>CM057451.1:419707500-429707500 GCA_016271365.2 Neoceratodus forsteri
CTGGAGTAGAAGACTGTCTAATACTGTAATTGGGGAGCTAGCAATTGAGGTGGGAGGAGTCAATGTAAAGAGACTACATGTTTGATTTGAGAGCAGCTGTCTGTGTGGTGGCCTTTCTGATGGGCACTTGAGGTTGCCATATGTAATGGTCTGCTTCCAGGTTGACTTCCGGTGAGGTGCTAAGTTCTTTTAGTTCTCCTTATGGGAAATGGAGTGTTTTTCTTTGTATGAATTGTTTTAATGGGACATTGGGCTACGTGTGTGAAGGCTCCTGCAGTGTAATTGAATTTGCCAGCTGTGATGATCCGGGAAAGTGGCAACAGAGCCAAATGGACATGGAAAAAATTACTAGGAGAGCCACATGGAAGCTGGAAGCAGTTATGAGGAATGTTTAAAAATTAATTTTAGTTAATATGGTGCTTATTCCAGTTTTCAGAAACTTACTGTGTCTGATTCTGACAGATGTAGGTATTTCCAGAGTTAGAAAATTTTATTTTTATGTGTTCTGTCCAAAGTTGTTGGACACCATGGTTTAACAGTGATTTAACGTGGATGCCAGAATGGTTTACTTTTCAGGGTCAGATTGACTTTTTGTTGCTGGTGCTGTGGACTGGTCCATTTTCCGTTAGTAATCGACAATTTACCATGGTTGAAAGGTGCCAGTCAGTCAATCACATTACAGCTTTTTCAGACCCCATTGTATAATTCAATTTAATGCAAGAGAATCCTCCTAGGCAAGCTGTACAGAAACACAGAGGTATACCAACATAGACAATGAGAGAAAAAAGACCAGAGTCCCAACAAGTCTGCTCGTAACACCCTATCATACCCCAAGATCTTTAGTCAATACAAGATCTCTGTCTACACTATTCAACACTTTGCTTCTGTTTTCTACTCCCCTGAGTAACTACTAAGCCTATAGCTGTGTCCCAGCCTTATGTAAAACCATTAATGGTTTTGGCACCCCTAATGCCACTGGCAGACTGTTCAATACCTCATTTACTTGCTCCATAAAATAAAACTTTCTCATAACCCCCCACAGCTTCCACTGATCTCATGTTTAGATTCTCCACCCTTGTTGAATAGTTCCTTGCAGTTCACCTTGTTCATTCCTTTCAGGAACATGAAGGTCTCTGTGATATCATCCCTCTCATCTAGCCTTAAGAAGACTGTCTTCAGAGCATAAGCCAGTCCTTGTAGGATCTGCCCTGCTTGCTCTGGAATCATTTTGGTTACCCTCTGCTACACTGCCTCCTGGCTATCCTTGTCTTGTCTTGAGTAAGACTCCAGAACTGGGCACAGTACTGTATGTGTGTTCTCCTAGCCATCTGTTGAGGAACTACAAATGTTTCTTTCCTCCTGCTGTCAAAACTCCTCCCAATACACTCCAGAATGCTCTTTGCCATACTGAAGACCTTGTTACACTGATTAGATTGTTTAAGGGAGTCATTTATATGATGCCTAGGTCCCTTTACTCACAAGTAGTGGGTTCCATGTCATTTGGTGAAGCAATGATAACAAAATCAATTTGGGTGAATCAAATATAGCAACCGTCAATACTGTGAATCCACATTTCAGTGACGTGCATCACAGTTAACATATGGTATTACACCTGCAGCAGAATATTCCCCACTTGTTTGTGAAACTAAACATTTCCTTTTGGATCTTGGGACCAATCCTGTCTACTGTGCCATCAACAGCTCCCAAAGCGGCAGACCTGACATTTGGACAATATTTCTGTTCTTCTCTGTTTGTGTGTTGTCAAAAACACTTTGCTTTATGTGGGGCCTCTGCCCCATGCAACCTCCCATGGGGCTGTGCCCCTGCATGCCCTCTTTAAAGATTCTAACTCCATGCTGCAGTTGGATAGTGAATTGTCGCATCAGAGCAGTTGATCATGTTGTCCATGCTCTGTTAATGCACTGTCACTGTTCATGCTGTTCCCTTACGAGTCACAAATTGACTTCACTATTTTAACCTCGCCTTTAATGTGTGATACCAAAGTGCTGTTCAGTCTAACTCCACCTATCCAATATGCCATCCTCTGGTTTCTTATTCCTTATGTGCATCACCTTGCATTTTTGGTATTGAATTTCAGCTGCCAAACCCTGGACTACCATTCCAGCCTTTGCACTTCCTCTGCATCCCCTTACCTCCTCAAGTTCTATCCTATCACAGATCTTTGAGTCATCTGCAAAGAGAAACATCTTGATCTCTATGCCTTCTCCAAAGTCACTGATAAACATATTGAAAAGTTCTGGACCCAGAACTGATCCCTGTGACACTATACTGGTGACTTCATCTCCTTAGACTTGACTCCATTTAACACTATCCTGCTGCTGCCAATCCAAACAACTTCTCACCCATCTAATTATGTCCTTTGCTGCATCCAGATCCTCTAGCTTCTTCAGCAACTTTCTGTGTAGTACTTAGTTGGAATGTGTTGCTGAATCTGTAGTAGAATAAATCCATTGCAGATCATTTTTCACTGTCCTAGGTACCCAGTCAAAGAATAGTATCAGGTTAGTCAGACAAGACCTCTCCTGCCACAGACTTGTGTTGCTTACTTATCAGGATCCCTGTTTCTCCATGTGGTCCACTAGGTCCTCTTAGTTTAGTGTCTCCATCAGTTGTTTACCTACCGTGGATGTAAGATTGACAAGTCCTAGTCATCTGCCGGCTCTTTGACCCTACCCTTATAGAGTGGAACAACAGTACATCCATATTAAAATGAAGAATGGGACACAAAAGCTTGAATTCAAACATTTTTTAGCAAGCACCAGTACTTTCACAGTGCTGAAGATGACTGTATGAAACACAGATGACTGATTTCTCAGTATTTCTTATGACATTCACGCTTCCACATGACATCTGGCTTATAACTGGAGTGACAATTAGCAACTGGCACATGGGCTTTTATCCCAAAAATTGGCCAATAAAGTGGTGGCGCATTAAATAATGAACACTGGATCTGGTTCAGGGTTTCCAAAACATTTCCATGAAACAATTAAACATACTTTATCTGGTTCCCAGCCAAAATTGGTGAATTTCAGCCTATAAGGTCTGTTATATTTCATAACATAGTAACTGAAGATAAGAAGACAATTTAAACCCATCATGTCTAACCACCCTAGTTTCCCAAGCAGGAATTAATTAAATATAGCGGGTTGTTGGTGCACACAGCAGTGAAATTCCAAAGTCGGAAAGCACAAAGCTGTGCTAAAACATCACATACATGCCACAAAGCAGCAAATCAGTTAATGCAGTTTAAAAATCCAGTTTATTCAGTACTAGAACAGCGGACAGCCTCCACAGCCTGACCTAATATTTCACCCAGATAGTAAAGGCTTCAAAACACAATGTTTTTTTTTCCACCTTCCTTTCCTCTGGTCACCAACCCTGGAAACTACATCGGATGTAGCCACTGGCAGCTTCTCCCACCCACCTGAGACCTCCCCAGTCCAAGGTCCCCTCTGAACTCTGATCTGCACTCCTGCCCTGCATAGACCCCCAAGGTGGGGTCACCAACCACTACCTTGGCACTCCTTTCAATATAATCCACAGGCAGAGTGAGGCTGGAGGATATCGGGGTCCTGGTTGGGCAGGATTTGGTGGTAGGTTTGGTGCCATCATTGGTTGGCCCTCATCCTCCTGGTGCTGGGGCTTTGCTTGTTTCATGACTGTGAACATGATTCCCCAGTGGCATGAACATGCAATGACATCCAGCAGAGAGGGTGCACTTCACACTCATCCAAGTATGTCCATCATTGCCCCACCCTGTCTTGATGTGTCCCCCTGTTGTGGCACCCCTAGCCTCAGCTGGGAGTTGCTAATGATAGGGATTTACAGCCCACCCTCCACAGGAAAGGAGATCAGTCTTCTGGATGCTCTATCCTTTCCTCCCGTCCGACCCCCGCAACCCAAGCTCGCTCCCTAAGCCTGAGTTGCCGGTGTGTGTGGTGATGTGGTGCTCTAGTGCCTCCACCTCAGCATCACAGGGCCAGCCACACTTCAGATCATCAAGTGTTGCACATAGACAACAATCAAGGCTGAGCCAGCACAACTAGATAATATTTTTGCCAATAAATGTACTTTATTCAACCAGTAACATATTGCTTACATACATGTGCACAAGAACAATATAAACCTCATAAACTCTAGGATACACAGTATGTACCTGACCCATTTTAAGGATATCTCGATAATCAATAACAGTAAAGGAACAAAACAAAAAAACAAGAAAAAAAAAAAAGGAAAACTAACCCTCCAACCAAAATCAACCCCTCCAACCCCCCCTCCATGCAGCTATCCATGAAATTAAAAATAATAAAGTATTCAATAATTTAGACTTTATAATCTAAACCCTATCAAAGCCAATTTTTAGAGGGGAGAAAAAGCATGAATCCTCTACTACCTTAGAAGACACTTAATTCACGTCCATAACTTTTGGAACTTGCTGCCCCAGGGACTAAGAAATGCTCCTTCTCACGATGCATTTAAGCACAATCTCAGAGCTTTCCTTACCTCGATGGACAAATGTGTTTGTTTTGATCCTCTTGAATCCCATGCTTCTAACCTGTTCTCCTCCCTCCCTATTATGTATTATAGGCACTTGCGCTTTTTATTCTTGGTTGTTTTTGCTTTTTATGTTTCATGTTTGTTGATACTGTATAACATTGTTGTTCTGATGCCAATTGTAAAGCTCTCTAATTACTGCCTAGTCACTAGCTTGCCCTCGCTCCTGAGCTATTTTCCCCACCTTCATTCCTTATCCTGCACCCTCTGTTCCTGTAACACTTACTTTCCCAGCCCGCTCTCTTCTCTTCCCACTTAGCCATTTCTCCAGTACCCCTGTCATTACCCCCTCCTTTTTCGTGCCCCTCCCTCTCCTGCTCTTTGCGCCTCCTCCCCCTCTAACCGCCCCTCCACTCCCCTCCTCTGCCATCTTCCGGTTCCACCGGCCGGTAACAGGTTGCTACCTTGTACGCTAATGCTGTAACACCTTTCCCTCCCTTTCTTTCACCTTTCTGCCCTCTCCTGCCAGCTTTCCCTCCTTCTTTTATTCTTCCCTCTTCTCCCTATGCTCAGTCCTCACCCCTCCCTCCCTATTTATCCCACCTCCCACCAGTTTGTGTGACTCCCTCTCTCCTGCCATCTCGTAGTTTCACGGCTCGGCCTCAGGTTGCTACTCTACCCGCCAATGCCGTTTTCACGCCTCGCCTCTTGTCCTCCTCCTTCTCCTGCTCCACACTGCGCTCTTACTAGGTGCACTCTCTCCCTACCCCACTCATTTCCCTATCTGTTCCATGCCCTTCATCCTTTTCCCCTATACCCTGCCCTTCCCACCCTACCCTTCCCTCCCCATTCCTTTAGTTCAAATCCTCCTCACCCTTGCACCTAGTCCTCAACACCCTCCCTGCACATCACCTCTCTCCCTCTCTTTTTTGCACCCATAGCTTCACTGTCCTGTTCCCCGACCTCTCCGTCTCTTGCCGACTTCGGTTCCACCGTCCCGCCACAGGTGGTAACCTTCTCCCGCTAATGCCGCACTTGGCGCCTTAACCTCCCTCCTGTCCTCCCTTTTGCTATTCAGCCCTACCACCCCTTGTCTCTGTCTCTCCTGCCCTACCCTCATACACCTGTCCCCTACCACCTCTCCCCTAGTTCTCAACAACTGAATACATGTAATTTTATCCTTATTGCTATGCTTGACTACACTGTGTGACTTTGTCCTTTACCAAAGTATCCTGCTCTGTGTAATTTCTTATGTATCCTGCAATTATGTCCTGCTTTGTGTAATCTCTTATGTATCACTGTGTTCTGTAACTGTACCTCCCGGTCATTATCTGAAAATAGTCACTTGTTAGCTAGCGCCTTACCGGTCAACAAATACTAAATAAATAAATAAATAAAACAGCTTTGATAAACCCACTAACCATAAAAGGAAGAGGTAATCGAGTGTATAGGCCAGAAAAATATAAAATCAGAAAGAAAAAGGAAAAGAAGCATCAGAGGGAGGGATTGCATGTTGAAATATTGATATTAGCAACTAATTTATATATTGGATTAATATCCATATCTTTCTTTCAAACTGTGATCAAAATCTTGCCAATATTGGTCAAATTTATGTAGAGCATGAACAGATAAGTAAACCACCTTTCAGCATATAACGATTCAGAAACTCCTCCCACCATTCCTTAAGGATGTGTCCAATTCTCCGCCAGTGTCTTAACATCACCAATTTAGTTACCAAAGCTATTAACGCTATACGTGCCTTCAAGATATTTTGTGGTATAGAGTCATACCTCCCAGTATACAAATCTCTGGCTTAAAAAGGGTGAAAGGTCAGAAGGGTTTCAACCCCTGCTTAACCATTTCCCAGAACACAGCACTCGTGGGGCATGACCATAACTTGTGAAAGTAGTAGCAACTGGCTCATTGCAGCTCACATTCTGGGAAATTTGACGATTCCATCGATGCAGCTTAGCCAGGAGATAGAAATATTATGTAACAGTTTAAATTGGATATCTCTTAACCTATCCTGTTTTATTAATACATAAGTGTCAGTCCAAATTTTTCCCATACTTTCTCCGCCAATCTAGGGACATATTTGCCTTCCAATAAAAGAAATTGAAGATAAGTTAACACTCATCTTTGTAGTAATGTACTGGTAAGTTTTGGATATTAGTTTACCTGATAAACAAAAACTTAACAGACTATTCCAAAAGTCCCCACCCGGTCCGAGAAAGTACCTTTACTAAAATAAGATTGAATACAACTTCTAATTTGGGCTAATCTCAACATAGATTGAGGTCTAACCCCAAATTTTTGCACTAATTTAGGAAGTGAAAGTACAGAGCTGTCTCCGAAAAATCAGATACTCTGACCTTAGAAAAGACGAGAAAAGAAACTAGCTATTGGGCAATTGCCAACAACAAAATTTGGATTCTTCAACAGAGGCTGGGAAAGATCAAACCATGGATTAATCTTTAGCTCAGCGTTTAATTGATGTACAGCCCTCACGTTCCATCCAAGAGAGCATTCTAATTTTACCAGAAACTTTACCCCATGCAACATATAAAAGGGATTCCAAATCTATCTTCATCTCGTTAGCAAAGGCCCTATCCAGTTCTAGACCTACAGAGGACTTAACGCACTTATCTGACCAAAACATAGCCCTTGCAGAATGGATTGCTAAGTAATATTTAAAGAAATCGGAAGTTGTTGACTCCATTTTACGTTGCCTACACAGCTTAATATAAGCCCTCCGAGGAGGTTTATTTCTCCATATAAAGTTCGAACAAAGCCTATATAAGTTTTGAAAAAAAGTTTTGGGAGATATATATTCAGGTTGAGAAGGGGTAAAGAATTTTTGGCAATATTACCATTTTAATTGTATTAAACCTCGCAAACAAGGACAGGGTAAGCTTTATCCACCTCTCCAGATCCTCTTTGATAGTCTTAATGGTAGGTTTCAAATTCAACTGCGCCAATTCCTCTAAGTTTTTAGAAATTTGTATACCAAGATATATTAAAGACTTAGTTTGCCACTGTAGGCCTAAATTTACACACCATTCCTTATCCAAAAGGCTGACAAGGGATATAATGTAGATTTGGCTAAATTCAATTTAAAACCTGAAAACTACCAAAACCTCAATAATCTCCAAGGCTCTAGGAAGAGAGGTGGTTGTGTTTCTAATATGCAACAAAAAGTCGTCTGCAAAAGCCGACAATTTATGTTCCTGAGAACCTACCCCAATACCATGAATCTTAGGGTCGGCCTTAATCGCTCTAATGAGGGGCTCTATATAAAGATTAAATAAATAGGGTGACAGGGGCATCCTTGCCTGGTGCCTCTAGAGACAGAAAGGACTCAGAGATTAAGTTATTGTTTTGAATTCTGGCTGAAGGACATGAATAAAGAATTTGAATTAACTGGATAAACTGCTGGGGAAACCCAAACTTGGCCAAAACTTCAAACATAAAAACCACTCCACCCGATCAAAAGCCTTCTCTGCATCTACGGAAATCAAGGAAGCTTCTAGACTGGGGTCTTTGGCCGCAGAAATTAAATAAAATAGTTTCCTGAAATGATCAGCCAAGTACGGCCTCAACAACCGCTTGCTCCGGCTGATCAGTTCACCCCAGACCTTCCTAAGTCTGGAAGCCAGAATATTTGCAAATATCTTAACATCCAGATTCAACAACAAATGGGTCTATAGTTTCCCACCAAATCTGTCGGTTTCCCTGCTTAGGTAACAAAATTATTCTCGCTTCAAAAAGAGATTTATCCTTAATTCCGTAGAGAACCAAAAAGTAAATAATTGATTTAATAACGGGCTACTTCGATTTTAAATAATTTATAGAAAAAGGCCGTAAAACCATCTGGCTGGCCTTATCAACCTTTAACAAATCGATAGCAAGCATAACCTCCTCATTGGAGATAGGGAAATTAAGTAGGACCTAGACTCCTGCGATAAATAAAGGAGTGGAATGTCTGACAAAAAGTACTCATATTGAAAAGAACCTGGGGGTATCTGCCCGCTCTTATATAAATCCCTATAAGTCACAAAATCTGGAGGATATTCTTAGGGTCAGTTATCAAATCATTAGAAACAGGGTGCTTCAACGCCGGCACCCATTTAGATTCGCTCTTTGCTTTAATTGCCAGGCCAACAGTTTCCGCCTTGCTACCTTGGCCAATATAAGCTGCTTTTAGTTCTACCCAAAGAACTCACTGCTCTCTCCTTCATAGCACTTGCATACCATGCTCTAAGCATGGATAGTTCCTGATATTGGGCTACTGACCTTACATCCTCTTGTATATTCTCCAGTAGTTTGATCCTGTTCAAACAGTCAGATAGTTTCTGGTTATGTTTCGCTTTCCTTACAGAAGCTATCCTAATTAATTCCCCTCTCCACACCGTTTTAAGAGCTGCCCATGATTGATCTGTGTTCAGCACTGTACCCCAATTGAAACCTATCGATGTATTCACGTAAGAGTAAATCTATCTAACACATGTTTATCCTTAAGTATATTATCATTTAAAGACCATGAATAAGACCTCCTAGAAATATATGAAGGGACCAAACCAACTGGACTGGGAATGATCAGAGATTACCCTAGGAAGCAATAACACTCCAGAACCTCTGGGATACACTGTTGACTCACCAAAAGTAATCGATCCTGAAAAGGTCTTATGTACCGTGAGAAAAAGTGTAGTCTCGGGTCAGAGGGTTAGTAGCCTTCATGGGTCCCTCAGCCCTAAAATGAAGTACACTCATCTAAAGCTTGCTGGTGTAGAAGCTGCAAGTTCTTCCTTGCAGATCTGTCTAACTTATTTGATTGGACCAAGTTCCAATCACCTCCCAGTATAATCACCTCTCTTGAAGGGGATAAGATTTCAGCCAAATGCACAAAGAAAGAGGGGACTCAGTATTAGGCCGTAGATTGATCCCAGTACCACACTCAGCCCACCCAGAGTACCTGAAACTATAATATATCTGCCCATCGAATCCGTAATTATATCTGATTGTACAAAAGGGACTCCTCGAGCTATCAAAATTGCTACTCCTCAGCTAGATGAAGAATAGCCAGCCCCAAATACCTGGGCAACCCACTTTTCCTAAAGTGAGAAAGATGGTTCAAAGCACATGGGTTTCCTGTAAAATACCACTGCCGGGTGATATCGAGCCAAATGGTTCAAGATTAAATGTTTTTTGCAATTGTCTTTCCTCTTAATATTCCATGTAAAAATTTTAGACTAGAAACCATATTCTCTAATAATCGTCAAGAACACAATTTGGATAGCTGCCCCACCCCAAAAAACCATTGATGCCCCATACACTCCCTCAACCATCCCACCCTCCCCAACCCCATATTAACCCTCTTAACATAAGCAACTGAACAACTGCCCCTGGCCCAAAGCCAACTCCCTACAAATTGGTTCATGATACTCCATAGAGGCAGGGCTCCTTCCCCACATTGAATAGCAGTATGACCATTGAAGGCTTACCAAATTACCATCTAAATAAAAGAAGACATAGGTACTTGAAAACCGCTCTCCCCCACCAAACTATAGTCACAGCTGCAGACTTATTTGCCCCAGATAAGTGAGACCTAAAAGTCCAGCATAATTAGGCTTCCAACTTCCTGTAATTAAACGAAATAAAACTGCAGTTCCGTAGCTGTGAAGACAGTGTGTAGTCCCATTCCATAGTAATAGAGAACAAAACAAGTCCCTTAATTAAAACTATTATACTTAAACCCATTTCCGAAACATGCAGGATAAAACCCTCAGTGTTCAGTCTGCAACTTAAATAAGCGTGGCAACCGCCTCTGTCCAGACATAACATCCCGCTTTAACAGATAGCCTCCAAAAAAAAAAGTGTCCTTATTCTAGCAGGAGCTCAGGTTGCTGGAAATAAATCAGGCATCAGCCCTCAGAGAGGTTAAGGCCTCTTCTGCGCTCTCAAATCGCTTCACTCCATCCTTGGTGGAAACCTCCAGTTTAGTTGGATACAATATACGGTGTCGAATACTTGCAGCCCACAATTTTGATGTTATGGGAAGGAAGGAGGCCCTGGCTTGTCTCATTTTCCAAGTTAAATCAGGTGCCATCCGAAGCTTGCCCTCCCATTGTAGCACTGATAATTTCCTGTTTCACAAGGATATATTCCCGGTCCAGATAATTCAGGAGTTTAAATATTATTGGCCTCGAGGATCCGCTGGCAAGGGCCTTGCTCTCAGGGCACGATGCCCCTCTCTATCACGTACTCCAGCCCGTTTGCGAGGGCCCAAAAGTTTTTTAAGAAACTTCTGCAAAAATAGGAGCATATTGGAGCCTTCTCTCGCCCTCTGGTAAACCCAGCAATACTAAATTATTTCGCGGCTTCTGTTTTCTAAATCGTCTAATCTATCCTCCAGTTTAGCGATAGATTTCCTGCTTTCAACAGTAATAGGCCTCAATTTCTCCATCGCCCTTTCAAGGATGAAATCCGAGCCTCTGAATCTGTAACACGACGAGCCAACTGTGTTAAAGCAGGCTTAAATTCTGCAATGTCATCCACAAGCTTAAACAAAGCCTCCTTGATTACCGCTTAGGTCACTGTGGATTTTACCCGATGAGACGACCCGGTATCTGTCGGGATGAGTTGCGCAGCCGCTTGCTCCAGTTCCTGTTCATTTGACTGCATTGCAAAGCTGGAACTCGAACCACAGCAGGCTTGCAAACACAACTTGATTCTTTAAGAAGCGAAGGGATCGCAAATGAGACGAAAAGACCCGTTTAAGCTGCCAAATTATCGATCGGGGTCAGGAGCCCACAACAGATGCTGCTAGTCCTCCATAGGCATCACGTGATCCTAGATAATATTTTTAAGAAGAGTTTAAAACATTTCTTAATAATGAAAAAAAATTTGCTTTTTCATTGCATTGTTAGGAAGGCATACCACAAATAGAAAGCTGCACCTCACATTATTCTTAAGAGTTCTGTTGGCAGGTATCTACAAATTGTCTCCCACTCACAAACTCCATAGTACAAAAGTTCATCAGGCACTCATGGACCAACCATGCTGAACGTTGCATGGCACCAAGCCATGCCCTTGGTTTGTTTATTTATTTATTTTACCAGGACAGACACTCTAAGCTGAAGCTTGTTTACAGGTGCAATCTGGGAGCACAAAGAAGTTAAGTGACTTGATTAGGGTCACACAGTGTGCAAGTGGGCTGTGGATTCAAACCCAGGTCTCCGGCCCTACATTTCTACATCACAGTGACTTCTTCAGCCTGGCATGAAATTTCCCTCATTCACTAAAAATACCACCAACAGCTTAATCTGGTTCAAGATCAGTTGGCATTCATCTGTATCCCGGTCATGCCTGAAAATAGGCAGGATTTGTCTAGTGCACTTACCTGGTCAACAAAACTAAATAAATAAATAAAAATAAATAAATCCTACTGGCAGATAGAAGTAAAGCAGCATTTAACAAACAATAAATATTACAGAAACATGCAAAATTGCATATAGCAAAATGGCACATAGAAAGTGCATGATAAGAGTGCTCAGCAGTGCAGACAAGCAGTATAGTGCAAAAGCATGCAAAATCATGCAAGAGACAAAAAACATACACTTACAACACACAACACAGAAAGTAATGAGCTTTAAAAATCTTACATCATTCAGAATCCTGCAAAAAAAAAAGTAGTGTCTATGCTGTTTGTAAGTGAAGGAATTCATTATTTTCTATTGGAAAAAGAGGGCATATTTCTACTAGGTCACAAATGGTTACATCAGCCATAGTGCGGATGCAGCTTACATTGTGTAAGTCAAGACTGTGGAAAGAACAAGAGTTGATGGTACTGAATCTAGTCCTGCTGTACATCACAAAGGGCTGAGACAGCAGATGAGCTTTGAATTGACATCCTGTCTGTGCAAGACAACAGGGATGCCAATTCCAGTTTGAACTAGCTTTAATATGCTACAGAAATCTGGACCTGGGACAATGGAATGTCAGCCCATTCCAACTCATTTTGAAGGGGAGAGGATCGGCAATACAAACATGAGTTGTTTGACAGACCAAAGTCTAGAAGTCATTGAGAGGGCTGGGACAACAAGAATTTTATTCTGTCAACCTAGCTCTTGAGTCAGGTTTTACTGTAGAACTGAGGAACAAGATATCCTCCTCCGCAGGCGCATTGCTGAATACAGCTGTTCCTGGGGTCAACACCATAGGGGATCACAGGAGGTACCCTCCCCCGAAGCCGCATCGCTGAATACAGGTAGATGTGACTTCCTCAGCTCCTCTGTTAAGCCAGTCACTGTGTGTTTTTGGCACCATTTTCAACTTTGAATTCAAAAGAAAAGGGTCTCTCATACCTGCTTCGAACTTTAACTTGCACTGCCTTAATTTCTGCACTGTTAGCTCTTCGTTTTAAAGTCGCCACACAAGTGAAGATAGTTTAATTTCTTAAAGTTACTCTGTAAAATGGCTGTATGTCCTGATATGCAGGGGTTACCTTAAATAACCTTTGTTCTGATACTCAGGGATTGCCTTATGTAACCGTTTTCGATTGCCTAGTATTCTGTGTTATTAGGCTGCTTTAGTTACTTTAAGAACTGCAAACTGTGCCCAAATTGTGTTGCTAGGCTGTCTAAGTTATCTTATGAATTGTTATACTGTGCCCAAATGGTGTGCTTTGTGTTTCTCTCCACCCTCTTGACTTCCTTACCACGGTATTTCACAGTCCCTCCCCTTCAAAATGTATATAAACTCTCCTCTCTCTCCTCTGTCTTCCACAGCTGTTTCTGGGGGTCACACACCATAAGCCGGTCGCTGTGTGTTTTGTACCCTGCCGATGCAAGCGTCAGCTCTCCACCACCCCGCCACCACCCTTGGTGAACTCCTACTTTATAGGTTCCGAAAGTCCCGCCCCCTGTGCTCCAGAACCTATCAGCCTACTTTCCCATCTACTGCTTATTTTCTGTCACCACCAGGTCTCACCATCTCCAGATCTCCCTCCCACTAGACGCTCAAGCCATAAGCCATTTCTCTTACATCTCTAGCTCACTACTACTTAAGCTATATCCCTAGTCCCCTAAACTAACCTGTTACTACCCTCTGCTATCTCTCTTACAATGCTGCCCTCCTCCCCCCTTTTTCCTCATGCCATAACATCACCCTCCAGCCCAGCATCCTACTGTCCACCTTCATCCTTTTCACCTTCCTACTCCCCTCCCCACCTAAAGTCCGAACCTTGCACATGTGCTACAGCTGCCGACTGATGGGTACACTCCCTCCTGCCCCTCCTATTTTTCTGGCGGGGATGCCACTATCGCTGGCAGATACCCCCTACCAGCACCCTTGCCCCCTGACCACTACATCCTTAAATCTCCACACTGTCATACTCTCTGTCACTAACTATCATTATGGGCACTGGACTCTATGCAGCCCTGCTCCCTCCCACACACCTCCAATGATGCCCCTCAGCTGCTCCACCCTGCCCCACCTCCTCATCCTTCTAGCTGTACCCCAAACCTTGGGCTTCCAATTCCCACCTACCATCCAGCCAAAGGGTATACCCTGCTTAAATCCCACCAACTCTATATCCAAACATCAAAAGTCACCTCCAGTCTCTTGTCCTCCTACTTCTTCTAATGAGAAATGTCCTCCCCAACCCTGGCCCAAACCCTCCCTTCAAATGGATTACATAGTCCTCCCTTAACATCTGCAGCCTACAAAAAATGAGGCTGCTTCCAAGTGGTAGCTCAGCACCACCCTGATATCATCGGTTTGAGTGAAACCTGCTCTCCCCACTGTGCCAGATTCTGCTGTGAACCTTCCGCCACATCCTCCATCGCTCTGACAGAATAGGAAAATGAGGTGGTGGCTTCACTGCCTACCTAAAGCCTCACTATCAGCCCAATTACTCCCTACCCACAGTTTCACCCCTAGGCACAAGCCCTAACTCTAAAATTAGCTCTCGGCAGATCTACTGCCCCCTCCTACTCACCATTGTCTACATTCCTCCCAACGAACACAAACTAGCCTTCCAGGCAGTCCTCAACTACATTACAACCCTGCCATCCCACTATGAAAAAATAGTCATCGGTGACTGCAACATAAATTGGTTGGCAAATCAAACTGCCCCTTCTCTGATGATGCCGCAGCTCAACCTCACCCAGGTTGTCACCTCCCCACCAGGGTAAATGTCCTTATAGGGACATCCTCCCTCCTGGACCTGATTTTCACAAACTGCCCAGACAGAATAACCAACACCCAGTACTCCCCAATGCGCTAAACAATCACTCTCCTGTGCTCTGCTCCTGGTCCTGCAAGGCTCCCAAACACCCCTAAAATTACCATACAGCACAAACTTGGCCCTGGCAACTCTCCCAAATCAAGGCCTTCCTTGAGGCTGGGACTGGACACCTCTCATAAACACCCTTGACCCTGATTGTGCGTTCAATCTGTTTATCTCCACTTTCAATAGTGCCTCTGATAAATTCGCCTCTTACCAAGAAAATGGGCAAAGGATACCAGGTCCCATGGTTCTCTGATTATCTCCTGGGTCTACTGCAGCAGCGTGACTCCCTCTGGCACTTGCTAATGAAACCAAAGACCAGCTGACATGCAATGCTATAGGGAGTGGCAAAACAAATGCACATGGGCCCTCCGCACCACCAAAGCGGACCATTATAAGCATCCTTAACATCCACCTGGAAAATGGGCATAAATTCTGGATAATATTAAAGAACTCTGCAGGAAAACCTCAAACCAGCTCCCAGACCTACTAGTAATAGAAGGTAGCACCTACACAGACCCCCTCAGCATAGCCGTAGCCTTAAACTCCGCTTTCACCAATCTCAACCATATTCTCCCCCAACTTCTTCGACCCTCCACTGACCCCTACCCACCTGCTCCCCTTGCCCTCTATTTCACCTCCACCTGCTCACCCCCACCGAGGCCAAACCATACTTGGCAAAAGCCCTCAACCACTCAACAAACTCCAATGATTCACTTGACTTGAAACTTCTCACCTTACTCTCCTGAGTCCTCTACCCTCTCACTCATATCGTAAATCAGTCCCTCTGTCAGGAAAATTTCCCAACCTGTGGAAGCTGGCCAACATCACCCCTATCTTTAAGAGCAGGGACCACGCTTCTACAAATAACTACCACCCTATATCCATTCTCCCCTCCCTCTTCTAAAGCCTTAGAATGTATCATTGCTGACCAAGTCACTGACCACCTTACAAAATACAATCTTCTCTGTGCCAACAACATGGTTTCTGCAAGGGCATAGTACCAGTACCGCCTCCTCACCTTCACCTGCATGCCCAATCTGCTCTGGATCATGGCCACCTACAGGTGCCATCTTCGTGGACCTCTCTAAAGGTTTTGACACTGTCAACCATGCCCTACTGCTCAACATTCTCTCCTCCAGTGGTTTCTCCAAAGACTCACTAAACTGGTTCACCAGTTATCTATCAGACAGAACAGAACAGGTCAAAGTAGGCACTGTATCATCCCCCTGCCTCCTGGTCTGCTCTGGTGTCCCACAGGTTTGATTCTGGTCCCTCACCTTTTAGCCTATACCTAAACTCCCTCCGTTGACCATCTCAGGGAACCTGCTTCTATATAGAATGATGCCGCATCGTTTGCTCTCACCCGACCCAATTGAACTCCACCAAACACTCCAACATAGCTTGCACGGTAGCTGAACAATGGTTCTCCACCCAGCGTCTAGTAATCAACTACAAGAAAACTAAAGTCATGATCTTCTCCCACCCGCAGAATTCTACAAGAACCACTGTCCACCATTCTCACTGTCAACCATACCCCCTCGAGCAAGTTAGCAACTTCAAATACTTAGGGATCACCCTTGACCTGGCCCTCAACTATAAACAACACATTCACCTCTTGGCCTCAGCCCTAAACTTGAGATTAGGTGTGCTGTATAGGTACAAACACTGCCTCACCCCCGAGGCTATACGGATCTCTGTCAACTCCTCCGTCCTCGCCCTCCTGACTACGTGGTTGTTATGTGATAACCACACACCTAGGTGCGTGGTGAGGCACGAGGCCGAGTGTCCTTCCGCATCTAGGGTGTGCAGTTATCACATATCAACCACCACCCTGGAGTGTCTTATTGTGCTTATAAAATGGGAAGTAACTATGGAAAATAGGACATGGACAAGGTGTTTATATTTTGAAAACTTTGTAACATTTATTTAAATACAGAATAGAGAATTAATTGAAACACTGAGATAAAATTGTCCCTTGGTAAACTTTTTGAATGGTTAAAATAGTAATTACCAACAACAGTCCCTTGGTTAACTTTTTGAATGGCAAAAATAGTAATTACCAACAGCATTAGTAAACAACAGTCTACTTGTTGTGAGTTTATGAATTACACTTACCATGAAATATTGGGTTCATGAGGTTAAATGGCATGTTTTTAATACTGTTTTTCTCTAGATGGTGGCTCAGATGTGCTGGTGGTTGACTCTGTTTCTGGTTCTGGTTTTGTTTCTTGATTGAAGGGTCTAACTTGTATTTTGCTTGAAGATTCTGTTCTTTGGTTTTCTTCTGTGGTT
This sequence comes from Neoceratodus forsteri, assembly GCA_016271365.2. Taxonomy (NCBI): domain Eukaryota; kingdom Metazoa; phylum Chordata; order Ceratodontiformes; family Ceratodontidae; genus Neoceratodus; species Neoceratodus forsteri. Next base: position 419,724,599 of record CM057451.1, read on the forward strand.
TGTGCTAAGATTTCAGTCCACTTTTGCGATCTTCAGCAGAAGCACTCCAGTAACTTCTCAAGCTTGCTTCAGATCTGTGTCCTGTTACTGCCATTATTTCTGGCTTGCAGTCCTGCAGTTGATAGTAGATGAACTGTGGTGGCTTGAATTGAGTGGTTTGTGTATCTTTGACTTAGATTACATTCCTTGCTCAATTGGGGCATCATGCCTGAGAGGTAGTTCACACCCATGGGTTCCTTGGAATACCAGATCGGACTGCTGTTTAGGTACTCCTGGTTTGCTATGTAGTGGGTGAAGGTAGAAAGCTGGTGCCCTGGTGGTAGCTTGGTCAGGTACAGCTTAAATGAGTTCACTGGGCAGATTGGGTCATCTGGTGAAGCGAATATGAAACCCCTATACTGGTCTTGGTTGCCATCAGTGTGACTTTTGTGTTTTTTGTTGATTTATTGTATTTGAGGCTGACATACAGTACTCAATTCCATTTTCATCTTTATTTATTCTGAACGACTCTGGACGTAGGTCTCTTGTCTCTCTCTCCTCTATGAGCCATGTGTAACTGTACATCAACCCATACTTTCCGAACAAGCCCTGATGGTGTTGATGGTGACAGTATCAGAAGTCTTCAGTTGGTGCAGGTCAACATCTGATAGTGGTGGGTGGTGACTGGTCATGTCCTTTTTCTCTTCTGTACTGCTTGACTACTGCAAGAAAGACATTGTTCGCAGTGGTGAAACGGTTATCTGTTATGATGTTAACACAGCCCTTTGTCAGGACTGTTCAGTAGTCTGTTGAGACCTGCACGAAGCCCAAGGTAGCTAGAGATGGATTACTGTTCACTCGGACTGCCACGAACTTCAGCATAGAATTTTCAAGTACAGTATTTAAATCACTAATTGGGATAGTTTTAAAATCCATTCTATTTCACATTTTGACACCCAACTTAAGAAAATCTGATGAGCCCAGTTTGTGGTTTTAACTGTGTTGCCTCACCTCTAAGTTTCTATGGCTGTCAACTGATCATCAGTTAGAGTGAGATGCTTACTTACAGATCCACTGGATTTTTCTTTTGTGGCTTCAGCTGTTTCACTGGTGGGCGTGTAGTTGTTGGTGTCTCTGCACTGTCTTTCTCTACTTGCAGTATAGCTTTGACATCTGCGGGGATTGCTGTTGCTTCTTACTCATTTCAGCATTTGTGGTGGCACTTGTGTAATCTGTTTTGTCTTCTGCTTGCTGTAGTATTTCTTGTATTCTATATATTTGCAGTAGTGAGAAGTATAATTCAGGAATGTTTGCCATGGTTGTTCGATTTTAACCTATTGGGGATAAATGGTAAACAACGGTAAAATGTAAATCATCAATCAATTAGAACAAGTGGACTGTTGCTTTCAAAGGCTGCTGTTAATTGCTATTTTTGTTCATTCTATTACTTTTATTTTTGACTATTCTTACTGTTTTATTAATTCTCTATTCTGTGTTCTATATTTTTTCAAGAGGTATGCCACCCTGACTGATAACTTTCTCACAGGTACTACCTGGGAACACAGGAAAGTTCAGTTATTAAATCAGGATCACACAGTGTACAAGTGAGGTTTGTGGGCAGGGCCCATTTTTCTGCAGCACATCGGATCAAAGTTCTGCAGCAGGGTTCTCATTTGCCGTGGAACTTCTGCATCACTCAATACCAATTTCTGCAGCAGTACTGCACCACATTTTACCCTAAATTTTTTTTATGTTTTGCTTTTTGGCCTTGTCTGACACAATGCACACTCGTGACACTTCATTTATGGGCATTTGTCACCAAATTCAACATGGCCAGTTTAAGACCTCTGCTCATGAACAGTATGAATGTGATTTTCTTGATTTGTCCCTAACATTGATGTCGCACACCAACCACACCATTGTGCGCTACATGTGCGAAAACACATTACGGGTGAGATGTGACAAATGATAGTTATGCTGTTCATAAGGAGGTGTGGTGAAATGGCAATACTGAACATCTGGAGGAAAATATTAAAAATGCTCAGAGTTACGATGCGGCGTAAGAACTGTGCAACGACGCTCTTAAAACAGTCGTTTTGGGGAATATTTTTCTCAAAATTTCAAGATAGGCAGTTTAAGACCACTGTGCATGAACGGTGTCACTGTGATTTTATTTATCTGTCTGGAGCATTGATTTCGCACACTGACCACGCCATTGTGCGTCACATGTGTGAAAACACATTTCGGTGAGTTGAAAGATGACAGTTGCACTGTTCTTAAGGAGGTGTGGTGAGATGACAATACTGAAAATCTGGAGGTAAAATATTAAAAATGCTCGAAATTATGAGTGTGCGAGGAACTGTGCAATGCACGCTCATTAAACAGTTATTTTGGGGAATATTTTTCCCAAATTTTCAACATGGCCAGTTTAGGATAACTGTGCATGAACAGTGTCACTGTGATTTCATTAATCTGTCCGAACATTGATTTCATGCACCGACTGTGCCATTGTGCGTTACATGTGCAAAACACATTTCGGGTGAGATGTGAAAACTGACAGTTGCACTGTTCATAAGGAGGTGTGGTTAATGACAATACTGAAAATCTGGAGTGAAAATATTTAAAATTCATGAAGTTACAACGTGCGTAGGAACTTCACAATGCCGGTCATAAAACAGTCATTTGGGGAATATTTACACCAAATTTTCAACATAGGGTTTTGGGAGCCTACCTCATGAACTGTGACACTGTCATTTTGTTAAACATTCCGGAAAGGTGGTTCCACGCAGTGACTGTGGAACCACCTTTCGGGACCAATTAATGAAATGACAGTGTCACAGTTCATGAGTGGGGCCCCAAAACCCATGTTGAAAATTTGGAAAAAATTCCCAAAATGTCCGAGATGTGCACTAAAGTTGAAAACCCTATTCATTACACTATACAGCTTATCGGCATTTCTTCAGTTCGTGGTCGGCTTTGAAGAGTGCAGACGTGTTCCCGGTCCACCAAAGATCATCACGCTGGGCTCCGGAGGTAAGTATGGGTTGAAGTGGGGGTGAGGTGGGGGTGTGGGAGGTGGATATGCAGTGGGTGGGTGTGGGTTGGGGACAAAAGAATCTACGAGGGAAGGTTTTTTACAGGTCTTTTTACATTTGTGCACACACAGGACTTTAGCCATGCTGGATGGGCTCCCAGCATGGCGAGAGACGTTAACCCGACAGAGGATTGAGCACCCTGTCAGCTAAGGAGCTTTTGCCACACTGGGTGGGCTCCCAGCGTGGCATAGGAACTACTTTGGGGGCACTGAAACTGGCCGGGGGATTGGGCACCCCCGTGGGCTAAGTTTTTTTTGCCAAGCTGGGATGGGCTCCCAGCATGGCATATGGACATTTATTTTGGGAGGGACTGAATCCGATGGGGATTGGACACCCCGTGGCAAATAAAGCTTTTGCCATGCTGGGGTGGGCTCCCAGCATGGCACCAGGCAGCTTTGGGGACAGTGAGGCCGATGGGGGATTAGGCACCCCCATCAGCTAAAGAAGTTTTTGCCATGCCTGGGTGGGCTCCCAGCATGGCATGTGAACTATTTTTGGGGATCAGTGAAACCGATGGGGATTGGACACCCCGTCGACAAATGTGGGATTTAAAACCAGGTATCCCATATTTACAATTGCTTACTTGAGTCATGTTGCCAGTTACCATTTCTATTACACATTTAGACATTTATCCCTAGCTAGCTGCTGACTTTTTTTAATTTTATGTCTACTTTTTATTAAATATGTGGATACGTGACAGAGACAGTATTTTATCTTACCTTGCCACCTATTAAGTGTGTTAGGCGGTTGAATGTTTCAACTTTTGATCTGTGAGGCTATTTTAAAAACATTTGCCATTTCAACGTTCTAATTTTGTCTCGAGAAACTGTCATGAATTGCCAGTTTCTTGGGAGAAGGGTAGGCGAGCGTACAGTGAGCTTGTGGGATGGTTGCCGTATGCTGAGATCGCATTCTCGGTTCTCACCCACTGCAAACAGCTGAATGTGTGGCCTACATACACGAACACTGCAGGTGTACTTAGAAAAGGTCAGTGATCAAGAAACCATTGCTACTGAGGTCTGATTACTTTATCTTACCATTTTCTATTCATTTATGTTATGGGCTCACATGTTTGGTGTTTTTGTGCTGCCACTTGCCAGTTTGCCTACCTATTATGCTTTACTAATATGAAGGTCGAACATTCGACATCAGAATGTGGAAAAGGCATTTATTTCAAGTGACTCCTGCACTGTTGGCGAAAGGGTTCCCAGCCCTGTGGTTGTTACTCTTTATACCACTGGATCAAACCCTTTCAGCCAATCAGGATACATGATATTTCTTACCCATTTTATAAATAGTGTATAGTACTGTGTGAAAATGTGTTTTGTGAGTTCTTTTTGCTTTCAAAATGAAACTGACTCATGCAGTTTCTAGAGTTCTAGAATGTTGTTCTACCACAGTAGGGTAGAACAACATTCCATGTTTCTGAAACTGTGGTAGAACAACATTTTGAAAGAGATGGAATTCTATACAGAACAACATTCCACTATACACTATAAGTAACTATACCAAAGTGCAGGCAGGTGAGTGTTTCTGGGATCTAAAGGGGCGGTTCTTTGTCTAAAGAGGCAAGGTGCTGAGGGAAAGTGGTCCTATTGGGACTACAGCTAGTCCATCAGTAGAACCAGGAGGTGGCAGTGAAAAGACATTATAAAACTGTCTTACAGCACGGCCAGTGCTGGTCAGTTTGTAGCACACTCTTCATAGTGGTGTAGAGTGCTGTGGCACTGCTATTTTCAAAGGATGTATCTATTTGCAAAAAAGTCACAATTATGGTAAAATATTGCAGCAAAGTGATTTGCATATTTTTCAATGCAAAATTCAGATGTTACTAGAGTAACTGATTGCTGGTCTGACAAATTGGATTGAGTTTTCTTTTAAAAATAGTGGCTAAATGATCATGGATAGATTCTTTTGAAAGTCCTGCCCGACATCTTCATCTGGGGGCAATTGAGTCTTGACTCTAGAAGCTAATCCACTGCACTGGAAGCATTTGTGTGTGTGTGTGTGTGTGTGTGTGTGTGTGCGCATGCCGTGTCTATTTGGTGTGGGAGTTAACATCCCATTCATTTTCAACTGGAAATAATCAACATGCTTAGTTAAGAAAGGATCTTGCTTAAATTACCTCACAAAGGACTGATATGTTTCTGACACAGTACATCTAGCAGTTGTACTGGAGTGCTGGCAGTCAGATATACTGTATGTAAGTGCTCCCTAGACAGGGCTTGAGTCACTGACCCTAGAGAAAAACCCTATATAGCCTTTCACTAAATCATAATGACACTAGCATTTAATTGGAATGTCATCACTGTGATATGATAGCTGGCATGATAACTTAGTTTCTGTTGAAAACAGGAATATGCCCTCCTAAAAGCATTTGTCTTATGTCTGATTAGAGTAAAACAGATTTCAGTTCAGACAGACAGCTTTTTGTTGATACTGTAGTTTGTTTGCCATAAGCTGAATGCAGTAGTATATGGGAAATTCTATTACTGTTCTGTATTACAGGAAATTGAAAATACATGTAACTTGATCTTAGCCTACTTACAGCATACCTATGAATCTATTTGGCTATTTGCATGCTTGAGAGCTGCCTGTGGGGATTTTAAGATGCCTGTCTCACTGTCTGTGTCATTAGTACTGGTTTCAGTTTTAGTGAAAAGACTAAGTAAAATGACTTCTGCAGAAGGGCGTAATTAGTTTTTTTCTGAATTTTGCAGATATATTGAATTCATTTTTTTTAGTTTTTGTTGACCTGGAAAGGAGGGCTAGGCAACTGTGTCTGTTTTCAATGTGTGTGTGTTGGGGATACAGATGGTATCCAACTTATATTGAACCAAATTAAGCTGTTGGTGTTTGTTTGTTTTTTGTTAGTAAATGGGGAAATTTAGTCAGGACACTGGAAATTTCCCAAGATGTTTCAGAAGTAGTATGGGATCTTTGATGTGCACTTGAACAATCACCAGAGCAGGTAGGCCTGCACCATGGTTTAAAGTCTCATCTGACGGATGTCTGTGAAACATGATAGGTATGTGAGGTAGTCCTGTTTGAACTAGCTTGTCTACAGTTATGTCAGTGAGTGTTTGCTTTCTGCTTATAAATATATAGAAACGTAGATACTGTCGGCAGATAATGGCCACCAGGCCCATCTAGTCTGCCAGTTTATGCTACCTGACTAAACGGCCAGTGATCTCATCTGGTCACTGGCTTTAGCTTTTTCTTCCTGTCTCTAATATACCTTCATGTCTGACCAAAGCATATTTAAAGCCTGCCACCATACTGGCAGCCACCACTTCCTGGGCAGGCTATTCCATGCATCAACCACCCTCTCTGCAAAAAGAACTTCCTGACATTACCCCCTACGTAGCCAGCCATCAGTCTCATATCATGCCATCTTGTTCTGGCACTACTTTTAAACTGGAATACGTTGTCCCCTTCCATCCTGTTCATGCTCTTGAGGTATTTGAATATTTCTATCATGTCACCTCTCTCCTTTCTTTGCTCCAGTGTGTACAAATTGTGGTCTCTGACTCTTTCCTCATAAGGCTTGTAAAGCAGACCCTTCACCATTTTGGTCACATTCCTTTGCACCATCTCTATTTTGTCAATGTCCTTACAACGGTGTGGCCTCCAAAACTGGACACAGTACTCAAGGTGAGTCCTCACCAGGGTCCTGTACAGTGGAACTATCATGTACCTTCTTTGGCTAGTGATTCCCTTTCAATACATCCCATCATCCCAGTGGCCATCCCCACTGACTTGGCCATCTGCCTTGTGGCCTTCAGGTCATCTGTGAATATGACTCCCAAGTCACTCCTTTCCTTAGTAACTACCAACAGCTCTCCCCAATATGTAGCTTGCTCCAGGGTTCCTGCTCCTCACGTGCATGATTTTGCATTTCTTTGAATTAAACCTTAGTTGCCATGAATCTGGTCATCTCTCCAACTGTTCCAGGTCCTTTCTCCTCCTTTCCACCCCTCCAGGGTATCCATCCTGTTGTAGAGTATAGATTCATGCTATTGAGTTGCTTCAGTTTCAGAATTTACTGTTCATTAAATTAGCATTGCTTATCACGCCCCAGTGTGTCAATTCAGATGTATGACATATACAGTAATAGTTATATATTATGTAAATAGAAAAGAGTAATGAAATAGTAACATAACATAGTGCTTTAAAGTTGGAAAGGACATCAGGTCCATCTTGTACCCCTCACCCTTCCTTCATCAGAAGGAATGAAAGCAAATATTTTGTGCAATATGATTTCTTGCTTACACTTCAAACTGTGCAAACAGAGGACAGACAGAATCCATTTTAGGTGAAAATGCATATAACATATTAGCCCACTGCATACATTACCCTTTAAAATAAGGAGAAATCTGAAAATGATATCTTTTATGTTAAAAGCAAGTCAGATTAGCTGCCAATGGGTAAGATAAACTTAGATTATCTTTAAAAACACACTATTCTTATTTTCAAAATTTGAGTATCTTAAAAAACAAATTAATAAATAATAGAAAAACAATATTTTAAGATTTTGCCAAGATACCGTAATAAAACATATTTCAAGATAATGGTCACATATTCAAAAGGTTAGCACTATGTTAGTGCCACACTAACTGAGAAGAGTACAGTCAGACAAGGTGGTGGCCATATTCAGAGGCCCAGCAGCATGTAGCTAACCCAATAGTGTGGGCTTGCAGAATACTGTAGAGGACCTATTTTCACTGAGTAAATGTTTCACCATTTTCACTGTTTTGACAATCCAGTGAAGATGATATGCCAGTGAAAATATATACTACAATTAACAAGTTTGCTTGCTCTTGCACTTCAGCTAAATTAAACTACCATTAAAATGTTGGAGCCGGACGAAACAGTGAAATTTAAGGGATGTGAATTCATTGTCCTCTACAGTATACTGTTGTACTTATGCAAATTAGGGATTCCCTTGCATACAGTGTGCATCAGTATATTCAAAGGTCCTGCAAGTATTAAACAGCCATCATCACAGTGCTGTTTAAAGCCTTTAAAACACTACTCTTATCACTGAGCCATGTTGTGTGAAAACCCTCTACTGGCCAAGTGCAGGTAGTGGACTGAGAGCAGGAGCTACCAGTCCCTGTCCATGTTCTCCGACACACCTCATTGCTGTACATTTTATCTCTGAATATAGTGCTTTTCTCATACAGTGTCCCTGGCATCCAGTAGCTCCTACCCCCACCAACCAGTTACCACACATTGCTTCAGAATAATGCCTTTCTCATATTCCTTTTCAGATATCACTAGCAACCACAGTGTGCCTTTGCCCCTTCACCAGTCAAGACTCTTTCATCTATCCTCTACTCCATCTGTGAAAATAGATAAGGTCATATCCTGTGTGCTTATATATCAAAAACAATCCAGGCCTAGTCATCTCCTCACTCCATCACAATGACTACCTATAGGCAAACTGACACTGGCTAAAGACTGTGCACCATAATGTCTGCAGTCTCCTCACCAAGGTCTCTGAGTTGGAAGCCTGGATCTTCCTCTACAAACAAGATGTTATTGGAGTCATTGAAACATGGTTAAAGCCCCTATCCCTGACTCCAGCTTCCTTATTAGGTGCTTTAACATGTTTAGGCAGTAGGGAACAAAAATGATCTGCATAAACACTGCGGAGTAGCAGCGCCATCCAGGCACGGATGATGCAGTCATTTATAGAGCTCTCCTAACTTACCAGAGTTGCAGACAGCCCTCCAAGAAGACATCCATCAGATGGAGGACTGGCTCACTCTGAACAAAATGGTTTTAAACACCAACAAAACGAAGGTAATGCTCTTTGGGCCCTAGATCCCTGGGAACAGAGAGGTCACATCTCCTTCAACTCCAGTCCAGGGGGTGCAAAACTTGAGGTGGTCACCTCCACCAAATACCTTGACCTTACCCCTGGACCAAGGCCTCACACTAAAAATCATGTAGATCAAATCACCAAAGCCATCCATGGGAAACTTGGCATCCTTTATAGACTAAAGGACCAGATCATCCCGAAGCTAGGATAGCCATTGCCACTAGTGTACTCCTCCCAAAGCTCACATACGCAGCCCCAATCCTCCAGGGCGTGGACGTGATGGAGTTAGGAAGGCTGCAGACCTTGTACAAAAGATAGTCCGCTATGCCACCATGTCTCACTCGAGGACTCACCACTGTGAGGCCCAATCCAGGCTCAGGTGGCCATCTCTGGATGCTCTCCTCTCCTACCCAACCCTCTGCCTTATATTCAAGCTACAGGGTCCCTCACCTCCCCCAGCCTGGATGGGCTGCCAGGGTGAAACCCAACCCACGGTGCCTGCGCTCATCAGGCCAAACTCTCCTCGCAGTTCTCAGGATTAGGACTAAAGCCGGGTCTAGGTCCTTTGCGACACAGCCCCTTCCACCTGGAACAACCTCCCTTGGAGGTACGGGAGGCTGAGACCATTACCAGCTTCTGGACTAAGCTTAAGGGACACCTGCTCAACAGGAGCATATGTCTTTGCTACAGTACCTGACCACATACTGCCACCTGGGTAGCTCAATAGACCCTCCCTACCTCCATCCTGGCAGTATAACAGTCCTCCCTTTCAGACGGTGCACTTATGTCCCAAATCTATCCCCTTCCAACTTGTCCACGCAGCAGTTAACCTTAGGTCTTTAGCTGCTGCTCACTATTCCAGAGCACTTTTAATCTAATCAATAATTAGTGATGTTTAATGTTTAATGGTCTCATTATTTGTAAATTCTATGTCCTTACAGCCTGCATGTCTTCCACTACCTGCTGCCCGTAAACATATGTATTCATACTGTTAAAAACTATTCAATCTCCTGACTGTACTGATCTGTTACCTGTATGTTGTTGTTTCACCCGGGTCACCCCTGAAAAAGGGACCTTTAGGCCCAGCGGCCTACCCGTCATCAAAATTCAATAAATAATAAATAAATAAAAGGAAGTGGAGTCCTTTATACTTTTGGGAAATACTAACTGCATTTCTAATTTCTAGCAGTGCCACTGATGACAATATCTGTCAATGGCTCAGCACCAAACTTCTCTAGGTTAGTCTAAAAACACTATACATTGACTGCACTTACAACCCACCCAGAGATGGTCTAACTGTTTCTGGACCACTGACTCAGAGTACTGTTCACTGTTCCCTCATGAGGAGCTCATTGTGTGAGGGACATCAGCCTTAACTGGCTGCATTAAATTACTGAAGCAACTGAACCTCTCTCAATTTCGTTTCCAGTCCTACATGACTAAAACATAATTGCTCAAAAAACACTCCCTTCTAGACTGTAGCCTCACAAACCAGGAGGGTAGGGTCCTTTAGGCAGGAATCCTGTTGGACTCCATACCTTATCACTCCTCAGCTTTCTGTATCTGGTCCTGTAAGCATCCCCACCTCCTCCAGTTCTGTCCTTTAGAGACTTCTTTAAATCTGACTTAGCAAAACTGCTCTCAGACATTAGGGTTGTGGACTGGTTAGTCCTCCACACTCTATGTGACCTAAACTCAGTCCTGAGCTTCCTCACTGCTGACCTATCCTCCATCCAGGCTAAACACTTCCCCATCACCACTAGGAGAGTATGAGGTATAAACTCTAGATGGGTAACCAAAGAGCTATTAGGAACAGTAAAACAAAGAGATGCTGTGTGGGTGGCAAACAAATCCATTTCATTGCCCTCTTTTTGGAAGAATTGCTGAAACTGCATAACCTCTGTTAGCAGGAGATAAAAACAGTTAAGGCTGGCTACCTTGAAAACCTTTAGGTCAATAACCTGGGTGACCACAACAATTGCTTTTCTTTGCTGAATGCTGTTATCAAACCAGGTAATAAACAAAACCCCATTAACCTTTTTATGAAAGCTGGGTTCCTAAGTGACCCCAACCAGGTCACAGAGGCCCTTAACAATACAGTTAAAAATCTGTCTGATTACCTGAGTAAGCTCTCACCCAAGTATTCTGTCTTTGCTCCCAACAGCTGTGATACTGATGATCTCAAATTCCTCCATTCCACTTTAAGGCTACCTCCCCAGTCAGATCTGTCATCTCCTTAAGGCCCTCCCCAAGTATCGAGTGCCTGCAGTGATAGTCTCTGTCTGAGGTTCCTTAAGTTAATGCACAATCTCATAGCTAAACTCCTAGCTACCCTTCTTTAACATATCACTGACCTTGTCAGCTGTTCCAATATTATGGAAGCAGTCCCTAGTCCCCTATACAATAGCAGCAATAGTCAAAGAGGTGTTCCTGATACTCTCACCTCAAGGATGCATCTGCTAATGTGCTGTACCACATACAAACTGCACTTGAAAACAAAAACAAGAGAAAAGAGTGAAACACTTACAAAAATGCTGATAACTGTTTATTGTGAAACTTATATACTGAGTGAGATACGATGCATACACAGCTTTGTATTTATGTTTCACAGTAAAATAGTCATTAGAATCTCTATTATAGTGCCAAAACTCTGACTTCATTCTCTACCACCCTTACCAATGAATTCAATGCTGACCAGGGTGTTTCAGCTCAAGTAGACTATAAACGGCTAGTCAAGAGCAAGAAAACAAAGGTAATACTGTTTAGGTCCAAATTCAGGCTCACCAACTGGTCAATCGGCACTGGTACCCTCTACCCATTGAACACCCAGACACTGAACAAAACCTCCCTAGAACAAGTAATTGCCTTTAAATGCCTAAAGATCACAATTGACCTCACCCTGACCTACTCAGATCACAGTGGGCTCACAGTTAAACATGTGAATCAGCAACTGGTGTCTGTTTCAGGCTAAAAAATCTTGTTTCCTCTGATGTCCAGTTGATCATAGCCCAGGATGCACTACTCCCCATCCTGACTACTGCCCTCTATCTGCTCCCAAACCTCTAATAACAACCTGTCAAAACTTAACATAACCAACAACAGCATCTGTAGGTTTGCTTTGTTGGTCCCCACACCACTCATCATTGCTCCTCTACCAGACTCATGGGTGGTTCTGTCTGCAAGCTTGCTAAGAATGTCTTCTGGGCAACTTTGATAACAAATTCTATGTGAAAAGAGAAAATCCCACTTTCTGTCCTCCTTAAGCCCATACCTGGCTCCCACAGCCTCAGGTCCTTATCACACGTCCTCCTTGATCATCTCCACATTGCCACTTGTATGAGCCAAAAGCCTTTTCATTGCCGCCTCTAGGCTCTGGAACAGATTTCCAATATCCTTCTACACTCTAGAAACAAACTCTCTTTGAAATCACACTTTAAAAGTGCCCTTATAGCTACCTCTACCTGTAAAACACCCTTGACATAGGAATAAGGGTATGTCTAAAGTCTACCCTTCAGTGACCAGCTGACACACATAGCATTTTCTGCTCCCTGTGAACATTGTTTTTATTTATTGCCGGGAGTCACTTTCTTATCCTGCCATGTTAATCATGTCATTGAATTTATACTCCTGTAGTTTAATTATTGTTTGGTATATACTCTGACAGGGTAATCAACTGTATTGCCTCATGCTGAATTGCTCCATGCTGTTCAGCTTTTCAAGTATGTGTTTTACTGCTGACTACTACATATGTGCCATGTTGATGGCCTGAGTCATGTCTGAAAATGGTTCTTAGGACGAGTGTATCCATCTGGTTAACAAATAAACAAATACAATCTAGCTGTTCCCCAATGCCCAGTCACCATTCAGAGCCCTCAAAATGATGATTTTCACATATCCCTGGCTTAAGTGAGCCCTCTCCATCACACAGCAGAACCCCTCACATCCTGTGAACTCAGGCCCCTCCAAGCCCTCCCCCAACTGGCCCCACTAACTGTAACAGGCATTGACTCACTTCTGTAGACAGTGAATGGAACAGACCCTCATTCTCCACCTTGGTCAGCTGCTGTCTATAGTCATGAGCACAGGCTTACTGTACAAACAGCTTTTTCTACAGTAGGTTTGGATTTGCTACCTGCCACTCAGAAGGAAGATGGCTAGGCTGGTGAGTGGAGGTACTGTATAATAAAATGCTAAATTGTTTTTATATGGAAAGAAACCCCTATTAGCTGAGGGTGAGTTCACATGTTGGATTTTTTGCCTTCAGAAAGTTGCTTCAAGCAAGCACTGAGCTTCAGTCTGATTTCAATCAACTACAACTCAACCTTATTAGCTCCAAACTGTTCGAATGCAAAAACAAGGTAATGCATTTCACTTCTACCCATCACTCAGCAACATTAAACAAACAGAGTACACCAGCATCTATTACAACCATTTTGGGGATGCTCTGGAGGTTGTGGATAAATGTATGTGCAGTAACTGGGAATCTGGCTCAACAGTAAATTGACCATCAGCACTCACATTGACTGTCTTACAAAGAAAGTAAAAGTAAGATTTTTTTTATAGGAACAAATCTCTTCACTGCAGACATCAGACGGAGATGGGTGCAAGCCACCATCCTCCTTGATTAGATTATGGGACATTATATAAAACTGCAGCCCAGCACCTAACTTGCATAAACTCAATGTGCTTTTTCAATCTGCTCTGCACTTCATTACAAATGCACCTTACAGAATGCATCATTGTGATCTCTACCAGGCAGTAGGCTAGAAGTCCCTTACCACAGGATGAATGTTCCATATTGGCTCTTGATGATGAAAATTTTGTGGAACAAACTGACACAGTACATCTGCTCACTCATTCATAGGTCACAAGTAATTCTTTCCTAAGGAACTCTGCCTATATCCTTTGGATGTGACTAGGGTACACACATCCCAGGATAGTGTGATATTACCTATGTTATCCCATCAGTCTGAATAAAATCCAGTCTGCGCCAGCCTCCTTGAACTTGTCTCTGTGTACCTCTTTAAATCCCTGGCTAGCAAAACCTTTAAAGAAACCTGCTGTTGCCCCAATGTCTAGCACTCTCCCTGCTCATTAAGATAAGCGATCACACCTCGCCCCCAGTTACCGTGGTACCCTCCCAACTCCTACATCTTTTCACCATCTGACAGTTGATTAATTGTAAGCAACCAAGTACTCAATCTGACCTCATGAAATGGTCTCCTTATATTCTTTTACAAACCCCTGGCATATAACACCTCAATTAATTTTCTGCCATTTCTGCAATGGCCTACCGTCTCCCATTACATCCCTGATAAGCACTCAAGACTTTAGTTTTTCCCTCACCTCCCCTTGTGCTTTATGTTGCCTAATGGTTTGCATCATCTCTACATTTTACAGATTTCCTGTACCATTGGCATGTTCCTGATTGTAATTAGCATTACAATGTGATGTATGTTTCTAACCTTGCATCATTGTTGTATATGCCTATGGCATTTACCCGGTCTGTACTAGTTTCTTGTCAACTAGGTGACTATTGTCGCTTCACCTTATCCGCTATTTGTATTATGTCACTGTTAATCTATATCCTACTGTTGTAATCAGACTGTTCTTTCACTGCCATTGTATTCCATTTAACTGTACCATGCTGTTACTATCCAAAGCCACACCCTATCATTACTTTTTACTGTACTGTTTGTGTTTGTAACCTCCCGGGTCATGTCTGAGAATAGTCATTTCTATGGCTAGCACACTCACCTGGTAAACAAAAATGAAATAAATAAATATGTATTCTGGCTTGCCTTGAACCTATGACATGTCTGTATTAACCATCATAATAGGATGTATATTTCTTCTCTGTAACTCTGTTTGTATATTATGCTATATGTACAACTCTATATTATTGTTTACCAGGACCTCCTTGTGAATGAGCCTGTTGAATAGAGTTTTTCCTGCAATAAACCAGAACTTGAATGTGAACTTTCTTTTGGTAATTTATTTATTTCAGTGCTAAATTGTAAAAGTGTTCATTATTGTGATTACTGAACTTACAGAAGTTAAAGTACTAAATGTTGATGTTAATATGCAAATTAAGTTACATTCTGAGCTAGCAAAACCTTTTCAGGTTGTATCTTTTTTCTTTTTTCTTATTTTAAGTATCATTTTACTTATTTAAAGATTTTAGTAATTATCACCTATAAATGTCATGAAATTGCTTGGTGAAATAAAGTTTCTACCACTGGAAATTTTAAGAAAGAAAACATTGCATCTTTAGTTATAGTTTGTATGTGTCTGTGATATGTAATGGAGCTACCTTCATTACTACAGCACAGAAGTCTTTAAATAGAGCTAACAACATTACTAGAATACTGAAGTTCAATAGGAGAACTCATCTCTTTCTTCACCCACAGAGATAAATCAAAAATGAAAGTAGGAAAATATACAGGCAACAGATTGTAATCAAGTATCAGTGGCACTAAAGGTGCCAAATAAGATCTGTAAATTGCACAATAAATATGCATTAAAATATAGTATACTGTGTGCTTACCTGTATTCAAACCACTAATGCTTTGCCTGCTTAGTTAACACACATTTGGTGTACCACTGAGCTGCAGCTATGGGAATTATAGTTCCTGCGGAGTAGAGGTTAAGTCGCATCCTGGAAAACAAGTCACTGGTGATTTGATGCCAGCAAGCTATTTACCTTCACAAATTGTTATTCTTAGACAAATTTACTTCTCACATAATTTAATATTCCAACTGCACACCACCATGGATTGCCACTAAAGTGAGTTTCCAACCTGCAGGATTTTGGAAAAAATTACATTCCTTCCAGGGTACAAACTGTGTTTACCTGGATTTGAACTGCTGATTCTTTGCTGGCAAAGCAAACACATATTAAATGTGCCACTGAGCTGCTGGTGAGTTACTTACAGTTCCAGTTGTATAGAGGTATGTCACAACCAGATGACTTGGGATCTAATCCCAGCAGGTGATCTATCTTAACAAATCACTGTTCTTATTTAATTGTACTTCTTATATTTATTTATTTAAGCATTTCACTAGGAAGGCATACTGTGCAGTGTACCGCTCGATTCCAGATGCACACTGGGGAGGCGGTTACAATAGGCACAGTAATAAAGTTGAAAAACATAAAACATGTGTGGTACAATACAATAGAGGAGACAAGTCATATATACAATTAGCAGGTTTACAGGTAGGTGGTATGATAGGCCCAGGGGCATTGAGACAGGCAGGGTACAGCATTTATATACATGTCCAATACAGTAGAAATTTAGAGCTGACAAAATCACAAGTTCAAATTGAAGTAACCAGACAGGTGTTCACAGAGGAATGGCATGCCCTGAAGTATGGAAATGCCCAACTGCACATAGTAAGCAGTGGTTGGCAACAGTGGGAAGAACCAGTTTTGGTAGTAATCTGCTGGAAGTTAGGTAGTGAGGGATTCAACAGGGTGGGATGCTGGAGCAGGTGGTAAGAAATGAATTTTAAGAAGGGCATTCCAGTGTGGAGTGCTTGTAGTGTCTAATATCGGCTGCCAGGGAGTTCCATAATTTGGGCAACCTGAAGCTGAAGGCAACCTGGCCAGACCAGGTGGATCTGTGCGGATGTGAAGGAGCTGAGGATCAATGTTCCTGAGAGCATATGCTGGTGGTGGAAGGGCATTTAGGGAGGATGACAGGTAGGAGGAGTGACTATGACCAGAACTTGGCAGTAGTTCTGGCACAGTGTAGCAATCGCTGATTGTGGAGAGAGAGTAGAGCCAAGGACTGGTAGAGGTCACAGTGATGAGTACTAGGAGGGTGGTCCAGGGAGAACCAGCAGAAGGAGTTGAAGAGGGGATCAAGCCTGGACAGGGAAGTTTGAGGGCAGCACAATAGACTACATCACCGTAGTCCATAATCAGGAAGATCATCTTATGGACGATTGCTAGTCGCATTGGTAGGAGATGCAACTTTGTTGCAGTAAGAGTGCCCAACATGGGATGCAGTTTCTGTATACAGCATCAATATGCGCAGAGAAGTCAAGGTACTGGTCTAGCCAGACACCAAGATATCTATAGGATGTACAGACCTTCAGGGGCAGCTATCTAGAGTATAGAACGTGGGGCAGGAAGGTGGGACAGTTTGGCCCAAGAGCTGAAGGTGAGGAGACAGTCTTTTGGGTTTAAAATAGTTTATTTGAGAGGAACCAACGTTGGATGGAGTTGAAGTCCTCCTGCAGACAGGCTGTCACGGCATTGGGGGATGAGCCAGAGGCAAACAGCATTGAGTCGTCTGCAACATGTGGATAGCAGTATGTGGGCAGGCAAAGGCAGATCATTGAGAAAGACAGAGAACAGCAGAGGGCAAGTACAGACCCATGGAGGACTCCACTGGTGACTGAGAGAGAGGTGGAACTATCTGAGCCAAACGGACAGATTGGGACCTATCTGCCAGGTATGAATTCAACCAGTTGTTGGCAGACACTGTCAGTCCAGCTTGAGTGAGTTTAGACAGTAACAGGGCATGCGAGACCGTGTCAAAGGCCTTGGCCAGGTCGTTAAAGGTAGCTGCAGTTATCTCCTCTTTATCCATACCCGTAAGGATGGTGTTGGTGAGATGAAGGAGAGAGGTGGTGGTGGAGTGATTCTGTATTATTTTAAATCTATACCACCATGAATTCCCTACTCACATGAGTTTCCATCTTAAAAAAATGAAACAAATGCTTAAGTCACTGCAAGGATCTGAACCTCTGATCATTTGCCTGCTAAGAACACACGCTGCCATGTTCCTCTGTGCTTCAGATAAGTGAGGTGTAGGTTCCTATGGTGTAGAGGCTATGTCTCATCTTGTAAGACAGGCAACTAGGGACCAAACCCAGCAGGCACTTTACCATCACCGATTGTTGATCTTGGATCAATCTACTTCTCATATAATTTACTAGTTCAGCTCCACACCACCACCACGAATGACTATTCAAGTAAGTTTCCATCTTAAAACAATGTGTATGTCCCTACAAGGAGTTGAACCTCTTATGCTTTGCCTGCTAAACAAACACACATTCAGTATGATACTGAGCTCATGTAAGTGAGTTGTAGTTCCTATAATATAGTGTTTATATCACAACCTGCAAAATAGGCAGCTGGGGATCTTTGCCCAGTAGGTGATTTACCTTCACAAATTATTATTCTTAGCTGAATGTACTTACATAACTTACAATTCCAACTCCACACCACCACGAATCACACACAAGTGTGTTTCCATCTTACAACAAATTGAAAACAATGCTCCCTACTCAGATCTGAACTACTGGCCCTTTGCCTGCTAAGCAAACACACATTCTGTGTGCTACTGAACTGCAAGTAAATTATCTGCAGTTCCAGTGATGCAGAGGTTATATCACACCTGCAAAGCAGGTGGCTGGGTAATGAGATCTAATCCCACCAGACAATTTACCTTCTCAAATATATCCACATGTACAAGACAGGGCTAACCCTAACCCTGAACACCCCACTAAAACTGCCATTATCTGAAATTTTGTTAAATGGTGTTAGTGTTGATGCAGACCCTCCCCTCATTTAATTCTTAGCTAAACATTCACCTAGGGGTGGCTGGCAGGACAGCATTATGGGTGAGTGAGACCTGAAACAATGAAAAGTATTTGTGTAAGAGATCTAGATGAATCTAATTGGGGGCACCTGACAAAGGAGTTTTGAAGTACTCACAAGTTTATTTATTTATTAAAAATTGGTAACTGGGAAAGGCACACTGAGCCAAGGCTCATTTCAGGTGTGACTTGGGGAAGGAAAAGAGGAGACTAAATTTACAACACATAGTTAAATTATGCAAAGTGTGCATGGTAGAAAAATTCAAGGTGCAGAAAAGAATACAGTAATTAAACAATAAATACAATACAGTAAACAGTGTACTGACTGGTATATCAGAATTAAAACACAGGTACAGAAATGATATGGTGAAGTTCAGGAGAGTACTCAGCTGTTATTTGAGGATAAAAAGGAATGCAAAGGCTGAAGACAAGATGGGGATTGTTCCGGATGGAGGGAAGATGTAAAGAGAAAGCAGATTTCCCAGCAGCAAAGCTGTAGTGTGGAACAGAGAAAGTATGAGAGTCATGAGAGCAAAGAGAATAAGAGGCAGAGGAATAGGGTGAGGAATGAGGAGAGATAGGAGAGTAATTTTAACCAGGGGGTGAATAGTGGGTCCTTAGAATTCTGAAGTTTAAGAATGCATTTTTTGGCCTAGATTGACTGCAACCTGTGTGCAAGAGTTTGCCTGGGGTTGTGCTCCTTCCTAATATTTCTGATTCAGTCTAAAGAGGGCACATTCAGTTGGAGAATATGGGATGTCTTCTTGTCATAGGTATCCTATGCACATTGAACATGGACCATTGCCAACTAATACAGGGAGGATCACAATTTTCCTCACCCATAGTAACAGAACAGAACATGTTGTCTCACTGAGGATACTGATGCAATAAAGTTAAGCTTTATGGTAGCCATTCTCATCTTGCACTTCAGATAAAGTTTGTAGAGTGATAAAGCTCCTTATATAATTGTAACCTAACACATTATCGTAAGGCGGAAAATGATTACATACTGTCAGTATGTAAGACACATACGCACTCAATTGCTGCCAGGGTCTCCATATACCAAAGAATGGAGATGGCAGTGTATATCATCCAGAGAGGCTGGGTAATCATAGCCAGTGCTTTCAGACTATAAGGACTTCCTATGGGTCTATGGAAAAGTCTTTGGCTGTCACCAGGTTGCAAACAGACTTAACATGATGCTGAACAATAGCATTAATGGAACCAGAGAAAATATTTGCACCCTCAATCTCTTAGCCCTATATTAAGCCATCAAACAACAATTGGTAATGTTTGTCCAACACCAATTCTGAATAGTCATGGATAAAATGTATCATGGCCCTTGAGTTTTACATCAGTCTGTTGCTGTGGAGTCATTAGGATAAGCACCTCTCTTGGAAGTGGAGCACTCAGAAGATAAGAGAAGAAGGACAGTGTATATTAACAGTTTGGGTGGAGTTTTTGTTTTCTGAGCCGATGTGAATGGTCAGTTTTAAAATTGTACTCGGGTCAGAATGGACCAAAACAGCAGGTTGCCAAAGGAAGCTCACTGCATCATGACGCTCAGCACCTTCAGGCAGGCCCACCAACCTGGTATTATTCTTATAATCTCATCCTTTTGGTCATGTATTTTGATCAGCAGTTCCTTATGATTTTCTCAGTGGTCTTGATGCAAAAGCAAGTGTTCATTAGCATTGCTCCCACATGGTCAATGCCCCTCCACTTATAGGACTTTACCAGTAAGAGCAGTCAGTGATTCCCAGGTCACTGTGACTATAGATTTAAAGCAGCAGTGCAACAAAAAGTTATTACAAAAGCTAATTTTCTGCTATGGTTATGAAAATATTGTCAGAACTGTTAATCTGGGTTGTCTAGATGCTTCCTGTGCTGTGTACTGTATATTTAGATCATTGCCTGGACTCTTACCCTCCTCAGGTCCTAAATATTATTTCTATGCAAAAATGAGGCAGGCGTCTTTTATCTTGATAAATAATTATTTTAGTACTTTCATGAAATTTTTAAATGATAATGAAAACTGAAAATGTTACCTACAAAATTAACTGGAAGACATCTGCCATCGATTAAGAAGGAAAAAAAGTGGGGCCAAATTTTAACCCATTTTTGTTGCACTGCTGCTTTAATTTCTTCCATGCATGTAATCATGTTTTCTAGAAGGCAGTTTATCAGTCAGTTAGTGCAGTTTTACATCCTTCAAGAAATTCCCTCACATCAACCATCTTAGGCTGAGGAGACAAGATGGGTGGGAGAAATGTAAGTGATTTTTTCCTTCTATGTGTTTGTGGTCATTCATTTTCATCAGGCTCATTTGGAATACTCTGTAAGAATCACTGCAGGTAAAATTGGTTGGTGGGCAATTGGAGAATTGTCTGATAGTAGATGTTATGAAGAGAACAGCTATAAACTAAATTCTGCCATCTTGGTCCAGGTACTACATGTCCTCCTGATCACCATTTTAATTGTCATGAACTTTGTTTTATGTTGACACCCCTTCTGTGTGTGTTGAAAGTTTAGGCTTCAGATGGGAAGTCACTAAATGAGCATATCAGTATGGCAACACTTATACCTCAAATAAAAAATAATTTGTGAAAATAAACAATACATAAAAACATAATGAAGGAATAATCATAACCAAAATGAAAATACAAAACTATCTAAAATAAAATGAAATTGTTGACAATACAGAAACTAAGGGTGTACAGTTAGAAAGCTGTTCTGTATAGGTTAATTTCAATGCACTTAATTTTCAATACAGCCATGGATGGAACATTTTCATTACAAAATGCCTCTGTTCATCCCCTTTATACCAGTGACTAAAATATCAATTAAAACTAAATATATACTATATCTACTAATATGTCTGTCTGTCTGTCTGTCTGTCTATCTATCTATCTATCTATCTATCACTATATTTATATAACATATGTTTCCAGGATATGAGCCAAGATAAAACATGTTATTGTGGGCTACTGTGAAATATATTATCTTTCCTAGCTCTATACATCATCCTAATATCTTTGACTGTTCCTAAATGCCTTCTTGTATGTTTGACTGTTTCTGTATGTCATAAAAACAAGAATGAATACTCAAGCACAGAAAGTGAAAGTGCTTAGCAGAACTGTGCTGCTCTGAGAGGGACCACACAGCTCTGAAGCTGCTGTACATCTCAAACTAATCTCTTAACTGTTTTCCTGGCAGTTTCACTACACCCATCATATTTTTCTACTTCATATACAATATTAATTTCTTGACTGGTAGCTATACAAATTCTGAGTGTGACTTCATGCATATTTAACAACTGACTTCCACCCATCATCAGTGTGTCTGCCTTCCTGAACTAAACCTAAACAAAAACCTGAGTCCAAATAGTACAGCTCTAACAGCTGTAATGAAAACCTTTCTTCATTCCAAAACCCTTATTGGTGTACTGCTTTTTATTCATTTCATTTAAATGCACTTACAACACCTTCATTTCCAAGGGCAGCCAACCATACTGACTAAGAGTCTGATGTTAAACCACACATATTTCCAACAGCCAAATGCCTGTCACCAGTCCTTCTGACTTCTGTGCTGCAACATGACATTCCCTGCTGACCTGCACTGTCCAATTTAAATGTTGTCTGATCATTCTGTTGTAGAGTGTGGATAAAGAATAACACACAACAGCAGTGATCAGGTACAACACATCTCAGTGTGGCTTTTTTTAAAGAAGAACAAAATTAATACACTGAAATAATAAATAATAGTAGTGCAATGTACTGTTTTCAGCAGTATATACACACAGTCCTGATCTTGCAAAATGCTTTCAATCATTTCTTCTGTGCTTTTCAGGAGCCTACTCCTGTAGGTCTTCCTCTTACCTTGGCTTCAGGTAAGTGAGACTAACCACAGCTAATCTCCCATTCTCACTGATCACAGAGGTTATATACCCCTCACCCAGAACATGTGATCTGCTCACTTATATCAGTTAGGCATTTCTGGGCTAATAAACATACATTTATACAGAAAGGAATGATTAGTATTTTTATCTGTACTGCAACAATCATATTCTCTTTATACTGAACAGTACAAAATATGTATTTTCTCAGAAAAAGTGCCATGAATACATAATTGGCACTAATGAAATTTAACTCCTCCCCTGAACAGCATGACTGGCATTATTATTTCTATAAAAGGGCCCATACAGGCTGCTGTCTCCTATAGGGAATGGTCAGAAATTAATCTCTCCTGCAGGTAAGTTCTGTATTTTATTTCAGCTTGCCTGTTTTTTTTATTTTAACAATATGCAATTCCACAGTATTTCATTTTCTTTATAATATACAGCCCTCTAAAACTTTTATATCAGGGCTTAGTACTGAGAGGAGGGCATCCAAGAGACATTCAGTGTCTCTACTTTTATTTTATTTAAATGCATATTTTATTTTCTCTTTGTTTTAATTTGTAATTTGTTTTATTTTTCTGTGTGCACCAGGGGTATAAACACTCCATACAGGGGATATTTCTGTCCCAATTTATTTGCTGAGAAGCAAAGTTTGCTAGTGGAGTGGCTTCTGAAAAGACTAAAGTGAAGCCACTCCACTTCTACTGTGCCAGAGAACACTCTGTTAGGAGAGAGAGAGGAGAGAGAAAGAGTGAAGAGCGAGCGCATGCCAGCTTTGCAGATCAAAACAAACTCTCTTTCAAAATGGGCATACCAATATTTCTTTTCTTATTTGTAATATTGGCTGCCCAGACAGGGAAGGGAAATTAAGCTTATACATGGCAACACTCATTTTAAACATCTTGCCACTTTCGGCAGTTCTGTAGTTGTGGCATTTCACAGGAGCAGCTTCTGCATTGAAAAGTAAAAATGAAGCCACTCTGTGACAGTGATTTTCTCTCCCACTGTTTTAAACTCTTTGATCCGCATCCTTTCTCTAAGCAGCAAGGACATATCTCTGAAATAACACAAATGTAACTGTTGCTCTACTATTTCTCTAAGCCTCAGTGCTTTTACTTGGTTTTGTGACAAATGAGGAATACTTTTATTTATGAGAGAGCTTGCTGCAATAAAGTGACAGTCGAAGCTGCTCCGATGTATAGCTCATATCTCCATCAATTTTGGCATTTAAAATTCTGTTTTGTTTTATTCATAATTCTTAGTGTAGAATAACCTCAATAAATTCCATGGATACTTTTTATCATAAATAGCATCAATAGTTTCCTACATCACCAGCAAGGTTTTTCTGGTTAACAATCAATTCTTTTCTATGCATTCTGCACTTTCTTCACAATATCTAAAGCACTAGAAGCACTTTATTCCCAATATTTTACACATCAGTGTTCTTTGATATACTGTATGAAGCATTTTATAACAAGGTTTTAAACATCAATTTTCTTTTTATACAAGCACCTTGCACTTTATGTATGCATACATATTTATTCATTTTCCAGCCTTCTTTCACACAGGTTGTTGCTGTTTTTGCTCATTGTCGTAGCTGTTTATTCCTTATGTTCAGCATGACATACTGTTTTTATGGTGAGGGACAGAATGGTGAAAAAGAAACAAAGAAAGATAGAAAGAGATTTAGGAGAATACGAAAAGACTCACATAGGTGGCCAACCTACTTCAGTGTTGGGGGAGGGGACAGGATAGGTTTTTAAGATACTGTTGTGCAAACAAATTTAATAAAAGAAAAAAAGAATATAGTAAAGTCGTCCCTCAGTCCAATCATATATGGAAGTACTGTAGAATGCAGGTCTACCACACATACCTGCTCTGCTAAGGAAGTCAGTAAGTAACTATACCTTTCCAGTCATCAGGTTGGGGAGAAGCATGAAAGATAAAACAGCAGTAAAATGCAGTCAGCCAGGCCAGAGTATTGGGCACCATGCAAACACTGCAAGCCAGGACTGGGATGGTGGGCAGCATATGAGACAACAAGAAAAGTAGAAACCTACAGAATAAGTATAAACTGGATAGGCAAAGAATAACATAGGCAGGCAAATATATTTTAACTCTTTATTTCAATAATACAGCCTGTTTATTAGTCCTTTATGACTGGATGTGCCTTGCGGTCCTTATCTGCTATCAACTTCTATGTTTCTATGTAACTTCAAATACTTGGGTATCATCATTTTCCCAAACTACCTATGTCTGTATAAAAAGAACATCCCATGGATTAGACTGAAGATATCATATTTATCTTCATTTGAGGCCACTGATATTAAGTCATCTCACTCTTGGCTTTGCCACTTGTGAGGCATCATAATATCGGTGGCCTCTCATCAGGTTAAATATGATATCTTCAGTTAGGCTATGTCATATGCCATGCATATTCTTTGCAGAAAATTACATTAATCTACCAGTTAGGGTTCAGATTAAAGTGACAAAGTAGGGAATGTAGCATTGGGATTTCTAACCTGACTCACCATCACCATCCCGAGCAGCAAAAGGAAACATTATGGCTTTCGCTGCCCTAACTCATGGTGAATCTGGGGTGAGGTCTTCCTTGGGGGTCTTCAACCCAAACCCTCACCCTGTTCCATTAACAAACCCATAAGATGTGATCTGTTTTCTTCAGGCAGGGCCTACAGTTTGTTGGCAACATGTGGGGAGACGCAGTTCTGTATGTTTGAAGACAATGTCAGAATGGGGTGAGTGTCAGGGTTGAGAACCCCATGGAAGATCCCACCCCTGATTCACCCAGAGTAAGGACAGTGAAAACCATAATATTTACTCTTTGCTGCTTTGGGGTGGGTGTGGGAAGTTAGGGTTGGAAACATTGCACCTAACATCATATTTCCTACTTATGTCACTTTAATCTGAACCTTAACTGGCATTAAAGGAGATATAAAACAATATTTCCAGTTGTCTTTTGAGTGTGTTAAAGTTGCAAACACAAGAAGGTCTTGCCTGTGTCCTTTTTTTGAATTTGATAGGGTTATCAGGCTGACTGTTTGAGAGCTAGAGCTTGCCTATAACATGGGAGCTATGTCTTTTCTCTATCTGATCTGTGTGCTTGCAGAACTGTCTTGATGTAAGAGATTCCTGACTTACTCAGTAGTCAAATTCCAATCTTAGTGACATAGACTGCAGTTAAAACTCAGACCACCTGCTGTCAGCTAAAATAAAATTAATTACAAGCTTATTGCACTTCAGTGTGAGGTTAAAATGCTTTATTTTTAAAGTAGCATGGTTGAGAACTCCCTTAACCAAAAACAGTTTAAAATGAATTACGGTGATGGTACTATAACTGAAGATAGAGTAAAACAAATGTTTTTTATTTTTATTTATTTATTTACTTTGTTCACCTGGTACTGTAAGTACACTGAGCAAAACCCTTTTCAGGAAATACTTGTCGGCACTAAACATAGTGTTCGGTTGTGTAAAGCACACTGACCAGACAGATCAGCCAGGTTAGTACTGCTACCATAATTCCAGTATTTTAAGGTGTTTTGGACTACAGGGCAGAGTTAGCAATGGAATTTTGAAGATGTGGTGAGGTTCTGGAGAGCATATTTATCTTTTGTCTTAAGTTTTGTAAGTTTTGCTGTTGTGTTTTAAAGTTTGCCTAACTCCTTAAAATCTTTCTGTGGCTAGAGGGACATAAATCTTCAAAGCCTAAATATTTCTGTGCTGGCTGGAGACTATTGTTGTAGGTGAGGGTTCTGTATTAATACAGACAGCCAATCAAGGCTGTTTGCATTTCAGTTATTCTCTGTTTAAATCTCATTGAGGCATTTTAAATCTTCTTGCTGTGGGCAGAGTTAGCAGAGGAATTTTGAAGATGTGGTGAGGTTCTGGAGAGCATATTTATCTTTTTGAAATAAGTTTTATAAGTTTTGCTGTTGTGTTTTAAAGTTTGCCTAACTCCTTAAAATCTTTCTGTGTCTTGAGGGACATAAATCCTTAAATCTTAAATCTTTTGTGCTGGCTGGAGACTATTGTTGTGGGAAGGGTTCTGTGTCCAGTAACACAGCCAGCCAATCAAGGCTGTTTGCATTTCAGTTAATCTCTGTTTAAATCCTCACTGAGGCATTTTAAATATTCTTGCTGTGGGCAGAGTTAGCAATGGAAGTTTGAAGATGTGATGAGGTTCTGTAGAGTGTATTTATCATTTTTGTCACAAGTTTTGAAAGTTTTGCTGTTGTGTTTTAAAGTTTGCCTAACTCCTTAAAATCTTTCTGTGGAAAGCCCTCCCACTCGCCCCTTGTATTAGTCTTTCTTAAAGAAGAGCCACTGGGAGTTGAGTTTAAAGACTGGGAAGGAGCAACTACAGAGTTGCAAACTTCCCTATGAGCTAACTCTTCATAATAGTCAGGTGGGGAAAGTTCAGTCACTCTAGCATTGCAAGTTTGAAAGTATGCATTCTGTATGAGAGATCATCTTGGTATAGGTACTGGTAGCTCAAGAAACTGTAGCGCCACTGAGTTGGTAATTGGGCCCAGAAAAGACTGCTATGATGATGGGAAAGGGACCCACATCACTAGAGCAGGTATCTTTGGGGCAGGTGGTTGGGTGCACAGGGTGTGGTGTGGCCATGATACTGGGACTTGGCTGAAGTTTAGGGAAGGCTCAGTGTGCTACCAGCTGGCACAGCTTAAGTAGGAGGTAGAGGGGCTCTGAAGACAGCTGGGGTCCTGGGGGATTAGAGGTAGGAGGCATGCGGTCACCAACGTGGATGCACTAGGTGCTGGGGCCTCCCACACTGAGGAGGAGTGAAAGAGGTACTCACACTAGGGAAGGAAGGGGGGTACACTGGGGCTCTAGAGGACCTGCAGGTGGGCCCAAAAGGTGACATTTCCACAGCAGTAGGTAAGAGACTGGGGTGTCCACAGGAAACTGAGAGGGGTGGTAGGGATGGGGGCACTGGTTGATGGGCTGAGGCTCAAAATTGTTTTAACCTCTATGCCCATTGGTGGAAGAGGGGTGTGGGGGAGGAGGATGATGATGCTGCTGCTGGTGAAGCTAGAGCAGGACAGATAGAAATGGTGAGGGAGCAAGAGGCAAGGAGCAATAGAGGGGACCCAGACAGGATGGAGGAAGAGGGGTAGGGGGAGAAGAAAAGTAAGATTAGGGAAGAAGGAGGAGGCTGATGGTATGGAACAGGGGAGCATGACAGGCAGGAAGGTGCAGGATGTAAATGGGATGATAGAGAGCAGAAAGCCAAGTAGGCAAATGGATAGGATGGATGGATTAGTATGGAGTGGGAAAGAAATAGAGAAAGATAATTGGGTGGGGGGATAAAGAAGGTCAGGACATGGGTAGAGGAGGTGACCAGGAAAATAGTGAAGAGGCAACCTTCGACACCCAGGTTGTGGGAGGTGCAAGTTACTGGTTGAGGGAGAACCCAGACAAAGGGATGAGGAGGGGCATGGAAGGAGGGAAACCTGAAGAGTGAACAGAGGCAAGGGGAGGTTAGAGTACTGCTACTGAGGGAATCCATGATCAGAGGCATCCAGTGGGAAGGGCAGGGGAGGGTAAACCCTATCTGATCATAACCAAATGCCACCCATGCCTGACAGTGCCCAAGGCCAAGCATGAGTTGTAGTCACTGGCAAGGAATGTGGGGGACCCCAGACATTCTAGTACACTGGGACAAACAATATAAATGGTAATAGTGAACTAGAAATTCAGGCACGGTTTCGTGAGTTGACCAGGGTATGCCTTTCCATAGGCTGTAAGATCTCCTTTTCAGAAATCCTGCCAGTGCCAAGGGCTAACGGGGAAAACAAGAAGAAGATTAGGAGATAAATCAGTGGCAGAGTGAGTGGTGGGGAATTGGGGTATGGCCTGGTGGGGACTGGGAGGAGACCTGGGAGGATAAGGGTCTGTATGCTGGAACAGGTTCCACTTTAACTTGAGGGAAGGAAATTCTTAAGCTCAAACTAGCTGGGTTCATCAATTAAAGGTGGGGGTTTAAACTTGTGAAGGTGGGAGGGATCAAAAAGGGCAGTGCCAGCAGATACAATAAATGAGGGACATGGTCTCTCTCCTCTAGGAGGCTAGGGAGAGATGGAAATGGGTCACTGGGTAGGGTGCAGGAGCTGAGAAATGGGAGCTTAAGGGGGAAGAAGAGGAGGAAAGGGTGGAAAGTGGTCCTGATAAATGCAGGAGCTTAAGAAATAAAATGCCTGAGCTCCAGGCAATGCTAGTTGAGGGGAGGTAGATGGCAGCAGTCATTGAGACCTGGGCTACTCAAGGGCATGAGTGAGACCTAAATCTGGAGGGTTACACTATGTTCAGAAAAGCTGGGGGAGGGAGGTAGCACTGTTAGTCAGAAAAGGCATGGGTATTGGAGGGATAGAGGAGGCAGTGGGGAACGTGGAGGTTATTTGGGTCACCCTGCTGATGCAGTGCAATAAGAGAGTAAAGGTCGGAGTAGTATACAGACCACCAGAAGTGGCAGAGGTTCTGAAGAAAGTTTAGTGGCAAACTCGAGCGACACTGTAAATTGGGAAAGGGAAGGGCAGTGGTAATGGGGACCCCAACATGCCAGGACTGCTGAGGACAGGTTGGAATTTGCTCCTGCTGGTAATGTAGGCAACCCCAACATCAAGTAAATGGCAATGACAGCAATTGTCGAAAGTGGAAGACCAGCTACTTTTTAAAAAGAAACTGCTCTGTGGACCATGAAACCCGTGCTGATTTGACGTCAGTAACAGTATTCAGCTGACGTTTCACGGCATGCTCTTTCGATCATGTGCCCAGCACTCATTCATGACAGGCAGTGAACACGCCTCCAGGTCATGGCAGTGTTTGATAAGTGGTAGCAGCGAGAGACAGGTTGAATCGCTTTCTGACTGAAAGCTGCCAGCTTAGAGAGTGAGAGCGAGAGAGAGAGAGAGAGAGGGAGCGATTGCCTGAGCCCACTGCATACCCCAGAGGAGATAAAGTAAACAGTTCAAAGTGAGTTTCTATAAAAATGGGGTTTTTATGTGTCAAATCAAGTGGTTTGATCAGAAATACCTCCGGTTTCAGTCTATCCCTGCTTCCATTTATGTAGTGAGCTCATTCTACTGTAGCTAAGCTGTCACCTGCAAAACTGTCAGTTTCCCATTTGCGTCTGAGGTAATTTATAAGGTGACAGCCTTGCAGCCTGCAGCATCACACTGTTTGTGACTGAATGCCATGATAAAGGAGCTAAAGTAGCTTGTGAAAACTTTAGGAATGCCTTGTAGTTAGCTGCCTTATGTAGCGGTGCACATCTCCCTTGGATCACATCTGAAAATACTCTGAGCCCTGAGCCTGTCAGAAGAGAAGTAGTTAACTTCTACTGGCATGACTTTACTCACTTCTTGATCTTTGCCCTTGTTTGATTTAATGTGCCAGCAGCTGGTGACTTTACTTGTCCGCAGAGATTTCGGTGGTTTTCAGGCTTGTGCTTGCAGTACAATTACATTGACCGTCACATTGCAAATGAAGCTTATCTGATGCCTGTGTCAGTTGTGAATTTCTTCCCATCAAACAGTGTAACACTGCCTTGTAAATCAAGATGTTCCACACTGTGAATGGGACACTTTGTTTTTATCCCTACAAAGATTCTGCTTATGGACACGCGAGTAGCTTCATGCTGAATACACTACTGTTTATGCTGTTACTCCCTTGTGTTTTTTACTCTACAGACATGCATGCATCATAGGCATGTTTGTTTAATTGCATATAATTTTTATATCATGTTGTCATGCTACATAAATGTGTCTAATTATGATTTCAATTAATGTAAGTTGCACATGTTGTTCACTGGCTTAAGACCATGCCATGTCAGATGTCCTCACCTACTACCATCAAGATAAACTGAAACTTCAAATTTTTTTTGTTTGTCTGTAATAAATATTTCACTCCATTTGTAGTATGATCCTAACTGATATGTTAATGATTTGTACTTTTTTGATCCAGCTGTAAGTCTTGTTTATATTTTAATAAAGGTGCCATTGTCTCACACTATGACATCTTAAAGTCCTCCTTCTGTGTTAACATTTAATTTTGAATCATATCTTAGGAACGAATGAACGAAATACAGAGTAAAAGTTACTTTTCTAATACTGTAGTCTGATTGGATATATTTTATTATGTGATATGTCTCTTAAATGTCCCATTTATAAATGTTTATGTTCTAATAGATGTTTGCAAATGAATAAAATGAAAATAACCAAAAAGAAGTAAAAAATGTTTTAAATAAATGTTGACGTCCATTAATTTTGGTTGAACACATGATATCATCTATCCTATTTGGGGTGTTAAGTGATAATAAATAAATGAATTCATCACCATTTGAGGTTTAACATGTGAACGAAATGAAATATGGTCAAAAAATGTTTTTTAATTTATTAAATGCGCGATCTGATTGGTCGGTGCACATTTTTGTTTGAAACTAAAAATTATGTGAGAATCAGGTAGAAACACTTGATTCATTGTAGAAACCAGTGTTTACTTTTCCTCATTTCCTTATACTGTGCAAATAATGAAGAATTTTGATTATTATGCTGATTGGTTGAAATCAGCAGTATGATTAATTATTATGTATATAAACAGGATCACTACTACCAGGTACATGCCCCATGATAAAACCTTAATTGGAGAGGTGCTGTTTACGTGTGTGTGTCTTGTGTGTGACACATATTGTACTTGGGTAAACTGTTATCTATCCTATTTTGGGGTTTAACGTAATAATAAATAAATGAATTCACCCATATGTGATGTGTAACATGGAACAAAACAGAATATGGTTAAAAAGTGTTTTTTAATTTTATTAAATGCTGTGATCTGATTGGTCGGTGCACAGTTTTGTTTGAAACTAAAAATTATGTAAGAATCAGGCAGAGACACTTGATCCATAGTAGAAACCAGTGTTTACTTTTCCTCATTTCATTATACTGTGCAAATAATGAAGAATTTTATTTATGCTGATTGGTTGAAATCAGCAGTATGATTAATTAGAATGTATATAAACAGAATCACTACTGTCAGGTGCATACCCCTTGATAAGAAATTTTAACTGAGAGGCACCGGATCACATGTATATATGTGTGTGTGTGTGTGTGTGTGGAGACATAGTGTGGTTGGTGGAGTGGGCAAGCACCCTGATACTCACGTCTTGTCAGACCAGAGGTACTGGGCAGGAGAGGCATATCGAGGCATGCTCTGGGTGCTTCTTCTTCCGGGTACTGCAGGTGTTTGTGCGTTTTCTGTGGGGAGTGGAACGCCCCACACCAAGGCATCACTGCCAGCATCACCACTCCTTCCTCTATGTCTGTTTTGCACTTGTCATGCCACCGGCTTCTGCCAGATGCCATTCAAGCAGTGAGCGCTGACCCCCTGCTCTGCAGATGCTCAATTGTGATGGTCTAGAGGGCTCTGAGGTACTCTGTTCAAGGTGGTGAAAGAGATGAGTGAGACACCAAGGTCCAATTATTGTGATAAGATAACTGTTACCCAGACAAGGAGAGGCAGAAGTCGCTCCTAGAGATTCAGTGCCTCACAGGGTGATTATTTTGTACCAGAGGGTAGAAAGACACAGGCACAAGAGGAAGAGAAGTCACCCAAAACAATAGGGCAGTAAATAAGACAGATACTTTATCTATGACTGCTAAAATTATTTCAACAAGAATAGAATAGATGCTGAGGCCTACTGCCTTTAATTCTATAATTATTCTACAATTCTTATTCCTATTAATAAGCTTAGGTGAAGATCAGATGACATACACTACCCACAACAGTATTTGGTTTAGCTATAACTACACACTTCTACCAAAGTCCAGATGTTACAGGAGTCCAGAGGTTTGATGTCTTCGTGCACACCATTGGTCTATGATGGTAGCTACGAAGGGAAACAACTGAGACAGTAGATGCTAACACAGTTCTCAGCAGGGACCTTGTAAAGGCTACTGGGTGGTGAGAGGTTTGTTAAACAGACCATATGAATCTTCACCAAAAGCCCACTCTCCCAAGGCTGCTGGAATAAAAGAAAGAGGGCAACTGGTTCCTGACATAACCACTGATGGGCTGTCGGATTCCCAACTGAAAACAAAAGGTTCCTTGGCCAAAACCCACTTCCAGGGTCGCCAAGGACGTAAGAGAAATCAGGATCTGCATGGCGACAAAACCAATGGAGGACTACCACGACCTGAATGATGCTGCAGCACTCCAATGGCCAGGTAAACTCTGAAGGATCTCCGATAGGACCAGGAACCAGAAGAATCTGTAGAGATGATGGTTGATTCTGCAATCTTGTCACCAGAAACTAGAACAAAACAAAGAAACGGCGGATGCGTCCCTTACTGGGCTTGGATGGACTCGACTTTCGGTGAATAACCAGGGTGCAGACCAGGTTCTCCAGGATAAGCACACTCTTCTGTGGAGGGTGACCAACTTTGGGACATCTGGAACAGGAACCATACGAAATTACACTGGTATGGCTGTAATGATGCTTTTCAGCGGACGACCTTCGAGCTTGTGAAACAAGAAATGGCAGGTACGACTTGTGACGACTGGTGACAGACTCGACTTCATGGATGACACAGATGGAGGAGATGCCTTATTTACTATGGGGCCTATACGCCACTTACTGTCGCTAGGCTGGATTGCCCTAATCCGCTAGGCTGGGGCTGCCCTTACTACTACTAGGCTGGCTTGCCCTAATCCACTAGGTCGGGGCTGCCATTGCTACTACTAAGCTGGCTTGCCCTAATATACTGGGTCAGGGCTGCCTCACTACTACTAGGCTGGCTTGTCTGAATACACTAGGCCGGGCTGCCTTACTACTACTAGGCTGATTTGCCCTATTACAGTAGGCCAAGGCTGCCCTTACTACTACTAGGCTGGCTTGCCCTAATGCAGTAGGCCTGGAGCCTCCTGGAACCCTGCTTTACCTCGGCCTAATGCCTACATTTACCTTGGGAAACAACTACTGTTGGGCCCCTATTTACCTAAAAATCCTGCAGTCTATACCTAAGGCAGGCACACTGGGCAACCTGTAAACCTCAAATATGTTACTTAATTTACATTTCTGGATACCCCAACTTTGGAGCATTACACAATCTCCCTCCCTACCGACCCCTGATGACTGGCCTTTTCCCATATGTTCTTTGATTCCCACAGTTTTTGACTCCACTGCCTCCTGAGGAAGGCAATTCCATATATCCAGAACCCTTTCTGTGAAAATATATTTTCTCACACACTCAGCTGAGCCATCCCCACTCTGTCTTAGATTGAGCCCCTAGTTCTTGCACAGCAGAGCTTTGAATTTTTCTATTCCATGGTAAACAATTGCACAGTGTAATATGTGAAGTAAGACTGGTGACTGACAGGTGAAACACATCTGAGGAATGATTATATAGCAATAAGACATGGCTGGGCCTTGTAGTGCTGGGATGGTGGGGGATGGGCTGAGTTGATGGCCAAGGCAAGTCCTTTTTGGTCCAACACATCTAAGAATGTATGAAGATATGAAAGTAATGATGTGGCATCCTATTGTACATAATTTCCAGTTCCAGAATGTCTATGACAGGATGAGAAACATAGGTAAGAGTATGCCACAAATATGAATACCCTCACTACTGCCTGTTAAAGTTAATAAATGAATAACTGACTGTGTAAATGAATAAGCATATGCATAGAAACAAACTGAAGAGGTTAATGTGGAGTGTCTGATAGCAAATGATTCATCGTCATCAGTAATGCATGTTGTTTCTTACTTATTGTGTGAAACATTGGCTGTATGGGACATTAGGTCATGTAGATACTTAATAATATATGTTTATTGTTCACTGTGTAATGTTTGTATGACTGTTAATCATATATTTAACTTCATAGCATAGGTGCCATAGTTACTGTGATATCACCATTCGGTGAGATGCCAAGACCTGTGCTGTAGGTGGTTGTGGCATACACAGTAAGACAGTCAGTCTTCACATTTGGTCACAGGATCCATCTCCATGTGATGGCTGGGATGAGTTTGTAAGAAAAATACGTAAGAATTGGAAAGGTGGCAGTTCTACATCTGTTATTTGTGGAGAATATTTTGTTGCACCTAGAGACTTTTAGGATTTCAGCAGTGGAAACTAGGATTTAAAAAAACTTGACCTTGTAAATGGAGCTTGTCCATCAAGGTTAACAGACACCATATCTCATCCCATTGAGTGTTCTACTGTGAATGAATCTGAACATCATCAGCATGAAAAGGAAGATTATTTCCTGATGCAGCGGTGAGTATATCACCCTTGTTGATGGCTACATTTACAAGACAGCAAAATGCTGCAATTATATGAGATAAGGAGGAGTGGTTGTGGTGGATAAATTGTGTCTGGTTAAAATACATAGCAGGTAGCATCAAGGTTAAATTTGTAATTTTATTTATTTATTTATTTATGTGTTACCAGGATATTATACTGTGCAAATCTGCTCATCTACAGATGTATCAACTTACTGCTGCCCCCATCCCATACTGTCCCAACCCCTCATAATGCTGCATACTGTTGTACAGGATATCACCTCCTGTTAACCTTATGAATCCTCTTAAGGTATTTAAAGGTTTCAGACATATCCACCATCCCTCCCACATCTAGGAATACCTTTTCAGCTCATCCAATCTATCCCATTTGACTTACCCTCCAACCCTTCATCATCTTTGTCACCCGACATTGCACCCCTCAAACAATGTGATGTCCTTATTCAGGAATGGGTGCCAGTCTGGCATGCACTAATTTATGTGCGGCCTGACTGAGTATCTGTATAAGGAAGAATCATATTCTTATATCTGGATGAGATTACCCTCACTATACATCTCAGCATCGTGTTGGCCTTTTGATGCTGCCTCTCTTGTACTGAGCTGAGTTGTTTATGCTGTCCAGCTACCATCAATGTATCTTCTGCAATTAGACTTAACCTTCTAAGGACCATGTCTGAGATATCAGCCTATTGTACCTCATAGTAATGCAATGTCTTTAGAATATGAACAGTCATCAGAATGTATCTGTTCAGACTGCCGGATGTTATAGCAGTACATATGTATCAGTATCTGTCTTCCTTGTATTTTTCTCATTTACTGTAGATAATGTGCTGATGTTAAAACTTATTTTGTGTTATTGTTTCTGTTGTTGTTAGGTATTGCATCAACCAATTTTGCAAATAAACAGTTATGCTGATACATACGGTCAGGAAGAAATCATTCAAGACAAGGTTGCACAATCTGTTGGGATGGCAACATGCACTTCAGACATGTTAACAGATTGTCACAATGAAAACATGGAAATCTTTTCATCATATATTGATGCGTTCGATCACTCGTACTCAAAGACTTCAGCTCATCGATTCAGTAGATCACAGAACACAGTGCCGTCCTTAAAAAGAGACGATTAAGCTCGTAAGTTACATAACAGAAATACATATAATATTACTGTGGTCAAAATAATAGCATTTCGCTAACTGATTGTATTCATGTCAGTAACCCATATATAGGGTGGCTATGTCCAACTGTTTGGCCACTTCATGTACCAGCAGCCAACCTTTTCCCCACATGCCCTGGACCACATTGGTTTTACCCCATCCTGGTACCTCTCATGTGTAACCCTCCCAACTCAGCACCATACTACCACCCCTCTGCCATTATTCATATGTGTTAGTGTTGTTTCCAGTATTGCCATTGGCTCAGCTCTCCACTACTGCTTCAGCTGCCAGCCATCTGATGTATGATGGGACATACAGACGATGCATGCCAGCATATGTCAGATGCCTGACAACTTTGGGGGTAGCATGCGCCTGGTGCGTTTTGGAGTTAACTGATATTTCAAAATTAAATGAGATGAATCCATTATACATTTATTTGCTGTGTGTCAAGCTTTTAAAAATTACTTAATGATTTTGTTTCTATTACTTACATGATGTACTCCAGAAATAGATGTAAATATGTTTTTAAATTCACTGAGGGGTACAGACATCTGACTATCAACAGATAGGAAAGTCAAATAGTCAGTCACATCATGTGATATTGTGTGCAATGCCAGATTATAGGAGGCGTCCTTGTAAAGATTCTCAAAATCTAATGTCAATGAAATCCAGACTGAAGATGTTTCTAGTGAAACTGATGAAACTTCCTTAGAAAACGATCCAGTCTTGGCAAAGATCCAGACTATATACCAAGCAGTCTAGAAAGTGTTGATGAAGAAATTGAAACAGACATTGAACTGAACAGTTCCTCTTCAATAGATCATTGTAGCCCACCGACAGATGAGAAGTTCATTATCTGCAAGACTAATTTGCTTGCCTTGTTCAAGATATGTGTTAAATGTAATGGTGTCACTAATCCACAAATATTTAGACATTGTGGAACTGCAATCACATTGAGCAGATATGTGCTGAATGTGGCTATCGACTAACATGGGTGAATCAGCCATATATAGCCATATTCCATCTTGCAATCTCTTGTTGTCCGGTTCCATATTATTTTCAGGTAACCTCCCTCAAAAGTAATTCATCTCTTTAATCTTTTAAAAGTTGCTGTCTACTCGAAGAACACTTTCTTCAAGCATCAATGTCATTATCTGCAACCAGTGATATTCAAACAGTGGAAAATGCAGCAGGAGGGTATGATAGAGCAGCTTTGCAGTATTGATGGTGGTCTTGTACTAGCTGGGGATGGGCTTTCCGATAGCCCAGGTCACTGTCTAGTATGGTTCATATAGCATGATAGAGCAAAGTATCAACAGAGTACTGAACATTGAGATTGTGCAAGTGCAGTATTAATCCAATTGCCATTGGTACATTGTGCATATATAAATGGTTGAATATTAGTGAAATAATTTTTATTATAAAAAGGGTCTGAGAAATGAAGCTTGGATTGGCTGTAAACATTCTAACAGCCTTATGTTAATCTTATATTAACATACATGTGAGCTTAGTCATATGCTGAACAAGGTCTTACACAGTTTAAAAATATGTTTTATTATAATAGCAATAGGCTCTCCCAGGATTATGGTAATGGTCAGTTAATCACCCTGAGGAGCATGTGGCACCCAGCTACAACTCATGCCACACTACACCTCAGAAGGCGATTAACAGACCATTAATATAACCCCTGTTCATGCCTTATTGCTTAAATATTTTACATAGGAAAATATGTAACTATGTTTAGCAAATGTCAATTTGCACATTTAATAGAGCAAGTGATACATTTGCTATGCATATTATATTGCAAACCAATGGCTGTTTGTTTAAGGACAATTATGTAGAATGGGGATTGGTAACCCAAGATAAATATTAATCAGCATGAAATGTGTTCTGGATGAAGATGAGACTTTACTGAATTGAATACACTGAATACTGAGGTTTCAAAATATTCTAATAGCATCTGATGCAAAAATAATTGTGAAACATAAAGAGCCAAACTGGAAAAAATCACTAAAATAACCAAATTTATTTTGGGGTGCTTCACAGAGCAATGAAGTAAAGAGTAGCACCTGGTGTGAGTTAGAAGGTTGAAACGATGGTTGAATACATATCAAGAAACAACCATGAAATAGACACGCTTATCACTGATTGGCACAGACAAATTGCAAATGGGTACGAAAACCTGCCCAACACAAAACACCAATATGACTTATGGCATGTTGCAAGAGTAAGTTAATAGCTGACAAGTTTAAAAATGGACTGAATGATGGTAACTAAGGGTTAACTGTAAGAGAGACATATAATTTATTATTTCAGATGGTATAAAATGTTAGTGTCATCCTACAGTGCATAGTCACTGACATCGTAGAGGCGGTCGTGAGTACAGAGACAAAGACAGTTCTTTTACTTCTACCATAACACATAAGTCAGGAACAGCATTTATGCATCCAAAATCCCATGCCATGGCTTGTAACTATTCCTCTCCCCAGTGCACACATACTTGGGTTTTT
This sequence comes from Neoceratodus forsteri, assembly GCA_016271365.2. Classification (NCBI taxonomy): domain Eukaryota; kingdom Metazoa; phylum Chordata; order Ceratodontiformes; family Ceratodontidae; genus Neoceratodus; species Neoceratodus forsteri. The sequence continues at coordinate 419,763,005 of CM057451.1, forward strand.
CCTCATCCTAGGTATAACACATTGCACTTGGAGCAGTTAAATTTCAATTTCCAGGTGCAGGACCACCTATCCACAGTATCCAGGTCCCCTGCAGGACCAATCTCCTCCTCCTCCTTCATAACTGCTCCCAGCTTCAAATTCTTGCTGAAGTCTATCCCTAACCTTCACCACCAACGCTTTTGAAAATATAGTGTTTTTCTTTTGTATAGATATTTTTATTTGTTTCACACAAAGGCTATGTTTCTCTCTATCTCAATTTTTGTTTTATTAATAGGCACATTACAATACCATTAATATATGATGACATTTCAATTTATTTCAAAAGGTGTTGAGAAAAATTGATGCTGTAGCAATGCAGAAAGAGTGTAAGACATTGGTTTATGGTGTGCATCTATTGTAAATCATATGTACTGGTGTAAGGTTCTAGTGTTGAGCAACATGGGAAGTAATAGCAGCAAAATGGGAAAGTGTACTAAATCATGTGATGAATGTTCATGAAGGTCACCTATGACCTCTTTGGAGAAATGTCTACATGATGAACTAAGGGAGATGAAAGGAATAAGCAGTGGATCTTACCAAGTGAGTATACCCATATCTTAATCTGATTGCAAATCAGGTACCCATGTTATGAATGTTGTTATGATATATACAAATGTATCTGGCACAGATCCTTTTCAATGCAAAAGTTCAAATTTTATAAAAATATCATTATGGCCTTAATGGTCCCCTAACTGTATAATTACTTGCAAAGCACAGTTAAGGACATGAAACATCTGCTCTGGACTGCCTCAGTTTTGTTACTGTCCTTGTAAAGGTGTACCTCAGTACTAATATATCTATAGAAAGTCGTGTTACCTTCTTTTACTGTTTGTGCTACTGTTTCCTCAGTTTGGGCCTTTGCCTGACTTACTCTCTTCCCTGCTTCCCTTAGGGAAGTTTGGTATGCTCTCTATCTTCATACTGCTTCTTTTGCATGTCCCTTTCCATCTCTAAATACAATAGGATGTTGATTCATGTATTGCATCCTTAATGCTTGCCCACTTTGCCTGTACTCCTCACCTGTATTTCTTCTTGTCAGGTCTAGTTAACTCTGTTGGCCATCTTATCAGAGTCTCTTGTTGGTTGTTTTACTAGTTGCTTGAAGCCCTCCCCTTCAGGGAATCCACCACGTGTCTAGTTCTGGCAGATGTTCCTGCTAATATTAATCAATCTTTAATCGGCATGTTGAAGTCTCCCATTATCAGAACCTCTCATGTAGCTGTCAAGTTTTGCATATCTGCAAACAGCAATGTGTCTATGTTGGTATATTTTGTATGCTTCACTGCTATCATTTATAACATTGATCTATTCCATGTGATCATTTCTGGATAGATTCAAAAGCTGCCATGAAGCTTGAAGCAATTGTGTCGAACAACATGTTGGTTAATGACATAAAGCTACCATCTACTCAACTTTAGACTGCTAACTTGGAAGTTATTCACAGCTTGATTCTGCATTTTGCCCCCAAGCACAGCATTTTCTAATCTGGGAATGCGCTTTGGTATGCATCATTAAATAGGTTGTTTTTAAATGTCATGTATTAACATGCTACATCATTACAAACAAAGTTGCTTATTAACAAGCATGTGTGTTAGTCTATTTGGCAGGTATGCACTTTAATGAAATGTAAACAGAGAGCAATCGGTTCGGTTGACGGTGAGCCGCAATACCTAATTAGATTCCCAAAGTTTAAAAAGGGTGGATACATCTGTAAAGCTTCTAAAGAATGCTATATGGTAAGATATAGCCATTGTGTTTCATGTTTTATCTAACCCTCACAGTTTCCAGAATAGGAACACATTTTTTTATTTTTTTTATTTACTGTTCAAATGAAACATATTGCAATTCATTATTTAATAAAATGATTTTAAAACCTAAAAAAGGACACCATGCACTATAACAATACCAATGGACTTCTGACAGAACCGTGTTCTCCATCTCAGGGTCTGATTCTTACAGGACCTCACACGCCTTCTTGAGGTCAAAAGGAGTAAGACCTCTGTGGCAGAACACACTGGTTCTGCATGGTTACCCATTCAGGGTTGTCTATATGACTGATGGTGAAGGTGTTAGAAATGTTTTTTGTGCTGTTTATAGTATTACATTGCTTATGCGTGAAGTGTTAGCGCCACCTGCTACTTTCATATATGTGGAAGTCTGCTAAGTTGGAATCTAAAACTCTCACTGTGATCATGCTAGTGACATGTTATAGTTAAACACTGACTCATTTAATTCATTTTACAGGATATGCTGAGGAGTTGTTGAAACACTCATTACAGAGTATCGAATAGACCTGTTCAAATTAAGTCAATCCTTGATGACATTAGGAAGAATGTACCTAAGCCGCTATGCTCAGGTGTGATTGAGCAACCTGACAAACGTACTATAATGGACTTTACAAGCAGATACCAGATGACAAAGTAATCACTTTGATGAAGAATGCTTTCAATTATGAATGCAACCAATGACAGCTGATGAGATTGTTCCATTCATACAGCAGATGTTTAGGTGGTTTGTGACAGAAATTGTAAAAGCCACAAAAGATAAATAAATACAATGTAAACTACGTAGAGTACTGTATATGTAATCAGAAACTAAATGTCATCTCAAATAATTTACTTTTTAATTAAAACAGTTTTAATTTGAATGGCTAAATGACTTTAAAACTCATCTGTGGTGTTGTCATGAGGGATAATAAAAGAAACTGGTAATTAAGCATGCTCAGAAATGTTTTTAATCTTATTCAATGCTGTTTGTATTTTTTTAATACAGGCCCATTTTATAAGCACAAATAAGAGATGGCAGGTGTTGGTAGTACTGAGGCCTCGTGCTTCACTATGCCACTGGGTGTACTGGTATCTCAGTACTACCAACACCCAGCAGTGTCCTCACTGCTTACATATATATATATATATATATAGATATAGATATATATATATATAATATAGATATTGCAGTATATGCTACTGTTAATGGTGAATTTCAGTAATAATTTCCAGTATATCACATATTGGAATGCATCATACATGTAGCATAGGAATATCCCAACTCTCCCAAAGAAGAAACAAACTGAAAACAGAATTAAAACACCAGTGAAGTTTGGTGAATATTTATTAGTATACATGTAATGTTATTACTTAATAAACTTTCAAATGTTAAAACATTTCAAATGCTTTTTGTTTAGTGATATAGTATTTATAATGTTTATTATTCCAATTACTCCTTTGATCTTAAGCTAGGAGAATCTTTTGTAATGTCCACCTTCAGAAGGAAAAGTTTCTGATTTGTGCATGACACATGCAGGTAGAGGTACACGGTTCTTCCTTCCTAGCCAACCCCAGCACCAACGCACAAACTGACGATAGGGATGTGTCTGTACTTATAACAGAGAAGAAATATCATGTATTAAATGATGACATTAAATGAATAATTCCATTCAATTATTGAATAAATGATGTTAGACACTTATAACTACATTCTACAATCATTAACATTCCACTAGACCAATACAGATTAAATTATCTTACGTATTCGACAACTGTCTACTTAATGTCATAAACCAGATAAACACATAGGACCACTAGGTCAAGTCAGTCTGCCCATATTTCCTATACATGTATGTGGCCACTGATCCTATGTGATCAATGGCTTTTCATTATACATGCAGTCTTAACAAAGACTATTAGTTCTGATATGTGACACACACAATCCAGCTTTAATCACAGATGTATATAAAATATAAATAAAAAATGAGTCAATGAAGTCATAATGTTAAACACACTCATGATCATATGGAATAACAGCTGCATCTTCAGAATATTCTTGTCTATATTGGTAAACACAGTTTCAGCACATGGATTTAAACAAACTGGTGCAAACCCCCATATGTGGTTATGCATTCCATGCTTTCTCCTTCTGTGTAGGTCTCATCCTCTTGTATTCTTGTCACAATCTGCTGAATCTTATGACAGCAACGATTGTTCTGGATATCATCCATTTGCGTACATTTGGTAATGTGCACCTGAAATATTGAAAATGACAATGTGGAATCTAATATATAACTTATAACACCAAATAACATGTCTTTTATCTCTTACAGAGTGGTAATATAGGCTGAATTTTCAATGTCCAATGTCAGACGTGGCTGCCTGTGGCAAAGGGTTTTGCTCAACCCTTGCACCTGAAAAGAGTAGTTGTGAGGTACAAGTTAGCTTGGCAGATGCCTGCTTTCATACTCCATTAAACTGCATTGTATCCACTGTCTATTTTATCACGTTATAGCAGCTGAAAAGGACCTCCACACACAATCACCATAGCTGGAATTGAAATGATTGTCACAGTGCCTACATTATTAGGTGTACTTACAGACTGGGTAAAAGAGTAAGATCAGCCAGTTCACTGATCACACAAATAGTTATGCAAAAGTAGTCAGTGAAGAGTCACAGGAGTCATGAAGGTACAGTAAACTGGACATGAGTTTTGGACTGGGTTACATTTTAACAACAATAATGGAACTGGAGTTGTGGATATAGTTATTGAGTTTGTCAGTCTGTGACAGTTACTGGGAGAAGTAGAAAATTGCCCATTTAGTGGCAAAAAAAAATGGTGGTTTCTGATTTAAAATGTGGGGTGTCTCACGATACAGTAAGCAACAGGACACCCCAAGCTAGTAACATTGTTTAAGCAGGAGTAGAACACTAAGTCGAAGCTTATTTCCAGATGTGACCTGGGAGCTCAAGGAAGCTAAGGATCACACAATTCACCCTAGACAGCTGTTATAGTGAAACCCAGATCTCCAGATCTGCAGCTCAGAGCCTTAACACTGCGCTATATGGGCTCCATACTTAATTTGCAGTGACATCTATCATGAGGCAATGTACCCACCTGCAGTGGCTCTCAGCCAATGAGAGAGCTCCTAGAATCATGCCCATTTCTAACCAGTAGCAATGCCCATTTACATGGACATTATTGACTAATAATGTAACACTTTTGCAACCAGTACAAGGCCAGCAATGGACAAACCAGTAATTCTGCTGCTACCTGGCTTTTTCCATTTTTTTTTCTCCTTCATCCATATTGCCATGGCGTGTACATAACCATGCAAGCGTAGAGGCATTCACACGCATTTTGACCCACTGTACCTTTCTATAAAGTGTGAGGCCTCACCGCATCCACCATTGGCCTCCACCAGTGGGCGGTCATTTGCGGGACTCTCAAGACTGCAACTTGAGATATTAGTCTGACGTACACACAACAGAACCTACCAGTCTATGTTATTTAATCTCAGCCTTAGGTCTTCATCATCAGACTCCTTCTGCTCTTCGTCTCTGTGATCTGCACTCACTCTGCAGGGGTTCAAACCTATAAGGTGTTATGGTAAATATGGAGACAGCATCAGATGTCCCTTCATCAATGCTGCTACCTTCATCATCATCACTATCCTGTTCTGCTGTGGTGACATTGTATGCATCCTCATTGTCAGAGGATGGCAGGTCGCTGAAGACTCACTGTCCATCAAATCAATATCCATTTACTGTAAAAAAAAAAAAATTTTTGGTTAAACAGTTACTTTTTGGAACATATAAAGATTGCTACAAACAGATATAAACATGTACATATTCCCACAAGGGATGCATATTTCATAATTAAAAATACTCAAACATACATTGCAAGTATAAACAGTAGTGTGATAATGCTCCTGCACTGTGTTTAATATAAATATAAATGTAAATATCTGTCGGATAGTTTCACAATTATCATAACAATGCAGACTGAATCACAACACTATGCTATGCGAAATGTGAGTATACTAGGTGGCTGAACTTCAGTTGAGGCTACTCTGAATGACCTTGGGGCATCATGCCACCATCAACCTAGAGGCAGGGGTGACAGTTTTCACAATGTCTGTTTTCCCCTAAATTCCTCCCTTGGAGGAGACCACTGTTGTCAGCAGCAGTAACATATGTGCCCCTTACAGGCTTAACTGTGTCATGGCGCAGATCAACAGCTGACTGCCCTTCCATCTCTTTCTAAGTTAGTCATCCTCTCTCTGCCTCCAAGGATTCAGCTAGGGCAGTATCTCAATGTTCCTGCCCCAGTGGTGGAACAGCATCTCATTCAGGTGGGTCTTGACAATTATCCAACTGGGCTGTGTACTGGAGTTCATCAATCAGACCACAGAGATACCCCAGGCCATAGTACTATCCTCAAGAGTACTTGTCCTTCCTTGAGAAGGAAGTCACAGTTCTTCTTAAGAAACAAGTGATCCAGCTGATGCCTACACCATAGAACAGAATCTCGGGTTGTACTCCAGTTATTTCATACTTCCAAAAAAGTCAGGTGGTTAAACTTTCATCCCATCTTGGATCTTTAGGCACTAAACGTACACAGCTTACAAAATGTGTCATCTGCTCAGGAAACAACACAGACAATTACTGTAGTTTTTCAAATCTGTGTTCCCTTTGGTTTATGCTTGACACCATGTACGCTTCCCAATTGGTTTGCAATGATAACCATGACTGTTTGTCAGGAGAAGCTGCATATGTTCCCTCTCTGGAAAACTGGCTCCGAAGGGTTCCTCTCAGATCTGACTGTTCACACAGTGAACTGAATATGGCAGTTATTGACCAGTTCAGTTTCCTAGTCAGCATACCAAAGTCCATTCTAGCCAGAGGTTACAGTACATGAGTCGCTTCAGGACACATCTCAGGAAAATGCTTTCCTGCCAGAGAAACTGATAGCCACCTTGAAAATGCTAACTGGTATTGTTGCCAGAAGTAACATGCTCTCAGCCAGAACTATGTTTGGGGCATTGGGCCTCAATGCAACCTCTATACTGTGCTGCATGCATATGTAGATTCCTCAGATAATTATGCAGTCTCAGTGGTCTCAAGTGCACCAGTCTCTCAAGCACCCAATCAGGATGTGTGTCCCTCTGAGAAGGACAACCACAATCTACTGGTAGGTGCTCCTCTCTTCAGGGGCCAGCTGCTGGCCACTCTGACATTGGTGCACCCATCTTTGGGTTGTTTATCTGCCTTTGTTCCTCTCAGACTCAAGGAATATTGTCCATGTGAATCGTACTTCCATGTAAATGTGATAGATATCAGGCTAGTTCTGTACACTCAGGCACTGGCTCCACAGAATATGGGACAGTTTTTTTTCCTTTGGTAACCTGTTAAGGCCCACTAGGTACAAGGACTATTTTCTAGGGTGACCTGGGAGCACCTGGTAGCTAAATTGACTCGATCAAGGTCTCAGAGTCTGAAAGTGGAAGTTGTCGGAATCAAACCCAGGTCTTCTGGATGTATCAAGCTTATTCACAACTCATTACTCTAACCTCTAAGTTACACTTACAGCTACCCTTTGATGGCACCAACAATCAACGTGTGAAGTACTACCTGAATGTATGTGGTGCACACACTCTGTCCTCATCGTTGCAAAGCAATTGGTGTGGGAGTGGGCAGTAGAGTGCAATGAACACATTGTTACAATCCATAGCAGGCATGCCAAATGTGCGGGCAGATACCTCGGCCACTCCATGGCATAAGCTCAGAAATGAGACCTATAAGGGAATGTGGCAGAAGATGTGTTCATGAGATGGGGTATCAAAAGTTGTACCTTTTGCATTTCCACCACATGCAAAACTGCCTTGATTTTGCTTATTCAGTCATTCCAGGGCCTGGAGTTTAATGTTGAGATGCAGTGTTCCTTTACTAAATAAAATGGTTCATTTATACTTGTTCCCCAATTCAGCTGGTTCTGGTCAAGTTCCAGAATGAGCCATCCACAAGTACCCTGGTGGATCTTCTGTGGGCCAGACAGATCTGTTTCTCCTTGATGTGGGACGTAACTTTCACATTCTATATTTCTTACTAGCTGATATCATGCTTTGCTAACTGCATTAACGCTTTGGATAGTAAGTCAAGTAAGTAACATTTATGACTGAAACCCTCTCCCATGTTGGGATTACTGGTCTAGTTAGGTTAGCTCCCATTGCAGTGGGGCTGTACCTTAACTAAAAGCCATTTAGTGAACAAACAGAAAACCATGGTGAATTTTCACCAGGATACTCTCAGACCCTCTTGTTTGAATGAAGAAATAGATGTGTGCAGAATATTTAGTAATGGTTTCCTTCATACTGTATTACACTAATAGAAGGAAAGGGAAATGGCTTGGGAAATTATGTGTAACTTTAATAGAGTTCTATATTTGATATTAAATTGATAGTAGTGATCCTGTTTATATACATACTAATTAATCATACTGCTGATTTCAACCAATCAGCATAAATAATGCAAAATTCTTCATTATTTGCACAGTATAAGGAAATGAGGAAAAGTAAACACTGGTTTCTACAATGAATCAAGTGTCTCTACCTGATTCTCACATAATTTTTAGTTTCAAACAAAAATGTGCACCGACCAATCAGATCGCAGCATTTAATAAATTAAAAAAATTTTTTGACCATATTTTGTTTCATTCACATGTTAAACCTCAAATGGTGATGAATTAATTTACTTATTATCACTTAACACCCCAAATAGGATAGATGATATAATGTGTTCAACCAAAATTAATGGACGCCAACATTGAAAAAATTTTTTACTTCTTTTGGTTATTTTTCATTTTATTCATTTGCAAAACATCTATTAGAACATAAACATTTATAAATGGGACACATTTAAGAGACATATCACATAATAAAGTACAGCCAATCAGATTAAAGTATTGGAAAATAACTTTATTGCTATATTTCGTTTCATTCGTTTGCAAAACATCTATTAGAACATAAACATTTATAAATGGGACACATTTAAGAGACATATCACGTAATAAAATATTTCCAATTAGATTACAGTATTAGAAAAGTAACTTTACTGCTGTATTTTGTTTCATTCTTTCCTAAGATATGATTTAAAATTAAATGTTAACACAGAAGGAGGACTTTAAGAAGATTTCATAGTGTGAGACAATGGCACCTTTATTAAAATATAAACAAGACTTACAGCTGGATCAAAAAAGTATAAATCATTAACATATCAGTTAGGATCATACTACAAATGGAGTGAAATATTTATTACAGACAAACAAAAAAATTTGAAGCTTCCAGTTTATCTTGATGGTAGTAGGTGAGGACATCTGACATGGCATGGTCTTAAGCCAGTGAACAACATGTGCAACTTACATTAATTGAAATCATAATTAGACACATTTATGTAGCATGACAACATGATATAAAATTATATGCAATTAAACAAACATGCCTATGATGCATGCATGTCTGTAGAGTAAAAACACAAGGGAGTAACAGCATAAACAGTAGTGTATTCAGCGTGAAGCTACTCACGTCCATAAAGCAGAATCTTTGTAGGGATAAAATAAAAGTGTCCCATTCACAGTGTGGAACATCTTCATTTACAAGGCAGTGTTACACTATTTGATGGGGAAATTCACAACTGACACAGGCATCAGATAAGCTTCAGTTGCAATGTGACGGTCAATGTAATTGTACTGCAGCACAAGTCTAAAAGCTGAGAAATCTATGCTGACAAGTAAAGTCACTGGCTGCACATTAAATCAAACAAGGGCAAAGATCAAGAAGTGAGTAAAGTCATGCCAGTAGAAGTTAACTACTTATCTTCTGGCAGGCTCAGGGCTCAGAGTACTTTCAGATGTGATCCGAGGGAGATGTGCACTCTACATAAGGCAGCTAACTACAAGGCATTCCTAAAGTTTTCACAAGCTACTTTAGCTCCTTTATCATGTCATTCAGTCACAAACAGTGTGATGCTGCAGGCTGCAAGGCTGTCACCTTATAAATTACCTCAGACGCAAATGGGAAACTGACAGTTTTCGTCAGGGTGACAGCTTGGCGCTACAGTAGAATGAGCTCAGTACATAAATGGAAGCAGGATAGACTGAAACCGGAGGGTATTTCTGATCAAACCACTTTATTTGACACATAAAACCCTACTTTTATGAGAAACTCACTTTAGACTGTTTACTTTATCTCCTCTGGGGTATGCAGCGGGCTCCAGGCAATCGCTCCCCTCTCTCTCTCTCTCCTCTCTCACTCTCTAAGCTGGCGGCTTTTCAGTCAGGAAAGCTGATTCAACCTGGCTCACGCTGTTACCACCAATCAAACACTGCCATGACCTGGAGTGGTGCAGTCACTGCCCCTGTCATGAACGAGCGCTTGGCACATAATCAGTAGTGCACCCATGAAACGTCAGCTGAATACTGTTACTGACGCCACATCAGCATGGGTTTCATGGTCCATGGAGCAGTTTCTTTTTAAAAAGTAGCTGGTCTTCCGCTTAGACAATCGCTGTCACTGCCATTTACTTGATGTTGGGGTTGCTTACATTACCAGCAGGAGCAAATTCCAACCTGTCCTGAGTAGTACTGAAAGGTAAAACCTCAAATAATAAAAGAAAGTTACTGGATATCTGCTCTTTAAGCTCAAACTAGCTGGGTTCATCAATTAAAGGTGGGGTTTAAACTTGTGAAGGTGGGAGGGATCAAAAGGGGCAGTGCCAGCAAATACGATAAATGAGGACATGGTCTCCTCTCTCTAGGGGCTAGGAGAGATGGAAATGGGTTACTGGGTAGGGCAGGAGCTGAGAAATGGGAGCTTAAGGGGAGAAGGAGAGGAGGAAAAGGGGTGGAAAGTGGTCCTGATAAATGCCAGGAGCTTAAGAAATAAAATGCCTGAGCTCCAGGCAATGCTAGCTGAGGGGAGTAGATGTGGCAGCAGTCATTGAGACCTGGGCTACTCAAGGCATGAGTGAGACCTAAATCTGGAGGGTTACACTATGTTCAGAAAAGCTAGGGGAGGGAAGGGGGTGTAGCACTGTTAGTCAGAAAAGGCATGGGTATTGGAAGGATAGAGGAGGCAGTGAGGCACATGGAGGTTATTTGGGTCACCCTGCTGATGCAGGGCAATAAGACAGTAAAGGTCGGAGTGTTATACAGACCACCAGAAGTGGCAGAGGTTCTGGAAGAAAGTTTGTGGCAAATCTCGAGCGACACTGTAGATTGGGAAAGGAAGGGCAGTGGTAATGGGGACCTCAACATGCCAGGAACAGATTGGTGGACTATAATGTCACCAGTTGCCAGGGAGCAGAGGCTGATGGATGTCTTCCAGGATGCGTTTCTGACACAACAGGTGGTTGAGCCAACTTGGGAGGCCCGGACACTGGATGAGGTCCTGGCAGACAGTGTTCAGATTAGGGGCCTAGAGGTGAGAGACCCATTGGCATGGAGGATCATGCCACAATCTGGTTCATCCTGGACCTGGGGAGGAAAGCTGAACAAGGATGATAGTAACCAACTTTTGGGGTGCAGACTTCAGGGAGATGGGAGGACCCTTAAAGATCATTTGGACAGGATAAGGCCCGATATGGATGCTGACAGCAGGTGGGGATTATTAGGAGGGAATATAGGGGGAAACCAGATCCGGCACAAGGGAAAGGCATACATTTGGTAAGGCCAGAAAACCTTGTTGGTGGACCAGGGAGGTACAGGAGGTGGTGAGGACAAGAAGGCAGCCTATAGGTGCTTCAAGTGTTCAAGGAGTGAAAGGGATCAGGAGAAATATGAGCCATCAGCTAGGAGAATCACAAGGGTGGTGAGAGCAGCTAAAGCAAAAGGAGCAGCCCTTGGCCAGTGGGATTCAGAAGGTATACAAGCAGTTCTTTAGATACATAGGGGAAAAAAGGAGAGAGTAAGGGGTGAATCAGCAAGATAAGGATATGGGATGGTTTAGCACAGGAGGTGGGGAACAGGCAGAAGTCCTAAATGAGTATTTTGCCTCAGTTTTTACCAGGGGGATGGAGGGGCTATGTCTTGTGGGGGCGAGCTGGGGCAAACCAGAGGAAGGTGGGACCAGTAGAGATCAGGAGCTGAAGGGTCTGGGGAAAGAGAGTGCCCACCACAGACAGGTGGAGCACCAGCAGTACAGGGTGAAAAGGGGAGGCTGTGGAGGCTGAAATCCCAATAGAAAGAGTAAGGAAGCACCTGTTCCTTCAGATGGAGAAAGCACCTGGACCAGATGAGATACATCCTAGGGTGCTGAGGGAACTGGCGGATGACCTGGCAGTCCCTCTAACAGAGCTTTTCAACATCTCTCTGAGGACTGGGTGGGTGCCCCAAGACTGGAGGTGGCCCATGTCATGCTGATCCACAAGATGGGATCAAGAGAGGAGGTGGGAAATTACAGGCCCATTAGCCTGACATCAGAGGTTGGCAAGGTGATGGTGGGTATTGTCAAGGAAAGGCTAGGGGTTACTGGAGCACACGGGGTACTTGGATGATAGGCAGCATGGCTTTGTCCTGTTAAGATCATGCTAGACAAACCTTGTAGAGTTCTATGACTGGGTAACGAAGGCCCTGGACCAGGGTAGGCCAGTGGATGTCCTCTTTCTGGACTTCAACAAGACATTTGATTCAGTACCCGCAGTGGCCTGCTGGCTAGCTGAAGGAAATGGGGGTAGGAAGACAGTTCTTAAGATGGATAGGAAATTGGCTGTCTGAGCGTATCAGAGTTGGTGGTTGGAGGTTAGCCCCAAGGTGCGTTACTAGTGGGGTTCTCCATGGGTCAGTTCTGGGGTCACTCCTGTTCAACTCCCATGTCTCAGACATCAGGAGGGATCAGAGTGAGATGAGTCTCTTTGCAGATGACTCAAGTTGGGTGCAGTGGTGGATGAGGAGGAGGGAGTGTGACCTTGCAGGAGGATCTGGAGACTCTGGAAAGGTGGTCAGGAAAATGAAACTAAAATTCAATGTGGGAACTGCAAGGTTCTGTACCTGGGAGTCAGAAATCCAGGCTAGGGGTATACCCTGGGAGGAGACACGATTCATATCAAGGAGGATGAGAGGGACCTGGGGGTAGTGATAGATATCAAAATGAACAACTCAGAGACCTTTAGGAGGGCAGAGGCAAGGGCAAATAGGATACTGGGATGCATCACCAGGGATTACCTCCAGAAAGGCGGAAGTGATCCTTCCTCTGTACTACTGCTTGATTAGGCCACACCTCAAGTATTGTGTGCAGTTTTGGAGACCACATTTAAAGAGGGACATTACACTCCTAGAGAGGGTCCAAAGGAGGGCAACCAAAATGATCTGGGGCCTGGGGATAGGACCTATGAGGAGAGCTCAAATAGCTTGAAATGTACACCCTGGAAGACAGGAGGGACAGGGGGACATGATAGAGTCTTAAGTACATGAAAGGGATCAATAAGGGTGGCCCAGTAGGGTGTTCCAAAGGAAGGAGGGTCGGGCAAAGAGAGGTCATAGGCATAAGCTGGAAGGGGGTAAAGGGGTAGGCTCAGAGGGAGAGGAAGAGATGTTATTTCACTAAAGGGAGGTGGAGCCATGGAATGCACTGCCCAGGAGCTGATAGAGGTGGATACTGTGGACGGGTTTATTTTTTTTATTTTAGTTGTTTAACAGGTATAGCACACTAAGCTGAAAGCTTTTTACAGGAGTGACCTGGGAGCACAAGGAGGTTAAGTGACTTGCTATGGGTCACACAGTATGCAAGTGGAAGCTATGGGATTCAAACCCAGGTCGGGTCTGCTGGATGTCACCAGATTTGCAGCTCAGAGTGTTAGACCACTGCGCTATACTGCCTCCTAGGTTAAGGGTTTAAGAGGGGATGGGACAGGTACAGGGTAGGGGAAATCTGACCAAGCCCAATGCAGGTGGAACATCTGGGACTTGGGACAGTATATCACAAGGGGAGGGGGGACACCAAAATAGGCCCTCAGTGCAGGTGCTGAAAATTGAGCACTCAAGAGACCATTAGGCCTATTCTGCTGGCATTTTAGTATGTTAGTTCTCATCCATGCTACTTTAGAAATAAAGAATTTAAATTTCACATCGAAGTGAGGTAATCTTTGTAATTATTTTCACTGAGATGACAGCAGATGGTCTGAATTTTTACCTGCAGTCTGTGCAACTAAGATTGGCATTAGTCTCATCCCATACATTTTTGATGCACTGTTCTGACATATTTAATAAGCACCAGCTTATTTCTCAGTGTAATTACTGTGAGCCCCCACCCCTTTTATTCACTCCATAGTCAGGCTTGTGTTGTGGTCCATTAGAGACAAATTAAATTCATTCAAAGTCAACATGAGTCTTCCACTTCCTTCAGGGACACAGAGAGTGGCACTGCATACTGTTTTCCTATTGTATCTTGCACAGGACCTCATTACATTTTGTCCACACTTCCTCCCAAACATCAGAAGAACTATGTAGTACTCCTCTGTTGTGAAGGACTTTCTAGTTTTCAACCACACTTCCTGCAGAGGACTTCCATTACATTTCATCTACACTTCCTCCCAAACACAGGAAGACTATATAGTATTCCTCTATTGCACAGAACCTTCTAGTTCTATCATCCATACTTTCCAAACAGCAGAAGGAGACACTAGATAATAACCTTTGCACAGGACCTTCTATTTACTTTCCTTTATACTTCATCTCTACATCATCCCATCTTCCCCAAATACAGGAGGCAGTGCTATATATTTAAAAAGTTTATATTTTCTATTTTGAATGATATTTTCTAGTTCTTTCATCCACACTTCCTGCATAACGGTAGGAGGAGGTGCTAGATAACAACTCTTGCACAGGACTTTCTATTTACTTTCGTCCACACTTCATCCCTATCTCATCTCACTTCCTCCCTAAGAACAGGAGGAAGTGCTATATATAGAAAAAATTACATTTTTTTGTCCATAACCAGTCTACTCATCCAGAGACATAGTAGACTGTAGACACTGTCGGACATTATTCAACAGAGCAAGCACTCAAAAATTGGACACTGTCCCACATGCTGGACACTCAGAGATCTGAACAGCTCTGCTCTGCATGGGTAGAAATAACATACCTCAGGACCAAACTCTGGGCAATCAAATATCACAGCAATCTGCCTGCAGCACAATGCCACCCCAAGCAGCATCACCACTACGCCAGAGTGCAACCAGACTTGGGGGCTGGCAGACAGTCAAAAACCCCAAGTCGTGTTCCACATTGAAGAACCAAGGAAAATAAATGTACATAAAATCCCGATACAGACTTCAAATAGGTACACGCTGCTTTCATCCAAGTCTTCCACCGAGGTGCAGGATGAATCAGTTCACAACCAGGCACAGAACACAAATGAGAATACCACCAAGGCTATTTCATGAAAGAAGGCCAACAAAAAAAACTTGTTGCTCAATGGAGACTCTATGATAAGAGGAATAGAGTCTCACCTACAGCAAAATGGACACTCTGAGGTTGCAGTCAGGTGCCTCCCCAGGGCATCAGCTTGGAGGGACATGAAACACATTGAGAGGATAGCGCAGGACATGGCTAAGACACACACATCTTGATTCATATAGGAACAAATGACCTGGCCAGTCAAACTGTAGATGAAACAAAGTGCAGCTATCCAGCCTTGGGGACAAATTGACTTATATTTTGTCCACTGTCTCCTTTGAAATTCTGTCTGTATTGGGTAAGGAGATACAAATAGATGGCAAAACAGCTCCTCTGTATAAACAGGTGCTCGAGTTGGAACTTGAAATACAAAAGGCAGAACTCAGCACACTGTGGTTGAGTTGAAACAGGCATAAGTTTAATACACAGGTAGATGCCAAGCCTTACATACAACAGGTAGCACAGCTAAAAAATTCCCATTCCCA
The DNA here is from genome assembly GCA_016271365.2 of Neoceratodus forsteri. Classification (NCBI taxonomy): domain Eukaryota; kingdom Metazoa; phylum Chordata; order Ceratodontiformes; family Ceratodontidae; genus Neoceratodus; species Neoceratodus forsteri. The sequence goes on from CM057451.1 coordinate 419,778,745, forward strand.
ACCAGTTTCCCCCTGATGATGTGGTGCATGAAACCGGTTGGGAATGAAATTTTAGCTGAGCTACCTGTTATAAAAGGCATGACGTTCACTGTGTATTAAACTATGCCTCAACTCACCAGTGTGGTAAGGAGGTAGTAGACAGGAAATCAGGAAATCAGGAAAAAGGAGATCACTGACTTGAACACCTGCTTTAGAACTGTTGCAAGGAAAGGACCTCACTTCATGGGAGACTGGAAATTGCTGACAGAGATCTTTTAGATTTATCTTTATTTAGTTTTGTTGACTGGGTAAGTGCACTAGACAAATCCTGCCTATTTTCAGGCACGACCGGGGAGGGGATACAGATGAATGCCAACTGACCTTGAACCAGATTAAGCTGTTGGTGGTATTTTTAGTGAATGAGGAAATTTGGCCAGGACACCGGGAAATTCCCCTACTCTTTTCGAGAAGTGCCATGGGATCTTTAACATCCACCTGAACTACCACCGATCCAGGCAGATGGGACCTCGGTTTAACGTCTCATCCTAAAGGCGGCACCTCAGAAGTGCAGCACCTCTCTCATGCTGCACTACAGTGTCAATACTGGGATATTAACCCAAGTGCCAGATGTGGGAACTGAACCCACAGCCCTCTGATCTCCTGGCCTCAGAGGTGAGTGTGCTACCTACTGAGCCACTGACACTGTTGATGGCCTACACCTCACAAAGGAGGGGACCCATGCACTCAGCCAAAAGTTTGAAGCATTTATCATTCATTTAAACTAGTGGAAGGGAGAGGGCACTAGCACCCACTATGGCACCAAGGGTGGCAGTTGCCCTTCCCCACCACCTGCTAGTTCTGAAACAGGTCACAAGACAACAGGCACTGACCAGGACATAACTAGTGCAGCCCAAGCCACACCACTCAAGAAGCAAAAACAGTGTACTAGAAGGTAAGACACAGCAAACAGACACAGCCTAAGCTGGTGGACACTCTGTCTCAATACCTGTAGTCTAGTAAACAAGATATCAGATCTCACTGCCTTAATGGCAGAGGCTAACCTTGGCTGGTAGCTGTAATAGAGACTTAGTTCAGTCAAAACCATACCTGGGATGTTGCTATCTCAGGGTACACTCTAAACAGGAGAGACTGCAAAGGAAGGAAAGGACGGGCAGCTATCTATGTAAGGAAAGGAATCAAGGCCATGGATGCACAGATGATAAGCACACTGAGACTGAGGCCCTATAGATCACCCTTGAGCTGGGAAAAGTCTCCCATCTGAGTGGGCATGATCTACAGACCCTCATCTCAGCAGATAGATAGAGACAAAGAGCTACTAGAAACCATCCAAATGATGGTTGATAATAAACTTGTTTCTCATCAGAGACTTCAATATGGCTGATACAGATTGGTCCTCCTACATGGCTTCATCAGACAGGAGCAGATAATTACTCATAACTCTAAAAGGAACAGGACTAAAACAGTTGGTGGAGTCACCCACCAGAAAAAACACAATCCTGGACCTTGTACTATCAAACAGAACCAGGATTAGACATTAAGGTAGGAATCAGTCTGTGGTCAAGTGACCATAGGTCAGTCTAGCTTACAGTCAAAGGGCAGAGGACACAAGTCACACAAACTGAAAATCCTGGACTTCAGGAAGGCTGGCTATTTCAAAATGGAAATATGCATTAAAACCATCTCAAAGGTATTCCAGGGGTGACATGGAGGAAAGCTGGAAGGCCATAAAGGATGCAATAACTGTGGCCACAAAGAATGTATGAAACAGATCAGTACAACTAAGAAAAGGAGGTTGCTTTCAGTATAAAGGATTTAAAAAGCTTTCAAAAAGTACAAACAGAAAAAGAGGAACAGTGACATGGCGGAATACAAGGTAAGGCACAAGAAGCAGGGAAGATGGTTAGGATAGCCAAAGTGTGAACAGAAGAAATAATTGCTGAAGGGGTTAAAATAGAGGACAAGACATTTTACTGACATGTATGGGAGAAAAAAAAAGTAAAGAGGTATAGTTTGGTTGAGAATCAGAGAGAGAAGAACATGGAGACTGACAAAGAAAATGCAGAGGTTCTGAATGAGTACTTCTGCTCAGTCTTCACACAAGAGGAACAGGATAGTGGGTGATACTAGGAAATGAAGGCCACAACACCAGTGAAGCTGACACGCATCCCTTCACAAAAGAAAGGGTCCTAAAGAACGGAAAAACTAAAACCAACAAAGCAATGGGACCTTACAGTATCTACCCCAGAATACTGAAGAAACTTGCAGGAACTTGCCTCCCATTAGCTGTCCTCTTCAATAAGTCTCTGGAAAGTGGCAGAGTCTCAGATGACTGAAAAAAATCCACAGTGGTACCCTGCACAAAATTGGGAGCAAGGAAGATGCTGGTAACTACCTTTCTGTCAGCCTCACTTCAGTGGTGGGAAAATCATGGAAACATTACTGAAGGAAAGAATAGTGCAATATGTGGAAGCAAATGGAAAACTGGACCCAAAGCAGCATGGCTTCTCAGCAGGGAGGTAATGCCAGACAAACATGACTGATTTCTTTGATCAGGTGTCCAGAACACTGGATCAGGGTGAAGCAGTAGACACAGTGTATCTGGACTTCAGTAAGGCATTCTCAAATCCACATAGGAGACTAACAAACAAGTTGGAAAACACTGGGGTGGGGCATAAAATAATAAGCTGTGTTAGGAACTGGCTCCAGGGAGAACCCAGAGGATCATGATAATTGGCACTCTGTCAGGGCAAGGTGACATAACCAGCAGAGTCCCCAGAGATCAGTAATGGGGCCAAATCTATCTAACATATTCATCAGTGACCTTCGCTGATGTATTGCAGGAAAGGTATGCCTGTTTGCAGATGACACAAAATCTGCAACAAAGTGGACACACAAGACAGGGCCACACAAATGGAGTTTGATCTAGAAAAGCTGGAAGAATAGTCAAGACAAAGAGGGTTGCCCAACTGAAAGGGCAGACCACCTTGTCCAGAGGCTCAGAGAGGATTAGTGGAAGCTTGGGGAAAGAAGGGGGAGTGGGAGGTAGGAGGAGGGAATGAGGTCACAGAGGGGGTCTGTTAGTGAAGTCACAAGAAGGCAGGAAAATGGAGGAGTGGGAATGGTGTGGGGCAGCCAGGGATTGGTAGAACCAATCAAGGGAGGGGACCAGGATAGGGCCTGATAAGGGGCTGCACAGGGCAGGAGCTTACAAAATTGCTCCAAAGAAATTCGTTTTGGAGGCACATCTGTTTCAGCAAGGTTTTTTGAGTAAGCCAATTGGTTAACTTATGAGAGAAGGATATTCTGAGTCAAAGAAAATTGGTTGTTTAATACAGCAAGGTACAAGTAAAAGATAAGGAGAGGGATACAGATACAGAGATGTCTGAGGAGACCAGGAGACGTGAGTGAATTCAGAACCACTGTTGAGCAGGTAAGGTACAGGGTTTGGTAAATAAAGTCGGCAGCTGAACTGGAAGAGGCGTGTGGCTGGAGCCAAAGCAGTAGCAGCAAGCGGTCGGCTTCGGAGGTTTGTTTGTTGTGTGGGTTTCAGAAGTCTTGTGGGTGTAGAAACAGAATTGAGGTGGGAGATGTTGAGTAAGGGCTCCAGGAGCAGCGACTGCCAGGAGGAGGATGCTCGCAGGTGTGCATTGGAAAAGTGCAAGACAGCCTACGGGGGAGGCAGTGAGTGCCTAGAATCCTGGAGGAGGTGGTGAGAAAGTATGCTAGTGTTGTTGAGAACCATGGAGGTCTCAAGAGGAAACAGCAAGGATGGGGCGGCAGGCAAGGCGAGCAGTTTACTGGTTTCTTCTCAGCTGGGGATTCAGGGTAGCAGAGGCATGCCTGAAGCATTTGAGGAGGATGGAAAAGGATTGGCTAACAAGTGATGTAGCCGAGGCAGCAGGAAATGTTTAAAATTAGAAAAAGAAGAGCGGAGGAAAACGGAGAGCAGGCCCGGCTGGGAGGCACCACGTGAGATGGTGTGTGACGATCATCGCCACTCAGTGCAGGGTCAGTGGGGGAGCAGAGAAGGCACACGCAAAAGAAGCAGAGAAGTCAGACTAATACAGGCAAGACAGGAGTATTATTACACCAGGTGGGGAGGGGGATGATGATAACCAATCCTCCGGCGGTAAAGCTAACCCACCATGATTCCTGTGAGTGGCCACTTTCTCATCCCTATTCTGTTTACATTAGTCCTGCCCTGAGTGTCCTCTATGAAATCTGTGATTATTCCATCTGGTTAATGTTAAATTGCTCTTGCAAGATGATGTGTTTGTTCATAAACACAAATGTTGGGCCCTTGTTTACTGAAACCATGGCAGCAATCAGTAATTAAACAAATATTGCTTTGTTTGTGGGTGTGAACAGCAGTTTATACTACAAGGTTTGGAAGAAACTTAAATGCTGGAGTTTGATTTAAGGATAATAAAGCATGATGGTGATCCCAGCAAGGACAAATGGGGACCGGACAGTCCAGGGGAAGAAGGCACTGCTGGTGGGTGGAGACACACTGGAAAGGGGGGACAAAGGAAGCGAGAGCTGGTTTCAGGCACAGGTGCAAAAAAAACCAGTAGAAGGTATAGGTATGATGGTTATGTGTTTCTTTAGTAGGTGTTTTGAAAGGATGGCACCAAGAGGGATGAAAACGCACAAGGAGGAGTGTTACGAGCTGTAATGGAATTGGTGGAGAAGGCTAACTGGCTCTTGGAGGTGGCAGACCCGGAGGAGGAGAGCAAGGCACAAAGAGGAAGGGGAAGCAAGGGAAGAGATGGGAAGGACAAGAGGGTGCCAAAGCAACTGTGGGCATCGGAGCCCTGCCCCTGGTTCTAGAACCAACACTGGTGGCTCCTCACGGTCCACCCCCAGTTAACCCAGTACCCGAGCCTAACCCAGCCCCCTGCATGTACCTGCACCAGTACCAGAACCCTGCAGCCCTGTAGCCCAATTGTCAGTGCCAGCACTGATGTTGCTTCCCAGATTACACATACCAACACCGGCCCCGCCAGGAGCACCACAGCCAGGGCCCAGCATCCCTCAGCCAAGCACAACAGGTAATTAGGTGGTGACATTCGAGAGTAGTTTGAAGAAGTACATGGAGCAGATGCTCAAAAGTATGGGAGAATGGAATTGGGCAATTGGACTGTAGTGGAGGAATTATAGCTGAGGGTCCTCCAGGCTACGTATTACCTCTGGACCTAGTTGTACATTACGATACAGATGACACAGATGCAGTCGGAAGAGTAAAAGATACATTTACTTTAGCGTGGTGCTATACAGCCGTTGATGTTACATTTTCTCTTCTCTAGGAAAAGCAAAGCATATATATATATATATATATATATATATATATATATATATATATATATATATATATATATACACACACATCATCTCCCCCAGCATAAAATCACCCATGCACCAATAAAATCATTTGTTATTAGCATCTAGGCAGAACTTGTCTGGACAAGCATGGGCATGCTTGGGTATTGCATTCTATACATTGGTTTCTTCTAGATCCATATAAGGACATGCAGGCTCCTGCTGTTGTATGTTGCTATGGTGTGAGTGAAACTCAATGTTTCCCTAGGTCAAATTGACTCACTGTGCCAGTTTGACAGTTTGGAACCAGTGGATGATGACATAGGTACATTTATATGGTTACATACCCCTTGTACCTATGGAGACAGCCAGTCAATTTTGGAAAATTTAGGTCTCCTGTGCAGTAGAGGAAGTCCTCCGATAAGGGGCCCAATTAGGTACCCTCTGCGTGGCTTTTCCTGTAAGTATGCAGTCCGGAGACTATTTATTAATTATGACATGGTGCTCTCACAAGTCCTGCTCTGCACAGCATTTGCATATCCTGTCTCAAGCCTCTCATGGTGCACCTTAGACAGCATGCACTAAGCATTAAAATTGCTACCAACACCAGTTGTAGTACCAGTAGGGTTTTAAATGTTAACACGCCCATGGTCCACCCAGTATACTGTATATCATGTACATTATCAGAATCAATAAGTAATTTTGAACTTTAAGCTGTATTTTATGTGCTGAATTCTCAATGTTAATCAGATGTGTGTCCTTACGTTCTAGTAGGTTCTGTAAATTTAGAGTAAGTAGCATTGGCGCTTTTAAGTGCAGGTGCATAGTTATTAATTTGATATGCCTGATGGGGAGTTTGAGACCGAATGTTAATTTGAGATGACTTATGATGTGATATAGGATGGAAGGTGTAGTCTCCAATTTGTACTTCACCATTGGGTACAAAGCAGAAGTTAGGTTGAGTAATAGGACAGGTTTTGCCTTGATGTGTTAATGTTTTAACATTTGTTACAATACAATATTGGTTGAAGAGTTATAAATGGAGATTATATGCTGGTGTTCCATTTTTATGTTTGAACTGACACCAGACAGTATTATTGTTTATTTTCTCATTGAAACTTCTCCACAAACTGGTTGAATTTGTGACATAACATTGCACTGGCAGATCCACACAGCTGTTTATCTCCTCACAACAATGTAAATTTGGCACTACCCAGGACCCATTCTTATTGTACTAGTATATTAAGTGGGTTCACACGGTATGCGTAGTAATCCCCTGGAGTTGACCTAGAGAATAGACCATGACAGCACTAGTATACCTTTGCTCGGCATACTGTACTTGGGGTAATTTTACAGTGAGGAGTACCTTCATTGTGTCTGCTAGCATGCTATTTGGCCTGAACCCTTGTGGTCTTATATACACTTTGGCCACTTTCTTACCCACACCAAATGAGCGGGGCTCATTGTGTTTAAGGGTTTAAACAGTGGGAGTCATTGACATCCCGACACATGGGGCAATACCATAATTTGATTTGGGCATCTGACATTTGATCAGGCAACTTATTGTTGCTTAGTTGTTGTAACAGCTTATTTACAGTGGTTAGTGCATAAGATCCATAAGCAGAACAGGTTATAGCTTTCCTATAGTACGGTGCCCTACTTCCTCATTATGCTCATCTATAATGTCATCTATTTTATTCTCAACTTGTTTAAAAGCTTAGCTATCTCATGCATATTATATACAGTCAGTCATTCCTTGGCTGCCAGTCCAGCCTGGTTGATTGCTAATGGTAGGATAACCTCTCTCTCCTCCTGTAGGTTTACAGTATTTTGGTGTTCTCTAATGGCTTCCAGATGCGCTCGATTCCAGATACTCATTCCAGAGCCAAAGAGTCCTGTTATGTCACCCCGACAGGCCTCTATTTTTCCTTTTAAGCAATTTATGGGTCTGATTAATAGTCATAAACCCACCCCCTCTCGAGCATAGAAAGCACTGACCATATCTAATAGCATGATGACATAACATTTTGATACATTTGTATTGGCACAATCATTTGTACTATTTAAGTCCCAACTAGAAAAATCAAAACCTAACAGGTAATCTAATGTATTGTATGTTATTTACAAGAGTTTGCTCAGTGGGTGTTGATGTAAGCCCTGTTAGGCCCTGCAGTGCGGTTAGGACATGAGGCAGGGTTAACAGTAAGTGTTATTTCTGCACTGATATTTTTTTTTGGAACGGTATCACCATTTTCTTGGTGTATATTGGGCATTTTAACATCAACATAGGTATCCTGACATATAGTCACTTGGTAGGTGCCTGAATCTTTGGGTTGCCTTATCTAACACCAATGTTCTGGTATTTGGTTTGACCCACCCTCGTGAGATGTCCAGTGGGTTGTACAAATATATGGTTCAGTAGTCAAAAGTGCCTCTAGGCACCATCTTGAGGTTGCAACTTGAGTATTGTTTAGTGTCCAAATTATTTTCCAGAACTGGACCGCTGTTTCATTATGGCTCCATGTGTAGTTTATTCTTAAGTAGGCAGTGTCCTCATAGTCTACAACTCACGTGACTGGTTTCAATGGATACTGTATGTCAGAAGTTGCTCTGCAGTAGTGCGCCAGCACCAACAGTAGTAATGTAAGCATGGTGTCAACCTAGGAAAACAAATCAAATGCAGTATCATTGTTTAGTCAGTTTATCTGATACTTTTACATTGGTCAACATGGACCCATAATTCTGGCCTGGTCTTTTGTATTTGCTTTTGTTTACAAAAGCTAATTGTCCTCCATATTGTTGTTGCACAGCTTGGGGCACTGGTTTGATTACTTTAGTAATTCTCTTTACATATACTGCAGTCTGTCCCAATTTCTTTAACATGGTATAGGGTCCTAGCCAATGGTATCTTTCCAAGGTGATTTTGTTTCCAATTTCAGACCATGACCGTGTCCCTCTTTTTAGTGGGGTGGCCATCCCATAGAGGGCTGTCTATAGTTAACATTCTTTTCATGTGCCTTGGCCATGTTTGAGGCAAACCTAGGTACTTGTTTCAACTGTAATTGTACCATTCGGACAGAAACTTTTCATGTTTTACCTTATTCACCATAGGGCCGCTTTGAGAAGGCACATCTGCTGGGTGCATTAACCTCATCTTTTGCCCCATCATTAATTCGTAGGAGATAATCCAGTGCTTGCCTGGACAGTCCCTCTGACTGCCATTAGAATACCGCCAATGATCTACCCAGTCTTTCCCTGCATCTAAAATGCACTTTTTAAGGCATTTTTAAGCTTTCTATTCATTCGCTCCACCATTCCGATGACTGGGATGGTATGGTAGGTGGTATCTTTGTTGAACTCAAATTATTTGGCACATTGTGGCCATTACTTGGTTTACAAAATTTGTGCCTCTGTCTGATTCGATAATATTTGGGAAGCTCCACCTAGTACACCTGGTTATGTAGGATTTTTGTCGTTATTGTGTGTGTTATTTTTGGTGTGGAATGCTCCATCCATTTAGAAAACATGTCCATAATAACCAGCATGTACTTATATCTCCCTTTGCCATTGGGAGTGGCCCCATAATCAATTTGTAATGCATCCCAGGGCCATCTGCCAAGGTCAATGGATGTAATTTTGGTTTGCCCTCTTAGGGTCTTGTTGTAAAACATATAAGACAGCGATGTAAATTGTTTGCAATTGTGTTGTCCATATTAGGCCACCGTATTTAGATTTGACAATTTGTATGGTTTTGTTGGACCCATCATGCCCACACCAGCTGTGGTTTTCCATGACAATATCATGGATATAATTGACTTGGAGGTATCCTTTAGTGTTTTATCCTCCTCCTGTCTAAACAGGATGTTTTTCTGATTTTAAATTTATAATTGGTTTTGGGATCCTCCTTGTTTGTGGTACACTTATTTACAATCCAGGGGTCCTGGATTTGTAAATCTTCCAAATTTGCTTCCGTAACAGTTTATGGGTTGGCAGAGCACTTTGATGGCTGGTTTAATTTGTACAGAGTGATTGGGGGTCTTTGGTCGAATCCTCTAGGGGTCCCCATTTTTCTGCCACTTTGGCTAGCTTATCTGCCCAGTCATTTCCTAATTCTGCTGGAGTGGCGCATTTAGAGTCAACATGGGCCTTAACCTTTATGATGGCTATTCTTCCTGGCATGGCATCCCACCTTTAATATGGCCTGTAAAAGTTCTCTGTGTTTGACATGCTCCCCAGTTGCTGTTTTCATACCTCTGTTAGCCCATATGGGAACCAGGTAGTAAGTGATCCTACTGCAAACTGTGAGTTCGTATGTATGTATTAACCTACCTATGGGTTTGCCAGGATAGCCTCGTAAATTGCTACCAATTCAGCAAATTGGGAGGAGTCCCCTGTTGACAGCTTTATGAATATTCCTGTTTGTGTATGGGCCTTTTATCCTCTAGGGTGGTAACACCTGGTGTCATGATACATTGCTGCACCTATGTGTGGAACTCCTTGTTCCCAATACCTTGACCCATCCACGTAAGCGTGTTATAGCCATTTGCACCATGTTCATCCACAAATGGTGACTCTCTGGCTGCTGTTTGCTGGATCTCCCCACAATCATGTGGCTCTCCTGGTAATCCAGGTACTGTAACATGTGTGGCACTGTCAATTTCTCAATGGTAATGTTTTTATCTTGCAGAGCTAACAGCCACCTTGCTTGTCGGTTAGACTAACTCCCTTGACTTTGTTTTCTAACACTAATTTTAAAAGGGTATGTGTAGTTTGTATTATGATGGGGTTAAACCTATTAGTTGCCTCACTTGCTTGTACAGCCCAAGCAATGGCCAGGAGTGCTCTCTCATGTATGTTAAAACCTCTCTCTACCTCTGATAGTTGTCTGTTTAGGTAGATGACTGGTACTGGCTTTCCATTTCATTTTTGTAACAGCACAGTAACAATGGTGTCATCAATTGCAGTGGCTTGTAAGATAAAAGGTTTTGAATAGTCAGCTTGCATTAAGGCTGGCACTGTCAATCCTTTTTAATTTATTAAATCAGTATAACTCTTTTCCTCCCAAATGAGTTAATGCTGGCCCTTTGGGTCACCTTTAGCATATTGTACAATGGCTTTGTGATTTCTGAGTATCCTTCAATATAATCCCTGCAGAAATTTGTCATACTCAATAATTTTCTTAAGCCAGTAATGGTAGTTGGTAATGGTAGGGTCTGGATTAGTGCTGTTCTGGCAGGGTCTATTCACCTCCCTTGGGGAGAAATAATGGTTCCTAAAGGTGACCTTTGGTCACCAATTTGTTTTATCTGGATTTACCTTAATCCTTTTCTTTTCCAATAAACATTGTACCCTATCCAGCAGCAACTAGGTGGTCCTCTTTGTTGAACTTTGCAGAGGAGCTCATCTACATATTGAACTACTGAGTCTCCCAACCCTTCTTCCCAGGATTTATTTTATGTATCTATGGAACAGGGTTGGTGCTGGAGGAAGCCCTGCAGCAGTCGATTAAATGTGTATTGTTTTCCCAAAGTAAATGCAATTAATACTGGGTCCTCTGCCTTGAGGGCAGGGACTAGAATCCATTAGCCAAATCCAGGACCGAGAAGAATTTGCTCTCTGGCCGTAATGTGTTAAAATCTCAGTATTGGAACTAGTAACAGGGCTAACCTGAGGGGTTACTTGTTTAAATTACGGTAATCTATGGTCAGGCAGTATTTTCCATTTGGCTTTAACACTGGCCAGATGGGACTGTTAGCTGTTGAGCACATGGACCTAATGGCTCCTTGTTGCAACAGCTGTTGGATGACTGGTTTGATCCTCTACCGCCTCCTTTGGTATCGGGTACTGTTTAGTGTGCCCCAGAAATGGACCTTCTTCAGCTATTTTATTAGTCGCACCTGTCCACAATCTGAGCCAGTTTGTGCCCATACCATCTCATGATTTTCTATAACTTGCTTAAATTTGGGGTGCTTTAATCGTGTCTCTAAACTTTAACACTTGTTGCAACATTTGATTTTACAGAGGTTAAAGCATAACTTTCCACAACAGTAATTGGTTTAAACCCTTTAACATTGACTTTCCATAGACATTGATTACTAAGATCTACAACAAGCTGGTGTTTTGTCAAGCAATCACTACCAATAATATTGCCTTCCATGAGCCCCCCTCCTCATGCGAAGGCTTGAGGCATGTACCTACCAACCTTATGTGTTGTGGTTGAGACCAATACCTTCTGTGGTATGTCCTGTACATCCCTCTATATACATTGGTGGTCCTTCAAGGTCTAAGGGTATGCTGATATTTGTAATTGATACGGCTGCTTTGGTGTCTATAAAGTGCTTCTACAGTGTGACCGTTGATGGTAACCTCAGCTTTAGGCCTCCTGACTATCAGCATGTAAAGCTCTATACCCATTTAGCATCAGGGTTACCAGAGCCTCCGCCTCCCTATTGCCTCGTCTGTCTCATGTGTGGCACTAAGCCTCCTCATGATGTCATCATCATCAAGGATGAATCCCACCCCTCTCTGGGATGCCTTTAAAGCCACTTGTCGGCAATCAATCAGATCCACTACAGTGTCTCTGACATTACCCAGTCTGCCATTGGTAGACCTCTCGTGACCTCCCCTAGCTTGCATGTGCCTTGGACCCTTTCCTTCCTGTCCTCCACCTAGCCCAAAACTCACTTTTGATATGCCCTGTTCACTTGCAATTAAAACACGTAGAGTCTGATTTGCCAGCAGGTGGGTATTTACTGGGACCCTCCTTTACCCAAGTAGCTGCAGCAACTTTACTGCATTTTGCTTTTCATTGAGATACATCTCTAATAATTCTAACCTCTCATCATGTGATTTTGACAACTTTAACATGGACCTTGGGGTGGGGTCCAGGTGGCGCCAGATCCACAGGTTCCCAAGGTTGATCCTCCTCAGTGGGACACTCCTGCCCCCCATGTCACTGGTAGACTTCAAAGATCCTCAGGATAAATGCCCGTGGCCCTCTGCTGTTGTTGGCTTGGTTTGTAATATTTTGTCCCAGTCAGCTTCCTGTTGTGCCGATTCACCCTTGCCCATTTTATGGCATCTACTATTTCATTGTAATCTGCCCATGAGTTGGGGCTTTTGGACGCATCCTTGTGTGTGTGCCCTTGCACCTGCGCTGGCATTGCCTCCACCAAATGCGGACTAAGTTTAAACATTACGATGGGGCAGACATCTTTGCTAGTCAACCCCATAGCAGTTTGGATGTTTTTAACTTCTTCCTAACTCTACCAAATTTGTCTTATAATCAATGGGTCCTATTTCCTGACTCAATTGTGTTAACCCTTAATAGTTAGATCCCTGATTTCGGTCCCGGGTCTGGTTTATCTATGATATGCCTATTTACTATACTTTTGTTAGGGACGCTCTTTCCGAGGGGTTTTAGGTGTCCTCCTGATCTTCCTCTAACTCCACTGCCTCTTCTGTCATTTTGTCTTGTCCTCCAGGGTAGCCTATCTACCATTTATTACCTTCTTATCATCTCCTCCCAGCGCACTCTTCATCTGGCAGGCTGTTTTCTACTGATCATCCTTGTCAAGTTTTTCCTGTATCCATCTTATTTGCTTTTAAGGTTCTCTCCTAACTGTGCTAACTTGTGTGAGCCTGGCTACCTTGCTTGCATTACCCCTTTCTTCAGCATGTTTACAGTTTAATTTATATTTGTCCCTTTTCCTTCTAACAGAAATAACTCCTCCTGTTTTGTCTAGTTGCTTGAGACATAGTACCACCCGCAGTGGCCATGCCGTTATGGAGACTGGCACTTTTCACAATGGCCCCTGCTTTGTTCTGTTGCTCCTCCTCTCTTGCTCATTTAACTTACTCTGACATTCTACTAACAATTCGATAACTCTTCAACTTTTCTTGTAACTTATTATTATCAAAACTTAATCTACGCCTTCAGCAGCGTGTTCTTGTGACTGCTGGTCCACTTTAAATTTTAGTAGAGAATAACTCTATCTAAAAGACAAAGGTCTCCTGTACCTTTACTAAGTGTGACTTTAGTTGCTGGTTCTCCTCTTGCAGGGATTCTGACTCTTGATTTAATTGCATCTTTAGACTATCTATTTCTGACTTTAGCTGGTTAGTACATCTTGCTGCTCTGTTTCGATTTATTGCATTTTCAAACCATCTATTACCAACTGTAGTTGGTTACTATATCTTGCTGCTCATGCAGCTTCTTTAAAAGTCTCATGTGTTGAGAGTTACCTCGTGGCTGTATTGCCACAGACCTTGTAAGGCATTTGCTAGCTTCTCTTTTCATTTTGGTTGCTGAATTACGATCCAGCACTAGCCTGTTAAAATACTCATGGACTGACTTGTTCTCTGGAGGGGCATTGTATGCCCTAATTTGCATCTTTTCCCAGATACTTGTGTATCTCTACCTCCATTGCTAACAATATTGCATTGTGTTTACAGATTAATTCTGGGGTACTATCCCCATGGTTCAATACTATCCGTCTGCTAACTCTGACAATGTATCACCCTCTTGTTCACCAGTGGTGGTCCCCATATGGGCTAGTCTTATGACCCCCTAGAGCCCTGTCTCGTAAGTAACAGTGGTAACTAGCTCATATCTTGTTCCTAGAGTTCTGCCTCACGAGTTCAAACAGAAATGTCTAGTTAACATTTGTCTACTTATTTTATCTCTGAGCATACTTTACCTTGTGAGCCCTGTGGTTGGTTGAGGTGATCAGTCTCTCCCATGGCACTAGAACTTTCCAAGGACTAAACACACAGGGCAATTTCCTATGGTATGGACAGACTACGTTGAGGTCCTGGGTCAGTGTTCCCCTTTTAAAAGCGATCCAGTCACGCGAAAATTATAAGAGGAATTATAGCTAGGGGTCCTCCAGGCTACGTGATAGCTCAGGACCTAGTTGTACATTATGATACAGATGACACAGGCATGATCGGAAGAGTAAAGATACGTTTACTTCAGCGTGGTGCTGTACAGCCATTGATGTTACATTTTCTTCTCCTAGGAAAAGCAAGCAAGCATTTATATATATTTATATATATATATATATATATATACACACACACACACACATCTCTCCCCCTTCAGCATAAAATCACCCATGCACCAATAAAATAATTTTGTTATTAGCATCTAGGCAGAACTTGTCTGGACAAGCATGGCAAGCTTGGGTATTGCATTCTACACATTGGTTTCTTCTAGATCCATATAAGGACATGCAGGCTCATGCTGTTGTATGTTGCTATGGTGTGAGTGAAACTCATTGTTTCCAGGTCAAGTTGACCCACTGTGTGCAGTTAGACAGTTTGGAACCAGTGGATGATGACATAGGTACACTTATATGGTTACAATCACCCTTGTACCTATGGAACAGCCAGTCAATTTGGAAGAATTCACGTCTCCAGTGAAGTAGTGGAAGTCCTCCGATAAGGGGACCTATTTGGGACCCTCTCGTAGGCTTTTCCTGCAAGTATGCAGTCCGGAGATTATTTATTAGTTATGACATGGCTGCTCTCACAAGTCCTGCTCTGCACAGCATTTGCATTTCCTGTCTCATGCTCTCATGGTGCACCTTAGACAGCATGCACTAAACATAAATGCTACCAACACCAGTTGTAGTACCAGTAGGGTTTTAAATGTTAACACGCCCATGGTCCACCAGTGTACTGTATATCAAGTGTACATTATCAGAATCAATAAGTAATTTTGAACTTTAAGCTGTATTTTATGTGCAGAATTCTCAATGTTAATCAGATGTGTGCCTTACGTTCTAGTAGGTTCTGTAAATTTAGAGTAAGTGGCGGTATTGGTGCTTTAAATGCAGGTGCATAGTTATTAATTTGATATGCCTGATGGGGAGTTTGAGACCAAATGTTAATTTGAGATGACTTACGATGTGATATAGGATGGAAGGTGTAGTCTCCAATTTGTACTTCACCATTGGGTACAAAGCAGAAGTTAGGTTGAGTAATAGGACAGGTTTTGCCTTGATGTGTTAATGTTTTAACATTTGTTACAATACAATATTGGTTAGAAGAGTTATAAGTGGAGATTACATGCTGGGTGTTCCATTTTTGTGTTTGAACTGGACACCAGACAGTATTATTGTTTATTTTCTCATTGAAGTGCTCCACAAACTGGTTGAATTTGTGATATAACATTGCACTGGCAGATCCACTGGCTGTTTATCTCCTCACAACAATGTAAATTTGGCACTACCCAGGACCCATTCTTATTTTGACTAGTATATTAAGTGGGTTCACACGGTATGCGTAGTAATCCCCCTGGAGTTGTCCTAGAAATGGACCTTGACAGCACTAAGTATACCTTTACTCGGCATACTGTACTTAGGGTAATTTACAGAGTACATTCATTGTGTCTGCTAGCATGCTATTTGGCCTGAACCCTTGTGATCTTATATACACTTTGGCCACTTTTCTTACCCACCAAATGAGCGGGGCTCATGTAAGCACAAGGGTTTAAACAAAGGAGTCATTGACATCCCAACACATGAGGCAATACCATAATTTGATTTGGGCATCTGACATTTGATCAGGCAACTTATTGTTGCTTAGTTGTTGTAACAGCTTATTTACAGTGGTTAGTACATAAGATCCATAAGCAGAACAGGTTATAGCTTTCCCTATAGAACGGGTGCCCTACTTCCTCATTATGCTCATCTATAATGTCATCTATATTATTCTCAACTTGTTTAAAAAGCTTAGCTATCTCATGCATATTATATATGGTCAGTCATTCCTCGAGCTGCCAGTCCAGCCTGGTTGATTGCTAATGGTAGGAGAACTCTCTCCTCCTGTAGGTTTACAGTATTTTGGTGTTCTCTAATGGCTTCCAGATAGGCTCGATTCAGATACTCATTCCAGAGCCAAAGAGTCTTGTTATGACACCCGACAGGCCTCTCTTTTTCCTTTTAAGCAATTTATGGGTCTGATTAATAGTCATAACCCACCCTCTCGAGCATAGAAAACACTGACCATATCTAATAGCATGATGGCATAACATTTTGATACATTTGTATTGGCACAATCACTTGTACTATTTAAGTCCCAACTAGAAAAATCAAACCTAACAGGTAATCTAATGTATTGTATGTTATTTACAAGAGTTTGCTCAGTGGTGTTGATGTAAGCCCACTGTTGAGGCCCTGCAGTGCAGTTAGGACATGAGGCAGGGTTAATAGTAAGTGTTATTTCTGCACTGATATTTTTTGGAATGGGTATCACCATTTTCTTGGTGTACATTGGGCATTTTAACATCAACATAGGTATCCTGACATATAGTCACTTGGTAGGTGCCTGAATCTTTGGGGTTGCCTTATCTAACACCAAAGTTCTGGTATTTGGTTTGACCCTCGGTGAGATGTCCAGTGGGTTGCACAAATATATGGTTCAGTAGTCCAAAGTGCCTCTAGGCACCATCTTGAGAGTCGCAACTGAGTATTATTAGTCCAAATTATTTTCCAGAACTGGACAGCTGTTTCATTATAGCTCCATGTGTAGTTTATTCTTAAGTGAGGCAGTGTCCTCATAGTCTACAACTTCGTGACTGGTTTCAATGGATACTATTATGTCAGAAGTTGCTCTGCAGTAGTGCGCCAGCACCAACAGTAATAATGTAAGCATGGTGTCAACCTAGGAAAACAAATCAAATGCAGTATCATTGTTTAGTCAGCTTTATCTGATACCTTTTACATTGGTCAACATGGACCCATAATTCTGGCCTGGTCTTTTGTATTTGCTTTTTGTTTACAAAAGCTAATTGTCCTCCATATTGTTGTTGCACAGCTTGGGGCACTGGTTTGATTACTTTAGTAATCTCTTTACATATACTGCAGTCTCTCCAATTTTTTAGCATGGTATAGGGTCTAGCCAACTGGTATCTTTCCAAGGTGATTTTGTTCCCAATTTCAGACCATGACCGTGTCCCCATCTTTTAGTGGGTGGCCCATCACATAGAGGGCTGTCTATAGTTAACATTCTTTTCATGTGCCTTGGCCACGTTTTAGTGTCAAATCTAGGTACTGTTCCAACTTTAATTCTACCCCGACAGAAACTTTTCATATTTTACCTTATCACTAATAGGGCCACTTGGAGAAGGCACATCTGCTGGGTGCGTTAACCTCATCTTTTGCCCATCATTAACTCGTAGGGTGATAATCCAGTGCTTGCCTGGACAGTCCATCTGACTGCCATTAGAATTCCGGCCAAGTGATCTACCAGTCTTTCCTGCATCTAAATGCACTTTTTAAGGCATTTTAAGCTTTCTATTCATTCTTTCCACCATTCCAGATGACTGGGGATGGTATGGTAGATGGTATCTTTGTTGAACCCCAATTATTTGGCACATTGTGGCCATTACTTGGTTTACAAAATGTGTGCCTCTGTCTGATTCGATAATATGGGGAAGTTCCACCTAGTGCACACCTGGTTATATAGGATTTTGCGTTGTTATTGCTGTGTTATTTTGGTGTGGAATGCCTCCATCCATTTAGAAAACATGTCTATAATAACCAGCATGTACTTATATCTCCTTTGCCTTTGGGAGTGGCCCACATAATCAATTTGTAATGCATCCAGGGGCCATCTGCCAAGGTCAATGGATGTAATTTGTTTGCCCTCTTGGGGTCCTGTTGCAAACATATAAGACAGTGATGTAAACAGTCTGCAATTGTGTTGTCCATATTAGGCCACCGGTATTTAGATTTGACAATTTGCATGGTTTGTTGGACCCCCATGCCCACCAGCGGTGATTTTCCATGACAATATCATGATATAATTGACTTGGAGGTATCCATTTTTGTGTTTATCCTCCTCCTGTCTAAACAGGATGTTGTCTCTGATTTTAAATTTATAATTAGTTTGGGGATCCTCCTTTGTTTGTGTACTTATTTACAATCCAGGGGTCCTGGATTTGTAAATCTTCAAATTGCTTTGGGTAACAGTTTATGGGTTGGCAGTAGCACTTTGATGGCTGGTTTAATTTGTCGAAGTGATTGGAGTCTTTGGTAGAAATCCTTTCTAGGGGTCCCCATTTTTCTGCCACTTTGGCGAGCTTATCTGCCCTGTCATTTCCTAATTCTGCTGGAGTGGTGTATTTACAGTCAACATGGGCCTTAATCTTTATGATGGCTATTCTTCCTGGCGTGGCATCCCACTCCTTTAATATGGCCTGTAAAAGTTCTCTGTGTTTGACATGCTCCCCAGTTGCTGTTTTCATACCTCTGTTAGCCCATATGGGTAACCAGGTAGTAAGCAATCCTACTGCAAACTGTGAGTCTGTATGTATGGCTAACCTACCTTTGGGGTTTGCCAGGATAGTCTCGTAATTGCTACCAATTCAGCAAATTGGGAGGAGTCCCCTGTTGACAGCTTTATGAATATTCCCTGTTTGTGTATGGGCCTTTTATCCTCTAGGTGGTAACACCGGTGTCATGATACATTGCTGCACCCGTATGGAACTCCTTGTTCCCAATACCTGACCATCCGTAAAGCCGTGTTATAGCCATTTGCACCATGTCCATCCACAAATGGTGACTCTCTGGCTGCTATTTGCTGGACCTCCCACAATCATGTGGCTCTCCTAGTAAACCAGGTACTGTAACATGTGTGGCACTGTCAATTTCTCAATGGTAATGTTTTTTATCTTGCGGGGCTAACAACCACCTTGCTTGTCGGGTTAGACTAACTCCCTTGACTTTGTTTTCTAACAATAATTTTAAAAGGGTATGTGTAGTTTGTATTATGATGGGGTTAAAACTTGTGGTTGCCTCACTTGCTTGTACAGCCCAAGCAATGGCCAGGAGTGCTCTCTCACATATGTTAAAACCTCTCTCTACCTCTGATTGTTGTCTATTTAGGTAGGTGACTGGTACTGGCTTTCCATTTCATTTTTGTAACAGCACAGTAACAATGGTGTCATCAGTTGCAGTGGCTTGTAAGATAAAAGGTTTTGAATAGTCATCTTGCATTAAGGCTGGCGCTGTCTGCAATGCCTTTTTCATTTATTAAAACAGTATAACTCTTCTCCCTCCCAAATGAGTTTATACTGGCCCTTTGGTCTCCTAGCATATTGTACAATGGCTTTATGATTTCTGAGTATCTTTCAATATAATCCTCAGAAATTTGTCATACCCAATAATTTTCTTAAGCCAGTAATGGTAGTTGGTAATGGTAGGGGTCTGGATTAGTGCTGTCCTGGCAGGGTCTATTCACCTCCTTGGGAGAAATAATGGTTCCTAAAAAGGTTGCCTTTTGGTCCCAATTTGTGCTTTATCTGGTTTACCTTTAATCTTTTCTTTCCAAAAGCCTAGTACCCTATCCAGCAGCACTAGGTGGTATTCCTTTATTGAACTTTGCAGCAGGAGGTCATCTACATATTGAACTACTGAGTCTCCCAACCCTTCTTCCTCTAGGATCTGTTTTATGTATCTATGGAACAAGGTTGGTGCTGAGTGGAAGCCCTGCAGCAGTCAGTAAGTGTATTGTTTTCCTCAAAGTAAATGCAAATTTATACTGGTCCCCTGCCTTGAGGGAAGGACTAGAATCCATTAGCCAAATCCAGGACTGAGAAGAATTTGCTCTCTGGCGTAATGTGTTAAAAATCTCAGTATTGGAGCTAGTAACAGGGCTAACCTGAGGGTTACTTTGTTTAAATTACGTGTCGATGGTCATGCGGTATTTTCCATTTGGCTTTTAACACTGGCCAGATGGGATTGTTAGCTGTTAAGCACATGGGCCTAATGACTCCTTGTTGCAACAGCTGTTGGATGACTGGTTTGATTCCTCTACCGCCTCCTTTGGTATCGGGTACTGTTTAGTGTGCCCGGACATAGACCTTCTTCAGCTATGTTTATGTAAACACCTGTCACAATCCGTGCCAGTTTGTGCACGTACCATCTCATGATTTTCTATAACTTGCTTAAATTTGGGGTGCTTTAATCTTGTCTCTAAACTTTTAACACTTGTTGCAGCATTTGATTTTACAGAGGTTAAAGCATAACTTTCCACACAGTAATTGGTTTAAACCCTTTAACATTGACTTTCCATAGACATTGATTACTAAGATCTACAACAAGCTGGTGTTTTGTCAAGCAATCACTACCAATATTGCCTTCCATGAGCCCCCCTCCTCCCATCGAGCTTGGGGCTCATGGGTGTACCACCAGCCTTAAGTGTTGTGGTTGGGACCAATACCCTTCTGTGGTATGTCCTGTACATCCTCTATATACATCGGTGGTTCTTCAAGGTCTAAGGGTATGCTGATATTTGTAATTGATATGGCTGCTCTGGTGCCTATAAATTGTCAGACCTCTCGCTCGACCCCTCCCCTAGCTTGCATCTGCCTTGGACCCTTTCCTTCCTGTCCTCCACCTTGGGCCCAAAATTCACTTTTGATATGCCCTGTTCACTTGCAATTAAAACACGTAAAGTCTGATTTGCCAGCAGGTGGATATTTACTGGGACCCTCCTTTCCAAGTGGCTGCAGCAACTTTACTGCATTTTACTTTTCATTGAGATATGTCTCTAATAATGCTAACCTCTCATCATGTGATTTTGATAACTTTAACATGGACCTTAGGGTGGGGTCCAGGTCATACACCTGGATCCACAGGTCCCTAGAGGTTGGATCCTCCTCGGTGGGACACTCCTGCCCCCATGTCACTGGTAGACTTCAAAGATCCTCAGGATAAATGCCCATGGCCCCTCCCTGTTGTCGGCTTGGTTTGTAATATTTTGTCCCAGTCAACTTTCTGTTGTGCCGATTCACCTTGCCGTTTATGGCATCTACTATTTCATTGTAATCTGCCCATGAGTTGGGGTTTTGACGCATCTTTGTGTGTGTCTTGCACCTCGTCTGGCATTGCCTCTGCCAAATGCGGACTAAGTTTAAACATTACGATGTGGCAGACATCTTTGCTAGTCAGCCCATAGTAGTTTGGATGTTTTTAACTTTCTTCCTAACTCTACCAAATTTGTCTTATAATCAATGGGTCCTATTTCCTGACTCAATTGTGTTAACCCTTTAATAGTTAGACCCTGATTTGGTCCCGGGTCTGGTTTATCTATGATATGCCCATTTACTATTCTTTTGTTAGGACACTCTTTCCTGAGGGTTTTAGGTGTCCCTCCTGATCTTCCTCTAACTCCACTGCCTCTTTTATCATTTTGTCTTGTCCCTCCAGGGTAGCCTATCTACCATTTATTACCTTCTTATCATCTCCTCCCTGCACTCTTCACCTGGCAGGCTGTTTCCCTCTGATCATCCTTGTCAAGTTTTCCTGTATCCATCTTATTTGCTTTTAAGGTTCTCTCCTAACTGTGTGAGCCTGGCTATCTTGCTTGCATTACCCTTTCTTCAGCATGTTTACAGTTTAATTTATATTTGTCCATTTTTCCTTCTAACAAAGTAAAAACTCCTCCTGTTTTGTCTAGTTGCTTGAGACATTGTACCACCTGCAGTGGTCAGGCCCTCGTGAAGACTGGCACCTTCTTTACAAGGCCCCAGCTTTGTTCTGTTGCTCCTCCCTCTCTTGCTTTTTAACTTACTCTATTAACAATTCCGATAACTCTTCAACTTTTTCTTGTAACTTATTATTATCAAAACTTAATCTACGCTGTTCAGCAGCATGTTCTTGTTACTGTTGGTCCACTTTTAATTTTAGAAGAGAATAATCCCTATCTAAAGACAAAGGTCTCCCTGTACCTTTACTAAATGTGACTTTAGTTGCTGGTTCTCCTCTTGCAGTGATTCTGACTCTTGATTTATTTGCATCTTTAGACTATCTATTTCTGACTGTAGCTGGGTTAGTACATCTTGCTGCTCTGTTTCTTGATTTATTTGCATTTTCAAACCATCTATTACCAACTGTAGTTGGGTTACTATATCTTGCTGCTCATGCAGCTTCTTTAAAAGTCTCATGTGTTGACAGGTTACCTCCTAGCTGTATTGCCACAGACCTTGTACGGCATTTGCTAGCTTCTCTTTTCATTTTGGTTGCTGAATTCGATCCAGCACAAGCCTGTTAAAATACTCTCGGACTGACCTGTCCTCTGGAGGGCATCGTATGCCCCTAACGCATCTTTTCCCAGATACTTGTGTATCTCTACCTCCATTGCTAACTATATTGCGTTGTGTTTACAGATTAATTCTGTGGGGTACTATCCCCATGGTTCAATACTTATCTGTCTGCTAACTCTGACAAAGTATCACCCTCTTGTACACCAGTGGTGACCCTGTATGGGCTAGTCTTATGAGCGCCCCTAGAGCCCTGTCTTGCAAGTAACAGTGGTCTCTAGCCTGTATCTTGTTCCTAAGTTCTGCCTCTCGAGTTCAAACAGTAATGTCTAGTTAATATTTGTCTACTTATTTTATCTCTGAGCATACTTTAACTTGTGGAGCCCGTGGTTGGTTGAGGTGATCAGTCTCTCCATGGCACTGAACTTTCCAAGATTTAACATGCTCAGGGCAATTTCTTATGGTATGGACATACTATGTTGAGGTCCTGGGTCAGTGTTCCCCATTTAAAAGTGATCCGAGTCACAGCGAAAATTGTAGCAGAGGAATTATAGCTGGGGTCCTCCAGGCTACGTGATAGCTTGGGACCTAGACAGGAAGCAGGATACCAGGAAACCAATAGGCTAAAGTCTATTGGCAAGACTGGTCGGTGTACTATACCACATAACCAGCTCAAGGATCGAGGCAGTTTGTCTCAGGCCCTGTTTCTGACTATGTAAGGGGTTTTAGGCTAAGCGAGGTAATTGGACATGGTAGGAAGTCAGAAGGAGTGGGCTACAATGGGGAAGACATAGAATGGGGCACAGGTGAAGTGCTAGTAAGGATGAGGTGGTCAAAGACAGATCATCAGGGACAGGGCACCAGAATAAGGTTGCAGAGGCATAGCAGCACAGTCAACTGCCCGGTGGTGGCCTTACATGTGACTGCAGCTGGAGCCGGCTGACCAGGGATGCTCCGACCTGTTCATACATGGGAATGGGAAGCCAGTCACAGGATATCAGGTGACGGCGGTGTTGTGCAAGGGCCTCAGTTTTTGGGAGAGCCATTGAAAGGATCGTGTCACATTCTTTCAGGATTGGTGTGGCCTCAGTGATGGCTATGCAGGGGACACAGTGGGAGTGATTATGGAAAAGGGAAGATGGAGGTCTGACTTTTATAAAAATACATACGCAAGATCCGCGTACGTTGTTCTTTTCTCTCCTTAGCAGGTACAATGGGGGAGGGTGAGAGCGGGGAGTTGGAGAACTGCAGCATTAATCTAGTATGTTTCTTGTACATGAGCAAACCCAGAGGCTAGAGGCATGGATTTGTGGCCATTTGTTTATCCACTGGGCAGAGAAGTGGGCAGCCAGGAGACAAGGGGAAAACAGCTGTACCTGAATAGTGATACCATCCAATTAAAGTGGAAGGGGCAGAGAGGGATGAAGTGGGCTCAGCTATTGTCAGAGCTGAGGGAGGTCATGACAGTCCATGGGAGACCAGACCTCATCATTATACATCTGGGTGGCAATGACTTGGGGACACATCTATGGCTGGACATATTTTACCACATAAAAGAGGATGTGCAGACAATTAAGCAATGGTGGCCAGAGGTGACACTGGCCTGGTCAGACATCACATGAAGGAGAGTGTGACACAGAGGAGAACCATAAGGGCATGGACAGGGCCAGGAAGAGGATGAATGCGTGGGTGGATGGGTTATTTGAGGCCCAGAGGGACTGGTAATTCACCATACAATTCAGGAGCAGGTTAATGAATACTTCGAAGAGATGGGCGTACATCTCACAGACCTAGGACTGGCTCTATTTAACCAAGAAATGGTGAGCATGTCGAGGGTCTGGATGAGACAAAGGCAGGGACCCTGGTTTTCCATTTCATGTAACACGGTAACAATCACGGAATCCTGCTTGGTTTATGCAGTTTTGAATTCTTGTACGGTGCCTCACGAGAAGTGCATGTCACTGCACAGAATCTCTAAGATTTCAGCATCTTTCTAAATTTTTTATTTTCTCTTTCTATGTCCCTTCTCACAGCATCAGTCTCCACTTTTCAGAGATCCCTAGGCTGGCTATCCTTAGCTTCCCCCAGCTAATGCTCAGGAGCTCATGTGGTCCTGCCCCTATCCTGCCTGGATTGTACCATCCCAGGTGGGAATGGAGGGACCCCAGGTCACCCTCCACACTCCCTTAGTGTGTCGGGCAGTTCAGTGGATCCCTCATGGAGCCTGGTTTATGAAGTCTGGAGCACCTGGGTCCCTTCTGCCAGTGGCCAATGTGGGGTGATTGTTCCTGGTTTTCTGGTCTTTGTACCTGAGGGCACCGCACTACATGAGATCCAAGGAGGTAGGTCACATAGAAACATGCCACTGCTCCAGATCCTGGCTAGCGTCGTCCCTCCTGATCACTCTGCAGCACCAATGCATCACCACCCATGGTCACACAGGTGGTGGTAAAGCAGCAGAACCTGCAGCCCACCCTCCCTGGAGGAGGAGGGCAGTCCCCAGGTGCTCGATCCTACTCCCCTGGCCAGACCTCCAGCGACTCGAGTTTGCTTCTGACCCTGGGTCACTGGCATTGCAAGCAATAGTGCTACCTCAGCGCCAGTGGGCCAGCCCAGATTTCAGCATCTTAAAATGAATGCTCCTGTGCTTTGCATTCTTTCTGCTTGCTGCATATAGAGTCAGTAAGAAATCACCCACACTGCTTTGTTGTAATCAGCCATTCAGTTTAACCACCCATGCCTAGTGGTTAGAGTAACAAACAGTGAATGAACTGGGTACATCCAACATACCTGGGTTTGATTCCCTGACCTCCACTTGCATACTGTGCAACTCCAAGTAAGTCACTTAACCTCCCAGTGCTTCTAGGTCACTCATGAAAATAGACAGTTCTGCCTAGTGGTCATTACCTGCTTTACAAAGAATAAAAAAAATAAATATGTTTACTACAGCATAGAATAGTAGTCAGGTACCATGTAATTTACCTGAGTGTTACTTGGGCTGCAATTATTTTGTATAGGTAAAGATAAATGTTCAGATGCATTTTATGTGTTTTATAAGCTTGTTTTAGATTTTAGTCAGGTTTTATTGTATTCTTTGCATATAAGCATCTAGGTTGTAGATTGCCAAATGCAGGATCACTGTTACCAACTAGCTTATTCAAGTTTATAATCAGTAGGGCCATCCAAAATCCTCAGTTGTTTGAATGAAAACTAGCCTGAATGAAAGTAAGTTCATAAAGAAGAAACTGCCTTACTACTTATGAAAACACTTCACAGTTAGCACCCCATTTAGGTGAATTGGATAATTTGCACCTTTTCTCCAACCTGCTGTTTCAGTCTCTGTGGCAGCAAAAGTTTTCTGATAGACTGCTTCAACAAAAGCAAATGTTAAGTATTTAAGTGTACTTATGTTTGGTCAGCGGATTTTGAAAGCACAGTCAATGTCGTACAGAAGATAAGACCCCAGGGGCTGTGTGATGCTGGTGGGCAGAGTAGTGCTCAATTCACATCTGAACAAAGACATGAAAACTGGGAGACACCCTTTTCATGGACACCAAGTAAAAAAAAAAAATCCACACGTCTGGGAGATGCATAAATCCATTTGAACGTCCTCCACTAATCACTTATGAATTTTGTTAGGCGAAGACACTGTATTTCAAAGAAGCAAATTCAAGCAGTTTTTTTTGCTCCTCCTACCTCCTGGCCATTCACTCCTTCAGGCTTGCCAAGGCCCCTACCACCGCTTACTGAGTCCCACCACCATCCACTGCCCCTTACTGCCATGCTACCAGGTAACCCAAAGTAACCCTTCATTGAGTGGGTCCCTACCCGTGGGAGGCTACCAGGGAGGAGAATTGCCCTAAAGAGCTTCCTGTGTATCCTGGGCATGGCAGGGGTCAGAACAGACACATGTCTGGGGATTCTGGCTTATGGAGGGACGAACAGCTGTCCTTCGGTTGGTCAGCAGGTGTTTTCCCATTTTCTTGGGAGTGTGACAGGCCACATGATGTCAAGGCACAAGCTGACATCCATCACGCTCCCTCCTGCAGTGAGGGCTGACATGTTGTCATACCTCTGGCCTCCATCAGGGGCCAGCAAATGCTGAGCTGTGAACCCACCCTCCCTTCCAGGGAAGGTGAGTGGTCATTGGACACTCAAGCCTTCACCCTCCAGCTGGCCCTCCAACACCCAAGTCTGTTCCCTAAACCTGGTCAGTGGTGTCACAGGCAGAAATCCAATTCGGGCAGTTAAATTATAGATAGGAAAAACAAAGGTAGCCCACCTTAGCGGTGATGGTTCCGATTAATTCACATCTGAGTTCTACAAGCAAAGAGACCAAGTCATTTGTAACTTGTGCATGTCGGGTGTGGGTGTTGAAGAAAGAGGATCATAGTGCTGTCACTACTGAATTCACCCAGAGGGATGTGGACTGCATTGTTGCTACTGCCATTACACCAAAGGGTGGGGGCTATAGTGCTTCTGCCATCACCACTGATGAATGGGGAATGTAGTACTGCTGCCATCACACCTAAGGGATGGGGCCACAGTGCTGCTGTTTCTGTCACACCTGAGGAGGGAGTTCATAGTGCTGTTGCTGCTGCCATCACACCAGAGGGATGGGGGCGTGAGCCTGTTGGTGCTGCCATTGCACCTGAGGGATGGGGTCGTAATGCTGCTTCTATCACACCTTAGTGATGGGGCTGTAGTGTTGCTGCTGCTATCACATCTTGTACCTAAACTAACTTTAAATTGGTACAAGGATGGAAGGATGTGCAATAGTGGAGGTCAAAATTGCTAAAATGCATGTTAGCAGAGTTAAAATTGTTAAATAAAGTACACAAAACCAAACACCAGTAAAACCGGATTTTGGCTTAACAGACACCGGTGACAATACCGTTTTCTAGCATATACAAAGCGGAATATTCCCTCTCTCAATCCTGCAAAACCAGTGTCCCTGGACAAAGGGTATAGAGGCAGTGAGCATGGAAATAAGGCAAGAAATGGGGTGGGCAGAGAGGGGAAGTCCACTGTCCATCGCAAGCTGGAGGTGGACTAATGGAAAAAGGGAGTAGGGCAGGAAATAAAAGAGGATTTTAAAAGGCAGATACCAAAAGACACAGGGTCAGAAGATTGAAGCAGGGGTGTGGGGTACTAAGCCACCCTTGACAACAAAAGAGGACGAGGACCAGGCCCCCAATGATGTACATCTGGGGGCAGAAGAAAGAAGGAAGGAAGGAATGAGAATTGAACAAGAATATGATGTATATGACTATAGATGTATATGTATTATGTGAATTATACTATGTGTAAAGGACAAAAAAGTGATCTGTTATTGTTATATGGAAATTTAAATATCAGTAAACTAACTGCCAAACTGAGCAACCACACACAATCTTGTCAGTGTCTTTACTGGAAGGGATCTGGGGACAAAGAAGGTTGCCCAACTGAAAGGGCAGACCAACTTGTCCAGAGGCCCAGACAGGATTAGTGGAAGCTCAGGGAAGGGAAGGGGGAGGAAGGTAGGAGGGAATGAGGTCACAGAAGGGGGTCTGTTAGCGAGGTCACAAAGAAGGCAGGAAAAGGAGGAGTGAGAATGGTGGGGTAGCCAGGGATTGGTAGAACCAGCCAAGGGAGGGACCATTATGGGGCCTGATAAGGGGCTGCACAAGGGCAGGAGCTCTCAAAAATTGCTCCAAAGAAATTCCTACCCACCCCACTATAAAAAGTAGCAGGAGAAGGATCACTGTTTTAGGTGGAGCACAGGGCAATGTTGTAGGAGTTGGAGCACAGCAATAGGGTGCTACAGGAGGACTGCTGAAGGTGGATGGCAGAGAGAGGGAAAATAAAAAGAAAAAGGGTAGGGCAGGAAAGAAAGAGGATTTTAAAGGGAGACACCAAAAAGGACACAGGGTGACAAAAGCAGAGGTATGGTGTGTACACTGTCACCCCTTGACAACAAAAGAGGAAGAGACTGGGCCCCATATGATGTACATCTGGGGGGGCAGAAGGAAAGAAGGAAGGAATGAGAATTGAACAAGAATATGATGTATATGACTATAGATGTATATGTATTATGAATGTGAATTTTCTATGTAAAAGGACAAAGAGAGTGATCAGTTATTGAAATATGGAAATTTAAATATCAGTAAACTAATTGCCAAACTGAGCAACCACACACAATCTTGTCGGTGTCTTTACTGAAAGGGATCTGGGGACAATGGCAGTTGAAATTCAGTGCCAAGAAGTGTAAGTTATGTACCTGGAGAGAAAGAACCTGGGCAGGAAATATACCTATGAGGGGAACAACTGGCAGAAACTAAGGTTGAGAAGGATATAGGAGTACTCATATCTGATGATTTTAAGACAAGCAGACAATGCAAAAGGCATCACAGAAAGCTAATGGCATCCTTGGATGCATAGGTAGAGTGTCACAAGTAGAAAAGACCAGGTGATAATCCTGCTGTGCAGGTCCTTGGTGGCCATCACACCTAGAGTATTGTGTCCGGTTATAGAGACCACACCTGAAGAAAGACAGAGATCATCTGAGTCCATTCAGAGGAGATCTATGAAGATGATTCACGGACTTCATGAAAAACCTGATAAGTCAAGATTCAACCATCTCAAGATGCACTCAATGGACAGGAGGAGAGACTGGGATATGACTGATATATTCAAATACCTCAAAGGAATGAACTCAGTACAAATTCAGAACTTTTTCAGAGAGAGCTTGTCTACGTGAACAAGGGGCACAGCATGCACCTACACAGAGGTAGATTCAAAACCAACATCAGGAGGTTTTATTCAATGAAAAGTGGTGGAGCCTTGGAATAGTCTGACTCCAGAAGCGACAGCAAAGAAAGTGAGATAGTTCAAGCTAGCATGGGATAGGCACAGTGGAAATTTAGGGAGGTAAAAAGTCTAGGGGAGTAGCCCACATGGGCGAACTAGATGGATCATCGTGCCCTTCTGATAGCACTTTCTTATGTTCTTATGACAGATTAGGGGAGTTAAGTTAATTTCACCTTGGTAAGTGACTATTGCACATTAAAAATACTGAAATTTGTATTCTCTGTATGTTAGGTAGTAGTAATTTAAAAAAAATGGCAGTTGCAGAAGTCTGTACTTAGTGTAGCAGCACTCAGTCTGTTCAGTTCAGAATGTCAGTTACACTGAATGCGGAAAAGGAACTTTCAATGTTTTCTTTCAAGTTATGCATGTTTGCTATATTTGAATGAAATCGAGCTGAACTACCTTTATCTCATCAATCACATCAAGCCAAAAGAGGAAAAAGAAAGCAGCTGCACTTTCGTGTTCTCATGCAGTCTTTCAGTCAGTGATTCACATTTACAAAATATAAGTTTAAAATTTAGATGATACATTCAATACTCTGTTTCATTTAAATATAGAAAACATGCATAACTCAAAAGAAAACATTACAAGTTCCTTTTTGCACTCAGTATAACTGACATTGTAATCTGAACAGACTCAGAGTGTTGCTACACTAAGTACAGACTGTCTATAACTGCCATTTTTTAGAAATTAGCTACTACCTAACATACAGCTCATACAGGCGTCAGTATTTTTTATTGTAAAAAAGGCACCTACCAAGGTGAAATTAATGCAAGCTATCTAATCTGTAATAAATTTAATATGTCTTAAATGGACCACAGCACATCCTGAATATGGAGTGAGTAAGGAGTCCGTGATGTCAAGACAGTTCTGCAAGCACGCAGATTAGACAGAGAAAAAAATGGAATCCCATTTTACAGACAAGCTCCATCTCTAAAACTGTCAGCCTGATAAGCTTAGACCCCATCAAATTCAAGAAAAAGGACACAGACAAATTATTTTGTAGTAACATCTTTAATACACTCAAAGACTACTGCAAATACAGTTTCCTTTCTCCTTTTGACACAGTCTTTTCCAAAGAATTGCCTTACTTTTGAGATAGCAGAATCATATCCTCATTCACTCAGGTCCCTTTTGGACCAGTATGAACACATCCATCTGACTGCAGAAGCTTAGGGCCCTCTGGGCACTGTGCTTCCATGCTTACATAGATAAACACATCCATTTGTTGTAGAAGTGCAGAGCTCTCAGGGCCCTGCACTTCTGTTCCTCCAGAAAAGCAATTTATCTGCGCTTGTTGTATTTTTTTTGTGGGGTTCACTTTAAAAATATATATTAAGTGTATTTACCTTATTTGTACACCAAATGTTCAGTATAGCCTTCTATTACCCCATCTCATAAACTGGTAGGTTAAAGTTTTCAAATCCCCACTGAAACATCATTCCATGCACTGAAATGTCATTCCATGCTAGAGGTCTGAAAAAAACAGTTTGGCCAGGATTTGAAAAATGACAGCTTTCACATTCATGACATGGTGTGAAATGGCTATGTTGAAAATTTGGGGTAAAAATATTTAAAATTACCAAAGTTCTGAGCGGTATGGAAAATTTCAACATACACTCATAACATAGCTATTTTTATGTATTTTGACCCCAAATTTTTAACATAGCCTTCCTGTATCCCCACCTCATGAACATGGGCAGAAATGTCCAAACCTGCTAAAGGTGAACTGGCAAAGCCAGCAAAAATTAGCTTCTGGGCCAGATTTGCATAATTCCACTTTCATAGGGCATGAGATGGGGTCACAAATAAGCCATGTTGAAAATTTGAATTCAAATTTTTGTAAATGATACCCCATTCTCCCTATATTGTAGCTACCCAGCTTATTTTACAATGAAATGGGGTGAGTGTTAGGGTTAGCAACACCAATGCCACCCTCCCATATGCCTCCTCATCTCTGCAGGCATGATGGGGTGTTAGGGTGAGACCCTGATGCCTCATTTCCCTACTTTTGTCACAGTAGCCCTACCTGTATATACATATATATATATATATATATATACACACACACACACATATACATTGTTAATGCATCAGTTAGGGTTCCAGAAACAAAAGTTGTGAATTCTGCTGTTAGGTTTCCAGCCTAACCCCACCCTCATGCAGCAACAGGCATGGGGGTGCTTTTGGTTATCAGCTGTAACGATCACCCCATTCCTTGAGTAAATAAGCTGAGATGGGTGAACTATAGGAGAATGGGGTAAGTATGAGGCTGACAACCCCAAGGCACACTACCCACGCATGTTGCTTCTTGTAGGGTTGGGGTGGGATGTTAGGGTTGAAAACTGTAACACAACATTTCCCAACTTGTGTCACTTGTACCCTAAGTGGTGTCTACATTACTACATTACTATGTCCCCTTCCTGCCTCTCTTAATTTCTAATTACAAAGGTAGAGCATTCATACATACAGCTCAAATGTGAAGGGCTCAGACACAAAGCCCTAGGAGGCATATGCCAAGAGCAGTCCAGCCCCTAGCCTTACTGTCTACTGAACTTCATTGATCTTCACTGACTGCTGTACCCACTACTGTATTAGTTTATTTATTTATTGAATTTTGTTAGGTCCACTGAGACTAGAAGTCCCTTTTCAGGGGTGACCGGGAAGGGGATACTGATGGTAACCAATTGAAACTGAACCAGATTAAGCTGTTGGTGGAATTTTTAGTGAATGGGAAATTTGGATAGGACATCAGGAAATTCCCTACTGCATTGCTGCCAGTAGGGAGAATCTGTCCTTTGGACTGGAGCCAAGATGGCTGATGATGGGTGTGGGGAGAGAAGAGTGAAGGTATGGAGCTTGAAGAAGATGATGTGAACTCAGAAAGTATTGTAACTAAGGATTTTTCACCTAAGGAGACAGTGGAAAGAAACATTGTGCAAATCCAAGACTTTCCTGAATTACCTCTGAAGGTATCAGATTTAAGTAATAATGAAGAAGAACAGATGTTTCTGAAATGTTAACTGAAAGTTCTGATGCCTCAAAGATACAATTGCAACTAGAAAAGGAGGAATACTGATACAGAGAAAATGCAGCTTGAAAACAATTGAGGAACTGCAGACTGGCAAACAGAAAGGCTGTGTCATTTCACTCAGCTGGGTAACTGTGATGCAGCATCATCAAAGGCTCCATCTGAGAGCTAGGCTGCAGCTGTAAAGCGGGTGGAAAAAAGTGAATAGGAGAAAGTGGTAACAATAATTGCATCAGGATTGGCAAACACAGGAGATTCATCTCCAGCCTGAGACGAGCTGAAAACAGTAATCTGACTGAGAAACAGACATGGTCTGTTGAAAATGCTTTGGAAGCAGTTGGCTGGGAGTGAGATGTTGCTACAGGGAGCTGGGTCTCTGGCTCTAAACCTCTACAAATGCCTCAACCATCTACACAGTGCTGTGTGTCAACGAGGGCTGACACCTATGACTTCTGTGGCTATTGAGGTACCCTCTGAGGTTTCCTTGACACAAAACCCAAAATTACATTTTAAATAACTGCACTCTGTAGATTCTGCATTGCAATTGCCTGGGGATGCCCTAAGGCTAGTATAGACACTCTGCAACTGCCTTTAATTAGAATTAATAATGAAACTCCTAAATCCTACTCCTCTTTGTTTTAAACCCCAATCTTTCCTGCTAGAAGGCATAATGTTGTTAAACTCACATACACAGGGGGTTAACAGAGCCTGTGAGACTATTTTTGTGGTCAAGAACCATGCTGAAAGACACAATGAAATTCTTCTCCAATGAGATATATGCACTCATACATATATCAGGAGCGATGACTTTTGATGTGAGCTTTAAAACTATGGGGCTTAGAGTGATTCTGAATAAGTATAATGATTTGAAAAATTCTGCACCCTGGTCTTCCTTTTGGTTACTCTTTTAACCAGGCCTGCACATAAAACACTGACTGATCTGTTTAGGAATTAAAGTGTCAGTGTGTATGATCTGAAATACTGGCTACAAGGCTGTACAATAACTGAGGACCCTGAAGCAATAATGGACACAGAGAACATATGGACTGGGGAATGGAAAGTTAAAGTTTTGTTAAAAATGACAGATACTTTTTTTCCAATTGTTTAACCAGATGAGACACTAAGTTGAAAGCTTGTTTACATGTGCAACCTTGGGAGCACAGGAGTTAAGTAACTTCAGTAACTAATAGAGTCAAGCCATACAAAGACAAAAGTAGTGGACTTTAGGAGGGCTGACTTTGCAAAATGGGTGAAAGCCTAAGGAATGCACTAGGAAATGGGCAGAAGGAGGGTGGAAGAACAATGGGGAATAATAAAACTGCCATCACAGAGGTAACAACGTTTGTGTGAAGCAAATAAACAAAACAAGACGATGTAAAAACCACTATGGTTCTCAAAGGAAGTGGCAGTGAAGGTTCAAGAAAAGAAAGCATTCAGGAAGTACAAGGAATCGCAGAAGGAGCAGGATAGAGAACTGTATCAGTTAAAGCAAAAGGAGGCTGGGAAGGCAGTCAGAACAGCAAAGGCCCAAACCGAGGAAATGATAGCCAACTCAGTTAGAAGGGGATAAAACCTTTATAGGTACATCAGGGAGCAAAGGAAGACCAAGGAGGGATAGTGAGGCTTAAAAAGGGAGGGAGGGTGGGCAGAGGAGACTGTGAAAAGGCAGAGATACTAAACAAATATTTTTGCTCAGTATTTACAAATGAAGAGGGAGGTACATAAAACAAACAGTAGTAACACTCTGGATACAGAAGTTGATACCAGCCCATTTACAGAAGAAAGGGTTCTGAAAGAACCTCTTAAAACTGAAGGTGGACAAAGCAATGTGGCCTGATGGGATTCATCCCAGAATTCTAAAAGAGCTAAGGGTAGAACTAGTGACACCACTGACTACCCTTTTTAACAAATCATGGAGGATGGGGTGGTAACCGAGGACTGGAGGAGGGCAGATGTGATTCCCTTCACAAAAGTGGGAGCAAGGCAGAAGAAGGAAACTACAGACCTGTTAGTTTAACCTCAGTGATAGGGAAAACGATGGAATCACTTGAAGGAAAGAATTGTCGAGTATCTAGAGGTCAGAGGGGCACAGGACCCTAGGCAGCATGGATTCACAATGGGAAGGTCATGCCAGATGAATCTGATAGATTTCTTTGACTGGGTGACCAAAGTAGTAGATCAGGGAGGGCTGTGGACATGGTCTACCTAGACTTTAGCAAGGCATTTGACACAGTCCCACACAAAGATTAATATACAAGTTAGCCAGCCTGGGAGTGGGTCCCAAGATGACAGCCTGGGTAAAGAATTGGCTGGAGAATAGGACACAGAGAGCAACAGTAAATGGAATCCACTCAGAAGAAAGAGGGTTACTAGTGAGGTACCGCAGGGTTCACTATTAGGACCGGTCCTCTTCAATGTCTTTATAAGCGACATTGCAGAAGGACTGAAGGAAAAGCATGTCTCTTTGCAGATGACACTAAGATCTGCAACAGAGTTGATGCACAGGGTGGGGTGGAAAGGATGAGAAGGGACTTGGCAAGGTTAGAGGAATAGCCAAATGTATGGCAGCTTAGATTCAATGCTAAGAAGTGCAAGGTAATGCACCTAGGAAACAAAACCCAGGGAAGAGTACACAATGGGGGTGAGATGCTAACAACAACAAAATGGAAAGGGACCTGGGGTAGTCATATCAGATGACCTAAAGGTGGGCAAGCAATGTGAGATGGCAGCAAGGAGGGATGGGGGTACTGGGATGCATAGGAGGCATCACCAGTAGAAAACAAGAAGTTATTATCCCTCTGTACAGGCAGCTGGTGAGACCCCATCTGGAGTACTGTGCGTGATTCTGGGACCCAATCTCCGAAAGACATAGACAGGATGGAAGCTGACCAGAGGAGGGCATCTAAAATGGTGCAGAGTCTGCACTGGAAGACATATGAAGAGACTTAAGGAGCTTAATATGTATAGCCTCGAGGAAAGGAGGAGAGGGGACATGATAGAAACTTTCAAGTACCTCAAGGAATCAACAAAGTCCAAGAGGGTAGCATCTTTCAAAAAGAGTGTGCAAGAACAAGAGGGCACAATTTGAAGATGGGGGCGGCTCAGAGATAATTTAAGGAAGTATTTTTCACAGAGAGGGTTGTGGATGCATGGAACGGCCTTCCAGAGGAGGTTGTGGAGTCAAAATCAGTGGTGGAATTCAAGCATGCATGGCATAGTCATAAGGCAATTCTGGGGTGGGGGCAGGAAGAAGTAGGTTGCTGCTTAACTAGGATCTGCAGCTTATCCAGTAGTGAGGAAATGGGCAGACTGGGTGGGCCAAGCGGTCCTTATCTGCCATCAAATTCTATGTTTCTATGTTTCTATGTTAACTTGCTCAGGGTAACACAGTATGCAAGTGGGGGCTGTGGGATTCAAACCCAGGTCTCCAGATTTGCAGCTCAGAAACTTAAACCACTGCACTACACTGCCTCCATACTGGCATGGTGCATCTTCCTAATTCTTTTTTCTTGGGAAAGATAGAGACATTTGTTTTCCCAGGCCAGCCAAAGATGTGTTATAAATGTGGGTCAGTTGCACATCTGAGTAGCATATGTGATCAGCAGTGCTGTACTGTATGTGGGAATTGGGTTATATAAGCTCACAATGTCTAAATGAATGTAAGTGCAGTCTTTGTGATCAGAAGGGCACACTTTTCATAATTGTAAATGAGTGGCTCATGACACCAAAGATCAGGCTAATGGGGAGCAGAGGTTACTAATCACTCTCACACAAAAGAAAAGCCAGCCAGTCATGGACTACAGACATATCAGAGACCCAGCAACACAAAAGTTTCTGTTGCTCTGGAAGGTTTAGTGGCACCACAGGCTGTTCCTTCACAAGAGCCAGTTTTAGACCCCCCAGAAGCAGCTACCACAAGTGCCTCAATTACCCCTGTTAGTAGTGTAGTGCTTCCTCTGTAGTAGAGGAAGGGAACGTCTCCCTGGTATGGAAGGAGGGAACTACTGAGGCAACAGATGAGATTGCAGCTATGATGCTCTCCCAACCCAGTGGGAGAAGAAGTTAGAAGGAGCACTAGACCAACTTCTAAGGTAGTTCCTTAACAGAAAGTAAATAGAGGTGCCAGTTTCCAATTGGTATGAGTGTGTTGCATTCAGGGAACTCAGAGGGTGACTCTGATGATTCATCTGTAGCCTCACTTCCAGAAGGGACTACAGATGTAGAGAGACAGGAAAGGCCAAAGGGTCCACAAAGAAGGAAGCCTAAGATGAAGACAAAACATAAAGAACTAAGAAAAGTTAAATATAAATAATGGAAAGTAGACTTTTCTCTCTTTGATGTTTGTACCTTTTCAATTCACACATCAAATGTGAACAGCATTCAGAGGCCAGGGAAAAGGAACACTGTGTTTTCTGTATTGACATACTTACAGTTTGAGATTTGTTTTCTACAAGATGTTCGCCTACGTTCCCTGAGAGATATTCAAACTGCTGCAAGGGCTTGAATGAGGAGCCCTCATATTAGTCTATGGGGAATGATTTATGTTCAGGTGTTGGCATTCTCTTTCAACCTCCAGAACTGAAAGTGATTAAAATATATGATGTTTACCTAGGGAGGATATTGATTATGGATGTGATGATACAAAATGTTAACTTTAGATTCAGTAAATCGTTATGCCCCTCAGACAAAAAGCGGCTAGATGTGAACTGTTTAGTTTGATACAACCCTTCTTGGATACAGCACAGCAAGTGGTTTGGCAGGAGATTTCAATTGTCCTTTAAAGGCCAGAAAGGCCAATCAATATTGTGATTCTAATTGCCTTGCACAAATGATACAGAAGGCCTAGCTGCATGATGCTTTTTAGACATGCTAAACATGATGTACATACTTTTCAGAAGGGGCCTTTAGTGTCTAGAATAGACTATATTTTCATTCAAAAGCAGTAAACACATTATCTGCAGAGGTAATTCTAGCTGAACAGACTGACCACTGTGTAGTCTCTGTCAGGATAGGGATATCATTGGACATACAGAAGGGCACTGGCTTTTGGAAATTTAATGTGTCACTCTTGATGGACAGACATGTTGCAAGCATAATTCAGGATTTTTAGATGCTAGAAAATCAGTTTTTGTATGCTTTAACAATCTGGTATTTTGGTGAGAGGACACAAAACAAGATATGGTTTACATGTGTAAAGGATTAGTAAATTTCAGAGCAGAAATTCATATTTTAAATATTTACAGAATAGACAATTATTGCAACATTTAATATCCACCTCGTATGACACTGGACAGAATTTTACCAAGCAGATTAAGGCTTTGAAAGCAGATATGATGGACTATCATTCTTCAAAATAGACAGCTACATCACTAGCAATAATAGGGGATATGGGGAAGAGCAGACTTGATTTGCCCTTTTGAAGCATGTATTACAAAGTTCAAAGCAAAGGATATGTCCACACTGGTGGATGAGGTAGGGAATATCTTGGTGGAAAAAAGGTAATCTTAAAGCTAGTATAAGAGTACACACATCAAATGTATGCTCCCTTACAAAGTGAGGGTGGAAGCATGCAGAATTTTTCATGGCATACAGATACCTAGGCCAGAAAAATCAGCTATAGATGCTGTAGCACAACCCATAACTGAAACTGAGGTCAAAGAAGCGTTATCAATTTTAATGGGGAGAGACCACAGGGCCAGATGATACCAAATGAAGTTATAAAACTTATGGGTACTGTACTTTCACCTAAATTGATTAGCTTTAATCATATCTTGGACAACAATGCCACTGATGCCACTGTACATGAACATGGGTGTGCTGACATATGTACATAAGAAAGGGATAAGATCTGATATCAGAAACTAGAGGCCTTTGAGCCTCTTAAATTCAGATTTCAAAGTTTTAACAAGATACTGGCTAGAGGTTGGTCTCCTGCCCCTTAAGCCTGATTCTGTAAAATTTTTATAGACCCTTTATTAAGAAAAGTTTATCTTAATGAGAAAACTGTATCAATCAACATAAGGGACAACCACTTCCGTTCAAAGTTCTTGTTATGTAGATAACATGAATATTATAGTAAGCACACCTTCCTCAGTATAAGAATTAATGTTAACTTGCAAGAATTTGGGGAAGGTATCTGGCTCGGCTTTGAATGTACACAAGTGTAAAGGTCAAAGGATAGATTACATGTTAAATTTCAAAGATATGGTGGCAGGGATATTAATACAGCCAGATCTGATAAAAGTACTAGGTATCAAATTTGGTCCAGGAGAATTGGATGTTATAAACTGGACAAATAAGACAGAGACTGGGAAGGCAAAGGTGGCCCAATGGAATAGGTGGAAGATGGGAAAGAAAAAGAATATATCTGATAAAGACATATCTTATTTCTGTGTTTTTATATATTAATTATATTTTCCACCTCGAAGATGTTAGAAACTGTTTTGCTAGGTATTTTCTTTTCAAGCCTGCTGGAGGAGTCATTTGAATCCTTTGAAAATAAATCTATTGCATCTCCCTTTCAAACAAGGTGGTTTGAATATGCCAAATCCGATTTTGTTTTTAATAGTTTCTTTTTCATTATATCAGGCCAGTACTATTACAGCAAACAATAGGATGGTAGGCCTTACTAAGAGGAAATGCAGCACCTGGATTGATCAATTGGAAAGGCAGACCCTTACAATGGTTAAAAGAATAGTTACAGTTCCTGAATATATAAGATGTACTTTTCTTAGGCTAAAACAGTGGGGTTTACTGACGCAGCAGGTGATCACATTGCCTAGAAAGCAGTTATATCACTATCTATTATCTACAATATTTCAGGAAGATGTTGTATTTGTAAAATGTCCTTTGGAGCATAGGGAGACCTTAAAACTGCTATTGAACAACAAAGGATACGGAAAAATGTGGGATGTGCACTGGTTAATGTGTCATGAGAAGCTTAATGTTAAGGCCAATCAGAAATATAAACCCCACAAGAGATTATATGCAGCAGGTTAAGATGCGTGCAGCAGGAAGAAACAATACAGCACCTTTTTTGAGTGCTCATTTATATCAGGCTTTTGGTATTATTTAGCACAATAGTGGGTGATAATATATTCAGTGCACTTATATACACTAATATTATGTATGGGGTGTCTGATAGGAAATGGGGAAAGTGGCATTTAAGCACTGTACAGTGTATTATGACAATCATTAAATGTAACATTTGGATTATGAGATGTGGGTATACCCTACAACGAAAGGCAGGAAGCCATGAAGAACTTTATAATAAAATTATGCAAGATTTAATGCAATTGTATAAACTGGAAAAAGCTCATTGTCAAATGTAGTAATGTTGTAACTGTGGAAAAGTCTGCCATGGGTCACTGATACAGATGCTCCTATAACATAACTTGTTTTTCTTTTGTATTTTGAGATGAGCTAAATCTCTTTTTGGTTTATTGATAGACCCTGATTAGATGTCTGTTTGTTTTTCTGGAATTGTACAGTCTTTATTTTATTTAATATGTATAATTTTTGTTGTTGTTTCATTTCTCTGATGTATTAAATAAAATAATTCCTCTACTCTTTCCAGTAGGGGAACCTTTGACCATGTTTAGGTCAGTCTGTGTCTAAACTGCAATGGAGGAGAATGCCAGTATGGTTGTGGAGGAGGCCTCTACCCTCAGAGGGAAACAAAGAGGCAGATATATTTTATGATGCAACTGAACATATGGAAAGCTGTGGACCGAACTGAAGAAGTAGTGGCTTTACAGGAAGAAGGACACACTGTTGCTTCAAATTCAGATTCGGGAGGGATTATCCAGATGGCGGAAATGATTGCTGAGTTAAGAAAAATTAGTTCAGCATAGCACTGAATGCTGCTATAGCTACAGCAGCTGAGATGGACACACAATGGTTTGACAAGCAACTGGTAGCAGGCCGGAGTTATCAGTCTGCATCCCAGAATAGGCAGGGGCTATTGTGATGGGTGAACCTATCAGGATTCAGGAGATGAATTTTCAGAAGGAGGACACTAATTAGGAGAGTGTTACTATATTTTCCTTTTCAGCAAGAATGACATCAGAAGGGGTAAGGAAAACACTGTACCAGAGAAACAGTCATGGGCTGATGCAGGGAAAGACAGAGGTGAACCCTGGTTGGTTTAGCACTCTCTGTGAACTGTAGTTTGGGTTCACTCCCAAATTTGGGAAAATGGATATCAGGCTTTGGCTCTGATAAAATACCTGGTGTAAACCTGCAGTCTAATTTTCAAAGGTAAAAGCTTCCAAAAATTATGCGATATGGGAAACTGTCCAGTCAGGAACTGATGCGGTAGATTAGGTTGAAGTGATAGAATGCTGCTGTCACAGGATTTGGAATTAACACAAAATCCTGTTTTGGTATTGAATACATTGAGAGCAAAGCATGGACATTACCAATGCAAGAAACTGGGTCAGAAAATATATTAGCTGCAACTTCAGGAGATATGGAAATGAGTGACTTGGACAGTTTACAAAGTGATCACTCAGACCAGTTACATGGGAGAAATGGTAGGCCAAGGAGGGTGACAATCACAGCCTTATGCCTCCTTTTCAGCAGCCTATGTACCCAGCAAGGAGGAAAATGCTGTGAGGATAGCCTATAAGGGAGGCTTGGATTTTTCCAGTTAGTGCATACATGGGGAAGCAATTGTTAAAGAAATAATTTGAAGTTTAACACTGCAGAATTGTATGCCTTGATCCATGTTTGGGGATTCCTCCTTCGATGTTAGTTTTAAACTCAGTAGTGGGTTGGAGCAATTTTAGGTCAAGTTCAGTAAGGTTAAAACACGCCATTATGGTCACCCTTGAAGTTATCCTTCTTACTAAACCTGCAGAAAAGATGGTAAGGATTTTATTTTGGAATGAGGGGTTAGGGTCACAGACCTCATTTTGATTGAAACAAAAAAGCACTGTACTGGGTCATCCAGATGTGATATTTGACTCTGAAAACATTTGGACTGGAGGGTGGAAGGTAAGGTAATCCTGAAAATTGTCAATGGAGAATTACAGCATCTACCAAATTCTTTTTTTAGGAGGAGCTAGAGGTGTTTTGTTTTACCCAGGACAGCCCAAGATGTGTTACAAATGTGGCTCTCCTGGGCATATTAGCAATGCCTGTGATAAGATGAAATGCACTTTGTGTGGTACTATTGGACACACAAGTAATCAATGTCAGAATGAAGTAGTGTGCAATTTATGTGGGAATACAGGGCATTTGTACACCAATTGTGAACAAGCTGTGCATGTTGTAACTGGGTCTGGAGATTTTGAAGAACAGAGGCTGATGATAGCTATGGTGCAGAGGAAAAATGCAAAGCATGTTAAAGAGGAACCAGAGAGAAATAGGAAATGTCCCCATAGGTGCAGGATGAGCAGGTAGAGGCAATCCCAACTGTGCAGTTGGGGCACATGCTACAGAAATTGTGGATCTGTCACAAACTAGTAGTGCCATGCAGATGGAAGGACCTGACTGTAGAAGAAGGCAATGTTCCAGATCCCACTACAGGGATAGGACAAGATAAGATAGAGGAGTTGCAACCCTCCTCCACAGGATGAGGTTGTTATGTCCCCACCCCACCTCCCTCTGTAACAAAGAGATGGCAGAATTGCATGCAACCTGCATCTAAGGTACCTAAAATGTCTACATCAAAATAGATATAAACCATTGTTGGACAAAGAAGCAG
This sequence comes from Neoceratodus forsteri, assembly GCA_016271365.2. NCBI lineage: Eukaryota > Metazoa > Chordata > Ceratodontiformes > Ceratodontidae > Neoceratodus > Neoceratodus forsteri. The sequence continues at coordinate 419,820,703 of CM057451.1, forward strand.
AAGGTTCTGAAAATGAGTCAGAGGGCTTCTTAAGGGTCCTGTTGACTCAGATTACAGTGATTTGGGAGATAAAAAGAACCTGCCTCTAAGGTTCAGAACAAACCAATAAAAGCTAAATTGGGGATCACTGCAAAGGGGAAAAATTAGAAGCCACCATAGAGACTGTTTGAAATAATGGTAATGTTACCCCAATTGAAATTTGTATTGGTTAATGTTAATAGCATTAAAAATTGAGTAAAGAGGAGAGGTCTTTTCACATCTGAGGTCAAATAATGCAGATATAATTTTTTTACAAGACACTAGAAAGCATAAAACACTGGAAATAGGGAACGCAGTCAAGAGTGGTATAGAGGGAAATATTATTGGTCCTTGGGCTTGGAAGCTTATACTGGGGTAGATATATTATTTACCATAACAGTGTAAGTGATTAAAATTTTGGAACTTGTACGAGGAAGGATGTTACTTTTGGATGTGAAATATATAGGATTTATTATAGGCTCATTAATATTTATCCACCCGAAAAAAGCAGAGAGTAGCAGTATTTAGTCTGGTCAACCCTTACTTATTTTCTGCACAAAATATCATATGGGGAGGTGATTTAACTGTGGGTTGTCAAATCGGGATGAGGTAAAGGGTGATGACTAAAACATATTTAGTGATATGTCCTATTTACAAAACACTATTAACATGGCATCATTAGTGGATGCTTATTCAAAGAAAGCATCAAGGGTAGATCCAACTTTTCAGAAGGGCAATCTTGCTACTGGAATATATTTTTTCATTAATACATCTTTATGATCATTGTGGTTAAGGTGGAATATGTAGAGTACACTGATCATAAGGAATTGTATATGGTGCTGGGTCCATCTCAAAATACTCAAGGGCCTGGAATTTGGAGATTGAACTTTCCTTCTAAGTGTTGAGGGTATTCAACAACAAATTTTGTATTTAATTATGTATAAAAATCTTTATTTGAGATACTTGATAATCTCTTATTATGGTGGGACAGTCTTAAACAAGATTTACATAATTAAGTTATAACAACAAGTAAAGGAATAGGGACTTAGATAAAATTAGATATCAAACACATAGAAAACATTTACAACATTTGATGAGCTCCACCCATACTAGATCACTTAATCATTCAATACAAATTGCATATACACAACAACAGATGAAGGAATTTTGTGAAAAACAAAATCAGTCTTTAGTAATGCAGCAAAAATATGGAACACAAGGGAAGTTGGATGTTATTTGTCTTTTTTTAGTTGTGCATAGGGTAAAGCAAAAAAGATGGAATCTATACTGGATAGGGATAATAAGTTGCATACTAATTATGCTGAGATTTTGAAAATAGTATCTGCATATTTGAAAGATTTATATAGTCATCACTCAGGACAGTCGGGTGAGTTTTCTAAATTGTATAGTTTAATTACTATTCCTACATGCTCTAATCATGTACTGGCCTCTTTAATACAGCTTATAGAGCCTGCTGAAGTGGAACTTGCAATGAATAAATTACATACAGGGAAGGCACCAGGTAAGGATAGTCTTACCGCAGAATTGTATGCATTTTTGGAGTACAGATTAATGCAGAACTTGCTGCAGTATTTAATGACATTTTAATAGAGAAGTTTCATTTCATATGTCTGTAGGCATAGTAAAATTTCTGTATAAAAAGGAGATAAAACTAATTTAGATAATTGGAGACCTATTAGTCTACTTAATGTTGATTTTAAACTCTTAGCTAAAATATTGAATACTAGGTTATTGACTGCAGCTGAATATGTAATATCAAGGCACAATCTTGTGCTATCCCAGGAGGTCAATTACTGACCAGTTACTATTGATTAGGGAGTGGTGGAGATGGGAACTTACAGGGTGTACAAGGTTATCTTCTATCACTAGATCAAAACGAGCTTTTGATTCTGTGAGCCACATGTTCTTATGGATACATTATGGATTTATGGTATTCCAGATATGTTTATTGCTTGGTTACAAGCTTTATATAAGACTGCAATTGTTATGCAATTGGTAAATGGCGATTTGTGAGCTACGGTACCCAATTCATAGATGGGTAAGGCAGGGTAGCCCCATGAGTCCGCTCCTTTATGTTTTAGCATTGATCCTTTGTTGAGATTATTGAATGATGTACATTTTTTACTCCTATAGCTATGTCTAGTCAGAAATTGCCTTTTACAGTTTTGGCTTATGCGGATGATTTATGTTTATTGGTCAAGCATGGTCATGCAGTAGAAACTGCTATACATTTCTGTAGGTTATATGGAAAATACTCAGTGGTTTTATTGAATGCAGACAAGCCAATAAAGATTTTAGGGATTGAATATGGAGGATAAGGCAAGATCTTTATAACTGGGATAAGAAAATTCAATTAGGTAAAGAAATGGTGGAGAGGTGGACTAAGTGTACAATGAGTAAGTTGAAGAGAGTGTGCTTAGTGAAAACATATCTATTGCCATTAGAGATGCAGGGTATTTAAATTCCTTTGGTGAAGGGCTGGTGAAGTTACCAAATTTGCCTGGCAGAGCAATTCGGAAATTTTGCTGCCTAAGGCTGAATTTTACCTAGGCAAAATTAATTCTGCCTTCAGTGGTGAAATTTCGGCCTCCAATGAAATTTCACCTTCTTGAGGCAAAATTTCTCCTCCGTGGATGAAATTTGACCACTGAAGGTGGAATTTTGCCACAGAAGGTAGAATTTTACATGGAATGTGAAGTTATGCCATTCGCTGGGTGCAATTTCAGCACTCCACCAGGCAAAACTTCACATTTTGCTCCTCGAAATGGGCGTGATTTCTTGGATTGCTCCATGGAATGAATTTCGCCAAGTTAGCCCATCTCTAATTGCCATTATTTTTGTTTATTAGTGCAGTATTTCCAGTACCCAAAGGGAGAAACCACAGCTTCAAGTATTTTTTCCCAAGCTATTTGGAATAGCATATTAAATCCAATTAAAAGAAATATGGTTTATTTACCAGTTAAGAAGGGTGGTCTGAATATGGTTAATCCTATTTTATTTTTTTATGTCATTTTTGTATAATAATTTTAGGCCATTGTGTATTTGCCAAAAATATTGGACACCTTTTTGTCATGCCATCTCAGTATGGTGTTCAGGATGGGAAGCTGGTATATGTAAAGCTTTTAAGTCAGTGGCTTATGCTCTAAAAATTTCAGGGAGTCTTTTGTGAGTTTGAAGTAGTGGAACATTACTAGTCAGGATTTAACTAGTAATTCCAAAATCATTCGTATCACAAGGTGATAGGATCCGTTTATAAGTAGATATATTTCTAATATATCCACAGGAGTATGAGGCATCATTAATGGGTTTAAATTCAGAAGTCTGGATACCAGTTAAATATAAAGATGTACAGTGGATGTGCAGTCATGAAAAACTGAATGTAAAGGCTAACCAGAAATATAAAATGCTTACTGAAAGATATTATTCAAGACCTCACTGTATTGTTGAATTCAAAACAGTGACACATTTATTTTCTGTTGTTCTTATATCGAAGAGTCTTGGTCTTATGTGGCACTTAGCTACGGGTGTGATATATTTTTGCGAGTGACATATTAACATTTAATATATGGTGTTTATGATATATCCTGGAGACACTGTGATAAAAGTACTTTAAATGTAATATTTGCAATTTTTAAATGGTTTGCTTGGAATACTAGATGTTTGTTTACGTTACAACAGAAACAGACTGAGTATATAGAGTTGTTAAACTATATTAAAAAAGCTATACAATGTATTTATTTTATTGAGAAAACTAGACAAACTGAACAATATATGCAGAAATTGTGGAGAAATTAACCATGGGTAACTGACTCAGATGTGCCTGTTACTTAAAAACTGTTTGATTATTAAGAGAACACTTAAGTAATATGAAAGAGGTAGTACAAGTTATATGTATTTTGTGGTTTCTTTGTTGATTTTCAATAAAAACAAATTCCTACTCTTTTCGAGAAGTGCCATGGGATCTTTAAAATCCACCTGAACTACCAGAACAAGCAAAGGGTACCTCGGTTTAATGACTCATCTGAAAGAAGGCACCTCAGGAGTGCAGCATCCCCTCATGCTGCACTGCAGTGTCAGTATTATGATATTAACCCAAGTGCCTGACGTGGGGATATAACCCACAGCCTTCTGATCTCCCGACATCAGAGGTGAGTGTGCTACCTGCTGAGCCACTGACACTACAGCTACACTACATTATTGGTCAGATAATAGAAAGCTCTCAGCCAGAAACAACCAGAAGCAACAGTTCCAGACACAAAGGACAACCCTAGGATGCATATGCCAAGTGTGGTCCAGCCCTAGCCTTGCTGTTTGCTGAACATCACTGTTTTTCATCCACATACTAGTCCAACTCACTTCTGCCTGTAGAGGAAGAGGACAGGTGAAATAAAGAAAATAAAACACTTTGGCATCTATTTCATCTGCATATTCCTTCCTCTGTTTACAGCTCAAGGCAGCAGCAAATCCTGGTAGAACACCTGGCATGTAGCTCAGCATAAAATCAATTAACATCATTTATTCTTTATTTTTATCCACAAATTGCCTCCAGCCAACAGAATTTCTCACCCAGAGAAATTAAGTTACTATGGACTTTATAAACTGCAACAACTGTGGCACACTTTTTACCAAAGCCTTCATTTACAGAGTGGGACACTGTCCAACATGCTCACAATTAGGGACCTCAGATCCCAGCAACAGGCAGCATGGGCTGAGATAAAATACCTCCATGCCAAACTAAATCAGCCCTCACTGGGTAACACCATGTCACCTTTACCTTCAAGACACACTTTGCTTGCACCCCTACCCTAAAGGTTAAACAAACCAGGGGCTGGCAGCAGCTTAGAAATTGTAAAACTGGCAAAAGCCCCATTGGCAGAAGGCACCACACCAATTCAAACATCAAATCAGTACACTGCACTATCTTCCAAAACAACTAGTGTAACAAGTGTTTAAGGCTCTATGCACCCAGAGCAGCACAAAAGAGTTTCACTCAACTACTAAACCCAACAAAAGAACAATAGAAAATTGTACTAATAATTTGAGACTCAATGATTAGAGGTGTATGGACTCACCTCCCACAGAACCATGCAGCTATTTCAGTAAGGTGTCTCCTAGAACATCTGCATGGAGGAACACCAATTGCACAGAGGAGATCATTTCAGGTATGCAATATGACATGCAGATTATTCTCCACATAAGAACAAATGACCTCACAATTAAATCAATGGAGAAACAAAACAAAACCTCATCAGGCTAGGCGAAAGATTACTTCACTTTCATCTGGTATTACCTTCTTTGATATTCTGCCAGTATGGGAGAAGGGAGACAGCAGGTAGAAAATCTGAGAAGGGACATCTCATAGCTTAATACCTGGCTATGGAGCTGGTAACAGGAAAAAGGTCACTGCTTTTTCAGAAATTGGCAAGACTTCTGGGAGCAGGAGTTATTTAGGTACAACAGACTTCACCTCATAAAGGAAGGAACCTGAGCACTAGGCCAAAAGTCTGATTTACATATCAGTCAGTTAAACTAGTGGATGGGGAGGGTTGTCACAGGCATCCTAGCATTAAAATGGCAGACAGTTGCCTCTCACCCATCACAAGCTAGTCCAGCACAAGTACATACCAATAATATTCAAACCAGACATTAGTCTGCAGATTCACATTCAAAAGGTTTAGTCACACAGTGGCCAACAAAGACAAGAATGGAAGGCATTGTGCATAAATGCTCACAGTCTGCCAAAGAAAATATCAGATCTCACACATGATTGCAGAAGTAAAATTGGACTGGGACGCAGTTACAGAGACCTTATTTACCAGGAACCACACCTGGGATGTCACCATACGAGGTTACACACTGTTCTGAAGAGACTGGGTGGGAAAATGAGGGAGTGGTGTTTATGTAAAAGAAGATATCTGTGCAACTGAAATCCAGGGCACTCATGACAAGGCAGAATCCCTTTGGGTTATACTTGAGCTGGAGGCAAACCCCATCCGGATGGGAGTCATCTACAGACCCCCATCCCAGGAAGTTGATTTGGACAAAGAGCTCTTAGAAACCATTATGATGATGATGTCAGATAAGGGTGAATTACTGCTAGTAGGGGACTTCAATCTACTGGATGTGGATTGGTCTTCATACTCGTGTCCTCAGATCAGAGCAAAGATTTCCTCTTTGCACTGAGGGGAGCAGGTCTGCATCAGCTGGTGAACTCACCCACCAGAGACAGAGCAATATTGGGCCTAGTGCTTACAAAGAGCTCTAGGGTCTCAAAAGTTCAAGTAGGAACCAATCTGGGAGCAGTGACGCAGGTCAATCTGTTAACTGTAAACCAGGAAGAAGATACTAGACACATTAAAATCAAGGTAATAGACAGGGCCCCAATTTTTCTACGCCACATTGGAGCAAAGTTCTGTGGCAGGGTTCTCATTTGCTGCAGAACTTCTGCGGCACTCAACTCAATTTCTGCTGCAATTCTGCGGCACATTTTACCCTTATTTTTTTCCTTTTTGTTTTTTTGCCATATCTGACACAATGCACGCTTGTAACACAGTCATTTTATGGCATTTGTCACCAGATTTTCAACATAGCCAGTTTAAGACCACTGCTCATAAACAGTATCACTGTGATTTTATTAATCTGTCCAGAACATTGATTTCGCACACTGACTGGGCCTTTGTGTGCTACATGTGTGAAAACACATTTCAGGTGAGATATGAAAATGGAAGTTGTACTGTTCATAAGGAGGTGGTAAATGGCAATACTGAAAATCTGGAGGAAAATGTTAAAAATGCTCAAAGTTTCAAGCGGGCTTAGGAATTGAGCATCTCACGCTTGTAACACAGTCATTTTATGGCGTTTGTCACCAAATTTTCAACATAGCCAGTTCAAGACCTCTGTTCATGAACAGTATCACTGTGGTTTATTACTCTGTCTGTAACATTGATTTCACACACCAACCACCCATTGTGTACTACATGTACAGAAACACATTTTGGTGAGATGTGAAAAATGACAGTTGTACTGTTCATAAGGAGGTGTGGTAAAATGGAAATACTGAAAATCTGGAATAAAAATATTAAAATGCTTGAGGTTACAAGCGTGCATAGGAACTGCACAATGCATGCTCATGAAACAGTCATTTGGGGAATATTTTCAACAAATTTTCAACATAGGGTTTTGGAGCCTACCTCATGAACTGTGACACTGTCATTTCATTAATCATTCCAGAAAGGTGGTTCAGCACAGTGACTGCGGAACCACCTTGGGACGATTAACAAAATAACAGTGTCACAGTTCATGAGGTGGGCCCCAAAACCCCATGTTGAAAATTTGGTGAAAATATTCACAGAATGGCTGAGATATGCACTCAAAGTTGAAAAAATCCATTTATGCCATTATACAGCTTATTGGCATTTCTTCAGTTCACCGCAGTTTTGAAGAGTGCAGATGTGTTCGGTCCACTGAAGATCATTGCTCTGGGCTCCAGAGGTAAGCTATGGGCTGAGGTGGGGTGAGGTGGGGTGTGGGGAGGTGGGTATGCAGAGGTTAGGTGCAGGTTGGGAGGGAGGCAAAAGAATCAACGATGGAGTTTTTTTTTGTTTCAGGTTTTTTATTCACATGCAAGAGGACTTTTACCACACTGGGGTGGGCTTCCAGCATAGCACAAGGCAACTGGGAGGATAGTGAAGCCGACAGGGATTGGGCACCCATCAGCAAATGAAGTGTTTGCCACGCTGGGGTGGGCTCCCAGCGTGGCACCAGGCAGCTTGGGGAGGGACAGTGAAGCCGACAGGGCACTGGGCACCCTCTTTGGCAAAAAGTTTTGCCATGCTGGGTGGGCTCCTAGCATGGCATACAAACATTGGGGGATGGTGAAGCCGATGGGGATTGGGCACCCCTGTCAGCAAATGAAGATTTTGCCATGCTGGGTGTGCTCCCAGCCTGGCACCAGGCAGCAGGGGAGGACAGTGAAGCCAATGGGGATTGTGCACCCCATCAGCAAGGAAGCTTTTGCAATGCTGGGGTGGGCTCCCAGTGTAGCATACACATGCATTTGAGAGGGCAGTGAAGCTGATGGGGGATTGGGCACCCTTTCAGCAAAGGACATTTGTTCACGGGTGGCTGAATTCCACGGTGACAGCAAATTCTGCGGATACTTCATGGTTTGCCGCACCTATGGAATCGTGGAAAACTCCGGCCCTGGTAATAGATTTCAGAAAAGCTGACTTCACCAAATGTGAACTATGTTCACATCCATAATGGAAGGCAGAAACTCGGGGATGTGAAGACTACTGGAATACCTAAAGACTGCTCTGCACACAGTAATAACTAAATGCATGAAGCTGACCAGCAAGTCCAGAAGAAAGATGAGCGTCTCTGGTTCTCAAATGAAGTAGTGACAAAATCAAAGAGAAATGAAGAGGCTTTTACACAATTTAAATGAACAAAGCAGAAGTAGTTGGAAGCGAATACTGGAAAAAACTGAAAGAGGCAGGAAGGCAGTAGGAAGGGCAAAGTGCAGATTGAGAGAAAATAGCATGGGGTGTTAAGAGGAGACAAAACCTTCTACAGATACATAATGGAAAAGAAAAATTAAGGGAGGAATAGTCTGGATAGCAACCAAAGAAGGCAAGATGGCAGTGAGGAATGAGGAAAAGGCTGAAGCCCTAAATGAGTTATTTTGCTCTGTCTTCACTATAGAAGACAGTAGTAAAGGTCCCATGCTAGGTCAGACAGAGCACAATGATCAGGAGTGGACACTAGCCCCTTTACAAAGGAAAAGGTCCTAGAAGAGCTGAGTAGACTCACACCAGACAAGACCATGGGACCTGCTGGCATACACCCTAAGGTTTAAAAGAACTTCAAGAGGAACTAGCCACACCTCTGGCTGAGCACTTCAACAAGTCACTAAACAGTGAGAAATACCTCAGGATTGGAAAAGGGCAACAGTGGTGCCTTGCACAAGAGCAGGGGGCAAAGAAGAGCCAGCAAATTACCACGTATCAGTTGAAAATCAGTCATAGGGAAATGATGGAGTCATTACTAAGGAGAGGATAGTGGCATACCTGAAGATACCAGAAAAATTTACCCAAGGCAACATGGCTTCACAGTAGAATGATCTTGCCAAATCAACATGATCGACTTCTTCAGCTGAGTCACCAGAATAGTGGATCCAGGGAGGGGCAGTGGATATTGTATACCAGGATTTCAGCAAGGCTTCTACACCGCCTCACAGAAGACTAACAAACAAGTTGGAGCATGCAGGATTCAGACAAAAGGTAATTAATTTTTATCAGCAACTGGCTAAACAATAAGACACAGAGTGCTAGTAAATGAATATCTGTCAAGGGATAGTAGTATAACCAGTGGCATCCTGCAGAGGTCATTACTGGGACTTATCCTCATCAACATCTTTATAGGAGACTTTACAAATGATTTGAAAGGAAAGTTTGCATGTCCACAGATGATGCTAAGCTCTGCAACACAGTGGACTCACAGGAAGGGCAGACAACATGAAAGCTGACTTAGAAAGTTGGAGGAATGCTCTAGGGCTTGACAGTTAAAATTTAATGCCAGAAAATGTAAGGTAATGCACCTGGATAGGAGGAACACAAAAATAAGTATACACTGGGAGGACATCAACTCGAAGAAACACAGATAGAGGAAGATTTCAGCATAGTAATCACTGATGAATTAAAGGTAGAAAAACAGTGTGAGAAGGCAGCACAGAAAGCATATAGCATCCTCAGCTGTATTAGTAGGGGCATTACTGATAGAAGAAGGAGGTTATCATGGCTCTTTACAGGTCCTTGATAAGGCCACACTTGGAATACTGTGGTCAGTTCTGGAGACCTCACCTCAAAAATGACATTGACTGTTTGGAGATGGTGCAAAGAGGAGTAACGAAAATGGTGCAGGACCTACATCATGAAACATATGAGATGTAACTCGGGGAGTTAAATTTATACTTCTTCGAGTAAAGAAGAAACAGAGGTAACATGATCAAAACCTTTAAGTATGTAGAGGGCTAAAAACAACTCAGGCAGGTAATCTATCTCAGTGCAACATAACAGCATGTACAAGGGCCATAATTTGAGACTGGTGAACAGTAGGTTCAAAAGCAACCTCAAAGTACTTCTTCATGAAGAGTGGGTGGAACCATGGAACAGCTGGCCCAGGACCTGGTAGCATCAAAGATGATTAGAGATTTCAAACTAGCATGGGATAGGCATTGTGGACAGGTTAGGTTGCAGGCAATGTAAAGGAGTAGCCTTTTTGGGCAAACTAGATGAATCATGGTCCCCATCTGTCAACATTTTCTTATATTCTTATGATGCATTAACAAAGTTTTTTGCAAAGAATTTCACACTTTTGAAAAGAATAATTGTTGCCTTATTTGGTCGTGGGAGCACAAGGTTCTCTATGCCCTGCAATCCTATCCATCAACATTTTGAGATTGTAATTGTATAGTCATTTCCCTGTAGGAGCCCAGGGCCTCTGGGCCTGCACGCATTATCCATAACACATACACTCCCATCACTTCATAAATGTATTTCTATTTGTGAGTGGGAGCTCACGGTGCCATCCATACATAATTTTGAGATGTAATTGTATCTGTAGTTCCATGTGGGACTATTGGACCATCTGAGACCTGCTCTCCAACCAGTCCATAATGGTATCTGTATTTGCATAATTTTGAGATAGTGTAGTGGTATCCTTATTTTCCTGTGGGAGTGCAGGGCCCTCTGGGACCTGCACTCCCTATCTAGTAGTGCAGTACCACAAAATACTATAGAAAACACAACAAAACTTGAAACCTGTGTAACTGGACACCAAATTAATAGATTTTAATGATGACAGCAAAAGGCACATTAGTGCTTCAAGCCCTTTCTACCCTAAACATTTCACACCAAAATTGCAAACCATTTCTTCCCACCATAGTGACAAAGACATGACTGTGTACACCCTGACATTGCAATGTTATCCTAATGTAAACAAAGCAAAATTTAAATCCACTGAACTCCACAGCAGAGTAATATATTTTCACCCAAAAAGTAAAAGGCACATCTGTGGGGTAAGCTGTTTGTACCCTGAAAATTTCAGCCTCTAATCATGAACCATTTCTTAACTGTGGAGTGAAAAACAAACAGCCATCTTAAAATTCCTTTTTTGCAAAATATGAAACAGAATCCTTTTCCAAGGTTCCTTTTCACAATTTGCAGAAAAGAAAATCCTTTCAAGGTTCTTTTTTGCAATTTGCAGAAAATAATCCTTTTTCACAATTGTGAAGCGGAATCCATTTTGCAATTCCTTTTCATGATTTGTGGAAAAGAAACTCCTTTTCACAAATCATGAAAAGGACTCTGTTTGCATTTTTTTTTTTTTGCCATTTGCAAAACATGACTTTGGCATATTAAAAAACATATTTCTAAATAACATAATAAAACAACCTCATATTCAGATTTTATATGCCCTGATTAGATAAAGACAATTGATATTGTCAACTAAACCCATGTATTGTTTTTAGTTATTTAATTTTGTTTTCACAGATAACTGAAAACAAGATGGTGGAAGCATGAAAAAAGATTCTGTATTTGTAGCAAAGATCCTGCATTTGTGAAAAGTTCTGCATTTGCAATAAAGAATCCTTTTTCAAGTGGGACATCTAACTGGAACAATAGGAAATAATGGAAACTTTGAAATTTAATAACATTGGAATGGATTCATATTTTTTCACCAAATCTTCACAAGGCACATATGTGACCCAAGTCCATGTACCCTAAAATTGTCAGACCATAATTCCACAGTGTTTTTGAGCAGCGGCATGACAAAGAATTTCACCAAAAACGAAAATGTCACTTTTTTGACAATCTGCATCTCCGCTCTCACATTCTTCTAGAATGAAACTTGCCACATCAAGAAATCATTGGTCCCTGATTGCACTTGTAAAATGACTTGCAAATCACTTGAGCAGTTGCAAAATTATTAAAGTGCAAATGACTGAGTTTAAAACAGAAGTGAAGACTGAACCCTAACTAAAGAGGCACATCTGTGCCCCTATAATATATTCTATGCAAATAACTACCTTAATGCCACCAGGGTTAAAAGCATAAAATGTGCGGAAATGTGACCTTAGGGTTCTGACCCTAAGACCCACCCTCACCCTTTATGCAAGAATTGACCTGGGGATGTGAACCTAATGTTCACTCCATTCCATGAGTAAGTAAGGTAAGACACATATAGTATAGGAGAATGGGGAGCATTACAGCCCCAAGGCACACCCCATACCAGTTCCTGCATACAGGGTGGGGTCTTAGGCTTAGGAACCTTAAAGTCGCATTTCCCTACTTTTGATGCTTTAACCTAATGGTGCATTAACATGTTTGCTTTTTGCAGACAATTTTCTTTACTTTTTAGAAAGTATAATTGTAGACTTATTGCCTTGTGGGAGAGCTGCACCCCAACCATCCATCATTTTCAGAGACTGTACTTGTGCCTTTATTCTCCTGTGGGAGATCTGGGCCCTCAGGCCCTGTGCTGCCATCATTCCATAATCCTCTGCATAGTTGCATGTGGACCACAGGGCCATCTGGGCCCTGTGCTCCTCTAAGTCCTAAATGGTACCCACATTTGCATGTGGGAGTGCAGGAGTCCACCAGGTCCTGCACTCCCATCCTCTATACTTTTGAAATAGTCTACTGCTAAAGTTGTTTACCTGTGGGAGCGAAGACTGGGTAAACCTCTTATTACAATGTTATCCAATGGGAAATGAAAAAATGTAACCCTACAGAACTGCACAACCAAGTAATATATTTTCACCAATCCAGCAAAAGGCACATCTGTGGGGCAAGCCCTTTTACCCTGAAAATTTTAGCCCAAATTACAAACAGTTTCTTTACTATAAAGTGACAAAGAAACAGATATAGAAAAAATCCCTTTTCAGAAATTGTGAAAAGAAATCATTTACTGAGCTTCTTTTCTGCAATTTGAGGTAAAGAAAAATTCTTTTATGAAATTGTGAAAAAGGATACTGTTACATGGTAAATGATTGTCCATGGAAAATACACAAACTGATCCCAGATCATAATTCCTTGGGTCCCAATTAGATAAACATAACTATTGGTGTTTTCCTAAATGCCTCTATTATTTTGAAAATTTAAGTTTAAGCATGACCTAGGATTCACATTTGCAGAATATGATTCCACAATTACAATTAAGAATCCTATTTCAAGTCTAACACCTAACTTTTAAAAAAGTAACAAACCAACAATAAAAAATATAAAAAATACTAAATTAAGGAGGAGCCTAAACCAATCAATATCAGTAAATCAGCAAACTTCAGATTGTTCAAAGAACCTAGAGTAATTTTAAACATGTATGCCATATATTAAGACATCATTAAATTAATTCTGCTTACCAACTGTGACTTCATTGCTTGCCTTAAATTCATCATATTTGTCAACATATGGCATGTAATAGAATTTCCTGAAAAAATACATTCCTTTGGTATAAAACAATGTTTTCTCAAGGAAACCCTAAAATAAGTCTTATATGAGTACCTAGTTATGCCCATCACATATAATTCTATCATTAAAGCATTTTCTAACACTGCAAATAATACATTCTTTATTGTATATACATTAAATGCTAACTTCTGTATTTAGCTAAGTGTGCTACTTTGTACTTGAAAGAATGTGTCAAAAGATCAGATCTTCACTCAGCTTCACTATAAGAATAAGAAATGATTTGTCTCTCAGAGCTCATGACTCAATGTATATACTATGACACTGTGTGTTTCAGGTATGTAGAATGCACCCAAGAAGTTAAATCACTTTGCAGGTTTAAATGCAGCAGTGTTAATTGGGTAAGCATTCAAAATAACTAGTTATATGATTTATATAGTATAAACCAATGATGGCGATCACATCTTATTCTAATTGGAAATGCTAATGCTTACGGTAACACCAGTGATGATGCCAACAGAAACAGAAATGGAAACACAAATGCAAATGAAAGCATGTACACAAATGCAAATGGTAATGCACATGGTGATGCAAAAGGAAACACAAATAAAAACAGTAATGGAAACACAAATGGTAACAATGCTTACGTAAGCACAAGCACAAATGCAAAGGGTACGCACAGGTGATGTATACAGAAACACAAGCGGAACGCTGACTGCAACAGTAAGTGAAAAGCACAACCTGTTTTTCCCCAAAAGGTGCATTCAGAAGCACTGCGAATATGAAGAATGTATGCATAATAATGGGCCTCAGAGCAGAAAATGAACACTTGGAATACTAAATTGCTTATATCACAGGCACCGTCCAATGTGAGAAAAAATAAAAATGTTGTATTATTTATGACTTTCCTGGCTAGTTTGCACTTAGCCCCCTAGTGGGGGGTGGCTAAGCATTTTTCTGACAAAGTCTGTATCTCAAAGCGTTTTGAGATACAGGCCCGAAAACAAGGTGGACACCATAATGTTAGCCTATGGAAAAATCATCAACTGGGGTGACATAAATTTGCAGCCCTCTAATATTTGGGACATAGTGTCACAAAGTAGTGTCAAAATCATGACACTTTCACAAATAAAATCATGAAAGTGTTGAATGTGCGCACTACATTGTGACACTTTTACAAAATTTTAAAAACATATTTCTAGGGTGTTTAACCTCCAAAAAGACATGGCTAGCACCTGCAGACTTGACTAAGTGAATACAACACGAATTGTTGTGTCCCTAAAGGGTCCAAATTTAAATGCCAAGCATTTCTGTGACCACTAACTGAAAACAAATGCGTCACTAAAACTGCATTTGTAACACTTTCACATATTTTAACTTTTCCGTTGACCATAAAGGGAAACTTATGTTTTGAATAACTTTTGAACCGCTTAATATTTTTCAATGAATCTTCAAAAGGCATATCAGGAATGCTGGATGCATGCTCCCTGAAGGTTTCAGACTGATCTCACAGACTGTGCGATCTGTAGGCACAAGCAAAGAATGCACAAAAATGCATAATTTGTGTGTTTTGTGGAGCTCTGTAACTCTGCATCTATACATCTGACTTTAACACAACTTGGCAGATCCAGAGAACAATGGTACCAGACTGTGTATGCCAAATGTCAGGCAAATCTGACATATGGTGGCAAGGTTATTAAGCTGCCAGATTTCAGATTTAACCTTAAATGAGGTACACAACCTTAACTATATATATATATATATATATATATATATATACACACACACATATATAAATGTTAACCCTTTCTGGCACTGAGATGCTGACTACTGGTGTCAGATGATCCCCAGCCCAATTTTATTGTCGACGGGGTGCCCTATCACCCTGGCGGCATGATCCCCCAACTTATGTGGCACACTGGGAGCCCACCCAGTGTTCCCAAATTGTTTTTATTTTAGTTCCTGTAAATGAAGAAAACTGTCCTTTGAAGTCTTTTTATTTTGTCCACCTATAATGAATAAAACAGTCCATTGACATCTCACCATCCTCCTCCCCATCCCTGCCCTGCTCTCCCTCTGTGCACCCACATCCTCACACCCCCTCACCCTTACTTACACTCTGGAGGTCAGAGCCTCAATCTTCTCAGGCTGGGACACATCTGCACTCTTCTAAGGTGAACTGCGACATGAGGTATTGGGTAAGTGCTGTATAATAGGACTTAATGGGGTTTCATCTTGGTTGATATCTCAGCCAATTTTAGGAAATTATGCACCAAATTTTAACATGGGGTTCTTTGGACTCAACCTCCTGAACACTGGAACTGTTGTTTCATTTCTCGTCCTGAAAGGTGATTTTGTGTTCTCTGTGCAGAATCACCTTTTGGGACTGAGAAACAAAATGACAGTACCACTGTTCATGACGTGAGGTCCTAAAAAGCCCATGTTGCAAATCTGGGAGAAAACTCCCAAAATGACTGCATTATGAGCATGTGTAGTGCTGTTTCCATGTATGCTTATAACTTCACCAATTTTCATTATTTTCAGTTCAGATTTTCAACATTGCAATTTTTCACAGCTCTTTATGAACAGTACAGCTGTCATTTTGCACATCCTGCCCGAAATATATTTTCACACCTGTGGCACAGAATGGTGCCGTCAGCTGTGTGAAATCAACTTTTGAATAGATTAGCAAAATCACAGTTTCACTGTTCATGAGGGTAAGTCCCATAATGCTGATGTTGAAAAATTGGTGAAACTATTCCAAAAATGACCGTGTAACCAGCGTGCACTGTGCAGTTTCTACTTACGCACATAATGTCACCAATTATTCCTATTTTCATTCCAGAGTTTTAACATTGCCATTTTTCCACACCACCACATTAACAGTACAGTTGTCATTTTTCAAATCCTATTGAAAATGTTTTTCTGCAACTGTGGCACAAACACAGTGTTACAGTTGCTCGGAATTACATTTTGATGGATTTTAAATTTGTTGTATTGGGTACAAATGGTGAGGTGCTAAGAAGGTTATGTTGATTGTTTGGGGTGAAAATTATTTGGGATGGCTCAGTTATAACTATTTGTTGCAATTTTGCTATGGCTGCTCATAACATAATATGTGGAAGCTCAGGGTGTAAGGACCCTGTGTTTCCACACCTTGATACATATGTGCATCTGTGGCGGGATGGGAGGGCAAGAGTCCAAAGGACCCTGCCTCCCACTGTGACATATGGACACTGCTGTACTATTTGTATGGAGTATGAGAGCACAGGATCCAAGAGACCCTGTGCTCTGTTCATCACATATGGACACTGTTGTGCTATCTGGATGGAGGGACAGAAGCGCAGGTCAAAGGACCCTATGCGCTCACTTTGACACATGGACAGTATTGTACTATCTCAATGAAGTTTGGACCCTGTGCTCCCACTGTGACATATGGATACTATTGTACTATCTTGATAGAGGGATGAGAGCAGGGGTCCAAAGGACCCGTGCTCCCACAGTAAAATGAGGATATATGTATACTACCTGAAAAAAGAGAAATTATCTGAAATAAAACTTTGTTAATGCATTGAGTTAGGGTGAAAACCACAGTAACAAAACCAGGAAAATAATGGGTTAGGGTTTCCAATCCTAACAACCCACCCAGGGTTCCCATCCCTACCACCCCACCCCATCTCCACCCTCTACACACCAACAGGCACTGGGGTGTGCCATTAGGTTATCAGGTTTATCCCTCACCCCATTGTCCTATGCTGCAGTCTGTAAGCTGGTTTACATGTGGAATGGGGTGAGAGTTGGGGCCTGATGACCCAGTGGTACCCCTAAAGCCTGTTGGAGTGTGGAGGTTGGGGAATGGGAGTGGGATGGTATGGGTGGGAACCCTGGGTGTGGGGCTTTAGGATGGGAATCCCTGGGTGGTGTGTTAGGATTTCCAACCCCACGCCTCATTTCCCTGCTTTGTCGCTGTGGTAGTCACTAATAACTATTGCATTAATAAACTTTTTGAAAACAATATTGCAAAGAATATATATATAATTATATATATATACATATACATATATATATATACAGTACAAGTCACAATAAACTCTTTCGCCAGTGAGTTGTTTTAGCATTTCTTTTTTTTTAACTTTCAATCTTTATTAAGTTTTGCAAGAAAAACTTTAAAACATTAATAAATTAATAAATAACAGAGAACAAGAGAAAAATAATACATGTCATGTGCACAGTTATTATGAGTAGGCAAATAATTCATACAGTACTACTTAAACGGAGGGTAAGAGCAAAATCCATTTAGTTTAATGCAACATTGGCAAGAAAGGAGACTTAAAATTTTCATTATGGAACAAAATCTGTATGTAAGGGCATTATGTATATAACCCACTTTCTCCATTCATTTTCAAAGGCCTTCAGTTTCTTATTAAGTATGGCAGTGAGTCGCTCCATCTTATATAGGTCTATCATTATTTGCTGCCGTAATTCAAGTGTAGGAGGAGAACGAACACTCCACCTCTTGGTGATAACTTTTTGGCAGCTAGAAGAGCCAGATTCAGAAAATTTTTAGAGGGAATCTCAATGGACTCCTGGGGTATACACCAAAGGAATAAATGAGAGTCCAAAATTAGGTCAAAAGATATTAGCTGATGGAGAGCCTCACTCAGTTGGAAGAAAAGGCTGTAGAGCCGACAAGACCAAAAAACATGTCTCAAGGTTGCAGGAGAGTATCCACATTGCCTCCAACATTCTACTCCTGCCTGAGGTATGTACTTTGGACTACCACAGGGCTCTGAAGTACCTAACTGTGAGTTTCAGGAAAAGTCCTTCCAATTGCCTGAGCTGACTCCCTATACATATTTTTCACATGAGTCTGCCAGTAGGAAACAGACTGCTCAGTCCCCAGGTCCCTTTCCAGGCCGTTCTGATTTTATCAAGAGATTTGCTCTGTAACTAGCATAAGCTTCTATATATTATAGAAATCAAATGTAGTTGAATTGGTCTCCCATCTATGGCTGATAAAATTATGAGTAGGAGGTTAGCAGGAGGGAGTCCGTCCATTGTGGTCTTCCTAGCTAATTAAGATAATTCCTAGTTTGGAAGTATCTAAATCTGTCAGTATAGAAAACACTATATTTTTGGGTCAGTTCTGTTAAGAAAGAACAGTTCCTTTGGGCATAAAATGGTACACCAGATGAAGGCCCTTCTTGAGCCAAGTCGATAACACATGATCCATTTTACCTGGGAGAAAAGCATCCAGATAAGGAGGGAATAGATGGCTGGTCTCCAGGGTTTGAATTCCTTTGATGATAGAATTCTTTGCCAGGATTTGATTGTTGATTGAGTATATGGGTTAGATACCATGTCTGTCCTTACTGTTGGGGAAGAAGAAAGCAGGGCATCATAAATGTCTATAGATTCTTTTCCTCCATTTCCACTGATTTCCATTTGGAAATATACGTTTGATCCAACCAGTATAGAGGTATTCTTAATTGACAGGCCTGATAGTATAACCTAAAATTTGGTAGGGACAAGCCTCCTAACTGTCTTGGGAGCTGTAGCATTGTAAGGCTAATTCTGGGTTTCGGTTTGTCCAGATAAAGGAAGAAATTTTTTTCTGTAGGGTTTGGAAAAAGGCATCTGGAATTAGAATTGGCAGGGTCTGAGCAAGGTAAAGGAAGCAGGCAAGATTAACATCCTAACCGACTCTACACGTTGGGTCAGGGATAGGAGAACCCTCCATCTCTCCAAGTCTAGTGAGGTCCTGGATAGAAGGGACATAATTTAGCGTAACAGGTCACAATCTGGTGGACCCATTTGAATTCCAAGGTATTTTATACTTTCAAGTGCCATTTGAAATTATAAGCTTGTTTCAAATCAGCCTGTGGGGTAAAGTTCCAAGCAAGGACCTCAGTTTTACTTTCATTAATTTTGTATCCAGAGATAGCTCCAAATTTTTTAGGATGTCCCATATAAGGGAGGGCAGCTTCAGGGTCGGTCATATATATTAAGAGGTCGTCAGCATATAATGCTAATTTATGTTTTATTGATCGGACCTCTATCCCCATCAGGCCATCCTCCTGCCTCAGGGCCTGAGCCAGGGGTTCAAGGTATATTTGCGAATAACAAAGGGAAAGGGACATCCCTGTCTGGTACCCCGAGAAAGGGCCACAGGGCTAGAGAAAGAGCCATTTATCTGGATGTAGGCTTGTGGGTGCGTACATTGCTTGTATTGATTTGACGGTAGTCTGCGGGACACCAAAGTGCTCTAGCACCTCCACAGAAAAGGCCATTCGACCCGGTCGAATGCCTTCTCTGCGTCTAAGGAGAGGAGAAGAAGAAATGGGATCCACTGTCCTTTCACGCTGCCATAGGTGCAAAGTCCTCTTAATGTTATCTTGTGTCTGGCGCCCTGGAACAAAACCTGTTTGGTCTAAGTTTATTATTTCAGGTAGAAAGCGTTTCAAATCTTCTGGCCATTATAGAGGCAAACAACTTATAATCTACATTGAGGACTGAAATGGGCCTATAAGATGAACAAGATTTTGCATCTTTACCTGGTTTCTGGATACTGGAAATGTATGCATATTGCCAAGAGTCTGGAATAGGTTCCCCAAGATGCACTGCTCTACAGGCTTCTAACAGGGTTGGAGATAAGTCTGCTCGAAAGCCTTGTAAAACTCCCAGTATAACCATCTGGGCCTGGACTTTTGTTAGCTTTGAGGGCTGCTAATCCTTGCTCTAGTTCGGATATAGAAACTGGGCTCCTAAAATTTGCTGTTGCCTCTGAGTTAACTTTGTTAGATTGAGATTTTTCAGGAAGGCCTTGATCGCCTGTGACTCTCCAGAGCATTCAGTACCATACAGGCTTCTGTAATATCCCTGGAAGGCCCGCTTCAATTTCTCTGGGTAAGGTGACTATCTTTTTAGAGCCAGGGTCTCTGATTTTGGTAATATTTGTTCTAGATCTGTGTTGCCAGAGCCTGTGAGCTAATAAACGAGTAGCTCTAGGGCTCCTTCATAATATTTTTGTTTGAGAAGCTGCAACGCTTGCTCTGTGCGTATATCTAGAATCGCCTGGATTTGTTGCTTAGTCGCTAACAGAAGACAGTGTGCCCTTCATCGCCTGCAGCATATAGGGACTGCAAACTTTTAAATTGCTGTTGCAGGCTATCAATAGCTGCTGCTGCATCTTCTTGTAGTGTGTAGCATACTTAATTATTTCTCCTCTGAGAACTACTTTAAGAGTGTCCCATAAAATCCACTTTTTGTTTCCTGTCTAGTGTTATCCTTGAGGATCTGTTTTATTTTTGATGCACCATATCTCCAAAGTCTTTATGATTCAGTAAAATTATTAAACCTCCATAAGGTACTAACCTTATCTCTAGTCCATGTCATATTTAAGGTGAGGATCGAGTGGTCAGATAGCACTGTTGGGGATTGTGTACAACTTTGTACTTTATATAAGTGTTCTTTGGATATGTGCATGTAATCTATATGAGTATATACCCTATGGGGAGCAGAGTAATGTGTATACTCCCTTTATTAGGGTGTAGACTACGCCATACATCAGTCCAGTGTACCTCAGTGAGGTATGCCTGCACAGCACGATGCACTGGGATCTCTTAAAAGGTCTCCTGCTAGAAGTGTCCATATAAGATGTGATCAGATTATGATCTCCTCCCATTATTAAAACTCCCTCTCTCTCCATAACCTTCTGAAGCAATACTTTTTCCCCGCTGGGCCTCTCCGGGGATATATATAGAAACAAGAGTAAGCTCCTGTTCCCCAAATGGCCTACTGCAATGGCAAGATGACCATCCGGGTCCAGATATGAATCTGTTAGAGTGAAAGGACCCCTTTAGGAATCAAAACAGCAGCTCCCTACGCTTTCCTCTGCCATATACAGAGGCTACTATTGTAGAGAAGCCAAATTTGGCTAGCTTTGATGCTTTTGTTTATTCAAATGGGTTTCTTGTAGTAGGAGAAAGAGGGCTTCAGTTTTTGAGGAGAGATCACGTTATACCTCTTGATGGGGCTATTTAGTCCATTAACATTGTGGGAACAAATCCTAATTGTGGGGACAGGATCCATCATGAGACTCAGGAGCTTGTACTGAATACATGACAGCTGTTAAAAGAAATTTACAAAAATCTCAGAATTCTGAAACAGAATGATTCTGGTACAGAATCCTTCTCTGTCTGCAACCTATAATCTGAAGCTAGACTTCTAACTTGGCCAGGTCCAAACCAATAGAGAACATGTGCACAGTACAACAGCAAAATAAACAGTAAAATTCAACAGTCAATAGCCAAAATAACCTATTTACAATCAAACTTCCAAGAGAGGAGAGGGTAGAAACTACCCCTCCGAGAAGCGAGCAATCCTTAATTCAGGAGAGGGTCCCATGGGAGGATTGTGACCTTTGGTTGGGTCAGGCCTCCCCAACCCCTAGAAAAGTCAGGGTTCAGTACTGGGGACGTCAAACCATAACTAACCTAAAAGGGTATAATAGAGAATGCTCGTAGGGTTTAGATGTCAAACTTCATCCATCCCAACCTCCGCATGGAGAACAGGCTTAGCTGTTAGCGCCTGGAGAAACTTATATTATTTAAGAGTGGTGATCAAGGTTAGAGAGGGAGAGCGAGAGGGAGAAAAGAGAAAAACCTTCGTAGTAGTGACAGACATACTGTTTAAGCTAAATGGTTAACAGTATGAGCAGAGGCATTGCATTAACTGAGAGGAAAGAGAAAGAAAAAGGTTCCTCCACTACCCAGCATTGTCACTATAGCTGAGGTTGAATGCTATAGGAGTCCACTGAACCCCTTAAAGTAAATTGAACCATCCGACCTTCTTCGGTATCTTCAGGTATTCGCCACGGCAGTCCATTTCTTGATCCTTCGGAGGAGGTGCGAACTCCTTATGTAACTCTTGACTTCTTGCAGGAATGAAATATTTCTCGCTTTCCTAGTCTCCGTGAGCTGCCGTAGAGTCCTGCCAGTGTGAACGGGGGGCGTTTTCCAGTTGCACAGTACCTGCTGGGTGGAAACCCCATCCCCTTCTCTTCAGTTCCGCTGTAATATCACCAGGATTCACATACAATAAATTACCAGAGTCCCAGAAGACCCGGAGCTTAGCTGGGTAGGGCGTTTGAAACTTAATCCCTTTTTCTTTTAACAGTCGGAGTATTGGAGCATATGCCATCCTTTAATATCTGTGGGATAATCATTGTCAAAAACAACCTGGCAGAATTATATGTGACGTTCTTTTTAGCCCAGGCTGTCTTCAGGATATTTTCTTTATCCCTGTAGCTAGAAAGTTTAGGACAATTGAGCGGGTCTCGCTGATGAGTCAGTGGGTTTCCGTACTAGGGCTCTGTGCACTCTCTCAATTTTAAACAGAAAAGTAGGAGGAGAGCCAAGATGTCTCTGAGCATATCCGTTAAGAAATCCTCCATCCTTCCAACTTCTGACCCTCGAAGTCCATATATAATGAAGTTGTCCTCCGAGAGCCCAGGTCAGTGATTTCTCTTGCATAATTTCATGCTGATCAATTAGGGACGTCCACTGCCCGGTGAAGACGATGTGTTTCATCTGAAACTTCACTGGCTGCTTCCTCAGAGCGATCTAATCTCTCTTCAACTTCTGATAGCCGATTTTGTAAAGTGTTAAACTCCTTTTGTTTTCAGCTCGGAATGCTTTTATTTCTGACAAGAGAGTTTCATACCGAGATCTTGATAATCTTTCTGACTCTCTATCAGTATCTGGGTCTGGATCCCCATCGCTGCTTGCCGGAGAGGCGCTGCTACTGCCTGCAGGCCTGTTCACTAATCCGGGTACATCTGTCATAAACGAGGGTCTCCTGAGCGGATTTTGTTTTATTCTTGCTCCCCATCATACTCGTCTTCTTTTGCTGAGTTTTAAGGTATGAGACAGCTGATTAGGAGAGATTGCCTACGGGTTATTCAGGAGCTATTCCACTAGGCAGCCATTCTAGATGGTGACGTCACCGAAGTCCTGTTTTAGCATTTCTGACTGAGTTGCATAAGTGTTGCTGGATCCAGAAGAAAGCCCTATACAGATTGTTTCTTAAGAGTTAAAGTCAGTTTTGCATTGCATTGTGACTGGACTACAGACACATTCCAACTAAACTGCAAAAACATTTTACAAACATGCTTTTGAGCTGGTTAAGCAATGAAAAACAATGCATTATGAGTAGCCAATGCAATGTCAACTGTAAAAAAGCAACTCATTGGTGAAACAGTTTAATGTGAGTTGTACTATATATATATATATATATATATATATATATATATATATATATATATATATATGTATATATATAAATATGTCTGTATATATATATTCATGGCAAATAAACTCAGTTTAATGCATCAGTTATGGTTGTTCCACAGTGCCGAAGTGAGGAATTCGTAAGAGCTGAAAACCCAGAATCATGATTCCTCCCCACCCCAACCCCCACCTGCACCACACACACACACACACACACACACACACACATGTATATACATGCAAGTGGGAAGGAGCAAGGTAACACAACCAATCACACACAACCAGTAGGAGGTGCATACCTGTGTTACCATAGTAAGTAGGTAAGAAATCTAACTTCAGGTATCATACAGTATTTCCAAACTTGTATCATGAGGTTAGTTCACCTAAAGGTGAAAACAGGCAGTAGCAAAACTGTGTATCTTGTTACATTTTCAACATATGGGTGGCAAACGGTGTCATGGGTGCAGCAATGCTAGTCTATGGAAATTGCTCAATTTCAGAACAGTGTAACTTTGTCATACTTAAGTATTTTATCACCAAAGCAGGAAAAGTCACATCAGTGAGACCAGGACTTGCCACCCTGCAAATTTCAGCCCAAAGGATCCAACCATTTGTTTGCAGGATGATGGCAAAGATGTGCAGTCACTGGGAACATACTTTCACAAAATACTGTTGCAAACATCAAAGTGTCACAAATGCATAGCACAACACTGTCACATTTGTGAAAGTGATTTTGAAAATATTTCAGGGATTGTGGAAAATCCTGTTTTGCATCTTGTACACCTCAAAATACCATATGTGTAGTCCATGTTATGTGTTGGTGGCAGTGTGGCCCACGATGGCCAGTTGTCTATAGTGATATGTGTTTTACAGCATGTGGAACATCAGGGATCAGAGTTAGCAGTGCTGACCCAATGCCACAGCCCAGTACAGTGCAAATAGTGAATGAAATGTGGTGGTGGCCATTTGTAATAACCCTAACAGTAATGATAACACTAACAGTAACAGTGACGCAAACGCAAGCGCAAACAATAATGGTAACAGTAACTGCAAATGTGAACACAGCTGCAAATGCTAAAGCTTACAGAAACAGAACCAGAATGTGGAAAATCCTGTTTTGGGTCTTGTACACCCCAAAATACCATATGTGTAGTCTGTGTTATGTGTTGGTGGCAGCATGTGGCTCAAGATGGCCAGTTGTCCAAAGTGATATGTGTTTTGCGGTGCGTGCAACATAAGGGACTGAGTTAGCAGTGACAAATCCATGCCACAGTCCAGTGGGAGCATGGGTGTGTGGTTTCATGGTTTAGATAGTCGTATGTTATTTCTGTTACCTGCTGCTGGTTGTGTGTGATTGGTTGTGCTGCCTTAGTCTTCCCCTGCTTGCATGTATATGTGTGTGCGGTGGTGGGGTGGGGATACACAGTTAGGATTTTCAACCCTTACACTGAATTCCCTGTCTTTTGTCACTGTGGAACAACCCTAACTGATGCATTAAACAGAATTTTTTCCATGAATTTCCCTTGTTTTTGAGAATGCACAATATAAATAGTGATTGGAATGTGGTGGTGAGAACATGGGGCCCTTTGTGCCCCTCTCTCACCATGCTGGCCATTGTACATAATAACCATAACAGTAAAGATAATGCTAACACTAACGGTGACGTAAAGGCAAACAATGAGCAAACTGTGTGAGAGGCCTTTCGGCACCATGAAATTCTGCTTAAAGTTGAACAAGCATAACATTCTGTGGTGATTTGCATATGCAGCCCATGATGCTTTGCATTGTGTGGGCATGTGTGATTTTGTATTTTCTTGAAACATGGCTTCCACCAAATGCCCTTTGGGGTAACCCTTGCCTCAGTATTTGTGCACATAGGTTTCTTTGTCTTTTAAATAGTTTTTATTTTAATGGGTTCACCCAACATAACCCAGACAGACTGTCTTAGGGTAGCTGGTTCATTCCACTGGGGTATCAAACAGACGAGGCATACTGATGTGTCCTGGTAGGACGAAACATGTGTCTATGTCATCTGTTAGCACCCTTTGCAAACTGTGTGAGAGGCCTTTTGGCACCATGCAATTCTGCTTAAAGTTGAACCAGCATAACATTCTGTGGTGATTTGTATATGCAGCCCATGATGCTTTGCATTGTGTGGGCATATGTGATTTTGTATTTTCAATAATGGTATTAGTAACGTCAATGTGAATGCAGATGCATGCTAAAGCTACGGAAGCAGAAACTGAAACAGTATCGGTGACACAAATGAAAGCACAAGAGGAAATACAAAGGTAATGGTAATGTAAAAGAAATGGTAAGGGTGATGGAAATGTAAATGCAAACACAAATGTTAATGCAAGCACTAATGGTAATGGCGATGGTAATGCAAACATTGATAGTAATGGTAACGCCCATGCAAATGTGAATGGAAATGCAAATGCTAATGGTTATGGTAACGCAAGTAAAACGCAAATGGTAACACAAAACACAAATGCAAATGGAAATGGTAACATAAACGTAAATGCTAATAACAATTTAACTAGTGACGCAAACAGAAATGGTAATGCAAATGGAGACACGATAGCAAGTGCAAATGCAAATGGTAACAATAATGTTTACAGTAACAGAAATGAATACACAAATGTAACACAAATGTGAATGGTAACAAAAATGTAATAGGCAATGGTAACGTAAATGCAAGCACAAACGCAAATGATAACGTAAACGCAAATGCTAATTGCAATGCTAATGGTGATGCAAACATTAATGTACATGCAAGCATAAACAGTAATGCAAAAGCACAAGCAAACTGAAATTCAAATGGTAACGCTAACGGTAACGCAAAATGCAAATGGTAATGCAAGCTCAAACAGTAATGGTAACGTAAATGCAAGCTGTGACAGTCATGTAAATGGAAGCACAAACTCAAACACAAACACAAACAGTAATAGTAACATAAAAGCAAATGCTAACGGTAACATAACAATGACACAACGCATAAGCGTAACGCAAATAATAAAGCAATGCAATCGTAAATGCAGACACAAACAGCAATGGTAATGCTAATGGTTAATGTAATGCAAACTCAAATGGAAACGGAAGCACAAACGGTAACAGACAGGAAAACGTAACAGTAATCAGAACCAAACATAAATGAAAAAACACAAATGGTAAAGCAAACATAAACAGTAAAGCTAATAGTGACGCAAACAGAAACACTAATGCAAATGGTAAAGAAAATGCAAGCACAAAAGTAAACGCAAATACAAACAATAACGGAAACACAAACACAAATGTGAACGAAACGCCACCACTATCGTAATGCTAATGCACACATTTGTGTTCAAAAAGAGGCATTCAGAAGCACAGTGAATACAAAGAATGTGAGCATAACAGTTGCCCCTCAGACAGGAAAATGAGCACTTGAACACTTAATTGCTTGTATCTCAGGAAACCATAAGACACAGAAAAAAATTAAAATCTAATATTATTTATGACTTTCCAGGCTAGTTTTGCACTTAGCCCCCAATGGGTGACTAAGAATTTTGGGACAAAAAGTCTGTATCTCGAACCATTTTCAAGATACGGTACCCACAAGGCGACGGACACCGTAATGTTATCCTATGGGAAAAATCGCCAACTTCGGAGTGCTGTAACTTTGCAGCCTTGTTATATTTTTGCATGAACAGGCACATCTGTTGATGTTGGCTTTCCCTGCAAATTTCAGCCCAAAAGACCAAACTGTTGTTTTGCAGCATGGTGGCCAAGAATTCCTATTGTTTTGGACATAGTGTCACAAATTACTTTCAAATCATGACACTTTCACAAAAAAATCACAAAAGTGTTGCATATGCAAAAGTACTTTGCAACACTACTTTTACAAAAATTTAAAAACATATTTCTTGGGTGTTTTACCCCAAAAAGAGATGGCTAACATTCTCAGGGATCGACTAGATTTACACAACAAGAACTGTCTCCCTAGAGTGTCCCAAATTTAAATGGCAAGCATTTTCTGACCACCAACTGAAAACAAAAATGGCTGAATCATGAAATTAAAGGTAATTTTTCCCATAGACTATAATGGGATTCAGTGTTTTTGAATAATTTTGAACCTTTAATTTTTTCACAAAATGTGAAAGGCACATAGGGATCCTGGCTGCATATTCCTGAAGCTTTTGGACCGATCGCAACAAACTGTGCGGGCTGTAGGTGCAAGCAAAGAAACATGCAAAACCCATAATTTATGCATTATTTGGCACTCTTTAACTCGACAACATATATCTGACCATAAAAACTTGGCAGGGCTAGATATCTATGGAGACAGATCACACATTCCGTATTTCAGACAAATCCATCATACAATGCCAAAGTTATTAAGGTGCAAAATTTCAAATTTAACCTTAAATGGGGTACTCAACCCTAACTATAGTTAGCACTACCATGCCACTATAATATCTCTCTCTCTCTCTCTCTATATATATATATATATATATATATAATGGTAGCACAATAGTGCTACCATAGTTAGGAATTCAGGAGCCCTTTTAAGGTTAAAAGGGTCTAACTTTGCACCTGAATAACGTTGCCACTGTTAAACAGATTTGCCTGAAATTTGGAAAGCATGATTAAGAACCATACATCTTGGGATCTGCCAACTTTGTACCAGTTGGACATACGGCTGTGCAGTTATTAAGCATGATCTGTGCATGCTTTTATGCTTCGGTGAATTCTTTGCTCCGCCTACAGGTCACCACGGTTTGTGCGAGCGATCCAAAACTTCAGGGAACATGCGGCTGGGGTGCCCAGTGCCTTTCAAAGATTTCATGAAAAATATTAAACAGTTCAAAAGTTATTCAAAACAAGTTCCCATTATAAGTCAATGGGAAAAGTTAACAAAAAGTCTGAAAGTGCCGCAAATACAGTTTTTTACTTTCGCAAATGGCTCTTTTACTTTTCGCAAATCCAACATTTTGTTTTCAATTAGTGATCAGAAAAATGCTTGGCGTTTAAATTTGGGACCCTCTAGCAACCTAATTATTTTGTATTCACCTAGTCGGACCCTGAGGATGCTAGGCATGTCTTTATTTTGGGGTAAAACACCCAGAAATATGTTTTTCAAATTTCTGGATAAAGTACTTCGCAAAGTACTTTCACCTTACTACACTGTCGAATGAATTTGCGAAAGCTTTTAAAAGTTTGACAGTACTTTTCAGACTATGGCCAAAATGACAGGATTTCTTTGTCACCCTGCTGCAAAAAAAAAAAGAAAACGCCTGGTCTTTGGGCTGACATTTTGAGGGAAGGCAGCCAACATCTCCCAGATGTGCCTTTTCAGTGGTTTGGTGAAAAATATTGCATGGCTGCCAAGTTACAGTACTCCAAAGTTGACATTTTTCCCATAGACTAACATGGTGGCGTATGCTGCACCTTTCCGGCTCGATTTCAAAACAGTGCAAGATACGGAATTTTCATCAAGTATGCATAGCCTTTGGCTATGCACATACAAAACATAGCCAGGAAGCACATGATTCATGTGACATTTAAATTTTATTTCTACGGCGTAAGGTTCCTGAGAAATAAGCAATTTAGTATTCCAACAGCACATTTTCTGTTCGAGGCCCATTGTTATGCATACATTCTTTGTGAACACTGTGTTTCTCTATGCAGCTGTTGGGAGAAACAGGAATGCACTTCTGTTAATGTTACAGTTACTGTTTCTACTTGCTTTTATGTACCTGTTGGCATTTTTGTTCCCATGTGCTCCACCATGTCCATTACCTTCTGCATTCTCATTTGTGCTTGCATTTGCATTACTGTTACCATTTTGTTTCCCTACTGTTTGTGTTTGCATTTCAGTTTGCATCCCCATGTGCATTGTCATTTGCATCTATGGCAGCCCTTTCATTTGCTTTACCATTTCTCTTTAGTTTGTGTCTTCGTTGCCGTTACTGTTACCATTTGCATTTGCAATTGTGTTACTGTGCCTGTTGCATTACGGTTTGCGTTTCCATATGCGCTTGCATTTCCTTTTGCGTTTCTGTTTCCTTTGCTGCAATTGTTGCTGCTACCATTACCATTTGCTTTTACAGTTGCGGTACTATGCCCCTCGTGCATCACGTGGTGGGAGCATGGGGCCGCTGCTGCATTACTTTCACTATTTCTCATCATCATTCTCAAAAGAAGGGAAATTAGAGGCAAAACTCTGTTTAATGCATCAGTTAGGGTTGTTCCACAGTGAGAAAAGCAAGGAAATTTGGTGTTAGGTTGAAACCCCACTTAGACCCTTGCAACCCACCCCCAACTGGCATCAGGATGCGTGTTTGGGTAGTCGTCCAACTCTACCCCATTCTCCTATTCCTCAGCTTCTTTACACATGTGATGGGGTGAGAGTTGGACCTGATGACCCAATGCGCACCCGGATGCCAGTTGGGGGTGGGAGGGGTCCAAGTGGGGTTTCAACCCCAACACCGAATTCTCACTTTTGTCGCTGGAACATCCCTAACTGCTGCATTAAATGGAGTTTTTGCCTCTAATATATGTGTGTGTGTGTGTGTGTGTGTGTGTATGTATATATATATATATATATATATATATAGAGAGAGAGAGAGAGAGAGAGACAGAGATATCTATATATCTATATCTATATCTATATATATATATATATATATATATATATATATATATATTGTAGTAACACAGTAGTGCTACCATAGTTAGGTTGAGTAGCCCTTTTAAGGTTAAAGGGTGAAACTTTGCACCTTATAACTTTGCCACCATTCAATGGGTTTGCCTGAAGTTTTGCTGGCACAGACTGGCACCATAGATCTTGGGATCTGCCAACTGTTCGTTCCAGTTGGATATCACGGCTGCAGAGTTATTGCTACATTCTATGTGATCCAATTCTTTGCTTGCGCCTATGGGTAGCATGGTTTGTGAGACTGGTCCAAAAACTTCAGGGAACTTGTGGCCAGGGTCCCCGATGTGCCTTTTGAAGATTTCGTGAAAAATATTGAACGGTACAAAAGTATTTAAAACAAGTTCCCATTGTAAGTCAATGGGAAAAGTTAAAAGTTTGACACTTTCTCAAATGCAGTTTTTAGTGTCGTAAATGGCCTAGTAGTGTCCAAATCCACCATCTTGTTTTCAGTTACTGATCACAGAAATGCTTGGCATTTAAAACTGGGACCATCTAGGGACACAATTCTGTTTTGTGTTTACTTATTCAAGCCCTGAGGATGCTATGCATGTCTTCATTTTGGGGTTAAGCACCTCAGAAAAATGTTTTCAAATTTCTGAAAAAGTAGTGTCACAAAGTAGTGTCCACATGCTTGACACTTTGCAAAATGTGTGAAAGCTTTTCAAGTGCGACACTACTTTTCCAGACTATGATCAAAATGACTGGAATTCTTTGCCACCCTGCTGCAAAAGAACGATTTGGTCTTTTGGCTGAAAATTTGGAGGGAAGGCAGCCAACATCTTACATGATGTGCCTTCGATAGTTGGTGAAAAAGTATTGCATGGATGCCAAGTTCGGTACTCCAAATTTGATGTTCTTTTCCATAGACTAACATGGTGGCGTCTGCCGTGTTTTCAGGGCTCGTGATCTTGGAAGCAGTGCAAGATACAGAATTTTCATCACAGAAGGCATAGCCCTCAGTGAGAACCTAACCAAGAAACTTATGAATGATGTGAAATTTAAATTGTTTTTCTATGTCGTACGTGTTACTGAGATATTAGCATTTTAGTATTACAACGGCTCGCTTTTCTGCTCCAGGCCCACCATTATGCATACATTCTTTGTTTTCACTGTCTTCTCAATGGAGCTTTTGGGATGAACTAGGTGTATGCACCACTTACTCTTACATATACCCTTTATGCTTGTGTTTCGTGCCACTTTGCGATAGCACTCCAGTGTACGCCATCGCGTGCTTTACCCTTTGCTTTTCCGTTTGCATTTATGCTACTCATAACATTTGTGTTCACTACTGTTTCTGTTTATGTTTCACTTTGCACAGCCATGTGCATTGCCATTTGTGTTTCTGACTGTCCTTCCATTTCTGTTTGGGTTTCTCTTTCATTTTCCATCATTGTTGTTCTTACCATTACCATTTGCATTTCCATTTGTGCTCCTGTGCCTGTGCACATAACGGTTTGCATTTCTATATACACTTGCATTTCTGTTTGCATTCTGTTTCCTTTTGGCATTATTTTTGCTGTTTATTTTACCATTTGCATTTCGAATTGTGGTACCGTGACCGTGCACTTTATGGTTTGCGCTTCCAGATGATAGTGTTGGTGTTTGTGTTTCTGTTTCATTTGCTGTTATTTCTGCTGTTACCATTACCTTTTCCATTTGTGATTGAAGTACCCTGACCATGTGCATGACACTTTGCATTTTGCGTTCATGTTTACTGTTACCATTTGTATCTCCACTACAGTTTGTGGTTGTGTTTCACTTAACATCACCATGTGCATGCCTGCACTGCAGATGAGGTACTCTCATGGAAACAAAGGTTATGGATATTCATGCTATGGCTTCATGATTGAATAAGAGAAAACTTTGAACACTTAGTTGTTGCATGGCACAGCTAGGCAATGACAGTCCCAGCCAGACAATGCCAATCCTACTCCCCATCCATGCCTCCCGGCATGTACTATATCCTGAGTGTAGAGTAACAGGAAAAGAAGGTCCATAGACATTTATGGAGCACATTTGTGTTCTAGGAACAGATAAGTTAGGAAATGTGACTTGCATGGCGTCAGCCAGGGAATGACACCCACCCCCAGACATATAGTAGCATGCACTCAGAAGGAACTGTATCTTGAGTGGATATCCACAGGAAATAAATGCATCGACATAAATGTCCTACATCCCTGTTTGTAGGAGAACAGAAGTTATGGACAATTAGGAGTTTCATGGCATTAGCCAGGCAACACCCCCACACACCCCTACTGTACATTAGGTACTGTACTGTGAGTGGAGTCTCTCAGGAAAGAAAGGTTTTGGATATTTATGTTACAGCTTCATGAATGAATAAGACACAAGCTATAACAGTTAATTGTTTTGTGGGATTAGCTAGGCAATGCCTACCCATCCAGCTGAGGCAATGCCTCCTGTATCCACCTTAATTGCATGGCATCACCCAGGCAATGTCCCTCCCTTCATCATTGTGAGTGTTGGACGCCTCGCTGGCACCAACGGGCATAACCACCTGAGGTGGTATGTTATCACAGCATTACAACAAACTGTCAGGCATTATTCCTTTGTTGACACTTTGATTGCAGGAACACACAAGTTAGAAGACTTTTGGTGGATGGCAAGAAGGTCCATAGACATTTATGGTGTGTGTTTGTGGTCATAGGGACACAAAAGTTAGGAAACTGTGGAGTTGGATGTCATTAGCTGGGGATGCCTGCCCTGACCCTCACACGGATTCAGAGCAGAAACTTATGTTAAGTGGGTATGCGAAGAAATAAATGATATGAAAATTGATGGTATACATCCCTGTTTCTAGGAGTAGGCAGTTTATGACTGTTAGGAGTTAGGAGTTGTATGGTATCACCTACACAGTGCCCCCATCCCCCTCCCCTGCCCCCGCCCAAGACCGCACATGGGTGCTCTATTGTGAGTGCATACTCAGAAAGAAAAGGTTATGGATATTCATGTTATAGCTCCAATTAGCTAACAAAGTGGTTGGAACAGTTAGTTGTTGCATGCCATCAGATAGGCAGATAGGCAATGCTCCTCCTCCCCAGACCAGGTTGTGCATGCTGTGTAGAGTGATAGGGTAAGAAAGTCTATGGACATCAATAGAGTGTTTTCCTGGCCATAAAAACAGACAAGTTAGGATAGTTACAAGTTGCACAGCATCAGCTTGTCAATACCTGCGCACCCCTTCAGAGTTGATATTTTGTGGTGAGTGGAGTACCATGGTAAAAGAAGAGATGAAGATTAACAGTATAATAGTTTTGTTGCAGTACAAGGCAGGTTTAATGGTTGCAGGGACACACAAGTTAGGACAGTTAGGAGTTGTGCAGTGTCAGCAGGCTATGGCTGTCCTTGCAAGATGAGGCATTGCATCCTGAGTGGACAGTTACAGGAAAGAAAGGTTATGGATGTGAACACCAACAGTAAGGAACAGTTAGTTGTTGTCCAGTGGTGAGGCAATGTACACTTTGGACACTTAGTTGTTGTATGTTGGCAGATTGGCAGTGCCCCTTAAGCTCCCCAGCACATACTGAATCCTGAGTGTTGATTGACAGGAAAACATGGTACATAGACATTAATGGTACATCTTTGTGGTTTTAGGAAACACAAGTTAGGAAACTGTGTAGTTTCATGACGTCAGCCAGGGAATTTCCCACCCCCCACACACAGACAGACACACAGTGGGAACTGTATCTTGAGTGGATATCCAGAGGAAATAAATGGAATGCACATTAATGGTATACATCCCTGCTTCTAGGAGTACACAAGTTATGACAGTTAGGGTTGCATGACATCAGCCAGGCGATGTCCCTCCCCCAGCTTAGATCAGGTACTCTATTATGAGTGCAGATCTCAGGTAAATGGAGGTATGGATATTATGTTACAGCTCCACATGACTGAATAAGAGACAAGGTAGAACTTAATTATTTCATGGGATGAGCTAGGGAATGCCCACCTTTCCTGCTAGGCAATGCCCACCCACAGATCAGGTATTGCGTTGTGAGTATAGACCCACAAGAAAAGAAAGAGTTATGGATATTAAAGGTACAGCTACATGATTGCAGTAATACACTACTTGGGACAGTTAGTAGTTGTCGGTGTCAGCTAGGAATGCTCCCCGGCCAGGTAGTGTATCCTGAGTGGAGAGTCACATGAAAAGAACATCCATAGACATTAATGATCCAGCTTTTGTGGTTGTAGGGACACACAAGTTAGGAAAGTTTGAGTTGCATGGTGTCAGCCAGCAATACCCACCCAATCCCCCACACACAGCAGGAACTGTATCCTGATGGAGATCCAGGAAACAAAGGCTATCGACATTAATTGTATACATCCCTGTTTGTAGGAAGAAGACAAGTTAGGGACAGTTAGGAGTTTCACGGTACCAGCCAGGGAATGCTCCTCTCGCCTCCTCAAAGGAGGTACTGCATTGTGAGTGCAGACTCACAGGTAAACAAAGGTTATGGATATTGATGGCACAACTTAATGATTGCAATAACAGAGAAGTTGGAACACTTACTAGTTAGCATGGCATGAGCCAGGCAATGCCCCCTCCCAGACCAGGTTGTGCATCCTGAGCGTAGAGTGATAAGGAAAGTCTATGGACATCAGTGTACCTCCTGGTTGTAAGACACACAACATAGGACAGTTAGTAGCTGCATGGCATCAGCCAGGCAATCCCTGCCTCCTTTCAGAGCAGACATTGTATGCTGAGTGGAGACCCATGGTAAAAGTCAGGGCATGAAGATAAACAGTACACCACTTTGATTGCAGGAACACACAAGTTAGAAGAGTTTGGGGTGACAACATTAGCCAGGAAATTTCCTAGTCACATGGTTGGGTACTGTATGCTTAGTGGGCACACATTGTTAATCTAAGGGCATGGATTTCACTATCAGACCTTCTTTATTGCAGCAAGAGAAAAGTTACTATACTTAGCAGTGGCATGCGCCACTCAGGTAGCTACCCGACCCCTCCCACATCAGGTAGTAAATATCCTGACTTGAGAATCAGAGATGGAAAACTTTCATTAATGATTCCGTATGTCATGCTAACAAAATCAAGATGCCAATACCTGTGCTAAATACTTATCTGTTCAAAATTGCACAAGAAAAAACTCTTTTAAGAAAATACTTATTTATTTTTATCACAATGATTTAACAGAATATAAAACAAAAATCAATGGCATGGTTTCTCTATGCTTAGTATTTAAAAGTATAGATCGTTCAGTAAAACATATTTATTAAAAAAAGTACAATTTAGACAATGATTGTGGCACAAAAAATATCTTTTCTATTAAATTAAATGTTTGTTATGAAAAGTCTTGAAAAAATGTTAATTTAGAAAAATAACACTTTCTGTTGCATATTAAATAATATTCATTATGACATTTTTTTACTTAGCCTACTTTTCTACAACAACAACATTTTAACCATTTACAAAAAATAATGTCAGAGGGAGCTGTGCTGTTGCTTGAGGCAGCCCAGTCAGGGAAGCTGGATCAATGTGAGGCACATAGGAAGTGGAAGCTGTTGCACCAGGTTGAGGGAGATACCAGATTGTGGCTGTGAGACCGTCCATTACTGGCCAGGGAGACTGGGTTATGTTGAGAGGTGAAGCAGTGCTGCTGTCCGCACTGGCTCCTGCGCTGTGCCCACAGGCTCAAGCACAAGATTGACTGCCACTCTGTTGTGCAGCAAGTGGGTCTAGGATGGTTTAAATGTTCTTGTTGGAGCTCTTTTATTTCATTAGTGAGACAGTCAACCTTGTGCTCAAGCTTACGAATGCAGGCTGACAGTACACAGTGTGCTGCTTTTTACGGGTGATCTGTAAAGAGAAAACAAACTATTACCATATGACAAAGACAAATATACTTTTGTGTTTTTCTTCTAACTGTGTTTCACAATGGAGCTTTTGGGTACACCTAGGACACTTATGAGCTGCATGCCATCATCCATGCAATGGTTCCTACCACCACCGACTCCTCCCCTCTACTGCAGATGAGGTATTCTTTTATGACTTGATACTTGAGGGAAAGAAGGTTGTCATATTAATGTTAGAGCTACATGATTGTAGAAATATGCTACTTTATACACTTACTGATTGTATGGTGGAGGTATGCAATGCCTCCATCGCATCCCACTGTGCTCGTCCCCCTCAAGCATGTACTGTTGCATGAGTGGAGAGTTAGAGGAAAGAAGGCCGATAGACATTTATGGTGCACCTTTGTGGTTGCAGAGACACACAAATTTGGCAACTGTGGAGTTGTATGGCATGAACCAAGGAATGCTTTCCATTTCCCCCATCCTCACCCCATCACAGAGTCACAGAGCAGGAACTTTATCTTGAGTGTAGATCCACAGGAAATAAATGTTATGAAAATTAATGACATACATCACTGTTTGTAGTAGGAGAAAGTTACGTGAGTTAGGGGGTTGTATGGTATTACCCAGCTAGTGTCCCTCCACCCCACTGCAATCAAGTACTATATTGTGAGTGCATACTCTCAGTAAGAAAAGGTTATTGATATTCAGGTTACAGTTTCATGATAAACTAACACACAAGTTGGAACAGTGAGTTGTTGCATGGCATCAGGTAGGGAATCACCCCCCCACACACAGACCAGGTTATATACTCTCCCTCCCGCATCTGTACAGCATGTACTGAATCCTGAGTGTAGAGAGACTGGAAAACAATGTATATAGGCATCAATGGTGCACCTTTGTCGTTGTAGGACATACAAGCTATGGAAGTTTGGCTTCATGGCGTTAGCCAAGGAATCCCTCATCACAGACAGACACACAGTGGAACTGTATCTTAGTGGATATCGAGAGGAAAATCAACAGTTTGAACATTTATGGCATACATGTCTGTTGTGCAAGGACACAACTTATGCAGTTAGGAGTTGGTGGTGTCACTTAGCTAATGCCCCCAACACCACACATAAGGTACTGTATTGTGAGTGCAGACTATCAGGGAAGTGAAGGGTGTAGATATAATGTTACAGGTTTATGATTAAATAACACTGAGATGAACAGTTAATTGTTACATGATATCAGCTAGGCAGCCTGCTCTCCCACAATGAGGCAATGCTTTGCCTCCTCCCCCAGGCACATAGTTTTTCCTTGGGACAGTAACAGGAAAGAAGGGCCATAGCCATTATCGGTGCACTTTATGTGGCTGTAGGGACACAAGTTAGGTGAGTGAGTACTCTAATGGTGTCAGCCAGGAGTGCCCCATGACCCAGCAAGCCAGACATACATACAGCAGGAAGTCTATCTTGAGTGGAAGTACAGGAAATAAAGGATATGGACATTAATGGTATACATCTCTGTTTGTGGGAGGACCTATGTTATGGCATTTAGGGGTGATAGCATCAGCAGATTATGGCCCCACCCACACCCCTTGTGTCTGCAGAGAGATGCTGCATCATGACTGCAGACTGACAGATAAACAAAGGTTATGGATATTGATGGCACAGCTCTGGTTGCAGTACCATAATAGTTGCCATAGTTATAAATTTTATGCCATTAGGCAGGCAATATCCCCCAGCACACCAGAGCAGGTACTGCATCTTAGTACAGACTCACGGGAAGAAAGTGTCTGGATATGGATGACTCAGCTGTGTGTGATTGCACTAACATACTATTTGGTACAGTTAGCAGTTGTACGGTGTTACCTAGTCAATGTACTACCTCCCACCACGTTGGACAGGTAGTGCATAATGATGGGAAACCACTGTAAAGCTAAATAGATATAAATGGTGTTGCTGTATGGTTGCAGGAACACATAGCTTGCAGAGTTAGGAGTTGCACAATATCAACTAGGAAATTCCCCCATCTCCACAGCAGGAACTGCATGCTGAGTAGACACTGCAAGAAAAATAGGGTATGGGTATAAATGGTACAGCTCCATGATTGCAGTAACAGAGTAGTTTGGGCAGTTAACAGTTGCATGGTATCAGTGCAGTCAATGGCCCAAACACAAAAACAGGCAGGAATCCTCAGTGGAGAGTCAGATAAAAAGAAAGGCTATGGATATAAGTGTTACAGCTCTATGATTGCACTGATATAATACTTGGAACAGTTAGGAATTGTATGTTGTCAGCTAATCAGTGCCGCAGCCACCGCCGCCTCAACAGATGAAGTAGTTCTACTGTTCACCTGTAATTACTGTGCAAGCAAATACTATGAAATATAATCAACTGATACTGTTGCCAGCAGTCTATTGCATTTATGTCAGTTTATTTTATTAGATTTACATTCAGCACTGGTGCCAGACTCCTGCTTCACCTGTGGCTGTGATGTTGCTCCAGCCTCCCAGACCACTGTAAATCAGAAATAGATTCTTTAATAGATGCAGGGGTTTCACTTTGTTACTGTTACTTTTATTGTATCTATTTGGTTTTCTGTACAGCTTTGCTTTACCTTCTCATGTTACCAAATCTCTGTACCACTGTTTGGTTTCATGTTACTGCTTGTGTTTTTTCATTGTTGTAGCCATTTTCATTTGGCACTTTTTTTCAACTTAGTGTTGTAGTCACCATCACTGTCTGATGAAAATCATGTTGTGGGACCTGGGGCCAGCTTGTACTTTGCATGTTGTTACCTTGGATATGTCCATCCCCAGCAAGAAAAATGACAGAGTG
This sequence comes from Neoceratodus forsteri, assembly GCA_016271365.2. Taxonomy (NCBI): domain Eukaryota; kingdom Metazoa; phylum Chordata; order Ceratodontiformes; family Ceratodontidae; genus Neoceratodus; species Neoceratodus forsteri. Next base: position 419,859,853 of record CM057451.1, read on the forward strand.
GTCACTGTATTCTGAGTGGAGACTGACAGTAAAATGAAGGCTATAGGTTTATACAGTCAGACCTGTCACTGGGGTATACACTTGTTGAAAAGTTTGGACTTGTACAGGATCAGCTAAATAGACATTCCTTCTCCACACCCAGGGAGATAGTGCATCCTGAGTGAACAGTCAGAGTTAAAGAACCTACAGATGCAGTGATGGTGTACATCTGTGGTTGCAGTTAGAGACAAGTTAAACTGTTAACAGGTATATGGCATCAGACAATCAAACCTCATCCTCCACCACTGTGTCACTGCATATGAGGTGCTGAATTGAAAGTGCACACTCTAAGTAAAACAACAGTTATGGACATCAAGTAACATGTTCATGATTGATTAAGACACAAGTTGGAACACTTAGCTGTTGCATGGAATCAGGCGTCAATGTTACACCTCTCCTGATAAGGTTTTTAATACTAAGTGTACAGTGATAGGAAAAGAAAGTATATGGAGATGCATGGTGTGCTCTTGGTTATAAAAACACATATATAAGCAGACTATAGTTGCATGCAATCAGCTAAGCAATCCCTCTCCTATACCTTGTTGAAAGATGATTTTTATGCTGACTGGAGACTAATGGGCAAGTGAGGCTATGAATATGAAGAGTACACAGTTTTTTGTAGTAACACACAAACCATACAACTTTGGGGTATACAGCGTTATCTAGAATTTTCCAGTCACATGTTTGGCAACAGTATGGTGACTGGGAACACGCTTGTTAATTAAAGGCGATGGATATCAGTATAATCTCGAGAGGAAACTTAGTATTCTTACCTGTCATACAATACTAATCAGGCACTGTCATCGTGCTCCCCCGCCACACACACACACACAGACTGACTAGTATGATATCCCGACTTGAGAGTCAGATATAGAGAACATTCATGTCAATGATTTTCTATGTAATGTTGACAAAGTTAGTGTGCCTATACCAGTGCTAAATACTTATCTGATGAGAATTGCACAACTAAAACTCTCTTTGTGAAAAGATACTTACTTGTTTTCTACAGAATTCTTTGTCAGTAATTAGTACTGTGTCAGGTACTAGTCCTTTATTAAACATTTAACACGTGATGTGTCTTCAGTGGAGAACCACAGGGAAAACTAGTAACATCAACAATTATAGAACAGTTTGCTGATTATAGAGGTACATATGCTTGGACAATTAGTACTTCTATGTGGTGAGCAAAGGTATGTACTGTCATGATACACAAGGCGTTTCTGCTTTGTCAGTGTGCAGTCTGAGCAAATGTAGTAGAGTACACAGCAATGTAACAGCAGCTCAGTGTGTGCACAGCATCAAGAGTCTCGATTGACATTCAGTAGTGACAGTAAGTATAATTAATGATTTCTTGTAGAATTTTCTTACCTTCTGACTCAACAATGATGACACTGTCAGGAGTTCGAATTGTCGGCCTCCACAGCCTCTGGTTCAGCTGGTACTACCTCACTTTGTGGTGGGGCACCTCTGATGATCTACCAATGAAAGATAGTAATGATTTTTATTGAGTGTGGTATATGTGTGTTCACTTGGATAAAAGACATTTATTGTGAAAAATTACAGCGTAGTCTGCCAGTTAAGATACAGCTAGATGAGGTGTTGTATAATGATTGAGTTGACAAAAAATATTTCATGGATTTAAATGTTAGAAACAGGTGATAGCAGTAACATAGTAGCTGTGATAGTAAACTACTGCCACCCATCTACAACGGGTTGTGCACCCTTAGACAATAGTCACAATAAAAAAGGTAACAAAAATAGATGGTGCAGGTGAATGATTTAGTAACACTTGTTTAGGACAGTTACAATTTGCATGGTGTTACTTAATAAATAGTGACTCCTGCACAACCCTAATACTGCATGTAAGGTGCTGCATAGTGAGGGCAGTGACAAGAAGACAAAAAGTTAACAGTATTGATGGTTGACCTTTGTGGTTCCACTTCCTGTACAGAAGTTAAGAGTAATTTGGCATCAGTCAAGCAATGTACCAACCTGTGGCTTGGGCAGTGCATCAATATTGAAGAACCTCAGAGAAATGACCATCATGAAAATAACATTTTACATTTCAATGATTGCAGTGACAGATTGTTTGGGATACTAATAAGTTGAACTATGTGGAAACACGTAATGCTGTGCCCTTGTGGAACAGGTACTGCATGTTGACTATGTAGTAACAGACAAAGTTTATGCCATAAAAGGTACAGCCCATCATACAAGTAACACACTAGTTGGCATACTTAGGAGTTGGTGGGTGAAAGGTACTCTATTACCCCCACAAGAAAGAAAAAGAGGTACCGCACCATGTGTAACCAATCAGAGTCTAACAAAGGGTAGGAGTATAAGCAGTACACTTATATAGTTGAAGCAACACATGAGTTTGGGACAGTAACAACTTGTACAGTGTCAGCAACTCACTGTTTCCACCCCTACCACATACCCCATGAGAAAGTATTTATTCAGAGAGAGCTGCACAGACAAAGAAAGTTAATAAATATTCATGTTGCAGATGCATGCTTCTTGTTGATCGGTATTGAGCAACTTAGGAGTTGAATGTTCTAATTCTACACTACTTCATGACATGTGTTGTAAAATAGGTCAGATAGTTCATTGTGAGTAGAAAATGTCAGTTGAAAAACATGGACATAGATCAACGTTAAAAGTTTTATATTGCTGGATTACATGACTTAAGAGTTTGTGGCTGGCAGTCAGGAATGCACCCAGTGTGGTGACAGAAGGGTTGTGCATCATGCATACAATCATGCAGACTGATTGTAATACTAAAACCATGGATATCAATATAATATCAGCTTGATTTTAGGAGATCAAACTTATGATACTTATGAGTTGATGGTATCCGCAAGTCAATATTCTCACCCCACTCAACACCAGGCAGTGCAGTTTTAATGCACAGCATTTGATCTAGTCAGGCAATGTATGAAAATGGAGCATCACTGTGATTGTAGTCACACACAAATGAAAATAATGTCTAACAGCGGGATTACAAGACAACATAGTATTGAGGGAATAACAGTCTTAAAGCCTCTGGTGTGGTGGGATCTTGTGACACGTCAGTTAGGATACACTAAGGCTGTGGTCTTGTACATAACTGCCTGAAGTGCTATGTTATTTAAGGAACAAGACATTACGTTGTTTATGTTAATGACCTGTTAATTATCTTCTAGTGGTATACTGTGACATGAGTTGTAGTTGAGTGCCACATGCCCCTAAAGGTTGATTAACTGATCATTAACATAATGTCTGGGAGTGCCTTATTGCTATTATTAGAGAAAAATGTATTTAAACAGTATTAAACCTTGTTCAGTATATGGTTAAGCTCTACATGCATGTTAATAAGAGAGTAACATTAGGTTGTTAGAATGTTTGTAGCCAATCAGAAAGCTCCATTTGTCAGACTTTTTTTATAATTAACACATCAGTGGGCTTCTTTTTCATTCCTGGAAAACAAAATATGTTATGTTGAGTAACAGATATTTTCTTTACTCATGGTGTGTTGGGTGCTCCCTGCTGCTGGCTTCCCAGCAGCCTCCCACATCTCGTGAGTGAGGTAGCCCAGGAAATATCATTTTCGGTGATCTCTCTATATTTTTCAGGATGTAAAAATGCTGGAGCAACAGTTTCCACTTCCTCTTGCACATGGCTGGATTTTTGTTTTTGACCTTCAGGACGTGCTCTCATGAAGTCATAGATGCGCCTCCACATTGAATCCAGCTTCTGATTAGTGCTACGCGCATGAGGATGCATGAAATACGTTTGGCCTGGGCTGCCTGAACCAGGCAGCACACCCCTCAAAGCCCAGAGTCTCATTATCTATGTTGTTGAGTTGATAAAAGCTGTTATGAATAGAGATAAAACAGTATGTTACTGTGCTGTATTGTGACATCTGCATTGTTTTACTCTGTATACATGAAATACTGAGGATGAACAGAGGTAAATCTTTGTGATTGTATATTTATAATAAGACACAATGTTTTATTGGTAAAATAATCATTAGATAATATGACATTGACAACAGAGTACTGTCTTCATAATTGTATGGTTCAGTATGTCTTAGATGTATACTGAACCAAGCTAGCTATATTTAAATACAACAGTTCATAAACTATGTCTGTATGCATGGTGAAATTCTGGACATCAGCATGGATCTGAATTTCTGTAGTGGTGTCAGAGTGACATAGGATGGTTTGGTTTTGTGTGTGTAATCAGTGCACCTTTTCTATTTTTTAACCAACTTTTGGCTCTTAAAGAGCTTTTTTTACAATTGTATCTTCTGTAACAGATTGATATTTTTAGAGGACTGTGAGTATTCCATCTCAAAGGTCACCCAGAAAAGGCAATTGCCAGTATGTGAGAAGTACACACCATCTGGTAGGTATAGCCAATCATTACAATATTTAATTTGAGGGTGACGTATGGTGTGCATCCCAGCCATGTGCAGATATCTGGATATTTGGATGTTAACCTTTCTGCGAGCCCTGTCAAGCAGGTACACATGCTGTTCTGCTTGCCAGATCCCTACGCTCTGTAATATCAGAAAAAATGATTTTACATGCAGGCAACATAATCCATTATGGAAGCAAAGTCCAATTTGCTTCTGACACTAAATCTATCCATCTTTTGGTGCCCAAATCATTGCCTCTGAGATGGATCAGCAGTATGTCTAGCTGAGCTTGAGTACTCAAAAGTCTGTGATTGTTGGCATGAGATGCTCCCACCTGTGTCTCCCCTGCCAAACCATTTAACAGAGCAATTTTGGAAGCTGAGGCCGCTGCCAAAATCACTCCTCTGAGCATACTCTGAGGCGCACCTTACTATACTGCTGTCCATAACCCACACGGTCCATCTGCTTTTTTCTGCCATTCTTAGGTTTTAAACTGATAAGTGGATAGAGAGCTACCCCAAAAAATCAGTGTTTCTCCTGCACTGTCTAGCCACAACTGAATGTGAAACTAAGATGTTCCTCTCAGCTTCAACACAGGTTTTGTGGGCTGTTCCAAAACACAGTCATTTGACATATTATTGGTTACTGATTTTTCATGGTTAACCAATGCAGTGCATGCACTGACTATTACTACATTGAATTTGTGTTCTTGCTGTCAAACACAAGTGCAGGAATATTTCTAGTGGCAAAATACTACATTTCACAGACTATTCAAACAATTACAGCTTAACAGAGGCATACCATTGGTTGTGTCTCTTTTTACGATACGTGCTGCTTGCTTTCTGCCTCCATTTGCAGCTCTATCTGTGCTAGTAAGTACTTGTTGACACTCTGACTTTAAACTGTTATAACTTTTCTTTACAGTATAGTAGGTCAATTAGATTATCATAGTCATATACAGCATTGCAAACATTTTGTGTATTACTATTTTGTACTGCTAATAGTTTTTATAATGCTAGAAAAATTGTTTAGAAAATGTGATGTACTTACACAGTGAGAAGAGGTGTCTCCTTTTTTCTAAGATGGCTGCTATGTCCTTCTTCTTCACTGATCTGTGGTTGTGATTGGTTGCTTAATATGGCCTGATGAATGTGCCGATGCATTGGTTGCAGCATCTGTCAGTCAAATAGGCATCAGTCTGTTATTGGCTGAGTCTTAAAGGGGGTGTTTAGCTATTAAAATTTGTGAATGCTTCATTCATGCAACACCATTATTCAACACGCTTGTGCATTCAACACTATTTTGCGACACTACATTTGACACTTTTGTATTTGACATTGATTTTTGAGAAAGTGTCATGCCAACAAGACTATATTTTGAGAAAGTGTCGCATATCTGATACTACTTTTGCAATTAAAAAAAAAAATTATTAGGTAAAACAGTACTTTGATGCTTTACATTGTACCAATGCTTGATTTTTGACATTTTCAGATATTTATTCTCATATTATTATTTAAGTTATGTTCAGAAGCATTTGAAAAGACTGTGTATTGCTTTACTGATCTTCACTCAACAGTAATTATCTTCACAATGTTTAGTTGGCAGTAGTATGTCTGTTCTTATATGAGATATGAACAGTGCATGATACTATGTAATGCTAGGAAAAATGAAAGAATTAAATTCTAACTTATTTTTTTTTCTACTTCCATACAGGTGTCTGATTGTTCTGTAAGATTGGTGTACTGAACTGTGAATTTACAAGCAGGAAGATGCCGTCTAAACAGAGACAGAGGTCTATGCAGAGATGAAACAGGTATAATAGTAGTTCATTGATGCTTAAGAGTAATGCAAAACCCAGTGATGGTAATTCAAGACGTAAACGATTCAGCATTCCACTAAAGGCCTGAATTCAGAGCTTCATAACTCTGCAGGAAAAAACGTGCTTGCTCAACAGCAAGGAAAGAATGTAGCTAAGCAACAGTTGTGCAGATCTGTGAGCCAAAAGAATACTGTTGCAAAGACACACATTAATACGTGCTAAGTAGCTCACAAATTCATAAGCTGCGGATGCTTATCTGAGGAGGCAAAAGTACTTTAAATCACTAGCTTCTAAAGCTAAGATTGACAGACTTATTGCTGCTGTGATGAGACATGAGCACAGAAAAATAAAGAGTCATCTCAGTTTGACGAAATTGCACCTCAAAGTACGCACATTTGTTAGTAGAGCAGTTTCTGTTCTTCAACTTTTGTGGCATAAGATGACTGTTATACTTCAGCAGTTCAGAAAATTTGTGTATGACATAAAGATGAGGCTACAATGGCATCCCGCCTTAAGCCTGCACAATTTCTTTGATGTTTTGCACGGACGGTGGCTGCACACACAGCACTCAGAGGCATATTTCTGGGAGGAGTCATATTACTCACAAAAAGGACAGCAACTTGGGCATTGATGAGACCAGTAAATTGTAGAATGTGCTCATTGTGTGTGATGACACTACAATGAAGTCAGATGATGAATGTGAGGGACTACTCAGCCTTGTAAATGTCACTGTCTCTCATGGACATGTGATGAAACTTGCAACCAGAGGAAATCATCATTTGAAAAAGTTGAGCACTTTATCAATCTGTTTGTCATTACTGACCATAAAGACAGGCATAAACTGTTTAAGAGTATAGACCTTTATGAGATCCGTCCACATACTGGACTTATGGGTCACTCACTTGCATTCCTAGATAGTGCTGTTTGTGACAGTGTCTTTCACCACATGCGATGCTGGGAGTGCATCAATCAGGCATGCTAAACTTTGTGTACAGGGTCTATCAGATTCATCGAGTTGTCACTCAGTATACTCATCTGAATGAGTTACTGCAGTCTGTTGACATACATGGTGCTATGACATTTCTGAAACAGCTGTGGTGTGTCAGCAGTGTGACAGATATTGTGATTGATCAGTCATCAGTTGCTGATGGAAATTCTCTGTCTGTCTTAGAAAGTGATATTCTCAAGCAGTTTGGAAATCAATTGCCAAATTTGAGTTGGCAAAGACAGAGAATTTGACTCTGTATGTGTGTCATGTGATCGCCTCTGTTACGAAAAACAAATGGTCACAGTGAACCTGGAAACCTTGTCACCGTATAAATGACATGTGGTTTGACTGTCAGCATTTCTGCTGTTAAAGTGTGACTTTCAGTTAGAACCAATCATTGTGATGTGCAAGCACTGTTTCTCAAAGTGAAGGCTAACATTCTGCCACCAAGGTCAGTCTTGAACAACATGGGCACATATTACACCAACTAAGATTTGCCATCTTGAATATGTTTGAATGGATTCTAATTCAGACTATGAAACCATTTCAAACTATTCTACATCTGATCACAAAGACATGGAATATTCCGCAAAATAACTCATTAGATTTCATATGGGTTCCGTTATGTATCTTCCACTTCCTCTGCAGGAAAATGTGGAGGCAATCTCTATTGAGAACACTTTGGTGATTCTTGTCAATGGTGTTTCAACTAAGTCAAAGATCATTTGGCAGGATGTTGTCATGGGTAGTGAAGCTTGCTTTTACTTATTTAAAGAGCAACAATCCCTTTATGCAGACCTTAATGTTGATCGCATGACCACTGTGTCTGTTGAACATGATCTGTTAGAAACCACAAAACCAATGATTGAGAAGGTCAATGTGTAGACAAATGATAATGTGTATGAACAGTACACAATTCACCCACTGCATGGCAGAGATCTGGTAGGGGACAACATTGATCTTTATCAAATGAAACAGGTGGAAGGTGTGCCTGTTAGCATTTGTGAGGCAACATTGGAGCATGCTGTTTCCCAGATTTATTCCCAAAAGGGTGAGATGGATGCCTAGATGAAAGTGAAGTGCATGTACAGGGTGTTGAGTACTGTACTAGCTGTGTGCTCAGTAAGGATGGCAAATTCAGATGTAACGTGCAGTACCTGTTTCATCTTTGTGGGAGAGTGAGCTTAGCATACTGTCTGCGTCTATTACGCATACTAGTCATCATACAACTCCACTTGATGGAATAACAGCTGCACAGTTCCTGGAGAAACTAAAGCAGAAGGATGAATATGTGCAAGTGAATTTGTCTTCCATTTTGTCAAATCTATGTGGCACCAAAGAATACTGGTATCATAGACATTCTGGGGTGATTACCATGCTGTGAGAGTATGGTCCTGCAATGATTGGACACACTGAGTTGTGCTGTTATGCCTGGGATGAGGTCATAGAACTGTTGAAGGAGCAAATTGTGATGTAGAGGGCATTTCATCGATGACTCTCAGAGAAATGTGCTCACTTGACCCTGTGTCTGTGACAAGGCATTTCCACGCTATTCCATGACATTCTGACTTTCATTTTGCCAAAGGACAATCCATCTCTTGGTAGTATGGAGCATTACTTCTGGAAAATGGAGTATCAGGCATGAGGTGCTCCTCATATACACATGTTACTGTGGATCAAGGATGCCCCATGCATAGGTGAACATGAAGCAGCACAAGTGCTAGCATTCATTAGGCAGCACATCACTTGCCACGTTCCGGACAAGTACGACAGTCCTACACTGTGGAAGTTGGTGCAGACATTTCATCGCCATATTTGTGTGAAATACTGCTGCCAGGTAGAGAAAAAATCTGATTGGTACACAAGATGCCATTTTGGATTCCCCAGGCGTGTCTGTCAGGATGGTTTCATGAATGAACTTTTTTCAGCTATGGACACCACTTGAAGGCAAAATCAACCAAGAGGATTTATGAGTTACCCAGGAAGAAAATGAGGTGTACATCAATGACTGCAACCTTACTCTTCTTCTAATGTGGCAAGCAAACATAGATGTTCAGTTTGTGGCTGACACCTCCTTGGCTGTGGTTCAGTATGTCACTGTACATAACTAAACATGAACAGACTAGCTTGCAAGATCTTTGGAAGATATTGCCAGTTCAAGCAACTCACTGACATCTCAGTTGTGGTCACTGGGGTTGAAGACCCTATAACACAGAGAATGTGGTGCTTATGAGGCTGGCAATCACTTGATTGGTACACTTGTGTACAGCATATCTGATGCTGTGCGCTTTCAGTGTAAACTACAAAGAGAAGCGAACACGTGTACTTATTCCTCATGCTGAGATTGAGGAACTGGCTCTCAGAGACCATCTTCAAGACATATCTTGAAGAATAACCTCATTGACATGTACTACCCACGTAGACACGAAGACATGGATCAAATGTGTTTATTTGAAATGGCTAAGTGGTATGACTACAAGATGGATGCATCACCTGATTGCACATATAACATTTACAAGGTTAAAGGAGGACAGCTGCCTCTTTAAGAGACATAAGCCTTGGCTCATTGACCACTGTAAGTTACATTTAGGACATTTGAGAGCAGAAAGCATTATTACTTTGCTCTCCTATTTCTATTTAGAACCTGGAGGAATGAATCTGAATTAAAAGGTGACTGTGATACATTTGAGGAAGAATTCAATCACAGATATGAGACATTCAGCAGTGAATACTCAGACATATGTACAGAGGCTAGACACTAGAAGGAGCAACTTGAGATAGCACAGAGGCCCAGATATTCAAAAGGATGCACCTATACAACAGAGATGCTCCAGCGCAAGTACAAAATGTACCATTGTGCGATATTTAGCAGGAGGCAGCTGCACTCAAGAAGTTGCAATGCATAAAGCGCAATGGTAATTAATGCATGCACAACCATAGGGAGGAGCCATGAATAAATATCACGTAGCGATATTCAACAGCATGCACCATGCCCAATAGGGGAACAAGTGGAAGTTAAGCGAGAAGGAAATGATCCAAAATAAAAAGGAACAAGAGAGAGGCACAAGAACACTACAGGGAAGCCAAAGGTGGGAGCGAGGTGACAGCAACAAGGAAGAAGGTAGCAGTGAGTGGGATTGGGCAGGAGCAGGACAGGGCACACCTGGAAACAACCAGGAACAGAACAGGAGTGGGAAGCCTGTGCAACTGTGAAGGAGTGACAGGGAAGTGCCACAGTGGACTGAGGGCAGTGGCAGTAGGCAGGACAGCCAAAGGCCGGAGATGTACCCGTGTAGGGGAGCATCACAAAGGACAGCGGGAGGAATGGGATAACAGCTGCGGGGGAACACCAGTCAGGGACATAGCCAGTGCCACCTTCCAGATGGAGGTGGTAATGAGGGTGTGAGAAGACAGGCAGCAGGGGTCGTGGTCATGGAAGGGCCCATCAGCGTGCATAACCCAAGCAGGTGGTACCAAGCCTGCACCACCTTCAAACACTACTCTGACACAAAGATTGTGGGCTGGTACTGCCTGAACCAGGCAATCCTGAGGTGGCTCTGTGAGCTGTGCAGTGATGAGATCTAGGCACCCACATGATGGAGTCATGCTCTGTCAGTGGAGACAAAGGTGACAGCTGTCATGTGCCTGCTCACCATAGGCACCTTCCAGAGACCAACAGGGGACACAACAGGCATAACCCAGTCGGCCATGTCACGTCCTACCACACAATTCCTCAGCGCACTGCTGCCACATGCTGTGGAGTACATCCATTTCCCCAGCACACAGGCGGAGTGCACAACACACATACAAGAGTTCCACAGGGTAGCACATATGCCTGGCATGCTCTGGGCCATTGACTGCACACATGTGGCCATCCGCACACCACCTGGCCTGGACAGTGTATCTTGCATTAACCAGAAGGGGTTTGCCACCATCAATTGCCAGGTGGTGTGTGATGTCAGGGACACATAACCAATATCTGTGCCATGTACCCTAGGAGGAGCACATGATGCCTTCATCTGGCACCAGTCTGCACTGTGCCACAGGTTTGAGAGTGGGGACATCCCCACTGGCCACCTAGTGGGTGAGTATGCACATCACGCAGGATGACATGAGCAGCTGTGGAGGTGCATAGTCAGAGTGCCATGGGTACCCGCCTTGACAGCCCATGGCAGAGCCGCGAGACCACCCTACTAATGTCCACCATCTACACAAAGGTGACAGCAGCTACCCACTCCGTCCCTGGCTGCTCACATCATACCAGCACCCGCGACCCCATCACAGCAATGGTACAAAGAGGCACTTCCCACCACATGTAATGTCATTGAGCTGGTGTTCAGGATGCTGAAGGCATGTTTTGGTGCCTGGACATGTCTGGCGGTGCCCTCAGTACAGCCCCTGAAGGCCTGTGGGCTACTCCTGGCCTGCTGCATCCTGCACAACATGGCCAATGACTGTGGGATAGCCATAGAGGTCAAAGAGGGGATAGAGATGGGGATGATGAGGACACCAGTCCAGATGGTGATGGGCAGCCACCCTTGGGTGATGGGACCCCTGCCTGATCCAGATGTCACAGCTGCACAGGGACACCATCACAGAGGAGCACTTCAGCCAACACAGGCAGGTCACAGGGCTGTTGGGGCCAGTGCTGTGATGGGGTGTGTCCTGTGAGGTGTATGCAGGGTGCTGTATCTGGTGGTGGGGTCAGGCAGGCCCTGTCACATGCGGGTACCTCATGCTGCCAACGCAGGGTCAGTCTCTCAGCTGTACCTCGGGAGGGCTGTGCAGGGTGGCACTGTGTCTGCAGTTGTTGCATTGGTGGCTGCTCACACCCACTGGAGGGTGCTCATGGTGGGGCTGCCTTGCATGGCTCCATGGTGCACAGGGTTGCATTGTCACAGTGGGGTGGTGGCATGCATGTGGTGTCATGCACTGTTGGCCGCTGCTCCAGGGCAGGGTGTCTAGGGATCACTGTGCAGGGTGTGCTCTGCATTGGTGGGATGGTGTAGCACAGTGTGGCCTGACCTCCTTGTGTGCCGGTCACAGCTTGCCAGGGGTGTGCTGGGGCACCATGCCCCAGCTGTGGGATTGTTACTGGTGTCCATGGGCTGGTGGTTCTTCCAGCTCTCCTCAGGTTGTGCGGTTCATGGGGTGTGGGGGCAATGTCTGTTCTGCTGTGTGCTCCTCTGCCCATATCTTCCATGGGTGGTGGACCCCTGAATCCTGTCCCTGCGCATCCCTGGTTGTGCTTATGCACTGCTACCCTGCTCCACTGTGCAACCCTGATTGTGCTACTGCACATCAGACCTGCACCACTGCATATCCCTGGTTGTGCCATGTCGCAGTTGGCATGATATTCAGTTGTGTGGTGCAAGCGCATCTTGGCCTGCAAAGTGTTTGAATATCACACTTGTTGTGCATAGGTGCGCAAACTTGCACCTGCTCCTGCTATTGCACTACTTTGTGGCACAGTTTGAATATCCGGGCTTGAAACTACTTGAAGAGAACACTCCCATTAGTTGACAGGAGAATCTTGATCCAGAAGGACAAGGTATCTTGGAGAACCTCTGCCTCTGAATGCCCCAGAAGTTTTCATGTCAGAAGTGGAGAGTTCTATGGAACATGGCACACACTGCAGTGTTGACCCAGCTGAGTTGAGAGAGACTCATTGAACAGCAACATGTGGTTCACTGTGAGGTCACTGATGCTGTATGGCATGGATTACTACATGAGCACAAGAAATGTGACTGTCTTGACTACAATCCACTGCTGATGTTTGTTAGTGGCTCAGCTGGCACAGGGAGTTTCCTTATAGAGACCATAATGGCAGAAATACAGAACCTGACAGGGTCATCAATGTCTGTTGCTGTTAGTGCTCCCATTGGACTGGCTGCATACAACATTGGTGGAATTACTTACACCATCTCTTCATGTTGCCAGTGGATCATGGCAAAGAGGAGATTATCGTAAGCTGTCATTTGAGGTTGCATCACAGCTTTGTTCTATGTTTGCTAAGATGAAGTTACTCACCATTGATGAGATTAGTATGGTCTCCAATGTAATGCTTGCCTATATACACCTACGTCTACTGGAGATCTTGGGGGACTGACTATGGCGATGCATTTGGTGGTAAAAGCATTGTTGTATTTCGAGACCTCTTACAGCTTTCACCAGTTAATGCAAAACATGTCTTTGCAGTTTTGACTGTCAAGCAGGCTAAAAATACACTAGGCTGCATTGGAGGTTTTAACCTGTGGGAGTTATTTACCTATGTTCGAGCTGTATCAGAACATGCAACAAAGTGGTGATCTGGCTTACAAGGTACTGTTGGACCAAACTCATGCAGGTTCTTTGTCACCAAAACATGTTTAAAAGTTACATGGTCAAAAGAATCAGAATGGATACTACAGCCATAGAAAAGTATGTGATGTTTTCAGTGATGTGTGCTCTACAGGCACATGCATTGTGTGTCTTATGCCACGACTGAAGAAATGTGTTGAGTTCAACAGTGTCATGTTGCAGAGAGAGAATCAAGAGATTCTCACACTGCATGCTGTTGATACAGTTGATGGTGTCATTCTAAGTTGGAAAATGGTAGTGAAGATGACCGAACTAAAGCAGATGTTTCCCACACAGCTGGAATGGAAGCTTTTCTTACAGTTTGTAAGAATGCATATGTCATGCTATGCCACAATCTTGATATGGAGGGTGGCATGTTAAATGGTGCCATGGGTAACATCATTGACTTCATTTATGATGTTCAGAAAATAAATGTTTATTGAGACACTTCTTGTTCACTTTGACAACATGGAGCAGCCTGTACAGATTGATCATACTGTACCTGTGTTAAGTTCCAGGTATTTAAGGATATCTATGAGCACAGGAAACAGTTTCCAATATCTTTTGTGCATGCTGTTTCAATTCACAAGTCTCAGGGCTTGAGTTTGGATTCAACAATGGTGGACATAGGGACAGAAATTTTCAAAGATGGCATGAGCTATGTCACACTTCCATGCATACATAGCCTTTCTGGGTTACACATCATAACACTTGCACATCAGAAGATACGCACTGACAAGCAATGTATTGTCGAGTACAACAGATTACGTACTCTATATCAGCCACAGATGTCTTAAATACTGCTACCTACGTGTGTGGTTGTCTCACATCCCACAGTCACAGCTACACCTGGCAACAAAGAAAACAAGCTTCTGCAACTGATTCAACTGTGCAGAGTGGTAAGAAGGTCACAATGTCAAATACAGATATAGAACCAGCTGTCAGTCTGAAGTTAGTTGGTATGGCTGTTGTCCCAGTGTTTGATACCAGTACTAGAGTTAACTGCTATGCTAATTCAGCTATGTAAGTCTTTTCCACATGCCACACTTTGTCCAGGCAATATCTGCTTCACAAGAGACTCCTTTATCAAGGCATTGAAGCAGGTTGTCAATGTGGCTTCTGATCAAGCTAACAACATACAGTCACTTACACCTCTGCGACAGGTGTTGGGTACATATAGACGGATGCAGTACATTTGCTGCTAACATGCAGCAGGACACCAGCGAGTTCATGATGGCAATCATAAACAACTTGGATGAAGAGGATTCCAATTCATCCGTATTTCACTGTGTCATATGTAACCAAATATGTATGTGTGTTATGTGGTCATTCAGAGAGAAACACAGAAAACATGCCTTGGGTTTCTCTGTTTGGGTCTCAGATTAAAAGTGTCAAGCTCTGGCAGCTGTTTATGAATGCAGAAAGTGGTCACTTGTGTGTAAGTTGTAGAGGTACATGTACTCAGTCTATATGTCTCAGGACTTCATCTCAGTATCTTATGCTTGTATTGCATAGATTTGACTCTTATGGGCTCAGACTTGACACACCTATCACTGATTTCACAGCTGGTAGAATTTTATTTAACCAAGCAGTGTTTGACACTCATGCTGTGATCTACCACTATGGCTAGTCTGTACATTCTGGACATTACACTTGTTTATTGAGGTACAGAACTGGCTGGGTTGAGTGCGACGATTCTACAAGCTCTTTCAAACAGACACTACCGTGATACTCGAAAAATGCATACGTGCTGATATTGAAGAATTACAACAATCTTCATGTGTCAGAGGAATAGTTACACAACATGTGACATACTTTGCTGTACATTTTGTTACAGAGTCACTTCTGGTACATTAAAATATTTTTCATACAGATGTACATTCATTACTACATTGGTAACATATCACATGGTTAAATAGCATATGCTTACTCAATGTGAAGTATAAGATTATTGTGTTGATCAGTGACACAGTGAAAATAGTTGCAGTGGTCTTTAATCAGTGCCAGCTGTCTTCACAGTCACTAGAAAAACCACACTTATATGTCTAAGAAACACATTTTAATGTCAAAGAGATATTCCTATCTGGTCGCCCTCTTCTGTCAGTGTTTTTCTTATGAGTATGTTGTATGAAGACATAACAAGTACTAGTTGCCACACTTGCCAACTCTGTGCCTCTACTAAGGCACAATACTTATCCATGTGCATTAAGAAAACAGTGTTACATATCTGTTTGCAACAATTTTCTTTATCTTAACATTACTAGGATCTTTTATAACTAAAAGACTTCCTGTGTTTGTTCCAGTTCTGTGCCAGCAGTATTCAAGTCTCCTTTTTACATGGTCAGATGACCTGCACTTAACAGTACAATACTCAAAAATGTACATCCTCTGTACATGTTGATTAGTATCAGATGTGCCTTGTGTTCCTTTTTTATCCACTTGTGTCTTCACTGAATACCACCATTTTGTGTCGCAACAGTGTATTACTATACCTGTTTTGTTGTCATACATCTGTACTGTATTTATGTATATATAATAGTTAATACATCACTTAGTAATATTTTGTATACTGTGACATTTACAGTAGTTGTGTTAATTGCCATATTAGTTGCTGTATTGCAGAAATAACTAATATCTGACTGTTTTGAAGTATTATATTCATAAGCATTTAAATGTTATGTGAATACATGTATTATTATGAACTGAGGATCGTAAATGGAGGAAGCTGATTGGCTGAGCCCTCTTCTTACCTGTGATGATATCCAGCTACATCATCATGGGTAAGAAAAAGGTGCCAACCAACAGCTCGTTTACCTACATGAAATCCATTCACCTGTACATTTTGGCACCGGCAAGGCTGTACTCTAGTTCAGTGACAGCAGCAGGCAGGGCAGTGGTTTTCACTTAGGGTGCCATACATTTAACTTAGGCTTAAATGGTCTCCCGCTGGGGCAAAAAGAAAACACACAAACCCTTGGTCATGCACAGCAACAGCACCGATGGCCACATTCCACCCGTACATGTCAGTCAGGGCAGCTCTAGCATGGTCACAGTAGTTTCTCACTTTTGCGGCGTGTTGTCCATTTTAAAAAATACATATGTCATGTCATGCCACTCCATTTGGCTCTTTAAAAATGAAAACCATATCAAAACAGCCCCACAGTCTCTCCCAAACCTCCTCATCCATGGCTGTTTATAAAAAGGCAAAAGTCATAAAGCAACGGTCACCCTCGTCTCTAGAGCCCGTCGCTAACCGGAACAACACAATGGTCTCTTACAGGAAATATATTCCCATACTAGCAACTGTCTCATGCTGACTGGTAAAGAGAGACTGTCACATGCAGCAACCACTCCTGATTGCCACAGTAGCTTCACACTGACCTGTCCACTCTTCTCACAGATGACAATGGAGCAGTGCTCCTGCCTGCTTGTGGCAAATGCCAGTGTCTTCCTTTCACTCAGTTTGTAATTTCTGCTTCCTTCAACCTGCTGAAATTAATGGGAGGGAATGCCAACCTCACAGAAAACCTTAGCTCTTCCTGTGCAAATATTAGAACTTCACCAAAGTTACTCACAACTCACTGCAAATCCTTCCTACACCATACAGTGAAGAAAAGTGTAAGAATCCAGACTCTTATGCCAGGCACTGCCAACTGCTCCTGGAACAGGACTAACAGGACAAGGTATATATTTTTTTAAAAAGCTTCTCTCTGCTGAGATGACATTCCTAAATGATGCTGCTACAGAGATCTTTTGAAACACAATACAAAGCAGGTACACTCTGCTTGCTTTCTCAGCAGATTTCATATGCAGTACTGTGCAACAGCACCACCTGCTGTTTATAAGTAATAGAACTATTTTCTTCATATGTATTCCTACACCATAATTCACTACTAAAACATTTTAAAAGTCAATTTTAAAGCATTTGTTTTACAAATAAAACTATGAATCCAGTTCATAATAGCAATAATGCACTCCAGGGTGTGGTATATCATGGGATATCGTCACTTCTCAGGTGGTTGGACACACTCGGCCCGCGGCCTTATGCCCAACCACCAGAGGTGTGATGATATCCCATGATATACCACACCCTGTTGTGTCATTATTGCTTAAGTATGACATAGATATGTAATTCCACATATATAGTATATTGTAATTCCATATAGCCATAATGATATCAAAGTTAAGTGTTGTAGTAGATATTGTTAATTGTGCACAGGTTACATTCTCTGATTATAATATAATTAAATGTTATATTAATAGCATTCTGGTAACACTTTCTTTTATGTAAGTAGAAGATGTAAAGATCTAGGTGCTTTACTAGTCCGTTAGTAATGTTATTATTGATTTGATCATTTTTACTGATGTATATAGTCCCTGTTATCATGTGCTATTTGATTTAATTGTGTGCTAAGTGAATTAAATGTATGTTTATAATACTTAACAATTGTACATCAGACACTTTCACTGATAAAAACTGAGTTTTAGTGTTCCTGATAATATTTTTTGATCTCCTCTATTGAGGGGTTGGGTGGAAATTTTCCAAATGCAGCAACATAGTGATATGTCTCAAGATGTATATGTGTGTATACATATGCGTTTGTGTACACATAAAATATATTACAATTAAATGTTTAACAGTAAGTTTCAGGTGAATATTTTTATAGAGAAGATTGTCTGTTTTTGCTGCTATTACTTTAACAGTTGCATCTGGTTTTTCGCCCACCCAGGAACATTCACACTATCAGTCACACAATGACAACAACATCATAACTGTTTGATATGTATAAGCAGTGTGAAGAGAGTACTATGGTACATGTGTTTATGTACTGTGTACTACTGTCACATCTTAGTCATTGACTATCTGTGAGATTGTTTTACATGTATTTCAAACATTGGTAAAAACATTTGAATGTTTGTCTTGTGAGACTGATTTTGTGCACCAATTGGATTTTTAATTTGGGCTTTTTACAATTTTAAATTGGGCAATAAATCTTTGTAAGCCTTTATCTACCTGTGCTGTCTTTAATTAAGCACAAAGTAATAGTGATAATATGTATGTTGCTATTGGTGTATTGATGTACAATGCTCATTAATGCAGATTACGTCCTTTGCACTGTTTGTGTGCTATAGACCAATGTGGTGAACAGATTAATCTTCTATTCCATAAATTGAGCATTGTATTTTTACATCAAAGGTGTAGAACATAACCTATTGCTGTATAAATACTATCAGAGAACTACATATTCAGACAAAGGTATCTATATCTTGGTGAGTCTGTGTTGTGAAATGGAGGCACAGTCTCAACAACAACATTCAAATAAATATGACATAATTATTTCTCAAAAGACAGGAAATTCATGACAAAAAACTCTGTTTAATGCATCAGTTAGGGTTGTTCCACAGCAACAAAGAGAGCAAATTTGGTGTTAGAGTAGAAACCCTAACTCCACATTCCCCCACCCCCAGCTCCACACACGCACACACACACACACACACACACACACACATGCACACACACATGCACACATACACATACACACACACATATGGATGTAGGGGGGAGGTCTAAGGCAACACAACCAATCACAGACAACCAGCAGCAGGTGACAGAAATAACATAAACTGTCTAAATGTACTACAAGACACATCCATCATCATGGGCCAACAAGTGTGCAAGTTCTGCTGCCATCCAAGTGAGTTTGTCCTCTGCATGCATGCTGCCCATCAGTCGTTACTGTATTACAGTATATATTTTTATATCTAATAGATTTTGTATATCTCCTCAATGACAGTGTGTTGATAATCATCAATGTAATAACATGCCATTATCTGGTAGTAGTGCTACAGCCCATTGTTGACTGTTAATGCCTCCTGATGTTACCCCACAATAAGGCAATCCTGTGTCAGTATACCATTCTCTACACAGCAGTACTGTACAATCATCTTACATTGTAGAATATAAAATCAGTATGGAACTCTCAGACCTGATAACTCACACGATAACACTATACAATAGCTCAGTTGTTAAAACGTTGTCATTTCAAACAGCAAATTGTGTGCCTCCACTATTTGATATAGTGCTGCTACTATGGTATTCAAAGCATCAATATTTAGGCGCTCATCTTCATGAGCACATAGTAGCAGAGATCAGTTTAAGAGACTTTAGTATGTGTAACAGTGCACTGATCTTACCATCCTATAAGACACAAAATTGGAGCAATACAGTATTATCTACTAACTCATTCTCCACTATTATTTGAACCTTAACAGTTCTGCATGATGCTGTGTCACTCAAAGTATTCTATGTTACTAGTTCAGTCCTTTGCCTTGCTCTGACTCTGTAACTGTTAACGCATCTTTATGTTTGTATACACATTACTACCTATGTGGTATTAGTGGTGGTCAAACACAAAATTTTCCACCTCTGTACCTATCAATGAATAATATTAGACAGGATTAACACCACAGTTTCATCTCTGTAAATGGCTCCTAATCATCCCAGCAGTAGCAAACAGTGTATTTTGATGCAATAATTAACACTATGCTGCTCACTGCTATCTAATCCTAAACACATCAACAGCAATGTCAAACTGTAGGTGACAAACTATTAAATATAATAATGGCTCATGGTTGAAATTATCATGCAAAACATTTTCACATATACGCGGTCATATGACTATTGTCATAGGCTGGCAGCATCATGACCATCTATAGCACTGTTAGTTTTGTTAATGGCTCTGCATGGGGCAGTAAAATTACAAAATATTTATTTTGCATACTATTTTTGAATTGCAAATAGCAGAACTGTCACACAAGTACTGAATAGAAACATAGAATTTGATGGCAGATAAGGACCGCTTGGCCCACCCAGTCTGCCCATTTCCTACCTACTGGATAAGCTGCAGATCCTAGTTAACCAGCAGCCTACTTCTTCCTACCCCACCCCAGAATTGCCTTATGACTGTCCCATGCATGCTTGAATTCCACCACTGATTTTGACTCTACAACCTCCTCCGGAAGGCCGTTCCATGCATCCACAACCCTCTGTGAAAAATACTTCCTTAAATTACCTCTGAGCCGCCCCCATCTTCAAATTGTGCCCTCTTGTTCTTGCACACCTTTTTTTGAAAGATGCTACCCTCTTGGACTTTGTTGATTCCTTGAGGTACTTGAAAGTTTCTATCATGTCCCCCCTCTCCCTCCTTTCCTCGAGGCTATACATATTAAGCTCCTTAAGTCTATCTTCATATGTCTTCTGCAGACCCTGCACCATTTTAGTTGCCCTCCTCTGGACAGCTTCCATCCTGTCTATGTCTTTGCGGAGATTGGGTCTCCAGAACTGCACACAGTACTCCAGATGGGGTCTCACCAGCTGTCTGTACAGAGGGATAATAACTTCTTGTTTTCTACTGGTGATGCCTCTCCCTATGCATCCCAGTATCCCCAACCCTCCTTGCTGCCCTCTCACATTGCTTGCCCACCTTTAGGTCATCTGATATGACTACCCCAGGTCCCTTTCCATTTTTGTTGTTGTTAGTATCTCACCCCCATTGTGTACTCTTTCCTGGGTTTTGTTTCCCAGGTGCATTACCTTCTTCTTAGCATTGAATCTAAGCTGCCATACATTTGACCATTCCTCTAACCTTACCAAGTCCCTTCTCATCCTTTCCACCCCACCCTGTGCATCAACTCTGTTGCAGATCTTAGTGTCATCTGCAAAGAGACATACTTTTCCTTCCAGTCCTTCTGCAATGTAGCTATAAAGACATTGAAGAGGACCAGTCCTAATAGTGAACCCTCGCGGTACCCACTAGTAGCCCTCCTTTCTTCTGAGTGGACTCCATTTACTATTACTCTCTAAGTCCTATTCTCCAGCCAATTCTTTACCCAGGCTGTCATCTTGGGACCCATTCCCAGGCTGGCTAACTTGTATATTAACCTTTTGTGTGGGACTGTGTCAAATGCCTGTGTGTATTAATAGATATGTGACAAGAAATGATCATTCATGCAACATGCATGTCTCAATGTGAACAAGCACATCTTGATTTGAACAAGTGTCTATTTAAAAATACTTGTTACTTAAGGGCTCTCATACTGTCTTTTTATTCTGTGTATGTCCACATTACATCACACACAATGTTATAGATAGTTTCTTGTATGTTGATACCTCATTATATCATCGCAGCATGAATAAACAATTTATATCATAGAAATGTTATGTGTAACAGTATTGTTGCGACATGTGACCATATGAAGATGTGCACAACCTCTGTACACCCATGACTGCTCAAGTGCAACAATTGTTGGACCATGATGATGGATGTGTCTTGTAGTACGTTTAGACAGTTGTATGTTATTTCTGTCACCTGCTGCTGGTTGTCTGTGATTGGACGTGTTACCTTGATCCTGCCCTACTTGTGTGTGTGTGTGTGTGTGTGTGTGTGTGTGTGTGTGTGTGTGTGTGTGTGTGTAGCTGAGGGATGCAGAGTTAGGGTTTTCAGTCCTAACACAGAAAATTTCCTCATTTTTGTCGCTGTGTAGGAACTCTAACTGATGCATTAAATGGAGTTTTTTCCATGAATAAACATATATATATAAATATATATATATATATATATATATATATATATATATATATGTATATGTATATATATTTATTATACTGCCATGGCAGTGGCACTGTAGTTAGGTTAAGTAAGCACTTTAATGTTAAACCTCACATTTATACCTTAATAACTTTGCCATTGTATGATGGAGTTGTCTGCACTTATGTATGCACGGTCTGGTACCATAGATCTCTACATATGACACGTTGTGTTATGGTCAGATGTATGATTGTGGAGCTGCAGAACACAAAAACACACAAAAGGACATTTTGTGTGATTCTTTGCTTAGACTACAGATGGAACAATTTGTCCATTTGTTCTGAAAACATCAGGAAGATGCAATCTGGGTCACCGATGTGTCTTTTAAGATTTGGTGTAAAGTATTAAACCGTTCAAAAAATTCTGATTGTAGTCAATGTGGAATAAATATATGTGTCTCACAAAAGTGTCACAAGTTTAATTTTCCTTTCACAAATGGCTCTTTTACTTTCGTTCTGCCACCATCTTGTTTTCAGATAGCAAGAGAAAAATGCCTGGCAATTAAATTTGGGATCCTCTAGGTAAATACTGATGGCTGGGTTTACCTAGTTGGGTCCTGAGGATGCCAGCCCTATCTTTTTGGGGTAAAACCCACCAGAAATGCCATTTTAAACTCAAAATTTCAGTACTTTCGTAAATCATGGGAAAAATATCCGAGAAACTTTTGCAAATTTTAAAGTTTTGTGCTGTTTTTTAAAATTTTCATGATTTGCGAAAGAACTTTGTAAACACTGCAAATCTTTGCCAGTCCCCTGCAACATAACAGTTGGGTCTTTTGGGGTGAAATTTTCAGGGTGGCAAGCACTGGTCCAACAGATGTTCCCATTTGTGGTTTGGTGCCAAAATTAAACTGACCCAAAGTTACAAGATTCGAAGTTGAGAACTTTTACATACCATAACACTGATGTGTCCGTGAAGCCTTTCTGCACCTGTATCTTGAAAATGAGGAGATACAGAATTTTGGCTAATTGCTGCTTTGATCACCTATAAGTGAACTAACCTGCAGAAAAATGTTTGGAAATCATAGATTACACCAGCAGTGGAATTTCTTTTCTACAGTACTTACTACGGTTATGGAGACACTGGCAAATTAGTGTCACATGGGTTCCAAGGGTGCATTTTCAGCATATTTCAGTGCCCATATCTTGTAAAGGATGTGAGATACAGATTTGGTTGATTTACTGTATCTCACGTGGGTACTCACTGTCATGATTACAACAGCACTGGAATTGTTTTCCTATCTACTATGGCTGCTTAGATATTAGCACATTTGTGTTACAAGGCTTCCTTGCTCTGTAAGGCTGCCATATGGCCCCATAGCTATGTATAAGTGGGGAGCACAAGGCCTGAAGGGGCAGCACTCCATACTCGCATACCATTATGAAAAAAATGCATATATTCATAGCAAAAACTCTGTTAATGCATCAGTTAGGGTTCATAACACAGTGACAAAAGCATGGAAATGTGGTGTTAAGGTTAACACCCATACCACCTGATCCCCACCCTCCATGCATCAAGAGGCATCGAGGTGTGTGTTGGGGTCATGGTGCCTACCTCTCACCCATTTCCTATACTGCACCACCTCAGCTTCTTTACACATGGAATGGGGTGAGAGTTAGGCTGATGACCCAAATGCCCACCCGCTGCCTGTTGGTGTGTGGGGTGGGAGGTAGGGGTGGTAGGGGTGGTAACCCTGACACCACATTTCTATGCTTTCTCACTGTGCTATGAACTCTAGCTGATGCAGTAACAGATTTTTGCTATGAATATGTATATATATATATATATATATAGAGCACACTGGTGTGGGCTCCCACTGTGGCAGAATGCTAGGTGGGGATATGCATTGATTCAGCACAGGATTGGGCACCCTAATGTCGGTGGAGAGGGCAAAGTTGTTTGATGCAGGATCCTGCATTGAAATGATCACAATTTTCAATGCAGGATTCTTTATTGACTACATTGGAGGACAGTTTCTTTTCCATGGGCTTTTAAATAATGTTAGGCTCAGTGGGGTGGGCTCCCAGTGTGCCAGATATGTGCAGGGATACATACTGACATGGGGATTGGGCATTCTGTGTCAGTTGGAAAAAGTGATTTGCACACAGTACCAACACAGGGACTGGGTACCCGTGTTGAAAGCAAATTTTCTCCACAGTGTTGTAGAGTACTTGATGCAGGATCCTGCATCAATATAATGGAAAATTTTAATTCAGGATTCTGCATTGAAGAAAATACCTCTGGGAATGGTTTTCTTCTTTTACAGGTTTTAAGCAGTAAATACTATATATTTGGGCACACTGGGTGGGCTCCCAGTGTGCTTAAAGACCACACTCTATTGTGGGAACAAGCAGCATGTCTTCCTTGACTCTGCAGCCAGCAGCGCAAGTTCCAGCTGTTGCTGCAGAAGTCAAGAAAATACTACACTTCTCATACAGAGAACAGCTTACAAGCCATTCTCTGTATAAGCTGGCACACAACATTGAAAACTTGTTTGGTGCCAGCAAACACCAAAAACATCAGATTACACCTGAACAGGTTCTCTTTAGCTGTTTTCTGATTTTTTTCTGTTTGAAACATTCCCTAGTTCAACATCCTCGCTAAGCAGCAAAACAAGATGGCAGCCACAACACAGCTCAATCACAGGACTGTGAATTATGTGAAAAATACCAGCATTCTTTGTGAAAAGAAGCTGGTATTTTTCTGAACTCTCTTATTGTGCGAAAAATAGTATTTTTCTTGCCTGACATATTAATTTTCTAATAGAAAATAAAGGAAAATAAAAATGTCATAATGTTTGAATGGATTCATATTTTACACCAAACCTTCAAAAGACACATCTGTGATCCAAAGGCTTTCTACTCTGAACATTTCAGCCCATACCTCATAGCCGTTTTTGAGATCCAGCTGTAGAAAGAAATTTAAAATAATTCTGATTTTTCTATTTATTCAACCCTTCATATCTCAGAAACTGCTTGGAGGATTTACACAAAGTTTGGAAATTCAAGAGACCTACACTGAGAGATGATGCATACCAAATTCCATGCAAATCCATTGAATGGCTCCAAAGTTTTAAGGCTCAAATTGTGGACTTTAACATAGAAGTGCAATTTCACCCTAACTATACTGGCGTAATCATGCCAGTGTTTTTATATATATATATATATATATAGAGAGAGAGAGAGAGAGAGAGAGGCAGCATGAGAGGCCAAAACTCTCCATTTAATGCATTAGTTAGGGTTGTTCCACACCGACAAAAGCAAGAAATTTGGTATTAGGGTTGATTGTAACCCCCTCGACCCCACCCACCCAACCGGCATTGGGTGCACATTATGGTTGTTGCCATAACTCTCACCCCATCACATGTGTAAAGAAGCAGAAGTGTAGGGAGAATGGGGTGAGAGTTAGGACCAACAACCTAATGCACACCCCAATGCCAGTTGAGGTGTGTTTAGGGGCCGAGAACTCCAACCTAACACCAGGCCCTAAACTTTGTTAGTGTGGAACAACCTAACTATCGTTAAACTGAGTTTTTGCCTCTAATTTCCTTCTTTTGAGAACGATAATGAGAAATAGTGAAAGCAATGCAGCGGCAGGAGCGTGGGGCCCTTCTGGCCCCACGATCCCCTCACATGATGTCTTGTCACATAGTAACATTCTGCCCTCAAACACAAATAGTAATGTGCATGGTAGCGCAAAGCAAAACAGAAAGAGAAACAGTAGTGTAGTCAGAAATGTTAAAAACAACACAAAAGCAAGCGCAAATGAAAATGCAAAGGTAATGCACATGGTGGCATAGACGTGAAAGGTAAGTGAAGCGGGAACCGGAACCTCAAGCTAAAAATGGTAACTGTAACAGTAATGTAAGCCACTGGATGGTTTTCCCAAAAGCTGCATAAAGAAAGACAGTGAGTACAAAGAATGTAAGCATAATAATGGTTCTCGAGCAGAAAATAAGGAGTTGGAATACTAAATTGCTTATATCTCAGGAACTGTACAACGTAAAAAATTTAAAAGTCATATGATTTATGACTTTCCTTGCTAGTTTATGCTTAGCCCCATTATGGGGCTAAGCATTTTACAAAAAGTCCAGTATCTACGCACCGTTTCCAGATACAGGCCTCCGAAAGGCGCCGCTAACGCAGTAATGATATCCTATGGGAAAAAAATAGACGCTCGAGTGCCATAACTTTGCTCCCTGTAATATTTTGTCACAAACCACAAAAGGCACATCTGTGGGATGTTGGCTGTGTTCCTTCAAATTTCAGCCAAAAGACAAAACCATTATTTTGCATCGGTCGCAAAGGATTCCTGTAATGCATCAGAAGCCGTAATGTTATCCTATGGGAAAAGCATCAATTTTGGAGTGCAGAATTTTGCCGCCATGTAATATTTTTCAACAAAATACTAAAAGGCACATCTGTGACATATCGGCTGTGTTCCTCAAATTTCAGGCCAAAACACCAAACCGTTCTTTTGCAGTAGGTGCCAAAGAATTGCTGTCATTTTCCCACAGCCTAGAAAAGTACTGTTTGTTGAGGAAGCTTGAATTCATTTGACAGTGTCACAAGTGCGACAGTCCTTTATGAAAGTACTTTTGCAGAAATTTAAAAACATATTTCTTGGGTGTTTTACCCCAAAATAAAGACATGGCTAACATCATCTGGGTCCGACTAGGTGAATACAAAATAATTAGGTTCCTAGAGGGTCCCAATTTTAAATGCCAAGTATTTTGCTGATCACTAACTGAAAACAAAATGGCAGACTTGCAACAGTAAAGGGCCATTTGCAAAAGTAAAAACTGCATTTGAGACACCGTCAAACTTTTTGTTAACTTTTCCTTTGACGTATAATGGGAACTTGTTTTTGAATAACTTTTGAACCATTTAATATTTTTTCACAAAATCATCAAAGGCACATCGGGACCGGCTGCATGTTCCTGAAGATTTCTGACGGTCACACAAACCATGCAAGCTGTACACCCGACAGTAAAATTCCAGAAAAGCGTAAATGAGCGTGCAGATCATTCTTAATAACTCCGCAGTCAGATATGCGACTGGTACGAAACTTAGCAGATCCCAAGGCATATGGGTCTTGATCATGTTTTCCAAATTTCAAGTAAATCTATTGAACAGTTGCAAAGTTATTAAGGTACAAAAGTTTGGGTTTAACATGTAAATGGCTCCTCAACCCTAACTATAGTGGCACTACTGTGCCACTATAATATATATATATATATACATATTTATTTATTTATTTATTTTATTAAATGGGTAGGAAAAATAATCTCTGTTGCTTGGCTGAAACACATCACATGGCCATGTGTATGTCAGAGCATGACCGCATGCCTGAACTTTCACCCTGTCCAAAACCATTATAGCCATTTTATAAGATAGATAACCCACTGTAGGATGTGCAATTGTGGCCTGATAATTGCACACCTTGGGTATCTGAACATACTCGGACTATGGCCACATGCATCATAACACACACCAAGGCATGTATATATCAAAGCGTGACCGCATACCTTACAGTGGGTTATCTATTACATATATATATATATATATATATTGATATATATATATATATATATATATTGATATATACAAAAAATGTTGTTAATGCATCAGTTAGAGTTCCACTGTCAAAAGTATGGAAATGTGGCATTAGGGTTTGCAACACTAGTATCCCATCCCCCACCCCTGCGCAGACCAACAGAAAGGGGTCACTAGAAGTTGTCAACACAAATGCTTACCCCATTCCATTACAAAATAAGGTGACATGGATACAGCATAGGAGAATGGGGTGAGCATTATCGTTGACAACTTCAATTCTGCCCTCGCCTGTTGGTCTTTGCAGGGTGGGGATGGGATGCTAGTGTTGCAAACCCTAATGCCACATTTCCCTACTTTTGATGGTGGAACTCTAACTGATGTATTAACAAAGTTTTTGCAATTTATTTCCTTACTTTTGAAACAGTTTAGCTCTGCACTCCCATCCCTCCATACATGCATATATGCCTTATGGGAGCACAGGGCCGTCCATGCCCTGTGCTTAAATTTATTGGGCTACAGTGATCACATTGTCAACATAGCCATGTTATTACCCCACCAGATGTGTAGTGCAAGTTCATTTTCAATCCCCACCAAAATTTAATTCTGTGCAACATCAATGCCATTCCGTGACACAGGTTTGAAAACACATTTTGGCCAGTATTTGAAAAATTACTCCTGTCACATACATTCTATGAAGTAATAATAACTGTATGTTGAACATTTTGTGTCAAAATATTTCACATGTACAAAGTTATGAACGTGTGTAGGGAAACTGCAGCGAATGTTCATAACTCAGTCATTTTTCCATATTTTCACCTCAAATTTACAACATGGCCTTTAGGGACCCAACCTCATGATCAATATGACTATCATTATGTTAATCCTGACCCAAAAGTGAATTCACCAAGCTACCATGAAAACATCTTTGGGGCAAGAGTTGGAAAACAACAGCGATATTGTTCATGAGGTGGGTCCCCAAAGGCCATATTGAAAATGGGTCAAAAAGCTAAAAAACAGCTGAGTTAGGCATAAAAGTTGAAACCCCCAGTGAAATACGTTGAATGGCATTAACCTTAGTTTCTAATATTGCAGTAGCCAGTTCCAGCAACAAGGCGTGTCTTTGATCGGAGAGTGGATTTTGAACCTGGGACCTATTCAGGTGAGTGTGGGTCTGTAGATGTGTCATGAGGGATGTTTGGAGTGGATGCACAGTGGAGGTCGGGTGGGGGGTGCGGGCATGGTCAGCAATGGATTTTTCTTGTATAAGTTAAATTAAAAAGACATCAAGTGATGGTCTGTTATTCACCAAAAACAGTTCATGGGAGTGTGGATGGAAGCCACGGACCACCAATGAAAATCAAAAATAGGTATTGGAGGGTGGGGTGCCACTGGACACCATGTAGAAAGCCAGGAACAGCGCTGGGCAGAAGAGTAGTATTTGGTAGTTTACTGGGGAAAGGAATGAAATGTATTGTTTTATTTACATTTTCTTTAACATTAAATGACTTTGAGACCAAATATTGGTCCAGAATATTTGTGCAATTTGGAGTAAGCAATAAATTCAAACCTTCATGCAACATGGAATGTTTGTCACCTAACATGATGTGACACATGTCTAGCCTATGCTGGTGTTTCCATCTTTACTGAATTTTAATTTGGGGCCATAATTATATTTATCTTACCAAGAGTATCTACACTTTGAAAGCAGGGTAAGCTAGTTATATTTTAGCTCACTGCTGCATCCCTGAACCCTGTAACCCATTTTAGTACAAGATTTGTGTATGGTTGCCTAGCAGCCATATAATGCTGATTTCAGTGCATCACGCATAGGGTGGGTGTCATCATGCATTATGCCACTTACGAGGGTCACGATGGTGAGCTTAATTAATTTGAAATCCATGTCCCTGCCCAACTGAACCTAATATGCTGTAGAGCATTTTCACACCATTCAGCATCTAAAACTAATAAAATAAAGTATCTTATACCCATTTGGAACGGTAGCACTATTTCATGCTTTTATGGGATATGAAACATTTACTATTGCATCTCATATTTTTGGGAGAGTTTTGGTCATTTGCAACTCATTACATTTGAAAACAGTCATATGCAGTCTGGTATGGGCATTCAGTTAATTTCATTTTAAACAGAGAAACAGCAATATTGTCTTTATGTGTGAAAGGGAGGCACTTTTTTCACTGAGATTTCAGACTGTCCTTTGAATTTACCGATCAAAGTTACACTTCAATTGGATGCTTCATGGGACTGTGGGGAGGATTGGGGTCCACAAGATGATCAGGAAAATAAGAATATTGTTTCACTGGATTTACCTGACTGACCAAAACTCGCACATAGATGGCCACCAACACCTAAACCATCTCCTCATGGCACACTTCTCCTCCAACTGCACATGCCTCTAGCTCTTTTCCCTTCCCAACATGACCAGCCATCTGCTCTCTTGCGGCCTCCAGGGCCCACCAAATTAGTCAGTACTTGCCCAAGTATGCTAGGCATCTTTTGGTCTAATTATGCATTGTGCTTTTCAACCAGCCTGACTACTACTCCAGTATTCCACCCACTGAGTAACCTCATGGGATATCGGTTCTGCAGCATAATGTATCTGCTGCTGTTTATTCTCCTTACTGTACTGTATCTTCCTGTGTGCTACTGGATTTTGTACATTTTCCTGATTCCCTCCTCCAGGACACAATCTGGTATCGAGCGGTCACCGCCAGCATGCCTTTCCTGGAAAACTCTTAAATAAATAAATAAAATTTACATATTGAAGTATAAATACAATACAATTTGATTGGGTTCCAAATTTACAGTTTGAAGTTGTGACACACTTCAATCAATTTTTGGAATGATCAAACTATTTTTTTGTTCGAGCTTCAATGTTGTTCCCAGACTTTTTATTTTACCAAACCATTCAAAGGCACATTTCATGGATAAATTCCTGTCTGCTTAGGTTGCAGATGAGAGAAAAAATCCCATGTTAAGTACAGGGAAAAATGTTCACTTATTTGAACCTCCATATCAATACAACCATAGAAGATGTCCTCATAATACATTTCACATCTTGAGATTATGACAGCCTGAATACAGATGCCAAATTTTGTTAAACTATTCTAAATGACGGCAACATTATTAAGGTGCAATATATTGAGTTTAATATTAAATAGCCTGCTCAACCCTAACTAAAGTGGTGCTATTGTGCCATTATAATATATCTATAGATACATAGATATACAAATACTGTATAGGGACAGTGATCAGAGGGTTGAGGGGTGCTACTATGCACCAAGTGAATTATACATTATATACATCTATATCTATATATAGCTATATATAGATATAGATATATAGATATATTATAGTTAGGTTGAAACTGCACTTCTATGTTAAAAGTCCAGACACTGAGCCTTAATAACTTTGGAGCTGTTCAATAGATTTTCATGAAATTTGGCATGTATAATCTCTAGGGTAGGTCTCTTGATCTGCCAAATTTTGTGGGAATCCTTTGGTTTCTGAGACATAGAGTGTTGAAAAACAGAAACATTTGGATTTTTAACATTTCTTTTACAGCTGTATCTCCAAAACTGCTTTATGTTGTGGGCTGAAATGTTCAGGTCAGAAAGCCTTTGTATCACAGATGTGCCTTTTGAAGGTTTGGTGAAAATGTTAATCCATTCAAAAGTTATGACATTTTAAATGTCCCCATTATTTTCCATGGGAACATTTATATTTCAGGCACTAAAAATACTATTGTTCGAACAATACTGTATTGTGCAAACAATACCAGCTTATTGTGCACAGAATACAGTATTCTGCAAAGAATACTAGGCTCTTTTAAAAAAAAGCCTGGTATTATGCACACCATAGAACTACAATGCAAAAGTAAAAGCTTCTTTAGCAAAGAATGCTGGTATCAGACAATTCCCTGTGTTCTGTCCACCATCTTATCTCCCTACATAGTGAGAAACTTGAAGTCCTGAACCTTTTAACACAAAAACACCAGAAAACAGCTAATGAAAACATCTTCAGGTGTATTCTGATTTTTTTTGGTTTTTAAAGTTGACTCCAACAATTTTTTCTTTTGGGATTCAGCTTATACAAAGAATGGCTTGTAAGCTGTTCTCTGTATGAGACGAGTGGTATTGCTGCCAGCTGCAGAGTCAAGAAAGACCCACCAACACATGATGCCCACACACACATATCTGGCAGACTGGGAGCACACCTCAGAGTGCCTACATTATTTGAAATTCTGTGAAAAAGAAAACTGTCCTCAATGCTGAAACCTGCATTGAAATGTGTGCTCAATGTAGGATCCTGCATCGAAGCTGTCTGCCCTTCAGTGACATCAGGTTATGGAACTGCAAGAAAACCACACCACTCAGTGAATCTTCATACAAAGCAGCACTTTGTAGAATTCACCAAATTATTTATTTACACTAGCGGTATCATAAAATAAACTTGTTCAGTATAGCTATTTACAAAGGCAAAATAAAATAAAGTTTTCTTTCAGTCCCTGTGTCCCTTGTTCTCCAAATCTGTCTTGCAGTTGCAGCTTAGCTCTTTATATAAGTCTTTTCAACCCCATTCTTAGCAAGCATTCTGTTTTTGTAAATATTGGGCATGGCTGCTAGAACACAGTGTGCTTGAGGCCCCTTCCCACAGCTTTTGCAAAACTTACTAAGGACATAGAATTCAAAGTGAAACTTTGGTGGTAATGTTAAACATTAAATACAACATCTAAAACTGCTACAGTATATACAATATAAGAATGTAAGTAAATGTGCATTTCTTTGGCTTCTGAAGATACATATATATATATATATATATATATATATATATATAATATATATATATAGATATAAATTAATGCTTTACAACTACAAGCAGTATAGATTACACAAAATATTGTGCCTCCTTGTATTATGTTTGTAAATTCATTGTCTTTGTTCCAAATTCTCCTATAGGGTAACTGAAATGATCACTGCCATTTTAAATATCTATGTAGATCCTGTGGCCCAGATATTCAAACTACACCCAAAAAGTGTGCAACAACAGGAGCAAGCGCAAGTCCACTGCGCCCATGCACAAGCAGGCGATATTCAAAAACTGTGCAGGTCAAGATGTGCCTGAGGCACACGACTGAATATCATGCCACCTGTGTCATAACGCAACCAGGGATGTGCAGTTGCACAGTTCAGATGCTCCATAGTGCAACCAGGGGTGCTCAGTGGAGCAGTCCAGATGTGCCATAGCGCACCAGGGATGCCCTGTGGAGCAGGGCAGCAGTGCAAAAGCACAACCAGGGATGCACAGGAACAGGATGCAGGGGCCCACCACCCAGGCCACAGATGGGCAGAGGACACACAGCAGAACAGACATTGCCCCCACACCCCATTCACTGCACAACCAGTGGAGAGCCAGAATAACCACAGGCCCATGGATACCAGCAACCAACCCACAGCAGGGGCATGGTGCCCAGCACACCCCTGGCAAGCTGTGACTGGCACACAAGGAGGGCTGACCACCCTGTGCCACACCATCCCACCAATGCAGAGCACACCCTGCACCACGATCCCCATACACCCTGCCAGGAGTAGCGCCAAACAGTTCAGGACACCCCATGCATGCCACCACCCCACTGTGACAATGCAACCTTGTGCACCACAGAGCCATGCAAGGCAGCCCCACCATGAGCACCTCTGCAGCGAGCGGCAGCAGACAGCAATGCAACAACTGCAGACACAGTGCCACCCTGCATGTCCCTCCAAGGTACAGCTGTCAGACCAACCATGTGTCAGCACACAAGGTACCCCACATGCAACAGGGCATGCCCGGACCCCACCACCAGCTGTACAGCACCCTGCACACCCTCCCAAGGGCACATCCTGTCCCAGCACTGGCCACAACAGCCAGCACAGACACACACAGTGTTGCATGGAAGCATGTACCACACAGGATGCAACACAGTGCATGGACAAACACCCACCCACCCACCCATACCCAAGGGAACACCAACACAGGGACACAGTAGTGGGTCAACCAAGCCACTGACGTGAGGGCCACAGCAGCCATGTACACATGGCCAGCACTTACATGGCACAGGTGTGCCAGCCACTCTGCACAGGCACCATGAAGCTGTATGCCACCAGCATGCAGCCGGAGCACAAGTGACAGACAGTGGAGCACATCCCCTGCAACAGACACAAGTGACAGCATGGAGGTGGGACAACAACAGCGGAGGCCACAGTGCCACCTGAGGCAGATGGGCACCACACCAGTGACAGGAGGCAACCTGGCATTGTGCTGGGTACAGTGGTTGTCCAGCATGGACAGCCACAGCTGACATGCCAGCAGATGGTGCATATCACAGACATTCAAGGGTGTCAGCTGGACAGCCCATGGATGGTCTGACAGGGGCGCCATGGACACACAGCATGCTCTGTGACCACTGCACAGGCAACCAGTACACAGAGAACAACAGACAAACCACAGACAGTGACTGATTCCCCACCCACACCATAGGCAGTTCCTCTCTGACAAACATGCACACGCCTTAGCCTGCAACAACCCTGATGCCATGCAGACCACTGTAGCTGAGCACCTGTAACCTGCTGCAAATCATAGACCACCACAGTTGTCATAACAAAACAAATGTATTATAAAATCCAATAAACACAACTATATACATATATATATACATGATTGGGGAAGGGTCACAAACCAGGTGGGGGCAGTTAGGGCAGAGAGTGAACAACTGGGAGAGGGAAGAAGAGGTGTGAGGGTGGGTCCAGGAGGTAACAATCATCCAGGGCATTGAGGGCCTAACGCCTGCCCGCCTTCAGTCCTGTGGTGTCTGTGCAACCTCTGCCTCTGCACACCATGCCTCTCTAGCCAGCTGGAATATTTCAAGGATGCCCTTGACAGTTGCAGCAACTCCTGCAAGGCCCTCTCCAGAGTGATCCAATGCTGACCACCTAGGACAAGGGAGCAGAGTCAATAAGTGTGAATGTCCTTCTCCCTGCAGCCCACCTCGATACCACCACCACGGCTAACACTGGACACCTCCCCTTGCACTGGACACATGCCACAGTGATACCCATATGGACGTTAACAGTGTATGGATGGGGCACATACCTGGTCGTGGCACTGTGCCTCCTGGCATGTGCCCACAGGTGGGCAAGCCTGTCTGGGTCCCGCCGCTGCAGGTCACCATAGCCGTGCCTGCACTGCTCTGCCATTCTCTCCATTCCTGTGGCCTCCTCCAGGGACACCGCCACCTCCTTCCACACTGCAGTCCTGGCCCTGTCCAGGGTGCCTCCCAAATAGTGCAGCGGCATGGGCTCCACCAACTGGACCTGATTGGCCAGTTCAAGTTGGCTCAAGATGGGCACCCTTCTTCTGCCATCCTGTACAGTTTAGGCATCAAAATGGCACTCTGTAGTGCCACGTTCACCACGCAGGATACTGTGCGGTACTGTGCTGTCATTCCCTATTGCACTGTCACCGAACAGCACGATAGGTGCACCATGCGGATGCATGGTGCCTAGGGGCAAAGATTGGTACAGGGTCAGGGTCTCTAGTGCACAGACCACCAGCGTGATTGGTACTCACCACATGTAGCGTGGTAGGGCAACTGTGTGCCACTTCCTGTAGTGGCTACGCGCTGTGGCCCCACTGCACCAATGGCCCCCAGTGCCAGAGCACCATAATGTGAACAGTGAAGTAGCGCCACTGGCACAATGGTGGCCATGCCCTGCATTGCCTCCTGAAACAGCAGATCAGCAGCGCGCAGGCATCTGCATCATCACCCCGGCATGCGCTGTTCGGTGTCTACAGAGCATGTCACAGAAATGCGCCTTGCCTGAGCATAGTTCAACACAACTGTGCAAAGTGCAACAGTGCAATATTCAGCCTGCATATGCAAATCAGCTAATCAGCCATTCAATGATGCAGATACTGCATTTGCATCCACTTATAATTGTTCCTCATCTGATTTTCATCGTTGTGCTATAAAATGCGACATTGGGCTGCAGTGTCCATAGTCTGTTATTGCAGTCTATTGTGGTGAGTTGCATGCTGTTTGGGAGTGTGGACTGTGGTGTGTGGAACATGCATGGACTGCACAGTCACAGGTAACACCTGTCATTCTCACAGGATGAAGAATGAGCGATCGTGAGGTGGAGGAAGAGGAAAGAGATGTGGGAGGAAGAGGAGGCCTAACTTCACAAAGGCAGAAACAGATGCCCTGTTTGAGGCCTACCTCAACCAGGAGCCGCTGCTCAGCGGATGGCAGGGAACACCACAGGCCCGTGCTGCTACATGGGAAGAGGTGGCGAGTGCCATCAACCTGCATGGCAGCCACCAGCAGTCCGTGCAGGAGTGCAAAAGAAGATGGGCACAGACAGGTGGAGGATTAAGGACAAGGTGGCTGCCATCAGGGCAGCACAGGCTGTGACCCATGGGGATAGCCGCCGTGCAATGCCTGACCCCACGAGAAGAGCGGATTGCTGGCAGCATGCGGCATTGTGCCATTGAGGGTGTTCCAGGTGGTGGATTCCAGACAGGTGGTAGCCCATTACTGAGTGGTAGGTCCTGGTCTGTCAATGGGTGGGGCAGGGTAGGGTAGGTACATTAATGCTACTGTGTTCCTTATAGCTGCTGAGTATCTACATGGGTCTGGCGGTGGTGGGCTTGTCCACTGATGGTGATACCATGGACATAGAGGAGAGCCCGTCCACCTCCACAGGCATCCGAGGGTCAGGGTGACAGTGGGCCTGCCTGGCTGTCTGGACTGATGTTGGTGAAACAGGTGCGGAGGAGGCCTGCCCGTGTCCCAGCATGCCAGCGTCCATGGATGCCAGCATGCTGAGACTCAGGCTGGTGCCAGATCCATCACTGATGATGATGGAGCTCACTTCATGGACAGTGATATGTGTGGGCCACAGGATGGCCACACAGCAGGTGACATCACGGGCATGACCATGGGTGGTGCCGCCGTGGATGCCTGCGACATCACAGTCCCAGCCTGTGCCTGTCTGCACCAGTGGGGCAGCACTGGTGTGTCCAGGACAGTGGGGCTGTTGTGGCCAGCGCGGTGGCACCGCTGAGCCCTGGAGAGCAGCAGCTGGAGGGGCAGTGTCAGCAGTCAGCCAATGGCCGGGGGTACAGTGTCAGGGGTCAGCGCCAGTGCACCACCTGTGGACATGCTTGCCTGGCCCTGGTGTGCAGCACCCACCTCAAGGGTGCTGCCCATCAGGGCTGATTACACCATGAGACAGCATGCTGATCAGGCAGATGACCTCTTAGAAGAGCACACCTGCATAATCCAAGAATCAATCGATCAGCAGTTGTGGCTTGTGACGGCGGTGGATGCACTCAGTGCGGCTCTGCTGAAGCAGAGGAGTGGAGCAGCAGAAACATCGCTTTGCTCCTAGCAAGAATGGACCAGATGCAGGAGGATGTGACTGCTGCCATTGACAGGCTGACACAGACAATCACAGCTGCCATGGCCACAGTGGGCACACAGTTATTTGCCCATGCGTCGCAGACACCACGCAGTGCAATATCCACCCCATTCCTGGCATCATGTGACACCCTCCTTGTTGACACTGGGTTCAGCTGTGGGCATCGCGAGCATGCCTGGCGCAGACATGTTCGGTGTGCTGCAGACCCTGTGCAAGCACGGTCGAGTTCACGCAGTGGAACCCCTGGGGACTGTCGGTGCCACCCCATGAGGCCATTGGTCAGCCTGTCACTGCTGGTGGGTCCAGTGGGGCTGCCCACACATCCGTGGTGGCCATGGCACTGTGGCGCATGACTGACCTGTCTCCCACCAGAGCTACTGTCTGATGCTGCCCTGGGTACATTGTGTTGTTCAACATGCAATGCACGGGTGGGGTATCCGCCCCACACACACGTTCCATCTGCACACCCTCCTGGCTGCTGCCTACTGTGGTGTGTGCATGATGATGCCTGGTTGCGCTGTCCGCCACTGTGCAATGGTGCCCAGTGTCTGACACACGCACAATGACAGGCACTGGGCGGTGGTTCTGTGGACATGTGTGGTTAGGGGTGTGGTTGGGGCTGGGCGTGCCTCCTACCTTTGTGCATGTCTTGTGGGGTGTGTGTGTGTGTGTGTGTGTGTGTGTGTGTGTGTGTGTAACCGCATGCCATGTTAGACCTTGCCCATCCCTGACAGCTTGTGGTTCCATGCTCGGCCAATCCCTTAACGACATTCACCCCTGGGATTTGTCCATGCACATTTGTGGGTTGTGCCCTTGCCACTGGTGGTTGCACATGGCCCCATGACTTTCCTGGGTTGGTTGAAGTGCTCCTCTGTGATAGTGTCCCAGTGCAACTGTGCCATCCAAATCAGTCGGGGTCCTTCGACCAAGGGGGCTGCCCATCACCATCTTCACCAGCATCCTCATCATCCTCATCACTGTCCCCCTTTTGACCTGTACTGCTATCCACAGTCATTGGCCATGTTGTGCAGGATGCAACAGGCCAAGGAATAACCACAGGCCTTTGAGGACTGTACTGTAGGGCACTGCCAGACGTGTCCAGGCAACGGAACGTGCCTTCAGCATCCCAAACACCCACTGATGACATTGCATGTTGTGGCATGTGCCTCATTGTAGCATTGCTGCGATGGGGTCGCGGTCCACTGGTATGGTGTGAGCAGACAGGGATGGAGTGGATCCACTGTCACCTGTGTAGAGGGTGGACATTAGTTTGGTGATCAGCATCGCCTGCCATAGGCCATCTAGGCCAATACCCATATCACCTCTGACTATGCCCCTCCCAAGATCCATGTCTTTCTGCATGATTTGCATACTCACCCACTAGGTGGCAGTGGGGATGTCCCCACTCTCAAACCTGTGGCACAGTGTGGACTGGTGCCAGATGAAGGCATCATGTGCTCCCCAGGTGCGTGGCACAGACATTGATTATGCTGCCCGCATCGCACACCACATGGCAGTTGATGCCTGCATACCCCTTCCGACCATATAGTGCAGCCCCTTCAGGGTCAGGGTGGCATGGATGTCACATGGGTGCAGTCTATTGCTCCGAGCATGCCAGGCATACATGCTACCCTGTGGAACTCCTGTATGTTTGCAGTGCACTCTGCCGGTGTGCTGGGGAAATGGATGTACTCTGCAGCATGTGACAGCAGTGCGCTGAGGAATTAGGTTAGGAGGCATGGCGCGGCTGACTGGGTTATGCCTGTCATGTCCCCTGTTGGTCTCTGGAAGTCACCCATGGCAAGCAAGCACATGACAGCTGTCACTTTGTTCTCCACTGACAGAGCATGGCTCCGCCGTGTGGGTGCCTGCATCACATCACTGCACAGCTCACAGAGCTGCCTCAGGATCACCTGGTTCAGGTGGCACCGCTCACGATCTCAGTATCAGTGTACAGCTTGAAGCTGGTGGGCTCGCACTGCCTGTTGGGGCATACCGCCACAGGCCCTTCCACGGCTGTGCCCCCTGCTGCCTTCCTTCTGACCCCTCATAACTGCCTCCATCTGGATGGTGGCACTGGTCATGTCCCTGGCTTATGTAACCCTCCTGGCAGCTGTTTCTATTCCCTCGCTGTCCTTGCTGCTACTCCCCTGCACCAGGAACACTCCCTGTAGTGGCCATACTGTCCACTATCTGTGCCCTTAGGGCTGTGTGGCACTTCCCTTCTGTCCTGCACTGTGGCACAGGCTCCCAACACCTACCCTGTTCCTGGTGGTTCCAGGTGCTCTGTCCTGCTCCTGCCCTGTCCTGCTCCCAGTTTCTGTGTGCCTGTGTGACTGCCTGTAGTTCACCAACATGTGGCTTCCTGTAGCATTCTTGTCTCTCTCTTGTTCCTTTATTTTGATCATTTCCACTATCGCACAACTTCCGTTTGCTTCTCTATTGCATATGAAGTGATGTTGTTGAATATTGCACCGTGCCATTTATGCATGGTTCTCCCTCTCAGTTGCGCATGCATTCATTATCATTGCCTCTTTCATGCATTGTCATTTGGGGGCTCATCTGCCTCCGCTGAATATCACAGAATGGAGCATTTTCAGACTTGCGCTTATGCATCCCTTGTTGCTATGGTGCAACCTTTTGAATATCTGTGCCTGTGTGTTTATGTATATAGTTAACATGTAGCACTGTCACTTTTACTTTATTGGGCTTCTTTGGCTCTAAAAGGATCTGTTTGTTTGAACTGTCATTCTCCTGATGAAGCATATTTTTATGCAAAACCAGTAGAGGGCTGCAGTCACACTTCCTGACGTACTTTAGTACTATTGTGGTGATATTTATATTTATGTATTAAAAGTACTGCTTTGTAATAAGATTCACTGAGTGGTAGTTTTCTTGCAGTTCCACTATGTATTTTGCTTTCACCCTTTACCCTGCTGAGCTCTTTCGTTGTTTTGCAGTGACATCAGGTTGCCCAATACCCCATGTCAGCGTGTATGCCCCCCATATTGTGACATACTGGGAACCAACCCAGTGTGCCTATACTGTATATGTTTAATGTTTTTTAAATAAACTTTCTGACACAGAATGCCCACTCCGGTGTGGGATGATCACCCCACTGTCCACTCTTATTTTTGATGAGGGTGCCCAACTTCCTGTCGAACGATGAGCCCCTCAACTTATGCAGCACACTGGGAGCCCACCCCAGTGTTCCAAGTGCCCAAAGAAAGCGTGTAAAAGAAAATTGTCCCATTATTTTTAAATATCTGTAATAAAGGAAACTGTCTCTGATAGTCTTCCCAGTCCCCTCCCATCCCCACCTCCCTCTGTGCATCCACCTCCACCCCCTCACCCATAGTTATCATCTAAAGGCCAGGATCTGTGAATTTCATGGACCGGTAACACTTCTGCACTCTTCAAAGTCCAAGCGCAAACTGAAGAAATCGAAGTAAGCCACCATATGAACAGAACAGCTATCATTTTGCACATACTGGCGGTATATGATTTTGCACCTGTGGCATAGAATGGCATGGTCACTGTGTGAAAAATCTACTTTGGGATGGATTGACAAATTCACAGTTGCACTGTTCATGAGGAGGTCCCATAATGCCGATGTTGAAAAGTTGGTGAAAAATTTAAAAATGAGGCAGCGCTGGAGTGTGCATTGTACAGTTTGTACGCATACTCATAACCTTGTCTTTGTTTCCAATTTTTCACACCTGTTATACTATCTGGATGGAGGTATGGGAGCACAGAATCGAAGGACCCTGCCTTCCACTGTAACATATGGATACTGTTGTACAATCTGGAGGAGGGATGGGAGTGCAGGGTCCAAAGGACCTGGCACTCCCACCATGACTTATGGACAGTATTGTCCAAAGGACCACTTGCTTCCACAGTAAAATGAGTATACAATTATACTATCTGAAAAGAATGGAATTCTTTGCAAAAAAATTGTTAATGCATCAGTTAGGGTGGATACCACAGTGACAAAAGCATGGAAATGAGACATTAGGGTTTCCAACCCTAATGCCCCACCAGTGTTCCTCCTCTACCACCCACCCCATCCCCCACCTTCACACACCAACAGATGTCAGGGTGTGCCATGGGGTCATGGGACTGACTCTCACCCCATTCCATGTAAACATGCTTACGCACAACAGTATAGGAAAATAGGGTGTGAGTTAAGCCTTATGACCCCATGGTACTCCCAACACCTTTGGTGTGTGACATGGGGATGGCGGGGTGGTAGGAGGGGACTCTTGGGGATGGGGCATTAGGGCTGGAAACCCTAACCCCTAATTTCCCTGATTTTGTTACTGTGGTATCCACCTAATTGATGTATTGACAAAGTTTTTACAAATATATATTACATATATGCAATTTTACATATATATATATATATATATATATATATATATATATATATATATATATCTATATATATATAGATATATCTATAGATATATCTATATATATCTATATATATATGTGTATATATATCTATATATATATATATGTGTGTATATATATATATATATATATATACAGTATATATACATACACACACACACACATATATATATATATATATATATATATATATATATATATGTAGCAAAAACATTGTTAATGCACTGACTAGGGTCAAAAGTGACAAATGCCGGAAATGTGGCATTAGGGTTTACAACCCTAACACTTCCCCTCCAGGTGGCATATCAGGTGAGTTGTGCCTTGGGGTACTCAAGCCTAATGTTCACCTCATTCCATCTGTAAATATGGTCAAATGTGTGCAGTGTAGGAGAATGGGGTAAGCATTACACTTGAGTACCCCAAGACACACCGCATACCTGATGTGCTGCTTCTGAAGGGGTTGTTAGGCTGTAAAGCCCTAATCCCACATTTCCAAGCTTTGTCACTTTGACCCTAACTTGTGCATTAATGAGTTTTTTGCAATTGATTTCTTACTTTTGGAGATGGTATAATCGATGCTTATTTTGTTGTGGGAGTGTAG
Source organism: Neoceratodus forsteri (assembly GCA_016271365.2). Classification (NCBI taxonomy): domain Eukaryota; kingdom Metazoa; phylum Chordata; order Ceratodontiformes; family Ceratodontidae; genus Neoceratodus; species Neoceratodus forsteri. The sequence continues at coordinate 419,902,130 of CM057451.1, forward strand.
GGTCCTTTGGACCTTCACTCCACAGTACTCCCACACATACATGATTGTGTCAGATTTTATTTCTGTAAGTGGTTTGTGTCTGTTCCTGGTATTCACTGCAACCTCACCCTACATTTGTGCCCAGTCCCCATTAATTATAACTTAATAGCCATGGTGTGTATTGCCATCCCCACTTTCAATTTCTATATATGTTGTATTATATTTTCATTGGTGTTCAGTGGAACCCCATCCTACAACTGTGCCCCAGTCCCCATTTATTTATAGTTAATAGACCTGATATCTATGGTAAGCCCCCATCCTCCCAATTCTATATATTGTTTTTATATATTTATTATTGTCCAGTGGTATCTCCACCCTCCAATTTCCCCATTCTGTTTCATACCACAATCTATATCCCTGTTGTCAGTGGCACCCCCCACCATCTCATTCTTATACCTTCATTTCATATCCCCCATTGGTGGCCAGTGGCACCTCTACACTTCCATGTCATTGTCAAGCTGAAAAATAAAAAGGTCCCTCAATGACTTAATTTTTTAAACATAAAAAAATGACCATTGATGTCATCCATGCCCCCACCAAACCTGAAGCTGTGCCCGCTCCTACCAACTAGACCCCCATACCATCACTCACATGAAGTGTTCCCACAGTGAAGATCCACACTCAAATTGAAGATGTGTCTTGCTGCTGGAACTGGCGACTGATGTCTGACAAGTAAGGTAACTGTGGTCAGAAAATACATTGAGCTGCAGTTACCTTATTTGTTATACAGCAGTGACTGGTTCCAGCATCAAGATGTGTGTCTTTGATTGAGAGTGAATCTTCACTGGGGCCAGTTCAGTGTGAGTGAGGTGGTGTGGGGTGGTCAAGGGGGGTGCGGTGGTTGGTGCACAGTGGGAGGTCAGGGGGCTGTAGGTGCGATCAATAGTGGATTGCTTTTTACAGGTTTGTAAAAGTTAAGACAATGACGGACCGTGTTTTATTTTTGAGCTTGACAATGACATGCGTGGGGAGGCCACTGGTCACCAATGAGGCTATCAGGATCGAAGTAATACAGGGATCTGAGGGTGGGGAGTGCCACTAGACACCAGGGATATAGACTGTGGTCTGAAACAGAATGGGTGAAACTGGAGGGTGTGGGGTACCACTAGACACCAATGAAAAGCCAAGATATGGTACTGCAAAGGGGTAAGAAATCCTTTTGCATGCCACTAAATCATTTTTGCCATCTTTTTGTTTGCATGACAAAGGATCTATTGTCAAGCAGGTAAGGTTCCTTTATTGTGAATCCTTTCTCATTCTTGTGAAAAGGATTTCGACTTATTTTAAATCCTTTCTCGCAAGTGAGGATCCTTTTTCATAAATTCTTTTTCATATTCACTGGAAAGTATCCTATCTCATGAAAAATGATTTTAGACAGCTTTTTTTAATCTGTTTTCACGAGTTAGGTCCTTTTTCATGAATCCTTTTTGTATTCACAGTAAAGGATCTTAGCGAAGTTGCTAAAAAGGATTTAAATAGTGTTATAAAAAGTTCCATGGCCATATTGAGCAAATAACCAAAGAATCCAAAATATGAAGTCACGATGAGCAAGATACATGTTTTGTCTCTGCTAGACACTATTTGGAGAGCTTTACATTTTATAAACGGGAAAATGGAAAACAAGTTGGAGGCTCACAAAAATGAATTTTTCTCATGAAAAGTATTGGCCCCTCACAAAAAAAAATCCTTTTTTAGACCAAATTCCTTTTTGTTCCAGGAAACTATCATGTAGAGTGAAATTCATATTGAAAATAATGAGAACTTAAAGACTGAATAACTTTGGAATGGATTAATATTTTTCACCAAACCAGCAAAAGGCACTTCTGTAACCCAATCTCTTTCTACCACAGTAATTTCACACCAACATCTCCACACCATGTGGGTGCAAGGCAAAACAAAAAGAAACAAAATGTGAAAAGGGTGAATTTTAAGGCTTTTGCACTATCCGGATCTCAGAATTGACACATCCGACTGGAATAAAACTTGATATGTTAAGAGAGCTACCCCATGAGACAGTGCATACCAAATATTTTGCAAATCCATTGAACAGTTGCAAAGTTATTAAAGTGCAAAATTTGAGGTTTTACATAGAAACCTCAGCTCAACCATAACTATAGGGTGCTACCACACCCTATAATGCGGGTGGCAATCAGAAGGCAGGGTTGCCACTTGATGCCAGGGAAAAATTACAGGGTGGTGCTATGTAACTCCAAACTTCAGAAGTGAAACAGATGTGAGCTTGGAGCAGGAAAATAGTGCATGGAGAGGAGGGAGGAACAGCACTGTAGCAAATATAGAGGACCGCAAGTGCTTCAGCTCCACTGTGGAAGGACACAGTCGATGTATCTGATTACGTGATTCCAGAGTTTCTCTACTACATAATTGCAATACATTGCATAGTTCTGCTAAGCAGTCATAGAAATGGCAGACTTGGGTTATAATGCATATACCTAATGATGTAACAGGTCCAAATTTTAAGAGTTAGCTACTGGTAGTGTGTGTGTGTGTGTGTGTGTGTGTGTGTGTGTGTGTGTGTGTGTGTGTGCGTGTGTGTGTGCATGTGTGTGTCTGTGTCTGTGTCTGTGTGTGTGTGCTGTGTGTGTAGTGTGTGCATGTGTTGGAGGGAAGATGACAATAATAATGTGCATGGTGCATAGTGTGGCATAAGTGCTTGGTCACACAGACACTGGGTACTGTTAAGATTCAGTTAAAAGCACAAAATAAAATCAAAGTGAACATTACCAGTGGCTTTAGAAAAGTAAAAAAATATTTTCTCTCATACAGCTACATTCTTTTGTTGTTAACACTTTATATTGTTTTCAAAAAGTAGACATACAGTACATGTATACATTATACATAATATGCTGTAACCACATAAAGTAGGCAATATTTAAGGTTCATGGTGTAGGTTAAGAAGGTGATACATACCTTCCCCAGAGAGACAGTCATACGGAAGCAATAACAGGAAGTACTGTATAATGTTAAGAATATTCTCACTTACAAGAGCATATTAGTACAGTAGTTAATGCATGGAAAGGGATAGAGTCTTGACGGTCAGGTCATGCAGCTTCAAAGCTTCCTGACTGATCACGGGAAAGGGGCATACATACTTGGTTCACATCTATATTGCTTCTTACTATCTGGAACAAGTCAGAGGTAACCACAAACTATACAGAACATTAAACCTATCTAAAAAATAACCAAATTTACTTCACTGTTTACTAAAGATCAGGAGTTTGCATAGTAGATAAAGTGATTGTAAAGAGTATTAGAGCCTTTGCCATTCTATGAAATTGACAAGGTCATGGAAAAGGGATGTTAAAGGTGATGTGCATCTTGGTGCAAATGGGGGTAAGTTGATAGTTATCCTGTGCCAGTGGGAGAACTGATGTATCCCCATGTAAGGACCCCAGCAGTTAACAAAATTGGCTATCTAATTTAACCTAGAGGGACAGCTTGTCAAGCTCAACTATTTTAGTAAGGGATGAGAGTATTTCCCCAATAGTGGGGATCTGTGCACTGCACAATTTACATAAAAGAGATGTCTTAGCTTGCATGGCAGGTAGATTGAGCCATCTGAACTATGGTTGTGACAGGTGAAATGGTACCAGTTTAATACCAAGCAAGAGGAGCTGGGCAGAAACCAGAATCTGTTTGTGGAGCATTGAACTACCTTCTTGAGATATCTATCTCAAGAAGGTAGGGAGTTTGGGGCATGACCACAGTATATGATAAAGATTACCCCCTAATGACTGGCAGCACCAACATGTATCATAATCATATAGTTTGGCAGTTCTGAGAACTGCTGGAGTCCTGTACAATAAGTGTAATATATTATTTTGGATCAACCTGCTGCATGTGTCCTTAAATAGATCATGGGTATTATGCCAGACTTGTGACCATTGTTCCTCAGTAATATTACAACTAAAAACTTCTCACATCTAGTTTTGGATTCCTCCAACTGACTAGGTAGGATGTCCCTAAAGTTTGAATATAATTTACCACCAGTCCTCTGGTAACGAATAACCATTTGCCTACTGTTTTATCTGCTTTTGGGTAGTTGGACCTTGGGTTAAGTATTTCACAGCTGTCCTGATTTGTAAATACTGCCAGTGGTCATTGTGCTTTAGGTCCCATTTAGTTTGAAGATTTAGGAAAGTTGCCAATAAATCAGCTCCGAGGTCCCAAATGTCTTGTAGGACATGAATACCCTTGCTAGCCAAATGTGGCCAGAAGATAGTTTTTTGTCTACTTGAATGTGTGGATTATTCCTTAGAGGGGTGTGGGATAGTGGGATATTGGGATTTGAGCTGACCCTAGATAACGGTGCATCAAAGCCTAATATTTGATGTATTGAGTTATCATGGGATGCAGGAAGCAATGCTTTCCTGTGGCTAAGTAAAGAAGAAAGGTGGGTGTAGTACCATCTCCGATGGTTTGTTACATGTGGCGCCACTGAGGGAAGATATCAGTACAGTGGTTGTTTGTGCAGTTTGAATGTATGTTTATATCCCTCCATCCAGGGAAAGTTCCATCCTCCCACTTTCCAGTGGGAGTGCAATTTATTTAGTATAAATTGGGTTTTTGCCTTCCTACAGGAAATCCCAGAATATCGTATCGATCTTTTGAAACCAGGCCTGTGGTATGAGAAGAGGAATATGTGTGAGAAGGTAAAAGAACTTAGGGGCATCTTAATGGCTGCAATTTTACCAGCTAGGGTCAGATTCAGTAACTTCCATCTATCAAATTCCACCTTACATGTGTATAGCACGGGCTGAAGATTTATATCCCATAGTTTTTAAGATGTGGGAAAATTTTATTGCACAGGTATGTGATTCCTCTGTAGCTCATTGCAGACCAGTGCCTATATCCATCTTTGGATGGCAAAACTGATTTACAGGCATGATCTCTATTTTGGACTGGTTTATTTTTAAACCTGAGAGATTAGTAAAGGAGGCTAGCAGGGTTAACAGGGTTGTAAGGACTGTTGTAAGTCTGCTAGTGGGATTAATAAGTCATCAGTGTACATTAGGGTGGGGGCAACTTCTGTTACCCACCCTGATCCCAATGATGTCTGTGTGCTGCCAAATGGCAGCTGCAAGGGCTCCAGCACTAGTACAAATAGTAGGAGGGAGAGAGGACATCCCTGATGAGTGCCTATTTTCTAGAGGAAAGGAAAAGGATATCAAGTGGTTGGTAGTTACCCAGTGGTGGGGCAAAGTACAGTGCCTGCAACCAGGTCATGAACCTTCCTCCAAAGCCCACGTAGATAACACACTCTGTAGAAAGTCCCATTCAAGGGAATCAAAGGTCTTTTCGATGTCCACTGCAAGGGCAGCTGCTGGGGAGTGGAGATCATGTGCAGTGTATGTAAGATTCATCAGGGATCTTATGTGGTCTGCGCTGTATCTGCCAGGAATAAAACTAACCTGGGAGGAGTGTATCAGTGTAGGGAGCAATGGGCTCAACCTGTTCCTGAGAACCTTAGCATATACCTTACCTCAGTGTTGATAAGTGATATCAGCCTGTAGGAGGTGGTGAGGGTGGGGTCTTTGCCTTCTTGGGTAGAACTGTGAAAACAGTCTCCTGAGTGTAGGAGGGAGAGATCTTTAGTTTTCAGCCTCTACAAATACCTGAGATAGAACAGGGACTATTTGGAGAGCAGGGACCTCATCTCCACCTGGAGATTTACCTGGCTGGAGAAAGCTGAAGCTTTACCCACCTCTGCAGCTGTTATTGGGGTATTCAGAAGTAGAGACTACTGAGGCATCAGCTTGGGAAGGGATAGCTCATCAAGAAAGATCTGCATTCCTTCAGGAGTGCTGACTGAGCGAGGAGGTATATAGAGTGGAGTAAAAGGATATCATGATATTGTTGACCTCCTGTTTGTCTGATACACCTTACCCTGTGGATTTTTCAGTCCTGCTATACAGTATGTCTCTTGTCTTGTTGCTTAATTAACTGGTAGGTTAGCACCTTTTCACCATTATCCCTTTTTCCCAGAATTTGTGGCATAGGCACAAAATTACTATTTCTGCTTTTCTACTTAGAAGTGAATTGATCTCCATATGTAGGCCTAGGATCCTGTGACCTAACTTAGAATTTGGTGAAGGGAATGTTGAGATTTAAAAGCTAACTCAGCTTGTTTTAAGTTTGTCTCCAGGCTAGAAAGGGTTGGTGCCTCTACCTTCATCTCCGGGATGCATAATCCAAAATGTTGCCCCAATGTTAGACATGTATGCTCCCACATGACACCAGCTGAGGTGTTTACTACAGGATTTTCTTTGAAGAACAGGATAGTATCATCTCAGAACAAGGGGATGAATTCTGGGTCTCTCAACAGGATAGGGTTCAGTCTCCAGGAGGTGGGGTTTGGGTCACCAATCCCCAGGTAAAGTATAGGAGAACTGGAGCATGGTCTGAGATCAGCATTGGAAGGATGGTGGAGTCTAGTGTAAGGTGGGTCAGGGATGAGCCAAAATCCAGTCTGCTTAATGACTTGTGAACATCTGATTGGTATGTGTAGTCTCAATCATGGGGATGGAACATGTGCCAGATATCTATAAGCCCTTGTACTGACATCAGCTGCCTTAGGCAGTGCCCGCCTCTAATGTGTGGCTCCTTCCCTGTTGCACTTCAGTCTACCAGTGTGTCTAACATACTAACATACTAATTTCCAGCAGATTAGCCCTTACGGCCCATCAAGTCTGCTCTGAACCTCAGATCCCTAGTTGGGTGCCGAGGCCTCTCCCCTTGTGTTCCAGAAACCCCTATCATCCATCCCCACCCCTGGACCAGGCCATCATCTGATACTTCCACTTTCTGTGTCTGTCCCACCATCTCTTGAAGCACTCCACTGTGGATCTCTGAACCAGCTCGCCAGGCAGTGCATTCCAAGGGTCCACCACCCTCTCAGTGAAAACCTCCTCCTTTTTTCCCCTCACCCGTCCACCTTCCAACTTCAAACCATGCCTCTGGTGATACATCCCTGCTTTAGTCTAAAGATCCTCCATGTTTACCCTCTTTATTCCCTTGAGGTACTTGAAGACCTCAATCATGTCCCCCGTCTCTCCTCTCCTCCAATGAAAACAAGCAGAGCTCCTCAAGTCTGTCCTCATACGTCAAATCCCTAGTCCTCATCATCTTAGTTGCCATCCTCTGTACCCTCTCCAGGAGCTGTATGTCCTCTTCAAGGTGTGGTCTCAAGTACTGTACACAGTACTCAAGGCGTGGTCTAACCAGTCCATTGTACAGCGGCAGAATCACTTCCCTTCTCCTAGAGGTGATCCCCTTATGATGCATCTCAACATCTTATTTGCCTTGCTAGCCGCTCTCCTGCACTGCTCAGAGTTATTCATACATGCATCCACCATGACCCCTAGGTCTTTTTCCCTGTTGAGGCCTCCAGCGCCTTCCCTCCCAGTGTGTACCTGTGTTTAGGGTTTCTCCATCCAAGATGTAACACTTTGCACTTGGTGATATTGAAATTTATGTAACACTTTGCACTTGGTGATATTGAAATTTAATTTCCATGTGTGAGTCCAGCTTCCAAGGTGTCCAGGTCCCTTGCAGAGCCAACCTCCCTCTTCCCCTCAACTACTGCTCCCATCTTGGAGTCATCAGCTGAAGAGACTCATTTCACACCCTATACCCTCCCTGATGTCCGATATGTATGCATTAAACAGTATCGGACCCAGGACCGAGCCCTGCGGTACCCCACTACTGACTTCTCTAGGGTTCAAGAGCTCCCACTCGACCACTACTCTCTGGGTGAGTCCAGCTAGCCAGTTTTCAATCCATCTGACCATCAAAGGGCCTACTCCCAACCCTATCAGTTTCTCCCAGACCATTGGACAGAGTCAAACACCTTGCTGAATTCCAAGAATAATACATCCTCAGGCTTTCCTGTCCAGTTCTGATGTTACCAATTTGTAGAACTCCACAAGATTGGTTTGACATGATCTACCTGGCACAAACCCATGTTGCCGCTTCATCCAGACCTCCCACCTCCTCCAAGCACACCCCCAATCGTTCCTTTAGTATACTCTCCATTAATTTTCCCACCACCGAGGTCAAACTGATGGGTCAGTAGTTACCTGTTACTTCCTCGACCCCTTTTGGATTGGCACCACATGTGCCTCTCGCCAACTCTAGGTACCCTCCTGTCTCAACTGGCCTGTTGAAGAGCTCCAGGAGGTGCAGCCAGTATGTCCACCAATTCCTATAGTACTCTAGGATGAATGCCATCTGCCCAGGAGATTTATCTGTCTTTTGGGCCTTGAGGGCTAACTACACCCTTTCGGTGGAGATAGCATCATCCGTCCTCCACCTTACTGGCCTTTTATCCTTATCCTGATGTGACACCCCTGGGTACTCTCTTCCCTCTTGCTCCATTTCTGTTGCTCCCCTGATCCCACCACTGAAGCTTCTATCCATATTGTGCCTTTGCTTTGTAGATATCCCATCCCTCTCCCTAGTGAACACAGAGGTAAAGTACTCATTTAATACCTCTGACTGGTCCTCGCCTCTTCCACCCACCTCCTTCTGATCTCAATCTGCTGAGATGGCCCTTAGTTTTTCTCTGCTCTCAATGTACCTGAAGAACCCCTTTTCCCTCCATGTATCCCCTGTGCCAGCAGCTGCTCTTACTGGACTTTGCCCTCACCATCAGGTTGATTTTCTAGATGCAAGATGGTACATTTTATCCCTATCCCTCTTGTTGTTTTATATTTTTGTAGGCAGAACAAAGTGCTTTTAGAGACTGGGTAACATAGAAACAGACAAACATAGACTTTGATGGCAGATAAAGACTGCTTGGCCCACCTAGTCTGCCCATTTCCTACCTACAAGATAAGTTGGAGATCTTAGTTAATCAATAGCCTATTTCTTCTTACCTCCACAAGAATTGCTTTATGTCTGTCCCATGTATCTTGAATTCTCCCACAGTTTAGACCCTAAAACCTCCTCAGGAGAGCTGTTCCATGTGTACATCACCCTCTCTCTGAAAAAATACTTCTCATTGCCCCTGAACCGCCCCCCATCTTTAAATTGTGTCCCCTTGTTCATGCACATTCTCTTTTCTGAAAGATGCTACCATCTTGGACTTTGTTGATTCTACTGAGGTACTTAAAAGTTTCTGTCATGTCCCCTTCTCCCTCCTATCCTCAAGGGTATACATATTAAGCTCCTTTAGTCTCTCTCTCATATGGCTTCTCTTGCAGACCTGCACCATTTTAGTTGCCCTCCTCTGGACTGCTTCTATCCTGTCTATGTCCTTGTGGAGATGGGGTCTCCAGAACTGGATGCAGTACTCCAGATGGGGTCTCATCAACTGTCTGTACAGAGGGATAACAACTTCCTGTTTTCTGCTGGTGATGCCTTCCTATAAATCCCAGTATCCCCCAGCCCTCCCTACTGCTTCTCACATTGCTTGCAACCTTAGGGTCAGCTGATATGATTACCCTAGGTCCATTTCCACTTTTGTTGTTACTACCTCCCCCAAATGTGTAATCTTCCCTGGTTTTTGTTTCCCAGGTGCATTATTTTGCACTTCTTTGCATTGAATCCATGCTGCCATACTTCTGACCATTCCTCCAACCTTGTCAAGTCCCTTCTCATCCTTTTCACACCTTCTTGTGTATCAATCCTATGTGGATCTTTGTGTCATCTGCAAAGAGGCATACTTTTTCTTCCAGTCCCTCTGCAACGCCACTTATAAAGACATTAAAAAGGACTGGACCCAGTACTGAACCCTGCAGTATCCCACTAGTAACCCTCTTTCTTCAGATTGGAGTCCATTTACAATTACCTTCTGTGTCCTGTTGTCCAGCCAGTGTTTTACTAGGCTATCACCCTGGGACCCACTCCCAGGCTGGTTAATTTGACAATTAATCTTGTGTGGAACTCTGTCAAATGCCTTGCTAAAGTCTAGGTAGGCCATGTCCACAGCCCTCCTGGTCTACTACTGTGGTCACCCAGTCAAAGAAATCATTAGATTCATCTGACATGACCTTGCTGCTGTGGGTCCTGTACCCACTGGCCTCTAGGTACTCAACATTTCTTTCCTTCAGACATGATTCCATCACTTTACCTACTATAGAGGTCAAACTGACAGGTCTATAGTTTCCTGCCTCTGTCTTGGTCCCACTTTTGTGAAGGGGAATCACATCCACCTTCCTCCAGTACTCAGGTACCAAACCATCCTCCCATGATTTGTTAAAAGTGTAGTCAGTGGTTTCACTAGTTCTCCCCTTAATTCTTTTTAGAATTCTGGGTGAATTCCATCTGGCTCAATGTTTTGTCCACCTGCAGTTTTAGGAGTTCTTTCAGAACCCTTTCTTCTGTGAAAGGACTGGGATAGACTCCCTATCAAGAGTCGTCCTGTTAATTGGATTAGGCACCACCCCTCCTCCTTTTGTGAATACTTAGCAGAAATATTCATTCAGTATCCCTGCTTTTTCACTGTCCCTCTCTGCCCACCCACCGTCCAGTCTATTCAGCCTCACTATCCCTCCCTTTGTCTTTCTACGCTCCCTCATGTACTTATAAAGGTAAACTGAAGGAGCTCCAGAATGTTGAGTTGTCATCTACTGGTGGAGTTGAGCTCAGAGGAACAGTAGCAAGAGGGCATATCTGTTGTTCCTAAAGTAGGAAATGTAGACTTTGACTTCATTGACGCCATGACTGGGATTTCTGCTGCAGGTCCTAGACCTATTTCTTTTCTTGAGTGATCCCATTTGCAGTGCTTCAAGTTTTGTAATCTCTTCTTAGCTTGTGTTGATGTGACCCATGGCTCAAATTGGTCATTTTGTGATATTTCTGAAGATGAACCATGCATGGAGTCTTAGCATATGTCTGGAGTATGGGTCTCTTCCACTGCCCGCACAGCATCTTATAGCTGGGGGTTACAGCAGAAGGCACAAGGCTTCCAAGGCCAAGTACAGTATGGTAAGTCTATTAGGCTTTGGGTGTGTTGAACATTACTGGGGTCTCATTATGCAATCCTCATTGATGTTGGGTAGTGGAGGAGAAGGCACTCCCAGTTTGTGTAGTAAATATCTGACTTCAGTATATTGCTTCCATTTTCAGTTAGTTCTTTAGCGTAGTCTTGAAAATAAGTAGTCACTGGCCTTTCAGCTCCAGTGAACCCAGCTCTCTTGCTCGCATCTGCATTTTCACCTTGTCTTTAAAACTCAGAAGCAGGTTAGAATGGGCCTTGGTCTATCCATAGGTTTAGGCCAAGGCTGCAATGTTCGATGGGCTCTCTTGATTATGAAACAAGTACCTTCAGGCAGTCTCAGGATCCGAGGGAGTTCTTGTTGTAGGAATTTGGTTGTTTTGCCCTGTTCAGAGCCCTCTGTAAACACAGGAATAGCAAGTTGTTGTGGTGACTCCTGTTTTCCAAATCATCACCTTTGATGTGCAGGGCTCTTAACAGATGTACTTGTTCCTCATGGTCACAGACAGCTGCTGATAGTGGCATTGTGAGAAGCCGCCTTTCTCTATTTGACAAATCCTCACATTGAGCTGGTACAGGCAAGAGTGGTATTATTTGATTCTAGCATTACTTTGGACATCTTTTGCATCAAAGTGGCGAACATCTTGTTGATTTTGCTTGGCTTCATACTCATGCTGCTACACATTGCCATGTAGTATGAGAACAGTGACCATAAACTCAATAGAGCTCATTCAGATGATGTTACCTAGAGATGAAAAAGGATCTCCAGATAGCTAAAAGTAATCAAAGTTGATAGTGTATCAGCTGGTAATTAAGGAAGTTCTGTAATCTGCAATATGAATAAAAAGTAACCCCAGCTAGACAGGGAAGTGAAGCTAATGGCCATCTTGCAAGGGCCAAACCACCCCTTCCTGCAGCTACATTCTTTAAACTAGTAAGAGAAAACCTAAAACTCCAAAACTAGGATGTAATCTAAAAATAGGATAGTGTGATGAGGCTATAAAGTAAGATCTTTAATCAATTAGACACAAAACAGTAATAAAATAATACATATTGTATCATGAAAAGCTTGTTTTTTTCTTGATGAAACAAGATAATTTGTTGCAAATTTTACATACATGGCAGAGTGGTCTACAGAAACTCTATAAATGGGGCCTGATAAACTCAGATGCATGCCAGCAGTGTCATCAAGGAACAGGCTCAATTACATATATCCTATGGGTCTGGAATAAACTAAGCAGGTACTCAGAGGCATGTAGAATATTTTAGTAAAACTGCTTAAGACAAATATTGATCTCATACTGGCTTGAGCACTCTTGGGTACTGATACTATGATTTCTGACCACACACCCACTTCAACTGGGTGTTCAGGGGCTCTAACCTCAGCAGACAGAATCATCCTGCATCACTAGAAGCAAATGGACACCCTGAAGTGGAAGAGTGACTGTAGAAATCTGTAAAGCATGCTACTTTGACAGAATTCAACTCAGTATCCGAGACCAGATGGAACAATACTGGGAGATCAGGGAAGCCTATCTCAATGTAGAATACTGCAAAATACCACAGGGTTATATGCTGAGGAGGGGCCATGTAACACATATCACTTACCTCCTACATCCCCACTCACTCCATGTAGCCCAGGGAACCATTGCCTTGCTCAAACACCACACAGACTGAAGCTGATGGCATCATGCTTCCGTGGGGTAAATCAATCATTTTCTGTCAATATGTAATCACCAACCTCATTTAAAGGTTAACGTGTGCTTAGTGAAATTAGTAAAGACTAGTTTGAATACTGATAGCACACTTTAGATGTGACTAAAGTATCTTACAGTTCAAGCCACAATTGTACATTTGATATGTTTAGAGTTATAAATTCAATGGGCCCTGCCCTGGCCAGGATTATGTGAACTATACTGAAGAGTGCAATTGTTTTGACCTGTTTAATTTAAATACTAATAAACTGTTACTTATTAAAAAAGATAATTTGTTTTGATATCAGACAAATTATCTTAAATAATACTGTACAATCTAAGAGAAAATCTTGTTGATTAAAATCAATAACATCAGTTAGTAAAATAAGATATTTAAGCCTTTCAAGAAATACTTTTTGCTGTGCAGTGGTTTAAACAAAGAAGGAATCAAATAATAACTCACATTTCTCATGTGTTATGTCTTCTTCATTGCAAACATATATTCCTGTTTCTGTCATTCTCTTTCACTGTTCACCAAATTGCTAGTCTGTGACACTGCTTCAAAAATATAAAGCAGACCAACCTAACACATACTAATACAGCTTTTCAGTATTAAACTATGTTTCTGGATCTTTGTTCAATGTAAGTAATCAGTGCTGACTCAACTACACAGTGAACAGGGGTCTATGACTAAATTCAACATCATAAGATTCAGCATGACTGTTTACCGTTGGTGGTTCTCAACAGACCCTGAATTCAATAGGCATGAAATCTGAATTAATTTCTAACCAGGATAAAACCAGTGACCTGAGGACAAACACCATGGGTGGCCCAGCATGGACAAGTCTACAGCCTATTAGAGTGCCATCACATGTCTTCAGTTTCTATTCAGTTCTCCCTCTCTGCTGTCACAGGCTCACAACTAATCACACAATGTGTTAAACTTTTTGTAGACCAGTTCAACATAAGATTTATTGCACATGAACAATCAGGTAAGAGTTACATATCTGATTTCTGTCACACATGGAGAGTGCCAGCAGGACCGTAAAGTGTAAATAATTAATTGGCTGTCAAGTAATACTATACCAGGGCAAGAAAGATAAATTTGTCTATAAAGTAAATGTATTACAGCCCCTTCAGTGCCAATGTCACATATAATTAATACTTCAAGACAGCTACTGCATCTTAGAGGCAACTCCTTAAAGATACATGCTAACTATAAATAGATTCCTGCAATCTAGAAGTTGGTATCCTGGAGCCAACATATTTTTATTTACCATATTTCAAAGGTAGTTGTTAACCATTGGAATTATTAGTTACAGATGTACTGTATAATGTCTTTGTCAATCTCTACATTTAATAATTTTTTATTTGTTTGTCGAAATCTATAGGCCTAATGTCACTAGGAACTAAGGACCTGACTCTACTGTATCTGAAGATCAGGTAAAGCTTTTGTGGATAAAGCTAAGATTTACAAAAAAAAGTGGCATTGGTCACTAGTGTCATCAGCAAACTGTAAATACCCCAAATTCCAAAATAGAATAACATTATAAGTTATTTTTTCTTCCATAATAAGCATATATGAAGGACAACATAGCTCTTATCTTTTACAAATCAGTTTGTCAGGGACCTGATGGACCAGTGTTGCTATGCTGGTGACCTGGGTTCAGAAGGGGACATGGGCATCTGAAACAGATGACTGGGAGATAGTGATGTTGATAAAAGGGCTGCCTGACTCAAAGAGAGGATTTTGCAGTATCCTGCATCATAGTGATTTTTGTGGCAGCCCAGGAGTTCATTGCTTTAACCAAAATCACCAGTAGGTATGGCATGACAATGCCATTGAGTGGGTGGAGCCAGCAGACAGGCAGAAGACAAAATGAGAAGAAACACCCTAGGCTTGTGCAATGACAGACTATAGTCTCTTGCCCCATGCTGCTGGAAGAAGTCCAATAGTGACCATTCTTAATGGATCTGAGAGATGACAAGACTGGAGAAGCTATGGCAAACCAAATAAAGGGAATAGAAATCTCTTAAAAAAAGCAGGATAGTTTGTCCTGATGCAGTTCAGGAGCTGAGGTCATTATCCTCTGCATATGACAGCACATTCTATTGCAATGAAACTGATTGTAATATTACATGCAAATATAATGACCTCCGCTCCTACATAGCATCAGGGCAAATGAATTGTTAATAACAAGGATCTTGACTTGATGTACTGTTTATATTATTTTTCCTAATTAACAGAATCACATGAAATTCACCTTGATTTTAGATTGGTATTTAACTGGGATCAGCTGATGCTAACTACGATTTTTATTTTGTTTACTGGTGACAGGATCATTTACTTTTAACTGTTTTATTAGCATATCTCAGTTTGAGTTGCCACCTATCCAGTTTTGTAGAGGTTCTTCAGTTTTTTGTAAGGGCTATATCTGCTCCTCAGTTTTCAACAGAGTACTTTTCTGTTTTGAGACACTGTGGCCCAGATATTCAAAGGGTTGCTCCATGCGCAACAGGGTTGTGCATGCATAAATCTACATTGCGCCATTCTGAGATATTCAGCAGGAGGCGGTTGCTCCACTGACAACATGTTGTGCAAAGAGCAATGCAAATGAATGCATGCTCAACAGGAGGGAGGAACCATGCATAACCTCGCAACCCGATATTCAGTTGGGTTGTGCAGAGTTGTGCATGCAACCCCAACCTGCGCCTGCACAACCTTGAGCAAAAAAGGATCAAGTTGAGGCCACCCACAGGTGAGCTGCCTTGTGCAGGGCACAACACAGCAGCTGCCACCCTGGCTGGCCCCAACTCGGTCCCTGTGCCCCCACCAGCCCGATCGTGGGCATAAAGTAACATGAACCCCCACACATCTCCGAAGCCCAATCACTGGCAGGCGTGTATGAACCCCCAGTGCCCTATCGCCGGGCAGAATGTAACCAACCCGAATATCTCCCTGGTGGTCCAGTGGACTGTAAAGCCCGATCGTGGACAGAATGTCACGTTACAACCCCCAAACATCTCCCTGGTGTCTAGTGTCCCCACCCACCCCGAAGCCCCTCCACCCGCTCCCCGCGGCGGTGACGGCAGCATCCACCCGCCTGCCGCCCGCCGCCACCGACTGACTGTCCGGTGGGGCTGCACGCCCATTAGTGCAAACTACAGCCAATGGGCATACAGCCCATACCGTCTACGACAGTCAGATTTGTGAATGATGTTCATTCCGGAACTCTGGACTGTCATGCACTGATGGGCTGCCCCGATGGCTCTCACCAACATCCGTCTGAACAGTCAGCGGCGGCGGGTGGGTGGGATGCTGCCGCCCACCGGCTGCGGAAGGGAAGCGGGGGTGGAGGGGCTTTCGTGGGTGGTGGGGGACACTGAGTACCCAGGGAGATGTTTGGGGGGTTGTCAGTGACATTCTGCCATGATCGGGCTTTACAGTCCACTGGACTACCAGGAGATATTTGGGTTGGGGTTGCATTCTGGCCGTGATCGGGCACTGGGGGTTCATACACATTCTGCCCGCGATCGGGCACTGGGGGTTCATACACGTTCTGCCCGTGATCGGCACGGGGGTTCATACACGTTCTGCCCGCGATCGGGCTGTGGGAGATGTGTGGCTGGGAGGTTCATGTAACTGTAATGCCCGCGATCGGGCTGCAGGGTGCGCCGGTCCCAGCTGCTGCCTGGCAGGGCGGCCAGGCGCAAGTCCTCAGGGATCGGCGCACCTCACATGCTAATGGCATGCAAATGGGGCCATAAACAGATGCAAATGGCCCCCTGCACCTGCATAAATTATGGCCCCATTTGCATGTCACCTTTTGAATATGGAAATTTGAGCATGGCGCAATGGTACTTTAGCCACATAAGTTTAATGCTCAACTCTGGCAACTGCGGTGGTGCAGTTCCACTTACCATGTGCAAGTGCTGTGGCTGGGGTGATATTCAAAGGTTGCTCAACAAGCAACCCTTTGAATATCACCGCCGTCACCCTCACAACTATTTTGAGCAGCGCAGGGCTTGCGCCTCAGAATGGCGCAGTTTGAATATCTGGCCCATATGTCTGGCGTACACATTAGATTTTGAAACAGGTTCTGTCAAATCATTCATTGGTTTAGCTGCATTTCATGGTAGCACACAAATGTATAATATTAGACTGACATTTGCTTGCAAGACCAGTTATTTAGAGTAGATAAAAAGTACAGTTGTTAAGGCCATCAACATCATGTTTGCCCAAATGTTCCCTCTCTGCACTGTAAGCACTGTCCTTACTGATCAAGTAATGATTTCTGTGACATAACAAATGGCTTTTCTGGACCTGCAATATACAGGAGGGGAGGCAGGGTGATTGGGTTCAGTGTTTTGGAATCAGTTTATCATCTGGTTTTGCACTATCAAAGGTGGCAGTCCTACTCTCAGTATTGGCCTAGAGGGTTCTTTCTCCCTGGAAAAGATGACATGTCTCAGATCGTTCAACATAGAGGCCTGTTTCAGGCTGACTTTACAAAGATGGGGAATGCTACCAAAAGGACCTGGTGGGGGTGTGTCCTAGGTGGGGTGGAAGCAAATGGACCAGATTAAAAGGGCATAGTAAAGGCAAGAAACCTGTGCATCAAGTAAGTAAGAAAAAGCAGAAGGAAGAGGAGACCATTATGGTTCTTTTGGGAGGTATTCCATGAGGTGGGATCATGGAGAAGGTGCCGATCCATAATGACGACTCCTTCTGGGCGAAATCCATCACAGTGATTGAGAGGGTAGGGCGACCGGATGGGGTGGGCGAAATGGAGGACAAGATGTATGCGGGGAGGTAAGCATGGGCTGGGAGGGACAGAGGGGCTGTACGGGTGGTGCTGTGGTGGGTTGCCGAGCTGCATCATGGCGTTGGGGTTGGCCCGTGGTTGGGGTGGGTGAGGTACCGGGTTTGCGTCCGGAGCTGGTGCTGTTTTATTGTGCCTGGCCCAAACCTTTATTTTCTCATGCTTTCACCCCCAACATGCACCCCTGGAGTTGAGAATCATTAGTAGGGGTGGGGCACTGCCCCCACAGAAAGCATTGAAATATATGTCCCCGCACTCTTGTCCTGTGCACAGGGTGTCACAGTACCAAAACGTTTTGGCACTTTGACTTCACGATAATGATCGCTTTGGCATTCGCCATTATCACATAGAACCCATTAGGAGGTAACAGAAAAGATAAGGGTAAAAATAATGGCATTAAGAAGGTATAAGGAGAATCCAGAGAGTGCAGTAGCAGTGCTGAATTTGTCAAGCAATTTTGTGAGATTCCTATTTATCCTTCACAAGATTTAGGAAAAAAATCCTCTGAAATTATTTTGTTATACCTACAGAAAGAGGCCTGTTACTATTACAGTACTTAAGTGCCATCTGGCAGATTTTCAACTACACTATCAGAGATAGAAAGTGTACCCAGAGAAATGGAGGAGGGGAAAAATATAAGGAGTGCAAGGTGCAAGCTGAGGAAAGAATAGCCCAAATGGTGTCAAAGGGAAAATACATTTTTCAGGTATGTTAGCAAGAAAAGGAAAACAAGGGACAGATTCATGGTTAAAAAGGAGTGTGTGGGGAACTATATGGAGGAGGGCCAAAAGGTAAATATACTAAACAAATACTTCTGCTCAGTGTTCACAGCAGAAGGGGAAGGAGGGACCACAAAAGGCAGCAAGAGATTTAAGGGAGGAGAGTGGAGAGCTGTCCTTTTTCTAAGGAGGAGTCAAGAAAACACTCCTAATCAGAGGATGGACAAAGCCATGGGGCCAGAGAGGGTGCAACCAAGAGTGCTAAGGAACTCAGGGAGGTGTTGTCTACACTCCTGGCAAACTTGTTAACAGTTCACTGGAGACTGTCCTTGTCCCAGAGGATTGAAAAGAGTGGGCGTAGGAGGAGGCAGGAAATTATAGTCCTGTCAGCCTGACTTTATTGGTAAAGAAATTTATGGAAACACTATTAAAGAAATGGGTAGTGAATAACTAGATTCCAAGGACTGCAAGACCCAAGACAGCATGTTTTACAGATGGAAGGTCATGCCAAACAAATCTAATAGATTTTTTGACTGGGTAACCAAGGTGTTGGATTAGGTAGGGGAGGTGGACATGGCCTACCTGGACTTCAACAAGGACATTGACACCATTTCACAGGAGACTAGTAAACAAGTTGGGTATCATGGGGGTCAGCAATAAGGTGGTAACCTGGGTAAGAAACTGGTTAGGTGATGGGAGGCAGAGGGTGGTGATATATGGAGTTCACTCCAAGGAGGGAAGAGTGACCAGTGGGGTATGTCAGGTGGTCAGTACTGGGGCCAGTCCTCTTTAATGTCTTCATTAGTGACATAGCACAGGAACTGGAAAAGAAGGTCTGCCTCTGCAGATGACAATAAGGTCTGCAACAGAGTGTATACTTGTGGAGGGATGCTAAGGAAGGAAGAGATTTAAAATAGCTGGAGGGTGGTGAAAAGTGTGGCAGCTATGGTATAATGCAAAAAAATGTAGAATAATGCACTTGAGTCACAGAAACCGGGGTGCTGGAGTACACAATGGGAGGAGAGATAATTGCAATAACCAAGCAGGAAAGGAGGACCTGGGTGTAATCATATCGTATGACCTAATGGTGGACAGGTAGCGTGACAAAGTGATAAGAGACCTAGTGGGATGCTGTGGTGTATTTATTTATTTATTAGTTGGAAAAATCTTTGGCGTAAGCTCTTTGCAAAGGTTCCACATCAGAGTGGACAAACATGAACATTATACAACACAGTAGAATGGTTACAATTACAAGAGCAGTAGGCATTTAATAGGAAGGTACATGACATCACCTTCCTACAGTGAAGCAGTGGCAATTCAAACACAGTACAGAGGTAATAACATTTTCCTAGATAATTCACATTCTAAATTAACACCGGACATATAGTTACAATGCCTAACCAATACTTGCATGGGTTAGATACTGCATCAATGAGAGAGAGGAGGCAGCGGTGGTGGCAGACGAAAGGGGGTGTAGCAGCCTCTTGGACTTTGCCAAGAAGAGGGTGGTAGGCTGGGAAGTTACGATTACTGTGTGAGGTGAGAGAGTGTGGTTAGTCAATAGTGTAGAGAAGCTTGACTAGGTCAGGGGGTGGTCATGTATGGCCAGGATATTTGTGCTAACATGGCCAGTACAGTGATACGCTGGGCTAGGTGAAGAGAGAGGGGCAGGGGAGGGCAGTGCCGAGGTGCAATAAGGACTGCTTATTATGGGCAGGGCCCCATGTTTACTGCAGTAAAGTGGACCCATTCTGCAGCAGGACCTCATACTTTTTCTGCGGCAGAACAACTAATGATTTTGCGGCCATCCTCAGCAGATACATTGTGGCTAAACAGTATACCTTCAAAAGGATTACGTCTTAGTTAACCCTTTGACTGCCTTCGTGCAACCACTCTGCTACTCTGAAAGTGGATCTGCAGGCCATTTATCAATATGTAGTCTTCTTATCACAAATATTAAACAGCAATAACCCAAACCTGGAACAGCCATGGGCATCAGTGTTCCTTTTTAATGAATTTTCCCTCCACCCTGAATTTGAAGCTCATCTGTTCTTCTTCTGGAAATTGGTGGCCTTTGCTGTTCTCCTAGGTTATAATCAGAGAAGGACATGCAACCTCAGGAACAAATACACAGAAGGCAAAACCTGCTTGATTTCTTCTGGTTTATACTTACAGTTAGCTGATATAGAGACTCCAACCTGAAAGACATTTTTTTTCAGATTTTGATCAATGTTCTTTTAAATTACTATTTTTTAAACTAGGAATACCCTTACTGCCTTGCAGCAAACATGCTGAGTGCAGTGTACAAATCTGTGTTTGTTTGTTTGTTTTTTTTGTGGGGGAAGGATTGTCTTCCTATAGCAGTGAAGGAGAGTGCAACTTGCTGTGTCTGTAGGATTTGTTGAATCCTGATTTTTCTTTTAGGAGGCACACTAAAAAATGCAAGCAAGTCATTCTTATTAAGCTGGAGTAACCTTGGTTAGCATCTTCTCTTCTCCTGTCAGCTCAGGGGTTCTGGTGTTCTTCAGGCAGTGACCCTCATTTCACTTATGTATAGCAGCAATCAAACTCTCCATTCCGATTTTTTTCCTGACCTGCTTGCTCCAGTTCTAGTATGCCCTGGTCCCCAACTCTTCTGCAGCTGGGCAACTTGGCCCTCCTTAAGAATTGAGCTTGATGTCACCACTTAGGCTGCAGGTTCAGATCTGCCAGGAAATTACTCTCACACTTGCAGGTACAGAACTGCGCCCACAAATCAAAACTGTGATAGATATCCACCAGTGAGGACCAAGTGCTCTGCTCAGTCAGCTGCCAGCCCTGTGTTTCTGCAATCAGCTCCTCCTCCTCCGCCTCCAATACCAGTCACCACACGAGATTGATTCCACCTCCATGGGCACCACTGAATCTTCTCACTTCTTGACTACAGCTCGCTTCTAGGTCTTCCTCCCAAATTCATCTTCCAAGGATTCAGCATGCAGCATGAGCAGCCTCACAATGAAAAATTAACATGGCTGAGCTACCCACATCTACACAGCAGCAAATCATAACTGCCATGGATCTAATCAAGCTCTGCTACTCTTGCGTCAGTCCCTCCCCTCCCACAATACTGACTGGAAGGAGTTACGTAACAAGAGCCAGCATGAGTCAAGATGCCATGCAGCCACTAGCTTTTGGCTTTGTACTGGATGGCATCAGTTTGCTGCCCTTCTAATGAGCATATATACCATGGCATACTTAACATATCAATAGCTATGCCCTTGCCTTGTGTGATCACATAGCATAGCTAGCATTTCTGCTGCTCTGTGACTGATTTTCCTGATTTCTGGGGCAAGCACTGATTTCTGTGGCCAGCCCTGATTTCTGCGAGCCACTACTGCAACTGCAGAATTGCAGAAAACACAGGGCAGGTAATCAAAGGCTTGGTTGGGGGTGGGTGAGAAATTAAAGCAACCTGGTGCTTTCATAGGCACTGGGGCATCGAGGGGGTGGGAAGGTCAGCCTTACAGGCAGGTGCATTCTGAGATTGTTATTAGGTTCTGTTTGAGGCCAGTTTTGAATTGAGTTAAGCTTTGGAAGCCAGGGGTGCCCAGTGAGTTCATTTAGCCACAGGGGGCCTGGTAGGAGAAAGGCGTTGCCCAAGCAAGGTGCAGCTGAAGGGATGGGCAATACCCTCTTAGTCTTCCCTGGTGATATATGATGAGGTGAAGGCCTTGAACATATCACCTATGCAGAGTAGGGTTATGCTCAATTGTGCCTTCATGCCCAGGAGAGCAAGTTTGGAACTTAAATCTTTTTTCAGTGTGAGTCAATTAGTGTGTTCATATAGAGTACAGATATGAGTGCACAGATCAGCATCCAGGGTGAGTCAACATGCCTTAATGAGTGCAGTTTGAACCTCTTGAGTCCTGTATCTGAGGCAGCCCAATAAACCACAAGCCTGTGGTCTATTGTAGACAGTATGAAGCTGGATACAGAGAGTGGAGGGCCTCAGAGTGAGGAATTTCCTATGCCTATAAAGGACCCCAATCTTGAGTTAACCACCCTTATAGGAGAATTTATGTGGTGCATGAGCCTGAGGGTGTCGTCGATAGTGACCTCCAGGTACTTAAGCGAGTGCACTCATTCAAGCAGCTCACTGCAGGTGTTGGAGATGATGAGGGTGTGGAGCTTATGTTTGTTTTCGGGCTGGATATAAGCATGGCCTTAGTCTTCTTGTAGTTTAGAAGTAGTTTGTGCCTACAGAACCATCCCTCGAGTTTAGTGAAGGAGTTCTGCAGTTCAGTTTGGAGAGCACCCTGAGAGGTGTTGCTGCTCAGAAGAACAGCATCATCAGTTTACTGGATAAGTTTGGTGTCACAGGCAGTGGGAAGGTCATTTAAGAAGAGGCTGAAAGTAGGGGCCCCAGAACTGACCCTTGAGGGACCACTAGTGATACCTCTCTGTCACTGGATAATGTCTGCCAGTTTTGACATGTATTCTCCTTTGTGTCAGGTAATTTTGGAATTTTCAGCAGAAGGCAATGGGCGCCATGCTCACATTATGCAGTTGGGTCAGTAGAAGTGGGTGGTTTGACAGTATTGAAGGCTTTGATGAGGGTCTATGAGGACAGCCCCACCAGGTTGCCTTCGTCAAGGGCTTTTTGTGCAAAGTTCATGTAGGTAGGGGTATAGGTAGAGGGTATCACCACCAGGAAGAGGAAATTGGTGCTGCCCTCAATATAAGTACTTGGTAAGACCTCAACTACAGTACTGTATCCAGTTTGGAGAACACATCTCAAGAAAGACATAGACAGAGTAGAGGCAGTCCAGAAGAGGGCTCTAAAGATGGTACAGGGTCTGCATCAAAAGCCCTAAGAGGAGAGGCTAAAGGAACTGAATATATACACACTGGAGAGGGGCTATATGAACATACAAATCTGCCAGCAGAAACAGGTCTCATAGTCTACCAAGTCTGTTTGAATGTGTAGTTGCCCCATACATTGCAGCTGCCCCTCCCTCTCGTTAACCCTCCTCTCATCCTGTCCCATCTCCTTTTAAAACTGCCCACCATTCTACAGGATACCACCTCTTGGGCAGATCATTCTACTTAGCCACAACTCTCTCTGTGAAAAATGTCTCCTCCTCTCTCTCCTATGTCTTTCCACCTCCAATCTGGGACCATGCCTTCTTGTATCCCTCCCTTCTCAACTTAAATACCCCTTCTGTTCTTGTCTTGTTTATTCCATCATGTATTTAAAGGTCTCAATAATATCCTCCTGATCCCTTCTCTCCTTAGTGAGTACATATTCATCTCCCCAGCCAGTCCTCATAGGGTCTGTCCTTCAAATCCTGGATCATCTTTGTTGTCCTGAGCTGCACCCTTCCAGTAATCTGACATCCTTCTTCAGAAACAGGCACCAGAACTACATGTAGTAGTCCAGGTGTGGTCTCACCAGTGACCTGTACAGAGGCAGGATCACTACCTTCCTTTTGGAGGAGATTCCTCTTGCAATACACTCCAGCAGCCTGTTGGCTTTAGCTGCCACCTTCCTGCACTGAGCTGGGTTGTTCATATTCTCCATTATAACCAACCCTAGATCCTTTTCCTCTGTGGTATCTAACTGAACCCATTCCAACTGGTAGCTCCTCCCAAGGTTCCTTGCTCCGAGTGTAGTACCTTGCACTTCTTAGCATTGAACCCCAACTGCCACATTCTGACCACTTCTCCAGTTTAGTTAGGTTGTCCTGTAGCCCTTGCCACCCTAAAGTGTTGTCTATCTCCACCCCTATCTTGGTATCATCAGTGAACATACTAATCTTATTCTTGATGCCATGTGAAATATCCGATATGAAAATCCCAAACAGCACCGGGCCCAGTATCATGCCCTGTGGAACCCAGTGGTCACATCCCTTGGTGATGAGAGTCCCCCACCTCCACCCGTTGCTGCTTCCCCTTCAGCCAGTTCACAATCCAGTTCACCATCTCTGTCCCTGCCCCCACTTCTCCAACTTTTCCACAACTGTACATGGGGCACTGAATTGAAGAGCCTTGCTGATGCCCAAATACAGGACATCCACTGCATGGCCCCTTGTCCAGTACCCTCATCACCCAGTCATACCACTTAATTAGGTTGGTGTGGCAGGATCTCCCTGAGGTGAACCCATGTTGCTAACTGTCCTGGAGTCCATTTTCTTCCAAGGTCACCAGCCTTTCCTTCAGGATTGTCTCCATTAGTTTCCCTAAAATGGATGTGAAGCTTACATGATTGAGGCCTTTGAATACCTCACAGGGTGAATAAGGTAAGCGTGGGATGTATTCTTCAGAAGAAAGAGTACTCTAGAGCAAGGGTCTAATATGAAGCTGGAGGGGGAAGGTTCAGAGAGATGTCAGGAAATATTCTTCACAGAAACAGTGGTGGATGCCTCAACTGTCTTTCAGTGGAGCTAATGGGTGCAAAACAGTCATAGTATTCGACAAAGAAAAGGATAGGCATAAAGGAATCATAACAGAAAGGAAGGGGGTGAAAGAGACTGTGTTGATGATCAAAAGGGTCTGCATTGAAAGCAATCACAATGAAAATGGGCAGATTGGATGAGGCCAAGCTTCCCTTATCTGCCATCAGTTTCTACTTTTCTATGTGACTGCCTATTGTCAACAATCCAGTACTGGGCCTGTTTCATGCAATGACTGCCTATTGTTCACAGTCATAACAAATGACAGTATTTGTTCATTGTTCTGCTTTGTGACACATAGATGAGAAATGCATTTTGTTTAAATAATGCCCTGCCCTCAGTAAAAGTGCAAATACTGCACCATTGTGATTTAAAATGTAATTATCCGTGCATCATCTGATTGTGATGTAGATAAAGAGTAAGGTGCTTCCGGAGTCCCAGGTTTCCAGTTCTCTTAGTGGTGCAGCAGGTAGTGAAACTGTAATGGTGTTCTGGATGGCCTGGGTTCAAATCCCAGCTAAGGCACTTGTTTCTTTCTCTCTTGGTGTGTTTGGGCCAATAATGGAGGCCTATCACCAATGACAGCAGAAACAATCATGACTACAGTGGCAGCCAGTGACATGGTGTAGAATATCGAGATACATCACAGTATATCACAGAAAATCCCTTTCATTTCAATACAATTCCTATGATATTTCCAGCTGTATGAAATACATACATACATACTGTACATAGTAAATATTTTTGCTGGCTACCATTATACCAATAAGTATGGTGACAAAGAAGCTGATTCTTGTAGCCAGTAACTAACACAAATAATAGTTCTCATCTGAAGAAAGAGAATTGCTTACATCTTAGCTTTTCTTTGCTTTTGTTTTTGTATTTGGTAACTGAGATAGTACCAAGAAATGTCATAACATTCACAAGTAGCATTTATGATTATTATTAACAACAATAAAATAAAATGAAAATTGTACAGGACAGCTGTTTTACAGGCGCACAAACACAAAAGTCCTACACCTGAGAGACTCTCTTTAAAATCTCAATCTCTCTCACTGTAGACAAAACATTGCTCTGTTTTATAAGAAGTCTTTCTTGGCAGTTTAAATTTTGCATCCTGATCTTGTAACTTTCATCTCCTGTCTTTCACAAATGTACCAAACTTTATCAGTTTCCTTCTTTAGGACACCCTGATGAGTACATCCAGTCCCTACAGGTGCAAAAATAGACCATCTCTTCCCAGAGCTGGTATCTTGTTAATCTTGTAAACATGCTTGTGAAGGTCAAAATACATATAATTGTTAACACCCTGTATAACAGATTGCCAACGTTTTAAAAATCCAAATACCTTTCTGAAATAATTTCAAACAACATAATTATATACATTTGCAAACTAAGGGTTCCACTTTCACATAAAGATTCAAAAATATGTTTTAACCACAGAAAAGCAAGGGGTGAAAGAAAACATTGAATTAGCAAGTGAAGGAAGGAAGAAAATAAAAGGAAGTTGTGGGGCCATCAGAGTGGCAAATTCTTAGGTGTCCCAAGAAAAAATAGTTACACAATCAGACATAAGCAAGACAGAATATAGGAGCACAAAACTAATCCTTGCATTTAACTCTCTCTGCATAAGAAATAGGACAAGGTCTTACCAAGTCTATCACATACACTCTTCTTTAAGAGGAACCATTTTTATTTTAAACAGGTTTTAAAACCTTCTTTTATTTCTCTTTTAATATTACCTTATCACATTTCCAGTTCTTTGCATATGCAGTATCCTTTCTTCTATAACACCTTTAAATGTGAACATTTCAGTTTTGCACACACATTTATACAACCTTCTGAATTCTCAATTCCTGAAACATATATTGACTGGAAATCAGCATTGACATTCTCTTTTCCAGATTTGTGTATCACTTTAAACTTAAATGGCAGTAGTGCCAGGTACCATCTTGTGATTCTGTGATTTTTTTTCATTTGATTAAACCAACAGAGTGGATTATATTCTATTAAAAGTACAAAATCAACACCCTCCAGACAAAACTTAAGGGACTCCATTTCCCATTTCACAGCAAGGCATGCTTTTCAATAGTGGAGTACTTTTCTCTCAGTCATGCAATTTCCTGCTGATGTACAAAATGGGATGTTTCTTTGCATCTATTGTCTGACTCAGGACTGCATCTAGACCTACCTCTGATGAATCTGTCTGTAGTATAAACTGTTTTCAGTCTTGACTTCTTAAAACAGGGGCTGAACAATATACAGCCTTGATGGCCTGAAAAGTCTCTTTCACATTCTGGGGACCATTTCACATTATTTGTGAACCATTTTTCATAACTTCAGTGAGAGAATTAGCTAACTGGGTAAAGTTAGGAACACATCTGCAGTAGTAACCAACAAACAAAAATATTATCTGACATGAGGGCGCAGCTTGCCAACAAGCATGATGGCAGAATAATTTTCTAAGGGAACCGCCATGGGGCTGTTTTAACATTATCTGGCAATCGCACTGAATAGTCCCATTTTGGAACCATAGCCTGTATGCAGAATTCTTCAGATACTGAAAGAGCCCACAAATGGAGTAACAGTCCATTTGTTAGTGAACAGCAACTGCTTTAGCTCTTACAGTGCCATGAAGCACATCAGCCCTTCAGATGGGTCACCTGGAGTAATTGATGCCCGTACCAAGGAGCTCCAAAGGGACTGAAATTACAGCTGTGCTCATGGGTCACACTAGTCAAGGGATTCCCAGCAAAGGCTGGGGAAAAATATTATGATGGCTAAGCTAGGCAAAATACTGATCAATACAGCTGACCTGAAAAGGACTGCCAAAAAAAATTTGGACTTAGAAAAACTAGTTGCATGGTTATCCCTTTCAGAAAAAACAAAACTCAAGAACACTGTGGTCATATTACAGAGCAAACAGGATGTTTTACATGACCATCATCAAAAACTGAAATTTCTCCTTAATAAGGTGGATAATTCAAAAAATCAGTCAAGGAGAAAGCACCTGAGACTAGTCGGTGTCCCAGAGGGCTGAAGGGTCCAAGTCATGATGGGCTTCTTGAAGGAGTTTCTACCCACCATCACCAAGGCTAATAACATGGCACTGCCAGAGATCGAGCAGGCACACAGGTCCCTAGTTCCTGGACCCCAGCCTGGGAGTGTCCTCACCCATTTCTTGTTAAGTTCTTCAGATATCCAGAAAAGGAGTGGTACTTAAAGAGACCAAGGGGCTTTCCAATGGCAGGGCATAGAATCTAGATGTTTTGGATTTCTCTTTTGAGCTTTCGAACCACTGCAGAGCCTATGCCACAGTCAAGCAGCAGTGTTATAAGCTTAATGTCCCTACATCCCTACATTATCCAGCAACTCTGTGACTTTAGATCAATTGGGAATATATGTCTTTTGACTCCTGGCAGCAGCAGAGCATCTTGTCTGTGAATTTCAAGAAAACAAGACATAAGGGTGGGCAGCCTGGCACTCCATGTGGTGAGGAAGAAACAAAAATGGAAGTGGCACATGAGTGGGAGCAGAGAACACATTGTGCTGAAGGAGAGAAATGCCTATGGAGACCAAATGGCAGCAAGCAAGTAGAGGCAGGCCAAAAGAAAGCCAAAAGGACCAGGAGCATCACCAACCATGAGAAGGCAGAGATCCAAAAGCAGATAAAAGAGATTTGTACCCTCTGGTGCTAGTAGCTGTTCCTCAGGGCTGACTCCAATAAAGACTTCAAATAGGCATGAGTCCCAGAGAAAACTACTGCCTGCAACACTGGACCTGACATGCAGAAATTTCATCGGAGGTTACCCCAAACAAGGAGCCAGATGCCTGGTCCCCACTTCCTGAGGACTGGGCTGAACACTCAGGAGACAAGGGAAGATATGTTGGAACAATTGTCAGCCCTTCTTGATGCCACAGACAATGAATTGCAGGCTTAATAGGCAGCCATTGGTCTCCCTGGACATTTTCTTTTGCTCTCTCTCTAAGACTAGGTAGGAAAACTTGCC
This sequence comes from Neoceratodus forsteri, assembly GCA_016271365.2. Lineage (NCBI taxonomy): Eukaryota > Metazoa > Chordata > Ceratodontiformes > Ceratodontidae > Neoceratodus > Neoceratodus forsteri. The sequence goes on from CM057451.1 coordinate 419,930,803, forward strand.
AAACAGGTACTCCAATGGGAACTTGGCTAAGGGGCAAGTGAAGAGGTAGTTTAAGCTCACTGATGTGATAAATGTGTCTGAATGTGGTTATGGGGAAACCTGGAGCGCAAACACACTGCTAATGGCACTGCAGCTGGGTGTACATCAGCTGCGTGGTAACTGGTCACAAGTAACTCTGTGAGGTGTTGGTTTCACCTGACTCACTCAGACCCAGTTGAATCATTGAACTGGGGCTGGCAAAGGATCCACCCTAATTGGTGGTGCTTGGAAATGTTTTGGCAACTGCCTGGAATGAATATATGGTACACAGAAAGGGTGGCTAGCTCCTACAACCTAGCCGTCAAAGCATTTTTGGAGCATGGCTTGTAAGCCAACTATTCAACCACAGGTAGAGCAACAACTAGCCTAAAAAGCTTGCTACTTACGCTCTGGAATTTCCCCCATATAGCTCCGAAATAGGAAGTTGCACCTGTTTGATGGTTGTTTATAATTATAGCAGTTTTGTTGCATTATGGAATTTATTATGTTAGATTATGTTAAGCTTTAGTGCTCTAAGGTTATGGCCCTGATAATTATAGAGGTTGGGAGTCGATGGTATGTCCCCAAATGAGCACCCGCACAACCCCTTCCTCGCTGGGGAGGAGAGACAAACAGGCATATGTGTGGTAAATCCTATGCCAGAGGGTATGCCTAGTACCGACTGGGACCATGCTGCTCCTTCCAATGGGTGCTAGTTGCTCACAGGGGCAGACATATGGAATCTCGCTGCTGCCCAATCATTACAGGCCATGCAGTTTGAGCTTGCAGGGATGCCCCCATTGGCTGAACACTCACCAGGGATATCCATCTGCTTTCTTTACACCCTGTATTGGTGGTGTCCAAGGATGGGAGAGGAGGCTGGTCTCTCCTTCCCAAAGCTACAACCCTAGTGGTGGTCCTAGGACTCATCCTTAGGTTGTAGTTAACTTTTTGAGCCATGTGTTTGTGGTAAATGTAAATGGACTAAATGAATATGGCATGTATGGCAGCTCAAAACAATACGCCCAGAGGGTCCCTCTAATCATTAGTGTAGCACCATGCCAGCTGCACTGGCTCCAGTAGGGTACCATGCTCTAAAAAGTATATGTACTTACAGATCTGTACCACAACAGGGAAAGGTTGTCCTCGGTCACTCAGCATCACAACAAATGTCCTATTTTCTGTCAGAAGGTGAACCTCTTTGTTGTTGGTATGACTGGGTGGCTACCTCCAAAAAGCCAGGAAGAGTGTATGAACATATAAACAAAATTAAAAGGAAATCTTTGTTAAAAATAAATCAGATGGTAAAAGCATCTCCATAGTTGTGGAGGTAAGACCGATGGGGAGAGGTGACACAGTCCCTGAAGAGGATTGAAATTTGCAGAGAGATGGGAGAGCCCTAGAGGAGGGACATAAAAGAAGCAGGGGAGGTGGGTATTTATATACTGCTATTATGGAGTTCCCCATGCAGTAACCCTTACATCATGGAATGTCAGTGGTATGAATGACCCTTTCAAAAAAAAAACTTTGGTCAGGCTCAAAAACTAAGCATGAGTTGCTTTCCTGCAAGAAACTAAGCTTAAACAGGTAGAGGCCAAGAAATTGGTAAGAGAATGGGTAGGATGGAATGTGCACAGTGTTTCAGGAAGGCCAGAGGAGGTCTCCATTTCATGCCACAAGAAGCTGAAATGTCAGGTCTTGGAGCAGCATGGGTATAAGGAAGGAGATTTATTCTGGCCAAGGTGACTACACCTATGGGGCCTCTAATCTTGGAGAAGATCTATGCCGAATGAAGATGCCCCAGAACTCTTTAACCAACTGTCCCAAAAAATATTGGACATGACCCAGGATTCACCTGACATAATATTGGGGGATTTTTACATACTGTAGCTATGAACCATCTACTGGATAGGTCTAATGCTAGGCAGAGCCCAATGCCAAAACACTGAGGACTTTAAGGACCTACTGATACTGCATCAACTTACGGACACTTGGAATTTTCACCCATCTACCAAAGATTTCACAATTTATTCTGAGTCATGCAGCATGGCTAGCAGACATGACTATTGGTTCATGTCACCCAAACTGAACCCCGTCTCTGCAGAGATCTCCATTGCCCCACGTATATTTCAGATCAAGCCCAAATTCAATTACAGGTCTATGGCCCTGGAAAAGAAGATCACTGACCTGGAGATTGGACCCTCTCTTACTAGATGACCCTTAAATTTCAGATTTGGCTAAAGACAGAGGCAGCAAATTATTTTCTGGACAACCCAGAACATTGTGCCTCTCCGCCTGTGATCTTGGAAGTGTTTAAAGGCAACTATGAGGGCAAGATCATTGCTTATGCAAGGACATAGGAGGAAGCTAAGGGAAGCACAGGCCCAGCAGTTAGAACAACAACTGGCACAAAAGAGGCAGTATACAAAAATGACCACCAACTTCATAACTCGGCCTCTTATAAGATTTAAAAGCCTTTAGGATACAACTGAACACCCTGTTGACTAGAAAGGTTGAGTTTAGCATTTCAAGATTAAAACACAAGTACTGAAAGGAGGGAGAGAGGGCAAGCAAATTACTGTCATTCAGACTGTGGAAGCAACAAGCTGAGAGACACATAGAAATTAAGGGATAATATAGGAAAGGTGGAATGTTCTCCTAAAGCAATAATCAAGATTATGACACCTTTCTATGAGACCTTATACAAATCCAGGCCCTATTCCATATGCCCAGTGTGGACCAATTTCTGGCATAAACTTAACTTTCCAAATTGTCTGAATTACAGATGGTCAGTCTCGATGCCCTAATTGAAACAGTGGAGCTACTTAAGGCAATTGAATCAATGAAACCACCTAAAGCCCTGGAAGTAATGGGTTTCCAGCAGATTTTATAGGGTCATCAAGAAGGTAGTCGCAACTCGATGCTTAGGGTGCTGAGGATGCTCACATCACTAAGTCTCTTCTTGAAACCATGAGGAAGGCAGTGATAATGTCAGGTTTCCTAATATCAAGGCAGGTTCTTACACAACCTTCTTTTTCATTTACAACCACCACTGCTGATTTAACACCCTCCCACCCTGCATGCAGCAGCAGGCATGGGGTCGCCTTGCCATTTTCAACCCTATGCTCACCCCATTCCATGGTAAGTAAGTTGAGATGGGTACAGTATATGAGAATGGGGTGAGCATTAGGGCTGCCTACAGGGTGGGGGATGGTGTGTTAGGGTTGGGAACCCTAACACCACATTTCCTACTTTTGTCACTTTAACCCTAACTAGTGAAGTAACAAAGTTTTTGCACAGAATTTCCTTCCTTGTTGTGAAATCATAAAGTTATAATGGTCCTCCCAAAGAAGGTAAAGACCTTTTATCCCTGGGAGCTATAGACCCACATCTTTAATTAATGCAGACACAAACATTTTGGCAAAGTGCTGGCCTCTCAATTATTTCCCATCTAATACACCTGTCCCAGGTGGGTTTGTCAAAGGCGATCAAGTACTGATCACCTGAGAGCTTGATCTCCTTTTCAAAATGCTGCCTCTTTGCCAACACCAGTGGCCTCTATTACCATTGATTTTGATAAGGCCTTGATTCGGTTGAAATGAAATACATATTTATTGACCACCCTAGAACACTTCAGTATAGGCCCAGAATTCAATGGTTGGGTCAATACCTATATAATGACAGCTAAGTCATTGCCAACGACCTCTAGACCCCTTCATCCTGCAGAGGGGACTAGACAGGACTGCCCCATCCCCATTACTTTTTGTGTTGGCCATTGAGCCATTGGCCTCAGCTGTAAGAGCTCATAGGAACAAACAAGTCATACAAGTTGGGCAGGAGTGTATAAAACTAAACTTTATGCAGATGACTTCCTCATCCTAACCAGTAATATTCAGGCTAGCCTAGATCCAGTGCTGGACTTGCTTACACAATTTGAGAAGTTGTCAGATCTTATGAGCAACAGGTCCAAGTCAAAATCCTACCTTTAAACAACTTCACCACAAGGGATCTGGGAAACATTCAGGCCTAGCCTGGACAGAAGCCATTATTATGGACCTAGGTATTACTCTATCCTGATCTACACAATTGGTACCCTTGAACTTCAGGCCCTTACAACAATGTTCCAACTGAAACTGAACAGTTGGAATCACTTAGATTGTCACTCCCATGTGAAATTGACTCTATAAAATTATGCTGGCTCCAGGGTTTACTACCTGCTGGCTCACCTTTCTTTGCTAGTGTAGGATAAATGGTTTCAAAACTGGACTCTTTTTAGGGCACTTCACAGCCCAGATACAGTAGAGCAAAATTAAGGGCCCACTGGAGATGGGGGATGGCATTTGCCCAATTTCAAGCACTCTATGTATGCTTTTCTAGCAGCCAGATCTCTGTTGGCCTTTAGGAACCAGTTCCCTATATACCTGCATGGCTCCAAATAGAGCAAGTGCAGTCTGAATGTCTTCACCTCCAATGCCCTGTATGTTCCACTGCAGACTAAAAATGCACAATGGGTCATGGTTAAAGCAGCATACACTGCATGGTTGCAGGTAACCAAAATTTCTGGAAGATGTGTATGTCCATGAAACCTCATGTATCTCTAGGTGATATGAGATGTGTATTGATGGGTGCCCTGTTTACTGGAAGAGCTGGGCAGCTAAATCTATTTGTAGAATAATAGATTTGTTAACCTCAGACAAGAACAATTTTGAATCGTTTCAGACTCTTCAGGAGAAATATGGCCTACAAAGTCTGAGTTCTGGAGATATTTACAGCTTAGATAAAGGTTTAATCTGTGGACTAGAAGAACATGCTCCTGTACGTCCTGCAGGAAGTGTAGGGAGTATCTTCCTCCACCATTTCAGTGCTGAAAGGGCTAAAATTAACTGATCCCAGGGCAGGCCCTTCTACCAATTAATGAGGGAGGTTTTGCCAGACCCCACCATGGATGCAAAAGAAGTGGCAGACTGCACTACAAGAGAACTTCTCAGATTCAGACTAGTGCAAATGCTGAAAATTAGCACCAAGTATGTGTGGACCAAAAGTTGTTTGATACAAAACAAGATTTTGCACTATTGGTACCGCACACCAGTGCAACTAAAGGAGCTATGCCTGATTGTTCAGGATACTTGCTGGAGATGTGCCTCACCAGGAGCTGACTTTTACATATTCTCTGGGCATGCCCTTTAATAGCTCCCTTCTGGATGCAAGTCATTCATAAGTGTGCAGTCATCTTGGGATAAGATGACCCCAAGACCCTCAGACCTTCCTCTTGAGGCTTTACCACAGGAGACTGTTATAAAGATCACCAGCCTGAAATAGTTAATAGCTGCCTCAGTAGAAGCCAATAGATTAATACTTACCAGATGCAGAACCACAAATGTCCCAATCATTTCAAGAATGGGAAAAATCAATACAATCCCTTGCATTGAACTCCACACTATCCCTTATGGCCTTCCTGAATGGAAGGAAATGCTTAGATATATGGACTCCATATCTGAATTATGTGAATCAGTCCAGGGGTGGCTCTCCCTCTGGTGCAGCTAGACCACAATGGCACCCATCCTAGACAGCCTATACCTCATTATTTCAGGATAGATCTGACATGTAAACTGAGGCTGCACCCCTCCCCTGGTTATTGCTCATGTAAATGGAACACAAAGAAAAACAACCATACCCTGTAACTAATGGATATAATGTTTCTGTCAGTTAAAAGGTCAGATGAAGTGCTTCCACAATGTCTGTATTATCATGCTCACGTATGCTGCTCAAGTGTATACAGGATGTCAGTTACAGCCTTGTTTTATTTTCTAAATGTTTGTATGAAATACAAATATTTTCATTAAAAGATTAACTGTAAAAAAATTATCAGATCGTTTCTTTGTTTTAGGACAGTAATGTAGCTATAGCTTCTATCTTGGAACTGTATGCTTTATTTTCCATTTCCCAAAATATAACCAAAATATCTGGTTTCCTGTATGCTTAATGCACATTTGGTAGGATGAATGATCACAGCTGCATTTTGATACATTGGATAACTGCTCATATGTGTTCCAACTGTTTTTTTCTAGTCTGGACAGTACACTACAAAATCATCCACATAAGCAGTACAATAACCAGTGTGAGGGACATATTTACATTCATGTACCATTGGAATATAGCAGGTGTGCAGGCGTAATCCAAATGGCATGGTGGTGAAAGAATAGAACCAACTGGAGTGGAAAATGTGGTTTATCTCTTTATTCCTTAGCTAAGCAAATCTGTCAGTAACCATTGTTGAGAATGAGGGTACTAATGTACTTGACACTTCTCAGTCTGTCCACCAAATCATCTATCCTGGGTATGGGATAGCTGTCGAATTCGGACACTTGATTAGGTTTCCTAATATCAAGGCAGGTTCTTACACAACCTTCCTTTTCATTTACAACCATCACTGCTGATTTAACACACCACTCCCACCTGCATGCAGCAGCAGGCATGGGGTGCGCCTTGCCATTTTCAACCCTATGCTCACCCCATTCCATGAGTAAGTAAGCTGAGATGGGTACAGTATATGAGAATGGGGTGAGCATTAGGGCTGCCTACAGGGTGGGGATGCATGTGTTAGGTTGGGAACCCTAACATCACATTTCCCTACTTTGTCACTTTAACCCCTAACTAGTGTAGTAACAAAGTTTTTGCACAGAATTTCCTTCCTTGTTGAGAAAGCATAATCATATTCTTATTTGTCTATGGCAGTGCAGGGCCATTTGGACCCTGCCGGTCTGGACCATGTGCTCTCATCTATTCATAATTTTTGATATAGTGTAATCCTAGCCTTATTTACAAACATACGAAATTGCCAGCAGATACAGGCCTTATGGTCTATCTAGTCTGCTCGAGTGTCAGCACTTCAGCCCATTAGACTACAGCTGTCCCCATTAACTCTTCCTCCCTCTTTCCCCTCCTTGTATGTACTTTCCCTTGAATTTGTCTCACCCCTCTTGAACCTCCCACAGTCTATGCTGATAAGAATTTATCAGGCAATGTATTCCACTGTTACCACTCTTTCAGTGAAGTAGTGCCTTCTCCTTTCCTTCCTGAATCTGCCCCCCTTAACTTCAGGGAGTGCCCTCTGGCATCTCTTCCGCTCCTGAGTGAACCCACCATGGAAGTCTACTCTGTTTATCCCTTCAGTCACTTGAAGGTCTCAATCATGTCCCCTCTCTCTTCTATCCTCCAGGGTATACATGTTGAGTTCACTAGTCTTTCCTCATAAGTTCTATCCCCAACCTCTGGATCATCTTTGTTGCTCTTCACTGCACTGCCTGAGGTAGTTTGATGTCCCTTATCAAGTACTGGCACCAGAACTGCATGCAGTACTCCAAGTGCGGCCTCACCAGGGACCTGTACAGGGCAATATGAGTTTGCTACATCTGGATGTAATCACCCTTGCTATGCACCCTAGCATCCTGTTAGCCTTAGCTGCTGCCTTCCTGCACTGGGCTGAGTGGTTCAATTCCCCAGTCACCCACCCCCAGAACCTTCTGCTTGTTGGATGTGGACAATTTGATACCATACATCCAGTAGCTGTATCCTGGGTTTTGCTCTGAAATGCATCACCTTGCACTTCTTGGTGTTGAACCCAAGCTGCCTGGTTCTGACCACTCCTTCAGTCTTGCCAAGTCCTCCTGTAGTAATTTGCACTCTCCTCCCCATCCACCACAGCACAGACCACAGGGGTCATCAGTGAAGAGGCTGATCTTATTCTTGATCCCAACTGTTATGTCTTCAATGAAATGTTAAACAGGACTGGTCCCAGTACTGATCCCTGTGGGACACCACTTGTCACAGCCCTGGGCTCGATGCTTCTCCCCAAAACTACCCTCTGTTGCCTTTCCCTCAGCCAGTTTTCTACTCATTGGGCTGCTTCCACCCTATACCAAGACTCCTTAACTTGCAGGTCAACCTTCCGTGTGGCACTGAATTGAAGGCCTTGCTGAAATCCAGGTAGAAGTACATCCACTGCATGGCCTTGTTCAGTGCCCTCATGTCCAGTCAAAAAATCAATCAAGTTTGTCTGACAGGATCTGCCAGCAATGAACCCATGCTATCTGTCATCTTGCAGATCATTATCCACAGAAACTGCACCATCCTGTCTTTGAGGATAGGTTCCATCAGTTTCCCCACAATTGCGTGAGGCTCGCTGGTCTGTAGTTCCCTGGTTCATCCTTGGGTCCACTTTTATGGAAGGTACTTTATGCCTCCCTCCAATCCCTGGGCACACATCACGTATTTAGAAAGGTGTTGAACAGATCCACCAGTGGCTCTGCCAGGACCTCCCAGCTCCCTCAGCACCCTGGGATGTACCTGATCTGGCAGGTGCCTTGTCTACCCTCAGTGACCTAAGCACACTTTTCACTGTCATGACCCCATTGTGGTTGTCTCACCCCATGTCGCCCCTTTTCCCAGCAGGTATGGGCCCATCCTCTCCTTGTGAACACTGAACAGAAGTTCTTGTTATATACTTCTGCCTTCTCAACTCCCTTGTCTACCTAGCCACTGTCTTTCCTGATCCTAACTATATGATCCTTGCACTTCCTCTTTTCCCTGATATACCCTGAAGAAATCCTTTTCCTTCCTTAATCCCTGTACTAATTTCCTTTCCCTGGCTGCGTTTGCAGTCCTGGCTACTCTGTTCACTTCCTTGGATTTCTTCACATAGTTCTCCCTATCCTCTGCCCTGTTGGTTCTGTTGTAGGTTTGGAAGCCCTTCTCTTATCCATCACCTTCTCCATTACCTCTCTGGTTATCCAGCTTGGATGCTTGGTCCTTGATTTCTTTGCTGACTCTTGACACAAGCGTCAGTGGATTCAGTCAGTCCTAGTTTTATGATAGCCCATTTCTGCTCTGCATCCATGTCAGGGTGAGATGCTATCTATGTGTGTTCTCATTAATGCCCCATCCTGCCAAAGTCTGACTTTCTGAAGTCCAGGACCTTTGTTTTGTATTGTGGATCTCTCTACCCAAACTGACGAGAACCACACTGTGTAGTAATGCTACCAGATAGTGGTTCCTCCACCCTTACATCCATGACCTGTTCTCCATACTCTAGCACCAGGTATAGAATATTTTCTTCCCTTGTTGGCACTATCCCTTTGGCTCAGGAAGCCATCCTGGATTGCTTCCAGGAGGATCTGCTCCCTGGCGTGCGTGGTGGCTGGGATGCTCCAATCCACCCTTGGTAGATTGAAGTCTCCCACTACCACAGTACTCTCTTTGCCACAGGTCTCCTTAGCTGCTCCCTAGCTCCCTATCAATGTCCTCTTTCTGGGTTGGAGGCCTATAAACAACCCCAATCAGACCTAGCCCCTTTGGGGCATAGATTTAGTATCCAAATGATTTCTGACCTATCTTCTTCCCCCTCCTGTCTAATGCATCCAGTCCCTGCCCTTATATAAATGGCTACTCCCACCTTTACTTTTCTCTGTCCCTCCTGAATAATTTAAATCCTGGGATGACCAAGTCCCAGTCACAGTTTAGTGTTGCCCATGTCTCATTGATGGCAGTTATGTCCACCTCCCTTCTCCAGCAGTGCCTGCAGCTCTGCCATTTTATTCCCAGGCTCCTAGCATTTAGTGATACCACCCTCCATCCTGACCCTCTCCCAGCTGCCCCATTTTCCCTCCTCCCCATCCTAGACAAAGTAGGCTCTATCATTGCTATGGGGAAGGTCCTCTGGACCTCCTCTCCTGATTCAATCCACCTCCCAGTCCCCCCCACACAGCAAGTTTAAATTATACTTTATGGTGCTAGATTCCCTCAGTCTCTGCTTTAACACCCCAGACCTCCTTGCTTAGATGTAGCCTGTACTCTACATATTGAGTTGAGTTCTCCCATGTGTTGCCCCACTCGCCCACCCAGTCATACCCTGTGGACTCACACCATTCTCTCAGCCACTTGTTGAAGTCCATGATACTGATTTTCTGTCCTTACTTGCCCTTGGCACTGGCAGAACTTCTGAGAATGCCACTGTGCTTCCACCCTCTCTGCATAGCTTCCCCACTTCCCTGAAGCTGTCCTGAATGTCCTCTATGCCTTCCTTCCAGATCATTTGTTCCCTGGTGTACAATGATGTGGGTTCTTCCCACCTTCTGTACACACTTACCAATGTGCTGCTGCACTACTTGCTGTCATGCCAGGCATGCACTCCACCCAGATGCTGCTTTTCCTGGCCTCCCCCATCTGACCCTCTTAACTATCGAGTCCACCAGAATTATGACCCCAGCTCCTTTATGTGTTCCTCTCTTTTTGCTGGCTCTTTCATTTTCCCCAAAATGCTCCCTCCCATCCCCCAGCTATTCCCCCTTCTGCCTCCTTCATTCTGTTTCCCGACTTCTCCCCTTGCCAACTAGGGCTGGTACATCAGCTTCACTTACTAAATCTTTCCTCTTGTGTCTCCCCTTACCTTCCCCATGCCATTTCCTCTGCCCCATCCTGCCCCTCCTCACTATGGTTTTCCTGTGTTTTCCTTGAGTAGCATATTCCCCCCCCAAGGTTCCTTCCTCAACCTTGTTCCATCCTTATCCTTGCTGTCTCCTGTTTCTAACTTTGCTGAACCTCCTGCTCCATTATCCCTGGTTTTGCTTCCTTACCACCTTTCTCTGCCCTTGTGGCCGAGAGCTATAGGTAGCGCCTGCCATTTCTGTGATGCATCCTTTCTCCCTGGTAGTGACCTCCTTTAACATTCTCAGTAATTACACTACCTTCCCCTCTTGCTTCTCCCAGTTAGCCATACCATTGACCTGAGTTTGCTCTGGTAGTCCCTTTCCCTGTTTTTTCCTGCCTCCCCTTTTCTGAGGGCTTATGATCTTGCACTGGCCCTGCTGTAGTCTTGTCTCCTCGACTATTTCAACCCTGTCTCCACATCCTGCATGTGACTACAATGGATTTTCAAGCCCACCTCCTGATTTCTCTAGAATTTTCTTTTGCTGGCCTGCTGGTGGCTGTATTGTGTGTCCCAACAGGTTTCTCTTATGACCCCAATATTCCTACCCCGGCCTCCCATGCCTCAACTCACTCCTCAGCCATCCAATTTCTTTCATCATTCACATCATCTGCCAGCACACCAGCATCCCCAGCCTCCGTGACACTGCCAGGAACATGGCTGCTTCACATCCTAGCAACAAACCACCCTCCCTAGCCTTTTCTTGCGCAATCCCTTCCTCCCTTCCATTGATTGGATTTTCTCCTGTCCCAACCCTTCTTCCATGCTGGCCTCCTCTCATCTACGTTGGTCATGTTTGCTCTTGTCCTCCCTGTAATTTCTACAACATCTATTCCTTCACCCTTCCACACTATGTCCTGCCTGCTCCCTTTCCCAGTTGAACACTACTGGTACCTGATATTGCCTAGTTGAAGGCAACCCCCCACAATATCCACCTATCACACCAAACAGCAGTTCGTTGTGGATGCTGTAATACTATTTGAGACAGACCCATGCTTTTCCCCACCTGTGACTGCACTATTGGATAGGAACTACATAGGCTGCACCTGAAGTCCCTTCTTACAATCACAGGACAGACATTTCCCTATAATATGTGCAGTGTACTGGGTGGGAGGGATGGGAGGAGTGGGAGCTCCTGGTGGGAGTGAAGGGCCCTCTGGGCCTACACTCCCATCACTCCATAAGCATGCCCTTATTTCAGATACAGTAGTGGTATCCTAATTTGCTGGTGGAGGCCCTGTGCTCCCATCCAACAGAGTATAGCATCAAAAACACCCCATATTGCAATCTTATCTTATAGAAAACACAGCAAAATTTGAAAGCTGTAACTTGCACAAAATTACTATATTTTCTCAAAACCACCAAACAGACACATCAGTAGCATGAGCCCTTTCTACCTCAAAGTTTCAGAGCTAAATTGCACATCATTTCTTAACACCATAATAGCAAAGAAACAGCTCTGTAAACCTCCCAGTACAATGTTATTCTATAGAAATCAACCAAAATTCAAATCTGCAGAACTCCAAGTCAAAGTAATATATTTTCACTAAGTAAGCAAAGGTACATCAGAGTAACAGGCTCTTTCTGTGCTGAAATTTTCAGTTCAAAATTCCAAACTGTTTCTTTGCAATGAAGTGACAAAGAAACTGATTTGTAGAATTCATTTTTGCAAATTGCATTTTGAAATTCCTTTTCACAATTTGCTGTAAAGAAAGTCCTTTTCACAAATTGCAAAGAGGATCCTTTTTTTTAAAAGTTTTCTGAGATTTGTGAAACAGGATTTCTGTGGCTAAACAAATGCATTTCTCACAAAGTATTTGAAGAACTGTACCCAGAATGTGATTCTACAGACTCGATTCAGTAAACACAACTGTTGGTGTTTACCATACCCCTGTATTTTTGAAATTTCAATTTGTTTCCCTTGCTAATTGAAAATAAGATAGTAGCAGCATGAACTAGGATTCCACATTTGTGATCAAGGAACCTGTTTCAGAATTCACTTCTAACTTTTCCCATTGGAAAAAAGGGAAATTTTAAAACTAAATAACTTTGGAATGGATTGACATTCCTTCACCAAACCACCAAAGATACCACTATGAACCAAGACATATATATCCCAAAATCTCAGACAAAATTCTGCACCAGTTTTGCACAACATGGTGACAAAGAATTTGACAAGAAATAGTTATTTACACATTTTTAAGACTCCATATCTCCGTAACCACATATCCAATCAGAATAAAACTTGAATCATCAAGAGAGCTTTGGTCCCTTATGGAGCATGCTAAATTACATTCAAATGGCATGAACAGCTGCAATGTTATTAAAGCATCACATTTCAATCAAGAATCCTGTTTCAAGCCCAATGTCTAACTTTTCCCTTAAGAAATAATGGAAACTTTAAAATTTAGTAACTTTGGAACAGATTAATATTTTTCACCAAACCGTCAAAATGCATCACCATGACCTAAGACCTAGATACTCAAAACATTTCAGACCCACATTCACACTGTTTTGTGAACAGTTACAAAGAATTTTACAAAATGATAATTTGCACATTCCTCAAGACTCCATATCTCCGCACTCCACAAATACATCAAGAATACCACTTGCCACATCAAGAAATCTTTGGTCATTGGTTGTGCATGCCAAATTACATGCAAATTGCAGTAACATCAGCAAAGTTATTAAAGCACAAATTGCTATCAAGAATCATGTTTGCAGTCAAGAACCATATGTCAAGCCTCACATCTAAATTTTTATTTATTTTATTTTGCATTTGATAACTGGTAAGTACACTGGTCCCAGGGACCATTTTGAAGCATGACCCACACATATAGATGGCACATGTTGAAACAACATAAAAGCAGCATATAGAGTACAATAACAGATGGCATTAAGATTATTACAAGTAAATATGACATAAGCATTTAGATACACATGTACATTACAAGACCAGAGTTACAGAAAGGTAAAGAACACATTGCTCCCAGCATTATTAGTTTGCCTAGACATGGTGTACTAAGGCTAAACAGGTGCAAGAGAAGGGTATCTGCTTTAATAACATGATATCCTTTGTATTGGGTACTTGGCTAGCATTTACAGAAAGCACTGGACATACAGTAAGAGAATTAGAAAAGTGCTTTTTAAATGTCAGTGGTGAGTCAAGGAGTGGAGTTCGACTAGAGAGAATTCCACAACTTAGGTGTTGCACCCAAGAAAGCTCTCTGATCCATCACCATTGCTAGCCTTGGGCATTCTAGAAGGTGGCTAGAAGTGGACCTCAGGTGGCAAGCATTGTGCCTAATAGACATGAGTCCAGATAGTTGGGACTTGTCTCCTTCATGAAGGGTTTAAAGATGAGTGATCCAAACAGCTGGTCCCTATGAGCTTGAGGGAAAGCCACCCAAGCATTTGATATAAGGTGCAGTGGTGAGTACAGTAAGGGGCTTGCATTACGAACCTATAGATATTATTATATGCCAAATTCAAGCAATTGAGAAATTGAGGTGATGTTGAGGAGATATGGAAGTGTAGTAGTTTAGGATGGGAGAAAGGTTCCTCACCAAATAGCCAGTCTGACCTCAGGAGTTAAGAGGTTTTAGCCAGTAGCACTCCCAGTCATTGGTTTAACCTTTTGACTACCTGGCCTACATGTGTAGTGAACATTAAGGATGAGTCCAGAATTACTTCTAGGTATTTTGACATTTTTGACCTGCTCAATCAAGGGTCCATCTGGATTTTCCCATAGGAAATAATAGAAACTTTTAAATTTAATTACTTTTGAACAGATTCATGTTTTTACCAAACCTTCAAAGGCACATCTGTAATACAAGACCTATAAACCCTAAACATTTCAGGTCAAACATCTGAGCCATGTCTGAGAAATGCGGTGAGAATGAATTTGACAAAAGTGGGAATTTTACATTTTACACTCTGTATCTCTGCACCCATGCAACTAACTGGAATGAAACTTGCCACATCCAGAGATTACTGATGGCACATGCAAAATGTCATGCAAATCAGGTGAACGACTGCAAAATTATTGATGTGCAAAATTTTAAATTTAACATAGAAATGATCATTGACCCATAGCTGTAGGGGTGTTACTGCACCACTATACAGTAATATATCTAACTATATATATATATATATATATATATATATATATATATATATATATATATATACACACACACATACATACATTGCAAAAAAACTGCATTAATGCTCTAGCTAGGGCTACAGCAACAAAAGTAGGAAAATGTGGTGTTAGGTTTCCACACCTAACACCCCACCCCATGCTGCACATGCCAACAGGTGTCAAGGGTATGTTTTGGGTCATCTGCTCTAACACTCACTCCATTCCAAAAGTAAATAAACAGAGATGGGCACAGTATAGAAGAATGGATGGCGTGAGTGCACCATATCACTCCATAGATGTGTTTATGTATGTATGTATGTAGCTGTGGCAGCACAGGCCCTCTAGGCCCTGCACTTCATTATAGGACAACAGTTACCAAATTATCAGCATAACCATCGCATTACCCCACTTACGTACCTGGTATTGAACATTTTTGAATCCCTGCCAAAACATAATTCTCGAAACTGCAATGCCATTCCATGCCACAGGAGCGAAACACATTTTGGCCAGGATTTTAAAAATGACAGTCATTACATACAGTGGAGTAATAAGAAGACATGGTTGAAAATATGGTGTTAAAATATTTATAATTACAAACATATGAACATACAAAATGCCAGCAGAAACAGGCCACGTGGTCTTTCGGGTCTGCTCGATTGTGCCAGCTAGCACTCAACTTGCAGCTGCCCCCACAGCCACCTCCCCATTGTGTCCCAATATTTCTTGATGCAGTCCAACGTCCCTATGAGAAACCACCTCCTCAGGTAGACAGTTTCACTTGTCCAACACCCTTTCTGTGAAATAATGTCTCCTGATCGCTCTCCTGAATCTTCCCCTCCAACCTCAGTTGGTGCCCTCTAATATCCCTCCCTCTTCTGATCCAGAATATCTCTCCTGTATTCACCTTGTATATCCCCTTCAGATACTTATATGTCTCAATCATGTCTCCCCTATCCTCCTCTCCTCGAAGGAATTAAGCATGTTCAGTCTTTCTTCATAGGAATTCCTTCCAAACCCTGTATCATCTTAGTCACTCTGTGCTGCACCACTTCCAGCAGCCTGATGTCTTTCTTCAGGAATGGGCACCAGTACTGCACAGGTGAGAGCTGGCCAGTGATCTATACAAGCAAGGATCACCTCCCTACTTCTAGAGAATCCCCTTGCTATACAGCCCAGCATCTTGTTGGCTTTGGCTGCTGCCCTCCTGCACTGATTCGAGTTGTTCATATTCCCTGTTATAATCACCCCCAGGTCCTTTTCCTTCTCAGTGTTCCCCAACTGTACCCTCTCAGCTGGTAGCTCCTCCTCCTCTGGTTCTTAGCTCTGAGTGCAGTACTTTGCAATTCTAAGCATTGAACCCCGACTGCCTTGTTTTCACCAGTCCTGTAGTTTATTCAGGTCTCCTTGCAGTCCCCTCCACCCCTCAATATCATCCACCACAGCTCCATCTTGGTATCGTCTATGAACAGACTGATCTTACTCTAAGTCCCAAGTGAGATATCTGCTATATGAATATCCCAAACAGCACTGGTCTCAGTATCAATCTCCTGGCACCCATTTAGTTACCCCTGGTGATGAGCATTTCCCTCCACCACCACCCTTTGCTGCCTGTCCTTAAGCCAATTAGTAATCCATGTGACCATCTTAGTATCCACCCCAATATATTTCAGCTTCTCCTCTAGCCTCCCATGTGGCATGAAATTCAAGGCCTTACTGAAGTGCAAGTACAGGACATCCACTGCATGAACCCTGTCCATCCCCTGGTCACCCAACAGTAGTACTCAATCAGGTTTGTCTGGCAGGACTTGCTCAAGATGAACCCGTGTTGTTGCTTATCATGGAGACCATTGTCCTCTAAGAATGTCACCAGTCTGTCTTTAAGTTTGGTCTCCATGAGCTTCCCACAAATGATGTGAAGCTCACTGGTCTGTAGTTACCTGGAACATCCTTTGGGCCTCCTTTGTGAATGGGTACCTCATGGGCCAATCTAGAGTTGTGTGGACACATTCCGTGTTCAGAGAGGTATTGAAAGGTCAGCCAGTGTTCCTGCCTGGCACCTGGCCAGTCCCTGAGTACCCTAGGGTGAATGCCATCAGGTCCTGGTGGCTTGTCCACCCACAGTGCCCTCAGTCCTTCCAGCACCCTGACCTCCATAATTTCCCCATCAGTCACCCCTCCCTACCCTGCCCTCACCTCTCCCCTCTTCTGTGAATACAGAGCAGAGTACTCATTCAGTGCCTTTACCTTCTCCTTCCCTTCTCTACCCACCCCGTCTTCCTTATTGTCACTATTTGGTCCCTGTTCTTCCTTCTCTCTCTAGTGTATCTAAAGAGTCCTTCTCACCATCCTTAATGCCCTGTGGCAGCCTCAGCTCCTGGCCACCTTGGCAGCTTTGACTTGTCTTCTAACCCCCAAATGTCTTTGTGTACTCCTCCCCATCTTCTCCCTCCCTGATCTTTTGAATTTCTGAAATGCTCTCCTCTTTGCTCTCACCCCTCCATTACCTCTTTGGTCAGCCAACTGGGCTTCCCTTACCCTTCCCTTCTTACTCTGTACCCTAGTACATGACCCAGTGGCCACCAGCCCTGCCTTAATGATACCCCATTTCTAGTTAGCATCCATGGTTGACTGGATTCCTTCCAGATGGCATATCAGAATTTGCCTCATCTTGTTATAGTCTGCCCCCTAAAATCAATCACCCTGGTAACCAAACCCTCATTTGCTTCCCATACTGAGAGTGAACTGCACAAGTGGTGGTCACTCACAGCCAGAGGACTTCAACCTCTAGGTCCCTAGGTCCTTACAGCTTCCCTTTGATAGTACAAGGTCCAGAGTCCTTCCCAACCTAGTTGGCTCATGCACTATCTGCACCATGAAGCTATCCTGAAATGCCTCCAGTATAACCTGCTCCTAGCACTTGTGGTGGTCGGTGTTCTCCAGTCTACACCAGGTAGGTTGAAGTCCCCCACCACCACTGTGTTCCCCTTCCTGCAAACCCTTCTTACCTGATCTGCCAACTCCCTGTCCAGGTCCTCTCCTTGAGCGGGTGCTTTATAGAGCACCTGAACCTCAGCACCCTGCCCCTTGGATCCTGAAGCTGCAGCCAGCCAAGGGCCTCTGTCCTGCCTTCCTCTCCCTCTTCCCTATACACCTTATCCCTTCCCTTGCATATATTACCACTTCTCTTTCCTGTCTGCCCTGTCCTTCTTGAGCAGCATGTATCCTGGCATCATTATATCCCAGTCCTGGTAATGGCTGGCCCAAGTTACTGTAATTGCCGTGATGTTCACCCGCCCAACTGCCAAGAGATCCTGGAACTCAGCTACTTTTTTCCCAGGCTCCTGCGTTTAATGACACTACCTCCACCCTGTTACTATACTCACCCCACCCTGATTTGTTCCCCATTTGCTCCTATCCTGATGCCCTCCACTATAAGCTTGGAGGTAGGCTTGTTAGCGCCCCTTGTCTGGTATCTCTGCCTGCCATCTGGCAATTTGCCACCCATTACCTAGTTTAAAGCTACTCTTGTCTTTATGTACTCCTCTATCCCTGCTTCAGTACTCCCTTCCCATCCCTGCTCAAATGTAGCCTGTCCCTGCATACAAGTCATTATTGTCCCAGGCTCCTACTAACCCTTACCTCTTGGTATGTCACCATTTCCACAGACAGGTGTTGAACTCCTCTATCCTTCCCTTCCTCACAGTGCTTGCACAGGGTGCTGGGAGCACCCTGAGAAGACCACTGTTGTCCCTACCTCCTCACACAGCTTTCCCAGTTCCATGAATCTCCCTTTATTACCTCCACTGTCTCCCCTGACAGGTCATTCCTTCCCACATGCACCACAACATGCGGTTTCATCCATCCCCTACCTGTGCACTTGAGAATGGCCTGCCCTGCCTGCCGTCAAGCTGGGAATAGACTCGACCCATGTTAGGCTATGCCTTTCCCTTACTGCCCCATCTGAACCATTTCAGTATGTGAGTCCCCAACACTAGCACACCCTCTCTCCATGTCCCATTCCTCCCATCCCTCTCCTGTTTCCTCCTTGTCCCTCTCCAATGTCTGCCTCCCTTGCACCTATTTCTCTGTGCTTATCCCTCTGACCCCTCAGTCTCCACTCCTGTCTTGTTACCTAAACCCTCTTAGTCCTTGCTATCATCCACCTTCCCTCTGCCTCCCTCATCCCTTTACCCTCATTAGTTATGCACCCTTGACTGCCCTATCAGCACTTCTCCTCCTTCACACCTACTACTACTATCCTTTTCAATTGTGTCACTCTCCCCATCCCCTGCTACTCTCACCCAATGCCCATCTCTGGAGCACTCTTCCCTTTTCCCCTGCCCCTTTCTGATGCTCCCTTGACTCCCCACCATCCCTCATTGATGGCGCACTGTAAACCTGGTGTAAGCCTGTCCCTCCTGTATTGCCTCTGTGCTCTCTCCTTCCTCTGTCCCCTGACCTGCATCCAATGCTTGACCCCTGTTCAGATGTGATCCTGCCCCTTTCCCATCCCTCCCTCAACTTGGTGTTCTCCTGATGTGTCCCCTGTTGGCCCCTGGGAGGCCTTCTTCCCCTTCCCCCTCCACCCTCACTCTCCCAGTTCTGTACCAAGCCACTGAACTCTTCTTCCAGTCTCCTCAGCCTGTGGCAGATTGGACACCCTCCTAATCTCCATAATATGTTTATCCCAATACCTGACCCACATCCATTGCAGCCCACTATTCTACCCATGGTTCCCCATCCTTTCCCTGCTGCCCCTGTTCCACCCCTGCCCCATCATAGCTGTTTCCCTTCTAGTGTATCCTTCTATGTAATGTTCCTATATCTACTCCTTAGTTACTGTAGCCACTGTATACCAGTGATGGTTAATGCTGTCAGTACTCCTGAGACACACAAGTGTACCTCGCTGTTATGTACTGTGCCCCTTCCTCTGACTACCAGTACTCCCTTCAAAGATATACTCCCAGGTGCTCACTGTCTTCCCTATTAAGCTGGGAACCTTGGTGCATGCCCCGCCATGCTCTCCACCAGTACTCTGCCAAGAGCAATGTAGGAGCCACCAATAACTAAACCACACCATGCAATAAATCTGTACTGTTCAGAAGAGGGTGAGATGGGGAGGGTGGGATTTGGACCATCCCAGCACTCAAAGGATTGAATTAAGCCCTTACTCACTGAGACCATCAGCCCTTCTCCTTTCCCTCTGTCCTTCCCTGAGCAGTTATCACTCCCCTTCCAGCAGTCCTCCATGCTATGTTGCCCTCCACTTCTCTTCCCGGTTCAATCTCCCAAATTACATTTCCTGCCCTGCTGGATGAAACAACACCCCACCTAGGCCAGTAGTCTACTTCTTCAGCAGAGCCAGCTCCTTAAATTTCATCCTGCTGGACAAAGACAAAACACCCTCCCACAACCAGAGACTGATTCACAACAGGAGTGTAAAATAAAAATAAAAATATTTGGTACTTCCTGCAGCCTTCTGTGTTCTCCGCTCCAGTCCTCACAGGCAGCCAACTCTAGCCCCATCTCCTCTTGGTGGCTCGCAGCAGCCTGGCAGGTACCTCACCGAGAATGCCCTCCCATGCCCATGGCTAGCACAGTTCCCCCTCCATCACTAAAGGCTCCACTCTGCTCTAATTTCCAATGTTATGAGTGTGTGTAGCAAAATTGCAACAAATGGGCATAAATTTGCCATTTGAATGTATTTTGACCCAAAATTTTTAACATAGCCATCACATTAGCCCACCTCATGTATCCAGTACAGAAACATTTTCAAATCCCTGAAACATAATTCCATGCAACTGTAATGCCATTCTTTGCCACAGGTGAGAAAACATACTTTGGACAGGATTTGAAAATGACAGCTGTTATATACATGAGGTGGGGTAATAAGTCATCTATGTATAATATTTGGTGTCAAAATATTGAAAATATCCAAAGTTATGAGCTTACATAGAAATTACAACAAATGGTCATGCTTTGCCATTTTACATATTTTAACTCAACATAGCCTTCTTATGACCCCACCTCATGAACAATACGACTGTCATTATGCAATTCCCACCGAAAGGTGAATTTGGTAGTATGGAGAATTTACCTTCCTAAAGGGCTATGTTGAAAATGTGGGATCAAAATCTCAAAATAGCAAAGTTATGCATAAAAGTTGAAAGACTCATTGAAATACATTGAACTGCATTTACCTTAGTCGTCGGGTTTCAGCAGCAAGGCGTGTCTTGATCGGAAAGTGGATCTTGAACCTGGGACCTCTTTAGGTGAGGGAGGGTGTGTGGGGGTACTGGGGTGTGTGAGGTGGTGGTCCTGAGTGGAAGGTGGGGTGGAAGGCTGATCGGTGAGGACCATTTTCTTATTTTAATAGCTTTGGGGAAAAAACATTGAGGACTGTTTTCTTTATTTCATGGTTCATTCTGAAATGGGCAGATGGAGAGCATCACTAGATACCAGGAAACAAAGAGAACAGTGATCAGAGGCTGGGAGTTGTCACTAGCCACTAGGGATGGCAGTGGAGTGTGTGGGACACCAATCACCAGTAAAACAGTGGATCATATTGCTTTGGGGAAAAACATCACAGGATCGTTTTATTTATTTTAGGTTCTTTCTGAAATGGGATAGTGGGGATGCCACTAGACACCAGGGAACAAAGACAACAGCAATCAGAGGCTGGGGTTGCCACTAGCCACCAGGGATAGCAATAGAGTGTGGGGGGCACCACACACCAGTAAAACAAGCGGCTCACAGCTTTGGGGAAAATCATCAAGGACTGTTTTCTTTATTTCAGGTTTCTTCCTGAAATGGGAGGCTGTGGGGGTTCCACTAGACACCAGGAGAAAAAAGAGGACAGTGACTGGAGGTTAGGGGGTGCCACTAGCCACCAAGGCATTTTAATTAATGAAGGGACAGCTGTCAGTGGTTGGGGAGTGCCACTAGACACCAGGGAAAAAAAGTAAGGAGGCAGTGATCATCAGGTGGAGGGGTGCCACTAGACAAAAGCAATGCAATAGTAAAGGGGACAAGTGATGCACGAGTGTGGGGGCACTAACCACCAGGGATGGCAGTGGGTGTGTGGGGGCATCAAACAATAGGAAAACAGTGGCTCACAGGACACACTACAGCCAGCAGCATGAGTTCAGCTGCAGCTCCAGAAGTCAGAAATGCCCACTGTTCTTATACAGAGAGATATTGGGGTAGTGTTCCTCTTGGTAAGCTGAGTACCTGAGATTTTGGGTGGCAGGAAACAAACTTGTGGGCACATTACTAAAAACAAAAATCAGAATATAGTTAAACAGGTCTCATTTGGCTAGGTTCTGATGTTTGTTTTAAAAAGCCCAACACGTTTATGTATTTTCCATGTTTGTCAGTTCATAGAAAAATGAACAAGATGACAGCAAGAGCTTTTATCCCCCTGACTCACGGGCACAAGTGCAGTAATGGCAGTTGGCAAGCGGCAAAGAAAATAGTAGGTACAGTAACAATTTAACATCTTTTAACATCACTTTGATTTAATGCGTGCGCTGCCATTCCTCACATCATTCCCTGCCCCTCATGATCAACAAGCTCTGAGTTGGGTGGTAGTTCTTTAAAAAGGTTGTTTCCTCATAGCAAATTCACTGTTCAAATCTAAACTGAAGTATTAATGAAACAAGAGCTTCCACCCGACCTCACTCACTCTCCTGACCACGTACAAATTGCAGACGCATTAACATTTTCTGTCCACTTCCCCAATAAGAACCACATGAGTTGTAGCTATAGTTTTATTAGAAACAGATAAAAAAAGAAAGAAAAGAAACAGGAATTGCTCTTATCAATCATGCTGACTGCCTCACACTGTCTCTCATTCTGCCATTCCCAATATCCTTGATAACACTTGCGTTCCTGTAAAAACATAAACACAAAAATAAACTAATATGTATTCCACTGGAGGTGGGGATCAACAAATCAAAACTGGAATGATTGCAATAAGAAGCGTGTGTGTGTGTGGGGGGGTAAAAAGAAAGCTACTAAATTTTCGACAGTCACCACTACAGAAGTAGTTTCAGCTGCACTCGAGCTCACTCACTTCCTTCACAGTAATACAACATTTCCCCCTATTGGTCTGCTCATTTCAATTAAACTGACATGCTCACAGTAAAAAAAAAACACAACTCGACATCAGTGAAAGCAGTAGTGTAAGTAGTGTTTCACCTGTGATCTCCTGATGCTCCACTCCTTGCAACTCTGAGTGTACTTGCGCTCTTCCCACCACCATACAACTCTAGCAGGGGCAGCCATGAAGAAACCACAACAAATAGAAAATACTTACAGTAGCTCTACCACTGTGTGTGTGTGTGGGGGGAGGGTAACTATGACAGCCAGGACCAAAAGCATCAACTAAAGAGGCTCTGCTAGGACATAACTCCCTAGCTCAGAAAAATCCACACAATTGTGTAGAAGAGGTGGAGGAACTACAGTATTTTATTTCAAAACATAGTTTAAACAAATTTTATCAACTTTTTGCTAAACTCATTTTGTTTTACAGTGCCAGGGCTATAAGGACCTCCGCCTGTGGAGTTGGCCTCATTTCACCCTGGGCAGTCCGGTATAGCACAATACCGACCACCCTGTTAGGTATTATTGCTTACATATATATGATGCATGATGGGTGACTGTGGAATATGGAAAATATTAGCATGAGTGCAGAGTGAACTGTAGTATCACGAGTGGTGAAGCCCTGAGTGATAATATGCATGATTCACTCTGCCGCGAATGAATAACTTCATGTTCCCTACTCGCACACCATCGCGCAAGTTCATACAATAGGGCCTTGAGTATGTATGGTGACTAATGGTATGGATTTGTGAAGTTTTGTGCTGGTTTTGCTTTGGTTCTTTTTTGATGAGTGCTGAATGATATTATTTTCATTTTTATAAATGGGGTTGTTTGTAATGTGATTGGTTGGCATTTGTGAATAGGTCTGTGTGGTGCTGTTACGATCGGCTGTTTGTGGGTGAGCCTGGCATCTGATTGGTTGTGTGTGGGGGACTTAATGGGCGTTACTGATAGCAAGGGTTTTCGGCATTGTTATCTGTTGCAGTTCATTGGAAGTAGATGATTTATATTTGGGGTATTTCACTTTTAATTAGTTTTATTTCTGATTTATACACATGAGTGATTTTGTTATACTGTGTTGTTACGGTGTTGTCGGTTAACTTCAACAGAGGTTGGGGGCGCTGGTTTACTTCATCAGAGGAAAGCTCTTTTGTGCAATGACTTTAAAATGAGCTATTCCTGTTGGATTTCTATTTAAGGTGATAGTGCTGTATATTTTCACATGCTGGTTAGCTGACAGTTGTTGAGTCTGCATCTGACTCGATGATGTGGTGTTCTTTCCAGATATCAACGCTTTCTTCAGTGTGCTGCAACTGTTTTCTCCTGTGTGTTTCTGCACGAGAGATATGTGCCTACCTTTTTGGGGGCCTTGGGCACAGGTATCATTAATTTCTTAGAGTACTACAGAGTTAGAGCTTTCCTATGGGGATCATAGGTTACACAGGGTACTGATGCAAGCAGAGTTTGAATATCGAGATACTGACATAGTCACTGTTGCTATATCTGTGAATATATCACAGCATCTATGTCAGCTCCTGATAGTCAATGCTTGTGAAAATAACAATAGTTATTCATTCATCCCTATTGTATAAATACATATATTTTATTGAAACAATAATCCAGCGTTAATGCAGACATCAGTGTTGATGAGTACAAAAGAAAAAGTAAAAAAAATATGAAAACATTAGGGTCTGGAGCCTCAGAAGTCTTGGCCAATCAGTTGTGTGCTGTTCCTTGGGGTTGTCAACCCTAATGCTGAACTCTTTGCCCAGACCCTAGCCTACTGCCATAGTACAAGGTGCAGGTCCAAGTGCATGTCTCGTAGACATAAAGTGTTTGGCAGTACAGAGTAAAGTTTACCACATGAGGCCAACAGAATCAGTTATAACTTTTTTCAGGCCCTGCATGGAGCATAAGACAATGTAGAAGTTTTCTTGATCAGGGTAGAAGGTGGGTGTTAGGGTTGACAACCCCATGGGAAACTATACCACCAATTCTCTAAGCTGCCTGAGACTCCAAATCTTTATGTTTTAGTTTACTTATTTTGTATATATGCACTCTTCAACCCTAATGTCTGCATTTATATACTGTTTTGAATGACTTTTCTTTCTTTTTTAATAGTAGAATCATATTCTCATTCATGCAGTGAACAGTTGCAAATGAACTGTGCCAAGTGGAGAGTCTCTGTGACACTGTGCATGCAGGGACCTGTGGCAAGAAAATGGCAAAAAAGAGCTACAGAAGCTGATGCATAGGGTTTTGTTGGCCCTGTGCCAAGGGAGGAGTGCATCTAGCCATGTGCAGTATGATGCAGATGCGTGGGGCCCCATGACAGGAATCCATGGGTTGTCCATGGGTACTGCTAATCCATGTGACTACAAATGCAAATGGGTAGGGCCTCAGGGTCCAGCACCAAGGGAAGAGTCTATCTGGCTGTGAAAGGGCAGAAACCTCTGGGCTCTGCCCTTCCATGCAGCTACAGATACAAACACACATAGCCACAAGACAAAAATCAATGGGCTGTCTCCAGCTGCAGAAGCAAATGGCCAGACAAGCAGGACTAACTGGAGCCCTACACTAGGGAAGAGTCCATATGGCTATGCAAGTTCATGGTACTCTGTGTCTGAGCTTCCATGCAGTTTTGGATCCAGGCACAGGGCCCTCTGGGGTCTGTGCAAGAGAAGAATCCTCTTCACTAATGGTTTACTTTTTTTTAATCCTCTAAAGCACTTTTCAGTAACAATATTTTACTGTCATATTTATTACTACTGAATGTATCACTTTTGTATGTTTCATTACCACATCACAAAAGTGAGTCTTCAAAGTGATTCTCATGAAAACAGGTTTCAAGTCACATCAGTGGAAAAACAGGACAGATACTGCAGTTGCAAAAATCCAGCTATCCATGGACTATTCATTTTTGAATTGAGCATTCTCAGAAAACAGCAACATTTTTAGTTTATATTTTAAAACTGTATGTTAGAAACATGTACATTGTGAAAGTATGTACCTTGGGTCAGATTCTACCAAACCAGTAAGTTTCACATTTCAAAATATAACCATTTTTAGCTACAGGTAAGCAAAAAAAAATATTATATAATGGTGAATTTTAGGGTTTTGCACCTCTATAACTTTGCTCTCCTCAATTGCCCAGTGCAAAATATTTCTGATCCAGTGACCATGGCACAGAATCCATGCCTACCAAAATTTGAACAAATCGGTTGATAGTGGAAACATTGTAAAAGTGCATAAGCAATGTTTGACATTAAAATGCTTGCTCAACCTAATATACAGGTACTAGTGTGCCTGTATAATATATATAATATATATGGTGACCCCATTCACTGTTCCCAGTCTACTACAACATATTTCTGTAAGACACACCCACAGTGCTACTCTTTGCAAGAAAAAATCCTTCCCCTTCAGTAAAGTTATCCTCCTCCAGTTATCATATTGTCAACCATTTTCTAATAACCCTCCTCCCCATGTACACATCAAAACCAAACTTCCCCTACTTCCCACGCCTGACTGATCCTCCATCATTCATTGAAACACTCCTCCCGATCACACTATGGCTTCCACCCACCCAAATGAAAGAATCAATGAC
The DNA here is from genome assembly GCA_016271365.2 of Neoceratodus forsteri. Taxonomy (NCBI): domain Eukaryota; kingdom Metazoa; phylum Chordata; order Ceratodontiformes; family Ceratodontidae; genus Neoceratodus; species Neoceratodus forsteri. Next base: position 419,957,158 of record CM057451.1, read on the forward strand.
TGAAGGAATGCTTGAATGAATGAATGAATGAATGAATGAATGAATGAACGAATGAACAAACAAACGAATGAATGATCAACATATTTGCCCAAAGTAAAATCTTATTGGCTGATGGTTCAAAAGTCCTTCATCCATTCAATACTTACCAAATGGAAGAATGTCTGTCTGCATTGCAGAATGGTTTTCTGTTTTACATGTGTAAAAGGATTGATTTCGGATGCTGATGGGGTGTGTGGTGATGGATGGGGGCTGGGAGGAATTTAAAGAATGATGTGGTCTGGATGGGTGGTTTGGTTGGATTTTGATGTACAGGTGAAAGGAATTGTTATTATAAGGAGTCCAGGTGATTAAACAATAGTGGGTAGTGGGGAACTTTGCCAGGATTGTGATGGAGGGATGGTTTCTTGTGGAGGGTGGAATATAGTCTATCTTATGTATAAAGGTTTTGGGATATTGAAGTAGCCTTGGTACAGTTGTTAGAAAGCTAACAAATACAGACAAAATAAGCTTAAATGTGTAAAAGTCACACTTTGTGTAGTTCTATATGAATAAAGGGGTCTAGTACGATTGCCTGTCATGGTGTATCCGACTTTATTTTTCCTGAAATTTATTTGCCGTCTTTACATTTCAGATGCGATGTTTCCCCATATATAATTTGACCATAAAGTGCCTATTAAGGCATTACCAGTTTCAGTAACTGTAAGATTTAGCTTTATAAAGTCCAAGTGCACAGTGCTTAAGGTAGTTTCTGCATAGTGCATATTTAGTTTACATAGCTATGCTTTATACTTTAGGTAAAGTCTAACTAAGTTGCAGGTTCATGATGTTACTGTGAGATGGAAGCCAAGGCACACATTTCCAGGATCGATCCGTGTTTTACCTGTAGCCTGTACAATCAATTACAGCACAGCATTTGGCAACTAGTAATTATAATTAATTAAATAAATGTAAGCCAGTGTGTGTCACTTTCTCCTTGTTGCAGCAAAAGTGTTCCTGTTGCATCATGGCTGAAGCAGATCCCACCATTTGTAAAGTTGTTGCATCTAAAAGAGGGCATGACAAGCTCTGCATTGAGGGTATCTGTATGTAAAGAGCAAGTCGTGAGACCTATGGTACTGGTGCTGTCAGCAAAGGAAGTCACTATGTTGTCACGGCCAGGCTTCACAGTTCTTGTTGGGGACAGCACCACCTTGGTAGCACAGCTCCACACTGTCACTCGCCAGATGCTAATGATTTTTTTTGCTAATGCTGTGGCATCTCTAAAATCATGAGCTGTTTCCACGCATGACACACCTGCATAGCTCATTCAAACAGAGCTTGCAAAGGTGTCCGCTGAGGTTAGGCAAAATATGCCCTGCCATCAGGAACTACAACAAATGATGAAATGCGCTAGGCATGAAAATATGCCTCCAGAGCCAAGAACATTGGCTGACATAATAATTCCAACAGAGCTTAGTGTCATAAATGGTGAACTGTTTTTGCTCCGTAACTCAGAGTTGGGTAATGATAAAATTCTACTGTTTAGCACTAAACAGAACATCGAAATGCTGAGCAAAGCAGATTATTGGTTAATGGATGGCACATTTAAAACTGTGCCTACACTGTTTAGGCAATTGTATTCTGTGCATGCCCCGGTGGGAAATTAAGATACATGTTGCATTCTTCCACTGGTATATTGCCTAATGTCAAGCAAATCACAAGAATGCTATCTTCAGTTTTTCAAGATTTAATAGATGTTGCTGATGAGTTTGACTATACCCTTGTGCCAAAATACATAATGACTTGATTTCAGAGAGGCTGCTATCAATGCGACAAAAGTTGAATTTCCCACATCAGAGAACAAGGGTGCTTTTTTCTTCTCGGCCAAATTTTATGGAGAAAGATACAGGGCTGTGGCTTCGCTTCTAAGTATGGTGCTGAACCTGAGTTTAGCTTGTTAATGAGGCAATTGGTGGCATTGGCATTTCTACCACCGGATGAGATACCCACAGTATCTGAAGAAATCAAAGCTGAAATGCCCACTATCACTAATCCTGTGTTAGAGTGGTTTGAAAGAACTACGTTTATGGCCGCATAAGAAAGGCGGATGAGAAATAACAGTACAATAAGAGCCCCACCACTTTACCCACCGCAGTTTTGGTCTGTCTGAACAAACAGTCCATGCTATACCCACGAACACAAAATAATGTGGAAGCTTGGCATCGTAGACCAGGCACTCTTGTTGGGACCACCCATGTCGGACTCCTTCGTTTCATTGAAGAATTGAGAAACATGCAGCTGATAACCCAGTCCAACATTGAAAAATTAACCGTGGCATGCCTAAATCCCCTTGAAAAAAATACTTGAAAAGGAGGAAAAGATTATAATATTATTGCAGACAGACAGCAGCGTGTTGGAAAGGACTTTGTTAGAGGCATAGCTCATAACATGGTTTTGTGATGCTGAGAAATCTACAAATTTTAAATCAGTTTTTAATGTTTTTGAATTTTATGCTCTAATAAAGTTTGGAACTATTTAATTTTGGATATATCAAGTAGAGATGAAGAGGGATGCAGACTAACCTAGGTAAGTGTTCTTTATATCATTTATTTATTTGTCCAAGTGCTCCAAGTGAAATGCTGCTTGCAGAGTTGGTGTAATCGAAAGGACATCTGATTAATGTTTTCGAGTGTAATGCTGCTTGCAAAGGAGCGCTGATTTAATTTACATTTATTTATTTGCTCCAAGTGCTCCAAGTGAAATGCTGCTTGCAGAGTTGTGTAATCAAAAGGAAAGGCTTGCAAAGGAGCGCTTATTTAATTTACATTTATTTATTTGCTCCAAGTGAAATGCTGCTTGCAGAGTTGGTGTAATCGAAAGGAAAGGCTTGCAAAGGAGTGCTGATTTAATTTGCATTTATTGATTTAAGTGTTCTGAGTGTAATGCTGCTTGCAAAGGAGCGCTGATTTAATTTACATTTATTTATTTGCTCCAAGTGAAATGCTGCTTGCAGAGTTGGTGTAATCGAAAGGAAAGGCTTGCAAAGGAGCACTGATTTAATTTACATTTATTGATTTAAGCGTTCCGAGTGTAATGCTGCTTGCAAAAGGACACCTGATTCACATAGTCGGGTAACTGTTAGACAGTCATAAATTATGTCGGGATTACTTAAAACAGGACATAAATGTCGGTTAATAGAGTGACGGAAACCTCATGCCGGGCAATCGTACGAATCCCGAACAAAGTGTTACTTTGCTTTGCTAAACTGATGCAAAGTGATGTTTCACTGGTGAAGTGCCATTTTGCCTAATTTTTGTCAAATGACATAGGCACTTTGCTAGGCAAAATACTACTTAAAGTGTCACTTTACAATTGCGAATTTGAAACTTCTCTTTGTGAAGTTTCACAGCTTCTATATCCTAACTTCCACCTTTGCAACACAGTCTCAAAATGAAAAAACATTTTAATTTTTTATTTGATAACCAGGTAAGCCCACTAGGCACAAGTACCTGTTTTCAGGAGGTGACCTGGGAGCACTGGGTGGTTAAGTGACTTGCTCAGAGTCACATAGTGTACAAGTGGAGGTTGAGAGATTCAAACCCAGGTCTGGTCTGCTGGATGTACCAAGCTTGTTACATCTCATTACTCTAACCTCTAGGCTATACTGTCAGCCCATGGATGTCTTTATAGGGCCATGTGTAAATCAAGCTACAAGTCTGAGGGAATGTGTAAGGCGATGCAAATGTTTTGCTAGTAACAGTACTCAATAAGTTCACTACAAGTCTGATGCCATGCCTGTGATGATGCAGGCACTTCATAGGGGCCTACACGGTCACTTGTGAAGTCTAATACAGTGTGTGTGTGTGATGATGATGAAGCTGCTGTGAATGGCCTGCAGGGCAAACATGAAGAAAGACAAAGAATTGGCTCACCACGGGCCACTAACAAGGCAAGATACAGGTCTGGTGCAGTTAGCATACTATGCAATGAGCATCATATGGTGTAAGAAAAACAATAGCTAAAGGACCCAGTTGCTATACTGTATTTTTTAAGAAAGAAAACACATTGAAATATATGTTAGTGCAGCTGTTAAAAATAAAGCACTAGGGTGGGATATTCAAAGGGTTGCGCCATGCGCAAAGGTGCGGACAAGTCCGAATTGCGCCCATTCTGCGATATTCAGCAGGAGGCAGCTGCGCCTAATTGAAACAGGCTGAGCAACAGCGCTAATGCAAATGAAGGCATGCGCAACCGAAGGGGTGGACCCATGCATAAAGAGTGCAATGCGATATTCAAAGACTGCGCAATGCACAACAGCGGATGAGCTGGAAGGTGCGCCACACTGAAATGAGCCAAAATAAAAGGCTCAAGGAAGAGGCACAAGAACGCTACAGGGAAGCCACATGAGGCAGGGAGAAAGAGAGTGCGACAGTGGCAAAGAGTGCAGGCCAGGGAGTGCACAGGAGAGAAGAGGACAAGGGAGGTGTGTTGGGCCACAGACTGCAGAGGCCAGTAGGTGTACCCGTGCAGTGGAGGTAGCAGTCAAGACAGCGGGGTAACACAGCAAGAACAGCCGGGGGAACACAAGCCAGGGACATGGACAGTGCCAGCTTCCTCATAGAAGCTGTAATGAGGGGTGAGAAGGCATGCTGCAGGGGACATGGCCGTGGAAGGGCCCGTCGGCGGTACACCCCAACAGGCAGTCCCATGCCTGCGTCAGCTTTGAGCTGTACGGATGTGAGATCGTGGGCGGTACTGCCCAAACAGGGCAATACTGAGGTGGCTCTGTGAGCTGTGCAGTGATGTGATGCAGGCACCCTCATGGCCAGTCCGCTCTGTCAGCGGAGACAAAGGTAACAGCCTGCATGTGTCTGCTCACTGGAGTACCTTCCAGAGGCCAACAGGGACACCACAGGCATAACACAGTCTACCACATCACATCCTCGCCCAATTCCTCAGCACACTGCTGCCACATGCTGCAGAGTACATCCATTTCCCCAGCACCGCGGCAGAGCGACAGCAAACATGCAGGAGTTCCACAGGGTAGCATGTATGCCTGGCATGCTAGGGGCAATAGACTGCACCCATGTGGCTATTCGCATGGCACCTGGCCCCGATGGGGCCACATACAGAAACAGGAAGGGTTTTTCGAGTGTCAACTGCCAGGTGGTGTGTGATGCCAGTGGGCGCATAATCAATGTCTGTGCACACACCCTGGTGGAGCACATGATGCCTTCATATGGTATCAGTTCACACTGTCGCCATCGATTCGAGTGGGGACATCCCCACAGGCCAACTAGTGGGTGAGTACGCATGTAGAAAGTGCAAACTTGGAGCAAGGGTGGAATGCCACAGGTGCCATGGTAGTGGCACACAGGGATATGGGCATTATGGACCTGAACATGATACTTATCTCCACCATCTCCACACAGGTGACAGCGGATACCCACTCCATCTCTGGCTGCTCCACATACAGTGCCCCATGACCCCATCGCAACAATGCTATAATGAGGCACATGCCGCCACACGCAACATCATCGAGGTGTTTGGGATGTTAAGGCACACTCCGATGCCTAGACACCTCGGCGGTGCCTACAGTACAGCCCCTCAAAGGTCTGTGGGATATTCCTGGCCTGTTGTATCCTGCACAACATGGCCAAAGACCATGAGATAGCCATACAGGTCGAGGAGGGGACAGCGATGGGGACACCAGTGACGCCAGTGATGATGGTGATGAGCAGCCCCCTTGGATGGTGGGACCCCCGACTGATCCGGCAGGCCCAGCTGCACCGGGACACCATAACGGAGGAGCATTTTGCATGACACAGGTAAGTCAAGGGGCCATGTGCAACCAACACTGTCGAGGCGCAACCCACAGGCACACAGGGTAACACACCAGGGGTGCATGGCGGCAAGGAAGTTGAAGGGTCCAGGCACACAAACACACCATCAGGAGGTTGAACAGTCATCTGGACACACACACACACACACACACACACACACACACAGGCACAAAGCGTACATGGGCAGGTGCACAGCAGACGCAGGAACAGACATGGCAAACACACAGATCAATGGACCACCCCCACCACCTGTACTGTCCAAGTATGTGTGTCAGATGCTGGCACCCTTGCACCTTGGTGTACAGTACAATGCAGGCATCATCATGCACATGCACCTGTGGACAGCAGTTGGGTGGGTGTGCAGGTGGTCCGTGTCGGCGTGTTGGGCAGGGCACCCACCAGTGCACTGCCCACCATGACAGACATTGCACAGGAGCAGCATCAGACAGGGCCCACACTGGGACACAGGTCACTCCAGGTGGCACTGTGCTCTGGCCACCTTGGATGCTGGGCGGCCCGCCGTGACCCAGCAGCACTGGCAGGCTGATTATGGGCCCACATGGGGTGGCACCGATGGACCACCAGGGTCCCACTGTCGCTCGCGACCGTGTCCGCACAGGGGTGTGCAGCATGCCAAACATACCTGCACCAGGTGTGCTCGGGATGCCCACAGCAGAACCCGGCATCGACAGGCTGGGTGTCGTACGACGCCGAGAACGGGAGTGGAGCACAAGCTGTGGGTGTGCGGTACAGGGCACCTGACTGTGTGCCCAATGCGGCCATGACAGCGACCAATGCCTGGGTCTGCCTGTCAATGGCGGCGGTCACATCCATCCGCATTTGGACCATCTCTGCAAGGATCATTGCATTGTCCCTGCTGTGCCATTCCACAGCCACACACAGTGCCTCCACGGACGTTGCAACTCGCATCTGCTGCTGTACTGATGCCGCAGCAGGCGGGTGTGCTCATCAAGCGGGGCGTCTGCCATATCGGCAATCTGTCCCCGGGTATGGAAGGTCCTGATGCTCAACACCCCTTGAGGGTGGGCATTGTTCACCAGACCAGGTATGGGCATGTCAACAGGCGGTGTGCATGTGCCACCGCTGGACCCTGTAACCTCAGACCTGGTGGATGACTGCTGCTGCTGCCCTCCAACTGCTGTGCCCCAGGGACACTCATTCCACTGCTGTGGCGCAACAGTGCCAGAGACCTGCACAGCCACGGTGCTGCCCACCTGTGCTGACAGGCACAGCCTGGGACTCTGGGACTGTGCTGACGTTTGCAACACGTTGGAACCAGCTAGGTCCAGGGCACGTGCTGGCCTGCTGTGTGTCCGTTATGGGACACACACGTGTCACTGCCCATTGCAGTCCTTGCATCATCAATGGTGCAGGTAAGTGTAACAGCGACAGTCACAGCGTGCTGGCGTGCTTGCATGCCAGACTGCTGAGACACAGGCAGTGCACCCCCACACCTGACTCACCGACAACAGAGGTGGCAGCCAGGCGTGCATACTGGTGCAGTGCAAGCGGCTGGCGACAGAGGTGGATGGACCCTCCTCCAACTCTGGCAGGTCTTCATCACTGCATGGTCCCACCACCACCTCCCCTGCAGACAAACAGGATCTGTAACAGAAAGTTAGGACATGTTAGTGCATGTGATCAACCTCCCCAACACCACCACCATGTCATACCATGCGTGATGGGTTCCACCTGTCTGGAATCCACCTCCTGGTACGCCCTCTGTAGCACTCCACTACATTAATGCAGCCAGTCGGTCCTCAGCCGGGGTCAGCTCCGCCACCGCTGGCTGGCCCCCACCTGTGCCAGCTCGTGCGCCCTGAGGGTTGCCACTTCTCTTTCAGCCTTCAGCGGTCTGTCCCTACCTTCCTTTTGCATTCCTGCAGGTGCTGGTGGCTTCGTGCAGGTTCACCACCGAGCTACCCCTCCCATGCAGCCGAATGGGCCTGAGGGTGCCACGCCATCCACCCAGTAGTGGCTCCTCTTCCAGGTAGGCCTGGAAGAGTGCCTCTGTCTCCGCCTTGGTGAAATTGGGCCTCCTCCTTCGCCCACCATCCTCATCCTCACCTTGGCTCTGCTCAGTCATGTCGGTCTGTATGGGTGGAAGTGGACACCTGTCACTGTGCAGTCTACAGCGTTATCCGATGACCATTGCCCAGAACATCACACAGCTTGCAACTCACCTCTCACCTGCAGTACCTGACTCTGGTCAGCGCAGTCCACTGTCGCAAATTTATAGCACAATGCATGCAAATTAGGAGTGGAGCAACTGTAATGAGATGCAATCACGCCACTGCACCGTTGAATAGCTGATCAGATGATTTGCATGTGTCGGCTGAATATTGAGCCGTTGCGAGTTGCTTAATCACGGTTGAGCTGGCTGAGCCAATGGCGCTTTTCTGACTGCATAATACACTGCATTGCACATGCCCAGGTAGCTTACGCAGGCGTCTGCGCGCTGATGACATGCTGTGCACGATCAGCAATTCGGACACGGCCACCATTGTGCCAGTGGTGCTACAGCACTGGTCACCAAATGGTGCTGTGGCACAACTGCACAATAGTCCACTGTGGCACTGGCACGCAGGTGACCGATCGTGCAGAACATGTAAAGCGTCCGATGGCACTGTCTGTGGCCTTGCGCCACTGACCCATGACCTTGTGCCCAACCTTTGCCCCTGGCTCTGTATGTCTGGCATGTATGGCTCTATCGCTGTTGGTGACAGCGCAGATGGACTCAGACGGCACTGTGCGGACAGCCTTGATAGGGATAGGCACAACATTTCCATGAGGGGTTGCCGTGCTGTGGAGCACCATATTGCCACTGTATAACTCTGGAATGGCACGCAGGAGAGCTCACAGTGGGGGCCTTGGAGCTGGCAAACTTGATGGCAGTGGTGGAGCCACACCATGGGACACTGTTTGGGAGTGCCCTGCAGATGGCACGCACCCATGTGTGGCAGCAGGTGGCAACTGCCCTAGAGCAGGCCACTGGGCGGAGGAGGACTCCTGAGCAGTGCAGGCACTGCTATAGTGACCTGCAAAGGAAGGCGTGCTCTGCTAGAGCACCTCAGGATCATGCCAGAGGGGCATTGTGCCTAGGCCAGGTGGGCATGCTGTGTATGCACCGTATTGTCCTCATGGGTGACACTGTGTAATGTGACCTGCGCATGGGGTTGGGTTGGGCTATGGTTTGCTGTGAGGGTGTTTGCAGGTGTGTGCTGTTTGGGTCTGGTTGTGGGGGCAGGCACATTCAATGGGGCAAGGGCTGTCTGCTTTGGGATCTCACTGATGTGTTTCTCTTCATTTGTCTCCCACAGGCATGGAGGAGTGGAGGCGGGCCCAGGCTGAGGCCTGGGATGGCGGTGCCAGGGTGGCTGGCGGAGGAGGTGTCCACAGCTGCAGCAGCAGCAGCCACAGCAGCAGCAGCTGCAGCAGCACCTGCAGCAGCGGCTTGATGAGGGTGAGTGTCATTACATCATGGATGCTATTGCATGCTGGGGGCATGCCACCTTCCATGGATGACACTACTATGCACACAACATGTGACAGTCATCACTGTCCAGTGGCACTGCATGTGTGTGTGTTGCGTCACTGGTGGTCCATGCATGCACTGGGCACATGGCTGTGGCACTAGCATCCCACCACGTAGCCACATCACTGGGCAGCCTTGGTTGTGCTGTGATGGACATGGGCGGTGTGTGTGTGCAGTGGTACACATGGCTGTTGCTGCCTGGTTGGGCATGTCTTGTGCACGGTCACTGTGGGTGGGTGCAGTCCATCACAGGAGGCGGGCACTTGGCTGCATGCCATGCATGATGGGTGGGATTCAGGGATGTGGACATTCACAGCCATTGACTCTGATCTCTTGTCCCTGGTATCCGGATCCTGCGCCAGATGGAGCGGGGACTGTGAAGGCTCACTCAGGTGGCCATCAACACCCACACCATACTTGTTGATTTGCAGCGGCATGGGATGCGGTGCGGAGGACCCGGGCACAGCACCAGGCAGGAGGAGGAGTAGGCTGCCAGGCAGTAGCTGGACATCAGCACACCCACCTTCCCTGTCCCGGTTGTTCACCTGCCCTTACCCACCCCTCCTACCCATACTCCCACCCTGCTTTGTAAATATGTGGTTGATTTGTTGTTCTGGTTATTCATCTTCATAATTCAATTATATTTTGATATGAATACTGTGGTGGTCTCTGATTTGCAGCTGGCTATTGGTGCTCAGTTGCAGTGGTGTAGCATGGCATCTGGGGTGGTATGGTCATGGGTATGTGTGTGCGTGTGTGTGGGGTGGTGTCTCTGGTGTGGGTGTGGCTTGCACTCAGTATTGCCGTGTGCTGCCACCCACTGCTGGGTGCTCATGGTGGGTTTGGCTTGTATAGTTCTGTGGTTCACGAGGTTGCAGTGTGCCGGGGGCCTGGGGATTCCTGCAGTGCTGGTCACTGCACATGGGTGGTGTCTTGGGGTCACAGTGCTAGGTGTGCTGTGCACACGGGGGGCTGCTGGACACTGGGGTGGTCCGCCCTTTGTGTGGCACTCTCAGCTTGCCAGTGGGTGTGCTGCAGTAACACAGCGGACGTGCTTTCTTTGCTTGTCCCCATGGTCCGGTGGCTGTTCCATCCCTCCCCAGTTATGCTGTGCTTGGGGTGTTGGGGTACATTGTTGGTTCTGCAGTGTGTCCCTGTGACCATCTGTGACATGGGTGGTGGGCCCTGCCTACCTCCCTGGTTGTGCAGTTCCATTGCTCTGCTGCTGGGGTCTCTTTGCTTGCGTATGGCCCTCTGGACTGCTCAGCTGGGCTGCCTTTGTTGCGCTATGGGCATCATCTCTCTCAGCTTCCCTTCCTGGTTGTGCTATGGTGCAGGTTGTGTGATATTCAGTCGTTGTTTATGCGCAATTTGTCTTGCTCCATGTTTGAATATCGCATGTATTGCGCCGTGCGCAACTGACTCTGTGCTTGCTCCTCGCTGTTGCAACTTTTTTGGGCGCAGTTTGAATATCTGCCCTAAGTGTAAATGTAGGAAATTAAACATTTGTGTTATAAATCCCAGGAACCATACTGAGCCAGTGTATGTATACCACTATATTAATGTGTTGTAAACACCTTAATAACACATTAATACCTAATAAACACAGTACAAATCACATCACATCCTTAAAACACATAACACACAGCTATCTTATTAACACATGTAATAACCATCTCAATAACACTTGTAATGACCACTTTATCGACACATAGTATGTAACAACTACCTTTATAACACCTTAATAAACTGCTTCAGGACACTAACAGGCTTTAAAACTGCAGCCACTACATCAACCAAAAAAAAATCCTAAACTAAAAGAAATACTTCAGCTCCCTCCACACCACTTAGAATGTTGCAGTGTCCTCAGCACTGCAGGACTCACTTTAGAAGCCAAGCCATCAATGCTACTGCCTCTTCCATGCAGTTCTTCTCCAACTTTCAGCTCTTTCTCTGCAAGGATCTTGACTCAGACCCACCACCTTCAAACTCACCCATAACCACACTGAAATATAGTAACTCTGCCATGAATATCCTCATAGAAACATAGAAAAACATGACAAAGTCAGCAGAAAAAGACCACTCATTCATCCATTTTGACCTTCTGTATCCAGTTAGAATAGCATAACCTTAAAAGAGCATGCAAAAGCACACTGTAAAAACAGCAAAATACAGGGGTACAGCTGCGAATGGCAATTACTGCATCCACTGTAGCTGTGACCTTAGTGGGAGGACTGAAGGGAGGGAAGAATGCTGAAAAAAGTGAGGACTGGCAGAGCTGCTCCCATGGCAGGGAGGGGTAGGAGTGAGTGTGCAGCTCAGCAGCATACTGCTGGAGATCAGGGTTCTAGTCCTGGTCTCTGATTTTTATTCTGTGAGAAGGGTCTGTGATATTTTACAAGTCCCGTCTCACAGTCCACCCCAAGTTGCGCTTTTCCCCATAATCCAAGTCCAACTTGGATTTGATTATTTTCATAATGGGAGTGCATGGGGTGGAGCCCCAGCAAAACATACATTGTAAATTTTGTATGTAGTTCATGGTAGCTGTTCTCCATGTGTGTTGGGTTGGCTACCACACATCTATATGGTAGGTGCTGTTATTGCTGCACTGTTTTGGTGACTGCTGTTGTTGAGGTTGCTCTTCTGACCTAGTGCCCTGCCCTGCTATACCATATCCTACCCCAGAACCTATTGTCTAGGCTGGGTTTTGTCTTAGAAGCATAGAAACATAGAAGTTGATGGTGGATAGGGAGCACAAGGCTCATAAGGTCTGCCCTTTTTCTACCTTATGAATGTGTCATACGCCTGTACTCTGTCAATGGCCTATCTATTCATACTCATCTTTATTGCTTTCTTATGCCTGTTCCATGCCTGTTTGAAGCCCTGCACTGTATTCATGTCCACCACTTCCTGGGTAGGCCATTCCATGCATCCATTACCCTTTCTTTGAAAGAACTTCTTCACATTCCCAGTTAATCGACCTCCATCTAGTCTCATACTGTGTCCTCTTGTCCTGCAATTTTCTTATATTGAAACATCTTAGACTCTTTTACCTTGTTAATGCCCTTAAGATGTTTGAATGTTTCAATCATATCACCTCTCTCTCTCCTTTGCTTTAGTGTATACATATTGAGCTCCGTTAATCTGTCCTCATATGTTTTCTGATGAAGTCCCTGCACCATTTTGGTTGACCTTCTCTGGACTGCCTCCATTTTGTTAATGTCCTTGTGCAGGTGTGGCCTCCAGTACTGCATGCAGTACTCCAGATGGGCCTGACCAGTGTCTTGTAAAGAGGATTATTGCCTCCCTCTTATGACTTGTGATACCCTACTAATACACCCTAAGATCCCTCTAGCCTTACCAATGCTTGGTGGTCTGCTTGGATGATTTCAGGTCATCGGTGATGATAATGCCCAAGTTTTTTCTTTCCTTGTGATTGCCAGCAACTCTTCTCCTAACCTATAGGTGGTTTCAGGGTTTCTCTTACCTATGTGCATGATCTTGCACTTCTTTGTATTAAACCCCAGTTGCCACTCTTCTGACCATTTTGCCAGTTTATCCAGATATCTTCTCTTTCTGCCCACCCCATCTGGATCATTTACTCCATTGCAAGTCTTGGTGTCATCTGCAAACTGTCAAATCTTACCCTTCAGTCCATCGGCAATGTCACTGATGAAGATATTGAAGAGGACTGGCCCAGAACTGATCACTGAGGTACCCTACTTGTGACTTGCATCTCTTCTGACTGTATACCGTTTACCACCACTCTGTTTTCTGCCCACCAACCAGTTTGCATCCTAGTTGACCAACTTCTGGCCCACCTGAGCCTACCCAGCTTATTAATCAGTCTTCTATGTGGAACAGTATCAAAAGCTTTGCTGAAGTCAAGGTAGGCAACATCAACAGCTCCCCTTGGTCTAATACTCTGGTTACCCAGTCAAAGAAATCTATGAGATTAGTTTGACAGAACCTTCCTGTTGTAAACTCATGCTGTCTTGGATCCTGTGCTCTATAGATTCCAGGTGTTGTACTGTCCTTTCCTTAAGGAGTTCCTCCATAATCTTGCCCACTACTGAGGTAATACTGACTGGTCTGTAGTTCCCTGCCTCCTCCCTGTTACCACTGTTGTGGAGTGGGATCACATGAGCCCTTCTCCAGTCTTCTGGGACCTCTTATGTGCTCAGGTACTCACTAAACAGTTCTAGAGTATGGCTCAGCTACTTCCTCTCACCCCTTGCCCCTGCCCTATTTCTATACCATTGAGTAGCTTTTAAGCCTTTTACTCAGTCCAAACCATGTTTGAAACCATTTATGGTTCTTGCACCCACCACCTCTATTGGAAGGCTGCTCCATGGCTCAGCTACTCTCTCTGTAAAATAAAACTTTCTAATGTTCTATCTGAATCTCCTACCTGCCAGCTTCCACTGATGTCCTCATGTTTTTGATTCAGCATTCCTACTAAATATTTCCTCATAGCCTACCTTGTTCATTACTTTCAATAGACTGAAGATCTCTATCATGTTGCCTTTCTCCCTTCTGGTCTCCAGAAACTTCATATTCAGACCCTTAAGCCTATCCTCATAGGATCTGCCTTTTGCTCATAATAATTTTTCACCCTAACATACCATCTCCAGATATTGTTGTCTTTATTAAGGTGTGGCTGGCTCTTTCTCGATCAACACTATAGAATGTTCCTCAGGACTTCACAACCATGACAGATAGCAGCTCCCAACCAAAAATATGCCCTCGCAACATGCTGACCTTACTCCTCAGAAATCATCCTGTAAGGAAATCTGTCCAGATTACTCCCCTTTCACAGATGCAGCATTAGGTTAGTGCGCACATGCAAAATGTAGATGCCCACCCTACACTATGGAAATACTAGTATACACTGCAGTATGACAAAACACTTTCTAAACAAGACACTATCCTATTGATAAACGCTACACTCTGGAAACACATTGAAACTCTAACAACAACAACAACAAAAATACACAAACAGCAAAAATGTAACACAAGCGTATTGGGACTGAGTTGGCAGTTTAATGTTAAAACCCATTTTGCACATTAATATCCTATGGATTCCAGGTGTTGTACTGTCCTTTCCTTAAGGAGTTCCTCCATAATTTGCACACTACTGAAGTCAGACTGACTGGTGTGTTGTTCCCTGCCTTCTCCCTGTTACCACTGTTGTGGAGTGGGATCACATGAGCCCTTTTCAGTCTTCTGGGACTTCTTATGTGCTCAGGGACTCACTAAGCAGTTCTGAGTATGGCTCTGCTACTTCATCTCACCCTTGCCCCTGCCCTATTTCTATACCCTTGAGAATCTTTTAAGCCTTTTACTCAGTCCAAACCGAGTTTGAAACCATTTATGGTTCTTGCACCCACCACCTCTATTGGAAGGCTGCTCCATGGCTCAGCTACTCTCTCTGTAAAATAAAACTTTCTAATGTTCTATCTGAATCTCCTACCTGCCAGCTTCCACTGATGTCCTCATGTTTTGATTCAGCATTCCTACTAAATATTTCCTCATAGCCTACCTTGTTCATTACTTTCAATAGACTGAAGGTCTCTATCATGTTGCCTTTCTCCCTTCTGGTCTCCAGAAACTTCATATTCAGACCCTTAAGCCTATCCTCATAGGATCTGCCTTTTTGGCTCATAATAATTTTTCACCTAACATGCACCATCTCCAAACTATTGTTGTCTTTATTAAGGTGTGGCTGGCTCTTTCTCAATCAACACTATAGAATGTTCCTCAGGACTTCACAACCATGACAGACAGCTCCCAACCAAAAATATGCCCTCAGAACATATTGACCTTACTCCTCAGAAATCATCCTGTAAGGAAATCTGTCCAGATTGCTCCCCTTTCACAGATGCAGCATTAGAGTTGGTGCACACATGCAAAATGTAGATGCCCACCCTACACTATGGAAATACTAGTATACACTGCAGTATGACAAAACATTTCTAAACAAGACACTATCCTACTGAAAACACTACACTCTGGAAACACATTGAAACTCTAACAACAACAACAAAATACACAAACAGCAAAAATGTAACACAAGCATATTGGGACTGAGTTGGCAGTTTAATGTTAAAACCCCATTTTGCACATTAATAGACTGCCATCCTTGGACTGAATTTTCTGCAGCTTGGCATGCACAGCATCAATGACAGAATATCAGGATCCTATAAATTTGGTAACCTTCAGTTCAGAAGTTTGATAGTTTTAGAAAATTAAAACTTACAAAAACAACTAAATCAAAATATTGTTTGCTGATTAAAGTACAACAGAAAGACTGGGATTTGAAAGCTGAACCTGCAGCTGGAGGACAATAGAAGTGCCTATGCCTTCACTAACCCTCAACAATAAACCAACTATACTTGGCAAAATGATTATAAATTCCAGGGGACTTTTATCTGCCTCTGTAGAGCACTGTCAGATTGAAATTTGGGCTCAGAGTGGAAAGATGCCAAAGGATTCAGGCTGCTCAATGGTAGCACATTAAAAGGAGCTACATGTAGAATGGTGACTGCTAAAATGACTTATGGATAATGCTGAATTACAAATTCAGCAATGTCTCTCATACCTCCTCCCCAATATCTCCCCCCAGGAGTAAGTATCTTTAGTAAGGGAGGATGTGGAGTGCACAGCCCCTGCAAAATGAGACATCAACAAATTTGACATTCAGCATTATCCTTAAGCTGTTTTAGTGGTCACCATTCCGCTTTGTTCTTTTGACATGGAACCTCTCCAACAGCGAGCATTTGCATTTTAACTGTACTTTTTACTCACATACCCTGTTTTATGCTCTCTTTTATAAATATTATATTGTACTGCTCCTGTGCACTCCTGTAATTTTTGTTGCTGTGTTTTTATCTTTTATTGGAACTTATTCTGTCTGAACCACCCCATTGTAACCTCCCAGGTCATACCTGAAAATGGGCAATTCATTTGTTTTGTCTTCCCACTCAGGCTGGAGATGTACAGGCTAAGAGAAAAAGTCAAATCTCCATCAGCTGACCAACTGATGAGCATTACCAAAGGTGGACCTCATGATAGTGGAAATGAGGGACTTCAGAATAGAAATCCATAATACTACTGTTGCCTTAAGGACAGACATCACCAAATTGGAAAACATGCTGATGACCACAAGTAACAGCTCACCCACTGAGATCACAAAATGGACATGGTGGACACTGCTATACTTTACCTACACACTGCTATGAAAACTCTAGAGAACAAGCAAGAAGATGTGGAGAGCCATAGTAGAGGCACAACATCCTGCTTCTATGGTTTTCCTGAGGAAGCAGAGGTCCAGGACTTAATTACCTTCCTTCAGACCTTCTAGAGATCAGCCATTCAGCTCCCTGAAGACCAGAGTCTTGAAAATGAGTGAGAGGCAGCCCACTGCTCCAGTCACTTGGCCTAACTTTGTTGGAGCAAAAAGCAATATGTTCTATCTTGAACCTGGAAAGCAAAAGAAATCCAGTATCAGGATACCAGAATGTACCTGGACAATGATTATCCAGTTTCTCTACAGAACAGAAGAAGGCTTGCTTTCCACTTATCAAGGCCCTATGAACTGGCAGAATAAAATTATACACATCCTATCCAGCTGAAACTGTGGTGAACTACAAAGGAGGGTCAGTGACATACCTTAAAGCAGACTAGATGGCAGTGGACCTGAAAACTCAGGTGATTCCTGTCTCAGCCCCTCAAAACAAGCCCCACTGCAGACCATCCTGTTGATAATTGCTAGGCAGGCCAGAAGCTTCCAGATGGGAGACATCAACAGTCTGCCGCTACTATGCATGACATTATACAAGCACTTTGAGGGGCAGCGCAGTACAAGGAAGGCAGAGGAAGCAGGATGGAGCTGAAGTAAAGGTGTAGGTTTTACTGTCTGGGACTGGTTTGATGCTTTCTGTTTACATTGGTGAGTCTTTACCTCCTTTCTCTACTGCAGCAGAACTTCTACTCTGAACTTAGCCTCCTTCAAGTACTTGCCCCTGGAGTAATCAGGTCCCTGCTCAACCTCCTGATTGTACCACTAGGTTGTTTGTGTCTGAGTGTAACTGCTACTGGCAGCCAATGGTGGTTTCTACACCCAAGCATTGAAAGGGTAGTGGCCTTCTCTCTCACACAGTATGAGAACTTTGAAATGGGTGGCCTGCATTCCAAGCCACTACATGGAAGCTGATCATATGGCTCGGTGCTCAGTGGGGCACTGGAAGTAGAGGTCTCCCCTGCAATTCAGACTGGAGTGGGGCACTGGCTTGCCTCACCAGCAGGGTGGGGGGTTGGACACCTGCTCTTCTCCTTAGAAGGAACTTCTCCACCCACTTCACCTCCTGCAGTATGGCCTGATTAGCCACACAGGGTTCTTCCACATAGAGCATTTCTATGTTGTGTGTGACAAGTCCTGGTATGTGGAGTAGACAGGAACAGTTATTTATAAGGGTACTGTTGGTGAAAGCGGGCTCCTCTGAGCGTGGGGTAAGGTGATGACCTGGGGAGTTAACAGTGTGGGGGACAGGCAGCCATGTATGATTGGACTCACTGTGCCCAGGATGCCATGTGGCAGCTCAGCTACCTGTAGTGACATGTACAGGACATTGTTTATCAGATTTTCAGACCTATATCATGTATTTCTGGATCCCATGCACTTGTTCCATATTGACCAGAATTATTGTGACTGGCATAGGAGCAGTTTGCTGCTTCTTGTCGATCACTGCCTCATAGGGTGGGAAAGACTATAACCAGTACTGGGACACATGGAATTTTTTCACACGTGAGGCCTGATAAGGTGAACACGGGCTCTTCTGCATTGCTTTAGGCCCCACATTAACTTTTATTATTGTTAATACTTGGACTAGATGAGCTTTCCTCCATTTCACGGCTCCAGGACCATGAAGCTGGATATCTGTAACTGTTATTTTTCTCTTACTGTTGTAGCATATGCTTATGGACTAGACTCTGGGTTCCAAGGCCCTGTTCTCCAGCCAGGTATTCTTTACATTTTTTATGTTTGTTCTCACTTCAGGTGGGGAGAGCTAGTCCCCTTGGTAAACTAGCACTGTCTGTTTTACATTCCATGTATTATTTTACTACAGAAGATGGGGTGTTGGTGAAGGAGATGGACATCTCACTGCCTCCTACTGATGCTGGTTTTACTCCTTGCTACAACTGCATTTCATTTTGCTGGAGAAGTCTAATATATTGATTGTAAGAAAATCTACAATCAGAAAAATAGATTACATTTATATTTTCAGTCAAAATTTAATGGAAAAGATAATATAAAGGATTACAAAAATGTAAAATAGTTGCATATCAAGTATGCACACCACCACAGCAACCCCCATTGTAACATACTGGATCTGTGAGCCCATATAGTTAGTGTACTATAAAGGGCCACTACCTCCTGGGAGCGACAACCCCCTACTGAGGATTCATCTTCTGGCACAGGGCTCATAGGTGGCAGTATTGTGCTGTGGTTTAGGGCACTGAGCTGCAAATCTGAAGATGTGGGTTTGAATCATTCAGCCCTTTCATACTGTGTGATTCTGAGCAAGTCGTATAACTTCCTTGTGCTCCCAGATCAGACTTGGAAACAAACTTCAGCTTAGTATGCCATTCCTGGATAAACAATTTCCCCTATCCCTTTCATAGAGATGCATCTTGAAGGCCCACTTGTGTCATATCTGGGCTATGCATGCCCACTTGGAATGCTGGTCCACACTATTTTCCTGAATCACTATGGTTATGGGTACTAGGATGGCACCATGGTAAAGTTTCCTAGTGGTTCATGATGTTGCATGCTTAATAGCATATGAAATTATGGCTAAACAGCTACAGCATAGTCTGTAACCGCTACTGGTGCAATACCGCTTATACTGCTATAAGGCAGGCAGAGGATATGACTTTGCTGGGCTTGGGTTCCACTGAGCAGCTGCCATGGCTCACAGGACTGAGCCACAGCAACAGGAACCCAGGTGCTGCGTCTGGGACTGGGTTTGATTCCTGGTCCCAGAATCTTTCATTTTCACACTTTTGTGCACTCCCTAGTTGGACCCCACCCGGAATTGAGAATGTTTAGTCGGGGGGTCCAGGAGAGTGCAGCCACCTGTAATGGGGGTGTGGGGTGGATTCCCCACAGAAAACAGACTTATGCCTCATGGCAGAAATTGTGCTGTGTTGGCAGCACGATTTTGCCATGAGACATAATGTCTTGCAACATTATGACCCTGTGCCATAAAGTTTAACATTCCATTTTTCCCCTACAGTGCACTTATGGTAGGAAGTAGGTGAATTGCAGAGCATTGTTGCAGTTTAAAGGTTACAGGGGACATGCTGGGGAGATTTTTGGCAGTGAACAGATGGGTAAGACAGTTTTTGATATTCCTTAAATATTAATGTGATTAAATTATCTGGTAAAGCAGGTTAAGATGTTTTCCGAAATAGAAAAGCATGCCCTGAGGTACTATTTTTGCAAGAAACCTATTTAAATGCTTCTAAACATGGATAGCTCTGGAAATTTGGGTACCAGGTTTATAGTTCTGAACTACCCAGGTACAAATGTAGAAGGGTGGCAATCCTTCTCCCACATATGACTCCCTTTAGGGAAGCTAAAGTAGTTAAGGACAAGGAGGGTAGGCTTATTATAGTGCAGGATGCTGTTTATCATCTGTAAGTTACACTAGCCAATACTGTATATAAATTTGTTTCCAGCACTAAATGGTGAGGAACCTCTTTGACATGGTCCTGGAAAACAATAAGGAGGTTTCATTATGGCTGGGAACTTTAATACACTGTGGTCAAATGAGCAGGACTCTTTGAATCCCAGCTCGTCCTGACTATCCACTGCTCAGAAGGTATGTACAGCCCTCCTTGAAGATCATAAATGGGTGGATATCAGAAGGAATGTTTCACCCATGAATGGCACTACACTGATTTACTTCTCAGGACACTCTGTCTATCGTGCATAGACTATATTTACACAGCATGAATCCATTAAATATGTGGTGGACTGTAAGATCAGAGATATTCTGCTATCTGATCATGCTCCCATCCTGATGTACCTTAGCCTGAGCAGATAAATCCTGTGGACATAGTGGTGCCTAAATGGGTTTTATCTTAGGTTAGAAGAATTCTGCAAATTCCTGACATACTTCACTAAATCAGGAGGAAAAGCATTCAGAAGTGGTACTCTGGGATACACTTAAGATGGTGTTACAAGGTCACATAATTGAATGTAGTGCTAGAAATATGAAGCAGCACTACAGAGACTGCAGACTAACAAGATGCCCTTCATGTCCTTCATTTGAAGCATATGCATTGTGATAGATCTCAAACCTCAGCTGGACAAAACATGGCAGGCTACTTAAAAACTGTTACTTGAAAAGCAGAGCTGTCTCTGATGTTCTTCCATCATAAATATTACGAGTTGGGACCCTGGGCTACTTATTTTTCGTGCATCAAGTTAGGAGGCAAGGGTTAAGGCCACCATAGCCCAGCTGAAGGCATGAGCACTATTCAATGCTCCTTAATACTAGTGACACGGCAGAAACATTTTGACAATGTCATATCTCATTGTATGTCCCTGAGGTGTTCCCACATCAAGGGAATCTACTGAGGCATTCCTGACTTTGCTAGCCCTCCATCAGCTCACTCAGGAGCAGCTGGACATATTGAACAGCCCAATATTGGCTCAATAATTAGAAGATGCCCTGCAGGACTCCTTCCAAAAGTTCCTGGTCCAGATGGCTATATTGTTCAGTTCTGCAAAGTATTAAAGGATCTCTTACTCCTCCAGCTAACAAAAGTGTGGAGTTAAGTCATGGCAGGAGGGAACATTCCGAGCACCTGGTAATAGGCCACTATATCAGTAATACCTAAGCCAGGAAAATCTAATCTTCTATTGAATGTCAAGCTTACTGGCTGATATCGGTCATGAATGCTGATTATTAACTATTTATGGAGTCATAGCTCACAGACTGGATCCTCTCCTGCCATCACTGATACACCCTGGGATTTGCTCAAACCCATCAAACAGGAGACAACACCTGGACTTGCGCTTCATATCCTCAGTCAGATCCATATGAAATGCACCCCTTTCTACTAACCAGCCTTGTTGCCAAAAAGGTATTTGATAGAGTGTTTTGGCCTTATCTTTTGCCACTGTCCAGAAGTTTAGTTTTCTGCAGATTTTATAACCCTCCTGATGTGTGTTTAAGCCTCACCACAAGCATTTGTTAAGGTAAATGTCCATATCTCCCCTTCTCTCAGGTTGGGAAGAGGAACCCATTGGAATGAACTTTTCACTGCACTCACTTGCTCTCACTATTGAACACCTGACTTGATCCAGGCAATTAGGGAAAGCCCCACAGTGAAGGAATTACTTTGAGCAGTGCAGAGCACCAGATTGTGTCATACGCAGACAAGGTCTTGTTATGTATGACAGACCTATACGCCACAATGCCAGAGCTCTTTCTCCTCCAGTAGGCTTTCAGCAAAGTCTCAGACTAATGTTGAAATACAACAAAACTGAGGTTCTCCCCTGTACTTGTCCCCACAAATTTCCAATGGTGTGCATATCACTTTAAGTGGGACTTAACAAGAATTAGATATCTTGTTATCAAAATCCCTCTACACTTAGAAAGGTTGTAGGAAATAAATATCAGGCTCTTGTTAGTACAACCACTGGTCGATTTCTAGGACAGGCATAACCTTCCCTGAGCCTTATCTGCCAGATAGATACAGTGAGCATGGTAACATTTCCCCATTGTTTTACCTCTTTCAGAATGTCCCAGTTTAGATTCATGAGAGGGACTGGAGAGAGTGGAAGGTAGCCATCTCAAGGTTTATATGAGCAGGGTGGGGTCCCAAGATCCACTTTCAAACTCTAATGCTGCCAAAGGTGAGAGGACGGCTAGCATTATCTGATCTGTGGTTTTATCCTTGGCCACCCTACTCAGGGTCTTTTTCAATGGCATACATGGCAGTGATTGTACCTAGAATTGGATGTCCTCCCTTCTGGGACAGGTCTGGCTCTTATATGCACCCATCCAGTCTGCCCAAAATTCTACCTACTGTGCTACTGCAGACCCTACTCGAACTCCGGTCTTCCCCATCCCTGTTACTAAGGTCACCTTGTATCTATCCCATGTATGTTTGAATCCTGCAACCACTTTAGTACCCACCACCTCCACTGAGAAGCTATTCCAGATGTCCACCATCCTTTCCATGAAGAAGTACTTCCTCATATTCCTCTGCACCTCCTCTTCTCCATTTTTATATCATGCCCCTTATCCTATGGCTTCTTTTCTTTTGTAGAATGTCACCCTCCTGCACCTTATTTATACCTTTGAGGTATCTGAACAGTTCTATCATGTCTCCCCTTTTCCTCCTTTCCTCTACAGAGTACATATTTAATTCCTTGAGTCTTTCCTTGTAGGGCTTCTTATGCAGGCCATGCACCATTTTGGTTGTCCTCCTCTGTATCGCCTCCACTCAGTCTATGTCTTTCAGAGATGGGGCCTTCAGTACTGGACACAATACTCCAGCTAGGGCCTCACCATCAAGCAACAAGACCACTAAGGGCACAAACTGAAGAGAAAATAGTCCAGGTGGTAACAAAAGGAGGCAAGACATTTTTAGGTATATAAGTGAAAAGAGGAAGACCAGGGTGGGATTGTAAGGCTAAAATGGGATGAGGAGACTGTGCAATGGGGATCAGAAAAGGCAGAAATCCTGAGCAAATAATTTTGTTCAGTGTTCACAGAGGAAGGAGAGGGAGAGGCCACAAAAAGTAACAGGAATATTGGAGGGAGGAAGGGTGGTGGACACTAGTCTATTTTCAGAGGAGATAGTCCTGAAGGGACTCACTAATCTGAAAGTGGATAAAACAATGGGGCCAGCTGGGGTCTATCTGAGGATATTGAGGGAGCTCAGGGTGGTACTGACCGCACTTGACAGTCCTGTGTACCAGCTCATTAGAAACAGGAGTTGTTCCAGAGGATTAGAGGAGGGCAGATGTAGTCCCACTTCACAAAATGGTAGTAGGAAAGAGGCTGGCAATTATAGGCCTGTTATCCTGACATCAGTGGTGGGATAGTTAATGGAATCACTACTGAAGGAATGGATTGTGGAATATCTTGAATCCAAGGGTTACGAGACCAGAGGCAGCATGGATTCATGAGTGTGGAGGTCATGTCAAACAACGCATTTTTGTATAAAGGAGTTTATTGAAATTTTTAAATGCATACAGCAAAATTCAAACTATTTGTGCATGACAATGTAACATGCAGATGATAATAAAGAAAATAAGAAAGAGGAACCTGGTCAGGAAAACCCCTTGGATATACAATTCTAAATATGCTAACTATAATATCACCAGTAATACATTTCAACGTGTTATGAATGTCCAATATTATGTATAATCTAATCTTGTTAACCAGTACCTAGGTCGTAAAAAGTACAAAAGAAAAAATAAGTAACAACTAAGCTTACTAAGGTAATAACCAGATACAATGTTCTGTCAACATTAATTTATTTATTTATTGAAATGTTTCACCAGGAAAGGCACACTGAGCAATAAGGTGTTCGCTCTCAGGGTGCAACCTGGGGGTTACAGATGTAGAGCAGTTGCACGCATTGATACATGGAATAGGAGTTACATTGTGCAATGAATTACAATCATGTGGAGTTAATTAGGTTACATACATAAGGTTATCTTCAACAAAATTGTTCAACATAGATTAGGTTAGCACAATACTGTGTTTGACAGCCATAGTACTCTATGGAGAACACATTAGACAGAGAGAACAAGGCTAGAAGTGCAATAGAGGCAAGTGCAGAAGTTGATGGTATATGGCAGCATTCATAGCAGTAGCTAACACTGCTGGTCAGGCCTCAAGGGATCAGTGAGGGGTGGAGGAGGTAACTCAGTGGGAAGGGAGTCGGGGATGGGAGGGAAGGGAATTGGGCAAAGGGAGGTATTGGGGTAAAGGAGTCAGATACATGAGCAATTTAACATGTAGAAGTTAGACAGGGCAGAGAGAGAAAATGCCTAGAGGAGGGTGACAGATTTAGACTGGTAGGTCATTCCAGAGTTTGTGGCAGTGGTAGGAGAAGCGCTTGGCACACTGAGGTCGTTGGTGAGGATTAACAGCAGCCAGGTGTCTGCTGACCTAAGGCATGATTGAGGTTGGTGGAGATGATAGAGAGGTGGCAAGGTAGTGTGGAAGGGACCCGAGCCAGAAGTTCAAAGCAAATTTAGCACTAAGGAGTAGGAGCTGACTGTCAAGGGAGGGAAGACCAGCAAATGGTAAAGCTTGCAGTTATGGGCGTGAGGGGGCATCAAGGGCAAAGTGTCAGAAAGCATTGAAGAGGGATCCAGTCTGGATTGGGTAGACTTGGAAACAGCACTGTAGACTACATCACAGTAGTCAAAAGTAGCCAAGATCATTTTCTGCACAATTTCATGTCTCACAGGTAGCAGGAAGCTACTGCAGTTCCTGTAAAAGCACCAAGTTTGGGGTGCAGTTTTCAGGATAACATCCACATGGCAGAGAAGGATAGGTGTTGGCAAAGCCAGACCCTAGGTACCTAAACATAGTTGTGTCATCAAGAACTCTCCCATCAAGGATGTCAAAGTTTGGGAGGGTGGGTGAGCCTGGATAGTCTCTGCCTGGTGTCAAAGGTCATGGAGACTGTCTTTTTGCCATTGAGGGAGAGTTGGTGGGAGATAAACCAGAGCTGAGCTTTATTGAAATCAGCCTTAAGATTGGTATCAACCTCCTCAGAGGGTCTGGCCAGAGGTAAGTAGGACTGTGTCATCTGCATACATGTGAATGGAGGAAGATGAACAGATTTGCAACGAATAATTGAGAAGGATGGAAAAAGGATAGGGCTGAGCATTGATCCTGGAGGTACACCAGTATCTATAGGGAGCAGAGGGAAGTGAAATCAGCAATTCTTACAGATTGAGTTCTGCCTGACAGGTAGGCTCTGAACCAGTTAGTGGCAGTCTCTGATAGAGCAGCTGCAGGAGGCAGGTAATCAACAGAGGATTGGAGATGGTGTCAAATGCTTTGGCTAAGTCGACAAAGATAGCGAGGTGATTAGACCTTTGTCCATCCCAGAGAGGATGGTGTCAAACAGTCTTAATAGGAAGTGGTGGTTGAGTGGTTCTTCCTAAATCCAGACTGGTGGGAGTAAAGAAGTTAGTTCAGAGAAAGTTAGAAAGTTGAGAAACCACGAGGTGCTCCAGGAGTTTACAAGGGCAGGGAGGGGAGAGATAGAGTGGTAGTTAGCTATGGTGGTGGGGTCACCCTTTTGGAGGGTAGGACAGTGGCATGTTTCCAATCTGTAGGAACATTTGTAGAGGTAAACAATAGGTTTAGAAGGTCAGCTAGTGGAGATGCAATGCAGGGGCAGATAGGTAGGAGCTTGGTGTCCAGCCCATCATGGGATTTACCCATGGATGGGTTGAGGTAAGTAAGGCATCTAGAGCCTCAGTAGGTAGATGTTTCTGAAAGTAGAAGGTGTCTGGTCTGAAGGGTTTAAGTAGATTCAACATGGGGGCAGGGTGGAGAAACAATTGGTAGGGAGGCAAGGAGAGAGGTAGCATATGCGGTGAAGTAGGAATTGAACTCTGGGGCAACTGTGAGTTGATCAGAGAGAGGGTATCATTTGAGACCAGTAGGGAGGGTGGGGGTGGGAATTGATGATGTGGAGGAAAGGGTGAATAACGTTCCAGAATTGTTATGGCCTACTTAGATTGGCATTGAAGGTGGAGCTAAAGTAATCAGCTTTGGCTAGTCAGGTGGCCTTAGTGCACTTGTTATGGAGTATGCAGTAGATGTTGCTATCACTTGGGAGGGAGTAAAGTTTTGTAAATTTCCATGCTTTGACCTGGGCATTTTGGAATGCAATCAGTTCTGGGAAATCCAGGGTATGTGGTTCCCCAGACCTGATGCATCTCAGAGGCATGTATTTCCCAGGCGTTAAGGAATATGTTTCAGAGATGTGTAAGAGAATCATCAATATTATAATTAATAAGGTCATGGCCCCAGTTTGTGTGAGCTAGTTCTTCCAGTAAGGGGTAATATTTAGTAATTTAAAGGAGTGTTGTACCAGAAATTTGGGAGGGTTTTAAGACAATGGATTTTATGGATTAGGTAGGTAATGTGATGGTAGCATAGAGTCAGGTAGTAGGCCAGCTTTGATGACTTCGGTGAGGTGGGAGATATGTGCCCAGTCGATAAGGGAGTGATTGCCAGTCTTATAGTTAGTATGTGTTGACTCTGAGATGACCTGCAAGATTTAAGACTGTTATCTCTGAACAAACTTTGTTTAAAGGGGAGAAGGCCAGTTGTGATTAAAATCCCCATAATATAGAGTTCACAAGAAGGGCAAGGGAGACTAGATGGCTTATAAGGTCAGTGGCAGTTGTCATGGGGTTCCAGGACAGCAATAGACACCAGCAACATAAATTGGGAGTGAGAAGGGAGGGACAGTTGTAGCATTAACAGTTCATAGGCTTGTGGCTCTGTTTTAGCTGAAGAGAAGAAGTAAGTCAGAGGCAGTGTAGATAGCAACTCCTCCGCCTCTGGTGGGGCAGTCTTGATTTGTGACTGTGAATCCTGGGATGGCGATGGAGGGGTCCTTCAAGTTTGGGTTTATCCTGTTTCAGATAAGATGATAATGTCTGGAGCATGTTGGACCTCTAGCACCTGGGGCAGGTCTAGTTCTACGGACTAGGCTATGAATCTTTAGGTGGAATATGTATAGACCACGGGAGGAGCCACAATAAATGGTAGAGGTGACCACTGCAGGAGATTTGACCATGGAGCTTGAAGGGTTAAGGGCAGGTGCAGGGCCTGGGTTGGGGTGCATGTCACCTACATCAAGGAAGTAGTGAGGCAAAAGTTAAATAGTGCATGAGTGTTTGTTAGCACCTCGTGCTGAGCACCAACTGGGAGGTGATTTAGTGCAGTGAGGATGAATTCAAAGAGAGGTAATTATGGAGAGCTGACCAAAGGGGGCATAGGAGTACAGAGAGAGCAGGAGCAGAATGGATAGTGGGACCAGGTTGAGAGAGGTAAAGATAGAGTTACAGTGGGGAGAAATGAATAGGATGGGTTAGATCAGATGTACAGGAGGGGTGGATCTGTGGCTAATATTGTGTGGAGGGTTAGGGAGGGATGGAGATGGTAAAGTAGATTCCAAGATGGTAGAGCCATTTCTATCAGTACAAAGTAGGGCAGTGAACCAGAGCTTGAAAGACTGTAGTATTGAAAGTAGTTGGTAGGTGAGACTGTGGAAGAGCCACTCAAAAGGCTTGGGTGGCAGCTAAGAGCTGATTCAGATCACACCACTAATTGTTTGTTAAGGTGTGGTAATTTGCTTTTAGGTATGAAGGACCCAGGATGAGAAGTGTTAGGGAGAGCAGTGGGAAGGGATTGCAACCTCCACGAGTTTTTCGCTCTAGTGACTTTGCAGTATAATTTGCAAATGGAAAAGTAGACAAAAAAATTGAAAAATTAACAATCCTGTTCCACCAAACAGTTGGTACTGGTAAACTCAGCATTAGCAGTTCTTGTATTAAAAAGAGACAGTTCAGGAAAAGTAGAGGCAAGGGCCACTAGAGAAGAAGGAATAGCGTTATGCCTAATCAAAGCTCAGGAGCAGTAGTGCATCCAAATGACCAGGAAGGCAAAAGTTTAATCCCGTTGGTGGCTGTGGGCTGCTCTTCAAAATGTGTACCTGGATGTAGGCCGAGAGGCAGGTGGGTCAGCACAGAACAGCTGCTGGTTTCAGAGCAGCTCCTGCAGCTTGCAGGAGAAGGCAGTCACCTGTACCAAGCAGGATGCCTGGTTGTAGGCCTGAGGCAAGCAGATCAGTGCCAGAACAGCTGCTGGGTTCAGAGCAGCTCCTGCAGCTTGCAGGAGGAGGCAGTTACCCGTAACTGAGATGCATCTGTGGATTCTGTTTATTGTATTACTAACTGCTATACAGAGAAGCAACACTGTCTTATTTGGGGATGTACGAAGAAAGAAGAATGCAGAATATCGATTGTCTGTCCATCTGAGGGTCTACTAACCTTGCAACCTAATACTAATAGGTGATTAGACTGATAAAGAATATATTATGGACATTCTGTCTATTCAGGGAGTTCCATTTCCTGTGATGATACACCACATTGTAGAGGAGGGAGCAGTGTGAAGCAGGACTGTGCAATGTGCTATCTTGATTTTAGCAGGTATGCCACCGTTTCCTCAGCTTAGAGAAGCACAGACTAGTGGATTTTATAAAATAAAATAACATTCACTGAAACAGCCTAGTCTAAAATCCATGCACAGTCTTTCCAGTTTTTCTTAAGTCACCTGTCTCTCATTGCCTGAAGCTTGTCAGAAGGTTGCGTGCTCCATTCTGAGCACTCCCGTAAGGTGTCCAAGGTGGTAGGAGCCCCAGGGAGTCTCAAGAGCAGTAAACCCTACAAATAGTAGAAAGCCACATGCAGCCTGGCAAATGAAGTGTGGGCTGTATGAGAATAAAAGAGAGAGAGTGGAGATGGAGAAGAGTCATAAAAACAGTGCCATGGAGAAATAAAGAGTTAAATAAAGAGTCAATAGAAATAAAGAATGGAAAAGACAGAATAGGATGGAGAAAAGTGGAAAAACACTTCTGAAGCTTATTTAAAATGAACTAAGATTTCTGCCTTGGGGAAAAAACTCTTAAATTCCTTAAATCTTTCTTCTAGCCTCCTAGGATAAACCTTTGGTTACAGGGCTGCGGTTGGTTATAGGGGCCATTGAAGCTAGTTACGTCTGTTTTATCTTATGTTTATTTCTATTTTATTTTTCTACTACTTGACATTGCCAACTACTTCAACTGTTCACACAATTCCCAGAATTAATTTAAGCACTTAAGGACAAACTCTGGAAGCTGCTTTAGAACAAGGCTACAATATACTTTTGATTAAGTCAGACATTAATTAATCAGGGTGTAGAAAATTTATAACACAGAATCATTCTTTTTTCAGATATGGGAAACAAAGAGTGGAGAGGAAGGAAGGAATTTACAAGGGTTTTATATTTCCTTTCCTAATCTCTACCCCTTAATCTTATTAAATCTATGTTAAGCCTTTAATTGAATTGCATTGTCTTAGTGGTAAACATCTGATCCTCTGAAAATGGATGGTGGCAAAATATTTGGTGGTCCTTTATTTATTAATAATTAGTTCAAGCTTGTGCTAGAACTGAATACACGTAAGAATGTATTACGTACCCTCTCATATAATATAATGGAACTGATTAGTTTTTATGAGCTCTATACAGAGTAAACTATCAGTTCATTGTAGTTAATCACAATACAATAAAAATTCCAATGAGGAGATGATCTTATAATTGATCTAAGACCATAAAGCTAAAGGGGCTTTTATATGCATGCATCAGTGTTAGTTGGTTATAAGCATCATTTTTAATGTGCATCGCTTGGAGAGCATAGCTAAAATCTGTAGCATTTCAAACTCTCCAATTGTCAGCTCAGCTATGAACAAACCCATAGCCATATATTCACCCACCCTCACTGTTCCCTCCCTCCTCACTCTATCTACCACCTCTCTTTGCAACCCTATGACAATGGCCTCTGGCTGCATCGCTGCTTTTCCTCTCTTCCTCTCCCTTCCCTATCCCTCCTTCCATTTCAACTCCTGTTTATTTTGTGGCAAGACCTTTTGGCTGATTTATAGACACATTTATTGTCTGCTTCTACTTGCATTGTATGTTTAGTCTGGCATACATTGTACGATGCCAGTATAGTAACTGTATTATTTCTTTTAGAAACTATTGTACCCATTCAGTGTTCACCACCTCTGTATGTATCCTTTGTATGATGTGGAACCTATGTAAAAGAGCACCTGCTCAGAGTGTTAATCCTAGGTCTTATTAAATAAATAAATATAGACATTCAGAAAACTACAGCCTGTTTTCATTTTACAAGTACAAATGGAAAAAATACCCTGAACACCATGGTAGATGTTTAATGAACCAATTTTACAATTCTAATAGTTTGTCTAGTAGGCTTTTTGAAAATTATAACAAGCTCTTTCTTTGTATAGCTTCTGCATAATTTTATCTTAGCTCTTCATTAAAAGAGCAGCATTTAACTTTCTTCTGTCGTTTTGTGTTTTAGTTCTTACTTTGGATATTTTATAACCTCAGACCAGATTCAGATAATTCCATGCTGTCACAGCAACACTTGGATAGTGGGACTAAGTGCAACTCCCAGCAACCAAGCTCTTGCAGTCATCCATTTCGGAGGTATTTACTTATATACCTATTTAATTGTATAAATAAATATATACATAATAACACTTGTTTACAATAAATAAACTAGTTAAACTAGATTTTGTTCAGCTAGATTTAAATAGTTTAAACAGTGCAAGTTTCCTTTCTTGGGATCTATATAATTTGGAGCACATTTATGGTCCTCTAAATCTATGGTCTTGGTAGGAAAACTAAGAATTGATTTATTCTATTTTAAAATAGTTCTTTCTCTGAAGAAGTCCAGGATATTTGGTAAATAATAAAAATGGCAACAAAAGAAAATATACTGTACCTATAAAAATAAAAACAAAAGTAACCAAGGGGCAATTGTCTTCACATAAACTAAGATCACAAACTTTTTTGAATTCTTCCCCTAACAGGGCAGAATTTCTAGAAGCCACTTCCATTTCAATATCCATGCCAATGACCCATGTAGCTCAAATAGGTTCAGATATCAATCCATCCGAGAATGTGGAATCTAAAGAAAGTTTATTACTGCATGTGGGCTACACATTGACGGTAACACTTTAAAACAGATATCAGAAGGTATCTCTGTCATCATATGATTGGGAACTTTATGATCCATATGATTATATCATCTGAATTCTTGATCATTTGAATATTGAAGGTGTTCCCAAAATTCTATTTGCACTTTATCTCAGCTGTTCTCTCCAGAACAGTTATCAGAATACTTGTATAAGTTGTAATTTAAAATCTCACTAATAAAAAAGAAACAACAAAATTAGCAAAAACTCAGAGGACAGACAGCATCCTAAAGTATTGGATTCTGACAGTTTCACTTCAGTCATAAAGGACTTCAGCCTCAAAACTGAAGGGCTTAAGACATTAGTTCCAGGGGAAACTGATGGCGGAAACCTAACAAGCTCTAACCCCAATTTGGAATTAACAACATGGCAAATTCCTATCCAAAACCAGATAATGATACTGATCCAAACCCTCTCAATATAAATTATAATAAAGCATATTTTACTCATGATGGAGATTTTGTTTCTTCCTCCTCTTTGTCAAACCAGATACTAGAAATAATCAAAAATCATACTACACCAAAGTAGTGAACCTGGAAAATGTGTGAGCTATTAAAGAGGAGGTGGCAAACTTAAGGGTATATATATTTTACAACAAATCAATACTGGAAAGGATTAGGGTTGATAGGAAAGAAAAAGTTCATAATTCTTCCTGTTTTGTTTTAGAAACAGAATTAACAAAAGTAAATGTTAATAAAGCTATTCAGGTTATTCCACCTGCACCATTTAACAAAGATGAAGTACCACATACATACTCAGATGTAACATGCTATAAGACCATAGAGGTGACCAAAAGGGAGAAAATCCAAGGGCACTGTAAACCAAAAGAAAGGAACAAGAAAATAGAAACAGTAAACTCAGAGGAATTATGCCCAAAGAGTCATGCAAAGGAACTTTGGCAAAGAATGGAAAAGATTCCAATGCAATACAGAAATAATCTAATAATTATCAGCAGCCCTTTGAAGGATCAAACAAATATGTACAGAATAATGCAGTAAATTGTATGGAAGAAATCAAGGAAACAACAATAATAGTAAGAAGGAAAAGCATGTTACTGTGGGGAAGGAACAATAATTAGGATGGAAGTCATGACCACTTATGTGGAGACTAAATCAATAGAAAATCACAATGTGGGCACTGAGGAGAGTATGACATAGTGAGTAAAAGGAGCAATGGTCAGGAGAAAGTCAAGACAGCTTTGTTAAAAGCCAAACCTATGGAATAAATCCAGACAAAATTCCAAACTTGGTGAAAGATCAAGGAAAACACTGACAGATAATACCCCTGGCCCAGATATTCAAAGCTTTACATGATGCAAAACCATTTGTGTTGGTTTAGCATGGGATTAGCATGGATCTGCTATATTCAAAGGCCAAATAATGCGCTCAAACCACATTAGTGCTGGGCAAATGATAATATATACAGGGGCAAACTGAACATGAATACAGGCACTATGAAATATTTAGTGACTAGCGCTGTGCTAAGGTATTTAGCGTGACTTAGTGCAACCCTTTGCACGGTACAAATTACCACCCAGGAAAAGCTGGTCTTAACTCTGGGCAAACAGCTTTGCATGACATTGTGGCCTTGTGTGGCATTAGCACAGCCTTGCATGACCCTAACATATGACTATGACACAGAGAAAAATCCAGACATGGAGGAAACATGCTACTCACTGATGGCACCACAATGTGCCAACTGCTGCCTCCAGTCCAAACCATGCCAGGCAGCATGTGGTGACCCGGCCCCAGGGGCCACCATGGTAGTGTGGCCATACAGCACACACCTGCAGAACATAAGTCTGTGGTGACTAACAGATGCCAGCACACACATGCAGCACTGTGGGCATGGTGGATGTTGAGAGGAGGGTGTATGGGTTGCCAGGCCTCACCACAGGCTGGTGCAGCCACAAGGCTGGGACACAGCATGCAGTGCACATGGGCCAGCATTGGTAATACCCTAATAACAGTGTGCCTGTCCTATTATACATGGCCTCCCAGTCACATACCACACAGCTGTACATATGCCACATCACACACACAGCCAGCCATGTCTCTGTCACTATGAACATCCCATGCCAGAGGTGTAGCAGCTGTGGGTCATACAACATTGTGGCAATACTGTCCACTGGCAGTACACACCTGCAAGGTGGGCTTGTCACTGTGTACAGTGCAGTAGCCATCCCTCTACACACCATAGGCATTGCTATGTCCCTCACACTACTGGTCCCCCTTACTACTGTGGTGTCTGCTGTGCACTGTGTACCCCTACAAGTGACAGTTGCATGGAGTCACCACAACTGCCTGTGCCTATGCTGTGTTGTCCCCTGGGGTACACATTGCTATGCTGTACTGCATACATGTAGCTTGCAGCTATCAACACGCACATGCCAGGTGGAGCTGCGGCCAGACCTGGCCAGCCCCTGTACTTCAGACTGACCTACAGGTGGAGCTGTGGGACCCTGCAGTAACACTGGGCAAGCTGCATGCAAATCAGGGCATAATGAGATGCTAATCTGGATGTTTGCCAGAGACTACTTAAGTAAGCTCATTTGCATGTCACTTTTGAATATGGCAAAGTTTAGTGCCAGAAAAACTTGTTTGCACAGTGTTAATGGCTTAGCTCCATGCTAAAGCTGTGCAAACTTGTTAGTGCACTGCTAATGGTTCGGGGAATATTATACAGTTTTGAACACTGTTCTTTCACAACTGCTGCTTACTGCAGCTGTACTGGGCCCATGCATTTGCTGGCACACACATTGGCCAAATAGTTCACTTCTACCTACCTTCACGCCACTGTGCACTGTTTTGCTGTTGTGGTTTGCACTTCCTGGTTGCTATATTCAGAGCTGTCTTATTCCAGGGCTATGTTTTCCTGCACTCCCAGCCCAGTTGCCAGTGTCATTCCCATACTGTATTCAGAAGCTGTTTGCCCAGGCTATTCCTTTTGAATATAGCTTGCTTTGTGCGCTAGGCTAAGATTGCCCACTGGGCAGTGCTAATTTAGCCCTGGGGCAAAGTTTTGAGTATCTGGCCATTCATGTACTAACTTATTTTAATGCATATAATCCAGAAAGTAATAACTCTAATCAAGAGATGGAGTACCTGATTGAGATTTATGGAACAGGCACATTAGAAAATGAGACACCAGAAAAATGATTGAGACTAATTTGTCACCTTCTCAAATTTCAGAATTTCAGAAGAAGAAAGTGATGTTTTGTCTCAAGATCACCTAACCTAACTTATCCAGATTGTGTCTTATTGTACCTTAGTTCTGGAAAAATGGCATTTGGCATCTGGACACAAGCAAGTGCATTGTTACTGTCAGGAATTGGAATACTTGTTCCTATTCAGATTCCAAAATTTAACAATACAGACTCAAAAACAAGAGAATATTTCACAAAAAGCATTTAATGATTATGATTTAGCTAGAGTAAATAGAGTTAAAGAAACAATAGCTAAATTTTAAATAAATCAGTTAAGTACATGAAAAAGTAAAACACTGTCAATATTTGGGTGGCAATCAGATTCTAAAGATACACTGGGGAACATTAAACAACATTTGGCAGACTTTTGTCCCTTGCACTGGATTTGAATATTTCAAGCAATTCCATAAAATGGATTACATGTCATAAAGGTTTCACTATTACTCCACACATTGATGCCACTCTCAAAAGCACAAAATTGATGGATTTAGCCTGGAAAGCTTCACATTTATTGGACAAATTATGGATATGTATAGTAAACACTCAAACCCTGTCTGATTGTGCAAAACAAGGCTTTGACTTCTCAACTGAAAACCAAGACAGTGTCCAAGCTAGCTTAAATGGATATAATAGGTTATCAACATTGAACTCTAATTCACCACTATGACAAAGTAGTGGTGAATCTGTTAATAAAGCCAAGTAATGTTACAGATGAAGAATTTTCCCTCCTATCATGGAATATAGAATGTCTCTCATACAAAATCACAGATAATGAATTAAAGTTTTTAAAACAGTTTTGATAATATACTTTGTCTTCAAGAAACCTGGAACATTACTCTGATTCAACTTCAGAATACTCTGTATTTACTATACCTGCTCGGAAACCCAACAATTTTGGACATAGAAAAGCAGGTCTGGCCATTTACAGTATATTAGGACCTCCTTAAATTTCAAAAGAACCTTCGTACCTTCAGCTTCTGATCACATACTCACATTAAGATTAATAAAAGATCAATTAAAATGAATACTTATTAATATTTATTTTCCTCCTCCACCACTTAAATTGTTTATGGATATTTGGCTACAGTTTATGAATTTATTGAATCAGGTAACAAACAGACATGAACATGAGAAATCTCATTGAGGAGATTTTAATGCAAGACTGTGTATTAGCAAACAGAGAACCACTATATAGATCTGTATCAGGGATTCAGATTATTGAATCCTATGATAAGCTGGGACAGAAACTCTTAAGGATAAAAATGCAATAGCAGAGGTAAGAATCTCCTTAAATTATTATCAGAGAATAATTTTGCTTGTGCAATGATTGCCTCTCAGGTGATAGGGAGGTGAATTCACCTCCTAAGACATGTAGGATCTTTACAGTACAAGTCACATTAAACTGTTCCTCCAGCTCACTGGTCTGGCATTGTTTTTGTATGCAGGCAATGCAGTAGCACTTCAAAATGCTTAAACTACAAATTCTTTTTCAACCAACCTTCAACTCTCATGCAATGCACATGCAGTGCACTTTCAACCATTGAAATTCCTTCAGTTTCCCATTTTGAAATACATTTGAAATGCAGTAATCACTAGCATTCACTGTTTATGAATGGCCCCAAATTTACTGCACCTATTGCACTGTATTTAATGTACTATACCTCTGAGTTGGATCACTGGCTCATGGATCTCCATTGTCCCATGCATCTCAGTGAACCACTGACTTTTAAATTATTTATTCAATATGTTTAGTTTTGCTTTTATTTACTGTACTTACAAACTATACTGTAGTTACAGAGAGTTAGAGGCAGTACAATACTTCAGCACAGGCATGGAGAGTCACATCAGAGAGAAACCCAGGGTCTTGAGGCACAACACGGAGAACAAACAAAGTAAAATACTATAGCAAGACCAAAATAGTGAGAGGAAGAAAAGCACAATACTGTAGAATTACTGTACAGGAGACAATATTTCAGCAAAAATGTTGTGAAAGCATCTCTTTGTAGCAGAGCAGAGGGGAGGAGAGGGAGAAGCTCACAAGGATCAGGCACAGTGAAAGAGTAATGGAATTTGCTTGTGTGGGGTTAATGGGTGCTGTGCTACAGTTATCAGATAGTCTGCATGGATCCCACGAAATGAGGAGAGCAGCTGTAGGAAGGAAGTACTGGAGACCACTGCTTATTTCTTCGTCTGGCTTGTGCTGCACTATTTTGAGGCATTCAATGTGTGTTATAAATGTTCTAGCTCTGTAGCATAGTGGACTGGATCAGTGATTGTGTGGCTGTGTCGGTGTGCCAGAAACCCAGGTTTGAAACTTGCAGGGCAACTTTTTTCTTCAATCATATACTGCACGGAGGATGTTTATATTTATGTTGGGATACAGGGAGCATACTGCATTTAAGATTTTTATTCATTTTCCTCCTGATTATTCCTATCATCTCCCATAAATGCAGAAGGCAAGCTCACACTTGGTCCTTTAGTGCCACTTTCCACTTTGTTCAAGGAGATGCAGCGGAAAGTTGCAGGAAGCCAACACCACCAAACAGTTTCTGGTTATCACTGCTGTATAGAGGTGACTCCTTTGTTTGCTAAAATTAACAGATCTCTCCTAATCAGTCAATACCTGTTCCTCTTGTTCATCCATGTTAGCCTGCATCATAGCTTGCCTGAGATCCTGAGGCTCTTCCATACTCACGTACTGTATTACATACATGTGCAACCTGCCATAATTTGAGCTGCAGTATTGTACTTCCAGTAGCATCTATAAACTTATAACTATGGTTACTGTATATAAAACTATCAGGGTAACAGAAATTTCATAGCTCAGGCATGCAGTATACATTACAGTACAGTACCTCACTCTACAGTGGTAAAATTGGTCTCCAAATCAGTGTTAAGCATTTTCTTATGGGTTGCTTAATGGATGTAGCGCTCATTGCACTGCATTGAAACAAAGTTTCCAGAGAGCTGCAACATAAGTTAAAACTAAATAGCAGCTACAGACCAACCATTTGAAAACTTTGTTAATTCATTGCAGTGAGTAGCACATTAAGCAGCTCATTGGAAAATGGTAAACCAGTGAAACATAGAAACATAGTAGTTGACAGCAGATAAGGACCTCAAGGCCCATCCAGTCTGCCCATTTCTTTTCTACCTTATAAATGTGCCATCGGCCTTTGCTCTGTCAATGGCCTATCTATTCATTCTCATCTGTATTGCTCCCTTATGCCTATCCCATGCCTGTTTGAAGCCCTGTACTGTATTCATATCCACCACTTCCTGAGGTAGGCTGTTCCATGCATCCACCACCCTTTCTGTGAAAAAGAACTTCCTCACATTACCCTTAATCAGCCTCCCTCTAATCTCATACTGTGTCCTCTTGTCCTGCTATTTTCTTATATTGAAACATGTTAGACTCTTTCACCTTGTTAATCCCTTAAGGTGTTTGAATGTTTCGATCATATCACCTCTCTCCCTCCTTTGCTCTAGGGTATACATATTGAGCTCCATTAATCTGTCCTCATATGTTTTCTGATGCAGTCCCTGCACCATTTTGGTTGCCCTTCTCTGGACTGCCTCAATTTGGTTAATGTCCTTGTGAAGTGTGGCCTCCAGCACTGTACACAATACTCAGATGGGGCCTAACCAGTGTCTTGTAAAGAGGAATTACTACCTCCCTCTTCCGACATGTAATGCCCCTGCTTAACAAACCTAACATCCATCTAGCATAACTACTGCTTTAGTGGTCTGCTTGGATGATTTCAGGTCATTAGTGATGATGATGCCTAAGTCTCTTTCTTCCTTTGTGACTACCAGCAACTCCCTCCCAGCCTATAGGTGGCTTCAGGTTTCTCTTCCCTATGTGCATGATCTTGCACTTCTTTGCATTAAACCCCAGTTGCCACTCTTCTGACCATTTTGTTAGTTTATCCAGCTCTCTTCTCATTCTGCTCATCCCATCTGGGTCATCTACTCTGTTGCAGATCTTGGTGTCATCTGCAAACAGAAAACCTTACCCTCAGTCCATCTACAATGTCAGTGATGAAGATATTGAAGAGGACTGGCCCCAGAACTGATCCCTGAGGTACCCCACTTGTCACTTGCATCTCTTCTGACTGTATACCGTTTGCCACTACTCTCTGTTTTCTGCCCATCAACCAGTTTTCCACCCAGTTGACCAACCTGTGATCCACCCAGAGCCTACCCAGCTTATTAATCAATCTTCTATGTGGAACAGTATTGAGCAGCTTTGCAGAAGTCAAGGTAGGTGACATCAACTACTCCCCTTGGTCCACCTCTCTGGTTACCCAGTCAAAGAAATCTATGAGATTAGTTTGACAGGACCTTCCTTTGTAAACTCATGCTGTCTTGGATCCTGTGATCCTATTATTCCAGGTGTTGCACTATCCTTTCATAAGGACTGCCTCCATAATCCTGCCACTCCTGAGATAAAACTGACTGCTCTGTAGTTCCCTGCCTCCTCCCTACTACCACTCTTGTGGAGCAGGACCACATGACCCCTTCTTCAGTCTTCTGGGACCTCTCCTGTCCTCAGAGACTCATTAAATAGTTCTGATAATGGCTCTGCTAGTTCCACCCTTAACTCCTTTAATACCCTGGGATGTATGCCATCAGGTCCATTGCCTTTCCACCCTGAACTTATCAAGCTCTTGTATGACCCTTTCTTTTGTGAAGGGACTAGTGCTACTTCCATCCCCTGTGTCCATGGTGCTGAGCTGTGGGCCTTCCTACTCTCTTTTCAGTAAATACTGAGCAGAAGTATCTATTTAAGATAGATGCTTTTACATGGTCCTCCTCCTCCTCACATACACCCTTATCTCCTTTGATCTTAGCAATACCCCTCTGGACTTTCTCCTTTCACTAATGCATGTATAGAAGTCTTGTCACCTTCTTTTACTGTTTGTGCTAGTGTTTCCTCGGTTTGGGCCTTTGCCTACCTTATTGCCTTCCCTGCTTCCCTTAGGGAAGTTTGGTATGCCTTCTATCTACATCCCGATGTGTTCCCTTATATTTCCTGAAGGCCAGCCTTTTGGTTTTACCTTTTCTGCTACTGTTTTCAAGAGCCAAAGTGGTTTCCTTCTTCTTTTGCACTTCTTTTTCTCTCTAACACAATGGGATGTTGCTTCAAGTATTGCATCCTTAATGCTTGCCCACTTTGCCTGTACCCTTCACCTGTATTTCTTCTTTCCAGGGCTAGCTTAACTCTGTTGGGCATTTTATCAAAGTCAGCTCCTCTGAAGTCCCATATTTTTGCCTTGGAATGGGATAATTTAGTTGTAGTGGCCAAACTGAACCATACCACGTGATGGTCACTG
The DNA here is from genome assembly GCA_016271365.2 of Neoceratodus forsteri. Lineage (NCBI taxonomy): Eukaryota > Metazoa > Chordata > Ceratodontiformes > Ceratodontidae > Neoceratodus > Neoceratodus forsteri. The sequence goes on from CM057451.1 coordinate 419,996,969, forward strand.
GCTTCCAGGGACCTTCTACCTTTAGATCTGTGATTCTTTCCCTGTTAGTCAGTAGTTGGAGGAACAGTTCAACGTGACTTGTACTGTATAATAGATCTTACATAGGCAAACTTCAAGGCATTATAAATTATTCTTGATTTAAAATTTTAGATCGATCTGACTCAACTTATGTGCCTGTATTATTATCCTTAAATCACAAAGCGTTTTCACAACAGCGGCTGAACTACATATTATCAGTAACAACATGGAAATATTAAATAACAGAATAGTTTGATGGGATAATAACACTGTTACAAATTTCTCAGATTTATTTTGTGACATTAACATTAGAAATCTGACTACAGGATTTTTATTTAATTAATTATTTATTTATTTCAATTCTAGGATTACAATTACCTTTGAGCCCAGGGCTCTTTAACAAAGGTTCCACATCAAGACATAGGTATCACATGACAATAGACAAAATTGTTACACAAATAAGGGTAAAGGATATCAAATTAATTTTGAACAGACAGGGAGAAGGTAAAATGGAAAGGAAGAGGACAATAGGGGAGGGTGGTAGAAAGAAATGGGAGGGCAAGGTGGGAGGTAAGAAAATGAGAAGAGAGAGGAGAGGTGGGGTAGGTAAGGATAAGGGGTGGTGAAGCAGCCAGGAAGGTGGAATTGTCAGGTACTGTAGAGCATGTGGGGCACAGGCCAAACTAGGGCAAGTGTGTTATGTAAGGAGCTAGATATTGGAAGAGCGATGGAGTGGAGTTGCAGAATAGACATTATCCATGACAGTCACAGATGGTGTGAAGTGACCAGGGTGTTTCAGAGCCTGGATTTGAAGGCCCCTAGCCCAGTGGTATTGATAGTATCATTGGCAAGACCGTTAAACCAAGTGGGTGCCCTGTAGGTGAATGAACACTGGCCAATGGCTGTGTGGCAGTGAGGGGTATGGAAAGTTGTGGCTTTGATCCCTGGTAATTCTGGAGCTGGTTTTCATTTGAAGGAGTGAACAGACTCTGGCAGGGGCAGTTCCCAACTGCATTTTCTTAGCAACCATGCAGGTTTGGTACTGAATTCTATTATCAAGTTGAAGCCAGTTAGCTTGTGAGTAGAGGTCACATTGTGTGTGAGCCGTTCAGCCCCAGTGATGAGTCGACAGGCCTTGTTTAGGGTGGTAATAATCCTTCTGAGTGCAATGGTAGTGGCAGTGCCATAGATGACAAGACCATAGTCAATCTGGGAGATGATGGAGCTTTGAACTGCGGCAAGAGGGCCTCTTTAGTCAGGTGCCGATGAAGTTGGTAGAATAAGCCCAGTCTAGTATTCACAGTTTTAGTGACATTGGTTATATGGGTTCCAAAGGACTGGTGTGGGTCTAAGGTGATTCCTAGGTATCTGAAGAGTCAACCTGCTCCAGGGAGTCCCCAGGGTAGGTGTTTAAGGAGAGTTGGTGGTGTTTGTGCTTGTTTTGGTGGCTGGTGAAAATCATGGTCTTCATTTTTTCTGGTTAAGGATTAACTTATGTTCTTTGAACCAGCTTTCAACAGAGGTGAAGCTGTGTTGAGGGTTTGTTGCAGGTGGCTTGGGTCATGATGAGAAGCAAGAATCACCACGTCATCTGCATAGAGTATGACTTGCTGAGAGGTGGAGTCAGGGAGGAGTTGAGGAACAGGCTGAACAACAATGGGCCCAGGATGGAGCCTTGGGGACACCGGAGAGAACCTGTTTAGTGTCAGAGACCATGCCTGATATTTTACATTAGGACCTGTTGTCAAGATAGCTATAGAACCATTTCATGGATTCTGCAGAAGGCCAATGATCAGTAGCTGATGAAGCAGGAGGCGGTGGTGGACAGTGTCAAAAGCCTTTGACAGGTCGAAGAATGTAGCTCGGTTAGCAACCCTGATCAAGGGAGTTGTGTATGGCTCCTGTAAACTCAAGAAGTGCCGTGGCAGTGCTGTGTCCTTTTCTAAATCCATGTTGCTGCCGCAAAGGATGTTGCACTTGTCCAGATGATCAGTGAGCTGGTCTGCTACTATCCATTCCAGGGCCTTAGAGAGGGTGGCAGGATAGAGATAGGCTGGTAGTTTACATGGGAGGTCCGGTCACCACCTTTATGGATAGGTGTGACAGTCGCTGCCTTCCATTTGTCAGGAATTGGCTGAGAGAGAGGAGAGATTAAAGATCCTGGTGAGAAGCCCCAGAACCTTGTCTAGAGGAGGGACAGAAGTTTGAGGTCCAGCGTGTAAGCACTTGCTCTAGTGTTTTGATGGCTCTGGAAATGTATTTTCTAATGGTATTTTTGCTTACTGCTCTGAAGTAGAAAGGGGACAATTTTTGGTGATGACTGAAGGGTGGGAAGAGGGGGTCACTGTCATTGAAAAAGTCTGGAGGAGGATGCTGCTGAGGTTGGTGAAGGCATCATTAAAGGTGCTGGCTATGACTTTTACGTCCAGCATAGTATTCCTGTTTATTGTGATTGCAATAGGGGTGATTTGGACTCCTTCCCGGTAACATCTTTAATGTTATTCCAGAATGCTCTTGCATTTCCACAGGTGTCAACGAGTGCAGTCTTGTAGTATTCAAATTGCTGTTGGTGTATGGATTTGGTGCAATCATTTCTAGCTCTTTTGAAATTTTGGATTGATAAACCCTCTTGAGGATTCTAAGATCCTGGCAAATTGGGATATGTTAAACTGTTTAATTAGACTGCTGCTAAGAACAAATTGCATTAACAGGAAAAAGATCTTACTTGATTCAACAGGCATATTACCAGTAGTAGAGGTAGTACTAAAACTCTTCATTTTAATCAGGATTACAAAAGACGGTCATTATTTACACCATTTGGATAAAATCCAATTTTCAAGGTGGTCCTGTTTCAATATCCAAAGGTAATTATAATAAGTAAACAGTTACTACAAAACTAATCAAAACTATCATCTAGACAATACAGTTACTACATATTCAATCTATTTACATACATTATAATTAACACATGGACAAATATGCAGTTAAAGTGCACATAAAACTAATATTGTGTTTGTCACCATTGCATATACATCTACATGAAAGTTCTTTTTTACTTGGGTAGTGAAACTTTTTATAGGTTTCAAGGCCTTCGTTTGATCACTGATCTTAACCCACACATTTATAGCATTGTAAGAAATCATAATCTTTCCATATCTATTTCTGATCATAGGTGTTCTTAATTCCCTTTCTAGCTTTTCTCAGATTATGCTTGTGTTCCACTTTATCCAGTTTTTCTATCAAATATAGTAGTTTCTGGTCAGTTTTGATCTTGTACATAAGATTTGTCCATATGATGTTCCTTTTATGGTCCAAAGGAAGCCAGTTTAAAGCTTCATACATAACACAATGATGTGTCCTATAGTTGCATCATAACACAAAATGGGTAATTTGATTGTAAATTATATCAGCTTTGCTTAGATGTGTTATTTGCCAAACCATAAATACAGTTCCTAGTCAAGCACTGAAATAAGCAATTGGTTAACTATGCTTTTCTGCATTTTAGATCTAAACAATGTTTAGATCTTCTTAAAACACCTAGTCTTCTGTTTATATTTATGGTTATTTTGGAGATGTGAAAATCAAAATTTAAATGTTGATTGACACACACACAAATATTTATACTCTGCACATGTTCTAGTTATTGACCACTTAGATTTCTAATTTTAATTTTAGGATTATTTTGGTTCCTTTGCATATTCTTTATCAAACAGCATTACATTAGATTTTTTTATTATTAAGTACCAATCTTAAATCCTCAAACCAACCACATGTATTATTAAAATCAATTTGAAATTTTAGGATTATTAGATCCCTGGATGTATCCATTACAAATAAGACTGTTTCATCGGCATACAATTGTGTTTTAGTGAAAGAAATGACATTTAATACTTGATATATATCCATATCAAAAACAATGTTGGGCCCAAAATTGAGCCTAGGCAGTTGTGTAGAGGCTACAAGGAATTTCCATAAGCTGACTAGGAATGGCAAAGATAATAGAACGAGAGAAAATGTTTACTGTTTATATAAAACTAGGAACAAGTATAAAAGGTTATTAGAAAACGATTCTGCTAAATGTTATAAAAATGTGGGATAGGCTGAGTGAGCTGTATATAAGAAAGACAAAAAGTTTGGGACACTTCTAACAGAAGATTCAATACTTACTCTCAAGATATTGAAACTCCTGTATCTCTGATTATTTGGGAAGATCATTTTTGTAGTTTGTATTTCTCAAAATCAGAAAGTTATGACTTTCATACTTAAATAACACAGGAACAACATAAAAATCAAGTGGTTGCACCTTCCCATTTATATAACTGAGGATGACATCTATAAAGATATTCTCAATTCACTCTCTAATAAAGCTCCAGGGCCTGATCAAATTGTGGCAACAGTATATGTCATTTCAGACTGGTGGCTATTAATATTGAAAACATTATTCAATTATATAGAACAAGGTGGCAATATGCCTTTACATTGGTCAGGAAGCATAATGTTCCCATTATACAAGAAAGGAAATTCCCTAGATCCCAAAAATGTATAGACCAATTAGCTTGCTTAATGCATCTCAAAAGGTGTTTTCAATAATTATACTGCAAAGATTACAGAGCTGGCTGGATGGCAATTAAATAATTAGGGAATATCAAAACGGATTTAGACAGAGTCATTCAACATTTCAATACTGTTTTGCCCTGTCACATTTAATTTGAAATATACAAAGGTAAAAAAAACAACTTTTGCTGCTTTATAAATCTGTGTTTATCATTTGATAGTATCAGCCAGACTTTACTTTGGAATAAGTTGGAGACATTAGGTATAGATCCAGCTTTATTAAATATTTTAGTCCATTTACATACAAACACTTGAATTATTGTCCAATACAGTATAATAAAAAGGGAGCAACTACTGCACCAGTTATTACTAATTGCATGGTAAGGCAAGGCTGCTTACTTGCTCGATCTCTCTTCTTCAAAGTTTTTATTAGCTCCATTATTCAAGATCTAGAAAACTCTGATTTCTACTCCTCCAGGATTAAAGATAGAAAAATATCATGTTTAGCTTATGCAGATGACATTGTTTTACTTTCGACTTCACTTCTGGACTTACAAAGAATGGTCAGTCAGTTCACTGTACTATGTAAAGAAAACAACTTTGCATCAATTGGGAAAACAAAATGAAAAGTTAATAGCCTATATATAGACAACCAAAAGATCAAAACAGCTCAATATTATGATTACTTGGTGGTCAGATATGCGAGAATAGTCCATGGAAATTACAAATAACTCTCCTTCAAACAAAATTAAAAACTGCTTTCAATGCCATTAGTAGTTTCAATTTCAGATTAGGAAAAGGTTTAGTTACTGGAGCATTAAAGGTGGTAAATGCCAAAATAAAATTCAGCATTCTTTATGTTGCAGAGATCTGGACATTTACAGAAATCAAACCACTGGAAATTATTTTAAATAAATTATACAGACACCTACTTATGATTCTTCAATCAGTTCCTGTAGAACTACTAAGACTGGAACTTGAGCAATAGTCTTTGAATGCTTTAATAATGGAAAGACAGATGGCATTTCTTCTCTCATTATTTCAACTGCAAATATCATGGCTACTCAGAATATGTATAGGAAGAAGTATAGTACTATTTGAGGATTTACTTTCCCTTTTGTACAATTAATTAAAAAATCTTTATTTCCTAAGGGTCTCAGCCATTTATTGTTCGAAATTTATTTAGGACCAAAAAAAAAATATCCTTTCTCAGATCAAGAAAAGGACCAGGGACACATCGATTGCCATTGACCGTCAGTGCCTAAAAACTTTCAAACATTTTAGGTGGTATGACTCTTTAAAAATAAACATCAATTAGAACCGTATCTCAAATTATAACTAATCCAGAGAAGAGATGTCTAATCACAAGATATCGGATGGAATTTTGTAGTGCCAATTACATAAATTTCAGTCAGAAGAAACGAGCTCCACTACCCCATTTTGTAGATGTAATACAAATAATGAAGATGATTTGAAACATATTTTTTGCTTTGTTCTTTATTCCAAAAGAGATAGGAATGGTTGTGCTCGACACTGGAGGGTCTTGGCCTCCCTCCTGATCAAATTGTGCTAACCTTATTTAATACTCAGAATCATAAGGTGTTACATAGAATCTGTGTTTTTTCTCCTCACTGCAGTTGTAGATCAGACAGCATACAATGAAGGATGGACTTTGTACAAGGAAGCACTGAAATCAGATTTGGTCTCTTGATGTAGAATTATTAGATACACATTATATGAAATATCTTAATACAGGCAAAGTGTAAAATCTGGAGGCTACTAACGTGTATCCCAGTTTGCTAGTGTATGTCCAGTTTTAGAAGTCATTGTAACCTACAGGCAATGAATAAGATTACTGGTGCTTACCTAGGACTGATGTTACTGTATTGCACATTGGCGCTTGCAGGTCTATAAGTCACAAATGTGATTTGATGTTTTAAATGAAATTGTTAAGGCTTGTAGCTGATCAATATAAAACATTTGTACTTGTACTGTCTATTCAAGGTATGTGGAGATTCCTGGTCCAGGTCTATCGTGGGGATGGTTTGAAGCCTTGATCTCAACCACGGGGCCCAGCCTTCTGCAGATTTTGCTGCCATACCTCTATGATGGTGCAGAACTTATAAGCAGCAGATTTGGAGAGGCTTGTTTTATACTGTGCAAGATTCAGAGGATCTACATGTCTCCACTTAAGTAGGATTGCCTCTTCACCTCCTTGAGGGCATGGTGGATAAATTTCCTGGTGGGTAGGACTGTCCAGTAATTGGGTCTGGTTCTAATGTTAGTATTGGAGATGTAAAGGAGCCTGTACAGTGGTGACTGTATTTGATACCTCATAACTGACTGCCAAGAAAGAGTTGATAGAGCTACAAGACCACATGATGAGAGCTATATTGGCTGAAGGCTGCTGGCACAACCACCACTTATTGGGAGTCTGATGTCCCATTCTTGCCAACTGACAGGGCTTCTGTGCCACCTGCCAAGTAGCTTTTTATCAGCTGCAATTTGGGTCCTGGAGTTCCATGTGGGTTGTTTCACAGCACCTGTTCCAACACTGTGGAGTGATAGTGATATTTAGATCATACTCCCATTCTTGCCTTTGTAGGTACCAAGTAGATAAATCCAAGCATTGAAGATGTTGATAGATTTTGCCTCTGCCTGTTTTTAGTATTTTGGATCTAGCTAGCAAGGATAGTGGAAATTTCATGGGGGCATAGTAATTTAGGGTAGTATGTACTGTAGATAGGATCAAATTTGTGCTTCAGGGTATACCAAAGCTGAAACAATCACTTGTGTTCTTCTGCATGAAGTATCTGGAAGTCCTGTTGCAGCTGGCATAAGATTAAGAATGCCAGTGTGTGGTGAATTAAGAGTGCCAGGACCTGAATTCCTCTGGTCACCCATTTTACTATCTAAAGGGTTTACCAGCAATGGTGATATTGTGGTTACCCTGAATAGGTTCAGCGGGGCCTATATTAAGTCCTTGCAAAGAGTGCAGTTTTAGTAGCCCACTCCAAATACGCTGAGTGCATTTAATAGTTGGGGAAAGAGTACTGGCCTTATTTTTGATTACCCATAGGGTCATTTCTATTGGGTCCTTGCCTACTGAGGTTTGTTCAACTTTCAACCAGAGAGGAGGGTTTTATAGTTCCAATTTAGACAGTGTGTAACCTGGGCAATCATATGGGAGAGGTGGTGATTCAAATATGGCACATTCCATCCACTTTTCATGGTAGGGCTCTTTAGGTCTTTTACTGAATCTTGGGGTTGGTTGGCTCATATAAAGGAGAAAACAGTTTTATATGGGTGGTGCCAGACTTTATCAAGGATGTGTAGTGGCAAGTTGTTGAGGCAATACAGTAGTCTAGCTAGGGTCATCATTTTAAACATGGCTATGCGTGTCGTAAATGAGAGATCTAGCTTTTCCCATTTATAGTGCTCTGACTGATTTTGTCAAGAAATGGAAGAGACAATGACAAAGTAGAACTGTGCACTTGGGGAATAATAAAACCAAGGTATTTTATCCCATGTGGAGCCAAGGTAAGGGTCATGGGAACCAGTTTTGTTCAGTTGGGATCATGCCCTTTAAATAGCAGGACATCAGTTTTGCCCTAGTTGACTTTGAGACCAGAAAGGAACTGAAGATGAAGAGGTCTGAAAGTCCACAGAAAGGGATCTCTTGACCTCAGAGAGAGTAAGGTGAAGGCCATCAGCATAAAGGAAAGTGGTGAAGTATTTATGACCAATAGAAATGCCCTTAATGTTGGAGTATTGCCTTAGTGCTGAATTCAAGGTTTCCATTGCTAAAATGAAAAACAATGGGCTTAGGAGGCAGCCTTGTCTAATGTTTGGTGGAGTGGAAAGGAAGGGATTGAATACCATTTGTAAACACAGCAGCCTTAGGAGATGAATAGAGCATCTGTACCCATTTGATGAAGGTTGAGCTAAGACCAGCCTTTTGGAGAGTATACCATAGAGATTCCCACTCACTGAGTCAAAAGCTTTTTCTGTGTCTATAGTAACAAAAGCTGCATTGTCCTTGCTTTGATATATGTAGTGAGAAGGTTTAATACCATGGGCAGGCAATCTGCAACTTGTCTTCCTTTCATGAAACTGAATTGTAAGATGTGAATGAGGAAGGGAGGGCTTCTTCTAGATGACTGGCTAATATTTTGGCTAAGATTTTTGCATTGGCATAGAAAAGACTTATTGGCCTACAATTAGAACATCACATTTTGTCCTTTTCCGGCTTAGAAAGTACAGAGATCACTGCTTCTTGAAGAGTAGATGGTGGAGAACCATTTTCTAGAGAGTCAATATACATATCCAACAGAGGTAGTGCTGTGCTAAAAATTTTGCCAGTGGAATTTGTTTCACTTCTGTAAAATTTCAGAAATCATTTGGCAACTTTTGCAGAAATTCCAACTTTGAACAGTGGGATACATGTATTAACTGTAGATTAATGTATTAAACTGCTGAAGAAAATTCCACAGATATGATCACTGTCAGAGGTCAGTTCTGCAGACATTCTATCAGCAGTTTAAAACAGGATTCACAATTCATACATTTATTCTGCAGTTCAATGATTCACTGAACTATGGAATGAATGTACTGTATGAATTGTCCCTCTCTGGTGTCTAGAGGACCCCCATCTCTGAGTGCCTGCATAGTAATAAAATAGATTTTCCTTGGTGTAGATTGGACCCCACTTCCTGTCTCCAAGCACCTGTATAGTAATAAAATAACACGTCCCTGGTGTCTAGCAGAACTTCCCTCCCTATCCCATAGTGCCCATATAGTAATGTTTTCCTGGTGTCTAGCATACCCCACCCCCCACCATAGCGGAGGTAGCATTCCACCTAATTTCTCCCCATTCTTGAGCTGGCAACTGGCACAGACCATCAGTTTTCTACCATGGACGGTCACCAACTGGGCTGTCAATGAGTGCGTACTGTACAATCAGCTGTTACAGTGGCACTCATTGACAGCTCAATCAATAACTATTATGAGTGAAAGCTGAAGTGATGTGCCAGCTGCTGGCCCAGGGTTAGGGGAGCAAGATGGTGGGGGTGCCACCTGCTGGGGTAGGGGGTCTACTAGACAACAGGGGAAAATTGATTTACAGGTGCTCAGAGATGAGTGGGGGCCGCTAGACACCAGGGAAACATTATTTTTAATGATGCATCCTGTTTCCATATTGAATCATCCATAATGAGCACACATATATGTATATTACTTGAATACTTGTTATATTTTATGGGTCCATCAACACTTTGTTGACCATGTTACTGTAATATTTTGATCAACATCATTCAGTAACAATGGGTACATATTTTCTTTGTTGGCATGTTGTCGCTATTGTTTCAGCTAGTCTGTTAAGGAAACTGCCAACTATAGATGTTTTTACTGAATTATAGTTTTCAAATAGCACTGGAAAATGCTCTGGGAGAAAATTGTTCCTTCATAATTGTTAAGTATGCTGTAATAAGAGACATCTGTGAAATGCTGTTAAAGGGTATTTAAAGCAAACATGTTATCCTTTTCTGAACAAATACTTTCAATGGAAGAATTTAATTGTAGAGTATGTGCTCTGTCTCTGACTGCAGATATGTTGAAAACATACTATTCTTGCTTGTCCAAAATAATGGAAAAAGTCTACCATGTGTATAGTAACAAAATAATATTTCTCTGGTGTCTAGAGGCCCCACTCCCCCCACCCTGGCAGGTAGCTCCCACCACCCAGCTCCCCTTCCCCATCCCAAGTCAGTGACAGGCACAGCTCTCCTCTCTAACCACAGCTGGCTACCAACTGAGCTGTCAAGGAGCACCTACTGTGACAGCTGATTGTACAATGCATGCTCATTGACAGCTCAGTCAGCAGCTGGCCATGATGGAGAGCAGAGGGATGTGCAAGTCACTGGCTCAGGGACTGGAAGGGGTGAATGTGGGGTAGTGGGGCACTACCTGCCAGGGTGGAGATGTAGTGTCTGCTAGACAACAAGGAAAAATTACTATGTGGGCACTTGAGGATAAGGAGGAGAGTCCACTAGACACCAGAGAAATTTTATTTTATTACTATTTTATTACTATAGGGCACTCGGGATGGGGGGTCTGCTAGACATCAGGAGAATGTTATTTTATTACTATACATGTGCTCAGGGATAATGAGCGAGGTCCACTAGACACCAGGGATATGTTATTTTCATTACCATAAGGTGCTCAGCAATTGGAAGGAGGTCCACTATATAACAGGAAAATTTTATTTTATTACTATGCAGGTGCTCAGAGATAATGAGGAGCTGCTAGAAATTAGGGAATGTTATGTTATTACTATACAGGTGATCTGGGATGAGAGTATCACTGAACACCAGAAACATTTCTTTGGGTGCCACTAGACTTTCAGAAGATTTCCAATTTCACCAAAGGCACAAGTTTGGAAAATTCTGCAACAGTTGTGAAATTTCACAGAAGATCCAGATGACTTTTGCCCAGCTCTAAACAGAGTTGGTTTTAGAATCTGCAAACAACTTGTAGAACTCTGTACTCAGACCTTCAGGCCTAGGGGCTTTCTCTGTGGGCAATTGTTTAATAGCCACTAACATTTCTCGGAGATTAATGATCCATTAAATAATAGGTCAAGTTGAGTTGGGACTTTGGGGAGGGATGGGGGCAATAAAATGAATCCAAGTCCACTTGGGAGGCCCTGCTGACTAAGACACAGATTTTATGATAGTAGTCTAGAAAATGTTATTGATTTCTGCAGATTCGGATGTAAGTGTTCCCACTTCTGTGGTCAGTAAATATATAAACATCTGCCTGTTTTTCTTAAGCCTGTATGCTAGGAGTTTACTGTCTTTCTCTCCATTTTCCCAGTTGTTTTGCTTTACAAAGAAAGCTCATTCTGCCTTTTGATGAAAAATTGTGTTGAGCTGGTGCTTTAGGCAGACAGAGTTAACTAATTTCTTGCTGTGTGTGCTCTTGGCACACAGAACTGTTTCTCAGCATTGCTTAACCAAGTGATGAAATTTTCACCTCCTGTGTCCTTTCTTTGCTTAATTTGGCTGAGTAAGAGATGATCCTGCTTCAGATAAAGGCTTTAAATGCCTCCCACCTGGTGTTGTGGGTTGTGTCAGAGGTAGTGATAAGATGGGAGAATATTTGTATTTCTCCACACAGCCACAAAGTGAACTGAGCTAAGCACAATAGGAATGGGTTGATCCTCCATCTGGACAATGTAGGGATAGTGTATTGTAGTGTTATCATAATTGCAACAGGGCATGAACCAATAGAGAAATAAGGTATATGGAATTATCTGTAACTTCATGGAGGTATTTAGTGCTGGTGAGGAAAGAGTCCAATCTGCTGCATGTGAGGAACCTAATTGATCTATAGGTATAGTCATGAGAGGTAGGGTGCTGGGCTATCTAGCAGTCCTGGCGTGACAGCTTCTGGCATAGTTGGGTTGTAGCTTTTCTACTGTGAGTGTGAGGGGCTGACTCATGAGGTACTTATCTAATAGGGATCCTAGGCATAGTTAAAGTCCCACATAGAAAAATGTCAGTGTGATTGGTGCTAAGCTCCGACATGTGCTGCAGGAGAGTGTAGAAAAGTCTGCATCATCCTGGTTTAGGGCATAAATGTTGCCCAGTAAAATGTCTCTAGTCTGTAATTTCCCTTGTATTAGTAGCCACCATCAATCTTTGTCCTTCTGGGTTTGGTTTGCCACCAGGGCTATGTTTTCTCTTATTAGAATTTAGACCCCTTTCTTTTTGTTGATGTAATTACTGAAAATTCATGCCCCTCCCATGTGGGCCAACTTACAGGATTCTTTGGACAATAGGTGTGTTTCTTGAAGTTAAAGTATGTCACAGTCGGCTGAGCTTAGGAAGGTGAGAATCTTCTTTCTTTTAATGTGACTGACAACCTACATTCCATGAAAATATTTTAAGGTCAGCCATAGCGGGACATAGCAGGATCCGTAACGTATAATGCAGGGGTAGATAGACGTGCTCTCACTTCCTGAGGCTACCTGAATGGGTGTGACGGCTTCAGCCTGGAGCCCTGGAGTTGAGGGAGCCCTGGATGCAGTATGTCAGCCGGAAGAAGAAACCCATTAAGGTGGAGACAAAAATGAGACTGTAGAATGAAACATAGTTAAGTACTCAGTAATCCATCTGGCTAGTGGGTGTCCCCTACAAGGAGTCTGATCTTCTCAAATGTGGTCTACATACTGTATGTGTCTTAGTGTAAAAATATAAGCACAGGCTACTAATATGGACAAAGGTAAACCAGATTTTGTTTGATAGAGTTGAGGCAGGAAGGTCAATAAATGAGGGAAGGTGTACCCACCCAACCTCCTGCTTCCACCCATATGCTATAGTCACTGCATGAATATGAGACATAGTAGTTGTGATCATAGCATTGGTTGTTAGGATAGTCTTGGGTATTAGTCTAGCCAAGATGATATGGCTAAGACTACATATGAAAAACCAAGATGAGAGCTGCAAACACAGGCAGCATTGGCAACATAAAAAAAAAAAGAAGATCACTATGGGAGTCAAGTAGAAGAAGGGAGCTGAGCAGTGTGGCAGATCACTGGAGAGCTGAATTTGCATGAGTAGGCATGAGTCCCACCCTTTGGGAGTGCAAGGAACAGTATAAAAAATAGTGAACAGAGGGAGAGTTTGCCTTTCCTATATCAAGTATTAAGGTCTATATGAGACTGGCAATGTTATTAGACAATGTTAAAATAAGATTAAGAAAGTGATGTATTTTTGACAGTCTGGATATGAGTCTTGGTAGATGCAGGACATGTTCCACAGGAGTAAGAGGAGGAAGTGTGATCCTCCATTTAAATGCTCCTAGTGTGGAGAGACATAGCTAATGGATGTTGCGATCAATCAGAGGACTGTCTTACCCACAGGAGCATTCTGGCTCAGCAGCCTACAGTTTGGATTATGGCTTGAGTGCTGCAGGGGCAGGAAAAAGCTGATGAAGAGGAATTGATTGCATGTCACTGCACCTGGTATGGACCCAGGGAGCCATGGAACAAAACCACCAGTTTTCATCCTTAATCACTTTCATCAGTTAAGTGCCTACCTTGATACCAACAATTCTCCTTAACCCAGCTCAATCTGGGTTTAGATCTATCACAGCACCATCTCTGCCTTAGCAAAAGTTACAAATGACTGGCAGACTGCCTTAGACAAAAGAATAACACCTGTGCTGTGTTTCTGGATCTAAGCAAAGCCTTTGACACTGTGGACCATGAACTACTAATCTCCTCTCTGAACTCCATAGGCCTTGACTCACTCTCTCTTAAATGGTTCAGATGCTATCTCTCGAAGATTACAACTGGTAAAAAATGAAGGTGACCTATCCCCTCTAAACCACTCCTAAGAGGTGTACATGAGGCTCCATCCTGGGCCACATCCTCTTTGCCATTTACATCAACAATATTGACTCCAATCTCTCACAATCTAATATTCACCTTTTGCAGATGATACTGTACTATATGTCAGTAATCCTCACCCTCAAAAGCCTGTGAGCTTTTACAGTCTGAGTTCTCCCTTTTACAGCACAACTTATTAGAAAAGAAACTACTACTAAATGCCAAGAAAACAAGCTATGTTCTTTGCCACAGGAACTGCTCTTCCACTGTCCCATCACTCACCTCCACAATTATCTACCATCCTTGGTGAAAACCTGGAATATGGGACAAATTCAAATATCTTGGAGTCTGGATTGACAATAAACTTGATTACACTAGCCACATTGAAGAGCTCCTGAAAAGCTAGACAAAGACTTGGCCTATTTTATAGGATCAAACACTACCTGACCATAGATTCCAAACAAAGGCTAATCCTGGCATCATTCCTATCCCTCATTGACTATGCTGACTTCCTCTATGGCCTGCTCCTTCTCCCATTTAAATAAATTAGACACCTTGTATCATAGAGCTATTAGATTCATTACAGATCTTCCCTCAGAACCCATCATTGCTCTCTCTACAATGCAGTCAGTTGGACATCCCTGCAACACAGAAGAAACAAAAATGCTGCTGTCTGGATCTACAAAGCTCTGACAAACAAACTCCTTCCTACATCTCAAACTGTTTCAACCGGATCACATCAGGCCTTACACCCTAAGGATCAATAAACTCATTATGCTGAAGATTCCTATCACCTGCACCCAGTATGGAAGGCTGCAATCAGCTATTCCCTAGCACTTATCTGGAATTCTCTTCAAAGACCTTGAAATTGGATACCCTCATTCCTTTAACATCCTTCAAAAACTGTACATTAGCCTATTCCCAGAATCATGCAACTGCTTCCATAAGGCCTAGTCCTCCCACACCTCCTTCCCCACCCCCTTTTTATGCTACCCCTATTTCTCTATCGTTCTTTCTAGCTTGTTCTCCAAACAACTTCATACAAAAATGCCCACCCAAGTCCAACTATCCGAGCTTTATCCCTACTATACTGTTTGTTTCTTTCCTTTTAATATGATTTAGGTTTACTGTCATTTTGCCTTGTATAAATGTAAATATTTGTATATCTGTCTCATTCATAAATCATTGTATCTGTGTTTATTCAGTACCATGTTTTTGTGTAAAATTTGTAACCTTATATTGTTATGACCACTCAGGTCCATCTTGTAAATGAGCTATGCTCAATGATGTTCGCCGAATAAATAAAGATTTTGATTGATTGATTGATTTTGAAAACTGAGAGGTTCTAGACAAATTACTTAGGGCCTGGTGCACTTGGGTTGCTGAGAGGAAATTTGAAAAATTGTGAAAACTTTCTCCTTAAATAGGGTGTCCAAAGGCATCCATATTCTTCACTTTGGACCTCTAGAATGTGACAGCTATGATCAGACATGGAGGGTATATGAGGTCGATCAAAATGTTTGCAGCCTGACACAGAAAGAAATGCACTATGAACCTAGTATTATTTTATTTTTCAACATAGTCTCCTTTCAGTTCAATACACTTAGTCCAGCATCATTCTTACACTGTTATCCCCTCATGGTAGAATGATATGTCTTAGTCTCCAGAAACCCCTCCACAGCAGCTATCACCAGTTTGTCATCAGCAAATCTCTTTCCATGGAGTTCAGCCTTCAGTTTGGGGAAGAGGTAGGCAGCCACTGCAACTGTGCTGTGTGGGGCGAAGCATTGTCTTACAGGAGCAAACCTCTTTACCTCAATTTCTATGGTGTTTGGTTTTAATGGCTTCTCCAGCTTGTACAGTTGTTCAGCATAGTGCTCACAAGTTGTTGTCTTTCCTTTTTCAAGAAAATCAGTCATGATCACACCTTCACAGTCTCAGAAGACTGAGGCCATGATTTTGTCTCTTGAGGCTGCTTGCTTGAACTGCTATGATGTTGGCGATACATGATGTTTCCATTGTTTGCTTTGCTGTTTAGACTCAGATCAAAATGGTGAACTCAGGCTTCATCCACTGTTGCAATATGAATGATTAAGATTGCTAGATACCTCTTGTATTCTGCAAGACGTTGACTTGAAATGTCCTTTCTGACTTTTTCTGATCTGATGTCAACATTCTTGACACCCATCTTGCTGACATTTTGTTCATGCCCAGGTTTTCAATCAACATTGATTGTACTGCCTCAAAACTGATGCCCAATGTGCTGGCTGCATGCTGTATAGTTATTCATCTGTATTTTATCACCATTCAATGGACTGCATTAATGTTCTCTTCAGTAGTCATCTCCCTTAGGTGCTCTGACCTGGGATCATCTTCAGCACTTCTGCCACGTGTAAATTCAGTGGCCCATTTCTTGACAGTTGAATATGAAGGCTTCTGTCCCAATTGTGTTGACTATATCCTCATGGATTTGCATTGGAGTCATTACTATGGCATGATGATATGGAGGTACTTGATGATAGCTCTGATCTCAGTTTTCTCCATTCTCAAATGATCATCACCTCTCAAACTTTGTCAGGAATGTAACTACAAAGAAAACATTTGATCACTATACCAGTAAATCATGTTCTATTCATATTAGTGTAACTATGCATTCAAAATAGGTTCATTGTGTATTTCTTTGTCTGTCAGGACACAGACTTTTGATTGAACCTTGTATAAAAGACTGAAAGGATAAGCTCAAAGGCCGAACTGTTACAGGACACAAATTAGAGTTGAGTGGAGACCCAAATGTGGTTCAGCTTATGTTGCCATGAAAGATAGGGAATGGCTGCATGAGTGGTTAAATCTGAGTGTCAATTTAGGATAGGTGCTTCATGTCTTATGGAAACAATGGTATCAGTGATGACGGTGAAAACTGAGCAACTCATAGACGAGTGACTCAGTCTGCATGCCCAATAAAACAGTGACAATGGAGGAATAGTGAAGAAGGGGACTAGTGAGTGTGGGAGGAAAGAACAGCGAAGGTGACTGAAGGGGGTGGGGATGGTGTGATGTGCGGATGTGGGTTAAATGAAGTAATGCATCTGAGTGCTGCCAAGCCAGCCACCTGGTGTGATGGGGTGAGTCATTGCCGACAGTGCTGAGGGTTGTGGATTTGGGACTGATATCAGGTAATTACTTTTGCAACTTAGGTGGGTGTTTGCATTTTTTGTTCCTTGTCCCCTGTTTCCCCAACTGTGGTGCCCCAGTGACAGTATTCCCCTCCTGTTAAATCCCTTTCCCCAGTGTCCACTCCCCTGGGTTGATAATAATAATATTTGGAGGTGCAGAGACACCCACTGCAATGGGTGGTCTAGCCCTACCATTAAACTTTAGTTACGATTGTGGCACTTTTGATGTTTGCAGTGTCGCTACTAATGTGGGGTTTGTTATTCTGGTGTGTAGCGATTTATGATTTGGCAAAATGTATTCAATGTAATGTAGTCTCCATTCTGTTTTTCCTATATTGACATGGAAATGGAAACAACTGAATGCGGTCCATGGAGGATGCCAAGAGAGGTCACCAGTGTGGCAGGAAGAGTAGGATACTAGGTAACCCTCTCCACTCCCAGTAACTCTCCCCGCTCCCATCCATATTGGATAACTGGGTGAGCTAAATTAGTTTGGAATGAGAGAGAAAATTACCACTTACTGTAGTGCTCCAAAACGTTGCTGAAAATCTTAAGAAATTACAGGACATTTGTTGATATTGATCTAGTTAGACAGAAATGAAAAGAAAAACAGAAAGGCAGCAGTCTTTCAGTGGGATGGGTTCACTGGTGGAAATGAAGGGTGATCTTTTGTCAGTCCAGATGGTCCAGATGTTGCTCTATCGATGACAGCAGCTTAGCTTTTTCATAAGGTGTCCTTGACATCTGTGGGTCAGAGGCTTTGGGGTTGATATGCAATTCCTCCAGTGGGGTAATAGCCATTTTCCTGATGTTGACAGCTGATAGGCCACGTCCATGTCCCTGGGGAGTTTGCCAGGTGTGAGGTTGGTGGGAATAGATGGACAGTCAGGTTTGCAAATCAAAATAGATATTTATTTGCATACAGAAAAATAAGCAACCTGGATGACAAAATAAAGGAAAACAAAAATAACTAAGCAAAATTACAGTTAACTTCACTGTTTTCTAACAACTTAAGCTCTAGAAAATAACTAGAGTCACTCAGGTGGGGTGAAAATTCCACCTGGACTATAAGAACTGAAGGTAGTTGCAGACCTTATCACCTGGGTGAGCACAGTGCTGATCCCCATTCAAATCTGATGGGTGCACTAGGTTTGACTCATTTTATACCCAGAGTCAACCATGTGACCACATCAGGCTCCACCCACTTACAGAAATAGAGCCTATTTCTTTTAAACAATCTTATTATGTATATCCAAATGCTATAAATAAAAGAGAACTCAGATATCTTTTGACTGGGTGGTAGTGTTCGTAATAAACTTTCTCTAAACAAAATAGGCTTGAAGTTTCAGATGCAGGCTCCTCACACAGAACTAGCCAGTGTATTAAAGGTGGAAAGACAGTGCTGGCCGGTGCTTAGTAGGACACTGAAAGATTATTGGGCAGGACCCTACAAACAGAAACCTCAAGGTAGGCTGCATATAACTTTATACAGTTTCATATCACCTTTCTACTTTCATATAACCTTTTAGTATGTGAACAACAGGTTGTAGTACCTGTACTGTTTACATTTATTCAGTGCAGGCCTTCTAGGCCCAAACATGTTGTTGTAGCCCAGACATGATGTTGTAGGCCCAAACATGATGCATTTTCTGGCATCCTTCATTTATTTTCCATTTTCATTCTTGTATACAAAAATACATAACCAACCACAAAGGAAAGTTTTGTCTCTATACAGAGAAGTATAGCAGTGGATACCTTTTGGTATTTTCAGTTTCTGGCTGAAATGTGAGTCCATGGTAAAATTGTTCTCTCAGTTGTATTTTAACTTGGTGTCTTTGCTTTACAACAAATACAAGGTTAGTGAGAAACCAACAAACTGGAGCACAGTGTTTTCTAACAAGGACATAAATGTTTGCTTCAAAGATCCTAACTCACTATGAAGGGAAATTACTATTTTTACATTTCTCATTTTATCCTTCTTAGCACCTTATATAAAACATAGCTTTAACTAAAGGTATGTCTTTCCCAAGCTCAAATATAACAGCGCTTCTAGACTAAAAACAGAACAAGGTGCTCCCTTTTTCATGATGCTTTCCTAGGCGGGTGGAGAGCCCAGGAGACCTGAAACAAAGGGATAGTAAGGCAAGTACATCTGAGGTGGTCTGCCTGCAAGCGTAAAATATAGTGGTTAGAAAAGGGTATATGAAGGAGAAGAGAAGAGATACTGTTGCAGCAGACTTTAGGAAGAAAAATTGTCTCTCAGAATGCAAGGCACACTCTGACATACTCCTCTCCTCCAAAAGGAAACCAGGGGACTCAGTCTTTACTTATGCACAGTTTTGGTTTCCTTATTTACCACCACAGAAACACTGCTCATTTAGGCACAGTGTCATCAGATCTCTCTCTAAATGTAGAGATGGTGCTTTGTCCCACCCTCCCAAAGCTCCACCTAGGGTCCCTAAACAAAACAAAACAAATTACAATAACAGGTTAAGAGGCTTTCCTCTTCACCATTCTCAACTCTTTACTCTGAGGTCTGATTGTGCCTATATGTTTGGTCTGCCCAAAACAAGACATAAAATCCACATTTTTATTTGCAGTTCCTGGTCTATGTCTGATTGTAAACCTGTAAGGCTGTAAAGCCAGGTACCACTGCATATGTGTGGATTCTTGTCTTTCATCACTGTAGCCAAGACAGGGGTTGTGATCTGTGGTCAATTCAAACTCAGATCCCCAAAGATAAAACTTTAAAGCCTCAATAGCCCACTTTATTTCGAGGCACTCCTTTTCAATTGTAGAATACCTTGTCTCCCTCCATATAGCTTATGACTTATGAAAATTGTGGAGTGTTCTTCCCTTCAAACATTTGGGATAAAACTGCCCCAATACCTGTGTCAGAAGCATCGGTCTGCACTATGAAAGGCAAGGTAAAATCTGGGCGCCTCAGTGCCAGACAGGAGCACAAGCTTGCTTTATAGTGCAGAATGCCTCCTCACATTCTGCAGTCCACTTAACCTTGGTTGGCTTATTCTTTTAGTAAGGTCTGTCAGGTGCGGCTAACGTAGCAAAATTGGGCAGAAATCTCTGGTAGTATCTGGCTAGCTCAAGAAAAGACCTAACATGTTTCTTGTTGTGAGGTGTGGACTGTTAGCCAGTGCATCCACATTTCCGATGTCTGGTCTAACTTGGCCATTACCAATCAGAAATCTAAAATATTTAGTCTACTGCATGGCAATGGAACACTTTGCTGGGTTAATGGTCAGACCTGCTTTTGTAATGGCCTGTACTACATCAGTGAGATGTTGTATGTGTTCCTTCCAGTTGGGACTAAAGACCACCATGTCATCTAGATAAGCAGCACAATATGCTGTGTGGTGTTTCAGGGTAATGTCCATAAAGCACTGAAAGGTCGCAGGGGCCCCATGTAAGCCAAAAGGCATTGTAACAAACTGGAAAAGTCCTGCTGGGGCACTAAAAGCTATTTTATCTTAGAAGACCTATCTAAAGGGATCTGCCAGTACCGCCTCTTCAGATCTAGAGTGGTGATGTACCAGGCATTTCCAAGTCTGTCGACTATATGTTGCCTATCTGTGGCATTGGATAGCTGTCAGACTTGGAGATGGACATTCAAGTGACTGAAGTCAAGGCAGAGTCTTAAACCCCTTCCTTCTTTTCTACCACCACCACTATCAGAAATGCCCATTCACTGTAAGAAGGTACTATGACACACAACAGTTGCATATTCCTGATCTCTTTCACCACCTCCCTCGTACCTTCTCCAGTAACCTGTAGAGCTTTTTCCTAATGGGGTTGCTCTGTGTGACCTCTATTTGGTGTTCTATTCCACTGACTTTACCTGGGACACTGGTGAATGCGTTGGAAGTCTAACAACAGGTTGTCTAACTCTTGCCTTTGCTGGGGCTCTAGAACAGGGTTGATTTTTAAATAATTCATCTCCCCATTTTCTAGCCTTTGATAGGTAACCTCCAGTTCACTTTCACCCTGGTCTGGGTACATATTTAAAACAAGACTAGGCCTTTCATACCATTTTTTAGGAGAGTGGCATGATAAACTCCTCTTGGCCATCTATCAGGTAACTCAGTTTCATAGTTTACAGGGCCTGTTTGCTTATTGATGGTGTAGGGACCCTGCCATTTCATCATCAGTTTATTCTCTGAAGATGGCAGCAGCAAAGGACCTGTTCTCCTGGTTGAAAACCCTATGACCCACCCCTGGTCATAGTAGGTCTTTTGTACCACTTGTTTGTCAGCGTTTTGTTGGTGTACTACTTTGATGTACCTCATCAACCTCTGTCAGAGTTGTGCCATGTAGTCTACAGTACTACTGGATCCTATGCTCTCCCTTCCTTCCAATGTTCCTTGATTACAACTAAGGGACATCAAGATTCCTCACATACAGAAGTTCAAAGGGAGAGAATCTTGTAGAGGCTGGTGGTATCTCCTATATGCAAACATTAAAATAGCGAATAGATGTCCATGTCTTACCCTCCTCCTGCACAAACTTAAGCAACATTTTTTATGGTCTGATTAAACCTTTCGACCAGACCATTGGTTTGTGGATAGTAGGGTAATGTGTGTATGCCTTTATCCCTAGTGACAGGTATAACCTTTTCAAAAGCTTTGAGCAGAAATTACTTTCCCGATCTGTCAAAATTTCTCTTGGGATTCCTACTCTACTAAACAGTTTAGTCAGTTCATCAACTATCTTCTCAGTTGTGATGGTTCTAAGAAGTATAGCCCCAGATATTTTGTGGAGTATTAACAAATGACAGCACAAACCTATTACCCTTGGAGCTTTTCTGCAGGGCTCCCCAACATACATTGCGATTCTGTCAAAGGGTTAGTGATTAAGGAGAGGGCTGTAAGGGTACCTTCTCCTTTTTGTTATGGTCGCCACCTCTGGCACTCCTTGCAACTGCAGTATTCCACCATCTGATCATGGATACCTGCCCAGTAAAACTGATGGAGGAGTTTGCTCAGGGTGTGATCTCTAACTATTTGTCCAGCTAGGGAATGTCATGGGCCAGGTGCAATAACTGGGCCCTATACTTACTAGGAACCAGTAGCTCTTCTGTTATCTCCACAGTAACAGGATTGTACATTCCCTGTATAGCAAACTTCCCTAAAACTCATGTTGGCCCTTTCTGAACATTTTTGTCCAACACCACCACCTGAAAGAAAGGTTTTAAGGTAACATCATGCATTTGGTCATGAGCAAAGTTATTGTGGTTAACCACCTTCAACATTTTATCATGAGTCCATACATTTTTGAGCCCGTTGGGCTCTGTCCATTCTTTTGTCCCTTTTGTTTTCTGGTTTTCCTGGGGGCTCAAAACCCCATCCTCAAAAGGGAACATCTGTGCCAAGTGCTTTTTCCTGTTTAGCCTGTGCTCGGGTGGTGACTGCACTTAGACTGTTAGTATTGGCCACAACTAGCTCAAATTCAGGATGGTCATGTCCACTGCAATTAAGATGGGCAGGTGAGGGACAAGACCAGCATTTATCTGGTGCACAGTTTCTTGTACCTGTAAGTCTGTCTTGGTGAGAGGGTAAAATGGGTATCCCACGAATACACATGACACCAGTCTTTGGGCCCTTAGTATTAACCCTTTCACCAAATCAGCCCACACCAGAGTTTGTCTACTCCTGAGTCTATTAGGCCAGCCACTTCATGATCTCCTTTCTTCACAGGGATAACATACTGCCCCTAGTTGGTCAAGGTGAGCTGGGCATGTTCACTTCATTTTTGGGGCAGAATCTGGCTATATGCCCTTCCTTGACATTCTCTGCAGAAGATATCAGGATTGTAAGGCTTCCCAGATTTAAAAGCCTTATTTCTCCCAGTAGCCTGAAAAGTAGAAGAAGTGGTTCTTACCGAGTGGGGTAGCACCAGTCCCGAATGTCCCTTCTGTCTATTGGGTCTGGCTGAAAGGTAGTCCTCAGCAAGGGTGACAGCTTTTCTGCTGTCTCCGGAAGTGTTCCGACCCACACCTGGACATCCTGTGGCAACACTGCATAAATTGCTCCATGATGACAGTCTCCACCATCTGTTCTGTGGTTTTAAGTCTGAGTTGAAGTCACTTATATCATAACTCTTTAATATGGACAAAAGCTTTACGTGAGGCATCAGTGGCATGGACTTTAAAAGTTTTGAACCTCTGCTGTTATGTCTCTGGGCTGATGTCATATATGAGCAAGCTCTTCTGCCAAAAGAGTCATCATTTTCTGCCTGCCAACTGTCCATATGGCTAAAGGTGAGCTGGGCTTTCCCGTTAGATAGGGCACTAACCTGATTACCCACTGCTTTCTGGACCAATTGCATGCTCTTGACACCCTCTCAAAAGCTGTTAAGTAGGCTTCAATATCATCTGACTCCCAAAACTTAGTTATTTTTATGTTTTTGGGAATAAGTTCTGGAGTGGTTACGGATTGCACCCATGGCCTGGATAGCCTGAATTGGATCAGGCCACTCTGATCACTCATCTGGTGGTCCATCTCTTTCCTTGTCCATGGCTAACTGTTTCATACAAAGCCATCTTAGTCATTCTTGTAAGTCCTCAGAAGAGTCTTTCTCTGGAGGTTCATCGGGGTCATTCTCTGTGCCTTCCTCCTCCAGTTCCTCCTTTGTCTTGGGCATCATCATCCTTGCATCCTCTAGGCCAGTCAGTGGTGTTTCTCCAAACCTTTCCACCATGGCTCTGGTCAGGACACCACTGGGTTTCACTTGGTCCACTGGTAATGGCTGCATATAACATCCACCTGTGCATCAGTCATACCCTTGCTGAGGCACCACAGGCTCGAGTACTCCAACATATCCCACTTCTCACACCAATTGTGAGGCTGATGGGAATAGATGGATACTCAGAAATCAGGTTTGGCAAATCAAAATAAATATTTATTTACATACAGAAAAGAAGTGGACTGGATGACAAAATAAAGGAAAACAAAAATAACTAAGCAAAATCACAGTTAACTTAACTGTTTGCTAATAACTTAAGCTCTAGAAATGGCTAGAGTCACACAGGTGCAGTGAAAATCCCACCTGGACTATAAGAACTGAAGGTAGTTGCAGACCATATTTCCTGGGTCAGCACAGTACTGATCCCCATATGAATCTGATGGGTGCACTAGGTTAGACTCCTTTATAACCAGAGTCAATCATGTGACCACATCAGACTCCACCCACTTACACAAATACAACTTATTTCTTTTTAAACAACCTTATTATTTATATTCAAACACTATAAATAAAAGAAGACTCAGATATCTTTTGACTGGGTGGTAGTGTTCATAATAAAATAAAACTTTCTAAACAAAATAGGTTGTAAGTTTCAGATGCAGGCTCCTCCCACAGAGCTATCTAGTGTATAAAAGGTGGAAAGACAGGGCCAGCTGGCACTTAGAAGGACACAGGACAACTCTTGAGCAGGACCCTACAAACAGAAACCTCAGGGTGGGCTGCATATAACCTTATACAGTTTCATGTCACTTTACTAGTTTCATATCACATTTTTAGTATGTGAACAACAGGTTGTAGAACCTGTACTGTTTACTTTTATTCAGTGCAGGCCTTCCTGGCACAAACATGTTGTTGTAGGCCCAAACATGATGCATTTTTGGAATTCCTTCATTTATTTCTCCTTTTCATGTTTGCTTGCACAAGCACAAGAAACATCTCATGACAGCTTGCTGGAGTAGCAGGTTGTGGAGGTGTGGCTGTGTTGTGGTCAATGCCACCACAGCTTTTGGGACTTGTCTCTGTGACACCAATGGATGAGCATGCTGTCTATGACAGCAGCTCAGAAGCGTGCCACCAAGTTGAAAGAAATTTGCTGCTGCAATGAGGAGAAGCAAACTCATTGCAGGGCATGCCTTGCCTGGTGTAACATTTCAATAAACGTGGTGGCAGCTGTCGCCATCCTTCTTCATAGTCCAGTAAAGGTGATGTTGGGATGCCCAATCCTCTGTCAGCATCACCCCAGTTCATTTGCTGATGGGGAACCCAATTCCTGCCAGCATGATGTCCCTGTTGTTTATTTGTCTGCTGAGGGTGCCCAGTCCCCCTCAGTATCATGCCCCCAAACACAGACCTGTTTTCTTTACTGATGGTGTGCCCAATCCCCATTGACTCCTGCCCCAAAACATCCCAGGTGGCTACACTGGGAGCCCACCCCAGCATGCCAAATGTACCTGTAAAAAGAAACCTTCCTGTAAAATTTTTTAACCTTTAAACAAGAAAATTATTCCTCATTGTCTGCGTGCCCCCTCCCCAAACCGCATGCACTCTCTGTGCACCTCACCTCCACACACCCTTCACCCATACTTACCTCCAGAGGTAGGCCCCACAATCTTAGGGTGTAGAGGAACACGTCTGCACTTTTCAAATCCAGCCGCAAACTGAAGAAATGCCAGTAAGCTGTATAATGGCATAAATGCAGGGGTTTCAACTTAGGTGGATATCTCGGCCATTTTGGCACCACATTTTCAACATGGGGTTCTTGGGACCCCACCTCATAAACTCAGTCACTATCATGTCGTTATTCGGTCCCAAAGGTGATTTCACATCATTCGCAGAATCACCAGGACTGATTAATGAAAGAAGAGTATCAATGTTCATGGGGTGGGCTCCCAAAAAGCCTATGTTGCAAATTTGAAGAAAAATTTTAAAAATGACTGTGTTATAAGCTTGCATTGCACAGTTCCCATGCACGCTTGTAACTTCGAGAATTTTAAATATTTTACTCCAGATTTTGAACATTGCCATTTTTCCACACCTCCCTATGAACTGTACAGCTGTCACTTTTCATATCCTGCCCAAAATGTGTTTACACACATCTGGCGCCCAATGGCGAGGTCGCTGTGTGATGTCAATGTTCAGAACAGATTTAGACAATCACAATGACAGTGTTTATAAGGAGAGGTTCCAAAGCCCATGCTGCAAATTTGGTGAACAAATTCCAAGAAATGACTGCATTACAGAGTGCATTGAGCAGTTTCTACGCATGCTCATAACTTCACTAATGTTTTATATTTTACTCTAGATTTTCAACATTGCCATTTTGCATACCACCTTATGAACAGTGCAGCTGTCATTTTCACATCCTGCCCAAAATATGTTTTCACACCTGTGGCACTACAATGAGCACGGTCACTCTGCAAAATCAATGTTTAGACAGATTAAGAAAATCACAGTGAAACTGTTCATGAACGGAGGTCCCAAATTCCTATGTTGAAAATCTGTGTAAAATACGCCTCAAAAAATTGTATTACGGGTGTGTATGGTGCAAAGCTTTTAGGCACGCCCGTGACTTCATCAATTTCTCATATTTTCACTCCAGATTTTCAACATTACTATTTTTACACCTCCTCATGAACAGTACAGCTGACATTTTCACAACCTGTTTGAAATGTGTTGTCACACCTGCGTGCAAATGGCACAGTTGCTGTGCAAAACCACCTTTAGGCTAACGAACAGATTGTGTCACTGTTCATGTGGTGGGGTCATAAAATGCTCATGTTGAAAACTTGGAGTTAAAATACTAAAAAATGCCCAGGGCATTAGGGTTTCTGACCATAACGCCTCACCGTGTAGGGACAGACTGGCATCAGGGTGTGACTTGGGATTGTCAACAGTAATGCTCACACCATTCCACCCCACTCACACTCTGCAGCCAGTGACAGGCATCAGGGTGTGCTTTGGACTCTTTGGCACCAAGGTTCACCCCATTGTCCTATACTGCACCCATTTCAGTGTATTTTGTTATGAGTGGTGGTGTAAAGCTGAAACACTCCACCAGACACCTCAACACTTGTCAGTGTCTGCAGGGTAGGGTGAGATGAAATGGCGTGAGAATTATGGGCGATGACCCAAAGGCACCCCAATGCCTGTCCATCTCTGCAGGGTGGGGTGGGGTTGTTGTCAGTTCAATACTTCACTGTCTTTCCTATTCTGCATCTGTCTAACTCCTGCTCTTCCAATGCTAGTGCCAGCAAGCAAACATTCGGCATTGACAAATGCTTGTTCATTCTGGTATACAAAAATACATAGGTAACCACAAAGGGGAAAGTTTTGTCTCTATACAGAGAGGTACATCAGTGGACACCTTTTTTATTTTCAGTTTCTGGCTGAAATGTATTAGTCCATGGTCAAATTGTTCTCTCATTTATATTTTAACTTGGTGTCTTTGCTTTACAACAAATACAAGGTCAGTGAGAAACCAACAAACTAGAGCACAGTGTTTTCTGATCAGGACATAAATGTATGTTTCAAAGATCCTAATTCACTATGAAGGGGAAAATATTATTTTATACATTTCTCACTTCATCCCATCTTAGCACCTTATTGGAGCGTAGCTTTAACTGAAGGTATGCTCTTTCCTAAGCGAAAATATAACAGTGCTTCCAGGCTGAAAACAAAACAAGGTGTTCCTTTCTCATGACGCTTTCCTAGGCAAGGAGGGGCAATCCTGAGGAGACGTGAAACAAAGGGATAGCAAGGCATGTACATCTGCAGGTGGCCTGCCTGCATGGTGAAATATGGTGGTTAGAAAAGGGGTATGAAGGAAGAGAAGAGACGCTGCTGCAGCAGACTTACTGAAGAAAAAAGGTCTCTCAGGATGGAAGGCACACTGTGACACCAGGTGGTTCAGAGTCTTTGGAGGAGAGTCAGAGCTGTGGCTTCATCCCTGCCCAGAGCTCTTGTAATGCTGGGAATCAGTTTCTATCTTCTCTCTGGCTCTGGGCCACTGCTGTTTGAGCTTGAAAGTATGCCAGTGTCCCCAGGATGCAGTAGGTCTGGATCCTGACTGCCAATTGACCTAGAGTGCGGAGTGGGGCCTAGAGGTAGGTATTGGCTCCTGTTAAAGTCACTTAATGAGTGTGGGTACCTACTTCGTGGTTGATCACTATGTGAGATCACTCCCTGGACTGTCAATGTTTACAGAGAAACTGCATTGCATCATGTGGAGAAAGAAAAAGTTAATTTATTGGACTGTAGCACCTTCACTGTGGTGGAATAGTGCATGGAATACTTCACCTTATTCTGGGCTAATTGTTGTTTAATCTCAGCGAAGGCCTTGCATTTTGAGAAGTCATGGAAAATTAGGTTTTGTGCCCTTTCCAGATTAGGGTTCTTTCTCTATGGCCAGTTGCAATATTTGTTCCTTGATGCTATAGTGAAACAATAAGGCAAGAATTGATAATTGGACATTGAGGGAAAGCCAGAGCTAAGCCTTGGAGTTAAGGAGCAGTGGGCCAACTCAATTTCAAATGGGCCATCCCAATAAAAGTGCAGAGTGTTGGCAGCATAGATTGTAGGAAGGAGAATATATCTTCTTGTTCTGCTCCCTAGACACCCCTACAATCCACAAATTATTTCAATGACCTTGGTTCTCGAGTAGTCAACCTTAAGCCATAGTAATTGTATTTGCTGTTCGAGCCCAGGACCCTTTTTCTTCTTGCTCGGCAGTATGAGAATGACTTGTATTGTGAATAATTTCGTGGCTATGCAGAGATCAGCAACTGCAGGCGGTCCTCCACTTGCTGTACAGATCTGTGGATTTTGGATATGTCTACAACAAGGGTCTGAAGCATTTTTGATGCCAGCGAGGTCAGTAACTCAACCATAACTCTCAACCTTTTGTCCCCCAAATGTGGAACATTGCCTGTCAAAATGTGGCACAAATGGGCAAAATGTGGAACACTTACTCAACTCTTTACCTAAGAGCTCAAAACACTGCTAAATGTTGCATTTATGTTCAGAAAGTCTGTTATTAATTGAATAATATATTTTGTGCATCATTTACTATGGATTTTGCTTTAAAATGTTGACTTTGAATGTGGAACAAGTCCTCACAATGTGGAACAGGGAGCTTTGTGAAGTAAAATGAGGAACGCCTTGTAATGTGGTACAGTTGAGAGGTATGACTCTGACTGTGGTAAGTGCTGGGATCTCACTATGTTCCCACACTGTGGACCACTGTTTAATGCCACTTCACAAATCCAGAGGTGTACACAGCTTAAGAAAGGAGGTTGCCACCCAAGTTTAGTGTCAAAGTAAAGTATGAGGATTAAAGAAGCTGAAACTGGTAGAGGGCTCTGAATTGCAGTGTAGCTGGTGGATATTTTCCCAAATTTTAATGGCTAGTATGGAGCTCTAAAGCAAAGCGACCATTTTGTTCAGTGGTTCTCTAGTACCACAAAATTCTGCATCTCCATATCAAACAAATTCAATAGATTTCTTTTGACTGGGTGACCAGGAACTAGAGCAGGATTGAGTGATGGAAATAGCCTACCTAGATTTCACAATCTAGGCTTTTGACACCGTTCCACATAGGAGACTAATAAGCAATTGGGTAGCTTAGGAGTTTGTCCAAAGGTGGTAAACTGAGTAAAATTTGCTGAAGGAATAGGTGGCAGAGGGTGGAGATAAATGGATTTCACTCCAAAGAAGGGAGAGTGAGCTGTGGGTTCCTCAGGGACCAGTGCTGGGACCTGTCCTCTTTAATATATTTATAAGTGACATTGCAGAGCAGCTGGAGCAAAAGATCTGCTGATTGCAGATGATATCAAACTATGCAAGAGAATGGACACTCCGGGGAGGGGAGTAATAGTAAGTAGTAAACACATTTTATTTATACAATTTGACAGTGCAAAAGTTTACACCATAGGTCTTATACAAGGCCTGTTTTCATGATGATCCTGTTATTGATGTTATGTACAATTACAAATAGGTTCCAAACATTTAAATATTGCACATATCACATAGGATACAAACATAGAAACATAGAAACATAGAAGTTGACGGCAGATAAGGACCGCAAGGCCCATCCAGTCTGCCCATTTCTTTTTCACCTTATAAATGTACCATCGGCCTTTGCTCTGTCAGTGACCTATCTATTCATAGTCATTTTGTATTGCTCTTTATGCCTATCCATGCCTGTTTGAAGCCCTGCACTGTATTCATAGCCACCACTTCTTGTGGTAAGCCATTCCATGCATCTACCACCCTTTCTGTGAAAAGAATTTCCTCACATTCCCCCTTAATCGGCCTCCCTCTAATCTCATGCTGTGTCCTCTTGTCCTGCTATTTTTCTTATATTTAAACATGTTAGACTCTTTCACCTTGTTTATGCCCTTAAGGTGTTTAAATGTCTCGATCATATCACCCTCTCTCCCTCCTTTGCTCAAGGGTATACATATTGAGCTCCGTTAATCTGTTCATATATGTCTTCTGATGCAGTCCCTGCACCATTTTGGTTGCCCTTCTCTGGACTGCCTCAATTTGGTTAATGTCCTTGTGAAGGTGTGGCCTCCAATACTGCACGCAGTACTCCAGATGGGGCCTAACCAATGTCTTGTACAGGGTTATTACCTCCCTCTTCCAGGCTTGTGATACCCTCTACTAATACACCCTAACACCCCTAGCCTTACCTACTGCTTTAGAGGTCTGCTTGGATGATTTTAGGTCATCAGTGATGATGATGCCCAAGTCTCTTCTTCCTTTGTGACTGCTAGCAACTCCTCCCAGCCTATAAGTGGCTTCAGGGTTTCTCTTCCTATGTGCATGATTTTGCACTTCTTTGCATTAAATCCCAGTTGCCCTCCTGACCATTCTGCTAGTTTATCAGATCTCTTCTCTTCTGCCCACCCCATCTGGATCATCTACTCTGTTGCAGATCTTGGTGTCATCTGCAAACAGACAAGCCTTACCCTCTAGTCCATCTGCGAGGTCACTAATGAAGATGTTGAATAGGACTGGCCCCAGGACTGATCCCTAAGTACCCCACTTGTGACTTGCATCTCTTCTGACTGTATACCATTTACCACCACTCTCTGTTTTCTGCCAGTCAACCAGTTTGCCACCCAGTTGACCAACTTCTGACCCACCCGAGCCTACCTAGCTTATTTATCAATCTTCTATGGAACAGTGTCAAAAGCTTTGCTGAAGTCAAGAGTGGCGACATCAACTGCTCCCCTTGGTCCACCACTCAGGTTACCCAGTCAAAGAAATCTATGAGATTAGTTTGACAGGACCTTCCTTTGTAAACCCATGCTGTCTTGGATCCTGTGCCCTATGGATTCCAGGTGTTGCACTATCCTTTCCTTAAGGAGTGCCTCCATAATCTTGCCCACTACTGAGGTAAGACTGACCGGTCTGTAGTTCCCCGCCTCCTCCTGCTACCACTCTTGTGGAGTGGGATCACATGAGCCTTTCTCCAGTCTTCTGGGACCTCTCCTGTGCTCCAGAGACTCACTAAACAATTCTGCTAATGGCTCTGCTAGTTCCTCCTTTAGCTCCTTAAGTACCCTGGATGTATGCCATCAGGTCCCATTGCCTTATCCACCCTGGGCTTAGCAAGCTCTTGTAGGACCCTTTCTTTTGTAAGGAGTAGCTCACCTCCCTCCCCCTGTGTCCATGATGCTGAGCTTGGGCCCTGCCCTACCTTCTCTTCAGTAAATACTGAGCAAAAGTATCTATTTAGGATAGATGCCTTTACAGGGTCCTCCTCTCACATGCTCCCTTTCTCCATTAAACAGCAATACCCCTCTGGACTTTCTCCTTTCACTAATGTATCTATAGAAAGTCTTGTCACCTTCTTTTACTGTTCGTGCTAGTGTTTCCTCAGTTTGGGACTTTGCCTGCCTTACTGCCTTACCTGCTTCCCTTAGGGCAGTTTGGTATGCCTCCCTATCTTCATCCCGCTGTGTTCCTTATATTTCTGAAGGCCAGCCTTTTGGCTCTGACCTTTTCTGCTACTATGTTTGAGAACCAGTGGTTTCCTTCTTCTTTTGCACTTCCTTTTCTGTCTAACACAATGGGATGTTGCTTCAAGTATTGTATCCTTAATGCTTGCCCACTTGCCTGTACCTCCTCACCTGTGTTCTTTTGCAGGGCTAGCTTAACTCTGTTGCCATCTTATCAAAGTCAGCTCCTCTGAAGTCCCATATTTTGCCTTGGAATGGGATGATTTAGATAATCATATACAAATATTATATAATTCTAAAAAGAAAATTTATTACAACACACAAACATATTAACATGACAAACTATTGCACATCACACCTGACAACATGTTTATATAAAAAAATATGATCTAACTTCCATGTCTATACTATTCTAGGAAAGAATGAGAAGAGACCTGAGAAAACTCAAGGTGTAGGCAAGGATATTGCAGCTGAGTTTCAATGCGAAAGAAAAGTGCAAAAATATGCACTTGAAGCATGGAGATCTAAGGCGGAGTACATAATTAACAAGGTGGTACTGATGACCACCAAGCAGGAAAGAGACCTGTGGTAATTATATATGATGACCTTAAAACAACAGTGCAATGAAACTGGGCTACAAATATAACCCTATCCTTTTTCACTATAAAAGTTTTCCGGCATTGTCCAGTTTTATTTGGTTGTACAATTGTCTAATTCAACCACAATTTGTCCAGTTTACAAATGTTTTATAAACATTTTAATTTCTATTTTTTCAAGAAAGAAAATGCCTGGTCACATTTTGCATAGGAAGAGCATTATAGACCAGGCAAGGGCTAAGACTGAGAAAAAAAAGATTCATGGTACAGCATGGGGAGCCTAGACAAGTGCTTTTGACAGGAATGTTAATATTCTTCTTAACTGTAACTGAAACTAGCTTTTTGGAACAAAATAGTTGCACTGCTGCTTTAAGGTGGGCAAGCAGTGTAACAAGGCAGTTATATAAATACATAGACAGTGTCGGCAGATGAGGCCTATGGCCCACCCAGTCTGCCCATTTGAGCTTGTAAGTTCAGTTTATGTTTTCCTAGAAGTCTGTTGCACCTTACCCCTGACCTCCAGAATTCCTTTTATGTCTATCCATGCATTCTTAAATCCCGTGATTGTTTCAGCCTCACACCACTTCCTCTGGCAGGGTGTTCCACTTGTCCACCACCCGTTCTGTGAAGAAATTCTTCCTCATGTTTCCTCTGAATCGTCCTCCCTCCAACTTCATCCCATGCCCTCTAGTCCTGGAACATCTTTTTCACTTAAAATAGTGTATTCCTGCACCCTGTTCCTCCCTGTGAGATACTTGTATGTCTCTATCATATCTCCTCTCTCCCTCCTCTCCTCCAGGGAGTACATGTTCAGTTCCTTCAACCTGTCTTCATAGGACTTGTGATGCAATCCATGCACCATCTTTGTTGCCCTCCTCTGAACCTTCTTTACCCTGTCTATGTCCTTTCGTAGGTATGGTCTCAGAACTGTACACTGTACTCCAGGTGAGGCCTCACTAGTGTCTTGTATAGCAGAATTATGACCTCCCTTTCCTGCTGGTGATGCCCCCTGCCTATACATCCCAGCATTCTATTTGCTTTTACCTGTGCCATGTCACACTGTTTCCTACCTTGAGGTCATCAGAGATGATAACCCAAGATCCCTTTCCTGCTTGGTGCATGCTATATCCTCACCCCCAACTGATATATATTGTGCCAGGTTTTTGTGCCCCATATGCATTATCTTGCACTCTTTGCATTGAATTTCAACTGACAAACCCCTGACCATTCTTCAAGTTTCTGCAGGTCCCTTCTCATTCTGTCTACACCCTCTGGTGTGTCTACTCTGTTACAGAGCTTTGTGTCATCAGCGAACAGTGAAATTCTGCCTTCTAGGTCCTGTGCAATGTCACTGATGAAAGTGTTG
Organism: Neoceratodus forsteri; assembly: GCA_016271365.2. NCBI lineage: Eukaryota > Metazoa > Chordata > Ceratodontiformes > Ceratodontidae > Neoceratodus > Neoceratodus forsteri. The sequence goes on from CM057451.1 coordinate 420,030,793, forward strand.
AATAGGACTGGTCCCAGCACTGATCCCTGTGGTCTTACTGGTCACTCTTCCCTCTGTGGAGTGACAGCCATTTACCACCACCCTCTGTGTCCTGCCACCCAGCCAGTTACCTACCCACCACACTTCTGTCCTGCCCACACCCATATTCCCCAGTTTGTGTAATAGGGGTTGGGAGGCTAGTGGGATGCTGGGAGTGCATAGGAAGGGTATAACCAGCAACAGGAGGAGAAGTGTTGCCTCTATATAGATCAATGGTAAGACCCCACCTAAAGTACAGTGTTCAGTTCTGGAGCCCACATCACCAGAAGGACATAGAATGGAAGTGGTCCAGAGGAAACAACTAAAATGGTGCTGGGTCAGTATCAAAAGTCCTACAAGGACAGACTAAACAATCTCAGTATGTACACCCTGGAAGAAAGTGGGGAGGTATGATGGAGACCTTTATAAATACCTTACACAGGATAAATAAGTTGAAATAGGAAGTATTTTTCTGAGAAAAAGGTGCTCAAGAAAAAGGAGACATGATATGAAGCTGGAGCGGGTAGATACAGTAGAGATGTGAAGAAGGACTTCTGAACATGAAAGGTTTCATTTATAAAATAGTGGTCAAAATGTCATTTGCACCACAAGTGTAAACACATTTTGGCCAGGATTTGAAAATGACAGCTGTCTCGTCAAAGGGTGGTGCACAAAATAAAGGCTTTGTAGGATATTTGGGGTCAAAATATTGAAAATTACCAAAGTTTCAAGAGTGCATTCAAAATGTTCAATGTACAATCATAACTATGTTTGTTTTTCAATATTTTACCACAAATTTTAACAAGCCCTTCTTGCTGTATGATTTGTGACCTTTCCATAAGAATGTCCTGTCTATGACAGGGGAAGGACAGGATTCTTTGCAGTAGGAATTTAATATATCAGTGAAGGAATGGTGCAGAGAGGAGGGTTTCAGCTTCTTTGGGGACTGGGGCCCCAACTGGAGAGATAAGAGCCTGTACAGGGCAATGGCCTCCATCTATTCAGGAGGGAACCATGGTCCTCAATAAACAGTATAAGTGCTACATTGGCAGCATTTAAACTAGCAAAGGGAAAGACAGAAAGATTAAGAGAGACATAAACTGTCCCCCAAAGGCAAACAAGGGCAGCAAGGTAAATCCTGGAGTGGATGAAAGCCCAGAAAGAGCTATATAACAAAGAAAACTGGAGGACAGAAGACTAGAGTGATAATAAGGTAGGTGGTGGAGGAAACCTTGGGTGGGGACTAATAGGAAATAAGAGGTGAGTTAGCCTTACAGTCTAGGGAAGCCATGTGTGCAAATGCCCAAAGTCTAGGTAATAAGGTTGCAGACCTAGAGGCAGAAATAGACATGGATATGGTTGCAATTACTGAGGTCTGATGCAATGAAAAGCCAGGACTGGGATGTGGCCATACCAGGTTACACTGTGTTCAGAAAAGACAGGGTAGGTAAAAATTTGTGGTATAATTTATAATTAAGATGTATCTGCTCTTGATGTCATCTGAAACACCTTTTAAGAAATAATTCTTGGTTGCCTGAAACTAACATCCAGTGACGTGATAAGGGCAGTAGCAGGTTCAGCAGCAATGAAACATAGGACATTGATAATGGCTATTAATTATTGGACATACATTGTAAATATAACCCTGAACAGACTTAACTTATACGTTGTAAGGATGCTCTTAAATCCTATAATTGTAACGACTAGTTTGTAAAACTAGAGTTCTGGCTTCAAAGAATTTGTCTAAAAACATTGTTTATGCTAGATTTAAGTAACATGTAAATATTAGCATTGCATAACAATGCAGTTAAACAAAGGATTGCAGATTGGGCTATGCAGGTTGATTTAGAGAAAATTCATGAAGCCTGGGCATATCCACTGCATAGAAATAATACAATTTTGTTTGGCACATAATGTATCTCACATTCTGAGGAAATGCTAGGAATATAAAAGCCATCACTAAACTTTGTAATAATTAGGCAATGCTCAGAAATGTTGAATTGGTCAGGGTTTACAGATGTCATGTATGTGTAATGATGACATCTTGGTTTCTGTTACTTATATCTTGTTAGAATGTCTAGTTCTAAGTAGGAAAAGGGCACACTGGCTTACTCTTTTGCACTGAAAATAAATGAACAAAATAAGAGGGAAATTGCCCCCAAAAAAAAATATTTTCGGAGCTAAAGGCTCAATTTATTTGCTCTAGGAGCTTTGAAACAATTGCACTACAATTTTTAAAACTATAATGAAGTATTACTATTGTCTACATAATATTTCTAGTCCTGCAAGGTTACACCAATTCAATTTTAACACTTGTAATTGATTTTCAAGATAGTCTTTTATCCAGAAGAGGTACCCTTGCTGTAATAGATGTACCACTATAAGATAATGCCATGTCTGGTTAGGTTCTAAAATATAAATGAGCATAAAATTATTTGAGATGTCATGGGATTTTGTCTTGTATGTATGCAAAAGTTTATTTTTGTATGCTTACTAAAAAAGAATACCTTGATCCTCCTTGACTTACACATCTCAGTAGGAGACCTTTATATATAGGTACAGTATGTGTTCTAACCATGTTGACTTGCAATGGAATGCATGCAACAGGTGTGAGAAAATATTGAGTCTCCTCTGCTATTTAGCTGTTTGGTCCTGACACCTATTGGACATCATACAGGCACACCACACACAACTAAACAGGGATTATAAGCAAATACCATAGATAATTTAAAGGCACAATAAACTATTAAACAGCTCTAAGAATAAAGTCTCCCTCAGGGCTGCCTTTCACCACTGCCTTCTCTAATGCAGCTGCTGCTTGTCAAGCTCTTCATTGAGGTGCTTCTCACCATATTGATCTATAAAGGAATGGACACAACAGGGGACAGAAAATCCCACAGCTTCTCAGTCATTCAGCTGCTTGTTCCTACCATCCAAGGGGACATATAGACTCAGCAAATACCATTTATAAGGGAGAAAATAAGAAAGTGGAAACCAATGAAACATTTAAATACACAGCAAACCATTAAACAGGACTAAACAGAAAAGGCAAACAATGAAGAATTTAAAGGCAAAATATACCACTAAAACGTTATATACAAAGGAACGGTAGTATTTCCATTACCTTAAGTCTGACACACATCTCTGTCTTACTTTATCTGAGCTGCAGCCATTTCTGCTCACAATCCTATGTTTGATATATGCTACTCATCTTGTTATCTGCAAAAGAATGGACATAATCAAGAAATGGATCCTGCAACCTTTAAGGAGGACAAATAGGAACGAAAACACCACTATTTTGGGGCAAAATAAAACAAAAACCAATGTGGATTCAAAGGCATAACAAAATACTTTTCAGACATAGAAATAAAGCAGAAACAATAACCTGCTGTACATGTAATGGTTTGAAACCAAATGCCTCATCATAAGAACTGCATTTAGAAAATATATCTTAGCTTTCAAGTTAGTCATGTACTGAAGTGTTACAGTATGCACTATGACTAAAAGCAATACAATACTACTGGCAATTTCAACAAGCTAACACCATGTCAAAATAGCTACTGAGAATTCCCAAAAGTATGAAATGACTAAATGTACTGTATACCATATGTGTAACTTAATGTGCAGGTCAGCAATATGAGCTCCATCCTGGAGATGTATGCAGATAAAGCATTTGCCAGAGGCAGAAAGTTCCAATGAAAGTTATTATGTGGAAAATCCGAAGATTAAAATCAAACTCATGGAGGATGCCACCAGAGAGATGGCAGATTCCTCCCACTGAATCAACGTCTCATTCACAACGATTCACGGAGATGTGCTTTCTCAAGACCGACGAACATAGCAGTATAGGGTATTATGTAAATAGACTGTTTAAGTGACAGTGCCAGTTTAATAAGTTAAACCCATGTAAGAAGTGCAAACTGCATCAGTACATGTGTTTGGAAAGTAGCAGGTGCAACTCAGACAAGCAAAGAAACACATGTGAAGAAATACAAAACATAATTGATTTGCTGAAAGGTTACCTTGAGAGATAATTAAAAGAAGTTATATAATGCTAAATAAAATGGGATGTGTTAAAAGTGTTAATAAGATTTTGTAATTATTTAATACGGTATAAAGAAGGTTATTGTGAAAACTATGCAAGATATTGGTGCTTTGTGTTAGACATGATAACAGCTAATAGAAAAAGGGTAAAATGCATTTCATTGTTGTCAAAAAGGTCAAGAGCACAAAAAGGAAATGGGGTTAGGAATAAAAAAGAGAGAAAGAAAAGGGCAACAAACTGTAACATGGAATTGTTACCAGAAATCTAAATACTGTATACTGTAGGTAATAAATGATAAACATCTGACAAAAGTTTCACAACACATACTTAAATGCATAATAATATTTTGAGTTCATGAGAGATTGAGTTAGTTCAACAAAGAACGTAAATGAAATGTCCTAGATTAACAGGATAAATAATACATGCTGTAATACTTGTAAATATAAGTTATGAAATATTTTATGCATCTGTGAGGAATGCATACTGTATATACAGTATACTGCTAAACAGATTCTATTCAAAACACCTGGGAGGATAAGGGCTATATACTAGAGATAGGCTCCATCTCAGTTTGGAAGGAGGTAATCCTTAATTGAAAATAGAAGGTTAGTTGGTGAACAGTGGGGGTTTAAACTTGTGAAGGGGAGGGATGGGAGAAAAGGCTGTCGAGGGGTCCGATAAAGAGGGAATCTGTTCTCTCCCGGGAGCTGGAGAAATGCAGGAAAAGGCCGACTGGCAAGGTGCTGACTGGGAAGATGGAATCCCATGAACGCCGAGCAGGGAAATGGAAGTATACAGAAGGGTGGAAGGTAGTCCTGCTAAATGCCAGGAGCTGGGAAATAAAATGCCTGAGCTCCAGGTGATGTTAACTGAGGGAGAGGTGGATGGGCAGCAGTCACTGAGACCTGTGCCACCGCAGGGCATGACTGGGACCTGAACCTGGAGTTACACCATGTTCAGGAAGGACGGGGGAGGGAAGGCAGGAGGGAAGCAATAATAGTCAAAACTGCATTGGCATAGGAGGAATGGAGGAGGTGGAGGGAACTGTGGAGGTGATTTGGGTCACCTTGATAACAAGGGGAGCAAGAGAGTAAAAATAGAGTGGTGTATAGACTGCCCATGCTGGCAGAGGAGTTGGAGGAGAGTCTGGTGGCAGATGGAGGAGACACTGCAGTTTGGGCAGAGGAAGGGTGGTGGTGTTGGAGGACTTACTCATGCCAGGAATGGACTGGGAGACTAAGACATCCTTGGTGGCCAGGAGCAGAGATTGTTGGATGTCTTTCAGGACACTTTCCTAACTCAGCAGGTGGGGGAACTGACCAGGAAGGCATGGATACTAGATGTGATCCTGGCAGACAGTGACCAGATTGGGGCCTGAGATAAGGGACCCATTGACGGGAGTGACCATGCCACAATCTGGTTCTGTCTGGACCTAGGAGGTGGAATGTTGCCCAAAGATGGAGGCAACTGACTTCAGGGGGCAGATTTCAAGGAAATGTGAAGGATCCTGAAGAAGCATTTGCATAGGATTGGGCCGAACATGGACGCTGACAGTAGGTGGGAAATCATCAAGAGGGGGTGCAGGATGCTACCAGCACCTGTACAACAGTAAGACAAAAATGCAGTAGGGCTGTAAACCCTGCTGGTAGACCAGGAGGTTCAGGAGGTGGTGAGGGGAAGAGAAGGTGGCTTATAGGCATTTCAAGTGCTCAAGGAGTGAAAGGGATCAAGGGAGTATGAGCTGATGGCTGGAAGGGCCACTAGGGTGGTGAGGGCGGCAAGGCAGGGAAGGAGCAGAACCTGGTCAGGAAAATTAGGAGAGGGAACAAGGGTTCTTTAGATACATTGGGAAAAGCAGAGGTGAAGGGGTAGATTAGCAGGACTAAAACAGGGAAGGGATGGGCACAAGACCAGGGAAGCAGGCTGAGGTACTAAATGAGTACCTTGCCTTAGTTTTCACAAAGGAAAATGGGGTTGCATCATACATGGAGGAGAGATGGTGAAACTGAGGAGAAGGGGACTCTACCAACCAAGGGTCTGGGGAGAGGGGGCCATCACTGACAGAAGGGGGAAGGCAAAGCAGGGGGACGAGGTAGCAGAGGTGAAATCATGGCAGATAGGGTTAGAGAAGCCCTCAGGTCCCTTAAGACAGAGAAAGCACTGGGCATGGATAAATTTAATCCCAGAGTGCTGAAGGAACTGGCGGATGTCCTGGCAAACCCCTGGCGGAGCTTTTCAGCATCTCTCTGAGAACAGGGTGGGTGCCCAGGACTGGAAGGTGGTGCATAGTGCCTACCCCAAGGGAGGATCATGGAGGTGGGTGGCGATCAGGCCCATCAGCCTGATATCAGTGGTGGCAAGGTGATGGAGGACATTGTCAAGGAGAGGCTGGGGAGAACCTGGAAAAGTCAGAGCACCTGGACGTTAGGTAACATGGATTTGTTCTGGGAAATCATGTCAGACAAACCTTGTTGAGTTTTATCACCGGCGATAAGTGCCTTGGACCTAGGTAGACTGGTTGACGTCCTCTTCTTGACTCAGCAAGGTGTTTGACTCTGTTCCTCATGGGGCCTGTTGAATAAGCTGGGAGAAATGGGGTGGGGAACCAGATGATCAGATGGATAGGAAATTGCCTCCAGGACCAGGCCCAGAGGGTTGTGGTTGGTGGATAGTCTCATTCAAGGAGGTCATTAGTGGGGTCCCTCAGGATCGGTCTCTGGGCTCCTCCTGTTCACCGCCTATGTCTCTGACATAAAGGGAAGGCATCAGGAGTGAGATGAGCCTTTGCAGATGACCAAAACTGTGGGCAGTGGTGGATGGGGAGGAGGGGAGGTGGTCCTACAGGGGACCTGGCCTCTGGAAGGTGGTCTAGAAAGTGAAGCTGAGGTTCAATGCAGGGAAATGCAAGGTACTGCACCTGGGAGCTGAAACCCTGGCCAAGTGTACACCCCTGGTGGAGGGGAATGCTACAAGTCTCAATGGCTGAGAGGGACCTGGGGTGTTGGTGGATGTCTGAGATGAAAAACTCTGAGATTAGGAGGGCAGCGCCAAGGCCAACAGTATGCTGGAATGCATCACTAGGGGATCACCTCCAGAAGGAGGAAGTGATACTTCCTCTGTATAACTGCTTGGGGGTGGCTGCACCTCCGATACTGCATGCAGTTTTGGAGTCCACACTTAAGAGGGACATTGAACTCCTGGAGAGGGTCCAGAGGAGGCGACCAAATGATCTGGGGTTTGGGGACAGGACCTATGGGGAGAGGCTCTAAGAGCTAAATATGTGCACATTGGAAGACAGAAGGGACTAGGGGACATGATAGAGGTCTTCAGGTACATGAAGGATAAATAGGGAGGAGCAGTCAGGGTGCTCCGAAGAGACTACTAGATGGCATAGGTTGGAAGCTGAAGGGAGATTCAGGGAGAAAGGAAGAGGTACTAATTCGCTGAGAGGGTGGTGGAGCCTATGGAATGCACTGCCTAGGGGCTGGTGGAGGCAGAGATGGGGGAGGGGTTCAAGAGGGGTGTGACAGGTACAGCGGAAGGATTCTGGAAGCAAAGTCCTGTACAGCAAGAATATCTGGGACTGGGAAGGAGAACTCAGAGAGGGCGAGGGGAGGCAGCAAGGTCTGCTCTGAGGGAGGGGGCTGACAAATGAGCAGACATGAAAGACCGTTAGGCCTATTCTGCTGGTATTTAAGTATGCTAGTATAGTATTCTTCCAAAAGATGTCAGTCTCAACAGGAAAAGCAGTGTGAAGAAAAACAAGCCTGTTATGTCTTTAAAAATTAAGATATGTGAGCAATTTACAAAATCTGGCAATGTAGTAGTATATAAGTACTGTGAGGGGCCAGCTGGAAATTATCGCTTATACGAAGCCAGTCATTAGTTTTAAAATGAATTGCCACTAAGCTTCTATTTTCAGGATTTTAGAATCCAGGTCACCTCCTGAATGCTCATCACAACCTTTCCAAGCCCTGGAATATGAAGTAATGGTTGGGGCCCTTTTGTTCCTGATGCTGTGCCATTGCACTATGCCATCAAATTCTGGATACTCCAAATGTGTTGTCCAATCCTTTCCCTCAGTTTTCTTTTGTTTTGCCTTCATAGTGGTGGGGCATGTGTCACATCTGACCAGATAAATCATGTTCTGTGTATTGCGGGTGATAAAATCGGATTTGATATGTGCTTTCATGATAGGATGTTCAAAAGTGGGTTTTGTACTGAGATGCTGACAAAAGTACAATTCCACATTTGTGGGTTCCAGTGGTCCATTGTTTGTCCATATGGAGAGTATTGTTTTGCTCCCAATAAGTGCTCTGGACTAGAATACAGTATCCTTGATAGTGTTACCCTTCTAAAAAACCACCTGGGGCTTGGAAGCTGTTACGTGATTGAGTTTTCTTTCTGCTATCAAGATGTTCCAGTTCTTCTAGATAATCTCTTTTACCAGATGTGCTTGTGTACTGAATGTAGTTATGAATAAAGTAGTATCTATATTTGGATTCATGTTGTTAGTCCTTGTGTAGTTCTAGTAATGTTTCTCTGTTGGTTAAATTGGCTCAATATTTGGCTGTTTGGAGCACACTGTTGCTGTATCCCTTGCTTGAAAGTGTGACGTCAGAGATTGTGGTTGGATCGGGCAGATTCTAATGTACAATTTATTTTATATCTAAGATATTGTCCTACAGGGAAGTTTCTGGTCACCTGGGATGGGTGACAGCTGTCAAACTGTAGAACTGAGTTCTTTCCTGTATCTTTCCTGTACACTATAGTCAAAATGGTACCAGCAGAGCTTTTTCTTATTTTAATGTCAAGAAATTGATTTGTAACAAGTCAAAGTTAGTTCAAAGAGCAGACTTTTGTCAGCTTGAGATATTCAACAAACATTAATAATTCCTCTTCAGTGCCTTTCCATACAAAAACATATCAATATATCTCTTGTATACATTGAGTTTGTCTAAGAATGTATTTCCTACATTTTAAATATATGCTGTTCCCAATGTGTAATGTATATAATGGCGTAGTTCAGCACCATGGCTGCCCCCATGGTCGTGTCTTTCATTTGGATAAACATGCAATCTTTAAAAGAAAAGTATTACATTTTAGTGCTTTTTTTTGTCAGGTCCAGCAGAAATTCTAAGAGGTCAGAGGTGAATTCTGTTTCTTTTATAAAGTGTTGTTCTTAGGGCTTCAAGTGCTTTGTCATGCAGTATATATGTATATAATGCCATGACATCCATGGTTACCAAGAACCAGTCTTACTGAATTTGCATGTGATTCAAGCTATTGAGTAAGTCAGTGGTATCCTTCAGGTAGGACCTTGAGTTCTGTGCCACTTGTTTAATATGCTGCCAACAAATATTGCTAGTGGCTCTGTCAGGAACCCTTGTTGCAACAATTAGTCTTGCTGGAGATTTCACAAGACTGTTGTGGATTTTGGTAGACCATACAGTACTGCTTGTATTGGATGTTTAATCTTGAAGAAAATCATGAGTTTTTGGTCAATCATGCCAAGCAAAAATGCATCATACAGAATACTGTCAATTTACATTTTGAATTTGTTTGCAGGATCATCCTGTAATAGTCTATAATATTCTGTGTTATTCAATTGTCTTAGCATTTCTTCTTCATAGTCCAGTTTTGACCATACTACAGTTGCACCCCTTTATCCACTGGTTTGATAATTATCAGGGATTCTTTCAAACTTTTGATGGCTGCTTTTCAGCAGCTGTGCAATTGTAGTATTGTGCTTGAGGAATATTCATAGTTTCAGGATCTTTGATGCAAGTTTTCTCAAATACAGAACCTGTTGGATTAGATGGAGGTAAACAAGATGATTTGGGGTTAAAAGTATGTGAAATTACCCTTATTATCAGAGATAGATTCATTATCGATTTACTGTGATGTCATAGATGATGACATCATAGTAGACTGATTTGGTTCCTATAGAAAATGGCATTAAGATGAAGTTTTCTCGTACATTTATAAATGTCAATTGCAGTGTCAAACACATTTAAGTCCTTTATGGGGATAAAGGAAAGGCCCTTTGGAAGACTGAAACCTCATTTTCAGTCAGTGTGTGTCGAGATATTTACTATTCGGAGATTGGAGTTATTAGCTGTTTATTAAGCTGTGGGTTCTATCCTCGCATGAGGCACTCTGCTTAAATCCCAATACTGACACTGCAGTGCAGCATGAGGGGTGCTACACTCCTGAGGTGCTATTTTTGATGAGACATTAAACCAAGGTTCCATCTGCCTGTTCAGGTGATTGTTCAGGTGGATGTTAAAGATCCCATGTCACTTCTCGAAAAGAGTAGGGAATTTTTATTGAAGTCACATCATATTAAACACATATATACACAAAAATAAATTATATCCGTGATTCATTCATAAGAAAAGAAAAATAAATAGGTCATTTTAAAACTGTTTACCGTAACTTAAAAATAACATTTATAAAGAAAGTATTTACATTTTAAAATATAGGTATCCAGGTCAGAGAGGTAACCTTTATCTTATTTATGCAGTCTCCCATAATATTACTATACCTCTTTACTGTCTTGTTACAAGAACCCTGTTTACCTCAGATTACTTGAACTTAATAAACTTAAACAACCCTTTCCACCATTTCTGGACCTTACAAGGGGTTGTTTTAAAACATCCTTTCTGAACACATAGGGTCATTGCTTGTTCCACCATAACACTATAAGTTTCATAGGGTATATGTTTGTGATAGAAGACCCACCATTGACATCTGGCCGGCAATAAATAGTACTTTAGGCGACAAAATAATACAGCTAGAGTACCTTTATCTTGTTTGCTTAGAAGCTGTGGATAGTGGCCTGAATTAGTATTTCATATGTTAATTAGTTTTTCTAATGTAGCTTCCATCTTCCCCCAAAAAAAATGTAATGGCTTTACATATGAAAAGTGAAGAGAAAATGCTCCATTGATTCTTCAATAGCCTGACACAATTGTATGGGCAAATTCTTTCTTCTTGGGCTTTATGTTTTAGATTTCCCTAATATTTAGTTTACCGTAGATTGAGAGCCACAGAATTTCCCACATGTGGACTACAATTCTTTTGTTAATTAATTGTTTTAGCTCCCCACGGATCAATGTCTTAGGACAATTCTTGAATTTGGGTTCAATTGGGTATATGTGGGACATGATGGGGTTATATAATCTAGTCCCAGGAGCTGACATGTTTGAGACTTAGTTCATTTCCATTTATAGATCTCCTGTAATGCTGGCCTAATGAACTTAGGAACTTTAAGATGGGGAGAACGCTTTGGTGCCTCTATTTCATTCCATGTCTGGAAATAAACCAATAGCGTGTTATAACTCCTTTATGGTATAAGATATTAAATGGTATGAGTGCAATCTTTATAGATTGAGAGATAAAAGGGCAGAGAAAAAGATGATGGGGTCCACCATCCCTAGTCCTCCTTGGCTTTCGAAAGATAGATATAACATCGCATGGGATTCAGCCTGCTCCACTGACCATCTGGAAAAAAGCAGGCATATATTCTAGACTCTAGCTTTGACGGAGGGGGTCATAGCCACATAAAGTAAACTTGGAATAATAAATCTCTTTATAATGTGTACCCTTTTGATTTTAGAAAGCTTCCAGTTTTTCCACTTTATAACTATGTTTTCCACTTTTGTAGGACAGTTTCCCAGTTTTCTAGTGGTAGATTTTGTTAACCAAATAGTATCCCAAGAATCTTCAAGGGATCTGAGGTAAATGTTGTATTACTTATTTTACCTATGTCTTGGGCAGAGGGTCCAATAGAACGTCCTCTGCACTTAGTCACATTTACTATTGAATTGAATATTTTGGAATAATCTTCTACCTGTTCTAGCATGGAAGGGATATGTGAGACATTTGACATGAAAATGCAGACATTGCCCACATAGGCCTGGACTTTTACTTCATCCTAACTAGAGGGCCCAACTAGCCCTTGCCAGTTTAAGAAACTGCTGAGTTTTCTTAATAATAAGTGTAGGAGAAGATGTATAAAAGGTGGCTTAATGAACAGCCTTGTCAAACACCTGATTTTATAAGTATGCCTATAGAAATGTTCCTTTAATTATTGAGTGTACCTTGGCAGATGAATGTAGCAATCTTATCCAGTCTATGAACCTCTGAGGATGCCATAATGCTGAAGAGTGAGAAGCAAGAAAGGTGGTGAACTCTGTTGAATGCTATGCATCAGTCAAGTGAAATAATGAAACCATTTCTCTTACTGGAAGAATAGTGTTCTATAACATCTTTTACTACCATTAGGGCATGTTGTATTTTCCTGTCTGGTAACCCACAGAATTGAAGGGATGAATAAGTTTATTAGCATGCATCGTAACCTATTATTAATTATTTGTGATAGAATTTTAAAATCAGAATATAAAATGGTTATGGGTCTCCAATTTGAAATATATTTTCTGTCTCCAGCTTTAAACAAAAAATAAGCATACCAGATGTAAAGTAGGAAGGGATGTATTTTGTATCTAAATAATAAGTATACTCTACCTATAGACATAAGACTAATTCTGCAGGAAAGTTTTATATAATTCATAAGGTAACCAGTCAGGGCCTGGGGATGTACCTAATTTCAAATTTTTAATAACAGCTTCCATTTCTTTACCTCAATAGGTGAGTTCTAGGCCTTTAACTCCTCTTCTGGGGCTTGGATCCTGGTATCTTTAAGGTATTGTTTCATTGTTTCAGGCTGAGGAGGATCTGGCATGGTATGAAACTGGATAAGTTTAAGTATCTCCTATGTAGGTCTTCCTCTGAAGTAATGATTTCCACTGTTCATTTATTAGGCTATGAAGGGCCATTGACTCTTTTCTGGCTTTACAGGCCTCAAATGGATCACTTAAATGTTTTTCTTGGTCCCATATTGTAATTCTGCCCTCATGTTAACAGCCCTGTCATATTGGAAATCCTTCATATCTTCTTTCACTTTCTATTTGTGCACTAACATTTTTCCTTGTAGTGGCATCACGGGTATAAAGGCACAGCAGCTGGTCACTTATTTTCAGATACTGAAAAAATTATCTTGGACCTATTTTTCCCATAATTTTGTAGACAAGAAGCTATGTCAAACTTAGTATTGACCCATTATTCCCCTTGATTGTCATAGAGGTCATTCACCAATGCTCTTGCCTACAGATGGGTTAGAATTTTATTTTTAGAAGGGGTCAGTTAAACAAGATGTGTTAAGCCTCCATCCAGTATATATAAGCAGGCTCATGTTCTAAAAATGGAAAACAGTTTTTAGCTCAGCTGTGTCTATGCATTTTTGGAGAACATTTCTATCACAGTAGTTTTTTCCTCCAAGGCCTTTCCTGTTTTTAAGGTCACAGTTGAAATCCCTCCTAAAATGATATGGGAAATGGTATGAAGATATTGTTGCAATTGAGAGATGAGATCTATTCTGTCTGCCTTGGAGTGTGGCCCATATACTTTCATGAGTCTAACAGAGCTTTGCTTCAGGTGTCAGCGTGGCTCAGTTGGTAGCACATCCACCTCTGGACCACAAGGTTGTGGGTTCTCGTCCCCACATCGGGATTGGACTTACACCTAAAAATCACTGGCATCCGAGTGCAGTATTGGGGGTGCTGTACTGCTGGGGTGTGCTGTCCTTCAGATGAGATGTTAAACCGAGGTCCCTTCTGCCCATCCTGGTGTTGTCCTGGTGGGGGTCAGGTGGAAGTAAAAGAACCCAGGGCACTCTTCGAAAAGAGTAGGGTACATTCCGGTGTCCTGGCCAACATTCCCTTCCATAAACCGGTTCCTGCAATTATCCAGGCTGTGTGTGGGTGATGATGTGAGATATGTGCTTGCCACCACACATTCAGTCACTTCACTACCAGTCTAGTATTGTTTGTAAAGTGCTTTGATGTATGAAAAGCGCTATATAAATGCTGATTCTTCTTCTTCCATTTACTTCGATAATAAGAAGTCTCCCAGGGAGCAAATCTATAAGTTTTGTTAGGGAGGAAAAGGAGAAAGAACTAAACACTGTACCTACCCCATCAGCTTTGTCTGGTCCAAATGACCAGAATGAGGGCCCCCATATCCATTCTGCCTGGAATGCTCTCACCTGATCTATTGAGAAAATCCAGGTTTCCAAACAAAGCAAATGTCAATTTTGCACTTGTAAATGTGTTGAAAATGGCCTGTCTTTTGTGGTGCTGAGGGCTGAGGCACTGGACACCACACCTTCCACACCAGCGACCCGGGTTCAGGAATGGACTCAGGTTGACTGGGGTCGGCAGGGATGGAAAAGGATTGAGCACCCTGTAACTAAAATTTAATAAAATCTTAATGGAAAAGGATTGAGCACCCAATGGCAGATCTCCTTCTCTGGGGAGGGGTTTCCGCACTGTCTGCTGCATTACCGCCACCTGTTGGGGAACCTCAGGGTGGTGTGCGGATGGGGAGATGTTCCATGCAAGGATAGACATTGGCAGGGACTGGCTTCGACATGCATCTCCACGGTGTCGGCAGCCTTGTCCCCATTGCATGTCAATGCTAGGAGGGACACACCAGAACATTAGGAAAAATAACCTGCCCTGGTCTAGATGTCGAACCTCAGGGTCAGTCCCAAAGGCAGCACCCAAGACAGCAGACTCCAATGCATGCACTCCCAGTCGTTGTTCAGGGGAGATATGGGGGATCTCAGCTGCCCTGCCCAGAGGGTAATCCGAGGCTCTGCAGGTATGTGGGCAAGCATTAGTACTCTAGGTGCAGACTACTCAGGGGCTGCTGATAGGGACATTCGAGGAGCTCCGAGAGAGTGAACAGTGGCAGAAAGTTGGAGGGATAAAGAAACAGTAAAAAAAAAAAATGGCCTGTCTTTTAACTGAGTTGCATAAACTGCAACAGTTCAGAGACTTTATACGAAGGTTAAACATCTGACCATATTAATTAGAAGCTTTTATTCCATCTTGTTTCTTCCCCTGTAGCCCAAGGGGTCTATCAGATTTTATGAGTTGTGGTTTTGGTTTTCTGTGTCCCCTGTGTCCATGTCTAACTCTTCCCATGAAGTAGCTAAGGGAGCGTAAGGATTTTTAGTTATATTTGAAGGTTCTGTAGGTGGGGGGTTATGTTCCTGGTCACCATCTCCTATTATCAGGGGTTAGCATTGGTCTGGGAGGGGTCTGATGTGATTTCTGTGGTGTGTCCTGGGAGTCATGGTAACAAAGAGGGTAGTTGTTGGCTAAGAAGGCTGCTACCTGTCTTATCCCTTGCTTCTTCCTTTTCTCTCGTAAGGTCTATGCCTTCCACATGGTCCATATTCTGTATGGCAAGTTGTGGTGGAGAGGGTGGGGTCTGATTCTACCTTATTTTTGTCTGAGGGAATAGAGGCAGCATCCTGCACTTTCTGGATCAGTAGATCTGGGCTAATGACAGTAGTATTGTTTTTGGCTGCCCTTGGGCATTCTGGGAAAGTGTGTACTGTTTCCTCACACAAGTCACATTTGGTTACATTCCACATTGACACTGTTGTGACCTACCTCTCCACAGTTATAGCACCTTGGTTTATCACATACGCTTGAGAGGTGGGTTCATGACCCACACTTATAGTATGTCTGGGCTGCCTTTATATAAAAGCATATGCCCTCTCTCTGCCCAATGGAAAGAATTAGAACATGTTCAATTTCATTATCATTCTGATGTAGTTTAACCTTGTACTTCCATGCCCCCATCCAGAAGAGTTTTGAGTCTAGTATTGCCTTGGGGGACTTAGGACATCGATGTTTGTAACAACCTGTATGAAATGCCATCTACGTGCACATCCTCATTCTTAAATATTACTGTAATGAACTTTACCAGTGGTTTGGTGAGTGGTATGACTAAGAAGAGGGACCATAAAGGAGAAAATTTAACCAAGTTATACCACTGCAAAATAATTCTAAAGCATATGAGGATCTGAAGCTTATGACAAAATTATCCTCCCTGGATATGTTAATAAATGCAAAACCTCTTTTGGTTAGAAGTGAAGTGTTTCTTTTAGCAGTAGTCTACCTATATAATGCCTAACAGGTCTTGTGTCTAACCCCTTTGTACTGTATCCTTATGGCATTCCTCCTAGGCGCAGCTTCTTTTTGTTCTAGCAAATAATTCAGACAGCAGGGGTCTTTGAAAGGTGTTTCCTCTGACCTCCAGAGTCCCTGTTGTCTACTGTTCTGTTTGTAGCTGGGGCCTCTTGTGTTCTGTTTGTTGCTCTCGTGGCGAGGTACCTGGTCAGAAAAAACATCTTAGAGCTTGTGAGGGAATTTTTATATATCCCTAAAGCTATATTTGCTATTATATGCCTTGAAGCTATATGCTTGCTTTGAAAGTCATGCTGTAACAAAGTCATAATGAATGTAGTAGAAATTTCTGAGTTCATGTTTTCTTTTTACAGGGTTATAGAATGATACTGAGGTTACTTGAGGTATATTTGTAAAAACAGAAAGCTAGATAAAACTGAGAGAACTGGTTGTACCAGCCTGTATAACAGGCTCGGACAAAATATAAAGATAACAGCACATAGAGACATTGCTATGTGTGAGTGAAACTCATTGTCTTCTCAGGTCAGCTTGACTCAGGCATATGTATCAAGCAGTATTGGGAAAGAAATGGAATAAGTAGTGGAAAGTACCCTCATACATATCAACTTGTTTTTTTTTCGTTACATTGCTGAAAACTTGTTATGCTCTCTTTATGATTGGCTTATACTGAAATGTTGGTATTTTTCAAGATAAGAAGTGCAAAATCTAGCTTATAAAAGCTGCTGTAATTGTAATCGGAGAACTTCTCCGTTGTAGAAGTCCCACATGCATGTGTAAGGTTTGATCAAATAAAGCGACGTTAAGACAAAACCCAGTGGTGTGGTTTTTGCCCGTGACGACGGGAGTGGTTGCTCAGGTAATACTTACAGTGAGAGAATTTGTGATCACAAGTGCTTTTTGTTATTTGTAACATTAACAGTTACAGACACTTTCAAGACTATAATCTCAGTGGAATTTTTACAGTCAGAGGAAGTTGCCACATCCAATTCAGTTGTAGGTAACTGAGGCTGTACTGGTGGTGCCATTCTGGGGTATTTTGAGAAAAATATCATTTTAACAGTCAGGGTCAGGGAGCCATTGCTTCGTCTGGCATTCTCTTCCATCCTGCCTCCAGTAACGCTTCTCTGGAGACCAGTGGGAGAACGGTCTGTACTTAAAGATTTCAAGGAAAAGACATCATGTATACAGTAACTGCAACACTGGATTGAGTCTTTGGAACACTTGTAGAACAACCAGGGATCTCTTCAGCAGAAATCTCACTATATTCTGAGGTATTGGGGAGAATGTTCTTTTAGCTGTAGTTATTGCAGCCCTTTAAATTTTGTTCCTTCAGCTGGCCAAATTTTAGAGGGCTGAGGATGTGCATGAAAGAGAAGGTAGTCAATCCGCTTGCCAATGTGGGTCTGTTTGAAAAGTAAGTGCAGTCTCAGTTTGAATGTAATTAATTGCAGACTGCATTTTCCACTGAAATACATGTGACATACCTTTGGGTCTACGTTAGAAGGTCGTGAGTTTTTCACTGTTTTGCTACCTCAGGTAGTGTTTGGATGAGTCTCAAGAGTCAAAGGTAGAACATTGGGCCTGGACTGCTCGCTGTCTGAATTGTCCTGAGGTAAATAGTTTCCTTCTGCTACTTGCGGCTTTAGAGGCACATACTATATATAGTATCATCACTACCAACCATAATGCAAGTTAGTAAATAAAGCAGATGGGTTTACCTTCAGATCCAGGTTGGGATGTCAGTGCAGTTGTCTGCCTTTTTGAAGCTGATGAGTCATTCCTCTGGCTGTCAGATCGGCCACACCCATTGTCAAACTTTTCTTCTGTTTTTAAGTTTAGTTAGCTCTGTCTTCAGTTTAGCAGTATACTGAGCATGACATCTTTTCTTCTTCTGTGAGTTTAGAGATAACTCTAAACGTGGAGTTTCCAAGAAAACCTTTGCACAGACTAGATGTTCTAGTTTCAGTAGTGTTTAGCTATACATTTGGATCTGCCATTTAAACTCAGGTCTTCAGTGGATACAAAGATCTCTTTGTTGACTTCTCATTTACTTCCATTAAATTCTGTCACTGAATCAGTAGCCTCTGTGATATGAAGACAAAGGAGGAGAGTAGCTCCTCTGCTCTGACTCCATCATTCCTTCTAGCTCCACACTCCAAGTGGCCATCTTGGGAGACAGCCAACAATTCCTCGGTGTCCTGGCCAGATTTTCCCCATTCACTAAAAAATACCACCAACAGCTTAATGCAGTTCAATTTAAGTTGGTTACCATCTGTATTCCCCCCCTAGCCACCACTGAAAAGGGACTTCTAGTCTCAGAGGGCCTACCAAGTCAACAAAATTCAATAAAAAAAAATTGGCAGTGTTCAGTATCTGGGTCCCCCCATGGGGTTCCTGTACTGAGCTTCCTGCAGTTTGTAGTAGTCTCTCATTTTGCTTTGCTTCTGTAATTTCTGTCCCCATTGTCCCTCCATGGCTGTTGTTTCTCCTGTCCCTGCTCCTTCCCTCCCCTCTCCCTCCCTCCTCTCCCTCTGGCTATCCCGCTTTCTGCCCCTACCTCTGCTTCACTTCTGTTCTTCCTGAAAGTGCTCAACCTTGGGACTTCTCCTCAGGGGTATTCTGGTAATAGTATAGTATTCTGTTTGTGATGGGAGGGACAGATGTCTCGAAAGTTAGGGTCATGTTGGGTATACAGTGGTGGGTAGAGAGGTTGTGTGACATGTTCAGTGTCACAGGGACCACAGCAGCTGATTTTGTGCCAGAGGGCCTCCTGATTTGGTGGGAGATCCTCCTGCCTTAGATCTAAAAGGGATCAGCTTGATTTTCTATGGTGGTGTCTGATTCAGAACTGCTAGGGTAGGTTTCTCTTATTGGGTACTGATCTTGCTGTACTGGTGTCTTTTTTAGATAGATTTCACTGGGCCATGATTCTTCTTCCAGCTGAAGTTCCTGCCCTCCAGATAATCTTTCCAGTCTCATTCAAATTTATTTAGTTTCACTTTTTGATGTGCTCATCATTTTTCTTGATATTAGCGTCAATTGTTGTCTGAAAGATATATATTCAGGATGGTTAGAAGAGCTAGAAGCCACTTTTTCTTTTTGTATTAGCTAATTTTAAGATCTTCTTATTGTGATTCTTCATCAGTAAGTATATACTGTATGATGTCAGTGAAGAGCTGAGGAGTCGTTGTTGCCATCCTTTCAGGAAAGTGTCCCTTTCCAAACCAAAGGCAAGTTGTTTAGTGAACCTGAGGCATCTCAGTTGCATGATTCTCAGATAAATAAGCACTCAAGGTTACTTTTGTTAATACATATGTCATGCTTTAAGTGCAACATGCTCTAATCCTAAAAGGCCATTCTAATGTCTGGAGGTTGGGTATTGTTAGAATTAAGATGTTCTTATTGATTATTAAAGTGTTGAGAGTACTGCATATTTAGCAGAGGGTTTTGTTAGCCATCTTGGAAGAAGAAAGATTCCATGAAGTTTGCGGATGCCTGGGAGGAGGGGTCTCTCTGTGGAGATCAGGCATATGTTGCTCAGTTTGTTGTGACATCATATGTCAATAGATGAAGGTGAATGGACCACAGAGCTCACCAAAATGGAAAATAAACAGCAAAGCAGAATGCAGGTGGCTACAATACAGCGAAGTATCAGTAACAACAAAGAATCAGAAAGTACTTACAATGCACTGGTCAGCAGCATGAGCTCCATCCTGAGATGTATGCAGACATATGCATCAGTCAGAGGCACAGAGTTCCAATAAATGTTCCTTTTATTATGTGGAAAATCAAACAGTTAAAATCCAGACTCATGGAGGATGCCACCAGAGAGATTGCAGACCACTCGCCAATGACACTCTGGTATTTTTGGTTACAGAAAATATCAGCTTGAAGTCAGCAGGTCAGCCTGATATAATCTATTAGGCTGCAATGCATAGTAATTAAAAGGTTTTACAGAAAGTGCATTGGACACAGACCCACATGGGTGTGGGCTTTAAGTGCCATGTTCCCTTTAGTATAAATTGTTGGTGGCCCATGTTTACAACTGAAATGTATCAAATTTTACTTATATTTTGTTACCACACAGTAGACATCTAAAGGCAGCAAGTGAAGAAGTCCTGATTAAAACATTTTATTAGGAAGTTACAATCCCTAAAAGTATTTGCAGCAAAAATGCTGCAGCACCAGAAATCAGACTTAGTTGTATACAACAAGGCTCTCACAGAGCTGTAGTGTGCAACTACATATTTATTTACTAGAAAAATATCTTTGAGTACATGTGCTCATTTCTAAAGGTTCCACATCAGTACAATATGGCACAGCCAAACAATTACATCTTGGTAAAACTAATGTAAATTAGCTAGAGCAGCAGACAATAAGTTGCAGTATACAGTAGCTAACAACATTTTCAAAAATCAATAACATTTGCATCAGCCTTGTAAGAAAGCAATTCTTGAAGAGATCTTTTAAATTGGGGCAATATTTGAAAACTTAAATAGCATGTCAGATTTGTTATTCAGCCAGCCAGTGGCCATAACAGCAAAGGGGCCTTGATCTACTTTTATTGTACAGTAAGGTATCATTAATGCATTTCTTGTCATAGTCCTGTGTTATACTTGTTGACATAGTGGAAACTATTTTTTATACTGAGGCATGAGGCCCAGTATGACCTTTTCAGTAGTATGCAGGTACTGTATGGCACCTGATTCTGCTAGCTAGTGGTAGCCAATTGGTTTCAGAATATAAATCACAGCTGTGTGTGTGTCTGCATCCAAAACAAAATGGCAGACTTTGTTACAAGACACTGTTATTCTACCAGGACAGAGTCATTTGCCATAGAGTAGAATATACACTATAGGAGAGAGGTATTGACGGTCACCAAACTGGAAAGGGACCTGGAATGATTGTTCCTGATCACTTCAAGGTGGTGAAAAAGTTTGACAAGTAAGTAGGTAGGTAGGAAAGTGGGATGCTGGGGTGCATACAGAGGTGTCACCAGCAGAAGGAAAGATGTGATGTTGCCACTGCATAAATGGTTGTTGGGACTCCACCTGAGTACTGTATCCAGTTCTGGAGAGCACATCTCAAAAGGACATAGAAAAGGTGGAGGCTGTCCAGAAGAGGACAAATAAAATGGTACAGGGGCAGCACAGAAGCCCTATGAGCAGGGCCACTGGAAAACTGCACACACAATTTGTTAGCGGAATCCACAATTTGCACTATCCTCTGCAAAACTGACATGTTTCACAATTTCTTGCAATTTTGAGATTTTACATTGAACTGTGTAAAAGTATTAATATTTTTGATAAAATACTGTCAAATATAATGACAATTATGAATGAATATTTAGGGTTAGCCAATTGAATGCAGTGCAAGTACAGGAAGGATTTTATGTGACACTGCTTTCTTTTGAAACCTTGTCTTGTTTGGTTTCAAAATCCACTAGCCAAGCAGAAGTGCACTTAAACACTTAACATTTGGTTTGTGATGAAGGAGGGATGGAGATGTAATTTTGGAGGGGTAGACTCCATGGGCCACTGGTGTCCTTTTCTGCAGACAGCCTTCTGTGATTCTAAGAAGCAGACTATTACAATACTTTCTGTTGTCACAGAGACTGAAACAACAAAATGAGACAAAAGGTGCAAAATATCCCATTCACCTAAATGGAGTGCTAACTTTATAGCCTTTTTGTAAGTGGTAGGACAGGGTTTTCTTTGTGATCATACCTTTAGTCAGACTAGTTTTAATTCAAACAGCTGAGGATTTTGGATGGCCCTGCTGATTACAAATTTGAATAAGCTAATTGGTAACAGTGATCTCGCTCTGAGCAATGAACCACCTAGATGCTCACATGCAAAGACTACAATAAAAACTGGCTAAAGTCTGAAAACAAGCTTGTAAAACACATGAAATGTATCTGAACATTTATCTTTAAATTAAATCATTGCAGCCAGAGTAAAACAAGGTAAATTACAGGGTACCTTGATTACTGGATGATACATTAAAATATACTGGTATTTTTATATATTTTGTTTTGGTAACTGGGTAAGGCCCACTAGGCACAAGTACCTGTTTTCAGTGACAACCCATAGAAACATAGACCTTGACAGCAGATAAGGACCACTTGGCCCACCCAGTCTGCCCATTTCCCTACCTACTGGACAAGCTACAGATTCTAGTTAACCAACAGCCTACTTCCTGCTACCCCTAATATAATTGCCTTTATGTCTGTCCCATGCATATTTGAATTCCCCACTGTTTTAGACCCAACAACCTCCCAGGAAGGCAGATCCATGCATCCACCACTCTCTCCATGAAAATAAATTTCCTCACATTACCCCTAGACGTCCCTCTCTATCTTTAAATTGTGCCCCTTGTTCTTACACATCTCTTTTTCTGAAAGATGCTACCCTCCTGGACTTTGTTGATTCCTTCAGGTACTTGAATATTTCTATCATGTCCCCCTGTCCCTTCTTTTATCAAGGGTACACATAATTAAGCTCTCTCAGTCTCCCTTCATATGGTTTCTGATGCAGATCCTGCACCATTTTATTTGCCCTCCCTGGACTGCTTCCATCCAGTCTATGTCCTTGCGTAGATGAGGTCTCCAAAACTGCACACAGTACTCAGATGGGTCTCACCAACTGTCTGTAGAGAGGATAACCACTTCCATTTTTCTACTTGTGATGCCCTTCCTATGCATCCCAGTATCCCCTGCTCTCCTTACTGACTTCTCACATTGCTTACCAACCTTTAGATCATCTGATATGACTACCCCAGGTCTCTTTCCATTTTGTTGTTGTTAGTACCTCCCTGCTATTGTGTACTCTTCTCCTGGGTTTTGTTTCCCAGGTGCATTACTTGCACTTCTTTGCATTGAATCTAAGTTGCCATATGTCTGACCATTGCTCCGACCTTGCCAAGTCCCTTCTCATCCTTTCTACCCCTCTTGTGTATCAACTCTGTTACAGATCTTTGTGTCATCTGCAAAGAGGCATACCTTTCCTTCAGACCCTCTGTAACGTCACCTATAAAGATGTTAAAGAGGACTGGACCCAGTACTGAGCCCTGAGGTACTCCACTAGTGACCCCTTTCTTCGGAATGTGTTCCATTCATTATTACCTTCTGTGTCCTGTTGTGCAGTCAGTTTGCTACCCAGGCTACCACCCTGGGACCCACTCCCAGGCTGGCTAACTTGATTGTTAATCTTCTGTGTGGGACTGTGTCAAATGCCTTGCTAAAGTCTAGGTAGGCCATATCCACAGCCCTCCCTGGTTTATTGCTTTGGTCACCCAGTCAAAGAAATCTATTAGATTCATCTGACTTGACCTTCCTGCTGTAAATCCATGCTGCTTTGGGTCCTGTGCCCCTGGCTCTCTAGGTACTCAACAGTTCTTTCTTTCAGAAGTGATTCCATCATTTTCCCTACCACTGAGGTTAAACTTACAGGTCTGTAATTTCCTGCTTCTGCCTTGTTCCCACTTTTGTTAAGAGGATTCACATCTGCCCTCTTCCAGTCCTCAGGTACCATCCCATCCTCCCATGATTTGTTAAAAGCGTGGTCAGTGGTGTCACTAGGTCCTCCTTAGTTCTTTTAGGATTCTGAGGTGAATCTTGTCAGGCCTCATTGCTTTGTGCATCTTGAATTTTAGGAGTTCTTTAGGACTCTTTCTTCTGTAAATGGACTGGTGTCAATCCCCTACCCAGAGTGCTTCTATTTTCTGGTTTATGTAACTCCTCCTCCTAATCTTCTTTGTGAATACTGAGCAAAAGTATTCATTCAGGAGCATTGAGGAAGTTAAAGGATACCTAAACAACATTTTGACAACAAACTATTCAAAATCTGACTTCATAGGGGACTAAAGGAAAGCCTGCTGTATTCATTACTTTAGTGCTAAAACTACATTTATTTAAATTGCCTAAATGCTGTTCCCAAGCATTTTAAAATGTAAATCAACCTTCAATTTAAAAAACCTGCTTTACCTGCTTTCTAAAATGTATCAAATGTGTTAAGTGATGACATCATTGGAGCCAGAGTCAGAAGAGCTATATGGCTCTCCATAGTACTAACTAGTTCTTTTTCCCTTTGTATAGAATTGTTTCACCAAAATGGTCAAAACCATGTGCATTATTTTGATCAATACATATTAGGCTATTGTTCTGTCCATTTTGTTTACTTTAACATGCTGAAATTGTGTTTTAATCCAACCGACTTTCTCTTTGGGAAACCACAGTGCAGGACAAATGTTAAATAACCTGGTGGTCTAGTGGTTATTGTGGATCCAGGATGTCACAACGGAGGGTGCTGGGTTGGTGTACATACTTGATATGTACTTTTTAACATTTTTTAAACCTTTATATTTTCTGCTATTATTCTTTTCTAGTATGTTTTGACAGAACCTACAAATGTAATCCATAGTTTTGAATGTAAACATTTGTACAATCAATAAATCAGACTTCTTCAACAAAGTGAAATGCAGCAGTAGCAAGCAAGTAAGGTACAATGGGGAGGGTGCAGTTGCACCTTCACACCCTAGAATCACCACTTGTTTGTAGCAAAGTTCTTGTGTAGTCCAATGCCAGAGTTCATACTTTCTCAGAAATCAAAAATATGTTTGTCTTGTCTTCTTTTCCTTGGGAAATTATAATAATAATAATAATAGTAGTAACAATAATAATAATAATAATAATAATAATAATAATAAGAAGAAGAAGAAGAAGAAGAAGAAGAATCGGCATTTATATAGTGTTCTCATACACATTGTATCCCAAAGTGCTTTACAAGCAATGTTAAACTGGTAGTGAAGTGACTGAATGTGTAGTGGCAGCCATTTCACACATTATTATCCACACACATCCTGGACAATTACATGAACTGGTTTTATGTGAAGGGGAATGTTGCCAGGACAATGGGGTCAGGTAGTGATCATGGTGCTGGCAGCCCCATATCTTATATCCATGATGATCTGCTCATATTTCTCCCTTCTGTCTTCCCCTTCCTGAATATAGCAGAACCTTGCAAGTACCTTGTAGGGTGGCTTCTCAATCCCCCTTTGGTATTCATTCTTCCTCCTTCTCACCAAACCCAAAACTGGTGAGCTCATCAACCTTCTGCATGAATACAGATAGTACATTCCGGGTTTTGAAATATCAAAATAAACAAATATTTTCAGTAAGTCAGGCTGATTACAGCAGGGAACAAGGGAAATATGGGCTTTCCCAGTCCTTAAAAGATCTAGGCTACCTTGATTAGGCACTATTAAATGATAGGTGTGTTCATCATTATGCACATCATTTAATAAAGCCTAACCTACAGGTGACTTAGAACTCATATGGGTAGGGAAGCCTATTTTCCTCTTTGCCCTGCTGCTGTCAGCCTGGCTTACCAGAAGATCATGTTTATTATTAATATGTAAAATAACATGGAGAGTGTACTAAATGCATTCATGATGCAGAATGGTAGTGAGCTCACTGTTTTTGGTATGGGAGCAGGTGAGAAGAGTGGATGCCACAGAGAGAGACTGAAGAGGTCATTCCAGCAGGGTACAACTATATTCAGGTTAGGGAAGACAGAAAGGGGCGTTGAGCAGATCATTGTGAGAACTGAGATGTGGGGCTGTCAGCACTGTGATCATTATTTGACAGTGGATGAGAGCAGCCAGTGATGACAAATACTCAGAGTTGCAGGGCTGCACCTAAACTGTTACTTAAATTCAGTGTAGGGAGATTACCGGGTGGGAGGGGTGTTGCTGTTTGTTAGGACAGTATCGAGGAGCTGTGTATAGCTCATTCAGGATTCAGAAAGGTGGTAGCCAGCCAGCTTGCATTGTGGAGTAGGGCACAGAAAAGTACTGGAGAAGAATTGCCAGGAACTCTCCTGTTGGGTTCTGCAGATCATAGGTAAAGGAGTAGACTGACACTGGAAGTCAGGTGGATTCACTCAAGGCATTAGTATGTCTCTCCTGCTAATAATATTGTTATCCACAGTAAGTGCTGCCCTTATGAGGGCATGAACAGCAGGTTTTCTGGGGGTCCTGATGCTTATTGCTTTGCCCTGCAGGAATACCTAGTTGTTGGTTAATGAGGTGGGACAAAACACAACAGGGGACTGTAACTACTGCCTTCACTGTGCAGAAGGGTGATGATCCATTCAATGCTTACTGAGGAACAGAAGTCAAACATTGAGAAAGTGGACTGGAGAGTGATTTGGGAGGCATTTGTTAACAGTGCCAGCTGATGAAGTGTATCGGTATAGGTGTGCTCAGCGCTCTGAGGTAGAAGATTACAATCTGAGGCAAAATAATTCTCTTCATGAGACCACAAGCTCATATGTGGCCCAGTCAGTACTAAGGACGAGTATGGATGTTGGGGTGCTCGACCAAAGGCAGGCTAGGTGCAGGGGTCACGTGGAAAAAGACAACAAGAGAAGTTTATTTGTGGATTACCAAAAATCATGAGCTTTGGAACTGGACCAGACCAGTACTTTGCTACAAAATTCAGGGCATCACATAACCACTAGAACATCAGGTATTTGAAGTGTTGTACTGTACTGCGGTTTGCCAAACAGAAAGTCAGCTGGATTACAAAACATTTTCAGCATGTTAAAGTAAACAAAATGAACAGATCATAGCCTAATGTACTAATCAAAATAATCCATGTGTTAACACATGGTGTTGATCATGCTGGTGAAACAATTCAAAACAAAGGGCCGAAGAAGAACTAGCTAGCCCTACAGGGAGCCATGTGAGTCTCTGCCTCTGGCTCCAATGATGTAATCATTACTCATCATAACATACTTGACAGACATTTTAGGAGCAAGCAAGGCAGGTTTTTTGAAAGTGAAAGGCTGATGTTCACATTTTCAAAAGTATGAAACTGAATTTATGTTATTTACATAAATGCAGTTTTAACAGAAATATAAACAGCAGTCTTTACTTTACCTCACTATAAATCCAGATTTTAGAGTTTGCAGTTTTAAAAAACTGCTTGTTTAGAGTACCCTTTAAGTGACTTGTCAGAGTCACACAGTATGCAAGTGGAGGTTGTGGGAATCAAACCCAGCTCTGCTAGATGTCCCCAGCTGATTCAGTTAGTTACTCTAACCTCTAGGCTATACTGCCAGGCCCAATTACCCCCAGATTTAATGTTTAGATATATAATTTCAAAAATAGTGTACAGTACCTACAGTCATATTATGAACATTAAACACTTAACTAAAACTCAATTATTTGCCACTGTATCTGCTTATTTTTTCTTGTACCAAAGGGGTGAATAGTTGACAGAATACTGTAAACAGCAATTGATCAGGCTTCATTACTCTACATCCACAAACAGAAAATGTGTTTATTCTGGATTTATTTAGTATTGATTTGCTATGGCTCACTTTATAGAATCAATTCAGTACTGTGTAGGCGAATGATTTTAAAATTTTGGAAGATAGGCAATGCTTCGATAGCTTATCAGTTTAGTATGCATGTTAGGAACATAAGCTTTTCTTTATGTTTAAACATATTCAAGTGGCAGTGTATTCATTTAGCAATTTAAACTGACTAATACATGCTGCAGAAAACATTAAAAT
Organism: Neoceratodus forsteri; assembly: GCA_016271365.2. NCBI lineage: Eukaryota > Metazoa > Chordata > Ceratodontiformes > Ceratodontidae > Neoceratodus > Neoceratodus forsteri. The sequence goes on from CM057451.1 coordinate 420,058,500, forward strand.
ATTTATTGTGAAGCACTCAGGATCTATAGTATAACTCCTGCAATTTCCCTTAATTTTTGTAAAAAGTATACGCAATTTTGGTAACTTTTCCACAGTATTCAGTGGGCCTGCCTATGAGGAGAGACTAAAGAATCTTAAGATGTACACTCTGGAAGAGAAGAGTGAAGAAGGAGCTATGATAGAGACCTATAAATTCTGCATGGTGCAGAGCAAAGTACAGAAGGGATTACGTTTCAGAGGGTTGAAGCATGTGTGGGATAGGCCTGAGGGAATCTTATTTGTGAAACCAGGAGTGTAGCCAGAGATCAGTCAGAGATCAGGTAGGGTCTATAGAAAAAGTATAGGCAGGAAACAATGGAGAGACTAGGTGGGCCAAGCTGTCCTTATCTGCCAACAAATGCTGTGTTTCCATGTAGATAATAAAGCCATTGTCAATGAGTGACATTTCTGTGCTAGACACAGTCAGACATCTTGCTTCTTGCATGAGCCTGTTAATTGTTTCTGTAAAGAGCACCCAGTCTCTAGTTTACCATCAGAAACAGATCGCCACAAGATGAACAAAGATAGGTATCATCTAAGAGTATCAAAAGGTATTTAAAAACTTTGACTTGCTCTAGATGTGATCACTTGTTATTGAATGTATCTAAAGAGGGTACCTTCTGATGAGAACTAGTGAAGAGAATGGTCTTAGTTTTCTTGTAGTTGAGGACTAAAATATTGTCTGGCAACCATTTGTTATCAGTTTCAAAATTACTTTGTCAGTCTTGTAATAACCTGCTTGTATCACAGTGTCTTATATAGAATACTGTATAGTGGAACCTATGTAGTAATGTGTGAACTGCACCAAAAGCATTGTAGCAACAACACACAGGTATGCACTTTGCAGGCAAGGCTAGGTACACACTATGCAGAAACACACAGGCAGGACTGTAGGTTAATCTAAGGTATGGGTGTGGTGTGTGTACAGACACATGCTGGTCCATGTAAGGCAGTTTCCAGGTGGGACTACAGTATGCACTCCACACCTTACACCACCATATTTAGGTATCCCATAAGAAATGTGAATGTGATTAGAGTTATGGACCATGGTGAGCAAGCAGTGTTGGAGGAAGGCAGTGCACCAGAGGTACCTGGTCCACCACTGGAGACTGATGGCATGGGTCATGGCTGCACCAAGCAGCACTGATGTGGACGGACACCGGTGGTGGTTGGACATGATCCACCAACTTACCAGTGGACAGCTGACAGCCATGGCTGTGGATATTCATGAGGACTGTGCCATCCTGTATGTGACAGAGTCCTTATGGCACCAGCTGAGACCAAATCCCTGTTGTTTCTGGAGATACAGACCACCATTAATGCAGCGGGTCCTGAAGCATGAACCCTTTGCCCATAAACACAAGCAAAGTGACTTGCAGTTGACTGTCAGTCATAAGCTGTCACCCATCAAGAGGTCACAGATCAGCATAGGCAGAGGGCCACTCACACAAGGGCACAGCCTAACACCTATAAAAAGGATGGTGGCAGACACCTTCACTCAGGTAGCTGTGCACCGGGAGGAGGAGGAGTGCATGGAGACACTGTTGGTTATGTAGTACAATACAGAACAACAAGTGGAATGTTCAGGACACCACAGATATGCTAACAATCCTATATTGCACCCTACAGACCCTGAGAATGGGCACACACCTGACAAGGAGATTGCAACCCTGTGGAGCCAACCACACTTCTGAGTCCCATAATGGCAGCTGGGAACAGGGGACAGTGCAGACAGATGGTACCCTAGGTGGGCTGCATCACACCCCAATACACCTTCAACATTGACACAGCCTGTAATACCCACCCTTTCTCTCAACCCCAGGTAGAACACAGCACTCTGTGAGCATAGTGGATGAGGAACATGTACCAGACAACAAGCACAGCAACAGTGAAGGATACACAGGTGGATGAGGAGGAATCGAACACCACACCTCTGACAGCCACCTCCCAACCACCCCTGTTCAGAACCCTGACAAAGTCACACCCTGAACAGCTACATAGGGACAAGATTCAGGGCATCACATACACAGCAGTACAGCCACATGTGGTGGTCCTGCCTGCACAGTCTGCCAGCACCATCAGACAGACAAAGGACACAGGTGGTCCATCCACCTTCAGTGGCCAACAGACCACAGGGAGGCTGAGGATAACAAACAACAACCCTGTGACTCTGGGGATGAGGGCCCTCAAGTTGCCAGTCCAGCCAGACACAGTGACTGCCCAACAGGGTATACTGCATACATACTATCCCAAAATGAGGCAGCTGTAATGTGACTGGCTTCAGGCACAGCCTCAGAACAGTGAGGCTCTGATGGAGCTGACTGCGGAGGTGAAGTGGAGGTGCAGCAGAATCAACCACATCAGGGACCTCATTGAGAGGATTATAGACCACCTGTAAGCGGGCTGTCACTACTGCACCATCTTTCCTGAGGCACACTCACAGGCCTCAATCGCATCACACCTGCCAGACCCAGTGGTCCAAAGCAGTGGGAAGACAGCTAACTACAACAGGAGCCAGACACAGATGAACAGGTGGCCACATGGAGGTGGCAAGTTAATGGCCAAGACCTGGCATCTGGGCACTTAGCTAGGGCAGCAGGAGGCAGATGTGATGCATGCCAGCTGCCCTTGCCACTAACACAGAGTGTCACAAAGCGAAAACTGACACATACCATAGGACACAGTACACTGCCACGTAATCCCCAACAGTACACCACCTCGACACCCAACACAGTACATTGCCACATATACCCCCATACATCCCCAAAGCATGGACACTGATGCCCTCCAAGTGAGTGGAATAGCACTCAGGGTGGATCATCATCACAGTACCTTGCCATCCTGCCCCAACAGTGCAATGATGCCTGCACAAGTGTGTGATGTGCCACCTACCTGAACAGGGACTTTGCACCACACCCTTGGCTGTCCTTCCTCTTCCATCTCCAGAGGGTCATCTGCCTGTGTATCCCAAGGCAAGTGTAGACAACACCACACTGCCATATTGTGCAGCATGGCACATATTGTGAACACTCCGCATGCCTCCTCCAGGGCAAGTGTTATCATGCTGATTGTCAGATCTAGGCACCTGAACAAAATCTTCAGCAGACCTGTTGTCCTCTTTGATCACATATCATGTCTTCCTGTATGCCTTGTTGAATGCCTTCTCCTCTGCACCATGAGTCTCCAGGTAAGGGTCATCAGGTATGGCCATAGTGGATATCCGCTTTCACCAATGCAGTGGGTAAATAACAGGGTTTTTAATGTGCTGGCAATGCATCCACCAGTGTAGCACCTGTGCGGCATAAGGATACTCACCTATCAGCCATCCTTCACTACACACCTCTGCACAAAGGAGGCACTCATCCTGGATTTGTTGAAGATGAAGGAATCATGACAAGACCCTAGGTAATTGGCACACATTAGTGATGATACTCACAGCATCATAGACTATCTGATGGTTTATGCTGTGATACCCCTTATGGTTCTGGCATGCCTCCTCTACCAGTGATGGTGCTAGGATCACAATATGTGTACATTCAGTGGTTCCCAGTACGTTGAGCATGCCATGCATGTCATGGAATGCTTCCTTTGTGGACCATATGTCAGCCTCTGTAGTGGGGAATGCTATGTGCTCATGCACATGAAGTAGCAGGGCATCTGTGAGCTGGTATACTGGCCTTGACATGGAGGACTGGATAACACCTGTGTCATCCCCACAACCCTCTGGAAGGACCCTGTGGCATAGTAAGCCAGTGAACACAGCACTTTTGTTTCAATGGACATCACCCGTGACCACATATGTGGTGCCACCTGTGCACAGACCAACTCACACTGCATGCAGTCATGTCATTGTTCAGGCTGAATCTCTCCAGACAGTGTGTGCTGCAATATACCACCATCTAGACATGATCAGAATACACATGGCTGTGGGCATGCCTGTGTGTCTGCTCATGACCCCTCTCACCATCCACTATGAGGACACTCAGAAGTAGCCTTGGGCATGGTGCTGATTCATGGTGTATATTAGACACACGTCCATGTATCACCTGACAGAGGCCATGTCTGGGATGCTACAGACATGTACTATACTGACAGGAGCCCATTTAAAGGGAGGGTATCAATATGCCAGCATGGTGACACAGCATACATGGGCATCACAGGTACCACATCATTGGAAGTCTGGCAGGCATCTGACAAGTGGTTTATGAACAGTCTGAATAGTAAAGGGCCCAGAACAGAGCCACGGGCTCTCCAGTAGATACATTTCTATCATCACAGTAGCCCTGACTGTAGTACAGGATGTCAGCAGCAGCTAGTAGCAGCGTATCTGTGACAAGTGTGGGTCATGTGGGAGTACATCCCAGGAAGCTGTGAAGAGGATCTGCCACAGCATATCAAAGCCAAGATGATGGAGCGATATGGCAGGTGATGTTTTCCAGCAGAGGTAGGTATCCACTTGTCACATTTACCCTGTGCATGTATGTCCCATGTATTGTGTGCTGTGGCAGTCTTATTATTCTCCCTTATGTCTCCACAGGATTTCTTTGGATGCCCCAAAAAATAGCCCTTGCACACACACAGTTGGGGCTGTATCCATCATTGTGGCAATGTGGAGGAGATGACCCTGTAATTTCCTGCTTCCTGTCTTGGGTCCTGGAGGGTGATATCAGGGAACTCTGGGCCCTGGAGGAGACATCCAAGGTATGTACCAGGGGGCACTGTGGGGGGCACTGTTTAACTGTTGTGTCCAGCTGTGGCCCTACATTTACAGCTCACTCATGACTGTCTTCTGTGTTCATGTTTTGTAGGGGTCATGCTGATGCAGAGGGCTATATGGACATCACACTCACGGCCTCCAGCTGGGACTCCCAGGACAAAATGATGAGTGAATGCAAGAAGGAGATGGTAGCACTGGACTGTGAGCCATCACAGTACTGTCTTTGGGTGGCATGCCTGTTCATTGACATGTACTGTCTGTTATGTTTATATAAGTGCCAGGCATACCTGTTATAGGGATGTCTCCTCACAGGTGTCATTCTAGTAATAATATTTTCCTACTACATCTGTGTCATCGTTATTCCAGTCAGTAAGGACATGCCACCATCTGGAACTGCTGGCCGGGGAACAGCCCCATTGTTCCTTGTTGTCTTCTGGTATCTCCATACTATGTGTTTCTTTGTCATGTTTCACTATTTTTCATTGTTGGTTTTGGACTTCCATGATGCTAAAGGTCATCAGTACTGGTGGTCCATCTGGTCATGTGCCCATGGGACCTAACACAAAGGTGTTCTGTCCTGCCCTGTATGCTTGCCCTCCATGCCTGAATTTTACAACAGCCCTCCACATGGCATAGTACTGAGTGTGCTGCACCATGTGCCAGGCGTATACACACATTGTGCATATGTGTATGTGTGGGGCTACATGCTGTTAAGCAGCCACGTCTCCCTACCCCACACAGTTATGTTGCCATGGAGCTACGTAGGTGATTCATTTGTGCACCTCTGTGCCTCCTATGTGCATACTGCACATTCATGGCATGCAGGTTTTATGGTTGTATGCCCTTACGTGAGTGTGTTGCATGCCATACAGCCACTGCATTTCCTTTGGTCATAAACCCTTATATGTGTACAAGAAAATATTGAAAGCTTGGCGGGCATCTGACAAGTGGTGTCTGAACAGTCTGAATAGTAAGGGCCCAGAATGGAGCCCAGGACTCTCAATAGATACATTTCTGTCTTCAGAAGATGAGCCCTCAATTTTTATTTCCTGTTTACAATTTGTCAGATAGCTTTTAAACCAAGTTACTGTATCCAGCAATAGACTCTCATTAAGTACTGTAATTTGTTAAGCAGGAGTTTATGGTTGACAGGATTAAAGGCTTTTGTAAAGTCAATGTAGATAATTTTGACCTTATCACCATTGTCCAGGACTTCATGAAGATACAGTAGATGGAGTACTCTGACATAGCAGTGCTGAGATTCTATACAGTAGCTTCTAAACCCGTGTTGCTGGGTACATTAAACATCAGTGTTTTCCAGGTAGGAGATGAGTTGGTCATGAACAATCTTCTCAAGAGCCTCGGGCAGAGGGAGAGGATGGAGATCAACCTATAATTTGATACATTTGATCAGTCATCATTTTTGAATACAGATGTGACCATTTCCATCTTCTATGTCTTGGGAAATTAGAGAACTGCAGAAAGAAGTTGAAGATTATTTGTAATAGGGCATATTCATACCATGTCTAGTAGTTTTATATCAATGCTGCCCCCCCACTGGTCTTGTCTAATACTGTTTTGATATATTTTAAGGTACCCCTTTCCAACAGTGCCCTGAAGTAAAATGTTGTGTGACAGGAGCCTTGATCTTTCAGCACGTTTAGCTCATCCTCTGCTGTTACAGAGTTGAGGTGCAGAGTCAGAAGGGATAAATGAGCTTAAGTTTGTAATGGCAACATAAAACTGTTAGCAATCTCAGTAGAATCTAGAATCTCTTCCTCATCAATCCTTACCATTGCTGGCAACTTTTTCCTCCTTGCCTTGGAGTTCGGAGACATTGTCCTAAACTTTTGCCATCTTTCCAATTAGGATTTGCTGGACCTTGCAGAAATAAGACTTGGCTATTCTTATCTCCCTATTTGCATTTGATTCTGAATTCCCTGAATTTGTGAAGGTGTACAACCCTGGGCCCGATTTTCAAAGGTTGATCCAGGGCTTGTGTCAAACCTTACACCATCCCGATGTTTTACATAACTGCACTAAATTTTAATACATTTGGTGCAGTTGCAACTTAGTTCCATAATTTACAACAGCTTGCACCAAAGCTTTGATATAAGCCCCATAAAAGAGTCCCCAAATGGCACAAGTGAGACCAGGGGGAGCTGGCCTAGCATGTGGGACTTGGTACACTAAAAAAATCATGACTGGTGCCAATAGAATGCCACAAGCCCTCTGCGTTGTATGTTCGGCACACCTGGGGCTTGCAGCATTCACAAAACATTTGGAAATTGGGCCCTGTGTTTCTCTTGCTAGGCTCACCACTTGTCCTTCTCTTTCACTGTCGGACAATAGTTCTGTGGAGATCCAGTCTGTCAAAGTGCCCCTTACTTTGCATGTTTTTATCAGAGCATATCGGTCAAAGACTTTGTTGAATTTTGTGATTAAGAACACTAATACAAAATTGATAACAAAAATATAATCCAGGTACTTCATGTTAATTTAAGACACTTTATTATTCTTGAAATCATTAATCTTATCCTTTTTAAGATGCAACTAAAGACAAACTGAAGTCGGGGGCTTTGGCTGATTTTTACAGACTACTTGCACTGCACTGGTAAATTATCACTAGAAGTGTTTACTAGAACCTGAATATCTTTGACTCTTTCTGACTGGGTTGGCAGTATCCAGTTAATAAAAGTTTTAGTACCCTTTTCATAATTAATTCTGGTACAGTCAGTGATCATTTGAGTCAGGAACAGGTTTGCAATCATACCCTGTAGCCAGCACTGGTCTTGGAGTTCCAAATAATATAAAATTCTCCAATAACTGTAATTTCCCAATTCTAATTTATTTGCATATTATGACTGGTTAAGAAGACTAGGGATTTGTGACCACTACCCTGAAGCAGTTTGACTGCCAGGCATTCACAGTCACTGGTCTTATCTATTAATTCAATTTTTGAGGCCTGTGGTTCTCACCGCAGATAAATTTGACATCTCCATCTCACTTTCCAAATCAATCCTCTCTTTAGAGGCTTAAAACCAGGAAAACAGTAGGCAGCCTCCAGAATTTTGGGAGTAAACAAGGATTCGGTCAGATGATATTATGTCAGTTTATACTGACTTCACCCAGGCTTCAAGTTGCTCGAACTTAGCAAGTGCACTACTAATGTTTAATGAGACAGTGTTTAAGTATACTTGGTTCCTATGGTTATAACTAGTCTTTCAAATAGTCTAGCAATTTGATGGACATTTCCTGATAGCAGAAGTAAAATATGTGTAAGGCTTCTAGTAGCCATTAGACAGTGTTTCAAACCCATTTGCTTTTTCCTAGTGGGTTTGTTCTTGCTATGGAATTCCCTTGTGTTATCATAATCATCAGCTTATTAAAAGGGTTTAAGGTCTACAAATTCAGTGAAATGTTATGGTTAGTTGAGACTCCACAGATTATTAAGTGTGGCCAGTAATCTAGAAGTATAACATTGTCTTCTACTATGACCCTATCAATCCCCAGTGAGATTCAGTGTGTACTAGGTTTAGCAGTATAAATACAATGAAAAACTTTTCTAGATGAGGTAGTGCTGACCATTGGACTGTTTGAAATAATGGGGCAGGTGTGAGTACTATGTTATGGTCGGGTATCTAAGGTTGTATTCATTCAGGCAATGGTGTAACCGCTGAGGGCACTGCAGCTTGATGAAGCAAGGTTCTACTACATAAAGTGCTTAACTCCAAAACATCACATTGCAGGTACACAGATAGTGCATACTTAACATTGCCATTAAATGCTACAAAGCGGGGTCATCAAGATAGGAATTAGCTAAATTTAATACCAAACATGAAAAGCAAAGTTCACCCAGATAGGATGTCAGCTAGATTTAGTACCAAACATGAGAAAGCAAGGTTCACCCTAAGCCAGATTCAATAATATCATAAACAATAGTCACCCAGGTAGGTTGAAATATCAAAGTTAAATACATAGATACATGCTGGACTGCAGCGGGGGATACTCACTGTTCTCCAGGTACTTGTTGTAAGGGTGGAGAAAGAAATAAGTGCCTTATTTAAGATAAGAGCCAGAATGGTATTCCAGGTAGCTTGGTTTCAAATCCCATTGAAGGAAATTATTTTCTTCTCTCTTCTGTTTGTTTGGGTTCCTATATGTGTGCAATGCATCCTTGTGAATGAACTGTTGTAAGGGTGGACAGTTGTGGGGCAGAAATGCTGGCTGGCAGCTGACTCCACAGCTGATACCAATATCATGACACCTTCTGTGCTGCAACCTTCAACACTTTGACAGCAGTGCAGAGGGCCATTAGGATGTCAGTATTCAAGAGAAGGAGGCTGCTCTGCCCCCCACCTTCTACCTACCACCCAGTTGGTGAATTATGGCCACTGGGAAGGAAGTAGTGTAGCTGAATAAAGTTTGAGGAGGCCACTAAAGTTGGACTGAGGTGAACCAGGTGCTTGCTGGTATGTTAAGGATGGGAGGCTGAGGTGACTGGAGCTGGCCTTTATGTCCTCCTATGGTTCTCCTGGATGCTGGTGTCCCATGGTGGCTTGAGAGGGGCTGTGCCAGGCCTTTGTTTAAAAATGTGATTCCTGTGCAGCTCTACCCTAGCTTAAACCTGCTGATCAATTGGTGGCTTGCATCCAAGTTTAAGTTTATTGTTTGACAGGTGTTGTCATTACATACACAGTAGAAAAAATTATGCACTCACCAAAACACAACCGGTCTCAGTAACATTTGCAGATCGTAAATTTTATTTAAACATGAAGTGCGACCCAGGTACAATCAAACCCTGACAGAATAAAGTGCAAACTGTTAAATACATTACATACACAAAGTTAAAAATACAATATTGGTGGGAGATCACGTGGCCTTTCGTAGAAGATGGCAGCAACTTGAGGGTTCTCCGCTCCCTTCTCTAATTTTGTTTTCCAGGGAACTAACTGAGTTTACAGGTATCTGGAAGCCAGCCAGACCCTGTAGGACGTGTCCTGCACCATTCCGTGCTAGCTCATTTTCGGCTATTTAAAGAACCGAGTTAATTGTGGGTGAAAGTCCGCCTCGATTAAGCAACGCATTCTTCCCCTGCTCCTGCCAGCACAAATTTTGATTTTGCTCACGATTACATACTGGGCAGACTTTGGGGCACTGCAAGAAGTCTATCTGCACTGGTTTTGTACATTTTGGGGACAACGCGCTTTTTTGCAATTTTAAAGGAGCCAGCACTGGATTTCTTCACTGTAGGCTGGCGGCAAACTTACAGCCTGTGGGCCTCTCTCTTATCAGCAAGGCACTTACTCTACACCCCAAATCCTATATTCTACACGGCTAAGTTACCTGTATTGATGCTGGTAAATCCTTGGGCCCATCTAGGAGTGGATTTTGGGGTAAATAGTGATAACTTTCATTTTGGAAGATGCAGTCAACTGATTCTGAATTGGAAGCTAAGCGCCAGCGTGAGACTCATCGCCTCTGCTCCAGGAACAAGAGCTAAAACCTAGGAAGATCTACTAGACCTTTCTACTATAAAGAAAGCTTTATTCAAACTTATAGAGGAAGTGGCAGAGATAAAACCAGCCTTGACACAGTTAGCGAGAAGGGTGACTGACGCTGAGGCCAGAATCTCATCTCTGGAGAGAGCTATGAATAAATCAGGCCCTAATATAGTGGAGTGTAAAAGAAATATTGTTAAATTAGAAGATCGTCTAGATGACCTGGAGGGTCTAATAGGCATAATAATCTGGTCCTGCTGGGCCTCCTGAAGGTGAGGAAGGGCGAATACTGTCCAGTTTCTGCAGAAGCTTATTAAGAAATCAGTGGGCCCCCTCATCCAACAGGCGGAATATATTATAGAGAGGGTCATAGAGCCCTTAGAGCCAAACCTCCACCTTGAGCCACCGAGGCGGTTATTTTCAAACTTTTGAACTATTTGGACAGGAATACATCTTAAATGGGTGAAATTGGAAGTTTTCCAATGGGAAGGCAAAAACTGCGCCTGGTACCCGACTTAACCTGGAAGATGAGACAAGCTCGTCCCAGCTTCAGGCCGATTCACATGACTCTGGGCGGCAGGGATCCGACACCGTCTACTTTACCCTACGAGGCTGGAGGTTACTTTCAAGGATGGCCGAAGAGGTTCAACTGGGCAGAAGAAGCACTCGGCTCCCTGAGAACTTTGCTACCTGACTTGTTTCCCAAGGGATGAGAGATAATATGAACAGTGCATAGTAACTTTTGTTCTTGCTAAGTTTGGTGACTAAGATTTTTGGATTGTTATCAACATTTATAATCTGATTTTGATTGGGGTATCAGAGCAATATGTAACTCGGGATTGTCCTTAGATTACAGACTAGTTGGGTAAGTATCACGTCTGCTGATGTGTGTGACATTTAACTACTATTGGGATGGGCTAGAGAGCCTTACCAGCTGTATTATTGATATACCTTGGTTAGAAGTATTATAGTACTTTAGATTACAATTAGAGTCAGGGTGGGTTTACATCAGTCCTTGAAGATATAAAGTTATGGTTAACATTTTTATGAGGTGGCAGGCTACATTGTTTGCACGTACGCCTGGAAGAATACTTTTGTTCCTTTTTGTGACACTTGTATTAATGGTGTTTGACGTATAACAATAGTTTTCTTATTGGTAATTTTTGGCTGGGGTACTAACTAGCTATAAGGATCCAGTTAGATTCGAACTGCTAAGGGTATAATGCTAGTTATGATTTTTAGGCAGGCCGGACAGCCCTGTCTTGTTTACTTAATAGTTCTGTTAGATATAGTTAAATGGCCTTCGGTTTAGCAGGCCTAAATGGAGTCCTTACGGGGGACTAAGGTTAGGTATGCCATGGATTGGCCTATAATCTCATTTTCTAGGGTTTGGATGGTTGGAGGTACTTAATGGCCTAATACATGCTTTATTAGTTTAATGGTTGCATTATACCCTTAATTTCTAATTTCTAATTTTTAATTTCTCTTTCTTTTGGCGAAAGTCTTGTCAATTAGTGTTTTACTATGTGACCTAATCATAGACCTATGGAGGGAGGTTAAATTTTTTTTTCTTTAGTAGCCTAGCCCATAGATAGAGTCTGACACGATTATATATTTAATTATATCAATAGTAGTGGCAGGCGGATATACCGTCTCTATGCAGCATCATGTACCCTGAGAGCGGTGTTGGCTCGAGCCAGGAGGCTGAGTTATAAGTTATTTGTGGGTATGTTATTATCTTGTTTAGGGGTTGGTGGGGCATTTGGGAAGGTAAATTCTTTTTGTTTTGAGGGAATTTGTATGGGGGAGGTGCAGCTATCCCAAGAGTTTCATGGTTTGTATAATGGATGGCAGATAGGTTGAATATAATTTCCTGGAATATCAAGGGAGGAAAGGATAACTAAAAAATTGGTCATTCCGAATCACCTTGCCCGCTTGAAACCAGCAATAGTATTTTTACAAAAACCCACATTCTTGCTGACCGACTGGCCCATTTCAAGAAGAAGTGGGTGAATCAGGTTTTGGAGCGGGATTCTCCTCTAATAGCCGGGAGTAGCTATTTTAGTTGCTCGGGGTTCCATTCACACATTCTCAAATAATATCCAGTCCCTAAGGTCGATTTATTTTTGTTTCAGGTAGTATCGGAGGGATTAATCTAGTCCTGGGTTCAGTATATGGGCCTAACCTAGATTCACCAGACTTTTACACAGTTAGGATTGACCTTGGCTTCTTTTGGGAGCGTCCCAATAATCATAGGTGGGGACTGGAATTTAGTTCAGGTCAACCGTCTAGACAGATCACATTGTAAAGGCTCTTCCTCTCTCCAGCTCAGAAGACTCTCAGAGAGCTTATGCCTTCAATAGGTCTAATAGATCCCTGGCTTACTTTCAACCCTAGCCTCCGTGAGTTTACATTTTCTTCTGCAGTGCATAAATCACACTCGAGATTGGACTTTTTCTGGTCAGTCAGTTTAGTTTGTCCTGGGTGGTGGATGCCACAATTTTGCCCGTGTAATCTCTGACCATTCACCTATAAGGATTACATGTTCTCTACCACCTTTACTAAATAGGTCATACTCATGGTCATTAAACAACAATATTTTAAAAGATTCCAATACATTAGCCAGCTTTAAATTGTTCTTAAAGCTCTATCGCCAGCAATTGGGGTTCCATTAATGCTATTGACCAAGCGTGGGTGGCTCTTAAGTCGGTGTGGCGTGGTGAGTTAATACGCTTAGCAACTGTCCGCAAGTTCAAGTCAGGGACACTATTAGACAAATGTTTAAAGGAAATAAAGGAACTAGAAAAGCTAAACGATAATCAAACAACGGTAGAACAAGAAAACAAATTAATCTTTTAAGAAATCAGTATGCGGACATGCAGAGAGAGAAAGTCATTAGTTTAGCCTCCAGAGTCAAGGCTTTATACCTGGGACGAGGCAGTAGGGCAGGAAGGCTGCTGGCTTGGCAGTTAAAACAGAAATCTTGGCAAGGTGGGTGACTGCTCTCAACCACCCGGAATCAGGGCAAGTGATTACGGATCCGGCTGAAATACTAGGTATCTTTAAGTCCTTTTACCAAAAGCTCTATACAAGCCAGCGGCCCTCCACCCAGGTATTAGATGAGTCAAGAGTTTTTGAAATCATTTCGTACGGAACTCTCAAGAGATGCTGGTCCTCAATTGGTAGCCCCATTTTGGTGGAAGAAATAGAAAGTGTTATTGATTCGTTTTGCCAGACAAAGCGCCTGGTCTGGACGGATTTTCAGCTTTCTTTTATCAGCAATTTAAAAATATTCTTGCACCTTTATTGCAGGAGCTATTTTCCTTTGGTGTGATCAAGGATCAGGACCAGACACCATTCGCGGCTAAGATTATTCTGTTGCCAAAACCAGGCAAGCCCACTGTGAAGTGGGTAGCTATAGAGCCGATTTCATTGCTAAACTTGGATGTTAAAGTCTTTGCTAAAATTTTGGCCAACAGATTAAAGCGAGTTTGCGGACTTTATTGAGTCCAGAGCAAGCTGGTTTTGTGGAGGTTGCTCCTCAGCTGATCACTTCCATAAGTTGTTTTACCTGGTTTCTGAGTCTATGGACCTGCGCTGGATGCGTCGTTAGTTTCTTTAGATGCAGAGAAGCCTTTGACAGGGTGGAATGGGCTTTCATGTTAGCTACCCTGTCAAAGCTAGGCCTTCCAGATAGATTTATTCACATGGTTAGCATTTTATATTCTTGCCCTGTAGCTAAAATCCAATGTAACAACTTAATTTCCGAGGTCTTTCCCTCTCTAGAATTTTCGGCAGGTTGCCCTTTATCACCATACCTTTTTAATTTATACATCGAACCGTTGATTCGTTCCATTAAGTCCAATAGAGAGGTGAAGGGGCTATGGATTGGAGGCACTGAGTTTAAATTATCTGCATTTGCAGACGACTTACTGTTACACATCTGGACACTACTTCTTCCCTTCCTAAAGCTCTTGATTTAATTGATAAGTTCAGTAAGTGTTCAGTATACAATTTAAACAAGAGCCAAACGTCAGTCTATGCTTTGTCCCTTTTCTTCATAGAAGTTGGTGCCTCTCCCTGGGACTTCGTTGGCAAACCAATTCAATAACCTATTTGGGGATTCAAATATCTAAGAATTTAGAGAACTTAGTTGATTTAAATCTTAAACCTTTAGTTAAAACTATTAAGGAAGATTTGGTTTGATGGTCAAAACTCCCACTGACTTTTTGGAAGAGCCAAGGCGATAAAAATGATGGTTATGCCCAAACTTTTTATACTCTATCTAATTTAAATGTGTATTTGCCAAAGTCCTTTTTCAAGCCACTATTTCAACAATGTGCGGCTTTCCTCACGGAATGGGAGACCCCCAGAAGAAGTTACCTCAAACTTACTGCTCAGCGGCTTGACTCGGAGGGCTCAACTACCGGACTTTTATACTTATTACCTTGCGATCCACCTGGCAAGGTCGAGTGTGAAGGACGGCGAGGACCTAACATACCCTGGCCTTCACTTAGATCGTTTATTTGTTAGTGGCCTTAAGCTGGATTTGAGTCTTTACTTTATGTTCCATGGGTTAAAGTTCCAAAGAGGGCGAGGATACCCGTTAAGATGGGAAATTAAAGCCTTGCAACAGTTCTACACAAAATTTCAACTCTCACAACGATATGACTTATCTCCAACCTATAGTAGGAAATCCGAATTTGATCATAGGGAAGCAACCTATATCTAGACAGGAATTGAAGGGGTAATGAAGTACGCGGGTTCAGGATCTCTTTCAGAACAATAGGCTTCTTTCACTTCAGGCTCTGGCGGAGTCGGAAGGTAAATGTCAATCCTACTTAAAATTAAGTCAAATTTTAAGCTCGTCAAGTCGTATTTTGGTAAGAGGCTGGGGCAAAATATTTTGGGACCTATGTTTGTGGAGTTGAAAGGGTATACGAAGCGGGTAAGGTGATATCCAAAATGTATAAGTATATTATAGTCAAAGACTCTTTGAAAGTGTCACCAGTTCCGATATACTGGGAATTAAATCTGTCTTTAGGTAAATCAGCAGAAATTTGGGAGAAGGCTTGGGTCGATATCTATAAATTTGTCAAGCAGGATAGATTAAGAGAAGTTCAATTTAAGTTACTTCATAATCTATATTTCTCACCAGCTAAGCTTTCAAGGATGAGTAGTCGCTTTACAGCGAATTGTATTGAGTGTAATGATTCTCTGGCTACCAGCTACCACAAGTTTTGGACCTGCCCTAAGGTGGTGGGACTGTGGCATTTGGTGAAGCAAATGATTGGTCAATTCTACGATCTGGACAGATTCTTCACTCCAGAGGCTTGTATATTTGGTGTGTTTGATAAAATACATAGTAAATTAACTAAATGTCGATTAGCTATGGTAGCAGCAGTAACTAAACTGATAATTCTGCGCCACTGGAGAGGTGATTGGACTCCTTCAGTGCGGGTGGTGGGAGGAGTTTATGAGTGCATTGAATGCAGAAGATCGGCTCTTTCTTTGTATAATGCTTCACCATTATTCTTGCAATGTTGGGGAAGCTATTCCAATGTTTGAAGGATAGAGTGCGGGTATTAGCGTTAAAACTTACAACACTCTTTTAATTACTGGAAGGATATCGACTCAGTTTGGTACATTATTTGGGTGAATCCTCTCCTCCATGTTACCTCCATTTGAAGACTTAGTTTTATTACTTATATTTGGGTCTTATTTTGTTTGTTTTCCGAGGTTTCATTATGTTTGAACTCATTATAGTAGTGAGTCAGCCATAGGGTAGCTGCAGGGTGGGGGTTAGGGGTTTTGTTCTGCTTTGTTACTTCTCCTTTTTCTATTTATTGTTTTATGGTGCCTCTGTATTATGTACTGCATGATATATATGTTATGTTTGATAAACTTCAATAAAGTTCGGTTATTTGCAAAAAAAAATACAATATTGGTACAAATATAGAAAATTTGGCTTGGATCCAATGGGAAGGAGGCGGGGTGGCCAGAAAAAGTTGAAGTTGGCAGGCAAAGTTGGAGGAGGTGAAATGGGCCCTTGCTGGTGCAGTATTCAGTAATGGGGAAGGTGAAGGTGGCTGGTGTCTGGCAATTATGACCCTCTATATTTCTCCTGGACGCTAAAAGCAAGATGAGCATGATTGAATCTCATATTTATCAGTGCAGCAGTGGTTTGATTCTGCCATCTGAATGAAATACTTTCATCAGGACTTCTTTGTTCATAGTCTTCAAAGGTTTACTATATAATGAAACTTGCAGTTCATCAAATCACTGTAGACCTACTGTAAGTTCCATATCAGGAACTTGGTAACCAAAGGATTTGGGAATAAGGGACACAAGCTTCAGTGCAGTATGTGAAGATCTAAAATAGAAAGTAAAAGGATCCAACACTGCAGTCCACAACAGAAGTATACCACTACAGGTGAATCTTCACTTTATTTTGTTTCATTTTGGTAGAAAAATTACATAGGTACAGTAAAAAAAAAAAAACAGTGAGAACCCACTGGGCTCCAACATTATTTAACACCTCGCTCCTTAACACTTGTCACGATGTGACAGTAGCATATTCGTGTGCGGACTGAAGTGCTGGACCTTTTCCCTTTGGTGACAAGGTTCAACTCTTGCTAGAGCAAAATACTAGTTGCATGGCCTTCAGTGAACCTTTTAGTGCCCCAGTCTACCCAACTGTAAAAATGAATAGAGGCAGAGCCTCACAGAAAATGAAATGTTACATACTACATAGACACTGTAAGCAGATAAGGGCCTATGGCCTACCAGTCTGCCCATTTGAGCTTGTAAGTTCCCTTTACATTTTCTAGACGTCCGTTGTCCCTTACCCCTGACCTCCAGAATTCCCATATGTCTATCCCATGCATTCTTATATCCCGTGATTGTTTCAGCCCCACCACTCCCTCTAGCAAGGTGTTCCACTTGTCCACCATCCTTTCTGTGAAGAAAGTCTTCCTCAAGTTTCCTCTGAATAGCCCTCCTCCAACTTCATCCCATGCCTCTCGTACTGGAACATCTTTTCACTGGAAAATAGTGTATTCCTGCACCTTTTCCTCCCTGTTTGGTACTTTTATGTCTTTTTATATCCCTCTCCCTCCTCTCCTTATGGGAGTACATGTTCAAGTCCTGCCTGTCCTCATAGAACATGTGACGCAATCCCTGTACCATCTTTGCTGCCCTCCTCTGAACCTTCTCTGCCCTGTCTATGTCCTTTGTATGTAAGGTCTCCAGAACTGCACACTGTACTCGAGGTGCATCCTCACTAGTGTCTTGTATAGTGGAATAGTGGGAATTATGACCTCCCTTTTCCTGCTGGTGATGCCCTGCTTATGCATCCCAGCATCCTATTTCTTTACCGCTGCCTTGTCGCACTGTTTCCCTACCTTGAGGTAATCAGAGATGATAATCCTAAGCTCCCTTACTGCTTGGTGCATGCTATATCCTCACCCCCAACTGATATGTTGTTCCAGGGGTTTGTGCCCTATATGCATTATCTTGCACTTCTTTGCATTGAATTTCAACAGCCAAACCCTTGACCATTCTTCAAGCTTCTGTACATCCCTCCTCATTCTGTCTATACTCTGGTGTGTCACTCTGTTACAAAGCTTCATGTCCTCAGTGAACAGGGAAATTCTGCCTTCTAGGTCCTGTGCAATATCACTGAAGAAGACGTTGAATAGTACTGGTCCCAGCACTGATCCCTGTGGTACCTCACTGGTCACTCTTTCCTCTGTAGAGTGACAGCCATTTACTACCACCCTTTCTGTCCTGCTGCCCAGCCAATTACCCATCCACTGCACTACTGTCCTTCCCACTCCTATATTCTCTATTTTGTTTAATAGCCTTCTATGTGGCAAAGTATCAAAGGCCTTGCTGAAGTCCAGATAGGCCAGGTCCATTGCCCTCCCTGATCCACCTCCCTTGTCACCCACTCCAAAATTCATTGAGATTTATCTGCGCATGACCTTCCCCGGTGAAACCGTGCTGCCTTGGGTCCTGTAGACCGTGAGCACCCAGATATTCCACCAATCTCTCCTTCACTAGAGCTTCCATGATCTTCCCCACTATCAAGGTCAGGCTGACTGGTCTGTAGTTCCCCACTTCCTCTTTGTTCACGCTTTGTATAACGGACTACATCTGCTGTCCTCCAGTCTTTGGGTACCTCCTCTGTTTCCAGTGATTGGCTAAACAGGATTTCCAGGGTTCAGCTACCACCTCTCTTAGTTCTTTTAGGACCCCATCTGGCCCCATTGCGTTACTGACTCTTATTTCTTCCAGTTCTTTTAGGACCATTTGCTGTGTAAAGTGACATATTTCCATTTCTACACTGTTTCCCACCCTTGTACTCCTTTCAGGCCAATTATCCTTATCTTCCTCAGTAAAGACTGAGCAGAAATATCTGTTCAGTATGTCGGCATTACTGTTGTCATCCTCCATCGGCCCCCATCCTCCCCTTCGGTCTCACTGTTCCTCCCTTTGCCCTTCTATTTTCACTTATGTACCTGTAAAGATTTTGTCCCCTCTACCCACTGATTTTGCTATATTTCTTCTGTCTGAGCATTAGTTTCCTTACTGACCTCCCTGGCTCCTTTGCTTCCCTAGTACTTCTCTCTATCCCCTTCAGCCTGCGTCTTTTGTGTGCCTGAATGCAATCTTTTTGGTTTTCACTTTCTCCACTACCTCCTTGGAAAATCATAATGGCCTCCTCTTCCTTTTCCCTTGATAACCTGCTTAATGCATAATTTTGTTGCTTTTATAATCCCTGTTTTAAATATTGCCCACTGTTCCTCCATCCCTGATTCCTCTCCATTCCCTTTAGTGCCTCTTTCAAGCATGTCCCCATTTTCCCAAAGTCTGCCCTCCTAAATTCCAGGATACATGTTTATGTGCAGTTTGGTTCTGCTCCTCCTTTGATTTCAAACCACAGTGACTGGTGGTCACTGTTGCCCAGGTGCTCCCCACTGTTACCCCTATCACACTAACCCCATTTGTGAGCAGGAGGCCCAGCATTGCCTTCTGCTGAGTTGGTTCCATGACCAGTTGTAGGAAGGTACCTTGAAGGATTCCAGGATAAATCTGCTACTGATTGATGCTGCTGCTCAGAGGCTCCAGTCCACTTCTTAAATATTGAAGTCTCCAACCAGCACCACCTCTCCCTTGTCTGCCATGCTTTGGATCACTAGCATTAACTTTCTGTTTGTCTCTTCCTCCTGAGCAGGTGGTCTATTGACCACCTTTGTGCAAATGGCTGACCCAATTTTTCCTTCCCAGCATAACCCAGAGTATCTCTCCCCATTTTGTCAGATACGAGATAGCCTGACCATGGAGGGTTTAAAAAATCTCTTAAGACATACTTGTTTCAACAGGCTTTTGAAGGGTATTGGTAAAATAGTAGTTGGAAATACTGTAAAATGTATATATTTACTGTTTTAGTGTATTTTATGGAGCTGATATATTATTTTATTTATGCTAAGGCACCCTGAGCTCTGGAAGAGTGCCTAATACAAATAAAGTTTTACTTTGTTCCTCCTGGACCTCTGAGGTCTTTATGCCATCTTTCACATAAAGTGCCACTCATCCTTCCTTCCTGCCTGTCCTGTCTCTTCTGAATATGTTGTAGCTGTGTATGGCCATCTCCGATTGTAGTTATCATTACACCAGGACTCTGTGATGGCCACAGTGTTCAAGTCTGACTGCACCATGGCAGCCTCAGATCCTCCACCTTTTGCTAATTCTCCTGGCATTGGCACATGACATTCCATGATGTGAAATCCTGGACTGTTTAGCTGTTCTACTCCAGCGCCCTCCCTGGTTGTCTTTTATCGCTGGTTTTCTCTGCTGTCTGCCCTCCTGTTGAATGTTGCCCCTTTCTGCCTATCCACCCCTTGGGTGCCTATATCCACCTTTTGCACACTGCTTTGTAGAGATATTCCCTCCTCATGTTCAATGGTTTCACTGCTAGCTATGGCGGATGGGCAGTTGGGTACCCTCCTTGTTGGCCTGCCACCCCCTTGGCTAGTTTAAATGCTTGTCTATGTAGCATTTAAACTTATCGTTGAATGGATTCCCCTCAAGATGGATGCAGGCTGTCAGGCTTGAACAAGCTCCCATCCCTCCAGGTGAGTCCCCAGTCACCAATGAATCAAAACATTTCCATGGAGCACCAGTTCTTCAACCATGTGTTAAAGTTCCTGGTGCATGTGCCCTACACTCTCCCATGCCTCTCACAGGTAGTACATCCAAGAAGGTGACAGATATAGCTACTTGCCCAAGACACCTTCCCAATTTTCTAAACACTTCCTGAACTTCCTTAGGGTCCCCATTTGCCAGGTTATTAGTACCAGGTGGATAATGAAATCCAGCTCACCCTTCTGTCTTGCCTTTCTGGCAATCCCCAGGATCTTCCTCTGATCCCTCTACTCCATGGCACCTGGTAGGCATCTCACCTCCCTGTCACCCCTCGTGTGTTCCTAGTTTAATCCCTCTTATGATAAAGTCCCCACCAGGATTCACTTCCTCTTCTTCTGGGGTCCTGCTTTCCCCACTGAGGTCATCTCCTCAGTTGACCTCCACATCCTTCCCTTCCACTTCACTGGGTAACTCTGTTTGGTTGTCCCCATTTGCCAGTGCTGCACATTATTTCTGGAGTGCAATAGGATTTGGGATGTGTCTCTGCCTGACTGCCCTAACCCTCCCCAAGCTCACCATCATCAAGTGCTCTTCAATCTTGGCATCCTTTGAGGCAGTGGCGTTGGACAGGGTGGTCTCTGGATAGGGAAGGTAATCCTGACCCAGTTTACTTCCACTCTGAGTCTGGTAACCTTGTTCCACAGTCCAGAGATGCTTGCAGGTAGGGCAGTATGTCAGCATCCACAAGGTCTGCCTGAGTATGGCTGCCCGCATCCACTGCATTGCATCACTCCTTAGATTATACTGCATTATAATACTATTCCAGTTGATGTCTGTTTCTGAAGCGCTCCTTCTAGTTCCCTCTTATTAATTTACTGTGCGAAAATCCTGCCACTGATCCTCAGATACTTTTTTTAAGAATGAAAGAACAAAAAAATGAGTCAAACGCTTGTTGTTCTGAGGGTGGGCTTCCTCCCCTTATGCCTCTCCTACTCCACAACCCTTCTATTCCCAGTGCTTTGTTCCTGTCAATCAGATTTAACAGGGCATTTAATTAAGAATGGGTGGGTGGGGATGGATAGGAGCAAAATTTGCAGCAAGTAAAGACAGCAGAAAAACAGCACCACAAAAATCACACCAAACTAGGTTTCAAATTTTCAAAAACCCCAAAACAATTCCAAGTAAAGATAGCAAAGGATAACAGCATCACTAAAAGCACACCAAACTAGGTTTCAGATTTTCAACAGCCCCAAAACAATTGCAGGTAAAGACAGCAAAGGAATAACAGCACCACTAAAAGCACACAAATCTAGGTTTAAAAAGAAAACAAGAGCAGTTACTGCACTGCATTGCAATGAATCTGGATCGTTCCTCTTCTGGCATCTCAGTGAGGCAATTCTAGATAATAAATTATAAAAATAAAATATAAAATAACATTTCCACAGAACAGTTGGGCCAACTTCCATAGCAGAGGCATCTATATATATATATATATATATATATATATATATATAAATTTCAAAAAATGTGTTAATCCTCTAGTTAAAGATAAAGCCACAAAAGTAGAAATGTGGGGTTATGGTTTTCAAAGCTAACACCACACACATCTCTGAGACACCAACAGGTGTTGAGGGGAGTGCCTTGGGGTCATCAGCCTAACACTCACCTTATTCTATAAGTAAATAAGATGAGATGGGTACAGTATAAAGAGAATGGGGTGAGCCTTAGGGGCGGATGATCTGAAAGCACCCCCTGATGCCTGATGGTGTCTGCAGGTTGGGTGTGGGGTGTTAGCTTTGAAAATCTGACAACACATTTCTGTATGTTTGTGGCTTTATCCCTAACTAGAGCATTAACCCAGTTGTTTGCAATTTATTGCCTTACTTTTATGAGATAGTATAAATGTATCCGTGATTTGCATGTGGAGCACAGGGTCCTCATGGTCCTTGATGCCCTGGCAGCAGATTTGTGAACGTATTGTTCAGTGGTTAATTGGCGAGCAGTTGGTAGTTTGTTCCAGTCAGCTTGGCCTAGGAAGAAAAAGGTCCATCTCCTATAGTACTTCTCAAATTTTGTTTCTACCCGTCAGCATATACAGTGCAACCAACTTAAAATACACTGGATAAAGGCACATGTTGCTTAAATGCACAGTGTTTCACTATCTCATATTTTCCTATCATCCCTGATTAAATTAGCCTGATGAGTGAAAACTGCTTGCTTAGACCATCCATCCACCCATCTACTTAAGTGTACATTCACACCTTGTAACATGTTTTTATTACACTACTGCCATCAGTGGTATAAAAGTTCTTTGTGTTGCAAGGAGCAAAGAGACCATTCAGATTTTGACAGCCAATGAGACATGAAAAGTTATGCTGTCTGTTGATGATAAGATTGCTCTAACTCAATGACTGCTAATGGGAGAGGTAAAACATTTAGATGCAACACTAGAAAATGGCACTGACATAGTTTTAGCAATTGGTATGGTCAGACACTTCCTGAAACTTCTGGGATCTTTATAGAGAAATGCTCTGCCTGCCTGTAATACCACACATAAAGCTGCAACTGTATCTATAGACTCCCAAATGTGGGTATCTAAAGAGAAACTGCTATGTGAATGGGTATTTGTAATACAGTACTGTACTATTATGATGGTCTGTGTGTTTATAAGATAAATAAACTACACAACCATTAAATAGCATAGTATCTATGCAATTTTTTTAATTCAAAATGAAAATCTGCTGAAATGCACACCCTGGAAAAATGCAATTTACTTGCAAATGGGCATGCATTTAAAGGGCTCCACTCTAGTAAGATTTTGTACAGTACAATTTAATTAAGTTTCTGACCTTCCATATAAGAATGTTGGATAGGGTTTGCAAAATCACAACCTTTTGCATAGAAAATAAAATAAACGTTTTATGTAAATCAAGTTCCCAATTTATTGTCACTAGAGTGTTACAGCAGTCATAAAAGGATGCCCATCTCCTGAAGCAAATCAAGCTGAAGTGCAAAAATTCAAAACATAAAAATTCAAAACTTCTTTTTAATTAAAGGCAGGTGTACATTATATAGAAAGCACTGTTGTTTTAATGTACTACAGTATATATTCCCATTTTTAATTTAAAAAGAAAAATACCGTACAACTACACACACACACACACACACACACACACACACACACACACACACAGTGAGCAGCACATGCTTTGCAAGCTCTGGAGACAAACTGACAGATTCCATATATTACAGCATTGAGCTTCTCACTGTGTCTTTTCTTCTTTCTCTCTCCTCACAGCTTTTGGAGACTGAACCTGCACACTGAATCTCATCATGTGCTGGAGACCAGGAATTGCAGGCACCTTCACAGCTCTCTCTTTCTCTGAATACAGGTACTGGTAGCTGAACAGTAAGGGGTCTGCCTGCCCTGCAACACCAGGACCCCACAACAATCCCTTGGCTCACTCTATCTCCTGAGTCCCCACACTGGCTCCCAGTCACAGTCCCATCTGTCCTCATTCTATCTGTAGAGCATGACCACAGACACACAAACAGGTACTTCTCTCCATTTCCCCATCACAGGGGAAGCATGAGTTGCTACACTGGTGAGTGAGCAGGAGGGCGAGCAGGAGGGAACTGCTCTTTCTCCCTGATACAGGAGGTGCATGGGTCGCTATAAAAGTGATTAAATTAATTTCATGTCCCTCAGGTGGATCACTGTTGGCAGGCTGGTAAAGGAGGCTGAATCCATTGATCTTTGGACAGCTCAGCCCAGGAGGTCCATTCATGACTCAAATCTGGCTGGTTGACTTCTTTGGTGTTACTGTCCCTCATCAAAGTATTTTCTCCAGAATGGCATGAATGATCTGGTGTACGACACATCTTGCAGTTTGAGCTGCTACTCCCATGGAGGGTTTGACACTCTCAGTGCATAGACGAACTTCATAAAAAATATTCTGACAGAAAATGTCCATGCATTGCAATAAAAAGGTGTTTTTCATTTCAGTGAAACAAACACTAATGAAATTTAATGAAAATCCTGATGCATGGCATATTTATTTTCGTGAGTTAGTTAATGTAATTGTTCCAGGTGAAGAACATTTAATTTAAGCAGCCATCTTGATCACCAGATAGCTATATAATAGGTAGGTATTTCTCTGCACTTGATCAGTTTCTTTTATTGATCAAACAGTTTTCCATTAAATTTCAACCTTTTAATACATTCAAACTTTTTTATCAAACTTTTTATGGATCCCTGTTTTTTATTTTTGATTGAAGTTCAAGGTTATCCAATAAATAGTTATAATTCAAAACTGTGTATGTTTTTTTTAAACCATCCAAAGGCACACCATTGGCACTGTCCCCATCATCCTGGAAATCCAGTGAAGAGATTAGGTAAAATCACCATGTTAAGTATAGAAAAAAAGTGTTTTATTTTTACTTCTTTTACCCTCCTATCCTAGAAAACCATACCAGATGACCTCATGAAACTTTCCACATTTGAGACTCTGACAGCCTGACCATGCATGCCAAATTTTGTGCTAATTTCTTTAAAGGATAACAAACCTATTGAGGTGCAAAATTGAGTTTAACATTAAACGTAGCATGCAACCCTAACCAGGTGGCACTATCCCGCCACTATAATATATACATATTATAGGGTATTTAAACTTTTAGCATTCTTCTGAACACATTTGGAGGCACTCTATTCTTTGGAATATATACCACACTCTCCACCAGAAAATCTTTGGTGAAAATCTTTTACTTCTAGAGTACCAAAACATTGCACTTATGTGCTTCAATAGTATAAACCAGTTGCAAGCAAACAGCATGTTTTCAGGGTAATGAATACTTTTGATCTCACCCGATCTCCCGTCCATGTCCTTCATATTCGGCACCAGGCTTCATGGCTCTATTGCATAAATCCAATTTTAGCATGGCGTCTAAAACATATGGCCTCAGAGCAGATATGGAGAGCTTTCATTAGCTGTAGGAGCTGGAGTACTTTATTTTATTCCACACCATTACCGTCTTCCAATGCCATCTTTACTGCTTAGCTACTTCCTGGTCAGGTTCGGCCTCATGTGGCGGTTGCCACAGTAGTTGCCTGACATTTCTGACATAAGCACATCTTCCTCAGAGCAAACATTAGTGACCTCTGGGGCTTCATTTATGCCCCTTTCATTACCATGGTTACCTTAACACTATGCTTCTGAATACTAACTTTATCCTCAATTATGTGCATTTTATGTGAAGAGTTTCTAAACTACTTCAGTGCCCCCTTCTAAAACAGTGTCACATTAAAAACAGCATTTCTGTGATTGTATTCTCTGGATAGACAGGCATTTATATTTCATTCTTAATGTGATTGTTATCATCAGATTCCCATTTTGTTTCGATCTACCAGGTTGTACTTATTTCATGCCTCTTTTATTTCTTACATATATTAATCTGATGGCCTGTTTTGCAGTACGCTTAGCAGGGTCCACATTATTACCACCAATTTTATTATTGCAGAACATTCTCTATCCATACAGTTTTTCTGTATTTGAGTGATTTAGTCAAATTATTTACTTGTTTTTTTATTTTTACTTTTGACCCAACTGCTAGCAACCTTTTCATCGACTGAACTGTGGGGGGATTGTGTACTCAGACTTCAAAATTTTCCTGTTTTCCACACTATCTATGTTTTAAGCAGTGCTTACTCAGGATTCATTTATTTTGCCCATTTTCCACATCCCTTTGTAAATTTTAAAGTTCATAAAGAACCACTTGAGTACTCAGCCTTCTTTATTTTGCTTGCTTTCCACCATTCTCCAGTGTCTCAATTTGATGTTTATTCTTTAGTCATACTACAAACACAGAATTCTACTTTTTCTTTACATCAACCAATTGTTTGCCTTTTCTTTCATTTAAAACACAAACTTCCCTATTTTTAAGCTTCTCAAAATTATTTTACACATTTCTTTTTCATACATCTCTCCTTCTATTAAACAGATTTCCTTGATTTAATTTCTCAAAGAAATTTGTGTAACACCACCTCCTTTTCTATGATGGTGTCTTAAAAGTGTCCTAAACAATTTTGTCTTTCAAAGACCATCTATATTTTTACTTATTTTGTATTTTATTATCTGGCTCATCACATGTTCAAATTTCTACAGCACACTAATGTGTGCTGTCATCCTAAATGCTGTGATAACCAGCATCTCTGTTCAAACCTCCCAGAATCACTGCATCCAGCTCTTCAATCCAATAACACTCTTGCTGTTGTAGCAGTGTTTTTAGATCTCCTCCTCTTGCAGGGACCTGTACTGACTCAGTTCAATGAATCTCAATATGGCTGGAGACTCATGTCCACTTTCTTCATAATGTTTTGCCATTGCATGTGTATAATTACTTAACCTTATTGCTGTTTTATGTTCTCCAATTCTGAGTTTTAACTCTTTTTCATTTGATCCATGTAGATTTGACCACAGGGGCATGTCAACATGTACACAACTCCTTTTGTTTTACAGTTTACAACATATTTTATTCTGTATTTTCTACCTATCCTTGGGTTATTAAATGTCTTGGCATTGTTTGTATTATTCAACGTATGCAATTACCACATCTAAAGTGTCCATTTGGTGCTTCTGGCATCCACTCTGGATGCAACACTTTCTTCTCTTCAAAGCTTTCATTAAAACAGCCCTCAAGTTTTTACTTTTGCCTAGTGATCCTTGGCTCTTGATCTGCAATGTCACTCAGACATGGTTTAGCGATAGCATCCCCAATGTTTTCTTACTGTTGTTATTACTTGTTAAAATTTTTTACTGTGGGTGGTGCTATATGTCACCTTGTGTTCATCACTACTTCTTACTTGTTTCTCCAACAATTCATTTCTTGTCCTTTTCTGTGATCTTTTCTCTGCTGATATTAATATATTTTGCTCATATCCCTATTAAGAGTCTTTTGCACATATTTGCCATTTCTTTTTTTTGCTGTTTCTATTTCTGAACAGTTCCTATATAGAATTGTCTCTAGTTTATCTCCTTTATTATAGATCTGTAAATCCAAATAATTAATCATGTGCTGTGTTCTTCTGTGAAATATAAATGTCTGTTGCTGTTCTTAATATATTTGTAGAATTCTTTAAACTCATGTTTTGACCCTGACCATAGGCAAAGTACATCATCTATAAATCAGACCCATAACTTCAGATTTTCTTTCCATTTATTGTTTTCCTCATTCCAAATAAATTCCTTCTCCCATTTTCCTAGGTACAAATATACTAGTGATGGTCCAAATGTAGTGCCCATTGCTGTTCCATGATGTTGTTTATAATATTTACCATTGAATAGAAAAATAATTTGAATTTAATGTAAATTCTGCCATTTGTACTATCAATTCGGATGGTGGTAGTGTATACATGTCTCTATTCCATAATATTTCTTTTATTGTATTAATCCCTTCATTGTGGTGTATATTATTGTACAAATTCTCTATGTCAAATGTTGCCATCCATTCTACTTCTGTAGCATCAACATATTTTAATAAGTTGAGTACACTTCTTGTATCCTCTATATATGACTTCTCTAGTGCCACCCATGGTCTCAGAAAATGGTCCACAAATTTTGAAAATGGCTCCATAATGGAGCCTACACTGCTCACTATGGGTCTACCAGGTAGATTCACATTTTTATGGACCTCATGCAACAAATGCAGAGTAGGTCTTATTGGCTGGGTTACTGTCACAAATTCTCTTTCATTTTGTAATCCATTTTCTGTTCTCAGCATTATTTATAATTTCATCAGCTCTTAATTGTATCCCTCAGTGGGGTCACTCCTCAATTGTGTATAGTACTGTTCATTGTTCAATTGTCTGTAGATTTCTGTAAGGCACATATATGTGGGCCATGTTACCATGACTCCCCTTTGTCTGCATTTTTCATTTGTAGATCCTTATTTTACTCAATTCTTTTATTGCTTCTCTTTCATCTCTAGTTATATTCTGTTTTCTTTTCTGTGGTTCTTTAAATGCCTCTTCCATGTCTTTATTAACAATTTTACAAATGTACTCACTAGTGCACTTTGTTTGCCTGGAAGTATGAAAGTAATTTTTTTCTTAAATTGTGTTTCCTCTCTGAGTACCTGATTTCTTCTTCAATTTCTTGGCCATTTTGTATTTTCTTTGTTGTCATAATAACATATCTTGATCTTATTACAGGTTCCACTGGAATTCTAGAGAAATGAACCTTTAAATGCAGCTGCCTGAATAACTTAAAATTGTCAATTTTCATCCTAAAACATTTCTTTTTTTTCTGTGGGGATAAAAAGTAAACCCCTTTTTAGTACTTTTCTTGGCTTTTAGTTAATTCTGAATTTGACAAATTTATGATTTTCATTTCATCAGTCTCACTGACCCCCTCAGTGTCTGGTTTCTTCCCAATATTGCTCATAATTCTTCTATTCACCTCTCCCTCTCCCTCTCCTCTCCTCTGCTGCTTCTTCCTCTTGCCCCCCAGTCCTCTTCCTCTCATTGTGTGGCTGCTGATCCTTCCATTGAGTCTTCAAAAATCCTGATGTTCTCCTTTATTAGCCTGAACTTCATAATTCTCACTTTCACTTTCATCTGTAATTTCCACATTGTCCACATGGACATTTTGTTTTTCCTTTATAGTGTTATTGTCTAGTAGCCTTTTCCATGTCAGTTATTAATTGTCCCATTTTGTAATCTCTCATGCCTCTTTCATGTTTTTTTATTTTATAAGCCTTTAATTCTTCCTCAAATTTCTTCATTTTGTCTTCTAATTTCTTCAAGCTATCATCTATTTTGGGTTTTCAATATCTTTAAAATTGAATTCCCTTTTGTTTTTATTACATCTTTTACATTTTGTGTTCGTTACTTGTCTTTTTGATCACAGTTAACATTAAATCAAGTGATCCTTTATTAAGTAATCTTTCCCAGTCCTTCATGAAATCTGGGTCATCTAGGCCCAATGTTGTTTTTTTTTTTGTATTCTTATCCCTCTGGGAATCTGTTTCTCCTCAATATTGCTAAGGGATATCACATGCAAATTTTAAAGTTCCACAAAGAACCACTTGTGCACTCAGGCTTCTTTATTTTGCCTGCTTTCCGAAGGACATGGAATGGGGTTGGGTGAGATCAAAAAGTGTTCAGTACCCTGAAAAATCATGCTTTTTGCTTGTAACTGTTGATACTGTTGAAGTACATGGGTGCAATGTTTTGGTACTCTCAGAAGTAAAAGATTTACACAAAATAATTTACTGTGGAGAGTTTGGTATGTGTTCCAAAGAATAGAGTGCTCCTCAAATGCATTCAGAAGAACACGAAAAAAGTTTAAATGTATCCCCAAACAGAGTAGCACCATTAATGGTTTACTGTTAGACATGGAAAAAAATTAAAATAAAATACAGTAAGTGTGTGTACCTCAAAGTGCACAGGCAAATTTGTATTCAAAGAATATTATAAGGGCAGTTAAGGTTGAGTAGCATGTTTAATGATTAAACCTGAGATTTTGCACTTCAATAACTTTGCAACCGATCAATGGATTTGCACAAAATGTGGTAGACACTGTCCTGTGGTGTAGATCTCTTAAATTTGTAAGTTTCCTTTTGGTAGTGTGTGTGAATTCCAAGATCGAGGCAGTTAAAAAGTCATAAAGTCACCACTTTTTGCATTTTTTATCATGCTTGAATCCAGATGGTGTGTAATTTTGGTGTGATTTTTATAACATATATTAATCTGTTGCAAAGTTATTCAGTTTTCCATTTCCCATTGTTTTCAATGGGAATATCATTTTCAGGATAGAGGGAGAATGTTCAACAAAGCATCTGATCTTAGAAAAATAATTCTGTCTTACGAGGCCCATTCCTTTTTCCTGAGAATAAAATCCTTTTATGAGAGAAAAGCCTTTTCTAAATTCGCCATCCTGTTTTTTCTCCAGCAACTAAAAACCATGTAAAATACATAAACATTTTGTCATTTTAAAAACAAACATCAGAATCTAGCTAAACAGGCCCATTTAGCTAGATTCCTGTGTTGTTTTTTGAAATTTAGGAACAGAAATACTTTATCTGAGCACCTGAAATCCCAGGTAACCTGTTTAGTGAGAGGCCTTCTACAACATTCTCTGTATGAGAACAGTGGATTTTATTAAGTTCTGCAGCCGCAGCTAAACTCCTGCTGCCAGCTGCAGTTGCAGTTCTGAGCCCCTTTCAAACCTGATGCTAACTACCACATCATGAAATTTTCCAGACGCAATATTTAAAATGGAAAATGCTACAAAACAGCAGTATTTCTCACAGCTCTTTTAAAGCCTACAGAGGTACTGATCTATGTACTGGTTTCTCAGCATTATATGCATCAAGTATTTTGCTGTGTAAGGTATTCTTGACATCATTACATATTTATTGGAGGATTCTTTACTGTTCCCAGAACAGCAAGAACTGAAAGCAGCATAACTGAAACAGGGAAGGGAAATACCAACATTTTGATGAGTTGCTGCATTTTTTCATGATAAAGCTAACCTCTTCTGATTTGTCAGTATTTCACAGCTGCTGATATGGTGTCTAGTGTGCACCCTCACTCCTGATCACTGTCCCCATACATTCCCTGGTGTTTAGTGGCATCCCCATCCTCTGATCTTCGCCCCCAGTCCTTTCCTTATTTAATTGATGTAATCTGACACCAGGATGCCAACCCTGGTGTCAGATGCTAACCCACCCCTCACAGCCCCTTGTTTTATTACTTAGCTGACATCAGGGGCCCAATCCCATGTTGGCATGTAGAGTTCCACCCTCCCAATCAGTGTGGGTCACTGGGAGCCCCTCCTAGTGTCCCAACATATTTGTTTATTTAAACCCAGCAATATGAAAACCATCACACAACTTTTTATTTTTTCATGAAAAAATAAAATGGTCACTGTCATCCCTGCTGTCCCCCAATTCCAAACCCTACCATGGAGATTAGTGTCCAAAAGGTGGATAAGCAGAAAGGGCAAAATTCAGCAGAAGGACAGACAGCAAGGAGAACCAGGGATAAATGACAACCAAGGAAGGGGCTGGAGTAGAACAGTGAAGCAGTCTAGGAGGTCAAATCATGGAAAGCCATGTGTGCAAATGCCAGGAGCCTTAGCAACAAGATGGAAGATCTGGAGGCTGTCATGGTACAGTCAGACCTGGACATTGTGGCCATCACTGAAACCTGGTGTAATGATAACCATGACTGGGAGATGGCCATACCTGGCTACAACATATTCAGAAGAGACAGAGCAGGCAGGAAGGGAGGAGGAGTGGCACTGTATGTGAAAAATGACATAAGGGCCACACAGATCCAGGAGGAACAAAATGGGGAGAGATACTGTGGGTTAAGCTGGAAAGGAAAATGGGGCCAGCCATCCACACAGGTGTGGTCTATAGACCACCAGCCCAGGAGGAAGAAACAGATAGGGAGCTGATGCTAGCCATCCAAAGGATGGCAGACAAGGTGAGGTAGTACTGGTTGGAGACTTCAATATACCAGACGTGGACTGGAGCATCCCAGCAGCAGCATCAACTAGGAGCAGATTTATCCTGGACTCCTTCAGGGTGCCTTCCTCAAGCAACTGGTCATGGAACCAACTCGGCAGAAGGCAATACTGGACCTTGTGCTCACAAACAGGGACAGTGTGATGGGGTAACAGTGGGGAGCACCTGGGTAACAGTGACCACCAGTCATTGTGGTTTGAAATCACAGAAAGAGCAGAACCAAACCACACAAAAACACGTATCCTGGATTTAGGGGGCAGACTTTGGGAAAATGGGGAGATACTTGAAAGAGGCATTAAGGGAATGGGACAGGAATCAGGGATTGAGGAACAGTGGGCAGTATTTAAAATGGGGATTATAAGAACAACAGAATTATGCATTAAGCAGGTTAGCAGAGGAAAAGAAAGAGGAGACTATTATGGTTTTCCAAAGACGTAGCAAAGAAAGTGAAAGCCAAAAGATTGCATTCAGGCAATACAAAAGACACAGGCAGAAGGGGATAGGGAGAAGTACCAGGAGAAACAAAGGAGGCAGGGAAGTCAGTAAGGGAAGCCAAAGCTCAGACAGAAGAACACATTGCAAAATCAGTGGTTAAAGGGGACAAAACCTTTACAGGTACATAAGTGAAAAAAGAAGGACAAAGGGAGGATAGTGAGACTGAAGGGGAGGATGGGAGCCTGTGGAGGATGACAACAGTAAAGCTGACATATTGAACAGGTATTTCTGCTCAGTCTTTACTAAGGAAGAGGGGTAATGGGTCTGAAGGAGTACAAGGGGTGAGAATGGTGCAGAAATGGACACAAGTCCCTTTACGAGAAAGGGTCCTGAAGGAACTGGAAGTAATAAGAGCTGATAAAGCAATGGGGCCAGATGGGGTGCACCCAGGGTCCTTAAAGAACTAAGAGAGGTGGTGGCTGAACCTCTGGCTATCCTGTTCAGCCAATCACTGGAAACAGGGAGGTACCCAAAGACTGGAGGACAGCAGATGTAGTCCCCTTATACAAAAGTGGGAACAAAGAGGAAGCAGGGAACTACAGACCAGTCAGCCTCACCTCGGTAGTGGGAAAGATCATGGAAGCACTACTGAAGGAGAGATTGGTGGAACATCTGGTTGTCAATGGACTACAGGACCAAGGCAGCATGGTTTCACCAGGAGGGAGGTCATGTCAGACCAACCTCATTGAATTTTTGACTGGGTGACTAGGGAGATGGATCAGGGAGGGCAGTGGACATGGCCTATCTGGACTTCAGCAAGGCCTTTGACACTGTGCCACATAGAGACTATTACACAAACTGGGGAATATGGGTGTGGGCAGGACAGTAGTGTGGTGGGTAGGTAACTGGCTGGGTGACAGGACACAGAGGGTGGTGGTAAATGGCTGTCACTCCACAGAGGGAAGAGTGACCAGTGGGGTACCACAGGGATCAGTGCTGGGACCGGTCCTATTCAACATCTTCATCAGTGACATTGCTACAGGATATAGAAGGCAGAATTTCACTGTTCGCTGATGACACAAAGCTCTGTAACAGAGTAGACACACCAGAGGTGTAGACAGAATGAGAAGGGACCTGCAGAAATTTGAAGAATGGTCAAGGGTTTGGCAGTTGAAATTCAATGCAAAGAAGTGCAAGATAATGCATATGGGGCAAAAACCCTGGCACAATATATCAGTTGGGGGTGAGGATATAGCATGCACCAAGCAGGAAAGAGATCTTGGGGTTGTCATCGCTGATGACCTCAAGGTAGGGAAACAGTGTGACAAGGCATCAGGTAAAGCAAATAGGATGCTGGGATGTATAGGCAGGGGCATCACCAGCAGGAAAAGGGAGGTCACAATTCCGCTATACAAAGACACTAGTGAGGCCTCACCTGGAGTACAGTGTACAGTTCTGGAGACCATACCTACGTAAGGACATAGACAGGGTAGAGAAGGTTCAGAGGAGGGCAACAAAGATGGTGCATGGGTTGCATCACAAGTCCTATGAAGACAGGTTGAAGGAACTGAACATGTACTCCCTGGAGGAGAGGAGGGAGAGAGGGATATGATAGAGACATACAAGTATCTTACAGGGAGGAACAGGGTGCAGGAAAACACTATTTTAAGCGAAAAAGATGTTTCAGGACTAGAGGCATGGGATGAAGTTGGAGGAGGACGATTCAGAGGAAACATGAGAAAGAATTTCTTCACAGAACGGTGGTGGACAAGTGGAACACCCTGCCAGAGGAAGTGGTGGGGGCTGAAACAATCACGGGATTTAAGAATGCATGGGCTAGACATAAAGGAATTCTAGAGGTCAGGGGTAAGGAAATAGACTTCTAGGAAAACAAACTGAACTTACAAGCTCAAATGGGCAGACTAGGTGGGCCTGAGGCCCTTATCTGCCAACACTGTCTATGTATCTATGTATCTATGTACCACTGAGCACCTACCACCCCACACTTCACTCACCCTATACTTACCACTGGAGGTTGAGGCTGTTATCTTCCAGTGAATTGGGACATGTTTGCACTCTTCAAAGCCCAACCACAAATGGAGGAATAA
Organism: Neoceratodus forsteri; assembly: GCA_016271365.2. Taxonomy (NCBI): domain Eukaryota; kingdom Metazoa; phylum Chordata; order Ceratodontiformes; family Ceratodontidae; genus Neoceratodus; species Neoceratodus forsteri. Next base: position 420,092,978 of record CM057451.1, read on the forward strand.
AGATAAGTGCCATATAATGTATTTCAATGGTGTTTTGAACTTATGTACACTACTAGCCATTTTGACATTTGTTACCAAATTTTCAACATGGCCTTTTGGGATGCCACCTTATGAACATTATCACTGTTGTTTCACTAATCAGGCCCAGAAGGTGATTTTGCAGTTGCTGCACAAAATCTCCTTCGGGACTGATTATCGAAAAGACAGTGCCAGTGTTCATGAGGTGGGGTCTCAAAAAGGCCATATTAAAAGTTTGGTGAAATAATTCTGAAAAATTGCCAAGTTACACATGTTCACTGAAATTTAGGGGTAAATGGAGAAAGCAAAGTCAATGAGGACAGAGATGGTGCTACAAAGAGGTAAAACCATCAAAAATGGAGAGCACTGAGTACCAATGCCTGTAGTCTGGGTAACAAGCTTCCTGAATTAGTGGCCTTGATGGAAGAGGAACATCTGGATATTGTGGCAGTCACAGAAACATGGTACACACAGAACCATGACTGGGACATAAGCATACCAAGATAGACCATCTACAGGAGGGTCAGGAGGGTAAAAAGGAGGTGGAGTAGCTCTCTACATAAGGGACATCATCAAAGCAACAGAACAAAAGGGTAAGCATGGAGGAGAGGAAGCACTGTGGGTCAATTTGGAGATGAGTATGGCACCACAATCCAAACAGGGATTGTATACAGACCCCCATCTCAGGAGGAGGAAATGGACAAGGAAATGATCGAAAGTATCCTTAGAATGGCAAAAAAAAAGAGATATTGCTAATAGGGATCTGAATATGCCAGATGTTCACTGGAGTGCATTTGCATCAGCCTCTTCTAAGAGTGAGGTCATTTTAGATGTCCTACAGGGGCATGTCTTGAACAACTAGTATCAGAACCCACTCCAGAGGGAGCAATCTTACACCTGGTAATTTCAAATGGAGATGGTGAGAGGATCACATATTTAGAAGTGGGTAGCCATCTGGGAAATAGTGATCATCCAACAGTATGGTTCATGATAAACACAGCAGTAGAGTCAAGCCATACAAAGGCAAGGTACTGGACTTCAGGAGGGCTGACTTTGCCAAAATGGGTGAGTGCCTAAGGAATGCACTAGCAAATGGGCAGGAAGGAGGGTGGAAGAACAATGAGGAATAATCAAACTACCATCACAGAGGCAACAAGCCGTTGTGTGAAACAAATAAACAAAACAAAATGATGTAAGAAACCACTATGGTTCTCAAAGGAGGTGGCAGGGAAGGTTAGGGAGAAAAGAAGAGCATTCAGGAAGTACAAGGAATCACAGAAGGAGTAGGACAGAGAATTGTATCAGTTAAAGCCAAGAAGCAGGAAAGGCAGTCAGAACAGCAAAGGCCCAAACCACAGAAAAGACTGCCAACTCAGTTAAGAAGGAGTTAAAATATTTTATAGGTACATCAGGGAGCAAAGGAAGACCAAGGGAGGGATAGTGAGAGGCTTAATAAAGAGGAGGAGTGGGCAGAGATGATCAGTGAAAAGAAAAGGCAGAGATACTAAACAAATACTTTTGCTCAGTATTCACAAATGAAGAGGGAAGGTACCTAAACCAAACAATAGAAACACTCTGGATATGGGGTTGATACTAGCCCTTTCACAGAAGAAACGGTTCTGAAGGAACTCTTAAAATTGAAGGTGGACAAAGCAATTGGGCCTGATGGGATTCATCCCAAAATTCTAAAAAACTAAGGGTAGAACTAGTGACACCACTGACTACCCTCTTTAATGAGATCATGGGAGGATGGGGTGGTGCCTGAAGACTGGAGGAGGGCAGATGTGATTCCACTTCATAAAAGTGGGAGCAGGACAGAAGCAGGAAACTATAGACCTGTTAATTTGACCTCAGTGATTGGGAAAATTATAGAATCACTTTTGAAGGAAAGAATTGTTGAGTACTTAGGTGTTAGAGATCATAGAACCCAAGGCAGCATGGATTCACAGTCGCAGATGTCGTGTCAGACGAATCTAATAGATTTCTTTGACTGGGTGACCAAAGTAGTAGATCAGGAGGGGCTGTACTGTAGACATAGTCTACCTAGACTTTAGCAAGGCATTTGACACAGTCCCACACAAAGATTAATATACAAGTTGGCCAGCCTGGGAGTTGGTCCTAAGATGGTAGCCTGGGTAAAAATTGGATGGAGAACAGGACACAGAAGGCAATAGTAAATGGAGTCCACTCTGAAGAAAGGGGGTTACTAGTGGGGTACAACAGGTTTCAGTACTAGGATTGGTCCTCTTTAATGTCTTTATAAGTAACATTGCAGAAGGACTGGAAGGAAAAGTATGCCTCTTTGCAGGCTGACACAAAGAACTGCAACAGAGTTGATACACAAGGTGGGGTAGAAAGGATGAGCAAGGACTTGGCAAGGTTGGAGGAATGGTCAAATGTATGGCAGCTTAGATTCAATGCTAAGAAGTGCAAAGTAATACACCTGGGAAACAGAAACCCTGGGGAAGAGTACACAATGGGGGTGAGATACTGACAACAACAAAAGTGGAAAGGGACCTGGGGGTAGTCATATCAGATGACCTAAAGGTGAGCAAGCAATGTGAGAGGGCAGTAAGTAGGGCTGGTGGGATACTGGGATGCATAGGGGAGGCATCACCAGCAGAAAATAAGAAGTTGTTATCCTCTGTACAGACAGCTGGTGAGACCCCATCTGGAGTACTGCATGCAGTTCTGGAGACCCAACTCCTCAAAGACATAGACAGGAAGGAGGCTGTCCAGAGGAGGGCAACTAAAATGATGCAGGGTCTGCACCAGAAGACATATCAAGAGATACTTAAGTATCTTAATATGTATAGCCTCAAGGAGAGGAGGGAGGGGGACATGATAAAACTTTCAAATACCTCAAGGGAATCAACAAAGTCCAAGAGGTGTGTGAGGAAGTATTTTTTCACAGAGAGGTTGTGGATGCATGGAACAGCCTTCCTGAGGCTATGGAGTCAAAAACAGTGGTGGAATTCAAGAATGCATGGGACAGACATAAGGCAATTCTGGGGTGGGGTTGGATGAAGTAAGTTGTTGGTTAGCTAGGGTCTGCAGCTTATTCATTAGGTAGGAAAATGGGCAGACTGGGTGGGTCAAGTGGTCCTTATCTGCTGTCAAATTCTATGTTTCTATGCATGCCATAACTTTGGTAATTTTCAATTTTTGAGTCCAAAATTTCAACTAGCCACTTTTTCACACCACCTCATGATCAGTACAGCTGTCATTGTTCACATCCTGTCTGAAACATGTTTTCACACCTGTGGCACAGAATGGTGTTTTGACACTGATTGGAACATTTTCACCTATGGGGTTTATGAGGTTGGGTCATAAAAGTCTATGTTAAAATGTTGGGGTCAAAATATGAAAAAATGCCAAAGCTATGACCATCCATTACAATTTTCTCACCAGCTCATAACTTTTAAATGTTAAATATTTTGACCCCAGATTTTCAACATAGCCTTATTATTGCCCACCTCATGTGTCACAGCTGTAATTTTTCAATTCTTGGCCAAAATGTGTTTTTGCACCAGTGGTGCAGAATGGGGTTGTAGTTGCGCCTTTTGGCAGAGATTCAAATAATTTTCTGTAATGAGTACGTGATCTGGGCTAATAAGAAGACTTTGCTGATAATTTGGTCATTGGGAAATGTTGTGCTTCACAGTTACACACATACATATATATATATATATATATATATATATATATATATATTTACACACACATATATACATACTGTATATACACACACACATATATTTACATATATACATATACATATCTACATACATATATACATATATGTATATATAGGGATACATGATGGGCGATTGGAATATGGAAAATATTTGCATGAGTGCAGGGTGAACTGTGATAATATCACGCAATGCTGAAGGCACGAGTGATATTTGCAGTTCACTCTGCAGTTGCAAATGTTTGCCATGTTCCACAAGTCACACATCATGTGCGATTTATACAATAGGGCTAGTACCCTTTAGGAACATTTTTTTCTGTGTTCTCTCCTGTTTACTTTATTTTGGTAATTGGGTAAGTTTTTAATGGGGGGGGGCCTGGGAGCACTGGACAGTTAAATGATTTGTTCAGAGTCACACAGTATTGAAATGGAAGTTGTGAGAATTAAACACTGGTCTGGGCATCTGGCTGTAGGTTTATTGCTTGTTACTTTAACCTCTAGGCTATTCTGACAGCACTGTTTGTGTGTGGTCTGAGTGTGTGTGTAAGTGTTTCTGAATAGGCTGGGAGTGTTAGACACTATGAGAAACAGGTGCATGTGATTTGCAATGATAATTGTGTTACCTGCAGCTAGGAGTGAGAAACAGACTTTATTCAGTAAGTTGCAGGCTTCACCGAGACAGAGAAGCTGTTGCAGTCAGCACTCAGAAAGAGAAACTGGTTTATGAAGGAGGCTGGTTTGAAGATCAGAGCAGCCCAGTAATGTGCTAGGATTGTCAGAATAACTATGGGACACAGGTGATTGTCTTTACAATGCTAATTGAGTTAGTTGCAGGATTCAGTGAGAAAGAGAAACTGTGAAGCTAGTATATGCAGGCTGCAGTGTAGATAGTCTGACTCTAGTGACATCACCATTGTGAGTATATATACTGGTGATGTAGACACTGTGGGTTTATCAGGAAATAAACCCACAGTGTCTATGTCATCACAGAGTTATTCCACTGCAGTGAGAATACATAGACATAGAAACATAGACTTTGACGGCAGATAAGGACCACTTGGCCCACCCAGTCTGCCCATTTCCTACCTACTGGATAAGCTGCAGATTCTAGTTAACCAACAGCCTGCTTCCTGCAACCCCCAATATAATTGCCTTATGTCTGTCCCATGCATGTTTGAATTACCCCACTGTTTTAGACCCAACGACCTCCCCAGGAAGGCGGTTCCATGTATCCACCACTCTCTCTGTGAAAAAAAATGTCCTCACATTACCCTGAGCCATCCCCCTCTGTCTTTAAATTGTGCCCCTTGTTCTTACACATTTCTTTTCTGAAAGATGCTACCTTCCTGGACTTTGTTGATTCCCTTGAGGTACTTAAAAGTTTCTATCATGTCACACCTGTCCCTCCTTTGATCAAGGGTATACATATTAAGCTCTCTCAGTCTCTCTTCATATGGTTTCTGCTGCAGACCCTGCACCATTTTAGTTGCCCTCCTCTGGACTACTTCCATCATGTCTATGTCCTTGCATAGATGAGGTCTCCAAAACTGCACACAGTACTCCAGATGGGGTCTCACCAACTGTCCGTATAGAGGATAACCACTTCCCTTTTTCTACTTGTGATGCCCCTTCCTATGCATCCCAGTATCCCTTGGCTCTCCTTACCGACTTTTCACATTGCTTACCCACTTTTAGGTCATCTGATAGCTACCCCCAGGTCCCTATCCATTTTGTTGTTGTTAGTACCTCCTGCTATTGTGTACTCTTCTCCTGGGTTTTGTTTCCCAGGTGCATTAATTTGCACTTCTTTGCATTGAATCTAACTTGCCATATGTCTGACCATTCCTCCAACCTTGCCAAGTCCCTTCTCATCTTTTCTCCTCTTGTGTATCAACTCTGTTACAGATCTTTGTGTCATCTGCAAAGAGGCATACCTTTCCCTCAGACCCTCTGCAATGTCACCTATAAAGATGTTAAACAGGACTGGACATGTTTTTATTGTCAATGTTACATGCTCACCCCTATTGTATATATATATATATATATATATATATATATATATATATACATACATACATATAAATATACAAACACACACACACATGTGTGTGTGTGTGTGTTTATATATATATTATAGCTGCACAGTAGTGCAGCTATAGTTAGGATGCCAGGCAATTTCTATGTTAAACTCAAATTTTGCACTTTAATAACTTTGCCACCATATGGCGGATTTGCCTGAGAGTTTGTTATGCTCGGTGGGGCACTATAGATTTCTGGATCTGGCAAGTTGCATTTGTATGGATGAGCAGTTGCAGAGCTGCAGAGTGCCAACAGACACACAAAATGTTTTTTTTGTGTGTTTCTTTGCTCGTGGCTACAGCCCACATGATTTATCTTTTGGTCTGAAATCTTCAGGGATGATGCAGTCTGGGTAACTGATGTTCCTTTTGAAGATCTGGTGTAAAAATATTAATCCGTTCAAAATTATTTTTAATAAAACTGTTTCCTATTATAGTCAATGGGAAAAAATCTATGTGCCTCTTAGCTGCTGCCAGCTTCCTTTATGCCTATTTGTGAAAGCAACTGCTGCCATCTTGTTTAAGTTAGCGTCAGCTAAAATGGTTGCCATTTAAAAGCCCTAGGTAAACACAGATTGTTGTGTTTACCTAATCATCAAACTGATAACAAACTGAAGGCATCAGATTTTAACCTGAGCCCCAAAATTTTTCAGAATCATCCCTCCCCACTGTCACAATTTGTGAAGAAATGGATGCAGCACTTTCACATTTGCTGAAGTGTCACACCACTGCTGAAGTGTCACACCCAATCTTTTCAAATTTCAAAAGCTGCTGATTGTATTCTACCCCATGGAAAATAAAACCTAAATCCTTTTGTGGCCTCTTTTGGGCCAAGTAATAGTTCCACCATGTTCCTCAGTCCCCATTAGGTAAAAGTGTTTACCTTATAAATGAAGTAAAACGGTTGGGGCCCGATGTCTTTCATATTCGATACAGAATCCTGCATCAAACATTTTGATGGGATCCTCCATCAAATTCCTGCTCTGTTCACACTAATTGATCTGACATCAGGTGCCCAATCCTCATGTTGGAATCATGTCTCCCCTCACCCCAAAACTCATGGCACACTGGAGCCCACCTCACTGTGCCAAAAACATTTAAAAAAAAAATTGTCAGCAGAGGTGTCCAATTCCCTGTCAGCAGCATGTCCTTCCCCAAACTCTTTTGGCACACTGGGAGTCTACCTCAGTGTGCAAAAATGTAACTGTTTGTTTTCTTTTACAGTTGCCGATGGGGGTGCCTAATCCTCCTGGTGGTAACACGTCCCCCACAAAATCATGTGACATACTGAGGCCCACCCCAGTGTGCCAGTTATTGTATTTGTGAACTTACCGAGGGTGCCCAAACCTCCTGTCAGTAGCATGTCCCCAACAAACTCATGTGAGACACTGGGAGCCCACCCAAGTGTGCCCCAAAATTTTTTTCTGTACAGTACCTGTAAATTTAGAAAACTGTCCACCCCTGTCTTTTTACCCTATAAAAGAAAACAGTCCATCATCATCTCCCAGTGCCCCTTCCCCACCCCTTCCCACTGAGCACTCAACTCCCTGTACCACCGCTCACCCATACTTACCCTCCGAAGGATGAGAACAGCGATCTTCTCAGGACGGAGACACATATTCACTGTGCAAGCTCGAACTGCAAAATGAAGAATCAAAGGTAAGTTGTATAATGGTAGTCAGTAGTGGGGTTCAACTTAGAGTTGATATCTCAGCTATTTTTCAAATTATTGTCCAACATTTTTAACATGGAGTTCTTGGATGCCACCTCATGGAACATGGGCACTGTCATTTTGTTTCTCAGTCCCAGAAGGTGTTTTCGCGATCGCTGTGTGGAATCACCTTTCGGGACCTAGTCACAAAATGGCAGTGCCACTGTTCATGAATGAGTCCCAAAAAGCACCTGTTGCAAATTTGGTGAAAAATATCAAAAAGACTGTGTTGCGAGCATGCATTGCACAGTTTTATGCACACTTGTAACAACACCAATTTTTAATATTTTCACTTCACATTTTCAACATTGTATTTTTTCACAACTCTAATGAACAGAACAGCTGTCATTTTGCACATCCTGCCCAGAATGTGTTTTCACACCTGTGATGTAGAATGCCGTGGTCGCTGTGTGAAATCAACTTTCAGGATGGATTAACAGAATCACAGTGCCACTGTTCATAAGGTGAGGTCCCAAAAAACATGTTGAAAGTTTTGTAAAAAGCCAAAAATGACCCGGCGTTACAAGCGTGTATTGCGCCAGTTTCAATGCATGCTCATAAATTCGCAAATTTTAAATGTTTTCACTCCAGATTTTCAACATTGACATTTTATCACACCTCCTCATGAGCAGTATAGCTGTCATTTTTTACAGCATGCCTGAATTTCTGCGTTACAAGAGCAGGCCCTGCTCTCCGCAATGACATACCACTTACTATTTACATTAAATGCTCTCAAAAGAAGAGAAATTCATTGCAAAAACTCATTTAATGCATCAGTTAGGGTTGATAGTACACCAACAAAAGTTTGGAAATTCGTGTTAGGGTTGCCAGCCCCTACTGCCCCACCCTTTGCACACCAACAGACATTGATATAGAAACATAAAGGTTGGCAGATAAAGTACCTCAAAGGCCCATCCAGTCTGCCCATTTCTTTTCTACCTTATAAGTGTGCCATTGGCCTTTGTTCTGTCAGTGGCGATCTATTCATACTCATCTGTATTGCTCCCTTATGCCTATTCCATGCCTGTTTGAAGCCCTGCACTGTATTCATAGCCACCACTTCCTGAGGTAGGCCGTTCCATGCATCCACCACTCTTTCTTTGAAAAAGAATTTCCTCACATGCCCCTTAATCGGCCTCCCTCTAATCTCATGCTGTGTCCTCTTGTTCTGCTATTTTTCTTATATTTAAATGTGTTAGACTCTTTCACCTTGTTAATGCCCTTAAGGTGTTTGAAAGTTTCGATCATATCACCTCTCTCCCTCCTTTGCTCAAGCGTATACATGTTGAGCTCCATTAATCTGCCCTCATATGTCTTCTGATGCAGTCCCTGCACCATTTGGTTGCCCTTCTCTGGACTGCCTCAATTTGGTTAATGTCCTTAAGAAGATGTGGCCTCCAGCACTGCACAGTACTCCAGATGGGGCCTAACCAGTGTCTTGTAAAGAGGGATTATTACCTCCCTCTTATGACTTGTGATACCCCTACTAATACACTCCTAACATCCCCTAGCCTTACCTACTGCTTTGAGGTCTGCTTGGATGATTTCAGGTCATCGGTGATGATGATGCCCAAGTCTCTTTTTCCTTTGTGACTGCCAGCAACTCCTCCCAGCCTGTAAGTGGCTACAGGGTTTATCTTCCCTATGTGCATGATCTTGCACTTCTTTGCATTAAATCCTGGTTGCCACTCTTCAGACCATTTTGCTAGTTTATCCAGATCTCTTCTCATTCTGCCCACCCCATCTGGATCATCTACTTTGTTGCAGATCTTGGTGTCATCTACAAACAGATAAGCCTTACCTCTAGTCCATCTGCAATGTCACTAATGAAGATATTGAAGAGGACTGGCCCAGAGACTGATCCTTGGGTACCCCACTTGTGACTTGCATCTCTTCTAACTGTATACCATTTACCACCACTGTCTGTTTTCTGCCCGTCAACCAGTTTGCCACCCAGTTGACCAACTTGACCCACCCTGAGCCTACCCAGCTTATTTATCAATCTTCTATGTGGAACAGTGTCGAAAGCTTTGCTGAAGTCAAGGTAGGCGACATCAACTGCTCCCCTTGGTCCACCACTCTGGTTACCCAGTCAAAGAAATCTATGAGATTAGCTTGACAGGACCTTCCTTTATAAACCCATGCTGTCTTGGATCCCGTGCCCCTATGGATTCCAGGAGTTGGACTATCCCTTCCTTAAGGAGTGCCTTCATAATCTTGCCCACTACTGAGGTAAGATTGACTGGTCTGTAGTTCCCTGCCTCCTCCCTGCTACCATTCTTGTGGAGCAGGATCACATGAGCCCTTCTCCAGTCTTCTGGGATCTCTCCTGTGCTCAGAGACTCACTAAACAGTTCTGCTAATGGCTCTGCTAGTTCCACCCTTAGCTCCTTAAGTACCCTGGGATGTATGCCATCAGGTCCCATTGCCTTGTCCACCCTGAGCTTATGTGTGTTCAGGCTGTTGAGCCTAACTCTCACCCTATTCTCCTATACTGCACCATCTCACTTTGTTTACAAATGGAATGGTGTGAGAGTTAGGATGATGACCCCAATACACATGCCAACGCCTGCCGTGTATGGAGGGTGGGTGGGGTGGTAGGGCGTGCCACCCCTAACACCGAATTTCAAACTTTTTTGTGTGCCATCAACCCTAACAGATACATTAATGGAGTTTTTGCAATAGAGATATTTGCCCACCTGATCTCCTGCCGGTTTGTGAGGTGGGGTGTTAGGAAACCCTAACTATCTGAACATACGAAATTTGCCAGCAGATAAAATCCTAGAGGTCTATCAAGTTTGCTCGAATGTGCAGCTAGCACCCTTATTCTGCAGCTGCCCTTCCTTCCATCCTTCCCTCCATTAACCCCCGTCCTGTCCCATCCCTTTGAAGCAGTCCACTGTTCTACTGGATACCATTTCTGCAGGCAGTGCATTCCATCCAGCTACCACCCTCTCTGTAAAACAGTGTCTCCTCATCTCCCTTCTGAACCTTCCTCCCGCCAGTCTTATATCATGGCCCCTGGTGTCCCTCCCATCCCTTACTTTGAACAGCCCTTTCTACCTGTCTTGTTTATTCTTTTCATGTAGTATAGGTTTCAGTCATGTCCCCGTCCCTTCTCTCCTCCAGTGAGTGCATGTTCATCTCCCTCAGCCGCCTGTTGTATGATATGTTCCCCAGCCCCTTGATCATCTTTGTCACCCTGCACTGCACCACCTTTAGTAACTTAATGTCCCTCTTCAGATGAGGGCACCAGTACTTCACACAGTACCCAGGTGTGATCTAACTAATGACTTATACAGTGGCAGAATCGCCTACTCCCCAAGGATATACCCTTTAATGCAACCCAGCATTTTGTTGGCCTTTACAGCTGCCTTCTTACATTGTGATGAGTTGTTCATTGACCCTGTAATGGCACCCCCAGATCCTTCTCCTCCTCTGTCTTGGCTAGCTGCACTCCTTCTTGGGTTCTTCACCCCAAAAGCAGCACCTTGCATTTTTGGCATTAAACCCCAGTTGCCAGGTGTCTAACCAGGTTTCAAGCTTTTGCCAGATCATCCTGCAACCCTGCCATCCCCAAGGTCATCCACCACTGCTCCCGTCTTGGTATCATCAGCAAACAGACTGATCTTGCTCTTGATGTCCATTGATATGTCTGCAATGAATATCCCAAACAACACTGGTCCCAACACCAAGCCCTTTGAAACACCACTCGTCACTACCCTTGATTGTGAGCTCCCCAACCACCACCACTCTCTGTTGCCTTCCTGAAGAGTCATTTTTCCAACTTTTGTCACTTTGACCCTAACTGGAGCATTAACAAAGCTTTTTGCAATATACAGTATATGTATATATATATGTATATATAAAAGAGAGAGCGAGGCGAGCGAGAGATGACATCAAAAGCTAATGTACTCATATTTCCAATAAAAAAAAAAACTATCCAAAATGCATACTCCTAAATGTGGAAATGGCAACAATTAAATTAGCAAAATCTACGTACATATAAAACCTATGAGAATGTGCACAGCACTTCGTGTAATCGGAAACAGTGGCTAACAGTGTGGATCTACTGCAGTAGGGATCTTTACATGGAAAAGGCACTTCATTTAATACAAAACAATGTGTGACAAAAATACTTTTCAGTACAAGATTTAATGACAATGAGTGCCCCATAAGGAGATATATTTCTCTACCCATAGTAACCATGGCAGAAGGTGAGATCAAAATCCATGCAAATGTACGAAGTCAAAATTAAATGCAAAAATTTAAAAGGGGATCCCTGTATGTAAATACATGCAAGCATTGGATCACAGAATCATATTTTAAGGAAGGTTGACAATTAAGTCCTGGGGTTTTAAAGCACTCAATCAATCAATCAAAGTCTTTATTTAACCAGGTGATCACTGTTGAACAAGCTCATTTTGAGGTGGACCTGGGTTTGTTAACAAGGAACAAGGGACAATATACATGGGATGCAACACACAAGAAAATAGTAATAATACAAATTAAGTGAGATACAATAATACAGTATATACAAAGTATCAGCAGGTAGCATTGACAGTCAATCTATAAATCCAATAACATTCCCTCTGTGTTAGTAATAAATCTCAATCACACCCCTTCCCAAGTGCCCAGGTTCACTTTTTGATACCACAAAAGAACATTTATGCTGGCGCTTCCACACCCATCTGTTGGAGATGGCAATAAAGGAATTTCCTTCATCCATGATTCTGATGTCACTAAGGTATTCACCCACACTTAGTTTGAAGACTCTTCTGGTTTTCCTGGTAAGAGGTCTGAGCACTGGATTAAAACTGCATTTATAACAATTTGTGCCATTATTGTGTTCTTCACAGTGGTTAGTGCTGGAGTTTCCTTCTTGGCCTTTTAAAAGTGTCAGATGTTAGACCAGAAATGAAATACATTTCAGTTGAAATGCAACAAACCACAACCACATGACCCAGTGCAGCCCATAAGGAGCCCCACAGGCAGAAGAGGCAGAGGTGGTAACAGCCAGAAGTGTGTGCTACAGAAGCAGGCAAAATAAACATTACAGAGAGACACAACCAAGAGTTACAAAATGCCACTAGGTGCATGGGTCTATTACATGTGGAGTGCAGATAACACCGAGGGCGCCATAACTGCCACATGTGTGCTGCTCTTGGCTGGTTGAGTTGCCCAACAGTGCATATTGTTTCATGTGCTGCTGTTGTGCAGGGACAGGCAGGCTGGGCCGCTGCTGTGGTGCAAGATCATGCTGGTTCAAATGGTGCTGCTTTGGTCCTAGTTGTGGGACTGCCTGATGGCCTCCACTGGGGTGCTGGTTTTGCTGCATCATTTGCAAGACTGTCAAAGTCCTCTGCTCCAATTAATATGGACCATTTGTTCTGTCTGCTGGGCCTTTTATATTATTTCTGCAGCTGCGGATCTGCAAGTGTACAAATTCCACACCTCAGGGAAATTCATAACTCACCTTTTTTTGCAATTTTCTTCACCTGCAGAATGTTTGACTGTCAATATGCCACACTTGTGTTTCCACAGTTTTTCAAGCCTTTTTTCTGCAAGAGCAAAATTTTCTAGTCTCTTTGTGAATCTGGCCGTCTTCTTCAAACTGGACACAGTACTCTGGGGACAGTGTCTCACTAATAATCTATACAGTGGCAACACCTTCTCCCTCCCTCCTTCTGTTGGTGATACCTCCCTGTACACCACAGCATCCTGCTGGCCCTACCTGCTGCCTTGTTACACTGCCACACCACCTTAAAGTTATCCAATATAATTACTCCCATGTCTCCTTCCTGTTTTATGACCATCTAACAGAAGCCAGGCCTGCTCCATTTTTAGCCTTGAGGGCTCCAGGCTTACGTGCTGCAGAAATGTTTCTGAGTTTGAGTGCTGAGACTTAGTGAAGGGATTAAGAAGCTTGTAATAGAATATTATTTTGGCATATTTTGAGAGAGTTTCACTGCTTATTCTACATCAGTGCTGAATATAGCTGAATATGGTGGGGAGGGAGAGTCAGTTCAAATTTTACTTTTGTTTGACATGTTTTTAACATTTAATGCATTTTTGTTTTATGGTTTGTGCTGCTGTCCTCTAATTGTGATTTGCCACCAACTCCCACATATGTGATTTTGGAAGTAAGTGGACTTTTAAGAAGAATTGAGTATATTAAAAAATATTTTGAGGGATATGCAGCATATCATATGCTAGAAAACAGTAAATGTGTCTGTTAAAGAAATGTTGTATGTACCACAGTGCTTAAGCAGAGTACTTTTTATTTGTCTAAGTATACATATTTCATGAAGCAAACCACATTATGCAATGGTCCAGGACTTTAAAGGGCAGTTTTAAAAAAATAGGACATTGCCTCAGAAACTGCCTTGTGGCAGGGATTGCCAGGGAGAGACAGACGACAGTGGGGAAAAATAAGGAGGGCATAATTAGGGCAACCACCTATACATAATGGAAATGAATAAAGTAGAAGGAAAAATAGACTGTTATGGCTGTCGGGGAAGAGGCCAAGGTGGCAAGGAAAAAGTGGCATTTATGATGTGTAATGAAACACAGAGGGATGAAGACAGAGAGGTATACCAAGTAAATCAGATGGAAGCAGGAAATGCACTGCGGGGAGTAAAGGCAAAGAAAGAGGAAAGGAAGTGGAAAATGCAGTGAGGGGAACAAAGGCAAAGACAGAAGAAAGGATAGCCAAAGGGGCAGATAAGATAATAAGACTTCATGTGCATAAGAAAAAGAGGAAAACAAGGAAAGGGATAACAAGGATAAGGGTATTGACAGAGCGAAACTGCACAGAAGAGGATCAAGAAAGACAGACATCCTATGCAGATATTTCTGCTCAGTCTTCTCAAGCGCAGGGAGTGGATGAAGCACCAGGGGCAGCAGAAACACAGCGGGAGTGGACACCAGTCCATATCTAGAGGAAAATAAAGAATCTGGCTGAGCTCCCACAGTTTCTGGGCATCTGTTAACTCGGTCATCCAATCTGCCCCTAGGCTAAACACTTTTACTCTGACCACTGACTCTGATCTATAAACTTACGAATCAGTGGTGACCAACATATTCAATGAAGAATTTATGAATCTGGAAGCACTCATGGCCCAACCCCCCAGTCTCCCAGGGTACTCAGTCAAAGTGTCAGTATGGAGCGAGACCTGATTGTCCGCCCTTCTATTTCAGAATCACATCTATCCTGGAGATAAATCATCTGTTGAGAGCAATAACTCTCTCAGAAAGAGCGCGGGAGGGATGGCTCTGCCCAGGTTCTTGCAATTAAGGATTAAGTGCATTGCTAAACCAGTCTCATACAGTATATCATCAGTCTATCACTATCTACTTCCACCTTTCCTATGCTTTGGAAAGGTGCCAGAGTGTCTGCATTTTTAAAACTGGGGACCCAAACATGAAAGCATAGCAATACAGAAATATAGAACTTGATGGTAGATAAGGACTGCCTGGCCCACCTAGTCTGCTGATTTCCTACCCACTGTATAATCTCCAGATCCTATTTGATCCTCCCTCCGATCACTAGTGTTCCCTTCTGACTGTCCCATGCATTCTTGAATTCAACTGTTTTGCCCCACAACTTCTTCTGGGAGGCTGTTCCATGCATTCACCACCCTTTCTGTGAAAAAAATACTTCTTCTTGCTGCCCCTAAGTCTTCCCTCCTCCAGCCTCATATTGTGACCCCTTGTTCTTGCACATCTCCTTTTCTGAAAGATACTGCCATCTTGAACTCTGTTGATCCCCTTGATGTACATTATTTGAATGTCTCTATCATATCCCCTCTCCCTCCTGTTCTACAGAGTATACATGTTGAGTTCTCTCAGTCTCTCTTCTTATGGTTTCTGGTATAGCCTCTGCACTATTTTCGTTGCCCTTTTCTGGACTGCCCCCACCATGTCAATATCCTTTTGGAGATGAGGTCTCAGAACTGCATGCAGTTCTCTAGATGAGACCTCACCAACTGCCTGTATAGAAGCATCAAAATCTCCTATTTTCTACTGGTGATACGCTCCCTAGGCACCCCAGCATTCCGCTGGCTCTCTTCACTGCCTTCTCACATCGTTTGGCTACTTTTAGATAGTCTGTTATGACTACCCCAGGTCCACTTCCATTTTGGTTGTTGTGAGTACCTCCCTCCCTCAATTGTGCATTCCTCCCTGGGTTTTCTTCCCCAAGTACTTGATTTTGCACATCTAGGCATTGAATGTGAGCTGCCACACTCTTGACCCCACTCTTGACTCTCCTCTCTTCTTTCACCATTCTTATTATCTTTCCCTTTCTCCTTACTTATTATCAAAAGGTACTAGCTTCTGCTTAGTGGAGACAGCCTATGATTGTCGACTCTTCTCTCTCTCCTGTGAACTTTTTATGAATTGTAATTGCATGTAACTATGTTAGACCTGTATGTATAGGCCTATATGACACACACCTGTACAATGTTTCTGCATTATTGGCTACCACATCTGTGACTATGTATTGTATTGTATTAATGTCAGGACCACTTTGAAAGTCAGCTTGATCAATGGTGTTTATGACTGGTTAAATAAAGTTGATTGATTGATTGATTGACCACTCCTCCAACTTGCCTAAATATTCTCATTTGATCTATCCCCCACTGAGTGTCAACTCTATTGCAGATTTTGGTGACATCTGCAAAGAGGAATACTTTTCCTTTGAGTCTGTCCACAATGTTGCTTGTAAAGACATTAAAGAGGATTGGCCTAGCACTGAATGCTGTGGCACCCCTCTGGTTACCCCCTTTCTTCAGAATGAACTCTGTTTACCCTCTGAATCATGTTGCTTTGTTAATTTCTGACCCAGTTTATCACCTTGGTACCTACTTTCAGATTGTCCAACTTGTTTTCTAACCTCTTGTGCAGGACTGTGTTAAATGCTTGCTAAAATCTAGAAAGGCCATGTCCACTGCCCTCCCTGATCACCAAGTCAAAGAAATCTATCAGATTCATTTGACACAACCTTCCTGTTATGAATCCACATTGCCTTGGGTCCTGTGCCCTGCTGGCTTCTAGATATTCTACAATCATTTCCATTACCAGTACTTCCATCATCTTTTCCACCACTGAGGTCAGACTGGTTGGTCTATAGTTACCTGCTTTTACCTTGCTCCCACTCTTGCGTAGGAGTATCACATCTGCCCTCCTCCAGTCCTCAGTACTTCTCCTCCTCCAACAATTTGTTGAATAGGGCTATTAGTGGTGATAGTATCACCTCTCTGAGCTCTTTAGTGTTCTGGGATGCATCCCATCTGGCCCCATTGCCTTATTCACCTTCAGTTTCAAGAGTTCCTTTAGGACTGTCTCCTCTATGAATGGACTGGTGTCCAGCCCTCTTTCCTGTGTGTGTCTACTTTCTCAATATTGATCAATCCCCTCCCTTCTTTTGTAAATACTGAGCAAAAGTATTTGTTCAGTATCTCAGTCTTCTCAAGTCCCCTTTTGCCCCTCTCCCTTTACCAAGCCTCACTACCCCACCCTGGCCTTTCTTCTTTCCTTATTTACCTGAAGAAGGTTTTGACCCCTCCTTCACTGTATGGGCTATCCTTTCCTCTGTTTTGCCTTTGCACTTCTGACTGATTTACCCACCTCCCTCAGCTTTGCCTGATACAGTTCTTTGTGTTCCTTCCTTTGCGTTTCCTTGTATTTCCTAAATGCCATTTTTTGTCTCTAACTTTCCCTGCCACTTCTTCTGGAAACCATAATTGTTTTCTATCTTCCGGCTTTGTTCACTAGCTCCACACACAGGGTTGTTGCCTCTGTTATGGCTCTCTTGGGGTTCTCCACTGTACCCTCTTCTCCCCTTCCTCACCCTGTGCAAGTATATTCTTGAGGCATTCTCCCAGTTTAGTAAAGTCGGCCCTCTTGAAGTCAAGGACTCTGGCTTTAGTGTGGCTTGATTCTTCTACTGTCTTTACCCTGAACCATACTGTATGGTGGATGCTGGACCCCAGATGGCTGCCCACTGATACATCTATTATTCTGTCTCCATTTGTGAACACCAGGTCCAATATTGCCCCTCATGGGAGGGTTCCCCTACAAGTTGCATGAGGCATGCCCCTTGAAGGGTTTTTCAGAATGACTTTGCTCCTAGATGTGGCTGTAGCATAGGTGCTTCAGTTAACATCAGGCATATTTAGGTCTGCTACCAACAACACTTCTCCTTTCTCTGCCATTTTAAAGATATTATCTAGCATTACCCTATCAATTCCCTCCCTTGTTGGGGGTCTGCAGATAACCCTGTGTGGATAGTGGTGCTATTTCCTGACTCCAGTGTGACCCACAGTGTCTCCTCTCCTCCCTACTTTCCCTTTATTTCAGTCACCTTGATCCCTTCCTTGATGTAGATCACTACCCTCCTCTTTTTGCCCTCCCTGTCTTTTCTGTAGACTCTGTACCCAGGTATATTAATGTCCCAGTCATGGTTTTCTGTACCACGTTTCAATGACTACCATAATATCTAGGTCTCCCTCTGCCATCAATGCCACTAGGTCAGGGATCTTGTTACCAGGCTATGGGCATTTGCACATGACCCTCCATGTTTTGATGGCTTTGCCCTATTCATTCTGATCTCATCCCTTCCCTTGTGTCTCATCTGACATTCCTCCATTTCAGTCCTTTGTGTTTCCTCGTTCTTAATATCCTCTTGTCTGTCTACCTTGACCTTTGGTGTGGGGCAGTTATGTTTTTACCTGCATAATTCCACCTCCCTTTTGGCTAGTTTAAGCGTCTGCCAATGAAACATTCAAACCTTTCACTCAGGATCCAGGTGCCTCCCCAGACAGATGTAGACCATTACTCCTGTACAAGCCTGAATTTCTCCAGGTGGACCCACAGTCCCCAGTGAAGCCCTAAACCATCAACTCTACACCAGTTCTTCAGCCATTCATTACCCCTTGGTGCAGAGCACCCTGGCATCTCCCATGCTGTAGACAAGTAGGACATCCGAGAAGGTTGTTATACATGATACCTGTCTAAGACCCATTCACATCTCCATGAACTCCATCTGCACTACCCCAACCTCACTGTCAGCCAGGTCATTTGTTCCCTGGTGGATGATTTCTAACTCCCCTCCTGTGCTGTTACCACCACAATCCTTAGGATTCACCTTCTATCCTCAAGCTTAGGAGCCGGGTTGTCGCCTTACCTCTATCCCCTCCTCCCCTTACCCACCCCAATTCTACCCCCAGTAACAGAGTCCCCAACTAGAAGTTGCTTCCTTCTCCTCTTGGGTCCCTTGCCTGCCCCTGGGGTCTCCGCTATGGAAGTTCTCCACATCCACCTTGCCCACCACTGTGGTGCCCCTGTGGGATAGCCTCATTCAGCCAGAATGGTGTAGGAGTTGTGTAGTGGAACCATTGGTGGTATGCACCTCTGCCCACCCTCCTCAATCCTCATAAGCCCACTATTGTAAGCTGCTCCTCTTTACTGGCACCCTTTGAATTAGCGGGTGTGGCATTGGGTGATTCTAGGAGGTGGGAGGTCTCTCAAATCCTAGCCAACTCTGCCTGCAGATGAGCAACCTCAGCCCTCTGCCCAGAGAGGTGCATGCAAATGGGGCAGCACCGTAGCCTCCAAAATGTCTCCCCAGAAGACTGCTGCCCCACAGCCACTGCATTGCACCACTTCCAACATGACTATTGTTGACTACCCTTTTCTTTTTTTCCTCTCCTTTTACTCTGCCTTAATGCAAGAGTGCAGTTCTAAAGTGAATAACTTGTGGTTTTATGTGTAGCTCTAATGTCTACCACCCTGTCCTGAAGCAGGAAGTTGAAATCTTCCTGTGTGTACTCTATGAAGGTGGACTAGCCGGGAAGGGTGGGGTGGGTGCTCAAAGGGTGGGCCCAATCCACTGGAACAGCTGTGGAAGAAAACAATCATGTCTTTCAATGTGAGAAAGACAGATTAAACTACAAAACCTGTAAGAACAAAACAAAATAGTAACAAAACAGTATCTCTGCTTAGCCAAAGCAAGCCTTTATGTTTCACCTTGCTCTGTCCATTCAAGCAAACCTAGAAGACAAAAAGCTCAGTTAAAGCTAGATCCCTTCTGTCAGCAAACTTTAGTCTTCCGAACAAGTCAGATAACTACAGTCCAGTATCATTCCTGCATGTGAGCAAAATCCTCAAGAAAGTTGTGTTTCATCAAATATCGGATCATCTCATTATATATAATCTTCATTTAGGGACTAGCACTGTTTCAGGAAAGGCTTTAGCACTACTACGGCTCTTGCACAATTAACGATCATGTCCTCAGAGGCAAATAAAGAGGAAAGTCACTGATATCATATTTGTTGATCTCTGAAGGGGTTCAACATGGTGGATCATAGCATCCTCCTCAGAGAAATACTGTAGATACCTTAGGTTTCTCTTGAAACTCTTACAATGGGGTACAGAAATGCCTTTCAAACAGGATGCAAATGGTTAACATTGGGGAGTCTTATCCAGCTGTCTGAAAGTACAGACTGGAGTCCCAAAGGGTCCATTCTAGAACCTCTACTGTACTGAGTCTTTGGAAATCATCTGCTCTTGGAAGCCTCAGACTCTCACAGGATCATGCACTGATCCTGCTCCCCACAGTCGGCCGGCACCCATCCAGCCACCGGCCGGGGATCAGGGGCATGCCTGCAGCTCCTTGGAAGCTGTCTGCCCTTGAGCAGGGCTGCTCAGCTCCCCCCACGGTCGGCTGGCACCAGCCAGCCACCAACGAGACCAGGGCGCTTCGCCTGGAAGGTATGGGACAGTGCAGCCAATGGAACAAGGGCACTTCCAGCAAACCCACTTGGATTGGCCAGGACTTTCCCCTGCTTCAGCCACCTGGCACTTTTACAAATAGATTTTTGATAGAACTAAGCACATTTCAACTGTGTAATAGAAGTGGCAAGTTTTCCATTAGCAGGTTATACATACCTGCCACTAAAGGATTCTTGGTCTTTCTACACAAATCACTGTACTCAATCATGGGCAATATGGCCTGCATTATCATTCTACTTCTAATCCTGGCAAAATGATGACTCATAAAGCACTGATCCATGCTAAGTCAGAAGTCATCCCTGCCTGGGAACCCACAATCATAGTTCCTGCTGCATCTTCATATTGCTTCCCTACTCTTAATCTGTCGGTTTTCATTTTAATTCTCATCCCTCTCCTCTGGCCCTCCTCCCTTTGCAAATGTATTTCCGTGCACTTCCCTGCTAGCCTTGAGCAGCCATGTCAGTATCTCCTATGCCCTGGCTAGATGTACCTCAATGACTGAACACCACACAGAACCCATATGAAAAGAGCCCACTTCTACCTGATAAATGCCCTCAAGAAAATGTTTCTAATTCTCCTTTTCTGTTCAGGCAATGTCGAACTAAATCGAGGTCCCCAACTCAAATCACTTCTCCATCGGAGTTTGCAGCTGCTCCTGGGATGAAACTGATGATGGTCAATATTCTAAGCCTGCTCAAAACTTGATCATCTTCAAGTTTGGGCAGCCCACACTGACCAGATCTGATTATAATTAAGGAGTCATGGCTAAAAAGACCAACACTGTTCCACAAATTACTATACCAGGCTTCAGGCTCTTTAGGGCTGATAGGGATTCGAGGGGGAGTGGTTGTATACGCCAAATCAAAATTTGTTGTTAGCAGCATTTCCTGTAAACTAAGCCCAAGGAATATGAGGTGTCTCGCTTAAACTTCATCTTCCATCCTCAGAGTGCATCACAATCATTGGTGGCTATAGACCCCAGTCAGGAGGCACAGAAATTCTTAAGATGTTGAAATCCATAACTTTGGCTGCTAACATGGAAACAATAATCTTAGGGGACTTCAATATGGATTGGCTCACTGCTAAATCCACTCCCTAAAAGTCATCTGTGATGAGCTGGGTCTTAGATAGTAACTGAACCCACAGAATCAATGCTTCTAACTCTGCCAACAGCTCACTCTTAGATGTCATCTTAACCGCATCCCATAAAATCTGCATTCTGCAGTTTTCCATAATGACATGAGTGACCACAGTATCATTGTATGTACAAGATTCCAATCTAAAACCAGAAGCACCCTAAATTCAGAATCAAATGCTCGTTCCGTAAATTCAACTCAGTAAACTTCTTAACTGATCTAGCTACAATCAGGTGGCAAGACCTATATCTTGCCAAATCTGCTGATGCCGCCATCTCTGTCCTAAATGACAACCTCACCACCTAATTAACAAGCATGCTCCTCTTATTAAAATGAGGGTGCGGAAAATCTCACATCTGTGGTTCACAAGAGCTCAAATCTGCACCTACCAATAGAGACAAGCTATGGGCTAGGGCCAGGCACAAAGGACCCGGCAGACTGGCAGGCATTTAGAACTGCCAGAAATGCCTGTGTTAAAAGTGTGCATGCTACTAGAACAAACTTCTACATCTCCACTCTGGAGCAGGCCAAGGAACTCCCAAAAATCTGGAAGACACTGAGATCCATTGAAGGCCATCCAGCTGCTTCCTCCCTTCCCACCAAGAGTCTGGCCAAGGGCAGGATGGTTGAAAATAAACTGTGAATCATGAAGAACTTAACCTTCACTTTGCCACTGCTGGGTTGGCATTCGACTCCTCCCATATGCTAGCCAGTAGATAGCAACACTAGCCCAGATACACATGTTACTCCACCTCATCCCTTCCAGTTGTGCCTGTTTAGCTACAAGAAGTTGAAGACATAATTCTTAGCCTTGACACCAAGAAAAGTGCAGGGGACAATGGCCTTGAATCATTTTTCTTGCAGTTAGGCTATGCCCAGCTCACAGCCCCATCCTTCACATCTTCAACCTCTCTATTACCACAGCCACTGTTCCATTCTGCTGGAAATCTGCCCTCTCTTCCTCTCTTCAAATTAGGAGATCCTTGTGACTTAAACAACTACTGTCCTATCTCTATCTTGCCCGTTCTCTCCAAAGTGTTGGAAAAACTTATAAACAACCAACTAAAAATCTCCTCAAGCGCACTCACTCCTTAACCCAGCCCAATCTGGCTTCAGGTCTAAGAACAGTACCATCTCAGCCTTGCTAAAGTCTCTAATGACTGGATCCATGCTATGGACACCAAGAAGGTTACAGGTGCAGTCTTTCTAGACCTCAGTAAGGCCTTTGACACTGTAGACCATCACCTCCTAATCACCTGTCTTGCCTACATAGGTGCCACTTCACTTACCTTTCAGTGGTTTAACAGTTATCTCACAGGAAGGATACAAAAGTCAAAGCTGATGGCCTTCTATCTGCCCCCTTCCAATTGCCAGAGGAGTCCCTCAAGGCTCCATCCTAGGACCAATCTTTTTTCCTGTACATCAACAACCTTGGCTCCCACATAAAGAACTCTAGCATACATTTCTTTGCAGGCGATACGGTTTTATGCGCATCAGGCTCGTCCTTAACTGAAGGCAGGGAAGCACTCCAAGCTGACTTTATCTAGTTAGAAAGCAACCTTATCAATGCCAAGCTTCTCTTAAATGCAAAAAACCAAGACAATGATTTTCTCAAGACTTGTTTTGTCTGGTGTCCTACCTACCCCACCTAAAAACTTCATAGTTACCTCCCTAGGTGAACCCTTGGAAGTCGTACCTAAATTTAAATATCTAGGTATGTGGATAGACAACAAGCTTTCCTTCAATGACCACATCGAGGAGCTATTAAAGAGACTTAAAGCACGCTTGGGTTTCTTCTTTAGAAATAGGACCACTTTTCTCTCACGACCATAAAGACTTGTCCAAGCAACATTCCTTCCCTTGCTTGACTACAGAGACATTATCTTTATCTCCTTCCCAACCTTGAGCCTATCTAAACTGGATGTACTCTATCACCGTGCTCTTCACTTCATTACTAACTCTGCATACAGGACCCACCACTGTGATCTTTATGCAGCAGTTGAGTGGATCTTTCTTGCCACCAGACGCCTCCTGCATGCTGGCATTTGGACCCTCAGATTACTACTCCACAAACTGCCTGTCTATTTAACGTCTCTCACACATCTGCGTAGCACTTCTACTCCCTAAGGAAATCTGACCTTATCCTACTAGATGTTCCCAGGACACGTACCACTACTGGCCAAAGAGCTGTCTCATACACCCTCCCAAACATTTGGAACCAACTACAAGCCATGCTGAAGCTAACCAGCATCGTATCAATGAACTCCTACAAAACACTAGCTAGCTCTAAATTAAAAAGACATATGTAGGTGCTACTAGGCCCCAACTCCAAGCCAACTTCCTAGGTACCAACTGGCCCTCTACTTATTAAGCTGAAATGTGTTGCATAATTTAGGGCAAGGTTAAAGCTGGAATGTACTGCATATGTAGCATAAGGACTTCTATTGTATACCTCTTGTATTATATTTTTTTTCTTTTGTTGTTCTACATTTTATATCTCCTGTCTATGTAATTGCAAACTGTATGTGTATGTGCCTCAGGACCTCCTTGTGAATGAGCTTGCTCAGCAGTCTTTCCTGCAATAAACTTGAACTTGAACAAAGCACTCAGGCAATTTTAACACACAAACACAGAGGGATCCATGATTAAGCAGGTCTGTGATCTTAAGTACCGTGGTGTTACTCTTGACCCTGCACTAACATTCATTAACCACATAGGATAGGTTGCTGAAAGGGACAACCAACGATTGGGTGTATGCTACCAAACAAGCACCCACTGACCCTGACATTAGGCTGGCAATTGAGTGAGGCAACCTTCTTCCCATCTTAGACTACTGATCTCCTATCACGTCTCCTACCTCACCTCAACTGCTCAATCACTTGAATATGGTATATAATAATATCTGCAGATTTGTGACTCAAGCACCTTACTGCACCCATCACTGCACCTTATATCAAATGCTTGGGTGGCATTCCTTCATGGACATAGGGAAAGGTTATTAGAAACACTTATTTTAAAACTCACGTGATGGTACTAAATCCCTGTATCTGAACTCCTAAGCATTAGATGGAACTCTTGACAATTAAGGTCCTCCTCCAGTCACCTTCTAGAATGTCTGAAGCTATCAATGGTTATGGACCAAAAGCTTTTTGGGTGCTAACCTAAGCTCTGGAATTCTCTTCGGAGAACCTTCACACTCGTGGTTCCCTCCAACCTTTAAAAAGGCACTTCTTGAATACTCCTATGTCTGATGCATCCTGTAACTGCAAACCATGATTACACACAGTAGATGTTTCAATATCTTGCTTATTAATATCTAACCCCTGTTCTATACTGTGTAATTGCTATATCAATGCAACATGTTTCTAGGAATACTTGTTATCCACACTGTGTCATTTATCTACCTGTAAATCTTGACTTCTTATTTGCATAGAATCTAACTGTTAGCATTGTATGACCCTGTAATAATCTTGATGTCTACAATTTTATTGTCAACTGTTGTTGTAAGCTCTATGCTGTCTTATGTTATTTATGCTATGTGCCATCTATATGGCCCGGCTCATGCCTGAAAACAGTCCCTGGGACCAGTGTACTTACTTGGTTATCAAATGCATAAATAAATAAATACATACATAAATAAATACATAATTAATAAATAAATAAAGAGTCATGAAAGGGCTTGCATCTCAAAACTGGACAAGGCTGTGGAGTAGAAGATATACACCAAACGGTATGAAATGAACTCAGGAATATGCTTGCTGCCCCACTAGTGGTCATATTCAACAGCTCACTGAAAACAGGCATTGTTCCAGAGAACAACAGGAGAGCAGAATTGATCCCTCTCCATAACAGCAGCAGCAGCAGCAGGAGAATGCTAGCAATTATAGTCGGGTCAGTCTCTCATCAGTAGTGGTGAAATTAATTGAAACCCTGTTAAAGGAAAGATTGGTAGAGTATGTTGAATCCAGAGACTTCAAGACCAAAGGTAGCATGGATCCATGGGTGGGGTAGAGGAGTCATGCCAAATTAATCTGATTATTTTCTTCAACCTTGTGACCAGACATACAAATCAAGGGAGGAAACTGGATATGGCCTATATTAACTTTAGCAAGGCTTTTGACACTGTGCCATGCAGGATACTGATAAAGAAATTGAGCAGTGTAGGGTGGGACACAAAGTGGTGAACTGGGTGAGGAACTAGTTAATGGATTGGCAACAGAGGGTAGTGGTTAAAGGCACTCACTGTAATGAGGGGAAGTGACCAGTGGGGTGCTGCAGGGCTCAGTACTGGCACCAGTCTTTTTAATGTCTTCATATTGATATTGCAGAACAATAAGAAGGAAATGTATGTCTTTTGCAGATGACACCAAAATCTGTAATAAATGGACACTTGGAAGGTGATAAAGAGAATGCTTAGGACCTTAGGAAACTCAAGGAGTGGTCAAAAGTATTGCAGTTGTGGTTCAATACCAAATTGAATCAAAAGACTGGTCAAATGGGAACATGTACAAACAGAAGCACACACAGGTATTGCTGTTGAGGTATTTATTGCCAGCTGGTAACCTGTTACATAGAACTTCTTTACAACAACAAATCCATTACAGTGCAGATAGTGTACACATACCAGTCATTACAGGAGCATACCCCAGCCCTTCTCTTCAATAATTCATCAGGGGCAGGGAAATGGGTACAGGTAAGTCTTTTATAGTCCCTGGTTGATGATGTTAACATAGTTACTGCCCAAAAATATCCTTGACACAACAAAATAAATTACAGCAAAGTATGCAGCCAAACAAACTAAGTAGTACAAATCCAACTTCACATTAAAAACTGTAACATCCCTTACTGAAATATAAGTGTGCTCTGTACATGCAGAATGCATGCACATGCTTAATTGTGCAATGTTTGCATGTGGTTCACATACGCAAAGTGAATCTAAGTGAGCCAGGTCTAAAAAGCAAATCAGGTACACATGCAGGCTTGACATGTGCGTAGCAGGTAAGCTGGTGTGAACTTCTTCTAAAATTTCATCAGGTTTGCGTGTTGCACGCTTGACATGAGTGCAGCAGTTAAGCTGGTGTGAACATCATATCAGGTTCACATAGTGCATGCTTGCCATTTTGCAGCAGCTAAGCTGGTGCAAATGTTATCTAAAAACACATCAGTTTCTATTTCTTATACTACTGCTAGCAATTAGAGTAATTAAAATACATTTTATTTGAATTCCATAAAAATTAGGCAAACTCATTAATTCTGATCCTTTTACAAGTTGCTTAATGACTTTTGATTGTTGTCATTAAATCACCTTTAATTTGCAAAGTGTTGTTTGCTTACTGCATTAAATGCCTAGAATATAGCCAGCCAACATCCCCATTCCTGAAGTGCAAAAAGAGGTCTCTGTGTTGTGAAGCCTATCCTTTTGTTTTGGACCATGCAAATCCCTTTATGCATATTTAGTGCTACAAATGTGTTTCTCCATGACTGTTTCATCTCACTTACTTTTCCTTTGTCATTCTGTATTGAGCATATACATTATGGCCATGCTAAGCACCCTGTGTGCTGAGTAGTGTCTTGAAAGAAGCACCATACCTCACATTTTGACACTGAAATGAGGGACATGGACACTCAAAATGAGGGACAATTAGGAAACTAACCCACATGATGATCAGGACACATCATGAAACAATGGAGATACAGTATCTTAGAACACAATGGAAACCATTGTATTAGAACCAGAATGAATTTCTACCATAAAGCAGGGTGCCATTTAGGTAGGGCAGATTGGGGCAGTTACCCCTCCCATCCATATTTGTGCCTAGGTTGTTCTTATGGTGGCAATAATGCCATTCAATGTGGATTTAATCTTTTGCACATTAAGTACCCACCTGTCCTGTGTGTGCTCTCACTGCAGGCACTCTCCAGACTTGACTGTGTCTGTATTTTGTTGTCCAGTCTCTCCACCTATTAGTGACAGCACAGTCACATGTGATGTGGATGAGCTCCAGCCCAGCAAAGCATGAGTCTTGCAAGTCTGACACTGTCTTTCCTGCCACAGAGTAGACAGACTGCACACTACAGCCTGGAGGTTGGTGAGCACTGGACTCTCAATAGCAGTGTTGTGACAGCATATGCACTGTCAGTGGCTCAGCACTTAGCACACTCACCTCTGAGACTGGGAGGTCAGAAGGCTGTGGGTTCTATCCCACACCAGATACATGGGTTAAATCTCATTACTGACACTGTAGTGTAATAAGAGGAGGGTGCTGCACTCCTGAGGTGCCATCTTTCAGATGAGATATTAAAATCAAGGTCCCAGCTGCCTGTTCTGGTGGTAGCTCAGGTGGATGTTAAAATCCCATGGCACTTCACAAAAGAGTAAGGGCATTTCTTTGTTTATTGATAATCATACAAACTTAGGAAATTACGGTACTTATATAAGTAACATAGAAATGAAAAGAATATACATTCAGACATCCTGTATTTTCAAATTAATACACTGAAAGTTTTACACCTTAAACTTTCACAATCCCTAAAAATCAGCTAACCCTTATGCTTCACATCATGGAAACGTACCCATATTTATGTGATAGGAACATCAGTGTCTGTAATCCATGGCAAGTTTCTCGAGTTCTGTGGTAAAACCTTCCTTTCATATTTTTGGACTGAAAAAGTAAGTATTCTTTAATTCTGTTGTAATTTTTTGTAACATTTCTATGAGATATTTTTTTTGTTGTAAAGTAAAAGGCTTCTGTTATTCCAAATAAACCATTTAAAACAGAAAAATTACATGGAGTACTTTTATCCCATTTTCTCCATTGAGAAGAATATATCCTGTATATAAGATTTTCATATCCCTTAGCAAATATTGGTACATTCCAGATATAAGACACATAAGTCCTAAAGGATTTAATATAAGAACAAGAAAAATAGAAGTTTCATTGTTTCTGGTTCCTGCATACAACCTGGTCAGGAGCAGATCCTTTCTTTCACTTGTTTGTGTTTCTGATTAGAGTTAACATTCAATCTTTCATGACAACAGAGCCAATGTATATCTCTGAGTTTGGGGGTGATACGTGGTTCCTTAGTTAAAGTCTGTAGAGACTCAAATATAGTTGACATTTTGTAAAGGTAATGGGTTCTACAAAATGTGTTTCTAAACCTGCATGCAATTTTTTATACTAGTTAGTATCAGATGACTAGAAATGTCCCATGTCTTCATTTTACAAAAATCTCTTAAGTATAATATGGTATGGGGCCTTAATTTGGAAATTTTAACCCAGCTTTCAGTCTTTGAACCATAATGCTATGGAGGAAGTAAATAAATCAGACCAAAATTTCCCAACATGTTTTAATAATGGTTGCAGATTGGTAAAGACAAATTGACAATGCAAGAATAAAACAGGATTTATCATATGCAGACCACCCTTTTGTATTTCTTTTCAGAGGATTGAGTCGACTCCCAAACTGCTTGAAAAATATACTTAATAAAGTTGTCTCTCTAGATTTCAGTGGGGAAATACTTGACTTAAAAGATAAAGATAGGTAATAAAAAGGTTTTGAGTATACCCTTTTATTTCTTAATGCCCATTTGTTCCAGCTTTGTACCATTTCTTTACCTCTGTTACATTTGTAATCCCAGTTATGTACATACTGTGCAACTGCTTCAAATTCTATTACTTAAATTTTAATGGGAGCGGCTGTTAATTTTACATCTGCAATTTCCTGACTAGCTAAGACCTGCATTCTGAATTCACTACCTATACATTTTTCTTATTCAAAGAGGCCCCTGAAATTGTACCAAACTCTTGGCATAGCATTACTGCTTGTTCTGCTGGTATGGCATTAGGTGCCATAACACAGACATCATCTGCAAATGCCATGGCTAAGAAGGAATTATTCCTGATTTTGTGCTAATTTTTGGAATGCATTTATAATTTTCTAAGTAAGGGATCAATACTTAAAATATACAGCAGTGGGCTAATGGGACAGCCTTGCCTAACACCTTTTCTGAGAGGTGCTAAAGGCCCACAATATCCATTGATATATGGTGTTATAGTTGCATGTTTGTAAAGCATTTGGAGCCAAGAAATAAACAAGTCTGGAATCCCATGTACTTTCAAAGTATACTGCAGAAAACTATGGTTAGTGGAGTCAAATGCTCCTTGCTGGTCAGAAGAAAGAACTTATCCAACTGTTCCTAATTTATTTTTCCTTTCAAATAGCTCTCTTAACAAGATAAGCGGATCAGTTATTGACCTAGCTGGTACAGCACAAGACTGTGTTGGAGTAATGAGGTAAGGGGCTGTAGTGAGTAAACGTTTGTTCAGAATTTTGTTAAGATTTTCAAATCAAAATTCAGCAGAATAGTGGGTCTCCAGTTTTTAGGGTAAGTTTATCTCCTTTTTGTGCAGAAAGGTTAACACGCCTCCAGCTAAATCTAATGGCATAGTAGCTTTCATTACCATAAAATTAAAGACTGCTGCCAGTTCTGTAGCTATATCTTCCTTATTTTTAATATAGTTAAGTAGTCAATCCATCTTTTCTAGAGGCTTTCCTGCCCTTACTGAAGTAATAGCAAATTACTTCTTCTGCTGTATAAAGCTTAATTAAGTTGTGTAGGATTGCTGTGGGGCAATCTGGTATGTTCAAGGATGTAAAAAACTGAAAAATGTTACTGTTTTCTATTGGTTCTTCCTTAAATAAGTCTTATACATATTTAGTGGCCTCCAGCATAATTTCAGCTGGTTCTGTTGTGATACTGTTATCTACCTTTTTAATCCTTTGATGTTTTTTTACTCTTTCTTTACAGCTCATAAAGGGACAAATATTTGCTTACTTCCCTTGCATGCAATTCCTGCTGCATTTTGAGAGATTGGGTTTGTGTATTATGATAACACTTCATTTGTTCTTTTATTGTCTTTATCTGACCTGTAAAGTCATGTCTAATGGTTTGTGCCAGAGACATGAGATGCTATAACTGCTTAAGTTGTTGTAAATATTGACAGTAATCATTATTCCTAAAGCTTTACTGATAGATTTCAAAGTTTTTCATGTCAGACTTTGTGTCTGTCCACCAGAGTATACAGTCATTATACATCGCATAAACTGATTTTCTTATTATGAAATATTATATGTTTTGAATTACTTCAGCTTGTAAGAGCAATGAATAATTTAATTTCCACAGACCAGAGACCTTGTGAGTGTATTGGTTTGTGACCCAATTTCCAAATGCAATTCGCAGTGATCATAATATCCCACCATTTTAACCCAGGCTTTTGTAATGGTAGGGTTTATTTGTAAAGAAAAAATCTATGCTGGTCACTAATACTAATTGGCTGGCAGTATAGCCCAGAGGTTAGAGTAATGTGCTGTGAATGAGCTTAGTACATCCAGCAGACCAGACCTGGGTTTGATTCTCACAACCTCCACTTGCATACTGTGTGACTCTGAGCAAGTCATTTAACCACCCAGTGCTCCTAGGTCACCCTGAAAACAGACATTTGTGTCTAGTGGGCCTTATCCAGTTACCAAGATTAAAAAAATAATAATAAAATACTCCTTTGTGAAAAGTAGGATATGCTCTAGATGTAATTTTGTGATAGGCATCCCATAACCCAGATGTTTGAATAATATTCTTTGAACAAGTCATATCACTGTACATTTTTGAGTTTTAGTATCTCTTCCCCTATCTTTAATACATATGCCACAATTAAAATCTCCACCACAAATAACATTATGTGGGCGTGTAGGTAAATTTGAATCTGCGGTAAAAGTTCAACCCTTTCAGGTTTCCTCTGAGGGGCATGGGTATTAATCAAAAATATTACCCTTTAATACAACATCTAAAATCAAAAGACACCTGGGACTAAATCAATTATTTTCAGCACCTGTACAGTGGTATTATTGAAAGAATGGCCACCATAGAACAAGAATTCAACCCCAGTGACCAGTATGACACCCCCTATGCCACCATTTGGTAGCATGAGAAAGTTCAGTGAGAATATGTAATCTAGTATCCTGTAGCAATATTACCTCAGCATTTGTTGACTGTAAATTTGCATACATTGACAATTGCTTAGCCTTGTTTTTTAATGCTGTTCGCATTGACAGTGCAGCATGAAAAAGGTGCAGACATTCAAATTTAAAGGTAAAGTAACATTCACTGTGGTTTCCTTTTTGTGGATTTTGTTGTTTTCCTTTGCTTCTTCTCCTCCCTGTTGTTTAGCAATGTTTTTGAAGGTAGCCCTTCATCTGATTCACTATATTTTGTGTCAGAGTGTCCCTCCACAAGTTCTTTATCTGCTACAATCCTTCAGACTCTGTGTCAGAGATGTCTGGTGTTTTTTGTAAATCCTGAAACCTACTGGAAGTAGGAGTGGTTGCAATCATTGGGGCCTTGGAAGATGGTTGTCCACATGTCTGTCATCTCCATGTCACCATCTGTTTTTGCTGTGTGTCTGTTATGGATATGTGGTGAGGAAGAGGGAGGCATCACTTGTGCATCAATCAGTGTGAAGCTGATCCCTGTTGGGGTATGTCAGAAACTGTCTCTCATATATACTACCATCACTATCCTCCTGCAGTGGGGTGGGGTCTCAGGATCCTCTGTAACAACTCCTCCAGTGTTCTCCTGCTGTCCCTGTGGTTGTGAAGGAGTAGCTACAGTTTGTGATAACACAGGGGCTGTATGAGCTCTTTGTGCTATTGCAATTAAGAGCCTTTGCTCCTTCAAATCACTTCAAGAGGTCTGCT
This sequence comes from Neoceratodus forsteri, assembly GCA_016271365.2. Taxonomy (NCBI): domain Eukaryota; kingdom Metazoa; phylum Chordata; order Ceratodontiformes; family Ceratodontidae; genus Neoceratodus; species Neoceratodus forsteri. The sequence continues at coordinate 420,125,162 of CM057451.1, forward strand.
GTGTGCAGCCTTGGGGCAGGTGGTATATGAGTACCCAAAAGCCCACATAAATTACAAATGGCAGTATTTCTATATTATCTGCTGTTGTGACCCAAGTTACTACACAATGTGCATCTCAACCTATCACACACACTACTTAAATGCCCTGGCATGCCATATTTGTAGCAGGTTTTGGCTGCCATGCATAAAACAGGATGCCTCTGTCTCTGCCTAGAAAAAAGGATTGGGTAAATGTTGTAACTCTGTGCCCGTGGACCATAAAATTACTTTAATATGCCAACCCCATCCAGATATCCTCTGTATCAAAATGTCTCCTGGGTGTCCTATTACAGTACATCTCTGTTTGAGCCAATAAGTTAGGTTGATGATGCACACCTTCATTCCTAAATAGTACTGTTATGACTTTATGGGCAGGTCTAGTTAAGGAATAAACTCAAATGGGTACCAAAGGGAGAATATTTTACAGAGTTATATCTTTCTCACATTTTTCTAAACCAGTGTTGAGCTTAAAGCTCACGTCAAATGAAGATTCCCTGAAACATGGATAAGGCATATATTTCAGAGGAAAAACAATGCAAATTATCTTTAGCAGTGTCTTAGCTAAAACTTTCTATCAGGAAAGGTATCCATTCCTCCCTTGTATATAATCAATACTTCATTGCCTTTTGGCAGCATAACAGGAGTCTGAAAAAGATGCATACGATCTGGAGCCTTGTCTTTGTTGCTCATTGTGCTCTGCTTCTGATCTATTTTCAGTGAATAAAGAAATATCACCTAAGTCATCTTCCCTTTGCCTGAGTTACTGTAGAAGAAGGGTAGGTGGGTCAGTACTTTCTGTGTGTGAAAGACATAAAACCAGATTTTGAGTTAAAGCAAGATCCTCAGGTAATGCCAGAGGTGATGTTGGAGAACAAACCTCTAGCTGTGAAACTTCAGCATCAGATGATTCATTTTGTGTTGTGCTGTTAGCAATCTTATTACATGTGCAGTGCTAAGAGGGACAGCATTTACTTTAGCAGTACTTAAAGGAGTTGTCATGCTTACCCCTGGGATTTTTATAACTGAAAAGCTAGAAATCCATTTTCCAGTATCTGGTAATTTTGCCCATCCAGCTGTTTGTGCACACATTTTCACCATCCACTATGTGTCTACTGCATCCATTTGGTCAGCCCATGAGACAGATGTCTTTTCTGTTGGTTTCTTCACTTTCTTTATAATCTGATCATCCAGTCTAGCTGCAAATGAAAAAGACGGATGCCGCATTTAGATTTTTCGGTCTGTTTGAAATATTGTCCCTCATATGTTGTGATTTGCTGTGTCATTTGTGATCCGCGGCTTCCCCGTGAAAGATAAATGGTGGTGCTTGGTTGTCGGCAAGGCTGAACTCACTCATTGTCACCCTCTGAGGTTTTGTGAAGTGCCCTGCTTAGTTCAAGTCTCCTCTGTTCAAAAGTTTTTCCTTATTTTCCAGTAACATTTGCAAATATGCAGCCAAAGTTTGAGCAGTGCACTCTTGGTGGTTTGCACTGCAACCAGCATCTCATGTGATTCCAATGAAATTTCCATACTATGTTCATTTGTTGCTTCCTTCTGTAGTTCTTTCCCTCTTGCAACAGTAGTTTCTGTTGGCACTCAGTCTTCAATCTCTAGGTTCTTCTGAGTTGAGAATGAGACCAGCTCCTAACTGATCATATGTCCTCCTCCATCTCCATTCTCACAGGTACTGTGCTGACCATCCTTCGATGGCAGGCAGCTCCCCTACCAATGAGTAGGGGAAATTTTTATTGTAATAACAAACATAAGAAAACAACCATAAGCATACTATAATACAAAAATAACTAGAAAGGAAAACCAAAACTAGAAAATACAGGAAAACATATAAACAAACACAAAAAACCCTGAAACAGTATTAATGGGGCAGAAACAGGAACATGTCAGCTAGAAGGCACAACATCAGTTCATCCAATTTATCCTTCAGAAAAGGAACAGCCTGCCATTGAGCAATCCCTTTATCATGTATCAGATACATTTTCTCATACAGACAGTGGTGAAGCAAATCAGTTTCCAATTTTTCAATAACACAATTCAGAGCCTGATACACTTGTTGCAAAATGAATTTACACATACTTGCCATAAATGAAATTTAAAAAGCAAAAATAAGTCTCACAATCCCCTCAGAAAGAATATGCTGAGTCAAAAAAGCCCCCACCACCTCCACTATGTAACAGAGCTCTCATTTAGAATCCTTCCACTTCACAGCCAGGGCCTTTCAGACATCCTGGACAAAAGGACAGTGTATCAAAAATGTGTCATAGATTCCTCCGCACCACACAAGATTGTCTAGGACACATTCTTTCAGGTAAAGCTTTGTGCTTAGCATTTCCTTTTACATTAAGGTGACCATGACTACAAAGCCATAATACATCCCAAAATCTAGAGAATTCTAATGTCCCATAACCCTACAATGACTTTCTCATGATATTGACCAGGTATGTGTTTAAAGTCAGGAGTAATAAAATGAGATTGAGTTTGAATAGTAGCATAAATAAGTTTATTTGAGCAGGACAAAACATCAGCTTGTCAGAGCTTCCACTTTTTCAGTTTAATAACAACAGGCTGCAAATAGACAGGAAAGGAATGGGCTGTGAATACCCGCCACCAAATACTATATAACTTACGAAGCCAAAGGCCTGCAAACAAAGGCCAAACAGTAGGATGTGGTTTAGACAGGTCATTCAAATTTCTATGAAAAACATACTAAAATAAAATGAAATAGGGTTCACAAAAGTCAATCCCCGTGCTAAGGGCAAATAGAGGACATCCTTTTAATGGGGTTCCATCTGCTGCCCCAAATGATTTGAAAAAAAAAGACTTAAAAGTTGAGTTTCCAAATGTTGTGGGATGGGATAAACCACACCAAGATACAAAAAATGGGAAGCAAAACATTTTAACCAGATGAACCTTTTTCTTTTTGTCTGATGCCACGTTTTCCAGGCAGTCATCTTAGTTTTAGCAGCTTCAAGCTTCACAGTCCAGTTCAGAGAGCATTATCCCCCTCCCAAAAGCATACCCAATATTTTAATGTTTTCCTTACAAACAGCTATATCATGAATGGAATCAACTGCAGGGGAGATATCACAGATCGGGTAAATGATACTTTTAGATTTGTTGAGAGAAGCCCAGCAACAGCTGAATAATCATCATAATGACGAAAAACTCTAGTACCTGAAGCAACATCAGCAACAAAACACAGAGGTCATCAGCATATGCAGCAGTTTTAATAGGCAATGAGCCAGAAGTAGGAAGAATACCATGTATGAGATCATCCTGATTAATCAACCTCATAAGAGGATCCAAACAAAAACATACAAGAGGGCTCATAGCGCACCCTTGCCACACTCTCTATTAATTGTTATGTAGGTGTCCAAATATCCATTTACCAAAGGAATAGCAGAAGCATGTTGATACAGCAAGGAAAGCCAAGAGCAAAAGGCAGCAGGAAAGCCATAAGAGAACATGTCATATAAAATTATGTGGAACTCTATCAAAAGCCTGCTCTGATTGAAGGACATAATATACCCAGAAATGGAATTCTCCTTACTCTGTTCCACAAGTTCCCAAAGAAGAAGCAGATTAGATTCAATAGTATGATCAGGAATAGAACAAGTTTGAGTGAAGGAGATCAAATATGGGGCTACTTCAACAATCTTGCATTTAAAATTTTCATAAACATTTTCAGATCCATATTCAGTAAGCTCAGGATCTCCAATTATTAAGGTCACTATGATCACCTCTTTTAAAGATCAATATCTGTACTAACACAGTGAAAATCAGTAGCGATTCTGCAAACTCCAATTAAAACTTCCATAAGCACATCCTTAAGAATATTACAAAAGTTTTATAAAATTCAGAGGGAAAACTGTCTAACCTGGGGCAGTGTCATTTTTCAAACTTTGTATTGCATGCAAAACTTCATCACCATGTATGGGAGCAGTAAGCAAAGGAGAACATCCTGAGGACAAACAGGGAGAGAAAGAGAGGACAAAACTCCTCAATAGCATCATCCTCTATGAGAGAGAAGTGTACATTTCCTTAAGGTGCATGGTAACTGCAGATAGAATCTCAAGTGTGGAACTAAGCAAAGCACCAGTATGGGATTTCACCTCCATCAGCAACCTACAGTATCAAATGTTCACTTAGCACAAAAATCAGAGGCATCCCCAAACACGTGTTTCCTTGGGAGCACACTCTATGTTCATGTAACAGAGAGGTCTCCCTAGAATATTGCAAAACTTCCATCTCACATTTAACTGCCTGGTCCTGGAAGGTCACATTAATACGCTGACAATAGATGGCAGAATAGAGTTTAGCTAGTTGATTCCGTAATGCATGGCAATGTTTATATTGAGTAACAGCTTGAGTCTTAGAGAAGCATGTAACCAAACTCTGAATCTCAACCTTAGTTTCAACCCACCAGGTGCTTAAATCCCCACCAACCCAACCACAGACATATCGGGCCAGAAGAAGTTCCTGAATGAATTGTACTAAAAGGGAATCAGCAAGCAAGGTACCATTAAATTTCTAATACCCTTTCCCATGAGTTAGATGTATCCCCAATTCAAGGAAACTGCCAAGATCACATGATTCAAAATCTCAAAGGAACCATTTTAGCTTGTAGGACATGGGCATGGGAATCCACAAAATAAAGTCAATTCTAGTGGACAATTGACCTTTAAAGAAAGTATGACCTCCTGTTTATGGACAGTCCTATAAGCATCTTGTGACACCTAGAAATTTTGTGTTTAAGACAATTCATATCACAATAATCTTTATCAATGAGAGCTCCCTGTCTTGTTTAGCCACACACAATTAAAATCCCTCCCAGATCAAATGTCTAGTGGTAAGGAGATAAGGTTTAACAACAGTAAACAAATCAATTTAGGCTTTTTTCCTAATAGGTGCATAGATGGAAATCAACCTCCAAGTCAAATTAGTATTAAAAAATCCAAAAGAAGCACCCACTCTGAAGAAATTTCCTCTAACCTAGTAACTGTAAACCCATCTCCCGAAATAGAATCCCAACACCATCACAAGTATCCACCCCAAAGAAAAAAAGAAGAACCACACCTCCTCAATTTTGAGCTACAGATATTAATGATAAGGAATTTAATGTAGTGTCTTGTAGAAGACAAATATCAAAATCCAGATCCTGTAATGCATGAAAAGTCACCAACCAATGCTGAGCATTTGTAATACTGTTAGTATTAAGAGTGGCTATATTCAGCATAGTGATAGGAGACGTTTCAGTAAAGGAAAAGAAAAAGATGAGGTCAGGTAACTTTCCCCAGTCTGGTACTATGTATAGGCTTAACACCAGGCCACAAGGCCTAGTCTTGCCCCCAACTTCAGACAAGGTCTCCCTCCAAATCAGAGGAAAGAAGGGTTTGGGAGGATGTTTCTGAGTCCCCACCCTGGTCTGAAGGTAGGATTTTTCAAAAGGACCTCAAACGTGTTACTAAGTGGAAGACCAGCAGTAGGAGGGGAAGCCTTAGCAATCTTTGATCTGGGTCCAGTTTAATAGCTCTCCTCTTGGTGTGATACCTAGAACAGGTGGCAGCATAACTACCTTAGCCCCGAAATTCCAGAAGGTGGCTCAGAATGTATAAATTCAGGCTCCTCAGAGTGAACAGGATGACTAAGATCCTGTTCCATGGGTAACTCCCCTGAACCTCAACCACAGCAGCAGGAGCAGGAGGTGTGGGAGAATCCACAATGGAGGGGTCAGGCAAAGGCACAGCCACAAGCATAGCATCCAGCTAGTAGAGATATTCAGGTCAGTAGTGCTCACAGGGAAGGCTTGTGATCCACAATATCTTTTTTGGGCTTCAGTGAGAATAGTTTCCATTGTGGGTGATCAGACCTGTTATGTGTAGCCCAAGGACAGGACCAGAAGCCATGACCAAAATCATCACACAGATTACACTTCAGTTCATTCTTGCAATCAGCACTAGAGTGGCCATAGGAGAGACATAAGTTACAATGGAGGCAATCACAGGCAGAACTAAGATGCATGTAGGACCCACATTTAAAACAAGTACTAGGTTGACTGATATAAAAACAGTGGTGTGTCTCTCTCTCTCTCTCTCTCCCCAAAACAAACTGTTAGGGGGGGATAGGACCAATATTGTTGTGTCGTAACCACACCTGAAATTTCCAACCTCCAGTCCAAAGATGTTCAGCATCAAAAATGGGTTTTGGGGACCCCAAATGTCACTCTCTGCTGTAGCCAATGGGAGATGTCATGAACTGCAACAGTTTGATTAAGAAATAATATAGTAACAAATTTAATACCAGGTCTGGTCAATGGAATAGCCCTAAATGGAAGACAGAGTACAGAACATCTCACAAGCTCATATCAAGTCTAAAATCTATCTAAGCCCAGAGGGTTTTAAAACTAATGTCATAAAGCTATAGCCTAAACATGTATAAGGGCATAAATCTCATTGGTAAAGAACCCCTGAAATTCTTTAATCAATTTCTTCCCCAGACAAATTCTAACACTAGCAGTAGGCAAACCCTAAATACTGCAGTCTAACAGCATTTCTCCCTGTATAGGAGGAGCTGTCCAGAAAAAGTGTCCTGTCAATGAAATTCTTCCCAAGTATGTAGCTTGATCTTGATGGTTATGAGGAGGCCCTGGGGGTAGAAAGACCATCCATTTGGTCTCCCCACAATTGTTTAGGCAAATGGAAGCCAGAGCCTTCATCACCCCAGGAAAAGCCTGATAACACTGGAACTGTAGTGAGAGGAGAAGGAACATGTGTAGGGGCTGCATATCAACAGCATGTACGTCCAAGTCAAAATCAGTACTATAGGAGGGAGGTAATGAAGAACACCCCACATGCACAGTATCATCCGTGCAACAACAGATTGACTGACCCCAGGAACTGGGCTGTGCTGTGGATCAGGAATCTAATGACCCTCAGATCCAGGTTTCCAACCGGCACTGCAAGGAGCATTCTAATGACCAAGAGACACCTCCCTGTTGACCCTGGAACTCAACCAAAGATTCCACTGTGCCTCATACAGAACAGTCATCCCTGCAGGAGAAACATCCAAATTAACCACAGATACAGAGGCAGTACTCACAGGCTCCATTGAAGAAACACCGACTTGTGGTCCTGGAGGAGGAGCATGGCTAGAAACAGCTTAGCATGCAGCGGAGACCTCTAAGTCATCCTCACAGCAAAGCTTTGATGCTGTTGCATCATCAATGAGTCTGACAGCTGACAGTTCTGCAGGTAAGATAGGCATCTGCAGCATTTGTGAGGGAGAAAGCAATGCCAGTTTCCAGACTAGAGCGAGACTGAAGTCCAAAGTCTTGCAAAGGACCAGAAGAATCAACAGGCAGGAATGTTCTTCTGCTGCAGTGACTGCCAAAACATGTTATCTGTTAGTCTGAAGTAAATGTTTGAGCCATAAATCATTTGCCATTAGCAAACTGAAAGCACATTACCAGCACTAGCCACTGAGTCAGAAACAACTTCTGCAGTAGGCACATCCAAAATGTTTGAAGAGATCTCCCCAGCTGGACCTGCAGGAGCAGAGATCTGTTCTCCTGCAGGGACAGCAGCACACTGAAAGTCCATCAGAGCCACAGCCATGGTTCAGCAGAGCCCCCTACCACAAGAGTAGGAGATTTTCCTGGTGATCTGGCCAAATTTCGCCCATTCACTAAAAATACCACCAACAGCTTAATCTGGTTCAAGGTCAGTTTGCATTCATCTCTATCCCCTCCCCAGGTCTTTCCTGAAAATAGGCAGAATTTATCTTGTGCACTTACCCAGTCAACAAAACTAAATAAAATATTTTTGTCGATCTACTCTTAGCCAGTCTCTGTCTCCTCTGGTGGCTGAAGGGCAGAGGGTGAGACAGAAGCTAACTCAAGGCTAGGCTACCTACTTACTCTACCAGGCTCACCTAGCAAAAACAAACAAACAGCACGGACCCCCATGTCAGTAAGCTAGCTTAGCAGCAGTGGTGACAGCAGTGTGGGTGGCCATAGCCCTTGAATAGTGCAGTGCGGCAGCTGCCACAACAGCAACCAAGCAAGAAGCAAGCAACCAAGACTGGGTGGGTTCGGTTGGTGAGGTGACTTGGTCATGGACCACGGTGTGGACCTGTGATGGTTGGTTCTAGCATTCAGATTCTGTGGAAGAAGAGAGGGGAGCAGAGTGAAAACTGGGCTGGTGGCACACTGTGCCAGGCTGCACTGCTCTGGGGTATATACAGATGAATCTTGTACATTTGAATTTTGCCTGATATGCATATCACTTTTCAGTCAAAACAAATAAGTTATACCTTTTAGGATGTTACAGACATTATAGAGCTGTTCCTTGTACTCAAGGACAGTTGACCTGTATGGTATGCATAAACTACTGAGACCCACTATAGTCAGGCTTATGCCCCCACCCACCAGTGAAGCTGACCTCCACATCCCCAAAATCAGGCACAGTATGACACAGGGCAAGGAAGACTGAAGGACTGTGAACCATTGAAATGAATGGGTTATTTTGTTGTTAGTATGTTATACATTATTGATGGAGAGTTAGAGATAAATGAAGGCCACCGCTGAATAACAAGGGCCTTGTTAGTAGAACAGAGGCCTTCATTATTCTCCAACTCACCATCATAACATATAAAATAGTAATAAAAATAACTCCATTCATTTCAAGGGTATACTAACACTCTGACCCATGGCCATCATCTCTTAAAGACTCTTGCCCTGGCTCCCTAGTACTCAAGTAAGATAGTGTTCACTTATATCTATACTTGGTGGGTTATCTGTAGCAGCATGGCCATACCTGCTACAGTGTGTGTGTGTCAAGGGGCTGCAGGGACTGGCCATGTAGGTGTGTGTCGAGTTACTGCTACTTTTATGTTTGCATCTTAAAGTCTATTTGCATGGAAGCATTCAACACTATGGAGGCAAAATAGAAGGAGTACATGACAGATAGAAGTAATTAAGTGGTTTTGTGGTAAGTGTATATTGGGGTGTGAAAACCACTTGGCTTTCCATTGGTATGTGTGCTACAGTTTAGCTGTGAAACTGAGATGAGGGAGAGAAAACTGAAAAGTATAACAGTGGCTACAAGCATGCTGCATGCACAAAAATATATTCAGATATGTATTGAAGTACAAGGAACCATTTGTGTGCAGGCAGTACGGCTAGCAGTTAAAGGCACTGAATTGCAAGCCAAGAGACTAGGAGACATGAAGACCTGGGTTTGAATCTCTTCAACCTCCACTTGTGTATGGTGTGATTCTGAGCAAGCCACTTAACTTTTATGTGTGCAGTTATCAGAACCACTGCTTTTTGCCGCATTCTACATGCATGCAGTCTTTTCAATTTAACATAAAAATCATGCTGTCCACACTTGCTTGCTGCATGCACGCCATATGCAGGCAATCAGTTCCAATTTAACATTTAAATCATACCACAGCACAATATCACTTGGGTAGTTTTATGTGCAGCATAAAAACATTTCATAAAATTATTTCTGTAAGGGATATTACAAAACAAGACAACTAATTCAGCAATCTTTGAAAATTTAGCAAAACCTCCATCTCAATTGTAAATATGGCTTAAATGCTGCCTTGATAGAGTGTTGCTGTTAAAGATGAAGAACACCATCATCCTTCTCACATTCTGGCCTTTGATTACTCTTGATTCTCAGCAAACATGCAATTATTTTTTGGTGATCCACAGGTACAGTTATATCCAGACCATGGTATAAAGAGAGTTCATAGAGACATCCCATTGTAATAGAATAGGAAGAAAATCTGTTCAGAAGAAAACCAATATTCAGTTGTTTATACATCATTTGCAAAACACAGTGTTTACATGTGATTGATTATATAGTCAGAATGTTGCCAGAAGTTAAACAGCTTGAAAGTTTACTGGTATAAAACGATATAGGTAAGGGTTTTGGGGAATTTGTTTAGGTGAAGAGAGGCCCACTCCCTTCAAGCCATATGCTCAGAAAAGAAAAATGATAACTGTTTGGAAACTAAGACATGACTGTAAATTAATTCAACATGCAAAAAGTTTTCATATCTAAGTACTTATCCAACACTTCTGTGTTGACAGTTCTTAACTAGTAAGTTCAATAACTTTCTCTTTTTAACAACAGTTTCAGCCTGTTACCACCTCTACGAGGCAGTCTGACATGTTGCAAGCCCCTAAAACTCATATATCTTGGATCTGCATTTTGGTATGCCATAACATGTCTCCCTATTGGAGTATCAGACCCTTTGTATACAATAGATCTCATCTGTTCCTGTATGTGTTCTATAACATATGATTGTCCTCCAATGTAACTCAAGTTACAAGTGCACATACCACATAAACACAAAATTAGTGGTGCAAGTGATGAAGTCCCAGACTTCAGTTCTCCTGGTTCAATAACAAGAAGTTCAAAATCATACACCTGAGAAGAATAGAAAACCAGGAGCTGATAAAGGAATGGGAGAGGAGGTACTGACAGTCATTAAGTAAGAAAGGCTCTTTGATGTCATCATATAGCATATGATGATCTCAAAGTGGCAGAACAGTGTACCAAAGCAGTAGATAGGGTTATTGGGATGCTGGGATGTATGTTGTCACTATATTGCTCTCTTATGAAAACCCACTTGGAGTATTATGTCCAGCTCTGGAGGCTGCACCTAAGAAAGGATACAGACTGGGTAGAAGCAGTCAGAGGAGGACAACAATAATGGTGCAGGGTTTACATCAAGACCCCTATGAAGAGAGACTAAGAGATCTGTAACCTGTACACCGTGGAAGAGAGGAGAATGAGTGGGGACATGATAGAGACCTATAAGCATTTCATGGGGGTGAACAGGGTGCAGGAGGAGTCTCTTTCAAATGAGAAAGAGCAACAGGACCAGAGGAATTTGATGAAACTGGATGGGGATTTTAAAAGGGATGTGAGGAAGTACTATCTCACTGAAAGAGTGGTGGATGCCAGAAACTGACTGCCAATGAAGTGATGGAAGCACAAACAGTAGAGTACTTCAAGCATGCATCAGATAGACATAGGGAATATTAGTAAATGGGCAAAGTGGGAGGGTCACCAGAGACCAGATAGGGTCTGCAGAGATGGACTAGGCAGGGAATATCTGGGCAGACTGGATGGGCAACAGTCCTTTTCTGCCTAAAGCATCAGTGTTTCTATGTTTCTATGGCCACTAAAGAAAACTTAAAGAAGATCAAAGGTAATGACAATGATATATACAACACCACCACCTGTGACCCTCACTCTGAAGAAAAAAGAAATCTGACCCTTCTAGTCAATAAAGTAGCTAGAAGTTCCAAAATATGGAAAGTGTCACTATTATTGATATGGTGGGTAGCCCTCCAACAGGCCAAAATGCAAAACGCAGCTGCAAAGCCATACAACCAGAGAATGAACTTGTGGAGACACAGCCCCAACTCCTGCCATTGTGAGATACCACCACCCATTGAAATAGTTTATGTGAGTCTAGTTTAAAATTCTTCCATTAAAGAGAGAGTCCAGCAATATGCAAAGTAAGCCAAGCACATGTAAGCTATGAGAAAAGGGGATCATGTTGTTTCATTTGTGGCAGCACACTCCACCTTTAATTCAATTATCTGTTGACCTGGGCTAAATACCAGAGAAAGGCTTACAAGTTATCAAGATCACCAGTTATTGGTCATAGCACATGACCAGGGATGCCAGAGGAGGGAGGAGGAGGATATGGTCTTCTTAAGTGAACCACTCGAGTTCTATTGTCACTTCAGAAAATAGAGGAAGAAAAATCAGATACTTTTGGTCACCAAAGAGGAGCCACCTACAGGTGGCAGTGGCCATCCTTGGTCATTAACATTTGGTGTTAAAGTGGTTGTAAAATATATTTGTGCCGAAGACATCACTTCATCAGGAAACAATAGTACAGTCATTGACACATTCCATTATATGTTGCTCCAATAATTATAATGCAAGTGACAGGCATTGTGCAACAGGATCCTCAGCTTGGCGCCCCAATTCAAAAATATTTACTCAAAAGAACTTTCTATTTGGACAAGCCTTTTCCATCAGCTTCCTGAAGCTTAGATCTTCCATGAAAAGTATGCTTGGAGATCAACCGTGAACATTTTACACCACAAAATAAATATACATAGATACATACATAGACAGTGTCGGCAGATAAGGGCCTATGGCCCACCCAGTCTGCCCATTTGAGCTTGTAAGTTCAGTTTGTTTCCTAGAAGTCTGTTGCACCTTACCCTGACCTCCAGAATTCCTTTATGTCTATCCCATGCATTCTTAAATCGTGATTGTTTCAGCCCCACCACTTCCTCTGGCAGGGTGTTCCACTTGTCCACACCGTTCTGTGAAGAAATTCTTTCTCATGTTTCCTCTGAATCGTCCTCCCTCCAACTTCATCCCATGCCCTCTAGTCCTGGAACATCTTTTCACTTAAAAATAGTGTTTTCCTGCACCCTGTTCCTCCCTGTAAGATACTTGTATGTCTCTATCATATCCCTCTCTCCCTCCTCTCCTCCAGGAGTACATGTTCAGTTCCTTCAACCTGTCTTCATAGGACTTGTGATGCAATCCATGCACCATCTTTGTTGCCCTCCTCTGAACCTTCTCTACCCTGTCTATGTCCTTACGTGGTATGGTCTCCAGAACTGTACACTGTACTCCAGGTGGGGCCTCACTAGTGTCTTGTATAGCGAATTATGACCTCCTTTTCCTGCTGGTAATGCCCCTGCCTATACATCCCAGCATCCTATTTGCTTTACCTGCTGCCTTGTCACACTGTTTCTCTATCTTGAGGTCATCAGAGATGATAACCCCAAGATCCCTTTCCTGCTTGGTGCATGCTATATCCTCACCCACAACTGATATATTGTGCCAGGGTTTTGTGCCCTATATGCATTATCTTGCACTTCTTTGCATTGAATTTCAACTGCCAAACCCCTGACCATTCTTCAAGTTTCTGCAGGTCGCTTCTCATTCTGTCTACACCCTCTGGTGTGTCTACTCTGTTACAGAGCTTTGTGTCATCAGCGAACAGTGAAATTCTGCCTTCTAGGTCCTGCACCATGTCACTGATGAATATTCACTGTTGATCTCCAGACATACTCTTTCATGAAAAATCCAAGCTTCAGGAAGCTGATGGGATGGGCTTGTTCAAATGGAAAGTTCTTTTGAGTAAATAGTTCTTGAATTGGGTTGTGCCCAAGCTGGGGACTGTTGCATATTGCCTGTCACTTGCATTGTGACAACTCAGCAGTTAAAACATAGAGAATACTGGATGTGCAGCTATGCAACCAGTGTGTTCTGCTACAGGCGGTTCTGATTCCTCCTGACTCCAAAGCAAAGCTCAAAGGTCTGGGAATCAGGAATCCCGAATGGCAGAACACACTGGATGGGCTAGATATTCAAAGGAGTTGTGCATGGCACAACTAAACTGTCTCAACACAAATACAGAAATACGCCCAGAGCCATATTTAAAAGGAAGAATTGTGCAGTGCAAATCTAGTTGCACAATGGTGCAAAATGTATGTATGTGGTGTAAATATAGAGGGTAACCATGAATATGTGGTGCAACCACATATTCAAGAAAAACTCTGACTCAACTGTGAAGCAACTCACAAGATGTGCTACACAAAGTTGAGCATAAAAGAATAGGTTCAACTGCAGACACAGCACAGGTTAAGAGCAGGACAGCTAGTAACATGGATGCCACAGCATTCCTGATGGAGTAGGTAAAGAGGGGTGAGGAGGAGGAGGAACAACAATGTGTGGCTGAGGAAGGGCCCCACGGCAGTATGCCCAACAGAGATGGTACCGTGCCCGGCTCACATTTGAGAACTACAGTGACACAGAGATAGTGGCCAGTACTACCTCAACGGAGTAATTCTGAGGCAGCTCCTGTGAGCTGCACCATGATGAGCTGCAGGCACCCACCGGAAGGAGTCATGCCATGATGGTGGAGATCAAGGTGACAGTGGTAATGTGCTTGCTCACCACAGGCACCTTCCAGAAACTAGTAGGTGCCACTGCTGGTATATCACAGTCAGCCACATCCAGCCTCCTTACCCAGGTCCTCAATGCTCTGCTATCACATACTTTGAATTACATCAAATTCCCAAGCACACAGGCAGAGCATGCAGCAAACATGCAGGAATTCCACAGGTGGCATACCAAGCCAAGTATGATGAGGGCCATTGACTGCACCCATGTGGCCATATGTGCAACACCTGTCCTGGAAGATGCAGCTTACATGAACAGGAAGAGATACCACTTCATCAACTGCCAGGTGGTATGCAATGCCACAGGGCACATCATCAATGTGCACCACACACCTGGGAGTACACATGACTTATTCATCTGGCACCAATCCATCCTGTGTCAGAGATTTGGGAGTGGGGTGATCCCCAGGGGCACCCTAGTTGGTGAGTCAGGACTGAGAAGTGGAGGACAACTGCAGTTGTGTGGAACACCACACAGCAGCTTGATGGGGTGGTGGGTAACAAGGACAGTGCTAGGTGACAAAACATGTCTGGAAATGGAGGCTGACTACATTACAGGGGAACATGTACATAGGGGCCCAGATATGTAGGACACACATGCTGTGCTGGTAATGGTGGCACATAAGCTGTGCATGGGGGTAGTGGCAAGGGCACACAGGGACCAGGTAGTGGCAGTGTGGACTGGAATGGGGAAACAGGCAAGGGCAGAGGGCTGTCTACTAACACATGCGTTCTTCCCACAGGTGATAGTGTGTATCCCTCTGACCCTGGCTGCTCACTTCCATACAGTGACCCAGCAATGGAGCCGAGAACAGGCACAATGAGGCACACATCACAACATGCAACATCATAGAGTATGTCTTTGGCATGCTGAAAATGCATTCCAAAGTCTAGACAGGTCAGGTGGTGCCCAACAGTACATCCCTGAGAAGCCTATGGCATATTTCTGGCCTGTTGTATGCTGCACAACATGGCCATTGACCGTGGAATACCTGTCCAGGTGGATGAGGGCAACAGTACAGATGATGACGAGGAGGACCAGCAGGATGGGGGTGAGCAGCCAGCCATGGATAGGAGGGATCCCAGACTGGTAACATGTGCCTGGAGGCACTGGGAGACCATTGTTGAGGAGCACTTCAGGAACTTCAGGTGAGTACCACACAGGTAAGCAGGCATGCACAGCACCACACATTCACACACACACACACACACACACACACACACACACACCATGGACACAGAATCATGAAGGGGCACAAGGACATGCAACAGTCACACAGGTGGGTACACAGGCAAGCACACAGACACACCCCCACAGAAACACTTCTAAAGACCTGAACAATCTCATGCCATTTGCTGTATGCCCAGGATGACACATGCGGCAAGCACACACAGCTGTACCACAACAGGACACACAGCAGGGCAAACAGCACCAGGCAGGTCACACACATCAGTGCACCCATGAACAGGACACACACACCAGTACTGCAGGCCGTGGCATGTATCAGAGGTTATATGCTGGCACACAGGCAATGCCAACACAGTACTGCACTCATCATGCCCATGCCACATGGTCCAGTACCACTGCCGACACACATGCCAGCCATGACCCAGGCCATGCATGTGCCACAGCATGCAAACCAGGACACAGCCAGCCATGCGCTCAGCTGGCAATGGCAGCAGGGGTTTGGACTGGTCAGTGTACCTGTCAGGACTACCATGTGGATCCACGAATGCCATGGCCAAATGGGTGGCCATGCCCTGACTGTGTGGCAGCCACAGGCAGCTCAACAGACCACAAGGGTGTCATCACCACATCAGTGGAGGTAGAGGCCTGAGTGAGACCGTGTCATCACGGGTGTGTACAAACAGGTGAAAAGACTGTTGCGGGTGTGTTGGAGATGGGTATAGCAGTGGGCTGCATCAGCCTTCATGGGTCACCAGACATTGAGCCTTGGTGTTGACATTTATGCTACGAGAGTCTGTGCACCCTGCTGTGACCAGTGGATGCTAGCATTATGAAGCCCACAGCAATAGTCTCCACAGTGCAGTCCAGTGACACGGTCATGGCCTCCCACAGTTGCCGGATGTCATCAATTAGCTGGGCATGTCCCATGGCCCCAACTCAGACAGTTGGCGCACCTCAACCTGCAGCATCTGTATCTCTGCCTGAGTGTAGTCTGGTTGTCCACAGAGTCCTGCAGAAGACTGGTGTGCTCATCCAGCCTGCCTACGCCTGGCGTATCAAGGTCCTGACTCAGACATGTGGAAGGGTGGTGGCCTGCTGTGCCACATCCCTCGACTGCGAACACCGCTCAGAACATCGTGGATGGAGTGGGGACTGAGTCGGGTGCCAATGGCGGCCCCTGGGAGTGCTGCACAGTGTTCCCCACAGGACACTGCAGCAAGACAGCAGCCTGCTGGACCTATCTGGTGGAACCAGTGCCCACACCTGCACACCGTCCCGGCCAACACCAGCACTTGCCACGGGCCAGGCCCAGGTGGGGGCTTGTGTGTTCCCTGGCCTGTCAGTGCTGTCTGCCACTGCCAGTGGTAAGACTTGAATGTAGGAGGGGTGTTGACACCTGTGCAACCAAAAATCAGTGTGATGACTTCATCACTGTCAAAGTCATCATCATCCTGCTTTGCCAGCACAAGTACAGGAGGCTGTCCTGCAGGAGGAGGTCAGCCAATGGATCCTCATTGCCAAGTCTCAGTAGGTCCACCAAACCAACATTGATATGGCACCCCTGGTGGTGGCCACAATGCTAGTGGACATTGATGGCACAGCATCATCCCGTGCCATGGTTCCAGGCCCGGCCTGCACAGCTCCCTGAGGCATGATGGAGCTGTAAGACAGAATGGAGAGTGGTTGAGTGTGTCACTGATGCATTGCAGGTAGTCAACTTTACAGTGAATTGTCTGCATGTGTACCACAGGTGTGGCTGCCCAGCCCTGTGTGTGGAGTGGCAGCACCACTGCCCATGCCCATCAGGATACAGGCAGGTACTCAAGGCCTTTGAAAACTTTCTGAAAATAGGTTGTGATGCTACTGACCTGTCTTTGCCAGCTGATGAGTAAGCTGACACTGCTGCTAAATGAACTGTCAGAGTTAAGGGCCTTAGGCCCAGGGACTGTAGGTGGACTGGGTAGTCCAGGATTGCAGAGAAATCTGCCCAGATTGAGTTGATCTGTCTAGAAGTACACCAGAAGGAAAATCTTTTCTGTTTAAAGTGTAAGTTTTCCTTGTTGCTGGTTTCCTAGAACCTTCAGCACCTCCATTACATTCTCAGAAAGATTTAGCCCACAGAACCTGAGCTCTTCAAGAACCATGCTCTGAGGCGCAGAGTTCTTAAATCTGGGAATGTTATCCTGCCTTGGACTGCGTGCATTAGCAGATTGTGTCTCGGACGTTTCTGTTGTAGAGGGACAGGAGCATGGAGTACTAGGTCTGCTTGGCACCATCTGGAGCTACGAGAATCATTGTTGCTGACTCCTTTTCAGTTTTATCAGCACTCTCCGCCAAAAGTGGGAAGGCATATAGAAACTTCCTGACCAACATCCTTTGGGACTGAACCCACTGCTGGGGTCTACAACAAAAGAGTGGAAGCTGACTGTTCTCCCCAAGCAAAGAGATCTATTTCTGGTGTGCCCCACTGTCTGAACACTGATGCCAAGACTTGCTGGTTCAGGTTCCATTCATGATTCATAACATCCCACCATTCCTGGATTACCTCTGCTATCATATACTTGTGTTGGTCCGGGACTGTGCTTGGGCCCATTATAAAATGATTCCGCTCCTCCTCTGACCACATCTTCTATAAGGCTCTGAGGAACAGTTGCTGTAAGGCTATCCAGTCAGCTAAATCAAGTATTTCAAAGTCAACTTCCAGTCAAACCTAAATTTCCCATCTAAATTTCGAAGGTTATACACTCCTTTTTGACCCCCCTGCCAGTTAGCCCCCCATTCTCATGGCAAATAGTTCACCTGTGTCTGACCAGGCCTCTGTTGTGGCTCTTTTTAACAAGTTCTTCACAACCTGTGCCCTTCCTTCTCCTCCACTACTAACCCTCTCTCTACTCATCTCCTCCCCATACCTCTCCAGGTTACCACTTCCCTGGTCATCATCCAGGAAACCTTATTTGCCTTTTCCTATCTCAATCCATCAAAGTCCAGCCCTGATAGTCTTGACCCAAAGTTACGACCTCTCAGCTCCTGCTGTTGCAGCTCCCTTACCTGATTAACCTTTCCTTCACTCTCTGCACTGTTCCCCAGTCTTGGAAGATGGCAAAAGGTATTCCTCTTCACAAAGGGGTGACCCGTCTTCTCTTGGTAACTATTGTCCCATCTCCTAGCCCCCCTCTCTAAACTGCAAAGAAACTCATCCATGCAAGACGCCTCAATTTCTTTTCATCTACTAACTTCCTATCACCTTTCCAGTTTGACTTCTGGAAGCAAAATTCCACAATCTCCTCCCTGCTATGTGTCACTGAAGCTATCTGCTCCAGGATGGACCAGGGGCTCATTACTGCAGCAATTTTTGTTGATACGCCAAAATCTTCAACTGTGTGTCCATCAGCTTCTCCTGGAAAAGCTGAGAAATGCTGGCTTCTCTTCCCCTGCTGTTGATTGGTTCAGCTTTTACCTAACTGGCTGTCTACAATCAGTACAGGCTGGTGGTTCCCTGTCACCTCCCTTCTATCCAATCTGGGGTTTCTGAGCCCCATCCTTGGACCCTCCTTTTTCAGTCTTCTTCAATGACCTCCCTCTGCCTGTGTCAACTCACATATACACATGTATGCAGATGACAGTCATCTTTCCTCAGATTTCACGAATGTCAAAATTGGCTTTCTGTGCATAAACTTGTACTTAATGCTAAGAAAACCCAAGCAATGCTTTTTGGATTTGCCCTTAAACTTAGGACATGTCAAACTCCCTGTTAGTGCAAGACCACAGTGGGGACCAATAGAATGAGTTATCTCTTTTAAGTACCTGGGAATTCTTGGGACCAGTCCCTGGACTTCAGCCTCGTTCACAATCTGCCTGCAAGGCCATGAGCAGTAAACTGGGGGTCGCTTACAAGTCCATTTTCATGCTAACTCCCTCTGCTAAATTTGCTACTGCCAGAGGCATAGTACTTCCTGCCCTCACTTACGGCATGCCAACCTTTGCTGCCACACATGAAACCATCCTTCATAAGTGGGATGTCACTTATAACAGTACCTGTCAATCGCCTCCTTGTCACCACAGCTTAAGCACCACTGACAACTGTATAGGGACCTGGGCCAGTCATCCTCCTCAGCTTTCCCGTCAATACTCTCTTGGCTTCCTGATTTACTCTGTACTCAAACCAGATCCCTTCATAGCTCGCAAACATTGCTGGTACCTTAAACCTCCTCCTATGGACTGTGCTTGGTAGATAAATCCCTGCTGAATGTACCTAGATATAAAACATCAAAGGCTCTGTTGCCTTCAATCACTCTGCCCCTAAGCTCTGGAACTCTGTCCCCAAGCACTTCAAATATCAGGATCCTTACTGATCTCTGCACTTGTTTAATCTTCCTTAATCCACTCACCCACCAGATGCTTCCTGGCTAACTTTCATCTCCCTACCTCATAGCTTCTTACCCTTACTATCTCCTTGAGGCTACTCTACTCCCACCCTGCACACCTGTGTCTTGTGTCAGAGGCTGTGATAAAGCATCCTGCCCAGTCAGGAATTTGCCCTTGCCATGTTTCATTGCCTATTTGAACCTTCATTGTTGTGACTAATTTGACCAATACTTCTTTGCTGCTATGTTGTGGTATCTCCTCCTTGACTGTGTGGGGTTTTATGCCTAAAATGATATGTACATTTCTTTGATTGTTATTGTCCTGGTTGCATGTATTCATTATTGCTGTTTTGACCTATACTATTGTAATTTCATTGTACTCATTCTATTGTACCTGCCTTTGATTGTTGTACTCTCCGGGTCATGCCTGAAAATAGTCATTTCATGGCTAGTGCACCTACCAGTTAACAAAAACTAAATAAATAAATAAATAAATACCCAGGACATGTGTGCACACAGCAATGTGTGACATGTGCACTCAAGTGACAGCAGTGCCGTACCCCCCATGGCATTACAGCACATATGTGCTGACCCTGTCCTGTGTGACTTGCTGGTGCCAGTGTCCACTGTGGATGGCCATGTGCATGCACAGCCTGCAGCAGACACCAATGTGATAGGCATGACAGACGTAGCATCATCCCTGGACCATGCATCACACAATCATCACACAGTTCCCTCAGCTGCCACCACGGCACGCAGGGGACCATGTTGGTCCTTGGTGTGGCCGTGCAGGCAGTCCACCACCCAAGACACAATGGGAACAAAATAGTGGCATCCCTGCAGTGTACCAATCACACTGATGGCCGCACATGTGGCCCCCACCAAGTGTCCCAGTGGCATAATCACAGTGCTGTGACAGGCATCCATCTGTCTGAAACCCTCCCCAGGACACCTCAACAGATGCCCAGGTGAAGGTAGATGCCAGCAGCTCCTTCTCTGGATTGAGGAAGGGTGCTGTTGAGGGTCCACCACCAGTTTTGTGGATTGATGCCCTAATGGAAGTAATCTTCTCTTTGATCCTGCATTTGTCCATGCCCATCTTCTTCTTGCACTCCTGTAGAGTGTGGTTGTAGCGTCCATGGGAATTCACATAGGTGAATACCTCATCCCAGCCTATAGCCCATTCCTCTGCAGTCCCTGTGGCCCCACTCAGCAGTTCCTCCCTGTCAACATATGCCTCCACCAGGGCCTGTTTCTCATCCTTGGTAAAGTTTGGCCTGCGTTTTCTGACAGGCCCCTGCACCTCTGCATACTCTGAATCTGACATAATGCTACCTGTGAACAGTAATGGTGCAAAGATGAGCTGTATGGTAGCACTCCTGTTGCTGTTCAATATAACAATGTGTCAGTGCAATACTGCTATCGGCAATCAGATTGTAAACAAACCTATCTTAAAAGCTGCAATACTGGTCAGTGACCAGTGCTGTGGAGTCACTTTATGGCTCAATTCATGCACCTGGGCTGTGGAGCAACCAGTAATGAGATGCTAATGTGCTGACTTGTGCCTGGCATTGTCTCATGAGTCAATTTACATAATCTGGCTGAATATTGCAGAATTGCTCCAAGCGCCAACTACCTGTGTGATGCGCCCAACCTGGTTGCACCATAGCAATTCACCGGCGCGGTTTCCACACATGAGCACTGCGCAGATACCACATTGCCATGCACACGGCCTGCTGTTCTCTGTAGATGTCTGCATATCATGCATCTGGCAGTGATACACATGTGTGCCCTATCATGCATCGCGTATGTGTCTGTGGATTGTACATCTGGCAGTGTTGTGCATGAATGCCCTACCACACATTGGGCCATTCTGCACCACTGGCCTTCACCATGCAGGTGAGATAAATATGCCATTGGTGTGCAATGTGTGGCAACACATGACCGTCACAAGATTTTGATGATTTACTGATACATATACATGGGTCACGGACACAACCCATTCTCCGCCCATACTTTAGTCATTATGCATGTGTGATACTGCGTGGCAGGCCCCATTGGTGCATGCTTATCGCATTTATATGCTGCCCAGTGGTGTGCTGTGTGTTCATGCTACTGGGGTTACAGTTTAGTGGTGGACTGCACACTAGGCCTTGTTAAGTGAGCAGACATTATGGCACATGCGGGGAGAGTCAGACATCAGAACAGGAATTGGATCAAGGTTGAGATGGCCAACCTTTGGTAGTGGCTGCCCCACTGGACGGCCAGTTGTTTGGGGCAGTGGAACTGCAGAAGGGATGGTCCCAGGTGTGGGCCCGTATTCCTGAGGGCCTGGAAAGATGCACTGGAGTACCCAGGATGGATGAACAGTGCCATCGCTGGTACAGTGACCTGCACCATCGTGAACCATACAGGCTGAGGAGACTGCAGGTCCATGCCCACCATGGTGTGGTCCCACAATGAGGTATATCTGTCCATACATTGTGCATGCCACTTATGAATGCAAGCGGGGCATTGGGGTGTGCATCAGGTGCGAGTGCACCTGCACACAGGAGTGAGCCTGCCTTGTTTGGGTGTGTGGGTGCTGTTGTGAAGCCATGCTGCGCACTGCGTGACCCTGTGCTGCACTGTGACAGTGGCCCATCATGGTGCACCCGGCTGGTGGGTTGCAGCCTCTGTTCCCAGCTTGCTGTTCTGTGGCATGGTGAGTCATGTTGGGCTTGCATGGGCGAGGGCTGTGTGTTTGGTGTTTGCATACCACTCATTGTCATTTTCATTGTATTTCCTATTCAGAGCTGGAGGTGCACAGACAGGTCAGGAAGAGCTGATAAGCCTGGCAGGCAGCCAGCTGATGGTGCGGCAGCTGGGCCTGAGGACAGGTGACAGGCAAGTGCATGACATATGCTGCTGTACTCAGTACCTGGGGTTGGGTGTTGGTGGGGGCCATTCCACACAGAAGACCATTGCCTGCATGCTGTGCATGTGCATATGTTGGTTCTCAGGCACTGTTGCCAGTGTTGTCCAGTAGCATGTGGTTGTGCCATCCTGCACATGACATCTGTGTGCTGTTATCTTGTTGCTGTCACTGGTGGTGGCTATGTGTGACCTGTGTGTGATCCACAGTGCACACAGGCAGATTCTGCTGGGCCTGGTTGATTGTTGCATCTGGGTGCATCGTTCCCTCACTGTGAGGGGTTTGGGCACATGGCACAATGCTTGGTACTCACTAGCAATCATCCCTTCCCTGTGTGGCAGGGTTTCCTGGACTGCTGTTGGTGTCCACTGTGCATGTGCTGTTGTCTACCTGTACATGGGTCCCTCAACCCCTGACCTATACACACACACAGCCTGGGGGTGGGGCTTCAGCTGTGTGGAACCTGTCATTCAGTAGCTGTTTTGTGTTTCCTTGCTAGGTCATCCAGGGCCAGGAGAGGACAGCACAGTGTGGGCATCCTGGGTGGTGGTATCCTTCAGCTACAGCAAATGGCGTACAGGATGTACACTCAGATGGTGGTCACATCCACCTCTCAAGGAGACAACTTGCAGCCACAAGATCACTGGTCACTGAAGTCGCCGCATGAGGGAGGATATTAAGTCGACTGCAGCATTAGGTGAATGACTGTCTTGTACATAGCCTCATGTTCTCCTTCCCACAGCCCCATCTCCAAAGGACATTTTATTGAAACTCCCATTGCTCTCCTTCTAACACCTGTCCCCATTGGTTGTCATTGCTGTTTGTGGTTTTGCTCCCTTTCCTGATTCAGTGTTGCTTGTGCCTTTATTATTTTGTTTTGTTCTTCCATCCTGTATCCTTCACCTTGCCTGAGCTTTATCCTTTGGTTGTGCTGTTATTATCTCATTTGTTGATTAAACCATTTTATATAGTTTGCTTGTGTGGTCCTGTGTCTCCTTGCATGCCTGTTGCTTCAGTGTGCTGTTGTTGACCATGGTTGGGTCTGGACTGGCATGTCATGGCCAATGGTGTATCTCCAGTATGACACGGTGGATGCCCACTACCTTGCCTGTCACATCCCTGTTTGTTGGTCCTACATTTGTTTCGGGGGATGGCTCTAAGCTTGCCACAGAGTCCTGTGCCTATGTCTACATATCCTGCATGGTACCCACCCTTGCTGTCTTGCTCTTCCCATGCTGCTGTGCTCCAAGGTACCCTGCCCTGTGTCCTTGTGTGCCTGTTTGGCATGTGCTGCATACCACCATGTGCCTGTTTGCCAGTGTGGCTGTGGACCACTGTGCCTGCATGGCGCAGAGATCAGTAAGGGACAGATGTAGGTGTAGCTCCTTTTGAAGTGGCAATGGTGCTTGGCTATTCCATGTGGGCTGTTGGGACTGTGTTCCTCAGTTGCTTATTCCTAGCCCTCTATGCCTTGCCCATTGTGTACCCTGCCCCCTTTGGGAGCCAGGTCTGTGGGCTCTGCACCATGTCCATGGGTGTCGGGATATGTGCTGTTTGTGTGCCATCTGCCTCTTCCTTGCCATTGTGGTTCTTCCCTGCCTCCCCTACCACAGTCCTGTGCCTTTGTGCTTCCTGACTGTGTTCCCTGGCACCTGATGCAGCTTGCTTCTCTTGCAGTATTCAACCTGCACAGTTGCTCCAGCATTTCAGGCTGCTCCAGTGCAAGTCTATTTGTACCATGGCACATCTTTGATATATTCAGTGGTGATTGTGCCAGAGCATTTCTGTGGCACATCTGCTGAATATTGCAGTTTTGTGCTGTGGCGCAACTGGATTGAGTGGCACATCCACTTGCACATGTTTTTGGCTCACTTTTGAATATCTAGCCCAATATGCATAAAGTTGCTCACCCTGCATTTTTGTATAGTGTATAGTATTATGTGAAATGTGTGCATTGTTTTTCTGTTTCAGAACAAAACTGACTTCTGCAGTCTCTAGAGGTTCTAGAATGATGTTCTACCACAGAAGAGTACTATCACATTCCATGAGCTTTGAACTGTGATACAACAGCATTTTGAAAATGAAATATTTCTATATAGAACAATGCTCTGCTATACACCCTACTATATACTATTCTATGCTATAGCACCAACTGGCTTAACCTCCAGAGTAGACGCTCCTACCACACCATTTTATTTCTAAAACATCAACTTGGGTCTTGTCGCTCCATCCTGCCAACCTCTTCTCAACCTGGCCAGTAAAGTCACGGTGGCACCAGGAGTAGTACCAGAGTCTTCTTCCAGACCCTGTTCTGCCACACATCCTGGGCCCAACAGTCCTTCAAGTAATGGACTCCCAGCCTGCTTAATGCCATCCCACTGATGTTCTTGATATCCCTACCCTGGGAGTCTTCAAGCAGATGCTTAAGGAGCACCTCATAACGCTTTGGGGATGCAACTGTCCCACCTTGCCCACCATCCCTGCCCTGGCATTAACAGTCGAGTTCGGTCATCTGCTGACTACTCTTTAATGGTTATGCCCATTCCTGCTAAATTTGTACTATTATGTCTGAAAGTGCATTTGCTGTAAGTGCTTTAACATGATCAACATTCTATTGATTGCTGTACTCTTGGTTATACATTAGTCTTCACAAATGTACTCTGATAAGATCAACATCAATTGATTGCATTACTTTGGTTATACCTAGCCTGCACCAATGTAAACAGTTCATTGTAACTACCAGTATCTAACTGTCCCCTGCCTTATTGTCTATATATTTACGGGCCCAGATATTCAAAGGGTTGCGCATGGCGCAACAGTGTTGCACCATGCACAACCCACTGATGCGCCCTGACGCGATATTCAAATGGGGTTTGTGCTCACACAATCCCGATGCTCGAGTGCATCAGTAATGTATGGCACAGGTGTGGGGCGAACCCATGCATACCTGCACATCCCAAATTTCAGCCCGGATTTGCTGAGTCCATGCATGCGCAACCCTACTTGCGCCCGCACACAGGTGAGCCAAAAAATAAAGGAACAATGGCTGGCTACCAACAGGTGAGCGCCATATTGTAAGGTGCAACACGGCAGCTGCCACATGTGGGTGGCCACCGAGCTCTGGCTGCACCTGGTGGCACCCCCATGCCCCGATCGTGGGCATACATAGAAAAGGATTTTCCAATATCCTGGTGGTCCAGTGGACTGCTTGCAGTCCAATCATGGGCATTTGTAAAATAAAATAAATTCCTCAATCCCTGGTGGTCCAGTGGACCACTGTCAGCCTGATCGCGGGCTTAAGTATGAAAAAAGAAATTCTGATATCCCTGGTGGTCCAGTGGACAGCTTGCAGCCTGAGCACGCAGCTTAAGTATAAAGAAAAGAAATTCCAATATCCCTGGTGGTCCAGTGGACGCTATCAGCCCAATCACGGGCTTAAGTATAAATAAAAGATATTCCTATATCCCTGGTGGTCCAGTGGACTGCTGTCAGCTCGATCGCGAGGCATTTGTAAAATAAAAGATATTCCTATATCCCTGGTGGTCCAATGGACTGCTCCAGCCTGATTGCGGGCATTTGTATATAACAAATGATGTCAATATCCCTAGTGTTCCAGGGTACCCCCTCCCCACCTGCCCACTGAGCCCCACCGCCTCGCTCCTCCCGGTCAGCGGCGGGTGGCAGCAACCCACCCACCTGCTGCTCCACCGCCCACTGACTGACACCGTGGTTAGGGCATACACCCATTGGTCCACAGCATGAGCCAATGGGCATGCAGCCCGTGCAGTGCCACACATTCCAGATATGTGAATGGATCCGTTCACATATCTGGAATGTAATACAATACGAAGTTGCATGCCCATTGGCTCACGCTAGACCAATCAGAGGCATACAACCTACCTATGGTGTCAGTCGGTGGGCAGTGGGGCAGCAGGCAGGTGGTGCTGCTACCCGCCGCTGACCGAAGCGGTGGTGCACAGTGGGCAGGTCGGGAGGGGTACCGCTGGACCACCAGGGATATTGGAATATCTTTATTTACAAATGCCCGCGATCAGGTTGACAGTGGTCCACTGGACCACTAGGGATATTGGATGCGAGTTATAGTTATTGGGAAGCCACGATCGGGCTGTGGGGCACATTGCCAAGCTGTGCGGGAGTCAGTCCCGGCGGCTGCTGCCTGGCAGGGCGCCAGGTACAAGTCACCCGAGGATCGAGCGCACCTGCATGCAAATGGGGCCATAATAATATCAAATGGCCCCATTTGTGCCTACATACATTATGGCCCCATTTGCATGTACACTTTTGAATATCATCATTGCTGCACATAGCGCCAATGGAACTTGTGCTAGCATCCCCTGCTCCTCTGGCCACTTATGCTGGCGCGGTGCTACTCGCCATGCACTCTAATGGTGGCCAGGGTGCAATATTCAACAATACTGTGCCATGGCGCAGTTCCGTTGAATATCGTCCAGTCAACTCCCTGCACAGCCAAGTTGCGCTGCACCCAGGCTTGCGCCACAGCCTGGCACAGTTTGAATATCTGGGCCATTGTACTTTTGTTTCTCTCCCTGTACCCTTGCATTGCTTTGTACTGTTATGTCTTTTTGTTACCCTGATGTGGAACCTCTGTAAAAGAGTCCTTCAACTCAAAGGTTGTAATCCAAGACAATAAATAAATAAATAGATAGCTACACTATAATACACTTTAACAGCAATAGAGCAATGGTTTGCCTATGGTGTCATGCACTATATTTGCAAATGACACCTGCACTCCCCAGCCTGAAGTTTTCCAGCAATCAACTTACATAGAAACATAGACATAGAAAGACAGAAACATAAACTTTGACGGCAGATAAGGACCACTTGGCCCATCTAGTCTGCTCATTTTCCTACCTACAGGATAAGCTGCAGATCCTAGTTAACCAATAGCCTATTTCTTCCTACCCCCACAAGAATTGCCTTATGTCTGTCCCATGCATTCTTGAATTCTCCCACAGTTTTAGACCCCACAACCTCCTCAGGAAGGCTGTTCCATGTGTCCACCACCCTCTCTATGAAAAATACTTCCTCACATTGCCCTGAGCCACACACCCTCTATTTTCAAGCTGTGTCCCTTGTTCTTGCACATCTCTTTTCTGAAAGATGCTACACTTTGTACTTTGTTGATTCCACTGATGTACTTAAAAGTTTCTATCATGTCCCCTCTCCTTCCTTTCCTCAAGGGTATACATATTAAGCTCCTTTAGTCTCTTCTCATAAGGTTTCTCTTGCAGACCCTGCACCATTTAGTTGCCCTCCTCTGGACTGCCTCCATTCTGTCTATGTCTTTCGGAGATGGGGTCTCCAGAACTGGATGCAGTACTCCAGATGGGGTCTCACCAACTGTCTGTACAGAGGGATAACAACTTCTTGTTTTCTGCTGGTGATGCCTCTCGCTATACATCCCAGTATCCCCACAGCCCTCCCCTGCCCTCTCACATTGCTTGCTAACCTTAAGGTCATCTGATATGATTACCCCAGGTCCCTTTCCATTTTGTTGTTGTCACTATCCTTCCCCATTTACCCAGTACTTCATGCTACAGGCACTCACTGTGACTAACAACTTGATCATGATGCTAGAAAAATTAAACTTGGCAGCACCCATTATCCATAGCTAGAAATGATGGAAAATGGTGGTTAATATGAAAGCAGATCATTTTCAGAGTTCCATGCATACCAGATTGTCATAATCTTATGTACAACTTTCTCAGTCAAGCAAACATCATAAAGTTGGTGTGTGTGTGTGTGTGTGTGTGTGTGTGTCTGTGTGTATATGTGTGTGTGTGTGTGCATATCTGTCCATTTTCCACCTTGTCTACGGTCAGGAAGCAGTTACAGATGCTAAAAATAGAAACTTGCCTGCCCTGCACCACACAAAGCAAGAAGTAATCACACACTGGAACTTCATCCCTATGAAGGAGGATATGTTCCAACAGTACAATGTACTGCCTGACTATATGCTCATTCAAACTACTGTGCTGTGGTGCCTCAAGAGATTTCATGAACTTACAGTAGCAATAGAACAGTAGCATATAATAGATGACCTGATTCTCATCTTGCTGCCTTTGAAACGTACCACACAGGCAGTTAGCAGCCGACACCTACAAGTCTGGCATTTCCACACTGATGTATACTGAAGTTGGCACTGCACAAAGTTACTCAGCTAATGGAACTATATAATAATTCTGCTAGCACTGTGCTCACAGAGCACATGCAGACATTACTTGATAACAATGCTCTTGTACAATCTAGCAAGTTTTCACAGAGTACAGAGTTGGCACCGTATTAGACCCACAGTACAAATGTGGACTCCCAGAATTTGTGGAGGAGGAATATGTTTTCTAGTAAGTAAAGAATTCTTTAATTGAAATCTGTGAACAGCATCTGACAGCAATACTAACCAATATGAGCAAGGAATCAGAACCCCAGAAATCCAAGTCCTTCAAAACAATCCCAATAGTGACTTTTCTTTGACCCTGGCACATTAGAGGACACCTGGAACCTCATCATCATCAGCACTGCCACCACAACCAGGGCAGGCCACTCAAGTAGCAGCAGTTACAACCCTCTCTGGGTTTTATTATCGAGGTGGGCATTGAGGATCTGAGGAAGGAGCAAGGAAAATATAACAGCTGTAAATCTGCAAAGCATAATGTAGAGGAACACCTGACTGTTGCAAACAGCAGCAAAGATAAAGAAGCGCCATCATTGTCTTCTGTGGTAGTGGCTATATGCAATTTGAGTTACCTCCTATTCAAACCCAGTTTTGAAACAGTGTTCAAATCATCTGGGCCCATCATTACTGACAAACACATAAATATAGCTGTATAAAATGTTTAAAAGCTCACATCGGTAAATACGAATAGCCATCTAATCCCATACAACTTCACATTTCTGCTGCCACAGATTACAGAGCTTGCATCCAAATTCCTGGCTGAATTACCATACTTTTTTCCAATTAAGATACTATATTAAAGATGCAAGCAGGGCTATTCCAATTTGAAGGCAATAACAACGATGATCATTTGGCAAAATTGCTTTTGATGATTGAGTTCAATAGCCCCAAATGCTCACAAATACTTTGAAAAGCTCTGCAGACAACCCAACCACCTCAGTTGTCTACTTCAGTGGGCCTAGCTTCAGTCATTGGAAGCTTCCTCCTCATCTTCCTCCAGAGACTACACATTTTTTCCAACTTCAGTCGCTGCAAGCAGCCTTATCCTCCTTACATGTTAGGTAAGCATTTTTGTTTGAAAAAATAGCAGACTGACATACATGCATGCTGCCTCATCTGCTATTCTTCCAGCAACTATAAACAAACATGTCAGACCAACATAATTTCTGAAAGACTGGGGCCCTGCCTTGAGGGCCACAGAAGCCATAATTCATCCAGCAGAAAAAAACATTTCAGAAAGATATATGCCCCAATATTCAGAATATTTATGCAGAGCACAACCTGTTTACCACAGTGCAAGGAGATATTTGCTGTAGAATGCAATATTCAGCCATGTGTGCTGTGCTGGACAGTTGTTATAATGCATGAATGCAAACATAATATATTCAGCATAGAAAAAGGGGTCAGTGATGTGAATATGCTGTGCAGCATGCTGTTTAATAGTTTTGTGCTGCTTCAATTGCATTTAATGAGACTTAATGCTGCATAAATTAAGGCCTATATAAAGTGGGTCTTAACCCAGGGCAAACCCCAGAGGCAGGGAGCAGTAATGCACAACCCAAAATGGTTCACTTTATGTACCTTCTGCGGGCTGTCATGGAGCATGAGAAGTAGGCAGATGCGCCCCAGAATCACTATCCTGAAAACAGACAGTACTATCAATGAGTCACATTCAAAGTTCTTAGTGACAAAGAAATCATAGGTTGGTAAAGGCTCAACAAGCCCATGTTTATGCAGTTATGAAAGCTGCTGCATGAGCAGCTCTGGACAGACCCCACCACAGTCATGTAATGCCCTTAGAGCTCCATGTAACAGCAGTAATGTGCTCCTATAAACCAAATTATTCCATATACTGATGAGTGATATGACCGATATAAAACAGTCTCCTATCTCCTACCTATTACACAAGCAAGAAGAATAAGAGCAAGATAAAAAAGACCACTAGGGTTCTTGAAAGAAGTTGTGAAAAATCAGAGTAAAACAATGACATTTAGAAGGTACAAAAAAAAAAACACTGAAGGAGGAGGATAGGGAGAGCCATCAGGAGAAACAGAGGAGCCAGATATAGATTGGTCAATACAGCAGGAACATCCGCCAAAACTAGAAACATAGTAGATTCCCTACAGGGTAGGGCCTTAATTGGTACAACAACCCACAAAGACAGGGCTATCCTGGATCTATTACAGACTAGTGGGAAAGGATCACAGGTCTCTAGGTAGAAGGTCACCTGGGGGCCAGTGACCATCACATGGTATGCTTCAATTTGGCCACTAGAACTAAATCATCCCATTCCAAGGCAAAATATGGGACTTCATAGGAGCTGATTGCCAACAGAGTTAAGCTAGCCCTGGCAAGAAGAAATACAGCTGAAAGGGTACAGGCAAGGGGCAAGTAATAAGGATGCATTACTTGAAGCAACATCCCATTGTGTTAGGGAGAAAAGCAAGAGCAAAATAAGGAGGAAACCACTTTGGTTCTCAAAACTGTAGCAGAAAGATCAGAGACAAAAGGCTGGCCTTCAGGAAATATAAGGCAATGCAGTTGGATGAAGATAGGGAGGCATACCAAACTTCCCTAAAAGGAGGCAGTAAGGCAGGCAAAGGCCCAAATCAAGGAAATACTAGCACAAACAATAAAGAAGAGAACAAGACCCTTCTGGCAGCTTTAATTCATGTAAATATTGTTTGTTGTGACTCATCATTTTTAAATGTATGCTTGATTGTGTTGTTCTAACTGTTATTTATATTACCTGTAGCTTTGAGACCATGTATACCCTGTACTGAATTTTGCATTTAAACTGTTTTCCTGCTAATCTCACACAAACAGTACTTCTATTCTTTGTATACTGAAATGGGACCTTTGTAAAGGGCCATTGGCTCAAAAGGTATTTATCCAAAATTCTAATAAATAAATAATAAATAAAAAAGACTTTCTATAGATACATTAGTGAAAGAGGAAAGTCCAGTGGAGTATTACTAAGATAAAAGGGGATAAGGGAGGTATGTGTGGAGGAGGACAATGAAAAGCATCTATCCTAAATAGATACTTCTGCTCAGCATTTACTGAGGAGAAGGTAGGGCAGAGGCCTACAGCTCAGCACCATGGACACAGGGGAGGGAGGGTGCACAAGTCCCTTCACAAAAGAAAGGGTCCTACAAGATCTCGCTAAGCTCAGGGTGGACAAGGCAATAGGACCTGATGCCATACATCTCAGGGTACTAAAAGAGCTAAGGGTGGAACTAGCAAAGCCATTAGCAGAATTGTTTCATGAGTCTCTGAGCACAGGAGTGGTCCCAGAATACTGGAGAAGGCTCATGTGATCCCACTCCAGAAGAGTGGCAGCAGGAGGAGGCAGGGAACTACAGACCAGTCAGTCTTACCTCAGTAATGGGCAAGATTATGGAGACACTCCTTAAGGAAAGGATAGTGCAACACCTGGAATTCATAGGAGCGCAGGATCCAAGACAGCATGGGTTTACAACAGGAAGGTCCTGTCAAACTAGTCTCATAGATTTTTTGACTGGGTAACCAGAGTGGTGGACCAAGGTGGTGCAGTCGATATCGCCTGCCTTGACTTCAGCAAAGCTTCGATACTGTTCTACATAGCAGATTAATTAATAAGCTGGGTAGGCTTGGGGTGGGTCAGAAGTTGGTTAACCAGATGGCAAACTGGTTGGTGGGCAGAAAACAGAGCGTGGTGGTAAATGGTATACAGTCAGAAGAGATGCAACTACAGCAAAGGAGGGAGAGAAGTGATGTGATTGAAATATTCAAACATCTTAAGGGCATTAACAAGATGAAAGAGTCTAACATGTTTCAATATAAGAAATACATGAGGACAAGAGGACACTGTATGAGATTAGAGGGAGGCCGATTAAGGGGTATTATGAGGAAGTTCTTTTCACAGAAAGGATGGTGGATGCATGGAATGGCCTACCTCAGGAAGTGGTGGATATGAATACAGTGCAGGGCTTCAAACAGGCATATGATAGGCACAAGGGAGCAATACAGATGAGTATGAATAAATAGGCCATTGACAGAGTAAAGGCCTATGGCACATTCATATGGTAGGAAAATGGACAGACTGGATGGGACTTGTGGTTCTTATCTACCATCAACTTCTATGTTTCTGTGTTTCAGAGAATGCAGTTAGAGGTGTCAAAGCACTAAGCAAAGAAAATATTGCAAAATCAGTAAAAAAGGGATAAAACATTTTTAGATACATAAGTGAAAAGAGAAAGACCAAGGTACTAATAATAAGGCTGAAAGAAGAAGGAGAGATGCACATGGCAGAGGCCCATCAAAAAGACGACATACTGACAAATACTTCTGTTCAGTGTTTACGGAAGAATGAGTGGGAAATGGGCCACTGGTAAACACAAGGGCATAAATGGATGGAGGTGGACAATAGTCCTTTTCAGAGGAGAGTGTCCTTAAGGAGCTAATGCAATTAAAAGTGGACAAGACAATGGAACCTGATGGGGTACACACAAGGATAAAGAGGAAACTCAGGGAGGAGCTGGCTGTTCAACTTGTCACTGGACATAGGAGAGGTACCGGAGACTGGAGAAGGGCAGATGTAGTCCCACAACACAAAAATAGAAATAGAGAGGAGGCAGGAAATTAGAGGCCTGTCAACCTAACGTCAGTGGTGGGCAAGGTAATGGAATCACTACTGAAAGAAAGGCTTATGGAATAAATTGTTGCTAGTTGTCTACAGGATCCAAGGTAGCATGGATTCACAGAGGGAGGTCTTGCCAGGCTAACCTGATTAAGTTATTTGTCTGGTTAACCAAGGAAATGGACAAGGAGGAGCTGTGAGGTAGCCTACCTATATTTCAGTAAGGCCTTCAACACTGCTCTTCATGGAGGGTCACGTGATGTAGCTACTGATTGCAGGCTCCTCTCGATCGCCCCAGCCACCCGACTTTTATTTACATTTAATTTACGTCTTAGGTAAAATAAAAAGCTGGTAAAGGGTAGGTTAAACCCCAAAAGTAACCCGTACCTCCGGTTCGTATATCCGCTCGAATGGATATCAAGATGAAGAAAAGTCTGCCCAAAAGAGCACACCAGCTACTCCGAGAAAGGCCCTAAAGCCTCGGTCTACAAATACATCGGATCCTGGTGAAGTGATTTCCTGTCCTGCAGAACAAGAGCCACTAACCTTGGCTAGATTTTTAGCTGAATTTAAGCCCTTCAAGGAGGAGATTACCTCATTGTCAGCAGATATTAAAGCTTTGACATCAACTCTGGAAGATCTAGCTCACGAACCTCGGACTCTGAAGTTAAAATACACTCTCTGGAAAAAGAGTTACCAAAATAGAAGGAGAATTAGTAACTACTAAGAAAAGGATCACTAAGATAGATTCAGAGTTGGAAGATCTTGAAGGTCAAGCAGAAGAAATAACGCAGTCCTAATAGGGTTGCCAGAGATGGAAGAGGGACAAGATGCGCCTCTTTCATCCAGAAGTTTGTGGATCAGGTGGCTGGTCCTCTCCTTATGGGGCTAAATATGCCATAGAGAGGGCTCATAGGGCCCTCAGATCACCTCCCCATCAGGATCACCCCGAGACCTCTGATCTTTAGATTTCTTAACTATCTTGAATGTCAGCACTTCCTGAAGAAACCAGAGAAGGCAAAGTATTACCTGGGAGGGCAAGAAGGTGAGAGTGACCCAGGATCTCCCAGCAACGGTCAGGATGCGATGCTCTGCCTTCCACCCTATGTAGCTAAGCTAATAGCAGCTGGTATCAGGTTTAAAATGTTGTACCGGCCCATTTACAAGTATTGATCTCAGATACCTGGCATACCTTTGATGCTCCAGATGCAGCTCTGTCGGATTGAAGGAACTCCTCCCTGATCTCCTCAGAGAAGTTTGAACTTTATGTACAATTATTTTGAATTAAAATTGCATCATCGCTGTTACGATTGGGAAAATCAAGTTTTGTAATTTATGGAGATCTATTTAGACAGGAAAAGTTTCTAGGCTATTACCAATCACTACCCTTTACTACTCTCGCTTTTTCCTTTGACTGTACTCATGAGAAGCACCTTAATTTCGTAGGGACCAAGTGGAACTGATCTGCATGAATAAGTAGTGAAAACTTTCTCAATAAAAGACACATTCCTGGTTTTGTTCTCGATAAAGGAAGAAAATTTAGACTGAACTGGTTAGGCTACCTCCAGGGAGGAATGCTGGCCCAACTGATCTTTACTTATATAGGGCTAATGTCAATTATATGGAGTACTAATTCGGCCCTTCTCTGTAACTAATGGTTAAGGGTCTGCATTTTCTCTAAGCTAGTTCATAGTTTAAATAATTTTGGCTTTTAATATCTCTGCATTAAAAAGATACCACGTGGCTCTGGTTAGTAGGGCAGTTTCAAAGTTTTACATATTTCCTTTTTGTTATATAGCTGCTAGCTGAGAAAGTATTACAGGGCTTAGCAATTTGATCTCCTGATCAGAGCGCAGTTTGCGCTAAAGCCAACAAGATAAGGATAACGCTGTCTATATCTCTCGCTGGGCTAGCTTTCAGAAGAAAATATATCAAGTCTCACAATGTAAAATTTTGTTATGAGGGAGCTCGGCTGATATGGCTTAGAATGTCCACTAGAGGAGTCAGTGGTCTTTTCTAGTTTTTCATAAAGCAAGATGGTATTACATATACCTGATGCACAAGATTGAGTTTGAAATCTACCTTTTAGGGGTTTGTAAATAGTTCTACCCAGTATATTCCTTATTGCTGGGGATCTGCAAATGACAAAGAGACCCGTAACATTAAAATTCAGTGTCCAGTTAACAATTATCGTAATGGGTCTAACAGCCCTTAGGGTACTAATCATACATGCTTAAGTCATTTTTATTGTTAAGAATGATAACTTTAGTAATCTAGCTTCTTAAACAAGTAGTTGTGACCCCCAGCCTAAGTCTTAAAGGCTATATCGCTGTATCCTGCTTGGGAGGATATATTCAGAATATTTTATCTCCTCTTATTGGGATTGAGGTGCACGCTGGAAACCTCAGTGTGGTCTCTAATTGGGCTTCAGTATTCTCCGAGTAGGACATATCACATCATAGAATGCAGGATAACTTTACTCTTAATAGAGATTAAAAGGGCTACTTTATAAGAAATTTAAGTTAAGCCCCAAAGAGGACATCATAATTTTGTTTAATACTCAAGGTGAGGCTCCATTCTTGGTTTTGGTTACTGTGACCTTTACAGGATCCAGTAGATTAAGTTACCTCTTTAAAGGGTAAACTGACACCGTGTACATGGACCATGAAGCTGATATAATTTAAAAATTAATTTTCAAACGGTCATAGGTAGAAGTATTTCAATATGTTTTACTTTCCGGGGTTCCTTTTCCTTTTAAATTACACAAAGAACTGAAGCATCTAAACTGATTTCGTGGGTGATACCCTTCTGGGCTAGGATTGAGCTAGGTTAATATGGACTTTTCTTTGTTGGCATTGTTTTTTTTTTTCTTAAATTTGTTTTGAATGACCCCTATATGATATCTGCCTTGTCCATCATTTTGTATTTGAAATGAGGGTTATATTAGGGTAGCTGGGGGAGGGAGAAAAGGTATTGGTATGCTGCAGAGCGAAACCTGTGATAGAATCGATGGGTCAGGGGAAGGGGGTAAATCTTGGTTGTTTTTTCAAGTTGGTTGGAGGGGGTAGGGGCAAGGGAGTCGGGGTGGGAATCAGCACAATTCTCCTGACCTTTTCTGGATCGAGTTCTCTGGGGAGTTCAATATCACTGCAACTCTTAGTATAAGGAATCGAAATAATGGCTAATGTAATTAAAATTGCAACATGGAATGTTAAAGGACTGAGACAATGTGAAACAATATAAGACCCTTAAGCACCTTGCTTTGCTGTCTATAGACATAGCCTTAATACAAGAATCACACTTATTGGATTTAGAAGCAAATTGTATGAGAGTCAACAGTTTAGTTATGTATTCTCTGGAGGGTCACTACTAATAGGGCTGGGGTTTTGATTTTAATTAACAGAAAAATTCCTTTTGTACTTAAACAGGTGCTAAGGATCCACAGGGTCGTTTTTGTTTATTCATTGTACCTTATATGCCACCGAGGTTCTCCGAAATCTCTATGGGCCTAATACAGATTCCTCTGTTTTTTCATGCAACTAATTGAACTTTTGTATCCCA
The DNA here is from genome assembly GCA_016271365.2 of Neoceratodus forsteri. Taxonomy (NCBI): domain Eukaryota; kingdom Metazoa; phylum Chordata; order Ceratodontiformes; family Ceratodontidae; genus Neoceratodus; species Neoceratodus forsteri. The sequence goes on from CM057451.1 coordinate 420,162,093, forward strand.
ATATTTCCCTATCAATTATCATTGGGGTGATATAAATACTGTTATGGATCCATTAATGGATCGTTCTTCTCCTTTGAGAAGAATCCATTCCCAGCTCAAAGGGCCTTCAAGAGCTTTTAGAGCATTATGCTATGTGCGATGTCTGGAGAGTATTACACCCTTCAGAGAAACAATTTACCTTTCTATCACCAGTACATAAAGCGGCTATGAGCATTGACTATATCTTTCTCTCCCAAGCCCTTCTCCCTGAATCATAGAGGCCTCTATACAGTCAGGTAGACCCTCTGACCATTCATTGGTATCATGCCAGCTTACCTTTCAACCTCTCCTAAGAAATCTTCTCGATGGAAGATTAATAACCAAATGTTAAAGGACGCCCACATTGTTAAAACTATTAGTAAACACATAGAATACTTCATTGAAATTAACCATCATTCTATTTCCAGACCAGATTTAATTTGGAGTGCTTTTAAAGCCTTCATCAGGGCGTATTAATAAGTATAGCCCCACATAGAAAAGAGAAAGACATAGAAAAATAATATCTCTCCTAGACCCGATTAAGCTCTAAAGAATCCTTGCTTTCCCATAATTTCTTGGAATCAACTCAACAGGAACTGGTTATTAAACGAAAAGAATTATCTGAAATCTTAAGGATAAAGCTGAATTCACCATTTTGAAAGCCAAGGCAAATTATTCAGACCAGGGAGAAAAAGCGGGCAGACTGTTAGTGCTTGAATCAAACAAATGGAAGCGACTAGATATATCCCGTCAATTCCTCCCAGTCAGATGGAATCTTAAAAACTTCTCCGGAGGATATTGTTTTGGAGTTCAGAATTACTACACTAACTTATATGACCCTGAAGAAAGTGCAGTATCAGTAGACTGCCTAGACGATTACTTAAGGGCATCCGGACTAACTATACTTTCAGACACTCAGCAGGCAGGATTAGTATCCCCAATAACAGCCGAAAAGATTTCCAGAGTCGTTAAAACTTACCTCAGACAAATCACCTGGCCCAGATTGTTTCTCAGCCAATTTTATAAGATATTTCTAGGACAACTATTACCACTGTTACTTCCCTTATTTCAGTATATCCTATCAGGTGCCCTTGTGGATCCTATTTTATGGGAGGCTTTAATAGTGTTTATATTGAAACCGAGAAAATCCAGAATTACCTTGAGTTATTGCCCAATATCTTTGATGAATCAGGATATCAAGATATTAGCTAAAATGTTAGCAGATCGTATAGCACCAGTATTGTCTGATCTTATCGGCCCTGAACAAGTGGGATTCATGAAAGGCGCTCCTCAGTGGATCACCTCCAAACCCTGTCGCACATTCTTTGGCATCGAGGATACTTCTTTTCCAGCCACTTTGGTTTCACTCGATGCTGAGAAAGCGTTTGACAGGGTAGGTTGGAATTTATTTAGGGCTCTAAATGCTTATAAATTTCCCGAATCCTTTCAAAGTGGGTTAAAGCTCTTTATACTGCTCCTTGGCTCGAGTAATGGCTAATGGGGTTATCTCAGAAAGGTTTTGTTACATTCAGGTACTAGACAGGGCTGTCCCTTTCACCTTTACCTTTTAATTTATATTTGGAGCTCCTCATTCATCGCTTAAAGTCTTAGCGATGATCCAAGAAGTTACAATTCAAGGATTAGAGTTAGAGTATCAGCTTATGCCGACAACTTATTATTACAGCTATCACATCCGGAGAAGTCAATACCAGTCATGTTATCTATTATAGAAGACCTCGAAATTCTCCAACTATAAACTAACTATTGACAAATCTCTTGTCTTCCGCTTAATCATAAAATGCTTTAATCAAGTATCGCTGAGAGCGGGTATGTCTTGGGCACCAATTCTTTAAAATATTTAGGCATCCAAGTGGTCAGAAATCCTGCTTTGTTTCAAAAGCTGAATCTGGATAATTTGGTAAACACTGTAAGGTGCTGATTTAGACAGGTGGGCCAAATTATTGATTTTTCTATGGGGCCGAGTGAACTTAATTAAAATGAATGTTTTCCTAAGATTTTGACCCTTTGTATCCCCTTAATAACTGGATACCCATTATCTGGTTTCATAAGATTAATGGTCTGATAACAAAATTTATTTGGGCTAATAGACAACCTAGGATTGCATTTTACAAACTGCGCTCCCAAGGACAAAGGGGTCTTCGTCTACCGTACTTGATTTATCATCATTGGGCAAGTCATGGCAAAATACATGAGATGGGTGGAACAGATGGGAGAACGAATTCGATAGGTTTCACTATCTGGCTCAAATTGAACTCTCATTAATCAAACAAGCGGCCTCTCACCTGTGTCATTACTTCATGTTAGGCCTGGTTCCCTCCGTCCGTTACTGAAATCTCGCCCATTGAGATATCGGTCAAAGTGCACTCCCAGATAAGCTCATTTATGGATTATAATCATACTCAGGATTTAGCTCAACCAATTGGGGCAACCCTAATTTAAAAGTAGGTAATAAGCCAATCTCCCTAAATGGCTCCCTCAATTAGAAGATGCGAAGCTTTCCCAGCTTCTTGCACTGGATAATTCTTCGCTTTCAGTTATTCAAATACTAGATAAGTTCAATATTCCCAGTAAACTTATTTTCAAAGTTTTTCAATTAAAACATTCAATAGAGAATGTCTTGGCCGACTCCCCCAAGAAGCATGAGAAGTCTTCTCGATGAACTCGTGCTTAACACTAGCAAACCTCACTCTGTATCTTCTATTTACAAAATTTTATATAACTATAAATACCCGGCTGTGTTTGCACCTGAGAAATATTGGTCCTTATGTTTCCCAGTTTGGACATAGATTGGCGGTATTGTAGTCGAATTGTCATAAGTATATTACACAGGATAGACTACGGCTACACAGTTTCACATACTGCATAATATTTATTATACTCCCAAAAATTGTACAAATATGGTCTCATTGATTCGCCCACTTGTTCTCATTTACAAGCAAATAGAGCTTGCTTTACCACATATTTTAGGCATGTCCCAAGGCATCCTCCCTTTGGAATGACATTTAACCAGGCTTGATCCTTGTTAGGCCTTTCTCAGTTCTTTCTCCTGAGATTTGTCTATTACATACATAGATACATAGACAGTGTCGGCCGAGATAGGGCCTATGGCCCACCCAGTCTGCCCATTTGAACTTGTAAGTTCAGTTTATGTTTTCCTAGAAGTCTGTTGCCCTTACCCTGACCTCCAGAATTCCTTTATGTCTATCCATGCATTCTTAAATCCGTGATTGTTTCAGCCCCCACCTTCCTCTGGCAGGGTGTTCCCTTATCCACCACCCGTTCTGTGAAGAAATTCTTCCTCATGTTTCCTCTGAATAGTCCTCCTCAACTTCATCCATGCCCTCTAGTCCTGGAACATCTTTTCACTTAGAAATAGTGTATTCCTGCACCCTGTTTCTCCCTGTAAGATACTTGTATATCTCTATCATATCCCCTCTCCTCCTCTCCTCCAGGAGTACATGTTCAGTTCCTTCAACCTGTCTTCATAGGACTTGTGATGCAATCCATGCACCATCTCTGTTGCCCTCCTCTGAACCTTCTCTGCTCTGTCTATGTCCTTACGTAGGTATGGTCTCCAGAACTGTACACTGTACTCAGGTGGGGCCTCACTAGTGTCTTGTACAGCAGAATTATGATCTCCCTTTTCCTGCTAGTGATGCCCCTGCCTATTCATCCCAGCATCCTATTTGCTTTACCTGATGCCTTGTCACACTGTTTCCCTACCTTGAGGTCATCAGAGATGATAACCCCAAGATCCCTTTCCTGCTTGGTGCTTTCCTCACCCCCAACTGATATATTGTGCCAGGGTTTTTGTGCCCCATATGCATTATCTTGCACTTCTTTGCATTGAATTTCAACTGCAAACCCTGACCATTCTTCAAGTTTCTGCAGGTCCCTTCTCATTCTGTCTACACCCTCTGGTGTGTCTACTCTGTTACAGAGGTTTGTGTCATCAGTGAACAGTGAAATTCTGCCTTCTAGGTCCTGCGCAATGTCACTGATGAAGATGTTGAATAGGACCGGTCCCAGCACTGATCCCTGTGGTACCCCACTGGTCACTCTTCCCTCTGTGGAGTGACAGCCATTTACCACCACCCTCTGTGTCCTGCCACCCAGCCAGTTACCTACCCACCACACTGCTGTTCTGCCCACACGATATTCCCAGTTTGTGTAATAGTCTTCTATGTGGCACAGTGTCAAAGGCCTTGCTGAAGTCCAGATAGGCCATGTCCACTGCCCTCCTGATCCACCTCCTAGTCACCAAGCAAAAAATTCAACGAGGTTGGTCTGACATGACCTCCCCTGGTGAAAACATGCTGCCTTGGGTCCTGTAGTCCATTGACAACCAGATGTTCCACCAATCTCTCCTTCAGTAGTGCTTCCATGATCTTCCCACTACCAAGGTGAGGCTGACTGGTCTGTAGTTCCCTGCTTCCTCTTTGTTCCCACTTTTGTATAAAGGGACTACATCTGCTGTCCTCAGGCTTTGGGTACCTCCCCGTTTCCAGTGATCGGCTAAACAGGATAGCCAGAGGTTCAGCCACCACCTCTCTTAGTTCTTTAAGGACCCTGGGGTGCACCTATCTGGCCTCATTGCTTTAGCAACTCTTATTACTTCCAGTTCCTTTAGGACCCTTTCTCATGTAAAGGACTTGTATCCATTTCTGCACCATTCTCACCCTTGTACTCCTTCAGACCCATTACCCTCCTCTTCCTCAGTAAGACTGAGCAGAAATACCTGTTCAATATGTCAGCTTTACTGTTGTCATCCTCCAAGTGGCCCCATCCTCTCCCTTCAGTCTCACTATCCCTCCCTTTGTCTTTCTTTTTCCTTATGTACCTGTAAAGGTTTTGTCCCTCTACCCACTGATTTTGCAATGTGTTCTTCTGTCTGAGCTTTGGCTTCCTTACTGACCTCCTGCCTCCCTTTGCTTCTCCTGGTACTTCTCCCTATCCCCTTCTGCCTGTGTCTTTTGTATTGCCTGAATGCAATCTTTTTGGCTTTCACTTTCTTTGCTACCTCTTTGGAAAACCATAATGGTCTCCTCTTCCTTTTCATCTTGCTAACCTGCTTAATGCATAATTCTGTTGTTCTTGTAATCCCCATTTTAAATACTGCCCACTGTTCCTCAACCCCTGATTCCTGTCCCATTCCCCTTAATGCCTCTTTCAAGTATCTCCCCATTTTCCCAAAGTCTGCCCCTAAAATCCAGGATCGTGTTTTGTGTGGTTTGGTTCTGCTCTTTCTATGATTTCAAACCACAATGACTGGTGGTCACTGTTCCCCAGGTGCTCCCCACTGTTACCCCCATCACACTGTCCATGTTTGTGAGCACAAGGTCCAGTATTGCCTTCTGCTGAGTTGGTTCCATGACCAGTTGCTTGAGGAAGGCACCTGAAGGAGTTCAGGATAAATCTGCTCCTAGTTGATGCTGCTGCTGGGATGCTCCAGTCCACATCTGGAATATTGAAGTCTCAACCAGTACTACCTCACCTTGTCTGCCATCCTTTGGATGGCTAGCATCAACTCCTATCTGTTTCTTCCTCCTGGGCTGGTGGTCTATAGACCACACCTGTGCAGATAGCTGTCCCCATTTCCTTTCCAGCTTAACCCACAGTGTCTCTCCCCCATTTGTTCCTCCTGGATCTCTGTGGCCCTTATATTTATTTTTCACATACAGTGCCACTCCTCCTCCTCCCTTCCTGCTTGCTCTGTCTCTTCTGAATATGTTGTAGCCAGGTATGGCCATCTCCTAGTCGTGGTTATCATTACACAGGTTTCAGTGATGGCCACAATGTCCAGGTCAGACTGCATCATGACAGCCTCCAGATCTTCCATCTTTTGCTAAGGCTCCTGGCATTTGCACATGGCTTTCCATGATTTGACCTCCCTAGACTGTTTTGTTGTTCTCTCAGCCCCTTCATGGTTGTCCTTTATCCCTGGTTCTCCTTGCTGTCTGCCCTTCTGCTGAATTTTGCCCTTTTCTACCTATCCACCTCTTGTGCACTAATCTCCATCTTTTGCACACTGCTTTTAGGTGACTATACCCTTATACCAGTAATATCCAGATGTTACTATATGGCATTGATTTCCCTATCGGTAAAGGTTATTCTCCGCCACTGGAAGGATGATAGAGATATCTCACACTTGGAATGGCTCAAAGAATTACTGGCCAATCTCAGGGTGGAAAGAATGGTGGCTAGTTTAAGTAACAAGATGAATAGATATATGAAAATTTGGGAACCCTTTCACATGCTGCTCACTATATAGTTGCTCTCTACCTAGTTCATTGTATATTACCATTGAACTCAAGCTGTAATTATCTACTTAATGAGTCGTATTATAGCTGATTGGGAGAAGGATTCTAGTAGGAGGGTGGGGGCGGGTTTGGGGGAGAACAGTTCCAATGTATCTAGTGAACTACTGCTTTTAGTATCATTTCCAACTCCAATTATCAAGATTGGATCTGTTCTTTTTCTGTGTTAAATAATAAACTGTGATTTGAAAAAAAAAAAAAAAACACTGCTCTTCATAGGAGACTGGTAAACAAGCTGGAGAGGCTTGGAATAGGGACTAAAATAGATGGGTAAAGAGTTGGCTAGGAAATCAGAGTTAAAGTGTGGTGGTAAGCGGCACTCACTCTGCAGTAGGCAATGTGACCAGTGGGGTGCCACAAGGGTCAGTACTAGGCCCAGTCCTCTTTAATATATTTATAAGTGACATCACAGAAGGACTGGAAGGGAAAGTATGCCTGTTTACAGCTGACACAAAGCTCTGCAAAGAGAAGACACAAGGTGGGGGTCATCGAAAGAATGAGGATGATCTAAAAAGCTAGAACAATGGTCAAGGGACTGGCATCTGGGTTTCAATGCAAAAAGTGCAAAATCTTGCAGCTGGGGCACAGAAACCCAGGAGCAACTTATCCACTGGGAGAAGTGGAATTAGCAGTCACAAGGCAGGAAAGGGACCTGGGGTTAATCATTTCTGATGATCTGAAGGTAACTAAACAGTGTGACAAGGCAGTGAGGAAGGCAAAGGGATGCTGGACTGCATCGTGGGGAATCGCCAGCAGAAGAGGGAGGTAGTGATGCCACCGTATAGTTCTCTGGTAAGATCACACCTCGAGTACTGTGTTCTGTTCTGGATGCCCCATCTCTGAAAGGACATACATAGGACAGAGATGGTACAAAGGAGGGCAAACCAAAATGGTATAGGGCCTGCATCAAAATCCCATGAAGAAAGGCTTAAGGAGCTGAATTTGTACTCCTAGAGGAAAGAAGGAAAAGTGGTAGATAGAAACTTACAAATATCTTACTGGTAAAAACAGGGTACAGGAAGATAGTATTTTCCAAAGAAAAAGATGCTCAATGGCAAGGAGGCACACTATGAATGTGTAAGGGGAGGCTCAGAGGAAATTTAAGGACATACTTCTTCTCAGAGAGAGTGGTGAACACATGAAACAGCCTCCAGGCAGAGGTGTTGAAGGCTAGATCATTTACCAGATTCAAGAATGAATGGGATATAGAAGGGATCCTGGAAGTAAGGAGGGTTAAGACTGAAGACTGAGCAGGGTCTGCGGCATGGGTTAAACTGAAGCAGAATGCACGGAATGCTGTTCCACCTCTTCAGTCTGCCAGTACATTCCATCCTCAACAAGTACAAGTTAACACAGTGGCCACTCAGAAAAAGTAAAACACACATCAAGGAAATTAAATTGATTGAGCTGTTGTCTTCAGTCTTTGAAACTCGTCACATAAATTAGCACTTGTATGCTACTGCTGTAGTCTCACAATGTCTCCAAAACAGTGTGGGACTGCAGCAAACCCCATATAAGTGCTAATTTAGTGTGATATGCGACAAAGGCTGAAGATAGCAGCCCTATCAGTGTAACTTCCTTGGTGTCTGTTTTTCTAAAGCAAGAACAAATATACAAGCAACCCCTGCCCTGTTGTCTAATGTTAGGTTCAACTAGGAGCCTGCCAGAAAAAATATTAAAGAAGATTCATTGGCAGGTCTTTGCTTTTGCAGCTATGAAATCACTGGCACCAGTATCATTTCAAGGGTGCACATTCATGTACCAACCCTCACCCAGAAAACAATAGGTGCGATCATATAAAACTGAAGGAAATGCAGCATTCCTCCCTTTCCTTGCTGTGTAGTTTCCAAACACAACCGCTCCCATTTGCTGTCTGATACTAGAGTCCCTCCAAGCATGCTGCCTGACTGTTCTACTCACTGGAGTAAGGAGCCAATGTCACTCTCCACTACCTTAGTTACCTTAACTTTTTTACCTTCCAATCTAATGTCTTTCTAAGGCATCCAGACCATCGGCGCATCCCTGTCAATGTAGATGATGTCCTCCAGGAGTGGTCATTTAGTACTGGCTTACTGTTACTTGTGTGACTGAGTGAGGCAGACAAATATATTCATTTTATGTTTCCATACATTGACTGGGCACTGCTGCTGCTGTAACAGTTAATGTAACTAGTGTCAGTTCTCTCAGGCTCAGCAGCGTATGTTAGTGTAAAATAAAATGTGTATCCTCAGTTCAGCTATTTTTTTTTAATCAGTCAGCTAGACATACAGTTGTCTCTAAGTGAAATGCTATGTATAATTAAGGGAAGAAAATGTATAGTCAAGTGCTATGCTTAGTCAGTAATTTAATCTCACACATGCTGTTTTCATAACCAGTATGCTTATCTGCTCCTGTTCACAAAATCAATGAATTGTATTGGATTTGTTGGCTTAAGATTTTTTTTGTCGCTGTATTGACAAAATACCAGGGACTTAGGTCTGTTCTGTGACTGATAAGTCAGTCAGGGTTAAGTGTTCAATTGCCCATTTGGTGCAGGAGGATGTATTGGGTCATTGGCAGGGACACTGGTTTACCAGGATTGAGAAAGGCAAATTCCATTTGGCACATTGTAAAAACAGTACTGTCACCAGTGTCTGCTAAGCTAAAATCCGGTTTCACGGTGTTTGGTTTTGTGTACTTTATTTAACAATTTTAACTCTGCTAACATGCATTTTAGCAGTTTTGGCCTCCACTATTACACATCCTTCCATCCTTGTACCAATTTAAAATTATTTTAGATACAAGATGTGATGGCAACAGCAACACTATAGTCCCCATCCCCAAGGTGTGATGGAAACAGCAACGGCCCCCATCCCTCTGGTGCGATGGCAGCAGCAGCACTGTGGTCCCTATCCATTAGGTGTGATGAGCAGTACCACATTCCACATCTCAGGTCTGATGGCAGTATCAGCACTATGGCTCCCATCCCTCAGGTGGGACAGCAGCAGTACAACATTCCCTATCCGCCGGTGGTTATGGCAGAAGCACTATGGCCCCTGCCTCTCGGGTGTGATGGCAGTATCAGCACTATGACCCACATCCCTCCGGTGGACAGCAGCAGTACAACATTTCCCATCCACCAGTGGTTATGGCAGAAGCACTACGGCCGCCCGCCTCTCAGGTGTGATGGCAGTAGCAACAACACAGTCCACATCCCTCAGGGATGATGGCAGTAGTGACAACACTATGATCCCCTTTCTTCAACACCACACCCCACATGCACAAGTTACAAATTACTTGGTCTCTTTGCTTGTTAGAACTCAGATGTGAATTAATCTGAACCACCACCACTACTAGGTGGACCGATTTTTTTTTCCTATCATTTAACTGCCTGAATTGAATTTCTGCCTGTGATACCACCGACCAGGGTTTGGGAACAGGTTTGGGTGTTGGAGGACCGGCCGGGGGTGAAGGCTTGAGTGTCCAACGACCACTCGCCTTCTCCTGGGAGGAGGTATATTCACAGATCAGCATTTGCTGGTCCCAGGTGGAGGCTGGAGGCATGGCAACACATTGGCCCTCATTGCAGAAGAGAGCGTGATGGACGTCAGCTTGTGCCTTGACATCATGTGGCCTGTCACGCTCTCACGAAAATGGAAAAACACCTGCTGGCCACCCAGAGGATGGTTTCTGTTCCCTCCATAAGCATGAAGCCCCAGACACATGTATCTGTTCTGACCCCTGCCATGCCTGGGATATTCAGGAAGCTCTTTAGAGGCGATTATCTTCCCTGTTAGCCTCCCATAGGGTAGGGGCCGACCGATAAAGGGTTACTCGGGTTACCTGGTCTGCTGTGGTGTATCCAAGCCAGCCACAAGTGACTGTTCCAGTCTCCTGAAGCTAGCATCCAAGCTCACCAAAGGGACTCCTCCAGTCTATCAAAGGCTGCCATGAGATCCACATGGCAAACCTCCTCACAGTGCTCATGGCCTTGCATCATGTTACATATGAGGGCCACCTCAACTTTAGGCCCCACAGTGAACCAGCAGCAACCTTTAGGCTGCTGCAGCATAGACTGTCCCAGGGCTAGGGTCAGGCTACACCCTGGCCTATTGTATGGGATAGGCTTGCACTACAGCTGGTTCCATGCCTGGAACATGGGTCCTAGATGGTACAGCTTGACTGGGCCAGTGGGTTTAGCCTGTGGTGGCAAAGACATGGATGTCATGGGGCATGGGTCTTGGGATGAATGGCAGTGCCTGGGTCAGGGAATTGGCCAGAGTGGCACAGAAATGGCTGGTCCCAGGAGGGGTGCCTGTGCCCCATTGGCAGGAGGACCAGCAAGGATGGCCAAGTCTTCAGGGTCTGAGTTGGACCTGGAGAGCTCTTCATGCTGCCACTGCTCCACAAAGGTCTCTACATTGCTGTATATTTCCAGGTGTGCCCCAGAAGAGGTCAGTCTTGGGGAGCAACAGCCAGCTGAGTGTTCCCTGACATTCTTCCTCCTCTGTGTCCACCAAATTGCAAGGCTACATTGAGCTGTGGTAGGGTATGCATGCAGAACATCAATCTGTGCAGTACTCCTGTGCTTACCCTCTGTACTTGGACAGCTGTGGCCCATGTCACCATGGCTTGTCCCATCCTCTCATAAGCATGCAACCTCCAACACCACTGGTGTATGTGCACACACAAGGTTAATGTGTTGGGGCTACTGCAGTCACTCACATGGCTGTGCCACCTCCAAGATGCCCTTTATTGGCACAGGTTATATAGTACCAGCCAAGACCTGTTCTGCATCGGCTAGGGGCTCTACAGTACTGGGACCACTAGCTGTGACCAAGAAGCCTGATCTGGCCCTGGATAGGACTTCCTTCATCCTGCTCTTGAAGTCTGTAACCCTTTCCTTGACCTCCTCCCATGTCTGGACCCTTCAACCCATGGTATTCTCTGCCTCTGTGATGCTGTACAAGTCCTGTTGGATCTTATGCCTAGTCACCCTACATCTGCCAGCTAGGTCTCCTAGGCTACATCAGTGTGGGTTGGGGCCAACTCTGCCTCCTTTGAGATACATCTTTCTCTGTCTCTTCCTCCATCATGATACCTGTTAGAAATGGAGATGATGGACGGCACTGAGCATCGTATGCACACATCAAAGAATGGAGCACATACAGTGGCCTGCAGGCCCCAGTGCACCCTGGCCAAGCCCAGGACACTTACATGTCTCTGCAGGGCATGGTCAAACACATAGCAAGCTACATGATCTCTGACCTGAAGGCATGTACAGATTCATCAAAAGTACAGTCATGATATAGCATAAACACATTGCAGTGATCATTCATGTCCCTGTTGTAGTCCATTTCACAATACACTTACATCTAGCCACCTGCTTTACCTCTGTGTAATCTGTGTGGTGCTCTTTGCTCCATTTTGTATGCTCCAGGTGAAATTATGCATGAAAATGACTGAATACATTTTAGTAATGATATGCAAATGTTAATTTTGGGCACAGACTGCAAAATGAGCTCATTTGTATACACAGTTTCATTACAAGTTTGCACATAGCACTATCGACTTTGTGCTGCACTAGTGTCAATGCTATGTCCAGCATGGCACAGACATGGCATCGCACTTTGCCAGCTGACATCATTATGCTGCTCAGGTATACAGTATGCATGATGACATTGTGCTATGGCATTACACATGAGCAGCATGGTGCTGTGCATGCACACTATGCGTGATGGAGTCACACTGCTGTCCATGTACTCCAGGCCATCTTTCACCTAGAAACAAGCATAGCACTGTGCAGTTTGATGTTAGCACAGCACAAATGCCAAAACATGCAGGGCTAATGGCTTGTCCACTCAGTGGAGCCAGGACAGTCATGATAGAAACTGGAGTAATGCAAGGTACTAGAAATAGTAGTATAGAAGAATGGCAAACAGATGCCTGAGGGTTGGCAGTATGGCAGAGGGACACCAGGCTATCAGCAATTAAGCTAGCCAGCTTGTTTGACCTGGTGGTTGACAGGTAGGAGCTGAGCATTAAGCAGCAGAGTGGCCCACTCGAGGAGGAGGAATCAGTGGGGTGGCATCTAACCACAGAATAGGCACTGTCTGTACATGCAACCGATGCTGCCACAGATTTAATTATCTGGGAGTTGTGTTGCCTGCAGCAGCTAAGGGCAATGGTAAATAGTGACACTATGCAATGCTCAGGTGAGTACATCCAGGTGTATGTATGGCTGCAGTGGTGTGTGGTATGTATTACTCTTATAGCACTTAAAGGCTGCTTTGTTACTTTCTCTGAGATGCTAGGGCAATTGTTTCTGTATTTACCTAGTCAGTGCACTATTTTCTATGGAAATAGCTTTGCTGATTGTCATATATAGCCAATACAGATCAATGGGACTACTGTTCCTGTAGATGCCCCCATTACCATGTACAGTACAGGACCCACTGTGAATTGAGAGCCCTGCTGCTTGCCATAATGCCAAGGGTGTGTGATACCATGTGTCTTTAATCTTTGTTAACCAGCTAATGCCCTCTGGGCACAAGGTCTATTTGCAGGGTGACTAGAGAACACTGGGAAGGTTAAGTGACATGCTTAGAGTCACTCAGTATATAAGTGGAGGTTCTGGAAATCAAACCCTGGTCCCCTAGATGTACTAAGCTTGTTCACAGCTTGTTACCTGAACATCTAGGCTGTTTACTCACCCCACATGTGTTCACTGTGTATGTTCCTAGGATGGGTGCTGTGTCTGGTTGTATGAATGTCATGATTCCTCTCCTGCATGCTACTGGTCACACTGTCTGTGAGTTGGAGGAGGTAATCTTTTGGGCCCTCTATTCTGTAACATGTTGCCTAGCTTCCTGCCTAGGGTGGGAACCGAGAAAGGCCAAAAACTTAAGCAGTGTACACAACTATATTACTATTCTACAACGCATGGAAATGGGAGGTCTGAAACCCATGGTTCATTGTGGGAGAATACCTTCTCCACACACCACATATAAACCAGCATCTCCCTTTAGCCCATGCTTAATATGTTTTGTCATGTCCACCATCCTCCCATCCTCCTCCTCCTCAGGCACTCTACTCACTCTTGGTGCTGAGCCCTCCATTCCTCACACACTGCCCAACTTTTCTACCAAGGGTGGGATAAAGAAAGGCCAAAAACTTAAAGTGATGGATCCTAGTTTGGATCCAAGGATCTTGGTCAGACCCAGAGACATTAGGTCAGAGAGTGAGGATATGGGGTCAGATAGCGATGGATCCTAGGTCATATCCAGAGATCCTAGATCAGATAGTTAGGATCTGCACTGGATCTGCTGCTAGGATCCTCAGGATCCATAACATTTGTTGTTAGGATCCACAGGATCCACAACATTTGTAGGATACATGCATTGGATCCTAGAGGGTAAGATCCATGGTCAGATAGCACTGTTGTCCTACCACAGCAACCATCTGGACAAATGGGAGGTATCTGTTGGTATCCTAGTTACCAGGATACTGTCTGAGCAACACTAGTGTACACAAGCATAATTACTATTCACAACACATTGAACTATTTGCACTTGATTATGGTGACTGTATGTAATTGGCTTCAGGATTCAGCTATAATCCTATGATATCAAATTGACATGTTAGATTTGGGCTGTTTATCTGTATTCAGATAATGTGTGTTTATGTTGCTGTTACATGCCTGTATTGAAGCCATAATCTAGATTTTTTAGCTTCTTATGATCTTATTCTTTTTGCTCTGTCACTTAAACATAACACTTTACTAATGGGTATGTGATTACAGACTGGCCTCCTTGATAAAGTGCACATGTGCAAAACTGGTCAGGGTTTTGTATGGATGGAGTGGCGTTCTCCTATGGCACCTCATGTGAGTAAGTTTTTTTTATATTGCTTAAATAAATTTACTGTATTAGTATTCTGAACACGTTATGGTGGACAGTGCTGTTTTTACAGGTTTTAGGTGTACAGAAGAGCATGTTGATGCAGCCATTATCTGTGCCATATAAACTATCCTTGGTATGCAGCATGGACACAGATATACATATGCTACAAATGGATGAATTTTTTGCAGGCAATTCCTTTCATTACATTTTTGAGAAACAACATATTACAACAATAACTCCAGCAATCACATATACAATAAGTACAGTTCCATATTTAAACAGAGGATATGTATAAGGTAGTACAAGATACAGTAACTACAGGAAAAGCAATGGAGAAGACATCATAGGGCAATATTACAAGCACAACTACTGGCATAAGGGACTAGAAGGGCTAGATGGTCAAAGCAGAAATCATGGAAAACTCTGTGGGGAGCATGATTGGGGTGGGAGCTTATCCATGGGGACCAGTCACTTGGCTAGTTAGCAAGTAGCATGCTGGCTGGGTAGCACTGTATGCCACAGAGTGGGGGTGGGAGAGAAATGTGTCAAGATTATGTAATAGCTGGCTATATTTTTTCTGGCAGAGTGGAAGAGTCTGGCAATATTTGTCAAATTTCTAACTGTTGAGAGCCACTGAGGGCAAGTAGAAAATCAGCCATCCTCCACCTTCACACTAGCTGTCTCTTGGCCTCCAAATCCACAGTTAGAAGCTAGTGTAACAATGTTTGGAATGAAAAAATCCTATGGCAGATCATTAGTAGATACAGCAAGGGGACAGTGGTAGGTAGATCCAAGAATAGTGGTGTAGCATCTAAGTACCTGATGCACACTTTAAACTCAATGGAGTTGGGGTTGCTGAGTGCTTGGGTTCTTATATAGTTCTTAGATAGCAAGGCACTTAGGGAATCAAGCACCTAGGCCTCTAGGCCCTCTAGCCTCCTTGGTAGTAAGACGCTTGGGTACTTCAGACAGCTCTGCATTAGTACATTTATGTACTAGAAACACAATTTATTTCATTTAAGCATGGTAGGGAAGTTTGGAATTAATATCAAGATACTAAGGAATTAATGTGATTTATGTTAAGTTCATTAAGATTATTAAGAAAATCAAGATTATCAAGAATAATAAGAACACCAGTGGTTTAGATGAGATGCAAGATCGGTGCAATCATAGAGTTTTAAAAACAAGTGTCTCAATTAATCTACCAATTGAATTTAGTGTGATTGGGTATACAAAGGGAAGACAAGTCTTGAGGATAGTATTTTGATATAAGAGGTTGAGTATTTTTCCTTTTCTTTCTGCAAAATTGTAGCCAAAAGAAGTGCAAATATGAGGTACATGATCTCGTAAAGCAAGGGGGATTAAAAGCCAAATGCTATTAAAATTGATAGGGATAGAAAGAACAAAATACCGCCGTTGCTCCTCCAGCTAAATTAAGTCCAGGATTCAAGATTTAAGATATAACAAGATAAATAATGCCAGTATAAACTAGAAGTGGAAAATCAAGTAGTAATCAGATGGATGAGTACCAAAAGATACAAGAGTACAAAAACAAAAACAGGTAGAAGAAAATAAGGGTGGGAAGCAGAAATCAAATAAAATGAAACTAATTAAAAAGAGGGAAAGGAAGAAAAACAGGGTCCAAAATTGTTCAGTAATTCCAGTAATTCCAAGTACATTGCTAGGTAAAATCTCCACTCCCATGCATAAAAATAAATCTGGATATTAAGCAATTGCTGAAGGACAACAGGATTTGTATGGATTAGCTGAATAAAATAAACAGTTGAGGGTTGGGGAGGAGGGTGAAAATTCATAGGTTCAGGGTGGGTAGTGATGGGAAAGACTACATCCTTGATAATGTAAAGGAGTTACTAAAGACAGCAGAGGAGAACAAAAGAGATTATACAGGGACAGTGGATACATTGAAGATCCTCAGTAGAACTGAAGGGGATATGAGAAAAATATTACATGATTCAATTATATAAATAAGGATATAAATAAGACCTTGAATATGACTAAGCAGGGCAAGGAGGAGGAAGGATTAAGGCAAGATAATAAGTATGTAGAAAAAGAATTATTCCATTTTGGGAAGTACAGGTAAGTGATACCCAGAAGGATAGGGTGACTCTATAGATTCTATAGAGGAATAATTTTCTTCAAGGTATGTAATGAGTCAAGAAATAGGGTGAAAATTAATAATTTTACATGACAGATAAGATCACAAAAATATGGTTAGAACTCTGATGGAGCCATACCAGGCTTATTCAGTGATATTCAAGCAAGTTATGAGTATTAAACCAGTTTCATTTATTAAAGGTATTTGCCTGGAAAATAGGTCGATATTAGAGAATTACAGAAAAGGGAAGGAATATTAAAGTGGGGTTGGAAGAAAAATAACAAGGAAAATAAATAAAAGAATGTAAAAATGAAAGGGACAAGAAGTAAATACACTGTTGAAAGATAAGGAAGTAGAAGAAGGAATGGATTAAGGCAGTGACAGTAGCTTGGAAAAAAGAAGTGCAGAGAGGATTGGAGGACCACAGAGGATGAATGGTCAGAGGAAATCAGAACAGACACAGAGTCTGCAGCAGAGCTAATAATGCTACCATAAGGGAGCATTAGACAGAAGAGCATTGTGGAGATGCTTATGGAAAAACACCCAGTTGGTAGGAAAAAAGAGAAAGACAAAGTAAAAGGAACAAAAACAAAAGCAGTTAAATCATAATGAGATAATAAAACACATGGTGGAGGGAAGGAAGGAAAAAGAGGATACAAAAAGACAAAAAGAAAAATGAAGATCTAAAGAAAGACAAGGAAATGAGAATATAAGAAGTCAAGAATTGAAAGCAGGAAAGGTATATAGAGAGGAGGAAAGGGAAAGGAAAGAATGGAAAAGGAAAACAACAAAGAATATGCAAAGTAAACAAGAACATAAAATTGAAATGTAAATATAAAATACAGAGTGCAGAGGAAGGAAAAGAAGGAAAATAATAAGAAAATATTAAGTGAGTGGATGAAGGAAAAGATAGAAAGGAAAGCTCTGTTAAAGAAAGAATACTGAAACTGTCAGTAAATTTTGAAAATGACAAAATGGGATGGACTTTGTTCTCCCACTATTTAAAGTGGGGATGTTACTGAATGAGGATGAGGTTAATTTAAGTAATATGATGAAGGATATACTAAATATAGTGATAATGGAAAAGTTTAATGTCAATTAGTGTATGTAGACCAATTATTGACCTAGAACTGGTTTTATTGGCATCAGAACAATTTTTGTGGTAAAAGCTTTAGAGAATGGTGCAGAAAATTAGAAAGTCTAAGGACAGAAGTGGGAAAAGTGACTACAATGAAATTAATATTTCCGGAATATTATGCTCCGGAAACTAAGAGTAGACAATTGGAAGTTGATAGAATATTATCTATATTTGGAATCCGACAGTTACCCAATGAAATGAAACCAGAATGTAATTGCAAAAATAGCAGGTTTGCTACAACATATAATGAAGATGAAAGACCTAAGTAATTCTTTGAGTAAAGTTATGTGGGAAAAAGAGGGCAGATTACAATATGGATAAATAAAGAAGAAGTGTGAAGAAATAACAGAAAGAGCTGTAGTATTAGACCAGTTAGAATTCATATTATAGTGGATATTTTAATAAAACAAAAATAAACACAGAACAGGTAGAAACATGGATACCTAGGATAAAACTCTGAAAAGAGTTACCCCTTATTAAACCTGAAGGAAGACTGACAGAAAGGAATAGAAGATAAAGAAAGTACAGATAGAGGGGTAAAGAGGAAAATGAGGATAACAACAATATTTAACCTGGAATATATCAGGTATAAAAACAAATGATGTGACCCTGAGTTTGTTGAATATATAAACAAATTTGACTTCTTATATTTGCAAGAGATTTGGTCACTGGACAAAATAAATATAAAGGGATGTACAGCTTATAGCAAGGTTGCCAGAAAAATGAAAACATATGGGAGGAATCAATGGGTTATTGACTTTAATTAAAAAGAAAAGGGATGTAAGAACTAAAGAAATTTAAATAAAAGATGAAACTATGATAGGGGTGAGGATTTTGCAAGGGAATTTGAGGTAGTGTTACTGAATATATATCTACCCCCAAAAGTTGGGAAATTGAAAAAAAATAAAACAATTGAAAATGTGTCTAATTTATAGAAAAAGAGGTAAACACAAATCCACAAAGTAAAATAATATTCACCAGGGATTTTAACACAAGGGTGGGAGATTATAGGAATCTGCCAGAAGAAATAGCTGAAATCATAAAAGATAATAAGAATTTAAGATACTGTAGAAAATCAAAAGACAGTAAAAATAGTGAAAGAGGAAAAAATTGTATAAAAGTTTGACAGAGTGGAATTTTCTACTTCTAAATGGAAGAACAGTAAATGACTTAGATGGAAACTACATATATCGGACCAATGGAGCTTTAGTAATATACCTGGTCTGGGTTTCATATAACTTAATATTGAGGTGTAAAAATAAGAAAATTGAAGTGAAAGCAGAAATAACCTACGCCATGTGAAGATAAAAAGAAGTAAACAGTAAAAGAAATAAGAAAGGATGAAAGGAACATACATTTAAAGTATAGTAGAAAAATAATTTGTATATTATGGGAGACAATAAATAATGAGCACTTTGTAGAATGTCTGTATGCATTTGGCATTATACAGAAATTAGAAAAAATAATAGAGAGTAACACTGGAAATGACTGTTTTGTCAAACTTGGAAGATATCCATAGAAGGATTAACATCATTATAAATAAAGAAAAGATATTCTATAGAAGAAAGGGATCATGTTGGTTTGACAACACATAAAACTATGAAAAAAGGTTAATATGAAAAAAAAGGTTAAGAGGCAGTTGAGGAAGACAAGACAAACCAAATAAAGAAAATAGGAAAAAATTAGGAGGAGAAAGAAAGTTGTATAACAGTATAATAAAAATGAAAATGGAAGCTTATAAAGATAAAGTATGGAGACAATTTGAACAGACAGTTTATGAAAAAGATAATAAGTTTTGGAAGAAGATTCCGAAAGGGTTAAACAAATATACAGAAGAAATAGAAAACTATATAGAACCATATATATGGGTACAATATTACAAACATTGTTAAATGGAGTTAAATAAATAGATAACTTAAAAATAAAGAAATGGACCCCATTGAAGAATAAAATAACAATAGAAGAAATAAAAATATTGATAAAGACTTTTAAGAATAGAAAAGCACCTGGGACCGACGGAAAACCGGTGGATGTGTTTAAGAACGGAATGCAATTTTGGGTAAAGTGTTTCTGGAAAATATTTAATTATATAGTGGAAACAGGAAAATGCCAAGAACTTGGCTAGAGCATATAATAATCCCAATATATTAGGAAGGAGGAAGAAACAACCAGGGTGTTATAGGCCAATAAGCCTAATAGATAACATTCAGAAATGTTTTACTAGAATTATAAATGATAGAATCTTGAACTGGGTAAGGGAAAATACAATTTGGATGATGATCAGGTGGAGGTTATCCCATCATGTTCAACAATAGATCAATGTTACACTTTGGTACACATAATGCACAAGTATAATAAGATAAAGAAGCAGAAGTTATTCTGCATTTTGTAGATTTGAAGTCTGCATTCAATAGGGTGAACAGGAAAATTATGGAAAATACTCACGGGTGGGATATTCAGAAGGGTTCGCATGGCGCTACACAGTTCTATATGCACAACCACTGATGCATGATGCATGATATTCAAAAGGGGAAAGTGCATGGCACAAACCCGGCGTGCTGGGGTGCATCAGTATCGTATGTATGCGAGGGGGGCATGCCCATGCATACCACCGCACATCCCGATATTCAGCCCAGGATGTGCAGAGCCCATGCAGGTGCAACCCCTACATGCACCTCATAAAGTTGTTCCAAAAATAAAGGAGCAACAGCCGCCACCCACAGGTGAGCTGCCAACGGCAGAGTGCAACATGGCAGCTGCCAGCTGGGGTGGCCACCTGAGCTCTGGTGGCACCCTCCATCGGATGCGCCCCATACCTGATCATGGGCATAAGTAGGATATTAAACAGTCCTATATCCCTGGTGGTCAGTGGACTGTTGGCAGCTCGATCAGCGGGCAGAAGTCTAAATAAAGATTAGATCCCATCCCTGGTGGTCCAGCAGTACCACCTTCCCCACCCTCTTACTGAGCCCTGCCACCCCAGTCAGTGGCGGGCAGCAGCTCCCCACCCGCAAGTCACCCGGCCACCCACCGACTGACTGTGTACAGTACAGCAGTACTCCAACTGGTCCACAGCATGGGCCAATGGGCATGCAGACTGTACTGTACTACACAGTCAAGATATGTGAATAGATTCATTCACATATCGGACTGTGTAGTCACGGTATGAGTTCGTATGCTCACTCGGCCCACGCCAGGACCAATGGGTGTACAGCTGTACTGTATACAGTCAGTAGGGCAGGCAGCCAGGTGGCTTGTGGGTGGTAATCCACCCACCACTGACCGGGAGGGAGCAGGGTGGAGGGGCTCAGTGGGAGGGTTGGGAGAGGGGTACCGCTGGACCACCAGGGATGGAGCTAATCTTTGACTTCTGTCCATGATCAGGCTGCAAATGGTCCACTGGACCACCAGAGATATAGGAGTTCATCATATTTACACTTAGGCCCGCGACCGGGCTGTGGAGCACTTTGCTGCTTGTGCAGGGGTGTCGGTCACCGACAGCTGCAGCATGGCAGAGCACCAGGTGCAAGTCTCTGGGGATGGGCACACCTGCATGCAAATGGAGCCATAATGACATGCAAATGCACCATTTGTGCCTTGCATGCATTATGGACCCATTTGCATGTGCACCTTTCAATATCGTGGTTGATGCACCTAGTGCAGCGGCACTTAGCTAGCGCATCCCCCTGTCCCTCTCTGGCCACTTGTGCTGGTGCAGTGCCTCTGCACCATGCACAATTGGGTGGTCACAGAGCGATATTCAATGGTGCTGAGCCATGGCACAGCATCATTGAATATCACCCTGTCAGCACCCCTGGCACATCCCAGTTGTGCTGCACCCAGGCTTGCACCACAGCCTGGTGCAGTCTGACTATCCCACCCGAGGAGTACAAATTAGAAGAGACATTAATTAAAATTATATGGTCAATATATCAAAACAATAAGATGAGTGAGAAGTATAACAGAGATGAAAACATGAGTGAGAAATTGAATATGAACCAAGGAGTGAAGCATGGCTGTGTTCTTTCCCCATTACTATTCAATCTGTTTATCTGGTCACTGGAGAGGTTATAAATCCAAAGAATTCCATATGCCAAAAATTGGTGAGAAGGTCTGCCCATATCTAGCCTATGCAGACTATATTGTCTTGCTGTCTACCAGCCTTTTGGCATTAAAATTAGTTTTGATTATTTTCACAGAGAACTCAAATACAAGGATCTAGAAATAAATTATGAAAAACAAAATTGATGCCATGTGGTAATATGAATAAACGAATATTACGAAATATAGTATTACTATTAATAATATGAAGCTGGAGACAGTAACACAATATTATCTAGGAATTCAATTTATTAACAATTTGAAATGGGGCAAACAGAAAATGATATGGGAATGAAGGCTAAGAGGCTTTCTGAGGCTTCATTAATATGATAAGGGAAGATCGATAAAAGGCTGTTTAAAATTAATAAATACAAAATCAGAAATCAAATGCTGTATGGAGCAGAATTATGGGGTGGGAGTTAAGAGAAATTCTGGAACCATAATAAATAAATATTATAAATTTATTCTTGGGCTCACAAAGGTGCACCATCTTCATTAATTATGATGGAAATAGATCAGTTTCTGGTACAGTGTAATATAGATCAAAGGATGGTAAAGTATTGGATGAAGGTATACACGATGAATGAACATAGACTTCAAGAATATGTTTGGAGGAAGCAATACGTTATATAGAGCAGGCGGTAATATTTCCTAGTACTCAAATTATGGAAAAGTCATAAAACCACATGGTTTGCTAAGTTGCATTGGATAGTTATAGATTACCCATAAATTAAATATGTATACAGATGAAGGAGAGGATAAAGTATTTCTACATACAGTACAGGAAGATATTGAATTGAGTATACAATACAAGATAAGTAAATGGTTAGCAATAAATAAAAGGAATTTTGGACTAGAAAAAATATTTAAATATCATAACAAGCCCAAAAAGAAGGAAGTTATTGACAAATTACTGCTTTAAGTACTATGAAAGCCAAAGAATGAAGGCATTTCTTGGACAATCTAGGGAGCAACTGCAGTTGCCAACTGGGGAAGACAATATTACCCAACTATTAATTCGATTTTATATAATAATGTTCGGAGTAGGGTTTTGGGGAATATTTTGGCAACATTTGAAATGGAACCAAAAGAAATAGCAACAACCTTTTGAGATTAGGTACACTTCAGATATTGGAAAGAATAATTACATTCTTTAAAATTATAGAACAAAAAATTATCTTACTAAGGATAAATAGAGCACAAGCAAATTGGGATAATCAGGGATGATTTAAGGTAGTGTCAGTGGCTCAGTAGGTAGCACACTCGCCTCTGAGGCCGGAGATCAGCGGGCTGTGGGTTCAGTTCCCACATTTGGCACTTGGGTTAATATCCCAGTACTGACACTGTAGTGCAGCATGAGAGGGTGCTGCATTTCTGAGGTGCTGTCTTTTGGAAGAGACGTTAAACTGAGGTCCCATCTGCCTAGATTGGTAGTAGTTCAGGTGGATGTTAAAGATCCCATGGCACTTATCAAAAGAGTAGGGGAATTTTCCTGGTGTCCTGGCCAAATTTCCATTCACTAAAAAATACCACCAACTGCTTAATCTGGTTCAAGGTCAGTGGCATTCATCTGTATCCCCTCCCTGGGTCATGCCTGAAAATAGGCAGGATTTGTCTAGTGCACTTACCCGGTCAACAAAAAATAAATAAAAAATAGTTTTATACTGAGAAATACAGAGATGTTTTGAATATGTTTAGGCTTGTAAACGATGGACTGACTTTATGTAATATTCATAATATATAGTAATGATATGAATTGTTAAACAATAAAGTCTATTCCTCCTATATTGGTGGGTGTAAGATAGTATAGATGAATTAACATCAACTCTGTGTGGCCTTAGAGCAAGACTTGGATTCTTGCAATGTGTTCCTGTAATGTTTTTTTGCTTTGTTTTTTTCCTTCTTTATGGACCGCCATATTTTTAAAGACTATGTATCAAGATGAGATTGTTCTATGCCCACCTTTAGTGGCAGGCAATATGTGCAAGCTTTTAAAGTGAGGACGCTAGACATTTCTTTTGATCTCCTCCAGGGACAATTGGTTCCAAGGAAGTAGAGGATTCTCTTTGATCTCACCATGCTGATGAGTTTGAGACCCTTATGGTTGGGTCTTGAGGATAGCCGACTGTTGGGCTCTTGGCTGTGAACTTTCACAGCCTGATTACCCCAAACAGTTGGTGCTCTCTGAAGTGTTGCACACAAGAACTTGAAAGTTTTTAGTAGCAAGGTTTAGAATTATGCTATCTAGAATATGCAAAGCAAATGACGAAAATTATGTATTTATTGTATTTATTAAGTCTTGTTCTATGTAATGGTTAGTGTATATATGTTTTTTTTCTATTTTGTAAAGACATAACTCGTCAACAATAACATTTTACCTACCTACCAAGTACCTGAGCCAGAAACTCTATTTTACTACAAGACCAGAGGGTATACATTAAATATGCCCAATGGTTGCTGGCATCTCGAGCAGGTGTTGTGATCCATAAGCCCAAGGAATTTGAGTTAAGCAGGAGTATGGTACCAGTAGTGCATGATCGTATTCTGAATAAGTAGTGACTTGAAATCCAGGCTGGCTGTGTGGGCAAGAACCATAGCTGCTACCACTGACTATCAGATATAGCAAGGCCTAATGCTGATTTCTATTTGTATCTGACCTTCACCAAGGGGTCAGGAAGAGAGTCAAGGATTGCTTTGTAGAGTCTACCTGCATTCCCCTGCACAATACCAGGAACGATTTTACAAGAGTAAGTGAGGTTGGTGGGGTCCAAGTGGGTATTTACCTTTGTAAGGTGTCCAATGCACTGCAAATCTAGAGATATTTCCAGAAGTCAGAACCAGGATGTTTATAGTGAATCTTAAGGTTTCGAAAGTGTCCAGAGGCATGCTAGTAGGCTGCAGAAGGTCCATCATGCTAAAGATACCCTGCACCTCCCATGTTTTCCAGTGTAGCATACTACCATCAATGCATATCAGCAAGATGTGCTGCTGGGGGGTTAAATTCAATGGGGTCATAGGGATTCATAACCAGGCATCTAATCTGTTCCATGTCTTAACAGAGGGCAGAGCATGGGGCTAACCCTCAGAAGTTTGGGTAGAGTGGGAGTATTAGAGGACAAAAGGATGAGCCTCAGAAAGCAGCTCTTTTCTACCCTCCGCCTACTGTGGGAAGTAGGCCTTGAGGAAGTTAACCATTGCAGTGTTTGTGTGCCACAAAATTCCACATAGTAGGCATCAAACCATGGCAGGTGCAGTCGCCTTATCTCCAATGAACTCTGAGCTTCATCCAACTGTGAAGAAAGGCTTTCCTTCCCAGAGGAAGTCACTTACTAACTTGTCCATCTTAATGAACCAGATGGAGAAATGTCTACTGTCAGATGTCACAGGTAGTGTAGTATTTTCAGGGCCATAATCCTTTTAAGCACAGAGAACTTCCTGACCAGACAGAGGTGCAGAAGTTTCTATGTGTCACATTCTTGTTTCAGTTTTGAGACAAGGAGATATGTTATCGGTTACCATGCCTGTGGATATGGATCAACCTGCACCCCAAGTATTTTATGCCTTTATGGGACCACTGCAAACCAAAGCTATCTATGGAAGCTGCTGTGCAAGAAGAGGTCAGCAGAAGAATCTTCTTGTTACTGGATTGGTTTTCAGGCCTGAGATGACTTGAAATGTTTTTAGAAGATGGAGAAGTGTAGGAATACTCCAGGAGCATCTTTAAACAAGATCAAGCAATCAACTGCATATAACAGGGTGTGGTAATCTGTTTGCTCCACTTTGATATCCTCCAGTGGGATGCAGCCATATGGCAGACACCACAAGCTCAATCTTAAACATAAATAGCACAGGTGAAAGAGAACATCCTTGCTGGGTGCCTCTGTGTAAGGGAAAGGGGGCACAGAGTTTGTTAGAGTTCTAGGTGTCAGCTGCATATACAGGATTTTGATCCAGCCCCTGAAAAGTCAGCCTTGACCAAGTCTCTCCAGGACTAAATGGAGGTACTGCTACTCCACCAAATCAAAAGCCTTTTCAAAGTCAATGGCTACCACATTGGTAGGAGGGGCTTTTGTACCTACTGACATAAGAGAGAGAAGAGTCCTATGGTCATCAGATCTCAGATGCCCTTCCACCTGTGGGGAGAACCAAAAATGGGAGCAAGGAATCAAGTCAAGAGGCCACAATCTTCACCATTACTTTGTCATCTGCATTTATGAAAGAAATTGGCATGAAGCTTGCAGGAGAAAGGGGTCTTTCCTCCTTGGGGAGGAATGAGATTACAATCTCTCTAATAAAAGCAGGGAGTGCTAGTGAGGTTCAGAAAAGAAAACCCTCATATAACACAGGTGCTACTTTGTCTGAAAAGTTGATAGAATTCTATAAGCAGCCTATCACTGCCAGGGGACTTCTGGGGAGAGAGGGAAGGAAGCAATGGCTTTTGCATTTCTACTGCCATTACAGGCACTTCCAGAACGCCTCACTTGGCATCAGTTAAGGAAAGGAGAGGAAGTTTATCGAAGAAGCATCACTTTTCCATTTCCAAAGGGCCATTAGGCATATTCAGTTCCTGGCAGAGCTTTGCATAACCCCATTAATAAGATCTGATGTGACCTTCAGTGCACCTGTACTGTCTTTCAACCCTCAGTATATCAATCAGTCAACCTCTTTCTTCCAGAGTCTGCAGGACAGCAGACTGCATGCCTTGCTCCCCCATCTCAGTATTTGTGCTTCAGTCTAGGGATGGCAGGCTCAGCTTTCCTGGTGGTCAGTACATTTAACTGCTTCATAAGTTGTCTAATTTTCTTGAGCAGTATATCACTGGACCTGTGAAAGGGATCCTCCTTATAAAGCTTCTCCTTCACTGCAAGCTGTGTTTCCCATCCCTTCTGCTCCACTTCTCTCGTCGTCCTCCTCCTCCTCTTCTGTGCAGTGGTGTATCCCATAATGTGGCCCCAGATAGTAGCCTTAATGTCCTCACAGAGAATGACTTTAGTTGCATCCTCAGTGTCATTCAGCTGAAAGAAGGAGGCCACTTCTCTGAGCCATATAGTGAAAGCTGTATCCTGGAGCAGGAGTAGATCTAGACACCAGGCAGCAGATCTGGATGGGAGGGAGCTATAACTCTGTAATCAGCAAAAACAGCACCATCATTCACATATCTGGACTGTGTAGTATGATATGGGCTGCACGCCCATTGACTCAAGCTGTAAACCAATGGACGTGCCGTCTCACCGAGCTGTCAGTTGGCGGGCGGTGGGGCGGCAGGCGGGTGGGTGCTGCCGCTGCCAGCTGACCGGGGAGTGGGCTGTGGAGCTCAGTGGAGGTGGGGACAGGGTACAATAGATCACCAGGGTAATAGGACATTTTTATGTTTTACAGATGCCCACGATTGGGCAGCGATCGGTCTACTGGACCACCAGGGATATTGGATGGGGGTTTATTATACTGATGCTCGTGATCAGGGACATAGCGGTCCACTGGACCACCAGGGATATTAGACGAGGATTTTTTTTTTTAGACACATGCCCTCAATCGGGAACATAGCGGTCCACTGACCACCAGGAATATAGGATGGGGGGTTTATTTAACCAGATGCCCACGATCGAAAGCAGCACTCAGTCCACTGGACCACCAGGGATATTGGAGAGGGGTTTATTTACACAGATGCCCATGATGAGGCATGGGGGCACTGCCAGTGCAGCAGGAACTCGGTGGCCACCCACAGGTGGCAGCTCGTGTGCGCCCTGCAATGTGGCAGCTCACCTGTAGGTGGCCATCATTTGTTCCTTTTTAGGAGCTTAACTTTGTGCAGGTGCAAGTAGGGGTGCGATGATGGTTCTGCACATCCCGGCTGAATATCGGGCTGTGCAGGTTATGCATGGGCACGCCTTCACCTGTGCTCAGAGCGAAGACATTGATGCGCCCGCGATCAGGATTTGTGCGGCACACTTTTCCCTTTTGAATATCGTGTTGGGGTGCATCAGTGGGTTGCGCCTGGTGTAACACTGTTGTGCCATGCACAACCCTTTTGGAATATCTGGGCCTATAACTCTATAGTGCACTTCAGCATATGGTTATAACTGAGGCATTAGTATAACTAATGGTATGAAATTATGATACAGTGAGCATATTATTAATCGGTGGATTGAAATTCTGCATATGTGGTGGCATAGTATTTATACAGACTGATTGTTTCATAATATCTTTATGGACACAATGATCTTAGTGACCTCCTTATTGATTTTATAGAGGTGATCCATTTTAAACATTTTGAGTTCAGTAATTGACATAGTTGGATTAAATATTGAAGCACTAGATAGTAAAGAAATATTATGCATTGTCATGGGATGAATTATGTTGCTTGTCTACTGAAACAGTTTTATTGTAAACATTTTCTTGTATCACTAATTGTTTATGTCTTCATGTTCCACTTTGTATATAATAGATTATACCTGTCACTGTCAATATTAACAGGTTTTGTGACTGGTAGACCAGCCTCAGTGAGGAAGCACATGTGAGAAACCGGTTGGGTTATTAAGCTTGTTGCTCACTTCTTTTGTCAATATGCTGGCTGTAACACTGGTTCTGAACAAATCCATTTGAATGAAGTTTGGTTTGTCTGCAGTTGCCTTCCTTTACTGCTACATGTATTACTTTGGCTATGCACTGACTGATTCTGGAGCTGCTCCTGTTTGCTTCATATTGTTTGTTTCAGCTTTGCTCTAGTAAAACCAATTCCAGCATACACCTTATATCTGGTGCAACACCAGGCCATCATGTTGAAAAGTCTGCAAGAGGTAATACATGGTGGCAGTGAGAAAGGCTTTACTTCGCACTATTTGCTTTGGATGAAAACAACAATCCATTTGTGGATGAACCGCACGGTAGCCAGCAACCCACAACCTCAAGCTCTACTATAGATGATCATGTTCCTGACATTAAAAAGCATGTTTCAATTTGGTGAAAAGTACATTAAAAGCTAGATGGACCTTTGGAATCATACCTCCTTAGAAGCATATGTAAAAGTAAATCACATACCAAGAGGTTTAATAGTCTTAAAATGGATAGGATATGGCCAGGACCATGGTAGATTCATTGACAATTGTAAGTAGGGCATGCAAAAGGCCACTCTGATATTCATGCACATTATTATTATGGATTATCTAGAACAAGAAGAGGAACTTAAAAAGAAGTTTCAGAAAGTGAAAAGCAGTGTTACTTTTAAGGAATCCTCAGATTTTGCTACTTATGAAACAGCATTCAAAGATAAAGTAACCAAACAGGACTCTAAAATCACAGCTGTTAAATAACAAAGTTTGAGAGGAAGAGAAAGGATTATGAGTTGGACCGTGTTTGGACATGAAAGGATAACAAAACTAATGGTTCAAACAATCAAAGTCCACAGTCCATCTTAAGGAATAGTAACACCAGCTACCGTATAAGCGAGTCTGAGGGGAGAATTTAAATGAACCTCTTCAGACATTAGACCCCAGGAACTGAGGTGGAGCAACAGACTTGTTCACTTCTAAATTTAAGGAAGAGACAGTGGGGGTCTGCAAGTGAGCAAGAGGGATAAGTCCTCGCAACACCCATCAGCAATGCACGCCCCAAAACAAGGGCTGAGACAGGGTCAAGAGCAAAGGTCAGAACTGAATGTAATAAATTTGTCCATCATGACAGTAACAGACCCACAGATCTGGGTTGTAAATAAAGGGCTCACAATTGTCCCCATCATCATATGAAGGCCATCTGAGCTTTTCATTGACTTTAAAAAACTGTTCACTAAGTTGTAAAGAATCAAAAGAGGTATATGCCCATAAATTAGTTTCTATTAGACAATATGTAATAATCCAGATTTCCTCCTGTGGAAATATAGTTATCAAGATTTTTTTAAACTTTCCTTACTTGGACTGGTTATTACTTCCAATGGTAATCTATTCCAAAGATTGGTTACTCTTGCAGTATAATAATATTTTCATTTGTTAGTGCGGAATCTGTCTACCTTTGTTTGTAATGGATAACCTCTAACATTAAAATTGTCATTTTATATTCAACATTTAATGCTATCATTAGGGAAGGGTCAGTTAGACGTCATAGTATAGTAATAAATCACCCCTACACCTTCTTAGTTCTAGACTTCGCAAGCCTGAGTTGGTTAGTGTATTTGTAACTTTGATTCTTAAAAGAAGTTATCAATTTAGTATAACGCCTTTGTACCCTCTTGAGTTTATTTTTGCTTTTGTACAAGGGTTCCATAGTTGACTGCCATAATTCATTATAGGTCTAACATATGACAAATATAGAGACATGGGAACTGCTGCCTTCGACTCTTGAGATTTCTTTTATTGCCAGTATTGTTTTATTTGCCTTTGCGATAACCAAACTACATTGCTTATTAAAGTTAAGGTTATTATCAATAATTATGCCAAGATCTTTTCTGAATTATTTTTGGAGGGCAACATCATTTATTGTATATGTATGTAAAGAAATTTGTCTCCCATATGTATTACACAGCACTTATCAGAGTTAAGTTACATACCCCTTGTTGAAGTCCATGACGAGATTGTTTATATCATATTTTATTAGTTCGATTGGTTCCATGTTACACATGGGCTATAAAGTTTGGTGTCATCTGCAATTTAACAACTGAATTTTCAATATTTCATCTAAGTCTGTGATACATATTTGGAAAATTATAGGTCCTAGTATGGATACCTGAGAGACACCACTTGTAACTTGACCCTCAGAAGATAGGTGTTCTCAACAGAGACAAGTTGTGTTCTGTCTCTGAGCTAAATGTTAATCCAATTAACAAGATAAAGATCTATACCATATTTGCATAATTTTGATTGATAGCTCAATGCTGCACCAAGTCAAATGCCTTGTTGAAGACAAAAATAATTACACCCATCAGTATACCTTGTCCAACATTGTGTTCACATTATTGTAAAACACAAGATCAGTGATGCATGATTGACCTTGAACAAAGCTATGTTGGTTTGAGTCAAACAATGGAATGGTTTTGAGATGATCTATTATTCTGATTTTGATAAGTGACTCAAGCATCGACACAGTATTGAGGTGAGGTTTATTGGCTCTATCGCTTGAAAACATCTGCTTTACTACCTTTTGAATATCAGTGTTACTCTTGATTTCTTCCAGTCATTGAGCACTAAACCATAATTCAGAAAGTTCTCATATAATATTTTACATGCAACCAAAGTAATCTTTTAATAATTTTAACATGGGTGATGTGATGTTGTCAAGACCAGGGCACTACTATCTTTAATTTTTCAATTTGATGGATCATTTCCTCTCTGGTGAAAAGATGTGATACATAATTGCTATTTTGTTAACTGAAGATGGTGATTGATTAGAAAAAACAGAACAAATGTAATCATTAAAAGCATTTGCCATCTTACTAGTGTCTGACATACATTCCTTATTTACCGTGATTGTTGAAAATTTGCTGTTGCCCTTTTTAGTGAATTAATGTAGCTACAGAATTACTTTCTATTAGATTTGCTAGCATTTTTTGCAACTTAAAGTTCAAAGTTTTTTGCCTTGTTTATTTTATTTTGTCATTTTCTTTTTATATTTTTGAATTGATTCCAGTTTATGTCTGATTTATTTTTCATAAACAGGTTGTACCTTTTGTTTTTCTTTTGATGTGTTTCTTAATACCTGTATTTAACCATTTTGATTTCAACCCTGCTTATCATATTTTTAATGTATTTCATATATTTCTCATTGCGTTATGAATTGTTGTTTTTAACATCCCAGGATTCGTCTTCAGAGTTTTCTTTAAGTAAGTTAACCCAATCAATGCCTATTAATTTATTTTTATACCTTTGTGATCTGCTGTTTTAAATAGATAGAACTCAGTGCAGCCTTTAATAGGGGAATTATAATGCGATTCAGGGGTGAATAGCACAGTGGAGTGGTCACTGTTACCTAAGGGGAATATGGTAATGCATTCTACAATATTAATATCTTCTGAGGTGATCACTAAATCTAGTAAATTATTGAAACTGGTTGGGGTGGTAACATGTTGAATTAAATTATTTTCAGAATGAAAGTTTATGAAATCTCTGCCTTATTTAGTACTTGAAATATCATGGTTCCAATCAATGTCTGGAAAGTTGAAATCACCTGCTGATATAACTTTATCATGTTCTAATGCTTTGTTAATTTCTTCAATTATTTTCAAATTGGTCATGGAATTAGTATCGGGTAGTCTATAACATACACCTAATATGTAATCTTTTATATTGTTCTTTATAATTTGAAGCCAGAGTGTCTCAGTGTCATCAGAGTTATTTTTGATAATTTCTGTTATTTCTATGAAGTTAATATCAGTAGATAAATAAACAGCCAATCCTCCACCTTTTCTTCCTTTCTATCCTGTGTTATGACATTGTATCCTGAATATTATTACTCCAGTCATCTTTATTGACCAGCCATGTTTATATAATGCCACATCTATTTTCTCACCATATAATACTGTTTATAGTTTACTGAATTTGTTAGAGACTTCTGACTTTACCTAAAATAAATAACCTAGGTTTTTATTTTGTGCTTTTTTTTATTAATTATACTTTTCTTTGATGGTGGTGTTTTACTAAATGTATGAGCCTCATTCCCGTGAGTAATTAGTTGAAAGTGATAGATTCCATTGTGTATAAATTAAAGTACACAGTGTGTGTACACCTCATTACTTAAGTGGAGACCATCTCTACTATATAAATGTCTTTTCCATAGAATTTGCCCATCTATCTATGAATACAATAGACCCCTTTGTACTTCTAGCAATTGTTTCATTTTTTCTTTACTGCCTTTGAAACTGGAAGTAGACCATATATAATAGGGTGAGCTCCTAGCATTTTTAGATTTTGTGCAGTCTCTAGGAGATCTATGCAGATATATTTTCCATGATTTCTACCCACATCATTTATTCCCACATAAGTTGATATAATTTGTTTATTCTGGTCCTTTATTATTTTTTGGTATTTCTCTCTGAATGTCTGCAACCTTAGCTACTGGGTAGCAGAGCACCATTTTATGTTCCTTGCCTTAGTTACAGATTATGGAATCACATCTTCTTATCATGGAATCACCAATTACAGTCATTTCAATAATCTCAGATTCTGGTATAGTGATAGTATCTGTTGTTAGGCAGCTGAACCTATTTTGGGTGGATTATTCATTTGTTGTAAGTGCCCTATGGCCTTTTGTTTTTATGTTATTCCCTTTTCACTAGACACCATTTGTCGGAGTTAGGTATAGCCTGTTTTTTTTTATTTATTATTATGGTTGTCCATGGATTTGGACTGGGTACCTTCATTAGTTTCAGAAATAATGTCCTCCCTATTTCTTTTTTTGATCTTGGAAAATAATCTACTAAATTACTTGGGCAGTTTGTTGAAAATGTTAGGTATTCATTTTAAATTGTTGCAGTTAATGGTACTTAGACTAATGTTAGTGATTTGGGAAGTACTGGGGCCACTAGGTTCTGTAGATGAGTTTAGTGCTACACTTGGGCAATTGGAGATATTTAATATGAAACATTCTTGTTCCATTAGTTCCAGCTTCATAATATCCTTCAGGTTATTGGATTCTATTAGGGTATTGTGTAATTTGTATTGCACCACTTCATATCGTGAGCACTTTTCACATTTAAATTCTGAAGTAGGTATGATGTCTGTACTATAAGCCTGCTCCTCTTACGTAAGAAGCAAATCACTTCTATGATGATACACAGTTAAATGAAAGCTACACTACAGTTATAAGTCATTTGGGAGTGTAGTCCTTCTGGAGAATATAAACTACACTACCCAACATCCACTGCAGTACTTCACAGACCCCAGCTAAATCAGACAATGCTATGGCTCATAAAAGGCACTTCTACAGTTTAGAAACACTCAATGCTTTCTCAAATACTCCTTTCATGCAAGGAGGTTTGAATTTAGTGCCTCACTCACTCAGGTTGAGATTTAAATGCTGTCAGACCAGGAAGTGAACGGGTCACATGACACATGTTCAGTCCTCACAAATGTTGTTTTAAGTGATTTTTTCTCAATTATAAACCTGCTCCTTATATAAGAAGCAGATCACATCTATGATGATACACAGTGCAAAATAAGCTTACACTGCAGTTATAAGATGTTTGGGAATGTAGACCCTCTGGTGAACATAAACTATACTACCCAACATCCACTGCAGTACTTCACAGACCCCAGCTAAATAAGACAGTGCTACAGTGCATAAAAAGGCAACTCTAAAATTTTAAAACACTCAGTGTGTTCTCAAGCACTTCTCCCATGCAAGAAGATTTGAATTTCATGTAAGCTGAACTTAAAAGCCTTTTTTGTCAAGAATACATAAGAAATCATGCCTGTAAGCACTGAAGAAACTAACAGTGTGTTAAATGAGGAATCTAGTGATGATATCGAACTCTGAAAGCCCCATCCTCTTTTATTCCCCTAGCAACCACACTGTGTTGGTCTTTGAGAGAGCCAGTTTAAAGGACATTAAGGAATTACATAACACAAGAGACAATTCATATTTCCAGAACATGACAACAGAAGAGGAACAGCACTGAATGAGTTGGTAGTTAATGAACTCATTACAATTAAGTCAGCAGATAAAGGCAGATAAAGGTTGTCATCATGGACACTGCGAAATACATGCAGGAAGTCCAGAAACAACTGAATGACAGGAATGTTTATGTCAAATTCTCGCATGACCCAACATCTTCTTTAACATGTATTTGTCAATGCCAAATGTTTGCTTGCAGGCATTGGCATTGGTAGTGTTGAAGTTACAGAGTGGCATAATTGGAATGGCAGTGAAGTATTGAACTGAAGCCAACCCCATCACCACCCTGCAGATAGTGACAGGCATTGGGGTGTGCCTTTGGGTTTCAGGCATAAGGCCATGCCATTTCACCACACCGTATACTCGCAGACACTGACAAGTGTCACGGTGTGCCTTGGGGTCTTTGGCCCTATGCACATACCATTCCATCAGGAAATATGGTGAGATGGGTGTATAGGAGAATGAGGTGAACTTTGGGGCTGAAGAGTCAAGACACACCTCGATGCCTCTCAGTAGCTGCTGGGTGTGTGTGGGGTGGAATGGTATGAGCATTGCAGGTGACAATCCCAAGTCATAGCCCTGATGCCTGTCATTTCTACAGGTGGACCTTATGGTCGGAAACCCTAACGCCTCAGGCATTCATTGGTATTTTCACTCTAAATTTTCAACATGGCTTTTTGTGACCCCCACTTCATGAACAGTGGCAATATCAGTTTGTTAGCTGAAAGCTGCTTTGCACAGCAACTACAGCATTTGTCACCACAGGTGCAAAACACATTCTGAACAGGATGTGAAAATGACAGCTGTACTGTTCATGGGGAGGTGTAAAAATGGCAATGTTGAAAATCTGCAGTGAAAATATAAAAAAAATGGTGACGTCATGAGCTGTAGAGAAACTGTGCAACGCACACCCATAATGTAATTAGTTTGGGGATTTTTCAGCAGATTGTCAACACAGGCATTTTGGGACCTCCGATCATGAACAGTGTCACTGTGAATTTCTTCATCTGTCCCGAACAATAATTTCCCACAGCGACCACGCATTTCTGTGCTGAAAGTGTGAAAACACATTTTGGCCATGTTGTGAAAAGGACAGCTGTGCTGTTCAAGGAAGTGTGGAAAAATGCCACTGGTGAAAATCTGGACTGAAAATATTACAAATTCATGAACTTACAGAGTGTAGTGGAAACTGCGTAATGCTCACTAGTAACTCAGTCATTTATGGACTTTTGTCACCAAATTTTCAACATAGCCATTTTAAGACCTCTGCTCATGATCAGAGTCACTGTGATTTTCTTTATTTGGCCAAACATTGCTTTTGCACACCGACTACGCCATTGTGCACTACATGTGTGGAAACACATTTTGGGCGAGATGTGAAAAATGACTGCTGTACTGCTCATAAGGAGGTGTGGTAAACTGGCAATGTTGAAAATCTGAGTGCAAATATTAAAAACATGCTAACTTACGAGCGTGTGTAGAACTGCACACCGCGACGACGAAAACAGTCATTTTTAGGAATTGTTTCCACCAAATTTTCAACAAAGCCATTTTAAGACCTCTGCTCATGAACAGTGTCACTGTGATTTTCTTAATGTGTCCCATACATTGATTTCACATACCGACTGTGCCATTGTGCACTACATGCACAGAAACACATTTTGGGTGAAATGTGAAAATGACAGCTGTACTGCTCAGAATGAGGTGTGGTAAATGGCAATGTTGAAAATCCAGCATGCAAATATTTATAATTAGTGAACTTACAAGCGTGCATAGGAACTGCGCAATGCACGTTCATAAAACAATCATTTTTAGGATTTTTCCACAAATTTGCAACATAGGCTTTTTTGAGCCCACCTTATGAACACTGGCACTGTCATTTCCTTAATCAGTCCCAAAAAGTGATTTTGCGCCGTGATCAGGAAATTACCCTTCGGCCTGATTAATGCAATGACAGTTCACGAATTGAGGAGGAGGGTCCCAAAACCCCATGTTGAAAATTTGTTGCAAAATTCCAAAAGATGCCTGAGCAATGCATCAAAGTTGAAAAGCCCTATTTATTACATTATACAGCTTTCGGCATTTCCTCAGTTAGTGGTCGGCTTTGAAGAGTGCAGACATGTTCCCGGTCCACAGAAGATTGTTGCGCCAGACTCCAGAGGTAAGTATGGGGTGAGGGGGTGGAGAAGCAGGGTGCACAGTGGGTGGTTGTGGGTGGGCAGGGAGACCGAGGACAGTTTTTGTTTACAGTTTTTGGGGTTTTGGAAGATGATGAGGGACATTTGCCATGCTGGGGTGGGCTCCCAGCATGGCAGATTGAAGGCTGTTTGGGGCATAGAGCCAACGGGGATTGGACACCCCATCAGCAATAACAATTTTGCCAAGCTGGGGTGGGCTCCCAGTGTGGCAACAGGAAAACTTTCGGGGCGTGAAGCTGATTTGGGATTGGGCACCTCCTGGTTCATACAGTGTGCTGGGGGGGAGAGGAGCGATGGGCATGCACATGCATGCTTGCGTGTGCGTGTGTGTGTGTGTGTGTGTGGGAGGAGGAGCTCTGCTCACTGAAGCAGTGCTCTCCTTTCAACTGAATGGCACTGCATTTTCTATCACCGCACTATGTTTCTTGCACATGCTGCAAGCAAACATAAAAATGAGATTGACGATGAATTAATGGTGATAGAAATGAGAATATTATTGATTCTGACATATCTGATTTAAAAAAAATAATCCTATCAGGAGCACAATCTATATTCTCCCAAAAGTGCATAAATCCACCATAGATCCACTAGGCAGGCCAACAGTTTCTGGTATAGGGTCTGTTACTGAACCTATGCCCCAATATGTGGATACCTTCATTTGTGAGTCTGTAAAACATTATCTTCATACATAAATGACACTACAGACATAGTGAACTCCTTGAAACATTCACAAGTCGAAGATGAGTGGATTTTGTGTACAATGGATGTGGAATCATTGCACACAAATAGTCCCCACTGTGAAGGGTTGGATGCCCTCAAGGATCAGTTTGTGATACTAAAGAGAACTAACCCTAGGACAAAGAGAGTTCATTACTAAATGTGCCAGAAAGGTATTAGAATGCAATGTGTTCTCATTTCAGAGAATTCTTTCCACCAGATAAAGGGCACAGCAATGGGGGTGACATTCGCTCCCAAGTATATTAACATTGATCTAGGAGCCTAGGAAAGGGGTGTTGTCTTATCTCCACATTTCAACCCATTCTGTGATAGGGCTGTCCTGTGGAGACATTCTATTGATGACATCCTCCTTATTTGAAGGGAGATGCACTGCAACTCCTGGATTTCATGAATTTTTGGCAAACACAAATGGGAATCTTAAATTTAAGGTGGAGAGCAGCAAAGAAAAGATACAATTTCTAGATCTGGAGATAAAGAAAACCAATGGTGATGTTTTACACACTGATCTTTTCGTAAAAGCACAGAGTGAAATATTATACTTCTCCTCTAGTTAGTCACCCTAGGCATATTATTAATAATATGCCAGTGGCCCAATTTCTCAGTTTCACCATAATGTCTCAACTGATGAGACATATGAGCTAAGGGGACAAGAAATGGGACTGTTTCTTGAGAGGGTTACAATCAGAATTGTGTACAGAATGCTAGAATAGCAGCAACAACTAAGCCACAAGATAAACTATTGGTTTATTGTGACAAACGTCAATGCAAAGAGAACACAGACATGCTGAATTTTGTGTCAACTATACAAAAAAAATCAGTATTAGTTCAAAACATCATACATGAACATTGGGGCATCTTGCAGACAGATCCCTTATTAGAAACAGTGGCTAAAATTCCACCTAGAAAGATATATAGAAGGAACCTAATTTAAAAGACAAGCTGGTTAGAAGTTTGCAACCCCCAAAAAGAAACTTGCTACCTCCACCACCAAAGAGCACATACAAATCTGGCCACTGTACAGATTACTGTACTGTCTATTATTTTTAGAAACTGACAACTTAAGTACAATAAATAGCAGAAAAGAATGCAAGATTGAGCAGTTTATTAACTGCTCAACCACAGGAGTTGTTAACTTTGCCACATGTACATGTATTGCCTTTTATATAGGCAAAACCAATTGAGCTCTTAAAACTAGGATTGTGACGTCTGGGAGCACACGGAATTGTGAAATGAAGCATGCTTTCAATAAACATGTGTTTTGAGTGTAAACAGAAATGAACATGAGTTCTGATTTTGTGAAATTTAAAAGTAACCATGGGTGAGAGGGAGGGTGATTTGGATGATCTGTAGTTGGAAAGGGAAGCTTTTTGGACTTTTCTGCTGAATGGGCTAGTAAAGCAGGGTTTAAAGGAAATTAATGAGGTTACTTTTCTGCGTGTTCATACTACACATGCCATAGAAGATTGTATAGTTTAGTATTACATAATTCTAGCTTTATTTCAACCTAACTCAGCACTCATTTGTATTTCTTTTAGATCTTGAGCTCCATGGGATGTTATTCCTAGAGTGACTACAAATATGGACATGCATGTGCATACCATTATTTGACCCCTGTGACTCCGACAGATCCTGATTTTACTTGTGCCCCAACAAGTTTTGGTAAATGCTGAATGATAAGAATCAGAGTTAGCTCTTTCATTAATTCACATTATTTTATCACTATGGGTCTGTGACCCTGTGACCGCCGATATATTGAACTTATATGCATTTATTTTACAGAGTGATAGTGTGTCATTATATAGGGCACTATAACTCTGTAATGCACTTCAGCATATGGTTAAAATGGAGGCCTTAGTATACCCAATTGTATGAATTTATGATATAGTGAGCATATTATTAATCAGTGGATTGAAATTCTGCATATGTGGTGGCATATTATTTGTTCAGATTGTTTCATAATATCTTTACAGACATCATGATATTAGCAATTTCTTATTGATTTTATATAGGTTGTCCATTTTAAAAGTTTGAGAGCAGTAATTTACATAGTTGGTGGATTAAATATAGAGAAGCACTAGACAGTAAAGAAATATTTTGCATGGACATGGTATGAATTATGTTGCTTGTCCACTGAAACCGTTTTAATGTAAACATTTTCTTGTATCACTAATTGTTTATGTCTCCATGTTCCACTTTGCATATAATAGATTAGACCTGTTACTGTCACTATTAGAGTGTTGCGACTGGTAGACCAGCCTCAGTGAGGAAGCATGCATGTGTGAAACCCGTCTGGGGCTATTAAGCTTGTTGCTCACTTCTTGTCGATATGCTGGGCTGTAACACTGGTTCTGAACAAATCCATTTGGATTATGTTTGGTTTGTCTGAGCTGCCTTTTTACACATGTACTACTTTTGGCTATGCATTGACTGATGCCGAGTTGCTCACACAAAATATGGTGCATTGGGTTAAGGCTCTAAGCTGCAAATCTGGAGACCTGGGTTTGAATCCCACAGCCCCATAGGTGCATACTGTGCGACCCTGAGCAAGTCTCTTAACTTCCTCATGTTCCCAGGTTGCACCTGCAAACAAGCTTTCAACTTAGTGTGCCTCACCTGGAAAAATAATTGGTAAAAAAAAATAAATAAATGACCCTACTTCTGCAAGCTGCTGTTGTCTGTGTAATGCTAATGGCCAGCATTAAATATGGTGCCTAATGTTCCTTTAAGCTAGTAAGCTTCTATGGAAACAGCAAGTTGATCTACCATGTCAGTGAACTAAATTTACTGTACTGTAACTGTTTAAACCATTTTTTTTAATTACTTACCGCTTTTTGTTGTACTGTTGACAATTTTGTTTTATATATTTTCTGTACATTATTCTGTAAAGCAATTTGTGATTACAGACACTTTATAAAAATAAATTGTATTCTAGTTGTACTGTATAGCTCTATCATTCTCTTGAACTAAGCAGTTCACTAATGAATATGCAGTTCAAAATTCTATTTTGAAAGTTGAATGGATGAGCTTTATTCTTCACCCAAAGCATATGTTTTGCCTTAGGTGTTTTCATGTTCTGAGTCTCCTCAGAGAAGGTCTTCTGAATACTCAAGGATGGATATTCAGACTCGCGCTGGCAGCGGCGCAAACCTGGGTGCAGCACAACCGGGCTGCGCCTGGCTAGAGACCAGGCGATATTCATGGTGATGCGCCATGGCTCAGCTCCATTGAATATGGCAGGCTCAGCGCACAGACTGCACATGGTGCAGTGGCACTGCACCAGCAAGCCACAGAGAGGGAGCACTGGGATGTGCCAGTGCAAGTGCAGTCATGCTAGGTGTATCACCCATGATATTCAGCTGGGGCATGCAAATGAGGCCATAATCTATGCAAGATACAATGGGGCCATTTGCATATCATTATGGCCCCATTTGCATGCATTGCACTGGGCGCTCTGGTGAAATGCACCTGGTGCCCTGTCATGCTGCAGTTTGTAGGGGTTGGCTCCCTGGTGGGCTAGTGTAGCACCCCTGCCCCGTCTGCCTGATCATGGCTTCCGTGAAATGGACCAATCCCTGGTGGTCTAGCTGTCCCTCACTGTGCGATCACAGGCATCTTTGTTGACCAATAGGCATACAGAGCATACTGTACATGTCATTTGCGGCTGGCCAGGTGGCATGCAGGTGGGGTGCTGTCACCC
Source organism: Neoceratodus forsteri (assembly GCA_016271365.2). Lineage (NCBI taxonomy): Eukaryota > Metazoa > Chordata > Ceratodontiformes > Ceratodontidae > Neoceratodus > Neoceratodus forsteri. The sequence goes on from CM057451.1 coordinate 420,202,914, forward strand.
GCCGATGATGGGGGTTGCCGGGTGGCAGGGGGTCCTGTGGGAGGGTGGGAAGGGGTACCACTGGACCACCAGGTGACTTTCTGCAGCTACAACAGCCTGCGATCAGGCAGCGGGGACTGCTAGACCACCAGGGTTTGAATTTAAATTAGATGCCCACGATCGGGCAGTGAGGGGACCTATAGACCATCAAGGTTTGAATGTCGATTACAGATGCCCGTAATCGGGCAGTGGGGACTTCTAGATCACCACATGGATGGGTATATATTACAGATGCCCATGATCGGGCTTACAGGGTGGATGGGGGTTCACTGACCATCAGGGTGTATGTGTGCTTGTCAATGGTGTTCTTGGTGGATGAGTGGCACCCATGGCTGGTGGCTGCTGTGTTGCCTGTAATACAGCAGCCCACCTGTGAGTGGCAGGGACTCTCTACTTTTTCGAGGCTCTACTTTGAGCCCCTGTGCAATACAATGCAGGGTTGGCTGGCATATGCACCACATATCCCGGCTGAATATCGGGATGTGCCACATATGCATGGGCTTGCCTCCTGCCTCTGCTCCAATAGGATTACATTGTGCCCCAGCGCATTGGGATTTGCTCTGTGCTGGCCAGCTTTCCAATATCCTGCTGGGCGCAATGTGGGTTGGCACTAGCAACTGAGTTGCTCCAGTCGCAGCCCCTTTGAATATCCCAGCCTTAGTGTGAGAGTTTCAGTTTTCCATTCTTCATTATTTTTTCTGTGCTTGTTAGTATAGCACAAAAGGGATTGAAATGATAAAATAATATCAGAAAATATCTGTGTGGAGTTGCAGCTCAGTTTAGCATAACTCATTTTTTTATATATTTTCTTTATCCTCTGTTGCCTGGGTGGCTCTCCATCTCACAGGCCCCACCCACCCCTTTCTCCCACTTGATGTGCATCATCTTTCTTCCTCCATGGCTATTTCCCCCCGTGGAGGGTGGTGGGATCTCAACTCTCTGAACACAGATCCGTTTGGAAGGTGCCTGCCATTCTTATAAGTGCTGCCTGCAGAGTTGGCATTCATCCAGCCACACCCAGAACATTTTCTCCTCCTGGTTTTCTCCTTCCCACTCCCTGAGATGCTGAGCAATGTTGGCATCAGCAGTGGCCAAGCTGTGCACGCTACTGATCAGGAGCACGCCAGCTGACTACTCTGCCCCATCCCTATGTATGGGACCCAGGTGCTCCAACAGTCAGCCACCCTTAGGAGTCAGAGATGAGCCAGCCTTCATGTCCATCTCTCCCCAGGAAAGGAGAGCTATCCTCAGGATGCTCTATCCTCTCCCACCACTGCTGACCCTCGGTGACCTGCTTGCATCATGAACACAGGTGCCGGCATGGCGTCAGCCTCCACCCCACTAGGCTGGCTCAGCATAGCCAATTTTAGTGTGTGGAGGATTTTTATGAGGTGAGAATGTTTCTGAGCAAGAATGGACACTTAAAAGAATTGATAATATATCTGTTATGGGTAAATAGTAATCCTAGGTCACTGGGAAGCAAACAAAATACAAATATTTCTAACATGAATAAATAAGATCAACCATGATTCAGAATACTCTAGAGACATTAAATGTCACCCTGTAACATGGTTGCATTTCTGTAGCTTTCATTTAGAATGAAATTAAATTAATCTCTCCGTCAATCTTTTCTTACTAATGTAATGTTTGACATTAAGAATGTTGGGGTCTAATATCCTCTAGTAAGTGTTAATAATAGTGCTTAAAAGTTTCAAACAATAAATCTTAGATGGGAGTACCAAAACATGACAAGCCATGCCCGAAAACATTGACTATGATTCACTTTTAGTGGTAGAAAGAGATAATTCACAGTATATTTAAGCAATAAGACATAACACAGTGTGCACTGTAGTAGTAATATCATACCTCGGGTGTATTGTCAGGCACACGGCATCAACAAGTGCCTTCAACCACCCGAGAAGTAACATTATCCCACCATAAAGCACACCCTGTAATGTCTCATTATGATTATAAAATAGGTCAAATATTTTGGGGTGGGAGGTAAAATGCACAAAAATAAAAAATGTCAAACATTTTCATGATTTTTTAAATGTTCATCTACCCCAACAAAACAGTACTGGAATATTATCGCATTGGTATACCACCTCTGTTTCAAGTATTATTTACGGAAAAATATATATATTTTTTAAATCAGGCTATAAACCTCTGTTTTGTCCAATCCACTCCAATTTACTGTACCTGCTTTCCTCACCTTTCCTTCTTCATTGTTATATTATTTCCTCCCTTTCTGCACAGTGTTTCTTTTCTACCTTTCCTTCTTTCAATAGAGGAAGTTTTACTCTAGACCAAATACAAGATTTCAAATCTCTATTTCTACTGGCTGAATGTTCACCACCACAGTCAAACAATAGAATACCTCAGATGGAACCAGAGCTTCTGTTTTAACTGTAGCAGATTAAATAGAAAGATTTCCTGGTAAGCAGGTAAAGATAGTAAGCTGATTTTTCATGGTAAGCAAAGAGATGCCAAAAATAAATTAAAAAATGAACTGTACTACACCATAGTATAATTTATATATGCATGTTTAAGAGGATTCTGAGGGCAAATAGCATATATTATTGTTTTAATTTAAGTCAATGTTATGTTTAGGCCATAGATGATAGTTTTAGTGAGTAAAGATGGCAGCACTGGGCCCTATGCACAAATGGGCTAAAACTACATGCCGAGGTGTGTAGATCCACATATGTGGACAGGTGCGCACCCAGGGTATGCACCACGGAGGCACACCTGTCTGCAGTCCTGCCCCCCAGCACACAGGACTCCTCAGGAGGCTGGGAGGGGTTGCAGTCCCAGGTGGGCATCCAATCTGTTGCCCATCATGGGCTGACAGTGGATCCCTTGTGCTGAGAGGTGTGAGTTTGGGTGAGTGAATGTCCACACATGCACTTGGACCAGCAAGCACATGCCCCCATAATGGGCTCTTGGTTAGCGGCCCCACACACCATACTGCAGGACCACTACAAAAGACATCAACTCAAACCCTCCTCCCATGTCCCTGCCTGCAGATGGCCAACCCTATGCTGGTACCACATCCACTGGTGACCGCAATCACCCACAGTCTCCCCAACTGACAAGCCAGACAGACAGTGATCCCGGGCCCATGGCACCAAACCCCCAACAGCACTGTTACCACCATCCCCATGCTCTTTTGCCGGTGCCACCCCAAGATGGCCAGTAGCACCACTCCTCCTCTGAGCCACCATGGCCACTTGCCAGCTGACATATATGGGCGCGCGATCTGCTGTTCACTCCTGTGTATGTCAGATGGCCAGTGTCCGTGGTGGTGAGAAGAGGATCATGCCATTGGCCATTTCCCAGGGCAGCATTGGTGAAAGGTATGAGGGACAGGGTGATGGTGCTGTGGGGTGCTCCTTGGACACCAATGCAGGGCAGGGGGTGCTGTGTTCGGGGTGGGGTGCATGCACTGTACTGTGTTGGGTGGTATTGTGAGGCATGGGGAGTGGGTTGTTGCACATATATGGAGTTGGGGTGCAGGAGGTTATATGTGTGTGCATGTGGGAGGGCCACCTCAGTCACTGGGACACCAGTGGGTGATTGGGGTTGTTGCATGAGTGGCCCCAGGTATTGGACTGTCATGTAGGGTGTGGGGCAAATAGAAGCCACTGCCATGACTTCTGCACTCGCCTGCTCGGTACCAAGCTCTCCCCATCAGTTAATGGGCAGTGGCAGCAGGGGTCCATTACCAGTCCCCAGTGATGGACAGTGCAGTACCTGTGGGTGCACAATGGGTTACAGCAGGGTCCTTGTTGTCATAACCTATGCCCATCTCCACAGCCATGCAACCAGCACTATTGAGTTCTGTGCATACTGTGTAGTGCTGGCACACTTCCAGAACACCCCTGGTGCTTTGCGGTCTGCAAGGCCAGGAGGCGGCCTTGTACATGCCTTGCACCCTGTTCCTGACTGCCGACAGGGTCTGTGGATCCTGCTCTGCGCATTTCTGCATATCAATGCCAGCACTCCAGTTTGCATGGTGCGTGGCATCATGCATAGGGTTCCATGTTTGTAATGGAAAACTGTGGCTTACAAGACTCATTGATTTTAGGAGGGTGAAAAGGCTAATGACCTGAGACTTTTATGAAATGTGATTTTGTGCTGTGAAAACATCATTGTTTAGAATGGTCTTTAACCAAAGAGAAGTCAACAAATTGCCATGCAATTTTGAAGCTAAATATACTACACAAGACCCCTTTTGAATTGGATTTCAGTGACACATCTAGACATATCTAACTATTTATTGGGACCTGTCTCTAGCTAATAGGTACCATTGTAGCCATGGGAAATTAAGAAGTACTCATGGTACTTCTGTCAATCCTGTCTCCAACAACAGAAATGCAGTACTGTAGGATGAGCAGCTAACACAAACTCATTATAATTTAACACCATAAATGCATCACTCAGTTAAGTCCTTTTTTACTTAAACATTGTGGTTTCCTACAGTTTATATTACCTGCATTACAGTACATACAGTACTTATTTCAGAAATGAATTCATCTGCCATATCTGGATAACTAGGTCTCATATTAATTCATTTTATACCAGTGTCACTTCCAGCTCTTTGTAAATCTGCGGACTTGAAAATTAGCTACCCTTGTGATAATTTCCATTGGTTAGAAGAACGGACTCAGGGTCCATCTTGTCCACTGTTCTGCTACTTACTAATAACAATACCCCAGTATAAGAGTACTGGATACACAATGGAATATTGCTCCTCTTTTAGCTGCAGAACCCTCTGTGTTATTTCCCTCATAAATCTAATTCTGCATTGAAGTCTGAATGATGATGGTTTCTACTTTTCAATAGGTATGTTATTGCACATGTTGATCACCCTCCATATAAAGTAATTGTTTTAATGTTTCCTGTTATTCTGCCCCAAGTTAATTCAAGTGCATGCCCTCTAGTTCTAAGTCATCATCACAATCAGCTATATATAGTCTACTCTGGTTATCACTTTTAGTACTCAGAACACCACACTCATGCCCCATTTAACTTTTTCTAGTAAGCTAAATAATTTGAGAAAATCTAATCTGTCCTCATAACATTGAAGCTCTTGCTCTCCAAGACACTATTTAGTTGGGCACCCACTTTACATGGATCCTCAAAATACAATAGTAATTATTTTTGTCAGATGTGTCACTGTACCTAATTTTAATATCAAGGCCTAGATCTGTGCTATAGAAAAGCTACAGCTTGCCATTGCCGTTAAGATGGTGGTAATGAACTTAAAGGATATAAGCCAACATGCCATGATAAGATTTACAATCTTTAAATAAAAGAAAGTTATATATGGGCCGACTGGATGGACAATTGGTCTTTTACCGCTCATTATTTTCTCTGTTTCCATGTCTCTCTGAAGTGGTTGTTATTTGGAAATGGGAAAAGGAGAAGAAAATTTACTTCCACTGATAGACCTACCTCTACCACTCACCAAAACATGCATGATATTAGAAATTTGTATTAATAATGTGATTAATCATGGATAATACATAATACAAGTGTGCTGCTCTCACACTAGTATTAAACTACAATGGCATCAATGAGTGATTCATCCTACATTGCCTTCTCCACACTCCAAGCCTCATCATTCATGATTTGTGTCATGCAATTCTCAGTTTCAGTAAATGTTGGTAAAATGCAATTAAGTATAATAATGTTAAGTATGCTACATGGAAGCAAAATGTATGTTCACAAAATCTCACAAATTTTCCAAACCACTTCACAGAATTTCATGAAAATGTGACAGTCTTTGTATTTTAATAAATGAGCTATAACCCTCTTCAGTGCAATTCATTGTCTTGCTGAGAATTTGTCCCAATACTGCTGCCAATAGTAGCTTCAGTTACTATGTTTTAGTTGTATAGTACATCATGGAATGCACTCAACTATTTGGAATTTTGATCTCAACTACTTACAACCATTATACCCTCTGTTTCCTACCTGGGATATGGATGGAAATGAACATTGGCTCATTATGCCTTTTCCGATTACCAATTTTCAAATAATTCTTCCAGTTGGAGTCCTGAAAATTGGCATACTGATGTTTTGTAAGAAGTCCTAGGCCCAGATATTTGAAAGGGTTGCACATGGTGCAACAGTGTTGCACCATGACCCACTGATTGCCCCGCGTGATATTCAAAAGGGAAAAGTGTGCGCACAAACCCAATGCACCGGAGTGCATCAGTAATGTGCAGCTGCAGGTGGGGGTGTGCCCATGCATACTCTGCACAGCCCGATATTCAGCCCAGGATGTGTGGAGCCATGAATGCGCAACCCTACCTGGCAGCAGCACAAAGTTGATCCAAAACAACGGAGGGCCACCCACAGGTGAGCTGGGCAGAGCAGGGCACAACATAGCAGCTGCCACCTGTGAATGGCCATCCAAGCTCCAGCTGCACCTGGCAGTGCCCCCCATGCCTAATCACAGACATTTGTAAAATAAAAGAACCCCTATATTCCTGGTGGTCCAGTGGATCGCTGTCTGCCCGATCAAGGGCATTTGTAATAAAAAAGAATTATGTCCAATATCCCTGGTGGTCAGTGGATCACTGTCTGCCCAATCACGGGCATTTGTAATAAAAGCAGAATTATGTCCAATATCCTGGTGGTTCAATGGACCGCAGTCTGCCCAATCGCAGGCATTTGTAATAAAAGCAGAAGTATGTCCATTATCCCTGGTGGTCCAGTGGACCACAGTCTGCCCAATCATGGGTATTTGTAATAAAAACAGAATTATGTCCAATATCCCTAATGGTCCAGTGGACCGCTGTCACCCTCAATCGCGGGCATTTGTAATAAAAGCAGAATTATATCCAATATCCCTGTGGTCCAGTGGACCACTGTCAGCCCGATCGTGGGCATTTGTAATAAAAGGAATTATGTCCAATATGCCTGGTGGTCTAGCAGTACCCCGTCCCCATCCACCCACTATGCCCCACTGCCCCGCCTCCCCATTCATCTGGAGGGTGGCAGCACCCACCCACCTGTCACCCCTGCCGCCCACCGACTGACACCATAGGTAGGACTGTACGCCCATTGGTCCACAGTGTGAGTAGCATGCACCTGCATGCAAATGGGGGCCATAATGACATGCAATGGCCCCATTTGCACCTTGCATACTTTTATGGCCCCATCTGCATGTGCACTTTTGAATATCGTGGTTGCTGCACATAGCGCAATGGAACTTGGCTAGCACATCCTCTGTTCACTCGGCCACTTGGCGCTGGAGCAGTGCCACTGTACCATGCACACTGGTGGTTAGGTGTGATATTCAATGATGCTGTGCCATGGCACAGCTCCATTGAATATCACCCAGTCAATGCCCCTGCACAGCCAAGTTGCACTGCGCCCAGGCTTGCACCACAGCCTGGTGCAGTTTGAACTTATAGGGTCTCAAAGTCTGGTAATTTATCTTCTACAGAAAACATTTCTTCACTTTCAATGTGACCACCTTTGGAGCTACTGTAGATACTTGCAAATTTGCATAAATAACCTTTGGGAGGGACATTAGAAACTGCTAAACATGAAGGAAGGATTCTCAAAAGGATGCACTCAGGGCATCTGAGATCTGCCGCACATCCTGACTTGCGCCTGGCATGATTCTGGCAGGGGCCAATGCACTGGAGCATCCTGATGCACCAACGCATCGGCAGATGCACTGCATACCACTCATAATGATATGCCATGCATCTGTAGGGGCTGAGAAGGAGGCTGCGTCTGCATATGGAGTGCAGCCCGATTCACAGCCCAACTTGGAGGTTCATGCCTGGGGCATGCCTGGAGATGTGCCTCCCAAAGATAATTCTACTTCAAGTAGACTTAAGTGGGTGGTCACCCACAGACAGGCTGCGCTGGCAAACAGCAAGGCTGCCTGCACACCTTGGCAGTCCAATGTGCTCCTTCCCCACCCACATCTCTGAAATACTGCCACCCGCAGCGATATAGTGATAAAGAGAGACACCCCAATTGTACCTCCTTGATGATGTCACCCCTGTGTGAAGAAGTGATAAAGATAGATTTCTGCCTGCACCTTCCTTTATGATGTTAGCCCTGCAGTAATTAGCGAAATGTACAGAACTCCACTTCCTATCCCAAGCTGAATGCATCAGCACCAGCAGTCCAGGACCCCTCAGATCATCAGCCCACCCTCTCAACCCACTCAGGCTATCCTCAACTCACTCCCACTCTCCATCCCAGCATATTCCTACTGTTAGCGGGCAGTACACTCATTATACCATCACAGTTGCCTGTTCAACAGAGCTGTTCTAGAATAACAGTTACTGTACATCCTGCAGCTCACTGGTGATCCTGTCAATCATTGGGCTTACAGTACAGTACACACTGCAAGCCCTTTGGTTGACATGGTCCACCAATGGCTGCAAGATGTCAGTAGCTGTCATTTCAGACAGCTCTGTCAGCAGGCAGCTGTGGTGGTATGAGGATGTGTTGTGCTGTCCGCTGATGATGGCAATATGCTGGGGCAGGGTAGGGGGTGTGGGAGGTGGTGCTGAGTGGGTTGGGGTGGGTAGTCTGCTGAGCTACGGGAGGTCCTTTCAACTGGCATTACCAGTGTGTTCAGCTCAGGATGGTGAGGGGTTCTACACATTTCACTTACTTGCTGCATTGAGCGGCATCGAACAGAGGTGCAGGGAGTGGTTGTCTCTTTATCACTTTATCACCACAGGAGTGGCATTATTACAGTGATGCAGGTAAGGAGGGGGGCAATGGACTGCCAGGGATTTGGCCAGGTGTACATGGATGTGTTGCCCTGGCAGGGCAGGGTTACTTCTGGACCAGTTGGGGCTCTCAGTGTGGACCTCAGCTCCAGTAGGGCACCTGGCACATTTGGCTGGGTGCATGCCAGCACGGTGCATGCAAATGGGTTATAATGACATGCAAATGGCCCCATTGAGCTGTGCATGGCTAATGGCTCCACTTGCATGTTGTTGGCTCTGCATGGCGATTTTGGGTACAGTGCATCATGAGATGCGCTGCCCCATTGGATTCCCAGCCCAACAAGAGGGAGTTGTGCTGGCACAACCAGGGCTTGTGCAACTGTGATATTCACAGAGGGGATGCACCGGGGCATTCCCCAATGAATTTTCTGTGAATACCATTTTGTTGCTTGGTGCATCTCATTTGCACTGGGGCATCCGAGATGCACTGAGCGCAAAGCCTTTGAATCCTGCCCAAGAGTTTTGTTTAAGTAAATTCTAAGTGTCAGGTATACACAATTTTACATATAGGATAAAGTATGGGGTGTAGGTGTGTTTAACTCGAATTTAACACACACCCGAGTGTGTTGGATGGCACATAAACCCCGAGGGCTTAAAGCCATCCAACAATGAGGGTGTGTGTTAAATTCGAGTTAAACACACTGCACACCATATTTTGTTTTATATAATTGAAGGGCTCGGCTTTTGTTTTATGGTTTATTTTATTTTTTATGCTCGCTACTATGGTCAGATGGTTCCTGGCTCATATTCTGAGCCATCTTGCTTTAAGTACATAGAGGAAATTTGTAGCAGTTTATCTAATTGTGCCAATTCAAAAGTTTCAAAATTTTGTGGCTGCCCTACCTCAGACAAGTAGGTTGTAAACAATCTGAGGTTGCTTTTGTTTTACTGGATAGTGTTGTGGTTTTCCTGCTCTTGAACGATCCTTTGTCTTTCAGTTTCATCTGCTGTTTGAAATCTACTAAGCATTTTATTTTTTTTTTCGATTTAGTGATGTGAGGCTGGTGGAGAATATATAAGATGGAGGTAACGCCACCAAGTAAGTTAATTGTTCTAGTCAGCGATGTGTGAAGTGAAAGGGACAGTTGAAAGCTCACGCTCTGTTTCTTTAGTGTGTGTCCTGAGTGCTTTTATTAGGGAAGGGAGTTGGAATGCCGTAACACCTACTCTTTGTGTTACTGTATTTAATACATGTTTTTGTATGTGAAAAAATGGAGCCCATTAATTATAGACTGATTATTCATGAAATATTGTGAATAATTTTCAAACATTGGATGTTTGTAGCTCTGCTCCTGTTGCAAGTATACACCAGAAATTCAGCATGCATGAGTCTTGGAATCTAATGAAGCTTGAGAGATTTATTAGTTTTAATAATTTTACAAATAATGCAAATTACTAATTAGCATCATTTGCTCACAAATTGATAGAAGTGTAATAGGTAATGATATCAGAATTCAACTTGTGGTAATATATTTTTGTAGATCAATTCCAGTACAACCACTGAATCCATTTAGTTATGCTGGGAGTCCATTTAGCTGTGCAAAGTTGTTTGCAGTTCTGTAGTTCCTTTCCAAATTATTATTTTTCCCAATCATGGGTATATTCTCTGAGCTTGATAAAATTGGCTTACTGGAACTTCTTATTACACTGATGTACAGCCTTCTTTTTGGTTCTATTAACCTATCAAATCTGAGGACACTGCAATTTCAATTTTGATAGTTATATAGTCTAAAATTGTGCATTTTAAATAAAGTGCACCCTTGATTTTCCATCCACTTTCATACAAGAAACAAAATGGTGGATAATTGAAGGTGGCAGATAATCAATGTCTAGTGAAAGTATACTGGTTATTTTTGTTAAATTGTTTGCTGCTCTAAATATGTACATCAGCTATAGTATCACAAAATCACATATTAAAATGTGAAATATCACTCATACAGTATTTCACTTCTCCAAAAATAATCTTTGATGCACCTATGTATTTCATTCCCTGCAGTGATTTTGTTTATTTTAAGGTTGGTGATCAGATACATTTCTCTTGTTTCATCAGTTTGTTTCCGCAGGAATCTTAGTGTTATTATGGCTGTGGGCAGAGCCAACATCTATTTTGCTACCTGTAGCTGGAAAATGGAGTATCATGGAACACATGTTTTAAATTTTCAATGTATCCTTCCAGCCAACTGAAATAATATATTCTTCTTTCTGTTAAGAATGTTGGAGACATAACTCCAGGCTGCTTATCAGATGCTATTAGAAAACTGAAACAGCTTGTTAAATATTTGTTAAATATTGGTTGCCTATGAAGCTGGAGATTTGCACATTTAAATACTAAGCATTTAAACAGCTTCTTGATATTAGTTTAACTTGGGAATGTATTGTCTTTCAAGAAGGATTCATACCTCATAAATGTCACCTTTTCCCCAGCAAATCTGTGATTTGCACTGGTTTTTTTTACCCTCACAGGCACTATTTGATGAGCAGTCTCAGACACATGCCAGGCCTTCAGTGAACTGCTCAGACTAAATATGCATCAATAAGAAATCATGTTTTACTATCTTTTGGGAAAAATATACTGAGCTACAGCAACACACACACACACACACACACACACACACACACACACACACACACACACACACTCTATACACACCATCCTCATGGCTACAACATTCAAAATAAATATTGCATTCTAATATGTTATAAAAAAACTGTTTATGTCAGTGAACACAGTGAAGTTCAGTTTAGAGTAGATTTCTTTAAATATTTATCTTATATTTGTACACACACACACACACACACACACACACACACACACACACACACACACACACACACACTCTACATACCATCTTCATGGCTGCAATACTGCCAGGAAGCCTGGGTCAAGTCCCAGCTGAGGCAATTATACTGTCTCACCTCTGTTTGTATGTGTGATTGTTTCAAATAAATATGTGTGTTGCCATTGGTTGTGTATTTGAGAAAGAGTAATGCTCAGGGATGGTCCAGGTTCCAGTTGTCTCAGTGGTGCAGCTGGTTAGCGTAGTCGAATGATATTCTGGGCAGCCTGGGTTCAAGTCCCAGCTGAGGCACGATTCTTTCTCACCTCTGTTTGTATGTGTCCCATTAAATATGCATATCAGACTCCTGTGTGACTGTCACAATAAAGAAACCGTTTGTTTATGTCAGTGACCACAATGAAGTTCTTTAGTGAACTACCCAGACGAAATATGTAGCAATCAGCAGGCATTTTCTACTAAGATTTTTTTTGAAAAAATATATTGAGCTACAGCAAACACACACACACACACTGTACACACCATCCTCATGGCACAATATTCAAAATAAATACTGCATTCTAATATGTTATAAAACAAGAAACGGTTTGTTTATGTCAGTGAACACAGTGAAGTTCAGTTTAAAGTAGATTTCCTTTAAATATTTCTTATCCTATATTTTGTAACCTGGATAGTGCAAGGGAGATGCTACATTTACTCAGGTTGTCCCACATTAGATGCAATATCTTGCTTTTAGTGGGGTCATGATTTTTCCTTTTGATAATGTATTTCTTCAGGGTAGCGTAGTCCAGGGCCCACATATTCAAAGGAGATGAGCAGCATCCCGGTGGAAATGTGAGATGTGCAGCACAACTCCAACAATGCACCACAGCATGATATCCGAATATGTGGGATGCACCTGCTGCAAGAGAATGGGCCAGCATGCACATAAATTGTATGCAGTGCAAGTTGAGGGTGTGTTCCCATGCATATGCTGCACTGCGGGCATACACAGTGGGAAATTTGTCCCTTGCAGCCCAGAGCAGCATGGCCTGCAGGTAGGCTATGAATAACTGGCTTAAGCCAGTCAGCCACCCACAGGTAGGCTGTAGAACCACCTAGGTGCACAGCAGACTGGGCCCTGGTGGACTAAAGGTACCCCTCCAATCCACGATTGATCCAACTCCATCCTCGAAGAGCTCATAGTGTAGGGGCCCTTGGACCCAATCACACCAGAGGAAACCATGGTCCATATCCATAGCATAGAGGACTCCCACCCACTGCCTTGGTACATAGACAACCCCATCCCATACCCTAGCTGTTGCAGAGACTGGCACTGCTCTCCATGCCCTACCACAGCCAGCCACTGACTGCACTGGACCTGGGCTGGGTACCTTCACTCCAGAATGACCCAAGTGGCTATACCATACATTGGGGCACTACACAAGCTGCAAACCCACCTGTGTATGCAGCGTGATGTCCGCAAGCTGTAAGAGGGAACTGACATACCTCTAATGCATGCCTTGTCAATGCTTTATCTTCCTGTTGTCATACACTTTTCTCCATTCCCTATGTAATATGCCACCCTCCAGACTGCTGAGGTATCCAGGGTGCCATGGGGTGCAGTATCCTGCAATATCATTTGTAGCAAACATTCCAGGCTATGGGAGGATGGCTGTAACATGCCTGTTCCAGGACCTGTGTGAGTGAGTACTGTATTGGCTTTCACCCTCACTGAGTAGTGCAATAGCACCAGGATGATGGATTCACATGAAAGTGCCTGAGGTGTATGGCCACTAGGCATTATCACCGCACACATCTTGTACCTATGTATGACACATTCCAACATCCTACTGCTAGTGCTTCACCACCTGAAAATAAGATGCCATTTCTTACGTGAACTAATCAGGCTAAATATATAGCAATCAGCAGACATATTCTAGGAAAACATTGTAAAAATGTATAAAGAAGACCACATTGAAACTGCCTCTCAGTAGATCTGCATTGTGCAAATTCATTAGAAATACAAGTAATGGGTAAAAGCATCACAAAAGCTCTCCACAGCTATATCGGTTCTGACCAGAGTTTGTTATTGTAGTCACTACATATGAACATCTAGGTAATGAATTGTCAGGTGAGGGATCACTTTGACCAACTACCTCAGCCACACATTCAAATTCATAAACAACAGGTTGCATTCATTCTTTCTATATTTGAATCAAAACCTTTAACATTAATGCATATGTACTGTACATGCAAATGCAAAATGTACTCTGCCACTTAGAAAATGGCTTTGTTAGTGCTCCATTTAGGTGAATGGGGTTATTTTCACCTTGATCCTTCCTATTGTTTTTTTTTATTACTTTTGTCCTCATTCTCTCTCCGAACTCCACTTCTTCAGAAGCTCCAATGAAGGACTTGCCCTCTGTACAGACAGCTGGTGAGACCCCATCTGGAGTACTGTGTGCAGTTCTGGAGACCCAATCGCAAGACATAGGCAGGATGGAAGCTGTCCAGAGGAGGGCAACTAAAATGGTGCAGGGTTTGCACCGGAAGACATATGAAGAGAGACTTAAGGAGTTTATATATGGCCTCGAGGAAAGGAGGGAGAGGGGGACATGATAGAAACTTTCAAGTACCTCAAGGAATCAACAAAGTCCAAGAGGGAGCATCTTTCAGAAAAAGAGGTGTGCAAGAACAAGAGGGCACAATTTGAAGATAGAGGGGCGTGGCTCAGAGGTAATTTAATGAAGTATTTTTCACAGAGAGGGTTGTGGATGCATGGAATGGCCTTCCAGAGGAGGTTGTGGAGTCAAAATCAGTGGTGGAATTCAAGCATGCATGGGACAGTCATAAGGCAATTCTGAGGGGTGGGGGGTAAGAAGAAGTAGGCTGCTGGCTAACTAGGATCTGCAGTTTATCCAGTAGGTAGGAAATGGGCAGACTGGGTGCCAAGTGGTCCTTATCTGCCATCAAATTCTATGTTTCTATGTTTCTATGCCCCTGCTCCTCCACTTCCCTGATCTTGTAGTCCATCCCTCATGGAGCCATGGTTAATCCCCCTCAGTGGGGACAAGGTGGGACAGAACACCCGACAATCAACTGTTCATCAGAAGATCCCAGGACCAGACAGGTGGAAGCCACCATGGACTGTCTTGGAGCTCTGTCTACCTGGAGCTCAGATAGTTATTTTCCTGTTCTTGTCGTGGGTGGTGGCACATGCCCACAGCAAGGCATCACTGCCTGACATTGTCACTCCCCCTCCCTAGCACCAGCTCTATGCTTGCCGAGCCCCAAGCCTCCGCTAGAGGCTGGTCAAGAGCCAAGCAGGACCCCTCCCTCCCAGAAGAAGACAGCTGTCCTCCAGATGATCAAGTCTTCGCCTTCCCTGCTGACCCCCAATGGCCTGGGCTCATTCCCAAACCCGTCATGGAGTGAGCGAGGTGTGGCTTCCAGCGCTCAACCCTCAGCGCCACTGGGCTGGCTTGATCCTACTGACTGTTTTAGATATTGCATTTTGACTAGCCCTAAGTTCTTCTCAGAAAAGTAAAACACAAAATGCTCTGTCAGAAATCTGAAAGACACAAACTGGGGGTAAACAACAATCATACAGACTGAAGCAAAACCTTAGTAAGGATAGAATTAATGTAAACCATCATTCAGTTTCTTTAAAATAAATTTGTATATGTTTCATTAATTTAACAAGTCCAGTAGTTGAACAGTGTAAACCTATTATTACAGTACAATACAACCTACTTTCATGTGTGGATGCATTTAAGTTAGTTGCTTCAGGTTTCCAGCAGTTTAAAAACATGCCTGTCTTTATTTAATTATTTTATCACCACATTTCCCATTTTCTAAGAACAATAAACAACTCTAGGGAATTGATACATTAAATTAATGCTGGTTGTGAAAGGTACTCAGTTATTGGCCTTGTTCCTTTCTACACAATCACTGTACGCATTAATTTAGTATACATCCATGTCCTGTTGTAGTTGACAGACAATTCTATGTTAATCATGTTAAAATGCAGCTGTCTCTGGCTGGAGTAATCTGAAATTTTATGTATAAATAGTTAGGTTTAGATTGCTGATGAAAACATTAGGAAGTGAGTGACACAGTGGCTTTCTCAGAACTGCTAATGCTACCATGAGCCAGTCATCCAAGAAAGCTTAGAATCAGAGAATTGCACAATTGGCTCAAAGAATGGTGCATGGAGCAGTGCTTTAATTACCTTGGGAACTGCGGTATGTTTGGAAGGACAAGGCCCTCTTCTGCAGATCATTTGTAACTCGGGGAGGGGGGGACAAGTACCATAGAGGTTATGCAAGTAAACAGTTTGTGAGATAATTTTGTTTGCAAACAGTGCGATAATGGCTGTGACATGAGACATGAAGCTTTCAGGTTTGTTATAGGCTGGTCACAGAATTAAGGAAGCAACCTCCAGGAAAGTGGTGCCATCGCTCAGATAGGAATGAACAGAGAAGGTAGGAGCAGTTGGGTCTAGCAAGATGCTTGATACACTTGAACTGAAACCAAAACAGCAAGGCATGACAGGAGAACTATGAGGGGTAGGAGGAGGCAGGGGAGAGAATAGTAACAAAAGAATCAGTTATAAATTAATTGAATATAATTAATATATTGAATTACCAACTAAGTAACTCTGAATTTGGAATACTTAATCTTGCACTTTCTTTTGTGCCAACTAGCAAGCAGTTTTAATACCTTAGAGACTATCACAGATTTTTGCAAATTGGCCTGAGATTTATATTTACAGCCTTTTAAAATAAAATTGACAGCTTGCATTGGGAGGGACTTTAGTTAGGATGATAAGCAGTTAGTTGCATTGATTTTTTAGGGTTGTGTGTAGTGCTATCTTAAAAGAGTAATGCACCCTCAGATCTCGTAAATGGTATTAGTTTCTTGTCAACAGATGACTCTCCATGTAGCTGTTGGGAAAATATGTGTTTGCTTTAGTTTGTTTTCACTAATCACATCAGCCCCTGTAAGTAACCTGGGGTCTCCATTTTCTGGTTGTTGAAACTTCATTGTCGCCGACAGCTGCATTAGCATATGAGAACATGATACCACAGCACCCATTTACACCATGTATCTCTATGCTGAAAGTACATATAACCTGAAAAACTCTCTACAAACAGACTGAATGCAGTTTAAAGGAAAAAAGTTGCATTACATCTAAGACAGTTTTAAAACAATTGAGGTTAAATGTAATAAATACCTCGTGATATAGATCGATAATAAGCTTTTCTTCACTGCCCGTGATAGAAGCACTATGCAAAACGTCAGGTTAGACTGAGTTTTACTACAGAAATAGGTGTTGTTTTCACATGACATTCACAAGCATTTGGTCCAGGCAACCTTTACCGGTTCTTGAGTACACCAATCTTATTTACTGTCATTACTCAGTAACTTTCTTGCAAAACCTGATGTACATACAGTAGATACATAGATGTTGCTGACAGATAAAGGCCTTGTGGCCCATCCAGTCTGCACTATCCCTCTTTCCAATGCTTAAGGTACCCTAGATGCTATTCTACCAAAGAGCACTTGTGTTTATAATGGATTTAGGACCCAGGACATACCATTGCAAGTTGTATGATGCAGTAGGATGGTTCCCATTAACAACCAGGAGGCTACTACATTTGTTCACCTGGACATACAAGATCTTCCAAAATAACCTGCAAGGATACATCCTGAACTGTTCTGAATATCCCACAGTAACTACACACTTACAAAGCAATTATGTATGCCTTGACATTCTGGCATACACCACACAGATTGGAAAGTCTGAATTATTGTTTCCTCCCCATTCTATGGAACTCACAACAATCCACACTAAAACTTTCAACATTGTAAGCCCTAACACCTTCAAGATGCTAATGGAAAATTATACATGGAAACCTGCTTGTGGCTAGTTTCTTTTCTCAAGTTACCTGTGTCCCTAAGTTGTTGTTATCAAACTATGCTATTGCAGCACCCACAATACAGTTTGCACAAACTGTTGTATTAAAAACTAATTACTTCAATGATATCTGCTATGTTTCTATTTCCCACATAAAATAGATTTGATATACATTAACTGAATGTACTCTTTTGTGAATTAAACTACATCCTTGTACCTCTGTGCGTTGCACTACTTGTTGTAACTTTGAATGCGGTCCTACTCGGAATCTTCTTGTAAATGAGCCTGCTCAATGGAGCCTTTTCCTGGTGAAATAAATAAATAAATAAACGAATAAATACATGCAATGCCAATGCAATACAATACAATATAATATAATACATTACACTACAGTACAAATGTGGTATTTCACACCTTGCTGCAACTTTTTGTTTACTGCTAAGTAAGCAGACAGGCATACTGAAAATTTTAAAGGGTGCTGTGACATTGGGCCTGATATTCAGAGGAGTTGACAATGCACAACTGAGTTGTGCATGCACAACTATAGAAATGTGCCCGGAGCCATATTCAACCAATGTGAATGCACAGTGCAAAATTTAATGCACAGATGTGCAACAGTAATGTATGCAGTGCAAGTACAAGAGGGCATTCCCATGAATAAGCTGTGCAATGCTATATTCTGCTGAAAAGCATGGCTCAATTCAGGAGCAACACACAGTATGCACCAGATAGAATTGAACATATAAAAGGAGGCTCAATCACACACACAGCAGATGTGCATGCCAAAGACACTGACTGAGATGTATGCAGGGCCATTTGTGATAAATGCATTAATGACGTGTATGAGGAGGAGGGAGGAACATCCACATGGCTGAGGAAGGGCCCAGTGGCAATATGCCCAACACAGATGGTACTGTGCCCGCCACACCTTGAGGACTACGGGGAGGTGGAGATTGTGGGCTGGTAGTGGCTGAACAGGGAAATTCTGAAGCAGACCTGTGAGCTGTGCCATGATGAGTTGAAGGAACCCACCAGAAGGAGCCACACCATAACAGTTGAGACCAAGGTGACAGCAGCAATGTGCCTGCTTGCCACAGGCACCTTCCAGAAACCAAGGGGCAACCACTGAGATAACCCAGTCGGCCATGTCCTGCCTCCTCACACAGTTCCTCAATGCCCTGCTGCCACACACTTCAGAGTTCATACGATTCTCAAGCACACAGGCAGAGTGTACAGCAAACTTGCAGGACTTCCACAGTGTGGCACACATGCCAGGTATGATTGGCCCCATAGACTGCACTCACGTGGCCACACGCTGCACCACCCAGCCCAGAGGGACCACCCATGAATAGGAAGGTACCATCAGTCAACTGCCAGATGATGTGCAATGCCACAGGGTGCATCACCAATGTCTGCACCACCTACCCTGGGAGTGCACATAATGCATTCATCTGGCGAGCTCCATCCTTTGCCAGAGGTCTGAGAGTGGAGAGATCCCCATGGGACATCTGTTAGGTGAGCATGGTATGGGATGGGTGTGTTGACAGCCATGCAGGGGCATAAGCCCATGCCACACAGTAGGAGCAGAGAGGGGCTGTAGGAGGCAGTGGTGAAGGGAGAGGAGCAAGCAATGTAATGTGTTAACCTGCATGTCTTACCCACACAGGTGACAGCGCTCTACCCCTGTGCCCTGGCTGCTCACCCCATCCGGCGCCATCCAATGTTGCTGAGGGAGGTACAATGAGACACACATCGCTAGATGTAATATAATTGAGCAAGTCTTTGGCATGCTCAAGATGAGATTCCATTACCTAGATCAATCCAGTGGTGCCCTACAGTACAGCCCTGCAAAAATCTGTGGCCTAGTGCTGGCCTGCTGCATGCTACACAACATGGCCATTGACCACAGGATAGCTGTCTAGGTGGATGGGGGCAAGAGCAGCGATGAGGATGGGATGACGGGCTGAATGGGGTGTGCATCCACTGATGCAGAGGAGGACCCAGGATGGCCATAGAGGCAAGGAGACACCGGGCCACAATCATAGAGGAGCACTTCGGAATTGCAGGTGAGTACCACACACACCAGCCATGCATGCATGGACTACCACACACACACACAGACATGTGCACAGCCACTCAGGGATGCATGCAGTGACACCATCTCATACACAGCATTCACAGGGACTGCACAAACACAGCCAAAGGCCCACAACACAGTACACAGGCATGGGAGCACAAATGCACACACATGCAGTTGGACATGGCATGGGTCAGAGTGAATGCACTGACACACAGGCAAGGCTGGCACAGTGCTGTCCTCATCACACCCATGCCACAAGGCCCAGCAGCACAGCATGCACACATGGAGGACATGCCACTGCAACACATGACATGTTACCACATGCACACGGGTGCCCCAGCCAATGTAAGCACTGTCCAACAGCAGCAGGCAGCAGGATGGCCAGCACAACCAGCAGGCCTACAGTGCAGTGCCACAGCTGCCACAGCCATGTGGGCAGCCAGGCCTGGTCTATGTAGGCAGACACAGGTTGCTCAACAGCCACTGGAGGTGTAACCAACACACTTATGGGGTTAGATTCTCGAGAACATGACCGGGTCCTCATGGGCACGTAAAGCCAGGCAAAGAGAGTACCGCCAGGTGTGTCAGGGATGGTATATCAGAGCCCAGCATCAGCAGTGCTGGGGTCACCAAACGCCAGGTCCATGGTGTTGATGTGGCACTACGAGGAGTCCCACATGCTCTGCCATTGGATGCCAGAGATGCAAATCCAGTGGCAACGGTACCAGCAATGCGGTTCAGTGATGCGGTTGTGGCCTCCCAGCTGCGAGCTCACCAATCAGCTTGGCTCAGCCAATGTCCCCACGCCGGACAGATGATGCATCTCTATCCACAGTGCATGTATCTCAGCCCTGAGCATCGCTTGGTTGTCCATGGATGACCACAGCAGCTTGGTGTGCTAGTCCAGCCTGTCAGCACCTTGCACATCCTGTGGCTGATGCCGACCTGCTTTGGGTGTGGTGGCATGCTGTTCCACATCCCTCTGCTGGGAACGCTTCACAGGGGACCATGCAGGGGTGGAGATTGTGTGGGTGCCCAGTCGGGCGGCCCTTGTGGTGTGCTGCACGGTGGCCACTGTAGCCCACTGCCATTGCTCAACTGCCTGCTGGACCACTCTCATGGCACCAGCATCCATGTCTGTGACCCCCATGGTCCACGACAGCAGCGGTGCCACATGCCACTGTGTGGCCAAGGTAACAGTGTGGCTGTGTGGTGCTGTAATGCCACTGGTGGCAACTGTTGCCTGTGTATGGTCCTGTACCTGGACAGTGTTGCTAGGCCCATGCCATCCAAGATCAGTTTAATGTCATAATCCTTGTCAGACGCCCTCCTCCTGCATACCCGCACCAGCAGGGGTAGGGTCTAGGTGAGCAGAACGTCCGACAGTGTGTCATGGTCACCCAGGCACAGGAGGTCCAGTAGCCCCACACTGCCCCAATGCCAATGGTCCCTAGCCCAGATGCCTGTGTACGTGAATGGTCCCCTTCAAGTCCAATATCGCCGGTGGCATCCTGCAACTCACCCTGAGGTGTGATGGTGCTGGAAGACAGTAGAGTGTTATCAGGGTGATGATGGCAATGTGCATGTGGAGCCATGGCCAGTACAATGGGGGCTTGTGCTCCACCATCGTGCTGGCATGCAACAGTGTATGCCCATGCAGAACAGCAGGGTGGACATGCACCAATGGTGCCCATGCCAGCCCAGTCATGGTGGGTGGTAGTAGAACATGGTGTCACAGCAACACACGGCTGGCATGCAAGCACCCCCGGTGTCTACCACCAGTATTGTGGCCGTGCTGCAGCCTGTGCCCCTGTGGACTGTGCCTGCCACTGTTGTGCCAGGCAGGCAGCACCGTGGGGCTGGCAGGCTGTGCTGCACATCCTGGAGCAAGTGTCTTGGTCACAGTGCAGTGCCCATGTTGTCATCCCACTCCACACAGGTGGATGGTGCCATGCAATGTGGCCTCATGTGCACCATGTGCTGCTGCATGCTGCACACACAAGGGGCATGCAGCACTGCAGCCATCATGCTTGCACAGTGCCAGGTAGCGCACACACACACCCACACCCACATGTGACTCCCACTGACTCAAAGTGCTGTTTGGGGCTGCCACCCATCTGGAGTCCTCCTCCTGGATGTCCCCAATGGCAGCATGGCTGATGGTCACTGCCGCCATCTCCTTACCCACCATCAGTACAGGGTGGTGCTGGGTCCCCGCCTGCCCTACTGCAGGATGCCCAGATGGTGGCCACCTTCTCCTTGAAGCATTGATGGTCTTTCCCCATCTTTTCTTGTAATCTTATGCACACCTATTATGCCTCCCATGGGCATTAACGTAGTTGCCACCTCCTCCCACCCAGTGGCATGGTCCTGCAGGATGCCCGTGGCACTACTCAGCAGTTGCTCCCTATCGAGGTAGGCCTTGAACAGGGCCTGCTGCTCATCCTTTGTGAAGTTGGGCCTGTGGTTCTGTGCAGACCCTTGCTCCTCAACTCCTTACATCTCAGACATGTTGCTACCTGTGGACAGTCAGATAATGGCCATCAATGGCTTGGCAGCCCAACCTGGAACAGTGCAGCATCGGCAACATGGCCAGCCCATTCACAACATGTGTTGCTCCTTACCTCACTGGCTGCAATACCTGTCAGTGACCTGTGCTGTATTGTGGGCTTTTATGAAGCAATGCATGCAAATGAGCTCCAGCACAATTGTAATGCAATACTAATGATCTTGACTGTGCCTTGCATTGTCTCATAAGATTATTTGCATACGCCAGATGAATATGCGAGGTTATGCCTTGCACAATATGAATGGCCAAAACAACTTACTGGCACATTCTAAGTGCATGCGCTGTGTGCTGCTGTGAGGTGCGATGCGCCACTGTCAGCACCTCATCCTGTGGCCTATCATGCAGCTGTGTGTGATGCGTGACATTCCTCTGTTGCACATGAAGCATAGTGCATATGTCGTGCATTTAGGTACATTCGCTGCCTGGCCCCATTGCACAACTGAGCAAATGCACCATGCCAACTGTGCATTGCTGAATACTGCACAACCAGCATGTGCACAATGTTGCACAGGGTCACACTTGGTGCATACGTGGGTCAGGGCATGACCCCATACTCCCGCTTTGCCTTGCTGCAGTGTGCATGTGCAGTAATGTGCAATAGGCCTCTACTGCGACATCTATTGTGCATCCCCGTGCTGACAGCCATGGTCCATTGCCCCTATTGCACATCGTACCTGCACAGTTCCATGTGCATGTATTGTAGGCTGCAGTGGTCCCACTATCTCCTTGTCTGATACTAGTGCAGTATGCTGGGGTCCGTGTCCCATCTGCAACATGCCCTTAACTGGAGTGAGGTTGAGATGTGCAACCCAGAGTCCCTGGTTGAGTCTGTGGCTGACCAGCTGTTTGGGGCAGATGATCTTAAGATGCCATGGTCCCAGGTTTGGGACAAGGTGGCAACAGGGCTAGCGCACGCACAGGTGTGCTATGCACAGGGATCAGTGCCACCACCAGTATGAGGACCTGAGACAGTGTAATCCAGTTCACCCACACCAGATGCAGGCATGAGTGCAACAGGGACTGTGCCACAGCCAGGTAGGTGTCCACCTGCACTGCAGATGCTTGCATTGTCCATTTACTGTGCTGTCAGGTGCACTGCATGTTGGCTGTATGGGGGCCCAGTGCTGATAGGTGCTGCATTTCATGTGGTGCCACAATGCACTCCTCTGCAGTGCATGGTGCTGTTGGCCAGGCAACAACATCCACAGCTAGGTCAGTGTACCTTTCCTGTGCTGTGCCAGTGGTGTACATGGTGTTGGTGGTAGGGGCTGTGCATCGTACAACACCTCATGTCTGTGTCTGTATCTCTGTTCCATTCACAGGACCATAAGAGGGCTTGGTGGTGGCACAGGCCAGGACAGGCAGTGGCATGATAGTGGTGCTGCAGTGGTGCTAGTGCATGGACAGGCAGGTGAGCATGTGCAGCATGTTGTATGGTGTGTGTGTGTGGAACTGTGTAGGGTATTGTAATGCAGCCTTGGGCACTGCTGCCATGCATGGCCACTGCTTGGGTAGGTGCCTGCCTTCACTACCAGTGCTGTGTTGTACAGTGTGTGGTGACACCGTGCATGAAGCCTCTGTGTGGTGGCAGCCCAGTGCTGACTCTGGTAGGGTGGTTATGTGAGCTCGGCCCCCATGGTGTGTGACTGCTTGTGTTTACAGCCCTCCTGGGGTAGACTTGCATCAGCACTGTGGGGTACACTTGGAGGTGTGGGTGCATGTCACCCTGGTGTGGCCTGGCAATCTGGCTCTGAGTACGACAGGATCAGCTGTTTCTGTCCACCGTGCACATGCCATTGTGGGTTCCGGCCCACCAGTGGCTGCATCAGCTGTCCAGTGTGCACATGTGGGTGGGCATAGCCTCCTGTTGCACATCATGTATTACCTGCTCTACTGGGCCACAGGCCCAAAGACAGAGGCCAGGCCAACTCATGGGCAGCTTGCTGATTCTCCACCAGCTGACGTGGAGGTGCATTGGCTGCACAGCTATGCTGCTCAGGTGGGACCTCCAGGCTACAGTAGTTACAGGCACCGTGTGAACAGTGAAAACTAATTAAAGCAACACATATATTCCCAACAGATACACAAAAGATGTGTCTGTTGGCAAGCAAACATTTAGCACTTACAAGATATGAGGGTGTAATACTCCTTTAAACTGATCAAACTTTGTTAGATTGAGCAAGGTATCAGGCAGCTCATTTAACCAGTCAGTGACCTAATTGTGAATGAGCTTGCCCAGCAATAGAGTATGGCAGAAAGGCAGTTTAAGGGCATTCAAAGTTATGGGATTTCCAACCATACTGATTAAACTTTGATCGACCCTACTTATTTAAGTGCTCCTTTATAATTTGGATGCTTAAATGTGACATTTTAGATAGCATATTAGTGCAATAACAGTCTGCATTTTAGATCTATACATTTTGCAATAGAAAGGGTCTGCAACTCAATGGAAAATGCTGATCAGGAAGGTAATAATTTGAAGAACCTATGTGATAGAGGGCATGATTGCAAATACTAGCATGCAAAGCAGCAACACATATTTTAAATAATTATCATATGATTTGTTTGCAAATCATAAATATGTAAAGCATGTTTATGATTTGACTTGTCTGTTAACTTGACACTTTGGTAATCACTGGGTGCATGTTTAGAACTGCCCGCCCATTATGTTTTTTTTTTCTGTTTATCTTTATGAACAGGTATAAATACTTCTAACGGACTGTGAGGGGCATGTCTTGACAAAGACCTTCGAGAAAGTGTGTACTAAAAAAGCATCAGATGGCTTCTGTGTGGGATGGAACTCTTTCGATGCACAGCATCCTGCTACATGTAGAAAATGTTGCACTTTATATACTGTATGAGACTGTTAAATGCACTACAGTGTGTGTGCATTATAGGAATAAAACTAACTGCACTTTATACAGGTAAAGCAAGTTTTTTTTGTGCTTGTTACAAATTTAATTTACTCAGCATCATTATGGTGCTTCCTTCTTCAACTTTAACATTAGAGTTTAACCCAAGAATCATCCTTGAATATGCATCTTCAATAGGAAATATGTGGTTTATAAGTATTAAGAAAATGATTAAGAAAATGAAATGTCATGTTTGTGCATGCACAGTTTTCATTAGCAAACATTTAAAATAGATATGTCAGTTTCATGAATAGGCATACATTTTCCTGAGATAATACACTTCTTGCATGAGCCATTGCAGTCATGAACAAACTCTAGCAAGAGCCAATATGGCTGCAAAATAATGGTATTGAGGCAAGAAAGAAATGTAAATTGGCAGTCTTGCACTCAACCACTGAGCCATCTAACTGCACTTTCTAATTATTGTAATATACACACACTGAGTAATAACACTTGGGAACAACTGACCTGCCAAGAAATATGATTGATGTAATGTAGGGAAGGTTTGAGGTGCTGGGGCTGCTATGTGAAGAGGCGAAAGTTCAATAACTTTCTCAGAAGTATCACCAGTGCCCAAAACAAGCACTGCAAGGAAGCTGAGAATAAAGGAATTTAACATGTGGCTATGACACTGGTGTCAGTCCAAAGGGTATGGGCTGGTGGGGGAAGGATCTGAGAGGACAGTGATCTCTACACTAGGGATAGACTACACTTAATGGAGAAGGGTACTGAAACAGAGACTGGGGAATTCATTGCAAACAGTATGAATTTAAACTAGAAGAGGGGCATGTGGGCAGGGGTCATGCAGGATCCACAAGAAGGAAGACGAACAGGTTTATCTCCATACCAGCAACAAGAGACTTAGTGAGAGTTCAGGAGAGGATGTTAGAAAGAGGGAGCAAGTGGGGAGAAGGCAGAAAGGAGTATGGTGGGAGTGATAACTTTGAATGCTAGGAGTCTAGGGAACAAAACAGCAGAGTTACAGGTCTCATGGCAGAGAGGGAGGTGGACTTGGAAGCAATAACCAAAACATTTGCCACCCAATACCATGATCGAGACCTGGCAGTATCAGGGTATAGAATATTTTGGAGGGACTGGGTAAAAGGGAAAGGGGTGGTGCTGTATGTCAAGAATGGACTAAGTGTCAGGAGGAAGGGAGGATGGCAGCACACAGTCATTATGTATGCAACTCCAGGACTCCAAAAATAGGACTCTATGGATGGGGGTGTGCAGCCCACCCTCTCAGATGGAGAAGTTAGACAGGGAGCTAGTGGGACAAATCAGAAGGACCTGCAGCAAGGGCTGCATGGTGATTGTGGAGAACTTCAATCTGCTGGGAGTGGATTGGGGTACCCAAGCCACCACAAAGTAGGAGTAGGGCAGGTACTCTGGATGCCTGGCAGGATAGTTCCTGTACAAATGATCAATGAGCCAACCAGGTTAGGAACACCCAGACCTTGTGCTGGCTAATACAAAGTTGGTGAAGAAGCTGGGGTTGGATTAACTGTTGGAAGTGAGTGACCACTACTCAGTGTGGTTCACAATAAACATGGGAAAAGAGGAGTTAGAACAGACACAAGGGTGTTAGACTACAGGAGGGCCAACTTTGGGAGGATGAGGGAAATATACAGGATATCTGGCCAGAATCCATCCAAATATGGATACTGACCAGAAGTGGAAGGTCATGAAATTGGGAATTGAGGAAGCAACCAAAACATGCACAAGGGTCGAGAGTAAGAGAGCTAGGGCTAAGAAACCACCTAGTTAGGTGAGCAGGGGAAAAGTAAGGAAAAAGAGCCCCTTTAGGAGGGACAAAAACAGGGGGGAGAACAGAGAGGAATACTCACGGTGTCAAAGGAGGTGACAAGGACAGTCAGGGCAGCCAAGGCATTCAGGAACTCAGGCTAGCACAGGGTGTTAAGGAGGTGGAAACAGACTTCTTTAGGTTCCTCAGGGAGAAAAGGAGTTGTAAGGACCAAATTGTAAGGATTAAGAGGATGGGGTGATGGATGGAAAAGTGGCAGAACAGGAAGAACCATTAAATGAAGACTTCTGCTCTGTATTTTCAAAAGAGAAATGGGGCTGTACAAAAGAGAAAGGGGAGGCACTGATAAGCAGCAGAAAATCCCAGCCTCCCCTACAAAACAGGGTACTAAATGAGAAAAAGACCAAGGTAGAAAGGTCAGTGGTGGATGCTGCTACAGAAGGTAAAGCCATCAAAAATGGAGAGCTATGAGTACCAATGCCCATAGTCTGGGATACAAGCTTTGAATTAGTGGCCTTGATGGAGGAGGAACATCTGGATATAGTGGCAGTCACAGAAACACGGTACACACAGAAACATGACTGGGATGTAAACATACCAGGATACACTATCTACAGGAGGGACAGGGAGGGTAAAAGAGGAGGAGGAGTAGCTCTCACATAATATGCATATTCTGCATATTCCAGTGTAATATACCGTGTACTGTCTACACACATTTTTACAGATTAAAAAAAAAAAAAAAAGACATCAAGGGACTGTTTTCTTCTTTTCATGCTCTGAGGGACATCAGAGGATGGAGGCTTGCCACTAGACAATGCATTTAAATCATCAGTGACATGTATAAGGCTAAAATTGATCTAGATAGTGTGGGAGGATGTAGGCTAGCAAATTTTATATTAACCCTTCACACCTGTGCTTCACGCTTGTAGCTCATTGAGCCATCTAACTGCATTTTCTAATTGTTGTTATACACACACACGCACTGACTAATACATATACACAGACAGGTATATGCATATTTATTCCAATATAATATAGCAGTTAAAATTACATTAAACTGTCCCTCCAACTCACTGTTTTAGCATTTTTCAGTGAGTTGCTTAATGTGTGCACTATTCACTGCATTGAATTAGTAAAAGTTTTCTAATGGTTTGTGTCTAGCTGCTATTCAGTTTTAGCTTACTGCACTTTGCAGATCTCTAGGAACTTTTGTCAATGCAGTGCAAGATCAGTGCAAACATTAAAGGACTCTGTCAGCTTTCAGCAGCTATACTGAACTTGTGTGACACTGACCAGTGTGCCTGTAATAACATATTTGGCAAAATAAACTATTCATGTGCTCTAGTATGAGTAACAGTAAGATATGTTACCTAAATTTTAAAATATATACTTTAGCTTGGACCAAGCACATTACCTTATTATTTGGCTGATCCTCCACCACTGGATGCCTCTTCTCAATGTGAACATGCATTGAGCATGTGCAAATTTCCTGAACAAGTGTAAGTGATAGTTGGAGCTAAAAGTACATGCTCTTCTGAGCATCAGGATCTTTGTAAGAATAATGAGGGCATTGCAAGTCTTACTTTTGAATACAAAGACAGGACTGTGATCCTGGCATGCATATCACGTCCATGGCAATGTCATGCGCATGCTCAGGATCACAGTCTTGTTTTTCTAAGAGGTAAAATGTAAGACTTGCAATGCTCTTTTTATTCCTCACAAAGATTTTTTTTTCCTATCCCAAAACAATATCTAACAGCATTTGACTAGTGGGGCCGGTGCCAGTTTCAACCCATCCATAAACATCAACATGTGGTCATGTGGTCACACAGGTCAGTACAGGAACAGGCAGTCAGGACCACCCTCACAGTGTACACACACACACACACACACACACACACGAAGAATGCACACAACTAGCACAGACACAAACTTCTTTTTAGTACTTTAGCAACATAATTTCAACAGCATGGTCAGTTTTAGGATGAAAAGTGCATATGAACAGTCCATTTCAATCCACCATTGTTATAAAAACTGTAACTTGAACTATGTTGTAGCCATCCTCTAACTTATCTTCCGTGAGAGTTGTAACATTAGAGTTATGACATAAACATTTCATTCTGTGACATTTGACACAATAGTCTCAGGGTTGTCTGTTTATCTCCTTTTCTAACCAGATTGCAATTAACACAAATTGTACTTTTGAAACACTGCTTAGCCAAAGGAAAGCAAAGTAATACCACAAAACCTCTAATTTTATCTAGTCCGTTAGAATCAAAAGAGGTCCCTTTACTACGTAATAGCAAATGACTGCAGGGCAATGCCCATTGTAGCCATAAAAGAGAAAAGGAAGATAAACCTTTATGCATCAAACACAAGAAAATGAGTTGGAAGTTAAGGCTGAAGGTTAATGGTTGACTCTTCAAGTGATTTTTTGTTCCAAAAGTAATAGTTTAAAAATATTAATGACATTATGCACATTCAAGTCACCAAAGCAAGCTCTACTTTCATGTCTTATGAAGCTCCTTCTCTGACTATCAAACCACTTTCTTGAGGCTTGATAATCACAAAACTGGGGAAAGAATAGAAACATTGCTTATCAATACACAAAAAATCTGATGAATGTCAAGTTCAAACTCATGTGGTCAACAATTAATGGTGTTAGGGCAATTCTTCAAATGATTTCTTTAACAAATAATAGTTTTAAAATACCAATTAAAAGCAGAGATATATCACAGAAACATGCCCTGCTTTCATCATTCACAAGCCTGTTTTCATGATTCAAAAACAACTTTTGGGAGATACAGCTTCACTTTGTGACACTCTCAAACTATAAAAATGGCTTTGTAGGGTTAACTGTCCAGTTGTTCTGGGCAGTTTTTGCATGGCAATGTGCTCCATCACATTAGTTCTGGTGTCAGTGTCATTAGTTCTAAAGACACCAGGAGGAAGGACTGCTGTGTGACTGGACTTCTGCTGGGACTAAAGAAGTAGAACTCTTGTACTTGGACCTTAATTTAGGGTAAAATAACAAAACAAACAAACAAAAAGTGTGTGTTTGTCTGAGTTAACTGAACTGAATGGTTATCTGAACAGTTATCTAGGTGTAAATCTCAGGTGATTGAAAGGACTTAATAGCTGTGAGGTTTAAATTACTTGTACAAAGATCTAGTAAGTAGGGGAGTGGCTTAGCTAGAAGGAAGCTAAATTTAAAGACTGCCTTTAGAAAGATTCTGCTACTAGCTTGGCAGAAGACACCAGGAGGAAGGACTGCTTGTGTGACTGGACTTCTACTGGGACTATATTGCCCTCCTTCCTCCCCTCCAAAGCTAGGTCTACTTTTATAGGCACAGGATTTGACTGACAATAGGATCTTCCTGTTTGGGAGCAGGAAGTGAGTGATCACAGAGCCACCAAAGACCAACCATCCTAGAAGGGCAAGAGTAGCTCTCTGGCCCCTCTAGCTGCTGGAGGTCTGCCTCTGAGCAAGTAAGAGGTCTACTGAGAAATATAGGATATTCTTGTCTCAGAACAGGACAATCTGGAGCTTAAAGGGCATACAGGTATAAAATAAGGAGAGAGAGAAGAAAAAAAAACAGAGGAAAGAGTAAGGATTGCAAACAGTTAAGGGGCAGAAATAAGACATGATGGGAGTGGGTGCAGTGGCTGTGGAGCAGCAGTCTTCTGGGAGACATTCTGAGGATGCGTGTTGTTCCATCTGCAGGCACCTCTCTTGGCTGAGGGAGGAGTTTGCTCATCTCCAGGCTGAGTTGGCCAGAATTTGTGGGACCTCCTCTCCATCCAGGGACCACCAGTGCCACTGCCGCTTCTCAGAGGTTGCCAAGAAAGAGGAGGGTTGGACCACAGTGGGCTCAGGGAGGGTGAGGGTGGTGGAACAGAGGCACATCCTCCAGCTGTACCTTCCACAATTCCTATGCCATTCTGGGCAAAGTGTGGTTCCTCTATGGAGGCACCCACAGTGGAGACCAAGGAGGATGCTGGGAACCTCCACAAAGGAAAACCACAGGAGGGTGGCAGGGGACCTCACAGGGAAGGAAACAACTCCTGGTGGGGACTCCATTGTTAGGAAGGTAGAACTGGGGAGGAGGGAGGGAGGCAAGGTGCCTGCCTGGCACCATGGCTTGGAGCAACAGGGAGTGAATCCTCAGGATTGCCAGAGCAGCTGCATAAGGAGGAGTTGGATGTCATTGTCCACCTAGGGACAAATGACCTGGCTAAGAAAGGATTAGAGAAGTGCAGGAAGAGTTTGTGGAATTGGGAGGGCCTTAGACAAGTAGCACACACGGTAACCTTCTCGGAGGTGCTGCCATCTATGGTGTAGGAGAGGTTAGGGTGTTTCCCACACCATGAGATTCAATTAGTGGTTGAAAACTGGTGTGGAGCTCAGGATGGCTTCATTGGGGACTGGGGGTCCACCTGGAGTGATGCAAGCTCATACTGGCATCATGGGCAGCATCTGTCCAGGAGGGAACAAGGATCCTAGGTGATAGGTTTAAATGCTTCATTGGCAAGCATTTAAACTAGCTAAGGGGAGGCACTGAAAGGAGCAGAGGAATCCTAGCCCCCAAAAAATCTTGGTAGTAAGTGTGGTAAACACCAACATAGAGATGTCAATAGGAGAAGTGCAAGGGTAAATGGAGAAAGTGACAAACTTAATAAGAACAGGGATGGGTGAAAAGGGGTAAGGCCATCAAGAAATGGAGGGTAATGAGTACCAACACCATAGTCTGGGCAACAAGCTCCTGAGCTGGTGGCCTTGATGGAAGAGGGATACCTGGATATCTTAGCAGTCACAGAAACATGGTAAACAGAGAACCATGACTGGGATGTTAACATACCAGGGTACATAACCTACAGGAGAGACAGGCAGGGAGAAGAGGGGAGGAGTAGCCTCTATGTAAAGGAAGGGATAAAAGCAACTGAACAAAAGAGTAAACAGGCAAGAGAGGAGGCACTGTGGGTCACCTTGAGACTGAAAAGGGCACCACAATCCACACACAGGGGTTGGTACAGACCCCATGTCAGGGGAGGGAATGGACAAGGATATGATAGAAGGTATTCTTAGGATGGCAGAGAAAGGGAGATACTGTTGATGGGAGACCTGAATATGCCAGATGTTAACTGGAGCACATTTCCTGCAGCCACATCCAAGATCAGGGCTATTCTGATGCCCTACCGTGGCAGGCCTCAGACAGCTAGTTTCAGAACCCACTGTGAGGGAGCAATCCTAGACCTCATACTCTCAAACGGGGCAGTGAGAGGATATCAGATCTAGAAGTGGGTTGCCATCTGGGAACAAGTGACCATCAAACAGTGTGGATCACATTAAACTCAGCTACAGAGTCAAGCTCACAAAAGTGAGGGTACTGAACTTCAGGAGGGCTGACTTTGGCAAGATGGAGAGTGCCTCAGAAAAGCACTAGCAAACAGGCTAGAAGGAGGTGGGGAACAACAATGGGGAATCATCAAAACTGCCATCACAGAGGCAACAAGCCTTGTGTGAAGCAAATAAACAAATCAAATGAAAGAAAAGCCACTATGGTTCTCAAAAGAGGTGGCTGTGAAAGTCAAGAAGAAAAGATAGCATTCCAGAAGTATAAGGAAACACAGAAAGAGCAGGACAGAGAGCTGTACCAGTTAAGGCAGAAGGAAGCAGGGATGGAAGTCACAATAGCAAATGCCCAAACTGAGGAAAAGATAGCCAACTCAGTTAAGAAGGGGATAAAACCTTTATAGGTACATCAACGAGCGTAGAAAGACAAAGAGAGGGATAGCAAGGCTGAATAGAATGAACGTGGTGGGCAGAGGGGACAGTGAAAAGCAGGGATACTGAACGAATATTTCTGCTCAGTATTCACAAAGAGGAGAGGGAAGTGCCTAATCCAATTAACTGAAGCACTCTTGATGGGGTCGATCCCAGTCCTTTCACAGAAGAAAGGGTTCTGCATGAACTCCTAAACTGAAGGTGGACAAAGCAATGGACCTGATGGAATTCACCCCAGAATTCAAAGAATTAATGGGGAAACTAGTGAAACCACTGGCTACTCTTTTAATAAATCATGGGAGGATGGTGTGGTACCTGAGGACTGGAGGAAGGGGGATGTGATTCCCTTCATAAAAGTGGGACCAAGACAGAGGCAGGAAACTACAGACCTGTCAGTTTGACCTCTGTGGTAGGGAAAGTGATGGAGTCACTTCTGAAGGAAAGAACTGTTGAGTACCTAGAGGCCAGTGGGGCACAGGACCCAAGGCAGCATGGGTTCACAGCGGGAAGGTCATGTCAGACTAATCTAATAGATTTCTTTGACTGGGTGACCAAGTAGTAGACCAGGGAGGGGCTGTGGACATGGCCTACCTAGACTTTATCAAATCCAAAAAGGGCAGCACCAGCATCCGTCTCAATTTATGAAAACATTTATTGTATTACATGCCTGTAAAGAAGCAGTGGCAATAAAGGCAGACTCACAAGCCCCGACTGTTTCTGCATGCGCACTTCCTCAGGGAGGCTGACATAGACACAATCCCTTACTTAAATACCCCTACATCACATATGTCAACAATTATACAATCATCACATTCCAAGTAAACACCAACTTCCAACACATATAAGTAAAAACATTATGCATCACTAAAAATTCCTATCTGGATATGTATCTCATACAAAACATTCTGAATTCTTTAAAACATTTATGTAGAATAAGGAAATATGTGTTCTAATTAACTCATGAGTGAATTCAAAAACATAAGACATCCAATAATTAATATAAATCGGAATCCAAATCTCAAAATTTTATAAAAACATTTGTTTTTTCTCATAAGAATTAAATATAATACTCAACCCACTCAAAATGTATAAAGAGGGTCACGACCGAAGTCAAAGGGTCACCTACTAATATGCTCAGACCTAAAACTTTTATATAATGTTATCATTTTAGTCAGCATATAACTTATTCAAAATAGGAAACCCCTTATCATTATTTATCGGAGCCCAAAATATCATTGTCTGCATTTCCGATTTCTTATATATAGGAGGTCAACAAGGTCAACATAATATGCTCATCTACAATAGACATCATATATAATCTTTCCTTAATCATCTTTAAAGAATCAAAAACAAAAACAAATCCCAGATTTTAACTACAGATAAACCACTAACAACCTGAAGGTCATAAAGGTCAATTACTAGTATGCACATTAAAACATTTTTATATATCATTTCTTCTATATTTCACTGATATCTCATACAAATTTATTAAAATGTAAAGACTGAGGAAGTTATATTCTAGTTGACCTATAATTAATTCAAAATCAAAAACATCTAGAAATCAAAATACAGAAGTTGGGGATGATATTACTGTTTCTACATCACATCAACAATTGTCTGGACTTAAAATACCATTGACATTTCTCCTCCAAGTAATCCTCCTGTTCAAGTCTTTGAAAGAGCATGTTTGAAGGACCTGGATATTCTCCATACGAAAATGAAAATTTTTTATTAATTTGTCTAGTGATGAACGTGTGCATTAAATGAGCTGGTGAGTAATGATTTAATTACTATAAACCAGCAGATAAAGGGGGTCTGTTGTTGTCATGGATACTGTGAAATATGTGCAGGAAGTCCATCGTCAACTGTCTAATGATAAGTTCTATGTGAGATTGAATAAGGACCCTACATTTTCTATACAGAAAGAGATTATAGATGTTGTTGATAGTGCTAGTAGAAGGAACATTATTGATGCTAAAATTGCTAATTTTTGAAAGTAAAATCTCAATCCATAATACTATATATGTATTGCCTAAAGTACATAAAACAATGGTGGACCCACCTGGGAACCGATTGTCTCTGGTATAGGGTCAGTAATAGAGCCTTTGTCCCAATATGTGGACACATATATAAGGGAGCCTGTTATGCATACCTTCATATATTAAGGATACTACTGATGTGTTGAACATCCTAAAAGATGTGAGAATGGAAAGAAATTGGGTTTTGTGCACTATGGATATTGATTCCTGTATACAAAATTCCACATATTGAAGGACTAGATGCATTACGGCAATGTTTAGGCAATAATCATGAGTTAAATATGGAATTGAGAGAATTTATTGTTACTTGTGCAAGGATAGTTCTTGAATGTAATGTATTCTTGTTTCAGCATGTGTTTTATCGGCAAATTAAGGGTACGGCAATGGGAGCTACCTTGCCCTAATTATAAAACATTTATCTGGGAGTTTGGGAGCAAGATAGTATTATCTCAACATGAAAATCCTTTTGGTAAAATTGTTCTGTGGAAGCACTTTATTGACGACATCTTATTGCTTTGGTCTGGCATTATGGAAGAACTTAAAGAATTTGTGTTATTTTTAGAACTAACAAATCCAAATTTGAGGTTTAAAATGGATAGTAGCACCGTGAGTGTACATTTTTGGATTTAAATATAACCTTGATGCCAGATGGTACACTTGGAATGGATTTGTTTAGAAAAGACAGCAACAGGAACACAATATTATTACACACAGGTCACATCCTGTCCCCCATCCCTCCACATTCTGTTGCCCAACCTCCTTCCATGCAGCCTATCCTGCAGCTGCCATGTAGGCAGTTGCCATCCCCTATGGTGGCCCACGAGGAAGGCACTGTTATATGGGTCTACGTTATGATGGTCACCCTCATTCAGTTGCCTTCCTCATGTGCTACCCAATTTATGAAAGTAAGGTGTATTAGAAACTGCTAACTGCATAGCATTTAAACCAGGAATGTGCTAAATCCTGGTAATCTCCAGTCCTGTTGAATGAACAAGTCCATTGGGAAAATACATGCCAGTGTCTAATCTGGGTCCAGATTATAATCTAGACAAGAAACATCACTGTGTCTGTTAATCATTAGAAAATTCTGCTGAAGCAGCAGGTAATGCTGTTAAATTTAACTGTATGTCCTGTATCAATAGGAAGAAAAGCCCTTGTTTTAAGTGAAAAGGAAAATAACAGATCACTTTAATATGCATGTTTGCAGAACATTTGGAACTTTCCCAAACTGAGGTTGAAGAAGTTGTGAGAATTTAGAAATACAGATAGGATACAACATCCTAAGCAAGACACAAAAAATATGAATGTTGCTTGTGAATATTTAGAAGATAATCTCTAAACTCTCCCTTGTTTAGTTTTTGTTTTATAATTGCATCCAGCAAGTGAGCATGTTTATAGGGCTCTGTTCACAAATACCTATGTGCCACATACCTGAATGTCATGAAGTGGTGCCCTACGAATCCCCAGGGCATTTACAAATGTCATGCAAACCCTTATGCAAGGGATAACTGTGGCTATGCTCTGGTGTGATGGAGGCATAAGAGAAGGCACCGTGCCAGTGTGAATTCACTGAGGCACTTATGTGCCACACCAGTGTTGGTCAACTGCACTTAGGAGACCCTGCTATAACCATCCTGCTTGGTTACATCCCCATTGGACACAGGCCAAGGGCATTGGCACTGAGACTCCTGCCACAGTGTTCCCCAAGCCCACTGTGCTGTTTAAGTGGGCTGGGGGTAGATGTACGGTCAAACTTCCAGTAGTGGTACTTGGTGGGGACACATCCTCCCACTAGCTCATGCTTGGCCATGGAAGGGATCCTCTATGGGATCCAGAATTGGCATCCCATTGATGCTGCACTGCATCCCACACCCCATTCCTGGCCCATGTCTCCCCACAATGTGGTTGTGTGCCAAGGGGGAAGGGTCGGGACATCAGTTGTGAATGCCATCTGGTGCAAGCCTCTGCCAGGGTGTGGTGCTGGGAAGGCGAGATTTGCACATTTCACATGTAGGTCCCATCCATACATGAATCAAGGCCATAGTTAGTATTGAATCTTCTCAGAGAGTAGCTTTGTTAATAGCTTAGAAGGAGGATCCATTGAAGTGGCAAAGAAATAGCCCAACTATTTCTTCAATTGAGAAACTTACTTTGGTCAGAAAATCACAACATGGACAGAGACTTCAATAATGCTTATTCTACAGCTATACAATGAAGCTTACTTTGTTTTAGCTTTACCTTCAAAGTGTGCTTTCAACACATTTGAATCAAATGTTTGTAATCCAAATTTAGTGAAAGCTTTTAAGTTTAATCAAATCATTTCTAGGTATGGTACATGATCTAAGTATTTGCTTATGAAATAGTTATTTATTTTATTTTTTAGTTCCAGTTTCTAAGCTTATTAATAAATCCTCCTTGAGGAGAGAATTCCTGAATGCTGAAAAGCTGCAGTGGCTGTGCTGGTACTCAAGGGAGGTTCCTAAGAACCTGAGGAGCATTACCACCCCATATCTCTTCTCGGTTGTTGCAAAGGTCCAGGAAAGGCTTGTCTATAACCAGGTTCTTGACTACCTTGAGCAGGGCACCTCTTGTCAGACAGGCACGGCTTCAGGAGATACCATAAGGCTGACACTGCCCATGTTAAACTGACCTCAGAAGTCCTGGATGCCAAGAATTAAGGGTTTCTAATGGGTGCAGGCTTCATAGTCCTGACAAAAGCTTTTGATTGGTTAACCATAGTCTTCCAAACAAAATTAAAGTTGTTTAGTCTTGATGAACTCTCCCTAGTGGTTCTCCCATTACCTGACCGGTAGGTCACAGTTGATAAATGGAAGGGCTCTTTTTCCTCAGAAAGATCTATTACAGATGGTTGCCCTCAGAGATCTATACTGTGCCGTTTGCTATTTTCACTATTTGTCAATGGTATACCTGGGAATTGGGGAGCTAACCTTTGCTTTATGCTGATGATGCTGTCCTTTACAGATGTTCTAGTGATCCCAACTGTATCAATGCATAACATTCTGAAGATCTCCAGGAGCTAGAAAATTAGTTTGCTGCCAATAAACTGGTCCTCATTGCAAAAGACCAAGCATCATGCTTGGCCTTAGAAATATGCGCTCAACCAGACAGTACTTTATTTTCTCTTTCTACTTCTTATGAAGCTTCATAGAAGTGATGGAGTTCACCAATACCTTGGGGTTTTCCTGTATTAGAAACTCTCATTTAAACCTATACTAAGTATGTCACCAAGACCCTCTCCAAGACCCTCCACAAAAAAAATTGTCCTGCTCTGCCACCTTGGCAATTTCCTAACTAGGGACTCATGATTAGTAATTGAAACAGGACCTTACTCCTCCTGCAATATGGCACTCCTATCTTACAATCCAAGAAGTGCTCTGAGTTCGACAAGCTTAGAGTTCTCTAGAATAAAATTGGACAGTTTGTTTCCTGTGCCCACACATGAAGCACCATTGTTATGTATTGCACTCTCTGAATTGACCTCTTTGGAGGGTCACTTAGAAAACCCTTTTCTCTGCTTGATCTTTGAGCTTGTCAAAGGTCTCTCCCTCCCCTAGCCTATGTGAGATCCTGACAATTAAATCCTTGAGTAGGGTATTGCACTCTTCCAGCAGTACCCTATTAGAGGTACCCAGAGATAGATAATGTGAGGCAAGAAGTCCTTTGAAACTTCAATACCTTACCTCTGGAACTCCTACCATCTACCTTACAGGACTGTTCTTCACTTGGTGGATTTAAGAAAGGGCTCAAATTTGTGCTGCTGGCGTGCAACCTTTTCTCCTGTAAACAATAACTCTTACTCTGTGTATTATCACTGCATCTGTTTGCACAGCCTGAATTACGTAGATATCCAATTCTGATCTGTTTGCCCTCCCTGTGTAATCAAAGTTTTTATTAATACATTGATTGGGTGTGTGGCTTGCCTTCAAGGAGAATGGCTGCCCTAATTTGACAACTCCATCTAACCTAACACTCATTTTAGTACATCTGTGCCACCTAAGCCCCATATGAGCTACAACTCATATGACTCTGAGGATTGCTGATTACTTACTGTTGCTCCTGTTTGCCTCTGCAGGTTGAGTCTGACATGTTGTTCGGTGATTTCGTTAGCACTGATTCCTCAAGATTTTGGGCCCACTCTTTGGCTGAATCTTCACTATGGCTGTAGTCGCTCCTCCAACAATGGATGCAAACCTACAGGAGATTAAATAGATGTTTACCCAGTAAATGGCCCAGACTGACAAACTAGAGATAGTCTCACAAAATGGAGCTGTGGACACAATCTCACTTTCCCACTGCAGCAACATGACTGAACAGCGTGTTGCACACTTGGAAGACAAAAATCAGAGAATTCTCTTTACATGCAGGATCAAGATCATACTGTCATACCATATGGCAGTGAGTGGAGGATCTGAGAATCACAGCATCAGGAATAACCTCAGATTTGTGGGTTTCCTGAAGACTGCTAGGGATTAAGTACACTGGTATTTTTGCAGAAAGTACTACCGGAGATACTGGGCCGTAAATGGGATACCCATTGAGATCGATACAGCCCACTGATAGCTTGCCTCCAAACTAATCCCTGGGTCTTGTCTGAGACCTATCATGGCTCATTTTATGTGGTTCATGGACTGTGAAGAGCTGATGTTGGAGGCCAGGTACAAACAAGATCTTGCGTGGTAGAGAGCCACATACAAATTTTAGCTGACTACTCACAGGAGCTGTTTGATGGAGACATGGCTTTACTACTGCTTGGAGAGCTTGCCAAGCTGGGACTGCAATACTCCTGAGATATCCTGTGATCTTGTGGATTGCTGTCAACAGTACTCAACTCTCATTTGATGATCCAGAAACAGTAGAGAGTTGCATAGCCAGTCGAGCCCCTCAGCTGAACCCGCAAACTCCAGCCCTCACCGAGTGGAAACAAGACTCAGAACTAGTCCCGGACATGGACATCTTTTCTGTAATGGCTCCCTCTCATGCCACATCAGCCTCTGAGGCCCCATTCCACCTCTTGCCTCCCACCAATGCAGATCCATGGATACTGGCCCTTTGAGTTGGCACCACAGCAAGAAAACAAAATCCAATGAGTGGAGACAGGGAAAGATCTGGCAGGCTCCGCTTCCAGAGCCATAGTCACAGCAGAGATTACCATACCTTGTCTGGCTCCACAGGCCCACCAATCAGGAAAACAAATTTGTTGTCCTCCGTGACTTACAAAAGGATTTTCACCCATTCTCCAGGGCATCCAGTGACATGGGACTGTCTCCATTGGCACCCATGAATGAATCTCCTTCGCTCACAACCTGGGCCAAAGGAAGCCCTGCTGGCACCTCAAACAACAAGACCTCCAGCACTGATGACTCCTAGGCCATCCGGTGGCCTACGCCTGCTTCATGAAAACTGTGAGCAGGTGGTGATTTTCCTGGTGGTGGCTCCAAGGTTGTAGCAGCAATCCCAACTCCTGCAAAATCCTATTGTTAGACATTGCATCTGTCTGATGTTTGATTGGACAAGGGGGAGGCTGCTGACTACTCTGCCCTATAATGGAGGAGGGAGGAGGTAATTAACTCTGGCCCACCTTTAAAGGGGTTTTGCATCACAGCCTGAATGCCTATTGCTTGCTCTGCAAACTGTAATAGTTATAGTACTTTTGCTCTGCTTCACCGTTTATGAGGCACAGGATATGGTGTAGAGCTGTTTTGTTTGGTCAAGGTCCCACACTATTTGGGTGTGATTGTTTTTTATATAACTTTTAACTTCTGAGAGAGAGTAGGCAAGTGTGATTGCAATGGAATTTTTGTCTGTGTTTTCATTGAAGTGTTTGTTTCGTTTAAATAATTTAAGTTGTGAATGTAACAGGAAGTGTCTTTTGATAAGCTAACATTGATTTATAATATTTCTGTGTATATTGTTAGTATGTATATTGTATGTGAAACTATTGTCTATGCCTTATGGACCTCCTTGTAAATGAGTCTTGTAACTCAATGAAGTACTATTCTGTTCATATTGAAATATGAATAAAATTTACCATACCATACCAATGACACTCTTTACTCACTCAGGGTGGGTTTTGTGTAGGCCTCAGCAGGCTCAGGGTATAAGCTCTCACTTTCTTATCTATGAGGGGTGGGAGAATTTCCAGCTAGCTAGTGCTTGGATGCTATCTAGCCACATTATGCCATCCAGGTCTCTACTTCAAGGTCTCTGTACCTGCCCTTTGGGTAGATTAGGGGCTTCACAAGGTTTTTTCTTGTGGTCCGTGTGATGGATCCCATTCCTCCTACCCCTCACTTTCCACACTGAAGGATGGAATCACAGCAGTGTACTGATAACAAGATGCTACGTTATGCCGACTGGGTGGCCCACCTCCAAACCATCCTTTCTGTTACCCTATTGTGGGAGGGGCACTATCCTTTGGCATGAGTGGAGTAGATATACTTGATTTGCCAAGGACTGGACCATCCTTTACTAGATTTCTGTTCAACACAGGGTTCCATTACCAGAGGGGAATATGCCATTGGCGACACTGGAGCTCTTTGCTCTGACCAAGTGCCACTCATTGCCTTTTCTGGGTCCTTTGTGACTAGCACTTTTATTGCAGAGACATCACCTTATTGGGTCTGCAGCAGTTCTTATTGGCCCACTTTTTCTAGAGTGTGGGGACTAGAGCGAGACCTAGATTTTCTGTTCTGGGGCTACACTGAGTTCCTTCCAGAATAGAGAGTTATTCTGATTTTCCTGTGACGGTTGCCAGAATGTGAGCCTTCTATAGGCTTATACTCATAGCAATAGCTGGTTACCTGGTGGGTGTGGAGGTGGTGGGAAGGTTCTATTGTATTTTTTGTGATGTGTTACCAAGTTTATTTGATTCATATGGTATTAGAAACATAGAAACATAGAATTTGATGGCAGATAAGTGACCGCTTGGCCCACCCAGTCTGCCCATTTCCTATCTACTGGATA
The DNA here is from genome assembly GCA_016271365.2 of Neoceratodus forsteri. Classification (NCBI taxonomy): domain Eukaryota; kingdom Metazoa; phylum Chordata; order Ceratodontiformes; family Ceratodontidae; genus Neoceratodus; species Neoceratodus forsteri. Next base: position 420,244,558 of record CM057451.1, read on the forward strand.
AGCTGCAGATCCTAATTAACCAGCAGACTACTTCTTCCTACCCCACCCCCAGAATTGCCTTATGACTATCCCATGCATGCTTGAATTCCACCACTGATTTTGACTCCACAACCTCCTCCAGAAGGTCATTCCATGCATCCACAACCCCTCTGTGTAAAAAATACTTCCTTAAATTACCTCTGAGCTTCCCCCTCTATCTTCAAATTGTGCCCTCTTGTTCTTGCACACTTTTTTTTGAAAGATGCTACCCTCTTGGACTTTGTTGATTCCCTTGAGGTACTTGAAAGTTTCTATCATGTCCCCCCTCTCCCTCCTTTCCTCAAGGCTATACATATTAAGCTCCTTAATTGTTGCTATTGTTACATGTTTTCTATTACAGTCAACTGAGGTATATGGAGAATTATGTCCTATTATGGAGGGTAGGACTCTAATAGAATGGAAAGACCCTGGGAGGGCCTTGATCATTTCAGGGTCTGAGAGTTTGGCATTATCCAGCAGCCATGTAACTACCCTCCTGTTCAATAGAGACTAGCCTTACTTCATGAAACATCTGGGACCTCAATTCCCCAATCAAGTGGAAAAAAGTATTATCACACATAAAAATTGAGACCTCAGATTGCATTCCTGCAAGCAATGAAGCTGTCTGATGCAGAGGCAAAGAAATGCAAGCAGGAATGGGTGAGGACAGAACTACATAGTGAAGCAGTATCTAGAAAAGGGGAGAGTATCTTTACTTCACACAAAGATCTGGGATGGTCAGTGACTCAGTCCTGTGGGGACAAAAATTGCAAGTGGATAACGGCCAAAGTGACTCACCCCGTTAGATCCTTACTCCTGGTCAATGTTTATGCATCTAACCAAGATGACCCTGGTTTCTTTTACACACTGAACTTACAACTTGCTGACTTCAGTACTGATCGAATCCCCAGAGATGGGAGATTTTAATCTTACCCTTGATTCTGCTGTGGGTAGGGCTGAGGCAGTATGGAACCGCATACACAGGCAGTGCAGGCAGTTCACAGGCTCATATTGGAGCACTGTCTACTGGATGCCGCACATCTGGCATCCAGGAGTAAAGGACTACACCTGTTTCTCTGCCACTCACGGCACTTCTAGCAGAATCAGCCTGTGGCTTATATCTGATTGGCCTATGAGCTGATATCTTTGGCAGGACACACTCCATTATTATCTTGGACTGTGCCCAGCTACAGCTGAGGATTGGATGGGACCCAAAGGTTCCATCACCTTCCTCCTGGTGACTTGACACCCTGTTACTCAAGGAAGAATGTTTTATTCAGTGGTTGAAAAAATACAGTTTCTGAATACTGAAGGGATAATGATCATTTGTGCATTCAGCTCCTAAACTCTGGAATACCCTACCAGACAACCTATACTCAGCTGGTTCCTTGGCCACATTTTGCAAGGGTCTAAAAACACACTTCTACGTGCAGCACCAATTTTCCTACTAATTGTTGCATGTAGTTCTAGCACTTACTCCCTAACCCTCTACTGTACTCAACCTCCCCAAATGTTTAGTCTAGCCCTACCCTATGAAGTTGCTTAGCCCTTGCTTGTCTCCATGTGGTATGATGTAGCCTGCTGTAAATAACCACTGTTTGTTGATTGTCACTGTTGTAATTTACCTTTCAACTGTATTCTCCGTCTGTACCACTTGTTATGATATCTGCTTTACCTCGTGTAACTAATTCCTGGTCGCCCCTGAAAAAGGGACCTCTGGTTCCAGTGGGCCTATCTAATTACCAAAATTAAATAAATAAATAAATAAATGGGGAGGTATTGGATTCTACCCTGTGGGAATCCTTCAAGGTCACCATTCAGGGTAAGATTATTGCCTATGCTTCTGGTAGGTGCAAGAAGCAAGAGGCTAAGTAAGTTGCTCTGGAACAGCAACTCATTGCTGTTGAAAGTGGCCAATGGCCAAAGTTTAGTGACCAGTGGCCAAGGTTTTAGTGACCAGTGACAAAACTTTTAAATGAGGCAAACATATAAGTTAATATGGCTAGCTAGTCAATGGCTGCAAGTGGCTAAGTAAATGAATGATACTACCATGTCAGTTAATGTATGCATGTGTAAGACTTTAAAAGGTTAATGGTTGAAATGAAGAAAATGAAATAATTCAAGAAGCACAAAGCAGAGGTCTAACTTGGAATTGCCCTATTCAGCAGAAAATATTGTGTACCAAGACATGTTTTTTTAAAAGGTTACAACTAAGATAAGGATGCAGCTGCTAGTAACCACGGCTGGCCTTGATGATTGAGTTCCCAATTTGGCCACTGTCTGGTTTTTTATCTGTAAGCTGAGTATTTTTAAAACAGTCACATCCCCTTGCATGTTTTCTGTATCCTGAAGTAAGTATTTTGATAAATAAAATCCTGATTACTTGTTTTTCCATTTAAGAATGACCGTATGTCTCGGCAAAGTGTCAAAAGTATCTTGTGACTAAGGCATCTTTTGCCAATGTATTTTTGAACCTGAGTCTTATGATTTGCAGAATGACATATTGTCTGTGTTTAAATCTGCTGTCGTGGTTTTAGGGATATTCCAGCCTTGCATTTTTTTTTTTTCTAAGCTTGCTACACATAAATATGGAACTTATGGTTATGTCCAGCATCCTTCAAGAAGACGCAGTCTCGGACAATCTGCAGTCTGAGACTATCCATGGATTGCTTGGGGATCCAGAGATAGATGATTTAATGTGTCTCTGAAATTCTGTAGCCCTGTAATGCAAATATTACTAGCTGTCTAGACTGCATGTTAGAAACACCCCATTGGGAATGCCCTTTGGCTGTTTTAGAACTAAATTGTAACAGGAACACCTAGGTAGTTGTGGGCTACCTGATGTTTAAAAATAATGTTAGCATGTATTCCCTTTTATAAACTAGTTGTATTAATCATGACAGGATCATCCTGTCAGGTGTGTTTTATTTTACAATAGGATTTTCTGGGTAATCTTATTAATACTATCATAATAAACTACAACTAATTTGGCAAAGAAATAATGTGGTGGCTTTATTGAATTACTGAGAATTACCAACCAGGAACCTGTATAATTGGATCCATTTTACATAATTGGCAAGCCTGCCCTGAGCTGGTTTGATTTTAATTCTGGTAATTTGGTAAAGCATTTTTATCTAGACAGAGTCCATACAGGTAAGGGTCATAACCTTACTGTGGGGCTGGGAAAAAGAGTCTAATGGATTCTGAGTGTTTGAGTAGACTTGAACCTACAGATAAAGGTATATGGAGCAGCTGTACGCTGGGTAAGGGTAATGTATATTTATGTGGGGTCTGAGGACCCCAGGTTTAAGGATATTTATGTGGGTCTGAGGACCCCAGGTTTGAGGATATGTGAGTTGTATTAAGGAAAAGTCTTCAAACAAGCAAAGGCAACTGCCCTTGTAATTTGTGCCTGCTATATAGCATGTCAGTGGAAAGAGGAAGTATACTGTTAGAGCCAATGGATTTCACAGTTCAGGCTGCTTTTAGTGTAAAAGCAGCAGCTGATTAAGTGACGTTAGATAAGCAACATTTAGAGAAAGAAAAATAAACTACTGTGGATGCATACACAGTAGGTATGACTACAGACGAGTTGATTTGAAAATCCTCCCCTGCATGTTCACTATTTGCGCAGCTTTCAGTTTTTTTCTATCAATTTCAAGTTCCCTTGCCTCCTATAGAGGCTGGAAACATTTAATACCAAACCCAGGTACTGGGGATCCCCACCAGTTGGATCTCAACCTAGTACCAAGTACTGCTGCAGATTTTTAAACTGCAAACTAGAACTCTGAAAAGACTTGGTTTGGCAGGTTAATGAAATGCCCAAAGAAAACCTCTGAAAAGGTTAATAGCTGCAGTGTTAGGAGATTATCATAAAGGTCCTGCAGTCGGTTTTCTCAATCGGACCAGTGTATCAGAGAAGAAGAAGGAAAATATCTTGGCACCGGGTAAGTCTGAATTTTTTTTATTTAAAGTTTTTTTGTCTGTCTGTTTTATTTCTGTGATACATATACTAAACAAGGTAATGCTCCATCTCTTTCTAGCATATTTCCAGCTTATATCTGTTTTCTGTAATTATGTTCTGTTGTCAAAGTTGCAAGATAGCATTGACTGCATTTGGTGCAGAACATGTTGTAGTAAAAAGAAGATGCTTCTTTGCCTCATATCTGACTGTTTTAATTAGTTTTATTTTTAATGGAACATTTGTGCTGCCTAGATAGGGTTAGTGAAGAACTTTTGTATGTAGTTGTTGGTTGGAGCAGGTAGTGTTGAAGGTGAAGAGATATGACGTCATAGATTGCAATGTGCAAAAGATTTGTAGTTTGCAAGCAACGTGCCAAGCCACTGCTAGGTGAAAATGTAATGTGTTAACAGCTATAAAGGGCTTTGTCATACTTCGTTAAAACCAGAACTTTTTGCAAAATGGCAGAGTGCCATATTTTGGCTATCTGAAAGGTGTAACCATGTTATACTAGATGTGTCCACTTACAGATGGTATGTTGTGCTGTATTTTAAAGGAGTTGGAAGGTGTTTAAAAATGTTTTGTTCTAAAAAGATTTGGCATGGAGATATGTATAAATTTGTTGGTTTAAAAGGTTGTTGGTGTTACAAGACAGGCAGGAAGCGCACATATATCTAAAACACGTACAGTTTTCTAATGAAACTATGGGCATTACTTCAGCAAATTGATGTCAAATAATGTCAGTCTTATTTTGTGTTAAGTATTTCTTTTGTGTATGTGTATGTGTGTGTGTACTGTCTTGGCCAGCAGTTTTATTTTGTGCTGTATTATTATTTAAAGATATTTTAATATCAGTAGTGTTCAAGGACACTACAAAACAGCTGGTTTTGAGTGACCCTTGCATGCACACTGTGTGACCTTTTGTATGTTATTTGACCTTCTGTGTTTCAACATTTTATGTTACTACCAGTTCAAACTTGATGTGTATTCCTACATAAAGCACAACTTTTACACAAAATGTAAGTCTTCATGAAAGCACACCAAGAGTGAACCATGCAATCTGACTTTTATTGCAGAACTGGCATTCTAAGTAAAGAGGAACACACTTTTTTTCTTCCTTTCTTCTGGGCTTGCAGCCAACATAGGCAATGCTCAAGGCCTTCCTCCCACAAACATTTGGTTGTAAGCACAACTCCTTTGCTCCTAAATAATATCACGTGATTCCCATACTATGCAAGGCACTCCAGCTGAAAGGGAGAATTATTCATCACCTCCCGTACTTTTTACTTTTTATAGTTATACAGTACATTTTAAAAAGGACTATTACAGCTGTTTTTGAGAGTTTACTAACATATTAACATACTAAAATGCCAGCAGAATAGGCCTAACGGTCTTTCGATTCAGGTGGGATTGGTCAGCCCCCACCCTGGGTACTGACCTTGCTGCCCCTTTGCCTTCTCTGGCTTCTCCTTCCCAGTTCTGGATATTCTTGCTGCATTGGATTTTGCTTTCAGAACCCTTCCTATGTACCTGTCCCAGCCCCTCTTGAACCCTCCACCATCTCTGCCTCCACCAGCCCCCTAGGCAGTGCATTCCATGGCTCCACCACCTCTCAGTGAAGTAGCACCTCCTCCTTTCTCCCTGAATCTTCCCCCTCCAGCTTCCACCCATGCCTCTAGTGGCCCCTCCTCTTCCTCCTTCAAAGCACCCTGATTGTTCCTCCCCTATTTACCCTCTTCATGTACTTGAAGACCTCTATCATGTCCCCCGGTCCCCCTTCCAATGTGTACATTTAGCTCTCAAGTCTCTTCATAGGTCCTGTCCCCAAGCCCCAAATCATTTTGGTTGCCCTCTCTGACCTCTCCAGAGTTTAATGTCCCTCTTTAAGTGTGGCTCCAAAACTGCACGCAGTACTCAAGGTGTGGCCTCACCAAGCAAGTTATACAGAGGAGCATCACTTCCTCCTTCTGAGGTGATCCCCTAGCGATGCATCCCAGCATCCTGTTGGTCTTGCTGCTGCCCTCCTACAAGTCTCTGAGTTGTTCATTTGACATTCACCACCACCCCAGGACCCTCTCAGCCATCGAGACTTGTAGCATTCCTCCCCCAGGGTGTACACACTGGCCAGGTTTCTGCCCCTCAGGTGGAGTATCTTGCATTTCCCTGCATTGAACCTCAGCTTCCACTTTATAGACCATCGTTCCAGAGCCTCCAGGTCCCCTGTGGGGCCACCCTTCCTCCTCCCCGTCCACCACCACCCCAGTTTTGAGTCATCTGCAAAGAGACTCATCCTCCTCTTATTCCTGTCCTTATGTCAGAGACATAGGCATTGAACAGAGGGCCCCAAGGACTGATCCCTGTGGGACCCCACAATGACCCTCTTGGGGATGAAACTATCCTGCCAACTATGACCCTCTGGGTCCGGTCCTGGAGCCAATTGCCTATCCATCTGATTATCTGGTTCCCCACCCCATTTCTCCCAGCTTATCCAACAGGCCCATATGAGGAACAGAGTCAAATGCTTTGCTGAAGTCTAGAAAGAGGATGTCCAGTGGTCTACCAAGGTCCAAGGCACTCGCACCCAGTCATAGAACTCCACAAGATTTGTCTGACATGATTTCCTGAGATGAATCCATGCTGGTCATCATTTACTATCTACAGTTAAAAAACAATGGTTTTGTTTTTTATGTGTGACAATGGTGTAATCATTTTTTCTCTTTTTAAAATGCATTCTAAGAAATACATACGTATGGTATTACTATCAATCCGGATCTTTTATAAACTCAGCTGACATTTTGTCATGCTTAGGATAAGGAACCCAGGGTGCTTGGCTTCTTTTATCCTATGAAAATAATCTTGTTTTATTTTAGACTTGTGTGTTTGTTTTTGTTGTTTGTCTGTGTGTTTCTTCTCTTTCTTCTAGAGAAAAAGTTCCCCATCTTTATAGTAAGGTATGAAACTCACTAAGCTAATTGTAATGTTATCTTATTATAATTTAAAGTGTGGTAGGTGGGGACTGCAATGGGGCCACCCATTACCATTTATCCAGTGCACACCTTTTCAAGGTGCTGCACCGACAGGCTACTAATGTTGCTAGACCATTTCTGAGTTAATATCCATGTCACCATCCACAGCTAACCTTTTATTGCTACAGTATTTGAGCTGTTTCTTCCACCAGTAGGAGCTCAGGGGAGTATGTTACCTTCCTTCCAGTGTAATACCCACTAAGGTTGTAAGGTACATTACTGTCTCCATAGGGTAAACACCAGAAAATGTGTATTTGCTAATAATTGTTTCTTATTTACAAGTTTTAAAAGACCCAAGGTATTTTAACAGTATAACCCAGTCAAAGTCTTTCTAGTGCAAACAGTTAAACCTCATACCTATCATTGGTACAAGGGCTTCTGCCCTCAGCAAGTAATCAGTTAAGCTGAGGGGAATTGTGTATGTATTTTCACATATTCATTCTTTTGATTGTCTTTTCAGCTTCTCGTCCTGTCAAAATAAATGTAAAACAACTTCTCATAGTCTTACAGCAATGGATGCAATCATCTGCTTATAAGTAAAACAAAGTTTTTTTTATAATTTCAAAGTTCTAAGCATCGCAGACCCTGAAAAGTCTTACAAGGTTAACAAAACAGAGTGGTGGATTGTCTCAATAATTCTCTCAACCAAAACTAAGTAATTTTACCAAGGACTGCAACTTACAAACTTGAACTGTTCCACACACCTCTGAAACTTATTCCATGGTTATGTTCAACAAGTAAAGTCACAATGCTCTAAGATTCCTGGACTTTGACTTAAATTTGCAGTCTATATTAGTTGTTTAAAATGTATTTTATGCATTATGCTCAATACTGAAATTGTTCTATTGCAAAATGCTTATGTTTCACGTTTATGTTATAATGTTTTGATATACATCTTGCTACACTGTAGCATGTGTGTATTCAGAAAAGTGCCCACATGTATAAATGTTTTTAATGCTCATAACCAAACCTAAATACTGGGGCCAGCATTGCTAACCCATCCCTATAATATGTTCCAAAGCAAAACCCCAGACAAATTAATGCTCTGTTTGTCTTATTACTCACAGGTACCCTGAAAATAAGTGCACTCAATGCAGGTTTTGTCATTTAAATCTTAACAATTATAATATGCAGAATTTAGATTGAGCTCCAAACCTATGCTTCAAGCTCCACCTCACTCAGTACTTTGGAGTATTTCACCATACAGGGTAAAGAAGGTAGACCCTTTCACTTGTCACAGGTGCAATAGGCACTATTATTAAGTTGGCATAGCCAACTATATAGTATTTGTCCCACTATTGTATAGTGTAACAGGCATATTGACATAAAGTATATGTTTGAAGTGTGTTATTGTAGCATTACAAGATTTTATAACTCAGGTCTCAGTTAGGCCTGCTAGCAACAGATAGAGGGAAACTCATGTTCATCACTGTATAGCTGCTTCTGTGATTTAAATGCAGAGTATAACCATAACAATGTCATGGATTCACAGATCATCAAATGGTATAATTGAGCTCGGCCTGCACCCCAGGTGTGCGTTAACATCCCATTTTTATTTTTCTCTTTCCAATTGCCAGAATTTAGGCTCTGTCACACCACCCTTTACAAAACAAAAGTCATTGGTTTAAAAGATTGTTATTTATTTGTTTTAACTCAGTTTCTAACACACTTTGAAAGTTTGCAGGTTTCATGGTGTGGCACACATAAGATCTCCATGTTTCAACAGAAGTGATACTTTCATCTTAGTTGCTAAGACCTTCATCTTTTCCTGAAAAGAAAACAGCTGCTACAGCTTAAAGTTATCACCATCTTTGTGCCTGACTGGTTCCATATAAGGACTATTGCATGAATCAAGTTAGTATTACCTCTGCAAGTGTAATGTTTTCAGTCAAATGACACCTATTTGTAGAACTTTAAATTAACTAAAAAGGTCCAGTCAGTTCAGACTCTGCAATCAAGCTTATTGTTTCTGCTTACTATGAAGTTATGTCTGGGTAGGGGCAGTCCCCTAACTTCAGCAAGAAGATTCTTCTTCAATTGATCTTCAAGCAAGACATCCATTTTCTTCACTGCTGCTTGTTCCAAACATGGCTGGTACTTTATAGAAGCTTATTGCTCTATTATGGACTGTGTTTTAATGGTTTATTGTAAATTGCTACATTTTTAGACTGTTAATCTTTGTGCCGGGTGTAATCAACTACCACAACACAAATGTCATGCCAGTGTGTGAGTGGCTACTCCATTAAAAGGACTCAATGTACAATCTAATGCACCCGCCAGTGTGTCTGCTAATCAGCTATCCAGCAGCCAGCAACATGAACACTGACTTTTCTACTATGCTGGTGTTTTGTTTTAAATTTCTGTCTGCATTGCCCCATGTGCTTTGTGGGTTACCACCAATCTGCAAATGACATTTCACCTGTACTGTAATTATGTCAACCTGTGGTTACTTATATGAACTTATAAACTGTTAATTTCATGAACTGTTATGTTTTATAAGGACTTATCTGTCAAGAGACATTAGCAACAGATTCTTCAATCAGCTCCAAGGGTGTGCCACACCTCAACACAAGTAGGTAGTATCTACCTTATCCACTCTCAGAGTGGATTCTATGAACTCTTCTTCATCAACAAATATTGTTATGTCATATTGTGTTATATGTGATATCACATGTTAACATCTTTTCACATATTTCAACTGTGGTGTTGACATCCCTGAGTTCTGCACTATGTTTTACAAACTCACCATTTGTGTTCCATCTGTAACCACCCCTGTACCAACTCCAGGACAGGATGCTTTTATAAATGCCTTGACTATCTGTATGCTGGCAACCAGTTTTAAATCATATACCTATTCACCTAGTCTAACAGTTTGAGTAAAATGTTTATTTAGTTTTTTTCCTATGGATCCAATTATACAGGTTCCCAGTTGATAATTCTCAGTAAGTCAATAAAGCCACCACACTATTTCATTGCCAAATTAGTTGTAATTTATTATGATAGTATTAATAAGATTAGCCAGAAAAATTCTATTGTAAAATAAAACACACCCTGACAGGATGATCCTGTCATGATTAATAATCCTAGTTTACAAAAGGGAATATATGCTAAAATTATTTGTAAACATCAGCTAGCCAACCACTACCTAGGTGTTCCTGTTACAATTTAGTTCTAAAACAGCCAATGGAACAATCCATTGGGGTTTTTCTAACATGCAATCTAGACAGCTAGTAATATTTGCATTACAGGGCTACAGAATTTCAGAGACACATGAAACCATATATCTCTGGATCCCCGAGAATCCATGGATAGTCTCAGACTGCAGATTGTCTGAGACTCGTGCCTCCTCAAGGGATGCTGGACATAACCATAAGTTCCATACTTACGCAGCAAGCTTAGAAAAAATGCAAGGCTGAATTTCCCAAAACTCTGACAGCAGATTTAAGCACAGACAATATGTCATTCTGCAAATCATAAGACTCGGGTTCAAAAATACATTGGCCAAATGATACCTTAGTCACAAGATACTTTTGACACTTTGCCGAGACAAACGGTCATTCTTAAATGGAAAACAAGTAATCAGATTTTATTTATCAAAATACTTACTTCAGGATACAGAAAACATGCAAGGGATGTGACTGTTTTAAAATACTCAGCTTACAGATAAAAAAACAGACAGTGGCCAAATTGGGAACTCACTCATCAAGGCCAGCGTGGTTACTAGCAGCTGCATTCTTATCTTAGCTGTAACCTTTAAAAAAAACATGTTTTGGTACACAATATTTTCTGCTGAATAGGGCAATTCCAAGTTAGACCTCTGCTTTGTGCTTCTTGAATTATTTCATTTTCTTCATTTCAACCATTAACCTTTTAAAGTCTTACATGCATGCACATTAACTGACATGGTAGTATCATTCATTTACCAGCCACTTGCAGCCATTGACTAGCTAGCCATATTAACTTATATATTTGCCTCATTTAAAAGTTTTGTCACTGGTCACTAAAACCTTGGCCACTGGTCACTAAACTTTGGCCATTGGCCACTTTCAACATTGCCCTAGTTGCTCAATATAAGTTCTATAGACCTGGCATCCTACCCCACACATTTGCTAGCCAGCTGCACAGCACCCATGTTAGTTTTAATGCCCATCTCACTAGGAAGGCTAAGCTGGCTCTAGCAGAAGGTCCCATCACTCATACTGGGGGTGGGTGTGTGAAAAGTCCAGCAAACTATTGGTATACAGACTTGAAAGCAGGCAGTGGCCACCAACACTATCTTAACTCCTGAAAGATGATGGTGATACTTTAACCTGCTTACAGGGGGTATCAAAAAGATTATGGCACAGTTTTATGAGTGACTATATGCCTCCTACACTCTGCACATTGCAGCCATTAAGGCCTTTTTATCTATACTCCTATTACGCAAATCTTCCCTCCATTTGGGTACTCCTTGGATGCTCTGTATCTGAGATGGAGATTCAATGGACTATCAGGTCAATGAACTCACAAAGCCCCTGAATGAGATGGTTTCCCATTGATTTTATCAAGCACCAGAAGAAGGAATCTCCAGCTGCCTCCTTCATGTATTCAAGGACTCTATCACCACGGGCTATTACCCCACAATGCAGGAGGTAGTGATTACAGTTCTCCCAATAAAACCCAACAACAGCAGGCAGTTACTGGCCAGTCTCACCCATCAATGTGAATGCAAAATCCTGGCCAAGATGCTAGCCACTAGACTAGAAGAGATTCTCCTGGCATCATACATTCCACACAAGCAGGGTTTGCCAAGGCACCTGAGCCCAAACCACCATAGGACACTGATCTCCCTTATTCACAGACTCCAGACCATTCAATCACTGGTGGTGACTCTGGCGGTGGAGTTCAAAAGGCTTTCGACTCTATTGAGTGGCCTTATTTGATCTCACACTGGAGAAGATGGGTATGGGGTAATCTTTCTGTAGTTGGGTCAGCTCCAATATTCTCTCAACAAAACTACAGCTCTCACCAATTGGCAAGTCATAAAGCCTTTGATCTCCAAAAGAGATGATACAGGGTTACACGCCTCCCCTCTGTAATTTGTTCTCATCATTTAGTCTGCCCTTGCCCCAAGAGCAGCGAAAGGCATTCCAAGCATTCAGATGGGTACAAATACCTTAGAGGTTAAGGGCATTGAGCTTACAAACCTGGAGAACTGGGTTTGAATCCCATCAGCCTCCACTTACATACTGTGTGACCCTGAGCAAGTCACTTAACTTCTTTGTTTCTAGGTCACACCTGGAAACAAGCTCTGGCTTAGTGTGCCTTTCCTGGTCAAACAATTTTCCCTTCCTTTCCATTAAAACATTCCTATATGCCAATGACCTTCTTATTACCACTCCAAGCACCCCAGGTTATTCAGTGCCCCTTGTTCTTGTGCATCTCTTTTTCTGAAATATGCTACCCTCTTGGACTTTGTTGATTCTCTGGGTACTTGAAGATTTCTATCATGTCTTCCCTCTCCTCTCCTTTCCTTAAGGGAATACATATTAAACTCTTTTAGTCTCTCTTTATGTGGCTTCTGGTGCAGACCCTGCACCATATTGGTTGCCCTCCCTGACTACGCCCATCCTGTCTATGTCTTTGAGAGAAGGGGTCTCCAGAACTGCACACGGTATTCAGATGGGGTCTCACCAACTGTCTGTACAGAAGGATAACAACTTCCTGCTTTCTACTGGTGACGCCTCTCCCTATGCATCATAGAATCACCAGAGCCCTCTGTACTGCCTTCTCACATTGCTTGCCCACCTTAAGGTCATCTGATAAGAGTAGCCCTAGGTTCCTTTCCATTTTTTGTTGTTAGTACCTTTCCACCATTGTGTACTCTTCCCTGGATCTTTGTTTCCCAGGTACATTACTCCATACTTTTGCATGGAAACTAAGCTGCCATACTCTTGATCATTGCTCCAACCTTGCCAAGTCTCTTTTTCATCCTTTCCACCCCACCTTGTGTATCAACCATGTTGCAGATCTTGTGTCGCCTACAAAGAGGCGCATTTTCCTTCTAGCCCCTCTGCAATGTCACCTATAAAGACATTAAAGACTCACGTCCCAGTACTGAACCCTGTGGTACCTCACTAGTAATTCCTCTTCCTTCAGAGTGTGCTCATTTACTATTACCCTCTGTGTCCTGTTGTCCAACCAATTTGTTACCTAGGCTACCACCCTGGGACCTACTCCCAGGCTGGCTAACTTGTTTATTAATCTTTGTAAGTACTGTGTCAATGCCTTGCTAAAGTCTAAGTAGTAGCCCATATCTACAGCCCCTCCCTGGTCTACTACTTTGGTCACCCAGTCAAAGAAATCCATTAGATTCATCTGACGTGACTTTCCCACTGTGAATCCAGGCTGTGTTGGGTCCCAGCCCCACTGGCCTCTAGGTACTTGACAATTCCTTCTTTCAGAAGTGATTCCATCATTTTCCCTACCACTAAGGTCAAACTAACAGATCTATAGTTTCCTGCCTCTGCCTTGCTCCCACTTGTGAAGGGGATCATCTGCCTTCTTCCAGTCCTAGGTACCACACCATCCACTCATTATTTGTTAAAAGGATACTCAGTGGTGTCACTAGGTCTCCCTTAATTCTTTAAGAATTCTGGGGTGAATACCATGGTCGCATTGCTGTTCACCTTGAGTTGTGATCGGCTTCCAACAGAAGCTCAGATCGAGGCCAAACTGAGGATTGAAAGGCTGAAGTCAACGCAACAATCTGCTATTTTCAGCCTTCCAGAAGACGCCAATGGGGCATTGCCTGTCTTATTCTCCCAAACATTACTTGCCAAAATCACAGGGCAGTCTCGTAATAATCCCTGTTATGTAGTTGAATGGACCCACGGTCCCTGAGTCCCCGACCTCCAGAAGGATCCCCCTTGGCCCTTTATGCTTAAATTACTCAACCTTTGGATAAGCAACACATTCTGTCCAAGGCTCGTGAGCTTCAATAAATCTTAAGGGAAGGCTCAAAGATTTAGATTTCTCAAGATCTACCTGTGGCAACTCATCAGAAATATGCGGCATATGACCTCATGGTCTCTAAATTAATTGCGCCAGGAGTGTGCTTCCGAGTTCTTACCCTGCCTATCTTTCTGTTTTACACCAAGGCTCCTGGTCTGTGTTTAAGTCTGCTGAGTAGCTGGTTTGGAGCTCAGGAAACTCCTCTGACCTCTTCAAGGATAGATGATTGTCCTGCCAGTGCATTGTCTACAACCCGGACTATGTATGATGGAGTTGTGATCTGTGTCCATTTTGTGGTTCTCACATGGAGTTGTTACCCTTCTGGATGTCTTCTGAGTTTACTTAGAGGGTCCACTGCCTTGTCCTGATGGACTCCCCCTCCACCCCCGGCTTGCCTCCCTCACTCTGTTGCCACCCCAGACCTTCCTCTGCCTCATTTGTCTGACCGACTGCTGCAGTCTTTAGTATACTGCCTTGCTCCACTGTCCACTCCATCTAGTCATCAGTTTGCTGCATTTCACACATTGGCTATTGTGAGAATGATGCGGCTGGTGCGTCTCTCATTTTCTTTCTAGCTCTGATATGTACTAGGCCACTCCTTGTGAACTTTGCAGCTTGCGTGCAATTCGGGACTGCTGCTTAAACTTCTGCGTTGGTGTGTACTAGGACAGTCTATGGGTACCTTGTTGATTGTGGCAGTGTTTACTCTGGGGAACCTTCTTCTATAAACATCTGCTCTACCAGTGGAGATCTTTTGGCAATTATTGCAGGTAGGTGCTAAGATTTCAGAAGGGACATGGCTGGACCTTATTTGATCTTCCTTCATTCTGCTTTGGGACTTTCTACCTACCAGTTCACCTGTGGTTAATGTCTTCCCAGTATGAAAATGTGAAGGACTGCATTATGATGCTAGGGAACACTCTCTATCTGGGACTTTCATTTTTTGCTTGACATTGTTTTTAGCTATAGAGTGATGGCCAATGGTTGGGGTGGGGTGTTCATTGGGATCATTGACTGGGTTCTTGACAGTTAACTTACAATTCTTCATGTTTTTATGCTTGTTGGCAGTTTATTCTATTTAGAATTAATGGAGTTTGCTTATCACTGTTCATTTAGTCTAATAATCTATCAGATTGTTTAGCTCTTAAGGCCTTTGCTCATTTCTTTTTGGGCACAATGAACGACCGTATATATTGTTTTTCTTGTTCTAGTTCTCAGATTAGCAATATGGATATTTGATGGGGTTAAATTTCATTATTTTTAGAGGCTACTAGGATGGGAGCAGTTGGTGGGGATCTTTGAGCTGCTTGAGGGATGATGGTCATGGTCTGGATAATGGGTAGGAATCCATTTATTACTGGGTCCTGGTGTTTTTCTTTTCACTGGTATAAGAGGTTTGATTTTCTGGGCCACAAAGTGATTCAGTGGTTGGGTGGGGTGGGGTTTCAGTCATTTGGAGGACAGGCTCTCAGTTTTACTTATCTGCATTGATGTTTTGTGTGGGGTTCACTGGTTTCCAGGCATGCTTTTGCTGCTCTTATGCCTATCTCTATTCATTTTTGGTTGGCCATTCTGGGGAGAGGGGTGGGTATACAGTTCTGGTTTTCATTATTTGTTATGTAATGTGTGAGGGTTTGTTGTGGGAGGGTATCGTGCTCATTTTTGGGGAGATTGGGGTGTGTATGGTCTTTACAGGACTGGGGAGATACTAGGTGAGGTGTTTGTTGTGTTTGGGCCTGGTGGGGGAGGGTTCTTTTCTAGAGCACTTTTTATATTACCATTGACTTTAAACACTCTCTTATTTGGTCAGATTTAATTAATCTTTTCTTGATAGGGCCCTGGTATAAGTTTGTGTTTTGAATATCAAGGGTCCTGCAACAAGAAGAAGAGATACATGCTTCTGGCCACCTTCATAAGATGACCTCACAGGTGGTAATGTTACAGGAAATGCATTTAATGTGAAACAAGGTGACTTGTTTTGCAGGAGCTTAGTGGCTCAAGATTTTGGATGGGTCCACTTTGTGAGGAGGGGGTTGCTATTCTGATCTCCAGGGGTACACAGTTCCAACTTATCTGAGAATACTCAGACCTGGACAAATGATTTATTCTATTGCATGACTGCCTGGGCATTACTGAAGTTGTCTTGGATTTGGTATATGACCCTAATATTGATTCTCCTCCTTCTTCTCCAATCTTGATTTTCATATATCTTCTTTCCTCACCTACAGGTACTATTAGGTTGAGACTGGAACCTGGTCTATCAGGATTCCCTGGATAGATCTGGCTCCATTTAGTGAGATCTGTCTCTGGATCAGAAGGGCTTTCAGGACTTGTTGGACTGGGAGGGTTTGCTGGACCCGTGGTGTGTCCTGCACCCTTGTGACTGGCAATATATCTATTTTTCACCAGTTCACATCACTTCTTCCAGGACTGATTTCTTCCTGGTGAGTGGGTCTATACTAAATGGACTCATCTCTACTGAGATCCTTCCTAGGTGTTGTCTGACCATGCCCAGTTGAACTAACCTTTCCTGACTGTTTAGGAGGCTAGGATGGTATATGGCACCTTAATACCCAACTTCTCAGGGATCTGTTCTGGTTCAGCATCTTAAAGACTCTCCACACCTTTTTGTTGTATGTGAAGGATTGGTACACAGGTTAGATTGGCTATGGGGGCCCTCAAAGCTGCTTTTCAGGGGTAGTGTAATAAGTTAGCCTCTGAGCACCAAAGACACCAAACTTTAGAGGAGGATCAACTCCTAGCTCACGTTCTGCACCTAGAATTGGATTTGTCATCCACCTCCCCACTATACTTTGTAGCAGCTGGAGTCTGCACACCTGAAATATGCAGACTTTCTGGTAGAAAGAAGAGCTGGCCATCCTCCAAACTAAGTACTTTTTCTAGAATCCGGGGAGCAAGCGGGTAAGCTCTTGGCCTGAAGACTTAAGACAGTTGGATGAGTCCAGAGTGGTTCCTGCCTGCAGCCTGACCTTAGGCTGATGTGCCACTAAGCCCCTAGACATAGTGGAAGTTTTCAGAGGGTTTTATAAGACCTCTATGAGGCTCCTGCTCCTCTCAGCAATGAGTGGGAAGTGATTTCCAACTACTTGAATCAGGTTCCTATTCTGTGCCTCTCCCTTCTCAACAGGAGTTTCTTGAGGGTCCTATCCAAGAGACAGAACTGCTGGCCTTATCAATCACCTTCTGTCAGACAAAGACCCTGGCCCCGATGGTTTCTGTAACAACTTCTTAAGAGCTAGTTCTCTTACTTACCCAGCACTTTGCTTCTTCTGAAAGATGACTTGCAGGATTATTCATTCTCTCAGACTTGGATCACTCTCGTCTGAAAACCAGGTAAAGATGATCTGCTCTGGCTAGTTACCAACCAATTTCTCTTATCAACTCAGCTCTTAAAATCCTTAAGGTTAAGCAGCCAATAGACTCCAATCAGTGGGAAATTCCCTTTAATCACTGGAGCAGTTGCCTCATGGCCAGATGCCATTCCAGCTACCATGGTCGGATGTTGCTCCATGTAATGTCTGCATCTGGGGAGAGCAGGGCCACTGTGTTGCTGGTCTTCCTCGACACAGAGGCTTTCAACCATGTTTCCTGGCCCTTTCTTCTTTGCAGTTTTCCAGAAATTTGGCATCCCCACAATTTTGCTCCTGGATATGTATGCTTTATACCAAGTCCTTCATGAGAATCGGTGTAATGGCCTGACCTCTGCAGTCATCCCATTAGGTCAGGGCATGAGACAGGGCTTCCCCTTTCCCACTTTCTGTTTAGCCTCTACTCAGAAACCTTTTCTGGTGTTTACAAGTCTCCCCAGCTATTCAGGGCATTCACATTGGGGATGACTGATTTAAACTCTTCAATTACGTGGACGATCTGCTCCTCCATGTGATTGACTCAGTTTCTTCCATTCCTGCTGCTCTGAGATCTTCTCTAAATTTGCAGGTTACAAACTGAACCTTGATAAAATCTTAGTTATGCCCTTTAATGCTTTTGTTCTCAAGTGGGATATTGTTGATCCTTGACCTCTTATGAGCCCAAGGCTCTTAAGTATTTGGGGTCTTCCTCCTTGACACCTTTCTGATTTAATTTCCTTGAATCTTCCACCCCTGCTCCAAACTATCAAAGATGACTTGACCAGATGGGCCTCCTTCCTCCTATGACCTTTGGGGATGTTTCTATGTCCTTAAGATGAATATTCATCCCCAGATACTTTACCCATTGGGTATGATTAGCCCATTTCCTGAGGTCTAGTTCACCTCCCTGCAATGGCTCTTGAACCATTTTCTATGAAGGAGGGGCCATCTGGCATGCTTACTTTAAGATCTCTTTTCCTCATTTTTATATCTACTATTTGGCTGTCCACAAGGCCAAATTCCTATGGTGGGATGCACCTGATAGAGTTGAGGGGTGGAGCATATTCCCTGCTATGGCTTCAAATTGAGTCTAGGTTGTCAGAAAGCTGGCATTTCTTCTGTGAGCCTTTTATGTAAAGCTCTCTAATCTTCTGGTGCCATTCAAACCTCCTGGTTTTATGGTTGGTCAAAGCTAGAGATACAATTGAGCATTTCCTTCAGACAGACTGGTTCCACTCCTTTTCCCAACCTGTCTTGGCCAATCCCAATATCACGATTGGTGATCATTGGATTCAAGCTGCCTTCTGTCCCTAGCTTTGGGCTTTTCACGTTTCCTCCCTCGTTGTGAATGGACAGTTCCTTTTCCACCAGCAGCTACAGAGTCTTTTGCCATCCCATTTTCATGCCTTCAAATGCTGTCAACTTGCTGCTGCCCTACTCAGTGCTTTGGTCGCCCTTTTGGGTAATGCTCGGCAGAGAGCTCTTTCTATCTGTTGATATCTCTGGTGGCTAAACCTCATGCTGTGGCTCAGTTGTACTCCTGTGTACAATCCCTTGTCCCTGATGCCCTTAGGGATATGTTTTATTGGCAGCAAGTTTTTCAGTGGCAATGGACCCTGATCATTGGAGGCGATATGGCAATGCATATAAGTTTATTAATAGAGCATTACCATTGGACCAGATTCCACATATTGCACAATCTCTATTATACCCTCTGGCATTGTTTAGGACAGGTCAATCTGACACCCTGACGTACTAGATGTGGTGGAAGGCATTTGTATCATATGTTATGGGAATGTCCTACAGTAGCCCCATTTGGTATCTCATTAAGGCTTCATTGAACCCTCTTTTGGGTCTGGAAGATGCCTTCACTCCAGAGATCTGTTTAGTCAGGGACTACCCATCCTCATTATTTGGTCAGCACAACCCACATTGCTTTGATCTCTATGGTGGCCAAGGTTATTATTCTCCTGACACTGGTACTTCTGTTTGTATCCCACCTACAGGAGTGGTATGGTGAGATTTTGCAGGCTCTTGCAGTTGAAAACAAATCACTAGACTTCAGTGTAGACCAGACCTTTACCAGCATTGCTGGAGCAATTTCACACCCTCCTTTCTATCCAGAGGATACTACTCGCTATTGCTCCCTGGCCCTGGGCTCTCTTTGTTGTTGGTGCCCTGACTCCTTCCTGTTCATGCTGTCTTTCTTTCTTTTCCTCTGTGCTTTCTGTTACTGTTTTTGGTTCTCTGGGGCGTGGATTGGTGGTTGGACTATGGGGGTGTGGGTGGGGGTAGTTGTTGTTTGTTTTGGGGTTTGTTTATACATAGATACATAGACAGTGTCAGCAGATAAGGGTCTATGGCCCACCTAGTCTGCCCATTTGAGCTTGTAAGTTCAGTTTGTTTTCCTAGAAGTCTATTTCCCTTACCCCTGACCTCTAGAATTCCTTTATGTCTATCCCATGCATTCTTAAATCCTGTGATTGTTTCAGCCCCCACCACTTCCTCTGGCAGGGTGTTCTTTAACAAACCAAAAGAAATTTGATTGTTTATTGTTTGCCTGTGTTGTTACTATGTATTTTCTCTTTTTCTGTGTGTGCCTGCTGTAAACCCAATAAAATTTAAATAAAAAAATAACTTTAGGCTCTATTGGCAGGGGTGTGAGGGGTTAACATAGTGGTATCACTGAAACATGGGCCCAACCACCCAAGACTGGGACCTAAGGATCCCAGGGTATAGGATCTATGGGAAGCATAGGGGGGGAAAGAGGGGTGGTGATTTATGTCAGGAGGGATAAAGTGTGCAGAGAAGAGGGAGGAGGGAGGAGATAGAACTGAGGCCTTGTGATGCAGTTCCAGGACACGAGAAATAGGACTCTCAGGATGGGGTGGTGTATAGGGCAACTGTCTCATGAGGGAGGACTTGGATAGAGAGCTTGCAGAGCAAATTAGGAAGGTGTGGGAAGGGTAACACAGTGACCAAGGGGACTTCAGTCTGCCAGGCATGGATTGGGGCACTCAGCCACATTGAGATCTACAGAACAGATACTCCTGGAAGCATTCAGGAATGCTTCCCAGCACAGCTGGTAATGCGGAGTAGACTAGATTGGGTAATACACTGATCTAGTTCTATCCAATGGAGAGGCTGTGAGGGAGGTGGGGATGGTGGACCCACTGGCAGGAAGTGACCACCAGTCCATGTGGTTTACGCCTCGACAAGGCAGGTAGGCAGTGGGTACAAGGACCAAGGTGTCTGACTTCAGACAGGTTGATTTGAGGCAAATGGGTGAAATCTTAGGGGTACCTTGCAGGAATTCAACCACACTGGGATGTGAAATGGGAAAACATCAAAATGGGGCTTGTGGGCTACTGGGACCTGTACCAAATTAGAGAGCATGAAGGGAAGGGCTAAGAAGCCAAGCTGGTTGATTCAGGAAGTTTGAGATAAGATGAGGGTAGAAAAAGCAGCATTCAGTAGATACAAGAAATCCGTGAAGGGGAAAATAGGGAGGAGTATGTGAAAAGTCCAAAGAAAGTTACAGAGTTTTAGGGTGGCCATGACCTCAGGAACTGAGGATGGCTCAAGGGATCAAGAATGGGAAGAAGACTTCTTCCTATTCATACAGGAGAGAAGGAGCTGCAAGGAACAGATAGTGAGGATAAAGAAGGATGTAGAGTTGGCAGAAAGGAGCAGAACAGGCAGAAGCACCAATGAGTACTTTTGTTCTGTAGTCACGAGGAGAAGGGCAGGCAGCTAAAATGGGGTTGGGGTGGGAAGGGGAATGGGATGACAGACAGGGTAATCACTGAGGGCAGAGTATTGAAGGGTCTGAGGGCTTTGAGGGTGATAAGGCATCAGGACCGAATGGCGACATCCCAGGGTGCTGAGGGAACTGGTGGAGGTATTGGCTGGGCTGCTGGTGGGCTTATTCAATACCTCCCTGGACACAGAGTGTGTGTCACAGGACTGAAAGATGACCCACATGCTCCTCCATAAAAGTGTCCCTAAGGATAGACAGGGCAATTACAGACCTGTAAGCCTAACGTCCATCGTGGGGAAGCTGATGGAGACAATCCTGAAGGAAAGACTGGTGATATTTCGGGAGGATAATGGACTTAGGATGGCCAGCAACATGGATTTGTCTCAGGAAGGTCCTGTCAGAATAATCTAGCTGAGTATTATGACTGGGTAACGAGGACTTGGACAAAGGTAATATTTTGGATGTCAAATTTTTGGACTTCAGCATGGCCTTTGATTTGGTGCCACATGGAGGTTGGGGTGAATTTAGATTCATGGGGTGGGGACTAAGATGGTTAACTGGATCATGATTTGGCTACAGGGAAGACAACAGAGGACAGTGTTGGGGGAAGGGAGCTTATCTCCAAGTGGAGTCGAGCAGAGTGCCACAGGATCGGTTCTGGGCCAAGTGTTGTTTGGGATATTCATTGCAAACATCTCAAATGGCATCTGGAATAAGATCAGCCTCTTTGCTGATGACACCAAGTTGAGGCAGTGGTGAATGACATAGAAGGATGACAGGAACTGCAGAACAACCTGACTAAACTGGAGGTGAGTTTGGAAGCATGGCAGCTGGGGTTCAATGTGAAAACTGCAGGGTACTGCACTTTGAAGCAAAGAACCCAGGATGGAGTTTCCAGCTGGGTGGAGAACAGCTAGGAACCATCAAGGAGGAAAAGGATCTTGGGTGGTTATAACAGAGAAGATGAACAACTCTGAGCAGTGCAGGAAGGTGGCAGCAAAGGCCAACAGGATGTTGGAGTGTATTGTAAGAGGAATCTCCTCCAAGAACAGGGAGGGGATCCTGCCTCTCTTTAGGTCACTGGTCAGGCCAGACCTGGAGTACTGTGTGCAGTACTGGCACCCATATCTAAAGAAGGATATCAGATTACTGGAAGAGGTACAGCACAACCAACTAAGATGATTCTGAGGCTGGGGACGGCCATATGAGGAAAGGCTGAGGGAGTTGAATAAGTTCTCCTTGGAGGAGTGGAGGATTGGGGATATGATTGAGACCTTTAAATACTTAAAGGGGATTACCAAGACAGTATCAGAAGGGATATTTAGTTAAGGAGGGAGAGGGATATGAGAGGTCATGGTCTGAGATTGGGGGAGATATAGGAGGAAATGAGGGACACTTTTCACAGAGAGGTGGTGGTGAATTGGAACACTTTACCAGAGG
The DNA here is from genome assembly GCA_016271365.2 of Neoceratodus forsteri. Lineage (NCBI taxonomy): Eukaryota > Metazoa > Chordata > Ceratodontiformes > Ceratodontidae > Neoceratodus > Neoceratodus forsteri. Next base: position 420,267,124 of record CM057451.1, read on the forward strand.
AGATGGTATCCTGTAAGACAGTGGGGGATTTAAAAGGGATAGGACAGGGTGAGAGAGGAGGTTATTGTGAAGGGAGGACAACTGCAAGATAAGGGTGCTAACACATTCAATCAGACTTGATAGACCACGAGGCTTGTTTCATCTGGCTAATTCGTATGTTCATATGTTCAAAAAGGTGAAGGGTCTGCATCAAAAGCCCTACACAGAGATGCTGCAGGAGCTCAATATGTTCACCCTGGATGAGAGGCGGAAAGTGGGGATATGATAGAGACCTTTAAATACCTCACAGGGTTTAATAAGCTCTAGTTGGGAGTATTTTTCTGAAAAAGGTGCTCTAGAGCAAGGTTACATGCTATGAAGCCAGAGGGGATTAGATTCAGGTGAGATGTATGGAAGTATTTCTTCACAGAAAGAGTGGTGGATTCCTGAAACAGCCCTCCAGCTTCGGTAGTGTGTCAAAACAGTGGTGCTGTTGAAAAATGTCTGGGATAGGCTCAAGGGACCTCAGGGTAAGGAAGGTTGGGGAGAGATAGTGTCATAGATCAACTGGGTCTGCAGCAAAATGAAGTTAGAAAAGAATGGGCAGATTAGGTGGGGCAAGCAGCCCTTGTCTGATGTCAGATTCTTTGTTTCTATGCTATTAATTTCAGGTCACCCCTGAAAAAGGGCCTCCTATGTCTCCAGTAGGCACAGCCAGTTAACAAAATTAATAAATAAATTATTGTTTACTGGGTAAGGTATACACTAAGCAAAATGAATGCCTATTTTCTCAGATACGACTTGGGAGAGTACAACAGAGAACAAAATCACAATGTAAAACATAGAATAGGTAACAGAAATCATGTACAGAATATGAGGCCTCCTCTTAATTTTGTCACTATATCCTCTTCCCAGGCATACAGTACACAGTCAAACGGATCTTGGAGAAACACTGGCACATGCTTCAGGCTGAGACTAAATTAGATCACATTACTATAGAACCCTCTAGAATGGTCTTCAGATGAGCTACCAACCTATGATATATGTTGGTATACAATCATCACACTCGAATTATTGCCCCAATAGGAACAATCTACCCACAGGTAGACACCCTTGTAGAAACTGTAATTTTGTAAAGATATCAATAAGGGCCACCAGTTCTCTAGGTCCAAAGCAGACAGATTGTTTCATGCAAAACAATTGATTACTTGAAGTACATAATTGGTGGTCTATATAGCCACATGCGTCTGTGGCATTCACCCAGGACCACTCCATCAACATTCCTGACTACAATATATTTTGTGTAGATAGGCATTCTAGGGGAGGCGGGGTAGCTATCTATGTGTGGGATAAATTAATTGCCTCAGTGGTGAACGTCACCTCATTCCCCAAGGAATCTGAGTGCCTGACCTTAGAGATCCAGCTTTCTCAATCTGTGTCCCTGTCAATTATTGGTTGTTACAGGCCCCCATCTGCTGGGTTAAAAGTTATGGAGCATTTAAATGATTTTTCTAACCTAGTTGATTTCAAAGGTTGCCATCCTGGGCAACTTCAATCTCGACTCATCTGGTTCCTCCAAACCTTTAAAAGACCTTAGCGATGCCTTCAGGCTCACTCAACTTACCTCAGAAATCACCCATCCAAACATAAAGAATCCGCCTCGTAGCACAATGCTAGATCTAATAGTTGTAAATAAAACCTCCATTTAAAACCCAGTCTGGTGTTTTCATTAACGATCTCAGTGATCACTGCTTCATTACATGTGTAAGAACACCCCATACATATATCTACCTCTACATATGTTTCCAAAGAAGCCGCTGGAGCTTTGATTCTAATGCATTCCTTTCAGACCTGCAGCATGCCAACTGGCAAAGTTCTACTTAGCCCCACTGTGGAAGAGGCATACAAGTCTTTCATAGCATTCTACTCAATACCATTAATAAGCATGCCCCACCAGATAAAACCCACACAAGAAAAAGGTCCTTCCATGATTCACCAATGAGCTTAAAGCGACCCTACAAAACAGAGATGCCCTATGGACAAGAAAATCAAACACCCAGATGATTGGGCAGCATTCAGGGCGGCTAGAAATCGTAGCACCAAACTAGTCAGAGCGGAAAAGGCTAGATATTTTCATAGTGAGCTTGAATCCTCCTCCAAATGTGCTTCTAAATTCTGTAGTGCACTCAAAGGTTTGAGGGAAACATCCCTGCCAAGTCACTCCCATCCAAAGTCTTCTCTGATAGGGTTGTCCATATGGATAAGCATAAGATACTTGATCTCCTTAATGATCACTTGGCCACAGCAGGGTTAGCATTTGTTACTTCCCTGCCAACACTCTTGCACTCAGCTACAGTTTGTCGGATGCAGCTTGCCTATCCCTGGTGTCTACCACATGCAATGCAATCTTTTAATTTGCCCCAGTGTCAGCAAAAACATGGAAGACTTACTCTTGGATCTGGATATAAAAAAGTGCAGTTGCTGACCAGATTGAGCCATACTGCCTAAAACTAGGCTATCACGCCTTATCTGCTCCCATTACGTACCTATTCAACCTGTCCTTGTCTCAGGAGTCCTCCCCATGGTCTGGAAGATGGTGCACATCATACCATTGTTCAAGTCTGGAGACCAAGCAATTTAAATAATTTCCACACTATTTCCTGCTCCCTATTCTATCCAAGATGCTGGAGAACATTGTTAACACACAGATAAGGTGCTTCCTTGTGAGTAATAACTTTCTAAACTAATACAGTCAGGATTTAAGCCTCACACAGTACAATTTAAGCACTTGCCAAAGTATCCAACGATTGACTAATGGCCTTGGAGCAGAAACAACATGTCTGCCCTTTGTTCTTGGACTTGAGAAAGCGCTTTGACATAGTTGACCATGCATTGCTCATCACTACTCTCAGTAATCTTGAGATAGACCATTTCACCGTAACTTGGTTCACAGGTTATCTATCGGATCGCCACCAGAGTGTCAAGGCTGGTGTGGATCTTTCCCCTCTAAAACCCATTCTAAGGGGGCTCTCAAGGCTCCATTTTAGGCCCACTATTGTTCGCAATTTATGTAAACAATATTGATACTGGGGTCAATTGCCCAATATGCATCTCTTTGCCAATGACACGGTCCTTTGCATAGCAAGCCCAACTCCAGAGTCAGCATTTGCAGGCCTGCAAAATGAATTCAACACCCTGCATAAAAATCTTCTGTACTTGAAGTTATTACTCAGTGCCAAAACCAAAGCAATGTTGTTTTCACCTTTGCCTTACACCAAAGGTGTGTAATTCTGCCATGGCCCTGCAGGTCACTACCCTACTATGTAAGCCCTTGAATTTGTGTGACTTAATCCAAGTACTTGGCCCTGTGGATTGACCACAAACTTTAATTTGTGAAACACTTAGAGGAGCTTACAAAGAAACTGAAACAGAGCTTGGTCTTTCTTTCAGGATTAAGAACCTGCTTACACAAGAAGCAACTGTTAGGCCAGTCCAAACTATGTTCCTGCCACTTGTGGATTATGCAGATTTTATCTACGGGCAAGGCCCAAGTTCTGCCTTGCCTAAATTAGACACACTTTAACATCGGGAAATCAGATTTATCACAGATGCACCATATCATACCCATCACTGCACCTTTACGCCATGGTTGATTGGTCTTTATTTAGTTTCAGACGCCATAGGAATACAGTCTTTTTGACCTATAGGGTTATAATCAACAAACTTCTACAATACATTTCCAACTGTCTGCCCATCTCTCCTACTTCCTGCTACACGCTGAGAAGCCTTTCCCTGATTTCCTGGTTGTCCCTAATATCAGGACATGCTTTGGAGCAGCAGCTATAAGACGACTCTTCCAGCGATATGAAGCAACATGCAAAAGGTTCTAAAGCCTGCAATACCAGTAAACTGGGCCTTCTTTAAGGCTCTGTTCCTTCAGTAGTTCATTGAATCCTGTTACTGCATTAACTAAGCTGAGCCCTGTATCTTGAATCCTGTATACACAGTTGGGTAGTAAGCATTACTGAAATTAGATTACATTGCCCAGTATGTACTTGTAACTGATTACTTATAGAAAATGTAATACAATTGAGTTACTGATTACGTTTTCTACAGGTAATGCGTTACTTGTAACGATAATTTAACATTACTGGCCGCTTGCTCTATGTTTCCTAAGAGCCTGTCATGAGGAGAATGACAAGTAAGTGTCAAGTGAACAGTGATTTAATTGCTCAATATGTTATTCTGTGTTTCATGGGCCTCTCTCCCTTTGATATTCCGCAATTATGCCGTCATAGCAGTGAGATAAATCCTCATCTGCAGTTCACAATTTACAATTTTAGTTAAAGCAAGGACCAGGAAAGAGGATTTATGGCACTCAAAACACTGTCCTGACTGCCCTGATCTACCTTTGCTAGTCTCTGTCTGTTTGCTGCTGAATGAAGAAGCTAGAGTCACGCAGCAAAGGCATGACAGAGGGTCTATACTAATATTAGCTTAGGGAAAGATTCTCTGCTTAATTGACAGCGGGTGACTGATCACTGGTGGTGGGCTCACTACTAGCTCTAAATTACCTTTAATGTGAGGTGCCAGCAGTTCCATTTACTGTTTGTGCTGTTGAGAATTTGGGCACCCTCTGTATGTACCAGGCAATACTTCCTTACTTTGTTTCTGTGAGCCCTAGGTGGAGCACGGAGGACAGGTCAAGGAGATATCAATTTTAAACTTGTTGTCAGAGCTGGATGTACCAGGCATTGCATGTCATGCTGTGGCTGAATGACAAACATCATAGCAGTCTTAGGCAAGCTACTATGGTACGGTAAAATAAAACAGAAAAGAAATACCTTCACTAGGTTATCATCACTGAATACGGCAATGTGATTTCCACATAAAGCAAAGACCACACAGCCTTCTGTTCTGTGTGTCTCATGCTACATTTTGAGTGCATCTGATCACATCAATTAGTTGGGCTGTGCAACACAGCACATACAGAGTATTCTAAGTCTAGTGCATTTCTGTAGTTTTTATGACCCAGATCACCATTGTTAGTGAGAAATGCCCTAGAATATTTATTTGTATTTTGCAACTCAAAAGTAGTTGAGGATCAGTAAATGGAACTGTGAAGCTGAATATTTTATTAATGTAATTACACAAGTATCAAGCTAGTTGAGATTCTTGTTTGCACAGAATAATTTGCTGACTTAAAGTCACAAACCAACAAAACTCCCAACCCAAGTCTGACTTCCAGAAGAAATTCTGCCACAAAAGAAAAAAAAGTAGGCATACTCTGTACATACTCTGTGGCCAGGTTGGAATGAGTGCGGCAGAGAAGCAAGCAGGAGTGGCTGTCAAACATAATCATAACAACAGTGCACTTGAGGTGGTATCTGAGGTGGGTGCAACCGCACCTAGGCAGGACTGACAGTGCCTCAGTCAAAAATGAATGAACTGAGCTGGTCTGGTGGTGCAGAGGGCTGAAGCACTGTGCACCTTACCGCACCATCGCCGATGACCCAAGTTCGGAAATCCAGCTTGGGCTAGTGGTGGCTGGCAGGGGTGAGGGTACAGAACTGGATAGAGTGGCCAGGTGGCAGCTCTCCTCTCCAGAGAGGATCCAGTGCATCCCTTGGCACAGGTCTGCCTCCTGGTGGAGGCCAGGAGTGGAACAGTCAGAGGCGCACAGGCATTAGGCTGTGGGTGGGCGGGAGGGGGCTGTCACTGGGCCTGTAGTACGCATGCGCGCCGCACATGAGTCTCTACTCCTGGGGCCCCTGGTTAAGGGAGAAAAAGGAGAAGAAAACTCCCCGTGGCAAATGAAACCCTTTCCCTGCAAGCACCACCCTGGGCTGGGCATAAGGTAAGCCCCTGTAATTCCGGGAGTCAGAGCTTGGGGGGTGGTCAGGCTGATGGGGGCTCCTGGGAACAGGAGATAAATCAATAACAAAACAAAAAATGAACAAACAGTTCTTTATTAAATCCAGTAAATCCAGTAGAAAGAATTGAAAAAAGGGTACAATCTACTTCGTTGAAACCCAACACCTGCTCCCTGTGTGCAGCATCACCGGTTCTTTTTACTGGATTTCAGTCAATCAAGCAATCAAAATCTTTATTTATCCAGGCGGGCACCATTGAGCAAGGCTCATTTGCAAGGTGAACCTGGTCATGAATACATCAAAGTACAGTACAGAAGCAGGTATGCAAAAGCAATAATATACAAGGAAGAAAAGTATATATAGTGTATACAGTACAGTACAAGGTTGAAATAATTTAATAAAACTGCTCATTTTGCCTACAAGAACCACTGCTCTGGTGAGTCCTTTTTCATATTTAGAAGCTGAACTGAATCTTCCATTATAAAGGGAATGGCAATTACAGCTCTGAAACGTTGTGCAGATGCTAGTCCCCTGTGTTATCACAATCAGTAAAATAAATAAACAGACTGAGGTGGCGGCACTCTTTATGTGCTATATCAGGGACAGCAGGAAATTTGCATAGTGAATAACACAGATCATTTACCATATATAGAATAATGGATAGGAACTCTGCACAACAAGGCTGTGTTTCCATCAAGGGAGTTGATGATGTCATAGACCTCGAGGGCAAAGTTCGACAGGTCCCTATGATGTCATCAACCCCGAGATGGAGAAACGGCCTTGTTGTGCACAGTTCCTATCTGTTATTTTATATAGCATTTGTTCCCCCTAAAACTGTGCCAGTTTAATTTTGCATGGATTTGTTGGTTTCTGTACCTTGTCCTGACACTGCCATTTCCTCTCAGTCCTCGCTGCAGTCCCACTCTGCTGCCGACCCTAAAGGTACTCAGTTCCTTCGCTGATGTCCAGCTTAGTTTTGTTCCCCAGGATGACTGATTTATTAAAAATATACTGTTGAAAAATTGATAGTTTGGAAACACGGCACCAACTAGGCAGTCCGTGTCCAACTAATTGAGAAGCTTGTGCCCAACCGCCGCTTAGCAGCACCACCATGTTGTACAGTATTTTTGTGATGCACAATGTTTCAGCCAATCGGAAAAGTGTAAGGTTAAGAAGTTGTTGTACTATCTTGTGATGTCAGAAAGATAGTACAACAGCTTTTTTGACCTTTAAACTGTCCTAACAGGATTTGGAAACCATTGTTTTCCATCTACAATAAACCCTAACCATATACTATAAATAGCTTACGCCATCTCATGCTTAAAATGGCTGGGTTTGTGAAAGCTGATAAAATAGCCCTTTTGTACATGTTTCTACTCTATTCTGTATGAGTGTTAAAGTTGGATGCTGTGTGCATAGTATGGTGAGTCCTTTTTTCATATTTAGAAGCTGAACTGAATCTTCAGTTCCAAAGGGAATGGCAATTACAGGTGGATGTACCTCTTCCCGTGTTATCAGGAACTCAATTAACATTTTTAAAAATGGAAGTCTAAACAAATTACTTTGCTGCAGAGTATCCATTTTAAAAATAATTGCACTTGTTACATTGCAGCTTCTCTGTCCAGTCATGTTTCCTTTAAATGTGGCACATTAAATGAGCCCAACAAAATTGTAAATACAAGTTGGTGTTTTGTTTAATTCATGAACATTGTTAAAAGTTATTTGTAAAGCTAAAACTGTCAGCTCCAAGTTACAGTTTCCTTATCAGATCAGTCCCTCGACAGTCACACTGAATGCCTACTCTCTGACGACTGCCTCTTACCAGATTAATGATGTGGATACCCCCAAAATCTGCATGGGTGATACTGATTTCTGGGTGTAAATGGGGTTCAAGTGGCACTGGTGACAGTCTGACAGATGAGCTGCAGCATAGTGGTGGTACCCAGCCTGCACAAGGCAGAAGGCATGGACAGACAGACTGGGCATCAAGTCAGTGGACCAAGGGAGTTAAAATATTGTATTTGACACAAAGGAACAAATTGGTGAAAATCTTTTCTAAATGGTCCCTTGATCATATTACCTTTATTTTAAATTTAATTATTGTTAATTTTCACTACAGTACCCCTTCTATCTACGTCTATTTGAAACTGGCTCAACACTCCTGCATTATCATATTTGGGGAATCCATATGGCAATTATAATTATTAAAGATTATATATCAAACCACTAGCAGTGTACCAGTGTCCTTTCTTACCACATAATACTGATTTTAATTACTCAACTGAGAAAAATGTGCTGTCCTTTAGCAGAGACAGTGTTGTTCTAAAGTTGGCCATTTCCTACTGGCCTGGAATACCTGCTCCTTTTCTCCTCCTGGTTTATATCAGCCTGACATTTGATAATCTGGAACTGTCAGTGGAGGGGCTCAAAGTTTGTTTTTCAACCCATTCCAGAAACTCACAATCCCATACTTTTATCCTTGGATTTAATTAAATATAGAAATAACAATACCCTGCCTGAGCCTCCTCCCTCAAAGAGACATTATATATTCATTTGACCCAAAGGCATACTTACTTGACCTAAAATACTCCCCTTGTGGCAGAGTTTTACCTTGCTAAAACAATGGAAACTGCATATTCTATACTGCATGAAATCATTACCTATGCCATGAATCTACATGCACGTCTGTCAAAAAATACGCATAAAGGCTAGAAATGCGTTGGTTCACTCAAGATCTCAAGGCTGCACTACTGTCCAGGCAAAACTCTGGAAAACTGCCCACAAATCCCAAAAGAGGAAGATTGGCGCCTCTTTAGAACAGCCAGAAATCGTTGCACCAAACTGATTAGGAAGCTAAAGCCTGCTATTACCAAGCAGAACTAGATACTGCAGCCAATTGTCCCTCCAAATTCTGGGCCACAATCAAAGAACTGGCGGAGCCACGTCACAAAATATGCTCCTACAAAAATTACCTCTGACAATACAGTAATCAATGACAAAAAGAGACACTGCAGGCATTCAACACGCACTTCGCCACAGCAAGCTTAGCCTTCGATAACTCATCTGCATGTAGCCTGCACCCAACTTGGCATGACCCCACCAAATGTTGGCTCCGTTAGTCAACATTTCTCATTCTCATCGGTTTCCCTCAAGGAAGTGGAAGACTTGATTCTCCACCTGGATACTAAGAAAAGTGCCACCGCAGATGCACTTGAACCATACTTCCTAAAGATAGCATGCCACATTTTGGCAGTGCCTATTACTCATTTATTCAACCTGTCCCTAACACAAGGTACCCTCCTCAAATATGGAATATCGCACACGTTATCCCGCTATTTAAATCTGGAGACCCTTATGACCTTCATAACTATAGGCCAATTTGTCTCCTACCCACACTCTAGCTACTGGAAAAATAGTAAATGGCCAACTAAGATCCTTCATCGACAGAGAAAAATTACTAAACCCCTTCAATCCGGATTCAGATCCAACCACAGTACAGTCTCAGCATTAGCTAAAGTAACCAAGGACTGGCAACTGGAGTTGGAGCATAAAATGTCAATATGTGCTGTGTTTGTTGACCTCAGCAAAGCATTCGACACAGTCGACCATGACCTGCTCTCGACTCGCTAAAAACACTAGGACTGATGCTACTTTCTAAACTGGTTCTCTGAATATCTGACAGATAGATACCAGCAGGTGAAAGCAGGTTGTGAACCATCTACCCTAAAACTCTTACAAAGAGGTGTCCCTCAGGGATCCATATTAGGTCCCTCCTCTTGCAGTGTATATCAACAACATTGATAAGGGAATCAAGGATGCAAGTATTCACTTATTTGTGGATGACGAGCGGTACCTGAGTCGTCCACACCAAAAGAAGCTTTGTACTGACCTACAAAAGATTTCAACCTCCTGCAACTCCAACTAATCAATAAAAAATCGTATTAAATGATAAGAAAACTAAAGCCATGTTATTTTCCCCACAATCTACACAAGTGCTACTGATTCCTCCCCAATAACCACAATGCTGGGAGAGTGCTTAGATTACTTTCCGAAATTCAGATATCTTGGGGTCTGGATCGACTGTAAACTCTCCTTCACTGACCACCTGGAAGACTTGATGAAAACATTAAGGCCAAGACTTGGCCTTTACAGGATAAGAATATTTCTTACAGCAAATGCAAAGAAATGACTAGTCCAAGCCACGCTCCTGTCCTTAATTGACTACGAGACTTCATATACGGTAGCTGTGTGGCTTCCTATATTGGAAAATTGGATACGCCTACCACAGAACTATACACTTCATCACTGACCTCCCTCTCTACCCATCATTGTGCACTATATGCCACCACGGGCTGGACCTCACTTCACTATAGGCACAAATTTAATGCAGCACTCTGAACACTTAGAGTCCCTCAGTGGCAAACTCCTCAATAGATCGTCGACTGTCTGTCTCTGATTGTGCCCAGGAATTACTCCCTTAGAAGCTGCTCACAACTCCTGCTAATATACCCAGGGCACTCAAACTAGTTGGGAGAGCCGCCTTCGATTCTCTCTCCCATCAATATGGAATAAACCCAAAAAATAGTTAGCTGAAAACCCCAGTAAGTAGCCTTTTGTTCAAAAGGCTTTACCATGATGGCATTATGGAAATTTTCAACTGCTTTACTAAACACTAACTAACCTCCTCCTCAAACAGATGCCCACAAATGGTGGCCCCTAGCTGAAATGTGTGCCTCTGGCTCTAGCATGCCCACCAACAGATCCACAGGATTTATTGCCGAACTCCATATCTTATTCTTTGATGCTCTGAACAGCTGTAGGCTGATTCTAGCACATGCTACCACACTTGAGGATAATTATCATCTTCACCCCAAAATATATTCAGTCCCTCGTCCATCCAGCACCTCCCTCTGCCCCAACCTCTGCGACCCTCCCAGTTATGCCCCTGCTACTATATTCCTCTCTTGCACTTAGTACAATGGCAGCTTTCTCCTCCATATGTCACTGCATTTTGGGGCAAAAATTGCTTCATTCACCTTTTGTACGGTCCTCCACCCTCCCAGTCCCTCACTCTGCTGAAACAATTGGGTCCTCTTCACTTGAACCCTATTCCCCACCTCTCCCTACATTATGTGCTTGATATCTTCTATCTGGTATGCCTACCCTCCCTAACATTTCCCACTACAAAATGCATAGTTTTGGGCTTGGATCCAGCACAAGTTCATTATCCACTACTCCTTCTAGATCTATGTTTAATGTATATTACCTGTAAATGTGCATTTTACTAAAATAGCAGCTATATTTACTGTTTGTACTAGTGTAACTTGTCTTTCTGTATTATTATTACTGTAGGACCCAAGGTACACCTTGTAAATGAGCTTGCTCAATGGTGCCCATCTGGATAAATAAAGATATTGATTGATTGATTGATTGATTGATTGATTGATTCAGTGGTTTAAACCTTGTACAGGAATACTCCAATTATGTGTATTAAAAACTCAATGATGTGTGAAATGGGGAGCTGTGAAGCCAACCCAGCTATTTGGTTGTATTGGACCCTAAACCTAGACAGAACACTATCCCCAGCAGCAACATAAAATAAAATGCCATCATCAATGACAATATAAAACAACTTTGAGAACTTTAATAATCTACTGGAGGAAGCAAAATAAATTCACTTTATAAAGTCCCACTCTTGATGCCCAGTTTCTGCTAAATGGAGGAATAAGAACATTCACTCCTCTAGAGCTGTGTTGGATATAAATTTGGTCCATTCACTTAAAGAGCTCCATGACACAGTTGAGACAACTTTGAAGAAATATAATAGTCAGGCATACAGTAAATGTACCTTCTATTTTATATTTTATTCTATAATTCTGACCCTTTTTCCTTATTACTAATGCATGAATAAAGTATCTCTACCATTTTAGGTCTGGCTGCCTGCCCACCCTGATGTCATTATTCTGTTTATGACACTGAAATATGTTGCAGTGAGATAATTATGATATCACTTATGGGATTGAGATGCCATGTGTAGAGAAACAGCCAGAGTAAATATAGTCTAGGGAACAGGGATCTTATTTTCATGCAACTGTTTTCAGTAATAAAAAAATGGGATTTGATTATTGAAAATATATGAAGTAATAAAGAAAATGAGATGGAGTTGAATATAAATCTTACTTTTTCAAAGTTTTCCTAAAGCTGTCAGGGGCTGTTTAAGTCTGGAGCAGAATTTTCTTTTCACTCATACAATTATTATTTTAAAACCTGGTGCTGTAAGAAGAAGCCATTTTCTCATCTTTATCTGGAAAAAGGAAGTTGTAATATTATCTCCAAGAATAAACGTCCTGGGATCAATTCATCAAGTTTGCTGTATCAGTGTAAAACCTGAAAGCACTATTCTTTGTAACTGTCCAGCCATAAAATGACATAGTAGGACAGTTCCAAAGCATAGGTGTCAGCATGGCTCAGTTCATATCACATCTGCCTTTGTACCAGAAGGTTGTGGGTTCTCATCTTACACCAGGGTTGGACTTGCACCTAAAACACTGGCATCTGAGTACAGTATTGGGGGTCCTGTACTGCTGGGATGTGCCGTCCTTTGGATGAGATGTTAAACTGAGGTCCTTTTACCCATCCTGGTGCTGTCCAGGTGGCAGTAAACAAACCCAAGACACTCTTCACAAATAGTAGGGGACATTCCTAGTGTTTTGGCCAACATTCCCTTCCCATGAACTGGTTCTTGCAATTGTCAAGGCTGTGTGTGGGTGTTGATGTGCAATATGGCCATTGCTACACATTCAGTCACCGCTACCAGTCTAGTGTTGCTTGTAAAGCTGTGGGATACACTGTGTATGGAAAAGTGCTATATAAATGCTGATTCTTATTCTTCTTCATATGCACTAAATTGGCCTGAATCTAGTTACACCTCCAGGATTTATCTGCCCATGTTATACAGTCTTCACTGGAAATATCACAGACAGCTTAATCTGATTCAGCCTCACTTGGCATTCATCTGTGTGGATCGTGAAGGGGAGGGACAGCTGCAAAGCAGGGTACTAGCTGCACACTCGAGTAGACTTGATAGACCATGTGGCATGTATCTGCTGGCAAGTAAGTAAGTAAATCTTTGTAGGTATAGAAGTACAGAATTTGACAGCAGATAAGGACAGCTTGGCCCACCCCATCAGCCCTGTTTTCTCCTATTGTTACTGCAAACCTTGTCTTATCTTAAAAGTAATCGACCTGGGTTTTTACTTGATAACTGTACCAGACACAATGAGCTCTACTTAATAACATTCATTTGTCCTGCAATTTATATTTAAATAAAAGCTAATTTCATTTAAAATGCAGTGGTTCTATTTACATCCCATTTGAAAGTAATTTTTTATGTTTGCTTGCACGCATGTGCAAGAAACATAGTGCCACCATATGAAAATTCGTAGGGTGTGCCTCCCTATCAACGCCCTGCTGCCTTTTGCAGGCATGGCCCCACTGCGTAATGAATGCAAGAGCTGTCTATGACAAGGTTTCCAAATGCAGTGGCTGACAGTTGAAAGAAAGGCACTGCAGCATGTAGGCAATTTGCATACTGATGTCAGCAGTATGCAAAGTGCCTACACATCAGCACTGCAGTGCAAGAGCTGTCATGGACAGTTTCTCCACCCCCAAAATAAGTAACATGCTGGGGCCTACCCCAGCATGCTCATGTGCTCCACCCCACAGTATGGCTGACGGGGTGCCCAATCACCCATCGGCTGCACTGCGCCTCCCCAACAGGTTATAGGTGCCACGCTGGGAGCCCACCCAGCCTGGCAACACTAAAGGCTGAGGGAGTGCCCAATCCCCATCGACTCCACTGGCCCCCAAACAGCCTTTGAAATGCCACGCTGGGAGACTACACCAGTGTGGTAAACGCCTGTCTGCTGTCCCCCAACACACTTCCAGGTGCCACGGTGGAGCCCATCCCAGCATGACAAAAATCTCTATGGCTGACAGGGGTGCCCAATCCCCATCGGCTCTGCTGGCTACTTCCCCAAAAACTTCCAGCTGCCATGCTGGGAGCCCACCCAGTATGGCAAATGTCCCACGTCATCTTCCTAAAAGGAAAAGACCTAGAAAGAAAAAATGGTCCTTCGCTGACTGTCTTGACCCCCACCCATGTGAACCCTGCCTCTCCACACCTCCCTCACCCCATACTTACCTCTGAGTCCGGTAGCGATGATCTACGTTGGACTGGGAACATGTCTGTACTCTTCAAATCCGACGCGAACTGAGGAAATGACTGTAAGCTGTATAATGGGATAAATAGGGTTTTTCAACTTTGATGCATATCTCGGACATTTTGGGAATTTTTCACCACATTTTCAACATGGGGTTTTGGGACCCAACCTCATGAATTCTTGCACTGTCATTTTGTTATTTGGTCCCGAAAGGTGATTTCATGGTCACTGCATGAAACCACCTTTCAGGACTGATGTACAAAATGACAGTGCCATAGATTATGAAGTACTCTCAAAAACCCTATGTTGAAAATCTGGGAAAAAATCCCAAAATGACTGTTTTACGAGTGCATTGCACAGTTCCTATGCATGCTAGTAAGTTTATGAATTTTTAATATTTGCACTCCAGGTTTTCAACATTGCCATTTTACCACACTTCCTTATGAGCAGAACAGCTGTCATTTTCACATCTTCCCAGAATGTGTTTCATATGTAGCGACAATGGCGCAGTTGGTGTGTGAAATCAATGTTTGGGACAGATTAAGAAAATCACAATGACACTGTTCCTGAGCAGAGGTCTCAAATGGCTATGTTGAAAATTCGACAAAAGTCCATAAAATGACTGTGTTACAAGTGACCATTGGCGCTGTTTCCATGCACCTCATAAATTCATGAATTTGTAATATTTTCAGTCCAGATTTTCACCACTGGCATTTTTCCATACTTTCTTATAAACAGTACAGCTGTAATTTTTCACAACATGGCCAAAATGTGTTTTCACACTTTCGCGAGAAATGCATGGTCGCTGTGAGAAATCAGTGTTCGAACAGAGATAAAGAAAATGACAGAGACACTGTTCATGAGTGGAGGTCCCAAAATGCCTGTGTTGACAATCAGCCATAAAAAATCCCCAAAGTAATTACATTATGGTGTGCATTGTGCAGTTTCTGCACACGCCATCACTTCACCAGTTTTTTACTATTGTCACTGCAGATTTTCAACATTGCCATTTTACACCTCCCATGAACAGTACAGCTGTCATTTTTCACATTCTGTTCAAAATGTGTTTTCGCACCTGTGGTGCCAAATGACATAATCACTGTGGAAAATCAGCTTCAGCTAACAAACTGATCTTACCACTGTTCATAAGGTGGGGGTCAGAAAACCATGTTGAAAATTTGGAGTGAAAATACCAATGAATGCCTGAGGGTTAGGGTTTCTGACTATAACACCCCACCCTGTAGACACTAACAGGCAACATGGGTGTGACTTGAATTGTCACCTGTAATGCTCATACCATTCCACCCCCACCCACACCCTGCAGCCAGTGAGGAGCATCGAGGGTGCTTTGGACTCTTAGGCCCCAAAGTTCACCCTATTCTCCTATGCTGCACCCATCTCACTGTATTTCCTGATGGAATAGCATGAGCATATGGGCCAAAGACCCCAAGGCACACCGTAACACTTGTCGGTGTCTGCAGGGTAGGGTGTGGTGAAATGGCATGGTCGTTATGCCTGACGCACCCAAAGGCACACCCCACCAATGCCCATGCCGGCAAGCAAACATTCGGCATTGACAAATGCTTGCTTAATGTAGCCTTACGCTTGCACAATTGTTTGTTTATTCTCTTATGTACTTTGCTTCAGCCATTCTTCTTGCAGAGCACATAAATCTGTTTAATGAATAAGCATCACCAAGTTATCAAAAGTAATATAAAGTAATATGGAAAGTAATTTGCATTACAATTACAGTAACTGATTACTTTTATGACAGAGTAATCAGTAACTGTAACTGATTACATTTCTTTAAGAGTAACTAGTAACTGTAACTGATTACTTTTTAAAAGTAAGTTACACAAATCTGCCTGTATACTACTTGTATATTGTCCTCCCTTGTACATCTTCAACACATCATGCCCTGCTAGTCTTCCTTTGCTCACGAAAAAATTCAGGAAATGTTGGGGGCCCTTTGAAGTAAACACTCTTCGCTCAAGTTATTGTTCTTTAATCTTTCTTTTATTTCTTCTCCCCTACGTTTCACCGAATTGGAGCTTGTTCACGGGTTTATTCTTTGTTACACATCTGTAAATACATTTATTTTATGTCATTGATCAGCATTTTTTGATATGATATTGTTACATTTTAATTCTTTGGTGTATACACATACCATTCAATAAAGATTATTACTTTGCACCCTTGTACTGTACATATTCTTAATTTTTCACAGGGTTAATTTATTTGTATTTGTTTAGATCCTAAGTTGCATCCTAAAAGACGCACAGTATGTTAGTGAACACAGCACTGCTAACAACTTGAAACAAGGTTTAACTACTGCCTGTAAGGCTTGTTCTCATATTTCTTGGTTTGCAGCATACCTTATATATTACTTAAAACTTCTTGTCTTTCTTGTAAAGAATAATTTTAGGCCTGTAATGACATAAACATAATTTTTGAAAAGCTTTGCTGTTATTATGCTGTTTAATATTATAATGTGGCTACATTGTGGCTTCTATTTACTTATTTTATTAACAGCATACCTTAAAGGAGACTGTGAGCTTCTAAGAGTGGAATTATTGTTCTTTGTAGTCTGTGAAAACATAACCATAGTATTCCTCTATTGGTCTCATAGCCATCATTTTACTTTTATAATTGAAGGTTCTAATACCAACTTCTAAATATTCTTTAATATTTTAACTGTTTACCCTCACTCCATCTGGCTCAAGTTTCTCCTTTTTGAAGTTCCTCTGCATGTAAGCACTGAAGCCCAACTAAATTTTAATGGTAGCTACTTCCTGATAACATCTCACCCGTTTTTAAAGATCCCATGGTGTGACAAACCATGTCATCACACCAGTTGATCGCACCTGCGGCGATCTCGGTTGCCAGGTAACCGAACACTACTGCACTGATCAGTGCAGTTGGATACTACAAAATGGGCTATTTGTTCCTAGTTGCTGCAGCTCTGTGCTAGTTTACTTTTTGTTTATTTTTAACTTTCTTGTGAGGTTATTAAATGAAAACACATTGTTCTCATACCATGATTTCTTTTCACAGGGTGACATAAGAGTAAAGAGGATTTTTGCTAATATCAACAGTTCTCCTGCCTTGATTTAAAATACTGCAAATCAATTCAAAATTTTCAGAAGTATTATTTGTTATTATATCACCTTACATCACTGCTTTCTGCATCCCAAACTGTGAAATTCATAATGTAATACAAACAGTCATTATTGTTTATTTGCTGAGGTCAACTGCAATTTGACCTTCCTATTCATTAAATACTTTAAATCACTTAGTGGCTTAAAATTGTCTTCTCAGATCAGTTCTCTAGCTCACATTATACCAAGCTTGTTAAATACCATAGTATTGTTTAAACAATTCTTATTCAGATAACACTGGGGTCAAATGCAACTTGACCTCCTGTCATAAATGCTGAAAGTTGATCTGGAGGTAAAACATCATCTTTACTGTTTTAGACAGTGATTGTACTACGTTATTTATAATATACCTATATTTGAACTTCTCTTAGTACATTTGCTATAACAGCATTATTTGTTATCTCTGGGATTAATCACTGCTTATTTATTTTGCTGAGGGGCCAGTTGCTATTTGGCCTCCCTTCAATCAATACTTGGCACTCACTTCATGGTTTAGCATTTTCTTCACAGATCATTTCTCTAGCAAGCATTTATTATTTTCAGAGGGGTCAGTTGCAATTTGACCTTCCCTTCCTTAGGTGCTTGTCAGTCATGCCATGACTTAAAATTATCTTCACAGATCAATTCTCTAGCTCACATTCTACCAAACTTGTAAATACCACAGTACTGTTTAAACAATAAATTATTTAGATACTACTGGGATCAAATACAGCTTGACCTTCCTGTTAAAAATGCTGAACTTTCTGCTTGTTTATTATGCTGAGGGTCAGTTGCTATTTGACCTTCTCCTTCAATCACCCCATGCTTTACAATTATCTTCATAGATCAGTTCTCTAGCTCACATCAAACCAAACTTTTAAACACCATAATACTGTTTAAAACAATCAAATATCACAAGGGTTTAAATGCAGCTCAACCTCTCTTTTGTCAATACTGTAGTTGTCCTGGTGGTAAAACATCATCTTTACCTTTTAGATAGTGATTGTACTGTTATTTATCATATCCATGTGTTTGACTTCTTAGTACACTTACTATTACAATGTTATTTTTGGGTCAATTGCTACTTGACCTCCCTGTAGTAAGTGTTACAGGTTGTTCTATAAGTTACATCTCTACTCATTTAATATATTCCTGTACTGTTAACTTCTCATAGTTTACTTTACATAGTAACTTTTATTGTGATCATAATGGGGTCAATTGCTATCTGACCTCCCTGTTATATCTACCCTTTCAGTTCTATACGATCTAAATGCATGCCTGCCAGTTTGTTTCACATTTATCCCAATCCTGTTGTCTAATGTGTTCATGTGAAATATCCACCTCATTTCAGCTCTTAAAGATAATCCCAGTTATTACCTCCCTCTCTTTCTGGTGTCTGTACTTTTTCTGATCCCAGAACCATAAAGAAGCTCCACTATGACCTGCTTGTTCAAAATGTGTTGCTACTGGGGATGTCTCTTCTTTTCTTCTTATATCTCCTTATGTTCTTGTATGTGGTCTTCAGCATTCTGCTGTTGTCTAATATACAGCTTATCACAAGGGCATTGTATTACATATGTACCCCTTCTGTCATGCAGTTAATATACTGTCTAATTGGATGACCATGCCCTATGTGGATGTATGAATGTTTGTTTTTTTGATGTAGACTACATACTGAGCACTCACCTCAAGGGACCATGCCTGGTGCTAATGGTCCCAACAGTAGTTAGTGCTTCCTTGTTTTCTGAATTTAAATTGAGATTTTACTAACTGATCCTTAAGGTTCCGTACTTTTTGCAGCTATTATGGGCTTATTTAAAAGTTCTGGTATTTGTTCACTTCCATTCCAACTAAAGGCCAATGTTTGTTTATTATTTGTCTAATTTCTTTAACTTAGATTGTATTTAGTAGCAAATACAATTCTTTGTGGCTTTATTTTGGGCCTTTACTTTTTAATAGTTCCTCTTGTGTCTTATTTTTATTTTTTTCTTCTGCTTGTTTCAATGTCCTAGGCTTATATCCTCTCTATGAACCTATTTAACATGATTTTTGATTCTTTCTTCTTCTTGTATTGCTGTACAGTTTTGTTTCACTCAAGTTTACTGAGAGTATGGAATACTTTCATTACGCTGGTTTCATGGAAACTATTACCTATGTAATATGGTGTTTCTATCTGTTTCCTTCCATAAATTGCTGTTCCTAGCTTGTTATTTTACCTTTTTATCTTGAGGTCTAGATATGGTACTTCTTTTATCAAAATTCATCACAAACTTAAGATTTTATCTTTGTTGTTCAGTTCCTCGTGGAATTTAATAAGTTCTTCCTGTGTTCCTTTCCATAACATAAATATCATCAATAAAACGAGCCAAGTGTGTATATTTCTGTTATTTTCTAAAAAATGTGTGTTTTTCAAAATTGTATGATATGCATTGGCATATTTATGCCATTAGTGAACCCATTGCTGTCCCCTTATTCTGTTGATAGAATGTCCCATCAAACTCAAAATAATTCCTTTTAATATCATATCTGCCATTTCTGCAGTATTCTGGTTTTAGGTGAGCTGTTCCCGCCCCTAATAACTAATATGTACCCCAGACATTGAACTCCTTCTGATGTGGGATAGATGTGTATAAACTTGCTACATCAAACGTCACTAAGATGGTTTCTTCACTTAAATCTTGTTCTGTGATTTTTGTAATTTCAAGATCATGTCTGTAGTATCCTTGACATAAGATTTTGTTTTCTATTAATGGCTATAGGTGAAAGTTTATATATTTTGAAATTGGTTCTAAGATAGATTCAATGCCTGAGACTATTGGTTTGCCATTAGGTGGATTAGTTGCATGTTTGTGAATTTTAGGTATAGAATAAAAGTTGGTATTCGGAAATCTTTGGTTAATATTTCAGCTTCCCATTGTTCTATCCATTGCATGGCTTCATATTCATTAAGCATGGCATCAATTTCCTGTTTTATTTTTAGTTGGGTCTTCTTGTAAACCTCATAATTTCTGTGTTCATAAGTAAGTTCATGCACATTTCATTTTGTGTCCTATCTGACAACTATATCCTCCTTTATCTGCACTTTATTATGATTGTTTGATCTTGCTTTAAATTCTCTAATGCTTCTCTTTCTTTTGGTTAAATTATTCCATTTTGGGTTCATACTTTCTTTGTGTTTTAAATAGTCCCATAATTTCTTTTCTGTAATTTTACAAAACGATTCTATGCCATGATTTTACCAGAAGGTGGATTATATTTGATCTAATTTGTATTCTCTTAAGAATCTTTGTTGTATGTATCAGCTGTTGTGTCACTTCCACCAAATTGATTTTTAGGTATAGATTCCTGTAAACTTTTGCAGGTCTACCCAGGTCGAACAGATTAACTGGTTGGGTAGGGGGCAAAAGATAATCCTAAACTCAGAACTTTTATTTTCCAGTTAAGAGTATTCTTTTGCTCAAATTGAATATAGGTATAATGTCTTCATTGTATTTATTTGCCTCTGCCTCTCAATTGTCTTGTTTGCCTTCCACTATTCCTCCTCCTCTGCCCCTCCCCATCTGAATCCCTTCCCCTATCTGTAAATCACTTTTGTTTCTGAGTTCATATCTATTCTCTGTACTATTTATGTTTTGTGGTCCTGGTTGTTGTGTTATATGTTGTTGCTGAGTGTCTTTTGTGGGTCCCTTGTAGAGCTGCTATTGCTAACTGTACTTTCACATGTTATGTACTGATTATATGACTGTTGTCTTCGTTGTATTTTTGTAGGTATATACCTTGTTGTCCCTGTAATCATTTGTGTCCCTTATAAACTTTTATTTTTTTTTTTAATCTTTCCTCATATTCTGCCAATTTTTGTTTACATCATCCAGATTTTTCATACAATTATTCTGGCATCTTTAATTTTAATGATTCTTCTGCTAATTTTTATCATTTTCTAATATTTGCCTCTCATCTATTATGGCTTTGATGAGGACATACATAAAATCACTAACTAGCCTTGTTTCTGATCCCATCCCATTTATTGTCTAATTGTTCTGATTTTATACCTAGGTTGGGGTTCAACATTGTTTCTTAACCCTCTGGGTATTCTATTGATTGTAAGTATTGTGTTGAAGTTATACCATGCCACTCTAAATGGAGTTTTGTATTTCAAATTTTCTGTTTTTAGGCAAGTTGTTTTGGGCCTTCACCGATCTGCACAGACAGGTCGCTGTCTCCTCTCATGGCTGCAGAACAGTCTCTTCTTCTCCTCAACTAAAATGTCACAAAATGTAAATTACTTTCCTGCTTCTATATCTGTAAATGCATCCATATTTGGTCTGTTCATTGCTAATATCTATATGTTTACAAAAACTTATTAGCCTGATAATGTGGTACACCTCTTGTGTGGCTGTTAAGGCCTACTTCAAACTGTAAAAGTTTATACAATTTTCAAAGAAATCAACTTCCACTATATACTCACTTTAGCCTACAAAAGTGAATCAAAAAGATACAATGTAAATATTGTTTAGTGGGTAATGGTTCTCTTCTAGGTTCTTAGCCCCAATCTAGGCTTTCAAATTCAAGAAAAAAATACAGGAAATGTTGGGCCCTTCGAAGTAAACACCTTCGCTCAAGTTATTGTTCTTCAATTTCTTTTATTTCTTCCCCTTCATTTCGCTTTTGACTTGGAGCTTGTTCACGGGTTTATTCTTAGTTACACATCTGTAAATACATTTATTTTATGTCATTGATCAGCATTTTAATGATATGATATTAATACATTTTTAATTCTTTTATGTATACACATACCATTCAATAAATATTATTACTTTAGCACTTAGTACTGTATATATTCTTAATTTTTCACATGGTTAATTTATTTGTATTTGTTTAGATCCTAAGTTGCATCCCTAAAAGACATACAACATTATGTTAGTGAACACAGCTCTGCTAACAACTTGGAACAAGGTTTAACTACTGCCTGTAAGGCTTGTTCCCATATTTCATGGTTTGCAGCATACCCTCTATATATTACTTAAAACTTTTGTCTTTCTTGTAAATATACTTTTGGGCCTGTAATGACATAAACATAATTTTTGTAAAGTTTTGCTGTTATTATGCTGTTTAATATTATAATGTGGCCACATTGTGGCTTCTATTTACTTATTTTATTAATACATACCTTAAAGGAGACTGTGAGCTTTTAGAGAGGAATTATTGTTCTTTGTAGTCTGTGAAAACATAACCATAGTATTCCCCTATTGGTCTCATAGTCATCATTTTACTTTTATAATTGTAGGTTCTAATACCAACTCTAAATATTCTTTAATATTTTAAATGCTTATCCTCACTCCATCTGGCTCAAGTTTCTCCTTTTTGGTTAAGTTCCTCTGTATGAAAGCATTAAGCCCAACTAAATTTTAATGGTAGCTACTTCTGATGACCTCTCACCCATTTTTGTAAGATCCCATGGGTGACTAACCATGTCATCACTACCAGTTGATCACACCCAGCGACCTCTGTTCTAGCAACCAACACTACTGCACCGATCAGTGAAACGCTTGACGGTATGTCTCAGTGTTTATGTCATTACAGGACCAAAATTATTCTTTACAAGAAAGACAAAAAGTTTTAACTAATATATAAGGTATGCTACAAACCAAGAAATATGGGGAACAAGCCTTACAGGCAGTAGTTAAACCTTGTTCCAAGTTGTTAGCAGCGCTGTGTTCACTAACATACTGTGTATGTCTTTTTAGGATGCAACTTAGGATCTAAACAAATACAAATAAATTAACCCTGTGAAAAATTAAGAATATATACAGTACAAGGGTGCACAAGTAATAATCTTTATTGAATGGTATGTATACACCAAAGACTTAAAATGTAACAATATCATATCAAAAATGCTGATCAATGACATAAAATAAATGTATTTACAGATGTGTAACAAAGAATAAACCTCGTGAACAAGCTCCAAGTTTAGCAAAATGTAGGGTGAAGAGAAATAAAAAGAGATTGAAGAACAATAACTTGAGCTAAGAGTGTTTACTTCAAAGGGCCCCCAACATTTCCTGTACTTTTCTTGAATTTGAAAGCCTAGATTGGGGGTCAAGAACCTAGAAGAGAACCATTACCCACTCAAACAATATTTACATTGTATCTTTTGATTCACTTTTGTAGCTAAAGTGAGTATATAGTGGAAGTTGGTTTATTTCTTTGAAAATTGTATAAACTTTTACAGTTTGAAGTAGGTCTTAACAGCCACACAAGAGGTGTAGCAATTATCAGGCAAATAAGTTTATTGTAAAATATACATAGATATTAGCAATAAACAGACCAAATATGGATGCATTTACAGATACAGGAAGCAGTCTACAAAGCATTTACATTTTGTGACATTTTCAGTGGAGGAGAAGAAGATACTGTTCACAACTATGAGAGGAGACAGGGACCTGTCTGAGCAGATGGGTGAAGGCCCAAAACAACTTGCCCAAAAACAGAAAATTTGAAATACAAAACTGCCGCTTAGAGTGGGTATAGTCTAACACTAACACAATATTTACAATGCAATAGAATACCCAGAGGGTTAAGAATCAATGTTGAACCTAACCTAGGTATAAAATCAGAAAAATTAGACAATAAATTGGATGGGATCAGAAACAAGGTTAGTTAGATTTTATGTATGCCTCATCGAAGCCATAATAGATGAGAGGCAAATATTAGAAAATGATATAAAATTAGCAGCAGAATCATTAAAATTAAAGATGCTAGAAGAAGAATTTAAGAAAATCTGGAGGACTGTAAACAAAAATTGGCAGAATATGAGGAAAGATTAAAACAACAAAAAATAAAAGTTTATAAGGGACACAAATGATTACAGGGACAACAAGGTATATACCTTACAAGAAATACAACAGGAGACAATAGTCATATAATCAGTACAACACATATGAAAGTACAGATAGCGATAGCAGCTATACAAGGGACCCACAAAAGACACACAGCAACAACATATAACACAACAACCAGGACCATCTAACATACATAGTACAGAGAATAGATATGAACTCAGAAACCAAAGAGAGATTTTCAGACAGTGGGAAGAATTCAGAGGGGTGAGGGGTACAGGGAGGGGAGGAATAGGTGGAAGCAAACAAGACAAAGGAGAGGCAGAGGCAAATAAATACAAATGAAGACATTATACCTATATTCAATTTGAGCAATAGAATACTAACAATGGAAGAAATAAAAGTTCTGAGTTTAGGATTATCTTTGCCCCTACCCAGCCAGATAATCTGTTCAACCTGGAGGTAGACCTGTAAAAGTTTTATTGGAATCTATGCCTAAAAATCAATTTGGTGGAAGTGACACCACAGCTGATACATACAAACAAAGTCTTAAAGTGAATATGCAAATTAGATCAACATATATCCACTTCACTGGTAAAAATCATGGCATAGAATCGCTTTTGTAAAAATACAGAAAAATAAATTATGGGATTATTTAAAACAAAAGAAAGTATGAATCCAGACTGGAATAATTAAACTAAAAAAGAAAGAGAAGCATTAGAGAATTTAAAACAAGATCAAACAATCATAATTAAGAGTGCAGATAAAGAGGGGGTATAGTTGTCCAAGATAGGACACAATATAAGGAAATGTGCATGAACTTACTTATGAACACAGAAAATTATGAGGTTTTAAAAGAAGACCAAACTAAAAAATAAAACAGGAAATTGATGCCATGCTTAATAAATATGAAGCTATGCAATGGATAGAACCATGGAAGCTGAAATATTAACCAAAGATTTCTGAGAATACCAACTTTTATTCTATACCTTAAATTCACAAACATGCAACTAATCCACCTGGCCAACCAATAGTCTCAGGCATTGAATCTATCTTTGAACCAATTTCAAAATATATAAACTTTCACCTACAACCATTAATAGAAAAACAAAACCTTACGTCAAGGATACTACAGACATGATCTTGAAATTCTAAAAATCACAGAACAAGATTTAAGTGAAGAAACCATCTTAGTGACATTTGATGTAGCAGATTTTACACTTCTATCCCATATCAAGAAGGGATTCAATGTCTGGGGATATATCAGATACTAGGGCAAGAACAGCTCACCTAAAACCAGAATACTGCAAGAAATGGCAGATATGATATTAAAAGGAATTATTTTGAGTTTGACGGGACATTCTATCAACAGAATAAAGGGACGGCAATGGGTTCCATAATGGCACCAGCATATGCCAATGCATATATGTACAATTTTGAAAAACACACATTTTTTAGAAAATAACAGCAAAATACACACTTGGCTTTGTTTTATTGATGATATTTTTTATGTTATGGAAAGGAACACAGGAAGAACTTATTAAATTCCATGAGGAACTGAACAACAAAGATAAAAATCTGAAGTTTGTGATGAATTTTGATAAAAGGAAGTACCATATCTAGACCTCAAGATAAAAAAGGTAAATAACAAGCTAGAAAAAGCAATTTATAGGAAGGAAACAGATAGAAACACCATATTACATGGTAATAGTTTTCATGAAACCAAGCTTAAACAGAGTATTCCATACTCTCAGTTAACTTCGAGTGAAACGAAACTGTACAGCAATACAAGAAGCAGAGAAAGAATCAAAAATCATGTTAAATAGGTTCATAGACAGAGGATATAAGCCTAGGACATTGAAACAAGCAGAAGAAAAATAAAAAATAAGACACAAGAGGAACTATTAAAAGTAAAGGGCTCAAAACAAAGCTACAAAGAATTGTATTTGCTACTAAATACAATCATAAGTTAAAAGAAATTAGACAAATAATAAACAAACATTGGCCTTTAGTTGGAATCGAGAGTGAACAAATACCAGAACTTTTAAATAAGCCCATAATAGCTGCAAAAAGAGTACGGAACCTAAGGATCAGTTAGTAAAATCTCAATTTAAATTACCAGAAAACAAGGAAGCACAACTACTGTTGGGACCATTAGCACCAGGCATGGTCCTTTGTGGCAAGTGCTCAGTATGTAGTCATACATCAAAAAGACAAACATTCATACATCCACATACAGGGCATGGTCATCCAATTAGACAGCATATTAACTGCATGACAGAAGGGTAATATATGTAATACAATGCCCTTGTGATCAGCTGTATATTGGACAAACTAGCAGGATGTTGAAGACCCGTACAAGAACATAAGGGAGATATAAGAAGAAAGAATAGACATCCCCAGTAGCAACACATTTTGAACAAGCAGGTCATAGTGGAGTCTTTAAGGTTCTGGGGACTTGAAAAGTACAGACACCAGAAAGAGGAGGTAATAACCGGGATTATCTTTAAGAGCTGAAATGAGGTGGATATTTCACATGAACACATTAGACAACAGGATTGGGATGAATGTAGAAACAAACTGGCAGGCATGCATTTAGATTGTATAGAACTGAAAGGGTAGATATAATAGGGAGGTCAGATAGCAATTGACCCCATTATGATCACAATAAAGTTACTGTATAAAGTAAACTATGAGAAGTTAACAGTACAGGGATATATTAAATGAAGTAGAGATGTAACTTATAGAACAACTTGTAACACTTACTACAGGGAGGTCAAGTAGCAATTGACCCAAAAATAACATTGTTATAGTGAGTGTACTATAAGAAGTCAAAACACATGGATATGCTAAATAACAGTACAATCACTATCTAAAAGGGTAAAGATGATGTTTTACCACCAGGACAACTTACAGTATTGACAAAAGAGAGGTCGAGCTGAATTTAACCCATGTGTTATTTGATTGTTTTAAACAGTATTATGGTGTTAAAAAAGTTTGGTTTGATGTGAGCTAGAGAACTGATCTATGAAGATAATTGTAAAGCATGGGGTGATTGTGAAATAGAAGGTCAAATAACAACTGACCCTCAGCATAATAAACAAGCAGAAAGTTCAGCATTTTTAACAGGAAGGTCAAGTTGCTTTTGACCCAGTAGTATCTAAATATTTATTGTTTAAACAGTACTGTGGTATTTACAAGTTTGGTAGAATGAGCTAGAGAATGATCTGTGAAGATTATTTTAAGTCATGGCATGACTGACAAGCACCTAAGGAAGGTGAAGGTCAAATTGCAACTGACCCTCAGAAAATAATAAATGCTTGCTAGAGAAATGATCTGTGAAGAAAATGTTAAACCATGAAGTGAGTGCAAGTATTGAATGAAGGGAGGCCAATAGCAACTGGCCCTCAGCAAAATAAATAAGCAGTGATTGATCCCAGAGAGATAACAAATAATGCTGTTATAGCAAATGTACTAAGAGAAGTTCAAATATAGGTATATTATAAATAACATAGTACAATCACTGTCTAAAACAGTAAAGATGATGTTTTACCTCCAGATCAACTTTCAGCATTTATGACAGGGAGGTCAAGCTGCATTTGTCCCCAGTGTTATCTGAATAAGAATTGTTTAAACAATACTATGGTATTTAACAAGCTTGGTATAATGTGAGCTAGAGAACTGATCTGAGAATACAATTTTAAGCCACTAAGTGATTTAAAGTATTTAATGAATAGGAAGGTCAAATTGCAGTTGACCCTCTGCAAATAAACAATAATGACTGTTTGTATTACATTATGAATTTCAAGTTTGGGATGCAGAAAGTAACGTGATACAATAACAAATAATACTTCTGAGAAACCTGGAATTTATTTGCAGTATTTTAAATCAAGGCAAGAGAACTGTTGTTATTAGCAAAAATCCTCTTTACTCTTATGTCACCCTGTGTAAAGAAATCATGGTATGAGAACAATGTGTTTTCATTTTAATAACCTCACAAGAAAGTTAAAAATAAACAAAAAGTAAACTAGCACAGAGCTGCAGGAATTAGGAACAAATAGCCCATTTTGTGAGGCTCCAACTGCACTGATCAGTGAGTAGTGTTCGCCGTTTAGCAACCGAGATCGCATAGGTGCAATCAACTGGGGGTGATGACATGGTTAGTCACACCATGGGATCTTACAAAATGGGTGAGAGGTTATCAGGAAGTAGCTACTATTAAAATATAGTTGGGCCAGCCCAGTGGCGCAGAGGGCTGAGGTGTTGAACGCCGCACCTTGCTCCACGCCGCGACCCGGTTCGTAGTGGACTCGGGTAGCCAGTGGTCGGCCGGGGAGTTAGGCTTGAGCATCCAGTGACAGCTCGCCACTCCGGGAGGGATTGGGTCACATTCCTGCTCTTGTGTGACCCCGAGTGGAGGCTCGAGGAAGTGCATGCCTGCAGGGATTGGTCGGGCCGCCAAGCAGAGCAGACATTGACGATGCGCCATGACGCAGGGGATCGCAATCTGCTAAGGGAGGGAGAAACAGGAAAATGGAGCCTGTCTCTTCCGGGAGGAAGCAGGGACCTGGGACATGCCCGCGATTTGCCTGCTCCCACTGACAGTCCATGGGGCTGACTTAAACTGTTTACCGGGGAACCTCTACTGCTCCCACCCAGGGGAAAGCCGCAGGCTCCATGGGGGCCTGTGACTGTGCAAGCTTGGTCGCTGGTAGTGGGAGGTCCGCGGGACAACGCCAAAGGGTCGGAGGAGGCAGGCTAGGAGGAGGATAAATACAATTTCAAAAAAAAAAAATTTAGTTGGGCTTCAGTGCTTACATGCAGAGGAACTTAACCAAAAGGAGAAACTTTAGCCAGATGGAGTGAGGGTAAGCAGTTAAAATGTTAAAGAATATTTAGAAGTTGGTATTAGAACCTTCAATTATAAAAGTAAAATGATGGCTATGAGACCAATAGGGAATACTATGGTTATGTTTTCACAGACTACAAAGAACAATAATTCCACTCTAAGAAGCTCACAGTCTCCTTTAAGGTATGTTGTTAATAAAATAAGTAAATAGAAGCCACAATGTGACCACATTATAATATTAAACAGCATAATAACAGCAAAGCTTTACAAAAATATGTTTATGTCATTACAGGCCCAAAATCATTCTTTACAAGAAAGACAAGAAGTTTTAAGTAATATATAAGGTATGCTGCAAACCAAGAAATATGGGAACAAGCCTTACAGGCAGTAGTTAAACCTTGTTCCAAGTTGTTAGCAGCTGTGTTCACTAACATACTGTGTATGTCTTTTTAGGATGCAACTTAGGATCTAAACAAATACAAATAAATTAACCCTGTGAAAAATTAAGAATATATACATTACAAGGTGCACAAGTAATAATCTTTATTGAATGGTATG
Source organism: Neoceratodus forsteri (assembly GCA_016271365.2). Classification (NCBI taxonomy): domain Eukaryota; kingdom Metazoa; phylum Chordata; order Ceratodontiformes; family Ceratodontidae; genus Neoceratodus; species Neoceratodus forsteri. The sequence continues at coordinate 420,296,578 of CM057451.1, forward strand.
TGTATACACCAAAGAATTAAAATGTAACAATATCATATCAAAAAATGCTGATCAATGACATAAAATAAATGTATTTACAGATGTGTAACAAAGAATAAACCCTTTGAACAAGCCTCCAAGTCGAGCAAAATGTAGGGTGAAGAGAAATAAAAGAAAGATTGAAGAACAATAACTTGAGCTAAGAGTGTTTACTTCAAAGGGCCCCAACATTTCCTGTATTTTTCTTGAATTTGAAAGCCTAGATTGGGGCATAAGAACCTAGAAGAGAACCATTACCCACTAAACAATATTTACATTGTATCTTTTGTTTCACTTTGTAGGCTAAAGTGAGTATATAGTGGAAGTTGGTTTAATTCTTTGAAAATTGTATAAACTTTACAGTTTGAAGTATGCCTTAACAGCCACACAAGAGGTGTAGCAATTATCAGGCAAATAAGTTTATTGTAAAATATACATAGATATTAGCAATAAACAGACCAAATATGGATGCATTTACAGATATAGGAAGCAGTCTACAAAAGTATTTACATTTTGTGACATTTTCAGTGGAGGAGAAGAAGATACTGTTCACAACCATGAGAGGAGACAGGGACCTGTCTGTGCAGATGGGTGAAGGCCCAAAACAACTTGCCCAAAAACAGAAAATTTGAAATACAAAACTGCCGTTTAGAGTGGCATGGTCTAACACTAACACAATATTTACAATGCAATAGAATACCCAGAGGGTTAAGAATCAATGTTGAACCTAACCTAGGTATAAAATCAGAAAAATTAGACAATAAATGGGATGGGATCAGAAACAAGGCTAGTTGTGATTTTATGTATGCCCTCATCGAAGCCATAATAGATGAGAGGCAAATATTAGAAAATGATATAAAATAAGCAGAAGAATCATTAAAATTAAAGATGCCAGAAGAAGAATTTAAGAAAAATCTGGAGGACTGTAAACAAAAATTGGCAGAATATGAGGAAAGATTAAAACAACAAAAAATAAAAAGTTTACAAGGGACAAATGATTACAGGGACAACAAGGTATATACCGACAAGAAATACAACAGGAGACAACAGTCATATGATCAGTACAACACATATGAAAGCACAGATAGCGATAGCAGCTATACAAGGACCCACAAAAGACACACAGCAACAACATATAACACAACAACCAGGACCATCAAACATACATAGTACAGAGAATAGATATGAACTCAGAAACCAAAGAGAGATTTACAGACAGTGGGAAGAATTCAGAGGAGGGAGGGGTACAGGGAGGAGGAATAGGTGGAAGGCAAACAAGACAAAGGAGAGGCAGAGGCAATAAATACAAATGAAGACATTATACCTATATTCAATTTGAGCAAAAGAATACTAACAATGGAAGAAATAAAAGTTCTGAGTTTAGGATTATCTTTTGCCCCTACCCAGCCAGTTAATCTGTTCGACCTGGAGGTAGACCTGCAAAAGTTTTACAGGAATCTATGCCTAAAAATCAATTTGGTGGAAGTGACACCACAGCTGATACATACAAACAAAGACTTAAAGAGAATATGCAAATTAGATCAAAATATAATCCACCTACTGGTAAAAATCATGGCATAGAATCGCTTTGTAAAATTACAGAAAAGAAATTATGGACTATTTAAAACAAAAGAAAGTATGAACCCAGACTGGAATAATTAAACTAAAAAAGAAAGAGAAGCATTAGAGAATTTAAAGCAAGATCAAACAATCATAATTAAGAGTGCAGATGAAGGAGGGGGTATAGTTGTCCAAGATAGGACGAATATAAGGAAATGTGCATGAACTTACTTATGAACACAGAAAATTATGAGGTCTTAAAAGAAGACCAAACTAAAAAATAAAACAGGAAATTGATGCCATGCTTAATAAATATGAAGCCATGCAATGGATAGAACCATGGAAGCTAAAATATTAACCAAAGATTTCGAGAATACCAACTTTTATTCTATACCTTAAATTCAAAAACATGCAACTAATCCACCTGGCCAACAATAGTCTCAGGCATTGAATCTATCTTTGAACCAATTTCAAAATATATAAACTTTCACCTATAACCATTAATAGAAAAACAAAATCTTATGTCAAGGATACTACAGACATGATCTTGAAATTACAAAAATCACAGAACAAGATTTAAGTGAAGAAACCATCTTAGTGACATTTGACGTAGCAGATTTATACACTTCTATCCCACATCAAGAAGGGATTCAATGTCTGGGGTACATATTAGATACTAGGGGCAGGAACAGCTCACCTAAAACCAGAATACTGCAAGAAATGGTAGATATGATATTAAAAAGGAATTATTTTGAGTTTGACGGACATTCTATCAACAGAATAAGGGACAGCAATGGGTTCTACAATGGCACCAGCATATGCCAATGCATATATGTACAATTTTGAAAACACACATTTTTTAGAAAATAACAGCAAAATACTCACTTGGCTTTGTTTTATTGATGATATTTTTTGTTATGGAAAGGAACACAGGAAGAACTTATTAAATTCCATGAGGAACTGAACAACAAAGATAAAAATCTGAAGTTTGTGATGAATTTTAATAAAAAAGAAGTACCATATCTAGACCTCAAGATAAAAAGGTAAATAAAAGCTAGAAACAGCAATTTATAGGAAGGAAACAGATAGAAACACCATATTACATGGTAATAGTTTCCATGAAACTAAGCTTAAACAGAGTATTCCATACTCTCAGTTAACTTGAGTGAAACGAAACTGTACAGCAATACAAGAAGCAGAGAAAGAATCAAAAATCATGTTAAATAGGTTCATAGACAGAGGATATAAGCTTAGGACACTGAAACAAGCAGAAGAAAAAATAAAAAATAAGACACAAGAGGAACTATTAAAAGTAAAGGGCCCAAAATAAGCTTACAAAGAATTGTATTTGCTACTAAATACAATCATAAGTTAAAAGAAATTAGACAAATAATAAACAAACATTGGCCTTTAGTTGGAATGGAGAGTGAACAAATACCAGAACTTCTTAAATAAGCCCATAATAGCTGCAAAAGAGTACGGAACCTTAAGGATCAGTTAGTAAAATCTCAATTTAAATTACCAGAAAACAAGGAAGCATAACTACTGTTGGGACCATTAGCACCAGGCATGGTCCCTTGTGGCAAGTGCTCAGTATGTAGTCATACATCAAAAACAAACATTCATACATCCACATACAGGGCATGGTCATCCAATTAGACAGCATATTAACTGCATGACAGAAGGGTAATATATGTAATACAATGCCCTTGTGATAAGCTGTATATTGGACAAACTAGCAGGATTCTGAAGACCCGATACAAGAACATAAGGGAGATTAAAGAAGAAAAGAAGAGACATCCCCAGTAGCAACACATTTTGAACAAGCAGGTCATAGTGGAGCTTTAAGGTTCTGGGGACTTGAAAAAGTACAGACACCAGAAAGAGGAGGTAATAACCTGGATTATTTTTAAGAGCTGAAATGAGGTGGATATTTCACATGAACACATTAGACAACAGGATTGGGATGAATGTAGAAACAAACTGGCAGGCATGCATTTAGATTGTATAGAACTGAAAGGGTAGATATAACAGGAGGTCAGATAGCAATTGACCCCATTATGATCACAATAAAGTTACTGTATAAAGTAAACTATGAGAAGTTAACAGTACAGGGATATATTAAATGAAGTAGAGATGTAACTTATAGAACAACTTGTAACACTTACTACAGGGAGGTCAAGTAGCAATTGACCCAAAAATAACATTGTTATAGTGAGTGTACTATAAGAAGTCAAAACACATGGATATGCTAAATAACAGTACAATCACTATCTAAAAAGGTAAAGATGATGTTTTACCACCAGGACAACTTACAGTATTGACAAAAGAGAGGTCGAGCTGCATTTAACCCTTGTGTTATTTGATTGTTTTAAACAGTATTATGGTGTTTAAAAGTTTGGTTTGATGAGCTAGAGAACTGATCTATGAAGATAATTGTAAAGCATGGGGTGATTGTGAAGGAGAAGGTCAAATAACAACTGACCCCTCAGCATAATAAACAAGCAGAATGTTCAGCATTTTTAACAGGAAGGTCAAGTTGCATTTGACCCAGTAGTATCTAAATATTTATTGTTTAAACAGTACTGTGGTATTTACAAGTTTGGTAGAATGTGAGCTAGAGAATTGATCTGCAAAGATAATTTTAAGTCATGGCATGACTGACAAGCACCTACGGAAGGGAAGGTCAAATTGCAACTGACCCCTCAGAAAATAATAAATGCTTGCTAGAGAAATGATCTGTGAAGAAAATGTTAAACCATGAAGTGAGTGCCAAGTATTGAATGAAGGGAGGCCAAATAGCAACTGGCCCTCAGCAAAATAAATAAGCATTGATTGATCCCAGAAACATAACAAATAATGCTGTTATAGCAAATGTACTAAGAGAAGTTCAAATTTAGGTATATTATAAATAACATAGTACAATCACTGTCTAAAACAGTAAAGATGATGTTTTACCTCCAGATCAACTTTCAGCATTTATGACAGGAGGTCAAGTTGCATTTGACCCCAGTGTTATCTGAATAAGAATTGTTTAAACCAATAGTTCTTTGAGTTTGTCACAGTGAGCCTCCCCAAATTCATGGACAAGATTTTGAGCCTCCCCAGAAACTGAAATAATCTTGGGCCTCCCTAATGGAAAATAACATACTGTACTTTGTGCAGTGCACCATGAATAAATTTAAACCCCTTTCAGTACTTTGGTCACATTGAGCTCTTTGTCTTATACTGATATGGGACCTTTGAAAAATAGCTCCTGTGCTCAAAGGTGTTATTTGAATAACAAATAAATAAAATAAACAAATATTATTATTCAGCATATTGTAAGACCTCCCATAGGCCAGCCTACTTGGTCCGCTTATTTCATTCTTGAACCATTGTTACCCTTGTTGCAGTACCTTCAAGGGTCAGACCGCTTTCTGTTTCCTCTCTATATGAAATAACCTTCTTACATACTTTGCCTCTCCCTAACCTTTCCTGCTCCTAACCAACTTCTCTGGGATTACTTTGCTTCTTCCTGCTGTTGCTCTTAGCACTTCTATGCTCAACCCTTGCATTTGGGCTGTTCTGCCATCAGTCTACAAATTGATCAGTTACCACCACTCATTATTTACTGTTCATATCGTTTGCACTATTGTTCTTGTGTATTTCTTGATTGTTTTGAAGTTACCTTTTGAAATGTAATCACTCCCTACCCTTCCCGGGTACACCTGAAATGTGCCTTGGCTCATTCACCTTCCCTTGTCACCTATTAGTAAATAAATATATAACATTCACCTACTGTTATCCTCTTTCAGTTTGGCCATCTCTTCACACAAAATATATAAACTCAAAATTTAAATATAGTACTTTCTCAGACCTGCCTGAGCCTCCCTGAACAGGTTGGGGCCTCCCAGGAGGCTGGCCTCACCATTTGAGAACCCTGGTTTAAACAATACTATGGTATTTAACAAGCTTGGTATAATGTGAGCTAGAGAACTGATCTGAGAAGACAATTTTAAGCCACTAAGTGATTTAAAGTATTTAATGAATAGAAGGTCAAATTGCAGTTGACCCTCAGCAAATAAACAATAATGACTGTTTGTATTACATTATGAATTTCACAGTTTGGGATGCAGAAAGCAGTAATGTAACGTGATATAATAACAAATAATACTCTGAGAAACCTGGAATTTATTTGCAGTATTTTAAATCAAGGCAAGAGAACTGTTGTTATTAGCAAAAATCCTCTTTACTCTTATGTCACCCTGTGAAAAGAAATCATGGTATGAGAACAATGTGTTTTCATTTTAATAACCTCACAAGAAAGTTAAAAATAAACAAAAAGTAAACTAGCACAGAGCTGCAGGAACTAGGAACAAATAGCCCATTTTTGTGAGCGCCAACCGCACTGATCAGTGCAGTAGTGTTCGGTTGCCTAGCAACCGAGATCGACAGGTGCGATCAACTGGGTGTGATGACATGGTTAGTCACACCATGGGATCTTACAAAAAATGGGTGAGAGGTTATCAGGAAGTAGCTACCATTAAAATTTAGTTGGGCCGGCCCGTGGCGCAGAGGGCTGAGGCGTAACGCCAATCCCCGCCTCCACGCTGGTGATCCGGGTTCGGGAGCGGACTGCAGCCGGTGGTCGGCCGGGGAGTTAGGGCTTGAGCATCCAATGACAGCTTCCTACTTAGGGGAGGGATTCGCCACATTCCGTTTAGCGCCCCCGAGCGGAGGCTCGAGGAAGTGCATGCCCTGCAGGGATTGGTCGGGCGGCTGCCAAGCAGAGCAGACATCGACGTACATGTCATGATGTCAGGGGATTGCAATCTGCTAAGGGGAGGGAGAAAACAGGAAAATGGAGCCTGCCTCATCCGGGAGGAAGCAGGGACCTGGGGCGTGCCGCGTTTGCCGCACCGCCTACAGTCCACGGGCCGACGAAACTGTAAGTTATGGGGAACCCCTACCTCATCTCGCCTGGGGTAAGCCGCTGCTCCATGGGGCCTGTGACTGTGCGAGCTGGGTTATGGTAGTGGGATGTCCGCTGACAACGCTGGAAGGGTCGGAGGAGGTAGGCTAGGAGAAGGATAAAATACAATTTAAAAAAAAAAAATTTAGTTGGGCTTCAGTGCTTACATGCAGAGGAACTTAACCAAAAGGAGAAACTTTAGCCAGATGGAGTGAGGGTAAGCAGTTAAAATATTAAAGAATATTTAGAAGTTGGTATTAGAACCTTCAATTATAAAAGTAAAATGATGGCTATGAGACCAATATGGGAATACTATGGTTATGTTTTCACAGACTACAAAGAACAATAATTCCACTCTAAGAAGCTCAGCAGTCTCCTTTAAGGTATGTTGCTAATAAAATAAGTAAATAGAAGCCACAATGTGACCACATTATAATATTAAACAGCATAATAACAGCAAAGCTTTACAAAATTATGTTTATGTCATTACAGGCCCAAAATCATTCTTTACAAGAAAGACAAGAAGTTTTAAGTAATATATAAGGTATGCTGCAAACCAAGAAATATGGGGAACAAGCCTTACAGGCAGTAGTTAAACCTTGTTCCAGTTGTTAGCAGCTTGTGCTCACTAACATACTGTGTATGTCTTTTAGGATGCAACTTAGGATCTAAACAAATACAAATAAATTAACCCTGTGAAAATTAAGAATATATACAGTACAAGGTGCACAAGTAATAATCTTTATTGAATGGTATGTGTATACACCAAAGAATTAAAATGTAACAATATCATATCAAAAAATGCTGATCAATGACATAAAATAAATGTATTTACAGATGTGTAACAAAGAATAAACCCGTGAACAAGCTCCAAGTCAAGCAAAATGTAGGGTGAAGAGAAATAAAAGAAAGATTGAAGAACAATAACTTGAGCTAAGAGTGTTTACTCAAAGGGCCCCAACATTTCCTGTATTTTTCTTGAATTTGAAAGCCTAGATTGGGGTCAAGAACCTAGAAGAGAACCATTACCCACTAAACAATATTTACCTTGTATCTTCCTTTGTTCACCCCTTTGTCATCTCAGTACCCTCATTTTCTTAAACACTATTGTCCTCCCTTTACTACCTACCCCTTGACTTCCCTTTATCTCTGACTTCTGACAGTGACTGCTCCAACACTTGGCCTCTTCAAGTCCAAGCTGCGCCTCTCACTGCTTGTATCCTGTGATTGCCCATCTTAACATTTCCACTGTTCCAGCTGCTCATGCCCCAGCACCCAACACTTTAATCAGTCTTTGCACCCTAGCACCCTACCTGTCATGTTCACTCTACAAAGCCCCTGGATGCACTGTCTCCCACCTCGCCCACCTCCCCCTGCATCTCCACCCTGCCCCATCCCAACCACCTCCCGACTCCCCTACCCCTGCACCCCTCCCTTGATCTCCTACCTCACTCCCCCACCCACCCCTCCTTCCCTTGTCTTGCTCATAGTTCAAGTCTTTGTACTGGTTATTACATGTCTGTAAGTCAATGACTATATGTTTGTAACTAAAATGGATGACTGTTGCACACGCTGACGAGAACCTTTGTAAAAGAGCCTCGGCTCAAAGGTATCGTAATCCTAGATTGAAATAAAAAAAAAAACATCTTAGCCTCACCTCCTCCTGCCCTTATCACCTCCTCCTTGACTTTCCCATACCTGACATCCAGTCCCTCTGTCTATCCCATAAGCCTTGTTGTGACTGGGCAGGTATTGTTTATATTGTAAATAGTGATTTGTATTATTCTGTAAATTATTTTTGTTCTTGCCGATCAATATTGTATTTGAGTTTGTGAGGTCTACTGTACAGTTAGCCACACTGCAAGCACTGTTATTTATGCCTAGCTCACATCTGCTCTACATGGACTATTATCTTATTTTATTATAACAACATTTAGCTTATGTGTTTTTTTATGACCTACCCAGGTCCACCTTGCAAATGATTCTGTCTCAGTGTTGTTTCACCTGGTAAATAAAGATGAGTAACTGATTAGTGGGTAAAATTAAGAGGCTCCTGAAACAGAGAATGGGGAACAGCTTAGCACAATTGAAAACAGGGATACATTGGAAAAAGAATGAGTCAATGCACTAGCTGCACATGTGAAAACAGAAGGTGCAAACCACAACTTCAAATTCCAGGGTTTGGAAAAAGTGATACTGGGCCAAGAAGGGGGCAGCTGGATAAATGTCTCTTACAGAGGAAATTCACTGGCAGTACACTTTACATGTTCATAGTCTGCCAGGACTTAATGCAGCCTTCCAACTAAGTGTTTTTCTGATCTCTTAGAAGCTAGTTTAACATTTTGGAAACTGTTCTGAGCTATAGATTTAAATATGTATGGTGTCTCTGCTCTGATGGTGTGATATTTATAGTTTCCTAAGTACTTATCTATATGGTTGCTTTACTAGATTATAACACCATGAATTATGAGCACAGTGACTATCAGTACATCAAGTATTGTTCAATGGGCATATGAAAATTAATGAGATATGCTTGAATGACTTTGTTGATAGTCAGAAGGTATATGAATTAATGAGGTTTGCCTGTGTTAGGAGGCTTAACACTGTTGTCCGGGTGCTCTGGGCCAATGGGGGTGGAGCTCAGAAGAAGATGGAGGGGTGGGGATAGGATGACTCAAAGATGGGATGACTAAGGGTACAGAGAGGCAAATGTGACCTCACAAAAGGGAGGCTTGGATGAAAAGGCCTGGCAGCCCATTGGCACAGAAGAGAGAGAGAGAGTGTGTGGTCAGGGTTTTAAAAGGTGATGCCTGGCCTGGAAGAGCACTCTTTGCTACTTAGAGTTTTGTGGTCATGGTTTCTCTGGCAGCACATCAGACTGGCAAAATAAAAGAGAAAAAAAGTTTTTTCTCTTTATTTGGCTTAACATTGGCAGTCAATTTCAAATGTTGGCTAATTTACAAGTTTTGTAGAGCCTTGAAGTGTTTGTCACATTTTGCCTTCAAATGAAGAAGCTAGGGCGAGGACTAATTCCCCAGCTGAACAGGTATATCAGTGTTTTATTGGGCAGAGTGTTTGGGCAGCAGGGTTAGCTAAAGTTTGATATGGATACAATATAGATGCAAATTCCTACATTTGGGAACCCAGGATTGCCAGTATATAACTCGTTGCTGCCCTGCTGGTACATTGGGCCTGCTCCTAGAGGTACACTGTTTGTTTGCATTCAAGCATTTTGTCAAAAGTTGGGGTTATTAGACTACCTTTTCCATCAGACAAAATAAAAAATTGGAGCTTATTGCCTGTAGTATTATTTAGTCTTAGGAATGCCCACAGATGTATCCCTGAACCATGGTTGGTGATGGGGGTGAGTTCCTTTCTTCAGGGAGGGCGCAAGTCCATCAAAGCGGGAAGCCACAAAAAAAAAAAGGTAGCGGGCCAATAGATAGAGTGTCTACCGGGAAGGAGTTTAGGCAGAGAACAGATGAGTCCACATGTTTTTACCTCGACCAGCATTTTTTTTGAATGGAGCAGATGGCATTCAGGTTGAATACAGACAGACTTAGGCAGGGACCTACCTTGTGGTGTCAGATGCTTGGAGGTAGAACTGGGGAATCAAGGCTGGGACACAAGGAAGCAAATTGTTTAGTTAATAGGATGGAGCACAGAACTGGAATTTCTGCTCCACTACAAGACAAGTTTAAAAAAATGGACAGAGAGAAAGGGGTCACCTGGCCAGACCATGTTACAGAGGGTTTTTCTTGGGTCTGTGGCGGAGGTGCTTACTTGCTGCTGGGGGAGAATTTATAGAGACTCACATGGACAACTGGATGAGGCATGAACCATTTCACTAAGGGTTCCAAGGGATGGAGATGACTTTTTGAATTACTTTATATTCAGGCACACGGATGGTCACCCAGGAAGAGGAGAGACATACAGGATCCCATGGAGGAGATTTGAGCAAAACAGAGGACCACGAGGAGCTGGGGAGGGTTTTCACCAGTGGACAAGAAGGCAGCCACCATTCTGGGAGTTACATTTGGAGGGCTGCCATCTTCGGTGCTCCTTGACAGGCCACCATTTTGGTGGAGTAGGGCCATTCATGGAGGCCCAAAGAGATAAAAAAAAAGCACCCACCATTTTAGAACGCCAAGGGGTGGCCACCATTTCACATTCCCACAGGGATTTCACTAGTGGCAGCCAGATACCTGCCAGCAACTCAGTAGGTCATGCTAAGGGCATAGCAACTCCATGGATCAGGTTTTTTATAAAACAAACAAAAAAAGGAATAGTCAGGAGGAAATATAGTTAAATAAAGGTAATCATCACAGCTATAATTAGTTTAGCAGTATGGATAAGATGTGACTGAGCTGGTATTCATATTTATTTATTTATTTATTCAGAATTCAGAAAATACCTTTGAGTCAGAGACTCATTTACAAAGGCTCCACATCACATTAGCAGTACAATCAGCAATAAGGTAACTAAAAAACAGGAAACAGAATAAACTTGATACACGTATTAATACCAAATAAATACAATTAAAGTCTCACATTCAATAATTAGACATTCTCAGCTCAGATGGGCATGTAGGCACGTGAGCTGAGGTGCTCAAGAAGTGAGGTAGGGAGGAAAGAGGTGGGGTGGGAGGAAGAGGATGAGGGTTGGCTATGCCAGCCAGAGGCCATTGTCATGGTGGGCAGAGGAGCGAGTGACAGCAGGATCAATGGCAGTCACAGCTGTTTAGTGACTGGAGATGCCCTTTGAGGTGGAATTTGAAGAGGCTGATAGCATTTTCAATTGTGATGGAGCTAGGTAGGCCATTCATCCATACAGGGCCTTGTAGCTAAAGGATCTTTGAAATTGGGAGGTTTGACAGTGGGGAACTGTAGGAGAATCTTGTTAGAGCTGGGTTACTTTTTGGTTATTAGTAGGTAGATTATGGAGATAAGACCGGGAGGGAGGGAAGAGACCAAGAGTGATTTTTGGGCCATTAGACATGTGTGGAATTTGATTCTGTTGTCGAAATTAAGCCAGTTTGTGGAGTTATATAGTGAGCAGGTATGAGTGAGATAGTCACAGTTCAGTACAAGGTGACAGGTTTTGTTGAGGGAGAGTCGTAGCCTCACTGAGGGTCGAGCTGGTGGCAGCACTATAGATGACAATGTCATAGTCAAGTAGGGAAAGGATAGAGGATGAGGCGGTAATTGAGGGTGTCAGGAGTAAGGCAGTGTTTGATCTGGTAGAGCAGGCTGAGGCAGTCATTAATGACAGTAGACAGGTGTTGTATGTGCAGGTGAAAGTTTAGTGCCAGGTCTAGGGTGATGCCCAGGTATTTAAAGGAGTCCACTTGCTCAAGAGGGTTTGGTCCCTTGCTAGGATCTGTGGAAAGAGTTCCTTCTTAGAGCTCTGAGGGTGGGAGAATATCATGAACTTGGTCTTCTTGTAGTTTAGTATAAGGCATTGATCAGTAAACCGCAGTTCTGCTTTACTGAATGAGGACTTGAGGGCTTGGTGCAGATGAAAGGGGTCAAGGCTGAATGCATAGATTATCACATCATCTGCATATAGTAGAAGATTTCGAGGACAGGAGGTGGGGAAGGAGTTAAGGTAAAGACTGAAGAGGTGGGGACCAAGGATGGACCCCTGGGGACCACTGAGAGGGCTGGGAGTTTATCAGATAGGTAGTGCCAATTTTGACCTGTTGGAACCAATTTGACAGGTAGTCAATGAACCAACTTGGGGCATCTTGGGAGAAGCCAGTGTCTGAGAGTGTGACTAGCAGAAGGGAGTGATTGATGGTGTCAAATGCCTTAGTGCGGTCTATAAACACAGCACCTGTAGTGTGGCCTTTGTCATGAGTGGAGTGGATGTGTGCAGTGAATTCTAGGAGGGCTGTAGTGGTACTGTGCCCTTTGTGAAGCTATGTTGTTGTTTACATAGAAGGTTGTGCTTGTTAAGGTGGTCGTGAGTTGATCATAGACAATGTGTTTGAGTGCTTTTGACGGAGGGAGGATAGAGATGGGCTGGTAGTCATTGGTGACATGTGGTCACCACTCTTAAATATAGGGGTAATGGAGCAGATTTCCAGAGGAGGGAATTTGCCTTAAGAGAGAGTGGTTGAGAATATGGGTGAGGGGTAAAGTATGTCGAGGAGGGTGAGCCGGAGAAGCCTTAGGTCCAAGGAGTCACTACTGTAGGTGGAGTTTCTAGAGCATTTTTAATGTAATGCTCAGCGGTCTGGGGGTGATGCATCCTAGGTGGAAGGGGAGTAGGAGGGGGATTGGGCAGGGTGGGTCAAGAAGGTGGTGGAGAACATGGCTGAGGTTAGTGAAAGTACAGTTGAATGCAGAGGCTACTCAAGAGGGGTAAGAGGTCATTACCCATCCACAACTATCTGGTTGGGAGAGGGGTTAGTGTCTTTGCCCTTGATTTCCTTGATGTTATTCCAGAATTTGTGCCTGGAGCCCCAGGCAGTGGTAAGAGCGACTTTGAAGTGCTCAGCCTTGGCTTTGCAGAGTGCCCATGAGCATTTGTTCAAGGCTTCACTGTATCTCTGCTTGTTGGCTGGACGTCCTGTCTCATTGGAAAGGTGCCAGAGTGAGTCACAGTACGCATTTGGGTCAGGAGGTGATCCAAGATCCAAAGGGTAGGGTTGCTTGACCATCCTTTTGGTAAGTGGGGCAAACCTGTGGCAGATGGTGTTGAAGGTGGATGAACAGCCTGAGGGCTAGGTCAGGGTAGAGGGTATTAGTCACGAGGACCAGTCCAATGATCTGAGATATGTTTTAGGAAAGCAAGTTTACCAGTGCCAAGTTTGCATTGGAAGATTATCTTGGGATGGGTTTTGGGCATTTTGCAGGACCAAGTGCAGATAACTGGGAGTGGTCACTAAGTGTATTTGTAACACATCAGTGCTAGTGATTTTAAGGGGACAATTGGTAAAGACCAGGTCCAGCAGGGAGGAAGATCTGATACAAGGATCCAGACATGTGGGAGAAGGGACTACTTGCACAAGGACTTGGGCTGTAGCCAGTACCGTGGGAAGGGTGGGGTGGGTGGGGCACCTGCCCCAGGCGCATACATCCGAGGCGCAACCTCAGTACAAAAAAAAAAAAAAAAAGTGCTAAAAAAAAAAATAAATAAAAAAAAATTCTAACTTCTGCCAGCAGGGTGCATCCCTCGGGGTGTCATATGGTCCGCTCTCGTCTGGAGAAAAGTCACATGGTACTCACAAACAGACAGTATTTAAAGGAAGGAAGCGCGAGTCTCGAGTTGATGAGATAGGAGAGCCGAGACAGTTAGGAGACGAGATGGAGAGAGAGACGAGAAAAAAAGTATTATATACTGTTTATACACAGCACAGTTTATAGAGAGCAAGACACAAGCGAGACAGACAGTCCAGTGAGTGGCAGTTAATTAAATTACATTTAATTAAGAGAGACTCTAGGAGTAGGAGCCTGAGGAGAGACAGAAGAACGAGCGGTTGTGCTGCTGTTGATTAGATCTGACTAGCCGAGTGGGCTGGGCGCCTGCTGGGAGGAGCCGGAGCGGATCAGGGGCTGCCTGCAGCACAGAAGAAAACAAAGCAAGTCGAACACACTTGACTGTGTAGACAGTTATAATATATTATGATGATTTTTTGATTTCATTTTCCAACCTGACCGACTCGGGGTGCTGAGTGAGTCGTGTCAGGTTGAAAATGAAATCAAAGAAGGAATCAAAAAATTGTAAAAATAATTTAATGTAAATTTTAATGAAATGAGAGTACAGCCAGATATGGCTGGCATGCCATATGTTTATGGCGCGTCCGCCTGGTTCCGTTCCTTCCTGGCTTCCATTCTGACTTGTTCTGAGTGAGTGACAAACCAATGATTCCTACATTTTTTTGTTTGTGCTGTTGTGCCCCTCTGACTGGCTCTGTCGAGCCTCCTCCGCCCCCCCCATGAGATCATGTTCGGCACAGGGCAGGCTGTCATGCCAGTCTGCCACTGGCTCAGGCAGGGGGCGGATGCACGGACGGGCCTGGCGAGTGTCGTCAGTCTGAGAAGACAACGGAAAACCAACCGCAAAATGTAAATCAGCTTTCCCTTTTTAGCCTGCCGGACTGTTTTGCCGACTTTTCAAGTTCAACTTGTCTTACCGGCAGATTACATTGAAATTAGCGCATCTGATTCAGATTTCGAGCTGGGAACAGGGACCATTGAGCTAGGGACCTAAAAATACTGCCTCAAAGGCAGGATAAAGGAACTGCATCAATTCCCGAAAGGGCTGGGAAACTGACCTTTGTGGAGGCAACGGCACCGCCTAGCGGCTATGCATCTCATTATAATTAATTATGTCATAAATGATTGAGAATCTCGAATCTCGATCATTTATGACATAATTAATAGCAGCTGTCACACAGTCTTCGGTTTCTCTCGATACTTCCGATCCGAACTTGCAAACAATCAGTCCTTGGTAAATCTGACCGTCCTGGGTGCAGCAACTTGGGGCTGTTCTGTATGGGAGAAATATGGACTTTGGAGCCGAACTGGACCTTTGCCTTTTCCATCCCACCTTATCTCTGGCACAAGTATTATCCAATTCCCTGCACATCTGTTTTGCCTGTTGCAAGCCCACTTGATGCGCCCCTGTTATCCACAAGTATCATTTATGTTCATTGTTATGACTGGTTACGTGTTATAGCTGCACTTTTTATTTCACCCGACAGGTACTGGATTTATGTGCATTTACTACTATGCTTCACTCTGATATATTATGGAGTCCTCTGCAGGACAGGTCAGTGTTTTAGGACCACATGCAGTTTTATTTTTTCTAATCCTTGCTGTCTGTCCCACTAGAGAAACTCTGTCTAGTTTTTTTAGAAGGTTACCAGTTATATATTTGAGTTATGGGAGAAGTCCAACTTACAAAGATTTATTCTCTAAAGGACAGGTTAATGGCCTGAACAATCCAGTTAAGTGGAAAAGTGCTGACAGACATAAAAACAGTATGTCCTCCTTTATTTTCCTTATGTGACCCACCAGTCTCCTTTCAGACATGTTAAACTACAGAAATTTGGTCTTAGTACAGTGGTGGCTTCTTCTTTTAAAGAGGGCAAGAGACGGATCACTGCCATCCTGATACCTAAGTCCACTCCATTCCATCTCACGGGCTCTTAATTAGACCCTCAGGGTAGAGTAGCCCTAGTTACGGTTTCTGTTATTTCAGTTTTTAGTTTTTACCTAATGACTATAATACTAAATCACCATATATTTTTATGTAATAGGGGCTGTAAATATGAAGATGCAGGAGACAGTAACTGTGGTGGAGGGGGCAGGAATGAATAAAGCTTTTTATTCATTTTAACTTTTAGCTTTAAGAAAGGTTTTAACTCAGTCCTTTCATTGAGGCCTGTTTTTCTGACCCCCATGGAGAAAATCCAGTACTGTTCCCTTTAAACAGTACATTGTTGTAATCTCTCTGGGGCTTTTATGGGTTTTCTATCCCCACAAAGGATACCATATGGTCTCTGGTGTTGATGGCCATGTTCATATGTACTGCCAAGACATTTCTTGGGTCCTTATTTTCTATAGCTCTTAAGTGTTCCCCTATGCATTCTTTAAATTTTCTTTAGTTTTTCCCACGTAAAAACACCCACAAGACCACTTTGCCATATATACAACCCTTCAGTAGCACAGGTGATAAATCCTCTTACTTTTACTCCTTTGTTTTGGGATTAAAAACATTTTGTGTTTTGTACTACTACACAGAATTTGCAGTTGCACATTTGTGGCAACCATCTAGTTTCTTTGGTAACCACATTCTGGGATAGTCTCTTGGTTGCACAGAGTGGACCAGAGTATCTCGCAGACTCCTCTCCTGTGTACCATCCTCGGTTCAGCATTCCTCAAATCCTGTAAACCAGGGTCCAACGGTGTGAGGCGGTTCGGATTTCATACATACCTTCACCTAGATGAGATTTGGACCATCCAGAACAGATAGACCAAAACTGTAAAACCAAATCGATTGATCGGGCGGAACAGCTGGGCTGGCAAGTTGCGTCCAGTCTAGTTTGGTCTCGCTCGTCTAGCTTACAGTTTTACTGTTTTGGTCGATTTTTATCTATGCCCCAAACAATCTCTCCCTAAACTAAATAAAACATAACACACAATTTGTACGCAGAAAGTCCTGCTTAGTCTGCCCAGATGTTCCATGCCTTGTCAGTCGCTGCAGACACTAACTAGTCTCAGGCATCCTCCCTCCTCCCTGCCCGTTTACAAATTTTCCACTAAGTCTATCCCACACGTGCTTGAAGCCCCACTTGATTTCCTCCACCACTTTAACTGGCAGTTTTTTCCATGTGTCTACCACTCAGTGAAGTAGTACTCACATTCCTCTTAACCTCCCCTTCATGGCATGCCCCTGGTTCTGGTGCTCTTTCTCATTTTAAAGAGACTCCCCTCCTGCACCATGTTCACCTCTGTGAGGTACTTGTAGGTTTCTATCATGTCCCATCTCTCTGTCTTCTGGGGTGTACAGGTTGGGATCCTTAGTCTCTTCTCATAGGGTTTCTCGTGTAGCCCTGCACAGTTTTAGTTGCCTTCTCAGGACTGTCTCCACCCTATGTCCTTTCTGAGGTGCAGAATCTAGAACTGGACACAATACTCCTGGTGGGGTCTGACCAGCGAGCAATACAGCAGCAACACCACCTCACTCTTCTTGTTGGATGTACCTTCCTCTGCATCCCACTGGCCCTACCTGCTGCTTTGTAACTCTGAAGCCATCAGTTATATACGGGCGTTGAAATGAAATACACAGGCAGCCTGCCTTTGTATTTTTTTCAACTCCGTAAACAAGACAAGTTGAAAAGTCGGCAAAACAGTCCGGCTGAAAGGGGAGAAGGTTGGTTGATTTACATTTTGTCTCCTTTATTGCATCTACTTCTCTCCTTCTCAAAGACGGTTTTCCGCTGTCTTTCTGTCGCCGACCTGACGGGTCGCCCCTGCTTGCCGACTGCAGTGTCCCACCAAAAAAACTTAAAAGTTTTGTTTTGCGCCACCCTGAGTGCACTTGTGTCTGAACAACACATCCTAACTTGCCACAGCTGCTGCTGCTATATTTTTCTTCCAAAGTTCTACTAACAAATGAAATTCATTATTCAGATGCTGTTGAAAATCAGGGCAGGAGGCAGATGATCTCAGACGGACCCTTCTGAAGTTATGAATCTGAAGATCCTGTATGCAGCTGCAGCAATGTTTACACACACAGCCTGGGTGTTTAAAAAAAGTGTGGCCAGACTTCATGTAATAAATAAGAAATTAATAGTACTCACACTAGTACTACAGCTGACTAGGTACTTCTAGCCTCTGTGTTGACCAAATTCCAAGGCTACTGATAGGAAGTTTCACACTTTCACTCACTGTGATGACACTTTCTGAGGACTGGACAAGACAGTAGTTCACTTGATTAGTTTAGTGATACATGCTAGAAGGAGGAGGAACCACAAATGTACTTTAAAGGCAGGGCACAATGACTCACATTCTGCTAAAAAGGCATTTGAAGTGCATTTTTGGACATCCTTGGACCTTTGTTGTAATAATCTCAGTACAGAAGTCATCTTACAGCATGCTGCTGTTTATTTCATCCCCTGAAGAGATACTGTCTAGTTTACAGTGGCATTTTATTTATTTATTATTAGAACATCAGTTTAACAACCTTTGAGCAAGAGGCTCATTTACAAAGGTACCTCATCACAGTGAGGACAAAACAGTGTAAGAAACAAACATCACGGCAGACAAAAAATCTGAGTACATTTAGGAATCAGCCAAAAATACAGGCATTTGTCAAACACAGTATACAACAGGTTACATGTGCACTTACAGAGTAGTACAATATACAATAGTTACATGGAGGTTGATTCAGTGGCAGAATAAAGGTAAGGCTGGGTGGGAGGTATCAGAAGAGGAGTGTGGGAAGATAGTAGCAAGTAAAGACAGAGCTGGACTGAGATGACCATTTGACCGCCTAGTTAGAGTTGGTGCATTCTTCTTCAGCTTTAGCATATAAAATAATTAACAATTACAAAGTGCAAATAAACAGTGGACAATAGACAACTGAATTGCAGACAAAATATTAAATATTAAAATCTTATTTTCCAACACTGAATTCCAGAAAGAAAATGCCTTATCCAGGACCTCCTATATAAGGTGATTTTCATTCACAAATCCCATCAGAACGTTCTTGAAATGTCTTTGCTCTGGGTAACTCATCCATCCAATATGCTATTGCATTAATAGCTGTCAGCTGTATGGAAAATAATTTCTCTTGTTCGGTAAGACACAAACAACCCATAGTCCTTTTATAGGCCCTGAGTGCTGTTAAATAGGTATCTATTGCTCACCCAGAATGGAAAAAAAACACCAAGTGGAATAAAACATATAAACTGATAAGCAGTGTGAATGTTCTCTCATCTTATCTGTTACAGTTTCATACAAATATATTAAAGGTACACCCTGGAGAAGTAGGTGATTATAATGAGAGGATCAGAGCAGAATGGAGGCCATCAGTGGAAATGTGATTAATACATTATGAAAAAGAAAAGAGACAGGTACCAGGGCTATAAAATTGAGTATGCTGCAGTAGGTAGAGCTAAGTTGGAAAGCAGGAGATTGCAAGTCCAAACACTGCTAGAGCTAAATGCTTACATTGTGACCTTGGGCAAGACAGTAACCTCTCAGTATTCAGTGTACACAAACTGCAGAAATGTGGGTATAGAAGCAGGACCCTATTGAAATGAATAGTTCAATCTCTCAGATGGACTCTCCTGGGTAAATCAATTGTAAAAAAAAGAAAAAAATCTTAGTGTCATCTGCAAAGATACATACTTTCCTTCTAGGCTTTCTGTAATGTCACTTTTAAAGACATTAAAAGGACCGGCCCCAGTAGGAACCCTGTGGTACCCCTACTACAGTAATCTGCCTTTCTACACTCTGTGGATGGACTCCATTTACTATTACCCGCTGTGTCCTGTTGTCCAGCCAGTATTTTACCAGGCGCTGCCACCCTGGCACCCACTCCCAGGCTGGCTAATTTGTTTGTCTTTCATGGGACTGTGAAATGCCTTGCTAAATTCTAGGTAGGTTGTGTCAACAGCCCTCCCTGGACTACTACTTTGGCCACCCAGTAAGAAATCAATTAGATTTGTCTGACATGACCTTCTGCTGTGAATCCATGCTGCCTTGGGTCCTGTGCCCCACAGACAGTGGCCTCTAGGTACTCAACAATTCTTTCCTTCAGCAGTGATTCCATCATTTTCCCTACCACTGAGGTCAAACTGACAGGTCTGTAGTTTTCGCCTCTGCTCTGTCTTGCTCACACTTTGTGAAGGGAATCACATCCACTCTCCTCCGGTCCTCAGGTACCACACCATCCTCCCATGATTTATTAAAAGGGTAGTCCGTGGAAAGTCAGGCTTGCATCCCACCATCTCCTGAGTCCCCTCCAGACTTGCACATAATGCACAACTTAATTCAGGTTGCAGTGGCATGGCAGCCCCACATCAGGCAGGAGCAGTGACTGACTGGGAGCCTGCTCCACCCATGCCCTGTCCTGTCTCTCAACTCTCTAGCTCTTTTGAATATGTGAGAGCAGGCCAGCTTCTAGGTTATGGCTGATAGGCTGCGACTGGACTGGACAGTACAGAGTTCTGAGTCATCTGTGAGGGTGGGTGATGCAAGTGCAGTGCCAGTGCATTTTAAGGGAGGGAAGAATGATCGCTATTAGCTACAGGCAGTCAAGTCAGGAAAAGCTTAAGCTTAATAATAAAGTAATATAATTAATAGGCTTTGGCATGCAAGGCATTAGGTTAGCCAGGCAGGAGGGCAGTAGTCAAAAATAATTGCCAGAAGCACAGAAGCACTGTCTGTACTGTATTATGTAAGCACTGCACAAGCACAGAACTGACACACAACACCCCCCACTGTGCACTCTGTAATTTCCTGTTGATGTAATACAAATGCCCTTCCCTTTGAGAGTGGGTCTACACGATTTTAAATTCAACTACTTTAGACTCTGGGAGTTGAGCGGACAGTACAGCAGAATAATACTGTATGCAGTTGTATTGTATAGCTCAGCTGTCACTGGAGGCGGCAGGCTATCTGCCCCAGTCGCAGAGAACCAGCCAGTCCAGTAGTCAGTTCATGTGTGTGGTGTCACCTGACTCGAGTAATTAAAATGGCAGATTAGATAGATGGGTTTGGTCCTATCTGCCATCAACTCTATGTTTCTATGTCAGTTATCTGATTGCTATCATCAGGCATCAGCCTAAAGGGTAGCAGCACCAGTGGTAGTACTAGTGTTACTGTACTTGGGTTGGGTGGGCCTCGGTTTTGTCTACGAGGGAGTAACTGACTGACTCACTCCCACCCAAACAGAACTGGGAGCGACCAACGCTGCTATCCTCTAGGCTGGTGATAAACAGCCATATAACTGACATAGAAACAGAGTTGGTGGCAGATAAGGACCGCAAATGCCCATCTACTCTGCCCATTCTTTTCACCTTATGAATATGCCATAGACCTTACTCTGTCAATGGTGGCCTATCTATTCATACTCATCTGTATTGCTCACTTATGCCTACCCTATCCCATGCCTGTTTGAAGCCCTGCACTTATTCATATCCACCACTTCCTGAGGCAGGCCCGACCATACTATTCTATGCATCCACCGTGACCACCCTTTCTGTGAAAAGAAGTTCCTCACAAACAATACCCCTTAATCAGCCTCCTCTAATCTCATGGTGTGTCTTGTTGTCGGCTATTTTTTTTATATTGAAACATATCATGTTAGACTCTTGCACCATTTAGCAGTACTCCAGATGGGGTCTCACACAAATTGTCTGTACAGAGGCCGGATGACAACCCCTGTTTTATACTAGCGATGCCTTTCCTATGCAGAGAATCCACAAGCCCTGGCTCATAACTGCCTTCTCAAATTGCTTGCCTACATTTATGTCATCTTTTGTTTGTGTTGTCTGCAAAGAGGCATACATTTCCTTCCTCTGCAGTGCACTGCCACTTACATAGATACATAGACAGTGTCAGCAGATAAGGGCCTATGGCCCACCCAGTCTGCCCATTTGAGCTTGTAAATTCAGTTTATGTTTTCCTAGAAGTCAGTTGCCCTTACCCCTGACCTCCAGAATTCCTTTATGTCTATCTCATGCATTCTTAATCCTGTGATTGTCTCAGCTCCCCACTTCCTCTGGCAGGGTGTTCCACTTGTCCACCACCCGTTCTGTGAAGAAATTCTTCCTCATGTTTCCTCTGAATCGTCCTACCTCCAACTTCATCCCATGCCTCTAGTCCTGGAACATCTTTTTCGCTAAAAATAGTGTATTCTGCACTTATAAAGACAGTAAAGAGGACTGATTCCAACCCTGTGGTACATGACTAGTAACCCCCACTTTCTTCTGCATGGACTCCATTCGTTGATTACTATTACCCGTCCCTATGTCCTGTTGCTCATTCCTGGCAATTGTTTACCCAGGTTACCATCCTGGGATGCACTCTCGGCTGGCTTTCTTGTTTATTAATCATTTGTGACAGTGTGGGACTGCTAGTCTAGGTAGGCCATATCCACAGCCCCTCTTGTTCTACTGACTGGCACCCATATCCCAGCATCCTCCTCCACTCACCCTCCCTATTTCCAAATTACTTGTAACATGCATGCCACCTTTAGGTAATCTGAAATGTACTCTGTAATGTGTCTAAGGAGGAGCAGGGCTATCCTTTTCAGTGAAAAAATAATAAATATGTATGACTGTAGCTGATAATCTACTGTACTAGACTACTACTTAATGTAATGTGTGGACTTTCATTTTATAGCCAGTGTCGAAATTGAGTACAGTCTGCAGATGACTCTTGAGTGGACAAGAACGACGCTGACTCGGTGAGTCTTATAAGGTAAGGTAATGGGTTTTAAATTTGGAATTTGATGTTTTGTGTTATCTTTTACACTCCTATTGTCATGGTATCGATGTGACATACTCAAGAGGGGTGAACAACCTCTGACATCACATCGATACCATAGCAACATAAACTTGAAGAAATTGGGACAATAAGGGCTCACCATTCAAATAACATAATTCCAATTGTCACACGTTGTTGTGTTGAGTCTATCGATCACCATGTCTGATAGAGATCTTAACTCTGGTGCTATTTTGTCCTGCTGTAGTTCAATCTGTGTATCATAATAAATTGTTTTCCTACACATTTATGTGGCCATAGTGCAGATTCATTAATAAGGTAAGGCTACATTAATTGTGTTCGGGTGGGAGTAACTTCTCATATTGAGTCCTATACCTCTAAATGTCAATGCCTGATGTACAGGTGATAACCACAGTATAATTACCTCTTGTGCTTGCTAGGGCAATGGCAAACCTCTCAAGCTGTGCTCTCAAGCCAGTTTTACTGATGCCCTAGCAGCCACTTGAGGTAATTACACCATGGTTATCACCTGTGCATCAGGCATTAGCCTCTATTTAATAACTCAGTTTAAATTTGCAGTTTAAGATAAGGTGCCCTTTGAAATATACATTTTTGATCAATTCTGCAGAACCCACTGTCAGCTCAGCTTCACCCTTGAAAGCTGGTAAAGTAAGTAATATGGAGCCAGGGTTATTTTTCATGGTTACCAAAAACACCAGTGATGGAAACCATGACTAGTACTTCCTTTCTGTATGTGTGTAAGGAGGTGCTTTGCTCTTGAGTGAAAATAGCAATAAATTATGTACTTAATTTAAATGTGAACTTTCATTTGTAGGCCCAAACTTGAGTGTGGACTCCAGACCATCACCATCAGATCAGAGAGTTCCTGTCCTACATAAGTAGCAGCAGTCACCAGAGGCTGTGCGAGGAGTCACCTTCAACAGTCAGTCTTATTAAAGGTAAGTCAATGTGTTTTAAATTGGGTGATGGTGTATCATGATCGCATTTCTGTAGCATTGACTGGTAGTTTGTCTGACTGTCCGGTTGGGGTAGGGGCGGAGTAGGGAGTAGGGGCAGTACCGTAGTAATGGTGGTTGGAGAGCATGGCAATAAGTTACTAAGCAATAAGGCACTCCCAGAGGTTAGATTAATAGTCAGTAACCACTATCTAGGGTCTGGGATGTCGATGTAATATGTGGCACAACAAGATGGTGGTCCAGGGCATTTTGCCCCAGGTTGTAATTAATTGGATGTTAGTCTAACTCCTGTGAGAGCCTTATTGCTATTATAAAATGTATTCAAAAATAAAACTGTAACAAGTATGGTTTATGGTTATGAATGTTCTCTGTAGCCTAGAGTTAGAAAGTGACTGGTAATGCTGCATTGTGATTTTAAGCCAGCATTCAAAACTGTTCATAGAAGAACTTTTTTCTTAAAAGTTGATCTTACAATAATATCAACTGTTTATATAATTTAAAAGAGAGATATTTGAGAAAAGTTCTTCCACCAACAGTTTAGGAATGTTGGCTCGTAATCAGAGTGTAGCATTCCAGTCAGTCAGCAGTGACAGGATGGAATGCTAACACTCAGGAAGAATCAAAATGCCATGGTAATCAGGCTGCACATGACAATTAATGTAAGGTTGATCCTAACAGCCAAGCCAGTCAAATGACTTTAGGCTGGGGGCTGGATGTATAGCTAGAGTTTACAGTAATGAGCTGTGATTTTGACCCTGTTGTCATCCAGCAGCCTGGGTTTGATTACCACAACCTCCACTTGCATACTGTGTGACTCTTATTCTCAGCAGCAAGTCATTTAACTGCCCAGTGTTCCCAGGTCACCACAAATGAGGCACTTGTGCCGAGTAGGACTAACCCGTTAGCAAACTCTAACAATTAAAATATGTGATATATATATCTTGCACAATGAAACTGCTTCTAAGATCTTCAGCATTCTCTCACATGACCAGGTAATAGATGTACTTAACTCAGAACACCCCAGTCAATAACCTGTCCCACTTCTTGTGTGGTTATGGTTAAGTCACTGCCGCGCCTTGTGACACACCACAAGGCATGGGTAAACTCCCAGTAACCTCACACCCTGTTGTGCCTTATTGATTACACAAACAGGAAGTTGGATAGGACATTGACTGGGATGCTTTGAAGTTAAGTACAAGCACACATATTATACTGTACACTTCTCTTCAGTATTTTGTAAAGGAAGGCCTGATTCTTGAAGATGCCACCAAGAAACCTATCAGAGGCAGAGTTTAGAAAACTGAGTAAAGCAAGAGAAGAAGAAAATCTAAAACTCTCCCAGCAGTGTCAACATTGGCTTACTAAGTCTAAGGAGCAGGAGGGAAGTTCTGATGACCGCAGTAGCAACACCAATTGTCATCGATGAGCCTACCCCTACTAAGACAGATGTTGAGGGCAATATTACAGAAGAAGAAGTAGTTGAAGAAAAGAAGATGATGATGATGATGATGATTGCCAGCCGACACCGTCTGCGTGCAGCTTTGAAAATTATACAGAGGATCCTGCATTAGGAAGTAATGTAGATGCTGTAGCCAGTTCTGTACTCCAACTTAATTTTAATGACCCGACATCATGGCCTGACATGACTGACAAAGTTAGATGTTGCTTGTGGAACATGGCCCTGAACAAAAGAAAATGCTGATTTTAGTTTCTCAGCCGCCTGATGATGGCAGGCGCTTTTATCGGGATTGGTTCACAAAAATTCTTCCCAATGGAGAGACTGTGGAACGACATGGCTAATGTATGGTGAGACCAAGAAAGCTATCTATTGCTTCCATGCATGCTGTTTGCAAAAATCATCCACTACATCGAGTCTAGCAAACCAAAAAGGATTTTGTGACTGGAGACATTTAAATCCCAGAATTCCAGATCATGAAAACTCCCTGAACACATAACAGTTATTTACGTTGGAAGAATTTTGAAATGCTTGAAGACAAGGGCCACAATAGATGATCAACTGCAAAGGTCAATTGCTTCAGAAAAAGAAAAGTGGCATACCATTCTGAAAATTATTCTTGATGCTATTCTTTTCTGCAAAGAACAACTTGGCTCTCAGGGGGTCCACAGAGATAATTGGACACACATATTCTTGAATTTTTCTTAATTTGCTAGAACTGATAAGTCACTATAATCCGAGCTTGCAGGGCACATTGCCAACCATAAGAAGGGGTCTGCCACTTATTTTCTCCTACAATTCAGAACGAGTTTATTAACTTGCTGGGTTCCACTGTGAGATGTGAAATAATCGCAAAAATTAAGGAGGCAAAATATTTCTATTATGTTTGACTGTACGCCAGATGTGGCTCACAAGGAGCAGATGTCTCAAATCATTCGGTATGTGAGGATACAGGATAATGATTGTACTGTTGAGGAAAGTTTCATTGATTTCATCATCTCACATGAAAAGACAGGAAGTGGGCTAGCTGCAGAAATTGAAAAGAAATTAAGTGATGATGGCTTAGATATAGCTAACTGTCATGGTCAAGGGTATGACAACGGTGCTAATATGGCAGGAAAGTATCGTGGTGTGCAAGCCCATATAGCACAAGTGAATGAACATGCTAGATTTGTCCCATGTGCAGCTCATTCTCTTAATTTAGTTGGGGTCCATGCTGCGAGTGTATCAGTGGACATGGTATCATTTTTTGCTCAGTGCAGAGATTGTTTACATTCTTTGTAGCTTCAACAAGCCACTGGGAGGTGCTGTCCCAAGCAGTAAGGTCACAGGTCACAAACAAGATGGTCTTCAAAGTTTCGTGCAGTTCACTCCTTCATCTTCAAATACCTGATGTCTTAAAGGCATTGTACCAAATAAGTGAAGATGCAACCAATGCTGATGTGGTATCAACACCCAGAGCTACTCAATCAGATAGATTTCAAATTTCTTTGTACCCTAGCAATATGGGACAAAATACTGAACCTGATTGAACGAGTAAACCAACTGTTGCAATGTGGGATTGCCTGTCGATAGTGCCTCAAAACATATCAGTGGATTAAGGATGCACTGCAGCACATACAGGATGATGGAATACATGATGTTGTACAACATGCAGCAGAACTTGCTGAACAGATGTCACTGAATGCAGAATTCACAGAAAAAGAAAAAGAAAGGTGAAAAGGATGGCCAATGAGAACGTTGAAGATGAAGGGCACTTGATTTCTGCTGAGCAGGATTTCAAAATGCAGTTCAACAATGTTCTAGACACCCTCACTTCCCAGATTCAGTGGCGGTATGAGGCATTGTCTGAAGTGGCTGCTGACTTTAACTTCCTTACAGGGCTATCTTTCTCAACAATGGAAGTTAGTGAGTTAAAGAAATGTGCAGCAGATCTAGCAATGAAATATTCTAAGGACCTAGATGCTTGTGAAATAGTATATGAGGTAGAGAGCTTCAAATTTCAGGCAGCTTCAGTACTGCCCAATTTTTCTAATGCCACACCCTCAGCTTGTTGAAGCTCATTCACAAATGGTCTTTGAGTACTTCCTATCCAAACATTGAAATTGCTCTCGACTCTTCTTGACGCTTCCTGTAACTGTTGCTTCTTGTGAATGTAGTTTCAGCAAACTGAAGCTGATCAAGACCTATTTAAGATCATCTATGGGACAAGAAAGACTGTCAAATCTCGCTTATACTATCTATTGAAAATGTTGTAGCCAGTGCCATTAACTTCGACAAAGTCATTGACTAATTGCTCTCTTTGAAGGCAAGAAAGGTTCACACATAGACCAGACAGACAACTGTGAAATGTAAGCTGTATCTGACTACTGTGGATATGCGATTCGGATTCAAATAACATATTTGCATGAAAATATATAGCATCCATTAGCTCTCGCAGTTACCGGGTTTCCTGTCCTGATTGCCTTCAGGTTTTTGGTTTAGTACTCAGTGGTCTGTGCTGTTGTGTGGGGCTTTGGTTCATTCAGCTCCAGCTCCATATCTTGTATTGCTGTGTAACTGTTCCTGTGTGTTGTATAGATTGTTCAATTCTCACATTTCATATATTTATCAATTGTTGGAGTATTGAACTGACATCAACATCTGCATTACTTTCAAATGCAGAATCCTCTGTTAGCAAACTGTGATTTTCATTTAAATACCACTGGTTCTCATTTGGCCACTTTACAACACAGTTTATTCTAATTCCATGATGAAGAAAAATCTGAAATCAGGGGTTACTACGGATACTCAATTCGAAGAACATGTAACACAAGTGTGTTTTGGTTCAGTAGGGGAGTGATTCAGTAGTAGATTACCCACAACTACCAAATCAGGCTACAGCATGTAACCGTCTCCCTCCAAGAGCTTCAGAGTGGCCTAGAGGACCCCTAGCCTCATGCTTTGTATAGCAATCTTTCACAGTACATTTTAGAAATGCATATAGGGTGGTGGGTGGTTGATGGCATTGTTGGTCACACAAATGTCCACAACAATTGCGGTGGCACATTCTGTATACCACCCAGTCAGAGTCTCTCATGTCTCATTTTCCGTGAGGGCAAAATATTCCTGAAATCAGGGTAGGGAACTGTAACAAAAGTATGTTTTTCTTCAAGAAAAGCCTCAAAATTGCCACAGAGTATGTTAACCCTCAGAGCTTCTGGGGCCTTGCAGCCCCAGACCCCCATGCTTTATGTAGCAATCTCTCACAATATATTTCAGAATACATATAGGGTGGGTGGTTGATGGCATTCTTTGGTCAGCCACTCATCCACAACAATTGCGTGTGGCACACTCTATACCACCCACTCAGAGTCTCCCATAACTCATATTCCATGGGAGCAAAATATTCCTCCCTGAAATCAGGATAGGGAACTATAACCAAAGTATGTTTTTTCTTTGAAAAAGGCCCAAAACTCACAACAGAGCATGCAAACCCTCGAGCTTGGGCCTTGCGCCCCAGGCCCCGGCTCTTTCTTGGGGAGCGCAACTTAGACTCTCGCCAGGGCACCAAAATGCCTTCCTATGGCACTGGCTGTAGCTGTGACCATGAGCGGGAGGTGGACTTTGCCAACCAGTTGATGTTGAAGTCTCCAAGAATATTGTTTTTGATATGTTGTGGGAGGGTGGTCAGCTAGGATAGGACCGAGTGGAATGCTACTTTCTGGTATCTGGGGATGTAAACTGACATGATAAGAAGGGGAGTTCGAGAAAACCTAGGGAGAGTTTGAGTGTAATGGCCTGTGGACCAGGAACCAGTGGAGGCAGTGGGAGCAGCTGACAATGCGCTTTGTCCTTAACGTAGATTGTGCACCCACCACCACATTTTCCTGATGATCGGCTCTGAAGAGGTTAAACCCGGTAGGGCTACTATTGTGTCAGAAATCAGGTGTGAGAGCCAGGTTTCACTCAAGGCAATGATATCAGGTTGATGATGGAGGATTCACCCTGGTACGAGTCCCACTTTTTAGTAGGCTACAGACATTGAGACTGGCAATTGGAAGACCACTGCAGGGGTGTGGATTGGTGTGAGGTTATAGGTGGGACAAGGTTCTGGTGGATATTTCCTGATATAAGGAGGAGCAGGAAGAGGAGTGATCGGAATACAGTTTTCCAGGCCCATTTATTATGACTATGAGCTAAGCGGGCTGAGGCCCCAGTAGTGTAGGAAAGGGAAGGAATAGGGAGAGCTAGAGTGCAGGGGCAGACTGGATGAGAAGGCATAAAGCAAGGGGAGCAGCGGATGTAAACAATAAATGGGGTTCTGCACCTGGTGGAGGAGAGGCATATGTGGATGGTCCCACTCAGGTGGTGGGCATAGGGTTGGTAGTAATGGGGGCAGGGTAAGGTCACAGTGACAGGGAGGGGTGTGGCAGGAGATAGAATCTCTACTGGTTGTCATTGTCGACCCTGGATACCAGGCGGCGTGCATGTGGGTGGTTGTCGAACAATCCTGTGTTGGTCAGCTGATCCCAGAGATGATTATTAGTGGTAGTTAAGGGGTGAGCGAGCACAGGAATAGTGCAGGAAAGATAATGAGCACAAGAAGGAGCATGGTGTGAAAGAGGGTGGTGGTAGGGTAAGGAAGAGCTGGGAAAGTAGAAGCCAATCAGTTTGCCTCTAGTGGTGACCGGTATAGGCTGCAGATGGAGAAGAGGGCTGTTTGGTTAAATTTGCCCATATATGTACAGTTGAGCAAGGGTGGTGGAGGAGGCAGTGGAGAGCTGACGAATGCATTGGCGGGTCAAAGCGCAGTATTCCACAGAGCAATGTCAGCGGTCTGAGCTCCGCGGTCTGGCATTTGGCAGTGTCGGTGAATTACCTGGTAGCTTGTTTCCGCGGTGAGGGAAGGTTATTGCTTCAGCCCTCATGACATCGGGGACACTTGGTGGATCCTAGAGTGCTGTGGAGAACAAAGAGGAAGGTAAGGGCATTAAGTAACAAACAAAAGCAGTGGGAGGAGATTGAAATAGGAGTGGGGGTTGAGGACCTGAGCTGGGCCAGAACTGTATAGATTTTATTCAAGTTCGAGTATATTTTAGAAACACATTTAAAAAGATAAAAAACAAAGTCCCCATGAAACAGAAATCCAAATACTTAATATAGTCGCTTAAACTGCATGCATGCAGAACTCAGGTATAATTAAAGTACCCTAGGATACAGCAGTCAGAATGGCTATCTAAATTAAAGCACCTGGGCAAGTAGTAACAATATTCATCTAATTATCTAATTAAAGTACCCCTGATACAGCAAGTAATGTGGCTAACAGTTAGCTTTTAGAAGAAATAAACTATCTCCATTGCCACGCTGACAGTAAAGCTGCATTTTTAATGTTCAAAATGGCACCACAGTGCATATTCCACAGGGCAAAGTCAGTGGTCAGGAGCTCTCGCTGTCTGGGGCCCGCAGTGTTGCGAATTACCTGGTAGCTGTCTGGTGTGGGAGGGCTATTGTTTTAGCCTCATGACCTCAGGGGACCTCGGTGGATCCTGGAGCACTGGTAGCTTGTCCCGGGGTGGGGAGGCTATTGCTTGTCTCATGACCTCGGAGACCCTCGTGGATTCTGAGTGCTGGTAGCTTGTCTCAGGGGTGAGGAGGGCTATTGATCTGGCCCTCATGACCTCGGGGACCTCAGTGGATCCTGGAGTGCTTGTAGCTTGTCTTGGGGGTGGGGAGGGCTATTGCTTCGAATATTTGAATAAGTGCAAGATGATATCCTACTGCCACTTTAAAAAAAAGAAATGAAATGTCATCATCCTTAAATCCAGGGAAGATTGCAAACATTCCAAGGATACTGGGTCTGGAGAACGAGTTATCTTATTACTGCAGTCCTTTCAAATAAAAATGAAAAAAAGGAAAAGAATGTAAATAACTAAAAGAATCAAACATTTACAATTGCACTAACATGGCTGGGGAGCTTAAATACAGGAACGGCAAACCACAGGGAGCCCTAGCCCTGGTATGACCCTGATTTTCTGGTAACAGAGGTTCTTTAAAAAAATATATAATAATAATAAACTATAAAATGGAATTATAGTGCATATGTATACATACATACAATGGGCATATCAAACTTTATTAATTATGTTAGGATATGGAACTGCAAGGACAGCTTGGGGGACACAAGGGAAAAAATATGAGAAGGCTTGCTATTAAATAAAGATCCTAATGCTGTTATACTATTTGCAGCTTTTCTCTGTTTTACTGTGAAGACATTAGGGTATGGCACCCAGAAAAATGGATTATGAGGGACGATGCGATAAGGCCATAGTGAAGTCGGTGGACAAGGCCAATAAGATTTGGGAGCTAGCAGAGGGCAAACAGCCTGGGAGGGAGAAGCAGAAGGCAGGTGGGGAAGGGAGCAAAAGGCAGTAAAGGCCATCACCATGGCCAGTCAGCCCAGCACCACCAGAACCAGAACTGTCCTTTCCTCTTCTCCCACAGAAAGCACAGCATCCCACTCCTATTCCAGAATTCGATCCAGTGCCCCTACCTCTCCCCTGTCTGCCTCACAAACCTGGTCCATCAGCTCCTCTGCCTCCACCACATCCTCCAGTGAACCCACCAGCAACAGACAACAGTGGGCTTCCAAGCCTGGTGCCAATTCTCATGCCAGAACCAGGGCCCAAGCCAGGTAATGAGGGTTTAACCATTGGTAGTAGCATAAAAGAATAAATAGAGCAACTGATTGGTTCGTTAGGTGATGATGGCTTGAGGAAATTTGTGAGGGCCTTAGCAGACATAAAAAGGGAAAGGCAAGGACACACAATGGATAAGCCCAATCCAGGGAAGGTATGGTAAAGGGAAGTAGGAACACTGGGGTTGAGGATAGGGAGAGCATGTCCCCTTAGCAACAAAAAAAAAGATTTGGAAGGGTGAATTTGTGACGTTTTCACACTGGTTAACAAAGAATAAGTGACAAAGTATGATGAGAAGGAGTGCATCAGCAAAAAGACATGGCAGCAGCTGTTGTCTTATTGGGAAAGGGGATGAGGACAAGTCCACAAAAGGAAGTCATGGGAATCATGGTCCATAGGTTTCACCACCTATTTGGCCTTAGTGATAGAGAAAAAGCCAGAATTAGGATACCCCTCCTCACATACTCGCTAATAATGTAAAGCCAAGATGAGAGGAGGGAATAAATGGCTACGGTATGAAGAGATGTTTCATCAAAGGATGGCTACATTCGGGATGAGATGGGACAATAAGCAATTAGATCTATGGCTGGACTGCATGACAGACACAACCAACAATGAAGGGAAAGGGGAGAAACTTAGCCTGTTACAGAAATGTTGCTGTGGATACAATAGGGCCTTCTGCTCATGGGCTCAGTGCAAATTTAAACATGCATGTTCCAAGTGCAGGGCTGGGCATCCGGCCTCAAAATGCAGAACAAATTGAGTTAATGGAGGTCAGGCCAGTTCCGCTACAACCAGCCCAATCAGCCCTTTCTGAGGGGGCATTCATGTTTCAGGGGCAACAATGGTGGAGGGGTTTCACGGGAGGGTTACAAAGGAGGAGGGGCAGAGTCAGTAAAGAAGGGAGAGAGAGCATCCCAAAACAATGCAGACACCTTCAAAAGGTGGTGACCCCTATAAAGTGCATATTTTAGAGCAATGAGTTCAGCAATACCCAGACAGGTTGGTTGCTAAAAAACTAGTGAAGGGCTTTAAGAAGGGTTTTAATTTACAATTTAAGGGGCCTCGGACAGCTAAGGAGGCAAAGAATGTACAATCAATAATGGGAAATAAGGGTTGCTAATGCAAAAATAGAAAAAGAGACAAAGGCAGGGAGGGTGGTAGGTCCTTTGACAAGCTGCCTTTTCATAATCTAAGGGTATCTCCTTAGGCCTAGTCCCCAAAAACAACCAAGGGAATTCTGGATGATACATCACCTGTCTTTTCCTGAAGGGGACTCTTCAGCAATTATATTGATGAGAAAGATAGCAAGGTAAAGTACTACCTTGGAGGAGGCCATGCAGTTTATTATGGCCACCCGAAGCATGGTTGGCAAAGATTGATATTGACACAGCCTTCAGGTTGCTACTGGTGTGACCAGAATGCTGGAACCTACTGGCTTTCATGGTGGGGAACCGTATTACTTTGACAAGGTCATGCCCATAGGGTGCTCCATGGCTTGTGCCACATTTGAGCTCTTTAGCAGCTACCTGTAATGGGTTTTTCAGCAAATGTCATATTATAGGGTGGCTACTCATTACCTAGACAATATTTTGTTAATCTGCAAGGGAAAAAGAGAAGGCAGAGTGCATGCTGGCATGTTTCAAAACATTTGTGAGGACTCATGGTACACTTAGCGCCAGACAAAACAGAAGGTCCCAGCCAGGTAATAGAGTTCCTCGGCATCGAGATAGATGTGTAGTGGAACCATTCCACTTACCAGACAAAAAGA
This sequence comes from Neoceratodus forsteri, assembly GCA_016271365.2. Lineage (NCBI taxonomy): Eukaryota > Metazoa > Chordata > Ceratodontiformes > Ceratodontidae > Neoceratodus > Neoceratodus forsteri. The sequence continues at coordinate 420,329,959 of CM057451.1, forward strand.
CAGAGCTTCAAGGAACACTTGGGGAGTATAGAAGGTGAGCAGGGTCCAGTTGTGTCAGGTGCAGCAGTTGATTGGACACTAAACTTTGCCTGTAGAGCGATTGGCCCTGACCAGGCATTTACTTAACATCTGGCAAGGGTCACAAGAGGGACTACAGACCACACCACTGGGTAGCTATCTCAAAGAACACTAAGGACATCCTGCCAGTCTAAGAAACTTTCCTCCAGGATTTCAATGGAAGATCCTTCTGCAGGATGACTGGGTTTCAATACTGACCTGGAGTTGTATACGATGCTTTAGGTGGCCTAGGCATGGGGCTTATCTCAAGGGTAAGTGGTGTTCGGAGCTGTGGCCACAGGAGTGGAGGGAGAGAGGCTTGACTAACACCAGTACTCCTAGGCATTTGGGAGATTAGTTGGAAGGAGCTGAATTGTGTTTTGTAAGTCCTGGTCACCCAGGATATGAAGGGGCCTGGCTGACATTTCAAACATTCAGAGAGGAACAGCACATTGAGGTAAGTAGACCAGTCACTGACAAACAAGTCAAAAAGTATATAGTATACAACTGGGAAAGAAGGGCAGTGCACACAACCATGGGTGTACATTTGGCTGCAATCAGTGTAGTTTGTAGCCTGAGAGGGTGGGGACCCATCAAAACCATGCTAGTCAGGAGGATGATGCAGGAGTGGGGGCACATTGGGGCAGAACCAAAGACAGCAGGCGACCGATTTCAGGATGCTCTTACATAAACTAATGGGAGTTCTGACTAGGATATGCTGGTCAGCAAATGAGGCCATACTTTGCAGCCAATTATTCAATGATGTTCCATGGGGCATTCAGAATAAGCGAGGTGGTAGGCAATGGAAAAGGGAGGGCGGTGGTTGAGATGGGAAGACATGGCCTTTGATTATCAGAGGATCGCAAATGGACCAGATGGGTGTTAGGCTAAGGTAAAGCTTGTTAAGCAAAATAGTGATGTCTCGCCTAGTTTGGGCATTGTGGGCATATGCCGCAATGTAAAGGACCTGAATGGGCCAGCTGTTTATGCATGGAGATGGAAAACAGGTGACAAGCTATCAGGTAGTGGCCATTTAAAAAAAAAAAAGATTGGAATTTTGGGGAGGACCTGAAGAGGTTTTCTTCACTCTCATTCAGGGATTCATATTGCTCTGCAGGCCGTGGTCAATGGGGGTCTAGTAGAGATTTACAGGAGTTGAGGCACTGGGCATCGGACAGCTATAAATGCTATGTGAGATCATTAGATGCTTGATTGCTGAATACTAATGTTCTCTCCTTTTTCTTACATGAACATGCATTCTGGGTGATATGAACGGGCATAAGAGCCCAGTATTGTTTGGGGATAAGGGAAGTCTAAACAAAGCTCACACATGTTATTTTCTTAGCAACAGGGTCCAGGAAGTGATTAGAAGTATGGATTTGTGAGCACTCATTTATTTATTAGCCAGAGAAGACAGCACCAAGGAAGCCCAGGGAAAGCAGCTGTATCAGGACAAAAGGCAATGCAGGATTACCTGAAAGGAATCAGAGGGATAAAGTGGTCCCAGCTTTACCTACTCTTTGGGAGATGAGGAGACCCTGCCTGCACCAGACAAGCTCATCATTCATTTAGGAGGCAATGACGTTGGCACAGACCCAGGTTGGAAATATATTTTCAATTCATTTCATTTCATGACACTGCTAATTTTAATTAACAGTGTCAGTGACTCAGTATAGCACACTAGCCTCTGAGGCTGTGAGATCAGAGGGCTGTGGGTTCAGTTCCCACATCTGGCACTTGAGTTAATATCCCAATACTGACACTGTAGTGCAGCATGAGGGGGTGCTGCACTTCTGAGGTGTTGTCTTTAGGATGAGACATTAAACTGAGGTCCCATCTGCCTGGATTGGTGGTAGTTCCGGTGGATGCTAAAGATTCCATGGCACTTTTGTAAAAAGAGTAGGGAATTTCCCTGGCGCCCTGGCCAAATTTCTCTCATTCACAAAAATACCACCAACAGCTTAATCTGGTTCAATTTCAGTTGCTTACCATCTGTATCTCCTCCCCTGGTTGCCCCTGAAAAGGGACTTCTAGGCCCAGTAGGATTACTGGATCAACAAAATTCAAAAAATAAATAAATAAAATTAAGAGACAATGTTGAGAAAATTAGGTAATGGTGGTCAGTAGTAACATCTGGTCCGTCAGACATGGTGCCAAGGAGGGTTTAGCGGCATGCTCATAGCCACAGGGCTATTGATAGGGCCAGGAGACGTATGAACTAGAGGTAGGGGTGTTAATTTGATCCATGGGGGTGATAAGGAGGGCATGGAAAATCATGATGATGAATTCTATAAGGGACATGGGGTTCATTTGTCTGGCATGGGTACTGACATGTTTAACTCGAGATTACAGATTGTGTAGAAGCTTGGTGAAAGCAGATAGGCCTATAAGGGAGGAATGCTGTCTTCCATTGCAAGCTGGAGACAGGCTGGTGGAAGGAGAAAGTAAGCAGTGGGGAGTGTAGGGGTGGGATGTTGGGTGGACTCAGAAGACTGCAGAACTTCAGAGGAAATTAAGTTTGGTACAGGTGTACACCAGTATCGGAGAGAAGAAAAAAAGATTGAGCAGCCCCAGATTTACATCTGGGGAGAAGAGAAAAGGAAGATTTTAAAATGTGTATAAAATGCAAATACATATAATCTGATATAAAAGTTCATGGAATGTAAAATGGAACTGATGGGATATGATATAGAGGAGATGTACATGTGATTTTGACCATGACGATGATTTTGCCTATAAAGCATTATTTTAAATTAGTAAAATTATTGCCGATCTGAGCACCCACAAAGCAGTGTTTCTGTGTAGTCACTGGATGGGGAATCTGGGGACAATGAGGTTTGCCTGTGTTAGGGCACAAATACTGTTGTCCCAGTGCTCTGACCAATGGGGGTAGCTCAGCAGAAGGTAGGGGAGGGTGGGAGGGGTTAGGGATACGATGACTCAGAGGTGGGATGGCTACAGGTACAGTGAGGTAAACACAATCTCACAAAGGGGAGGCTTGGATAAAAGGCCCAAGCAACCCATTAGCCAGAAAAGAGAGAGTAGTGTAGGGCCAAGGGTTTTAAAAGGTGATGCCTGGCCTGGAAGAGCTCTATTTTTGCTACTTAGATTTTTTAGCCTCCCACCCACCTCGCTGGGGAGTTACTGATCAATAAGGCATTCAAGGCATTGATGGACTGCTGAAGGCAGATGGCAGAAGGTGAGAAAAACCACAGGGTTTTAAAAAAAAAATGTTGCATATATAATAAAGATGTGGATGAAGGGACAGCCTACGGGACAACTGATGTATGCAGGAACAGAAGGACAGAACTCTACTGAGAGCACAGTGAGTGAGTCAGCCACTTCAGAACAGAATAAGGAAGCGTGAGTGTATGTTGCCATAGAAGCACAAGCTCACACTTCCTTCAATTGTTCTGAAGTGGCCTACTCGCTCACTGTGCTCTCGGCAGAGTTGGTCTCTTCTTTAACTAAAGAATGTTACAGTGAGCTAAGAAACAGGATCTTCTAAAACAGACTCAGTTATTTTAAAGATCTGGCACCAGTCATCTGTAAGTCTACATACCGCTGGGTCACACTACATTTCGGGGAAAGTAAAAGTAATACAGGGTTTTCTTGGTACCACAGTGGCAGAATCCACCAGGTACCTTTTAAGTTATTTTATTTATTTACAATAATGGCAAGATCAACAGATAAGGTTATTAAAACAACTGTAAACTGACAGGATCAACCAGATAATTTGTTTTAATAAATATGGCATCTGTTATGTTGCTGGAAGATTTTTTGGGGGTCGTTGGGTTCTTTGGGGGATTGTGTTGTAAAGCCCAAAACACATGGGCCCTGATATTCAAACTGCGCCAGGCTGTGGCGCAAGCCTGGGCGCAGCTCAACTTTGTTGTGCAGGGGTGTGGCCTGGGTGATATTCAACAGAGCTGCGCTATGGCGTAGCAGCTTTTAATATCTCACCGGCCACCCCACTGTGCATGGCAGTGGCACTGTGCCAGCACAAGTGGCCAGAGGGAGCATGGAGATCGCTAACGCAAGTGCCATTGCGCCATGCACAGCACCTCGATATTCAAAGAGGACATGCAAATGGAGCCATAATTTATGCAAGGCACACATGGGGTCATTTGCATGTCATTATGACCTCATTTGCATCCCATTAGCATGCAGGTGCGCCGATCCCCGACGACTTGCGCCTGGCGCCCTGCCAGGCAGCAGCCGTCGAGAATGACGCCTCTGCAGCCCCATCATGGCATTCATCTGAAAGAAAACCCCTCTAATATCCCTGGTGGTCCAGTGGACCCCTATGTGCCTGATCGCGGGCATCAGTATCAACCCCGTCCAATATCCCTGGTGGTCCAGTGACTACACTGCCCGATCGCAGGCATTTGTAAAACACATAACATTCTATTACCTCTGGTGGTCTAGTGTACCCCTTCCCACCCGCCCACTGAGCCCCACAGCCCGCCCTCCCCTGGTCTGCCAGCAGGTGGGCACCCCACCCACCTGCCGCCCACGACTGCCGACATTGATATCAGAGCCAGCATGTCTATTGTTCACAGCATGACACGGGCGTGCAGCCCATATTTCGATGAAATATCGATAGTCCAGATATGTGAATGAATTCATTCACATATCTGGACTGAGAAGTGCGGGGAGGTTACGCCCATTGGCTCATACTGTGAACCAATGGGCATGCAGCTGTACCGAGCTTGCAGTCGGCGGGCAGTGGGCGGCAGGCGAGTGGGGTTCGGCCGCCTGCCGCTGAGCGGGGGAGCGGGTGGTGGGGCCTAGTGGGTGGTGGGAGGGGGGTGGCCAATAGATCACCAGGGTAATACGACTGTTCTATGTTTTACAGATGCCCGCGATTGGCAGAGTGCAGTCCACTGGACCACCAGGTATATTGGACGGGGGTTATACCGATGCCCGCGATCGGGCACATATGATCCACTGACCACCAGGATATTGACGGGTGTCTTATATGGATGCCCACAATGGGGCATGGGGTGCGCCGCCAGGTGCGTAGGAACTCGGTGGCTACCCACAGCTGGCAGCTGCCGTGTTGCACCCTGTAATGTGGCAGCTCACCTGTGGGTGGCCATCATTTGTTCCTTTTTGGGGCTTAACTTTGTGCAGGCGCAGGTAGGGTTCCACATGCATGACTCTGCACATCCCGGCTGAATATCGGGCGTGAAGGTTATGCATGGGCACGCCCTCTACCCGTGCCTGCATACATTATGATGCACTTCGGCACATCGGGATTGTGTGGGCGATTTTCACTTTTGAATATTGCGTTGGGCATCAGTGGGTTGTGCATGTGCAACACTGTTGCACCATGCACAACCCTTTGAATATCTGGGCTATGTTTTATAAACAGAATATAACAAGGCCTGACTGAAGATATCATATTCATCTTCACTTGAGGCCAATGATATCAAGATATCTCACTAGTGTCTTTGCCATTCATGAGATATCATGATATCATTGGCCTCTCATAAAGATAAATATGATATCTTCAGTCAGGCCATGTCATATCCCATATATATATATATATATATATATATATATATATATATATAGCCTTCGCACTCTGAGATATCCAGAGCTCACTCTGCAGGATTGACAATATTTGCCATATCACACCCATGCCCATCATGTATCCCCTATATATACTGTATATACATGCCTGTATGTATATGTATGTATTTGTGTGTATATATATATTAGAGGCAAAAACTCCATTTAATGCATCAGTTAGGGTTGTTCATAGCGACAGAAGTGAGAAATTCAATGTTAGGTTTGAGTCCCTTGCACCCTCCAGCCCACCTCCCCAACTGGAATCAGGGTGCGATTAGTCATCGGCCAACTGTCACCCCATCACATGTGGAAAAAGCTGAGGAATAGGAGAATGGAAGTGACAGTTAGGATCGATGATCCCAATGTGCACCCCGATTCCAGTTGGGGAGGGGCTGAGGGGCAAGGGGTTTCAACCCTAACATCGAATTCCTCACTTTTGTCACTGTGGAACAACCCTAACTGATGCATTAAACTGAGTTTTTGCCTCTAATTTCTTCTTTGAGAATGATAATGAGAAATAGTGAATGTAATGCGGCCCACCCGCCACTTGATGTCTTGTCACATAGCAACATTGTGCCCGCAAACGCAGAAATCATAATGCGCATGGTGACGCAAAGTGAAACAGAAAGAGAAACAGTACTGTAGACAGAAATGTTAAAAACAAAGCAAACGCAACCGCAATGAAAACGCAAAGGGTAACGCACATGGTGACGTAAACGTGAATGGTAAGTGAAACGGGTACAGAACCGCAAGTAGAAATGGTAATGGTAACAGTAATGGCCGCCCGTGGCACTGAGGGTTGAGACGCTGGACACCACACTGTGGCCACGCTGGCGACCCGGTTCGGGAGCGAGCCTGGATCGGCAGGGGTCGGTAGGAAGGAGAAGGATCGGCATCCGTAGGACTGCTCTCCTCCTCCGGGAGGGTGAGGAAGGCCATCGTGCTCTTCCATGCCTTTGGCGATGGCTGGGTGGCCTCAGAGCACTGGCAGGCATGGAGGGACGAGCTGGGGCAGACGCCAGCTCTGGGTGCTGCAGAAATGTGCGCCGCCCAGGACCTTGGCGCCATTGCATGCCCTGAAGCTGTAAGGGAGGAAAAGTGGAAAATTGGGGACCAGTCTTGGCAGCATGATGGCCATCTCCAAGCGGACTCTTGGCGCTCGAGGGTGCGCGGCGGACTGGATTCTGACCCTGTGGGTTGAGCTCTGAGGGAATGCTCCCCATCACCCCACCATGGGGCACAAGCCACGGGGTAGCTGCGAGGCCCGAATGTGGATGTCGGAGGTATCCCGAGGAGATGGCAGCCTGAGTACCTGGGGAGATGCCAGATGTGAAGGTAAGACAGACTGGTGGCCCTGGGGGATAAAGAAATAGGAAAAAAATGGTAACAGTAATGTAACACAGGCTGGTTTTCCTCAAAAGCTGTATAAAGAAAGACAGTGAGTAGAAAGAATGTATGCAAAATAATGGCTCCCGGAACACAAAAATGAGGACTTGGAATAGTAAATTGCTTATATCTCAGTAACTGACGACATACAAAAAAAATTAAAAGTCATATGTATTATCACTTTTCTGGTTGTTTTGTATTTAGCCCGCTGAAGGGGCTAAGAATTTTTCGACAAAAGTCTTGCAACTGCTGAGATACGGGCTCTGAAATGCTGGGAACGCTGCACGTTATCCTATGGGGAAAAACAGAAGTTTGACTGCCATAACTTTGCCTCTCCTGTAATATTTTTCACCAAACCACTGAAAGGCACATCTATGGATGTTGGCTGTAGCTTCCTGCAAATTGCGCCTTAAAGACCAAACTGCTATTTTGCAGCAGGGTGCCAAACGATTGCTGCAATGCGTCGTATAATCGTAATGTTATCCTATGGGAAAAGCATCAACTTTGGAGTACTGTAACTTTTGCCGTGTAATATTTTTCAGCAAAGCACTGAAAGGACATCTGTGAGATGTCAGCTGTGTTCCTCCAAATTTCAGCCAAAACTCAAACCGTTCTTTGCAGCGGGCTGCAAAGAATCACTATTATTTGAGCATAGTGTCGCAAAGTAGTGCGTGATTTGCAAAGCTTTCACAAGAATTTGCAACACTTTCATGAGTGTGACGCTACTTTCGAAAGTACTTTTTCCAGAAATCTGAAAACATATTTCTGGGGTGTTTTACCCCTGAATAAAGACATGGCTAACATCCTCAGGGCCTGACTAGGTGAATACAAAAGAATTAGGTTGCTAAACGGTCTCAATTTTAAATTCAAGCATTTTCTGATCACTAACTGAAACAAAATGGCAGATTTGCGACAGTAAAAGGGCCATTGAGGTAAAAAGTGCATTTGGAAAGTGTTGAACTTTTGTTAACGTTTCCATTGACATATAATGGGAAATTGTTTTTGAATAACTTTTGAACTGTTTAATATTTTTTCATGAAATCTTCAAAAGGCACATCGGGGACCCTGGCTGCATGGTTCCTGCAGATTTCAGACCCGGTCGCGCAAACCGTGTGACCTGTAGGCGTGACCGTGACCCCAAAAAGCGTAAACGCGACGTAGAAGATCATTGCCATAACCCGCAGCCGTATATCTGACTGGTACGAAACTTGGCAGATCCCAAGGCAATTGGCCTTAATTCTGTATTCCAAATTTCAGGCAAATCCATTAAACAGTTGTAAAGTTATTAAGGTGCAAAATTTTGGGTTTAATATGTAAATGGCTCAACTTTAATTCATGGTAGCACTACTGTATACTATTATTTATATATATATATATATATATATATATGTGTGTGTGTGTGTGTGTGTGTGTGTGTGTGTATATATATATATATGTGTGTGTGTGTATATATATGTGTGTGTGTGTGTGTGTGTGTGTGTATATGTATATATATATATATATATATATATATATATATATATATATATATATATATATATATATATATATATATAACCTGTTTTTACAGTTTTATAGTCTGTATTTATCATATGTGTTGTTTACCTTACACTGCCATTGGTTGCACATTTATGCATAGTCACTTTAATTGTATTATAAGAACATGGGCAAAGACAATTCTTCTTCTGATTGGCTGAGACATTATTTAGGTGGGCATCTATCAGACAATAGATACCCACCAAATAAAAAGCCCCAGCCTAAGCCTGCCTTATAGCCAGCAAAGTATATGTGTGCCCAACACCTGTTTCCTCATTGGCTAAAAGTGCTGGGTACACAATTCAAACTGCCACCATTTTTTTTCCCTCATTAGTGAGGCCGACACTCAGCCCCATTATCCACCTGTCTGCCTGTCCATTTAGCCTACTGCTGCAAGGAATTGCCAGTTTTTTTAAACTACCCCAAAGCTGACTGCTCCTATTCATAATTCTTCATCTCAAAGCAGACTGCTAGAGAGAGGGAGAGAAAGAAACACTCGTTACATTTCATCATTTGGTCACGAAGAGAAAGAACCGAGCATCTCTCCTAAAGATGTTATTTAGAGAATCGCAGCCCAAACTGCTGTCACCCTCTCATTTAAACTGCACATGCTAAACTGCTGTGGTGATCTCACCCTGCTGTGGATATTTAAACTGCGTCATGCTGTCTTCCTTAAAGAAAAATAACCCCCATAAAAACTGCAGAATTGCAAGTTAACTATCAGACAGTGCTAACTCCAGTAGTGCTAATGTTGGAGAAGCTGTAGCTTCCTCATTTACCAGACTGCACATCTAGCATTCTCTCTCTCTCTCTCTCTCTCTTGCTCTCTCAGTCTCGATCTGTCTCTCACTTGCGCTCAAAGCAGTATGCAATTTTAAAGTCAAGTTTTTCTGTTAAGTAAGTGACGCCTCCTGATAAGTTCTGCAAATAAAGGAAAAATCTACTATGACACACTACCTCAGTCCCACTACTTTGTAAACCACTCAGCCCAAAACAGCATGCCACTCCCCAAGCCTGCCATCGAGTTTTACTCTCATTCAGGGAAAGAAACGGCAGTTGAAAGAAGCGCTGTATGAATAAAATAAAGAAATACAGGCAAAAAGTGAGCTCATTTTCTAAGCCATGTGTGTGTGTGTGTGTGTGTGTGTGTTTAACCATGATTACCACCTTGATACTGTCAGGTACAGTAGCGGTACTGGAATACCATGTTCCCTCTGTCTCTCAGAAGTCAATAAATATTTCTGCAACTATGCCAGCATACTTAAACTTGGAAGTCACACTTCAAGGTAAAAACAAAACACTGCCTTACTCCTGCTGCTCCCAAAAGCCGTGTGTGTGTCTGTTCTAATGGAGGTGGAGGAACTATTTTATTACAAAACCTATTTTAAACTAATTTTTATTAATATTACTTTATTAAACTTATTTTGTTTTACAGTGTCCATTTCTAAGCGTAATAATACCCTCCAGGGTGGGGCGGTATTGTGCTATACCAGACCTTCAGGGCTATAGGGCCCTCCGCCTGAGCGTCAGGCCTCATTATGCCCTGGCAGTCCGTATAGCACAATACCGCCCACCCTGTTGGGTATTATTGCTTGCTTGTGCCAGGACTAGACTGCTATAAAAGCACTGTTTACTAGATATCTCTATTCCTTGGCAAAGAACTACAGTAGCTTGAAGCAATGGAAAAGAGTACATGGCTGGACATTTTTTTTTTTTTTGTTATCCATTTGTTATGGAATTAAGGACTTTGAAACTTGAAAGCAACAGTTGGCTTCTTGTTTTCACCAGCTTGAGTGATATGACCAGTTACATGCGATTACTTACCTTCTGGTGTGAAATATTGTGAATTCGTGAGATTCTGAGCCTGCATAGCAACTACTTAATGCACATATAAAACAGTCATTTTTTGGATTTTTCCACCAAATTTGCAACATAGGCTTTTTGAGAGGCCACCTCATGAACACTGGCACTGTTGTTTCATTAATCGTCCTGAAAAGTGATTCCACACAGTGACTGCAAAATCACCTTCGAGGCTGATTAACACCATGACAGTGATAGAATTCATGAAGAGGGTCCCAAAACCCCATTTTGAAAATTTGGTCAAAATTTAAAAAATGCCGAGATATGCAGCAAAGTTGAAAACCCTATTCATTCCATTATACAGCTTACCAGCATTTCCTCAGTTCACGGCCTGCTCTGGAAGAGTGCAGATGTGTTCCCAGTCCACCTAAGACTGCCGTGTCGACTCCAGAGGTAAGTGTGGGGTGATGTGTGGGGAGACAGGGTGCACAGTGGGTGGGTGTGGGTTGTGGGAGGGGTCCTGGGAGAGCTCTGAGGGACCATTTCTTCTTTACAGGGTGAAAAAAAAAACATCAGGGGACCATTTTCCTGTTTAACAGGTGCTTTGGCACGCTGAGGTGGGCCCCAGCGTGCCACCTGTGTGAGTGGGTGGTGCATTAGCCGACGGGGGATTGGGCACCCCATCAGCAAACAAGGAAAGGGAGGGAGCTGCAGGAGTCAAGGGGATTGGGCACCCCTCGGCTTTAGAAATAGAAGGGGATGACATTATGCTGACTGGGAGGGCCTTGCCGCAAAAGAAACTGTTGGTGGTGGCCTCATGATGCTGAGGGGGATTGGGAACCCTCAGCAATCAAAAAGGAGGAAGACATGATGCCGACGGGATTAGGCACCCTGTCGGCACACATAAAGGAAGGGAGTTTGCACGCAACAGCGACAGTCACTGCCACCATGTTGCCTGCACTTAGGGAGACGCGCGTTGTGGTCATGCTACATGAGAGCTTTGCTCTCATTGCAGCGGACCTTTCATTGATCTCATCACCTTATTAGCCAGTCAGGGTGTTGGCCCCTGCTGCTGGTTGATTGGGGAATGCAGGACGCACCTACTGGTGCATGCCCTGCATTCGCCCAACAGCGACCGCCGCCCAAAGCTGCACTGTCTCAAGATGTTGGCTGTGCAAGCACGCCAACATAAAAGGACAGTCAGGGACCACTGTAGGCCCTGAACTGTAGACCCCAAACTCAGAAAACACAGAATATATATATATATATATATATACAATAGCTTGGGCTGTTCCCTGGTAAGATCAGGTGTTGAATAGGCTGGTACAGCAGTAGTTCCTACTGTCTCTGCTAGGCTGCCCTACCTTGAAGCTCCTTCTTGTGCAGACCAGTTTTTGTGCTTCTACCTGTGTCAATGCTGACAGAAACTTCCATTAGAGAGTAGGTGGGCTGTTACTCCCTTTTGTATTATACCCTACGAGATTCATGACAGACTCTGTGCTTGTTAATGACTAAAAGTTCTCTCCTCTGTTATCTGTTGTGTTATGCATAGGGTAAAAGAATGGCTGTTGCTGCCTAAGGAAGAAGGATGGAAGAATGTAGCTGTGCATTGTATAGACTGTGTATCCTGTCTGTTACACACATAAATGCTATAAATGATAATAGGGCTGGATCATATGGTACCAGGGATGGGTAGAAAAGCTCCTGAAAGGGGTTGAATTGGCAGTCTTTGCCAAGTTGCAAAGGAGAAAGGACACTACTCTTCTGGGTCCAAGAAAATTCTGTCAGATCAGACTGCTGGCCTTTTGATCCTTGGATCTGTGGACAGTGCTGGATATCCATGGAACTGGTTGCCCAAAATAATGTTAAATTATAATGCTGTGATCCGCTTCACCTAAGAGTACCTTGAAAAACCTTGATGTAATACTGAATGCTGAATATATGAACCTATAAATTGACTTTAAATAAAACTAGGCTGTTTGCATATTGCACCAGAGCTCTTGTGAGTGTGACCTCCTTGACCTCCCTGATTCACAACATGAGGAATTAGAAGTGGGATCCTTTGCATGGTCTGGCATAGTGGGGACAAGAACCAGTGGTATCAGTCCTGGTACCTAGAGATCCACCAAAAGTGCATGTCGCAATCCCAGCAGCCAATTACTTCAAGAAGAGCAGCAAGTGCAGAGTAGTGTACTCATCCATAAAATAGCAGAGCAAGGAGGGGAACCATTGTTGCCAGGCTTGGGCCCTGTGGTTTGACCAAAGTTGAAGTGGAAGGACAGTGAGCATCTGTCATTGCAGAAGAAGAGAAGAAACAGAAACCCATGGAAGAATGTTGGTACCTAGGGTATGTTCTTGAGTGGCCTAGTTAACCAAAGTCCCCAAGATAGACGCTGTGAGTAGACCTGCCTGACCTACAGCTCCGAATGTGGACTACCATGTTTGGATGATTCAGCATTAGGATATTAGTATTTATTCATGCTTGCTATGCTATGATTCACTATTCAGTATATTTATATATGTGGTCTTAGAGCACCACCTACAGTTATTACCCATAATGTTATGATCAGCACATGAATCTTTCTATTATAACCAAAAGTAGTTTTAGTCGACATAAAGTTTATCACTGTGTATGTGAACAACCTAATATCCTTGGGTGCAAGCTGCCCACTGTACCCACCAATAAAAGTGCTTTATTTGGCTTTTCTACTATGGACATGAGCACGCTAACAGGTAATGGATCCTCTTATCTCTGACTACAAATGTTTGTGTAATCCTGTTTTTCACTGAGTTTTCCTATGACTACACTGGGTGTCTGAGGTTCCATGCTCCATCAGCTATGCTGTCATTTTACATGTATTTGAGGACTAAATCTTATAATTAATGGGTCTGCCTTTTACCATAAGAGGACTGTGCCATTAATTTGCCTGTGCATGCGCCTGCTGTGGCCCCTTCCTTGTTCATTGCTTCCTTTTCGCCACATCCCAGCCATCAGAGAAACATGGTGGTAAGTCACTTTTAAAACAAAAAGTGTTATTTTGTGTAAATGTGGTCTAGTAATAATATTGTAACAAAATAAAAAGCTGCAAAAAGAAAATTTGTCGAAACCAATTCACTGACTGAAAACTCGAAGTGGAGCTGCTACTGGAATGGCTCCTATTTTATATAATTGCTGTGGCCAAAAGAGAAGACCCAACAATGATATATAATAAATATGGGGTGTTGTGTGTAAACTTCTCATTATACACAACACCCCATACTTTATTCTATTTATTATGTATCAACTGTCTTCTGAGATGTGTTTTGCCATCTGGTTTAGAATCTGACAAAATCCAACAAGAGGCTAATTGTCCAAAATGTTCAATCCTTTTGGGGTTAGCTGGGTACTACCAGAACTTCATTCATAGCTTTGTGGAACTGGCTACCCTCTTGATCAGTCTTACCAGAAAAAGGTGTGCTGATAAGGTGGTGTGGACTGATCTGTATGAGAATGCTTTTAGAGTCATTAAGGCAGCCTTGTGTTCTTCTCCAGAGTTATGCATTCCTGATTTCACTAAACCCTTTGAGGTGCACAGCAATGCCTCTGAACATTCCATAGGGGCTGTTCTGTACCAGAAAACAAGAGAACTGGCATCCTGTTCTTTACATCAACTGAAAGTTGCATGATGGACTAGAAATACTGCTTCCTTTTTTTTTTTTTTGTTAATCCTTTTCTCCCAGGCCCCAGTTTGTCTTACCTTATCCATGTCCTGGCAGCTTCCTTAGGTCTTCCAGCCACCGTCCTGTGGACCCTCCACTCCTATTCGGGCCCTGAAGCTTCTACCCATGTGGTTTGCCTCCTGCGTGGGGTGACAGAGAGTCCCCACCATACTATCCACCCAAACAGGATCCAGTAAGTGCTGTGTGCCTGGACCCGGGACCCCTCCGGAGATGGCCATCATGCCACCACAACCTGGTGCCTAATTTTTCCTCTATTGTGGTTCCCTCCAATGCGTGTGGTGTGCATTAACACCAAGGGACAGGAGCGTGCATGCTACCACAAGCACTCCTCCCCAGCATCTGCCCCAGCACATCCCCTTAGACTGCTAGTGCCACTGCATCACCCGCAGCTGACGCCAGAGGTCATCAGGGCATCGACAGCAGCACACACCCCCCAGAGAAGGACAGCTGTCCCACAGATGCTCAATCCTTCTCCTCCCTTCTGACCCTCGACAATCCGGGCTCGTTCCCGAACCCGGGACACCGGCATGGTGCAGGTGTGGTGTCCAGCACTTCAACCCTCAGGGCCACTGGGCTGGTTTGGTTACCTTTTGAAAGGGTGTGTGACAGGCAGATAGGTTCCTGTCATGGTCCACTTTATAGTGCTAAATAGGAAACAGTAAAGACAGGATTAGTCTACACAGAGGCACCTAAGTGACCCATAAAATAAAAATTAAATTTACCTCACCAGTGACCTGCAAAATCTGTTGCATAGCAGCATCTCCTCTTTGTGTTATGAACATACGGAACATACGAAATTTGCCAGCAGATAAAGGCCTAGAGGTCTATCAAGTCTGCTCGAATGTGCAGCTAGCACCCCTTATTCTGCAGCTGCCCCTCCCTTCCACCCTTCCCTTCATTAACCCTCCCCTTGTCCTGTCCCATCCTCGTTTGAAGCAGTCCACTGTTCTACTGCATACCACTTCTGCAGGTAACGCATTCCACCCAGCCACCACCCTCTCTGTAAAAGTGTCTCCTCATCTCCCTCCTGAACCTTCCTCGCTCCAGTCTCATATCATGGCCCCTGGTGGCCCTCCCTCCCTTACTTTGAACAGACCCTCTGTACCTGTCTTGTTTATTCCTTTCATGTATTTAAAGGTTTCAATCATGTCCCCTGTCTCTCCTCTCCTCCAGTGAGTACATGTTCAACTCCTTCAACCTCCTCTCATATGATAAGTCCCCAGACCCTTGATCATCTTTGTCGCCCTCGCTGCCTCCCTCCAGTAACTTAATGTCCCTTTTCAGATACGGACGCCAGAACTGCACGCAGTACTCCAGGTGTGGTCTAACTAATGACCTATACAGTGGCAGAATCACCTCCTCCTCCTTGAGGATATACCCCTTGCAATACAACCCAGCATTTTGTTGGCCTTTGCAGCTGCCTTCCCACACTGTGCCGAGTTGTTCATTGACCCTGTGATGAGCACACCCAGATCCTTCTCCTCCTCTGTCTGGGCTAGCTGCACTCCCCTAGCTGGTAAGTCCTCCTTGGGTTCTTCATCCCAAAATGCATCACCTTGCACTTTTGGCATCAAAGCCAGTTGCCAGGTGTCTGACCAGGTTCAAGCTTTGCCAGATCATCCTGCAACCCCTGCCATCCCCTAGGTCATCCACCACCGCTAACCTTGGTATCATCAGCAAACAGACTGATCTTGCTCTTGATGTCCCATGATATGTCTGCAATGAATATCCCAAACAACACTGGTCCCAACACCGAGCCTCTGTGGGACACCACTGTCACTGCCCTTGGGTGTGAGAGCTCCCCACCCACCACCACCTCTGTTGCCTTCCCTGCAGCCAGTTTCCTACCCATCTCACCAGCATTGCACCTGCCCCTGTGCCTACTAACTTCCTTCCCAGCCTTTCATGTGGCACTGAGTCAGATGCCTTACTGAAGTCCAGATACAGGACATCCACTGATGTCCCCGTCCAGTTGCCTAGTTACCCAGTCATAGAACCCGACCAGGTTGGTTTGGCAGGATCGGCCACGTGTGAAGCCATGCTGTCTGCTGTCCTGTAGTCCTTGGCCTCTAAGAGGGCCACCAGCCTCTCCCTTCAGGATAGTCTCCATTAGCTTACCCACGATGGATGTGAGGCTCACTGGTCTGTAGTTTCCGGTTCATCCTGGGGCCACTCTTGTGGAGGGGCACCACATGAGCCATCCTCCAGTCCTGAGGTACACACCCGAATGTAGTGAGGCATTAAATAGGTCTGCCAGGTCCTGCAAGGACCTCTGCCAGCTCCTTCAGTACCCTGGGGTGGATGCCATCTGGGCCTGGTGCCTTGTCCACCCTCAGTGCCTTCAAACCCTCTCGAACTCTGTCCTCCATGATTCCCCATCTGTCACCACTTCCCCCCTCGTCTGCCATTTCACCCATCTTGGATGTCACCCCTCTTCTCTTTAGTAAATACTGAGCAGAAGTACTCATTTAGTGCTTCCCGCCTTATCATACCCTGCTTCCACCCAACCCCCTCCTTCCTAATCCTTACTATGTGGTCATTACAGCTCCTTTTCTCCCTGATGTACTTAAAAGTCCTTCTCCCCTTGTAATGCCTTGTGCCAGCCTGAGTTCCGTGATGCTTTGGCTCCCTTACTGCCCTTGTCACCTCCTTCGATTCTGTCAAGTACTCCTCTCTGTCCTCCCTCCCTGTTTTCTTGTATTTCCTAAAGGCAGCTCTTTTCCTCCTTACCTTTTCCATGATCTCCTTGCTCCAACCAGCTCAGTTTCTTAGCTCTAGCCTTCTTGCTCTGGGCTTTGCAGCAGGTTTTGGTTGCCTCCACTATCCCCAACTTTATGAGCTCCCATCTCTGGTTAGTATCCATACTAGATTGAATTCTGGCCAGGTACCCTTTACCACTGCCCCATCCTCCCAAAGTCCAGCCCTCCTGAAGTCCAGCACTCTTGTGCCAGATTCCCTCCTTCCTTGCCCATATCCAATGTAGGCCATACTGAGTGGTGGTCACTCCCTGACAGCGGTTCCTCCACTGTAAGTTCTCTCACAAGTCCCCATTTGCCAGCACAAGGTCAAGGGTATTCCCTAACCTGGTTGGTTCACTGACCATTTGCAGCAGGAAGCTGTTCTGGAAGGCATCCAGCAGTACCTGCTCCTTCTGTTCCTGGTTGTTGGGGTGCTCCAGTCCACTTCTGGCATGTTGAAGTCCCCACAATCACCACACTACCCTTCTCTGAGGTCCTCCTGATCTGTCCCGCTAGTTCCCTGTCTAACTCCTCCATCTGAGATGGTGGCCTGTACACCACTCCCATTCTAAGACTCCTATTCTTGGAATCCTGGATTTGCACCCAAGTGACTCTGTACTGCCCTCCTCCCCTTCCTCCCTTCACACTTCAGTCCTTCCTTCACATATAGTGCCACCCCCTCCTTTCCCAGTCACCCTGTCCCTCAGAAATAACCTGTACCCTGGTACAGACAGGTCCCAGTCATTATATTGAGTGGCCCATGTTTCCGTGATGGCTGCAATGTCCACCTCCTCTGCCATGAGAACCTGCAACTCTGCAGTTTTCCTCCCAAGGCTCCTAGCATTAAGGGTAACCACCTTCCACCCTTTTCCCTCCTCCCATCCTGCCCTCCTTTCCTAGCATCACCAATAGTACTTGCCATTTGTCATTTGTCACTGTTATGGGGGGTAAGCTCATATGATTTCCCAACCTGTGGTCCCTGCATATCTCTTCCCAACTGCCACCCCCACTCCTAGTTTAAACTCCAAACTTCCTCTATATATTCTTCCATCCTCTGCTTCAACACTTTCTTTCCTTCCTCACTCAAGTGTAGTCTGTCCTTGGCATAGAGACTACTGTCCTCCCAGGTCCCTCCCACCCCCAACAGCCCATACCCTTTAGCACAACACCTGGTTCTTAGCCATCTGTTAAATTCCTCTATTCTCAGCTTTCTTGTTGTGCTTGCCTTTGGCACGGAAGTATCTCGGAAAAAGTTACTGATCTTCCTGCCCCTCACATAATTGTGCTAGTTCCTCAAACCTCCTCTGGACTATATCCACTGTCTTGTCAGCCAGGTCGTTTGTCCCAAGATGTATAATTAAATGAGGCTTGTCCCTACCCCTTCTAGCATATTTCAGAACAGACTGTCCCACCCTTTCTGCTGTCATTCCTGGCAAGGCCTCTACCCAAATACGACTATGCCTCTCCGCCTTGCTACCCCACCTAACTCCTCTTAGTATTGGGTCCCCAGCACTAAGATTCCACCCTCTTACTCCTCTTGCTTCCTTTCATCTCCCTCCCTCATTTCCAGCTCCTCTTCTTCCTCCTGCACATTATTATGCCCTTTTACCCTGTTGCAGTTCTCCCAGCAGAACTTCCCCCGCTCCAGTTTGGTCCAGGCATTTATCAATTACTCCTCTAATTTCATCACTTCCCTCCTCCACCTTCTTCCTCTCTAGCAGTGCAAAACTATTTTCTGAAGATCCTTCACAAATGCCTGCTCCCTCTCTGCATAGTAACCTGTTCTCTCCTTTCCACTCCATGACTTTTGCCACTTTCACCTCCCTCACAAGTCCCTATTGCCTCCTTCCATTTGACTTTTGTCTCCTGACCTGGTTTCCCGGCAATCGTTCTTCCTGGCCTGGGCCTTTGTCTCTGCTCCCTTCTTCTGAGCTCTCCCTCACCACTGTTGGCTTAAATTGCCCTCCCTCATCTCCCCTTCCTCCTCCCTCCAGTATTGGCTAAACCCACCCCAATCTGCCTTGCCTGTCTTAGTTCCTCCTGCAGACCCTCAATCTCCTTTCTAAGTTTTCTATGTGGTTGCACACTAAACATCCTCCCACTCTCCAGGCAATGTTTAGAAAGATTGGTGCACCCAGTTGTTGCAGCCTACCACCCTACCCATTGCTGTCGTTGCCCACCAGTGACCCCTCACCCTTCCAGATGCAGGATACCAAACACTCCCCAAGTCCCCACTCTCCCCCCTCTATCAGTGCAAAACATTCTTTATGTCCCTTACCTCCTTTGTTGCACACGTTTAGATATGTTGAGCAACTGCTTTGTATATTCCTATCCACACTCAAAAATACTTTAAGTAGCCATTGCACACCTTCTTCAACTCCTACTCCCCTTTACCCAATGCAATAACTATGTGAAGTAGTAATAATGAAAGCGCCTAGATTTGCATTTACTTCCTTCCACTGAGAGAGCTGCCACTCTTCACTTGCTGCAGTTCCTTTCCTGGATGTCTGCTTCTGTTATGACAGGTGCAAATCCTTTGCCTGTTTGAGGAAGTGATGTCAGAACCCCTAGTACAAAGGAATAATTGACCAGGGGTGGGTGGGGTGAGGGGTTTGGGTGATGGGACCAGCCCAAGTCCTCTGGAAACAATCAGGTAGCTGAGGCCTCTAGTCAGACAATTAGCACCCTTCCCCAATCAAAACTTTGCAGCTAGTGAAGCCAGCAACAATGAATAAATTCTACTCAAAGCCCCAACATAGGTTTGCTACCCAAAGAAACAGGACACCAATTCAAATAGCTTCACCAACAATACATCAAAATAGGTTTGGAATTATAAGATATAGGTCTCCAATTCAAAGAAACAGACCAGTTAAATTACACCAATTATGTTTAAAAGAGAAGAAATAGACCTCTACAAATGCAGCCTGCCACACCGTAAACCAAACAAATGAGCCCACTTTTAGCTACCAAAACAGGTTTCAAAATTCCAACAGCCCCAAACAATACCCTGCTAGCTCCTTAGTAGTAAGAAAGAAAATAAACATTCTACCAAGTAGAATCCATGAAAAACAATGTAAAACAAGAAGCTACTGTACTGTAGATCTGATCCTGTCCCCTTCTAGTTCCTTCTGAGAAGCCAAAGCACTGACTCCACACCTGATTCAGCTCTGCCTCCTGCTGAGTGAGACCTGGCCAGACAAATTAGCACCCTTCCCCACTCAAAACTTTTGCAGCTAGTGAAGCCAGCAACAATGAATAAATTCTAACCAAAGAAACAGGACATCAATTCAAACAGCTTCACCAACAATACATCAAAATAGGTTTGGAATTATAAGATATAGATCTCCAATTCAAAGAAACAGACCAGTTAAATTACACCAATTATGTTTTAAAAGAAGAAATAGGCCTCTACAAATGCAGCCTGCCACACGTAAACCAAACAAATGAGCCCACTTTTAGCTACCAAAACAGGTTTCAAAATTCCAACAGCCCCAAACAATACCCTGCTAGCCCCTTAGTAGTAAGAAAGAAAATAAACATTCTACCAAGTAGAATCCATGAAAAACAATGTAAAACAAGAAGCTACTGTACTGTAGATCTGATCCTGTCCCCTTCCAGTTCCTTCCTCTGTTCTTCCTCTGTCCTGTGCTATCCTCCTGCAGAATGGCCACCTGCTGGGAAACTTCACCTCTTCCTTTACTGTTCCTGTTTTCTTAATGTCATTTCACATTGCAGGAGCAGGATGTAATGGGCCTATACGGGGTTGGGCAGCTGTCCCATTGACAGTTCTGTTGTCCCCAGCAGCTCAAAAGTACACAGAAAATACTTATAAATGAGTTAGAAATGGGAGTGGGGTACATGGCTAATGTTTTGTGCCATGTATTCCATATTAAAATAAATAGAGTATTCTGTTCCTCAGAGTTATTTTCTTTTTAACTGAGTGGCAATCATGTAAGAAAGAGTGGGGTATACAAAGGCAGTGAAGAAAAAGTTCTGTCTGCAGGGTTTAAACACAGAAAACACAGAAACAAATGTATACAATGGTTTATGCTGTTCTCGTAGAAATGTCAGATATAGAACAGGCAGGTACAGCAGCTCCTACTATATCTGATAGACTGTCCTGCCTAGGAGCTCCTTGAACAGACAGCATTTTTGTGAATTATGTGTGTCAGTGCTGACACTAACTTCCCTTATAGTGTAGGTGGTCTGTTACCTTCCTTTTTTCCTTGTGCATGTGCAAGAAGCATTTTGTATTCAGAGAATGGAATTTCAGAGGTTTGTCATGGACTAGCCCAATGCTAGCAATCTACATTGGACTCATCCCTGACAGACCAATGACCATATAAGCAGAGTATGGCGGTGGTCAGTTTCATGGGTGTAAACTTTGTGTACTTGAAAGGACTGAAGCACTCAATGAGAGAAACTTCAGTACTTTCATTTGCATAAAGCTGGCGGCAAGCAGTTGAGCAGCTTTATGTACATCACAGTTCTCCTTCAGAGAATGCTTTACACACTACCCCCGATACTATAAGCTTCTAGCTGCCCATAATTTTTTCCAAGTAAGAAAAAAAAAAAAACTGGATAGGTTTACTGACAAGCAAAGGTTTCACCTGACCGTTTACAGAAATTCTGAGATACCATATCTGAGTAACAATAATATGTTTTCATAAATATGTCTTAGATGCATTTGTGTGTTGCTGGAACATACAGAAGCAATGTAGTACAACGCTGAGAATGCAGAAAAGTTTAATAGCGTGTATTAAGCTTGTAGCTAGTCTCCATCCTACAGTGCATCGCATTTCCATAAACAATACCACAGCACCATTTACTAATGCAGAAGTGCAGTTCTGATAATCAACCTTTCTGCTCTCTCCTACCCCTATCCAATCCAGCTACATCTGCTCCTTGCAGAGACAATCAAATGTGATGTTTAACTGCAAGACAAAATGGCAGCTCGGAGAAAGATGCAAGTCAAACTGTACATAGAAGTTATTAAAGACCCTTTCCTTTGCTTACTGACCTAAAATGATGATGGTTTTAATTGGTGAACATGACTGTCAGAAGTAAGCATTTAGAGAGAAATCTAAGCAGAAGGCAGACAAAGAGGGTACTAAAAATGTAGCAGCAAGCTTACATCTAAGTCAAATCATAACAAACTAAACTGAGGCCTAAGATCTTGTGGTAAAGAATGATCTGCCAGCTCATCAGCTGGAACACATAAAGATGGTAAGAAGCTTGGTTGTCTTAATATCCTCTGACACACCAGTGTCTTCTGTTGGCACTCTTTGCAGACTGTGTGAGAGGCCTTTGGCACCATGCATTTCTGCTTAAAGTTGAACCAGCATAATATTTTTAGTGATTTGTATATACAACCCATGATGCTTTGCCTTATAGGGTATGTGTGATTTTGTATTTCATATCCTCTAATGATATAATCTGCAAAATTGGGAGCTAGAGCAAGTCTTATGATAACAGCAATATGGCACAGAATGTATCTTTGGACTTCTCTCATTCATTTCACTTATGGTGAAAGTAATTGTTTGAACTATGGCTGTTGGTTATGAGGTGTATACAGTAGTTTTGGGGGTGCAGCTTCCAGCTAAAACCCTCCTGCACCCTGCTTCTGTGTGTTGTCCCACCTCTGATCCTCCTTCCATGTTCCATTTGCTTTTTTCTTTTACTGTTCCCCCCACCTGACCCTCCATCTCATCACCCCCACCCCACCCGCCCATAAAACATAACAGTGGCACTGGGGTGCCCAATCTTCCAAAGTCATCACCTGGTATATAGAAAACCATCCCTTGTTATTTTTTTTTTTAATTCTGTAAAACAGAAAATGTCCAACATTGTCTGTTGTGCTGTTAGTCCCACCACCCGACCCTCCCAATCAGCACCCATCTCCCACACCCCCCAAGCCATTACTTACCCAGTGGGGGTCTGACATGATGACCTTTCCCAGACTGCAGAGACATCATCCATCTTCAATGCAAGACCATGAGCTGAGAAAATCAGGCATGTGGCACAATGTATTTCAATGGGGTTTTGAACTTAATAGCATGACTTGGGCATTTTCAATATTTTTGCCCCAAATGTTCAACATATCTTTCTTGGGACACCACCTCATGAACAATGAAAGTGACGTTAGGTAAATCTGTTCTGAAAGGTGATTTCATGATCACTGCTTGAAATCACCTTTCAGACAGGAGTTAAATTTTCCCCACCATTGTTCATAGGTGGGGTCATAAGAAAGACTCTGCTGAAAATGTGGCATAAAATATAAAAAAAAGCAAAGTTATGAGACTAATTTGAAGTTTGCTAATGCAGGCTGGTAATTTTCAATATTTTGACCCCAAATTTTCAAAAATCCATTTCTTCACAGCACCTCATGATTTTCAAATCCTGGCCAAATGTGTTTTCGCATCCCAAAGGTGATTTCGCGAGTTACTGGGCAAAATCACCTTTCAGGCAGGAGTTGAAAATTTTCTCTACCACTGTTCATGAGAGTGGAATCATAAGAAGGCTATGCTGAAAATTTGGTGTACAAATATTAAAAAGTTTTGAGGCCTACGTTGAAGTTTGGAAACACTGGCTCAAAAATGTAATACACCCTGCCTCATACACCACATGCAAGGAAATATTTGGCATTGACAAATGCTTGTTGTACTCTACTGTAGGAGATTTATGAAAGGCTCATGGAAGGGCATGTGCTTGTTAATGAGTAAAAGGTCTCTTCCTCTGCTACCTGTTGGATTATATAACGGTAGAAACTGTCTGTTGCTGTCTCAAGAAGCAGGATTTACAGAACTGTAGTCAGAATTGTATAGACGGCTGTGATCCGTTTGGCCTAAGAGTACTTTTGCAAGTCATACTGAATACTCAGTGTATGAACCTGTAAATGGACTATAAATAAAACAATGCTGATAATGTATTGCACCACAGCCCTTGTGTATGAGTGACTTCCCTTGACCTCTCATGATCTGTGACAGCCTACCTGGCACCCTCAGCATGAAGAGATGGGAGTGGATCCTTTGAATTGCTAGTGAGGTAAGGCAGGAGGGGGAGTTGGATGTCATTGTCCTTTTAGGGAATAATGATGTGGCAAGTGATGCAGCAGGAATGGGGAAGATAGGTTAAGGGAGATGTGGAGGGTCTGAAGCAAGTAGCATGAACAGACCTCACTTACTATAGCCAGGGGATGCTAGGGATCATGGCACAAGGGTCTTCTTCAACTGGTTGAAAGATGATAGAGGGCAAAGAGTTTGGCTACAATAGGGACTGGGGTCCAACCTGGGGAGATGAATGCCTGTATGGAAGAGATGGCCTCCATTCATCCCAGAGGAGAACAGCAGTTCTGAGTGGAAGATAGAAATGCTACTCAATGGGCATTTAACATCTTAGAGACAGGGATCAAGGCCCTTGTCTGTGTGGCTATTTTGTACAGACAATAAACACAGATTATGGAGTCTGACATAGGTGTAGGGGAGTCCACTGGCAGTCTGCCAAGCAAGGAGAGATACTGATCAGAGGTACTTCAATCTGCCAGATGTAGACAGAAACATTCTGACTGCAACTATAACTAGGGCACTGGGCCATCCTATAGTCCCTAGATAGGGCATTTCTTAAGCAGCTGGTTATAGAACTGATTACAGACAGGGCAATGCTGGATCTGGTACTTACAAACAGGGACAGCATTTAGACATCACAGCAGGGTAGCCCCTGGGTAAAAACAATCATCAGAAGTGTGGTTTGGGATATAGAGATAACAGGAGAAAAACACACTAGGACAAGCATCATGGGCTTCAGAAGAGTAGATTTTAAGAAATGGGAGACTGCCTTAGTAAATATCATGAGGGGTGTGGCAGGTGAATGAGTGGAGGCAGTGGAAAAGGATAAAGTAGAGAATAATCTAAGGCAATGGCAACATGTTGAGAGAGAAGTAGACATGGGTAAAGGGAGGAGGCTACTGTGGTTCTTAAAGGAGGTGGTTAAGGAGTGAGGGAAAAAACACTCTAAGAAAGTATAAGGAGACCCAAATGGAGGTGGACAGGAGGAATATCTAGATCAGTGATGCACAACATATGGCCTGGGGCCAAATGGTCCCCACAGCAGCTGTCTGTGGCACCCAGAGGCCTAGCAGCTTCCTGCAACCTTTCATTTATTTGATTTGTTTATAGTTTTAGTAACATGTGATAGACAGACAGACAGACAGACAGATGGAGGTTTTGATTTATTTTATGTGTACATTTTATAATGTTTTGCTGGACATTTGTCACCTTGAGCCATTTATAGTGGCCCTCAGCCAGTGGCTCTTGCCCTCAGCTTTGACTCAAGTTTTCAGTCTGGCCAGACACAAAAAGTTGTGTACCACTGATCTAGATAAACAATGGGAAGCATGAAGGAGGTTGAGGGCATCAAGGGCTCAAACAGAGGGACAGTGAGAGCAGCACCCAGAAGGTCAAAAAAGGGATAAGACTTTCTTCAGGTAATGCTGTGCAGAGAAGAGCAAGAAAAGTAATATTTTAAATGAGAATGTCTGTTCGGTTCTCACAGTAGAGGGGTGAAAGGCACTTTGTGAAGGAGGAGTAGACACAAGTCCATTTTAATAAGAGAGAGCCTGCCAGGGATCAGTAGCCCTAAAAAAAAACAAGGCAATGGATAGACTGGATGCACCTATGGTACTAAAAGAACTACACAGTACTAGCTGCCCTTCTGATAACACTGTTTAACAGCTTATTGAGATGGGGTTGTTACAGAGGACAGTAGGAGGGTTTATGTAGTTTCTCTACACAAAAGTGGCAGCAGGGAGAAGGATAGCAATTATAGACCAGTCAGTATTACATTACTGGTGGGGAAATTAACAGAAACCTTGCTGAAGGAGAGACTGATGGAGAACCTGAGGCAAATGGGCTGCAGAACCATCAGCAGCATGGCTTCATAGAGGTGAGGTATTGTCAAAGAAATTGCTTAGATTTCTTTAACAGAGTAACAAAGGAAGTGGATCTTGGGAGGGCAGTGGATTTGACCTGTCTGGACTTTAGTAAAGCCTTTGACACTGTAGACCTTCGCCTTTGATGCTGGGGAACACACAGTGGGAGTGGAGTAGAGCCAATATGGATCAACCAGATAAGTCTTCTTTTGTCATGCAGGGCTGCCACTAACTGCTTAAATAGAAAACAAAAGTAATGTGTGTTTGATTATTGTGTGGGTATTGAAAGAAAGGAAGAAGGGGAAGCAGCAGGGTGAACTGAGGGAGGGGGTTCTGTTGGATGGTACCAGCACCATTGAGGGACCATAATCCATGTGGCTACAGGATGTGAATAGGGCCTCTAGTTTTGTGGACAAATGGGCAGAAGGTAGTTTTGAGACACACACCGGAACAAGTGGCAAAAGTTGAAGGAGCTCCAAGGTGGATCAACCAGATAAATCTTCTTTTGTCATACAAGGCTACCACTAACTGTTTAAATAGAAAAAAAAGCAATGTGTGTTTGATTATTGTATGGGGTATTGAAAGAAAGGAGAAGGGGAAGCGGCAGTGGAAGAACTGAGGGAGGGTTCTGTTGTTTGATGCCAATGCCATTGAGGGAACCAGAATTATGTTGCTGCAGAATGCCAACAGGGCTCCTGTATTTTTGTGAACAAAATGGGCAGCAGGTAGTGTCTGAGCCACACAGAGGAATGGGTAGCATTAGTGAGAGGAACTGAAGTTGGATTAGCCAGATAAGTCTTTTATTTCATGTGGGTCTACCATGATCAGTTTAAATAGAAAAGAGAAATGTGTCTTTGATTTTTGTGGGGGCATTGAAAGGAAGGCAGGAGGGGCGTCCAGTGGGAGAACTGAGGAGGGTTCTGTTTTTGGCAACAACCTCATTGGAGGGACTGGAATCCACGTGGCTGCAGGATGCCAATAAAGCTCCTGTAGTTACTTATTTAATACCCACAATCCCTAGCAACCCTTCACATGCATGGCCCCAGAAGCATGAGTGCCACAAAGCAGGAGAGTGTCATCTGTGACTAAGTGATGTCTGGAGTGTCAGCAGGCTGTCCACAGGAGATTACAGACCACGCTGGGCAAGGCAAGTAAGGTGAGTACGCATAAGGACTGGGAAGAGGAGGGTAGGAGTATCATATAGTGGATCAAACCTCAGGATGCACATATCAGAGGAAGGAATAGCAGCAAAACCCTAGCTGGGTCAACCAATTAACAAAAACTGAAAGAGAACCAGCAACAGGTGGGGGAGAGTGATTCAGGGAAAAATAGGAAAAATTAGAACATTTAGAGGGTGAGGAGAGAACAATGCCAAGATAATGTGAGGGAATGCACATACACTGGGATGAAGTGGGAGGGAGGTGTGCTGCAATTACTTCAGGGCAGCAGTCTTTCTGTTAATCATCGAAATATAGGGGTCTTCAGTATGTAGGAGTATAGTGCAGCTAAGGGCAGAAATAATGTAGCTCAGATGGAAACTGATGAAAGGGAGGGTGACTTGAAACAGAAAAGCACTGGGAGAGGGGCAGGGTGGGGGAGCACAGGCAACAAGGATATCAGGCAAGGGACAGACCTGGCATGAACTCCCAGTACTTGAGGTATCCCATCCTCAGAGGGTCAGGGTGCCAAGGGAGGGAAAGTGGCAGGTGGTAAGGGAAGGGTGGGGACTCAAGAGTTGCAAATGGGGAGAACTCCTGAGGGAATGTCCTTTCAAACAGACTTGCCTCCCTCTGGAATGGGATGGAAAGCAGGAGGTAAGGTGGAGGTCTGGTAGGAATGCAAGGCAGGAGGACATGAGACAGGGAATGAGACAATGCAGGGACATCAGGGGAGACAGGTGCTACCCTAGTGGAGGGGATGGAGAAAGGGTTAATAAGGCTAGGCTTAGAGGGAGAAAGGAGATAGTGGGAGTAAACACAATCATGAGGAATGGAATGAACTCAAAATGGAAGGAGACATAGTGGAGGAGAAGTGGGAGACAGCTGGGGACACTAAACATTGTATTGGTATGGATAGTGAGAAGACAACTGCAGGAGTGAGGGTCGGGAGAGGAACATGGCAGACAGGGAGGTAGAGGACAATCATTGGGGATTCATATTAAGGGCATCAGTTGGGAAAGAAGGGGAACATGGATTCAATAACAAAAGCAGTGTGCATGCCAGGAGTGACAGCAGGGAGGGTGGGTCCAAAACTGGGGAGGTGGTAAAAGGAAGGGGGAGAAATAAATAATTTACCAAGGCACCAATGACCTAGCTGGGGAAGAGGTGGAGGTGGAAAAGTCAGTTCAGGTAGTTGGGGTAATCTTCAGTGAGGTGGCAAGTCCACTGGCATTCCTCAGACATGATCCCAATGCCAAGAGCTAGCAAAGTTAGAAAAGCTAGGATAGAGGAGTCTAATGCGTGGCTGGGGATTTGTGTAAGGAGGAGAGGTTTGACTTAATAGGAGAATAGGGGGAGATGGTGGAGACAAATATCTATACGCACCTTACAGGATTGCACCTCAAATTAGAGGGATCAAGGGTACTAAGGGACAAACTGGCAGGGTACATCACCCAGAAGCTAAATTTAAACTGCTGAAGGAGGGACAGCCAGGCTCAAGGGCCAAAAGACCAGGAGGTGGACTTGAATGGACCTCACCACATAACAGTAGAAGGGGACTGCAGGGAGAAGGCAAAGAAGGCAGTTTGGAAATGGGGATGGGAAAGCATATGGAGACAAAAAAAAGCAGAAAGAGGTAGAAAAGTGAGGACTCAGATGCAAAGTGGAAGATGGTGTCCCTAAATGCACGTAGTCTAGGAAACAAAATGGATGACTGGCAGCGACTTGAAGATGGGAAGATAGCTATTGCAGCAATAATGGAGATTTGGGGACACATCTAACCATGACTGGGAGCTCTCAGTTCCAGGATATAGGTTTTACAGGAGAACAGAGCAGTAAGCAAAGGAGGAAGGCAGGCAGTATCTATTAGGGAAACCATAACAAGTACAACAGAGGAATCAGAAGGGAAGACAAAAGGATGTGGGTTCAACTGCAGATCAGTAAGGCAAGGAAGATGAGACTGGGGAGGCTTACAGACCACCAAATCAGGAGGAAGAAATGGGCAAAGACCTGAGTTTGCAAATTCTGAAATCTCCAGAGAAAGGGGCGTAGTAGTAGAAGGGGACTTCAACTTGCCCAGGTGGACTAGAGGTAACAACAATGATGTGCCAGGAGTCAGAAAATGCTCAAAGTGATTCAGCTTGGGTTCTTGAAACAGGGTGTCACTGAATCCACCTGAGACAGTGTCATCCTGGACCTGGTGCTCACAAAGGAGAGCACATACAGCATATAACAGTCATGGAACCACTTTGTGGAACTGACCATTGCTCAGTATTGTTCAGGATGGACATGGGCAGGAACATAACACCACTGAGAACAAAATCCTAGACGTTGGGGGCAGATTTTGGGAAAATGAGTGTGGTGCTAAAAAGGCATCTAGTGAAAATTACAAATATGAAGGTGGACAAAAACTGACTATTATTAAGAAGGGAGTAGGGGCTGCAGAGAGGAGTGTGCTAGGTGCAAAAGGAAGAACTCCAAAATCAAAGCACCAAGCTGGTGCAGATCTGAGGTGGCCCAGGCAGTGGGGAACAAGAGGCTGGCCTTCAGGAAATTTAAGAAGATGAAGAAGGAGGTGGATGGAAAAGTATACCTAGGACATGTGAGGGAGGCAGAAAGGGCAGTTCAGAGAGCAAAGGCTCAGAAAGAATTTCAATTAGTGGAAGGTATTAAGAGGGAGAAGGCTTTCTTCCACTACATAAGTGAGAAAAGAGACAAGAAAGACAGGATAGTAAGACTAAGACAAGGGGAAGGGTGGGTGGGGAGAACCGAGAGAAATCAGAATTAATGAATGTTAAGTATAGGGTTTTTTCCTGTTTTTTCCTCCATATTGTGAAAATCAAAGAAGATGCCATCACAAAACTTTTCATGTCATGTGACTCTGACGACCTGACCTCACATGCCAAATTTTGTCTTATTTTGTCAAATTATGCCAAAGTTACTAAGGAGCAAAACATTGGAATTTTACATTAAACAGCCTTCTCAACCCTAACTATAGGGTGCTATTGTTATAGTTAGAGTTGTACTGGCAGTTCTATGTTAAACCCTAATTTCTGCACTTTTAATAACTTTGCAACCTTCAATGAATTTGAATGAAATTTTGCAAGCAGCCTCATGGATAGATCTCTGATGTACCAGGTTTTGTTCCAGTTGGCTGTGTGGTTCCAACTCTGGACAGTGCAAAAGTAAATTTCCATGTTTTCCCACTGGTTTTAATGGGTCTTCATCTAACATCTGTAGCACCCAGATGGTTTGGGATTTTGGGCTGAAAATTTCCAGGAGAAAGGGGTTAACCCACAGACATTCCTTTACTGGGTTTGTGAAAACATATTAATCCATTCAAAAGTTATTTAATTTAAAATATTCTAAAAGTGGTTCTGAGCATGCTCAGTAAGCACCTTAAAATAGCTGTATGAAACAAAAAGAATCTTTTTTCATGATTATGTCGCCTTTTATGATGGGAAAATATTTGTTCATTTGGCAGCCATATTGTTTTAGGTTTTTCCTAAAATTCAAATGTGAAAACCACAAAAATGACTTTCTGGAGAGTGACCAACACATGTAGCTTCCATAGCTGAATTCTGCAGTTAGCTGCTCAATAAATGCCCCTAGAATTTGTTTTTAACATTATAAATATTTTTTCATATCACTTAATATGAAAAAGATTATTTTGTTGTATCTGTGATGGAAAAAGATTTGTTCATTAGAAGAAAGCCTATTTCTGAGAGCTGTGTCTCCCAGGCACTTTAGAATTTTGCTCTGAAACTTGCAAGGCTCAAAGAGGAAGTTCAACAGATGTGTTGTCTGGAGTTTGGTGCATAGATCTTCAGGAACTCAAAAGTTATGATCACAAATTCAAATGAAAAGTTTCATTCATATGAAAATTTTATTTGATATGTGCTGTGCAGCCTATTTATGACAGTTGTCACTCACAGTTGCTTTGGGATATTGCCCTGAAACTTGAAGTATATAAAGGAAGCTCCATGAATGTGTCATCTTGGGTTTGGTGCAAAGATCTTCAGGCACTCAAACGTTACAATCACAAGTTCAAACAAACATTTTGTTCACATGAAAATTTTAATTTGAATGTTGTGCAGCCTATTTCTGACAGCTGTAATTTTCAGATGCTTTGAATATTGTTCTGAAGCTTGCAAGGTGCTTCAGGAGATTCCACAGAGTGACTTAGGAGGTTTGGTGCAATCGATCTTCAGGCACTCAAAAGCTATGATCACAAATTCAAACAAAATTGTCATTCATACGAACATTTTCATTTGATATCTGCTGAGCACCCTACTTCTGAGAACTATTGCTACTAGGTGTTTTGGAGTGTTGCCCTAAAACTTCCAGGTTTTCAATGCAAAGATCAACAGATGTGCTCTTGGAGCTTGGCAAAAAATATGCAGCCACCTGCAAAGTTATGATCACAAGGGGAATGCAACATTTTATTCATACAAACATTTTCATTTAATATGTGCTGTGCATATTTCTCTGAGCTTTAACTCCAATTTTGTTTTCCATTTTTTCTAATTGTTTAACCAGGAGTGGCACACTAAGCTGAAAGCTTGTTTACAGGTGCGACCTGGGAGCACAGGGAAGTTAAATGACTTGCTATGGGTCACAAAGTATTCAAGTGGGGCTGTGGGATTCAAACCCAGGTCTCCAGGTTTGCAGCTCAGAGCCTTAAACCACTGTGCTATATTGCTCCCAGGTGCTTTGAAATTTTTCCCTGAATCTTCCAGGCTACAAAGGGAATTGTTTTGCCCAGTATGCAAGAATTACACAAAGGGCTTATATATACACACATACAATACCACCAACTAATATGCTTATATGATCTATTTATTGTATTTACACGTAAATTATATACAGAAGATTGGACAAAACTTAATACATCACCGATTCAATAAAGCAACATCCAAGCCCTCTTCCAATGGCTGGAAGCCCCTTCAGCCTGGCTAGAGTCTCAGGAATTGGGAACAGCTCCTACAGCAATGCTGCCCACTCTTGGGCGGGCGAGGCTTCTAACCAGGCATCTGAAAGTCCCATTTTATATATTTTATCTGGTATTTAGAAATGCTAAACCACCATGTCCTAAGCACTGGCCAGGTGCCCAGAACATCACGAGTTCAGCATGACAAACACCACTTAATAAATATTTGGCATTCATCAGATCATCATGCTCTAAGCACTGGCCAGGTGCCCAGAACATCACGAGCCAAACAATGCCAGAGATTCCAAAAGAAAAGTCTCATAACATCTTGTACAAAACATCATACAAAAACAAGTCTCATAACATCTTGTACAAAACATCTTACAAAAACAAGTCTCATAACATCTTGTACAAAACATCTTATATAACTATGATTAAGCATTTCAAAATGGAATAATATCATACAAAATGGAGTGACAATAATCAACACAATACATATATTATATTTGTATTACATTGGTCCTTTGATTATTGTAAATACGATTTGCATGATAAAGGCATCATAAAAGGTCTATTGTCATATATTTTCAGATACAATATGACAAGTAACAATTCCATATTGTTAATTGAGAATGTTGTCCACACAACACCCCATCCATCGTCTGTGAGCATAAACTTAAATCGTGCATCCTATTATTACTATCTATATAGTCCCCGTTAAAATGTGGTAACCAAAATTCGGGATCAAATATTGGGGGCCAAATATTATGGGTAATACTACATATTTGCACATTAGTTTAGAATTACTAATATTATAATGTGTAATCTGTCCGGAACAATATGTATCTGTGCACTTAATTGTATTTGATGATATTGTCATCCAATTGGCACTAGGTATCCACTGTTTAAATACTGTCCTCCACATAAATTCATTATTACTCATTAAATCACTTTGTGCCTTATTCTTCTGTATTAAAGCATACATATATTGCATAGTGCATTCTGTCCAATTGACAAATTGTGACATGTTTTTTGCTCTATCTAGTTCCCATAATTGTGACATATTAAATTATTGTAAAATTCAGAACCATAATTTAAAGTCAATTTTGGGGTAAGAAGACAGTTGGCATTCATTGAGCTTGTAAATTAATTAAACTAGATACATCTACTCCTACTGCTTTAAGTTTGTTCGTTAACGTTTTTATAACAACACTATTCAAAATTCCTACCCCCTCGCCCACCTAATAAGGTATCGTACCAAGCCTTCTATACCTACATCTCTTACTAGGCATAAATGTTATATTAAAATGAATTACATTTTTTGATATTGTTGTGCTACCAGTATACAAATAGAAGGATACTATCATTACTAACTACAGGATGATTTCTTAATACAGTAATATAATCTACCCAAGTGGTCCTATTCTCTATGCAGTAGAATTCATACAAAATAAAGTGTTTATATCAATTAATCCAATAGTTTTGTTAAAAATATCTGATTGATTTTACAACAGTCCCTTCCTCGCTGTGGAGTTATCATGCAAATGTCCAGCAAATTGCAGCATTTAATAGCAGTTTTATTCTGTAGAAAAATGTTATCTGTTTTGTATGCATATTGAACAAATAATCGTCCTGTTCCACCAACAGCTTTCCAAATACTAACATTTGGTGAGAAGGTAATATTTACTATTGGACATCCCTGTCCGGCATGACAAGTGAAATTGTCTTGTTTTCTTATTTTAGTAGAATTTCTCAACTCCACAGTCCATATGTGTTATTAAGCTTTTGTATTTTTCCACCTGGAGTAACAGGCTCTGCCAAACGGACCATAAGACACACCAACATTCCTTTTAGGACCCATTGCAGGACCTAGAAATACACAAATTTTATTATTCTCAAAGATAACATTTGTGTGCAGGCACATATTAATAAGTGTGAGATTCAACTGTTTGCACTAGAGAAAACAGAAGGGCTTGGGCTGGGTTATGCTGTTAAAATACCTTGGGTCTTTTCTAAAACCTGTAAATAAGAAACGATTATTGGCAAATACACATTTTTTATACCCCTTTGGGGAACAGTGATGTACCTTGCAACCTTTGTGGGTATTACACTGGAAGGGAGGAAGGTAGCTACCCCCTCCTCCAAGCTCCTACTGGTGGAAGACACAGCTCGAGGTGCAAGAGACAGCTCAATACTGTAGCAATAAAAGGTTAGCTGTGGATGGTGACATGTCCCCACCTACTACACTTTAAATTATAACAAGATAATATTACAATTAGTTTAGTAAGTTTTATACCTTACTATAAAGATGGGGAACTTTTTCTCTAGAAGAAAGAGAAGAAACACAGACAAACAACAAAAACAAACACACACCAGTTTAAAAATAAAACAAGATTATTTCCATAGGATAAAAGAAGCCAAGCATCCCTGGGTTCCCTTATCCTAAGCATGACAAAATGTCAGCTGAGTTTATAAAAAAATCCGGATTGATGGTAATACCGCGTACGTATCTCTTAGAATGCATTTCAAAAAGACAAAAAATGATTACACCATGGTCACACATAAAACAAAAGCCATTGCTTTTAACTGTAGATGGTAAACTCTCAAAAACAGCTGTAATAGTCCTTTTTCAAAAGCGTACTATATATATATAATAAAAATATGGGAGATGATGAATAATTCTCCCCTTCCAGCTGAGTATTGCCTGTGTTGGCTGCAAGTCAGAAGCAGTGAGAAGAGAAGAAAAGTTTGTTCCTCTTCACTTAGAATACTAGTTTTGCAATAAAAGTCAAATTACATGGTTCACTCTTGGTGTGCTTTCATGAAAACATACATTTTGTGTGAAAAGTTGTGCTTTAGGTATGGAATACACATCAAGTTTGAACTGGTAGTAACATAAAATGTTGAAACACAAGAAGGTCAAATAATGTGCAAAAGGTCACAGAGTGCATGCAAGGGTCGTTCAAACCAGTTATTTTTGTAGTGTCCTTGAACACTACTGATATTAGAGCACACAATAAACTGCTGGCCAAGACAGTACACACACACACAAAAAGAAATAACACAAAATAAGACTGACATTGTTTCACACCAATTTGCTGAGGTAATGCCCATAGTTTTATTAGAAAACTGAACGTGTTTTAGATATATGTGCTGCCTCCTGCCTGTCTTGTAACACTGACAATTTTTAAACCAACATATTTATACATATTGCCATGCCAAATCTTTCCAGAACAAAACCTTTTAAACACATTTTAATTTCTTTAAAATGCAGTACAATACACCATTTGTAAGTGAACACATCTAGTATAGAAGTATGATAAAGCCATTTATAGCTGTTAACACATTACATTTTCACCTAGCAGTGGCTTGGCACGTTGTTTGCAAACTACAACTCTTTCTGCATATTGCAATCTATGACATCATATTTCTTCACCTTTAACACTACCTGCTCCAACCAACAACTACATACAAAAGTTCTTCACTGACCCTATCTAGGCAGCACAAATGTTTCATTAAAAATAAAACCAATTAAAACAGTCAGCTATGAGGGCAAAGAAGCTTCTTCTTTTTTTTTTACTGTAACATGTTGTGCAATCAAGGCAGTTAATCCTATCTTGCAACCTTGACAACAGAACATAATTACAGAACACAGATATAAGCTAGAAAATATGCACGAGAAAGACGGAGCATTACCTTGTTTAGTATACGTATTACAGAAATAAAACAGACAGACATAAAACAACTTTGAATAAAAAAATTCAGACTTACCCGTGCCAAGTTATTTTCTTCTTCTTTTCCGATACACAAGTCTGAGTAAGAAAACTGACTGCGGACCTTCATGATAATTTCAAACACTGCAGCGATTAACCCTTTTAAAGGTTTTAACCCTTTCAAAGGTTTTCTTTTAGCCATTTAGTAACCCGCCAAACCAAGTCTTTTCCAGAGCTCTGGTTTGCAGTTTAAAAACAAAACAAAAAAATCTCTAACAGTACTAGGTTGAGATCCATCTGGTAGAGGTCCCCAGTACTTGGTTTGGGATCAAATGTTTCAGCCTCTATAGGAGGCAAGGAACTTGAAATTGATACAGAAAAACTTGAAACTACACAGATAGGCAACATGGGGGGATTTTCAAATCATCCGTCTGTAGTCACCTACTGTGCGTACATCCACAGAGTTTATTTTTCTTTTCTAGATGTTGCTTATCTAACTTTACTTAATCAGCCACTGCTTTTCTCCTAAAAGCAGCCTGAACTGTAAAAGCCATCATTGGCTCTAACAGTATATACTTGCAGCAAGCACAATTACAAGTACAAAGGGCAGTGCAGTTGCCCTTGTAATTTGTTTGGTCAAACTTGTCATACATACATTTTGCGGTCCAGATAATACTAACTCTGGACCCAGCTATTTTTTTTCCCTTGTTTCCCATATTATCTAGGTCTGTCCTTTATAATCTCGCTCAAGGTATTCTTGTACTTACAGTGATGATGAGTGTCGCGGCCCCTAGGCGTCACGTCCTGATGGGGTTCCACAAAATGTCCTTCTTTTGTCCAAGGGAAACAACCCGATCATGAGGTGACACGGACCAAAGAACTCATCCTGTCGACTACATAAAATGTTTTGCCCAGTATGCAAGAATTACACAAAGGGCTTACATGTACACACATACAATACCACCAACTAATATGCTTATATGATCTATTTATTGTATTTACCGTAAAATTATATACAGAAGATTGGACAAAACTTAATTCATCACCGATTCAATAAAGCAACATCCAAGCCCTCTTCCAATGGCTGGGAAGCCCCTTCAGCCTGGCTAGAGTCTCAGGAATTGGGAACAGCTCCTGCAGCAATCGTCCACTCTGCAGGCGAGGCTTCTAACCAGGCATCTGTAAAGTCCCATTTTATATATTTTATCTGGTATTTAGAAATGCTAAACCACCATGTCCTAAGCACTGGCCAGGTGCCCAGAACATCACGAGTTCAGCATGACAAACACCACTTAATAAATATTTGGCATTCGTCAGATCATCATGCCCTAAGCACTGGCCAGGTGCCCAGAACATCATGAGCCAAACAATGCCAGAGATTCCAAAAGAAAAGTCTCATAACATCTTGTACAAAACATCATACAAAAACAAGTCTCATAACATCTTGTACAAAACATCTTATATAACTATGATTAAGCATTTCAAAATGGAATAATATCATACAAAATGGAGTGACAATAATCAACACAATACATATATTATATTTGTATTACAGGAATGTTCCAGAAATGTGCCTTCTGGGGTTGGTGCAAACACCTGCAAGTACTCAAAAGTTATGATCATAAATTCAAATGAACGTTTGTTCTTATGAACATTATTTGATGTCTGCAGTGCACCCCAATTCTGACAGCTGTAGCTTCCACATACTTTGGTATTTTGCTATGAAACTTGCAGGGCAAACAGGGAGCTTCACAGATGAGTCAGCTGGAGGTTTGGTGCAATCTCTGAATGCTATAACTCCAGATGTTTTGGAATTTTGTCATGAAACTGGTAAGGTACAAAGGGAGGTTCCTCAGATGTGCCTTCTGGGGTTTGGTGCAATGATCTTCAAGCACTCAAATGTAGTTATGATTACAAATTTAAATGAAACTTTTCATTCATACAAACATTTTCTTTTGATATGTTATACTTTTCACTTCTAAACAGCTACAGTGGCATCCCCAGAATGAAACCCATTTCTGCAGGAATTTTACAGCATTCTGCAGAATGCTGCCAACAGACCTACTTGAATAAGCTATGTAATTTCAATGGCAATTAGCCCTTTTGTCATTCAGAAAAATGCAACACTGCTGGGATGAAGTGTGTCACAGTTTACTGCATGAGAAATGGGACTAGTTGCCTTTGAAATTACACTACTTTATTCAGTAGGTCTACTGCAGCATACTGCAGAGTGCTTTAAAAGTGGGTTTCATCCTGGGGATGCCACTGTATATCTCCCAGATGCTTTGGAATTGTATCCTGAAATTTACAGGGTACAAAGAAGAGGTTCCACAGATGTGCCTTCTTGGGATCCAGGGCAAAGAGATTAAGCCATTGAAAAGCTATGATCACAATTTCAAAAGTAAATTTTGGTTCATATGAACATTTTAACTAGATATGTTCTGTTCAGCCTGTTTCTGATAGCAATAACTCCCAGGTTCTTTGGAATTTTGCCCTGAAACTTGTAGAGTACAAAGGGAGGTTCCTTAGATATGCCTTCTGGGGTTTGGTGCAAACAGCTTCCAGCACCCAAAAGTTATAATAAATTCAAACAATTTTCATTCATACAAACATTTTATTTCATATCTGCTGTGCACCCTAATTCTGACAGCTGTAGCTTCCAAGTGCTTTGGAATATTGCCTAGAAACATGTAGAGTAGAAAGGGGCTGGCCCACAGATGTGGCATTTTCTGATTTGGTGAAAAAATATTAATCTTTTCCAAAGTTAATTAATTACAGAGTTTTCAAAAATGCATTATGAGCATGCTCAGTAAGCACTTAAAAATAGTTGTATGAAATGAAAAATAATCTTCTTTCATTTTAACATCACCCTTTTTCCAAAGGGAAAATCCACCTTGTTTTTATCCTAAAAACTAAAATTTGAAAAAGCACATAAATTACTTTCTGAAGAGCGACCAACACATGTAGCTTTCTTATTGGGACAAATTATGGAGAAAGGGAGTGCAGAGACAAGAAGGCCCTGTGCTCCCACAGGCAAATATGGATATGATTACACTATCTCAAAATTGTGGATGGATGACAACACAGGCCCTCCTACAGGCAAATAAGGATGCAATTGTACTATCTCAAAGGAATTAAATTCATTGCAAAAACATTGATAATGCACTAGTTAGGGTTAAAGCTACAAAAGTAGGAAAAGTGGCATTAGGGCACAGCCTTCTTTTACCCTCATTCTGCAAGCAGCAACAGGCATGGGGTGTGTTGGGTTGTCAGCCCTAACTCTCACCCCATTGTTATACGCTGCACCCATCTTAGATTATTTACTTTTGAATGGGGTGAGTGTTACTGTTTTCAACCCCAAGGTATGCCCCATGCCTGCTGCTGCCTGCAGGGTGGGGTGTTAGGATTGAAAACCCTAATGCCACATTTCCTCACTTTTGTTGATTTAACCCTGACTAATGCATTAACAGAGTTTTTTGCAATGTATAGATAGATAACTAGATAGAATGAAGGATGGATAGACAGACAGACAGAAAGAAAGACAGGGAATACATTTTATTTTGTTATTGACAGCTCTGGCGTTTGCTGACACTGGCGCCATAACCGGATGCAGCATCACTCCTACTTCGGGTTTTCTGGTGTAAATGGCTCGTGTTAGCAGCGCTACAGAGACATGTGCCTCTGCGCATGTTCTGTGTGTTTAGTATGTTCAGCATGGTCTGCAGGGCTGTATCAGCCCAACACCCAGCAAGTTAGAGACAAGTGTTTGGGTAAATAATAGTGAATGGAGCTCAGCTGGGACACTTCGAGTAAGTACATGACAGGCAAAGCAGTCAAACTTTCATTCCCCAGTGTTGGAACTAATTTGCTATTCACATGAGTGTAATAGTCTGCAATATTTAGTACTTACGAACAGGTTTTGTTTTGTTAAAGAATGGCTACCACCATTATGATGCTTGATGGCGATGTGGGTACAAATGCAACAGTTTTGTATGTATGCTATATTATCCATCTCACAAAACCTAGATAGATTTATCTGTCTCAGCTGTATAGATAATTCCTCCATACAACAGGAGATTTCATTATTTAACTCTAGATTAATGGCTATAGAAACAAGTCAAAGACAGATGGCTGTGCAGTTCAATTCTCATGATCCCCAAACTACTATAAATATTTCTCACGTTCATGTGAAGTTAGGAGTAATACTTCTGTGGTTAAAAAAAACATTGTTCTCCAGGAACACTGTCAGATTAGTGTACTAGCCATTCCTCCCATGTTGACACTCCTATAAGCACCAGAAAATGCCCTAGAGACCCTGACTACACCACAGATGATCACTGGTATGAGGTCCAGAGTAAAAAGTGTACAAAAGAGGATGCAAGGCTTTAGTTTTACACTGGATATACAAAATAAATTCAGTCTGCTTGATAACAATATTGACTCAGACCATCTTGAAAATGCCCCAACATTGAATGTGGTTGAACCTTTAGACACCCTACAATAACTGAATCAAATACTGTTGTCATCCCTATCATCTCTCCACAGTTAATGTGTCTTCTCCTATGGATTATCCTCAAAATATTTTTAATACTACAAGCCAAAGACAGATATTTGTATTAGGAGACTCCATTATAAAACACTTAGAGACAGCTGTGACCAAGATAAAGTCAATAGAATGTGCTCCAGCTTTTCTGGAGCCCACATTGCTGATATTACAGCCATGTTACCCAATATCCTAAAGACAGAGGAATAAACCCACTTGTCATTTTACATGTAGGCACCAATAATATAATTAATAATGATCTAACTGAGATTAAAATAGATACCGTAGCCATGGCTAACATACTGGTGGAAATGGGATGTGAAATCAGTTTTTCCAAAATTCTGCCAGTCCCTAGAGCATCTTATATGACTAACCAGATAATTAAAAACTACAATGAATGGCTCAGAAAGTGGTGTCTCAAACAAAATTACAGGTGCATCACACACTGGGAAGAATTCTCAAACAAAGTTGATTTCTTCTGTGGAGATGGGCTCCACTTAAGCAGGTGCAGATCCTCCATACTTGCAAAACAAATATTGGGATACATACTTTGAATTTAAACTAATTTACTCAGGGAGAGGAAGGTAAATCCTCCTCTAGGAACAGGGGCATAACTGATGATCATAAACATATGATGAAACATTTGAAGTTTCTATATTTAAATTCTAGGAGTCTTACTAATAAGCTAAATTAATTAAAACTAAAATTGGCAACATTTAATATTGATGTACTTGCAGTAATGGAAACCTGGGGATCAAAAATCTAATTGGAATAATACAGTACCCAGCTACACCCCCTATATACTAAATAGAGATCATAAAAGGGGGTGCCCTTTTATTGAATTCTATACAAACTTGTAACATTTCCTCTAACATTAAGAAAGCGGAATGTTCCACAGAAACTATCTGGATTAAACTGGCCGTAGATAAAGTTTATACAATAATCATAGGTGTTTATTACCGACCCCCAGTTCTACCTCTGATTTGCTCGAAGCAGTGATGGGCAAAATTGAGGAGGCCTGCACATTGGGTGAAATTATCCTTACAGGTGATTTCAACCCAGAGGATTATCTTGGGATAACCATACAGCTTCATCTGAACAGAGCAGAAAATTACTAAATCTGGGACAGTAATGTCACCTAATCCAAAGTATACATCAGCCCACCTGAGGTGACAATATTTTAGATATTGTATTACATGATGCTAACTACAATAAGATAATATTAATATTGTATCTTCTCTGGGAAATAGTGACCATAACACAATTAAGTTTTCATTAAAAATGCAGTCCATCACACTACTACAGAAACTGTTGTATACTTTCACAACAGAGCTGATATTAACTTAATAAATTCTGAACTTAATAAATATGATTAGGATAGTATTTTTAACTCATACAATTTTTGAAAGTTGGGACTTATTTCATAAAACACTAATTAGTCTCAGAGAAAGAGTCATCAGTGCAGGAGGAGGGGCAGTAACAAAATAAAAGGCTTGTGCTGCTAGAAAACAAACAGGTAGCTGTGTTAACATCTCACATTAACAGCAACTGCAGCCAGACTAAAAGAACTCTGTGCTTGTGTGTGACAGTGTATTTCTGTGCCTAAGCTCCTTCCTGCAGCAGCCCTGCTAGCAAGAGCCTGATTACTGAGGTTTGTAGAGTGTCATCAGCTGTGCTTGGTGGGACTTTTGTTAATTTCATCAGTGCAGGAGGAGGGCAGTAACAGCATAAAGGCTCCGCTGCTACTGTCTGGCCTTGATGGCATGAGCATGTGAGTAAGTATAAAGTCAACTCGGAAGAGAAACAGGAATAAGTTTGTAACATTTTAAAAGCAGGTAATCTGGAAACTTATAAAACAGGGGTAACAGATCAAAACTATTGTTTAAAGTGCCTGAGACTACAGACTGATTTTAGAAGAAGCTTAGAGTATTAAATGAGAAAGTATTTATTCTAAATATATTGTTGATTTTTGCATTGTCTCTGATAGTAATTAGCGATAGAGGAGTTACTCCTGAAAGTATATTATTAGTTAAGCTTACCATAATTGCTAAACATATCTTAATAAACACTTATATAGCAGTATATGGTAACCTTAAATAAGATGTTTAATGCTTAAATAAGTCTCAGTTTGGGGTTTAGATTTTGGTAACATTGACTTACAGTATGGTACTGTTACCTAAATAAAAATTTTAATGTTCTGATTGTTTTTACTGTTATAAACAGGCATCTATAGATTATTTCTTTTGTATTTTGACACAGCTGTAAAATGAAAAAGATGTTGTCATCTAAGATGATGGGTTGATAGTGGGTTTGGTCTGTGTCATTCAGCTATTTGTTATCATGAGAACTGATGTTTTGAAGAAAAGATCAAGTGCTCATGTAAATTATTCTAATAATTTCAAGTTACAAACAGCTAAGCTGACCTCATGACGAAACCCTTTCAACCTCATCAGAGAAGAACTTTTTACTAAGGACATGGTTATCCAAGCGGGGTATATCTGTTCAAGTAACCAGGCATTGTTATTGTCCTTGGCTCTCTGTGGAGATATTGAATTGAACTCAGGTCCTGTAATTAAAATGGTCTTAGATAATGCTCAAGTATGATAAGTAAATGGACTATTTTAGATCCTGGGTAGAACATGAAGAGCCGGACATAATAATGTTAATGGAAACCTGGTTAAAAGAGAATTGAATATAAAGAAATAGAATTAAGGGGCTTCTACCACTTTAGGAAGGATCGGGAACATGGGGGAGGAGCTTTGGTGTACATAAATCATTCAATTGGTAACTCCAAAATTTTGTTCCTAGGTCAATTGAGGGCATTGAATGCCTGTTAATTGAGATACAAGAATTAAAATTGGTTATTGGAGTAGTTTACTCTCCACCTAAAATAAACCCTATCCATTTTGACAAATTTTCACATGTTTTAATGGAACACCTGTGTCAACTACAAGTAGTTCTGGCTGGTGATTTCAATGCAGCTTGAGGTTGTCCCAGGGGTCAAAAATTGGAAAAATCAATGAGCTGTTTAAACCTGATAAAAATTATAGATACACCTACAAGGAAAGGTTCCTTATTAAGTAAAGGTAATATTTTGGATTTGATGTTTGTTTCACCTGAATTGAAAATTTTGGAGAAAAGTGTATGTACCCCCAGTTTAGAGACCACAATATAGTTAAGTGTGTATTCTCTACAATTAAAATTATATTCCATAAAATCAGTACCACAAATACCTAAAAGATGTTATTTAAAATTTAATAGTTTATCATTTGGAAAGTATCTTCAGGGCTCCCTTGGTATAGGATTTTCTTATCCCAGATTTAAATGAGGTTGTATTAGAATTTACAACAATGTTTATTAATGCTTGTGATAAATTTGCCCCATAAAAAAAGTAAATCATAGAATAAAGCATTTACCATGCTAACTGTAAATAAAAAAATGATTAAGATTAGAAATCATTATTGGAAAAAAGCAAATAAAACATTAAACAGTGAAATTTGGGAACAATACAAAGGTTAAGGAATCAAGTAATACAGGAAATCAGAAATCAAAAGCTCATTATTATAAACAGGATTAAAGAATCAAGAAATCCAGGTACTTATTGGTCTGTTATAAAAAAAATCTTATGAATCCAAATAGTAAACAAAGTGAAATAAAATTGAGTCAGAATGGAAAAGTGTTTGAAACAAATAAAGTTGCAGAAATTTTGAATGATTATTTCATAAACCTCCCGATCTGAAATTAGATCTCATAACTAAAACTAATACCTT
Source organism: Neoceratodus forsteri (assembly GCA_016271365.2). Lineage (NCBI taxonomy): Eukaryota > Metazoa > Chordata > Ceratodontiformes > Ceratodontidae > Neoceratodus > Neoceratodus forsteri. Next base: position 420,373,812 of record CM057451.1, read on the forward strand.
GAATGAAGTAAAGGGTGAGAGTCCCCAAGATGAGAAAGAACCCAAATTCAGGTTTAAGAGAGTGATAAACAAAGAAGTTCTAAAAAATATAAATAGATTAAAAATAAATAAAGCAAATGGCCCAGATAGAATAGATAATAAATTATTAAAAGAGGCTGCTATGGAATTGTCACCTATACTAAGGGACATTTTTAATTGAGTCTAAGAGAGGGACAATTTCCCTCTAGTTGGAAATTAGCCAAAGTGATATCAATAGATAAGGAGGGATCAAAGGATGTTTCAAATTGCCATCCAATAGTCTTGTTGTCCACAGTATCCAAATTATTTGAAAAATTGTCCACAATCAGTTAATGGACTACTTGGAAAAATATAATAAATTGACTCAACAACAGTATGGTTTTAGTCAGGGTAGGTCCACGACTACCATACTCACTGACTTTCTGGATCTCATAGCAACCCCTCTCGGGAAGTGAAGTCCGTGGGTGCAGTATACATGGACCTATCTAAAGCATTTGATTTAGTAAACCATAGTATTTTGATAAACTCATTAATGAAAATAGGGGTGGAGGAAGAAACCTGTAATTGGTTTATATCATACCTTGATAAAAGATCACAATTTATTGTCCTAAACGGACACCAGTCAAAATGGACTATGTAACAAGAGGGTTCCCCAGGGATCTATCCTGGGCCCCTCCTGTTCAAAGTCTATTTAAATGACTTACCAAAGAATATTGGATATTCAAAATTCGTCTATATGCAGACGATATGGTTTAGTAGCAGAGGAAAAACTACAAGTGAAGTAGAACTAAACTTACAGAGTGACTTTAGCATCATGCAAGGCCACTTTTCATCTCTGGGTTTATTAGTTAATAGTAAAAAGACACAGGTTATGTCATTTGCATTGGACTTGAAGGGAATTTCAAAATTAAATATAAAGACACAAGAGGTAAGTTTTTAGAACAAACTGAAACATATAAATATTTAGGGGTACATACAGATCAATGTCTTACTTTCAATATCATATAACAAATTTAATAAAGAAAACACATGTTAAGATTGGAGCTATGAGACGAATATCAAATTGTATGACAAGAAAAACAAGATTGATTATGATCAATCAATTAATAATGCCGGTTATTGACTATGGAAGTCATATTTACAGACATACAGCAAGAAAACATTTAAATAACTTAGATACACTTCATAATAAGCTTGCAAGATTTGTGTTAAGGTGTGATTTTAAAACTCATCATTGCACTATGTATATGGATTTGGGTTGGATTCCATCAGACTTACAGGCTAGGGAATCTGGCTAAATCAGGTTCATAATATATTTAAAAATCAATCTTTAGATAACATAAAAAAATTACAAAAACAAAACATGGTTTAAATTTAAGAAAAACTGGTGCTAGAGATTTAATAATACCAAAGTTAAAAATCGATTTAGTGAAATGACCCTTCAATATCAAGTAGCTAAAGCTGGAATTGTCTTCCTTCTTTTACGTGAACTAACAACTACTGATCATGTTTTTAAAATGGCCTGAATCACAAACTTAGTTTTCGTTCTTGTTGTAATAGGTGAAATTAATGTAAATCTAAAAATGCTAACATGTGTGTTATTGATGAGTTTGTAAAACTATGATGTATTGTTTTTGTACTTTTCTGTAACTTGTATTGTTATAAATGTATAGTTGTAATAATTTTGCATAATGTAAAGAGGTAAGCCTTGTGAACAGGGATTTTTAACCCTAAGGGCTATATCACTGTATAAATAAAATTTTACCATACCATACCATATTCCACATAAAGCAAAAATTCAAAAACAGACATTTCCCAAAATGGATGACAAAACATTACATAAATGCATGAAAACAAATACAAAAACTCTCCGTATTTAAAATAAGACAGTAGAAACTGAGAATTCATACTAATTAGTCAGAAAAAGTGCAAAGAGTTATACGTAAAGCCAAAACTAAGTGGGAATACAATTTATCAACTAATGCTAATACAAATAACAGAAATCCTTCTATTCATATGTTACTTCACATAAAAAACAGTTTGCCAAGTTGGCCTTCTGCAACATAAAGATAAACTAATAAATGAACCACTTGAAGTGGCTAATATTTTAATACTAAATTTTGCAAAATATTTCAAACCACTCATCACAAATCAACACCAGTCTTATGCCTAGACTGTCCAGTTACTATATCAGAGGAGAACATTGACTAAAATTATCCTTGCAGAGGAAAAACCAGCACTTCCCCAATCTTATAGCAGGGCATTATCTATATTTACTAAAGTTCTCTTACAGTACCGTTAAGGTTACTGTTTAACAAATATTTAGCCCTAAACCTTGTTCCAAGTTCATGGAAAACAACTTTTGTAATCCCCATTCACAAAAATGTCCCAAAAATAAGTGGAAGAACTATAGTCAATTAGTTTAACATCCCTTCTGTGTTAAATGTGGGAGAGTTTAATAAAGGACACAATCTCCCCAATCTCTGACATTAAGCAACATGGCTTCAAGAAAGGACATAGTTGCCTGACTAATTTGATGTGTTTTTATGAGAATGTCAGCCACTTATTAGTTCAGAAAATACCATATGACATACTTTTATTGACTTTAGTAAGGGCTTGATGCCACGCCACATTGGACTTGAATTCAAAACTACATAACCTAAACATCAATAAAATATTATTAACTGGATTGTAAACTGGCTATCAAATAGGACAAAGTGAGTTAATCGATGGTCATTTTCTGATATTGGTAATGTTACCAGTGGGGTCCCACAAGGCTCTGTGCTGGGACCCTGCTTATTCAAATCTTTATAAGTGATTTAACTACAGATTGCCTCTCTTCATCCACAAAATACACAGACAATGTAAACATTGGAGGACCATGTCAAACTCTGAACCAAATAGACATCATTCAGAATGATCTAAACAAAATATCTAACTGGGTTACCAGATGGCAGATGTTTTGAACCCTGACAAGTGCAAGGTCATGCACTTGGGTACACTAAATCCCCAGGCAAAATACAGTACCTATTAGCGGAAAAATTATTTCTACTACATCTAATGAAAAGATCTTGGGATGAATATTTCCATGGATTTCTGCCCATCACCACAGATTAATGAGAAAATTTCAAAAATCAAACAAAGTAATATGATCTATTAGGCATATAAAATCTAGGACAAGACAATCTTAATGCCTCTGTATAGAGCATATGTCCATCCTCATCTGGGTATGCCTCCCAATTATGGTGTCCTTTCAAAAATCAGATATCAACTTATTAAAAGGGTATTGAGAAAATACACAAAATGGTTTACCTATAGCACTTTGACAGCACTAGCACCAACATCCCCTACAGCGACAGCTACAATGCGACTATCAGCATTGTAACTCACAGGATGTTGGTGCTCCTAATCAGGGGCTTGCCCCTACCCCCACTCTCTAGGATTCTAACTCTGAGTCAGAGTTGGACTGCAGGAGGGGCAATCACCAGCGAGGCAGTCCTGATCGTCACACTGTCCACCACAGCAACGGGCTGATTTTGCCCAATTCCTGCACTGTGGTAGTGTTCGCTGTTAGGGTTTCGCTTCAGTGATGGTACACCACACAAAACATATTAATGGGCTATATAATGATCCTTATGAATTCTGACTTACATCTTTTAATCTGATGTCTTTGTCCACTAGACAATTACAGGGTGATCTCATGTTTATATACGATATCATTCAAGATCCCTTTCTAATTATCAAACTTGGACTTGAGTTTAAACAAAACCTATATAATACAAGAGGGCATCCCCTTCAACTATATGGCAAAACCTTTAATTTGATGGCAAGAAAATAGTTCTTTGCATCACATATTATAAATCCTGGAATTCATTGCCTAAGGATATAATCGTTAGCAGTTCTAAAACTATGTTAGCAAATCGCGTGAACAAATATATATTGTCAGGCAATGCGACTAATTATTACTAATACTATAAAAAGCATTATTGGCCAATAAGCCCCTGGCTCTCATGCATCTTAGCATGAACCTTAGTTTGAACATAATGGCTGCAATAGAATAACACATTTATCTCCACTAGTGGTAGTAAGACTCATAACTCAGGAGTGGCGAAGCCACAAGTTTGTTATGGAGATCTTACCATCCATGTATGGAGTTAAATGTGTCATTCTACTGCAGTCCATTATCTATTCTATATGTTCCACACCATTTGTAATGTTGTTACTGGTTTTTACTTTGTTTTAGCTTAAAACTGACTTTCTTTCCATTGTAAGCTCTCTCTAACCCATTGTTCTCTGTGTTCTATTTCCAGATTCTAAGTGGAAATAACATGTTCTAAGTTAAATAAATTGTGTTCTAAGTGAAAATATTTATTCCAAAATGACATGATTTCTTTACCCACTTTATTCTCCACTGGTGTGGTAGAGAATGAGATAGATACATATATACAGTAAAAGAGAGAGAAGAGAGATATTTAACTTTAAAATCTGGAGAGAAGGTGCAGACTATTGAGCTAGAACTCGTTTTCATTGATGTCCTGCAATAAACACCAGAGCAATACAATCCAGTGTATGTTAAAATAACTGATGAATGGATCACTTTATTTTCAAAATCTTGAGCAGTGCCAAAGGTGATAGTTCTTAACAGGCTGCATATTTTGACTAATACATAGATTAAAGAGAATCTAGCTGACTTCAAACATGGGAAAGAGCTGCATTTTGCCAGATCTTAAGATATAGCCTTCAAACACAGTGTTAAACATGCTACCATAATGAAATATACAACACTTTGCTTGCTGACTGCCCAGTTCTAAGCATGGTTTGACTCTTACTGAAATGACTTTTCTGCTGGCAGTCAAATGGCCACAAGGCTGCTTCATCTAGTTGATCAACTGTGCTCCATTTCCCCCCTTTTTTAATAACTGCATGGGCAGAGCTCCACAGACATTATGCCATCATCATCATCTAAGAGTAGCAATGTGGAAGCATATGACCGGACTGCTGTCCAGTGTGCTTCCACAGTGCTATGACATAGTTTCAGTGGTTATGTTTATGTGGGGCTTACCCTCTGCCAGTAGTATAAACACACCCACTTTGTGGGGACACTTATTTTCTTCGCAATTGCGGAAATGACAAGTGCCATGCACAAGATAGCTATTGACTCAGACTGCACATGCGCAGTGCTGCAGTCTACATTATCTTGTGAATGGCATGCTCTGGAGTTGCAAAAGGCAGCTGGCAAGCAGACAGCTCTGAGAGGCAGCAGGTACCATTTTTATTTCTTTATTATTTATTTATGCACAGTTTTCGCTGCTGCCTCCTTAGCCTGCTCTCTTCACTCTCTGTAAACCCCTGCTGCTTTGCTTTAGCTGTGGTGCAACTTTACAAAACAGAAGCTCCAGCTGCTGCCTGCCTCTCTCTGCTTCTTTAGCAACCCCCCCAGGCTCTTCATATGCCATGGGCGGCTTCACTTAATAGTGGCTCCTGCTGCCTGGTGCCGCTCTCTCTCTCTCTCTCTCCCCTGCCTTGCACTGCCCACTGAGCAGCTGAACTAAAAAGAATTCCTTGCTTCACTTGCTGCTCCTTTACCATGGCTGCCTACTCAAAGAGAGCCCCATAGAGCATAAACAGCTCCTAAAAGCTTTGAGCAGTTGTATTGGCTCTGACCAGAGTTTGTGTTTAGCACTTTCTTAATTTATTTATTAGAGTCTAGGATTATAATTACCTTTGAGTCAAGGCTCTTTACAAAGGTGCCATGTCAGGATAAGAACAAACAAACAAGGCATTAATTATTACAGGATAACAGGTTACAGTTGTTTATCAACACATGAGTACATACAGATTAAGCAGTACTAGGGGCATGCACAGGACAAGGATAACATTGATAACGAGAACTTGTTGAGACACAAGAAGAAGATGCTGCCAGAGGCAATTGTCAAAACACACAGGAAGTGTAAGTGGAAAGTGCAAGTAGGAGGAGGAGGGGGAAGGTAGAGGGGAGAGTAGGTGGGTGGATGAGAAGGGACAAGTGCCAAAAGGGAACAGCAGGTTAGAGAAGACAGTCGCATGTGCTTGAGGCAGAGAGGAATAGGCAGAGGTTAGATTTGAACAGGCATTTTAGCATCTTATACTTATGATCTTTTAAACAAACTTTCCAAACATTAGAATGGAATTAAATAGTCAAAGCTAGTGCTACTTGCAACTAAACTAAGATAAAGTATACAAAATCACACATGCCCCCACAATGCAAAGAATCATGGGCTACATATGCAAATCACCACAGAATGTTATGCTGGTCCAATTTTAAGCAGAATTGCATGGTGCCGGGGCATGTGTGATTTTATTTCTGAAACTTGTCTTCCCAGACAAATGCCCTTTGGGGTAACCCTTGCCTCAGTGTTTACGCACAGAGGTTCTTTGTCTTTAAGATAAAGAGTTACAACTGAGTTACTGGTATGGTTGGGGAGAGTGCAAAGTTTCTCTGCTTGTTTGTGTGACTGGAATTGCCACTGGATTTTCTGCTGGCTTGTGTTGCCCTTTTCAGGGAGCTTTGCATGTGTGGCAGATGTTCATTTACATTTGAGCACCTACACCCTGGTATGCACTGTGGTGGTGCTCAACCTTGTGGGTGCATGGTGGAGTGAAAAATTTCAGAGGCAGGAGCAGGCGTTTTTGTTGCCCCTCTGCCTGATGACCAAAGGATGGCTGGAACTCCAAGGGAGAGAGACAGGAAAGTGATGCATCTTAGAACCTTGTGTGTTTATAGGTACAAATCATTTTATAAAACTATGCCAAACCTTGCCTATGTGGTATAGATATTGGAATTCTATCTATAAAATTACCTCACTCAGACAGAGAAATTCTCTCACTTGACTGCGGAGAAACCCAACTGACCATAAATTTAAACTGAGCTCAGTTTATCAAACCTGGGATGCCATTTGTTGAAGAAGCCACTTACATTGCATTCTATACTGTATGTGCTGAGTTGTGCCTTGGATTATGTTTGCTTCTCGAGGTGTGGTGACTTGGTCCATTGCTTGTGAAGCTAAGTGAAAGTGCAGGCTGAGAAATTAAAGAGTTTAGTTCAGACATCAGAAGGTGTTAATAAACAATGATTGCTTACCTTGCCTATGTGTTGTGTATTTGTCATAGGATCTCAGTGATTTAGATATGTTTTGATCCTGTTTCTGATACCTCAGATGAAAGCGAGCATCTCAAGAAAAACTGTTTTGACACAGAATGGTCTCTGATGTAGATAGGGACAATTTGCATACCATGCCCTTTGAATTGTCAGTCATACTTCAGTGTGATGGCATGGGAAATACAAGCTGAGGTAACATCAATGTTTCAGCTACCAGGGATGTGTATTCCCTAAGCTTGGACACTGATATTTGTTATGTGAAAACTATGCAAGCCGATATGAATCTTCAAAAAGAAGAATTCTCTCACTGGTGTAAGAGCTCAAGTTGAGCTGGAGTACAGATCCACTAACTCTTTTGGAGTATGCAAACATTTGCATTAAACACAACTTAATTTCGTTTACTCTTGTAGTAAAATAAGTAGAAAAGCTGTGTCTGTCAATCAACAACTAATGTATCTTTCTGACTATGATGATTGTTTTGCATTCATTGTACTCTATTACTCTATATGGACTGTAATTGTGTTTTCTTTGTACTCTCAGGGTCATGCCTAAAATAGGCATTTTGTATATCTAATGCAATTATCCAGTAGCCAAAATGAATAAATTAATAAATAAATGAAATAAAAGGTAAATACTGTGGGATAATTAGTGGCTAATTTTCATGGCAATATCTTATAATGTTTAATTTGAACAGCTGGAGAAGTGGATGTATTGGGTGGTTGCCTTTGTGGCTGAGGGTGCTTTTCATATTGCTGGCAACACTCTTTCATTGTCTTTCTTATTTGTGTATATGTAGATGGGGTTTTGAGCCTGGCCAAGAGTTGCTGTTTTGGGAAAGTATGGCAGGGGCCCATATAAGTGACTGCATGTGGAAGATTTTAAGGAGAATTCTTGGGAAAGCACTTGGGTGTATAATGTTGTAGGACTGTCACCACATTTTAATTTATGGATACTCACATGCCCATCTTGGGATATGGACAGAGAATCACCATATGGGTCCACTATAGGGAATAAGGCAGTAGCATGTTTAAAAAATTACCTGGTAGGAGGGAGCATGAGCAGGACGTAGGCCCATTTTGGATGCCTGGTGAATGATCAGCACTGGGCAATAGTTATGAGTTCATCTAATAAGAGAACAGAGCAGTATGTACTGCATGGTGTCACTTGTGCACACTGAAGTAGGCCTGTTCTGTTTGTGGGCATAGTTGTTGGGAGATTGGTAACCTCACCTTGGACAAAGCAGTCTCATGCACAGTGCTTTGGGATTTGACTAGAGGGTCTTCTGCCATTCTTAACCTTACCTCTGTGTAAAGTGCAGAGCTGATGCACTGAGGCGGGTGAGGGGACTACCATAGCAGGGTACACCCTGGATGATCCTAGATGATCTTTCTTTCTACAGCAACATATTCAATCTCACATTGGAACTGTAGCCTTCATCCCTGCTTTGCACATAGATATCTGTTTTGTTCAGGTATACTGTATATGGTGACCACTATAGCTCAAGCAAATACAAAACATACAGTAATTATCTGATTTCACAGTAAATGCATTCCTAATTAAAAGAAAGTTAAACATGGCCTATGGGTCATAAATTGGGGATGTTCTACTACACTGAATTTATATTAGCTGTTTTTTAAATTTGTGCATTCTTCTACAGGGGTGCAATTGGTATTTTTTGATGGTTTTGTTTTCCACTGGCAGATGTATGTCATTTGTATTGTAGTCTAAATATTTTGCCTGAAATTCTATGCAATGCATTTATATACTAAATTTGTAATGACCTAATGTTGAACAATTAAATTATGAAACTGAAACTGATTCTTTCTGTTGACTTTGATGACATTGAAGGGGATTGACTGATACAGGTTTTGAGATCTTGATTACACCAAACAAGGCTTACATTCAGACATAACTTAGGACTAGGTACTGGCTAGCAACAGTCAATTCCTCTTTGCATGATATACAAAAACAAATGAAAAAACTCAAACAACTCCAAAAACATTTTGTTTATAAATTTTTTGTTTGATCAAGTTTCACATCTAGATTGCCGTGTCCCAAATGGTACCCTGACATTTTGCCTTCTATAGGGGCTTCCTCAAAAATGATGTGATGTTATTAGTTAAGTAATTAAACAATAAAATTAATTAAATATCCTGTACTAATGGGTACTGATGGTACTACAATGTAACATACATTATTTATCATCAGTGTTAGTGGCTCAGTAGGTAGCACACTCGCCTATGAGGCCGGAGATCAGAGGTATGTGGGTTCAGTTCCCACATCTGGCATGGTTAATATCCCAGTACTGACACTTGTAGTGCAGCATGAGGGATGCTGCACTTTGACATTGCGTCTTTCAGATGAGATGTTAAACCAAATTCCCATCTGCCTGGATTGGTGGTAGTACAGGTGAATATTAAAGATCCCATGGCACCTATCAAAAAGTGGGGGAATTTATTGAAATTACAAATCAGACAAAAGAAATGTACAAACTGTCAAAAGAGCAAATCAAAAAACCTTCATGTTACAGGAAAATCAAGTAGTAATCAAGGCATGTTTCACCAATTTGCTTCTAAAACATGTTGTGGAAATATAACACATTCATTCTAAAAATATTAACAAGCTCTTTAGTAACATTTTGAATAATAACTGCAAGATGAGTATTTTTGTTGTAGCATAAAACCACATCTGATAGTCATAAATACCATTTTAAACTAAACAAACAATATTCAATGTATCGTTATGAAACTGCTGCCAACCAGAATGGTAAATACCATACATTATTTCTACAGATGTCATAAGAGAAAATATAGGTACAGACCAAGAACTTGCTAATGTTGACAAAACGCTTTATAAATGAATGCACAAAAATAAATGTTCAATGGTTTCTTCTGCTGACATACACTCTGGCCTTATACAACCCCATTCAGCATGCTGTTTGTGTTTTTGATTGCTTTTACATTAATCTTACCATGGCAACTAAGCCAATGGAAATCCCACAGATGTCTTGGAACCCTTTTCTCTGTCAATAAAGACGAGAGTGTCTTGCAAATGTAAAGGTCGATGAGAAATGCTACTTTTTCAACAAAATGGGTAGTAATAATACTGTGGTATAATTGTTTTCTGGTAGTGCCAGTATCATGCAACTAGAGACTCCCCATAATCGTAATTTTACAAATATTTCTCTATAGAAACTAGGAAGTGTAAGATCTTGTCTCAAATGGGTGGCCCTTGACCCTTCCCAAATTGAAAACCATTGATGAATAATATCATAGAAATATGAAGCCCAAACCTTATCCTCATTAACCACTAAAGGCCAAAGATGTATATAAAAAACATACAATAAAAAATACTAATGGGTTAACCATATTTAACCCTCCATGTGAGTAAGGTAAGTAGGTAGGTAATATTTCTTTTTATGGGATTTAATCTACTACCCATATTGCCCGAAAAATAAACTCAACCAAACTAGCTGGGGGGATACTTTATAAACATAAATAAACTGAAGTAACAGTTTTGTCTTTATCAACATCACCCATTTCTTTTATCCATTTTCCAGGTATTCCATTGTGAAACCATTCTATTTCCAAGGTATATTCTTAAAGTCCAGTTCAAAAAATCTAAATTGCCTGAACCCCATAATAATCCTAAAACTTTAAAAGGATGAGAAAAATAGGAATACCAGAAATCTTGGAGCCAATTTGTAGCTGTGTTCCTAAATATATACCTTGACATTTAGATGTGTGTAAGCTTGCTTCTGAAGCAAAAGAATAAGCAGTACAAACATCAATTGCTAAAGAAATGGACTGTACATCTGATAAAAGAAGGCATAAATCATCCGCATATGCAATACACCATGCAGGACTTTGTAAAGTCACTACCTGCAGAGATCTGATTCAGGATGAGCATTTATGTACCTTAATAAAGGATCGATACAAAAACATAGACAAGTGGGCTCGGGTCAACCTTGCCAAACTCCCTGTGTACAGGGACTAAAGGCCCAACATATCCATTAACTAAAGGAGTGACAGTAGCCAATTCATACAATAATTTTATCCACTGTATAAACTCCCCAGGTCATTATAAAATTTCAAAACTTCCCACATATAACAATGACTAATAGAGTCAAAAGCCTTACTTTGATCTAAGGAGCATGAAACCTTCAATCTCCTTATTTGTACTTCTAGTAGTTATTTATGTCAGTAAAATGAGATGTTCCAAAATATTTGAGTGTTTTACTGAGCATGCTTGTGCAGACTAATTACATAATTTGCCACTTGTTGCAACCTTACAGTTAAAATCTTCACCAGTATCTTGAAATCTGTATTTAAAAGACAAATCGGTCTCAGTTAGTCAAGAATGCCAATCTCTGGTCTTATATATATAAACCAGGGGCCCTTTACCATACTAAATTATAACACAGTTTGTAACATACAAGAACAAACTTGATGAACCCTCAGGCTCAATTCTAGCCCTTCCTGTTTCCTTGTTTTCTAACGACTGCGTGCCCTGCGGGGAGAGCTCAGTTGTGCAGTACGCTGATGATACTGTCATCTTCCGACCCCTGCATGATGTGGTTGCCCTAGGCCCTCTACTCCAAAAGGATCTCACTTCACTAGAGACTTGGCTATGTAAGAACAGAATGGTACTAAATGATGACAAGACCAAGGCAATGCTATTCGGGCCAAGATCCATGGGATTTGACATGTCCTCATCCTCTCCTTAACCTCCTCTGCTAAAGCCATTACTGTAGTTCCTCCCTTAAATACTTAGGCCTCACGTTGGATCAGAATATCACATACAAGGAACACGTGGACCAGGTCACCAGGATCCTACATCGGAAACTTGGCACCCTGTACCAACTCAGGGAGCAAGTCATCCCTGAAGTCAGGCTCTCCATAGCTACCAGCGTCCTTCTACCCAACCTGACCTTTACGGCCCCTATTATACAGGACATGGCTATACAAGAGATTACCAGGATGCAAACCCTATATAATAAAATAGCTCATTTCACAACCTTAGACCACCAGAGATGTCACCACTGTTACACTTTAGCCAATCTTCGTTGACCCACATTGGTCGCCTGCCTCCAACACCCCTTGCTTGTCCAGGCCTACAAGCTTCTCAAACCCCATGCTCTGCCAAGCATTGCTGGGACCATAACCCTCAAACACAACCCAAGGAACCTAAGAACCTCAGATAGAATGCTATTTGAAGTCCCTAGGGCAAGGTCAAATGCTGGTGGAAGATCCTTTTCATCCCAAGCAGCCTGCCAATGGAACAAGCTCCCTCCCCAGGTCCAGGCCTCCTCCTCACTCATGAACTTCCGCACCAGGCTTAAGTCCCATCTGCTGACCTCAAGTGCATGCCACTGTCATGGTACTTAAAGCACCTAAAGTACTCCCTCCTCCTCAACTCCGTCTCCCAACTTAACCTTCCTACTACCTGCCTTATACAGACTGCTCACCAGCGGCCACGTGTAACCCTGAATAAACTATATGCAAAGTACTACCAATTGCTTACATGTCATGATGATAACCTTGCCTGTACCCATGCCCGCATCCACTGCTTTTCTTTACCATGCCTGTAACCATGCCTGTATCCACTATTTTTCTTTACTGTAACCACCTCATGATGTAACTCACAATGCCTCAAATGTTCCTTATGTCCTTGTTCATTCTTATAACTTGTATTGTTATCCCAGGTCGCCCCTGAAAAAAGGACCTTCAGGGCTCAGTTGGCCTACCTGGTCACCAAAATGTAATACATAAATCCTTCCCTGGAGATTTATTTGTGGGCATAGACTTGACAGCCTGTTGTATTTCAAAAAATGAATATCTTTTAATACGTCCTGAGTTAAGGTAATTGGGAATTCAGAACCTTAATATGTCCCAAAATTCATGGATACAATCTATGCTATTTTGGGAAAAAGAGATTTTGTATGAGCATAGACGAGATTCATAATTTCATGATGTGTATTATGTATATGTCCTAAAGAATCTTTAAACTATCCATTCTTTTGACTGAGCCAGCTGTTTACAAGTATGATACGGACAAATAGTAGAAAGTGCTCCTTTTAAATCAAAATGTTGCTGAAAAGATAAAACAGCTGTTGGTGAAATTTAACATGCATTCTTTAAAATGTGAAATATGGGTACAATAGTCATGTGTAGAGGTATATGATAAGGAAATTAAGGATTGTAATTGTTGTCTATAAGCTAGATATGTTATATAATGTATATCCTTGTCTTTCTTACTCAAAACCTTTAGTAAAATAATCAATTCTTTCTTTAGATCTTCCCACCACTGTACCGGTGAATCTTATAAACAAAATACTGTTTTTTTCCAGATAAAAATTACTGTAATTGCATGTGACAACATTCTTTACTCAATAATGAAGAATTACATTTCCATAAGCCCCGCCCATCTGAATCCTTTGTCCTAATTCAAGAAAAAGTAAGGAATGATCAGAATATTCCACAGCCTGAATTCCAGCTGTAGAAATAAAGGTATGTTGGGAGATAAAGAAAAAATCAATTCTAGTAGATAGTGTACCTTTACAGAAAGTTGGTACAATCTTTTAAGGTGAGAAAATATAACATCAGCTAGTTCTGCTTTTTGAAGTATGTCCTTAAACATTTAGAATCACAATATGATTTCAAGGTTGTAGTTTGTTGTCCTCTATCTCTTTTCAATCCACAATTGAAATCCCCCAAATTACTTGTTGTGCAGTATGCAAGTATGGCTGTATTAATTTAAAAAGTGACACCCTATCAGCTTTTGATTGCACAGCATAAATATTTAATGAGTCGAAATAAAGTCCCTGAACACAAACATCTAAAGAAGTAAAGCTCTTCCTGAGACCAGATCCAGTAGTCTAGAACATGAAAATTCAATGCCTTTAAACAAAATACCTACCACGAGCACTGATCTGTACCTATTGACCAAAAGAAGGCCAGCGTACCAAGCAATAGTAGCGTTATGAATATCCATCACAGTATGTAATCTTGTATCTTGTAGAAAATAAACACCCTGTTGTTGCAGATTTAAAGCAGAAAAAATAGCATTTCTCTTCCTCAGGCTCTTAATACTGCTTACATTTACCGAGGTAAAAGAGGCATACAAAATAAAAGAAATAAAAACCATCGTCATTGTTTTAACCCTACTTCTAGTACCCAGTCTAGTTTTTAGTTTAATATGAGGTGATTTTTTCCCTGCAGACTCAGTAGGAGGGGTGGTTTGAGGTGTTTCAGTCTGATCTACCTCTCCATCTCCTACCACAGAAGAGGAGTCTGAAAGTATTTCAGAGTCACTATCTGCAGTAGAGAGAGTCTGTATTGATTTTGAAGGGAATAGTCTGTATTTTGGCTAAGTTTGAGTCCAGGGTAGGTTTCTCAGATCTTGTATGAGCTAGAATGCCTTTTCTGGTAGCATATGCCATGGGGGGCATGGATGCCTCATGGACTCCTACAGTTGGCAGAGGTTCTATTCCAAATCAGTTTTATTAACCTGTGGCTGAGGATTTGTAGGAGCATGTGATAAGTCCACTAAGGGTTCTGTTTGTAATTCTTCTACCACTGCTGGAGAGGTCACGGTAGAGTGGGGAAGTGGGGGGAGTAGGTGGGGGAGGATGGGAGGATAGCAAAGGTCCAGACTGTCATCTTTGGGCAACTGCAATAAGCAGTCATTGCTCCTCACAATCTCCTCCAGGATTCATGTTATGAGCAGCCCATGAACAGCTTTGATAGGAATGCCCTGTTTCATCACACAAGCTACAAATCATTTCATTCAAGCAGTTATTACTAACATGTCTAATTCATTGCAGAGGAACATCTTACTTTATCAAAGTGCTGCTCATATGACCTTCAGAGCTACATTTATAACAGGCCTTAGGTTGGCCGAATAAAACAAGATCCTCCTATCACACCCAAGAAAAAGGAATTTGGCAAATGTTTTAGACCATCACTTGTGAAGGAAAGTAAAACTTTGAACTTCCAGCCCCAGTCCAGTAATGCTCACTATCAAAAATAGCAGTGGGTCCATCCAGAACAGTACAGTGTTGTTTCATCCAATAAGTTAGGTCAGTTAAACTAACCCTTCAGTACGAAATAGCACAGTTACAAATTTTATACGGAGCTTTGCCAGAGGAATTGCTTCAAAAGGGGTCCACAGGGGAGTTTCTAGTTCATTATATTTTTCCAAAATGTTCCAAACCATTTGCAGTCTTGAAGCTAATATCAAAGGTATGTTCGCCTGACACATGGATGAGGGCATATATTTCAGTTGCAAAAAACATAATGAGTCTTTATCAACATTTTCTCCACATAAATATGATCTGGAACACAATCTAAGCCTCCTTTATAGAGTAAATGTACAGCATTGTGACATTTAGCAGGGGACACAGGTAGATGAAATAAGGAAGCAAAAGATTTCGAGGTTTGTCAGGTTTATTGTTCAAAGGAGCATCTGGGATAAGGGACTCAGGTTGGTCAGGTACAGGGTTTTCAATCGGTAGTGAATTGGGCAAACTTGGTGGTGAAATACTATCAGAGACAGGTATTCTAGTCTCACAGATGTGGGATTGTAATGGAAGACATACCAATGTGTGCCATCAGTTGTTTTCCCACCCTGCAGCTAACAAAGTGGCATCCACAGACCATGGATCTTCAGTAGCAGGCTACTTAATCACCTCAGGAGTGGATGGTTTGTCTGTAGAGGTTAAAATCTGGTGTGTGGCATCACCGGCTGACTCATCCTGCAAGGCCTTTGCTGCTGCCATGTCAGCATTCAGAATCAGCTGTGCAGTCAGTTTTGACAGCGGTAAATTTGATGCTTCAGAAGGCTCTACCGCCAAACATTTTGGGCTGATAAGAGGGTATCCTTTAAAGGAGACTGGCTCTGTTGTGCAGAATGAATTAGCTCATCATCAGAAATTTCCTCATCCACCCAAGTACGGACAGCCGTACACTTGCTGAATCCCTGAGTTTTCACTAACAAAGCCTCTTGCTGGGTAATGACATCCGGTGATCAGCATTTCTGACATTCTAAAGCCAAAATTCATCGTCTTTCAAACCTTGAGCTGATTTCAGTGGCACAGCATTTTCAATATGAATCTCAAAAGCAGGCCCTTAGCTCGCTCTGTTCCAGGTAATTGAGAAGCAGGAGGTGGAGCGAATCTCGTGCCTCCTCCATGTCCATCTCCTTCACTGAGTCATCACCGACTGCCACAATGACCGACCCATGGCAGTGCCTCCTCCCAAAGAGCAGAGGAATTTTTATAGAGAAAAAAAAAAACACACAAAACAGTAATCTATCATATAGACATAGGATGAGAGAGAATAAAAATGAAGTATTTCATCATACATGATCACACTTAAAAAAGGAAAATCAATGATTCAATAATGAGCCTAAAAAAGATAACAAAATAAATATAGAGACATTGTTAACATATAGTATACCCACCACCCTCATTCCTTCCCCAAAATTTGAGAAAGTTACAAGATATATGAAAACATCCTCATCGTATAAAGGAATACCAAACAATTCATTATACAAAATTAGTAATGAAGTCAAGTAATTGGAGCATTGGTGTTAGTTATCCAAGGAAGTCAATCCATAGCTCTAGCAGATGACTATTGGCTAGAGAGGATGTCTCCATTTTATATATACATATCAGCTGATGCACTATTTTTTGGATAATTCTAATAATGTATCCTCCTTTTGCTGTAACGTATAAGCACATCTAGCTAACCAACTTTGCCATTTACAGACAGTCATTAATAACTGCAGTGTGCTGAGATGCCATTTACAAGTCCAAGAACCATTAAAAAAAAAAAAAAATTAGGTTTTAAAAGATAAGGTTGAAAAAGAGCTTCCCATTCATGTGATATAAAGGCCCTGACATTTTGTATAAAGGAACATGAAAACAGGAGATGCTCTACAGTTTCCCTATTGAATACAATCTGGATAAGCACAAATCTTTTTGTAGGGCTTTATGTTTCTGGTTTAATTTGACATTTATTTTTGCCATGACGGGCTAACCAGTGAAAGTCCCATATGTGGGGAGGAATACTTTATTGACAAGGAATCCTTGCAGCGTTGTTCTGTATTGTAGTGGACATTTAGAAAAGACTGTTTCTATCTGACAGGTTGCATCCAATAAATGGAAATACATTTTTTTCTAAGAAAGGTTAAGAATATGAATAGTAATTAGACCCCACTGCTTGGCGCAAAAGGTACGTCTGATATATTCAGGAATTACTGCAGATCTCTTAAAACACTTCAGGATTGGGATTCCCATAATTGAATCCATTGTTGGCAAATTGGTTTCAGAAACATTTCCAGCCGTGAGTTTCATTTAGTAATAATGGTCAAATATTGTTAAATATAAAAAGCTGTTAAAAAAGAAAAGTAGTTAGGCATGTTAAGTCCACCCTGAGTAATAGGAAGATATAAGATATTGCGCTTTATTGGGTTGAGTCGACTGCCCCAACAGGCCTGGAAGAAGGTTCCTAATAGCCCAACTTCCAAGGATTTTGGGGAGATACATAACTAAGGTATAGAAACACAGGGATCAGACAAGACTTAATAAGAAACAACCTTTTTTTTTCAAAATTTCCATTTGTTCCACACTGCAACTTTGTGTTTGTCTAAAATAAGTTATTTTCCCAATTAAAATTGTCCAGTTCTATATCCCCCAGTATATACCTAAAATTTTCAGAGGGTCTGTAGTAATTGTGATACCAGCAATAGATCCTAAGGTATATGAGGCGTATGGTAGTCACTGACCAACACATTTATCAAAATTAAGAGCAGTTAAAGCAGTTCCTGTAAGTATACCAAATTCAGAACAAATAGCCAGACTACTATGTATAGAAGGTTCATCACATACCATAAGGATATGTCATCCACATAAGCCATCATTTTGTATGGAAGGGTCTGATTATGATAGATTATCTTATGTACCTCTTTTGAGTTATTAATTTTTCTTAACAAAGGATCAATAAAAAGGCATGCAAGATCGGCTCAGAGGACAACCCTGTCAAACACCCCCTCAATAAAGGAATGAGAGGGCCCTTCCAGCCTTGAATAACTGGACACACAGTTGCCGTATGATAAAGGCATTGAAACCACTGAATCATAGTTTTGGAATATTATAGTAATCCAGTATGATCCATAAGGAATCATGACAGACTCTGTCAAAGCTTTGGATTGATCTAGGAGAGCAGGTAACCATCCACGGTCCCTAGCTTCCTGCTCAACCAACTCCCATATTAGAAAAAGCTGAGACTGAAATTTTCTTCCTGGGATCGCATGTGCAGGCGGGAGATTAATTTTATGACCACCAATGACAGCCTGTTTGCCAAAATTTTCATAAGTAATTTAAAATCAGAATTTAAAAGTGTAATAGGGCACCAATTCTCTAACTTAAGTTTATCTTTACTTTTATAAATGTAGATCAGACTCCCCAAGTTCATAGACAGTGGAACTAACCCAGTACTCAAAATATTATTAAAAAACAAAGCTAATTCCTCTTGACACAGGTTATCCACAAATTTCATAAGGTCAATGGAAATACCATCTGGACTAAGAGTTTCTTTCCAGCCATGGAAGATAGTGCTGTTTAAGTTCCATGACAGAAACAGAAGATGTTAAAGATGTATATTTGTATTCTCCAGCAATGGAATAGTTAAATCTTGCAGGAAGGATTGCAGTTCTATAGCAGGGGCTTCTAAATGGCTATACATTCGGGCAGTATAATCAGACACAAATTTAATGATGTCCTAATATCTAAAACACTATGCCTTTTTGATCCTGAACAGCAGAAATAGTTTCCATGTAATAGATTGCCAATATATATGAGACAAGCAGTCCCAAATCACCCTGAGTACAAAACTGTTGTTGAAACAATTAGCTTTTTGCTCTGTTGGTATGAAAATGAATAATTTTTCAGAAACCTGAGAGATCTGGGAGGTTAAGTCTTGACCCGTCTCATAAGAGACTGAGTAAAGCTGTTGAAGTATTCTTCTGTTCTGTAAATATTCAAAATAAACATTTTTTGCTACCCATTTACTGAGCTGTATACATAGCTTAGATAACTCCAACTTCGTGTCTTCCCACCACAATGTAGGCTCTTCAAAGAAAAGAACTGTTTTTGTTGAAATAAAGGTATAAAGAAGCAGAGATATGTGGGTTCAATAGCAAAGAGAATTAAATTTCCAAAAGCCGGACCCTATGTGGCCTTGTGGTTACTCGAGTGGTTACAGAAATAATATGAGGTCTGTAAACTCAAGGGCAGAAACTGTGGCTGAGAGTATAGAGAGCAGAGAAACAAAAATATAATCAATTGTAGAGTGTAGAGGACCTTTATGGAAGGTAGGAAGGGCTGAATTAGTAAGTGATAGACTGTATCTAATAATTTTGCTTTCAGTACTATATGATATAGCAAGTTGGAATCACAGTATTGTTTGTCTTGTTTTGCAATAATAGGGCAATTAAAATCTCCTGCAAAAATTACATTATAAGAGGTATGTAAATAGGGTTCCAGTAACTGAAAGAGGTTACGTCTTTGAGCTTTTGTTGGGTGGTACACATTTATCAAACGATCAGGCACTTCTTGAATCAAGACATTTAAAACCAAAGCCCTCCCTGAAAGTAGGTCAAAATTTCAGAACTTTGTATCTGGATATTTAAAAGAATACCCAGACTAGCACAAGGTTCTGTGCTTAAGGACAAAAGGATGGACGCAAATACCAGGCCTGAGATGCCTTCTGAATTTCCTGCAAAGTATGCAGGTGGGTGTCCTGCAGGAAAAAACCTAGATGGAAGTGGGTCAGGACAGAGAAAATCATTTGTCTTCTGTTTACCTTTAATACTATTTACATTTATAATATGAAAAGAAAAGGGTTCAGTCATTAAGTTTGCTTAAAGGGGCTTTTTCGACTAAGCTTGTCTGTATTTTTAGTTTAACTTTTGCTTTCTGTTTCTGCTGTCCACGAGGATGGACTTTCCCTCAGTATCAGCAGTACCCCAGGTACTGAAGAGTCTACTGAGGATACATCAGAAGTCCATGTCAGAGTGTTCAGATTGTAGAACATCAAATTTATTTGAGGTTGGAACTGTAGCAGATTGTGAAGAGTCAGTTTATCTGCCAACTCCTTAATGGGTTGTCTGGTGATTCTACTGCCAGTTTTTGTTCCGGAGTAGGAGGAGGGGCATAGCAGGCTCTTTCAATGAAGTCGATAAGGGAGGAGAAATCTGTGTTGTGGAGTGCTGTAATTTTTCAGAGCAGAAGATGGGCCAGCCACCAGGAGTAGAACTGTTTGGGGAGGTGGGGGGACAGGAGGCGGAGTGGGGCAAAAAAATAGTAGTAGGAATTTGAGGAGGGATGACAGAGTTACTCAAGCATTCAGGGACAGACAACACCTGACAATCTGCTTTCTTTTGTGCCAAAGCAAGCAATAAATGCTGTTCAGCCCCATCAGCCTGATCAGGAGAATGATGCAGCAACAATGCAATTCTGGAAGGTACGACCTAATTCCTACAGAGTTACATTTACTTTCATTTAAGCAAGTTGAGCTAAAGTGACCCAGTGCACCACAAATCACACATCTGGCTAAATCACATGCACTGCTTAGATGTTCCAGTGAACCACATTTATAGCACATTTTTTGTTGACCTCGTGAAGAGAATTTCCCTATTTCGACCTAAAAATGAATTGACAAATGAAGTGGACCAGTGTCATTAGTATGAAGCATAACTTTTACTTTCCAACCCCGTCCAGAAATTTTCAGAGCCAAGAATAGCCACAGGATCTTCCAGTAAGGTGCAACAATATTTCAGCCAGATAATTAAATCCTGAACACTCACCCCCTTATTTCTGAAGAGCACAGTAATAACCTTATGAGAAGGTTTAGACAAAGGAGTAACCATAAATGGATACCATAAAGAGGAGTTCTTCAACTGATTATATTTGACCGAAAATCTCTAAATGCTGGACAGTTTTAAAGCTACTATCAAATGTTGTCTCTCCAGAGACATGTATCAGGGCATACAGTTCTGTGGCAATAAACTTCATTGAGTCTTTTAACAGTGTTCTAGCAACAAATATCCTATCTGGAGGAGAGTCCATGCCTCCTTTATAAGTTAATAGAACTGCACTATGCCTCTTAGCAGGATAAATAAGAGTTTTAAATAGAGAGGCAAAGGATTTTGGTGCAGTTTTATTAATTAAGTTTAAAGGCTGCTGAGGCGCTGAGGATGTAGCGACAGGATTAACTTCCAGATCCTGAGGAGGGACTGATGAGTGTTTCAGAAAGGCAACACAGGGATTTGAGTGAGGTCCAAACCATAGGCACTTCTAAATCCAAGCTGTTTACAGTAGCTGCCGATGTTTGAGCACTAGAAATAGTCTTGGTAGGTATAACAATTGGAGAATCATCTGAAACCCACTTGCCTGAGGTCTTGTCAATTTCCAGCCTGCATCTTATTGCACTGTAGGAACTGACCAGGTGGATGTTTCCACCCTATGAGCCACTGACTCCACAGACCATCTTAGGCCAAGCACTTCTGGGCTTGTGATTGCCATTCCGATGTGGTAGAAGTGGAGAGGCAATAAGGAACTGAATTATCAAGAAGACCCACCGCTTCCGTGGCTTCCACACTTGCTGCCCAACTCTGGGCTCTGTAACAGGACTAGGTGTATCCGCCATATTCAGTTGACTCGGTTTGACAGTCAGGCTGCTGCTGTCAGAACGCAGTTGCCACAGGAAGTTTCAAGTTGCTCCCTTTTGCAAAAATCACATTCTATAACCGCAAAGTCTTGACACAGTACTTTTCCTGTTCTGACATGCAATTTGTAATTACAGGGCCCTGATCTATGGAAACACGGCTGCCAGCTCAGAGTCAGAATCACTCGGCAAGTTGGGAACAGTTTCAGGAAGACATAAATTAATTGAATCACTCACAGGGTCAGAAGCTTGAGAAAGCACAGCATTAGAGTCCAATTCAGAAGGTGAATTGCAGGCAGATGGCATTTCCTCGATATCAAGCAAATCTGTTGCAGGTATCACAGCAGGAGCCAGTGCTTCTGGCATTTGACTAGCGTCCGCCATCTTGGCCAACAGCCAAATGGCTAGAGGGTCCCCCTACAGCAGAGTAGGGGAATTTCCGATGTCCTGGTCAGATTTTCCCATTCACTAAAAATACCACCAACAGCTTAATCTGGTTCAATTTCAGTTGGTTACCATCTGTATCCCACCTACTCCCAGTCACCCCTGAAAAAGCTACTTCAGGCCCAGTGGGCTTACGGGTCAACAAAATTCAAAAATAAATAAATAAAATAAATTTAGGTACCAAAGTAAATGATTTCAAATAATAATTTGACCAGTCAGCCTGTCATGCTTAGTTTTTTCTTTTTCTTAAAGTTAAATGTTTTATTTGGTTTTCATAACATATAATCTAGGATATAAAAAGATAATTAGCAAACCTAGATAATGTAACTTCTGAAACAGTGATGAAGTATAGCATTGCTTTATAAATCATAATTGGGTAACTAAAACATATAGGGTTCTGTATGTCCTACATACATACCTGTACCTATGGAGAGTGAACACTGACCACAAAGAAGGTAACAATGTCTGATCAAGTACCAAGGCTGCTATCTGATCAAGATGCTATACCTGCTGGTGGTGCAGAAGACTGCCTCACAATCTGCAATGGAAAGGATAGATAGATAGAAAGATAGATACATATTTAGATATATAGGTTTTATTTATATTTGGCACCCAAACCTGGAAGCTCTAGTGCCATTACAACAGGAACAAGGTTACAACAGGATCAACTAAAATATTTCATCAATAACAAAACCATAAAATCAGATTTAAAAATGATCAGCAAATTCTTTATTAAAAGGTAGGTCTTCAAGCCCCTTTAATGCCTCCTTCATTGGGGCCTCCTCGAAGACTTTGGCAGCGAGTTCCAGAGGGCCGGGCTGGCCACCTTGAAGGAACGATCCCCAAGGTTTTCATCCTGGTCTTTGGAACCACCAGGAGGCCCTTGGTGGAGGAACACAGGTGACTGGAATAAGGAGGTCAGACAGGTAACAGGGACAAGGCCATATAGGGCCTTATAGGTGAAGCAAGCCCACCTTGAAGATGATCCTCCTTGGGTTGTGCAATTCAAAAGAATAATGTGCTAGGGACAGCCCAGGTTCCACTTGTCTCAGTGGCACAGCTGGTTAGCACAATCAAAACAGTATTCCTGGTGGCCTGGGTTCAAGTCCCAGCTGAAGCTTACTTCTTTCTCACCTATGTTTGTATGTTTTCCGTAAATATGCACACCACACTCCTGTGTGATTGTTATAAGCAAATGACATATACAGCTTGGTGTCATAGGTATAGCAGTGAAAACCCAGACTGTATTGTCTGATGAGCTCTCCCAGAGGCAGTATGCACACCATGAACAACGTCGACAAAGGATTGAGCCTTGAGGTATTCAACATGGCAGGGCTTTGAGGAAGAAGAGAAATTCCCATCACCGTTTGTTGCCTCCTGTCGGAGAGATAGGACTCAAACCATGTGATGACTGTTACAGTGAGTCCAATATACACTCTATGGCAATCCAACAGCACAGTGTTGTTCATGGTGTCAATGCTGATGAGAGATCGAGGAGAATAAGAACTGACTATTTCTCTCATCTCTTGCCCTGAAGAGGTAATTTTCACCCGAACTAATGCTGTCTCTGGGCTGTGTCTAACTCTGAAACCAGACTGGAAAGGCTCATAGATGTCTAAGACACTGCAGGTGTGGCTCAAGCTGCAGAGCCACTACTTTCTCAACAACCTTCCCTAGGAATGGCAGGCTGGAAATAGGTCTATAATTTGCCACGATGTCAGGGTCGAGTGATGGTTTCTTCAAAGAGGATTCACCAATGCCTCCTTCAAAGTACTGAAACATCCCTCTGAGACAAGAACACGGACTTGTCCATGGAGTAACATACTATAACAAGACGTACTCTAACTTAACTTATATAAAACTGTTTTATACATTAATATGCAGAAATAGCCAGATAACCTGTTGTTAAAAGCCAGAAGCACAGGTCAGCTCCTATCCCTTGGATAATAATTATAAGGAGAAATATCCTCATTAATCTACCATATGCAAGCCTTTGAGGCCATGTAGGCTAAGTATGGTTCCCAGCATTTTGAAAACATCCAATCTGGTGTTGAATTAGATGAAAACACCTGCCTATTTCAAATATACTGGGAGGTGAGGTGAGAATGCCTCTGATAGTAGGGTGAGTGGTACTCGCCACTTATATAGGAGGAGCATGTGGCTTGCATACTGAACAATATCAGCCATCTAAATTCAGCAGGAGCTAGGTGTGATACTTCAGGCCTAGTAAGTAAAGCAGATCTGAAAATGGGACTGGTTTGAGAAGTATTTTACTGCCCACTTGGCTGATCTGACTCCATAGGGGTTGGATTTTGGGGCATGACCACATTAGGTTGAGTAAGTTCCCCAGGTTGTTGACATCGCCAGCATTTGTCATGACTCATGAATTTGGCCTTGTAAAGGAATGCTGGGATCATTTACCAGGAGGTAGCAATTTGTTACATATTAATCTGACTGGACATCCTGTGGCTGTTTTGACCTGTGGTCCAGCACTGTTGCCACTGGGTGTTGGAGATGGTTATGTTCAAAGCCTTTTCCCACTCATTATTTGACTCTATTGTTTGGTTAGGTAATGTGTCTCTGATATATGAATAGATGCATATAGTACATCCTGTGGATATGACTAGCCATTTTGTAAGTGGTACAGTCTTAGAGATTTGTAAATTGATGGTGGAGAGAAGGGTTTCAGAGCATCTCTAAGCTGGAGATATTTCCAGAAATCTTGGGAAATACCCCATTTTGTTTGGATATTTTGGAACATAGCTACTTGCTTAGAAAGAGGTTAGAGAATATCCTTGACATAATCACTCTTTGGCTTGCAATTCACTGGGGCCAAGATATAGGTTTACCCTCAATTGCTAGTTTGGGGTTACACCACAGAGGTGTGTAAGGGGAGGGCAACATGGACATTTTTGCTTCTTATGTAGCTGCCTCTAGTATTTAATTGTGGGTCTGACAGTGGGTGGAGATGATGCCCATGGGGATGGTTAGTCCACAACAGGGAGGCTAGATGGGGAGTTCTTCCCTGCTCCTGTTCCATCTGAATTCATTGTGGAGAGGTATTGCAGCATGGCATGAACCATCATATACATAGATAACATAGATAAACTTTATTTCTATAGCGCCTTCCCTGAGGCTCAGGGTGCTGAACAATAAATCATTAATACACATAAAAATACAGACAGTAATGACATTTCATTTAAATTCTCAACATTAAACTGGATTCATCTATAATTTTATCTGTCTTCTGATACCAGAAGCTGGAATTTGAAGGAATTTGGGACATCAGGTAAACAATTTGGGGAGCCATATTCATTTTAATGGTGTTACCTTTCCTGCTATAGTGAGGTTTAAACGCGACAAACAGTCTAGCTCAGCCTTGCACTCTGTCAGTAGGAGACCTAAGTTTCTGTCCCATATAGAGTCTATTTTAGTTCCAGTTCTGATACTGAGGCATGTGAACTATTCAGGGACCATTTTAGGTCATGAGCTACTGCGCTGTACTGGTGAAAGGAGATGGAAAGCAAGAATTTCTGTTTTTGATAGGTTCACTTTAAGGCTCAAGTAGTGAGTAAACATTTTTTTTTTTTTACAATTTGAACTTTATATACATTTCCCATAAAAGGGCAGTTACAGCAAATCAGGATGTAATGTAGCACATGCACAATAGAACTGCCTAACCCGCCCCTCCCACCCCACCTCTCTCTTACAGCACATGCACAGTAAGAACTGCCCAACCCGGCCCTAATCCTACCCTCTCTTACAGCACCAACAAGACAATATCACCCTAAAGTGCAATGAGTAATTCTGTTAAACATATGAGTAATACCAAGGTGTGATATAAACCTCAGTGAGACAACAAGAGTAAGGAATGGAAGGGATCCCATAACTTACCATATGCTGCTAGTCTATTATGAAGACTTGCAATTGCCGCTCAGTTCGGAGATTAGTAATGATTTCATGTAACCAGTCCTGGAGGGAAGGGCAGATTGGTCCTTCCAATGATGTAGAATGAGTTTCTTAACTGAGATAGCAACCATGGAAATATGGTATTTCCTGATTCTAACATTTACTAGGACATGTCCCTAGAAGACACACCTCCGAGTAAAATACTCCTGTAGGCCCAGTAGGGATTGAGAGACATCTTAATTGAATTCCATAAGGAGAAAACTTTGGGAAAGGACAGAACATATGAAGGAGTGTACCTCTTCTTGTAGACACTTAGTGCATGTACTAGAGTTCGAGAAGCCCATTTTTAATTTAATAGGGTACACTACATATTATGTAAAATATAGTATTGCATGAGATAATCTATCTTGGGAAACATACTTATGACAGGATCTCCAAAGGGATTGCCAATCCAGCTGGTATTGAGGGAGGAGTGAGTTCCTGAGGCTAGTAGGTCTGAAGGAGTCCCCATATTTTTATATAGTACAACACCTTGTATAACTTGGATACTATGCCTGAGGATCCAGACAGCAGGAAATTTCAGGAATCAGGGCTGACACTTTCTGAGAGGGAGAGAATTCCCAGAACTACAGTGAGAAGGTGTCTTAACTGCATGACCTTAAAGTGAGATGAGGCGGAATGAGAAACTTGTCAATAATTCCACGTGGGGACAACCAATGCTCTTCCTCATCTACCAAGGAAAGCAGTTTTCCATCGCCCTAATTGAGGCAACCATTTGCAGGAATCCACTTTCCATTCAAAGTAAAAGATGGGAATTCCAAATGGACTGAGCTAAATCAGTCTGAGGGAATAGTGAAGAAATAAACATAACTGTGCATAAACTCTTAAGGAGATACCTATTGTGGTGCAGTCAGCCATCTTTACATGGGACAATTTGAGGTAGAATAAGTTTAAGAGATCCAGGCGTTTAGATTTAATTGCATCTAACTCAGTCTTAAGCCATACTGGTTGTGCCATTTCAGGGCCTGGGAATATCCATCTCAGACATTTTGCTAGATGACTGGCCAGTAGTATAGTGCCATATGAGGAATCCTCAGTCCCCCTCAGGTTTTGGGGCAGCTAGTTTGTAATAGGCCAAGCAGGGGATATTTAGCAGCCCAAATAAATCTAGTAAATATACCGTGCAACTTCCTAAACCAAGGTATGGGAATAAAAGAATTGAGAAGGGATAAAGGATAATAAATTCTAGGAAATACATTCATCTTAATAATGTTAATCCTGCCCATAATGATATGGGAAGTTTAGAGCATCTGTCAAGGTCGTGAATAATAACCTGTGAGAGAGAATCCAGATTATCTTTGACCCACACTAAGGGTTACGGGATAGCTTTATGCCCAAGTATTTAATTGCTCTAGGAGTCCAACCTAAGCCTAGGGGCAAATATAGCCCTTAAATACCTTGTGGTTTAATGGGAAAATAAGGATTTACTCGCATTCAACTTGTAGTTAGACAGCTCGCGCAACCTGGCTATTTCATTCAGTAAGGGTGGTATTGAAGAAACTGGATGGGAGAGATGTATCAGCAAATCATCTGCGTGCAGTGAGTTTAATCTCATGATGCCCGACTCTGATGCCTTGTATAGAAATATTTTGGAGAATGTTTTGAATGAGGGGTTCCAGGTATAAGTTAAACAAAAGAGTCGATAGGGGCAACCCTGCCTAGTGCCTGAATGAAGTGGGAAGTAGCTAGAAAAGGCCCCATTAGCTGAGATTCTTGCTGTAGGGGATTTATATAATGCGGCAACCCAGGATATGAATACGGAGAAATTTAAAGGTAATCAATACCTTAAAGAAAACTCCAATTCACCCAGTCAAATGCCTTCTTGGCATCCAAAGAGACCAAGCCTGCAGGGAAGTCGGCATCTCTGGCAGCCAAGAAGACATGGGATAATGTACGCAAATGATCTGCTGATGAGCGCCCTTCATAAAACCTACCTGATTCATACCTATTAACTCAGGGAGCACCACAGATAACCTGTTAGCTAAATCTTTGAGAGGATTTTAATATCCTGATTTAGGAGGGATATAGGCCTATAGCTCTGAATGAGCTCAGGGTCCTTGTCTGGCTTGGGAGAAGTACTATCAAGGCTTCAAAGAGATGACAGTCAACCTCCGTCCCGGATAGGATATGCTGAAATAATCTATTAAGTATTGGTAATAAAAGTTCTAAAATGTTTTATAGAAAGGAAGAAAATCCATCAGGCTCAGGAGTTTTATCTGAGGTAAACCAATAATAACCTCGGCAATATCTTCCTGAGTTATAGGAGAGACCAGAGAGTCTATGTAATGTACTGGGAGGAGAGGCAGATGCGAATCCGTCAGATACTCCTCCACGCTTACAGGGCTGGGGGTTGCTCCATGTCCCTGTACAGCATTTTGTAATATGCTGCAAACTCTTGAACTATCTCAGTAGGAGATGTTTTCAGAGACTCATCTACAGATGCCCTGATAGAAGGAATAAATCTCACTGATTTTTGTTGTTTATCACAGAGTGCCAAAAGGTGCCTGCCTTTCACCTTGATCAGTATAACTAGCTTTAGTATATATGATAGCAAGCTCTGCCTTTTCCTGGAGTAATTCTAAATATTTGTTTATCAACACTAGGAGCTTCACTTATCTTCTTCTGGAGAGTTAACTGAAACATTGGATTTTAGAACCCAAATTTGGGATAACAAGGACAATAATTCTCTTTCCCTAACTCTTTTCCTAGCCACGAGAGGCTAATAAGAATGCCTCTCATGTAAGCCTTGAAAGCCCCCATATAACATCTGGTTTTGCACTGTTTAAAGGGTTGGACAGAAAGAAGGCCCTCAATGTGCTCTCTTATGGTTTTGCAATAATTAGAGTCTTTAAGGAGTTGGTCATTAAGCCTCCATCTTGTTTCTCTCTTTGACACATCCTGGATTGTCAGATCACACAGCACCAAAGAGTGGTCAGAAACAGGGCCAGGCTGTATCGACAAGGACCTAACCCCAGGCAGAAGAGTCTGAGAAATGAATATGTAGTCAATACGGGACTGCGAGCCGTGTTCCAAGGACCTATATGTGAACTCCTTGGAGTCAGGATTTAGGACCACGCCAGACATCACAGAGCCTGCATTGATACAGTAGGTCTCTAAAGCCCTCTGACTTGGGGAGACCCCCGATGCACCACCTGAGCTTTCAAGGTTTGAGTCTACAACTTGATTGAAGTTGCCCAGGATAATCCTTATGGGAAGGAAAGGCAGGATTACATTTATAGTCTCATGAAGAAACATAGAAACATAGACTTTGATGACAGATAAGGACCGCTTGGCCAATCTAGTCTGCCCATTTCCCTACCTACAGGATAGGCCGCAGATCCTAGTTAACCAACAGCCTATTTCTTCCTACCCCCACAAGAATTGCCTTATGTCTGTCCCATGCATTCTTGAATTCTCCCACAGTTTTATACCCCACAACCTCCTCAGGAAGGCTGTTCCATGCATCCACTACCCTCTCTGTGAAATAATACTTCCTCACATTGCCTGACATCCCTCCTTCTATCTTTAAATTGTGTCCCTTGTTCTTGCAAGTCTCTTTTCTGAAAGATGCTACCCTCTTGGACTTTGTTGATTCCACTGAGGTACTTAAAAGTTTCTGTCATGTCCCCTCTCCCTTCTTTCCTCAAGGGTATACATATTAAGCTTCATTAGTCTCTCTCTCATATGGCTTCTCTTGCAGACCTTGCACCATTTTAGTTGCCTCCTCTGGACTACCTCTATCCTGTCTATGTCCTTGCAGAGATGGGTCTCAGAACTGGACACAGTACTCAGATGGGGTCTCACCAACTGTCTGTACAGAGGGATAACAATTTCCTGTTTTCTGCTGCTGATGCCTCTCTATACATCCCAGTATACCCCAGCCCTCCCTACTGCCTTCTCACATTGCTTGCTAACCTTAAGGTCATCTGATATGATTACCCCAGGTCCCTTTCCATTTTGCTGTTGTTACTACCTCCCCACCCATTGTGTATTCTTCCTCTGGGTTCTTGTTTCTCAGGTGCATTATTTTGCACTTCTTTGCATTGAATCCTAGCTGCCATACTTGACCATTCCTCCAACCTTGCCAAGTCCCTTTTCATCAACCCTGTTGCAGATCTTTGTGTCATCTGCAAAGGCATATTTTCCTTCCAGTCCCTCTGCAATGTCACTGATGAAGACATTAAAAGGACTGGACCCAATACTGAACCCTCACGGTGCCCACTAAGTAACCCCTCTTTCTTCAGAGTGGACTCCATTTACAATTACCTTCTGTGTCCTGTTGTGCAGCCAATGTTTTACCCAGGCTACCACCCTGGGACCCACTCCCAGGCTGGTTAATTTGACTATTAATCTTTTGTGTGGGACTGTGTCAAATGCCTTGAAAGTCTAGGTAGGCCATGTCCACAGCCCCTCCCTGGTCTACTACTTTGGTCACCCAGTCAAAGAAATCTATTAGATTCGTCTGACATGACCTTCCCACTGTGAACCCATGCTGCCTTGGGTCCTGTGCTCCACTGGCCTCTAGGTACTCAACTATTCTTTCCTTCAGAAGCAGGCGGGATCATCTGCATTAGGACCTGTATATGTTGCCCAATAGCAGAGGTATTGACCAAAGACTACCTATAACTAAAACGAACCTACCCTCGGGATCCCTGATAACATGAGTTGAAATGAAGGGAATCCCTGTTAATAATGATCATATCCCCACGGCTATTTGAGGAGCCTTGCGCCTTGTACACCATCCCACTTGCTGCCTCCTCACTTCAGGAGGCTTCTGCTTCTAAAGGTGCGATTCCTGTAGGAAAGTAACCTGAGTGCATAGTAGACTTAAGTGTTTGAGGACCTGGTATTGATTGGATTTTTCCTGAGCCCTTGACATTCCACGTTGCAAAAAGTCACCTCCTTGGCCGTCTACAAAAGACTACTAAGAGTGGTAGATTCGGCTGTGCACTCAGGGTGTATGGCACAAATAATCTAACCCACCCGTTGCTGCTGTATGGCCCTCCACCACCCCAGCCCTCCCACCAGGGCCCAAGTTTAAACCCCCAGTACACCCCACCCCCAACAAAGAACACATAACTCCACCCAGCCCCCAAACTGTCACAAGCAATACTTAGCACAGCAATGGATCATATCCTCCCTCCCGCCCCGAACATATCCCTGTTAATGTTCACCTCATATCTCAAGATACAAAGCAATTAATAAACTGCTCCAATGAGGGTATAATATCTAAAGAGCGGTCTCGGACTTCCAGGTCCTGTGAACGTATGTTAGTGAATCCACTAGTTATTAAGAGAGAAATGAAACTGGATGGAATAAATCTAAAAATGGGAGGTCACCACAAGAGTCTAGAGAGGAGTTGAGAAATGCTTGTTCCCCATGGGGAACTACCTCATGAACCAGAGCCAGAGAAAAACTGACACAGAGGGTTGAGCCCATCATCGAGATGAGAACATGAGAAAGTAAAAACCGGGTGAGAAGTGAAACAGGATCCAGAGATGGGAATACAATGGGAATAACTACCCAGTGGTTGCTAACCCCCAATTCCAGAACCCTCCCTGCAAAACCAGGATGACATAGCAGTTAAAAGCAGTCCCTCTCAAGGCAAGATGACCGGACCTGCGTCACATGGGCAAACCGCACCCTCTTGTGGTCATAACCTAATCCAACCAGCCTGCTAGAGGCACCCTGAAAGTCTGGAACCACTCGAACTCTGAAATCCCAACACACAAACTTGATCAGAAGGCATAACCCAAAACCTTCCCTGTGTGCTCCCCTAGAAACTAAACAAGCAACATTATCTAGGATATAGTCCGAGCAAATTCGGGCCCCCCAAGGACTCTCCCTGAAGCACTGTTCACACCAACAGGCCAGGGCCTGAAAGAAGTAAAATCAGGCCATCTACTAGTAGCCCAGTTCTATTAGAGCATAGACTCGATTGAATTCCGTCTGTAGAAAGAGCATTCTCCACCAAAAATTAAGTAACAGTTCACTCAGAGTTTCCGGTGAATCCTGAAGCTCAGAAGGCCCTCTCAGGTCGTCCGGAACAAATCTGGCAACACTGACTTAAGACTTAGCAGCGTAACCGGGATCCTCAAAATTGAGCCATAAGCCATTTACTGAGACTTGTAACTTCGCTGGGTACCCCATCCTGAACTTTAATCCCACCGCTATAATCTTAGATACAATCGGGTGGAAGGCTTTCCATTTCAATCGGACCGAGCCAGGGATGTCTTGAGAATATCTCAGCTTCACCTTCTCCCATCTGACTTCTTGCAGGGCCTTGACTTTCTGTAAGAAATGCTGCTTTTCTAGGTAGTTCAGAAAGTGGCAAATGATGGGGCGAGAAGGTGCATCAGGTGGGGTTTTGGTTGCAGAGACCGTTGGCCCATTCTATCATATATGTTGGGCCAAAGGGAGAGGGACCAGCGACCCCTTCTACCAGCTTCTGGACAAAGACTACCATATTCTGGCCTTCTTCCCTTCAGGAGCCAGAGAATTACCACATTATTTCTCTGACTACAGCCTTCCAAATCTTTGAGTTTTGCTTCTAGACAGATAGCTTCTGTTTCGTTAGTAGGAGCTCAGGATCCAAACTTTCCAATTTTCTCTCATTGAAACTATTCGGGCAGTATTGTCTGATACTGTCGTGAGACTTCCTCTAACTTTCTGGAGAGGATTTCAAGTCGATTGCCATATCCTTCATCTCTTCCCGGAATGGTTTAAATTCCTCCAAGAATCTGCTAAGTGTTAGGGGTTCTTAGTCCCCAGCTTAACACGAAGGTTCCAGTTTGTCTGGGCCACTCAAGGCTCGGGATTTCTTTGAGGCCTTCTCAGGAGTGGCGGGGGTATGTTTCTACAGGGCTTTCTTCATATAAGCCTCCATTTACCACACAGATACCCAAAACAGGAGCACAAGTTGTTTAGAGACAAGCAGAACTCGTAGGCAGGGAATTAGATGAAATTTAACAGTATTAAATGATGAGTTTAAATTCGGAGGCAGGAGCTTAGCGGAGGAGCATCTACTCAGCACTCTGCATCACGTGATCTCTCATGAGTAAATATTTTTAAAAGATTCATCAATGGATTGAGGAGATTTGGATGTTGGTTGAGGAATCAGCATATCGTCCACACACATCAACGTGGGGTACTGGGTTTTTCTATTTGCAGGCCACAGATTTCTTCATGTTGTTGAATAGCCATGGCAAGGGCTCTATCACTAGGACAAACAGTAATAGGAACAGAGGGTAGCCTTGCCTGGTATGCCTTTCAATGGGAAAGAATCAAACAGCAAGGAATTTGTAAGTACACATGCTTGGGGCAGGTATATATTGACCTGATCCATGAGCAAAATCTGAGGCCAAACCAAACTGGTGTAAAATGATGTAGAGGTAATTCCACTCCACAGAATAGAAAGTCTTCTCAAGGTTGACAGCCAGTGCAGCTGTTGGCACTGATAGGTTTTGGGTGTATGAATCAAATTTAACAGATAATGAATATGATCAGTGCTGTATTTGCCCTGCACAACATGAACCTAGGAGGGATGGATCAGAGTGGGGAAGAGTGGGTTCAACCTATTAGCCATATCCTTCGTATATACTTTCACTGTCAGCACAGCCACAGCCAAGAGATACAGGCCTGTAGCTAGCTGATGAGTTGGGGTCCTTCCTTTTAGGCAGAACTGTTACGACAGCCTTCCTTAGTGAGGGTGGGAGTGTACTCAGGAATTCCTCCTCTGAATAGACCTGGAAAAGTATTGGGGGATACTAAAGGGGACAGGACGTGTAAGGTCTGCAGAAATCTGTCACCACCTGTGCCTTACATTTTATAATGCCATTAAGGACTTGCTCACTTCATCCACACTTGTCAGTTCACCTTCTAACTCCTTAAGTTGTTGATCCTCCTTTACTTCCTATATGCTGCATATCATATTATTTTGCCCCTAAAGTAATCTTATATGCCTCCAGATGTTGCCTGCTGAAGTGTCAGTTATTGGATTGTCTTTGAAAAAGTCTTTTATTTCTCCAGAGATCCAGTGTATGAACTCTGGATCTCAAAGAAGAAGGAATCCAACCTCCAGGAATAAGAAATGCAAGGAGAGGGGCCACATGACATCAAAAAATTGTACCGGGCATGGTCTAAAATTATTATAGGGAGGATGTTGGTGTCCAGGGAGGATTGTGAGATCTTGGGGTATGTGACCTAGAAGTCTAGCCAACTATAAGTACTATGCACCCCTGAGTGGAACATATAGTCCCTTTCTTCTGGGTGCATCAGGGCCAAATGCCCACCAGGTAGAATTCGTGCATTATATGCTAGATGGCCTGAACTCCTGAGGTGAGTCTCTCTCCCATGCTGCTTCTGTCTAGTGAAAGGGACAGGGTTAGGTTAAAGTCACCTCTTACAAATAGGGGTGTCTTCATCTGCAAGAGATCCCATTTTACTTGACAGGTCATGGAAAAAGGCAGGGCAATCTTCATTTGGGGCTTATACAGTGGTAGTCATACAAAGCTGATCAGTACTGAGGTATGCCTGGGTATACTCTGGCAGAATCACATTACAGTAAATGCTGTGGTAACTCAGGTACTGGAGGAGAGGGGTCTCCTGAGTAAGACAGTCAGGGTACAGCTGCAGCTGATTCGACTGATTGGCTGTAGCTGCACAAACAGGAGAGCTTTAAAACAGGAAGGAAAAGCCAGCAGGCAGTTGCTGCAGGGTAGAGGGCTGACAAGCTGCCTGGATGTGCTCCAGATCAGGAGTTCTTTAGCAACCCTCAGGAGATTGGTCTCTGAATTAAGCCAAAAGAAAAATGTATTTTCATTATGAGTTTTCCGTTTACTATTTGTGTACTTCCAGAAGGTCTAGCATTCTGGAAAAGGGATTTAATTAGGGCCGGGATTGTTTAGACAGCGCCCCACCCGGAGCTAGGCCTCTTTATTTCTGTTTTGTTTCATTTTCCGCAGTGAGGCTTAAAAAGAAAAGGGCAGAAGCCCAAACTTCTGTGTTACCAGCCATATTAAAGAAATAAAATATACCTGGTTGGTTTGATGTTAACAAACTGGTTTTCCTGAGACTTCTTAACCACATAAAGCTGAACCTGAATCCCATGGCTAGATCATGCCTTGCCACATATGGTGTCAACAGTGGGATCAGGTCAGTGTAGAATTTGGCTGGAACCGAACCACCCCGGAGTAAAGAGAGACCAGGCATGGCGGACATGGTGAAAGCCTTGATCCAGGCTATGGCAGCACAGCAGAAAGCTACCCGGCTCAACAAGAGACAAACCTGTTGCTGCTCACACAGACAGCCTAGGACTGAGCTGTCCTCCAGGAAATGGTAAAGCATCTCATCGAGACCACGCCTGGAGAAGATAGCCCAACAGGGCCTACCCCAGAGGGTTACCGGACTATAAGGGCTTCCCACTGTCTGCAGAAAATGACAATGGCTGATGACATTGAAGCATATTTGCTCACCTTTAGAAGAGAAAGCTTCTCATGAGTTATGTCTTCAGGATCAGTGGGCAGCATTTTAGCTCAGTTTTTGTCGGTGAGACCCAGAAGGCGTTATGATCTGGATGAGGAGTCGCCACTGACTATCCAGGACTGAAGGAAGAGATCTTGGCCCATGCTAGTGTGACTCCACCCCTTTGAGCCCAGAGGTACCACAGCTGGAGATTCCTGGAGCTGGCGAAGCCTCAGTGTAGATGTATGACCTCCTTCACTTGGCCAAGAAGTGGTTGCGACCCGAGCTCCATAGTACTGCCAGAATCGTGGAGCTCCTGGTAATGGACCGTTCCTAAGAGGACTACTGCCCAGCCTACAACAGTGGGTTGGACAGGGCGACCCACTTCCTGTAATGAACTGGTCACCTTGGTGGACCGGCATTATGCCATGAAGGAACTTTCCCGGACGTTGAGGTCAGCTACCCCTGGGACTTGAGGCAGACTCCAAACCAGAGATATCGACCACCCGAGAGTCAGACTGGACAGGACCAGGGAGAAAGATCACGAAGAGTGGTCCAAGCCCATGAAGAGACTTACGGGTTTGAAAATAGAGGTGGATATGGCCACCCTTGAAGCCCAAAGGGTCCAGGGTCACCCGAGAATGCTACCGCTGTTATGGGTGTGGGGAGCGGGACATGTAATTGCCAACTGCCCGAATGGGTCGAACCAATGCAGTGCAACTGAGGTGGGTCCCCACTGAGTGACTGCTGTTTGATTAATGTGGTAGGGTGGTCACCACTTCACACCGATTTACTCGGGTTGTTAAGGTAAAAATGGACAGGCTGTTATGGCCTTGAGACTCAGGGAGTGAGGTCACCCTTATAGTTCAGCAGTTTGGTGCAACAGTCCCAAATTAATTTCCAGAAATGAACAGGATCACCTGTGTCCATGGCACAGTGTTTTATTACCCCATGGTGCTAGTTACCTTGGATCCACAGGGGAAGGAAAGGCAGGTCATGGTAGGGTCCTTCCTCAATTGGCACATCCTGTCCTGGTGGGTCGAGATTTCCAGGGTTTGAGACATTACTCCATGAGGTGGGAGTCTGGGAGGCCAGGGCCTGGTAACTGAGGCTATGTTGCTAGGAATCCCGAGGGCAGATTACTCACCCGATTATTTCTCTTACCGGCATTGGGACCCTGAGTTGTATGGGGAGGCAGGAAAGTCCAGAAATCACAAAGGAATGCAAGGATTGTAAGAAGTTAGGGACCAAGATACTGGCTGTCAATAGCAGGTCTGTGCTGGTGGAAGGTAGAACCTCGCTCCCAGAAGGATGACAGGTGAGCAGTCTGGTGTCCGAGGGAGAGTTGTAGGGAGGAAGAGGAGGACCCAGAAGTGGAGACAGAGTCGAATCCCCTGAAGTGAGTACCCTAGGGATAGCTCTCCATGAACTTTGGTCAGGACCAAATAGACGAGCCTCTCTTTCAGAATATTCAGTCAGAGATTGTGGAGATTAAGGGGTGCAGGTAGATGGCAAGGCCAAGGGACCCAGACTATATTTCATGTTAAATAATGACCTCCTATACAGAGTGACATCGGATGAAGAACATGATGTGGAACAGTTGCTGGTCCCCGCCAGCACAGGAAGGTGGTACTGGATTTGGCACATGCTCACCTTCTCGGAGGACACCTTGGGGTCGAAAAACACTGCACCATGTACTCTGAAGATTCTACTGGCCTGGAATTTATGCCGAGGTAAGCAGGTACTGTGCTCATGCCCAGAATGCCAGCTGGCGCCCCTGCGGCCGGGTTAAGAGCCCTGTTGCTGCAGTTGCCAATCATCGATGAACCCTTCATGAGGATTATGATGGACCTGGTAGGCACCCTAGACAGGTCAGCCCGGGCCACCAACACATCCTAGTCATCATAGACTACACTTCAAGATATCCGAAGTGATCATGATCCATAACACGGCCTCAAAGACGATTGCCTGAGAACTCATTCAAGTCTTCACGAAGGTCGGATTCTCAAAGGAGATACTGACAGACAAGGGTACCCCTTTGTCTCACGCTTAATGAAGGAGCTTTACAGACTCCTCCAGATCCAAGCCCTGAGGACTTCAGTGTACCACCCCAGAAAGATGGTCTGGTCGAATGATTTAATCAGACTTTGAAGGGATGTTATGGAAAGTCATGAGCCAAGATGGAAAGGACTAGAACTTACTCCTTCCTACTTAATGCTTGCTATCCAAGAGGTCCCACAGGCATCCACTGGATTCTTCCCTTCGAGTTGTCATATGCCCACCGGCCCAGGGGTATCCTCGATATACTAAAGGAGGACTGGGAAGAGCAACCACCACAAGGAGCCAGTGTGATTGGGTATATCTCCAAATACAGGAAAGGTTGGTCGGGTCACTAATATTGTCTGGAAACACTTAGAAAAGGCCCAAGAGACCCAAAGACTTATTATGACCATCAGGCGAGGATCCAGAAGTTCCAGCCGGGGGATCAGGTGATGGTCCTGGTTCCCACAGCGAAAGCAAACTGCTGCCAGGTGGCAGAGACGTCTGAGGAGTTGTGGAAGCTGTTGGTGATGTGAACTATAAATTAAGCCAACCTGATCGCAGGTAGAAGTTCCAAATATACCATATCAACCTCCTGAAGGCATGGTAAGACCGGAGGCCTGCTGTGGCTCATTGGTCGAACCCCGCAGAAGGTAAAACAGATGGCCAAATCCATATCTCACCCTAGCTGTCTCCTACACAGTACAAAGAAGCAGTAGAAATGGTTCAGCAAACGGGATGTGTTCTCCAATGACCTGATCTGATGGTCGAGCCTACCATGACATTGTGACAGCTCCGGCTTAAAGGTAAGGGAAAGACCCTATCGATCCCAGAGGCTAAGAGGAAAGAAACCGAGCCAAAAGTCAAGAGAATGTTGAAGCTCGATGTCATAGAAGAGTCCCATAGGGAATGGTCGAGCCCCATTGTCCTCGTGCCAAAATCGGATAACACTTGGAGGTTCTGTAATGACTTCAGAAAACTAAACGAGGTATCGTAGTTTGATGCATAACCCCTACCTAGGGTCGCCGAACTGATCGACCAGTTGGGGAAGGCCAGATACCTCTCCACCTTGGACCTTACGAAAGGATACTGGCAGATCCCACTCACAAGGGCAGCCCAGGAGAAGACCGGCTCGTCGCCCCAGGGGTTTATACCACTACAAAGTCCTCCCATTTGGTCTGCATGGAGCACCTGTGACCTTTCAATGCATGATGGACCAACTGTTGCACCCACACACTCACTATGCTGCCACCTACATCGATGATGTGGTCATCCATAGTATGGACTGGGAAACTCACCTTGGAAGGTCGAGGCCTGCATACATACATTACGAGAAGCTGAGTTGACAGCTAACCCCGCCAAATGTAAGATCAGCTTGTCAGAAGCAAAATACTTGAGCTATGTGTTTGACGGGATTGGTGAAACCCCAGGTAAAGAAGGTAGAGGCAATCCAAAACTGGCTCCAACCAAACAAGAAGAAGCAAGTGAGGGCTTTCTAGGGTTGGTCAGTTACTACCGGTTCATCCTCACTTTGCAACTTGTGCCGCCCATTATAGAATTAACCAGGCGAAAGCACTGGACATAATGAGGTGGTCGGAGGTAGTGGATGGGGCATTCACTGACCTCAAGACGGCCCTCTGTTCTGATCTAGTACTGGTCTCCCCGATTTCGATAAAGAATTCATTCTGCAAACAGATGCCTCAGATGTTGGATTGGGGCAGTACTCTCCCAGATGGTAGCAGGTGAAGAGCACCCCATCCTGTACCTAAGTAGGAAGTTGCTACCCGGGAACAGCAGTATGCTATAGTGTAAAAGGAGTCCTTGCAGTGAAGTGGGTGACAGAAAACCTCAGATATTACTTACTAGGTTGCAAGTTCACTCTGGTGATGGACCATGCTCCATTCAAGTGGATGCAAACAAACAAGCAAAAATGCCAGAGTGACAAGATGGTTCCCTGCACTACAACCATACCACTTCATGGTCCACCACAGAGCAGAAACACTGAATGGAAATGCAGATGGACTTTCCCAAAGACCCTACCTCTTGGCACAGGCCGCCCAACCATATAGTGTTGAGCTGGGGAGGGAATGTGTGGTAAACTCAGGTACTGGAGGAGAGGGTTCCCTGAGTAAGATAGTCAGTGGCAGCTGCAGCTGATTCAGCTGATTGGCTGCAGCTGCACAGACAGGAGAGCATTAAAACAGGAAGAAAAGCCAGCAGGCAGTTGCTGCAGTGGTAGAGGGCTGACAAGCTTCCTGGATGTGTTCCAGATCAGGAGTCCCTTTACAACCCTCAGGAGATTGGTCTCCTGAATTAAGCCCCAAAAATTATTTTACATTGTGAGTTTTCCATTTTACTGTTTGTGTTCTTTGAGAAGGTCTAGCCTTCTGGAAAAGGGATTTCTAGTTAGGGCTGGGGATTGTTTAGACAGCGATCCCACCCAGAGCTAGGCCTCCTTATTTCTGTTTTTGTTTCATTTTCCCAGGGGGCTTAAAAGAAAAGGGCAGAAGCCCAAACTTCTGTTTTACCAGCCATATTAAATAAATAAAATATACCTGGTTGGTTTGATATTAACAAACTGGTCTTCCTGAGACTCCTTAACCACTGCAAAGCTGAATCTGAATCTGTGGCAGGTCGTGCCTTGTCGCAATGCATATTGTAACTTGAGTTCCTTAGTGATACCTCAAGGTACCTCGAGGTAGTCAGCTTTTAGGTAAATATCACTATATGTTAGCCAAATGTAGTAGGCCATTTGGGGTTGACATTAAGGCCAGTACTCATATGCCTTGGTGATCTGAGCAACATATTGTAAGAAACCAGGTAAGGGTTTAATGTAGTAAAATGACCACCACTCTTTTCTTGGACAGGCACAGGCATGTATTTCTTTCCCAACCTAATCCTTTTCCAGGTGGGAGTGGTCATCTTTAGTAAGTTTCATTTCTTGTAAAATGCTGTTAGAGACTTTTGTCTCTTCAGGTCGGACAATATATTTTTTCTCTTGATAGGGTGTTGAGGCCCCTAAGATTCCATGTATGACATATTATTTCATCCATCTTCAAGAGAACTATGGAAAATGAGTTGTATTTGTTGCCACCTGAGGAGAAAAAAACTCCAAAAGCTAAGTGCTGATGTGACACTGAAATTATTTATAACATTTTGACTGAGGATGTGTATTGCCCAGGATATCAAGGGTGAGTACCTAGGGCATGTAATACAATGGTTATCTTGCCTGCTTTGCAGCGATTTGAAACATTTGTATCTCATAACATAACACAACAAAAACAACTACAGTATATACAATACAAGCACAATACAGTGCTGAAGAAGGGAGTGGGGTAACTAGTTGGATGTACTGAACCCCTGAGGCCCACCCATCCTTTGAGAAGGGGGTTGTCT
Source organism: Neoceratodus forsteri (assembly GCA_016271365.2). NCBI lineage: Eukaryota > Metazoa > Chordata > Ceratodontiformes > Ceratodontidae > Neoceratodus > Neoceratodus forsteri. The sequence continues at coordinate 420,415,008 of CM057451.1, forward strand.
GGGGCCCTGCCGATGCTGGGGTTCCATACCACCTCTTTGTCTAGATAACTTGAGGGTTGTAAGGGCAGACAGAAACCTGGTCATTATCTCCCTATGGTGAAGTAAGGTGAATCCAAATATTTGTCTCCTGGGAGGGCATGGGATTGCCTGTCTATACAACTAAGGATAAGGGATTAGGCCCTATGAGTGTCTCCTAATTTGCACTGCACTTCAAGATTTCAGGTGCCAGAGGCCAGGAGGGGAGTCAACTGGTCATTGATGCCTAGTGTGAGATGTAGAAATTAAATGGTACTGTACAAGTGGCCACCTACCAACACAGAGAGCCATGAGACTGACCTTTCAAGCAGGATTGTCCTGAGTGCATGTTTATCCAATAGCTGCCAGAAAACAAAAGGAAGTGCCCTAAAATGACTATTAAATTATGCTGAAACAGGGTGAGTAAATAGACCTGTCTAGTTATATGCACTGTGGGCAATCCTGCAATATGGAACCATCCTAGCTTAATACAATATATAGTGCAACAATCAGAGACAGCTAAGAAAGCCGGTGTTTGTTTTTCTGCCAAGAAGTATTTATACAGGTATATTGCCTTACTGCAGGCTACTGGATCACATCCATAAACATCAAAATGTCTCCAACTAGTTCGGTTTCACACTGCCACTGTTTTGCCCACCAGACCAAAAGTCATAAGCAACCCCAGCAGTGTGTTTCTAATATAGACAGATTGGCCCTGGGATTGAAGCCCGTATTGTGCTGCACAGTTATCAATAGTAGCAAACCAAAAGAAGTGATCAGATGCCATTTATCCCCAAAGTGAAAGGGGTATGAGGGAACACATACGTACTTGATTTGTTCCAGGTACCATGAGGTGTGAGACCGACTACACATTCATTCCCCAGCAAGACAGAGTCTTTAGGTTATAAAAGAAGTAACCCTTCTGCCACCCCCGCTCCCTACTCACACCCCTAGCACCAACAGAGAAAAAAGGAAACTTATCTGACATACAGTACAGTCTAGACTGGCTGTCGTATTAAAGTTCCTGGTATCTGCTCTAAAGTTGCCTTCTTCAGAGGACTAATATCCTAGGGAGACAGGTGAGATGGGGTGAGATCCGTAGCTCTGCGGGTCACAATCCCTGCCCAGGTCTTCTTGGAGGATTGCACAGCTGTGGATCCAGTGTTCATGGCTTCTTCTTGGAGGAAAGGGTCCTCGTGTCTAATACAGCTGAGACTGATAGAGCAAGCGAGGCATACGTTTTTAGATAAGTATGGGCTCACGATGGCTTCTTCCCTTTCAGTGATCCTCCCACACTGCTGCTCCTCAAGCGAGTTCAGTCATTCAGGTGATCTCATTTACCATGTCAGCTGTGCTATTGACTTTTACATTGTCCAGGCCGGAGAGCTCAGGGTCCGTGAGGTGGGTCATAAGAATACTCCACCATGTCTGGCATTGGCTTTGCTCCTCCTCTATTATCTCTGGCCTCTGAGTCAGTGGTAGCTGCTGATTGATGCCTAGGGGCTGGTGCTGAGCCATGTAGCTCTCGAGGCCAAGTCCGGTAAATAAAGTCATGCAAGGCTTCAGGGTAGAAAACATCATAGGGCAATTCACAATTATCTGCATGGTAGTGGGATATTGCATTGAAAATTGAATGCCCAAGGAGTGCAGCATCGCCTGATCATGGAGTATTCATTTTGTCTATTTGTAAGGTCTTTAGAGTAATCTTGAAACATTAAGATGCGATGTCCATGCCATGGTAAGCAAGACCTTAAAATTCTTAAATTCCGTAGTTGCAGAATTTTCCTCAGAGTTTGCATCATGCTGCAGGATTATATAATGATGCAGAATTCATTGTTTTTGTAAATTTCATTCAAATATACAGTTTTTCTATAGTGCCCAGCTCCTTTCCTGTCTTGCTTATCCTAAAGCCCTCCTCCATGTTAGTGTTATGGTGTCATTGATGATATCATATCAAATTTAGCCAATGGCAGGACTGCATTCTGTCATGGAAATAAATAAATCATGCCACAGAAATCAGAACATGCTACTGCAGAAGCCTAGGAGCCCTGCTGCCAAAATCAGAAAATGCTGCCACAGAGCACTATGGGCCCTGATGTTAGAGTCGCTAGCTCTGGGTGAGGATCCAGTCCTTGTCAACATAGTTTAGTATGCATGCTAAGATAGGCCACAGTCTTTCACTGGCTCAGGCATTGGTTCAATGTTCTGTGGGCCTCTCAATTATCATCCACCATGGCATCTCATGATTCAGAATCTGAATCTGAGGAAGCTCTGAGTAAGAAAATCAGTTGGGGACCCTTTGTGGCCCCTTCGAACCCTAGAAGCTGCTGGTTGTTCCAGCGGCTTCTATTTTATAAATCATCCACTTTTCAATGTAGTAGTCATATGGTGTGTGTCTACTCCCCAACTTTAGCCGTGAGATCCTCTATAGCCACGATGTTACCTGCAGCCTTCCTTTCGATTTGAAATATCTGGGTGTCTAGCTGATTTATCACCAGTGTTGTGTTATTAGAGGCAATAGTTACTTCTGACATCTGTTGGATCAAGGTGCTAAACATGTCATTAATCCTGTCTGTGTCCAATGCTGGGCCTTCTGTGACTGCCATGCTGCCTGCCATGTGGATTCAATTTACAAGCTGAAACTTCTGCCCTTGGCTCCGGTCAGGTAGCTTAAAAGATATTTGTCCAGCTACACTCCTGCTCTATTAAAATTGGTTTGATCATATTATGATGTCCATCTTGTACAGGAGGTGTTGGTTAACTCCATGGAGGACGGAGAGAAAGAATCAAGCTGTCATTACCATCTGGGTCAAGCCACGCCCCCATGCTGAGTTTTTAGTAAATGATAAGTATCTGTGTCTTCTGACCATTACTACTAAAGAATCCTTGCCTATATTATTATTTATATAACAGGTATCTGTTCTAAGCCAATCAGAACACAGGAAAACTGTTAGTTGTTATCCCACAAACTAGTACAGTAGTCACTATTTTAGACATGCCCACAGTAGGCAATCCATATTCTGGTAATGCCCACTGTAGGTTATCCACATTCTGGCAACACCAACAGTAGGTAATCCACATTTCATTCATGCCCACAGTAGGTTATCCATTTAGTCCACAGACAAAAACAAGGGAACAAAGGCATGTTCCTCTTCAACTGTTTACTGGGAGACAGTATAGCCCAATGGTTAGGAGTGCTGAAATGCAAACTTGGAGAACTGGGTTTGAATTCCACAACCACCACTTGCACACTGTGGGACTATGAGTAAATCATTTAAAAACTACCACAGCACACCTTCTGGAGTTATTTCAATACCTCTTTCTGAAAGGTCTCTGGACACTTCTCTCACAGTTGCCACTATAGTTGTCCCTTCAAACCGGACGGGACCCTTCATCAGTGACCAACTACAGACCTGTATCCTTAATTAACATGTACATAAAGATACTAACAAAATACTGGCTACTAGATTGAATACAGTTTGGGAATGTCTCCTTAGTAGAGAACAAGTAGGTTTTGTTTGGGCAGGCTGTCAGTGACCACATTCAAGAAATCCTGCATCTCATCACCACATCCAAGGATCCCTCCATACCCACTGTATTGGCATCTCTGGATGTGGAGAAAGCCTTGATCAAGTCTCCTGGGATTATTTATTTCACCTACTTCCCAAGTATGGCCTTCCTGTGAATTTATAACATGGATCAAAATCCTTTACACCAAACCCACAGCCCATATTTTTGTAATGGGTTACATTCTGACATTTTTCCCTTGCAGCAAGGAACCCGTCAAGGGTGCCCACTGTCCTTCTCTTGTTTAACCTATATCTTGAGCCTGTAATTAGAAAATGAATTCATCCCACAGGTTCAAGGTATAGCTATAGGTCCTTACAATACAAACTTTCAGTTTACACGGACGACATCCTTTTACATATCATATCCTCTCCCACTTCAGTACTGGAGACCCTGAATATTATTACCCAATTGACACCTACTCTAACTATAAATTAAATCTATCCAAAACAGAACTCATGTCTTTGAATACCTCTACTCATTGTACCACTGTAGAACACCTGGGTCTCAGTTGGGTTAAAGACAACTAAAATACCTGGGACTATATATTAGCACTGACCTACTTAAACTCAAATAACACAACTTGGACCAATTACTTCTCCAAATATAGAGTGATCTTAATCGCTGGTCCTTGCTTCCTTGTCTCCATGGGGTCAGGTGAACATTCTTAAATGACTGTTCTTCCTCTAATTCTATACCCCTTCTTGTGCTCGGTTTGGCTCTTCCTAAAAGATGGTTTCTTAGGTTAATAGACTTTTTCCTGTTTTCTGGCAGGAGAAACCTCCTCAGAGCTTTGGTAAATTGATGAGATCCAGGGAAGCCAAGCCTAAAACTTCCCAATGTCTATCTGTGTTATTTGGCTAAATATTGCCCCAACTCTCCTCAGGAATCACTCCACTCAGGAATGCCACATTCTTTTATATTCCTTAATGGCTTGACATAGAGGGCTTCCAGAGCCAACAGCTGGGCTGTGCCTTAGCTCCCTATTCTATGTCCCCTACTAGGAAGATCTCTGACCCTTTAAAGTTACCTTATTGGATACTCACTTTGCACCCATCAGCAACTATGCCAGCTGCTCGCCTAAACCCCCACCATGATGTCACACAATACATTCTGAAAATCAGAACTTCAAGATTGCTGGGAAGTTACTAAGTCTGCTTGGCCCTCCCTGGAATCTTTTTCAGTCGAACATCTGCTGTCTTCCAATAAGCTTTTTATCTTTAAAGAAGCACAACAGAGATATGGCTGGCCCATATCCATGTGTTTCAAATATTTACAACTTTGTCATATGCTTCTCAGTCACTTTGGATCTGGCATTTGGTCCAATGACTACGTAACTAATACTCCCTTTATTACTGCCCACCCCACCTCTCATACTATATCTTTTATTCACTGTGGCTCCAGGACCTTCTTGCTGAAAGGGAACAGGCATTCCACTATTACTGGGACCAGGCCTCCTCAGCAAGACCATCCATGAGAATGGCCCACTTTTGAAAGGAGGTATAAATACACAAAATGGGACAGGTACCATTTAATGCACTTTCAGATTTTACATAATTTGTTTTACACCCTATTAAACTACATGGAATGGGCAGGCTGCCCCAGGATATATGCACTAGATGTCAGGGAGAACGGGTTCCTTACTTCACATTCTCTGGCCTGGGAGAAAGTTAGATCCTTTTGGGATGAGATCTGACATTGTATAGACTCCTTCTTGGCCTTGATCAGGCTTTCACCCTGAAATATGTATTTTAGGTAACTTACCAGAACCATACTGGCAATCAAAACCATGTATGGCCCTAATAACAGCCTGTGCCGAAAAAATCATTCTACGGCATTGATGTGACCAAGCCATCCCCACCAACAGGGAATGGTACCAGGAAATTTATTTTCACTTCAAGCTGAGTGCACCATTACTAGTATGTCACACTCATACACTAAATATAAACAAACTTGAGAACCCTTTATACCTTGTTATCATTGAACCCTGGTGAAAGATAGGTGTATATCTGTCACTGATCATCTACAGTTCACCTCCAGGATCTACCTCTGTTGATGCTACACCTTTGTCCTAAATACAACTACATTATACTGTACTTTGTTGTTCTGCAGCTATATCATATCTAATGTCATCCTAGTAATACTGGTATATACTATACTTCAGAGCTGGGGAGGATGGATGGAAGGATGGGGATACAGGGAGGACTGTATTATTAAAATTTTAACTTGATTGAGATATCTGCAAAATTATTGGAGACACTTTTTTCTCTGTTTTTGTCTTGGCTATTGATATGTACCCTGAACATTCCTGTATGTATCATGCCTGTGGTATGTATCTGATCTCAAGCAGGTTTAATAAAGTTTATTGAATTTAAAAAAAGAAAATAACTGGAATAAATAGTAAAAAGAAGAATAAATGCTATAAAACAATTAAATAGATCTAGAGATCTAGAAAGTTATGGCCTGAATGCTAAGATAAGCCAAAAGCTGCAGAAAACAATGGGACTTCAGATCCTTTCTGAAGGCCTCCAGTGAGGTCCTCCAGCAGAGATCTGGGAAGCGAGTTCCACAGGATCAGGCAAGCAACAGCGAAGGCCTTCTCACCCAAGATTTTAACCAAACCCTGGGAACTGTTAGGAGGCCCACATCAGACGAACTGAGAGGTCAGGAGATCTGGTAAGGAAACAAAAGGCCTTGCAGGTAGCTTGGGCCCAGTCCATGTAGAGCTTTTAGATCAGCAAGCCAACCTTGAAGGAGATCTGCTACTACACCAGCAGCCAGTGCAGGTCATGCAGGACTGACTTTATATGACAGGATCTTGAATGACCCATCAACAACCGGTCACAGCATTCTGCACCAGCTGCAGGTGATGCATGGTCCCTCCATTTATCTCAAGGTAAAGGGCATTGCGGTAGTGAAGTCTTGATGTATCAAAAGCATGTATCAGAGAGGGCAGGTCACTTGTTGGATAAAAGGTTTCATCTAGGTATTTCTAAGATAGTAAAAACCTTTTGGACAACAGACAACACCTGAGCTTCCAGGGTCAATTTGCTGCCCAATATAACACCCACATTCTTCACCTTACCTGAGGTGGTTAGACAGAAGAACCAAGCAATTGTCTGGTCTCCTCTCCCCATCTCAGCTCCCTCACTGGTTACCAGGCTCAATCATTAATACATCTGTCTTATCAGGATTGAGCCTCAGCCAGTTGGAGGACATCCAGCCCTGTAGTTTGGCCAGACAAGAGTTCCGAACAGAGAATGCACCCTGTGTCCCTGGTGCAAATGACATATACAAATAGGTATCATATGCACAGCAGTGAAAACCCACCCAGTAACATCAAATTATGTCATCCAGGGGTACCATGTACACCACAAATATCATGGATGAGAAGGCCAAACCCTGGAGAACTCCACAGGACAGAGGCATTGGGTGGGAGGAGTAAGTCTCATCACCACCATTTGCATCCTATCTTTAAGAAAGAACTTGAACCAGCTGATGAAAGTGCTGGTGAATCCACAGAGCTCCCTCAGGTGATCCAGTAATACCCCATGATCCATGGTGTCAAACGCTGAGGAGAGATCAAGGACCACTAGAATTAACCATTTGCCTCAATCTCTCATCCTGGGGAGATCATTCTGTACCTTGACTAGTGCCATCTCCTACTGTGCCTAGACTGGAAGCCAGACTGGAGTGGATCATAGATGTCAAAGGCAGAAATGTGCCTCAAGTCTGGTTAGCTGAATGGCCATATTTCCTCAATATAAAATCCCTAAAAGGGAAAGTTAGAGATGGGTCTATAATTTTGTTAGGCAATCCAGGTACAGAGATGATTTCTTCAAAAGGGGTTTCACTAATACCTCTTTAAGATCAATGGGGAACACCCCTTTAAGATAAAGCACCAGATTATCTTAGCGTAACACTGGTCTCAGGACCCCGCACATCTCATTAAGAGATGTGTTGGCCTGGGTCCAGTTCACTACATGTAGTTCACAGCTTTAAGATTATCTCATTAATCTCTTCCACCACAGCTAAACTAACCCACATCAGACATGAGGATTGCTTCTATTTACTCCAGATCTGACACCACATACCTGGTGAAACCCCTCTGGCAAAAAAAAAATGCCCTAATGGAAGACACCTTGTTAGCAAAGAACAGAGCAAACTTGTCGCATTTAGCAGAAGCCAATGCTCTTATCAGCTGGAGACAAGAAAGATGGATAAATCTATCTACCATCCAGGAAAACTGAGTTGGTCTGTTCTTTGCTGCAGTAATCTCTGGTAAGGAACTCTGCCTTCTTATTGGAGATTGCCCTTTGATACTCACTGTAATGAATTTTCAAAGGCTTCTGGATGAGAATCCTGTCTACTGGGAACAAAGTTGAGACCACCAAACTGATTCCAGTTTTGCCCTGAGTTGTGATTCAAATACTGGCCTCCTGAGGAAAACCAGTTCTTTAATATATGAAGATTAAGTCACAGAAGTTCTATGTAATATAATAATTTAAAGATAAAACTTTCCCATTTAAACAGACATAAAGCAATACATTTCATAGCACAGCATCCATGGAGGAACATTTTCTATAACAATGATTGCTGCTATTCATGGAAATCATTGTGTTATGCAGTTGTATCATCATCAATTACAGCATATTTGCAAAGTGAAATGATAACTATTATTAAAGAAGCAAATCTTTTTATAGAAGAAACCAATGTGTTCTTCTTTACTTTTATATCCCTGCCACTGAACCTTGCTAGTAGATGGTAAAGAGCTTCAGAAATTAAAATTGCTCATCGCTTGTTAAATATTCAAGTTTGCATTGTCAGACAAAGAAGCATCAGCTTAATAACAGAGGTGATTATTAAGCATGATCTGTCCTTCTGAGCATTGTGATTCCCTGGCTATGACAATCTGAATTTCAATTTTGTAGAACAAAGGGCAACACATACATACGGATATCCAGCCAGGATTAATTAAATACATTTCACAAAGATTTCTCTGTTATGATTTTCCTTTTAATTTTTTGGTGAGGACAATAAAGTCATGGAAACATCTATCAGTTTCTTATTTTAATTTGTAATTTTATGTGCAGTCTCATGGATATACTGCATGCATGTAGGGTTCTATTTTCATTTTATGTTGTATTAGCGCAGTCTCTCAAGATGAAGTTAGCAGCAATATTTCATTAGTCCTTTAGTTACTGAGACCAGCTACACAATCAATATTTCCAACAGTAATCAGTTTCCTAATACCATAAGCCTTTGTGCCACCATGTATAATGTTTTGCATAATATGTTTCATATTCAAGGATCCTATAGTTTTAAAATAAGTCTTAACAGTACTATTGATAAAGGACAAAACAACTGAATAAAGTATTACATGATAAATTATACATTGGCAGTTCAAAAGATGCATCTGACTCCAAACATCTTAAAATTCCACATCCATTTTTTTCTGTCATACTTTAGAGCCTCTGAAGATAGGAAATAATGCATAACGCTTACCATGATCTCTGCTTGCCCCTTACCACACATTGCTACACTGCTTATGTGTTGGTCTTGCTAGCTTTAAGATGCTGCAGTAACCATTTTATATAACACCAGTGGTGATATCTCCTTGATAAATATGTTTATCATGCCATCTTACTCTCCAAATAAACATTTATCTAGAGGTTAGAATTAATACATTGCAATAGCTATCCTTGATCTTAGAATGAGAAAAGTAGCAGTAGGAAAACAGTTTAATCAATGCTGATGACATCACACTATCCCTGTGCTGCACTGAAGCCATCTGATGAAGTCTAAGAGAAAGTTTAATTTTCATTCTAACAGATGATTTTAAAATTATTAAATTATCACTTGTATAAATTTACTGAATATTGACCTGACTCAAAATATACAATTTATCTCTACTTGTGAGAGAGCAGGTCTTTCATAATGCCCTCTTGATTTTGCAACACATAAGTTCTGGTCTTCCACCATTACGCTTTGGAGATATGTTGCTAATGTTGATTTTGTCCATTGCATATTTCCTATGCATTGGAAGTGCTTATAGCTGGTCTATGCAAACAAAACATTAATCTGTTACAGTGTATGGTGGAACATTGTTCTAACTCATATTTTCACCATGATGAAAAGCTGTTCAACCACATATAAGAATGAATAGAATGCTGGTCAGCCCATCTGTCTAGAACAGTGTTCTACTCAATCAAAAGAAAAGCTTGAGCTGAGATTTGAATTGATCATCATACACTATAAAAATACTGGATATGCACTTCATAAAACCAGTGTTCGTTCTACCAATTAGGGTTTCTAATTCCATGGGACCTCTCAAGCTTTGCTCTTGAAGTTCCATGGAATCTGAACCCTCTGTAGCAGAACACACTGGTTCTGCATGATTGCTCATCCAGTATTCTCTGTGTACTGTACATATGACCCAAACCTATTTCAATAGAACATCATATTAAAATACTTTGAATAAAACTGTGTTTAACTGAGTGTGTAAATACTTGGCTATATGCTCTACTGCATTTTCTCATCCTGCATATCGAGATACCTAAATCATTTTTGAATTGTCAGTATCACTGGTCTATAAATGGCACCCAGTCTCATGAAATCATCCCTGCTGTCCAACAATTAACTGAAAATACTCATTATGGGTTGTACATCACAAGGTGAATGGCATCCCTGTGTATTTTGCCAATGACAACACACATTTGAAGTTTAGAAACATAATCATGTTACATTTTTCATCATTTTACATATGAGAATTATCAAAACAATAACTATTCAACTACCATATCAAACAGTATACAAAGTATCTGTATCTCCTGGTGTTGGGTTTGGTGAGATTCAGGACATTGACATTTACTACTGATATTAACTCACTAAGTTGAACTTTTTGTCAGTGTCAGTGGCTCAGCAAGTAGCACACTTGGCTCTGAGGCCGGGAGATCAGAAGGCTGTGTGTTCTATCCCTACACCAGGCACTTGGGTTAAATCACAATTCTGGCACTGTAGTTCATCATGAGGGGTGCTGCACTCCTGAGGTGCCATCTTTCTGATAAGATGTTAAAGCAAGGTCCCATCTGCCTGTTCTGGTGGTAATTCAGGTGGATGTTAAAGATCCCATGGCACTTCTCAAAAGAGTAAGGGTATTTTTATTGTAAATCACATCATAAATATGCAGTATCATTTCACTTTACACACCACACGTATGTGCAAAACAAAATCCATGTAACATCCATAACCTAGGGAAGAGCAAAAACACAAAATAGGAAAAATAAAATAGAAACCATAAGTGCACTATTTACAAATTCTGTCTTGTCCATTATTTCAATTTTGTTCCTAGTAATCACCACTATTGCTTCTAATAATACCTACTATCAAAATCTGTATGACTACATTTCATCTATTTATATTTAATAAATATTATAAATCCCTTCCCCATCTATATATCTTTTGAGGAGTATATAGTGCTTTTTCTTTTACCTGTATATATACAGAATTATAGCTCTATGGATTAAGATACTAACAGTCTCTTAAGACATTATTTTTGATATACTGTATAACTCACTTGCACCTTGCTTGCCAGATATAGAATTTTATGCAATACAGAAAACAGCCATTGTTTCATCATCATACTTGCTGCATAGGTGAGGATAGTTCCTTAGTACCAAAATTTCATAATTCACCTTCAAAAGCCACCCAAAATTCCATTTGTTTGCTAAGAATTCCCACAGTGGTTTAACATATGAACAATTAAAAGAAAATGTTCCATTGTTTCTTCTTTTGCAATACATAATAAATATGGTCAATGTCTCTCGTCCTGCACTTTGTGTTTGCAGTTCCCCTGCTGTTAAGTCTACTATACATTGTGAGCCATAAGAATTCTACATATGCACAGGAATCCTTTCATTTTTAAATGTTTTAAGACCCCCTCAAGTTTTGAGGACAATTTTAATAGGGCTGTGCATGGTCCGAATAGTATTTCCCACATCACCTATTCTGCCTTCTTCTGCTCAATCATCTATTATTGTAACACTCTCCACCATGGGTTCAAAGTCAAAATCAATGCGATGTGGTATCACTCTGTGAAAGCCACAAACCATCTGCATCAGCTATAAAAGCATCTTCAAATGCCGCAGCTTCATCTCATCCAGGATGTGCAGATCTGGTGGAATTCCACCTACTACATGCTGCAAAGGCTTCTGAAGCAAAAGCGGGCCCTTCTTGAGATGAACATGGAAACTGATATAGGGGAGTCCTCTGACATCAGGACTGAACTGTGATTGAGGGCTTGTAAAGGTTTTAGCCCCATTTGAAAGGAGCACTCGTTACCTTAGCTCTGATTCTGCACTGCTAAGTCAGGTAATTCCTGCTGTACAGATCCTGAAAAGCCATGAGGAGATTCAGTGAAATGCTGAAAAGATCCAAACCAGACACCAGGAACAGTGATATCCCTTGTGAAAACCTCACCACGGAACTAGAAGTTAGATTTTCTGATCTCTGTTCCAATAAAAGGCATATATTTGCCACTATGTTGGATCTATGTTTCAAGTGTGAGGTACTACACCTTATAATGCCCACTCACAGGGTTACAGACATCAGAAGCAGATGTGCTCGGAACTTAGTTTCTGCATCCTTGGGTCAATGAATCCAGCAGGTAACCCTATTGATGAGCCAGTCTCAGAATCACAAACTGAAAGCAGTATGGAAAACCTTGAGTAGGAGGGTGACTGTTATTGAACTCAGCTCATCACTACAGACTGAGCAGCGGAAGAGAACAGAACAGCAGCAACAGTCGGCACCCAATCTGCTGAACAGTTATTTCAATGAGCCTCTGGAGACATGCTCCATAAATCCAGTGGAGTACTGGATCAAAAGGATGAAAGCATCTCCGCACTTGGCACAGTTGGCTCTTAAATATATCTGCTACTCCCCTACCAGCGTACTGTCTGAATGAATGTTCAGCACTGCTGGGGATGTGGTGGAGCCTCACTGATCCTCACTTGACCCAGCACATGTGGAACAACTTGTGTTTATAAAATAAATCTACCTCACCTTGGGTACTCATATGGCCACTAACAATTGCATTAGATAATTGTGTTGTACTGATACAACATCTGTGTGTTGTAGCATTGACCCATACATGCCGTTCTGTGTTAACCATCATTGTTCTGTTAGCAAATAAGCACATGTTAACATTTATATTCAAAGTCATAGTAACACAAATCTGTGACCAGCACCCTTTCCTTTATTACTTCCACTGTCATGGTGTATTCTTTGAACGTGCATGCCCTGCAGTTCCCAGTGCCTAAAACTGCCACCCACCTATTTATTGCTGTTCCTAATACAAAAATCCTCAACTGGTGTTGCTACATCTCTCATCCCTTGTGTTGCTCATGCCCATATTCCATCGATCTGTTTAACAGCTTTCCAGGTGCCAGTTACCAGTGTGGCACCACCAGTCACAAGTATTTCACGCATAAAATATAGCAGCTAATAGTGTGTCATCTCCAGTCTCAGTGTTTCCCATGCCTGAAATATGGCAGTTACAAGTGTGGCATCACCAGTCTCAAGTATTTTGAGTGCATAAAATATGGCAGTTAGTGTGGCATCTCCAGCCTCAGTATTTCCCATGCCTGAAATATGGCAGTTAGCAGTGCGGCATCTCCAGTCTCAAGTATTTCACATGACTGAAATATTACGGTTATGAGTATGGTATCACTTGTCACAAGTATTTCACATGACTAAAATATCACAGTTATGAGTATGGTATCACTTGTCTCCAGTATTTCACATGACTGAAATATTCCAGTTACCAGTATTGCATCACTTCTCAAGTATTTCACATGATTGAAATGTTCTGATTACCTGTATGGCATCACCATTCTCAAGTATTTCATATGCCTGAAATATTCCAGTTACCAGTATGGCATCTCCAGTATCCAGTATTTCACATGTCTGAAATATTCCAGTTACCAGAATGGCATCTCCAGTCTCCAGTATTTCACATGACTGAAATATTCTAGTTACCAGTATGGCATCACCCATATCAAGTATTTCCCATGCCTGAAATATTCCGGTTATCAGTGTGGCATCACCAGTCTCAATTATTTTCCATGCCTGCAAAATTATTGCAAAGTGCTGCAGTATGCTGCAAGGAGCAATGTAATTCAATGGCAATTAACTCTAGTTATCCAATATTTTGTGACAGCATTTTCTGCAAAGTACTGAATTGAATCTTGTCTTGCATCACTGTATGCTATTGATACATAATACAGTTCCAGAGAAGGTGGTGAGATAGGCTACATGGACGATGACAGATGTCTCTTTATTAGATGGTCTCAAATATTTTCTTCCCAAGCAAGCCTTTTAGTTCTTGTAGCATTGGGAATAGTACTACTACTACTAATACCACTGGCAGAACTATTACTACTACTGGTGTCGCCACCTGTTCCATCTATACTTCATTGTCACATACTTTTGTGCAGTAGTAGGACGGCACTAATGCATACACGCTTTGTGCAGGAAGCAGACACCACCATGAGTGTTCCCACTGCTATCACTATGTCTGCTATATCTAAAGTCAGTGTGGTTCCCACCACCACCAGTGCCATTCATGCAGCAGCTAACTTTTCGGCTGTCACCACTATGGCAGCCACTATTACCACTATTCTTATGCCCATGGCCAAAGCACCATCTACCCTGTGTCTGTGGATTTATCTGATAACCAAGAAAGCACAATCACGATTGGTGGCAGGGCAGGTATATAGCAATCAAAATCTATTTCAGTGATGTACATCCCCAATGCACAGGAAAACAGTGCCAGGGACTTAAATGTTGATTGTTCATGCAGTGGCTGTGCCTTACATTGCCCCACACCCCATACTAAAGAATTCTTAATTCAGGGAGGTGCATGCTAGGGGTGCAAAATCTGAGAAAAAATTGGGGACAGGCAACAAAATGTAGGCGTGTTGGACCCAAACCTGGAACTCTTGCACCTTTAGACTGACAACCACCAACCACGCTATGGGTCCAGCGTGGCAGCCCCACACCAACCACACCAGGCCAACCCTCCCTACCTTCCATCACGCTGACCCCCACACGCACACTTATAGTGATGTCCTGTCACTATATGCACCCAACTCCCCATCCAGTCACCCTTCCTCAGCAGTAGCCCCTTCATCATGCACCAGGATTGAGTTGCCATTATTGGAAGCACTCAATCGCTGATGCCCATGTCATGGGCTACCATGTCTGTGACCATGAACACCCTCCAGTGCTGACCCAATGCAATGCTTGATATCGTTTTTGGAGTGCTACATGTGTGATGTGGTGGATCAAGTGTGCGCATGTAGCTTGTGTTGCATTAATGAGGACTCTGCATTGGTGGTTGAAGTCTCATTGAGGTGTATATGCTACACCAGGTTTAATGGGTGATTAATGTGTTAAAGTGCTTTTTAAAGTTTCCTTAAAAAACACCTTCTCTGGCCGAATACCGAACACCTGGGACCTGAATACCGATTATTCGGGAAAAGGTATTCGCACAGCCCTAATTTTTAAACTCTGGTTCCTCAGGATATATTTTTGTTAACACAATATTGTACAACCCTTGCCCAGAATTCTGACAGATCTGGGACTTAGATAGGCCCCATTAATACAGTTTATGTGCTATAGGTTTAAAATATTCTGGGATCTGTAGTCGAGGGGTTTAGGTGGGTCATTTTCCCAATTTTGAAAGTAGTTTGCTAGGTTATTTTGAAACCATTTGAATCATAAGGATTCTGTGGGTACAGGCCTACTCTTTTGATTGGGCAATGAATAATAAATGAAAAAGGTCACTGGATCTATCATTCCAAGTCCCCCTGTGATTTAAGTAGATATGTGAAGCATCTCTTTATCGGATTTAACCTGTTGCCCCACAACATTTGGAAAAAGCAACTATATAGGCATGTTTCTAATGCTGAAGGAAGGGATAAATCATGGCTATGTATAACATGCATGGAATGATAAATTTTTTATAATATGGATCCTTTCACCAGCCCAGTGGTGCTGAGGACTGAGGTGCTGGATGCCTTACCTTGCTCTACACCGATGACCCATGTTCAGGAATGAGTATGGGCAGCTGGGGGTTGGCAGGGGAGGAGAAGGATCAAGCATCTGAGGGACTGCACCTGTTCTCCAGGGAGGGAGGAAGCCAGTGCTTGGCACTTGACTGGCCTCAGCGGAGGCTGGTGGGGCAGTGTGTTGATGCTGCAGAAAGGGGGAGGAGATGGGCAGACACCTGGAGGAGTGCCTGCAGATGCGTGCATGCTCCCTCCACCAGCGTCATTGCATGCCTCATCTCCAGGGAAAAACAGAGAAGAAAACATTGTCACAGAATATGAAAGAGGATGCCTCACAGGCCCCGTTTCTGGCTAGCCAGGATGCTGGCTTGCTGGATCTGGTCTCTGGCAGGGGTTAGGGAACCCCACTGGCCCCACCAGAGGGGTAAGCCCTCTGGTAAGAGCCAGTGCCTGCTGGTAGCTGCTGGAGATGGGACCTAGGGTTCCCTCCTGAGACAGAACCATGGCAACAGGTGCAGAAACATAGTAGAAAAATAATATGGATCCTTTTAATTTTGAAAGCTTCCCATTTTTCCATCTTTGGACTTTACTGTCAACAATTTTAAGCAGAATCCCAGTTGAACTGGGATGTTTACTTGTCCAAATGTTATCCCTAACATTTTACAAGGATCTGAAGAAATCTGGATACCATTCATTGTAACTGGTGGGGAGTTTCAGGACCAATAAATAACCTTACTTTTTTCATGGTTCAGTCTGAATTTGACACTGTGAAGAAAATACCCATCTCATTCAAGAATGCCCTAACTTGATTATGGTTTGAAAAACAGACAAATATCATCAGTGTACACCTGGGCCTGATATTCAAAAGGGATGACCATGCACAACAGGGATGAGCCAGCGCAAGTATGAAATGTGCCATTGTGCGATATTCAGCGGGAGGCAGCTGCACAGCTAAGAAGCAATGCGCAAGAGTGAAATAGTAATGAATGCATGTGCAACCGTAGGGGGTGGAACCATGAATAACATGCACAGTGCAATATTCAACAGCATGCGCCATGCAATAGGGGAGCTAGCGGAAGTTAGCAACAGCGAAATTATCCAAATAAAAAGGAGTAAGAGGGGCAAAAGAACGCTACAGGAAACCACAGGTGGGAGTGTACTGACAGATACAAGGGCAGTACAGAGGGTAGCAGTGAGCAGGACTGGGCAGGAGCAGGACAGGGCACACCTGAAGTGATCCAGGAACAAGATAGGAGTGGGGAGCCTGTGCCACTGTGTGGGATTGAAAGTGGAGTGCCACAGTGGACTGAGGGCAGTGGCAGGAGTCAGAACAGACACCGCCAAAGGCTGGAGGTGTACCCGCAGGGGGAGCATCAGAAACGACAGCGGGGGGAAACGGGATAACAGCCGCTGGGGGAACACCAGCCAGGGACATGGCCAGTGGCACCTTTCAGATTGAGGCAGTAATGAGGGTGTGAGAAGGCAGGCAGCAGGGGCATGGCCGTGGAAGGGGCCCTTCAGCAGTACGCCCAGAACAGGCAGTACAGGCCCACACCACCTTCAACACCACTCTGACACAGAGATCGGGGCCAGTACCGCCTGAACCGGGCAATCCTGAGGTGGCTCTGTGAGCTGTGCAGTGATGAGATGCAGGCAGCCACACGATGGAGCCATGCTCTGTCAGTGGAGATGATGGTGACAGCTGTCATGTGCCTGCTCACCACGGACACCTTCCAGAGACCAACAGGGGACACAGCAGGCATAACCCAGTCGGCTGCGCCATGCCTACTCACACCCCTCAGTGCACTGCTGCCACATGCTGCAGAGTACATCCATTTACCCAGCACACAGGTGGAGTGCACAGCACATACAAGAGTTCCACAGAGTAGCACAGTTGCCTGGCATGCTCGAGGCCATTGACTGCACCCATGTGGCCATCTGCATGCCTCTTGGCTCGGACGGTGTGTTCTACATCAACTGGAAGGGGTATGCAAGCATCAACTGCCAGGTGGTGTGCAATGCCAGGGGTGCATAACCAATGTCTGTGCCATGCACCCTGGGGAGCACATGATGCCTTCATCTGGCACCAGTCCACACTGTGCCACAGGTTTGAGAGTGGGGACATCCCCATTGGCCACCTAGTGGGTGAGTATGCATATCACTGGCGACTACATGAGCAGACGTGGGGGTGCATAGTCAGAGGTGCCATGGGTACCCGGCCTTGTCGGCCCATGGCAAAGCAATGCAGACCAGCATATTAATGTCCACCCTCTATATACAGGTGACAGTGGCTACCCACTCCATCCTTGGCTGCTCACAACATACCAGTGCCCCATGACTCCATCGCAGCTATGGTACAATGAGGCACATACCACAATATAGAATGTCATCGAGCGAGTGTTTGGGATGCTGAAGGCACATTTCCGGTGCCTGGACATGGCTGGCAGTCCCTACAGCACAGCCCTCAAAGGTCTGCAGGCTATTCCTGGCCTGCTGCATCCTGCACAACATGGCCAATGACTGTGGGATAGCTGTAGAGGTCAAAGAGGGGACAGCAGTGGGGACGATGAGACGCCATTCCAGACGGTGATGGGCAGCCACCCCTGGGCGTGAAGGGACCCCCGCCTGATCAGGATGTCACAGCTGCACGGGACACCATCACAGAAGAGCCTTATGGTCAACACAGGTAGATCATGGGGCCATATGTAACCACCAATGGCAAGGGCACAGCCCACAGACAGGCAGGGACGAACCTCTGGCCGGACGGGTAAGGAATGAGTCTGAGTGGCACTGCACACGGCATCAGGGATGGGCAGGGCTCAACACAACACATGCACACACACACACACACATCACAAAACATGCACAAGGGGTAGACAGCACGCCACCCCAAATGCCAGCCCTACCCCCACACAGGTCCACACATGACCACGCCCAGTGGCCGTCACTGTGCGTGCCTCAGACGTTGGGAACCATTGCACACTGGTGGACAGCACAACGCAAGTATCATCATGCACACACCACAGTGGCCAGCAGCTGGGAGGGTGTTTACAGGAAAGTGTGTGTGCAGGGCTGGTACCCCACCTGTGCATTGCACAATACACACCACACTGCACATAGGGCAGCGACAGACAGTGGCCATGGTGGGAGACAGATCCATCACACGGATGTGTAGGCCCCGCCAAGACCTGCCAGTGTGCCAGACTGGCCATTGGCCCTCATGGGGTGACACCGACGGTCCTCCAGGGGTGACGCCGTGTGAACGCGACCTTGTTTGTGCAGGGGTCAGCTGCTCACCGAACATGCTCGCACCAGTCGTGCTCGGTATGCCCACAGCCGAACCCCATGTCAGCATAGCAGGTGTCACACGGCACCGGAATGGGGTGGACATGACATCGCGTGGTGTCTGGGCACATGGACACTGAACTGGGTGCCAATGTGGCCTTGACAGCTGTGAATGCATGTGTCTGCCTGTCAATGGCAGTGGGTCACATCTTCCTGCTGCCAGGCCATCTCTGCCAGGAGCAGACCATGGCCTCTGCTGCGCCGCCTCTGCCTGGCTCAGAACCGCAATGAGTGCATCCACCGCAGTCACAAGCTGCAACTGCTGATCCACTGAAGCCTGGAATAGACAGCTGTGCTCATCAAAGAGGTCATCTGCCAGTCCAGCATGCTGTCCTTGTGGTGTTCCTGGCCCTGCTGGCCAGCACCCTTGACGATGGGTACTGCACACCAGAGCCATGCCAGGGCACGCCCATACATGGTGCACTGCCACCGCCTGACACTGTACCCCCATCGCCATTGGCCAACTGCTGGCATTGCCCTCCAGCTGCTGATCGCCAGGGCTCACCGCGCCACTGCAGCGGCTGCAACAGCCCCACCAGCCTGACGCACACCAGTGCTGCCACACTGGGGCATACAGGCACAGACTGGGACGTGTTGTCATGCAGGCCTCCATGGCAGCACCACCCACAGCTACGCCCATGCCGTTTCTGCTGTGGGACCATCCCAGTCCCCACATGTATCACTGTCCAGGACATGTAATCCATCATCATCGGTGCCAGATCCGCACCAATCCATGTCCCAGCATGCTGGAGTCTGTGGGTGCTGTCACGCTGGGACACAGGCAGGGCCTCATCTGCACCCACACCATCCACTTCAATCCAGACAGACAGGCAGGTATGCACAGGTCCGGTCCCTCAGACACCTGTTGAGGTGGATGGGCATTCTCTGTGTCTAGGCATCACCCTCGGTGGACACACCCACCAGCACTGACCCATGTAGATGCTCTGGAGCTGTAAGGGAACACAGTAGCATTATTGTCTCCACCTTGCCCTGTGGCATTCCCCCACCACCCACACAGTGACAGCACAGGACCTACCATGCATGACGGGCTGCCACCTGTCTGGAAGCCACCACCAGAATGCCCACTATGGCACAACACCGCATGCTGCCAGCCACCCGCCCTCCTTTGGCATCAGGTGTGGCACATCTGGCTGCCCACCACCGTGGCAGCACGTGCTGCCTGATGGCAGCCATCTTATCCTTGATCCTCCTCCTGTTTGTGACGACCTTCTTTACACTCCTGCACGGACAGCTGGTGGCTGCCATGCTGGTTCATGGCATGCACCACCTCACCCACGCCGCAGCATGGGCCTGTGATGTTCCCGCTGTCCATTGAGTAGTGGTTCCCTGTCGAAATATGCCTCGATCAGGGCATCTGATTCAGCCCTGGTGAAGTTGGGCCTCCTCTGTCTCCCCATCCCTGTTCCTCCTCATCCTCTCGCTCAGTCATGATTGAGCCTGTGAGAATGACAGGTATTACCTTTGAATGTGCAGTCCCATTCAGCCCACACAAACCACAGTCCACACATCCCAACAGCATGCAACCCACCACAATAGACTGCAATACCAAACTATGTCCTCTGCAGCCCCATGTCGCATCTATATAACGTAACACATGCAATGAGGCGAGGCACAACTTTAAGTGGATGCTAATGCAGTGGTTGTGCCATGGAATTGCTGATGAGATGATTTGCATATGCTGGCTGAATATCATGCTGTTGCACCTACGCAATGTTGTTGAGCGTGCTCAGGCTATGGCGCAGTTCAGTGATGTGACAGCAGGCACCACATGGCGCATGCCCGGGTGCTGACACTGACGTGGTGCCTTGTTGATGATGTGTTGTGGCACAGGAGGCAGTGCAGGCACTGCCACCACTGTGCCAGTGGTGCTAGTGTGCTGTTCGCCCATGTGGCACTCTGTGCCCTGGTGTGCCATAGGTGCCATGGAGCCACAGCATGGTAGGTCACTGCAGGCATCACACACAGGCACCCTACCATGCTACACACAGGAGTCCCACTAGCACTGTGGTGCTCTGTGCGTGGACAGACCCTTGACCCCACAGTAAACCTTGCCCCTAGGTGCCATGCATCCACATGCGCACCCCTATTGTCCAGTTCAGTGACAGCTATGGGGAATGGCAGCGCAGTACCGCGCAGCCTCTGCACTTGGGGAACGGTGCTACAGAGCACCATTTTGTTATCGGTACTCACTGCAGGATGGCATGCAGGCGAGCACAGCAGTGGAGTGCCATACAGGTGGCCAACCTGGTAGTCATTGTTGAGCCCATGCTGGGGCCCTGTTCAGCCAGGACCCTTGACAGGCCACGCGGTGCTATGGGAGGAGTTTGCTAAGGGCATGGAGGAGGCCACCAGTATTGCCAGGTCTGGTGAGCAGTGTCACCACCAGTATGGAGACCTCCGGGTGGAGGGACCCGACAGACTGGGGCATCTGCAGGCAGCCGCCCAGTGAGGCGCTGTGCCAAGACCAGGTAGGTGATCCATCCATACACTGGTAGTGTCTGTCCATCCGGTATCACAGTGTGCATGTGTCCACCCGCAGGGAGGTGGAGGCCATCCAGTGGGGCAGTGGTGGTGGTGGTGGAGTTGCGGCATGGCTGGGCTGGCGGGAATGCACACACTGGGGAGGGCTTTGCTACTGGTTTGTACTGATGTTCCCTCTGTGTTTGCACCCATGCCCAGAGGAATGCCGTATGGTGAGGCAAGCCCAAGCAGAGTAGGACAGAGTTGGTGCACCGCAGCTGCAGCAGGGTCATGGAGGAGTGGCCATGGGAGCAGCGCCCAGCTGGCCTGGATGCAGGTGAATGCCTTTTTCCCCTTACATCTGTGCATGCTGTGTTGCAGGGTTGGCGGCAGGGCATGGCCACCAGCACTTGCCCTCACTGCCGTGCACACTACAGTGCACTCAGCACTGTCCTGTGGCACTGCATGTGTGGGTGGGTGTCGTTGGTGATCTGTGCATGCACTGGGTACATGGCTGTGCCACTACCTTCACACCGCATAGCCATGTCACTGTCACGGCTGCGGGCAAGTGCGGACATGGACGGTGGTGTGTGAGCAGTTCACATGGCTGGGGTGCCTGGGTAGGTGGTCTGTGGCGCGGTCACTGTGAGTGGTCGATGCCATCACAGGGGTGTGGCCCACAGCTGTATGCCATGCACAGTGGGTGGGCTGCAGGGGTCTGGCCAGTCACGATATTGACTCTGCTCCTTGTCCTAGGTGGACAACACTGGACGATGCTGGAGAGAGGGGTACAGGAACTGCTGCAGCTCACCAGAGCCACCTCAAGATCCTGCAAAGGATGGAGAGGGATGGTAATGATGCCACGGAAGATGGCGAAGGCACAGAAGTGGGGAGGGGCCAGTGATAGGACCTCTATGCCACCTTATTGTATTTCCCTGACTGACCTCACATCCCTTCATCCCTCTCCCATTTGTTCACTCCTGCCCTTGCCTGCTCCACCTGGTTTGTTGCCCTCCCCCATAGTATATAGTTGTACATATGTTTTGTTTTTCAAAATCGCTTAATATATCCATTTTGTTATGACAACTATGGTGGTCTCTGATTCGCAGAGGCTAATGGTGCTTGGCTGCAATGGTGTGCATAGCATTGGGGGTGGTGCAGGCTTGGGCATGTGTGTGTCCCGCAGGGACCCACCTTAGTGTGGGTGGGGAACCCGGTCACTGTCTGTGGTATGTGTGTTGTTCCCTTTGCACCAGACACCTTGTGTGCAGTGGTCCCTGGTGCATGCACTGTGGCCATGGTGCCCCTGTCAGTATGTCCATGGCCCATGCAGCTGACACCCTTGCATGTCTGTGCTATGCACGGTCTTCTGGCATGTCAGTGGTGGCTGTCCATGCTGGCCACCCCTGACTCGCGCAATGCAGATTGCCCCTGTCACCAGTATGGTCCATGTCTGCCTCAGGTGGCACTGTGGCCTGCTGCTGTTGTCCCCCTCCATGCTGTCGCTGGTGTCTGTTGCAGGGTCTGTGCTCCAATGTCTGTCACTTGTGCTCCAGCCCATGCTGGTGGCGGAAGGCTTCATGGTGCATGA
Organism: Neoceratodus forsteri; assembly: GCA_016271365.2. Taxonomy (NCBI): domain Eukaryota; kingdom Metazoa; phylum Chordata; order Ceratodontiformes; family Ceratodontidae; genus Neoceratodus; species Neoceratodus forsteri. The sequence continues at coordinate 420,438,078 of CM057451.1, forward strand.
ACAGGGTGGTTGGTACACCTGTGCCATGGCGAAGTGCTGGTCATGGGTACAGCTGCTGTAGTCGCATGCCAGTGGGTTTGTTGCCCCACTATTTTGTCCCTGTGTTGGGGTGTCTTTGGGTCTGGGTGGGTATTTGTCCATGCCCTGCATTGCATCCTGTGTGGTGCATGCCTCCATGCACCACTGTGGGTATTGGTGCTGGCTGTTGGGGCCAGTGCTGGGACAGGGTGTGTGCTTGGGCGGTGTGTGGGGTGCTGTCCTGCTGATGTTGGGGTCCAGAGCAGGCTCTGTCACATCTGGGGGGTACCTTGGGTGCCGACCTTGGGTTGATCTCTCAGCTGTGCCACAGGGGGCTGTGCAGGGTGGCACTGTGCCTGCAGTTGTTGGGGCCGGTGGCTGCTAATGCCCACTGAGGGTGCTCATGGTGGGGCTGCCATGCATGGCTACATGGTGAACAGGGTTGCATTGTCACAGTGGGGTGGTGGCACGACACAGAGCCATGCACTGTTGGGCGCTGCCCTGGTCAGGTGTCTGGAGATCGCTGTACAGGGTGTGCTCAGCAATGGTAGGATGGGGTGGCACAGGGGTAGCTGGACCTCCTTGTGTTACGGTCACTGCTTGCTAGGGGTGTGCTGGGGCACCATGCCCCATCTGTGGATTCGGTGCTAGTGTTCATGGGCTGGTGGTTCATCCAGCTCACCACAGGTTGTGCAGTTCATGGGGTGCAGGGAGCACTGTCTGGTCTGCTGCGTGCTCCTCTGCCCATGTCTTCCATGGGTGGTGCACCCCTGCATCCTGTCCCTGCGCATCCCTGGTTGTGCTACTGCACTGCTACCCTGCTCCACTGCGCATCCCTGGTTGTGCTACTGCACATCAGCCCTGTGCCACTGCACATCCCTGGTTGCACCATGGCCCAGTTGGCATGATATTCAGTTGTGTTGTGCAAGAGCACTTGGCCTGTGCTGTGTTTGAATATCGTGTGTGATGTACATGGGTACACTGCACTTGTGCCTGCTCCTGCTATTGCGCTACTTTGTGGCACAGTTTGAATATCTGGGCCCTGGACTTTAACAGTGTCTTGGGTATTATTCCCATTAATTCCTTCCCAATTTATACTAGTTTCTAATTTCCTCAAAAGGAGTCAAGGGAAAAGATATAGAATAGGGGGCTTAGCGGGCAACCCTGCCTTACCCCCATCATGATATTGATACTTTGGGTAATCTGCCCTTTATTATTAGTTGTGTAGAGGCTATGGAATACAATAGTTTAATCCATCTCACAAAACCTGGGTGGATACCATAGTGGTCTAAGGTTGAGAAAAGAAAGGTGGTGTACCTGTCAAAAGCTTTGCACAAGTCCAGTGAAATTATGCAGCCCTTTTTTCTGCAGGGAGGTATTTTCAATAATATATCTATGATCATAAGGGTACCCTGAATTTTGCAGTTTGTGAGACAACAAAATTGAACAGGAGAGATAAGAGTGTTTGCTACCTTTTCAGAATCTATTATTCAAAATCTGTGAAAGAATTTTGAAGTCAGAGTTTAAGATGGTGATTGGTCTCCAGTTTTTATTTGTTTTCTCTTTCCTGATTTGAAAAGAAGGGTTACTAAACCTCCTGTAAAGAAGGTAGGAATTTCTGAGGATTCTAAAAAATATACAAACACTTCCTCTAGGCATGATGTCAGTTCCTTTGAGAATGGTTTATAAAGTTCATAAGGGAGCCCATCTGGGCTGGGTGAGATACTGAGTTTCAGTGATTTGATAACCTGCTCTATTTCTACTGCTGTAATGGGTAGGATTAAGTCATTTCCTGCTTCAAGGGGTTTGGAGTGAGTATTTTTATAAATAGGATTTTATATCTTTAACTGAGGGGATCATTCATAGCCTGAGAGAGAAAATGTTCTCTAATTACCTGATATAGACCATCTATGGATTTGACCTCATTCCCATCAGTACCTATAAGGCTATCAAGCCTTGAGGCTGTCCTGCTTTTACATGCTCCATTGAGTCACCTATTGGAGTGTTTTGTGTTCCATACTGCAGCCATACCTCTCAACTGTACCACATTACGAGGAACGTCTCATTTTACTTACAAAAGCTCCTGTTCCACATTGTGAGGACTTGTCCCACATTCAGTGTTAACATTTTAAAGCAAAAATCTACAGTAAATGATGCAAAAATATATTATTCAATTAATAACAGACTTTCTGAACATAAATGCAAACATTTTAACAGTGTTCTGAACTCTTAGGTAAAGATTTAATTAAGTGTTCCACATTTTGCTAATTTGTTCCACATTTTGAGAGGCAATGTTCCACATTTGGGGACAAAAGGTTGAGAGGAATGACTGCAGCATGGCTCTTATAGTATTGGCTCTATCATACTGATATTCCTTCATTTTCAACTTTACTTGCTCTATTTGTGTTGAGAAATCTCCTGGTGGTGGAGGATAGAGTGCATAAATATTGAGATGACTACATAATTGTAAATATTTAAAAACATATTCTGGGCTGGCCTGCCGGCGCAGCATTGATTTCCGGCTATGACGCCAGCGACTCCGGTTCGGGAATGATCATGGGTCGCTGGAGGGTCTGGCCTGGGAGAAGGATTGAGCATCCCATGGACAGCTCTCCTTCCGGGGAGGGTAGGGACAGGTCCAGCACCTGTTGGCTCCTAGCAGAGGCTGGGAGTATCACTGGACACATGGCCCAATGCTAACTGGGGAGCAGCAGACGTTGGCATGCCATGACGCTACCACGCTGCTCCCAACAGAAAATGGAAAATTGCTCGCTGGCCGCTAGATGATGGCTCTCTGTTCCCTGAGTGCCTCCAGTGCCTTCCCAGGGCCTTCTGCTCCTCAGCAGCATCCCTGGGCCCTAGTAGTGTACTGGGCCATCCTCTCCTTGGTGCCTTCCCTCGCAGGAGAGGGACCCGCCTGGTGAAGGGATACGCTGGGATATCCCAGGATTGGCTGTCATGTGAGGACCAGAGAAGGGCTGGGTAAGGACAGCAGGGGCTGGAGGAGCCTGTGGAGCTCAAGGAGTGGGGACCAGCATGGGGGCAGAAAAAAAAAAAACGTATTCTTCACTTGTTTTCTGAATTTTTAAACCAGTTCTCAAACTTTATTAGTATCTTTCCACCATTCACCTAAATTATCGTATAAAATCTAACCATAACCTAGCCTGTAGCAAATATGTTACTTCTTTTTTAGTATTGGATCACACAGGCATGCAGTGTAAAGTTTTCACCTATTTTGGGGTTATAATTTTGCCCAGTCTGAACAGAGAGTTTTAGCAGGAGATGATATGAAAATTCAGTGGAAACTACTACCAGCTGAGATATCGAAGCCCCTGAGAAATATAAATATGGTCAATCGTGTTAGTGTATTTTCCTTTTATTTGTAAATGTAGGACCTTAAACTTGGAATTGTCTGCAGTCCACTAAGTCTGCTAAGGATATGCACTTTTGTAAGGCATTTGCATCACAATAGACTTTCTTTCCACTGGAGTCCTTGGAGTATCACAATTAAAATCCCCTCCTAACAAGATGTTACCAAAGAAAACTAAATAAGGCTATAAAGTTGTTAGTAGACCTACCCTCTCCCTTTGTTTGAGGGCCATATACTACTGTAATCCTGTAGGGGTGTTATACTAGAGGCCATCTAATACCGAAAAATGGATTATCTGTATCAAGGTTTTAAGTTTTTTGGTGGGGGATTTCTAGTTACTCATCTTGGAAGGAGGGTCAGAAGCAAGGGAGGAGGAGGATTTGGGCCCTGTTCCTGCATAGCCTTCCCAGTTGTCTCATTGTAACAAACCAAAATCAGTAGGTCTGTTGGTAGGTCAGGAGATGTCTTGATGGCCTCTTTGGGTTCCCACCTTTGTTTTTCTATGGAATGTGCTCTGTCATACAAGTTTCAGTTGGTTTTGGGGAGGAAGGGGTGGGGGTACATCTTGAGGTGTATCAGTTCCTGGGGAGGATGCAGCATCCTGATCCTGTTTAATGAGTAAATCAGGACTTATATGAGAGTCTTTATTTTTGCTGTCCACGCATTCCTTAAAGACATGTCCAGTTTCTTCACATAGATCGTATTGGTGAAGTTTGCACATTGTAAGCTGATGTGTCCCACTTCAACACAGTTGTTGCATCTGAGACTATTGCATACACTTGATAATTGAGTTCTAGCCCCACATTTATAAAAGGCCCCTGTAAACACACCCCCATACCTGCCTAGTAGGAAGATGTTGGGGATATGTTCAATCCCAGAGTTGGTCTGTCTAAGCTTAACTTTGTACTTCCAGCTCCCTGTCCAGAAAGGCTGTGAGTCTGAAATGACAATGACTTCCTTGGTGGGTTGTAAATCCTCCTTGGGGGTTTAAATCCTAACAATGTCTGTTGTATTTGATGGTTGCATTTGAGTGGGTAAGATGGGATGTCTGGATCGGGGGATGTTGTCTTGTGTCTTATTTATTAAATCTTCCTGTCCAGATTCTGGGATTTATTCACCAAGCCCATGGGCATTCTTGATAACGATGTCCTGATTCTTCACAAATGTTACATCAAGAGGAATTTGTACACTGATTACTTGTATGCTTCACTTCAGGGCATCATAGTTTATCACAGACACTTGAGAAGTGTGCCATGAACCACAACAGTAACATGCTTTTGTCAGTCCTGGTAAAAGCAGACCCCCTGTCTATACCTAAAAAGCAGTTAGAATGTGTGCGATTCTTCCTCTGCCTGTTTTAGTTTCACCTTAAACCTCCATCCCTCCATCCAGAATTGCTCTTCATCCAGCACTGCTTCAGGTGTGCTTAAAACATCACATTTCTGTTGTATCCAATGTTTAATGTCTCCCACAGGGACACTTTTGTTCTGGAAAATAATGGTGACTGTTTTAACTAGTGGTTTTGTTAATGGGATAGCTATTAACGGGTCCACAAGGGAGAAGTTTTGACTAGATTGTATTTGGTCTAAAAAGGTCTAACGGGTGTGGAAAGTGAAAACTGATACCAAAAGTGTCCTCCCCAGATATGGAATAAATGCAAAGACATCCGCTGGATAAACATGTACGGAGTCTTTGATAAGGGTTTTACCCAGGCATTGTCAATCTGACGGGGTCCAAACCTCCCTATACTTCAGTTGGACCACATGTCATCTGGGTAATGGGTCTGTTTTATTCATTTTGAGTAATTCTGAGAGCAATGGCTTCTCAGGTTGTTCATTCAAGGAATCCGATCCCAATGGGGGCTTCAGGAATAGTAATATCTGTAGCCTTTCCTGATATTGGGTCAGGTACAGGACCTTTGATCCTGTCCATCAATACCATTGTTTTTGAAGGGGTAGCAGTGGTAGTTGGTATCAGAACTGAAGGGTTCTGTGGTTTTGGGCTGTGCTTTGGGAGAGGTTCCATAGATAATGACGGGGGTTGCTGCTGCTGCTCCATCCTGCCCTATATTTTAATAAGATATGTTCCTTGCACTGGTGCAACTTCTGGTGGGTGCCATTAGGTGCTGTTGATTGTGTGAATAAAGAGATACCAAGTTGGATCAGGGTCCATTAGCTGTTATGATCCTGGATCTAACCCACCCTTTGAGTGCAAAATCTGTCCAAGGTTTGTTAACCTCTGCAGCTTGTGAAATGCCAAAGGCAGTCTGTATTGCAGCTGCAACTGATTCGTGAGAACTAAAATCCATTTGGGTCTTATTGTCAGGAGCCTGAAAATCTAGGATGAGTTATCATTCTGAATATTCCTGTGTGATTGCATGACATTGCCTCTCTTTCTTCATAAATTGTCTGATTTACGCTTTTGGTTTAAGTCTTCTCCTGAAATAATTTTGAGGAAAGCAGCTTTTTGGTCTATTATTTCTTTCAGGTGGTTCCTTATGTTCCTCCCACCATATACAGTAGCAGCGTCCCCATGAAGCCAGATTGTCACAGGAGAGCCTTAGGCCAGGGGTACCTCCTGCAGATACCATTCCTGGCTCTGAATTCCGTTTCATTGATTGGCTGCTGTGATTACATTCTGGCTAGCCTCTATCTTGCATTGTGCAGGCTGGGGCAAGGGTACAGTGCCAGTCTCAAAATTTATCTCCTTGCATCCATAGTGCTTGGTCCAGGAGTGAATAATGCATCTCCGCTATCTGCCGTAAAAGAAAAAATAGTGGCATTCTCTTGATCAGCATGTGCAGTTTGATAAATAACTTTAGGAGTTTGTACCTGCATATCCCTTCTGGTAGAGTCATCAGCAGACATACTGTCCTTGTTGGTTTCATTGTTGGGAAGGCCTGATACTGGGTCCTCCGTACTTCAAAGTAATTCACAGTTATCTCTTGCTTTCAAAAGCTGTGCATGTTTCTACTGATAGTGCTGCTCTTCTGTGATAAGGATTAAATCAGTTTCGCTGTCATGGTTGAAGAAAAGTTTTGTCAGGTGATTTTAGAAGAATCGTATTTCTTTCTAATCCAGCAGCTGTAGATGAAATATTCTGTCCCTCTGGAGGGGTAGCAACCTCTAAAAAGATTTTGGTCTTCTGTATACCAGGAGCTGGGGAGACCAGACCCCAGTCTCTCCACATCCACTTCCATTGTTTCACCATCTAAACTGGCCATCCTGAACACAGACAGCAGCTCCCTTACATCTCAGTAGGGGAATTTCTCCAGTGCCCTGGCAAATGTCCCCTCATTCACTAAAAATACCATCAGCAGCTTAATCTGATTCAAGGTTGGTTGGCATTAATCTGTATCCTCCTCCCCAGGTCGTGCCTGAAAATAGGCAGAATTTGTCTATTGCACTTACCTGGTCAACAAAAATTAAATAAAACTAAGTTAACTAAGTTCTTCAATAAGGAGTACTGCAGGTCCATGCCAGAAAGCAGCATGAAAGAGGCCGCTAAGGGAGTCCTGGAAATGAGGCAGACAATACTTACAGTCCTAGTTAGAGGGTTTTGAAAGGGCTGGCAGCCCTTAAGGTAGATAAGGCCCATGGACCTGATGGGTTGCTTTGATGATATTTAGGAACTTAGTAGCAGAACTGGCTGAACCACTGGCTGGGCTGTTCAACAGCTCAAGTTAGGATCATGGAAGTTCCAAGGATTGGAGAATGGCAGACTTTATACAGCTTCATAAGTGGGAGAATAGGGGAGCAACAGGGAACTATAGGCCTGTTAGTCTGACCTCTGTCATGGAGAAGCTGACAGAATCACTAATCAAAGAGCACCATGTGCACTACCTAGAGAGCAATGGACTCCAGGATAATAAACAATATGGTTTCATGGTGGTAAGGTCTTATCAGACTAACATGATTTTTTTCTTTGACAGGGTGACCAAGGAAAAGACAAGGGCCACCTGTGGATCTACTGTACTTTGACTTCAGCAAGGCATTTGATTTCATACAGTACAAAGGTTGCTCAAAAAGCTGAAAAACCTGGATGTGGATAAAACATAGTGAACTGAGTGGGTAGTTGGCTAGAAGTGAGGCAACAGAAGGTGGTGGTTAATGGGTTAAAACAGAGGAAAGGGAGGTTATGAGTGGGGTTCCACAGGATCTGTCCTGGATCTGGTCCTCTCAACATGTTTATTAGTTATATTGGTGAGGGAATCCAGTTCAGGCTATGTCTCTTTCAGATGACACAAATCTATGGGGAGGGTGGATAGTGATCAGGAAATAAGAGATATGCAGAAGGACCTACAAAAACTAGAGGGTGGTCAAAGTTCTGGCAGTTAAAATGTAATGCCAAAAGTGCAAGGTAATGTACCTAGAGAAAAGGAACCCCAAGATGGAGTACTGGATGGGTGTGGTGAGATTTAGCACTAAAAAGAGGATTGGGATCTAGGAGTTATCATCAGTAAGTCACTTAAACAAGCAAGTGCAACAAGGCCTCTAGCAAGCCTAACAAGATGCTGGGATGTATTGGGAGGGGTACTGATAGCAGAAGAAAAGAGGTAATACTTCCCATACAGATACCTGGTGAGGCCTCACCCATAGTACTGCCTCTAGTTCTGGAGCCTCGTCTCAGAAAGGACAGGATAGGTTGGAAACATTACAGTGCAGAGTAATGAAAATGATTCAGGGCCAGCAAAGCAGATCCTATGAGGAGCGCCTCAAGACACTAAATATGTACTCACTGGAAACCAGAAGGGAGAGGGGAATATGATAGAGACCTTCAAGTTCCTTAAAGGAATTAATAAGTTAAACTGTGAGGAATTATTTACCCTGAATACCAACTCAAAGTCACATGGCCATGAGTGGAAATTAACAAGAGGTATGTTCAGGAGGGACGTGAGGAAGTACTTCTTATGGAAAGGGTGGTGAAAGCCTTGGAATAGTTGCCAGCCAAGGTGGTGGGTGCAAAACACAGTCGGGGATTGAAGCAGCCATGGGATAGAATGAAAGGAATAGTGGTCACTAGGGGCAACAAGACCCAGGAGGAGAATGGGGATAGGATGGGGAGGGTTAGTACTGTGAAGGTACAATAGGTTCCAGGGAAGGTTCCAGCAATGTTACAGAATGGGGTAGACTAGGTGGATCTCTGGACTTTTCTGCCATCATGGTATATGTTTCTATGTTAAATACTATACATCTAAAATGACTTCTTACTTTCATTTTCAAAATGAAACTTAGGATTTGATCGACAGTCATGTCCGATATTCACAATTCATGTGTTGCTGGCCATGCAGCTATGCTGTGGTGTTCCACAGATTATGGATCCTCAGCTCCTACAAACTCCTGTCTGTGAGTGAGTAGGTCCATAACTGGGACACAGGGCAGTCCCAGGGGCAGAGCTGGGTATGACACTGGTTTCCAGTAGGAAGCCACAGACAGTGTCCAAGAAGATCCCTACTTGACATAAGCAGAGAATTATGGGTATGGCAGTTTACCTCAGGCTATTGTTTCCATTTCAACAGCAGTCAAATATTTAAACAAGATCAGAAGTTATTTAAACAAGTTGTTATTTTGCCTCAGAGACCCACATACTGTGCTTGAGCCAGAAAAAGCAGCAGGATCAAACTCCTCACATCCCCTGCAGTGGGCTAGTACACTGCAGGGAATTTGTAAATCAATGATTAATCAGGAAACTGTTTTAGGATACCTACATAGAATATCTAATTCATCTCTCCACATATATTTTTAACTAATAGAATATTCTGTTCACCTAATTCTGTAATGTCATTTTGTCATGAAATATGTCCATCGGTATGACCAAAACATTTGTGTTTTTGAAGCATGGTTTCTGTTTTGACTTTTGCTTCAACGTTTCATGTGTTGATGAATTTACATCGAAACATAGAATGTGACAGCAGATAAGGTCCGCTTGGCCCACCTAGTCTGCCCATTTTCTTACCTAACAGATAAGCTGCAGATTCTAGTTAACCAAGAACTTACTTCCTCCTATCCCCACTAGGACTGCCTTATGTCTGTCCCATGCATTCTTGAATTTCCCCACTGTTCTTGACTCCACGACCTCCTCTGAAGGCCGTTCCATGCATCCACAACCTCTCTGTGAAAAATAATTCCTTACATTACTCTCTGAGCAGTCCCCCATCTCTCTAAATTAGCCCCTTGTTCTGTACATCTCTTTTCTGAAAGATGCTACCCTCTTGGACTGTGTTGATTCCCTTGAGGTACTTGAAAGTTTCTAACATGTCCCTCTCTCCTTCTTTCCTTAAAGGTATACATATTAAGCTCCTTTAGTCCTCTTCATATGTCTTCTGGTACAGACCATGCACCATTTTGGTTGCCCTCCTCTGGACAGCCTCACTCTGTGTTTGTCTTTATGAGATGGGTCTCCAGAACTGCACACAGTACTCAGATGGGGTCTCACCAACTGTCTGTACAGAGGGATAACAACTTCCTGTTTTCTACTACTGATGCCTCTCCCTATGCGTCCCAGTATCCCCCAGCCTTCCTTACTGCCTTCTCCCATTGCTTGCCCACCTTTAGGTCATCTGATAAAATTACCCCAGGTCCCTTTCCATTTTACTGTTGTCAGTATCTCACCCCCATTGTGTCTCTTCCCTGGGTTTTGTTTCCAGATGCATTACATTACACTTCTTTGCATTTAATCTGAGCTGCCATACATCTGACTATTCCTCCAACCTTGCTAAGTCCCTTCTCATCCTTTCCACTCCATCTTGTGTATCAGCCCTGTTGCAGATCTTTGTGTCGCCTGCAAAGAGACATACTTTTCCTTCTGGTTCCTTTGCAATGTCACTTGTAAAGACATTAAAAAGGACCGGTCCTAGTACTGAACCCTGCGGTACCCGCTAGTTACCCTCCTTTCTTCACTGTGGACTCCATTTACTACTACCCTTTGCGTCCTGTTGTCAGCCAATTTTTATCAGACTACCACCTTGGACCCACTCCAAGGCTGGCTAAGTTGTGTATTAATCTTTGTGTGGGACTGTATCAAATGCCTTGCTAAAATCTAGGTTGGAAATGTCCATAGCCCCTCCCTGGTCTACTACTTTGGTCACTCAGTCAAAGAAATCTATTAAATTCATCTTACAACCTTCCCATTGTGAATCCATGCTGCCTTGGGTCCTGTGCCCCACTGGCCTCTAGGTACTCAACAATTCTTTCCTTCAGAAGTGATTCCATCATTTCCTACCACTGAGGTCAAACTAACTGGTCTGTAGTTTCTGCCCTGTCCTGCTCCACTTTTGTGAAGAGGAATCACATCCACCTCTCAAGTCCTCAAGTACCACCCCATCCTCCCATGATTTGTTAAAGAGAGTTGTCACCTGTGTCACTAGTTCTACTCTTAGTTCCTTTAGAATTCTTGGTGACTCCCATCAGGCTCCATTGCTTTGTCCACCTTCAATTTTATTAGTTCTTCAGAACCCTTTCTTCTGTAAATGGACTGGTATAGACCCCGCCTTCAGAGGTGTTTCTCTTGTTTAGTTTAGGTACCTCCTCCTCTTCCTTGTGAATACTGAGCAGAAATATTCGTTCAGTATCCCTGCTTTTCACTGTCACCTCTACCTGCATTCCCTCCCTTTATTAAGCCTCAGTATCCTTCTTTGGTTTTTCTTTGCTCCCTAATGTACCTATAAAAGGGTCTTATCCCTTTCTAACAGAGTTGGCTATCCTTTCGCCGGTTTGGACCCTTTGCTATTCTGACTGCCTTCCGAGCCTCTTTCTGCTTTTAACTGATAAAGTTCTCTGTCCTGCTCCTTCTGTGTTTCCTTATATTTCCTGAATGCTATCCTTTCTTCTTAACCTTCCCTACCACCTCTTTGAGAACCATAGCATTTTTTCCTTCTTGTGTTTTGTTGATTTGCTTTACACAAAGGTCTGTTGCCTCTCTGATGGCTGTTTTAATTACTCCCCATTGTTCCTCCACCTCTTTCTTGCCTGTTTGCTAGTGCTTTTCTGAGGCATGCTCTCATTTTCCCAAAGTCAGCCCTCCTAAAGTCCAATACTCTTGCTTTTGTATGGCTTGATTGTATGGCTGTTTTATCGTGAACCACATTATTTGGTGGTCGCTTGTTCCCAGATGGCTACCCACTTCTAAATCTGAGATTCTTTCTTCATCCCCATTTGAGAGTACCAGGTCTAATATTGCTCCTCCCGAGTGGGTTCCAATACTAGCAGTCTGAGGCATGCCACCTGTAGGGCATCAAGAATGACCATGCTTTTGGATGTGCCTGCAGCAAAGGTGCTCCAGTTAACATCTGGCATATTCAGGTCCCCCATCAACAATATCTCCTCTTTTTCTGCCATTCTAAGGAAGTCTTCTATCATTTCCTTGTCCATTCCCTCCTGAGTTGGGAGTCTGTATGCAACCCACATGCTGATTGTGGTGCCATTTCCTGTCTGCAGGGTAACCCAGAGTGCCTCTCTGCTCCCTGTTTACTCTTTAGTTCTGTTGCTTTGATCCTTCCTTTATACAGAGAGGTACTCCTCCTCCCTTTTACCCTCCCTGTCCTCCTGTAGATTGTGTATCCTGGTATGTTGACATCCCAGTCATGGTTCTCTGTGTACCATGTTTCTGTGACTGCCACAATATCCAGGCAACCTCTTCCATCAAGACCACCAGTTCAGGAGCTTGTTACACAGACTATGGGCATTGGTACTCATCACCCTCCACTTTTTGATGGCATTACCCTTTTAGCCCCATTCCTGTCCTTACTGCCTTTGCCTTCTTTTTACATTTACCTCTGTCCTTCTCCCTAATGACTTCTCTACCTTGGTGTTTACCTCACTAATTACAGTGTTTTTGTGGGGGAGGCTGGGTTCCCTGCTCCTTTTCAGTGCCTCCCCCTTGGCTAGTTTAAATGCTTGCCAATGAAGCATTTAAACCTTCTCACCTAGATCCTGGTCCCCCCGACAGATGCAGACTATCGCACCAGTATAGGTCTGCATCCCTCCAGGTGGCTCCCCAGTCCCCAATGAAGCCAAAACCCTGAGCTCCACACCAGTTTGACAACCATTTATTGAATTTCATGGTGAGGAGTACCCTAGCATCACTCATGGATAGACAGGCAGCACCACCGAGAAGATTACCGTATGTGCTACTTGTCTCAAGGCCCTCCCCACTCTACAAACCTCTTGCACTGCTCTGATCCCATTCCTAGCTAGGCCATTTGTCCCTAGGTGACAATGACATCCAGCTCCTCCCTCGTGCAGCTGCTCACCACGATCCTGAGGATTCGCTTCCTGTCCCTCCAAGTCGTGGTGCCAGGCAGGCACCTTCCTCTCCCTTCCTCCCCCATTTCTACCCACCTAAGTGATTGAGTCCCCCACCAGGAGTTGTTTCTTCCCCTGTGGGGTCCCATGCCACCCTCCTGTGGGTCTTCTTTGTTATTTGTTTGTTTCTAACATAAATATTATACTGATTTAAAATAACCAATACAGGATTATGTCAAATAATGCCATTATGTAGAAAACAAATCATATTTTTAAAATGTTCATTATAGTGCAATGCAAGTAAATTAAAACTTCAATGACATTACATAATGCAATCTAAATTATGGAGGCAGTATAGTGCAGTGGATTAAGTCTCTGAGCTGCAAATCTGGAGATCTGAGTTTGAATCCCACAGCCCCACCTGCATACTGTGTGCCCTGAGCAAGTCACTTAACTTCCTTGTGCCCCAGATTGCACCTGGAAACAAGCTTAAGCTTAGTGTGCCTTTTCTGGGTAAACAATCCCTTTTCCATCCCCCCCCAAATAGGCAAGGTAATCTGTATGTAATAATAACATTTGTTAGTATGCAATTGGGATACTACCAATCAACCCAATATATTGAGCACTACTCTGTTTTGGAACAAATATTAGAGCCTATTGTGCAGTAGTCATACAATGAAGAGTAAGTTTAAAATATGTACTATAGTTGTTTATGTGCAAAATTACAGCTTGTGCCAGCATCTCAGAAGAATGTAAGTGAGCACTGTGGCTATAAGAGCAATGACAAACACTCGTGCTGAGCAGAAAAACATATACTGTGATTTATGACATATGATGTATGACAGAAAGCATGGTGATATTTTGGTACTCTTTCCTCAGTCCAGGTACTTCTGAAAGTACTGGCATAAGCCGTAGTTTGTACACACACAAAAAAAAAACTAAAAGAAGTATGTTGAACTTACTCTATATTCTGTGGCAGCTGCACAGTGGACTCTAATATTTGTTTCCACACAGGAACAAGCCTGATATTTGTGAGTTTATAGGAGGTAAAACCCTATTTGCATACTAGTAAATACCAGTACCATATACAGTATCACTTGTCAATCCAGACTGCACATTGAAATATTGTCATTGGACTTTTGTTTATGACCATGGTTCTCTAATGAACATTTTCAGAAAGTAAGTTTTGCTTTTTTTATATAATAGCATTGTTTGTACAGAGTTCTTTACTGCATATTGTAAACTTGATTGCAACATTATCTTTAAAACAAACAAACAAAAATATCAGAAAAATGTCAACTGTTCAACCAAAAGGCAATACAGATTTTTGGGACTCAATATTCAAAAATGGGTAAAGTGGAGCTCAAAGTTTTTGTGCTGTTCTTGCCCATTGTCCACAACCCTGTGGATGCTATATTTACTCTGACAGCACACCAGCACTATCCAGCTGAATATAGGGGCATGTTGGTGTAGCACTAAGCTGAGTAGTGCTGCCCCGACATGGAACCCAGCAGTGCAGGGAACAGTGCCACCAGACATGACAGTGCTAGTTGCTCTCGCATGATATTCAGACAGTCCCATGCAGATGAGCCCTTTGGGCATGTCATGCTAAGGGCACGCACGCATACCCATTATGGACATATTTGCATGTGAGGGCAGCAGAGTTTATGCCCGTGTGACCTGCTCAACCCCCACCTTAATTGTCCAGTCCATGAAATGGAGAGATTCCCTAGTGTTGAGTGGTCCCCACACACCCAGCTGCATTCCTTAGTAAATAAAACCTTCCCTGGTGCCAGTGGTCACCTTACCCTACAATCACCAGCCCTGGTACAATTGAAATCAACCCTGGTGCATAGCAGTACCCCATCCTGCAGTCACCAGCCCGGTGAAACTGAAATTGTCCCTGGTGCCTAGTGATTCCACACCCTCCAATCACCAGCCCCAGGTAATTTAAATCATCCCTGGTGTTCAGTGGTCCCCCATCAACCATTTGCTGGACCCATAGTCAATCACATATTCCATGGTGTGCAGTGCCACCCCCGAACTCACCAATCCCCATTTCCATACCAATGTACTCAGTTTCTAGTGTCTAGTGTCTCTCCATACTGTGGGTTCTGACCTTACCTTGCCAACCCCTTCTTATCTGAAGTGTCAGTGCTTCTGGGGCCCATATGGCGACTGGCACGCCCTCATTTCACTACCTTGGCCAGACATCATATATGATGACAGGGCTCACATCCCCTGCACTGTAAAGTATCCAACTGTCTACTGTAGACAGCATGCATACTCCCTTGTAGTGCACAGGATGCACACCCCGTCATCACATAAGATGGCCAGCTGAGGTGGTGTGGAGGAAGGCTGTCTGGTCACTTATGGGCCCCTGTGGCACAAGGGCACTTCAGGTAAGGTGTGGGGTTGACAGGGTGTGTGGTCAGTGACAATGGTGTGGGGGCCACTAGAAGACAGGGACCAAGTATGTTGGTAAAGGATGAGAATCAGTGGGTGGGGATGCCACTAGATGCCATGGAATATATGATCAACTATAGGGCCAGTGATTGATGGGTGGGGGGGACCACTGGACACCAGGGATGACTTCAATTATACTGGGGCTGGTGATCAGAGGGGTGGGGGATCACTACACACCAGGGTTTATTTAAATTACTCTGGTGCTGGAGATCAGTGGGAGGCTAACCTTTTAATACCCTCAAAAACCCATTTTGAATATTGTGCTCAGGCACAAACCCTGCAAACAGGGTGCAATTACTTTGCTCAGCAGGCAAAGTTTTGAATATCTAGCACACTGTGTTTTAAATAATACAAGTGCTTTAGTCATACTGGTGGATTTAATTTATGTCAAATCATATAACAAAATTAGGTGAACAGATTATTCATTCAACTGAGTTAAAATGTAATATGTGATGAAATAAAATAAATATTCTACATGAGGTATCCAAAAACTGTTTCTTTACTAATCACTGGTGCTAGCCCCAGTGCAGAGGATGTGTGAAGAGTTTGATCCTACTGCTTTGTTTGGTTTTGATTCCTCTTAGGGACATACCCTTGTCATCCAACCTCAGCCCATGAGCCCCTTTGGTAAATTGTTTGTCTCTCCTCCTCCTGAAACATTATCTGCTTTATTGACCTGCCTACCCTGCTTGTATATGATGATTGCAGCATTCACGGGATGTATGATTTGGCTTCTATTTTTGTTCCATATTATACAGTTACTTGTTATAATGCTGTGACTGTTCTCTCCCTCTGTTTGTACTAACACCCTGCTTCCTTGGTCACAGCTGGAAACAAAGTCCGGCTCAGTGTGCCATTCTTGGTTACCAGTTTAAATAAATAAATAAATAAATAAATACATAAATATGCTTACTGGTTAATTACCCTGAAACTGGAGCATTTTGTTTTTACTTTCTTTTTCTTCCTCCTCAATCGGTGACTTCTGTAGATGCTATATTGCAGTCCTGGTGCAACTGCTTGGGGTCCTGTTTGAGTCACAAGTTCTTGTAGGTAGAGTGAAGGGTTAAGAAGGAACTTATGTCAAGGTCTGCTATGATTGTATTATTTGTTGTCTACATTTCGTTACAGTATGGTATTTACTTTTGTGTTCTCTGACCTGACTGTCTATGAAGTTCCTCATATTGTATTTGGAGTAACCTTGCACAGGTGGGCCATCCTAAGGTACCCATATAGGGCTGTATGAGGCAATGTGGATTGGCCACCAGGTTTTGTAGATTCTATGTAGCTGTCAAGAGTGTTTCTCAAATTAATTGCCTTGTCTTTTGAGGTTAGTTTAGTTTTAGTTTATTGTTCTAGGAATTACTACCTTTGAGCCAAAGGCTCTTTTACAAAGGTTCCAGGTCAGTTAGGTACAAGTACAAAAAGGGTTACATAGATAACACAATTTGTGCTTGTCAAGAGTGAAAAACATATACAAATACATATCAAATCATTTGTGCAAAGGACATGAGATATCAATAATCACATTATTATTACAAGAAAGGGTCATGCCAGATTAGGAGAAACAAATAGGGAAAAGTCCAGAACAGAGAGGTAAGTGAAAGGTGTGGGAGCAGACAATAGCAGGAGAAAAGGTTTCCCAAACATGTCTTTGTCAAATAACAGAACAGGGTGGGTAGTGAGAAAATAGGAGGTTTAATCAGGGCAGTCACAGGAGCTGGAGGTGGCAAGGTGAGAGAACAGCCTTGATTTGAAAATACCTAGAGAGGTGGGAGGCAGTAATATGAGTGCTGAGGGCATTTAGCCAGCTGGGGCATGATAGGCAAATGATCTTTGTCCCTGAGAAGTCCGGCATCTGGGGACTTGGAGAGGCTGGTGTTCTGATCTTCTGGTAAAACGGGTGCTAGCGCCCGGCATAACAGGTCTTGACTACAAGGTGGAGTGAGGCCTAGAGTGGATTTTTCGCCATCAGGCAGGTAAGGTACTTTATCCGGTTTAAGAGTTGCAATCAATCTGAGTCAGCATAGAGTTCACATGTGTGGGTCCGTCGATGTGCACCAGTGAGCAGCCGACAGGCCTTATTTAGGGATGTTGTAATGCGACTAAGTGCTGTAGTAGTGGCAGATCCATATATAACTAAGCCATAGTCAACGACTGAGATGATAGAGGATTGGATGGCAATCCTCAGTGCAGAATGGGTAAGGAGCTGTCGGTTCCAATACAGAAATCCCAATTGCTGATTAATAGTTTTGCTGTACTATCAATGTGAGTTGTGAAGGTTAGGCCTTGATCAAAGTTGATTCCAAGATATTTGAAAATTGGCACTTGTTCAAGGGTATTTCCCAGGTATGTATTAATGGTGAGTAGGACTTGCCTTTTCTTGTTTTGCAGGTTAGAAAGAGCATGGATTTAGTTTTTCTATGGTTTAGAACCAGCTTATGTTCAAGGAACCACATCTCAACTTTGGAAAAGCATGCTGAAGGTTGAGCGAGAGGTTCGGATCTTTATGAGTGGCAAGAATCACGGCATCGTCGGCATAGAGGATTATTTGTTCAGGGCAGGATTTGGGGAGGAGTTTAGGAAAAGGCTGAAATGGAGGGGGCCAGAATGAATCCCTGGGGAACTCCTGAGCGAACCGGTTTTGAGTCTGAGAGAACTCCAGCTACTTTTACAGATTGAGAGCGCTTGAGCAAGGTAATTTTTTACCTAGTCACCAGGACCCCTGCGAGAGTCCTAGGGATACTAGTTGTTTGATAAGTAGCCATGGTGTACTGTATCAAATGCCTTGGTTAAGTCAATGTAGACTGCTCCAGTTAGGTTTCCTTTGTCCATGGCATTGTGGATTGCTCCTGAGAATTCAAGTAGGGCAGTCGATGTGCTGTGCTCTTTCCTAAATCCATGCTGCTGAGTGCATAGGATGTTGTGCTTTTTCAGGTAGTCTGAAAGTTTGTCCACCACCAAGCGTTCAAGGGCCTTAGAGAGAGGTAGTATTGATATCGGGCGAGAAGTTACCAGGCAGTGACTTATCACCACTTTTGTGCACTGAGTGACAACTGCAGCCTTCCATTTCCTAGGGAATTGGCTGTAGCAGAGGGAAAGATTGAAAATTTTGTGAGGGGAGCAGTACTTCCTCCAGAGTGAGGGACAGAAGTTTAAGGTCAATAGTGTCGCTGCTTGCTCTGGACTTAGAAATGGCCTTCTTTACAAATTTATAGACTTCATGTGCCTTTACTAGTTTGAAATGGAAGGGTGGTTTGGTTGGAGAGGCAGTAGTAGAAGTAGAAATTGGAGGGTCAGCATCAGTGAAGAAATCAGATGAGAGGACACCACTAAGGTCCGTGAAGGTATCATTTAGGGTGTTTGCAATGATCTCTGGGTCTAATGTAGTGGTTCCATCCACATTCTTTATAGTAGGAGAGGATTTGGACTGCTGTCCCATGATATTCTTTATGTTGTCCCAGAAGGATTTCCCTTCACCCCAGGAGTTGGAGAGGCATTCTTGAAGTAGGCTCTTCATCAAGCTGATCTGTTTAGTACAGTGGTTGCGAGCCTGTTTATATTTCTGGATGTCCGACAGAGTGCCAGTAGCTCTTGCAGTGGCCCAGAGGTGATCCTTACTTTTGAGTTGTGCCAATAGCTTCGCCATGAGCCAGGGATTTGTGAGTGCTTTGATTTTGCACTTTTTCTGGTGCATAGGTGTCACAGGCAGTGTTGAAAGTAGTAATAAAGTAATCAAGAGCTAGGTCCACATCTTGAGTTTTGTAAATCAAGGACCAGTCTATCTGCCTAAGACAGGTCTTGAGATGAGTAAGGTTGCCATAAGGTAGGACTCTGCTGTAGATGGTTTTGGAGGCGACTTACGTAAACTTATTTGTCCAGGTACATATTATTGGAGAGTGATCACTGAGCGAGTCAGGGAGAACACTTATATTGGTTATAGTGGTAGGGTGACTGGTAAGGATCCAGTCAATGAGGGTGCTGGTCCCTGATTTGTAGTTTTTCCGTAGGGAGTTTACCACTTGTGTTAAATTTGCTGCTAGGATAGCATCTTTGTTTGACCGTGGTTAAGAAGAACAATGGTGACTTCCATAACAACAAAAACAAAAAACGAAAATAAATAAACAAGAAAATATCTTCTTTGAAACAAAAATACATTTAAAGACAGGTTTGAAGTTTATCAGTTTCATATTTGTTGCACACACTGTACTCAAGACCTGAATAGGAGTTGTGTATACTGTACTTACATTTCTCAATGTTGTCGCCAATAACACAAAACCTTTTTCCTTCCACTATGTCACTAATAACATGTTCATTTGGACAACAAATCTTGATATCACATGCATTCTTTAATTTGTTTTGCCTTCTCAGTCCCATAATATACCCTTCTACTGCTCGCAGCAAATCCTCTTAGCTGCTGCTACTGTCTGGAACAGGCTTTGATATCTCAGACTCATCAACTCTCTATTACCTTTCATCAGTTATTTGAAAACACCTTTTTCTATGTGTGGCTCACTGTGTTTGTCTGCAAGGGTATCAGTGTGCATACTAGCATATATTTATGTAGGACAGAATGGAGTGCCTCTGAAAACAAACTCTGGCCAGAGCCAATAGGTCTGCAGAGGAATGTGGGGTAAAGATATTGAAAGTTAACAAAGTTATGAGCCTGTGTTCACAAAATACTAAGGTTCATACTAAGGTAGGAGGCAAGAGAGCTAAAAGACCCAAAGATGCTGCCAAATACTAATAATAACAAAGTGAGTAACTAGTCTGAATATGCTTATTCAACTCTTTTAAATATAGTCTCTGAACTACTTGAAATAATTTCTTTAGGAAGGCAATTCCAAGGTTTAATAATACAAATGGTAAAAATAATTTCCTGGCATTAGATGAAACTTCTACATTTCAACTGAAGAGGATGACCTCTAAGATTAAAAATGTCATCCTTAAATGAAAGTCCAAGATTAATAATTAGGTAAGGGTCATTAATAACATCAAACAAAAACAATAGATCACATCTCAGATGCCTTGTAGAAAGGGACATTAGATTTAGTTTGATTAATCTAGATTCATAAGTGTCAAGCTGTAAACCATTGATCTTTTTGTAAAACTCCTCTGGACTTTCTTGAGACGCAGTATATCATATTGCCTATAAGGAGACCATAGAAAGGAACAAAAATCTAAATTCCGCTGGCCGGTGGCGCTGAGGGTTGAGGCGCTGGGCCTCCACACCTTGCACCATGCCGGTGACCCGGTTCGGGAAGCGACTCCAGGTCGCTGTGTGGGCCTGCTGGGGAGATAGGCTGGAGCATCCAATGTCAGCTAGCCTTATCCGGGAGGGATTCAGCTGATGTCCAACACTTGCATGACCCCGAGTGAAGGCTCAAGGAACTGCAAGCTCCACTTGGGGAAGAGGCGCCACTGAGCAGCATGAATGTCGGCGTGTATCACAATGTCGGGGAGGTTACCTGCTGCTTGGGAGGAGAAAGCACAAAAACAAGCCTGCCTCAACTGGGAAGATGGGAGGACCATGGCCATGCCCACGATTTGCCTGTGCCTGCCCAGCAGACCTCAGACAGATGAAACATAAGTAGCGGGGTTTGAGCCCCCGCCTTGTCCCCACCTGGGGTAATCCAAGGCTCCATGGGGCCTAGGGGTCTGCTTGGTAGGGTTCTGGCAGTGATGTCCAGTTGTCCCCCTGAAGGGTCGGAGGTGGCAGGCTGGGGAGGAGGAATAAATAGAATAAAAAAATCTAAATATGGCCGAACATACGCTCTATATAAAGGCAACAATATGTTTTTGTCTCTTGATCTAATATTTCTAAGGATAGACCAGATAACCCTATTGGCCTTAGATATAACAGAGTTTATTTTCAAGTTGGGCCAAGATCATTAGTAATTAGCACACCCAAATCTTTCTCTATTTTGGTTGAATTCAACACTCTGTTATCTAACATGTATGAATGACAGGGATTATGCCTGAAAGTGCATGACCTTACATTTGTCATGGTTGAATTTCATGCCTCACTGATCAATCCATTTAGTAATTTTATTAAAATCTGTCTGGATTTGTTCAATTTGCTTATAACTGGAGCACAGTCTTCCAAATTTTATGTCATCTGCTGTCTGAAATAAATATCTGAAAAGAACAGGTCCCAAAACAGAGCCTTGGGGCCACCACTAAAATTCTACCTAGTTCTGACAGATGTCTATTAATTACAACCCGCTGGGTTCTACCACTTAACCAATTTATTATCCATCTGACAACAATAGGGTGATATTCAAAGAGACACATTTCAATAATAAGGCCCAATGAGGTAATAAATCAAAGGCCTTACTAAAATCAACATATACAACATCATATTGTAATTTGTTGTCCAATTGCAGACTCACTTCCTCATAAAAGTGTAATAGGTTGGTCAGGCAACTATGTCATTTCTTAAAACCATGTTGTTCTGTATCTAGTGATATTAGAATAGGTGAGATAATGTCTTTAATAAGACTTTCTAATATCTTACACATAGGGACAGTGAGGCTAACCGGTATATAATTGTCACAATTACTTTTAGTCCCATTTTGTGAATTGGGACAACATGGGCTGTTTTCCTAACTCAGGCACAAAATTTAGTTTGCTACAATTTTCAAACAATAATTTCAAAGGTAGAAGTAAACTATCAGCAAATAAATATAAGAGGTGTCCAGGAATATCATCAGGAGATAAGTCTAGCTTACCTTTTAAGGAATTAAGTTTAATACCTATATCCTCCATGGAGATAATTATATTACCTCCAGTTAGATTACTACAATTAACCACCCTTTGTTGGTTGGAAAATATTTTACAGAAATTATAATTGAGAATGTTAGCCATTTCCAAAGGTGCAGTAATTTGTTTACCATCAACCAGGGATAGGTCCCACCGGACAAGATGGTTTTCAAGAGAATTTATGTAAGCAAAGAAACATTTGCTATTTTCCTTCTTTGTATTTACCACCAAGTTAAATTCCCATGACCTTTTAGCTTTTCTTATAGACCATTTACATTTAGTCTGAATATTCCTAAATGAATTCCAGTCAGAAGGATCAAGTAGATTTCAAATAGACCGTATACTTTCTATTTTTCTTTTTAGTAATGATTTAATTGATTTACTCATCCATTTTGGAGAATGACAACCTGAAATCATTTTTTCTTAGATGGTATATATGTACTGTATGTCTTAAATCAAAAGTTTATGTAATATTGCAAAATAAGCATCAGTGCTAACTGAATTCTTAATGGAAAGCCAATCAATACAGTCCAAACTTCTTTAATGGAGGAAATATCACCTTTGTCATACTGATAAAATATTGAAGAATTACTTTTAAGAGGAACAGACATCTGTTCAAAATGAAACCTGATCAAGCAGTGATCACTGTTACCTATTGGAGGGTGACAGTTAAGTTTAGGGTTTATTTAACACTAATTCCAAATGTTATTTCCACAAGTGGGAAAATATACACCCTGTAAGATTACACTGCTGACAAACATTTAATAGCTTCTTGCCAGCACAAGAATAAGCACACTGTTTAACCCAATCGACTTCACCCATATTAAAACCTCTAGTCAATAAAAAGATCACCTAAATATGAAGCAGAATCTATTTCAGAAATAAGACAGTCCAACTGGTTGGCAGAGGCATTAGGAGGAGGTAACATACACCAAGAAACAAAATTACTCAAATAGTTAACTTGCACTTTAATCCATAAGGATTCTGACAGACTATCAGGATTTCTAATTTTGTCAGAGATATTAACTGATTTAACAGAAGTTTTAAGGAAAATTGCAACCTCCACCTTTCTTATTTTGTCTATTAAGTTTGTGACAGTAGTACCCAGGAATAGAGAAGTCCCAGTAATAATTATCATTTCCCAATTTTCAGTAACCAAAACTATGTAAGTGTTATCTACTGCAAGTAGCTTGCAATTCATCAACTTTATTACATAAACGTTCTAGCACTGAAGTATAGCAAAGATAAACAATTTGAGACATGAGGGACAGAGGTCTTCTAAGGTGTTGATTTGGGAGAGAGATAAACTCACCCCAAGTTAAGTAGTTTAAATGCTCATTAATGAATTTGAGTATATGTTCAGACAAAAGACAGTTGCCCTATGGTTCAAATGAAGACCATCTCTGCAATATAACTCTGGCCTATCAATAAATTCCTCCCAATGGGTTAAACACACCTGATCTTGTGGAAGACATCTTAGATGCAGCCGGTTATTATAACACGCATTCTGTTATTAAAAGATTCACTAGTTTTATGGACAGGTAATATCTCTGAAAAGGTGACCTCACAACCCATTTCAATCAATATATTTGACAAAGCAACATTGTCTTTTTAATATTCAAAAGGTCTGAACAACAGAAATCATTAGTTCCTACTTCTGTGAAAGTCAGGAAGAAAAGATAGCATTCGGAAGTATAAGGAAACACAGAAGGAGCAGGACGGAGAGCTGTACCAGTTAAGGCAGAAGGAAGCAGGGAGGGAAGTCAGAATAGTAAAGGCCCAAACTAAGGAAAAGATAGCCAACTCAGTTAAGAAGGGGATAAAACCTTTTATAGGTACATCAGCGAGCATAGAAAGACAAAGGAGGGATAGTGAGGCTGAATAGAATGAACGGTGGGTGGGCAGAGGGGACAGTGAAAAAGCAGGAATACTGTACGTAATATTTCTGCTCAGTATTCATAAAAGAGGAGGGGAAGTGCCTAATCCAATTAACAGAAGCACTCTTGATAGGGGTCGATCCCAGTCCTTTCACAGAAGAAAGGGTTCTGCAAGAACTCTAAAACTGAAGGTGGACAAAGCAATGGGTCCTGATGGAATTCACCCTAGAATTCTAAAAAGAATTAAAGGAGGAACTAGTGAAACCACTGGCTACTCTTTTAATAAATCATGGGAGGATGGTGTGGTACCCAAGGACTGGAGGAAGGCGGATGTGATTCCCTTCACAAAAGTGGGACCAAGACAGAGGCAGGAAACTACAGACCAGTCAGTCTGACCTCTGTGGTAGGGAAAGTGATGGAGTCACTCTGAAGGAAAGAATAGTTGAGTACCTAGAGGCCAGTGGAGCACAGGACCCAAGGCAGCATGGGTTCACAGCGGGAAGGTCATGTCAGATGAATCTAATAGATTTCTTTGACTGGGTGACCAAAGTAGTAGACCAGGGAGGGCTGTGGACATGGCCTACCTAGACTTTAGCAAGGCATTTGACACAGTCCCACACAAAGATTAATAGTCAAATTAACCAGCCTGGGAGTGGGACCCAGGGTGGTAGCCTGGGTAAAACATTAGCTGGACAACAGGACACAGAAGGTAAATGGAGTCCCACTCTGAAGAAAGAAGGGTTACTAGTGGGGTACCGCAGGGTTCAGTATTGGTCCAGTCCTTTTAATGTCTTCATCAGTGACATTGCAGAGGACTGGAAGGAAAAGTATGCCTTTTGCAGATGACACAAAGATCTGCAACAGGGTTGATACACAAGGAGTGTGGAAAGGATGAAAAGGGACTTGACAAGGTTGGAGGAATGGTCAGAAGTATGGCAGCTAGGATTCAATGCAAAGAAGTGCAAAATAATGCACCTGGGAAACAAGAACCCAGGGAAGAATACACAATGGGTGGAGAGGTAGTAACAACAACAAAAAGAAAAGGGACCTGGGGGTAATCATATCAGATGACCTTGAGGTTAGCAAGCAATGTGAGAAGGCAGTAGGGAGGGCTGGGGTATACTGGGATGTATAGGAGAGGCATCATCAGCAGAAAACAGGAAGTTGTTATCCCTCTGTACAGACAGTTGGTGAGACCCTTCTGGAGTACTGTGTCCAGTTCTGGAGACCCCATCTCCGCAAGGACATAGACAGGATAAAGGCAGTCCAGAGGAGGGCAACTAAAATGGTGCGGGGTCTGCAAGAGAAGCCATATGAGGAGAGACTAAAGGAGCTTAATATGTATACCATTGAGGAAAGAAGGAGAGGGGGACATGATAGAAACTTTAAGTATCTCAGTGGAATCAACAAAGTCCAAGAGCGTAGCATCTTTCAGAAAAAGAGACTTGCAAGAACAAGGGTACACAATTTAAAGATAGAAGGAGGGCGGTTCTAGGGCAATGTGAGAAGTATTATTTCACAGAGGGTAGTGGATGCATGGAACAGCCTTCCTGAGGAGGTTGTGGGTCTAAAACTGTGGGAGAATTCAAGAATGCATGGGACAGACAAGGCAATTCTTGTGGGGGGTAGGGAAGAAATAGGCTGTTGGTTAACTAGGATCTGCGGCTCATCCTGTAGGTAGGGAAATGGGCAGACTAGATGGGCCTAGTGGTCCTTATCTGCCATCAAAGTCTATGTTTCTATGTTTCTATGTTACATGAAGTATAACCAATGGATTGTGACCACTTTGGCTAAAAATCTCAGGGACCATATTTATTATATTAGAGATCCTAGCACCTCTAAAAGCTAGAACAGGTTCAATTTGATTTATCAGGATTGCAAATGAGACGATCCTGATGTTTAATCATTGAATCTCCCAATAAGAAAATTTGTCTCGGGGTGGCAGTCATAATCTTAAAGTCATTGGAGTTAACAGAAGTAGCTATATTTCCAACACTTAGTGAAGTAATTAAGGGGACACATTAACTAGAACCAGCGGAGTTTGGGATGGAGGACATGTCCTGAGAGAACCTAACCTGTCAGTATTCTGCACATCATTAGGATCGGGGAGGATCAATAATCAATGAGAGCCCAGAGCTGTTTTCAGTAATAGTAATCTCTGACAAGGGCTCAAAACTGTGATCATACATTTGTTGTTTTGTAATACTTTTACACCAAATTTTCAACATAGCCTTGTTATGATCCTGCAACAGTCCAAGACTGTGTGTAGGTGTTGATGTGAAATACGGCTGCCACTACACATACAGTCACTTCACTACCAGTCTAGCAGAGCTTGTAAAGCACTTTGGGATACAATGTGTATGAAAAGTGCTATATATATGTCAATTCTTCTTTGTCTTCTCATGGGAAGGGCAGAGAAAATGTTCAACTCCTGGCCTAAACGTGATTTAGCATTAGGGACTGCAAAATCAGCTTTTGGGACACAAAAAATAAATAAAAATTGGTGCAGGAGTCAAAAATGACAGCTGTCACATTCATGAGGAGCTGTAAAGATATGGCTCTGTTGAAAATTGGAGTAAAAGTATTGCATATCATCAAACTTACAAGCCTGTATTTGCAAAATTCAAGATAGCCTCATAACTTTATGTTTTTTTATATTATTACACCAAATTTAGAATATAGAATTCTTATGACTCTGCCTCATGAACAAGGGCACAGAAAATGTCAACTCCTGTTCAAAGGTGATTTCGTACAGGGACAGAAACATCACCTTTCAGGATGTAAAAAAAAAAAACAGTTTAGGCACAATTTAAACAAGCATTTGTCAATGCCGAATGTTGCTTGCTTCTATGTGCTGTTTAGGTATTTGAAGTCATTGGAGTGCAAATATTGAAAATTTCCATGAACTTACTTCAGCCATGAGGAACCGCGCAATGCACGCCAGAAACAGTCATTTTGTGAATTTTTTCACCAAATCAACATAGCCATTTTAAGACCTCTGCTCATCAACAGTGTCACTCGTGATTTTGTTACTGTGTCCCATACATTGAGTTTGCACACCGACGCGCCATTGTGCGCTACTGGGCAGAAACACGTTTTGAGCAGGATGAAAAATGACAGCTGTACTGCTCATGAGGAGGTGTGATAAAATGCCAATGTTGAAAATCTGGAGTGAAAATATTGAAAATTCAGAACTTACGAGGCATGTAGGAACTGCAGAACGCACGCCAGTAAACAGTCATTTTAGGAATTTTTCACCAAATTTTCAACATAGCCATTTAAGACCTCTGCTCATGAACAGTGTCACTGTGATTTTCTTAATTTGTCCATACATTGATTTCGCACAGACTACCGCGCCATTCTGCGCTACATGGTGGAAACACATTTTGGGTGAGATGTGAAAAAATGACAGCTGTACTACTCATAAGAAGGTCTGGTAAAATAGCAATGTTGAAAATCTTGAGTGAAAATATTGAAATTTTATGAACTTACGAGCCCGCGAGAACTGCACAACGACAATTGTGAAACAGTCATTGTTTGAAATTTTGGCACCAAATTTTCTGAACATGGGGTTTTTGGGACCCCTTCTCATGAATGATGTCACTGTCATGGTGGTATTCAGGCCCCAAGGGTGATTTTGCAGTCACTGCACAGTCACTGCGCTGAAATCACCCTTGGCGAGAATAACGCCTTGACAGTGACATCATTCATGAGAAGGGGTCCTAAAACCCCATGTTGAAAATTTGCCAAAATTCCCAAAAATGCCTGAGATATGCAACAAAGTTGAAACCCCTCTGTAGCCCATTATACAGCTTACGGCATTTCCTCAGTTTGCGGTCGGCTTTGAAGAGTGCAGACATGTTCCGGTCCACCGAAGATCGCCGCTACCGGAGTCCAGAGGTAGTATGGGGTGGGGTGTGGGGAGGCTGGGTGCGCAGTGTGGGTGCGGGTTGTGGGAGGGGGGTTGGGAGACGCCTGGGACCGCTTTCGGTTTTCAGGTATTTAAAAAAAAACGATGGGACCTTTGGCACGCTGGGGTGGCCCAGCATGGCACAAGGACGTTGGGGGGGCGCTGCCGACGGGATTGGGCACCCCGTCGGCCATAGAATTTGTTGCCACGCTGGGGTGGGCCTCAGCATGGCAAAAGGATCGGAGCTGACGATGGGGATTGGGCACCCCATCGGCCATGGAATTTGTGGAGGGGGGCGTCACCTGACGGGGATTGGGCACCCCTGTCGGCAAAGGACCACTTGCCACACTGGGGTGGGCCCCAGCATGGCAACTACTACTTGGGGACGCTGCTCAGCCGACGGGTGAGTGCGGCGGCGCCGACGCTCAGCAGGTGGGAGAGCTGCGCGTGAGCAGCCTCTTATCGGTGCTCACCAAGCGTAGCTTCCTTCAACTGTATGCCACTGCATTTTGGAGCGTGTCATAGACAACTCCAAAATGCATTGGCTTACAGGGGCCGCGCCTGCCAGCACACTGACTGAATTGGAGGAGGATGTGACACACCTCAAATCTCCATGATGGCACTGTGTTTTTGCACATGCGTGCAAGCAACATAAAATGACAGCTGTCACATTTTATTTATTTATTTTATTTATTAATCGTATCTCAATTACCAACCTTGAGTCAGAGACTCTTTTACAAAGGCTCCATGTCTTGATATGACAAAAGTACATTAAACAGTGGATGAGACATTGCATGTACAAAAAATTGTGCAAAGGTGACAAATACAGACAGTAGGCAGGAAACAGTGCATATCTATACATACAGTGCAGTATATATACAAACAGTGCAATTTATATACAAGCAGCATCTGTGAGGTAGAGAGGCTGGACAATGGTCCATGGTCAAAAGCGGACAAGTAAAGAAGATCGAGGTTATGGGCAGCTACAACTGTGCGTGGCCTGAGGTGGCTCTGGAGAGGATTATGAGCCCGTCTGATTTCATATTGGAGATGGAGACTGGGAGAGAGTTTATCCAGGTTGGGGCTCTGTAGATGAAGGACCTCTGGGCCAGAGCAGTCCTGTCTCTGGGCACATGGAGAGAGATTTTAGAGGAGCTGTGGGTGAAGGGAGTGGTGTGAGCAGGTTGAATCAAAGATGAGAGTCTGGGGGGTGAAGTCAACCATAATTGTTTTGGTGAACAGGCAGGACTGGTACTTGAGTCACTCTTCAAGGAAAAGCAGGTTGGCTAGCATGTAAAGAGTGCACGAGTGAGTTTGGCACAACCTGTGAAAGGCTGCATGCTTTGTTGAGAGAAATGTTGATTCTATGGAGAACTGAGTCAGTGGCCGCCCTATAGATTAGGAGCCCATAGTCCACAAGGGATGGGATCAAGAAGTACCGTTTAAGGGCTTTGGGGGAGGCAGTACCTATGGCAGCAAAGAATGCTGAAAAGGGTATTGACTGTGGAGCAAAGGAGATGGATCTGTTCATGGAAGGATAATGCCGGGTCAAAAGTTATACCCAGATATTTAAAGCAGTGAACCTGTTTGAGAGGGTGGAGACTATTAGTCATTAGTTGCAGTGGGGGAGCAACAGAACCTGCTCTGGTTGTGGGAGAAGAGCATGGATTTTGTTTTTGTGGTTGAGAACAAGTCTGTGGTCAATGAACCAAGACTCAGACTGGCTGAAGGATTTCTGGAGAACATCTTGTAGGAAGTGGTGGTCAGGATAGGAGGAGAAAGTACTGCGTTGTCTGAATAAAGGAGGATGGGTCAGAGCAGACTGTGGGAAGGTTATTGAGGTAGATACTGAAGAACAGAAGACCCAGGATTGAGCTCTGGGGTACCCAGAGAGGAATGAGTGGCAGCTACAGTTTTCTCATTTATTTGACACTGGGATCGAGAAGAGAAGTAGTTGGTAAACCAGCTGGAGACCACCAAGCAAAAAAAAAAGTGGCTCAGGACGTTCCCACAGGTGGGAACCATGCCAAAAATGCATCAGCCAAAAAAAACAGTACATACAGTGAGAGCTTATCAATGGCTAAGGAAGAAGATGCTTGCCTAACAATAAGACACTATGAGAAACTGATTTTATCATTAAAAACAGTAAAAGGGCAGATATCAAGACTTTGATAAAGCATCTGGTATAGATGTGAAACGTTGACATTTTTGAGGGATGTGCTGCCACTCTTTGCACTGGGTCATCTTCCCTTTACTGTTTTTAATAATGAAATCAGTTTCTCATACTATCCTATACAGTGTTCAAGTATCTTCTTCCTTAACCATAGATAAACCAGATGGAGACACCTTGGGAGAAACCTAGCTGGGTAAGGGTGGACAGGAGGAGTGGTGGCTAACAGTGTCAAATGCCTTAGACAGATCTTTAGAAGACTGCCCAGCCAGGTCCCCACTATTGAGAGCAGAGTGTAAGAGCTGGAGAATTCCAGGATGGCAGTGGTGGTACTATGACCTTGGTGGAAACATGTTGATCCTCACAAAGGAGGTTGTGAGCAGTGAGGTATTCAGAGAGCTGGTCTGTGACTATTTTTCTAAGGTCTTGGGAGGAATAGAGATCAGATGATAGTTCCCAGGAGTGGTGTACAGTCATCACTCTTGTGTATGGGGTAATGAGTGCTACTTTCCAAATAGAGGGACTTGGCCAAGACAGAGGGAGCAATTGAGGAGGTTAGTGAGGCAGGTGAGCAGGATGTCCAGAACCTCTCAAAGCAGGCTGATATCAAGTGAGTTGTTACTGTGGCTGGGGCTTTTAAGGATGTTTTGAGGTAGGTTTTGCTTCCTGTTCAAGAGTGCGCAGAAGTAGAAATGGGGGCAAGTGAGGAAGGGAGGGAGGTGGCATGGTGGGGACAGGGTCAAAGAAGTTGAGGGGAGAACCGAGCTAAGGTCCGAGAAGGTAGCATTGAAGGTATCAAGCGATGCATTGTGGGTCAGAGGAGATGCTGCCATTGATGTTGATTTGATTGGGAAGGGGTCAGAAATTTGCCACTGAGTATCTTTAATGTTGTCCCAGAAATTTCAGACAGAACCTCAGGAGGAGGACAGGGCAGACTTGTAGTAGTCCACCTTGCTTTGCGGATGGCCCAGGTGCATTTATTATGAGCCTCATGGTAGCGCTGACTATTAGAAGGCTTGCCGGAGTCAAGGGTTTTGTGCCAGACAATGTCCCAATGGCACATTTGGTTGAGTAACGATTGTGTGACCCAGGGGTATAGGAGCTTTTGGCCAACATGTTTTGGTAAGGGAGCAAATAAGTCGAGGCTGCAGTGGAAGGAGCTGGTGAAGTAACTGAGGGCTGTATCAATGTCAGGCACATGATTAATTAGGACCAGTCCCAGTGAGTGAGGCAGGTTTTAGCTCTTCCAGCCTACCTGGCTTGATGCCACACTGGAGGGTGGTTTTGGTCTGTGGCTTTTGTGCTTTGCTTGACCAGGAGAAGAGTATAGGGAATAGTCACTATGGGCATTGGGTAGGGCTGTGGTGTCAGAAATTTTGTGTGAATGATTGGCTAGAACAATGTCCAGCAGAAAGGTGGAGCCATTGGTTGGGTTGATCCAGGTGGGATGAGTGACCAGTTTGTGTGAGATCAAGGGCTGCTATAGCATCTTTGGGCTGAGCAGCAGAATTGGATAGCCAATTAATGTTAAGGTCCCTTAGCGTGATTTGTTCAGTTTTAAATGGGAGCTGGGAGAGGTGGTCTAGTAAGGACTGGAGGGCTAGTTTCTGGTGGCATGGGGCAATATAGTCTGCAGAGATAAATAACAGTGCCCTGGAAGGATCAGGAAGACTTTGATAGTGAGGGCTTGAGCGCCATGGTCAAGTTGTGGAGCAGGGAGGCATGTACTGAAATGGAATCTCTGAAGTAAATGGCACAGCTTCCCTCCTGCTTCCCAACACTGTCTTCCTGAAACAGGGTGTTCCCAGGAAGACGAAGAAGGAGTCAGAGGTGGTTCTAGAGATCCAGGTCTCTGCAATAGTCAGGACATCAGGTTGGTGCTGGACGATCCATCCCTGTGGACTCACACATTTTTTTTAGAGGCTGCAGATGTTCATTGAAGCAATACAGATTCTCGGTGAGGGGGTACTGATGGGGAGGGCAGGAGGGGGGATGGTTGGGGTGAATGTTCCTGACATCAAGAGGAGAAGAGATAACATTCTGAGGAGCACCAGATGGGGCCCTACAGTGGGCGGGGCAGAAGCAGAGGCATGAGTGTTCAGGAGGGTAAACAGGATGGGAAGACAGTAAGAGTAGGAAAAACCAGGAAGAGGGGTGACTGGTGGGAATCAGGGGAGAGAGAGTAAGCAGGAAGGGAGGAGG
Source organism: Neoceratodus forsteri (assembly GCA_016271365.2). Taxonomy (NCBI): domain Eukaryota; kingdom Metazoa; phylum Chordata; order Ceratodontiformes; family Ceratodontidae; genus Neoceratodus; species Neoceratodus forsteri. The sequence continues at coordinate 420,470,092 of CM057451.1, forward strand.
CACTGGGGTGCTAGGGTGGGGGTGGCAACAGAGGGAAAGGTGCCAGTTAAGGGAGGAATGTAGAGGAAGTGGTCAAGGTGGTCTGAGTGTGAGGACGTGGAGGAGTAGTGTCAGAGAGGTGCAGCAGGCAAGGAGAAGATGTGCGGAGAGGCAAGGGTGGTGGTATGCTGGGTAGGACAGGTGAAAGACATAGTAGGGTGCCTATGCAAGGAGACTGAGGGGCTATAAGGGGATACTAAGAACACTAGCAGTGAGGCAGCCGATGGCCCAGGGGTAGGGTCATGGACTGCAGTGGAGAGGGTACATGGTTCAAATCCCAAGGGGTAGAAAGAGACAGGAGGAGCAAATGTGAGAAAGAAGGAGTGTGATCTAGAAAGTGGGTCAAAACACAGAGAAAGAAAGGTTGCAGAGGGCAGGACGAGTGGTGGAGGAAGAGACAGTAGTGACTCCTGGTTGTCAGAGAGGGACTAGAAATAAAAGATAAATGTGGGGTGGAAGGCAGGAGGAAGAGAAGAGTGGGAAATGAGCATAGAGTAGAAGGAGAGTGTCAGCAAATACTGGAAAGTGCAGAAGGGTACAATGTTACCATCTAGTGGTGGTTGGTGATAACCAGCAGATGGAGAAATGGACACTTAGAGAAAATCTGAGCAGGTCAAGTGACTAGGGTGGTCTTTAAATTAAGGGATGCGGTGGATGGGGCAGTCAACAAGTAACGTTGCAGGATAACACCCCTCAGCAAGGTGGCTGTGAGGGGAAGGTTGCTGATGTTACCTCTTGGGTGCCATCAATCCGCCTCTACCCTGGGTGCTGGTGTGCAGGCAGCTAGAGTTGTGTTGGGGATGGGGCCTTGGATGGCCTGAAATAGTAAGAGGAAACAAAGAATTAATTATAGCAGTGGAGGGCCTCACAAATAAGTCCATGGTCGGAGTGCCTAGTGCATGCGCTAGCTGAAACTATCACAGCACGGGTGGGCTAGACATGGAAGAGAACTGGAGCCCAGAAAGAAATGCCAGAGACACCATGATCACATGGTGGGCCCTCAGGCTGAGTCACCAGCAGAGTCAGGTAAGACACAAAACCCCATCTAAGAGCAGAAATAATCCCTTAACATAAGCTTACACAGAGATGTACACAGAACAAATACTGGACTGTAAACCTAAGCCGACTACCTAGTGCTGCAGACAGCCTGACCGTACGTGAGCAAGAGAGAATCCCAAACTGTAGCACATTAAGAGTAATAAAGGTCGCTATAAGCAGTTCAGTAAGCTGTAAAAACATGTCCAAAATGTCTGGTGCAGGAATTAAAGTCTCTTCAGGCCCCTATGAAAACAAGCAGGTTGCACAGGAAGTGTAGCTGGTCATAGTCAATCAGCACTGTTCAGTGGTTACAAGATGCTTTAAGAATAATAATGTAACACCCTCAGCAAGCAAGCTGTGCGGGGAGGGCTGCTGATGTTATCTCTTGGGTGCTGTCTGTCACTCTGTCCCTGGGTGCTGGTATATGCAGGTGGCTTAGAGTTGTGTTGGGTATGGAGAGCCCCGAGGGCTTCTTGGGTGCCACTGGTCAGCTCTGTCCTGGATGCATTTGTGAGGTGCTGTAAAGATATGGCTATGTTGTAAATTTGGGTAAAAATACTGAAAATTACCAAAGGTATGAAGCCTGGGTTCGCAAAATTCAGTGTACCTCTAGGCTCATAACTTTGCTGTTTTTAATATTTCTACACCAAGGATCGATTCTAGAAGGGTGGCACAGGCAGGCACCAAAGACAACCTGCGCCATCTGCAACTGCAACATTGAATCTGCACCCTATTCTAGAAGGGCAGGGTCTCCTCAGCAAAGTCCAGCAGATTGTGACATGAGGCAAGGTATGCCGCACAGAGGCGTACCTGGCCAGCATGTCACAACCCACTGCTGTAGGTCGGTGCACCCCGACCCATGCCCCGATCTCCGGGTCACCACCACAACAGGTGACATGTCACCTGCCTTGGTAGTCCAGTGCCCCCAACCATAAAGTAAAAACTTTCCTGTTTCCCTGGTGATCTGTGCCCCCCACTATACATTAATGAAATAATATAATATCCCCATTTCCCTGGTGATCTAGTGCCTCCTTAACCAAACAGTGAATGAATTAAAAAGATCAGTTACCCTGGTTGTCTAGATCCCCCTGAACCGAACAGTAAAATAATAAAAATGATCCATTATCACTCATAGTCTAGTGGCCCCACCAAGCAGTGCCAGCCACCAGCACCTCCCTCACCTGTCCCCAGCCAGCTCTGTGAGCCACCTCCACCTCCATGGCCAGTTATTTGGCTGAGTGCAGTATTAGCACTACTGCACAGATGCGCCAGAAATTAATTTCTGAGTGCGTCTGCAGTATCACTACTACTGCACTCAGCTGGCAGCTGACAGTTGAGGTGAGAAGTGGTCTGTGCCAGTCACCGGCTGGGGATGAGTGGGGGGAAGGGTGGGCTGGCATGGCTTGGTGGGGGCCACTAGACTACCAGGATAACTGGATCATTTTCTATTATTTTACTGTTCAGTTCTAGGGGGCTACTAGACTACCAGGGTAACTGGATAATTTTCTATTATTTTACTGTTCGGTTCAGGGGTGGACCACTAAACTACCAGGGTAACTGGTTCGCGTTTATAATTTTAATATTCAGTCCGGGAGGCACTAGACTACCAGGGACATCGGGCTATTGTTTTATTCCTTTAATGTACAGTGGGGGAACACTAGACTACCAGGGCTGGAATATTGCCACATATGCTGTGGGCATCTCGCAGTTCAGGGCACGGGTGGGGATGGCAGTGCCACCCTGTGGGGCTTCTGCCAATGGCTGCTTCCAGGGGCTAGGGGTATGTATTATGCAGGCCCCACTGGGGTGTGCTGGGAAGGGAGAGGTAACTGCACTATCCACTGACAGCCAACGGGTCTACAGGGACTCTGGGGCATCTCAGAAATTATACCAGCTAAATGCTGGTATAACATACATTGCCAGATCTCCTGGGGGGTTCTTGGAGAATCCTGATGTGGGCACTTTATGGCTGCTTGGAATTGAAAACGTGATAACTGTAAGATATAGTCCAAAAGTCCATAAAAGTTAATATGTTTTATTTGTTGAACTCCTTGTTTCTCGATTAAAGTTTGAGAAAGCTGGTCATTTAAATGGAGCTCACAGGGTCAGGTACTCCCTTAACTTCACACTCTTAAACTTTCAAACTCCTCGTTTTTCAATTAGAGCTGAGGAGAAAAGGGAAAGACATGGAGTTCGTTTACTTGGCTTCAGCTTTGTTATACTTATTCTCAATGTTGGCATTGATTCTCAAAGTATTTTAAATAAATTTTACCTTGCTCCACGCCATGGGATTGATGACCTCTTCCAAAAGGAACCGAGTGGTCTGAGCTAAGGGTTTAAATGCGGTTTGAAAAGCCAGCAAAATTGACAGGGGTGATATGTCATTCATGAAGCCAAACCTTAACCCGCTTATAGGTTTAGCTACTGATTGAAAAAGAATGAGCTGCATGACTTTCCTGTAGCTAAGTGGTGAGTTTAAGTGGCTCACTTAGTACATAATGGGAGTCAGTGGTTCAGACTCTGTCCTCGGCTGACTGCCAAATTAAAATCTTTTGTCTCTATTAATATATCATATTTTCTACTCTTTCCTGTAGATTTATATTTAATAACTATATTGATCAAATGTTTAAATAAAAAGGATCAATTCAACCTTTACTGAATATGTCTACTTTGTTTAAACCATCTGTTCATGTCTATGCACAAATTAATTTTCCTAAGTAATCTAAATTACTTTTCACATTTGTAACTTTTGTTTTCGATTAACTATTCATACAAAAAGTTATCTGTGTTCAAATCTGAATTGGGAAAAGATTAAAAAAAAAACAAAGAGAGATTAATTTCAATTATTAAATGTGTGTTAATTATTAAGTTAAATGTAGGTTATACTCCCACCAGAACCACTGGAACAGTCAATAAATACAACTTTGTTCTCAATGAAATATTTCACTCTACTTTAGTTTCATACACATTTCTTGAAAGGATGCAATGTTCCAAAAGGTTGCAATGTTCCAAAAAGTAATGATACTTGATAATAAATTAATTCCAGTATAAATTCCAGGTGCATGATTCATTCATGCCGATTCTAGGATTAGTACTGTCCATAATATACAGTATATCCAAAACTTCTCTTTTCAGCAGCAAATTTTCCCATGAAATATTACGTCCTTGTGTTTCATTGATTTTCTCAAGTCCCCAAAATCTCAATGAAGCTGGTGAATTCCTTCGTTGTTGAAATGCTTTGCCACTGAATATTTTTTATCTTTAGTTCTGATGTCAATCTTGTGTTCACCAATCCTCATTCTTAGTTCTCATTTTGTTTTCCCCAATAACGTTTATCACATGGAAATTGTAATATATAAATTACATGATGTGATTTGCATGTTATATGTTGTTTGATTATGTGTTTTTATTGGTGTATGGATGTTCAAAACTGTTTTGTTCTATGTATTATTACAATGACAGCACAAGCCACATGGAAAACTGTCTTCTTTAAGGGTCCTAAATGTAGTTGTTTTTCTTGTTTGGGATTCGTCATATGTTTTATGTGTTGTGTGTGCACTAGTGTATCCTTTAAAGTCTTATTCCTCTTTGATGTAAGTAACTGAATATCTGCCAAATCTTTTGCTATGGCTTTCACTCATGTGAAATATATACCAATTGTTAACCAAAGTACTCTTTATTTTATTACTTAAAAAAGTCATGCATGCAGTGATAGCACAGAGTACCCAGATTTTTCTGCATGCCCAAAATGCATCCTCCTTGTGTGCTGAAAATTGACATGTGGTAACCAAGTGAAATGAGTGTGTTTCAGCATGTACAAAGTCCCCAGAATTAATGGCACACTCAGTCATGCGTGCAGTGGTGGTACACAGTCCACAGAATTTTTCTGCATGCCCAAAATGCATCCTCCTTGTTTGCAGAAAATTCACAAGTGGTAACACAGTGAAATGGGAGTGTTTCCTTTAAAGTCTTATTCCTCTTCAATGTAACTAACAGAATATATGTAAATCTTTGCTATGGCTTTCACATGCCTGAAGTATATACCAATTGTTAACCAAAGTACTTTTATTTTATTACTTAAAAAAGTAATTCATGCAGTGTGGTACAGAGTACCCAGATTTTTCTGTATGCCCAAATGCATCCTCGTTGTGTGCAGAAAATTGACAAGTGGTAACACAGTGAAATGAGTGTGTTTCAGCACATACAAAGTCCCCGATTAATGGCAATATCTAGTCACATGCAGTGGTGGTACATAGTCCCCAGGTTTTTCTCATGCCCAAATGTATCCTCCTTGTTTGCAGAAAATTCAAAAGTGGTAACACAGTGAAATGGGAGTATTTCAGTACATACAAAGTCCCCAGAATAAAATGATGACCGTGAGCGATAGTTGCTGGTCCAATGTGTTCTGTGAGGTAATTAACAAATCCAGTGTGATCATCTCAACTGGATGGAAGGGTGCCCTTGTCTGTACACTAATAGTAGACTTGGTGAGTAGATATATATAGATATATGTTTGTGTATTTTGTAGGTGAGGAGGGGTTGACATGGACATGTACTCATGGTATTGTTCTGTATCACAGGTCACAGAAACTGTGTGTGTGCATTCCAGTGCTCAATGAGATTTTTTTGCATTGAAATTGGAAATGGATAACTCTCAAGCACATGAAGGTAAGTATTTATTTTGGTGGGGAGCATATTTTCAGGTTTGTCTGTAATGGTTTCTTATTTTGTTACTTCTTCACAGATTTCATCTGCATGGTCATGGTCATCTAATGAAACAACTTCTGCATGTTTCATTGTGCCCAAGCCCGGGGAGTGGGATGCCTGATGTTGAAGAACTTTTGGATAAGGCCACTTTGACAGAACAACAAAGCATCTGGATGTTTCTGAAAAAAGAAATGAATGACTTCTTACAGCTTAATTGTTATTTATCCCTCCCTGTTTCTCAATCTCAAGTCAAGTTACATTTCAAACTCACATCTTGTCAACTAACACGACCTGTGTGCAATATTTGCTGCAGTCTTTCCAAAACAATGAAATGGATGAAATAAAATCTTCATACTTACCAGAATGGATTTCATGGATATTCCATAGGTTCCTCTCTGTATGGTACAGCAGAAGTACCATTTCCACAGAGTTTTAGTGATGGAGACTTTTTGATAACCTGTAAAAACACAAAATAAGTATACCGTATGTGTTTGACTATTGCGGCTCTGAAAAGCTACAGAAAACAAAACATACAACTAAAGGAAGTGAAACAGCATAACAAACATAGAGTACACATACTCACGTTATGGTTTAAATATTAAGAAGCTTTGTGACTGTGGCTTATGGATGTGGTGGTCCAGACAGACTCATGCTCAGTGGTGGCAGTGGCTAACATCAGTCCTGGTGGTAGTGGTCTGGGGGGCAGAGAGACTCATGCTCAGTGGTGGCAGTGGCTAACATCAGTCCTGGTGGTGGTGGTCTGCGGGGTAGACAGACTCATGCTCAGTGGTGGCAGTTACAGTGGCTAACATCAGTCCCGTGGTGGTGGTCCGGGGGCAGAGAGACTCATGCTCAGTGGTGGCAGTGACTAACATTAGTCCTGGTGGTGGTGGTCTGGGGCGCCAGACAGACTCATGCTCAGTGGTGGCAGTGGCTAACATTAGTCCCAGTGGTGGTGGTCCAGGGGCAGACAGACTCATGCTCAGCGGTGGCAATGGCTAACATCTGTCCCGGTGGTGGTGGTCCAGGGATGGACAGACTCATTCTCAGTGGTGGCAGTGGCTAACATCAGTCCTGGTGGTGGTGGTCTGGGGCGGAGAGACTCATGCTCAGTGATGGCAGTGGCTAACATCAGTCCCAGTGGTGGTGGTCTGGGGGCCGGACAGACTCATGCTCAGTGGTGGCAGTGGCTAACATCAGTCTCGGTGATGGTGGTCTGGGGGTTGACAGACTCATGCTCAGTGGTGGCAGTGGCTAACATCAATCCCGGTGGTGGTGGTCTGGGGTGGCACAATGCCTTTTAACAACTTCAGTTAAAACCTGCCAACCTTAACCACATCATCATCCTCATAGAGCTTCCCTCACAGTCATCTATGTCTGAAGTCTGACCACTAGGAAATTCCTTTTCCATTTCTGTCATCATCTACATCAGTGGTGGGCCGTTTCAGGCAACCACTGCCAGTGCCACCAGGATGGTGTATTTCCACATCACCAAAACCACCATGACTAGGCGGTATGAATACTGAGGTTGCAGCCTGTGCTGGTATGTGCCGCTCATTCATTTTAATGAATGTTTGCAAACTACCATTTGCAGGAGACAGGGTTGTCCAATGGTCCCTGACTATTGCACCTGCTGAGCTGAAAACCCTCTCAACACTTACCCTGGAGGGTGGGCATATGAGGTACTTCAGTGCCACTGCGGTGAGCTCTGGCCATTCACTGACCTTTCCACTCCAGTAGAAAAGAGGATCTTAAGTTATTGTCAGATGCCTGTTTTCAGACACATATGACTCAACCATTCTCTGAGCTGCACTAAGTCCAGTTGTTGATGCATCATCCTGTTCTCCCAAGTAATTTATTTCACAAATACCCACTTGGGACAAAGCTTCCCAAAGTGGGTTGACACCAGCCACTTTGGATGACAGACCACCTTGAACTGCTGTCCCCTTCCCCTTGCAGGATATGCTTGATAGTCCTACAGGTACACCTTCAGCAGGATTATGTTGCTGAGGTTTGCTGACCTTGGCACGTGACTTCTGTGCCCCATGAACCAAGCACACTAGTTGACCACTGCTATTTTATACCTGTTCAGGCCCTCCTTCCAGTACTGAAGCAATTCCACGTTTGTATCGTGGGTCCAGCATTGTTGCTATGACAAAGTTGTCACTACGCTGAATGCTCACAATGTGATGATTCTGGTTGAATACTCTCAGAATGTGTTGCAGCAACATACTGTTACCATCGACGCCGGCAACATCAAGGCCATGCTGTGCATTCATCAATGTCTGCCTCAGCACCTACAGCAGTGGAATTGATTGGCTAATGGAGGCAGACTCGCCACTCATTGCCCGTGTGGCATGTTCAAAAGGCTGCAAAATTGTTATTACAGAGTCCATGAGGTGCCACTGTTCAGTCGTCATAGACATGGAGGCCCTGGAACTGTCATGGCTAGTGTGCATCACAAAATATTCTGAGATGGTTTTGTATTGTTCATACAACCTCTCTGCCATGTATAAAGTGGAGTCCCATCAGGTGACAACTTCCAGCTTCAAGCGGTGCTGAGGCAGGCTGTTTTGTATCTGCAACTGTCGCAGTTGGTCCGGCCTTTAAAGATCTTGAAAAGTGAGAGCAGATATGTCATGCAACAGTCAGCATTTCCTTTACATCAGGGTGCTGCAGAAACTCCTGCACCACAAGATGTGAACAGTGGGCCATGCATAGAATACGAAAAAAAACCACCATTCGTAATGTATTTCACCACATTTGACACATTGTCACTTGCTATGATCCCAGCTTTCAGGGACAGGGGTTTAGCCATCTGTCAATTTCAGTCAGTACCACATCCAATATGTTCTCACCAGTGTGTGAACAGGTCACATTGCACAAAGCAATCATTGCATGCTGTCGAATTCCTGGAAGATTGCCACTGCAACAATCCACATTACTGCACTGATTATTCACACTACCAACATCACAAACAACCCTGGCACCTGCGCTCAGTGTGCAGTTATACCTAAATAAGAACTCCCGCTGTTTTGCCACTTATCCACATATCCATACTTAAATGGATGAATGGAGAGGAGGAATGTTGAAGGGCATGTCTTACTGAGTCGGACACAGTGCAGAACAACTCGGGGACAGCACAGGTAGAAAAGTATGTCCTGGATGGTACTTTCTATTTGGACAGGCATGTGCAGCAAGCTGCCGGAACCCAAAATTCTCCACAAAGGAGCAGGGCAAAAGATCAATTGCCAGCATTTCCGCTACAGCAGCATTAAGTTCACATTACACTGTATGATTGGGAGTGTACTTCAGCTTATGAGCAAAAACACTCTGTAACTTGGGCTGACTTAAATGTTTTACATGGGTTGTGATCACAAATGGTTGTGCTCTGTGATGAATGGCATTGGCAGTGGGTGGAGTGTGGACGTTTGATGAAGACGGTTGCACAGGTGATGATGACAAACCCAGAACTGCAGTTACTTTGCCAGATTTGCCAACCGGAATTGATGTACCACTTGCACCAGACACACTGCATTCACCACCACCAAAACTGTTATTCTCACCAGCACTGGACAACATTTCAAAGTCATTATGGTCTTCTACCTCATCATGTCTGTAGTAATCCTCTGCTGTTATTACCTCAGAACTGGATACATTTAATTTACTACTGGACTTAACAGTCATGGAAGGGGATAACAAGTTCGCTGTGGTTGCCGATGATGAGGTGAGCGATCCCCACTGTGGCAATAGCTGCCAGCTTGTGCTGGGTCCACAGTGCCAAGTGCCTATTCTTAATATGCGTTATGCTGTCCTCCTGTGCCCAGATGGCTCCCCTTTTACCTCGACTCACACGCATGGCAAACTTGGCAGATTGCAACTGATTCATCATTTGCATCTTGAACAAAAAATCCCAAACAAGGGATTGTGATGATCTGCTTTAACATGTCCATGATGTGGCTTATTTAAGTCTGTTATTTTAAGCACTGAAGTGGGGGTGGGGCACATGATGTTTCGGGCACTGCACACCTGGACTGCAACTGACCACTATATACTACTTATCACATTTATTGCTGGGTCATTATCATCAAATAAAACCAATAAATCACAAGTTTTTATAGGGGGATTCCTGCAAACAGACTCAGACACAGCCACTTTGTATTTCTTTTCTTTGGTTCTCAACTGGGGTCAATTACATCATCATCATATTCATCAACGTCACACACATCCACCTTGATGCTAGCATGTGGGCTGCATGTTGCAACAACACAAAATCATCATCATCACATTCTTCATCATCATCTACACCACCATCACCTGATATTTTTTCACCACAGTGTGAATCACTGCATGGAAAATGTGACATTAACCACCATGGTGGATGGAATATCTCATTGTAGTATCGTTGACATGATTATCAGAATCCTCAGGTTCAGTTACTGGGAAGTATGACATCATCTATGCTGCCACTCACTTGCACTGCTTCGCAATCCACTATATTTTGGATACAGTAATATCACCACCACTAACACCACTAACACTGACACCACCGGCTTGGAAAACATCATCTGCTCCAACTACGAGTGAAGCTACTGATTGGGCTGTAAAGAACATTGAAGGAGAAATACTTTTCCTCACAACAGCAATGCACTACTGCCAGCATTGCCATGGCAAGAACCAGCTTTGCTTGCATGTCTCTTTGCTGGCATTTTGGGGATCAACAACAATATTATAACCACATTTAGATTTTGATACGCTCACTCTCTGATTGTGGGACACTGGATGTGAAGCCAAAAAAACAACTGTAGCTTCAGCAACAAATAGAGACTAGTCTGTCATGAAATGAAAACAACTTCAGTAACCAGTGGTGCTGATGAGGTCACAAAAACAATCCAATCTGGTAAAAATTCCTTTGCCGTGGGGGTGGGGAGCACTGACTGCAGATTTTATGGCAGTACAAGCAACAAAGCAAAGAACAGATACCACAATCACAGTACAAAATCAGGCAGCTACAGTGGATAGCAGGTTCACACTGCTGCGCTGCAATTACACTAGTCTGTGGCACAATAAAAGGTGTATTATTTGATGTCATGCAACACTATACACACACTCACAGATGTACACAGAACAGTTTGTCTGCAATGGTGAGCGAATAATGCATAGCAAATTATAAAGTTCAGTAATATGCCATGTATTGTAATGTAAACAACCTGAAATTATGAACTGCTGCACCAGATCCACACAACACACAATCAGCAAGAAAATTTCAACAATTACTGACAGTATTACTGTGTGTATATTAACACAGTCAGTTATATAACTAAAATATAACCAAAAACAAAGAAATCACTATTTCTCCAACTTAAATCTACCTACTCCATGGATATGCCTCTCCCCAAAGCACACTTTCATTGTCTTTCACTACACACACACTCAATGTTGTACATTAACATTCAAAATCCATATAAAAACAAAAGTGCTTGATGATATGAGCACAGGAGGGTTTCCTACAATCGATGAACTAAAATTTGAGCCCCCAAAATGCAAAAATGCTTTTTTAACAGCTTTTAGAAGGTTTCAATCACAGACAGCTCTCAGAGCACACCGTTTCCTACTCCTTCCACACACACTACCCCGAACTGAGGCTGTGCAGATCTATATAGAGCCCATGTGACCTGAAATCCCATGAATCACTGCAAAATTTGCCTTCGGAGATTAAAAACAAGGCGAAGTAAGGTGAAGTGGCTTGTTTTAATGCACTTCACCTTAAGATTTTGGTGGAGTAGTGGTCTGGGAAGGCACAGTAACACAAAGTCATTGTCTTCAATGGACTTCACGTTACTCATCATAACGCTAAGTACTCCGCTTCACGTTGCGGAGTACTCTGCAAATCCACCTTTGCTCCTCGAATCACTTCTGGACAATGTGCCAAACAGAGGTTCCTGTACAGGTATCATTTGCATTCATGGGGGCAAACACCATTACCCTATCACTGTTCTAAATATGACCACACAGGGCAAGCCAGCTAGAGTAACTGCAGGACTTGTGCCTAGACTTCCTGATCCTGTGGTTATTGGGCATGAAATTCCAGATGTTGGCACCCTTAATAACAATGAATGACTACAGTATGTCTGCAGTGACTACAGGGTCCAGCCTAAACAAGAAAAAGACCCTTATTGACACACACTTTTCCTTTTTGAAGGAGAAGTAATGGGCACCAGGAAAGGATTACCATTCCAGAAAGGAAAAGAAACAACTAAAGAAAAAGTGGAAAAAGAACACAATGGACTACCTGAGTTAACTTAAACAACATTTTGAGAAGCAAATGCAGAGGAAAGGGCAGATAGAGGATGTGAAAGAGTAATGGGAAGCAATTAAGGGGTTAGTAAAGGCCACAGACATCTGCATCAGGAGGGTTAAGAAAAGCAAAGATTGAAGAGGCTATTGTGGTTCACCCAGGAGGAGAGAGGAGCAACTGGGGAGAAAAGAAGTGCATTCAAAACAATATAAGAGGACCCAATGGGATAAAGACAGGAGATCTACAAGGAAAAACTGAGGATGGCAGGGCAGAAGAATAGGAGGGCTAAAGCGGACACAGAAGAGAGAATCACCAGACAGGCCAGAAGAGGACAAAACTTTTTAGGTATGTTAGGAGCAAAAAGGCAAAGCAGGGATAGTTAGACTGAAGGGAGGTGGTAGTACAGGTGAGGAAGACTTTGAGAAGTTGGAAGCATTAAATAGGTATATCTGCTTGGCCTTCATGATAGAGGGGAGGAGAAGGGACCAGAGTTAAAGGGATGGGGAAGGGAAGGTACTGGGGTAGATCAAAGCCTGTTCACTGAAGGCAGAATAAGAGAAGACTAGGTAGGTTAAGAGGTAAAGCTAAGAGGTTGGATGCTCTGCATCCTAGGGTACTCCAGGATTGAAGGAGGAGCTGGCAGCTCCTTGGTGAGGGTGTTTAACTTTTCTGTGGCCATGGGACAGGTGCTGAGGGACTGGAGGAGGGCAGACGTGGTACCATTCCACAAGAGTGGCAGCAGGGAGGAGGCAGAAAACTATCATCTGGTCAGCATCAACTTGGTGGTGGGTAAGGTGATGGAAGCACTCTTGAAGAAAGATTGTCAGATACCTTGCTGATAATTGACTGCAGGATGACAAGCAACATGGCTTCACTGCAGGAGGTTGTGCCTGACGAACTCATTGAGTTTTTTGATTGGGTGACCAGGGTGGTGGATCACAGGTGGTGGTAGATGTGACCTACCTGGACTACAGGAAGGCCTTTGACTCCATTCCTCACATAAGGCTGGTTAATAAGTTGGACAGCTTGGGACGGGACCAAAAACAATGAAGTAGGTAGAAAACTGCATGCAGAACAGGAGCCAGAGGGTAGTGGTGAATGGAGTACTCTCCAGGAGAAAGGATGATGATTGGGTGCCCAAAGGGTCAGTGCTAGTGCCCATACTTTTTAATATATGTATCAGAGATATAGGGAGGGACTAGAAGGAAAGTGTGCCTGTTTGCAGAAGACCACAAGATCTGCAATAGGGTGGACACCACGGCCAGGTTGGAGTCAATGAGGAGGGACCTAAAGAGGCTGAATGGGTGGTCATAAGCATGGCAACTGAAGTTTAATGTGAAAAATGCACTGTGGGGCACATGGGACATAATAACCAGTAAACCAGCTACATTCTGGGAGGGAGGAAATAAAGGTGACCAGGCAGGAGAGGGATCTGGGGGTTATAATTTTAAATAACCTCAGGGTAGGGAATCAATGCAGCAATGTGGTGGTCAGGGCAAATGGAATGCTGGCATGCATTGGGAGGGTGTAACAAGCAGAAAGAAGGTGGTACTGATGCCCTCTATATGTTCATGGACAGGCTTCACCTGAGTATGGGGCACAGTTCTGGAGGCCCCACCTGAGGAAGAATATTGATGGGATAAAAGGACTAGAGAAGGAAAACATAGATGGTGCAGGGCATGCATCGATGCCCTATGAAAAGAGGCTGAAGGAGCTGGACCTGTACTTGTCGGAGACTAGGAGGAGAGGAAGGATATGATAGAAGAGTTCAAGTACATAAAAGGGATAAGTATGGTAGGAGAAGGAGCCTATTCAAAATGAAAAGAAGTGATAGAACAAGAGGTCATGGTCTGAGGTTGGAGGGAGGAAGATTCAGGAGCAGTACATGGGTACATTATTTCACTGAAAGGGTAGTGGACCCCTGGAATAGTCTACTAGAGGAGGTAGTGGAGTGAAACCATAGAGGGTTCAAGAGGGATGGAAAGATATAAAGGATTGGCCAGATGGGGCCAAGAGGTGTATTTGGATGGGGGTGGGAGGAGTATCGGGACAGACTCGATGGGCATTAGTGTCCTTTTCTGGTAACATTCTTCTATGATCCTATGAAAATGTTTGCAGCGGGTGATATTGGTTGAACAAAAGAATGATAAGACAATTCCTTTTTTTCAACAGGTAAATGTTTGTGTAAAGGGACACCCAAGTATAAGGAAGAAAATAACAATTTATACAGGATCTGTGTTAATCCAAACACAGAAGTGGTCCAACAGTTGGCAGTCCCTGAAAGGTTTCATTCTGAATTACTATATTTGGCCCATGATTTACCATTAGCAGCTCACGTGGAGAGGACCATACCTTTACTCACTTGTTGCAAAAGTCCTTCTGGCCCAATATCCATGAACAGGTTGTGATTATTGTTGAGCCTATGTAGAATGTCACAGAGTTGCACAGATTGGGAGAAGACATATGGTTCCCTCAATGCCCTTACCTTTGGTGGCTATGCTCTTTGAGAGAATAGCTATGGACATAGTAGGGCCCTTAGAGAAAAGCTCTCAGGGAACCGCTTATACTGGGTCTTATACTGGGTCAAGAATGGTAGAAGATCTTGGCCCATATGAAAACAGTTCCCCACATTAGTGGGCACATTTCAACCTATTATCCCTTATCATTTGATCTATTCTTTTTTTGAATTCCTCTGTTGATTTACTGGCCACTACCTCCATTGACAACATATTCCATATTCTCCCAGTTCTATTTAGAAATTAGTAGTATACCCTGTTCTTTTAACTGTGTCCAACTAATTAGCATTCTATGTCCTCTTAGCCCTTAAGTTTTGTTTAAATTTTAATCCTACCTCCTTTATTAGTACTTTGTCAACAATAATTCTGTACAAAAGTAAGTCTCCTCTTAGTCTTCTCTGCTCCAAGGAGAACAGTTCTCCTTAGCCTTCAACATACCCATAGTTACCTAATTTTCCCATCATTTTAGTATACCTTCTCTGCACCACCTCCACTCTCTTAATTTCTCCTTTTATAGGGTTTCACAGCTGTGACTCAAAATCTAAGTAAGGTCTCACATACGATCTATATACAGACAATAAACAGACTATTGATTTGCTCACAAAATTGCATTTTATATTTTTAACCATGTAATTAGTTTTTGTGTATGATATGAGTCCTTTATTTTCAAAACTCAAATGATTATCAATGATTACCCCACAGTCTCTTTCCTTCTCTACCTCCTGTAATTCTTCTCCATTCAACATATATTTGTTTTCCTATTAGATTTCCCTAAATGTATCACCATTGATTTTTGTATACTAAAACTCATCCTGTTATGTGTTGCTCAATTCTGTATCCTTTCCAAATCCATTCTCATTGAATCCCATTGTTCATGTGAATTAACAGGTCCACCTAGTTTTATGTCATCAGTAAATTTGGCAATCTGATTGATAATACCATGATGCAAATCACTTATATACAATGAAAAAGAATGGGCCCAAGGACTGATCCCTGTTGCACACCTCATCACTGTTATATGTAGCCCCATTACTAATATTTCCATTATTAGTGGTGCTATTTCTTTATGTACCTAGGTGCAATTGGTCCAGCCTGCAGATTTATGTATCGTAAATTTCTATTAATTGTTTTACTTCATCCCTTGTTGTTAACAAATCAGATATCTTATGATTTTCATGAACTTTAACATTTATGACCTCTCCGTTAATTTCAAATATGGTATGCACTAAAAAGTATTTGAGTGCATCAGCCATTCTTTTGGTTTCCTAATTTCCATGTTATCCCTCTTTAATGGCCCCATTTCTTGCTTATCCTTCCTATTTTGGTCGATATATGTAAAAACTTTTACCATTATCCTTCCTATAAGCTAAATTTGCCTCCACCTTCCTTTTCTTAATTATCTTGTTTTTGCAGTCCTCAGAGTGACTTAATAATGTGTTATAGCTTCTTCCATCCTAGTAATTTCATCTTTTTATATGCATTGTGTTTTTTAAACATGCTTTCATTAATTTATTATTATACCATTGTGGCTTTTCCTTTTCTATTGTCGTCTTCCTATCTGGTACATTTTTTCTAAATCTCTTAATTTGGTTTTAAACACCTGCCACATGTGTTCAACATTTTGTCCTTCAAAACTCTTTTTCCAATTCCATTTTTAGTTTGTCTCTAA
This sequence comes from Neoceratodus forsteri, assembly GCA_016271365.2. Lineage (NCBI taxonomy): Eukaryota > Metazoa > Chordata > Ceratodontiformes > Ceratodontidae > Neoceratodus > Neoceratodus forsteri. Next base: position 420,486,359 of record CM057451.1, read on the forward strand.
TCTGTTTAAAATTTGCCCTATTGTAATTTTTTGCTATCGTCCTACCTTTTATGTAATTTACTTGTTTTTAACATTAAATGTTATAATATAATGGTCATTGTTTTCCAATTGCTCCCTTATTTTTATTTTGTTATAATAGCTACCCTATTTATTATCAACAAATCCAAAATAGATCCCCTCTAGTTAGTTTATGAATAAGTTGTTTCAGATTTGCCATTTCCAATATTTGAATACATTTCATCTTACCTTCTTATTTTCACCTGTTCCCCACTCAACATTCGGTAAATTAAAATCTCCTGCAATGATGACCTCTCCTCTAAGGCCATTTGTTCAATGTCATTTCTAATTAAGAGTGTCAGTTTCCTTACCACTGTTTGGTGGTCTATAAAAAAGACCAAATAATATTTTTTTTATCCACTGCCCCTGACACTTGAATCCATAAAGATTCAATTTCTTCATTGGCTGCAGTATTATATGGATTACTTTGTATGTCCTCTCTAATGTAGATTGCTACACTGCCCTTTCTTGTTTTTCCTTTCTTTAGAGTATAATATATATCTCTCTATATTGGTATTCCATTTTATTTTTGGTTCCCACCATGTTTCATCTCCACATATCAATCTTCTCACTCATTAGTTTAACCTCTAATTCTGCCTTCTTTTCCATATTCAAACTTCTGGCATTTAAAGACCAAACTGATATTCCATGGTTATTTTCCTTATTTGACTCCTGGCACATATGTTGTTGCCATTGCTTGGTTTAAAAGATATGCCCTTCTCCCCATACATTCTAGTTTAAATTACTATTCACGACTGTTTTATTTTCCAACCCCAATGTCCTTCTCCCTTTCTACTCAAATGTAATCCATCCTTACAGTAATATGGACGGTCCATAATGTATTCTTCCCAATGTTTTATACACCTCAAGCCATTTTAATGTCTATTTTCAAGCCAGTTATTCACTGTTTTGATCTTTATACTGTTAGCTCCATTCATTCCAGGTGCTGACAGAATTTCTGAACAGTACACTTTTGCATTGTAGTACCTCTGCTTCTCTTCTTATCTCCTCGTATTCTTTCTGAATATCTTCAGTTTCTGATTCTTGATATTATTTATACCTAAATGTAAGATTACTGTTGCTGTTCCATCTTTTTCCCTAATTATATCCCATAGCATTTGCTTAACCTCCCCATTTTAGCTCTGAAAAGTAACTAGTTGTTGTGTTTTCTTTGCTGCTACTCAGTATATACCTATCTGTATATTTCAGTATAGAGTCCCCTAGTTCATAAACCTTTCTTTCCTTATTCCTTATATTCATTTGTTCAACTTGATCGTTTATCCTGCCACTTGCAGTTTGAAGTTTCCTTATCTGTTTCCTCATTCATTTGTTCTGCAATTATGTCACCATGCTCCCTTCAATGGTGTTATTCTCTCCTTGCCCATCTATTTCTGTTGTTCCAGTTCCACATTTGTTTGTTCCACTTACCCATTTACCACATTTATTACCAGCTTATTCATCCCAATATGTGCTCACAATACTTGTCTACTCAAAACAAGATGTACTTGGTTCATTAACCTCATCACAGGGTCTGGAAGATACGTTGATTTCACAATTGGTTTCATTTGATTTGTTAGTATTATTATTATCCACATCAAGTAGAATCAAGGGCCCAAAGCTATTTGACTCGTCCATGGAAAACCCATAGCTCTTCCTTTTTTTTTTTTCTTTGCTTTTCTTTCAACTGCTACCCAGTCACCCTCAGTTTTTCCTTCTTCTCTTTCTATTGTCCATTTCACTCATTTCCTCTAGCTGCATCTGCTCTCCATTAGCTTCATCATACAGTAACAGTTTCTGCTTACATACCTTCAGTTCTTTATCAGCTTCTACCAGTCTACCCTGTAATTCTTTAATGCCATGGCATTGCTCACATTTATATACTAATAATTTATTTGCTACCTCAGTACTAATCATTTTGCACATTATGCATCCTAGCCCCAACATGCACCTCTAATTTCACAGCATTCATATCCCTTATACTTCTCTCCATCCACCACTATTTCTACTCACAATTATGTGCAGTTTTTATCATACCTGTTAACAGTAGCCTTCTGTCTTAGCTTCCCGCTCCCCACTTAACACGTATAATACATGCAGACATGCATGTCCTCAGTGTCATCTCCTGACGTGCGCGACCATGCTCATCATACTCAATGCTGGGTGCTCAATATATGGTGTCGCAGTCTGGAAGCCTCTTCCGGGTCTCGTGACCACAGTGATCAATTAGGCTTGGTAAAAGCTCCTTAAAAACCCTCTTAAACAATGTATCAGGGTTTGTTTAGCCCTAAAAGGACTAACAATCTCCTTTCTGTGTTTCTGTCCCACAAATAGCCTCCAAAGCTGACACCACTGTGACAGAGCAGGAACCTGTAGTCCAATTTCTATGTGCTGTTGGACTACAAATGCCACTGGTCATTGCACCTCTACCCCCTGTTCCACTTTCACAGTGTATTCGCTTGCTATCAGCCTGAAGAGTGGAATTCTGCTGCCAGACCTGTCTCACCAGCAACAGCTGGTCCCACAGAGTGTGGACAGCACATACAGTACTGATTCCACTCATGCTGGGCACTCCAATATATAGTGTCGCGGTCCGGAGGCTTGTCGATAAAAAGCTCCTTAAAAGCCCTCACAAACAATGTATCAGGGTTTGTTTAGCCTTAAAAGGACTAATAATCTTCTTTCTGTATTTCATACTAGCCATGTGGTTTAATGCATTCAAATACCCAGATGCCATCCCCTTATGTACTATCACTACAACAAAGATTGCCAAAGAGTTGGTGAGACTATTTTGAGCTAGGTATTCCAAGAGATCCTAACTAATCAGGAAAGTAATTTTAATGGTACCTTGTTAAAACAATTGTACTGCCTGCTGGGTGTAGTACCAGTCGAACATCTTCCTAGCATCCTCAAACAGATCCTAAAAAAGAATGCTGAGGAGGTTTGTCTATGATGAAGGAAAGGACTGGGATAGATATTTGCATTTCCTGTTGTTTCCTAACCCTGCGGTGCCCCAAGCTTTCATAGTTTACTCCCCTTTTCACTGTTATATGGAAGAAACCCTCAAGGCCCATTAGATGTGTTTAAGAATATTGGGAGAAGGAAAATATCTGCACAGACAAGTGTAGCTGAGTATATGATACAACTCCATAAGCAGCTGATTATATGTACTGAACTGGCACAAGACAACAATGTACAGGCCTAGAAAAAGCAAGAATATCTTTATAATCAGGAGTGAAGCAAAAGAATTTAAAGAAGGAGAAAAGTCTTATTGCTGTTTCCCTCCACAAAAATAAGTTGTTACTCAAATGGCAGTGGCCTTACCAGGTCCTTGAACAGACAGGACCATTAACATAGGACAATAGAGACCCCAGAAGAGGCCCCAGAGTAAAGAGTATACAATGCTAATCTTTTAAAAAATGCCATGAGAAAGAAAATTCCTCTGACTGACTCCCTGAGTTCCTTTAATACTCTTGGATGTGTACCTGGTAAAAATGTCATCCTGAATATAGCGCAGGAATAACCATGCACTATAAAAATACTGTAGTGAAAATGGCGAAAAACAAAGTAGCTACAGTGATAGTATAGTGCAAGTAATGTTATCACTATCCCTGTAGCTATATTGTTGTCTGGTGAAAAGGATAAAGCCTCTGCTGGTTGGTTTGCTGCTGAGCAGCTGCCATGGTGCAGAGTGTAGAGCCACAGGCAGGAGAGTGGCAAGATGTCAGTGGAACTGGGTTTGATTGCCAGTCCTGAAAACTTACTCTTTTTTTTATATTCCCTCCAACTTATGCTCACAGTGTGTCAGTGTGTACCTCCTACCCTGCTTTTGCCCCCATTGTCCTGCTGGTTCCATCTTTCTCTTCATAACAGCCTAACCCTGCCATTTCCCCATCCCTAGGTTGCCTCAACCCCTGGAGGTAGTTACATTAAGTTGGGAGGGTTCGGAGGCTCCACCCCATAATTGGGGATGCGGGGGTGGTACCACCAAACAGTCATTTTGGTTTATTGAGAGTTGTTCACTGTGGTAGCACTCTGTATTCATACTGAGCACTGCTTTTCATTCACGATTTTTGCTGTGTAGTATTTGACCACACTATGTGATTTTACTATCTTGACGTACTGCCTCTTGAATGAATCCCATCTGGCCCCATGGCTTTGTCTACCCTCAAATTAGCAAGTGCTTTCCTGATCCTCTCCTCAGAAAAGGGTCTAATGTGTACTTCTCTCGTCTCAAAGCTCTTGGTGCCTATTCTTAGTCCCTCCCTTCCCCTCTACTGTAAACACTGAGCAGGAGTATTTGTTTAAGATGCTTGCCTTTTCTTGGTCCCTTTTCTGAACAGTCCCCACATCCCTCTTTACTCATGCAATCCCTGCCATTGTCTTCGTTTCTTGCTAACATACCTGAAAAATGTAATGTCCTTTGACATTGCCAGGCTGTTCATTCCTCGGTTTGCTCCTTTGTGCTCCTTACTGCTTTGTCTGCCTCCAACCATTTTCAGATACACTTTCCTATCTTCCTTTCTCTGGGTATCCTTATTCCTTCTGAATGCCACTCTTTTTGCCTTTATCTTTTCTGCCATCTCCCTTGAGAACTGTAACAGTCTCCATTTCCTTCTGCTTTTACTTACTTGCTTCACATACTGGTTTGTTGCCTTTTTATGCCCTCTTTTAATCTGGCCCATTTACCTTCCACCCCACCCGGACATCTCTCCCCTAGGTCCTTTCAGAGGCATTCCCCATCTTTGAAAATGGTAGCGCTTCTGAAATCCAGGACCCTTGCCCTTGTGTGGTTGGATTCTGCTACTGTTCTTATATTAAATGACAATGTGTGATGATCACTGGTCCTCAGATGAATTCTCACCCTGATGTCTGCTCCACTATCCCCATTAGTAAGCACCAGATCAGTATCACCCCACCCTAAGTGGGTTCACTGACTAGATGCCTGAGGAATGCCCCTTACAGGAATTCCAGAATGTCTCTGCTTCTAGCTGATGCTGCAGCAGCGAGTCTGCAACCTACAACTGGCAGATAAAAGTCCCCCACCAGCACCACCACTCCCTTCTCATCATTTTACAAATAGCTTCTTTCCTTTCTTTATCTAAGTCCTCCCCTGTGTCGTAGGCCTGTAGACACTCTTATTTGAATAGCAGCATTTTTCCTGACTTAAAGATGACCCACAACACCTCACCCACCTTGAATTCCCAGTACCTCCATTGCTTTTATGTTTTCCTTAACATAAAGCACCACCGAAGTCATGTGATGGCTGCCTAAGAGTGAGGAGGTGTCCCAAATGTGCTTCTGCATCCCTGCCTTAATTCACTTAACAGTTGCCTTTTAATTCAGCTCCTTTGCTTACCTTCATTGTATTTACATTCTCATCTTATCGGAGAGCAGGCAAAACAACAAATTGATTCAGTATGGGCGGAAATGCAAAATCTTTCACTGCGACATACTCACCGACAACCCCAACTAGGGATAAATAAGCTAAATGGGCAAAGGAGCAATCATCTACAGTGGTGTCATTAACAGCATCCCAGGCCATCCTGACAGAGAGTAAATTCCAGGAGGGACTCGACTCCCTTAAAGAAATTCTGACCAACTTGTCGATGGATCTCCACACCAAGAAAACTACAGTGGAGCAACTAGCTATCTGGACTGGAGTGTCAGTGGCTCAGTAGGTAGCACACTTGCATCTGAGGCGGGAGATCAGAGGGCTGTGGGTTCAGTTCCACATCTGGCACTTGGGTTAATATCCCAGTAATGACACTGTAGTACAGCATGAGAGGGTGCTGCACTTCTGAGTACTGTCTTTCAGATGAGGCGTCAAACCGAGGTCCCATCTGCCTGGATTGAGTAGTAGATTCAGGTGGATGTTAAAGATCATGGCACTTATCGAGAAAAGAGTAGAAATTTCCCCGGTCCTGGTCAAATTTCCCTCATTCACTAAAAATACTACCAACAACTTAATCTGGTTTAAGGTCAGTAGGCATTCATCTGTATCCCCCTCCCCGGGTCGTGCCTGAAAATAGGCAGGATTTGTCTAGTGCACTTACCGGTTAGCAAAACTAAATAAATAATGAGGCCAGGATTTCATCTTTGGATGACTGGCGGGATAGAATGGAGCTGGAATTATCCACCTTGCGTCACCGACTTAAAAGGTTGAAGAAGATGGAGGACCTAAAGGGTAGGTCAGAAGAAATAACTTGTTGGTACTGAGCTTACCCGAGAAAGAGGAGGGGTGGGATTCTATCCTTTTGATCAGAAGTTTTGCGAGAAACTCGCAGACCCTCTCCTAATGGGCCTGCTTACATTATCGAACAGGCTCACGGGCCATCCGGCAATCCCCCCAGGAGCTCCTCCCAGGCTGCTGATCTTTTGACTTTTAAATTTCTTGGATAAGCAGCATATATTAAATGTAATTAAGGCTGTCAGAGAATGCAATTGGAGGGTAAAAGATATCGGATTGCCCAAGATCTTCTACATTTCTCTGACCAAAAGAGCAGCCTTGCACCCATAATTATCAAGATCATCTCGGATGGTATTAAATTCTGGTTAAATACCCAGGGTCTCTGCAAATCTATCTGAAGGATCAATGGCACATGTTCGATTCTGTGGAGCAGTCTCAAATTGCTTTTCCGAGACCTGCTGCGGACCTCTTTAAGTGAAAACATGATGTGGCCAAGATTTAATCGACATTAATGACAATGCTCAGTTGGGACTACTGTGCTCTACTAATTACAATTACTGACAGTGCAATTTATGATCAACAGCCCTGTGCCTCATTTCCTCATAATATTGGCTTACAGTGAGCAAGTTACCCCAATTCACTGTGACATTCTGGGCTACATAGAGACAGAACCTGATATGTTCCTTTCTATTCGTTTGGGAGTCCTACTGCTTTTGTGAACTATTTGATCTGCCATTTGAACTCGGCTGCCACCCTGAATGTGTTTATTAATTTAGTTTAGTATAGATGCTTAGCTGGATTAGTGACTTTCACGGAACTGTAGAGTGCCCTGATGCCATCTAGTGGACATTTAATATCAATGTCTGAGCACAAGTAATTTTTCTTCTCTTCTGTTTCCTGTATTTTTCATTTCTCTAGCCCCACGACCAAACTGTATTAAGAGAAGACAGCCTCAGGATCTTATTAGTTTTGGATTATCTTTGATTAGTATCATGCAATTTTCCTTGGGTTAACATGCCACATTTACTTTTACAGGGTTCGACAATGCTAGTGATATAGCAGCTCTCATGTGAGGCAATGGGGCTTTTAGTATCACTTTTTCAATCTTATTAATGCGTATTAGCCTATGGTTTGAATAACTTTTAGACCTGTAGTAACTTAATTGTTATCTCGTGGGTCTTACATGACTGAAAGACCCTGCGAGGGAAAGATCCCTATAATGATTTGGTTCCTTGTTAAGGCTAGCCTTTGTGACCAAGAGTGTTGTAGGGCACTGTACCTCGTTATTTGCCTTTGATTGGGGAACTGTGCCCTGGGTTTAGAGGCTTGTTTTTACTCACAAGCCCCCCCTTTTTTTTTTTTGCTTTTATAACAGTTAATCCCTAGTCCTTCCAGTTGCAAGGAGGCAGGGTGGGAGGAGCATGCACTCTGGGCAGTGCAATTGAATCACGTCCCAGGTCGTATGGAGGTGCAGTCTATGGGACTGGGGTTCGTTAAGTGGGTAAGGAAGACTGTCCAGAAGTTTTTTTACTTGTTGATGACTTACTGTTTCTTGTTGCGTGTTTCTGGGGACGAGGGGTATATACTCATTTATCTTTTGGGGGATTGTCTTTTCTTCCTAATGTTTATTTTTGTTGGGATATGGGTAAGAGGGGAGGATGTGCCTAGCATGTCAGGGGTTGGGGTACACTTTCACCAGCTAGAGTAGTGTTAAGGAGAGAAAGGGTGAAGCTCCTGAACCCTGGTTATTTTTGATTAAACATGCATTATTAGCAGTCAATACACCATAATTAGTTGGAATGTTAAAAGGGCTCAGTATAGCCGCAAATGAGCTACAATTTTAAAACACCTCAACATCTGAGGATCACTTTGTTTGTTTGCAGGAAACACACGTTAAGCGGGACAACCTCCACTGTTATACAGATCCTGGGTGGGACAAGTATTTGGGCTGGGTCCTCTCTCGGTGGGAAGACACAGCGATCTTGATAACCATGTCGGTCCCATTCGTAATGCTCAAAGAATGATGGGACCCACTGGGGCATTATATTGTTCTCAAGGCACTTTGGAGTCCTTTCCTATAACTCTTGGATTTGTATATGGACCAAATGTAGAAACTCCACAGTTTTTATCGACTTGTTGTGGTGGTAGTTTCAGACCCCCAGACTCACCATTCTAGGAGGCGACTGGAATATAGTACCCCAAACTGATATTGACCATTCAGATGGCTGAAGAGTGGGCTTATCTCCGTCCAAAGGGCTCTAAGAGACCTTATGGTGGGTACAGGGACCCTAGATGTATGGTGAATGCTAAATCCCAAGAACGCCAATATACGTTCTTTTCTCCACCACATAAAACCTTATCTCATATAGATTATATATTACTTAGTGCTGCTTCCTCCCAGGAGTCTTAGATACACATATCCACACCAGGGTCCTGTCCAATCACTCTCCAGTTAGTATCTCCATCCTTTTGGGGCTGGTGCTCAGGAGGATACCATCTGGCACCTTAATACACAACTTTTGCAGAACCTTTCCCTAGTTGAACACATTCAAAATTTCATTCCCACCTTTTTGGAGATCAATAAGGGCTCAGTGACCAAGGTAGAAGTTATCTGGGCAGCGCTAAAACGTGCACTCTGTGAGACTTCATTCTCCTGGTGGCCATGAATGAAAAGCAGAATAAAGCTCAGATGAACTCCATTTTAGACGACATAAGTTAGCTGGAACATTCCTTGACTCGGTCCTCTCGGACTCTGACTGGCCAAATTGCACTCTCTCAGTCCAAATACTCAGATATTATGGCCCAAAAGCTGAACTTTCCTGTGTCACACCAAAATGCGATACCTGGAGTCAGGGAAAGAGCCGGGAAACTCCTGGCCCTAAGGCAGAGCAGGCTGAGACTGACAGGTATGTTTCTAGTTTGCATCCTATCCCGAATGAGGACATTACCTCTAACCTGAAGGAAACACTGTGATCTTTGGCAATTACTACAAGCACTTCATACAGCAGATGATTCTTCTACCTCAGAGCCTTACTGTAACTGAATACTTAGATTCAGTGGCATTGCCACCCTCTCACCTCAGCGGGTCATTGGTCTGGGATCCCCAATTTCTGTCATGGAGTTGGAGCAGGCCATTAAGCTTTACCCTTAGATAAATCCCCAGGACTGGACCGTCTCCTGAATAATTTATGCAAACTCTGCTGTTCCCAATTGGTGCCAGTCCTATCAGAGGTGTATAACTTTTGGTTTCAAAAAGTGATTAGCGACCAATCCTTCCTAGAAGCCCTGATCACTCTGATCCACAAACTGGCAAACATCCCTTCACCCTGGTAACTACCACCCAATTTCCCTTCTGAACTCAGATGTAAAAGTTTTGGTGAAAATATTGGCTACCAGACTTGCACAGTTTATGGGAGAAGTCATCGGTCATGATCAAGCTGGCTTCATGGCAGGTCATTCCTCTGGAGACCATATGAGAGCTTTGCATCTAATCTTGGCATCGAGGAGTCTGAGGTACCCTCTGCCTGGGTCTCCCTCGATGCTGAGAAAGCATTTGACAGGGTCTCCTGGGGATTTCTATTCACCTACCTTTCTAAGTTTGGGATCACAAATGACTTTATTAAGTGGGTCGGATACTATACTCTGTGCCCAACAGTGAAAGTCTGGTGCAATGGCTACCTTTCAGGCTCACTTCCCTTACAACAGGGGATCCACCAAGGTTGTCAGCTTTCCCCATTCCTTTTTAATTTTGCTTAAAACCCTTATCCCAGATTAATTGGCTGTACCAATTTATCTGGTATCCAACTCGGAAATGAAAGGTATCTTCTTTCTGCCTATGCAGATCACCTTTTGCTGCACATGGAAGACCCTGCCTCCACAGTTCCAGCCCTAATCAAAGAACTGAACCTTTTTCTAGTATCTCCTCCTACAAGCTCAATCTTTCTGAGTCCCAAATCTTTCCTCTTAATCACCGTGTTAAGAAGGCCACACTTTCGGGTCTAGGATTGTCTTGGATGCCTCATACTTTAACATACCTAGGAATCAAAGTTACAGAGACCTGCCCTCAATGAGGAAGGAGAACCTTAACAAACTTGTCTCTACACTGAAAGCAGACCTAGATAGGTGGAGTACCTTACCTATGTCCATTTGGGGTAGGATAAGTGTCCTTAAAATGAATGTACTTCCATGGATTATGTATCTAATGGGATGTTGTGCCTTTTCTCCCTAAATCTTGGTTTACCCAATTGAGAAAAATGTTTAATAGGTTCTTATGGAAGAATAAGGGAATTTGAAGAGGATATGACAAACTGACAGCTCCCAAACTACGGGGGCCTGGCACTCCCATCCTTTTTATTTACTATGGAGCCCAACATATCACCAAATTGGAGAAATGGAGGCAGACCCTGTCACACAACAGACTTGTTGTTACATTCTAGCATGGGTCAAAATTGAGGGAGTCTTAGCGAAATGTAACCACTGTTTCCTATCGGCTCTCATGTACCAACTTTCCTCCCACCTTCCCTGTCCCTTAAGAATTCCCCTGTAGGCTGGTCCCTCCAGGCCTTACATGAGATACAGGTACACCTTTTTTCACTTGGCACAAGTCGATAAGTTAACCTCTTATTGGCAGTCCTCACTTTCTACTAAATAACTGAACAATACCACCCTCCTTCTGCACTCAGTTACAATACAGTGTGCTGGGAGACTTTGCAATGGAGACTCCGTACTACCATTCTACTCATTGCAAAGAAAATTCAACTTGCCAATAATGAGGTCTTCAAATACTGGCAAATAAAGCATTCCATTCTTACTTTCTTAGGGCCCCAACCCTGGACTCCTTCACCACAGGTTGACTTACCTGAAATACTCGAGGTGGCGAGGCAACCACATGGGGTCTCTAGTGATTATAAATTCCTGCAGACTGTCGACTCTACCCTCCCAATGGGAGTTTGTTATTATTGGATGCAAACACTCTCCCTCCCAGACCACCCAGGTTATTGGGGTAAAGTGGGAAAAACACTTACAAATTTACTAAACAAGATAGACTGAGGCTCATCCAATTTAATATAATGCATAATCTGTACTATACCCCTGCCAGATTACACTCCATAGGAAGTTACCATCCCTCTCTGTCATAAGTGTGGAGAGGAACAGGAACCCTGTTTCATATGCTGTGGAGTTCCTTAAAGCCCAAAATTCTGGGCATCTGTCAAAGGAACCCTGGACCACATCTTGGTTTGGAATCTTTGTTCACTCCGAAACTTGCCTGTTAACACTGTTCGACAGAGTGCGCCTAATTCTCAGAAGCCCATCTGGCCCTAATAGCAGCCACCATTAAGCTAACTATACTGAGACATTGGAAAGATGAATTACTCCCTCAATACTGGAATGATAGCTGGAGACGTTAACAGCTATCCAACTGGAGAAACATATTTCAGTATGCGGCATAGGTTGGAAGCTTACCAACATTATGGGAACCTCTCCAAGCTCTGTTATCCTTTGGCAACCTTAGACAGCTAGTTTCAGAATTTCTAATATTTATTCTATTGACACGTAGGCACAGGGAGGGTGGTTGGGGTCATGTGATGTATATTTTATGTGGTATGTTGGTTTTATGTCTTGTTATTGTCTTGATTGTATGTCAGGCTGTTCAGTAATATAGCAGCTGTACTGATATTATTGTATTATCGGGGTAATGCTGCTGAAACTAATAAAGCATATTGAATAATGAAAAAAACATAAAGCACCACCACCCTTTCTTCCTACCCTGTCTCTTCTAAACATTGTGAAGCCAGGTATGACTATCTCCCAGACATAGTTGTCAGTGCACTATGACTCGTAATTGGCACAGTATCCAGGTCTTCCTCCACCATGGTGGCTGGTAGGTCTGGTATCTTATTTCCATAACTTCTAGCATTGATACATATGGCTGTCTAGATTTTGATACCCTTTTCTTGTCCCTTTCCTCTTTTCCTAGCAGTTTCTCCTTCCACACCATTTTATTTTGCCTGCACCTCTTCCCACCCTCCTCCTTGCTAATACCTTGCTACCTTAATTGTCTTTCATCTTGGTGGTAAACTCTCCCTCAGAGGATTTCTCTACCCTCTATCACAACCTGCTGGGGCAGTTACTTCTTCCCTTTGTCTTGTACCACCTCCCTTGGCTTGTTTACTATCCAACAATGTAACATTTAAACCATCTACTGAGAACTGCTGTTCCCTTCCTGGATGGAGGCAGGTCATCCCCACCCCGTATAAGCTCTGATCTCTCCAGGTAGAACCCCAGTCCCCAATGTACTCCACCTCCTCTCTGCACCATTCCTTCAACCATGATTTGAAGGCCTTAGTGCAGAGTTCCTTCTCCTCCTCCTGTTGTAGACAGGCAGCAATTCTATAAAGGCTACAGTGCATGCTACCTGCCTAAGACCCTTCTCAGATTCCTAAACTGGTCCTGCACTGCCCCATCCCATTTAAATCTAGGACACTTGTCCCCAGTTGGACAATAACGTCAGCTCTCCCTTCTTTCTTATTGCTCTTGCGATCTGTTGGGTACTTCCTATTGATTGAGCCATGTACCAGGTAAGCACTTTACATCCTCTCCATATCCTTTTCCTTCCCAACTCTATCACCCCTGACAATAGAGCTGCCCACAGATGTTGCTTCCTCCTTTCCTGGGGTCCCCCCATTGACCCACATGCTCAAAATTCACCACTTTGGGTACCTCTTCTTGGTAGTCCTGCTCTGCCAGAGTGGCATAGGAATTTCTTAGTGGCACCAGTTGAACAATGTATGTGTGACCCACTCATTCCAGTCTTCCAGATCCCTCCATCCCCACCCTTTTGTGTCCCCTGTAGTCCAACTGCTCCACCTTTCTTGCATCCTTTGAGGTAGTGGTGTCTGGCTATGTGGTCCTTGGGTGGGAGAAATAGTCCTCCAACTTTTCTTCCAACATAACTTTGAGTCTAGAGACATTCTTCTGACTCTCAGCAAGTGCTGCCTGGAGCCTGCAGACCTATCCCCTCAACCCAGAGAGGTGTACTCAGAAAGGGCAGCACCACAGTCTGCAGAAGGTCTCCCCATAGACTGCTGCTGCACAACCACTACATTGTACCACTCATCTTATTTCCTTTTTCCTGCTCTTTTGTGCTTCCTAGCCTCCTGACACACACCCCCAGTAAGGCTACCCTAGTAACACCCAGTAACCACAAGTCCCTAAACCCTGATGCTCACTAATACCCAGCAACCATTTAACAGCAAGCCCCTACACACTAAAGAAAACTCAGCAACCATTTAACAGCAGGCCCACACATTATAATACCCACAACCATTTAAAACTAAGCCCCTGAACCCTGAAAAACACTAGTACCTAGCAACAGTTTAATGACAGTCCCTTAACCCAGAAACACACTACTATTCTACAGCAGCTTAAATAGCAAGTTCCCATGTCCACAATCACAGTAAATACCAAAATGCTTAACAGTAAGCCCCCAAAATAGAGTCCCCAACAGGCATAACTGGGATCTAATGAGCAGGGATTCAATTGGTTCACTTGGGTCCAGCAGAGGACAGAGTGGCTGGCTGTGGACATGGCCTACCTAGACTTTAGCAAGGCATTTGACACTGTCCCACACAAAAATTAATACACAAATTAGCCAGCCTAGGAGTGGGTCCCAGGGTGGTAGCCTGGATAAAACATTGGCTGGACAACAGGACACAGAGGGTAAAAGTAAACAGAGTCAACAGTGAAGAAGGGGGGTTACTAGTAGGTTACCACAGGAGTCAGTACTGGGTCTGGTCCTTTTAATGTCTTTATAAGTGACATTGCAGAGTCACTGGAAGGAAAAGTATGTCTCTTTGCAGACGACACAAAGATCTGCAACAGGGATGATACACAAGGTGGAATGGAAAGGATCAGAAGAGACCTGACAAGGTTGGAGGAATGGTCAAATGTATGGCAGCTTAGATTCAACACAAAAAGTGCAAAGTAATGTTCCTGGGAAACAATAACCTTGGGAAGAGTACACAATGGGGGATGAGATACTGACAACAACATAAGTGGAAAGGGACCTAGAGTTAGTTATATCAGGTCACCTAAAGGTGGGCCAGCAATGTGAGAAGGCAATAAGGTGGGCTGTGGGGAGACACTGAGATGCATATGGAGAGGTATCACCAGTAGAAAACAGGAAGTTGTTGTCCTTCTGTACAGACAGTTGGTGAGACCCTATCTGGAGTACTGCGTGCAGTTCAGGAGACCACATGTCTGCAAAGACATAGACAGGGTGGAGGCTGTCCAGTGAGTGCAACCAAAATAGTGAAGGGTCTGCACCAGAAGACATATGAAGAGAGAGACTAAAGGAGCTTAATAGGAAAGGAGGAAAGGAAGGGGGGATATGACGAAACTTTCAGTTACCTCAAGGGAATCAGCAAAGTCCAAGAGGGCAGCATCTTTCAGAAAAATAGATGTGCAAGAACAAGGGGACACAATTTGAAGATAGAGGGGATGTCTCAGAGGTAATGTGAGGAAGTATTTTTTCACAGAGAAGGTTGTGGATGCATGGAACATCCTTCCTGAGGAGGTCATGGAGTCAAAAACAGTGTGGGAATTCAAGAATGCATGGGACAGACATAAGACAAGTCTAGTGGGGGTAGAGAGGAAGTAGGCTGTTGGTTAACTGGGATTTACAGCTTATCCATTATGTAGGGAAATGGGCAGACTAGGTGGGCCAAGCGGTCCTTATCTGCCATCAACTTCTATGTTTCTATGTTTCTATGTTCTATGTTTCTATGCCTCATTGGGCTGACTCTGGTGGGCAGACTCCAATGTCTTTTGCATGTTTGTCCTTCTCATAGGGGCCACAGCATGAGGGCTGCTTTAGGCCTGTTCCTTATAAAGCTGGCAAGGGTGGACAGACACTGTAATGAGGCAAACTGATAGGTCACCTGGTGGGCTGGGGGTGTTGGTGTGTGGCGATTTACTCACCCAGTATGCCCGGTATTTTTTAAATTAGCTCTACTTTTTTCTGTCCTCTGAGGAACAACCCCATAAGCCCAGCCCCATGCTCAGCCCTGTCACCCACCCCCACAGTCTTACCCAAGCTGTAGGTATGCTCTTGCTTAACCCCCAGAGCAGGGCTGTGGGAGCGAGCCTAACCACCTATTGGATGCCAGTATACAGCCCTGGCAAGCTTCCATCTCTGGGTTTGTGGTGGCTTTCCCCCAGGATAGAGCCTTCCTGAGGATTCTCACCCTCCCGTCTGGTGCCAGGGTTAATCTCCAATGGTTCCATGAGCAGTTATGTGGGACCTTGTGGCAAGGTGGGCAGCATCCCACTTGGCCCAGTTTTCTGCATTTATAACCCAGAATGTGGAACATGCAATGACATCAAGGGAGCATATACTGATGTCTGTCCTGCCTGAAGAACAATACAGGTGCTGGCAGCTGATCCCTCCACCCCAGCATCTGCTTGAGGTTTGTCATGCACCAGGAACTCAACCACCCTCTGATCGGAGCAGGAGAGTAGTCCCTAGGATACTCGATCCTTCTCCCCAACAAGTCCTGTGACTCTAGAGTCCATTCCTTAACCGGGATGTCAGCATCACAGACAGAAACCCTGACCGCTGCACCACTGGGGTGGCTAAAGTATCCCGGTATTGAGTTCAAGCTGTGGTGCCACTGGCCAGAAAAAGAACATCTCCTTGTAGGATGGAAGGAATGAGGGCTCCTGTGTTACACACAGCCTCGTCCTGCAGCAGCTATTCGGCAATGGTTTGTTTCTAGGGAGAAAATGAAACAGATTGATTAGTGATCTCCTTAGTGAGATTTAGGGGAATCCTCTGTGGATGCCATTACACTATCAGCAGCTGATACCTGCCCAAGCAGCAGAGTTGAGTGGGTGATGCAATCCTTTCATGAAAAAATCATGGGAAACCAGGGTACACAACAATGGCTGCGTACCATGTTCACTCAAGGGCTTAGGCCACAGTGAGGCAGCTGTTCTATAGGGTTTCAAAGGGAGTGAAGTGTTATATAGGAAAGAGCTTAAGAAGATGCTGGCTTTTGGGTTACACAGAAGTCTATTACTCCGGTACATCTCCTGTACTATTTTTTCTAAAACAAAATGATGGAACCACAGAATGTTTGCCCTGACTTACTGCACTGGACATTTACCTAATACCTAGACTGAATGTGGTCCTGGAGAGGTTAGGGTGAGCCAGATACCTGAGTGCCATAGACTAAATAATTGGCTACAAGCAGGTATCTCTAACCCAAAAGCCATGGAGAGGTTGGCTTTGCCATCCCATTTGGCCCATTCAAATTTCAGGTAAAGCCAATCAAGATAAAGAATGTGCCAGTGACTTCTAGCAGCTCATGCACCTATTCTGTCTTGGGTGGATGACTCTGCCATGCGATACAGTGTCTCAAGGTACTGCATGATGAATCAAGCAACATAGAATGTGTCAGCAGAAAACATTGGTAGCCTTGTCTAATTTGCCCTATTTTCCCTACCTATTACTACACCATGAATCCTATTTGGTCACAGGTTCCTCCCTCTTCCCTTACATTTACTTATTTTACCCATGTGGCTACCTCATGCATGTTTGAAGCTGCCAGTTGTCTTTGCCCACACCACTTCTTCTGGCAGGCTGCTTCAGGCGTCCATCACCCTTTCTGTGAAGAAGTGTTTTCTCAAATCCTCTTAAACTCCCTCCTTCTGACAAGCTTCATAGTATGCCCTCATGTTCTGGTGTTCCTTGTCCTTTGAAAGAGACTCCCTCCTGTACCTTGTTAACCCCCATCACATACTCATAGGGCTCAATCATGTCCCTCTCCTCTCCTCCAGAAAGTACATGTTGAGATCATGTATCCTCTTCATATATGGCTTCTTGAGCAACCCTTGCACCATTTTGGTAGCCCTCCTCTTGACCACTCCCACTAGGTTGATGTCCTTATAGAGTGCAGCCTCCAGAATGGGACACAATGTTCGAGGTGGGGCCTCACAAGTGAGTGGCTCTGGGGCATAACCACCACTCTTCTCCTGCAAGAAATCCCTTCCTTATGTACCCCAGAATCTGGCTCATCTTGTCTACTGCCTTGATGCACTGCTCTGCCACCTTGAGATCATCCAATATAATCACTCCAAGGTACTTCTCTTGATTGGTAACTGTAGGTACCCCACCATGTTTATACACAGCCAATTGGTTTCCCTGGCAGGGTGGGGATTTACTGCTATTTTATTGCCTTGATCACTGCAATAATGCTGCTGCAGTATGCAACAGTATTGTGTTTTATCTTTCTGACTTCACTGTATATACAGTACATGTTTATACTGCATATGTACTGTATATACATATATATTCCTATAGCTTTAGCATTAACCTATTTGTGGTATCTTAATCCTTGTAAACTTGTTATTTACATGTTGTGCTACAATATCCCAACATTGCTCTGCAGAAGACATTTCCTGTCTCATTTTAATCAATATCTGCCAGGGCAATCTAAGCACATGTATATTTAAAAAATAAAGTCCCTCAAGTGCCTTATGAGTCATACTTGCCATGTGTTGCTGCTAAAGTATGCAGCCTCACCAGAGAGAAAATCATGTACAGGCACAACCTTCTGTTGAAATTCTCACAGCTTTCAGCTCCATTAAAGTCAGAGCTGTAAAAGGTGATTGAGGTCATGCAGCATTCAAAAGCTTGTTTTACACTTTTCAACATAGTGCATTGTGTTGAGGTGGCTTCAAACAGCACTTTCAATGCACATTTTCAGAATACTTTAAAGCATGCTGACTGTTCAGTCCAAGTAAACATGTAATGGATTAAACTCAGTCCTGTTTAACTGTTAGTGGTCTGAAAATATTGTAGATTCAACTATAGCAAGTCCAAGTTAATTGTTGAGATACAGTGGATTGTGTTACAATATTCATATTACACTGTGTGGTAAACATTGTGACAACTAAGGATGTGTTTGTATTTGTTGGAATATTTTGAGGATATTAGTACTCAGTTCTCCCTGATAAACAGTTTCCAATAAGAGATTTGGGAATAAATAAAAAAATCAACCTTCCTTAGGTGCCTATTGCATGTCCTGTGGCAACTCCTCCCTCCCTCCATTTCCAACCTCACCACATACAGTTTAAAAAATGACCATTAGCACTATGCCAGAACATGCCACCATACTTAAACAGAAACTAGCAGGAGCAAATATGGCTGCAAAACAATGGTATTGTAGGTAATGATAAATGTGTAAACTAGCAATTTTGCACTAACCACTGAGCCACCTAACTGAACTTTGTAATTGTTGTGATACATGCACACACAGACTAAGACATATACACA
The DNA here is from genome assembly GCA_016271365.2 of Neoceratodus forsteri. Taxonomy (NCBI): domain Eukaryota; kingdom Metazoa; phylum Chordata; order Ceratodontiformes; family Ceratodontidae; genus Neoceratodus; species Neoceratodus forsteri. Next base: position 420,504,940 of record CM057451.1, read on the forward strand.
TATATGCATATATATTCCAGTATAATATAGCAGTGCACTGTCTACACAGATTTTTACAGATTGAAAAAAAATATTGATGGAATCTTTTTTTCTTCTCAGGCTCCGAGGGACATCAGAGGGTTGGGGATTGCCACTAGGCACCTCATTTAAACTACGTGACATGCATAAGGCTGAAACTGATCTAGCTAATGGTGGAATGTAGACTAGCAATTTTTTACGAACCACTGTGCCACATAACTGCATTTTCTAGTTTTGTGATACACACACACACACACACACACACCCACACACACACACACTTCACCAATACATATACACATATATGCATATATATTCCAATATAGCATAGCAGTTCACTATCTACACACACAAAGCATTGCCACACACAGACTAACACACATACACTGCCTTCATGGCATTTATTTACTTATACATCTGTCCTGGGGCTTACAGTTAATCAAAACAGAACTTGGGGAGCACATCTGAAAGATGCAAAATTGAAGGTGGATAGTTTCTCCCAGTACTTTCCTCTTTTTTACAAATATGGAGGTCAATTGATAAAGGAAACTTAATGGTAACCTGTGCAAAACTAAAAGTCAACTGCTTTATGGTGCTGAAATGTGGGGAATACACTGTAGAAACAACTTAGTCTAAGCAAATTTTATAAGAAACTTCTAGGTCTTCCAAACAGTACTACTTTGGCCCTGGTTAGGGCCAGACTTGAGTCAAATGTCCATTGAATGTCACTGCACCAAAGATTAATTAACTATTGGATTAGGTCTTTTAGGATTCCTCCTGACAGATGTCCTCACCTATACCATGAGGAAGCCATTAATTATGAACAATCCATTATAAATTTTTCCTGCTTGAGAGTCCTGGAAAATATTATTAAACCAAATGACCTCTTGCATATTATTCCAGATAGCTTAAGATACCCTTTTGATTAAATTAAAGAGACTATAAACAACAGAATCAAGGGTGTCTTTATACAAAAGGAATTAGAGGCATGTAGACTTTATAAGGCTTGCCCTAGCTAGAAAAAATAAAAGAACACATAAATTGGAAAATATCTGTGTATAATGGAATATCCAAGACAGAGAATTCAGCTGGCAAGGATCAGATTTGAATCCTTCATGACCAACTGGAAAAAGGTGCAGTATGAAGGGAAGAAAGATATAGAGATTCTCTGTAGATATAAACTAGGACAGGACAGCCTGTTACATTTGGTTTTACTATGCCCATTATATGAGAAATATCGCTATCTTTTCTCTTAGGAAGAATCTTGGATCAACAGCAATATCAGCCCAACATTTAGGATTTATCTGCTGAACTCTCAAGTTTCAGAGGTGTTGGTTCTAGTGGTCTCCCTTCTTAAAATAATTGAACAAAGAAGGGTCCACTTAAATTTTAATAGACAGAGGTGCAACTCTGGGCAATTGATTTACTGGAAGTATAATGTAGAATAGCCCATCCCGAGCACCTCTTCCTTTTAAATTTGTCTGTCTGAACAATTATTTGATGATGATTATGTATGGATGGCTCCTTTTTACTATAAGAAGTAAAGTTTGCACAGATGTCTGTATATGATATTTTTAATCTGAAGTTTATAATTTGTGTCATTTTAAGATTATGTCAGTCATACATCTGAAATATGAATACGGCACCATTTCAGCCTATTGCACACAAGGTCACAAGATGTAGGGTAATTTTATGATCTTTTGCACCTTATATATAATTGAAGATGTGTTTTATTTTTGATTGTAATTGGATTTGTTTATATTTATGTGTGTTGTACTGTATGTATGTTTCAGTAATGGTCTATGATCGACCAAATAAAACTTGACTGACTGCTTATTCATCTAACCCTATCTTTACTGTATTTTGGATAAGCACTGTGTTTTGCACTAACTCATTGTACTAATCTATGGCATGACTGGGTGACTAAGGTAGTGGACCAGGATGGTGGGTGGATGTGGCCTATCTGGACTTCACAAAGGCCTTCAATACCATTCTCCAATCGAAGGCTGATTAACAAACTGCACAGTCTAGGGTGGATCCTAAAATAGTTCTGTGAGTGGAGAACTGGTTAAGGGCAGGAGTCAGAGGATTATGGTAAACAAGGAGTACTCTGCAGAAGGAAAGGTGATGAGCAGGATGCCACAGGGGTTGGTCCTCTACAGTATCTTTATTGGGGACATTGTAGAGGGACTGAAGGGAAGGTATGCTCTCTGCAGACAATACAAACATATGCAACAGGGTGGGCATGCCACAGGGTATTGAAAGGATGAGGGAAGATCTTAAAAACTGGAGAAATGGTCTAAAGAATGGCAGCTGGAATTCAATGCAAAGAAGTGCAGGATCATGCACATGGGCACAAGAACCCAGGGGCAAAGTACAAAACTAGGGTGGGAGGTACTGACAGTCACAAAGCAGGAAAGGGACCTGGGAGTTATCATCTCGGAGGACCTAAGAGAAACTAGGCAGTACAATAAGGTGGCTGGCAAGGCTAGTCTGATGCTTGGATAAATAGGGAGAGAGGAGGAGTATCACAAGTAGAAACATAGAGATCATCTTCCCCTGTGTAAGACACTCATGATAGACTGCACCTGGAATTATACATCCAGTTCTGGAGGCCTCATCTGAGAAAGAACATAGACAGAGTGGAGTTGGTGCAGTGGTGGGCAACTAAAATGGTGAAGGGCCTATGGGATAAGACCTATGAGGAATGACTAAAGAAGTTAAATATGTATTCCCTGTGGGAAAGGAGGAGGGACATGATTGAGACTTACATATACTACAGAAAAGAAGCATATTTCAAAATAAGAGATGCTCCAAGTCAAGAGGGCACAAAATTAAGTTGGGGGAAGGCTCAGAGGAAACTTGAAAAATGTTTTTTCAATGAGAGGGTGGTGGATGCCAGAGGGGTGGTAGGACTAAAATGATCACAGATTTTAAGGAGTGGGATAGGCAGAAGGGTATCCTGGAGGCATGGGGGGCTCCAGAGTTCAGTTTGGGCATAGGGCGTCACACTAGATGAGGGATTTGGGGCAGACTGGGTGGTGATGTGACTCACCCTCCAGCCCAACCTCCTACTGAGCACCACCACCCCAGCCTGAACCTCCCCCACACACCCTCACTCACCTGAATAGGTCCCAGTGTGAAGATCCATTCTCCATTGAAGACACGCTTGTTGCTGGAACTGGCGATTGCTTTATGAGAAATAAGGTATGCGTGGAGCAATGTATTTCACTGTGATTTCAACTGCACTTACCTTATTTCTCATATGGCACTCATGGTTCCAGCAGCAAAACATGTCATACATGGGATGGTGGATATCACACTGGGATCTGATCAGGACAGTGAGAGTGTGAGGGAAGTCAGGGGAATCTGGGGTGGTGGGTGCTGAGTAGGACTTTGGGCTTGATGTGTGGTGTTGCATCAGCGATTAACCTTTTTACAGATTAAAAAAGACATTGAATGACTGTGTTCTCTCTTCAGGCTACAAGGGATATTAGAGGGTGGGGTTGCAACTAGACACCTCACTGCACTTTCTCATTGTTGTGATACTCACACACTGACTAATACATATACACATATATGCATATATATTCCAGTATAACACAGCAGTGCACTGTCTACACAAATTGTTACATATTCAATAAAAAGACATTGAGGACTGTTTTCTTTTTTCACTCTCTGAGGGACATTGGAGGGTGGGGTTGCCACTAGACACCTCATTTAAATCAGCAATGGCCTGCATAAGGTTGAAACTAATTTAGATAGCATGGACACGTAGACTAGCAATTTTGCACTAACCACTGAGCCACGTAACTGCACTTTCTATTTGTTGTGATATACACATTGGCTAATACATATACACATACATGAATATCTATTCTAGTATAACATATCAGTGCACTGTCTGCACACACAGATCATTGCCACACACACACACACAACACACACACATTTCTTATATGGCATTTATTTACTTATGCAGTGTTTTACATTAACACATTGTACTAATCTATTTATTTATTTAGCTTTTGTTTACTGGGTAAGTACACTAGACAAGTATTATGCCTATTTTCAGGAACGACCCGGAGAGTACAACATGAGGAACAACAGTCAAGGAGACATGGCAAAGAGAGTACAGTTTTTTTTGTCACAGTCAACAAACGTGGAAATATGGCATGACTGTGTAAGTTAGGTAGAAGACTAGGAAGTTGTGGTTAATGTCACCTATCTGGACATTAGAAACATTCAGTTAGGCAATGTACCAAAATAGAATTGATCCAGATAGGTGAAAAATAGGTTTGGGACAGAACACTGGTGTCACAAGCATCAGTATGTTGGAATATACTCCTCCCTATTGCGAGCTGAGAAAACTACTAAAAGGTTGATTGAAGGGCTAGAAAAGTGTTATGTCTATACATGTATATGTGTTTAATATTGATTTTGTTGTTTTCTTTTTCTTTATGTAATGTTGGTAATTTAGTTGTTGAGTAAGGTGTATAAATATTAAGGGATAGATCCTTTGTGTATTTATTCTTTGTACCTAAAAGTTTGTGGTTGTCTTGATATTGTGTGAAACTTAAAGAGCTTGTACAAGACTGTCTTGAAAACTGGATTACGTTATCCAAATGACATGCTTTATTCCTGTATAAAATACATTTTTACTTCTACTTACTACTAGAAAGGCCTTCAAAACTGTCCCCCATAGAAGGCTGATTAACAATCTCCGCAGCCAAGGGGTGTATCTTAAAATAATTCTGTGGGTGGAGAACTGGCTGAATGGTAGGAGCCAGAGGGTTATGGTAAGCAAGGAGTACTCTGCAGAGGGAGAGATGATGAGCAGGGTGCTACAGGGGTTGGTGTTGGGGCCATTGCTCTTCAATGTCTTTATTACCTCATTGTATCACTTGCCTCATCCTAGCCGAGCCAGGAGCACTAATAAGCTACCAATCCTCCTTTCAGGATCAGCGTACAGTCCCCAACCCCCACCTTCTTCTTTAACCATATTCTATCAATAGACCTCGAGGATTCTAAGGCAGAGCCACTCTAGAATCTCCCAAGACATAACCAAATTCCTCTCATGTTAGATTTGTTTTTACTACTAGCCAATAAATCTCAAACTACTCTTAAACTGCCTAATGCTCTGAACCCTGTAATGACTGTATTTGTTCTGTAGTCTGTAACCACTGTATTTGTGCTAAATCCTGTAACAACTGTATTTGCTCTGAAATCTGTAATTACTGTACTGGTGTTTTGTATCATTTGTCCACCCTGACATGGAACCTCTGTAACTGAATTTGTTCCAAATCTGTACTACTGTATTTGTGTTTTGTACTATTTGTCCACCCTGATGTGGAACCTTGTAAAAGAGCTCACGCCAAAGGTTTTCCAAAACTCATAAATAAATAAAAATAAATTATTAAATTGGGGACATTGAGGGAACTGAGGGAAGGTGTGCTCTTCACAGCTGACACAAGGTATGCAATATGGTGGACATGCCAGTGGAGTTTTAAAAAGATACATAGATACATAAATACATAGACAGTGTCAGCAGATAAGGGCCTATGGCCCACCCAGTCTGCATGTTTGAGCTTGTAAGTTCAGTTTACGCTTTCTAGAAGTCTGTTGCCCCTTACCCCTGACCTCCAGAATTCCTTTATGTCTATCCCATGCATACTTAAATCCTGTGATTGTTTCAGCCCCCACCACTTCCTCTGGCAGGGTGTTCCACTTGTCCACCACCTGTTCTGTGAAGAAATTCTTCCTCATGTTTCCTCTGAATCATCCTCCCTCCAACTTCATCCCATGCCTCTAGTCCTGGAACATCTTTTTCGCTTAAAATAGTGTATTCCTGCACCCTGTTCCTCCCTGTGAGATACTTGTATGTCTCTATCATATCCTCTCACTCCCTCCTCTCCTCCAGGGAGTACATGTTCAGTTCCTTCAACCTGTCTTCATAGGACTTGTGATGCAATCCATGCACCATCTTTGTTTGCCCTCCTCTGAACCTTCTCTACCCTGTCTATGTCCTTACGTGGGTATGGTCTCCAGAACTGTACACTGTACTCCAGGTGGGGCCTCACTAGTGTCTTGTATAGTGGAATTATGACCTCCCTTTTCCTGCTGGTGATGCCCCTGCCTATACATCCCAGCATCCTGTTTGTTTTACCTGCTGCCTTGTCACACTGTTTCCCTACCTTGAGGTCATCAGAGATGATAACCCTAAGATCCTTCCTGCTTGGTGCATGCTATATCCTCACCCCCAACTGATATATTGTGCAGGTTTTTGTGCTCCATATGCATTATCTTGCACTTCTTTGCATTGAATTTCAACTGCCAAATGAGGGAAGACCTTAAAAACTGAGGAATGATCTATAGAATGGCAGCTTGGATTCATTGCAATGAAGTGCAGGATCATGCACATAGGGCACAAGCATCCAGGGGCAAAGTATGAACTTGGTGGGGAGGTACTGACAGTCACAAAGCCAGAAAGGTACCTGGGAGTTATCATCTCAGAGGTCTTAAGAGAAACTAGGTAGTGTGATAAGGCAGCTGGAAAAGCTAGCCAGATGAATGGATGCATAGGAGGGGTACCAAGAGTATAAAGAGGGAGGCCATCTGCCCTTGTATAAGACACTCATGATAAGACACCTAGAATACTGCATCTAGTTCTAGAGGCCCCATCTAAGAAAGAACAAAGACAGGGTGGAGGCAGTGAAGTGGAGTTCAACTAAAAGGTTGCCAGGCCTCTGGGATAAGACCTAGAAGGAAAGACTAACCAAGCCAATATTTAAAATATTTATTTCATTTGGATAAAGCACTTAACCCATTTTAAATATTGAATTTTTACAGGAAATGCCAGTTGAGATTCAAGATGTCATTTACAGTGCAGTCATGCTTTTACCAATTTTGTCTAAGGTATTTGCTCAGCACAGATCTGCTGATAGAGCAGTTTCAATGTGGTCTTCTTTTAAAAATTTTATAATGTGTTTTCCTAGAATATGCCTGCTGATTGCTGTAGATTAAGCCTGGATAGTTCACAGAAGATGTGAAATCTTATTTCAGTGGGGCTCTACATCTACACATTATGCTGCATTGCATGAAATCAGAACAAACTGAAAACAATATTTTACATCTGGACTAGGCTACCTGAATAAATACATTGTAAAAATGAGTAAAATCATGACCCTCTGAAAACAAGATATTGCATCTAATATGGGATATCCTGAGTAAATAAATGCAAAATGTGTAAAATAAGGATCCCTATGGGAGGAAATGTAACATCTCCCTGTTCCATCCAGGATACTAAATACAAGATGTGTTTACCAGCCATACTGTAGCTCAACATAAATGTTTTTTTTCCAAAATGCATAGCAAAAGGAGTAAAATAAGATGCTGTTCTTTACTTGTCTTGGTGTTTAAAGATGCAGCTGTTTTCTGCTATACTAAATGCATTCTAGACACTGTTGAAGACAGTAACAAGTTTAAGATCCTGAAATCGATTGTGCTATGCACTTAGATTTGAAAACAGAAAAGGCGGCTATTTTCAGGGCTAAAAGTTTCATAATGTGTTTGTCAGCTAAAGCCCAATATAAATATTTCTTTTTTCAAAAGCATAGTAAAAGTAGTAACAAAAGACAGCAGTTCTTTACTTGTGTTAGGGATTAAAGAAACATGTTTTCTACTATAGTAAACTATGTCTGAGAAAGTGCTAATCAGATAGTGTCTTAAGAGCTTACAAAAACAATGTAAATCTTTTACAAGATACTTTGCTGGAAAGAGTGACTAAGCTGACATGTTTATGAGAGACTCTTTCTTGAAAAAGAATACTAGCCATACAGAAGTTAGTAGTTATCAGACAAAATATTCCAGTGCAAACACTGCTTAGCTGAATAAACACATTTTAACGTAGTGATAGCAAAACCTCTAATTCTATCTAGTCCATTAGGAATCTTGAGAGGTCCTTCTCCTACTGTAATAGCAAAACATCTACAGAGCTCTGCCCACTGCAGCCATAATAAAAATCATCTTTGTAGCTTGATCACCTTTGGCTCAAAGTGTAAATTTCAACAAGTTAAGTCCATATCAGTACATCTGCTCCATGATTTTGTGTCAGAAAAATATTAGTGAAGAATCCAACACAGTTCAGTCTTTCCTCCCTAACCCAGAGATGACATTTTCATAGTCTGTACCATAATATGACTGTTTTATCTGTATAAAAGCTAATGAAACTTCAGCAGTTACATTCTTATGTCACATTTTGAAACAAAGCATCTATTCTGAAGCCATTCCCTTTCTATCCACTAACGCTGTTGAATTTGTCAAATAATTGTTTTCTTCCAACTTTCCCAAATGACGGACTAGCTATAATATGGTGACCAATTGACTTATATTGATTTATAAACACATTAAATCATCAATCCTCAGTCTATCTTTTGGATAGATTATTGGTTTCTACCCATAGGCAAAATCTTAGAGAAGTTTCCAACTGGGGCTTACTCCTACCTAGATATCAAACTCAATTTGGGAGAAATAGCTTTTCTTTTGATGCCCTGTTATGTTGGAATAAACTCTCTCCTGAATTATGAATTTCTCAGACATTATACATTTTTACACAAAACCTAAAGAAAATGCTTTTAGAAGAACAATCCATGTGCAATTGTTTTTCATGAATAACTTATTCCTGATTACTTGTTGTAGATTTTGTATGTGTCAATGTGTAAGCATGTATGTTTTAATTCTTGTTATATATCAAGTATTATGCTGACTTGGAATGTTCTGTAAATGAGTCTTGTGCTCATGGAACTTATCCTGTAAATTTCATGGGACCAATTCTGAAAGGGATACGCCTGGCATAACTTGACTTACTCTCAAAACAATGGCACAAGTTGCAAGTTACATCAGCAGTTGTGATAGTTGTTATTCTGCAAAGCAGCCTGCAACATGCCACAGGCTGCTGTGCCTAAGTGGACCACATCACCATGTAACATAAACCCCTGAAACATGGGCCAGGAGGTTTATGGCATCTATTGCACCCTATTCAGGAAGGGCAGCAACAAAGATCCCAAGGGCGCTATTCTCTAACAACCCACGGGGTTCATCCAACAACGTAAATTACACCTGCATATAGCTAGCGTAACTGTACCTACACCCCCAGGGGTTGCCTGTATGTGCAGCTGGCCCATCCTCCAAATGGTATGCCACACCCCCCACCGCCACTACCCTGATCCCAAAGTCATGGTTACAGACCCATAGGGCTATTACTGTCCCCATGCCTTGACCCCAAAGTGTCAGTCAAAGCCCAGCAGGGCTATCCCCATCCCTCCCTGAATGTCCCAACCCCAGTATATACACATAACCACCCCATAGGGCTATTCATGCCTCCCTCCCAATGCTCCAATCCCCATACTGCCACCACCAACAAACCGTAGCCCACATATGTGTTTCGCCACAACCCATAACCCTGGTATTTAGTGGCCCCATCCCCACCCGGCAGTGGAAGATCACTCTGCTCCCACCACCCTTACCCAGCTGGCAACTGGCACAGACCCACCTCTCACCACCACAGCCAGCCGCCGACTTAAGCTCCACCAGAACATGTACTACTGTATATAGTACTGGCCCAATGAAGATTCATTAAGCATGTACTATGTACAGTAGTACATGCTCTGGCAGAGCTCAGTCTGTGGCTGGCCATGGTGGTGAGAGTAGTCTGTGGGGTGGGGATGGATGGGGATAGCCCTGCTGGGCTTTGACTGGCAGTTTTGGGGTTGGGGCATGGGGGAAAGTAATAGTCCTGCAGTGCTTTGGTCCTCAAGAGGAGAGTGGGCATGGGGTCAATTGTGCAAGTCAGGTCCAGGGATGTGGCTTGCAGCAATTCCTAGTATGTTCTTTCTTTTATGTACCTGTGGAATTGTCACAAATTTCAGGACTTAGCCATGGGGATCCTACCCTTCCTGAATCAGGTGCATGTAACTGCACCCACGCTATATCACAACTTGCGACATGCATAGAGGTGCTTCAGAATCGGGCCCCATAACCTTTAAATAAAATAAACCATCTTCAGTTTCAATAATTACTAAAGATATCCTGATACTAATAACTTAATGTCCTCAGTCACAGCTACTTTAGTTCTTGGTGTTACTGTTTTCAAATGCTGTAAATATACATAATCTGTTCTGCATTGTTGTGAAAGTGATACCAGGTGACACTGTACAGAAAAAGCTACACTTGTGTGTGCCACTACAAGGCCTCTAGCTTGAGGCTCTAGTAGTCCTGTAGCAAACAGAATTATTAAAATGCACAATCCCAGTAGCAAAATTATTTTGGAATGGTAATTCCATCAAGCAGAATGCATTTCAGTTTCTTTTGGGCCATACCACAGAATTTCAAAAGCAATCCACTCATTCATTAAGGAATATGCAAATTATATTTCAAAAGTTTCAACAGGAAAAACATACTGATCTTGTAATGGCGATGAGTCTTGGAGGAAAGGAAAAAGGAGAACCATGAGGAACACTAAAACAATAATATCACAATAGGTGAAAAAGCATCAAAAATGCCAATAGTGCAAAGACAAGGATTGCAAGACATAGAATGCATAACTATACAATCAAATGCACACAATAACCATGTTTGCAATTACAATGAAATAAAGTGTGAGAAGGATAGCAACATTTGCAATGTGCAGAGGCAATACTGAGTTAAGGGTGAGAGCAAAGGTTGTCAACTGGGGAGGGGTGAAGAGGAGACTAAACTAGTGTAGGTGTAGGTGTAGGTTGAAGGGGAGAAGAGGCAGAAGGGTGGTGGGCAGCAGCCCATTAACCAGTATGAGGGACAACTGCAGGAGTGCGCATAAGAGTCATGAAGGAGGGAGGAGAGTAGTGGTGGGAAGAGCAGAGTGAAAGGTAAGCAGGAGAGAACCCCATAGTCTGGGGAAAAGGAAGGAGAAGGCAGATTTACCACCACTGTATTTGCTTGCGAACAATAGTCTAAATTGCAAAAGGGGTAAGATGAGGTTGGGGAAGGGAGGAGGGTAGCAGGTAGGAGGCAAGGGAGCCAAGCCACAATTCAAAGATGAAGGACGCAGAATGGGCAAGTTGTCTGGCCTCAGGCTTGGGGAAGAAGGAGGAGTAGTACAGAGAGAAGTAGTGGGTGCAGATGACAGTCCAGGACATGGGTGCAGGGGACAGTCCAGAGCAAACCAGCAAAAGGAGTGGAAAAGATTATCCAGTCTGGCCAAGGTAGACATGGGAGAAGAACTGTATACTATGTCAGCATAGTTGAAGATGGGCAGTATCCTCTTCAAGATGATCTCTCAACATTTAAGAAGTGGATACAAATAAGCTTTCAGAGTGGGCTGCCCATAGCCTTAAGAATTTCACATATGCATTTTAAATAATATATTCTTCATTATGTTATATGCTGTAGATAGTGTTGCCCAGATAGTATCATAGAAACTAGGATACCATCAAATACCTCCCAGTTGGCCAAATAGCTGCTGTGGTAGGATAGCAATGCTATCTGACCATGGATCCGACCATGTAGGATCCAGTGTATGGATCCTACAAGTGTTGTGGATCCTGTGGATCTTAGCAACACACATGGATCCTGTGGATTCAAGCAACAAATCCTCAGTTCTGATCAACTATCTGACCTAGGATCCCTGGATCTTACCTAGGATCCTTGGATCCTGCCTAGGATCCATCACTATCTGACCCGGATTCATCCGCTTTTGGTAGGATTTCTGGTAGGATCCTAGGTTGGATATCAGCACTATCTGACAGAGGGTGGTAGGATACACAGAAGCACTATCTAAGCAACACTAGCTGTAGTTCAACCAATGTTTTCAGTAAACTGTGTTAAATTCTTAAACAATAGCTTTCATTATGATAAAGACTTTGGAAATTTTATAAGTATTGTTGGTATTCCACGAATATAGCAAGTGAAAAAGAGCGACTACAAAATAGTGAGTCAATAACAGTGGATTCAAGTTGAGCGACACTGTTTTAACAGCGTATGGTTATGTTAGTGAGGTAGGCAGTAGTATAGTTTAGCAATGAAGTCCGCCACTGTGGGGCAGAGGCCACGCTGCCAGTGTAACCTACAGGTTAAAGTCACCACCTGTGTGTGCAGCCACTACATGCAGCAGATCTGGGTTCGATACTTCTGGGTGCTGTAGTGCTTATTTTTTTCCCTCATAACTTTGTCCCACTCCCTGAATTTAGCCAAGCCCCCAGAGTTAGAAGACTAAATTTACACCTTCTCGACTGTGTCCTCTTCCCGAGTTCAGCCCCCGCCAGAGTAAGAATAGTAAATGACCCTCCCAACTTTGTCCTCCCCTCACCAAGTTCAGCCCTCCCAGAGTTGTAATATTTTATCTTCTCCCTCCCAAGTCCCCTCCCCCGTAGTGTGTTGCCTGTTATAGTGCTGTTCATGTTTTTGTGATTTAATGTGGTGTTCTACTATTTTTGCTGCTTGGTGTTTTCCGATCACGTTTTTTTGTCCAGGCTGAGTTTCAGTCTCTTATTTTAGTCAGCATGATTCTTGATTCATTATTATCACATGGAAACATACTGACTGACTATATCTGTGAAATGAATAATAGACTTCCCAGATCAGTAGCTCTAGTCAGAGATAATGCCGTAACCTCACACCTTAATGCAGTTTTATCTTCAGGCACGTCAACTTGTATGTTCAAGCAGCAAAGTATGGCACCTTAGAGAAGCCACAAGTGACACAACCACCACATGACTGTGGTTGCCTATCAACAACATCATTTATGATGCTTGCTGATATCTCTGACATCAGCATGTGGTCCTCAAGCAGTGGGTTGGCTGCTTATCAGCTCCTGCTAGTAAGACAAGAACACATGTAAAAGCAGGTAAGAGATTGCACCAGGTTAAAGATTCTAGCAAAAGTGTAATAGCGCATTGGTGATCAAATATGATTCATAGGATATATAAGTATGAGTCATTTAGTCATTTCTCAATGGATGACCATAGTAGTTTTATTACACATAAATTTGCCCAGTGGTTTCTTAAAGGGTGCATAGAGGTGCTTTGGACCACTAACTCTGGGAGGCTGTTCCAAAGAGTCACCACACTTTGGTTAATCCACGCACCTTTGGTTCGTTCTGTATAATTTACCTTGAGCTGGTATTTATGAAGTTTGGTGTCTCTTTCGGTTATTTTCCTCTTGAGTCCCAAGCATTCTGAAAGGTAATCCTCTTTAAATGCCCTATAGACCAAACATGGATCACCAATGAGCCTTCTATATTCTAGTGGGAACAAGTTTAGTTATGCCAGCCTTTCTGTGTATGAGAATTCTGCTACAGCCTTTACTCTTTTGTGACTGTTCTTTGACTGAATTCAATAGATCCATACTGTTCTTGGTATGCAGTGCCCAGAACCAGATGCAATACTCCAAATGGGGATGAAATAACTGAACTCAACCAATATCTTGGATAGTAGCCTTTCGAGAGTATACTGAATCAGTATATCATGCTTTTCAGCTACTGCTATTTATGTTCCTAGTGACAGTTGCCCCTTTGCTTGGCCTGCCCTGGCTGGATTCACCCTGATGTCTCCAGACCTTACATGCTGCTTCTGTTTATTTTCTCAGACTTAACCCCTCTGTCAGGACAGCAGAGACTACTCCAGTCTCTGCTGCAAAATAGATCTGAGGAACTTGGAGGTGATGATTGAGTGACCAGGTGTGGGACCTCTGGTGGCCAGTCATCCTACTGGCGGTATTTTCTACTTTTGTCCCATTACCCCTAGAACATTGATAATGAGGGTGTGAGTGTATACATGCATGTGTGTTGCAGCACCAGATGATGTCCTCCCACCCACAAGCTGCTGACTATGCTGCCACCTATTGTCATGCAGGTGGCAGTATAGCAGTGAGTTGGCTACCCTCCTTCTCCAGAGGAGGCAGCATCCTCCTCATCCCTCAGGCCAGCCCCTCTGACCTGAGCTCTTTCCCAAACCTGAGTCACTTGCACCACGAGGGATAGCACTACCACTGCACTGACAGGCTGACTCAGTAGGCTCGATTTTCAAAGGTCAGAGAGTGATGCAAGGTGCTTGTGCCAGAAAAGAAAGATGCAAGGAGCAAGCTGTGGAAACATTTGCTTCAATTCTGATTTTCTAATGCTGCTTGAGCCGGAAGCAAAACTGTCTGCACCATAGTGGCTTGCATAAGGCTTGCATTGAAAATGGGTGTGCTATGTCACAATGGGGACTGCATCAAAAATGATGCACCATCACCTTTATTGGATTATCAAAGGTGGAAGCTGTTGACACTACACCAAGGACTGCATGCCACTCTTACAACAGCCAGAGCTGGTCTCACTAACACTGGGTCATATAAAGAAGAGAGTAGATTATGTAGCAGGTTGGTTATAGATCAAACATTCCCCCCACCATGGGACTAGTTTAGAGGTTTTGGGAGCTTAATGTGCCATTGTCTTGGACATTACATGTGCCGTATTTTTGACTCAGCTTGAATCATTTTTGCCCATTCATCTTTTGATGCAGCTTGAATCAAATTCTTGCCTCATGCATAATCTTTTTCACACAACTTGCGTCATTTATGTTTCATGTATCACTTGTCTTTTGGACTCAGCATGAGTCATTCATACCTCTCCATCATCCATCATTGTTTTAACTCAGTTTGAGTCATTCTCACCCATGCATCATCTTTTGACTCAGCTTGCATCATTTTCTCTACCTGCAGCATATTTTTTGACACAGTGGTCCTCTTGCATCAATTTGGAGGACTTTGCCACAGAGAACACTTTTCTTGCAAAATACAGCACGCAGTATCTGGCGAACCTGGATTTGATGCAGTTTGGCTGTCTGACTAAGGCCTTTGAAAATCCAGTCCAGTATATCATTCTTGACACATTAGACCCATTGTTTCACTACAAGTTGTTAGCAGTGCAAATGTAATTGCAGCATTAAGCAAATCAGTACCAAAATACAAAAGTATATAATTTTTTCAAAAATATATAGCCTCAAATGTTAATCATTTTGATTGATAAAATTCACTAAACTATAAAGAATAATGACTAATTCCTAATTGTCCTCTGATCCCTCTCCCAGAAATAAATCTCTCCACAACTGTTTCTGTTGGATGCACGCTGGCAATATTTATTAAGGCACACAATTATATTTACATTCCCAACTTCAATTTCAACAGTATACAGTACAGTACAGTACCAACAATAATTCATTCTGCTTCTTCTTACTGGAAACCTTCTGACAACTTGATCTCTCCTCCTTGCTTGTAGCACTTCGGGGTCCAGACACCATCTGATCTGGCCCCCATTATCACCAGAACCAGATACCACCACCACCACAGGTACCCCCACAGTGCCACCACCAGGTACCACTACCACTTAGTACCACTAGCAGGTACCCCACTTACCCAGACCTGACCACACAGGGTCAGTACTTTCGATCCATACCCGCTAGGTATGGACACATGATCCAGCCCCTAGTATCTATCCTCACCCTCTACTTCCATGCCTGGGTTCCTCTGCTCCCAGCCTGTGCCAACCCCTCCTCCTCTCCTGACCCACCTTTTTCCCTTTCGTTCTCCCTTTTCTTGTCATTTTCTTCCATCTGTGGGCCACCTGTTGCCCACAACCAGACTCCTGCCAGCCCTGCAGGCCATGCTGCCCTCCTGCAGCTCCTGACCCTGTTCCAGAGTCCACCGGGACCGTGATTTTATATCTTCAACTTCCCATGCGGTGGCAGCCAGCAGTAAAAAACTCTCTACGTTGTGCAGGGCAGGTGGGTGGGGAATCATTATCTCAGAAAGAGGGAGACCAAAAGCTCTGCAGGCTCTTACATAGCCCAAACAGGCTCCACCTCCCAGCCCCTCTCTAGCCCCTCCCTTGACCAATTGGGAAGCTCTCCTGTCCTAGTCATTTGACCTCTCTGATGTCCCATCCTCCCCTTTCTATCCCCTCCGCCCTGTTGCTTTTTCTGGCAGGGGACATAACAAGCTAGCCTGCCTTTTATTGGAAGCCTTATTATCCTCTGATCCCCTCCCAGAAATAAATCTCTCCCCAACTGTTTCTGTTAAATAAACGCTGGCAATATTTATTAAGGCACACAAATTATATTTACATTCCCAACTTCAATTTCAACAGTATACAGTACAAGTACCACCACAATAATTCATTCTGCTTCTTCTTTCTGGAAATCTTCTGCCGACTTGATACTCTCCTCCTGCTTGCAGAGCTTCAGTGTCCAGACACTGTCTTATCTGGCCTCCCTATCATCACCAGAACCAGGTACCACCACCAGGTACCTCCCTTGTTACCACCACCAGGTACCAACACTGCTTAGTACCACTAGCAGGTACCCCCACTCCAGGCCTGACCTGCACAGAGTCAGTTCTCGGTCCATACCCCACTAGGTTCAGACATGTGATCCAGCCCCTAGTATCTATCCCTCCCCTCAAATTCCATGCCTGAGTTCCTCTGCCCAAGCCCATGCTGCCCTACTCCTTCCCTCTCCTGCCCCCTTTTCCCTTTCGTTCCCCCTTTTCCACTGACTCATCTCCAGCTTACCAAGGATGAAGGCCCCCTTGCAGGCTAGAAAAACTGGTCCTTCCTCTTCCTTAGCACCCCTACCCCCATAGCTCCCACAGGCCTCAGTAGGGGTGCATGCCTGTGCCTGGCCCACCCCTTTCCCTTGTAGGCATCCCCTACCTATACCAAATGTCCTTGGGATGGGTCTGGACCACCACACCTTCTTATCAGCCTCTCACACTGCTGCCCAGTCTGTTGCTGCCTGCCTCACACACCCAGGGCACACCACACCTTAGAGCCCCACCACGGGCTGGCCATGCATGCAGGTCCACCCACCATCACCTTGTAGAGCCCACCGGTGAGGTGTGCCCCACATGCCTCCAATGTTGTGTCCTAGCACTGCTGTGGCTAAGGCCCTGGCCCCCTGGGCCCTCTGCCTAGGGAAGCTGCTGCCTCTCCCTGATGAGAGGAAAATATCCCCTAAGTCTGCCCTTGCCCCTCCCAGTGCCTCCTTTGGGCTCTTTGGGCCTACCCTTCCATGACCCCTCATAGCCCCAGCCACCCGGTGCCCTGCCTGCTCTGCACACCTCTGGCCAGACTCTCCCTTCGCCGGCCCCTCCCAGTGCAACTATACCCCTGTCCCAGAATGCCCTCCTCCTTTCTGGACCCTGCAGGTGACCCTGCTTTTGTGCCTACCCACCTCCTTCCGCAATTCCAGTGATGGGTCCTTCTAATTCCCCATATCCCAGATGTGTTGCTTCCATGCTTATTCTCACCTGTCATCCATGGCCCTTGTGGCCCCCACTGCTCTCTCGGCTATACCCATGCAGCCATCCCATGGCTATCCCCTGCACTTGTATGCCTGTTGCTGGGCCCCTGAGGTAGTCAGAGTTCTTTTTCTGTCCCTCATCCACAGCTATCCAGCTCCGTGGCCCTTCCTCATCCTGCCTGGGTTACAGCTCATTGATCGCCTTGCCCTACCACCGACATTCAGACCTTCAGACCCATATCCTCTCCCTCCCTGCAGCCCTCATGCTACTGGCCAGGTTGTGCAGTTTTCCTTCCTTTATTCAGGTCCCGTGTGCCACACGCCCTCCTCTCCCTTGAGGCTGCCCTCATGGCCTCTGCAGGATGATTTGCCAAGCTTGCCACTGCCCTATCTTCCATGCTTGCCCTTGCTCTGCTGCTCTGCAAGCCTCATGCTGTTGGACCCCACAACTGGTGTGCTTCTCTGTTCGGCCCCATGGCTCCCCAGTCCGGAGCTCGAGTGGCACCCCTGTGCCCGACCACCCTTCCCAGTGCCCCTTTCCTTCAGCTTATCTGGAACTACCTGGTGTAGGGGCTGGAGCCCTCACCTGTACTGCCGTGGCCAGCTAGTTTCCCCATGGGCTTGCCCTTCAACTCCAGTTGGTCAACACCTTCTGGACCTACGTCCGATAGCCCCGCTTCTGCCTGCTGTTGTAGCCATCCTTCTTCCCACCGAACCTCGTTCTCAGCCTAGACTGGCTGTCTGGTCCACCCTCCCTCCTTCTGGATCCTGGAGACCCCCATTGGCATCAGTCTACCTTCCCTGGGGTGGCACCCCATGCTTTCTTGGGCTTGCTTGGCTCATGATTCAAAGATCCTCCCCCTCTTGCCGAGCTGGTGCCCTGCCCCCCAGGCTGGATAGTCCCAGTCAGGCCCCCATTCTCGAGGGTCTGCAGGCGCCCACCCAGGTGTATGCCCTCCCTTCCTGCGCCCTGGGACCCATCTTGTATAAACTGTCTTTTCCTGGGCTGGGGACATGCAATGTCTCTGGCTGGTGCCGCCCACCGTGGCCCCGGGGTCCTTCCTTGCCCTTCCCATTTTCTGTTGGCCTGTGTCCCTCCTTCAGCATGCTTTGCTGCCATAACACAATGCAGTGGTGGACTCCCCTAGTTCAACTCCCTACCCGTCTCTGTGCCCTCACCTCCCTAGGCTCTGCCCCATGGGGTCCCAGGGCCCACCTCACCACGCCAGCCCTTCCATCCACACTGGGCATACCTACAAGGGCTGGCCTGGGGATATCTATTAACTAAGGGCCTCACTTGAGGGTGCACCAGTGCACAGGGGACCATGGGCTTCCAAACCCACTGCCAGCCCCTTCCGGCCTCGCAGCTCTGGTCCCCCGACTCTGCGCCACATTGCCTCCTGAAATTAATTCTTGTTCTTGAAACTATATTGCCTCCTGCAAATTCCTCCCAGCTGTATTAAGCCTTCCTGCTCCTGCCCATCCCCAGATCCTCCACACCTTGCTGGTGTGACCAGGTTCCAGGTGCCCTCCGGGACCACTCTCTCTTACCCCAGTCTCCACCCTGGGCCACGACACCTCAATGTGAATTTCTGCCATCTCTGGCAATCATTGCTGACAGATTTTCTTCTTTTCATTTTTTAATAACAAAACTCTTGCCCGCTACCTTTTAATTGGATATGGCAAAATATGTCCTAGCCATGGCCAGTGGGTGCCACTGGTATGTTCCCTTTTCCCCACCTGTACTGCTGGCCTGCCAGGTCTTGGAGCTGAGACGGGGCTGCTTAGCTTTCATGAGTATGCTCCTTCTCAGTGCCCCCTACCTTGCACTTTGTGACCAGATACTGTCCGCATTGAACTGGGGACCATCCCCCAGTTGCTAACAGCTGAAAACCCTTAGGCCTCCTAAACCTGTCCTGACATCACTTTGACATTCTGTCCTCCCTACTTTGCCCCTCTGGAGAAATTGCTCCTGGTCAACTGTTAGGACTCATAATGGCTTGAAATTCCCAGACACTCCCTTGTCTTTACTACACCCTTACAGGAGAAAAAATTCCCTGCTCAAATTTGACCTTTTCTCCCGCTTGAACCCCACCCCCTCAAAGCTGCACTCCCCAACAGCCACCTCATTCCAAATTTGTTTGATCCCCAGGAAAGGATTTTGTGTTCCTTCCATTTAATCTAGGGGCATGTCTCACCCTTTTCCGACTGCCCCACCACAAACAACTTACCTCAGTACTGGCACTGGACCAATACCCCCCTCAAATGTTGCTTTCTCCTTTTTTTTGGAATAAACCTGGCTTGCTACCTTTTGACAACCATTCAAAACTACTCCTAGCCCTAGGCAGTCAAACCTTGCTTAGCTTTTTCCTGTTCCCCTTAAATGTGTCTATTGTGACCCCCGCAGCATTGCATCAGAGCTATTATGTGTGCAGCAAGAGCCTCCGAGGAACCTCTCCATATCCCGGTTCAGAGGAAGGACAAAAGCAAAACCTTCCCATGCACTCCTCTGCACCCATTACAGTTCGGCTCCATTAGCTGTGTCAACCTCAAATAACCAGCATGCTTCCTTATGATTTTTTTGTGTGTGTGTGTATACCGCATGATACAGCCTACCCTGGTATGTTTCCTTGTGTAACTCATCTGTATCAGCACCCTTCAGTTAGTGCTTTGAAAAAGAGACCCCATCTCTACTGGTTGGCTTGACATTCTGCTCGTATGATCCACTGACCTCTAACCTGGACCAAGCGCCATGTTATCTGGGCCCTGCAGCCCATATTAGCCTGCCTTAAACCACGCCACAAGAATGCCCCCCAGGCTATCACCATCACTCAACTGTTTGTGCTGAACGACACCAAACACCTGCATAAACAGTATATATTCCAAAAGTATCCCTAAATATGACTGCTGACCATACCTTTGAGGATGTGTTTGTACCAGTAGACCAGGTGTAGATGGAGGTGGGGTGATACCTGACAGCTAACTAAATGCCAGTGGTTGTTTAATGTAGCTGATATATTCAAGATCCATGACCTAGCCACTGATTGCAGAAACGCTGGGGCAAAATGGTAGTTTGCATCAATTTTGTACTGACATCTTGACACATTTTGCAGTTTTCAGCCCACATACTCAATCCAGATTCTTGAGCCATTACTTCAAGACTAAGTGAAATATACATTCAAGTGTGGTCTCAATGAATAGGCAGGAGTCAGAGCTTAAATTGCATATCCATATGTTACCTCACAAGATTAATGTTAGAAGTTACAGGGTTAAATACCAACCACCACACCTTCATTTTTGTGAAATTTCAAAATATTCTTATATTTAAACCTGTCAGACAGGATTTATTTAGCTTTATAATATAATTATATGTTGTCTAAATGGGAAGGATTCTGCTTTTAAATGCATATGTGGTTGTGAAGTCTTAAGTTAATATAAAGAGGATAAATTGATAAAAGTGAAGACACCATTAATAAACAAAATTTTAGCAAGTTTATACCTTGCCAAATCTTGCAATTTTCAGCTATGCGTACTTAATGCAGATTCTTGGGCCATTGCTATGAGACTAATTTAAATATGCATTCAGACATGGAAACATAGAAACATAGAAGATGATGGCAGAAGGGGACCTGTGGTCCATCGAGTCTGCCCAAGCAACGTATCCTGGGACCTATTGTGCACTGGGGTTCTGTCCTCCTAGACACCCAGCCTAGCCCTTGCCAGTGCCATGTGTTTGCTCCCAGTCCTTGTCCCACATGTGCTTAAAGCTTGATACTGACTTTGCAGCCACCACCTCAGGAGGTAATTCAGTCCAAGGTTCCACCACCCTCTCTGAGAAGTAATACTTTCAAATATCCTTCTTGAACCTCCACCCTTCAATTTCCACTCGTGCCCTCTTGTAGTAGAACTGACATTCCTGTTAAAAGCTCCACTTCTGGCACCTTGTTAATGCCTTTAAGGAACTTGAAGGTCTCAATCGTATCCCCTCTCCTCCTAGTCTCTACTGAGTACAATTTCAGAGCCCAAGCTTCTCTTCATAGGTGATTTCCTGAAGGCCATATATCATTTTGTTGCCTTCTGGACCACTTCCCATCTATTAATGTCCTTTTCTTAGGTGAGGCCTCCAGAATTGTACATTACTCCAGATGAGGCCTCACTAGTGACTGGTAAAGTGGTAGTATCACCTCCTGTCCTTGCTGTTTATTACCCTGCCAATGCATTTCTAACACCTGTTTCCCTGCTGTAAGCCTTATTGCACTGACTTTGCTGCTTGAGGTTATCCCTACTGATGACTCCCAGATCATGTTCCTCAGCAGAGGAGCTCCAACTGGACTCAATTTGTGATAGACTTCCTTGGGGTTAGCCCTACCCAGGTGCATTACCTTACTTCTTAGCATTAGAAGTTTATTTTAAATATTTGTGACCACCTTTCCAACTTCTTTATGTCCTGCTGCAGTTGTCTGACTGCTCCATACTATCCACTCTTCAATGAGTTTTGTGTCATCCGCAAACAGGGAGACGTTGCCATTGATGGTCTCACTGATGTCACTAATGAGTACATTGAAGAGGATGGCAAGGACCAACCGCGGAGATACCCCACTAGTGACCTGCCTCCCAACTGATTTCACCCCATTTACTACTACCTTTTTTTCTGCCCTCAGCCAACTCTGTACCCACTTTACTATCTGTTCTGCTACCCCAGGGTCTTCTAGCTCTTTTAAGAGGTGTCTATGTGGGACTGTGTCAAATGCTTTATTGAAGTCAAAGTAAAGCAAGTCCACCTGCATGACCCCTGTCCAACTTCTTGTCACTTCGTCTAAGAATTTAATAAGATTCATTTGACATGACCTGCCCATCACAAACCCTTGTTGTTTGTACAGTAGTTCTGGAGGTGATTTACTTCAATGTATTCCAATAGATCTTGCTTGATAAGGGCCTCCACTATTGATGTGAGGCTGACTGGCCTATAGTTACCTGTATCTTTCCTTCTCCATTCTTGTGCAGTGGCACCATCTCAGCCACCCTTCAGTCACCTGGAACTACCCCTGACTCCAGTGACCTGTTGAATCAGTATGCAAGATGCCTTGCCAGCTCTTCTGCAAGCTTGCTGAGCACTCTGGGTGTAAACCATCAGGATCAGGGGCCTTGTTGGGTCTGATGTCTGAAAGGCCTTTCCTGACCCAGTCTGTGGTAAACTCCTGGGTGCATATTCTCTGAACCCCTCTAGTCTCGGCTATGATACCACTGTCTGTTAGTGGGTCCTGATTCTCCTTGTGAAAACCAAGCAAAATCATTCATTTAAGGCCACTGTTTTTGTCCACTGTTCTCCAGACCTTATCACCCACTTTTAACCTTACAGTTCCTCCTTTCTTCCTTTTATCACTGTAGCAGAAAAAATTCTCCTTGGATTTGAGTCTATGAGCAATTTGCAGCTCTTTTGCTGCCTTGGCCTCCCTCACTATTTTCCTGGCCTCCTCACATTTCTGAGTAATCCTGCCACTCCTTGTCCCCTTTGTGTTGCCTGAACCACTTGTATTCATTCTGTTTGGCCCACATTGCCTCTTGTACTGGAGGGAGAACCACAGTGGTCTTTTAAACCTATTTTTCTCTGTTGTAGTCCTTAAGAAGAGTCTTGTTGCCTCTAGAATGGTATCCCTGTGATCTCAATGAATAGTCGGAGATACAGCTTTAAAATGAATATCCATAAGTTGCCTCAAATATTAATTTTAAAAGTTATTTTAAAGAAGGACATTTATCTAAATGAAAAAAAAACTTTAATTATTATGCAAAACATTTTTATTTCAAAAATGTAAAATTTAAAGTATGACTGTTGGTAAAGTAATTGAAATTAGTTTTGTCCATGTAGGAAAAATCTTCATCATCGTCAGATACACCAGTATCATCTTGGTAATTACATACATCTTGGTCTTCATTTGAGTGCTCATCATTTGCATTTTACAGCAGACATAACATCATCTGGAAATGGTGTGTCTGTCCACTTTACACTGATATCATCAGTCCAGCCAAACCATGCAAAGCTGCATTTGGGACATTGTTAGATCCATTAGAAAGGAAGAAACTGAAATTCTTTGGCACTTCGGTGTCAGGACTTTTGATAATGTGTTTCTCATTGAATGCTCACTGAAATCTCTCAGTCTCTTTGATTGACTGCTCTATGTATGTATCTGCAACAACATCCACTCTTGCATATCCCTTTGGAAGACTATTCAAGAGTTTCATTGCTGGATCACTGAAGGTTTGAATGACTTCTGTCATAGCCCACACTGTTGCCATTAGATCAACTATGTATGCTGAGGAATTTTTACTTGGGAAGCTCCAAGTGCCTAACAGTGGACAGTATTCTGCTAGCACCTCAAGTAACTTGCTCTTTCGTGTTATATGTCTAGTTCCATCTGCATTAGCGACTCAGCAGGACTGGCCCAAGTCAATATGTTAGTAACTTGTTTATATCTACAGGAAAGTTGTGCTTGTTTGAAAGGGCCAAAAGTTTTCCCAATATATCTCTTTTCAAATTTAAGTTCTGTAACATTTCTATTGGTAGTTACTTGTGTTTCTTTACATCCTTGAAGGTTTTCACTGGGGTTTTGAAATTGGATCAAAAATTTATTTTTACCACTTTCCAGTCTTTCTTTCACAAACTGCTCATACATTTCTGTAACTTCGTTCAATGATACTGATGAGGTTCTCTTCCATATCAGGCACAACAGGTGCTCCTAAGACAAATTGTACAATTTTTCAGCATCTAAAGTAGCACTGAATGGGTTGATAAACTCTTGATCAAGAAGAGTCAATCTTGTTTGACGATTGTTCTGACTTGAAGATTTCAGATGGCCTGCATGTTTTTGTGGATTACTGGCTGAAATGTGAAGGCCAGTCATATTCAAAAGGCCTCTCTGAATTTTGCTGGATGTAGCAGATTTAACACCCATTTATCATAGACCATTTGATTTGCTACAAAGTGTTTGATTACACCTGGAATTCTGGCACTTTGATTGTGTGTTCGCTCACCAGCTTGGTCAACTGATTCCCTAGAAGCTTTGTGATTGCTCCTTTGAACCGAAAACTCTTGCTTTTCAATTAATGTCCCGGACCCTGGATGTGAAACTTCAAGAGTTTCAAGTGAGTGCAAATAGTAAGCCCCACATTGAGCATGATTTTGCTTGTTGAAGGCAAAGAACAGGAGCAGTGAATATTTCCAGCACCAGTAGTCTAAGATCAAAGTTGTTTTCTTTTATTGCTGTGTGGAACAAATGCAGCCGATCTGGGGCTGAAACTATCACAGGATTTAGAATGCATGGGATAGACATAAAGGAATTCTAGAGGTCAGGGGTAAGGGAAATAGACTTCTAGGAAAACAAACTGAACTTACAAGCTCAAATGGGCAGACTAGGTGGGCCATAGGCCCTTATCTGCCGACACTGTCTATGTATCTATGTATCTATGTATCCACTATATCCAGCTATGTCATCCAGAGCTGTGGGGTTTCCAGCTCAAAGTGATGAATCTGCCTGAAGGCCTCATACTTAGTCTGAAAGTGACAATCCCATCTTCCTGAAGCAGTTTATTGAAGTCTATGGGTTCAGGCGATGAAATGATCAAGTCAAGCAATACTGCAGCGGTGGCAATTAATTCTGTTAAATACTCTAGAAATCTGACCTGAAGCAATCACTGTAAGGCATCTGCAAATATTCATGTACAGTCTATGCCCAATTGTAGTGCTTCCTGCTAAAACTCCCTTTTGCTGCCAGAGGCACAAAGTCAAGCATGAAATACTATGTCCTCAAAGCTGCTGGCACTAACAAATTGTCCTAAGATGGCAAAGTTTTCCAGGAATAGGTGGAAATCGCCCAAATGAATTATGACATTGTGGAACTGATCAGGAAATGTCACACAACATGATATGCCTTTGCTGATCCTCCAGCATCAAGTGCCAGGTGAACATAGGGCATATTTACTTGCTGAGCTACTGTATTTCTTATGTTGGTGTGAGGTATTCAACTACAGTGGCATTATCAGTAATGGGTTTGTGGATGGGGAAGATTTGTGATGACTGTCTTCTTCGGTGAACTTCAATGATTGTTACAAATTAGCATCAGCCAACAAGTAAACCTTGGGACAAGCTGATCCTCCTTGTGTGCTTCTCCACTGAGTTTCCATAACATTAGCTTTGCCTTGCTAATATTTACCACTGATGTTGAGACAGTAGACTTGGGCATATTGCCAAATGTGGTTGGCTCCTTCTTTGAATTCACCTGTCAATGTTAAAATTCCTTTTGTTAAATACAATTGTCCTTCTTTTTGAGTGAGGAGTTTCAATAGAATTAATATTCTCTGAGAATGGAGCCTTCAGATTCTTCATGGTATGCAACACCACATGTACTGTGCATTGTTCCATGACCAGTTACTGTTTTAATATTTCTGATCTAAGTTGTCCATCTAGAAAACTGTTAAGACAACAGAAAACTCTGAGTTTGGCTGAAGTGGCAGTAACAGACCTTGCTCTTGAAAATGCTGAGAAAGTTCCGTTAAACTAGTTTCAGTTTCACACATTGGTCATATCTGGAATTATTTCCTAAATCAAACAAGATGTTCACTAGCACTTTCTGTCTGGTCATATTGTGCAGCACAGCTCCAACAAGTGAATATTTTGTAGTGAGAAACTTGTCACATGTGACATCATGAATTAGGCCTTCTGAGTAGGACTTTGACAACTGGGAGACTTGTTCACACGCCTTATCTTTGGGGATTTTAGTATATATGAAAAAATGATTGAACACTCTCTCTGTGGGTTTTCATTTTTTGCTCAGAGAACATCTTCTGTTGGTGGCCATGGTAGTGAGCGTGCTGTCTCTACAAATCTTAAGATATGTTCACGCAACAAGGAAGCAGCATGTTTAATGACATGATTGTCATCCATTCTCAAAAGCTGTGTGGCTGATATACCACCAGTTAATGATTCGGCACTGATTACAACTAGTGTTTTTGAGGATCAGCGGTTAAAATAAAGTGAATCCCATTTTTTCTTTTCAGCTTGTTTCTAAGTTTATAACAGTATTATCGATCTCCTACTCCAATGACTGAGATTTCATTTATTGTGCCTTCTTTGAAATAACTTGGTGTCTTTGAAGTGCATTGTTTTCAATTACACAACAAATGGCCTCAAACCCAGTTCCATCACACTGCTCGCTGTCAACCCCATCATCACTTCTATTGTGATCATCGAGGGTCCTGTCCCTTGTGTGATTACTGTATAATTTAAGTAGCATTTGTCATGTTTACAAAACTGCCTTGCAATAAGGTCATCTGTCTTCATTTTTGTGAGCATATCTTGGTCATCATGTAGCTCTGCCACCCTTTTCATTGTGACTTCAGCTGTTTTGTAATAATAGCAGTTGTATATTGCTTCTTCCCTTCACTTTGACTACATATTTGTTGCAGATTCCACATGTATCAAAAAATAACACTCTAGATTATGAGGCACAAGAACACCACCCCTGAGATGATGATGTGAGCTACGTTCACCAGCATCTGCATGTTCTCCAGCTTTTCTTATAGTCTTGGCTTTTGTGAACTTTTGATAGAATTGTCTATGGTAGCCATGCTTGGCAGGGTCATAGTTTGGCAAATGGAATTGATGCACATTGTTCATCATGACAATTTTCACTACCTAACTGGGTTCAAATATTTTTGCTCTCTATAAGCGTGCAGTAACTTTTGTCACTCAGGGAGTTACTTATATTACCTTAAAACTTCACAATCGCATATGCATTTCAAAGCAGAATCCTTACCTTTTAGACAATATAAAATATATATTATAAAGTGCAATAAATCCTATCTGACAAGATTAGATATAAGGACATTTTGAAATTTTGCAAGAAATTAAGGGGTAGAAGTTGGTATTTAACCCTACAACTTTTAACATTAATCTTTAAGATACCACATGGGTATGCATTTTAAGGTGCTAAATCCCACCTATTCACTGAGACCGCACTTGAATATATATTTCAATTACTCCCAAAGTAATGGCCTAAGAATCTGCATTAAGTACGTGGAGCTGAAAATCACAAAATTTGTCAAGGTGTCAATACAAAATTGCCCAAACTGTAATGCAATTAACAGACATAAAATGAATTATGGGTATATCTGCTACATTAAACAACCATCAGCATTTATTTAGCTCTCAGGTGACATCCCATCTCCATCCTCACCTGGTCTACAAACTCTAAATAAAATTAAACATTCTGATTTTCAGACACTACTGGATATCCTAAGACTATAGGTAATCGTGACAATTTGGCCACGTACAGCTGTTTTCTAGTACATGTTATAAAAAATAATATGAAGTAAGAGCAGAAAAGAAACCAGCAAAAGACTGTCCTTATCAGCTCCAGTCTCTATTTGACTCCAAAGAGTGTTCCTCTAGTAAAGCCTTCCAATAAATACCAGTCTAACACACCAGGCTTAAAAGACCAGAAAGAAAAAGGTACATGAGCTCATCATCCAACAAGCTTGAAGCTCAGATGCCCTCCATGGAGGCATTTAAATGAATCTGGCAATTCTTTCAAACCACGAAAGAACAGGCATCCTAAATTTGGGCTGGCAGTATAGCATAGAGGTTAGATAATGAGCTATGAATGAGCTCGATACATCCAGCAGACCTGGGTTTGATTCCCTAAAGCTCCACTTGCATGCAGTGTGACTCTGACCAAGTCACTTAACCACCCCAGTGCTCCCATGTTGCCCCTGAAAACAGGCACTTGTGCTTAGTGGGCTTTACCGTTACCAAAGAAGAAAAAAACAATATGAATAAAGATAGGTAAGTGTCTTTGATTCTAAACAATCAAACTAGTATAGTAAATAATGTTATATTGGATTTCAGATATTAAGAAAAAGAAAGGTAAATCCAGTTCTGACAGTCTTTACCAGCAAAATAGTTGAGTGGTGAGTAACAAGTATGGAAGCTTTCAGGCAATTTTAGTATAGTATACTGGTGTGGTGGTGAATATACAATCATTTGATACAGTTAATGTTATTAAAACATTGATATTTTTGTCTAGGTCATAAGTAATACCTTTGAAATTGTTTAAGAAAAAGCTGCACTGAATATAAGAAAGAGCACTGATATGTGACAAAGGATATGATATACATAAAGCTGAAGATATCAATAACAACTATTGCATAAGAACTATTGTTTACGTGGATATTTTGAATTGTTTTTAGTGTCCCAGAAGAAGCCATTTTGCGAAACATTGTCACTGGCTGAATACATTATAAAGGAACTCTATACAATTGTGTGTGGTGGCATTTTAGGCTCTAGCAGCCCATTCTAAATGCTTGAATGCTCTGTGCAGGGTATGCTGTACAAATATACTGAATGATTGCCTGCAGGAATCTAGACCTTGCTCAAAGTGCGATACACCTTTATTCCGGTAAAGGCATGATGTTTGGGTTGTAGCTGCTTGTGGATGGTATCCCAAAGCACTGAGAAATTGAGGTGGCTGTCCATCCAGACCCTGAGGTATGTGACTGAGGAGGCATCTTCAATTGCTGCACCATCAAGGGCTTGGATGAAGAGCAAAGATGTGAGCATAATGAGCCTATGCTAGTGCCAAGTGTTTTTTGAGACTGTTGTCCTAGCATTGAGGGACAGCTAACTTGCCAGTAATCATTGTTGGATTTTAATAAAGTTCAGTTGGAGTCTGACCTTGACATCAGAGACAGAAGAGCCAGAGACAAAAGAGTACCATGTCATCTTCATACATACTGATTAGATAGATGCAGAGGAGCAGGCAGCAGTGAAGCCATTCAAGAAGAGGGAGAAAATTATTGGGCCAATGACAAACCCTTTGAATCTAAACCAGATAATGCCATTGTCATGGCTTGCTGATATGCTATTGCTGAGGACTTGCTGATAATGCTATTGCCAAAGGGACTGCTTGCAGAAATGCTATTGTGACAGCTAGTGTCAGGACTTGCAGGGACCTCCTGAAGTTGAAATGAAAACGAAGATGATAGTGTACCATTCAAAATGACATCCATCTTGGAGTATAATGCCATTGTTCCTCAGGTAAAGGACATCTTGCTTAGAAATGGCACCAGTAAAACATTTCACTAAGTAGGAACTTTTTTTAATGAAGTGTCAAGAGTAATCCATTGCAGAGCAAGTAATCTGAAAGACATTATTTCACCAAGTCATTTATGACCAGATGTAACAACAAGAAGGGAGGGCTACCCCTGAAACCCAAAGGATTCTATTTTGTGGAAATTGCTCACTATACAAACAGCATCCCAGGAATTGTTTGGTGGTCAAGTCCAGATATGAAAGTTTCTATACCTTATTTTGACATGCAGCTCTAATTTTGTGATCTTTGCAATTTTATGTAGTTGTCACAAAATGTATGAAGGCAATAATATGCTGCAAAGTTTTAATTCACCAGTGAGGTTCGGCAAAGTAAAAATTGCCTCTGCTGATCATTTTGCAATGTTTTACATAGGAAATTTGGCATTTGTAGGCAAAAGTTACAAATGTCAATTTCAAGTACCTAAAAAGAGCAAAGTTGGATCAAATGATCTTTTGTTTCTTTTACCTGCAATATAAAACTGTCCCTGGTGTCTAGTGGTCCCTCATCCGATCACTGAGCCAAAGTTAAATAATGATCATTCCACAGTGTCTAGTGGTCCCCTACTGATCACTAGCCCGATGTTAAATGAACATCTTTCCATGGTGTCTGATGGTCTCTCCACCCCCACCCTTGCCTGTGCCCAATATTATAGTATTCCCTGGTGTCCAGTGATCTCCCCACCCAATCACCCATCCAATGCACTAACACCATTTCCCTGGTGTACAGTGTATCTCCGCTTCATCCCATTCACTGAATTTTAGATAAACCATTTCCTGCTGGTCTAGTGGCCTTCCCTATCCTTGATCCCTTCTTGCATTAAAATGTATGCTTCCATGGTGGTTTAGCGGTCCCCTCCTCCCCTATCCTTAATCCCTCCTTGCATTAAAATGTATGCTTCCGTGGTGGTCTTGTGGTCCCCTCTCTATCCTGATCTGCCCGTAAAATACAATATATGTATTTCCATGGTGTCAAGTGGAACCCCATCCCCACCCTGGCAGGTAGTGCCCAAAACCCTGCCCCAACCCATCTCTGGGCCAGCTACTGGCACAGCCCTCAACTCTCCACCACCCAGTGGCTGCCACTAAGCTGTCAAGGCCAGCGTACATGAACAAGTATGTGCTCATTGACATCTCAGTTGGCAGATGGCCATGGTGGAGAATGGAAGCTTGTGCTGGTCATTGGCTTGAGGATTGGATGGGCAATCTGGTGGCGGCACTACCTGCCAGGGTGGTGGTCCACTAGACATCAGGGAAACATATATTGCATTGTATGGGCTGATTGAGGATAGGAAGTAGGACAGCTAGACCAACAAGGAAGCATACATTGTAATGTAAGGAGGGATTGGGGATGGGGGACTCTAGACTACCAGGGAATGATTCATCTAATATAAAGGGAATAGGGATGGGGGCATTGATACACTGTACACCAGGAAACAGTGTCTGTGTGTCAGGCAGGTGATCGGGTGCAGGAGGGACAACTGAAAACAGGGAATACTATAACATTGGGCATCAGTGTGGGGGAACAACTAGACACCAGTAAAGATGTTTATTTAACATCGGCACAGTTATTGGCAGGGGGCCACTAGGCACCAGAGAATTAACATTACAAAGCTTGCCTGTGTGCCAAACTCACCAGTGAAGTTGACAATTTCACATTTTGCTGAGGTATCAGTGTTCCATGAATTTGAACTTTACCAGGTAATTAACTTCATGAAAATGAAGGTGAATTCATGAAATTAATCAGTGGGCGAAGTTTCCAACCTCAGCACATTATTAGTGGGATGAAAGTTAGACGTGCTAAAAACAGCTACAGAAACATGTCAGATATTCGACTAGGATGGAACTACAGTGCACTTGGTCCATATTTAAGATTGTTCACAATAGTAATGTTGAAGCAATAAAATGATGTCTTATAGACCATGTTCCTTTACAAGCTGGAGGGCAGTACATTGCACACTATTACAAAAAGAGTCCCTTGATTTTGTATTTAAATTGCTGCACTCTATGGGACTAAACAGAGAACTTGACCTTTCATTATCTCTGTAAATGAGACTCTATTTGCAATTGCTAAGTTTAAATCAAACCATTTTGTGTTGTTATTTTTGTCTTTTACTTTTGTCCTTCCTACTTCCCTACCCAGTTAACCCCAAAAATATTACCCCATTTCCTTCCACTCTTCTCATTTTTGTACCCCTTTTTCCTTTTCCATTCCACTCTTTCAAGTCCTTTCATGTATCTTGTTTTGTATTTCTTGATTAAACGGTTCTTTCTGGATTAAGTTGCAATGTTTTCCCACAGGTCTTTTATTTCATTACACTTGGTGACCTACGTACCACCAAGCCAGTATTTGGTCTCTGGTTTCCTTACCCCAAGTGCAGAACTTTGCACTTTTAGCATTGAACCCTGTTACCAAATACCAGACCACATCTTAACCTTGTCAGGTCATCCCTTAGTCCTGTCTCCCTCCTCTGGGTCCAACCTCCCCAGATGGTATGTTTAAAAATCACTAAATTAATATTGTGTCCTTACCAATGTTTTGCTGCAGTATTCTCTGGATCTGTGGCTATATCTGCATCAACAGAACTGCAGGTTCCTGGTGCCCATACTACACATTGTCCTTTTTATACTGAGAAGATTATAATGTTTTTTTTTAGGAAATACCTAATACTGAAGTCTACAGAGGTGCAGAACTGCAGGAGACATGCCTAGAGATTGGCAGTGAAAATGAGAACTACAGTGCTTCCTGCCTATACTGAACACCAGTATAATCTCCAAATAGACATTTGCCTACCTTGAATAGCACATTTGTTGCCCTGCTCTGCAGCTTCGAACATCACTACAGGGTTCTATCCATACTAAATTTGCCCACCTGGAGGACATGCTTCATCTCCCTATGCTTTCTATGGCACACAAACTCCTTTACCCCCAAAAAAATATGGCTGACATCACTGATGTCAAACTGCTTAAAATGACTATCTCTACATCAGGTCAGACCTGAAAGACTCTAAAATTGAGATCAGTGACCTGCTCCAGGGACTGTGAAGGCCTAGCAGTAAAGCTTTTGGTAGAGCAAGGGCACAACTCTTTGTCATCCTGTCTGTATATATTCCACTGGGAAACAGAATCTTAGCGCAGAGTCACTTGTTCACTTCCTCATGCAGCTCAATCAGAACTGGGAATACATTACCACTGATGATGTTAACATTAATTTGAATACTAAGTCCAGCACTGGTCATAGGGATAAGAAGTCCAGCCCATTTCTCACACAAGTGGTCACTTACCACACCAAGACCAGTTGTAAAATGGGCACCATGATGCTACTCAGCTAGATACTAGTTAAGCACCTTGACAGGTTTAAAAGTTGTCAAAGTTCTGCCAGATACCTAAATGACCACTCCCAGTGCAATGTCTATGTGCAGTTAAACAGACAAGGCACTCATCCAGATTGCTTGTTAGTTGCCATTCCCAACATTGTCTTGGACCTAGAATTCTTTATATTTGTGTTTACATGTGCCTGTGATAAATTTTCATCTTTTAAGAAATGCAGTTCAAGAGAAAACCATCTGGAAGGATCAGCCTCAAACTCCTTGCCAGCATGAGGGACAGCATGTGGCGGAGCTACAGGGCTGGGGATGGTCACCCTCCTGGCTGCCCTAGTGTGAATAGTGGTGCCCTGCCACCAACTTTATTCACTGTTTAGTGCCCATTGTGGAGCCCATGATTGACTGAATGGCCCCTGGCTCACAAACTCTCCTAAACCTGGCTCTGCCACTTGGGACAGGGACAGGGACAA
This sequence comes from Neoceratodus forsteri, assembly GCA_016271365.2. Taxonomy (NCBI): domain Eukaryota; kingdom Metazoa; phylum Chordata; order Ceratodontiformes; family Ceratodontidae; genus Neoceratodus; species Neoceratodus forsteri. The sequence continues at coordinate 420,538,205 of CM057451.1, forward strand.
TCTTTGGCAATGGCCACTGAAACAGGGTCTTCTGTCCACCTGCAAAAGTACAGGGAAGCCCACCAGTATGATTAGAAAGGCTGGATCTGATTTCTAAAGGTCCAGCATGCCCAGAACTGGAGCAGTGGCAAACTATTCTGGGACAATTACTCAGAGCTCCTTGGTGATGGAGTTAAAACCACTCCTCAGATGTTCATGGTGGTGGGGAGGGTCCTTGATCCCACCTAAATTGCCAATTACTTCAACATAGCTTTTACTGACTTCAATTTAGTCATCCTCACTCAGCCTGCTCAGACCCCCTGCAGAACCTGGTCCTGAAGCCTGCCAGATGGTGGGCTTTAAACCAGAGTACCTAAATTCTATTTTATGCCTGTTTCAGTGAAAGATGTCTCAAAATAGATCAGTAGGGTACTTGGAAAACTAGGTGTGGGAGTAATTCATTTGATATGAAACTTGTCCTGGTGACAAAGGAACTTTCCACCCCAGCTTTAACTTTCCTTTGTGCTACTCACAGTTCCCGAGTGAAAATCCACAATGGATACACCAGTTTTCAAAACAGAGACCTCTATAGCCTTCCCAATTAGAGACCCATTTCAATTCTCTCTCTTGTCCAAGGCCTAGAAAGAACAGTCTCTGACCAACTTGTCACATCCTTTGAAAATACAGTGTCCATTGTGTACAGCAGCATGGCTTCTGGAAGCTCCACAGCACCAAGACAGAGCTTTTGGAATTCACCAACTATGTTCCCAAGGCCCTTGACAATGGTGATATCATGAGAGCTATCTATATTGACCTTACTAAGGTCTTCGACCTGATTAACTATAATTACCAAAATAACAAACTCCTTGGCCTAGGTTTGTCACAGAACATAGTTGATTGGTTTGACAGCTATTTCACTAATCACTCTCAGCATGTGAATATAGATAAATCTTTGCTTGAGACTAGGGAGTATATATTTGTGTCCTGAGGTAACCATCTTTAGACCACTCCTATTTGGCATCTTTATAAATCAACTGCCCAATGCCTATCAGTCAGCAAACATACTCCTCTATGACGATGATGCTCTCATCTACTCCAAAACTCCTGACATTGACAGCATCACTGCTGCTCTCAAAGCAATTTTGGATCACTATAAATCTGGTTCCCCAAAGTAAATTAGTCTTCAATTACAAAAACAAAGACCATGCTCTTCTCTAGCCTACCAAAGAAGAAAAAGTATACCATTTTCATCCAAAATGGCCAGGGCAAAACCTTGGACAGGTGGAGACCTTGAGATATCTCGTAGTAACTTTGGATGACCTTTTCTTTTGCCCCATTATTGACAATCTGGTGGCCATATTTAACAGAAGACTTGGTACCCTTTATTATAACCAGATCAGTCTCACTGGGGAAGCTAAACATCTTATTGTGGCTAGCTCCATTCTGTCAGTTATAGATTATGGCCACCCTGTTTATGAAGCTGCCTGTGATATGATACTAAACAGACTAAAGCTGATCTATAATAAGACATACTTTAAGACCATACTAGGTTTTTAAACTGATGTTATAATAAATAAATAAATAAATACTAGATTGCACTTAGTGCAGATAACTGTACTTATAGTTGCACCCTTTGCACACGCTAACTGGATACCTTTACCCTCCAGAATAAAATTTCCGACCTGTTTGCTAGCCAAAATGGCATTCCTGGGCCTAACACCTCTGCTTTTACAAATTGCTCCTGCACCACCGCCAACCACAACAATACCAGGAACATGGACAGGAATGCCTCAAATCTTCTTTCCAGTGTACTCAGCTGGGCAAGTGGTCATTGCTGTCAGGGCTGCAAACTGACTAAACAAACTGCCTGACACACTATTGAATATCCTAAGATTAATTAGTTTAAGAGATATTTGTGGTCTGCCCTTGCAGTTCAGTGCAACTGCAACTATTAAAATATTCGATTTGGTTTCTCTCTGTACATATCCTGTGACATTTTATGCAATGATCTCTGCAGATTTTTCAAAACTCTATGTAATTGTTCTGTCTTAGGTGCTTTGAGCCTGACTCAACAGCATTTCCCTGGAACTGTTTATTATATCTATCTATCTCTCTCTCTCTCTCTCTCTCTCTCTCTCTCTCTCTCTCTATATATATATATATATATATATATATATTTATATTGTGACTATTTGATGAGGAACCTTTGTAAATGAGCACTTGTGTACATTAGTAATCTCTGATGTTTTCAATAAATAAATATTTGTATGCATACTTGTCATTGTATTTCATGTAATTAATTCTGGGTTGTTCTAAAAGGGACTGTGACTCAGTTACCCTACCCAGTTACCAAAATCCAATCAATAAATAATACAATTTTGGCTTTTGCAAATGACTCCCACCGACAATTAGCTGTTCCCATGATTAATACCACTACTGCATCACCACTCACTTTTACTGTTCTTTCAGTTCCCTAATATATTTCGTCTTGTAAGTACGAAGTGGTCAAGACATAAATATACATGAAAATAAATATAATGCAGCAGACATGTAGTGTTACTTATTCAACATTAGGGACATGATAAAATACAGCACTGAATCACCTCTCACCTCTATAGTGACTGTCTGGCTTCTGGGTTATGTTTGTTTAGTCTGATGACATACTCTCCATGATGGTGCTGAATGTTGTAAAAAGTAAAGAAACAAAATAATGTAATAACCATCAGTGTCATCAGGTAAGGTGGGGTGCAGTGAGAAGAAATGCATGTACTATCAGGTAGTCAGGACACAGTCAAGTGAGTGGTCAAGAGAACAAAAACACAAATGTTTGCCTAATCAAACACTACAGTGTCATAGTAAGTAAAGAATAAACTTAAAAAAAGAACCACGAAGCAACAGTGTGCAGTGACAGCCAGGGTAGAAATATTGAGTGCAGTAGGAGAAATACATTAACCATGCCTCTGAGCTGCAGTTAGGGTGAGGCTGGAGAATGAAAACACATGGCAGCTAATATTTGTCCCAGTCAAATATTGTATTACTATTAAAGAAAGTCATACCTTTGCAGGAAAGATGCATTTATATCTGCTACTACAGTTGAAATGAAGGGGCAGAGGAGAGAAGGGCGAGGAGAGAGATGTAGAGGCATGCTGTTAATGAGAGCTTTTGAATACAGTGCAGTACTGTACTGGGATTGCTTTTCAGCATCCCTCAATGTAACAAACAGGGAGCCGTAAAAACATATTATGTTTTCAATTCTATTTGTTACAGAGAGCACTGTAATTATCTGGATGGTGCAGAGGCCTGTTGTTATAAAATATCGTATGCTATAAGAATGGAAAATTGAGTTAGACACATTAAATTATTACACTTATTTCATATGATAAAACATGCCAATAAAGAATATTGGTGGTAAAAATAAATAATTGCATTAAGAAACATGCCTCTTACTATATATCTAAGTAAAACTTAGAGCAGTGTTTACATGAACCCTCATTTCACACAGATAAATGTTGATGTATATGAGGGCTTCTCAGTTTGACCTTGGTGTTTAGAATTTTAAGAGCAAATTGCTTAAAATTAAATCTTACTTATGTGTGGCAGTTCAGTCTGACTTTTTGACTCAGTTACCATCATATCAATCCAAGGATGACACTGATTTCATATACTGCCCTTTACTGAAAGATGAATGAAACATAGTTAACTCTTTGTTTTCAACCTTTAACATAAGTTTCAGTTACATCAAAAATAACCCTTAATGTTTAGGTTTTGATCTAATACAACTTTATACAAAATCTTTAAACTGTTATCAAGAAAGCAGGAGCATGAAATGCCCATGAAATTAACAGTACACAGACCATATATTTTCTCAGCTATTATCAGATCCTCATCATTCCTCAACAACATACTGTATTTTAAAGAAACTGTGAAATCTTTTAGAATTGAATGGCACATTTCACATTTGGCCTGTATTACATACTAAACTGTTTCTGTACAGATGCATTCTTTCTGAAGAAACAAATACAGAATTTGACTGCATTATAAATGTTTCATTTCATTTATTTTCTTCGGAATCCACACTAAATACACAAGTAAAAGTAAATGATGATGTATGTTAAACAATTATGGGTGATGTCCTACAAATTCAATAGCCCTGTATCATCTATAGAGTCCAACAATGAAAATCAGATGCAAATGTTCCAGCAGAAAGAAAAGAAAAAATATAAAAATAGGTGTGATATTTGTATAATGCAAGTGCAGTAGAATGGCTAAATAGAATTGGAATTTGATCAGCAGTGCTCTGAGGAAGAGGTGTAGGACTTACCTGCTGTCATATACATGGCTGATAATCAGTCAATGTTCATTTCCTGAAAGGGGCAACAAAAGAAATCAAAATGCAGATTACTTTTGTCAGTACCAACTTGCGATATTAGAACATTTGTTATGTTAAGAAATATTTTTTTAAGTTCTAATGAAGAGAATTTAACCCAAGTAATTGCCATGCCATACTGCATTATATAGAAATAATTTTCTCTTGGCTGTTCTTTGAAGCTACAATAAAATCTAAGTTGTCTAATCTAGTTTCTGGTCTACATTATCATTATAAATTGCCTCAACTAAGCATGCTTGTAACTGACTCTCATTTCATAAATTGTTGTCTTCCTCTGGTCAATAGCAATCTTAAACTTAACAATACAATGTACTTCAAAAAGTCTATATCTTGCATTCCTAAATGCAGCAAGTATTGCAGTCATTATTTTTGTTTCTATGTTTCTTTCTTTACCAAGTGAGCAAAGCATTTCTTTAGCCTACCCATAAACCCTTGATCCCAGGGATACTAAACTAGTTGTCACTGTCACACATATACCTATTACTCATGCCCTCATATACTGTCCTGACATATCCTCTTTAGAAGGGGCCCTGCCAGTGAAGGTAAGGAAGACATGACTGGAACTTGCCTGAATAGGTAGTAAGGGTTAGAGGACTAAGAGGTTAATGCACTGCAACTGCAAAGGAAATAAAAGCAATAGGATCTTCCATAGAGTCATCATTGTGTTCTGCTGGTTTTGTTTCTTCTTCATGCCAATTCACACTATTGGACATGTGACCATAGACAGGATACAGTTATTGGCAGTCCTATCTGGGCTGAGACCACATCCACCCACCATGCTCTAACACTCACCAGCACAAACAGAATTTTATCTTTTCATGGCACCCTGCACCAGCATATTATTTCATGTAAGTGAAAGCACAGTATTTCACTCCCTACCTGTACAGTAAATGGGTGATACTGCACAAAAGATAAAAATAAATACATAGATACATAGACAATGTCTGGCAGATAAGAGCCTATGGCCCACCCAGTCTGCCATTTGAGCTTGTAAGTTCAGTTTATGTTTTCCTAGAAGTCTGTTGCCTCTTACCCTGACCTCCAGAATTCCTTTATGTCTATCCATGCATTCTTAAATCCTGTGATTGTTTCAGCCCACACACTTCCTCTGGCAGGGTGTTCCACTTAGTCCACCACCTGTTTTGTGAAGAAATTCTTCCTCATGTTTCCTCTGAATCATCCTCCCTCCAACTTCATCCCATGCCCTTTAGTCCTGGAACATCTTTTTCGCATAAAAATAGTGTATTCCTGCACCCTGTTCCTCCATGTAAGATACTTGTATGTCTCTATCATATCCCTCTCTCCTCCTCTCCTCCAGGAGTACATATTCAGTTCCTTCAACCTGTCCTCATAGGACTTGTGATGCAATCCACATACCATCTTTGTTACCCTCCTCTGAACCTTCTCTACCCTGTCTATGTCCTTACATAGATAAGGTCTCAGAACTGTACACTGTACTCCAGGTGGGGCCTCACTAGTGTCTTGTACAGTGGAATTATGACCTCCCTTTTCCTGCTGGTGACACCCCTGCCTATGCATCCCAGCATCCTATTTGTTTTACCTGCTGCCTTGTCACCTGTTTCCCTACCTTGAGCTCATCAGAGATGATAACTCCAAGATCCCTTTCCTGCTTGGTGCATGCTATATCCTCACCCCCAACTGATATATTGTGCCAGGGTTTTGTGCCTATATGCATTATCTTGCATTTCTTTGCATTGAATTTCAATTGCCAAACCCTGACCATTCTTCAAGTTTCTGCAGGTCCCTTCTCATTCTGTCTACAACCTGTGGTGTGTCTACTCTGTTACAGAGCTTTGTGTCATTGAACAGTGAAATCTGCCTTCTAGGTCCTGCCAATGTCACTGATGAAGGTGTTGAATAGGACCGGTCCCACACTGATCCCTGTGGTACCCACTGGTCCTCTTTCCCTCTGTTGGGTGACAGCCATTTACCACCACCCTCTGTGTCCTGCCACCCAGCCAATTACCTACCCACCACACTACTGTCCTGCCCACCCCATATTCCCCAGTGTGTGTAATAGTCTTCTATGTGGCACAGTGTCAAAGCCTTCCAAAGTCCAGATAGGCCATGTCCACTGCCCTCCCTGATTCACCCAGTCAAAAAATTCAACAAGGTTGGTCTGACATGACCTGTCCCTTGTTAAACCATGCTGTCTTGGGTCCTGTAGTCCATTGACAACCAGATGTTCCACCAATCTCTCCTTCAGTAGTGCTTCCATGATCTTCCCACTACCGAGGTGAGGCTGACTGGTCTGTGGTTCCCTTCCTCTTTGTTCCCACTTTTGTATAAGGGACTACATCTGCTGTCCTCCAGTCTTTGGGTACCTCCCTGTTTCCAGTGATCGGCTAAACAGGACAGCCAGAGGTTCAGCCACCACCTCTCTTAGTTCTTTAAGGACCCTGGGTGCACCCCATCTGGCCCCATTGTTTTATCAACTCTTATTACTTCTAGTTCCTTCAGGACTCTTTCTCGTGTAAAGGGACTTGTGTCCATTTATGCACCATTCTCACCCATTGTACTCCTTCAGACCCATTACCCTCCTTTTCCTCAGCAAAACTGAGCAGAAATACCTGTTCAATATGTCAGCTTTACTGTTGTCATCCTCCACATGGCCCCCATCCTTCTCTTTCAGTCTCACTATCCCTCCTTTGCCTTTCTTTTTCACTTATGTACCTGTAAAGGTTTTGTCCCCTCTACCCACTGATTTTGCAATGTGTTCTTCTGTCTAAGCTTTGGCTTTCCTTACTGACCTCCTGCCTCCCTTTGCTCCTCCTGGTACTTCTCCTATCCCCTTCTGCATGTGTCTTTTTGTATTGCCTGAATGCAATCTTTTTGGCTTTCACTTTCTTTGCTACCTCTTTGGAAAACCATAATGGTCTCCTTTTCCTTTTACTCTTGCTAACCTGCTTAATGCATAATTCTGTTGCTCTTGTAATCCCCATTTTAAATACTGCCCACTGTTTCTCAACCCTGATTCCTGCCCCTTCCCTTAATGCCTCTTTCAAGTATCTCCCCATTTTCCCAATGTCTGCCCCCTAAAATCCAGGATACTAGTTTTTCTGTGGTTTTGTTCTGCTCTTTCTGTGATTTCAAACCACAATGACTGGTGGTCACTGTTCTCCAGGTGCTCCCCACTGTTACCTCCATCACACTGTCCCTGTCTGTGAGCACAAGGTCCAGTATTGCCTTCTGCGAGATGGTTCCATGACCAGTTGCTTGAGGAAGGCACCCTGAAGGAGGTCCAGGATAAATCTGATCCTAGTCGATGCTGCTGCTGGGATGCTCCAGTCCACATCTGGAATATTGAAGTCTACAGCCAGTACTACCTCACCCTTGTCTGCCATCCTTTGGATGGCTAGCATCAACTCCCCATCTGTTTCTTTCTCCTTGGCTGGTGGTCTATAGACCACAGCTTAACCCACAGTATCTCTCCCCATTTTGTCCCTCCTGGATCTCTTTTGCCTTATGTCATTTTCACATATACAGTACCACTTCTCGTCCCTTCCTATCTGCCCTGCCTCTTCTGAATATGTTGTAGCCAGGTATGGCCATCTCCCAGTTGTAGGTTATCATTACACAGGTTTCAGTGATGGCCACAATGTCCAGGTCTGACTGCACCATGACAACCTCCAGATCTTCCATCTTGTTGCTAAGGCTCCTGGCATTGGCACACCTGGCTTTCCATGATTTGACCTCCCTAGACTGTTTCACTGTTCTACTCAGCCCCTTCCTTGGTTGTCCTTTATCCCTGGTTCTCATTGCTGTCTGCCCTTCTGCTGAATTTTGCCCCTTTTCTGCCTATCCACCTCTTGGTGCTAATCTCCATCTTTTGCACACTGCTTTGTAGAGATAACCACTCCTCCGGTTCACTGATTCCACTGCTAGCTGTGGGGGTGAGCAAGTAGGTACCCTCTTTGCTGGCCTGCCACCACCCTTTGCTAGTTTAAATGCTTGTCAATGTAGCATTTAAACTTATCATTGAGCAGCTTCCCCTCCAGGATGGATGCAGGCCGTCAGGCTTGAACAAACCTCCATCCCTCCAGGTGGGTCCCCAGTCACCAATGAATCCAAACCCTTCCTCACAGCACCAGTTCTTCAACCATGAGTTAAATTTCTTGGTGCATGCACCCCTATGCTCTCCCTTGCCTTACGCAGGTAGTACTTCTGAGAAAGTGACAGGAGTAGCTACTTGCTTGAGACCCTCCCAATTTCCTAAACTCTTCCTGAACTTCCTTTTTCTCCCCATTTGCCAGGTCATTAGTACCCAGGTGGATAATGACATCCAGCTCACCTCCCATCTTGCCTTCCAGTGATCCCAGGATGTTCCTTCATCCTCCATGCCATGGCACCTGGTAGGCACCTCACCTCCCTGTCCTCCCCTACTGTATTCCTAGCTGGATCCCTCTTGATGGAGTCCCCACCAGGATTCATTTCCTCCTCTCTGGGGTCCACTGCTCTCCCAGCTGAGGTCACCTCCTTGGTTAACCTCCACATCCTTTCCTTCCACTTCTCTGGGTACCTCTATTTGGTTGTCCCTGTTTGCCAGTGTGGCATATGAGTTCTTAGTGGAATAGGATCTGGGATGTGCCTCTGCCTGACCACTCTAACCCTCCCTGAGTCCACTGTCATCCAAGTGCTCCTCATTCTCAGCATCCTTTGAGGCAGTTGCATTGGACTGGGTGGTCTCTGGATAGGGGTGATGGTACTCCTGACCCAGTTTACTTCTGCTCTGAGTCTGGCTACCTCATCCCACAGTCCAGAGAGATGGATGCAGATGGGCAGCACCTCAGTGTCCAGAAGGTCTGCCTGAATATGGCTGCCCCACAGCCACTGCATTGCACCATTCCCCACATTATACTGCAATTATACTGCTGATTTCACTACTTGTCTGTTACTGAAGCTCTCCTAGTTCCCTTTTATTAATTTACTGTCCTAAAAATCCTGCCACTGATCCTCAGATACTTTTCTTTTAAAAGAAAATAAACCAATAAATAAATAAATGAGTCAAAACACTTGTCGTGCTGAGGTGGGCTTCTTCCCCTTATGCCCTACTCAACACCCTTACTATCCCTGTGTTTAGCTCCTGTCAATCAGATTTAACAGGGCATATAATTAAGAGTTGGGGGAAGGGAGGGGTGAAAATTTGCGCAATTGCAGCTTCTTCTGAGAAACAAAACTCACTTGCTACCTCAACTCTGACTAAGCCTCACCTCCAGTTATCATGTAGCTGAGGTCAGAGGCCAGACAATTAACACCCTCACCCAAACTACAGGGCAAGTCAGACAAGCCAAGACTAAATTTGCAACAATTAAATACAGCAAAGAAATACACCACCACTATGTTTTAAATTTTCAACAGCCCAAAACAATTCTAAGTAAAGACAGCAAAGACATTACAGTGTCACTAAAAGTCCACAATCTAAGTTTAAAAGAAAATAGCAATTACCAGTTACTGTAAAGCACTGAACTGAATATGTTTCCAAAAACATACTTCCTTAGGGCTATGCTGTGTGTGCCCGCATGCAAAGTATTTCCGTGGACTGGGTAGTCAATTCTATTCTTTTGTGTATGTTATGCCTCACTTAATAGTGCCATGATTTGGCAAAGGGATCTTAAATTGACTAGGGCACTACACAATGCAGAATGGCAGAAAAAAAAAATAAACTTTAGTATACCAGTGTACCAGAGTACCTATGTACCAACAGTGAAACCCCACCCATGATATATTTGTAAATCATATAATAGAATAAAAATGCATATTACATGAAAACAGCTTATGAGGGGCCCTCCTTTGGGCTGTATCAGCTTCAGGGAATTTTATCTGATTTACTTCTCCTGCTGTCATCATCAGGTTATAGCAGGAAAATACCTCTGTCCTGCTCAGAGACTTGGAAGGCCAAGCATAGTAATACAGTGATAGAAAATACACATGCTAAATCAGGAGACAATCACAGCAAGTTTCACATTTCACATGGATGATGTGATTCTAAATATGGCATCAGAACAAAAGTGCCACATTTAAATTGGATACATTCCTATCTCTAAACAAGGTAAACTATCTACCTATAGTTCAGTTCACGAAAAGAAATAACTGTTATTTACTATAAATCAGAGACCACATTATAACATTGCTAGGTCATACAGTACCTGTCTAAGTAGAAAAATATTTAAAAATGCTGTGGCTTTCCACTATTGCTGACTCAGCTGAAGTCAGGTACAAAGAAAGAAATAAGAGGTCTGAATCTGAAAGAGGGCAAATAATACAGCTTTAGTACGTTTTATACTTTTAACCATTGGATTAAAGCAAGGCAGCAAAAGCTATTTGAACTGAGCACTATATAAATAAAATTGACTTGACTTAATGTACATTCTGAGAAAACAAATTAGGTACTATAAAAAAGAACACATAACTTGGGGCAAATGTCTTAAACAAAGGAAAAACAGACCTCTAGCAGTATGTCAGTAATATGACATTCACCTTCAAATGGGGAAGTGGGGGTGACAAAAGGCAAAATGCTAAATTCTCAAGCTTGCATAATAGAATACCCATAGGGCTGCAGTTTACAGAAAAGCTCAAAGTCAGTAATGTCATTCAAAACAATGGCTTTAAGGGCTTTGAGCTTGTATATCTATTAGCTTTCCTGCAACAGGAGTTGCAGCTGATTACCCTCTACTAGGTGCTTTTGACATATTCTATGCCCATTTTTTTATTCTTTGGTAATCAGGTAAGGCAAGGCAAGGCAAGGGCAAATTTATTTTCTGGCGCCCAATCCCAGAGGCTTTGGGCACCATACAAAACATGAAAATTTAATTTACAAATACATATGTAAAAATATAATCCACCATACAAACCCAATCACTATATATATATAAATTAACCCTCTTTAGTTTAAAAGGACTGATAACAATGATATCATGCAGAGAAGGCCTGTCTAAACAGATAAGACTTTAGGCGGAGCTTAAAACCGCCACTGACGGGGCCTCCCTCACCAATGGTGGGAGTGAATTCCACATAGCAGGGCAGGAGACACTAAAAGCTTGATTGCCGGCTGTTTTCAGTCTTGTCCTGGGAATCACCAGGAGGCTCCTCGAAGAGGACCGGAGGTGACGAACCGAGGCAGCTGGTGTAAGAAGGTCAGCCAGGTAGCAAGGGCCCAGTCCATGCAGGGCCTTTGTAGGTGAGCAAGCCCACCTTAAAAGCACCCTTCATTGAACTGGCAGCCAGTGCAGTTCCCGCAGCACTGGGGTGACATGACAGTGCATATTGTCAGGGCAACCAGGTACCACTGGGGAGGTTAAGTGACTTGCTTAGAGTCACACAGTGTGCAAGTGAAGGTTGTGGGAATCAACTCCAGGTCTGCTGATTGTACCAAGTTCATTCTCAGTTCATTACTCTAAACTGTAAGCCATACTGTCAGTCCCAAATGTAAGCCATGTAAGACATTTCAGACCCCTACCATGGTGATTTTCCCCAAAGTGAGTGCCAGCGGGGTTTCCATATTAGAGTTATGGATACTGTGCACATGCTCTTGTATCTCTTCATAAGAGGTCTATTAGTTCTCCACACAGATAGAAAGGCCTGCAGGGGCACCAGATGACATATACAGCAGAGTTGGTAGCACAGCTTATAAAATGCCTGATGTGCATTTTATGCTAAATTCTTGATGTTTAATTTGTTGCCCTGTATTGCATGCTTGCATGTGCTGCAGTTCCACATTAACAAAGCTCTTGTGGTCTTGATGGTTTCATAGGTTTTACTGAGCTCAAATAGACTTTCGTCCTTAGTGATCACTATTTATTTGTTTATATTTTATGTTATTTTAACATTTTCCGTGTCTGAATAGCTCATCCAATTTTCATTTAAAAGACTTGATCGATGGACTGCCTACCACCTCCTCTGGTAAACCATTCCATTTGGCTACCACCCTTCAGTTGAACCACATTTTATGCCTCCATGTCCTGCAGCTCTCATTCTTCAGCTGTAGTGTATGAGCTCTGTTATTAAAGGGTTGTCCCTATATTCCAGTCCTAACTTTTCCCACAGATCTTAGTTGTCCAGCGCTTTAAATAGTAGCATATCCCCATCTTTTCCTGTACTCCAGAGGAACAGATTCAGTTCTAACAGTCTGGTATTGTAATCTTTATGTTGCATGTCATTTATATAGCGTGTGGCTAATTTTGTACTCTTTTGATCATATATACTTCATTTTGAATATATATTTGACCATAACTGGGCTCCATATTCGAGGATAGGCCTCATCAGAGAGCTATACAGGGTAATGAACTACTTTTCCTGACTAGCTATATGTCTTAATATGCAATTTAAGACATTATTTGCTTTTGCTTATGTTGTTACAGTGGGTCTTAAACTGCAGGTCCTCGATGATAATTATATCCAAGTCCTCTCCTCTGATACAGTTCTTAGTGTGGTGTTACCTAGACTGTAAGCTTGGTGTGAGTTTTTCTTACCCAGGTGCATAACTGTGCATTTACCTGGATTGAAGGAAGTTTATAATTTCTACACCACCCATTTATATAATTTAGGGCCTCCTGTACGAATTTTGGTCCCCTGTTGTTTAATTTCCACTCCCAATCTGCAGTCGTCGACAAACTTGGTGATCCATACCTTGTTATGCTCATAGGTAGTGATGCTACATACTGTAGGTGTTAAAAAGACATGGCCACAACACTGAGCCTTGTGCGACACCACGTATCACTCTGGACCATTCTGATAATGCCCCCAGACACTTACTCTTTGTCTTCTTTCAGTAAACCACGATTGTATCCAGGCAACTAAGTTTTCGTGCATGTTCATCCTCTTTATTGCTTGAATGTACGTGATGGGTATCTTATCAAATGCTTTTGTGAAATCTAAAAATACAATATCCACTGATGTTCCTCCGTCTAAGCCAAATGACTTTATTGTAAAATTCCAAGTGTTAGTCTGACAAAATCTCCCTTTGTAAAACCATTTTAAGTTTTATCATCTAGTTGTTTGACACAAATATAATCCACTATGTATTCTTAAATAATTCCTTCCAATATTTTACAAAAGAGTTTGTCAGGCTTACTGGCCTATAACTAGAAGGACTTTTTTGTCACCTTTTTAAATAATGATATCACTATGGTTTCTCTCGAGGAGTTGACTACCTCACCCTTGTCAAGAAAGCATTAAAAAGGTGATGTACAGAGTGGTGCTAATTCTTCTGCCCGCTCTTTTAGCATTCTTGGATGTATCCCCTGGTCCCAGAGATTTGTTAAATTTAATTGGCTAATTCTGCTTTTAACATTCTCAACCTTTAGTTGTATAGGGCTCTTGGAAAAGTTATAGTTTTTGACTCTGTAATTTCCTGGCTATTTGAAGGCTGAATACTGAAGTAAATATTCATTATGAACATCTGCCATCTCTTTATTTGTCAATAGTTGTCTTAAGTAGGATTTTATCAGCTGGACTCAGATTTAGATACATTCAAGGAGGATTTTATCATCTGCTTTTGTTGATGGTGGTCTATAAATGACCCTAGGATGATTTTAGGTGCGATATGGGGTGTTATTTTGATCCAAAGTTTCTTCACTTTACTTTCAGTCAAAGATATTTGCTCCACCTGTATCTCTTCAGAGATGTAAATTGCTACACCCCTCCTTTCTTTCTATCCCTTGATTTGGAAAAGAGATTGAACACATTTTTTTTCTTTATGTCAGATATTTTTGGCATCCCTCCATGTTTCAGTGATGGTGCAGATTTTAACATTCTGAGATTCTAGCATGAATTTTAGCTCATCAAATTTGTTTACAAAAGTCCTAGCATTTATTAATAGGCTACACCACCCTGTGTTTTTGATTGTTTTATGATTTAGTAAATCTGTTTCATCTTGTAAATTGACTCATCCTCTACCCCCAAATCGGGTTTAAACGTATCACAATAGAGTTATTTATTATGCCAGCCAGCCTTGTGATACCCATTTTGTTTAAGTGTAGCCCATCAGGGTTATTTGTCTTTCATCACAGAACATGCTCCAGTTGTCTATGAAACCTTGTTCTTTTAGCTTACACCATTCTAGCAGCCAGCTGTTTAACATTCTAATATTCCTTTTTTAAAGTGTCTACTGCTGACTGGTAGTACACCATATATTATTATTATTACTACAGTGCACCTGGTAACTCCTGTTGCCCAAATTGCTGTGTACCAAATGGTCCCACAAACTGGTTACCCATGCAAGTTATTCATGGCTGGTTATCAATAGCTGTGGCTAATGTGTTATCTTTTAGAAGGATATGCCAGTGCTTTCTAATCACGTTTTTTTTTTTCTGCAACTGTTTTGTATGTTGTAACAAAGGTTACACATATATTGTTCTCATCATTCTTTGCCTATGTGTGAAGAGTTGTTTCCTTACTGGAAAACCTACTGGTGTTGAATACCAAGAAAACAAAAAATGTTGTTCTGTTACATCTCTTTGATACTATCCCCCAGTCCCACTTAGTAGTCCATACCTCCTCTGGCTCTGGGCTGCCTTTAGAAGGAGTGGATTCTTTAAATACCTAGGCCTGACTCTGGTATGGTCTTCAAACTCATACACCTTCCTCCGTCCCATCTTCTGAACCCTGCTTGTACAAATCCATCACCAGGACTCTCAGATCCTCTCACCTCACTTTACTAAGCATACTTAAAGGCTGGCTAGCCATAAGTAAATAAATCTTCTCTTCTGCCACACCTCAAAAGTGGAACAACCTCCTGCACATCTTACATTCTTGCTTGTCTCTTCCCCAGTTCAAAAGACACTTCAAATAAATCTTCTTCCCACCACCAGGTTGTAATGGAACTGCGTATGACCCACTCCTGGTAACCTACCTCTCTACCTATCTTCCTATCCATATCCACTCTTCCTCCTTCTCCCCTTGGATTCATACTCTATACCTATCTCATCACATCTCCTTCTCTGGTCCTTACTCTCCTCCTACTCTTGTAATTATGTATTATATTTTATTTTGATTATAATATCTGTACATATACAGTAAGTATAATATCTGTATAATAACTTGACACATGATTGAATTTGCTATGCACTTGTACCTTAATTGGAGTATCAGGGAACCATTTATACACTAAATTGTAATTCATTGTCCTCATCTGAATGTCCTACAGTATTGTATTACCACTGTATTCATATATTTTTGTACCTAGCTGACTATTGTATAGGATCACAAGGCTTTGTTCTTGGAATGTATCATTTCTTGGGTGACTCCTGAAATAGGGACAGTATGTTCCACAGGCCTACCCAGTCATCAAAATTCAAATAAATAAATGTTACAAGTGCTGTCATAACAATTTCAATGAGTCACCTATCATAACCTCTTTCTTCTAGCTCATCTTTAAGCTGAGGAGACTGATTTTCAAAACTTGTATCTTCAGAACAATTTCTCATGAGATGGATGCACTGCCCATAGGGAATAGATCTGATTAAAGACTTGGGGTGTGAGCTTTCAGCTCTTAAGATAGAATAAGTTGCAATCATTTTCCTATACCCTGCCCTCTGAATCCTGCCATCAACCACCTTAAGAATCACATTAAGATAATTCACTTGTTTTCTATCCATATTATTGATAAATCAGGTTTAGATTGTTGTGGTTCAGCCATTCAACAAATTATGCTGCTTTTTCAACTGTGCCTCTCCAAATACAATGTTGTCATTGAAATGGTACCACTTAAAAACATTGTCTGTATAGATTGTATGGATTTAATACAGGTCTTTCCTCCTATATTTCCAACAGAAGATTTGCATAAAATATTGCCATGGCAGCACCACTCACATTCCAACAGGTTGGCCTGATGAGTTTGCTTTCAAATTCAAAGTAGTTGTGGGTGAGTATGAACTCTAAGGCTTTCATAATGAAGCCTTTAGGCACCAGATCCTCATGCAGTCAAACCATCTCTATGTTCAATGCTCATATTGAGGCTCTCAACATCTATTGTGATCCATAAGTAACCTTCCTCCACTCTGGTCACTTTTTGATTCTGCTTTTTAGAAGCTGCACATTAGGGAGAGGAAAAGTGGTGAGCAGCTATAGCTCCACTTCACCCTTTTATTTTTTTATTTATTTTAGTCTTTGGTAACGGGTAAGGCCCACTAGGCACAAGTGCCTGTTTTCAGGAGCGACATGGGAGCACTGGGTGGTTAAGTGACTTGCTCAGAGTCACACAGTGTGCAAGTGGAGGTTGTGAGAATCAAACTCAGGTCTGGTCTGCTGGATGTACCAAGCTTGTTCACCCTCGTTCCTCTAACCTCTAGGCTATACTGCCAGTCCAACTTAGCAGCTATCTGAGACAGCTAACTGGGAGGGCCTGTGATCTCTGAAAGCAGAGTCAGGTGCCCCAAATCCATTTTTAGTCTCTCTGTGCTTGTGGAACTCCATGCTAAGGACTAGGTACAAAGGACATTGAAGAAATGGAGTCTACTTGAAGTCAGACAGGGAGGCTGCCAACAGCCAGGAATCCTGCCTATCACACCCAGGTATGCCTGTATCATTTGTGGGAAAAGGGTTTGGAGTACTTGCTGCCAGTCTGATATCTATTTAAGTGGGTATTGCAGGTTAATTGAGCACTCTGCCTCAGCTACAAGTAGTACTCACTGTTCATGCAAAATAAAAATAAAAAGTTTTGTTTTTCATACCTGTATCTGTGGCATAGCTAGTGTATCTGAAATTTCAGGGTTGCATTGTGTTTTAACTGAGTCTTACAGCTGCACCTTATCTGAGTAAGCACCTAGGATAGTCTATACTCCTGATTTCTGTGCTGTAGCTGATTGGTACACCTACACCCTATCTCAGCAAGCAGTACAAATTAAACTAGTTCTTCCCATAATACAGATCTTTTGGGATGGGATTCAGAGGAAGGTGCTCAGTTGTGGAGACTGTAGGACATTTTTCTCTAAGGATGTGTTTTGGAGAAGGGTGCACTGCCCATTTGCATGAACATAGCAGAGCTCCATGTTCAGCTGGTGGCAGCAAGGGTGGAAATATCTCAGCTGCACATGAAGCTCAGCAGGTACCTAACCCTCCACACCCCAACTCCCCCAGAGACCCACTGGTCCGGGATGGAATGTGGTTGGGAGCAGGATGGGGAAGAAGTAGCCACAACGAGGTTGTAAGAATGCAGAGCTAGAGAGTACATCTATTCTATTGTTGCTTGCATATAAAGAAGTAGTTTATTATCAGGGCTAATATTCACATAAAGCCTCTACCATAGAAACATAGAGTTTGATGGCAGATAAGGACCACAAGGCCCATCCAGTCTGCCCATTTCTTTTCTGCCTTATAAATGTGCCATCGGCCTTTGCTCTGTCAGTGGCCTATCTATTCATACTGATCTGTATTGCTCCTTATGCCTATCCATGCCTGCTTGAAGCCCTGCACTGTATTCATAGTCACCACTTCCTGTGGTCGGCCATTCCATGCATCCACCACTCTTTCTGTGAAAAGAACTTCCACCATTCCCCTTAATAGGCCTCCCTCAAATCTCATGCTGTGTCCTCTTGTCCTGCTATTTTCTTATATTTCAACATGTTAGACTCTTTCACATTGTTAATGCCCTTAAGGTGTTTGAATGTTTCGATCATATCACCACTCTCCCTCCTTTGCTCAAGGGTATACATATTGAGCTCCATTAATCTGTCCTCATATTTCTCCTGATGCAGTCCCTGCACCATTTTGGTTGCCCTTCTCTGGACTGCCTCAGTTTGGTTAATGTCCTGTGAAGGTGTGGCCTCCAGTACTGCCCACAGTACTCCAGATGGGGCCTAATTAGTATCTTGTAAAGAGGGATTATTACCTCCTCTCACGACTTGTGACATCCCTACTAATACGCCCTAGCATCCCCTAGCCTTACCTACTGCTTTAGAATTCTGCTTGGATGATTTCAGGTCATCGGTGATGATGATGCCCAAGTCTCTTCCTTCCTTTGTGACTGCCAGCAACTCCTCCCAGCCTGTAGGTGGCTTCAGGGTTTCTCTTCCTTTGTGCATGATCTTGCACTTCTTTGCATTAAATCCCAGTTGCCACTCTTCTGATGATTTTGCTAGTTTTCCAGATCTCTTCTCATACTGCCCACCCCATCTGGATCATGTACTCTGTTGCAGATCTTGGTGTGATCTGCAAACAGACAAGCCTTACCCTCTAGTCCATCTGCAATGTCACTAATGAAGATATTGAAGGACCTGCCCCAGGACTGATCCTGAGGTACCCCACTTGAGACTTGCATCTCTTCTGACTGTATACCATTTACCACAACTCTCTGTTTTTTACAAGTTTGCCACCCAGTTGACCAAATTCTGACCCATGCCGAGCCTACCCAGCTTATTTATCAATCTTCTATGTGGAACAGAGTCAAAAGCTTTGCTGAAGTCAAGGTAGGTGACATCAACTGCTCCCCTTGGTCCACCACTCTGGCTACCCAGTCAAAGAAATCTATGAGATTAGTTTGATAGAACCTTTCTTTGTAAACCCATGCTGTCTTGGATCCTGTGCCCCTATGGATTCCAGGTATTGCACTATCCTTTCCTTAAGGAGTGCCTCCATAATCTTGCCCACTACTGAGGTAAGACTGACTGGTCTGTAGTTCCCCTCCTCCCTGCTACCACTCTTGTGAAGCCGGATCACAGGAGCCCTTCTCCAGTCTTCTGGGACCTCTCCTGTGCTCAGAGGCTCACTAAACAGTTCTGCTAATGGCTCTTCTAGTTCCACCCTTAGCTTCTTAAGTACCCTGGGATGTATGCCATCAGGTCCCATTGCCTTGTCCACCCTGAGCTTAGCGAGCTCTTGTGAGGACCCTTTCTTTTGTGAAGGGAGTAGTGCTCACCTCCCTCCCCCGTGTCCATGGTGCTGAGCTGTGGGCCCTGCCCACCTTCTCTTCAGTAGATACTGAGCAAAGGTATCTATTTAAGATAGATGTTTTACAGGGTCCTCTTCCTAACATACCCCTTTTCGTCTTTGACCTTAGCAATACCCCTCTGGACTTTTCCTTTCACTAATGCATCTATAGAAAGTCTTGTCACCTTATTTTATTGTTTGTGTAGTATTTCCTTAGTTTGGGACTTTGCCTGCCTTACTGCCTTCCCTGCTTCCCTTAGGCAGTTTGGTATACCTACTATCTTCATCCCACTGTGTTCCCTTATACTTCCTGAAGGCCAGCCCTTTGGCTCTGACCTTTTCTGCTACTGTATTTGAGAACCAAAGTGGTTTACTTCTTCTTTGCACTTCCTTTCTGTCAAACATAGTGGGATGTTGCTTCAAGTATTGCATCCTCAATGCTTGCCCACTTTGCCTGTACCCCTCACCTGTGTTTCTTTTTGTGCCCCTCACCTGTGTTTCTTTTTGCCAGGGCTAGCTTAACTCTGTTGGCCATCTTATCAAAGTCAGCTCCACTGAAGCCCATATTTTGCCTTGGAATGGGATGATTTAGATGTAGTGGCTGAACTGAACCATACCATGTGATGGTCACTGGCCCCAGGTGACCTTCTACCTGGAGATCTATGATCCCTTCCATGTTAGTCAGTACTAGATCTAGGATAGCCCTGTCTCTTGTGGGTTGTTGTACCAGTTGTTTGAGGCCCTCCCTCTGCAGGGAATCCATCATGTGTCTACTTCTGGCAGATGTTCCTGCTGGTATTGATCAATCTGTATCTGGCATGTTGAAGTTTCCCATTATCAGAACCTCCCTATAGCTGTCATGTTTTGTGTATCTTCTAACAGTAATGTGTCTATGTCCTCCCCTGGTCTGGGGGCCTGTAGACAACCCCAGTTCTTATGGCTGTCCCATTTCCTGTTTCCAGGGTGACCCACAGTTCTTCTGGCTCCTTATGTGTTCTGAATTTCTGTAGCTTTGATATTTTCATTGACATACAGGGCCACTCCACCCCCTTTGCACCTCGATCTCTTCAGAACTGTACATAGCCAGATACTGAAGTCTCCTAAGTGTGGTTATCGGTAAACCATGTCTCACTAATTGCTACTATGTCCAGTTTAGCCTCTGACATTGTGCCTGCAGGTCTGGGATCTTATTTCCCAGGCTGTGAGCATTTGTGTACATGATTTTCCATTGGCCAGATTTCAGTGTGTTAGTTGTTGGGTGAGGTTTGGCATTTTCCCTGTATGTCGTATGGGAGACGGACCTTAGAAACATAGAAACATAGAATTTGACGCAGAGGGCCACTTGGCCCACCCAGTCTGCCCATTTCTACCTAATGAATAAGCTGCAGATCCTAGTTAACCAGCAGCCCACTTCTTCCTACTCCTCCCTAGAATTGCCTTATGACTGTCCCATGCATGCTTGAATTCCACCACTGTTTTGACTCACAACCTCCTCGGAAGGCTGTTCCATGCATCCACAACCCTCTCTGAAAAAATACTTCCTTAAATTACCTCTGAGCTGCCCCCTCTATCTTCAAGTTGTGCCCCTTGTTCTTGCACACTCTTTTTTGAAAGATGCTACCCTCTTGGACTTTGTTGATTCCTTGAGGTACTTGAACGTTTCTATCATGTGCCCCCCTCCCTCCTTTCCTCGAGGCTATACATATTAATCCTTAAGTCTCTCTTCATATGTCTTCCGGTGCAGACCCTGCACCATTTTAGTGCCCTCCTCTGGACAGCTTCCATCCTGTCTATGTCTTCGAAGATTGGTTCTCCAGAACTGCATGCAGTACTCAGATGGGGTCTCACCAGCTGTCTGTACAGAGGAATAATAACTTCCTGTTTTCTACTGGTGATGCCTCTCCCTATGCATCCCAGTATCCCCCAACCCTCCTTGCTGCCCTCTCACATTGCTTGCCCACCTTTGGGTCATCTGATATGACTACCCCCAGGTCCCTTTCCATTTTGTTGTTGTTAGTATCTCACCCCACCAACTGTGTACTCTTCCCTGGGTTTTTGTTTCCCAGGTGCATTACCTTCACTTCTTAGCATTGAATCTAAGCTGCCATACATTTGACCATTCCTCTAACCTTGCCAAGTCCCTTCTCATCCTTTCCACCCCACCTTCGCATCAACTCTGTTGCAGATCTTTGTGTCATCTGCAAAGAGACATACTTTTCTCTCCAGTCCCTCTGCAATGTCTTTATAAAGACATTGAAGAGGACCGCAATGAACTGCAAACATGCTGAATCCCTATTTGACCACTAGCTATTCAATGTATGGGGTGCTGCACCCTCTCCCCATTTGCTAGTTTAAATATTCTGCAAAGCCATCAAACTTTTGCCCCAATGCACTGACTCCTCCTTAGTCAGATGAAGTCCATCAAATTTAAAGAACTTTCACTCCAAGAACTGTTGCCATTTCCTACAAATCTGTGTCTTTTTCTCTGGCACCAGCCCTTGAGCCACATGTTTAGCTTCCTATCTCCCCTTCTCTGACCTTCCGTCCATCTGCCCCCGTCCCGGACTGGCAGGATCTCAAAGAAGGAGATGTCAGACCAAAATGAATGATAGTTTGGTCACCCAGCCTGGTCTGGTATTCCTTGGTCTCCACAACTGACCAGCTGGTGAGATCATTAGTCCCTATGTGTACCAGGATGTCAGTGTTTTCTCCTGCTTTGTGAACAATTTTAGCAATGCAGTCAGTGTCTCTCACGCTGATGTACCTGGGAGACATCTGACCATTACCCCTGGCTAGAGATGGGTATCAACTCCTGAATCATGAAGTCTCTTATGATCAGAGTTTTTGGATTTCCTTTTGCTTTTTGTTTTGGTTCCTGATTTGGGTGAGTTTTGTTGTGCTAGCTTCTGTGCTGCAGTGTCCTCTGCCCCTTTGTTTGATTTCAGAGACAGAGGCAGATACCTGTTTGTAGTGTTTATATGTTTTTGGAGGTAATATGTTGGAGATCACAGAGTGATGGGGCACCCGATTTGCCTTCTAACCACCTGCCAACCTCCTGGACCAACTACCCTCTCGATTCGACGTTCTTCTGTTGGATGTTGGGGAAATGGTGGGTGGCTCTTATTATTTCTCTTGAATATGAAATTTGAGGCACGCAATATCTGTCCATGATGCCCAGAGCTGAGCCTTAAGATCTCCAATGGCCCAGCATGTAGGACAGTGTCCTAAATCCTGTAAGTCTGTCCTTCTGAAAAGTGTTCCGCAGTACCTGCAGTTAATGATATCCATTCTAAATAAGTTGCTGGGTTTATAGCCTGGTCAGAATAAATAGAAGGAAAGAAAATGCAATTAATGGTTTGGTTTTGTGTTTTGTTTTCGTATAACTTGTTATAACAAGTTAAATTACTAGTGCCCCTGTAAATCAGCTCACCTTGTGGATGCCCACTGATCCGCCCCTTCCTGCTTTGCCCACGGAAATGTCACAACTGTGGTACCCTATAAAAGGAGTGTAGTGTGGGATGGTTGGGGATGGGGATGGGTGGTTGGACCTTCCCCTGCTGAAAAAGAAGAACCACGGATGAAAGAACAAGGAGGTAAGAGCAGAAACAGTCAACAACAAATGCAGTAACCCTGAAAGCTTATCCTAATGTTAGTTACAACTGTAAAACCTGTAAAGCACCACCTGTAATAATTTTAGAGAAGATATACCCTGTAAGAAACACTTTGCTACAGAGAAAAATAAAGCAGTAACAGAAGATAAACCTTGCAAAGACAATTTGAATCAGAAAATTACAGCAGTAATCTGTCAGCACACACCTGTAGGCACACCTTGTAATAATGCAAAAGAAGGTATACCAGCAACAACAATCTGAATCAGAGAAAAATAAAGCAATGAAATGTTATCAACAAACAGTTGCAATTCCTGTGAGTACAAAATAAAAATAACAACACACAGTAAATCTGCTTAGCCATGTGTTCTTTTGTATATATTTTCAATTATTTGTTATGTAATGGTGATGTCACAATTGATTGATTGAATTATTGAGATAGCTACATATGGTGAGCACTAGGGTCAGCCAATAGATCACTCTGATGAAGCCTGGCAGCTTCTAGGAAAAATGTTAGTGTGTTTTTCCATGTTCTCCTTTTGGAGATAGAATGCACGTCTGTTTTATACGCTGGTGTTTTAGTAAATTCGACTTTCTTTCTACATCTCCTGGTCAGTGTGTCTTTGGACTGTTATGGGTGCTGTAGTAATTCTGCTCTCAATAAAGCGGTTGTTCAGCCCAGTGCCATCCTGACAGTGAATCACTTGCACCCTGCATGAGGTTCAGACATCTGACTCCACTAAGGGGACTCTGGATCAGATAATGGAAAGGGAAAGACAACATGATAGCACGCTAGAGGAGCAAGGCTGCCAGGAAAGTCCTAGTGGTTGGAGACTCAATGATTAGGGATGTAGAAAGGGTGGTGGAGGAGGGGAGGATTGGAGAGGGATGGTTTGATGCCTGCCTGGGGCATCATCCATCTGGGACTTAGACAGGATAGGGATGATGGTGGAGTGGGAGCAGGGGAGCTGACAGTACTTGTACACCTGTACCAATGATCTGGTAAACCAGTCAGTGGATATGGTGAAGCACTACTTCATTAGACTAGAGGACAGACTGATGGCACTCCAGCCTCCTTGGCCTTTTCAAAGTCCTTCCTGTGTGGGGCAGGTATGGGAAGCAGCATAGCATATGGGTGATGTAATACTGGAGTTTAACAATTGGCTTAGGGGACATTTCAGAAAATGGGACACCACTTTGTTGGGGGAGTGGGGGTACTTTTGGAACAGAAGACTCTTCAAGGGTGATGGACTTCACCTAACAAATGAGGGGCCAGCAGACTGTGGCAGAAGTATGAAATTTATATCACATGTCTAAACTGACTGCAAGGGAGACTGAGTCTAGGGTAATCATGGTGGTCGGTGAGGAGAAGGAGATCCTAGCTAGTACTCCCACTCATCTGGGAAATGTAGCTGCAAAAGGGTACAAACAGAGCTGTGGTGCTTACTGGACCAAGGGAAGGGTCAGTAGACAGGAAGAACACAAATGGTGAAAACCCCAACAAAAGGGTAGGAGACAAGGAAAACAAAAGACCAGTAGCAAAGTAGGATGAGGGATCATATGGAACGGGTATGCTTTAACTGTATCATGCTGTTACTGTAGAATGTTACTAATGACTTGTACTGTACTGTTTGTAACCTCCCGGTCATGAATGAAAATAGTCATTTCTATGGCTAGCACACCCACCAGTAAATAAAACTAAATAAATAAACTTCAGGAGCCTAGGTAACAAACTCAGTGAGCTCCAGTCACTGATGACAGACACTGAGTTGACATTGTGGCCATCATGGAAACATGGACTTCAGATAACAATGAATTGGAGATGATGGTCCCTGAGTACTCACTTTTAGGAGGGATAGAGGAACAGGTAGAGAGGGGAGGAGTTGCCATTTTGTCAAGGAGGGCATTCAGGAGTGGAGATGGGTGCACCAGAGGTAGTAATGGGGAGGCTGAGTCAATGCAGATATAACTCATGGCAGCCTCAGCCAAGAAAATGCAGTTTGCATGATCTATAGGCCTCCAGGGCAAAGGGAGGAGGGACAGAGTGCTGAAGGAAGAACTTGAAAGAGGGGTAGCAAAGGGTGAAGTAGTGGTGGTAGGGATCTGAATCTGACGGACATCAATTGGGATGTTCCGTACAAGAGGGCAAGACAACAGGCTTTACTGAATGTCTTCCAAGACTGCCTACTGGTACAACTGCTTAAAGAACCCACCAGCCAGACCACAATCCTTGACATGGTGATCACCAACTCCGAGGTGGTGGAAGCCATTGTGGTGGGAGCCACTGGAAAACAATGACCATAACTTTGTTTGGTTTGAACTTGCTCTTGGGTCTGGCAAACCACAAGCAAGATCTGAAGTCCTTGATTTTAGAAGGCTGACTTCATTAGGCTGAGTGAGCTCATCAGTAATAAGTTATTTGGTGTGGATAAGATAGGTGGGGTGGAAGTGAGATGTTGCAATTAAGGGGGCATTCTTGAGGCATCTGAGGTATGCATAAGAGCAACCTGAGGAACTGTAGATCTGTCAGTCTAACCTTTATCACATGGAAGCTGATGGAGTCACTGGTCAGTGAGGACACTGTATACTACCCTAGAGCAATGGGCTCAAAATGGTAAAGCACAGATTTTTGGTAGTAAAGTCTTGTCAGACTAACCTGAAAGTTTTCTTTGAATGAGTGCTGAAGGAATTAAATAGGGGCCAGGCTGTAGATTTGCTGCACTTTGACTTGAGCAAGGCTTTTGACTCAGTACCTCCCAAATGACTGCTGAAGAAGATGGAGGACCTGGGTAAGGCTAAACTCATAGTGAACTGGATGGGTAACTGGCTAAAGGAGAGATAGAAGGGGTGGTAGTCAATGGGGTTAAATCAGAAGAGATGGAGGTTACAAGTGGGGCTCCACAGGGATCTGTTCTGCATCTGGTCCTCTTTAGCATGTTCATTAGTGACATTGGAGAAGGACTCTAGGGCAGGCTGTGTCTATTTATTTATTATTTTATTTATCGAAATTTTGCCTTTGAGCTGGAAGCTCATTTGCAAAACCCACATCAAGTCAAACAAAAAACACAGTACAAGGAGAACAGGAACAATGACAACAATAAAGTGCAGTGTTACTGGGCATAATTTACATACAGGTGGATATATATTTAACAAACATGAAATAAAGCAGTCAGAATATTAAGCTTTGTCTGGAGTCACAGTAGGAGGAGGTGTAAGGAACACAGTGGTGAGGGTAAAATAAGTGTAACTTTGGAGGGGACTCAGGAAAGCATTGGAGGAAGGACAGGGAGATGGAGTTAGATTGATCTTTGCAAAACTATGTGGTAGCGTGGATAGTTCTGAGGGAATAAAGGAAATTTAAAGAGTTTTACAAAAGCTAGGGGGGTGGTCAAGGATTTGGCAGTTGAAATTCAGCACCTTAAAGTGCAAGGTAATGCACCTAATGAACAAGAACCCCAAGACAGAGTACTGGATGGAGGGGAGAGGCTCAGCATTATGGCTGAGAAATGGAATCTAGGAGTTATCACCAGCAACCTACTTAAGCAATTGAGCCTGTGCAACAAGGCCTGTAACAAAGCTAATAGGATGCTGAGATGTGTTGGGAGGGTATTGATATCAGAAGAATAGAGGTAAAACTTCCTCTCTTATAGATCCTTGGTGAGACCTCACCTGAAGTGCTGCACCCAGTTCTGGAATTCTCAACTCAGAAAGGATAATGATATGCTGGAGGTGGTGCAGCACAGAGTAACAAAATGATTCTGCACCAGCAGGAAGGTCATAAGAAGAGCACCTCAAGGCACTGAACATGTACACACTGAGAGAAGAAGGAGGCGGAGATATGATTAAGACCTACAAGTTCCTTAAAGAATTAACAAAGTGAACTGTGGAGAACTATTTAGCTGACACTAACTCGCAGTCTTGTGGAAAATAACAAAAGGGTGGTTCAGGAGGGATGCAAGGAAGCACTTTTACAGAAAGGGTGGTGGGACCATGGAACAGTCTGTCAGTCAAGGTGGTGGGTGTGAAAACAGCTAAGGGATTCAAGAAGGGTGTGGATAGAATGAAGGGTACAGTGGTTGCTTACAGCAATAGAATCAAGGAGGAGAATGGGGGTGGCAGGGAGGGTTAGTACCCTGGAGGAACAATAGGTTTCAGGGCTTATAGTGAACTCAGGCAGACAGGATGTAATACTGCTCTTTTTCTGCCATCATTGTCTATGTTTCTATGTAGCTTGTTCAGAATATCCATGGTGTGTCTACATATGACTACAATTTGAACACTTCATTTTTAAAATGGAGTAGATGAACTTGACCAATTTTTCCATGAAGGAAATGATTCCAGATATAAGTGTTCTACCCGGGGACCAGTGGTACTCTTGTGTATTTTGGGTCATGTGTATATACATGGGTACCCTTAGATTGTCATTCCAAATAAACTGGAATTCATCCTTACTAATGTCACTTCTAACCACGCTGCTTCTAATACACTATGCATTGAATTTTTGTATTCATTAGTGGGTTCCCTTGTAATTTCTGGTATCTTCTTTGATCTCCAATGAGTTTCAAGACTATTCCATACAATGGTCCCTTCCCATGACAAAATGTTGCCCTTGTCAGCCAGTTTTACAATAATAATAGGCATGCCAATCAGTTAATAAATGGCACACATTTCCTCAGGGTAACATTGTGCTATGGATGGGTTCTGTGTTCATTAACAATTTTCATAATCTCCTTAGACACCACCTTTTCAAACATGCTAATTGCAGTACAAGGCATAGTTGAGTAAAGTTGATTTAGGTTTAAAAAATGCTCTTAGTGTCTTAAGCCTCTTTGCTTCCAAGTTTATTTCAGAGTCACTATAGGCTGGTACATCAGGGGCTAATAGTTTCCCACTGTCCAGAAGATTAAGATCTCCTGTGATTCATTGCTCCTTATTGAACCTTCATAGTTCTTCCAGTGCTTTCCTATTTCCATTATCCAGTTCTGTCCAACCCTCTTTGTTCCTTCCTTTGGCATAGCAGTGCCACTTGGATCCACTTCAGACCCTGTTGAGTTACTAGGTGGCAGTTCAAAATTATAGAACTCATATTGTTAAAGACACATCTGGAGAAAAGATGTTTCAAATTTAACTTTCAAATAAGTTTGAAAATGTCCATTCAGAACTGTAATTCATTAGTGGGCACTGCTGGGACAAAAGAAAGTCATTTTTTCAGGATATTGGTTTGATGTGCTGTTAAGGTGATACCGGAAAGGTTTAGTACTTCATGGGTTTTGTTTTGTCTCCTGGTCCTATCTCCTCAAGGTACCCATGTTTCCTTTTGGTCTTCTGCCCATCACTTTGTCCCCTCCTGGTCCTCCACTTTATGACCAACTGTTAGGTTGCCCTTGTTCCTTGTTTAAAACAAACACCCTCATAGTCCATTCAAAGCTGTCTGTCATGCTGCTGAGGCTGCTTTCTCTGTCACATGTGTCTTTGGTATTTACTGTGTTTACAGACCTGTTTGTTTTTTATTTGGATTTATTTCTGCTCCTGCCTTTCCAACATGTTCTACTTCTACTTGCAGACCTACTTTTTCCAATTAATTATATTTCCCAGTAAATAGTGCTATTCTTCCCTCAAAAGTTTGTGTTTTGTTTTCTTATTTATTATGTCAATTTCTTGCTTATTGATTTTTTTACTTAAGCATTTTAGAGTTCCTCAAACGTGGGTATTGAAAAGTTTTTTATTTCTTTTATGGCTGCTTTGGGTGGAGCCCTGCAGACCTGTTGCTACAGAAAAGCACTCCCACATTCCTTGCGAATGAACAACATGATCTCTGTCGTCGTGTCTCTAGAACTCTCCTCGCTTATGCTATTTTTGTTTATATTTTTTTTTGTGGTCTGTGACCTATTCATTCTATAGATGTACATAAATGCAGCAGATCTCATAGAATTGAACATTGACATTAAATTGTACACATTACCTGTTACACCTTTAATGCACATGAATGATAAAATTGTTCCAATGGAGCTTGTAGCTGTAAGATCTTCCTTGAGTTTGATGCAGAAGGGTCAGAAAGTGATATGTTAATGGAAACATTAATACTACTCTCTGACAACTTTCCAGATATGTTTCTGTTGCCATTTTTAAAGTTAAATGCTTCAAATGTGTTTCTACAAAATATCACAACTAGAAAGAGCCCCTCTTGTCCTTAAAAATTTATTTTACTGTGCTATACAGTTCTGGATCAGAACCAACAGAGAAGTTACAGAAAGACAAGGATGCATGCATATACAGTATGATAGAGATAATTTAAATGTCTTTTCAAATCAAAATGCAGTATACATAGTCTAGACACATTTAGCTTCAGCTAAATGTTGCAAATAGAAATATTCTAGGATTGCTATCCAATGAATTGTTTGTCTAAACTATAATGTAAATCATGTTCTTTCCTTTTGGGGATCCCTTGCGGACTGATGACTGTTGGAATCCTTTCATTCTAAAATCAGTCTTCCTGGCCAGTCTTCAGATGAAGTTTCTTTTGTTGTGGGAATGGTGTAGATAACTTTCCCTATTCAATAGGGCCAATAGAGTCCTCTGACCCTGGAACTGCTTGACTTCTGTCACTTCTGTGCTAGGTGTGTGTGTGTGTCAGATATTTTGGAAGTCCTTGAATAAACCTCATTCCTTCTCCATTCCTTTCCTCATATCTGATATTTATATTCATCTCAATGATGTGTTACCAACCACAGATAAAGCTTGTGCTACAGCCTACACTATAACCTTTCTGCCTCCTGGGTGTGTGTGTGTGTGTGTGTGTGTGCATTGGGGGGCTTTATGTGTTTGGGGAGGGCCTGTTTGTGGATCCTTGCATTAATAACTGCAAGTATGAGCTTTAAAAAAACATGAAGCTTATCACTGCAGTGCTGAGCCACTAGATGAAAGTAGTCAGCATTGCATTTATGGGAGGTAAAGATCTGAGGTTGGTGAAAGCATTTACATTACTATGGTCAGCATGTTCTCATTTCCACAGGCACATCCACAACAGATATGCAGTTTAATGTATTTCTTATTTCTTTTATTTATTTATTTATTTATTTATTTATTTATTAGATCATCGGTTAACAGACCTTTGAGTCAAAGACTCATTTACAAAAGCACTTCATCAAGAGAGCAATACAACACAGCAAACAAAACAGTACAGTACATAACACTTAGATTAAAAAGCAACCAGTGTTACAGGAATTCACCGGTGGTACAAGCTTGGTAATAGGTAGATCACAGTAGTCATAATATAGGTACACGAGTACCACGTCAGGTAACAACCAAAGATATTTTATTACATTAGTCAGCAGATGTCAATTTCAATTATTTCAATAGGATTTTGAACTTAGTGGCATAACTTGGGCATTTTGCATATTTTTGGCCCAATTTTCAACATGCCTTAGTTGGGACCCTACCTCTTGAACAATTGCACTGTCATTAGGTAGATCTGTTCCAAAAGGTGATTTTGTGATCCCTGCATGAACTCATCTTTCAGGCAGGAGGCAATACTTGTTTCTGCCATTGTTCATGAAGTGGGGTCATAAGAAGGCTATGTTAATAATTTGCTGTATAAATATTGAAAAACAACAAAGTTATGAGCCTACATTGAATTTTGCAAATGCAGGGCTCATAACTTTAGTAATTTCACGTTTTTTTTGCAAATTCACAACTTAGCCACATCTTTGCAGTACCTCATGAATGTGACATCAGTCATTTTTCAAATTTTGGCCACAATGTCTTTTACATCCCAAAAGGTGATTTCATGGTCCTCGTGCAAAATCACCTTTTGGGCAGGAGTCAAAAATGTTCTCTGCCATTGTTCATGAGGTGGGGTCATAAGAAGACTATGTTGAAAATTTGGTGTCAAAATATTAAAACATAATACAGTTATGAGCCTACATTGAATTTTGCAAATGCAGGCTCATAACTTTGGAATTTGCAATACTTTAACCCAAATTTACAATATGGCCATATCTTTTATAGCACCTCATGAATATGATAGCTGCCATTTTTAACTCCTACCCATAATGTGTTTATGCATCTGGAAAGAGATTTTGCAGCCTCTGTGCAAAATCACCTTTAGACCAAAAGTTGAACATTATCTCTATCCTTCTTCATGAGGCTGCATCATAACAAGGCTATGTTGAAAATTTGGTGTAAATTATTCTAAAAAACTTTCAATATTTTACTTCAAATTCCTCAGCTACAGCCCTATTGGATCTGGCTAGAATTTTCTTTTCTTCCTCAATCAGTTACAATAACTCCTCATATTTGCCAGTGTTGTCCACAATTGCCCATGTCACAAATTTCAAGGAGCAGCTTGCTAGCGACCTCCTCCCATTTAACTCAGTTTTGAAATTATCTATACCAACAGGGTATACATATGATATATAGAAACTGTGAAGCATGACAAGCATTACCCTGGTCAGCTTTCCCAGAATGCAGCCATAACCCAATGCTACTATGCCCGATGCTAGTGCTCCCAATAGGATAAGGAAGCAGATGTGACAGACCCCATTGGAGCTGCAGAAAAGGACTGCTGGATGGGGTTGCTACGAAGCTTCCCCAGTGGTGTGGAGGGAATACCACTGGTTGCTCAGCTGGCATACTGTGCATGACCCAGGTTCTGGTCTGGGTCATGCCATTTCTACATTGCACCCTCATAACTGTTATAATTGTACTCGGGGTCTGCCCCCTTCAGAGTTGGATATTTTAGTTGGGGGATGTGGAGAGTGAGGGGGCCAAGTTCCCACAATTTACTCTTAATTTAACTGAAATGCCCTTAATTTGTACATTGGTCATTTCAGTGATTCGGGACAGTGTCTTCCAGGTGGGTTTACTCGGCATGCTGAGTGTCATCATATTGAGTTTTGGGATTACATAGTATATCCACAAACAGAGGTGTCACTGCTACTTCTAGTCACCATTTGGCTTGTTTCCTTTCAACATATGTTTCTTAGATTGCTGTGTTATAAACTACATACAAATATTGTACTAACAGCTTTTCCAGCTTTGTAAATAAGCTCTTTAAGTTATTCAGCTCATTCACCAGATTTATCTGATTTCCAGTAAGAATCCTTGCTTTCTTTCTACTACTCTGTAAGATGCTGGATGCTGCTAGAGAGAAATGTTTCCCTGGTTCTGCACTGGAAGTTCCTGCTGCTCCATCCTGTTACATTAACAGTTGGAGGTAACAGGGCCAGAAAAAGAAGGACAAACAGGATTCAAGCTGAGGACACACCAAAATGAGAACTGCTGCAGTTTAACAAAACTCACCTTTAGTTCCCCACTTCAGAAACATTGCTCACACTCATGTAATGGCTGTGGTGTAATCTTAGTACAGTGGTTAACCAAGCAAACAAGCAAAACAGATAAAGGCTGTACTCATTCTACAAAGGGAGTTCCATAAAAGCATACATGGACGTTCAGATATAGTGAAACCACCATACATTTAATGAAGAACCTCCAGAACTGTGCTTGTTGCTTACAGAGTAAAAATAGCATGGAACATCACCACAAGAAATAGTCAATATCCACCCACTACCCTGGTGCTTCAGTCAACAGACCTTTCCCAGGCTGCATGGCTAAAAAGACATAACAATGTGTCCCTTCTATAAGTCCTGTCTAGTGACACATTAAGGAGGTGTTGTACATATAACAAATAGATTGGATTCAATAATTTCTCTAATGAAAATCCATAATATTACAATAAAAATGCTTAATTTAAAAGACACACTCCAAATCAGGAAATAGGAACAGCAAATTTTACAAATTTCACATGACAAACTTTATTCTAAACAGTGGCATCAGAACCAAATTAAGTGTCACATTTAATTGCAATCTAACATTCTTATCTAAACAATATGAACTGTCTACATATAGTTCAGTTCACAAAGATAAATAATTATTTAATATCATTCTGAGCCACAGGCAGGAGATATGCAGGTGGGATGCTCAGTACTGCTTCCACTGCCCAGTGTGTGGCTGCACAAACATGGGATGGGAACCTTTGAGGTCAGCATAGTAAGCTGCATCAATTAGCATTAGGTCATTGGGTGGTCCTCATTCTTTTGTTCTTAAACTGTTTTCTTCAGTTTTCTGTTATGGTTACTATTGCACTGAGTTTTTGCTGTACAGCTGTCAATCAATGAGCATGTACTGTTCATTGGCAGTTCAGTCGCGGCCAGCCATGGTGAAGAGAGAAGAGCTGTGACAATCACTGGTTCAGGTTTGGGATAAGGGGAGAGGTTCAGTGGTGCAGGGAGTCTGATAGACACCAAGGGAGGGACATTTTTTTTACAGGGGATCAGGGATAGGGAAGAAGGGCCACTAGATGCCAGAAAATGGGATTAATTTACTTTACAGGGATTGGGAATCGGGTGGTGGGAGGGACCACTGGACACCAAGGAATACTGATTACCTTATTGGGCATGGGTGTAGCTGGGGAGGACCACTGGACACCAGGAAATACTGATTACTTTTTTAATTAATTATACTTTATTGGAAGTTTTCAAAATGCAAATACATAAAATCTACACAATTCAACAATTAACACACAACCCTACAATACATTCATATTATACAGATAAAGTAAGACTAACTACACTATCCCTCCTACCCTAGTTTCCCACCCCAGTACTCCAGAGAAAAACCTTTTCTATTCACAATCTACCTATGAAAAGGAGATCTGACATTATCTAGGACATAGACCAAAGGGAAGGACACTTTTAGTTTGGAAACAAAGATAGTATACTATAGAGGCTCACATCAAACAAGATGGATTCCTCTTTCTGATTGTGAAGTGAACAGAATCTCTTTGTACCATTCCAGATATGTCGGAATGGTTTGATCCACCAGTGCCTCAAAATGATTTTTGGTACAGACCGAGATCAAAGCCACATGGTAACACTGGTTTCAAATTAAATTACCTCAAAGAGCCCCAATAAACAAACTTCTGGAAAACATGGAATCCAGTCCCAAGAGGGGATCAGATGTTGATGAATGGAGTCCCACAAGGCACCACCATATCACATACCAAAAGATATGTAACAATGTGCCTGGTACCTTGCTGTGGAGGGTTGTGGGATAACAGATGAACCAAGCACCAAACTTCAGGTTCAACACACAATCTCTGTGTGATGTTTATTCAAAATAAAATAAATAAGCTTCTACAGTGCCATATTCTTCTTCAGTACATCAGTCTGGAGCAACAGCCTATGTACTGTAGAACAGGTAATAATTAATGCAAAAATTATCGCTATGTTAGCGCTTTTGGAAATAGCGCGAACAATAACTATTCAACAACATATACTGTATGTGATTAAAAATTATCCGTATTTTATTAAGTGCACATTAAGCATAGTAAAAATGCAGGCCAATCGCATTACAGACAATAGACAGCATTTCAAAAGCAGGCAGTGGATGAAGTAGTTCCTAGTTCCTACCGCATACTAGTAGCTAGAACACAGCACTGTACTGCCATACACAATGGCGTAGCTGCTGTGCCTGCCACCACGAGTGAATTCTCACCATGAATAAAGGTTCCAAAATGAATAGAACATACTGTTGCTGGCAGAAGTATCTGTGGCTGCAAAAATAAAATAAAAAAAAACAATGAATCTTCTTAATACGTGCTGATCTGTTATCAGCGAGCGTATCATTTAGTAAAAGCCAAGATTAAAGTGACATCCTTCCAACTGAATGTACTGAGCAGAACACTAATGCTAAGCAGTTCTTAAGTGTGCATCAAACTTTTACGTGAACTGAATGACCGAGGTTAGTAGCTCACTTGCATTGGCCCAGTTCAAATGATTACTGGAGAGCCTCCCTATGTTTATACTATTCTCCGATCCCCAGTCTACTTAAAAATAGAACTGAAGTAAATGGTAAACCACATGGAATGTTTTTAAAAGTGATTGCAGTTTCACGTAGGCACTGTTCGGATGATTACTGGAGATCCTTCTTATATACATTGTTCTCCAATCACCAGTCCACTTAAAATTAGAATGCCCATCCGCGAACTTTAGTTGACAGTATGCAGTGCGGGATGCATTATTTAACTGATTTTACAGCCACCACCCGCTCCCCCGTCAGCGGCCCGGGCGGCTTGCTCACCCGCCTGCCGCCCCACCGCCAATGATTGACAGCTCGGGTATGGCTGCAGCCCATTGGTTCAGGCATGAGCCAATGGGTGTCAGCCCTATCTGATCAGTCAGATATGTGAATTCATTCACATGTATCTGGACTGACTTAATGCGACATGGCTGCGCCCCATTGGCTCATGCTCTGGGCTGTGGGCATGCAGCCGCATTGAGCTGTTAATGGCGGGTGGCGGGGCAGCAGGCAGGTAGGGTGCTGCCACCCGCCAGCTGACAGGGGAGCGGGTGGTGGGCTCCGTGGGTAGGTGGGTGGGGGTCCACTAGATCACCAGGGATTTCAGACTTGGGGGTGAGGAATGCCGCCCGCTATCAGGCTCCGTCCGGTCCACTAGACCACCAGGGATATTGGACTTTGGGGGATACTGATGTCCATGATCAGGCTAATGGGGGCACCGCCAGTGCTGGCGGGAACAGGTGATGGCCACCCACAGGTGGCAGCTGCTGTGTTGCGCCCTGCAATCGACAGCTCACCTGTGGGTGGCCCTCGACTTGTTTCTTTTTTTAGGCATAACTTTGTGCAGGTGCAGGTAGGGGTTGTGTCTGCATAACTCTGCATGGCCGGGCTGAATATCGTGGCTGTGCAGTTTATGCATGGGCACGCCCCTCACCTGTGCCTGCATACATTGTCTTGGTGCGCCCGGGATTTGTCTGACAGACTTTTTCCATTTAAATATCGCACCAGGGTGCATCAGTGGGTTGTGCATGGTGCAACACCATTGTGCCATGCTAACCCCTTTGAATATCTGGGGCCAAGGTATATAGATCAAGGTATTTTATGGCATAGTGCTATTACATACTAAGTCCAACAACAATAAACACATCCTGTTTTACATATGTTTGGAGGTCTACAATAACCTCTATGTATGAGGACCTGAGAGGGAAAAGGAAAATTGAAGAGGACACTATAGCATAGTCAAGAAAGGAAGGGGGTGCCCATAGGTGGCCAACCTTATGGACTAGAAATTGTAAAGGATGGATTAGGCTAAGAAAATAGAAGAACTGTTGCAACAGATTTAAGGAAAGGTTGGTCCTCAAGATTGGCAGGAGCCTCCTGTCACATATCCCCACCTTAAGAGGAGGCGAAGTTATGCAGACTGCTTACCACCTTCCTGTGCTAGGAAGGGATGGAGCTTCCACCCATCCATCTTCAGAAGCTCTGTCTCAGCATCCCTATTAACAATAAACATTCCATCATAAAACATAGTGGATATCATAATATTTTTCCCTGAGGCATTAACACATTTCTCAACAGAGACTAACAGTACCTTTCCTGAACTATCTCCTTTTAGGAAAGTATGTAATATTTCTTAACCAAAAATCTGGATGGCTGTAAAGTCCATTACCACAGAAACAATTTTTCTGGGGTGAGTAATAATCTACTCCAACTCCACCAGACATGTCAATTTTAAGCAGAGGCCCAGTCCTAGGTTCAACCCTCTACATACTTGGAAACCCACTATGTCTCTTGATTAATTTCACTTTTCTACAGATACAGACACCTGAAGGTAGACACTGTTTTGGTGTTACCCCAACACAGGTTCAATCTATTTTCCACCCACCTCCTCTTTTGTAGGTTTTCCATCAAAAATAAAACACATGTGCCACCTTCCTGATCTTAACATACAACATTTTGGCAATATTAGCATCTTTAGCCTGCAGTATAACCCAGTCAATACTGTTAATAGATTTAGCTGCATCAATACAAGAAAAAGTCCCTTCAGCTTCATAGGCTTCTTCTTGCTTGCTTGGAGTCTTCAACCCCAGCACAATATCGCTAGGCACAGTCTTACCTGGGATCTCACATTCAAGTTCCATATTTGCATCTCCAACCTCCAACAGGTAATATCCTGGGAACACAGAAACAAAGAAATATCCTGCTCAGTCAGGGGGTCTGCCTCAGCTGAGCCCATGAAAAATCCTCCTCTGATTCTTAACTCAAACTCTCCAGCAGGGTCTCTTGAGCAGCTGGCACTGGTGTTCTGCTTCTCTGCATAGATGATCTGCCTCCATCCATTGCCCACTCACCCAGTGGATCATCCTCATCAGGGTCTCCACCTCCTGGGTGTTGTCCCTTGCACCTCAATCTGCCTCAACCTGTATCTCTTTGTCATCTTCAGGCTTGGCCTTCCTCTGAGCTCCCAGGTCCAGTCCAGGCAGCAGCTTCTCTCCATCTGTCAGCCATGGTTCTGGACAGAACTTGACAGACTTTCTTCTCTGGGTTCTCCTCTGGTAGCTCCTTGTGCATCAGTCCACCTGGGATATCTTGGTGATATCCATCAGAAAACGTCCCTCTTTGGCCAGTCCAGATGCTTCCAGGAAGTTATCCTACTTCTGACACCAAGTCCGTGAGGGGTTGTGGGATAACAGATGGACCAGACAACTAACTTCAGGTTCAACAAACAATCTCTGTGTGATGTTTATTCAAAATACAGGATATAAGATTCTGCAATGCCATATTCCTTATTCAGTACATCAGTTTGCAGCAACAGACTATGTATGTCCTTTCTCTGCACTTAGCCAGCACCTACTGACTCTGATCTCAGATCTAACCACTTTTCAGTGAAAACCCTTCATCCATATCGGGCCCTGTTTGCTTGGGTGGTGGGAGCTCAAAAGAAGAAAAACAAAACAAGCTAAAAACAAAAGAACCTCAGTACAGAAGCCAGAAACATGGTTTACCCCAAGGACATTGGCAACAAATCAAGATTCAAAGAAATACAACATCATACATACTTCCATAATGCAAAGCATCATGAGATATATGCAAGTCACCACGAAATTTCAGACTTGTTCAGTTTACAGCAATTTACATGCATTTTAAATAGCACAACTAACTTAATTTCTATAATAGTTACCTAGTACTTTTTACCATTATCAAAACACCTAGTGCCATGGTATTTTCAACATTCATAGGTTTCATAAACATAAGGTATATAGATTAAGGTATTTTATGACATTGTGCTATTACATACTGTTACACGAGGTCCCTGCACCTAATTGGTACCCTCTAGGGTACACGAGACAGCTAATGCTGAAGCATAGGTTATACTAATATATAGGCTAAGGGCATCTACCGTATAAGAGTAGATGTCAGGAGATGAATGCATATTGTTGTAATCCACTTTGCTTGCTAATACACATATATTTTACCATGTATTTTCTGTCTATTTCTTACTCATAATATGCGAAGACACCTGTCCTTGAAGTAATATAATATGTAAGAGGCATTGCCATCTTTTGGTGATTTGTACTACTACACTTAGTTATGTAATACTCTGTATAAGAACTCTTTTGTTCTCAAACTGATGACTTTACAGAAATTGTATAATGTTATCTTGGACCATGGAGCCACTTCTAATTTAGCCAATAGGGCTCATCTCTGTAACTAGAAATGTTTCTATCTTTTGGTAACCATAGTAATTATCATAAGTATATAATGTAATGCACAAGCTTTACACCTGGAGACCCGAGAGACCCAAGAGACTACAGAGAAACCTCGAGGTGTAGGAACACTTAGCACTGGCTCCTGGTTCGTATTGGTAAGAACTGCTTAGGCAACTGTGATTTATACTTTGGTAGTAATAAACTTGTTTATTACTCTAATGCAACGTGTTTGTGATTACTTGCATTCCCAATATCGTCAAGAATCTGAAAGTGAGGTATAGACCTCTCAACAAATTGGTGACTGTGTGCAGGTGATATTTGGTGTTTGTAAGTTTTCACTTGTTGCTTAAACCTTTTCCCTTTCCCAGGGACAGTAGGTGTACATTCCGTATCACCTTTCCCATTTCACAACAAGTTTGTAGATACTTGCAAAGTCTGGCTGACTTTTGGGTGTGGTCGATGCCGTCTCGACCCACTCCATAGCAGCTTTGAATTGCAAGCCTGCAACTCATACAGTAGCCTGGCTGTGTTTAAAGTACTCGTGCTGTGGATCTATATGCAGCACGCTGTCTTTCACAATTTGAATTTTCATTCTCTCCACGTAATGGCCACAGTATCAGATATCTGCATAGAACTGAGACTCGATGTCTCAAATTTCCTTGCCTCCCATGGAGGATGGGCTGACTTCTCGGGAGCGCAAGTCAATCCAATAACTCTGTACTGGGGATCTCAACCCAGTACACAGAGATGAGACAATCAACCAATAAGCGACACGCTAAAGGGTTGCTAGTCGCAGTTCCTATGCTGCTTTGGAAGCCTCTGAAGCAAGGTTTGAACCTTGATCTGCAAATTTCGTCTCTTAAGCAAGAGATGGGTTTGCAGGAAACAGAATGTATTAGATTGCAGCAGAACTTGGAGTCTGAACTCCAAACTCTGGAACAAAAGTATTCACTATTGCATCATTCCAGCAGGCAGATGAACAGGAATTATGTATGTTGAAGCAGGAGTGTGAAAGTTTGAGACAGGATAGAGTCAGGTTGTGCAAATGAATGATTTGCTAAGTGCTGCGAATGCTCAGTTGAGAGCGAAATGGGTGAGCTTCAGGACGAGATCAACCAGGTACGTAATGACTTAGAAGTAGCTTACAGGACAATGCGAATTGAGTGCCGTGATCGAGTTTTGCAAAAGCAAAAGCAAGAACAGGTTGATATGGATGTTGCAAGTGTGAATCACGATGAATGTTGAACTAAGATGGCGACACTCGCCATCAGCGAAAGTTCTGGCTGGACATGTTAAGGCAATGGGAGGTGTAGCCCCTGCCTTTCATTCGTCAGCAGAAGGGAGTTATCTGATGATGACATTTCACAGTACAACACCCAGTCATGCCCCTACTATGGCCCAGACTCCCCGCAGCCATCCACAACATGGCGGGTCCCGCTCAACTCCCCAGGTCACACGTCAACGGACGTCGTGGCGCTCATCATGGAGACGCCAACATGGCGCGCCCATGATGGGGGAGCAGGCTCAAGCCCGTCCCGATGGCACCTCCGTAGCCATTATTAATGTGGAAGACAGGCAAGAGATAGAAAGCATGATTGATAGAGCATTAGGCAATGTTCCCTTCCTGAAAGAAGCATGAAAGCTATTAAAGTCAGATTAGACAGCTTTTCAAGAAGCTGGCACTCAGAAAGGTATTGTTCACACTGCGGCTGAAGCTGCAGCTCGTGCAACCTTGGATGGTGTCGAGACACTCTACCTTTGCCTGATCGACCACCCACTAATCCCTGCAAATGGACTACTCTGTTCAGCAAATTGCTGACAGTATCGGTCGGATAAGCCCGACCGACGACCTCAGTTGTCACTTGGAAAAGGTACATTCTAAATGCAAGATGCTCAGCCTTGCTGCAGAATATCAGGTCCAAATACTACGCCAGACCATCGATCCTGGTTTGTGGGCCAGACTCCCGAAGCTGTTCCCAGGATGGGAATGCTACCTTTGATGAGGTTGCAGCTGGAGCTCATTTCTGCTCACAGCCCAGGTGTAGTAGGAGGATGCTAGCAATATCCAGCGACTTACCACCAGAGACTCTTGGATGGCCTACCGAGCGAAAGCATCTCACAGGAAGCTGCGGATGTAGATCTTATTGAATATAAGACCTTGTTCCTAGGAACATGATTCCAGCAATACGAGAAAAGGTAGAACCAACCACTTACCCAAATACGGATAGGTTTGCCGATATTCTTTGGAAAACCAAGAGGGTGAATCAACTGTATATCCGTGATTGGGCTCCGGTTTCAAGAAGGTAGCTGCTGTGGAACCGCTTTGGGACCACAACACACTACACAGTGAAGGGCAGGCTCAATGCCAACAGGCTCAACTTTGCCAGCCCCCAGCTGGTAATCAACATCCCAACAGGCCCAACAACAACAACTGCATCAACAACAGCAATGGGGTGGGAAACCAGAATGGCATAAGAACAGGAAGTATAAGGGTGAGGTAAACCACAACAGAGAATGGGTCCTTCATATAGGGAGATAGCTGAAGAAAATCAAAATTTCGAGATCTCCTGGGACAAGTGTGCTCTGTGGTGGATGCTGACCCGCTCAGACCCTTGTGGTGGTACAACTGGCAGCCCAGGCCACAACTGGCCATGGAGACACGAGGTACAGGCCCTCAGGCCCATACAGGCCTGAACCCAGAAGCTCCTCCCTATAGGCATCTGTACAGCATGGTGAAGTCATTCACGCAAGTCA
This sequence comes from Neoceratodus forsteri, assembly GCA_016271365.2. Classification (NCBI taxonomy): domain Eukaryota; kingdom Metazoa; phylum Chordata; order Ceratodontiformes; family Ceratodontidae; genus Neoceratodus; species Neoceratodus forsteri. The sequence goes on from CM057451.1 coordinate 420,579,382, forward strand.
GCCCAACCTCTGCATGCTTCCGGCAATATGGATTGACAATTACAGGCCCCAGTCCGTATTGTAAACAAGCTGGTCTTAGATACAAACGGAAGGCCCTGCACTGAGGCTGAGGTCGGGGCCGCCAACTAGTCATTTTGCTGGATACAGGTGCAGCTGTACTTATATTATAAATGCGTAACCATAGTAATTATCATAGGTATATAATGTAATGCACAAGCTTTACCTTGGAACCGAGAGACCCCAAGAGACTACAGAGAAACCTCGAGGTATAGGGAATGCTTAGCACTGGCTCCCGGTTCATATTGGTAACAACTGCCATACCTCTCAACTGTCCCTGATTTTCAGGGACGTCCCTGATTCTGCTTCAAAAGTTTACTGTGTCCCTCCTAAAATTGTGTTTCTGTGACCAAACAGTGGGGTTTGTAAGCACACAATAATGTCAACCATTAAACTTAAACTTACAGACTTGTCCTTTCTTAGAAAATGCATTTTACAATAAGCCCTTTATTCTACTAGCTTCCTGAGTGGATAACACCAATTTGAAAATGTGTCCCTGATTTTGGTCCTTTGTCCCTGATTTTTTAAGCCTTGTCCCTGATTTATGAGGCAAGAGGTTGAGAGGTATGAGAACTGCTTAGGGCAACTGTGATTTATCCTTTTGGTAGTAATAAACTTGTTTATTACTCTAATGCAATGTGTTTGTGATTATTTGCATTCCCAATATCGTCAATAATCTGAAAGTGAGGTTTAGATCTCTCAACAATACTAAATCCAACAATGATAAACACAACCTGTTTTACATAAGTTTGAAGGTCACCACAATAACCTCCTGTATGAGGACCTGAGAGGAAAAGGAAAATTAAAGAGGACACTATAGCATAGTCAAGAAAGGAAGGGGTGTCCATAGGTGGCCAAACTTATGGACTCAAAATTGTAAAGGATAGATTAGGCTAAGAAAATAGAAGACTTGGTGTAACAGATTTAAGGAAAGGTTGGTCCTCAAGAGTGGCAGAAGCTTCCTATAACACTTCCAAACTTTGTGCAAATGCCACGAACCATTATGCCAATTCTGTACAATTTATGAGGTGTACAGTAAAGGTTATAGAATATGTGAAATTGCATGTGACGGTACCTTTCTCACTTAAAAACTTGTACAGGTTGAATCATAAATGGGACCAATCATATGGTTCTCCTGATGAAGGCAAGGCTTTGTCCCAATAGGAGGCAGCACCAGTCACCTTGAAAGTACACAAATCATAAAGATGATTGTAGTGAAAGGAAATAGCATGTGGTTTAAAAGCTTTGAGGGCTAAACTAAGTATTATTGAGCCATAAACATTGGACCATGGTCCTTGACCAAAATGGCTAAACAGTAAGTATGACATTTAAAAAACTGAAACAATGCCTGGTAAAAATTTGAATGTTTGTTGGCTTCATAAATTTCATCATACTACCATCTTTAATAAGGTGTTCCACTGAGTTGACTTCAGATAGGGCCATAAAGCAGGATTAAGAGTGTGTGCTGCAATTCTAAAATTTGGGTTCCTTAACAAGGGTTGTGAAACATTCTTCTTTGGGTCAAGACAGAGAATGGCATATAATTGTTTATGCACGCTGAGTGATGTAGCGATTGGAGTATTGCACAAAGATTGGGGAGCTGACTATAGAAATATGCAATAATGCCTTAATATTCTATTATAGGTGAGCACAGTAAATCACTATCTCCAGCCATTGAGGATATATACCAATAGAGTATATTCTGAAGAATTCCTGTACCACTGGAGAAAGTGAGTAGTATGGATTGCTAAACAATATGGGTAAAAGTTGTGGAGATGGAGCTAACAGCAGCTTTCTAATGGCTCTCCTGGGTGGTTTGCCTTGCCAAAGAAAAGAAGATAACATGCAATGTGAGTTATTAAACCAAGACTGGTAGACAACTACATTAAGCATAATGAGTGAAAATAAAATGCTCAAGTAACACATTCATCTTTATAATATTCACTCATCCCCAAAAGGAGATAAGCACGAGAGACCATCTATTCAAATCAAGTTAGATCCATTCAAATAAGAGGTCTAAATTATAGTTGTTCATTTTGTCAGAGGATGTACTAATTTGTATATCCAGGTATTTAAGCCTATCTTTAACCCACACCAGTCTTAAACATTCAAAATCTGCTTTATTGATGAAACCATTTATGGGCATAACCTCAGTCTTACCAAGATTTAGTTTGTAATTAGAAATTGTCCCAAATTGGGCAATTACAGTAGTAACCACAGACATGGTCAGATATTTCCAGATATTTCATGAAAATTCTAAAGAGTTTCTCTCTGCTGTCCCTACTGTGAAAATGCAGAAAGCAGAAGATTTCTCTAGAAATATCACAGAAATTGCAGGAAATATTTGACCATGTCTTTGGCTGTGACTGTATCTCCAGGGTAGCAGGCAGGGAGGTGGCAGGATGAGTTAAGTGTAATAAAATGTCATCTGTGTAGACAGACATTTTATATTGATGTAGTCCCACAGATATTCCTCTCACCTGCAGGGCGTTATTAATTTTTCTAATTAAGGGTTCCAAAAATATTGAAGAGAAAAGGAGATAAAGGGCATCCCTGCCTGGTGCTCCTCTTTAGTTAATGGGATCTGATTAGACACCATTACATAGCACCAGAATCGAGGGGTTGGAATATATAACCTTAACCCATTGTAAAAACTCAGATGGGATCCAATACCTAGGAAGAAAATTAAACAATAAGTTCCATGAGACCGTATCAAAGCTTTTTGCATCCAGGGAGACTAACGCTGCTGGTGTGAGTGACTCCCTGGATGTGGAAATCAGGTGCATTATCTTCCAAAGATGGTCCAAAGATACTCTCCCAGGCACAAACCCATCTGCTCCTTACTAATCAAGGTGTCCCACACCTGATTTAGTTGGTGGCTATAATTTTAGACAGTATTTTGCTATCTAAATTAATAAGAGATATGGGCCAACAACTACTTACTTTTAGGGATCTTTCCCAGGTTTAGCAAAATGACAATCAAAACTTCTGTTAAAGAAAGGTTGGGTGTACCATCCAAGTAAATATAATTAAAAGTGTTTAACTATGCCAGGGCTAATAGATCTTTAATTTTTTGCAAAGATTTGGCATATAGCCATCCAGGCATGGTGCTTTATCAGGTGAAAGGGATTCAATAACAACTTTTACTTCCTGTAAGGATAGCGGGACTTTAAAATTTCTGCTTGAGCCTCCTGTAACTTAGGCAAGTCTAGATCTTGGAAAAAGGTCTCAAGCTGAGAAAAAGCAGGCATCTCCAAGTGAGGAGTATATACAGCTTGAAAATTATCTTTGAATTGAGCTACAATATCTTGAGCAGAGGAGACTAGTTGATCAGAATTAGAACAAATATAGGGATTATCCAGTCCATTGCTTGAGTCTTGAAACAAAGCGTAAGGAGCTTGCTTGCTCTCTCTCTCCTTGATTGAAATATTGGACTTTAGTACGCAATAATAGATGTTCTGTTTTTCACTTAAAAGCTCATTATACTTGGTCTGGTGAGTTTCTAACTCACCCAAACCAGTTGGGGAGAATCGGTAAAGTTTGTCTTTAACCTTCTGATCTGATTTAATAAATCAGTGATAGACTGAGTGTTTGTTTTATCCATCTGGAGGAAATATGTATTATTTCTTACCAAAGTGCACATTCAGGGCACACAATAACATGTCTCCTCAAGGCATGAGGGAGTCCATTTCAGGAAAGATAGAATAAATTTATTAAGGTGCTCTGAAATCTCTTGGGATTTCAAAAGCTGGTGTTGAAATACCAAGATTTATCTAGAGTTATGGACAAGGAAAAACTGAGCTGGAGGATGACCGGATGATGGTCTGGAACTACTTTAACACCATACTGACATAATTGAATATCCTGTAGATGCCCAACCCCATTGAAAAAAAATCTATATGAGAAAATGAGTTATTTTGGGTCAAATAGAAGGAGTATTCCACTTGGTTGGCTTGAGGACTCTCCATGGGTCCACCAGTCCTAAGGAGTCCATAAATTCTCTCAGTGCCAGTTAACTCAGCATCAGGTTCTTTTGTCTCAACCCAGATGTATCCAATTAATTACTTAGCCCTAAATTCCAGTTCTCAACCAGTAAGATGGGAAGGGATATCAAAGGCAGCAAGAGGTTAATATGTTTCCAAAAAAACTAGGTCTTGTATTGTGGGACCATATATAACCCCTAAAACTACTTTAGTATGCCCAGTAATACTCTGAGTAGTATATAACTGCCTTGAGTGTCAGTCACCTCTTGTACTAATTGGAAGGAAACCCATCATGCCACTAAGATGGCTACTCCCTGCTTATGGGTATCTAGCCCCATAATAAAACCTGACCCACCCATGATCTTTGGAATAGAGAAGCTGGGAATAGGGCAAGTGAGTCTCTTGAAGAAGTGCAACATCATTTGCAACCTGTTCAAGTGAATCAAAATCTTAAATCTTTCATTGGAGATTGGGCACCTTTGATATTCCAAGAGCTAGCATTATAGCCTTGTAATGTCTTGTTCTACATTTCTTAATATGACCTGTTCCATCATCCCATATAATGTTAATACTGATTATAATAGAACCAAAACAACTCCTGAGTACTCCACACCCTTATCCACCCAACCCCATATTTAATAGCACTCAACCAACCAATATACCCTGTTCATCCAGCTTCCCATCTTCCCCACCAGTCTCTGGACAAAGAAATTTTAACAAGATCTAACCTCCCCGTGTCCCCAAATACCACACTAAACAAAGAGACTGTTACCCTTAAGGGACAAAACAGTTGAACAATCCAATAAGGATACACCATAACAGTATATTAGAACAAAATAGTATCCTAAACCAATAGAGGCAATAGTATGCATCATAATCAGAAGAGTAATCCCCAGCAAGTCCCCCCATAATGAAACAAAAGCCCATTCCCACCTACACATCATCCATGTGTGATGATCTCTGACACTTTGTAGCTGCTACCCTCCTAACTCCCCACCCCATCACCTCAGCCCAAAGAAGGTACACCATATTTTGGAACCTCAAAACATAGTAACTACACTACTGTCATGCTGTATCTTCTGTTTGCAGTGAATGGTAGGAGCCTAAACAAAAAGGAGCTAGCTTAATCTTTCTAGCAAAGGCAAAATTCTCATAATCAGGGATTCCATGATCTGAGGGTGGAACACCACTAACACAAAATGTTAAAAGCGACATTGTGGTAAAAGTGTCTACCAGGAGGCTCTGTAAGTAGGGACACTAACTGCATAAAGACAATTGTGCAGGAATCTGGGAATGTTACACATATAACAATACACCTTGGTACCAATGACTTGGCAAACCACACAGTTCAGGAGGCCAAGAAACACTTTGAGGACCTGGCCAACAAACTTTCTTCCCTTCCATGCAAATTAGCCTTCTCAGAACTGCTGCCAATGTGGGAAAAAGAAAAGTACCAAGCGAGTCACAGAGCTTGAAGTAGGCAAATTCAACTCATGGATTCATGATTGGTGCCAAGACATCTGGATACCACTACATAGGAAACTGGCACAACTTTTAGGAAAGAACTTTTTAAATACTATGGATTGTACCTAAACAGGCAAGGTATGTGAGCACTCTAACAAAAATTCAAGGTCTATACAGGTAGTTTAAACTAAATAAAGGGGAGTATGACACAGCTCACACCCCTGTCATCAGTGGGCTGACCATCACCCCCACATGCCAAATGCATGCATACAGCCTCAGAAAACAAATCAGAGCCAACATCCACTTGAACCAGGAACCTCCATAATCTCTTGGACAGAAAAGGAAACTGGAGCAGTTCAGAAAGAGGGTACAACCTTGCACCAAGAGGATGTACATTCCTGGAAGGCAATGGTTGCAAATACTAGAAGCCTAACCAACAAACTTCCTGAACTCACAGCCATCTTGGAAACAGAAAGGTTGGACTGGGTGGCTATAACAGAAATGTGGTTCACAGAAAACCATGGATGGGATACATCCATTCCTGGTTACAATCTGTTCAGGAAAGATAGGCAGGGTAAAAAAGAGGAGGGGCATGGTCATTTACATTTGGGAGGAAATAAAGCTGCAGAAGTAAAAGGCAACCTGGGGACTTTGAATCACTGTGAGTATCAATAGACACGGGCAAGAATACCTTCAGAATCAGCATTGTGTACGGGCCCCCAAATCAAGGAGATAAAGGAGGCAATGACCTAATAGAGGAAATCCACAAAATATCTGATAATAGCAAAGTAATACTGGTGGGACTTCAAGCCTACCTGATATTAACTGGAGCACACAAATGGCAGCAACAACAAGAAGTAGAGACTTCTTATTGTCACTACAAGGCACAGGACTGTTGCCACTTGTGAAAACCCCAACAAGGGAGATGCCATTCTCGATCTTGTCCTCATAAATTTGGAAAGGATCAAGGACAGAAAGTGGGATGCCATATGGGCAACAACAACCATTGCATGGTAAGCTTTAAGGTAAACATAACATGCAGGACACCAGCCACTAAAGATAAAGGTGCTATATTTCAAAGGATGACTTCAAAAATGAACAACATAAGTAGCCAGTTAATGGAAACCGAGGTTGAGGAGGTGGAGGTCATGTGGGGAGACTCAAGACAGCAATAAAGACTGCCACAGATCAATGTGCCAGATGGTCAGCAAAGCAAAAAGAAAAGAAATCCTCTATGGTTTTCCAAGGAAGTTTCTACCACAGTCGAAGAAAAAGAAGGCATACAGTATATACCAGGAAACCAAAACTGAGAAAGACTGGGAGTCATAGCAAGGAAACAATGAGAGAGTCTAACAAACAAATTAGAAAGGCACAAGCCCAGAGAGAGGAAAAGATAGCAGAAAGGGCAAAGAAAGGAGACAAGTAATTTTTAGATACATTCGAAACGCAGAGGGCAAAAGGAGGATAGTAAAGATTGCTACTGAGGAAGGAAATGCACCAAACATGACCCGAAAGCTGAAATCCTCAACAAATACTTCTACTCAGCATTTACCAAAGATAATCCAGGGATGGCCCAGCCCTGAAAAACACAGCACCCCAGGACCAGGGGTAGACATGAGTCCCTTTAGAAAGCTGAAGTACCGGAGGCACTAAGTAAACTAAAAGCAGACAAAGCCATGGGACAAGAAGAGATGTACCCCAGAATCCTTAAGGAACTGGGGCAGAATTAACAGCCCTGTGGCACTTCTATTCATGAAATCCTTGAAGAGTGGTGTGGTACCCAAAGACTGGAAAAAGGCAATAGTGGTTCCACTTCACAAATCAATCAGCTGTGAAAAGCCTAGTAATTACACACTGGTGAGCCTCACGTGTATTGTAGAGAAGCTAATGGAGACACTACTCAAACAGAGGATCATAGCATTCCTCAAAAATAGTGGCCAACAAGACCCTAAACAGCATAGTTTCATGGCAGATAGGTCATGCCAGACAAATCTGCTTGAGTTTTTGACTACACTACAAAAATAGTGGATGATGGTGGGGCTGGGGCAGCACAGTAGAGCACAGACATTACCAGCTATTTCCAGCTATTTTGCAAAATTTCTAAAGAGTTTCTCTCTGCTGTCCCTACTGTGGAAATGCAGAAAGCATGAGATTTCTCAAGAAATATCACAGAAATTTCAAGAAATAGCTGACAATGTCTGTGGCTATTACTGTAGATGTGGTCTCCTAGACTTCAGTAATGTCTTCAACTCGGTTCCACACAGAAGGCTGGTAAAGAATATTGACCACACAGGGGTTGGTCCAGAAGTAGTCAGATGGGTATAAAACTGGTTACAAGGCAGTACCCAGAGGGCAGGTTAATGGAACACAATAGATGGAAGGCAGGGTGACCAGTGGGTGCCCCAGGGCTCAGTGCTAGGGCCTCTGCTCTTCAATGTTTTATTTATTTATTTATTTAAACATCAGTTTAGAAACCTTTGAGCCAGAGGCTCATTTACAAAGGTACCTCGTCACAAAGAGGACATCAGAACAGTAGTACAAGGGACACAGTACTTACAAACAAAAAGTTACAGTTCAATTACAATTTTGTTACAATAGAATACAATCTCCAACGAAGCAAAAGATAACAAAGGTGCAAAACTTATGGTCAGGGAGAGCTGGTGGGGGTAGAAGGGAGGGAGATAGGGAGGAGGAATTAGTAGGGAAAGGAAGGGGAGCCGCTCAGTGAGCATTGTCAAACAGAGTATATATATATATATATTTTTTTACACTAGTCTAGCGGCAGTTGCATTTGAGAGCTAAGCAGGAAGTTTCTGAGCCTGGGCTTAAAGCAAGCTAAGGTTAGTGAGTTTGAGACACTGGCAGGGAGGAGTTATACCAGTGGGGCGCACGGTAGGGGAATGCCCTCTGACCTTGAGAGGTCCTGGCTCTCAGAATAACTAGGGTAGCTCTTGGCCCGAGCTGCGCGTGATCAGGGTCGGTGCAGTACGGCAATGGAGTTGGATAGGCCTATGGGGGATAGGCCACACAGGGCTTTAAAGGTGAGCTGGCATGTCTGATACATGAGTCGCTCTTCCAGGTTGAGTAGGGTAGCCAGGGTGTACAGCTCACATGTGTGAGTGAGTCTGGGAGCACCAGTGATAAGTCTGCAGGCCTTATTAACTGTGAGGTGAACCTTGTTGAAGGCAGTCTGATCTGCTGAGCCATAGACCGGAAGGCCATAGTCAATGAGAGACATGACAGAGGAGGTGACAGCCAGGTGGAGTGCATCAGGAGGGAGGCATTTCTTGTGCCGGTAGAGAATGCCTAGCCATGAGTTGGCGACAGAATTTAGGGCAGATATATGTCCATGGAATGAAAGTGCAGGGTCAAAGGTTATACCAAGATATTTATAGGACTGCACCTGGTCAATGACGAGATTGGGTGTGGAGTGGACAGCTAAGGGAAATTTGCTGTACTTATTTTGGGGTGGGAGAAGAGCATCGTTTTTGTTTTATAAGGTTGATAACAAGTCGGTGCTCAGTGAACCAGGTAGCTGCAGAGTCAAAGACTAGTTGGAAGGAGTTCTGTAGCAGCATGGGGTCATTGTGGGAGGCAACGAGAACAGCATCATCAGCATAGAGAAGCATCTTACCCATACAACTGCTGGGTAGGGAGTTAAGAAAGAGTGAGAATAGTAGGGGTCCAAGAATTGAGCTCCCGCACCCCAGAGCGAATGGGGCATGTTTCAGAGAGAGTACCATTGACTTTCACACATTGGGAGCGGCGGAGATAGCTGGTGCACCAGGAAACAGGTCCTGAGGCAAAGCCTATTAGGTCGAGGGTGGAGAGCAAAGAGGATGCGAAACAGTATCGAATGCTTTAGACAGGTCAATGAATATAGCACCAGTCAGGGCACCAGAGTCCAAGGAGGCATGGAGGAAGTTGGAAAATTCCAGGAGTGCTGTATTGGTACTATGACCTGCTCTGAACCCGTGTTGTTCAGGGCAGAGAACATTGTACTTACAGAGGTAGTCAGAGACTTGGGATGCCACAATTTTCTCTAACGCCTTAGAGAGGGAGGATTGAGATGGGTCAGTAGTTACCGGAAGAGTCCTGTCACCACCTTTATGGACAGGGGTAACTGTGGCAATCTTCCAGGCAGAGGAATTGTCGAGACAGAGTGATTTGTTGAAAATGCACGTAGGTGAGAGGAACTGATCCAGGACCTGACGTAAAAGGCAGGGATCAAGTGAGTCATTACCGATGGTGTTACCTTTTAGGGCTTTTAGCAAGTAAGGCCTAGCTTCTTGCATGGTGACACGACGCAGGTGGAAAGAGGGCGGGCAATGGGTGGTGGTACAGATGGAGGAGGTGGACTATATTTTTATATATATTTATAGCAGACATTGCTGACAGACTGGAAGGAAGGTGTGTCTGTTCTCAGACAACAGCAAGATATGTAACAGGGTGGACACCTCAGATGGAGCGAGCAAGATGGAAGCTGACCTCAAGAAACTAAAAGAATGGTCTGGAGTGTGGCAGCTGAGATTTAATGCTGAAAAGTGCAAGTTCATGAACATAGAAAAGAAAAATCCAAGAAAGGAATATTACCTAGGAGGTAAAGACCGCCAGTCTCAAGTCAGGAAACGAGATCTGGGAATCATAATCTGAGATGACTTGAAGGTTAGTAAGCAGTGTGAGAAGGCAACATTGAAAGCCAACAGAATGCTGGGCTGCATTGGGAGGGAATCATGAGCAGGAGGAGAGAGTTGGTACTACCATTGTATAGATCGCTGGTCAGGTCTCACCTGGAATATGGAGTCCAGTTCTGGAGGCCTCACTTCAGGAAGGACATTGACTAGGCGTAAACAGTACAGAGAAAGGTGACACAAATTATCCAGGGTTTGCAGTACATGTCCTATGAAAAAGACTTAGGAAATTGAATATGTACTCCTGGAGCAGAGAATGGAGAAAGGGGACATGATTGAAACATTCAAGTACATAAAAGGCATTAACAAGGTACAACACATGAATTGTTTTACTTCAAGAAGGGCTCCAGGACCAGGGACATGACCTCAGATTGCAAGGAGGGAGGTTCTCTACCAACACCAGGAAGTTATTCTTCATAGAAAGAGTGGTGGATGCCTGGAACAGCCTGCCCCAAGAGGTTGTGGGGTCAACACTGTGGAGGGGTTCAAGAATGCATGAGATAGCTACAAGGAGCCCTGACTACAAAGAGCAACTAAAGTGTCAAAATAGGTCTAAAACAAATGGGCAGACTAGAAGGACCTAGTGGCCTCCTTCTGCTGTCAGCTTCTGTGTTTCTATGTTTCTAATTCATATTGCTCATAAAACAGAAGGTAAAATGAGTACCGAAAAAAGTAACATAGAAACAGCTAAAATCAAAACTAAGAATGTAATTAAATAGAATATTATCATTCCTACGCTGAATATGTAGAGCAAATTATTGGAGCTGCATGAAAGTATAGAAACAAGTCTGCATATGCATCCAGTTCAACTGACTCAGACTAGTAAATAAATTGGTGCTTAAACATACAGATCCCAATATATCAAGTCTCTACTCAAATGACTGCAGATAAGCTTAAGTCTAAATAGTAAAATCTATAACCTAAAAGCATGACCCAATCAGGCACACTCTGGGTTAAGAATCCAAAACCTCAAGTCCTTCCAGGAGACAAGTTACACAATTGCTGACAGCTGAGCTCAGGAGCAATCACAGCTGGTTGAACAGTTAAACAATATATACAGGACAAAGTGGAACACCTGAACATAGGTTCAATAAGTAACCTAATTGTCACCAGTATTTGAGGAAAAAAAGAATATCTGGTGATACAACATCCAAGTCAATCAGGAGCTGCAGAACAAAAAGTTAGATACATTGTTTTCAATGTCTAGAGAAGATCTAATGAACTCATGATCAGAAGATCTAAAAAGATGCCCTCTGATGTAACAAAATATGGTAGAATGATGGAGAACTTTCCAGATGGCAAAACGTAAAGCAGTCTAAATTCAGCATTACTGTTCCAATAAGCCAGAACTAAACAAAAAAATGCACTGAGTTAAGTTAGCAAATCCAAATCTGTGGCAGATTGAACAGTCAAAAAGAACAGATTAGTGATTCCATTCATTAAATTAAAGGAATATGCCATCCTCATAAATTTGGTCCATCAGTCCAGTAGAGTTAGGGACTCCCTGAGAGAAAAATTACCATTGCACAAGCAATAACCTAAATCCAATAATGGAGATCTGTAGTAAAAATAAAAAGTTCACATATAGATGGGCACTTCACAGTCTTTCCTTAACAAATCAAAACTAGTAAAAGCTTCCTTCTCAAGAGTGGATTACTCACTTGAAACAAACAGAGCCACAGCTCAGTCACTGGTTCTTGAAGAGGTCTGGAAAATCTCTTGTAACTCCACAGTAGCCCATTCTGCTGTTTCAAAGGACCTCGAATGCCTTGAACTAACACTTGTAGACAGGCTGAGTAAAGAACTCTGAAACATATCCCAGCTGCAGTCTACTTGGTAACTGTAGGGTGATAGGTGACCCATTTCTGTCAAACCCGAGCTAGACAGATCCTGGATAATTCTGAGCTTCGCCCATTCCCATGACACTTCACAAAGCTCCTGGACCATTTGAAGCACATGCTGCTTGTCATAGTAATTTAAAAATTTTAAAATAAAAGGCCTTTGGGGTGATCCTCAGAAGGCATCGGGTGGAGGGAGCAGTGTGCCCACTCTATCATGTACGAGGGGCCGTTTGGTGAAGGACTGGCATTTTAGCCATTAGCTTCTGTGCAAATATAACAGGAGTAGATCCTTTTACTGTTTCTGGGAGACTGAAAACAAGAATATTATTTCTTTGGTCCTCCCCGCCAACTCCTTTAATTTGTGACCAGGCAACCCACTTTTTTGTTTAAGATTGCAGATTTCAGGGTCAGTTTTGTCACGCCACTGCTCTAGTGAGTAGGTTCTAGCTTCTTCTTAATCCAGTTACTGAGGTCCCCAATTTCCAACCTGAGGGATTTCAGCTCCATTGTGAGTTCTTGTAGGATCTCTAAGAAAGCACTCCTCTGATAAAGGAATAGACACCGGAGTAGTAATAGTTGAGCACCTGCAGTCATCCTCTGGGTCTTGGAGAGTTTGGCCAATTTTTTCTGAGTGGAGGGTGGCATATGTTTCAGTGGAGCTTGCTGCATTTCTGCATCCATCCTGGCAATTCAATCAGGGAAGCCCAATATGTGGCCAACAAAAGGAGGTCTCAGTGACAGTTAACAATAGTTAAATTTAGAAAGTACCAACTTAACACTTATTTAATAGGGTGAAAAAGTGGGATCGAGTCAAGGTACTACTACTCAGCTCAATGCATCATGTGACTCCCCAGGAATAATGATTACTATAACAGGCATGGGTGTGAGTGGGCAGAGGGATCACTGGACACCAGGGAATACATATTTTGTTATTTGTCCAGTGACCAATAGACACCAGGGACTTATTTGTATGTCTTCAGTCAGGTGATCAATGATCAGTGGAGGTGAGATGGGATCACTAGCACCAGGGAGAAATATATATCATTATTCTCAGGCCAGTGATCAGCTAGAGGGACCACTAGATGCCAGGAAACATATATCCTTATAATCAAGTACACTGTTTTCATTTTTACCAGAAAAAAGGTAAAATTCAGAATTTGGACTGCCTTCACACAGTAAAACAAAGAATTTCATGGAATTCAGCATTTTGCACCAGATCAGTAAATCTGTAGAACATATGTTTTATTATAATTGCTTCCAGTGATATTTTCAGTTTACTTCACTTAATGGTCTGCATAGTAAGCCTTCTTTCATTCTGATTATTTATCCACTTGTTAAAAGAATGACAGCAGAGTCCCCATAAAATCCAGAAATTAGACTAATAATCACCGGTGCAATACCCCAAATTTCAAGGCTTGAAAATGGAATTTCATTATTTTAATCACCATAAATCAGTGGCCTTGCTTATAATCAGGATGGCAGCCAGTGAGGGACCACTAAACACCAGGGACAACACCTTTTCACTCGGGAGGGCAGCAGGTGGGGAGGGAGCAGTGAACACCAAGGAATCATTTTCTTTCTTCATGCATGGGTTTGGGTGGGGAGGGACCACTAGACACCAGGAAAATTTAATATTTACAATCAGACCAGCGATTGGCAGGGGAGGGAGAACACTTGCATCGGGAAAATTTCTATTACAACTGAGCCGCTTATCAGTGGGGTAGCATGCTATACTCCAGTACGGACCATGCACAGTAAATGGGCCCATAATGAGAAAGCAAATAGACACATAGCATCTTGCATGGCAAGTAGGCTCATTTACATGGCTGCTCTTGTGAATTCTAAATAGTGCACCTGGGGCATGATTCAAAGTTGCATGGAGCAACTCATGGGAATATGTGAGTTGTGCCATGCCAGAGAACCTATGCCCTATTCCAAGACAGGCGGGTTCTCCGGCACCTATGACCCATGACTTGTGGCAGCCACAGACTTGTGCCACAGGGAATGGCACAATGGACCTGGTGTGGCAAGTCACAGCCCACAGTTAACTTCCCGGAGCCCCATAACACCCCCACAATCCCTGGGGGCCATGCGAGGCTGGCTGGGTGGCACAGGCGCATGGGGACATGGCATGAAATGGACCTGGGGTCCCTGAAAATTGGGGTGGGGGCATCACTGTGCTGGGGTGGTCCATAGGGCAGGATATTATGATATTCAGTGCTGGGGGGCATCCATCATTTTGCCAGGGCGGATGCCCTTAGACCACCTCCATGCTGGTCCAACCTGCTACACCAATGTGGGATTGGGAATTGCATAACTGGGTTATGGCAGTCACCCTTCTGGAACAGGGCACAGGTGCTGCTGTAATCACCCATGCGCCATGCTGCAGTGGGTTATGGGCATAGTGGGTGGCATAGCACCTTTCGACAACTCACCTGTGGCATGGCGCAAGCAGCAACATGTAATACCATCTTGCATATCACGTGGTGCAAGGTATGATTTTCACCATAGAGTTTGGCGAAATCATCTTGTGCCAGGTGTAATGCAGCTGGAATTGAGACCTGTACTACTCACTGCAGAACCATACTCCCGCCTGCATGTTGGGGCACGCTACTGGGGTTAGTGGTAGCAGTAATGGGGCTAGCACTGTCTCATCCTGGCCCTATTCACAGTCAAATAGTGCAGATGCATTGTCCCCTCTGAATACCAATCTTTGACACCTGGGCAATCACAAAGTGCAGTGCAAACTTTGCGCTATGCTTTGCAACGTTTTGTGAATCTAGCCCTAAAGCTCTAAAATCAGGAGTAGAAGTATATTGTAAGAGAACTGTAGGTTGAACCTAAGTAAATATATAATATATTTTTACTTTTTCTAGTTGTTCACAATTAGGTATCTCTTTCCCTAATGTGACCAATAGTACAATTAAGCCTGCAAAGTCATTTCAAAGATTATTTCAAATAGTCTTATTAGCAGGGCTGTGTGCAATTTTGTTTTTTGGGCATAAACTGAATGAAAATTATGGGAGTGATTTTCATTTTGACAAAAAGTAGTTAGCCATTTTATAAAGTATGAAATCACACGAAAATCTTGAAATGATTGTTATTTTCATGAGGGTAATCTATTTGTATAGAAAAATCATGCCAACTTTCAAATGCATACAAATGGCTGTTTTACATGAAATGAGCTTTACACAATTGTTATACAAAAATATGTTTTTTCGGAATTTGTGATTTTTTCAGAAAAATATTGAAAATGCACAAGGCAATTTCCATTAGACCTTCTTAGTACCATTTATTTAAAAGAACTGTAGCATTCACAGTTCATATACACTGTATGCTTACTAGTGCTGGGCAAAACTTGAAAAAATATATTTTGCAAACATTTCATGACATTGCTCCAACATTGCATTATTTCACACAATTTCAAAACAATAACATCGTTTAAAATGACAATTTTGGCTGAATTTGCACCTTTTTCAAAAGTTGCATGTTTAAAATGTACCATTTGTAAAAATGGCACAACTGAAATTGTACATTTCAAAGAACTCACATTTTTTAACATCTACACTTAGGTACAAATTTGGAAGTACTTCAAAAGAGTTGGTAAAATTTCATTAAATTCTGATTCAGTTTCTCAACAACTGCACAAATGTTAATTGACAAGGCTACACAGTTTTGCTAGAGTAATGAAAATTTCTCCTAGCAATAATGAATACCGCCTATTCTCTTTCTCAGTCTGTCTTTTTGTTTTCCATCTACCTCACCTTTGAAAAAACAGCTCTTTATGCAACTTTAGATCTCAAAGTCATGTCCCTAGTTCTGAATTGTATTTTTTGGTTGCCAGTAGTTGCCTCTGTTGTTTCCTTAAAATGAGAAATAGAACTAGCAGTTTCATTGTCATTTATTCCCGAGCTATGATACAGGTTTACTTTGCTGCATATTCTTTTTAGAAGTAATTTTGGAGTATGTTGTTTTGTTTTCTTTTCTAGTTGCATATTTGTCTGTTAGCAAAGCCATTTTCATCTCATATAAACTTGGTACATTTTGCTGTATTGATATTTTGTCATAGTCCTCTATAATGTCTGCAGTTTAAGTAAAAATAATAAATGAGAGGGTGTGTAATTTTGGGTCAATAACAACATACCTCTCAAGGAAGTTGTTAGGCACATGACCTTTTCACAGTATATCCAGGGGATTTTCCTATGTTTCCCCAAAAACATTGACCTAAATTACAGCTCTGCAATTGGAAGTGTAACACTAATCCTGTTTTTCACAAGTACAAAGGTTGCCAGCTTGAAAACAGTGCAGGCTTGCAATTATGGACAAACATGACTGTACTGGCGCTAGGCCAATCAAAACATTTGTTTTTTCTTGCACATGAGTATTTGTTTCTGAGCTTCATAACCTGGTCATTTCTAAACTGAAAACACTATTTCCTCTTTGCTTGTAGCTCAGTGTTAACTTGTGCTCTGATCTCTTGAACATCTTCTTAAATCCATTTAATTACTGCAGTAATATGGATGAGTCTAAAACAACATTGTTGCATCTCATAATGAAATTGACTTTTGGCCGAATGCTGGTTATTTTAGCAGTCTAAGGCCCCTTAGGACTAGTTTAACCAGTAGATAAAATACATTTCAAGTGTTGCACTCTGTCAGTAGACAGTCCAAACTTTTTTACTTTATTATGTTTGCTTGCACGCATGTGCAAGAAACATAGTGCCATCATCCAAGTTTTCAGAGGTGTGGCAGCCCTCTTCCAATTCAGTCAGTGTGTTTGCAGGCATGGCGCAGTTCTCCAGTGGCTGCTGGAGCTGTCTATGACAGCAGTTGAAAATGCAGTGGAGTACAGTTGAAAGGGGAGCTGCGCTTCAGTGAGCAGCGATAAGATATCACCTGCTCATCCGTGCTCCCCACACACACACACATGCATGCACGCATACTGCGTGCTCGCCCCGCATGCATACACTGTATAGCCGGCGTGGGTGCCCAATCCCCCGTTGGCTGTGCTGCGCCCCCAAACAGAGTTTCACATGCCACCCTGGGTGCCCACCCCAGCATGGCTACATCAGGATAGCCAATGGGGGGCTCAATCCCATCGGCTCTACTGTCCTCCCCAGAGAGTATAGGGTGCCATGGGAGCCTACCCCAGAATGGCAACAGATGCTATCGCCAATGGGGGTTCCCAATCTCCCATCGGCTCCACTCCCCCAAACAGCCATCCTTGTGCCATGCTGGAGCCCACCCCAGCGTGGCAAACATCCCATGTCGTCTTTTTAAAAAAAAAACCTGAAACACAAAATGGTCCCTCACTGTCTCTGCCCCCACCCGCACCACTGCACACCTGCCTCCCCCCCCCCTCGCCCATTCTTACCTCTGGACTCTGGCACGGCGATCTTGATGGACCAGGAACATATCTGCACTCTTCAAAGCCAACAGCGAACTGAGGAAATGCCAGTAAGCTGTATAATGGGATTGATAGGTTTTTTCAGCTTTGCTGCATATCTCAGGCATTTTTGGAATTTTGCACCAAATTTTCGACATGGTGTTTTGGGACCCCTTCTCATGAATGCTCTCACTATCATTGCGTTAATCGGGCCTGAAGGGTGATTTAGCAGTCACTGCACAAAATCACCTTTTGGGACTGAGTAACAAAATGACACTGCCACTGTTCATAAGGTGGGTTCTCAAAAGCCTATGTTGAAAATTTGGTGGAAAATTCTAAAATTTCTGTTTTACGATGTGCATTGAGCAGTTCCTCGCACACTCATAAGTTCGCGAATTTTCAATATTTTCACTCCAGATTTTCAATATTGCCATTTTACACACCTCCTTATGAGCAGTACAGCTGTCATTTTTCACATCTTGCCCAAAACATGTTTCCGCCCATGTAGTGCACAATGGCACAGTCGGTGTGCAAAATCAATGTATGGGACACATTAAGAAAATCACAGTCACACTGTTAATGAGCAGAGGTCTTAAATGGCTATGTTGAAAATTTGGTGAAAAATTTTCGAAAATGACTGTTTTATTAGCTGCATTATGTAGCAGTTCCTATGCACACTCGTAAGTTTGCAAATTTTCAATATTTTCACTCCAGATTTTTAAGATTGCCATTTTATTATACTTCCTTATGAGCAGTACAGCTGCCATTTTCACATGTCACCCAAAATGTGTTTCCACACATGTAGCGCACAATGGTGCAGTCGATTGTCGCAGCAATGTTTGGGACAGATTAAGAAAATCAGTTACACTGTTCATGAGCAGAGGTCTTAAAATGGCTATGTTGAAAATTTGGTGACGAAAGTCCATAAAATGACTGTGTTACAGTGAGCATTGCACAGTTTCCACGCACCCTCATGACTTTGTAATATTTTCAGTCCAGATTTTCACCAGTGGCATTTTTCCACACTTCCTTATGAACAGTACAGCTGTAATTTTTCACAACATGGCTGAAATGTGTTTTCACACTTTCAGCGCAGAGATGCATGGTCGCTGTGGGAAATCATTGTTCGGGACAGATAAAGAAAATCACAGTGACACTGTTCATGATCGGAGGTCCCAAAATGCCTGTGTTTACAATCTGCTGTGAAAAATCCCCAAACTAATTACATTACAGGTGTGCATTGCACAGTTTCTATGCATGCTCGTGACTTCACCAGTTTTGTTACTGCAGATTTGCAACATTGCCATTTTACACCTCCCATGAACAGTACAGCTGTCATTTTCACATCCTGTTGGAATGTGTTTTGCACGGTGGTGCTAAATGCCATAGTTGCTGTGCATAAGCAGCTTTCGGCTAACAAACTGATACTGCCACTGTTCATGAGGTGGGGTCACAAAAACATGTTGAAAATTTGGAGTGAAAATACCAACGAATGCCTCTGAGGTGTTAGGGTTTCAAACCATAATGCCCCACCCTGTAGAGAATGACAGGCATCAGGGGTGTGACTTGGGATTCTTGCCTGTAATGCTCATACCATTCCACACCCTGCAGCCAGTGAGAGCACCGAGGTATGCCTTGGACTCTTTGGCCCCAAAGTTCACCCCATTCTCCTATACAGCACCCATTTCACCATATTTCCTGATGGAATGGGGTGCGCATAAAGACCAAAGACCCCAAGGCACAGCGTGACACTTGTCAGTGTCTGCAAGGTAGGTGTGGTGAAATGGCATGGCTGTTATGCCTGACGACCAAAGGCACACCACAATGCCTGTCACTCTCTGCAGGTGGTGGTGGGTTGGCTTCAGTTCAATACCTCACTGCCATTCCTATTATGCAGCTCTGTAACTTCTACACTACCAATGCCAATGCCAGCAAGCAAACATTCGGCATTGACAAATGCTATTTTTATTTAGTTTTAAGCAACACGTTTGCAATAAATAGTGGTAGCGCTAACTACTATACTCACCACTTATACACAAAAGAAACTAGGCAACGTCATTGGAGGGTAAAGGCAATCACAGTTATGCATAATAAACTATTTAAATACCAGTGTAGAGTAAGAATTAGACAGAAAAGACTGTGACTAATCAATGAAACTGGCATTTTTATAGTAATAGCTCATAATATTCCTATATCAAATCCAATTAACCATCCATTGATCAACAGGTATTATATTTTATTCTTATGCATCAAATAATTTAAAGATGCTCAGTGGTGCATAAGTCACCTACACATAACCTTCTCCCATAGCACATTTAATTTATTATTAATATTTATTTGATATCTAAAATTAGATATCAGTCAATATTTCTGAAAATTCCTAGCAGCAGAGAGAACAGTAATAGTACAGTCCATCTCTCTTGGATGTTAATTTAAGTCATACATCTGGCTTTAAATAAATTATAATATGTACTAATATCTATAAATATGATTATTTATTTAAGCTTTCAGTAATCAAGGAAACAAATCCAGTAAGTGTTCATAATAAAATCAATTCATATTACAATTAATGTTTGGCAGGTTAGGCCAATACAGACATTTCCTATTCCTTCAAAGACAGTACAGATTCCCCTCAGGGTCAGAATTCTTATCATATTGAGCTCATAACAAGTCAGCAAGCAGGTCTGTTTTAAAACAGATGTTCCTTTCCATTGTGGACAACACAGACTTTGGAGGAAGCCAGGAACTGAACTGCACCCCAATTCCAGGAAATCCTGTTCATATGAGAAAAACATTATTTGGCTCTGTTGAGTTGAAAAGTGAAATCTGGATAATTGTAAAATCTGAAATACTTGTACATCAAAATCACTTTTATTCTGATAGCCTAAGGAGTAGGAGCCTCCATACTTTTAAAGGGTTCACCCATAGAGTGTGAAAATAATTGCCATGTGGTCAAAAACCACACACAGAATACAGCAAAGCACAAAATTGTGGCATGGAAGCAAGCTGCAATGCACACACAAGCAAGCCCACCCTGACTGCTAACGCCCTCTACCATGGATACTACTATACCATCCAGGCGGTGCAACTCGGGAGAGGGAGAAGGTCAGGGGCAGATTTATTCTAACGCTAGAGGGCACCACTGGTGGGTGACAAATGGTGCAACAGCAAAAAAAACAACAACAAAAAACACAACACAGAATGTGTCAGACTCAAACCAGGTGTGCTGATGTACCGAGCCCATTCATAGCACGTATTCCTAACTGCTGTGCTACGCTGACAGCACTAGAAGTAAAGACACACTAGCAGACTTAAAGGACTCAGCCTGAATGAAAACAGCTACATGTACAGCTGTACAAAATCCCCACTGATATATCCATGTAGCTGTTTTCACTCATGCTATTATGTCTCAGCATGCAATTGGCTGCTCTGATCTTTCAACGCGATCTTGACAGTATATCCCAAGTGATTTTCTCAAGACAAAAAGCTGATTTAAAATCTGTTACCTCAACATGGAGCTAGATCAACACCACAAATACAATATACTTTGGTCCAAGACTGCACAGGAAAACTGAGTAAGTATTGACAGCTCTAAGAAAGAACAGCTACAACAGAGACAGAGCAAATAAAGCCGCTGAGTAGTGGCATTGAAAACCACACTCAGGAACATTAGAAGTCAGAGGTTGGTATGTTTACTAAGGGGGGACACAAGTGGGACTGGGCAGAAGAAACTCCGGTGGGGCACATTTACTAATAAATCTCTGAGGTGGAGGCAACTTGGGGGGTCAGCCATGGAAGCATACTTCTGGACTGACTGTAGACAACATTCCAACATGCCAGATGATAATATTCTATGCAGGGTGCTTCACCCATTGCACTGTAAATTAATATAATCAACTCCAGGGGGTGAAAATTTAGGGGGTGATTTACTGTGCGAAGGCAAAACAACTATAACCCGAGATTCGAACTCTAGTCAGCTGGATGCAGGACCTTCACAATGTGTGCCTCTACTCTGTATACCATGGTGTCAGCACAGCAGAGCAGCACACAGTTGTGCACTGTGCTACTCGGCATCACTGACAACAGCTACATGGTGTACTATACTGTCATGACCATGCTATTATTCACCCTAGATGTTGTCACTTACGATGTTTCTCAGCACAGTTTTACCATGCTCTTCTGTACACGTGCTTTTAACCAGCTACTGCCCAGTTAAGCCTATGTTTCATGTCACTAATGATACTTTATCAAGGTTCTACCAGTACAGAAAGGTCATCTGTTACTCGTGTTACAAAAAGGGCAATCTCTTTTTATTACAACTGGTGGAGCGGGCATAAAATTAAATTGAAAAATTCAGAAGTGAAGATTGCTAAAAAGTTTGTGGTAGAAACATTATACCAAATCACAAATCGGTTTTGAAATATTTGTTGTGAGGAATCAATTAATATGAATGGGCTTGGAGCTTATTTATTCATGATTTGGTATCATTTTGCATGTATTTGCATGTTATTGTTTTCCATTTCCAATTCCTTCTTGGACCCTGATGTGTCCTGTATCCCCACCTCCTTCCAGTAGTATTTACATGTTTAGCACTTGTTAACATCATTAATGCTACTCTTTTCTATATGTTTTCAAATGATCTAATTACCGTAACTCAAGAAAACTAGAACACTGATGTGACTGTTTGATGGGTTTTGATGTTGTTTTTATTATGAACTTTTATCAGTCTACACTTATGCACTTTTCACGTTAATATTATGCCTGCTCCACCAGGGCATTTGTTCAGTTTGAAAAAGAATTGACCCTGTTTCTAACTTATATTAAATACAACCTTTTGTTCTGGCAGCACCTTGATAATGCATCATTAGCAATGGGAAATATCCATCTAACAAGACAGTTTGCTCACCTGCCTTTTGCATGTTTATAGGTAGAAGACTTGGTTTGCTGGCCAAGGCACCTAGCTTCACCTGAGCTCTTTCCTTCTAAGACTGCTTGAAAGGCAGAGTAGAGAAACTTACCAGAGCAAGGGAGAAGGATTAAGACTTAGTTTGGCTAAGCAGATTTACTGTGTGGTGGTGTTTTTATTTTTTACTCACAGGGATTGCTACTGTTTGTTGCTAACATTTCATTGCTTTATTTTTCCTCTGATTCAAATTGTTGTTGCTGGTATACCTTCTTCTGCATTATTACAAGGTGTGCCTACAGGTGTGTTAACAGATTACTGCTGTAATCTACAATTCAAATTGTCTTTTGCAAGGTATATCTTCTGTTACTGCTTTATTTTCTCTGGAGCAAAGTGTTTCTTACAGGGTATATCTTCTCTGAAATTATTACAGGTGGTGCTTTACAGGTTTACAGTTTTATCTAACATTAGGATAAGCTTTCAGGGTTACTGCATTTGTTGTTGACTGATTGTTTCTGCTCTTACCTCCTTGTTCTTTCGTCCGTGGTTCTTCTTTTTAGGCAGGGGAAGGGCCCAGCACCCACCCCATCTAACCACCCGCTACACTCCTTTTATAGGGTACCACAGTTGTGACATTTCCTGTGGCAGAGCAGGAAGGGGCGGATCAGTGGGGCCTCCACAAGTGATCTCATTTACAGGGCACTTAATTTAACTTGTTATAACAAGTTAAATAAAGCACAGTTAAACCATTACTTGCATTTTTTTCCTTCTAATTACTCTGACTAGGTTACAAACCCAGCAACTTATTTGGAATGGATTTCATTAACTGCAGGTACTGTGGAAAAATTTTCAGAAGGACAGTCTTACAGGATTTAGGACACTGTCCTACATGCTGGGCCTTGGAGATCTTAGGTCTCAGCTCCAGGCAGCATGGGCAGAGATTGCCGCCTCAAATTTCATATTGAAGAGGAAATACATAATAAGAACCACCGCCATTTCCCCAGCATCCAACAGAAAACCTCGACCGCAGAGGGTAGTTGGTCCAGGAGGTTGGCAGGTGGTTAGGAGGAGCAAATCAGGTGCTCCATCACTCTCTGCTCTCCAACACATTACCTCAAAAACCATATAAACACTACAAACAGGTATCTGCCTCTATCTCTGAAATCAAATAAAGAGGCAGAAGACACTGCAGAGCAGGACACTGCAACACAGAAGCTAGCACAACAATACTCACCCAAATCAGGAACCAAAACTAAACAAGCACAAAGGAAATCCAAAAACTTCTGATCATAGGAGACTCCATGATTCGGGAGTTGATACCCATCTCCAGCCAGGGTGATGGTCAGATGTCTCCCAGGTACATCAGCATGGAGACACTGACCGCATTGCTAAAATTGTTCACAAAGCAGGAGAAAACATTGATGTCCTAGTACACATAGGGACTAATGATCTCGCCAGCCGGTCAGTTGTGGAGACCAAGGAACACCTGACTAGGCTGGGTGACAAACTATCATCTATTTCATCCGCATCTCCTTCTCTGAGATCCTGCCAGTATGGGAGAAGGGAGCAGATGGACGGAAGGTCAGAGAAGGGAGATAGGGAGCTAAACACGTGGCTCAAGGACTGGTGCCAGGAAAAGGACACAGATTTGTAGGGAACTGGCAACAGTTCTGGGAGCGAAAGTTCTTTAAATTTGATGGACTGCATCTGACTAAAGAGGAGTCAGTGCATTGGGGCAGAAGTTTGACGTCTTTGCAGAATATTTAAACTAGCAAATGGGAGAGGGGTGCAGCACCCCATACGTCGAATGGGAAGAACACTCCTCCCCTCAGCTAGTGGTCAAACAGGAATTCAGTGTGTTTGCCGTTCATTTGCATCACCAGGTAAGAAAAAGGTTTGTCTCCCCATACGATGCACAGGGTAATGCCAAACTTCACCCAACAACTAACACACAAAATCTGGCCAATGGAAAATCATGTACACAAATGCTCACAGCCTGGGAAATAAGATCCCAGACCTGCAGGCAATAATGTCAGAGGCTAAACTGGACATAGTAGCAATTAGTGAGACGTGGTTTACCAGTAACCACACTTGGGAGACTTCAGTACCTGGCTATGTATTGTTCAGAAGAGACCGAGGTGCAAAAGGGGAGGGTGGCCCTGTATGTTAATGAAAATATCAAAGCTACAGAAATTCAGAATACACATAAGGAGCCAGAAGAACTGTGGGTCACCCTGGAAACAGAAATGGGACAGCCATAAGAACTGGGGTTGTCTACAGGCCCCCAGACCAGAGGAGGACATAGACACATTACTGTTAGAAGATATACAAAACATGACAGCTAAAGGGAGGTTCTGATAATGGGAGACTTCAACATGCCAGATACAGATTGGTCAATACCAGCAGGAACATCTGCCAGAACTAGACTCATAGTGGATTCCTGCAGGGAGGGCCTCAAACAACTGGTACAGCAACCCACAAGAGACAGGGCTATCCTAGATCTAGTACTGACTAACAAAGAAGGGATCACAGATCTCCAGGTAGAAGGTCACCTGGGGCCAGTGACCATCACATGGTATGGTTCAATTTGGCTACTACATCTAAATCATCCCATTCCAAAGCAAAATATGGGACTTCAGAGGAGCTGACTTTGATAAGATGGCCAACAGAGTTAAGCTAGCCCTGGCAAAAGAAACACAGGTGAGGAGGTACAGGCAAAGTGGGCAAGCATTAAGGATACAATACTTGAAGCAACATCCCATTGTGTTAGACAGAAAGGAAGTGCAAAGAAGAAGGAAACCACTTTGGTTCTCAAATACAGTAGCAGAAAAGGTCAGAGCCAAAAGGCTGGCCTTCAGAAAATATAAGGAACACAGCGGGATGAAGATAGGGAGGCATACCAAACTGCCCTAAGGAAGCAGGTAAGGCAGTAAGGCAGGCAAAGTCCCAAACTGAGGAAACACTAGCACGAACAGTAAAGAAGGTGACAAGACTTTCTATAGATACATTAGTGAAAGGAGAAAGTCCAGAGAGTATGCTAAGCTTAATGGAGAAAGGAGCATGTAGGAGGAGGACCCTGTAAAGGCATCTATCCTAAATAGATACTTTTGCTCAGTATTTACTGACTTTCTACAGATACATTAGTGAAAGGAGAAAGTCCAGAGGGGTATTGCTAAGCTTAATGGAGAAGGGAGCATGTGAGGAGGAGGACCCTGTAAAGGCATCTATCCTAAATAGATACTTTTGCTCAGTATTTACTGAAGAGAAGGTAGGCAGGGCCCACAGCTCAACATCATGGACACAGGGGAGGAGGTGCACTACTCCCTTCACAAAAGAAAGGGTCCTACAAGAGCTTGCTAAGCTCAGGGTGGATAAGGCAATGGGACCTGATGGCATACATCCCAGGGTACCTAAGGAGCTAAAGGAGGAACTAGCAGAGCCGTTAGCAGAATTGTTTAGTGAGTCTCTGAGCACAGGAGAGGTCCCAGAAGACTGGAGAAGGGCTCATGTGATCCCACTCCACAAGAGTGGTAGCAGGGAGGAGGCGAGGAACTACAGACCAGTCAGTCTTACCTCAGTAGTGGGCAAGATTATGGAGGCACTCCTTAAGGAAAGGATAGTGCAACACCTGGAATCCATAGGGGCACAGGATCCAAGACAGCATGGGTTTACAAAGGAAGGTCCTGTCAAACTAATCTCATAGATTTCTTTGACTGGGTAACCAGAGTGGTGGACCAAGGGGAGCAGTTGATGCGCCTACCTTGACTTCAGCAAAGCTTTGACACTGTTCCACATAGAAGATTGATAAATAAGCTAGGTAGGCTCAGGGGTGGGTCAGAAGTTGGTCAACTGGGTGGCAAACTGGTTGACTGGCAGAAAACAGAGATGGTGGTAAATGGTATACAGTCAGAAGAGATGCAAGTCACAAGTGGGGTACCTCAGGGATCAGTCCTGGGCCAGTCCTATTCAACATCTTCATTAGTGACCTCGCAGATGGACTAGAGGTAAGGCTTGTCTGTTTGCAGATGACACCAAGATCTGCAACAGAGTAGATGATCCAGATGGGGTGGGCAGAATGAGAAGAGATCTGGATAAACTAGCAGAATGGTCAGAAGAGTGGCAACTGGGATTTAATGCAAAGAAGTGCAAAATCATGCACATAGGAAGAGAAACCCTGAAGCCACTTATAGGCTGGGAGGAGTTGCTAGCAGTCACAAAGGAAGAAAGAGACTTGGGCATCATCATCACTGATGACCTAAAATCATCAAGCAGACCTCTAAAGCAGTAGGTAAGGCTAGGGGGTGTTAGGGTGTATTAGTAGGGTATCACAAGTCGTAAGAGGTAATAATCCCTCTGTACA
This sequence comes from Neoceratodus forsteri, assembly GCA_016271365.2. NCBI lineage: Eukaryota > Metazoa > Chordata > Ceratodontiformes > Ceratodontidae > Neoceratodus > Neoceratodus forsteri. Next base: position 420,606,066 of record CM057451.1, read on the forward strand.
AGACATTGGTTAGGCCCCATCTGGAGTACTGCGTGCAGTATTGAGGCCACACCTTCAAGGACATTAACCAAATTGAGGCAGTCAGAAGAGGCAGCACAAAATGGTGCAGGGACTGCATCAGAAGACATATGAGGACAGATTAACGGAGCTCAATATGTATACCCTTGAGCAAAGGAGGGAGAGAGGTGATATGATCGAGACATTTAAACACCTTAAGGGCATAAACAAGGTGAAAGAGTCTAACATGTTTAAATATAAGAAAAATAGCAGGACAAGAGGACACAGCATGAGATTAGAGGAGGCCGATTAAGGGGAATGTGAGGAAATTCTTTTCACAGAAAGGGTGGTAGATGCATGGAATGAATTACCACAAGAAGTGGTGCTATGAATACAGTGCAGGGCTTCAAACAGGCATGGGATAGGCATAAGGGAGCAATACAAATGACTATGAATAGATAGGTCACTGACAGAGCAAAGGCGATGGCACATTTATAAGGTAGAAAAGAAATGGGCAGACTGGATGGGCCTTGCGGTCCTTGTCTGCGATCAACGTCTATGTTTCTATGTTTCTATAGACCAATAATAAAAATGCTTCAAATTATTATCTATGTCTCCAGTGTCTACCTGTTTGAGTGAGTGACAGAATTTTGCCTGAACTAATTTATACTGCAGATGCAGTTTCTTTTTAAGTGCAGTTCCACATGGTGGCATGGGCTAAGGCTGGTGTGCCTTTTCCTGGATATTGACAACAGTACTTATCACCCACTTATGCTGCTGTTAGTTGGGGAGTTTGCAAATTTGTGTAGCAACACACTTTTTTTTCACTCCTTAAACTGAACAACTAATTACCTGTGTTGCTAAGCCTACAACCTGCCCACCTCATTACCTGTAGCAACTGTATCATCTGGTTGGAGTTTACTCCATAAACTGCCTTCACCTTGACCTGTATCTGTCTGGCAGGCACACAGCTATAATACTGACCTGAACCCCAGGAAATTTTCTCTACCTGCCCGTTGGGAACTCTTCCCAGTAGGCCCTTTAGTGGCAGCTACAATGTCTGGCCTTCTCCAAATGCAGTTGGAGTGGCACTCCATCGTGTTGAGGGAGTATAGCACAGAGCCAGAGTGCTGCTGGTGTCACCATGCTGATGTGGGGCTATTTCTACTGTTTTCAATCTCAAGATTCTTGACTGTTAATATGCAGCATGTATACTATTCAAGGAGCATGTGTGCAACAGAGCTAGTACAACCTGTATTTGCAGCAAATTTCTATGCACAAATGCTATAATTATTAACACTTTGATGGGGTTTCTAACTGGGAAGAGGAACAGAGATTAGTTGAACAAAAGTAAAGGTTTTGTGTGAGTGCTTAGAGCAAGTGATTACAAGTAGGCAACAGGTCACTTTTAGACTGGGATTTAAAGGAAAGCCCTTCAATCTAGGTTGTTCCATTTGGATCTGCTGGGGTTGAGGAAGGCGGGCTGACCTCTGCTGCCTGCAGTACAAGTGTAAGCAACTTGCGCTGCAGCAATTTAAAATCGCATGTTAATTGTTAAGAGTTTGCTGAGGGTTTATGGCTGGGGAAGAGAGAGAGGAAGGGGTTAGTAATGAAGGTTGAGGCACAGTGTATATGAGAGTTTAAAGCATGTAACTGCAAACAGTCAATAGGCCACTTGCTGTTATCACTTTTCTCTAGGTAAACCAAGTGATGCTGGAGTGTACAACCCCCAGAGTTTGCAGTCCACAGAGCAGGAGAATGGGATGTACAGGGATATTAACTTGGTAGGCCACAGATTCTCAGGGTTGCTGCTCAAATGGGGTGGGAGCCTTGAGACTGCCAGGATAAGTCAAGAGGTAGGTCACAGGGCAAGCTATAGTAGTGAAGGTAAATAGGGAAACAGAGTGACACACAGACACTAGACCCTGTCTGGGAGATGCCTCTAGGGGCACAGCAGTGGGAGGCACTACATCCTCTCTGGGATAGGCCTACAGGAACAGAATGGAGGACACACAGGGAAGGCACCAGAGCCTATCTGGAGTAGGACTACAGGAAACCAACAAAGAGGAAGGTGAGTACCATAGATAGCATTAGTCCAGAGCACATTTGGGACAGGGCAAACAGCACAGGAAAATGTTCATGCAGGAATCAGGAAGGAGGCAGGTTGTGAGCTGAAGGGGACCAGTGCATCAGTATTCCTATGTACAATCTTGGTGACTGGGTAGCATTGTGTGCAGGAGGTTAGGGCTCATAATGGCAAAGCTTCAGCTGATCAGGGCAGTAATTAACAAAATATTAGGAAGGCAGTGAATCGAGATAGATAGGGTAATAGAGTCATAGAGGGTCCAGGAATGTGGACTCCTTTGCCTCAGGGAGAGAAATGGTTAAGTGAAGCAGGCTGAGAGATGGGTAAATAAAAGGAGTGTGGGTAACATATAACCCTTAGGGGTACTGGTGAAGAATCATTACCAGATCCTCAGTTCTCCAGAGAAAGAAGGAATTCTGGATAGGTCAAGGGGTGACAATAGGGAAAGGGCAATCTGGAGGTGGAAAGGGGTTAACATAGAGAGGCAGTATATCGGGGTAGAAAGTATCAAAACTGATGGGGTGGTATCAGAGAACTGGGGTTTAGGGGATTCAAGGAAGGCAGGGAAGAGGGATGAATGGCAATGCAGAAAATGGCAAGCATGTAGAAAAGAGACAAGTGTCAGAGGGATGGGTGTAAAAGGGTGCTAGAACAGCCAAGGGGAAGTGATGGAAGTGGGGGCCCAAAGAGAGAGAGGGGCTTGTAAGGTACCGTGGGTATTTTGCAAACATGCATCTAATGCAGAGGAAGCTGAGAGAGGAAAGTGGTATTCCAAAGGCTGATTATGGAAGGATACCAAGATAGGATGGACAAACACAAGAAATGGTGAACAGATTGTTCAGCACCTGAACCTTAGGTGCAAAGTAAGAGAGAAGGGTGCAGCTAAATCACAGAAGGATAGTGGTTAATGTGGGAGGGATTAGTGGTAAACAAACACTGCAAGCAAATGAGGTTGGAAGCAAAGGGATGGAAGGGGCAGAGGAGTTGGTGGGACATTTCTTAGTAGCACAGGAGGAAAATGTCACCAAGGGGGATTGGATAGCTGAAGGGTGGTAGTGCAGGGTGTGGGCAGGAACTCAGAATAAAATATCAGAGGGAATGGAACAAATGCAGAAGGGGATTGGCAGAGTCCATGTCATAGGAGACACCATAATAAAAGGAGTAGTGTGAGCATGGTATGTTCAGCCCACATAAGAGGAACGTAGTGTGCCCCAGGTTATGATGGTAAGAATCATTCCAATCATACACTCACTCATGCAGGGCGGAGGGTAAACCCCATGTGATTATCCACCTGGTACCTACAACTGGCAGAGTGTGAGGTGGGGTAGTACAGGAAATGTTCAGGATAATGGTGCAGAACATAAAGAAGGAGGCAAAATCAGCAGCATTTTACATCAACCAATGTCTAGAGCCAGTTCTGAATGGGCGTAAGATCTCTGATTTCAAAAACTGGCTCATGGAATGGTGCAAGGTGGGGGCTTTGGTTGCTATAGGTACTGGGGAGGAATCTGAGATGTTGAATCCCTGTGGTCACCAGACAGTCTACACCTGGGGGGGTGACCAGGATTCTCAAGGATGGGCTAAAGAATGATATGAAAGAACTTAAATTTAAAGGATTTTCTGATGTTTCACAAATGCCTTTTTACATAGTATGCCTTTGCACCCATGCTTCAGATGTTGAAGCTGCAATTTGTTTTGTAAATAAACATTTGTCATACTTATTTTATTGTTATGTTTTATCAGCACTTTGTTTCTGGCTGCCTTCCAGTTTCTCCATGTGGCCACACCCCAGAGTAATGTCATACCAGGAAACAGTCAATGTTTTACATAGGAGCAACAAGGAAGTCTAGGTAATTTATAACATTGTCTTAAATGTGCTTTACTCAGAAGTACAGTACAGTCTTGTATATTGGTATTGGTGAGCACCTAATATGAAAATCTTCATAGCAAGGCATTGTGGGTAACATACGATGCTGCTTTCCAGTTTCCTTACTGTGAAATGCAGTCTCTTATTTCTGTAGTGGTGTGAATGATATAAGTTTGTGCATGTTTATTTTCAAAACAAGGCATTGAGCATACAGTATCTAGCTACAAGATTTCTATTCTGAGAGATGTAGTCTCATATTTCTGCAGTGATCACAGAAATATAATAGCCTGTATACTAATTTACATAGTGAGGCATTGTGGGTACAGTAAATAGTTGATTTTCTATCTAAAACTACAAACTGACAGTGTTCCTTTAATAACTTAGTTTCCCTGGTATGATGTCACATTTGGGGCTTGAAGCACTGAGAAAAACAGGGCGGGTTATGCAAATGAAGTAGAGCACAGAAATAAAGCATTTTTCATGGAAAACAGCACTTTTAGCTGTTTGAAAGATTGGAGACAGATTCACAACTCCTACAGGCTACTATTCTCATTTGTTATGGCAAATGTCAGAAAATCACTTTAAACTGAGCAGGGAGAGACTACTAGGGGACGAGAACCCAAAGTTTCCACAAGGATGAGGCTGGCAGGCTTTCCCAAGGCAAAAGGACATTTGAGTAAGAAAATGTGGGTGGTAAGGCTCGAGGGTGTGGAGGATTTTAAGGGGAGTATGAAAAGGGAAGTGATGTGGGTTAAATGGAGGGCAACGGAAGGACAGGGCAGGGAGAAGGATAGAAACAGGTAAGGGAACAATGGTGAGGAGGTGGAGGAAGGGAAGACAGAAGATGTGGAGTGTGGTTTCTGACAATACCAGTAGCTTGAGGATTAAGATTAATGACCTACAGATTAATGCAACTCCCTCTACCAAGGATTCCTGGGGTGGAAATCTGCCGCCTTGAGCTGGTGCAGAATCGCGCAGCCCAGCTTTGCTGGGATCTACTTGGTCCTGTCATATTTTGCCACTGCTGCGAACTGCACTGGCTGCCAGTATTGTGGTGGATCACCTTAAAGTCGGTTTGTTGACTTTTAAAGCCTACATGGACTGGGCCCGGATTACATGAAAGAGCTCCTGGTTCCTTACTGCCCTGGACGATCACTCTGCTTGGCCAATGAGGGGTTGCTAGAGATTCCAAGGGTGTGTTTGAAATCATCAGGGCGAGATCATTTATGTATGCAGACCCTACCCTTTGGAATTCTCTACCCTGTTGGTTACAGGAGTGCACAACTGTGGAGGGATTCAAGCAAGCTATAAAACTTTTCTGTGCCACCAGGCACTCAGTGATTGATCTTCCTTTTGATGAATGGTATACTGCTATTTTAACGTTAATGTATTGATGTTTGATTTGTTTTTAAAATTGTTAGACACCTTGGCTTTGGATAAGGCTCCTTATCAATAAAATGCATTATTATTATTATTATTACAGGCCATGGTGATGGAGGGATACGTGACTCTAGCAGACATTCAACACTAAGACCTGGGCAACCCGAACAATGACTGAGATCTCTCTATTCTGGGTTTCACTGTCTGCAGGAAGGACAGAGCAAGGAGGAAAAGAGGAGGGATAGCGCTTTATGTTAAAGAAGGGATCACAGCCACAAGGGAGACATGAGGGAAAAGGCACTGAGTCACTCTGGGTACAGATCCAAATGGAGCAGGGAGAAAATAAGGGTAGGAACTGTGTGTTGGCCACTAAAATTAGGGTGAATTAACAGACCAGAGATTTGGGAGATGAAATCAGGAATGCACCAGATAAAGGTTAAGAAGCGATAGTGGAGACATTTATTTCTGCCGGACATAGGACTGAGCATAATTTATGCAAGCAGTATCAGGCACAAGATGATCCTGGATGGATCTAAGTGATATGACTATTGCCAATGGGCAATCACCATTAAGTGATGGCAGCACCATGGCAAAATATTTTGGCAATGTACTTCCCAGCGCACAGCAAAATGGCACTGAGGGGTTGGGATTTACACTTTATGTGGTGGGCGTGTCTCCGCGCCTTGCCATAAGGATTCTCAACTCCAGGGGGGTGCATGTCAGGGTGAAGCAAAAGCAGAAAAACACGAATTTGGGCTGGGATCACCAAAAAGTACCAGCCCGGACCCAAACCCAGCACCATTTTCACCCCAGCCCTGAATCCACCCACCACGCCACAGAAGCATCTTAGCAGCTCTCAAGTGGCACCACCCCCTACAACCCCTCTGTGTCCTCCCACCCCATGCTTGGCATGCTTAATCCCCCCATGTGTGTGGGCATGTAGCAACAGGATGTCATTATTTTGCACACACCCCAATCCGACGCCTCACCTTCCCCATTCACCCAAATGACAGGCATTATACTGAGTCGCCTTTCAGTAGGTGCCCAATCGCATTCACAAAAGTCATGGGATACCCTCCTAGATGCAGTCAAAAAGGGTTCTTAACTGAGGGGATGATGGGGCAAACTAAGGACTGGGCCATTTTGACAAAGCACTAATTAACTGTGATCATGTCAGAGATGTACCATATTCATGTCAAATGACACAAAAAAATCCTCACACTTTGATTCATCTCCTTATTTATTCATTTTATTTTTTGCCCTTCTTTTCTCACTTTATAAACCACAGTGTAATGGTCACTCATAATTAGATAAATTGTGACAAACAAGCAATCCAAAGTCCCATTTCTTTCTTGTGCATAAATTCTCTGTTCCATAATCAGCAGCTTTTGTTTGTAATACCAAACATTCCATTACCTCTTAGTGTATCAATATAAATATGTTGTCTTTCTTTTTGCCTTATAATAGCATTCACTTCTACTTTAATTGGCCTCCCATAGTCTCATTTTTTACATATGCCTGAAAAAGCTCTCTGTTCTATTCCAACAGTACGCTGCATACTTCTCCATCTTTTACAACGTTGCTCCTACTTCAGTTCATCAATGTGCATTGATGAATGGAAGAAGAAGCAAGAATTGTAAAGTTGTGAGAAGTATATCAACTCGAAATGAAAACAGAGCAAGGAGCTTTCAACTTGATTCATGGTTTACTGTGATGTTCTACTCAAAACATTCGATAGAAGCACCAAACCCTGTGGTGTAAATGTAGGTTTGGATTTAGGCAAGCAAGCTGAGAAAAAGCACAGTTGAAACAGCGGTACAGTTGGAATAGCAGTGGCAAAAACAACAACTGGTAAAGTACTGAGACTGTTAAAGGCAAATAGCAGTGGCAAATAAACACCAACCGGTAAAGTATTGAGATTTTCATAAAGTAACAGCAGCCTAATAGTTGTGGGCGTTTGGCTCATGAATGGAGCAGAGTTTTATGTGCCATTAGAAGATTCTTTTGTATTATAGTCCCTGTGTTTTGACATTCCAGACCCAGCACTTAGAGTTCTTTCCTTTATCTAATTTCTGAATTTCTGAATTCATCAATCCAGTTGCAATTTAGACACCTTAATGGTCCATCAATTTAGGTTACAAAATGGAGCAGTTTAGGAAAGTCATATATGCCACAAGTAGCCTTATGTAAAATGCAAACTTGAAAGTAGTACAGAATATTAGAAAGATGATTGGAAAGACTTTGGGAGCATCATGTAAATAAACACTTATAATGCATATTTTGGCCACTTTTGTCCATCATCTCACCAGCAAAGTTCTATGTACATTAAACATATCACTAAGAATAATACTTATATATACAGTCTGTACTTAAAAGAAGCTTCTCCTTCATTCATGCACCGATCTCCTCAACAAAGGCACATGCAGTAAATCTATTGAACTAGAACAAAATCAGCAGCACCATTTATACAAAGGGTCCAGATATTAAGCTATAAAAACACACATTAGGATAGTTATTATGCTGCTCCAGTTTAGTTCATGAGTATGCTGCTGAACCAGCAAAGTCAACAAAATGTTCCCCATGATAAGGAGTCCAGCAGTTAAAGTTTTGAGATCACACATTATTATAGTCATTGTGATGCTCCAAATCAATTCTTAAGTATGCAACCAGATAAATGCCAGAATTTATTCAGACTGTTAGGAAAACAAATTGAAAGAAGTAAGTATTAAGGTGCATTTCTACTTGTATTATTTGTTCACATTGTAAATATGTTTGTATGCACTTTACTATTGTGAAGTTTAACAGATCCATCTTATAAATGAGCTTGCTCAACGATGTTCGTCTGGATAAATAAAGATTTTGATTTTTGATTGATTGATTGAGTATACTTCTTAGACATAATGTCCAGACCACAATAGGCTCATTAGAACAGTTGTGCCAAAAATATTATCTGAGTAGGCACATATAAAAATATTATTCATCTGGTGTAGGGAAAATTCAAGAAGGGACCGAAGAGTTCCTCAGAAGATTTCACTGGCTGCATTGCTAATTCAAGCTAATGGAGTCACTCTTTACCTCGGCTCTTATTAGTGCAAAATCTCCTTTACATGTAGTTCATCTGTAGCACAATATTCACAATATTCCTCATGTAAATTTAAAAAGAAGAAGCTTTTATACACCCTGTGTTCCTAGATATTTTCAAGAAAAATAGCCTCAAAGTATAAAACCAGGGACTCCAAAGTGAACCAGACTAATAACACGGTTTAGCTTTATTCTTTGCAGATATACAAGTTCCCTTATTAATTTTATTTCATTGCCAGAGTCATGTTAGTGGAGTTCCATTGCAGCCAATTAAAAGATATCAAGTTTAATAGCTTTTCTTAACAAGTTTTGGCAAAGCCATGAATTTCCCTCTTTTCATTAAGCAGAAATGAAGCAATATTTAAAAAAATTGTAGGGCTAATATGTTGCTTCATTGATTAAGCTTAGAATTAAACTGACATCCATAAAAGGGAAATTTGAAAGAGTACCTGTTAAGGGGATTATACCCCACAACCAGCTTCCACAAGTCACAAGAACATTGTCATTGTGAAGTTGATAACAACTGCAGTAGAACTGCCAGACATAGCTCCTTTCTTCTATTCTGGGATTCCACAGTATGAGCAGAACTTTTATGAAATCCACTAGCGTTCTAGAAACTCAGGGCATTACTAACTCCCTGAAAGTCTCCAGGAGCTGCATCTATTAAATTTCTCAGGTCTGACACCCTTATGAGCAGTCTCCAGAGTTTTAGGCTCATAACCTTCCATTTATAAATGTCTAGATGTAGAGTCAAAGGGACACAAAGAATGCTCCTCTGTGCATAGCATTATTTGACAGTTGTGGCATATGGACCCCCTGTCCCATGGCAATGTTAGCATACCTTGTTTTATAATTAATTTTGCCTTAAGTCACTGAAGCGCTACCACTGGAGCTCAGAACCTGAATATTCAGTGTCCTTACTATTCCAGCCGTAAGCGTTTTTCCAGTCTCTAACTTGCATTATTTATTTATTTATTTAAATGTGTTGTCTGGGAAAGGCACACTGAGCAGAAACTCATTTCCAGGTGCTACCCAGGGCAGGGTACAAATACAACAACAGGACAGCAAATTCAGATACAGTATAATACAAAAAAAAAACCATAAAATATAGATCTCTCCAAAATAACAAGCAGCCCAAAGTTGCCAATAATGAATTCAAAAATACTGCAGGTAACCCAGAACATTTCTATAAGGACAGAGCGGTATGGAGTATAACAGCACCTCTGCCATCTTGCTGCTCTGCCCCTACACACCCACTGACAGCACTGTAGATCCAACTCGTCTATTCACATGTATGCAGATGACACAGTCAACTACACCTTCAGTTCCACACTACTGCCGTGGAAGGTCTGCTTACGCAATGCTTCCACAATGTCCCCACTGGTTCTAATCAAACTGTTTCTGCATCAACATACAAAACAAAACCCTGTGCCAATTGTAGAATCTCATCTCTGCCTATCTTTTACACCTTGGATGGCACCCCTCTAGGCGTGGTGCAATCCTTCCAAAAACTCTAGTGTGTGGCTGGACAGAAAACTTCACTTCTCTGCCCATATTGACACCATCCATGCCAAGCTCCACCCTATGCTTGTTGCCTTGTACTACAATAAATACTGCCTGTCTCCACAGGTATGCCTAAGCTTGTCTCCAAAATGGTGCTCCAGTCATTGACTATGCACACGTGGCCTATGGTATTGTGCCCTCCCTCCCTGGCCAGATTGGACATCCTCTGCAACTCCTTCTGCTGCTTTGCTACTGACTCCACCTTTGTACTAACCATTACTCATCTTATTCCTCCTTATCCATTGTTCTGCTACCTCTACATTGCCAGAACCACTGTGCTTAATTCTTATCCAAATACTGATTTGACTCCTTCTCTCTTACCTCTTCTCACTCCATTCTGCCATCCCTCTGCATCCTACTCCCTCCAATCCAGCAATCCTCATACCTTCACCATTCCTCATCACTGCACCTCTGCTGGGCAGTCAGCCTTTTCCTATCATTGCTTGTCACTCTGGAACCAACTATCCTTCTGCCTCCACTCACAGCACCCCCTGCCTCCCATAGGTTCCAGCTGAAACTTCTCCTACTCTGCGAAGGTTTGGTTGAAATATCTGATTTTGTTGCTACCTCATTTTGTACTTACAGCTGTTTTAATTGTGTTCTCTGATTGTATTTTATTGTAACCATGAACTGTAACAGTACTATGTATTTTTCATCCCTGTTCCCTTCCCCAGGTTGCACCTAGAACTGAGCCTGGCTCATTGTGCCTTTCTCAGATGCAAATTTTCAAATAAATAAATAAATAGGCAGCAAGAACCACAGAGTTGAGAACAGGCTTGGGGTGTGACTATGGTGTTTGGGGAAGAGACAGACAAGAGAACAGCAATCATGAGCAATCTGAAACACACTAAGCTGCCTGGTTAGTATTTGGATAGGAAACACTCTAAGCAATACAAAATGGCAGTGACAAGGACAAACAGGATGCTGGGTTGCAAAATAAGGAGTTCACTAACAGAAGAAAAGAGGTCATACTGCTACTATACAGATTTTTGGTGCAAAGCCATGTGGAGTACCATTTGCAGTATAGGAGCCCCTAAAAGAAGAATGACATCAACCAGCTGGAGGTGGTGCAGAGATGAGCCACAAAGATGATTCAGGGTCAAAGGATTCTTTAATGTGCAAAGGCTGTGGAACCTCAACATGTACTCACTCAAAGAAAGAAGGAGCAAGGGGACTTAATAAAGATCTTCAAGTATCTCAAAGGTATAAACAAATTTGATCAGGGTGACCTTTCTAGGTTTAGTGAAAACATAAACACAAGGGGAACAGTCGAAAATTGGCAGGAGGAAGGTGACAGAAAGGGCCAGAAGGCAATTCTTCAAGGAAAGAGTGGTGTCAGACTGGAATGGGCTACCAGAAAACAGTTTGAGCACTAAAGAGGTTGCGATAAAGTCAAGGGTAGAGTAAAAGTGAGGGGATGGGGAAGCGTGGTCATATAACACCAGATGCATGATCTCCACATCAAGTAAACTCAGATAATAATGGCCTTCTTTTGCTGGCAAATTTGTAAGTTTGCATCCACCTTCCACTGCCCTCTTGACTGCCTTACACCTCTTGGACACCACCAGGTGATACTCTTGCAGTGAGATTGACCCTCACCCTGAGGAAGAAAGTGTCCTGAAAGATTCTCTGCCATTTTCCCCCACTGGCCCAGCAGCAACCTGGGCTGATATCCAAACCCAGGTCATGAGCACTGTAAGCGGAGGCCCTGCCACTGTAATGCCGAGCCTTGTGTGAAATCTATATTGATCACAATTTTTAGCAATTAATTGCCTCTATATTATTAATTGTAGTGATTAACTTTGCAAAGGATAGTACAGAGGTGGCCAACCTGTAACTTGTGAGATGCATTTTGCTCACAAAGCAGTTTGATGTGGTTCATGAGGGTTTCTCAATTACATGAAGTACACATCTCAGTCTTTTAAATCTGAGAAAAGTCAAAGTGCAGGAGCTGAAAATTACCTAAGTGCTGAACAAGTTACTTTTACTAAGCCTGCATTCAAATCTAAATCTCCAGAGCTGCTCTGAAGAATTATTTTAAAATTACAACTATTATATTTTTGCATGCTCTGTTTTTCCCCAGCCAACCCTGCCAACCACTCTTTCAGGTGTCCAGTCTGTACCCTGCCACTTCCCATTTGCCATCTGCTGCCTCCCACCATCCTGATTGTCCCAATGTATCCCTTCACTAGGGGCCCCTAACTGTGGGGCAACCAGGAGGGAGATCAAGTGCCCACAGGCACTTCCTTGCATCTTTGAACAGCTTGGGGGCTCATTGGCTTCGTGGTGATGGAGAGGTGGGTAGCCATCATCTGACCAACATGGGTGGCAATCTGTCCTTTTCTGTCCTCCCACCACCCCTAATTTGACCACACACTGGCAATTTGAGGTGGGGATGTACAGGAGATGTTCGAGGATGCATGCCACAGCACATCCACCAATCGGCCTCCAGGTGCCAGGGCCCTACCAGCCCATCCCCAGGAGGGAAGCATCCAATGGATGCTCTGGAATCCATCCTGCTGGTCTCCACTCCTAACACCCAGACTCAGAGTATGAACCTGGTTCACTAGCGTGCCAAGCAAACCCCTTCACTCGGCTCTAAGGAGCCCGCTACAACTATTTTTTAAAAATACTGTAACTTAATACAAAATGATTATTGACCATTTACTATGACTGTGTTATCATTTTAACTCCTAAGTATGGCTAAATACAGGTAAATATGGGTATGGTAAGGGCTTCACATTGGGTATAGTATGGGCTGAATGTTGTTGTTGCTTATCTTACTCAGAAATTTAAATGTGGCTCATGACCCTGAAAAGTCGGACATCCATGGATAGTATATACATAAAAATTTAAACAACTAACATGACACAGCAATTGTTCTGGAAAGTACTTTATATGTCAGTGGTAGCAGAGTTTATGGTTTATCACTCCAGTTTCAAACATTTTTGATGTCATAGAAAAGTTCTCTTTTACTGCATGTTAAGCATATTCACAACCTTGAGCAAAGCTATCACAAAGATATGATAACACATAGCCATAGCCAATGATCTTTAAATGCTTATCTGTAGATTATTTTATATTTTTTTTAACAGCAGAGCAGCTAGTCCAGTTGATGACCTTTAGTCAAATGAAGGCTTTTTCAGTAAAACATAAGGCATCTGAAATGGGGACAGTTTGATGCTGCCACCCTATATGTAACTTCAGATGTATATGGAGTCAGATATTACCAAAATTAAAGGTTTTAGTTTGTCTGACATAACCTACTTTATAAAACTGTTCAGCTCTAAGCTTAGAAATTAAGAGGATAAAAGTTCTTAACAGGCACTGTCACAGATTATATTGAAATCCTGATATAATTCTCTTAGTAATTTATTAAGTTGCTGCATTACGAAGACACATAGGCGGGATATTCAAAGGGTTGAGCATGGCGCAACAGTGTTGCACCATGTGCAACCCACTGATGCTCCCCGATGCATTATTCAAGGGAATGTTGCACTGTAAAAACCTGATGTGCTGGGGCACACCAGTAATGTATTGGTGCAAGTGCGGGGCATGCCCATGATATGTGGCACATCCTCTATATTCAGCCCGGATGTGCAGTGCATATGCAGGCATACACCGCCTTTGCCCACATGGGGGTGCAAAGGTCTGCCCAAAAAACTGGAGCAAGGACTGGCTAACCACAGGTGAGCGGCCATAATGCAGGGTGCAACATGGCAGCTGCCTGCTGTGGGTGGCCACCGACATCCCGAGATACACGCCGGGTGTCACTACCCCACACCAATCAGGGTGTCATAACCAAAGACAGTCCCTGCTGGTCCACTGGACCCTACCCCTCACCCGTTTGCAGGTGTATTTCAATAGATACAGTCCCTGATGGTCCAGTGGACTGCTCCCAGCCCGATCGCGGGCTTATTAAATAGAAAAACATCTCCTGGTGGTCCAGTGGACCTGCTTCCCAGCCCAATAGCGGGCTTTGTAAATGATAAAATCTCTGGTGGTCCAGTGGACAGAATCCAAGCTCAATCACAGGCTTTGTGAGATAAAATGTATCGGTGGTCCAGTGGACCCACTGCCAAGCCAATCGTGGGCATTGTGAAGAAAACCCTAGTGGTCCAGAGTACCCACTTCCCCACCATCGCTCAGACCCACTACCCGCTCCCCTCAGTCAGTGGCGGCGGCAGCTCACCCGCGAAGCCGCCTAGTGAGCCCACCGACTGACAGTGTACAGTACGCTGTACGCCTCATTGGTCCACAGTGTGGGCCATTGGGCAGGATCAGATCACTACATAGTTCCGATATGTGAATGAATCCATTCACATATTGGGACTATTAGTAAGTACCAATGCAGCTACATGCCCATGGCCCATGCGGGCAAAGAACCGCACTGTATGCTGTCAGTCAGCAGGTGGCCGGGCGGCTTGTAGATGGGGAGCTTCCACCCGCAGCTGACTGGGGGAAGTGGGGTGGCAGGTCTGAGTGGGCAGGTGGGGAGGGGAGTACCGCTGGATCACCAGGGTTTTCTTCTACAATGCCTGCATCAGGGCTTGGCAGCGGTCCACTGGACCACCAGGGATACATTTTATTTCACAAAGCCCACAATCAGGCTGGAGTCAGTCCACTGGACCACCAGGGATACTATGTTCACTATGCCCATGATCAGGCAGGGAGCAGGTCCACTGGACCACCAGGGGAAATTTATTTTTAATAAGCCTGTGATTGGCTGGGGAACAGGTCCACTGGACCACCAGGGATTCGACCTGTTTACAAAGCCCATGATCGGGGTTGGGGTGCTTTGTCGCCAAGGGTCAAGGGGCATCGGTCCGATGGCTGCAGCCTGGCAGGGCGCCAGGCGCAAGTAGCCGGGGATCAGTGTATATGCATGCAAATGGGTTCATAGATGACAAGCAAATGGCCCTATTTGCACCTTGCATGCATAATAACCCCATTTGCATACTGACCACTGAATATCACGGTTTCTGCACGTAGCACAACCACACTTGCGCTGGCGCATCCCCTGCTCCTCACTTGTCACTTGCACTGAGGCAGTGCCACTGCACAATGTACAATGTGGTGGCCACAGTGCCATATTCAATGGTACTGAGCCATGGTGCAGCACCATTAAATATCACTCAGATCATGCTCTGGTGCATCCCAGTTGGCGCTGCACCTAGGCTTGCACCCCAGCCTGGTGCAGTCTGAATATCCTGGCCATACTGTAAATGAAAAGGAAAATAAAGATTATGGGCCCGATTTTAAGGGTTCAAGAGCAGTGTAAGTTGTGCCAAATCACCATCTGCAGCAAACTCCAGGTGTGCCAGGGACCCTGCACTGGATTTTGGTACAGCATGAGTCCCAGCACAAAAGTCCCCAGAGTTGTCAGGCTTTTGGTGCACCAAACCAGAGGTGCACCAGAGGGTCTGTAATCCCCACTATCTATTGGAAAGCTGATTTGAGCCATGAATTTTGAGGGGCATAGGAAACCAAAGATGCTGACTGGTTTGGGGCACGTGCCCTATATGTCCCATATGGGGCTCAGTGGAACCTCACGGGTGGCAATGTCATCAGGTATGCCATGCAGTGGTGCTCAGCATGGCAGTGACCCAGAGAACATGGCAGCAGCAGTGTGATGCCCAGGGACCTATGCAGGCAGATCTGCTGAGTACATACTAGCCAGCTTGCAACAGGTGCTGACAACTGTGGATTGCCCCAGCCGCACTGTTGGTGGTACCATGGTGTTACATCCACTGTTACAGTTGAGATGCCCCAATCCACACTCTATGGTTGCTAGCTGATATACAACAGATACTGGAGGACCCCCACTGGTGGGTACATCATGTCCAGAGGAGGCTGGCAGACTGAGTCAGTATTACCGACTGAATGGTACAGGAGGGATGGCTGCAAGAATGTGACTGCCCTGGTCCTTCCTACTATCCTGTACTCTTGTGGACACTGCTCTGTGTCATCCATTGTGGGCTGCAGCCTCTACAACATCCACATATGTGATGGTGCCATTCTGTGCTGGTGGTACAGGGTCCTGGTCCAGGGTCCAATTGCCCAGGCGTGTCCGGCAGAATGACACTGCAGCCCTACATGAATATTGGCTCCTGTCACATCAGACCTGTGAGTGTTGTAGTGGTCACAATCCACCACACATGCCACAAAATGGTGTCCACAACAGTTCGGGATGGTGGGGGACCAGAGCAGCCATACTCAGGTAGCCAGACCCTCCTGTATCATTCAGTTGGTAATGCCCGCCAGTCTTCTACCTTCTCATGGATTTGTTGTACCCATCCGAGGGGGTCCTCCAGCATCTGTTGATGATATCAGCTAGCAAACATGGAGGAGTGCATTGGGAGCATGTCAGACATAACGGGTGCCCATCCTGTAACACCACAGTACCACTCAATAGTGCAGCCAGGGCAATCTGTTTTTTTAGCACCCATTGTAAGCTGGCAGAGTATGTATTCAACAGGTCTGCTGATACAGGCTCCTGGGCTTCACAATGCCACTGCCTGACTCTCTGGGTCTCTGCCATTCTGGGCACTGCTGCGTGTTGCACCTAAGGACATTGCCACCTGTAGGTTTGCCACACGGCCAGGAAATACAGGGCACCATGTCCACATACTCAGTGGCATCTGGGGTTTCCTACACACTTCACCAAACAGAGCCCTGTCCTCTGGCTAAAGGGCTGTTAGACTAGCTCATGGTTGGTCTCAGCTGTGCCCTGCAGCCACAGTGGGGCTTTGAAATTGCAAATTAGGGATGTTGCAGCCAAACCATGGTGCAAGCCCCTTCTGCCTTTGGTGCACTGGTGTAGTCATTGCAAGGATGGCACAAGCCCAGTTGGTGCAGGTGGTCCCCCAGTAGCACAAGGTGCCTTTACAAAATTTGGACTGGTGCAAGGTGTGGCACAAGGAGCCCTTTGTTCCATTTTTCCTTGACACACGCCTTGTGTCAGTCCTGATTTTTGAAAATCAGGCTTATCTAGTCTGCTCTGATGCCTTATGTTGAGTTACTCTGCACCACAAGAATCCTCCATGCTCCATGCCTCCCTCTTGTCCCTTAATAACCCCTTTGAAAGAGTCCTATTGTGTTTTGAGTCCTGATAATGTCCTGGCATTACTCACAATACTGGGCAGACTCTTTAACCTGTCCACTGCCTACTCTTAAAAAAACATTCTTGTTTACTTTTGAATCCTTCCTCCAGCTTGCAGTTTTGTCCCATAGTAGTTGAACTGTCCTTAGACTGAACCATACTGCGGAATCCACCTTATTTTATCCCTGTATCTATCTGTATATTTCTATCATGTCCCCATTTCTCTCCAGTCCTTCAAAAGTACATATCGCATCTTCCCAGTCTCTCCACATAGGACCTGTCCTGTTGCCCTTGGATCATTATCAGAGCCCTCAGTTGAACTGTCTCTAAAGTCTCCTGTCATTTTCTCATGCAAGCTCCAAAATTACATGCAACACTCCAGGTATCATGAAACAAAGACCTCTTTAGTGGCCACATCACCCACTTTTAACCCACAACATCCCTTCTGATGGATCCCAGTGTAACTACCCAGTCCTCTGGGGTTATTAGAATCCTATTAGAGTTAGTGTTAAGCAGGTAGCAAGCAGCTGGTAAGGAGCTCATTTGGAGCTTCTTACACAATGACATCATTGTTTACTTGGCTAGCCTGAGGAAGAATGATTATGTCATTTGGAACTCTCACAGCAGCATAGCCCTTCTCTAGCACAGCTGCTCTGGGGAGTCTTAGAATGTTTGGTTAGTTGTCAGTGAGATTCAGGCTAGAAGTGAGAGTGGCAGGAGGTCTGCCAGTGGGTTCTGAGCCTAGGGCCCAGGATTTTCCACCCTAGTGTCAATCACAGTTTTCAGCTTTCAGTGAAGTGGTGGTGACCTTTCTACAGTAGGATTTCCTGATTTATACTCCAAGTGAAGTGGAAGGAACTGCTATCTCAGTGGGTCCAAGGGCAATCCCTTGAAGATCCTTCTTTGTTTCTAGTTGCCTTTGGAAAGGACTTATGTAGAGACTGTTCTGATATGCTACCCAGGATATGGTGTATTTTAGTTGTTCCATGTCCTGTGGAAGGAACAACAGGTCAGTAAGTACTGTTTAAGGAGACAAGTTCTGCAAAATTAGAGATTCATTTCTGGGGTGTGTGTGTCCTTATAGGAGGCTAGATCACACCATCGTTCCCCTTTTTTCACCCAAGAGAGTGAAACAATGCTTAGTTTCACCCAAGTGTGTGAAAGTAAATTCAGTGTTCACCCAAGTTTGTGCAGAAAATGTTCAATGTTCACCCAAGTGAGTGAAGAATGTTTAATGTTCACTCAAGTGAGTGAAGCAGATGTTCAGTGTTCACCCCAGTGAGTGAAGGACATGTTTAGTGTTTCACCCAAGTGAGTGAAAGAGTTTGGAGTGTGTGGCTTAGTATTCCATGTAACTGCACTCATGGGAAGAAAATGTTCAGGTGTGTGGCTAGTTCCACGTATGTGCACCATTTGGGAGTGGGAAAGAAGTTTGTGTTCTCGAACTGTACTGCATGCAAGGAGAGTTTATGAGACGACTTGTCATACCTGACCAACCCATGGAAGTCCACTACCTGCTTTAGTTTTCCATCTGTTAAATAAAGCCATACTGCATAATCCCAGTTCCTGTTCAGGACAATCTGATTCTTGCTTCTGGCATGGAATTACTGGGGCCCCTTCAGCAGTTTAGATCTAGCATATGCCTAGCAGCCTCTACCCTGGACCTGGTTGTAATGAACAAAGGTTCATGTGTTTTGTTTCTTGTTCTCCCACCCCTCTTCCTATAGAAATGAGCCTGGTATACATCCTAACACTAGGGGTGGTATTGTACCAACCTTTGAATTTTCTGCTAAAAGTAAATGGTATGCCATATGTGGTACTAGTACCATATTTTATGAGGGTGTCCAACTTACTATACGTGGCATTGGGGTTTCACTCAAATCCTGTTTGACTTTCCATATGTCAAACTGCATTAGGAAGAGGTTTTCAAACTGCTGTTAATTATCACCACATAGGTCCTTTCCTCCCATGAGTGCTCCAGCTTGATCTGATTGATAGAATATTACTTCTGCAAATACTTTATAGACATTACAATAGTAAATCACATGTCAACATGCCTACAGTAGAAAATGTAAAGTGATCACAGATTGCATTTTAAGTCATAGAAGCAGTACATTCTAAGCAAGGTGGCATTATTAATGATGGTCCTCCTCTAGTAGAACTGTTTCTGCTCTTTAAAAGTGCAAGAGCAGCATAATTTAAATAATCAGAAGGCATTGCTTTGGTATCACACTGATTATTTATGCTTCCATTACTTCAACTTGCATTTTGATTTCAGTTTTCCATAGTCCTTGAAAGCCAGAATCATTAACTATCGGAGTGACACAGAGTAATTTGCAACACATGAGCTATGTGACATTTTATTTAGCAAGCTTGTTATAAAGACAATAATACTTTTATGATAACTGAGTTGCTAAAATATTGTTTGTCTCATAAGGCTACAAAGCTATTTAATTAAAGCTTGCACTGCAGAAATAATGATGAACTGGGCCACTTTTATACACAGTTTGGCCTTCATGTTTGAGCATCATCTCAGAATGCACTGACCAGCAGTGCCTTCATGGAAGGAAATTTCTTGGGAAACTTTCACAGCACAACATCAGAACAATGACACCTGATGCATTTGTTAATTACATGACTACTTAATATAGAACAGAAATCAATATAAGATAGTGAAGTCCTTAGAACAAAATCACCACATTCAGTTTAGCATGACTGCCAAAAGACCTGGAGAAGTACATAGATACAGTTCCCTCAGAGATGGTCTAGTAAAATTCAGGCTGAAGATAATATATAACAGAGCAGTCTATTAAAGTTATACTGTATACCCATCTGCATTAAACCTGATTATTAGATATTAATGCTGTGTGAAATTTTCTAATTCAGGCGGAATAAAATTTTGCAGAATTTTCAAAATTCCACGAAATTCTGTTGTATTTTGCTGGACACGAAATGATGAAATTCTATGGCAGAAAATGGTTGCAGAATGATTTTCAACAGAAAAAATACTGGTCTGTGGAATAGTATTCTGTGGATCTCCACATTTTATGGGAAATGGCTGTGGAATGACTTTCTGTGGAAAATGCTGTTGCGCAGAATATTATTTCAGAATCACAGTAGGAGAGAATTCTGCAGAAGAACCAGCAAATTTCAGCAGAAATTCTGCTGGCAGAATAGTCATTCCCACCAATTTTGCCAGAAGAAGTCAGCATTCTGCACAACACTATTAAATAAACATAGAGAATAGTGGATGTACAACTGCACAACCAGTGGGTTGTGTTACGAGGATCTGATTCCCTGTGACCTCGAGAGTGAAGCCTCGAGAGGTCCATGGACTCGATCCCAGGTGGCACAACTCAGGTTGTGCATGGAAGTTGCCCATTTGCTATTGTTTATAGTGTATGGTGCCTCCCTTTAATAAAATTGTTCTTTTTTATTCCTAGATTAAAAAATCAAATTGCTGTTTCCTCTGAGTGGGCTGGCAGTTAAGGTGGTTGTTAGGGTGGAGATGTGAGATTGCTAGGGAGCAGACGTCCATCATTAGGTATCGCAACCTTTGACTGGTTGGTAATCGGTGTGGAGGGATTAAAAACATGGTGGCTGAATTCTCGCCTAGTGAGAGATGGTGACAGTGAGTGGACTCGAGGTGTTCAGGCTGTAAGTAAAATTTAGACATCTGGCTGATCCTACATATTAGTTTAATTCTAAATAGCTGGTTGATCCTGCAGTACAAAATTTTTGTTGCTCTGTGCAAGTATGGCATCGGGAGATTGAGCTGCCACCGCTGCCATCATGCCCTGACTCTTATCTGGTTGAGCCTGCCATTTCTGTTGTGATCGATGCTGTATGGCATCCATAGTGCAGCAGAACAAAAGTTATTCTGCTGCACTATGGACATCACTACTGCAGCAGAACAACATTTTGAGGCAACTGAATTTGGTGGATAACAACATTACACCATACACTATATTTGTCTTTAGCATCAACATTGTGTCTAGCATTTCCAATAATTTTTTCTTTGCCTGCTTCCTGAAGCAGTCTTCCAGGTCTTCAAAAGTTGGTCTCATACTTTGATTTCTTGTAGGGCAGCTATTGAAACTTCCCAAGGAGCAGCAGTATCAGTTAAACAAAAGGAATGATTCTCTTTTACTTGCAGTCTCTGTTATACTGGAGTCAGACAAGGGTTTTCATATGGTGAATTAGAGATGGACAACATAGGAGGGCAATAGAAGGCAGTATGGTGCAGTGGTTTAAGGCTCTGAGCTGCAAATCTGGAGACCTGGGTTTGAATCCCACAGCACCCACTTGCATACTGTGTGACCCTGAGCAAGTCACTTAACTTCCTCGTGCTCCCAGGTTGCACCTGCAAACAAGCTTTCAGCTCAGTGTGTCTCACCTGGTAAAATAACTGGTAAAAAAAAATATGACAACAACCAAGACTGGATTACAGCTGGGAATTCAGGGATTTTCTTTTCCTAGAAAACCTAGGTCAGTCTGAGTCAACCAGTCTCTGAGTCATTTGCAACTGAACATGAGACACGACACATGTTGGGGTAAATGCAACCTTTCAGTGATCCTTCTCCAATTCAGATCCAAATCAATCAATTCAGATATGTAAGAATTCAACTGGATCTGAGACTAAACTGCTTTCACCATCCCTAGAGTAAATGAAGCAAAACATGTGGCTTTGTGACATACCAGTGGTTGAAAACATGAAAATACATTATTTTTCTCAAAGGTTTATAGCAAAATGTTGAAAACTTAATGACTATTTCACTGTAAGCTTTGATCATTTAAAAACTGTGAGTGTGGGTTTGTGGTCAGGCAGAGAATATGGTGGATGTCTGAAGGTGGAGCTCCTCTACTGTACTCGCTAAATGCCTCCTGAATTGGCATCATCCTAGCCAAAGGTAACATGAAAAGTGATTTAAATCTATTAAGCAAGATGACTAGCAAAAGCCAAATATATGAAAATTAAACACAACTACTATTCTCAAGTGATAAAAGGCCAACATGTTCTCTGGAGATGAGAACCCAAGCAGGCAGCGAAGATGGTGATCAAATAAAATCACCACAGAGCCACATAAAAGGCATGAATCTGAAATGAGATCTAGTTTAACCAATATAAATGCCCAGATGTCTCAATGGCAGTCTGCCATTGAAACCATTATTACAGTGACAGCGGAGCATACCTCAGGCTGAATGAAGTGGAGCACAGAATCATCTCCACCAAGGACAACGTGGCCCTGCTAGTGAAAGACAGAAGCATTTTACAAACAGCTCTCCATGACCTCTAAACTAAGGTAGATGATGAAAGAATAGGGCTTGATGGAAAAGTATCTGGATTATAGGTCTGCCTGATGAATTGGAAGGCCATACCTCAAAAATGTTTATTTTTTTTTCCATATAGATTTTTATCCCCTGGAGCCTAGCAGGTGGATTTGACCCTCCCTCGGAGGACTCATCCTCGTGCTCAAGCATCCCCACCGAACAACCCTGTAATTCCTCCATGATTTTCCCCATGAAGGGGCCAGGAGGGCGAGTGTCGACTCCCCAGAGCATAATCCAGAAGTCGGGAAGGTCGCGAGGGAATGTTGGGCCATCATGGAGGCTGCCAATTCCCTTTTCCCATTTTCTCCCTCTCCTCCCTCACTGATGCAAGAACACTGGTTACATGCCTCCCAACCCATCACGGTCCTCCAGCCACTGCCAGGGGCAGTCACTGAGTGGAATGACAGGACTGCCCACCCGAGAGAGAGAGCAGTCCTCCAGACACATGAAATCCCACTTGTGACTAAGAGGTGGCCATGCAGTCAGGACATGAAGAGACCTTTTATCCAACTATCAGAGGATTGTAATTATGGATTTCCCTTGTGCCCCTTTCCCATGCTTTTCCCTACTAGGCACCAGGGATGGTAAATGTTGTTCAACAGGTAAAATGGCACTGCTGCTATTGGTGCACACTACCAGTTCAGTTTCCTTTTGGCAGCTTTGAAATATCCTGAGTGAGCCAATATAGTAATTAGGCTGGGTGAAGGACTGCATTCCTGTGCCAAACATAACATTAAAGCATGTCATAATATCTGCCTAAGTTCTGTTATTGTTGTTCGAGCGGTGCTGGTGGATTAACAGTGTCTATGGGGAGAATCAAATCTAGCACTGAGCTCTTTGCAACACAAGCTGAATGGCTGCCTTACTCACGGAGCTGTGAGAATTAAACCAGCTCTGTGACCTAGTTTGAAATGCCTGCATCTGTGGCAGAACACTGCCACTGCTCATCGAGCTGAGTGAAACAGAAATGCTATGATCATTAAGACAAAAAGACCAAATGGTTGCCTCAGTGTTTTGGAGGCTTGTTATTTGTTCCAATGATCTTAAAATTGTTGTATGTTTATATTATGTGTTGTCTGTCTCTCTTAGTAAGATGCAAAATGTTGACTGGTGGAGGGATAGGACATGGGGACTCCAGGGCTGCTATACATTGTTCCTGTTTTAAGCATACAAGAAGTGTTGTTGAGCTTTTATTGACTCAAGCCCTCAGATCCTTGAGGGAAAAAAGTGGGAAACTGTCATTGCAGCAAAATTGCCCAGGATTCTTCCCAATCTGTAAACTAAGGATGCATACTAAGGTACTTCAACTGAGGAATGGGACAAAAGATAGATCGAATTGAGTAGGAACCCTATGTATTTAAAATGTCCTCCTATCTCTAGTGCGTATCCTATTAATGTAATAATTGGAGTAGGGGGATTGTGAGCAAATCTCGATGAAAGCATGTTAGGCAGGTAAAAGTACATTATCATTGTCTTTTAGTGTTCATCAAAAGTTTAGAAAGTATTAAGTTTTGCTGAAGTTGGTTGAAATCAGGCTGAAGCCCTGAGGAGACTTACACAAAGGTAGGTTTTGAAATATAAAGAACAGTGTCATCTGCAAACATGATTACTGGATTCTTTAATATTTTACTTCAGCTGTTTACATAGATTAAGGAAAGCAGCAGGCTCAAAATAAAACCCTGGGGAACCCTTCTCAGTAGAGGAAGTAGCGAAGATAGAATTCCATTAACCTTTATCTGCTTATACTTCCCTCCGGATAACTGGCAAACCAACCTAGTACAGAATCAGCAAAACCCAGCACTTTTAGACTGTCATGCAGAAGGTGGTGATCCATTGTATCAAATCCTTGCTACGATCCCAAAAGACTGCAACTGTAACTAGTATGTTATCCGTGGCCTCGAACCAGTCACTAGTAACTTTGGATAGTGCCGTTGTGATGCTATGGTAGTCTGAACCCAGACTGAACAGGGTTCCATACTGTAGCTGCTGGCTGTCAAGAAAAGCTCTGACTTGCGTGATTAACTAATTTTCAAGCAGCTTTGAGAGGATTGGCAGGATAGATATTGGCCTGTAGTTGTTTAGGTCACTAAGATTGTTTGACTTGAAAAGGGGTATCAGGTGGGCTACATTCCAGTCATAAGGTACAGAGCCCTCTTTTAAGGATAGGTTGAAAAGATGTGTGATCGTAGCTAAGGGAGGTAATGGTAGCCTAATTTCAAGAAGAATAGATCAAGATTGTCTGAGCCAGCACTCTTACTTGTGTTCAGTTTGAGTAGTTGATCTTCCACCTGTTTATAAGTAATGGGTGAGAAGGTAAAGGAACACAGGTGGGATTGCTAGTGGTGCCGCTGGTTGGAGAATAGATGGTCATGGTGTAGGTGACTGAGAGGAGTCAAAGGCAAATCCTGCCATTGCAAAATGCTCATTAAACTTGTCAAGAATTAGTTTTGTCTGTTATGGAAATACCCTTGTAAATTATGTTGTTTGGTAATGATGGGGAGCTTTACATTCTTCTACTATTTATTTATTTAGCTTGTTAACCAGGTAAGCACGCCAGACAGTCAAGTGCCTATTTTCAGTGTAACCGGGAGAGTTACAAGGTATGCGATAACAATACAGAGTCAAGGCAATTAATTAGAAGGTTCTCCATATTTTGGCCAGGGTTACCATTGGTAGACTCAAGAATATTTAGGTAATACTTCTCCTTAGTGCACCTGACCAGTTTTGTGCAAGTATTACTGATGGCCCTAAAGGCAGACCAGTCTACTGGGGACTTAATGCACTTTGCCATACATCAGAGATGATATCTATTAGCATTATCTTTTAATTGCTCCATTGAATCATGGGCATGACACTTTTTACTCTGCATCTAATCAATGGAACATGTTTGTCTGTAACAGCACTAAGGGAGTAGCTGAAAATGACCAATGATTCAGTTATGGTGGGAGCTAAGTAAAATTCTTGCCAAAAACAGAAGTGACTGTAAAACCTTGTGCCATCTGGTAACCTATAAATCCCATGTATAACAGTCTGCAATAAAGAAATGTCTTGATCTCAGAATGCTCACTTAAACCTGGTGCTTCCAATCCCCTCAGGCATTTCCCAGCCCCTCAATGTGAATATCCAATATGTTTCACATTTCAGTAGTTGAGATTTTAGATCACCCCTGAGTCCAAATTGAATATGCTGAATGCCTCAGTTTGGGTAATATTTAAAAGGTTCCCAGAATGTGATGAGTCTGCAGAGGTTTTGATTCACGTCAAACAGCTTTTCCCCTACTAGGTTTTAATCTGAGCATATGTCAGAATCGAGTCATCTTCTGAATCATGCTTCATTTTAGTAGCTTTAACTGCATTTAATTCCATAATGTATTTTTAGCTGCTTCTCATCAAACAAATATGATAACATGATCTGCAACTTTAACCCTTGTCTTGCATGGTACAATATTGAAAAATACTACCCAACTCCTCTACCTCATCATGAAATTGCAAGAACTTTTATATATATTTGTTGGGTCATAGGTACAACATCTGGCTAAATGAAAGCATTATGGTTTTAAAGAGATGAGCACATTTAATAAGGGCTACCTTAATGATCAGTTCTCTGTCTGTTAATGCAGCAAACATCACAATGGGTGCTAGGCACCGATGGGCAGGAAATACATGCCAGAGACCGTAAACCTGCCATAGAACTACACCTGTGAACAGGTGAGCAACAGCAGCATTCGACCACTGGCACCTTTATGAGCACCACCCCTGGTGCACAGGACTCTGCAGTGCAGCCAGAGGTGGGTAGTAGTTCAACCAGGCATCCAATTGGATGCCCGGACTAGTGGCTCAGTGGATCACTTCCACAGTGGGGCATGCATTGGCAGTGCACCCCATGGACCAACAACAGCTGGCAGCTGTGGTGGTGACAGGAGGGCAAAGCTGCCAGCCTTCGATGTAGCACCAGGTGGTGCACTGGAACAGGGAAGGGTCCATCGTAGTGCAGAGGCCATACCCACATCCAGCTCCCAGCTGATGCAATGGGGGCGGTGATGAGGTGGCTCAGCGGTGCCCTTGAGGGTGAGGGGGCAGCATCCAGTAGTCCAGTGCTCCTGTGTGGGTGTGTGTGTGGGGTGGGGGCACTTTTAGAGCCTCTCACCCACGTGTAACACAGGGGTGGGTGGAGCGGTCTGAGTGGGTGGAGCAATCTGCCTTGTCCTGGCGAATTCCCAATGGTTGCATGGGGTGCGTGGGGGCTTATGGCAGGGTTGTCTCTGGCTTACACTTGCTCCTTCTGTGCACTCCCATGACCATCCTCACCTTGGAGCATGGCATATATAGTGCTGGCACGCCCACACCACCCCAGCGTGTTGCTCTTTACACAGTCAGGGGATTGGGTGCATATGTACTAGTGCACCCCCTTAGTGCATCCCATGCAGGGGGTAGGGTGTGGAGTGATTGTGCACCTCATATATCTTATATAGCAACTCCGCCCATTAGTATAGGCCCTATAATTGTAGCAGGTTTCAATTCATGATGCTGTGTTTCAATAAAGGATTTTCTTATGGTTCTATGTGATAATAAAGCCTACAAAATGGCACTTATCAAAAACAGAGAGTGCACATTGCTGAAAAGCAAAACAGTGATGTGACTACAGCAACACCCACAAACAGCAACCACCACTTCCTTACTCTCCAGGGGTGATGCAAGGCAGCTTTCATGTGGGAGCTATGCCCTGTACCCCCCTTGTAGGGGCTTTGCCTCACACCTCATCTAAAAATAATCATCAAGGGGGACAGAGGAAACTTCAGAGGGGGCTATTTCATGGGGTGGGAACAGAAGTTAGCAGTGGGAGAATGTTGAGGAGGCAACCTGGGGGTGGGGGAAACAAAGTCAGGAGGGTGGGGGAATGGAGGTAAACAAGAGGGAAAACACAAAACTTTACACAACCCCCAAAAAAGTCCCAAGCCAGTCCAGCACCGGGTTCACCAGCCACAGAGGCTGTGACTGTAACCACTACACCTGATGGCGAATCAGAACTGGCCCCACAAACAAAACCCTATATACTACATAAAATAATACTCCATTGGAAAAGAAGATGAGTTTGCAATGTGCTATTAAGAGCACATTGTCAATTTTCAAGTCGCTATTTTGATTTTGCCAAATTCACTCACAAAATGACTCACTGTATTCATGGGACACCCTGTCTTATAGTACTGGCATTTGAAATGCTCTTGCAATGTTAGGTATGAAAGTATCTGTGTATTTAAGTTGATTCACAAAAAGAGTTTTACCAAATTCCAGGTTTAGAAGATATCTACTTGAGGAGAAGCATGCCAACAAAACATAAACTGCACTTTGATTATTTCCATTTTTTCTTTTTAAGAAAATTGAATCTTGCATCAAAAATTAGAAAGAAAAAGATAGATTCAATTTTAGCTTTTAGTTCTTGGTTTTCTTTTGTAATTGTTTGATACCAGGAATACTGTATGTTCATTTAAGTTTCATTCCTAAGCAAAGTATTTTCAGTTTTGATCAGTTTGCTGTCTAGGTTTTGATCAAGCTTAGCTATCATGTTTTTGAAGTTGAAAACTTTTATTTTCATAATGTACACAACAGTATACAACAGATATAATACAGACAAACGCCTGACCCCTAATAATGGGGCCTATTTATACAGAGAATTTACAGAAACATCAGACTATGACATGAACTTATTTGCAATATAATATGCACTTTGTTCACTGCTGCTAATTGATAATTTCAATTGATACAAAACTGATTCTTCCTGTGGATGTATGCACTCGTACAGCCAGAGGCTGCCAGGATAATGGAGTTAAGCAGGTCAGGACCTTCACTGCATGTTGTGACAGTATACAGAATTCAAAGGGGCCCCATATGTGGTCATACTTTACCATAGACCCAAGTGAGAATGGATAATCTCTCATATGTGGCTCGTGGGCTAGGGACCTGAGCAGTTCAGTCAGAAAAGGACATTCTGGGGTGCACCATCTCCTGAAGGAAGTAGCTGCTTGGCTGCAATGCCCACTACAGTGAGTCAGAGAACATCAGGGTGTGTTTTGTGAGTGGTTTCAAGGAGCCCTAAAATGAGCAGGGGGCATCGATCTGTTCGGGTAATACTTCTATTGCCATGTCTACCACCTAGCCACAGAAGTGCTGTATTTGAGAGCAGGATCATAGGATGTGATGCAAGAGTGCTTCAGGGAGCCTGCATCCCCAATCAGTGTCAATTGGTTTTATTTGGCCAGTGTGCAATACCACCTGTGCAAAGTTTTGTTCATTATTAAATGGGTTCTGCCATCCCTGCAGGCATAGTGGATTCTGAACCTGCAGTGAGCCCATTTTCTGTCTGAAATGTGCTCACCCAACTCCTATTCCCACTGGACTTTGGCCTGTTTGGAGGATCAGGGTTGGCATCACTCATGGCCTGAAAAATCCTGCTGGCCCTCCCTTTACTGAGTTGTAGCCAGGCCATAAGTGGGAAAGGGACCACGCCAGAGGTGTTTGCCACCCCTGCTGATGATTTGGCCTTTTAGCTGTATTGTTAATTTGTAGGTAGCTCCAGAAGTGATGCGGGGTAGGTGAGTATCGCTCTGTGAGAGTTTGAAAGGTATCCATGGATGTAGTGCCTGGCAACAGCAAATCTTTCACATATAGAAACATAGAAACATAGAAACATAGAATTTGACGCAGATAAGGACCGCTTGGCCCACCCAGTCTGCCCATTTCCCACCTGATGGATAAGCTGCAGGTCCTAGTTAACCAGCAGCCTACTTCTTCCTCTCCCCACCCCTAGAATTGCCTTATGACTGTCCCATGCATGCTTGAATTCCACCACTGTTTTTGACTCCACAACCTCCTCTGGAAGGCCGTTCCATACATCCACAACCCTCTCTGTAAAAATACTTCCTAAATTACCTCTGAGCTGCCCCCTCTATCTTCAAATTGTGCCCCTTGTTCTTGCACACCTCTTTTTTGAAAGATGCTACCTCTTGGAATTTGTTGATTCCCTTGAGGTACTTGAAAGTTTCTATCATGTCTCCCCTCCCCTCCTTTCCTCGAGGCTATACATATTAAGCTCCTTAAGTCTCTCTTCCATATGTCTTCTGGTGCAGACCCTGCACCATTTTAGTTGCCCTCCTCTGGACAGCTTCCATCACCTGTCTATGTCTTTGTGAGATTGGGTCTCCAGAACTGCACACAGTACTCCAGATGGGGTCTCACTAGCTGTCTGTACAGAGGGATAATAACTTCCTGTTTTCTACTGGTGATGCCTCTTCCTATGCATCCCAGTATCCCCACAGCCCTCCTTGCTGCCCTCTCACATTGCTTGCCCACCTTTAGGTCATCTGATATGACTACCCCCAGGTCCCTTTCCATTTTGTTGTTGTTAGTAGCTCACCCCATTGTGTACTCTTCCCTGGTTTTTGTTTTCCAGGTGCATTACCTTGCACTTCTTAGCATTGAATCTAAGCTGCTGTACATCTGACCATTCCTCTAACCTTGCAAGTCCCTTCTCATCCTTTCCACTCCACCTTGTGCATCAACTCTGTTGCAGATCTTTGTGTCATCTGCAAAGAGACATACTTTCCTTCCAGTCCCTCTGCAATGTCAGCTTATAAAGACATTGAAGAGGACCGTCCTAATACTGAGCGCTCCGGTACCCCACTACTAACCCCTTTTTTCAGAGTGGACTCCATTTACTATTACTCTTTGTGACCTATTCTCCAGCCAATTCTTTGACAGGCTGTCATCTTGGACCCACTCCCAGGCTGGCTAACTTGTATATTAATCTTTTGTGTGGGACTGTGTCAAATGCCTTGCTAAAGTCTAGGTAGGCCATGTCCACAGCTCCTCCCTGATCAAACTACTTTGGTCACCCAGTCAAAGAAATCTATCAGATTTGTCTGGCATGACCTTCCCGCTGTGAATCCATGCTGCCTTGGGTCCTGTGCCCTCTGGCCTCTAGATACTCGAAATTCTTTCCTTCAGAAGTGATTCCATCGTTTTCCCTACCACTGAGGTTAAACTAACAGGTCTGTAGTTTCCTGCTTCTGCCTTGCTCCCACTTTGTGAAGGGAATCACATCTGCCCTCCTCCAGTCCTCAGGTACCACCCTATCCTCCCATGATTTGTTAAAGAGGGTAGTCAGTGGTGTCACTAGTTCTACCCTTAGTTCTTTTAGAATTCTGGGATGAATCCCATCAGGCCCCATTGCTTTGTCCATCTTCAGTTTTAAGAGTTCTTTCAGAACCCTTTCTCTGTAAATGGGCTGGTATCAGCTTCTGTATCCAGAGTGTTTCTACTGTTTGTTTTAGGTACCTCCCTCTTCCTTTGTAAATACTGAGCAAAATATTTGTTTAGTATCTCTGCCTTTTCACAGTCACCCTCTGCCCACCCTCCCTCCCTTTATTAAGCCTCACTATCCCTCCCTTGGTCTTCCTTCGCTCCCTGATGTACCTATAAAGGTTTTATCCCCCTTCTTGACTGAGTTGGCTATCTTTCCTCGGTTTGGGCCTTTGCTGTTCTGACTGCCTTCCCAGCTTCCTTTTGCTTTAACTGATACAGTTCTCTGTCCTGTTCCTTCTGTGATTCCTTGTACTTCCTGAATGCTTTCTTTTCTCTTGAACCTTCACTGCCACTTCCTTTGAGAACCATAGTGGTTTCTTACCTCATTTCATTTTGTTTATTTGCTTTACACAAAGGCTTGTTACCTCTATGATGGCAGTTTTATTATTCCCATTGTTCTTCCACCCTCCTTCCTGCCCATTTGCTAGTGCATTCTTAGGCACTCACCCATTTTGACAAAGTCAGCCCTCCTAAAATCCAGTACCTTTGTCTTTGTATGGCTTGACTCTATTGCTGTGTTTATTGTGAACCATACTGTTCGATGGTTGCTAGTTCCCAGATGGCTACCACTTCTACATCTGTGATCCTCTCTTCATCTCCATTTGAGAGAACCAGGTCTAAGATTGTTCTCCTCGAGTGGGCTCCAATACTAGTTGTCTAAGGCATGCCCCTGTAGGGCAACTAGAATAACCCCACTCTAGAAGTGGCTGCTGCAACTCACCGTTAACATCTGGCATATTCAGATCACCCATCAGCAATATCTCCCCTTTCTGCCATACTGAGTATACTTTCTATCATTTCCTTGTCCATTTCCTCCCCTGAGAAGGGGTCTGTATACTAACCCTCATGTATTGTGGTGCCATTGCCGGTCTCCAAATTTACCCACAGTGCTTCTTCTCCTCCCTGTTTACCCTTTTGTTCTGTTGCTTTGATTCTTCCCTTATGTAAAGAGCTACTCCTCCTCCTCTTTACCCTCCCTGTCCCTCCTGTAGATAGTGTATCCTGGTATGTTTACATCCCAGTCATGGTTTTGTGTGTACCATGTTTCTGTGACTGCCACGATATCCAGATGTTCCTCCTCCATCAAGGCCACTAATTCAGGAAGCTTGTTACTCAGACTCACGGCATTGGTACTCATTGCTCTCCATTTTTGATGGCTTTACTTTCTGTTGCAGCATCCCCCACTGACCTTTCTACCTCGGTCTTTTTCCCATTTAGTCCCTGTTTTGTAGGGAGAGGCTGGGATTTTTCTGCTGCTTATCAGTGCCTCCCTTGACTAGTTTAAAAGCTTGCCAATGAAGCATTTAAACCGATTGCTCAAAAGACTTGTTCCCTTCCTGGACAGATGCAGACCATCCTGCCAGTATAGGCTGGTGTCCCTCCAGGTGGAACCCCAGTCCCAATGAAGCCAAACCCCTGTGCTCCACACCATTTTTTCAACCACTCATTAAACTGCATGGTGTAAAGTACCCTTGCCTCACTCATGCCATTTACAGGCAGCACCTCTGAGAAGGATACTGTGTGTGCTACTTGTCTTAGGCCTCTCCCAGTTCTACAAAGTCCTTCTGCACTGCTCTAAGCTCATGTGAGCCAGGTCATTTGTCCCTAGGTGGACAATGACATCCAGCTCAGACTCCTGTGCAGGTGTTCTCATGATCCTGAAGATGCGCTTCCTGTCCCTACAAGCCATGGCACCAGGCAGGCACTTTACTCAGTTTTCCCTGCTCCCCCAGTTCTATCCCCCTAACACTGAGTCCCCACCAGGAGCTGCTTCCCTTCCTTGTGGCATCCTCTTGCCTCCTTCCTGTGGGCCTCCCTTGTGACAGGTGTCCTCAGCCTCCTTAATCTCCTCCATGGGTGCATCCATAGGGGAGCTGTGCTCCCCAGAATGGTGTATGGATTGTGGAGTGGAACAACTGACTGGGTGTGCCTCTGTTCCACCCTTCTCACCCTCCCTGAGCCCACTGTGGTCCAACTGCTGTGCTTTCTTTGCAACCTCTGGAGGTAGTGGTGGTGGCTCTGGTGCTCCCTGGATGGGGGGGTTCCTCTCACCATCCAGTCTGGCCTGGGGAAGGTTTTTACTGCTGTCCAGTGTGGCCTGAAGATGGGCAACTTCCTCCCTCAGGGCAGAGAGGTGTCTGCAAATAGGGCAGCATCTCAGCCTCCAGAAAGACTCCCGGAAGACTGCTGCCCCACAGCCATTACATTGCACTACTCCCCACATGACTATGTACTTTTTTTTTTTTTTTGTGTGTGTGCTTGTGTGAGTGATTGGTTTGTTATATATATAAATATATATATATATATATATATATATATATATATTATACAATGTGTATGTATATTTTCAGTGCTGTGTGCTAGAGAGGATATGACATTGATATGCACCTTGCACTCTTGAGGAAATGATGTCAGAACCCCAGGTATAAAGGAACTATTTCCAGGGGTGAGGGGTGGGAAGGGGTTGGGCCTAAACTGTGCCCTCACAAAACAATCAGCTAAGAGCTCTGACCCACTGCACGATGAGAGTGCCTTCCTGTCTGCAAGATACTATGCACAACAATTTGACAGAGAAAATCCCTGCTAATCAAACAGAGAAAATCCAGACATCCAAGTCAGACACAGGTAAACCTCCCCAGCCCCAAAACAGCCTGGTGGTTTGTGCTCTGAAGCAGTCAGCCCCAACAATAAGTCAGCTGTGCTTTGAACTCTTCCTGCACTGAAAATCTTAAGAACTGTAACAAGACTGTCTTTTCCTGATAATTGTAAATTACTTCTTTCACCTTTCAGTTAGAAGCAGCTCCACCTGCAGTATATCTGCTACAAAGCAAAGACAATTGAAAGGTTCCTCCCTCTGTTGTGAGCACAACTCGCTTTCTTGCAAATCCTATGTTCAGTATTGCAGCTCCCAACAAGAGATAGTTTGACTAGGAAAATATTAGCTGTTCCAGATGCCAGATGCTTTGGGTGTCTGGCAGTTTGTGCTGATGGGGAACCAGCTATGGTCATCGGCGTATTGCTCCAAAGCAACTGGTGCATCCATGGGGTTGGAGGAAGTTGCAAAATTGTGTGTACTTTTTCAGGCCTTGATGGACTGCAACATCAGGGAGGATATTTTGACATGGGTTTCTAGTTGTGTAAAACACTGTGGCAGGTAAAGGGACCCAATGACCTTTAACTCCAAGCCTACCCACAGAGATGCAGCAGTATCAGAACATGTAAACCATTTTAAAGTTTGAGCTGTGAGAAATGCCAGATGGTATCCCTGAATCCAGGGTGGCCTCAGCCCCCCACTCCAGTGCCAGTGTTGTCTTAGTTTCTGCCAACTAATTGGTGGAGGTTCTTCCCATAAGTATCCTCTATCATTGAATCTGTCTTCTGGAACCATTTCTGGGAATGACCATTGGTGTTTGGGCTAGGAGGTATAGGACCTTAGGTGCTAGCATAAGCTGAATTAGTCTATCTTCCTGCAAGGGAATGTGAGTGGTTTCCACCAATATAAGTCTTTTCTGATGGTTGAAAGCAGGGATCCAAAGTTGGCCTTATTCTGTGTCGTAGGGTTGGGATGAATGGTTATCCCCAGATATTTGATTCCAACAGGGGACCATCGAGGCCTAAGGATGAGAAATCCTGCTCATGCTCTTTTTGTTGAGGGATAGTACTCTGTTTTGGTCTGATTGACCTTGAGGACCAAGACAGAGCTGAATCTTCCAAGGATCTGTACAGTTTCCTACAGAACCTGGGGTATATGCTGTGGTGACTAAAAGATCATTGGCATACAGGAAGTTCTTGAAATTCTGTCTCCTACCCTAATCCCGTATACCCTCCACCTCTGTAATGGCAATAGCCAGTGGCTCTATGGTAAGGACAAATAGTAGGGGTGATAGGCAGCCCTGCCAGTAACCTCTGTGCAATTTAAATGGGTAGGGTTACTGTCTTGTTTGTAAGGACCGAGGCCATGGTGGAGCTGTACAGCAGTTGCACTCAAGCCCGAAAATTGTCTTCTACCTAATCTTCTTTAATGTGAGCATCAGATATGACCATTTGATACTGTTGAAGGCTTTTCAAAGTCTCACTAGAGCCACTAATGGGGACAGAGAGTCTTTTGTCAGATGCATGATTGTGGCGGAGTTCTATGATGGTTAACCCCTCTCCCTTGACGAAGCCAGCTTTTGATGGGTGTACTAATCCTGGGAGAAGCTCATCCAGGTGGCCAGCTAGATCTTTGCCAGGATTTTAGAATCAGCTTTAATAAGGGAAATTGGCCTATAGCCCCCAGGATCCAGTAGATTCTTCTCATTCTTGGGGAGCAAAGTTATCATGGCCTTTCTGAGCGTCAGCAGCAGAAACCCGGCTATCAAGGAGTGGGTAAAGCCTTTAGTAAATACTTCTCCACCTTGAGATGCTCAGCTTGGTAGAAGTCAACAGGAGCCCATCTTTGCCAAGTGATTTCTTTGGGTTCATGGTTTTAATGACTGAGATTTCCACCTCTGTCAGGGGTGCTTCTATCTTGGCAGATATTGTGGCCCCTAGGCAAGGTATCAGAAGAACATCCAGAAAGGGTCCTATTCTGTCAGTCTCTGGAAGGAAGGGGATGCATATAAGTTCTCTTAGAATCTTGGCATGATCTGGAAAATGCTGGCAGATGAGTACAAAGGGTGCCAGTTTTGTCCTTTAGGGCTAGGATGGTTTTGGCTGCCTGCCTACTTTTCAGGCAGTAGGCCAGGAGTTTGCTGTTTTTCCCCATATTCCCAGTATGCGTGATTTACCCTCCGTAGGTTGAACTCAGCCTGTCTAGTCAGATGGGCATCCAGCTGTACACTTTTGCTGGTAAGTTGTTCAAAGAGATCTTTGGGTGGGTCCCATTTTGCAAAACTCTTGTATTGGTTTTCCAGAGCTGCTAGGTCGTGCTTTAGGGCATCCTGTCTTTTTTCTTTCTAGCTGATGCAAGCCATGATTCTGCCCTAATAGTGGCTTTAAAGGCCTCCCAGCAGGTAGAATCAGAAACATCCCAGTTGTCATTATTCTTCCAATATTCTTGGACCTCCACTCTAAGCCACTCCTGAAACTGAGGACCCTCCAGTAGTAGGATGTCCAGCCTCCATGACTGAGGTCTTAGGTAGTAAGGTGCCCCAGTTCAGGCATATTTCCAAAGGTGCATGGTCAGAAAATTATGATCTGATGCATTTGTACCGTCACCACCATCTCATATGCTGAGCTGGATAGGAGCCACAAGTCTATTCTGCTTGATGTACCATGAACAGCCAAGAAACAGGTATAGTCTCTGACTCCCGGGTGTTTGGTGTGCCAGCATCCAAAAGGATATGCTCATCCATAAGTCTACGAGTAGGAAGAACTGCCTGTCTGTGTGGTTCTTATGTCCTTCAGCTTTTATTCACTGCATAGTCCAGTGTAAGGTTAAAATCAACACCTACATCCACCTGGCATTTACTCACATTGAAGTCTGATAAGCTTTGGTTAACCTGGTGAAAAAACCTGGCGTGTCCTGATCAGGTGCATATATATTCAGAGGATCAGAGGCCTAAGAAGTAATCATCTCCACCATCAGCCATCTCCCTTCTTTGTCTGACATGCATCTGGCAACCTTCCAGACCAGGTTTTTATGGAACAAAATAGATACCCTCTTTTGTGTGAGGGGCAGTACTATGTATCTCATCCCCTACTCATCCCTGTCTCAGCTTCAGAGCTTCCCTGAGGAAAGTTTAGTTTCTTGCAGGAACACTATCTGGGTGCTCATTCTCTTAAGATGCAGGATAACTTTTTCTTTTAATAGTATAATTGAGCCCCTGACATTCCATGATACCATTCTAACCTTCATCTGGCAGTATAGCCTAGAGGTTAGAGAATGAGGTGTGAACGAGCAGCTGCATCCAGCAGACCAGACCTGAGTTTGATTCTTACAACCTCCACTTGTACACTGTGTGACTCTGAGCAAGTCACTTAACTGCCCAGTGCTCCTAGGTCACACCTGAAAACAGGCACTTGTGCCTAGTGGGCCTTACCAGGTTACCAAAGACTAAAACAAAAAAATAAAAATCTGTAATGTTATATAATAAAATATTCCTTATGCCCCATTGTTCCATCCAGCTAAAACACCCAAACACCCAACCCCTGACTGCCCCATCCTGCATTCTTGTGTGTCTGACCACATGTCTGTTGACCGTCTTACACATTTGAACACCCATACACACAGGACAGAATGAAGTAACAAAATGTAAACGCACTGTAAATGACACCCCTTACCATATAGATCAGCAGACACCATTCCATTGGCTAACTTTGGCCTAGATGTAGGTGTTTGTCACTGGGTGTTTTCTAATAGGCTCCACTTAGCGGCAGCATTCCATAGCTCTCCACCCTTCCATTCAGTCCCCTGCCACCCTACCCCACAACCGCATATACAGCTTCTTGTTGTTGGTCCAGTCAGGAGAATGGTCATCTCAAGCATGCTAGGAGCTACAATATGGGAGGTCTGTGGTGCACCTTTAAGAAGATGTGGTGCTCCATTGGGAGCGAATGTACTCAGCCAGTCTGAAATGCATGGGCTCTATACCCCCATCACCAGTAAACCACAGTACCACCTTACTTCCAGTCCCCACTCTCTTCCATGCCTCACACAGCTGTTTGTGCTCTGCATGAGCCAACACTGATCAAGGCTACCTCTCTGGACCAAACTCAAACCAACAAACAATATCAACATAATAAGTGTACCCAGCTGGAGTACTATAACTTTAAGAACTGAAACACAGGGCTATCTTGCTGTAACACAAGATAGCAGTGCCCACATACAGACATATCACACACTCGGCAGAGGTAGAGTTAGGCTAAACAAATAGCCCACCACATTAAACACCCCTTTCCCCATTACCCCATACTTGTATTAATCACCTCCCAAAATACATAAATTGTGCAGAAACAACAACCTCCACTCCATTTCATTCATTCACCAGCCAGAGTGGGCAGCATTTCAGCCTGTAAGGGAGAATGCCCCAATGCAGTCCTGCATGGTACAGTCCTCCGTGGATTGGGCAATCTATCATTCTCCTCTTCTTCCAAGGCTGCCTTGGCCCAGAATGTTTGGAAGAGCCGGAATTGGAGCTCCACTGCCTGCAGGATACAGCTCTGCATTCAGGAGTGCTGCCTCTGTAGAGCCCTCATCTGTTAAGTTCCTGCGGACACGGAAATGATTGGAGCTGGATGGGTCATCCGGTGTCTCTGAGGACTCTCTGAGTCCTGGCTACAGCCTGAGACCAGAGCCTGGGTGACTTTTCAAGGTGTGAGCCTTCAGAAGGCCGCTTTTGCCTGTTGTGGTGGGATTTTGGATCTGAGACCCATGCCTCTCTTGACTTGTGGCACTGATTGGAAATCAATGGCACCTTAAAGATCAGGGCTGGCACACAGGCCTCCTTGGCTGTACAGTTCATGGATTGGAGTGCTTAGGTGAGTGGGCCCATTTGGGGGTTTGTCTAGCTTGCCCTCAGGAAAATCAAAGGTTTGGGGGTCCCATTGATCAGAACCCTCAACGTGGCTGGGTAGTGGATAGAATACTCAAGGCCCAGTTTAGCGCAGGCCCTTTGGGAGAACATGAAGGCACACCTGCGGACTGATAGCTCTAGGGAGAAGTCAGCAAATATTTGAATAGTCTCCCTTCCACTTTAAAGTACTTCGGCTCTGACCCCCATCAGGATGGCCTCCTGGTCACTGAAACGGAGGAAGTGTGCCAAGATTGGGTTTGGTCTGATCACTGCCACAGGCCTCAGGACTAAAGATCTGTGAGACCAGTTGATTTCCAATAGACCCATCTCTTGCCAGCTCAATATTCTGGGAATTCCTGCTGAAGGAAAGCAATACAGTCTCAGCCCTCACAGCCTTCGGAAAACCGACCAGTTGGAGATTGTTTTGGCAGATTCGGTTTTCAAGATCCTCCACATGATTCCAGAGCAGATGAAGTGTTTTATCCTGGTCATGGAGCTTCATGTCCATGCAGTGGATCAGTTCTTCATGATCCGCTAGGCGCTGCTTCATGACACCTGTGCTCTGCGATAAGTTGACAATGCCTGAGGGATTGTTTTTGCTGCTAGCTCCAACTTGTTCATTTTGTGAGCAACTCTGTAAATATTCCTCTTATCTCCAACATGTTGGAGACTCCAGTCTGGGCAGCCACTACTGCCATGTCGGAGCATCCGCCTACCTTAGGCCTGACCTTGTGGAAACAAGAAGAAACTTGGATCTCCAGTGCCTCAAGGAGTTCAGGATTGCGAGTTGCCTTTCCAAAATGGTAAGTTTAGCTGGTTGTAACAGTGCAGTTTGTGCAAAATAAGGGGCAGTTTGAAAGTTAGTTATTCAGGATAATTGTCAGGGTAGATAGAGCACTAGGGATCAAGCAGCCATTTCCTCCATGCTCCAAGCCACTCCCCATTAGCTAACATGTTAATCAAGATGTTAAAACTTTTGGTAACATTGTCAAAAGTTTCAGTTTTGTCGAGAAGGAGGATGTCTATTGTCAGAACCAACACCATAAATTTCAAAATCGCTAGGCTTCTCAGATATAATACTAGTGGTAAGTAGGCTGCATTTGTTGCTTTTTGACTCACCACTAGCAGTGGCTACTGAAACTTGACTCGTACCAGCAGCAGCAATAGAACAATGGGTTTGGGAGTGCAGAAGCATCTTGCTTTTACTATGTACTGAATGGAGAGGACATGGAGAGACTGAAGTTTGACTCTGAACCTGCTGCCTGATTTTATCCAACATCACTGTAAATGGAAAGCTATGTTCCATGATCAGCTGACTCCAAAATGGAGATTTTCCATTTAGAGTGATATTAGATCAAAGAAGACAGTGGGATTGGGAGTAAGAAAATAGTGTGGCAGGGGAAGGGAGGAAGCAACTGCACTGTGTTGAATAGATAGAATGCGGAGAGATGTGTTACAACTCCCTTAGTTGTAAGAGATGGTAGTATTATGTTAAGAGTGATGTGCTTCCAGATCCCCCTTCTCAATGTAATAGCACTACATAACACAGAGCTCTCACTATGCAGCCATAACAAGAATTAAATCACAGTTTAGTTTGCCCCTCCCCAATGATAAGGCTGCATTCCTTGAGAACAGGAGCTAGGAGGAAATTATAAGGCAAACTCCTACACAGGGCAGAACTCTCATGCTTGCCTTCAGCTGGGGATTGATTGCCAGAAATTATAAAAATAACCATGGGCCAGAGTACCTTATGATAATTTAATGCACACCCTTGGTGTGTGGATGCTTTATAAACCTCCCAAGCTTTGCTCTCAGGGTTTATATTGCATTGCACACCTTGGATGTATATTAAATTCTCATAATGCACTCCATCCCATCTATTGTTCTCTATGTAACATCATTGTGTTCTGCCACTGAGTCACTTTTGAAAACTGGCCATTGACTCAGTGCATCTACCTAATTAATAATGGAATGCATTTAAAAAAGAGTCAAGTGAGTTATCAGGCAAAGCTTAACTTCACATTTGAACAATGTTGGCAGGATATCAGAGAAAGACACAGAATTTAGCCTGTTTAAGCCTTCAGTCTTGCTCCTAAATACTGTCTTTACCCCTCCCCAATAGTCTACCTGTCAGGTAATGTATCTATAGTTGGAGAATGACATCAAGCCTCTCCTTTCTTCTCATGCTTGTGACATTCTTTTAATCCTGCATGACTCCTCTCTGGCAGTGTCCCAGGAGGCATCTGACCATCTTATATCCCTGACTCCTATACTCTAACACTTCTATCCCCCTATCGATAGCTTCATATATAACTAGTAACTTTCTAGTCCCCTTTTGCCATTGGACATGAAGCCATCATGATGGAAAAAAGGTTTTGTTTTTATGTCATTGATCTGTTGCTAATAGATTGGGTTAGATTAGTTAATGAACTGCCTGGTGATGTGTTTAGACCAATTTGATTCTAGGATTCTGAAGCTCATTTTATAATATGTATTAAAGGCTTTATTACTAACACAACATTACACATTTTCTTACTGGCATTAATTGTGTCTGAAAGTTAAATAGAAGATTATTATTCTTCTGGAATCATCAGATGAGAAATTGTTTTTCTAAACTGAAAATTATATATATGGGATAAGATTATTCTTATGACTTACAGTAGCAAGGATAACACAATAGTAAGGGATAAATACTTGAACACCTATTACTATGAGCATTTCTAGCATGTAAAGAGCATTTCATAGCTATGCATGAAAACACTACATTTGCATAATATGTTTCATGCTCTCCCCTAGGATTTGAACTTTGGCCATAAAAATTCTGAGGATGTGTGGCTGAAGCTCCATGTAATCCTGAGTAGCTACACATGTGTACCATGCTGTGCGCACTCCAGTATATTATATGTTCCAGAGGGTGTACTCAAGGACCTATACATGTGATTCAGCACCTCATTATCAATTACCAACTGGTTATTGCATTTTCAGTTATACTTTGCAACATAAGTATGGCAGTAATCATTAACCAATTATTTTTCTCAACTCTACAGCTGCACATGTGTCAGTCACCATTGTGCCATGCTTACACAATCCCAGCATACAAGGCAGCTAGGAATTCACTAATATCTCAATATATGCAAAACTGTGACAACTATTCTCTTATGGCTCACTGACCTGTAGATCAAGTAGGGTTTGTGGTGATAACGTAGGTAAGAAAATTGGCTGAATGAGTGGGCCAAGCAGTTTTTTATCTGCCATCAAATTATTGTTTCTATGTTTCTGTGAGCTCAGCAATTTCCTTGTACAGTTAGCAGAAACTATGAGCATTTCTTCATTATCATCCTGCTCTCAATCACCTAACTTGCATCTATCAACAGTATTGTATTGTATTGTGACATCTTGGAAGCTTGTAGGTATACTCTGACATCTATCTTCTGGAGAATCAGCCTTACACTTTGCATTGATGTCCCCAGCATCATCACTGCACCCTGATAGACAAAGGAAGTGTAGCTATGAGCACACTGTCATTTAACTTCAGGTGGATGAGTTGTCTAAAATGTTTAATCCCTCAGTAACTCTGAAGAGACTGATTGCCAGGGTCATTGGAAAATTGC
The DNA here is from genome assembly GCA_016271365.2 of Neoceratodus forsteri. NCBI lineage: Eukaryota > Metazoa > Chordata > Ceratodontiformes > Ceratodontidae > Neoceratodus > Neoceratodus forsteri. The sequence goes on from CM057451.1 coordinate 420,647,937, forward strand.
TCTACGCAATTTCTTTGCAAGTCTGCAATTTTCACCATTCTCCATAAAAACTGGCATGTTCTGCAATTTCTTGCAATTTTTGAGTTTTATATTGAACTGTGTAAAAAGTATTAACATTTTAATAAAATACTCTCAAATACATTGACAATTTGCATGCAGACTTGGTTTGCGAAACAATGCAGTGCAAGGTAGGTCAAGGGTTTTATGTGACACTAATTTCTTTTGAATCCTTGTCTTGTTTGGTTTCAAAATCCACTGGCCAAACATATAGTACACTTAAACACTTAACATTTGTTTTGTGCTGAAGTAGTCTATCAGAAAACTTTTGCTGCCACACAGATTGAAACAAAAGATGGAAGAAAAGGTGCAAATTATCCCATTCACTTAAATGGGGTGCTAACTATGAAGCCTTTTTGTAAGTGGCAGGGCAAGTTTTTCCTTGTGAGCATACTTTCATGCAGACTAGTTTTGATTCAAACAGCTGAGGATTTTTGGATGGTCCTGCCGATTTTAAACTTGAATAAGCTAGTTGCTAACAGTAATCTCACTCTTAGCAACTACCTCCTAGATGCTCACATACAAAGACTACAATAAAAACCTTACTAAAGTCTAAAAAAAGCTTATAAAACATAAAATGTATGTGAACATTTATCTTTAAAAAAATCATTTCAGCCAGAGTAAAACAAAGGCAAATTACAGGGTATCCTGACTACTGTATGATGCAGTAAAAATGTATTGGTATTTTTACATTTTTTGGTAACTGCATAAGACCCACTAGGCACAAGTGCCTGTTTTCAGGTACAACCCAGGAGCCCTGAGGAGGTTAAGTGACTTGCTCAGAATCACACAGTATGCAAGTGGAGACTGTGGGAATCAAAGCCAGGCCTGCTAGATGTTGTCAACTCATTCATAGTTTGTTACTCTAACTTCTAGATTATACTGACAGCCCCAATAACCACCAGATTTAATGTTTAAATATGTGATTTCAAAATAGTGTATGGTACCTACAGTGCAAATTATGACCATTAAACACTTTAACAACATTTTACTAAAACTCAATTATTCACCACTCTATCTGCTTATTTTTCTTGTACCAAAGTGGGTGAATAGCTGGCAGAGCACTGTAAACAGCTGTTGATTAGGTTTCATTATTCTACAGTCAGAAACAAAAAAAATATTTCTTCTGGCTTTATTTAATATTGATTTGCTGTGGCTTACTTTATAGAATATATTTAGTACTGTATGAGGCAGATGCTTTAAATTTCGGAAGATAGGCAATGCTTATGATTGCTTATCAGTTTAGTATTCTTTTAGAACATAAACTTTTCTTTATGTTTTAAACATATTCAGGTGTCAGTGTATTCATTTAGCAATTTATACTGACTAATATATGCTGCAGAAAATATTAAAAGATTTATTGTTATGCACTCAGGGTCTATAGTAGAACCCCTGCAGTTTCCCACAATTTTTACAAAATGCTCCGCAATTTTGGGTAACCTTTTCCACAATTTTCCAGTGGCACAGCTGATTGCCTCTTTTCTGCATCTACTTATACTAGTAAAGAGTATATGTCTACCCCTCCAGCAACATGGACCCATCTGCATCCACATTTCTGTGATGCATCTGCCACCCTGTTGTCCAAATTTATCAGGAACAGAAGGAGACATTTCACTGGACATGGCATGTTCTAGCTCTGGCAGCAAGCTGCTGGTGATGTGTTATGCTTCCATTCTGATTTTGCATCAACATCTACTGGAGTGACACCCAGGTCAACAGCCTTGTTGTGTGTTCCAGCTATGCGCTAATGCCAGTCAAAATGGTGGGCACCTATGGGCTGCTTGATTTTAAAAGGTAGCACATGTGTTACCATGCATATGATACATGTTCTTACTATAATCTCAAATCTCTGCCTTCCAATTATCATGACAGAAATGTGCTGGGTAAACCAAGGGAAAACATAAGCAAGCCAGTTCAGATTCCAATACAGATTCCTACCACCACCACCACCACCACTGTCGTGAAGGTGGACTGTATAATACTGACTTGGATCACCCACATGAGATTGTTAAGGATCTGACAAATCCAGAGCAGAATCTGCAGCACTACTTAAGAAACAAAACAAAAACAACTGACCGTGGAAAAAACAAAAAATTTTCTGGCCATTTTTGCAAAAGTAACATCACAATACAATTCCTTGGTGCCCGCTTAGGAAAACACCTGTTGATGTTTGTCTAATAACAGGAGGTTTTCCTTTATTGCCTCCAGGAGGCTGAGGCACGTTTTAATACAAAAACTATTTCTGCCCATGTCGAGGTGCCCAATCACTGTGTCAGCATTTAGACCCACCCAAGTAGTGTGGGATACTGAGGAGCCCACCCCAGTTGTCCCCAAATAGTTTGTTAATTCAAAATGGGATGTCCACCCCAGTGTCTGATGCCCCCACCCCAAAAAGCCCTTGCTAAAATATGGCTGCCAACATCGGGTGCCCAGTCCCCATGTTGGCATTCTAAACCCCTTTATTCTCTTTTTTACCCAAGAATGCCCACCACCAGTGGCAGATGCCCCCAAGCCCATTGTTTCATCTAAAGTTGCTGACATTGGGGTTTCCAATCCCGTGTTGGCATTTTGAAGTCCACCGCCATCCAGCACTGTGGGACACTGGGGAGCCACTGCCAGTGTCCTGAAATAATTGTTTAATCTGTCAGAAAAAAAAACTGTACATAGATGAATTTTTTAAATCCTGTAAAACAAAAATGGTCCCTCATCGTCTCCCCATCCCACCTCCCCATCCTGACCCTCCACTGATTAACCCACCACCCACACCCCTTTGCCCTTTGCGTACCACGGAGATCATCGTCTGTCATCTTCTTTGGACTGGGACACATCTGCACTCTTCAAAACCAAACTGCGAACTGAAGAATCAAGGTAAGTGCTGTATAATGGCTGTCAATGTTGTTTCAAAGTTATGTTGATACCTTGGCCATTTTAGGTATTTTTGCACCACATTTTCAACATGGGCTTCTTGGGACCCCACCTCATGAACAATGTCAGTATCATTTTGTTAATCAGATTGTTAAGGTGATTTTGTGGTCACTGCTAGAAATCACCTTTTGGGATGGAGTAAAGAAATGGCAGTGCCAATGTTCATGAGATAGGGTCCCAAAAGCCCATGTTGAAAAATCTGGTGCAAAATACACCCTAAATGCCTGAGTTATGCATGTTTGTTTACATTTTCCTATGCACGCATGTAACTTTGGCAATTTTCAATATTTTGCTGCCAAATTTTCAACATAGCCATTTTTTCACCTCACCTCATCAACAGTACAGCTGTCATTTTCACATCCTCCCCAAAACATGTTTTTGGACTTGTGTGTGAATAGGCACTTTGCTGAATGGAATCACCTTTCAGGACTGAATAGCAAAATGACAGTGCCAATGTCCATGAGATGGGGTCCCAAAAGGCCATGTTGAAAATTTGGTGAAACAATTTCTAAAATGCTCGAGTAATGTGTGTCAATTAATTTATTCTATGCACGTGTATAACTTTGATACTTTTCAATATTTTGCCCCAAATTTTCAACATAGTCATTTTTCACTCCACCTCATGAACAGTAAAGCTGGCATTTTCACATCCTACCCAAAATGTGTTTTCACCTATGGTACAGAATGGCATTACAGTTGCACATAATTATGTTTTCCTGGCATTTCACAATTTCTCTGTACTAGAGGATTTGAGGTGAGATGTCGATGCTATGCTGACAATTTCAGTTACTGTTATTGACACATTGAAGCGGAGGGCCTTCTATGCTGCCACACCTACATACATATGCACATCTATGGATGGATCAGAGAGCAGGGTTCAAGGGACCCTGCTCTCCTAATAAATTAAGGATACTATTATATGATATCAAAAATAAGGAAATTCATTGCAAAAACTCCATTCATGTATCAGTTAGGTTCCTATTACAGCAACAAAGTATGGAAAATCGGTGTTACTGTAGAGTTTCTAACCTACAAGCCCCACTCTCCACACATCAACGGGCATCAGGGTATGCCTTGGGGTCATCGGGCCTAACTCTCACCCCATTCTCCAATACTGTACCATCTCAGCTTCCTTACACATGGAATGAGGTGAAAGTTAATACTGACGACTCAAGGCACATCCCAATGCCTGTTGGTGTATGGAGGGTGGGATGGGGTGGGGTGGTAGGGTTGGGAACCCTAACACGAATTTCCATACTTTGTCACTTTAATAGGAACCTAACTGATGCATTAATAGAGTCTTTTGTAATGAATATAATGCAAGGATGGAGAATTGTCCCCATTCAAAATGTTATTGTTTATTTCCCTGTACACTTGTAACTAAATTATCAATTCAAAGTGTATACATACACTAATTAAAAGTACATATCTCCACTACATGAAACCCTATGGGACAATACTCATACCACAATTAACACATCATTAGGAAACTAGCCAAACCAATTATCAAGCTGCAAAAACCTGAGGAAAAAAAGACACTCAAAATACTTCTAAACACAGAAATCACCCAAACTTCTAACTGCACTCACTACACACCATTCCCTTCTTGCTGCAAGAGATCTTCAGGTGCCATAATGTGATCTCAAAGGAAATCTCCCTAAAAATAACCATTCTAATGTGTTGTATATAAATCATTGTACTCTCCAAACACAGCAACCACCAAACTCCCTCGATCTTCCTCTGTCCTTATCACTTATTCAAGCATACTCTTCAATCAGCAAATCATTCAAATGTTATTTCTGTAGCACAATTCACAGGGCATCACAGTGCTTTGACAGATAGATTAAAATCTGATAAAACTACTAAATAAATACAATATAGTAATAACATCTATTTTCATATGGATACTGAGAAGGGAAGATTAAAAAGAACTATTGTTAATGCAGACTTAGAACCCTCCATGGTCATGGACTCCCTTATCTGATGAGGTAGAGAGTTCCACAGGGTCAGGGCTGCAAATGCAAATGCACAGGCCCCAGAGGTCTTCAAATGGACCCTGGGAACCTTCAGCCATCCCTCATCATTGGAGCGTAGTGGGCAGAGGGCAGTAGGGATAAAGAAACTCTTGCAGGTAGCCCAGTCCCTGTCTATGGGCTTTATAGGTCAGCAAGCTGACCTTGAAGGTGATCCACCACTGAATAGGCATCCAGTGCAGGGCAAGACTTCCTCCACTGGTACTTTCCATTTTCTCACTTACTTTCACTGGGCACCACTTCCACTCAATCCACAGATTCCTACAATTTCTATTATAAGTCTCAATACTGAATGCTGCTTAGCTGCTTAGATTACAACATCTACTCTTTAAAGGGACACTGTCAATCCCTTAGGTCTCAAAGTGTCCTTAGTTTACAAAACACATTTTATGATTGCCAGCATTCTGTAAAGGCTGCTGATGTAGCTGGTAGTTTGATTATGATTCTTATTTCTTTAAAAAGTGGAAAACAGACTGCTCACCATACTGGTGTTATCACACAAAAACAGGTTTGTTTACATTCCTTGATTAGCTCTTACCGCATGTTCCTAGACTTGGGAACACCACAACACAGTCTAGCCCTCATGATGCAGTGGGAGTTTAAGAGGCTATTGAATCATGAGTGACTGTACTGTTTGGAGGTGTTTCTAATGCTCAGGAAGTATGCAGTAAAACAGATACAGGACTATAAACAAAACAAGGTTGTTTATAAATGTACATTACCATGCATTTCAGTTCCACTAAACAAGGAGACAGACAAAACAAGCAGCAACATCATTGAATTTAGAAGGTAAGCAATCATAAAATGTAGATTTTTAGCTAGAAATAATATGATGAAAAACAGGTTGACAGTGTCCCTTTAATCCAGCACACTTACTCTGCACTGCATTGTTAAGTAGGCACCTTCCATTTGTTCATTCTCCTTACTTTGAAACTACTACTGCAGTCATTTCTGGCCTTCCTCACCCTTCAACCTCCTTGCCACAGGCCTTCTGCCTTATTCCTACCTCTAACCCCTCCCCTACCCTCCTCCTCCTCCTCCTCACAATGATCTTCTCAAACTACTCCACACAAAATATTATTTCCAGTAGTTCTCTGCTACCCTCTCACACCTCCACCCAATGCACCTGCTCTCCTTCTCTCTTTCTATTTTCTCCTACTTCACTCTACTGCACTCTCTACACCCATCACCTCCTCCCTACCATGTCTACTTCTACCATCTCCCTCTGTCTCCTCCTGCTCTCTCCCTCTCCACATACTTGTCTAACATCCCTCCTAGCTCTATATGTCCCATCTCTACATAGTTCCCAATCACCACCAGCTTTCCCACCTTCCAGCCCCCACCCTTTCTTGCAGCCAAACCCACCTGCCTCCCCTCTTTCTCTCTCACTCACCCTGGCCTACTCTCCTCCCCTCACTGACATTTGAATCCCTTATTAGATGTATTGTATCCACCTATCTACATCTCCTCTCCACCACATATCACCAAAAGGCACAAGTATCCTCCTCCCCCTAATTTTCTCTCCTCCTTTTCCTCCTCCTCCTTTGTGATGATGTCAAACCTAACCCATGCCCTCCCATACCCTCCTTTCCCTCTATCCCACCAAAGGGCCTTTGTATCTTTCAGCTAGAGCCTCCTACCTAAAATGGAAGCCCTAAAGGTCTGGGTCACCCAACACCCTAGACATCCACTGTGTCACTGAATCATGGCTGTTTTACAGAATTTCAGACTCCTCCCTATCCATCCCTGATTTTAATCTCTACTGCCAAGATCATGGCAAACATGGAGAAGGTGTAGCTCTGTTTGTAAGGCAATCCTAACTTGCTCCATCACTCTCAGCAAGGCCCGTCCCTCATCCCATGAACTTCTCATAGTCCTCCTTTCCTCCCCTCCACCATCCCTATCTATATCAGTGTACTTTAGACTCACCTCAAAATGACTTGTGACTCACTTGTCACATGCATCTCCTCCATAACCACCCACACTGTTATGGGTAAACTCATCCTACTTGGCGAGTTCAACTTGGATTGGCTTTCTCCTTCTTCAAAATCCACCTTCCTCAAGATTGAGACTTTAAACCTCAAACAATTAATCACCGAGCCAACCCGCCTCAAGCCTCATTCCTGAATCCTTCCCTCCTGGACTGGGTGCTATCCTCTAACCCCTATGATATCGCAGTCATCAGCACTGTCCCAGATGCCCTCAGTGATCATTGTATCACCTAGTGTGTTAGAAAAGTCAACATTCCAAAATCAGTCCCCAAACATATTTGGCACTGTCTTCTTTGCACCTTGACTCTGCCACCCTCTTTCAATACTTATCTCAAGCCAGCTGGTCCCCCATGTTCTCAGTCAATGATATCTACTCGATCCTATGTCACTTTATGAACATCTTCACTCAGGCATGGAATATCCATGGTCCTCTAACAAAGTCTAGGGTTAAGTGTAACCAACACCCATGGATTACATCACACCTTATAGCACTTTGCAAAACAAGAGACAAATACTGGTCTCAGTTTAAAGTCTCTTGTCCCTAGCCCATTTACAACAATACAAATCATACAGAAATGCCTGTACTAACTCCATATGACAAGCCAAAGCCTCCTATTCCAAATCACAGCTTCACACAAATGCATCCACTCCAATCAACTTCTGAACATTATCACTCTCTTATTGACCCACTTGCAACAGCCCCCCATCCTAAAAGCAAATGGCTCTACCATCTCCGATCTTTCCTCCATTGCCAAAACTTTAACAATTTCTTCATGACCTGTCACTCCCTGACCATTCCACACCTTCCCCTCTGGACTCCCTCACCCTCCTTTTGAAAACAGTTTCAACTTCCTCCCATCTCTCTCACAAAAGTCTTTCTGTCTCTAAACCCTACAAAATCCAGCCCCAATGGGATCAGCCCAAAGCTCCCCACATTTCAGCTTCAGGCATTGCCACACCCTTGCCCATTTGCTGAATCTCTTCCTTTCCACTTGCATCATCCTCAGCCATGGAAACAGGCCAGGTGATACTGCTCCACAAAGGAGGGACCCTACCACTCCTGGCAGTTGTAGGCCCATCTCTTTCCTGCCCTCACTCACCAAATTACAAGAGTCACTAATATACTCTAGGCTCTTAGAATACCTTACTGTCTCTGACATCCTTTCCACCCTTCCAGTCTGGCTTCAGAAAGCAGCACTCCACCATCACCTCCTTACTACATGTCACAGACTCTATTCAAACAGCTATGGATCAAGGCTCAGCCACTGCTGCCATCTTTGTAGACCTAGCAAAAGCATTTTATTCTGTTTCCCACCACCTGCTGATCTGTAAACTTCTTTATCTGGCTTTCACCATCAGCAGTCAACTGGTTCACATCTTGTTTACACAACAGACAACAGTCAGTCCAAGCTGTAAATGCTCTATCCTCCCCTCACCATCCAAGCCAGAGTTCCCCAGTAATCCATACTATGTCCTGCTCTTTTTCACTCTTCATGAATTATCTTCCTCCATTTGTTTAACTTCTAAAATTTACATGTATGCTGACAATACTATAATCTACACCTCTGGCTGTATCTCCACTGATGTACTTACCCCCCTTCAGTTTGATTTTGATAAAATTCAGCAATGGTTCCAAGAAATCCTACAAAATCTTAACCCAAAGAAAGCTGAATCAATCATTTTGGTACCACGCAGAGGTTATCTAGAATCCAGCCTACCCCAGTATTTACTACCCTCAATGGCTCCACCCTAGAGTTGGTTCACACTTTTAAATACCTCTGGGTTTGGTTAGACAGCAATCTTTATTTCTCTCACCATATTGATGCCATCTGTGCTAAACTTTGCCCAAAACCTGGTATCTTCTACCACCATAAGGACTGCCTCCTCTACCCACCCTTCTTGACCTCATCAGGAAAACAATCTTACCAGTCATTGATTATGCTGACATTGTCTATGGCTCTGCACAACAACCTCTCTCCAAATTTGACACTCTCCTCAACTCGTTCTGTCATTTTGCACATATTCTCCACCCTTACTCACTACTATCTCCTCTACTCCTCCTCTCCATCATGTCTCTGTCCCAGAGGTGTGATGCCCATTGCCTGTCCCTTAATGCTAAATTCTGGTTTGGCACACTCCCTCCTACCTCATCCAGACTAGCTCCCATGTTCCTCTTTACCTATCCCTTCATTCCCAAAATTCTCACTGTTTCTCCTTCCCCACCCACACATGAGGCAGGTCTATCTGCTTTCTGCTACCACCTACCTTTCAAATGAAACTTACTGCCATGGGACATCTGGCACTCCCTCCTTCTTCCTCCTATATTAAATCCTCATACGTAACCTCCCAGGTCCAAACTGCCCTGTCACTCCCTCTTCCTCTGTTCCCTGCTTTCACCCCCATAGCTACTATTGCCTGAATGAAGCTATCTCATGGCCTGCACCTATAAGCCATAGAAACCCTTGACTCCTGTATTATGTGCATCTATGCACGACTATATCACAAATGTGTCATGTGTCATGCAATGTATCACAAATGTAATTATGTATTTTGACTGCTTCATATGTTATAACATAGTCTATGCTTGTATGTATTTTTATTTTGCTTTTCTCCTTTTGTTGTACTTGTTTTCCTCCACGAGTCGCACCTGGAAATGAGGTTCGCTCAGAGTGCCTTTCAGGTTGATAACTTTGAAATAAAATAAATTAAAATATTCAACAAACAATGTGTAAGGTGGCACATTCAGAAGTATACCATTCTTAGGGACAGATTAAGGCAATAAAGACACTGCTGTTTGGACTCATGGCCTTAAAGCTCTAATTATCCCCTTAATGGGTATACATCCTTGTATATCACCCTATTATCTATTCTGTCTGTCTATCTAATCTATCTATCTTTAATATATGAATATCCAAAATAATACTATACTAAAGCATACAAAATTCCCCATAATACACTTGGAAAACTCATAATACCACTGTTTTAACTGATAATAGTATCATTCAGAGCTCATAATAGTATCATTCGGAGCTCTGAACAATACTATTACCACAAAAACTGAACAGCACATGTGCAGCAGTCTCAGACATCAGGCTATCCTACAAATGCCAGTAAACAGAAAAATGTCCTCTGAATGCAAAACGTGGCTCATGATTGGTGCTTTCTGATGGTGGGTGGGCAGAACACTTTAAAAACATGGTGGCTCTCACTTACTGAGACCAAACTGGGTCCTGGCACTTCTCCGCTTTTTCTTTATTTTGCCTCTCAATAATAAACTATATGCAAAGTATTACCAATTGCTTACATGTCATGATGATAACCATGCCTGTACCCATGCCTGCATCCACTGCTTTTCTTTCACCGTGCCTGTAAGCCATGCCTGTATCCATTGTTTTTCTTTACCATGCCTGTAACCATGCCTGTATCCAGTATTTTCTTTACTGTAACCACCTCATGATGTAACTCACAATGCCTCAAATGTTTCTTATGTCCTTGTTCATTCTTATAACTTGTATTGTTATCCCAGGTCACCCCTGAAAAAGGGATCTTGGGGCTCAGTGGGCCTACCGTCACCAAAATGTAATAAATAAATGGAATTAGCTGGTTGATCCTGCCATCCCTAATGAAGAACAGGTAGGACTTCCTACAAATTCAAATAACCAGTGCTTGTGATATGGGAAAGGGGTGGGTGTGGGATGTCAAAGATGAATGAAGAGAGGGAGCTCAATGAGACAACACAAGACAGTGCGACAGTCAACCAGGACAAGTCAGTCCTTCACTGAAGTAGCGACTACCCGTTACAAAAAAAAAAAAATACAAACTTGGATCCATATCTTAAAACAAATAATATGTATGTTAGTGTATATTACCAAGGCAGTAATTCCATCTTGAGGTTCTGGGGACATGGGAACCTCTCAAGCTTCACTCTTGAGGCTTCCATGTCCCCAGAACCTCTTATGGAATTACTGCCTTGTAATATTCATTAACTATCTATCTGTCTGTCTGTCTGTCTGTCTGTCTATCTATCTATCTATCTATCTATCTATCTATCTATCTATCTATCTATCTATCTATCCATCCATCCATCTATCACAATATTTATACAACACATGTGGGTTTCATTTGCTAAGATATCACTATTATCTCATGGGCCACTAGTGAGATAGTGAGGCTAGCTTCATGCTGGGCATGTCACAACTACTATCTTTTCATGCTGGGCATGTTACAAAGGTTCAAACTGATTTAGAATGTTTGACCTCAGAAACAGTACTAACTGTATTCAAATGCAAATAACTTTAAAAGAAAAATACAGAGTAGCATGGTACTGTGAGCACGGAATCTGTTCTTCAGCACAAAACTATATACAAAATGATTGGTGTTTCATTTACAGATACTTTTTATATAATTGGAAAAAAAGCAGAAAATTAATTTTTTCATTTTTAACAAACAAATGCAAATAACTTTAAAATGAAGAATGATAGCATGGTACTATAAGTATAAACTTGGATATGCATGAAATATCTACAAAATGAGGGTGTCTCATTTTCAGATACCTTATATTTTTATAAATAACAAAAAAAGCAGAAAATTATTTTTATTTTAACTTTTTGAGAAACAAATGCAAATATCTTTAAAATGGAAAAAGAGGCCCCACACTTGTTATACAAATTGAATATGACATAGGTGGAGGTGAGATAGTAGAAATACCTCCACTAGCTGTCATTTGAACTCTATGATATCAAGAGTTTAATGGCAGCGAGTGGAGATATTTCTACTGCTCACTCTGACCTAGTCATATCCCATATACATTACACGAGGAAACCTTTCCCATAGAAGAGGTAATTAATTGGTTCTCTGTATACCTGTGACTAGTCTATCAATTCAGTCTATATACCTGTATAATTAAACAATTACAGTTATATACCTACACTAATTAAAGCTATAACTGTACAATAATTAAACAATTAGAAGTATATACCTGCATTAATAAAAGTATACACCTGCACTGCATTAATTCCCATGGGATACCTCTAATGACACAATTAGCACATCCTTAGAAGCTTGCCAAATCAATTAACAAACTGCAAAGAACATGGAAAAGAAGGCACTTACACAAAATCCTCCCAGACCCAGAAATCCCCAAACTCCTACCTGCATAACTACACACCATCTTGTCCTTGCTGATAAAGAGCTTCAGGTACCATAACATGATCACAAATATTATCTCCATAACAATAACCATCCTAATTTATTAGTATACTCAATAAAACAACGGTGCAGTAGAATACTCAGAGTATACCCACTTTGGGGGCTAATTAGGCAATAAAGCCACTCACCCTTTGGACTTGTGTTGTTATAGCCCTTATTAACCCCTTGATGGTAAACATCCTTGTATGCCACCTTACCATTATTTCTTCTATATACAGCATATAGACACAGATACAGTAGGCATATAAGTTTAGTATATGTATATATGTGCATATTGTTTGTATATAGTAAGTATATAGACATATGTTTATATATCAGGTAGTTAAGCAATAATGCCCGACAGGGTGTCAGTCAGTGCTGGGATAACGCCATGCCTTAGGTGATCGGGCATGAGGCCGCAGGCCAAGTGTGTCCAATACCTGAGGTGATGTTATCCCACCACAAAACACATCCTAGAGGGCATTATTGCTATTATACAATGGCTCGCTCTTATACAGAATTAAAAAAACATTTTAGAGAATGTTTTTGTAAGTGTGGAAAAATATTTTTGTTTGTTAAGAGAAGAGGCAAACAATCAATTGGCAAAGAGGACCACCAAGAGGTTCACAGTGCTAAGACTAGACCCGTGATATTGTACTGGGATAACATCACGGTGTCCAGGCCAAGACTACCAATCAGAGTCCAGGATTCTTTCTTGCCATCGATAATGGCCATTCACTACCACTCCTTATTTCCAACTTTTCAGACAGTAAGGTTGGTTTAGCAGGAACTTCTAAAATCATGAGAGGTTAGGGATATTTACAAGATGAAAGCTGAGGAGTTGGGGTTAGGTGGTGGATTGGCAGGGTCTGGAGAGATCAGGAAGAAGTCTTGGCTGGTGTGTAAGGGTTGGGAATGAGGTAGAGAGGTGGATGGAGAAAAAGGTAACAGGTTCTACAGGAGAGGAGACAATAGGAGAAGGCAGACTGCTCAGCAGAGGCATGAGGGTGGGGAAGGGAGAAGATGAAGTGATCCATGAAGCAGAAAAGTAGGAGTAAGAGGAGCTGGGAGAAAGAAGTAAGAAATGGTAAGCAGAGAGTGACCCAAATAAGTACTTAGGGATGGAGAAACATAGCGGGACACACATGATGAGGGGAGAGGAAGGATGTAAAGGGAGGAGTAAAGGAGCAATGATAAGCATGGGAGAGTGAGTTGATAATAAATCTGCAGAAAGCATTGCTAAGGATATCCAGTCTGGCAAGGGAAGAAAGGGTGGTGCCATAGACTATAGCCGCATAGTCAAAAAACTGGGAGAACATTCTTGGTAACCAGCTCCCGGTGGACCTGAGAAGAAAAGCAGTCTTTTCTTACAGTACAGAACACTGAATTTTGGGTGGAGCATGGCGTGGATGGCATCAGTATGGGCAGAGAAGTCCAACCTGCTATCTAGCCATATACCATGGTACTTAAAAGCAAGGACTACTTCAAGACAGGTGCCATCCAGCATGGAGAAGATGGCTGGATGTCACAGCCTGGCCAGTTTCTGACTAGTTCCAAATATAATGGATACTGTTTTGTAGTGTTGACCCAGAGTTGATTGGCATGGAAACAGTGCAGTACACTGTGGAAGTCTTGCTGGAGCACGCCTTTTCTAGCTGTGGCAAGAGCCAGAGAAGCAGATGGCTATGCCATTTGCATACATGTGTGTATGTGGGTTGAAACAAGCAGAAGACAGTTCACTGAAGAATATAGAGAAGTGGATGGGACCCAGAGTGGAGCCCTCTGGAGAACAGCTTGGATAAGTGGAAGAGAGGACAGGGCATCTCCAACCTGTACTGACTGTTGGTGGGCTGTGAGGCAGGAATGGGAACAGTCAACAGAGAGAGCTGAAAGGCACAGTTTAATGTGTTGTACTGTCTCTATATCAATAACAGCTGTACCAGTTCAGCTCCTCACTCTTATTACCAGAAGTACCCTTAGGGAACTGAAAAATAAATGGAGTCCTATAACATACACAAATTATGAAAGAAAAATAAATTATTAATAAGACTGCACTGTCTGGGACCAATAGATGACACTCCATGATACAGCATGCCACATACATGTGCAGCTCAATTGATGACAGTTACTAAGAGCAATGTGTTAGAGCCTGACTTAGAAGGTTAACAGGTGAAGGACATGGAGTTGGACAGGAGCAAGAAGACCAGATCAGAAAGCTAAGTAGTAGGGAAACATTGTCATAACAGGCGACTTTGACCTGCCTGGGGTTAATTGGAGAACCCTGGCCACCTCCTGTTCCAGGCAACAGGTTCTCCTGGAGGCTATCCAGGAGTGTTTTCTGGAGCAGTGTGTCACAGAGCCAACCAGGATTGTGCCATACTGGACCTGGTGCTGTCAGATGGAGATCATGTCCAGGAAATGGCGGTGGAGGACTGCCTTGCCGGCAGCGACCACCACACGGTGTGGTTTTATCTCAATACCTACCTGGGGGTAGTCATATCAGATGACCTAAGGTGGGCCAGCAATGTGAGAAGGCAGTAAGGAGGGCTGGGGGATACTGGGATGCATAGGGAGAGACATCACCAGTAAAAACAGGAAGTTGTTGGCCCTCTGTACAGACAGTTGGTATGACCACATCTGAGTACTGTGTACAGTTCTGAGACCCCATCTCCGCAAAGACATAGACAGGGTGGAGGCTGTCCAGAGGAGGGCAACCAAATGTTGCAGGGTCTGCATCAGAAGACATACGAAGAAAGACTAAAGGAACAAAAGATGTATAGCCTTGAGGACAGGAGTGAGAGGGGACATGATAGAAACTTTCAAATACCTCAAGGAATCAGCAAAGTCCAAGAGGGCAGCATCTTTCAGAAAAATAGATGTGCAAGAACAGGGACACAATTTGAAGATAGAGGGGATGTCTCAGAGGTAATGTGAGGAAGTATTTTTCACAGAGAAGGTTGTGGATGCATGGAACATCCTTCCTGAGGAGGTCATGGAGTCAAAAACAAAGTCCAAGAGGGTAGCACCTTTAAGAAGAAGAGATGTGCAAAACAAGGGGTACAATTTGAAGATAGAGGGGATGGCTCAGAGGTAATGTGAAGAAGTATTTCTTCACAAAGAGGTTGTGGATATATTGAACAGTCTTCCTGAGGAGGTCATAGAGTCAAAAACAGTGGGGAATTCAAGAATGCATGGGACAGACATAAGGCAATTCTAGTGGGGTAGGAGGAAGTAGGCTGTTGGTTAACTAGAATCTGCAGCTTATCCATTAGGTAGGAAATGGGCAGACTAGGTGGGCCAAGCGGTCAATATTGCTGTCAAATTCTATGTTTCTATGTTTAATAAGGGCAAGAAACAACCAAGACTAAGACGAGGGTGATGGACTTCAGGAGGGCAGACTTTGGTAGGATGGGTGACATCCTAGTTGAGCACCTTGCAAAATGAAGCTGGAGATGAATGCAGATCAGAACTGGTCCATCATTAAGTTGGGTTTGACTGAGACCATAAACACATGCACAATGACCTAGAGTAAGAGTTCCAGGACCAAGAGATCAAGCTGATTCAACAAGGAGGTTACTGTGAAAGTGAGGAAAAGAAGTACAAATATACTGTGACAGAGGATGACATGGAGGCTTACTCATAAAAAATCCAGAGAGGCAGGATGAGTGGTCTGAGCAGCTAAGACTGCAAGATAACTAAGACAAGCACAGGGATAAGGGAAGCTGAAAATACTTTTCAGATATATAAGGAAGAGAAGAAGCTGTACCAATGGGATTGTCAAGATTAAGAGGAGGAGGATGGGCAGTAAGTAGTGAGGATCAGGTGGAGGCATTGAATGAGTACTTCAGCTCTATCTTCACTAGGGAAAGAGATGGACCTATGCCACAGAGGAAAATAGGGGTTTGAATGTGGGGAGATGAAACAGATGGGGCGATCAGGAGGACAGGATTTTAAAGGGTCTTAGGGCCCTTGAGGTGGACAAAGCACTAGGCCCAGATGGCGTGCACCCAAGAGTCCTGAGGGAACTGGCAGAGGTCTAGGATGGCCCCGATGGATCTGTTTAACACCTCGCTGGAGACAGGGTGCATGACTTAGGACTGGAGAATGGCACATGTGGTGCCGCTCTACATGAGTGGTGCCAGAGATGAACCTGGTAATTACAGGACAGTCAACCTTACCTCCATTGTGAGCAAATTAATGGAGACAATTCTAAAAGAAAGACTGGTAAACTTTCTGGAGATAAATGGTCTCCAGGATGATAGGCAGCATTGGTTTGTATTGGGAAGATCCTGTAATACCAACCTGATAGACTTTTCTGACTGGGTCACACGGTTGTTGAACAAGGGCCTGGCAGTGGATGCCCTGTACTTTGACTTCAGTAAAGCCTACCTCCTTGCCAAATGGAAGGTTG
Organism: Neoceratodus forsteri; assembly: GCA_016271365.2. NCBI lineage: Eukaryota > Metazoa > Chordata > Ceratodontiformes > Ceratodontidae > Neoceratodus > Neoceratodus forsteri. Next base: position 420,664,541 of record CM057451.1, read on the forward strand.
CTCAGCAAACGGAGTAATGTGGGAGTTGGAGACAAGCTGCTGAGGCTGGTCAAGAGCCGACTGCAAGACAGGAATCAGAGGGTGATTGTAGGGGAAGAACTACATATTTTATTTATTTATTTAGTTTTTGTTGACTGGGTAAGTGCACTAGACAAATCCTGCCTATTTTAGCACAACCTGGGGAGAGGGATACAGATGAATGCCAACTGACCTTGAACCAGATTAAGCTGTTGGTGGTTTTTAGTGAATGAGGAAATTTGGCCAGGACACCGGGAAATTCCTACTCTGCCTGCAGGGGCTTGACTTCCTGGGAGCAGAATGGAGGAGCCCAGTTTAGAGCCGGACAGAAGAGGAGGAGGAAGTACTGATGTAGCAGGGAGATGGAAGAATCAGTGGAAGGAGACCGGGTGGAACTTCGAGGCTCCTCAGGCGACGGAGTTTTTTCGGCTGTTGCAGTGCCAGAGAACAGGATTTGTAAGAACCGGAGCCTTCAGTTCTTGCGACTTTACTACAGAAACCGAGAAAGGAGGAGAGTTTTTGCAGGATAACACTGACATGGATTATTGGCTGGCAGGAGGGAAATGCTGTTTTCCAGTGCCAAGAGCCAAAACCTTGTAGTTCCTTGGAGGTTACTACTGACAACGTGTCTTCAATTGTCATGGATACTAGAGTCAACACTGCAATACAGGCTATGGAGTCAGTTCATCCAGTGATTTGCACACTGCAGAAACCGCTTTCCAAAGATGCTGGGTTTGTTTCAAGCTCTCCCTCTGCTGCTTTTACGCAGTTGCAACAGCCTGAGGTAAGCTGTATCTATCAAACAAACCCTTTGGATCAGGTTGGGGTGTCGGAATTTACTTTTGCCAAGAAATTAACTGCTCATATTGATTCTGTGGGGATTGAGGGAAAGGAAAACGGGCGTCTGTTTTTCAGCTAAAAGACATTTAGTGACCCTAACAGATAAACCAGTAGTTACTGGGACACTTACTAAGGACTCTGAGCCTTCTTGTCAGCAGGACAGTATTGTTAATAACCCATTGTTGGAAGAAAATTGGACCCTCAAACAGCACTGCAGGAAGCTGGTTGGTCCTTTAATAATGGTTCATGGCGTCTTCTCTGACTGGGACCCTAAATTAAACTTTTCTCAGAACGAGCCTTCATGGCAGCCTAATGTTTCTGTTTTACCCATGACACAAGCTAATTTGGTACCAGGTGATGAAAAGCAAGAACGCCTCAGGAACAAGTTCCATCATCAGAGGTTTTAATTGATTTACATACTGAACATCCTCATACTGATAAAAAACTGTGGACTCTAGTAAACCTTTGTTGTCGGACTTATTTTCTAAAATAAAGAAGAAGCAGCCCTAGACGTAATGCTGTTAGATTAAGATATAAGGGTGGTCTGGAAGCTAGGCCAGACAGGCATTATGTGGGGAAATATTTGTTGAAAGACTCTCATTTTACCCACATGAAGTGTTTGCTTTTATCAATATATCTGGTGAGGATAATTTTGATATAAGCTTCAGCTTATGCATTGGATTTATTCTGGGAACATTACAACCAGGTCAAATTCTCACCTTTATGGACCCTGCTTTGGTAATCCCCTGACTAAACCATTGGTTAAATTTGTAACAATTATGTTTCGAATGAAGGTGTGCATATTGATGACATTGTGTATTGGTTGTCCCAGAAATGTGATGTCTTGAGTTCTCCAGAGGCCATTTTAGATGACCAACAGTTTTGGACGAGGAGGTGGAAATTTAAAGTTAAACTTGACAGTCAGATTCAGGGATTTTGCATATTCCAAACTCTTTTTGTTGGGCCAGGATTGGGGGTCTGTTTTTATGCTGGCCAACCTAGGGCATGTTACAAATGTGGTGCTAGAACACACTTATCTAGCTCATGTGATAAACCCGTTGTGACAACTGTGGAGAGATTTGGTCACATTGCATTCCAATGTATGAACCATACTAAGTGTGGTTTCTGTGATGACACAGGTCATGTCTTCACTGAATGTGTGTGGGCAGCTAGGAATAAGGCTACTATTAGTAGTCCTGATCTTCTTATTCAAAAAGCTCAGGATTTGGTTTCTGAAGCAGGGCGGGACATCAGGCCTCTGGTGGTGCCACTGCATTCCTAACCCACAACCTTTAATTGTGGACTCTGTAGTTTCATTACCTGATACTTGAAAGATACCTTGCCTATGTTAGTCCCAGTATATTATGCTGACAATCAGAGCTCGGCCCAAAGAGGCAGTTCCAACAGTGCCTCTACAAGTAAAACGGTCCTCCAGGAATTTAAAACCTCCTTTGGTAGGCCGCTCTACTACAGATGTGGAAACCAGTAACCCTTTTGAGGTTCTTTCTTCTCAGTGGGAGACTCCATCATGGAGTGTCAGGACTTGGACTCACAACCAGCTAGGGACAGTTCCCCTCCCCATTTATGGTTCAAGATGGGTACAAAAGTAAAAAAAAGAAAAGCAGGAAAAAGATAGTTGAATGACTCATATTTAGATCTGGAATCATTTAAATTGGGGTCTCTAAATGTACATAGTTTGTTAAACTTTAAAAACGTCATGTTGTGTTTAATTGTATGCATGAAAATTGTTTGGACATTTGTTTATTACAAAACTTGGATTTACACCATTGACCAGGTCAGGAATTTCCAGAAGGAATGGTATTGGGGCCCTTTTACTGGTCCTTTGGACAACATTCAGCTGATGGCTTGGGGTTTCTTTTGGTACTTATGATTTTTCTTTGATAAAATTAATGGACTTGATCCCAGGGAGGTTGATGATTTTGGATGGGGTTTGGAAGTCTTTGATGTGTAGATTTATAAATGTTTATTGTTCACAAGTAAAAGCTGAAAGGTGGCACTAATGCAAATGATTAAACCTTTTTGATTACTTTATTTGCAGTTTTTCTCTGTGGAGATTTTAATTATGAATTGGACCTCAGTAAGAAATTGACAACTGCATTAAAACAGGGAAAATATATTGTGATACTATGGCTCTTCGGCATTGGTACAATCATCTGGGCTGGTTACGGCCAGTATTAAACAGAAGGGAGGCCCTCGGTTTACTTATCAAAAAATAAATACTCTTCTATAATTGATTATATTTTTTTATCTTCCAAATTATCTTTTTCTTTTCAGACTATACCTGTGGCCTTTTCGGACCATCTGTTACTTCATTGTAACATTTCTGGTGATTCACTTCCCATTGGAGGAAATCCAGGTGGAAGTTAAGTGCTCCCTTATTAAGCTCCTGTGAGATAGCATAAATTAGGTTCTTTACTGATGGCAAGGTTGTCAGTTACCTTTTATATGATGACATCAGTCAATGGTGGTGGATACGAAAGCTGATTTATGCAAATTCTTTTCAAAATCAAGGAAAATAACGTCAAATTCTTATTTTATTAGCTATTTAGCTTCTGGCAACAATTGTATTATTTGTTTTCTAAGGCTAATACTTCAAAGTTTGATTATTCATCACAAATACACATACTTAAAAAGGAAATGTTATCGGTACAATATGACAGGGCAAAACTGCTACAGTTATTCAACAATATAGGCAAAAAGTAACCTCATAGATCTTTTAAGGCCTTAAGAAGTATAGAACTAATACTTCTTAAATGCCTTAAGTCAATCAAGCAGGAATATAGTGATGGATAATGAGAGCATACAGAACATTATAAAAGACTTCTTTCTAGCACATGCACCTGCAGTACCTCCCAGCGTGGCAGAAATGGAACATTTCTTTCTTCTATTCAAATTCCTGAGTCAAACTTCAAAAAAATGTTCTGGTACAACCTATAACACGTTTAGAAATAGAGGATGTAATAAAATCTCAAAAAGACGGCATTTCTCAGGACAAGATGGCTTAACGATGGAGCTTTACAAGACTTTTCCTTTGGAATTCAATCAGTGTCTAGAATTAGTTTTAATTTTTTCTTTCTTGTAAGGTTTTTCCAGGGTGGTTCCCAGCTGGATTGGTAATATTCTTGTACAAATCGGAAGCAAACCCATTTGGAGAATTGGAGACCAATTACACTTTTAAACACTGATTATAAGCTTTTCACAGGAATTTTAAATAACCGACTAAAAAATTTGCTGTCACGGTGCTTTCCCTTACCAATTTTATGGACTACCTGGCAGAGAAAAATCCAGCAGGCCCATGATCCTCGTGATCTCATTGAATACACAGTTTCTCAAGGGAAAGGGGCTGTATTGTTTCAGTGGACCAGAAAAGGCTTTTGATAGGGTGTATCGCCCGTACTTGTTTTGTCCTTGCGGCACTATGGAGTACCTAAGGTAATGATTCATTGGATCACAGCACTTTATGAGGGGCACTGGCCCACCAATTGTGAATGGCATATGTGGTGTGGGGTTCCACATGCCTAGTGGGGTTCGATCAAGGATGCCCTTTGAGCCCTCTTTTATATTCTTTTCTATAGATTCTTTAATAAGATCAGTGACTACCATTCCCAAATGGGAGGGATGTTAGGCCCATCCGGCTTGTCTGAGCATTTTATTCAGGCCTATGCTGATGATTTATGATATTTTTTCCAAAATTGAATCTATCACTATTTTTCTGGAATTAATGGTTTCTTTTCTAGGGTATCTAACTCTAAAATTCAAGAACAAAAAAGTCAGGGCTTAGTTATAGGACGAGGGGATGTTGTAGAGGAAATTATTGAAGGAATTTCAATTTCATGGGGCCTATAAAAATTTTGGGCTTATTTTACGTGCTGAGAATTTATCAGAACTAAACTGGAACACTGCAATACATAAAATTGAGGGAAAATTGACTTATGGAGAAAATGGAAATTGTCAAAATTAAGAGAGTTCAGATATTGAAGCAATTTGTTATTCCTTGCTTTTGTATCTGACTATGGTTTTCCTTTACCTATGTCCTTAGAAACCAGACTTTATAGTATATTTTTCAATTATTATGGGGTAATCGGTTAAATCCGATTAAACGGCAGCATACTTATTTAGAAAAAAGGAAAGGTGGACTTGGGATGGTGGACCCGTAGTTTTCTTTCATACTTATTCATCTCACATAATATTCGACCAGGCTTCTTCCCAAATAACCCCTTATGGGTCTTTGTTTAAACACATTTTGGCTAACTACTTTTTAGCCTGGCAAAATTTACCCCGAAACCGATCAAATCATTAAAAGTGCCAAACTATTTTTGTCAGTGGCAAAGAAGTTGTTTACCTGGGGTATTCCAGTTCAATTGGTCAAGGATAAGACTGGGCGTAATTGTATAAAGAAGTAATGACATTGCTTTATCCGTCTGAACCTGCCTTTAAAATTGCCCTATGACTCATGTCAAAATTGCTATTCAAAGATTGAATACTCCTAGATTGCCTGAATGTATGTGGGAATTGATTTGGCTTTCCTTGTATGGTCGTTTGAACGTAAGGGGCAATGCTAAACATAAAGTTGTAACCGAAAGACACTGTCCTTATCCAGATTGTATTGCTCAAGAAGAAACAATGGAACATTTTTATGTTCTTGCTCTTATGCCACGTCTTTATGGAAATTCCTGTCTGCTAAATGGAATATGTCTTGGCTGTTATATACAGATTATAATACCTTGATTTTAGGCATTAATTTCCAGTTGAATAGACGTTATGATAGGAAACATGGCACCTTTTTGTTGTTGTTTAATTTATTATTTATGGCAAGCCCGATGTCAGTGGGTCTTGTACCAAAGGAGGATGTCCTATGAAACTGTTAACATATTAATTACAGGGGCTATGGAAAGGATTTATGTTCAAGATTGTGAACACGCCACCTCTTGGCAGGTTACCAGTTGTGGAAAGGATTCCCAATGTTTATCAAATATAAATAGTATGCCTTTCTTGATCTGATATACATAATTATTTTTATTTATTTTTTTATTTTTTATTTATTTATTTTGTGTGTGTGTGATTTAACACAATGTGATATTTAATTTGACTTCTTCATAATTAATGATTGCTTTATGTTTTGTTTGCTTTAACACTGTTGGTTTTCATTTGTCCTTGATGTTTGTACAAATAAAAATTCCCTACTCTTTTGATAAGTGCCATGGGATCTTTAACATCCACCTGAACTACCACTAATCCAGGCAGATGGGACCTCGGTTTAATGTCTCATCCAAAGACGGCACCTCAGAAGTGCAGCACCCTCTCATGATGCACTACAGTGTTAGTATTGGGATATTAACACAAGTGCCAGATGTGGGAACTGAACCCACAGCCCTCTGATCTCCTGGCCTATAAGCCTAGACCTGTAACCAGTGGGGTCCCACAGGGTTCAGCACTCAGGCCAGTGTTATTCAACATCTTTATTGGTAACATAGCAGATGGGGTCAAAGTAAAATCTGCTTATTCACTGATGATACTAAGCTCTGTGAGGCGTGGACACAGAAGAGGGAGACAGGTGCTCAGGAAGGATCTGGCTAGGCTAGCGATCTGGTCTGGCAACTGGCAGTGGGGTTTAATGCCAAGAAGTGCTAGGTCATGCACCTGGGAGCTAGGAAACCTGGGGCTAATTACAAGCTGGGGATGTACTAGTGTCCATTTTAAAAGAGCAAAAGTATCTAGGGGCAATAGTCAAGGGAGGCATGAGACACTCTGTGCAGTGCTATAAGACAGCAGCCAAAGCAAATAAAATGCTGGGATGCATCACCAGAGGAATCACCTCCAAGAAAGAGGAAGTCATTCTGTAATTGTACAGGCCATTGGTGAGACCACACTTAGAGTATTGCATGCAGTTCTGGTGCCCTTATTTGAAGAAAAGACATCAAACTGCTGGAGGGGTGCAGCATAGGGTGAACAAGATGATCCAGAACCTGGGGGACAAATCACGTGAGGAGCTCAATATGTATTCTGTGGAGGAGGACAGAAGGGAGCTAGGGGATATGATAGAAATCTTCAAGTACCTGAACGGTATAAACAAGGTTGGAACAGTGGGCATTTTCAATTTAAAGGGAGGGACCTACAGGGCCATATTCTGAAACTAGTGGTGATTAGAGTTAGGAAGGAAATGAGGAGGCTCTTTTTCATAGAAAGTCTGGTGTCAAAGTGGAAAGAACTGCTAGAGGAGGTGGTCTCACTGAAAATGGTGGGCAGTTTTAAAGGGGTGGTCCAGGATAACGGAGATTCATAACAGGAAGGAGGATGGGAAGGGAAAAAGGGTGGGGAAGATAACTCTGTTTATTTATTTGAATTTTGATGACTGGGTAGGTCAACTGAGACAAAGTCCCTTCTTCAGTGATGATCTACGGAATAAAGCATTCAAGAACAAAACATAATACAATAATACTCATAGAATAGTACAGTGAGTCACAATACACAGTTAAGCCATAGGTAAATAACAACAGTACCCGAGCAGGCAATAACCAAAGGATTCAGGATTACAGGCAGTTTGCAGGTAGCCAGGAGGCAGGAGAAAGACTGACATTTAATACCATGCAGGGACATTTATGGCATTCACATACCAGATGTCATCAATTTAAACAGCAAGATAACTAAGAATAGCCAGATTCAACTGTATTTGGTTAGAGACATGGGGTTCAAGTTATAGTCAGATGCTATTCTAGGTAGAAGAGGCATGAGAAGTGGGAGAACAGCTTGTCTTTGAGATAGGAGAGAGGAAGCTGTTTGTGGCTGTTGCAGAGATTGAGAGAGACACATAACATTAGTCACATGTGGCCTAACTTGGTAATAACAGTTACCTCTGCATTGGGGGTTGAAGAACTCATCCTTACAGAGTTTTTGAGTTGGTTAATGGTTTTGCAGGAAAGTAGAGTGGGGCAAATTATTCCACATTCTGGGGGCAGTAATGGCATAGAACTGTTGGCCTATCTTTGGCCTGTCCTTTGGGAGCTCAGTAATGGTAAGCTAGAAGATCTTAGTACACGAGGGTAGGTTTTAGGATAGCAGGCCCATCAGACTGGGTGGGGAGGCTGATGAATCAACTTAAAGGTGGTACAGTGCAACGGAAAAGTCAAATTTGTGGTCAAAGATTGGCCAACTTAGTTTGTTGAGTACAAGGCAGTGGTGAGTATGAGTAGCTGCCAAGTGGCAAACGAGCTATCCTATGGTATGTCTTTTTAGTCTATTCAGTAACGGAGCCTTAACCGAGTGGATGACAGGTGCCACATAGAATAGATCAGGGAGTAGGGTGGCAGAGGCATTGGCCACTCCAGCATGTTTTGAGAGGTAGGTGCTGAGCGGTAGAGCAGCCCACGTTTTGATTAGTGGTATTCATGGTGTTGTTTATGTGCTTCGAGCACTAGGTTCTCATCAAGCATGAGTCCCAGGTATTTGAATGATGAAACATTTTCCAGTGGAGAACCTGAGGAGGGTTTTAAGAGGAAGGGTGTGTCATATGGGGTTTTGAAGGAGGTGTGCCAAAAGAGCATAGTTTTTTTTTATCATTGAGAACCAGTTGGTTATTTAAGAACTAAGATTCTAGGGCATGGAAGTCGAGGCTCAAGATTCGAGTCGGGTGTGGATATCCTTGGAAGATCTGTGGAGTATTGTATCATCCGTGTAGAGTTGTACTGATGCACCACCACAGTTAAGAGGCAGGTCATTGATGAATATGTAAAATAGTAGGGGACTAAGTAAGGTCTTCTTGGGACTCCGTCAATGATTGGTGCTAGAGGGATAGTGTGTTTGTCGATTTGACACATTGAGAATGATTTTCTAGGTAATCTGAAAACCATGGAAGGTTATTATCCAGTCCAATATGGTGAAGTTTAGCTATTAGCAGGGGTGATTAACAATGTCAAAGTCTTTAGTTAGGTCTACAAAGACTGCACCGTGGCTGCCCAGATCCATGTTATTGAACAAGTCAGAGGTGGACGAAAGCAGGGCAGAGTCAGTTCCATGGTGTTTACAGAAACCATGCTGAAAGTCTGTGAAGATGCTTGTTTGTTCAAGGAATGAGTACAACTGGTCATAGAGGATTCATTTTGAGTTTTTGCAGTAGGTCAGAGGATAGAAATTTGTCTGTAGTTTTGGGCTATATCAACGGCCCATATTTGTGGAGAGGTACCTCTACCACTGTTTTCCATTGTCAGGGATGAGTGGGTGATGAAAGACAGATTGATTAGCATCAGAACGGGCAGGGCAACACTGATGCCCCAATGCGGAGAATTTAGGGGCATAATGTCAAAGCATAGAGCTATCACTTTGAGTCTCATGAGCAACTTTAGGACTCAAAATTGGTGGCAGTTTTATATGAAAGGTGGGACAGCTGGTCTTGTGTTGTTATTGATTGGTATTGTAGTATGAGCAAGAGGGAAGACCATGTTTGGGAGTAAGATCTATAAAGAGTTGTTTATTCCATTAGCAATGTCCAGAGGTGTTGTGAGAGTGGCCCCATTAGCGGCCATGGTTCAGGAAACAATGCGTTCTCTGCCTTTTAGTAGGATGTTCATCTGGTGCCAGAAGCTTTTAGGGGTGGTAAGGTTTGTTTCTTGCAAAGATATAAGATAGTCTCTTTTGGCCACCTTTTTTATTTCTGCATAAATTGCAGAGCTGACGATAAATAATCAATCAGTATGTACCCCAGATCTCTTAAAGGTCTTCCAGGCTTTATCACGTATGTGCATGAGACCCTAGGTCATTAGTTAGCCAAGGGGCAGGAAGCCTTTGGATCTTCTGATTTTATATGGGACAAGAAAGTCACAGGCAGCTGTGAACATTGAGATAAGATAGTCAAGGGCCTGATTTATGTCATGGAGGTGTTGGTGGTGACCAATCGATGGAGGCTAGGCAGCTATTGTATTCTTCCTTGTTGAACTTGGTCACATCCCTGGTTTTGATTATTTTGGGGTTGATGGGGTGTAGAGTTGTTCCAGACTCAATAGGTGGGTGAGTGATCACTCAAGGAATCTGGGAAGATACCAGCAGCTTTGATGTTAGCTGGCATGCTGGTTATGATCCAGTCGAGGATAGTGTGTCTCCCAGACTTCATGTTCAGTCTAGTAGGTTGCTGTATGATCTGCACAAAATTAATATCTGCCAGAGCACAGTAGTACTTCACATTTTGTGAGCCAAGTCAGTTAAGCTTAAAGTCACCACATACAACTGTGTCATGTCTGGGGATGTTGTCCAGGCTGGTGATAACCTCCTCATAAGAGGGCGCATGTCTGGGAGGCAGATAAATGCAGCCTAACACCAGTTTCTTGGACCCACCAAGAGTGACGGTGAAGAAGATATGCTCAGCCAGAGGGTGGATATCAAATCATCCATTTCATCAGCAGTCAGTTCAGTCCGGCATAGATCACAACACCCCACATTTTCATGAGCCCAGTCCTTCCTTAAGATGGAGAATTAACTGTAAAAAATATATATTGCCAACCTTGATATGTGTTATGATTGTACATCTTTGACAACCTTTGTATGTATGTTGCCCCTTCTTCTTATGTGGAACCTTTGTCAATGAGCAGTTCCTGCTCAAGGTATATGTAATCCTAGAGTTTAATAAAATAAAATAAATAAAAATCAGGAAGGATAACCTCATGATTTGATGTCAGGTTTTAGCCAGGCTTCAGATATGCATAGGATGTCAGGTTTATGAAGCTGGGTCCATGCTTCAAGATCGAGCATCTCACCTCTGATACTTTGGATATTTATGTGAGCTATTTTGAGGCTTGGGGTGTTGGTCCAAGTGGGCAGCTGTCTCAGGGAGTTTGGTACACTTCCACATGGGGTGTGTGAAGCGGCCAGAATTCAGCCAGGGTTTCGTTCAATGTCCCCAGATAGCAGCATAGTACAGAGATGGCACTGTATCAGGGGTATGCAAAAGGTCATTTTCGCCACTGTCTCATTTGAGTTGGAGTTAGGGTTGTTTTACATTAAAGGGCTAGTAACTGGAAACATGGACACTGTGAAAACTCTAGACAAGGAGGGTATGATGTTGGTTGAGGATAGGGCATTGATTGGAGGTCATTGGGACCTTGAGTAGTGAGGGCTGGTGATGGCCCATAATGCAGCAAAGTGCCAAACAAATTAGTACCACTCCTGTACCTTTTAAGCATAGCATGGTTGTGGTATGTAGTGGGACTTCCTTGGAGCTGTTAGTCTGACGAGAGGGACAAGAGATGGTAGAACTAAGGATTAGTTCAAAGTGTCCAGCCAACCACAACGTACTTGGGAGTGACTTATGAGCATTTAATGGAGGTCTGGAGTGGGGGTAGGGGCAGGCCAAAAATCAAGTGCGTGGAGTTGCATTTTGAGAAGGGGGTAGCTCCTGTAAAATAGACTGAACTGCAGACCTGAGCAGACTTGATAGACCATTACAGCCTGTTTCTGCTGGCATTTTGTATGTTTGAATGTTCGTAAAAGCCACTAACATTCACCAGCACAGAAGGAGACTTGGGTGATCAGATCAAGTACAAGATATTACCAGGGACGTCAAGTAGGAAGTAGGAAAATGTGATTGCAGAAGAAAGTTGAAGTACCCCAGAAAACTAAGCCCATAAACAGTTAACTAAACATTTAGCAAAAAAAAAAACAACAAACTGAAAGGAGGAGGCACAGATCTTGAATATCTCTAGCACTACTGAAGCAGATATTCATCTGACCCTGACTCCAAACATTCATCGACATTGAACATTGCTACTGTTCCTGGGTATGTTGAATAATTATTTCACTGTGCTGACATTGCTGCAGTTGCGAGAGATTAACTAATCATTTCAAAGTGGCAATATGGACTTACTTTCATATTGTCAAATAAATGAATAATTAACTGCTTGTACACTTTGATGAAAATTAACATGGGGCTACTGAAAGAAAAAAAGCATTTTTTTGTTACAATGCAATATCTCAAATGCAGCCTCAATAAAATCTCATCCAACAGCTAATTTTAGGCACATGAAGAAAATCTGGTTCAGATATAGAGGATAACGTATAGTCCTCTATCGGTAACTACTTTGTTAACCATCGAGAAGTTGTCAGGGTGACCATGTAAACCTCGAAGTGAAGCATGAGAGGTTTACATAGCCATGTCAACCTCGAGACATTATACAAACCGGCTACCAATAGAGGGACCATACATTATATTTTATAGTATATGGTTCCAAGAAAATGAAGAAGGCTCCTTACTCTTGAGGTTTCAGTCTCCCGCTGATGTTCTGGGTCATTTGACACAGTCCTGCACAAAGATTAATAAACAAATTAGCCAGCCTGGGAGTGGGTCCCAGGGTAGTAGCCTGGGTAAAACACTGGCTGGACAACAGGACACAGAGGGTAATAGTAAATGGAGTCCACAATGAAGAAAGGGGTTACTAGTGGTTCAGTACTGGGGCCAGTCTTTTAATGTCTTTATAAGTGACATTGCAGAGGGACTAGAAGAAAAGTATCTCTTTGCAGATGACACAAAGATCTGCAACAGGGTTGATATGCAAGGTGGAGTGGAAAGGATGAAAAGAGACCTGGCAAGTGGGAGGAATGATCAAATGTATGGCAGCTTAGATTTAGTGCAAAGAAGTGCAAAGTAATGCATCTGGGAAACAAAAACCCAGGGAAGAGTACACAATGGGGGTTGAGATACTGACAACAACAAAATGGAAAGAGACCCGGGTAGTCATTTCAGATGACCTAAAGGTGGGGCCTAATGTGAGAAGGCAGTAAGGAGGGCTGGGGGATAATGGGATGCATAGGGAGGCATCAACAGTAGAAAACAGGAAGTTGTTGGCCCTCTGTACAGACAATTAGTAAGACCACATCTGGAGTACTGTGTGCAGTTCTAGAGACCCATCTCCATGAAAGACATAGACAGGGTGGAGGCTGTCCAGAGGAGGCGAGCAAAATGGTGCAGGGTCTGCACCAGGAGACATATGAAGAAAGACTAAAGGAGCTTAAGATGTATAGCCTCGAGGAAAGGAGGAGAGGGGAACATGATAGAAACTTTCAAATACCCCAAGGAGATCAACAAAGTTCAAGAGGGTAGATCTTTCAGAAAAGAGATGTGCAAGAACAAGGGGCACAATGTGAAGATAATGTGGGGACAGCTCAGAGATAATGTGTGGGAAGTACTTCTTCACAGAAAGGGTTTAGATGCATGGAACAGCTTTCCTGAGGAGGTCATACAGTCAAAAACAGTGGGAATTCAAGAATGTATGGGACAGACATAAAGCAATTCTAGTGGGGTAGGAGGAAGTAGTCTGTTGGTTAACTAGGATCTGCAGCTTATCTGTTAGGTAGGAAATGGGCAGACTAGGTGGGACAAACAGTCCTTGTCTGCCATCAGATTCTATGTTCTATGTTTCTGTTCTATCACCACTGCACCCTTTCTGAAAGGCTATCGGTTTATGTGAGAAAAAGGTGCATGTATGCACTGATTCTTTCAGTTGTTAACCCATCGATGTGACATACCATAGATGGGTTAACAACGTGTGTTTATCACATATCGATGGTAAACGTTGTTATAAAAATGTAGATTTCTTGCGGGATCACGTGATGCTGCAGCCTGAGTAGCAGGACCTAGTCGAGCTCCTGCTATTCTAAACTCATTCTGCATTTTAAACTGCCTGGAAGGAAAGTTAGCAAAATGCAAAAAGAGTCTGTGTCCTTGAAGTGGTGGTGGAGCCAACTGGCACTGAAAGATGGAAGCAGAAATGAAACCCTGCGATGCCCCGGCACACCCGCCTGTCTCCCAGAAATCCGGGAAGAGACCAAAGGCCCAGTCATCAGGAGGAGGAAAGGCGTCTACTACTACAGCCTTGAAAATGCTGGTACCAGAAACAACTCCCCTTACACTGGAACTTTTCAAGCTGAATTGCAGCCCTGAGAGAAGATGTGAAAACAGTGGTGACCGAGATTAAGCAACTGAAAGGGGCTCTGGAGGAGCTAAATATCAAAGTAGCTGATGCAGAGGCCGAATAACCTCCTGAGAGAAATGGGCAAGTCGTATTGAGGAAACCACGATCAGCAACTGTCAGCGCATCAAGAAACTTGAGCAAAAAGTCGAAGATCTAGAAGGAAGATCCGATGAAATAACGTGGTCATACTGGGAATACCTGAAAAGAAGAAAGCCAAAATGTAATTATGTTTATGCAGAAGCTATTTGAAAAACTTGCGGCCCCTCTCCTCACAGACCACATATGAGAGAGAGCTCATGGGCGTTGCAGCCTATTCCAGCTCTGACCAGCAGCCCAGACCCTGTTAGCCAAATTACTAAACTACCAGGAAAGGCAGCATTTGCTCTCTGAGATAGAGGTAAGAGCAGGTTCTTTGGGAAGGCAAGAGGATTAGAATTACTCAAGACCTACTGGCTTCTGTCACGGCAGCGAAGATCCCTTTTTCACCCATTGGTGACCAAGCTGATTGTGGGAGGTATACAATTTCGTGTAGAGGTACCCGGCCCATTTCAAGTAATGGTGCGAGGGCCTGGGTATCCTTGAGGATGTGGACTCAACCACGAAGTCTCTGCAAAAGAATTCCCGACCTTTTCAAGCTTAAGTAAGGCGGTCTACAGGTGAAGATCACTAGAGAGCGACTCAACAGGGTGGAGATCTACGGAAGCGACAGACTTCAAGGACATAAACAAGTCTATTCTGTTTTTTTCCCTTTCAATGTTACAGACTTATTGCTGTACCTTCCGTTATAGAAGACTGATGGACTCAGGAGTTCTTTCCATGGCTCGCCTTGTTTGAATCCTTTGGGGAGGGAGGGGCTATCTCGGATATTGTATGCAGTACAAGATTAGCTTTTGATAGAAAAACTTCATTATTAAGCCCCATGTAGACATTGGTCATTAATTATAAATGCATGTTATACGGGCGTGGATTGATGGCGATAGTGTGGGTTCAGCTCACCCAAGAAGAAGCGAGTGTGGATCGGAGTGCCCCAGGTGAAACCACAATGAGGATCCTCATTAGTGACTTCCAGGGGCCAGATATGTACGCTCTGGGTGTGATGCGAGGTCATGGCTACCCATTGTAATGTAGCATTCCCCATGAGGGCATGAGTCTAGGGAGTCTTGGGATGGTGGGAGGGCAATGGCTGTGGACGCAGCGGGACTCGCCATGTCACGTAACCATGGCAGGTGGGAGGAGATGTTTTTGGTGCATAGGTTCAGTTAACAGGTTAGGAGGTATATCTTTTGAGGAGTGGAGGGTGGGAGGGGCTGGGACTGGGTTGCTAGTGGAAGGGTAAAAAGGAGTGGAGGGAATTTTGGTGTTTGTTTATGGTTTCTTTGGGTAATGGAGAAGAGAGGGATTAGGAGGATTATGGGGGACCTCAGCACAGCTCAATAGGGATTGACGTGAGGATATGCTACCGGGGTTTCATTTAAAGTAGGCTTTTGTTATATATTTAATGAATATGGCTAATACCATAAAAATGCTACTTGAATGCTAAGGGCCTGAGGCAGCACGTCAAACAAAATAAGGTCCTTAAACATCTGGATCTGTTATCTATAGACATAGGAGTTATGCAGGAGTCTCACCTGCTAGACTCGGAGGTTAATTGTATGAGACGCCTACAGATTGGGCATCTTTTCTCCACTGAGGGACCACCAATAGTGCTGGGGTCCTAATAGTGATTAACAGGAAGATTCCTTTTGTAATGAAACAAGTAATTAAGGACCCACAGGGTCGTTTCTTGTTTATTCACGGTTATTTATACGCCACTGAACTCGTTCTGGGATCTGTGTATGGGCCCAATCTAGATTCCCTGACTTCTTTGTGAAGATAGTCAAGGTATTACAACTTTTTAGCACTGCCAATGGTTAAGGGGAGACATGAATGTAGTGGTGGATTCTTCAGTGGACCGCCTCCTCTCCACTGGAAGAATCCGCTCACCAGCCCAAAGAGCTATGTCTGAGTTCTTGAGTTGTATGCTCTGTGTGATGTCTGGAGAGTGCTCCATCCCTTGGAGAAGGAATTTACCTTCATATCCCCTGTGCACAACATGGGATCTCATATTGATTATATATTCCTTTCACATAGTTTCTTCCCAGGGTGGTTGAAGCCCTCATACAACCAGGTCCCCTTCCGATCATGCATTGGTGGTGTGTCAACTAGCACCTCCCTTTACCAAGAAGCCCCTCAGGTGGGAGGTCAATAACTACATGATAAAGGAAGATAAAATGGTCCAAGTAATTAGTGAGCATATCCGTCAATTCATAGGAACCAATTCTGGCTCTGTGGAGAGGCCTGATATGCTCTGGGGAGCCTTCAAGGCATTCACGAGGAGGGCCTTAATTAGCTTAGCCCTTCCAGAAGAAAGAAAAGGATAGAAAGTTGAAAGGAATATTACATGAAATTCAACATAAAGAAGCAAGGGTAGGTTCCCATTATCTGAGCTTGAAAACAGGACTTAGCCAGACTCAGAGAGGACTATCTAGAATCACTGAGAGGCAAAGCAGAGTTTGCGATCCTCAAGGTCAAGCGGCATATTCAGACATGGGAGAAAAGGCTGAAAAGCTGCTGGCACTGAGGATTAAACAAATAGAGGCAAACAGACACATTTTGGCAATCCATTCCCCAACAAACAATGTGCTCCGGACAACAGCGGAGGAGATAGTCACGGAGTTCAGAGGTACTATGCTAGTCTGTACAGTGCCAAAGAGTCAGTATCAGATACTAGCATGGATAGCTACCTGGAGGATCGGACTATCTTCTCTGTTGAGCGCCCAGCAGGATCGATTGATCTCCCAATAACTGCGGAGGAAATTGCCAGCGTTGTAATGGCGTTGCCCTCAGACAGATCACCTGGCCCTGATGGGTTTTCGCCAATTTTACAAAAGATTTTGAACCTGTTGCTCCCTATGTTAATGTCCCTTTTTCAGTATATTTTATCTGGTGCACAAACGGATCTGGCCTTGTGGGAAGCTTTAAGCGTTTTAATTCTGAAGCCTGGGAAGAACCTGGAATTTCCGGCAAGTTACAGCCCTATATCACTAATGAATCAGGGCATTAAAATTCTAGCCAAGATACTGCGGACCGTCTGATTTTAGTGATCCCTGATTCTATAGGGCCAAGAACAAGTTGGGTTAGTGAAGGGACGGCTTCTCGATGGACCATCTTAGAACTCTGTGCATGTCCTCTCCGTAACCAGAGGCGCTCCTTCGGCAGCCCTAGTCTCATTGGATGCAGAGAAGGCATTCGACAGGATGGCTTGGAACTTTCTATTTAGGGCTTTGAGTGCTTGCAAGATCCTGCAGCCTTTTCTGAGTTGGGTTAGAACTCTTTACTCCACCCCATCAGCCAGAGCTATGGCTAATGGAGTGATATCCGAAGTATTCTCACTTTACTCTGGCACCAGGCAGGGATGTCCCCTTTCACCGCTACTCTTTATTATATATTTAGAGCCCTGGTCCATGAGATTAAGCAATCCTCCAGATCAAGGGGTGGTTATCCAAGGACACGAGGTTAAAATATCAGCATACACTGATGACTTACTTTTGCAGTTAACAAATCCAGATAAGTCGATACCGGCATTACTGGAAGTGGTCCAGGAGTTCGCTACGTTCTCTAATTATAAGTTAAATGTCAACAAATCTCGGTGTTTCCACTCCAACTACAGGGTGGTTAAGTCACTAGCCAACCAATGTGGTATGTCCTGGACTCCGAACTCCTTAAAATATCTGGGTATTCAGGTGGTAAAGACCGCCCAGCTCCTAAAGCTGAACTTGGGCAAGTTAGTTAAAATCTTAGCGGTAGACTTGAAAAGATGGTCCAAGTAGCCCATTACACTCTGGGGACGAGTAAACCTTATCAAGATCCAAGATATCAAGATATCAAGTGTCCTGGCCAAATTTCCCTCATTCACTAAAAATACCACCAACAGCTTAATCTGGTTCAAGGTCAGTTGACATTCATCTGTATCCCCTCCCGGGTCATGCCTGAAAATAGGCAGGATTTATCTAGTGCACTTACTCGGTCAACAAAAACTAAATAAATAATAAATAAATAAATAAAGATGAACCTTTTCCCAGAATTTTTACCATTACGTTTGCTCAATGTGTGGATTCCTAGTTCCTGGTTCCGTAAAATTAATGCAATAATAACAAATTTCATCTAGGCGAAAGACAGCCCAGAATTGCGTATTACAAACTGGTCGCCCAAGGAAAGAGAAGGTATCCGCCTCCCATAGCTGTTGTTTACTACTGGGTGAGTCATATGGTGAAATACTTGAGGTGGTTGGAAAAGCGGAGGAAACTACCCCGGAAGAGAGCCTTCTGATGGCTAGCTGCAGATAGAATTAACTTCTATTAAGCAGCGGTGCAATCTAACACCAATATCGTTATTTCATATAAGGCCAGTGATCTTTCCCTTGGCTGAAACGCACCACAATAGCGATTTCAGTGAAGG
Organism: Neoceratodus forsteri; assembly: GCA_016271365.2. Classification (NCBI taxonomy): domain Eukaryota; kingdom Metazoa; phylum Chordata; order Ceratodontiformes; family Ceratodontidae; genus Neoceratodus; species Neoceratodus forsteri. The sequence continues at coordinate 420,682,870 of CM057451.1, forward strand.
TTTCTACCTGAATATGTTCTAGCATGGAGTATAGGCAGGTGACCGATTTGACCCAGCCTGTCTGGGCACCCCAACATAAAAATAGAGAACAAGCCAATCAGGCACAACTGGCTCCCACAATTAAATAATGTCAGGCTTGCCCAATTGGTGGTGCAGGACAGCTCATGGCTGCAGTGACTACTATTTTAAACAGATTTGACATACCTACTAAATTTATCTTCAAAGTTTATCAGCTTAAACACTTGTTAGTAAAGGAGTTTGGGCCGTTCCGCCCCTCCCAGACAGGATAAGGTATCAGGACATGTTGCTAACACTAATAGGACATCGACATCGGTATCTGGTATTTACAAAACTTATATACTTGTAAATACCCTGAAGTATTTATTCAAAGACATACTGGGAAATGTATTTTCCTAACCTAGAAATAGATGGGGTAGCTCTTTGAAAACGTTCACAAATATATTACACAGGATAGGTTAAGATTGACACAATTCCATATCTTGCATAATATATATTATACTCCCAGAAACTCCACAGATTTGGTCTTACAGACTCTGTCTCATGCTCCAGATGTGGACAGGAGGAGGGGACGTTATATCATATATTCTGGTCGTGTCTGAAAGTTGCTACTCTCTGGGATGTTATCCGTCAGAGGTTGGATCCCTTCTGGCCTCTCCGATCTTTTAAGCCAAGTGTGCCTGTTGAGAATTATGCTTCCATACCAGTTGTATCTAGAAGATATCACATGGCTTTAATTTCCTTATCAATCAAAAGGTTGTCCTTAGGCACTGGAAGGACAGTGAAGACATCTCTTTTCGGATGTTTTTTATTTATTTATTTATTTAGCTTTTGTTGACCGGGTAGTGCACTAGACAAATCCTGCCTATTTTCAGGCATGACCCCAGGGGGAGGATACAGAGGAATGGCAACTGACCTTGAACCAGATTACGCTGTTGGTGGTATTTTTTAGTGAATGAGGGAAATTTGGCAAGGACACCGGGAAATTCCCTACTCTTTTCGATAAGTGCCATGGGATCTTTAACATCCACCTGAACTACCACCAATCCAGGTAGATGGGACCTCGGTTTAACGTCTCATCCGAAGGCGGCACCTCAGAAATGCAGCACCTCTCTCATGCTGCATTACAGTGTCAATACTGGGATATTAACCCAAGTGCCAGATGTGGGAACTGAACCCACAGCCCTCTGATCTCCGCCTCAGAGGCGAGTGTACTACCTACTGAGCCACTGACACTGACTTTTTAAAGAGATCTTGGCCAACCTTAGAATAGAGAAGTGGTGGCTAGTTTAAATAATAGGTTGGATAAATACAAGCGAATTTGGGAACCCTTGTACTAGCTGCTTTGCATTTAGGTTACTCCTCCAAAAAATTATTTAGGTTATCGGTGGATATTTCCGATAATCTGAGCTGTGCTGGGGGAGGGTAGGGAGGTGGGGTTGGGGACAGCTCCATAAACAGCTGTACGAATATTGTATATGTGATTTCCATAAGTGCTGTCCGGAGTTGCTCTCATGTGTAATTGTGAAAATCAATAAACTTTGAATTATAAAAAAAATGAGATTTCTACATATAGCAACATTCTACCATACATTATAAAGCTATTGAAGAAGAGGACATGTAGAGTCAGAGAAAAAAGCAAGTGAGCACAATCTCCAATTCCTAGTAATATTGTTTTAATCAATACAGGGACAAGGAAAACACCAACATCACGTGGTTATGCCTTCCCCTTTATGTACCAATTAGGAGGCAACAACTGAAATATTTGAAATCAAAATGACAATCAGTCATAAGTTGTCACATTATAAATTAAATAGCCAAGTCTAGGGGTGGTAGAGTATTGCATTATCATTTAGGAGATTCAGCTTTTCAGCTCAAGCCCAACTACTGTACCTTCATTGGCCCAGTGGATTCAAGGAGGTGCTGCAGAGATAGCACATTGTACATGAGTAGAAGCAATATTTCACTTCTTCAGCAATAAGGCATCCTTTGATAACTGCTCTTTCCCTGACATTGTGGGTGACCACACAAGGTTGTTCAGGCCCACCCAGAGCATGTCACAGTTGTGGGAGAAGCAACAGTGGAGGTGATCTGTACTTAGGAAGAGAAAGGAAAATTACCAGCATGTTCTTTGGATGATGACTACAATGCTTCAATGCCACATGACTCTGTAACACTCTAGTTTCATACACACCAAACCACTGTCAAAGGCATGGATCATATATTCCCCATGGGATTGGGTGGGGCACCCTGTGATGGAACAGATTTATCCTCTGATGGTGGTTGTTACAGGGTGTCAGGAAACTAGATTTTAGTGGTCAGCAATGTGATTCTGAATGTAACATTACTTTTATAGGCCCCAAAGTGTGAGACACTAGGGTTCATGGTTGGAAAAAATAAGTAAATTAGAAAAGTAGTAATTTCTGTTGTGAAAATGAGGGCTCTGCTAAAATACTTTCCCAGTCTTTCAAGATCTGACCTTCAAACCTTAAATGTGGACCAGCTCACTGATTCTTTGGACAAATATAATACTCTGTGCACACAACAGCATGGTTTAGAAAAGGGCATAGTACCACCACTGCCCTGCTTGAATTTACTGGTGCAGTGCATAGTTCCCTTGATAAAGGTCTTCTTACTGGGGCTGTCTTCATCGACCTCTCGAAGGCATTTGACACAGTCCATCATCGGCTGCTGTATGACCAACTACTCCTTTCTGGCCTCGCACTGGACTTAGCCGCTGGTTCAGAAGCTACCTTGACAACCGCTCTCAAAGAGTAAAATTGCCAATGCTATCTCAGACACCTTGCCTGTCCACTCCGGAGTCCCTCAGGGGTCCATACTGGCCCTCTCCTTTTCAGCCTCTTTTAAACTCCCTACCACAGTCCAGCTCAGAACAAATCATCCTGTATGTGGATGATGCTGTTGTCTTTTCTACGCACAAGGACCTTTCACCACTAACACAGCCTCCAACTCAGATTCAGTGCCAGTTGAAACATGGTTCTCCAATCATAAACTAGTCCTCAATCACAAGAAAACCAAGTCATTGCTATTCTGCAGTTCACATAACCATTACAAGCAACACCCCTTGCCATCTCCACCAAGCAGTGGACTGTCCTTGAGCAAGTTTACCTAGGGATTATGCTTGACCCCAAATATCTCCTATAAGGCTCACATTGACAGCATGGCTAAAGCTGCCAACACACGCCTTGGATTACTCTACAAGAACAGGCAGCACTTCACTCCAGAAGCCCTGAAGATTGCCATCAGGCTCTGTGTTGTCAATTATTGATTATGGCCTCATTATCTATGGCTCCACCACGATGTCTGCCCTCCAATTTATAACAACTCGCTTAACAAAGCATGCCAACTCACAACTGGTGCCCACCGCCTCACCCACACCTGTGCCCTTTATGAACAATCGGATGGCTCCAACTCTCCAACTATATAAAGTATCTCACATGTGCTATGGCAGGAAAAATCAACCTTTCCTCACCTTCCCCCTGTGTTACTGCCTTGGTACTTCAAAACACCAACCGACAGAACACCAGGGCTCGACAACCAGATTCTACAAATTCCTTGCTGTCGAACTATGCAGGCCAAATGCTCCTTCACCTATAGGGCTCCTTTATGGATGAATGGTCTCAGCCGCACCATCTCCTCTGCCTCAACACTAGGTCTGTTCAAAACCAGGCTCTGGGCCTCTATCTCATTGCCTCTAGCTCCTGTGACTGCCTCTCCTAGCTGATGATCTACACAGCTTTAATCCTAACTTATATACTGCCTAACCCTAGGCCCCAGGCCCCTCCCCACAGCTCGTGAGGCACCACTTCAAATCTCAGATCTTCATACCACCTCATTAGTCTCTCCTTGCCCCATTATAGCACTTATTCCCCCCATCATGCCCCTTTTCTCTTCTGTCACTCCTTCCCATTTATTTTTGACAAATGCCTCCGGCTGCATCTTTATCCTCCCCTCTCCTCTCATCCCTGTTTCTCTGTCATCCTCGGCGCCTGACCCTACCCATTCCTTGTGGGCACATGCATCCTAGCTGTGTTCACCATTTTACTATAGCTTCCTCTGTTAACAACCAACACTTCTCCTCCTCCTCTACACCTTACTCTTCTCTTCCTATAATTGACCCTTTCAATAGCACTGCTGTACATGAATTGTTTACTGTTATTTCACTGTTACTTCCTTGTTGTTTGTTATTTCTGACGTAGAACCTTTGTAAAAGAGCCTTGGCTCAAAGGTACTTGTAATCCTAGAATAAATAAATAAAAATAAAATAAAATATTTTGTAATGATGGTTGTGTTCAAGATTTATGAAACAATACACAAGCAAACCAAATAGTCGTATCAGGATAGTGAAATTTTCATAGTACACATGCCTATTTTCAGTATATGTGGACATGCTACCAAAGACCAGTCTCATGTGCATCAGCACTAGTGTTGTCTTGAAATGCATAATTCCATTCCTTTTGTGAAATATTTTCTGCAGTTAATAACAATGGCAGGATAGTAATCCGTGGCTTATTTTATTCATAAAACTGAGAAAAATGCTATGATGAAATACTATTCTGTGGCTCCAATAATTTTCTTTAACATTGCAGAATAGTGTGGCACTGCAGTGCAAATTAATTTCCTTTAGCAGGGCAGCACCAGACACATGAAATGGCAGGAGTGGGGGGTGGCACAGTAGGACAGGGCTAAAGCAGCAGCAGCTACATCACGGACACTATCAGTTCAGTCATCTGAAGTTCATCACCAGACATATGAGATGGCAGGAGTGGGAGGCACTGGAGGATGGGCCTAAAGCAGCAGCAGTTACATCAAGGACACTATCAGTTCAGTCAGCTGAAGTTCATCACCAGACATATGAGATGGCAGGAGTGGGGGCACAGGAGGACAGGGTTAAAGCAGCAGCAGCCACATCAGGGACACTGTCACTTCAGTCAGCTGAGGTTCATCACCAGACACACTAGATGGCAGGGTGGGGGGAGGCACAGGGGACTGTCTAACACAGTAGCTGCCACATCAGGGACACTATCTCTTCAGTCATCTGAGGTTCATCACCAGAGACATGAGATGGCAGGATCGGTGGTGATGCACAGGAGGAAAGACCTAAAGCAGCAGCAGCCTCATCATGGCCACTATCAGTTTACTCAGCTGAGGTTCATTACCAGACACATTAGATGGCAGGGTGGGGGAGCCACAGGAGGACAGGCCTAAAGCAGCCGCATCATGGACACTATCAGTTCAGTCAGCTGAGGTTCATCACCAGACACATCAGATGGCAGGGAATGGGGGAGGCACAGGAGGACAGTCCTAAGGAGCACCAGCAATATTAGGGCCACAATCAGTTCAGTCAGCTGAGATGCATCACCAGACACATTAGATGGCAGGAGTAGGGGCTGGCACAGGACAAAGGTCTAAAGCAGCAGCAGCCACATCAGGGACACTATCACTTCAGTCTGCTGGGTTCATCACCAGAGACATTAGATGGCAGGGGCGGGAGAGACACAGGAGTATGTGTCTAAGCGGCAGCAACCACATCAGGGACACTATCACTTCAGTCTGCTGAGGTTCATCACCAGAGACATTAGATGGCAGGAACAGGAGAGGCACAGAAGTATGCATCTAATGCAGCAGCAGCACATCAGGGACACCATCACCTGACACATGAGATGGCAGGAGCGGGAGAGACACAGGAGTATGTGTCTAAAGCAGCAGCAGCCACATCAGGGACACCATCACCAGACACATTAGATGGCAGGAGTAGAGGGCTGGCACAGGACAAAGGCCTAAAGCAGCAGCAACCACATCAGGGACACCATCACCTGACACATGAGATGGCATTATCAGTTCTGTCAGCAGTGGTCAAAATTGAAGTAATACCAGGGAGACCAATCTGTGAAGAAAACAACTAGAAAATAAATGTTCAACAATAACTAAATTAAGAACTACATGGTTGGGTGGGTATGGGTAAAACCAGAATTTTACACAAACCCTCGGTGTAGAGTTTACTTTTGTAGTATTTAGATAAGCGTTGAAATGTCTTGGATTTATTAATTTCTTTTTTATTTACTATTTTGGCAGCGAGAGTGCCAGGATAGTTCTTCGACACTAGTTAGTGAGAGTTCCTGGTGCCCGGGATTTTATTGTTTGTTTTTGTTGTTTTATTTTTTGTTTTGTGGGGTTTATGGATTCCAGGTGTTATGATCTGTTTTGAATTTTTTTCTTTTTGTTTTTGTCTTTAAGCTCCTTTGGGTGTTTTATATTTCAATTTTAGACTGCAACTATATTTAGAATTTTGTTTCGAGGAAATTAGGATTCTTCATGCTGTTCTTTGCCACAGCTTGGTAGTTATTGTGGAATGTGCCTGTTTGCTCCCCGGTCCTGTGCTGTTGTCCTCCTCTCTCCGTGCCCTCCGCCCATTCTTTCCCCTCCTGCTTGCCTCCATCTACCAGCACTGCCATGCGCTGGGGATTGCTCTCGGGGGCATGTTAGGGGTGTGGACATTGGAGTTCGAATGAGCGGTTCTCTGCCATAGTGGTGGTTAGGACTAAGAAGAAGATGCCCTGGGGGCGAAATGGTGCCTGGAACGTGGTGCTTCATGTCTAGTCCCTCATACCCAAGGGGCACCACCTTTTGGGTGGGCAAGTAGCCGTGATGACTCACGGACATCGTCCAACTCAGGCGTTGTTATGTAATGCCAGATCCATTAGGAACAAAACTGCACTTATTGCAGATTTTGTTGGAACAGTGGATCTGGTTTGAATCCTAAGACCTGGTTGGATGGAAACGCTGCTCAATTTTGAGGCAGCTATTCCTCACGGTACTTAGTGATACATCAACCGAGATTGGATCTCGGGGAGTAGTGATCTGTTTTAAGGCCAAATTGGGTCTCACGGGTGTACCAGTTGAGGAGGCTGAATCATTTGAGTGCACTGGGGTAGCTGGTGTGCGGTGCAGGATAGCTCTCATCTATCATCCACCCAGGGATGAAAAGCTATTCCTGCAGGAAGTAGCAGACTTCGCCATTGACATGGCCTTGGAGTCACCCAGACTGATGGTTCTGGGTGACTTCAATGCCTAGGTCAATGACGAATCCTCACTTTGGAAAACACTTCCTCCAGTTGATGATATCACTGGGCTTAACACAGTTGTTTCCTCAGTGACCCATAATGGTGGTCGCTCCCTGGATTTGGTCTTCCTTCTGGGGATTGAGGTCTCCGATTCGGGGTGGAACCTGTCAGTTGGTTCCAATCACTACACCATGTGGTTCAATTTTTCTACCCTCCCCGTGTAGGTCTGCTCCTGTGGAGATGGCCAGTTTCTGCCTTTGTGGGACGTGGTCCTGAAGACCTGGCGGCAATTATTAACCTCTCAGATTCGATGATGCCTGCTGAGGTCCAGAGCCATTGGTTCTGGCCTATAATAAGGCCATTTCCTCAGCTCTTGACCTGATTGTTCCAGTCCACGTTCACCCCTTCCACTTGCCCTTAGTCCCCTTGGTTTGATGGATCTTTGAGGGAGTTGTGGAGGTTGGGACCAAAGTTAGAATGGCGTTGGTGGAAATCCACCATGGGATGCCAACCATCTTATTTTGTTGGATCATTATCAGCTCTACCAATCAGTGATCTCCTATAGAAGGCAGCTTTCCTGTCCAGAGAAATTACTGTCGCTCAGACTCGACCGCCCAACTCTTCCGAACTGTGGACAGGCTGTGCAACCCAGCCTGTTTGCAGCTCCATTGAGTTTTTCACAAATGGAGTGTGATGAGATCACATGATTCTTTATGAAATAAGGTGATCGACATCGGTTGGAGATCTGTCAGACCCATTCTATGGGGGATGCTGTTGGTCAGTGCTCGGTCACTATGCCTCTTGTTTCCTGGAGTACCTTTGACCTGCCGGAGTTCACTGATATTATGAGGACTGTCCAAGGGATGCACCCTATATGCTGTGGTTTAGACCCAGGCTGTACCTCCCTGATTTTGGGTTGTAGTGATATCATTGGCCTGGTCTTGGCTCAGATTGTCTGTGCTCCGTGGAATCAGGTGAGTTTCAAGCTCCCTGAAGGAGGTGGTGGTGACACCCCTTCTGAAGAAAGCTTCTTTGGACCGGATACTCTAGCGAACTACATACCTATCTCGAACCTTCCTTTTGTGGGAAAGGTCATCGAGAAAGTTGTGGTGACTCAACTGGAGAATCATTTGACCATTCATAATATTTCCAAACCTCTCCAATCTGGTTGTCATAAGAGGCATAGTACTGAGACTGCTCTGGTTCGGTGTTCAATGATCTCTGATGGCAAGAGATCAGAGAAACTGCTACATCTTGGTACTCCTTGATCTCTCTTTAGCCTTTGACACAGTGGACCATGGGGTTCTGCTCGAGTGCCTTAGGTCCATCTGTGGACTGACTAGTACAGTGCTCAGATGGTTTCATCTTTCCTCACCAGTAGAACTCAGAGAGTTGTCTCAGGAATTTTTCCTCTGAGTCTTTTCTCTGCTTTGTGGGGTGCCCCAGGGCTCTGTGCTGTCCCCATGTTGTTTGCAGTGTATATGCTGCCTTGGAGGCATTGTAAAATGGAATGGGCTGAAGTTTCACTGCTATGCTGATGATACACAGCTCTACATGTCTTTGCCCCGACCAGGTTAGTGATCTCTCAGTATTTAACAGCTGTCTCACTGAAATCCAAGACTGGATGAATTCCAGCAGGTTAAAGTTAAGCATGAGTAAAACTGAGGTTTTGGTAGTGGACCTGGGATGCAGGACAGAGGGGTTGAGGACTGATTCACCCTCTGGTTTATTCTTTGGCGAGCTCAGATCCTTATCTCTGAACAGGTCGTGACCTGGGAGTGATACTTGATGATGGGCTGACCCTTCATCATCAGGTGTCGGCAGTTATTAAGTTAGCCTTTTACCATCTTAGGAATATTGCCAGGATCAAGCACCTTGTTCCATCCAGTGATCTGCCCATTTTGGTCCACACTTTTGACCTCACACCTTGACTATTGCTACTCCCTTTACTTAGGGCTTCCTGGGGTTGATATCCGCCTCTTGCAGCTAGTGTGGAACGCTGCCGCTAATTTATTGACTGGGGTATCTAGGAGATTTCATATTACTCCAGTGCTGCACGATCTTCACTGGCTGCCAGTTCAGTGGCAGATCACCTTTAAGGTAGGTTTGTTAACCTACAAAGCCCTACATGGACTTAGTCCTGACTATTTGAAAGAGCTTCTGCCTCCTTACCCTGTGCGACAGCTCCGCTTGGCTGAGAAGGGGTTGCTGGAGATTCCGAGGGTTAGTCTGAATTCATCTGGGGCACGCACTTTTATGTCTGCTGCCCCAACCCTCTTAATTCTCTGCGCATCAGCTGTGGGAGTGCAGGATGGTGGGGAGCTTTAAGCAGGCACTGAAGACATTCTTATGGAGTAAGGCATTTCCTGATTTGCTGTGATTTTAACTATGTTTTATTGAATTATTTGTGCGAAGCGCCTTGATATTGTGAAAGGCGCTCATTTAAATAAAGTTATTATTATTAATATACTTTGGCTTAGCACTTGGGTTTATGTAGCATCCATATTTTTGTTGTGTGTCAAATTCTGATTAGCCACAACTACCCATTTATAGTTCTATATTGATTTAGCCATGCTGAAAACAAATTATCGTTTAAAAATACTTACCTTACTGTAAAGGTATGTGAGAAGACACAGCCACATAGACTGACATGCACCCATTAGTGTGTGATGAAATCCAGCTAGACTAAGACCTGTGAAGAGGAACGTGTAAAACATTAATTCTGAAGAGGCTTTGTCTGAACAAGTGATACTGTGATGTTCAAAAACTGATAAGATAACCAATGTATTACCCAATAATACATGCTTGCTGGCTCAATGCCAGCGGTTGCTTCAATAAACTGAAATTGAAAAATGGAGAATTGCACAGCAAAACTATCCAGTATCCACATTCACAATCAACATGGTGGTACAACCGTAATAGAAATGAGTAATCAGTCTTACATCAACACCAGCAGCCATCCTGTACCAATTGTGGTTCAGCTCCAGCATCACCAACATAAAAAGAACAGCTTATCATATAATGGCATTATTTTCATAAGTTCAGAGTGAAACAGTACTGATACTGGGTGGCTGTTGGTGCAAGAATGGTTACTTAATGTGTGGCATGCAACAATGTGGCGTTATGTTTGATTATGAAATGGGTAGAAAGAATGAAGACTCCTGATTGGCCTGTGGTAGCTTTCAGCTGAGCGTTATCACAGCACAATGGCCCACCTGAAAGTAATATTTAAAAAAAGGCATAACATGTACTACAAATGAACCATTCCATTATCACAATAAGGCACTCCAGGGGTGCGTTATGGTGAGCTAGTGCCCTTCTCAGGTGGTGGAATCACTCGGCTATACCTTGTGCTGCAACCTACCATAGGAGGCCTGTTATCACACTATAATGCACCCACAGTCATGCCTAATTGTATTGCTTAAATAAATATATTCACAAATAACATTATTTATGTACATACACAGTCCACTCCATGTTACAATATCAGCAGAATAATATTCCACAGAAACAGACAATAATTCCACGGAAAAGTTGCAATACATTTATTTGTGCTATGGCTGTAGGATGCCAGTAGAGTCCTGGTGCTTTGACCAAACCTGGTCTTTGTCAGGGCACATGTCAGGAACATACAAGCACACTATGAATATATAACCCTTAAAGGGAAGGGAAGGGAAAGTGAACATTGTTTGAAGAGGTAGCACACTAAGCAAGCTTGTTTCCAGATGCAACCTGGGAGCACAAGGAAGTTAAGTGACTTGCTCAGGATCGCATCAGTATGCACCTAGACAGCTTTGGGATTCAAACCCAGGTCTCCAGATCTGCATCTCAGAGCCTTAACCCACTGCACTATACTGCCTAAAGAAGCACACACCATAAATAACTGCCATTATAATAAATGACACTGAAATGCCCTTATCACAATACAATCCAAAACTAACATGCCGAAGGATGAAACATTGCATCAGGATTATAAAAACATTAGTCATACAGTGGCACTAGACGTATGCAGTGCAGTATCTTGTAAAATTACTGCAAAGTGATGCAGTATGCTGCAAGGAGCAATGTAATTCAATGGCAATTAAGCCCTCTAGTCATCCAATATTTTGTGACAGCATTTACTACAAAGTACTGAATTGCATCTTGTCTTGCTCCACTGTATACTATTGATACTTAGAAAATGGGCTTCTTACTTGCTGCAATCTATTGGTCAGTACCCTCAAGATAGGGGTACATTAAGTTTCAATAGATGACCAGCAAGTAAGAAGTACCAGCCTATCTGCCCCTTAACCACTCTAGTATCCTAAGTACCCACCTCGGCTCCTAATTGGCCAAAATACTTCATTTCCATTTCAAATTAACGCCATTTTTTCTACTCGCTTAGCGAGACATCCTGCCCTACCCTCCTCAATTCAGTGCCACCTGCCACATGAACCCAGACCTGGCCACATCCAGAAAGTATCACAATTAAAAAAAATAATTTTTTTAAATAAAACTCAAGCTGTCCGTCTCCACATCACCGCAGTCCAACTGAGTAATTCAAAACTGCAGCGATCACTACATAAAGCTGCCTCTTCCGCATGCCAACAGAAAAACGCTTCCATTTTAAAATAAAAAAATCTAACATTATGGAACTCATCGCACTGCTGACTCTCCGCCTTGTCTTCTTAGCTTCCTCCCGGTCGGTATCGCAACCACACCAGCAGAGCCCGACACAAACTGCACCAACTTACGGACTCTCAAGCTTCCTCTTTCTTTACTCGCCATAACAAGCGTAGACTCCGTCACAAACTGCACCAACCCCCACGGAATCTGCAATAGGACAAAAATCCATACTGGAGGAGGAACTACTTTACTAAAAATGACTACAAAACTTTTAAACAATTTTTTTTTTTTATGAAACTTTTTTCTTTTTGCAGGTGCCCATTTTCTAAGCATAATAATGCCCTCAGGGTGGGCGGTATGGGCAATGCCGGACCGGCCAAGGGCTATAAGGCCCTCCGCCTGCGGCGTCGGGCCTCATTACGCCCTGGCCGGTCCGGTATTGCCCACTACGCCCACCTGTCGGGCATTATTACATAATACAATCCCAGAGAAGGTGGTGAGATAAACTACATGGATGATGACAGACAGGTGTCTTTTATTAGATGTCTCAAATATTTTTCTCCCCAAGCAAGCCTTTTAGTTCTTGTAGCATTGGGAATAGTGCTACTACTAATACCACCAGCAGTACTACTACTACTAGTGTCACCACCTGTTCCATCTGTATGTTCACTGTCACATCCTTTAGTGTAGTAGTAGGAGGCATTAAAGCATACATGCTTTGTGCAGGAAGTAGCAGACACCACCACCAGTGTTCCCACTGCTATCACTATGACTGCTACATCCACAGCCAGTCTGCTTCCACCATCACGGTGCCATTCATGCAGCAGCAACACTTTCAGCTGTCACCACTACTGCAGCCACTGTTACCACTATTCCTATGCTCATGGCCAAAGTACCATCTACCCCATGTCTGTGGATTTATGTAATAACCATGAAAGTGCAATCGCGATTGGTGCCAGGCCAAGTGTACATGACCGAAAATCAATTTCGGTCATGTACACCTATTTCCAGAAAATGGTGCGGAAGATTAGATTTTGATTGTTCATGCGGGGACTGTCCACATTCCCCCCCCCCCCTACTAAAGGAGTCTTAACTCAGGGGTACATGTTGAGGGTTCAAAATCTGGAGAAAAAATTGGGTCAGGCGTGCACAAAATGTAGTCCCACCTGGACCTGAACCGGAACCCTCCAGCTTTGGGCTGACAACCACCAACCACGCTATGGGGCCAGCTCAGCAGCCCATGCCAACCCACCAGGCCAACCCCCTCCCTCCCTTCCATCATGCTCACCCCCAATGTGCATACACATATAGCGTCCTGTAGCTATATCGCCCACCTCCCCATCCAGTCACCCTTCCTCAGCAGTAGCTCTTTTGACATGCAACAGGATTGGGTTGCCATTATACCAAGCACTCAAATGCTGATGCCCATGTCATGGTCACCATGTCTGTGACTGTAAACACCTCCAGTGCTGACCCAATGCAATGCTTGATATCATTTGAGTGCTATGTGTGTGGTGTGGTGGATCAAGTGTGCCGCATGTAGCTTGTGTTGTATTAATGAGAGCTCTGCATTGGTGGTTGAAGTCTACTTGAGGTGTATATGCTATACCAGGTTTAATGAATGATTAATGGTGTTGCAAAAGTGGTTTTAAAGTTTCCTTAAAAACAGCTTTTCTGGCTGAATAACGAACACGAATAACGAATACTGAATACTGGAGACCTGTATACGAATCGGCCACGTATTCAGAAAAGGTATTACATGCAGCCTACTTTACACTCACCCCACTCCATAAGGACATATGCTGAAATGGTGCATTATAGAATGAGGTTAACTGTGGGGCCAGTGTCAAGGCACAGCTCGATGCCTGTCAGTGGCTGCAGGGTGGGGGTGGGGTTGGAATGCATGAGCTTTACAGTTGGCAATCCAAAGGCTCACCCCGATGCCTGTCAGTCTGTACAGGGTGGGTCATTATGGTTAGAAACCGTAATGCCCTGGGCATGTGTTAGTATTTGCAGTACAAATTTTCAGCATGGGCATTTTGTGGCCTACACCTCATGAAAGCATTTGGGACCTCTTATCATGAACAGTGGCACTCTAATCTTGCCAATGTCCACAATTTGAGTCTCCACAGCGACCCGTGCCATTGTGTGCCAGATGTACAAAAACAGAGATCGAGCAGGATGTGAGGAATGACAGCAGTACCATTCATAGGGAGGTGTGAAGAGATGGCAATGTTGAAAATCTGTAGTGAAAGTATTAAAATGCTCAAACTTCTGAGCGTATGTGGAAACTGTGCAATGCATGAGTGTAACACAGTCATTTAGTGGAATTATTTCACCTAATTTTCAACATAGGCATTCTGTGACCTCTTCTCATGAACACTGTCACTATGATTTTCTTAATCTGTCCGAACATTGATTTCCCACAGCAGTACTACAAATTTTCAGAGTTACGAGGATGCGTGGAAACTGTATCACACACCTGTAACACAGTCATTTTTGGATATTTGTCACCAGATTTTCAACATAGGCATTTTAGGACCTCTGCTCATGAACAGAGTCACTGTGATTTTACATACAGATATACAAATCTGCCAGCAGAATACCAATCGGTCTATATAAGTCTGCCAGTGTGCAGCTAGCACCCTAGTTTGCAGCTGCCTCGGCCTCTCTCCCTCAGTTCCTCCCCGCTTGTCCTGGCCCCTGTCCACTGAGCTTTTCCTCTTGCTTTATCCCACTCCTCCTTAAGCTATTTGTCACATGTTACACACACCCTCTGGCAGCGCATTCCAACTAGAAACCACCCTCTCAAGAAGTAGTGCCTCTTCATTTCCCTCTTGAAATGTACCTCTTTCAACCTTAGTCCATGCCGCTCATCTCTCTTGCACTCCTCCATTTAAACACCCCTTGATGCCAGGTTTAGTTACCCCTCAGGTATTTAAGCTTCAGTTATATACCCCTATTCCTCCTCTCCTCCAGTGTGTATATGTTCAGGTCCTTCAGCCTAACTTCATATTTCTTTCTTTCCATCCCCTTGACATTTTGTTGCCCTCCTTTGCATCCCCTCCAGTAACTTTATATCTTTTCTCAGGTATGGCCTCCAGTATTGCACATAGTACTCAAGGTCGGTCTGACCAATGATCTTTAGAGGTAGGATCACAGCCCTGTGTCTGGATGAGAACCCCTTGCGATGCACCCCAGCATCCTGTTTGCTTTCATTGCTGCTCTTGTGCAGTGGGCTGAGTTGTTCATGCTCCCAGTTACCAAGACCCCTAGGTCCTTCTCCTCCTCTTCCTCTCGATCCCCAACCAATAGTCCCTCTTCTGGTTCTTAGCCCAGAAGAGCATCACCTGCACTTCTGTGCATTGAATCCTAGCTGCCACTCTGATGACTATATCTCTAGTTTGGTTTGGTTCCGTGCAGTTTTCCCCATCTGTCCTCTTCATCCACCACCACCCCAATTTGGTATAATTTGAGAAAAGACTAACACTGCTCCCGACTCCATCTGCTATATTGGAGATTAAGGCCCAAATAATGCTGGGTCCAGCACTGACCGCTGTGGCACCCCACTTGTCACTGCTCTGGGTGCCAAGAGCTCCCTCACCACCACCACCCTCTGCACCCTCCCATGTAACCAGTTCTCTATCTATTTAGTCAGCTTTTCCCCATCCCACTGCCGTCAGCTTCTCCTCCCGTCTCCCACGAGGCACTGTATCAAAGGTCTTACTGAAGTCCAAGTACAGGACATGTACCGCATGGCCCTGTCCAAATCCCTTGTCACCCAGTCACAATACTCTGTTAGGTTGGTTTGACAAGATCTCCTGAGATGAACCCATGTTGCCACCCATCTTGGAGGCCATTACTGTCTAGGAATGCCACCAGCTTGTCCTTCAGTATCGGCTCCATAAAGCACCCCACTAAGGGACGTGAGACTTACCGGCCGACAATTTCCTGGCTCCTCCATGAGGCCCACTCTTGTGTATGGGCACCACATGGCCACCCTCCAGTCCTGGGGCACACACCCCATTTCCAGAGAGGTGTTGAACAGATCTGCCAGTGGCTCAGCCAACAGCTCCACCTTCTTCCTCAGTAACCTGTGGTGGATGGCATTGAGACTTGGTGCCTTGTTCACCCTTACTGCCTCAGCCTCTCTAGCACCCTACTTCTTGTGATCACTTTGTCCGTCACCTCCTCCCCTTTCCCCACCTCTCCAGCCCATTCTGGTAGGGGGCCATCCCTCTCCTTAGTGAAAATGGAGCAGAAGTACACATTAAGAATTCCCACTTGCTCCCCCTTTCCAGCCAATCCCCTCCCGCTTTATTCTCACAATATGTTCCTTGCAGTTCCTCTTTTCCTGACATACCTAAAAAGTCCTTTTCCTTTTTATACCCTGTGTGGAACTTAATTCATTGGAGGCCTTAGCTTTTTCACCCTCCTGGCAACCTCCTTTGGCCAACTCCTGAAAGTCTCCTTATCCTCTGCCTTCCTGTTCTCCTGTACTTCCAGTATGCAACCCTCTTGCCCTTACCCTTGCAGCACTTCCTTGTTCAGCCAGCATGGTTTCTTGCCTTTGCTCTTCTTATTCCTTGCCCTGGTGCAAGCTACTGTGGCCTTTGTTGGCCAGTCTTTATGACTCCCACTTTTGTTCTGCATCCATCCCCAGCCTTATATCCTGGAGTCTTCCTTGCAGTATTGCTCCCATTTCCAAAGTCCACCCTAATAAAGTCCACCACCTTAGTGCCCATGCCTTCTGTCTTCCTGCCCAGCAAGACAACAAGCCACACTGTTTGGTGGTCCACCTGCTAGTGGGTCCTCTACCCTTATCTTCCTCACCACCTCACCATTTGCCAGTACTAGGTCCAGAGTGCTACAGGCCTTGTAGACCCACTTACCAATTGCATGAGAAGGCCGTCCTGGAATGCATTGTAGTGCCTGCTCCCTGGTACTGCTAGTGATGGGGTGCACCAGTTAGCCTTGGTAGGTTAAAATCCCCCACTGTCACCACACTCCCCTTACACACCCTCCTTATCTGCTCTGCCAACTCCCCATCCAGTTCCCTGGATTGGGCTGGTGATCTGTACACCACTCGCAGCCTCAGCTTTCTGTACATTGAGTGCAGGAGCTGCATCCAAAGTGCCTCTGTCCTCCCCCATCTCCCACATCCCTTATGCATTTAATCCCTTCCCCTCACATCAGTAGAGTGCAAGCCCCCTCTTCCAACCCCCGGTCCCTCCTGTATATCCTGTGTTCCAGGATTGCCAAGCCCCAATCATGTTATTCTGTGGCCCAAGTCTCTGTTACTGCAGCAATGTCCCCTTCCACTCTGAAAAGGGTGCCTGAAGCTCTGCAGTTTTTTTCCCAGGCTCCTTGCATTGAGGGAGACCACCTTCCACATGTACCCCTACTTCTCCTCTTCTCCTCCTTGGCCTGTGTCCTCCCCAGTAGTTTGCACCCTTTCTTCTCCTTATTCTTACCAGGTGGTGGTGCCTCAATTACACTCAGAACACTCTGCCCAACCCTCCCAGGGTTACTATGCCTCCGCCTTTACTTATATCAAGGGGGTGAGCTCATTAGGTTCCCCTGCTCAGGCCTTTCTACTAACCTCAGTCTTTTGGCCCCCCTCATTAGTTTAAATTCACCTTAGTAGAGATATGCCCTCTAATCCTGCCTTTAATACTCACCTCCCCTTTCTGCTCAAGTGTACCCTGTCCCCAGCGTACAAGTCACTTATTTCCCCAGACCCTAACCCAGTTAGTCACTAATCCATAATTTCTGGTGTGGCACCAATCCTTCTGCCTTGTTGAACTCCTCAATCCTCGCTTCCTCCCCATGCTTGCACATGGTACAGGGAGTAACTCTGAGAATGCCACTGACTCCCCACCCTCTCACACTGCTTGCCCAACTACTTGAACCGCCCTCACTACTTCCACAGTCTCCCCACAAGTCATTTGTACACACATGCAACAGTAAATGAGGTTTCTTCCTCCCCTCGCTGCACACTTGAGCAGTGTCTGCCCTACCCTCCTGCAGGCAACCTGGGGATAGCTTCAACCCAAATATGGCTGTGCCTTCACCCCTTCACCCCATCTCACCCTTTCAGTATACAATCCCCTAGGACAAGTACCCCCATCCCTTATCCCTTTCCATTCTAATGCCTCTTCCACCACCCCAGTATTCAATCTTCCTGCCCCTTACCCCTACCAGCTGCACCTCTGTGACTTCTGTATCTGTACCACTACTTCCGCCTCACCCCTTTCTCTGCCTTATTCCTCTCATCCCACTTGAACCTCTTCCCAGCCTTACTGTTTCCTATTGGGCTTTCCATGTCGATGTCCCTTCTCCCTGCTGATTTCCAACCCTCTCCTATCCCTGCTGTGTTCGATTTAGAGCCCCTATTCTCTTCTACCCTGATAGTGATGCCCTTCCATCCTTCCCCTTCATGTAGCCTTCTCTCCTCCAGTCACCACCCCTCCTTCCTTACTAGCCCACCTTCTACCCTTTCATCCTCACTATTGCCTCCCTAGCTGTTGCCATCCCTCTCATGCCCAGTTGTCCTCCCCCTTCAGTATGTTTGTGCACCCCTTTCTCTCCCATAGCAGAGGGTCAAATCTATTCTAGTCGTGCCCCTCCTACATTTCTTCCCTATCAGTTCCCCTCCTACTTTTTCCCTCCATGCCACCCTGGTCCCACCCCTGCTGCGTTCTATCCGCAGCCATCTACTTCTCCCCGGTACTCCTCGTGGTCTCTTCCTCCCCAACAGAGGCCCCCCACCTCAGGCACTCCCTCCGTTGTCCTCTCTTTTCTGCTAGTGCCTCTGATCCTGGGGTTGGTTTCAGTCCCTAGTTGTTCTTTCTCTGTCCCCCTTGCCATCCCCTATCCCCCAAGCCAGGATGCCTACCATACTCATCTGCCCTGCCACTTAGACTCCTCCCTAACCTCCACAGTTCCTCTCTCAAACTAGCCAGTCATCTACAGACCATAGACACCCCCACCCTCCAAGCCCAGTCCAGGATCATGGCAGACCCACACCCTGTACACCCTACCACCCTTTCAAAGATACCGCCCTATTGACATGGCATCGGACCATTTTGGCCCCAATCTTGTGTTATGGGCTCTTACTCCCAGGTTCTGTTCCCTACTACAACTGTTGGGCCCTATTTACTCAAATTCCTGTTCCCCACACACTAGTCCCCCACTGCCCCTTGCTGACCAGGGTAATTCAGTCTCAAATCTAATCCATTAGATACTGTATTACTGTAGCAATCCTAAAACCTCTTTATCCATTTTTCATCACTCAGCTACCATACTTTTGTTTTGGCTCTCATATAGTTTTACTTGGCTCAGTTAGAAATACTATTGCACTCAAGCATTACTTACCTCAGTTAAATAAATAAACAGAACAAATAAATATGTATTATTACAGTACAGCAATCATAACAGTATAGCTCAGTATATGCTCAGTTAGAGCAATAAACAGAACAACTAAATCTGTATTAAAACAGCTCTCCTCAAAGTATCCAATAATTGCTTTGTCTCCACCCCAGAGACCCTGCTGTAATATAGGACCACGGAGGACCCTGGTCATGAAGGTGGGCAACTCTAAAGTCCCAGCAGAGCTCAACTGAGCTCGCTCACTCCCCATCTCTCATTCACTCATTCTGTTTCTCCTGGCGCTGCAAGCTGCCCTTTGTACTGGGCTCCTGCCTGTGTTGGCATCTTTTCTACCCATTAAGAAAGCCGCAGCAGTCCTGACAGAGCTCTGTTAAGCTCGCTCACTCCTCCTCTGTCACTCACTCATTCTGTTTCTCCCATCGCTGCAGGCTGCCCTTTTGTACTGGGCTCCTGCCTGCATTGGTGCCTTTCTACCCACAAAGAAATCCACAGCAGTCCTGACAGAGCTCTGTTAAGCTGTCTCACTCCCCTCTCTCACTTACTTGTTCTGTTTCTCTCCAAGCTGCAGGCTACCCTTTTGTACTGGGCTCCCTGCCTGCATTGGCACCTTTTTCGCCCACAAAGAAATCTGCAGCAGTCATGACAGCGCTCCATTGAGCTTGCCTCCCCCTCTCACTCACTTGTACTGTTCTCTCCGGCACTGCAGGCTGCCCTTTGTGCTGGGCTCCTGCCTGGTTTGGCACCTTTTTCTGCCCACAAAGAGTTCACAGCTGTCCTGACAGAGCTCCTTTGAGCTCGTTCTCCCCCCACTCACTCCTTCTATTTCTCCCAGCTGCAGGCTGCTCTTTGTACTGGGCTCCTACCTGCATTGAAGGCCTAGCAATGGTGATTGATCTCTGGGTTTCCTGTGGCCAGCTCGAGGCCCAGAGACTTTTGGTGGCCTATAATAGGGCCATTTCTGTGGCTCTGGACTTGATTGCCCCCATCTGTGTTCGTCCTCTCCCCTTCGCCTCGGGATCCATGGTTTGATGGGTCCCTGAGGTGTACGTCAGTATGACATAGGTTGAAGCAATGTTGGTGAAATCCGCCTGAGGCTGACCACCTTAGATTGGTGGCGCATTATCAGATCTACCAATCAGCGATCGCCCGTAAGAAGACAGAATCCCTGTCCATTGAGATCGCTGCCACTCAGAACCAACCAGCTCAACTCTTCCAAACTGTTGACAGGTTGTGCAACCCAACCTATCTGCAGCTCCGAAGACTTTTTTGTGCAAGTAGAGTGTGATGAACTTGTTCGGGTTCTTTGCGGATAAGGTGGCCGACATCAGGTCGAAATTGACCCACTCTATTGGGATTACTGATGATCGGTGCTCGGTCGCTTCACCCTCTGACTTCCTGGAGTTCCTTTGCCTTGCCCGAACTTGCACGGATGTCATGCGGATTGTCCAGGGTATGCACCCTACATGCTGTAGTTTGGATCCGGGCCCAGCTTCCTTGATTATGGGTTGTTGGGATTTGATCGGCCGGTTCTGGAGCAGATAGTCCAGTGCTTCTTGGAATCTGGTGAATTTCAAGCTCCCTGAAGGAGGCAGTGGTAACCCTCCTCCTAAAGAAAGCTTCTTTGGACCCGGATCTTTCTGCTAACTACAGACTGATCTCAAACCTTCCCTTTATTGGGAAGGTGATTGAGAAAGTAGTCGTTACAGCTGGATGACCACCTGACCATCCATAACATCTATAAATCTCTCCAGTCCGGTTTTTGAAAGAGGCACAGTACCGAGAGCGGTGCTGGTTCGGGTGCTCAATGATCTCCTGATGGTGAGGAGATCGAGAAGCCATTCTATTTTGGTGATCCTTGATCTCTCCTCGGCCTTTGACACTGTAGACCATGGGGTGCTGCTTGGACGTCTGGGTTCCATCTGCGGATTGATGGATACAGTCCTCAGATGGTTTATATCTTTCCTCACAGGCAGGAGTCAGAGAGTGGTGTCCTGGATTTTTCCTCAAACCCATTCTTCCTGCCATGTGGGTTCCTCAGGTTCAGTGCTGTCCCCATGTTGTTTACAGTGTATATGCTACCGCTTGGAGACACTGTAGATGGTATGGGCTGAGGTTTCACTGTTATGCTTGATGATACACGCTCTACCTGTTTTGCCCCTGACCAGGGTAGAGCTGTCTCTGTACTTAATTCCTGCCTTGCCAAAATCCAGGACTGGATGAACTCGAGTTAGCTAAAGTTGAACTCCGGAAAGATGGAAGTGATGATAGTGGACCAGGGCCACCAGAGAGGGGGTTGCGGGCTGTTCGCCCTCTGGAATTTTTCTCGGGGCCTTCAGAAACCTGACCTCTGAACGGGTGTGAGACCTGGGGTAATTCTTGATGATAGGCTGACTTTACGAGCACAGGTGTTGGCCGTCATTAAGACTTACTTTTACCATTTTAGGAATATCTCCTGGATTAAGCATCTGGTTCCATCCAGGGACCTGCCTTCCTGGTCCATGCTTTTGTGACCTCGTGCCTAGATTATTGTAACTCCCTTTACTTAGGGCTGTCTGGGGTTGATATCTGCTGCCTGCAGCTCATGCAGAATCTGACAGCATGATTACTGACAGGAATTTCCCATTTTTCCCATATTACACCTATGCTATGTATCTGCACTGGCTGCCAGTAAGGTGGTGGATCACCTTTAAAGTCAGTTGACTGACTTATAAACCCCATGGACTGGCTCTGACTACTTAAAGACTTCTATGCCCTTACTGCCCGGTCGTGACAGTTGCATTCGGCTGATGAGGGGTTGCTAGAGATTCAGAGGTGTCTTTGAAATATTCTGGGCTCATGCATTTATGCACACAGCCCTGACCCTCTGGAATTCTCACCCCATCAGCTTCGGGAGTGCACGACTGTGGGGGTTCAAACAGGAGCTGAAAAACCTATTTATGGTGCCATGCCTTTGGTGGCACTGATTAAATCTGATCCTCTGATTATTGTATTGCTTATCATAATTTTATCATGATGTTGTCCTCCTATAAAGTGACTTGATGGCTGAAAGGCGCTCTAGAAATAAACTTATTATTATTATTATTTTCTGCCCACAAACAAATATGCAGCAGTTCTGACAGAGATCTGTTGAGCTGGCTCACTCCCCCTCTCTCACTTGCTCATTTTGTTTCTCCCAGCATTGCAGGCGCCCTTTTGTACTGGGCTCCTGCCTGCATTGGTGCCTTTTTCTTCTCAAAGAAATCTGCAGCAGTTGTGACACTCATTGAACTTGCTTACCCCTCTCTCATTTGCTCATTTTGTTTCTCCCAGCTGCAGGCTGCCCTTTGTACTGGGCTCCTGTCTGGTTGGCACCTTTTCAACCCCAAAGAAGTTCACAGCTGTCCAGACAGAGCTCCGTTGAGGTCACTCCTCCCCTCTCTCACTCTCTCATTTGTTTCTCCCAGCGTTGCAGGCTGCCCTTTTGTACTGGGCTCCTGACTGCATTGGTGCCTTTTCTGCCCACAAACAAATCTGCAGCAGTCCAGACAGAGCTCTGCTGGCTCACTCACTCCTCCTCTCTCACTTGCTTGTTCCGTTTCTCCCAGCGCTGCAGGCTGCCCTTTGTGCTGGGCTCCTGCCTGCATTGGCACCTTCTGACCACAAAGAAATCTGCAGCAGTCCCGACAGAGCTCTGTTGAGCTTGCTTATACCCTCCCTGATTGCTCATTCTGTTTCTCCCAGTGCTAAGCTGCCCTTTGAACTGGGCCACTGCCTGCATTGACACCTTTTTCTGCCCTCATAAATCTGCAGCAGTCCTGACAGAGCTCAGTTGAGCTCGTTCACTCCCTCTCACTCGCTCGATCTAAATCTGTCCCAAATACTGATTTCCCACAGTGACTACGCTATTCTGAGCCAAAGTGCAAAAACATATTTCGGCCAGGATGTGAAAATGACAGCTGTACTGTTCCCTAAGGAGGTGTGAAAAATGCCAGTGTTAAAAATCTGGCATGAAAATATTAAATCTGCGGAAGTTACAAGGGTGCATGGAAACTGCACAACTCACACTTGTAATGCAGTCAATTTATGGACTTTCATCACCAAATTTTCAACATAGGCATTTTAGAGCCTCTGCTCATGGACAGTGTCACTGTCATTTTCTTTATCTGTCCTGAACACTGATTTCCCACAGTGACCATGCTATTCTCGCGAAGTGCGAAAACACATTTTGGCCAGGATGTGAAAAATGACAGCTGTACTGTTCATAAGGAGGTGTAAAAAAAAAGCCAGTGTTGAAAATCTGGCATGAAAATATTACAGATTCATGAAGTTACAACTGTGCATGGAAACTGATTAAGGCACGCCAGAAACAGTAATTTTTTGATTTTGTCCACCAAACGAGCAACATTGGCCTTTGAGGCCCACCTCATGAACAGTGGCTCTGTCATTTCATTAATCAGTCCATAAAGGTGCACGCAGTGACCAGGAAATCACCTTTGGGGACTAAATAATGCAATGACAGTGACTGAATTCATGAGGAGGGGTCCCAAGAATCCCATGTTGAAAATTTGTGCCAAAATTCCCAAAATGCCTGAGATATGCACCAAAGTTGAAAAACCCTATTTATGCCATTATACAGCTTACGGCATTTCTTCAGTTGATGGTCGGCTTTGAAGAGTCGAACATGTTCTGGTCCACTGAAGATCGTCGCGCTGGGCTCAGAGGTAAGTATGGGGTGAGGGTGTGGGTAGGCAGGGTGCTCAGAGGGCTGGCGTGGGTTAGTGGAAGAGGCTGCCGAACTCTATGAGGACCATTTTCTGATTTTACAGGTCCTGGAAAAAAAACATCCAGGACTATTTTTTCTTTCAGGACTTGGCATGCTGGGGTGGGCTCTGTGCAGCCACCTGGGTGTTTTTTGGGGCTGTAGCTGATCTAGGATTGGGCACTCCTGTCGGCACACACCAGTTGGGAGGGAGAGCCGAGGGGATTGGGTAACGCCCTGGCACACAGCAAACTGGGGGGCATTATGCCGACCGGGAGTGGGGCTCCCCATCAGCAAATTGAACTGGGGACTGAAGCCAATGGGGATTAGGGCCCCAGCTGGCAAAAAAGACTGTTGGAGGAGCGCATGCTGCTGAAGGGGATTGGTACCTTTGGCACACAAGAAATGGGAGGGGTTTACAGTGTGCTGACGGGAGTGGGCTTCCCATCGGCAAATGTACTGGGTTGGGGCAGCATAGGGATGGCAAGGTATCACCTGCAAAGCTGGCTGCTCCTCATTGCAGCAAATGATTGATGTTGCAATGACGGAGTAGCCCCTGATTGTAGCGATGAAAATGTTTTAACTTGGTGGCACTTCTGCAGAACCAGTGTCATCAAGACACTGGCCTGCATTGGTCCACCAGTACCAAGCCCCCAAATGCAGTGCCCCATTAGCTGCCAGAGTGCCACACCTCCACAACCCGCTTCTCTCTGCTGCCGATAATGTTTCTTGCGCATGCACGTAGCAAACACTGAAAGAAAATAGATTGCATTACTCTAGATGGTAATGCAGAGCAGTCTCCAGGTCTTTATCTTATTCCCACCACATAGAAGATGTTACCAAAGCAGTTAACATACATATCAGGCTATTGCACAGGCACAAACACAGCTTGACTACTGGAGGAGCTAAGGATAGCAATACACAGCCCAGTCATCTCTATTATAGATTATGGGAAGGTAATTTATGTCTCAGCCACTGATATGTCCTGTCAACGTATCTCCATGGTGCTAAAGAAAGCTTGTAGGCTCCTCAATGGGTGGCATGTCTCAGCATACGTGTGACCTTTATAGTCAGACAGGTTGCCTACTGTTAAAAGGTGAGCTCAAATACCAAGCCTACACACTATCTGAAAAAAGAGCCTTGGACTTTCAAAAGTTTTTGAGCCTCTTCTGCAACCTTCATCATACAGGATGTCAGAAAACCAGCTCTTCCTGGTCCCTTGCTGCCGCTAACTCAAGGGCAAAGATCGTTCACCTATAGAGCCCCACTCTGGCTCAACTTACTACTCAGATACATCTTTACTGAAGCTAAACTGGGCCTATTCAAATATAAGCTCCAACAACACCACACTGCAAAGAGCAGTTGTGATTGCTTCCCTAAGCCATCCCAACTACCTCCCTGCTTTCTCCTTTAAGCAGTTATAAAGTTGCCCTAACTCTTGGAGCTCTGACCTGCCCTCCCTTTGCCTGATCTCTCCTTTCTCTAACCCCACTTCCTATCCTCTCATATCTCTTCACTCCCTCTCCCTCTCTTCCTTGTGCTAATTTCAATCCACTCCCCCTCCCTACCTAACTTTCCCACTTACATATATGCCAGTTGTTGACCAGGCTTCTTTGCTTGATTCTCATCATTAGTCCCTCAGTGTGTCTCCTGTTTTAAAATACCTAATGTTATGTGCTTGATACCTGGTGTACATTGTATAATGCCATTCAATTTGACATGGTTGTTCCTGTAATACTTTGTTAACATGTTTTATACCAGTATGTTGCTTCCATTACCTTCTTAAATCAGCTGACATGGATCCTTTGTAAAAGTGCTTCTAGCTCAAAGGTGTTAACAATCCAAGATCTATTAAATAAAATAAATAAATAAATAAATAGTCTAAATGCTGATCCATACCTCTCAACATCCTGCTTCATAAATCAAAGACAAGGCTGAAATAATCAGGAACAAAGGATCAAAATCAGGGACACAACTTCAAAACTGGTGCTATACACTCACGCAGATGGTAGAATAAGGTGTTTAGTATTAAATGTATTTTCTAAAGAAGAACATGTCTGTAACTTCAATGTCTGACATTATTTTGACATTATGTTTTATTGCAATCCCCACTATTTAGTCACAGTAACACGTATTTGAGAAAGACAGAGTTAAATTTTGAGGCAAAATCAGGGGCGTCCCTGAAAATCAGGGACAGTTAAGAGGTATTGACAAGCATAGGAATTTTAAAAGTCTTATTGACAGCCTTTCATATCCCCAGATCACAGTAGTACAGTGTCACTTACAGGACAGCTGGCAAGCATAGGGAATGTGCTGGTCACCATCAGGGTGAGTATTTGTGTGGTGTTGGGCAGAGGTGAGCAATGCAGCAGTAAATTTATTGTGGCAAGGGAGGCAACATTATGGACTTGTAATGGATGGGGAGGGGTTCAGATCTAGATGCTGAACCAATACCATTTATTGCAGTAAAATTAACAAACCTACAAACATACAACAGCAAGTCAGCAGGGAACCCAGTACACTGACCACATTCAAATCCTCAGTGCTTGGGTCAGTAGACCTTTTCAGGGAAGCATGGCTAACAGGAAGGGTACTTCACCCTGGTGTCCACTTATCAGTTACTAATCACATCATGTTCCTCAATACTTTCTTAATTCAATAAAAATGTCCTGTAAGCAATGAAACAGGTGATGTTAAAAAGCATTTGTCAATGCTGAATGTTTGCTTGCTGGCATTGGCAGTGGTAGTGTAGAAGTTACAGTGCTGCGTAATAGGAATGGCAGTGAAGTACTGAATTGAAGCCAACCCCATCACCACCCTGCAGAGAGTGACAGGCATTGGGGTGTGCCTTTGAGTCATCAAGCATACTTGTCTGCCATTTCACCACACCCCACCCTGCAGACACGGACAAGTGTCACGGTGTACCTTGGGGTCTTTGGCCTTATGTGCACCCATTCCATCAGGAAATGCGGTGAGATGGGTGCGGTATAGGAGAATGGGGTGAACTTTGGGGCTGAAAGTCCAAGGCATACCTCGATGCCTCTCACTGGCTGCAGGGTGTGGAATGGTATGAGCATTACAGGCAAGAATCCCAAGTCACATCCCTGATGCCTGTCTTAATCTGGTTCAGGGTCAATTGGCATTCATCTGTATCCCCCTCCCAGGGTTGGAAAATAGGCAGGATTTGTCTAGTGCACTTACCCGGTCAACAAAAGCTAAATAAAATTCTCTACAGGGTTGGGCATTATGGTTATAAACCCTAATACCTCAGGCATTCGTTGGTATTTTCACCCCAAATTTTCAACATGTTTTTTGTGACCCCACCTCATGAACAGTGGCAATATCAGTTTGTTAGCCGAAAGCTGCTGCACAGTGACTACGGCATTTAGCACCACAGGTGCAAAAACATTCTGAACAGGATGTAAAAATGACAGCTGTACTGTTCATGGGAGGTGTAAAATGGCAATGTTGCAAATCTGCAGTAAAATATTAAAAAAACTGGTGAAGTCACAGCGTGCATAGAAACTGTGCAACACACCCGTAATGTAATTAGTTTGGGGATTTTTACAGCAGATTGTCAACACAGGCATTGTGGGACCTCCGATCATGAACAGTGTCACTGTGATTTTCTTTATCTGTTCCAAACAATGATTTCCAGGCGACCATGCATCTCTGCGCTGAAAGTGTGAAAACACATTTCGGCCATGTTGTGAAAAATGACAGCTGTACTGTTCATAAGGAAGTGTGGAAAAATGCCACTGGTGAAAATCTAGACCGAAAATATAACAAAGTCATGAACTTATGAGGTGCGTGGAAACTGCGCAATGCTCACTCGTAACACAGTCATTTTATGGACTTTGTTACCAAATTTTCAACATAGCCATTTTAAGACCTCTGCTCATGAATAGTGTAACTGTGATTTTCTTAATCTGTCCCAAACATTGCTTTCTCACACCTACTGCACCATTATTAGCTACATGTCTTGAGAAACACATTTTGGGTGGCGTGAAAAAATAGCGGCTGGCACTGTTCATAAGGAAGTATAATTAAATGGCAATGTTGAAAATCTGGAGTAAAAAATATTAAGATTACAATTTACGCAGCGTATGTGAACTGCGCAACGACGCCCATAAAGCAGTCATTTTGTGGAATTTTTTCAGCAAATTTTCAACATAGCCATTTCAAGACCTCTGCTCATGAATAGTTTCACTGTGATTTTATTAATGTGTCCCATACATTGATTTTGCACACCGACCGCGCCATTGTGCGCTACATGCGGAAACACATTTTGGACAAGATGTGAAAAATGACAGTGGTACTGATCATAAGGAGGTGTGGTAAAATGGCAATGTTGAAAATCTGGAGTGAAAATATTGAAAATTCGCAAACTTACAAGCATGCGAGGAACTGTGCAAATACACGCTTGTAAAATAGTCATTTTAGGAATTTTTTCACCAGATTTTCAACATAGCTATTTAAGACCTGCTCATGAACAGTATCACTGTGATTTTCTTAATTTGTCCTGTACATTGATTTCGCACTGACTATAGCCATTGTGCGCTACATAGGGTGGAAACACATTTTGGGTGAGATGTGAAAAATGACAGCTGTACTATTCATAAGAAGGTGTGGTAAAATTGCAATGTTGAAAATCTGGAGTGAAAATATTGAAAATTCGCTGAAACTTACGAAGCTCATGAGGAACTGTTAACGACGCCAGAAACAGTACTATTTTGGAATTTTTCCACCAAATTTTCAAAATAGGCTTCTTTGGAGAGCCCACCTTATGAACACTGGCAGTGTCATTTCATTAATCATTCCAGAAAGGTGATTTCACACAGTGGCTGCGAAATCACCCTTAGGCACGAGTAACGCCATGACAGTGACAGCATTCAGGAGAAGGGGTCCCAAAACCCCATGTTGAAAATTTGGTGCAAAATTTAAAAAATGTCTGAGATATGCAATAAAGTTGAAAAACCCTCATCTATCCCATTATACAGCTTACGGCATTTCCTCAGTTAGCGGTCGGCTTTGAAGAGTGCAGATGTGTCCGGTCCACGAAGATCATCGCGCCGAGTCCAGAGGTAAGTATGGGTGAGGGTGTAGGAGGCAAGGGTGCTCAGTGGGTGGGTGCGGGTTGTGGGATGGGGGCAGGGAGAAGCGCCGATGGACAGTTTTTATTTCCAGGTTTTTTTTTTTTTTTATTGACGACGCGGGGCGCTTGCCACGCTGGGTGGGCTCCCAGCATGGCACAAGGATGGCTGGTTGGGGGGCGTGGAGCTGACAGGGATTGGGCACCCCTGTCAGCCATAGTAGCATCAGTTGCCATGTTGTGGGTGGGCTCTCAGTGGCACCCTATACTCGGGGAGGACAGTGGAGCCAATGGGGATCGGGCACCGCCAGCTATACGATGAGTTGCCATGCTGGGGTGGGCACCCAGCGTGGCATGTGGAAAGGCTTTTGGGCGCAGCACAGCCGACTGGGATTGAGCCTCCCAGCTGTACAGTGTGTAATGCATAGGGCCACACGCAGTACCTGCGTGTGTGTGTGTGTGTGTGTGTGTGTAGGGGAGCAAGCATGAGCAGGCGATATCTTATCGCTGCTCACTGAAGCGTAGCTCCCCCTTTCAACTGTAGTCCACTGCATTTTGGAGCTGTCATAGACAGCTCCAGCATGCGATGGAGGACTGGGGCCATGCCTGCCAACACACTGACTGAATTGGAAGAGGGGTGACACACCTCCAAAAACTCGGATGATGGCACTATGTTTCTTGCACATGCGTGCAAGCAAACATAAAAAGTAAAAATAAGAATAGCAATAAAGGCGCACTTGATTACATATTGCAGGTTGCTAATACAATTACAGTCCCATTCATGACACACACACCCAAACTGATCCATTGCAGGGGACAATACACTGCCTCCTAGTCTGGTGGATATTGTCCCTTGAGGATTTGAAAGCTCAGCGCATACCGTGGTAAATGTCATGGTTGGGAAAGATCCAGGTGGCCATACAAGTGAACGGGAATTTGGAATTGTAATGTTTCCTTTAGAACAGGACATGCAGTAATCAGCTAGCAGGCTCAAAATGATAGTGGTACATTTTAGATGTACAAAGAAAACACCACATTTTTCCTGGAAGGTAAAATAAACAAACACCTTTGGGACTTAGAACTGAAGCCAGGATGAAATGGGATGCATAGTTTCCTACCCATGCTTTCACAACAGGGAACTTTCATTTCAAACTGTGAAGGGCTGTAGTACTGACAGTACATGCTTCTTGTAACTATCAATTGTTTTTAGTAAAGCAGCATTCATGATACATTCATAAAAAACATGCGTGCGTATAGATGACATTTCTTACCTCATGATTTCCAGTAACGATAACAATATTGGCAAAATATGATCTTATTCAATCTAGCTATAAGAGACATGGGAGGTTGCTGTTTTTGCAAAAGGTCAAACTACTGTTTATGGCATAAAAGAAGTCGATCAGAGATAATTTGGTCCCACTTTTGTAAAATGAGAGACAAAATCATTTCAAATGTAACATTAGCATATAACAGTAGTATGACCTTCTGCAAAAAACAGTGACCTCCCATGTCTCTTATACCTATAAATAAGGTCATATTTTACTAACATTGTTATCATTATAGCCAGATTAAATAACATCATATTTTAATATAACTTTTGGAGATGGCAAGGGATGTTGCCACATGTAAGTCCAAGCAGTCATTAAAATCAACAGAAATGTGTCTAATATTGGAAATTATACAATGTATCAATGTTCACTCCGAAATCTTAAAAGTGTAGTATTCAGTTCACTAGTTCTGACACTTGAATAAAACAGACTACAGTAGAGACTACTACGCAAGAAATAACCAGTGACAGACATGGCATTAAGTACTGACAAGTCTAGCAGACAATAAACTTGTAGCAGCGCTTATTCAATCTATGACCAAAATCTGGGACCCATCATACAAAACTGTAACATCAGTTGAAGAAGCCTCCAGTAATACATGGCTTAATATAAAAGCATTTGATGGTGGAAAACCATATCTTAACAGAAATTTGTGTAATCATATTATGCTTCAGATCCTTACTAATGAGTGATAGAAATGTCAATTTTATGAGAGACCAAGGAAATTCTTGATAGCACCTGATACTGATTTCATCGCTCCCTAGAGAGGGCCCAAATGTGTGTGTGTGTGTGTGTGTGTGTCTTTTATTAAGTATGTTATCAAGTGTTTAACCAAACAAAAACTCAACTAAAACTATTAGGCAAATATATTGTGGAGTTATGTTGTTATGGGGCTATTCCACTTTTCAAATCAGTGACTCTGTGACAAAGCTCTGGATTTCCATCCCACACAAAGTGATTAAAACCCTTTAAAGTCGCAGACATGCATCACCTACTCCCGTATCCAGCAGTGTTATTGTGATCAGAACTACATTATGTGCCATTTAATTATGCCACCTGCTTAATTTTTTCCTCACAGCGGTATTTAGAAAACCATTGTGTGCATGGGGTGATGTTGTTAATTAAGAGGCTTGTAAAACAGAACTGATTAAAATCCTTAGACGGTTATTCTCAGTCTAATAGTGAATTAGCTACAGTGAGGTGTGCGCCTCTTCATTTAGAAGAATGTACAACAATAATCATCATCTTTCCTGCACTGGCAGATATAACTCAGCCACACTGGCTTTCTGATAACTGTATACAGCTAGCGCCATTCAGTATACATCATTACTGAACCTGCCAAAATCCAATTTGCAGTATTTTAAAAGTCATTTTGGGTATATTGGGAGCAAATATTTTCTACGTATGACTCCAGTGAAAAGGAGGCAGTTTACATGTTTGCAAAAGATTTATGCAGTAGTGTTTCCCAATGCTTTTTGCAAGTGTTATGCTTATAGACTTCATATTCACATTTTGTCACATATGAGAATCGTGAAGTGCTGCCGAATATTACAGGCACCATGTGTGCATATTCAGATGTAACATCTCACCCTAAGCTTGTCAATCCTTGTCTGTTTTGGTTAATTGAATTGTCCATCACAGCCAGCATATTCCAAACTATTGTAACAGAAATGTGTGTCATTATTTTATGTTTCAAACCCTTCTCTTCAATGATAGAAACACCAGTTTCACGAGGAACAAAGATAATTCTTGAAAAATAAGGGACAGTTGAAAGGTATGATAGAACGGATACTGACTACTACTCCCTCCCTTGAGTGGCCCTGTGTGTGTGTCTGTGTGTGTGTGTGTGTGTGTGTTATATTAAGTGTGTGAACAAGTATTTAACCAAAAACCCAACTAAACAGTATTATGCAAATATATCATCGAGTTATGTTGCTGAGGTTTAGCTCACCTTTTCAAATCAGTTGCTCTGTGATGAAGCTCTGATTTCCATCCCACACAGGGATTAAAATCCTTTTAAAGTTGCAGAAATGCATCACCTATTCCTACATCCAGCAGTGCAATCCTGATCTGAACTATGTGCCATC
This sequence comes from Neoceratodus forsteri, assembly GCA_016271365.2. Classification (NCBI taxonomy): domain Eukaryota; kingdom Metazoa; phylum Chordata; order Ceratodontiformes; family Ceratodontidae; genus Neoceratodus; species Neoceratodus forsteri. Next base: position 420,715,215 of record CM057451.1, read on the forward strand.
CCTGCTTAATTTTTCCATGCTATGGTATTAGGATCCTGCACTGTCCTATGCTCCCTGGATCTGATGAGAGTTCAGCAATGCTGTTGTAATGCTGCCCTAATGAATTACATTTTCTTACCATTAAGCAACATCTCAACAGGCAAAAAAGTTGTTTTCTTGTGATACAGACTTTAAAAAGTTTATAGTTTGACAAGTGTATAAAGTGCTGAATCCTTAATTAGCCCCTGGCACTTGTGCAGAAATTATGGTACATGTAAAAGGGAAAGGAAAACTGGCAAATATGAATTTCAAAAGTTGTGTCTTTCTTCTGTTTTCCTTCAGAGGTACCAAATGGAAATCTGCAATTCTAGAACTTAGTTCTGACAATATTGCACGGGTAGCAGATGTGACCCCAGACCTGATTCCCCTGTTAAAATACTGCCAATATTTTTTACTTGGTCTTTTAGGCCATTCAATGGCTGAATAATAAGATCATGATTTTCGATGACCTGCCCTCGGAACAAAGCAATGACATTGTGAGCAATCCTTCTCAGTCCTCTTCCATCCCATCATGAGAGCCATTATCTCATCATTCCATTCAAACTTCTAATTGGATGAATAGTTTTTGTATAACGAGGCAAAGCAGGGGTACCATTTCAGATTTCAATGAGGGCAACAACTAGTAAGATGGGCTGTGGGCTGAGCCGAGGACTGTGGGAGTGGTGCAACAACAATGGCCTGAAATGCAACGGGGCAACTTCCCCCACTGCCCTTCCCAATAGCACCCCTGCCACAAAGGAGACTGGCTTTAATTTCAGTCATTGTTCTGTGGTTCTCATTTTTCCATATGATGATGACATGATGTAGGGAAGGAGCCATTGACTAGAGGAGGAGGGAAGAGGTGCAATGAACAAATTGTTTTGCATTAAGATGGTCCAGTGCTGTGGAGGGTGGGGGTCAATTAGGATTGGGATGTGCCAGGAGTCAGATTAGAATTCTTGTGTTTATAGTCAACAGAAGCCAGCAGAGATTGCCCGGGAGGACGTGTCTGAAAAAATTTGTTCTCAGGTGACATCAGTCAGATGACATGTGTGTAGTTGAGCTACCTCATCATGAGCTGCTGTGATGGAGTCTGATATTCTTCTGTCATCAGCAAGTGCTAGAGGGTGGGGATGTGGGGACAGGGATGGATGTAATATGCAAATGAGGACAATGGTCCAATTCTCTTGCTGCTGTAGTTTAGGGTACCAGCTGCTACTCACTACTACATCTACCCATATGAGGACTGTCATTAGGAAATAAGATACTGGTGCCCTTTCTCCCAAATCACACCATACTGTCACTACCACATACTGTACTAGGTTTGATTTTCAAATGAAAGCAGACAGGCTGTAATATTATTACAACAATTAAAACAAATAAAAAAAACTGACAGCCTGCAAAGAGAGGAGCGATCTGGGGGTGGGTGACAGTGACAGATTGTTGGGGCACATATCTTTGAAGTTACTGGCTAGTACACTGTTCTGCCTGCATACAAAATCTGGGTTGGACAGAAGTGATGCAATTCTACTCATTGTGTTGGTTCTTCTATGGATAACAATACTCTAAACTGCATGAAAATGTGGCATTTACAGTGATTAAAAAATACTGTGTGGGCTATGCATGCCCCTGGAAGCCATTAGCTGTGTCGGGTATTTTTGTCTCTTTGTTCACTGCTCATGAGCAGGTATCTGCCTCTTGGTTAGGATTTTAGGTGGGTGGGGTGTGGCTGGAGTACAAAGGGACTGCAAGCTTGTATATACATTGTGGTTACATAGCTCAAAGAGTATGGCAATGTTTATGATAAAAATAATATTAAATAATAAAATGATAAAATATTAAAAGAAATCAGAACATAAGGCTTGCATTGTCATGAACCTTGACACTGTCCTGCATACAAATGCACTCCAAGTGGCTTTTTCTTTTCTGACTTCGTTTCAAGCATAAGGAAATGGATGGAGGACAATGACAAAAAAAATAATTCTCACTCAAAATTTCAATACTGTATTTACAAAACATAAGTTTCTTTAGCAACGCTCCACTCATTGCAAAGAGTTTTAATAGGCTTCCTTTACACTGGCACAGGTAATTAGGATACTGGCTAGTTTTGATCTACAACACATTATCTGACCTGAATAAATAGGCAGCAGGGTCAGTATGCATTCATACCATCTTGGAATATTCTATCAAAATAATCACATGACAATTATTTGCAATTTGCAGATAGCATGACTTACTTTAGGATATGAAACATGGCACTTTGGTTAAAATTAATTAATATTTAATTAAGTTCAGGGCAGAGACGTGCATGGGTAGTGGTGTGACCATGGACCTGACTCCCCTTTTAAGATACCATCTTTTTGTTTTACTTTGCATTTTAGGCCATGTAATGGCTGAATAATATCATGATTTGTGATGACCTGCTCTCAGAACAAAGCAAGGGCATTCTAAGCAACCCTTCTCAGTCTTCCTCCATCCAATCATGAGAGGCTATCTCATTCCATCCACACATATCAAATGGGATGAATAGTTGTCATACTTGAGGCAAAGGAGGCTGCCTATAATTCCTGTCATTCTTCTGTGGTTCTCATTTTCTTTCCTTATATTGATGATATGAGGTAGGGAGGATCAACTGACTGGAGGGTGGGGGATTTAACACATTTTTCTGCATTAACAGTGTCTGTTGCTGTGAAGGGTGGGGTTCAATTAGGATCAGGATGTGACAGGAGTCAGATTGGAGTTCATGTGTTTATGGGCAATAGAAGCCATCAGAAATCATCTGGGGAGGACATGTCTGAAAAAAAATATTCTCAGGTGACATAAGTAAGATTACATGTATGTAGTCAGAGCTACCTTGTCATGAGCTGCTGTGCTGGAGTCTGACTTTCCTCTGTCTGTTGTCAGCAAGTGGTAGGGGTGGGGATGGGGGCACAGGGATGTATGTAATATGCAAATAAGGACAAAACTCCCATTCTCTGGCTGCTGCAGTTTGGGGTACAAGCAACTGCTCACTACTCCATCTACCCATATGAGGACAGTCAGCAGGAATACGATACTGTTGCCCTTTCTCCTGATTGCACCATACTGTCACTATCACATACTGTACTAGACTTGATTTTGAAAATAAAAGCAGATGAGCTGTAATATTATTACTACAACATCACAGGAAGGATTGAACAAAGCTGTCTTCCTCTAATAGCCTTGCTGACAAAGGGGACTCAAGGCAAACCTGTACTGTCCTGTGCTCCTGGAACCAATGAAAGTTTGGCAATGCTGCTCCAATGTTGCCACAGTGACTTAAGATTTCTTAGCATTAAGCAACAGCTGTCTACAGGCAACAAAGAAAAAGTAAATGTTCTTGTGATATATAGACTTTAATAAGTTTTTAGTTTGACAAGTGTAGAAAAGTGCTGAATCCTTAACTAACTAGCCCCTAGCACCTGGGCAAAATTATGGTACAAGGCATATGCAAAAGGAAAGAAAACTTAGCAAATACAACTTTCTAAAGTTTTGTCTTTTCATTTTTGTTTTCCTTAAGAGGCACAAATGGAAAGCAGAAATTCTGATTAAACTTAGTTCTGTCAATAAGTCTCAAAGGGACTTAATCCAGCCAGTGCAACATAATGCAAAAGTGTTAACAGCAGGCAACAGAATTTAAAGCATTTTTCTGAAGTGGCCAGTCTCCTAAACCTCTGTGTAAGCACTTTGTAAATTATCTGCAGGTTCAGTGGTCTCAAACCCCTAACGACTTCAGTAGTCTCATTGCTCCTGCAGTTCAGGGGTCCAGGAGTCTCTCTTGCATTTTCAATCCCGATATTTCCAACCATGGAGGGTTTTGAATCTGTAGTATAATGTTTATTTATTTGCTAAACACTACTGTGTGCACAAGTTATTGAGAGTTTAGTTTTGTATCAGCTACAACTGTCAGTGATGGGATCAGAGCAAAATCTGTGGACATTATCACAGAGCAGTTTGACGTGTACTAATTTTCACCATTTTTAATTTAGGGGTATTTAAATATCCTTTGTCTGAATGAATGGCCTTCACCTTGGCAGATCTGACTGTGATATTAGAACCTTGCACTCCTTTTACTATTATAGTCAGATCAAGCAAGTGTGGGAGCACTTTCATTCAGAAGAAGCACCGCAGTGGAGGATGGCAGGTTGTGCAAGTCACCTTCCTTCTACTAAAGACAGGAGCTGGGGGTGGGAGGACGGTCAAGGTGGGTAGGGGGCATTATATTGTATAATACAGGAGGTTGAGACTGAGCAAAAAAAACCTGTTAAATTTCTATGAGAGGTGAAATGTGCCAGCCTTAAAAAAACTATTGCATCTCTATAAGGCAAACTGTGCCAGCGTGTATGGCAAGATCTCCTGAGAACAACAGACTACAAAGCTGAGACACTCAGTAATGGCAAAGGGTTGGTGGGTCAGAGTTAGAAGGTGGACAGAGTGAAGGGGTCAGAATGAAGAGGTGAATTGAACTCCAGTTCAATTCAACGCACTGGGATCAGAAGGGCTAAATCCCTTGTGACTGCATATTTCAATTCCATACAGCATAGAATGAGATGGCATCTCCCAGCTTGTCAGACTTGGCTGCATCTTTTTTTTCCCTTTAATTAAACATAACTCAAAGGTATAGTGCTAAAATGGCAATTTAAGATAAAGAAAATTAGAAAAGATTGTACCAGGCAAGGACTATATCGCAATGAGTGGTGCTTTCCAGTTACCAAGCTATCTTTAACACTTACCCATTTTGTTCTCAGCATTTTTTTTTACTCTACTTGCAACTAGTTTTGGCATTAAGCCATTAAATTTATAGTCCTTGTATGGTAGAGTCACCACTGCATTCACATATATACCCTTGAGTTAATGGTACCCTTACACTAATCCTTTAAATAAGCATATTAACTTTTGTATTAGCACCTCCTGAATTAACTGGAGGTCATCCAATGACTAGCTTTTTGGCTCCATAAAGACACACTTTTGGCACTAAGCTTCACTTATTTCAAGTGTTTTTTTTCTTGTTAGTATTTGTCAAGACCTTTTGCAATATATACTAAAGCCATGCAAGACATTCCCATTTACTCATAGGTCCTCTTGTGACTTGTGCCTTTAGGCACATCTGCCTATTGACTACATCATTACCTGTAATTTTGTTTCAACTTTGGTGACTGGGAAAGGCACACTGAGTGAGGGCTCTTTGACAGACTGAACTGTGTCATCATTCTCTCTTTGTCAAGGATTGATCAGAGTGATACTGACAGTATCTGTAATGCCTCTGTATTGGTCATAAAAGTGTACACAATGAATTTTGAAAATAATATCATTATCATCAGTAAATACTTTAAATTAATATCCATGACATTGTTCAAGAAAATCTACATCTTTCCTCAAGCTGTAAAACTGGCTGAAGTAGGTAATGGTCAGTACATGTACAAAATTAATTAAAAATATGTTTCATCATTTGCAACTTGTAGGTGTGCTTGTGTGTGCGTGTGGAGGGGGGAGGGCAATCCCCCTACTTGCAAAATACTGTTTTCTGTATTTTTGAGCATGATAATTTTCTTTTTTTTCATGAACTATAGAGGTTTAAATCTTTGACTCTGTGATCCTGAGTTCTGTAACAGGAGGAATATGTTATGCCCTAAGTTCAAAAACATAAGTTTACAAAGACTGCAGGCTAAGGTAAGGAGAAAATGCATTTGAATTACAGATGGCTTATTGCAATGAAGATAAGAAAAATGTCCTTATATGTATACAAAGAAAAATTATCTGTCTGTTTTGATTGTGTGCATGGGGATGAGGAGAGAGAGAGAAAGAGTATCACTCCATGATTTATTTGTGCCAGTCACAGTTTTTCCTCTGGCACAGGCAAACAGCTATAGCATAACTCCAGTTGCATTTTATCCTCATGTCAGGGCTGCACATATTCATACATTTTGCAGCAAATGCATGCTGTCTGATCTTTTGTCCTGTAATGTTTGCCTTATTATGTGGCATACCACCCTGATCACTTATTCCCTTGCAAGTTATATTCACCCAACACTGCAAACTGCCATAACTTAGGTTTTTCCTCATATGCACTGACTACTTGCTCATACTTATTTTAGCATGTAAAAGCCAGCCACAGCATAAGGGATAAACAGTTAAATATAAGTTTACAGAACACTGCAGGCTAAGGTAAAGAAAATTGCATTTGGAATGATACAGTTGATGGCTTAATGCAATTAAGCTAAAAAAAACCTATATGTAAAAAGTTATCTGTGTTTTTTGACATGGGAGAGAAAGCATCTAGCATAAATTTCTGTTAATTGTCAGCACAGTATAAATATAGATTCAAATTAAATGTTAGTTGGTGAATGAGTGTTGGGAAGCAGCACTGGGAGACAGCTGACAGCAGCATGAAGAATGGGTAAAGGAAAACGAGTTGCATGTTGGTCTGTTTTGATAAAACCAGCAGCAGCATTAAGGGAGAATCAATTATAAGTTTTAGGAACACTCAATTTAAGACAACTGCATTTGACAATATTATTCTGCACAAAATGAAGCCATAACTTCATCAAAATGTCTGAGAGACACAGTTAAATGAAAATGAACAATGGGTAATGGGTTCCAGCAATAAATATGCAAATACTTTTCCATGTCACCCTGTTTATATTAAGGTATCTGTCTGTGTCTGTCTGACTGTCTGTCTGTCTTCATGTCTGGCTAGCTAGCTATATATATAGCTGATTGCATTGTATATACAGATATATATTATGTTTAAAGTTTATTGCTGTTTTTATAAACTTCTGTTTAAAATAAATGTGCAGCTGTATTTCCAGTGCAAATCAAATGCTTGGAAATTAGCATTCAAGTATAAAGTGTATATAACCAATGTATAAACTTCATTATACCTTGTAAAAGTAGCTGAAAACAAAACGTCAGCATGAACTGTCACAAAACCTTCACTATCTTGCGTTGCAGATCTGAAGTTGTATTTGTGTACTTCTACAGGTACATTTAAATTTAACAGCTTCGAAAGACATGCTAAAAGGTGGGAAGGAGGCTGCTCCATCTGATCTTTTTAAACAGCATTACAGTGAGTTCACAACGCCTCTAACATATTGAGTGTAGCTTTAGAAAGAAAGGAGATTTAGAAAACTATGATCATGAACATTATCATAACAACAGCAAAATTCACATTTGCTGAACTTTCTAGGCTGAAAATGTTCATTTAAATAAATAGCTATTCCTGTATTTTTCAGCCCATTCCAGAATTTCTGGCCTTTGCCTATTGCTGTGTTTCAAGGACCATTCTGTAGCTCACCAAAAATATCCCCATAGCATGTTCTCCTCGTCTTGGCCCTGTAGATTTCATATTGTGATCTATAGTGTCTCATTCTTTCAGCAAACCTTTATACTGCAATTGTCAAATCTGATATTATTTTTATTGAATTACAACTTTCTGTTTAAAATAAAGTTTGCCAGTCTATGGCACTTTACAAAGGGTTGTTTTTAAAGTAATCTTTGCCTGTCCATGGCACTTTAAAAGGGTTTAAAGAAAAACAGGATGTATTCCTGTAATGTTTAAATCAGTTATAGGTTTCAAATGAAAACTAGCATTCTGAGAAAGTGGAATTTACAAACCACTTGGGGTAGTGCTGAGCAGATTTGTGAGGATCCTTCTTCCAGGGACTTGATATAGGCAAGAGCCTTAATTTTAATTAGATGTCAGTACTTAACCCATGCCAGCTGCAATTCTGCTCTGCTCTGTTTATTCACTAAGATAAGTTTTTTTTTAAAATGACAGCTTTCTATTTAAAGTAACCTTTGCTTGTCCCTGGCACTTTACAAAAGTGTTCATTTTAAACAGGATATATGCCCTGTTATGTTTCGCTCTGAGTTTTAGGTTCTGAATAAAAACAGCATTCTGGAGCTGTGGGAATTTACAAACTACTTACAGTGCTGATAACAGGATTTTGAGGAGCTCCTACCTGGACTGGATCTAGGATGAACCTCGAGGAAAAAGAGCACTAATGCTAGGCATTCCATGTGCAGTGCAGGCTTCAGACTATCCTTTAGGTATTCAAATATGTTTTCTCTCCCTCCTGTTATTTATGAAACAAACAAACAAAAAGTATTAAAATCTTGTAGGTATTCAAATACCTTTTCTGTCCTGTTATTTGTAAAAAAAAAAGTACAAAAGTTACTTTCAAGATCTTGAAGCAGTTCCAGCAACCAGCACTCCTCAAGTATTGCCCAGTTTTAAAAATATCTGGAGAAAAGGTATTTGAATACCTATAGGGTAGTCAGAAACCTGCATAGGTAGTGTACTTGGGAAACTCCTGGCATGAGTGCTAACTTGTAAGGTTAGTCCTCTGACAATGGCTATTGCATCCCCATTGTTATTTTGCACGAGTGACCATTTTGCTGCTGCACCCATTTAACCAAGTAGAAAAGTGGCAAACAATAGACCCCAGTTGTTACCAGCCAGGACTATCAGATCCTGGTAGAGGAGAAAGACCTCCAGGGAATGAGAGGCAGACTGAAGCAACATACTGCTGTGCTTTGTGTCCAGACTTCATGATGCACAGAGTTACAGCTGTCTGCTCTACTGGTCTTGGTCTTGCTCTGTCAGGGGGTGGGGCATGGAGACAGTAAACCAGCCCACACAGCTGTGCTTCTCCTCTGGACACCATGTGGGATGAGGTAGCTGGTAGTGTGGTTTCAGCAGCACAAAAACAAGGTCACCACAAGGTGAGCAGTGAATGAAAAGAAAATATATCAGTCTGCAGTCTGCATTTGCCATGCTCTATATCAGGGATGACAGGATATGTTGGCTGACCAAACAGGACTGTCCTGACAGGCACACTGCAGAAACCTAAGCTAATACAACTGACTGATTAACTAAAAGACAATAGGAGTTTAAATGTTATTTAGCACTTTCTCACAAACATTGTCTCCCAGTATGAGACATTACGCTCTGACAGAGTGCAATGCACATGTGCCGGCACTGAAACAATGTCTCAGATCATGCAGGGTCAAAGCAGTAAAAAAAGGATTTTGCAAGAAAAACACAAAACAATGGTGTAAGTAAGAAAATCCTATCTATAAATCTATGGCAGTATGTCACTATTGTGTTTCTTTGGGAGTAGGAGTGGGGTGAGTGCTAAGGGTGGGTCCAATGTGGGTTTTCTAAGAGTTTGAAAACAAAAAGGTCAGTGCGGAGTGCTTTGGTTCTCAGGCATGGAGGGCACTATTGACACCTTATCAATTGTAAGATCACAAGGAATGATGTAGTTGTTTTCTGAATGTAATAGGTCTGCAGGGCTACACCACTGCAGCCCTGAAAAGGCAACATAAAAGCAGTGACTGCGGTGAGTTGCCACTGATATCTTCTATTCTTACTAGTTTATATTTCTGTACTTGCAATGCTGGTGTGTGCACGCAGCCTGAGCCTATCTGATTTATGTAACTCATGGTAGTGCATTACTGCTAGTTTCCTAGTGTAGTGTGTAAAAAAAAGTTCAATGTATTATTTTGTAATGTATCACTCATTTACAGGGAGACTTTAAAAAGATAGGTCAGCGACCAACAGTTTAAGAATGCTAATGCTTGGTAGTTTCATAGAGAATGCATCTTTCCAGTCATTCAGCAGTGGTAGTGAATGGAATGCTGACAGGAAGAATCCATGGCCATTGTGATCAGATCATAGACAGACAGCTTGTGTTACAGTGATGAATGTAAGGATGTTGGAATTCTTACAGACAGTCACATGTAGCATTTCAAAGATAATCTTAAAAGATAAAACTTGATCTGTACACTGGATCATGGATAAATTGATTACTCACTATTTATGACGTACATGTACCACTGTTTATTTTCAATTTTTTTAAATATCTCTGGCTATGAGGTTTGATTTTGTAGAGGTATCCAACAGGTCATGCACGTCCATCTACCTGTTTTGTCAGTTAAGATTTATATAGTATTTGATAATATATTGAATCACCAAGACCTTATTATCTTGCACTGATCAAAGCATTTTGTTTTGTTGGCTGACAGCAGCTACTGAAGAACAAACAGAAACCACCAGGTCAACTCAAAAATAAAGTGGTATTGGAGGCCCAGGAGGAGGAGGCATCAGGAGGAAGTGGTGCGAGCAAGCTTCATCATGTGCTCAAGAGGAGAACCTGATATGAAATTATTTACACACGATATAATACTACCTGACTGGTTCACATTGTAATTTCTGCCTGTAGAAGCACGAGCAATGTATCAGCATAAGGCAGCCTGCAAAGGTAGCACTACCTAGAGGAGGATCAGTTGTCTCAGGAACCGCTATCTTCCTCTGTTTTTGTGGGTGGGGGCAGAAGGATACAGAACGTCTGTGTGATTCTGTGACACAGGCCCACACTTGTGTAATATCATACCACACTTAAGCTGTATGTTCAGACTTATTTGCTAGGCTACTGCAACAACAACAAAGGGTGTCCCCATGGCAGTCGGGTGGCACCAGTTATCAGGAATCTAGCAGGTGGGTGGAAGTAAGGTAAAAATATCTGTTTATTTAACAAAGGTCTGGACAGAGGTAGGTTCAACTGCATCCCAATTGCTTGACTATGGATTTCAGCCACTCTCTTTTGCCAGCTGCTTTGCTTGGCCCAGCACTGCCTGCTTCTTTTGCTTGGCTGCTGTCTTTGACCTCGGCCCTTTGTTTAAAGGCAGACTCAGTTTGCCTTAGGCGCTTTGCTGCCTTCTGACTTAGTCTTTTCTTTCTCTGTGTGTGTAAGTTAATAATTAATAAAATACCATTATACTGACCAGTGTGCACTATCCAGTTTAAGAATAATTATTACAATGTGATCACTGCTTTTTAATCTCATGTTTGGAGTACCTCATAAACTAACTGTGACTATCCTGTATACTACTTATATACCAGGATATGTGTATGTAAGCAATAAGGTGGTAAGCTGAATAATGTCACACCTAGAGTGGGTGAAGCATGTGGCCACAGGCTGAGTGCTTCTGCCACCCTAGATGTGATGTTATTCATTGACAATGCACACCCTGGAGTGCCTTGTTGTGATTATAATGTGGCTATGCAAAATCTGACAAAACTTTAATGATTAAGCAATAAACATAAGAAACGATCAAAAGTTATAACTTTGCACTGCTGCATTAATGTGTGTATGCTTATTCATTGAAAGCAAGGAAAGCGTCAATGTAAGGAAGCCATCAGAAGACATTAACAGAACCGTGGTGCAGTAAATACAAAGTCATGAAGCGTGATTGAAATTGCCTGAAATTATGATACTTAGCATTATTACTTTGCTTGATATAATATATATATATATATATATATATATATATATAGTTGGATTACAGTACATAATAGTACTTAGATAAGATTAGAGATCTATCATGTGAGCAGCATTTGAATTGTAATAGACTTTCATAGAGTTGATAATTTATGAGAATGTAGACCATATTAGCTGGTTTACTGTGTCACTAGTACCACCCTACAAACAGTTGAATGCCTTCTGACATCTTCCTTAAATTGATGCTTTGAAAGTTTTTGGAAAAAACATTTATATGATGTATGAGGGTATCTTAATGAAACAACATGCTGAAAAAATATTTATATTACTAAGGTAGAATGTGAAGGTACAGGCCAGCTCCACAATGGGATGCAGCCTGCTGAATGAGGAAGGTAAATACACAATACCAAAGAATCACACACCTGCAAAGAAAAGAATGAGAGAACATTTAGTTTTAGGTCCCTCACGTGGTGGAACACTTTAATTAAGCAATAATAAGCCTAAGGCAATCCAGGTGGTATGTTTTGGTGTGATAACGGCCCACCTCTGGTGGGTTGAATCACAAGGTATAGCCGAGTGCTTCCACCACCAGAGAAGGGCTGTTAGCCCACCATATCACACAACCTGGAGTGCCTTATTGAGATTATTAAATTGGTAATTTTCAGTAAATCCTGGGAGTTTTGTAATCATATTACTTTCAACTGGCCCATTATGCTATAATAATTACCCAGTTTAAAGCTGTTGTGGGCCAATCAGAAGTCAGCATTCTTTCTACTGATTTTATAATTTTATTATTTGACAGTTTCATCTGCTTATATTTAAGACTGCACATTCTATTAAGTACATGAATATCCATACAAATACTATCATGCCACTGACAGTTACACTTATTTGACCAAATCAGAGTTTTGAAGTGAGATAAAAATATTTTTCATTAATGCTGTAATCTGATTGCCTGTTATGATTAAAATCACCTTACATTAACTCATGTTACTCTGTCATTTGCAGCTTGATCACTATGGACCATGGATTATTCTTGATGTATTCTGATAGTGTAGCATCATTCTTAAACTGCTGCTGGAATAATTATTATACTAAAGGCACTCAGTAAATGTGAAAAACATTCAAGAAACATACTTAGAAATAATTCAGTACTCAGACCAGGTCAACTAAGATAAAAATGAATTAACCTTAAAAAGGAAAATTGGAAAAACAACTAAACATTCTTATCTTCTACCACTACACGTGCAGGACCAGTAGTGCCATAATGGGATTCCCTCATCATTATGCTTGAGGTAGATGACAGACATAGACAGAGCTATGAAGAAGATAATTAAAAAAAAAAAACACTAGGTTTGTGATCTGGCATCAAGAACATGCACACTGTAAGGTGGTTTTCAGCAACAGATAAAAATAAAATTCAAATACAAATACTGTACTTACTTACACTGATGCAGAGCTACTATCAGTTCAGTCAGCCTACTGTAGTTCATTACCCGACAAATGAGATGGCAGGAGTAGGGGAAGAACAGGAGGATAGGCCTAAATCATCAGCAGCATCAGGGCCCTATCAGTTTAGTCAGCTGAGGTTCAGCACCAGACACATGAGATGGCAGGAGGGGGACGAACAGGAGGATGGGCCTAAAGCAGCTGTAGCCATAGCAGGGCCACTATCAGTTTGGTCAGCTAAGGTTCACACCAGACACATGAGACAGCAGGAGTGGTGAAGCACAGAAGGATGGGCCTAAAAGCAGTAGCAGCATCAGGACCACTAACAATTCAATCAGCCTAGTAGGTTCATCACCAGACACATGAGATGGCAGTAGTGGAGGAAGAACAAGAAGATGGGCCTAAAGCAGCTGCAGCCATGTCATGGCCACTATCTGTTCAGTAAGCCTAGGTTCATCATGACACATGAGATGGTAGGAGTGGGGGAGCACAGGAGGATGGGCCAAAAGCAGCAGCAGCATCAGGGCCACTATCAGTTCAGTCAGCTTAGTAGGTCCATCATCAGATACATGAGATGGCAGGAGTAGGTGGAGAACAGGAGGATGGGCATAGTGCAGCTACAGCCATATCAGGGCCACTCTCATTTCAGTCAGCCTAGGTTCATTACCAGACACATGAGATGGCAGTAGTGGGGAAGCACATGACGATGGGCATAAAGCAGCAGCAGCATCAGGGCTACTATCAGTTCATTCAGCTGAGGTCAGGATCAAGTAATACCAGGGAGACACAGATCTAAGAAGAAAAGAACAAGAACATATAAATTATAAATCACATTGCCATAGCAAGAAATGCACTGTATTTCAGTAATTGAACTAGACTGAAAAGGCAGTTTATTTAATCTCACAGAAAACAAACCGTATGTTTAGATAATACTTACCTTACTGCAGAAGTACATGCTAAGATGCATCCACAATAGATGAGCATCATGCACCCATTTATGTGTGAGGAAATTCAAAGAGATAAGATGTGTGAAGAGAAACATTGTGAAACATTAATTGTGAAATGGCTTTGTATGAACAAGTGATACAGCAATTCTCAAAACCTAGAAGATAACCAATGTTTTATTTAAGCAATAATATATGACAGGTTGTGGTATATCATGAGATATCGTCACTTCTTCAGTGTATTGTGAGGCATGGGGCCACAGACTGAGTGTCTCATGCATCTGAGAAGTGACACTATTCCATGATATACACACACTGGAGTGTTTTGCTGTGATTATAAAATGGCCATAAAGTGTTTGTAAATGGCTGATCTTGGTAATTAGTTTGGACCGTATCTATATTGTAAAATATTGTAACAGGTCAAAGTCTGCTTCAGCCAATCAGCTTCCTGATTTCTCCTCTCCATTTTAAAATAACCAATAATACATGCTTTCTGGCTCCAACACCAGCAGTTGCTTCAATTGATGGCAGGCATAGGTTACCAGATGGGCTGCTTTTACCTGGACATGTCCTATTTTTTCAGTTGCCAAATATTATTCATGTTCCTTCCCTATCCTGTATTATTATTATTTTTACTATCTCCTACAGAGGAGCTCATTGTAAAAAGAACCACCAACTGAAGTGCCATTGGAGGAATAAAATTCTGTGGAAGCCACATTTTTCCATGGACCAGAAGTCCGTGGTCATTCCATGTAGTGTTCTCGGAATGGAAGAAGTGATTTTCAATATTAATCATCACACATGCTTGCAAGCATTGGTAACATGCCCACATCTGCTTGCATGTTCTATGGAGGCCCATACATTTTTTTTTGTAAATATGATGTCCATCTATGCCAGTTCACGGAATACTATTCCATGAAATCATATTCCGCTAATTTTAAATTCCTGAAACAACAATCCACAGCGCACATTCTATGACATTTATAGAACCAACAGAATCTTATTCTGTGGATGTTCATTGCTGTAGCCTGTAGCAGCAGAATTGTTCTTATTTCACTAACTTATTTTCCATGGATCAACACATGGTCTGCCTGCCTTGTTTCAAGTTTCTAGCAAGACAAACAAGTTATTGGTTAGACATTTAGACAAGTTAAAGTTTGAAGGTTTTAAGTCACAGTTGTTTGCTGTTAGGATGCAGGTGCAGAAAGTAGTGAAAACAATGCCTCCACTTCCACTAGCAGAACAAGAGGAGAGGGAAAAAGGCACCACTCCCAGGATATGTGCACACCATTCTCCCAGAGGAGACTTCCATATTGGTCATTGAGGTCACCAAGAAGGCAATAGACCTCTTTGGCCCAAAGTGACTTGCCCTGGCAAAGGGAAGCCATTTGGAAGGAAATATATGGAAAGGTTAGTGGGGACAGAAACGCCCTGCTCTAACAATAACAACTAAAGCATTGATGGGATGATTTACAGCACAGGGACCAGCATATAGTGTAGAACCTAGGCAGTGTGGTGACCATCCCTAAAGTGCTAAGAAAAGGCATCATAAAAGCAGTGAGACTAGTGAGTGTTACCACTAATAACTTTTATTCTTAGTGGTTTATATTTCTGTGCTTGCAATGCTGGTGTGTGCATGCAGCCTGTGCCTGTCTGACTAATGTAACTCATGGTAGTGCATTACTGCTGGTTTACCAGTGTATTGTGTAAAAAAAATAAAAAATAAAAATATTATTTTGTAATTTATCACTCATTTACAGGAGGCTTTAAATGGAATAGGTCAGTGTAGCGATCAACAGTGTAGGAATACATTATGCTTGGTAGTTCCATAGCAGAATTTAAAATTTTGTAAAATATCTTCTCTGTGAGCTGAGGTTCGATTTTGTAGAGGTATCAAACAGGTCATGCATGTCCATGTATCTGTTTTGTCAGTTAGAATTTATATTGTATTTGATAATATATTGAATCACCAATACCTTATTATCTTTTACTGATCAAATGTTCTGTTTTGTTTGTCAACAGCAGCTACTGAAGAATCTACCAGAAGCACAAAGAATGGTACTGGAGAGTCCTGGGAGGAGGCATCAGGAGAAGGTGGTGATGATGAGCAAGCATTGTCATCTGGTCAGGAGAAAGAAACAGATATGATATTAGTACATACAATATAATGCTATACTACCTGATTGCTTGATGTTGTCATTTCTGCCTGTAGAAGCAGCAGAAATGTATCAGCATAAGCCAACCTTTAAGTGCAAAGGTAGTGTTACTTGAGGAGGATCAATTGTCCCAAGGCCAGGGCTACTATCTTTATCTGTTTGTGTGGAGATGGGGAGAGGTGGAGGAGTGATACAGCAAACATCTCTGTGATTCTGTGATACAGTCCCACACTGTGTAATATCATACCACAGCTAAGCTGTATGTTCAGGCTGCTGGTATATGTGCACAGTGCAGAACTACAAGAAGTGTGGATGGATGTAGCCCAGTTCAGCACTTTTATTTCGGGCCAGCTAATATAGCGCTACCATTTAAGCACCACCCAACTGCGTGCCCTCTAAGTACCAGCGCCATCCTATTACAGCGCTCACAGAAAAACATATTTTAGCTCCACCGCATTAAAGTAAACGAACAATGACATTAAAGTTAATTAAAAATATTTATTCAAGTTACAGCATGTGATCCATGATACATAGACAAGTAATTCAGCACACAAGTCCCTAACATTCTTTGCTATCCCTCCAAGAGCTTGTCAGCTGTCCTGTTACCCACAATGTACTCTTTAGCGATAGCTCCTATGCAGTGTTCAAGGACACTTATTTGCATTTTCTATGCACAACTACATGCCCTTGCATTATCTGACTTATCACTACCTCTGATATTGCTTTGTTCATCTTTAGAAAGCCTATAAGTTGCCACAAATTTGGGTGGTGCCTACCGACCTTGCGGTTGAATACGTCAATGCCATGACTCAAGATCACTGTTTGTGAGACGATCAACCATGTAAACAGTCAAATAACAGTCAGGGCAGTCTACAAGCCACTGTTTGTGGAAGTATTCATAGATTGGTTTGGCGACAGGCCAGCGTTCCAATGCATACGTCACAAGACTGTTGAAATTCAGCCTTACAATCTGATCCGTAAAAACTCACCCAAGCAACTTCCGCACTTCTAAGTTAAAAGAGTGGTCATTCTGATATAAACACTTAAAAGAAAGGGTACCTAATTTCTTAGTGATGGCTTGCAAGAAATGGAAATAACAACCTCAGTGATTTGCATTGGAAAAACTGTGGGTAATTCATTAAGAAGGCCAGATTCAAAATCAGACAGAATTAGTGTTGGCTTAGGTCAAATCCTCTGACAGCTGCTTCAAACATTAGTTTCTGCAGTACATCGCAGTACAGCTGTTGGGACTTTAGCAGGAGACATACCAATGGGAGTTGTTTGCTACTGATAAAGGCATGTATAGTGAATAGCTGTGCAAAGCTACAGGTGCAGCACTGAAAGTTCCATCCATGTACCACTCTGAGCTCCTGGCAAGAAGCTTCAGATTGTCATCAGTGCAAAAGCAAATTGCATTAATATATTGCTGCTGAAATAATAAAAAATTGGCCATTTAGAGTCTTGCAGAATCCACTGGGTAGCTTGGACAGTATTGAACAGATTTCAGCTGGTGTTGGAGGCAAGTTCTTTCATTGCGCTCTATACAGTGATGCTCTAATGGAGTCAAAGTACGGATATCTGCACCTGCTGACTGGGTCAACTCAGTCCAGGCATGTTTGTCGTATAAGCTAGGGAATGGTGCAGTGGTTTCAGCTGCAGTTTTCAGCTGAGGAGCAGCGGGACCTGAATGCAACATCTGGATTGGCTTCATGGCTGTGTGCACCGACCAGGCATTCTGAGAAATTACAAATCAGTGTACAGGCGCCCAAGGCAATTCTCAAAATTGCATCACTAACTCCTAGATAAAAAAGGTTTTTTAGAGTTTGGCCTAAGGAAATATAAGCTTAGGAGAAAAAGAATACCTAACAGTGATTCTTACTTACTTCTGTAGTGCTGGAATGCACGGAGCTGTAATGCAAGCGCTGAATTGATTCAGCTGTAAACAATGTAGCACTGTAATGAATGGTGCTGGAGGGCAATTGGGATGACATACCTATCTGGCCATCTAATTGGAACCTTCAACCTACTCCTTGCCACCATTCCAGTGAACCCACTAGTTAAGACCTCCTCCTTAGGTTCGATCCTGCTAATGGAATTCTTTTTGATGCCACTAAGCAGAACTTACCCCATCACAGATGAATTTTGGAGCCTGTCTGTGGTGGCAGGAAGTGTATGAAATGCACTGGCATGCTGTGCTCATCCATAAAAACATAAGAACATAAGAAAAGTGTCAGCATATGGGGACCGTGGGATCTATCTAGTCTGCCCTAGAAATGCCCCCCATAAAGCCTTCATCTTAACTTGTCCTTAATGTCTGTCCCATGTGAGTTTGAACTCCCTGATTGTCTGTGATGCTACCACCTCCTGGGGCAGGCTATTCCATGGGTATATCACTCTATCTGTGAAGAAGTATTTCCTGAGGTTGCTTTTGAACCTTCCTCCTACCAGTCTCATATCATGCCCTTTCGTGCATGCTGCCATGTTCTGTTGAATTAGATTGCCTGTCTGAGCTGGGTTAAATCCCCACACATACTTAAATGTTTCAGTCATGTCTCGTCTGTTTCTTCTCTGCTCAAAGGAATATAGGTTCAGCTCCCTGAGTCTTGCTTCATATGACCTGTAATGCAGTCCATGCAGCATCTTAGTAGCCCATCTCTGCACCATTTCCAAGCAGTCAATGTCCTTCTTGAGGTGAGATCTCAGAACTGAACGCAGTACTCCAAGTGTGGCCTCACAAAGACCTGTAGAGGGCATGATAGCTTCCTCTTCTACTCGAAATACCTCTACTAATACATTTGAGGATGCCAACTGCTTTCTGTGCTGCTTTCTCACATTATTTTCCTACCTTTAATTTGTCAGTGATGATTATGCTGAGATCTCACTCTGTTTGTGTCTCCTCAAGTTGATGTCCTCCCAGTGTGTACTTTTTCCAGGGTTCCTCTTTTCCAACTGCATTACCTTACACTGTTTGGCATTAAATTGTAACTTGCCCATTCTGGACAATCCTCTAGCCTTCTCTAGCCTTCTCTGAGGCTGGGAGATCAGAGGGCTGTGGGTTCAGTTCCCACATCTGGCACTTGGGTTAATATCCCAGTATTGACACTGTAGTGCAGCATGAGGGGTGCTGCACATCTGAGGTGCCGTCTTTCAGATGAGACATTAAACCGGGTTCCATCTGCCTGGATTGGTGGTAGTTCAGGTGGATGTTAAAGATCCCATGGCACTTATCGAAAAGAGTAGGGAATTTCCCCAGTGTCCTGCCAAATTTCCCTCATTCACTAAAAGATACCACCAACAGCTTAATCTGGTTCAAGATCAGTTGGTATTCATCTGTATCCCTCCCCGGGTCGTGCCTGAAAATAGGCAGGATTTGTCTAGTGCACTTACCCAGTCAACAAAACTAAAGAAAGAAAGAAAAGAAAGATCAGCTTCCATGTTGTCTACCCTTCCCTTGTGTCTGCTCTGTTGCAGAGTTTGTGTCATCTGCGAACAGGCAAACCTTCCTGTTAATCCATTCACTATGTCTGCTATAAATATGTTAAATAGGATCGGTCCCAATACTGTCATTGCAGAACACAACTGGTCATCCTACCCTCCCTTGAGAATGATCCATTGACTAGCAATCTCTGGGTCCTATCATTCAGCCAGTTACTGATCCAACTCACCATCATCTGGGCAACTCCTGCATGTTTCAGCATGTTGGTTAGCTTTCTGTGAGGACGGTGTCAAAGGCCTTGCTGAAATCTAGGTATACAATGTCCACCACCCTCCTTGATCCAATGTTCTGGTGGCCCTGTCAAAGAAGTCAATCAAGTTGGTTTGACAAGAGCGTCCTGCTGTGAAGCTATGTTGCTTTGGGTCAATTTTTCCAGTATCGAGTTAGGTACACCACTATCCTCTCTTTCAGTAGTGACTCCATTATTTTCCCCACAACTGATGTCAAACTGACAGGGTGGTAATTTCCTGTCTCTTCCTTGTTTCTGCTCTTGTGTAAGGCACAACGGTTGCTAGTTTCAGTCCTGAGGTATTTTCCTGCTGTCTAGGTGACTTGTTGAAGAGCTCAGCCAGCAGTGTGGACAGTTTCTCTCAGAACTCCTTCAGTATCCTAGGATGTATGCCATCCAGTCTCATGGCTTTTTCACTTTCAGTTTATTAAACTCTTTTAGGACTCTCTCCTTGTGAAGGGCTAGTATCTGCTCCTGGGTATCTTCCTTTGTCCTGCTCAGTGTGGGACCTTTGTCACTGTCTTCTATGGTGAAGACAGACCAAAAGAACTCATTTAGCATTTCTGCCTTGTCCTCGTCACTCTCTGCCATCTTACCTTCCATGGTTGCTAGTCGGACTATTCCTCTCTTAGTTTTTCTTTTTCTCATCACGTACCTATAGAAGGTTTTGTCTCCTCCTTAACACCCTATGCTATTTTCTTCCATCTGTGCGTTTGCCCTTCTAACAGCTTTCCTGCTTCCTTTAATTTGTTCTTATATTCTTCCATGTCTGCTTCATGTTTTGTTTGCTTGATTGTGTAAAGCCTTTTTCCTCTTTGATTTTGGATATTACTTCATGAGAGAACCAGAGGTCTTTTTCTTCTTTTGGACTTGCTGATCTGCTTAGTGCATACAGTTTTACTGTATGCAGTGCAACTCTAAGTATTCTAGCAGTCCTCTACATCTCTTGTGATTCCTCCTTCTAGCATGGATGCGATCACAGTTCTCATGTTGGGAAGCTGGCTTTTCTGAAATCTAGTACCTTGATTTTGGTGTGACTATTTTCCTCCATATGGTTTATGGTAAACCGATTGAACTTTGATTACTGGTCCCTAGACTGGCTCCACCTCTGTTTCTGGGATCCTTGAGCTGTTTGTCGGCACTAGATCAATATTGCTTTGTCTCTGGTGGATGAGTTCACCAGTTGATGCAAAGCCTGCTCCTCTTAAAGCAAAAGGAACTCTTCACTCCAGTCTGAGGATGCTGTGTATGAGGACCAATCCACATCTGGTAGATTGAAGTCCCTCACAAGCAACAATTACCCTGTCTGCCATCATCGAGATGGTTTCCAAGTGTTCATTGTCTCCGTCGGCCTCCTGGGATGAGGGTCTGTATGACTCCTACCTGGATAGGGGCTTTGTCCCTGGCTCCTAGTGTAACCCAAGGGCCTCTTCTTTACTGTATTTTCCCTGGATTTCTGTTGCACATATGTCATCTCTGACATACAATGCCCTCCCTTCTTTCCTCATGATCTTTCTGGAATAACACATACTCTGGGATGGTGACATCCCAGTAATTATTCCCAGTAAACCATGTTTCCGTAACAGCAAAGCAATCTAATTGTGCATCTGCCATTATGGCTGTGAGATCAGGGATTTTGTTTGGCAGACTATGAGCACTGATGCACATTGCCTTCCATCCCTTCTGTTTTGGTCATTTGCATTTTAATATGTTTTGGTTGTGTAATTTTATTGAAGTGCTTGGTCTGAGTATGTTTGGTGCAATGTTTGATCCTAGTATGATTGGCGCATCCTTGTACTGGACTAGTGGTGATGGGGGAGGGGCATTTGGCAGCCTTTCTATGCTAGGGGTGCCTGTGCACCATCCGTCCACTAGTTTAACTGACTGATGTGAATGTCAAATTTTTGCCCTAAGCGCTCATGTCCCCTCATTTGAGAGGTGCAGGATGTTTAATTTAAAGAACTCCCATTACCAGAAGTCCTGCCATTTTACAATTAAGTGGTGACATTTTTCCTGGCACCAGTCCTTTAGCCAGGTGTTTAGCTCAGAGATGTCCCATTCTTTTGATTTTCTGCCTGCTGTCTCCTTTTTCCAGACTGGCAGAATTTCAGAGAAGGTGATAGTGGATGAAAGGGAAGCAAGCTTGTTGCCCAGCCTGGTGAGGGTTTTGTTTCATTTCCTCTACAGACTTACTGGCTAGGTCATTTGTACCTATGTGGAGAATGACATGTGTGTCTCGATCAACACCTTGAATGATCTCACGTGATGTCACTGATGATTTGGCTGCAGTGTGATGGCTCACAAGGGCAGGCAGGGCAGTTATTGTGATAAAAAAATATGCTATACTAAATAATCAACAACTTCCACAAAGGCATGTGGGTGGTGGCTACACCTGGGGCAGTGGGCTCCCTCCAAGTTTGTAATGGTAATGATCATAGTAATGCCTTGAGCAAATCCACCTGACCTTCAGCCTTGGTTTACTCCCTTACAAGTGATCTGAAGAACCCACCAAACAGTCCTCATAAATCCTACTCCAGTCATTTTCTGTGCCCTTTGTCACAGTGTAAATGGCTTGTTCCTACTCTTCTGAATCTTAGTGCTGTACACACAGTCTGTGTATACCACATTCAATATTCAGAAGACAGGTGAGCCAGACAACTAAAATTGTGGATGAGGGCATGGACAATGACTGCAATAGAATTGCTGCAGACTGTCCTGCCAGAGTCCGTTGATCACAGGTAAGGGGTAGACCATTGCTGAGGTCAGAGGATTCAAGCAAGACATTAGTAAGTCTCCCTGAATAATAATGTTGTTATCCATAGTAAGTCCTGCCTTAGTGAAATTATGAACAGCACTTTTTCTGGTGTGTTCTGGTACTTATTGCTTGACTGTCATGGAAGATACAGTTGTTGGTCAATGTATACCCATATCGTGGTGTATAACTGTATACACTACATTCATGGTTACTTGATGGGGACTCAAAACAAGATAAACTAAGAACAGTGATGATATTGTAATAATGATACTTCAACTTGATGGTGGACACTGGTCAGTATATAATGGACTACTGTAACTCCCTGTAGCTAGAGCTGCGGGGTAGAGATCCGCTGGCTACAGCTAGTGCAAAAACGTGGCCAGGTTACTGACAGGGTTTTCTCGAGGTAGCCACTTTACACCTGTGCTGCAGGAGTTGCACTGGCTCCCAGTTCAGTAGAGAATTATCTTCAAGGTCAGTTTACTGACCTATTAAGCCCACATAGTCTGGGACTGCTCTACCTGCAAGAGCTTCTATGTCCTTACGGCCCCTCTCACCACTCCACTCCACTGATGAGGGATTGCTAGAGATTCCCAGAGTGTGGTTGAAATCATCCAGTGTACACTGTTTCACTTATGCAGCCCAATCCTGTGGAACTCTCTACCTCACCGAATTTGAAACAGTGACTTATTTTATTTCATCTCTCCTTTTTACATGGATGCCAGTATTGTTATCTAATAATTGATGGAGTGCCTTTCTGAGGTGAAACAGTTTATTTTCAAAACCATACAATCTCCCCAAGTTTAAAGCAGCAATGCAAGAAAATTTTGAAAATTTTGACATGTACTTTTCAATTCTGTTTACATTTCCCTTATCTGTTACTGACTTGTAATGATACCCCCTTTGTTTCATAATTTGAGTCCACTTTATTAAATTTTTCACATTTGAAATAATAAAATGAGTGTTCCTTGTAATATGGCTTTGAAACGGTTTTCACCTGTGTTCTCACAGTTGTTATACACCAATTTTCTAAAATCACTTGTGTTGTGCCTAGTATGGACTAAATGCATGAGCATCAGGCATTGCTCCTGACCTTATTGAACAGCTGGTGTTCTAAAACAGCTGGCAATAGTGATGAAAAACTGCTCTGAGCCATATTATATGGAGCACTCCTTTTATTATTTCAAATCTAAAAAAGGAACTAAAAAGACTCAAATTGTAGAAAGAAAGGTATCTCAAGTCAGTGGATAAAGGGCAATCTAAAACAAAATTAAAAATATAGGTCAAAATCTCCACCGATGTCTTGCACTGCATTACTGTACTAAATTATGCTTATTCACTGAAAGCAAGGAAAGCATCAATTTAACACTAGTCCCACCTACAAACAGCTGAATGCCTTCAGATGTCTTCCCTTAAATTGCGCTTTGAATTTTTTCAGGATAAAACATTTCGTTGCATGAGGTATCATAATGAAACAACACAATGCTGAAAAAATATTTGCCTTAATGCAGTAGAAGCGTGAAGGTACAGGACAGCTCCACAGTGGGATGCAGCAAGCTGGATGAGGAAGACGTAAATAACATGCAATACCAAAGAATCACAGACCTATGAAGAAAGAATGAGATCACATTTAGTTGTAGGTCTCGCACATGGTGTAACAGTTTAATTAATTAAGCAATAAGCCTAAGGCAGTCCAGGTGGTGCATTATTGTGTGATAACAGCCCACCTTGGGTGGCTGGAAGCACGAGGTATGCTGCGCTTCCACTGGAGAAGGTCTGTTAGCCCACCATATTGTACAACCTGGAGGCCTTATTGAGCTTATGTGCTGGGTCATTTTAGTAATTTTTATGCCTTTTGTAATCACATTACTTTCAGTTGGGCTGATGTGCAGTAACAAAGGCCCAGCTTAAATCTGCTGTTGGCCAATTGGGAGCCATCATTCTTTCTACTGAATTGATAATTTTATTATTTGACAGTGTCATCTGCTTAAATTCAAGATTGCACATTCTATGAAGTACATGAAAATCAAAACAAATACTATTATGACACTGATAGCTAAACTTCTCTGATCATAATCAGAGCTTTGAAAGTGAGATATCAAAATATTTTCAGTAATGCTATAATCTGATTGACTGTCAAGATGAAAATCACCTTACATTAATTTCACGTTACAGAGTGATTTACAGCTTGATTACTATGGACCATGTATTATTTCAATCCTGATGCATTCTGATGGTGTAGTACCATTCTTAGACTGCTGCTGGAATTATTGCACTAAAAGGCACATAGTAAATGTGAAAACATTCAACAAATATACTTTGAAATAATTCTGTATCTACTTAAACCAGGTCAGCTAAAATATAAAAGTTTAACCTAAAAAATGGGAAATTTCAAAACAATAAACATACTTACCTTCTTTAACAACATGAGCAGTAGTGCCATAATGGGATGCCCTCATCAATATGCTTGAGCTGAATGTCCTGGAGAGACAGACCTGTGAAGAAAAGAATGATAAAACATACACTAAGTTTCTGATCTGTCGTCAAGTCATGGACACACTATGCTACAGTACATTGTAAGGTGGCTTTCAGCAACAGATAACAATGAAAATTAAAATAAAAGATAATGTGCTTATTTTCTTACACAGATGCATGTCTTAACATAAGAAACCAGGGTCATGGCAGAGGCAGAACATGCACTGGAGGTTCAGGAGCACATTCCACAGGCATCAGCAGTGGCAGCATGGCAGGTGTGTCAGGTTACTTGGCTTTAGTTAATTATTACAGCATCATCACGTGTTTGTGTCATAGGTTCAGGCACAGGAGGACAGGCCATGAGCATCAGCAACAGCATGGCAGGTGTGTCTGGTCACTTGGCTTTGGTTAGTTACTGAAGCATTATCACACATGTTCATGGTGTAGGAACATGCACAGGAGCAAGGCCACTGGCATCAGTACAGTAGCACCATCATTGCAGCTATTCACTATAAATTTTGTTCTTGGGTACAGCTGCATGCCATATAGATTGGAGGGAGCATAAGGTACAGTACATGAGGAGGGACAGTCCACCACCAGTCACAGGGATATATCAGTAGTTCACTCATGTGTGGTTCTTTATCACAACTGTATAAAGAACAGTCAAGGAAATCCATGTGTCATTTATGTATGATACTTGTTTGAACTTCAAACCATGGAAGTGAGAAAAGTACAATCAATAGCCCCCAAAAGTCTCTGCTAACATGGGGAACCAAACTCAAAGACTTCAGTAAGCCACGTAATTCCACTTTTCATCACAAACATGGCGAAGCCTTTAGGTATATTTAAAATATTAACAAGTAGACCCTAAAGACAAAAGTCCATTACATGACATAAGGTAGGAAACCTATGATGTTTTTTAACTCCTAAACCCCGCACCTTACAAACATATATACACACAAATTTTAACAATCAGTGACCATAATTAGTTTCCATTGCTGGTGTTTCTTTGAATATCATGCAAAATCTCCATCCTATATGCACCACTTTGCAAGACATTTTACTGCTCCTTAAATACAGATAAAAGTAAATTCTGGCACAACTGGGTGCATGTCTGTGTCATTATGTGTATGCCAGTGGAACTCTGACACATTTTGCAATTGTGTATTACATGATACCATTGTGTGGGTGGGGTTGGGGATGATGGGGAGTTGTGATAATGGAATACTGCAGAGCTTTAAATTCTTTCATTCCATGGCAATCACAATCACAAATTATTTTAGTGTGAGTCAAGAAAGATGACTGACAGATGAAAAAAGCATATGCAGAGGGGTTATTTGGATTATTTATCAACCTTTTAGTATATTTATTGTGAATTTAGCACTATCAAATTTTATTTTTTAAAAGCTGACTATGGACACATTTAAGTAATAACTAAGTAAGACATGGCTGTGTGTTTGTAGTACTACTTACATAAACAGCCACAGACACCTGAACACACACACACACCCAGTGATGATCGTCGACACAAGAAGAGTACCTTGAGCCTCTACAGTAGGTTTGCACCCTCGTATCTCTAATACTACTGTCACACAGCAATGTCTTTCTGCTATATAAATGTCCATACTAAACTTTTTGAAAATGATCATTTTACAACTTTTGAAACCCACAAGAAATATATTAAAGGTTGCCAAATAATCTAAACTAGTCACTCCAGGGATGTTTTTCACCTTTCAGGTCATCTGTCTTTGCTCAAACTAAATACACTGTGTGATTGTGTACCATGGAATGCTTACTGTCATGTGTCCATCACCAAAACATATATGATTGTTGACCTGCTCCAGTGTTGATGGGTATTAGTAATTCTATTGGTTCTGTCAGTACAAGTTATAGCACTCTAATGTGTACCCCAGGAAAAACAGTGCTGTGTTCTGAACATGCCAACCGCCCCAGGCAGGCCCCGAGCCCGTTTTGTGATGTCAGAAAATTAAGGCTGTGTGTGTGCTCCATTAACTTGTATTGGCACAATTTTCTGTAGCTTATAGTATTATTTAAGTTTAGGTTTAATGTGACTAATCAAGTAAAAGGGACTGTTACTCCAGTGGTCACTTTGATTTGGTTATATTGCAATGTTAAATAGTACTGAAAGTTATAGAAAAATTAAGCCCTACAAGTCAATGCAGCACACACATGCAGTCTTCATTTTCTGACATCACAAACAGGCTTGAAGTGCCTGCCTGGGACGTGTCGGCAGGTTCAAGGAAGCCGAAATTTTTTCTGGGGCACATTAGAGTGCTATAGCTTTTGTACTGTACTGAACCACATGGAATTAACAATACCCTCAACAAGGGAGCAGGTTAGCCATCATATATGTTTTGGGGGATGGACACATGACAGTAAGCACCTGCTCTTTTAAAAACTCTGCATTATTCCAGTAATACATTTCTCCCATCCCCAAAAACATACACAGAATAGTAGCTACTTAGTACATGGAAAACACAGTCAATTTCTCAAATCATCATAGTTCCACTGGAATACACACAATGACACATACATACACAGTACTACAGCTGTGCCAGAACCTCAATTTTATTTGTTGACAAATAAAAGCAGGCACTCAGAGTTGTCTGGCAAACTGCTAGAGATGGCAGAGGAATTTTTATGACCATCAAAGCAACACCAGCAAAGGAAACTCTGAATAGTACTTACTACTTAAAATCTGTGTAGAAGCATGTAAGAGAAGGACATCTTATGAGAGTAAATGAGGGTGGTGGAATAGAGGAGCATCACTCCAGTTGTGCTCTCCACAATTCATTCACCACTCTGGCAGAGCATGGTTCCTCTATGGAGGCACCCACAGTGGAGACCAAGGAGGATGCTGGGAACCTCCACAATGGAGACCCACAGGAGAGTGGCACAGGACCCACAGGTGAAGGAAACATCTCCTGGTGGGAACTCAATTATTAGGGCATAGAACTGGGGAAGGAGGGAAGAGAGGTAAGGTGCCTGCCCATAGCCATGGCTTGGAGGACAGAAACAGATCCTCAGGATCATAGGAGCAGCTGCAGGGGAGTGAGCTGGATGTCATTATCCAGCTAGGAACAAATGACTTGGCTGAGAATGGGATCAGAGCAGTGCAACAGGAGTTTGTGGAGTTGGGAGGGCATTAGACAAAGTAGCACACACGGTAAATTTCTTGGAAGTGCTACCTGTCTATGGCATGATAGGGCTGGTACTCCGCACCATAGGATTCAATGACTGGTTGAAAAACTGGTGCAGAGATCAGGGATTTGGCTTCATTGGGGACTGGAGCTCCACCTGGAGGATGCAGGCCTATACTGGTGTGATGGTCTGCATTGATCCAGGAGGGAAACAGGATCTAGGTGATTGGTTTAAATGCTTCATTGACAAGCATTTAAACTAGCCAAGGGAAGCACTGAAAAGGAAGGAAATCCTAGCCCCCAAAAAAATCAGGGTGTTAGTGAGGTAAACACCAAGACAGAGCAGTTGATAGGGAAAGGGCAGGGGTAAATAGAGAAAAGAAAAAGGCAGTAAGGACAGGGATGGGGCAAAAAGAAATAAGGCCATAAGAAAAACATGGAGGGTAATGAATATCAATGTCCACAGTCTAGGCAAAAGCTCTTCAAAATGGTGGCCTTGATGGAAGAGTGATGCCTGGATATCATGGCAGTCACAGAAACATGGTACACAGAATACCATGACTGGGATGTCAACATACCAGGGTACACAATCTACAGGAGGGACAGTGAGGGAAGAAGAGAGGAGGAGTAGCTCTCTATGTAAGGAAGGGATCAAAGTAACAGAACAAAAGGGTAAACAAGGAGGAGGAGGCACTGTGGGTCACCCTGGAGACTGGAAATGACACACGCAATCTGCACAGGGTTTATACAGACCCCCATATCAGAGGGAGGAAACTGACAAGGAAACAATAGAAGACATCCTTAGGATGGCAGAGAAAGGAGATATTGCTGATGGGGACCTGAATATGCCAGATGTTAACTGGAGCACCTTTGCTGCAACCACATCCAAGGGCAGAGCTATTCTTGATGCCTACAGGAGGCATGCCTCAGACAGCTAGTTTTGGAACACACTTGGGAGGGCAATCTTAGACCTGGTACTCTTAAATGGGGACGTGAGGATCTCCGATATTGAAGTGGGTAGCCATCTGGGAACAAGCGACCACCAAACAGTGTAGTTCACGATAAACTTAACTATAGAAGTCACGCCATACAAAGTGAAGGTACTGAACCTTTGGAGGCTGATTTTGTCAAAATAGAATGTGCCTCAGAAAACACAGCAAACAGGCAATAAGGTGGGGTGGAGCAACAATGGAAACATCAAACACGCCATCACAGAGGCAACAAGCCTTTGTGTTCAACAAATAAACAAATCAAAACAAATAAAAAAAACAATATGGTTCTCAAACGAAGAGGTGGTGAAAGTTAGGAAGAAAAAGATAGCATTTAGGAAGTATAAGGAAACAGAAGGAGCAGGACGAGAACTATACCAGTTAAAGCAGAAGAAAGTGGGAAGGCAGTCAGAATAGCAAAGGTCCAAACCAGGAAAAGGTAGCCAACTCTGTTAAGAAGGGTATAAAACATTTTATAGGTACATTGAGGAGCAAAAGAAAGACTAAGGCAGGGATATTGAGGCTAAATAATAGGTGGTTGGGCAGAGAGTGGCAGTGAAAAGCAGGGATACTGAATGACTACTTCTGCTCAGTATTCACAATGGAAGAGCAGGGAAGATACAGAATCCAGTGAATAGAAGCACTCTGAATGGAGAGGGGATGATGTTAGTCCTTTCACAGAAGAAAGTGTTCTGAAAGAACTCTTAAAACTGAAGGTGGATAAAGCAATGGTGCCTGATGGGATTCACCCCAGAATTCTAAAAGAACTAAGGAAGTACTAGTAACACCACTGACTACCATTTTTAATAAATCATGGGAGGATGGTGTGGTACCTGAGGACTGGAGGAGGGCAGATGTGATTTACCTTCACAAAAGTGGGATCAAGACAGAGGCAGGAAACTATAAACCTGTCAGTTTGACCTCAGTGGTAGGAAAAGATGGAATCACTTCTGAAGGAAAGAATTGTGAGTTCCTAGAGGCCAGTGGGGCTCAGGACCCAAGGCAGCATGGATTCACAGTGGGAAGGTCATGTCAGGCAAATCTAATTTATTTATTTATTTGTTTTTGTTTACCAGATAAGCATACTAGACAGCTAAGAGCCTATTTTCAGGGCGACCTGATTGATTGATTTTTAATTGATTTCTTTGACTGGGTGACCAAAGTAGTAGACCAGGAAGGGACTGTGGACATGTCCTACCTAGACTTTATAAGGCATTTGACACAGTCCTGCACAAAAGATAAATGAACAAATTTGCCAGCCTGGGTGTGGGTCCCAGGGTGGTAGCCTAAGTAAAATACTGGCTGGACAACAGGGCACAGAGGGTAATAGTAAATGGAGTCCACATTGAAGAAATGGGGTTACTAGTGGGGTACCAGAGGGATCAGTACTGAGGCCAGTCCTTTTAATATCTTTATAGTGACATTGCAGAGGGACTGGAAGGAAAAGTATGTCTCTTTGCAGATGACACAAAGATCTGCAACAGGGTTGATACGCAAGGTGGAGTGGAAAGGATGAAAAGGGACTTGAAAAGGTGGGAGGAATGGTCAAATATATGGCAGCTTAGATTCAATGCAAAAAGTGCAAAGTAATGCACATGGAAACAAAAACCCAGGAAGAGTACACAACAGAGGATGAGATATTGACAACAACAAAAATGGAAAGGGACCTGGGGTAGTCATATCAGATGACCTAAACATGGGCCAGCAATGTGAAGAAGGCAGTAAGGAGGTGGGGGCATACTGGGTTGCATAGGGAGAGGCATCACCAGTAGAAAACAGGAAGTTGTTTGCCCTCTGTACAGACAGTTAGTAAGACCATCTGAGTCTGCGTATAGTTCTGGAGACCCCATCTCAGAAAGACATAGACAGGGTGGAGGCTGTCCAGAGGAGGCAACCAATTTGGTGCAGGATCTGCACCAGAAGACATATGAAGAAAGACTAAAGGAGCTTAACATGTATAGCCTCAAGGAAAGGGGAGGGGGCATGATAGAAACTTTCAAATACCTCAACGAATCAACAAAGTCCAAGAGGGTAGCATCTTTCAGAAAAGAGATGTGCAAAAACAAGGGGCCACTGTTTGAAGATAGAGGGGATGGCTCCAGAGGTAATGTGGGAAGTATTTCTTCACAGAGAGGGGGTTGTAGATGCAATGAACAGGCTTCCTGAAGAGGTCATAGAGTCAAAAACAGTGGAGGAATTCAAGAATGCATGGGAGACGTAAAGCAATTCTAGTGGGCTGTAGGAGGAAGTAGGCTGTTGGTTAACTAGAATCTGCAGCTTATCAGTTAGGTAGGGAAATGGGCAGACTAGGTGGGCCAACAGTCCTTATCTGCCATCAGATTCTATGTTTCTATATTAATATTAAATAATATTAAATCAGATTGGTTTACTTACTTTATTTCATTTAAGGGACTGCATTGTTAGGGCTTACTTGATTTATTATATAACTGAAGGCTGCAGTGCAGTAATATTTATGATGTAAATTGCCAAACTGAGGAAGTAGATGGCTCATGAATTACGTGAGTTGGTTGCCGTTGTTGGCTAGGACTTGCTTTTATTGGTGGTACTCCATTACTGCCATAGTAGCAGTAGTATAAACTGCTTGGCTGATGAGGTTTGCTAGAGATTCCAAGGGTATCCTTAAAATCACCAGGGCCCATGCATTTATCTAGTGCATCTCCAATCTCTGGAATTTCTACCCTATCAGCTTCGGAGTGCATGACCATGGGGGCTTCAAATAGGCCTTGAAAACCTATCTGTGGCACCAAGATGTTTCTGTCTGATTTTACCGAATTCTTGAATTTTATTGCTATCTGTATTTAATTGTGTTTTATTGTATCCCGTTTTATCTTTTATTGTTAAAGCACCTTGATATTTTGAAAGGTGCTGTACAAATAAAGTTATATTATTATTATTATTATTATTATAAACAAAGAATAACATTCAATCTGGACACAGGAATTTCATTGCCCTTTTATAGTTCACTATAAATTTAGTTAATTGTCACAGCAATACTATATGTTTTTAATAACTACCTTTAATTAAGTGTGTTCAAAATGCTATTAGCATTATCCTCATCTGAGGTTTCATCCACCACAACACTGTCATCATCGTTCTGCATCAACAACTCTAATGAATGTCTTGATTCTCCTCCTTCCTCATCATGGTAGCTTGATGTGCCACTTAGTTGTAATCAGGTGGGTTGTGGTCCCTATTCATTTTAATGTAAACATTTCAACATTCTTACTTTCCAGACATGTTCTCCTGTCTGTTATGATAGCCCTGCAGTACTAACAACTCCTCTGAGCTGATGCTTGCTAATGGGCAAAAATGGTACTTAGTAGTAGAGATGCAGAGTAATAAAATTTATCCACCAAATTGCAGCCAAATCAGCAATTTCAGCATAAAATGTTTTGTGAATTGCAGTGACATTTGCAATTTCACTCACCAGCTGCCACAAATGCTGGTGTTTACTGATCCCTCCTCCCCCAGCCACTCACCAGCCAAAATTTTGAAAAATAATCATTCTCCTGATGTCTCGTGGTCTCCCTCCCCCAGCCAATAACCAGGCCATTAAGTGAATAAATCAAGACCTCCCACCGTTCGCTCCTTGTTTTCCCCGGACCCCAACCCTAAAAAGAAATTCAATCCTCACTCCCTGGTGTCTAGTGGACCCCCACCTCACCACCCTGTCATCATGAGCTAGTACTCACCTCACTTTCCCCAAGTACCCTGATCGGGCCACCGGCACAGCCCTCCACTCAACTCCATGGCCAGCAGCTCGACTGAGCACTTCATGCGCTCATTCACTGAAGCACTCAGTCAGGCTACCGGCCATGCAGCTGGTGAAGGGGTTGTGCCGATAGCCTGTCAAACACTGGGAGAAGTGAGGGAGGTGCTAGCTCATGATAACAGGGTGGAGGGTGGGTCCACTAGACACCAGGGAGTATATTTTTTTTTTTCTCTCCTGAGGTGGGAACTGCATGTTGTACCCTGCTGGGAAACTGAGTCAGTGGTTTCTACACCAAAGTACTTAGCCTATTACTTACATTCAGGAAACTGTTCCTAAGGGTGTGAACTGCTCCTGTTATATGCATCAGGCTGGGCGCAAAACTTACCTCTGGCACTAGCAGTGGAAGTGTTGTATGAGGAATAGAAATAGGTTCTACTACTTAACGGACCCTTGGCCTTCAGGCCCAGCACTTGCTATCAAGGCAAGAAGCACAGATAAGCCCCATCATGCCCCTCCCAACTGGAACAAGGGCATTATCCTGGCAACAATTTACATTCTGGTGCAACTAGGGACTGACTGCCTCGCCAGCAATGCCTTCTGCCCCCACGACACCCATGGGGGTTCGGGAGAGGATATGACGGACACTTTTATGTCCCTCCCAAGGTGTAACTTCCTCCTCCTAGCAGCTCATGAATTCTCTAGGAAAGGGGTCCTCTACAGGGTCCTTCTCTTTAGTAGAGCCAACCCCATGTCAGGTCATCCTGTCTCTACCTCCTCCAACCCTCACTCTCCTGAGCTCACTAGCTGCCCTGCTACTGATGGCAGGTGATATCCAACCTAACCCTGGCCCAGGGACAACTAATGTCTCTATCTCCTCCCTCCTTGATAAGGCTTGGGATGGAGCCAAGGGTCTGAGGCTGGTGCACATGAACATTTGCAGCCTGAGACCGAAGATCTCAGAGGTACAGGCATGGCTGGCAGTTTACAAACCGGATCTACTAGCAGTCTCTGAGACTTGGCTAAAACCCTACATTCTGGATCATGAGGTAGCAATCTCCGGATACGTCCTTTTCAGAAAGGACAGACCCTCCAAAAGCGGGCGGTGTGCTAATATATGTTAAGGACACTATCCCTTCCTCCCTCGTCAGGCTGCCCTCGACATGTCCCTGGACACTGAAGCAGTCTTCGTGATGGCTCAAAATAGGTGGGGCTGAACACTTCACTATTGCCTGCATATACAGCCCCCATCCAATGCTCTCGGCTCTCTGGATGCGCTTCTGAAGAGCCCTGTGGTTGACACTGCATCTGAGATTATCCTATTCGGTGACTTCAATTTAAACTGGGGATTTGAGGTGAAGTCTGCCATGACAGTATATACAACTCCACCTCGCTCCAATTATTACCCCACCGACCAGAATGAACCATAAAGCAGGTAGGCACTCTACAATAGACTGGGTCCTGACCTCATCCCCAAGTAATGTAAAGTTGGCGGGATCATGGGAGATGCCTTGAGTGACCATTCGCCTATATTTGCCATTTGGAAGAATAATGCTATCAAAGTCCCTCCTAGATCATTCACTACTAGGGACTACTCCAACTTCCACCTGACCAGTTCATAGGCTACCTAAATGGCATTGACTGGAACCCCATAAGACACCTACCTAACCTGGAGGAAGCTGTAAAATTTTTCCAAGCCACCCTCACTAGAATCACTGACCTCGTTGCCCTATGAAAACCCATAGGGTTAAGGTAGCTGCTATAAGTGGATCTCACCCCCAAAAGCCTGATGTCTACCGGGACAAAGCATGGAAAAAGTTCAGGAAAAAAAGTTTCCTGTGGACTTTGCTAGCTACAGAGCCCTCAGAAACCAATGCAAACAGGCCATAAAGAAAGCTAAGAAAGAACATATCACCAATCTCCAAAAACTAACCGGAAACCCTAGGTTCTTCTGGTCACACATTAACGAACTCCTAAAAGGACATGAAATCAACTACGGCCCGATCCTGGTGAGCGGGCAAGTACTCAGCGCCACTCATCACAGAGGCCTAAGCAGTTTGCTTCACTAACCTGGATGCGTACAAGGTGGGATCCATAGATAACAGGAGCAGGCTTAACGAGCACCTGCCTGAGAACTAGACGCGCCCTTTGTTTCATCTGCGGCTGGTTAGGAGTAAAGGAGGTTCTGCTCATCCTTAAATCCCTGCAGGCGAGAGGCACTGGGGGCCCGGTGGGATCCAGACTAGAATCCTTAAGGAGGTGCCCCAGCATTAGTGAGCTGCTAACAGCTGATAAACCGGTCCATTATGGAGGGTGGGTCCCTGAGCCTTGGAAGCAGGCCCTAGTGATTCCCATTCACAGGGAGGGTCTACGAGCCTATAGGGAACTACAGGCCTATCTCCTTGTTATGCGCTATAGCGAAAATACAAGAGAAGCTAGTCTACTCCCAGCTTCTGAGATACCTGAAACACACCAGGTAATCTCCTCGTCTCAGCACAGCTTCAGAGCCAAGCATGGGATGGACACTGCACTAACCAAATTCTCGGCAGAAATCCTGTGCAATAATGACTCAGGGGTCAGTACAGGCGCGGCCTTCATAGACCTCTCTAAAGCATTTGACCTGGTGAACCACAACCTCCTTTTACAAAAATGTGCTCTCTTGGCCTGGACACATGCCTTAGGATGGTTTGCGAGTTACCTCACGGGCGTACCCAGAGGGTCAAGTGGAAGGACAATGTCTCCCAGTCTGCACGGCTCAAAGAGGGGTACCCCAGGGGTCAATACTTGGCCCCTTCTCTTCACCTGGTTTATAAGCAGATCTGCACGTACACTGCGGGAGCAGCGGCGTCATCCAATGCATGAGCGATGCTGTCATTTACCGGTCTCCCTCAACCTAGGAGAACTGGAGAATGCCCTTCAAGAGGACATCCTTCAGATGCAGGACTGGCTCCTTCGGAACAAAATGGTATTAAATACCAGCAAAACTAAAGCGATGTTGTTCGGGCCCAGATCCTTGGGAACTGGCGGTCCTGCTCCTTCAGCTGCAGTCAGAGGGCTGATAAACTTGAGGTGGTTACCTCCACTAAATACCTTGGTCTAACCCTGGACCAAGGCTTCACCCTAAAAATCATGTTGACCAACTCTCCAAAGCCATCCATGGAAGCTTCGGTATCCTTTACAGAATAAAGGACCAGATTATCCCCAAAGCCAGAGCTGCCACCGCAGCTAGTGTCCTTCTCCCCAAGCTCACTTCGCCATCCCTGTTCTCAAGGCATGGCCTCTGAACTTAGCAGGCTCCAGACCTTATACAACAAGATTGTCTGATTTGCCACACTGTCACACCCTAGGACCCACCACTCGAGGCCCAATCTAAGCTCAGTTGGCCGTCATTGGAAGCCCGCCTCATCTACCCAACACTCTGCCTTACATTTAAGCTTCTGAGGCCCCTCCCTCCCCCTAGTCTCAAAGGGCTAGTTAGGGTTAAATCCAATCTGAGGAATCTCGTGCCTCAGGACAAACTCTCCTTGGTCCCCAAAACAAAGACTAAAGCTGGGTCCAGGTCCTTTGCTTTCCGCCCCTTCCAACTGGAACAAACTCCCACTGGAGTCGGGAGGCAGGTCGGGCCCCTGCTTCCAGTCTGGGCTCAAGCACACCTGCTCGACAGGAGCACTTGCCAATGCCTAAGGACCTGACCTTCGTCACTGTCCCTCCCTCACAGGAAGGTGAACATTCTTGGAACAACTTTCCCCCTCCCATTTAGCCCTAAAGAAGATATTCTGTTTCTCTGGTTATTTCTAGTCATTATCTCGTACACTCCCTAGTTTACTTGACATGAGTATGTATAACGTCTTATATATGTCTAACTCTTCCCTTATGCTCCCTCACCACCTATCAGATTGTTAACTCCAAAGAGTCTTTCACTGTTAAACATTATGTTATTTACCCAATTTGTGTCTTTCACTGTTAAACATTATGGAACTTACCCAATTTTGTACTGCTGCTTACCTGTATGTACTTTCTGCTTACCTGTATTTTTTACCCCGGGTCGCCCTGAAAAAGGGACCTCTGGGGCCCAGCAAGTCCTACCCGGTCAACAAAATTCAATAAATAAATAAATAAAAGTGTGCTGCTGTTAGTGATATTACTACTAGTAGTGGTAGTACCGGTGATGTCTATCTGCCTCAAAAGCATTGAGTCATCATACTAGTGTTGTGTGAAACTGGAATATTTTGCCCAGCAAAATATTTAACATCAATTCACACATTTTGTGAAATATTGCACTGGGCAATTCAGACAAATCAAGATATATATATATTTTTTTCTTTTTTTTTTTTTCTTTTAGATATTTCCTGAAGAAGACCTAATTGAAACTTAGATTTTAACTCTATTTTCTATTATCAGCATGCATTTAATATAACCACTTTGTTTTGCTTTTAGACCACATGCTGACTTGGCACCATGTTTTGTTTTACTATATATACAGTATATATCTATATATATATATATATATTATGGTAGCACAGTAGTGCTACCATAGTTAAATTAAGTAGCACTTTTAAGGTTAAAGGGTCAAATTTTGCACCTTAATATCTTTGCCACTGTTCAATGGATTTGCCTCAAATTTGGTACACACAATTGGGCATATTAGATCTTGGCATCTCCCAAGCTTACGTACCAGTCGGATGCTCTGGCTGTCGAGGTTATAAGCCAACAACCAATTCGTCAATTACCCGTTTTGTTATTTCTTTGCTCTCGTCTTCCAGGTCGAACAGTTTGTGCGATCAGTCCAAAACTTCAGGGAACATGTGGCCAGGCTCCCCGATGTGCCCTTTGAAGATTTTGTGAAAAATATTGTACAGTTCAAAAGTTATTC
Organism: Neoceratodus forsteri; assembly: GCA_016271365.2. Taxonomy (NCBI): domain Eukaryota; kingdom Metazoa; phylum Chordata; order Ceratodontiformes; family Ceratodontidae; genus Neoceratodus; species Neoceratodus forsteri. The sequence continues at coordinate 420,752,793 of CM057451.1, forward strand.
AAAATACAAGTTCCATTATAAGTCAATGGGAAAAGTTAAATATTCAACACTTTCGCAAATGCACTTTTTAGTGTCACAAATGGTCCTAGTAGTGTCATAAATCAGCCATTTTTTTTCAGTTGGTGATCAGAAAATGCTTGGCTTTTAAATTTGGGACTCTCTAGGGACACAATTCTTTGTGTTCACCTAGTCGGACCCTGAGGATGCTAGCCATGTCTTTATTTTGGGGTAAAACACCCCAGAAATATGTTTTCAAATTTATGGAACCAATAGTGTGTAAAGTTGTATCACAGGCATGACACTTTCGCAAAATTTTGAAAATTGCTGCAATTGCGACACTACTTTTTAGACTTGGCCAAAATGACAGGAATTCTTTGCCACCCTGCTGTGAAAGAACGGTTTGGTCTTTTGAGCTGAAATTTGGCAGGAAGGCAGCCAACATCTCATAGATGTGCCATTTCATGGTTTGGTGAAAAATATTGCATGTCTGACAAGTTACAGTACTCTGAAGTTGACATTTTTTCCCATAGAGCTAACATAGTGGCGTCCGCCATGCCTTTTAGAGGCTCGTATCTAGAAAACAATGCGAGATACAGAATTTTATTCATGAGTTGCATAGCCCATATGTAATAACAAAACCTAGCCAGAAAATCAGGATTTTTGTGAAATTTAATTTTTCTACGTCATGCGGTTGCTGAGATATTAGCAATTAAGTACTTCAATGCTCGTTTTAAGCTTGATCCCATTACAATGCATACATTCTTTGTACACACTGTGTTTCTGTATACCTGTTTATAAGAACAGGTGATGTGCTTCTATTACTGTTACAGTTACTGTTTCCACTTGCGTTTATGTCACCCGTTTGTATTACCATTCCGTGTATGCCACCATGTGCATTACACTTTGCGTTGTCATTCGGCGCTTGCTTTTCATTGCTGTTACCATTTGCATTTCCACTACTCTTTCTGTTTGCATTTTTGTTTTGCGTCACCGTGCACATTGCCATTTGTGTTTATGGCAGCACTTTCGTTTACATTGCGTTTCTCTTCGTTTCGTCTTCCTTGCTGTTACTGTTACAATTTGCATTTGCAATTGTGTTACTGTGCCCGTCGCAGATTCTGGTTTGCATTTCCATATGCACTTGTGTTTCCTTTTGCACTTCTGTTTCCTTTGCTGTTATTGTTGGTGTTACTGTTACCATTTGCATTTACAATGCGGTACTGTGCCCCTGCATGTTTGGTTTGCGTTTCCATCGCGCTTCTACTCCGTTCCATTTCTCTTTCCTTTGGCATTATTCTTCATGTTAACTTTACCATTTGCATTTACAATTGCAGTACCGTGCCTGTGCTCATTTTGGTTTGCTTTTATGTGTGTGCTTGCGTTAGTGTTTCTGTTTCTCTTCCCTTTCGCATTCTTTTTGCTGTGACACTCAACATTTCCATTTAAAATACCACTGCCATCACTGTTCACATTACCAGTTGCATTTTCATACGCTTCAATGTCCGTTTGCGTCACTGTTCACTTCAACGTCACTTTCAGCTGCTTTTCTATTAATGTTTCCTTTACCATTTCGTTTGCATTACCATGTGTGCCACTGTTCGCGATTCTGTTTGCATTGCTGTTCCTGTTCCTATGTCACAAGACATCACGTGGCGGGAGCACCACATTACATTCACTATTTCTCATCATTCTCAAAAGAGGAAATTAGAGGCAAAAAATCCATTTAATGCATTAGTTAGGGTTGTTCCACAGTGACAAAGTGCGGACATTTTGGTGTTAGGGTTAGCCCCCTTGGACCCCCAGCCCACCCCCAGCCAGTATCGGGATGCGCGTTGGGGTCATCAATCTAACTCTCACCATATTCTCCTATATCTCTGTTTCTTCACACATGTGTTGGGTGAGGTGGGCCGGTGACAATAAACACCAATATGCCAGTTGGGGGTGAGCTAGTGAAGAGCTTCTTTCTACTACCAGTTCTCACTTTTGTGCTATGGAATAACCCTAACTAATGCACTCAACAGAGTTTTGCCTTATATATATATATATATATATATATAGGCAAAGCACACAACACACACTACCAGAATATTTACTAGCAATATGTAGAAAAACTAATCGGCAACAGATATTTTGGAAATTTTTGGAAGCAGTTTTCTGTTTAACAACAGAGCACTCAGCAGAGTACATCGTTCTCCCTCAGACACCAGTGCGAATCTGTGTGGAGCAGAGGTGTCACATTACTACATTCACTACTCTCACATGACTCAGAAGAAGCTAAGTGGTGCCAGTAAGTCTACATGCAGAATACTATTCCATAGATTATACCACAGAATTATATCAGTGAAATTCCATGTCTTTCAATACAGAATTCAGAAACAGAAAAAAGTTACTTGAACACACAGTGGTGAAATTTGGTATTCATGATGCTCATCCTCAGACATAACAGATCATAAAGTATCAATTTTTAAAATTAGCCAATGGTGGTGACATCAGGAAGAATGAATTTCATTGCAGGATTTTCCATGGAAAACAATATTGGCCCCTATGAACATAGGGGCAGGATGTGTGCCACCCGTGGGCTCCACCTGCAGAGAGGTGCACACCAGTGGCATGCATGACCGCCAGCTACCTTTCTGTGGCTCTGCTCCACAGACATGCAGGTCCTTGCAGAGTGGCCATGGGTGGAGTGCAGTCCCAGCCAGGCATCCAATCAGATGCCCAGCATGGGTCCTGCAGTGAATCCCTTGTGCAGGGTGCGGGTCTGGGTGCATGAATGCCACTGCATGCACCCAGACCCATGGGCATGTCCCTGTTGCCCTGCAGCCCTCTGCATCAGCCACTCAGCAGGCACCCTGCTGGCAGCACTTGGATGGCTGGCATCCATGGAGGTGTGGGTGGGCTGTGTTGCTGGCCAGTTCGCTGTGGCACTAGTGGGAGGGTATGGGACAGGGGTCATCAGTGCCATGATGGGGTGTACACTGGCAATCAAAGTAGGTTGGTTGGAGGCAGACATGGGGCAAATGTGGGGGCAGCAGAACCACTGAACAGGGCAGGAGCTCCACTGGGGGGCATGCTGCCGAGACCAGCAGGGGCTGCCATGTATTGGGATATGGGGCACAGACCATACAAGGGTGGGGTGCACTGTGTTGGAGGAAAGGGGTTGCCAGCACACAGACTCAGTGCACCACCTGAGTGCAGCTCCTTGATGGCAGCACCATGTGCCGTGCTATGGGGCACTTGCCTGATTTTCTGCCCCAGCCTGTCTATCTGCCTTGTTGGCTGGGGCAGCACAGAAGCCTGCTTTATGGTCCCAACATGTCTGGCAGGTGGTTGCTGTGGGGCACCAGTGGTTTATGGTATGGTACCCCTGGTCTAACCTGACCCTGCCTCTTCACCCCCATGGGCAGCACTATGCACCTTGGTGCATGGAGAATAGTGCCGGTCTGTTCCTTGCCTGCCCCAGCACACTGCTCTCCATGCTGTGGGGGATCGGTGTGTAGGTGCTGTTCTCCCCTTGGTGCATCCTTCACAGGGGCACAATGGGTGCAGAGTGGCTATGTGGCACAGATGCATGGTGTATACTCACTTCACCCATTCATTTATAGAAGCTGATCCATGGAAAATTAATCCATGGAAGCTTCTCACCCTAAATTCTGTATAATTTTTATGTGGAATTTCACCATTCTGTAGCAGAATAAAGGGAATTTCACCATTCTGCCACCATCAAAATTCCTGCGGAAATAGTCACAATTTCAAGAAATTCCATGCCATTTCGTTCTGCTAGAATTTAAAAGTTTACACAGCACTAATCAGCACATATTGGTGTCTTTGGGGAGTTATCTTTTCAAACTCCTTTATCAATGAATCCAACAATCATCTGAAACTATGTAGTGTAGTAAAATTATTGCTTTAGTGTTATGGCTTGTTTGGTAAGCATCACACTGCAGGCACCATGTCGTAATGTAAAATAATTGCAGGGTAGCTGTACTGGTTTGCACTATGAATCTGTGTCATCTGACAATTGTAATAACATTACATGTGCTTTGTTGAATGGTTACTGTCCATATATTCCCTAGTTTGCACATTTCTTAAAACTTGTTAGCATTATAGTAACATTAATTAGTGCGATAAAGAAAATAGATGGCCTTTTCCTGCACTTTGTGAAAAAATTTAGAATCTTGTTGGATCTCCGAAAAAAAATTCCAGCATAGCAGCTTAGGTAAAATTGTTCTCTGAGGGGAACTCTATCTGCAATATGTGTGAAAATCTTTGGGTTTAACACTGAAGTCTGGAACTAGGATCTCTGCACATTTATAATTCACCCAGCCACGAGTTGTGGCAAATTCACCCATATATACAACTGACACAATTGGAACAAATTTGGCTATGTGAATTAATGCACTTTACACTTTGCAATGCCTCAATTCACTTAATTAAATTTGCTGCAGCTCTGTAGTGCAGCAATACCTGTAGTAAAATATACGCAGTTGTATGTATGTATTGTACTGTATAAATCAAATAACAACACTCCATGCTGTGCAATTGTGGAGTCCTTGTACTTGACAGACCTGTTCATGACTAAAGCTTGGTACACTACATAACGGATGGAGTGGTACTGAACTGATTTCAATAGAGCCTTATGAAACATATTACTTTTCTTTACTCCTTCTGAGGAAGCCATGAAGCAGATTAAAAGGAAAATACCACTTCAGCTAAATTATTCACTGTATCAATTTACTTAACAAGAACCATGGAGCCTGCAGAGCTGCTGACTATGAAAATGTCACATTATATGTATCCCTAACTGTATGACAGACAATTAGAAAATTCCATGATTTCCCAGTAACTCACCAACATGACCTTGGACCAAAATGTTCTGCTTTCCACTCTTCTTAGCCCTCAGCTCAAGTTGCAACAGTTAGCACCTTCAGAAGAAGAACCTAAAACCCACTATGAAAGCGCTGATCACAGGTATAAATTAAAGACAGATTCCCTGTTGGATCCAAGTCAACATAACAATGTCTGTATGCTTTCATTAGGTAGCAATGGCTTAGGTTTTGACCCTTTATGTACACATTTATCTTTTGCATTCAGCTGCAGATCCCTAGATGGATATTTCAGGAGCTAATCAATAAGTTGAAGAACTTTTGGCTTAAGCTGCTTGACACTAAAGCAATGGAATAACCTCTTTATCCGTCACTGTAGACACTGCTCATAGCTCACTCAGGCCACTTCTGCACCACTTGCCTGTTAGCTGCATTACTCTATCCTCGACCTACCTGTGTGGGTCTCCAGCCAACATGCTATAGAGATTTCTTAATTTCTTTTGGTGAACCCAAAGATATATCCACTGCTAGCAGCGGGGAGAGGGGGACAATATTGTTGGTAGCCAGGGCAGTGGCATGACTAGAAGTGAGGCATCCTTTTGACAGGCTGGCATTGATTTTGTCTAAAATGTATATTACACAATGGGGTCTGAGAATTCTTTAGTCTGATTGGCTGACTGGCACCTTTTACCTCTGGTAAATCCTGCTATATACCAATGGGGAACAGTGTGCACATGAGTCAGCCACATCAGGGTCCCCGTGAAATCCTCCGATCCTCACAAACCCAAGACTGGCAAAGATGGTGACAGTCAGATGGCAAAATGTACTGGGAAAATAGAAACTGTAAAGCCACAATGTTGCCATCCCACTAAACTGTATAAAAAACCCTCGACTTTCAAAATGGATAGCAGCTATGAATTGATTAGGCTCAGACTCCATAGCTTAGAAAAAAAAACACGTTGCTCGCTCTCTTTCCATTTCCTTCTCCAACACAGCTCTTGCTCACAGTTTGTCAGTGTGACAATTTCTGTCACTGAAAACAACAAACTGGAACCAAAACACCTCTCTACATTTTGCACTGATTGAATATGCGGTATAGCTAACATTACTGGAATTAGGACACATTCTTTGCCAAGCCATGCTATTTTCCCCAAACTGTAACCATGTGCACAATACAGCAGGTTGGGAGCAAACAAAAAGGGTGAGCAGTACATGATCTTGTGACATCTGTTAAGACAAGGTGGTGGGAGGCCGGGAGCACTGGTGGGCTCTGTTTTCTTGGGGAGAGAATCAGATTTCACACTCAGTGAGAAAATAAACTCCATAAAGATTTCCAGAGTCACCGACTCAGAAGCTGCAGTGCATTCTGATGAGAAGACAGCTGGGAGCAACAAAAGACAACTGATTACCAAAGCATCAGGGCTGGAAATGCAAAACACTACTGCACATCTGCATGAAACCGATGCCCCTAACAACACTAGACTGCAGCCTTGGCAACCCAGGACTATTTTCTTGGAGCAATAAATTCCATAAAATAATACAAAATATAAGAAATAGGTTTTTTCTTTTTTTATTGGAAAAAAACAGGAACATTGTATAATCACAATATCCCACTCCAGAATGTGGGTTATGGTAGGACTTACCACTTCTGGTGTGTTTTGCAGATCAGCCAGGAACTTCGTGCCCAAAACATTGTGGCACAAAACTAAGCCAGGAAATCATCACAGCCAACAATGTCGGCTGCAAATATATCACAGCTCAGAAACTCACAGGCAGGCAGCACAAGGTACTGACCCTGGTAGCCAGTGGGTCCCCATCTATCTGCCAAGTCCTCCCAGCAACAGGAGACCCATTAGTAAAACTGCAGTGCCCCCCCACCATCACTGATGCCGCCCCAGCACCAATCTGTCACAGTAGGCAGTACAGTGTGGCAAAAACCCTGGTGTCTTGTGTACCCCACCCCCCAGGTAGTATCCCACTGCCCTGCTCCCATCCCAGCCACTACTGGGTGACCAGCAGAACCCTCCACTCTCTGCCATGGCTGGCCACCTGACTGAACTGTGATGAATGAGTACTTACCTACGCTCCGGGGTATGCGTTTATTCATTGCAGCTCAGTCAGGTGGCCAGCTGTGGTGAGAGTGGAGGGCTGTACTGGTCACCTGCCAGCAGTGGGGGTAGTGGGAGGGGGTGGTGGAAGACTATCTGGGGGTGGAGGATCCACTAGACATCAGGGGTTTTCACACTGTACTGCCTACTGTGACAGATTGGTGCTGGAGATTTGGCAGATCTGTGATGAGATGGCTACTACAGTTACTAATAGATCCAATGAAGAAAACTTAATCGTGCAAATGTACAGTGCTTTACCTTCTTGAAGCTCAGTCTAAATATAGTAGATTGACCTACAAATTTAAGGAACAGTGACAGCAAAGGAACATAGATGTTGTAGTATACTGTTAAAGGTGTAACATGAGTTGGTGACTATACAGACTGCCCTTAGTTCTCTGCAGCATTTCCATCCATATTTCTGTGACAGAGCTTTGGTACTTCTTTGAATTGGGCTGCGCATTTGAGCAGCAAGATATTATATCATGTCATCAATTAATTAACATCAGATTGTGAACATGGAGGCAACTTTTAATGAGTTGAAGAAATATGGCAATATGGAAACCATAGAATAGTTTAAAGAAAAATCACCAAAAATAATGATTTTAGTGGCACTAACTACAGTAAATTCTGTGTGTGTGTGTAGGGGTGGGTGGGAGAGGTGTAAGTTATGCAACTCATTCTATGTTAGTGGAATTGTAGATTTCCAGTGACCCCATTCTTTAGTATATCATATACCTTCTACTGTACCAGAATCTGTTGCCCAGCATTGTTTTAAAAATATATTTGGTAATTATCGGCTAGGATATTCAAAGCTTGCTGTGCACTCAAATAGATTGCATTGGGATTGCACTGGGTTAACATGATCCAAAATATTAAAAGGAAGACATAGCACCGCTGCAACACGTTAAGCGCCTGTGCAAAAACTTAATGTATGCAAAGGGCAAAGTGAGGGGGAACAGTAATACAGGCACAATGGCATATTCAAAGGATTAGCATGGCACAAGGCAACATTGTACAACACATAGCGTTGCTCTAGTTACTGCCTATAAAAGGCAGGTCTTATCCCAGGGCAAACCACATAGGGGTGTGTGGCCAGCACAGGAAGCCAACATGGCTCTTTTCACAAATGCTGTCATGATGCACCTCGTGGAGAAGTAGTGCAGGAGGAGGAGAGGGACCAGGCTCACTATGGCCCCACCCCAGGCCAAGGAGAAGATATGTTGCACACAGGTTGTACTGGCCCAGAGTTTCCATTGAGACACTGCCTGATGAACACATCACTGGCTGGTACAGGATGAACAGTGGAGGAGAAGGTGATGGCAGCGATGTGCTTTCTAGCCACTGGGATGTTCCAAACCCAGAGAGACATCATTGGGTATCACAGTCTGCCACCTGGCACCTCCTGATTCAGTTCTAGATGCCTTCCTGCTGCTGACCACAGAGCAACCATGCAGCAGTTCTATCAAGCTGCTCACCTACCAGCAGTACTTGGTGCCATTGACTGCACCCATATTGCCATCCATGCACTGCCTGATGAGGGCAGTGACACATATGTCAACAAGAAGGGCTTCCACTCCATCAACTGCCAGGTGGTGTGCGATGTGACAGGAGCATAATTAATGTCTTTGCAGGTACCCCAGCGGTGCCATGCTGCATTCATATGGCACCAATCAAGGCTGTGCCAGGCCTTTGAGGAGGGCAGAATACCCAGTGAGCATCTGGTCAGTGAGTAAATGCATCCATTATAGGCAGCCACACTCTGGGCAACAGTGCAAGGAAAGCAGAGACAGGGAGGGTGGAGGCCAGACAGGACAGCAACATATGTGTAGTACAGTGGCAATGGCCAGACAGCAGGACAATGCAGCTAACATATTCCCATATGTTCACAGGGACAGTGCTTATACCCTGAGACCCTGGCTGCTCAAACCAGTATTGTGGCCAGTGACAGTGGCTAAGGAAAGGCACAACGAGGTGCACGCCACCACAAGGAACATCATAGAGAGGGTCTTTGGCATGCTGAAGATGTGGTTCTGCTGCCTTGACTGTTCCAGCGGTGCCCTACAGTACAGCCCTCAGAAGGTATTCCGTATATTTTAGCATGTTGTATGTTGCACAACATGGCACTAAACAGTGGTATAAATGCTCCTGAACCTGAGGAACATTCAGACAGTGAGCGGAACCACAGATCCAGGGATGGTAGACCAACTCAAAGGGAGAGACCCTCAAATGGCCCACAGATCACTGGAGCATAGAAGCAGTATTATTGACACACTAGCACAGATGGGAAGGTGAGTGAACAGAACACAGACAAACAGGTTAATTGAAAGCTTTTATTAGCTGTGCAATGTATGTACAGTGAAGAACAGTGAAAAAGTTGCATAAAACTGGGGTACAGGCAGTGTCACAATGTGTGTGTTGATGTATGTGTGTGTGGCTGTGCACACTGCATGTCACAAATGGGTAGAGGTCACATGAGTGCTTTGCATGCATGGTTTGAGGCTGAGTGTGTGGACTGACAGGTGGAGAACTGTGGGTGTTAAGTTCCAGTGTGTGGGTGAAGGATCATCCATGTGTGTGACAATGTTTGTGTGAGTGTGAGTGTGAACCTGTGTCTCATGATGCCACTGGCCAGGACATGCCAGACTCTCACTGGCGCCTACCTCCGTGAACATGGCATGCACCAGGTCCATGGGACATGGAGGTAGGTATGCTTTGTGTCAAGGACACATGTGGTGAGGACTGTGTTGAGGTATGCAGAACAGCACACCCATGGGCACAGCTGGACAGTGCACCAGTCCTGGAGGGTGGGCGGCCATGTCGCCATGCCTGGCCCACGGAGGACTGGAAGGCTGGGGTGGATGACCCAGTGCCCACACCATATGCACATGCTGCATGTTGGGGTGTGGTACTGGTCCTCCTGCATGGTGTTGTGACCATTCCCCACTGACCAACAAGGATCATGTCACATATGACCTTAGCATGAGCACGCACCACCACCGTAAGTTCCCCAATGCCCAGCTACACAGTGCTAAGTATCCTGGTCATGCATTCCTTGGCACGCTGCTTGGCATGGAGCATGGCTGCAGCAACTGTCTCATGGAACTGTGACAGTTCATGGCGCATCTCCTGCAGAGGTCATGCAGGTCTTGTTGCACTGCATGTGCAACTGCAGTGCAGCATGGAGCATGAGGCTGTGCACCCTGACCATCTGGTTCTGTGTAGGACACCCTGCCCCCACCAGCGGGTGGTGGGGGTGGTAACTGTTAGGGTCACTGGGGCTCCCGAGTGACCTGTAGGGGTTGCTGTCACTGAGCTGCATGCTGCCACTGCTGTTGGGGTCCAGCACAGGACCATGTGTGCTCCATGGCCTGTTCCACAGCCTGTGACTGGTAGCGCAGGTCCACTGGTGCATACTGGATATCAGCATACCCAACACCATGCATCTGCTCTGTGTCACCCTGTGCCTGTGCATCTCCCCTTGCTCCTGCAGTCATATATGTCAGCCCTGCAGGTACAATCCCACTGTCCCAGTCCACATGTCTGTCAGATTGTGATACATCCTCGGTATCAGAGATGCCCCAACCCTGGTCACTGGTGACCGTGAATGTGATCATATAGCCAATGCTGAAGTCCTCAACCTGTGCAACTTCAAGTTGGTTGGCATTGTCCACTGTCCCACCATCATCATCATCACTGTCATCTCCCACACCATATGCTGCAATGGGGTCCACCGTTGTAAGGGTGACCAGATCACATGCACCCTGCAATACTCAGCTACATATGGTCCATAGTGACCTGTGCCCGATGTTGATGGCACATCAGGTTGCATCCTCCATATCCTTCATGGTTGCTGTCCCATACTCCTCCTGTACACTGGCTGGTGGCACACCTGTGCTGTGAAGCAGAGCGATCACTGTCAGTGAAACCGTACAGCATCCGACCACCATGCACCACATGCCACTCCAGTGCATGGCCCACTGAATGCCCAACCCACCCAAATGTGCAGCGTGAGAGCCCAAACCTAACAGTGCATCCAGACAGAACTGACCAATATGAGATGCAAACACATGCACAGTCTTGTGTAGCCATGAACCGCCAATGCACAGCAACCACCCATATGTGTGAATGTCAAGTGCAGCTAGGCCATGACAGTGGAACACACATATCCCCTACTCCGTGTCTTGCCAGCACTGTAATGCGCATGACTTGTACATACCGGTTGCCGTGGTGTCAGCTACATCTCACAACCACTGCCCTCAATGCCCTCCAGTACCACTGGACTCAGGGTGGAGAGCAACCAATGACATGATCGGGTCCCAGTTCCATTGTTCTAATGGTTGCAGGCCACCTCCTGTCCTGAGCCTTTCCCACAGCCTCTGGGCCTTCTCCTCCTTGGCTTGTCACAGCAGGACTTTCCACTGCTTTTGGACAGCATCGGTACTGTGGCCACGACCACCACTGCATTCACTTCTGCAGCAACTTCATCCCACATCTGGCGAACCATGGGATCTGTTGGTTTTCTGGTCTTCACCACCCTCTCCCTGTCCTTGAAGGCATGGACAGGTGCATTTAGCTCATCACCATTGAATTGTGTGCACATAGCCTCTTTTGGCTGGTGGCAGCACCTGTATGGAACAGATGGGAAGAACTGGTTATGCATGTTGGTGGAGAATGGGGCATGTCAAGCGCTGCATCTGCGGAACATATCAGACTACCCAACCAGTGGTGCTTATTGTGTCCCATGTGTCTCACAAAGGACAGCTATGGCACACACTGTATTACAGGTACTGCACATACCCTCAATGTGCACCACTTAACTCAACTATCATTGTGCCTGTGCCACATACAACAGAATTGCTACACCTACATGACTGGTACAATGCTGAGCTCAGACAACTCCATGCAGCACGCTAGCTATGGTTGTCACACACAGCACATGGTGGCCATGTTATCACACAGTGGATGTGTGCCCTGGGCTGCCATGTGCCTACCAATTGTGTCATGTGCACATCATGGTGTAACAGTGGCAGGTTGCACTCTGTCCAGGCATGTCCCATTGCCACGGCATGTTGCGTGTTCATACACACCCATGCAGATGCCCCAGCAGATTGCTGCAATGGTGCATGTGCACCACACTGTCCCATGTGGAATTTACACAGGTTATGTGTGGACAGTGACGCTGACATGGCATGCCACTGCGGTGTGCATGCCACACACCATAGGCCATGTATGTTGCACCATGCCAGGGCTGTACACTGTCCCATACTGTGCTAAGCTTATGCATGTCCACCATTGCTATTGTGGTTCACAGGGCACCATATCTACCAATGGACCACAATGCACACAGCACAATGCCACATAGTTGTAGGCACTGTGCGTATAGCACTGGCCCATCATGTGTTGTCCATGGCGGCCAAAAATAGTGATATGTGCAGGGTATGGCTGCCGGCTGTGCTGCTGATCAGCAGATGTTATGCCTACAGTACTGTGCACATACACTGATGGCAGTGCAGCATCTCACAGTCGCCATCTGCAGCACAGGTACCGCCCAGTGGGCCTATGTATTGCCATTGCTTGGCGACAGGACACATGTTCACCTGACCACACGGGCGTATCAGGCCATGTGGATATCAAGCATTCCGTCTGCTGCCATCAGGCCACAGAGTAGCCCTGCGGTGCTGTGTGAGTGGTTGTTGAGTGCCACTGTGTTCGTTCTCTATGTTGACAGGTCACCAGGCACTACAGGACACTGTGCTTCCACGATAGCTGAGCAGACCAGCAAAGCAGCCTGTTGTCAGTACATACCTGCTGTTTCCTGTGAATTTGCCTGGGACATCCAGCAATCTCTGTGCTCAGCCACAGTCAGCATGCAGCACTGCAGTTTCTGTGAGTGACATAGGTGGTGTACTGTCTGCCTTAACTAGCCGGCGGGCAATCAACCCTGTTTGGGATGCAAATGACACCATAATGAGATGCAAATCAGTATATTTGCCCTGCGCGGAAATAAGCCTGATTTGCATACTGCCTTTGAATATGCCAACAGTTAGTGCTGGGCAAATGAATAGCAAAGTGTTAGCACGAGGCTATTCCAGCATACCACAGCACTGCACTACTGTGATAGTGCTGCAGTAACAGCGCATGCGTGCATGGGTGAAGCCAGCACATGCACTGTGATGTGGTACTAATGCAGCACAGCGCTATCGTAGTAGTGCTGCTCTGTCATTGGTTACACAGCGGTTGCACATGCAGGCTTTTGTGTTCTGGGGTCACTGTAGGGTCTTGCATGCATGTTGTAGCCACTTCCTGGCTGCACAGAGGATAGCGCAATCAAAGCCACAATAGCATGGCATACAGTCACAGGCCTAGCACAGCTCTATTGCCATGTGCAGGGTTTGTCAGTGGTCATTGCACATACAGTGCCAACCTGTGCTGTGCTGTACCCAAAATGCTAGGCAGTGGGAGACAGAGAGCAGTTGTGCACAGGGATAGGAGGTGGCGGGACATTGAGACTGCCAGTCTGGTGGAGCTTGTCATACAGTGGCACAGGCACCTGTTTGGGAAGTTAGGGAGGGACCTGCCCCACATGCAGGTGTGGTCCTCCATTGGCCACCATCTCAAAGCCCGCACTGGGATGCCAAGGATGGGAGAAGTGCAGGCACAGATATGTGGACCTGCAAAGGTGTCAGAGTTGGCAGCTGGGCGTTACAAATGCATGGTCTGGGATGGGACTGTGCCAGTGCCAGGTAGGTTGCAAGTGTACATGCAGATATGCCTGTGATGTGTGTGTGTGTGTGTGTGTGTGTGTGTGTGTGTGTGTGGTGTGGCAGTGGGGTCTGCTGTCACTTTTGTCTATGTGTTGCATTGCACATGATTGTTACACCACATTGGTGCTGCCACTGCTCTGTGTGTGTCCTGCCAATGGTTGCCTGCATGTGGGCACCTCTACTGCACTGTGTGCACTGTGGCTGCACAGTTGGTCATTGTGTCTGCACCTGTCCAGACATATACATGGCACAGGTGATAGTGTCAGCCTCTGCATGGGAGCTGGCATGTGTATGATCTGTGGCATGCCACAGGTGTCTGGAGGTGTGCTGTACTGTGGGGTGTATACATATGCTATGGGCATTACTGTTTCGCCCGTGTTCTTTTGCCAGGTACTGATGGTCCTGTGCCCTTTTCTTCTGATAGAGTGCAGAGAACAAACCGGCAATGGCAATGGGAGTGAGGGCACCCGCATATCCAGGAGCCTGAACGACCATGGAGGAGCCGAACCTGCCACAACATGCTGAGGAAAGCAGTGATGGACAGCAGGGCACCTTACAGTACTCTGTCTGGTTCTTCACTGCGTGGCTGTACACTGGGTGGGTGGTTCAGTCCGCAGCCTGACACTGTTATAGTTATCGTGCACATGGCTGTCTACACAGTACAATGTGCCATGACATGTTTTACTGTTATGACCATTCCATAGGCCATGTGTATGATGTGTCTGGCTGGGATGCATTACAATTTGCCTGCCAGGGTATGAGAGTCTCTGCAGGTCCTCTGGTGTTCTGTCAAGTGATGCTGTATACTTTGTGTGCCTTAAGTTTCTGGCTGGGGTGTGCAGAGGTGTCAAAGTGTTGGGCCCAGAGGTTGTAGGTCTCTGTTCCTATGGTGGCTGTGCTCATGCTGATGGGTCCACCACTGACACGGTATGTCCTGCACTTTGGCCCACCTCTATCAGTACCTATTGGGAAGGGCCCATTTCCTGTCCCACCGGCATAACCTCTTCCATGCTATGACTGGTACATGCACATCTGTCATGCATTGGTGGTGATTGGTGTGCGCTACACCTGCTCCTCGTCTGTCTGAGCTTTCCTCCTGTTTTACTTACCCTGGACCCCACCTGCCATCCCTACTGCTCCTCCTCTAGCTACCCCCAGCTCCCTCCCTACATACTCTCCAACACCTCCCTTTTCACCCCTCTCCACCCTAAATATTCTACTTCTCCCAATCCCATTATCTCTCTCTCTCTCTCTCGCTCTCTCTCCTCTCTCTCTCCTAATCTCTTTCTCTCTCTCTTTAATCTACCCATTTGTACCTCCCCTTTCATTCTCCTACCATTTCTGATACTCTACCTTGACAGGCCCCTGGGGCAGCTATGCCATACATTAATAGAAACCTAATTGGCACTCTCCCCCCTTTCTTTCTCCCTACCGCTGTACCTACCTTGACAGGGCTCTTCTGGGGCAGCTATTGCCGACATAGCTAATTGGGAGTCTCCTCCGCTGTTTAATTTCAGCTGTCTAGGTTGCTCAAATGTATTATTTATCTATATTCTGTATTACATAGTAATCCTATGTTTTGTATTAAATGTCAAGTTTTTGTTATGTCTGCTGTTTTACATCCTGATGTGGAACATTTGTAAAGAGTGTATACTCAAAGGTTGTATCCGAATTACCAAATAAATAAATAATACCTGCTGCTGTTCAGAGTGTTTACCCTTGGGGTAGGTGTTTAGTCACCTGGGAGGCTGGCATGCTGTGCATGTGAGCATCACTGTACCTGGTATGTGTGCGGCATACTGCAGTCCTGATACTGTTGGTGCATGGCCAGCATCATGTTGTGACCTGGTGGTAACCATGCTTTCCAGCAGCCTGTTTGCTACTGTCCCAGTGGCAGGCCTCACCATGTCTTGCTTTCGCCACTGTCTGCAGACTGACTGCCGTCATACTGTGTTGTGGCTGTTTCCGTTCCTCTGGTGGGTGTTGTCTGTGGTTTGTTTCATAGTTCTGTTGCCATGGCCAGCATGTCCCAACATGTGTTATCCCATGTGTATGTTGTGCAACGGCCCATTGTCCCCTGAATCTCCCCAGGAATGATGGACACCACACCAATTTAATTGTTGGTTGCTCGTTGGCCAAATTTATTCATGGCACAAAGGACTATATTTACAAACCATATAACTTGAAGTCACAATTCTATTTACATCAAATTTACATCACATTTCTTTCAAATCTTCCTGGCTCCGGCCTCTGTCCCTCTTCTGGTCATTTCTTCCACCTTGCTCTCAGGACCCGGACACTGTGAATCCGGCCCTCCTCCACACACAGAACCAGGCTAGTCCACTTCCCGGGCTTTCGCCTCCAGACCCGGACACTTCTGAATCCGGCACCTGGACCTATCCCTCTCCCACTTTACCACCATGTCTGGATTCTTTGTCCCCAGCACGTGTATCCTACCCACTCCCCTTCTTCCCCCACTTCCCTCTTTTCCTTTCTCCCCATGGCCATCATGCCCTCCTGTCAGGATTCTGTCTCAGCCCCTGGCCCAATGCTGCCACCCTGCAGTGATAAACCTGCCTGGCCCCATGCCTAGGGCCCCTAGGGCACTCAACCTGCCCTCCAACCTTCCTTTGTGCCATGCCTGCCCCCATTGCCTTCCTTAATAAGGGTGTGAAGGTGGGAAAGATTCCCAGCAAAGAGGTCGTCCTGCCTGAGCCTGACCTATTATACCCATAATAGGCCCTGGTCAGGACCCCTTGGGTTCCACCCCAGCCAATCCTGGGGCTCTGGCTTGCCCTTGTCATATTATCCTTACCTATCTGGTGATGTCATCAGGCCCTCCCCATCTATCCTCTGGGCCTTCCCCAACCCCTCCTATGCACTTATTCTTGGTGGGGATCACTGGACACCTGGCTTGCCTTTGTGGCAAAGCTCCATTGTCCCTAGATCCCCAGGAATGATGGACACCACATCAATTTAATTGTTGGTTGCTCGTTGGCAATTTATTCATGACACAAAGGGCTATATTTACAAACCATATAACTTGAATTCACAATTCAATTTACATCAAATTTACATCACATTTCTTTTCAAATCTTCCGGCTAGGGCCTCTGTCCTTCTAGTCATTTCTTCCATCTTGCTTTCAGAGCCCAGACACTGTGAATCTGGCCCCTCCTCCACACCAGAACCAGGCGGTCCACTTCCCTGAGCTTCGCCCCTCCAGACCTGGACACTTCTGAATCGGTGCCTGGACCTATCCCCTCCCACTTTACCACCACGTCTGGGTTCTTTGTCCCAGCCAGTGTATCCTACCACCTTCCCCTTTCTCCTTCCCTCCCCCTTTCCTTTCTTCCACTGCCCCTCCTCCAGCTAGTGACGGACAAGGGGCTCCCCTGTGGGCTAGTATCTGACCCCTTTCTGGCTATCTGGTTCACTAGCTCCCCAACAGGTCGCAGCAACAGGCACATCCCAAACTCTGACAGATGGACGCCTCCAACCTGAACACTGTGGACTGATCAGAGGAAATGTCCTGTGCTGCAGGTGAACCCCATTTCTATTACCATACTGGCTACCCTCCTGTTCAAACACGTCCTGACCTTTTCGATCAGTCAGATATCCTGCATCCCTCTCCATACCCTAGGTGATATCTCCATAGGTGATATCAGACCAGCCGATTGTCACTCTAGAGCCACCACCTTCTCAATTTTCTAAGTCTCCCATGACGTTCTGTCCCAATACCCCCATGGAAGGCTCCTAAATCATTTCCCCAGGTGTATAACAATGCAATCCGGGGTGCCTCATTGCAATTTCAATTCCTCCATCAAGGCATGAGCTTCTCCACTTCATGCCTAATACATTTCATTAGCACCCTGGTATGCTCCGTGTTATAGCTCAGCTCTGCTCCTCTGGGTGGCCACCGCAAACCTTTCAGCCCAGTACAAGAAGGAATGCCCCACTATCCAGATTTTCCTCCTGGAAACCTGCCATGGAAAACAAAATAAAACACTGTGAGTTGTTCTTGCTATTTCCTCACATACCTCTTGTAGCTGCTGACTTCCAGCATCCCACCTTCATAAATCTGCCACTGCAGCCCCTCTCTGCTGCCTCTGTGGCTGCCCTAATCCTGAATGAATGTGAAGCAAATTTGCTGGTGTCCTCTCCCAGAAATGCCAGCACCCTCTTGAGGACCACCCTACCTGAAACTCTCTGAAAGGGAGCCGTCCCGTGTTGGAACAGCACCCCACTGCCCTACCCTAAGCACCCCTGTACTCCTCCAGCGCACTCCATGGTGCAGCTGGCCGACTGCAGTTTCTCGCCAGTGACACTGGGTCCCCTTCCCCCAGTCCGTCTTGGACCTGGCCAGGAGAATGACCACCCTGTCATGTCCTCACAGGACATCCACATGCTGCAGTGCCTGCCCGGTGGCCATCTTCCGTGGGGCCACCACCTCCCCACCTGGAATGCACCTGCAGCCATCACCACAAATATGGTCTGAAATAGTACCCTCTCTTGGGCCGATGTGCATACTTTCCAGGTGGCCCCAAGACCTTTCCAGCAATGCCCTCTAATGGGTTGCCTTCCATCTACCCTGACCCTTGCCCCTGTGCCACCCTGCTAACATGTGTTTATGACCATGCTGGCCCCACATCGGGCCAGCCCCTGTCTGGCATACCCAACTGATGCCCACTATGTGAATGACCACTGTGGCGTGGGCCAGCCCTTCTTCCACAGCTCCACCATGAACCTCCTTACCTGCTTGTCCCAGGCTGGTTCATCCTTGTCCCACCCTTGCTTCCCCTGAAGCCCTGAAACTTTGCCCACCCCTGCTTCATAGCCCTCAGTGTGGTTCCTGCCCAGAGACGCCAGTACAGCGTCCTGGCTGTGTCCCTCCAACCCCCATAACCGGTCCGGATCCTGGTCCTGTGTGGCGCCTCATGTAGCTTCAGCTCCGAAACCTGTTGAGCTGCAAACAGAAAAACTTGTCAGCCACCTCATTACTCAAAGCTTCAATATTCTGCGCTTTGAATGACATGTTCAGCTGCAGCCCAGCAGGATCATATGTCTGAGCAGCATTCCACTGTCTCCATCCTCCCCTTGCCTATTAATCACTTCGACTATACCCTTGTTGTCACACCAAAACAAGATGCACTTCCCTTTCATTCTATCACCCCATACCTCCAGGGCCACCCATATGGGAATAGCTCCAGGAAGGTGATGTCCTTCAGCAGTCCCCTTCCACCCAAGATGCTGGCCATGGTTCCAACATCCATTCCCTTGAAAGTATGCCCCCATTTCCAGGGTGCCTGAGCATCCCTGAACAGCTCCAGGTCCATGCTCCATTCCCCTCATCCTGCCAGAATGTCACCCCATTATAGCTGTTGAGAAACTCCTCTCAAACCCGAAGTCCTCCCAAACCTCTTTTAATACAACCACCCAATGGTGCTGCTGCTTGCTTTTCCTGTGGCCCTCCCCAATCTTCTTGTAAAAGCTCGGCCTGGACTGATGGCCTTGCAGGTGAAATTAAAGTGCCCCAGCAGTTGCTGTATTTGTACCAGCAGCACCCTCCTACTCCCCATGACCTGGGCCAGTAAGCCTTTAAGGTGCACTCTTTGTTCCCCAGCAGCCAGAAACAGCCTCTTCAGTGTCCACCTCTATACCCAAGAATTCTAACTCGGGTGGGATCCTCGGTCTTGCCCTGTGCCAGTGGAATCCCTATCCACTGGCACATAGTTCAAAATCCCTAGCATTTTCTGTGCCTCCGCTCTCATTTCCCAATGAAGAGGAAATCATCCAAGTAATGTACCACCCTCCTGTGCCCATACCTGGCCCCTAAACCCACTGTAACCAGGTGCTGAACACCTCAAAAGTGGAACAAGCCACTGAACAACCCATAGGCATGGCTTTGTCGAAATAGATGTGCCCTTGGAACTGAAAACCCAGCAAGTCCCAGTCCATGGCCTTATGATCAAGAGCCAAATGCTGACTCGATGTCCGTCTTCACTAGACAGCCCTTGATTCTTAATCAGCACTATGGCCTGCTCTAACAAGGCATCTCACACCACCCTAAGGTGGTCTGGAATGCCATCGTTCACTGAGGAGCCTTCTGGGTATGATAAATGATGAATCAAGTGGAATTCCCCTCCTCCTTCTTAGGCACTCACCCCAATGGGAGATCCAGAAACGTGCATGTGGGGCCCTCAATGGGCCCTCCACCAAGCCAGCTGTGATTTCCTTCTCTATCTTGGCCCCTCGATCGCTTCCTTCCCTCTCACTGACCCTAGGTTCTTGGCCCATGTTCTTTCCACCTCCCTTGAAACCCCAGTGGGAAACCCATTCAGAAACTCTCCAAGCAGCTCACCTGCCCCCTTATTTGGGTATTCTGTGGTACACTTCTCCACTGCTGCCAGGAAAATGGGTGCACCAGGCATATCCCACCACCTCCCATGGGTGCCCCACTACCACCACCCCGAGGTGCTATGTTGCCCTCTGTGGCTGCCCTACAGCCCCTGCCCTGTATCCCCGGCACCCCAAAGACTGGTCATAAAACTGTCCCCACTCTGCCCCCTCTGTCACCATTCTGCCTACAGCTGGAGGCCGGGTGTGACCCACCGCATTTTTGAGCAGACATGCCAGAATTTACAGTTGCCCCATACAGGTGTCCTTGTTGAAACCCCAACACGCCTCACCCCTATGACAGGAGTGATCCTTCTTGCTTGGTCTCCTACCACCCCTCTTCCCCAGAAGGGTCCTCACCCACAGTTCAGTGGGTGCAATCCCATCTCAGGTCCTCTTACACCGCCATATGCTTCTGGAAGGCCTCATCATACTTGAGTCACCCATTACCAACTTTTGCCTATATGCCTCCCTGATAATGGGCGTGTATGTTAGGAGGGGATTACGAGCTCCAGTTGCCTTTCCAGCATCAATGTGCTATATATTATGAAACCGCCTTGCCAGGTCTCTATGGTTTTCCCCTTATATTTTGCTTCCTCTGTCTTGTGGCTCTACCGCCAATGCCACTGCCATTTCGATTTTCCCACAGACTCCTTCTGTTTGTACTTCATGGCCGTGTCCTCGTCCATGAGCCGAAAATGTCGATATATTCCCCTTTCCAAATTTCCTCCTTGATTGAGGCGGCACGTGGTCCCCAATCGAACAACCCAGGGCCCTTCATACAAGTTCTTGTTTGCTGCTGCCCTCCCCCCTTTTCCATCATGGCCTTTTGCCTTTTAAGGCCTGTGCCTCCGTTCCATCTTCTCAATTCCCACGTTCCCCATGCCACCCAGCAGCCCTTCTAGGTACTTCTTTAACCATTCTCATCCGTGGGGCCCACATCATCTATACCCCATCCAGGCTCCCATCGTCTGGTTCTGTGTGGGCAGGGGCACTGGTATTGGTGCCGTGTGTGGGACCTCATGCCTGGGTCTCTTCCCCTCCACCCCTACCAGGGGCCTCTTCCCATTCCTTGCACTTTCTCTGCTCCTCCTCCTCCACCTCTCTTCTTTGCTGCCACCAGTAGCTCTGTCACTCTGTCCCATCAAGACTGATGTCTCCTGTAGCATCTTTTCTCTGGTCAACTGGGCTTGCTTTGGTGCCATGCTTGCTTCTCTGTCCTTGCAATCTGCAGAGTGAAAAGTTATACATTCAGTCCTGTAGCATCAGCTCTACCCCCTTTTGGCCAAGGTTGGCCTGACTGGCATGCTGCCCTGAGCCCTGCTCCAGTGGATCAATCCCAAGCCCTACCCTGGGCCCACTATCCCAGTGTTCACTATTACTGTGTCGTAGTGAGCCAATATGCATCTTCCTTTTATTTACCTTTTTTAATTTTTCATACCCCCCACATCCAGGTGCCCCAGGCCGAGTCCATTCCAGCGGCCTGTCCCATCCCAGTGAGGGTTGTGGGATTCAACCTGGTCTCCCCCTTTGTAGCCCAGCCATTAAAACCCCCAAGGCTAGGGGGCTGTTCACACATGTGGTGCCCACTTGCTGCAGCAGTCAAAGGCCTTTCCTTGCTATAAGCCCCATACTTCCCATGCCACAACCCTCTTCCTTGCATGCTCTGAGCACCACTGCCCTTTGCTGTGCGGCCCTCATGCAGACCTGCAACCCAGCCTAGGCTACCAAACCCTGCCTCCTCCCTATATGCTGTGGATGCCTCCTGCGAGGCCTGCCTCAGCCTCAGTCTGCATGCTGCAGGCCCTCACAGCATGACCTGGTTCCTTGGTTTCCCAGGCTGCCTAAGCAAAATCTCATCCCCAGAGGCAGGTGGCCAACCTGAGCCACAAAACTCCTGCCTCCTACATGGCCACAGGACCAGGCCCTTTTTACTGCATCAGCCATTGTGCAGTCCGCTCCGGCAGACCTTCCCTGTAGGCCCCAGGTATGACCCGCTACCGCGAGAAACAATCGCAGGCCCCTGTGATTCCTTGGCCAAACCAAGTGTGGTCATCTTGGCCCCAGACAAAAAAAAAGACATGCTCTCACGCTGTTCCTGTGTTCCCCTTTGCCTGCTGCAGGCCCATTCCCTGAAATTGTCCAGGGCAATGGCATACCAGGCTGCTAATCCCTGCCTGTGAACCCATTCCCCACATGGTTCCACTGTTTTATGGTCTGAGCTGGCCTGTTTCTGACCCTGCTCACTGAACTGCACCCGAAAACCCCTCTACAGACCAGGTGGCACCCTAGCCTTGCCATCTCAACCATCTTGAAAAGGGCTCCCCTCGTGCTCCCTGCAGCCTCCGTAGCTGCTCCCTGGGACGAACACCAATTCCTTATTTTCCTTTCCACTGCAGTGGGAGAAACCCAGAAGTCCCTTGCACAAGCTCTGTTGCATGGGTCTATCTGCCCTACCACCAAAACATGCTTCTGAGCTCCGCCCCCCATCTGCTCCTCGCCTCTCATCCATCTGCGCCAGAAAGCCAAAACAATGCCCTTGAATGCTCTGCATCTGCCAGTACAGCAGGCTTCCCTCACTAAACCCCATCAGCCCGTCTTCTTTCAAGACCTGCTGGCTCCTTCCTCATAGCTGGGTCACTCACCACCCACACAGCCTCGGTGCCACTGCGAGCCCTTCAACACCCCATGGAAAAACAGCTTTCTTGCTCGTATCTCTCTGCATGCACGCATGCTGTGATATTCCACAGCCACTCCCCACCTGCTGCAATCTTCCATTTTACCCCAAACTGGCCTCTCACGGAGCTGCAAAACACTGAGCAGGCCTTCATTTCTTAACTAATAAACATAGCAACTGACATGCTGATTATACACCCTGCCTTTTAACCTCTTCCTTACCCCACGACGAAAAACCTACCAAGCTAGCCAGCTCCAAACCACATTTCTTTTATTTTTTTTTGTAACCAAACCATCAACATGTCCTAGCCTCTAACTACATGGCCGATGGCCAAAGGTATAAACCTATGCTCCCTTCCATCTCACCCACAAACCTACTGCAACCACATATGCTGTCTCACATTACAAGTTATCATAAATTTATTCTAAGGCAACTGTTACTGTAACAAAAGAGGACAAGGAATACCAACTGAGACGTTGCTTGGGCCACATGGCTACACACCTAGTAGTCCTTTTGTGCTCACCTGGCTTGCCAAATGATGTACTGAGTTTTTAGCCAAGAAATAATTCCCAGCAAAGAGGGTCTTCCTGCCTGAGCCCTGGCCTATTATGCCCCTAATAGGCCCTGGTCAGGACCCTTTTTAGCTCCACCCCAGCCAATCCCTGGGGCTCTGGCTCACCCTTGTCATATTACCCTTACCTGTCTGGTGATGTCATCAGGACCCTCCCTCTATCCCTCTGCCCCTCCGCCCAACCCCAACCCTCCCTCTCCTATCCACTCATTCTTGGTGGGGATCACTGGACAACCTGGCCTGCCTTTTAATGGCAAGCACCATTGTCATTCACATCTCAGGGATTAGCTGTCTGATTGTGCTGTTTCTCTGTGCGCACCACTGAGTTGTGTGGTGTCCACTGTGTTGTAATGTTGTCAGCATACATCCATGCATCTCTGTGTACATTGGGATGGTGCTTGCTGCCTGTGTTGTTCTGCCTCGTTCTGCAGGCACATGTCAGATGTGCATTGTCTAATGTTCTGTCTTGCATGTGGGCATGGTTGTTGGGACATGTTGTCCACCTGTGTGTTGCCACCTGGGGTTGCATTGTGCCTCTTTGTCAGTATCCCATCCTGACATGGTCCCCCTTTCTTCTGTAGGTCCACGCCAGTCATCACTATGATCCACCCGTCCAAAGGAATCTGAGGAGAAGGATGAGCTCCTGCAGTGACTAGTGCTTCAGCAGAGGACGCTGATTGGACAACAGGCCATTCTCATCCAGAGACAGGAGGGTAGTGCTATACTGGAGGAATATCTACCAGCGCCCTTCAGCAACCAGTCATAACTGCACCCATTTTATTTTTTCTTCCCCCAACCCCTTGACTGCCCTCAGTTGTTCCCTTTCTGTTGCCCTCCTTTGGTGTCTGTGTCCACTTCCCTTCCTCTTCCCTACATTTCTGCAGCCTCTGTAAATATGTACATATCGTAAATATGTTTTTGTTTACCTTGTTTATCCTCTTGTTTGCCATTTTAATATACCCTTTCAGTTGCTTGCCAGTTTTCCTGTTTAGCTTTTTTCTGTTGTCCTGCTTTACTTTTTGTCCCGTAGTTTGTTGCTGTATTTGGCTATTGTGTGTTTATTCCTGTTGTTATCCTGCCATTCTTGTTGCCTTTTTGATTATAATTACTTTTCCATGACATCCCTGTGTTCTGTGTCTATTTTGGGTGCTTGGCTATTTTGGGCATTTTGTACTGTTCTGTGGTTGTCAGTTGTAGGCCCTAGTTGCTCATTGGCATTCACAGGTGCTGCACTGCTGTCTGTTCCTGTGTTCACCTTCAGGGCTGTTCTTCTTTGCATGTGTTCCTGGGCAGGCAGTATCATCTCTGCACTGTATTTCTGTGAGTGTTTGCAATCCCTGCCTGGGAGCTATATTAAGTGCAGTCTTATTTACTTTATTTATGCTGTCTTTTTCCTTGGCTATTTTGCCCTGCACTCCCAACACAGTTTGCCCGGCTTCCTTTGCATGCTTTTATTCAGTAGGTTTAGCACTGGACTATTCATTTTGAATATAGCAGTCTATTTGCTCTAGGTTAAGTTTGCCTGCTAGGCAGTGCTAATTTAGCCCTGGGGCAAAGTTTGGAATATCTGGGCCAATATGTTTTAGGCAATGTTTAATACTTATCTGGACAGAGATATATCCATATGTAAGGTTGTTCAGATTTAGTTTGACTCCGTTTAGAAAGCTAAACCAAAATTAAAGACCTTGTATAAGAATATTAAAAAAGTGTCAGACTGTTTCATATTTAATATTCCACCCCACTGATACAAAGCAGAAACATTTTGCTAACATTGTGCCACATTGTTTGCTTTACCTACCGTGACCTACAGCATACCCTTCCTGATATGAACTATGGAAGTGTCAGTTGGCTTTCCTTTCTAGAGAATGAAATCCTCCCCACAGACAAACAGACACATGCAGTTAAAGCAACTTTTATTTCTAAGTCTATAGTTAATAAAACTGTGTGGGAAATTCTTTGCACAATAGAAAGTTTCCAATAAAATATTCAGTCCTTAATGAGAATCATTTTCACATCAAGCATGTTGTGGGTGGCAACATAATCCACTGCTAGGACTAAAGCACCTTTGTCTATGCACTGACAACATAAAACGAAGGACTGTATATAACTGCTGAGAACTTAATAACTAGGTTGTTGGAGCTGATCATTATTAGGTAGTTGCAGTATTGCAATAGCAGGCCTGCTTCTCCTATTTATAATTCTTTTAATTGTTAACCTGCTAATACTTTAATTATAATCATTGGAACACACATTTGTGATAGTTCATACTACGCATTTACAGTGTGACACTGTGTATTTTACAATTAATGTACTGAATGTGCAATGCTGCTTTGGTACTGTGATGCTTTTATGGCCATGGTTAGTAATTTTCACAGCAGGAACATTATTATATATGTTATGTTTTGTACTTTACTTAGCATCAGTAGATATGTAAAAATAAATGCTACTAACCTGTAAATAATCAGGTAAAACATACACAATTTATTGCTTAGTTCTACACAATGGGAACTGTAATGACACACTGTTTAAACAAGCATTTGTCAATGCCAAATGTTGTCTTGCTGGTGTTGGCATTGGTAGTGTAGGAGTAAAGAGAGATGCATAATAGAACAGCAGTGAAATATAGAACTGACGCCAACTCACCCCACCCTGCAGTGAGTGACAGGCATTGGGTGTGCGCTTTGGGTCACAATATAACGCTTATGTTATATTTTACCTCATCCTACCCTGCAGAGTTTGACACGCATTGCGCTGTGCCTTGTGGTCATCTGGCCTTATGCTCACCCCATTTCATAAGGAAGTACATTGAGATGGGTGCAGCATAGGAGAATGGGTTAAACATTGGGGCTGAAGAGTCCAAGGCACACCTTGATGCCTGCCAGTGGCTGCAGGGTGGGAGGTGGAGGACCAATGACGTGAGCAGTACAGTAGATGCTCCATAGACACACCCTGATGCCTGTTAGTCTGTACAGGGTGGGCCGTAATGGTTAGAAACCATAATGCCCTGGGTGTGTTGGTATTTGCACTCAAAATTTTGAAACATGGCCTTTTGTGACCCCACCTCATGAAAGCATTTGGGACCTCTGCTCATGAACAGTGTCCCTGTGATTTTGTTAATCTGTCTCAAACATTGATTTCCCATGGTGACGCACCATTCTGCACCACATTAAAATGTCAGTGGCACCATTGATAAGGAGGTGTGAAGAGATGGCAATGTTGAAAATCTGGGTGAAAATATTAAACATTCTCGAAGTTACGAGCATATGTGAAAACTGTGCCTCGTACACTCGTAACACTGTCATTTAGTGGAAATATTTCATCAAATTTTTAACATAGTCATTTTGGGACCCTGCTAATGAACAGTGGCACTATGATTATCTTAATCTGCCCCGGACATTGATTTCCCACAGCTACCACGTGATTGTGCGCCAGATGTGCAAACTACATTTTGGGCAGGATGTGACAAATGACAGCTGTACTGTTCATAAGAAGGTATGCAAAATGACAATGTTGAAAATCTGGAGTGAAAATATTACAAATTCTTGAAGTTACGACTGTGCATGGATGCTGCACAATGCATGCTTGTAATGTAGTCATTTTACAGAATTTTTTCACCAAAGTTTCAACGTAGACTTTTGGGAGCTCTGCTCATGAACAGTGTTACTGTGATTTTCTTACTGTGTTCTGAACATTGTTTTCCTACAGTGACCGCGCCATCAATGCGTGGATGTAAAACACAGTTTGGGTAGAATGTGAAAATGACAGCTGTACTACTCATAAGGATATGTGAAAAATACCAATGTTGAAAATCTGGAGTGAAAATATTACAAATTTGCAAAGTTATGGGGTGGGTGGAAACTGCACAATGCACGCTCATAGCACAGTCATTTAATGGACTTTCGGCACCAAATTTTCAACATAGGCATTTTAGGATCTCTGCTCATGAACAGTGTCACAGTGATTTTCTTAATCTGTCCTAACACTGATTTCCCAGCAACCATGATATTCTGCACTGGAAGCGAAAACACATTTTGATAGGATGTGAAAATGACAGCTGTACTGTTCATAAGGAGATGTGGAAAATGCCAATGTTGAAAATCTGGAGTGAAAATATTACAGATTCACAAAGTTACAAGTGTGCGTGGAAACTGTGCAATGCACACTCATAAAACAATCATTTCTTTTTTTTTTTCCGCAAATTTGCAACATAGGCTTTTGGAGAACCCACCTCATGAACAGTAGCACTCCTGTCATTTCATTAATCAGTCCCAAAAGGTAATTTTGTGCAGTGACCGCAAAATCACCTTTCTGGACCGAATAACCATGACAGTGCCTGAATTCATGAGGAGGGTCCCAAATAAACTTACGTTGAAAATTTCCAGCTATAATTCTCAAAATACCTGAGATATGCACCAAAGTTGAAAAACCCTATTTATGCCATTATACAGCTTACCAGCATTTCTTCAGTTTGTAGTCGGCTTTGAAGAGTGCAGACGTGTTCCTGGTCCACTGAAGATTGTCATGCCAGGCTCTGAAGTAAGTATGGGGTGAGGGGTGAGGTACGCACTTGGTGGCGCCGGGTTGGGGAGGGGCCACAAACAGCCAGCGAGGGGCTGTTTCTACTTTCAGGGCTAAAAAAATTAATATCTCGGGAAGGTTTTTTTTTTTTTTAATTCTCTTTCTGCACCTACTTAACCAGGGCATCTCTCAGGGATCCATGCTCTGCTCCTCTGCTCCACCGCTCATCTGAACTGTCACTCCTGTTGCTAATCGGAACAGGACCGGGCTTTCCCAGCCCAAGGAGAGGCCCACAACCTCCAAGGGAGTTGGGAGTTGCAGTTGACTTGGACGGTGGTCGGAGCAACTGATGGTCCGGCTATCTCACCTGGCAGTAAGGATTTTCCATGTTTTTCCCCTATTGACTGGGAAGTGTAATGCACTCCAGTGCACTGCGTGCTCACTCCTGAGCACACCCAACAGGAGTGCCTCCCAGCCAATCCCCACTATTTCTGGCTCCCGACTGCTGTAAGCCCCTGGTACCACCAGAGGCCACTAGACTGCAGGAGCATGAAACCCCTTCCCAGGGAGGGAGGGAGAGCTATTCTCCAGATGCTCAATCCCTGCCCTCCCTGCCAACCCCAGCATCTCAGGCTCATTCCTGAACTTGGGTCACCAGCGTGGCATGATGTGTGGCATCCAGTGCCTCAGCTCTCAGGGTCACTGGGCTGGCTAAGGTTTATTCTATTAACAGGTACTTTTGGCACACTGGGGTGGGCTCCCAGCATGTCACCTGCATGTTTTAGGGTGGTGGTGACTGGAGTCGATGGAGACTGGGTATCCCATTGGCAAATAAAGGTGTTTGGGAGGATGATGCTGGGGGTCAAACAACTGGCATGGACATGATGCCGACTGGGATTGTGCTCCCCATTGGCAAATAAACTCAGGAGAGTGTGCAATCTAATTCTTGCCACAGAACCCAGCCCAAAAAGCAGTGGTGCCACTGGCATCAACACTACCTCCTCCAAAACCTGCTATTCTAAAGTTACCGCAACATGTTTCTTCACATGCAAGACAACATGACAGAATTTGAATATACAGTAGGTACTGTACATGTGTTATGCATATGAAATCTTCTGGTAATCCATGTGCATTACATACTAATAGCTGAACAGGAATTATTCTGCACTATATAGGCTATTCAGATAGAAAAGATTTTCCAAACCCATTAACAGTGCAGAATGTGCAGTAATTACTATTACTACACCTTTCTGCCACAGTTTCCCAAGTACTTTGCATCATCAATGATACAGCCAGTTTAGCATGCCTCTCTCATGCCACTGAAAAGAGTCAGGTCAATTTGTTTAAAATGAACCTTTTAAATCTTTTATGCCTAACTGAAAACAAAATTGCGTCCCATAAATGAACTGGGAAAATGCCTAAATGATGGGATGCACACAAGTGTATCAGCCTTGGCAAAATGTAATTTAGGGCTGTGTAACAAATAAATTCTGAACATCATAAATCATGGGCTATGTATTACTCCAGACCAATCTTGTGTATCAGGTTGAATTCATGGTATTCACATCTATGAATAACAAATAAAGTAAAAATTAAATAAATATCAGCATTAGGTAACTAGCATGAAAGGCAAGAATAGGATATAAGGACAATGGGATCAACAAATCATGATGGCTGTGTACATAATATGGAAGATGGGAGCTTGTGGGATGTTTGTGATTTCTATCAGTGGTACTGTAGGTGACGATTGGGGCTCAGTGAGGCTATTTTGTAAATATCTCCAAGATTACTTTTCTATTTTGGGCTCACCATGATCAAAACCTGTAAGATCCTCATAGGACTGGTTCATCCTTCCCTTGGGATGAGATACTGATGAGGCACACTGATGAGTCTAGAGCAGGATGGAACATGCCTGTGTACTCTGCTATTAACCTTTGCAGCGTGAGTGAGAGACCATATGATTCCATACCCTCCTGCCTAAAGCAGAACCAGCAGAATCAGTCTAAATAATGTTATGGTGATTTCCATATGCAGTTATTCCATGATGGTTTGCATTGTTGGGTAAGTCTAATTTTGTATTTTATATATTTATATTATATACACATACAGTGGAGCCTGCTAGGATGCATCTCATTGTCACAGATTCTTGTATGGCAAAATGAATAACTGCGCTGACATTGAAATATTCCACAGTAACTCTGCAGAATTCTTAATATTCTGCATTGAATCTAGTAGGTTCCACATTTTGCACGTACAGTGGAGCCAGCCAGGCTGCAATGCAGTACCTTGAAGTATTACTGCTGAGTGATACATTATGCTGCATATAACAGTGTAATTCAATGGCATTAGTCCCTTTGCCATACAGCATATTGTGAAATATTATTTACTGTATGGTGCTGCATTACATCCTGGCAGTTTCTACTGTACACTTATCACAGTTTCTGTTAGTGATACGCTGCAGAATACTGCAGGAATACAAGGTTATCCCATGATAATTATTTGCATTTGTAATGAAAGAAAGTGTAACATAGCTATCCTGGAGTGTTGCATCCACCACACTACCTCCTTCTCCCCAACCTATGGCGCTGGTGATGTTTGTCAGTTTCTGTCACTTTATTTATGTACTGTATGTATGCATGCATGCATGCATATATGCATGTATTTATTTATTTAGTTATTTAGCTCTAATATGTCACTAGATGTGCAAATAATACCCCACAGTTCCTGCAGTTTGACCATAGATAATGATGCCAGTGATAACAATGATAAGCCATTGCCCAATAACCTTTTTAGGCATCTAAAATTTCCAGCCTATAGTCCTATACTTTCCGTCTGCTCCACCTTACTAATACAATACAACCCTTAAAAGGTAGTCACAAACTTAGGCATACCAAAACTGAGGTCTCACCTAAGAAGAACCCAGTTGCTTCTGTTACTTTCAGTTAATATTCACCCCAATCCGTCCCGAACCACATATGGGAAACCCAAAATGGGGCACTAAATTAACCTCCATAAACATCTGTAGTTTCCTACAAAGAATGACCAGCTCTAAGCTTGAGCCTGTGTACATAACCTGGATGTGCTTCGATTTGGAAACATGGCTCACCCCTGTCTTCCTGACTCCGTCCTATCCCTGAATGGTTAAGCACCTCTTCAGGCAGGACAGAATAGGCAAAAGAAGTGGTAGCTGTCTTGTCTACTTAAGAGACACTCTCTGGGGACACACCCTCCAACCAAAAGGCACAGGCACTGAGGCACAGATCCTAGCTATTAGGATACTGCTTGGCAACCCAAAAATCACTAACCATACTAACGGTTTATATACCCCTTGGCTTTAACAAGGTAGTCAACTACATAAAAACCTTCACCTCACCTGGGAGGTTGTAATCCTAGGTGATTTCAATATTAATTGGATTCCCCAGGATGCATCCCCTATAAGGGTTTCTTATCCAGCATTTTCCTTTCTCAAATGGTGGATGTTCCTACAAGAGTTAACTACTATACTGGAACTAAAACCTTGATCGACTGGGTTATTACAAACCACCAAGAGAGATCACTGATATCTCAGTCCACCCAGACTCTACCAGTGATCATTCCCCAGTAACCTGCCTCTGGTCCAACAAAGCCACAAACTCTACCCCAACTATAACTGCAAGTTGGGTCCTAAGAAAGAGCAGCTAAGCTCATTCAAGGCCCATCTCAAACAGCTCGACTGGTCCCCTTGTCACTCTACATGATTTTCGACTAGGCCTTGGACTTCTTTATAAACACCTTCAATGAGGTCTGCAACATCTATGCTCCTGTAAAGAAGCAGAAGCTGAATGACCCCAGCAATGGCTGGATCACCCTAACACTCCTAGATCACGTGGGTACCAGAGGACCATCTATGGCACAGGGCTAAAGCCACTGGCAAGCCTGTTGATTACCAAAGGTATAGGGCAGTGAGGAATAACTGTACCTAAGAGATCAGGCTAGCCAAAGCTCAGCACTATAAAGATTCTCTCATTAAAACCTGGGGAGACAGTAAAGAATTCTGGAGCAACATTAAAGGACTCACAGGAAAGAACAGTAAGGTCTCCCTCCATGCTCCTTGTTGACAGGAAAATCACCCAAGACCCGAAAACAATAGCAGACACTTTCAATACACATTCTCTGATTTAAAAATCATTCTCCTCCCAGACTTCTTAGATAACAAGGCAGACACCTTGACTGTTACCCTTTCTGACTTCTAATGTACCCCCAACTGGAGCCCCTTCCTTCTACTTTAAACAGACCACCCCATTGAAGCCAAAAATACCTTCAGCGCACTCTTGGAAAACCAGGTACAGTAATAACTCCTTGAATTAAAATTATTGCCCTCACACTAGAAGAAGTTGTACTTCCGCTCAAAAATACTAAACCTATCCATCAGAAAAGCACAATTCCCCAAGAGGTGGAAATCTGTAGTGGTAACACCAGCTCACAAAAGTGGTGATCGTGCAAGCCCCACAAACTACAGGCCCATATCCATCTGCTCCTGCTGTCCAAGGCCCTTGACCTAGTTGACTACCTAAATAAATACAACATCCAGTGCCCCCAACAACATGGTTTGGAAGGCCCACAGTACTATTACAGCACTACTAAAATATATGGACTACATACACGAGGCACTAGATACTAGCCACATTGTTAGCCATTGGGTGGTCTAAGAGTTATCTAGGCAATCAAATGCAGCAGGTAAAAATAAATAATACTTCTCTGATAGCAGAAAGTTGTCCATTGGCATTCTGCAAGGTTCCATCCTGGGACCCCTCCTCCTTAGCCTTTTTCTCAACTTTTTCCATGGTATCTACCCAGTCAAAATGATTCTCTTTGCAACTGTACACAGATTTGTAGGGCCACCCTGAATTACAGAGATCCCTCTCCACAGATGTAGTGCCCGTAGCATGCGAGACTCTTCCCATCCACAGATGTTTTCCCTTACCTGATCCCTCATCGCCAGCAGAAATGTATATGGAGAGGCCAGATGGTGGTACTGAGGGTTGAGGCACTGGATGTCACACCTCATGCCACACTGGCATTCTTGTGTTCATAGGCAAGCTTGGGCCAGATGGGGTTGGTGGGGAGTTTGGGCTGGAAAAGAACTGTAGTGGCCACAGGGCTGTTCTCCTCTCTTGGATTGGAGAGGCTAGTCACCTTACTCTTGACTGACACCCAGTGGAGGCTGGATGTCAGATCAAGGGAGGTCTGGGGACTGATGTCAGGATGGTGGAAGGAGTGTGGTTTCTGGGAGTGTGTGCACTCACCACTTACACTCACTTGCCTATGTTCACCACTGCTCTGGGAGGGACTGGGAGAAAAGCACGTAAAATCCTATGTCTCCCTGTGACCAATGGCAATGGTCCCTGAAGCCCTGGAACCCAGTTCCTTGTAGATACCTGAGGGGGGTAATGGAGTTGGGAGCTACAGGAGAAACCAAAGAAAGGTGTAGGTGGCGGGGGGGCAAACAGCTATATACAAAAAAAGAAAAAACTGAAATACATATGCAGAATTTGTATCTGTATTGGTATGTATTTATTTAACCAAGTAAAAGCTTGATTGAGCAAAGCTCATTTGCAAGGAGGTCCTGTGTATGGACAGATTACAATACAGCAAGTGAAGTGACAATGCAAGAAAAATGCTTATATACAGGCATGACCCTGGAGGTTACAATATGGTGAATTTCAACACAACACAACACAACCATAGTGGTAGAACAAAACAATAAGCAGGTAGTTGAATACCATACAATGCAAGATAAAAGTCAGTACAAAATTATATTAGACACTAAAGATTGCACACTACAAAATTAGATTAGAAATTCAAGACAGTACTTCAAGTTCAGGAGATATGGAGAAAGTGCTAACTAAGCTAGGAAGCAAATGCAATGAACAAGTAAAACAAGTGTTGTCATTACAGTTGGTTTAAGATGGTACAAAGTGATAGCCTAGCAGTCAACAAGGTATAGGTAAATGCATGAGTGAGAAAGTAAAGAGAGACAGCAGTAGTAAGCAGAGTACAGAGGTAGAGGTGGATATGGTGGGGATAATTGAAGAAGCAGAAAGGTGAGACAAGAGTAGATAGATAAGACGAGGGAAGAGTGGAAGCTTAAGGTGGATTAAAGCATGTGCAGGAGGCAAGCTTAGTGAGATATTCAAGGTATGCTTTTTTGAAGAGGAAATGACTAGATGCTTGTCGAATAGCTAAGGAAAGAGAGTTCCATTACAGAGGAGCAGCATGGGAGAAGGCATGGGTGCCCTTAGTTGTTTTACGCCTTGTGATATGAAGGGCTTTTTGTCTTTGAATCTAAAACCATGTGAGGAGGCACTGATACAGTGCAGAGGCTAGGATGCAGGGTTTGAGATCTAATGATGTTGACTGTTATGGCATCAAAGGATAGGAAATGATGGGTGGATGGGGAGGCCATTTTAGTTCTGAAGAGAGCTTGCAGTAGTGCTTGCAATGAGGAGAGGCAGAGGCATACCGACAGATATCATTAAGTTGTGTCTCATTTGTGAAGAGGATTTAGATGCACCTATATAAGTGACCTCACAGTAGGTAAGGGCCAGGAGCAGAATGCCTCAGAGATGGTTAACTTAACCGAGGGTATGAGGGCATGTCTAGTTTTATAGGAGATCCCTAGTTTGGCATTGACTGATTTGCAGATGGTAAAGATGTGTTGGTTGAAATCAAGGGATGCATCAAGAAGCACACCTAGGTATTTGAATGAACATACTGTTTCTAATATGGAGCCATTTACACCATAGATTTTGAACTGGTTTTGATTATGCCTTAGCTTGGTAATAGAGCCAAAGAGCATGGCTTTGGTTTTGCCAACATTTAGGACAAGCTGATTTTCAGAGATCCAATGCTGAATGTTGAGAAATCAGATGAGAAGGAGAGATTGATATCCAATAAATTTCTGGAACTGGTATACAGAACCAGGTCATCAGCATAAAGTAGAGATGAGCATGAAGGGTGGTCTGATGGATATAGTTAATGAAAATGAAGAAAGGAGCGGGTTGAGAATGGACCCCTGAGGAACCCAATGTTTATGGTTGTATGACTAGATGTAGCATAATTAAATTTTACAACCTGTTGCCTGTTGGCAGGTAGCTTTTAAACCAGTACTCAACTGTGGTGAGAAGCCCAAAGATAGCATGTTGGCAAGAAGAAGTGGGTGGCTAACCAGATCAAATGCCTTTATTAGATCTACGAAAACAGCACCTGTGAGAAGGCCATTATCCATGGCAGTGAAGATGTCATTAGTGAATTTTAGAAGGGCAGTAGCAGTGCTATCCTTTGTAGAATCCATGCTGGCTGTCAGATTAGAGATTATTATTGAGGAGAAAGGATATAGTTTGAGTGGTGACCAGTTTCTCTATAGCAGAGAGAGAGATCAAAGATTTTAGCCAAGGGATGCAATGAAGGAGAGGCAAGTTTTAGCAACATGGGCTCAATGCCATCTGAGCCAACACTAGTCTGTCAGAGATGGTATTTAACAGTTTGAGAACATCCAACCTTGTTATGGTCCTGAATCGGAAGGGTAGGTAGGCTGGAGCGATGTTTGTTATAGCATGAGAAATAGCAGCTTCACCTGTTTGGAAGGAGGATATGCAATTTGACAGATCTGAGAACTGAAGGTTGAAAGAGTTAACATTGGTAGTAGGGTCATTACAGTGTGTACCATTAATAACCATATCATTAGCTGACTGGGAGTGTTTTGCACGAAGGAAGGTTTTTATATGTGCCCAGAACTTCCTGGAGTCACCTGCCATATCTATCAATAATCCTTTACAGAAGGAACTTTAGCAAGTCTAATATGCCTTTTGCACACATTTTGCACTTTCTGTAGTCATTGAGATCGGAAGGAAGACCTGAGACCTTGAAACACCCCCAGCTTTTATCTGTTGCACAGATCTGAGCTAGAAGGTCTTTATGGAGCACCTAGTCGGTGCACCTGGATTCTATGCATAAGTAAAGGGGTGTGTCTATCCTGGAGTACTTCAAAGTGGTCCAAGAAGATGTCTAGTGCAGACTGGGCATTTCTGGCTGCATAAATGAAGGACCAGTCAATTAAAGAGATGTCATTCAGGAGGTTAGCCTGAACAAGATTGGCAAAGTTAAAAAGGTAATGTACTTGGGAGGGAGGGGAAGGAGTGACTTGAAGCACCAGATATAGGATACTGGAGAGTAGTCACTTATGGCATCAGCCAAAGTTCCAGCCTCCACGATTCTATCAGTGTGATTTACCAGTACCCAATCAATTAAGGTACCATATTTGAGGAGGAAGCAATTCTGGTAGGGTCTGTGACAAGTTGGTGAAAATTGTGTTCTTGCACTGTGAGAGTAGTGACTTGTTAGTTTTCCCAAGCCAGTTGAAGTTTAATCCTCAAGGATGATAACTTCACTTCATCCAGCAGATTGAGTGGTTTGCACAAGAAGTTTCTCAGGCTGGACTGCCCACTAAGTAGTGGATTGTAGGCGTACACTATGTGCAATTTCTTCATGCCAAGGAGTAGGACAGCATGTATGGCTTCACAGGAGAGCACTGGGGTAGGGATGGCAGAGAGGGTGAAGTGAGATTTGAAGAAAATGGCAACACCACCCCTCACTTGAGGTGCGCCCATCATCTAACAAGATTAAAGTTGGGTATAGCACAGACTGCATCAAATATAGATGGTTTGAGCCAGATTTCTGATAGGCAGATGATATCAGGATAATAAGCGTCAACCCGTGCCTCATGTTCAGCTATATGTTACATGGTAGGCTCTAATGTTGATGTGAACCACTCAGAGAACCTTAATGCTATTCCATGCCACATCCAAGCATGAGCAAGGATGAGTGCCAGTAGGAGTAGGTACTAAGACTTACGATGTACAAAAGCAGTAGACAGGCTCCCTTTAGCAGCGGAAGAACTTTTTATGTGTATAAGCTGCTGCTACATATAAGTAGTATTTAAGCATAAGTAGAGGGGTAGAATCAAGTTGCCTGTTTGACAGTGTGAGTGAATTGGGAAGATGAAGTCACTGTGGTCAGAAAGAGCAGCTTCAGAGTATAAGGAGTAAGGGGACTTGTGATAATAAGAGAAAAGTGTTAAGCAGTTAATCATCAGTGTTATAACCTCGTAGCCATTATAGATAAGATGGTTTTGATGTCCTATGAGGGTAAGTGGGAATCTGAGAGTTAGGAGCTAGGGCCTCGGTGGAGAGAGAGAGAGAGGCTAGATAGAGAGAGAGAAAGTTATTTTGCAGCAATACTATAAGTATGTAGCACTAATTTAGAGCTGTGTATCACACTGAGAGAGGAGAATGTATCACTCCAGCAGTATACCAGCTGATCAGATTTAGAGCTCAGAACACTCTGGGGTGGGAGAATGTGACACTCCTGAGATGTGAAAGCAGTACTGATTTAGAGCCAAGTAAGACACAAGGGAGAGATAAGGATCTCTGAGTGAATTTAGAAAAATGCTGAGCAGTAGCACAAGATTATCAGAGCTGCCTCTAGTGGTCAATTGATAAAAGCAGCAAATGGAAAATTGGCACTTGGCAAATATCAGTTATGTGACTGAATAGGCCCTATAAAGCTAGATCACCAGATAGTGGGGGGTGGCCGGGGAGCCAGCGCAAGCTTGGAGGGGGCCTTAGAGCAGCAGACAAAATTTAAGTAAAGGCTATAAGAGCCAAAGCAGACAATCAGATTATGAGGGAAAACGTGGCAGAATTCCAAACATCTTCCTTTCCACAGTGAGGTACTTTACATTCAGTAGGATTCCTGAGCAGGAGGGCAGCTCTAGGGGCAGCCAGGATTTGAACAACCAACATAATTTGAAATAAAATTGAGCCCGAACAGGGTCTGAGACACCCTAGGAACAGGGACAGAAATAGGCACATTAATCAGGGAGGGTTTATAGGCAAGGCAGAACACCATTGGGGGTGGTTAAGAGTAAGAAAAGAAAAGATCTATACAGGGGAGGGTTATGAGATAAAGGAGGAGCTAAGCAGAACAATCTGGGGGCTACAAGCCAAGATGATGAGGCTAGAGTGCAATGTAAAGTGGTTTCTCAGCCACGATGTGCACAATAGAAGTCCTACCACAGCTTTCAGTTTTAATAGCAAAGTCCCACACACAGCTATTAAGAGCTATGGCAAGAGAGTACATTTAAGCTAAGTGTATAGACAAATCCAGCTACTGTACTGAGTTAATACCAGAGTCCCACACACAGCTATAAGAGCTGGAGGCAAAAGTAGATTTAACAACTGTGAACAGACTGATCCTGCTACTGTTTACTACTATTTGTAAATTATTAAAATTAAATTGTTGCTACTGTTTTAAATTATGAACATACAAGTGTGCCAGCAGAAACAGACAATCCAGTCTATCTAAGTCTGCTTGAGAGTGCAGCTAGCACCCCTAATTTGCAACTGCCCTCCCTCCCTCCCTCTGTCATCCCACTGCCACCCCACCTTCTCCACCTCACTCTCCCAGGTTCCATGTCCCTTGCCCTTTGAAGCTGTTCACAGATTTACATGAAATCACCCATTCTGGTAGTGCATTCCATTTTGCTACCACCTCTCTTGAAATAGTGTCTCCTCATTTCCCTCCTAAATCTTCCTCCTCTATTCTTAGCCCATGCCCCGGTGTCCTTCCCCTCCTTAGCTTAAAGACCCAATCTGCATCATCCTTATTGATTCCCCAGATACTTGAATGTCTCTATCATGTCCCTCCTGTCCCTTCTATCCTCCAGAGTGTACATATTCAGGTCTCCCAGTCTGCTCATATGTCTCTCCTCTCCATTCCATATATCAACTTTGTTACCCTCCTCTGCAACCCTTCAGTAGCCTGATATCATGCTTTAGGTATGGCCTCCAAAACTGCACACAATACTCTAAGTGCAGCATTACCAGCGACCTGAAGAGGGACAATATCACCTCTCTTCACCTGGATGAAAACCTCCTCGCTATGCACTCCAGCATTTTGTTCACTTTTCCTGCCGCTCTCCTGCACTGGGCAGTGTTGTTCATAGTTCCTGTTATCATTACCCCAAGGTCCTTCTCCTCCTCAGTGACCCCAGCTTAACCCCCAGCCAGTATTCTCTCCTTGGGTTCTTTGCCCCAAAGTGCATAACCTTACACTTCTTTGCATTGAACCCCAGCTTCCACCTCTCTGACCACTCCTCTAGCCTACTTAGGTCCCCCTGCAGCTGCTTCCATCCCCCCTCCATCCACTACTGCTCCGATTTTGATGTCATCAATGAACAGACTACCTTGCACTTCACTCCACGTGCAATGTCTGATATCAATTGCCCAAATAATACTGGCCACATCACAGAGCCCTGTGGCACCCACTTGTCACCGCCTTGGAGTTGAAAGCTCCCTCACCACCAGCCATTGCAGCCTCCCACTCAGCCAGCTTTAATCCAGTTCATCATTTTTCCCTACCCTACACCAGTTAGCTTCCCCAAGCTGCCCATGAGGCACCAGATCGAAGGCCTTGATGAGGTCAAGTACAGAACATCCACCGTATGACCTTTTCCCGCTCACCTGTCACCCAGTCATAATACTGTATCAAGTTGGTCTGACAAGACTTTCCTGAAATGAATCCATGCTGCCTCACATCCTGAGGCCATTGTCCTCAGGTGCAACACCAGTCTTTCCTTTAGTATCATTTCCATGGGTTTGCACACTATGGAGGTGAGACTTACGACGATAATTACCCAGTTCATCCCTGGCCTGCTCTTGTGTAATGGTACTACATGTGCCATCCTCCAGTCAGTGGCACACATCCGACTCCAGTGAGGTGCTGTACAGATCCGCCAATGGCTCTGCCAACACCTCCGCCATCTCCCTCAGCACTCTGAGGTGGATACCATCTGGCCCTGGTGCCTTGTCTACCTCTCAGTGTCCTCAGTCCCTCTAGGATTCTACTTACCTCACTTCTTCCATCTGTCGCCTCCTCTACTGCTGTCCCCACCCTCCAGCCCATGGTGTAGCGGTCTCCCTTTTTCCATGAACACTGAGCAAAAGTATTCATTCAGTGCTTCCTTGTGCTCCTCCCCATTTTCTGTCCACCTCACTCCTTTTTATCCTCACAATTGTCTCCTTGCACTTTCTTTTCTCTCTGATGTATCTGAAGAAGCCTTTCTCTGGCCCATTAATTCTCTGTGCTAATCTCAGCTCCCTCTGGGCCTTGGCTTCTGTCACTTTTCTGGTCAGTCCTGGAACCATCTTGCATATTCCTCCTTGTCCACTTCCTTCCCCGTCCTCCTATACCTCTGGTGCACCACTGTTTTGCCCTCACCATCTCCACAACCTCGCTGTTCAACCAGCATGGTTTTCTTGCTCTGCTCCTCTTACTCTGTGTCTTGGTGCAGGCTTCTGTTGCCTCTGTAATCCCCATTTAATAATATCTAATTTCTGCTCTGCATCCATCTCCTGCCATATGCCCTCCAGTTTCTTTCAGTACTTCTGGCATCCTCCCAAAGTCCTCCCCTGAAGTTTACCACCAAGTAACTGATTCTCTGGCTCCCCACATACCGTGATGTTAAACCACATTGCTTGGTGATCGCTGTCAGCTAGTGGGTCCTCCACCTTATTTCCTTTACTGCCTCCCATTCAACAATACCAGATCTAAAGTGTACTTTAGCCTAGTAGGTACACTAACCAACCATGTCAGAGACCCTCCTGTATCACATCCCGGAGCACTTGCTCCCTAGCACTAGAGGTGATCGGAATGCTCCAGTCACACCCCGCAAGTTGAAATCCCCACTATGATCACTTTCCTTTCTACATACCTTTCTGATTTGTCCCGCTAATTCCTGTCAAGCTCCTCAGACTGGGACGGTGGCCTGTATACCTCCCCAAACCTCAGTTTCCTACCCCTTGAGTCTAGGATCTGTAGCCAGATTGCCTCTGTTCTCCTTTCTTCCCCTCGTCCCTTCCATCACATAGACTGCCACCCCACCTCCTCTCCTCCTATGGTCCTTCCTGTATAATTTATATCCTGGGATTGCCAGATCTCAGTCCCGGTGCTCAGTTGCCCACGTTTCAGTGACAGCTGCAATATCCACCCTCCACACTGCCAAGAGTGCCTGCAGCCCAGCTGATTTGTTTCCCAAGCTTCTGCATTCAACAAGACCACCCTCCATCCTGCTCCTTCCTTCACTGGCCTCTATCTCTCCTCTACTCCTCCTTTTTTCTGCCCCGAGTCCTTCTCTGCTAGGCTGGGAGATAGGCTGACTCTACTTTATTGGATCCCTGCCACCTGCTGTCCACTTGCCACCCCATATAGTTTAAATCCACCTTGTCGCAATATACCTCTTCAGTCTTGTTTTGATACCTCCTTCCCTCCCCACTCAGGTATAGCTTATCCCTTGTAATCAGATTGTTATTATCCCACTACTGCCTCAGCTGCCCACAGCCCCATACCCTTCATTTGACACCATTCTACCAACCATGTGTTCAACTCCTTAATCCTCTCCTTTCTCACTGTGCTTGTGGGGTATTGGGAGCACTGAGAGGCCACAGACTCCCAGTCTTTTCACACAATCTTCCCACTTCCTCAATCCTCTCCTTGTTACCTTCACCATTTCCCCTGCTAGGTCATTTGTCCCCACATGTACCACAATGTGTGGTTTCCTCCTACCCCTTTATATGCACCTTAGGATTGCCTGTCCTGCCTTGTCTGCCTTTAATCCTGGCATGGTCTCCACCCATATTCAACTGTGTCTCTCTCCCTTGCTGCCCATCCCATCCCCTTGAGTATGGAGTCCCCAAAACCAGTACCCCCTCCTCTTTCCTTGTACTCATCACCACCACCCCCACCCAGGTTCTTATTTCTGGGGCCACCAAGATGGTGCTTTACCATATGCCCCAGTGTTTTCCCCCTGCCCCTCTCAATTGAGACCCTCCCCGCCTCCTGTTTGACTGCCAACCTCCTCTCCTTCCTCACCTTTCGAGTATTATCCCTTCCCACCACACCTTGCTCAATCTGTCCACTAGTAATGCCCCTCACCCCTCCTCTTTGTGAGTACTATCCTTGTGCAGTCTCCTCCTGCATCCTCTTTCCCATATGTTGCTAGTAAAGCAAACATGTCCTTACCCCTTTGCCTTCTCCTCCTCCTGCAAACTGCTGCTCCTCTTTTCTATGTCCTACTAGAGTCCACCCTTCATCAGCTGGCTTCCTGGCTGGTTTGCCCCTCCCTTGAGCCTCCCTTGACCCACTGTTCCTTCTCTTAATTAAAACAAATTCCCTTAGAGCAGCAGATAATAATTCAAGTAAAGGCTGTAAGAGCCAGTGCAGTCAGTCAGGTTTGTGAGGGGAAAAGGTGGCAGAATTCAAAAACATCTTCTTTCCACAGCACGGTACCTTAAATTCATCAGGACTCCTGAGCAGGCAGGTGGCTCAGGCGGGCAGGGTTCTAACTAGCGTAGTTTGAAGTACAATTCAAGCCCAATAAGGGGCTGAGAATATTTTAAATTCAGCAGGACTCCTGAGCAGGCAAGTGACTCCAGGGCAGCCAGGATTCAAACTACCAGTGTAGTTTGAAGTAAAATTCAACCCTGACTAGGGGCTGAGGAGACCTTCAATTCAGCAGGACTCCTGAGCAGGCGGGCAGCTCCAGGGTGGCCGGATCAAACTGCCAGTAGTTTGAAGTAAAATTTGAGCCCGATCAGGACTGATGGAGCCCTTAAATTCAGCAGGTGGGTGGCTCTGGGTGGCCAGGATTAGAACTACCAACATAGTTCAAAGTAAAATTCAAGCCAGATCAGGGATGAGGAGACCTTAAATTCAGCAGGACTCCTGAGCAGGTGGGTGGCTCCAGTGCACCCAGGATTCAAATTACCAACATACAGTATTTCAAAGTAAAATTCAAGCCTGATCAGGGACTGAAGAGACCTTA
The DNA here is from genome assembly GCA_016271365.2 of Neoceratodus forsteri. Classification (NCBI taxonomy): domain Eukaryota; kingdom Metazoa; phylum Chordata; order Ceratodontiformes; family Ceratodontidae; genus Neoceratodus; species Neoceratodus forsteri. Next base: position 420,795,571 of record CM057451.1, read on the forward strand.
AATTCATCAGGACTCCTGAGCAGGTGGGTGTCTCCATGAGGCCAGGATTCAAACTACTAACATAATTCAAAGTAAAATTCAAGCCCAGTCACCTATTTTGAAAAGTGCCTATGGACATCAAGTAGGATAACACTGTGCTTTCTTAAGTTGTATAACTCTGAGGAGCTGTGAAGGAGATCAGATATGTATATTGGTAAGGAATTCAGCATCACTCTGAAGGACCAGTAATTCACATTTCTGAGCCTTGGATTTCTAGTGAAGATCATCCCACTTCCTTGTATACTAAACAAAGATGGGTTTTGGCCTGTAGATCTGAGTTGAACCGGAGTGCTGTAAGATAGATAAATGATAGGCTATTGCCTGAAGTTATGTGGGGAAGAGCTCCTCCTCCACATCCTATATAAGCTAGCAGGCTACATCCGCTCTGCTTAAGTGAGTCACACTCACTGCCGTGCTGTTACTGGTTCCATAGCTTGCTCTCTTTGTTTGCTCCCCCCCAGCCTCGTCTGTTCTCCTGGCTTCGTTTCATGTGGGCTCCTGGCCCCCTGTTCTGTTTTCTTTTGCCGTGTGCTTTGGGGGTTGTGCCCTGCCTTGCTCTATGTTCCTACCTTTCTCTCGTTTGCTCTTTCTGTTTGTTTGCATGCTGTATTGCTGTCTCCTTCTTCCTTGAGAAGCCAGGCTCCGCCCGAGTCCATCGCCACATTCGCTTGTATTTTCCTGCCATCACTGGCTTGCAGCATCCCTTCCATCATGCCTCCTCTGCCTCTGGCTCCTAGACATTCCTGCTGCTGCAGTGATTTCCTTGCCTGCCTCCTTTTCAGCGCCATTGCACCTGTGCTATCCAGTCTGTTCACCCCATTGTTTTCTCGTATTCTGGCAGCTTGAACTTTGCCACCTGGGAACATGCAATTTGAACTTCTTTCACATCATGGATCCGTGCTACTTAACTGCCACTTTAAGTGGCCCGGCTCGACTCTGCTTAGACATACAGTTTACCGCCAACCTGCAAGCTCATTCCAGCAGCTGCCTTGGACCTGCATATGTCTCTTATGGAAAACCTTCCTGTTTCTACTCTGGGAGACCATGATCTATTATTTTTCTGTTGAGCCATCCCGAGCTCTGAGCAGTGGTGTCCGGATAACGTTCTGTACTTATGCCTTCTGGGCTTTCACAGTCTATTGCTCTGTTACCATTCACCCTGCCGTATCTACTTGGTGGTCTATGCTGCTCCATTCATGCTTCCCTTGAGCTCTCGTTTGGACCAATCTCCACTGGCTATTGCTGGTGTCTGGCTGCCTCAAGATTCTGTCTGGCCCCTGCTTCTCAGTTGCTGGCTAGTGACTTTTTTTTTGGGGATGCTACAGGTACTAATCAAAGATGAATTGTATACACTTGATGGTACCTCTCAGGTAATTTACTGGTGCTAACTATAAAGGAAGGCAAATCCTGCATGAAGACATGTATAAATCTTGTAGCACTCTTGGTCTCTGAAACTCAGGATGAATTAAAGTGGATAACGGCAGCTAACAGAATCGAACAGCAGTTTATTCATGCTAGGAAAGGAGGGCAGAATGGGGGAGGGTGGAAGGTGGTTACCCTTAATGCTAGGAGCCTTGGGAGAAAACTGCAGAGTTACAGGTGCTCATGGCAGAGGAGAGGTGGACATTGCAGCCATCACAGAAACATGGCCCACCCAATACAATGACTGGGACCTGTCTGTACCAGAGTGTACAGGTTATTTCGTAGGGACAGGGTGATTGGGAAAGGAGGGGTGTGGCACTATATGTGAAGGAAGGACTGAAGTGTGTAAGGGAGGAAGGGAGGAGGGTAGTACAGAGTCACTTTGGATGCAAATCCAGGATTTAAAGAATAGGAGTTTTAGAATGGGAGTGGTGTACAGGCCACCATCTCAGATGGAGGAGTTAGACAGGGAACTAGCAGAACGGATCAGGGGACCTGCGAAAGGGTAGTGTGGCGATTGTGGGGACTTCAACATGCCAGGAATGGACTGGAGTACCCCAACAACCAGGAACAGAAGGGAGCAGGTACTGCTGGATGCCCTCCAGGACAGCTTCCTGCTGCAAATGGTGAGTGAACCAACCAGGTTAGGAAATACCTTTGACCTTGTGCTGGCAAATGGGGACTTTGTGAGAGAACTTACAGTCGAGGAACCACTATCAGGGAGTGACCACCACTCAGTATGGCTCACATTGGATATGGGCAAGGAAGGATTGGAATGGGCACAAGAGTGCTGGACTTCAGGAGGGCCGACTTTGGGAGGATGGGGGAAGTGGTAAAAGGGTATCTGGCCAGAATTTAGTCTAGTATGAACACTAACCAGAGGTGGGAGCTCATAAAGCTGGGGATAGTGGAGGCAACCAAACCTGCTGCAAGGCCCAGAGCAAGAAGACTAGGGCTAAGAAACTGAGCTGGTTGAGCAAGGAGGTCATGGAAAAGGTAAGGAGAAAAAGAGCTGCCTTTAGGAAATACAAGAAAACAGGGAGGGGAGGACAGGAGGAGTACTTGACAGAATCGAAGGAGGTGACAAGGGCAGTAAGGGGAGCCAAAGCATCTACGGAACTCAGGCTGGCATAAGGCATTAAGAAGGGGAGAAGGACTTCTTAGGTACATCAGGGAGAAAAGGAGCTGTAAGGACCACATAGTAAGGATTAGGAAGAGGGAGGTTGGGTGGAAGCTAGGGTGCGATAAGGCAGAAGCATTAAATAAGTACTCTGCTCAGTATTTACTAAAGAGAAGAGGGGGTGACAATCGGGGGAGGAATATCAGAAACAGGGGTGAAGGGGTGACAGATGGGGAAATCATGGAGGGCAGAGTTTGGGAGGGTTTGAAGACACTGAGGGTGGACAAGGTGCCAGGCCCAGGTGGCATCCACCCAGGGTACTGAAGGAGCTGGCAGAGGTCCTTGCAGGACTTCTGGCAGACCTATTTAATGACGCACTACATTCGGTGTGTACCTCAGGACTGGAGGATGGCTCATGTGGTGCCCTCCATAAGAGTGGCCCCAAGGATGAACCGGAAAACTACAGACCAGTGAGCCTCACATCCATCATGGGTAAGCTAATGGAGACTATCCTGAAAGAGAGGCTGGTGGCCATCCTAGAGGCCAAGGGACTACAGGACAGCAGACAGCATGGCTTCATACATGGCAGATCCTGCCAAACCAACCTGGTGGAGTTCTATGACTGGGTAACTAGGCAACTGGACAGGGGCCATGCAGTGGATGTCCTGTATCTGGACTTCAGTAAAGCATTCGACTTGGTGCCGCATGGAAGGCTGGGAAGTAAGTTAGTAGGCACAGGGCGGGTGAAAATCTGGTGAGATGGGTAGGAAACTGGCTTCAAGGAAGGCAACAGAGGGTGGTGGTGGGTGGGAGCTCTCACACCCAAGGGTAGTGACAGTGGTGTTCCACAGGGCTCGTGTTGGGACCAGTGTTGTTTGGGATATTCATTGCAGACATATCATGGGACATCAAGAGCAAGATCAGTCTGTTTGCTGATGATACCAAGGTAGGAGCGGTGGTGGATGACCCTGGGGATGGCAAGGGTTGCAGGATGATCTGGCAAAGCTTGAATCCTGGTCAGACACCTGGCAACTGGGGTTTAATGCCAAAAAGTGCAAGGTGCTGCATTTTGGGATGAAGAACCCAAGGAGGAGTTACCAGCTGGGGAGTGCAGCTAGCCCAAACAGAGGAGGAGAAGGATCTGGGGGTGCTCATTACAGGGTCAATGAACAACTCAGCACAATGTAGGAAGGCAGCTGCAAGGCCAACAAAATGCTGGGTTGTATTGCAAAGGTATATCCTCGAGGAGGAGGAGGTGATTCTGCCACTGTATAGGTCATTAGTTAGACCGCACCTGGAGTACTGCGTGCAGTACTGGCAACCATATCTGAAGAGGGACATTAAGTTACTGGAGAGGTGCAGCGAGGGCAACAAAGATGATCAAAGGGCTGGGGACTTATCATATGAGAGGAGGTTGAGGGAGTTGAACATGTACCTACTGGAGGACAGGAGGGACGGGGACACGATTGAAACCTTTAAATACGTGAAAAAATAAACAAGACAGGTACAGAGGGCTGTTCAAAGTAAGGGAGGGAGGGACACCAGTGGCCATGATATGAAACTGGAGGAGGAAGGTTCAGGAGGAGATAAGGAGACACTTTTTACAGAGAGGTGGTGGCTGGGTGGAATCGTTACCTGCAGAAGTGGTATCCAGTAGAGGCGGTGGACTGCTTCAAAGGGATGGGACAGGACAAGGGGAGGGTTAATGAAGGGAAGGGTGGAAGGGAGGGCAGCTGCAGAATAAGGGGTGCTAACTGCACATTCGAGCAGACTTGATAGACCTCTAGGCCTTTATCTGCTGGCAAATTTCATATGTTCAGTATGTTCGACCATAACTGCTACCATGCTAGTCATGGACGACTTTCCATTTCCATTACCTGTATATGGCACTTAAGTCCTGTTTACTTCTGATTATTGCTCTCATCTGCTGCATGGGTGCAGGCCCCTACTATGCATTTGCTTTGCAATACATGCTTTGTCAAGCAGCACTCCTGGGCAACTCTCCGGTCATGCTAGCCGTTTCTCATACCATCTACAGGTGTAGCTGATACCTGCCCGTGGCATCTGGACTCCTGATAGGTAATTTATGTATTATGCCTCAGCACGCTCATCCAGCACTCACTTCATATCCTTCAGATACCACCATCTCAGCCACTCCATTGATTTTGAACATTCCAGGACATTGGTTTTAGTCAAGCCTTCCAGTGCTGGTTGCTGCAGCTCTCACTTGCTTGTTCTCACCTTTCCTTCAATTCATCATCATCTGTGCCATTTGTGGATCATAATCGGACTATGTCTCAAGAAATTATGTCATTATCCTTGGACATTTACCATGCCGTCTCGCTTTGGTTGTTCACTGCTCCTACCTCACTTTCCGGATGACTGCCACCCTTACTACCTTACCCGCTGACCTCGTGTGGTCCAGCTGCACCGCTAGCTTTCATGGGGCTTAGCTGCCATTATCTACTTACCTTACCAGATGGTCTACCTGTGGTCCAGCTGCACATGCTAGCTTCTGAGGCTAGCTGCTACCCTACTTACCTTACCGATTGACCTCTGAAGGTCCAACTGGTGCATGTTAGCTATGTGGGTCAAGCTGCCACCTTGCTCACATTACCAGTTGACTTGTGGGGTCCAGCTGCATGATATTTGCCTACTTCTATGACCTGCTTGGCCCTTCAGGCCAAGGATACACTACTTCACTCCACACGCCTCACCAGTCAGCCCAAAGATTTGTTTATTCTACTACACGCTACCTGCTGCCATGGCAGCCAGCCCAGGAGTTCCTTACTATGGATTCACTTTTTGATGTTTCACATTCTTCATCTATTCTTTGGATGCTTTGTCCTGCTTCCCTGCTACTACATTTGCATCATGCTGCTTGCTTACTACTACAACTTATATAAGGTTCACTTCTTTACCTCTACTTGCTAATATTACTTGCTTCTTCCAGGGATCAGAGGTCATCCGACTAACCTGCCATTACAATCTAGTGTGCTTCTCATGAGCTGGCATCCATCTAACCTATGTTTACATATTTACTGCTACCAGGATGTGACCTCTGCATTGCATGCAGTTTGACATTTCCATTGTAGTAGCTACCACTGCTCTGCAACCTGCCTCGCCCTGGAAATGGAGGTTAGCCATCACATTTAGTCAGACCTGTGCCCTCACGGCCCGGAGGTCCTTGTTCCTATATATTACTGCACCATAATCACTGCTTCTATGACCTGCCTTCACCCATTGGGCTGGAGGGTTTAACTATTTCTTCTCTACCTCTGCTCCTAATTCGGGCATGGAGATTCACACATTCTACTATACACCTATCTGCTGCCGTGTCAGCCAGCTCAGGAGCTCCTTTACTATGGACTCGCATCTGGATGTTTCTACATTCATCATCTATTCTTAGATGCTTTGCCCTGCCATTTCAGCCATATGGAATTACTACTGATCACTGTTTCCAGGACACTTTATTGAACTTCTCCTGAAGATCTTCACTATCCTGATTTATGCTCTACTGCTTCTAGGACCCTGTGACAACGCTTACTTCATTTGACTCAGCCTTTCAGTTATTGCCATCTAGGACTCCTAAGCTTGACTATTCAGGATTCATCAGGTTATTCTTCCAAGTCAATTCTAGCTAAGGTATTATTCTGGCTTGAAACGTAGATGGCAACATTGTTACACACCATTTGGATCCACGAAGCTCTCTGATTCCCTTGCTACCATTCTTCATGCCCCTCACTTTATACTGTACCTAATCTTGCAACTACATTTCCCTGCTACTATGTCTGCTCATGCAGCTTTTACTTACTACATCAACTGACCCACGTACAAGTCCACTTATTTACACTACTTGCTCATACTTCCTGCTTTGCCCTCACTGGGCCTAGAGGTCATCCCGGCTAACTCTCAATTACAACCTACTGCGCCTTCATGAGCTGGAAATACATCTGATCTACTTATACGTTATTCACTAAGTTCTCTACCTACTTAATGCTTGCTTCCTCTCTGGATTGGGGTTCCTACTGCTCCATCCTCCTCTATTACATGTAACATATGCCAGTTCTTGTGCTTCATCGCCACGGTCTTCGCACTAACCTTGCCATGCAGAACTTGACTCAACAATTCTCCTCGACATGGATGCTGAGCCACTGTATTCAAGCACAAACCTTCAAGCACTGAGCTCTGAACCACACATAAATGATAGGCTACCACAGAAGTTATGTTGGGAGAGCTCCTCCCATCCTATATAAGCTAGCAGGCTACATCGCTCTGCTTAGAGAGTCGTACTCACCCTCCATCCTTCCTGGCACCTCCTCCTTCTCCGGCACTCTTATCCCATTGGGAGTCTCATAATACTGGACTAAGCATTCTTTATGGTGGGATACAGAGTAAGGCCAAAACAAAACTAAGTTATAACAACGTTACACATCAGCTCAAGCATCTAAGTACTTTGCACAAGACTATCCAACTCATTCGTACTCATCAGCTCAAGCATCTAAGCACTTTGCACAAGACTATCCAGCTCACTTGTACTATAAGCACTGACTGTATAAGTATGTTCAAAGTACCTAAGCACAGATCAACTCAAACTGCTACATATCTGAAGAGCCATGTCCTACTTACCTATCTGGCCTCTGTATCCAAGCACAAACCTTCAGTATCCAATTACAGTCGTAGCACAAGCACTGAGCTATGAACCACACATAATATCTAATCTAGCCAAATCAAAGGCATTAGTACTTCTATATATAATAATACCATAGTCAATCAGTGGAAGAAATGTCACCTGAACAAGTCTTTTCTCATCTTCAATGTTGAAATAGAATTTGTTTCTGTAATAAAACCCCAGTTCCTGGCATAGCTTTTTGCTAAGATTTTCAATATGCACAGTGTAGGATAATTTATCCATCCGATGCCCAGGTACTTAAAGGAATCTACCATTTAAAATGTTTCACTTGTTAGAGTTGCAATTCCTAATGTGGAGAAGCAGATGGGTTTAGGAGACAAAACCATATACTTAGTTTTAGCAGCATTTCAGAGAAATGTGTAGGTACATAACTTAATTTGCAGTTTATCAAACACCTCTTGTAGTGTATTCATGACCATCTCAGGTGTAGGACTCAGAGTATAAAGCACAGTATCACCGGACTTGTGGTGTGGGACAGAACATGATGGCAGCTTAGATGTTTGGTCTCCTTGTGCCGCCTGTGCATTTCTGCATTATATTCCTTCAGTTTGCCTCATAAATGGTCTCTGCCATTATTATTAAGTCTCCATTGTTGGACTGTGTTACATTGTGTCGAGTTGGGATCGAAATATCTCTTTAAACGTACCTAGTGGAATACTGCATCATTCCCTGCTTTGTGTCTACCTGACACTCACTATGGTGTCCCAAGAACTTCCAGTGCTGGTGGATTGAGAGGACCTTTATGATATTAGATCCATGCTTCAGTCACTGGTGCAAGACATCCCATCAATAAAGGCTTCTGTTACCGATCTTGATGAAAGAGTGGAAGCATAGAACAGAAAATTGTGGAGGCTGAGTTATTTACTAATCAGAGTTGACAACGGCAGACACTCTGATAAAATTGTGGCTTTGGAAAAGCAGGTTCAGACCTCTTCCTAAAGCTAGAAGATCTAGAGAACAATGGGAGATGCAACAACCTCATGGGTCATCAGAGTCCCAGAGGGGCTGAAGGCAATAATATGTGTGAAGTTGTGCAGTAATCTTCCACGGTTGTTGGATTTTTACTGTGACAGTCCTCTTGAGGTGGAGAGACTATAGGTCCTTGGGGCCCCAACTGACCAGCAGAATGTCCCTCACCCAATAATTGCCTACTTCCTCTGTTTTGTGAATCAATAAATCCTATGGCTAGCCAGTGGAGGGGACCTCAAGTGGAATGGCCACTCAGTATACATCTTTCAAGATTTTTGAAGGATTTAGTGGCAAGAAGGAATGCATTACACCTCTTAGAAAGTAGCTAGCTCAAGGCGGATCCAGTATTCCATGAGATTTCTGGCACTGCTGACAATTCTATGGCATGGCAAGTGGATACGGTTTGAATCACCGCAAGAAGCTCAACGTTTCTGCTGTTAGTGAGACATTCTTCCTGGCTCATCTAACTCAACTACCCTGAGTGCTTCTCAAGCTACACACAGGTCTGATCAATTTCAGTCTTCTCAGGCACCAGTGGCCACTTCTTTTCTGCAGCAACTGTTAATCAGACCCTCTCCATTGGTAAACAGCCTACCACACCGATGATAGAAAGAGCACTCTTGCAGTCCAGAAACCAAAACGAGTTAGGGACTCCCAAAGAAATCTAACTACCCCAATATGGTCCTTCATAGCAGATCTACAGATTGATGGCAGGAACTGGTGCAACATCTCATTCTACATCTTCCTCTGTGAATCCAGTTGGGCATGGGCATTCTCCACCCTGAACCCAAGCATCCTCTTCTTTCCCCAGCTCTGCTTGATGAGAAGCTGGTCAAGCCAGAATGGAGTGGGCTGACTATGGTGAGGATGAGTTGATAGCTGCTCTCCCCAATGAAGCACATGATTGTTCCTTGTCTCCAGTAACTGCAGCAATGGCCCTGTTCCACATTCTGAAGGAGGCTCACGGGTAAAGACTGTGACAGCTGATGCTCTGTTTCAACCTGCTATTGTGCAATCAACCTCAGGACAGTGATGCTTACTAAAAATGTCTTCAAACTAGGTGGTTTGAGGGTGTGACACAACTGGGATGGGGCAGTCTGGCAGAGAACTGTGGGTAGCTTCACTTTATAAAGGGGGCTTTGGCTGTTTGCTGATTATGAGGCGCATGTTTTGTTGGAGTCAGTTCCAGATCAGTGATTAGGCTGGGAAATGTTATATGTTTGTTTCTTCATTTGCTTTTATTTTGCAAATTCCTCTACACTCTTCTGGTGTGACCCTCCGCCAATGTATTATAATGATTTATAGGGAGCTAAGGTTAACACAGTGCTCTCATATGACTCATTTTTTATTTATAAAATTCTCAGATTACAATGTCTCTGAGCAAAAACAGCTCTTTACAGAAGTTCCATGTCAGTGGGAAGAGCAGCGTATATACAAAGTAGACAATATGTAGTATTTACAGATAGTAGCACTCTAAGAAATTGACTGGACATTATAATAAGAAATCTACAAACAGACACACAGGTGAAACAGTAACAGAGTGATAAACAGATGAACACAGGACAGGCAGCCTAGGAGGCCTTGTTGATAACATTAGGAAACTAACTGTGGGTGCTAGGTGCTGGTAGGGTGGGGAAAGAGAAGAGCAAGTAAACGGTGAGAGGGTTGTTAGTGCAGAAGAGGAGGGATGCAAGATAGGTGAGAGACAGGGTGAAAGCATGAGAAAAGGGGGTGAAATAAGGCTCAAAGCTGGGGCAGAGAAAAGTGATGGGATGACACATCAGGTAGTAGAGGTGCCAATTAGGTGAAGCAGTCACAGTTACTGTTGCAGTGAGGTGCTGACGAACCATATGTTTGAACAGTCCCAATTCTTTATTGTGTTTTCTGCAATTGTTTAACCAGGAGTGGCACATTAAGCTGAAAGCTCATTTAACAGTGCAACCTTTGAGCACAGAGAAGTTAAGTGACTTGCTCAGGGTCACACAGTATGAAAGTGGGGCTGTGGGATTCAAACCCAGGTCTCCAGATTTGCAGCTCAGAGCCTTAAACCACTTTACTATACTGCTTCAATTCTGGTATGGATGTGATATCACTGTGCAGGGCATTGTACCAAGGGGTGTTCTATAAGTGAAGGAACACTGTCCTTGGGTTGTATGGCATCTGGGTACAAGGAAGGGTTGATCTCCTGAGTTATGAGGGTGTTGTGTGCTGCAGAAGGGGCTTAGTAGTTTTCAGCTCCAGGTGGTATGAGCCCAAGGAGAGTTTTTTAGTTAACAGGCATGTTTGGTATTGAATCCTTCCACTTAGCTGAAGCCATCCTATTTATGCACACAGATCATAGGTGTGCATGAGGTGTTCTGAACAAGTGAGGAGTCTGCAAGCTTTATTGAGTGCCATGGATATCCTACGTAGGGACGTAGTTTTGGCTGACCCATAAATGACCAGCCATAATCAATTATGGAGACAATGGAGCGGTAAATTCCAAGTCTTAGGGCCTCGGGTGTCAGGCTGTATTATTACATGCAGAGTAATCCAGTCCTTGTATTTATGGCTTTGGCTACATTCTCAATGTGCTGCACATAAGACAGGGAGTTATCCACAGTTACCCCAAGGTATTTGATATTTTGGATCAGTTCAAGAGGGACGCCAGTGTGGTTTCTGATGGTGAGAGTTTGGGATTTGTGCTTATTGCGTGAGCTGCTAAAAAGCATGACTTTAGTCTTTTGTAATTGAGCACCAGCTTGTTACTGCTAAATCACTCCTTCACTTTCTCAAAACTGAACTGTAGGTAGTGTTCCAGGAATTTAAGGTCATGGCTACTAGTGCAGGTAACAGCGTCATCCACGTAGAGGAGGATCTGTTGAGGACAGGAGCAAGGAAGATTGTTCAGAAAAAGTTTGAAAAGGAGGATTCCCAGTATAGAACCCTGGGCCACTCCAGAGCAAACTGGCTGTCATTCTGAGAGGACATCAACTATCTTAACCTGTTGGGAGAGGTCCTGTAAGTAACTTTTGAACCAGTCTGTTGTATCCTTGGAGAGGCCATTACAGGACAATTGCTGGAATAGTAGTGTGTGGTTAACAGCATCAAAAGCCTTCATTAGGTCAAAGAAGGCCATGCCCACTAAATTACCTTGGTCCAGTGATTTATGGATGAAACCTGAGAACTCCAACAGTGCTGTGGTAGTGCTATGTCCTTTTCTGAATCCATGTTGCTGTGGGCATTGTATCTTGTATTTTCCCAGGTAGTCCATCAGTTGGTCAGAAAATATGTGCTCAAGCACTTTTGATGAGGGTGGAAGATGAAGATTGGTCTATAGTTGGCATGTTGGCCTGGTCTCCACTTTTATGCACAGGGGTTACTAGTGCTGATTTCCATATTTCGGAAATTGTACTAGCCTTAATGAGAATTTACTTACTTAACTAGTGTTGGGCATGGATGTCTACATCTGTGCCTGCTGAGGAGTGAGGGAATTTGCATGAGACTGTCACTGGCCCATTTATCTCCTTCCTCAAGCTATGGCTTCTCCTGTTTTGGGAGACTTCAGAATTTCTGTTCAGGGATTATGTGATCATTCACTTTTCGTTACTGAAGGGCGGGATGGGAGGGATGTTTTACATTGTTATGGTTATCTTTGCTGGTAATGGTTCCTGTTTGAGGGTTTGGTTATTCCTTTTCAGGGTGCAGTGGAGGTTTATTTTACTGAATGGAGCCAAGAGCAGTCACACCAGGGTAGTGTGCTATGTGACAAACTATAAAGACAGTACAAGAGAATCACAGCACACCTTACTCCTTACCTTCCAAAACCTGAAGCTGAAGTCCAAGGTTATTCAACCATATCAATATTTATTGTCACAGTTTGTGCATAAAAACACCATGCCTGGAGATCAGCAGCTACAATAAAAACTCTAACATTTCACCCACAAGGTCTTTGTCTAAGATTATGCCTCCTGGTGTACACTTTGCTTATATAATACCCTAAAGTGTATCACATGTTACTCATTTAAAGTGCTTTAAGTGCAAGCTACAATTTAAAAGACAGTGCCACCAAGTGCATATTTTTTTTTTGCTCTCCAACTCCAGGAGAACTCCTTCCAGCGACCTGAGATACCTGCCTCTACCTCCCAACATGACCACTCCCTCTCCCACGCTGCTGAGCACCACCTCTGGGTCTGAACCCTCTGGAGGTAGGGCCACCCCATCCTCGGGGCACTCTATCTGGAAGAGCAGTGCCCAGCGCGCAGTGTGGAGAAGGAGATGGCCAGTTTGGAGTGTGGGCAGTGAAGGCCTTGGCACCTTCATCTATCTCCAGGTTGGAAAATTTTGTACTTTTCCCTTCCATCCCTCTGGAGCATGGCTAGCAAGGCAGCGTAATGCCATGACTCCGCCCACCCCTAGCACTCACAGTGCTGCTCAATCGGCACACCCCTGGCTACCACCAGAGGTGGCTCGGTGATCAAGCAGCACCACCACCCTCCCAGGAAGACAGAGCAGTCCTCTGGACACTCAATCTCTTCCCTCTGCTGGCGCTCGGTGACTCCTAACTCATTCCGAACCGGAGTCGCCAGCGTGGCACGGGTGTGGCATTCAATGCCTCAACCCTCAAGCGCCACCAGACCAGCTTCTCCAAGTGCATATTATACATAAATAACACAATGCAAGAATTTAAAACAAGAAGCACCTTGGTACATTCTCCACTTAACATTTTCAAGTAGTACACAATTATATATATATATTCTATATCTATATCTATCTATATAAATATATACACACACACACATATATATGGGTGTTTCCACCCTTCTTCTGCAATATCAATCTTTCAAGCACAAAGTCTCTCTGACTACAGTGCTTCTACTTAATCTCCTATAAGAAATAATTTTGAAACTGCTTCTGGGCACAGTATCTCTGAACCTTGCTCAAGTGCCCCCCAAGACTCTTTGCTCAATTCCTTTCTCTCTATTAGCTCCAAATTATTTTCTTCCCAAGAAACCTGTTTCTCTGCTCTCAGCTACCCAAATTCCCTCTCCCGTGTCAGCTTCTGTTTCTCACCCCTCCCCTCTTTGAAGCTAAACCCCCACCAATTATACTAAACAATAGACCTCTAAGCTTAATCTCTTCCTCTACCTCCAAGATCCTCATGGTGCTGAAGCCCAACTGGGCTTACCGCATCCTGAAGGAGCCCCTATGGCTCAGGACAAGCAGAACCAACCGCTACAGCAGGAGCCTGCACCTGAGTCTGAGATATGGAGAGGAGCGCCACAGTGTATGGGAATACCACGACTGTCTCTCTTGAGCAGAGCAGCTCACACAACAGTAGGTTTTCTTGTTTCCCATTTAAGCATGCCTGTTGGACCTTTTGAATCCTGGTGCTTCCCTGCCATTAGCTGCCTTGCTCTGCACCCAGAGGCTGAAAACATTTTAACGTAAACTAAACTGAACTGACCTGATCTGAACTGTACTGCAGGAGATTAGGCTGAAAACATTTAAACTGAATTGTACTGCAGGGAAGATTTTTGCCCTCCTCCCCTCCATCCCTCCTCACAGCTTATTAAATAGGCATGAGCTCCACCCTCTTCTCGACTACCCCACCCTATTGGTTGCCTCCATCTCCCTCACATAGCCCACCTACCCTGCTACTATTGGTTATAGGTTTATTCCTTGGATTTTCCCATTTGACATTGCCTCGTCACTTATACAAAACTGCTAAACTACAGCAGTCCTATACTGGTGCAGCAACCCTGATCTGTATGTAAAGCCCCTACCAATTAAAATGATGACATCAGCAAGAATGGTTTTAGTAGCCCTCCTTATTGCCTATTTTGTGCTGGAGGAGGATAAAAATTACTAGACACAAGTTTAACCAAGTCTCCAGTCCAGGTTACACCTCCACCAATGGGTTCAAGCCAAGAGGAACCCTGACTGAGTCATGCAAAACAAGACTTCAGAATCCCACCAAAACTTGTAATCCACTGGTATCTAACAGTATCCCTATAGCTGTCCTAATATGCAAACGCTCCGCCATGACAGTACCTAGCACTCTGCCTCACAGCTTAAAACCTAATAGACTAAGGTGTGTACACTGGACTCATTTCTTAAGAAAACTATTACTAATAATGCTACTGATCTCTAGAGATGTCTACCCAAACCCAGGGCCGCCCATTACTAGACCACATCTGAGACAGGGTCACCTCAAGATTGTCTCACTAAACATCCAAAGTCTCCTTACCAAACTCACACAGTTCCAGGTCTGGGTGGAGCTACTTCAACCAGATGTAATAGCTGTCACGAAACCTGGCTCTCACCTAAGGTCAGTGATGCTACCATTGCCCTTGATGGCCATACAGTGTTCTGGCAGAATAGATTGACCAAGAGGGACGGGGCTGCCTAGACTACCTGAAAAGTGAGATAAATACCCAAGTACTGCCTTGTAGCTTCCACACCAAGAGGGCAAACACTAAACCTAAAGCTCACTCAGGCCAGCAAAACAAAGTGCTGCTACTATTCACTGTGTACATACCTCCGCACCCAAAAACATGTATACATTAAGTGCTAAGCAATCTGGAACAGTTAAAGCAGAACTGGGAGTATATAATAGTTAGTGACTTTAATACCAATTGGCTGTCCTGTGACACCCTTACTCTTCAAGATCAGGTATCTGATCTCTTCCTCAACCAACAAGTCACACAAGCCACCAGATTCAATAACAATACTGGCACAAGCACTTGAATTGATTGGCTCCTTGCAAGCTGCCCAGAGCATATCTCTGAGGTCACTGTCCTTCCTGACACCCTCAGTGATCACTCAATATGCATATGGTTGAATAAGTCCACCATTAGTGCTCCTGGCTCACAAGAAGCCAATCTCAGAGACCGGGCTACTAGATTACGTCAGACAATACTTAAAACTTGTGAATTGGTTGCAACTAGACAGGGCTCAGGATAGTAATCAAGCCCTCTTCATTGTCACAATGTTCAACAAGGCCTGTGACATCTTTGCCCCTATAAGATTAAGAAAACTAGAGGACTACTAACCCACAGCTCACAGGCTCCCTTCTTAAGCTTCTGCAGGAAAGGGATAACTTCTGGCATAAGGCCAAAGCAGCTTGCAAAATGGTAGATATTGTTGCTTATAAGACTGCCAGAAACAGATGTGCAAAACTGATCTGTCAGGCTAAGGCAACCTAATAAAACGATCTGCTAAAAGGAGTTGGGGATGAGGAAGGATTTCTGGGACTCCGTTAAATCACTCACAGGAAAACCCAACAAAACTGAACCAGGGCTTCTAGTCACTGCCATTGGGACACATCAGGAACCAGATGCTATAGCTATTGCTTTTAATCTTGCATTCACTGATCTAAGCTTGGTACATCCTAGTGACTACCTGACCCTCTCAACTCTAAATCTACACCTATCCACCCCTCGTCTCACACAGGCCAGGCAAGCACCTCCCTTCTACTTCAAACAGCTCACCTGGAATGACACCACCAAATGTCTTATGCGGTGCTAGGAAAACAAGGATGGGCAGCAATCTTGTGGACATGAAGCTGGTGGCACTCACAACAAATGAACTGATGGATCCACTCACTAAAGTCTTTAATGCATCGCTATGATCAGGAGTATTCCCAGACAAGTGGAAGAAGGCACATGTAGAGATGCAGTGAATTTAAATTTCGCCAGCGAAGTGAACGAAGTGGGCACTTTGTGTTGTCACTCCGCTACATGGGTAGGCAATAAAAGTGCTCACTCCGCCTTGTCATTACCACTTCTCGTTAAGGTGGAATGGCAATGCAAGAAGGTGAAGTCATTGTTTTAATGGACTTCGCATTCCTCATTATGATTCTAAGTGATCCACTTGGTGTTTCAGATTTGGCAGCCCCCACACATCACATGGCTTGCAGTACTGTAAATCACATGCTCTTTAGCTAGTCAGGAAGAAAGTGAGTCATACAAACAGACACTTTTACTTTCTCCTGTGCAGATGGAGAGAGAGTAGTGTGTTTTGTGACTGCTGATACTTTGAGATCAGAGTGAGGAGGAGATTTAAGCTTTGATTTAGACCCAACAGCTTTTTAAAAGCTACATTTTTTTGCCTTTTCTGTACTCTTTTTTACTTAATTTGTTCTTTCTGTAAATTTTATTTTTCTTACCTTTATAAGTAGTTAGTTGTTTGTCTGTGACTGTTTGACTGTGTGTGTGTGTGTGTTCTGTGACAGTGTGAGTAGTGATTGCTCGGACTGAGGGAGCTCAATAGGAGAGATGGACCAGGGTGAGGGAATGTCTGGGATGGGGGCAGCTCTGGGAAAGTGTGGTAGTGGTAAGAGTTGTACCATGCGCATGTGTGGAGGGCATGGACACCCATTCCTGTTGGACCACTCGAAACTTGTGAGTGTTCCCCCAGAAGCAGGACCAGCACCACCTCCTGTCCTGACTCAGAGGCAGCTGAACCACCACCACCACCAAGTTCAGCACCAGGTCCTCTGAGCAGGATGTGCCTGTTCCTCCAGGCACAGGTGTGGATACCATCCCTGTTCAGCACCATGACTAGCCGGCTGCCAGTTCATCTGGCCATCCCTGCCTGTGCCTGGTCCTCCCGCACCTCCATTGTTTGGCAGTTTTTGACTGTGTCAGGGTGGACAGCAGTGTGGTCAAGTGCTACCTACTGAGAGGAACAGAACCAGTTTGTGGCATAGTCAGAAAGCCCTGCTGCAGAGAGCTTGTCAAGAAGTAGGGGATGAGAGACAGTGTCAAAAGCATTAGCTAGGTCAACAAAATAGTGGAGGTGATGAGGCCACTGTCCATCCCCATAAGGATGGAATCTGTGAGCCTAAGGAGAAAGGCGGTAGTGGAGTGTTGCTTCTGGAAGCCAGACTTTAAAGGGGTGAAGAAACTGGATGAGTCAAGGTAGGAGGAGAGCTGGGAGAGAACCACCTGATCCTGGAGTTTTGCTAGGATAGGAGGAGAGAAATGGGCCAGTAATTACCTGGATCTGAAGGGTCACCAACTTTGGGAAACAGGAGGACAGTGGCATACTTCAAGCCTGTGAAACAGAGGCTAGAGAGAAGCAGAGGTTCAGCACAGACATAAGGGGATAGGTCAATGGCTGGGGCAGATAGATAAAGATTTTAGCATCTAAACCATCAGGGGAAGGCCAGGGTGGGGTTAAGGGCAAGAAGAGCCATTAGAGTGTTGGTGGGGAATACAGGTGTGAAGGAGAAATAGTAGGGCTGGGTGGTGTCCATGGAAGAAGAGGTGTGTGGGGGCAGAGGTGGGCAGGTTTGAGAGGAAGGAAGAGGCACAGGTGGTAAAGTAATAGTTGAACACATTGGTGACTGCCAAGGAATCAAACAGATTGGAGCCATCAACACCAAGTACAGGGACGGGAGGCTTGGCAGGTGGGAAGAAAAGGTTGGACTGCCTTCCAGAATTTTGAAGGGTGTTTCAAATTGGACTGGAAGGTAGATTGAAAGTATTTACAGGGTTATCCAGGGAGGTGATTACCATGCACCCTAGTGCACCTTAGTGGGTATACAATGACATTAGCCTTAAGTAGTCCCAGGCATGGTCAATAGATGTGGCACCAGAGATGAGACACCAATCAGTGGCAGATAGATCCTCCAAAGAGGGTGAAGTCCTTGGATCTGTAAGAGCTTGTCTTGATAATCTTTGGTGGGATTTGGTTGGTGTGTTTACACACCAGATAGATTAAGTGATGGTCACTTAAGGAATCTGGGAGGATGCCAGTTGCAACTACTCTGTGGGGTATGTGATGTAAAAGCCCATTCAATGAGTGTGTGGTTTTAGGATTTGTGTTAATATGGTTAGGTTCATTTATGAGCTGGGTCAAGTTAAGGGAGAAAATGTAATTTTAGGTTTTGGAGTGTAAGGAGGAATGCCAATTCAAGTTGAAGTCACCCAAGATGTATACAGTAGTTTGTCACCTGTGATATGGGATAATAAGGTGGACAGGAGGATGATGATGGCAGAGGGAGGCAGACCAGGATGACAGTAGGCTCTGCTACAAAGATGGGGAGGGTAAAGAGAGTGAAATTTTGACTTGGAGGAATTCATATGCATCTGTAAGGGAGGATGAGAGGACTAATGTGAATTGTGGCGAGGAGGATTTACATAGCCATACCACCAGCTCTGCTGTGGCAATCATGGTGGACCAGGAGTAGTCAGCTAGGAAGACACTGATGTCAGGAACTTTGGGATTGAGCCAAAATTCAGAAATGACCAGAATATCAGGGGCAAGGGTGATGGCGAGGGTTTGCAGTAAGGAGAGTTTGGGTAAAAGGCTCCTAATGTTCAGGTGGGCAATCTTTAGTCCATGAGGAAGTTGGGAGGGAGAGGGTGGATGTAGGACCTGGGTTTGACTCAGTTTCACCTGCCACAATCAACTGTTGCATAATGAGGTGCTCAGAGGTGGGAGAAGCATGCATAAGGACAATGTATGGGAAGGGCTACAAGTGTGTGTAGTAGTTGGGTGGGGAGGATAGGGGTTTTGGTGTGAGATGTATCAAGGAGACAGTGAGCAGGTAGTATGGATGCTCCTAAGGGCCAAGGGTTGAGAGATCAGGGAGGGGCACACTGGGTGAAGGATATGGAGGGGACAGGATGTGTGAAGAGATCAGAAATGGAAGAAAATTGGGGATTAGAGGGCATAGGGACATATGATGGGGAGAGAGGTAGGAGGGAAGAAGAGAGGGAGGAGACTGAGGTTAGAAGCAACATAGTAGTAGGGAAGAATTCACATTTTAACCTACTTAATTGTTTTGTTTGTATACCTGTTCCTGAAGTAGGTGAGTAGAAGTTGGAAGAATAGGACTGGAGGAGCAGCTCTTTGGATTACACTGGGTAATTTAGAGAGGATGCATCACCTGAAAAGGTGTGGAATAGAATGACAAGGTAGCCAGCAATGGAGTGTAGAGTTTCTGGAGAAGGGGTGATTTAGCGATTGCAGAGAATGATAAATCAAAAATAGAAGAGGTCAGTGTACATCCTTGTGACACTCCTTTACATATTTGGACACAAGAGGAAGACAAGCCTTCCATCTTCAACTGTTGGTGTCTTCTGGAGGTAACATCTAAATCATGCAATAACATCAAGACCGATGCCAACATTTCTGAGTTTATTCAGTAGGATACTGTGGTCCACAGTCTCGAAAGCTTTACTAAGTCTAGGAGTATAGCCGCATTTGGAAGTTTTGATCCAGAGCTGAGAACCAATCATTTGTAGCATTGGCTAGCACAGAAGTCATAGTATGTTTATCTTGAAAGCCTGATTGCATAGGGGTAATGATGTTAATTTTTCCAGGTATTCTCTAATCTGCTCATTTACCAAGATCTCCAGTAGTTTGGCAAGAGCTGGTAAAATGAAGATGGGCTGGTAGTTGTTTACTGAGGTTTTGTCACCTGATTTGCATAGTGGAAGTATATGAGCAGTTTTTCATGGTAGTGGAATGTCACAAATGGTGATCCATAGGTTGAAAAGATGGGTTATAGTTGCAGTTATAACTGGTTAACCCATTTTATAAAGAGAGGTTCAATTTTATCAGCCCCAGCACTTTTGGGGAGTCCAGATTCTGAAAGAGCTGCTCTACCTGCTTATAGGAGAACTGCTGAAAATTGAATGAGTTGCACTATTGGGTGAGGGGTTAGGTGATTTTGTGGCAGTAATGGGGTCTGGGCTATACTTGAGTCATCAAAGCATTTCCAGCAGTGGCAAGGTATGAATTCAACTTCTGCAAGATTATTTGTTTGTCTGTACATAGTTGATTACCAACTTGTAACTAGTCTAGGTAGTGAGGGAGGAGCAGTTTTGCCTTCTATACTCTATAAAGCTTTTCTAAAAGTGGAAGGATACCACTTGTTTTTTGTCCAACAGGGATATATAGTGATTTGCTTTGGCCATTCAGATTAACTTTGTACACTGATTCTTTTGCCTAAAATGTACCAGTTCTGCTCTGATTTGGAGATTCTGGCTTTAGCCAATACAAATCCCTATCCCTTAGAGCTTGTTTGATCTCAGTGGCAAACCATGGGAGCTTCTTTCCTCATTCTGTGTTTTACAGAAGAAGAAAGCTGGTTAATGGCTTTAATACTTGTTAGGTGAAGATTTCATATGACACATGAATTGAGGGTGCTAAATAGAAGTCTTGCCATTTAATATCAGCCAGTCAGTGGAGATATTCTTGTACAGTGAAATGAGAAAAGAATATTTATGAATGAAGAACGCTTACTGTAAAACATTTTACATCTCTGGAGCAGACCACAATATTATGATCACTAAAGACATTACCAAAGACAGCAAACAATACAATCTTCTGAGGTCTGTTTGTAAGTATAATATTTAGGATGGATGAATTTAAAGGATTTTGTTTATGTCGTGTACTATAGGTTCTGAAATGAGTTGTGTAAAGCTGAATTAATCACAGAATCTTTTAGGTCATTTGATTTTGAAGACAGCCATTCAGAATTTAGGGTCCTTCATGATAAGTATTTAATTATTATTATCATTAGCAAATTTAAACAAATACTGTAGAATATCAGATCCCCAGTATGGGGTCTGTAAGAGCCGATTACATTAATTGATTCAGCTTTTGAAAGAGTTAGAGAAATTGTAATACACTGGAATTCAGATAGCTTGAATAGGGTGGCAACTAGGGAGTAAGCTTGTGTCTTACATAGAGGACTATCCCTTTACCACGTGTTAATAGGTCCTGCCTGTATACATTATACTCTTGGACAGAGATCACATTAGTGTCACTGAATGTGCTATGTCAAGTTTTAGTTAACAGAAGCACATCCGGTTTGAATGAGCAACCCAAGTTTTAATGAATTAAATTTGTTTAGCATGCTGCTAATATTGATGGACATGTATTTTAGCCCATTTGATGTGACAAAGTCAGAAGGTGTTATATTTAAAGAAGGAGGACAAGGTTTAGTTTGACATTTCACAAACAGTGTAGTAATATTGTAGCATAAGGAAATATTTACTTAAAAGACAGCATTTTATATACACATTTAATGTGCTTGGAATTAACTATGTGATATGAGGATATGTGGACTGCAGTATTATACTGTTTGGCTTACTGACTAACAGCAGCTAATGTCAGGGCTTATAGGATAGGATAGGAAATTATAACTAATCTGATATCTAGCCAACTGAATAGTATCCAGTGACCACAGATGCAGCAAGGAGACAGAATTGTTCAGATGGGTGGTAACATCAAACTTTTCGTTTCATGTCCTATCTTTGCTTAGTGAAGGCATATTCACACTGGGGAGAATAAATAAGAGCAGAAGAAGCTACATGTTTAGGAATGTAAGCTGAACAATTAGTACAACAGCCTCTCTAAGAAAAAGACAGATTTGAGCAACAATCGCTGTAGGAGAATGAGAGACAATGGACACCCTGCTTGGTGTCGTGGAATTTGTCCTTATATAGTTACATTACAAAATTACAATACATACGTGAAAATATGCCATGCAGACTCAGCAGTTAAATATAGAATCCCTTAAATAGAAGGATTATTCTGTTTTCATAACAGATTAACAGTGTGTCTAGAACTCCTACAGAGTTAATAGTATACAGTAAAACTATAGCTCAAGAGACTGTCTCCATACTCACACGCATATACCAAATGTATAACAGAACAACCACAGCTAATAACCACATATGTTATACCTGCTTACTGTACATTACATACTACAGGAATATTGAATAGGTGTACCTAAGATGTTCTATGCTCCTCAGTAGAATTAACTCACAAGGGATATAAGATACTGCTACAACACGCTGCAAGACAAATAGTTTCCTTGACTGACCTCGCCATGCATTGCCTGCTTGACTGAGCAAGGCTATCACAAGAACTACCCTTGCAAATGATATATAGAAGTGACAGTAGCTACCATACTGTTGTACATATGAAAGGCACAGTTAAAAGAACCTTCGCTAGCTCTAGCCAAGATCTATTGCCTAGACTTAACTAACACAATATTCTAAAAAGGGGTAGTAAAACACAATGGTACACTTATCATTATACACACTAAGATATAGTATGGAGGTCCATAATGTATGCAGACATAAGCCACCCATTACACATTACCTGATAGTTGACAAGCAGCATCTTCGACTGACTGCCATCACCACAGCTGATGCTCACATAAGACGTCATTGTCGCTCTGGCCCTTAGTGGTCTGGACTGCAAGCACAGAGGAATGCTAGGGGTGGCCATTTACCTGGGGAAGATGAAACTGACTGGGTCCTGTGAGGGAGGTAGGCAGAGCTAATCACTGTTGGTGCAGCTTTTGGAGCTGGTGGGTGCAGAAGGCCTTTTGAGATGGCAACTGCTGGGGAAAGTCAATGCACTGAAAGTGATATACTCTTCTTTGCCCCCTCAGCTGCAGACTTAAGGTCCAGATGGAATGTGTGTAGGAGATGAGTTCAGTGTCAGCATTTAAGCTGAATCTGTCCTTACCTGCAGAATTTCAAAAATCATGCCTCTTCTGGCCGCTAAACTGATTGGGTCATGTGAAAGGAGGTAGGTGGTGCTAACCACCTTTAGCACAACTTCTGGTGCCAGTGGGTGCAGGAGCCCATTTGAGACAATGATCTCTGGGGGAGAGTCACTGCACGGAAGTGGTTGACTGTATCTGACCCCTCAGTTACAAGCTTTAGGTCCTGATGGAATGTGCAGTATGAGGGACTTGGGGGTGGGGGTTCTCGTATTCTTGGTTTTGTTATCAGGAATGGTATAGATGGACAACAGGGGCCTTACAAAATCACAATGCCTTATTTTTAAAATAAACATCTGAGATCATATGTTGTTGTAATCACTACAAAACAGGAGTCCATCCCTCCCAGTAAGGAAAATAGAAGACAAATTCATATTGTACCCACAATGATTTGTTATGCATGTCTACATATTATGTGCTATACTGCAGTCACCAACACTAAAATATGAGACTGCACCTCTGAGTAAGAACACACTTAAGTGAACTTTGTAATCTACCAAGTATTCCTTATTGCTGTTTGTAAATCAGCCAATTAGTTGTAGGAATGGGCAGACTGACAGGTGGAAAATCAGAACCCCCAGATCCAATGCAGTCCGACGGACCCAGATCAATAAAGTCCAGAGCTTCTTAGTACCGAGTCAGGTCCATTGGCTGCATCCATTTAAAAAGCATTCTTTTTTACCTTTGTGCAGCTTCTCTCTGCCTCCTCTAGTTGGAGCTTGGAGCCCATCTGTCTGACAGTCACATGATCGCATAACAGTCTCATCACATGTGGCAGCGGGGGCAGCACAGCAAACAATGTGGGAGCCACAGGAGTGAGCTGAATAATGGCTCATGAATGAGTGCGCCAGCCCAGGAGGGGCCAAAGAAGGGTGGAGAACTTGACTGGCCAT
Source organism: Neoceratodus forsteri (assembly GCA_016271365.2). Lineage (NCBI taxonomy): Eukaryota > Metazoa > Chordata > Ceratodontiformes > Ceratodontidae > Neoceratodus > Neoceratodus forsteri. The sequence continues at coordinate 420,819,225 of CM057451.1, forward strand.
ATCTAGCCAGACCAACAGGCTAGGCAGTCTATAGGTGAATTTGAGACTGCGTGTCAGTCCTAGCTATTGGCTGATCTGGTGGTTGGGCAGAGCTGTCAGTCTCCTTGGCTTGGCATCAGTTGGAAGAGGTGCCATTACAGCTCAAAATATCAGAGAGAGCGGATGTTTGTCTCTTACTGTCCCAGTCTACGCGTGTTCTGTTCTTCACATTTCTACTAATGCATACAATTATCTTTTGTGTGCACTGCACTTGTTTTTATGTAACATTTTCTCGATCTCATTCTTGGCTAATGAAAAATTAGGAAATGAGGAAAAAGTTAAAGGAGGAACTGAGGCATAACTGTGAAGGGTGGAGGAAAGGAGAGAGATCATGGATAGGGCGGGGGCTATCTGCAAGGCTCCTGGTGGAAGGCCAGAGTCAGACATAAATATAAATATATATAATTAATATCACGAAAGGTGAAAAAATATATATTCAGTAGTCATCACTCTGGGTGTTTTGTTTGACTCAGTTAGTGACCGATTTTGTGCGGAGATCGGAGAGACTTACTAAACTAATAGACTCTGGGCAGGATTTTCAAAGCTCCAATGCAAGCTGCGACAATGGCAGCTTGTGCTGAGTGCTGTGCATCCAGGACCTGCACCCAAATTTACAATGGACAGGGCCTGGCACCTAAGTCCTGTAGCTTGCAGCAATAGTGGCAGTGCACCAAACAGATGGCACACCCACTAGGAATGCTGCAGCAGCCAAGGGGTGGATGTGGTGTGAGTTGCACTCTTGGATGGAGACTATGCATGGCTCATGCCCCCCCCACCAGGCCCCAATCTGCCCATAATGGATACCCATAAGAACCCCTAGTGCCCTCCTGCTCCACACTCAGCATATGCCATTGGAAGCACACAAACATCTTGGTGATCTAGTGCCCCCCATCCCTCAGAGCCACAACCACCCCGCCTCCCAGCTACTCTGACCCTGATTCGCAACCGCATAGCCCGGCTGCACATCACCAGGTCTGGCCACTGCATGAAATGTCTGGGTGTCTTCCAGCATTACAGTAGGTACCCTGACAATTAATTCGGCCAGACCTGGTAGTGTGTGGAGGGCTGTACTGGTCACAGAATCAGGTCCAGATTGGGGAGAGGGTGGTTGGCAGGATCTGCCAGGGGGTGGGGGGCCACTAGATCACCAGGAGTTGGGTGCTTACTTTGGCATACACCAAGAGTGGAGCCAGAAGGGCACTAGGGGCTATTTTGGGTACCTAGTATGGGCATATCAGGGCTTGGTGGTGGGGGCAGGATCTACAAGGTGTGCATGGTTGGGGCATATTGGGGCTGGGGATTGGACAGTACTGGGGTATTGTGACTTGGGGTGGGGCACACAGTGGCAGGATATGGATGACACCCTCCAATGGGCTGTCTAAGTACCGTTAGACCATCCAAGAGCTGATCTAATGGTGCTTAGCTCTTTGTCTTTAGGGAGGGTTTTGAAAATCTGGATGGCAGGGTTGTGGCAGTCAGGGTCTGGTGTGAGCCCCTAGTGCCATGCTGCAGCCACATTTGTGGCACAGCTGGCACTAACACACTTTGTGGTGCAAGCAGCTTGCAGATTGATGCAGGCTGCTTTCTAAAAACAACTTTTTAGTGCTAACCATGGTGCAAGGAGCTTGTTGCGTCTAACATGTTGATGATAAGCACCTTGCGACATTCTAAGGGCTTTGAAAATCTGGCCCCTCTGAGTCAGAAATTCTACATATCTAATTAACAATTTTGAATTAAATCAATTAATTACAGATTAAAGGAAGTATTTACTATTTTTACAGTAAAGGAATAAGGAAAGACTCTACAAGATATAAAGAATAGGGCAAAAGCTGCATGTACTGTATTTTATTAAACTGAAATACCTAGTTGTAGCTACAGTGGAGGTGGTATGTGGCAGTTAGAGCAAGCATGCCTGGCCCTGAGAAAGCAGAGGTACTTGGGAATAACTTAGGTCTAAATAAAAACAAAAACTACGTTTAGTCAAAGGCATTTTGTGTATAATAAAAAAATTCAACAAGCTACTGTGGTGGAAGGTGGAGTGTGGCTGTGAGGCACAGCTTATACTGAGTGGCCACTGGAACGTGAGAACAACTAAGAGGACTAAATAAAAAGCCAACTCTGTTAAGAAGGGGATAAAACCTTTTATAGGTACATCAGGAGCAAAGGAAGACCAAGGTTTTTGTGTATGGAATCAGACAGCAGCCTGCCTACAGTGAAAGGCCTGCTTACATCACAGGTGTCATTAGTCAATCAGTTGGCTTAATTCTTAAGATTTTCAGTGCAGGAAGAGTGTAAAGCATAGCTGACTTATTTTGGGGCTGGACTGCTTTCAGAGCACAAACCACCAGGCTGTTTTGGGGCTGGGAGGGTTACCTGTGTCTGAGTTGGATGTCTGGATTTTCTCTGTTTGATTAGCAGGTTATTTTCTCTGTCAAATTGTTGTGTAGGGCATCTTGCTGACAGGAAGGCACTCATCGCTTGGGACCCTGGTTTCCATTTTACCGTAACACCGTAACAATACGGAATCCTGCTTGGTTTAGCAGATTTTGAATTCTTGTACTGGTGCCTCACAGAAATTGCAGGTCACTGCACGGAATCTCTAAGATTTCAGCATTTTTTAAATGTTTTTATTTTCTCTTCTATGTCCCTTCTTACAGCATCAGTCTCCACTTTTCAGGCTGGGTATCCTTAGCTTCACCCCAGGTAATGCTCAGGAGCTCCTGTGGTCCTGCCTCTATCCTGCCTGGGTTGTACCCCACCAGGTAGAAGGTAAGGGACCCAGGATCCATCACACTCCTTAGTATGTGTCGAGCAGCTCAGTGGATCCTCATGGAGCCTGGTTATGAAGTCTGGGGCACCTGGGTCCCTTCTGCCACTGGCCAATGTGGGGTGATTGTTCCTGGTTTTCTGGTCTCTGTCCCAGGGCACTGGCACTAAAGGACATCCAAGGAGGTAGGTCACATAGAGACATGCCATAGCTCCAGATCCTGGCTAGGGTCCTCCCTCCTGATCACTGTGCAGCACCATTGCATCACCACCCATGGTCACACAGGTGGTGGTAAAGCAGCAGGACCTGCAGCCCACCCTCCCCGGAGGACTACAGCAGTCCCACAGGTGCTCAATCCTACTCCTCTGGCCAGACCTCCAGCAACGCATAAGTTCGCTTCTGACCCTGGGTCACTGGCATTGCAAGCAATAGTGCTACTGCAGTGCCAGCAGGTCAACCCAGATTTCAGCATCTTAAAATGAATACTGCTGTGCTTTGCATTCCTTCGGCTTTGCTGCATATAGAGTCAGTAAGGAAATCACCCGCACTGCTTTGTAGTAATCAACCATTCAGTTTAACCACCCATGCCTAGTGGTTAGAGTAACAAGCAGTGAATGAACTGGGTACATCTAGCAGACTTGGATTTGATTCCCACAACCTCCACTTGCATACTGTGACTCCAAACAAGTCACTTAACCTCCCCAGTGCTTCCAGGTCACTTCTGAAAACAGGCAGTCCTGCCTAGTGAGCCTTACCTGCTTTACAAAAATTAAAAAAAAATACCAATATATGTTTATTACATCATAGAATAGTAGTCAGGTACCATGTAATTTACCTGAGTTTTACTTGGGCTGAAATGATTTTGTATAGGTAAAGATAAATGTTCAGATACATTTTGTGTGTTTATAAGCTTGTTTTTAGATTTTAGTCAGGTGTTTATTGTATTCTTTGCATGTAAGCATCTAGGTTGTAGATTGCTAAATGCAGGATCATTATTACCAACTAAGCTTATTCAAGTTTATAACCAGTAGGGCCATCCACAAGCCTCAGTTGTTTGAATGAAAACTAGTCTGAATGAAAGTATGTTCACAAAGAAGAAACTGCCTTACTACTTATGAAAAGACTTCACAGTTAGCACCCCATTTAGGTGAACTGGATCATTTGTAGCTTTTCTCCCACCTACTGTTTCAGTCTCTGTGACAACAAAAGGTTTTCTGATAGACTGCTTCAACAAAAATCAAATGTTAAGTATTTAAGTGTACTTATGTTTGACCAATGGATTTTGAAAGCACAGTCAATGATGTACAGAAGGTAAGACCCCATGGGCTATTTGATGCTGGTGGGCAGAGTAGTGCTCAATTCACATCTGAACAAAGACATGAAAACTGGGAGACACCTTTTCATGGACACCAAGGGAAAAAAGCATCCACATGTCTGGTAGATGCATAAATCCATTTGAACATCCTCCACTAATCACTTGTGGATTTTTAGGTGAAGACACTTTATTTCAAAGAAGCAAATTCAAGCAGTTTTTACTCCTGGCCATTCACTCCTTCAGGCCTCCAAGGCCCCTACCATCACTGCTGAGTACTGACCACCATCCACTGCCTCTTACTGCTGTGCTACCAGGTAACCCAAAGTAACCCTTCATTGGTGGGCCCCTACCCCTGTGGAAGGCTACCAGTGGAGGAGAATTGCCCTAAAGAGCTTCCAGTGTATCCTGGGCATGGCAGGGATCAGGACGGACACATGTCTGAGGAGTCTGGCTTATGGAGGGACCAACAGCTGTCCTTCGGTTGGGTCAGTGGGTGTTTTCCATTTTTCTTGAGAGTGTGACAGGTCACACGATGTCAAGGCACAAGCCTGCTACCGCCACACTTCCTCCTGCAGTGAGGGCTGACATGTTGTCATGCCTCTGGCCTCCACCTGGGGCCAGAAAATGCTGAGCTATGAACCCACCCTCCCTCCCAGGAGAAGGTGAGTGGTTGTTGGACACCAAGCCTTCCCAGCAGCTGGCCCGCCAACACCCAAGTCTGTTCCCTAACCCTGGTCAGCAGTGTCACAGGCAGAAATCTAATTCAGGCAGTTAAATTATAGATAGGAAAAACAAGGTAGTTCATCTTAGTGGTGATGGTTCAGATTAATTCACATCTGAGTTCTAACAAGCAAAGAGACCAAGTCATTTGTAACATGTGCATGTGGGGCGTGGGTGCTGAAGAAGGGATCATAGTGCTGTCACTACTGCCATCACCCCAGAGGGATGTGGACTGCATCACATCGAAGGGGTGGGGGCTGTAGTGCTCTGCCATCACCACTGGTGGATGGGGAATGTAGTACTGCTGCTGTCCCACCTGAGGCATGGGTGCCATAGTGCTAATACTGCCATCACACTGGAGGAATGGTGAACATAGTACTGCTGCCATCACACCCTAAGGGATGGGGCCATAGTGCTCTGTTGCACACCTGAGGAGGGAGGTTGTAGTGTTTTGCTGCTGCCATCACACCAGTGGGATGGGAGATAAGCTGTTGGTGCTGCCATCGTACCTGAGGATGGGGCTGTAGTGCTGCTTCCATTACACCTTAGGGATGGGGCTATAGTGTTGCTGTTGCCATCACATCTTGTACCTAAAATAACTTTAAATTGGTACAAGGATGGAAGTATGTGTAATAGTGGAACTCAAAATTGCTAAAATGCATATTAGCAGAGTAAAAATTATTAAATAAAGTACACAAAACCAAACACGGTAAAAGTATTTGGCTTTTGAGACACCGTGACAATACCATTTTTAAGATGTTAAAACAGAATATGCCTTTCTCAATCCCGTAAACCAGTGTCCTGCTCATCGCAGTGGGTCAGAGCTTTTAGCTGATTGTTGCGAGGCACAGTTTAGGTAAACCTTCCCACACCTCACCCCACCACCCCTGGAAATAGTTCCTTTATACCTGGGGTTCTGACATCATTCCTCAAGAGTGCAAGGTGCATATCACTGTCATATCCTCTCTAGTACACTGCACTGACAATATAAGCATACACATTGTATAATATATATATTTATATAACAAACCAATCACACACATATGCACACACAGAAAAAAGTAGATAAACATGTGGGAGGAGTACAATGTAATGGCTGTGGGCAGCAGTCTTCTGTGAGGCTTTCTGGAGGCTAAGATGCTGCCCTATTTGCAGACAACTCTCTGCCCTGAGGGAGGAAGTTGCCCATCTTCAGGCCATGCTGGACAGTAGTAAGGAACCTTCCCCAGGCCACACTGGATGGTAGGAAGGAATCTCCCCATCCAGGGAGCACCAGAGCCACCACCACTACCTCAGAGGTTGCGAAGAAAACACAGCAGTTGGACCACAGTGGGCTCAGGAAGGGTGAGGATGGTGGAACAGAGGCACACCCAGTCAGTTGTTCCACTCACAACCATACACCATTCTGGGAGCATAGCTCCCCATGGATGCACCCACAGAGGAGACTAAGGAGGCTGAGTACAGCTGTCACAAGGGAGGCCCACAGGAAGGAGACAGAGGACACCACAAAGAAAGGAAGCAGCTCCTGGTGGGGACTCAATTATTAGGGGATAGAACTGTGTGAGCAGGAAAACTGAAGCAAGGTGCCTGCCTGGTGCCATGGCTTGAGGGACAGGAGCGCATCCTCAGGATCATGGGAACAGCTGCACAGGAGTCTGAGCTGGACGTCATTGTCCACCTAGGGACAAATGACTTGGCTCATCATGAGATTAGAGCAGTGCAGAAGGACTTTGTAGAATTGGGGAGGGCCTAGACAAGTAGCACACACAGTATCCTTCTCAGAGGTGCTGCCTGTCAATGGCATGAGTGAGGCGAGGTACTTTGCACCATGTAGTTTAATGAATGGTTGAAAAATGGTGTGGAGCACAGGGTTTGGCTTCATTGGGGACTGGGGTTCTACCTTGAGGGACACCAGCCTATATTGGCATGATGGTCTGCATCTGTCCAGGAAGGAACAAGTCTTTTGAGCAATCGGTTTAAATGCTTCATTGGCAAGCTTTTAAACTAGTCAAGAAGGCACTGATAAGCAGCAGGAAAATCCCGGCCTCCCTACAAAACAGGGTACTAAATGAGAAAAGACCAAGGTAGAAAGGTCAGTGGGGATGCTGCAACAGAAGGTAAAGCCATCAAAAGTGGAGAGCAATGAGTACCAATGCCCGTAGTCTGAGCAACAAGCTTCCTGAATTAGTGGCCTTGATGGAGGAGGAACATCTGGATATCATGGCAGTCACAGAAACATGGTACACAAAAACCATGACTGGGATGTAAACATACCAGGATACACTATCTACAGGAGGGACAGGGAGGGAAAAGAGGAGGAGTAGCTCTTACATAAGGGAAGGAATCAAAGCAACAGAACAAAAGGGTAAACAGGGAGGAGAAGAAGCACTGTGGGTAAATTTGGAGACCGCAATGGCACCACAACTATTGAGGGTTAGTATACAGACCCCTTCTCAGGGGAGGAAATGGACAAGGAAATGATAGAAAGTATACTTAGAATGGCAGAAAAGGGAGATATTGCTGATGGGTGATCTGAATATGCCAGATGTTAAAAAGAGCGCAGTTGCAGCAGCCACTTCTAAGAGTGGGTTATTCTAGATGCCCTACAGGGCATGCCTTAGACAACTAGTATTGGAGCCCACTTAGAGGAAGCAATCTTAGATCTGGTTTTCTCAAATGGAGATGAAGAGAGGATCACAGATGTAGAAGTGGATAGCCATCTGGGAACTAGCGACCATCGAACAGTATGGTTCACAATAAACACAGCAATAGAGTCAAGCCATACAAAGACAACGGTACTGGATTTTAGGAGGGCTGACTTTGTCAAAATGGGTGAGTGCCTAAGGAATGCACTAGCAAATGGTCAGGAAGGAGGGTGGAAGAACAATAGGAATAATAAAACTGCCATCACAGAGGTATCAAGCCTTGTGTAAAGCAAATAAACAAACGAAACGAGGTAAGAAACCACTATGGTTCTCAAAGGAAGTGGCAGTGAAGGTTCAAGAGAAAAGAAAGCATTCAGGAAGTACAGAGATCACAGAAGGAACAGGACAGAGAACTATATCAGTTAAAACAAAAGGAAGCTGGGAAGGCAGTCAGATCAGCAAAGGCCCAAACTGAGGAAAAGATAGCCAACTCAGTTAAGAAGGGATAAAACCTTTATAGGTACATCAGGAGGAAGGAAGACCAAGGGAGGGATAGTGAGGCTTAATAAAGGGAGGAGGGGTGGGCAGAGGGTGACTGTGAAAAGGCAGAGATACTAAACAAATATTTTTTGCTCAGTATTTACAAAGGAAGAGGGGAGGTACCTAAAACAAACAGTAGAAACACTCTGATACAGAAGTTGATACCAGCCCATTTACAGAAGAAAGGGTTCTGAAAGAACTCTTAAAACTGAAGGTGGACAAAGCAATGAGGCCTGATGGGATTCATCCCAAATTCTAAAGAACTAAGGGTAGAACTAGTGACACCACTGACTACCCTCTTTAACAAATCATGGGAGGATGGGGGTACCCGAGGACTGGAGGAGGCAGATGTGATTCCCCTTCACAAAGTGGGAGCAAGGCAGAAGCAGAAAACTACAGACCTGTTAATTTAACCTCAGTGGTAGGGAAAATGATGGAATCACTTCTGAAGGAAAGAATTGTTAAATATCTAGAGGCCAGAGGTGCACAGGACCCAAAACAGCATGGATTCACAGCGGGAAGGTCATGCCAGACAAATCTGATAGATTTCTTTGACTGGGTGACCAAAGTAGTAGATCAGGAGGGCTGTGGACATGGCCTACCTAGACTTCAGCAAGGCATTTGACACAGTTCCACACAAAAGATTAATATACAAGTTAGCCAGCCTGGGAGTGGGTCCCAAGATGACAGCCTGGGTAAAGAATTGGCTGGAGAATAGGACACAGAGTAATAGTAAATGGAGTCCACTCTGAAGAAAGGGGTTACTAGTGGGGTACCACAGGGTTCAGTATTAGGACCGGTCCTCTTCAATGTCTCTATAAGCGATATTGCAGAGGGACTGGAAGGAAAAGTATGTCTCTTTGCAGATGACACAAAGATCTGCAACAGAGTTGATGCACAAGGTGGGGTGGAAAGGATGAGAATGGACTTGGCAAGGTTAGAGGAATGGTCAAATGTATGGCAGCTTAGATTCAATGCTAAGAAGTGCAGGTAATGCACCTGGAAACAAAACCCAGGGGAAGAGTACACAATGGGGTGAGATACTAACAACAACAAAAATGGAAAGGGACCTGGGGTAGTCATATCAGATGACCTAAAGGTGGAAAGCAATGTGAGAGGGCAGCAAGAGTGCTGGGGATACTGGGATGCATAGGAGAGCATCACCAGCAGAAACAGGAAGTTATTATCCCTCTGTACAGACAGTTGGTGAGACCCCATCTGGAGTACTCGGCAGTTCTGGAGATCCAATCTCCTAAGGATATAGACAGGATGGAGGCTGTCCAAAGAGGGCAACTAAAATGGTGCAGGGCCTGCACCAGAAGACATATGAAGAGAGACTTAAGGAGCTGAATATGTAGCCTCGAGGAAAGGAGAGAGAGGGGGACATGATAGAAACTTTCAAGTATCTCAAGGGAATCAACAAAGTCCAAGAGGGTAGCATCTTCAAAAAAGAGTGTGCAAGAACAAGGGGCACACGTGAAGATAAAAGGGGCGGCTCAGAGGTAATTTATGGGATATTTTTCACAGAGAGGGTTGTGGATGCATGGAATGGCCTCCGGAGGATGTTGTGGAGTCAAAAACAGTGGTGGAATTCAAGCATGCATGGGACAGTCATAAGGCAATTTAGGGGTGGGGTAGGAAGAAGTAGGCTGCTGGTTAACTAGGATCTGCAGCTTATCCAATAGGTGAGAATGGGCAGACTGGGTGGGCCAAGCGGTCCTTATCTGCCGTCAAAATCTATGTTTCTATGTTTCTATGACATTTTGTGTGTAATGCAAAAAACATAGCTAATGTGGTGGAAGGGTAAGTGTGACTGGCTGTGAGGCAAAGCCTATACTGAAGGGCAGAGGAACCTGGGATCAACTGAGAGGACTATTTAAAAAAAACATACAGGAAAAATTGTTTTTGTTTGTAATTAAAAAGAGGAACTTGGAAACAACTGAGAGGACTACATACATCTGCAGTATTGCAACAGTTGAGAAATATGTTCCTGTGTGTAACAAAAAATAAAACTAGCTACTGTGGTGGAAAGGAGAGGTGGCTGTGAGGCCGAGCCTGTACTGACAGAGTGAGCAGAGGAGCTTGGAAACAACTGAGAGGACTAAAAATGAAAATATGTACAGGAAAAAACTTTGCTGTGCTATTTAGAAAAATAAACCTATCTATTGTGGTACAAGGTACACTGGCTGTGAGGCCGAGCCTGCACTAGTAGGCTGAGGAACTTGGGAACTACCGAGAGGACTAAATAAAAAAATATCTACAGGAAGAAAACATTTTTCTGTGCCATTAAAAAAAAAAAAAACAACTAGCTATTGTGGTGGAAGGGGAGTGTAGCCATGAGGGTGAATCTGCACTGAGTGGGCTGAGGAACTGAGAACAACTGACAGAACTAACTAAAAAAACACATACACTGGAAAAATCATTTTGTGAGTAATAAAAGAAAACAAACAAACAGGAAATGTGTACCAGACAGGGTGAGGCAGAGGTAGAAATGGGGAAACATATGGCATAAACAACACTGCACAGTCTAACTGGTAAAAGATAAGTTGGTGGGACTTCATCAAGTAGCAGTAGTGGTTCTTCCACAATGCTGTCCAAACAGACAGGAAAGGTCAAAACTACATTAATTGAAACTAAATGAGTAGTAGGCACCACAAGGAGTGGCAAGCCAGATATAGGTACCTATGTGTATCATATTACCAGTACAGATTTAAATGAAACAGATGCGGAGAAATCTAGCTCTGATGAAAGTAATGATTATGACACAGAGGATGTGGACAAGGATGAAGAAAAGCAGAAACAAATGGAAACCCAGAATGAGGTAGAGGTGGTAGTTGCACAGGACTTGGGATGAATGTGATGATTTGGACTTGGATGAGATGGGCAGTTTGGGCATGAACAGTGTGGTGCACGTGCAGAAGAAACAAGATGACGGGCAGTGCATTCAGATTTAAGTTCTGTTAGTGGCCTGGAGGAGCTGTTGGATGACGATAATGATGAAACAGAAAAGACCATGAGCAACATTTCAGTGTTGAGAAAGAACATCATAATGGTAGTGACAAAGGAGGACGGCATAGTATGCCTGGTAATAAAACAAAAAGGTGACATCTTATATGTGGCCTTACTTTTCACTATCTGACAATAATGAGTTACCAGCAGTTTGCTCTATATGTAAAGACCATTAGCAGAGGAAGCAAAAAGGTGCTTTGGCTACTCTGCATTAAAACAACATTTAGAGATGTCATCCATTATGACTCAGGCGTGATTTTTGGTCAGAGAGAAGAAGACAACAACATGCAGGCCGAGTTAAATGACTACACCTGCTGCACCTGTTATATCAAGGGATAGCAGCAGCAGCCCCACTGCTTCAGTTGTACTGTCACCTCCTTCTCAGTCTTCTTCTAGAATAAGTACTACAATCAGTTCCCTTTGCCCTTCTCATCATCCAGCAATCCTAATCTTGGCCATCTGAAAACTTCAACTGCTAGAAGACAGCTCACAATTTCAAAGACAATTGAATGTAAAGCTAGTACCAACGTAGTCATCCTGAGGCAATTGCTATAACAAAACTAATTTCGAAGATGATAGCACTTGACTTATAGCCTTACAGAATCATGGAGCATGTAGGTTCAAAGACTTTTGAATCACCTGTCACCATGATACAACATTCCATCACGGAAATATTTCTTGACTGTTGCAATACGCAGATGTATGATTTAGTAAGTGCTAAACTAAAAATGCTTTAAAAGATGCAGTTGCTGGGGTTGTTCATCTGACTACTAACATATGGCCAACCAGAACCATTTATGTCACTGACTGTGCATTGTGTATTGTTTACTCCCTGTAGTGACACTGACAGTTCCCTCTGAAACTGGCTTCCTTCACATCTAGTATATCCCACAGGATCACATCTTCCAACATCCTGAAAGAGCTCAATAGAGATACATTTCTGGCTTACATCACAAGGGCTTTCTGTAGGTTTGATTGTGGCTGACAATGGTTCAAACATAAAGAAAGCATTGTCTAATGGGGAGCTTTGTCCACATTCAATGTTTTACACTGTCTACATTTGATTGTGCATGCATTTATGGAAGAGGACAGCGATATAAAGGCTCTCACATATGTGTAAAAGAATATGCACACATTTCAGACACCCTGAAAATCACACCAACACCTTTGGCCATACAAGAAGAACATAGGCTGCCTCCTAATACACTCATCCAGGATGTTGCAACAAGGTGAAACTATACTTTTACATGTTCCAATGATTACTGGAGCAAAAAGGTTGTAAGACAGTATACACTAGAGAACAGCATAGGGGATGCTGATGTGAACATTAAACCTCAGCAGTGGGCTGTTTAAGAACTTTTCATCAAGTTACTGCAACTCTTTGAGGAAATTACTAGGAAGTGAGTTCCAAAAGTGCCACACTCAGCCAAATAATCCCATTAATAAAGATTCTTAGATTTCAGCTGAATGCAATCAAGGATGAGTGGAAGGTGCAAGAAGCCAGTTTCAGACGGAAAGTCAAGTGCAACTGAAAGGACTTGCCACCCAGAAAAAAAAGACATAGTACATAGAATGATTAAAGAGTTACAGATGATGAGAAACTTGTTGAAATGCTCACGACAGAACATTACATTATTGCAACAGTACTAGACCCATGGTACAAGATGAAACACCTCTCACAGTATGACCCAAATGTGTTCCAAACTACAGAGAGAAAATCATTCAAGAAGTAGATTTGCTTTTGAAAAAAAAACATGACAGATGCAGCCCCTCATCCATTCCTTCTATACTTTCACAGCCTCTCTTCTCAGTCAGCCTACAAAACAGTCAGCTGCTACCATTGGTTCTACACACAGCAGTCATCTTTGGGATCACTTGGATGCTGTCATCCTTGAAAAATCAGCCCTTCCTTCTCCATTTGACACTGCTTCTGCCCTGGCCATGGTTTTTTATTTTTATTTGTTTCAATCTAGGATTACAATACCTTTGAGCCAAGGCTCTTTTACAAAGGTTCCACGTCAGCATGTGCAACAGTCATCATTTTAATTACAAACATATAGTCATTGACTTACAGACATGTAATAACCAGTACAAAGACTTGAGCTATGAGCAAGACAAGGGAAGGGGGGTTGGGTGGGGAGGAAGGAGGTAGGAGATTGAGGGGTAGGAGGTGCAGGGGTAAGGGGAGTACGGCAGGTGGTTGGGAGGCGGGGCAGGAGTGGAGATATGGGGGAGGGTGGGCGAGGTGGAGACAGTGCAACCAGGGGCCTTGTCAAGGGAATATGACAGGTAGGTGCTAGGGGTGCAAAGACTGATTGTAAGTGCAGGGTGCTGGGGCATGTGCAGCTGGAATGGTGGAAATGTTAAGATGGGCAATCACAGGATACAAGTAGTGAGAGATGCACCTTGGACTTGAAGAGGCCGAGTGTTGGAGTGGTCGCTATGTTGCTGCCAAGAGAGTTGAGTCAGTTGGATACCCGATAGAGGAATGATCTTGTCCTTGGTCATGCGACATTGTGGGATATGTAGTAGATGAAATTGGATCTCCTTGTAGTGATGTTCTTATGTCTAGGCTTAAGGAGGACACAGATACCAGGTGGTACAAGCCCCATTATAATTGTCTTGGCCTTGATGCAGGTTTGGTATTTTATGCGTTTGTCCAGTTGAAGCCATCCAGATTGGGAGTAAAGGTCACATGTGTGGGTACAGTGATGTGAGCCAGTGATGAGATGACAGGCCTTATTCTGGGAGGTCGCTTTACATTTGAGAGCAGTGATAGTTGCAGACCCATATATGATAAGACCATAGTCTATGATGCTGACGATGGAGCTTTGGAGGCCACTGACAGTGCTTCTGGAGTTGATGTTTCCTGTGCGAGATAATATGCCTAACCTCGCATTGGCAGACTTTGCAGCATTGCTGATATGGACAGTGTATGAAGGTGGGGATCAAGGTGATGCCGAGGTACCTGAACGATTGTGTTTGCTCTAGGATGGCTCCTTGTTCGGTTGCAATGGAGAGATGGAGTTGTTTGTTTTGTTGTGGGGGCTGCAGAAGACCATGGACTTGTTTTTCTGATTGAGAAGCAATTTATGATTTAGGAACCAGAATTCGATAGAGGAGAAGGCTTGCTGAAGTTATTTTGTAATTGGATTGGATCAGGGTCCGAGGTGAGGATCACAGCATCATCGGCGTGAGATAATTATTTATTCTGGGCAGCTGTCTGGTAGTGAGTTTAAGAATAGGCTGAAGAGGAGGGTTCCCAGAATGGAGCCATGGGGACTCCAGCAGACTGGTCTAGGGTCCGACAGTGTATCAGCGATTCTTACTGTTTGGGACTGTTCTTCAAGGTAGCTCTTATACCAGCCAATGGTGTCAGTTGACAGCCCAGTGTTATGAAGCTGGACAAGCAGGAGGTGGTGATTGATGATGTCAAAGGCTTTAGTTAAGTCAATGTAGATTAAGCCTAGTAGTTCACTGGAGTCAAGTGGATTGTGGATTGCGCGGTGAATTCAAGTGAGGGCTGTGGAGGTGCTATGACCTTTGTGGAACCTGTGTTGTTGTTTGCACAGGATGTTGTGCATATCCAGGTATTCTGTGAGCTGGTCTGAGCGATGCGTTCTAGTGCCTTGGAGGTGGGGGTAGTAGGAGATAGGTCTGTAGTTATCGTGGGCAGTTTTGTCACCACTTTTATTGATTGGGGTGATAGTAGCAGATTTCCATCTGTCTGGAAACTGGATAAGGCTGAGGAGAGGTTGAAAATTCTGGTCAGAGGACTAAGCACTTCATCAAGTGTGAGACAGGATTTTGAGATCAAGGAGTCATTATTGAATCTTGATTTACCAAGGGCTTTGTAACATATTTGCATATTTGGTGAGCCTTGACTGCTTTGAAGTACAAGCTGGGAGCTGGTGGAGTAGTGTTCATTGCGGATGGAGGACTTCCCATCTTTGAAGTAGTCCTGGGTAGGACAGCGCTGAGGTCAGTAAAGGTTTTGTTAAAGGTATCCCAATGGTTTTGGGTTGAGGGTTGTGGTTCTGTTGATGTTGAGTATTGATGGGGGGTTTGGGTGGATTCGGTGAGTTCCTTTATGTTCTTCCAGAATTCCTGACATTGCCCCAGGAGTTTGTGAGGGCATGCTTATAGTAGGCGGACTTCATTTGCCGGATGGTTTTGGTGCAGTCATTGTGGGTACATTTGTAGTTTTGGATATTGTTTGCCTTCCAGAGTTTCTGGCCAGCCCCATAGGTGGTCTCTTGTTTTAGCATCCTGAGGATGTCACCCATGAGCCAAGGGTTACTGATTGATTTGACTTTGCATTTCTTAATAGGAGCATATGTGTCACAGGCCACAGTGAAGATGTTTATGAAGTGGTCAAGGGCAGTGTTTACATTGGTTGCATTGAAGATAGGGGACCAGTCTTGATGGAGGAGGTGGGATTTGAGTTGAGGAAGGTGACCACTGGGTAGAACCCTGCTGGTGATAGTTTTGGAGGTTATTTGATGAATTTATTTGACTAGGTGCAGCTAACAGGGAGTGGTCACTGAGAGAGTCAGGAGGACATTAGTGTTAGATATCCGTGACTGGTAAGGATCCAGTCCAAGAGTGTGCTGCTGCCGGTCCTGTAATTTTTCCTGGTTGGTGAGTCAACCATTTGTGTGAGGTTCACAGCAGCAAAGGTATCTCTGTGTGCACTAGCATCGGCCGCAGGCCAGTTGATGTTGAAGTCGCCAGGAGGATGGATTCGTGTCTGGTGGGAGTGACTTTACAAAGTCAAGAACAGCTGTTAGACCAGTTCCCTGTTCTTTGGGGACAGTTATTTAGCAGAAAAAGGTGTTGAATGGAATGAAGATCCTATTAAGTACTGGCAAAACAAGGAGCCTGTATGGCCTGCACTTTTGCAAGTAGCCTTGAAGTACACGGTCTGTCCCCAACCAGTGTATTTTCTGAGCAACTCTTTAGCTGTGCAGGAAATGTAGTAACAGATACACGATCTAGGCTACTATCAGAAAATGTTGAGAAGTCAATATTCTTAAAATAAACCTTCTATTGACTGGTTACACCTATGACCTGAGGCAGCAAATACATTTTGCAGTGACCTCAAAGATGACTACTTGAAGAGTAGAAAGATCACAGTTTTTCAGAAAAATAAATCGGTACTCAATTAAGCCCATATGTGGCCTACACAATTTTTGTATCAGATGGCACAATGTTTTCAGCAAATCTAACAGACTTTGCTTATTTTAAATTGCCTGAACCTGATGGCACACTTTTCGCAGCATGTCCTCATGGACTTGATTAATTTTGGACTGCCTGAACCAGATGGCACACTTTTTGTAGCATGTTCTAACGGACTTGTATAATTTTGGAGTGTCTGAACCTGATGGGACACTTTTCACAGCATGTCCTCATGGACTTGTGTAATTTTGGACTGCCTGAACCTGATGGCACACCTTTACGCAGCTTGTCGTAATGGACATGTGTAAGTTTTGGACTGTCCGAGTTGAGACTGATGGCACAATGTTTTCAGTATGTCCTAATTTCTGGATTGCCTGAACATGATGGCACACTTGTTTCAGTATGTACTAATGGACTTGTCTAATTTTGCAATTTTGGATTACCTGAATGTAGTTTTCTGCCCACTTAGTACAGGCTCAGTCTCATAGCCACACTCCCCTTCTACCACAGTAGCTAGATCTCTGGATTCCTAAGGAAATGCAGTTAATTTTTGGTAGGGATCCCTAAATGTGTCATCAATTTGGGTGGGTGGTGGAGGGACCCCATGCCATAGAAAATAACTGCATGACTCTCAGTGGAACAGAGATGGAACTGGCACAACAATAACAAACTGATATCTGGTAGGAGGAAGTAGGCTGTTAGTTAACTAAAATCTGCAGCTGTTCAAATTGGTAGGAAATGGGCAGATTCGTGGGCCAAGTGGCCTTATCTGCTGTCAAATTCTATGTTTCTATGAAATGTCCATTGTATAGTGCATACTATTAAATGGGAATAGGATTCCTCCTCTGATGCCAGAAAGGTCAGTTTACAGTTGCAGCACTAGTACTACTGACTCTGAGACAGGAAACAGACAGAGGTGAACTGCATGACTGCCATATTCAATTGACCAACACTTCAGTGCTATAAACTCACAGCTGTCATATCCTGAAATGCTGATTACAATTCTATGTGTGTGTCACAGATCTGTGTCATTTAAGCAATTATTAGCAGATTTGTATTTTTCCCAAATTTTACAAAAGGTTCTGATTTAAATCAGGACTAATCAGAACTTATCAGGACTTTGGCCTTGATCCTGATCCTTTTAATAAGGGTCAGGACCTTTTTGAAGTCTGGCCAACCTAATTAGTGGTTCTACTGATGTAACCATTACTAAAGGAAGAGTGATTTAACAAAAGGGACCACTTCATGTCCAAATGCAGTTACAATAATAAATTATAATGTTTTTAAAAGCAGTTTTATAACTTTTGTATTAAATTTTACACCTTTAAAATGTTTCTACACATTATAATTTATAATGGAACTTAAGTGTAATTAGTGACTGCCTTACAGATGGCAGGAGGGATCAGTTCTAGCCAGGGTGAGCATATAATTTGTAATGGATATCATGAGTAATTCAGTGACTGTCCTACAGAGGGCAGTAGCAAGTGTACATGCTGCACTTTAATATCTTTGCAACTGTTTAATAGATTCACACAACATTTTGCATGTGTGGTCTCATGGTGTAGATCCCTAATGTGCCAAGTGTTGTTCCATCCAAATGTGTAGATTCTGAGATGCTGATATTGGAAAATCATAAATAATCACTGTTTTTTTCTCATCACCTTGCAACCAAAAGGTTTAGAATGTTGGTCTGAAATGTTCATGGAAGAAAGGGCTTGGCCAACAGATGTGCTTTTTGCTGGTTTAGTAAAAATATTAATATTTTCCAAAGTTATTATTAGAGTGTGTAAATCTCACATCAACGCACCACCTGTTATGCATTATTGCTTAAATGGAAATCATGTGTAATTCATTGACTGCCCTACAGATGGCAGGAGGGATCAGATCTAACCAGGTAAGTGCATAATTTAAAACTGAACTTGTATAATTTAATGACTGCCCTATAGATGGAAGGAGGGATCACTACTGGCCAGGTAAATTTATAATTTAAAATGGAACTCGTGCAATTTAGTGGATGCCCTACAAATGGCAGGAGGGATCAATTCTAGCCTGGGTAAGTGTATAATTTATAATAGAACTCATGTGTAATTCAGTGACTGCCCTACAGATGGCAGTAGAGTGTCACTTTTGCACTTTAATATCTTTGCAACCGTTCAATGGATTTGCATGAAATTTAGCATGCATGATCTTGTGGGTGGCTCTCTGATGTGTCAACTTTTGTTCTGGTTTGATGAATGGATTCTGAGATACAGATAGTGAAAAAACATAAAAATAGCTCATTTTTGCTGTTTGTTTTGCAACACCTTGCACCCAGACAGTTTAGAATTTGGTCTGAAATTGTCAGGGTAGAAAGGGATTGAGCCACAGCTGTGCCTTTCACTGGTTTGGTGAAAAATAATAATCCATTCTAAAGTTATTATTTGGCCTATGTAAATCTCACAGCAAAACACCCACATTGTACATTATTGCTTAAATGGAAATCAAGTGTAATTCAGTGACTGCCTACAGATAACAGGAGGGATCAGTTTTAGCCAGGTAATTGTATGATTTATGACAGAACTAATGTGTACTTTAGTGACTGCCCTACAGATGGAAGGAAGGTCTCAATTCTAGCTGGGTAAACATATAATTTATAACAGAACTCATGTGTAATGTATTCACTGCCCTACAGATGGCAGGAGGGATCAGTTCTAAATTGTATAATTTAAATGAAACTTATGTGTGATTAAGTGGCTGCCCTATAGATGGAAGTAGTGAGCACTAAATTTCACACTTTAATATCTTTACAACTGTTTAGTGGATTTGCACAACATTTTCATGCATGATTTTGTGGAGGATTCTTGATGTGCCAAGTTTTGTTCTGGTTGGATGTGTAGATTCTGAGTAATGTTACTCCTTATGCAATCCCCCCTCAATTTCATGTCATGCCCTCTAGTTCTATTTTGCTTTTTATATGGGAAGACACTATCCCTTCCACCTTATTTATGTTCTTAAGATACTGGAAAGACTTAATCATGTCCCCCATCTTCTGTCTCTGTTCCAATGTGTACATATTGAGGGCTACAGGAACTCTGCTTAAGGAACATATTGTGATCACCTGGTATGCATTGGAATGCAGGATCCAAGACTGCATGGGTTCATGGTGGGCAGGCCCTGTCAAACAGATCTGATAGATTTCTTTGACTGGATGACTAAGGTGGTTGACCAGGGAGGGCTGGATATTGCCTATAGTACCTTGGTTTGGCAAGGTCTTTGACACAGATCCTGCATAGAAGGCTGGCAAACAAGCTGAGGAGTCTAGGAGTGGGATGCAAGGTTGTGAACTGGGTCAAAAATTGGTTAGTGAAAAGAAGGCAGAGCATGGTGATAAATGGCACTCAGTTGGAAGAAATGGGACTCACCAGTGGGGTGCCACAGGGGTCGGTCCTTGGACCAGTCCTCATCAATGTCTTCACAGCAGACATAGCAGAAGGGCTAGAAGCAAAGTTGCCTGTTTGCAGATGACCTCTGCAAATGAGCAGATTCTCCAGGGGCACATAGAGAATGAACAGAGACCTGTAAATCTGGAAAAATGGTCTGCAGTATGGCAGTTAAGGTTTAACGTGAAGATGTGCAAAATCATACTCATGGGGAACAGAAACCCTGGGGAGCTACATGTTGAGGGGTGGGTTGTTGACAATCACCAGTGAGAGAGGGATTTGAGATCATTATATCAGATGACCTGAAATCCACTGAACAGACTGCAAAAGCAGTTGGGAGGGCTAGTGGGATGTTAGGATTTAAATGGAGGGTATTACAAGCCACAGAAGGGAGGTGGTGATCACTCTACAAGATGCTGGTTAGGCCTCACCTAGAGTACTGTGTGCAGTTCTGAGGCTGCACCTGTGTAAGGATATTGACAGTGTGGTATCAGTGCAGATGAAGACAACTAAGATGGTGCAGGGTCTGCATTACAATGCATATGGGGACAGACTTAGGCACTGCAATATGTACACATTGGAACAGAGACAGGAAAGGTGGGACATCCATGAGAGTTTCAAATATCTTAAGGGCATAAATAATTGGAAGGGATAGCATTTTCCAGTATACAAATACAATAGAACTAGATGGCATGACATGAAATTGGAGGGGCATAAGAAATAACATGAGAAAGTTCTTTTTACAGAGAGGATGAAGGATGCATGGAATGCCCTGCCTCAAGTGGCAGTTGGAGCATGTACAGTGGACAGATTCAAGAGGGCATGAGATAGGTGCAAGGGAATCATACATATGATGGGGCATAGCTGAGGACACTGACCTAGTAGAGGCAGCAGGAGCAAATTGATAAAATGGGCAGACTGGATGCACCTTGCAGTCCTTTTCTGCTATCAACTTCTATGCTTCTATGAGATGTGGATAATGAAACACATTTAAAAAAAATCACTGTTTTGCTGTGTTTTTTTGTCATGTGTTTAGCCCAGATGGTTTGGAATTTTGGTCTGAAATTTTTAGAGCAGAAAGGGCTTGGCCCACAGATGTGCCTTTCTCAGGTTTGATGAAAATATTAATCCATTCCACAGTTATTATTAGAGATGCAGCAAAGTTTACTATACTGGTGAATTAGAGGTGAAGCTGGCTAACTTGCATCCGCTAATCATTTCATGAAGTTGCAGTACCTGATACTGAAATTCACCATGTCAACTTCGCCTGGTAACTTCACCAGGTGACTTCTCCTGTTACCTTTGTGTCACGTTTGCCAGGCAAATTACCAAAAAAGGCCTTATCACATGCCTGAGTTTCGGAAGGTCACATGATGGGCAGGAAAGAAGTGAAAGAGACAGGAAGTGAGTGAGTTAGTTTCACTTTCACAGCAGCAATGCTAGTAGTAGGTGACTGTGTGTGTGTCTGTGATGTAGGAAAAATGGTTAGCCCTAGGTAGCCATAGCCTTAGTTCTACAAGTTTTCTAAATAACAAAACTTTCTTTTCTACCACCTTGAGTAAGCAAGTAATTTCATTTTAAATACTTTGTTTAACGGTTCAGTTTAAACCTTCTAGTTATATTTAATACTTGTTTCTTAGAAGCTTAGCTTTTCATTCCGTCTTTTTTTAGTAGTTAATTTTAAGAACTTGTAATGGAGAGGGAGAGGGCACTCCAGTGGGCAACAATGAGGCCCAAGGATGTGGGGTTGGAGATCAGTCAGGCTTAACCGCAGTACTGTTCTTCCCCAACTGCTATCAATTCATCAGTAGCAGTACTAGCAGTAGAAGTTGCTCTGGATGGTAGTGGCAGAGAGGTGGTTACTGAACACCTGCAGCAGCAGCAGGAACAGGAACAGCAGCAGCAACAGCAGCAACCTGCCCCTTTGCCTAGTTTGACTGGCACCAAAAGTACCCTCTACCCACCTGCAGAAAATCCCACAACATCTGGGCCCACTGCCGGATCCTCCAAGCAGCTCTCCAGTCTGCTATTTTTCACCACACAGGCCAATGATCACAGAGTGGTGAATTGAAAATTCTGTAGTATGCTGGTCCAGCATGGCAAAAGTGGAGTTGCTTGGGCACAGGAGGGCAATGAACCCACCTTACTGTCCACCACCATGCTGAAAGGGAGGCCAGGTTGTGGGAGGGAACAAGAACAGCTGTTCCTGCAGAACAGGATGGTGCACAGCATGATGGGGCCAGCCAGCATCAGTGTGTCAGAAGGAGGAGGAGGAATGACAGACAGTACTCCCAGTGGAAGGTGGACCAATCAGTCACACCTGCAGCACCAGCTGCAAAACAGCATACCACCAGAAGCATCAGGAACACCAATCACACAGACAGACCTGGCCATCATGTGGGCCAAAGTTGAAGACCGGCACAAGAAGGTGACAGAAGGACAGCTGGACATCTGAAGCATCCTAGAAAACCAGAAGAAAATAATTAATCCTCTTACAGAGATTTGTGGTAGGCTCCAGTAGTCATATTTGTTTTATTATTTTCTCTTTCTGCATGTGTAGTTGTAGTTCATTCTTGTTTTATTTTCACTACCCTCCACCAAAAAAAAAAAGTTGAGAAAAATGAAAACAACATTTTTATTATCCTCTGCTTTCATTTTTTGAACTTCTTGTCCTACTTACTCATATCTTGTCCTTCTTACTAGTCTCTTTGTCCCCCTACAAAAAAAATGAATAAATGCCTTTTTGTCCTTGAGGTTTCCTTCCTGTTCTAGCTTCCTTGTCCTCTGTAGTCTGCAGTTCATACTGTTGCTGTTTTATAGTTACCCTCACACCAATAAAACACAAATACCCAAAAAGAACAAAAATTACCCCAAAAACTTTTCTGTCTTACCTAAAGTTACATGAGCCATGACATCATGCTGTATAGCCATATCATAGTTGAAAGTGTGTAACAGGAAATGCCAAAGACTAAGAGTAATGTTGAAGAAGCCCTAACAACCAATAATTAAGTTTTTACTTCAGTCATGAACATTTCTGCTGATAAACATTAAGTGAAGTCCTGCCCCAAGTCATTCAGAAACTGCAGTCACACTGCTAGAGTAATGCTGTTGCAGTGTGCGCGACTGGCCGAGAAGTAGAGAAGAATCACATGAGAAACTTTCCTAAGAAGTGAAACATAATTATTTCTTTAGCCCGGAATCTTTGTCCTGCTAGCTGCAAATGTCAGTTAGTGGCCCAAGTCCAAAACAACTTTCCTGCTGCTGCTGTTGCTGCTAGGTGCCTCTTGTTGCTGTGCTGTGCAGCTGACAAGAAGAGTGATGGAGAAAGTGTCCAGAGATTGAAAATATCATTCTTGTCTGTGTGTTGAACATTTCTGGATCTACTATGAAATCCTGACAGTCGGTCTCCGAATGCCATAAGCCTGAATTTAGGAGACTGAGTGTCAGAAGACCGACAAGTCTTAGTGCAAAATGGAGGCAAGCCCCACACTCCCCATGGGGGTCTCCACTCCCACATCCCCCATAACTAAAATAACCAGTTCCGAGGGGAAGCAGACCTTGGAGTAATTTAAAATAATTTACGGAGGTAAAACAGCGCAACACAAGATGTTGCATTCCCAAAAAAGTCGAACCTGGGTCTGAGGACACAATGGTGTCTGAGCTGCTACTGGCATAGCCCTTCATGCCATGGCAGCAGCTCAGCCAACCTTGGATTTCCCTCTCTTGTGGTGCATGGCTAGAGGCAGGGTAGCGGTTCATCACATCCTCTACTTACTTCTATCAGCACCAGCTTCCATTTGTCGAGGCAGGTTTGTGTTGGGCAGCTGAACTTGGGATCCTGAATGTAGGGATCCCGATTTTCAGCCCTTAGTCATACTCCCACATTTCTCCTGGTAGCCACAAATGTCAAGTAGTGGCCCAAGTCCCAAAATGCTTTGCTGCTGCTGCTGCTGCTAGGTGTCTCCTGTTGCTGTGCTATGCAACTGACAAAACAAGTTATAAAGAATGACTTCAGAAAATGTCTGGAAATTAAAAATATCATTCTTGTCTGTGTGTTGAACATTTCTCCTGCAAGCCACAAATATCAAGCAAGTGGCTCAAGTCCCAGTCTGCTTTGCTGCTGCTAGGTGCCACCTGTTGTTGTGCTGAGCAACTGACAAGATAAGTCAAGAAGAATGACATGAGAAAATGTCCGCCTTGGTTCTCATGATGCCTATAAATAAGAAATCTTGAATGAGAAGGTGCTCTGATGCTGCTGTTGTTGTTGAATACATTCTGTGAAAAGTGCTCCAGAAAGAGCAGTTGGTTATCATTTTTTCTGCTGGGAAAGCGATGTCAAAGGAGAAGTTGCTGTGCTGCTGCTGCATATGCTGGGGTGAATGATAGCTGGTACCTGGTGTGCCTCTAATCACAGATGGACACAGGTACGTATTTGGTTATCTTTCCCTTTTTGAAAGGGGTGTTGATTACTGTCTAAACATCTCTTCTGACTGTTTTGTCATTTGCAGGTATGGTTGTCTATTATGACATCCTGTTCCTTCCATTCTATCTTTTCACCTTGGAAGTTGGAATTAAGCACATTTTCCAAACATGAGAAAGTATATATGGATTATTTCTTTGGGTTGAGGAGGGGTGCTAGTTGTTGTAACCATGTCTTCTTACATGTAAGTTCTTTTATTTTGTTGAGATAATGTGGTATCGAGAGGATGCTACATTATTGGGGTTTTAAACATTGTATCTCTTTCCTTTAGAGAGTTCCAAATATTTTTAGTCTGACTTGTTTTCTGTGACTTGCTGCTTTCCTTTTCCAGTGTGCCAGGTAAGGTAATGTTTTCTTTTGTTACATATGAACATATGAAAATACTAGCAGAACTAAGCCTTATGGTCTATCAAGTTTGCTCTAATGTGCAACTAGCCCCTCAATTTGCAGCTGCCCTCTCCCACCCCTCTTCATCATAACACCCCCAACCCTGCCCCAACACCTCTAAAATGCACCACCATTCTACAGAACACCACCCCTCAGGCAGAGCATTCCACCTGTCCACCACCATTTCTGTGAAAATATGTCTCCTGATTTCTCACCTGAATCTTCCCTCCAACCTTAACTGATGCCCTCTTATAGCCCTCCCTCTTCTAAGCTGGAAAATCCCTTCTGTATTAATCTCCTTAAAGTATTTAAAGGTTTCAGTCTTATCCCACCTATCCTTCCTCTCCTCCAGGGAATACATGCTCAGCTTGGCTAATCTACACTCATAGGACTTTCACTCAAGTACCTGGATCATCTTTGTTTCTTTACGCTACACCCCTCCAACAACTTGATGTCCTTCTTCAGGAATGGTTGCCAGTAATGCACACAGTACTCCAGGTGAGGCCCGACCAGAGACCTGTACAGGGGAAGGATCACCTCCCTATTCCTGGAGAAGATGCCCTCGCTATACACCCTAGCATCCTATTGGCCTTTGCTGCTGCCTTCCTGCATTAAGCTGAGTTGTTCATGCTGCCAGTTGTAAGCACCCCAGATCCTTTTCCTCCTCATTACTTTCCAGCTTCACCACTCCCAGCTGATAGCTCCTCCCTGATTTCTAGCTCTGAAGTGCAGTACCTTGCATTTCTTGGTATTGAACCCCAGCTGCCGTGTTAAGGACCACTCCCGTGGTTTGTTCAGGCCCTTCTGCAACTCCTTACACCATTCAATGCCATCTCTACAGTTTCCATCTTCATATCATCAGCGAACAGATTGATCCTACTCCGGACCCCATGTGAGATATCAGCTGGAATGTCCCAAACAACACTGGTCCTAGTACCGATCCTGTGGCACACACTCATCACTACCCTTGGTGATGAGAGTCCTCCCACCACCCTCTGTTGCCTTCCATTCAGCCAGTTGATTGACCCAATTGAACATCTTTGTTCCCACACCTATGTATTCCAGCTCTGCCCCAGTCTCCCATGCTGCACAGAATCAAAGGCCATGCTGAAGTCCAAATACAGGACATCCACCGATGGTCCCTATCCAGTTCCTGGTCACCCAGTCATAATACTCAATTAGATTTGTCTGGCAGGATCTGTCCAAGATAAACCCATGTTGATGACCATCCTGGAGACTATTGTCCTCCAAGAAGGTCACCAACCTTTTCTTTAGGATTGTCTCCATGAGCTTCCCCACAATCGATATGAGGCTTACCGGCCTGTGGTTGCCTGGCTCATTCCTGGGGTCACTTATGTGAATAGGCACCACGTGAGTCATCCTCCAGTCCTGTGGTACACATCCTGTGTACAGGAGGTATTGAACAGGTCAGTCAGCGGCTCTGCAAGGATCTCTGCTAGCTCTCTGAGTACCCTAGGGTGAATGCCAACTGCTCCTGTGCCTTGTCCACCCTTAGTGACCTCAATATTTCCAGAACCCTGTCTTCTGCAATCCCATCAGTCACACCTCCCTCCACTACCCACCTACCCCCTTGAGGTATCTGTCCACCTTTCTCCTTCAAGAACACAGAATAGAGATATTCATTTAATGCCTCTGCCTGTTCCCCTTTCACAACTCACCCTCTTTCCTTCCAAATCATCACAATCTGGTCTTTGTTTTTCTTTCTTTCTCTAATGTATCTGAAGAAGTCCTTTTCTCCTTCCTTAATACCGTGTGCCAGTCTCCAGTTCTCTTGAGGCCTTGGCCACTCTGACTAGACTGAGAATCTCCTGAACTTCTTCATATATGCTTCCTTATTAACCCCTCCCCTCAATTTCTTGAGCCTCTAAAATAACTTACGCTTGGGTCTTAACCCTTCATAACCTCCTGAGTCAACAAACTGGGCTTCTTTGCCCTTCCCTTCTTACTCTGTGTCTTTGTACACATCCCTTTGGCCTCCATCAAACATCTTTAATAATATCCCACTTTTGACTAGCATCCATGTCTTGACAAATGCCTGCAAGATACTTACTCAAAATTTCCCCATCCTTGAAGGTCTGCCTTTACAATCAATCGCTTGGTTCTCATACCCCTGTTTCCTACTCATATTGAACTGTAGAACCACACTGAGTGGTGGTCACTCCCAGCCAGAGGGTCCTCCACCCCAGATCCCTTATAGCTACCTCATTTGAAAGTACTAGGTCCAGAGTCCTCTCCAATCTAGTCGGCTCCTGTACCAACTACATTAGGAAGCTGTCCTGAAATGCCTTCTAGTATGACCTGCTCCCTCACACTCGTGGTGGCTGGAGTGCTGCAATCCAGCCCAGGTAGATTGAAACCCCCACCACCACTGTGTTCCCTTTTAATACCCTTCTGATTTGCTTTGCTACTGCAGCTCTCTGTCCAGGTCCTCCCCTTGTGCTGGTGGTCTGTAGACTATCACCATCCTCAGTTTCCTCTCTTTGAGTCCTGAAACTGCATCCATAAGAGCCTCTGTTCTGCTTTCTTCCCCTCCTGCCTTGTAAACCTTATCCCTTCTCATACATAAATTGCCACACACCCCTTTCCTTTAGCCCTATCCTTTCTTAATATTTTGTACCCTGGGATCACATATCCCAGTCCTGGTACTGAGTAGCCCATGTTTCTGTGATGGCCACAATGTCCACCCTCCTCACTGCCAAGAGAGCCTGCAACTCTGCTAACTTATTATGTAGACTTCTCGCATTCAGCATGACCACCATCCACCCATATCCTTCCTTGCCTTACCCTGGGTTTCTCCCACTCACCCGTGTCTCTATCCTGACTCCTCCCATGTTATCTTGGGGGTAAACTCATCGGCTCCCTCTCTGGGTTCCTGCCTACCAGCATTCCACTCACCACTCCCCACCTAATTTAAACTCATATTTGCTGCTAAGTACCCCTCTATCCCCTGTTTTAATGTTGTTGGGTTTTGGGGGTGGGGGCATTGGTGAAGATAAAATGTTTTGTTTTTTAATTTTGGTCATGATTCTCTTTCCTCTGTGGCATGTTTAGCAAAACTATCAAACACTGTATTTCTGAACATCCATTTTTTTGTCCTTGGGCATTTCTGGAGATTCCATCAGTCTGAATATGACTAAAATGTGTTACCATTCTGGTTGTTATGTACCATTACTGGAAGGTAAGTCTTTAACAGTTTTTGGTGTTTGGTGTTTTCCTTTCTCAACATGTACACTTAATTTTTATGCTCTTGATTACATAATTTCAGGTAATTCCTGAAGCTGTGTGTTCTTTATCCTGAGAGAAGAAGTTGAGGATGTCTCTTTGGTGTGAGACAGGCACATTAATAAACACAGACAGCACTGGAGGACCCTGAAGAAAAGAACATAAAAGAATATCTACATGGATTTTACTAAAAGAATCACTCATCCATCTGATTATACCTGAGTGGACTTTGATTAAAAAAAATGTAAATGCTGCTGCACTGAAACACTATGGTAGTGTACGCCAGTCAAGCCAGTATCCATGCCATGACCACTACTTCTATACATTTCACCTTGTAAAGAATTGCAAAATGGTTTGCCTCCTTTTGGACACAGTTTTAATAAAAAAATAAAGGTCTAAAACAATATATATTAAACTTACTGTACCACACAAAACAAAAGAATAATTAATACTTGAAGTAAAGGTACTTACATAATTGGTAGTGTTCCTGAGTCCTTCTCTGTTCCATGTTTCACACAGATCTTCGCTGTGTCTGTCTCTTAGCATGCACTGTAACCTGCATGGGAGACCAACAATCAGAGTGAAAAACAGTTTAATATTTCATTTTAATGAGAAATGTCATCATCATCATCAGCTGTATACAACAATGACAGAATGAACAATAACTAGAAACATGGCTTTATAAACAGCAAATCAGAGTACAGCGTATAGAACAGGATTATCAAAGTTTCACACCCTTGTAATGCACTATGTGAAACATTTCATTGTTTTCAATGTCAGAGAGACAGTATTTATACTGACACTCTGTAACCTTCTGATGGATAATCACTGCTCAGTTACAACCAAAACTATGTAACCATGACAGATATTACTGACATACTTGTTAAATATTAGATACATACAGTACATCAGTTTATGTGCACAAAAGGAACATAAACTTTCTCATTCCAAATTATATGTATCCATGGAAACACCTCATGACAGAATTGTTAAATATTGAAAGATATCTACCATCAGAGAAAATACAAGGTTAATGCTTACATCTGATTACAAAATACTGGCAGTGTGCATGCCACTCAGGTGGCGTATAATGTTAGACAGGCATTAAGATGCAGGGACAACAAAAGACAGGCAAAAGCACTTTAAATTAAAATCAGAAGAAGCAATGAGAATGATAATTGCAAGCCAAGTGACTTCGTTGCTACCTTCACAGTCCTCAGTGAAGGGCATTCAGGGGGTGACTGATGATATTCACACCATTGAACTGGTGTTTCAATTACTCATGGGTCTGCCTTCATGCAGTGGAACTCCTGTGACTGTAGCATCCCCAGTATCAATTCATATTTCAAGTTCACAAGCATTCATCAGTGCTCAACATCAGTGGGGATGCAGTTCAAAATGTAGAACATAATGGGATTGGCACTTGCTACAAACATTGAGAAAGACAGTACATGTGATGCAGAACCTGAATACCAATCTGCTTTCCCTGAGGAACATGGCTTCATCACCAGTGCAGAGACTGGGTAATGCTGTGTACTAGAGCAATATCATACAAGGTTGGACAGGAACTGGTGGTGGAGCAACAGGAGACAGGTCTGTGTCTTGGTTGATACCCATATCAGGACTTGCTTGCTGGGCTGTTAAGCAGTAATTTTGGGTCGTAGGTGGTGCTATGGAGGGTGAAACTATTAGTGAGCAGAAGTAGGCATTGCCAATACTGCAATGCATTACATTGTACTGCTGTTTGTCCACAGGTTGAGGATGCATGCAAATGGGCAAAAGAAGCAGCAGCAATACAGTTCCTCTGAGAATGGAACAGTAAAAATCATGACAATAAGATATATTCTTGAAATGTTGTATGAGAATACACATAGGGCATGTAAAGGATGGACAGCAGCACATATATTGTTTTTCTTAAGTACCACCTTCAAAGAAGCAGCCCTTACAATCTTCAAGACTGAAGTTGTCACCTGATGGAATTCACATTTCTTTATTGAGTAATCAACATCGTTGTCACTAATGTGTGACTTCATCTTTCTGCCAAAAGCACAACCAGTGTCTTCATATTCCTCAGAAGATCCACTGTCAGGATGGGGTAGAAACATGGATGTCATGATCTTGCAGGAATGTGTCCCTTATTCATTTTATAAATGTTAGAATTTCCATATGTTTTGGTGACAGGTCCATGCACTGGTCATGTACAATAGTACCAGCAGCACTGAACACCTGCTCAACACTGACTCTACAGGGAGGGCAGTTAAGGTATTTTATCACCTCAGATGTCAATGCAGGCCACTCAGTTACCTTTCCCAGTACAACAATGGCTTGTCACCAATTGCAAGAAGTTTTTGTTCAGCAATGAAACAGTCAACCATGCAATGTGCTACTTTGAGTCTAGCCACCTCATCGTTGCTCCTCCTCTTCCACCTTGTTTTCCATGTGTGCAATCCAACCTTGCTTAAAGCATCCCAAATGGGATTACTCATTTTGTTTTTTGGTCTGCATGTTAACGTAGATGTGCCATATGAAGATGACAATGCTGTGGTGGTGGTAGCAAAAACACTCCATGCCTTATGTGTCTTGAGAATCTGTTCCCTGACCCTTCTGAAAAGAAGGTTGATAAGGTGTTCTACCCTCTGAGGGCCACCATCTAGTGTCTACTGAAGACTATACTTATAACATGGATCAAACATGGTGGATATGCCAAAGTCATCAGGCTGCAGAATTCCAACAATATGAGTGTTGCCTTCTTGGGGAGGTTGTTGGGGCTAAAACAGTGGGAGAATTCAAACATGCATGGGACAGACACAAGGCAATAGTAGTGGGTGGCAGGAAGTAGGCTGTTGGTTAACTAGAATCTGAAGCTTATCCAGTAGGTAGGAAAATGGGCAGACTGGGTGGGCCAAGTGGTCCTTATCTGCCGTCAAAGTCTATGTCTATA
This sequence comes from Neoceratodus forsteri, assembly GCA_016271365.2. Lineage (NCBI taxonomy): Eukaryota > Metazoa > Chordata > Ceratodontiformes > Ceratodontidae > Neoceratodus > Neoceratodus forsteri. Next base: position 420,849,908 of record CM057451.1, read on the forward strand.
TTTCTATGTTTCAGCACATGGAGCAGTGTCCACTTCAACATGTGGATCTGCAATCCAAATGGAAACATCTTCAGGCATTGAAACTGTAGCAGACTTGAGGATTACTTAACATCCATACAGGATGAACAAAGACATCAGAATGAGCTCGAGAGTTCACAATGATATAAGTGAGTCCAGAACAAGTGGCAGGCAGCAAAGGTGGAAGACCGGGTCGAGGAAGAAGCAGTGGAAAGGACACAACCAATGAGCACAGAGGAGAAAATGGTTTAAAGAACCACAAAGAGAGCAGATAAGAGCCCTCTAGGTGACAAAATGATGGCAAAACAGTTAATTGTCGAGACCACCCAGTTCAACTTGGTACACTATTATAGTAATGCCATGCAGCAGCTACCTTAACAGAAAAGGACTTGTGATAATCATAAACAAAGCATACTGCCATAAAGATAACTAAGATCCACTACAAGAAAGAAGCAGGGAACCAATTCAGCATGGTGGTCAGGAAACACCGAGCAAAGGACATCTGGATAAAGGCTGAAGGCAAGAGCAAACTCAAAATCATCAGCTTACGTAGGAGGAGGCAGGGATCCTTGCATTTGAGGATAACTGCTACATCGCCACAGGAAACAATGTGATTGTTCAACGAAGTCTTGGGGAAACCAGGAGAATACAAATTAACATCCTTGCCATTGATGATATACTTGCAAAGGTGAGCCAAAATGAGATGGACCACAGAAATTACAGGTTGGAGGGATGTACCTGGCATGGTAATAGGAACAGGAGCAGGACTTGGCACAACTGGAGGAGCTGGAGGTTAAGGAACATTGCTTGGAGATAGAAGGTCATCAGAACAAGGAGCTAGTGGAGCGGAGGCAGCTGCATCAAGAGATGAGCCTTGAGAGTGGATATGCAAGACTGAAGAGCAAATACAAAGAAAGACATTTGAACCATGAAGTCACAGATCTCTGACATGGGATAGGAAGGCTGAGGAGCCACAGTGAAGGCACTGGAGCCAGCACAGGCAGAAAACTGGAGATAATTGGGTCATAAAGGTCCCACCTATGAGCTGAAGTGGGGCAAGCAATGCCAAGGTGGTGAAGCTCTACAGTCAGACAAGGCACAGACCAATGACATATGGAAAGTCGAGTCTTGGTAGAATGCTTTCTGTCAGGTTGTGGTGGTGCAGAAGGAGTGACCTGAGGTGTGGGAGGATTGGCATCAGGATCTGGTACAGGAGCATCCAAGGAGGAGGAGGAAGCCATTATAAAGCAGGTCCTAGGAAGGAAGATCAACCAATGTAAGTGGAGAATGTTAATTAGGGCAACACAAAGGCCCATGCTGGAGAGCATCAACAGAGACAAAATGAGCAGCAAGACCAGGATGACACTCCTTCCCTGGTGCCAGAGGCAAGGGCACATGCATTCAAATGTGCAGGGATGGAGTCAACTAGACACAAAACCAGTCAGAGTAGGCACTATGAGTCCTCATCTAAAGTGAGGCTGTGCCTGGTGGAGGCAGTGATATAAACAAAAGAGCAGCAAAGACACCCATTCAAAGCCAGTCCACTGCCGAAAATGATACAACAGCTGGAGGACGAGACTTAAAACAATAAACAATTCAATAGGATTCCCATTCCTGGTAGACTGAAACCTTTCTTTAATCAATACTCCAAAGGCAGAGTTAGGAATAGGAACTGTAGAGCTGCTGGGTGTGCTGGGTGAAATCCAGGAGCTAAAACAGAAGATAAGGCATGAAGAGCAATGTGAAGCAGGGAGGAAAGCATAGTAGAAGGCCTGCACAGGAGGAAGAGGGAGCACATGGTGCAAGGAGAAATGCAGAGGGGTGTAGGAGTGGCAAGGCAGCAAGGAAATAAGAGGGATGGGAACCATATGGGGCCACGACTCACTACCACAACTCCAGTGTCCTCCGCTGTAGAAAAAATAAAGAGGCAAAGGCAGGCACCGTGACCGCTAGTGGCATGCAATGTTCCTTTTTTTGTTATTATTTTGTTGGCTATCAATTAAGATACTCTCTGATTTGGTGTTCCTTGCAGCTGTTAATCAGTAATGTATTTAAAATGTCCAACAACAGACCACATATGACAAATAGGACACAAGAGCTGAATGAAGGGATAGCAACTGTAAAAATGATTGCAAGTCTGACTATCACATCAAAATACTGCAGTTGCGCACTGTGAAGTATAGGTATGTGATATGGCAAAAGAAGCGTGGCTTTGAAACATGATTGAAGCCATTGCAAATGTATAGTTAGCAGTACTGCTCATTTCAGTTGGATGGTCACAGGATAGAATGCTCAGTTAATAAAAAAAGAAGAAAGTACAGGCACTGTAAATATGGCTATATAAAACAACCACGCTCACACACTCCACTTCATTGATAAAACATAGTAAGCAAATGGCAGCAGGCAGGTCTCAGTCAGCGGGGATGAATTAAACTTACCGGCACAGATGGGTACTACAGGAAGAAGGGACCAATCATAACACTGAGTTTTGGTGGCTCTGTTCAGGTGGTGAGTGGCAGTTTCAGTAACTGACACAGTGCAGACAGTCAACGAGAGCACCCAGTCCCAGAGCAGCAGATTTGTGGTGCATAACGTCTAATAATGCAGGCCAGTAAAGCTCACAGAACAAGCAGAGGTGCCCAGCAGCACTGCAGGCAAAGGCCCACATCAGGAAGGAAGGCAGGGAAAACTGGTGAGAGATGCTGAGGAAGGAGCTGGGAAACGGTGTGGGGAGAGAACAAAAATGGGACAGTAGGGAGAAAAGGAATGACAAAGCAAATAAGCAAGAAACAAAACACTCTCTGGACAGGGCAGGCCAGAGAGACAATAAAACAGACAGGGCAAGAAAAATAACAAGGGAAGACAAGAAACCAAAAAGGAGCAGAGAAGCCAGCACACACATGCAGAAGAGCTCCAGGTAGGACAATATTTTTCGAACACTAGATCGGGGGTCCAGGGAGAGGCTGGTTTATATCATGTGTTGGAGGTTATTCCCACATTGAACCCGGGCGAAGACTCCAAAGTGAGCAATAGGGTATTTGCAGTATACGTTTTTTCAGATATTTTCAAAGCAGGCAGGCTAGCAGAGTCTGTGCTTCATGGAACCTTCAACCACTGATTTTTCTTGGCTCTAATACACACAATCAGGAGACTGTATTTGCAGTTTCATATCAATTTAATGGCATATAGTTTCTGGCATTTCAAAACAGCTCCTGCAACAGTTTCCATATACAAGGGTGTTCAAATATTTTATCTCTTGTTAATTATCCATATCAAAACAAACTAATACAAAACACTATCACCAGCCTGTACAATTGTCCATGTATTAGTTGCACAACCCTTCAAGAACCAGTGACAGAATGCTGGTGATCAGGCAACAATACAAATTCTGGGATTTTAAAGATTCATGGGAATGGGTTTGAAACTTTAAAGTTCCAATACTCCAAAACCTTGATAATTCACCATATATAAAGCTAGTATAACACATTAGCAACTAAATAAATTGCAAGAATTACTATAATAATGATGACATTAAAAATGCACAAATATAACAAGGAGCAAAAATATCTTAACTGCCAGGTTAACTATTTAAAAGAAATTTTGGAGGGTAAAACATTTCTACTGACTTTCTATGATGCTTATTTTTGCCTATAAATAGGGTTACATTCTGAGCATTATAAAGGAACTGATATAAAGTCAGAATAGGAGAGAAAGGGGAGATACTGTTGATGGGGACCTTAGCATGCCAGCTGTTAACTGGAACACCTTTGCGGCAGCCTACATCCAAAAGCAGGGCCATTCTTGATGCCCTTCAGTTGGCATGCCTCAAACAGCTAGTTTTGGAACCTACTCGTGAGGGAGCAATCTTAGACCTCGTTACACTCAAATGGGGACAGTGAGAGATCTCAGATATAGAAGTGGGTAGCCATTTGGGAACAAGTGACCACCAAACAGTGTGGTTCATGAGAAACTCAACTACAAAGTCAAGCCATACAAAAGTGAGGGTTCTGGACTTCAGAAGGGCTGACTTTGGCAAGATGGAGAGTGGCTTACAAAAGCACTAGTAAACAGGCTAGAAGGAAGGGTGGAGCAACAATGGGAAACATCAAAACTGCCATCACAGAAGCAACAAGCCTTTGTGTGAAGCAAATAAACAAATCTAAATGAAAGAAAAAGCCACTATGGTTCTCAAAAGAGGTGGTGGTGAAGGTTAGGGAAAAAGATAGTATTTAGGAAGTATAAAGGAAACACAGAAGGAGCAAGAGAAAGCTGTACCAGTTAAGGCAGAAGGAAGCAGTGAGGGTAGTCAGAATAGCAAAGGCACAAACTAAGGAAAGAAAGCTGCTTCGGTTGAAGAGGATAAAACCTTTTATAGGTATATCAGAGGCGTAGAAAGACAAAGGAGGGATAGTGAGGCTGAATAGAATGGATGGTGGGTGGGCAGACAGTGACAGTGAAAAGCAGGGATACTGAATGAATACTTCTGTTCAGTATTCACAAAAGAGAGGTAGGGGGAGGTGCCTATTCCAATTAACAGAAGCACTCTGGAGGGGGTCAATCCCAGTCCTTTCACAGAAGAAAGGGTTCTGAAAGAACTCCTGAAACTGAAGGTGGAGAAAGCAATGGGGCCAGATGGAATTCACCCAGAATGCTAAAAGAATTAAGAAGAACTAGTGACACCACTGACTACCCTTTTAACAAATCATGGGAGGATGGTGTGGTACCTGAGGACTGGAAGAAGGTGGATATGATTCCCTTCACAAAAGTGGGACCAAGACAGAGGCAGGAAACTACAGACCTGTCAGTTTGACCTCTGTGGTAGGGAAAGTAATGGAATCACTTCTGAAGGAAAGAATTGTTGAGTACCTAGAAGCCAGTGGGGCTGAGGACCCAAAGCAGCATGGGTTCTACAGCGGGAAGGTCATGTCAGATGAATCTAACTGATTTCTTTGACTAGGTGACCAAAGTAGTAGACCAGGAGGGACTGTGGACGTGGCCTACTTAGACTTTAGCAAGGCATTTGACACAGTCCACACAAAAGATTAGTAGTCAAATTAACCAGCCTGGAGTGGGTCCCAGGTGGTAGCCTGGGTAAAACATTGGCTGAACAACAGGACACAGAAGGTAATTGTAAATGGAGTCCACTCTGAAGAAAGAGGGTTACTAGTGGGGATACAGAGTTCAGTACTGGGTCCAGTCTTTTTAATGTCTTTATAAGTGACATTGCAGAGGGACTGGAAGGAAAAGTATGCCTCTTTGCAGATGACACAAAGATCTGCAACAGGGTTGATACACAAGGAGGTGTGGAAAGGATGAGAAGGGACTTGGCAAGGTTGGAGGAATGGTAGAAGTATGGCAATTTAGATTCAGTGCAAGGAAGTGCAAAGTAATTCACCTGAAACAAAAACCCAGAGGAAGATTACACAATGGGGGTAGTAACAACAACAAAAATGGAAAGGGACCTGGGGGTAATTATATCAGATGACCTAAAGGTTGGCAAGCAATGTGAGAAGGCGGTAGGCAGGGCTGGGGATACTGGGATGTATAGGGAGAGTATCACCAGCAGAAAACAAGAAATTGTTATCCCCTGTACAGACAGTTGGTGAGACCTCATCTGGAGTACTGCATCCAGTTCTGGAGACCCCATCTCCGCAATGACAAAGACAGGATGGAAGCAGTTCAGAGGAGGGCAACTAAATGGTGCAGGGTCTGCAGAGAAGCCAGACGAGGAGAGACTAAAGGAGCAATATGCCTACCCTTGAGGAAAGGAGGGGCGAGGGGGATATGATAGAAACGTTTAAGTATCTCAGTGGAATCAACAGAGTCCAAGAGGTAGCATTTTTCAGAAAAGAGATGTGCAAGAACAAGGGGACACAATTTGAAGATAGAGGGAGACAGCTAAGGGCAATGTGAGGAAGTATTTTTTCACAGAGAGGATGGTGGACGCATGGAACAGCCTTCCTAAGGAGGTTGTGGGGTCTAAAACTGTGGGAGGAATTCAATAATGCATGGGATAGACATAAGGCAATTTTGTGGTGGGTAGGAAGAAATAGGCTGCTGGTTAAATAGGATCTGCAGCTTATCCTCTAGGTAGGGAAATAGGCAGACTAGTTGGGCCAAGCAGTCCTTATCTGCCATCAAAGTCTATGTTTCTATGTAATAATTGAGCACTCAATTAAAAAAGCATTTACAGTTATCTATATGTGAAAATGCTATTAATGATAATTGAAAAATTATGAAAAAATAAGAAAATGGGACAGGATACACAAAGGATCGCTCGGCATCTCGGAGATCTTGCCTGGCCCTATTCGCATGGGAGCAGAGATGCTCCAGTGCATCTTGGATGTGTCATGCCACACAGGATATGCTGGACCCCGAATATAATGATATGCGGTGCAACTCGAGGGCATGTAGCTGCATACACGTCACTTCCCCATTCATAAAGCAAAATGAATGCACAAACACAGTGCATATACAAGCGATACACCCATAGCCATCTAAGGAGATAAGTATAAAGAAGCAGACTTAAGTGAAAGCCCCAGCAAGTAGACTGCAGGATAGCAGCAGCAGCATCAGGCAGAACACCAGCTGCACAACAGAGGTCACACATATGGATGGTGCACCATTCCTGATGGTGAGCATGATAGTGTGGATGAAGAGATGGGCAAACCACCAATGTGGTAGCAGAAGGCACTGTAGGTGGCCTGCCCCATGGCGATATCATGCCAGACTAACATTCAAACAAATGACAGATGTAGAAACAGTCATCTGATACCACCTGAACAGGGCAATTCTGAGACAGCTCTGTGAGCTGTGCCATGATGAAATGCAGGCACTCACCAGAAGGAGTCATGTCATATCTGTGGAGACCAAGATGACAACAGCAATGTGCCTGCTCCACCACAGGAACCTTCCAGAGGCCAGCTGGAGACACCACTGGCATATCCCAGCCATCCACATCCTGTCTCCTCACACAATTCCTCCATAACACTGCTCTCACATGCTTCAGGGTTCATTTGATTCCCAAACACAGGCAGAGCTGACAGAAGCTATGCAGCAGTTCACTGGGTGGCATGCATGCCAGGCATCATGGGGCCATTAGCTGCACCCATGTAGCAATCTGTGCACCTCCTGGTGGTGAGCCCATGCCATATATGAATCACAAGGGATTCTACTCCATAAATTGCCAGGTGGTGTGCAATGCCACATGGCCCATCAGCAATATCTGCACCACACACCCTGGGAGTACAAACAATGCCTTCATATGGCACCAATCTGCCCTGTACCACCCAGTTTGAGACTGGGGATATTCCCAGTGGCCACCTACTGGGTGAATAGGGCATGCATACATGCCACAAACAGCACACCGTGGCACAACAAATGTCGGGAAGTAGTGCAGGTGTGCAGGGGCCTCGCAGGGCCTGCACAAGGGGAGACACCCAGGTCTAACAGTGGAGGAGGCATGCTGATGGGATGGTGCACACATCAAGGAGGACAGTGCAGCAGAACAGCACAGCATGGAAGGTGAGATGATGTGGGCAGCAGGCACATGTGTCAGGGGTGGAATGTGCCACAAGCACCCAGGCACAGGGACCGCTGGGCAATGGAATGTAAGCAATGCGGACTGGACGGGGCCGTCAGCCATAATTGTGGGCATGGTCAGGTACAGGGTAGATGAGGGCAGCCAGTGCAAGCAGTCATTGGAAAGTGCATGAATGCAGTGTCCCACCATGGGGAGGAGACACACTGGGAGGTGGGCCACAGGGACAGAGGTGGACAGGCAGTAGCCACATCAATATGCCATGATGGAGGGAGGTCTGTGGTACACAATGCACATGTATGTGGGTACTAATAGACTGATTTGTCCCCCACAGGTGATGTGACATATCCTCTGACCCTGGCTCCTCACCTCTTTCTGACATTCTGGCACAGAGGCGGAGGAACGTTACGAGGCAGAGATCACTTCATGCAACATCCTTGAGCATGTCTTCAGCATGTTGTGCTGAAGATGTGCTTGAGGTGCCTGGATAGATCAGGTGGTACCCACAATATAGCCCATTGAAGGCCTGTGGCATATTCCTGGTCTATTGTATGCTGTACAACATGGTCATTGATGGTGGAATTGCTGTCCGGGCTGAGGAGGATAACAGTTTCAGGAAGGAGACAGGGGAGGAGGAGGAGGAGGATGCAGTGGAGCAGGGGCACCATGCAGGGGTGGTCAACCACACCTGGCCTGCAGGAACCCATGTCTGGTCTCCTGGTTGCCAAGTCCCGCGGCACGGGACACCATAGTGGAAGAGCACTTTGGAGACCAAGGTGAGAAACACAGGTGGGAAACATTCAGCAGCCACCCACACACTCACACACACACACACATACACACACACACATAACACACATCACATTTCAGATGATAACCACACAGCTCGCATGTAGCGCACCCATGGGGTGACATCAATGCACAGGCACATGCACAGCAGGCCACACGTGGACAGGGTGGATAAGGTGTCTGTGCTGAGGATGACATGGATCAGTGTACATCTGCTGGCACACGTGCACAGCAGACACAGGCTGCACTCATCATGCCCATGTCACATAGCACAACACCAGTTGCTCCAACCATGCACAGTGCACCACACAGGTGTCCCACAGGCATTGTACCTGGGCTGGCACGTGCCACATCATGCTGCCCCAGGCATTGTCAGCCTGGTATGTGGGCTGCAACTGGTGCTGGTAATAGGGGCCATGGGGGCTGTCAACCAGGCATCAGTGGAGCCACCATGGCCACCATGGACATGTGGGGGCCACGCCTTCATCTGGTGATCACTGAGTCAGTGCCACTAGCAGCAGGGGTGTCCATCACCCCTGGTGTGGTACTGAAGTGAGACCATAAATGGGTGCTCACTGGTATGTCATCCCTGAGACCTAGATTAGATCTGGTGGTGTCAGGGATGGCCATGCATGGTAGTGCAGTATCAGCAGCAATGGGTTCACGATGCTGTGACCTGGGAGTGGCGATGCACTCTTGGGGTGTAGCTGGTAGCCCGGTAGCCACGTGGTGCACTGTGTGCACTCACCACCTCAGCAGCAAGTGCCATCCACTCAGAGAACGGTTGTGCCCACCCGCAATAAGCGAGCCTCTACCAGCATCTGTGCATGCTACGCGGCCAGTGACTCAGTTCCATGGCCAGCTGCATCCGAATGACCCTCAGCTCCACCCTGAGGATGTCTGCCTATGCACGGTGTCCCACAGGAGTCATGCAAAGCTCTCAACCTCGTCATCAGGGGATGAATCACAGGGACGGTGTCAATGGGCAGGTGGGGTCCTGGCCTGCTGTGCTACATCCACCATAGGTGGATGCCCACAATAGGCTGCTGTATGGGTGGGAACTGGGCGAGGTCAACCACTGCACATTCAGGAACACCGAGATCATGGTCCCCTGCCACCTACTGCTGCTCATCAGCACCATGATAAACAGTGTTGGCAGTCCCTGTCCCCACAGCAGCACCAGACACAGGGCCGCATCAACACCACAGTGGGCAGTTGTGCAGGCCACGTGGGTGGCCGTAGACCACAGGACTGCCAGCGCTGCATGGTGCCACCTGTGCATGCACTTGTGCCTCTGCTGGACTGCTGTTGACCTTGTCGCCCCATATCTATGTGGCATCAAGATTATCATCATCATCGCCCATCCATTCCTGATGCCAGTGGCAACAGGTCATCTGCAATGTTGACCTTGTCCACTGGATTGTCATCAGCGAAACCCAGTAGACTGATCATCCATAAGCTACCATGGCCACAAGCTATGGCACAGGCTGCAGAGGGGTTTGATGGTCCTGAATCATACAGCGCCACGTCTGGGGCTGTGGTGGTGTTGGAAGGGCATAGCATGGCATCCACCGCAGCCCCAGTTGAGTGTGGTGTGATGGTCTGGCCTCCTTCCTCACCAGGTTATCAGGAGTCCACCGGCCATGGCAGCACCATGAGGTTGGATGGAGCTGTAAAGAGAAGGGAAACCTAGTTACTGACATGTGTAATGGTATGTTCAGAGAGGCATGTACAGGAGACTTGCACATGTGCCATGGGTGTGGTTGACATGTCATACATGGGAATGCCACCCATGGGGCCTACTGCGGCCATTCACCAGCATAGCATAGACAGACATGCATCAAGGCCTGTACAGGTGCTACAGGACATGTATGGCACCAGCCCCCAGCCACCACACACGGGTACATCATCCCAGGCGACCACCACCCACCATGGTGGGAACACCCCTGCAGTGCTACAGGGGCAGCATGTCATGTGTCTGCAGCACACTGTAGAAGGAAGGTGAATTCCCCCTGCTCAATGCACACCGGACACATGGGTGCTTAGCGCCCATGGTGGGGCTTGTCAGAGCACGCATGTGCATGCACACATGGACCAGCACAGTGCTTGGGACATGTATTGCCACAGTGCTGCAATGGACTGACAGCTGTCTGGAAGCTGCCACCAGTACTCCCATCACCATTGTCTAGCCCATACTGGGTATCAGCCTCTCCTCATTTGGGGTGAGGTGCAACGTAGTCTGCGGTCACTCCCTCTCATCCAGAAAGCCATGATGGTGGCCATCTTCCTCTGCCACCCGCTTTATAATGGAAGTGCTTCCCACCCTGTGGTGTTGTTTTGAATTTGTCATGGGCATTTATGTGCCTGGCTACCTGCTTCTAGCCCTCATCCCTTTGGTAGTGGCTGCCACCCTGCCAGACAGGATGCTCTGCCTAGGTAAATGGGTGTCCAGCAGTGCCCTGTCTTCATCAAGTAAAGTCTGGATGTCTTTATTCAGCTGCATCGTCCTGTGTGGACATTGTGGTTCCTATGGGGAGCAATATGCAGGCATCAGCACAGTACAGGAAAATGTGGATGTGTACCAGCAATGTGTCAGGATGCTGCACAGACCCAGCACCCTCGACACCATCAAGTCCCCACTGTCAGATGGTGCTGACAAGCTGTAAATGGTAACATGTACACAGACCTACCTTCAGGGATGCAGTACCTATCAGTCACCTGTGGAGTGAGGAGGGGCATTCAGGGCATTTATTGCTCAGGGCATGCAAATGAGATTGGGAGCAACTGTAATGAGATGCAAAGCTGGTGAGATGCCCCTGAATTTGGCAATGAGCTGATCTGGGAGCATTGTCTGTGAATTGCATAATTGCCCCCAGCTCATCTTAATCAGCAATGTGCAACTGGTGCATTGAGCACATCCACCTATGGTGCATTCCTATGCATGCACAGTCAAATTGGTGGCATTTCCTGAATGTGGCACAAGTCAAACAGTGCATACCCACACATGCACAACGCAGGAGTCAGTGCTATGCTATGCATAAGCGCATCCTGTCTGGTGGTTCCATTAGCACGATTGATGACGCAGCGCATCCCAGTCCACATGTGCTATTAGATTTGTGCTGCATGACTTGTTGTGTGTGGGCATGACACATCAATGTGACATTGCATCATTGCGCACCTGCAGTGTAGGCACATCACACTAGCAGTATCGCGCAATCCCGGTGCACTGTGACTGGCATTGTTTGCCATTCACAAAATGGCAGATCCGCATAAACCATGCATGTTCAGCAAGTCATGATCCCTGACACTGGTCTCCCATCTGTACTGTGTGCACCGTGCAAGCACGGGGATGCGCAATGGTGGCAATAGTGCATTGCCACTCTGCAACACTGTGATGTGCGATCCAGTGCTCGATGGCCTATTTCGTATGTGATGCAAACAGGCTATTTCACACCAGCAGCCTATGCTGTGCACACCTGCTCCAGACTAACTGATTCAGATAATGCCACATGCACAGGCAGCTAGGTCCAGAAACATGAATGGGGTGGTGGAGCTAGTCAACCTAGTGGCACTTATGACACTGGAGGCCAGATCATTGGGTCTCAGTTCCTAAATGAGCCATGCTCTACAGTGAGGCGAGTGTGGTGGAGTCTGTGCCCAGAACAGGTGTGGAGTGTATGGGGGAAGTGCAGTCACTGCTATGGCAATCTGCAGTGCGGGACCCAGACAGGCTCTGGAGCCTTCGTGATCAGGTATGCAGGGTACAATGTACATCCAGGTAAGTCACAACAACTTACAATATCTCTAGCAGGCAGGAGTTTTGTTCTGGGGAGGGACAGTGTGGCCTGGTGTAAGGCCCCCACCCCACACACACACACTTACACACACAGGGCATGCCATGCTGATGCTGCATGTGGGGTGCAGCCATAGCCACCTTGCATAGACATGTGCAGCAAGGTGCACAATGGAAGTGCACTGGCACTGTGGCAGGTGCATTGTGGTTCTGACAGTGGCACAACACACATCCATCCACCCACTACCATTTTGGGCACGGGCTGGGGTGGTGTGTGTTACTACATGCTGCCCAGGGTCCCGTTACATTGGGTCACTGAGGATGTGGATCCATCACTGCATGCTGGCACCAGTGATGTTGCTGTGTGTCACAGGAGGGTGGGAGGGTGGTAGACACCTACTATCACCTCATGGTGCTCTTTGCTTGTGTTTCCCTGACAGGGCGGCAGACAGGCAGAGGGTCATGGTGGCAGTGGAGTCCAGGCTCGCTAGAGCCAGTGGAGAGCCAGGGATCCAGTCATGTGGGTGCATGTGGGTGCTCTGCTTGTGCATCCTCTGTGTGTTTATCAAGGGAATGGTTGCAGTGCCTCTGTGCCCATTGCCTGCCACACGTGCATGTCCATGTGCTGCATGTTGCGCACACACAGGTGTCGCCCGTGGGGGTGTGTAGAGACCACAGTGCACATGGCTCCTGTGTCCGCCAACCATGTACATGTCTGCTGAGGACCATGAGCACACTGTGAAGCTCCATTGGTGTTCGTACGGTGCCTGCACGGTTGTGCTGCCTGCTAGCATCTGCACATGCTGTGTGGTACAAGACTGCATGCCCTGCGTGTGTCACTCTGCATGCACATGTGGGTCTTGTGCTATCTCAATACCATTGCATGGTCACAGTGTGGCACTGTGTGCCAGCCTGTTGCTGGTGTGCAGAGTGCATGGCGGGCTGTTGGCCATTGCCATAGGAGCTGCCTCCAGTGCACTTGCATGATGGGCAAGGGAGGTGGAGCTGTGGACCATGGCACTTAGTTCCTCTGTCTGTGTCCCCAATGTAGGTCCACAGAGAGTCCAGCCCAGTGTGCCAGGGAGGAGGAGAGAAGAGTATTTGTTCAGCCAGCAGGTATCCAGCTGAAGAGAGAGCTCTGGCAGATATTGGCACCACTATAGCAGAGGCAAGAGCAGCTCCTGCAGGCAATAACCCTGCTTGTGAGGTGCTGTGAACTGGGTGCAGGAGGTGGATGCCGAGTTGTGCCTGTCTGGGACATTAGGCCACTGGCCCAGTTGAATGTAGCCCTTTGTTGCTTGATCCCCACCATCCATGCCTTTTCTCATTGCCAGATGTCTTCCTCTGTTCCCCACCACGTACTCATCCCCTTACTGTGTGCTCTGTTTCCTGCTACGGTGTTCATTCCACACCACCCTATCCCTGTTCTTAGTTTTTGTACCTTTGTAAATAGTTTCTGGTGTTAATTTCCTTTTGAGTAAATATTTTCTATTGATGTCGGTGTCTGTGGTCATTCATTCTACCTTGTGCTGGTCCTCTGTTGTGCTTGCTGGTTTCCACTGTACCTTTGTTCCCATTTGCACATGTGCATCTGTGGTACTGCATTCATGCCCTGTCCATCTTTCATGCACACTACAGTGTGTGCCCTCCTTATTGCGAGTGGCCTGTTGGATGGCCTTCCACCATGAAGGCTTCCACATTGCCCTATTCTGTGTGTGGTGCATGCTGGTTGGTTCTGTTGTATTAGTCCCTGTTGTTGTGCAGCTCTTCTTGTGGTCCACAATGCCTGTGGGTACATTCAGCCTGTGCAGGACATGGCCTTCAGCCTGTGTTCCATTGTGCCTGTCCCCTATGTGCACCTGTGTTGCAGCTCCCATGCCCACCCTGATGTGTTCCTGTGCACCGAGATGTATGGCACCCTCTGCCATGCTGGCTGGCGCACCTCTGCTGCTGTGCCCCACCTTGCAATCACCCCTGTGCATGGCGTCTGTGCCTGATGGTCCCCTGTGTTGGGTGTGCATCTGGTGCTTCCTGGTGTCACCATGTGTGCTCTGTCTGTGCAACTCATCTGCTTTGGCCACTCTCTGGCCCTTTGGCCTCTGACCAGTCCCTGCCTGGCTGTTCACCTGTATCCTTTGTGCTACTGCAGTCTCCCCATTGCTCCTGTGTCCCTTACTGACTTGCTCTTTATTCAGTGGTGTGTGGTCCAGGGTGCTTCTGTGCATCCCGTTGCACTGGGACATCTCAGGTTGGACCATGGCACTTCAGTGGTATTCATATTAGGGATCGTATAGTGCACCTGCGGTGCATCCTTCTGTGAATACCACTGTTTGGGGATGGCGCATCTCATTTGTGCCACGTGATCTGCTTTCTGAATTCTGCCCATGACATTTATCTTAAATATCTCTATTGCCAAATCTGGGTTAAATGACTTCTCAATTACAATAGAGATTTACAGTATAAGGTTGATTATACATTTTAGAATCAAGATCTATTACTTAAACCACCTTCTTGTGTATGTTTGCAATTGCTGTCCATTTTCACAGAAATCGTTATCGTTATTGTAGAGGTTTGTATCCAAACATAAGGTTTATGGGCTTGCTGGTATTTGGTTGCTGAACTGGTGAGGCAGTGAGAGGTCCTCTGGACTTGCATTTCCATTTTACTGGTTACTGCTGTGGTGAGAGAACAGCAACTGGATCTTTATTTTGAGTGGGGTGAGCCCCACTACTCCAAATTCTGGTTCTATAATTATTCTTGCAGAACTGCACTTTACACCAAGATTCTGGACTAAAATCTAACTTTCTGGCAGTGAGAAGTGCCAATTTTATTATTTTATTTTAATTGGTATTGTTAATATTGTGTATGTTTTCTTTACTTTTGTTGTGAAATGATTTTTAGAGGGAATTTATTTGTTTATGTTTTAGTTATTTTCTTTTTCCTATCCTCAACACGGTGGAGAGACTTGGGGAAGTTAAATTGATTTTGTTTAGCTGTTTATCATTGTAGTTATCTTACTTTAGATTATGTTAAATTAGTAGTTTAGTTACTTTAGTTGGATTTAATTGTACAAGAATTGATTTTAAGTATATATTATTTTGTTTTTAAATTATTTATATCTGAGGATTTGTATTTTATGAGATGTGCCTACCTGTTGCCCCCGTCATGCTACTCAGCCTCTGCTTTCCTCCCTCCGCCCCTTTATACCTCCATTTTTCCATCGACCAACATTGTCGGGCTTTAGGCATTGCCCGTGGGGGGGTGGGGTGGGGGGTGAACAGTGGAGGTGAGTGGAGTGGAGTGCCCATTAGGGTGATTAAGCCCAGGAGACTCCTGGGGCAAAGTGGAGCTTGGGCGAAGACCATCTTGTTTGGTCCCCATGCCCAAGGGCACCATCTTTAATGAAGGGCAGGTAGTGGGGCAGCCCAGGAGTTTTGTCAACCGGTTGATGTTGTGCAATGCCAGATCTGTCCAGAACAAGCCTGCTGTGATTTCAGATCATGTTGGCTCGACAGATCTGGCTTTCACCACCTAGACCTGGCTGTATAATAATGTGGGACCAATATTGGAGCTGCAATTCCAGCCGGGTATATGTGATTCATCACCGAGGTTGGACTGCAGGGGTGTTTTGTATTTTTACCAATTATTTTCCAGGTGAGACACACTAAGCTGAAAGCTTGTTTGCAGGTGCAACCTGGGAGCACAAGGAAGTTAAGTGACTTGCTCAGGGTCACACAGTATGCACCTAGGGGCTGTGGGATTCAAACCCAGGTCTCAAGATTTGCAGCTCAGAGCCTTAACCCACTGCACCATACTGCCTCCATACTGCATCCATTGCAATCTGTTTTAAGATCGAATTGGCTCTCACTAGTGTTTCAGTTGAGGAGACCATCTCTTTTGAATGTGCTATTATGCAGGTGTGGGCTATTGAATTGCTCTCATCTACTGTCCACCAGGAGATGAGAAGCAATTCCTAAGAAATAGCAGACTTCGTTGTCGACTTGGCTTTTGAGTCTCCCAGGCTGATGATCCAGGCAACTTTAATGCATGGGTCAACGATGACGAACTCTCGCTTTTGGACAACACTTCCTCCAGTTAATGGACTCACTGGTCCCTAACACAGGTGGTTACCACTGCCACATTAAGGTGGCCACTCTTTTGCTTGGTCTTCTTCCTGGGGATCGAGGGCCTCTGATGTGGGGTGGAACCAGTCAGCTAGTCAGATCACTACACTGTAAGATTCAATTTTGGCACCCCACCCTGTAGGTCGACCCTGTGGAGATGGTCAAGTACCGTCCTTGCGGAATATCTCTTCCAATGGCCTTGCTGTGGTTCTTGACCTATAACAATTTCCTGAGCATTGCAATGATCCAGAGGCACTGGTTGTGGCTTATAACACCGCCATTGCCTCTGCCCTGAATCTATTGCTCCAGTTAGGTATCGTCCTCTTTCTGTGACCTCGGGCCCCATGGTTTGATGGGGTTTTGAGGAGTTATGACGTGGACACAGGTTAGAATGTTGTTGGCAGAAGTCTGGCTTGGATGCTGACCACCTTAGACTGTTAGAACATTACCAATTCTACCAGTCAAAAATCTTCTGTAAGAAGGCAGAGTACCTGTCAGGGAAATTTCTGCCACTCAGAACTGACCAGCTCAGCTATTCAGAACTGTGGACAGATTGTGCAACCCAACCTGTCTACAGCTCTAGAAACATTTTCACAATTACAGTGTGATGAGATTGCTCGGTTCTTTGCTGATAATGTGGCTGACATTAAGTCAGACATCTGTTTGACATGCTCTATGCAGGTTGCTAGTGGCCAGGATCTGGTCACTGCCCCTTCGTTTTCCTGGAGTACCTTCACCTCCCAGAAATCGTGGATGTTATGCAGATTGTCAAAGGGCTGCATCCTACCTGCTGTAGTTTAGATCCAGGCCCTACTTCCCTAATTTTAGGGTGTGGAGTCCATTTTACTGGTTCTAGCACAGATAGTCTGGTGTTCCTTGACTCTGGTGAAAATCCCCATTCCTTGAAAGAGGCAGTAGTGACACCCTTGTTGAAGAAAACATCTCTGGACCCAGACTGTCTTGCCAACTACAGACCTATCTCGAACCTCCCTTTGTAGAGAAGGTGAGTAGGGAGGTGATCGAGAAGGTGGTGGCAGCCCAGTTGGAGAACCATTTGACCATCCATAGCATCTATGAACCTCTCCAATCAGGTTTTTGAAAGAGGCACAGTACCGAGACTGCGCTGGTTCGGTGCTCAATGATCTCTTGATGGCGAGAGACAGAGAAAATGATCCATCTTGGTACTATTAGATCTGTCATCAGCATTTTACACAATTGACCATGGGTGCTTCTTGAGAGCCTGAGATGTATTGAGGACTCTCTGGGATTGTTCTCAGATGGTTCACTTCATACCTCACTGGAAGAACTCAGAGGGTGGTGTCAGGGTTTTCCTCTGAGCCCATCTCTGTATTCTGTGGGGTTCCTCAGGCTCTGTATTGTCCCCCATGCTGTTTGCATACATGTTTCCCTCGAGTCATTGTGAGACAGTATGGGCTGAGGTTTTCACTGTTATGCAGATGATACCCAGCTGTACCTGTCCTTGCACCCGACCTGGAAGGAGCTACCTCAGAATTTAACAGCTGCCTGAATGAAATCCAGGATCGGATGAGGTCCAGTTGGCTGAAATTGAACTCTGGAAAGACAGAGGTGCTGGTATTGGATCGGATAGCGGATAGGGGACCTATAGCCAGCTCCCCATCTGGAGTGTTTTGCGGGGATGTCGAGCTACGGGTATCTGAACTGGTGTGAGATCTGGGGGTGATATTAGATGCGGGGCTGACTCTTGATCTCAGCTGTCAGCAGTGGTAAAATCATCTTTTATCATCTAAGAAACATCGCAGAATCAAGCACCTCATTCCGTCCTGCGATCTGCCAACTCTGATCCATGCCTTTGTGACCTCACGCCTGGACTACTACAACTCGCTTTTACCTTGGGCTTCTGAGGGTTGATACCCTGCTTGCAGCTAGTGCAGAATTCCGCAGCCAGAGTATTGATGGATACTCCTAGATCTTCCCATATTACTCCTGTGCGGGAACTGCACTGACTGCCAGTTCAGTGGGGATCACCTTCAAAGTTGGTTTACTGACTTTAAAGCCCTGCATGATCTGGGCCCTGATTATTTGAAAGAACTCCTGATCCCTTACCACTCTGTGAGATCGCTCTGCTCAGCTGATATGGGGTTGCTAGAGATTCCAAGGGTAATATTAAAATCAGCAGGGGCTCAGGCTTTCATGTTTGCGGCCCTTCCTTTGGAATTCTCTACCCCATCAGATAAAGGAGTATCGACCGTGGGGAGTTTTAAACAGGCTCTTAAATCCTTTTATGGGAAAGAGCATATGGTTGACTGATTATTAATTGTTGTGTGTGTTTCATAACATTTCTTTTGTATCTCTGTTTTCGTATTCTGTATTTTATCTCATTTAATTGGAATGCACCTTGATATTCGAAGGCGCAATATAAATAAAAATATTATCATTATTATAATTATTATTATATAACAGTCAAAACAGATGATTTGGAAGTACTTGTATACCATTCCACCTATATCAATTAGGACAGAAGAACAAAATTCTGTGAAACCATGTACAGTAAACACCCTGTTGTTTGATTCTGTTGTTTAATTACACAGAGGATATGGCATGGGCAATATGAAAATAAACAATGTACTTTTTGTTTCAGCGCTTTACCTCTATTGACATCACCAGTGCAGAGCCACAAGTGAGGTCTAGAGAGTCAAACCCTGAAGCAAAAATAAATCACTTATTTTCACACTGCCAATGCTATATTTTATTTATACAATGGATAAACATCTGCTTTTATACTGTGGCTTTGTCATTGTGATGTGTGCACCTGTTGGTGAAAGTGCATAATAATTATGTGCTATCACGCCCGATCCGTAAACATCCCCATGTTTCAAGGATCACTCCGGTGAACTATTGTTTTCAGCTGCTGGGAGCACTGTCACTGCTGTGGATACTCCTGACTCAGTGATTTTCTTTTGCCTTCCTCTGCAAAATGAACAGAAGAACAGCGAAGATACTCTTTCCATTTTCTATGGGATGAATAAACCAGACTGTTCAGCATGGCATCGGGAAATAGACATAACTGGAAATATTTTGTCTTATAGACAAATAATAATAATAATAATAATCTTTATTTTTAATGTGCCTTTCAGAAATCAAGGTGCAGAATAGATTGTAAATCACATCAGAATAAAACATTATAATAAAACCAATAGAATAAATAACATCAAACATCATGATAAAACAGTAAAATCAAACCAGGTCAGCATCGTCACAAAAGCCTTAGTCCACAAAGGATTTTAATGCTTGTTTAAAACCCCACAGTCGCGCACTCTCTGATCCAACAGGTAGAGAATTCCTGAGGGTTGGTGCCATGAACATAAAAGCCCAGGCACTGGAAGATTTTAAAACTACCCTCAGAATCTCCAGCAACCCCTCGTTAACCAAATTGGCGGTCGCTCTGGGAGGTAAGGAACCAGGAGCTCTTTCAGGTAGTCAGGGCCCAAACCATGCAGGGCTTTATAAGTCAGCAAGCCGACTTTAAAGGTGATCTGCACTGGACCGGCAGCCAGTGCAGTTCCTGCAGCACAGGTGTAATATGGGAAGAATAATATCCCAGTTAACAACCGGACTGTGGAGTTCTGCACCAGCTGCAAGCGGTGGATATCAACCCTGGAAGCCAAAAGTAAAGGAATTGCAGTAGTGCAAACGCGAGGTCACAAAGGCATGGATCAATGGTAGGTAGGTCCCCGGACAGAACAACAAGGTGCTTGATCCTAGCAATGTTCCTAAGATGGTAAAAGGATAACATAACGATGGCCGACACTTGAGCATGTAGTGTCTGCCGGTCATCGAAAAATCACCCTAGGTCGTGCACCTGTTCAAGAGATAGGGAGCTCAACATCCCCAAGAATAAACCCACAAGGATGGTTTGTCCCCACCCCTATCCGCACTAGGATCACGACTATCACCTCGTCTTCCCAGCCAGCTGGACCTCATCCAACCTTGGATTTTGCCAAGGCAGTTATTAAACACCGAGAGTGCTCCATTCTGGTAGGTGTAAAGACAGGTAGAGCTGGAAATCATTGGCATAACAATGAAACTCCAGCCCATACCATCTTACAATGTCTCTGAGGGAAGCATGTACACCGCAAACAACATGGGGGATAGCACTGAGCCCTGGGGCACCCACAAGACAGAGAGATAGGATCGGAGGAAAATACCCCAATACCACCCTCTGAGTTCTACTGGTGAGGAAAAGTAAACCATCTGTGGACCAAACCTGAAAGCCCACAGATGATTCTCAGACACTCAAGCAGTACCCCATGGTCTACAGTGTCAAATGCTGATGACAGATCCAGTAGGACCAAAATGGACCACTTTTCTGGTCTCTCACCATGAAGAGATCATTGAGCACCCGAACCAATGCAGTCTCAGTGCTGTGCTTCTTTTGAAAACCTGATTGAAGAGGATCGTAGATGCTATGGATGGTCAGATGGTTGTCTAACTGAGTAGCCACTACTTTCTCAAGTACCTTCCCAACAAAGGGAAGATTTGAGATAAGCCTGTAGTTAGCGAGGAGTCAGGGTCCAAAGAAGCCTTCTTCAACACTGGTGTCACCACTGCCTCCTTTAGGAAGCAGGGATATTCACCAGAGTCTAAGGACACCAGACTATCCTTGCCAGAACCGGGATGATAATCTCCCCACAGCCCATAATCAAGGCTGTAGGGCCCGGATCTAAACTACAGCATGTAGTGCAGATACCCTGGACAATCCTCATAACATCCTTGATTTCCGGCCTTTTGAAGAAACTCCAGAAAAAGAGGGAGTGCAATCAGGACTGGTCCACGGCCGTTCCTATAGGGAGTGTTGCGTGGGTCTCCACCCTGATGTCATCCACCTTATCTGCAAAGAACCAAGCAAGCTCCTCACACTGAGTTTGTGAAAATCTCTACAAACCTGTAGGCAGGTTGGGTTGCACAGTCTGTCACAGTTCGAAAGAGCTGGGCGGTTGGTTCTGAGCAGCAGCAATTTCCGGACAGGAATACTGCCTTCTTACGAGCAATTGCTGACTGATAGAGTTGATAGTGCTCTAGCAGTCTAAGATGGTCAGCATCTAAGCGGATTTCCTGCAGCACCTCTCTAACCTGTCCTAGTGCGTCGCATCTCCTCAAGTTTCCATCGAACCATGGGGACCGGGTGAAGGGAGAGAGGATGCACACAGATTGGAGCAATGGAATCCAGAGCAGAGGTAATGGCCTTATTATAGGACAGGACCAGAACTGCTGGATCTGAGCTCATCACAGTAAATTCTGATAGGTCAAGTGCCACAGTTAGACCATTGGGAGTGACATCCCGTAAGGGTGGTACTTGACAATCTCCACAGGGGTAGGTCTATGCAGGGGGTGCCAAAATTGAATCTCACAGTGTGATGGTCAGACCATCTGGCAGGTTCCACCCACACTGGGCTTCCATCCCAGGAGAAAACCTGATCAAGGGAATGGCCACATTTATGAGTGGCAAAGGTAACAACCTGTGAGAGGCCCAATGAATTCATCAATTGGAGAAGTGCTGTCCAAATTGTGAGAGTTCATCATCGATCAAGCACTGAAGTCACCCAGCACCATCAACCTGGGGGACTTCAATACCAGGTCAATGACGAAGTCGCCACTTCCTTAAGGAATGGCTCTCGCTCTGGTGGACGGTAGATGAGAGCCAGTCTATAGCCCCTACCTGCCACTACAACACATTTGAATGCTCTGCTCTCCTCAACTGGAACACTAGTGAGACCCAATTCGGTCTTGAAACAGACAGCACCCCCGAGGTCCAATCTCAGATGGTGTATCACCGAATACCAGCGGAACTGCCGCCTCAAACGGGGTTAGCATTTCCGTCCAGCCAGGTTTCGGTGACGCAAACTCCCATCCGCTGTACCCACCAAGTCTGCCACAATAGCAGTCTTGTTTACAATGGATCTGGCATTGCATAACACTGCCCGAGTTGGACAGAACCCTGGGATCCCCAACCATCTGCCCACCATTACTAGTGGTGGTGCCCTTAGTATGGGGATCAGACAAGGAAACCCACGTTCTGACCTCCATTTCACCCCAGGGCATCTTCTGGACTTAACAATCCTGATATGAGTGTTCCTTTGTCCATCCTCCACTGTTCAGATCCCACCCCTCCCCCTCCTCCTCAGGGCAATTCCTATGGCCTGACAACGTTGGTAGATAGAAAAGAGTAAAGGAGGGAGAGAGAAGGGCAGAGGGCATGAAGAGTGGAGGATGAATGCTGCACGACTGGGGGTGGGATTATAATAAATATCCCCATCCTTCAACATGGAGTAAGACAATAAACTCCTACTCTCAAAGAAATTAATAAAAACAATCCAAAAATTTAAATAAAATTTACAAACAAAATTAAACAACCATAAACCAAATTAGTATATATTTAGATATTACTGGATAGTTTTGGTTTGCCACACTCTTCCACTGATGGACAATAGAAATTCAACAATGGTAAAGTACAATACACATTCGAGAGGGCATGGTCCATATTTTGCTATTGAGGGCATGATAATGTTTTACACTGCAAATACATATACACATATATATATTTATGGCAAAACACTGCATTTAATACATCAGTTAGGGTTTAAGTGACAAAAGTCAGGAAATGAGATGTTAGGGTGAGCACCTAACCTCCCCACACCTCTCTCTCCACAGACTGACAGATGCCGGGTGTGACAGGGGTTGTGTGCCCCAACTCTCACCT
The DNA here is from genome assembly GCA_016271365.2 of Neoceratodus forsteri. NCBI lineage: Eukaryota > Metazoa > Chordata > Ceratodontiformes > Ceratodontidae > Neoceratodus > Neoceratodus forsteri. Next base: position 420,872,911 of record CM057451.1, read on the forward strand.
CATTCCATGTGTAAGCAGGTTGACATGTAAGCAGGTTGACATGCTACAGTAAAGGAGAAAGGGAGAGTTAGTCCACACGACCCCCATGTCACACCCCCGTGTCTGTCAGTCTGTGGAGGAGGGGTGTGGGGATTAGGTGCTCACCCCTAACATCTCATTTCCTGATCTTTGTCACTTCAACCCTAACTGATGCATTAAACACAGTTTTTGCCATAATGTCCTTACTTTTGAAAAAGTGTAATATAAGAAGTAAAATGGCACATTCATAAGGTAAAAAGAAATGGGCAGACTGGATGGGCCTTGTGGTCCTTATCTGCAGTCAACTTCTACTGTATGTTTCTATGTTTATAAAAACATGTATTTGTGGGATTGCAGGGCCCAGTTACCCATTACTGCATAAGACTTTAATATAAGTAGTAAACATGTATTGTTGGCCCCATGGTCCCACCAGGTTGCCTATTACTGCATAACAATATACATCTGAGATAGCTATACAGCATCCCTATACAGCAACAAGCCCTTGGAACACAAATGTAACAATATCTCAAGAACCGTGTAACCTACCAAAAATTTCACTGCAGGCTTACTGTATTGCTTAAAGTTGATCAACAGCATAGATCACTTAAAGGTGATCTATGCTGTCAAGTGAAAAGTCTGTATCTCGTTTTGTTTTTGAGATAATGGCACTGAAAGCCGTGACACAGACTGCAAAGCAATCCTGGGGAAAACGTCAGCTACGTCATTGAATATCTGTGTAACGAATTAATTCCCCAACACCTAAACAGCGTACTTCACATCCCTAACACATATCTTAAACACCCTGCAAATGTGAAGTAAAAAGACCAAACTGTTATTGAGATATACAATTGTAAAGTTTTTACACCTTTAAAAATTTTCGGTCATGAGAAAGCAAATTTCTGTCCCACAAGAAAATCTTTGGCCATGAGCCAACAAAATCTTCATCCACAAGCGGCCATCTGGTCACACCAATCTGGGCCATCTGGTCATCCCTGGGTCATCTGATCTTCCCCATGGACATCTGGTCATGAAAATCTGGCTATCTGGTTGTCCCTTAGCGAGGAAGCTCATGGCTGAAAATTGTCTCACAGCTGAAAATTTTGCAGGCTAATGGCAGAAAAATGTTAGCGAGTCATGAATGAAGAATTTTAAATTTTAAAACTATATTTTTTGACAAAACCAAAGCAAACCAAAGGCGTGGCTTGATGGGGGGTCCCATAAGCAAAACCCAAGCCTCATTTGCCCCAAAAGTCACTCCGCGGAGAAAACTACAACATTTTTCAGTCAGAAAACTGAAAACAAGATGGCGGCTCTGGCGGCTTAAATATTTCTTATGGCAGAAGATTTTCCACCATGAGCACGCAAAATTTTTGGCCGTAAGGGATGACCAGATAGTCCTGAGGCCATTCTTCTTTCTGAAAATATACATATAAATTTTTTGTGAACTGAGCATGCTCAGAACTTGAAAATCTAAATTAAATAACTTTAGAATTGATTAATATTTTTCACCAAACCAATGCTGGATTGTTCCTTGACCCAACCTCTTTCTACATTCAAGTTTAAGGCCAATAGACTACATGGTGTCTGTGCTGCACCAAGGGCAAAAAATGCATCAAAAGTGGCGAAAAGTGCATGTTGTGGTTCTTCACAGGGAAAAATTGTATGTTCAACTGAAATGCAACTTGGTAAATCAAGAGATCTACAATATCAGACACGCATTCACATTTTGTGCAAATCCGTTGAATGGTTGCAAAGTTATTAATATAAAATTTGAGGTTTAACATTAATTGGCTACTCAATCCTAACCATATATATATATATATATGATATATATATATATATATATATATATATATATATATATATATATATATATCCATATATATATATCCTATTTGACCTCTGATCAACATCTGAGGATTTATTTCCAGGTAACAAAGAACAGAACTGAAAGGACCTTATGGCAATTAAGGCATCAGTTCAATAGATCAACAAAACAAATGGACCTTCATTCAAAGGGTCTTGGCACTTCAATAACTTTTAATTTTCTTAACTGCTTAACTTAAATTATGTGCTGTATATTATTTTACTCATTCCCTTGCCACATGGGATGCATCTGAGAAGGAGCAGTTAGCAGCTCAGCATGTCTTTCATAGTAAAACTTATAAGTAAATAAAAATTAAAATAAAGTACCCTTTATAATCGCATATCTAAGTGTTTTTAAATCATGTTTTGTGTGAAATCAGTTTCCGGAAAAACTGAGATCCTGTGACTGGAGGTCGTTTTCTAAGTGATCTTTTCAACTGCTGTTTTAATTGCCATGAAGTCTTCATACAAGGGAAGTGAGTGCAGTTCTACTTTTGCTGCTTCAAAGTATTCTTGTATTTGAACTTGCAGCACAATGCCATTAAGCTCCCTACCTGTGACTATACCCATTTATGGATTTATGTTGATTTACCTATGAAACAATTGTAAAAGCAATGCAGAAGATAAGTATATCTAGCTTTTATATTTCCTTGCCCTCTTGAGCAAGAAACATCTTCAGACAGTATGACATTTTAGAGGTGTGTGAGTTGCTGCCCAGTGCAGTTGATACTTTATGGGGCTCGTCCCTCAGGCACCAGTGAATCGGCGAGCTGTCTATAACAGCAGTTTAAGAGAAACAGTCTTCACCTGAAAGAAAAGTGCTGCTCTAATAAGGGATAGTTACAAGCTGATGCTTTATGGGGCTCATCCCTCAGGCACCAAGAAATCATCAAGCTGTCTATGACAGTAGTGTGAGAGAAAGGACAGCACTTGAAAGAAATCTGCCACTGCAATGAGGGACAGTTTCTTCATTACAGCGGGACCTTCCCCTCCCTCAGAACCAGGCACACAGACATACCTTCTCTCTGTTGGCAGCAGCTGACAAGACTCCTGCCATGTGCAATACAGTACACAATAATGCGCATGGCCAGAGTTACTGTTCTTGTCAGCTCCTGCCACTGAGCACCTTTGTTTGTTCTGTGTGCCTTTTCCTGGTAAACCATTTCAATAAATAAATAAATGAGCCACATTGGCAGCTCCTAATGCCTGCCACACACTCCTGGAGAGCCAACATTGGGTTGCCCAATCTCCATGTCAGCATGTATCCCCTCCACTTCAGTGTGCCAAAATAATTTTTATTTATGTTTCTGACACCGGAATGCCCATTCCGGTGTCAAGTGTTTCCTACCACCCCTTATATTTCAAGTGCTGACATCTGGGTGCCCAATCCCATGTCAGCCTACCCCTCCACACACACATGCACACACACACACTACTGTGGGACATTGGGTGCCCACCCCAGTGTGCTTTAATATTTTGGTAACCTGTAAAATAAAACCATGCCCAAAGTCTTTTTTTTCCCCTGTAAAATATAAAATGGTCCCTAGTCATCTCCCTAGTCCTCCTCCTCCATCCCCTATCTTTGGACCCACCTCCCCATACCCTCTTACCCCATACTTACCTCCAGGGGTTGGGAGCAGCAATCTTCTATGGACTGGGACATGTCTGCTCTCTTTAAAGCCAATCGGCAAACTGAGGAAATGACAGTAAACTGTATAATAGGAGTCAATGGGGGGTTTCAACTAGATTGATATCTCAGCCATTTTCAGAATTTCAGCTAAATTTTCATCATGGGGTTCTTGGGACCCCACCTCATGCACATTGTCACTGTCATTTGGTTACTCTATCCTGAAAGATGATTTTGTGGTTGCTGCATGGAATCACCTTTTGGGACCAATTAATGAAATGACAGTGCCACTTTTCATGAGGTGGGGTGCCAAAACCTATGTTGCAAATTTGGTGAAAAATTCAAAAATGACTGCATTATGAGCATGTGTTGCACAGTTTCTATGGACACTCATAACTTTGCAATTTTTAATATTTTCACTCCAGATTTTAGCATTACCATTTTCACACCTCCTCACGAACAGTACAGCTGTCATTTTCACATCCTGTTCAACATACGTTTTCTCACCTGTGTCACTGAATGGCGCAGTTGCTGTGCAAAATCACCTTTCAGGATTGAGTAATGAAATGATAGTGCCACTCTTCATGGGTGGGGTCCCAAAAACCATTGTTGAAAATTTGGAGTGAAAGCTCAACAACGCCTGGCTTAGGGTATCCAACCATAACGCCCCACCCTGTAGAGAATGACAGGTGTCAGGGGTGGACTTGAGTACATCAGCCATAATGCTCATGCCATTACACCCCACCCCCACCTTGCTGCCAGTGACAGGCACTGAGGTGTGCCTTGGGGTCTTCGCCCTAATGTTCACCCATTATCCTCTACTGCACCATTTCAGCTTATTTCCTTATGGAATGGGAAGACCATAAGGAACGAACCCCAAAACACACCGCAACACTGTCAGTGTCTACAGGGTGGAGTGAGTTGGTTATGATGATGGCATGAGCGTTATGGCCGATGACCCAAGGCAACCCCCAAATGCCTGTCAGTCTCTACAGGGTGGGGTGGGTGTGGCATTAGTTTAATACTTCACTGCCATTCATATTATGCATCTCTCTAACTCTTGCATTACCAATACCACTACCAGCAAGCAAACATTCGGCATTGACAAATGCGTGTTTTGTTATGAGATGTCATTTATTCAAAAGAAAAGATACACACAATGGGTTAGACAACATTTTTTTTACTTATATTTGTACTGTCTTACAATGAATAAGATGTTGGAAACAGTATTTAACTTATGGAATGTGCCATAACAACAGTTTATTACTTAAATAAACAAAATAATAAGATAGCAATAAGGAGAGTTGTTCTGTCATGCCTTTTAAAACAACTATCCTAAAATATTTTCCTGATTGACAGTGTTTTTGCAAAATATTTCATGCTGTCTTATAACTGATTTTCCTTTTGTTTCTTAAATAGTTGATAGTTGTACTATTTGTAGTTTTGACTCCAGCTGATGTCGGCTCAAGCCTGTAGAGGAATAAACAAAGGAATCATAACAGAACAGCAGAAAAAACATTAAATATTATGTCACTTTTTGAATGCATTTTTTATTATTACCTGTATACATACACAACCTCTTCAGTCCCTCCCCTTATTTTCTATCTGTCACTTTTTGTAAAATGTTTTCTTACATCTGTTTTGTTTGGTTCTGTACTATTTATCGTCTGAGTCACTTTTAATAATGGCAATTAACTTTCTCCTTTCCTCTTGCTGTAAGCGTATTTGTATGTTTTGTTTCCTGTACGTCCTTTTGTTATAACCAACCCACCAACCTTATGCAGTGCACATCCATATTCCTACCACCTACACCTCTCAAAACACTACTACAAATTTATATCTGGTGTCCCCAAAATAAATATAATCACATATCACTTTACAAGGTGGTATGCCATTCATACTACTAATGCTTTACACTCATTTTTACCAAAGCAACATGCCCATATTATTATTAGATACTGTATACAGTTCTATAACAACAGTAATTGATAAATAATAGTCTAATTTTTCATTTGTTTCCTTTTTCTTGGTTTTACATTAGTATTACAGATGTTTAATGTAATGTTTCAAGCATTAAATATAGGACTTACAAGGTAGTCTCAATTGACTGTTTTCAAGTAATCCATTAGGTTTATGGTGCTTACTGATGGTCTATTGGTGTTTTCAGGTGATAGTCTGCTAAAACGTCTTGAGATTTTCTGCTGCTGTTGCTCATTAATGCAAGAGTAATCATTAATACTCTGCAAGTGCTTGTGACCTGTTATTTGAATTATCTCATTTGATGTCACACCATGATCCATAAGCATCTGTAGCAGATGCTTTTGAGCGCAATGTAGACAGCTTTTTAGAAGTCACTATTTTGCTGCTTGCAATCATGTTCTTTACCACTGTGGATATTTTGTTAATTCCAAGAGGATGATTTCTGTACCACTTAGTTGTGTGTGAGGTTCCTCTCATGTATTTTGTTGATCGATAGGAAAAAGGTGTTATCTTAAGCAAGCCATCTGCCAATCATTATTTGCAACATATATTTATGTCATATATTGTATTATGTGATTTCTGTGTATGCCCATGCCAGTGTTAATTGAAGTGATGAGTGAAAAAGCTAGATTTTTTTTTATAAAGGTGACCTTTTGACTTGAAGGCCACCTGCCTGCCAGGAAGGAGATTCTCATTCCTGGGTTCTTTTGACAGAAATGTGCCAAAAGCCATTTACCTGCCATAAACATACACTCAAGCAGAGTGCTTTTTGATATCAGGAACTATAATAGCATATCACATTTTATGAGGCCCAGGAATGTTTTGCCAAGAGATACCTTCCTAACAGGCCTGCGTGAGGTAATATAAAGCACACATCCTTCTAGCAGTACAGTGAAAAATTTACTTCCAGTATGTTACTGTAAGAACTCAAGACTTCAAAGAGGTTAATTCTGAGCTGTCATAAACCATGCAGTGGGTCACTGGTGTAAAAATTTCCTGATGACTGGAAAATTGATGACAATGCAGTTTAGAAAGGATAGTTAACCTTTCAGCACAGTCACTCAGGGTCATTCTGTTTTTGTATTTTCTCCTGAGCACAACAGAAGAACTGCCAGGTCACTACACAAGGATTGAGATCTTTCACCAACCAAAGATTCTGTGTACTTTTGAAACTCTTGATAAAAGGTAGACTTAGCTAACAGTCTTAGTGCTTTGTTTTCACTGTACATTTGCTCCTTATTTGTTTCTTATGATGTAACCCAAATTAATATATATTCTCTATTAGTTTTACTGCATTTATTTAAATATTTTTAGTAAGACTGTTGTTTCCTAAACAAATTCTGCCTGGGTGAGAGATTTTATATTGTATGTGTGACTGTAGAAGGTTTTATTACTAATCTGTGACAACTGTTACTTGCTTAGAGGAGCCACCATAACAATCAAATTAAATTGGTCTGTGGGGACAATCCAGACAGATTTTGGAGAATACCAGAGTCTCATAAGATTCTGCATGGATTGTGGACTGGGCTATTACAAGTCCCTGTGGGGTGAAGGCCAAATCAGATTTTGTGCTGCTACCCTGAATAGAGCTTACTTACCTGGGTCTTCATCCTTTGGGTAATAGCCAGGAAAAGGGTTCATATTTGGCCACAGGACTCGATACTTATATTGTGTCCTGATCTAAATTACTGCATAGAGGGATACTCTGGGATCTGGTGGCAAGTGTTCAGTTGTAAACCCAGTGAGCACTCTGGAAAGACATGAGGAGGGTATCCTGTTTCCCTCCCTCCTTGTCACGGATTGCACTTAGGGGTGGGCACTGTGAGCTCAGTGATCTGACCTTCACGAGTGGGTTTGTGAGAGGTCTATCAACCTTAAGTGTTGATGTAGGGTGCTGTTACTTCTACAGTTTGTAATTCTTCACTGGCATTTCACTGGGGCCTTTGGAGTTGTGTAAGCATGTGGTTTCTGTTTTCTAATGTCCTTTATGTTTTTGCTGGTTCTTGTTTTTGTGGCCCTCTTTGCATAATTGAATGTATTCTGTATTATTTTCATCATATTCTAAGAGAACATCACCCCATTTATGTTTCTTGTTTCTGTGTTTCCATGAACCCCCAAAAACAAACAGCACATAAGCCACATATACTTTAACAGTACCTATGGACTGAGTGGCCCAGGAATCTTATTTTCATATAACTTGTCAATTATGCCCTCTGTAAGTTCATCAGCTATATTTTAATGCTTGTCCTTGATCTCACTATTTAATTTTCAACATGTATATTGTTGGTTTGGAGAACTCAGGACTAAAACTTGAAAAGATTCTATTCTTCTTTAGCTTCATATTGTATTGTATTCCATGGACTGAAGATATACCCCTAAGGTTACAGGCTAACACTCCTTGTTTCTTGTTTTCTAGCTCCCATAAAAACTGGGAAGTCACGTATCTAACTCAGTTGGAAAGATTTCATGAAGTGGCCAGCTTTCATTTAATTTCTCTAAAAATATTTCTGAGCTGGCTCCGTGGGCTGAGTGAAGGGGTTAAGCTCGGCACACTGGCAACCGGGTTCACGCCCAAGCCCGGGTACCAGGAGGAGGAGACTGGCAAGGGAGGGTTCTATAAGTGTCCATTGGATGCTTCCTCCTGGGGGTGGTATTTGCCTGGGGACCTATGGGCAGATTGGTGGCGAGCCTAGACGCTGCCTCGACATGCCCACGGCACGCCCTACCCCAGGAATACCCCATGCGTTTATGCAAGGCCGAGAACTGTGGTAGCCGGGGCACAGAAAACAGAAATTACACCGGTTTGACTGAATGACAAGTACCTGGCCACTGCCACCAAAGCCCCAGATCCAGTCCCACAGCACCTGGGATGCAAAGTCGGCCATAAAGGCCATTCCCTAGAAGAAGAGAGGGACCCTTCTGGCATAGGGATATGCCGGGCTACCAAGGTAGGCTGCAATTGGGGCTGGGAGTAGGTGGCAGGAGGTCGGAGGGAGGCAGAAAGGTGGTGCTCCAAGGAGTGGCCAGTCGGGTGTGTGAGGTGCATAAAAAAATAATTCCAAGCAAATTGTACAACTAGTTGCATTTTTTGTGAGTATTTTAATTCCTGGCTGACTCAAGGAATGCATCTATCTGGTTTTGTACATTATTGGCAATTTGAGGTTCATTTAATGCTGTTGTAAGTTCTACTACTGCTGCATTTTCCACTGCTACACAAATGAGTCCACACAGTGATGGCATTATCAACTTCATCCACAAAAGGCTCTGTGTCCATTTGGAAATGATCCATAAGATCTTTCAACTCAGCTTCAAAGTGGACAGACACGGCTGTCATCTTTTTATTTATTATAAGTATATGAACCTACAGCATTGTACATTCAAGTTGGGATTGTCATCTGACCACCTCTTTAGAAATTATTCAAGTCTAGACATGTTTTAGTTGCTCAAATGGCAAATTATTTATCAACACCACCTTTACCATAAGATTACATTTCTTAAAGTCATTCAAAATGTTATTTACATTGTACATTCAGTGTTCAAAATTCAGTCTTTCATTGAATTTCTTTCTTTTACGTTCAGATCTTCTTCCTTTTATCTTCCTTCCTTCTTGGTATCCAGATGCGAATCTGCCCTGCCCCATACCCTAACAACTTGCTTCATCCTTCCTTAAGTACCTAGGCCTGGGTGCAGTAACCTGACTCCTAATACTTCTAGGTCCCCATACCCTTCTATCACTCACCTCCAGATACTACTGAGCCTAGCCCATCTTGCCTTACCCACCCTAAACTGCCTACTTTTTCCCTTTATGTCCTTGTCCCTTATTTTCTTTCCCCTTTCTTGCACCTGCTTTTTGGCAGACCATACTCCACCTGAAGATACTGTCCACCTGCCCTGGACCATTGGTACATCCTCCTGTTTGGGCTACAGCTTCCTCCAGGACTTGCACCCCAGCACCTGTCTATTGACCCCTGCCCTTCCTGTTGAAAATGGTTGGGTGGGAGGGTAATGAAAATCCCAGCAGAAAGAGGAGATCACATTGGTGCAGGGCTTATAAACCCCTTTAGGACCCCATTCAAGGACATCAACTGGCTCCTCTGCTGGTCAATCCTGTCCCAATTGAAGTGCCCACATCATCCACCTTCCTGCTGTCACTCATGACCTCATCTAGCTCTGCCCCTGCCTACCTGACCCCCAACCCCTCCCCTCTAACCTCCATTTCTTCTTGGATGCCATCTGACAACTCAGGTTGCCTTTTATTGGCAACCCCATTTTACACTGGTCACCAGTGTTAGATATACTACAGAACTGGAAACAGTGCTATTTCTACTGCCTTATTGTTACTCAAAAAATAATGTACTTTATCGGGGGTGGAAAGCTTGTAATTATCTATTTGATTGATTTAAATGGAATGCAAGTTACTTGCTCTACTGCAACTAATGATTGCTACTAAAACTATTGCTATGTACCAGATTGCAGAGCAAAAGGGAAGGGCTAAAAACCTAGCTGGTTAAGTAGTAGGGTCTTAGAAATGGTGAAGACTAAAAAGCTGCATTCAAGGAACACAAGAAATCTGGGAAGGGGAGGATAGGGTGGAGTATGTGAAGAGGTCCAAGAAAGTTACTAAGGGAGTCAGAGCAGCTAAGGACTCCAGGGAACTGAGGCTGGCGCAGAGTATCAGGGATGGGAAAATGACTCTTTAGATATATATGGGAGATAAGAGCTGCAAGGTCCAGATAGTGAGAATCAGGAAGGATGGGAGTGGGCAGAGAAAGGGTGAATCAGGCAGAAGCACTGAATCATTACTTCTGTTCTGCAATCACAAGGGAGAAAGGAGGGTAGCTAGTGCAGGTGGTAGCCAGGATGGGCAGGGGTGAGAGGGGTAATGGATGGGGTGATCACTGAAGGTAGGGTATTGGAGGGGTTAAGGGCTCTAAGGGTAAAAGGCACCAGGACGGATGACATACACCCCAGGGTGTTGAAGGAAATGGCCAAGATCCTGGCTGGACCACTGGTGGAAATATTCAATTCCTCCCTGGTCACAGGGTACATATTGAATGACTGAGGATGCCCATGCAGTACCCTTCCATAAAGTGGACCAACAGATGAGCCGGGTAATTACAGACCAGTAAGCTTAACATCCAGCGGGAAGCTGATAGAGGCAATACTTAAGGAAATGCTGGTATTCTTTATGGAAGACAAGGGGCTCCAGGACAGTCACCAGCATGGGTTTGTTTCAGAAAATCCTGCTAGATGAACCTATTTGAGTATTACAACTGAGTCATGAGGAAATTGGATAAGGGTCATGCAGTGGATGTCATATACTTGGACTTCAAGTAAGGCCTTCGATTTAGTGCCTGATGGGAGGTTGGAAGGAAGTTGATATATGTGGGGTGGGGACTAAGATGGTTAAATGGACTGAGATTTGGCTGCAGGGGAGGCAGCAGAGGGTAGTGGTGGTGGTAGTGGAAACTCTCATTTCTAAGGGCTGTGACAAGCAGGGTGCCACAGGGGTCAATATGTGGCCAGTGCTGTTTGGAATATTCATAATGGACATCTCATACGCTGTCAGGAATAAGATCAGTCTATTCATTGACAATACCAAATTGGGGTGGTGGTGGATGATATAGCAGGTTGGCAGGGCGCAGGACAACCTGACCAAATTGGTGGAGTGGTTATAAGTGTGGTAGTTGGGGTTCAGTGTGAAAAGTGCAAAGTCCTGCACTTTGGAGCAATGAACACAGGGAGGGGTTTACCAGCTGGGCGGGTGCAGCTAAGTTCCATCAAGGAGAAGGATCTAAGGGTGTTGGTGGCAGCAAAGCCAACAAGATCCTGGGTTGTATCATGAGAGGATCTCCTCAAAGAGCAAGGAGATGATCCTACCTCTCCACAAGGGCACTGGTCAGGCTGCGCCTGGAGTACTGTGTGCAATTCTGGTGCCCATATCTGAAGAAGGATGTGAAATTACTGGAAGAGGTACAACATAAAGCAACAAGGATGATTCAGGGATTGGAGGACAGAGGAGAGATTGAGAGAGCTAAACATGTATTTCTTGAAGATCTTTAAATATGTTAAGGGATAAACAAGGCAGGCACCGAAGGGATACTCAGGTTTAGGAGCGGAGGGCCACAAGAGGGCATGGCGTTAGATTGGAGGGAAGATTTAGGACGGAAATGAGGAGACACTTTTCATGGAGTGGGTCAAGGCAGAATGGAATGCTCTACCAGAGGCAGTGGTAGCCTGTAAGACAGTGGGTAGTTTAAAAGGGATGGGACAAGGTGAGAGGGGTGTAATTGGGAAGGGAGGTGGGCAGTGCAGCTGCAAGGTCAAGTGCTAGCTATACACTCAAGCAGACTTGATAGACCAGGTGGCCAATTTCTGCTGGAAAATTCATATGTTTGTATGTATGTTCATATGTTAACTTGTTGTATAAAATGGTGTGTACAGCTTTAAGCATACAGCTTATGTCTACTATCTCCCACTTGACTCAGAGAAAAAATGCTCTGTTTGAATGACGATGAGTCAGTGCGACCTCACAACAATTGCAGCTCAAGCAGGAATATGAAGCAGAGCTTCTTTTAACATTTAATGAGGTATTTCTTATCTTTTAAGCATAGCAGGAGTCAGAAGACCATTGGAGGCACAACTAAGCTACCGACAATGGTCACTTCGGATTTCCCACCACCACCCATCCCCACTCTGCTTTTGAAGCTAACCCAGGTCTGTCAGGACGTTGATTTCTTTTCTAAGTTTAATCCTGTATTGCAAAGATATGTATTAAGTAGCACTAGCATCTGACTGTTAGCATTCACTGTTTCTTTGTAACAGAGCTGGACGTGTCCCTGTTTATTTCATATGCAGTGTTTGTCTGTACTTAATTTCTGTGCTGTGGAACTTTGTAAAGAAGTCTTTGACTCAGACGTTTTTTCCAAGTCCTCAATAAATCAATCAAATAAATAAACTTTGTCAGACTAAGGAAAGCTCACACATAGAAAATGGACATTCTGAATTAAGTATGTCTATGTACAAGCTTTGCCTTAGACTCCTCCTACTCTCAATGTTCTTTATGATGCAGTGGCAGTGCACATAAATGCTGATGACATGCCTGGGTGTAAATCAATTGTTTATTTACACTCCAGGCATATCATATTCTAAATAATTGTGCTTATCTTGCTTTTTATTCTCTCCCCATTGCATTAAATAGACATATAGTATGTGGAAGCAATACTAGTTTGCATTAATGTAGATTTCTGCAGTGAACATCTTTCTTTCTTCCTTTCTTTCTTGCTTTCTTTCCTTCCTTCCTTCCTTCCTTTCTCTCTTTCTTTCTTTAAACATTTGTGACAGGAAAATGCATACTGAGCCAAGACAAATTTCCATGTGCAACCTAGGGAAGGAACATGGGATACAAATAGATAGCACTGACACAGTAAACAGTTAATGCAGTTACATAACACTGACACAGTTCACAATTACAGTAAAGTGCAATAAAGTACATTATTTAAAATAGAAGTATGTGCAATAAGAGCAAACAACCTTTGTCAGACTAAGGGAAAGCTCATGCATAGAAAAATGGACATTCTGAACTAAGTATGTCTATGCACAAGCTCTGCCTTAGACTCCTGCTGCTCTCAATGTTCTTTATGATGCAGTGGCAGTGCACATAAATGCTGATGACATAGAAACATAACATAGAAGCATAGAATTTGATGGCAGATAAGGACCACTTGGCCCCTAGTCTCCCATTTCCCTACCTGATGGATAAGCTGCAGATTCTAGTTAATCAACAGCTTACATCTTCCTACCCCCACTAGAATTGCCTTATGCCTGTCCCAAGCATTCTTGAATTCTCCCACTGTTCCTGACTCCACAGCTTCCTCAGGAAGGCTGTTCCATGCATCCGCATCCACAACCTTCTCTGTGAAAAATACTTTCTAACATTACCTCTGAGCCATCCCTCTATCTTCAAATTGTGTCCCCTTGTTCTTGCACATCTCTTCTTCTGAAAGATACTACCCTCTTGTACTTTGTTAATTCCCTTGAGATACTTGAACGTTTCTATCATATACCTGCTCTCCCTCCTTTCCTCAAAGGTATATATATATATATATTAAGCTGCTTTAATCTCTCCTCATATGTCTTCTGGTGCAGACCCTGCAACATTCTGGTTATCCTCCTCTAAACAGCCTCCACTCTGTCTATGTCTTTGTGGAGATGGGTCTCTCAGGTACTACGCAGTAGTCCAGATGGGGTCTCACTAACTATCTGTAAAGAGGGATAACAACTTCCTGTTTTCTACTGTTGATGCCTCTCCTATGCATCCCAGTATCCCTCCAGCTCTCCTTACTGCCTTCTCCATTGTTTGCCACATTTAGGTCATCTGATATAATTACTCCAAGGTCTCTTTCGATTTTTGTTGTTGTTATTAACTCACCCCAATTGTGTTCTCTTCCCTGGGTTTTGTTCCCAGATGCATTATCTTGCACTTCTTTGCATTGAATCTGAGCTGCCACATATTTGACCATTCCTCCATCCTTGCCAAGTCCCTTTTCATTCTTTCCACCCCAACTTGTGTATCAACCCTGTTGCAGATCTTTGTGTCATCTGCAAGAGACATACAACTTTCCTTCCAGGTGCTTTCCAATGTCACTTATAAAGGCATTAAAGGACTGGTCCCAGTACTGAACCCTGCGGTACCCACTAGTTATACTCCTTTACTCACTGTGGACTCCGTTTACGATTACCCTTTGCATACTGTTGTCCAGCCAGTTTTTTTTATCCAGGCTACCACCTTGGGACTCACTCCAAGGCTGGCTAGTATATTAATCTTTTGTGTGAGACTGTGTCAAATGCCTTGCTAAAATCTAGATAGGCCATATCCACAGCCCCTCCCTGGTCTACTACTTTAGTCACCCAGTCAAACAAATCTATTAGGTTTATCTGACATGATCTACCTGCTGTGAAACCATGCTGCCTTGGGTCCTGTGCTGCACTGGCCTCTAGGAACTCAACAATTCTTTCCTTCAGAAATGATTCCATCATTTTCCTACCACTGAAGTCAAACTAACTGGTCTATAGTTTCCTGCCTCTGCCCTGCTCCCATTTTTGTGAAATGGAATCACATTTGCCCTCCTCCAGTCCTCAGGTACCACCCATCCTCCCATGATTTGTTAAAGAGTAGTCAATGGTGTTACTAGTTCTACCTTTAGTTATTTTACAATTCTTGAGTGAATCCATCAGGCCCCACTGCTTTGTCCACCCTCAGTTTCAAGAGTTCTTTCAAAACCTTTTCTCCTGTGAATAGACTGGTATCAATCCCCTATTCTGAGTTTTCTCACTTGTTTGGTTTAGGTACCTCCATCTCTTTTTCTGTTGTGAATACTAAGCAGAAATATTCATTCAGTATCCTTGCTTTTCACTGTCACCCTCTGCCCACATTCCTCCCTTTATTAAGTCTCTGTATCCTCCTTGATCTTTCTTCACTCCCTAATGTACCTATAAAAGGTTTTATCCCCTTCTTAACAGAGTTGGACATCTTTTCCTCAGTTTGTACCTTTGCTATTCTGCCTCCTTCTGCTTTAGCTGATAAAGTTCTCTGTCCTGCTTCTTCTGTGTTTGCTTATATTTCCTGAATGCTATGCTTTTCTCCTTAACCGTTCCTGCCACCTCTTTTGAGAACCATAGTGTTTTTCCTTTGTCTTGTTTTGTTGATTTGCTTCACACAAGGCCTATTTGCCTCTGCAATGGCTTTTTGATTATTCACATTGTTCCTCCACCCCTCCTTTTTGCCCATTTTCTAGTGCTTTTCTGATGCACTCTCTCATTTCCCAAAGTCAGCCTTCCTAAAGTCCAATACTCTTGTTTTTGTATGGCTTGACTCTATAGCTCGTTTGTTTGAACCATACTGTTTGGTGGTCACTTGTTCCCAGATGGCTACCCACTTCTAAATCTGAGATCCTTTATCCTTCCCCAGTTGAGAGTACCAGGTCTACGATTGCTCCCTCTCAAGTGGGTTCCAACACTAGCTGTCTGAGGCATGTCATCTGTAGGGCATCAAGAATGACCCTGCTCTTGGATGTGCCTGCAGCAAAGGTACTCAGTTAACATCTGGCATATTCATGTCCCCCATCAACAATATCTCCTCTTTTTCTGTCATTTTAAAGATGCCTTCTATCATTTCCTTGTCCATTTCCTCCCCTGAGATGGAGGTCTGTACACCAGCCCCCATGCGGATTGAGGTGCCTTTTCCTGTCTCCAGGGTGACCCATAGTAACTCATCAGCTTCCTGTTTACTCTTTAGTTCTGTTGCTTTAATCCCTTCCCTTATATAGAGAGCTACTCCTCCTCCTCTTTTACCCACCCTGTCCCTCCTGCAGACTGAGTATCCTGGCATGTTGACATCCCTGTCATGGTTCTCTGTGTACCATGTTTCAGTGACTGCCATAATATCAGGCATCCCTTTTCCAACAAGGCCACTAGTTCAGGAAGCTTGTTGCACAGACTGCAGGCGTTGGGTACTCATCACCTTCCATTTATTTTTATGGCCTTACCCTTGAGCCCCATCTCTGTCCTTACTGCCTTTTTCTGTATTTATCCCTGTCCTGCTCCCTACTGACTTCTCTACCTTGGTGTTTACCTCTCTAACTACTGTGTTTTGTTGGGGAGGCTCAGATTTCCAGCTTCTTTTCAGTGCCTCCCCTTTGGCTAGTTAAAATGTTTGCCAATAAAGCAGTTAAACCTCTCACCTAGGATCCTGGTCCCCCGGACAGATGCAGACCATCACACCAGTATAAGCCTGCATCCCTCCAGATGGCTCCCCAGTCCCCAATGAAGTCAAAACCATGAGTTCCACACCAGTTTTCAACCATTCATTGAATCTCATGGTGCAGAATACCCTAGCATCATCCTTGTCATAGACAGGCAGAACCTCTGAGAAGGTTACCACATGCTACTTGTCTAAGGCCCTCCCCAACTCCACAAATTCCTCTTGCACCACTTTGATCTCATTCACAGCTAGGTCATTTTGTCCCTAGGTGGATAATGACATCTAGCTCCCTCCCTCATGCAGCTGCTCCCATGATCCTGAGGATTTGCTTTCTGACCCTCCAAGCCATGGCACCAGGCAGGCACCTTGCCTCCCTATCATCTTCCTCCCCACTTCTACCCCAATGATCAGTCACCCACCAGGAGTTGTTTCCCTTCCCCTGTGGGGTCTCATGCCACCCTCCTGTGGGTCTTCTTTATGGAGGTTCCCAGCATCCTCCTTGGTCTCCACTGCAGGTGCCTCCATAGAGGAACCACTCTTTGCCAGAATAGCATATGAATTGTGGAGAGGTACAATTGGAGGGATGCACCTCTGTTCTACCACCTCTTCCTCCCTCCCTAGGCCACCTTGGTCCAACCACTCCTCTTTCTTGGCAGCCTCTGAGGGAAGCAGTGGTGGCCAGGGTGGTCCCTGGGTGGGGAAAATATTCTAAAATCCTAGCCAGGTCAACCTGGGACAGGCAACCTCCTCCCTCAGACCAGAGAGGTGCCAGCAAACAAGGCAGCATCACAGCCTCCAGAATGTCTCCTGGAACTCTGCTTCCCACAGCCATTGCATTGCACCACTCCCATCTTGACTTATTTTGTGTCCCTTCTCCTGTTGCTTTGTATGCTTACTGTCTCCTCCCTCTATGTATTTTACACTTACTTCCCTACTGCCTATGTGCCCTACAATTCTCACCCTTCCTGTTCTGAGACAGGAACTTCCTGTAGTCTTCAGTAGTCTCCTTCTTCCATGCTTGGATTCAGACCTCCAGCAGCCTGGGGTAGGGAGAAGACTTATTTTTAGGTTCCTTCAAAGTTGACAAAACTAATGTGTCTTAGTGATCCTTCACTTCTTACTGCCAAATAGGAAGTTTCTGTTGTCAGTCAACTCTAGTGGCTATAAAACTAGAACTGGCTTTGGGTGGGAGGGTGCAGGGTTAATTATAAAGGAGGAGGTATTTACACTCCAGGTATGCCATGACTACAAATAATTGTGCTTATCTTGCTTTTTATTTTCTCTCCCATTGCATTAAATGGACATGTGTGGAAGCAATACTAGTCTGCATTAACGTAGATTTCTGCAGCAAACATCTATCTTTCTTTCTTTCTTTCTTTCTTTCTTTCTTTCTTTCTTTCTTTCTTTCTTTCTTTCCTTCCCTCCTTCCTTCCTTTCTCTCTTTCTTTCAATATTTGCGACAGAAAAAGGCACACTGAGCCAAGGCACATTGCCATGTGCAACCTGGGGAAGGGAACAGGGATACAAATACATAGCACTGACATAGTAAAAAGTTAATGCAGTTACATAACACTGACACAGTTCACAGTTACAGTAAAGTGCAATAAAGTGCATGATTTAAAATAGCAGTATGTGCAATAAGAGCAAACAACTAAATCTGGCATTACAGACACACCTACATTGTGGTAGGTGGCAAATATATTAAACAGTCAGGAAGGGAGAAACAGTAGTGAGGGAAGGGAAGGAAGGGTCTTCAGCTGGTACCAGAGGGAGGCGGGAGATAGTGAAGGGAAGGAGTATAGGAATAGGTTCTAGAAGGAAGGGAGATGATGGAAAAGTGCTGATTTCCCAGCAGAGGAACAGGAATGAATAGTGTGAAAGTGTGAGGATTCTAGGAGCACAGCAAGCATGAGGCAGAAGGGATGGAGGAGAAGAGCGAGGTGAGGTAAGAGGAAGAGGACCAAACCAATATTTGATGTAAATGGGGCATAGTTTTTCTTGTGATGTGAGGTAAAGGAAGAGTGGATAAGGAGGAGTAGAGATTGCAGTATTGGGTACAATATGGGAGTTGGCAGAAAACAGCAGAAGGAGTTGCAGAGGATGTCCAGTTTGGTCAGGAGGTGGAGGAAGCAGTGCCATAGGCTACGTCCACATAGTCATAGTCCATTTTGATGACAAGCTCACAGCATACTTGGAAATAAAGATCATCTTTACTGAGGTATAATGCAACAAGTTAGGAGTGAAGCTTGGAGTGGAAGGTATTGATGTGGGCAGTAGATTCAAGTTCCTGTCTAGCCACACACCAAGGTATTTGAATAACTGAATCACCTCAAAAGGATTCCATCCATGGTGAAGAAGATAAGCAGCATTGGCAGTCTGACCAAATTAAGGCTGTAATCCAAGGTCATGAACATAGTTTTCTTTTGTATTGACACAACCTATTGCTCGACTTGCTGTTTTGTGTATGTCCTTCTCCTTTGCTACTATCAGTGACTGGAACTCCTTCCCTCTCTGTCTTGTCCTGTCACATTCTCTCTGAGTTCAAGACCCGCTTGCTCTTCTTTCTTACTGCCTTTGCTACATGCTCCTGCTATAAAGGGCACTGATGACTGCACTTGTTATGCACTTGCTCCCTCTCTTATCTGTTGGCAACTGTATGATTACTCTGCTATATTTGTTGACAATCTTATAATTACTTCAGTTCTGAAACTATAATAGTCTGTTGTTTATGTATTTTGTATATACAGTTGTGTAAATATTGTTCTTTTCTTTTCTGTATTTTATGATACACTTTTAGTGTGTTTTTAAAGACTACTATCATTTATTGTTTACAGCCACTTGTTGAACTATCTTTACCTGTTATGCCTATCTGTTTTTATCATGTTATACTCCTGGGTTGACCCTGAACAAGGGACTGTAATTGTCTCTGTGGACTTACCCAGTTTCCAAAACTCAAATAAAGAGTTGAAAGCAGTGCAGAACATTGTGGAGGTCTTGATGGAACAGATCTTCCATGGTTGCAGCAGAGGAACTGAAGGTGTAAATGACTGTGTCATCTGAATACATGTAGATATGTGAGTTGAGCATTTGGGAGGTTACTAAGAAAGATGGAGGACAGGATGGGTCCCAGGATGGAGCACTTTGGGAAACCAAGCTGGATGGGAAATGAAGATTGCAGGGCCCTACCAACCTATACTGACTGCCTAAGAGATAAGAATGGACCCAGTCTACAACAGGAGCTGAGAGGCCAGCAGAACTCAGTTTATCCAGGAGTAGTCAGTGGGACACCATATCAAATGCCAGCTGTGAACTGCCCCTGATCTATCCCTAAGAAGATAGAATCAGTAAGAAGCAACAAGGATGAGGCAGTGTAGAATGATTCTGGCCAAACTGGAAGGGAAGAGGAAATTGCTGGAGGATAGAAAGACAGTCCAGTGTAGTCAAGCTTCTCATATAGTTTAGCAAGGGAAGGGAGGAGGGAGTTTGGCCAGAAGTGTGCGTGTGCGTGTGTGTGTGTGTGTGTGTGTGTGAACAGTGTATGGTGAAATCTACAACTGAGGTTAATTCAATAATCATTAGCCCAAAAGGCAAGTGGGCTTATGAGCTGAGTAGCCCCTGGGATGATAGATTTCCCCATTTAGGGCTTACCTATCATTTAATTAATATAATACAATAGAAAAGTTATTCATTTTTGTTTGTTTTTTAGATAGCATTTGTGATCAGTTCTGGTTTGTCTTTATGTTTTTTGGCCATAGTGTAGTGGCTTTTTTGTTCTTGGCACTGTTTTGACTTAGTTTACTTTCTATTGTACAGGGTCCTCCTATGAGAGATGTGGCTTAGCCAGTCTATCCTTTAGTGTCTGCAGTTGGAGTGGCCTACAGTTTGCCTTGGAATGAAGTGAAATTGTGGTCGGGAAAGGTGTTGTTTTCAAAAGCTGGGTCTGGTCAGAAGCAGAGTTTGAAGGTCCTTAGAATCAGTGGAAGCAGCACAGAGAGCATTGTCTGGGGACAGATGGCTGAAGCTTGGAGAAACATAACTGGTGATAAATGGGGAAGACCATAATGTCATCCTTGAACTGTGAAGTGGCTACTTGCTTTCTTAATTAGTAAAACAATAGTTGGAATGGTTCTATAGGGTAGTACAGTATGTACTGTTGTTACAGTTTTAAATGGTGTAGGTCCACTTCATCGAATTTGTGCAGCAGTTTTCTACCCCTTATCTAGTAGTGTTCCTAATACTGTGTTGCCCAGTACTGTATTGCACTTGTACTTTAATTTGCACCGTTTTCTATTTTATTTTATTTGGCCTGAATACCTGCCTGCATATTGTGACAAGCACAATTATGTTGTAATACTTTTATTTTTTGTAGTGCATTTGTAATGTGGTATATTTGTTTTGTTTTTTGTTTATTTTTATGACTACTATCCACTTTCTTGACTTGCACATCCTGCATTTTACTCCCCTCTGCCTTCCCAGCAACTGTTACATCTGGAAAAGAGCTGTTACCAGCTCAGTGTGTCTCAATGGATAAAATGTTTGAATTAATAAATAAAAAAGTAAAGAAATAAACAGTTTAAATTAGTTTAGATATATACTTTTAATTGTTTAATTAGTATAAGAACTATATTTACTGAGAAATACATGTAAATGACAGCCTTTTGTATGGAGAAAAAGTTGCCAAGCAGGTTAGATCTTTTTGTTAGACCACATGCCATTCAATTATGTCCATATACCTTTGAAGTTAAAGGAAAGTCCACCCAAACTTGAAATAATATATGTTGTGCAGTGTTTTAATTAGTATGTGAAGTTCTAGTGTTTCCTTCCTCTGGCTGGTATTAGCAATTTTTTCCTAAATTAGCCTGCTAGCTTTATACTAATTTTACGACCCCTAGGGATCTTCATTCCTGACAGCTTAATTGTATTTCTTGTTCCCACAGTGCATCTTGTCTCATGTGACAGTGATGTAAGAGAGACCGACATTCAGCACACACATGCCAAACAAACTAAATATCTTAAAAGCTTTACAAGCTACACAAAAATTACCAGCAGCAAAGTTTTTCAGGAAAGTAGGACCTTTAAAATGAGGGTGGTCACCAAGCTGAATTCTACAGATTTTAAAATATAGCCATCTCTACTGTTGTGAACTGATTGTAAAGCAATGCTTTCTGCTGGATTTATGGTCTCTGCTACATTACCATCACATGAAACAAGGTGCATTGTAGGACAAAGGAATACAATTAAGCTGTTTCATATGGAGATCTCCAGGGTTGTAAAACTACCTGAAGCAAGCATGGCTAATTTAGGAAAACTCCTAATACCATTCAGAGGGAAGGAAACACTAGAACTTCATATACAAATTAAAACACTCTCACAACATATATTTTTCAAGTTTTGGGTGGACTTCTCCTTTAAACAAAAATGACATCATCAACTCATACCCTTTTAAAATGTCCTACTTCATTCTCAAACAATTTTCATTAATCCAATTTCTCAACATTTTCAGTTTACCCTAAAGAACATTATACTTTTTAAACCAACAGATAATCATAAGAATAGAGTTTTTTATTGAGTCATCCCGCTCCCATTAAGTAGATTTTCAAATTCATTTATGAAAATAGCTTTGCAGATAGTTTGGGTTCACTCCCAAAAGAACATTTACAAGCAGCAGACTTTTTAGTATTAGATTATCAAACAGCTTGGGTTCCTTCCAAAAGCACACTTTACAAATAACAAATTTCCTTTAGAATGTAATTTCAAACAGTTTAGGTTCAGTTCCCAAACACTGTATTTTACAAACAACAGATTTTCTAAAAATGCGTTTTGAAAAAATGTAGGATCACATCCCAAAAGCACATTTTGCAACAAATAACATAGTTAGCTATGTTTTTAAATAGTTTGGTTTCACTTCACACAAGCATGTTTCACAAGTAACTGGTTTTATGCTGATCAGCCAGTAAGCATCTGCGATGACAACTCTTGTTCCTAGAGGTTCACAGGGCTCAAGCAAGGTCATTTTTCAACCTGTATGGACTGCACCAGTGATTAGGCTAAAAAGACCTTTGGTTGTATCTTTTTCAAATTAATTTACTTTACTGAATATTTTCTCAATAAAGAAAAGTACATACATACAATCAACAGCTCCCCCCCCACCCACTAGAAGAATACAATAAATCAGGCACATGCCAGGAAGCTGTAACAATGATTCTGCAATAACAAACAACTGCAAGAGCTTTGATGAACATTGGCATGGCCACCGAAAGTGAGAGTAACCTTTGTTGTATCTTAAGAAAATGTTTGCCAAGGCAAACCCTGTGGATATCTTTTGCCTTATATACATCTCCAATTGTGGAACAAGATAATGGGTAGTGGTTCAGAAATGTAATGCCTTGAGATATTTCCATACCAGTGTACACATTATCAATCCAATTCCCAAGATTAAAAGCTACTAAAATAATGTTTTGGCTAAGCTGCTGGTACAATGAAGTTTGCCCCATCAAGGGGCAAAACCAGAATTGTCATGAAGATTCCCCTCAGAGGAATGGTAGCACTCAGAAAATGGGGAGAAAGGAAACTGGAATGAGTCAAAAGTGAGAGGCTTTTTGGTGTATTCCAGGGTAGGTGGAGCCTGGAAGGAAAAGAAAGTGTATGGTTATAGGGGAAAGGAAAAGGGTCAGGAAAGGAATCCTAGGATAAAGAGGTAACCCAGAGGAATCAACCTCTTTACTAGAAAATGTTGTTGGGTTGTTGTTTATTCAGCAGAATTATAGCATGTCAGATTGGCTTTTGGCAGGTTAGGGATAATTAACATTAGCAGCCTGTTTATAAGGTGATAGGAATTCAATTTGGTTGCTACTGAGAGCAGCTCGTAGCAACAATGCCACCTATATGTTGAGGACAAGTTGGTTTGGTTAGCAGAAACAAAAACAGGCAAATGAAAGCACAATGCAATTATGGAATGGATGGGGAGGCATGAGGTACTGGAAGCATGGGAGTTGCAGAGATACAGAAAACCTGGAGAGAATCCCATTTATTTAACAGACAAAAAAAGTTAAAATGAAAAGATGCAGGAACTGTTTGTTTTAAATTCCATGGGAATGAGTGTTTCCTGGTGCCTGGAAATGGCAGTAACATCCATTGTTTTTAATGGTGTGAGAGATGTGGCTTTCTTTAAGAAACAATGATAACTGAGCAAATGTTGTGCTCTCTGGGGATAGGGAAGGCTGGTTGGGAGAACAGGGTATGAGTGCATAGCAGCTGTTGGTCTCTGAGTGGGGACAGGGAATCAGCAGTTCATCAGCAGGGCATTTTGTGAGTGCAAAATAGAGCACACAATGAAATGCTTGCTGTCTTTGAGGGCTGTCTTAGCAATGTATTTCTCTGGAGCAGTGGCGTAAGGTCAGGGGAGCTGGCTGGTTGCATGAGAGAAGTGTGGCATGCAGGCGGGTGAGGGAGGCTGAAGAAGACCTTTTCCTTTCCTCTGAGCCATGTGGTCTGGGGACAAGGAATGAGGACAGAAAGGAGGTCACTAGGCTGGAAATTGGACACTTTGGGGAGAGAGTGGGGTCAGGGTAATTTGGGGCAATTTGCTGAAGGTGTCATTGAGAGGCCAGGTGAGCGAGGGACATGAGGTCTAACAGTGGTGTCTTTACGTCCATCAGTGAGTTGGAGGCTGAGGTTTGTGGATGACTGCAGCACAAAAGGGAGTTTGTGGATATGGAATGCAACAGGCATGTCAGAGGGTGGGAGTGTAATAGAGAATGAACAACAGCAGTTTTGCCAAAAGGATGGTGGGAAATTTTGTTTTATTTAGTATCAGGGCTGCCTAAGGCAGCGAATGAGCTCTATGGTACAGTTTACCAATTTTGTAGCTTATGTAGGCAGAAACAACCAAGGAGAATTTTACAAGATACTAATAACAACCATCAACAAAAAATGGCTTTGGGGTGTAAGACAAGGCGAAAGGGGGGTCTTGGGAGGCGAGTTAAGGGCACTGAGCAGCCAACATGGGATCTGGGTTTAAGTCCCATCAACTACTGCTTGCATACTGGGTGGCCCTGAGCAGGTAATTTGTGAAGTCAGTGTGGCTCACAGCAATACAGAGGATAGCTGGGCATGAGGCTATCCTCTGGCTTCTTTATGTCACTGACTCTACAAAGCATGGGCTAGTTAATGGTTTAAAACCTGCTCATGGTTACTTCTGTGGTAGCAGGGGAGAAGGAGGAGGTCCAGGATCACCAAGGGAAGCTTGTTAAATGTGGGCATGTTTTTTAAAAAATATAAATATAAGAGATAACACAGATAATAATAATAAATACATGGACATTTGGTGGAAAACTGTGGTTTGGTATTCATGGAGACGATTTTAGGCCTAGTTTTTAAGGCAATAAAAATTGCACCATGCGAGGTGGGAGGGGTTCACAGAGGAGGGCTGACCACATGCCATGGACCGTCCTACACAGGAGGTTGGCCCAACCCCACTTCTTTTTAAATAAAAGAAGGGAAGTGGCATGGAGCAATGGGTACCAGGTACAGTCTGAGGGGCACAAGGGATAGCAAATGCTATTTTAGTACAGGGCAGGGCAGGAGGGGCCTGCTCTGAAGTGATTATGAGAGTGCCCCCATTTAGGCAGGAGAATGCTATCAACCAGAAATTAGGGTGTGGTCTTGCAGAATACAATGGACACTAATGTTTCTCAACCTGTTTAGCTTATTCCCAGTTGTCACAGGTCAGCAGTTTGAGCATGGCACCAAGGAAGAGCTAGCCATTGAAGAAGGCATACTGGGTGATAGTGGACCTAGCGGAGAAGGCCAACATGACGTGGAAGTTCATGGAAGGGATGGAACCAGAACACCCAGGGAGAAAAGGAAAGTGGCAAAGGGGCAAGGGAAAAAGGCTACCTTGGAGGCCATCCAGTCCTGAGAGGCAGCAGCCAGAGCCAATGGTGCCTCCCAGGATGGGGCCCCAGCACCAGCCCAACCTGGAGTACCTGAGCTGATAGTACTTCATCAGGAGCCAGTTCCTGTCCTGGCGCTGGAACCCACACCTGGCTCCTGGCTGTGATGGTTCTCTGCCCTGGTACAACAGCCATTTCCAATAGAACAGCAGCTGATGAGTCCCAGAGATGTTAAACCAACTGGAGCTGGGCAGCCTACAGGTATGGTACCAGGATCAGTGGTGATAGCATAAAAGATTATATAGGTCAGATCATATCAGCCCTTGGGAGTCAGGTTTGGGCCAGATGGAAATGGCTTAGCTGAAATTAAGGCCGACAAAGGGAACAATGGAGGGATGGAGAGGGTCATGGAAAGGGGAGGAACAAGGAACATCAGAAATCTGGGTATGAGAATAGGTGAACATGCTCTGGTGGCAACAAAAGAGAAGATATGGAGAGGGGAATATGTAGACGTATTTGCCTAAATGAGTAGGGAAGCGGCCGCAAAGTATGAAGAGACTGAGATCATATGCAAGAGTGAGATGGCAGCGGCTGTGGTACTATTGGGCAAGAAGGAAGTGGATAAATTCACAAAGAGAAAGATATGGGATGGGTGATTCATGGGGTTTGCCACCTATTCATCCATTGTGCTGGAATCAAAGCCAGATCTGGGTATACCATTAATCATGTATTCCTAATTATTCAAAGGGCAAAGGCAAAGGAGGAGTAGGATGGATATATTATGACAAATTTTTTCGACAAAGGATGGCAACATATGGGGACATTAGATGGAACACAAGTAACTAGATTTATGGACTGACTATGTTATGGATCAATCCATCCCAGATGTGAAGCAGGAAAATGTCTGGGACTGCCCTAGAAGTGCTGCTGGGGTTACAGTAGGGCTTTTTGTTAATGCCACAATGTGATTCAAGCATGTATGTTTGAGATGTGGTGGATCCCATCCAGCATCATGATGTAGGACCTCTACATGGAATCAAGAGGATCAGGCTGGGGAGGGTACAAACAACCAGCCCTTTCGAGGGCTGGACAAGGCTACAGGGGAACACATGGATGAAGGAGCCAGGGAAGAGGGTATGGAGAGGAGGAGGGTGACAGGCATACTAAGAGAAGAGAAGGGGGTATTAAAGGGGAGGGGGTTTGAAGGCTAGGGAGATCTATAAGGTGGCTTATACTCCGATCAAGATAGAAGTATGGGAGAAGTTGCTGGCACTACTCAGACAGGAAGTGGTGAACACAATCAGAATGGGTTTCAGAAAGGGCTTCCCATTGCAATGCACAGGACCTGGACAGGCAAGAGCGGCTCAGAATTTAGGGTCAGTGAGGGAAAGGAAGCTATCTTTGAGCAGAAGCTAGAAAAGAAAGAAAGAAAAGCAGGAAGGATACAGGGGACATCTGTGGTCCTTCCTTGGACAATCTTAGGGTTTCACCACTGGGGCTCATACCCAAAAACAGCAAGGGAGTTTAGGGTGATTTGCCACCTCTCGTTCCCAGAAGGAGTCGGTGAATGACTTTATAGGAGAGAAGCACAGCAGGGTGGCGTATGCAACATTGTATGAAGCGGTACAGATTGTCAGGGCAATCCCAGATGCATGGCTGGCCAAGACTGACGTAGAATCGACTTTTAGATTGTTGCCATTCTGGAGGCAGGACTGGGATTTGTTGAGTGTTATAGTCAGTGATCAATATTACTTTGACAAGGCCATGCCCATGGGTTTCTATAGCCTGAGCAACCTTCAAGAAGATTAGCACTTGTTTGCAGTGGATTTTCCAGCAACAGGCAGGTCAAGGTGGTGCTCCATTATCTGAATGACATTTTGCTAATAGGTAGTGGATGGCAAGAGGCAGTAAAGATGTTAGCCAAATTTCAGGGTTATGTGGGGAGCTGGGGTGCCACTGTCACCAGGCAAGACAGAAGGGCCCCAGCAAAGTGCTAGAATTTCTAGGGATTGAGGTGGATGCACAGGAAGAAGTGTTTCAGCTTCTGGAGAAATAGGTGCAGAGGTTAAGGGACCTGATTATGGTTGAGGTCCTAGAACTTCTGTACGCAGAATTTTAAGAACTTGCAATTCTACTGCAAAACTTGCAGTGCCAGTAGAATTCACTCTTCTTGGTGATTTTATTAATATTTCTGTTTATCCATAGAATCTGGTTCCTTCCCTCTTTTTATATTCCAAACCCCCATATGATCAGAATGTGATGTTATCATTGCTATAACATCATACATTAGCTAACAAAATGGCTGCATTCTGCAACAGAAATGAACAGTCACTTATCTACCACAGCTTCCACTGTCAGTCGGTGGAACAAGCACATCAGGCATGGTGATATTTGCTCAACCTGCACTACAGCCTAATACAATTTTTAGTCTTACATTATTGCGCTAGGGCCAACTTAAACAAGACCTTGTCAATAGCACAGACTTGTTAAGTCCATACCTCACTTTGTACAAACCTATTTGTGCCTTTAAGGTATAGAGATGCCATCTGAAATGAATAACTAGTAAAATGAATTTAACTGTCATTTTAAGAAAAATAAAGTAATTATGCTCAGAAAAGTGGAGTATAATAATGTGTAGACCTGTTCAAAAATAGACCTGTTAAATAAATAATTGCGCTGTAAGCATTTTTGCCAGGGTTATTGATTACATATTGTCATTGGTTGATAGAATCACCTAAAAGTTATGGAGAAACGTTGTGTGCAGGGCTAGATGTTGGGCCATAGGGTAGCATGCTGTGTTTCCGTGCTGGCAACTCAGGTTCAGAGATTAGCTCTGGGAGCTGGCTGGCAGCACAAGTATTGGTGGAACACATCACTGATCGGAGCCTGGGAAGGTATGGTGCAGTGTTCTGTCACATGGTGGACACATTGTGATGGGCTGGAGAGCTCTATCTCACAATCGGTTAACATACATGGCATGGACTGATGGTGTTACGCAATGTGTCAGGGTAAGCAGGTTGACATGAAAATGAGTTTTGCAATAACTCCTCTATTCCATTTCAAAGGGACCTGTATGAATGAGGATGCAAGTTCATGGAAATTAAAATATATATATATATATATATATATATATATATATATATCTCACACACACACACAGTATCTTTGTCTCTCACCACACACGCACTACACATATTTGTATGTATGTTACAGATTGCATATAAAGATATAAGTGATAGATAGTGGAAACCTCATTAGTGGGATAGATAGTATGCATATAGAAATACCTTATTTATCACATAAGACCTCCTCTACATATGTCATTTATGCAACAGGCTAGGACCTTAAGGAAGAGACATTTGTTTTGCTTTTTAGGCATAAAATTATTTTTATAAGTCTTATTTTTTGAACTAGTGTTATTGTGCTTTCCGCCATCCTGATTACTATAACCACTGCCATGAAAGTGAAGTCAGGATGACAAGCTGTGATGTGATGGTTTGTTAGTGCTGCAGAACTTACAAATCACTGCCGCAGAAGTTCTCTGCAAATGGTAGTCTTGCTGCAGAACCTGGTCCCACTGTGCCACAGAAAAGTAGGGGCCCTGATTACGTGCACACTAGTAGAAGGTGGGAACAGCTCAGACAGGTGCAGCAGGTCATGGGCCACCTCAACTTTGCATGCTGGGCAATCGGGCAGGGAGAGCATTCACAAGGAGGTAAGCTAGGACCATAGTGGGGGTAACCAGGTCGCAACATTGGGTTGTTATAACAACAGGAGAAAGAAGATTTTCGGATATAGGGAGCAATTTTGAGGAGTTATAATGGCAGTTCCTTTTGGCAGGATGAGTGGGTATATAACACAGACCTCGAGTTGTATATGGATGCAGAGGGGTCTTGGAATGAGAGGATATTTGAGGTGAAAGTGGTTTTGGAACCATGGCCTGCAGAGTGGGTGGAGAAAAGGATGACTAGGGATATCACACTGCTGGAAATCATGCCAATTTGGGCCTGTACTTTGGTGTGGGGTGAGGACCTGCAGAATCAGAAGGTGACATTTTGGTGTGACATTAAGGCAGTGGTGGATGTCTTTAATAATAGGGGTGCAAGATCAGACACAGTGATGAGGGTATTGAGGCAGCTAGTGTTAAGAGGTTTGCAATTGAGCATGTTTTTCAGAGCCAGGCAAATAGGTGGTGTGAGGAATACTTTGGCTGACAGCATTTCCCCATCAGCAGTGGGATCGATTCGAAGCTGGCACCAAAAGCAGAGGAACACAAAATGCCCATTCCAGCAAACATCTCTGGGACATTGGCAAGATGGAGCCAAATTGCTGTTTTCAGAACTCAGAGCACCAAGGACCTTGAGAGCCTATGAGCAGGGCTTGGTGGGCTTTCAAGCATTCAGGGTACACCACATGGAGGAAGTGGGCCGGTCATGGAGGACCAGATAGAGAAATTCATAGTGGACCAACTGGAATGGAGGGTGGCCTACAACACGAAGGACATTTAACTGGTAGGTATTAGCATAATCTGTAGTTTAAAAGGTTGGCATGACCCTACAAAATCAATGTTCATTCAGAGAATGATGCGAGGTTCGAGCAGGATGAGGCAGAGGCCAAGGATAATAGACGCCCAATAGCAGATCAGCTTTTAGGAAAATTAGCAGGGATACTGCCGGCAATTTGCAGGTCCAAGGATGAGGCCAACTTTTAGCACTATTTATCTAATGATGTTTGCTGGGGCATTGAGGTCAGTGAAGCAGTGGGGCATGGGAGGCAGGGTGAACATAGGAGGTTGGAGTTGGGGGTGTGAGATATGATTCAGTTAATTATTAGAGATCAAGATGGATCAAGAAGGAAAAGGAACTGTGGTAACTAGTAAGACACATGTTGAAACTGGAATTTGTCCAGTAAAGCTTTGTGGACCTATGCCACAGAGCAGAGGACAAGGAGGACAGTTATATATTCATGGGGATGGAAAGAGGGTGCTGAGCTATCAAGTTATGGCCATATTTAAGAAAGGTATGGAGCTCATTGGAGAAGATCCTCTAAGTACTCATCTCACTCTTTTAGTATGGGGCAGCTTTGAAGCTGGCAGATGAAGGCAAGTCAGTGGGGAAAGTGCTTGAGATGGGGAGATGGAGGTCTGCCAGCTATAAGAGGTATATTCAATCTTACATGATTAATAATAACATGTCTCTCCACCTTTGTTTTCAGGTGCAAATAATAGAGGGGTGGGGTGGAGGGTAGTATGGCAAAAGGGGACTTGGGGAAATATTGTTTTGACTTAATCCGAGATGTTTTGTGATCAAATAAGTGTGAGGCATATTGCTGAGGTGTGGATCTCGGACACTCATACATTTACTGGGCAGAAATGAAAGCGGAGAAGAGAACCAGGGAAAGCAGCTGTACCAAAATGCAAGACAGTGCAGGCTGTGGTGGTGAGGAATCAGGAGGATGAGATGGACACAGCTGCTTCCAACTTTATGAGAAATGAGGGAGAGGAGGCCCAATCCAGACTTACTTATTATACATCTAGGGGCGATGACATTGAGGAAAACCATGGTTGAATCATGATTTGCAAATAAAACAAGACTTGCCCAAGATAAAACAATGGCGTCCTGGGGTAACGATAGCTTGGTCAGACATGATACCTTGGAGGGTGTGGAGAGGTGAGCACAGTCACGCAGCAGTAGAAAGGGCCAGGCAAAAGATGAACAGGAGAGTGGAACATTGGTAAAAACATGGGGGGCAAGTAATATTGAGAGGGGTGGAAGAGTGGGCCAACGGGTTTATAGGTTGGACAGGGTCCATTTATGAGATTTGTAGTAGATATGTTTAATACAGAAATGATGGGCTTTGTCGAAGCATGGAGAAGGCAATAAGAAAATAACAAGGGAAGGAGACCGAGCGGGGGGAATGCCAGTCATCCAACACAAACTGGACACCAGCTGTGGAGGAAAATTTGGGAGTTTGGTTTACACCTTCACCTATAGGAGAAAAAGACAAAGCCACCCAGGTTTACACCCAGGAGGGTGATAAGAAGAGAAGAAGGAGAGCATATTATTATAAAGTGGAAATGATGGATTAATAAAGAAAGAATGGGTTGTAAATAATGAGTGAAAGTGATACTTGTAACTAATAATGTGGAATTAATAAATTGATTGCCAATCTGAGGACCACACTACTAAGTTGTCTGTCCTTCTTGGGAGAAGAGTCCAGGACAATGAAGTTTTCCCCATCAAGGGGAAGACCAAGTTGTCATGGGGATTCCCTGCAGAGGAATAGGTAGTGCTCAGAAAAGGGGGAGGAAGTTGAAATGAGTCAAAAAGGGGAGGGGCTTTTTGGTGTATTCCAGGGTAGGTGGATCCTGGAAGGAAAAGAAAGTGTATGGCCATGGGGAAAGGAAAAGGGGCAGGAGAGAGATCCTGGGACAAAATAGGCAGACCAGAGGAAATCAGCCTTTTGCTAGAAAATCTTCCCACCCACCCACCCACCCACCCAACATGGAAGAAATGGAGAGCCTATGGCCTAGTAGACATGAGTGGACTGCCAAAGGTGGATGGCAGGGGTGGCAATGGAAGAAAATGAAATGGGGAAAAATTGGAGGGGTATAAAAGAGGAAGGGAAGAGGAGAGGGGGAGTAAAAGAGAATATGAGGAGAGACGGAGAAGACAGAAAGAAAAGGCAGTTCAGTTTACACCGTTACCTACATGAAAAAAGACAAGAAGCCACCCAAGTTTACACCTGGGAGGGTGAGAAGAAGAAAAGGAGATCATATTATTATAAAGTGGAAATGATGGATTAGTAAAGAAAGAATGGGTTGTAGATAATGAGTGAAAGTGATACTTGTAAAAATAATGTGGAATTAATAAATTGATTGCTAGTCTGAGCACCACACTACTAAATTGTCTGTCCTTCTTGGGGAAGAGGGACAATGTAATGGTATGTTGAGTGCCCTGGGTTTAAATCATAGCTAAGCCACTTATTCATTTCTCTCTGCCATTTTTGTATTCCATATACTGTATATTCATACTGCACACTTGTAAATAAAATGTATTTCATTTGTACAAAACCAGTCTATGCATGTAAGAAAGAATAAGGTAGTTCTGAAAGTCTTTGGTTTCCAGTTGCCTTAGAGTTGCAGCTGGTAATATAGTGGAGAGGAATTCTGTAATGTCCAGTTTTAATTCTGTCTAATACACTTTCTCTCTCTCTCTCTCTCTCTCTCTCTCTCTCCTCTCCTCTCTTCTGTCTGTCTGTGTTCATATATTATATAAGAACACCACACTCATGTATATAAAATGGCTAGAAAAATAAAATAGATGTTTGTAATTGAACAAGACATTATTGCATTCATCATTAAGAGAAGCAGTCAACCTGATATAATATTTGCATCTTTGAGAAAAAAAAGATGTGTTATGTTTTATAATTTACTGCCAGAAATAATTAGATAGTTCATCAGATTTCATTTTCCTGAATGTGCTTCACATTACTGTGGTCTTGCTTGGTCTTCAATATTTTGTGTTGATACATAAGCTCTATAGCAAGTAGTCTTGAATGTTGCTACAGGAGAGGAACAACTTTTAGCTCTTGTTAAAGAAGTGAGTGTTCAAGTAAAAACTAAATGGACATATTCTTGAATAATTTAATTGCAAAAATAATCATTGTCTCATAACAACTCTGTCATTCTGAGCCTGTCATCTCTATCAGTTTTGAAATAGGAGTTCGTTATTGTTTAACTTTTCTTTCACAGCTATGTTTGAATTAACTAGATAATTAGTTTCTTCTATGTTAGTGCTCATCCCTACAGCACTTGGATTAATTAAGATCATTGTTCAATACTATCTTTAAATAGACAGTGATTTGATGGCAGGAAAGGAAAAAGAACACCTTGCTTAATTGGTGTTTCTTTATAATCTATGAGATGCTTGCACAATTCAGGTCTTAACTACAGTTTTAGTCATTTTCTTATGTCACTGTTGATGAGGTCATGCCAATGATAGGTACATTTACAAATCTATGCATGCCTATTTTGGAATGTCATGAACGGCATGCACCTAGTGTTACTGTGGCATGTGTTACTTCTAGATTATGCATCCATGAAATTTATGTTTTAAGCTATATATTAAACTTATGGGTCTCCTGTTTCATGTGTGCTACAAGTTAACAGACCAATCAAAATGGCTCCTGGAGGATTACAAAGCCATGTAGCAAAAGTGCTTAGACACTTACATCCCAAAGTCATGTAGGTCAGCTGCAACCATAGCCATAAAAAAAAAAAACAATATGCATGATGTGGAAGGAAGTGCAGAAATGTCTGCAGTCCCTATTCACACACTAGTCAACTTAACTACTCCCAGGGGCACACCCGGTTCAAGTGTATTGATGCCAATACACTAAGAGCGATAAGCATCCACACATGTGGATGCTTATCTCACATAATTAATGGCCATCCAGTGTGTGAGATAAGAATTCACATAAGTGCATTATGGGACACAAAGCTACACCACTAAGAAGCTACAGCTAAGATGCTAAGATGTGAGCATACTAATGTACACTGTAAACACACCCATTCAGTTAGAGACTGAATGAGTAATAGCACTTTATCCCAGTATCCTTACACACTACAAAACTTATGAGCATATGTCTATTCATCTGAATGCTGTGATAATGAATCTGCACTGTGCACTGAATGCCACAGTTGGACAATGCACAATCTCTACAATGCAAGACAAATATACCATAAATGTTATACATCTATAGATATGATACTATCTAGGTTATATATCTATAGATATGCATGTCTGTGTGTGGGTGTGTATTTATATCTATGTTTAGTGGTGCAGTCACACCACTATATTTAGGGTTAAACAGGGTTTCTATGATAAACCTCAAATGTTGCACTTTAATTCCTTCATAACCATTTAATGGATCTGCACAAAAGTTTGTATATGCGGTCTCGTGGAGTAGGTCTCTTGATGTGGCAAGTTTCGGCCCAGTCGGATGGGCTTAATTCTGAGATACTGATAGTTAAAATATAAAAATAAGCACTGTTCTTTTGCTGTTTTTTTTGTCATTGTCTTGTGTCCAGACAGTTTGGAATTTTGGTCTGAAATTTCAGTTTAGAAAAGGCTTGGCCCAAGATGTGCCTTTCACTGGTTTAGTGAAAAGATATTAATCAATCCCAAAGTTATTAAATTTCATTTCTAAGCATGCTCATTAGGCTCTTCACGATAGTTGCTTGAAATGAAAAATAATTTGGTCCATGTGAAAAAGGATTCTGTTTCATATGGTGCTAATCCTGTTTCATGAGGAAAAATCTTTTTCATTTGCTGCCATCTTGTTCTGTATTAAAAAAAATAATAATTTCAAAACCCACAAAATGATATGCTGTAGAGAGACCAATACAGGTATCTTGCTTATCGGACCCTGTTAGCTGGATTCTGCATTTAACTTCTGTAAAATGACCTACAAATGTTTGTGTTTTTCATCCTCTTTTTCATGACTCGCTACAACTTGTTTCTTATGGCCTTTTCCTTCCTACCTGTACAAAAAAGGACACCATATCTACGGAAAATGATTGTGGACTTAATTTTTTACACATTTACACTTCAACAAGCCATAAATCGCTTAATATTTTCACTTTTGGGACAATTTGTATATCAAACTAAAGGTCTTAATGAGTACTGCTAGATTAAAATACCCTCCCTCTCAAATATGAAGGGCTATATAAAACAGCTCAAACATTAAATATTTCAAAGTCCTGTAAGATAACATAGGAAGTTTACCAAGTCATTACTCCATCTTTTTATCTTATGTCTAGTCCCTCCCATCGCCATCTAAGTTATATGTTTTCCTTTCCCTGGTGTCTAGTGGCACCTCACTCTCCAATCACCACCCCATTATATGTTTCTCTTTGCTGTTATCTAGTGGCACCCCTCACTCTCCAATCACTGACCCCGTAATATTGTTATCTTTCCTTGCTGTTTAGTGTCACCCTTCTCTGATTGACATCCCCATAATATTTCCTTTTACTGGTGTCTAGTGGAACTCTCCACCCTCTGATTACTGTTCTTGTATTTTTTGTATTTTCCTTGGTGTCTAGTGGCACCCTTACCCTCAGATCACCATACCCATATTTAATATAAGCTGTAATAAAGAAAACCATCCCTTGATGTCTTTATTCACACTATAAAAAGAAAACAGTCATTTGCTGATCCAACCCCACCCTGACATCCAACTGATTACCCACAATGGTGCACCCCCACCGAAACCCTCACTCACCTGACCAGGTCCCAGGGAGAAGATCTACTCTCCGATCAAAGACACTGCTCACTGCTGGACAGCTGACTGCAATCTGAAAAATTAAGGTAGATGCAGTTCAATGAATTTCAATGGTGTTTTGAACTTTGATGCATAACGTTGTCATTTTGCATATTTTGACCCCATATTTTCAACATGGCCTTTTGGGACCCCACCTCAGGATCAATGGTGGTGGGATTTTGCAAATCAAGTTCAAAAGGCAATTTCATGGTCAGTTGGTGAAATTACATTTGGGCAGGATATGACAATTTACACCATGCTTATTCATGAGGAGGGGTCATAAGAATGCTATGTTGAAAATTTGGAATCAAAATATGTAAACATGGCAACGTTATGAGCATGTGATGAAATGTTATGTTCACTTGTAACTGGTAATTTTAAATATTTCGACTCTAAATTTTTAACATAGCCATTTTTTACACAACCTTATGAACATGACAGCTGTAATTTTTCAAATCCTCAGACTCACTGTGACCAGCTCTGTACTATCAGTCATAGACTACGGTCTAGTAGTCTACAGGCAGCTACAGCCTCCACCTACAAAGAATCAAACTGTCCCTTAAAAATCCTGCAGGCTTCTATTGGGGCCCACCAAATAACACACACGTAAGCTCTATGACCATGCAGATCTGCTCAACCTGGACTGCAGAGTCTGCTACCAAACCTACCTGCTCACCATAAAGTCCATCATGAGTCTCACCACACCTGGGGTACTGAATCTCCTCTACCCCTACAACTGCAGCCAGAATGCCAGAAGTGAGAACTGTCAAGTGTTAAAATCCCTTCCATAGGACTGTCCAAGGACAATGATCCTTTGGATACCGCCCCGAAATGGCTAAACTCCCATAGCTCATGTCTCCTGACTTGCAACAAACTTGGACAATTTAAGCCAAACCTGAAGGCTCATCTAGCCTCCAACAATAGCAACTGTGACTGTGGCCTTAACCTTAACTGACCTTACCTTAATCATGTTTTCTATTAGGCCCAACAAACCAACCCCTTCCCCTCTCTCCACATTCCCTCTCTCCCCACTCACCCCTTACCCTCCTCCTCCCTCCTCCTCCTCCTCCTCCTTCCTCTCCTGCCAGGACAATTGACACTAATCTGGCTGCACATAAATGTAACAATTGTATCTAGCTGTACCTAAAATCCTTGTACCACGACGGACACATTATCGCTAATTGATTCTCAATT
The DNA here is from genome assembly GCA_016271365.2 of Neoceratodus forsteri. Lineage (NCBI taxonomy): Eukaryota > Metazoa > Chordata > Ceratodontiformes > Ceratodontidae > Neoceratodus > Neoceratodus forsteri. The sequence goes on from CM057451.1 coordinate 420,909,575, forward strand.
GTAATATGCTGAAGACTATATATCGTTTTCTATATTTAAAAGCAACTCCTTTTTGTTAAATTTGCTTAATGAGTATTCATCCTGTTGTTGTTGTCAACTTATATGTCAAATGTTTCTGACACGGAAATTTTGTAAATGAGCTTTCTGCTCAAAGGTGTAAATTCCTAGTATCAATAAATACAAAATAAAAATAAATAAACTGTGTTTTCACACTTGTGGTGTGGAATGAAGTTGTGGTGATGCAGAATAACATGTTGGCAGGGATTTTAAAATGTTCTGTACCAGGTTCAAGAGGTAGAGTAAAGAGAAGGCTATGCTTACAATTTGGTTGCTGTTTTGCTACAAATGAAAGCACAGTGCACTCAGGCCCTGCACTTCCACAGCAACCTACAAGTATGCATCTATGGAAGGATGGGAGTGCAGGGTCAGAAGACCCTGTGTTCCAACAAGCAAATGAGGATACTGTTCATTATCTCAAGAAGTAAGGAAATTATTTGCAAAAGCTTTGGTAATGCAACAGTTAGGGTTCAGTCTAAAGCGAAAAAATAGGAAATGTGATTTTAGGGTTTACAACCCTAAAACCTCACCCCACCATTGAAGCAAATCAGGGTGCTGTCTTTCTTGGTGTTGTCAACCATAAAGCTCACTCCATTGCAGTAGCAAAAGCTCAGATATGATGGACATTGGTGTGTATGTTTCAGGAGTGTATAGAATGGCATGATCATTAGGGTTGACAACACCAAGGAAGACTGCACCCCTGATTTATTTCAGGGTGGGCTTGGGTTTAGGGTTGGTAACCCTAAAACCAAATTCACTTTTGTATTGCTTTAGACTGAACCTTAAATGTTGCATTAACGTAGTTTTCTACAAAGAATATAGATAGATAGATAGATAGATAGATAGATAGATAGATAGATAGATAGATAGATAGATGTGTAATAGTGGTAAGGTATAACCACTATAATTAGATTTGAGCAGGCTGTTTAATATTAAACCCCTAACTTTGCATCTAATTTTGCATGCACAGTTTTGAGGGGAAGGTTTCTTTGATTTCACAAGTTTTGTTCTTGTTGGATGTGCAGATTCCAAAAGCTGAATAGTGGAATTTATGTTTTTATGTTTTTGCAGTTTGTTTGTCCATCAGCTACAGCGCAAATGGAATTTTATTCAGAAATTTTCAGGGTAGAATGAGGTTGCCCTAGAATGTTGGCTTTCATTTGTTTGGTGAAAAATATTAATCTGTTCCAACATTATAAGGATTTGAAACTTCAGTTCTGAGCAGGCACAGTAAGGTCTTTCAGAAAATTGTTTCATATGAAAGAAGAATTTCCTGCTCAAGAAAGTAAAATCTTATGTGTGAGCTGAAATTCTGATTTAGTTATGAACACATCTGCTTTTGCATGGCAGCCATCTTGTTTCTGATTTTCTTTTTCAAAAAAAATTGAAAACCAGTGAAAATGATGCCCTGTAGAAAAAGCAAACTAAGAATCTAGCTAAATATGGCCTGTTTAACTCTATTCTGAGGTTGTTTTTCAAACAATGGCTCAAAGTATGGTTTTGGGACATCCCAAAATTCATACTGAGGTTTGTTTCATGAGACAAAATTTCTGTTTTGTGACTCTCTGAAGAAGATTTCCATCTCACAAAGAAGAATCTCAACTCAAGAAAGAAAATGGTGGACTTAGTTTTTCCATTTTCTTTCATGAGCCAACATTCTTCTTTTCTGATCATGAAATAACTCACAAAAGAATAATCCCACCTCAAGAAACAACTATAAAAAGAAAAACTAAGTCCACCACCTTTTAAGTGAGCTGAAATTCTTCATTTGTGAGTTCTTCCAAGATCATGAAAGAAAATCAGCTCAAAAAGAACAAAACAAAACCCTAAGCCCACCATCTTTTTGATCTGAGATTCTTCTTTCAGGAGTTCTTTCATTACTCAAGAAAGAAGAAGTTTGGGCTATGAATGAAGAGAGGAACTTAGTTTTTTCACAGTTCCTTCTATCTATCTATCTATCTATCTATCTATCTATTAATCTATCTTTTTATACTGTTAAGGGACTGGGGTGCCCACCCCATACCATTTCTATATTCCCATCATCTCAAAGTTTCTCATCCCCATGTTTTATTTTTACTGTGGTTGGAAAATACTTTGAATCATGATTACCTTATTTGTCATACAGCAGTTGTCGGTTCTAGTAGCAAGTTGCATTCTTGCTCAAAGAGTGGATCTTCAGTGTGGGGCCAGGCTAGGTGAGTGAGGGTATGTGGGTGCTCAAGAGGGTTTGTGGGGAGGTGCAGGAGGTGGTGCAAAATGAGATGATGAAAGTGGGTGTGATCATTAGTGGACTTTTTTTCAGGTTACAATAAAAAAGCAAAACAGCAAGGGACCATTTTCTAATTTAGAGGTTGAAACTTGCATTGAATGTTTGGGGTACCACTGGCCACCAGTGAGGGATATAATTACAATGGGAATCAGAGGGTGGGGGTGCCACTAGACACCAGGGATATACATTTGGGAGTGGTAGTGATTTACTTAAATTAGAGAGGGTTGTACCTTCTACATACAAAATATATTTTTAAAATGTATATTAAATGCATGGTGAGGTGTGTCAGTAGACACCACTAGTCACCAGGATATACATTTCACAGTGCTACTGATTTACTACAATTACAGTGAGATTTACCACTCAGTAGCAAGACATATATTTTTCAAATGAGTAGAAAGACAGGGTGAGGGTGTCACTAGACATCTGGGATATTCATTTGGCATGGCACCCAAACTGGAGGGGTCATTGACATCAATAAAATATGTTATTTGTCACTAGGAAAATGGCAGGCGGTGGGGTGACATTCGACACCAGGGTCATTCACTTAAAATTAATGGGGAACTGTGCACAGCTGTTGGGTGGGGGTTCCCATTGGACACTCAGGAAAGAGACAAATGTGTTTCTCTAAAGAATATATGATCAGCTTATCTATGCGTCAGAGCACACTCCACAGCAGAATGCCTGGGATCACAGGATCAAGGACTCTGCAATCCCACAACAAAAATACTTGGGAGCACAGGGTCTGAATGATTCTGCACTCCACAGCCAAATAAGGATTCAATTATACTATCTCAAAAAGTAAGGAAATCATTTGCAAAACCTTTGTTAATGCTCCAGTTAGGGTCAAAGTGACAGAAGTTGTGAAATGTGGAGTTAGGGTTTCCAGCCCTAACACTGATCCCCAAACCAGGCAAGAGAGCAGAGCAGGTGTGAGGTGTACTTTGAGCATTTCAGGTGTAATGATCACCCCATTCTCTTAACGTTTACACATATGAAATTATTTACAGATGGAATGGGGTGAGTGTTAAGCTTGAAGCCTGAAGGCATACCCACACCTGCTCTCCTGCCTGTTTGGGAGTGCAATGTTAGGGGTTGGAAACCTAATGCCATATTCCCAACTTTTGTCACTGTGACCCTATCTGGAACATTAACAATATATTCTTCACAAAAAATTGTGTCAATGCACCAGTTAGGGTATCTTAACACCACAAAAGTAGGAAATGTGGCATGGGCTTCAACCTAATGCCCCACCCCACTCTTCAAGCACCAAAAGAAAAACATTAGGGTTCATGGTCTCTAAAGTCTTGGCAAATCAGTGTCAGGGTTTCCTTTGGGTTGTAAACCCAATGCTTACCCTCCCCTCAGCCCCTTTTCTCAAATCTGAAGCACATGGGACAGCTCTGAGCCATAGCCTCATAACGATACACTCTTCAAAGTTAAGAAGTATGTCTCACCACAGGTTGCCAACACAATTTGTTGTTCCTTTCTTCACACAGGGCCCTGTGGGCCTGCGTGAAAAAGGAGATCATGTGTGATGTTGTTTGCTCATGGAATGGAGTGGACATTAGGGTTGACAACCCCAAGGAAGACCCTATTGCTGATTTGTCAAGACTCTGGATAACCAAAACCCTAATGGTTTTTCCTTTTGCTACTTGGGGCTGGGGAGGGCATTAGGGATGAAACCATAACAGCACATTTCCCTACTTCTGTGGCATTAAATTACCCTACTGAGTGTAAAAGCAGTTTTTGCAAATAATATAATATATAATCTGATGTAGTATCTCTGTTTACATTTTGGATGGAATTTTTCTGTCCTGATGCTGTATCTTTTATTTAGCATTGTTTTATGTCACTTTGTTATATGCCATTCTTTTAATTTCTCATTCCCTGGTTTCATGTTTATGTTTTGGGTTATGTGACTTTAATTAATTTGAATACAAGTGTAACCCTAGGGCTGCTACCCCAAAGGATACTATCCCTGTTTGTGTGACCAGGTGAGGATTGAGGGACCTGGGTACTGAAAACAAGTGCCTCCACCCAGAGGACAGGGTTAGTGGTAATGTAGCTCACCTGGGTACAGCCCTCCGGGACACTGTTACCACCTCTTTTCCTTTTAGTGGCCTAAATGGTTTACAGAATACACAATTGCAATTGACACCTGACAACAGTTTTAACATACACTTGTTGCACTTACCACCAGGGCTGGTTCAGCTGGTTTGGCCCTAGACCCCGGTAAAAAAGATTGCATTTCTAAACCAACAATAATTTTTTTTATTCAAAATGTATTCATTTTTATACAGTTACAGAGAGAAGATCCAAATTACATACATACAAATGAAACAGGAATATATACAGAAGTTAAATCAACTCCCCCAATCCCACCCTCCCTTTTCCCATTTCTTCACAAAGGATAGACTACCAACTGGAAAGAAAAAGGACCTCTATGGTGATTAAAGGGAATACAATGTCAGCAGGGGACCCCATACTTGGAAATTTCTGAGATTGTTCATGTAAATTAGCAATCATATTTACCATTCTCAGATTTGCCAGCAGCTCCTGTAACCACTCACTATAGGTGATGTCAGTCGTATCTTTCAATGACACAAAACCAGATTTTTGACCGACATAGCTATAAAATTATGTGAAATTTTCTGTTAGTGACTGTGACCGAGGAAAGATCCCCAATATGCATATTTCAGGAGTGAAAAGTTTGGACAGACCTAATAGAGGATTAGCCTCTGTTGAATTGCATTCCAAAGGTGAGCTACTTTGGTACATTTCAGAATATGTGCAGTAGATTACCCTCCTCCTGCTGGCAGTAGTACATGTAGAAGATGATAGAGTCCCAGCCTAGCCAATTTCTGGGTTGAATAATAGAAATTATGAAGAATTTTGAACTGTATTAACCGGAGCTTATCTTGTCTTATGTATTTGTGACAACTCAACCACAAAGATGGCCAATTAATTTCCTGCTGGGAAAAAAGAAGCCCAAAATTGAGTTAAGCCAAGGCAATCTGACCATTTCAGTTATGTAGTATCCCATACAATTTAGAAATGGCATGGGATAGGCCTGCAATCGGAATCAATTCTGTCAAGTAGTTAATATGTAAAAGTGCCCTGGGGAACCAACAATATTTCAATGCTGTTTGTACAGAGGTACACCACAACAAGTTTCAATGCAAAAAGATTTAGATCTGATTTATTTTGGGGCAGTAACAAGGAAGGGGCAAAATCTAATGGTTGATTTGAGAGCTGAAAGATTCAGGCTTTTAAGGCATGCACTTAAGGTCTCTGTAGCACAGTGACACACACTCTGGGTAACCAGTTGGAACTACAGGCTAGCCTGAAGAATTACAGGTGGGCGGCATTGCAGCTGTTGCTGGGGCCCTTAAGGAAAGAAAACACAACATGAACTTCTAGCCCAAATTTGTAATCTGGAGCCAGATGGCTCAGTCCAAAATGATTAGCAACAACAAGTAAATCAGTTTATCACATTGATTTGAGCTTTGTTGCAGGAGCTACCTAGTGTTTACTCACGCTACCAGTACAGGATGCAGGATGTGTGAAATGGAGACCTCAGGATGAAGAACTGGATTACCAGGAGAAGCATGGCCCTCTAAGCACCATGGTGTCGATCCTGTTAGTTGGTGTTGAGCAGGGCAGAATCACCAGGACTCTCGGTTGTTTCTCTGTGGCATGGCGGCTGCCTAGGCCAGGATGGCAGAGCCCAGACCAGGTGAACAGTTTGGATGCCTTCTGGTGAAATGCTGGATGCAGCTTCCAGCAAGCATGACACATTAAGCAAAGTGGGAACCAAACTGCAACCCACAATCCACAATCATCATCACTTATAGTAAAGCAACCAAATAACACAGCTCGGGATGACAGTCCGGTTGCCATTAACAGTGTCGCTGTGCAAACTGTTAACTCCGCGGCAGTCTCAAGTCCTGATAGGCTGATCCACCCGAGGCAAATCTATACCACTTCAGGAGAAATTCAATTAGTTGCAAATCAGGTTCCGATCACAAAGCTGCAATTTCAGAAGAAGTCTGATCTCAGGCTTAAGGTCTCTTCACTTAGGAAGAGGGTAGCAGGCGGCCAAAACACAGCCTTCCGCTGATTTCCTGTGCACATGCAGGAGCAGCTGCTCTAATCTCTCGAGCTGTTCACTCTTTCAACTCTACTTCCACACTGACACACTGCTGCAGGCAGCTTGAGACTTTCATAGAGATCAAAAGGTTTGATTGATCGATCCGTCTGTCTGTTACAGCTAGAGCTCCCCTCCAGGTCCAATTAGGTGCAAGCGGCAAAAACTACAATTTCTACAGAAATTCACTCCCACAAGACTCTGGGGACAGAATCCATTTTAGGGTCCCAAAAGTACTGATTGGTCCAAACTAGCAGTCCAGAACCAAGATGTTGGTGATTAACAGAAATGTCCATGCTGAAAAGGAAGGCAGGTTAGACAACTATAATATTATTAATATTATGATTGCAGATAATCAGTGAAACAGTTACAAATCATTGTAGGGCTCCTCTGCACAATTAATGATGGCAGAATGGAGCAAAATACAGCAGCCTGGGTGGGACTTGAGCCTAAAGCTACTCAGACCCTACCCAGATTAATTATATACTATGAGATAAGAAGCTCTTAAAGAGACAGGCACGAGGCTAACAGGGCACTCAAATGGAAAGCATTTTCAAACCCATAAGGACACAGAACGTCAACCTGGCAGTGGGCATTTAGGCAAGCCAAGGAATACTTTTGGGAACCCCATTTATTGAGGGTTACACCATTCCCTGTCTGGAAAGAACTTAGCATCTGTGTCAAGTCTATACATTAATAACAAGGGAAAAGACAATATACTATACGAGATATCGTGACCTTACTACTCAAGACAAGATAATGACTGATGCATTGGTAAAACATAAACTTATCACAATACTATACTTATTCAGTATTTTCTACACATGTACTATATCCATAATGACATCAGCTTTGCATTTTCATACATTCAATACTGATTCCACTATGATTTATGCAATAATATTACTATACTTATTCATGTAATAGTTCCTTGCACTTTAAACAGTGCAGATGGGGACCTATTCTAACAACTAACTTAGAACTAGATGGGGCTGGGGCACCATGTTCTGAGGAAGAACAATTAACCTAGAAGTGGCAGCCAGGCTCAGTTTGGGCAGTGAGCTCTTTGAAATTTACCACCCTTATGAACAACATTGAGAGGCAGATCCACAGGCCTCCCAGCGGAGTCATAACTGAGGTGCATCACTGGTTTGACAGCTCATCTAGATTTTCTTATGGGAACAGACACAGACTCTGGGCAGTCAACATTGGCATTGGTTTCTTTTCCTGTAGTGAGAGGTGTCTCTGCACTGGTTGAAAGGTCCAGATTGGGAACACTATCAGCTCCTTGCCCTGCAGATTCTGTGTCCTCAATACTTTGCTCATTATTATCTTCTGAAGAGGGCACAGGTTGCTCATCCTGAGAAGGACTCAGGGACCATTCATTGAACTCTGTGGACTGGGAAGGTGCTGTCAGCACTTTCATATTGTTCTTCAAGGGCTGGCATGTCACCAGAGAGATTTGCCACATCAGAATCCTTCTCAGGTAATTCAAACTGTTCTACTAGACACAAAGAATCTGTTACCTCAGATGTAATACTTTGCACCTCACTTTCAGGGGCATCGACTTTAAGGAGGAAGCTGGAGGGTTATGAGGTCCTGAAGGTCCAGCTTCATCCCCACAATTATACATAGGGTTATCTTGAAACAATTGACTCAGTTCATAGGAAGGGTATACAATTGTCACACTCACTATCATCAGAGGTGAACTGACAGTCACTATCATTTTGGCCTGCATGGGGGAAGGCCTTAGGTTTGAACAACTGGAGCAGGTTGACTTTGTCTCTTTTAGCTGCAGCATGAGTTACTGGCCCAGGAGGGGCAATATCTGATGATTCAGCATCAATGATCACTTGCCAATGGGCAGTAGGTAGTTTCTGTGCATGGTCTTGACAGCTTTAGTCATTCTAAGGGCGCACTTATATGACACAGGTAACTCATCCAACTTGCTGATTAGTACATGTGGAAGATGATGCCATCTGTCGGTGATTTTATGCTTGCCATGCAATCCTACGTTATGTAATAGTACTTGATTCTCAGGCAGCAACTCCTGAGCCTTTACCTGTCGATAATATCTCTTTGTTATGCAAGGTTTAGTTTGGCAGCCATCGTTTGAGCCAGTTGGTATGCATGGTTCAATTGAGCTTTTAGTTTCTGTACATATTGTAAATAGTTCTCAGCCCTGACCCATATGGGGAGACTCCAAAGCAGACATCCACAGGCAACAGGGCTTCCTTCAGAACATGAGATGATAGGGAGAAAACCCAATAGCATCACTTTAGGTGCAATTGTAGGCATGTACCAAGGTGTTAATCTGCTGGCTCCACTTAGGCTTGTCTTTAGGATGAAGAGTGCCCAACATGTCTAGGAGAGTACTGTTAAAATGTTCAGGTTGAGGATCCCCTAGGGTGGTAAGGAGTGGTTCTAGACTTTGCACCCCACAGGGAGAGCATCTCCTTAATCAATCTTCTTTCAAAGTCCCTGCCTTGATCAGAATGGATATGTTGGGGTGCACAATAATGGACAAAAACTTTTCTACTAGCACCTTGGCCACTATAGAGGCCTTCTGATCCTTAGTCTGGAAAGTTTGTGCATATCAAGTAAAGTGGTCAGTGACTCCCAGTACATTGCCAATATTTTCTGATCAGGTTTCAGACACAGAAAGTCTATGCAAACTAGCTCCATGGGGGTACCGGTTGAAATGTTAACAAGAGGAGCATCTTTCTGGGTCAAAGCTTTCTCTGAAGGCACCGACTGCAGTTTTACATGGTTATCAACATCAGCCCCATTGTGGAGCAATAGACTCTAGACCACACCAAGTCGAGGGTCCAGTCAATACTGAGGTGTCCCATGTGATTGTGTAAGGACCTCAGTACTATCTGCTTGAAAGCTGTGGATAGCACCAACTGATGTTTTCCAACTGATCTCGATGATCTACTGTCTCTCGATAAAGTAACTGGTCTCAAACTTTATCCAGGGGCCTTCCTAAATAATAATGCAGTTCATAAGTCGGTAGAACATAGTTTAGACACATCTTTCCCACATGTGGGGCATCAAGTGTGGGCTGGATCTTGGGATCTGGGATTGAGCCCACTGAATACTGTCATTATCAAACTGGGGCGGGGCACTAATGTTCAATGAAGAAAAATGACAATAGGCTGCAGGTATGCAAGTATCAGGGGCTCCAAGCAGTCCACCAGATAGTCACTGTATCTGTGAAAGGCTGTTTGTTTTGTCAAATGTTTGGCACAATACTTTAATAAAGTGTTCTGACAGCCTCACCCAGTTGTCTTGGAGGCTTGGCCACTGTGAAAGAGCATCAGCATCGATATGATTCAGCCCAGTGTAATTCAACTGCATAATTGTAAGTCAACAAGGCGAAAGTCACTGGCACCCAGTGGCTTCCAGCTTCACTCGAGGTCTGTACATACATCATAGGGGTTATCAGTTTTACAAATATTTTGGCCCCATAGAGGTACTCATGGAATTCGTCAACTATTGCTCACTTAAGAGTGAGAAATTCCAGCTTGTGAACAGGATCATTTAGCTCAGATGGTGTCAAGCTTTGACTGGCGAAGGCCACATGTCTCAGGCGATCTTCATAATCTTACACAACACAGCCCCAAGTCCCTTCAGGCTGGCATCAGTATGAAGAAATATGGTTTGGCAGGGTCAGCATAGGCAAGCACTGCAGCATGAGTAAGCTGAAAGATGATCTCAAGACTCACTCCTCACACTCAGGGGTCCAGCAGGCTCCAAATGGTTCACCTGTTTGGAAATGCATCTTTTCTTCTTCCTTGAGGTATTCCTTCTTGTATCTGTGGTTGGTAGATGGATAGCCTTGGGTGAGATTGAGAAGCAGCCAGATTGCCTTTAAATAGTCCTTAATGAACCAGTGATAATAGCCAGAGAACCCCAAGAAATGCTGCAGTTCTATTTAGTTAATTGGCTGGGGCCAGGTGGTCAGGACTCTACTTTGCTGGGGTCTGTCTGTATCCCCTCAGCCAACACTATATGTCCCACATATTTCACAGAGGTATGGAAAACTAACACTTATCTATAGATAGTTTGAGGCTGAATTCTTCCAGGCAATCAAGAACTTTGAATAACCTGGTCTCATGTTCTTCTAAGGTGCATCCGAAGATGATGACATCATCCAAGTATACTGAGACAGTCTAACAGATTCATGTCTCTTGATGGAACGTGCAGTAGGAGACATGAATCTGTTAGAATCTAAGTTCCATCAACCTCTGAAAAGTGGCGGGGTCATCTGAAATCCCTGAGGCATCCTTAGAAAGTTATAGAACCCCAAGGGACAGATGAAGGATGTTTTCTCATGGTCCTCCAGGGCCATCAGGATTTCATAATACCTGCTTTGTAAATCAAGTACTGAAAACCACTGACTCCCATTCAGGCAGTCCAGGTGTCCTGTGCGCGGGCATGGTGTATTGATCTGACAATCCATCGGTTTTGGGTCTGATATTCTGCACACATCCTCATGGATCAATTCTTCTTGTGTACAAATAAGATGGGAGATGCACTGGGGCCTCTTGACTCTTGAACAATGCCAGCAGCAAGCATCTCCTGTAGGTGCTCCGAACATCATCGATGTCAGCTGGGGCGGGGGACTGCCCTCAGAAAGGCCTGTCATCATGAAGTCTGATAGTATGCTTAGCACCATGGATGCACCCTACATCTCATTCCTTCAGGGAAAATACTTGGTCCTATGGGCAGCTTTCTACTGACTCAGGCCTTCCTTTCAGCAGACAGTGGGGAATCACCAAAGTCGAATAGGTCCGTGGTCACCTCCTCCTTTCACTATAATATTTGTTGCTGTTCAGTACTGCAGTGTCCGCACAGTGTACTGTAGCTAACGTACACCCAGTTCACTCAATTTCTCGATCAGACGCATTCTGTATTTGGACCATCACTCACCATGCATAAGCAGTTAAGATTCTGGGTTTGACTAACAACCCTCCGCAACTTCCCCTCACCAGGTGCATCCAGTATCAATATTTTATTTTTCACGTCCTTCCTAAGGCAAACTTCTCCATGAAAGGTGTACTGAGCATTGGGTGGCAGTACTAGAGAATCAGGATCTTTCTGTCACACTATATCCATTGGCTCATCTCTGTTCACTTTTGTAGCCTGTTTTTGCAGGTCATAGGCTCTCTTTATCAGGGCTGAGATTCTCAGGGCCTGCCCAGTCTGTTGCCCTTGTTTTTCTTAACACAACTGTGCTAGTTTTTCCAATATGTGGGCATTGGTTCCAATAAACAAGGGAACCCCATCATACAATCCCATAGGAGGGCACACCTGAGCTAGTCTGTACTTGTTCATCTACTCCGGCCACGCAGTAGGGAAAAACAGCCAGATCTGAATATATCCCAAGTAGGGGTAGGACTTCTCTAACCTCTCACACATGCAGACCCTCCATGGTCTGCAGGGGCACATCTAGCAGGTGTTTTCAGTTCCAGTTTTGAAATACTATGGTCAATTGTGATCCACTGTTGAGCATGGCCCTTGCAGATACATCATTCACTGTTACGGCAGTTTCCATTGACTGGCCTACCACCCCAGACCAATCAGGTAAAGGAGACAAAGTCATCTGTTTTATGGCAGTATTACAGGAATAATTTCTCATAGGGCCCAATCTGAGGCCTTATATTTCTTTAGCCAATTAAAGCCAGTAGCCTTGTAGTAACCTTTCTTAGATTCTTGGGCAAACTGAGTTGGGTCAGGCCCGTCTTGCCCACTGTGATAACAAAAGATGGGTTTTTAGAGTCCCTAGGGAAGAAAATCCTCTTTCTTGTTTAGGTGGGTCAGGCAAGTCTCGGGGTCACTTTCCTTCCTTCTGAGCCTCTCCAGGAGTCAGGTACTTGAGTGGCCCTGATAAGGTCTCCTACCAGGGCTCTCAATTCTCATACTCCTTTCATCAGACTACTCTCCATCCAAGTTTCAGAAGAAATGCCATGCACCGCACCCCTCAGGCAGGATCTCACTCTTTTGCTCGAGAGGTGCTGGACAAGGATTTACATCTTTGGTTGCCTCGGTGAAGCTTGACTGGCCCTCACCTCTCTCAGTTCTTTAATTAGTTCCCTCATCTGTTGTAGTTCAGACTCAACACTTCAATCAGGGGCCTGACTGGTAGGGCAACCCCAGCACAGGGCTCCCACCCCTCTTCATCATTCTCCACTTCACAAATCTCTTTCATAAGGTAACAATATTCAGGAGGATCAGCCTTTCTGTCTTGTGATTTCAGTTTCAGCATCATCACACTAGAGTACCTGGCAGATTTTAAAACATGCTCTAATCGGACTCAATTCAGTTCACTGGCAGGCACTTCCGCTATTCTATGGGCCTTCTGCAAGGTCCGTTCAATTCTGGTAACAAACATAGACAACTTTTGTTCTTCCATTGTTTGGCAGACTTAAACTTCCACATCGGGTCTTCCCCTGACTCAGTGCTACCAAAACTCTCCAGGGCAGAGAGGTACTCAGCAGCAGTGACCTTTGGACTGGTGGAACAAAGAAAGTGGATGGCCTCCAGCGCAGAGCCCTCAAGCTCTCCATTAGTCTTTTCTTTCTCTCCCTCAGAGCACTGCCTCCTCTACCAAGGGTGGCATAATCCATTCATGTTTCCAGGTCATCCTCCCCATGGGCACTAGGACCATGCCTGAAAAGAGTCTCAGTCTGCAGTAAGAGTCCAGGTGTACAGAAGGTATCACAATGAGGGAGGTTACCAAGGGAAGCTCTAGGGTGGCAGGAGACTCTAAGGGGACTGCAAGGAAGTGGTGTCTCCAAGCTCTAACATCTTCACTAACTCTTTGGCAGATAGCCCCTCAGTGGCTAGCAGTCTAAGCAATTTTAAATCCTCTATATTTGGGGATCCCCAGGAGCAGCTGGGGCACTATGCAAATGAATAACCTGCTACCCTTTCTGGGACCCTTCAGGCAAAATAACAGGGGCACTCTCAGGATCTATGGGGAGGCTGCAAGACAGGAGGGCCACCATAGTTTGGCAAACAAATCCAAGTCCCTCCCATTCGCCCTCAACCTTCCCAAACACTAAACTTGTTCAACAGTCTCTTTAATAGTTGCATTAGTGGTCCCTAATGGGATGTTCATTAACATAATGGCCTGTTGGGGTCTATCCTCAGCCTCACTCCACCCCATCATATGGTGCACTAACAGTTTATGGAGGGCAATCTAAAACTTAGGTGTAGCAAGTGCCTCCAATTTGTCACAAATTTTAAGCATGGGAATGTAGGACCCACTTCTGACCACTAGAAGGTGAGCATCCCAGTGGTGCCTCCAAGATGTAACCCCTAAGGAACACTATCCCAAAGGATACTACCCCTGCCTGCATGACCAGGTACAGGTTGAGGGCGTGGGAACTAAAACAGGGTTAGTGGTAGTGTAGCTGATCTGGGTACAGCCCTCCGGGACACTGTTACCCCCTCTTTTCCCTCTAGTGGCCTAAATGGTCATAGACTACACAGTTACAATTGACACCTGACAAGAGTTTTAACCCCACAATTGTTGTGCTTACCACTAGTGCTGGTTTGGCTGACTTGTCCGGGAGATCCTGTAAAATAAGATTTAGCACAACAACCAACACTATTTCAATGCTGCTTGTACAGAGGTATACCATAACCAATTTCAATGCAAAAGATTTAGATCTGTTTATTTAGGGGCAGTAACAAGGAAGGGGCAAACTCTAGTGGTTGATTTGAGATCTGAAAGATTTAGGTTATAAGGCATACACTTAAAGGTCCCTATAGCACAGTCACACACACCTGGGTACCCAGTTGGAACTGCAGGCAAGCCTGAAATATTGCCTGGGGTAGGGCAGCATTGCAGCAGTTGTTGGGGCCTTTAATGAAAGAAAACACCTCATGCATTTCTAACCTAAATTTGTAATCCAGAGCCAGATGGCTCAGTCCAAAATGATTATCAATAACCAATAAATCAGTTGACACACTGCTTTGGCTTTGTTGCATGGAGCTATCCTGATGTTTACTCATGCTACGTAGTACAGGCTGCAGGATGGATGAAATGGAGACCTCAGGATGAAGAACTGGATTGCCAAGAGAAGCAGGGACCACAAGAAGCACCGTGGTGCCAATCCTGTTTATTGGTGTTGAGCAGGAGCCAAATCCCCAGGCGGATCTCTCATTTAGTCATTTCTCTGTGGCATGGTGGCTGCCTGGGCCAGGATGGCAAGGCCCAGACCAGGTGAACAGTTTGGATGTAGTTCGGTAATACTGTATACAGCTTCTAGCAAGCGTGACACATTAAGCAAGGTGGGGAACCACAATCCACAATCAGCACACTTATAATAAAGCAAGTAAATACTAAAGCTCGAATGACAGTCCAGTTGCCATTCTCAGTTTCTCTGTGCAAACTGTAACTCTGTGGCAGTCTCAAGTCCTGACAGGCTGCTCGCACTAAGGCAAATCGTTGGTCCACTTCAGGAGAAATTTAATTTTTCACAAATCAGGTTCTGAGTGCAAAACTGCAATTTCAGAAGAAGTATGATTTTTTACTTATTTATTAAAAATTGATAACAGGGAAAGGCACCCTCAGCCAAAGCTCATTTCAAGTGTGACCTGGGTACAGAGCGTGCTGAAATGAGAAGAGCTACACAAGGAAATTCCAAAGACACAGTATACACAACCATTTTACATACCGTACAACATTTTTACATTCACAATAAGTAGACCAGTACACAGAAAAAGTGTACTGGACTGTCAAGAATTCTATTAGCAGGTGGTAGGGCTTAGGGGCTGTTCTGGGACTATTGGGGCATTTGGGGCAGAGGGGGCCAGGAGGAGCCTGAGGAGTTTTTTTATGGATAGGAGAGAGGAGGCCAGGTAGAGATTGGAGGGAAGGCTTTTCCAGAGAAGGGGAAATGGTATGAAAAGGCAGCTTGGCCAGTAACATTTTGTGGGCGAGGGATGTGAAAGGTGCACAGATCCCTGTGTTGCAGAGGGTAATCAAGGGAGTTTGCTGGGGTCAAGTGGGAAGTGAGGTTGGGGGAGGAACTGAACCAGAATTTTGCTATGAGGGAGGTGCTGTGGATGGTTCTTCAGAGGAGAGTGAGGCAAGGAAGAGTGGTGTGTAGAGGTGCAGTCATGAGTGTGTGAGGGTAGGCAGTGCAAAGCAGCAGAAAGAGTTGAGTAGGGTGTCCAATTTGAGAGATGAGGTTGGAGCTGTTTCATAAACAATGTCAGCATAGTCCAACACTGGCAAGATTGTTTTACGACAAGCTCGCATCGGGTGGGATGGGGTAGGCTGGCTTTGTGCTGATAGAGGACAGTGAGTTTTGGCTGGAATTTGATGCAGATAGTCTCAATGTGAGTAGAGAAGCTGAGGTGGCTATCCAGTCAGACACCCAGGTACTTGAAGGCTGGTACCAATTCAAGGCACAGCCATGCAGGTGGAGATTGGGGGGAGGGAGGAAGCTTCTGTCTTGATTCAAAACCATGGTGACAGTTTTGTTGGTATTTAGGTTTAGCTGGTTATCCAGGTGCCAGGATTGACTCGGCTGAAGTGATTCTGGAGATTGGGAAAGACGCCATTGTAGGAGTGGCCAGAGGCAAAGATGATAGTGTCATCTGCGTAGAGGTCACATTAGAGGAGAGGTAGGCAGAAGGAAGGTCATTTATGAAGAGAGAGAGAAGAGGATGGGGCCAAGAATAGAGTCTTGGGGATGCCTGATAGGATAGGGAGAGGGAGAGGTGTCACCTATTTGAACTGACTGATGTCTGTTTTGGAGGTATGAGCAGAACCAGTCAACAGCAGGTTGGGTGAAGTGAAAGGAGCTGAGTTTACAGAGGAGCAGAGGGTGGGAGATGGAGTTGAAGGCTTTTGCCAAGTCGATAAAGATGGCAGCAGAAATTTGGCTATGATCCATGGCAAGAGGATGGAGTCAGTATGCACAGAAGAGAGGTAATGTTGGAGTGGTGTTTTCTGAATCCTGACTGCATGGGTGAGAGGGAGTTGTTGGAGGAGAGAAAGTCTGACAGTTTGGACAGAATGAGGGATCCTGGACCTTGCAAGGAGGAGAAGCGAAATGGGCCTGTAGTTTCCTGGTAATGAGGGATCTCCACCTTTTGCAGAGGGATGATCTTGGCCCATTTCCAGGTTGCAGGAACAGTGGCTGTGGAGAGAGAGACATTTATTATGTGTCAAGGGGCAACTAAGGCAGTGGCAGAGATGCAGAGTAGTCTGCGGTGCAAACCATCAGGGTTGGATTGGATTGGTTTAAGGTGGTGATTGCATTGTATACTTCCAGTGGTGTGAAAGGAGGAAGAGAAGCCAGGGGTAGGGGAGGTGGGTCCAGTAGGGTCATGGTTGGGTGAGGGGAGAAGGGCATAGGAGGTGGGGAGTCAGGCAAGGCACAGGAGAAGAAGGAATTTATTAAAAAGTTCAGCTATGGGCTCAGGGTCAAGACAGAGCTGTCCTCGAAGTTCAGGATAGGACAGACTTGCTGGGAAGGGAGGTCGAAAAGGAGTTGATTAGCTTCAGAAGGATGTAGAGGAGTTTGGGTTTGGGCAATTTGTGCTTTAAAGTAAGAAGATTTGGATTGATGGATGGCCTTGGTGCAGTTATTTCTAAGATGTTTGTTGTATTGGAGATCACGTGTGCATGGGTGGTTTTGTTCGCCTCCATGCATTTTCTCTGGAATGACACATGGCAATGAGATCGGGTGAGATCCAGGGGTGGTGGTAGCGTTTAACTCTACATTTCCTGAGGGGCGTGGAGGTCCCAGGTACACAGGAAGATGTCACAGAAATAGCATAAGGCAAGGTCAACATCAACAGAAAGGACTGGTGACCAGTCAGCATTTGTTAGGTCTCAGAGCAGGGTGAATTCATTGAGGAGGTGCAGGAAGTGAGACCAGATACATTTTGGATTGGAGCACGGTGAGTGGATTTTATGGATGCAATAGGTAATACAGTGGTCACTAAGAGCATCTGAGAAGATGCCTGAGACAGAGATGCGTGGGGATGGGAGGATAAAATCCAGTCCAGGACGGTGTGATTTTGGACTGATGGTTTAGGTGGATGGGTTCCTGGATTAGTTGGGAGAGAGTGAGGGCTTCTATCATAAGGGTGGTGGGCTCAGTGGGTGAGGAGAGCCAGTTGAGATTGAAATCACCTAATAGTACAAGCTCACCATTGGATGTGCCAGAGGAGATTGAGGGATGGCCTTGACAAGAGAGTCGGATGAGGTCTTGGGCAGAGCATACAGGATCCCCAATGTAGAGGGGGTGGAGGAAGGAAAGGATAGTGTGCAACAATGGACTCATGAGAGGAAGGGCAAGCTTTCTTGAGTATGATAGAGCACGTGATGGATTGCCTGATGTATAGTGCTACTCCACCACCTCAGCTACCATGGTCCTGGCAAAATAAGTTGAAGTCAGGAATGGCAAAGGAGGAGTTGGGGTTTGGCATCTAGCCAGGATTCTGTGATGCAGAGTATGTCAAAGTGGTACTGGGCGACCCATACCATGAGGGCAAACAGTTTGGGGAAGAAGCCCTAGCATCGAGATGAAAGATTCAGAGGCCCTTGTGGGCGAGTCAAGGGTATGGTTGAAGGGTAGTCCAGAAAATGTGGGGTGATGCTGAGGAAGGTCTGGGCACTACAGGGCCAGGGTTAGGATATGTTGCCTACTAGAAGCAAGAAGAGGAGGAAGGGAGAGTAGTGGAGGCATTTCAATTTAGTGGGACTGCACTTGGAGGGTGGCGCAGAGGTTTAAGCATTGGAAAAGTGCCTCAAGATTGAGGAGGTTAGAGGGAGCAAGGAAGGACGTGTGGGTGGGGAAAGTAGTAAGCGGTGGAGAGGGGCATAGGGTGCGGGGAGGAGGAGAGGAGAAAGGGAGGTGGCAGCATAGGTGTGGGCCAGAGGGAGGAGGAGTGAGTGGCTCCTGGAGAAAGGTGGGAGTGGTGGAAATGTGGATGAAGGATGGAGGTCTGAGGTGAAGGGGCAGCAGTGAGGGGATGCTGGGGATGAGGAGAGGTGAGGCGTGTAGGAGGGGCCAAAAAGCAAGGACTGAAGCATAGTGGTTTAGTGGTGGCTGACAGAAGGAAAAAGAAAACAGAGTGGATTGCAGCAATAGCTTCCACAGGCAAAAGCAGATATTCTGCAAATGGGAAACACAGCTGATAGGTTTTGTGTAGTCACATGATGGCTGCCGGCTGCTATATATTTGAAAGTTGACCAAGGGTGGTGGTGGGGGTGGCGGGTCTTCTCCCATCGGCTGGGGAGACTCGCCGTCATGACTGTGCTTGGCTGTTCGCTGTGGGGAGTGCTCCATTTCCTGCCCTCGTCAAACCCTCGGGGCCAAATCTGGGGAAGCAGAGAGAGAGAGGAGGAATTAAATACAGGAACAGGTATGTTTTTTCTGGTTTATGAGGTGGGGCTGCAGGACAATGGGGTGGGGATGCAGGACAAATGTAGACTCAATTTGCCTAAGGCTTGCACAATTTGACCTGCAAGCTGGAAAACTATTTGCTGAATTTAAGCAAGAGCTGTGTTTAATTCAGATTAAGACACTGTGCATCAAAAGAGGAAGAGCAAGCAGGAGTAAATATTTTTTCTCCAGACACAGTTTGTTAGGTTCTGAGGCTCCGTTTGGCTTAAAGAAATTATTGCAGTCGGCCATACAGGAGAGGGTCTTTAAAGTTTGCCTTAACTTCTAAAGTCAACCAGTAAATGCAGACATGCAGTAGGACAATTAAAGTTAACCTCACACCTTTACAAAGAGCCTGTATTTACTGAGATGTGAGTTAAAAAATATCTATCAGCAATAGTCTGGTGACTTTAAAAGTACCTAGAACACATTAGCAGTCTAAAGATAGATTTAAGGGAAAGGCAGGCTATAGATAGTTTTAAAAGACAAAAATGGTGCCAAGATTCTTCTCCTGTCAGCTGTGGAGACTCCTGCTTCATACCTGTGCTTGGTTGTGCACTGTGGGGGAGGACTCCATTTTCCTGCCCTCATGACCCTTGGGGAGCCAATCTGTGCTTTGCTTTGTGCTGTGTGGTGAGGGCTCCATTTTTCTGCCCTTCTGACCCTCAGGGAGCCAAATCTGTGCTTGGCTGTGCACTGTGGGTAGGGCTCCATTTTCCAGACTTCATGACCCTCAGGGAGCTAAATCTGATATCAGGCTTAAGGTTTCTTCACTTAGGAAGAGGGTAGCAGGCCAGCCAAAAACACAGCCTTCCTTTGATTTCCCCTGTTTACACTCAGGAGCAGCTGCTTGAACCCTCAAGCTGTTCACTCTTTCAACTCTACCTCCACACTGATATACTACTGCAGGCAGCTTGGGACTTTCACAGAAATCAAAAGGTTTGATTCATCAATCCATCAATCCATCTGTCTGTCACATCTGTTTGTCACAGCTAGAGCTCCCCTCCAGGTCCTATTAGGCCAAAGGGCAAAACTGAAATTCCTACAGAAATTCATTTCCACAAGACCCTGAGGACAGACTCCATTTTAGGGTCCCTAAAGGTACTGCTTGGTCCAATCTAGCAGTCCAGAACCAAGATGGTGGTGATTAACAGAAATGTCCATGCTGCAAAGGAAGGCAATTTAGACAACTACAATATTATTATTATTATTGCACATAATCAGGAAAGTCACAAATCTTTGTATGGCTCTCTCTACACAATTAGTGATGGCAGAATGGAGCAAAATACAGCAGCCGAGGCGGGGACTTCAGCCTAAAACTACTTGGCCTCTACCCAGATTAATTTTACTCTACAAGATTGGCAGCTCTTAAAGAGACAGACATGGAGGCTAACAGGGTCTAACATGCAGACACGTCCAAACCCATAAGGACACAGAACGTCAGCCTGGCAGTGGGCATTTAGGCAAACCAAGGAAGACTTTTGGGGACCCCATTTGTAGTGGGGTTACACAAGGATGGCGGTTACCAGTGGGAGGTGCAATTCTAAAGATGCACAGTTTGTGCAAACCTAGTTGGGCTTGCTATCGTGCACTTGGTAAGGGCCTGCTCTTTTTGGACACTGTCTATAGTAAAGCGTTTCAGTTTTTACAAATAAAATCATTGTGACTGCACAACACATCCTCATTTTGTGTTATGAGATGGTGTCAGTCTCTCTTTCTGCTTGTGACTATCTTCAAAAGCTCACTTCATAACACAACATGGTGAACTTAAGAAAAAGCATGGTATAACTGTGTACATGTCTGTGTTGTAAAGTGTTTTCATTTAAACTCATTTTCTTCCATCACCCTTCCAATTGACCAGGAAGCACACAAACTATCAAAAAGCTGCACTAAATCCAGTTTTCCTGTTCATGGCTCATTAAGTTGCATGCGCATCGAACCTCTTGTGATGAGTGGCTTCTGAGGATGTGACACTGTCTGTCCAATTCAGAGCGCTACAAGGGGGCTCAACAATGTGACACCAATCATCAGCAAGGCTGATTGTGATTCTGTTTTGCCTGATGTAGTCTGCACTTGAAAACAAAAGCTGCACCAATCATGTGACGGCTTTTTCCTTTCATCTGTAGGTCACCACCCAGCAAACAGCTGTTTGCATCCTGATCAGCCTGGCTGAGGTCATGGCCCTCACCACCCCACCAGTCCTTCCCTCTCCAGCTTCTTGCACCCTGGTTGACACCTTAAGCCCTTTAGAGCATAAATACATTTACAATAGTGCCACTGGAGCAGTGATTCTGGAACATGAGAGGGCGCCTTCCTCCTCCCCTCCTGCACTTCCTTTGCTTCTCTTCCCCCACCAGTGCATGGTAGGCCACAGCCTAAGCTTTGTATGGGCTGGGAGTTTGCAGTGCCAGAGAGCACTTTCACTTAGCAGCGGTCGCGTAAGAGGATCCCTCTGCCAACATCAGGGTGCTCAATCCCTGTATCAGCATATATCCCTCCTCCATTAATGTGGCACACTGGGAGCCTACCCCAGTGTGGCAAAATCTACCTCTTTGATGTTTCTGACACTGGGATGCCACTCCGGGTGTCAGATGTGCCCCCTCCACTTTCCTATGTTCTCGGCCTATCTCAGGGTGCCCAATCGCTAGGTTGGCATTGATCCCTTCCAGTACTCTGGCACACTGGAGGCCCACCCAGTGTGCCAAAATCTGTTTTATTAATATTTCACTTGTAAAAAGAAAACAGTCCACAAGGTCTCTTTTTTAAAAGAGAAAAAAGAAAACCTCCTTTACTTTGTACCACAACAGGCCCTTGTACTGATGCTGTTTGCATCCATGAGAATACACACTAGTATCCCACCACTATGGTAAATATGGTTGTATAGGGTAAAACAGCAAAATAACTGCAGTACTTGTACCTAAATGTCCTGTACCAGTAGTGATTGGGCATGATTTTTCAATTTTGTCTCATTAATTACTTGAATAAGTATGTTTCTGCAGTCACTACCAAGACCCAAGCTAAACAAGAAAGGACTATTGGTGATTCCTTTCCTTTTGAAGGAGGTTATTGGGGCTCCTTGAAAGGATAGGCAGTCCAGAAATGAGATGAAACAGCTAAAGAGAACATGGAACAGGGACCACAATGGACAATCTGGGGATACAATGGACAATATGTTTGCAAACTGTAATATTGGGGATGAACAAAATAATGACAAAACATTATCATATTTTCTATCAACAGGTGAGAATGTCAGAGTGAAGGGACCCCTGAGTATAAAGAAAACATAATATTGCATACAGGGGCTGTGTCTGTCTAAGTATGGAGGTGGTAATAGAACAAATGTTAGTCCCTGAAAAATTTTGCACTCAGTTATTACATCTGGCTCACAATTTGCCACTGGCAGGTCATGCAGGAGGGATCGTACTCTGACTTGACTACTATGAAGTTTCTTCAGGCCAAACATTCATGACCAGGTAGCTGCTTATTGTATAGCTTGTGTAGAGTGCCAGAAAGTGGCACAGATAGGAAAGAAAAGACAGGGTGCCCCAGTGCCACTACCTGTACTTGCTACATCCTTTGAGGAGGATTGCAATGGACATTGTAGGCCCTGTAGAAAAAAGCTCATGAGGGAACAGATTCATTTTGGTCATCTGTGATTATGCTACCAAATACCAGAGACCATACCTTGCTGCACTATAACTACTCCCAAAATTGCAGAGGAATTGTTTAAAGTGTTTAGCAAGTCAGGCATCCCAAAAGAGATCTTAAAGATCAAGGGAATAATTTTAATGTCACTTTACTAAAAAGTGTATCGCCTCAGGTAGTTGTGGTAAAATAATCACCCTATCAATAACTATTATAGAATGAACTCCACTAAAAATAATACATATGTAGCAGAAAAGCTCCTTTATTTCATATTTGTCCACACTGAAAAGTCTGGGCAACAGTTTTGTGGCTAAACACCACTTCATCAGGCCCACATCTGCAGTGTTGATCTCTTGGGGTCTCCTGGGTTAACCAGGAAGTAGGCCAGACCCCAGGAGCATTGTTGAAATGACGAGTGAGCTGCTAACATTGAAGTGTTTGTACACATAGTAAGAGAGAGTGAGGGAAGATAAATCACAAACAAGAGAAACTGACCAGAAGAGCCACAAAAGGGTAGCATTTTAAAGGTGCAAGAAGCCACACTAGGGCAATCAGAAAAGAATAAAGTGTTCAGAGGAATTACTTTGTGGATGAAATACTGAAAATGTAACAAGAGATGTTTAAACTGAGATAGAAATAAGTGTTATTTAAAATAAAAAGAGATCAATACTGCAGATTGGGGCCTGATGAAATGGTGTTGGCCACTAAACTGTTGCCCAGACTTTTTCAGTGTGGAAAATATGAAATAAAGATGCTTTTTGCTACATATTTGTTATTTTTTAGTGGAGTTCATCCTATACTAGTCATAGATACATTAATATGGCCATAATTTAGGATGACCCAAGATTTTATATAGGAATGTAGGATTATGGGGCAACCTGAACCAATACATTAACAGTGTAAAATCATCAACCTACTATCCCAAAAGAGATGGATTGGTAGAAAAATTCAATCAAACATTAAAGAGAATGTTAAGAAAGTTTTATACGAGATGAAGATAAAGACTGGAATGAATACTTGCCATTTTTGTTGTTTGCATATCGTGAGGTGCCCCAAGCTTCAACAGGCTATTTCCCTTTCTCTCTGTTGTATGGTCCAACCCCCAAGGACCATTGGATGTGTTAAAGAATTTTGGGAAGAAGGAAGAGAAATTGGGCAAACAAGTAAAGCTGAATACATGATGCAACTCCATAAACGACTGATACATAGATACTGTACATAGACAGTGTCGGCAGATAAGGGCCTATGGCCCACCCAGTCTGCCCATTTGAGCTTGTAAATTAATTTTATGTTTTCCTAGAAGTCTGTTCCCTTACCCTGACATCCAGAATTCCTTTATGTCTATCCTATGCATTCTTCAATCCTGTGATTGTTTCAGCCCCCACCACTTCATCTGGCAGGGTTCTCCACTTGTCCACCACCCATTCTGTGAAGAAATTCTTCCTCACGTTTCCTCTGAATCATCCTCCTCCAACTTCATCCCATGCCCTCTACTCCTGGAACATTTTTTTTGCTTAAAAATAGTGTATTCCAGCACCCTGCTCCTCCCTTTAAGATACTTGTATGTCTCTATCATATCCCCTCTCCCCTACTCTCCTCCAGGAGTACATGTTCAGTTCCTTCAACCTGTCTTCATAGGACTTGTGATGCAATCCATGCACCATCTTTGTTGCCCTCCTCTGAACCTTCTCTACCCTGTCTATGTCCTTATGTAGATAAGGTCTCCAGAACTGTACACTGTACTCTGGTGGGGACTCACTACTACTGTCTTGTATAGTGCAATTATGACCTCCTTTTCCTGCTGGTGATGCCCTGCCTATGCATCCCAGCATCCAATTTGCTTTACCTGCTGCCTTGTTACACTGTTTCCTACCTTGAGGTAATCAGAGATGATAACCCCAAGATCCCTTTCCTGCTTGGTCATGCTATATTCTCACCCCCAACTGATATATTGTGCCAGGGATTTTGTGCCCCATATGGATTATCTTGCACATCTTTCATTGAATTTCAACTGCCAAACTCCTGACCATTCTTCAAGTTTGTGAAGGTCCTTCTCATTCTGTCTACACCCTCTGGTGTGTCTTCTCTATTACAGAGCTTTGTGTCATCAACGAACAGTGAAATTCTGCCTTCTAGGTCTTGCACAATGTCACAGATGAAGATGTTGAATAGGACCGGTCCAGCACTGATCCCTGTGGTACCCCACTGGTCCTCTTCCCTCTGTGGAGTGACAGCAATTTACCACCACCTTCTGTGTCCTGCCACCCAGCCAGTTTCCTACCCACCACACTACTGTCCTGCCCACACCCATATTCCCAGTTTGTGTAATAGTCTTCTATGTGGTACAGTGTCAAAGGCCTTGCTGAAGTCAGATGGCCAGAGTCCACTGATGTAATAAACCACTATGGTTCTCAAAGGAAGTGGCAGTGAAGGTTCAAGAGAAAGAAAGCATTCAGGAAGTACAAGGAATCACCTAAGGAGTAGGACAGATAACTGCATAAGTTAAAGCAAAAGGATGCTGGGAAGGTAGTCAGAACAGCAAAGGCCCAAACCGAGGAAAAGATAGCCAACTCAGTTAAGAGGGGGGATGAAACCTTTTATAGGTAAATCAGGGAGCGAAGGAAGACCAGGGAGGATAGTGAGGCTTAATAAAGGGGAAGGGAGGGTGGGCAGAGGTGACTGTGAAAGGCAGAGATACTAAACAAATATTTTTGCTCAGTATTTACAAAGGAAGAGGGAGGTACCTAAAACAAACAGTAGAAACACTCTGGATACAGAAGTTGATACCAGCCCATTTACAGAAGAAAGGGTTCTGAAAGAACTCTTAAAACTGAAGGTGAACAAAGCAATGGGGCCTGATGGGATTCATCCCAGAATTCTAAAAGAACTAAGGGTAGAACTAGTGACACCACTGACTACCCTCTTTAACAAATCATGGGAGGATGGGGTGGTACCCGAGGACTGGAGGAGGCAGATGTGATTCCCCTTCACAAAAGTGGGAGCAAGGCAGAGCAGAAACTATAGACCTGTTAGTTTAACCTCAGTGATAGGGAAAATGATGGAATCACTTCTGAAGGAAAGAATTGTCGGCGTATCTAGAGGGCAGAGGGCACAGGACCCAAGGCAGCATGGATTCACAGCAGGAAGGTCATGCCAGGCGAATCAGATAGATTTCTTTGACTGGGTGACTAAAGTAGTAGATCAGGGAGGGGCTGTGAACATGGCCTACCTAGACTTTAGCAAGGCATTTGACACAGTCCCACACAAAGATTAATATACAAGTTAGCCAGCCTGGGAGTGGGTCTCAAGATGACAGCCTGGGTAAAGAATTGACTGGAGAATAGGACACAGAGAGCAGCAGTAAATGGAGTCCACTCTGAAGAAGGGGGGTTACTAGTGGGGTACCGCAGGGTTTAGTATTAGACCGTCCTCTTCAATGTCTTTATAAGTGACATTGCAGAGGACTGGAAGGAAAAGTATGCCTCTTTGCAGATGACACAAAGATCTGCAACAGAGTTGATGCACAAGGTGGGGTGGAAAGGATGAGAAGGGACTTGGCAAGGTTAGAGGAATGGTCAAATGTATGGCAGCTTAGATTCAATGCTAAGAAGTGCAAGGTAATGCACCTGGAAACAAAAACCAGGGAAGAGTACACAATGGGGTGAGATACTAACAACAACAAAAATGGAAAGGGACCTGGGGGTAGTCATATCAGATGACCTAAAGGTGGGCAAGCAATGTGAGAGGGCAGCAAGGAGGCTGGGGGATACTGGGATGCATAGGAGAGGCATCACCAGTAGAAAACAGGAAGTTATTATCCCTTTGTACAGACAGCTGGTGAGACCCCATCTGGAGTACTGTGTGCAGTTCTGGAGACCCAATCTCCACAAAGACATAGACAGGATGGAAGCTGTCCAGAGGAGGGCAACTAAAATGGTGCAGGATCTGCACCGGAAGACATATGAAGAGAGACTTAAGGAGCTTAATATGTATAGCCTCGAGGAAAGGAGGGAGAGTGGGGACATGATAGAAACTCAAGTACCTCAAGGGAATCAACAAAGTCCAAGAGGGTAGCATCTTTCAGAAAAGAGGTGTGCAAGAACAAGGGGCACAATTTGAAGATAGAAGGGGGCAGCTCAGAGGTAATTTAAGGAAGTATTTTTCACAGAGAGGGTTGTGGATGCATAGAGGCGGCCTTCCGGAAGAGGTTGTGGAGTCAAAAACAGTGGTAGAATTCAAGCATGCATGGGACAGTCATAAGGCAATTCTAGGGGTGGGGTAGGAAGAAGTAGGCT
The DNA here is from genome assembly GCA_016271365.2 of Neoceratodus forsteri. NCBI lineage: Eukaryota > Metazoa > Chordata > Ceratodontiformes > Ceratodontidae > Neoceratodus > Neoceratodus forsteri. Next base: position 420,936,410 of record CM057451.1, read on the forward strand.
GCTGGTTAACTAGGATCTTCAGCTTATCCATTAGGTAGGGAAATGGGCAGACTGGGTGGGCCAAGCGGTCCTTATCTGCCATCAAATTCTATGTTTCTATGATCCACCTCCCTAGTTACCCAGTCAAAAATTCAACGAGGTTGGTCTAACATGACCTCCCCTGGTGAAACCATGCTGCCTTGGGTCCTGTAGTCCATTGGCAACCAGATGTTCCACCAATCTCTCCTTCAGTAATGCTTCCATGACCTTCCCCACTACTGAGGTGAGGCTGACTGGTCTGTAGTTCCCGCTTCCTCTTTGTTCCCACTTTTGAATAAGGGACTACATCTGCTGTCCTCCAGCCTTTGGGCACCTCCCTGTTGCCAGTGATTGGCTAAACAGGATAGCCAGAGGTTCAGCCACCACCTATCTTAGTTCTTTAAGGACCCTGGGGTGCACCCTATCTGGCCCCATTGCTTTATCAACTCTTATTACTTCCAGTTCCTTCAGGACCATTTCTCATGTAAAGGAACTTGTGTCCATTTCTGCACCATTCTCACCCCTTGTACTCCATTCAGACCCATACCCTCCTCTTCCTCAGTAAAGACTGAGCAGAAATACCTGTTCAATATGTCAGCTTTACTGTTGTCATCCTCTATGGCCCCCATCCTCCCCTTCAGTCTCACTATCCTCTCTTTGCCTTTCTTTTTCCTTATGTACCTGTAAAAGGTTTTGTCCCCTCTACCCACTGATTTTGCAATGTGTTCTTCTGTCTGAGCTTTGGCTTCCCTTACTGACCTCCCTGCCTCCCTTTGCTTCTCCTGGTACTTCTCCCTATCCCCTTCTGCCTGTGTCTTTTGTATTGCCTGAATGCAATCTTTTGGCTTTCACTTTCTTTGCTACCTCTTTGGAAAACCATAATGGTCTCCTCTTCCTTTTCCTCTTGCTAAGCTGCTTAATGCATAATTCTGTTGTTCTTGTAATCCCCATTTTAAATACTGCCCACTGTTCCTCAACCCCTGATTCCTGCCCCATTCCCTTAATGCCTCTTTCAAGTATCTCCCCATTTTCCCAAAGTCTGCCCCTAAAATCCATGATACGTGTTTTGTGTGGTTTGGTTCTGCTCTTTCTGTGATTTCAAACCACAATGACTGGTGGTCACTGTTCCTCAGGTGCTCCCTCACTGTTACCCCCATCACACTGTCCCTGTTTGTGAGCACAAGGTCCAGTTTTGCCTTCTGCTGAGTTGGTTCCATGACCAGTTGCTTGAGGAAGGCACCCTGAAGGAGTCCAGGATAAATCTGCTCCTAGTTGATGCTGCTGCTGGTTGCTCCAGTCCACGTCTGGAATATTGAAGTCTCCAACCAGTACTACCTCCCCTTGTCTGCCATCCTTTGGATGGCTAGCATCAACTCCTATCTGTTTCTTCCTGCTGGACTGGTGGTCTATAGACCACACCTGTGCAGTTAGCTGGCATTTTTCCTTTCCAGCTTAACCCACAGTATCTCTCCCATTTTGTTCCTTCTGGATCTCTGTGGCCCTTATGCCATTTTCACATACAGTGCCACTCCTCCTCCCTTCCTGCCTGCCCTGTCTCTTCTGAATATGTTGTAGCCAGGTATGGCCATCTCCCAATCGTGGTTATCATTACACCAGGTTTCAGTGATGGCCACTATGTCCAGGTCTGACTGTACCATGACAGCCTCCAGATCTTCCATCTTGTTGCTAAGGCTCCTGGCATTTGCACATGAGCTTTCCATGATTTTACCTCCTTACACTGTTTAGCTGTTCTACTCCATCCCCTTCCTTGGTTGTCCTTATCCCTGGTTCTCCTTGCTGTCTGCCCTTCTGCTGAATTTTGCCCTTTTCTGCCTATCCACCTCTTGGGCTCAATCTCCATCTTTTGCATACTGCTTTGTAGAGATAGCCACTCCTCTGGTTCACTGGTTCCACTGTTAGCTGTGGGGGTGAGCAAGTAGGTACCCTCCTTGCTGGCCTGCCATCCCCTTTGCTAGTTTAAATGCTTGTCAATGTAGCATTTAAACTTATCATTGATTGCTTGGATTCCCCTCCAGGATGGATGCAGGTCTTCAGGCTTGAACAAACCTCCATCCCTCCAGGTGGGTCTCCAGTCACCAATGAATCAAACCCTTCCTCACAGCACCAGTTCTTCAACCATAAGTTAAAGTTCCTGGTGCATGCACCCTTCAGCTCTCCTTACCTCTATAGGTAGTACTTCTGAGAAAGTGACAGAAGTAGCTACTTGCTTGAGACCCCTCCCCAATTTCCTAAACTCTTCCTGAACTTCCTTTGGCTCCCCATTTGCCAGGTCATTAGTACCTAGGTGGATAATGACATCCAGCTCACCCTCCCATCTTGCCTTCCCAGTGATCCCCAGGATCTTCCTTCTATCCCTCCATACAGTGGCACCTGGTGGGCACCTCACCTCCCTGTCCTCCCCTCCTGTGTTCCTAGCTGGATCCCTCTTATGATGGAGTCCCCATCCTGATTCACTTCCTCCTCCTCTAGGGTTCCACTGCTTTCCCATGAGGTCACCTCCTTGGCTAACCTCCACATCCTTTCCTTCCACTTCTCTGGGTACCTCTATTTGGTTGTCCCATTTGCCAGTGTGACATATGAGTTCTTGAGTGGAATAGGATCTGGGAAGTGCCTCTGCCTGACTGCTCTAACCCACCCTGAGCCACTGTCATCCAAGTGCTCCTCATTCTCGGCATCCTTTGAGGCAGTTGCATTGGACTGGGTGGTCTCTGGATAGGGGTGATGGTACTCCTGATCCAGTTTACTTCCGCTCTGAGTCTGACTACCTCATCCTGCAGTCAGAGAGATGCATGCAGATAGGGCAGCACCTCAGTGTCCAGAAGGTCTGCCTGAATATGGCTGCCCCACAGCCACTGCATTGCACCACCCCCACATTATACTGCAATTATACTGCTATTCCACTACTTGTCTGCTACTGAAGATCTCCTAGTTCCCTTTTAGGAATTTACTGTCTAAAAATCCTGCCACTGATCCTCAGATAATTTTCTTTTAAAAAAAAAAGAAAATAAACCAATAAATAAATAAATGATTACATACTCTAAGTTGGCACATAAGAGCAGTGTACAGGCCTGGAGAAACAGAAACATCTTTAAGACCAGAGGGTCATGAATAAGGAATTTAAAGAAGGGATAAGATATTGTTGTTGTTAACTTAGTCTGACAACAAATTGATAATGAAACAGCAGGGTCTTACAAGGTTATTGGACAAACAGGGCCAGTAACATATGAAGTAGAGATACCAGAGAAATGACAGAGTAGAACGTATACCATGCCAATTTGCTAAAAAATGGCATGAAAAGGAAGAGGATACTGATGTTAGCATGATAGTCATTCCTAAGAATGAGGACTCAGACATGGACCTAGCCTATAAAAAAAAAGAAATCGAGGTAGGTTAGAGGAGGTATGAATTAACACTTCATTGCACTTCATTGCAGAGCACACAAAGGGAGGAGATCCAAAGACTAATACAGACTGTCCAGAACACCTTCACTACTACTCCAGGAAAAGGAGAGAGTGTAGAACACCAGATAATAACACAAGATCAGTCTATTAGGCAGAAACCATAAAGGCTTGCTGAGATGGTATGAACAGAAATCATTAATGAAACCAGAAAGTTGGAACAATTGGGGATTATAATACCCTCCACTTGTGCTTGGGCTTCACTAATTGTGGCAGTAGCTAAAAAGAGGGTGGGATTAGACTTTGGCAGGAATTTAGGAAATTAAATGCTGTCTCCACTTTGACTGGTACTCCATGCCACAAGTGGATGACAGTATAGATCAAATAAAGAGGTAATGCCAGGTATATCTCCTCCATAGACTTGACAAAAGGGTACTGGAAGATTCCTCTAGAACAAGATTCTAAAGAAAAGACAGCTTTATAACCCTGTTGATCCTATTCCAGTGTGTGACTATGCCCTTTGGTCTCCATGGTGCCCTGAAACACTTGAGATTCATGGAGCAGATTTTGACACCACTTACTGAATACTTTTCAGCTAATCTGGATGATGTTGTAGTGTACAGTCCAGATTGGAATACATTTATCACACTTAGTAGCATAAGGTGATAGACACTTCATTTATTTATTGAATTTTGGTAACTGGGTAGGCCCACAGAGACAAGACAGTCCCTTTTCAGTGGTGACCTGGTAACCCCATGATATGTAGATAGATAGATAGATAGATAGATAGATAGATAGATAGATAGATAGATATGTATGGATGAACATATATATAGTACAAATCACATTAAAATGTTTTGTCAATGAGTTGGTTTGGCATTGTTTTTACGGTTGTCACTACATCAGCAACTCATATTGGATTGTTTTCAATGCTTAATCAGCTCAAGAACAATATTTGTAAAATAGTTTTGCATCTCATTAAAATGTATCTGAAGTCCAGTCACAATGCAATGCAGAACTGAGTTTTAACTCTTAAGAAACATTTTGTGCAGGGCTTTGTACCGGAATAGAAACATTGTGCAACTCAGTCATAAATGCTTAAGCAACTCATTGGAGGAATAATTCAATGTGAATTATAGTTCATATATATGTGTGTGTGTATATATTTATATATATATATATATATATATATATATATATATATATATATATATATTCATGGCAAAACACTGTGTTTAATGCATCAGTTAGGGTTAAACCAGCAAAAGTGAGAAATGAGATGTTAGAGTTGAGCCCCATCCTCCACAGACTGACAGATGCCAGCTTGTGCCATAGGGTTGTGTGGCCCAACTCTCACCCCATTCCATGTGTAAAGAGGTTGACAGGCTACAGTAAAGGAACATGGGGTGAGAGTTAGGTCTCATGACCCCATGGCACACCCCAGTGTCTGTCAGTCTGTGGAGGATGGATGTGTGTGGTGTGGGGGTGTTGGGGCTCAACCCTAACATCTCATTTCCTCAATTTTATTGCTTTAACCCTGATACATTAAATGCATTTTTTGCTATGAATTTCCTTACTTTTGAAAAAGTGTAATATAAGTAGTACATAGCATGTGTTGGTGGGAGGCGTGGGGCCAGAAGGGCCCAGTGCTCCTGCTGCCATTTCTGCAACAATATGATTTGTGGAGCCGAGAGGCCTCGGGCCCTGCACCCCACTTACACATAGCTACAGAGCCATACAGCAGCCCTATGGGGCAAGGAACCCTTGTAACACTAATTTGCTGATATCTTGGGAACCGTAGCAGCTAGAAAAAAATTCAAGTGTTATTGTATTCATGGAAATGATCACTGCTTGCAACATAAATTAAATGAATCCATATCTCACATCGTGACCAAGATATAGCCACTGAAATACACAACGGGTGGCACAGTGTAATGCTGTGGGAAAATCTGAACTCGTGATGGCATATCTATGGAACCGTTTAATTCCCAACACCTAAACTGCATAATTCATACCTGTAGGGCAAACCCTCAATACCCAGAAAATTTCAGGTAAAAGACCAAACCGTTCATTAGTAAAGCAATGGTAAAGTTTTAAAATCATAGTCTACGAGGTAGCAAAATTCTTGATGGCGAGCTCGCCGGACTAAGATTTTGACAGCTCAGGACTAGGATCATTAACGACTCACAATCAAAGAATTTTACATTTTAAAATGCTATTTTTGACAAAATGAGCCAAACCAAAGGCATGGCTTTGTAGAGGGTCACCTGAACAAAACCCATGTCTTATTTGGCCAAAAGTCACCTGTGGAGAAAGCTACAGCCTTTTGTTTTGGGGCAAAACTGAAAAACAAGATGGCGGCTCATAGATAAGGAATTTTCTGGCTGACGAGGATCCTAGTCCCTGAGCTACAAAATCCTTGACCATGAGCTCAATCTTTGTCTGAAAAATAACGATATAAATCTTAGAGTGAACCGAGCATGCTCAGAACCCAAAAACAAAATGTAATAAATTTGGAACAGATTAATATTTGTTTTACCAAACAAATGCTGGATTGTTCTCTGACCCAATCTCTTTCTGTGTTCCAAACTTTAGACTAAAAGACCACACATGGTGTGGTCACAGTGCCATGGGCAAAAGACATGTCAAAAGTGGCGAAAAACATGTTTTTAGTGTTTTGCTGCACAGAAACCGTAGGTCCAACGAAACACAGCCTAGTAATCAAAGATCTACCATACCAGTCCACGCATTCCAAATTTTGTGCAAATCCATTGAATGGTTGCAAAGTTATTACATGAGACAAATTGAGGTTTGACATTAAAGTGCCTACTCAACCCTAACTATAGGAAGGTGTGAGACGTGACCCTATAACATATATATATATATATATACACATATATTTATTTATTGCAAAAACCTCAGTTTTACAAAACCAGTTAGGGTTTCCTTTACATCTTTAAAAGTATGGAAATTCAATCTTAGGGTTAATCCATGTATCAACAAAACACCAATCTCTGCCAGCATTAGAAACAAAACAGTTATTTGATATATCCCTTGGTGTCCTTCCACCTAACTCATACACCACACAAATATATTGTTCTATACCACATGATTGACAGCTCAAATGGTGTATGGTTGGTGGAAGGACACCAGGGATATATCAAATAACTGTTTTGTTTCTAATGTTTGAAGAGATTGGTATTGTTGTGCTGATACACGTATTAACTAACATTGAATTTCCATAATTTTAAATGTGTAAAGAAAACCCTAACTGGTTTTGTAAAACTGAGTTTTTGTAATGAATTTCCTTACTTTTTGAGATAGGTGTGTAACAACATTGCAACAAATACTCATAAGTTTGCCATTTGTTTCACATTGTGACCCCAAACTTTCAACTAGAGATGGGTGAAGTGATCACAATTTGCTCTGTGAAGTGATTTGTAGAGTGAAGGCAAGTTATGAGTGCTCTGCAACGCAAGCGATTACTTTGCATTATAATGGGTAACATGAAGTCCATTGAAAACAATACATAGATACATAGATACATAGACAGTTTTGGCAGATAAGGGCCTATGGCCCACCTAGTCTGCCCATTTGAGCTTGTAAGTTCAGTTTGTTTTCCTAGAAGTCTGTTTCCCTTACCCCTGCCCTCTAGAATTCCTTTATGTCTATCCCATGCATTCTTAAATCCCGTGATTGTTTCAGCCCCACCACTTCCTCTGGCAGGGTGTTCCACTTGTCCACCACCGTTCTGTAAATGACAATGACTTTACGTTACTCTGCCTTCCCAAACTACTACTCCCCAATTCTTAAGGTGAAGTACATTGAAAACAATGTACTTTGCCTTGTTTTTAAACTCAAAGGCAAATTTTGTAGTGATTCATGGAATTTCAGGTCACATGGGCTCTAGATTGTTCTGCACAGCCTCAGTTTGGGGTAGTGTGTGTAGGAAGCTGTAGGAGACAATCTGATCTGAGAGCTCTCAGCAATTCAAACCTCCTAAAAGCTGTTAAAAGCCTTTTGAGTCATTTTTTGCTGAAACAGTAGTTCATCGATTATAGGAAATCCTCCTGTGCTCATATCATCAAGAGTTTATTGGTTGTGTGTAGATTTTGAATGTTAATGTACAACATTTAGTCTGTGTACTGAGAGACAGTGAAGTGTGCTTTGGTGGAGGGTGCATCTGTGGTGTAGGTAGATTAACTTGGAGAAAAAGACTGCTTTCTGTTTTGGTGATTTTTTTTGTATAACTGTTAATGTACACACAGTAATATTTTCAATAATTCTTGCTATTTTTTGCTTATTGTTGTGGTGCAGAAGTGCATAATTTCAGTTTGTTTAAAATATGTGGTTATATTATTGAAGTCTTCAATTTGCTATGTATTACTTAGTGTGTGTGTGATGTATGTGTGTGATAGCGTGTCATCAACTCAGACACCTTTTACTGTGCCACATAAAATTTCAGCAATGTGAACCTGCTATCCACTGCAGCTGTGATTTTTGTACTTCTTTGTGGTATCTTTACTGGTACTAGTACTAGTGACTGTTACTGCAGCAGTGCAGTACTCTGCCCCCCGCTCCGCCCCAACTGGCAAAGGTATTCTTTCCAGATTTGAATTTCTGATGGTGAGCACTGGTTAGATGTTGTGCCTTTGCATCTGCATCTCTTCAGTGAGCAGAGCAATCTTAATCTGTCTGTGCATTTGCATCTCTTTAGGGCCCAATCTTCATCTGTAACTTAAGTCACAGTTGTTTCTTTTGCTTCCTTCAGAGTACTGGACAAGTGTGGTGCATAATTCTGCATGAACATTGTACTCATTAATATGTGTTTTTATGTCAGGACCATCATCACGAGTCACTGGTGATACAAATCACATTCTTCATCATCACGGTCACAAATGCAGGCACAAATCACTGTTCACGATCACGTCATGATTCACAACATTAATTTTTTCTAGTTACTTGGATGTATTGTAAGTCTGTTTTGTAGTATCTCTCCAGGCTTCACCACCACACCATTGTACTCATTAATGAGCATTATTAAGTCAGGGAGTTTGTGCTACAGTTCATCGGGAAGTACAGTCACAGGCATTTGAGTTCCCCTCCCAATACAGTTCCATACTGTTTATGTCACACCTTCAACACCGAATCATGTTCTTCATCATCACGGTCACAAATGCAGTCACAAATCACTAGTCAAGATCATGTCACAAATCACAACACTCATTTTTTGACTAGTTAGTTGGATGTATTGTAAGTATGTTTTGTAGTATCTCTCCAGGATTCACCACCCCACCATTGTACTCATTAATGAGTGTTTTTAAGTCAGGAGTTTATGCTACAGCTCATCAGGGAAGTACATATGTAGGTATTCGCATTCCCAATACAGTTTATGTTGGTTATCTCACACCGATCAACACGAATCACGTCTTCATCATCATGGTCACAAATGCAGTCACAAATCACAATTCATGATCATGTCATGAATCACAACATTCATTTTTTTACTAGTTACTTGGATGTATTGTAAACATGTTTTGTAATATCTCTCCAGGCTTCACCACTCCACCATTGTACTCATTAATAAGCATTTTTAAGTCTGGGAGTTTTGTGCTACAGCCCATCGGGAAGTATAGCCATAGGCATTCGCATTCCTTCCCATGCAGCATGTGAGTTACAATACTGTAAGTAGTGGTGAGTGAAGCGGCCCCAATTTGCTCCATGAAGTGATTCACTGAGTAACGTGGAATCCGTGGAGAACTCCACAATGTGAAGCGGAGTGCTTCACTTCATAATAAAGAATGCAATGTCCATTGAAACCAATGACTTTGCATTATTCCGTCTTCACCAAAACACTTCTCCACCAATTTTAAGGCTAAGTACATTGAAATCAATGTAATTCACCTCCACTTACTCCCTGTAATTGGAGCTCCAAATGAAATTCTGCAGTTATTCATGGTATTGCAGGTCATATGGGCTCTAGATTGTTTGGCACAGTCTCAGTTCTGGCCTGGGTATTGTGCGTGCAGTGGTAGCTGGAGACGTTTGTTCTCAGAGCTCTGTGATTCAGAACCTCTAAAAGCTGTTTAAAATGCCTTTTGAGTAATATTTTTGCTGAAAAATGTTGTACATCAATTGTAGAAAAGCCTTCTGTGCTCATATCAATGAGAGTTTATTGCTGTGTGTGGATTTTGAATGTTAATTTAGAACAGTCAGTCTGTGTACTGTGAAGTGTGCTTTAGGCGAGGGGCATATTTGTGGTGTAGGTAGATTAACTGGGAGAAAATGCAGTATTTCTGTTTTAGTTATATTTTTTCTTGTATAACTGTGTTAAAAGACACAGTAATATTTTCAGTAATTCTTGACATTTTTGCTGATTGTTGTGGTGCAACAGTATACAATGTGTTTAAAACATTTGGTTATATTACTAAAGGTTTTCATTTTGCTATGCATTACTTGAGTGTGCGTGTGAGTGTATGTGCAATGCGTGCCATTAAATCAGACACCTTTATTGTGTTACAGAGTAATTGCAGCAGTGTGAACCTGCTATCCACTGCACCTGCATGAATTTTTTATACTGCTTTGTGGTAGCTTTACTGGTAGTGGATTGTTACTGCCATGCACTAATACCCCAACTGGCAAATTGTATTCCTTTCCAGATTTGGATTTGTGACTTGTGAGCACTGGTTATGTGTTGTTGTGCCTTTACGTATGCATCCCTTGAGTGTCAGCACAATCTTAATCTGTCTGTGTGTTTGCATGGCACCATTAATTCTGGGAGACTGCATTTCTTGCTACACTCTCATTTCACTTTGTCAGCACTGAAAAATTTTCTGAACACAAGACATTAGCATTTTGGGAATGCACATTAATTCTGGTGACTCTGTGTGTGACCTGACCACTGCATGAATGACTGAGTGCACCATTAATTCTGGGAGACTTTGCATTTCTTGTTATACTCTCCTTTCAATTCATCAGCACTGGGGAGTTTTCTAGGTACAAGACAGTAGCACTTTTGGGATGCACATTCATTCTGATGACTGTGTGGGGTGGGATGCTGCCAATATTCTTGTCACTCTGCCTTACTTCGTGTTTAAGGCGGAATGACAATGTGAAGTAATAATAACAAGGTGAAGTGAGCCTTTCCTATGGGCCTCCATGTGAAGTGCCAACGCCAAAGAAGTAGCCATTTCGTTCACTTCACAGGTGGATTTTAAATTCACTGCATCTCTATTTTCGACATAGTCTTCTTATCACCCCACCTCATAACCCTCATACTGTAGGTGTACATTTATTAATCCATGTCAAAATGCCATTCTGTGCCACAACTATGGAAACACATTTTGGACAGGATGTGAGAAATGACAGCTGTAGTATTCATGAGGTGCTGTGAAGAAATGGCTATGTTCGAACTTTGGAGTGAAAATATAAATGATTGGCAGTTACATGCATGCCTAGGAAAATTTCATTGATTGTGTGTAACTCAGGCATTCTTTGTTACTTTTGCTCCAAAATTTCAACATTGCCTTTTGGGACCCTACGTTATGAACACTGGCACTGTCATTTCGTTAATCAATCCTGAAAGGTGAATTTGCACATTGACCACACCATTCCATACCACAGGTGCAAAAGCACATTTAAGGCAGGATGTGAGAAAATGCAGCTGTACTGTTCATGAGGTGGTGTGAAAAGTGGCTATGTTGAAAACTTGGAGTGTAAATATAAAATGGCAAATTACATGCATGCAAAGGAAATGTTCGATGACTCGTGTGCATAACTCAGGCATTTGGGGTATTTTTGCACCAGATTTTCCACATGAGATTTTTGGGATCCCACCTCATGCACGATAGCATTTCCATTTCATTACTCAGTCCCAAATGGTAATTTCTTTCAGCCACAGTGAAATCATCTTTCAGGACAGAGTAACAAAATGACAGTGCCAGTGTTCATGAGGTGGGGTCTCAAAATCTATGTTGAAAATGTGGTACATGCCAGAAGGGTGTAGAAAGAATGAGGAGGGACCTGCAGAAGCTTGACAAATGATCAAGGGTTTGGCAGTTGAAATTCAATGCAAAGAAGTCCAAGATAATGCATATGGGGCACAAAACCCATGAACAACCTATCAGTTGTGGGATGAGGATATAGCATGCATCAAGCAGGAGATGGACCTTGGGGATATCATCTCTGATGACCTCAAGGTAGGGAAACAGTGTGACAAGGCAGCAGGTAAAGCAAAAGGATGCTGGGATGCATAGGAAAGAACATGAAAAGGGAGGTGATAATTTCAATATACAAGACACTAGTGAGGCACCACCTGGAGTACAATGTGCAGCTCTGGAGACCTTACCTACATAAGGACATAGAAAGGGTGGAGAAGGTTCAGAGGATGGCAACAACAATGGTACAAGGATTGCATTAAAAGTCCTATGAGGACAGGCTGAAGAACCTAAATATGTGCTCCCTGGAGGAGAGGAGGGAGGGAGAGAGGATATGATAGAAACATACAAGTACCTTACAGGGAGGAACAGGGTGCAGAAATACACTATGTTCCCGTGAAAAGATGTTCATGAACTAGAGGACATGGGATAAAGTTGGAGGGAGGGCAATTCAGATAAAACATGAAGAATAATGTCTTCATAGAAAGGGTGGTGGATAAGTGGAACACCCTGCCAGAGGAAGTGGTGGGGCTGAAACAATCACAAAGATTTAACAATGCATGGGATAGACATAAGGACATTCTGGAGGTCAGGTTAAGGGGCAATCAACTTTTAGAAACATAAAGTGAACTTACAAGCTCAACTGGGCAGATTGGGTGTGCCATAGACCCTTATCTGCCAACAGTGTCTATGTATCTTTGTAAACACCTACAAAATGGCTGAGATATTAACATACAGTATGTCCAAAATGCCATTGATTGCCTCTATATGGCACTTACCTTTAGTCTTCAGTTCGCTGTTCGAGTTTGAAGAGTGCAGACATGTCCCAGTTCACAGAAGATGACAGCTGCCGACCTTGACTGGTAAGTATAGGGTAAGAGGGTTGCGGGTGGTTGGTTACTCAGTGGGAAGGTTGGGATGTGAGAGGGAATGGGGAAACAATGATATACCTTTTTACAGGAGTTTAAAAAGATGTTGTGGACTGTTTTCTTTTTCATAGGAACAGTAGAACCATTTCCCAGGGCACTGGTGGTGGGTTCACCAGTATTCCACACTGCTCTGGGGTACAACATAACTGGGCACACTATGTACACTGGAGTGGGCTCCCTAGAGTCACACACTGCTGATGGGAGTGAGTGTGGTGCTGACATGGGGATTGGGCACCCTGCTGTTGGTAAAACCATTACATACATATTTTAGGACACTGGGAGCAGATTCCCAAGTGTCCCATAGTGGGGAGGGGTGCTTTATCTGGAACACTTGGAGTGGGCTATGCAGTGTTGTATTGTACTGGTGGTGGTGGTGGAAGGAGGAATAAGATATTGAAATAGCAAAAACACCAAAGACAGTAGCACAATGGCACAAAACCTGTAACCTTCAAGCATGAGGTGCACTTACCAGGGTGTTAAACTCAATTGAAAAGCACTGAGCTGGAAGACTAGCAAAAGGTCAGCACTTCATTTGGTCCTATAATAAATTTAAATCTCAGTTCACAGTGTTGCAGAAAACAAAGCCTGTCAGATCACCTCAGAGTGAAGATTATGTTTAAAAAAATCTAGGGGGTGTTTGCAGTCTGCGGTGGGGCCCTGGGAGCTGTAGAATATGCAGGGTTGGTTCACTGTTGGTTCTTGTTCCTCGCTGTGTTGGTTCTGTCTGCCAAAAGGGATTTAATACTGCAAAATAGCATCATTGTTTAGTGCAGAATACCTTTCCATAGAGCTTATAAAATCAGAATACTAGTTCAAATCAGAATCCTAGTTCAAAGCAGAATCCTAGGTTGAAGCAAAATCCTGGTTCAAATCAGAATCTTAGTTCAAAGAGAATCCTAGTTCGAAGTAGAATCCTGTGTTGTGTGGGACATCTATTTTTCGCCATAGGAAATAATGGGAAATTCAACATGTCATAACTTGGAACAAATATATATTTTCCCACCAAATCTTCAAAAGACACATCTGTGAGGCCAAGGCTTTCTACCCTGAAAATGTCAGCTGCGAATCTAAAGCCCTTTCTGAGATACAAGTGGACAAAAACATATCAAATCCTCCAAACCTTTATTTTATCACTCTGTTTCTTGGAAATGGCTAAAGCTATTAAGATAAAATTAAAACTTACAAACACCTCCCCAGGATAGTTATGCATGCCAAATTTTGTAGAAATCACTATAACCATTCCAAAGTTATTAAGATTCAAAATTGCCCTTTATTATTAATAAACACTAACAGCAAGACCCTCAAAAATCTGATTTTGTTCAACACTATGTATCTTAGAAACCAAACAAAGGATTCAAACCATATTTGTTGTGTGAAGAGACATGTGCCCTAGGCAGATATTTGTCAAATTCCTGCAAATCTGTTGAGTGTTGCAAAGTTATTCAGGTGCAAAGTATACAAAACTGGATGACAGTGTGCTGAAATCATTTTCACGTTTACATCTATTTTATCCCATAGGAAATAATGGGAAATTCAAGATTTTTAACTTTGGAATGGATTGCTATTATTTTACCACACCTGCAAAAGGCACATCTGTGATGCCAAGGCTTTCTACCTTGAAAATTTCAGCCCAGCACATAAAGCCGTTTCTGAGATACAGATGGCAGAAAAAAACAGGAGATCTCTGTATAGTCAACACTTTATATCTCAGAAATCTCAATAGGGATTCAAACCAAATTATGTGCATCAACAGAACTACCTTGGCAGATGCTGCATGCCAAATTTCAGGAATATCTGTGAAATCAATTTAAAGTTATTAACAAGGAAAAATTGCCCTTTAACATTAAACACTCCTACAAAACCTAATTGTACTGGCCTTAGCGGGCCTTGATTTGAAAGGCGCTTTATAAATAAAGTATTGATTGACTTATTGAGATTGATATATATATATATATATATATATATATATATACACACACACACACACACACACACATATATATATATATTTATATATATAGCTAGATATATATATATATATATATAGAGAGAGAGAGAGAGAGAGAGAGAGAGAGATTCATTGTAAAAACTTTGTTAATGCATCAGTTAGGGTTGTCATTACAGTGACAAAAGTTTAGAAATTTGATGTTTTGGTTACCAACCTACTTCCCTCACCCTCATCCCACTTTCCACACACCAACAGCCATTGGGGTGTGCCTTTGAGGTTGTCAGCCCTAACTCTGACCCTATTCCATTTGTAAGGAAGCTGATTGGTACAGTATAGGAGGTATGGGGTGAAAGTTAGGCCGACAACCCAAAGGCACACCGATGCCTATTGATGTGGATAGTGGGGTTGGGGTTGAGGGGCATAATGAATCTTAACATCAAATTTCCAAACTTTTGTTGCTGTAATGACACAGTCAACTGATACATTAATTAAGTTTTTGAAATTAATTTCCCCTTCCTTTGAGAAAGTGAAATTGCTCCCATCATGCATACATTTTCTAATTGTCTTTGATTTTCATCTGGCAGTGTAGGGCCCAGAGGGCCGCTCTATCTATATATAAGTGCACTGATCTTTTAATCATATCACATCTTCATATCCCACTACTGCATAATGTAGGGCCCTGTCTCACATTATTGCCTAATGGGATCAAATGTGGAAGCACAGAGCCTATGGCCTTTGCACTCTATGTATCAATCATCAATCAGTCAAGCTTTATTTATAAAAGGTGCTTTCCAGTGCTCAAGGCACCTGTACATAAAATCAACTGAACACATCAAACAATTAAATACAATAATTAAAACTGTCAGCTTACTTAAACTAAATGCGGCCAAAAAGTCATTTACAAGAAGACAGTCCATCATTAATCTTCTTCTGCAAATGCCAGGCCAAAGAGATAGGTTTTAATTCTGCTTTAAAACTTTGGACAGTCAAGAACTCCCTTATCTGATTAGGTGCAGAATTCCACAGGGTAGGGATCACAAATTCAAATGAGCAGGCCCCAGATGTTTGAGATTGTACCCTGGGAATCTCTAGCAATCCCTCATTGGTGGATAGTAGCATTCAGAAGGGCAGTAGGGTGAAAGAAGATCTTTAAGATAGCTAGGTCCATGATCATGTAAGGTTTCATAGGTCTGCAAACCATCCTTGAAGGTGATACACCTATTGCACAGTTAGCCAATTTTGTCCACAGAGCAAAGGCATAATATGACTGGTCTAAGGTGTACCAGTCACAAGCCTGGCACGCATTCTGCACCAGCTGCATGTGGTGGCTATCAGCCCACAATAACCCTAGGTACAGGGCAATGCAGCAGTCAAGGCAAGAGATCAGAAAGGCATGGCCCAATATAGGAAGATCATCAGGAGGGACCAGGTGTTTCACCAGAGCGATATTCCTCAGATGGTAAAAGAGGTCTTGATAATGGATGACACCTGTGATTTTTATGATTAAACTGTCATCAAAAATGACTCCCAGGTTTTTGCAGCCATTATGAGGTGGTGAGTTGGACATCTCCAAGCCACAGACCAGAGGGTTGTCCTGCCAACACACTTATCTCCCAAAGTTCTTGGTCCACCACTAACACCTCAGTTTTATCTGGGTTCAACCTCAGCCAACTAGCACTCATCCAGTTTTGGATTTCGGATACTGCTCCAATAGTCCTGACAAGCGCTCCTGTTTACCAGGAAGTACAGAGCAGGTAAATAATTGATATATAATTTGATGACAGTTTAATCCTAAAATCAGCTGCCATATTCATCGACCTAGCAAAGCTTTTGACACAGTCTCCCATCCCCTGCTGCTGGCTAAGCTTGCTTGAGCAGGACTGTCAAATAACGAATTAACTGGTTCCACTCTTACCTGTCCGATAGGTCCCAATCAGTCCGCATTGGCTAGGCTAGATCCACCTCACTCCCTGTCACCAGTGGTGTCCCCAAGGGTCTGTACTCGGCCCACTGCTGTTATCTATTTTTCTCAATGACCTGCCTGCAGCCTGCCTACAAACATCTATTCATATGTATGCTGGCGATCACGGTGCTGTTCGCCTCTGGCCCATCCACTAGTGCCATGACAGCCTGCCTACAGAAGGATTTTGACTCCATCCAATGTTGGTTCACCTCAAACCAGCTATACCTAAACCAAAAAAAACTGTCTCCCTCACCTTGGCTCCCGTTCCAAAATAACATGCTTACTGCACCTATGTTCTATACTCTGGATAGCTCCCCACTAGAGGCCTGCACCACCTATCGTTATCTTGGGGTCTGGCTAGACAAGCATCTTGACTTTTCAGTGCATATTGATGTTCTACACAAAAATTGCACCCTATGTTGAGAGCCCTCTACCGGCATAAAAATTGCATCCCTCTACTAACTAGACAAGCAATAGTGCAAAAATGATCCTACCTATTATTGATTATGGCGATGTTGTTTACTGTGCCCCCCCCAAATTTGCCTAGCTAGGCTAGATCCCTTATAACTCTTTTTGCCATTTCTCATTGAACCGCCTCCCAACACCCATCACTGTATCCTCTACCAATCCTTGGACCTCCCATCTCTTCACAACAGAAGACTGCTTCACTGTGCTAAAATCTCTGCCAAGTTCTGGTCAAATACCCTCCCTCCTACCTGTCTTCCTCCTTAACCACTCTCTCTCCACCCACCTATGCTCTTGAAATATTGGCGCTAGGCTACATTCCCACAGATCCACCGGTCAGGCCAGGCTGCTTTCAGCTAGGTTGCCCAAATTATGGAACTCCCTGACAACCGATATTAGACACTCCACAAGTGCTCCTCAACGGAATGCTCTTCTCAAATCTCACTTCGCTACCAACTGCAACTGTAACCCCCTTAGTACCCCTCTTTTACTCCAAAATCCCCCAGCTGTATAGCAACTAGTTTCTGATTCTGACTTGTCGATCTGCTCCTTATGCATGTCTTGTAATACATAAAATACAGAAGTGATTTTGTACCTATGCAACTGTACTAGAATTGTCTCACCCATTGCTTGTTTAACTGACTATGTATGTTCTTGTTTTTTTTCTGCTGTAAATTTCATTGCCATTGTAACCCCCT
Organism: Neoceratodus forsteri; assembly: GCA_016271365.2. Taxonomy (NCBI): domain Eukaryota; kingdom Metazoa; phylum Chordata; order Ceratodontiformes; family Ceratodontidae; genus Neoceratodus; species Neoceratodus forsteri. The sequence goes on from CM057451.1 coordinate 420,954,006, forward strand.
CCCCAGAGCATCTGGAATCGAGCAGTACTCTGTTCAACATGCCTTCCTGGTAAATCTCTTAAATAAATAAATATAGAAGTATATGAATTTTGATAATTTACTGTTGATATTTTACCAGACTTCATTAAGATCAGAATTAGGTACAGTATTCTTAATATTGAGATGTCTGCAGTTTACCTCACCAGCACTTTGTATGTATTTTACGGTTTGCATATATATGTATATGTTTTTTTACATTTATGATCACAGTTGATTTAATGACATGATAAATATTTGAATGTTTTTCAATTTTCCTAACTACCAATGAAATTCTGATTATTTGATGATGTCACAATTGGGACCAACTTTAAATGGGAATGCTATACCATTATTCACTAGCCCTTGAAGCCTTTGTATACAGGCGAAGCCCTAGGCCCTATTAAGAGCACAAGTGATGTTTAATTGTTTGTGGTCCAAAATAAATGGACTGGAGAGATACAACAATACCTGTAGTTTTTTGTTTCTGAGAGCAGAACTTTCTGGATTTTTGGATGTCGGATAGGCAGTTGTTAAACACTGAGAGAGCATCTCCTGCCTGGCTAAAAGAACATGTACAGTTGAGTATCATCTGCATAACAGTGAAAACTCAAACTGTACCACCTAATAATGTCTACCAATGACAGCATGTACACAATGAACAACACGGGCACCAGAATAGAGCTCTGCAGTATCCCACAGTATAGGGGAAGAGGATCATAGGAGTAAATTTCTGAGACCACTCTCTGTATCCTACCCTCGAGGTAAGATCAAAACCATCTGAGATCAGTACCTGACAGTCCACTGATGAACTGTAGGTGCTCAATAGCACACCATGGTCCTCAGTGTCAAATGCTGCCAAGAGATCAAGGAGGACCAAAATGGAACAGGTCCTCTGATCTCTTGCTATTAGAGATCATTTAGCATTCAAACAAGGGCCATCACAGTGCTATGCCTCTTCCTAAATCTGGACTGGAGAGAGTCATGTACATTTTAAGTGGATAAATGATTACACAGCTGCAGTAACCACCTTCTCAAACCTTACCCAACAAAGGGAGGTTAGAGACAGGTCTATAGTTGGTGAGACAGTCTGGGTAAATGGAGCATTTGTTTCAGGAGTGGTCATACAGCCACCTCCTTCAGGGATCTGCAAAGACCCCACTCTCCAATGATTTCAAACTATCTCCACCAGGACAAGGCCAATTTCTTCAATGCACCCACAAGAGACACGCTCGACTTGGGTCCAAACTACGACTGGTTGGCTGCAAAGTCTGAATGATCCTTACAATATCCATTATGTCAGCCAAAGTCAGATCAGACAAACTGGGTACTCGCAGTCTCATGCCATCCTCAACAACACCCAGTAGAGAAGGCTGGGTGGATACTGGACCTGATGCTGGCAACCTTATCCTTGAAAATCAAGCAAACTTGTTACATATTTCTTGTGACAAGGCTCCACCAGATTGCAGACAGATTGGATTGCACAATCTGTCAACAGTCTGGAAAAGCTAAGCCAGTCGATTCTGTGTGGTGCTAATCTCCCTGGCAGGAATTCTGCCTTCTTATGGGTGATTGTCAATTAATTGACAGTATAATGACCTATCAATCCAAGCCTGTCAGCCTCAGGACAGACTTCAAACAAGCTCTCTGTCTTTTGACCCATTCTCCTCAACTCCTTCAAGGTCCCATCAAACCATAGGAACCTTGAGCAAAAGTAGTGATCAAACAAAAACAGAACAATGGAATCCAGGGCATCCATCACTGCCTTTTCATAGGCCAGTACATGATTCCCTGAACCCATGCATTCAGTCAATAGGCCCAATGTACCCAAATGTATAGAGAAACAGTGCATGCCTACAGCCTTTCCAGGTCACCCTTGTGCTGCAAGTGTTGCAATACCTCAGGAACAGTAGGAACTTTGGAAAAAAATCCTTCTAATTTGTATTCATGACCTGGCCACCTCCACGCATGCTTAGTACACCTAAGGAGTATTAAGCTGCATGTAACAAAAAGAAATCTGTATCTCAAACTGTTTTGAGATATAGTAAATTGCAAATGCACCACAGCCACCAAAATGTTATCCTATGGGAAAATTCACAAATTGGAGTGCTGTAACTATGGAACCAGTGTCAATTTCTTCACCAAATCAGCACAAGGCACATCTGTTGGGCAAGGGCTTACCATTCTGCAAATTTCAGCCCAAAAGTCCTAATGGTTGTCTTGCTAAGAAGTGGCAAAGAAACTGTTTTTGGGGCTGTTTAACTCATTCACTATCAGATCATATATTTTTCCCATAGGCTAAAATGGGAAACTTTAAAGTTTAATAACTTTTGAATGGATTAAAATTTTTCCATAAGACTTCTGGTAATGAAGCTGCAACAGTGGGTAGCTTTCTCCTTGAGCTCCGTTTCTAAATCCCTAAACTAGCTAACCTAATCCATTAATGTTTACATCCAAGGGCCGTTTGGATTTTCTCTTAACTGCAAACTTCATTTCATCATATTCTGTCACTGATCCTGTCACAAAATAATGGATACAGAAATGAAGACACCAATTCACGACATACATGGCTGCCTACACTAGACCGGGTGGCCAGCCCAAAATGCTCCAAACAAGCATCAAATAAATTGTCCTCACCTTCTTCAAACCATAATCCTCTGACAAAAGAAAAATTCTTAGAAGAAATAGTAGATTTAAAAAATACAATTGAATTGCTGGTCAATGAGTTGAAAGCAGTTAAAGCTGTGATAGAAAAATGAACACTTAACTCAATGACTCTGAAGCTAGAGTTTCCTCGACCAAAGACTGGAATAACAGAATAGATCCAGAGCTTTCCTCAATATGACATAAAATAGCTAAGTTGTATGCAAAGCTGGATGATCTTGAGGAAAGATATCCCAGAAACAACATCATGTTTTATGGTCTTCCCAAACATTCTGAAGGCTCAGAATCTGTTCACTTTGCAGAAGTGCTTTGTGAGAAACTAGCTGAAAATTCCCCACATGGGTATGCCACATGATGAAAGCTCATAGATCCCTCAGACCTATGCCACCAAAAGGAGACTCTCCTCTTCCTTTTATTGTCTATTTCTTGAATTACTTGGACAGATTTCATGTGCTTAAAAATTAGAGACAAGACTGACCTTTTATGGGATGGTAAAGAAATTTGAATTTCTCAAGACTTACTGCAGGAAGTCCGACAACACCACAGAAACTTTTATGCAATAGTGGTAAATTAATCAGTGCCGGTATTAAATTTAGGATGACCTACCCATACCAAGCTTTGTTATTATCATGGGAGGAAGGTCCTTTGCATTTAAATCTCCTGAGCAGGCCACCCTGCATCTGATGAAACAGTTCCCAGACCTCTTCAAATCGGAGTGAACGATCATATTGCCAAACAAGAGATCCTGTTATAAGCTTTCAATGATGAAGATGTGTAGAGGACTTACTTACTTAAAATTCTGATTGATCAATTGTTTTAATTTACGACTTTGCCTGCACTGTTTACTTTTTGTTTAGTATAGATGCTATTGGGCTCTAGTGCTGGGAATACTGTTTGATGTTGCCACATTGTACTTCCTCGGAGGGCCATGATTAGGATCCCTATATTGGTTTATCACTGCCTATGTTTCAGTTTGAGGAGGATGGGTGAGCTTGGTGGATCGGGGTTGGGTTTAGTGATGCTCCATTTATATTTAGTGTGCAGAATACTTTGGGGGATGGAGGTTTTCAAGGCTGTGGTCACCCTGGTATTCATTTTATTTAACACATGCTGCAGTGTGTTAAGCTTTGTTGACCAAACTTATTCTAGATTGTGGCTACCATTTGGGAATTAACCCTTCTCGAATATTCTCAAATATTCATTCTCTGTGGTTTTGAACTCCTAGATTCCCTCACTTTTAGACTATTCTCATCCTCAATCACTGACCTATACTTAGGTATGCTTTTACCAAGCTAGAGGATGAGAGTTGCTTCTTACTTGAATCTTCATCTTTTTCGATGGGCACTCCTCTCTATTCTCTTTTCTTTTTCCTTGAAAGGAGACCTCAATATGTGTTTGAATCATATTTCATCAGAATAGTTAAGTGCCCACTGTATTTTACCTTTTGATTTTGCCACTCCTACTGGGGATAGTTTAACATTCCAGTTTTCCTATGTGATTGTTTAAAGGGTTTACCTTTGTTTTGTTTTTAACTAGCTAATTAAATTACATAGGGGTAAACCCGTGGCTCTAACACATGGTGCATTCCTTTCATAAGTTAAATAGGGGATGGATTTAGCACTTCATTACTTACTGAAGGTGCATTTGGAGACATGAACATAGATGCCTATTAAATTATGACCTATAAGTTCTATTTGGTCTGGAACATATTCCATCTTTAAAATGACTTTTTGGGATGTTTATTTTCCACACACACCACTCACAAAGATGTAAATTGCTTCTGTTTCCTGCATAATGATCTGAAAATTCTCACTATCTCAGTTTAGTTTAATATTTAGAACTGGGGTTTAAGTTACCCACTTTACCCCACAAACCTTCCTCTTTTTATTTACCCAATGACAGGTACTAAATACTTTCCTTTTTGGATTTTTCCTTTTATTTATTGCACTTTATTTACAGAATTGACTAAGAAATTTTAATAAGGTCTGTTAAAACAACTCACAGGTTTGAACTGATCCACTTGAGCTCACCCTTACTCTCCACTAAGGTTTAAATGGTAGATTTTATCCTCCATTATTCTTTTAATGTTACCTACAGAAGATGTATACTTTAGTGGTTGGGAAGACTGTTTTCTTTTTAATGTTTAAGAGATAGATAGTTACTCTATGGGATAATAGATTTAAATTAGGTGTTTAGAGGACATATCCTTTCTAGTTGATAGGTAGTTATTGGGTTATATTTGTTGTTTGGTCTAATAGGATTGTCGTCTACTATCTTTCAGGTTTTCTTTCTGTAATAGAGGTTTAGGGTGGGAACTTCTGCAGGACTCAACTTGGTTAGGTTGTTGTTAGGAGTGCAGTCTGTCTGGGGATTGCAAGAATTATATTACTGATTGAGATTTGGTGTGTGATTTGTTTATTTTCTTAGATGGGGTTTAACATGGGAGGAGGGTTTTATATATAACAGAAAGAAATGCAGGCTTTCTACACAGTTTTACAAGTACCATGTAGTTATCCTCTTTTATTACTCTTTTATAATCAGTCATTCCAATTTTGCTTAAACTAGCATCCTGAAATGTTAAAGGTTTACACTGAAGGTTTAAAAGAATGAAAATCCTTACTCTTTTAAGTTCACTCGGATATAATCTTATATTTTTACAAGAAACCATCTACTGGTTACTGAAATAGATTTACTCAAGGAATTTGTTTATACCCAGGTGTTTGGAGTGGGTATGTACTCATCAAAAGTGGGGTTGCTATATCTGGTGAACAAGTCATTAAATTTCACCTCCACACAGATTATTCAGGATACAGAGAAGATATATTATTGTGCTAGAAAAATGTAATCATTCAGACATTGTTATAGGTTCAATTTATGGCCAATCATAACACCTCTCTTAGCCAAACTTTTAACTACTTTATCCCTCTTTTTATCATCATAGGGTCTTGATTGGCAGAGACTGGAATATTCCATTACACCACTTTTAGGCAGGTCAAATTCATCCAGTTTGAACTTTATTCAAATACTCAAGCATTAAACAATATTTTAAATATCTGTAACTAACTGATCCTTGGAGAATACCATCAGTATATAAAAAACCCTTTTGATTCTATTCACCTGTTTACAAATCCTATTCTAGTATTGACATCTTTCTAATTACTAAAACATAGATGAGTGATGTTCAGAGTTCACAGATTTTAGGAAGATCTCTTTTGAACATTCCTTAATTGATTTGCGTATTTCTCTACCTGTAACATACTCTAGACACTCTTTATGGAGGTTAAACAATACTTTATTAAGACAAGATTATATTATTAATTACATTAATCTTTCTATTTGTAATTTTTGAAATAAAATTATGCCTCTATAGATAGACTAGAAATTATTTGGCAGCCTTAAAGAGCTATATTAGAGGAGATTTTATTAGATTTGCTTCAAAGCAGAAAAGACAATATTCAGAAAAAGTTGCTTCTTTCAAAGAGACTAGAAATCCTAGAAAATAGAGACCAGTCTTTACTGATGGAATTCAAAATTAAAGAACTGCAACAATTTCAGAATGATCTTTCTCTACTTACTAAGGAAAAGGCAGAATTTACAATTTTGAAAACAAAAGCCAGATATCTTAATTTGGGAGATAAGCCTAGTAAACTTTTGGCAAATAGACTTAAACATCAGGAAAAATCTGAATTTATTGCGCAATAATATCTGAGAGTTTAGGTGAAGTTAAAACTAATTCTAAAGGCAACTTAACTGAGTTCTATAAATATTACTCACTATTGTATGGCCAGATGAAAATCCCTAATGATGTAGAGATAGAAAAATACTTCAGTAATTTCATTTGCCCCATTTCATTTAAAAACAGGTTAAAGGTGTTATTAATCAGGTACAACAAAAGAGATAGAAGATGCCATCAGTGGGTTAGCTCCAAACAAATCACCAGTCCCAAATGGTTTTAAAGCTATTTTTTATAAAACTTTAAACAAAATTTCTTATTCCCTTGCTTCAAGAGTTTTAAAATTTCATTCTTGAAAATGGGGTCAATGACAACTCACTTTTTAAAGCATTAGTTATCTTGATATCTAAACCTAACAAACCAAGTAATAAGGTGGGTGTTATAGACACATCTCTTTGATTAACTATGACATAAAATTCTTTCATCCATTTTAGCACAAAGGATTAAAACAATCGTCATTCCCTTATCTCAAGGGAACAGATAGGGTTTATTTCTAATAGGCAACTTCAGGTCATATTAGGAACATTTCACATATTTTCTGTGTCCTGTGACTCCAATACTCCTTTGGCTTTGGTGTCGCTAGACACAGAAAAAGCATCTGACAGGGTACACCATGAATTCTTATTTTGCACCATTATAGTTTTGGATTCCCACTTAAGTTTATATCTTAGTTAAAGAGTCTCCTCCTTCAGCTAGACTAAGTTGTAATGGCTTATTTCAGATACAATTAGTTCATATTGAGGAACTAGCCAAGGCTGCCCCTATCTTCGCTTTTATTTAATTTATATCTTGAATCCTACTTTTTAAATACTAACCTCGAATTATAAATATTAACTGCAGATCCTTAGTGTAAAATCTCTGTGTTTGCAGATAACATTTTACACCATATTTTAACCCAGTGGCATCAATAAAAGCAACTTTATGTACTATACATGAGCATATTTCCCTCTCTAACTACAAGTTAAATACTGAAAAATAGGAGGTCATGCCTCTTAATTCTCTTTTTATAAAAACAAACACAAAACCTGAGTTTTACCTGGTCTCCACAGAAATTAAAATATTTAAATATATACCTTCCCAGCCAAATGCCCTTTGGGTAACCCTTGCCTCAGTGTTTGCACAGAGGTTCTTTGTCTTTAAATAGTTTTTTATTTTAATGGGTTCACCACAATATATCCAAGACACACTGTCTTAGGGTAGCTGGTCCATTCCACTGGGGTGTCAAACAGGCGAGGCATACTAGTGAGTCCTGGTAGGGCCGAAACTGCTTGTCTATGTCTTCTGTTAGCACCCTTTGCAAACTGTGTGAGATGCCTTTCGGCACCATGCAATTCTGCTTAAAGTTGGACCAGCATAACATTCTGTGGTGATTTGCATATGCAGCCCATGATGCTTTGCATTGTGGGGGCATGTGTGATTTGTATTTTCTTGAAACTTGGCTTCCCAGCCAAATGCCCCTTGGGTAACCCTTGCCTCAGTGTTTAGCACAGAGGTTCTTTGTCTTTAAATAGTTTTTATTTTAATGGGTTCACCACAATATATCCAGGACACACTGTCTTAGGCAGCTGGTCCATTCCACTGGGGTGTCAAACAAACGAGGCATACTGATGAGTCCTGGTAGGACGAAACACATGTCTATGTCTTCTGTTAGCACCCTTTGCAAACTGTGTGAGAGGCCTTTGGCACCATGCAATTCTGCTTAAAAGTTGGACCAGCATAACATTCTGTGGTGATTTGCATATGCAGCCCATGATGCTTTTGCATTGTGGGGCATGTGTGATTTTGTATTTACCTAACAAGAGGCCGATCCCAGTTATTAAAATTAAATTTGGTTGATTTATTCATTACAATTAAAAAGACCTCAGGAGATGGCATCATCTCCCCATTTCATTTTGAGCGAGTTAATGTCATCAAAATAAACATTTTCCCAAGGTTATTTCATCCCTTCAACATGTTAAATACCTTTATACCCTTGAAATGGTTTGCTACTTTAAATTCAGAAATTACTAAATTTATATGGGCTGATAAAACTCCAAAGACAGCATGGAAGAAACTTATTCTTCCTAAAGAACAAGGTGGGATTCAATTACCTAACTTCATGTTATGTTATATGGCTCACATATTAATAAATACACAAAATGGCTCTCCCCATCTAATTATTCTGAAACCTACTGCCCAATGTGGCTTGATCTGGAAACCAGTTTGATGAAAAATACAAAATCTATCCTGTCACCATTCTACACTCAACTTTCAGATCTCTACCTACAAAACTGAAATGTTTAATGGTTGGAATTTATTTGAAATGCATCACCAAGTTTTGTACTACATAGGCCTATCAGGTCTCAGTAGTCAAGCTCAACCTATCTTTGAAAACCCAAACTTCAAAATAAATGGAAGGACTATTCCAGTTAGCTGGTGCCCCAATAATGTTAATCTTACCATTGCTCCTTCATCAGGGACAACTCTTCCATCTTACTATATGAAATATTGGATAATGTCTCATCACAAAAATTCCTTCCTGAGTTGCTATTAATTAAAACTGCTTTGAAAGCTTACTTTGGACATACCCCAGTCTCTATTACTTCTCAGGTCCCAGTGAGAGACATGAAAGCCAGGAACCTAAAACCCTATCCATCTCAAATCTATAACAGCTGCTACTTACTAAAAGTTTGGTATACATCCCAGGAAGCATATAAGCACAGCACCCCAGCAGTGAACCCTTAACAGTGACACCCAAGTCAACCACAACCAGAGCTCTCAACAGAACACAGCGACCTCTCTAAAGTGAAAACATGTAAGCACCGATGGTGCACTACAGAAATGGGAACAGTACTACATTCACGCTCGAATGAGCTAACCTATTGGGAATCGGTACTTTCCAGCTGTATCTATTATTCATTTAACATGTCACTTTAGCAACTGGGAATATCCTGTGTATGTCAGCATTGGTGACCTAACAGCATGCCATGCACAAAGCATGGTAAACTGCTCGAGCTGCACCCTGCACTGGGTGCGAAGGGGCAATGGTGGTGGAATAGCTGCCCGCCTGTGCTGGGGTTACTGCCGTGCATCCCACATTGTGTGCAGGCTGCATCCAGTCAGTCCACACCAGGACGTCCATTGCCATTGGTGAGCTATTGGAGGCACTATTGGTGGCTTACTCTCAGGGTGTCTGTGCCTGGTGCATATGCATGTGGCGGTCATAGTGGTGTCGTTGGTGTATGGGGCATGCACTGCTGTCTGTCACTGTCATGTTCATCAGGCTGGCGCACTTCAAAGGACTCTGCCTCCATTTGGCGTGTCTCTGTGGAGGTGCTGGCGCGGTTGCGGTCGATCTTCCATGGTGCTTCCTACATAACATTATTCCCATTATTGGAATAGAAAAACTGGATCTTATTCTCTGAATTGGTCTACTTTGAGGAAAATATATATACCAATTTATACCCTAGATAATCCCAGGTTAATTCAATATAAACTTCTTCACAATGCTTATATAACCCTCAAAAATGTGTAAATTCAGACTCTTGGAATCCAACAGATGTATTAGATGTAACCTAGAGGAAGGGACCATCCATCATATCCTATGGGATTGTTCAAAATCTCAAATTATTTGGAACTTAGTTAAAGCTACATATGGTAGAAAACTTTCTTTACAATATGCTTTGAACTTTGAAACCTGTATTCTAGGTTACCTTACCTGCAGATGTGAGCCATATTGAAAGGAGTCTTCATTTTATTATTTCAAATGTGAAACAAAATAGAAGGCAGACTCATAATCGAGAAAGAATGGTATCATACAACAAGTCAGTAGATAAGGGCAATATGAAATGCCATAAAAAGTATAGGCCAAATGTTTCATCATGTTCATGCACTTCTGCTTACTATTTTTTGGGGAGGGCAACTACAACACTCAACAACAGTAGAAAAAGGATACTTCAGAAGGATACAGAAGATAGAATAGGAAGTAATTTAACAGTAAAGAAAGTTGGAGAAATAAATATATGTAGGACAGAACATGCTTTTTTAATTTTTCATAATTTTATTGATTTATTTATTTTTGTTGTTGGAAATTGGGACAGGAGATGAGGAAGGAAAGAAAATTAAAAAATGATTACGTACAACTACACAAAAACAATCAAAATAGACCGTAACCTCTAAGCCATCTCGGAGGTAAAATTACACCTTACTTGTCAAACTGTTATCCTGTCTGTCTCCCCCACTGTATTCTGTGACAACTTCCACTACCCACCCAGCCTTCCTGTTCCCCAATACCATTCTCAATCTTTACTTCTTCTACTGCTGCTTTATTCAGCTTAAGAAATATATACTCATTTCAGATTCCAAAATATATCTTTCCCTCACATAAAATATTCCTCTTCCTCTTTTTTCCTTTTTATTACTTTTCTGTTTTGTCCCTCCTGTGAGATTCAGTCAGCTGCTTGTGGTGTATGCTGCTTTCTGGAGTCAGTGACACTTTCCACTAGACCATCTAGCCATCTCATGTTCCCCATTACCTTCTCCAACCCTTACTTCTACCGATGCTATGTTCAGATTCAGAAATATATACTCATTCCAGATTCCGAAATATATCTTGCTCCACCCTTCCTGTGGTTCTCTGCCACCTGCTTCTAACTGCACCTAATAATTCCTCCCCAGCTGCTTCCTTCTGTGCAATATAACATTTTCCTCTCCCCAAATTTTCTCTTCTGATTCACCTACCTACTGGGCTTATAAATATCTCTGTTCCTTATGTACCTTGACAGACCTTGCCCTTTTTAAATTAATAACTAAACACTAGCTTCCAGGCATAAATTTTAAGACCTGCACTGACCACCAAATAAATCTAGCTGCACCACTCTCAAGCCCCTTTGAAAGCCTTGTACTGTTGGGAGTTGAACATTACATCCTCAAGCGACTGGCTGCTCCAAAGTCAGGACCACCATCCATTAGGCTGCTCTGACCTACTGGGCTAACAAGCTTCTTTCTTCCTCTTGTACCTTGTCGAACTTTACCCTCTTATTATGATAAGTAGCTAAACCCTAGGTTCCAGTCATATATTGTTCTACCTTCTGAAAGCACCAATTACATTTAGGTTGTGACACTCCCACTCCCTATTTTGTGGATCCTTGGAGTAGATTTTGAGCCTCTGGCTGGAGTGTACCAACTGTTCTTAAGATTGTCCCACTATTACTTAAGCCTACTCAATCCCTTGTAGAAACCATCACCTTTTAATTCCATTGTAACTCCTCTCAAATAGCTACATTAAGTAGTAAAATCCATATTCACAATCTTCCCACCACTACCATCCAGTTCCCCAGATCCAGACTTCCCACTGCTGGGATTTGAATTATGACTGTAGGTGTTAATTCTGCATCACTGGCCACAACCTTTCCTCCAGGCCACACCTGTATCTGTAACTAGTTCTAATTACTTACATCTTTACCCTAGTACATCACATACTTGACCTAATCCCCTACCACAGTTAATGCTTTCTGCAGCTACTAACTTACCTATATCCATGCATGGGCCTTGTGAACTCCCTAGCAGTTGCCCTGAACCACTCCCAATTGCTCCCCCTCATTCTGCCCCCAAATAACTTTAGAATCATGACTTCCAGTAAATCTCTATTTCTGTATCTTCTCTTCTTAATTCTACTCTCACTTGATTTCCCCAAACAAACAGTCTCAGCCTGTCACAATCACTTCTAACAGCACCTTAACACCCTATCACTGCTCTGGTACAAGTAACACCCTAGCCCTAGTAATGATGAGCTGAATCATACATATGACCACCCAATCAAGATCCACAATTGGGTCCTCTTAACTCCACCTGCTTCCCTGCACTGCTCCCCACCCTGTAATGCATTGAAGAGTGGTGACAGTAACCATAAGTGTAAAAGAATCGTAATGGCCCTAAAAACTTCTTGGTACAACTTATAATGTTGCTTCTACTTTTATTAGGCAACATTTCCTAACTCTAGCCTCACCCAGCAACCACCAGTTAGCAGAATCAACCATCATTCTCTAAAAATGACATCAATTAACATCTATTGCTGCTGGCCAAATTTGATCCATCCCAAGTCTGGATTAGTCAACACAACCCAGATGTCCTCCCCTTGGTAGAAGCCTGGCTGACACCCAAGGTCTCAGACTCATCAATAGCCCTGACTGGGTACACCATCTTCAGGCTGGACAGGCTAGGTTAAAGGGGTGGAGGTGTGCTATTTATGTCAGAGATCAACTACAGTGCCATGCACTCCCAATTTGACTCTGGGAATACTGCACAAGCCTTGGCTGCTGTTAGGGACCCAAAGCAAATCCTTAATCATCATCTCCATTTATATTCCACAAGGATCACTCAGTAGGTTTCTACTTAATCACTGAGTATATTAATGGCTTTAAGCAAAACTGGAAGGTGGTAGTCTTAGGCAACTTTAATAAAAATTTGATGTCGCCTGAGGCCACCCAATATAAAGATGCCTATAATAGAGTCAAGCCATACAAAGGCAAAAGTACTGGACTTTAGGAGGGCTGACTTTGACAAAATGGTGAGTGCCTAAGGAATGCACTAGCAAATAGACAGGAAGGAGGGGTGGAAGAACAATGGGGAATAATAAAACTGCCATCACAGAGGTAACAAGCCTTTGTGTGAAGCAAATAAACAAAACAAAATGATGTAAGAAACACTATGGTTCTCAAAGGAAGTGGCAGTGAAGGTTCAAGAGAAAATAAAGCATTCAGGAAGTACAAGGAATCACAGAAGGAGCAGGACAGAGAACTGTATCAGTTAAAGCAAAGGAAGCTGGGAAGGCAGTCAGAACAGCAAAGGCCTAACCGAGGAAAGATAGCCAACTCAGTTAAGAAGGGGATAAAACCTTTTATAGGTACATCAGGGAGTGAAGGAAGACCAAGGGAGGGATAGTGAGGCTTAATAAAGGGAGGAGGGTGGGCAGAGGGTGACTGTGAAAGAGCAGAGATACTAAACAAATATTTTTGCTGAGTATTTACAAATGAAGGAGGTACCTAAAACAAACAGTAGAAACACTCTGGATACAGAAGTTGATACCAGCCCATTTACAGAAGAAAGAATTCTGAAAGAACTCTTAAAACTGAAGGTGAACAAAGCAATGGGGCCTGAGAGATTCATCCCAGAATTCTAAAAGAACTAAGGGTAGAACTAGTGACACCACTGACTACCCTCTTTAACAAATCATGGGAGGATGGGGTGGTACCGAGGACTGGAGAAGGGCAGATGAGATTCCCTTCACAAAAGTGGGAGTAAGGCAGAAGCAGAAACTACAGACCTGTTAGTTTAACCTCAGTGGTAGGGAAAATGATGGAATCACTTCTGAAGCAAAGAATTGTCGAGTATCTAGAGGTCAGAGGGCACAGGACCCAAGGCAGCATGGATTCACAGTGGGAAGGTCATGCCAGACAAATCTAATAGATTTCTTTGACTGGGTGACCAAAGTAGTAGATCGGGAGGGCTGCAGACATAGCCTACCTAGACTTTATCAAGGCATTTGACACAGTCCCACGTAAAGATTAATATACAAGTTAGCCAGCCTGGGGTGGGTCCCAAGATGACAGCCTGGGTAAGAATTGGCTGGAGAATGGGACACAGAGAGTAATAGTAAATGGAGTCCACTCTGAAGAAGGGGGTTACTAGTGGGGTAAAGCAGGGTTCAGTATTAGGACTGGTCCTCTTCAATGTCTTTATAGCGACATTGCAGAGGTACTGGAAGGAAAAGGATGTCTCTTTGCAGATGACACAAAGATCTGCAACAGAGTTGATGCACAAGGTGGGGTGGAAAGGATGAGAAGGGACTTGGCAAGGTTAGAGGAATGGTCAAATGTATGGCAGCTTAGATTCAATGCTAAGAAGTGCAAGGTAATGCACCTAGGAAACAAAACCCAGGAGAAGAGTACACAATGGGGGTGAGATACTAACAACAACAAAATGGAAAGGAACCTGGGGTAGTCATATCAGATGACCTAAAGGTGGGCAAGCAATGTGAGAGGGCAGCAAGGAGGCTGGGGGATACTGGTATGCATAGGAAGAGGCATCACCAGTAGAAAACAGGAAGTTATTATCCCTCTGTACAGACAGCTGGTGAGACCCCATCTGGAGTACTGTGTGCAGTTCTGGAGACCCAATCTCCACAAAGACATAGACAGGATGGAAACTGTCCAGAGGAGGGCAACTAAAATGGTGCAGGGTCTGCACTGGAAGACATATGAAGAGACTTAAGGAGCTTAATTTGTATAGCCTTGAGGAAAGGAGGAGAGGAGGACATGATAGAAACTTTCAAGTACCTCAAGGAATCAACAAAGTCCGAGGGTAGCATCTTTCAAAAAAGGGTGCAAGAACAAGGGCACAATTTGAAGATAGAGGGGCAGCTCAGAGGTAATTTAAGGAGTATTTTTCACAGAGAGGTTGTGAATGCATGGAATGGCCTTCCAGAGGAGGTTGTGGAGTCAAAAACAGTGGTGGAATTCAAGCATGCATGGGACAGTCATAAGGCAATTCTAGGGCATGGGGTTAGGAAGAAGTAGGCTGCTGGTTAACTAGGATCTGCAGTTTATCCACTAGGTAAGAAATGGGCAGACTGGGTGGGCCAAGCGGTCCTTATCTGCC
Organism: Neoceratodus forsteri; assembly: GCA_016271365.2. NCBI lineage: Eukaryota > Metazoa > Chordata > Ceratodontiformes > Ceratodontidae > Neoceratodus > Neoceratodus forsteri. The sequence continues at coordinate 420,969,055 of CM057451.1, forward strand.
ATCAAATTCTATGTTTCTATGTTTCTATCCAGTATTAACTACACTCAAATGGTTGAAACACCCACTAAAACCAACTACTGAACAGGGACCAGTACCCTGCTTGACTGGATTCACCCAAACCAAATGGACCGGATCTCCAACACCACCGTCCTTGCTGATGTGTTGAGTGATCCTTCCCTGTCACTTGTCACTGGGCCAATAAGGCTCCTAAGCCTGGCTCAAATTCACAATGAGTTTACCCTCAAGCTCAGACATCTAAACTAATTTAAGACCAATCTAGCCGCATTGATTGGAACACCCTTGACTTTGTCATGGACATAAATCAGGCACTGGACTACTTCATTTCTAAGTTTAATGATGCATGTGGCACAGCTTTGCTCCCATACAAAAATGCAAATTAAAAGCCCACAATCCTGGATCTCTTCAGCCCTGCTGAGCCTTATAGCACTACAGGACCATTTCTAGCACAGATCCAAGGTCACCAGCCTCAGGCTAATATTCAGAATTACAAAATGGCCAGAAACCTCTGTACCTGAGAGGTCAGAGTCCTAAGTGTATTACTTCAAAGAGTGCCTCACTAACTCATGGGAAATGGAAGAATATTTGGAAGAACATGGAATGACCTAACAGGAGGACAACAAATCCTCACCCTCCATGCTTCTGGTGAATGGGGCATTACAGGACCCCAAATCAATGACAACATATTTAATAATGCCTTCACATACCTTAGCAATATTCTGCCTTCAGATCTCCCTGCCACCCCAATTGGTAAGCCTCATGACTCTCATGACCCCAAGACCTCTTTCAATGAGCCCCTTGCAAGCACCCTCTCTTCTACCATAAGGCAATCTACATGTCCAAAGCCAAAATTACCTCCAACAGGTGCTCGACAAACCCTCGTCACAGCAGTGATACTTTTAGACCTTAAGTTATCTTGCTCTCACCCTAGATGCAGTGCTTCATCCTTTAACTTGAACCTCTCATTAAGGCCTGGTCAATCCCCAGATATGGAAAGCCACTGTGGTCACCCCTGTCCACAAAAGTGGCAACATGGCCCCTCATTCAAACTACCACCCAATTTTAATATTGCCCCAAGGCATTAAAAAAATTGTCTGAGACCAGCTGGTTGATCATTTGGAAAGTATGATTTACAACGCCCACAACAACATGTGACAGTAAAGGGCACAGCACCTCTACCACCCATCTGGAGTTCTTCGACTTCCTGCATTGTGCCCTCAACAATAGTCAGATAGCAAGGGTGATTTACATCAACCTCACAAAGGCCTTTGATACTTTCAACCATAACACATTAATCAAGGGCTCCTCTCCACAGGCCTCTCACCAGAAGCTGTAGGTTGGTTTCAGAGCTAACTCAGTAACAGGTCCTAACAAGTAAAAAAATGAAGGAACCCTCTCTGATAGTCACTATGTCCTCACTGGAGTCCCTCAGGGTCAGTTCTTGGCACCCTTTTATTAAACCTTTTTATTAACAAACTCCATCAGTCTGTAAAGAGCGAATTCTGCTCTATGCCGATGATACTGTCATCTACTCTAAAAGCCCCAACCCTCACGTCTTAGATTTGCAATTACAGCATGATTTCACCACAGCTGAAGCTTGGTTAACCAAATATAAACTCCTATTGAACTATAATTGTTTTTGAATTTTTTGTTATATCCATGTCATGTTTTTTTTACGTTGTTGTATTTAGCTAATTGTTATGATTTCTTTTGGACATGGAACCTTTGTAAATGAGTCTCTGACTCAAAGGTGTGTCAAATTCTGAGACTGTATTAAATAAATAAATATAAAAAAAAAAGTAATGGTATTCATTAACCCCGTAATAAACATAGGGACTTCAAATGACAATCCTAAATAGCCTACACTCCCTGTTGACCAAGTTCAATCTTTCAAATATCTTGGCATCACCCTAGACAGCTCCTATCCTTTGCAGCATAGTGGACCCTGTTATTACAGTTGTTAATCCTCAAACTGCCTGCTGTACAGGCATCATCATTACGTGACCAAGATGCCTTGTAAGTGGCTATAAAATACCCCATCCTTTCCATCATTGATTATGGCCTGGTGATTTATGGGGCAACCTCTGACTCCACCCTCAAAAGTGTGGGTGCTGCCGTTAACAAGTCTTGCAGGCTGCTTCTTGGTGTGAGTTGCTTTATCCACACTTGCCACCTTATGCACTATACAGTTGGTTTATACCGCATGAAAGAGTGCGTTATCAAGTGTGTCTCCTCGAGGGAAAAAAAACCTGCCTAGGCCTTTCCCTCCTGCCATCCAGAACCTCTCTCTGTCACCCCAACCCCCATCCCACAAGGGCGTATCTCAGCATTCACCGCTTGTCCCTCTTTTAGATATCACAAGTGCAAAGATCTTTTACATACCAGGCACCATGATGGCTTAATGAACTACCTCTAGATATAAACAGTGAGACCAGGCTAGGCCCATTTAAGAGAAAACTCCACCTTTACCTGTCCAAATTGGGCATCTGTGACTGCTAGAACCTTTTCTCTCACTTGCCATTCTACTTCTGCCATATCTCCAACTGGTCTACTCCTCTCCCTTGCCCCTCACCCTCATCCCATACCAGCCCCATTCTAGCCCCCAAAATCTCCTATCCCTCCTGTGGCACTTATTTCCTCCCCATTCTCTCCTCCCAAACCCCCATACCAGATCCATTTCTAGCCCCCCACCATCAGTCATCTCCTATCCGTACTGTAGCACTTGTTTTCTCTTCCTCTCTCTCCTCCAACCCCCAGAACCATATCCCTGACAATTATATATTTACTGTGCTAGACAGTTGGACAAGGGCCATGCCATGGATATCCTGCATCTGGACTTCAGTAAGGCATTCTACTTAGTGCTGCATAGGGTCTGGGAAGTAAACTGGGAGGTACAGGGGCTAGGGAGAAGATGGTGGCTTGGGTCAGAAACTGGTTACAGGAAAGACAGCAGAATGGGGTGGTGGGTGGGGAGCTCTCATCTCAAGGGGCAGTGACAAGCTGGATACCACAGGGCTCCATGCTGGGGCTGGTGTTGTTCGGGTTGTTCATATCAGACATCTCGATGGACATTAAGAGCAAGATCAGTTTGTTTGCAAATGACACCAAGTTGGGAGCAGTAGTGGATGATCAAGGAGGTGGCAGGATTTCAGGATGATCTGTCAAATTGAAGGCCTTGTCACACACCTGGCAGTTGAGGTTCAATGATAAAAAATGCAAAGTGCTACATTTCATGGCAAAAAAACAAGAAGGAGGTACCAGCTTGGGGGAGGGTTCAGCTAACCATGACAGAGAAGGAGAAGTATCTTGGGGTGATCATAATGGGCTCAATGGACAACTCAGCACAATGCAGGAAGGCAGCTGCAAGACCAACAAAATGCTAGGATTTATTGCCAGGGTGTATCTTCAAGGAGAGGGAGGTGATTCTGGTGTTGTATAGGTCACTGGTTAGGCCACACCTGGAGTACTGCATGCAGTATTGGTGCCCATACCTGAAGAGAGCATTAAGTTACTAGAGGGGTGCAGCACAGGCCAACAAAAATGATCCAGTGACTGACGGACATACCATCCGAGAGCAGGCAGAAGGAGTTGGACATGTACTTACTGGAGGAGAGAGTACATGAAAGGAATAAATAAGACAGGAACGGAGGGTCTTTGCAAGTTAAGAGGTAGAGATACTCAAGGTCACTATCTGAGATTGGAGGGAAGGTTCAAGAGAGAAATGAGAAGACACTTTTTACAGAGAAAGGGTGTTATCTTGGTGGAACATATTGCCTACAAGTGGTATCCTGTATAACAGTGGGCTGCTTCAAAGGGGTGGGGCAGGGTCAGAGGGTGCCAGGGAGGAGGCGAAGGGCAACTGCAGTATAAGGGCTGCTAGCTGCACACTCGAGCAGACTCGATGAGACCATAAAGCCTTTATCTGCTGGAAAATGTGCATGTTCGTATGTTCAACTAGTTTTGTTTTAAGCCCTGTACTGGATTGTTGTTGACTATGTACTCATTTGTCCTCTGTAATTGTCCACTCTTGTATTTTGCACTGCTGTACTGAACAATGTACTCTACTGCTTTTCTCCACTCCCGAGTTGTATTTAATGCCTAATAATAATAATAAGCTTTATTTATACTATGGGTATGAGAGCAATATCAGTGTGATAACCTTGGTTATTTTCACTGCAGTGTGATAAATAGTGATGACATCACCAGAGTTAAAATAAATGCCGTTTATCACACTCTGCTGATGTCAGCTTCCTACAGCCTGCATTCTAAATGGAACAGCTTCACAAAACAGTTTGTTTCTCACTGCTTCCTACAACTAACTCAATTAGCATTGCAAAAGACACTCACCTGTGTCCCATAGTGTTTCTGAGTCTCCCAGCATATTACTTTGCTGATCTCAGCTTCACTACAGCCTGCATTCTAAATGACACTGCTTCACAAAACAGTTTATTTCTCACTGCTACCTGCAACTAACTCAATTAGCATTGCAAAGGACACTTAACTGTTTTCAATAGTGTTCTGAGACTCCCAGCCCATTCAGAAAACTCACATACGAACCACACACACAGAAAGAGCAGATAGCACACAGAAACAGGAAAAGCACACAGGAAAACATAGCAATACTTCTAAACTCCTATCCCATTGTATAAATAGCACACATGATGTGCAGATCATGTGCTATGGAAAATATTCTCACTCCTGCAGAGTGAGCGCTGGATACTCTCACTAGTGCCTTCAGCACTCATGAGTATCCAGAGCTCACTGCAGGAGGAAAATATTTCCATATCACACACCTGCCCATCATGTATCTCCAGTTTATAAAGCACCTTTCTCAAGATCAAAATGATGAACAAGATTTCAATAAAACACATATGGGTAAAACAACATATGCAAATTATTTCATAAAATCAAATAAATAAAATCAGACATTCCAATATATAAATAATCAGCAGTGGCATTAATTAAAAGTTTTATCAGCTGGGACTGTCAGAAATCTAACCTAAATAAACATGTCTTGAGGCTGACTTAAAACTCTGGATGGTCAAACACTCCCTCACCCTATGAAGTAAAGAATTCTACTGGATAGGGGCCGCATATACAAAATAACAAGACCCAGATATCTTCAAATGCACCCTGGGAATCTCTAGCAATCCCTCATTGATGGATTGAAGTGGACAGGAGGGACAGTAGGGACAAAGGAGAGGATTTTTTCAGGGTCAGTCACACAACCACATCCTTTAGCGGATCAGGAAACATTCCCCTCAATGAACTCCAGACTATCTCAGCAAGGATCGGGCTGATATCATTCACACAACCCACAAGGAGTCACATGAGGCCCAGATCCAAACTGCAGCTGGCTCTAATAATGTCAATTAATTCCAGCCGGCTAACATCCGTCCAGACAAACCGGGCATCTGTGACCTCACTCCGACCACTGCAGCACCCTCTAGAAGGGGTTAAGCTGATCTCAGAACTGATGGCAGCAACCTTATCTAGAAACAAACTGAGCAAAATTATCACACTTTGCTTGTGAAAAGCTCAACCAGACTGAAGACAGATTGGATTGCACAATCTGTCCACAGAAATAGTGACCTTGATGGAAGAGGATGCTGGATATTGTGGCAGTCACAGAAACGTGGTACACAGAGAACCATGACTGGGGTGTTAACATACCGGGTACAAAACCTACAGGATAGACAGGGAGGGTAGAAGAGGGGAGGAGTAGCTCTCTATGTAAGGGAAGGGATAAAAGCAATGGAACAAAAGAGTAAACAGGGAGGAGAGGAGGGACTGTGGGTCACCTTAGAGACTGGATATGGCACCACATCCACACAGGGGTTATATACAGACCCCCATCTGAGGGAGGGAATGGACAAGGATATGATAGAAGGCATCCTTAGGATGGCAGAGAAAGGGAGACACTGTTGATGGGGACCTGAATATTGCAGATGTTAACTGGAGGACCTTTGCTGCAGCCACATCCAAGAGCAGATCTATTCTTGATGCCCTACAGGGGCATGCCTCAGACAACTAGAGTTGGAACCCACTCAGGAGGGAGCAATCTTAGACCTCATACTCTCAAATGGGGACAGTGAGAGGATCTCAGATCTAGAAGGGGTAGTCATCTGGGAACAAGTGACCACCAAACAGTGTAGTTCATGATAAACTCAGCTGCAGAGTCAAGCAATACAAAGTGAGGTACTGGATTTCAGGAGAGCTATCTTTGGCAAGATGGGAGAGTGCCTTAGAAAAGCACTAGCAAACACGCAAGAAGGAGGGTGGAGCAACAATGGAAAACATCAAAACTACTGCCATCACAGAGGCAGCAAGCCATTATGTGAAGCAAATAAATCAAAACAAAAGGAAAAGCCACTATGGTTCTCAAATAAGGTGGCAGGGAAGGTCAGGGAGAAAAAGTTAGCATTTAGGAAGTATAAGAAACACAGAAGAAGCAGGACAGATAACTGTACCAGTTAAGGCAGAAGGAAGCAGGGAAGGCAGTCAGAATAGCAAAGGCTCAAAATGAGGAAAGATAGCCAACTCTGTTAAAAGAGGATAAAACCTTTTATAGGTACATTAGGAGCACAGAAAAGACAAAGGGAGGGATAGTGAGGCTGAATAGAATGGATGGTGGGTGGGCAGAAAGTGACAGTGAAAAAGCAGGGATACTGAACAAATACTTCTGCTCAGTATTCATAAAGAGGAGGGAGGCACCTAATCCAATTAACAGAAGCACTCTGGCTAGAGGAGTCGATCCCAGTCCTTTCACAGAAGAAAGGTTCTGAAAGAACTCCTAAAACTGAAAGCGGACAAAGCAATGGGACCTGATGGGATTCACCCCAGAATTCTAAAAGAATTAAGGAGAACTAGTGACACCACTGACTACCCTTTTAACAAATCATGGAAGGATGGTGTGGTACCTAAGGACTGGAGGAGGGTGGATGTGATTCCCTTAACAAAAGTGAGAAGCAAGACAGAGGCAAGAAACTACAAACCTGTCAGTTTGACCTCTGTGGTAGGAAAAGTGATGGAATCACTTCTGAAAGAAAGAGTTGTTGAGTATCTAGAGGCCAGTGAGGCACAGGACCCAAAGCAGCATGGGTTCACAGCAGGAAAGCAATGTCAGATGAATCTAATTGATTTCTTTGACTGGATGACCAAAGTAATAGAGAAGGGAGGACTTTGGACATGGCCTATGTAGACTTTAGCGAGGCATTTGACACAGTCCCACAAAGATTAATGAACAAGTTAGCCAGCTTGGGAGTGGGTTCCAGGGTGGTAGCCTGGGTAAAACATTGGCTGGACAACAGGACACAGAAGGTAATAGTAAACAGAGTCCACTCTGAAGAAAGGGGGTTACTAGTGGGGTACCACAGGGTTCAGTACTAGGTCCAGTCCTTTTTAATGTCTTTATAAGTGACATTGCAGAGGGACTGGAAGGAAAAGTATGCCTTTTGCTGATGACACAAAGATCTGCAGCAGGGTTGATACACAAGGAGGTGTGGAAAGGATGATATGAGACTTGGCAAGGTTGGAGGAATGGTCAGAAGTATGGCAGCTTGGATTCAAGGCAAAGAAGTGCAAAATAATGCACCTGGGAAACAAAACCCATGGGAAGAGTACACAATGGGAGGGGGACTTAGTAACAACAACAACAAGCATTTGTCAATGCTGAATGTTTGCTTGCTGGCATTACCAATTGAAGTGCAGGAGTTAGAGAGATGCAGTATAGAAATGGCATTGAAGTACTGAATGGATGCCAACTCCACCCTCACCCTACAGAGCTGGACAGGCATTGGGGTGTGCCTCTGGGCTGTCACCCATGATGGTCATGACATTTCACCTCACCCTACCCTTCAGACACTGGCAAGTGTTGAGGTGTGCCTTAGGGTGTTTGGGCTTTACATTCACCTCATTCCATAGGAAATACACTGAAATGGGTGCAGTATATGAGAATGGGGTGATCTCTGGGAGGAAAGAGTCCCAAGTGCACCTTGATGCCTATCACTGGCTGAATAGTGGGGTGTGAGTGGAATAGCAATATTGTCAAGCAATCCCAAGTCACCCTGATGCCTCTCAGTCCCTACAGGGAAGGGCATTATGGTCAAAACTCTAATGCCCTGGGCATTTCTTGGTATTTTATCAATTTTCCACATGAGCTTTTGTGACCTCATTGTTTGAGCAGTGACACTATCAGTTATTTAGGCCAAAGGTGATTTTGCACAGTGACTGTGCCATTTGGCACCACAGGTGTGAAGACACTTTATGAACAGGATGTGAAAAGTGACAGGTGTACTGTTCATAGGAGATGTAAAAATGGCACTGTTGAAAATCTGGGTGAATGTAAACAAAACTGTTGAAGTCATGAGCATGCATAGAAACTGGCAATGTACACCCGTAATGTAATTAGTTTGGGGATTTTTTACAGCAGATTTTCAACATAAGCATTTTGGGACCTCCGCTCATGAACAGTGTCACTGTGATCTTCTTAATCCATACGAACACTAATTTCCTACAGCAAATGTGCTATTCTGTGCCAGAAGTGTGAAAACCCATTTCGGCCAGGTGTGAAAAATGGCTGCTGCACTGTTCATAAGTTTGTGAACTTACGAGGGAGTGTGGAAATTGCACAATGGATGCTTGTGACAGAGTAATTTAATGGACTTTTGTCATCAAATTTTAAACATAGCCATTTAAACACCTCTGCTCATGAACAGTGTCACTGTGATGTTTGTAATGTGTCCCAAACATTGATTTTGCACACCAACTGCACCGATGTGAGATACATGTGTGAAAACATATTTTGGGTGAGGTATCCACTCACTTAGGAAGCACTCCATATTAAGCCCTTCTGTTCCCTCTGGGATCCCAGGATCCTAATTTTGTTCCTGCACCCCTGTTTTCCTGGTCTTGACCCTGTACCATAAATGGGTGAGTTTAGCTTCATGGTCCCTCAAGCGCTGTAGCACTGTTAAGTGTTGCCTCCCAAGCTCCTCTGTTCTCTGTTCCAGTACATTCTGTTGGTCCTCCAGTCACCGAACATCAGCTACATTTCCTGCCAGGGATGCCCGATGCTGTCCACCCTCATCAATAAAGTGTCTAACATTTTCATGATGTTGGACAAAGCATCTCCCAACTGAGGCTGATCGAGGTTGTAGGTGCCTGCTGCCTGCCAGCCCCTGAGCGTTGGCTTCTGGCCCATCCATACCACTTAATGGCATGGGATATGTGCAGAGGAAAGGAGAAGTTACTGTATGTCTCCCTCTGTTGGCCAGTGCCCACCATTGTCTAGCAGTCATGACCTGTTATGCTGTAGTCGGTGCCAAAAAGGTAGGGCGAAGATGTGGGTGACGGCCTAATCACCACGTTCAGGCTGTGTGGCATAACTGGACTGCTCAGCTCCTAAAGAAAGTTATCAGGATATTGCCGACCAACTGCACCTCCGACATCAAAACCATCATTATCAGAGCGGCAGAAGTAGGGAAGGGTTTTCCAGTTGCTGCAGGGTATATTCAGTCAGGCATAATGGCAGATTAGAGCGATTATATGCAAGGCTAGGACAGAGCTAAAATTTTAAGCTGCCGTTACGTCAGTTTCAGGACACACCTACAACGCCCCCATAGTGAGATGAAGGCAGTATTTTACAACTTAAGAAAAATTACACAGACATGAACCTAATGGTGTACTGAAAATGTTCCTTTCCTATGCATTAATCAGAAAAGAAGCTTGTTTTTAATGTGTGTGTGTGGAGAACGAATGGTATGAGTGCAAGAGATCATCCAAGTGGTAGTTAGCTGATTTTGTTTTTGAGAATGTAACATTAATTTTGGATGCCAATATAATATGTATGCAATTTAAAAACATCAAGTACAACACATCTGATTGTCCATCTCACACTCCTTGTCCAGTGGCACTGGTGGATGGTAGCTTGTACTTTTTAGCCTAAGCACCAAGTCTCATATATTGCTAAACAGCTACAAATTCACGCTTCAAAGTTCCCATAAAACATTACGTATGTTAGCTCTTTTGCTTTCTTGTTTTGTAACAAGTTAAATCAAATACTGTTCAGTGCTGTTAATATGAAAAGTGCCCCCCACTGGTATAAACAGCTCCTTGCTGTATTCATGGTGGGGTGAAGGAGATATGTCCACACTCATCCATCTTCTGAGGACCTCTTCACCCACTGTTCACAGTCCATAATTACTTTAGTGACTCTACAAAATTAATTAAAGATTTTTGCTGAGAAAAAATATGGTATCGGTACTGTCTGAATGATGCAGATTTCACAGAGAGAGTTTTATTAGTGGAAAGAGATTTCTATTAAGCATGATTATGACCTAGGAGCATTAGGTTTTGCCACCTTACTGATCTGCAAATTTGCAGATTTGCACAGGAAGCCCATACTGAATGTGCAGTCTGTGTTGCCAAGTGCTGTTACTACAGCCATTGTCATGGGATCCACCTGATGCAGGATCAGTTAAGTCATACATGTTTTAGACAGTGTAAAGTATAGCCTATGGGGACAGGAGCACAGTAGGACCCACAATAAGTGTGGCCAGGGGTTTATAACATTTCTTTACCCTCATAAATATGCCTTTTCAAATTATGCTCAAAGTTAGAGGTAACACAGGTAAATAGGGAAGAGCAAGGACCTCACTTTCCTTCACCCCAGCTTTCCTACCAAGTATTGTTATGACAAGTAGGTTCAGATATTCAGTGGGAAAGTGAAAGTTCAGACTGTCTGGACCAATTAAAGACATCAGTTTGCCTTAGTTTTTGTTTCATGAGACCTCGCTACACAGTTGTGCTGTATGACCCTGCAACCCACTTCTGTCACCTGCAGCCTGCCTCGGAGAAATTATTTTCAGACAGTTCACACCCAAGCCACTGCTGTCTTCCACCCAAAGAGTCATACTTCTCCTCTCTGTCATATATCAGCAGGTTCTTGCCCCAGCTCCTAGGTCTGACTACCAAAAGCAACAAGGAAAAAGGTGACATTTCCAATCAGCCAAAAATCATTTGCAAGCCAACATAATTTTTGGTGAGAAATAAATCCAGGACATATTAGAGAGGATTAAATCTAAGCAGTCAACTTCTATCCCCAGCTCCCAGGTCTGACTACCCAAAACAACAAGGAAAAAAAGTCACTGTTCAATCAACCATCAATCATTTGCATACCAAAATTTATATTTTTCCAAGAGATAAATTCAGGATATTTTAGAAAGAATTAAAGTTAAGCAGTCAGGTTAAATGGAGTTTTTGTCAAAAATTTCCCTTATATTTGAGAATGAGGACTATAATTAGTGAATAGAATGTGGTGGTGGGAGCCTTACGCTCCCTACGTGATGCCTTAGTGTCATAATGTCGGTAACTGCAATGCAAACACAAGCGCTAATGGTTATGCACATGGTGACGCAAACATAAATGATAATGCAAACGCAAGCACAAAGTGACCCCAAAGTGAACAGTGAAGCAACGGAGTTGGAAGACGCATATGGAAATGCAACTGGTAATGCGATGGTCATGATACCACTATGGTACATGCAAATGTTAACTGTTACAGCAACAATAATGCCAAAGGTAACAGAAACAGAAAGACAAATGTAAGCACACACAGAAACACAAAGCGTAACACGCCGCGGTGGCGGTACCACAATTGCAAATGCAAATCGTAACAGTAACACATCAAAAATAAGGCCAAAGAAAACAGAAACGGGAACGGCAAGCAAGCATTTATGGAAATGCAAACCATAATAATGCATAGTCACGGTGCTGCAATTGGAAATGCAAATGGTAACAGTAACAGCTAAAATAGTGCCAAAAGAAACAGAAACATGAATGCAAGCGTACAGAAACACAAACTGTTATCATGCAGTCCACGATACCACAATTGGAAATGCAAATGATAATGGTAACAACAATGATAACGTGAAAGGAAACAGAAACACAAACACCAAGCACGTATGAAAATGCACGCAGTAACACACACAGGAATTCAATTGGAAATGCAAATGGTAATGGTAACAACAACGATGACTCAAAACGAAGACAAATGCAAATGCAAAATGAAGGGCTGCCAACAACGAAATGGTAATGTGCATGGTGACGAAAGTGAAACACAAACAGAAACAGTACTGTAGACACAAATGGTAAGAATATCACAAATACAAGCGCCAAACAGAAACCCAAATGATACGCACATGATGGCGTACATGAAACATGCGTAAGCGAATTACGAATGCAGAAATTAAAATACTATGTGTAACAATAACTGCAGTACACACCCTGGTTTTCCCCAACAGCTGCACAGAGAAACACAGTGAGTACAAAGAATGTATGCATAATAATGGGCTCGGGCCGAAAATGAGGAGTTGGAATACTAAATTGCTTATATATCAGGAAACATCAAGTAGAAAAACATTTTAATTTCATATGAATTATTACTTTCCTGCCTAGTTTTGTTCTTAGCCCCTATGTGGGTGCTAAGCATTTTCAACAAAAAGTCCATATCTCAAACCATTTCTGAGATCAGGCCCCGAAAAGAGCAGACACCGCAATGTTAGTCTATGGAAAAACATCAATTTTGGAGCACTGTAACTTTCCATCCATACAATATTTTGTCACCAAACTACCAAAAGGCACATCTGTGGATGTTGGCTTTCTTCCCTCAAATTTCAGCCCAAAGACTAAACTGTTGTTTTGTAGCAGGGTGGCAAATAATTCCTGTTATTTTGGGCATAGTGTTGCAAAATAGAGTCGCAAATCACAACATTTTGCAAATGAAATCATGAAAGTGTTGTGAGTACGACACAACTTTGTGACACTACTTTTTCCAAAATTTCAGAAACATATTTCTGGTGTTTAACCCCCAAAGAAGACATGACTAGCATCCTCAGGGTCCGGCTAGGTGAACACAAAAATTGTGTCCCTAGAGGTCCTGCATTTAAATACCAAGCATTTCTGTGACCACTAACTGAAAAAAAATGGCTGACTCACGACACTACAGGGTCATTGTCAACACTAAAAACTGCATTTGAGACACTGTTGAACTTTTGTTAACTTTTCCTTTGACTATAATGGGAAAATAGTTTTCAGCTTCCATGAAGTTTTGGACTGGTCACACCAAACGATGCGACCTGTAGGTATGAGCAAAAGAATGTGCAAAAAACGTAATTGTGCATATGGATGTCTTAATAACTCCGCAGCTGTATATCTGACTCGGTACAAAAGTTGGCAGATCCCAAGACCTATGATTATGCCCGTGCTTGCCAAATGTCAGGCAAATCTGTTGAACAGTGGCAAAGTTATTAAGGTGCACATTTTCACCATTTAACCTTAAATGGGGTACTCAACCCTAACTATGGTAGCACTACCATAATATATATATATATATATATATATATATATATATATATATTATGGTAGCATGGTAGTGCTACCATAGTTAGGGTTGAGAGCCATTTCTATGTTAAACCCCAAAACTTTGCACCTTAATAACTTTTCAACCATTTAATAGATTTGGATGAAATTTGAATACACAATCAAGAACCATATGCCTTAGCATCTGCCAAGTTTTGTACCAGTTGGATACATGGCTGCGGAGTTATTAAGCATGATTTACTGCTACGTTTACGCTTTTTCTGAAATTCTACGGCTCGGGTACAAGTCGCATGGTTTACGGACTCGCCCTAAATCTTCAGGGAACATGTGCCAGGATCTCCAATGTGCCTTTCAAAGATTTGGTGAAAAATATTAAACGGTTCAAAAGTTATTCAAAAACAATTTCCCATTATAAGTCAATGGGAAAAGTTAACAAAAAGTTCAACAGTGTCGCAAATGCATTTTACTTTCGCAAATGGGCCTGTTACTTTGCAAATCAGCCATTTGTTTTCAGTTGGTCATCAGAAAAATGCTTGGCATTTAAATTTGGGACCCTCTAGCAACCTAATTCTTTTGTATTCACCTAGTCAGACCCTGAGGATGCTTGCCATGTCTTTATTTTGTAGAAACACCCAGAATATGTTTCTCAAATTTCTGGAAAAAGTACTTCATAAATTACTTTCATGCTCACGAAAGTGTCAAACTTTTGCGAAGCTTTCTCAAATGCGACAGTAGTTTTCTACCTGTGGGAAGTGACAGTGATTCTTTGGCACTGTGCTGCAAAAGAACGTTGGGAGCTTTGGGCTGAAATTTGGAGGAACGAGCCGACATCTCACAGATATGCTTCCAGTGTTGTATTGAAAAATATTACACGGCAGAAAAGTTACAGTACTCCAAAGTTGACATTTTTCCCATAGGATAACATTACGGTGTCCGACGCATTACAGGAATCCTTTGGCTCCCTGCTGCAAAATAACGGTTTGATCTTTTTTCCTGAAATTTGAGGGAAGACAGCCAACAGCCCACAGATGTGTCTTTCGGTGGTTTGGTGAAAAAGTATTACAGGGAGGCAAAGTTATGGCGCTCTGAACTTCTCTTTTTCCCATAGGATAACATTACGGTGTCCGCCGCTCCTTTCAGGGCCCGTATCTCGGAAACAATGCAGATACTGGACTTTCATCAGAAAAACTTAGCTCCCTAATGGGGGCTAAGGAAATTAGCTAGGACAGTTGTAAATAATATGAGTTTTAGATTTTTTTTTTCTATGTCGAACGGTTCCTGAGATATAACCTATTTAGTATTCAAGTCCTCATTTTCTGCTCTGATATCCATTATTATATATATTCTTTGTACTCACTGTCTTTCTCTATGCAGCTTTTGGGAAAACCAGCCTGTGTGCTTACATTATTATTACTGTTGCCCTTTCTGCTTGCGGTCCCATACCCGTTTCACTTACTGTTGACGCCTGCGCCCACCATGTGCTTTATCCTTGGCGTTTACTTTCGGTTATGCTTCTTATTTTTTGCCATTTGTGTCTACAGTACTGTTTCTCTTTCTGTTTTAGTTTGTGTCACCTTGCCCATTGAAATTTCTGTTTGCAGGCACCGTATTTACTATGTGACAACACATCACGTGGCACACCGTTCCGTCTACACCACCGTAATCGTTATCCTTCTTTCTGTTCTCATTCGCGCTTGAGTTACCATAGTGTGCCTGTTAGCACTTTTGTTTGCATTGCTGTTCCTGTTACTATGCCTCAAGACATCACGTGGTGGGTGCGTGGGGCCCAAAGGGCCCGAGCCCCGCCATTACATTATTCACTATTTCTCATTATCATTCTCAAAAGAAGGAAATTAGAGCCAAAATCTCCATTTAATGCATTAGTTAGGGTTTTCCACAGTGACAAAGTGAGGAAATTCGCTGTTAGGGTTGAAAACCCCCCTTGGACCCCCTGCCCACCCCCAACCCGGCATTGGGGTGTGCGTTGAGGTCGTCCAGTCTTAACTATCACCCCATTCTCCTATGCTTCTGCTGCTTTACATATGTGATGGGGTGAGAGTTAGGGCTGACAACAATGCACACCCAATGTGGTGAGATGGCTGAAATCAAGAAATTTCAACCCAGACAGACTTCTCACTTTTGTAGAAACATCAGAACAACTTAACTAATGCATAAACAGTTTTGCCTATATATATATATATATATATATATATATATATATTTATATATACATATATTATGGTAGCGTGGTAGTGCTACCATAGTTAGGTTCAGGAGCCATTTACATGTTAAACCTAAAATTTTGCACCTTAATAACTTTGCAACTGTTCAAAGTTTGCCTAAAATTTGGTATACATGATCAAAACCATAGATCTTGGGATCTGCCAACCTTGATACTGTTTGGATATACGGCTGTGGAGTTATTAAGCGTGATCTGTGCACACATTTATGCTTTTTGGAATTCTTTGGTCATCTCTAGAGGTATACACGGTTTGTGTGACAGGTCCAAAATCTTCAGGGAATGTGTGGCTGGGGTTCCCAATGTGCCTTTGAAGATTTCATGAAAAAATATTAAACAGTTCAAAAGTTATTCAAAAACAAGTTCCATTATAAGTCAATGGGAAAAGTTAAAAATTTGACAGTGTCATAAATGCAGTTTTACTTTCACAAATGGCCCTTTTACTGTCACAAATCCACCATTTTGTTTTCAGTTGTTCATCAGAAAAATGCTTGGCATTTAAATTTGGGACCCTCTAGCAACCTAATTCTTTTTGTATTCACCTAGTCGGACCCTGAGGATGCTAGGTGTGTCTTTATTTTGGGATAAAACACCCCAGAAATATGTTTTCAGATTTCTGGAAAAATACTTTGCAAAGTACTTTCACACTTGTGACAGTGTTGAAATAATTTGCAGAAGCTTTATAAAGTTCAACAGTACTTTTCCAGGCTGTGTGAAAATGACAGCAATTCTTTGGCACCTGCTGCAAAAGAATGGTTTAGTCTTTGGATGAAATTTGAAGGAATGCAGCCAACATCTCACAGATGTGCCTTTTCAGTGTTTCAGTGAAAAATATTACAGGTCGGCAAAGTTATGACACTCCAAAGTTGATGCTTTTTCCCACAGGATAACATTACAGCGTCTGCCGCTTTACAGGAATTCTCTGCTGCCCTGCTGTAAAATAACGGTTTTGTCTTTTGGGCTGAAATTTGGAGACAAAAAGCCAACATCCCACAGATGTGCCTTTTACTGGTTTGGTGAAAAATATTATAGGGAACAAAAGTTATGGCACTCAGAACTTCTCTTTTTCAAATAAGATAACATTACGGCGTTCGCCTCACCTTTTTAGGGCCCTTATCTCGAAACAGTGTGAGATACGGGCTTTTCATACAATGCTTAGCCCCTTGTAGAAAACTAACCAGGAAAGTCATAAATCATATGAATTTTTTTTCACGTCGTGACGGTTCCTGAGATATAAGCAATTTACTATTCCAACTCCTCATTTTCTGCTCCGAGACCCATTATTATGCATACATTCTTTGTACTCACTGTCTTTCTCTATGCAACTTTTGAGGGAAAACTAGCCTGTGAGCTTACATTACTGTTACCCTTATCGCGTCTGCTTGCGGTTCCGTAACACGTTTCACTTACTGTTCCCATTAGCGGCACCATGTGTGTTACCCTTCGCATTTCCATTTGCACTTGTATTTGCATTATTTTAACCATTTCTGTCTACAGTACTGTTTATCTTTCTGTTTCACTTTGCATCACCGTGCGCATTACCATTTACGTTTAGGGCACTGTGTTACTATGTGACAAGACATCAGGCCCTGCGCCCCCGCCGCATTACATTCACTATTTCTCATTATACTTCTCAAACAGAAAGAAATTAGAGCAAAAAACTCCATTTAATGCATTAGTTAAGGGTTGTTCCACAGCGACAAAAGTGAGGAAATTTGGTGTTAGGGGTTGAAAGCCCCCTTGGACCCCTGCCCACATCCCCAACCAGCAATGGGTGTGCATTGGGGTTGTCTGTCCTAACTCTCACCCCATTCTCCTATACCTCTGCTTCTTCACACATCTGATGGGGTGAGAGTTGGGCCAATGACCCCAATCGCACCCTGATGCCGGTGGGGGTGTGGGCGGGGGTCAAGGGGCTTTCAACCAAACACCGAATTTCCTCACTTTTGTCACTGTGGAACAACCCTAACTAATGCATTAAATAGAGTTTTTTGTCTCTAATATATATATATATATATATATATATATATATATATATATATATATATATATATATACACACACATAGCAGTATGTATGTATATTATATATAGCAGTATAATGTCTGTCAACTTACTAACTAAAATATAGCCACATGATGCCAGTAGGGACAAATTATGCATATGCTGGGCTGAAATCAAGGGAGCTGCTGTATAGGCTTCTCACTCACACTCCTACCCACACAGTATCTCAAAATTGGCATTAATAATATCTCCAGGCTTCTTACTCACCCTCCTATCCACATAGTGTCCCAACATCAGAATTTAAATGGAGAAATGAGGGTTAGCAGGTCATGCTGTGGCAGGATAAAATAATATAACCAGTAGACAGAATAGGCAGAGGTTATAAAGTTCTTTTTAAGGTAGGACAGGTTCAACATTAATAAAATAAAACAAAATTTACAGCTGTATCTGTCTGGAGGTTGGTTCTTAACTCAGGAGCTGCCAAGAAATTCTACCTCAATGCAGGATTGTAATGGAGCCAATCTGCAAGGGAGCAGAGGAGCAGACTGGCAAATCAAAGTGATGGGTTGGTAGCACCAGATTTAAACGGAGAGGTGCTTGCAGGTAGAGACCATACCTGAAGTCTGACAGCTGGCTGCAGGAGGGAGAAGTGCCATGCCTCTGGGGAAAAACTAGGCTAACACTGGTTAGAAGCAGGTGGGAAGTAAACTGGGTAGCTTCCTCTTCCTTTTAATTTAAAACAAATGTAGTGAGTAGCAGAGAGATTAGTAGCAGGGCGAGGAACAGATGGATAATATTGTTGTTTTGTTTTATATCATGCTCAAACCACAGTTGAAAAGCAAATTATTTTACCGAGATGTTCTGCGGACCCTGGCGGGTGCTCCTGAGACTCCTTATGCGCCATGGACCCTGGTTGACAACCACTGGTTTATATTATGCCCCTCAACATTTGTCTCAGTTTAGTCACATTAACTCTCCCATCTGCACCGTTGCGGGGCCGTGGAAGTACCGTACTCCATATATTTGGGATTGCAATGAGGTTCAACCCTTTGGGAGACCCCTTACTAGGTACATCTCAATTATTTATCCATGAGGTGTGCTTGGTAGATGAAGGAAGTATGCCATTGCTATGCTTTCTATCATTGTTAAAATGATTGTTCTCCAACACTGAAAGGACCAAGCTGTATCTTATCAAGAATGCTTACAAGAATTTATTTTCAACCTGTGTTTGATGAAAATGATTGCTAGTGTTCAAAATCGACTACATATTTACCAGGACAACTGGGGTAGACTGCACACATTATACACTATAATGATGACCCACCCACTACTTTATTAACCTTTGGCCACAGGTGGGACCAGTCCACACAGAGATATGTGACATCAAGGATTCTTTGTTCCTTCCCTGTGATAACCATTTCTCAGATGGGTACTACCTGAGTACAATACCTTAGTGCCCAAACTGGAGTATCTAAGAGCTGCCAAGAGTAGGAAATCTGCACCAGACTGACCTGGAGACCTTCAGGAATATGACTCAATGCAAGAAGTCTGGAATTTTGGTAGATGATCAAAAGGCAAATGTTTACTGAAAATGCTAGAGAAATTCTTTTAATGACTACCTTTAATGACACAATTTGAAAAAGACAAAACACAACAATTCATATGCATCAATCACTTTGTCTTATACTCTGTTTATCCCAGCAGGGTACCTCCACCCCACTATTCACTATGAAATTACCCTTGAGACTGCAGGCACTCACCTCCCAGCCTGCTCTCCAGATATCACACTTCCCAGGATAAGCATCTACCTAGGCCTTCATTCTCGAGCTTTCAGTACTGTACAACTAAGGCAATCAGTGACTACTGGACCATACCTATGAGCAGTCTGTCCACTGACCCTTCTGCCAGATACTTCCTGGTATCCAAATCTATTCACTTTTCTGTATTTTATACTCTAAAATCATTTCAATCAGTTAGCATTTTCCACATTCATTTCTAGACACACTCAAACTAAGTAATGGCATTAAACAATGTTGCATACTGGTACATTTAAAGTTGTGACAGATTCCCCCTCAGTCCCTTTAGGTTAATTCCTCCACTTTGACAGAGTCTCTTAAATTCAGAAAGATTGAGGTAAATTATCTGTGAAACAGTGTCACTGTGGCTTTTATAATGGACTCCAGTTTGTATCAACGAGGTTTTACTATACCACACTGCTTTGGAAATAATGAAGAAATTCTGTGTAGATGGTGCAGCTTGATGTAGTTAGAAGGTCCACTGTTGAGTCAGCAGGTTACAGGTGTGTTGAGGAGAATGATGACTTCTTCAGATTTGTAGATTCTTCTCTGTGAGGAAACTGGTTACAGAGGAAGAATAGGCACTTAAAGCAACAGACTTTCTACACTTGGTCCTGTTCTCACTTACAGCCCCATGATGTTCCTATTCTGGGATACAGGTGATCCCCTATCCTTACACTGTAAATAAACTAAGCAGGTTCTGTCAGGCTTTAGTAGACCTCTTCAGACAGACACCCCTTGGCATGAGCACCTTCCTTTCTGGTCACTGTCTCTGCTCAGACTGATTGCACACTGGCTGTGCAGCTCTTTTATAGTCAAAATCTCATTAGCATATTTAAATGTGTGGTCACTGAGTGGACACTGACCTGTCCAGCAGCTCTCGGCATGAATCAAATTTCTCCCTCTAGCCGCATAAACCACAATGGTATTCTCAATGTTGATACTCACTGCCCTCCAGAACATTCTAAAGCTTCCTTGTTTTTTCTACTTTTGGTCATTTTAAAATACAATTTCTTTGTCACTCAAAATGAACATTTTCTCAAGGGTCATGCACTTTTCACTATAATGGTTGGACAGCTGACTTTCTTAGTTTCTTCTGATTTTTTCTGTTCACAACACCCTTTAAGAAAGTAGAGTCATTAAGACTTCAATTATTTTAACAATAAAACACTTAAATAATGCCATCTGAAGACTTTCCTATGCTTTTATTTGTCAAAATAGTAATTCCACCTTTAATTGTGCTGATCACAACAAGTTTATTCTCTCAGACATTAGTTATGCATTTTCATGCTAAACTCCACCTCTAGTGTAACTGCCTTCGAGGATTAGCTTCACAAGGACCACTCTCCTTTCAAAGATTAACAACTCCTTAATTTAAATTCTACACAGCTCAAACTATTTTTCCATCTGTAGGACACTATTCTTAACATGTGTGCCAAGTTTGATTCAGTTTTATTAAAATGCAACTTGGCAGCAGCTTCTAATATGTAAAATGTGTTCTGACTTTGTGCTTCATGTTCTGAGTGTCTCTATGTTTAAAACTGCTCCGTTTTGGACTATGTACATATTTGTAAGCAATCAATGTTTCTGTTCTGTGCCCATGACTCCTCTAGCCCCTGCATGCCCTTTCATTTATTTACTTTTGTTGCGTTTTTGATGCATGTGACGCTATGAGCTCCCTTGCCCAATGGCACCCTTTCACTGCACATAATGGCTCCTTTGAGCTTTTATTCATAATGGTTTGCATTTACATTTTGGGAGTCCATGAGCCCCATTTCTCAGACTGAGCTCTTTTAGTATATTTTTATTATTTCAGAGACAGTCCATAATGTCCACATTCCCTGGCACATTTCACCTTAACAACTACATTGTGAAGGAATTGAATATCTGGTTGATCCTGTTACAAGAGGAGTGCATCATGCTGCATCCTCTCAGCCCTTTCAGAAGCAAGACACCCCTGCTAGCCTAAGCCTCTTCTCCGATACAATTGCAGAGTTAGGTGGCTGCTCAAAGCAAGCCTAGGATTCCTTTCTTGAGTGCACCATGCCTACTGTAGGCCCACTCTCCACTGTAACTCAGTTTTTGGCACAAGTGCGCCTGCAGATGCCACTCTGCATACACTATTTTTATTCAGAGCAGGAATACTTTCTTTACATGAGCTATTGTCTATTAAAATAAAATACCAATACTACAAAATCATCATGAGCATATCAAGCAGTCCAGTTTACACTGGCTGTCCAGTGTTTGTGTTACTAGCCAGGGTGATCCATTTACTAGCCCACTGGCCACTAACATAATTTCCACAAAAATTGCCTATCACTACATTTTGAAAAAATAAATGCATGTGTGTGAGAAATGGCAAGCGAGGATTCCTTTCTTCCTCCTGTGCTGCATCTCGTCACAATTAATAATGTACTCACAGTGTATTTTACAATCAAACTCATTTAAACTGCTAATTTTTATATATCACAATTATGGTGGCTACGTCTAGTCTTTTATCACTGCAGGGACTGTCCCATATACTGTATGTCTGGCTGCTCCTATACAGTATATTCTAGGTTTTCAACATGTGTTCTTAACTACTAAATCTATAACTACAATGAACCTAATAAGCTGTCCCTATTCTCTTGGTGGAACAGGCTATCTGAGGCTGTTACACTGTTTGATTGCTTTAGAGCAGACCTTCTCCAGTTTTCATGTTTCTTGCCTGGGCTTTGTGCTTTGCATGTTTTCAAGACCCTTTTCTGTTGTCTTCCTGGTGTTATTTCAAGGCAGAAACATGTATTATCTACCAGATGGGTTACTTCAGTGTCAGATCCTGTGGTTTATACTTCTTTCTTCAGACACAGAGTCATGTTCCAGAGGGATTTCTGCTGGTGTCTGGCATACTCCTCTCCCTACTAAGAGTGTGTTGGATGGGGCATGGGGTGGGGGACTTTTGTGTTATTTTTGTTTGTGTGTTTGTTTGTTATTCTTGTCCTGATTGTGATTTGTTGTTTACTGTTGTTATCTGAAACAAATAAAAGAAAATAAATAAGTAATCAGAAAGATGGTAATGTCAGTGTTTTCTGTCAGAAAATGCAGTAAGAGAAACATGAGTATACTTTACCATGCCAGCGGACATGCCAGTCAATGAATCAGCAGTTGGCAGTCATTTCAGTTCAGCTTTATTGTTTTACAAAATGTATAAAATTCACAGAATTATCACATTTAAAATCATATAGTACTTTGCCTCAATCCTACACATATTACTTAATAACTAGTCCTATATTTTACAATACTAAATAATTGTGCCGTGGCATAAAAGTGCTGGATTTGTTTTCAATGTCAGAATAAACATGCATTTTCATTTTATGTTAATCCCAATTTTGTGGATACAAATTGATCAATTAATCTTTCTCTTTCCCTTTGAAACTTTGGACATTCCAACAGACTATGAGTACTATATGTTCTATTCAATTCCTTATTGCATCCACAATTATATGACAGTGTTACTGACAAGGGCTCCCAGTACCTCTTATTAATACTTAATAGTAATTGCTTACTTTACATAATAAATTATAATAAATTCCTGCATTTTTTCTCACAAAACAACAGGTACTTTTCTGTTTCAAAACTTTCTTTAATTTGAGAATAAAGTCCTAGCCTGTCATAATCATGTATTGTTTCAATATCTTTCTGAATATATACATACTGAATTCTTTGAATACACTCCTTGCAATATTCATTAATCTGTGTTTGGGCTTTATATGACCACAAGTCTGATATTCCCATTTTTTTTACCATTGCATTTAGACATGTAAATCAGAATTTGGGCATTCTATTATTTGAAACATCATTTATTATTCTGTTAGCACCCTTGCAAACTGTGTGAGAGGCCTTTCAGCACCATACAATTCTGCTTAAAGTTGAACCAGCATAACATTCTGTGGTGATTTGCATATGCAGCCCACGATGCTTTGCATTGTGTGGGCATGTGTGATTTTGTATTTTCTTGAAACTTGGCTTCCCAGCCAAATGCCCTTTGGGGTAACCTTGCCTCAGTGTTTTCGCACAGATGTTCTTTGTCATTTATTATTTCTATCCATGCCATTTTCAGAAGTCTGTCTTCAGTCATCTTTATAATCCTTTCCCAGAATTTGAACATCTGGATCAAAATCCTGCTTCTTTGATAAAATCCTGGCTACTAGCCTTATAAAAGCTGAAAGGCAGTCTTTTGGAAGACCTGGTGCATACTTGAAATAATAATTTTGTAAAACTTCTTTGTGGAGGCTCTTTGTGTTCTTGTTGTTAGTATTAACACCCAAACTGCCATATAGGCTTTGGTTAATAGTTTAGCCTCATATACTGATTTAAGTGCCTTGAAAGAATAATTTACAAATGTTTTCTAAATGCCATGCTTTCCCCTTGTCTTGTGTGCAGCAGCCTTAATTATCTGAGTATGATTTTTCCAGGTTAGCTGGTCACCAAAATGTAACCCTAAATATCTTTATTCTTTTACTTCTTCAAAAATGATACCATTCACTGACTGTGTGTGTGTGTTTGTTGTTTTTTCTCTCAGATATCATTATTTTTGTTTTTCAACATTTATATCTAATGTAAATGCATTCAGGTTCCCTAGTATAGTACTAATTCCTTTTTTTAGCCCTAGTTGGGTCTGGAAATTATTTTCTTTTGTGCTATTAAGTATTTGTTATTGAAAATTTCCAACACTGAGAAAAAAAAAATCCCAATAATGGAGTTGCCCTTTAAGTGGCAGACCAGGTTGTCCTGGTGCACCTCCCCTTTTCATCAGGATGGTGTGCTCAGAAGGGAGGAAAGGAAGGAAGGGGCCTGGGCATAGAACAATGGACAGGCAACAGGAAGGGAGGGGCATGTGGAGGTACATAAGGGACAACACAGAAGTGGTTCAGCCACTTTTGCTGGAGTTTTGATTATTCTGAACTGCAGCACATCAGATTGGCATCAGAACAAAGGTTCAGGATTTGGTCAGGTAAGCAGTAACAGACTTTCCAAAAAAAGGGGGGCTTTAACTGTATCAATGATAAGGACAAGTATATCATGGTTAGGCAATGCAATTTTGTAGGTCTTTTTGAACAGTTGTCAGGAATAACCCTCCTTTAAAAATAAAAACAAGCTGCCCTTGTAGTGCAGGGGTAGTTTCTCTGACTACAAAGTAGAACGTTTTGTGTGGTTTGAATCTTGTAGGGGTCATTATGAGTAAAAAAATGAAAAGGTAGAAACCTCAGACTGTGTACTGTTATACCTGCATTTAAAGAAAGAAAAGCATTGTGGAAATAGATAAAGTACATTGCTAAGGGGCAAGATTGGTGCCCGTGTGTTTAACAGACTTGTAGGCTGTGTTTGTAATGCTGAAAGTAACCTGTTGAGATGGAGAAGTGACCAAAAGGGGGTCAGGGGGAGGGGCGAGAGCACCGCAGTTGACATGGCTGATTTTGGTTGGCTGAGGCAGATGCCCATGTTCACAAGGCTTTAGTGGCTAGTTGGGGAAGAGTGAGAGCACCACACGTGCTATGGTTTGTCTTGTTGGCAGGGCAGAATGCCTGTTTTGTTTGGGAAAGGTTTTGGGAGCCATGGGAAGGCAGAAGGTAGAGTTGGGAGTAAAGCAGGCTGGAAAAGCCATCGGTGAGGCAAGAGTGCCACATGGTTTGGAGCATTGTTATTGGATAGCAGGGCAGTCACCTGCTTGGTCAGAGGCATAGGAAGGAGCAGTAGTGAGATGATGGGAAGGAGCAGGCTGAAGGGCTGGAGACTGGTAGCCTTGAAGCCTGCGCTGGCTGTGAGAGCACTGCTGGGGGTTATGGCAGCCTGCATGGGAAGTGGGGAGGGAGGAATACTGAGGCAAAGGGGAAAGGATGGCACTGGCAGGTTAGCAAATATGCACCACAAGGGGTAGCAGGCATTGAGGCCTGCAGGGCACAAGGGGAAGCCGTTGAGCCTGCAATTTTTCTGGGCAGCTGGGACGCCAATTGCAGGGGTTTGGGATCAACACACTGGACTGCAGGTAATGTTGGGGGTCACAGAGACCCAAGGGGGTGAGTCAGAGCAGTGCGGCCTTGCTGGACCGCTATGCTGGCTACCACGTGTGTAATGGGAGGACTGAAAAGTGGCTTGACTGGGAGGGACAGCACGGGTTCATGCCCTATGGCCCAGTGGGGCTAGTGGAGTGAGAAGGGCCCCACCTTTGGTTTAAGGGCCTGAAGGACGACCAAGAACGGGGGTGATCGATGCAGTGGACAGGTGGCATGACTCCATGCGGGGAAGCATGGCATGAGGATGCCTGGAAACAAGGACAGTTTTTAAAAAAAAGAAACCATAAGCGGACGTGGTGTGACTTCACACCAGTGGGGAGAGAGGGAACAGACCAAGAGGAGCAGGGGCCCAAGTCGGATGGGCAGGAGGGCCTAGTGACAAGAGGCCTAGCGATCAAGGAGAGAAACCCAGGGTTCCAAAAGTGAAAAGGAGGTTTGATGGGGCCTAGCAATGGGGAGTGACCAGAGGACTGAGGAAACTGGGCCCGGACATGCAGCGGGATGCAGCATGCCATTTGGGCCAAGGACAAAAAAAAAAACAGGATGAGCAGGTGCATCTCAGTTGAAGGCTGCCTATGGGAGGAGGTGGGCCTGGCCTCTCAGGTTATGGCCCCAGTTTCTCTTAAGTCAGTTTCTTTTCTTTTCCAGTGTTTTCACAGGTGACAAAGCAGAGAGCATGGCACCCAAGAAGAGCAGGCCTTCAAAGGGAAGACACCTACAAGGTGATAGTGGAGCTGGCTGAAAAGGCCAATAGGATGTGGGAGTTGATGGAAGGGGAGGAACCAGGGAGGTCTGGGGAGAAAAGGAAGTGGGGAAGGGGTAAGGGGGCAGAGGAAGTGGCCAGCAGGAAGCCTCACAGCCCAACCAGAGCACAACCACAGATGGCGGGACCAACCAAGGTGGCTAATCCAGTACCTCTGCACCCAGGAGACCCGATCCCATCAGTACCTCCCCAGGGACAGGTGGTGGTTCCCTAGTGGAGCCCAGTCTGGACCCCCAGCATACAGTGGTTCCTCCACAGCCTCTAGTAGGCCTACCAACCCTTGACCCAGAGGGAAACATCCTGGGGCACCTGGATGCTAGCAGGCAGCAAAGAACAGACAAGGTCACAGGTAATGCACCAGGCTCCATTGGTGAGCGGCATCAAGGAGTACATAGGTCAGATCATTTTGGCACTTGGTTCGGGAGGCTTTAGCCAGATGGAGGCTGCACTAGCTGAGATTAGGGCAGGAGAAGGGTGGTGAAGGAGAAGAAAGGTGGAGTTGAAAAGGAGGGAAAAGGAACAAGGGAGATAGGAGCTCCAAGGATGAGAGTGGGTGAACATATATTGGTGACCACAAAAGAAAAATATGGAAGGAGAGTATGTGGATATTTTAGCTTTAGTTAGCGGGCCTTAGCGGTGAAATCTGAAGAAACAGAGAATATAGGGAAAAGTGAAACGGCAGCGGCAGTGGTTTTGTTAGGCAAGAAAGAGGAGGACAAATTCACAAAAGGGAATACTTGGGAGGGTTGTAGGGGTTTGCCACATTCTCAGCCATAGTGCTGGAAAGAAGGCCTGAGTTGGGCATCCCGCTCATCACATACTCCCTGATAATAAGGAGAGCAAAAGCAAAGGGGTGTGGACTGGATATATTATGACAAATTCTTCCGCAAAGAATGGCCACGTATGGGGATGTCACGATGGGACATGAAACAGCTAGATTAATGGACAGACTGCGTAACCCGATCAGTCCACGCTGGAGGAGAGTTTGGGAAAAAGGTACCATGCTACAAAGATGTTGCTGAGCCTACAATAGGACCTTTTGCTCATGGACACAATGCTGTTTTCGGCATGCCTGTTCAAAATGTGGGGATCACATCCGATCAGTATGGGATGACATATGGGTCAAGGAGCATGAGGAACTGGGGGGTAGGGGTCAGGTCAACAGTTCTTTTGGGATGGGCAGGGGTATAAAGGCCAGACATGGAACAGAGGGGAGGGGTAGGGACATGCAAATAGAGGAGTCAAAATCATTCACCAGCAAGCCGGACATCAGCCAATGGACGGGAACTGGTGGGGAAAAGAAATGAGGACAGGGAACAATTTAGAGGAGTTAGAACCCTAGCAGGATAGAGGCATAGAGGAATGGTTGCACAGATACCCAGATAAGAAAATGGCAGAAATTATTAAAGAAAGGTTTCACACAGGTTTTCTCTGCAGTGTGAGGGACCAAGACAGGCCAGAGAGGCAAACAATCTGAGCTCAGTGAGAGGAGGGAGGAAGACATGTTACAACGGAAGATAGAAAGGAGAAGCAGCAGGAGAATAGAGGGACCATATGACACCCCATTGGAGAACATGAGGATTTTCCCCATTGGTTTGGTTCCCAAAAACAAGAAGAAGGGAGTTTAAGGTGATTCATCACCTACCCTTTCAGGTGAGCTGGTCAATGATTTTATCGGTGAGGAATATAGTAAAGTGACATATTCCATCCTGGAAGATGCAGTCCAGATTATCTGGCCAACTGCAGATGCATGGATGGCTAACACAGACATAGAGTCAGCATTCAGACTACTTCTGGTTAGAAGAGAGGATTGGGACCTGTTGAGGTTTAAAATTGGGAGACAGTACGATTTCGACAAAGCCATGCCCATGGGTTGCTCTATAGCATCGCCACATTCAAAGCCTTTAGCACAAGTTTGCAGTGGATATTCCAAGAAAGGACTGGTTATAAAACAGTGATTCACTATTTGGATGACTTCCTTTTCATAGGCAGTGGAAAAGGAAACAGCAAGAATGTTTGCCAGTTTCCAACAGCTGTGTCAGGAACTGGGGTCCCACTGGCACCAGAAAAACAGAAGGACCCAATAGGGTGTTAGAGTTTCTGGGCATGGAGATAGATTCTCCAGGAAATATTTTGATTACTAGACAAAAAGTGAGAAAATTGAAGGAGTTGCTTAGATACATACCAGTAGAAGGAGGGTACAGCTAAAACAGGTACAACAAGTATTGGGGCATCTGAGCTTCACGTGTGGGACTATTGGACCAGGGAGGGCTTTCACAAGAGGCTAACAAGGGTCACAGCTGGAGTGACCAGGCCACACCATTGGGTAGACATAACAAAGGGGAGTCAAGGAGGATTTCAAAGTATAGGAGGAAATCTTAGGGAATATAATGGCCGCTCTTTCTGGCAAGAGGAATGGGTGTATAACACATACCTCCATCTTTACACAGACACAGCGGGAGGCCCTGGGCATGGGAGGCTATCTGAGGGCAGACAGTTTGCAGAGCCCTGGCCTTCAGATTGGGTGAGGGATGGCAAGGTGAGGACATAACCTTGTTAGAGATCATGCCCATCTGGGCATGCACCCTGGTTTGGGAGAAAATTACGGGATCAAAAAGTAACATTCTGATGTGACAATAGAGCAGTGGTAGAGGTCTTGAACAACAGGAGAGCCAGGTCAGAAACAGTCATGCAAGTTTTGCAACTCTTGGTGCTAAGGGCATTGCAGTTGAACATGTCATTCAGAGCGAAACACATAGAAGGGTACACAACACCCTGGCTGACAGCCTTTCCCGTCTGCAGCTGGATCATTTACAGAGGCTAGCACCAACAATGGAGGAGCAAAATGCCCATACCAATGAACATATGGGATGTTGGCAAGAAGGAGCAGAAATGTTGTTCCACAGTTCATGGTGCCACGGACTCTGAGGGCCTATAGACAGGCTTGGCGATTGTTTCAAACATTCAGGGCAACTCACCACATGGAGGTAAGTAGGCCATTCACAGAAGAACAGTTGGGAAAGTTCACCGTGGGCAGTGGCAGAGGGACAGCCCACTGACAATGGGGTCTACTTGGCAGGGATTAGTGTGATCTGCAGTCTAAAAGATGGCAGGACCCAACAAAGTCAATGTTCATTAGATGAATGATACAAGGATGGGGTAGAGTTAAAACAAGGGGACGGTGGAGAATAGGAGGCCAATGAGGGAGCAGTGGCTGGTGAAACTGAAGGGTATGTTGCCAGCAATATGCAGATCAAAGGCGAGGCCCAGTTATTCCCACAATTTATGTGGTAATGTTTGCAGGGGCCATGAGAGTGATGAAGTGGTGGGCCAGGGCAGGCAAGACAGGGAATGGGGACTGGAATGGGAAGATATAAGTTGGGGATGAAGGAAATACAGGTCATGATTAAGAGGTCAAAGATGGATCAAAGGGGTCAAGGTTGCATGGTAACTCTAAAGAAACATGTAGGAGCAGGCTTGTGGGCTTTCACATGAGCATGAAAATAGGACAGGAAAATTATTTCTGCACGGGATGGAAGCAGAGTCACGGGTTATCAAGTCACTGCATTACTCAGAGGGGCATGCAATTCCTGGGGAGGACCGGTGAATTATTCTTCCCATTCTTTATGGATAGGGGTTGCCTTACAGTGGGCAGCGGCAGAGGAGATGGTGAATAATATTTTGTAGAAGGGACCTGGCTGTCAGCCAGTTATAAAGATACATCCGAACACTGCAATGTGGAGACTAACTTATCACTTAAGTTTGTAACAGACTAGCCACAGGGGGGACAAGGAAGTGATGATATGATGATGAAAACTAAGATCATAAATAAAATATCTATTCTGTTTAAACCCCATAGGAAGAGGAGGACCACAGAAGTCTGGATCTGCGGCCCTCCTATATTTATTGGGCAGAAAGGAGAGCTGAGAAAAGGCTGGGAAAGCAGCTTTACCAGGAGGTGAAACAATGTAAATTGGTATGGTGCGCATCCAGTGGGATGAGATGGGCACAGCTGCTCCCCACCTTGAAAGAGCTGAAGGGCGGTGACCCTCCAGACTTAATTATTATTCATCTAGGGGTAATGACATTGAGGTAAGCCATGGGTGAACACATACATGCAGATAAAAGGGACTTAGAAATAATACAGCAGTGGTGGCCTAAGGTATGCCTGGCCTGGTCGGATGTATACAAGGAGAGTGTGGAGACTGAAGCACAGTCATAGAGCTGTGGATAGGGCCAGGAAAAGATGAACAGAAGGGTAGGGACAGTTGGAGAAAAATGAAGGGACAAGTACTTATTGAGGGGGTGGAAGAGTGGGTAGAAAGATTTCTATAGGTCAGAAGGTGTCCACTTGTCAGATCTGGCCATAGATATGTTTAATACAGAAATGATGGGTTTATAGAAGCATGGAGGAGACATGCAGAAAATGTAAAAAAGGGAAGAGACAGCTTGGAGGATCTCGAGGTGAAATGGGGCAGAACCCTAAGTGGGGAAAGCCAGTCATCAATGCAAGCTGGAGACTGGCCAGTGGGAAAAATGGGGGAGGAGGGGAGGGGAAGAAAAAGGAATAAGATGAAAAGAGGAAGAAGAGAAGGAGAAAAGCGGTCTCGGTTTCACTGTTACCTAACAGAAAAGGAGAAGAAGAAGGCACAGGTTCTCACCTGGGGGAAAAAAGAGGAAGAAAGAGGGACGATCAGAGATGGATATATGGTTGGAAATAAATTAAATTGTGAGAGATATAATAATAAAAGATGATAAATGGAACATGGAATTATAATATGTAAATAAATTAATTGCCAAATCTGAGCACAACAACAAACAATGGTCTCGGTCTTTTTGTGAGGGAAAAGGAGAATCGGGACAATGAAATACAGTGTTATAAAAAGCAAAAGAAACATGAACAACATAAACAGCGTAAATGAGACCTACCCCTCCAAACAACAACCCTACACCCACCCTACCCTTCCTATCCCGCTCCCTATATATGCAATCTCCCCAAGAAAAGGTTTACTGCATGGTTTTACTAAACTAAAACAGGAACATCATAATGCTGTCAAGGAAATCTATTATAAGGGGTTCTTAATAAACAAGATACATTTCTCATTAATAACAAACTGACTCGGAGGCCCAAATAGAGTGAGGACCAACATTTCTGAAATCTCTTCAAGGAGTAGGTGGCATTAGCAACCATACATTCTGCATTTAATACAGTTAGAAATTCATTCCACCATTCTCAGAATGAAAGTGACCAATCTCTTTCAGTGTCTTAATATTAGAAGTTTAGTAACCAGGAGACAGTCACTATTTGTATTCTTTGCTTAATCATAGGGATAGATGAATAATGGCCTAACAGGCAGCTGTCCTCTGAGAAAAAGGTGGAAAGGTCCAGATATAGTGAGGTTCATACTTTACGAGTTTCAAAAATCACAAATAATTTTGCAGGACCATAGTTTGTGATGCAAGGTGTCCTCTTCCTTTCACAGTTTTCACATAATGGAAGGACACTTGCCCATTCTATATAACTTACTTGGAGTAAGGTAAATATTATGCAATATATTAAATTGGATCAGTCTAAGTCGATTCTGCTTAACTGAGCTGTAAATTTCAGACCATATCACTTTCCAAATGCTTTCTGGGAAATTTTGAGTCAACATGTTTCCAATAAAGCTACTGGAACAACTTACCCCAGGACCAGTGGCCTATGTCATGATAGAGCTTGGAAACTGGCTACTAGCTCCTTGCCAAACCTGATAAGGAAAGAAAAGTTGGCCTGCTGCATCAGACCATGGTGGTGGACCCAGAAAGGAGAGAACACAGTGTCGGACCTGACAGAGTTTAAATATTTATTTAGAAGGGATCTCAAACTTATGCTGCAGATCTGGCACTAATAGGACCATCCTCCACTAACCAACTCTGCTAAACATGTATCTGGTGTTGGCCACCACCCCTTAGGATGGACAGATGTCTTGGCTATCATCAAGTTATGGTTGTGGAAAAGTGGTTGTGCCAAATCTTTCTTCACAGGAGATTTAAGTAAAACAAAGCTAATGATGGACCTTGATGTACCAGCCAATTGAAGAATCATGTAAATCCCTCAGAAACCCTCACCAGGTTCCATACAAGGAAGCTAGCAAGGAAAAATTATGTATCCAGGCCAAAGTTTCATCTAGCAATAACCAATTGGGTTGAAAAACACCTTTTTCCTGAAGAAATCCATTACAAAATTTAGACACATGGATAGCTAAATAACAAAGATAAAAATTAGGCAGTTGCAAGACTCCCAGATGTTTGGGATGATAAAGCTTCCAGTATGCCCTACAAAGGAACTTTCCCATTCCACAGAAAATCAGAACACATCCTCTGCATAATAGAAAAAATGGCCTTGGCAAGTAAATATTGAGATTGTTTAGAGGGTACAAAAGTTTGGGCAAAACTGACATTTTGAGCACATTAGCTCTCCCCAGAAGGTCAATAGCAGCTTTCACCATCTCTTTAATTCTTCATTTATTTGTTTTAAAAGGGGTTGAGGTTCAATACATTTAGTTTTCCTACATCTTTACAGAGTTTGGTACCCAAATATGTTAAAGTTTGGGGTTCCACTGCAGATCTAGCCCCAATACTTGGTCTTTGATCCATGACAGAGAATAAACTATAGTTTTATGTTTATTCAGTTTGTACCCTGAAACTTCAGTGAACTGAGATATCATTTGCAGGGCCCAGGGTAAAAGTAACTCAATCTAAAAGGTGCAAAAGTAAATCATCCACAAATAATGATAACTTGAGATCCTTGTCTCCAATTATTAGGTCCTGTATTGCCTGTGTTTGATTGAGGACTATGGCCATGGGCTCAGTATAAAGGTGAATAGATAAGGTGATAATGGACACCCCTGTCTAGTGCCAACAAGCCAGCCTGGCAACCTCTGAAGGTCATTATTACAAAGGATTCTAGCTGATGGGCACTGATATAATATCTGGATCCATCAAATAAAATAAGGTGGGATACCATACATTTCGAAGGTAGAAAACAAATAGGGTCAGGCAACTCTATCAAAGGCTTTTTCTGCATCCAGGAAACCAGCACTGCTCCCACTGATGGATCCCTGGATGCAGAAATAAATGGAACAATTTACAAAATGATCACTAGCCAAGTTACTGTCCACAAAGCCCGCCTGCTCCGGGCCCAAAGGAGGACCAAACTTTAGCTAAGCAGGAGGCCAGAACTTTAGCGTATAACTTTATGTCAGCATTAAGAAGAGAAATAGGATGAGTGTTCTTGACCTTAAGTGGGTCCTTCCCAGGCTTTGGAAGGAGAACTACCTTTTCTTCAAAGAGGGCTGTAGCCATCGCTGGTGAGGTCTCCCAAAAATTAAATAACAAAGTCAATAATGGAATTAGGTCATCCCTATAAATCTTATAGAAAAGACCTATGAATTCATCAGGACCAGGGGCCTTATCTGATTGAAGGGCATCTACTGCTTGAGAGACTTCAGACAGTGTAATGGGGCCTGATAAGAATCTGTTGGGCATCTGTTAAATGGGGCAATTTGCCCTGTCCAAATACGCATGATCATATCTTGAGAAGGGACGGGGCAATGCATAATAAAGGGACTGATAAAAATCTTTGAAAACAGTGATCATACCTTTAGTACCTGTGATCAGAGAGTTGGAATTATGATGTTTAATAGCCAAGATCCACCTGGTGATGGTTTGATGCCACAATCGTAAGGCTAGCAACTACCAGCCTTGTTACCCTCGCAATATATGTATCTTTGAGTTTGGTAGCAGCTTTATCAATCACCTCCATCAAGTGGCTGGAGTATTCTGCTCTGAGGTGGGACAATTCCAAGCGATTGTCCTCAGTAAGAGCATCTTTACCTATAATTTGAAGAACCTGATTCTATCCAGTCATTGATTTGCTAAGGCCTGTTGTTTCTTTTTCCTAACAGTTGCTAGGCAGATGAATTTGCCCTGCCAGGTGGCTTTTAAGGCTGCCCACATAGTATCAATGGATGTAATTAAACCTTGGTAAAAATGAATGGTCTCTTGTAAAAGGATTTAAAATGGGATACTAATTGGTTATCTTTCAACAATAAATTATTGAGGGACCAAGTGTGCAGATGGAAAAGTCATGGCCAGGGACACTGATGAATGGTCTGAAATGACCCTGGCATGGACTCAGCATCCAACAGTAAAGGGGACCAATTGTTGGCTCAAGAGAAAAAATCTAATCTAGAATATACTTTATGTACAGGGAAAAATAATATCTTTCATATGAGGATACGATAGCCTCCATGGATCTAACAACCTAAGTGAGAGGTAAATTCATTCAAGGCTCTTTGCACGGAGATGGACCATCACCCAATCAGTACATGCAGTCCAAATCATTGGCCACAACAAGTTACAATCTCCACCCAGCAATCTCAGGCAATGACTAAAGGGTCTAGAGCTGAAGCCAAGTGAGGAAAGAAAGAAAGAGCAGGTGTCAGAGTCGGGGCCATATATGGACAACACCAACTCAGAGTTACCCAGTTTCCCATGTACCAGAACATAACAGCCTTCAGGGTCACTGACTGTGTTCAAAGCAGTAAAAGGAAAGTTTTTCAATACCAGGATAGCTACTCCATGGTGCGGACACTGAAACCTGCTCCAAACACTTGGCCAACCAACACTTCTGGAGCTGGTCCAAATGGTCAGGCATCACATGATTTCTTGAATAAAAGCAAATTATGGGGCAAATGTGGCTAGATGATTCAAAACTACATATTTCTTAGAGCTATCATGCCCTTTTATGTTCCAAGCTGGGATATTAACAACATTGGACATTTATGTCACTATAAAAATTATTAGCAAACATGGTAGTGGAGTGATTGCACATAAGAAACTCCCTATCCTCCAAAAATTATCCATAAAACCCCACTAACAACTACATATAAACTGTAATAAATTGAATAGCAACTAAGGAGTAAATAATGAAAATAAGTAACCATCATAGGGCTGAGCTCCCTCCCTTTGGGTTGGTCCATAATTCTCAGCGGGGAGCTTACATTATCCCTCCTGAGATATGGAAGACATAAGCTTATATTTATTTACTGGCTGAATACAGCCCCAGTAGTGCATAAAGGGTCTTAAAAGGGGACCCCAAAAAATTTACAGGATCCCTACCTCAGGGTCTAAAGGTAAATAAAAAGGTGATAAATCAGTATAAATTAGCATTAACAAAAATATATGAGCCCCTTTTAACTGGCTTAATCAGCCTGCTTGCAACAATAATGTGGATTATCACAATAATCATGTTAATCATGAAACTATAAAACCAACCAAGTATGAACATCAGCAAGTATATATAATACAAGTAATAGAACAGTTTTATAATTAAAAATAAGAACTAGACTGCATCAACTAAAATTACAAGAAAGGTCCAAGTCATGACTTCAAAATTAAACTTATGGCGCTATTTAAGGGTAATCTAAAATAAACTGGTTGGATTTATGACCCTTTAACAATTGCTAGTGAGGGATAGATGCAATGTAAAAGGAAAAAAAGACAGCAGTGGGGAATCATGTAAAGAAAAATCACTAACTAAAATGCAGTGGTAGTGCTGGACAAAGGGGATCTTAATCTAAAATCTGCAGATAATTATCTGCTGCAATATTTTAGATCAACAGAAGATCCAAAACATTGTTTAAGAAGTGAGGTTTATCTTAATTAGTTCTGGCTGAATCAAATATCTTTCTTAGCTGGCAAACACATTCCAGACTTGCATGCTGCTCAAAATGAGTAGGCCAAATCAAGAAGGACCTTCATGTGAAACTGTAATCAGATCTTTATCCCAATGAAATAAACTTCTCAATCACACTGGAGCCTCAATGGGAGAAGCTGCAACAGTTATTATCAGGACAAGCAAGTCCGAATCCCTTTGGAATGTTCAGATAAATGCACCATATACATTCTTGTTTCAGGATAGAGGTAACAGGGTTGAACTTCGCATTGGTCCTTAAATGTTAAAGTCTCAGAGTTAGACCAAGAAAGCTATGAATATACAGGATGAATGATAAAGCAATAAAATACTTGCTCGCTGGTCCACCAGTTACCTGGTGCAGAAACAACAGAGCAGGTCACTTCCCAAATAGGGTTAGGGAACAGATGCTTTAATTCTTGCAGTCCGGCATCTGAAGTATTGACTTTCCAAGTGACAGTTGCAGTAGCAACTTCCAATTTAACTGGATACAACATCTTGTGCTGGATCTGGGCAGCCCACAGCTTTGTTGTGATCGGCTAAAAAGTAGCTCAAGCTTGTCTTGTTTTTACAGATTGGGCACCAGCCACAGTTTTGCCTTCCCAAAGAATGGCAGACAATTTTGTGCTTCCTTCAAAATGTGCTCCCAATCCAGGTAATTAAGAAGCTTGAAGATTATAGGTCGGGGTAGTTCTGTGGTGGGTGGCTTAGTTCACTGGGAGCTACGAGCACATTCAATGATGTACTGTGGGCCATTAGGGCAAGACCCTACAGTTTTATGTAAACATTTATGCAGAAATTGGATAGTGTCAGGCCCTTCTCCTTTGGGTAGCCAAGTAGAACAAAGTTGCTTCACCAATTACACCCCTCAAGGTTGTCTGTGTACTCTTCTAATTTGGTCACTGTTCACATGACAACCTTAGGCTCCAACTTGTCTTGTCGTCTCTCTCCACCGAAACAATCCTGGCTTCCGTAACTGTGACCCACCTCATAAGTTCTTTTATACAGTAGCGGTTTTGAATTCAGAAACATCCTCTACTAATTTAAATAGAGCTTCTTTAATCATGGAAAGCACCATATAAATTTGCTTAGGAAAAGGTCCATTGGCTCTATTTGTGGTGATGAACTCTGATGTGGGTGCTTGGCCTCCAACTCCAGTGCTGTTTCTTCTTCAGAATCCTGATTAAGTGCTTTATTTGAAATTATTTCATCCATGATTGCACTTTGCATGATCAGGTAATGATTATAACCTTATCAATTATGAGGGTGTTGTTTTATAATAGTTTTAGCCAGTAAAAGTTTAATAAAAGGTGGAGGGTCGATGGAGCTCAGCAGAAACATGTCTTACCCCAACTAAAGTATCATGTGACTCCAGGTCTGGGAAATGATAACTCGTCATCTGCACATAACATAATTCTTACTTTATTGTCGTTGATACTTGGTGGAGAAAGTATCACCCTTGCATAAACTTTCACAAGGGCCTCCACGTATAAGTAAAATAGTTGCGGTGACAGCTGACACCCTTGCTTTACACCTTTTCAGTCTCTATAGATTCTTTTAATGCTCCATCCAGAGTGTTTCTAACTCAAACCTTATTGTCAGAATATAACATTTTCAAAATACACAGGAGCCTTTTGTCTACATTCATTTCCTCCAACATTTTCAACAAAAACTCTTCAATCTATAGTATTGAAGGCAGACCTTATATCCACAATGCACACATACATTTTGTGTCTCTTATTATATGTATAGCTCTTGGTAAGATAATTCAAAGTAAAGGCCAAATCAAGGTGCTGTGGCATTTTAAAACCACATTGATATTTAGAAATTAGAGTATTTTCTTCTATCCAAGCTGTTAGTTTCTCTAGAATTATTCTCACATATGCCTTTTGTGAGATTGGGAGGATAATTATTGGCCTGTAACATTTTGGATAACTGCATTGTCCTTTTTGAATAGTGGGTCAATTATTTCATAGTTCCACTCTGGCAACATAACTAGATTTTGTATATATAGATGCCAGTATTTTGGCCCAGTAAGTTGTATTGTATCAAAATATCTCTGCCAGTATTGCATTTATTCCTGGGCTTTATATTGCCTTAATAACTTGGTTTCTATCACAGATGCCCAATTTTTAAGTATTTAAGCTTAGAGCCTGGGTTCTTGAGTGAACGAACACGAACAGAATCAGAACTTTTCATTTCCCATCAGAACGAAACTGAACTAGAACCTCCTAACTGAGGTAGGCAGTGAACCAGAAACAAATGTGATCCTGCCCTTTTTAAAATGCAGAACTGTAAGTAGATTTTCTGTATTACCTTTTCCTCTGCTGGATACTGCTGTCTGTCATGATTTTGATGGCCTGACATAGTTAGTAATTAAATCGTACTGTCACTTTAACTTCACATGAGAC
Source organism: Neoceratodus forsteri (assembly GCA_016271365.2). Lineage (NCBI taxonomy): Eukaryota > Metazoa > Chordata > Ceratodontiformes > Ceratodontidae > Neoceratodus > Neoceratodus forsteri. Next base: position 421,007,454 of record CM057451.1, read on the forward strand.
TGTATTTTCGATTGCAAGGCAGACCTGGAATGTGACTCAAGAGGGTGAATTAATTTAATTTAATGAGCTGCATGATGAGGAAGTCTTTGGATGTTAGAAGGTTAATATCAGATGAAACTGAATTTAATTCAAGCTACTACATGCATTAAAGATATGTGACTTAAGTTAATTGAGCAATTAGTACTTCTTATTATTTTGTCTGTTCAGAAACTGGCTCAGACACTGAAATCACATTGTAACCTCATTATTATCTATAACAGGCTGTGCTTGCTTTGCAACAGGTTTTGCCACTAAATTAATTAAATAAATAAACTGCATATATTTATACTTTTGGTACGCACGTTGTCTTGAGCAGCATACATTACATGCTCTTTTTTTTTCTGTTGGTCTTTCCACATATCGACCTTATGCTGAAACAGCTTTGTTTACTGAAATCTTCTTTGTGAGTTTCAAGAATTAATTTATAAACACATTTATTCATTAGTTGTTATGTGGTAAGAGTTTTTTTCTATGTACCGATCCTAATTCATTGTTCCTTTGTCATTTTATTTCAGACTTTTCACTACTATGTTTCATATTGATCCCATACAGAAACTGCTTCGTTCGCTGAAATCTTTTTGGTGAGTTTATAGAATTAAGTTATATACACATTCATTAGTTATTAGGTGATTTGAGGTTCCTAATTTTTGTACGTTTGTCATTTCAGAATAAATAATTCTGCATCTTCACGTTATTCTACACTTCAATTTCAGTGTGGTCAAGTGAGTGCAGATTATGTATATTATCTTAGTGGCAGACTGATTTAAAATTGTGTTTTATGTATTGCCCAAAATATGTTGCTACATTAGTTGGTATTTGTTTTTGTTTAAGCTTGTGGTTGGTTGGGGGCTTCTGAGTATGATTTTTAATAGCAAATCTGGTGCAGCATATAACACTAAGGTGTTGCTACATTCCTTTGCATTCGTGCTGCTTTAAACTTGTGTTTGGTGTATTGAATGTACCCAATGAAAATTCATGCTCTTTGACTTTTGCATATTTCACATTGTTGAATTAAAGATATTTGACAAATTTAACTCTATATTGTGTTTTATTTATAATTAAGAACCACATTTTAAGAACTGAACCAGAACTGAAATAGTAACAAAAAGGCTAGAACTGAACTGAATTAGAACCCCACTCTGTAGAACCTGAACTGAGCTAGAACCCCAGAAAATCACAGAACCCTGGCTCTATTTAATCTGGCCATTGACACTTCCCCTTGATTTTGCTTTAACTTCTTTTGTGTTTTATATATGTCTTTAAAATGTGTTAACCATTCTGCGGTGGGAATATTTCCACAGATGTTGAATCTTCTATTGTTAGTCAGCAGTCAACATTTCTTGCTTTTGGCTTTTTGTTTAGCTGGGCTAGAACCATGTTCCTGATGGCTGACAGACAGGCCTACAACACTGCATGTAACAGGTGCGTGGGCCATCTGTAAGCCAAGGCAAACCACTACCAGGCCACCTCACCTCCTTGTGGGGGTGTGCCCAGACCTTCTGGGACAATATAAAAGAGATAAATGGGAAATCGCACTCTCCCCATCCCAGCTACCATTGATGGCTCCACCGTTACTGACCCAACTGACACTGCCAACTGCCATACCTCCTCCTTTACAGATCTTAGCCCTGTCCTCTCTAGTAACTTTTTGACCCTACCCTGACCTACTACCCCAGTTCTTCAATGCCCCAGGATCTAGCTATGCAAAGTATCGGTCCAGGAAACCAGACCTCTCCTGCTTAAAGCACTAAACAGTAACAGTCCTAGCAATGACTACTTGGATCCCAAAATACTCTGGCTGGTCCTGGATGATGTCCTGATCCCACTCACTGGCCTACTAAACCAGTCCTTCTGTCTGGAGCAATTCTTCACAGTGTGGAAAACAGCTATAGTCACATCTGTTCACAAAGGGGTGACAGGTTCACCCCTAGCAACTATCATCCAATCTCCATCCTTCCTCCCTCTACAAAGCCTTAGAAAAAGTGGTAGCCACTCAATTCACTGAATATCTGGCAAATACGACATTCTATGCCCAGAACAGCATGACTTCCTAGCTGGACACAGCACAAGTGCAGCTTTAATTGAGTTCTCTAACTTGCTGCACTCTCCCTGGACTCTGGCTCCTAGCTGGAGCAGTGTTCATTGACCTCTTTAAGGCCTTTGACACTGTCTCCCACCCTCTCCTACTAAATGCCCTCTACCATACAGGTTTCTCTGCTGGCCCCTCACCTGGTGCTCAAGATACCTATCAGCCCTCTACCAGTGTGTCAGAAACAATGGGACACTCTCAGAAACCCATCCCATCCACTCAGGGGTTCCCCAGGGCTCTATCTTGGGCCCATACTCTTTAGCCTCTACCTAAACACCCTGGCCAGTGCCTGTTCTGGCAATATTATCCTGTACGCCAATGACGCCAGTTATGTATGCCAATTGCAGAATCCCACCTCCGCCCAAGACTCCCTCCAGCACTCCTTCAATGATGCAGAGACTTGTTTAAGGAGAGCACACAAGTCATTAACCTCAAAAACCAAGTCAATGTTCTTTGCCCACCACCAGAACAAAGCTAGCAACAACTCCTACAAATCATCCCCAGCACCCTACAGCTGCTTGAGCAAGTTTACTCTTACAAATACCTTGGGATGACCTTCAACTCTGCCCTCACCTTTCATGCCCACATGACAGCCACCGCATCCACCGTTAACTCCCGACTTGGCATCCTCTACCGTCACAAGGACTGCCTCCCACCTGATGCTCTCAAGTTTGCCATTATGTCCTCAGTAACGTCCCTTGTGGATTATGGCCTTCGGGTCTATGGTGCTGCTGACTCCATGGCCCTCAACAAGCTTCAACTCACCCTAAACAAGGCTTGCAGACTAGTGACCAATGCCCCCAGGCTCACGCACACTTGTCAGCTTTATGACATGGCCAAGCTCCTTAACCTCGATGAACTTCTCTGCTACCAAACATGCCTTCTAACTAAAAAATTCTGCTTGGGCTCTTCCCCGGGTTTCTGCCTCTATCCAACTTACACCCTCCACAGTCTCTACCCGAACTGCAGACAAGGTCACCTTACTAGTGCCCAGAACTAGGACCACCTGCAGCACAGAGGTCGCTCAGCTACAGAGCCCTATCCTGGTTCAACTAGCTCCCGCAGCCATCTCCAGCACTCCCAAAATTTCCACCTTCAAACCGCCCTTGGAACCTACTGTTCAACACCCACTGCTGCAACTGTCTTTAACCGATGCTCTGCCACTCTCAAGACACTCTTGACATAGCCCTCTGGCTGAACTCTCCACCTCACCCCCACTCCCTCATGGCCTCCTTCCTCTGCCAGTACCTGCCAGTACTAAATCTGTCACTCTGAAATTTTTCTAATTATTCATTGTGTTCTACCAACTATGTAAAACTATGTTATTCTGTGTGATTGTGTTCTGTAAATATGTGACATGGTATGTCCTCTCTGTGACAAGGTACTTTTGTAAATGAGCCCTGGCTCAAAGGTTGTAAATCTGATTGTACAATAAATAAAAGAATCCATAGCATGGTATTTCCAGTGTGCTGGGGGATTGCAGTAGAGTGAATGAGTGAGTGACACATGAGTAACTACACTCCACATTCCACCAAGCCAGCTGACACACTGGTTGGAAACCAGAAGGTTTGCTACTGTTGTCAGCTCATTGTTGGTTCTTGTTTGCTTTTATTTTAAGTTTCTAACTGTAAAATCTCAAGTTTAAAGCTCCTGGTAAGTAGGGTGAAGTACAGTGAGTAAGATACTGGTACTATGTTGGACACTGGTTTAAGACACTATATAAGAATGCCATGTCATGACATTTTCATTGTAAAACTATTTTCATGGAAATGGTCTCACATGTGAATATAATGAAAATATTTTCAATGTAAAACTTTCTAGTTCTACAGTATTCATTACTCGCACAACAGAGGTTGCATTTTTTAAATGAGTACATCTCTTTAAGGATATTGCAGCCCTTGAGTACTATATTTTTTTTCTTGGTTCAGTATGCTTTTTCCAGTCTACAATTTACAGGAAGCAAGCAATAATGAAATAAAGAAAGAAAAAAAGAAAACAAAAGGAAAGAAAGAAAGAAAGAAAGAAAGAAAGAAAGAAAGAAAGAAAGAAAGAAAGAAAGAAAGAAAGAAAGAAAAGAAAGAAAGGAAGGTAGGTCTGTATTTTCAAATCCCTGCTGAAATGTCATTCTGTACCACCTAAACATCATTCTTCACCATTGGCACAAAGAACACATTTTGGCCAGGATTTGAAAATGATAGCTGTCATGTTCAGAGTTGGTGTAAGGATATGGTGAAATTGAAAATTTGAGGTCAAATATTTAAAATTGCCAAAGTTATAGGAGAGAATAGAACAATTTCATTGTTCACTCATACCTTGTCATTTTAACATATGTGGACCAAATGTTCAATGTATACTTCTTTTAACCCCACCTCATGAGCAACAGTGGTGAAAATTATCTAATCCCACCTGATAGGTGATTTTCCCAAGTGACAGAAAAATCACAATTCAGTCCTGATTTGCACAATTCCACCAACATTTTTCATGGGATAGGGTCCCAAAAGACCATGTTGAAAATTTGGGATGAAAATATCAAACATGGCAAAGTTTTCAAAACCCCATTGAAATATATTGAACTACACTTACCTTAGTTTCTCATATCTCAGTTCCATGTTCTAGCAGTAGAGGTGTCATTGATCAGAGAGGATCAAGCCTGTGGTACCTGTCCAGGTGGTGAGAGTGTGTGTGTGTGTGTGTGTGGGGTGTGGGAAGTGCAGGGTGCTGGGTACAGTGTGGGAGGTAAAGTTGGGGAGATGGGGTGTGAGTTGGGGTGCAGATTGCTGAGGGACTTTCTTTTCAGAAGTTTAAAAAACTTCATTGAATGGTTTTCTTTGTTTTATGTCACATTCCAACACTGGGGATAGTGCACCCCATGTTGGGCTATAAAGAAGGCAATAGTAGCACACAACCTGAAGGACCTGAAGGAGAGGGAAGTCAGAGAAGCGGTACCAGGTTGACACCCTTGTCTGCTTCTATTAATTAAAACATGAAAAAAATGCCTATAACTACTGGGAAGAGTGTGTGGGTGACCTGGGGGTGAGGAGAAAGAAGTGATAATGGAGGTGGACACCACTGCCTGCTTAAATAATTAAAAGATATGTAGATATAAGAAAGAAAGAAGGAAGGAAGGAAGGAAGGAGAAGAAAGAAAGAAAGAAAGAAAGAAAGAAAGAAAGAAAGAAAGAAAGAAAGAAAGAAAGAAAGAAAGAAAGAAGGAAGGAAGGAAGGAAGGAAGGAAGGAAGGAAGGAGAAAAAGAAAGAAAGAAAGAAAGAAAGAAAGAAGAAAAGAAAGAAAGAAAGAAAGAAAGAGGAATTGGCAGCTCACTGCTCTCAGTGCAACCTGGAGCACAACTTACAACTGCAGCTACAGAACTCAAGGAAGTCCCACAGTTTTAAAACATAGAACATGGGTCAATGGCTTCTCTGGATAAGTTGAGCAATCTGAATTATTGGGGTGCCCCAAAAAGCATTTCTGTCAACTTTTTAAAGAAAAACAAACACCAGAATCTAACTAAATTGGTCTTGTTTAGCTAGTATCTTTTTTAAAGAGATCATTTTAATATTTTCAATGTTTGAGAGTTAAAAAGGAAAACATTGTGGCCTTTTCTTCAACATAATTTTTTCTTACATGAAATAGGCAGTTATGATAGATATATAGCTATATCTATATATATATTTAATTTACCATTTGCAATATTTTTTGTTACTTATTGTGTTTTTCAGTTAACACAAAAATGTGTATAACTCTAAAACCATATAATATTTCTTTAGAAACCTTCCAAAAGCACATTCTTGAACAGGCAACTTCAACCCTGAAAATGTGAAAAAATCCACACTGTCTTGGCTGTAGGTGAGAGGAAACAATATGCAATATTAAGTATAGTTTTGTTTTTCAGTTTTGTGGCACTCTAAGTCTTGGAAAGCAAACAAAATGTCATCACAAAGCTTTCATGTCTTGCAGCTCTGACAGCCTGACCACATATGCCAGCTTTTGAGCTATTTATTCAAACATTGCCAAAGTTATTAAGGTGAAAACATTGGGGTTTAACATTAAACTGCCTACTCATTAGAGATGCAGCAAATTACTAATCCACCCGTGAAGTGGGCCTTGAGGTGGGCCGCCCGCATCCGCGGAGCACAATGCGAAGTGGACCCTGTAAAGTGCTCACTTTGCGTTACTGTTACTACGCCACGTTTCTCATTATGCCTTAACATGAAGTAAGGTGAAGTGAGAAGAAAATAGGCATATCACATGGCTTGCAGTACTGTAAGTCACATGCTTTAGCCAGGCAGGGAGGAAGTGAGTCAGAAGCAATTTCACTTTCTCCTTTGCATTTGTAGAGGGAGAAACAAAATTGTGAGAGGAGAGGAGTTTGCTTGGCTTTCATTTCTTTTACTGCCAGAACCCTGAGCAAACAAACAGCTTTTTTAAAAGCTATTTTATTCAGTTTTTGTATTGTCTTAATGTTTTTTTGTTAGTGAATTTTTTTGTATGAGTTTTGTTTTGTTTTGTGAGTATGACTGAGTGTGTGGAGTGTGTGTGTGTGTGTGTGTGTGTGTGTATGTGTGTGAGTGTGTCCACTGTCTGTGTGTGTGTCATTCCATGGACTCAGGAGGATGGAGGGTAACATAGGAGAATGTGAACTGCTGGCCCGTGGGTGCATTAGGAGGGAGGAGTGTGGACCTTTGGGGATCAGGGCAGTCATGTGATGTTGGACCACTCCAGAATCCTGGCTGGTGTTGCTTCCCCATTGAAGCAACAAGAGCAGCAGCACCAGTGCCACTGGTGGCTTCTTGCCATGGACCTTCTCTGCCACTACCACCTCTACCACCACCACCACCACCACTAGCAGCAGCTGTTGGGGCTCCAGCAGCACCCTCCACCACCTCCATAGCCACAGGATGTGGTCTGGCAATTATAGATGGTGGTGGTGGGACTCATGCCTGATGTGTGAGGACTGTGTCTGGTCCCCCCACAGCTCCCCAGTATGGGAGTTTTCTAATTGTGTGGAGGGAGACAGCACAGTGGTGGAGTGCTGTTTGTGTGGTGTGCTGGGTGCACCGTGGCCCCCAGGACACATTTCGGGACTGGTGGCCAGTGCACCCACATGCTGAACCACCACAGGGCAGAGTGGCAGGCTGCCACAGAAGGGCCAGGTGTCCACCTGCTGGCCCTTCCTTGGCAGTGGCCCAGGGTGCTGCTGGGGTGGGAGATGTGCCTCGCAGCAGTCACCGCTGCTGCAGGAGTGTAGAGCTACTACATCAGCTGCTCCACCACCACCACCACCACAGCCACCAGCACCACCCTGTCCACCACCAGCCCCACTACCTGGATTACCTGCTGCAGTGAACCCTGCCACAGTCCCTGCAAGCCAGTCTGACCTCGGCCTGGTGTGGGCAGCACTTGAGGAAAATAATGAGCGTTTCAGTGCTTTGGAGCAGCAGGTTAACAGGGTGGAAGCACAGTGCAGCAAAACTTTCAATGCTGCACCTGCTGCTGGACCACCACAGCATCCCATGGCCATAGTAAGTCAGGGGATTGTTTTCTGCCCCCACACCCACCCCCACCCCTGACCTCACCCCACTACTGTGTTGTACTTATTTTGTGTGTTTTTGTTTGTTTTGTTTAATCATACACATTTTCCTTCCAGGGAATCTTTCTTCCACCACGTAGTGCAATACAGTTTTGTGAAAACAGCTGTAGTTTCATTACAGTGAGTCATGTGATGGAGAAATTCCATTCTGAAAATCTGCCCACATTCTGCCTCCCTTCTCAGCAATGTTAGGATGTGATGGCAGGGAGAGCGCATGCGTGCTCCTTACAGTGAATATCCAATTGTCCAGCAGGTTCCTGAATGTTTCTTTATGTTATAATGATCAGTTTGTTGTGAAATGTGTAAGAAGAGTCTTGTTAGTGGAAACATCCCACATTTCACCACAAAGTTAACCTTATAACATAAGGAAACATTGGTTGGGATAGCCACTGGACATTCACTATAGTGGAGCATGCACCGCGCGCCTCCCCGGCATCACGCCCTAACGTTGTTGAGAAAGGGTGGCAGAATGTGGGTGGCTTTTTCTGATTGGTAATTCCTCCATCACATGACTCACTGTAATTAAATTATAGGTGGTTTTCACAGAAATATATTGCACTCTGTGGAGCAAGAAATATTCCAGTGGTAGTAATGACCCCACATATTAGTTTATGCATCACTATAACTATGTAATGTGGTGAATGTCTGTAAAGCAGTAGAGCAACAATCTGTTGATAACTCTGACCTATATTTTTAATGCTATGTTACAACTTCCTTTACTTACATCCTGACTGACTGGAATGATATGATAATTTGCAGTAGTTGAGTCTGCTTTACTACCTTTTTCATGTGTGAAATAATGAAAGGAGCATTCCTTTTAAATTGGTGCTGACCAGGTCTTTGTCATTGTTTTCTTCTGCTTTTCTCATCACATCAAGTAGTTGTTAAGTATAATTTCTGTTGTTAGTTAACAGTTATGCATCAGGCAGTGCTTTATGACACCACAGAACAATAGTTATTGAAAAGCAGCTGCAAATAAATACAAAGCTGGTCCGAATAATATTGAAAGATGTGCTCATTTTTTTCATACATGAAAAAGTAGTCAAGTAAGTAAAGCAGACATAAATTGTGAATAGAATCATATCATTCAAGTCACTACTTGAGGTAAATAGTGGTGTGGCAATGTAAAGTAGCATAAAAAGTACAATTCAGAACTGTAAGGACATTCTTGCAATGCTGCTTTAATTGTAAAAATGTCAGTATGACATCAGGAGCTCACAGCAACAATCACAGAACACACAAAAGTGGCACTCAGTCCCCAGATTTGTTCTGCAGTCCCAGAATGCATCCTCCTTGTGTGCAGAAAATTGACAAGTGGTAACGAAGTGAAATGAGACTGTTTCAGCACATACACAGTCCCCAGAATTAATGGCGCACTCAGTCATGCACATAAAAGTGGCCCAGAGTTCCAAGATTTTTTTCTGCAGGCCCAGAATGCATTCTCCTTAGCGCAGAAAATTGACAAGTGGTAATGAAGTGAAATGAGATTGTTTCAGCACATACCAGTCACCCAGAATTAATGGCTCACCCAATCATGCACATAAAAGTGGCACAGCATCCCGAGACATTTCTGCAGGCACAGAATGCATCCTCCTTGTGTGCTGAAATTGACAAGTTGTAACGAGGTGAAATGAGACTGTTTCAGCACATACAAAGTCCCCAGAATTAATGGTGCACTTAGTCATGCGCATTAAACTGGCACAGAGTCCCCTGATTTTTCTGCAGTCCTAGAAAACATCATACTTGTGTGCAGAAAATTAGCAAGTGGTAACGAAGTGAAATGAGACTGTTTCAGCACATACAAAGTCCCCAGTATTAATGGCGCTCTCAGTCATGCACATAAAAGTGGCACAGAGTCCCAGATTTGTTCTGCAGGACCAGAATGCATGCTTCTTGTGTGCAGAAGATTGACAAGTGGTAATGAAGTGAAATGAGACTGTTGCACATACACAGTCCCCAGAATTAATGGCGCCTCAATCATGCATATAAAAGTGGCACAGCGTCCCGAGACATTTCTGCAGGCACAGAATGCATCCTCCTTGTGTGCTGAAAATTGACAAGTTGTAACGAGGTGAAATGAGACTGTTTCAGCACATACAAAGTCCCCAGAATTAATGGTGCACTTAGTCATGCGCATTAAAGTGGCACAGAGTCCCTGATTTTTTCTGCAGTCCCAGAAACATCATACTTGTGTGCAGAAAATTAGCAAGTGGTAACGTAAGTGAAATGAGACTGTTTCAGCACATACAAAGTCCCCAGTATTAATGGTGCCTCAGTCATGCACATAAAAGTGGCACAGAGTCCCCAGATTTGTTCTGCAGGACCAGAATGCATCCTCCTTGTGTGCAGAAGATTGACAAGTGTAAAAGTGAAATGAGACTGTTTCAGCACATACCATGTCCCCCAGAAGTAATGGAAAACTCAGTCATGCGCATAAAAGTGGTACAGAGTTCCAGACTTTTTCTGCAGTCCCAGAATGCATCCTCCTTGTGTGCAGAAAAGTGAGAAATGGTAACAAAGTGAAATGAGATTGTTTCAGCACATTCAAAGTCCCCAGAATTAATGGCACACTCAGTCATGCACGTAAAAGTGGCACAGAGTCCCCAGATTTCTTCTGCAGGCCCAGAATTCATCCTCCTTGTGTGCAGAAAATTGACAAGTGGTAACAAAGTGAAATAGGATTGTTTCAGCACATGCAATGTACTCAAAATTTATTCTGCAGTCACTCATGTGTGCAGTGCCCCTAAAATGATGACCGTGAGAGAACTGTTGATGGTCCAATGTGGTTGCGATTCGAGCAAGTGCAATGTGATCATCTCAACTGGATGGAAGGGTTTCCTTTGTATGTACACTCATAGTAGCCTTGGTGAGTTGATATATATATAGATACATATTTCTGTGGTTTGTAGGTGAGGGGTTGACATGGACATGTACTCACGTTATTGTTCTGTATCACAGGTCACAGATACTGTTGGTGTGCACTTTCCAGTGCTCGATTAGAACTTTATGCATATAAATTTGCAATGGATAACTGTCAAGCACATGAAGGAAAGTATATTTTTGGGTGGAGGGAAGTATATTTGAGGTTTGTCTGTAATGGTTACTTATCTTCTTACTTCTTCACAGATTTCATCTGCATCCTTTTTGAGTCTGTGTGATGGTCATGGTCATCTAATGAAATGACTTCTGCATGTTGGATGATGCGCCCAGCCTGGTGGAGAGGAACCTGATATTGAAGAACTTGTTTGGATAAGGTCACTTTGTCAGAACAACAAAGCATCTGGAAGTTTCCTAAAAAAGAAATGAATGACTTCTTACAACTTAATTGTTATGTGTCCATCCCTGGTTCTCAAATCTCAATCCCTAAAGTCAAGTTACATTTCAAAGACACATCTTATCAACTAACACAACTTGTTTTGTGCAACATTTGCTGCAGTGTTTACAAAACAATGAAATGGATTAAATAAAATCTTCATACTTACCAGAATGGATTTCATATGGATATTACATCGGTTCCTCTCTGTACGGTGCAGCTACAGCATCATTCCCAATGAGTTTTAGTGATGGAGCCTTTTTTGTTACCCTGTAAACAAACAAAAGAAATGTACTGTATGTGTTTTACCATTGCGCTCTGAAAAGCTACAGAAAACAAACATACAACTAAAGGAAGTGAAGCAGCATAACAAACATGAGTACCCCTACTCACTTTATGGTTTAAATATTAAGAAGCTTTGTGTCTATGGCTTATGGATGTGGTGGTCCAGACAGACTCATGCTCAGTGGTGGCAGTGGCTAACATCAGTCCTGGTGGTAGTGGTCGGGGGTAGACAGACTCATGGTGGCAGACTTGGATATCATCAGTCCCGTGGTGGGGAAGGTTGTCTGGGGGCAGACAGACTCCTGGTGACAGTGGTGGCAGTGGATAACATCCATCCCAAGTGGTGGTGGTCAGGGGCAGACAGACTCATGGTGGCAAACTTGGATAACATCAGTTCTGGTGTTGGTGGTCTGGGGCACACCACCTTTAAATACTGCAGTTAAAACCTGCCAACATTAACCACATCATTATCCTCTTAAAGAAAACTGCCTCACAGTCACTGATGTCTGAAGTCTGACCACTGGGAAATTCTTTCTCCATTGTGTCATCATCTACATCAATGGTGGGCCATTTCAGGCAACCACTGCCAGTGCCACCAGGATGCTCCATTTCCACATCAGCAAAACCACTATGATTAGGCCTGGGTATGAATACTGAGGTTGCAGTCTGTGCTGGTATGTGCCTCTCATTCATTTTAATGGAATGTTAGCAACTAACATTTGCAGGAGACAGGTTTGTCCAACGATCCCTGACTATTGCACCTGCTGAGCTGAGTACCCTGTCAACACTTACACTGGAGGGAGGGCATGTGAGGTACTTCAGTGCCACTGCAGTCAGCTCTGGCCATTCACTGACCTTTCCACTCCAGTACAAAAGAGGACCTTCCCTTATTGTCAGATGCCTGTTTTCAGACAAATATGACTCAACCATTCTCTGTGCAGCACTAACTCCAATTGTTGATGCATCATCGTGTTCTCCCGAATCATTAATTTCACAAATACCCACTTGGGACAAAGCCTCCCAAAGTGGGCTGATGCCAGCCACTTTGGATGACAGACCACCTGGAACTACAGTCCCCTTCCCTTGCAGGATATGCTTGATGGTCCTCCAGGTACACCTTCAGCCAGGTTATGCTACTGAGGTTTGCTGACATTGGCGTGACTTCTGTGCCCCATGAACCAAGTGCACCAGTTGACCACTGATATTTTTACCTGTTCAGGCCCTCCATCCAATACCGATACAATTCCACATTTGTATCGTGGGTCCAGTATTGTTGCTAGGCAAAGTTGTCACTATGCTGAATGCTCACAACGTGACGATTATGGTCGAATACTGTCAGCATGTTTGTGCAAACATACCGCTACCACCGTCTCTGGCAACATTAAGGCTATGCTGCACATTCACCAATGTCTGCCTCAGCACCCGCAGCAGTGGAATTGATTGGCTAATGGAGGTGGACTCACCACTCACTGCCTGTATGGCATGTTCAAAGGCTGCAAAATTGTTATTACAGAGTCCATGAGGTGCCACTGTTCAGTGGTCATAGACATGGAGGCCCCGGAACTGTCACAGCTAGTGTGCATGACAAGATATTCTGAGATGGCTTTGTATTGTTCATATAACCTCTCTGCTGTTACACGAGGTCCCTGCACCCTAATTGGTACCCCCAGAGGTGCACCATAGACAGCTAATGCTTAGATATAGGTTATACTAATTCTTAGGCTAAGGGCATCTACTGTATAAGAGTAGATGTCAGGATATGAATGCATATTGTTGTAATCCACATTGCTTGCTAATGCACATATATTTTACCTTGTATTTTCTGTCTATTTCTTACTCGTCAGATGCCAAGACACCTGACCTTGAAGTAATTATAATATGTAAGACAACATTGCCATCTTTTGGTGATGTGCACCACACTTAGTTATGTAAGACTCTGTATAAGAACTTCTTTGTTCTAAAACTGATGACTTTACAGAATCATATAATGTTATCTTGAACTGTGGAGCCACCTCTAATTTAGCCAATAAGGCTCATCTCTGTAACCAGAAATGTTTCTATCTTGTGGTAACCATAGTAATTATCATAGGTATATAATGTTATGCACAAAGCTTTACACCTCGGAGACCCGAGACCCCAAGAGACTACAAAGAAACCTAGAGGTGTAGAGAATGCTAGCATTGGCTCCGGTTCGTATTAGTAAGAACTGCTTAGGGCAACTGTGAGTTATCCTTTTGGTAGTAATAAACTTATTTATTACTCTAATGCAACGTGTTTGTGATTACTTGCATTCCCAATATCATCAAGAATCTGAAAGTGAGGTTTAGACCTCTTGACAAATTAGCGACCATGTGCAGGCGATATTTGGTGTTTGTAAGTCTTCACTTGTTGTAAACTTTTTTCCTTCCCCACGGGGACAGTAGGTGTACATTCCGTATCAGCTCTCCCATTTAAAACCAAGTTCGTAGTTGCTTGCAAAGTCTAGCTGACTTTTTGGGTGTGGTCGATGCCGTCTCGACCCACTCCATAGCAACTTTGAATTGCAAGCCTACAACTAATACAGTAGCCTGGCTGTGTTTAAAGTACTCGTGCTGTGGATCGATATGCAGCATGCTGTCTTTCTCACAGTTTGAATTTTCATTCCTCCACATATTGGCCACAGTATCAGATATCTGTGCAGAACTGAGACTCGATGTCTCTAACTTCCTTACCTCCCATGGAGGATGGGCTGACTTTGCTGGGGACGCAAGTCAATCCGACAACCCGTCACTGGGATTTCAACCCAGTACACAGAGATGAGACAATCAACCAATAGCGACACTCTAAAGGGTTGATGGTCGCGTTTTCTATGCTGCTTTGAAGCCTCCAAAGCAAGGTTTTGAACCCTTGATATGCAAATTTCATCTCTTAAGCAACAGATGGGTTTGCAGGAAACAGAATGTATTAGATTGCAGCAGAACTTGGAGACTGAACTCCAAACTCTGTGGAATGAAAAGGATTCACTATTGCATCACTCAGCCCAGGCTGGTGAACAAGAATTATGTATGTTGAAGCAGAAGTGTGAAAGTTTGAGACAGGATAAGAGTCAGGTTGTGCAAATGAATGATTTGCTGAGTGCTGCTGAACGCTCAGCTGAGTGATGAAATGGGTGAGCTACAGGATGAGATCAACCAGGTACGTAATGCTTTAGAGGTAGCCTACAGGGACAATTGCGAATTGAGTGCGCGTATCGAGTTTGAAGAAGCAAAAGCAAGAACAGGTTGATATGGATGTTGCAAGTGTGAATCATGATGAATGTCGAACTAAGATGGCGACGCTGCACCATCAGCGAGAGGTTCTGGCTGGACATGTTAAGGTGATGGGAGGCGTAGCCCTGCCTTTCATTCCTCATCAGAAGGGAGTTATCTGATAATGATGTTTCACAGTACAATGCCCAGTCACGCCCTACTATGGCCCAGACTCCCCACCCAGCCATCCACAGCATGGCAGGTCCCGCCCCAACTCCTCAGGTCACACGTCGGCGAGTCGTGATGCTCATCATGGGAAATGCCAACATGGTGGCACCCATGATGGGGGTGAGCAGCTCAAGCCTGGTCCCAGCAGTGCCTCCGTAGCCATTATTAATGTGGAAGACAGGCAAGAGATAGAAACCATGATTGATAGAGTGTTAGGCAATGTTCTTCTTCCTGAAAACAACATGAAAGCTATTAAAAGTCAGATTAGACAGATTCTCCAGAAGCTGGCACCCAGGAAGGTATTGTCCGCACTGCAGCCTTGGATGAGGCATGAGACACTTTATCATTGCCTGATCGACCACCTACTAATCCCCTACAAATGGCCTACTCTGTTCAGCAAATTGCTGACAGCATCGGTTGGATGAGCCGTCCGACAACCTCAGCTGTCACTTGAAAAGGTGCATTCTAAATGCAGATGCTCAGCCTCACTGCAGAATATCTGGTCCAAATACTACGCCAGACCATTGATCTTGGTTTATGGACCATACTCCCCAAAGCTGTTCTCCAGGATGGGAATGCCACCTTTGACGAGATTGCAGCTGAGCTCATTTCTGCTCACAGTCCAGGTGTTGTAGGAGTGATGCTTGCATATCCTGTGAAGCAGAATGCAAAGAAAGTCCAGCGACTTACCACCAGAGACTCTGGATGGCCTACGAGCAGGAAAGCACCTAGCACAAGAAGCTGAGAATGTAGATCTTATTGAATATAACACCTTGTTCCTTAGGAACATGATTCCAGCAGTACGAGAAAAGGTAGAGCCAACCACCTACCCAAACATGGACAGATTTGCCGATATTCTTCGGAAAACTGAGAGAGTGTACCAACTGTATATCTGTGATTTGGGCTCCAGTTCCAAGAAGGTAGCTGCCGTGGAACCCACTTGGGACCATGACGTGTACACAGTGGAAGGGCAGGCTCAACGCCAACAGGCTCAGCATTCACCAGCCCCTCCAGCAGGTAACCAACACCCCAACAGGCCCAACAATAACTGCATCAACAACAGCAATGGGGTAGGAACCAGAATTGGCACAAGAACAGGAAGCATAAGGGTAGAGGTAAACCACAACAGAGAACGGGTCCTTCATATAGGGAGATAGCTGAAGAAAATCTGAAATTCAAGAGCTCCTGGGACAAGTGCGCTCTGTGGCGGATGCTGTTCCGCTCAGACCCTTGCGGTGGTACAACCGCAGCCCAGGCCACAACCGGCCATGGAGACACCAGAGGTACAGCCCTCAGGCTCATACAGGCCTGAACCTGGAAGCTCCTCCTATATAGCATCAGTACAGCATGGTGAAGTCATTAACGCAAGTCAGGACCAATCTCTGCATGCTTCCGGTAATCTGGATTGACAATTACAGGCCCAGTCCATATTGTAAACAAGCTGGTCTTGGATACAAGCGAAGGCCCTGCACCGAGGCCGAGGTCGGGGCCACCAACTGGTAGTCTTGTTGGATACAGGTGCAGCTGTAGCTGTGCTACATGATGAACATCTGGACACATCCCTTGGTCTACCGGATGGAAGACCAACATGTCAGGAGTCGATGGTACTAGGCTGCCTGCTTACCGTTCTCTACCCTTACCGGTGGAGTTAGGCCATTTAAAAGCCTCACATACTTTCCAATTAATGGTACTGCATCATCATCCTAGTATCATAGGGGTTGATTTCTTGCACCACACGGCTGTGTGGTAGACCTAGCTAATATGTTATTGATACAGATTCAGGGTCAATACCATACCATTCTGATTCCTGACTCACATGTTGTGGTGACGATATCTGCCAAAGACAAAGAGTATAACATCATAGATTTGTTCAAGAATCATGAACTTTTCCCAAAACTCCTACCTATTCTGCAGTGACATTTGGAAGCATTTACGGTTAACAAACATGATTGTGGTAGAATACATACCGTCATTGAAGTACCAGGCCTGGCACATGAGAGGCAAAGGCAATATCCTTTCCCAACTGAGGCCTTGCCTTCTCTTAGAGAAATGATCAAGTCACTCCTTAAGCAAGGAGTAATCAGAACTTGTGTTTCCACTGCCAACTCCTCAGTGTGGCCTGTGAAGAAACCCCAGGTGCCTGGAGACTTACTATTGACTACAGGAAACTGAATCAGGTTACTCCCAGTTGCTCCCCAACTGTCGATCGGCACCAGGTGTGCTCTGACTTTTAACCCCTGACCAGAAGTGGTTCAGTGCCCTGAACATTTCCAATGGATTTGGTCACTGCCATTGGCCCTGAAGAGTCAATATAAATTTGCCTTCACCTTCGAAGGAAGACAGTATACCTGGACTTGCTTGCCACAAGCATTCCATAACAGTCCATCCTCTTCCATCTCCACATGATGGATGCCTTCAGAGTTCTCTTCTCCCCAATGTCTCTTACAGTATGTGGATGACCTGTTGTTGGCCACAGCCACACAAGAACAACATCTGGATCTCTTGGAAGAACTATTGACTCTCATTCAGAGAGCAGGCTTGATGTGTAACCCAGCAAAAGCACAGCTGTGCCGAGAAAGTACTCTTTTGGGTCTCAAAATAACTGACCAAGGTCGAAGCCCTACCTGGAAGAAGGTACAGGGATTGCAAGACTTGCCATTACCTACCAGTGTGGCAACTCTTCGATGGTTCCTAGGTATGGTAAACTATTCGAGAGAGTTCATTTGTGATTTTGCTCAGAAAGCTGCTCCTCTGTACGAGCTACTCAAAAGGATCTACCATGGACTTGGGGCCCTATTCACACCCAGGCTGTGATGTCACTGAAGCAGGCCTTGGCCTCTGCCCCAGCACTGGTTAACCCCAATACAGCACTCCATTCCATCTGGAGTGCCACCTCTGACATTGCCATGTCAGCAGTGCTGGCCAGAAGGTACATGGCACCTGAGACCCATTGCATATGCCTCACAGCTCTTGACCCCAGTGGAACAAAAGTACAACCCTTTGTGAAAGGAACCTTCTGGCTACCTACTGGGCTGTCAAGCACTTCTTGTATATCATTGGGTACTCACCTCTGATCATTAACACTAACCATACACCAACTGCCTTTTGCTATCAGACAGAGTGAAGGATGGGTCAGTCTCTAACACCAGGCTGACACACTGGTCACTTCTTCTCCAGGACAGGGACATACAGGTCCACCTGACTAAAGTTCATCTATGCTAGCTTATGGTCTCCTTTTCCAGGGACAACCCCATGATTGTAAACTACAGTCACCTGATCTTCCATATCCAGGTCCTTTCTTCCCTGCCACGCCACAAGTAATTGAGAGTACCTCTTTGTGCTGTATCTTTACTGATGGTTCAGCATCCTACTATCAGGAGAACAAATTGCAGGGATGGGTATTTTGGTGATCTACCCTTATGGGAACACCATTAAGATATCTAAACGCTGTAGTGTAGCTTCATCACAATATGCAGAGATGGCAGTGGTGGCCTGTGCCCTTGAGTTCATCCAACATGGAACCCAGGATACCATCATCTTTACAGACTCTAATTGTGTTTGTTGTTCCCTTACAGAATTTCTTCCCTTCTGGCAGAAGAACTCCTTCCTCTCTTCTGATGGCAGTCTAGTGAAGTATAAGGAATTGGTAATATAGTCAAAGTCAAGTCAAGTCAAATTTATTTAAAAAGCGCCCAATCCCTGAGGCTCTGGGCACCGCACAAAACTTTACAGCATTTCATACCGCATAGATTATAGATTAAAGTTAGTGCATACATAGAATCAAAATTACACCCCAAAAGCTTGCAAAATAGGAAGGTCTTCAGGTGAACCTTAAAGGCAGTTATAGTGGGGGCCTCCTAACTTCAGTTGGTAAAGAGTTCAAAAAGTGGGAGCAGCCACACTAAAGCTCGGTCCCCTGAGAAAATAGTCTCGCTCTTGGAACAGTTAGGAGGCCACCACTAGAGGAGTGGAGATTCGGGCAGAGGTGGAAGACACCAGGAGATCTGACAGGTAACCAGGACCCTGCCCGTGTAGGGCCTTGTACATACATGCACTAGCACAGAAATTTGCACAAACTTTATGTACACAAGGTTAAAGCCCACGCCTCCATGACCCCTATCATGCCTTCAATGACACCTGAGACACCCTTGCTAAGGAAAGGGCCGAGGGGGACATCTGGATGATGGAACATCCAGAGGCTAATGCAGCTGTACATATTACAGCACTCAAAAGAAATCTGAGTCTTTTCTCCTTGGACCTCTCCGTAGCCCAACAGCTGGACACTGAACTCAAAGAAGTGCTCAGATTCCTTGATAAAGGTACTGAAGAAAAACTTCCTACACATAACCCTTATCAGAGACATGAATGTAAGTTGCGCTTGTCACCTGACGACAAGCTCATTTGGTTTCAACCAGACGACTCCCTCAACAAATTATGTTTGGTTCCCAGACACCTCAGATCTGAGTTCTTGCACCAAGTGCATGACACTCCTACTGGTGGACACCAAGGAGCAGAAAATACTCTCCAGCGACTCAAGACCACCGCCTGGTGGTCTGGTATTACTAAAGACATTAAGTAATACATAGACAACTGCCTTGTTTGTGCACCAAACAACCCCATCCCAACCAAGCAAATTGCCAAACTTTTACCACAAAGACATTCTGGCCCTTGGCATGCCATCCAAATTGACTTTATTGGCCCACTGACTAACACCAGCAGAAATAATAAGTATGCTCTTGTGGTAACTGACCTTTTCTCAAAGTGGGTTGAGGCTTTCCCCACTAAGACATGTACAGCAAAGACCACTGCCAAAATCCTGGTAGAACAGATCTTCTCCAGGTGGGGTCTACCTCTCAAGGTAGACTCTGACAAAAGAACTAGTTTTACAGGTGAGTTAATGAAAGAATCCCTTGAACTCCTTGGAGTTCAGCAGAAGTTCCACATACCTTACCATCCTCAATCTTCAGGTCAAGTAGAAACAGCCAACAGAAGGATTAAGCAAATGCTTTCCAAATTCATTGAGGACAATCCCAAAACCTGGGATTCCCTATTGCCTTTACTCCTTATGGCAATCAGGGGCACACCCTCAGCCACCACCCAGCTCACACCCTTCGAGGTGATGACTGGTAGACAGATGAGATTACCTGAACACCTGTTGTTTGACCTGCACGCCCTACTGCAGACCGTGTGTCTGTGGATCAGTATGTGGAAAAACTCAGAAAGACCTCATACACACACACTTGTATGCTGCAAATTGCATGGGCAAGGCCCAGCAACAATCAAACTACAATTTGACAAACACGCACAAGAAGTGGATTGGCAAGTTGGAGATCAGTAATGGTACTGATTTTCACATCCCACCCATTCCTTCTCCAATAAATGGAAGGCCCTACCCCATTGTCAACAAGCTCAGTCCAGCAGTCTATCAGATTAGACTTCTTCACAACAATAAACTGACTGACAAATGGTTTCATGCAAACCAGCTGAAACTATATAAAGGTGCTTAAACTTACTTTTCCTCACCCCATCGGGTGGAATTGTACTAACATACTAATCTTTGATCTTCCTTTTCAGATACACTGACAAGATTACTATCTTGTTCCTTTATTTCCTCCTCTCAGGAGTGATCCCCTGCATCAAGGCACGGTACCGGACCTCCTCGACAACTCGACCCTCCAGCACCTCCTTCAGAGGGAGTATCCATCAAAATACCAGATACCATGATCACTGTCCAGGAAGGTTCCATGCTTACCTCACTGCCTCGGTTATTGCTCCTGACAAATCTACCATTCAAATTGAGTGGCAAACCACATCACAAGGACAAATTCTCCCTGTGGCCAAACTCTCCAAAGGTACTTTCCAGGGTTGGCCAATACTAAATTATCCCCAAATGGTTCACTGTCCTTGTTACAAACTGCATTAAGACATTCTGGTTTGTACAATATAACCAAGGCCCCTAGAATTCTATGGCCACAGAATTTTGCACAGAACTTGCAATCTACTGCAGAACTTCTGCAGTGCCGCAGAACTCACTCTTCTTGGTGATTTTTATTAATATTTCCTTTTATCCATAGAATCTGGTTCCGTCCCTCTTTTATATCCAAACTCCCTATATGCTCAGAATGTGATGTTATTATTATTATAACATCATACATTAGCTAATGAAATGATTGCCTTCTGCAACACAAATGAACAGTCACTTATCTGCCACAGCTCCACTGCCAGAGATGGTGGCACAGCACATCATGCATGGTGATATTTGCTCAACCTGCACTACAGCCTAATAAATTTTCAATCTTAAATTATTGCACTAGGGCCAACTTAAACAAAACCTTGTCAATAGCACAGACTTGTTAAGTCCATACCTCACTATACAAACCTATTTGTGTCTTTAAGGTATAGAGATGCCATCTGAAATGAATAACTGGTAAAATGAATTTAACTGTCATTTTAAGAAAAATAAAGTAATTATGCCCTGAAAAGTGGAATATAATAATTGTAGACCTGTTGAAAGAACACACATACAGTATCTCTGTCTCTCCTACACACACACACACACACACATATACATATATTTGTATGTATGTTATAGACTGCATATAAATATATAAGTGATTTACAGTGGGAACCTCATGAGTGGTGTAGAAAGCACATACAAATGTATAAGTGATAGACAGTGGAAACCTCATTACTGGGATAGATACCATGCATATAGAAATACCTTATTTATCACATAGATCCCTCTGCATATGCCATTTATGCAACAGGCTAGGACCTTAAGGGAGAGACATTTGTTTTGCTTTTAGGCATAACATTATTTTTATGTCTGTTATTTTTGAACTAGTGTTACTGTGATTTCCCCATCCTGATTGCTATAACCCTGCCATGAAAGTGAAGTCAGGATGACAGCTGACACTGTGATGTGGTAGTTTGTTAGTGCCACAGAACTTACAGGAAATTACAAACCACTGCCACAGAAGTTCTGCGGCAAATGGTAGTCTTGCCACAGAACTTGGTCCCACTGTGCCACAGAAAAGTAGGGGCCCTGAATATAATTGCCTTAATAGACCCTTCTTACTGTAATTCTTTGTCCAAGGATTCCGCTCTCAGATTTTGGACTATACACCACATGACTTCTGCAGCCATGTACCTCTCTGTATTGCCGCCTACTGATAAACAGCTTTTGGAATGTCCAAGCACAACCCTGGTCCCCGTGGTGGTCTAACAGCCACTGCCCTCCCAGGTTCTTTGAATAACAATCTACAGTTCATGCATATACCTGTTTTGTTTAATCTTACCTACTGGAATATGAAGGAGTTTGGTATGTGCCACAATACTAATATTTCAGCCTTTTATAGTACACTACTGCTTGATAGTTTAGCTGCATTTCAGATTCGTACACAGGATCCTTTTGCTGGTGTCTATTCAACTGAACATAGAGGCAATTTCAGGAGGAAGACCCTCCTGGTAATTTGAATCATAAATGTAACAAGCGTGAAGTTGACAGTTCTGATG
The DNA here is from genome assembly GCA_016271365.2 of Neoceratodus forsteri. Lineage (NCBI taxonomy): Eukaryota > Metazoa > Chordata > Ceratodontiformes > Ceratodontidae > Neoceratodus > Neoceratodus forsteri. The sequence continues at coordinate 421,029,740 of CM057451.1, forward strand.
TTACAGGTGCAACAGGTACTGTCACAGTTTTTTTAATGCAGCTATGTCTATCTGGAATAAAGCCGACATTGCTGCTATCAAAAGTCATTCCCCAAAATTCTCCACTGGCTTGGTTAATAATGTTTTACCTCCATTATTGCATGGTATGGATGGCCTTAGTCAGGAAGAGAGATACACTGTATACAACATGCACGACATTACAAGGAATTCACTGATTCTAAAGATTAACACACTTATACAACAAAACAATAGAGAAGCAGATAAACAATACATTGCTAGGGAAATACTCTGCTCTGCTTATGGCTCCTACATTATCACTACCATCAACAACCTCTTCCGTGATTTAGAATCTGGAAGAATTCCTGACATCATACATGACAGATGCCTTTCCAAATGATATTGTCCAAAATAAAACCTCTAGCTGTGTTTCCATGTGTATGCAACAGACTTTGTCTATTCTCTCTCAACAGCTAGAAATTTGGGGTTTGTGACCAGACACCCTAATACTGGTCCCTGTTTCACTACTAAGAAATGTTCTATAACAGATACCATGTTTGTTTCTTTCACTGTCTCCTTACCACGTTTGATCCTACTACAGCTTTGTTCCACAAGCTTGCACTGGTCCATTCGATAGGGCATTTGGATGAAGACATCTACAGAGAACGCCTGGATCTACCACCTCTACTGGTCTATCATTCTTTCCTGGATGCCTGGGTGGCTCCGCTTACGGTCTGCTGTGCCAAAAGCAATACATCTATCTGTGCCGCTGTGATGTGTTTGATGTTATACGCCCTGTTTGTGGCTACTCTCCAGAGAGCATTGATTGGACTTTCACCATGGATGATGACATCACTGAAAATGGCACCAACTCCTTTGACTCAACTTTGGCTCCGGATCAGCTGTACCAATCCTACGTGAGAAGCTAATCGCCTGTCAACACAGATTTCAAAGACAGAATACACCTGCCCTGTCCAGTTGCAAAAGTGGAGACTCCCTACTGTCGTTCACAGTATAACTCTGATGGTGAGTACTGTGTTGTTATTAATTACAAGACTTATACATATGGTTCTGTTACATGTGCTATTGATTACCCCAATTTCTGTTTTGTTCCCCACCAGAAGACTGTTATTGGACATACTGTAATAACCCCCGTCCCCTTATGGATGCTGATATTATTGATGGTAACCCAGATTATCTACTCACACTCTCAGAATACTTGCCATACTTTAATGTACACATAGACCCACTTACACTCACACTGAAATCACTTTTAGACAGGAAAGACACACACCTCATTCACATCAGCAATAATATTACCAAAGCCAATGAAGCTGTTCTTGACCTGATTAATGATGGAGATATGAATAACACATTAACTAACACCTGGTTAGAAATTACTTTTAAAGGTTTCATTATTGTCCTGGATTCCCCATTTTCCCTCACAAAAGACAGAACCATTGTTTGTTGTTGTGCTCAGATTAGCAATTAATTTATTTATATTCATAAATCCATATTCCATTTCTCATTTCTTTATTATCATATTTCCATAAATTTCATTAATTTCCATCCATATATCACTCTCTGATTATCCATCCCCAGGTGAAAACCTGGGTGCCTTCTCTTCTCCTTTTCTGTTAGGTAGCGGTGAAAACCGAGACCGCTTTCTCCTTATCTTCTTCCTCCTCTTATGTTATTCCTTTTTCTTCCCCTCATCCTCCCCCCCTCCCTTTTCCCCACTAGCCAGTCTCAGCTTGCGTTGGATGACTAGCTTCCCTAACAGGTATCACTCTCCCTTACCTCAGGGACGATACTTCCTTCTTTTTTTTTTTATACCAGTTTTTGTCTGTTTTTCCATTCCCTATGAAACCCATTGTTTCTGTATTGAACATGTCTATGGCTATATCCGACAAGTGTACCCCATCTGACCTGTAGAAGTCCTCCACCCATTCTTCTACCCCCCAGTATCACCTGTCCCCATCTGCCTTATCAATGTCCCCACCCTTCTATTCATCTTTCTCCTGACCCTCTCACTGCCCTGTGGCTGTACTCCTGTCTCTATACCCTTCTTGGTATCATATCTGACCAGGTGAGGCACACCTGAGGCCTCCACTGTCTTATTACCACTAAGTCCCTTTTTATTTGTAAGTATGTGTGTACCTATGGTCTCCTGCTAGGTCATTGCCCCTAGATGTATAGTGATTAGGTCTGGACTGGGCCATCGTCCTTGAGTTCCTTCAAAGTGGGAAGAAGCTGTGCCCATCTCATCCCACGATGCCATGCCATACCAACCTACACTGTCTTACATCCTGGTACAGCTGCTTTCCCTGGCTTTCTTCTCTGCTCTTTCCAGCCCAATAAGTATAGGAATGGCCGCAGATCCAGACTTCTGAGATCCTCCCTCTACCTAAGGGGTGCAAGGAAAATTAATTAATTTACACATACTCTTAGTGCCATCAATGCATTATCCCCACTTTTCTTTTCTCTGCCCCCAACTCCCCTTATTTCTGGATCCTCCTGTAGGAGGACTGTCTTCATACCACACTTTTTCCCACTACATTTTTTTTATTTTAGTGCTCTGATGTATCTCTTATAACTGGCTGACCGCCAGCACCCTTTTCAAAATGTCCTTCACTGGATCCCCTTTGCTGCCCACTGTGAGGCAGCCCCAATCTGTAGGGAATGGGATGAGTAGTTAGATGGGTCCTCCCCTAAATTGCATGCCCTTCTTCAGCACTGCTGTGACTTGATAGCCTGTGACCCTTTTCCCGTCACCATGCACAAATAGCTTTCCCGACCTGGTCACCTGTTCTGCGGCGAAGCCCACAGAGTCTGCACTGGGCATATTGCAACCTCGTAGCTGCCCTTTCAGTGTTACCATGCAACCTTGTCCTTTCTGGTCCATTTTGATCTCCTGAGGTTGATCCGTATCTCTTCCACCCCCAACACATCGTTCCATTACAAACCTCCTTCTTTGTCCTCTTTCCAGCCTACCACCTCACTCCTCTCATAGCCCTGCAAATATTATCACGTAAATTGCTGGAATAGCTGGGCCTCTGCTCTTGACCTACATATCACCGGGAGCACCTCCTTTAGCCTTAACAACCACTGCTCCCCTATTGGCCTCCTATTGTCTCCTGGCCCATGCTTCAACCTGCCCCATCCCTGCATCATTCTCCTGATGAGCAGTGATTTTGTCAGATCCTTCCAACCTTTTAAGCCACAGATAATGCTAATCCCTGCCAGGTAAACCCCCATTGTGGTGTGAGCGGTCCCTTTCTCCACTGCTCCACAGTGAACATTCCCAACTGTTCTTCTGTGGTGGACCACTTACCTCCATCCGGTGCTCAGCCTTGAATGCCTGAAACACCCACCAAGCCACATCGTAAGCCCTCAGAGTCCAGGGTGCCCATGAGCTGTGAAACAACAGTTCTGCTCCTTCTTCCAATGTCCCAGATGTTCATTGGTATGGGTGTTTTGTTTCTCCGCTGCTGGTGCCAGCCTCCAGAAATGGTCCAGCTGTAGGAGGAAAGGCTGTCCAGCCAGTATGTTGTGCACCCTTCTATGTGTTTTGCTCTGAATGACATGTTCAGCTGCAAAGCCCTTAACACTAAACATCACAATACTTGCATGACTGTTTCTGACCTGGCTCCCCTGTTGTTTAGGACCTCTACCACTGCTCTATTGTCACACCAAATGTCACTTTCCGATCCTGTAATTCCTCCCCCAGACCAGGGTGCATGCCCATATAGGCATGATCTCCAGCAATGTAATATCTCTCACTTTGCCGTCCCTTACCCAGCTGGTAGGCCAGGGTTCTGCAAACCACCTGTCCCTCAGGTACCCCCATGCCTAGCCCCCAGCAGCATCTGTGTAAAGCTCAGGTCTGTGTTGTACACCCATTCCTCTTGCCAGAAAGAGCACCCATTATACTTCCTAAGAAATTCTTCCCATATTTTAAAATCCTCCCTGACACCCTGTGTCAGGTCCACCCAGTGATGTGGCCTGGTGACCCCTGCTGTAGCCCTAGCTAACCTCTTTGTGAATGCCCTTCCTGGTCCAATGGCCCTGCATGTGAAATTCAGGTGCCCCAGTACCTGTTGCACTAGTTTTAGTTGTACTCTTCTCCTGTTGGTGTGTACTTGGATCAGTTCCTTCAATTTACCTACTTTTTGTCCAGTAGCCTAAATATTTCCTTTGGGGCATCTATCTCAATCCCCAGGAACTCCATCACCCTACTGGGGCCTTCTGTTTTTCTGGTGCCAGTGGAACCCTTAGTTCCCTGCATAACTCCTGAAACTTAGCCAGCATCCTCTGTGTTTTCTTTTCCCGCCCTATGAAAAGAAAATCATCCAGATAATGAATGACTGTCCTATATCCAGTTTTTTCTTGAATATCCACTGCAAGCATGTGCTGAATGCTTCAATGTCATGCAGGCTATGGAACATCCATTGGCATGGCTTTGTCAAAATAGTACTACCCCCAATTTTAAAACCCAACAGATCCCAGTCTTCTCTCCTAAGTGGCAGCAGTCTGAAAGCGGATTCAATGTCCATTTTGCCATCCATGTGTCCTCAGTGGCCCTGATTATACAGACTTCGTCATCTAGTATCGCATCCTTTACCTTACTATGTTCATCACTGATGAGGTCATTCACAGAGTCCCTTCTGGATAGGACAGGTAGTGTATCACCTGTACTCCCCTCTTGTTTCTTGGGTACCAAGCCCAATGGTGAAAAACGATGTTCCATAAAGAGGAGGTGTTAAATGGGCCTCCCTGCTGCCTTTTCTTTTCTATCTTCTGTCTTAACATTTCTTCCTTTCCTTTACCGACCCCAGGTTGCTTGCCTCCCTCGCTTGTCTGGGCCCCCACACTGCAGTGAAAACCCTGTGTTAAAACCTCTTATAATCATATCCCGCACACTTTTGTTCGGATATCTGTTCAAACAGGCTGACCATGCCTTTAAGTTGATGGGGGTTCTGGCCACCCAAACTGTTCCCTGTCTTGCCCTCGTATTCCTCCCCAGCCCCTCCCTCTCACGTTGTTCCAAGTTCTTCCCTTCAGTGGTTCTGACCCCCATTTGTGTTTCCTCTACCCTCCCTCCTGCTCCATGTCTGCCCCTTAAACCCCTGCCCTTCTCAAAAAACTGCTGCCCTGACACTTGGCCCCCATGCCCCTGTGCCCCTTGGACCCATGTCATTCTACATCTGCTTGCTGGGTGCCCTCCCCGCATTTTGAACAAGCATGCTGAAAACTACATTGAGGCCATAGAGCAAAATGCCTTGTTGTAAGCCCAGCAGCATCTCTGGGGCGTAGTCCCTTTTTCCCCATTCTCCTTTGGTGTGGACTGATCTGTTTCGTAATCAGTCCATAGGTCCAGCTGCTTGGTGTCCCATCTCCGTCCCTGAATGTTGCCATTCTCTGCTGAAAAAATTCATCTTAGTATAACCACCACCCCCTTTTGCTTTTGCCCTCCATATTATCAAGGAATAAGTGATGAGCGGGATGCCCAGCTCCGGCCTTTTTCAGGACAATGGCGAGAATGTGGCAAACCTCGAACCATCCATCCCAAGTCTTTCCTTTGTGAACTTGTCGTCCTCCTTCTTCCCTAAAAGCACTATTGCCACTGCCATTTCACTCTTACCTATGCTCTCAGCTTCCTCATGCTTGGCTGCCACTTCCCGGCTCACCAAAGTGAATATACACATACTCCCTTTCCATATCTTTTCCTTTGTGGCCAGTGGCACATGCTCGCCTATCCTCATCCTAAGCACCTGCTCTCTCTTGTACGTTACCTTCTTTCTCACCCCTTCATTTCTTCCTGGCACCTCTTTCTCCAACCTAATTTCTGCCAAAGCGGTTCCATCTGACCTGACCTCCTGTACCCAGCACCGACACAATTGACCTATATATTCTTTTATACTGTCCCCACTGCGCTGGGTATTTTACCTTCAACCTTGTCCGGGCCTGCTGCCTGGAATCTTCTGAGTGTCCTTGCTTCTTCCTGCAGTTGAGGGGAGGGTGAACTACTGGGTATTGGGGAGGAATACCACGTTCTGGGGTCTGGCCGGGTTCACCCAGGGAGGCCCCACTTTGATCGGAGGGAGGTACCAGTGTCACCAAGTCTATAGGCTGTAGAGTGCAGGATCAGCCACCTTGGTGGGTCCCACCACCAGTGGTGGCACCCTAGTGGGACTGCGTGGCCCTTCAGCTGGCGTTTCCCTCTGCCCCTTTTCCTGGGCCCACTTTCCTCTTCTCCCCATGTCTCCTGGTTCCTCCCCTCTCCTCTACCAGCTCCCACATTCTGTTGGCTTTTTCGCCAACTCAATTATAGCTCTGTAAGCATCTTCTTGGATGGCCTGCTCTTCTTGGTGCCATGTTCTTCCTTTCTTTCCACTGTGAAGACAACTACAGGAAGAGAAGACAGGATTAATTATACGTGAACACCTACATTTTAATGCCTTCCCTCTACCCTCGTGCAGTGCACCCGCATATCCGCTTGGGCCCCAGTAAGAGCCTCCATCCTGCTTGATAGGCAACCAGGTCCCATTGGCTCCTCCCTGCCCTGTCCTTTGCACGTGGCACACACCACATGAGCCATCCATCCCCGGGCCCACCCTTCGCCTCTTTTAAATCTATCTGTAATCCCTCTTTAATTATAACCTATGGAGTAAGGGAAAATTGCCCTTTGAGGAGCTTGTGTGTTCATGTTCCTATGTTCCATGGGCCAGACCCCTTTGTGGTCCAAAGCCTCCTCACCCTTTCCTTTTTCTCTTTTTTTCATCTCTTGTCCCCCACTGCTCCTCTGTTCATATTCCACCCCCCCTCGCATCTCTTGTGCGGCATGTGGCAGTCAATGCCTTGTGGTGCTCATGCGTCCGTTCCCCTTTTGTTACAGGGCCTCTTCCTGCTGGACCTACCTCAAAGATCCAATTGTCCCCCTTGGATTCCCTAAAAGTTTAAATGCAGGCCCTGCAGCCTCCCCTGCATCCCCCAATCATGCTGCTGTCTTCCCATCATTCAGTCAGGCCGCCCCCACGGGCGATTCCTCCCTGGGTGATATCACCTCCACCAGGTGCTGTGCTCAGCCATATGCAGGCCCAGATGGTAAACCACCCACCAGAGGAACAAGCCTCATCGTGACCACCCACGCGGCGTGTGACATCACACCATTTCGTACTCTCCTCCCAGCCCTTCAGGGCCTCTTCCAGCCTGTCAAATGGGCCACAACACGCAAGCAGCACCAAGACAAAGGAAAAGCTTCTGGCAATGCACCACGTGGCTTGCGATTTCATGCCATGTGTTCCAAAGATCGTCCCTCGCCTCCCTTTTCATGGGCCTCTACAGGCCTACTATTTACCACAGCAAACAGAAACAGGACCCCAAAATGTCACATGCAGCACAAAACAAACAGGGAAAAGGCTTTGTCATGACCCTAGCAGCGTATGACGTCATGCCATGAGTCTCAGAACGCCTCTCACTCACTAACCTCAAGGCCTCATCCAGGCCTACCAATTTCATTAGAAAAACAGCCAAACCAGCCCTAAAGGCAGCAAGCAGCCCAAAACAAAGGGGCAACCTTCATCGCAAACACCACGTGGTGTGTGAAGTCACACCATGGCCTCGGATTGCACTCTCACTCACTTTCTTCAGAACCTCTTCCAGGCCTGCTAAATTTTACCAGTGACCACAAAATTCACCCTTGTCCCAGCTTTCATCAACTGGCCAAAACCAACATCAGCAAAGCGCAACAGAGCCTCGAGCACTGGACTCTCACTCACAAATAAACCAGTGCCAGGGCAACTCCTGCAAGTAACCGATATTGCAGCCCTCCTCTGATGTAAGCCCCAATAAACTCCTAGCATGCCTGCCCTGCTCCCTCATAGACACGCTAACCTCGCTTTTAGGCTGTACAGCACCTCCAATTCTAACAAACTGGCTCTCCTTTTAAAACAACTGCCTATCAAAAACCCTGCTTCACCCTGTCTTCTAACATGTCACCATATCTCAACTAAACGCTGCAAAGATTTTTTTAAACATCTTCACATATCTTCCCAACTCAATTGTTGTATCCTTACCTTCTTCTCCTTGTGAACAAACCTCAAAAGTAATGCCAATCCGACATGCTGCAGTTGATGTAGAATCAAAACTCCAGCAAAAGTGGCTGAGGCCCCCTTGTGCTGTCCCTATGTACCTCCTTCTCCCCTCCTCCTGCTACCTGCCCATTGTTCTGGCCTCAGCCCCTCCCCTTCATTCTCTCCTCCCTTCTGAGCACAACCATTCCATAAAGGAGGAAGGGGTGCACCAGGACAACATGGTCTGCCCTTAAAGGGCAAACTCCATTATACAAGCATTTTTAATTTTCACTTTGATTATTATGCTTTGCTGCCTATGATGTACACTACACCAACACCATGAGCAGCTCGAGTTCCTTTACAAGGCTTAGCATCAGGATTGTAAACGACCACTGCTCCAGTCCTTTCTCTTAGACATTTTCCTGTGTTGCCCTTAGAGGCAACAAGGGGGAATTGTTAAACGAGGTCCCTGCACCCTAATTGGTACCTCAGAGGTACACTGTAGACAGCTAATGCTTAGGTATAGGTTATACTAATACTTAGGGCTAAGGGCATCTACCGTAAAAGAGTAGATGTGAATATGAATGCATATTGTTGTAATCCACATTGCTTGCTAATGCACATATATTTTACCTTGTATTTTCTGTCTATTTCTTACTTGTCAGATGCCAAGACACCTGTCCTTGAAGTAATTATAATATGTAAGACAACATTGCCATCCTTTGGTGATGTGCACCACTACATAGTTATGTAAGACTCTGTATAAGAACTCTTTGTTCTAAAACTGATGACTTTACAGAATCATATAATGTTATCTTGGACCATGGAGCCACCTCTAATTTAGCCAATAAGGCTCATCTCTGTAACCAGAAATGTTTCTATCTTGTGGTAACCATAGTAATTATCATAGGTATATAATGTTATGCACAAAGCTTTACACCTCGGAGACCGAGACACCCCAAGAGACTACAAAAGAAACCTAGAGGTGTAGAGAATGCTAGCATTGGCTCCCGGTTCGTATTGGTAAGAACTGCTTAGGGCAACTGTGATTTATCCTTGGTAGTAATAAACTTATTTATTACTCTAGTGCAACGTGTTTGTGATTACTTGCATTCCCAATATTGTCAAGAATCTGAAAGTGAGGTTTAGACCTTTGACACTGCCATGTATAACGTGGAGTTCCATCGGGTGACAACTTCCAGCTTCAAGCGGTGATGAGGCAGGCTGTTTTGTATCTGCAACTGCTGCAGTTGGTCATGGGCCTTTCCACATCTTGAAAAGCGATAGCAGATATGTCTTATGATGGTCAGCATTTCCTTTATATCAGGGTGCTGCAGAAACTCCTGAACTACAAGATTTAAACAGTGGGCCATGCATGGAACACAAAAAACACCATTAGTGATGCATTTCACCACATTTGACCCATTGTCAGTTGCTATGAACCCAGCTCTCAGGGACAGAGGGTTTAGCCATGATGTCAATTTCACTCAGTACCATGTCAAACAGGTTCTCACCAGTGTGCAAACAGGTCCGTGCATAGCAATCATTGCATGCTGGCGGATTCCAGGAAGATTGTTACCATGACAATCCACCTTACTGCACTGATTATTCACACTACCAACATCACTAACAACCCCTGACACCTGCGCCGAGTGTGCAGTTATACACAGATATGAACTCCCGCTGTTTTGCCACTTGTCCACATATCCATGACTTAAATGGATGACTGGAAGGAGGAATGTTGAATGGCATGTCTTACTGAGTCAGGCACAGTGCGGAACAACTCGGGACAGCACGGGTAAAAGTATGTCCTGGATGGGACTTTCCATTTTGGACACGCACGTGGAGCAAACTGCTGGAACCCAGAATTCTCTACAAAGGAGAAGGGCAAAGGTCAATTGCCAGCCTTTCCGCTAGAGCAGCATTACGTTCACGTGACACTGTATGATTGGTGGGGTACTTCAGCTTATGTGTAAAAACACTCTGTAACATGGGCTGACTTAAACGTTTTACACATGGTGTATTGTTCGTCACAAATGATTGAGCTCTGTGATGAATGGCATTGGCAGGGGTGGAGTGTGGTCATTTGATGAAGATGGATGCACAGGTGATGATGATAAACCCAGAAATGTTGTTATTTTGCCAGATTTGCTAACCGGGTTGATGTACCACTTGCACTAGACATACTGCATTCACCACCACCATCACCACCACAAAACTGCTACTCTCACCAGCACTGAACAACATTTCAAGTCATTATGGTCCTTCACCTCATCTTGCCTGTAGTAATCCTCTGCTCTTATTACCGCACTACTGCACCGTTTAATTTCCTACTGGGCTTAACAGTCATGGAAGGGGATAACATGCTGGCTATGGTTGCTGGTGACAGGGTGAATGCCCACTGTGGTATTAGCTTCCAGCTTGTGCTGGGTCCACATGAGCAAGTGCCTATTCTTAAAATGTGTAAGCTGCCCTCCTGTCCCCAGATGGCTCCCTTTTACCTCGACTCACATTACATGGCAAACCTGGCAGATTGCAACTGAATCATCATTTGCATCTTGAACAAAAAATCCCAAACAAGGAAGTGTGATGCTCTGCTTTTAACATGTCCATGATGATGTGGCTTATTTAAGTCTGTTATTTTAAGCACTGAAGTGGGGGGCACGTGATGTTTCTGGCACTACACACGGGACTGCAACTGACCACCATGACTACCTATCATATTGATTACTGGGTCATCATCATCATCATCATCATCAACTAAAAGCAGTAGATCACAAGTTTTTACTGGGGATTCCTGCAAACAGACTCAGACACAGCCACTTTTAATTTAGTTTTCTCCGTTTCCCAACTGAGGAACCTGCAGTTAATGATATCCATTCCTGATAAGTTGCTGGGTTTATAACCTGGTCAGAGTAATTTGAAGGAAGAAAATGCAAGTAATGGTTTGATTTTGTGTTTTGTTTCGTATAACTTGTTATAACAAGTTAAATTACTAGTGCCCTGTAAATGAGCTCACCTTGTGGATGCCCACTGATCCGTCCTTCCTGCTTTGCCACAGAAAATGTCACAACTGTGGTACCCTATAAAAGGTGTGAGTGTGGGGTGGTTGGGGATGGGGTGGGTGGCTGGGCCCTTCCCTGCTGAAAAAGAAGAACCATGGATGAAGAACAAGGAGGTAAGAGCAGAAACAATCAGTCAACAACAAATGCAGTAACCCTGAAAGCTTATCCTAATGTTAGATAAAACTGTAAAACCTGTAAAGCACCACCTGCAATAATTTCGAGAGAAGATATACCCTGTAAGAAACACTTTGCTACAGAGCAAAATAAAGCAGTAACAGAAGATATATCTTGCAAAGACAACTTGAATTAGAAGATTATAGCAGTAATCTGTTAGCACACCTGTAGGCACACCTTGTAATAATGCAGAGGAAGGTATACCAGCAACAACAATTTGAATCGAGAAAATAAAGCAATGAAATGTTAGCAACAAACAGTAGCAATCCCTGTGAGTACAAAATAAAAATAACAACACACAGTAAATCTGCTTAGCCAAAAAGTCTTAATCCATTTCCTTACTCTGGTAAGGTTCTCTGCTCTGTCCTTTCAAGCAATCTTAGAAGAAAAGAGCTCAGGTGAAAGCTAGGTGCCTCAGCCAGCAGACCAAGTCTTCATTATCATCATATTCATCAACATCACAACATCCACATCTTCTGCTTGGATGCTAGCATGTAGACTGCATGTTGCAACAACAGCAGCATCATCATCACATTCATCATCAGCATCTACACCACCATCACCTGATATTTTTCACCACACTGTGAATCACTGCTGGAAAATGCGTGGCGTTAAGTGCCACGGTGGACAGAATATCACATTGTATACTATTGTTGACATGATCATCAGAATCTAAGGTTCAGTTACTGGGATGTTACTGGGAAGTATGACATCATGTACGCTGTCACTCACTTGAAGTGCTTCACACTGAATATGTTTGGATACGGTACACTGGTTGGAATTAGAACTTGACGCAACACTACTAATACTACCTCCACCACCACTAACACCAGTAACACTAACACCACCGGCTGGGAAAACATCATCTCCCCAACTATGAGTGAAGCTACTGATTGGGCTGCAAAAAACATTGCAGGAGAAATACTTTTCCTCACATCAGCAATGCACTTCTGCATCTGCGTACTACCACCACCCACAGACCATCTTACTGCCAACATTGCCATGGTGAGAAACAGCTTTGCTTGCACATCTCTTTACAGGCATTTGGGGATCAACCACAAATATTATTAACAAATTCAGATTTTAATATGTTCACTTTCTGATTGGAGGGACGCTGGCTGGATGTGAAGCCAAATAAACAACTGTGGCTTCAGCAGCAGATAAGAGACTACTCTGAGACTGTCAAAATTAAAACAACTTTAGTAACTAGTGGTGCTGATGGGGTCACAAAACAATCCAGTCTGGTAAAAATACCTTTTGAATGTGGGGGCACTGAATACAGACAGTGCTGATTTGTAAGGCACTACAAGCAGCAAAACTAAGAACAGAGAACACGATTGCAGTAAAAAATCAGGCAACTGCAGTGGATAACAGGTTCACACTGTTGTGCTTAGTTGCAATTACACTTGTCTGTGTCACAATAAAAGGTGTATTATTTGAAGTCAGCAACACTGCACACACACTCACACACAACACAGAACAGTTTGTGTACAATGCTGAATGAGGAATGCGCACCAAATGCAAAAGTTCAGTGTACTATGCAACATTAATGTAAATTTATAATTTAAACAACCTGACCTTATGAAATGCTGCACCACATCCACAACAAACAGCAAGAAAAATTTGTACTATCACTGACAATATTACTATGTGTACATTAACACAGTCAGTTATATAACACTAATTTAACCAAAAAAGAAATCACTATTTCTCCAACTAAATTTACCTACACCACAGATACACCTCCCCACGACACTTTCACTGTCTTTCACCAAATACACTCAATGTTGTAAATTAACATTCAAAATCCACACATAAACAAAAGCGCTCAATGATATGAGCACAGGAGGTTTCTACAATCGATGAACTAAAGTTGGATCCCAAAAAGAACAAAAATGCTTTTGAACAGCTTTTACAAGATTCCTATTATAGACAGCTATCAGTTCACACTGTCTCCTACACCTTCCTACTCATACTACCCCAAACTGAGGCTGTACAGATCAATATAGAGCCCATGTGACTGAAATCCCATGAATCACTGCAAAATTTGCCTTTGAGCTGGAAAACAAGGCAAATTGGGTGAAATGAACTGCCATCAATGCAGTTTGCCTTAAAATTGGAAGAGTAGTGGCCTGGGAGGTAGAGTAATGCAAAGTCAGCGTTTGTAATGGACTTCGCATTCCTCATTATAATGCAATACTCGCTTTGCATTTGCAGACACTCTCACGAATCCACCTTTGCTACATAAATGGCTTGGTGGAGCTGATTGAGTCCACTTGCCCACTACTACTACTCATCCCTAACCAAAGGGGCTACCACACCCTATAATATCTGATTCTCTTTGATAGCTGATATATGCCATGCAATGGTAGCACCCTCTAGAAACTAAGGGAAGGCATAAGTAATGTGATTAAAACTTTTTGAATGAGTAAGGGTTATGTTTGCTGTACTTGGATTTATTTATTCATTTAACACCACTGTAAGACTAACCAAAAGCAGTTATTATTTTACACCCACAGTAGATTTCTATTTGTGTCATAAATTGTCTACTCCACACTAAATGCAAGATGCAGGTGACAGCTTGCATAGGTCATTTACCACAAAGATTTCAACATTTGTTCAGTAAGCATTCAGCAGTCAATTATTAGTTAAGCAGCTTCCAAATTTAAAACTGCAAAAGTCATCTGTCTAAAAGTCCAGTGTCTAAATTCTTTTATTTTAACTTTCAAATCTGGAAGGAAATACATTCACAGATACACAGTATGGTCAGACTAGATGGGCCTGGCTGTCCTCATCAGCTGTCAAATTCTATGTTTCTAAGTATCTATGTACATTCATAAGCTATAATTTAGATTAAATGAGAGTTTGTTTATATTAAGATGATTACCCCAAACACTTCTCCATTAGGTCCTAGTGTGGCAAAATTCCAGCTCCTGCATCTTACTGCCAAAATCCCTATGGCACAACCCCCCACACACACACACACAAACAGACACTGGACACACCACCAAACCACAATCCTGTGTGTAGGCACATAGCACAAGGCACAGGGCATGGTGATGTCATTCAATCGCCATGAGATTTATCTTCTAATTCAGCCACCCCTCCCTCTTATCACTAAAGCCACAACATTTCCTGACTTAACGGTGATCCCCTGGGTAGGAGGCACAGATGCTCATCTCAATCTCACCTTCCTTGGCTACAGGGATCACAACTGGAGTAAATATTTGACACCTCTCTCTTCATTTCGACATTGCTGACAAGTGGAGCAATTTAGTTTCTTAATATAAAATACAGTTTTCAACAGTTCAAAAGCATTAGTAGGCAGCTTCTCATAGGTGATTTTCACTCTTCCACTCAACATGCTTTCCATCAGAGATTTCCTAAATCCCAAACTGCTTCTAAAGCTCATGGCTACACTATTAAAGAACTAGTGTACTGAGCCATTTTAAGCACACTATGCTTATTGGAGTACATAAATACATATTTTGTCTGTGTAGTTCATTTTTCTCTGAGGTTGTAATATTTGTTTTATCACCAGGTCAAACATCATTCTGTGGGTATTTCTATCAGGACTCTGGCAAGGACTGTTTGTCTTATGTAACAGACAGTTCCAAAGGAACTGATATTGTGGGGGAAGTGTCCATATTTTTGAATGACAGCATTCAACTTAAGTACTGTTCCTCTGAGCACAAAACAAACAAACAAAACCTCAAATCACAAGTTGTTCCACCCAAGTTGAATCAAACTACTCAAATTAGATACCTGTCTTTATGTACAGGATATATAGTACTGTGTAATTTTATTATCTGAACCATACTGTCCTGTTCAAAACACTGACCTGACTGATGTTTGCCATTCAGCTTCTGACTGACGTAGGACTGCTTCTAATGTGCTGATTTAAAAAAAAGCTTCTACAGTACTGCATTTTAAATTGTGACCAGCTTTTGAGTCCAGTATCCTTTTACTTCCAAAGCATCTCCCAATATTGCACCATCTCTCAAAGTACAAAGACTCGCTTGGCTTCCTGGACAAGACTGTATCACTGCATTTCAAAACTCCAACTTTACTAGAGTTTGACTTCTTGAGTACAGTTAAGCTGCACTAATGTTCAATTTTGAAACTGGTACAGTATTTCAATGGAAAATCCACTCCTCCAAGTCACCCCTAAATTCTGTTTTTTTTAAGATGGATGTTTCACCATGGGGCCTTTACTGGACTCCTCTCACTGAAGTATCTCACATTATGTCTAACCTGGAGCTAGTCTCAACTAAGAAAGTTGAATTTAGATGACCTTTGCAGACCCTGCAATAGGATCTCTCTATATGGAAGTCACTCCCACTTATCCTTTTGGGGTAATTAACCTTATAAAATGAATATTTTCCCTAATTTTATTCCCCTTAACATGCTCAACCTTTATCACCGTTTGTCCTGGTTTAAGCGGGTACATGTTGTACTTATTGATTTTATATGGTTTAGTAAACACCACAGACGCTCATATGAACCATTTGACTATTCCAAAGACATTGAAAGGGTTGAAATTGCCCAATCTCACTGCATACTATTTTGCTAGTAATGCTAGAAAGTATTTGCTGTGCCTGCCCTGAGCTCATGATGGGACTTCCCTGTATATTTCCTCCTCTGGATAGATTTGGAATTGGCTGTCTTTAAGAAGATGAGTTTCTCTCCTTCTGCCATGTCCTTTGTTGGTCTCTGTCTCTTTCTAGGGAGGTTTGAGACTTAGTCATAGAGTCTCTTTAGGGTCAGGGACCAGTTGGGTGAGCCTTTATGTTTTCCTTTCCCAGCTGGCATTTGGGAACCCTAATTACAAGGTGGGGGATCATGTCTTTCTGAGCGTTGGTTTCCTCCCAACTACAGATTGATAAAGTTGATAGTCTGCTCCAGGATTGCAATTTTATGTCAGTACTGGATATCTGCACTGTGTTTCAAGTAGAGCAACAGCATGTTTTCAAAATCTGAAAGCTGTGGGGCCTGACGGGCTTCACTGCAGAATTCTAAAAGAACCAAGGGGAGAACCAGTGACACCACTAACTACTCTTTTTAATAAATCATGGGAGGATGGTGTGGCACCTGAGGATTGGAGGAGGGTAGATGTGATTCCCTTCGAAAAGTGGAAGCAACATAGAGGTAGGAAACTGCAGACCTGTTAGTTTGACCTCAGTGGTAGGAAAATTATGGAATCACTTCTGAAGGAAAGAATTGCTGAGTACCTAGAGGGTAGTGGGGCACAGGACCCAAGGTACTGTAGCATGTATTCACAATGGGAAGGGCATGTCAGATGAAACTAACCAATTTCTTTGGCTGTGTGACCAAAGTAGTAGATCAGGGAGGGGCTTTTGGCATGGCCTACCTAGACTTTAGCTGAGGCATTTGACACAGTCCCACACAAAAGATTAATGAGCAAGTTAGCCAGCCTGGGGTTGAGTCCCATGGTTGTATTCTGGGTAAACATTGGCTGTTTAACAGTACTCAGAGAAATAGCAAGTAGGTCTACTCCAAAGAAAGGAAGTTACTGGTGGGTACTGCAGGGTTCAGTACTGGGACCAGTCCTCTTTAACATCCTTATAGGTGACATGTGCAGAGGGACTGGATGGAAAAGTATTCCTATTTGAAGATGACACAAAGATCTGCAACAGGTTGATACACAAGGGGTGGAAAAGATGAGAAGGGACTTGGCAAGGATGGGAAATGGTCAAATGTATGGCAGCTTAGATTTAATGCTAAGAAGTGCAAGGTAATGCACATGGAAACAAAACCCTCAGTTCAGGCCTTTGCTGTTCTGACTGCCTTCACAGCTTCCTTTTGCTTTAACTGATACAATTCTCTGCCCTGCTCCTTCTGTGATTTCTTGTACTTTCTGAATGCTTCCTTTTCTCTTGAACCTTCACTGCCTCCTCCTTTGAGAACCATAGTGGTTTCTTACATAGTTTTGTTTTGTTTATTTGCTTCACACAAAGGCTTGTTACCTCTGTGATGGCAGTTTTATTATTCCCATTGTTCTTCCACCTCCTTCCATAAGATGCATGCTTATCGCTAATCTTGGTACTGGTCTATGGCTTATGGACAATAGTGGCTTCGTTGGTCTTGCAGCAGAACAGACCTCCAAATCCCACACCATTTCCTAATTTACAATTTAATTCTTACCCATTTATTTCCTCAGACAGAAGATTCATATTACTACTGGAACATAGTTTTTCCCTGATGGGCTTTAACTGGCTTCAGAATTTGGAAGAATTGCCTACCTATATAGCTTGTGCTAAGAAACATAGAAACACAGAAACATAGAAATTTGCAGGCAGAAAAGGACCTCTTGGCACATTCAGTCTGCCGAATACCCTCCCTCTCTGTCTAGTTCATCTTACACCCTCTGTTCCATGCCTTTAGTTTTACTTAGCCTATGTAGTTGTCCCAAACCCTCTTGATAAGTTCCACTTCATAAGGTTTCATGTTCTTCATAATTTATACTATACCCTCAACATTTGTTTCAGTTTGTTCCCATTAACGCTCCCATCTGCACTGTTGTGGGGCCACCAAAGGTACCTCACTCCATATTTTGGGGATTGTGATGAGGTTCAACCCCTTTGGGAGACCCTTACTAGGTATATCTCATTTATTTATCCTGAGGTGTGCCTGGTAGGTGAAGGAAGTATGCCATGGCTATGCTTTCTATCTCTGTTAAAAGATTGTTCTCCAACACTGGAAGGACCAAGCTTTGTTATCTTATCAGGAATAGTTACAAGAATGTCTTTTCAACCTATGTTTGATGAAAATGATTGCTAGTGTTCAAACCCGGCTGCATGTTTACCAGGCCAAATGGGGACACTTCACACATTATATACCATTTGACTGCCTTAGAGCAGACCCTCTCCCATTTTATTTTTCTTGCCTGGGCTTTGTACTTTGGTGTTCTTCAGCCCTTTTCCGTTGTCTCCATGGTGTTGTTCGAGGCGAAACATATATTGTCTACAAAGTTCGTTACTTCAGTGTCAGATCCTGTGATTTATACTTCTTTCTTTAGATACAGTGTCATGTTTCAGAGGGGTTTCTGCATGAGTCTGGCATACTCCACTCCCAAATAAGAGTGGGTTGAGTGGGAGTTGGGGTGGGGTGACTTTTGTGTTATTTTGGATTGTTTGTTTGTTGTTCTTGTTCTGATTGTGATTTGTTGGTTACTGTTGCTATTTGAAACTAAAAATAAAAGAAGATTTAAAAATGTAATCAGTAACATGGTATCATCAGTGTTTTGTTTAAAAAATGTGTCACGGGAAGCATGAGTACGTCCACCCTGCCAGCTGACTTGCCAGTCAGTGAATCAGCAGTCGGCAGTCAGTATTTCTTGATTTTGGCTTCTTTGTTTAGATGGTATAGGCACCATGTTTCTGAGTCCATAGAATGGTATTTCCAGTGTGTTTTTGGTGGAATGGAGTAATGTGAATGAGTGATGCTTGAGTAACTACCCTGCCCCATCAGTTGACACTGGATGGAAACCTGAAATTTGTCTCCTGTTGTCAACTCATTGTCGGCTCCTGTTTTATTTTAAGTTTCTAACTTTAAAATTTTGAGTTTAAAGGCTCCTGGCATGTAGGGTGAAGTAGGGTGAGTAAGATACTGTTACATATGGACACTGGTTTAAAACACTATGCAGGATGACATGTCATGACAGTTCACTGCAAAACTATTTTCATGGAAATGGTCTCACTCGTGAATATAATGAAATATTTTCACTGTAAAACTTTCTTGTCCTATAGTATTCATTACTCACACACCCAAGTTGCATTTTTATATAAGTACATCCCTTTAGGATATTGCAGTCCTTGAGGTAAATTTTTTTCTTGGCTCAATAAGCCTTTCCCAATCACTAGTTTAAAAAAGAAGAAAGAAAGAAAGAAAGAAAGAAAGAAAGAAAGAAGAAAGAAAGAAAGAAAGAAATATGTCTGTATTTTAAATCCTGCGAAACATCATTTTGCTGCTGAAACATAATTACATACTAACATATGAACACCAGCAAATAGAGGCCATTCAGTCCATCTAGTCTGCTCAAATGTGCAGCTTCAGTCCACCCCTAGACTGTGGCTGCCCCATATGCCCCCCATGTCTTGCCCCTCTCACGGTTTGTACCCTCCCTTGAATCTGTCCCCCAGAGGCCCCTAACACTCTGCAGTGATCGACTTCTTCTGGCAAAGCATTCCACCCTGCCACCACCCTTTCTGTGAAATAGTGCCTCCTCAGTTCCCTCTTGAACCTGCTCCTTCAAACTTCATAGAGTGTCCACTGGTTTCCCTTCCGCCTTTCAGATTGAACATACACCTGGTGTCTACTCTGTTCAAACCCTTCAGGTACTGAAGGTCTCAATCATATCCTCTCTCTTCCTTCTTTCCTCCAGGCTATACATATTGAGCTCTCTCAGTCTCTCCTCATATGGTCTATCCCCAACCCCAGGATCATTTTGTTGCCCTGCACTCCCTCCATTAGTTTGATGTCCCTTTTCAAGTGGGGCACCAAATTGCACACAGTACTCTAGGTGAAGTCTCACCAGGAACCTATACAGGGCAAGATGACCCCCATTCCTGAAGTAATCCCCTTGCTATGCAACCTAGCATCCTGTTTGCCTTCACTGTTGCCTTCCTGCACTAAACAGAGTGGTTCATATCTGCAGTTACCAAGCACTCCCAGATCCTTCTCCCCTTGGTTTTTGTTAATGGGACACCTT
This sequence comes from Neoceratodus forsteri, assembly GCA_016271365.2. Classification (NCBI taxonomy): domain Eukaryota; kingdom Metazoa; phylum Chordata; order Ceratodontiformes; family Ceratodontidae; genus Neoceratodus; species Neoceratodus forsteri. The sequence goes on from CM057451.1 coordinate 421,049,782, forward strand.
CCAGCCAGAAATTGTTTTTGCCTCCTAAATGCATAAGTTTGCACTTCCTGGATTGAAATCAAGCTGCCAAGTGTGTGACCATTTCTCCAGTTTTGCCAAATACTCCTGAAGTACTTTTCTCCCTCTCCCCATCTAGCTTGGCACAAATCTTTGTGTCATCTCTGAAGAGACTGATCTTGCTCTTAATCCCTACTGCAATGTTGGCTATAAAAATGTTAAAGCACTGAGCCCTCTGGTACACCACTTGTTACTGCCCTGGGTTCAGATGCACCCCCACTACTATCTTCTGCTGTCTCCCCTGCAGCCAGTTCTTGACCCATCTGACCAGTTTCCTCCCTCCTCCCAGACTCTTCAACTTGCAAGTCAGCCTACCATGTAGCACCAAGTCAAAGGCCTTGCTGAAATACAGGTAGAGGACATCCACCATGTCCCTGTCTAGTGCCCTCTTAACTCAGTTGTAAAATCAACCAAGTTCATCTGGCAGGATCTGCCCAAGACAAACCTGTGCTGTCTGATGTCCTGGAGATTGTTTTCCTCAAGAAATTGCACCAGTCTTCCTTCAGGATTGTCTCCATCAGTTTTCCTACAATTACAGTAAGGCTCACCAGTCTGTGGTTGCCCAGTTTGCCCTTGGGCCCTCTTATGGAGAGGTACCACGTGCACTTCCCTCCAGTCCCGGGCACACCCCGAGTTCAAGAGGTATTGAACAGGTTCACCAATGGCCCTGCACCAGGTTTCCTCTGCAACTCTTTCAGCACCCTGGGGTGGACTCGGTCTGGAGCCATGCCTTGTCCACCTTCAAGGACTTGAGCCCTCCTCACCCTTTCCACATTGATTTCCCCATCTGTGGTTGATTCTCCATCATCCTTTCCCTCCCCTTCCACTCAGGTACAGGCCCATCCCTCTCCTTGGTGAAGACTGAACAGAAATATTCATTAAGCACTTCTGCCTGCTCAGACCCTTTTCTACCCATCCACTTCTCCTCCTGATCCTAACAATTTGATCCTTGCTCTTCCTCTTCTCTCTGATATTTCTGAAGAAATACTTTTCTCCTTCTTTGATCCCCTGTGCTAACCTCTGTTCTGCCGCCTTTGCTGCCCTTACCACTCTCCTCACTTATCTGGATTTCTTCACAATTCTCTCTGTTTTCTGCCCTGTTGGATCTTTTGTAGGTCCAAAATGCATTCCTCTTTTCCCTCACCTTCTCCACTACTTCTCTACTCATCCAACCAGATTTCCTGGTCCTGGATTTCTTGCTCTGGCTCTTGATACAAGTTGTGGTGGCTTCGGCCACCTGCCTTGATGACTCCCCATTTTTGTTCCATGTCCATTTCTGGGAGGATGCTTGCCATATGAATTTCCAGTATCGTCCCATCCCAAAGTCTGCCCTTTTGAAGTCAAGACTACTTCCCTACCCAGCAGTTGAGAATCACACTGTGCAGTGGTCACTGCTTCCCAGAGAGTTCCTCCACTCACCCATCCCTGGTCTGTTCCCCATCTTCCAGTACCAGAACTAGTATATTCCCTTCCTCGTAGGCTCCATTACCCTCTGAATAAGGAAGCCATCCTGGAATGCTTCCAGGAGGATCTGTTCCCTGGTGCAAGTGTTTGCTAGGATGCTTCAATCCACCCTGGTAGACTAAGGTCCTCCACCACCACTGTGCTCCTTTGCCATTATGCCTCCTTATCTGCTCCCCAGTTCCTGTGAATGTCCTGCTTCTGGGACGAGGTCTCTAAGCAACCCAGACAGATCTTGGTCCCTTTCTGGTTGTGCAGTTAAAACCAGATTTATTCAACCTGCCTGCCTCCCCTTCCTCTTTATTACATCTGATCCCTTCTCTTACATAAATGGCAGCCTCCCCACCTTCTCTTTATCTCTATTCCTCCAGAATAGTTTGTACCTGTTATGGTTAGAACCCAGTCACAGTGCCTGGTTGCCCACATCTCAGTCATCTCAGCTATGTCCACCTCCCCTGTTCCATCAATGCCTGCAACTCTGCCAACATTCCCCAGGCTCCTAGAATTTAGTGAAATCATTCTCCATGCTGCTCCTATCCTTCCTGCTTCCCTTACCCTTCCTCCTACCCTATATTGCCTAAGCTCATATCTATCCCTTTGGTGGGGAAAGGTCATGGGACCCCTCTCTGGTGAGTCCCAGCTCCAGTGCCCCCACCTAGTTTAAATTATACATCTCATTGATAAAATCCCTCAGCTTCTGCGTCCATGCCTATGACATTGCCCTGCTGAGGTGAAACCTATCCCTTGCATAAAGATCTGTTTTATCTATGTACTACCCCAGTCTCCACCAATCCATACCCATTGGTCCCACACCATTCCCTCAGCCACTTATTGAAGTCACTGATTCTTCTCTTCCTGCCTGTACTAGCCCTTGTCATTGGCAGAACTTCTGAAGAGGCTACCATTGTTCCCTCTTTGCTGCATAGCATTCCAGCTTCCAAGCTCTCTTGTACCTCCTCTATCCGTCTCCCTTTCCAGGTGATGTCATTCCAGGTGAACCACAATGTGTTGGTTCCCCCCACCTTCCCACATATCTGCACATATGCCCTCACTCTACTCACTGTCATGCCTAGCATGCATTCTACCAATATGTTACTTTTCTGGCACCCTTTCCCCATCTTATACCCTTAAGTAAAGAATCCCTAAATTATGACCTCTGATGCTTATCCTACTCACCCTCTTGTTGCCCTCCACTCCCTTGCCCCTCCAACTTGTGAGGTCCTCTCATCCCCTTGTCTCACCTCCTCCTTGCCTCCCTAACCTTTGTCCTGTCCTCTCTCCTCTTGCAAATATGACCAGGCTACTGACCTCCACCTCTGCACTTTTTCCATCTGTGAGAACCTCCCTTTGCACTCACTTGTTGCTCTGTCCACCACGCTGCCACCTCCTCTACAATTACTTCCCTGTCTTCCCTAAAATGTGGCTATCACCCTCCAGACTCCCCTCCTTTCCCTATCTTTAGCCTTCCTGGGCTGCCTGCCCGCATCCCGTCCTCCTGTTCCTTGCTCCTCCCTCCCTCTGGAGAGACTGCATCACCATCACCTTGCTGCTCCCCCGCCAATGTGTCTTCTTGGTGTGCTGCTACTTCCTCCTCGATGTGTGCCTTTCCCTCTAGGGTCCTCTCCATGCTCGTTCACTATAGGCTTCACTCCTCTCTGTTACCTGGTCTTACAGACTAGCCAACACTGAGAATCTGTTTGCAGTGCTAATCTCATTACCTTGAATAGGTCCAGTCCCCTTCCACAGGTTGATATCTTTGCTCCGACCTAGTCTTAGTTATGCCCCTGTGCCTGATCCTCCTCCAGTCATCTTCTCCCTTGGCTGCACCCTCTTGTGTGGCCCTCCTGCTGTCCCACATAGTTCACCCTTATTTTTGCCTGTTTTGAGCTCTTTGGATGCCTTATTAGTTTACCCTCCTGTCTGTGTTCCCCCTTATTCTGTCTCCTCCATGCCTCTAGTTCCCCCTCGTCTACCCTATTTCCTGCCTGAGCTGGCCACCTACCAACACACCTGACACTCTTGCCTCCAAACTACTCCCAGGAATATGGCTGCTCGACATCCTTGGCAACATACAACCCATCCCATCTCCCTACCCTATTTGACTGCCCCTGCATCCTCTCCTCCCTTAACCTGGTCCTCACCCACTCAGTGGAACCCTTTGCCCACCTTGGACTCCCCAAGTCTGTACAGGATACATGCTACCTTCCAGTTATGCTCTTCCTGTCTACCAGCTTGGCCTGCTGCCTGCTGTTCTCCCTGATGATGTCCTGCAGATGCTGCTCAAATGCTACCTCCTGCTTCATGGCACTCAAGCTTCAGGGTCACTTGGTCCCTTGAAATATAATTGGATCACAGCCCCTCTATTGGCTGGTCCAAGTCATATGACCACTCCTCCCCTCCTGTGTATTTCCCAAACTCTCCCTCCCTCAGTTAAATGCCCGTCCACCTCTTCACCACTGGTGCAAAAACAGATTTTGGCGGATTTGAAAAATGATAGCTGTTACATTCATAAGGTGTTGTAAAGATAGGGCTATATTGAAAATTTGTGGTAAAAATATTTTAAATTACCAAGTTATGGGAAAGAATAGAAAATGTCATTGTTCACTCATAACATTTTCATTTTACATATGTTGACCCCAAATTTTCAATGTGCGCTTCTTATGACACCCCTTCATGAGGCAGAAGTGGTGAAAATTGTCTAATCCCACCTGATCGGTGATTTTCCTAAACAACTGCAAAATCACCTTTCAGTCCTGATTTGCATAATTCCACCACCATTTTTCATGAGGTGATGTCCCAAAAAGGCTATGTGGAAAATTTGAAATGAAAATATACAAACATGACAAAGTTTTCAAAACCCTATTGAAATATATTGAACCACACTTTCCATAATTTCTAGTATCTCAAGTCCTGGTTCCAGAAACAAAATGTGTCTTGATCAGAGAAGGATCTAGTCTGTTGTACTTGTTCAGGTGAGTGAGTGTCTGTGGGGGTGCTGGGTGCCGGGTGAAAGGTTGGGGTGGAGGGATGAGGGGATGTGTTAGAGCGGATCGACAAGGGACCGTTTCTCTTTTCACAGGTTTAAAAAATTCATGAGATGGGTTTCTTTGTTTTAGGTCACATTCTCACTGGAAATTGTACACCCAAGTGCCAAGCTATAATGAGGGCAATAGTAGCAGTCTACCTGAAGGGAGGTGGGTCAAGAGGCAGTGGTACCAAGATGGAAAACCTGGTCTGCTTATATTAATTAAAATATCAAAAACAAATACATATAAATACTGTGAAGAGTGGGAGGGTGACTTGGAGGGGAGGAAAAGAAGCAATACTGGAGGTGGGCACCCTGTCCACTAAATAATTATATAGATAGATGCATAGGTAGATGTAGAGATAGCCAAACAGGTAGACAGACAGACAGAACAAGGAATTGGCAGCTCACTGCTCTCAGTGCAGCCTGCAGCACAAATTTCAACTGCAGCTGCATAACTCAGAAATGTCCCACAGTTGTAAAACAGTGAATGTGGGCAATGGCTCCTCTCACTAAAGCTGAGCAACTGGGATTTTAGGGTGCCTGGTAAAGGTATTTCTAACAACTTATTAAAGAAAACAAATACCAGAATCTAGTTAATTGGGACTTGTTTAGCTAGTGTCTATTTTTTTAAAGAGATAATTTTGTTATGTTTTGATGATTGTAAATTTAAAAAGGAAAAGAAGCGGTGGCTATTTTGATTGGTGTTTTCTTCAATATAATTGTATTCTTACACAAAATAAGCAGTTGTGATAGTTTTTACCATTCAAAATAGTTTTGTGTTTTGTTACCTATCGTATTTTTTGGTTAATGCAAACATCCTTATAACTCTTAAACCATTTACTATTTCTTCAGGAAACCATGCAAAAGCACATCCTTGGCACTGGCCATTTCAACCCTGAAAATTTCAAAAAATAATTCCACATCCTCTAGGCTGCAGGTGAGAGGAAATAAGATGCAATGTTAATTATAGTTTTTTTTTGGTTGTTTGGCGCTCTGTGTCTTGGAATGCAAACAATATGTCATCACACAGCTTCTCCTGTCTTGCAACTCTAACAGCCTGTGACGTATGCCAGATTTTGGCCTGTTGCATCAAGCAATGCCAAGGTTGTTAAGGTAAAAAAATTGGGGTTTACATTAAGCGGCCAACACATCCCTAACTGTGAGGGCACTACCACACTACTATAATACTTAGCATAAAAATATGGAAACATAGAATCTGTTGGTAGATAAGGCCATATGACCCACCTAGTCTGCCCATTTCCCTACTCCACTGCTGCAGCCCCAGATCCCTATTTGATCTGCAGTTCTACTGCTCTGCACATCTCAGGATACCCTTATGTATATCCATGTATCTTGAAGCCCTCTATTGTTTTGCTCTCACCACTTCTGCTGGAAAGCTGTTTCATGGCTCCACCACCCTTTCATTGAAAAAGTACTTCCTAGCATTACCCTTGAGCCTTCCACCTTCAGCTTCATATCATGCCAACTTGTTCTTGTGCAGAGTTTTCTCTGAAATATTCTTTCCACGGTACCCTGTTTATTCCCCTAAGGTACTTGAAAGTCTCTATTATATCTCCCTCTCCCTTATTTCCTCCAGTGAATAGATATTAAGATCCCTAAGTCTTTCCTCGTAGGACTTCTGGTGCAGTCAATGTACAATCTTTGTTGCCTTTCTCTGGACTGCTCCAATTTTGTCAATGTGCTTCCAGAGATAAGGCCTCCAGAACTAGACACAGTACTTCAGCTGAGGCCTCAACAGTGATCTGTACAGTGGAATCATCATCTCTTTCCTTCTGCTTGTTATAACCCTCCTATACACCCCAACATTCTGTTTGCTCTCCCACTGCCTTTTCACACTGTTTGGTCACCTTTAGGGTTATCAGATATGATAACCCTCAGGTTTCTCTCCTGGCCAGAATTCCCCACCCATTCTGTACTCCTCCCTTGGATTCCTGTGATACAGATGCATGATCTTGCACTTTTAGCACTGACACTCAACTGCCAGACATCCGACCTCTCCTCTAATAGGCTTTGGTTCTTTCTCAATTTTTCCATCCCTCAGGCATGTCCACTCTGTTGCAGATCTAGGTGTCATCTGTAAAGCAGCACACTTTTCCCTCAGATGCTCTGCAATTTCTTTAATGAAAACATTGAATAGGACTGGCCTCAGCACTGACCCCTGTGGAACCCCACCTCACCCTCTGCGTCCTGCCCTTAATCAGTTCCCAACTGACTTTACCACTGTAGGACCCACTCTTAGGCTTCCCAGTTTATTTAGCAATCTCCTGTGTGGACGGTGTTGACGGCCTTGCTTAAATCAAAGTAGGTCACATCCACTGCCCCTCCCTGATCTACCACCTGATTTCCCAGTCAAAGAAATCTATAAGATTCATCTGGCAGGAACTTCCTGCTGAGAATCTATGCTGCCTTGGATCCTGTGCCCTGCTATCCTACAGAAACGTCACAATCCTGTCCTTAAGTAAGGACTACATTAGTTGCCCAACTACTGAGGTCAGGCTTACAGTACAGTAATTGCCTGACTTCTCTTTGCTTCCACTCTTGTGGAAAGGGACCACATCTGCTCTTCTCCAGTCCTCTGGTACCTCCCTCATCTCTAGTGATGTGTTGAAAAGTGCAACCAGTGGTTTCACCAGCACTTCCCTGAGTTTCTTTAATACTCTGGGTGGATCCCATCTGGCCCCTAGCATTATCTGCTTTTATTTGCCTGAGTTCTTCTAGGAATCTTTCCACCATGAATGGGATGGTGTCTAGCTCCTCCCTGAATATCCCTCTTAATGAGTCTTTGTCCTTACTCTCCCTTCCTGGTAAATAATGAGCAAAGTACTTGTTCAGTATCTCAGCCTTTTCAAGGTCATCCTCCACCCTTTCTCCTCCTTCCTTCTTCAGCCTAACAATCCCATTTCTGGTCCTTTTCCTCTCACTAATGTATCTGAAGAAGGTCTTGCTTTCTTAATATCCCAGGCAATACCTTCCTATGTCTGTGCTTTAACCCTTCTAATTATTTTCCCAGATTCCTCTGCTTCTCCAGATATTGTTCTTTGTCCTCATCCTTTGTATTTCCTTGTGTCTTCTGAATGCTCTTTCTTTTTCTTACTTTCTCTGCCACTACCTTGAGAACCATAATGGTCTTTCCTTTTTTATTCATGCTATGCATTTTGACACAGTGCCTTGCTACTTCTGTTATGAATCTCTTGAGTCTAGACCACTGTTTTGCCACATTTCCCTTTATCTTCCACTACTAGGGCTCTTTTAAGATTTCTACTCATTTCCATAAAGTTAGCCTTCCTGAAATCTAGGATCATTATCCTTGTATGGCTTGCCTCCTCCACTGTGGTTACTTTAAACCATATTGTCCTGTGGTTGCTGGTACCTGAGGGACTGCCCACCTCCACATTTGTAATCCTGTCCCGTTGATCAGGACCAATCCAGTATAGTTTCCTTGTGGATTGGTTCTGCTACAAGCTTGTCTTTGTTTGCCCTATTCAGGGCAGTCATGAGTCCCTGCCCCAAATGATTCTCTTTGATTGCTGATACATGCCATGCAATGGTAGAACCTATAGAAACTAATAAGTAATGTGATTACAAATTTTGAATGAGTAAGGGTTATGTTTGCTGTACTTGGATTGATTTATTCATTATAACATCACTGTAAGAATCTCACATAAAACAGTTACTGTTTTAGATCCTCAGTAGATTTCTATTTGTGTCCATAAGTTGTCTACTCCACACTGAAGGCAAGATACAGTTGACAGCTTACACAGATCATTTTTGTCATGAAGATTTCAACATTCTATATGAAATGCTTAAGGTCTCAAGAAAGGATTTAAACTTTGGGACATTTAGTAAGTCAAAATAAAATATAAAACTACAAATAATAAAAATCCATTCAGACCTGTAGTTAAAAAGTGAAAATTAAGAACTACTTTAAGTTTTATTGTCATTTATAGACAGAGATCACAAGGTATTTAATCTAAAGAAAGGTGAGCGTCCTGCCCCCTAGCATGCATGTTTCGAATACAAACAGGTCCTTAGTCAGGTTTGTTACACCTGAACTTTAATTTTATTATAAAATTATAAACAATATCAATGTTTAGGTTTATTATTATTAAAACCTGTCTTCATGTCAGACAGTGTTGGCATGAGCACACTCCTAGTTTCTGGGCTGCCGACAAGTGGAGCAATTTAGTTTCTTTTTATATAAAATACCATTTACAGCACTTACAAAGCTTTAGTAGGCAACTTCTCATAGTGATTTTACTCTTCCACTCAACATGCTGTCCATCAGGGATTTCCTAAATTCCAAACTGTTATCTAAAACTCATGGCTACACTATTAAAGAGCTAGTGTAATTAGTATTCTTAAGCACACTATGCTTATTGGAGTCCATAAATACATATTTTTTTCTGTGTGGTTCATTTATTTTTCTTTGAGGTGTAATATTAGTTTAATCACCAGAGTCAAACACCACTCTGTGGGTATTTCTATCAGGGTTCTGGCAAGGACTGTTTGTCTTGTCCACCAGACAGCTGCAAAGGAACTGACATTGTGAGGATCTGTCTGTATTTTGAATGACAATATTCAACTTAAATATTGTTCCTCTGAGCACAAAATGAACAAAAACCCTCAAATCACAAGTTTTTCCACCTGAGCTGAATCAGACTGCTAAAATTACATACCTATCTTTATGTACAGAATATATAGCATTGTGTAATTTTGATTATCTGAACAGTACTGTCTTGTTTAAAACATTGACCTGACTGACATTCCATGTTCGACTTCTGAATGGCATTGGACTGCTACAATGTGCTAATTTTAAAACTTCTACAGTGCTGCATTTAAATTGCAGATCAACTTTTGAGTTACTACCACTTCTGCCTCCAAAGCATCCTCAACATTGCACCCTCTCTCAAAGTATACAAACTCACTTGGCTCCCTGGACAAGACAGTATCACTGTACTGCTCAAAAACCAATTTGACTACAGTTCAACTTTCTGACTATTGCTACCATGCACTAATCCTTAATTTTTTAAATTGGTACAGTATTTAAACTGAAGATTAACTTATCCAAGCCACCTCAACCATTGCACCCCCACACTGAGTTGAGACCTGCTGAAATTGTAGAGCAGACAGAAAAAAGCATCCACAGTATATCTGCACTAGCAGTCACTCCCACATTCACTCAGCCAGTTGGCTAGCATCCACAGTGCAGCATAATCAATTGTATTATAAGTGATATTATAATAAAATACTGTACAAAGTGAGTGAAGTGATTTAATGTTCTGTATTACTAAACATGCTTTACTGTGACTCAGGGACTGAGGAGGAGACACTCAGCATTTTCCTTTTAGTGGACCATGTATGATGATTGGGGACTGTGGTGGTGGAGGTGGAGGTCTGAACTCATCCCTGTTTTTGTTATTGATACATTTGTTAGTTTTGAAGCTTTTAGGTAAATTAGTTTGCTTGCCAGTGAGAGGTGGAGGGACTGTGACAGAAGATGGGGATACTCTACATTTTCCTTTACACCGACTGTGGATGCTGACTGGGAATTGTGGTGTGAGGGGTGTCAGTGCCAATCTGCACACATCTGAAGGCTTCATTCTTAGCTTGAAATACACACAGCCGATTGACACTGTTCCTTCACTAATGTCACTTTGAATGCTTATTGTTGTGTGCATGATGGAAAAACACAAAAACTTGAAAGTGTACTAAAATGGTAAGTATAGCAAATTCTTTATAGCACATCTAAATAACTACAAAACAAATATTAACTAGGAGACTGAAGACCTGGGGATGCAATCAGGAAATCAATAAAGTTATTTCATTGCACTAGCTCTTTAGGTGCGTTGGTGTAAATATTCTTTCATGCATAAACTGCACCACACTAAACAGTCCAGTGCATACAATCCACGAAATTCCATCCTTCAGATGAGACATTAAACCAAGAACCCTTCTGACCTTCTTTAATCTCTTTCCAGGCTGAGTAAAAGCTCCCACGGCACTTATAGATGAAAAGCAGGGAATTTGGCAGTTTTCCTGCTCCAGTGCATACTGGAAACAAGCTATTAGAGCTAAATGTGCATTTCCTGGTTAAATATTGTAAATAAACAGAATCAATAAATGTATTTCAGTCAAATATACATCTATATATGTTGCTTAAAAAGGCAGTCAATTGAATATTGAATCACATATCAAAAATGTGGTACTTGTACTAAAGACTTGGAACAAACATTTATTCAAACACTGGATGATGTAACTCACTAACAACCCTTCTGTAAGACTGACATGTCTGAATGACTGAGCACTCTTACAAAAAGGATATCAATCAAGAATCCCATTGTGCTTTTATTTAATTAGGTGCAGTCATAAGTAAACTTGACATAAGTAAATTAAATCTCTCAGTACAGCCTTTGTGATGAATATGATGTCAGTCACAGGTTGTATGTGCAGCTGATGTTTCAGTATCAAAATGATTTCTTCCAGAAACAAAATAGAGACTGCTCTGAGAACCATGTTATTGTAACATTGAACGGTTAGTTGGATGTTGAGCATAACCACCTTGGAGTTATTATGAACAATATAAGTTAAAGAACCTTGTTATGGATTCATCTAATAAAATGCATGCAGAATATGCTTATTGACCAGTCCAGACATGCTCACTCATATTTGATGCATTTCCAGAAGAGTTTAGTAATGTAGTGTTCCAGAGGTGTTGTAGGCATGCATGTAAAGGTATGCAACTGTGTTTTTTTTCTTTTACTTATTTTTTATTTTATCTATATAGGCCCAAGTATTCAAACTTGCATCTTACTAAGGCACAAGTGGTTGCTATACACAACTGAGTTTTGCCAGATCACAAAAGTGCTATATTCAACTGAGATGCATAATGGTGCATCTCAGCTGCATATATCAGAAAATGCATCTTGGCTCAGCTTCCCGATGCGCACGTGCATCCCCAGACAGGTCTGAATAGGAAAGTGATTGTGCCAGCACATCTGGAGATGCACAAGGTGCAATTTCCAGATATTCAAACACAAACATCCAAATTACACCATTATTCATGCAAGGCACAAATTGAGCCATTAGCATGTCATTATGGCCCCATTTGCATGAGTTGTGTAGGCCTGGCATGGTGGTGCACCAGGTGCCCTGCCCATGCATGCAGTAATGATACCCATCATTCTAGTGGCTCCCTCCATCCCAAGACCCAATCCCCATAAATGTCAGATGATAATAATTCCAGGTAGTTCAGTGGTCCTCCCTCCCATCTCTGATTTCTGATCCTCATATATGTAAAGAACACAATAATCCCTGTTGGTTAAGTTGTCTCCCCACCTCTATTCCTGAGTCTGATCCCCATAAATGACAGTATAAGGCAACCTGGTGGTCTAGTGGTACCCCCACAAAGACCCTCATCCCACCTCCCCATCCCAGTAGTGGCCGTACATTGACAGGCAGCAAAGCCCACCCACACCTCAAGCCTGCCCACAGAATGACAGCATACAGTATCCCCTGCAAGCTCATTGGGTGACACTGTCAAACAATGGGCTCACAGTGTGCTGTGCACTTCCATTCAAAGTTCTACTTTGTGAATGGAAGTGTACAGTACATATGTGAGCCCATTGGCTGACAGTGTTTCCTAAATGAGTTTGCAGGAAATATTGTTTGCTGGAATCATGTGGCAGCCATGTAGGTGTGTGGGTGGATTTTGCCATCCAATGTACAGCCACAGCTGGGATGGGAAAGTGGGTGGGATAGAGGGTCCTGTGTGGTGGGGGTGGGGGTACCATAAGACCACCAGGTTGTTTTATACTGTCATTTACAGGGATTGGACTCAGGGATAGAGGTGGGGTGTACCACCGTATTACCAGGGATTATTGTTCTCTCATACACACGAGCATCAGGACTCAGGGATGGGAGGTGGGACCACTAGACCACCAGGGTTTATTTTATTTTGACAGTTACAAGAATTGGGACTCAGGGATGGGAAGGGGTGTACTAGACTGCCAGGGATTGTTATAATCTGACATTTATGGGGATCAGGTCTCAGTGATGGAGGGGGCAACTAGCCCACCATGGTATGTATGGTATGTCCATATAGTTTGGGGAGTCTGGGCACCAGTGGGGCAGCCGTCCAGGGACAGGTAGCTGCTGTGTTGCACCATGCATTACAGCAGCCCACCTGTGGATGCTTCTAGCTAGGCCTGCTTTCTACAGACATAACTTTTGTACTCATGTATGCCACACATCTCTGAGATGTGCCGTGAAACATCGCATATCTAAGCTGAATATTGGGTTGTGCCGAATATGTATGGGCATGTCCCCTGGAGATGTACTCACACATTACAGACATGCCTAAGAGCATCTGAGTTATGCGGTGCATCTCCGTGGTTTGAATATGGCCCTGGGGCATAATTCTGGAGGTGCACCAGTGTAATTCTGGAGGTGCGCCAGAGTAACTCAGTTGCACCATGTGCATCTCCTTTGAATATCCTGGCCATAATATACAAGAACAACAAATAGTGCAATAACTGAAGAACACTACAGCACAAAATAGACAAAACAAACATTCACCCTCCCCCATGCAAGGGAGCAGACTACGGCAAATACATCAAATACATACAAGCCAGAACCTTGGAAAAATTCCCATTGAGAAGTACAATTAATGCACTCATAACTAATAACAGGAAAAACAGAAAAAAACATTATGGGTAATACAGATTTTTCCTTTTAATTTAGCTAGTGAATGCACACATATACACAAGAATAACATTTTCAAATCACACAGAAGTGCTGCACGCTTCCTTATTAATAGACTATCAGCCTACATTATAGTACTTTCGTGCCATACTGTTATCTAACATGATCTGCATTACATACTGTGTTGAACACTGTTTTCTGTATAAATGTTTGTACACCTGTATAGAGATACAATTTATTTTATAATTGAAACAGCAACAATGGCTGCACTACACGATGAGTCTGAAGAAGATGAACACATATCAGAGATTGTTGATTTTGTCTGCTGATGATTAAATGCAGTGTGTAAATGACTGCATTATTTTTCTTAACTTCAGTAACACCAGATTTGGAGCTTTGTAATGATTGTACAGGGGCTATTTTGTAATTATTTGGATTATCCTTGACAGTCTGAATGGAATAGTTATAGGCACCTTTAGCCTGGTGGTGCAGAAGGGTGGACAACATGTGAATTGGTCTCGAAGATGTTCTTTGTTTATGGCAAAGGAAGAGGCTGCAGACAAGAGGTGGAATAATTTGGAAAGTATGGTGGAAGATGAAAATATTATATCTAAAATTGTTCATGGACTTTTGTAGCATGAAAACATTATTTCTATGCACATTATCAAGGCCCTAAATTCTGCCTTATGAGATTTTCTTGTGAGAACACAATCTACCATAAGAACTGCAGTGCTGCAGAATTCACTCTTCTTGGTGATTTTTATTAATATTTCTGTTTATCCATAGAATCTGGTTCCCTTCCCTCTTTTATATCCAAAACTCCCTATATGCTCAGAATGTGATGTTTTCATTGCTACAACATCATACATTAGCTAATAAAATGGCTGTCACTTATCTACCACAGCTCCCACTGCCAGAGACTGTGGCACTGCACATAAGGCATGGTGATATTTGCTCAACCTGCACTACAACCTAATACCATTTTCAGTCTTACAGTATTGCACTAGGCCAGCTTAAACAAAACCTTGTCATTAGCACAGACCTGTTAAGCCCATACCTCATTTTGTACAAACTTATTTGTGCCTTTAAGGTATAGAGATGCCATCTGATATGAATAACTGGTAAAATGAATTTAACTGTCATTTTAAGAAAAATAAAATAATTATGCCCAGAAAAGTGGAATATAATAATATGTAGACTTGTTGAAAGAATAGACCTGTTAAATAATTGCACTGTACGCATTTTGCCAGGGTTATTGATTACATATTGTCATTGGTTGATAGAATCACCTAAATGTTATGGAGAAATGTTGTATGCTGGGACAGCCGTTGGAGCCAGAGGGTAGCTGTCTCCGTGCTGGAAACTCATGTTCAGAGATTAGCTCTGGGAGCTGGCTGGGCAGCACAAGGATTGGTGGAACATATCACTGTTCAGAGTCTGGGAAGGTATGGTGCAGTGTTCTGTTACACGGTGGACACATTGCGATGGGCTGGAGAGCTCTATCTCACAATCGGTTCACATGGATGCTATGGCCTGATGGTGTTACGTAGTGTGTCAGGGGAAGCAGGTTGAGATGAAAAATGAGTTTTGCAATAACTCCTCTATTCCGTTTATTCCATTTCCAATGGGACCTGTATGAATGAGGATGCAATTTCATGGAAATAAAAAATATATATACATAATATATGTGTATATATATATATATATATATATATATACATGCACATACAGTATCTCTGTCACTACACACACACACACACACATTTGTATGCATGTTACAGATTGCATATAAATATATAAGTTATACACAGTGGGAACCTCATGAGTGGTGTTGAAAGCACATACAAATATATAAGTGATAGACAGTAGAGACCTCATTAGTAGGATAGATAACATGTGTATAGAAATACCTTATTTATCGCATAAGGTCCCTCTGCATATGTCATTTATGCAATAGGCCAGGACCTTAAGGAGAGACATCTGTTTTGCTTTTTTAGGCATAAAATCATTTCTGTAAGTCTGTTAATTTTGAACTACTGTTACTGTTTCACCATCCTGATTGCTATAACCGCTACCATGAAAGTGAAGTCAGAACGACAAGCTGATGCTCTGATGTAGCAGTTTGTTAGTGCCGCAGAACTTCCACAGAAATTACAAACCACCGATGCAGAAGTTCTGCGGTAAATGGTAGTCTTGCTGCAGAACTTGGTCCCACTGTGCCGCAGAAAAGTAGGGCCTTGTGACATTATTCACAAAAGCTTGATTTGTGAAGCCTTAATCCTGGACTGACTGACGTCGAACTAAAGCAGTAATTGACGAGGGATGGACCAATGGGGTCTTTTTCTTTTCTGCTGACAAACCTCTATGATTCTATGATTTTATGATAAGTATGGTGGTAAGTCTTTAGGAGTTGAAATTAATGAGTATGACCAGGGCCCTGTGTTTTCTGCGATTCTGCGGTTGCAGCAGTGGCCACAGAAATCAGTGCTGGCTGCAAGAAATTGGGAAAAACAGCCATACAGCTGCAGAAATAACTATGCTAAGCAGTGACACAAGGCAAGGGCATAGCTACTGATATGTTAAGTATGTCATATCATACGTACTCATTAGAAAGGGCAACAAACTGATGCCACCCACTACAAAGCCAAAAGCTAGTGGCCACATGGCATCTTGACTCATGCTAGCTCTTGTTATATAACTCCATCCACCCAGTATTGTGGGGGTGGTGGGACTGCTGCAAGAGTAACAGAGCTTAACTAGGTCCACAGCAGTTTCGATTTGCTGTTGTGTAGATGTGGCTAGCTCAGCCATGTTAATCTTTCATTGTGAGGCTGTTCACAGTGCACGCTGAATTCCTGGAAGATGAAGTTGGAAGGAAGTACTGGAAGGTGAAAAGTAGTCAAGCAGTGAGAAGATTCAGTGGTGCCCATGGAGGTGGAATCCATCTTGGTGTGGTGGCAGGTATCGGAGGAGGAGTTGATTGCAGAAGCATGTGGCTGGCAGCAGACTGAGCAGAGGACTCTGTCCCCACTGATGGACATCAATCGCAGTTTTGATTTGTGGGACACAGATCTATACCTGCAAGTGTGTGAGTAATTTCTTGGCAGATTTGAACCTGCAGCTTAGTGGTGGCATGAAGCCATGAAGCTCAATTCTTAAGGAGGGGCAAGTTGTCCAGCTGCAGTAGAGTTGGGGATCAGGGTATACTAGAACTGGAGTGAGCAGGTTTGGAAAAAATCGTAATGGCGAGTTGTATTGATTGCTGCTGTATATAAGTGAAATGAGGGTCACTGACTGAAGAACAACACTGCCCCTGAGCTTCTGGGAGTAGAGAACATGCTAACCAAGGTTACTCCAGCTTAATAAGAATGACTTGTTGCTTTTCTACTGTTTCCTCCAAAAGAAAAATCAGGAGTCAACAAATCCTACAGACACTGCAAGTTACATCCTCCTTCACTATTAAAGGAAGATAATTCCCCAACCCAAACACACAGATTTGTGCACTGCACTTAACATGTTTGTTGCAAGGCAGTTGTGGATTCCTCGATTAAAAAATCATAATCTAAAGAACGTTGATCAAAATCAGAAAAAATTTAATAAAATGGTGTTCAAGATGAAGTCTCTCTTTATGTCTGCTAACTGTAAATATAAACCAGGATAAATCCAAACAGGTTTAGCCTTTTGTGTAGTTTTAGCTGAGTGTTTATGTCCTCCTCCAATTATAACCTAGGAGAACAGCAAAAGCCACCAATTTCCTGAAGAACAGATGAGTCTTCAGATTCGGGGTGGGAGGAAAAAGTCATTAAAAGAGAACACTGATGTCCATGGCTGTGCCAGGTTTGAGTTATTGCAATTTAATATCTATGATAAGAAGACTACATACTGTTAAATGGCCTGCTGTTCCACTTTCAGTGTAGCGGAGTGGTTGCATGAAGGCAGTCAAATGGTTAACTAAGACTTAATTCCCTTGAAGGTATGCTGTTTAACCGCAATTTATCTGCCGCAGAATGGCCACAGAATCAACAGTTGTTCTACCACAGAAAGTATGAGGTCCTGCCACAGTATGTAGGTCCACTTTGCAGCAGTAAACACGGGGCCCTGAGTATGACTATAATATATCTAATAAGTCATGCTTGTAGCTCAGCCATCATTTGGAACCTGCAAAATATTGTTAGTCTGGCACAAAATGAGTTGCACATTTCTATTTATGTTTCTTTATACAGTAATAGGACTTCCAATATTAAAAATAATGTTTTGTTTGCTATTAGTATATGCCTTTTCTATTGGATGCTACACTTTTGCTGGAGTAGAAATTATATCATAATGCTATATATTGAGATGAATCTTCACACATCTTTTACAAATCTGTATTTATTGCTTTTTATCCTCCATCTTTATCTGCAGTTGTATGTAAAGACTTTTCTTCTGGCAATCTCCTATCCTGACAACTCCTCACCTTGTTTGGCATACCTGTAGTGGGACCTTCAGAAGCATCCTTTCCAGAAATGCCCTGTGTTGTCAGTTGAAAAGGGCAAGGATCTGAGAGTGTCAAAGCAATCATTTTATGGCTGCATATTTTCCTCTTGTATTCATCGCACCTAACCTTGGTAATGTTAACAAAGATGATTCCATATGCATTCATACAATATCATGCTGAAGCACAGCCAGTCAGAGTTTCCTCCCAATAATGAAGTGCCATGCTTGTTTGGTCTCTGGTGCCATTAGGGAAACAAATATATCAGCGTATCCTGCCTCCCTGCCCAGGAGATTGGGAGCATCCAGACAGATACTATCAGATCCCTGAGGAGGCAGTATAGCTAATGGTTAAGGGCACCTAGCTGTAAACCTAGAGATCTGGGTTTGAATCCATGAGCCCCTACTTGCATACTGTGTGATCTTGCACAAATCAATTAAATTTCTTGTGCTCCCAGGTCACACATGGAAACAAGCACTGGCTCAATGTGTCTTTCCTGTTTAAACAATTTCCCTTTCCCTTTATGGCACACAGTGGATCTCCTGCCCTCATGATACAAACCCAGGCAACTGGTAAGGCAAGTCTCTCCCCATGACAGTACAGTGCTAATGAAAACCTATTAAGCACCAACATTTACTTAGATACATAGATACATAGATACATAGACAATGTCAGCAGATAAGGCCTATGGCCCACCCAGTCTGCCCATTTGAGCATGTAAGTTCAGTTTATGTTTTCCTAGAAGTCTGTTGCCCTTACCCTGACCTCTAGAATTCCTTTATGTCTATCCCATGCATTCTTAAATCCGTGATTGTTTCAGCCCCCACCACTTCCTCTGGCAGGGTGTTCCACTTGTCCACCACCTGTTCTGTGAAGAAATTCTTCCTCACGTTTCCTCAAATCGTCCTCCCTCCAACTTCATCCCATGCCCTCTAGTCCTAGAACATCTTTTTCGCTTAAAAATAGTGTATTCCTGCACCCTGTTCCTCCCTGTAAGATTAGTATGTCTCTATCATATCCCCTCTCCCTCCTCTCCTCCAGGGAGTACATGTTCAGTTCCTTCAACCTGTCTTCATAGGACTTGTGATGCAATCCATGCACCATCTTTGTTGCCCTCCTCTGAACCTTCTCTACCCTGTCTAAGTCCTTACGTAGGTATGGTCTCCAGAACTGTACACTGTACTCCAGGTGGGGCCTCACTAGTGTCTTGTATAGTGGAATCATGACCTCCCTTTTCCTGCTGGTGATGCCTCTGCCTATACATCCCAGCATCTTATTTGCTTTACCAACTGCCTTGTCACACTGTTTACCTACCTTGAGGTCATCACAGATGATAACCCCAAGATCTCTTCCTGCTTGCTGCATGCTATATCCTCACCCCAACTGATATATTGTGTCAGGGTTTTTGTGCCCCATATGCATTAACTTGCACTTCTTTGTATTGAATTTCTCTGCCAAACCCCTGACCATTCTTCAAGTTTCTGCAGGTGCTTCTCATTCTGTCTACACCTCTGGTGTGTCTACTCTGTTACAGAGCTTTGTGTCATCAGCGAACAGTGAAATTCTGCCTTCTAGGTCCCACGCAATGTCACCGATGAAGATGTTGAATAGGACCGTCCCAGCACTGATCCCTGTGGTACCCCACTGGTCACTCTTCCTCTGTGGAGTAACAGCCATTTACCACCACCCTCTGTGTCCTGCCACCCAGCCAGTTACCTACCCACCACACTACTGTCCTGCCCACACCCATATTCCCCAGTTTGTGTAATAGTCTTCTATGTGGCACCAGTGTCAAAGGCCTTGCTGAAGTCCAGATAGGCCAAGTCCACTGCCCACCCCTGATCCACCTCCCTAGTCACCCAGTCAAAAATTCAACAAGGTTGGTCTAACATGACCTCCCCTGGTGAAACCATGCTGCCTTGGGTCCTGTAGTCCATTGACAGCCAAATGTTCCACCAATCTCTCCTTCAGTAGTGCTTCCATGATCTTCCCACTACCGGTGAGGCTGACTGGTCTGTAGTCCCTGCTTCCTCTTTGTTCACACTTTTGTATAAGGGGACTACATCTGCTGTCCTCCAGTCTTTGGGTACCTCCCTGTTTCCAGTGATCGGCTAAACAGGATAGCCAGAGGTTCAGCCACCACCTCTCTTAGTTCTTTAAGGACCCTGGAGTGCACCCATCTGTCCCCATTGCGTTATCAACTCTTATTACTTCCAGTTCCTTCAGGACCCTTTCTCATGTAAAGGGACTTGTGTCCATTTCTGCACCATTCCACCCTTGTACTCCTTCAGACCCATTATTCCTCCTCTTCCTCAGTAAAGACTGAGCAGAAATACCTGTTCAATATGTCAGCTTTACTGTTGTCATCCTCCATGTGGCCCCATCCTCCCCTTCAGTCTCACACTATCCCTCCCTTTGTCTTTCTTTTTTCACTTATGTACCTGTAAAGGTTTTGTCCCCTCTACCCACTGATTTTTGCAATGTGTTCTTCTGTCAGAGCTTTGGCTTCCTTACTGACCTCCCTGCCTCCCTTTGCTTCTCCTAGTGTGCTTCTATCCCCTTCTGCTGTGTCTTTTGTATTGCCTGAATGCAATCTTTTGGCTTTCACTTTCTTTGCTACCTCTTCGGAAACCATATAATGGTCTCCTCTTCCTTTTCCTCTTGCTAACCTGCTTAATGCATAATTCTGTTGTTCTTGTAATCCCCATTTTAAATACTGCCCACTGTTCCTCAACCCTGATTCCTGTCCCATTCCCTTAATGCCTCTTTCAAGTATCTCCCCATTTTCCCAAAGTCTACCCCCTAAAATCCAGGATACATGTTTTGTGTGGTTTGGTTCTGCTCTTTCTGTGATTTCAAACCACAATGACTGGTAGTCACTGTTCCCAGGTGCTCCCCACTGTTACCCCCATCACACTGTCCCTGTTTGTGAGCACAAGGTCCAGTATTGCCTTCTGCCGAGTTGGTTCTATGACCAGTTGCTTGAGGAGGCATCCTGAAGGAGTCCAGGATAAATCTGCTCCTAGTTGATGCTGCTGCTAGGATGCTCCAGTCCACGTCTGGAATATTGAAGTCTCCAACCAGTACTACCTCACCCTTGTCTGCCATCCTTGGATGGCTAGCATCAACTCCTATCTGTTTCTTCCTCCTGGGCTGGTGGTCTATAGACCACACCTGTGTGGATGGCTGTCCCATTTTCCTTCCAGCTTAACCCACAGTATCTCTCCCCATTTTATTCCTCCTGGATCTCTGTGGCCCTTATGTCATTTTCACATACAGTGCCACTCCTCCTCCCTTCCTGCCTGCTCTGTCTCTTCTGAATATGTTGTAGCCAGGTATGGCCATCTCCAGTTGTGGTTATCATTACACCAGGTTTCAGTGATGGCCACAATGTCCAGGTCTGACTGCACCATGACAGCCTCCAGATCTTCCATCTTGTTGCAAGGCTCCTGGCATTTGCACACATGGCTTTCCATGATTTGACCTCCGTAGACTGTTTAGCTGTTCTACTTCTAGCCCCTTCCTTGGTTGTCCTTTATCCCTGGTTCTCCTTGATGTCTGCCCTTCTGCTGAATTTTGCCCTTTCTGCCTATCCACCTCTTGGGCACTAATCTCCATCTTTTGCACACTGCTTTGCAGAGATAGCCACTCCTCTGATTCCTTGTTCCACTGTTAGCTGTGGGGGTGAGCAAGCTGCCACCCCCTTGCTAATATAAATGCTTGTCAATGTAGCATTTAAACTTATCATTGAGTACTTGGATTCCCTCCAGGATGGATGCAGGCCATCAGGCTTGAAAAAACCTCCATTCCTCCAGGTGGGTCCCCAGTCACCAATGAATCCAAACCCTTCCTCACAGCACCAGTTCTTCAACCATGAGTTAAAGTTCCTGGTGCATGCACTCCTATGCTCTCCTTGCTCTCACAGGTAGTACTTTGAGAAAGTGACAGAAGTTGCTACTTGCTTGAGAACCTCCCCAATTCCCTAAACTCTTCCTGAACTTCCTTTGGCTCCCCATTTAGCAGGTCATTAGTACCTAGGTGGATAATGACATCCAGCTCACCCTCCCATCTTGCCTTCCCAGTGATCCCCAGGATCTTTCTTCCATCCTCCATGCCGTGGCACCTGGTGAGGCACCTCACCTCCCTGTCCTCCCCTCCTGTGTTCCTAGCTGGATCCCTCTTATGATGGAGTCCCCACCAGGATTCACTTCCTCCTCCTCTGGGGTCCACTGCTTTCCCCTGAGGTCACCTCCATGGCTTACCTCCACATCCTTTCCTTCCACTTCTCTGGGTACTCTATTTAGTTGTCCTCATTTGCCAGTGTGGCATATGAGTTCTTGAGTGGAATAGGATCTGGGATGTGCCTATGCCTGACCACTCTAACCCTCCCTGAGCCCACTGTCATCCAAGTGCTCCTTGTTCTCAGCATCCTTTGAGGCAGTTGCATTGGACTGGGTGGTCTCTGGATAGGTGATGGTACTCCTGACCAGTTTACTTCCACTCTGAGTCTGGCTACCTCATCCCACAGTCCAGAGAGATGATGCAGACAGGGCAGCACCTCAGTGTCCAGAAGGTCTGCCTGAATATGGCTGCCCCACAGCCACTGCATTGCACCACTTCCACATTATACTGCAATTATACTGCTATTCATCACTGTCTGCTACTGAAGCTCTCCTAGTTACCTTTTTATTAATTTACAGTCCTAAAAATCCTGCCACTGATCCTCAGATAATTTTCTAAAAAAATTGAAAGAAACCAATAAATAAATAAAGAGTCAAAACACTTGTGCTGAGGGAGGGCTTCTTCCTCCTATGCCTCTCTACTTCACACCCCTTACTATACCCTGTGTTTAGCTCCTGTCAATCAGATTTAACAGCCATATAATTAAAAGTTGGGGAAGGAGGGGGGCAAAAATTTTCAGCAATTAAAGACAGCACAGAATTACACCACCACTACGTTTTAAATTTTCAACAGCCCAAAACAATTCTAAGTAAAGACAACAAAGTACAGTGTCACTAAAAGCCCATAATCTAAGTTTAAAAGAAAAATAGCAATTACCAGTTACTCTAAAGCACTGAATTGAATATGTTTCCTTCCTTCCCTTCTAGCTTCTTCTGAGAAAGTAAACTCACTTGCTACCTCAACTCTGACTAAGGGCTGTCAGGAAGGATAGGGAGATTTATAAAGAGAAGCTGAGGGTGGCAAGGCAAAAGATTAGGAGGGCAAAAGTGGATCTGGAAGAGAGAATTGCTAGGAGGCCAAAAGGATAGATAAAACTTTTTAGATATATTTGGGGAAAAGAAAGCAAGGCAGGAGGTAGTGAGGGTAAGGGTGAGAGGAAGCACTGGTGGATGGAGGCTTTGAGAAGTCAGAGGTGCTGAATAGCTACTTTTGCTCAGTCTTTACGGTGGAATGGCAGGGAAAGGGACCTGAGTTAAATAAGAGAGAGAGGATGACAAAGAGTGAATCCTTCCCTGTTCAGTGTGACAGGGTAAAAGAAGAACTATGAAGGTTGAAGGTAGACAAGGCAATGGGACAGAACAGCTTGCATCCTAGGGTACCCTGGGAATTGAGAGAGGAGCTGGTGGCACCTCTGGCAAGGCTGTTTAACTTGTCCCTGGATACTGGATGGGTGTCAAGTGACTGGAAGATGGTGGACTTGATGCCACTGCATAAGGGGGGCAACAGGAGGATACTGGAAACTATCACCCAGTCAGCCTTACCTCAGTGGTAGGGAAGGTGATGGAGGTGCTATTAAAGGAAAGAGTGGTAATCTACCAGCTAGATAGCAGACTACTGGATGATAGGCAGCATGGCTTCACAACTGTGAGGTCATGTCAGATGAACCTAATAGAGTTTTTGATTGGATGTCTAAGGTGGTTGATCAGGGAGGGCAATGGACATGTCCCATCTTGACTTCAGGAAGGCCTTCAATGCCATCCCTCACCAAAGGCTGGTAAATAAGTTTGAGCTTAGGATTGGGACAGAAAATAACTAGGTGGTTAGAAAACTGGTTGGTGGACAGAAGCCAGAGGGTGGTGGTCAATGGGGTACATTCAGAGAGATGGGTGTGATGAGTGGTGTGCCCCAGGGTCAGAATTGAGACCCTCCTTTTAATATCTATATCAGTGATATAGCAGTTGGGCTGGAGGGGATGGTGTGACTATTTGCAGATGATACAAAGATCTGCAATAGGGTGAACACCTCAAGGGGGTGGAGGCCATGAGAGAGACCTGAAGATTCTGGAAGGGTGATCAGAAACTTGGCAGAAGAAATTCAATGCCAAAAGTGTGCAGTGTTGCACATGGGGTGTAAAACCCACAAACACCTTTCATTTGGGGTAATTAAGCCAACTGAGCAGGAGAGGGATCTGGGATTAGTATCAAGCAAACTTTAGGCAGGTAATCAATGCAGCATATCCGTGGGAAAGAAAATAGAACGTTGGTGTGCATTGGGAGGGCTTAAAAGCAGAAGGAGGAGTACTGATGCCTCTTTATAAAACCATGGTGAGGCCACACCTGGAGTATGGGGTCCAGTTCTGGAGATCACACCTACACAAGGTCATAGATAGGATTGAATGGATG
Organism: Neoceratodus forsteri; assembly: GCA_016271365.2. Taxonomy (NCBI): domain Eukaryota; kingdom Metazoa; phylum Chordata; order Ceratodontiformes; family Ceratodontidae; genus Neoceratodus; species Neoceratodus forsteri. Next base: position 421,074,107 of record CM057451.1, read on the forward strand.
CAGAGGGCAATCAAGAAGGTGCACAGTATGTGGGGAAGCCATATGAGGAGGGAGGAGGAATTGGATCTGTACCTATTGGAGACTAGAAGGAGAAAGGAGGACATGATAGAGACATTTAAGTACATGAAGGGATCAATAAGTTGGACTTGAGGGGAACTTATTTAAAAGGAAGGGATAGAAACTAGAGGCATAGTCTAAGATTATAAGTAAGAAGATTTAGAGGCAAAGTGAGGGCATTACTTTACTGAGAGGGTGGTAGAGGCCTGGAATAAACTACAGAGGAAGTGAGAGTATTCAAGAGGGCATGGATAGACAAAAGGGTTGGCAAGTGGGGAAGTGGGATCCTGTGACATAGGTGATCAGTAAGGAGGAAGGGCAGACTGAATGGGCCAGAGAGTCCTTTTCTGCCATCAGATTTCTATGAATGCTGAATTTTGCTTGCAGTGTAATAGAGTTTTAACGGCGCATGATGTTGCTGGACAACTTTGAAAATATAATATTTAGAAACAATTTAGCTTATATTTTACACTTTTCTGTAATTATTGCATTATTTATTTATTACTGAAGCCATATGCATTGAAACAGGATATCTGCTCTATTTCCTATGTCTGCTTGTTTACTTCTGCTATCACAGTTCTGTTTATCAATCCAATTCTGTTACTGTGGAGACAATTATGATATAATAAACAAGGCATTATGATGTTATATGTAAACAAGCAGACAAAACAAAGTCCAAGGAACATTAATCTTGTTTTTATGTCACTTAACTCAGCAATAAAGGAAAATGGGAAAGAATTGCAGAAATATCATTCTGGCTGAATAGTACAGAAGATAAAAGCACAGAATTGTGAAACAAACAGTTGCAGCGTCAGTCCTCCTCAGCACCATAAACAATACTGTCTAAGGAAATCTGAGCTACAATAAACTTGTAACCAGCCCAGTGGTGTGGAGGGTTGAGGTGCTGGACACCTCACCTCCTGCCACTAGCAGCCCAGGTTTGGGAACCAACTAGGGTTGCTCTGGGCTGCTGAGGTGAAGGAGGACTGAAAATCCATCAGTGGCTGTCCTCCTTTGAGGTGAGGGACAGTGTACAACTCTTGGCTGATACTTGGAGGAGGTTAAAAGTTGCAGCTGCAGTCACCAGAACTGAAAGATGGAGGAGGACTTTAATAGTATACAATGTCGTCATAGTCTATGCAAGCACTAATACCTGACAGGGTGGGCGGTATTGGGCAATACTGCATCACTAAGGGTGTAATAAGGCCCAACACCACAGGCAGAGTGCCTTATAGCCCTGGAAGGTCCGTATTGCCTATATCGCCCACCCTGGATGGTATTATTGCACTTAGAAAATGGGCTTCGTGTAAATTTGAATTAATTGATCAAATAAGTGAGGAAATGAGTTTAAACAAATATAAAAATTAGAAAAAAGATAAAATAGTCCCTAAATTTGAAAGCTGTTCCATCTCCTGTTGCTGCCCCCACAGAGCCATTCTCTTCTGGTTATCCCCTCCCAAAGTTAAGAGTCACAAGTACAGCATGGCACAACAGCACTAAGTTATTTTTTTAAAGTCTGAAGAGCAGCTGCTGTTTGAGGCAATTACTGCATATGAGAAGAGGCAGCCAGGTTTAAGAGGCTCAGCTGTGGAGAATGGAAGGCGCGAGAATGGACAGCTCCGTTAAAAGGCAACCGCAAGAGAACTGAGAAGTCGGCAGAAAAAAAAGGAGGTATTTAAAAATTGAAAATGCTGATGCGATGTGGGAGGAGTATTCTATCTGTTATAGATAGTGAGGATGAGGATTGTGGAGGAGAAGGGTTTTCAGTTGTGTGCACGCATTCCTGGCAGTACCAGAAGTGCAGGGCTGTAGGAACCGTCACTTCTCTTTGAAGTAAGTTCTTTTAGGGACTGAAATAAATGGGGTGAATTTTTGGATCGGGTTATGATGTGTTTTTTTTAAGAAAGTCGCACTGGAGCTGTTGACAGAGTCTGTGTCTGTGTGTGTGTGTGTGGGGGTAACTCGATACGCTAGCTAAGCAGGGAAAAAATAGGTGGTTTTGATTTTTCAAATTCAGGGTGCCCAAGGATAAAGTTAGTAATAAGGCACCATGAATTGGTGCTTGTTTTAAGCAGGCGTATATTGAAACTTAATGTAATTCTGTACTGCCTGTCAGCCAGTCAGCGACCTTGAATAATCTTGCCCATTTTCTAAGTGTGCCATTATATGCTGCTGGCTCTGACTCAAGGGATTAATGGGAAAAGGACCACTGTTGGGAGGATGATCCTGCAATCCCACTGCTACAGTACCACATCACCACCATATATGGCACACACTTACACAATGAGGTAACAAGTAGATGGATTAAGTCCTGGAGGTAGGGTAATGGGGTATGGAGTTCTATAGCAGAAAGGGGCCAACATGGAGTGGCAGGATGATAAATACCATATAAAGAAGAATTGTGAAAAAGACATGAACTATGAAGTAATTGTTTATAAATCTCACATTGTTTAAAGTTATCTAACTGGTATCGGGGATCTTTAAAAGGAACATATAACACAATGTAATTTAAATATTGCTCATGTATTTTCTCATTATTGACATGTTAACATGTTGTATGCTTTATTCACCACTTTGTTTTTAGTGCTTTAGAGACACTCTCCATACTTCTGTCTGTAAGAAGGGAAACACACATGCACACACAATGCACACACACATACACACACACACACTCACACATGCACCTTCATTGTCTGATGATCTCTTAGCTGTAGCTAGTGTTGAAGGAAACCAGTGTGATTGGTGGGGCTGTATCCTTTGAACTTTAAAGTTTATGCTCATCAGTCAGTTGAACACTGTCATCATCAGTCTTCTCAACATTGTCATTTGAGTAGCATGTCTCCTGCCTTTCTACATACATTAGCTCACACAGCACACACCTCCACAGTCCATTACACCGCTGAGCACCACCAATATGTGCTCTTTATGCACACACAAAAGCAAACATAATTATAATAGCTTTAATCCTGTTCAAAATAGAGCATTCTATGTCTTGCAGAGATGTTTTTCTTGCCAAAGCATTGACAATTTTCAAGCATGTGCCATGTTTATGAACAAATGAAATAATGAAAGTTACAGATAAAATACTCACAAGAAAGAAGAAAAGACAGATATGCTGTTACACACATTTCCTTCTTTGAGTACAAATCACATTTAGTATGGTTAGATCAACATGTCACCCTTCAATAAAAATAATTAAATGCCCAGCCCAATTTTGCCTGTCAATGAGACTAAGGATTGAATCTTTTCTCAAATGCATTGCCTAGAGTTGGTGTGATCTAGGACACAGTTCAATGACCAGCAGCATGTCAGTTGCAGTGAAACATCCAATGACAGCAGTGATGGTATTGATGTAACATTTAGAACACGATGTTGAATCCTCCTTACCTATGGGCACCTTTGTTTGTAAACCCAAACATCGATTGGTGAGTGAATGTGTGTCATGGATAAATACCTGCTCCATGACTAACTGCTGGCGATGTTGCATACTCAACAAAGAGCTGCTGAATGCTCAACATCACTCTTCACAGTCCAACTCACTGTGGCTATTCTCAGGGAACTGGCAGCCCCTAACCAGTTGAACAGTAGTAGTAGTAGTAAGCTTTATTTCTTAAGTGCCCAATCCCAGCAGCTCTGAGTGCTGTACAATAATCATAAAATAGATACACTATGATAAAACATTACATACAGAAAATAAATAAAAATTATAATTAATGTATAGAAAAACTGCAAGGCAATTTTCAAGAGAGGTAAAAGTGTGGCAGTTATAAGTGTAGAAATCAAACTGCCAAAGGCCTTCAAAAAGGAAGGACTTAGGACCCTCTTAACGGTTTCTAATGAAGATGCCTCTTTCAGAGCCCTGGGAAGCCTGTTCCATAGGGCAGGGCTGGTGAGTGAAAGCATGATTTCAAGAGGATTATAGCCTCATCCTAGAAACAGTAAAGAGGTCCACGCCGGAGGAGCAGAGGGGTCAAGAGGTCTGAAAAGAATGAGTCAGTAGGTCTCTGGTAACCAGGACCCAGTCTGTAAAGAGCTTTGTAGGTCAGGAAGCTGACCTTGAATGTGATACACTACTTTACAGATGGCAAGTGCAGTTCATACAAGACCAGGGTTACATGTGAAGATGTAGTAAGGCCAGTCAGCAACCAGGCTGCTGCATTCTACACAAGCTACAGACAACATAGGACACCTCCACTTACTCCAAGGTATAAAACATTACAGTAATTGAACGAAGAAGTGACAAATACATGTACCAGTGAGGGCAGACCTACAGGTGGAATCAAGGTATTAATCCAAGTGATGTTTCTGAGATGATAAAAGCCATTCCAGACTAAAGCTGACACCTGAGCCTCAAATGTCAGCTTCTCAACCAGAATGACCCCCCGATTCTTGACCTTAGTAGAGCCCACCAACCCAGAGTAACACTGTTGTAGAACAGTCCCCCATCAATGGCCCTTCACTCCACCCTAACCAGGCTCAATCACCAGTACCAATGTCTTTTCAGGATTGAGTCTCAACCAGCTTGATGACATCCAGTCCTGAACTTCAGTCAGACAAAAATTAAGTTCCTTGACAGCAGCAGGCATCTAGAGTGCAAAGACAGATAGAGCTGAGTATCATCAGCAGAGCAATGAAAGCCAGACAATGTCATCTAATGATGTCGCCCACCAGCAGAATATACACCATGAACAACATGGGAGAGAAGATTGACCCTAGGGCACACCAAGGAGCAAGGGTATTGGGAATGAAGAAAACTCCCCATCACCAGCCTCTGCATCCTGTTGCTGAAGAAGGCCTCAAAATAGCAGATGACAATACCAGCAAGTCCACACTACTCCCTGAGACAGTACAGTAACAGCCTATTTTCCACAGAGTTGAACGTTGCTGAGAGATCAAGACAAACCAGAACTGATTACTTTCTTCAGTCTCTATCCCTGAGAAGGTAATTGTGCACCCTGACCAATGCCATCTCAATATAATGCCTTTATCTAAACCTGAGAGATTTATAGATGTCAAAGGCCATTATGTGTTCCTCAAGCTGCAGAGCCACCATCTTCTCAATAACCTTCCCCAAAAGGGAGATTAGATACTGGTGTATAATTTGCCAGGAAGTACAGGTCCAAAGATGATTTCCTCAGAAGAGTTCTCAACAGTCACTTTCAATGCCCTTGAAATACCCCCTCTGAAAAGTAACACGAATTAGCTTGGTGAACAATGGACAAAGAAATCCAGCACTCCTAATTAATAAGCAAGTCGGGCCTGGATCAAGCTCACAAAAGGTAGGCCGCAGCTCCAAGACTACCCCACAAACCTCTTCCAACAAAATTGGTTCAAACTCACTCCAAATTTGCAGAGGTATCCACCCTCACAACCTCAGAACTGTTGGGTCAAAGGGACTATATTGAAAAGATCCCAGATCAAATCAAAGACATCCAGTCATAGAAAAACTGAGCAAACTCTTCACAATAAGCAGATGAATTTGCTCTAACTGGTTGCAGTCAGTTTGGATTTAGAAGTCTGTCCACAACCTGAAGAGTTGAGCTGGTCAGTTTATCACTGGAGTAATCTCCTGGATAGGAATACTGCCTTCTTACAGGAAATCACCCTTTGATATTCACCATAGTATATCTTCCAAGCCAGTTTTTCCTTGTCAGACCTAGATCTTATCCAACAGTGTTCCAACCTCTGATCTCTAGACTTCAACTCCCTGAGCTTCCTGTCGAAACACAGGGGTCTCAACCATGAAATCTAAAGTTGGAGATAGAGCAGTGCAACTGCAATAAAGACTGAGGAATTGTCCCCATTGTAAGCAATCACTGCCTCTTCTGATCCAGTCACACAAGCTGCCATCACACAAAAGAGATCCACTACAGCCCTGGGTCCTTCTGGGAAGAACCCTTCAAAGAGTGATAGCAAACCATCTCCATAGGGGTGGACTCTGGGGAGGCCCCAAAGGACAATTTCGCTGTGCAATGATCTGACCAACTTACAAGATCAATCCTGAGTTTAGAGTACTTTTAAATTAGACAGACACAACTGAAATGACAATTTTGGCAAAATTTCACAAAACACTTGTGGAAAGTTTGCAAAATTTCACAGAACTTAAATTACGTACTATTGCCAGATTTTTCCCAGTGGAAGATACATTTTGCCCAGCCCTAATCAGAGGAAAAGAAATATATTGGATGTTGACCCATTCTCATGTGGAACTGCCCAGCTAGAAAAAAAGAATGTTGAATACAGAATGTGTAAAAAGTATAAGCTACAATGTCTTCCTTTATGTTTTTGAAGAAAGTTTGCTGACAAATTCTGGGCTCCTTAACAACTCAGAAAAACAAACAATTAATGCTGGAGAAGCTTTAGAAGATAACTTCTAAATAATGTTTGTTAGTTGGGTTGTCCAAAGAGAAAGCTGCATGTTGTGACAAGAAATGGAGGACTGGGAGAATACTGAAGTATAATTAATTAAAGTCACTATGACTCAGAAGGCTAAAGTATCTATTAAAAGAACTTCAGCTAAATATAATGTAAGATATTCTTTATGCAAATGTGTTAGATTAATCCATTGTACTATTCCTTTTTTTTCTAGATATAAGCAAACTACACTTTTCATCAGAATGCAACATGCAGTCTCACATGCAAAAATGTGTTCACTTGATGTAGCTTGTAGGCATTGTTATTTGATAAGTTATTCACCAAAAATAACCAAGCTGATATATTGTCTCTGATCTTCAATTTGCTCCTGCTTTTACTCAGTGTTAGAACTGGGTAGACCAGTGACTTGTTCAATGTTACACAGTCATTAGTTGGCTGTGGTGGAATTTACACTGGAGATATACTTCTACAGCCTCCCAGTGGAGATGGTGGGGAAAATTTGGTTATATGACTGGTGATGAGGGCCCTGGACCAGGGTAGGCCAGTGGATATCCTCTTTCTGGATTTTAGCAAGGTGTTTGATTTGGTACCCCAGTGGCCTGCTGACTAAGCTGAAGGAAATGGGGTAGGGAAACTATTGCTAAGATGGATAGGAAATTGGTTCTCTGAGTGTACTCAGAAGGTGGTGGTTGGAGGTTATCCTCATCCCCAGGTGGATTACTGGTGATTACCCCAGGGGTCAGTGCTGGGGCCACTCCTGTTCAATGCCTACATCTCAGACATCAGGATGGGGATCAGGAGTGAGATGAGTCTCTTTGCAGATGACTCAAAGCATGGTGCAGTGGTGGATGGGGAGGGGGAGGTGTCCTTGCAGGAGGACCTGGAGGCTCTGGAAAGGTGGTCAGAAAAATGGAAACTAAAATTCAATGTGGGAAGTGCAAGGTTCTGCACCTGGGTGTCAGAAATCCAGGCCTGGGTATACCCTGGGAGGAAACATGATTCAAGTCACAGAGGGTGATAGGGACCTGGGGTAGTGGTAAATGTCAAAATGAACAACTCAGAGACCTGTAGGAAGGCAGCAGCAAGGGAAAGTAGGATGCAGGGATGCATCGCCAGGAGGATTACCTCCAGAAAAGTGGAAGTGATCCTTCCACTGTACAACTGCTTGGTTAGGCCACACCTCGACTATTGTGTGCAGTTTTGGAGACCACATTTAAAGAGGGACATTACACTCCTAGAAATGGTCCAAAGGAGGACAATACTTAGAACTCCTCTCAGAGGGTGCAACAATGTGCCAGCCCAGCTCACCAGCCGAAATCTCTAGTAATGATATTTATTAATATTTATAATAAAAGATTTATTATCCCTGGTAGTCTAGCATACCTCCCAAAACCCTGATCTCCTGTTATGATATTTATAATAAAAGATGTAGTATCCCTGGTGGTAAGGTAAGGTAATTTCAGGTAACATTTATTTATATGCCACCCAATCCCAGAGGATCTGGTCCCCTTACACAATCAAAACAGGCAGGGTAAATAATGACAATAGAATAAAAGCTCTAAAAGGTTACACAAAATGTAAACTTCAGACATAAATAAGCTAATTGTAAATAGTTAATAAATGTCTAGTGCCACCAAGTCACAATCTCCCATTATGATATTTACTAATATTTATAACATTTTTATATTCCCCATTAGTCTAGTGCCCCCAAAGCTCCAACTCCATTGTGATATGTAGTACTATTTATAACACAATAGTTATATGCCCTAGTGGTCTATCAGATCACCCCAGCTCCAATCAACCATTAAATGATATTCTGAAATTTCTGGTGGTGTGGTGGAACCACACCTCACAATACCCTACCTCCTGCACCCCGACAGGTCTCTCAGTTAGCAACTGGCACAGCCCACTGCTCACCACCATGGTTAGTCACCAACTGCTCCGAACGAGCACCGCCTGTATATAGTAAATGCTCAGTGATTGATATCAGCTGTCAATCACTGAGCATGTACCATTTACAGTAAGTGCTCATTCAGCTCTGTTAGCAGCTGGCCATGGTGGTGAGTGGTGGGCTGTGCCAGTTGATGGCTTGGTTACACGTTGAGGGGGGGAGCAGAGTGGTAGTGCACTGTGTCCACTAGACCACCAGGAATTTTAGAATATTATTTAATTGTGGATCAGGGTATGGAGTGGTCCACAAGACCACCAAGGAATATAACTATTATATTAAAAATAGTAATACATATCATAACACGGGATTGTGACTTGGGAAGTGCTAGACTACCAGGGTTAATAACTTTAAACATTAGAGATGATCAGGACTTGTGGGGGCTGCTAGACTACCATGAATATAAATATACTATGATAAATATTACTAAATATTATAACAGGAGATTGGGGCTTGGGGGCACTAGATCATCAGGAATAATAAATCTATTATTATAAATATTAATAAATATCATAATGGGAGATTGGGACTGGGGGTGCTTGACTGCCAGAGATAATAACTTAAAACATTACACAGGGGTCAGGACCTGGAAGGTCAGTCCACTAGACAACCAGGGATTGCTAGGGGACATTGCCACGTGGTTGCCCATGACTTGCAGCAATCTGTCCTGCTGCACCCTCTGTTTGGTGCACCACTATGGTTGCCATAGGCCACAGACTCCACACTGGGACCCTACCCAGTCTAGAATCTGGGTGCAGGGTCCCTGGTACACCGCAATTGGTGCAACCTGCCTTGGTGTGGCTTTCACCGACTTTGAGAATCAAGCCCACATTCTTTATGATGGTTATAAGTATTACTTATATGCTGTCTTAATTAATTTTCTGCTTAAAGATTTCAACCTTCAACCTCATTTTCATTAATTTGCCATGAGTTTTTATATTAATAGGAATATATGGTTGTGATTTGAAATTGTATAGTTTCAACATTAAACTCCCATCTAATAGGGCCAATCCAAAGCACTCAGGATGCAAAAATCAGAGGAGGCTTGTCTTACCTCACACCTGGATTTAATTCAGATAATTCATATGTAACAGACTATACTGGAAAATGTAACAAGGCTTTGTAGGTTCATGGCTCAATTACTAATCTACTGAATCAGAATTTAAACTTTTACACATAGAGTTCCTTATAGGATTCATTATCTATGAGACACAATGGGCATGTACAAGGATATGCACACACATGCACTAGCTGACATTTCAGCATGGAAACATTCACACATTCATTAGAGCTGGTGTGTTTGCATGCACATCACTTGAGCCATGAACACATGAAGCTTTGTTACATTTTCCAGTATTGTCAGTCAAGTATAAGGTATCTGAATTAAATCCAGGAATAGTTAGGTATTAACGGAGAAGTGTACCAAGTGATGCTCTGAGTCTACTCCTACTACACAGTGGTGATAAATGCATCATCCCAATGATTTACATGTTCATCAAGCTTTTTTAAATATTCACTATGAGGTGCATCTACTAATTCCTGCTGCAGACTATTCCATATCTTGACTACTCTCTGTATAAAAAATACCTGTTTTGTTAGTCTTGTATGGTTTAACTTCAATTTGTTTTATATGTCCCTCAGTATTATGTTAATTTTTTCCAATTTATTAATTGAATTTATACATTAGAAAAAGTCTTCTCTGACTCTCCTCCTCTTCAGGCTGTGTAGATCCACCTGTTTCAGTCTAGTTTTGTAGTCTTCATCACTGAAGCCATGTAATGCTTTGCAAATCTTGTCTGGACCCATTCCATCAAGTGTTGTGAAAGTCAAAAAATTTGCTCCACATAGTATTTCGCGAATCTGCCCCATTTTGCAAATTACTATGCTGGATGAAGTCTACAATTTGGGGTTATGGCCACTTCAGGATGTGAAGTGCACTTCACCAACTGCAAAGTGAATATGCAAAGTGCCCGTGCTGTACTGCAGACTTTACATGTGAATTTTGCAACAGGCAAAGTTTGCAATATATTGTGGGGTTGTAGGTCACATGTGGCTGAACAGCCAATAGAAAGCTGATGGACATGTATCTCTGTGCAGTGTTAAGATAGTGAGGAGAGAAGAGACAGCAGCAAGTGATTCTGAAGAGACCATGGTGGATAAACCTAAATATTTCTTGTTGAAACATTTTCAAACCTGTTTTGTGTATACTACATTATTGTGTTATGTAAATTTTTGTTTTGTTGTCCAAGTGTGATGATTGTGACTTTTTCTGTGAGTGTTTGTAAATAACTGTGTGTTTGATTTGAATACCCTTGGGCACCTGCCCCACACCCACCCCTTGTGTTTTGCAATCCCTTCCACTTTATCTTTCTAATCCATTGTGCATTGAAAATCCATGAAAACCTGGCAATCCTACAAGTCTTGTTGGTGCCCCCACATTTTGAACAGCAGTGGTATTCTTCCCAGCCTGTGTAGTAGTTAGAAATCCACCTATTCACCAAAGTAGCCTACCTGACCTGTTGTACCCCCATGTGATGTGAGAAATAGACTCCAAAAATATCAGTTTTCCAGACTAAATTTTCATGTATTTGACTGAATTTTTCTGTTTATGAACACCAGTGGTATCCTGGCTTGTGGTGTAGTACCGCCTTGTTTGCAAAGTACAAGCTTTAGAAATCTAGCTATTCACTTGGTTACTCTTCCTGACCTGTTGTTGAACCCCGTGTACTGTGAGAAATGACTTCCAAAATATCGCTTGTCTATGTTGCCAAACATTAATGAAAGATGAATGCCACCCAAGAGAAACAAGAAAGGAAGAGAAGCAAGTCTCACAGGCAAGACTATAGAATCATTTGTGAAAAGTGGTGCTACTGAAACTGTGAATGAAGAACTGTCTTCTGATGTGGTGTTGCCACCAGCAACATACTGTAAGTGTTTTGGATGATTGCTGCTAACAGTAGATCCAGATTATTTATCAGTGGCTTTTCTGCATCTAAATTTTTTTGAAACCTTTGTGACAGCCATGGTACTGGGCAAGGTGATGTGGGAGGTGGCAATAGTGCAAGCAACCTGAAAATTACACCAGAAACAGTGTCTCATAAAGATAAGGTGGAACATGTTCCCATCTCCATTGCTGCTGCTGGAGGTGGCAGTATTCCGCACAATACAGCTGAAGCAGTAGTTGAGGGGCATGTTGGAATGCCCAGGTATGTGGGTGACACCACTATGGCAACCACTGCTGTGGAGACGGCAGGCAAACTGTTGAGACTGAGGTTCATGACTCTCAGGTTCAGCATGAGGAGGAGCATGAGGAGGACATCAGTGGATGGAATGCAGATGATGATGATGATCATCATCATCATCAGGAGGTGTTGGATCCCATATGGAAACCAGAGAAGAATTGACAGAAATGTTGTGACAGTGCAGGGGTTCTAACTGCAGCATTCATTTAACCACCAAATGTCACATTGAAGGTCCCCGTACTATTCTTGATTTGATGAGACAGAGACAAACTAGAAAAACAGTATTATCCACCCCCATATCATACTTTCACTCCACTGTCCCAGTCCAGGAATAAGGATAAAAGGGCTCAAATCCCTAGTGTGGGATTTCTATGTGCTGGACCCTGTAGATGAAACAGTGGCAATATGTCAGCTTTGCCACTTATGGGTCAGTATGGGGAAGAAGTGTAGCCACCTAGGCACTGGATGTCAGCACACACTCTTAAAGAACTGGCACCCTCTCCAATGGCTTAAACACTAGAAGGAAGCAGTTGCAGGTGGTCCTGGTCCCTCATCCTCATCATCTTTATTTGGTGCCACTGAGGGAAGTATATAGTGGAGGAGGAGGATGTGGAGGTGGTTGTTTCAACTAGTTGGCATAGCAGCAGTGGCAGCTTCAGCAGTCCCCTCACAGTCAATACACTGTAAAGCTATCACAAACCCAAAATGACTTGCATCCCTTTATCAGCACCAAGTATTTCTTGTGAGTCAAATATAATCCCTACTGGCCACCACAACGTGGACGTCTGTTTGCCAGCCCAACACCATGAAAATTACAGCCAACTCTGAGAAGCATGTTTGAATAGCAAGCAAATACCATATGAATCATTCTGCTGTACTGGAGTTTAGTATAGCTGCTACAGAAATGCTTGCACTGACCTGCTCCCATTCTCCTTTATTGAGAATGAAGGATTTAGAAGGTTTGCCACCATACATGTCCAAAGTGGAAGGTAACATCAAGGACATACTTCTCCAAATGTGCTTTTCTGAATTGTATGCCACAGTAAAGGAGGTGGTGTTCCATGCACTTAAGTATTCAACATCACTATCCATCCATCTTAACATGGATATGTGGACCAGTGGGAAGACAGCTGGCAGTTCTTACATGTGCATTACAGTACACTGGGCACAGGTACCTGGGGTGGTCTTGGAATCTGTGCTTGGTGTTGGACAGTGCAGTAGGTAGACTGTGGTGGTAGCAACCTAACCAGTACTACACTAAATGAAAAAGACCAAGGTAGAAAGGTCAGTGGGGATGCTGCTACAGAAGGTAAAGCCATCAAAAATGGAGAGCAATGAGTACCAATGCCTGTAGGCTGGGTAAAAGCTTCCTGAATTAGTGGCCTTGATGGAGGAGGAACATCTGGATATTGTGGCAGTCACAGAAACATTGTACACACAGAACCATGAAAGGGATGTAAACATACCAGGATACATTATCTACAGGAAGGACAGGGAGGGTAAAAGAGGAGGAGGAGTAGCTCTCTACATAAAGGAAGGAATCAAAGCAACAGAACAAAAGGGTAAATAGGAAGGAGAAGAAGCACTATGGGTCAATTTGGAGACAAGCAATGGCACCACAATCCACACAGGGTTGTATACAGACCCCCTCTCAGGGGAGGAAATGGACAAGGAAATGATAGAAAGTATACTTAGAATGGCAGAAAAGGAGATATTGCTGGTGGGTGATCTGAATATGCCAGATGTTAACTGGAGTGCAGTTGCAGCAGCCACTTGTAAGAGTGGAGTTATTCTAGATGCCCTACAGGAGGCATGCCTTAGACAACAAGTATTGGAACCCACTCGAGAGAGAGCAATCTTAGACCTGGTTCTCTCAAATGGAGATGGAGAGAGGATCACAGATGTAGAAGTGGGTAGCCATCTGAGAACTAACGACCATCGAACAGTATGGTTCACAATAAACACAGCAATAGAGTCAAGCCATACAAGACAAAATACTGACTTCAGGAGGGCTGACTTTGCCTAAAATGGGTGAGTGCCTAAGGAATGCACTAGCAGATGGGCAGGAAGGAGGGGTGGAAGAACAGTGGGGAATAATAAAAACTGCCAACACGGAGGTAACAATCCTTTGCATGAAACAAATAAACAAAACAAAACAATGTAAGAAACCACTATGGTTCTCAAAGGAGCTGGCAGTGAAGGTTCAAGAGAAAAGAAAAGCATTCAGAAAGTACAAGGAATCACAGAAGGAGCAGGACAGAGAATTGTATCAGTTAAAGCAAAAGGAAGCTGGGAAGGCAGTCAGAACAGCAAAGGCCTGAACCGAGGAAAAGATAGCCAACTCAGTTAAGAAGGGGGATAAAACTTTTTAGGTACATTAGGGAGCTAAAGGAAGACCAAGGGAGGGATAGTGAGGCTTAATAAAGGGGAGGGGTGGGAAGAGGGTGACTGTGAAAAGGCAGAGATAATAAATATTTTTGCTCAGTATTTACAAATTAAGAGGGGAGGTACCTAAAACAAACAATAGAAACTCTCTGGATACAGAAGTTGATACCAGCCATTTACAGAAGAAAGGGTTCTGAACGACTCTTAAAATTGAAGGTGGACAAAGCAATGGGGCCTGATGGGATTCATCCAAGAATTCTAAAAGAACTATAAGTACAACTAGTGACACCACTGACTACCCTCTTTAACAAATCATGGAGGATGGGGTGGTACCTGTGGACTGGAGGAGGGCAGATGTGATTCCCTTCACAAAAGTGGGAGCAGGGCAGAAGCAGGAAACTACAGACCTGTTAGCTTAACCTCAGTGATAGGGAAAATGATGAAATCACTTCTGAAAGAAAGAATTGTCAAGTACCTAGAAGCCAGAGGGCACAGGACCCAAGACAGCATGGATTTACAGGGAAGGTCATACCAGATGAATCTAATAGATTTCTTTGACTGGGTGACCAAAGTAGTAGATCAGGGAGGGGCTGTGGACATGTACTAGACTTTATCAAGACATTTGACACAGTCCCACACAAAAGATTAATATACAAGTTAGCCAGCCTGGGAGTGGGTCCCAAGATGATAGCCTGGGTAAAAGAATTGATGGAGAATAGGACACAGAGGTAATAGTGTATATGGAGTCCACTCTGAAGAAGCAGGTTACTAGTGGGGTACTTAGGGTTTCGAAGATAGATCAAGTCCTCTTCAATGTCTTTGTGTTTACATTGCAGAGGGACTGAAGGAAAAAGTATGACTTTGCAGATGACACAAAGATCTGCAACAGAGTTGATGCACAAGGTGGGGTGGGGTGGAAAGGATGAGAAGGGACTTGGCAAGGTTAGAGGAATGGTGAAATGTAAGGAAGCTTAGATTCAATCAATCAATCAATCAATCAATCAATCAATCAAGTCTTTATTTAACCAGACGTTCATCGTTGAGCAGAAGCTCATTTGCAAGATGGCCCTGGGTGGAGCATGAACAATTGTACAGTATATACAGGTCAACACAGGTATTTACAAGGTAATACAGATAATACTCTTTACAGAGAGGAAGAAAAGAAGTTCATATGTACATAGAATTATACAGATATTGTACAGATTACACGGTATTTACATATATAGAAGTGTCTTATGGAAGATAAAGCAGGTTATCTAAGGTTGCAGGAGGAAGTAACGGAAGAAAAAATTAAAATAAAAAATATACACCAGGTAGAGGTGAAGGTAGGGTGGAAGGGAGGAGGTTGGGGAGAAAGGCTAGGAGAGCACGGTGCACAGAGAGGAGTTGGTAAATGGGATGTAGAGAAGGTGGATGGAGAAAAGGTATGTGTGAGCCCGGGATTGAATGCTATAAAGTACAGGGCATGGTAGGATGTCACAACCCAGGGTAGTGAGCTCCCTATCTGAGGTTGGTAAAAGGAAGAATAAGGGATGGATGGCCTAGTGTTGATAAGACAGGGGATAAGAGACAGAACAATTAGCTGGTGAGGAGCAAGATTCAGTGCCAAGAAGTGCAAGGTAATGCACCTGGGAAATAAAACCCAGGGGAAGAGTACACAATGGAGGTGAGATACTAACAACAACAAAATGGAAAGTGACCTGGGTAGTCATATCAGATGACTTAAAGGTGGGCAAGCAATGTGAGAGGGCAGTAAAGAGGGCTGGGGGATACTGGAATGCATAGGAGAGGCATCACCAGTAGAAAACAGGAAGTTGTAATCCTCTGTACAGACAGCTGGTGAGACCCCATCTGAGTACTGCGTGCAGTTCTGGAGACCCAGTTTCCACAAGGACATAGACAGGATGGAAGCTGTCCAGAAGAGGGAACTAAAATGGTGCAGGGTCTGCACCGGAAGACATATGAAGAGAGATTAAAGCAGCTTAATATATATACCTTTGAGGAAAGGAGGGAGAGGGGACATTATAGAAACTTTCAAGTACCTCAAGGGAATCAACAAAGTCCAAGAGGGCATCTTTCAAAAAGAGGTGTGCAAGGACAAGGGGGCACAATTTGAAGATAGAGGGGTGGCTCAGAGGTAATGTAAGAAGTATTTTTTCACAGAGAGGGTTGTGGATGCATGGACCCGGCCTCGCAGGTGGTTGTGGAGTAAAAAACAGTGGTTAAATCTAAGTATGCATGGGACAGCCATAAGGCAATTCTAGGAGGTGAGAGTAGAAAGAAGTAGGCTGCTGGTTAACTAGGATCTACAGCTTATCCATTAGGTATGGAAATGGGCAGACTGGGTGGGCCAAGCGGTCCTTATCTGCCATCAAATTCTATGTTTCTATGTTTCTACACAGCATGCAACCCTCACAATGAAAAGCATGCTTGGATCCACACAGGGAGAAAATGCTTGAAGTACTACTGGGTGAGATTGATGAGTGGCTACACTCACATTCAATGGAATATGGCTTCATAGAGAGTGACAATTGATCCAATGTTGTGAAATGCATAAGAGATGGTGGATTTTCATGGTGCTATGCCTGGCACACTGCCTCAACCTCATGGCCAGCAGTTTCTTAGCCATCTTGATGTGAAGGATATCTTGTTGGTCTCCCACCGCATCTGTACCCACTTTGCCCATTCTGGGAAGGTCCTTGACTAGATATGCTTACTTCAGAGAAATAAAAATCTGCCTCATCATTGCATGAAGTTGGATGTGGTCACCAAATGGAGCTCCACACTGTACATGTAGGAACAGCTCTATTAGCAGTATAAAGTTGTGTCCAGTTGTCTTGTACTACACACCAGTCATAACAGTGCTGGAGTGTCCATGGCTCTCACCACAGAATAGTGGCATTTTATGGATGGACTGATAATGATTCTGCCTTCCTTTGAACATGGAACATAGGCAGTGAGTGGGGACACTGACTGTATCAGTCAGTTGATCACCTCACTACCCATGCCGAGGCAGACACTGGTTAATGTGCAACAATCGATTGAGGCAGACAGTGACAGTGACAGTTTGGCCATGATGCAGCACATGCTTTATGTGTTTGACTCCAGACCTCATATTGTTCAAATTCTGCAGTCTGTCGACTTTGTCCTTGCCACCATGATTGACCCATGTTATAAGCATGGCCTTGGGTCTATACTAGATGGTGGCTGTCAGAGAGTAATGAAACCATACCAAGCTTCTTATCAGAAGGATCACAGATGGTTATGGGACATACAGAGACATCTAGAGATTCCAAGGGTGACTTTAAAATCTGCATGAGCCCGGGCATTTATGTTACTGACACCGACCCTTTGAAATTCTCTACCCCATTGGATTAGTGAGTGCATGACTGTGGAGGGATTCAAGCAGGCTTTAAAAATGTTTTTGTGGGATAAAGCTTTCATGATGGTGTTGGCTGACAAGTATGTATTTTAACTGTGTTGATATTTTGTATTGTTTTGTTTTATATGTTTTAAATTGGTTTTATTGTTATGTAGCCTTGGTTGTGAAAGGCGCATTATAAATAAAGTTATTATTATTTCAGTGGTAGTCACAGGAAAGTTTTCCAGTAATGAGGTAAACCACTTGGTACCAGCTAAGCAGTGCAGTAGAGAGGCGTTAGCTTCTTACTGCGGTGAGGAATGTCCCATTAAGGCAGTTTTTAAATGCAGTTTCTCCATTATCCAGGAGATGGCTACCATAAGCCATCACAGCAAAATGGTATGCCTGTAGCATACATGATTCCCCCTCCCCAAATAACCTGCAGATGGTGTCGGAAAACTCATTTTGCTCAGTAAGTAAGTAGGTGCATATTCATTTTAATGTAATCTTAGACTTTGCTGAACTTCTTTATTTCCCTTATTCACAGCCAATCTTTTTTTAATTCAATAAACTTTCTTAAACTTTTTACTTTAACTTAAGCATCCCAAAGATTTGTAACAATTGGGTAACCTGAAGGCCACCCCATTTTACAACATAATACAATCTCATACAATGGAAATACTCTCAATAGTGTTAGGAGGTCTAAACCTCACTTTCAGATTCTTGATGATATTGGGAATGCAAGTAATCACGGACACATTGCATTAGAGTAATAAATAAGTTTATTACTACCAAAGGATAAATCACAGTTGCCCTAATCAGTTCTTACCAATATGAACCAGGAGCCAGTGCTAAGTGTTCCCTACACCTCAAGGTTTCTCTGTGTCTCTTGGGGTCTCTCAGGTCTCCGAGTATAAGGCTTGTGCATTACATTATACAGTATACCTATGATAATTACTATGGTTACCAAAAATAGAAACATTTCTAGTTACAGAGATGAGCCCTATTGGCTAAATTAGAGGTGGCTCCATGGTCCAAGATAACATTATACAATTCTGTAACGTCATCAGTTTGAGAACAAAAGAGTTCTTATACAGAGTCTTACATAACTCAGTGTAGTGGTACAAATCACCAAAAGGTGGCAATGCCATCTTACATATTATAATTACTCAAGGATACAGATGTCCTGGCATCTTACAAGTAAGAGACACACAGAAAATACATAGCAGAATATATGTATTAGTAAGCAAAGTGTATTACAACAATATGCATTCATATCCTGACATCTACTCTTGTACTGTAGATGCCCTTAGCCTATATGTTAGTATAACATATACTTAAGTGCTAGCTGTCTACGGTGTACTCTGAGGTACCATTTAAGGTTGCAGGGATGTTGTGTAACATTCTCCCACTTATTGCCTCAAGGGCAACACAGGCGAATGTCTTGGGAAAGGGCAGGAGCAGTGGTCATTTACAAACCACGCCGCAAGCTTTGTAAAGGAACTCAAGCTGCTCACGGTGTTAGCACAGTGTGCGCCGTAGGCAGCAGAGCATTATAATCAAAATAAAAATTAAGAATGCTTGTATAATAACAGAACCTTTAAAGGTAATCTGTAACCAGGTGTTAGTTAATGAGTTATTCATATCACCATCATTAATCAAGGCGAGAACAAGCTTCATTGGCTTTGGTCATATTATTGCTGATGTGGATGAGGTTGTGTCTTTCCTGTCTAAAAGTGATTTTAATGTAAGTGTAAGTAGGTCTATGTGTACATTAAAGTATGGCAAATATTCTGACAGTGTGAGCAGATAATCGGGTTACCATCAATAATGTCTGCATCTAGGGGCCAGGGGTTATAACAGTATGTCCAAAGACAGTCTTCTGGTGAGGACAAAACATAAATTAGGGTAATCAATAGCACATGTAACAGATACATAGGAGTAAGACTTGTAATTAGTGACCATGCAGTATTCGCCATTGGAGTTATACTGTGAGCGCACTAGTAGGCAGTCTCCACTTTGCAACTGGACAGGGCAGGTGTAGGTTGTCTTTGAAATCTATGTTGACAGGCAATGAACCTCCTCATGATAGGATTGGTAGAGTTTATCCAGAACCAGAGTTGAGCCAAAGGGTCAGTGCCATTTGCAGTGATGTCATCATCCATGGTGAAAGTCCAATCAATGCTGTCTGGAGAGTAACCACAAACAGGTAGAATAATATCAAATACATCACATTGGCACAAGTAAATATATTGCTTTTTAGCACAGCGGTCCATGTCTGAGCCACCCAGGCATGCAGGAAAGGGTGGTAAACCAGTAGAGGTGGTAGATCCAGGCGTTCTCTGTAGATGTCTTCATCCAAATGCCCAATCGAGTGAACCAGTGCAAGCTTGTTGAACAAGGCTGTAGTGGGATCAAAGTGTGGTAAGAAGACAGTAAATGAAACAAACATGGTATCTGTTATGGAACACTTCTTAGCAGTGAAACAAGGACCAGTATTAGGGTGTCTGGTCACAAACCCCAAATTCCTAGCTGTAGAAGAGAAATAGTTAAAGTCTGTTGCAAACACATGGAAACACAGCTAGTGGTTTTACATCGTGGACAATACCATTTGGAGATGCATCTATCATGTATAATGTCAGGTATTCTTCCAGATTCTAGATCACGGAAGAGGTTGTTGATGGTAGTGATAATGTAGAGCCATAGGCAGAGCAAAGCATCTCTCTAGCAATGTATCATTTATCTGCTTCCTTGTTGTTCTGTTGTATGAGTGCATTAATCTTATCTTTAGAATCAGTGAATGCCTTAGTAATGTCGTGCATGTTGTATACAGTGTATCTCTCTTCTTGACTAAGGCCATCCACACCATGCAATAATGGGGTAGTGTGTTGTTGACCAAACCAGTGGAGAATCTGGCAGAATGACCTTTGATAGCAGCAATGTCTGCTTTGTTCCATATAGACATAGCCATACCAACAAGGCCTGTGACAGTACCTGTTGCACCTGTGACATCAGAACTGTCAACTTAACGTGTTTTACATTTATGAGTTAGATTATCAGGAGAGGGCTTTCTCCTGAAGTTGCCTCTGTTCAGTAGAATGGACCCGGCAATAGGATCTTGCATACAAATCTGAAATGCAACTAAACCATCAAGAAATAATGTACTATAAAATGCTGACATGTTAGTATTGTGACACATACCAAATTCTTTCATATTCCAATAAGTAAGATTAAACAAAACAGGTATATGCATAAACTGTAAGTTATTAATCAAAGAACCTGGGAGGCAGTGGCTGTTAGACCACTACGGGGACCAGAGGCATGCTTTGGACATTCCAAAAGCTGTTTATCAGTGCGTGGTAACACAGAAAGGTACATGGCTGCAGAAGCCATGTGGTGTATAACACAAAATTTCTGAGCAGAATCTCCAGACAAAGAATTACAATATGAAGGATCAATTAAGGCAGTTATGTTGTACAAACCAGAATGTCTTAATGCAGTTTATAACAAGGACAGTGAACCATCTGGGGAAAATTTGGCATTGGGCCAACCTTGGAAAGTTCCTTTGGAGAGTTTGCCACAGGGAGAATTTGTCCTTGTGATGTGTTTGCCACTCAATTTGAAGGGTAGATTTATCAGAGCAACAACCGAGGCAGTGAGGTAAGCTTGAACCTTCCTGGACAGTGATCTTACTATCAGGTATATTGATGGATACTCCCTCTGGAGGAGGTGCTGGAAGATTGAAGTGTCGTAGGAGGCCTGGTACCATGCCTTGGATGCAGGGATAACTCCTGAGAGGAGGAGATACTGGAACATGATAGCCATCTTGTCAGTGTATCTGAAAAGGAAGATCAAAGATTAGTATGTTAATACTGTTCCACCCAATGGGGTGAGGTAAAGTAATTTAAGCTCCTTTATACAGTTTCAGCTGGTTTGCATGTAACCATTTGTCAGTCAACTTGTTGTGGTGGAGGAGTCTAACTGATAGACTGCTGGACTGAGCTTGTTGACAGTGGGGTATGGGCCTTCCACTGGTTGGAGAAGGAGTGGGTGGGATGTGCAATCGGAAGTACCATTACCTGATCTCCAACTGCAATCCACTTCTTGTGCGTGTTTGTCAAACTGTATTTTGGATTGTTGCTGGGCCTTGCCGATGCAGTAAGCAGCATACAAGTGTGTGTGTATGAGGGTCTTTTCTGAGTTTTTCCACATATTGGTCCACAGACACATGGTCTTCAGTGGGGATATGCAGGTTAAACAACAGGTATTCAGGTAATCTCATCTGTCTACCAGTCATCACCTCAAAGGGTGTAAGCTGGGTGGTGGCTGAGGTGTACCCTAATTTCCATAAGGAGTAGCGGCAATAGGGAATCCCAAGTTTTGGGATTGTCCTCAATGAATTTAGAAAGCATTTGCTTAATCAGTCTGTTGGCTGTCTCTACTTGACCTGAGGATTGGCGGTGGTAAGGTATGTGGAACTTCTGTTGAACTCCAAGGAGTTCAAAGGTTCTTCATCAACTCACCTGTAAAACTGGTTCCTTTGTCAGAGTCTACTTTGAGGGTAGACCCACCTGGAGAAAATCTGTTCCACCAGGATTTTGGCAGTAGTTTTGCAGTACATGTCTTAGTGGGAAAGCTTTACCCACTTAGAAGAGACACCAGTTACCACAAAAGCATACTTGTTATTTTTGCTGGTATTGGTCAGAGGCCAATGAAATCAATCTGTATGGAATGCCAAGGCCAGAATGTCACTGTGATAAGAGTTTGGCATTTCGTTTGGTAGGGATGGGGTTGTTTTGTGCACAAAAGACAGTTGTCTATGTATTGTTTAACATCTTTGCTGATACCAGGCCACCAGTCTTGAGTCGTTGAAGGGTATTTTCTGCTCCCTGGCATCCACCAGTAGGGGTATCATGCACTTGGTGCAATAATTCAGATCTTAAATGTCTGAGGACCACACAACACTTAGTGGTGAAGTCATCAGGTTGAAACCAGATGAGCTTGTCATCTGGTGACAAGCGTTTTACTTTCAGGGAAGTTTCTCTTCAGTACCTTTGTCAGAATCTGAACACCTCTTTAAGTTCAGTGTCTACATGTTGGGCTGCAGAGGTCCAAGCATGAAAAAGGTTCAGGTTTCTTCTTAAGTGCTGCAATGTACTGGGTGCATTAGCCTCTGGATGGTCCATCATTCAGATGTCCCCCCTGGTCCCTTCCTTAGCAAGAGGTGTCTGCTGTGTCATTGAAGAAATGATAGAGGTCATGGAAGAGTGGGCTTTGACTTTGTGTACATAGAGTTTGTGTGCAAATTTTGTGCCAGTGAATGTATGTACAGTATATTACCAATTCCTTGTGTTTCACTGGGCTGCCATCAGAGGAGGAGAAGAAGGAGTTCTTCTGCCAGAAGGAAAAGAAATGTTGTAAGAGAACAACAAACCCAGTTAGAGTCTGTAAAGAGGGTGGTATCCTCGGTTCCATGCTGGATGAACTCGAGGAACCCGCACAGGGTTGTATACAGACCCCTTCTCAGGGGAGAAATGGACAAGGAAATTATAGAAAATATACTTAGAATGGCAGAAAAGGGGAGATATTGCTGAAGGGTGATCTGAATATGCAGATGTTAACTGGAGCGCAGTTGCAGCTGCCACTGAAGAGTGCAGTTATTCTAGATGCCCTACAGGGGCATACCTTAGACAACTAGTACTGGAGCCCAGTTGAGAGGGTATATTAGACTTGATTCTCTCAAATGGAGATGGAGAGAGGATCACAATGTAGAAGTGGGTAGCCATCTGGGAACTAGAGACCATCGAACAGTATGGTTCACAATAAACACAACAGTAGAGTCAAGTCATACAAAGACAAAAGTACTGGACTTTAGGAGGCTGACTTTGCCAAAATCGGTGAGACCTAAGGAATGAACTAGCAAATGGGCAGGAAGGAGAGTGGAAGAACAATGGGGAATAATAAAAACTGCTATCACAGAGGTAACAAGCCTTTGTGTGAAGCAAATAAACAAAACAAGACAATGTAAGAAACCACTATGGTTCTCCAAAGGAAGTGGCAGTGAAGGTTCAAGAAAAAAGCATTCAGGAAGCACAAGGAATCGCAGAAGGAGCAGGATAGAGGACTATATCAGTTAAAGCAAAGGAGGCTGGGAAGGCAGTCAGAAGAGCAAAGGCCCAAACTGAGGAAAGATAGCCAACTCAGTTAAGAAGGGGATAAAACCTTTTATAGGTACATCAGGAGCAAAGGAAGACCAAGGGAGGGATAGTGAGGCTTAATAAAGGGAGAGGAGTGTGGGCAGAGGCAGATTGTGAAAAGGCAGAGATACTAAACAAATATTTTTGCTCAGTATTTACAAATGAAGAGGGGGGTACATAAAAGCAAACAGTAGTAACACTCTGGATACAGAAGTTGATACCAGCCATTTACAGAAGAAAAGGTTCTGAAAGAACTCTTAAAACTGAAGGTGGACAAAGCAATGAGGCCTGATGGGATTCTTCCCAGATTTCTAAAAAGCTAAAGGGTAGAACTAGTGACACACTGACTACCCTTTTAACAAATCATGGGAGGATGGTGTGGTACCTGAGGACTGAATGAGGCAGATGTGATTCCCTTCACAAAAGTGGAGCAAGGCAGAAGCAGGAAACTACAGACCTGTTAGTTTAACCTCAGTGATAGGAAAATGAAGGAATCACTTCTGAAGGAAAGAATTGTCAAGTATCTAGAGGCCAGAGAGGTTACAGGACCTAGGCAGCATGGATTCACAGTGGAAGGTCATGCCAGATGAAACTGATAGATTTCTTTGACTGGGTGACCAAAGTAGTAGATCAGGGAGGGGGCTGTGGACATGCCTACCTGAGACTTTAGCAAGGCATTTGACACAGTCCCACACAAAAGATTAATATATAAGTTAGCCAGCCTGGAGTGGGTCCCAAGATGACAGCCTGGGTAAAGAATTGGCTGGAGAATAGGACACAGAGAGTAATAGTAAATGGAGTCCACTCAGAAGAAAGGAGGGTTACTAGTGGGGTGCAGGGTTCAGTATAGGACTGGTCCTCTTCAATGTCTTTATAGCGACATTGCAGAAGGACTGGAAGGAAAAGTATGTCTCTTTGCAGATGACACCAAGATCTGCAACAGAGCTGATACACAGGGTGGGGTGGAAAGGATGAGAAGGGACTTGGCAAGTTAGAGGAATGGTCAAATGTATGGCAGCTTAGATTCAATGCTAAGAAGTGCAAGGTAATGTACCTGGGAAACAAAAACCCAGGGAAGAGTACACAATGGGGGTGAGATACTAACAACAACAAAAATGGAAAGGGACCTGGGAGTAGTCATATCAGATGACCTAAAGGTGGGCAAGCAATGTGAGAGGGCAGCAAGGAGGGCTGGGGATACTGGGATGCATAGGAGAGGCATCACCAGTAGAAAACAGGAAGTTATTATCCCTCTGTACAGACAGCTGGTGAGACCCCATCTGAGTACTGTGTGCAGTTCTGGAGACCCAATCTCCCAAAGACATAGACAGGATGGGAGCTGTCCAGAGGAGGGCAACTAAAATGGTGCAGGGTCTGCACCAGACGACATATGAAGAGAGACTAAAGGACCTTAATATGTATAGCCTCCAGGAAAGGAGGGAGAGGGGGACATGATAGAAACTTTCAAGTACCTCAAGGAATCAACAAAGTCCAAGAGGTAGCATCTTTCAAAAAAGAGGTGTGCAAGAACAAGAGGGCACAATTTGAAGATAGAGGGGCGGCTCAGAGGTAATTTAAGGAAGTATTTTTTCACAGAGAGGGTTGTGGATGCATGGAGCAGCCTTCCAGAGGAGGTTGTGGAGTCAAAATCAGTGGTGGAATTCAAGCATGCATGGGATAGTCATAAGGCAATTCTGGGGGGTGGGGTAGGAAGAAGTAGGCTGCTGGTTAACTAGGATCTGCAGCTTATCCAGTAGGTAGGGAAATGGGCAGACTGGGTGGGCCAAGCGGTCCTTATCTGCCATCAAATTCTATGTTTCTATGAGGGCACAGTCCACCGCTGCCATCTCTGCATATTGTGATGATGCAACACTACAGCGCTTAGATATTTTGACAGTGTTCCCATAAGGGTAGATCACTAGAATGCCCATCCCTGCAATTTGTTCTCCTGATAGTAGGTTTATTACTACAAAGGGATAAATCACAGTTGCCCTAAGCAGTTCTTACCATCGAACCGGGAGCCAGTGCTAAGCATTCCCTACACCTCAAGGTTTCTCTGTGTCTCTTGGGGTCTCTCAGGTCTCCGAGGTATAAGGCTTGTGCATTACATTATATACCTATGATAATTACTATGGTTACCAAAAGATAGAAACATTTCTAGTTGCAGAGATGAGCCCTATTGGCTAAATTAGAGGTGGCTCCACGGTCCAAGATAACATTATACAATTCTGTAACGTCATCAGTTTGAGAACAAAAGAGCTCTTATGCAGAGTCTTACATAACTCAGTGTAGTGGTACAAATCACCAAAAGATGGCAATGCTGTCTTACATATTATAATTACTCCAAGGACACAGATGTCCTGGCATCTTACAAGTAAAAATACATAGAAAATATATACAGTAACAGAATATATGTATTTGTAAGCAAAGTGTATTACAACAATATGCATTCATATCCTGACATCTACTCTTGTACTGTAGATGCCCTTAGCCCTATATGTTAGTATAACATATACTTAAGTGCTAGCTGTCTACAGTGTACCTCTGGGGTACCAATTAGGGTTGCAGGGACCTAGTATAACAATAGTAACCATAAAGTGAAAAATCTTGTTAACTTTAAAATGGGAGGTGTACTCTCTCTTAACACCTCCACCACATCCGTCCCTCACTATTTTTCCCTACCTACCCACCTAGAACCAAGTGTTGTTCTTGAACCATTCCATTGGGACATATAAGAAAAAAGGAACAATATTATTAAATGATCAGGGCTTCCATATTGAAAGCAAGTCATCTAGTGACCCCATTTATTCTGATATGTCTGGGGCCTGTTAAGCATTGAGCAGATATGCCTCTCCAAATGGAGTGCCAATAATATCTCCTATGCCATTCCAGAACAGGTGGGAATATAGTGTCTATCAATGTCTCATAGTTATTAATTATTGCTGTGGCAGAGATCATAGCTATATAAGCTTTCCTAGCCTTGAGGTGCAATGGGAAAATAATTCAATAAACAGACTTCTGGTGTAAATAGAAGGTCAATGCCCAGTATGGGGTGTAGAGATTGTCTAATTGCTTGCCAAAATACCTGCACTTTTGGGAAAAACTACAGCATGTGATACAGGGTACCCATACTGTCTCCTAGCAAGTGAACAAACGAGGTGGATACTCTCCCCAATTTATAGAGTTTCACAGGTGTAAAATACAGGCTGTGCATGATGTTAAATTGCATGAGGTGCAATCTATCTTGCTTAATAAATCTATAAGAAACATAGGAACATAGTAACATAGAATTTGACTGCAGATAGGGACTGCTTGGCCCACCCAGTCTACCCATTTCCCTACTTAATGGATAAGCTGCAGATCCTAGTTAACCAGCAGCCTACTTCTTTCTACCCCACCCCCAGAATTGCCTTATGACTGTCCCATGTGTGCTTGAATTTAACCATTGTTTTTGGCTCCACAACCTCCTCCAGAAGGCCGTTCCATGTATCCACAACCCTCTCTGTGGAAAAATACTTCCTCACATTACCTCTGAGCTGCCCCCTCTATTTTCAAATTGTGCCCCTTTTTCTTGCACACTCTTTTTAAAGATGCTACCCTCTTGGACTTTGTTGATTCCCTTGAGGTACTTGAAAGTTTCTATCATGTCCCCCTCTCCCTCCTTTCCTGGAGGCTATACATATTAAGCTCCTTTAGTCTCTCTTCATATGTCATCTGGTGCAGACCCTGCACCATTTTAGTTCCCTCCTCTGGACAGCTTCCATCTTGTCTATGTCCTTGTGGAGATTGGGTCTCCATAACTGCACACAGTAGTCCAGATGGGGTCTCACCAGCTGTCTGTACAGAGGGATAACAACTTCCTGTTTTCAACTGGTGATGCCTCTCTCTATGCATCCCAGTATCCCCAGCCCTCCTTACTGCCCTCTCAAATTGCTTGCCCACCTTTAAGTCATCTGATATGACTACCCCAGGTCCCTTTCCATTTTGTTGTTGTTAGTATCTCACCCCGATTGTGTACTCTTCCCCTGGGTTTTGTTTCCCAGGCGCATTACCTTGCACTTCTTAGCATTGAATCTAAGCTGCCATACATTTGACCATTCCTCTAACCTTGCCATGTCCCTTCTCATACTTTCCACCCCACCTTGAGCATCAACTCTGTGGTAAATCTTTGTGTCATCTGCAAAGAGACATACTTTCCTTCACAGTCCCTCTGCAATGTAAACATAAAGACATTGAAGAGGACCAGTCTAAAAACCGAACCCTGCGGTACCCACTAGTAACCCCCTTTCTTCAGAGTGGACTCCATTTACTATTACCCTCTGTGTCCTATTCTCCATCCAATTCTTTACCCAGGCTATCATCTTGGGACCACTCCCAGGCTGGCTGATTGTACATTAATCTTTTGTGTGGGACTGAGTCGAATGCCTTGCAAAAGTCTAGGTAGGCCATGTCACAGCCCCTCCCTGATCTACTACTTTGGTCACCCAGTCAAAGAAATCTATTAGATTCATCTGGCATGACCTTCCCACTGTAAATCCATGCTGCCTTGGGTCCTGTGCCCTCTGGCCTCTAGATACTCGACAATTCTTTCCTTCAGAAGTGATTCCATCATTTTCCTATCACTGAGGTTAAACTAATAGGTCTGTAGTTTCCTGCTTCTGCCCTGCTCCCACTTTTGTGAAGGAGAATTATATCTGCCCTCCTCCAGTCCTCGGGTACCACTCCATCCTCCAATGATTTGTTACAGAGGGTAGTCAGTGGTGTCACTAGTTGTACCCTTAGTTCTTTTAGAATTCTTGGATGAATCCCATCAGGCCCCATTGCTTTGTCCACCTTCAGTTTTAAGAGTTCTTTCAGAACCCTTTCTTCTGTAAATGGGCTGGTATAAACTTCTGTATACAGAGTGTTTCTATTGTTTGTTTTAGGTACCTCCCCTCTTCATTTGTAAATACTGAGCAAAATATTTGTTTAGTATCTCTGCCTTTCACTGTCACCCTCTGCCCACCCCTCCCCTTTATTAAGCCTCACTATCCTCCCTTAGTCTTCCTTCACTCCTGATGTACATCTTTCCTCCAGAGGTCTACATCAGTACTTAAAGTAATTCCTGGGTCCAGTAATAGCAGACACCCAGAGGTATATTAGGATTTAGGGATTGTAGTTTTTATAGACTATGGAAATCACATGAGGTTGCTTTGCCAATTGTAAAATTGTAGATAGCGCAACTGTAGAGGGTAGAGGATTCTGGACTCTTCCCATATGGGAGATAATAGCTTTTTGAGTTGTCTGACTTTGAAACTGGTTCTTTCATGCACATTGAATCTTATTTGTAATGTGGAAAATAAATTATTTCCCTTCAGAATACAAATCAGAGGCTTTCCTCCCCACCAGGATGGGCCAGTAAGAGGATGGAATAGGCTTATGTCCAATTTTGAAATGGGGATTGCCCACTATTGGTTGCTGTAAAGCGTGCCAGTTAAGGGAGGTGCAGCTGCTGGTGGTTTAGAGCTCTGATAGACCACCCTAAAGGGTGTTCTTCAGGGGTTTAGGGATTGCATGAAGGCAGTGTATAATAAAGAGGAGAGGGTGCATTTGTATTTTGCTGTCAAATATTCTCAATTTCCAACCACATTGGTGTGTATCCTTGTGAGTGGACAGCCTGTGTCTCCTGTATCCAGTGTGCTAGTCTACTAATGTGGTGGGCACAGTAATGAAAAAAGGAAGGACAGCAAGTCCACCCTGCTCTTTTGGTGCAGTAAGTTTAAGGTACGACCTTCTGACCCGCTTACCTTGTCAGATAAATGCATTAAGCATGGACTGAAACTTGGTAAACTATTTTTAGGTAGAAAACACCCTAACATACCCATTGGATACAGGAGACGAGGCAGCACATTCATTTCACAGTGCTAACCCTTCCCAAAGTGACAGCGGCAGGGATACCCATCTTTCAAGATCAGTCTTGAGTGTAGTCATGAACTCTGAGAGATTTGTTTTAATCATGGAGGTAATATCTCTAGTCACATGGATTCCTAAATATAAAGAGAATTTGGTTCCCATGAAAGAGCAAACTCCACCACATCTCCTGGGAGACTTTATTATTCAGGGTAAAACCTTGGTTTTGGAAAGATTAAGCTTATAGTGGATATTGTGGAGAAAGCTTCAATTTCCTCTAAAGGGCTAGAATGCATTCCGGGGGTCCTCCAAGTGTAAGAGCAATTAGTCAGCATACACTGATAGGTGTAACGTTGTTCCCTACCTGGATTCCCCGAAGATCGGGATGCTACCAGCTTCCTAGTCAGAGGCTCAAGATAGAGGTTAAATAAAATGGGAGATAAGGGCAACCTTGTTTGGTACCCTAGTAAAGCTGGAAGGCTCAGAAAAAACACTATTACATCGAATTTGGGCTGAGGGAGATGAGTATAGTAACCTAAACCATTTAAGAAAATCATCAGGAGACCAAAATGGGAAGATTAGTGAAGAGAAATCTCATGAGATTGTCAAAAGCTTTCTCAGTATCCAGGGACACCAGAGCCGTTGGAAGTACTGAGTCCCTGGACACTGAGGAGAAATGCATTAATTTACACATGTGGTCTCCCAAGGATCTTCCCATCATGAAACCAATCTGTTCTTTGCCAGTTATTGTGGGCAGCATAGGCCCCAACCTATTGGCCAGTATTTTGGCAAGGAGCTTAACATCAGTATTGATCAAAGAGATAGGCCAATAGCTTTCTGGGTATTGTGGGTCCTTACCTTTTTGGAATAAGGGTAATTATAGCCCCAGAAAGGTCGTTTCTGAGAAACCAAGTTGTAAACTTCTGTCAGAAGCGAGCTAACTCCGATATACAAGCCTTATAAAGATTATTGTATACCATCGGGCCCTGGGGATTTATCCAGTGGAAGCTGTTCCAACACTCACCACTTCCTCGATATTGATGGGACCACCAAGGGATGAGGTTTGAGAGGAGACAATTTAGGTAGGGTTATTGAACTGAGATAATTAGTTATATCTGCTTCAGTGGGGCATTTGTCCAAGTTTTCTGACTAAAGATTCTGATAGTATTGCCCTAGAATCTCCGCTATTGCTCTGGGAGCTGTAACCACAGATTTATCTTTATCTGGCTTAATACCTGGAAAGAATCAAGATGCTTTAGTTTTCTTAGCCTCATGGCCAATAATTTACTAGCTTTCTCCCCATGTCTAGATAGTGAAGCTTCATGCGTTTTCATTGAGCTCAACTTTCTGAGACATTAGGTTGAGATATTGGGCTCACAAGCTATGAAGCTTTACCCAGTCCTCATCCAGGGAATGCCAATTAAGTACATGTTCCAATTAAGTGATTGAGTGAAGTAAGGAATCCAATTGATGCTTGGATTGCCTGTATTTAGTGGCAACTAAGCGAATGCACTCCCTCTCAAAGCACATTTCAGAGTGACCAACCATATCAGCTCTACTCACAGAACCCTGTTAATCTCTATAAAATTTTAAACAAAATTCTTGATCTTTTGTAAAGACTTAGCCCTCCAATAGCTGAATGCTCAACCTCCATAGGGCATCCCTCCTAACTCCTGGCCCTATAAAAGTGATAATGATACTGAGAGTGGTCAGAAATGACCCTAGCACATATATTAGCGTTAATGACACCAGGGAGGGCAAACGAGCTCATGAGAAGGAAGTCAATTCTAGAGAATGTTTTGTGAGGTGAAGAAAAAAGTGTATTGGTAATCTTCGGGTTCAAAACTCACCATACGTTAATAAGATCAGCTCCTTTATGAGTTCATGTAAAGGCTCTTTAAGCGGACAACAGTCCTCATCTCTGAGAGTCTGATCTATCTATAAGTTGGTGGGAGTGATATTCAGTCACCCCTAAAATAGTCAATTTGGGAGGTTTGTAGCCACCAGTCCTATCACCGAGTAAAGAAATGGGGGAATCCATGTTTGGACCATATGCCCTCCTAGTACAACTGGTTGTGATTCTAACAGGCCATGGAGGTATAGCATAACACCCATCAGGGTCCCATAATTCTTTCTCCAATGTAAAAGGAATTTTTTGTCAATTAATATTGCCACTCCACCACTACTAGTGGATTTCCCTGCTCCATATACCTGCTCTATCAAGGCTCTGAAACAAACTGACATCCTCCCATCGGAGATGAGTCTCTTGTATGTAGGCAATCCCTACTTTCAGATGTTGGAGGTGTCAGATTATAATTTGCCTTTACAACAATCATGGCGCCCATTAAATTCCAACTGATGAACTTATAAGGGCCACTCATGACCTAAGTTCAGTTGTAATAATGGGACTGATACCTTTCCAGCAATATTTACCCTATAAACACTTGGCTCTTTCCCTCTTTGAACATACTATCCCAATAAAAAGAAACGTAATCCAACTAACCATTATCCCTAATACCCCAATCAACTATATGTTTAAAATTAAAACACACTACTATGCTAAACCCCAGTTCTACTCTACCTTACATTTCCCAGTAGGTGATGTTATCACAAGCCTGTGTCACATTACATACCCATCCCACTCCAGCCCATCTCACACTGCCAAAATCATAGAATATATGTTACAACACAGCATTAAGAAATATTATCACATCTCACAAAATAGGTGATAATTATTAGGAGCATGCAACATAATCAGCAGAAGGTCCCAGGAGCTGTATTACCTCACAACACAAAAATTCAGTGCTATGGGGAACAGTGTTGCCAGTCTTATCTCATAGTGAAACCAAACCTTAAAAGAAAAACAAAGGAGAAAAGTGAAAAAAATAAAAAAGGGGAAAAGGGCCAGCTGTCCCTATAAATCCTGATTCTGATACCTTCCTTATTAGAACATCTGGTGTGATTCCTGAGCATGTTAAAAGCCATTTTGATCATCCCTACCAGCAAAGTCCAGCAATGGACACTTGAAATAGATTGGTATTTTGAAATGTCCTGGGTTCTTGCAAATGTATCTGTGTCTAAATACGGCTAGTCCATGAAGAAGTTGGCTGTAAAAATCCTTCATAGAATTACAGGGCAGACGGATGCACAAATACAGCAGACAGGCTCTCTACCTCATCAGTGAGAAAGTGGTAACATATAGGCCCCAAGATCAGTGCTCTCTATCTAGCTGTGTTCATGTCAAACAGTCACATTTGCTCTCTATCTTTATTCAGGGTAAACCTCTAACCGAATCAACACGGCAACCTTTTCATTTAAATAAGTCTGGGAACAGAGATTTAAGTTCTTTAATGGCTTGTTCCTGTGATTTGAATGAGAGCCATTGCTCTCGCGCCTTAGCAGAACTGCTGGATATGTCATACGAAAGGGTTTCCCTGTGGCTATGAGTTTTGAAACAGGCAGGTGCATTTCTTGCCACTTCAGTCTGACAGATGCGGGAGATCCTATGTGATCTTACGCCCTCCCAGAGCACCTCATGGAGTTCTTTAATTTGGTCAGAAAATTTAGCAGCTTGAATATGAGGGCTGGTGAACCAGAGGGTGGAGGAGGGCGGAGAGCCCGATGTGCCCGCCAAGGATGTAGGTTGTGCCATTTGGGGATGGTCCAGTTATCCTCCTGCACAATTTTTGCAAAAATAGTATTGGACTACTGACTTCTTCCTTTTCTGGCACTCGATTATCAGGAGGTTGTTCCTCCTGCACTGACCCTCTAAATCCTCAAACTTGTCCTCAAGTTTCTTTACCACGTGGCCCATTTAAATGGTGTCCTGATCCAACTTCCCTGTTTTTCTCCATGGATACAATCTTTGCCTCTGAGTCACCCACATGGATGAGAGTGATTGCACTGAGTTTTAATTTGCTGCAGATCCTCTGACATTTCTGTGATCTGTTCCTGTAGTGGTTGCATTATTTCTAAAAACCTCTCTTCTGAGAGGGCTGATGCGAACTGGAGGGCTTAGTCAGCCTGCCGCTTATTGTTTGATACGCTTATGCCTTGTCCCTTTCTGGCGTCAGTGGAGGGGAGTGTCGCGGAGGTGCTCTTTTCATATAGATGTCCATTTTAACGCATTTATTGCTTCTGCCGCTAAGATCAGCTGTGTTTCCCCAAACTGTAGAAGGCTGTTTAGAAGTGACTGGTCAGTCAGAAAGAAGGTAGATCGCCAAAATTAACAGCAGGGAGGAGCTGAGGGTTGAGTACTGCTGTTCTTCAGCCTGCCATCAAATGACCCCCTTACAGCCAATCTTTAAAGGCAGGTATTTACTTGTTTGTAGTACAATTTGTAATGTCAATTCCATTGTGATTTATTAAATATTTATCTGTTCCTTGCTTTGTGTGGTTTCTTTTTTTTACTCCTCATATTAGTGCAGTGATCAGATTCTGCAGCACTAGGCTGTGCTTTGAAACTCATCAGTGCCGAGAAGCCCCAGTCAGAACAACGTCATTTACAGAAAACTGACTAGAGAAAATATTTTAATACAGTGACACCTTACTTATTATTTCAGCAGTGTTCAACAAATATGTTTACTCTCCTCTGAAATAAAGGCTTTGTGAAATGTCTTATATAGTACTCTCTTACTGCTTAACAACTGCTCAGTTTTCTCCAGCCCCAATTAAAAACTGCATATAATTTTTGTAGGTCCCAGTTGTAGATTCTAACAGAATATAAAGATGGTTCTTTCTTGTACTGGTAGGCTGCAGAGTTTCATGGAAACCTAAAGTAAACCCCATCAGTGCAACTAATGAGAAGCTGTCTGGTGTATTAGTTCTGATGTATTTCAGTGAGCCTCTGTTGTTACTATAGGAAGAGATTAGCATTCTGTTAATTGTTTTGTTTGTTTTCATTCATCCTTTCCTTTTTCATTGCCAAAAAGATAGTTTGCAAAAACTGCATGATATGTCCATGAGCTAGAACATGTTTTGAAAACCATATCATTGTAATTGCCACCTCCTGATTTAGGGTTTACTTTGTAAATTGCTGTGAATAAAAAATGTGCTCCAGTTCTATTGCTAGCACCCAGAAAATAATTAATAGAATTAAAGGGAAAGCTGGCATGACCTGACATTTATCTTAGGAACTGTATTAAGAGGTGCTATATATGGTGAAGTCCACTACCATTATCGGCACCGGCAAGCTTCAGAAATATTATTGTACTTCACACAGGATCCAGACTACTTTATGCTTTAATTATTTGAAAGAATGATCATGCATTGTTTTCTCCAAGTGAGCATAAATGAATGCATGTTTTGCTTTCATGACACAAGCTCACCTATGCTGATGCTGGCTGCTTCAACAAAACAGCGATGTAAAAATAATTTGTATTTCTTTTTGAGTACCAGTTTATCTGTAAATATATTTGACAGGAAAAAAAATTGAATGATAAACAAAGTTCTCAAAAATGGGAATGTGTTATTTTTAAAGCATCATGCCTTAAATATATATTTCAAGGCCCTGCTGTTTGTAGCCAGCCCCAGTATTAGCTATTGTTCAATGTTGTCTATTGTAGTACATAGTTGTAGTAAAAAATTATCTTGCATTCCAGAGAGTTGCATCCTGCAGAGTTGTTCAGGCGATTTTTCAGCCAATGTTACCCCTCCCCAGATCTAAATATCCACTTAGCTATCAGCTGGTGTCCCCATTAAACTTAAGAGTGCTGTAATATGCACGTGTTAGCTAGAGTCATCAGTTATTTCTAAAATCACTGTGGACCTTGTTCACATCTCCCTTCCCTGACATGAAACTGGAATCCTGAGTGTTGCTGAAAGACCCAGAGGAGATTACTCAGATAAGAATAACAAAGGCTGCAGACTCACAAGAGGATTGCTCGGATCAGAATAACAAATGCTGCCCTGAAACAAAGGTACTTTAGCTGACATGTGAACAAGAAAGCACTCAAGTTTAAGGACTAACCCCAGTTCATTGTTAAACAGGCATTTACAGATTATGGGAGAGGGGTCTGACATCGGGATGAAAAATGTACTCAACAACTCAGCAAGATGCAACTCTATGAGATGCAAGATAATGTTTTTTAATTTGTTTTTAATACAACTGTGTACTACAATAAACAGGACTAATCAATTGCTAAGAATGGGGCTGGCTATAAATAGCATATACAACCTTCACAAACTTAGCTATAGACATGGATATACCAGTATTCTGTCTTTTTCTTTCTTAGCAAAATATGCATTTTAAGACTCTGCTGTTTGTAGCAAGACCCATTATTAGCTTTTGTTCAGTGTTGTTTATTGTAGTACACAGTTGTACTAAAAGAAAAAAAAACATTAACTAATGTTCACTTTCCTTGCAGGGCACAGTCAGAACCTTAATGGGTTTCAGAATACCCTCCAACCTCCTTTACTTCCAAGGACCTTTCACTCTCTGCACTATTCTATCATTCCATTTTCCTGCACTGCACATGTCCTCTAGTGAATAATTAAACCTCAACAATCATTGCCTCACATAAGATCTAAAGATGGGTGTGCACACTTAAGTCAGAATTTTGAAAGCACAAGTATATTTATATTCTAACATAAAGTATTATTTTTAATTTATGATCTTTGCTATGAGTCAGCTACTTCCACAATGGATATGACTCACAGCAGTGTATTGTCTGGTATTTGAGTGTTTTTTTCTTGAAACTGCAATCCTAATTCATCAGTAACTGCAATGTGTACTGAAAAGACACTTACATGGTCTGTTAACTTATTTCACTTTTGAAAGGACTTGTTTAAAACTATAGTACATCCAAACTGCTATGCTAATATAAGGGCAACTGCAACATTGATTTTAGTGGCGTATACTATAAATTTTACCTGACACTTAACCTCGCATACCTGCCAGGTACCCTATTAATAGTAGGAGATGGGAGATATATCCTTATTTACTATGGCAATAATATAATTTACAGATAAAATGTCTTCACATGTAACAGCCTCCAGCTGTATTACAATATTGTAATTCTGAATTCTAGAAATAATTTTGTGCCAGCATTATTTACAATTGAACTATTAGTGTTGATGATTCTTAGTTTTGGGAATGTGGTATTGCTTCAATGTCCCTCCACATTCAATGGAGACTCTGAATCATTACCAAAATTATAACAAGTGTGTACTCACAGTATCTTTGAAAAAACTTTGAAATTAAAAAGTTGAGCTGTCTGCCCTTCATTTTCTCAGTTCCCCATGAGCATGCTTATATTTTTTCTTTTCTACATATCTCTCAATTACACAACTGGCCCAGCAATTAGCCCCAGAACTTACAAAAGTTTTTAATGATTCTTGGAAAAAGGGAAGCTTCCACCCTCTTTGAATCAGGTATAATTGCATTGATACTGAATCAGGACAAGGATAGAAAATTATGTAAAACTTTCAGAGCAATGCACTTGGCTCAGTGTGCCTCTCCCAGTTACCAATTTTAAATAAATAATTAAATAAATAAACAAATAAATAAATAAACAAAATAAAATGATCATTGCACCCATTGGTATGTAAACTAAACAATTAACCTAAAGTAGAAGGAATTTGGTATAATGGGATGAAATACACTTGTTTGCTTTATGTGGGTGACTTCTTATTATTCACCAAGAGTCCCATTCAGAAAATATTTACATAATACCACAATTTGATAGGTTTTCTGGCAATACAATGAAAAAAGAAACAGTTTCTGTCTCTTAATGTTTTTAAACAAAACAAAAGAAACCTTCAGACACCAAAAGCACACCTTTGCTAGTAGTTTCCATCAGTTTATTTCCATTTCATTCAGGTAAACTGGCCACTTTAAAACCTCAATGTTTCACATATTAATTAAGATTTTTTAAGGAGGTGGACCTATGTGATAATTATCAGAATTGTAAATATATTTATGTTTACATCCATCTTCGTCACTGGCTGAATATCCAGACTGTGAAAATAAAGTTACTACAAGTAAAGTACAAATGGTGTTATCTTTAGCATGATTATACATTAGCACAATAGTTGTTTTGTTCTTTGATACAGTGACACATATTTATATAAATACAATGTTGCAAAGTTAACTGTTTTATACAATGTATTAAGTTTCAGTGCTTGATAAAAATACAGTATAAGTCAAACTTATTGCAACTCTGTTTGACTTTTAATTTGCCTGAAAGATCTGTCTACCTATATATTATTTAAGATCAAATACCAGGAATAATATGGAACTTAATATCTGTATCAGTATTTATTGTTTTAAGATAAAATAACATTAATGCTAAAGAACTTAGCATAACCTATTCTCTTGATGCAGACTTTTGGTATTGAAACTTAGACTGACTGTACACCATGCTTTGCTAACATGACACTTCCCATTTGACTGCCCAAGAACTTTGAACTCTCTCTCTCTCCATAGATAAATAGATAGATAGATAGATAGACAGACAGACAGACAGAGTGACAGACAGACATACAGTGGAGAAAGATGACAGAGAAGCAGGACCTCTCATACTGATGTATAAGATGAGGTGGAACTGAATTCCATTTACTTTTCCTCTTCCTCTTCCTCCCTTCCTTAATGTCAAACACCTCTCACACAAGTTTACCAGCAAGTGAAAGTGGAAAACAACTGAATCTTTAACTGTTACAAAAGGTAGGGCTAGACGTTTGTTCAGATGTGCTGCAGTGCTGCTGTAAGATGCAGAATGGAAAAAAAATTAGGTTAAGGAGCTGTTCATTGTTTTAATGGTCATATTTTATACCTCCCAGGTTGGCTGCTTTTACAAAGAAAGGGCTAAACTACTGGACTGAAGTTTCTACAACCACCCATCCCCCATACTCTGTAGTCACAGCTGAGGGAGCAGGGTGGCTGAGGGGAGGATGTTTCTAACTTTGTCCACAGGTCATAGAGTTGTGGCAGCAGGATAGTGTAATCCTGCTGCACAGATTTCTGAATCCTAACCTGGTGCTGTTGGTCCCTGAGACGTTGACTCATTAAAGGAACTAGCACGGATGGTAACTAGATTTAAAATCAAATTGAAAAAGAAACAGATTGATCCAGAGAATAACATGGTCTATATACTGTATGGTATAGTCTTCTGTGGTCTAGTTCCTCTTCCTTTATTTAGATTATGATCTGCACAGTATTATAAAAAGAAATTGCATGTATAAATTAGAGTACAATGTTATGTTCTGTTGCTAGATCTATATCATGGAAGAATGATGTGCACTACCATTCCTATTAAAACTTGTCTAATAATCAGCTACATTTTTGTAAACTCAGCACGGGACTAACCTTTTGTTTGTTAATAGTTTATTCTTTACTGGCACTATCTTCAAATTAGTTATTTATTGCATTTCATCAATTGCCTAAATTTTGTTTTATCATTCTATTCTTGACTATTTCCTTTAATACTACCCATTGCACCTGGAAACACTCCCCATGACCTTTGCTATCCCTAAATTAAAAATAAAAACAGGAGCCCAGAAATGTATGCTTTGCACCCAAGGAATGGAACTCATCACCCTTAATGTCAAAAATTAACCTTACATTTACTTTACAAATTTTGCAGTGGGATCACTTACCAACAGTAGCACCAGCAGTACAATCTGGTATCTGTGGTTAATTAGTCTGTATGATAAATTTAACTCAAGCTGCTATTCATATAATGTGACTCTACTGTAAGTGCTATTGATTTACACTGTGCCAAAATCCTTGCAAATTGCAATTATTTGTTGCATTTCATTAACGGCCTAAAGTTTGTTTTCATCATTCTATTCTTAACCATTTCCATTCGTAACCCCCATCTCACCTGGAAACAAACTTTGGCTCAATGTACCATTCCCAGTCTTCAATTGTTAAATAAAAAAAGTTCACTTAATATGATACAGTGCTATTTATGTAAAGCTTTTAAACAATATTAATATTTTACTCCCATATAACTTGACCACAACTCTTGACCATTTCCTTTAGTACCCCCATCCCACCTGAAACAAACCTCAGCTCAATATACCACTCCTGGTCTCCACTGGTTATATAAAAAAGCTTACTTAATATGATTTAGTACTATTCATTTAACATCTTTGTAAATAATATGAAGGTTTTTGCTACCATATAACTATGAGTAGATCTGGTCAGAGTAAAAGGGGGATATCAGTTAAAGTACTCTTCAGTAGATGCTTCATTCATACTACAGTATGTAATATGGAAGATATTTTTCACAACTAGAAGATGGCACACACCTATGGAGTGCCTTATCACCTGTAGTACTAAAGTAGGATTTGACAACATTGCAGAATCAACTGCAACTACAAGCACAAGGATGGCAATTACAAGTTTATGTTTTTTAACATTTTACAGTTCAGCCAAAAGGTACTGCCCAGATGAATATTTGTGGTGATGGGACACATTTAGAGGGTGGGGACAGACATTTGCTATCTGTTAATTGCAGTCACAAAACAGCTGTCTTAGATAAACTATACATTAATGAAAATGCTGTAGATCACTTTGTTTTACCCTGTATGGGAGGTATAGCATAAATCTACTGTACTTCTCAGAATTGTACTTTCTATTAAAAAACTGAATGCACAGCACCTGTAGCCATCTATGAGTGGAGATGGAGCCTGAATGACAGCCATGCTGCCTGTGGGGTTGCTGGAGCATGCTGGAAAGGGATTGTACTGTTACCCAGCACTAACCACTCAATTCTGAGTGCCAGCTGCAATTTGTATGGGGGGTATTAGTTCACTTGAAGGCCAGCAGTATGCCAGTGCCACTTCAATTACTTGGGCAGGGTAGGAAGGAGAATGCAAACTGTGGGGTTGAAGTGAAGGATGGTGAGCTATTTACATTTAACATCAATGGCAAACAATTCTCACTTTAAAGTACAATTTAGAAAATACTTGATGCAAAGCCCTGTCTTTTACCCAGTGTCTTTGTACAACCAGTCCTTATATGCCAGCAAATTCTATAATTTTGTTAATATTACATAATTTATCACCCAGTAGTGAAAGAAAATGAACCTGTGGTCCACTACATTTACTGCCAACAACTAAATATAATAAAATTAAACTAAACTGTACTGGGGAAGAATACAATAGTGCAATGATAATATACAGTGGGACTGCATCATTCAACACAGGATGAGCCAGAGCAGCATGCCATAAACAGGGTTAAGTATATCTTTAAATACTGCATCTCTCAGTATCTCTCAGAGTGCAACCAGTGATTGTTCACCACTGTAGGGTGATTGAGATTTCACCAAAGTTGCAATACTGTTCAAAATGGCACTACAGAAATGTGCTTTTCATTTTCCTTGTTTTAACATGGAGGGAGAAAAAATAGCAGAATACCTTGAATGAGCCCTCCCCAATGAGCAGGAAAAGCAATCAGCAAGGAAAGAGACAGATTTGCATTTATTTATTTTTTGGGTGGGATAGAGACAGAAACAGCCACAGAGCCCATGGAAGTCACATCGTATTCTGCTTAGAGTGATAATCAGAGTTTTCTGCTGAAGACACTGAAAATGAAAGTTTTGTCTTCAATTCATTTCCCTCCTTGTTGATACCATTGACAGTGAAAGCAGTTGGCAAGTGGCTGTGGTTGAGATAATAGTTTGAGGTGTCACTTTTGGTGCCAAAACAGTTCTCTCGTGCAGTGACAGATGTGAATAGCACTGCCAGCCCTGCTGTAATTTCATTTAACATTCTAAAGGAAATTTGTTATGAGTTATTAATCAGCATAGAGGATCACTAACCACCAGGACATTTTGTCACACCTCAGGTGGTGATCGGTGAGTGGAGGGACTGCTAGCCACCAGGAATTTCTTTTTCAAGTGGGTGGGAGATCAGGTGGGGGAGTGACCACTAGCAACAGGGAATTTTTGTCTCACTACAGGATGGTGCTCAGTTATGGGAGGGACCACTAGCCAACAGGGATTTTGTTTACATGTGGGTGGGGGAGAGGCTGACCTCTAAGCAACAGGGACTTCCTTTTTTTTACATAATGAGTGGGTGAAGATAAGAAAATAATGTAATAGTGATTATGGGTAATAGTAAGCTTTGTTTTCTAAAACAAAAATCTCAACAAAAGATTTTGTAATCTGACTATTTAAATTAATAAAATGTATTGGTTTTATTATGCTACAATTTTTGAACAACATTGTCATAAAATAGTGGGATGGATTTTTTTAAATTAATAATATAGCACCAGGCAAGGCTGGCTTAGGGGTTGGATTGTGCTAGATGGTGGAGCAAGAGATATTTTAATATTAATAATACAGGTACCAGACAAGGCTTGGTTGGGGTTGGATCATGGCAGAGGGTGGAGACGAGTTTTGTTTTTTAAATAAAATAATACAGTCAACAGACAAGGCTTGGTTAGGGGTTGGATTGTGGCAGAGGGTGGAGAGGTAGGGTTATGTTTTGTTAATAATGCAGGCACTAGAGAGGCTAGGTTGGTGGTTGGAGCATGGCAGAGTGTGGAGAGGGTTTTTTAAATTAATAATAGAGCACCAGGCAAAGGCTGGGTTATGGGTTGGATTGTGCCAGAGTGTGAGAAGGAAAGTATTTTTTATTAATAATACAGACACCAAACAAGGCTTGGTTGGGGTTGAATTGGGCAGAGAGTGGAGAGGGAGGGTTTTAATTAATAATACAGAATCAGGCAAGGCTGGCTTGGTGTTTGGATCATAGCAGAGGTGGAGCAGAAAATATTTTTTATTAATAAGACAAGCACCAGACAAGGCTGGACTGGGCATTGGATTGTGGCAGAGGTTGGAGAGGGGTTTGTTTTCAATTAATAATACAGTCAACAGACAAGGCTAGGTTGGGGGTTGGATCATGGCAGATGGTGGAGAGGGAGTTTTTATTAATAATGCAGGCACCAGACAAAGCAGGGTTGAGAATTGGCTTGTGGCAGAAGTTGAAGAAGGAGAATTTTTTAATAATAATACATCACCAGACAAGGCTGGGTTGGGGGCTGGATCAAGGCAGTGAATGGAGAGGAGTTTTTTTATTAATAATACAGAATCAGGCAAGGCTGGGTTTAGGGATGGATTGTGCTACAGGGTGGAGTGGGAGAGATTTTTGTTATTAATAATACAGGCAACTGACAAGGCTTGGTTGGGGTTGGATCATGGCAGAGGGTGGAGAGGGACAGATTTTAATGAAATATACAGACACCAGAAAAGGCTGGGTTGGGGGTTGGATCATGGCAGAGGTAGAGAGGGTTTTTTTTTAGTAATAATACAGGCACCAGACAAGGCTTGGGGGTGGGGGTTGAATTGTACCAGAGGTGGAGTGGAAGAGATTTTTTATTAATAATATGGGCACCAGA
This sequence comes from Neoceratodus forsteri, assembly GCA_016271365.2. Classification (NCBI taxonomy): domain Eukaryota; kingdom Metazoa; phylum Chordata; order Ceratodontiformes; family Ceratodontidae; genus Neoceratodus; species Neoceratodus forsteri. The sequence continues at coordinate 421,116,906 of CM057451.1, forward strand.
CAAGGCTTGGTTTGGGGTTGGATCATGCCAGAGGGCAGATAGGGAGTTTTTTATGAATAATAAAGCACCAGACAAGGCAGAGTTACTGGTTGCATCGTTCCACAGGTGGAATGGTAGACATGTTTTTATTAATACTATAGGCACCATACACGGCTGGACTGGGGACTGGATCATGGCAGAGGTTGGAGAGAGGCATTTTTATTAATAATACAGCGCCAGACAAGGCATGGTTGGTGGTTGGGTCATTGCAGAGGGTGGAGTGGGAGGGATTTTTTAATTAATAATACAGGCACCAGACAAGAATCGGTTGGGGGTTGGATCATGGCAGAGGGTGGAGAGGATGGATTTTTTTAGTAATAGTACATCACCAGTCAAGGCTGAATTGGGGTTGTATCATGGCAGAGAGTGGATAAGGCATTTTTAACTCATTGTCTCCCTAGCAGATGCCTGCAGTCATCAGTAAAATACACTGGTGTGTCCTGAGAACGCCTACAGAAGTCAGCTACTGACTCCCAGTGTGCCCTTGCAACGTCTGGTGAAGTCACTTATACATTTTAATATATAGTATAACTGAATATAATATATATTTGACTACATAGCACCATTGGAAAGGTAATTTTATGCTGAACAACTTTGCCACTGATATTTTGTGTATATCATGTATATTTTAGGAGTTATTTGCATTTGTTTATGGTATGGTGTGTATGGCTTATGTTGCCTGTTTTAGTGAAAAAAAATATTTTTTGTTGCTGTTTCAACCAGCATATAAAAAAATACATACTATTATTTGCATACCACCATAGGAAAGGTAATTATGTGCTGAACAACTTTGCCACTGATATTTTGTGTATATCATGTATACTTTAGGCGTTATTCACATTTGTTTATGGCATGGTGTGTATCACTTATGTTGCCTGTTTTAGTGAAAAAATATTTTTGCTGTTTCAACCAGCACAGAAAAAAACAATATTACATAATTACATATTATTATTTACATACCACCATTTGAAAGGCAATATTGTGCTGAATAACTTTGCACTCATACTTCATGTCTAGTGCTTACGGTTCTTGAGCTATTAGGATTTGGTTATGGCATGCTGAAGCTTGATTTTGCTTAGAAAGGCCCAGGATTTACTCTTAACAGTATATAGGAGACAAGTGGTGCAACATCAGAGAGCTCCTGTGGAGGCAATGAGTTAATTTATAATGTAGCATCAGTCAAGGCTTGGTTAGAGGTTGGATTGTGTCAGAGGGTGGAGTGAGAGAGTTTTTTATTAATAATAAAGGCACACGACAAGGCTGGGTTAGATTCTGGATCATGGCAGAGGTGGAGAGAGAAGGTTCATTTTATTAATAATACAGGCACCAGAAAAGTCTGAGTTAGGAATTGGATCATGCCAGGGGTGAAGGGAGGTTTTTTATTTAGTAATACAGGCACCAGAAAAGGCTGGGTTAGGGGTTGTATCATAGCAGAGGGTATACAGGGAGGATTTTATTTATTAAAAATAAAGTACATGGCAAGGTTGGAGAGGGAAGAATTTTTATTATTAATAATACAGGCACCAGGCAAGGCTGGATTGGTGGTTGCATCATGCCAGAGGGTGGAGTGGGAGAGATTTTTTAATAATATAGTCATCAGACAAGGTTGGATTGGGGTCAAGATCATGGCAGAGGTTCCGAGGGAGGATTTTTTATTAATAATACAAGCACCAAACAAGACTTGGTTGGGGTTGGATCATAGCAGAGGGTGGAGCGGGAGGGATTTTAAAAGTAATAATACAGGCACCAGACAAGGCTTGGCTGGGGGTTGGAGCATGGCAGAGGCTGGAGAGGGAGGGATTTTTTTATTAATAATACATCACCAGTCAAGGCTGGGTTGGGGTTTGTACCATGGCAGAAGGTAGAGAATTATTTTTCTTTTATAATGCAGCACCAGTCAAGGCTGCCTAGGGGTTGGACTGTGCTAGTGTGTGGAGTGGAGAGATTTTTTTATTCATAACACAGGCACCAGAGAAGGTTTGGTTGGAGATTGGATCATGGCAGAAGGTGGAGTGGGGATCCATTTTATTAATAATACAGGCAATAGAAAAGGGTGTGTTAATGGTTGGATTGTGTCAGAGGTGAAGCAGGAGAGGTTTTTTAATTGGTATTACAGGCACCAGAAAAGGCTGGGTTAGAGTTGGATCATTGCATAGGGTATAGAGGGAGGGATTTTAATTATTAATAATGAAGCACATGGCAAGGTGGAGAGGGAGGATTTTTATTATTAATAATACAGGCACCAGGCAAGGCTGGATTGGTGGTTTGTTCGTGGCAGAGTCTGGAGAGGTGGGATTTTTTTACAGTACAGACACCAGACAAGACTTGGTTGGGGGTTGGACTGTGTCAGAGGGTGGAGAGTAAGGGATTTTGCATTATTAATACAGCAGCAGGCAAGATGGGTTGAGTGTTGGATCATGGCAGAGGGTGGAGAGTGAGGGATTCTTTTTTTATTTATAATACAGCACAAGATCAGTCCTGGTGGCATTAAGCATTGAGGCACTGGATGCCACACCTCACCCAATGCCAGTGACCCAGATTTGAGAATGGACCCAGTACATCGGGATCAGTGGGTGATGAGAGGATTGAGCATCTGGAGAACTGCTCTCATCTCCTGGGAACAGTTAGCATATGCCCACCACACTAGCAACCCTAGTGGTGACTGGGGAGCAGTAGATGGGGCACCATGTAATGGGGACTGGTTGGTGGTGGACCTCCTGTCGGCGTGCACAGGAGTATAAACGCTGCATGCTGGATGTCATTGCACATCTGCGCCCATAGGGGTTTGCCAGGAAAATCCCTCAGGACAAGTAGGATGATGCCACTGATGGACGATCATCCTTCTGTACAAACAAAGCCCAACATAAGTCATGGTGGGGTCTCAAGGGTGATGCAGTCTCTTCCCCTTTCCCCACCAGGGGCCCTCCCTGGGAGGTAAGCCATGGTTCTCCCTGTTCTGCAGTCATGGAACAGACTAGCTGGAGTGGACAAATTGAGTGTCCACATGGCAGACTGGGTAAGTACACCCTTGCCATCAGTGAGGAGAAAAATAAAATGTAAAAAAATAATACAGCACAAGGCAAGGCTGGGTTGGGTGTTGGATTGTGGCAGAGGGCAGAGAGAGGAGATTTTTCAATTAATAATACAGGCACCTGACAAGGCTAAGTTTGGGGCTGGATCATCACTAAGGGTGGAGAAGGAGTTTTTTATTACTAAAGATCTAATGTACTGCCTAAAAATAATATTATACTTTTAAAGCAGCCAATCATTACCTTTTATGTCTGAGGTACTTTTCTTTTCTCTTTGTTTAATTAAAAGATTGTTTACTTGATGTTAGTAGGTGTGATGTGTGGAACTGCTCTTAGCCTGGCTACTAATATATCTTGTCTACTACACATTACATCATCAGCTTTGTGACCTCCAGACTGTGATATCACTGCTACTTAGAAAACAACAAGTAGTGTCTGCCAGGTCATTCACTTGTGATGTCACTGTATGTGAGATCATAATGCTGATGATGTAGTGTGGGGCAGTGGAGTTAGATATGTCAGCTGCCAGGCTAAGAGCTGTTCCACACATCCTGCACAATATCATCACATAGAAGACTTTCTGACTAGCAAAGGAAAACAAAGAATGCTTCAGAAATAAAAAGTTATAACTGACTGCTTCTTAAAATTTGTATTATTTTCGTGTCTGCCTGTTTGGCTCCACTATCTCTTTAATAATACAGGCACCAGACAAAATAGGGCTGGGATTGGATCATGGCAGAGGGTGAAGAGAGAGTATTTGTTTTAACTTTATATTAGTTTCTTTCACCAGCAAGGGCATATAACGCACCAAAGGGTAGCTGCTATTTACTGTGAGGAGGTTGATTGTTCTGGAGACAGACTAGGGGGCCCAAATACATCCTCCCCATCCTCCCTCACTGTCTTCATCTCCATTTATAATGATGCTGCTGCCTTCTGATTGGAGGAGAAAGGAATTCTAACAATCACAGCTATCAATGTAACATTATGGTCTGAGCTATGCAACAGAATTAAAAATAAGGATGATATCATATCTTAAATGGTACTGAGTTGGGATAAAGTACTAGATTGGGAGGAATTGGAACTAGATAGGTAAAGAGCATAGGGGTACTGAGGATTGGGCAGGCAGACTTCAAGGACAGAGGTAGGAATTAGGGATGAGGCAGTGGGTTGGGGAGGATTAGCAGGAACCGTGCAGTAGGGGATGTAGGAAGTATAGTTAACTGCAGTGGAAGCAGGGCTGCCATTTTCTTAAAGATTGCATTGAGGGCAGGGGGTGCTTGGTGTGCAAGCAGGTTTTTACAACTAAAGGAGGAAATTGCATGGCTGAGGGAGGAGCTGTGCAGAAGAGAGGAAAGAAGGTGGAGGGGCCAGTTGGGAAAAAGGGACCATAGGAAGGCATTCTTAAATGGCACAGACTGCAGGCACAAATGGAACAGGTAGGGGGAGCAAATGGGCTAGCACCACCATGTCCTCAAGAGCCACTAGAGAGAGGGGCAAAGGGGTGGACAATGGTCCAAAAAGGGTTAGATGTGGACCCAGAAGGAAAAGAACTGGAACTCTCAGTACAAAGGATCAGGGACAATCCAAGGAGACATGACAGAGGGAGCAACAGGTTATCTTTGCTGGCTAGTCTGAAGGAGCTGGAGGCAGGAATTTCAAGTTGGAGGCAATAGCAAGGGGAGGAGAAACATAACAAAGGCCATTGACCTGGCTGATGGCAAAGTCAGGGTGTCAGAGGATACAAGTAGGATAGAAGAGGCTAAGGAGGGTGGGAGGAAGGAGGTATTAGGAAGGGTGAGCAAGCAAATGGTGGGCAGAGGTTAAATGAAGGTGGTAATGCTGGTGATGATGGGGGCTGGGAGAGCAGACAAGAGGGTTGGGCAGTGGGAATGACAGTTGGCCAGCTGGTGATATGACATGGGTGGGTGTCAGGAGGCATCAGAACTTAAGAAGGTTTCAGGGGAGGAGAAATAGGTAGAGCAGGAGAAAATGGGAATGAGTAATGAGGACCAACATGGGGTCTCTGGCCTGCAAAGGGAGGCTAGCTAGGTGGCAAGCATGATGGAGTGGAAAAGTTTATTGGATTGGGAGACCTGGATATGAGAGGGAGGGCTCACATGGATTATGGGAGACAGGAGGCAGGGCAGAAATGCTATGCCAGTGAGAGGAAGAGTCTCTCCATGGAGATAGCACAGTGGAGGAAACAGAGACAAAAAAAAAGATTACTGTGCTGAAGCGGTGGGACAGCGGGGCAGAGGCAGATTATAGGTGAGAAGACTGGGGAGCTGCAGGGATTAGAACAGAGGGTCATAACACTGGGTGACTCAATAGTGGAAATGTATCAGGTGGGGGAGCAAATGAGCCAGGAAGAGTTCTATCTGGGTGGAATCCATGCCAGGTATGACAGTAGATGGAGAAGGATAGCATATCATTAAATGTGAGAGAAGATGGGGATGAAGGCCCACATAGTGGTGAACTTAGACACTAATGATCTGGATTGCAGCAGAGCGGAGGAAGTGCAGAACAGTTTCAGGGGCTGGGCAGATTGTGCAGCATCAAGGGGCAAACAGTTACATTCTCTGAGATCCTACCAGTACCCAGGGCAAGCACAGCCAGGAAACAGAGGATCATAGAATTTAATGCATAGCTGGCAAGTGGTGTAGAACTATGAGGTTTCGTTTAATAGTGGGCTGGGGCAACATGGGATAACAAGAACCTCTACTAGCCATGCCAGATAGCCTTCCCTGAGCAAGGACAGTTCCTGTGTCCTGGAACAGAAACTGGGGAGTACATTACAGCCAAGTATAATTTAAACTGACTAAGGGGAGAGGTTTGGCACTGGGCAGCAGCCAGAGCCAAAAGAAGAGGGAGGCAATTCATCTCCCTTAGCTAGCAAGGAGGGAAGGGCAATCTAAAACAGAGGAGGTAGAGGGAGGGAGTATTGGGGTAAGCAAGGGATCTGGCTGAAAGGTGGTGTCACTTATTGAAAGGAGCTTGAGGAACAAAATATCAGCTCCAAGCATTAAGGAAGAAGAGGTGGATATAGTTGCCATCACCCAGACATGGGCCAGCCAACGCACCATGAGTGGGACATCGTGATACCGGGATACAAACTATACCACAGGGATAGGACAAAATGAAGGATGGTGTTGTGGCTTAATTTGTGAGGGAAGGGATAGTGAGCAGTAGGGAGGAGGGAGGGGAGGCCAGAAGCCTTATGGGTTCAACTGCAGAACAATAAAGGTAAAAGGTTCAGACTGAGGGTTGTGTACCAACCACACTCACAGTCAGAAGGCATCAACAGAGAACTGGCAGATCAGTTATGGAATCACTGTGGAAGGGGTGGCACTGGTGATTGGGGATTTCAATCTACCATGGGTGGATTGGAAAACCATGTCTAACACAACGCTAGGAGCAGGTCATTCTGGAAGCCTTCCAGGATGTATTCCTGTCACAAAAGGTAGAGGAACCAAAGGGAGGGGAACATCTTAGATCTTGTGCTGACCTATGGAGACTACATGCAGGGTGTATGGACTGAGGCAACCCCATCAGGTAGTGACCACCGAACAGTTTGGTTCTTTTGGATAAGGGTAGGAGGTGACATCTACAAAACCAAGACAGTGGACTTCAAAGGTCTGACTTCTACAGGATAGCTGACATCCTCAGGAGGCATTTGCCTATCATCATCCTGACATGGATACCATCCAGAAATGGGCCATCCTGAATAAAGGCCTGTTACTGGCCTCAGACACTTGCACAAATGCAGTAAGAAGGCAGGGACCAAGACACCATGTTGGTGGTCAAAGGAGGTGCAGATAAGGGAAAGGGAGAAAAGATGGCCTTCAGAAGATGGAAGGGGTCCAAAGAGAGGCTGATAAGGAGGAGTACACAAGGAAAACTTGGGAGGTGAGCAGGACTCTGAGGGCTGCAAGGCTTCAAAGGTGCTAAGGCAAGCAGAGGTGAATTAAGGGAGGGGACAAGGATTTATTTACACATAGAGGAGAAGAGGAACTGCAAGGAGCACATCACCAGGGTAAAGAAGGATGGAGGTTGGGTAGAGAAGGGGTTGAACAGGTAGAGGTGCTCAATGAGTAATTCTGCTCAGTTTTTAACAGAAAGGGAGATGGTCCAATACTGCAGGGGCAGGGCAACACTGTCATTGGAGGAGAAAGGATAATAGATGGGAGGTCCCTGAGAGCAGAGTGCTTGAGGGCCTTAAGTCACTGAACATGGACAAGGCTTCAGGCCTGAATGGGCTGCACCCTAGAATCCTGAGGGGTTGGCTGAGGTTCTGATGGCATCACTGGCAGACTTGTTCAATACATCCCTGTAGATGGGGTGTGTGCCTCAGCACTGGAGGATGGCAGACGTGGTACCCCTGCACAAGAGCAGTCCCAGGACGAGCCTGGTAACAATAGACCAGAAAGTCTGACATCCATTGTGGGTAAGCTCATGGAAATGATCCTAAAGGAAAGGTTGGTGACCTTCTTGGAGGTGAACGGTCTTATGGACAACAAATAGCATGGGTCTGTCTCTGGGAGATAATGTCAAACAAACCTGATTCACTTTTTGACTGGATGACAAATGAACTAGGGCACTGGTCATGCCGTAGATGTCCTATATCTGGATTTCAGCAAGGCCTCTGACTTGGTACCACATGGCAGATTAACTAGTAAATTGCAGAAACTGGGAGCAGGGGAGAAACTGGTTAAGTGGGTTGGTAACTGGTTGGGGACAGACATCAGAGGGTGGTTTTGGGGACTCTCAATTCATAAAGCAGTCACCATGGGTCCACAGGGTTTAGTGCCGGGGCCAGTGCTGTTTAACATATTCATAGCCGATATAGAAGTTGGAGTTAACAGCAGAATCAGTCTATTCAAGGATGGCACCAAGACAGAAGCAGTTGTGGATGGGGTAGATTGAGGAAAAGGCCTCCAAGAAGATTTGGAAGAGCTTGAGCAGTGGTCAGACACTTGACAGCTGGGTTTCAATGTTAAGAAATGGAAGGTCATGCACTTCAGAGCGAGGAATCCTGGTTACAGTTCCCATCTGGGAGCAATGCAGCTGTCCATCTCTGAAGAGGAAAAGGATTTGGGGTAATGGTCAGAAAGAATATGAACCACTCATCTCAATGTAGGAAAGCAGGACCAAAAGCCAATAGAATGTTGGAGTGCATTGCTAGAGGAATCACCTCTAGGAGGGAGGAAGTCATTCTGCCACTGTACAGGTCATTACTGAGGCCACACTTGGAGAACTGTGTACAGTTCTGGAACCCGTACTAAAGAAGGACATCAGGTTACTGGAGGGGTACAGTGTAGGGTGAATAAAATGATCAGATTTATGAAGGAAACCTTCGAGGATGGGTTGAGAGACCTCAAAATGTATTCATTGGAGGAAAGAAGGAAAGGAGTGATATGATCAAAACCTTCAAGTACTTAAAGGGCATCAACAGGGTTAGTAAAAGGGCATGTTTTGCTGAAAGGGAGAAGGGATTACTAGGAGGCACAGCATGAACTAGGTGGGGTAGAGTCAGGAGGGAGGCGAGGAAGCATTAGTTCATGGAGATGGTGGTTGGAGAATGGAATACTCTCCTGAAGAAGTGGTATCTCTTAAAACAGTGGAGAGCTTTAAAAGGGTGGGATAGGTTACGGGCAAGGTACTAGTCAGTGGGAAGACAAGGGGAAGAGAGGGGGCAAGGGGTTGGGAAGAAGCAGGAGTCTGATATCTGTGCGGCACAATTGAGCAGATGCGATAGACAATTTGACCTGTCTCTGCAGGCAATTTCCGTATGTATATATGTAATTAATAATACAGGCACCAGACAAGGCTTGGTTGGGGGTTGGATCATACCATAAGAGTGGAGTGGAAAATATTTTTTTATTAATAATACAGGCACTAGACAAGGCTTGGTCGGGGTTGGATTGTGGCTGAGGGGTGGAGAGGGAGGAGGGAGTTTTCTATTAAAACTACAGGCACCAGACAAGGCTGGATTGGGGGTTGGATCGTGGCAGAGGGTAAGAGGGAGTTTTTTTTTTTTAATTAATAGCACCAGGCAAGGCTGGGTTAGAGTTGGATCATGGTAGTGGGTGAGGTATAATAAATGGGTTTACAATGCAGGAGACTTATGAAATAAAAAGTCAACTATGGTTAACCATGGGTAACCATTACTCAACGTTCAGCTTGAATAAATTCTCAAACTATATTGATTATGGTCATCCATAGTCTGTCTCTGGACCACTTACTACAAATGGTTGTCAGTGGAAAAACAGGTTTAAAATTATGTACAAACCATAAATTACCATGGCCGATGATTATGTAAAACAATGGTTTACCCATGTGAAACCATGGTTTATTCATGATCTTATGAGTGGAGTACAGCTTTAGCTGCTGAGTTCTATTCCCAACACCACATCTACCAATATCACATTTCCTCTAACATAGGGAACTGCAATGTCTGTAGGGACTACTTTTTAAAAAAATAAAGGCAGCCACTCTGGTCACATCTTCTTTCCTGATATAGACATGCTTATGCTCAAAAGCTTGAGATCAAAAACCTTCTGGGCAGATGATTGGGTGGGGAGGGACCACTAGCCACAGAAAATTTTATCCAGAGGAGGGTAATCTGATTGAGGAAGGGACTGCTAGCCACTAGGTTTTGTTTTTACATGTGGGGTGGGGAGGAGCCGACAGCTAGATTCAGGAATTTCATTTTTGTTGTTTGTTTGAAGCTAAGAAAATAATGTGGTAGTGATTATGGGATAAATTCATGTGTATTGCCCTGACCTCTATATATGAGTTGACTAAAAGATAAATGACAAATTACACTGGTCTCAATGCATAAAAGTTAAAAAGATAAAAGCACATCTATTGCTCTGATCTCTGTACCTCAGTTGCCTGAAAGAAAACTCATGTACATTGCACTGATTTCAATACATGAGGTGCCGGAAAGATAAATGTACATATATTGTACTGATCTCTACATGTGGAGGTGGAATGAAAATAAATGCATGTATATTGCATTGATCTCTATGCATGAATGTTGAAGAAATACTGATCTCTATACATAAACTTTGAAAGATATATGCATGCATATTCATTAATTTTCATTCTAAAAGCTGCACATTCTTTTCTTTACTAAGTTTCAGATTATATGCCAGTTAAAGTTGTGCATCATCATATATCACAACAAGCGCAGCTCAGTTGGAGTTACAATATTGTAATTCTAGCCCCAGGCTCTAAAGTGTGTCTTATTATACAATGTTGATCATTCAATAAGCTTCATATATGTGCAGTATCATGCACTAGGGACATAAGTAAAATATGAGCAAGTGTTACAAAAACAGTTCTTTTCCATACACAAACTGAAAACCAACCAAAACGTCTATGAAATTCTAAGCACCAGAGCAAGTGGAAGGCAGCTCTGTTTGCATGAACTGGGTTGTGAGCTGTTTGCACTTTAATAAATTCAGCACTTTTGAAAGCAGTACTTGCTTTCCATAAATCTGTGGATGATGAGATTTGTTGAGTGCTGCATTTCTCTTGATTGTAAAGCTTCTGATTAACCTGCTGCAGTTCTTATACAATTTTTCCCAGAGTGTGACGAGAGTGCATTATAAAGGAAGCCAGATTGTGAGGTGCTATGACTTTTCAGGGTTCTGACAGACAGTCTATTTCTTTGACTGTGGGGCCATCAGCCAGAACACAAAACCTAAGTTAGTTAAATGTCATTGCAAACAGTGCCATCTGGTGCATTTCAGGAGATAATGAGGGAATAACATTAATTAAGCACCTACTGCAAAACCGCATATCTCAGTACCGCATACTGCACTACCGCCAATACCGTGTACTAAGTTACCGCTCCATATACCATGCCTACTGATGTATACCTCATTACCGTATACTTTCTCATAACTACAACTGTAGGGCACTGAGTGTTATTGCTACCACCACCACAGGACTGGCAGAGTCACATGCCACAGATGTGTTAACAGGCAGACAAAAACAAAACCATAATTCCTATTTGGAATGTTTTAAGTGATGATGAAGTTGCACCCATGGAAGACCAAGATTAGGTGGAACACGATGTGATGGCCGGACTCAGAGCAGCATGCCACATGTTTGACTGTTTCATGGCTGAATAAGAGCACCTTGCAACTGGTGATGAGCCATTATTGTACTGAGCTAGCAGGGTAACTGAGTGACCTGCACTGACATCTGTGCCAATAAAATACCTTACTGCCCTCCCTCTAGTGTCAGGGTTGAGCATGTGTTCAGTGTTGCAGGTGCCATTGTATGTCAGCGGCACATGAACCTGTCACCAAAGAATGTGGAAATTCTAACATTAGGGAACACATTCCACGGAAGACTATATCATCCATGTTCCTGCCACATCTTCCTGACAGTGGATCATCTGAGGAAGATGAAGGGACAGTTGGTGCAGTTGGCAGAAAGATGAAGTCATACACTAGTGACACTGATGTTGATGACTCAGTTCTAGGATGTAAATACCCATCATGTGAGAACTCCAGTCTTGAGGACTGTGAGGTTGCTACATTGAAAAGGTAATGCTTAAAGAAAACAATATTATGTGTGCTGTACCTCTTTTGCATGCAATTATATTCCCGTATAATGTCTCCAGAGTTTATGTTATTGTCATGATTGTTACTGCTCCCTTCTCAGAACTGTACTGCTGCTGCTGCTATGTTTTGTCCATTTCTTGCACTCTCAACCTGTCATCAAGCAGCAAATAAATGTAATCTATTGGAGTACTGGCAATGCCTGCTCCGCCCAACTCTGTCAACCTTCACCAGCACCTCTTCAAACTATAAAAAATAACAATTTAACAGCCCAGCAAGCAATTCCTGCAATGGGTATCAAATCCAATAAAGAACATGGCCCTGTCTCCTACTGTTCTACCACCTTCTCTTCAACTGGTTGAGTATATGATTTTGCTCTGTATTACACAGTGTTATCCAGTCAGTGCACTGGTGATTAAGCCATAGTCAGAGGCAAACAACATTGAGTATTCGGAGCCTCATGTATCACTTGTACTGACTTTCTCAATGTTAGTACAGCCAGCTCCCATCCATTATGTTCTACATTTTCAACTGAAGCGCTCCTGATGTCAAGCACCTTCAAACACTGAAAATGTGATTGAACAATAATAGTGGGGATTCTACAGTCATGAGTTCTAGATCACTGCATGAGGGCAGACCCACAAGTAATTGAAACACCAGTACGATATGAGTACCATCACTGATACTCAGCCCCTGCAAGTCCTGCCACTGAGGACTGTGAATGTAAGGAGTCTCTTGGTGTGTAGTCATCATCCTCATTACTCCTTCAGATTTATAATTGAAGTGTGTTTTTGACTTTCTTTTGTTGCACCTGCAGGTTAACACCTGTCCAACATCAGTTGCTGCCTGAGTGGCATGCACACTGCCAGATGTTTGTAGTCTGAAATGAGTATAATCATTATTTTACTCTCTGTTGGTCAATTGCTTTCATTACTTAATTCACTCATAAGGTGTTTGCATGGTGTATGGCACAGAAAAGTTTTTTTATCATAAACTGATGAATGTATACCATACTGAACAATTATGTCAGTATTATCTCTCATGGTTAGGTTAAATAGTTTTGTGGTGTAACTGTGCATCACATTTCCATTAGGAGGTTAGAAGTGGTTAGTATGCCTACTGCCAGTGTTTGTCTGACATTGAAAACAATAACATGCTTCACAGAGTGCATTTTACATTACATGGGTATGAAAATTATGCTAATCATGTTCCAAGTCTGACTGCAACACTCTGCTTTGCTGTTTAAAAGCTGAGTTTCCAGTTATTGTTCTGATAGTCACTGACATGTACAGTTGACGTATGACATTTCTCATAAAAGTGAAACGTTAAACTGTTTTTCTCAGATATTTGTTCTCTCATGCAGGTTACAGTGCCTGCTAAGATTCTGACAATGTGAGCATCTGTGTGGAGCATGCTCCTTTGAAACACCTGTGTAAAATCCATGATAGGAGCAGAGTATAAAAGAAGTCAATTAGTAGACACTGAGGCACTGGAAAGTTAGGGACTAAATCAAGGGTCTTACCTTGGCGCTGGTGATTTAGCTTACTCAAATTGGAATGCCAGTCTAAAACTAAGAGGACCTACTCTAGCATGGAGCTTGGAGTTAATATAATAATTTTGTCAAATGAAAGTTTAAATATGTTATGCTATGTGTGTGTGTGTGTGTGGGGTGCACTAGTATCTTTGGATTGTATGCTGTTTGCCACAACCTAGCAGCACCCTTTGAAGAAATGTGAATTCCAGTGTGAAGTAACAAAAGGTTTAAGCATGCAATTTTGGATTTGTTTGAGTTCAGGAGTCTGTGGTGCTCCTTTCTAGCATGTTCCCTTTGAAACACCTGTGTAAAATCCTTGATGGGAGCACAATATAAAAGAAATCAATTAGTAGCCACTGAGGCACTGGAAAGGTAGGTACTAAATTGAAGGATTCTGCCTTGATGTTGGTGATTTAGCTTACTCAAATTGGAATTCTAGTCTGAAACTAAGAGGACCCACTCCTCATGGAGTGAAGTAAATATAGCCAATTTTGGCAAATGAAAGTCTAAATATGTTATGCTATTTGTGTGTGGGGGAGTGAGCTAGTATCTTTGGATTATGTGTTATTTGCCACAACCTAGCAGCAGCCCTTAGAAGAAATATGAATTCAGTGTGAAGTAACATAAAAGGTTTAAGCATGCTATTTTGGATTTGTTTGAGTTCAAGGAGTCTGTGGTGCTCCTTCCTAGCATGTTCCCAGTTAAACACCTGTGTAAAATCCTTGAAGAGAGCACAGTATAAAAGAATTCCAGTCTGAAACTAAGAGGACCCACTCCTCACATGGAACTTGAAGTAAATATAGTCACTTTTGGCAGATGAAAGTTTAAATATGCTATGCTATGTGTGTGGGAGGTGGTGTGCACTAGTATCTTTGGATTCAATGATGTAAGTATCAGTACTTAAATTAATTATACTTTTTTGGTGGGGGATGGTAAGTATAAGATTTTCTTTTGGGGGATTTTCGTTGTTGTCAAGGAAAACAGTGTATGCCACAGACTTAGCCAAAAGAAGACAAAATAATTCTGCAGTTCTTTTATAAGGTGACATGCATAGAGGTAGTGGTCATGGCCTGGGCAAGTGCTTGAATGGGTGTATACCCCATAGTGGTGGAATGTGGCCAAAAAGTAATGTTTTTATTTCAAAGTCAACACAGGTGTACTCGGATGAATATTGATGTAACAATTTTAGTGGGTGTCCTCCAGTGATACAGTGACTGTTGCTGAGGCAAATTACTGTGTTCTTTTTCTGACAACCAGGAACATGAGTGATTCTTGAAGTAAAATCCATGTGAATATGCTTTTCTGTTCATTTCTTCAGGGGCCTTCAATGCTGTCTGTTTTCTTAATGTGCCTGTTTCTGAAATAATCACACAGAAGAGACATCATCATCATCATCAGCTGGCAGTATAGCCTAGAGGTTAGAAGGAACGAGGTGTGAACAAGCTTGGTACATCCAGCAGACCAGACCTGAGTTTGATTCTCACAACTCCTCTTGCATACTGTGTGACTCTGAGCAAGTCACTTAACCACCAAGTGCTCCCAGGTCACCCTGAAAACAGGCTTGTGCCTAGTGGGCCTTACCCAGTTACAAAAGAGTAAAATACATTAAAAAAATATTATACACACAGGATGAAGCTTCAGGGAATTACTTAAACTAATGTAGCCAAGAACAGAAAATATTAAGTGTAACATCCATTGAACTGTATATATTCAGAAAAGAAAATCACCACGTCACCTAATAATTTAAAAGATTTACCTTCCAGTATTGGTATGCAGCAATCAGAATCCAGAGTACCAGTGACAACAGACTTCAATCATATTCATATTAATGGATTCAAGAAATACCTGCAAAATGCAGAAACATGGATTTTCAAAAATACAGTGTTTATCAGCTTTAATAAATGTACCACGGAGGAAACAGATGCAGCAAAACAAAACAAAAAATAGTTAACTTCACCCTAGCCCCACCCCTACCCCAACAAAACAGAAAATATTACTTACCTTGCACCACTGGAAAATGAAAATATCAATTCCCCAGAAAGCAATCCAGACTCTGATGATGTGAAATCCCTACAAGGAAAGAGACACAATTGATGTTTAAATACCAAATGAGTAACCATCCCTTTCAATACCACATTACTTCAACAGAATGAATGAAATTACCACTCAAAGTTCAGGAGTACAGGATACAATAAGTACCACTGATCTGTCACTGTGGACGTGACCAGCAGCAGAACACAGACTGTAGCAGCACTACAACTAATTCTTCCAAGGACATAGATAATACTAATTGCAGCAGCAGTAGCAGCAGCAGCAAGTCTTTTTACTATAAATTCTGAGTATTAGAAGTTTTCTTACGTTAGTGATCAGAAATTTTGTGAATTTTCCTTTCATCCACATTATTCCTTAATGTTCTTGTTGTCATTCAACAATTGCATAGCTGTCTAGTAGCAGAATCTTTACTACAAAAACAGGCATATTCCCTTGACATAAATATTTTCTCATTTTATTCTGTGTAATTTCTCATGGAAGTGTGCATGCATTGCAATGGACAAAGAGACATAACAGAAGAACAGCAGTTTTCACATAAGTAATTTCTCATTTTATTCTAGGTGATTTCTCATGAAGTGTGCACGCAGAGCAATGGACAAAGAGAGACGAGGAGATGGAGAGTAATTTTTGACTTGAATATTTTTTATCATATATTCTTAATAACTTCTCTGGTACTTGCACACCAGACACCACTGCAAAATAGTGACCAGGCAGTATTACAGTGGTGTGTGATGAATTTGGGCCAGTATTTAATTTACCTGTATGAATATCACAAAACCTTTCAAACAATAGAAACATAGACTTTGACGGCAGATAAGGACCTGGCCCATCTAGTCTGCCCATTTCCTACCTACAGGATAGGCTGCAGAACCTAGATAACCAACAGCCTATTTCTTCCTACCCCTCACAAGAATTGCCTTATGTCTGTCCCATGCATTCTTGAATTCTCCCACAGTTTTAGACCCCACAACCTCCTCAGGAAGGCTGTTCCATGCATCCACTACCCTCTCTGTGAAATAATACTTCCTCACATTGCCCCGAACTCCCCCTTCTATCTTTAAATTGTGTCCCCTTGTTCTTGCACGTCTCTTTTCTGAAAGATGCTACCCTCTTGGACTTTGTTGATTCCACTGAGGTACTTAAAAGTTTCTATCATGTCCCCCTCTCCCTTCTTTCCTCAAGGGTATACATATTAAGCTCCTTTAGTCTCTCCTCATATGGCTTCTCTTGCAGACCCTGCACCATTTTAGTTGCCCTCCTCTGGACTGCCTCTATCCTGTCTATGTCCTTGAGGAGATGGGGGTCTCCAGAACTGGGCGCAGTACTCCAGATGGGGTCTCACCAACTGTCTGTACAGAGGGATAACAACTTCCTGTTTTCTGCTGCTGATGCCTCTCCCTATGCATCCCAGTATACCCCAGCCCTCCCTACTGCCTTCTCACATTGCTTACTAACCTTAAGGTCGTCTGATATGATTACCCCTGGTACCTTTCCTTTTTGTTATTACTACCTCCACCCCATTGTGTATTCTTCCCTGGGTTCTTGTTTCCCAGATGCATTATTTGCACTTCTTTGCATTGAATCCTAGCTGCCATACTTAACCATTCCTCCAACCTTGCCAAGTCCCTTCTCATCCTTTCCACACCTCCTTGTATATCAACCCTGTTGCAGATCTTTGTGTCATCTACAAAAGGCATACTTTTCCTTCCAGTCCCTCTGCAATGTCACTGATGAAGACATTAAAAGGACTGGACCCAATACTGAACCCTGCAGTACCCCACTAGTAACCCCTCTTTCTTCAGAGTGGACTCCATTTACAATTACCTTCTGTGTCCTGTTGAGCAGCCAATGTTTTACCAGGCTACCACCCTGGGACCCACCCCAGGCTGGTTAATTTGACTATTAATCTTTTGTGTGGGACTGTGTCAAATGCCTGCTAAAGTCTAGGTAGGCCATGTCCACAGCCCCTCCCTGGTCTACTACTTTGGTCACCCAGTCAAAGAAATCTATTAGATTCGTCTGACATGATCTTCCTGCTGTGAACCCATGCTGCCTTGGGTCCTGTGCCCCACTGGCCTCTAGGTACTCAACTATTCTTTCCTTCAGATGTGTCTCCATCACTTTCCCTACCACAGAGGTCAGACTGACAGGTCTGTAGTTTCCTGCCTCTGTCTTGGTCCCACTTTTGTGAAGGGAATCACATCCACCTTCCTCCAGTCCTCGGTACCACACCATCCTCCCATGATTTATTAAAAGAGTTGCCAGTGGTTTCACTAGTTCCTCCCTTAATTCTTTTAGAATTCTGGGTGAATTCCATCAGGACCCATTGCTTGTCCACCTTCAGTTTTAGGAGTTCTTGCAGAACCCTTTCTTCTGTGAAAGGACTGGGATCGACCCCCTATCAAGAGTGTTTCTGTTAATTGGATTAGGCACTTCCCCTCCTCTTTTGTGAATACTGAGAAGATATATTTGTTCAGTATCCTGCTTTTTCACTGTCCCCTCTGCCCACCTACCTTTCATTCTATTCAGCCTCACTATCCCTCCTTTGTCTTTCTGTGCTCGCTATGTGTACCTATAAAGGTTTTATCTCCCTTCTTAACTGAGTTGGCTATCTTTTCCTCAGTTTGGGCCTTTGCTATTCTGACTTCCCTCCCTGCTTCCTTCTGCCTTAACTGTACAGCTCTCTGTCCTGCTCCTTCTGTGTTTCCTTATACTTCCGAATGCTATCTTTCTTCCTGACTTTCACAGCCACCTCTTTTGAGAACAATAGTGGCTTTTCTTTCGTTTTGATTTGTTTATTTGCTTCACACAATGGCTTGTTGCCTCTGTGATGGCAGTTTTGATGATTCACCATTGTTGCTCCACACCTCCTTCTAGCCTGTTTGCTAGTGCTTTTCTGAGGCAGTCTCCCATCTTGCCAAAGTCAGCCCTCCTAAAGTCCAGTACCCTCACTTTTGTATGGCTTGACTCTGTAGCCTGAGTTAACATGAACCACACTGTTTGATGGTCACTTGTTCCCAGATGGCAACCCACTTCTAGATCTGAGATCCTCTCACTGCCCGTTTGAGAATCACAGGTCTAAGATTACTCCCTCATGAATGGGTTCAAACTAGCTGGGGTCTGTATACAACCCGAATTATATTGCTAAATTTTTGGGGTCGTTTTCTATCAAGTAAGTAATCTTGCTCTTAGAATTTACTGGTAGACACCATTAACTATGTCTTAGTCTCACTTTAGATTAAAAAGTAGATATCGTCATTATCTATCCTTAGCTGATGCTTGTACATGCTTTGACCCAACCTGAAGCTCCTGAGACTTACCAGTAATGTCATCCCTGCTCTAATCCAGCTCCAAGACTCTCTCCTCTTCTCCTCCCCATATTTTTCCTTCTCTTTATAAATAACTTCTTGACTACTAGCTATCTTCCTTCTGAACCTTGTTGCTGACCATCCACTGTTGTTTGCAGTTACCACCTGACCTTCCTTCTGTCAGTCTTTCTTGTTATGTTTGTAACATTCCTCATTTCTCGCTATATAACCTTCTCTCTTATTAACCCTTTCATCCACAGTCTACAGAAGGGACATGGAGGGAAAGAGGAGTGGAGTAGCTCTATACATAAGAGAAGGGATCAAAGCTACAGAACTAAAAAGTAAAGGGGAGGACAAGAGGCACTATAGGTCACC
The DNA here is from genome assembly GCA_016271365.2 of Neoceratodus forsteri. Classification (NCBI taxonomy): domain Eukaryota; kingdom Metazoa; phylum Chordata; order Ceratodontiformes; family Ceratodontidae; genus Neoceratodus; species Neoceratodus forsteri. Next base: position 421,135,819 of record CM057451.1, read on the forward strand.
TGGAGACAGGGAATGGCATCACAATCTGCATATGGGTTGTTTACAGACCCCCATCTCAAGGGAGAAATGGACAAGAAAATGATAGAGGACATTCACAAAATGGCTGAAAAAGGGAGATGCTGTTGATGGGACCTGACTATGCCATATGTTAACTGGATGACATGTACTGCAGCCACATCCAAGAGCAGAATCATTCTCGATGCCCTGCAGGACAGGCCTTAGACAGCTAGTGTTGGAACCCACTCGGGAGGCAATACTAGATCTGGTACTCTCAAATGGAGAGAGGATCACAAATTTAGAAGTCAGTAGACATCTGGGAACAAGCGACCACTGCACAGTGTGCTTCACAATAAGCACAACCATAGAGACAAGCCATACAAAACAAGCATACTGGACTTTAAAAGGGCTGACTTTGGCAAAATGAATGAATACCTGAGAAATACACTAGCAAATGGCCAAAAAGGAGGGGTGGAAGAATAACGAGAAAAATCAAAACTGCCATCATAGAGGCAACAAGCCTTTGTGTGAAACAGATAAAGAAAACAAAGCGGAGTGAAAAACCAGTATGGTTCTCAAAAGAGGTGGCAGGGAAGGTTAAGGAGAAAAAGGCTGCATTCAGAAAGTATAAGGCATCACAGAAGGAGCACGACAGGAAACTTTATCAATTAAAGCAGAAAGAAGTGAGGAAGGGCAGTCAGAATAGCAAAAGCCCAAACTGAGGAAAAAATAGCCAATTCAGTTAAGAAGGGGATAAAACCTTTTATAGGTACATTAGGAGCATAGAAAGGTTAAGGAGGAATAGTGAAGATTAATAAGGGAGAGGGAGGTGGGCAGAGGAGACAGTGAAAAGGCAGAGATACTGAATGAATACTTTTGCTAAGTATTCACAAAAGAAGATGAGGAGGAGTTACCTAAACCAGACAATAGAAGCACTCTGGGTAAGGGGTTGACACCAGTCCATTTACAGAAGAAAGAGTCCTGAAAGAACTCTAAAACTCAAGGTGGACAAAGCAATGGGGCCTGATAGGATTCACCCCAGAATCCTAAAAGAACTAAGGGAGGACCTAGTGACACCACTGACCACACTTTTAACAAATCATCGGAGGATGGGGTGGTACCTGAGGACTGGAGGAGGGCAGATGTGATTCCCTTCACAAAAGTGGGAGCAAGGCAGAAGCAGGAAACTACAGACCTGTAAGTTTGACCTCAGTGGTAGGAAAATGATGGAATCACTTCTGAAAGAAAGAATTGTTGAGTACCTAGAGGCTAGTGGGGCACAGGACCCAAAGCAGCATGGATTTACAGCAGAACAGTCATGTCAGATGAATCTAATACATTTCTTTGACTGGGTGACTAAAGTAATAGACCAGGGAGGGGCTGTGGATATGGCCTACCTAGACTTTAGCAAGGCATTTGACACAGTCCCACACAAAAGATTAATAATCAAAAGTTAGCCAGCCTGGGAGTGGGTCCCAGGGTGGTAGCCTGAGTAACAAACTGGCTGTACAACAGAACACAGAAGGTAATAGTTAATGGACCATTCGAAGAAAGGGGTCACTAGTGGAGCACCTCAGGGCTCAGTACTGGGTCCAGTCCTCTTTAACATCTTTATAGGTGACATTGCAGAGGGTCTGGAGGAAAGGTATACCTTTTGCAGATGATACAAAGATCTGTAACAGAATTGATACACAAGGGGGTAGAAAGGATGAGAAGGGGCTTGGCAAGGTTGGAGGAATGGTCAAACATATGGCAACTTAGATTCAATGCAAAGAAGTGCAAAGTAATGCGCCTGGAAACAAAACCCAGGAGAAGAGTACACAATAGCAGGAGGTACTAACAACAACAAAAATGGAATGAGACTTGGGGTAGTCATATCAGATAATCTAAAGGTTGGTAAGCAATGTAGAAGTCAGTAAGGAGAGCCAGGGGATACTAGGATGCATAGGAAGGGGCATCACAAGTAGAAAGAGGGAAGTGGTTATCCTCTGTACAGACTGTTGGTGAGACCCCATCTGGAGTACTGTGTGCAGTTTGGAGACCTCATCTATGCAAGGACATAGACAGGATGGAAGCAGTCCAGAGGAGGGCAACTAAAATGGTACAGGGTCTGCATCAGAAATCATATGAAGAGAGACAGAGAGATTAATATGTATACCCTTGATGAAAAGGAGGGACAGGGGCACATGATAGAAATGTTCAAGTACCTCAAGGGAATCAACAAAGTCCAGGAGGGTAGCATCTTTCAGAAAAAGAGATGTGTAAGAACAAGGGACACAATTTAAGAGATAGAGGGACAGCTCAGGGGTAATGTGAGATTTTTTTTCACGGAGAGAGTGGTGGATGCGTGGAACTGCCTACCTGGGAGGTTGTTGGGTCTAAAACAGTGGGGAATTCAAACATGCATGGGACAGACACAAGGCAATTGTAGTGGGGGTAGCAGGAAGCAGGCTGTTGGTTAACTAGAATCTGCAGCTTATCTAGTAGGTGAGAAATGGGCAGACTGGGTGGGCCAAGTGGTCCTTATCTGCCATCAAAGTCTATGTTTCTATGTTTCTCAGGTCGGGTCTGTGGTTTCTGCACTTATCTTACTGCCATTATATGTATAATGCTTGCCATTATTTTTTTGTTGTTTCTACCCATTGCATTTTGTAGCACTGCTGTTACCGTTCCTCTATTTGTATTATTGTACCCATGTTACTGTTGTTCAACTGTTCTCTTTTTGTTGTACTGTCCCGGGTCGTGCCTGAAAATAGTCATTTTATGGCTAATGCACCTACCAGTTAACAAAACAAAAATAACTAAATAAATAACTAAATGTAACAGTAGAAAGCAAGATCTGGCGGCCTCAGGCCTGCACAGTTTGCTAAGATTGGAAAGCTTTTGGGTTGTGTTTTGTCTCACTTTGATAATTGTTTTTGAATTTGTACTTTATAGGGGTGGTGGGAACAATACAACACTGAAAACAGCATAGACAACTCTACCATAAACCTTGGATGTTTAGTACAGAACTGAGAAAAATCTTGGTTATAAAAAGTATATGAACAAGACAGTTACAGTATTTCCTGGGAAGTTTAAAGAGGGAGTACAAGTAGTAGGATAAAACATTAGACAAGGAAGACAAGAAATAATTTTTGGGGTGCAAGGCTTTAAGCCTGAGGGTCAATGGATGGAGCAACTATGTCACTCCCCATCAGGACTTAAAGGCCCTCCTCCTGGACTGTTCCAGGATTCATCTCTTCATTGCAGCTGGAGGTGTCACTCCTCCTTGCTCCTTCTCAGTGTCTCCTACCTATGTCTTCAATGTGCCCCTGCTCTTGTAGTACCTCTGGCTACAGACTCATTCCTCATTTTCATTCACCTCCCTGCTTTCTGCCTGCTTCCCTCACCTCTCTCTACTTGCTGTTCACTTGCAGCCTTTGTTCCTTCCCACTTCACTCCCTCCAGTCTCTCATTCTCCTAGGTTCCTCCACTCCTGCTCTGTCCTGCCTGCTGCTTCCTGTGGCACCTCCTTCCATTACCGCTTCTCTTGCTTAGTCCCCTCAGGTTCCCATTTCCCTCTGCTCTTGCTTTCTTTGCTTTCTGGGGCAATTTTCTCTGCCTTCTGCCAAGTCCTCCCTAGTCTGTCACACAGTCTATGTTATATACCACTGCCTGGTTTTCCCAGGCACTCTCCTCACTTTTCTTTCTTTTCCTTTCATTCTCATGTCCATATCTCAGGTCCCTCTCTGCCTGCTGTCTGTGGCCCTCCTCTTCTGGCTGAGCTTCAATGCCCTGGCATCTTTCACCTGCCACAGCAACCTCTTGCAGCTCTCTGGTTCTCTAGAACTCCTTATTTTCTCGATGTCTCTGGTTTCCTGAGGTCTGCTCATAGGTGCTGCTGCCATTGGCAGAACTCATACTGCATTTTGAATGCATTTACTGACTGCTTTAGGACATTTTCTTACAAGTTCATTTTCTCCTGATGTGTATTCTTACTTGTATGTCTTATGACTGTACTGGACTCCTGAAATGTCTCTCACCTACAGTTTGCTTTGAGCCGTTGACAACTCCTTCACATACATTATACATCTCACTATCTGTTGGTGATGCTGTTGGGAGGGGACTCAGACTGCTCGCTGGCTTTGGATTTGTTCCTTCATGCTCACATTTCCTCTTCTCTGATTCAGTTTCCCTTATTTCTCATTCTGCTCCAGCTCTTTCTAGACTCCCAATCTCTTCACTCATTGTACTCCATTCCTGGCATCAATCGTTCCTTCTCTCAAATTCCTCCAATATCAACTGTCAATTTATTGTTTACTATATGCAGTGCTCCACATTCTGGCCCTTTGGTGTGCTTTCCACAGGCCTGTGTTATGATTTTTATGCAAAGTCATTCAAAGGTATGGTCAGTTGGGTCGCTGCGAGGCATGACCATAGGGATATTTGCTGTGTCCTGTGTTTCAAGGGTGTCTGCCCTGTTGCCTCAACTTGTTGCCCTTCTCCTCCTTCATCCACCCTCCATTCCACTCCTTCTCTGACCTTTACTTTATTTTGGAGTTTTCCCTATCCTGCCATCACTTTCCCTATTTGTATCCTCCTCTTACTTTAGTCTGTATGGTGTCCAGGTGCCTGAGTCTGGTTTTCCTTCACTCAGTCTTACTTTAGAATCTATTCATTTACATTGCTTAATTGAGCATACCTCCCATTGGGTCCTATGCTATCTCATCGAACTACTGCACTCCTGTGGTTATTATCACCATCAGTCTTCTAATGCCTATATCTGGGTATCCTCGCTCATAAAACCTTTATGTGGCTATACTCCTTCACATCGACTATTCAAGCATAACCCTCTCAGGTCCATGCTACCTTCACTCAACCTGCTCTCCACTTGAAGACATGCCTTCAGGTCTATTGCCTCTTTACTAGGGGCTGGCAGGCTTCTCTCCATCATCGTACATCATTCATTGCATTTCTCACCTTAATACATTCAGGCCTTCAAGGCTTCTTTCTATCATCATACTTCCTCTCTTGCTTTTGAACATCTAGTTGCAGACATCACTATATTCCTTGACAGCTGTCCATTTAGAAGGACAGAGGAGAGCTTCCCAAAATTGGACATTTTCTCCTTGCTTGGTCTCTACATTAAATTGTTGTAGCAGAGCAATCCCTAATCAAAATATCCTTTATCCTGAGAGAAAGCATCCTAGGCCTTGGATCCCCAGAGGTTTCCTCCTCAAAGGGCTTTTCCTTTCCTCCATGCCAATGGTCATAATATTAGTCAGGAGGATGCTTTCATATTTTCCTTAGTTAGGTTCCACTGTTGGATGGAGTTGTATGGTGGCCCTGGCTGTTCCCTCTCACCTTAGGAAGTCCACCCTTCTGCATCTTGCCAAATTCCTTTCATTCATTGTCCCCACCTTTCTCATTCATATCCTGTCTTCCCATCCACATCTGTCACATCTATTTTGGTATAGGTATCTTCTGATTTCTCGCCTCTTGATTGCTCGACACCCTTTGGGTATTCTTTATGGGCTTCTTCCTAAACTACTTTTAGCCAAGGGAATTTCCACACAATCTATGGGAGGAACCCTGTTCTAGGGTTCCTTGCATTGTACCCCTAGAGTATGGTATATCCTGTGGATAGAGAGGCGAATAGCCACAATGTATCGAAGTCACACAAACATATCTCATCCAGTTGCATAAGCACAATTGAATGGGAAGGCTTTAAGCCTGAGATTCAATGGGCTGAGCAACTACATCACTCTCACATCAGGCCTTAAAAGGCCACTCCTCCTGGACTGTTCCAGGATTTGTCTCTTCATTGCCCCACAATCCACCCCTCCTCCTCCAGTGGGCTCTCTCTATTTTCTGTGGGCTTATTCTAAGCTACCTTTAGCCAAGGGAATTTCTCACAGCACCTAAAAGGGAACCCTCATCTAGGGTTCCTTGCATCGTACTCCCAACAGGGTGGTATATCTATGGACAGAGAGGCGAACAGCTACAGTGTATCAAAGTCACTCATGTGTACATCTCATCCAGTTGCATAAGCAAAACTGAAGATTTTTAAATCTTTTTATATGTTTCTGTTTTTTGAGAGGGAGGGACAATAACACTTGAGGGACATACACTTACAACATACAGAAATGAAAAAATGACAAAACAAGTAAGGGTTACTGCCACTGCTGCTTGCCCATGAAGCTGCTAAACTAGCTTCAGTAACTTCTCTTGGTTGGCAGTTATGCTCTCCTGATTCTCCTTTATGGTTTTGACTTACTGACATACTTCCATGACACATGCCGGTTGTCACACATCTCATCCCACAAGATGCCCATGTCCACTTGTGTCACACTGCATGGGGAGCTAATGGTGACAGTGGGGGATGGGCTGCTGGACCATCAGCTGCTGCAACTTCCTGTTCTCTGCTCCTGCTGGACTCTGTAGGCACACACTTACATGCCCATCTCACAGCATGTCTTGACCTCCATCATGTCCCACATCCCCTGAGAAGCCTGATGTTCATGATGCAGCCTGGCATGCCATTCTTTAGCATGCTTCACATTGAGGTGGGTTCTCTGCCCACAGGTCTCAAAATGGCTACCCTTTTTCATCCTCCATATCTCTCTTCCACATAGTTGCACTTCACACTAATGAGGTCTTTACTGGGACACTTAAAGAAATCCACACTGGGGATATGAGGGGATAAAAAGTGATCCTGGAGTTATTGTGAGTGGCTGTTGCTGCTGCTGTATTGGGTCTAGCACCACCTGCTGCTGCTAGACTGGCACCACCTGCTGCTCTACCAGCTTCAACTACTGCTTCTGTTCTGCCTGCCTCTGCAGCTCCTGCTGCTGCTGCATTTTGACAGCTGCATCCCTCCTGCCCAAAACACATCCCTATTAAGGCACAGCACCACTGCACATGGATACTACGTGACTGCCACCCACTATGTCCTGCATGGCTACTTCCTCCTCTGACATATTAAGCAAGTAACTATGCTAACTACCACAAAACTACAGAAGTTTGAATCACAAAATTAAATACAGAAAAAATAGAAACCACAAATAATCAGGAAAATAACAGAATAATAGTTTAAAAACCTGCTAGTAACAGAGAAGCCACAGTCATCCATTCCACAGACCAGTATAGGATAATATGCATGGATTTTTAAACATCAGAGAAAATTATATAACACTAACTGCTGATCCACTTTGTCTATTAAGCAACAAATTAAAGATCTTTTGGAAGAAATGGTAGCTCTGTGGTACTTAATAGATTGGGAGGTGAATATTTACTAAAGGAACATCTGACCTCCCGTTAATCCATTCCACCCCAAAAATTCATAAGAATGTGGAAAACACACCTGAAGGCCAGCTGTGTACAGCACTGATTCTGTACTGGAAACCTTATCCAAACATGTTAATATACATTTACAACCATTAGTGGAGAATATGCCAAATATCTCAGAGGCACTATGCATGTAATTCAGCCTTATCAAGGACATTAATAGCTTGGGCATACCTATCACCATCAGTGTTAAGGACCTATACACTTCAATACCTCATGAGGGTGGAATAGCAACCATGGGAGGGAGCCTTACTTAATGAGACCAAAGGGTTACACCCACCCACTAGACTATTTCAGGAAATGTCTGCTGTAGTACTTAAGAAAATTACTTTTGCTTTGAGGATCAATTTTATTGCCAAATAAAAAGAACTGCAATGGGCAGTACTATGGCTCCAGGCTGTGCAAATGCTTACATGCATTCTTTTAAGAGTGAACACATGTCTTTCATGGTAAATCCACATGAGGAAAATGTATATTTCTGGAACAGATATATTGACAATGTACTATTCATCTTAACAAGAACTGAGGAAAGGTTACAAAGTTTTGTGGAACATTTGAATAGCTGTAACTAGCTTCTTCAATCAATTCACTGCCTCCAGCAGTCCACAAGAAATACTATTTTTGGATATCACAATAGTACACTTTAGTAATACACTGGGGAGCTGTTTATACAGAAATCCAACTGAGAGCAATACAGTACTGCATGTCAGCAGTTTTTATCCAGAAAGACTTAAGAACATCATACTCTATTCACAGCTCTTGAGAGCAAAGAGAAATGCAGTACCCAAAAGGATATCAACAAAAGTGTGAAGAAATTGCCTCCCAATTTACAGAGAGTTCTTCAAACTATACATTATTATGGAAACAATATCAAGGGCCACTAGCATAATAAGGAGGAAGCCTTATAGACAGAGAACTGGGAATTGGACATAGTAATGTTCACAACTACACACAACCCACAGATGTCCAAAATTAGTGGTAACAAATGTTGGAAAGTTTTACAAAGCACCCCTCTACCATCTTTAACTACCAACTAGAGATGCAGTGAATTTTTAATCCACTGGCAAAGTGGCCAAGTGGCCACATCATGTCCTGAGGCACAACACGAAGTGGGCACTGAAAGGTGCTCACTTCGCATCATTATTATTACCACTTCACATTGCCATTATGCCTTAATGCGAAGTTAGGTGCAGTGAGAAGAGAACAGGCAGCCCCACACATCACATGGCTTACAGTACTGTAAGTCACATGCTTTAGCCACACAGAATGGAAGTGAGTCAGAGAAGCAATTTCTCTTTCTCCTTTCATTCGTAGAGGAGACAGCTTGTGAGAGAGAGCAGGGTAGGATTCAGTGACAAAGTGCTTGTTGCCTTTGTAAAACAACAGCTTTAAAAAGCTATCTTTATTTAGTTTGTGTATTGTGTTGGTGATTTTTTTTTGGTAGTTAATTTTTGTTATAAGTGTTGTTTTGTTTTTGTGTGAGTGACTGTGTGTGAGTGTGTGTGTGTGTGTGCTGGGGACTTGTGTGGGAGGGATGACGTGGACCCTGGAGAAGGCAAGTCACTGGCCCATGGGTGTGGTGGAGGGAGTGTGGACCCATGGGGGCGGGGCAGTCATGTCATGCTGGACCCTCCTACTCCTGAGTGTTGCTTTCCCATGTTCAAGCAACAGGAGTAGCAGCAGCACCAGTTCCTCCAGTGGCTGCTGTGCACCCACTTCTCCCCACTACCACCACCACTGGTAGCAGCAGCTGTAGGTGCTCCAGCAGCACCCCTCCACCACCTCCACAAGCCACTGGAGGTGGCCCTGGAAAACACTGGTGGTACTCATGCAAGGACTGTGTCTGATCCTCCCCCACAGCTCCCAGTGTGGGAGTTTTTTAACTCTGTGGGGAGACAGCACAGTGGTGGTGTGCTGTCTGTGTGGTGTGGCAGTTCACCGTGGTCCCATGGGGACACATTTAGGGACCAGTAGCCAGTGCACCCACTTGTTGAACAACCACAGGGCAGAGTGGCAGGCTGCCACAGAAGGGGCCAGAATCCACCTGCTAGTCCTTCTGTGGCAGTGGCCGAGGTGCTGCTGGGGTGGGAGTTGTGTCTCATCACCGCTGCAGCAAAGGAGGGCTAGTACGGCAGCTGCTCCACCACCACAGCCACCAGCACCACCTCTCCACCACCACCATCACTGCCTGGATTCCCTGCTGCAGTGGACCCCGGCACAGTCCCTGCAACACAGTCTGACATCACCCTGGTGTGGGCAGCTCTTGAAGAAAATAATGAGCAGTTTGGTGCTTTGCAGCAGCAGGTGAACAGAATAGAACAACAGCAGCAGCAAATAGTTTCAATCCTACACCTGCTGCTGGACCACCACGCATCCCACAGCCACAGTAAGTTGGGGATTGCTTTCTGCTCCCCACCCTCACACCACTCCACTACTGTGTTGCACTGTTTTGTGTGTTTTCTTTGTTGTTGTTTAATCATAAACATTTTCCTTACAGGGGAATCTTTCTTGCACCACATAGTGCAATACAATTGTGAAACTGCCCGTAATTTCATTACAATGTGTCATGTGATGGAGGAATTCCTGTTTTGAAAATCTGCCCATATTCTTCCTCCTTCTCAGCAATGTTAGGATGTGATGGCAGGGACAGCGCGTGCATGCTCCTTACAGTGAATATACAATTGTCCAGCAGCTTTCTGAATGTTTCTTTATGTTATAATAGTCAGTTTGTGGTGAAGCGTGTGATATATATATATATATATACAGTATATATATATATATATATATATATATATATATATATATATACACACACACACATATGCATATAGATACATGGTTGGATATTTTGTAGGTGAGGAGGGGTTGGCATGTACATGTACTTATGGTACTGTTCTGCATTACAGGTCACACAGAAACTGTTGCGTGCACATTCCAGTGCTCAATGAGAATTTTTGTTGAAATTGGAAACAGATAACCTCAAGCACATGAAGGTAAGTACTTTTTGGGGGGATCATATTTGCAGGTTTGTCTGTAATGGTTTCTTATTTTGTTACTTCTTCACAGATTTCATCAGCATCCTTCTGGAGTCCGGTTGTTAGGATGGTCATGGTCATCTAACGAAATGACTTCTGCATGTTCCATGTGTGCCCAAGCTGGGGGAGGGGTGCCTGAGGTTGAAGAACTTTTTAGGATAAGGCCACTTTGACAGAACAACAAAGTATCTGGAAGTTTCCTAAAAATAAATGAATGACTTCTTACAACTTGTTATGTGTCTCTCCCTGGTTCTCAAATCTCACTCTAAAGTTAAGTTACATTTCAAACCCACATCTTGTCAGCTAACACAACCTGTGTGCAATATTTGCTGCAGTCTTTCCAAAACAATAAAATGGATTAAATAAAATCTTCATACTTACCAGAATGGATTTCACATGGATATTACATCGCTTCCTCTCTATACGTACAGCTACAGTACCATTCCCAACAAGTTTTAGCAATGCAGCCTTTTTTGTTACCCTGTAAAGAAACAAAAGCAGTGTACCATATGTATTTTACCATTGCAGCTCTTAAAACCTACAGAAAACAAAACATACAACTAAAGAAAGTGAAGCAGCATAACAAACATGAGTATACATACTCACTTTATGGTTTAAATATTAAGAAGCGTTATGTCTATGGCTGATGGATGTGGTGGTCCAGACAACAGACTCAGGCTCAGTGGTGGCAGTGGCTAACATCAGTCCCAGTGGTGGTGGTGGTCTGGGGTCAGACAGACTCATGATGGCAGTGGCTAACATCAGTCCCAGTGGTGGTGGTCTGGGGGCAGACAGATTCATGGTGGCAGTGGTGGCAGTGGCTTACATCAGTCCCAGTGGTGGTGGTCTGGGAGACAGACAGACTCATGGTGGCAGTGGTTAACATCAGTCCCGGTGGTGGTGGTGGTCTGGAGGCAGACAGACTCATGGTGGCAGTGGCTTACATCAGTCCCAGTGGTGGTGGTCCGGGCAGAAAGACTAATTGTGGCAGTGGCTTGCATCAGTTCCGGTGGTGGTGGTCTGGGGGCAGACAGACTAATGGTATCAGTGGTGGCAGTGGCTAACATCAGTCCTGGTGGTGGTGGTCCAGGGGTCAAACAGACTCATGGTGGCAGTGGCTAACCTCAGTCCCTGTGCTCATGGTCCAGGGGCAGACAGACTCATGGTGGCAGTGGTGGCAGTGGCTAACATCAGTCACAGTGGTGGTGGTCAGGGCAGACAGACTCATGGTGGCAGTGGTGGCAGTGGCACACATCAGTCCCAGTAGTGGTAGTCTGGGGGCAGGCAGACTCATGGTGGCAGTGGCTAACATCAGTCCTGGTAGTGGTGGTCTGGGGGCAAACAGACTCATGGTAGCAGTGGTGGCACTGGCTAACATCAGTCCTGGTGGTGGTGGTCTGGGGCAGACAGACTCATGGTGGCAGTGACTAACATCAGTCCTGGTGGTGGTGGTCCAGGGGCAGACAGACTCATGGTGGCAGTGGCTAACATCAGTCCTGGTGGTGGTGGTTCAGGGGTGAAACAGATTCATGGTGGCAATGGCTAACATCAGTCCTGGTGGTGGTCCGGAGGCTGACAGACTCATGGTGGCAATGGTGGAGTGGCTTACATCAGTCATAGTGGTGGTGGTCTGGGGTCAAACAGACTCAAGGTGGCAGTGGCTTACATCAATCCCGGTGGTGGTGGTCTGGGGCAGACAGAGTCATGTTGGCAGTGATGGCAGTGGCTAACATCAGTCCCAGTGGTGGTGGTCTGGGGTCAGACAGATTCATGGTGGCAGTGGCTAACATCAGTCCTGGTGGTGGTGGTCCATGGGGCAGACAAACTCATGGAGTCAGTGGTGGTATTGGCTAACATCAGTCCTAGTGGTGATGGTCTGGGGCAGACAGACTCATGGTGGCAGTGGCTTACTTCAGTCCTGGTGGGGGTGATCTGGGATGGCAGACAGACACATGGTGGCAGTGGTGGCAGTGGCTTACATCAGTTCGATGGTGCTGGGCTGGAGAGGGCACACCGCCTTTTAAAAACTTCAGTTAAAACCTGCCAACATTAACCACATCTTCATCCTTATTAAGAAAGCTGCCCTCACAGTCATCGATGTCTGAAGTCTGACCACTGGGACATTCTTTCTCCATTGTAGCATCATCTATGTCAGTGATGGGCTGTTTCAGGCAGCCACTGCCAGTGCCACCACGATGCTCCCATTTCCACATCAGCAAGACCACCATGACTAGGCGGGCACGAATACCGAGGTTGCAGTCTGTGCTGGTATGTGCCTCTCATTCATTTTAATGAATGTTAGCAAACCAACATTTTCAGGAGACAGGATGGTCCGACGATCCTGACTATTCCACCTGCTGAACTGAATACCTTCTCAACACTTACACTGGAGGGTGGGCATGTGAGGCACTTCAGTGCCACTGCAGTCAGTTGTGGCCATTCACCGTCCTTTCCACTCCAGTACATAAGAGGATCTTCAGTTATTGTCAGATGCCTGTTTTCAGACAAAATGACTCAACCATTCTCTGTGCCGCTCTAAGTCCAGTTGTTGATGCATCATCCTGTTCTCCTGAATCATGTATTTCACAAACACCCACTTTGGATAAAGCCTCCCAAAGCAGGTTGATGTCAGCCATTTTGAATGACAGACCACCTGGAACTGCAGTCCCCTTCCTTTTCAGGATATGCTTGATGGTCCTCCAGGTACACATTCAGCCAGATTATGCTGCTGAGGTTTGCTGACCTTGGCACGTGACTTCTGTGCCCCATGAACCAAGCGCACCAGTTGACCACTGATATTTTTTACCTGTTCAAGCCCTCCCTCCAGTACTGATGCAATTCCAAATTTGTATCGTGGGTCCAATATTGTTGCTATGGCAAAGTTGTCACTATGCTGAATACTCACAATGTGACGATTGTGGTCGAATACTGTCTGCATGTGTTGCAGCAACAAACTGCTACCACCGTCTCTGGCAACATCAAGACTATGCTGTCCATTCACCACTGTCTGCCTCAGCTCCCGCAGCAGTGGAATTGATTGGCTAGTGAGGCAGACTCACCACTCACTGCCTGTGTGGCATGTTCAAAGGCTGCAAAATTGTTATTACAGAGTCCATGAGGCACCACTGTTCAGTCGTCATAGACATGGAGGCCCCGGAACTGTCATGGCTAGTGTGTACAACAAGATATTCTGAGATGGCTTTGTATTGTTCATACAACCTCTCTGCCATGTATAAAGCTGAGTTCCATCGGTGACAACTTCCAGCTTCAAGCGGTGCTGAGGCTGGCTGTTTTGTATCTGCAACTGCCGCAGTTGGTCACGGACTTTCCAGATCTTGAAAAGTGAGAGCAGATAAGTCATGCAATGGTCAGCATTTCCTTTATATCAGGGTGCTGCAGAAACTCCTGAACCACAAGATTTAAAAGTGGGCCATGCACGAACACAAAAAAAAACACCAATCGTGATGCATTTCACCACATTTGACCCATTGTTACTTCTATGAACCCAGCTCTCAGGGACAGAGGGTTTAGCCATCTGTCAATTTCAGTAAGTACCTTGTTCAGCATGTTCTCACCAGTGTGTGAACAGGTCACATTTGCATAGCAATCGTTGCATGCTGTTGAATTCCTGGACGATTGCTACCATGACAATCCACCTTACTGCACTGATTATTCACACTACCAACATCACAAACAACCCCAGCACCTGCGCCCAGTGTGCAGTTATACACAAATATGAACCCCCGCTGTTTTGCCACTTGTCCACATATCCATACTTAAATGGATGAATGGAGAGGAGAAATGCTGAAGGACATGTCTTACTGAGTTGGGCACAGTCTGGAACAACTTGGGGACAGCACAGGTAAAAAGTATGTCCTGGATGGGACTTTCCATTTTGTTTGTTTGTTTATTTGTTTAACCAGGATAGACACACTAAGCTGAAAGCTTGTTTACTGGTGCGACCTGGAGCACAAGTAAATTAAGTGACTTGCTCAGGGTCACACAGTATTCAAGAGGGGCTGTAGGATTCAAACCCAGGTCTCCAAGTTTGCAGCTCAGATCCTTAAACCTTTTGGACAGGCATGTGCAGAAAACTGCTGGAATACAGAATTCTTCACAAAGGAGAAGGGCAAAAGATCAATTGCCAGCATTTCTGCTACAGCAGCATTGATTTCACATGACACTGTATGATTTGAGGGTACGTCAGCTTATGAGCACAAAACTCTGTAATGTGGACTGACTTAAATGTTTTACATGGGGTGTGTTGATCACAAATGGCTGTGCTCTGTGATGAATGGCACTGGCAGGGGTGGAGTGTGGACATTTGATGAAGTCAGTTGCACAGGTGATGATGACAAACCCAGAAATGCTGTTATTTTGCCAGATTTGCCAACTGGGGTTGATGTACCACTTGCACTAGACATACTGCATTCACCACCACCACCACCACCACAAAAGCTGCTACTCTCACCAGCACTGGACAACATTTCAAAGTCATTATGGTCCTCCACCTCATCATGCCTGTAGTAATCCTCTGCTCTTAATACCACACTACTGCACATGTTTAATTTCTTACTGGATTTAACAGTCATGGAAGGGATAACATGCTTGCTATGGTAGCAGGTGATGCAGGTGAATGCCCCAGTGTGGTATTGCTACCAGCTTGTGCTGGGTCCACAGTGCCAAATCATTATTCTTATGATGCATATGCCATCCTCCTGTGCCCAGATGGCTCCCTTTTACCTTGACTCATATGCATATAGCAAACTTGGCAGATTGCAACTGAATCATTTGTATCTTGAACAAAAATCCCAAACAAGGATTGTGATGCTCGCTTTTAATACATCCATGATGTGGCTTATTTAAGTCCATTATTATAAGCACTGAAGTGGGGGCATGTGATGTTTCGGGCACTGCACTGGACTGCAACTGACCTACTTAACATATTGATTATTGGGTCATCATCATCATCATCAATTAAAACTGGTAGATCACAAGTTTTACATTTGGGGTATTCCTGCAAACAGACTCAGACACAGCCACTTTGAATTTCTTTTCTCCGGTTCCCAACTGGGGTCAATTACATCATCATCATCATATTCATCAACGTCACACAAATTGACATCTTCTGCTTGGATGCTAGCATGTGGACTGCATGTTGCAACAACAGCAACATCATCATCATCATCATCATCATCCTCACATTCATCATCAGCATCTACACCACCTTCACCTGATATTTTTTCACCACACTGTGAATCACTGCATGGAGAATGCTTGACGTTAAATGCCACAGTGGACAGAATATCACATTATATGCTATCATTGACATAATTATCAGAATCCTCAGGTTCAGTTACTGGATGTTACTTTGAAGTATGACATCATCTACGCCATGACTCACTTGCACTGCTTCATACTCAGTATTTTGGATATGGTACACTGCTCGAATTAGAACTTGATGCAACAATACTAGTACTACCTCCACCACCACTAACACCAGTAACACTAACACCACTGGCTTGGAAAACATCATCTCCCCAACAATGAGTGAAGCTACTGATTGGGCTGTAAAAAACATTTCAGGAGAAATACCTTTCTTCACATCAGCAATGCACTTCTGCATCTCGCATTACTACCACACCCACAGACCATCTTACCGCCAACATTTCCATGGCAAGAAACAGCTTTGCTTGCATGTTTCTTTGCAGGCATATTGGAGGATCAACCTCAATATATAACCAAATTCAGATTTTGATATGTTCACTGTCTGATTGGAAGGACGCTGGATGTGAAGCCAAATAAACAACTGTGGCTTCAGCGACAGATAAGAGACTACTCTGACCTGTCACAGAATTAAAACAACTTCAGTAACCAGTGGTGTTGATGAGGTCACAGAAACAATCCAATCTGGTAAAAATACAGTACCTTTTGAACATGGGGTGGGGAGCACTGAATGCAGACAGTGCAGATTTTTACGGCAATACAAGCAGCAAAACTAAGAACAGATACCATGATCACAGTGCAAAATCAAGCAGCTGCAGTGGATAGCAGGTTCACACTGCTGCACCTGCAATTACACTAGTCTGTGGCACAATAAATGGTGTATTATTTGATGCATGCAACACTGCACACACACACACTCACACACAGAACAGTTTGTGTACAATGCTGAACGAGGAATGCAGAAACTGCAAAAGTTCAGTACTATGCCACGTTATGTATTGTAAATTTGTAATGTAAACAACCTTAACTTATGAACTGTTGCACCACATCCACAAAAAAGCAAGAAAACTTCTACTATTACGGATAATATTACTGTGTGTACATTAACACAGTCAGTTATATAACAAAAATATAACCAAAAACAAAGAAATCACTATTTCTCCAACTTAAATCTACCAACACCACAGATACGCCTTCCTCAAAGCACATTTTCACTGTCTTTCACCACACACACTCAATGTTGTAAATTAATATTCAAAATCCAGAAAAAACAAAAACACTCAATGATATCAGCACAGGAGGGTTTCCTACAATTGATGAACTAAAGTTAGATCACAAAAAACACACAAAATGCTTTTTGAACAGCTTTTACAAGATTCCTATCACATACAGCTATCAGAGCACACTGTCTCCTACTCCTTCCTACTCATACTACCCTGAACTGATGCTGTGCAGATCAATATAGAGCCCATGTGACCTGAAATCCCATGAATCACTGAAAAATTCACCTTTGGAGCTCAAAAGCAAGGTGAAGTGAGGTGAAGTGCACTGCCCACAATGCACTTACCTTAAATCTGGCAGAGTAGTGGTCTGGGGAGGTGGAGCAATGTAAAGTCATTGTTTCCCATGGACTCGTGTTCCTTATTATAACACGAAGTTTTCCATCGCATTGTGGAGCACTCAGCGTAATCTGCCTTTGCTCCACGAATCGCTTTGAGGAGCGGATTGAGCCCACTTTGCCCACCACTACTACCAACATATCACCACATCAAACAAAGCATGCAGCATTAAAGATAAACTGGTACATACTGAATGAATTACCAGAACAGCAGACCCTAAACCAGGAGACGGCTACTTTTTGGACCATTGAAACTAGCGATATTCCTGTGTGGTCACGTTTAGCATGCTGCCACATTTCCAGGAAAGAGGTAGTCCATCACCCCTACACTGAGAAGGTATATCATATTGGAAGTCAAATTGAATGGAACATGACAGGTCATTTATGTATAGCAATGCTTCTGTGATAAGTTATATATGGGGAAAATCTTCAGAGAAGTCAAAAGAGAATTGGGGAGCACAAAAGCATGATAAAGAAAGGTGACAAGACATCCAGTATTTTAATGCATTTTAATGAGTGAGGCCATAATGGAGCCTCATTATGGTTTGGGGAATACAGTGTCTCTGCCTCCAAAAGAGTACCAGTAGCAAAGCAAACAGCTTTAGCTGATTGGAAGGTTGTTGTTCAGCAATGACAATTCCCATGCCTGGCAAAATCACTGACATTCATCTCACCTCCAGCTGCTGTGGGTAAAAGAGGACACATCTGTTACTGGCTCAGTGCTGCTATTTTTTTCCAGTGAGCACACAACATGCTGAAGCTGTGAGTAAACACTGCAGTAAAATTCTTTTAATTTCAGTTAGTTTGGTTTCATTTTTATTTTATATTAAAAGATCTGTGAGCACCAGTGCCCATTCTCACATATGTCCAGTTACAATAACAAATTAAAGACAAAATACAGAAACAAATAAAACATTAAGAAAGAAATTGGACTACAACATTAAACTTGTAACATACTACAATACAATAAACCAATCATTTATAACAATTACAAGTAACCTCTGAGGATAATTTAAGATCCAATAAACCCCTAAAACCTACAACTCTATGACAGTAATATCACTTGATAATTGATTGTACAATCGAATAGTTTTATACTGTATTGAATTTTGTGCAAAATTAGTTCTAAACTGAGGTAGTTTGAACAAATGTCTAGTATTAGATCTGGTTACTATGGGAGAAAACAAATGGGAAATAAGCTGATAACACTAGCAGGGCAAAACCTAATCTAATCTTAAGAAAAAGTCAATGCTCTAAGATTAAGGAGAGCATTGAGGGATAAACATTTGTCATATAAAGTAGAATGATGGGCCATCCTTGGTAAGTAATTACTAAAACATAGAATACTATGGTACATAGTTGTTAGTTTGTTCATCATTTTATCTGAGGAAAATGAGTAAACAACAGAACCATACATAATTAAAGAAAACAAAAGCTATTGGCCAATAGGGTCAGTGTCTCTGGAGTAAGGTATTTCTTGACACAGAATAACATAACCAAATGTTGATGTAATTTGCCAGATAATGAGTTAATGTGCTGATCAAAATTAAATGCTTATCAAGCACAAGACCTAAATAGCTAAAATTATAAACCCTTTCAATAACATTACCAAAATTATCATTTAGCTTAAAATCATAATCACTTTGGTTCCTGATTCCTGAAAAAATACACACACTTTGTTTTAGCAAAATTAAGCGTTAATTTGTGAAAAATAAAAGGTGAAATGTAATGCTTCAAAGTCACTCTGTAAGTCAGTTTGGAGCTTCATTTCATTAGAACCAGAACAAAATAATACGCATCATTTGCAAATAAAATAAGCTCAGTATTTTAACAAATATCTTGTAGTGAATTAATAATTAATGAAAACAACAGGGTATTAAAATGGACCCCATAGAACCCCATATTTTAGTGAATTCTCCTGAGATAGAGAACCACCAATTAGGGTTCTCTGCATTCTAGCATTTAAATAGTGACCAAACCACCCAATAACCTCATCTGAGAAATTAACATTGGCCATCAATCCTTTTAAGAATGACATGGTCAACTAAATCAAATGTCTTGCTGAGGTCCAAAAGGCTGCTGCCACATACCCAGGAAACTTTGTACACTAGCAGCAGTATGCTTTGACTACCAATCTGACAGGACTCTCTGCATGCATTCATTGCATCGACAAGTAGCAAGCAGTGTGTACAAGATACTGGCAGTAGAAGCATTAGGTTTTTTTTGAACATATCAACCTTGATATAAGAGTTTTGTAAAGCTCAAGTACTATATAAGGGTTTTAATAATAAAGGGTTTTAGTAACTGATGCAGTCTCTAATGGTGACAATATGGACTTTATATAAGTACTAACCTGAAGTACATAGATACATAGACAGTGTCGACAGATAAGGACCTATGGCCCACCAGTCTGCCCATTTGAGCTTGTAAGTTCACTTTATATTTTCTTTGAAGTCTGTTGCACCTTAACCCTGACCTCCAGAATTCATTTATATCTATCCCATGCATTCTTAAATCCCGTGATTGTTTCAGCCCCTCCACTTCCTCTGGCAGGGTGTTCCACTTATCCACCACCTGTTCTGTGAAGAAATTCTTCCTCATGTTTCCTCTGAATCATCCTCCTCCAACGTCATCCCATGCCCTCTAGTCCTGGAATATCTTTTCACTCAAAAATAGTGTATTCCTGCACCCTGTTCCTCCTGTAAGATACTTGTATGTCTCTATCATATCCTCTCTCCCTCCTCTCCTCCTGGAATACATATTCAATTCCTTCAACCTGTCCTCATAGGACTTGTGATGCAATCCATGTACCATCTTTGTCGCCCTCCTCTGAACCTTCTCTACCTGTCTATGTCCTTACGTAAGTAAGGTCTCCTGAACTGTACACTGTACTCCAGGTGGGGCCTCACTAGTGTCTTGTATAGTGGAATTATGACCTCCCTTTCCTGCTGGTGATGCCCTGCCTATGCATCCCAGCATCCTATTTGCTGTACCTGCTGCCTTGTCACACTGTTTCCCTACCTTGAGGTCATCAGAGATGATAACCCCAAGATCCCTTTCCTGCTTGGTGCATGCTATATCCTCACCCTCAACTGACACATTGTGCCAGGGTTTGTGTGCCCCATATGCATTATCCTGAACTTTTGCAAGTAGCTTATACCTAGTACCTTGCATGTGGTAATGTCAATGTGTAACCTGGAAAGATATAAATATAGATTCTAAGCAACCTTCCATTCTGTAGTGCTATGTTTATTTATTTATTTTTTTTGTTTGTTTTTGGTAACTGGGTATGTGCACTAGATATAGAAATGACTATTTTAGGCATGATCTGGTAGTGTACAAGTTAGAATACAAAACATCAATAGTGGATACAATACAACAATAGCTGGCAGTAGGTACAAGTCAGATTCAATACATCAATGGATAGTAATACAAGGTGTTACAAAGAAATAGAAATAACAAGAGCAATTTCACAAAGAGCATTTGTTGCAATAAGTTGAGAAAGGCAATTCATTAAAAATGAGAAAAATACATTGACGGACAATAGGAATGCAATAATTCTTTTGGAAAAAACAATGATGTAAGTGAAAATGCAGCAGTTGAGTAACAATTAATGATACAGCAGTCAACAAATGTTAAGAGGCAGGACATACAATATAACCTGATAGATAATAGATTGGTAGGTATTTAACATTTAGGTTTATGTTGATGAGAGGAAGGGTTGTAGTAAAACACAGAAGTGGGGCTAGGGAGAGTAGTGGGCTAGGAGAACAAAGAAAGTAAGAAGGAGGCCTAGGCAGAGGTGAGGGTCAGGATGATCAGAGAAGTGCAGAGGGGCAGAGTAAGTGAGGAAGACTAGAGGTGACAATGGTGTCATATGTGTGAGGGGTTAAGTTGGATGAATGAATACAGAGGATGCAGATTCAATTAGGCAGTTCTGGTGTAGGCTTTTCAAACAGGTATGACTGGGAGACAGTTGAATGACTAAGGAAGAGAGAGTTTCAGTATTAGTGAGGCAGCATGGGAGAAAGCATGAACACCCATGGAAGTTTTACACCTTGGGATGTGGAGGGAGTTTGGTCTAAAGATCTAAGGTCATATGAAGTGGTTTGTGAGTGCAACATGGAGGCTAGGATAGGGGTTCTTGATCTGATGATGATGCCATTTCTAAGTGTTTAAAAGGAGAGGAGTCAGTGGCAGTGGGGAGGGCCATTCTAAGTCAGCATAAAGCTGACAGTGGTGTTTGCAGTGAGTAGATGCTGAGGCTTAGCAGCAAATATTATTGTATGTGGTGTACCACTTGTGGAGAGTCATCATTTGACACATCTTCATATGTAACAGACAATAGGCAAGGGCAGGAGCAGAATGTCCTGGGCAGTGGCTAACCTACAGTAGCTGAGGGTGTTAGGCATAACTAATTTTGTATTCAATCCCAATTTTGGAGTTAACTAACTTACAGGTGGAGATATACTGATCAAAGTCTAGGGATGCATCAAGCCAAGATGCCCAGACACTTGCAAGAGCTAACACAGTCCAATAGGAAGCAGTCCACACAGGAGATTTCAAGTTAGCCATGGTTAGCTCTAAGTCTAGTGGTGGAACTAAAGAGCATGGCTTGGGTTTCCAACATTAAGAACAAGTTTGTTGTTGGACAGCCAGGTCTGAATGTGAAGGAAGTCAGATGAGAGAGAGTGATTGTTGTCAGAGATGTTGCTGGAGCTGAAATTAAGAACTAGGTCACCGCATACAGCAAGGATGAGCAAGTAGAGGTGTTGAAAGACATATTTTAATGAAAAATGGAGAAAAGGAGGGGCCTATAATAGAGCCCTGAGGAACTCCAATATTTATGGTAGTGAGATCAAATGTGGCAGAGCTGGATTTCATGACCTGTTTCCTGTTTGACAGATAGCTATTAAACAAGGCCACAACATCTGGGGAGAAACCAAGAGACAGTAGTTTGGTAGAGAAGGAGGTGTTCAACAAGGTCAAATGCCTTAGTTAGGTGTATAAAACCACACCAGTCAGAAAGCCATTGTCTGTGGCAGTACAAGTATTGACTGCTGTGCACTAATGGGCAGAGTGGCTATACAATGCATTTCTGTGGTGCATAGCCTCTGCACTACTCGCCCATGCATGAGGATACCAAAGGGGAGCACACAGACACAACACCCCTGATCCACCATGACTGCGGACTGCACCACACAGGGGGCATGTTAGGGGCATGCCAGCACTATGTGCCATGCACAGTGGTGCATAGTGCTGGCCATGGGTGTGTAGAGGAGGGTACAGGGTACAACAGGGAGAACCCTGCCATAAGCCCCCATGCACTCTGTCCACACAAACAGACACTGTCAATATGGGATGGATAGCCCACTGCCACCATAACCACTGTGGCTGAATCCCCATGGCAGTCGGTGCCACCCAGCACACATCAGTGCATGGTCCCAGCCAGGAACCCCAACATACCACACACTACATGGGGCACTGGTCCATGGATGCTGCCCCCACATGGCTCCAGTGGCCAACCCCAGCATCAGCCCCTGGCATGTGGTGGGTAGTGCCCACCCACACCAACAACAGATTCACCCACCCAGTTACAGTGACCCACTCTGGAGCCACATCACAGAAGGGCTAGTAGCTTTTCCCTCTTTCACCACCACAGCCACCAGGCATAGATCATCCACGGGGCATGCAGCCAATGCGTGCCCCACCGAGTAGGGATCCACTGCATCCCAGTCTGGGCATCTGTTTGGATGCTTGGCCACCCTCTAGAGTCCTGTGTATCGAGGATGAGGCCTCAGACAGGTGGTGGCAAGTAGTGAATACTGGCCGGTGTGCACCTGTCCATGGGTGAACAGCTACTTTGGTGGGGTACACGCTGATTTTGCTTACCTCTGCCCCAATAGTGCAAAGAAGCCATTGCTAGTGAATTTAAAGAGGGCTGTGGCAGTGCTATGGTCTTTACAGATACCATGCTGGAGTCAGAGAGAGGTTATGATCAAGGAGAAAGGAGATAGTTTGTTTGGCAACCAGTTTCTCTAGAATTTTGCTAAGAACTAAGAGGATGGTGATTGGTCAATAGTTAGAGATGGCATTGGGATCAACCTTTTTAAAAACAGGAGTGATTCTAGCAGTCTTCCACATGCTAATGACTGTACTATGACAGAGACAGATTAAAGGTTTTGCCAGAGGGAGGGGATTAAGGGGCTTGCATGTTTCAGGAGCCTGGGCTCAAGACCATCTAAGCTAATGCTAGTACAGTTAGAGATAGTGATTAACAGTTTAAGGACATCTACCATAGTTATGGCTTGAAAACCAAAAGATGTGTGTGTGTGTGTGTGTGTGTGTGTGTGTGTGTGTGCAGGATTCAGTTTCATTGTGGGGGTAGTGGACTGGTGGAAGGAAGAAGACATCTACTTAGATCTGAGAAGTGGAGGTTAAAGGAGTTTGCAATAATGGCTGGGTTATTACATTACTACCATTTAGGACCATATCATTAGTTTTCTGGGAGTGTTTGGCTCAAGTAAAGGTCTTTATAAGTGACAAAATGGCATCACTACGTAATGCCAGCACTCACTAACCTAGACCTAAGATGCCCGAATGTAGATCCTAACACCAAAAATCCTGAGTGGGATTTTGCCAAAAGGAGTTTGTAATAGTAAATATGGGGTGCAGGGAACAAAGTCCCCAAAACATATGAAAACAGTCCTCCACCAGTAAAATCCCACTGTCAGGATTTCGGTGTCTGGATTTTCATCTCAGGCTTCTGAGTGTTGGGCCAGTGAGTATTGACATTACATGTTATATCCAACCAAAATGTCCTTGATTCGCCTGCCCCATCTGTTAATAATCCTTTGCAAAGGAATTCTTTGCTATGCAAATATTTCTTTTTGTGCATTTCTCTGTGTCCTATAATCACTCTAATCAGATGGAAGACCAGATATCTTGAAATGATTGCAGCTTTTTCCTAGTTCTGATTTGAGTGAGTAGGTCTTTACAGAGCCACCTAGTTGGTTTGCCATGGATTCGGCATGTGATTAAGGAGTTGTGCTTGTCCTGGAGTGCTCCAAACATGGTTAGAAAATAGTTAAGAGCGACATGAGCATCATTGGCTGAATAGATGCAAGACTAGTTTACCATAAAAAGATTGCACAGAAATCGAGTCTGATCTAAGTTGGCAAAGTTCTACAAAGTAATGTATTTGGGGGTGGGGTTTGCTGTAGAATGCCAAATACAGTATATAGGGAGTGGTGACTTATGGCATCACAGAGAGTTCCAGCAGTAGCTATTCTGTCAATATGATTAATAACAGCCCAGCCAATTAGGGTACTAGATCTGGAGGTATACCTGACCCTTGTGGAGTCTGTGATAAGCTGGTAAAGTTATGTCCTTGAAATACAGTATGGATGATTTTGTTAACTTTGCCAAGCCAGTTAAGATTTAAGTCACCTAGGATGATAACTTAATTTCTTCCAAGGCCACGGTAACCTGGAAAAGAGTTCCACCAGATCAGTGGTGCCACTAAGGGGAGGGTTGTAGGTGCACTCAATATGAAGTTTCTTTGCACCTAGGAAGGGGTAGCATGAAGAGAATCAGAGTGGGAGAGGGAAAGGGAAGAAATAGTGGAGAGGATGAGGTGAGATTCAGAAATATGTGGCAACACCACCACCTCTTTAGATGTGAGCCTGTCACACCTGATAAGTTACAGTTAGGTAATGAGCAAGCTGTGTCAGGGATAGAAGATTTAAGCCATGTCTCAGACAGGCAAATGACATCAGGGTGATATAGTACAAACCCATGCCTCTAGCTCAGCTAAGTTACATAGTAGGCTCTAATAATATTAGTGAACAGCTCAAAGTCCCTTACTGTCCTTCCAATTTTCATCAGTGTAAGAGAGATGCACTGATGGGCCAGGGTCTAGCTCAACATCTCCTGCAAGGATGAGAGTAAGAAGGAGAAGGTACCATATTTAAAGGTTGTCAAAGGAAAACAGGATTGCATGGCAAGAAAGGCATTTTATATAGGCATAAGCTGCAAGATGGATATAGCAGTTTGGGATAAGTGGGGTGAGATCATGGTGCTTGTTGACCATTAAAAGTAGATTAGAGAAGGTGAAATCATTACAATGTGATGGGAGGCTCAGAGAATTGGGAACAAGGGGCCAGAAAGAGTCACATGAAGCAATAGAGTATTAGGCTGGTCACCAGCATTAGGGAAATTGAGGGAGCCATGGATAAATTTGAGACAGTAATACAACAGCGAGTGCTGGGACCCATCTCTATGGATGCTAAGGGGTTACACTATGATTAAGAAGGAGTGCAGCTGTAGGGTTGTGGGAAGTTATTTGGTGGCTTCAGCTGTTGAGTAGGACAGTGAATGCACAACTAAGATTAAAAGGGAAATAGCAGCAATGCAGTTAAAGATGTTTCTAGGACCAAGGGAAGAGAAGGAAAAGGATAGGCAAGAAGAACATACTAAGTTAGGGGGCTAGTACTTTGAAGTCACAGTCCAATAGGACCACTTGCTGGCTTTGTAGCCCAGTGGATAAAAGTTGTGGGCTATTATGGACTGAGCACCACAGGCCTGGGTTCTAGTCCCATGAGGGATAAAAGACAAATAGATAGGGGGTTGCCTAAAAAGAATGGTTTATCGGATGGTAAGGGGAGGAGGCAGGATAGAATGGAGACATTTGAGAACAGGGCACTTACAAATTCTATTTAAGGTTAAGTGAAGGGAGAGGACAGTGCCCCTAGAGGCTAGTCAGTATTAGCTGTTAAGGAAGGCTTGAGAGATAAAATATCATTGTAGAACATCACGTACAACATCATGTGGAAGTACCTAGGTGTTAGTGAGCTCCATGGCTGCTGCAGGGAGGAGGAAAATCCAGTCTGGGGATGTGAAGAGGCAGCCTGTGAAAGAAGAGGAGAGAGGTCAAGGTGGGACATGGTTGGGTCAACATGCCCACTGTGATTATAATCTTTGAAGTCCATAATGACTGAACATTTTCAGACACAAAATGCAAATGTAAAAATATAGTATTGCTATCACAAACTACATTGAGCCTTAATGGGACACTGTCAACCTCCTTAGGTCTCAAAGTGTCCCCAGTTTAAAAATATATTTTACAAATGCCAACATTCAGTAAAAGTTTGCATTGAGCTGGTAGTTTGATCCTGACTCTCATTTTCTTTAAAAAAGTGAAAAACAGACTGCCCAACATACTGGTGTTATCACACCAAAACAGGTTTGTTTACATCCCTTGAACAACTCCTATCACATCTTTCCTGGACTAGGGAACACCTACAAAACAGTCTAGCCCCTCATGATGCAATGGAGTTTAGGAGTTTCTTTCTTATGAGTGACTGCACTGGTTGGGTGTGTTTCTAAAAGCTCAGAAAGTAAGCAGTAATAACAGAACCAGGATTGTAAACAAAACAAGGTTGTTTATAAATATACATTGTCATGCATTTCATTTTTACTAAACAAGGATACAGACAAAACAAACAGCGACATCAGTGAATTTAGAGAGAATAAACAATCATAAAATGCGGGTTTCAACTAGAAATAATATGATGAAAAACAGGTTGACAGTGCACCTTTAAAGGCGTATACCAGCAGCAAGAGGTATATGTGATATAGGAAAAATAGGAACTCCTCTAGTAGTAACCACAACATAGGAGTACAGGGATAATAATAAACTGTTGCATGCCAAGTCAGGCATCAAAAATCAAGTTCAGCATGGATATCAAATAAGATAAGAGACTGTGTTTCACATAGTTATTAATACATACGTGATACTTGAGGCTATTTTTGGATACCAGCTATGCCAAAAGTTCACCTCTGCAAAGCATTCTGAATTAGAACGCTGCAGGGCTTGAATTCTGCAGATGTCTTGTTATCACAGTATAAAATGGAGCTCATCAGAATCTGAAGGACTTCATAAAATTGGAGATGTATTACAATCACTCCGCTAGAGCAGTCTGGTTTGTCCCTACACTGCACTATCTTTCTCTGTCTGAGAAAAGAAAGAAGCATTTTTTTCTTCACACTGACAGTGTTTTTAAGTTTAGAAGGGAAATAATGGTCACTAACAGTACATGCATTTCAATCTAAGTTTTTGCATAACATGATTTGTGTGATAACATGGTTACTAGCTTTGATCTGACAGTATTCCCTTTCAAGAAAGATCCATAACTTATGGTTGTTAGTAAACATGTCAACTTATCAGTGTTTCCCAGCCATAAACTGTAATTGCGATTGAGTAATGAGGTTCATATTTCAGAACATAAAGTGTTGCTATCAGTTCATGAGATCTGCAAGAGTAAAAAAAAAGGACAGCAGTAAATAGCACACTAACTTATGTAAATCACTTAATAAGTTTTTATATTGGTTATTCTGGTTATTATTTATATTTTGAAATTAATTGGTGAAAGTTAATACAATAAAGAAGGCTAAGAAAGTGATGTTGCATACAGGCAGAGAAAAAAGGCTCTATGTAGTGTTTTCCTGTAATATTACGTAATAATAATATGTGTGTGTGTGTGTGTGAGAGAGACTCTATTAACCCTTACTGGTACAGTAATCTTTTCCTAGTCAGTTTGCAAATGGCTGTAATGCTGTATTGGAAGGTGTGTACTGTTCAGAACATGAACCAGTGCATGTGTGTTAGTGTGTCACAGTTCTTATCCTAAATACAATAAATGTTAGACTAGATGTATAAGTAAACAAATGCCACAAAAGGCAGTGTAATTGTGTTAGTGTATCTGTAGTAGTAGTAGTAGTAAAATATTTTATTCATTACATGAGTTGGATACTCAGTTGAGTAAAAGCTCATTTTCAATGAGGTCCCATACACACACACACATAGTAAAAACAATTACAAGGTTGTCAACATTTCTTACAGTGTTACACATATAGAGAAAAAGGAAGTCATTTTATAACCGTACAGACACTGAAAGATGTTATCCTAGGCAATGATACAGTAATATAATTACTGGGTTCCATTTTCAATGGCAAAACCGTTATGTTAAATACGTAACACCTGAGTAGATGTTATTGCATTCACGTGCTACCTTCCCATTCAAATCCGCTCAAGACAACACAGAAAGACAACTTGAGTTTCCACTGTCTGTTTCACCTCACAAACCACTGACCATATAAACTCACCACCTCCACTGGCGCTTGCTCATTACAAAACATTCTTTATTAGCCTCGCACTACCTAACTAAAATTAAAAATGCTTAGCCAATTTCAAACCGCAGAAGAAGCGGTTCCTCAAGGCTTCTCAGCCAGAGCTCCCTACCAGAATGATGAAATGCTTTCCAGTAACATGCAGGCTATGTTTGGGAGTGCCTGCATTTTCCACATCCCGTCACAGTCAACATCTGTAACTCCAACCAACAACCACAAAAAGAACAAGAACATGAAACACGAGAACTCGGATATCTCTGAATAATGTTTTCTAATTAAAACAAAACAATGACACTTTGATTTACCTCATAAATCTTACATTTAACTGTAAGACACCAGATTATTACAGTCCACACTTTCACCACGGTCCCTAACTACTCTCCCTTTCAACCGTAACCTTTCCTCTGCAGGTCAAATGATGACACCACATAATATCAGACGTGCTAACCTGAAAAAACAACCATCTAGATAATTATTTATTCGTTTTCTTCTTTTAATACTTAAAAGTACAATTTAAGTGTTCGACCTGCAGTTCTCTGTTTGTGTTACAAATGAAAGTGTTTCATTAGTACAAGGTAAGACTCACTTTCATCTTTTTATTTCAAATCTCAACAGGAAAAAATGGAACCCTTCAATTATATATAACAAAATATAGGGTGCAGTGTGTTTCACTCAAATTTACCCACACACCCTCGTTGTTGGATGGCTATTATAAACCCCTCAGGCTCTCGCCCGGGTTTATGTGCCATCCAACAACTCAGGTGTTTATTAAATTCTTGTAACACATGCACCCCATACTTATCCTATATATAATTAACTTTAATCAATTAGCTTAATAACAATATTATCCTGAATCTGATAATAAACAACAAGGCAACATTGTTTTGACTTTTCTAAGTGCCATTTTTGTTTTATGCAAACTAATACACTTATCTACTGATCTGAGGTAGATTGGGATGGAATTCAATGTACTGTATAGGACCTCTGTACAAAAAATGTTGTCTGGCAATGCTCTGTGTGTGTAGAAAGTGCACTGCTATTTTATACTGGAATACATATGCATATATGTTTATATGTATAGTCAGTGTTTGTGTGTATCACAACAATTAGAAAGTGCAGTTAGGTGGATCAGTGGTTAGAGCAAAATTGCTAGTCTACATTCCTCCGCTATCTAGATTAGTTTCAGCCTTACACATGTCATTGCTGTTTAAATGAGATGTTTAGCAATGTTGTTCAGAGATGTTCTTTTCAGGCTCTGAGGAACATCAGAAGGTGGTGCCATAACACCAGGGCATGCATAAGTACCAAGGAAGATGGCCATTGAAAAGTGAGGGGTGGCACTAGACACCACAGATAGAGGTGCAGTGTTATGGGGTCAGTCATGGGAGGTGGGAGCCCCATTAAACACCAGGGATACATGTTTTATTTACGTGGACCACTAGGCACCAGGAAAAAATATTATGAGGAGAACACTCAGAGGTGGGTATATATATATATATATATATATATATATATATATATAGATATATATATATATATATAGTGATTTTAATAACCACTACAGCTAGAGTTGAGTGCACACATCTATATTAAAGCCAAATGTTTGAACTTTAATAACATTGGAACTGTTCAATGGATTTACATACAATGTGGCACATATAATCTCTGGGGATATGTCTCACAATGGTGCAAATGTTGTGAGAATCCTTTGTACCATTTCTGAGATATAGAGTATCACGAATCCCTAAATGTGCATGTTTTGCCATTTCTTTGTCACCTGTATCTCAGAAATGATTTTAGATTGTGGTCAGAAATTTTCAGGGTAGAAAGCCTTTGACTCAGGATGTGCCTTTTGAAGGTTTTCTTTTACAACTCTTTGTCTCTCTGCCCACCAGTTGTTTGGGACTCTCTCAGGGAAGATCCACTCAACCCTGCCTTATACCACCTGGCCTGAACCCTCACTGACCGAGAGATGGGTGTGGATCCCCCACTGTGTCCCAATATGGGGGATTACAGACAGTCAAGTCAGGTCGGGGACTGGCAGTGGGCTTGTGGGTAGGTAACTTGGGTCCTTCAACACCCCCCAGCAGCCAGGGTTTTCATCCTTATTTTCTCCCCTGAGGCATGGTCATGCAATGACATCAGTGGATGGAGGGTGTATATCTGCCTTCTCCAGCAGATGTCTGCCACTGTCTCTCTTTCATATCCACACATGCTAGGTGTGCACCTTCTCTTCACCAGGAGCTGCGCTACTGGCAGAAACCCTGCAACCCTCCCTAGAGAGAAAGCAGTCCTTCGGATCCTTGATCCTCTCCCTCCCCTGATGACCCTGGCAGCCTGGAGTCTGCTCAGGCCACTGGGTTGCAGACATGGTGTGAGTGTGGTGTCCAGTTCTTCAACCCTCAGTGCCACTGGGCTGGCTACCTTTGAAGGTTTGTTAAAAAATATTAATCATTCAAAATGTACTAAGTTTTCAATCTTCCCATTACTTCCTATTGAAAAGTTAGACGCTCCACATGAAAATAATTTCTCTTGGCAGAAGCTGTTGTATTTTTGCATGGAGGGTCATGTGTTTTCTATGCATTCAGGAAATATGAGGAAACACAGAAGGAGCAGGACAGAGAAATTTATCAGTTAAAGGAGAAGGAGGTAGGAAGGCAGTCAGAATAGCAAAGGCCAAACTGAGGAAAAGATAGCCAACTCCGGTTAAGAAGGGTGATAAAACCTTTATTGGTACATTAGAACTGAAGAAAGACCAAGGGAGGGATACTGAGGCTTAATAAAGAGGAGGGAGGGATGTGGGCAGAGGGTGGCAGTGAAAAGCAGGGATACTGAATGAATATTTCTGCTCAGTATTCACAAAGGAAGGGGGGGAGATACCTAAATCAAACAAGAGAAACACTCTCAATAGGGGGTCAATACCAGTCCATTCACAGAAGAAAGAGTTCTGAAAAGAACTCTTAAAACCGATAGTGGACAAAGCAATGGGGAATGATGTGATTCATCACACAATTCTGAAAGAACTAAGAGGAGAACTAGTGACACCACTGACTACTCTCTTTTAGCAAATCATTGGAGGATGGGGTGGTACCTGAGGACTGGAGGAGGGTGGATGTGATTCCCCTTCACAAAAGAGGAAGCAGGGCAGAGGTAGGAAACTACAGACCTGTCAGTTTGACCTCAGTGGTAGGGAAAATGATGGAATCACTTTTGAAGGAAAGAATTGTTAAGTACCTAGAGGCCAGTGCGGCTACGGACCCAAGTAAGCGTGGATTCACAGTGGGAAGGTCATGTCATACGATCCAATATATTTCTTTGACTGGGTGACCAAAGTAGTAGACCAGGGAGGGGCTGTGGACATGGCTTACCTAGATTTTAGCAAGGTATTTGACTCAGTGTCACACAAAAAATTAATATACTGTACAAGTTAGCCAGCCTTGGAGTGGGTCCCAAGGTGGTAGCCTGGATAAAAATTGGCTGGACAACAGGATGCAAGGGTAACAGTAAACGGAGTCCACAGTAAAGAAATGAGGGTTACTAACAGGGTACATGAGGGTTCAGTAGTGGGACCAGTACTTTTTAATGTCTTTATAACTGACATTGCAGAACAACTGGAAGGAAAGTATGTCTCTTTGTAGACAACACAAAGATCTGCAGCAGGGTTGATATACAAGGTGGGGTGGAAAGGATGAGAAGGGACTTGGCAAGGTTGGAGGAATGGTCAAATGCATGTCATCTCAAGTCAACAAAAAGTGCAAGGCAATGCATCTGGGAAACAAAACCCAGGGGAAGAGTACACAATGGGGATGAGATGCTAACAACAACAAAATGGAAAGGGACCTGGGGATAATTATATCAGATGACCTAAAGGTGGGCAAACAATGTGAGAAGGCAGTAAGGAGGGCTGGGGATACTGGGATGAATAGGAGAGGCATCAACAGTAGAAAACAGGAAATTGTTATCCCTCTGTACAGACAGTTGGTGATACCCCATCTGGAGTACTGCATGCAGTTCTGGAGACCCCATCTCTGCAAAGACATAGACAGAGTGGAAGCTGTCCAGAGGAGGGCAACCAAAATGTGCAGGGTCAGCACCAGAAGACATATGAAGAGAGACTAAAGGAGTTTAATATGTGTACCCCTGAAGAAAGGAGGGAGGGGGGACATGATAGAAACATTCTAGTACCTCAAGGGAATCAACTAAGTCCAAGAGGGTACCATCTTTCAGAAAAAGAGATGTGCAAGAACAAGGGGCACAATTTGAAGATAAAGGGGATGGCTTAGAGTTAATGTGAGGAATTATTTTTCATGGAAAGGGTTAAGGATGCATGGAACAGCCTTCCTGAACAGGTCATGGAGTCATGCATGGGGGAGAGAATTCAAGAATGCTTGGGACAGAAAAAAGCAATTCTACTAGGAGGTAGAAGGAAGTAAGCTGTTGGTTAACTAAGATCTGCAGCTTATCCATCAGGTAGAGAAATGGGCAGACTGGGTGGGCCAAGAGGTCCTTCTCTGCTGTCACATTCTGTCTCTATGTTACTATCAGAGCTGTTGTACTTTTGCATGGAGGGTTGCATGGATCCTATTGAATTCTCGTGGACCTCTCCTTTGTTTTTGCAGAGCTCTCCTGCGTCTGCCATCTTGTTTTCAGTTGGGGAGAGAAAGACATAAAGTAAAGACATAAAAATGAATGGATTTTAAAACAAACATCAGAACTTTGCTAAATGAGACCCGTTTAGCTGCATTCTGATGTTTGTTTGTTCTATTTGCCTAGACACACCTTTTCTGGGCACCCAAACTCCAGGTACTGAGGTTAGCAAGAGTACTGCTTCTGCCACATTCTCTGTATTAGAACAGTGGGATTTTTTTGCCTTCTGCAGGTGCAGGTGGAACTTGTGCTGCCAGTTGCAGTTTTAGCTGTGAGCTACCATTTCCCTGGTGTCTACTGGCACCAGAGAGAAATCCATATTTGATCAGAAGGGAAATAAAGAACTCTGAACATTCACACACTGGTCTCATGCAGAGGTCTGTCATCTGGTGTTGTTTACTAATCAGTTACAATGGAAGGGCAAAACATTCCCAATAGATAGATCAATCAATCTATCTATCTATCTATCTATCTATCTATCTATCTATCTATCTATCTATCTATCTATCTATCTAGCTATCTACAATATGTATATTTTATGCATAGATTCTAATTTCTAAATACAAAAGCACACTTCAAACTGGACCATGAATACATTCTCACTGAAAATTTGTTGCAAAGTACCAACCAAGTGGAATTTCAATCAGCTGTCCAGGTATCTAATGCTGTCACAGACAGACACACAAAAGCCAGGATAAGATCTTGTCATTTTGCCTGCCTTCTTTGTTTTCAATTCAATTTGCAAAATGAAAACGACCAAGACATGCATGTTTTCTTACAATCCATTTCTTGCATTTGGGGATGAGCTACCTGCAACCTGTCAATTTCAGTTTGGAATTTAATTCACACAAAATGGCATTTACTGAATCTGCATCTCAGGTTAAACACTGTTTTATTTGCTTTAAAGGAATTTGTGGTGGGGATTATGCCTCATAATGCAAGAAATCTTTCACAGTGACATTCCCTGCATCAATCGAGAACGTTTTTCAAAACATTATTTTCCTACATACCATCAACATGTGTTTATATGCTTCATCTTGCTAAATACCACCATGAACATTTGAAATCATGAGCTTCAGGTTCACCCAAATATGAATTGAAAGACTGCTAGAACAGAAAAAAAGAAGGCATTCCACTGCAAGCACAGAGTTCTAATTGAAGATTGCTTGAGAGAGAAGGAGGAGCAAAGTAACAAAAAAATAGAAGATCCACTTGTTAATTAATCCAAGGTTATGAGCTGAGAAAAATTGGAAACAAAGCAGAAAAGAAAAAAGGTAAGCTAAAACAGGCTAGGTCCCCAATCCAGCAAAGTTTAGTTACACACACAGGGTCATATAGAAATAAGGAGTTTATCCAGCTCCCCTCTCTTGCTTGCTCTCTCTCTCCCTATTGCTAGGAGAATGAAGAGCCAATGTCATGTAGCCACAGGGTAAGTGAGAGACATCAGGCTTGGAGCACTTCCTTCCACTCAGTCAGAAAAACGCACCCCAAGATCAAACAGGGATCCCTGGAACCAAGAGATCAAATCCAGTGTAGCCCCTGGTGCTAGGGCTAGCTTCACCAAGATCAAGGATGGGTGGGGGATCCCCAGATATGCATCAGATAGGACTCCATTTTCAGATGTAACAACAGTTTATACACACACACACACACACACACACACACACACACAGCATTCTAAGAGTTGTAGTCATTTGTTTTACATTAAGGATACCGTATGTGAGCAATATGTCAAATGGTGTCCTTCTGGAATTTTAATAGACTTTGGGGCAGAAACTGGCACTCCAAAGTCTCCAGGTTAGTGCCAGAAGGTACAATTATTTCAGATTCAGGCGATCTAACTAGAAAGTCAAGGCTAGCATTCTCATGACTGAGAAATATTTTGAAATTTGCAAGAACAATCAAACTGAACTTGCAAAGCATTTTGAATAAGTTACTCCAGTTTCCTTGTATGTCACCAGACAGGTGCCACTATTTAAAAGTCATTATTCCTTTTCTAACAAATTTCAATTGCGGTTTAATGGTTTACAATAGATTCCTACTATCTTATTTATTAGGGATTGCTTGAAGCTTCCTGGGATGTATCAAGTTGCCCCTTCACTCCACCAAATGCAAAAGATGTTGCAGAATCCATAGCCAATTTATTGAAAACTTGTTACTCCTTCTCCCCCTGCCTCTTGCAACTGTTCTTCTGGGGAGGCTTCCCTTATATCTCCTCATAATGTTCTCAAATCAGCTGGGCCATGCCACTCTGGCATCACTCTGTGAGACTGGGAAGGCTTCTACTGAAAACCAAGAGACAGATTCTGGCCAAAGTCTCAAAGAAACACAATCAACCAAACAATATTTGTTGCCTAATGAAATACTGAATCTTGATTTTCAAAACTTATGTTGAACAGTCACGATTTGCAACACTTTTGCATCAAATATAACAAAACCAGATTTTGCATCATGTGTTGCTGCCTATCTGCCTAATCTGTGGCATTTCTTTGACCCAAAAGCATATAACGTTCGGAGGTCTGTAGGACTCTACTTGGTGAACTAACTGGTTGGACAGATGTCCGACAATAAGACTACAAGCACAATAGGTCCAAAACAGATTAGTGATAATGTTCGCAGGTCATTTATTAGGGTGAATGAAGTAATGCGGTTCCATTTTCAAGATAGCCAGTTCTCTTTAATATTTGCTGACATCATGGTGGCCCAGTCCACGTGTTGGCATTATAAGTATCTCCCCAGTAGTGTGGGACACTGAGGAGTCAACTCCCAGTGTCCCCAAATAATAATTACGTGTACCTGTGAAAAGAAAACCATCTCCCAATGTCTTTTACCTGAAAAATAAAACAGTCCTAAGTCATCCTAACCATCCCACCCATCCCAACCCTTCCACTGAGCACCCACCACCCCAAACATCCCTTACCTTATACTTACCTCCAGAGTTCATAGGCTGTCATCTTTTGTAGATGGGGACACATCTGTGCTCTTCAAAGCTGAACTGTGAACTGAGGAATGAAGGTAAGTGCCCTATATTGTATTTCAAAGGTGTTTTGAACTTATGTTCATAACTTTGGCATTTTTGGAATTTTTCACCAAATTTTCAACATGGTATTTTTAGGACCTCACCTAATGAACTCTGCAACTGGCATTTCATTAATCAGGCCTGTAAATGGATTTTATGGTTACTGCATTAAATTACCTTTTGGGACTAAATAGTGAAATTTCACTGCTGGTGTTCATACGGTGGGGTCCCCAAAATGCCATATTGAGAATTTGGTGAAAATATTCTAAAATGATTGAGTTATGTGTGTTTGTTGGAAATCTTTCTACACATATGCATAACTTTGGTAATTTTCAATATTTTGACTCCAAATTTCAGCATACCCATTTTTACATCACTTCATGAACAATATAGCTGTCATTTTTCATATCCTGTCTGAAATGTGTTTTCACACCTCTTGTGCAGAATAGCATTTTGGCATGGATTTTAAAATGTTCACCTATGGGGTTTATGAGGTGGACTCATAAGAAAACCATTGAAAATTTGAGGTCAAAATATGAAAAATGTTGAAGTATGACCATTTGTTGCAATTTCGCTATGCCTGTTCATAACTTCAGAAATGTTAAATATTTTTACAGCAGATTTTCAACATAGCCCTCTTATTACTCTGCCTCATGTACATGTACATTTCACATGAAGTGTACATTTCACAGCTATCATATTTTGAATCCTGCCCAAAATGTGTTTTCGCACCTGTAGTGGAGAGTGGCATTGCAGTTGTGCAGAATTATGTTTTAGCATGTATTCAAACATTTTTGTACTGGGTTACATCAGGTGAGGTAATAAGATAGCTATGCTGCCCATTTGGTCACTGTTGTCCTATAAATGGAGCGCAGGGCCCAGAGGGCCTGTGCTTACAAGGCTACATACATAAACGTATCAAAGGAGGGATTACAGACAAATGAGGATATGATTATAATGTCTGAAAAAGTAAGTAAATTCATTGAAAAAATGTTGTTACTGTATCAGTTAAGGTTGTTACTAAAGTGACAAAAGCAGGAAAATAGTGTTAGGGTTTCCAACCCTAACACCCCACCTACCCTGCAGACATTGACAGGTATCAGGGGTGTGATTTGGGGATTCAGCACTAATGCTCTCTCCATTCTGCTATACAGTACACATCTCAGCTTATTTACTTATATAATGTGGTGTGCTTTAGGGCTGATGACCCCAAAGCACACCGATCCCTATCTGTGTCTGCAGGGTCGAGGTAGGGCATTAGGGTTGGAAACCCAAACACCACATTCCCTGTTTTTGTCATCATAGTAACAACCCTCACTGATGCATTAACAAATTTTTTTTGCAATGAATATATATATATATATATATATATATATGTGTGTATATATATATATATATATATGCATGTATATATGTGTGTGTATATATATATATAGTATATATATATACATATACATATACTGTATATATATATATATATATATATATATATATATATATATATATATATATATATATATATATATATATATATATCAAAAGAGGGTTAACAAGAAATTGCCCCTTACATTTGTGTCTTTTCAGATGCACCCCTGCATATATACACTTAGAAAATTTTCATATGTCACATTTCACATCCCTAGGATAAGAATCTGTTATGTTTCCTCATCCATAAGTCATGCTATACCCACCCTATGGAACACCCTACAAAAGACTCTTAAATTCATGCACATTGTCAGGATGTACACCTTTAAATCTCTGCTCAGACTCACTTTGAAGGACAAGTGCAATTGTTATGTATAACCTTGCTCGCTACTTCAAGGAATCCTCCTCTCTGCCATCTCCTTAGCACTATTTCTGCCTCTATGGCCATCTGTTCTTCCCTGCAACTTGTCCACTTTGCCCTCCATGTGGAATCCCTGTGGATACCCTCCCTACCATCAGCATCTAGCCCAGCAGGCCTGCTTCCTTGCAGTTTGTCACCTTCTCATCTGTGCCTAGTTCATTTTGTCCCCTTTCCTTCATCTTGCTTTCTCCCTCCCAAAATCTCCTCCTATTTATCTTGTGTGAGCCTTGCTTTTTCATTCTCTTTGACCTTCAATGCACTTTTTATATGCTAGGATTTTTACCTTATATGATTGTTCCTGTAAAATGTGCTTAGAACTCCTGTTAGGTACCCTCACTAATGACAAGTATTGTGTTCTATTTTTATGGCAGCATGGCCAGAGCCATGCAGATGTATTGCCATGATGTAGGAGAGAAAAATTACTATGGTGGCATGTGACAGGAATGTGAAAAAGTTGTCCATGCTTTGTGTTTCACTTGGTGTTCCTCTGGTGCTGAGGCACAGATCTCTGCTTCCGGCTTCAAGAAGCAGTGCTAGATAAAAGAGTCAGTACCACATAGATATCTTGCTTATGATCTGTTGAACACATAGCTATTTAAAATTCTATTGTACAGTGCAGCATTTGAGCCAATTTTCTCTCCCCACCCCTGACCTGTTCTGCTAACTGCACACACACACAATCACTGACATTCTGCTTTGTTTACAGTTGGTTACACTTCCTCTGTGTGTGTGTGTGTCTGTGTGTGTGTGTGTGTGTGTGTGTGTGCGTGTATGGTGCATGCTCCCTTCTGTGCTGTCTGTCAGTTCCTTCCAATGTATGCTAAAATTAGTGGTGAATGGGTTAATTTACAAAGAAATGTGAAGGGGGTTACTTCATTTCTCCCACATCATAGTCATTCCTCTCTTGATATCTCCAGTCAGCAATTGTGGTTTAAGTGGCATTTGAAATGTATAAAATATGCTTTGCCCAAATAAAGACTACAAGCACTGTGTGAGTGGTGTGACAGGACTGTTTTAAGCCTTTAAAACAACTTAAAATACAAATAGGAAGCACTGAAAACATTGTAGAAAAGACAAAGACATCAAAACCTTATGGCTTTCAGAGTTTCTGAGTGATATCCAAGAGTAAGAGGGGTCTATTACAAGTGATAAACAGGAGATTGGCTTAAACAGTAAATGAGCTTATTTTACTGCCTCAGAATCTTACTATGTGTTATAACAGAAAAATTACTGTCTCTTATTGACATACTTGAATTAATTTTATAATGTATGAAAAATACATCAGAGATATCTAGTTCATAAATCAATAGGAGTCTTCTCCTTCTAAATATCTGCTGCTAGCTACAGATATAGGAAAGTGAAATACCAGGCTAAACATTAGTTTTATACATGAAATGTGTTAGGACTGAGATACTGACAGAGTGTGTGTGTGTGTGTGTGTGTGTGTGCATCTCTGTAGACACACAACTGCAAGAGGATTTACAATTATGCTGAAAGTGTGCAACTTAATGGGAGGTGATAAAATGTATTTTTTATTGAAAGTGTGGTATACTGTTGAACATTTGGTCAGAATTTGTTGGGGGTCTAACAGTATCATACTGCAATCTATAACATGTCAGGAAAAATGTTTTATATAAAATCAATATGTATGGAATACAAATTAGATATTGTTGTGAGGCACTGTGTTACAGCATTAAATTTTCTATGGGATCTAAATTTTCAAAGTCAGGAGTTCTATTCTAGGTTCCAGTGCCATGTGGATGTGACAAAAGTGGCTCATTGTCAGGGACCCTATGTTCAAGTGCATTCTTCATCACATTTGCAATCCAATGCACTTCTGCCTCCCTGCATAATGCTTGCAACATCAGGTAACAAGTGAGCTAACAGCATTGCAGAGCTGCACCCTCCAAGCACTGGCTGGTGAACTTCCCTCCCATCTCTCCCATGTCCTTACAACCACCCCTCTCCTTTCACTCCCTAAGATTTACCGACTCATGAACCCTGGTGGTCCCATGCCACTCCACCCTTATTGGCTAATCAGGTTATTCTTGCTTCCCAAAAATCTGGAATTCACTTCTCCTCAAATTCACCACTCATCATCTTACTACTCGATTAACTCTGCCCTCAAGATCTTCCTTGTTCTTTCCTGTGCCTGTCATGACCTCCATAATCCCCACCATCTTCCCTAAGGCCATAGTACCATATGCCTACTCCCCACCCTCCTATTTCCTTTGATCATGCTTCTCTTTGTCCCGTACTCTCCCTTCTCCTAAAGTGTTCCTCCCCTTCTTTATCTACCCTACATGGTGGGCAACAACTTCACCCTTTTCCTTTTTCTCCTTTTACTGCACCTCCTCAGTCACTGTTAGATCACTGCCTTGTGCAGGCAGGGTCACCCAGCACACTGGTGAGGTACTACTACCCTCACTATAGTTGACCTCTGCTCAGGCTCATGTGCCTTCTCCCCACCACCAATTTCCTTCTGATCATGCTCCTTCTTCTCCCCTACTCTCCCTCCTCCTAAAGTGTTCCTCCCCTCCTTCTCTACCCTTAATCTATCTCCCTCCTGTGAGTTTGATCACTGTCTTGTGCAGGCAGGATCCATAGTGCTAGCAGGTAACAACTTTATTCCCATTCCCTCTTTCTCCTTTTACTGTATCCCTCAGTCACTGCTAGATCACTGCCTTGTGCAGGCAGGGTCACGAAACACTGGTGGGGGTACTAGCCCCACTATAGTTGGACCCTGCTACCCCCTCCCACAACATCCTCCCAACACACACACACCCTCTCGTATAACTATATATAAATAACTCTCATCATCTATAACCAGTGTCCTACCAGTACGGCTGTCCACTGCCATGCCCAGATAGGGATGACGGACACTGCTGAATTTCAACCCTCCTTTCCCTCCTTGGATATCCTTCACCTACAATACCTCTCCCTCTAATCACTCACCACTCTACCTCTCTTCTCCTTCTACCCCTTCCCATTAACATAACCTAACACTAGCCTACCCCAAACTCAATTAAGCACTTATAAGCTACTCCATACCCCTCTTATATGCACTGTAGTCCACCATGTCATCTCTGTTTGCCTCACAAATCATGTTCTGTCTGCATCTATCTGTAAATTTCCTTTCCCTTTCCCTTTTCCATTCTACCCTCTGTAATTTTTGTTCTCTTCTTCCTCTCTTTACTCCAATCACTGTAAATCTTGAATATCTATGTTAACTAATGGTTGACAATTACTATTTGGTCATCCTACCATCTAGTGCTACATACTGTTGTCAAGTTATTATATGTGTTTCAGTCTTACCAACAGTCACCAACTGTTGCCAATTTGCTATATGTGTCTTCATATCTACTATACTTAATGGTTGCATTGTTAGTAAAATGTTATCCACCTGTAATCCCTCCTGCTCTCATTGTATGCAAGTAAGCAAATTGTATTACAGCATTGTAACAATTCTCTGTATTCTGTCCCATTGTTCCCTACCCCGTAGGTCACACCAGGAGATGAACAACGTGTTGCTCAGCATACCTTCCTGGTGAAACATTTCAATAAATAAAATAAATGTACCCTCACCATGGGCTCTTTTGTACAAAGGTGGAAGCAGGAGGAGGCTAGCAGCAAGCAGTAAGCTGGCAGCTACAGGTCCATCAACCTGCATTTGGTGGAGGTGAAAGTAATGGAGAAACTGTTGAAGGAAAGGATTGTGGAATATTTTGAATCCTGTGGCTTACAGTATTTGTGGCTGCATGGGTTAACTTGGGGGACTGATATCAAGTTATCTATCAGTTTTCCTTGAGGGGTGATGAGGGATATTAATCAGGGATGAGTGGTGGATGTGGCTTACCTGGATTTGTATAAGGCCCACAATATCTTTCAACAACAGAATAGTAAAAAGCTGGCAGCCTGGGATGTGTACTAAAATGTTAAACTAGGTAGAGAATTTTTGGGAGATGGCATCAGCGGATAGCTGGAAACAGTGTTCACTTGGTGTTGGAGCAGTGACGAGTGGTGCACCACAGGATCAGTAATTTGACCTGTACTCTTTCTTGACATCACTGGTGATAATAAAGAGGGTTAGAAGGTAAGATATGCTTTTTATGGTTGAGACAAGGATCTACAAAGGGTAGATCTACCGAGGGGGGTGGAAAACTAAATGGAATAATGAAGACAGAACTACTTAAGCTTGAGGAGTAGTCAGTGTGTGTCATTAAATAATACTGGATGGGCAACT
The DNA here is from genome assembly GCA_016271365.2 of Neoceratodus forsteri. Classification (NCBI taxonomy): domain Eukaryota; kingdom Metazoa; phylum Chordata; order Ceratodontiformes; family Ceratodontidae; genus Neoceratodus; species Neoceratodus forsteri. Next base: position 421,177,966 of record CM057451.1, read on the forward strand.
ATGCACAACCAGTGTGTTCTGCTATAGATGGGACCTGATTCCCTTTGACCTCAAAAGTGATGCTTGAGATGTCTGTGGGAATCAGAACCCAAGCTGGCAGAACACACTGGTTGTGCATAAAGTTGCTCATCCTGTATTTTATTTAATGTATACAGTACTGCATTAAATGTGCATACGACAGTTATGTTGCTTTCAGGATGAAATCGAGATGTGCAGTATCTAACTTTCAGAATGATGTTGAAACACAAAGGGATCAAATACATTTCATGACCTTTGAACTGTGGTACAACAGCATATTAAAAGGCATGGAATTCTACACAGAATAACACTTTACAATACACCATATATTCATTGTGAATAAATGAGAAATCAAGTACTTGGTGCGAAGAAACCAAGGGTGGAGTAAATGAAGGGGATACTGAAGTGGTGAGCACAAATGAGAAAAGAAAATTGGGGACTGTCATTTCTGATTACCTATAAGAAGCCAAGCAGTGTGACAAAGCAGATGGGAGCACCAGTGGATGTTGCTGTGCAAAGGTATCACCAGCAAGAAGTATGAGGTGTTTATACCACGGTAAAATTAAATAATTGATGAATCCTCAACTAGTGTACTGTGTCCAGTTCTCCAGACCATATCTCTGAATGGACATGGACAGGTTACAGTCAGTCTAGAGGAGGGCAACTAAAATAGTGCAGTGGTGGCTGTCACTACCAGACTTAGACTGCAGGAGGGACTGCCTACAGGGTACACTAGTGGAAGGGCACCCTAAGGTTTCACATACTGGGGATAAACATCACCATACTATGGAGGAATGTGGTTGAGGAAAACTACACACCCATCACAGCCTCCATCAGTGCAGAAACACAAAGATGGACTAAGCTACTCCTATCCCTGAAAGGCAGGGTAGATGAGGTATGCATGTTCGTGCTGTGTAAGAAAGCATACCTCATGTGCAACCTACCATCCCTATGCAACCATGCACACTTCTGAAAATCAATAAGGTGATAGCAGGGTTCATCTGGGAAGGAAAGCCCCAAGATTTGGAAAAACTAGATTATGGGTGCACTGGTCTGGGGAATGGGTCTCCCCTCGCTGCAGGGATACTTACTAGCATACAGGGTGCACAATCAATCAGATGGTTTCTTCCTAAAGCCCCAAACACCCCTGTATGGGTGAATCTGGAAATGGATCTATCAAAATCCAAATGTCTGGGGAACCTGCAGAGCAAAGGGGACACCCAAAGGGCCACTTTCTTCCTGTTATCCATTAGACAAGAGAAATCTGCACAGGTGCAAACATCTTACTCAATATCCAGTCTCTTTATGGGCACCATCTGCACAGAACAGCCCTTATGGGACAAACCTAGATGTGCTAGTGGGGTGACAAACCATCAACTGCCACTCTTGGCAGCAGGAAGCATCTGTATGATTGCAGGTCTTTATGCACTGGACTCTGAAGCCATGATGTCCTTTCTCCAAATGCAGGCACAGTATCTACTACCCAAAACAGACTTCTGGAGATTTCTCCAGATATGGGCTGCATCCAAGACCCTCAGAGCCACTGCACCTATGGGAGATGGGTGGAAATTGCTGACCACCATGCATAAACAAGGAAGTAAAAGCACTGCAGGCAAGATGTATGGTGTGCTTAGGGACTCCTTACCCGATACCACGATTAAGTGTAAGGTGCAATGGGACCAGGATCTACAAATAAAGATAACATACACTGAAGGGTGGCAATACCTCAAAGATGCCTATCTGGTCTCAGGACTCTAGAAGCCAGCTTATATATCTTAAGGTACTGCTGAGATGGTACCATATCCTGGACACACTCAAAGATGCAACTCATCCCCAATTCCAATGCTGGAGATGCCAGGCCCCACAGGCCCATCTGCTGCACATACTATGACAGTGTCCCATACTGGTGCCCTTCTGGGCAGGAGTAATTCAGGACTGCTCCAAGATCTTGCAAACACAAGTCCCTGCTACCCCGGTCCTTAGCCTTTTTGCAATACCTCAAAGGTGTCAAACTGTTCCAACCAATCCAAAAATGACTCCTCATGGTACTACTTGAAGCCAAAGGGTATGCTAATGCAGTGGTGCCAGAATCTACCTCCTTCTCTTCTTACATGGCATATGACAGTGGCTAAGTTAAAACTTTTCCAACAGTTGTCATACACCACCTCAACCACACACAGGTTTACAACAAGAAATGGGGCCTTTACCTTAGATCACACCTATGCTCTACCACCACCCAACCATCTGGCAACCCACCGTCTGACCCAAACAACATTCTTACTCCTCTTAAGCTTCCACCAGAACTGGTTCACTTTAGTCCTTATAGGCTGAAAGGTCCCAGAAAAGGATCACTCTTAATAGTACAGGCTCAGCCTCCCCCAGATGGGTCAGCAATGGCTGGTATTATTCAGGATTTTTGCTCAGTTCTGTTCTGTAAAGGTTCCCAAAGCCCACACCGCTAAGGCTGATGTATTCTCTGGCAGCACCCTTTATCAACTCTGGGCTAGAAGGTATGGTTCACCATTCAATGGTTGATAATACCACTTATTATGATTATTATAGAAAGGACTAATCATCACAATATGAGTTCTAGTTAGTGTTAAATTCTTCTGTGCATGCCTATATTGCAAACAGTGCATCCTATAAGCAAAAGTAAAGTATACAACTGTTACCTGCCTCATTTGATGCCAAGTCATCTCTAGCTTCATGTATGTTCCATTGTTGAAAAATCATTATGATATATTTTATGATTACAAAAATGTTGCAGTGACTGTAGCATATAGAATAATGGATGGGGAAGTGTGCTTTATGAGAATTTAATGATTGTCCAAAGTGTGTGATGCTACATAAACCCCGAGGGTGAAGCCTGAAGGGGTTACTAAAGCATCCCACACCTAGAGCGACCAGTCCACTGAGAAGGACACATTCGAGTAGGACACTTCCCACCTTTTTTTTGGTATAGTTGCTGATCAGCGAATTTTTTTCCCAAAGTGCATTTGGTTTTGCTATTTCTCACTCATGTGTCAGTCACACACACACATTTCGCATGTGCAGACACACACACACACACACACATTCTCTTTATCATTTGTTTTTTTTTTTTCCTGTAAAGCTTTTTATTTAATATGCAATTTATTTTTTTCACTTGCAGACTTGCAGAACTAGACATTTGGATTGCAATTGTGATCAGGCTTAACTCAAGCACTTCAGCCTCTGAGTCGTTCCCAGTTCCGCTGGTAGTTGTTGTCCATCAGATTCTGGAATGACAGGATCAACCAGATAAATTTTGTTTGTTTGTAGATGTTGAGCTGGTTGATAAAGAGAACCCGATGATGACTCTCCGTCTGGTGGCTCCTCCATACGTGGGATAAGGAGCCACCATATTTTGAAACAGTTTACCCCTCCCAGTAGTAGAGGCACCAGCCATTCAGGGAGTGGCTGTGTCTTGCATGACTCAGCACATGCTCACCATTATAACCTGTGGGTTATAATGGCTAATTATAACTTAGTCAGCCAATGTTTAAAAATTACTGACCAGTTATCATAAAATAATATGACCACAGACTAAAGTATCTCATTATATGCACTCTGGAGGTAACTAGGTATAACCGCTCCCTCCCACACTACTTTACACTGTTAGCTACCCTTGGGTTCTCTTTGACTGGGCACACCAACCACTTTGTAAATGGTACCATCCCTAGCTTTAGGAATGTATACCAGGCTCATTACTTCTAGAGGTCAAAAAGGAGTGGGTGTACAAAAGCATTAAACTTTACTATCTGTTGGTGACCTATTAAGGTATCTACAAATCCCAGGTCCTGAGGAGAGAACTTTTTGCTAAGGCTAGGCTAACCATCTAATCTTTTGTCTGCTGGTGAGGTACACAGTAATTCACACAGAAAGCAAGAAAGGTAAATGTCCAAACCAAGCTAGGGTTCTAGAGTGTGACTTTATTCCAAAAGATGGTATGCTAAAGCAAGAGTGGACCCCAAGGTTTACAACTTGTGGCACAAGGCATTTGCAGAAATAACAGAATGCTGTATCTGACAGAAACTCATGTATCACATATTTCATGGGACTTGAATTCTCTTCAGTGGCAACTGGCTACAGCTAAACACATATTTCTTCTAGTGGCACTGGCCACAACTGAGCACACACATTGCCATGTCATAGGATTTTAGACTTTTTTATGTGGCAACTGATAATGAAGTACACTGGGGCTCATAACTAGCAGGACCCACACAAAAGGCGTAAATTTTCTTCTGGCATTGGCCACCATGTTCAGAAAAACAGACACACTTATCGAACCTGTTGTGCTGAACTGGTTACTCCAGATGGGAGACTGGCAACTATAATCTTCCATATTAATACCCACCATTCTTTTAGAGTTACACCTTAAAACTTCCTTCAAAACTTAGAATAAATGCATCTTTTGAATGAACTTTCACATCTAGCATTTAAGAAAGAACACTACTATGGAAGTGTAAAATAAAGTCCTGCACAATGGAAACAGTCTGTCTCTGGACCCCACTATTGTGAGACAACTTTAAAACTGGAAAAAATCTTGTTAGAACCAAAACTGGTGCACCTTTCTCTCTGTCAGAGAAACACCACAGAACCAGGCATTTGCTCCAGGAAGCACAAAAGTCAGATTTGCTCACAGTTAGAACATGTACAGGCAGCTTCAAATTGTTCTGGATCAAAGAGAGGCTTGCCCTTGGACCCATCTTCCAACAGTTCCTTCCATCTATCTCTCGGGGATGAAAATATCAGGAGATCCTGTTGCAGACAACGCTTTCCACCACTTCTCTGGCAGGCTGGAGTCTCTCGGACTAAGGCAAGAAAAAATTAGCTCTCCCACAGAGCCCATTGCAGCTCCACTCCTTACACTGCTACTGCTACTACAAACTCAGACTGACCCCAAGATTCTAAAACTCCCCACTCAGTCAGCTGCAGTGGCTTACACTGCTGTGAGAGTTCTAAATGACCTCATCTCTCTCATCTCAGCTGAAGCTTAGTAAACAAGAGAGGGAGTAGGTGAAAATCCATTTAACTGTTATTCACCAGCTGCCTTCCCTGCCTAGCACTGACACTGATGGGATTCTAGTAATGCCAGGAACTGGGTGGTTATGATATGATATGATATGATATGATATGATATGATATGATATGATATGATATGGACTTTAAAATACCTCACAGGTATAAATAAGGTTCAAGAGGAAGCATACTCAAATTAAAAGGTGTCCAAGAATAAGAGGTCATGATATGAAACTGGAGGAGGGTAGACCTAGGCAAAATGTATGAATGTCCTTCTTCTCTAATAGGGCAGTGAATGCACTGAACATCCTCAAAGTAGAGGTGGCAGGGTCAGAAATGACACTGGCATTCATGAGTGAATAAGATATGCATAATGGAACATTGATGCAGTGGAAGTGTTAATAAAGCAGGAAAATAAGTAGAGTCTGTTGCCTTACAGTAGGTAGGAAACAGTCTGTCTAGGTGGGGAAAGACATCCTTATCTGCCAAAAACTGATATGCAGTGTATAGTACAGCATTGTTCTGCATAGATTTCATCTCTTTCAATATGTTGTTGTACCACACTTCAAAGGTCATGGAGTGAGATTGTACCCACAGCAGTATGGAACCTCTAGAGACTGCATACAACAGTTTAATTCTGAAATCCAAAGAACTGCTGTGTGCACATTTCACATAACTGTAACACTGCATTAAACATGACCTATTGTTACAGAACATTCATACCTTGCCTGTATTTATTTATTTATGTATCTTATATAATGCCCACCTTGTTTGTTGTATCTTGCACTGTGTGCTTGTATTATTATTTCTCCACCTGTGTATGTTGCCTGACTGCATTGGATTCTGTACTTGCTTATGTATGATTCACTGCTGTTGTTAGCTGTATTTTACCATTGATTGTGCATGTCTCTGGCCTAGACCATGCCTGAAAAAGGTCTTTGGACCACTGCACCAACCCAGTTAACAAATGAATAAAAATGAATACTATACACTATAAAAATACAGAGTGAACTACTTTATTCAAAAACAGTGTATTATGCCACCTTGTGATTCTGATTGCCATGGATCTCTTGAGCCAGTGCAGGTACACAAACTCCAGTGAAATCCTGGACATGGCACACCGGAAATGGCACACTTCTCTGCCATGAGCTCCATCTTTAAGGAGAACTTCATCACAGGAATTGGGTTAGGAACTGGCTCGGGATAGGAAGCAGAGGTTGTAGTTAATGATATCCATTCTGAGGAAGGGAGGTGACCAGTGGGGTACTCAGTGATCAGTCCTACGGCTGGTCATTTTCAATGTCTTCATTAGTGACACTGCAGAAGGGCTGGAAGGAAAGGGTTGCCTCTTAGCAGATGACACTGAGATCTGCAATAGTGTAGACACTCAAGATGGGGTGGAGAAAAATGAGGTGGTACCTAGAAAATCTGGAAAAATGGTCCAAACTGTGGGAACTGAGATTCAGTGTGAAGAAGTGCAAAAGTCATGCACCTGGGTGCAGAAACCTGCAGAGAGCTCTGGGATGGGGAGGAGTGCTTGCAGTCACTAGGAAAGAAAGATACTTGGGGATTATCATCTTGGATGGACTAACAATGACCAAAAATGCACAATGGCTATAGGGAGAATCAGTGGCATGCTGGGGTGCACTGAGGGGTGTCACAAGCAGAAGAAGTGTGGTGGTGAGGCTGGTGGCAACTTGTAGAATGCAGGCACCTCTCTGGTCTGAGAGAGGAGGTTGCCCGACTCCAGGCTGACCTGGCTAGGATTCATGAAACCTCCTCCCCACCAGGGACCACCAGGGCCAATGCCACTACCTCAGAGGTTGCCAAGAAAGAGGAGAGCTGGACCAGGGTGGGCTCAGGGAGGAGAGGGTGGTGGAACAGAGTTGCATTCCTCAAGCTGTACCTGTCCACAATTCATTCACTCTTCTGGTGGACAGTGGTTCCTCTATGGAGGCACCTGCAGTGGAGACCAAGGAGGATGCTAGGAACCTTCACAAGGAGACTCACAGGAGGTGGCATGGGACACCACAGGAAGGAAACAACTTCTGGTGGGGGACTCAATCATTACGGGGTAGAAATGGGGAGGAAGGGGAGAGGGAGGTAAGGTGCCTTCCTGGTGCCATGGCTTGGAGGGACAGGAAGCGAATCCTCAGGATCGTGGGAGGAGCTGCATGAGGGAGGGAGCTGGATGTCATTGTCCACCTGGGACAAATGACCTGGCTAGAATGGGATCAGAGCAGTGCAAGAGGAGTTTGTAGAGTTGGGGAGGGCCTTAGACAAGTAAGCATACATGGTAACCTTCTCGGAGGTGCTGCCTGTCTATGACAAGGGTGATGCTAGGGCACTCTCACCAGGGAATTCAATGAGTGGTTGAAAAACTGGTGTGGAGCTCAGGGTTTTGGCTTCATTGGGGACTGGGGAGCCACCTGGAGGGATTCAAACCTATACTGGTGCGATGGTCTGCATCTGTCTGGGGAACCAGGATCCTAGGTGAGAGGTTTAGATGCTTCATTGGCAAGCATTTAAACTAGCCAAGGGAGGCACTGAAAAGGAGCAGGAAAATCTCAGCCTCCCCACAAAACACAGTAATTAGTGAGGTAAACACCAAGGTAGAGAAGTTATTAGGAGCAGGACAGTGGTAAATGTAAAAAAGGCAAAGGCAGTAAGGACAGGAATGTGGCTAAAAGGGTAAAGCTATCAAAAGTGGAGGGTGATGAGTACCAATGGCCGTAGTCTGTGTAACAAGCTCTCTGAACTAGTGGCCTTGATGGAAGAGGGTTGCCTGGATATTGTGGCAGTCACAGAAACATGGTACACAGAGAACCATGACTGGGATGTCAACATACCAGGATACACAATCTACAGGAGGGACAGGGAGGGTAAAGAGGAGGAAGAGTAGCTCTCTATGTAAAGGAAGGGATCAAAGCAACAGAACTAAGAGTAAACAAGGGAGCAGATGAGGCACTCTGGGTCACCCTGGAGACAGGAAATGGCACCACAATCCGCATGGGGTTTGTATACAGACCCCCATCTCAGGGGAGGAATGGATAAGGAAATGATAGAAGGCTTCCTTAGAATGGCAGAAAAGGGGAGATATTGTTGATGGGGACCTGAATATGCCAGATGTTAACTGGAGCACCTTTGCTGCAGGAACATCCAAGAGCAGGGTCATTCTTGATGCCCTACAGCAGGCATGCCTCAGACAGCTAATATGAAACCCACTCAGTAGGGAGCAATCTTAGACCTGGTACTGTCAAATGGGAACAGAGAAAGAATCTCAGATTTAGAGGTGGGTAGCCATCTGAGAACAAGTGCCCACCAAAAGTGTGGTTCACGATAAACACAGCCATACAATCAAGCCATACAAAAGCAAGAGTATTGGACTTTAGGAGGGCTGACTTTGGAAAATGAGAGTGCCTTAGAAAAGCAATGGCAAACAGGCAAGAAGGAGGGATGGAGGAACAATGGGAGTAATCAAAACAGCCATCACAGAGGCAACAAACCTTTGTGTAAAGCAAATCAATAAAACACAACGAAGGAAAAAAAAGCTATGGTTCTCAAATGAGGTGGCAGAGAAGGTTAAGGAAAAAAGGACAGCATTCAGGAAATATAAGGAAACACAGAAGGAGCAGAACAGAGAACTTTATCAGTTAAAGCAGAAAAGAGGCTGGGAAGGCAGTCAGAATAGCAAAGGCCCAAACGAAGGAAAGGATAACCAATTCTGTTAAGAAGGGGATAAGACCTTTATATGTACATTAGGAGGAAGAAAGACAAAAGGAGGGATACTGAGGCTTAATAAAGGGAGGGAATGTGGGTAGAGGGGACAGTGAAAAGCAGGGATACTGAACAAATATTTCTGCTCAGTATTCACAAAGGAAGAGGAGGAGGTACCTAAACCAAACAAGAGAAACACTCTGAAGATGGGGTCGATACCAGTCCATTTACAAAAGAAAGGATTCTGAAAGAACTAATAAAATTGAAGATGGACAAAGCAATGGGGCCTGATGGGATTCACAAAGAATTCTAAAAGAACTAAGGGTAGAACTAGTGAGACCGCTGACTACTTTCTTTAACAAATCATGGGAGGATGGGGTGGTACCTGAGGACTGGAGGAGGGCAGATGTGATTCCTCTTCAAAAAATGGGAGCAGGACAGAGGTAGGAAACTACAGACCAGTTAGTTTGACCTCAGTGGTAGGGAAAATGATGGAATCACTTCTGAAGGAAAGAATTGTTGAGTACCTAGAGGCCAGTGGGGCACAGGACCCAAGGCAGCATGGATTCACAATGGAAAGGTCATGTCAGATGAATCTAATAGATTTCTTTGACTGGGTGACCAAAGTAGTAGACCAGGAGGGGCTGTGGACATGGCCTACCTAGATTTTAGCAAGGCATTTGATACAGTCCCACACAAAGATTAATACACAAGTTAGCCAGCGGTAGAGGGGCCTCAGGTGGTAGCCTGGATAAAAATTGGCTGAACAACAGGATCAAAGGGTAGTAGTAAATAGAGTACACAGTGAAGAAAGGAGGGTTACTAGTGGGGTACCAGGGTTCAGTACTGGGACCGGTCCTTTAATGTCTTTATAAGTGACATTGCAGAGGAACTGGAAGGAAAAGTATGTCTCTTTGCAGACGACACAAAGATCTGCAACAGGGTTGATACACAAGATGGAGTGGAAAGGATGAGAAGGACTTGGCAAGGTTGGAGGAATGGTCAAATGTATGGCAGCTCAGATTCAATGCAAAGAAGTGCAAGGTAATGCACATGGGAAACAAAACCCAGGGAAGAGTACACAATGGGGGTGAGATACTGACAACAGTAAAAATGGAAAGGGACCTGGGGCTAATTATATCAGATGACCTAAAGGTGGACAAGCAATGTGAGAAGGCAGTAAGTAAGGCTGGGGGATACTGGGATGCATAGGAAGAGGCATCAATAGTAGAAAACAGGAAGTTGTTATCCCTCTGTACAGACAGTTGGTGAGACCCCATCTGGAGTACTGTGTGCAGTTCTGGAGACCCCATCTCTGCAAAGACATAGACAGAGTGGAGGCTGTCCAGAGGAGAGCAACAAAATGGTGCAGGGTCTGCACCAGAAGACATATGAAGAAAGACTAAAGGAGCTTAATATGTATGCCCTTGAGGAAAGGAGGAGAGAGGGACATGATAGAAACTTTCAAGTACCTCAAGGGAATCAACAAAGTCCAAGAGGGTAGCATCTTTCAGAAAAAGAGATGTGCAAGAACAAGAGAGCACAATTTGAAGATAGAGGGGATGGCTCAGAGGTAATGTGAGGAAGTATTTTTTCACAGAGAGGTTGTGGATGCATGGAACAGCCTCCCGAGGAGGTCGTGGAGTCAAGAACAGTGGGGAATTCAAGAATTCATGGGACAGACATAAGGCAGTCCTAGTGGTGGTAGGAGGAAGTAAGCTGTTGGTTAACTAGGATCTGCAACGTATCTGTTAGGTAGGAAAATGGGCAGACTAGGTGGGCCAAGCAGTCCTTATCTGCCATCAAATTCTATGTTTCTAAATTTCTATGTTTAATGCTGCTGAGATCTCACCTGGAATACCTTGTGCAGTTCTGGAGACACATCTTCATAAAAATATAGGCAGAGTGGATGTGGTTCAGAGAAGGTTAACCAGGTGGGAGGGAGGTGTTCACTAGTCCTTCACAAAAGAAAGAGTCCTACAAGAGCTTGATAAGCTCAGGGCGGACAAGGCAATGGGACCGGATGGCATACATCCCAGGGGAGTAAAGGAGCTAAGGGTGGAACTAGCAGAGCCATTATCAGAACTCTTTAGTGAGTCTTTGAGCACAGGAGAGGTCCCAGAAGACTGAAAAGAGCTCATGTGATCCCGTTGCACAAGAGTGGTAGCAGGGAGGAGGCAAGGAACTACAGACCAGTCAGTCTTACCTCAGTAGTGGGCAAGATTATGGAGGCACTCTTAGGAAATGATAGTGCAGCACCTGGAATCCATAGGAGCACAGGATCAAGACAGCATGGGTTTACAACAGGAGGAGTTCCTGTCAAACTAATCTCATAGATTTCTTTGACTGGGTAACCAGAGTGGTGGACCAAGGGGAGCAGTTGATATCACCTACCTTGACTTCAGCAAAGCTTTCGATATTGTTCCACATAGAAGATTGATTAATAAGCTGGATAGGCTCAGGGTGGGTCAGAAGTTGGTCAACTGGGTGGCAAACTGGTTAATTGGTAGAAAACAGAGTGGTGGTAAATGGTGTACAGTCAGAAGAGATGCAAGTCACAAGTGGGGTACTTCAGAAGCAGTCCTGGGGCCAATCCTCTTCAATATCTTCATCACTGACATTACAGATGAGCTGGAGGGTAAGGTTTGTCTGTTTGCAGATGACTCCAAGATCCATAACAGAGTAGATGATCCAGATGGGGTGGGCAGAATGAGAAGAGATCTGGATAAACTAGCAAAATGGTCGGAAGAGTGGCAACTGGGGTTTTACAGAAAGAAGTGCAAGATCATGCACATAGGGAAGAAAACCCTGAAGCCACATACAGGCTGGGAGGGAGTTGCTGGCAGTTACAAGGAAAGAAAGGGACTTGGGCATCATCATCACCGATGACCTGAAATCATCCAAGCAGACCACACAAGTAGTAAGTAAGGCTAGGGGATGTTGGGGTGTATTAGTAGGGGTATCCAAGTTGGAAGAGGAGGTAATAATCCCTCTTTACAAGCCATTGGTTAGGCCCTATCTGGAGCACTATGTGCATTACTGGAGACCACATCTTCACAAGGACATTAACCAAATTGAGGCAGTCCAGAGAAGGGCAACCAAAATGGTGCAGGTACTGCATCAGAAAACATATGAGGACAGATTAACTGAGCTCAACATGTATACCCTAGAGCAAAGGAGGGAGAGGTGATATGCTCTAAACATTCAAACACCGTGAGGGCATTAACAACATGAAAGAGTCTAACATGTTTCAATATAAGAAAAATAGCAGGACAAGAGGACACAGCATGAGATTAGAGGAGGCCAATTAAGCACAAATGTGAGGAAGTTCTTTTTCACAGAAAAGGTGGTAGATGCATGGAACGGCCTACCTCAGGAAGTGGTAGATACGAATACAGTGCAGGGCTTCATACAGGCATGGAATAGGCATAAGGGAGCAATACAGAAGAGTATGACTAGATATGCCATTGCAGAAATGGTCAGACTAGATGGACCTTGTAGTCCTTATCTACCATCAACTTCTATGTTTCTGTGTTTCTATGTAACCAAAATGATACAGCCCTTGCACCATAAGACGTATGAGGAGAGATTGAGGACCTCAAAATGTACTCAATGGAGGAGTGAAGACAAAGTGGAGATATGATAAAGACCTTCAAGTATCTTAAAGGCATAAATAAGGTACAAGTGGGTGATATCTTTCAGTATAGAATGAGTACAAGGACAAGGGGCACAATATGAGATTGCTTGGGGAATTATAAGGAAAATATGAGGAAGTTGTTCTTCTTCAGTGAAAGGGTGTTTGATACATGGAATGGCCTTCCCAAGTGGTGGTGGGAGCAAGCATAGTAGAGGGATTCAAGCATGCTTGGGATGGACATAAAGGAACCCTAGAAGTAGGAAGAAAAGGCTAGCTGATGCCAAAATAGGGTCACCAGCCGCTGTTATAGGTAAGGAAAAAGGAAAGACTAGATGGGGCTAGTGGTCCTTATCTGCCATCAATTTTCTCTGCTTCTAACTTTCACGCATGAGTTCCATGCTCTCCTTGAGTGGTGTGAATGGCGTTATGCTGTTGTGCTTGCACTGACCAGAGTTTTCTTTGCCCATGTTTGCAGTATTGTGTTACCATGCTTCTTATGCTATTATTCAATTGTGTCCTTCTAGGATCCCATTGGTCCTGTACAATGTGCTTAGAACTCCTTGTTAGGTGCCCTCACTAATGATATGTATTGTATTCCATTTGTTTGGTGACGTCTACCTGTAAATGCCTTAATGTATTTACTATTTTTTTTATTGTTATTTTGTTTTGCTTCTATGTAACTGTGTCCTTCCAGGACCTCCTCATAAAGGAGTTTTTTTCTCAATAGCGTTTTCCTGGTAAACATAAAATTAAAATTGAATTGAAATAGAAATATTTATATATACAATTGTCTGGATATTCAAACTGTGCCAGGCTGTGGCGCAACTCAGGGCACAGCTCAACTTGGCTGTGCAGGGGTGTGGAATGGGCGAGATTACAACGGAGCTGTGCCATGGCTCAGCAGCTTTGAATATCGCACCTGACCACCCTTGCACCAGTGCAAGTGGCCAGAGTGGAGCATGGAGATGCGCTAGTGCAAATGCCATTGAGCCATTCACAGCACCGTGATATTCAAAGGTGACATGCAAATGGAGCCATAATTTTATGCAAGGTGCACATGGGGTGATTTGCATGTCATTATGGCTCCATTTTCATTGCAGGTGTCTTGATCCCAGACGACTTGCACCTGGCACCCCTACCAGGCAGCATCCGTCAGGGACCGATGCCACCTGCAGCCCGATCGCGGGCATTTGTGTAAAATAAAGATCACTTCCATGTCCTGGTGGTCCAGTGGACCAGCTATCTGCCTGATCGTGGGCATTTGTGTCAAGATGGATCCCCTCCCAATATCCTGGTGGTCCACTGGACCAGCTATCTACCAATCATGGGCATTTGTTTAAAGAAGATCCCTCCCAATATCCTGGTGGTCCCCGTTAGCTGAATTAATTCATTCACATACAGTATCTGGAATGTGTAGTATGGTAGGGGCTGCACACCCATTGGCTCATGCTGTGAACCAATGGGTGTGCAGCTCCGAGGTGTCAGTAGATGGGCAGCAGGGTAGCAGAAGGGTGGGGTACTGCCGCTCGCCGGCTGACCAGGGGAGCAGGGCAGTGGGGCTCACTGGGAGGGTGGGGGACCACTAGTCCACCAGGGATATTGGAATTTGTTGTTTTACACATGCCTGTGATTGGGCAGATAGCTGGTCCACTGGACCACCAGGGATATTAGGAGGGATCTTTCTTTGAACCAAATGCCCACGATCGGGCAGATAGCGGTCCACTGGACCACCAGGACCACCAGGGATAGAGGACAGATTATTATTTTTTACAGATGCCCGCGATCAGGCAGATAGCAGTCCACTGGACTACCAGGTATTTGACAGCATTTTTATTTTTACACATGCCCACTATCGGGCATGGGGGATGCCGCCAGGTGCAGCCAGAACTTGGGTGACCACCCACAGGTGGCAGCTGCCGTGTTGCACCCTGCAGTGTGGCAGCTCACCTGTGAGAGCCATCAGTTGTTCCTTTTTGGTTTAACTTTGTGCTGGCGCAAGTAGGGGTTATGCATGCATGGCTCTGCACATCCCAGGCTGAATATCGGGCTGTGCAGGTTATGCATGGGCACACCCCACCTGTGCCTTGCATATCATTACTGATGCGCCCAGCACGTCGGGATTTGTGCAGCCCACTTTTCCCTTTTGAATATCGCGCTACGGTGCATCAGTGGGTTGACCACGTGCAACCCTTTTGAATATCTGGGCCAATGTTTCTTACCTATATTTAATTACTGGTCATCATGTTTATATGAATAACTGTGGTTATACTCCGCATTACTACCATCCACAGAGCTGCCAGTCAGTGCATTTCAGTGAAGCAGACTGAAGTTACAGTGTAATAGTATTTTAGTTACCATTTGGATTACACTTTTAAATTTTTCTGTTTAATGCCCTTTAAATAAATGTCAGATAGACACAGAGGCCAAGATATTCAAACTGCACCCAAAAGTGCGCCAATAGCAGGAGCAAGCACAAGTCTATTGTGCCCACGCACAAGAGACGCGATATTCAAAAAGGAGCAGGCCAAATTGTGCCTACAGCCGATGACTGAATATCGCACCACCTGCACCATACTGCAACTAGGGAGGAAGCTGAGCAGATCTGATGCGCCATAGTACAACAAGGGATGTTCAGCTGAGCAGTCCAGAGGTGCCATAGCGCAACCAGGAGCCCCCAGCAGCAAAGCAATGTAACTGCACAACCAGGGAGGTAGGGGCCCACCACCCATGCCAGAGATGGGCACAGGAACACACAGCAGAATAGACATCGTCCCCCACACCCCAAGCACTGCACAACTGGGGGAGGGCTGGAATAACCACTGGCCCATGGAGACAAGCAAACAACCCAAGCCGGGCCATGGTGCCCCATCACACCTACCGGCAAGCTGTGACTGGCACACAAGGAGGGCAGACCACCCCGTGCCACCATCCCCCCAGTGCAGAGCACACCCTGCACCGTGACCCCAGACACCCCCCATAAGCAGTGACCACCACTGCAGGAAACCCCATGTATGCCACCACTCCCACTGTGACACTGCAACCCTGTGCACCACAGAACCATGCAAGCCTACCCATGAGCACCCATCTGTGGGTGGCAGCACACAGCAATGCAACAACGGCAGACACAGTGCCACCATGCACAGTCCCCTGAGGTACTGCTTAGAGACCAACCATGCGTCGGCACAAGAGGTACCCCACACAGGACAGGACATACCTTGACACCACCACCAGTGGTACAGCACCCTGCACAGTAGTCCAGTGACACACCCCGACCCACCACTGGCCACAACAGCCAGCACAGCCACCCACAGTGGTGCATGGAAGCATGCACCACACGGATCCCACACAGTGTATGGACAGATACCCACCCATACCCAAGGGCACAATAACACAGGGACGCAGTGGTGAAGCAACAAAGCCCCCATTGTGGCCCATGTAAGCTGTGTACACACAACCCACAGTCCTCCATGGAACTGGAGTGCCAGCCACCCTGCACAGGCACTGTGGACCCACACACCACCAGCAGTCACCGGAGCACAAGTCACAGACAGTGGGGCACCCCTGCAACACACAGAGTATAACATGGAGGTGGGACAACAACTGTGGTGCCCACAGTGCCACCCGAGCCAGGCATGCACCACAACAGTGACAGAGGCAACCCAGCAAAGTGATGGGTACAGTGGCTGCCCTGAAGGACTGCCACCATGTCCGTGCAGGTCACAGACATGCATGTGTGTCAGCTGCACAGGCCATGGACAGGCCGATGGTTGCGCCATGGACACAGAGCACGTGCCATGCACCACTGCACACAGTCATCCAGTGCACATGGCACAACACACACACTACAGACACTGACTGATAGCTACCCCACACCATAGTCACCTCCACACAGACACACACACATACCCATGACTGCACCACACCTGACGCCATGCACACCACTGCAGCTGAGCACCTATAGCCCACTGAAAATCAGAGACCACCACAGTATTCATATCAAATTAAATGTATTGAACAAATATAAAATTCAACTGTTTACAATATCACAAAACTGTATACAAGGTTGGGGTGCCACAAACAAGGTGGGGTGGGTAGGGAAGGGGTGGACAAATGGGATGGGAAAGGAGGGATGTGAGGGTGGGTCCAGGGGTGGGGAATACAGGGACTGATAGATCCCTAGTGGGAGTGCTGTTCCCCCTCTGACTCCACCGGCCTCTGTGCCTTCTCAGGACCCAGTGTTATCTATCCACCTGGGGATGTCCAGTGACACCGGGCCACCAGTAGTATTTCCCTCAGAGCCTCCCTGATTTCCCGTTGATGGCGGGTACCTAGGACAAGGAAGCACAGTCAATAGGTGTGAATGCACAACCCCATACAGCCCGCCCACTGTGCATGGCATACGGCCATGGGACATACCACTGTGATGGTGTGTGACCACCGCAGTGATCACGTCCACAGGACCTGCCCACCCAGGTGCATAAAGCCATGCGGAACACTGCACACACCCACCGGCCAGTCGTGCACAGCACCAATATGGCCGTTTAGTGACATGGCTATGTGGTGCAAAGGCAGTGGCACAATCATGCACCTGGTGCACACATGGACCACCATTGATGCACTCCCAGACATGCATTGCCACTGGACAGTGTTGACTGTAACAAGTTGCATGCATGGCAGTGGTGTTGATGAATGGTGGCCATGCCCCACTGCCACCCAGTCACACAGCATGCAGTAGTAATCATGGATGTATGGCACTCACCCTCATCGGGCCAGTCAGCTGGGCGGTGATGGCCCTCGCCCTGCCTGGCTGCACTGTCCTCCTCCCTCCGCCGCTCCTCTCTCCAAGCGGCAGCGTTCTTCTGGGCCTGTGGGAAAACATGGAGAGAAGAACATCAGTACAATCCCAAAACAAAGTCCCCTACCCCAAGGGTGTGCCCTCCCCCAGCCAGACCCACCCACCTCACACACTGTGAACACCACCACAGCCAACCCCAGACGGTCCCTCCTCTATGTGCTGGACACATACAACACTGTTACCCATATGGACGAAAAAAGTGTGTTGACGGAACCTCTACCTGGCCATGGCACCATGCCCTTCCTGGCACGTGCCAGCAGTCATGCCAGTAGCTCCAGCTCCTCCTTCGCAGGTCCCCGTAGTGGTGCCTGCACTGCTTCATGCTCCTCCCCCATCCGGTTGGCCTCCACCAGGGCAGTGGCCACCTCCTGCCACACCTGGATCCTGGACTCTGTCCAGGGGCACCTCCTGAAGAGAGGCCCATGGTGTGGCTCCACAATTGCCACCAGATTGGCCAACTCAATTGCAGACCACTGCGCTGCCCGCCTGTGTGCCATTCTTCCAGTCACAGTAGGCAATATGGTGCTCTGCAATGTGGCTCCCCATGTGCAGATGCTGCGTGGTACAGCGCTGCCATTCCTATCGGCTGTTACAGAACAGCGCGATAGAGGTGCACCATGCCTGACGGATGATGCCTGGGGGCAAAGGTCAACACAGGGCCAAGGGTCTCTAGCACATGGCCACACGACAGCCCATTGGAAGACAATGCATGTAGCACAATTGGCTGCCTGTGTGCCAGTGCCATAGCGGCCTACCGAGCAGTTGGCCCATGCACCTATGATGGCCCAGTGCCACAGCACCATGTAGTGACCATTGCTATAGCTCCACTGGCACAATGGTGGCCGTGCCCTGCATTGCCTACCGTGCACAGCATGTCATCAGTGTGGCAGACGCATGCGTCAGCAACCCGCCATGCGCAGTGAGGTGTACTACGCATGTCACAGAATGGAGCCATTGGCTCAGCACATTCAACACAATTGCGCAAAGCGCAACAGCGCGATATTCAGCCATCATATGCAAATCATCTAATCAGCCATTCAATGGTGCAGCACTGCAATTCTCATCTACTTAAAGTTGCTCCTCGCCTCATTTGCATGGATTGCGCTATAAAAGTGTGACAATGTGCTGCAGTGGCCATAGTCGGTTACTGCAGTCTATTGATGAGTTGCATGCTGTTTGGGGAGTGTGGACTGTGGATTCAGGGACATGCATGGGACTGCATAGTCACAGGTAACAACTGCCATTCTTACAGGCTACATAATGACCGAGCAGGTTGTTGGAGAGGAGGAACACAGTGGTGGGAGGAGGAGTAGGAGGAACTTTACAAAGGTCGAAACCGAGGCCCTGTTCGAGGGCCTATCTGGATCAGGAGCCACTTCTTAGTGGATGGTGGGAACACCTCAAGCCCATGCTGCTGCATGGGAAGAGCTAGCACGTGCTGTGAACCTGCATGGCAGCCACCAGCGCTCCATGCAGGAGTGTAAAAAAAGATGGGCACGGACAGGAGGAGAATAAATGAGAAGGTGGCTGCCATCAGGGCAGCATGTGCTGCAACAGGTGGGGGACAGCCGGAGGTGGTACAGCTGACCCCACAGGAGGAGAGGCTTGCTGGAAGCATGCAGTGCAGTGCCATTGAGGGTGCTCCGGGTGGTGGCTTCCAGACAGGTGGTGGCCCATCACTCCATGGTAAGTCATGGTCTGTCTATCGGGGAGCAGTGTAGGTCACGCACTAACGCGACTTTGCTTCCCTTACAGATCCTGAGCATCTGCATGGGTCAGCGGTGGTGGGCCTGTACACTGCGGACAGTCAGTTGGAGTTGGAGGCCATCCACCTCCACAGGTATACATGGATCATTAGACAGTGGGGCCACCTGGCTGTCCACACTGATGTCGTTGTAACAGGTGTGGAGGAAGCCCTACCTGTGTCCCAGCATGCTGGCATCCATGGATGCCAGCATGCTGTGACTGTGGCCGGTGCAGAGTCCATCATCTGTGGTGATGATGACGCGACTGTCATGGGCAGTGACACATGTGTGCCACAGGATGGCCACACAGCAGTGCAATTCGTGCCCCATGGCTGTGGGTGGTGCTGCCGTGGAGGCCTGTGTGTCAGCACAGTCCCAGGCTGTGCCTGTCAGCACCAGTGGGGCAGCACTGGTGTCTGTTCAGGACAGTGGGACTGTTGTGGCCACTGTGGTGGCACCACTGAGCCCTGGGAGGCGGCAGCCATAGGGGCAGCATCAGCGAGTCACCCAATGGACTTGGGGATACAGGGTTCAGCGGCGGCATCTGTGCACCGCCTGTGGACATGCCCAGACCTGGTCCTGGTGCTGCAGCACCACCCTCAAGGGGTGCTGAGCATCGGGGCCATGCACCCTGAGGGACAGGATGCCAAGGAGGCTGATGACCTCTTGTATGGGCACACCTGCCTACTGCAAGCATCAGTCCAGCAGCAGATGCGGCTTGCGGCGTTAAGTGCGTCGCAGCAGGGACACCGCACTGATCCTGGCAGGGATGGACCATTTGTGGGAGGATGTGACCGCTGCCATTGACAGGCATGCACAGGCATTCATTGCTGTCATGGCCACAATGTGCACACAGTCAGGTGCCCATGGATCACGGACACCACGCACTGCACTATTCACCCCTGTTCCTGGCATCATGCGACTCCCACCCTGTCGATGCAGGGTTCAGCTGTGGGCATCCGAGCACTCCTGGTGCAGGCATGTTCAGTGTGCTGTAGACCCCTGCATGAACGCGGTCACGTTCATGCAGTGGAACCCCTGGGGAACATCAGTGCCACCCACGAGGCCAGTGGTCAGCCTGTCAGTGCTGGCGGGTCTCGGTGGGGCCGCCACACATCCGTGGTGGCGGGCACTGTGTCGGCGTGACTGACCTGTCCCCCAGCGTGGCTACTGTCTGGTGCTTCCCTGTGTGCATTGTGTGTTTCAGTGGGCAGTGCATGGGTGGGTACCCGGCCCTGCACACGGACAGATCCACCTGCACACCTCGGCTGCTGTCCGCAGTTGTGTGTGCATGATGATGCCTGCATTGCACTATACACCAATGTGCAATGGTGCTCAGCATCTGACACACACACATGGACAGGCAGTGGGCGTGGTGGCCTGAGGACATGTGTGTTGCTAGGGTGTGCGTTCTGGGTCTGTGTGCCTCCTGCCCTCTGTGCACATTTGTTGAGTTGTGTGTGAGCATGTGTGTGTGTCCATCCATGTGGCATGTTAATCCTCACCCATCCCTGGTTGGGTGTGTGCTTCTGTGCCCTGCCACTTCCTTGATGGCATGCACCCTGGTGTGTCCATGCATGTTTGTGGGTTGTGCCTTAGCTACTGGTGGTTGCGCATGGCCCCATGACTTACCTAGGTTGGCTGAAGTGCTCCTCTGTAATGGTGTCCTGGTGCAGCTATGCAAGCCGGAGCAGTCGAGTCCTGTCGGCCAGGGGCTGCCCATCAACATCATCACTGGCATCCCCATTGTCCCCATCGCTGTCCCCTCTTTGACCTGTACGGCTATCCCACATTCGTTGGCCACGTTGTGCAGGATCCAACAGGCCAGGAATAGCCTGCAGGCCTTTGAGGAGCTGTACTGTAGGGCACGCCAGAGGTGTCCAGGCATCAGAAACATGCCTTCAGCATCCCGAACACCTGCTCAATGACATTACATGTGGTGGCGTGTGCCTCATTGTAGCGTTGCTGTGATGGGGTCGCGGGCCATCGGTAGGTGTGAGCAGCCAGGGACGGTGGGTATCCACTGTCACCTGTGTGTAGAGGGTGGAGGTTAGTTTTGTGATCAGTCGCCCTGCCCTGGGCCATGTAGGCCACTACCCATGCCAACTCTGGCCATGCCCCCCAGGCCCTATGATTGTCCATGTGGTTTGCATATTCACCCAGTAGGTGTCCAGTGGGATGTCCCCACTTTTGAATCTGTGGCACAGTGCCGACTGGTGCCAGATGAAAGGTGTGTGCTCCCTCAGGGTGCGTGGCACAGACATTGATTATGCGCCCCTGGCATCGTACCACCACCTAGCAGTTGATCTTGGCATAGCCCTTGTGATTGATGTATGCGCCCCTCAGGGCCAGGTGGTGTGTGTGTGCCACTTGGTGCAGTCTATTGCCCTAGCATGCATCGTGCTACCTCTGTGGAACTCTGTATGTTTGCTGTGCACTCCGCCTCTGTGCTGGGGAAATATATGTACTCCGCGGCATGTGGCAGCAGTGCGCTGAGGAATTGGGTGAGGTGGCGTGACATGGCCTGCTGGGTTATGCCTGTGGTGTTCTCAGTTGTTCCCTGGAAGGTACCCGTGGTGAGCAAGCACATGCAGGCTGTTACCTTAGCCTCCACTGTCAGGGCATGGCTCCATTGTGGGTGCCTGCATCACATCACTGCACAGCTCACAGAGTTGCCTCTGAATTGCCTATTCAGGTGGTACCTGCCCACAATCCGTATCACTGTGCAGCTCAAGCTGGTGCGGCTCAGTACTGCCTGTTGGGGCATACCGCCGACGGGCCCTTCCACGGCCATGCCCCTGCCACCCACCTTCTCACCTCCCTCATAACGGCCTCCATTTAGAAGGTGGCACTGGCCATGTCCCTGTTGCTGTATTTCCCGCTGCTCTGGCTGCTACTTCCCCACACGGGTACAGCTGCCTGTGCTGGCCTCTGTGCTGTGTGGCTCCCACACCTTCCCTGTGCCTGGCTGTTCAGACTGCCTTTCCTGGCCTGCCCTGTTTGTGCCTCCTGTCTTGTCTGTCTGGCTAGAGTCCTGCCTCATGTGGCTTCACTGTAGCATTCTGCGCCTCTCCCTTGCTCCTTTTTATTTTGGCTCATTTCCACTATGGCGCAACTTCCGCTTGCTCCTCTATGCGCATGGCGCAAGTCACTGAATATCGCACTGAGCCGTTTATGCATGGTTCCTCCCCTTCAGTTGCACATGCCTTCATTATCATTGCGCTGTTGCTCAGCATGATTTAGCGCAACTGCCTCCTGCTGAATATCGCAGAATGGTACAATTTCGACTTGCACAGGCGCAACCCTATTGCGCATGGCTCAACTCTTTTGAATATCTGGCCCAGAGTTTTGAAACAGTACACAAGGCCTGCATTCATTTGTAGTTACACTTGTAAGAATGAATTTTATAATGCCAAAAGTAGTAACATAGTAGTTACACAATAAATTTGCTGTCACAATTTTCAATAGCTATTACATGAGTCATTGCCTTTGAAAGAGTAAATTGCATAATGCCAGAAGAGATACAGTGGTAGTTGAACAACAGATTTTCTGGTACACTTTGCAACAACTATTTAATGTGCAGTTACACTTGTCAGAATGAATTGTTTTGTGCTGAAAGCGAGACAGTAGTGGTTGAACATGCACCTATTACTTCATGAAAATTGTGAAAGTACACTACATGCAAATGTGAAACAAGTTAACAGCTACATAGTATTTACAGTAGCTATACTGTAGTTATAATGCAACTTGCATGTAACTACACAAC
Organism: Neoceratodus forsteri; assembly: GCA_016271365.2. NCBI lineage: Eukaryota > Metazoa > Chordata > Ceratodontiformes > Ceratodontidae > Neoceratodus > Neoceratodus forsteri. The sequence goes on from CM057451.1 coordinate 421,200,744, forward strand.
ACACAAATGTGAAACTAGTTAACAACTACATAGTAGTTACATGTAACTGCACAGTCATTACAGTGCTGTTACAGTGTAGTTATACAGCAGTTACAGTGTAGTTAATGACATTTAAAAAAAGTGTTGCAGCTAAATGTTCAAAAATGACAAAACAAGAAACACAGGCCCGGATATTCAAACTGCACCACAAAGTAGCGCAATAGCAGGAGCAGGCGCCAGCGCAGTGTACCCATGCTAAACACGATGATATTCAAACACAGCGCAGGCCAAGGTGCACTTGTGCAACACAACTGAATATCTCGCCAACTGCTCCATGGTGCAACCAGAGATGTGCAGTGGTGCAGGGCTGATGCACAGTAGCACAACCAGGGATGCGCAGTAGAGCAGGGTAGTAGTGCAGTAGCACAACCAGGGATGTGCAGGGACAGGATGTAGGGTGCACCACCCATGGAAGACATGGGCAGAGGAGCACGCAGCAGACCGACAGCACCCCACACCCCATGAACTGCACAACCTGTGGTGAGCTGGATGAACCACCAGCCCATGAACACTAGCACCAAATCCACAGCTGGGGCATTGTGCCCCAGCACACCCCTGGCAAGCAATGACCACAACACAAGGAGGGCTGACCACCCAGTGCAACCCCATCCCACCAATGCAGAGCACACCATGCACAGAGATCCACAGACACCCTGCCCAGGAGCAGCGCCCAACAGTGCATGGCACCAAATGCATGCCACCACCCTAGCTGTGACAATGCATCCCTGTGCACCATGGAGTCATGCATGGCAGCCCACTGTGAGCACCCATGGTGGGTGGCACCAGCCACCGACACAACAACTGCAGACACAGTGCCACCCTGCATGGCTCCCGTGGCACAGCAGAGAGGTCGACCCTGTGTTGGTTCCTGAGGGATCCGCATGCAACAGGGCTTGCCCTGGAACCAACCACTAGCAGGACAGCACCCACCCACCCACCCAACCACACCCTGTCCCAGCACTGGCCCCAACAGCCAGCACAGATGTCCACAGTGATGCATGGAGGCATGCGCCACACAGGATGCAACACAGGGCACAGACAAACACCCACCCAGACCCAGGGCACCTCAAAACAGGGATATAATAGCAGGGCGATTAATTCCTCTGGCATGCAACCACTGATGATGTGTACCCATGGCCAGGACCCCACAATGGCACAGGTGTACCAGACATCCAGCGCATGCACCATGAAACTTTCCACCACCAGCATGTGGCGAAGCACAAGTGACAGACATCAGAGCACAGACCCCACAACAGACACGAGACAGCATGAAGGGGGACAACAACAGCATAAGCCACAGTGCCACCTGAGGCAGACATGCACCATACCAGTGACAGGAGGCAAGCCGCCATTACACCAAGTGGAGGGTGGCCAGCATGGACAGCCACCACTGACATGCCAAGCAGACCGTGCATACCACAGACATGCCAGGATGTCAGCTGCATGGGCCATGGACATACTGACAGGGGCACCATGGACACAGTGCATGCACCATGGACCACTGCACACAGGCATCCAGTGCACGGGAACAAACACATACCACAGACAGGGACCGGTCCCCCCACACCATAGGCAGGTCCCTGCTGGACACACACAGGCCCAGGCCTGCACCACCCTGACACCATGCACACCACTGCAGCCAAGCACCATTAGCCCACTGCAAATCAGAGACCACCACAGTTGTCATAATAAAATGTATGTAATATAGGTGTGAAATACAAAACATATATACAACTATATACAATGGGAAGGGCCACAAACGAGGTGGGGGTGGGCATGGGGCAAGGGTGGACAACTAGGAGAGGGATGAATTGGTGTGAGGGTTGGTTCAGGGAAATACAAAACAGGGGCATAGTGGGCTAACAACCCCTCTCCCCACTTCTGTCCTGTGCCTTCTCCAGTGCCGCTGTCCTCCGCCCTGATCCATCCTCTGTAGGAGCTCCGAGTTGGCCCTCATGAGCTGCAGCAGCTCCTGTACACTCTTCTTGAGCACTGTGCAGCGTTGTCCACCTAGGACAAGGGAGCAGAGTCATTACGCATGACTGGCCAGCCCCTGCAGCCCACCCATGGTGCACGGCATACAGCTGTGGGCCATGCCTCTGTGATGGCATGTGACCGTCCACAGTGACCATGCCCACATGACCCACCTACCCAGGCAGCCACAGCCATGCAGAATGCTGCACACCCACCGCCTATGTCCCGCACAGCACCACTGTGGCCATACAGTGACATGGCTATGCAGTGTGAAGGCAGTGGCACAGCCATGTATCCAGTGCACACATGGGCCACTTGTGATGCCAACCCACACATGCAGTGCCACAGGACAGTGCTGAGTGCACCATGTGGCGTGCATGCAGTGGGGCCAAGTGCTGGTGGCCATGCCCCACCACCACCCCTGCAACCCAGCATGCACAGATGTAGGGGAAAAAAGGCACTCACCTGCATCCAGGCCAGCTGGGTGCTGCTAGTCCATCCCCCTCCACCACGTCCCTGCTACCCTGTCTCTTCTGCTGGGAATGGGCCTGCTTGCCCTTCAGTGCTCCTCTGGGCCTAGGGTGCAAACATGGAGAGGGGAACATCAGTACAATCCAGTAGCAAACCCCCTGTGTGTGCATGCCCGCACAGCCCAGCCATGATGCACCCAACCACCACCACTGTCCCCACTAGACAGACCCCATCCCACTGTGGGGTGGACATATACACCACGATACCTGGATGGATGGATGCTACCAGTGTATGGATGGAGCACCTACCTGGCTGTGGCATGGTGCCTCACCGGGCACGTGCCTGCAGATGCCCCAGTCTGTCAGGGTCCCTCCGCCGTGGGGTCACCATACCTGTGGCGACACTGCTCAGCAGACCTGGTGATCCCGGTGGCCTCTTCCAGGCCATTAGCCACCTCCTCCCACAGCACTGTGTGGCCTGTCCAGTGGATCCTGGCCAAACAGGGCCCCAGCATGGGGCTAAACAATGGCCACCAGGCTGGCCAGCTCTATGGCGCTCCACTGCTCTGCTCTCCTCCATGCCATCCTGCAGTGTGTATCGCTATCAAAATGGTGCCCTGTAGCACCATGCCCCATGTGTGGAGGCAGCACGTGCTGTGCTGCCAGTCCCCATTGCGCTGTCACTGAACTGTGTGATGGGGTGGACCCATGGACACATGGCACCTAGGGAGAAAGGTCGACAGCAGGGTCAAGGGTCTGTCCATGCACGGAGCACCACAGTGCTATTGGGATGCCTGTGTAACATGGTAGGGTGCCTGTGTGTCACCCGCAGTGGCCTACCACACTGTGGCTCCATGGCACCTCACGGTGCACCAGGACATGAGCACCACATGGGAAAACAGTGCACTAGCACCACAGGCACAGTGGTGGCCATGCCCTGCACTGCCTCCCACACACAGCACATCAGCAGTGCCGCGACTCGGTGTCAGCACCCTGGGCATGCACAGTCGGTGCCACTGCACATGTCACAGAGCTCGCCATAGCCTGAGCACTCTCAACAACATTGCACAAGGCTCAGCAGCACAATATTCAGCCAGCATATGCAAATCAGGTCATCAGCCATTCCACGGCACAGGCACTGCATTAGCATCCACTTACAGTTGTGCCTCACCTCATTTGCATGTGTTGCACTGTATAAATCGCGACATGGGGCTGCAGAGGACATAGTTTGGTATTGCAGTCTGTTGTGGTGGATTGCATGCTGTTGGGATGTGGGGACTGTGGTTTGTGATGGCTGAATGGAACTGCACAGTCAAAGGTAACACCTGTCATTCCCACAGGCTCGATCATGACAGACGTGAGGATGAGGAGGAACAGGGACGGGGAGAAGGAGGAGGCCCAACTTCACCGAGCTGAATCAGATGCCCTGTTGAGGGCATATCTCAACAGGAAACTGCTGCTCAGCGGACAGCAGGGAATGCCACAGGCCCATGCTGCAGCGTGGGGTGAGGTGGTGCATGCTGTGAACCAGCATGGCAGCCACCAGCAGTCTGTGCAGGAGTCTAAGAAGAAGGTCAGCACGGACAGGAGGAGGATCAAGGATAAGGTGGCTTCCATCAGGGCTGCACATGCTGCCACTGGTTGGAGCAGGTGGCGGCAGCATGCGGTGTTGTGCCATCAAGGGCATTCTTGGTGGTGGCTTCCAGATGGGTGGCAGCCCATCACTGCATGGTAGGTCCTGTGCTGTCACTGTGTGGGTGGTGGGGGAATGCCCCAGGGCAGGGTGGAGCCACTAACGCTAAAGTGCTCCTGAGTGGCTACATGGGTCAGCGGTGGTGGGTGTGTCTACCGAGGGTGATGACCTGGACACGGAGGATCACCTATCCACCTCCACAGGTGTCCGAGGACTGGACCAGTGCATACCTGCAGTCTGTCTGGACTGAAGAGGGTGGTGCAGGTGTGGACGAGGCCCTTCCTGTGTCCCAGCGTGGCAGTGCCAACAGTCTCCAGCATGCTAGGACACAGATTGGTGCCAGATCCAGCACCGATGATGATGGACCACCGTCCCGGACAGTGATACGTGTGGGATGCAGGATGATCCCACAGCAGGCAATGGCAAGGGCATTGCCATGGTGGTGCCACCTTGGAGGCCTGCATACAACACAGTCCCAGCCTGTGCCTGTATGCCCCAGTGGGGCAGCACTGGTGTGCATCCAGGGTGGTAGGGCTGTTGCAGCTGCCGCGGTGGCGCTGGTGAGTCCTGGAGATCGGCAGCTGCAGGGCAGTGCCAGCAGTCGGCCAATGGTGATGGGGGGCAGTGTCAGGGGGTGGTGGCAGTGCACCGCATGTGGGCGTGCCCTGGCATGGCTCTGGCGTGCAGCACCCATTGTCAAGGGTGCTAGCCAGCAGGGCCAGGAACACCATGTGGGGACAGCATTCTGGACCAGCGGATGACCGCATTGATGAGCACAGCTGTCTACTCCAGGCTTCAGGAGATCAGCAGATGTGGCTTGTGACTGTGGTGGATGCACTCAGTGCAGTTTGTGCCAGTCAGGAGTGGTGCAGCAGAGACCACTGTCTGCTCCTGGCAGAGATGGCATAGCAGTGGGAGGATGTGTCCGCTGCAATTGACAGACAGATCAATGCATTCACAGCTGTCATGGCCACACTGGGCACCCATTTCGGTGCCCATCCACCACAGACACCACACAGTGTCATGTCCACCCCCATTCCAGCGCGTGCACACCTGCTATGTTGACACGGGTTCGGCTGCGGGCATACCAGCACACCTGGTGCGGGCATGTTCGGTGGGCTGCAGACCCCTGCATGAACATGGCGGCTCATGCAGCGTCACCCCTGGGGACTGTCGGTGCCAACCCAGGAGGCCAATAGTCAGCCTGGCACAGCTGGCAGATCTCGGGCTGCCCATGCATCCGTGGTAGCCATGGCACTGTGCCGCATGACTGACCTGTCTCCCACCATGGCCACTGTCTGCTACTGCCGTATGTGCAGTGTGGTGTGCATCATGCAACACACAGGTGGGTACTAGCCCTGCACACACGCGTCCCTGTGCACACCCCTCAGCTGCTGGCCACTGGGCTGTGCATGATGATGCCTGCGTTGCACTGTCTGCCAGTGTGCAATGGTGCCCAGTGTCTGAAGCACGCACAGTGATGGCCACTGGGTGTGGTCGTGTGTGGACCTGTGTGGGGTAGGGGTGGCAATTAGGGTTGGTGTGCCATCTACCCCTTGTGCATGTCATGTGGTGTGTGTGTGTGTGTGTGTGTGTGTGTGTGTGTGTGTGTGCACTCAGACCCATTCCCTTACCACTGTCTACCTGTTGTGTTCTTCCCTGCCTGTCTGTGGGCTGTGCCCTTGCCATTGGTGGTTGTGCATGGCCCCATGACCTACCTGCGCTGACCAAAGTGCTCTTCTATAATGGTGTCCCGGTGCAGCTGTGACATCCAGATTGGGAGGGTCTGTTCGCCTAGGTGGTGGCTGCCCATCACCGCTGGAAAGGCGTCCTCATCGTCCCCACCGCTGTCCCCTCTTGACCTCTATGGCTATCCCACAGTCATTGGCCATGTTGTGCAGGATACAGCAGGCCAGGAATAGACCACAGGCCTTTGAGGGGCTGTACTGTAGGGCACCGCCAGATGTGTCCAGGCACTGGAAATGTGCCTTCAGCATCCTGAAAACCCACTTGATGACATTCCATGTTGTGGACGTGTGCCTCATTGTACTGTAGCTGCGATGGGTGTCATGGGGCACAGGCATGGTGTGGTGTGAGCAGCCAGGGATGGACTGGGTAGCCTCTGTCACCTGTGTATAGAGGGTGAACATTAGTATGGTGGTCTACGTCACTTGTCATGGGCCAACAAGGCGGTACCCATGGCACCTCTGACTATGCCCCCACGTCTGCTCATGTTGTTCTGCTTGGATATGCATACTCACCCACTAGAGGGCCAGTGGGGATGTCCCACTCTCAAACCTGTGGCACAGTGCAGACTGGTGCCAGATGATGGCATCATGTGCTCCCTAGGGTGCATGGCACAGACATTGGTAATGTGCCCCTGGCGCCATACACCACCTGGCAGTTGATGCTTACATACTCCTCCCAGTTGATGTATGACACACCGTCCAGGCCAGGTGGTGTGTGGATGGCTACATGGTGCAGTCAATGGCCCTGAGCACACCAAGCAACCATGCTACCCTGTGGAACTCTTGTATGTGTGCTGTGCACCGCCTGTGTGCTGGGCAAATGAATGTACTCCGTGGCATCTGGCAGCAGTGCGCTGAGGAACTGTGTGAGTGGGTGTGTGGCGGCTGACTGGGTTATGCCTGTCATGTCCCCTGTTTGTCTCTGGAAGGTGCCCGTGGTGAGCAGGCACATGACAGCTGTCACTTTCATCTCCACTGACAGAGCATGGCTCCATCGTGTAGGTGCCTGCATCTCATCACTGCACAGCTCACAGAGCTGCCTCAGGATCACCGGTTCAGGTGGTACCAGCCCACAATCTCTGTGTCAGAGTAGTGTTGAAGCTGGTGCGTGGCTCTGTACTGCCTGTTCTAGGTGTACCCCGATGGCTCCTTCCACGGCCACGCCCCCTGCTGCCTGCCTTCTCACACCCCTCATTACCGCCTCCATCTGGAAGGTGGCAGGGCTATGTCCCTGGCTGGTGTTCCCCCAGCGGCTGTTATCCCATTCCCCCACTGTCCATTTCTGATGCTCCCCTGCACCTGGTACACCTCCGGCCTTTGGCTGTGGCTGTCCTGCCTCCTGCCACTGCCCTCAGTCAGATGTGGCACTCCGCTGACTTTCCTGCACAGTAGCAAGGCTCCTCACTCCTACCCTGTTTCTGGCTCAGTTCTGGAGGGTCTTGTCCTGTTCCTGCCCAATCCTGCTCACTGCTTCTCTCTGTACTGCCCTTGAGTCTGTCACCATGCTCCCACCTGTGGCTTCCCTTTTGCATTCTTGCGCCCCTCTCTTGCTCCCTTTTATTTTAGATCATTTCCGCTGTCGTGCAACTTCCGCTAGCTCCCCTATTGTGAATGGCACGTGCTGTTGAATTCCTATTGTGCATGTTATTCATGTTCCTTCCCCTATGGTTGTGCATGCATTCGTACTGTTGCACTCTGGCGCATTGCTTATTGCGCTGTGCAGCCACCTCCTGCTGAATATCACACAACAGCTATTTGTACTTGTGCTGGTGCATTCCTGTTGTGCATGGTGCAACCCTTTTGAATATCTGGGCCACAGTGTTTTTCACATGATTGTTATACAAAACACTCCCCAAACACTAGGAGACGTGAGACTGTGATGCAGCACAGAGACTTTAAAGAGAAAGGAAGAGACAAAATTTAATCATTTATGCACTGACTGAGGGGTCAGTGAAAGAGCTATAATTACAAATCAAGAGAGACTTGGCAGCTATGTGTTAAGCCTGTCCTGAGATACGATGCAAGAAAGATTAGAAATGAAATAGAAGAGAGACTGGACAGCCATGTGTAGAGCTCATCCTGAGACACAAAACAAGAAAGATTAGAGTTGAAACAGAAGAAATAAAGCGGGGTCTGATTAAGAGGCATGGAAAATAAAGAAGATATTTTAAATTTGACCATTTCAGTGGAGTCCATCCAGCCTTTTTTGTTTGAAGCTTGTTCATGGTACAATTGGGTGACCCAACACATAATATACTTATTAGAAAACAGGGCAACCTGAACCACACTCCACTTGCAGAGTTCACATGATTTTGATCCCACTAGAAATGTTCTTAACCTTGCAGTTCAAATTCACCAAAATGAATTTGCCATTGATCTTAATGGACTTTAATCAGACATCACGCCTTACAGAACTGAAACTTAGATGTGTCACCGGCTTTGTGGGATATGGGTGGCATTTTCAGTAACTTGTTTAAAGTCTTATTTGTCTACATGGTTAAGCTTACATAAAGCCTTTTAGTTGGGGAAGGAATGAAAGAGGAAGAGACTGAGAGGAGGTGTGTGTGAATATATATATAGGGACGCAGTCACACCCTATTGTTAGGTTATGAAGGCACTTTAATGTTAAATTTGAAATTTTGCATGTTACTAACTTTGGACCCGTTCAACAGATTTGCATGACATTTGATATGTGTGGTGGGGCATGGCAGATCTCTTGATTTACCAAATTACATTCCAGTTGGACTTAGGACTTTTGCACAATGAGTCACTGAAAATGCATTTTTCGCCAGTTTTGAGGGCAGTTTTCAGATTTTGTCTGTGGCACTGCACAGCCACCATGTGGTGTGCCAGTCTGAAACTTAGCATGTAGAAAGAGCTTAAATCAAAGAACATGCCACTTTTGTTTGGTGAACAAATATTAATCCATTCAAAAGTTATTAAACTTTTTAGCTCCCATTAAAAGTCTATGGAAAATGTATATGGTTGTTTTGTGAAAGAAGAATGAGGTTTTGGCCATTTGGTCACTCCTCATGATCAAATAATTTGATGGCTCATGATCAAAGATTCTTTGATTGCAAGAAATTTTTGATCACAATTGCTGCCATCTTGTTTTCAGTTTGGGGTTGGAAAAAACAAGTATCTCAGCCAGGGTGACTTCTGAAGTAAAACTTGGATGGGTTTTGCTCAGGAGCTTCCACTATCGAGCCATGCCTGTAGTTTAATGTAGTTGTGTCAAAATAAGGAGTTAAACTTTTAAATTCTTTGATTATGGCTCAATAATGATCTTTGATCATGAGCCTGCAAATTCTTTGATGGCGAGATTCTTTGTTCGCGATCTTCGTTATGAGTAGGGATGACATGGCCAGATTTTGGGTTGGAAAAAACTAATATCTCAGCCCAAGGGTGACTTGTGAAGTAGAAGTAGGATGGGTTTTGCTCAGGGCTTCCTCTATCAAGCCATGCCTGTGGTTTAATGTAATTGTATCAATAAATGGAGTTTTAATGATTTCCAATTCTTTGATCATGAGCCTGAAAATTCTTCGGTTGCAAGATTTCTTTGATCACAAGCTTTGTTCATGAGGGTGGGACGAGATGGCTGATTTTTACTTGCTGGTCTAGATGTCTCTGGGAGGGACCAGATAGCCCAAATTTCATGACCAGATGTCCCCTCATGATCAAAGATGATCTTTGATCATGAGGTCGTGGCTGGTTCTCTCGATCAAAGAATTTTAAAAGTGCAAAAACTTTAAAAGTAAATATAGCAGAAATGGTGTGGTCTTTTAACTTGAAATTTGGACGATGTTGAGGGATGTCCTGTAGATGTGCATTGTGGTGTTTAGGTGTCAGAATATTAATTTGCTGCAGACATATTGTGTGACACAGTTTACATTTTGTGGATAGCATTCTGCATTGTGGTAGTGGCTTGAAATTTATAAGGTAGCTAGCCTTACTGCCACAGAGGTACTTTTAGTAGGTAGGTGTGCAAATGTAAATAGGTGTGGAATTATGCCACACTGACAAATGTAAATATAAAATTTTAAAATTAAATATCTCAGAAATGGTTTGGTCTTTTAACTTGAAATTTGGAAGGTGTTGAGGGATGTCCTGTAGATGTAAATTATTGTGTTTAGGAGTTGGAAAATTAATTTGCTGTGGAGATATTTCATGACGCAGTTTACTTTTTGTGTATAGCATTCTGCATTGTGGTAGTGGCTTGACATTTATAGGTTAGCTAGCTTTACTGCCACATAGGAAATTTTCAGTGGTTAGGTGAGTAAAATGTAAACGGTGTGGAATTATGTCAGTCCAACGAATGAAAATTTGGTTTGTTTTGAAGCCAACGCTCCTACCAATATGCGCTCCCACCAATACATATGATATTCCTTACTTGTACGGGTTATGTTAGGGTAGAATTTGCAAGTTGCTGGAGTGTGAGGTCCAAAGAGCCCCACGCCCACCAATCCACAACACTGTACTTTACTATGCTTTCTCAAAAGTAAGAAATTATTTGCAAAAACTGTGTTGATGCAATAGTTATGGTTTTTACAGTGACAAAGTGAGGAAATTCATCATTAGGGTTACTCACCTTGTACCCCGACCATCGGGCGTGTCGTTGGTGGTCGGTCCTAATGCTCAGTGCATTCTCCTATACTGCACCACCACAGCCTATTTACACATGGAATGGGGTGAGAGTTAGGGCCAGTGATCCCAATGCACACCCCAATGCCTGTTGGTGGGGTGGAGTGGTTGTGAGGTGCAAGGGTGGTAACCCTAATGGAGAATTTCCTTGCTTTTGCCACTGTAAACACCCTGACTGTTACATTATCTTAGCTTTTGGCAAAGAATAGACATGTGTATATATATATATATATATATATATATATAGAGAGAGAGAGAGATATAAAATATGGGATATGCAGGAGGCAACTGTGTGGATACAGCATTTATCTTGTGTAGTTGCTATTGACCTCAGGTAACCTCATGAGTGGCAGAGTCATGAGTGATGGTTATGAGAGGACAATGGCAACTACACAACATAGAAACATATAGAAACATAGAAGCTGATGGCAGATAAGGACCGCAAGGCCCATCCAGTCTGCCCATTTCTTTTCTACCTTATGAATGTGCCATAGGCCTTTGCTCTGCCAATGGTCTATCTATTCATATTCATCTGTATTGCTCACTTATGCCTATCCCATGCCTGTTTGAAGCCCTGCACTGTATTCATATCCACCACTTCCTGAGGTAGGCCGTTCCATGCATCCACCACCCTCTCTGTGAAAAAGAACTTCTCACATTACCCCTCAATCAGCCTCCTCTAATCTCATGCTGTGTCCTCTTGTCCTGCTATTTTTCTTATATTGAAACATGTTAGACTCTTTCACCTTGCTAATGCCCTTAAGGTGTTTGAATGTCTCAATCATATCACCTCTCTCCCTCCTTTGCTCTAGGGTATACATATTGAGTTCAGTTAATCTGTCCTCATATGTTTTCTGATGCAGTACCTGCACCATTTTGGTTGCCTTCTCTGGACTGCCTCAATTTGATTAATGTCCTTGTGAAGTTGTGGCCTTCAGTACTGCATGCAGTATTCCAGATGGGGCCTACCCAGTGTCTTGTAAAGGGATTATTACCTCCCTCTTCCGACTTGTGATACCCTAATAATACACCCCAACATCCCTCTAGCCTTACCTACTGCTTTAGAAGTCTCGTGGATGATTTCAGGTCATCGGTGATGATGACGTCCAAGTCTCTTTCTTCCTTGTGACTGCCATCAACTCCCTTCCCAGCATGTATGTGGCTTCAGGGTTTCTCTTCCCTATGTGCATGATCTTGCACTTCTTTGTTTAAACCCCACAATGCGTTAAAACAAGACAAATGCTGTATCACACAGTCGCTCCCCTCATATTTAATTTATGCAATAGGAATGGACATTGTGTGATAGCTCTGATGTTTATGCTGTGTATAGTGTTTATACTTTTTTTAGTTTTCAGCAATGTGTAGGTTTTTTTTCTGTAGTTCTTTTCCACTTGTTAGTTTCTATGTGGCCATGATGTTCTTTTAAAAGTATCCACTGATTGGTGGAGTGAGCAGTATCAAAAAAAATTGAAGGAAACATGGTGGCTTCCTTAGAAGCGAGACACTTACTAAGGCTGCTATAATATACTGAGACCAGGGCCAAGTTTTCTTTATGAGTTATTGGACATTTTTTCAAAGATCAGAATTTGTTTGACGGTGTTTGCTTTGTGGTCAGTAGAGGTACAGAAGAAGTCGACAGAAGCAGCTGTTATTGAAAGGGACGAAGGCAGAGTATCTGGTGGAGCTGCACTGAGAGACTGAGTGGAACAGAAATGAAAACACATCTATTTTTAATAAGGTATAACATTATTTTGCAGTTCCAGTTTTCTGTTGACAGGTTTTGGCTGTTAGTTTAGCTGATGAGGAGGAGGCATGTCAGGGGCAGAAAGTACTGCAGAACATGGAGGGAATGGAGAAATAGTGTATGGTGAGGGCTTGTTCTGAATAGAAATCCATCCTAGCTGAAATGTTGTTGTACCACTGATTAAAGGTCGTGGAACACAATTATACCATACTGTGGTACAACAACATTTCAGCTCATTTGAAAGAGCATGAGCCATGCTGTTCAATAGAACAACTGCAGCAACAGAAATGGCAGTATCAACCAGATAGTAAATCGGGCAGTGGCAAGATCACTTGAACCAACGACTTGACCGGATCAACTAGATATTTTTAAGCTACTGTATAAGTAACAAATATATCTGCAGAATCAACCAGATATTTAAAAATTGCTCACATGAAGGAAAGCCATTCCTCCCAATTCAGTCCTCTCACTTAGCAAGAGATGTCTGGACCCTAGCAGCCACACTACTGACCCTAGCAACAAATATCGAAAACTGAAATGCAGCACAGCAGCAAAAATTATTTTCTGTTCAGAAAATCATCAAAAGCTTCTTCACTTTATTTTAGGGACACCATACACTACAAAAATAATGGCTGGCCAACTTTATGCCCAACCAGTGTGTTGTGCCACCCGGGGTTCTAGTCCCATGACATCTTGAGCTTTACTCTCAAGGTCACAGAAAATCAGAACCCTCAGTGGCACAACACACTAATTGTGCATTGTTGCCCATCCACAATTCTCTATGTAGTGCGGTGGAATGGAGACTGCTGATATAGGAACTGTGTGGATAAACAAGTAACTGTATTGATAAATAAATTTATCCACACAGTTACTGAGATAAATGAATTTATTGCATTTCATTTCTGTCTACCCCTACAGAAGGGGGAGAGAGAGAGAGAATACATTGTACATGCATTGGGAATGCATAATGAATTATAATACTTTTTTCTACAAAGCTATTTAGCTCCTTCTGTACCCTGACAGGCCTCCATCTGGATCAATTTTCCCAGCGCTTCACCCAGCTTCTCTTTGGCGTACCTTTTCTGGTAGTCCTGCCACATGATCTTGGAAGAGAGGCACCTAGTCATCAGTGTGGGGCCTGCAAGAGAGCAGGCCATCACTGTTCTACAGGCTGAGGGCTTTTTCTTCTATTTTCTCTCCTATTGGGGCCAAACGTGTGTACTCAGCCTCCATGGAGACACCTCAGGCATCCAGGTGAGGAGTCCCTTCCCATGCTGTCCCAAAGTACTGTCACTTAAATTCCTCTCCCTGTCCAACAGATGTCCATCCTCCCTAACAGGCCAGCTCCCAAGTGACCCAGGTCTGTTCTTGAACCTGGGTTGATGGCATGGCAGTCAGTGGCTAAAAGCAATATAGTCAGTGGCTAAAAGCTTGAAACAGAAACAGGTAGACAAACCTAGAATTAGAAACCAGAACTACACAGGGTAATGGCCCCATATAAAAGGTATCAGGCTGCCTCTTGTAAAGTCCCTTTCCTGAGTGCAAATAAGCACAGTTCACTAAATTTGCTATACTCAAACATGTTTGAAGCAAAGTGTGAGTGCCCCAAGCATGCTTGAATATAGCTCCCCAAGCAAAAATGAGGCACTAAAATGTGCACTCAACACTATTCACATTCCCTGCTGGCCGTAAAGAGATAATAGTATCTGGTCACTGAAAACGTAGATGCCATGATGGTACCAACTCATTTAGGGCATCCTAGACCTGTTAGTAGTACAATAGGTAAAATCAGGACCTAACTGAAAATGAGATACTGCATGTTAACTGACCTATTCTGGGTAACTACATTGTAAAAATATATAAAGCAGGGCGCTAGTAAAAATGAGATTCTGCATTTTAACTGTGTTATCTATACTAAATACATTGGAAAATGTATAAAAGCAGGACCCCACTGAAAATGAAATATTGTAGCTGCCCTATCCTGCTAATGACACTCACACCATATGTGTGCACAGCTCTTATAACAGCTACATGTGTGTGTGTGTGTGTGTGTGTGTGTGTGTGTGTGTGTGTATGTTGTGCGCATTTTAAGAGTGTATATATGTTCAGAACCAAAAACACTGTCCACTGCATTGCCTTAATGTTTATGATTTTGTTTTTCCTACTATTGGGGTGTAAATGTGGGACTTTCACATTATGTATTTATTTATTTATTTCAAAAGTTTCACCAGGAAAGACATGCTGAGCTGAAAAAATAGCTCATTTCCAGATGCATACTGGGGAAGGAGAAGAGAGGTTTAAGAACAACATAGAAGAATTGTTTAAGGTTAAAATGTTATTGTTCAGCAGAAAAGCCATTACAGGACATACAAACATACAGTCTTTCACACAAGCATGGCATTTTATCCATTTTCCATACACATAGGGCTGGATATTCAAACTGCGCCCCAAAAGTGCGTAATAGCAGGAGCAACACAAGTCCATTATGCCCATGCGCAACAGACGCGATATTCAAAAAGAGCAAGCCGAATTGCGCCAACAGCTAACATCTGAATATCGCATAACCTGCGCCATAGCACAACCAGGGAGGGGAAGCTGAGCAGATACGATGTGCTATGGTGCAACAAGAGATGTCCAGCTGAGCAGTCCAGAGGTGCCATAGTGCAAGAAGGAGCCCCCAGCTGCAGAGCAAGTAACTGTACAACCAGGAGGTAGGGCCCACCATCCATGCCACAGATGGGCAGAGGAACACACAGCAGAACGGACAAGCAAACAACCCACAGCTGGGCTATGGTGCCCCATCACACCCACCAGCAAGCTGAGACTGCCACACAAGGAGAGCGGACCACCCCGTGCCACACCATCCCCCAGTGCACAGCACACCCTGCACTGTGACCCCAGACACCCCCATGAGCAGTGACCACCACTGCAGGAAACCCCATGCATACCACCACCCCACTGTGACACTGCAACCTTGTGTACCACAGAATCATACAAGCCAGCCCCACCATGAGCACCCAGCAGTGGGTGGCAGCAAAATGGCAATGCAACAACGGCAGACACAGTGCCAACACGCACAATCCCCTGAGGCACAGCTGAGAGACCGACCATGTGTCGGGCACAAGAGGTACCCACATGGGAAAGGGCGTGCCCATGACACCACCACCACTGATACAGCACCCTGCATAGTAGTCCGTGACACACCCCGACCCACCACTGGCCACAACAGCCAGCACAGACACCCACAGTGGTGCATGGAAGCATGCACCACACGGATGCAACACAGTGCAGGGACAAACACACACCCATACCCAAGGGTACAATAACACAGGGATGCAGTAGTGTGGCAACCAAGCTCCCAGTGTGGGCCCATGGAAACGTGCACACACAGCCTGCAGTCCTCCATGGCACAGGAGTGCCAGCCACCCTGCTGAGCCATTGTGGACCCATACACCACCATCATATGCCTGAGCACAAGTCACAGACAGTGGTGCACATCCACGGCAACACACACAAGCCACAGCATGGAGGTGGGACAACAACCGTGGAGGCCACAGTGTCACCTGAGGCAAACATGCACCACACCAGTGACAGGAGGCAACCCAGCATTGTGACGGTTACAGTGGCTGACCTGCATGGACATCCACCAGTGCACGGTAGCAGACCTTGCAAGTCGCAGACATGCAAGGGTGTCAGCTGCACAGGCCAAGGACAGATTGACAGGGGCACCATGGACACAGAATATGCACCATGGACCACTGCACACAGTAATCCAATGCACAGGGAACAACAGACACACCACAGACACCAACTGATAGCTACTCCCACACCATAGTCACTTCCCCACGGACATACACACATACCCATGACTGCACCTCCCCAGACACCATGCACACCACTGCAGCTGAGCACCTATAGCCTGCTGCAAATCAGAGACCACCACAGTATTCATATCAAAATAGATGTATTGTAAGAATCAAAACAACTACTGTATATACAGAAATATATACAAACGGGGGTGAGGGACATATACAAGGTGGGGTGGGGTAAGGGCAGGGGTGAACATATGGGAGAGGGAAGAAGGGTGTGAGGGTGGGTCAGAGGGAGGAAGGTGGTAGTTGGGGCATGGGGACATCAACGTCCGCCCGGTCCTCCTCCTCCTGGTGTTGTTGTCTGGTCCTCCTTCTCCTCCTGACCCCATGCTGGTTCATGTCCGTAGGAGCTGCAGAGTCTCCCTGGCCACCTGTAGCAGCTCATTGACAGACCGCTGTAATTGCAGGAGACTTCGGTCACATAGGACGAGGAAGCAGAGTCAATAGGTGTGACTGTCCATCCCTCTGCAACGCACCCATTGTGCATGGCATACAGCCATGTGCCATGCCCTGTGATGGTGTGTGCCCACCCACAATGATCATGTCCACGTGACCTGCCCATCCAGGCAGCAACAGCCATGTGGACCACTGCACACACCACCGCCCATATCCTGCACGCACCACCAAGGTCACACAATAGCAGTGGCTATGGTGTGAGAAGGCAGTGCCACAGCCATGTGCCTGGTGCGCATGGACCACCACTGACGCACTCCCAGACATGCAGTGCCACTGGACAGTGCTGACTGTCACAAGTCGCGTGCATGGCAGTGGTGTCCATGGATGGTGGCCATGCCTGCTGCCCATCCTGTTACACAGCATGCAATAGTAATCATGGAGTCATGGCACTCACCCTCGTCGGGCTGGTCAGGTCGGCAGTGATGGTCCCGTCCCTCCTAGGCGCCTGTCCTCCTCCCTCTGCTGCTCCTCACTCAGCCATCGCCACTCGTCCATGCCTGTGGGGAAACAAGGAGAGAAAACATCAGTACAATCCCAAAGCAAAGTCCCCTGCCCCAATGTGTGCCCACCCACCCAGCCAGACCCACCCACCCCATGCCCTGTAAACACCGCCACAGCCAACCCTAGACTAGCCCTCCGCTATGTGCTGGACACATAAAACACTGTTACCCATATGGACAATACAAGTGCATAGATGTATCACCCACCTGGACGAGGCACCATGCCCCTCCTGGCACGCGACCGCAGATGGGCAAGTAGCTCTGGCTCCCTCCTCCTGAGGTCCCCATAGTGGTGACTGCACTGCTCCACAGTCCTCCCTCTATCCAGTAGCCTCCCCAAGGTCAGTGGCCACCTCCTGCCAGACCTGGGTCCTGGCTCTGTCCAGTGGCTCCTCCCCAAACAGAGGCCCATGGTGTGGCTCCACAATGGCCACAAGGTTAACCAACTCAATGGCAATCCACTGTGGGGCTCTCCTGCATACCATCTCAACCACTATAGTAGGCAATATGGTGCTCTGCAGTGCGGTACCCCATGTGCAAATGCTGCATGCGGTACAGTGCCGCCATTCCCTATGCGCTGTTGCCAAACAGCGCGATAGAAGGTGTAGCCATGCCGGACGCATGTCACCAAGGGGCAAAGGTCGGGCACAGGGTCAAGGGTCACTGGCGTAAGGCCACGAAGAGCACCATCGGACGACCATGCATATAGTGTGATTGGTTGCCTGTTTGCCAGTGCCACAGCGGACTATCGGGCAGTTTTGACATTGTACCAATGGAGGCCCATTGTCACAGCTCCATGTAGTGACCTCGCTATAGCGCCACTGGCACAATGGTGGCCATGCCCTGCATTGATCATCATGCACAGCACATCATCAGTGTGGTAGACACCAGTGTCAGCAGCCTGGGCATGCACAGTGAGGTGTACTACACATGCCATGGAACTGTGCCATTAGCTCAGCCCATTCAACCCAAGTGTGAAAGCGCAAAAGCGCGACATTCAGCATCATATGCTAATCATCTGATTAGTCATTCAATGGCGCAGCACCATGATTTGCATCTAATTAAAGTTGCTCCTCACCTAATTTGCATGGATTGCACTAAAAGTGCGACGAAGTTTTACAGTGCCCATATTCGGTTACTGCAGTTTATTGGTGAGTTGCATGCTGTGTGGGAGTGTGGACTGTGGATTCAAGGACATGCTTTGACTGCACAGTCACAGGAAACCACTGCCATCCTTACAGGCTGAATAATGACCAAGGGTAGGTGAGGAGGACAACGATGGTGGCCAGAAGAGGAGGCCCAATATCAGGAAGGCGAGACAGAGGCATTTTCGAGGCCTACCTGGATCAGAAGCCACTGCTCAGTGGGCGGGGGCACCCTCTGGCCTGTGCTGCTGCATGGGAGGAGGTGGCATGTGCCATCAACCTGCATGGCAGCCACCAGCACTCCATGCAGGAGTGTAAGAAGAAGATGGGTACTGACGGAGGAGGTGAAGGAGAAGGTGGCTGCCATCAGGCGGCACGTGCTGCAACAGGCGGTGGACAGCCGGAGGTGGTGCAGCTCACACCAGCAGAGGACAGGCTTGCTGCAAGCATGCACCGCAATGCCATAGAGGGAGTTCCGGTGGTGGCTTCCAGATGGGTGGTGGCCCATCTCTGCATAGTAAGCCATGGTGTGCCTGGGAGGGGCCGTTAGGTTACACTCAGTAATGTGACTTTGCTTTCCCTTACAGATCCTGAGCATCTGCATGGGTCAACATTGAGTGGGCCTTTCCACTGAGGACAGTTGGACAGAGCAGGAGTTTGGACCATCCACCTCCACAGGTTTCTGTGGATCGGCATGACAGTGGTGCCGCCTGGCTGTCCACACTGATGTCATTGAGACGGTGTGGGGAAGCCCTTCCTGTGTCTCAGCATTCTGGCATCCAAGGATACCAGCATGCCATGGCTGTGGCTGGGGCAGAGGCCTGCACCAGTGATGAAGACATGACCATAATGGGCAGTGACACATGTGTGCCACGGAATGGACACACAGCAGGTCAGCTCACATCCATGGCTCTGGCTGGTGTCGCCATGTGGGCCAGCATGTCAGCACAGTCCCAGGCTGTGCCTGTCAGCACCAGTGGGGCAGCACTGGTGGCTGGTCAGGACAGTGGACTGTTGCGGCCACAGCAGCGGCACTACTGAGCCCTTAGGTGCAGTGGCCAGAGAGGCGGCAATGCCCACGGGACTGGGGGGTTCCAGGGTTCGGCGGTGACATCTGTGCAACACTGTGGACTTGCCCATACCTGGTCCTGGTGTGCCGCACCTCAAGAGGTGCTGAACATTAGGCCCATGACACACTGAGGGACAGGATGCCGAGGAGGCAGATGACCTCATTGACGAGCACACCCGCCTACTGCAGGCATCGGTCCAGCAGCAGATATGGCTTGCAATGTCAGTGGAGGCACTGTGTGGCTCTGGAGTGGGCAGAGGAGCATCGCAGCAGGGACACCGATAGGATCCTGTCACGGATGGACCATTTGCAGGAGGATGTGACGCTGCCATTGACAGGCATGCACAGGCGTTCATTGCTGTCATGCCATAATGGGCACACAGTCAGGTGCCCATGCATTGCTCACGCCCACACAGTGCGCTATCCACTCCCCATTCCTGGCATCATGCCACACCCACCCTTGTCAACACGGGTTCAACTGTGGGCATCCCGAGCACTCCTGGTGCAGGCATGTTCGGTGTGCTGCAGGCCCCTGCGGCGGGCACGGTCGCATTCACACAGTGGAACCCCTGGGGACCATCGGTGACACCACGTGAGGCCCGTGGTCAGCCTGCCAGTGCTGGCAGGTCTCAGCGGGCTGCCCACATATCCAAGGTGGCCATGGCACTGTGCCATGAGAATGACCTGTCTCCCAGCGTGGGCACTGTCTGGTGCTGCCCTGTGTGCATTGTGTGTTTAGGTGGACAGTGCACAGGTGGGTGCCCAGCCATGCACGCAGAAACATGGTCCACCTGCACACCCTCCTGGCTGCTGTCCACAGGTACGTGTGCATGATGATGCCTGCATTGCACTGTACACCAAAGTGTGATGGTGCCAGCATCTGACACATGCACATGGACAGACAGTGGATGTGGTGGCCTGTGGACATGTGGGTGTTACATGTTTGCATTCTGGCTCGGTTTTCCACCTGCCCTCTGTGCACGCTAGTGCATGTGTGTGTGTGTGTGTGTGTGTCCATCCATGTGGCATGTTGCTGTTCACCCATCCCTGGTTGTGTGTGTGTGCTTGTTCCTCGCCACATCCCTTGCCAGCATGCACCCCTGGTGTGTTCCATGCATGTCTGTGGGTTGTGCCTTAGCCACTGGTGGTTGAGCATGGCACCTTGACTTACCTGGGTTGGCTGAAGTGCTCCTCTGTGATGATGTCCCAGTGCAGCTGTGCCAGCCGGATCAGCTGGGGGTCCCATCAGCTAAGTGGGGCTGCCCATCACCATCGCCACCGGCGTCACCTGCGTCCCATCGCTGTCCCCTCTTTGACCTGTATGGCTATCCCACATTCTTTGGCCGTGTTGTGTAGGATGCAACAGGCCAGGAATATCCACAGGCCTTTGAGGGTCTGTACTGTAGGGCACCGCCAGAGGTGTCCAGGCAATGAAACGTGTCTTCAGCATCCTGAACACCAGCTCAATTACATTGCGTGGTGGCATGTTCCTCATTATTAGCGTTGCTGCAATGGGGTTGTGGGCCACCAGTAGGGTGGAGCAGCCAGGACGGAGTGAGTATCCACTGTCACCTGTGTGCAGAGAGTGGAGGTTAGTTTCATGTTCAGCTTCAGACTGCCCCAAGCCCTGTGAGCCACACCCATGGCACCTCTGGCCATGCCCCCCAGGCCCACGATATGTCCATTTGATCTGCATACTCACACACTTGATGTCCTGTGGGATGTCCCCACTCTTAAATCGGTGGCACAGTGCTGACTGGTGTCAGATGTATGAATCATGTGGTCCCCAGGGTGCGTGGCACAGACATTGATGATGCATCCACTGGCATCGCACACCATCTGGCAGTTGACACTGAAATAGCCCTTGTGGTTCATGTATGCGGCTCCTTCTCACCAGGTGGTGTGTATGGCCACATGGGTGCAGTCTATTGCCCTAGCATGCCAGGCATAAGTGCTACCCTGTAGAACTCCTGGATGTTTGCTGTGTGCTCTGCCACAGTGCTGGGGAAATGGATGTACTCCACAGCATGTGGCAGCAGTGCGCTGAGGTTGGGTGAGGATGCATAACGTGGCCGACTGTGTTATGCCTGTGGTGTCCCCAGTCCCCGGTTGGTCTCTGGAAGGTACCGTGGTGAGCAAGCACATGCAGGCTGTTACCTTGGTCTCCACTGACAGGGCATGACTCCGTCGTGTGGGTGCCTGCATCACATCACTGCACAGCTCACAGAGCTGCCTCAGTATTGCCCTGTTCAGGTGGTACCAGCCCATGATCTCAATATCTGTATACAGCTCAAAGCTGTGCGGGCTCGGTACTGCCTGCTGGGGCATACCACCAACGGGCCCTTCCACGGCCACGTCCCCTGCCACATGCCTTCTCACCCCCTCATTATGGCCTCCATGTGGAAGGTGGCACTGGCCATGTCCCTGGCTTGCATTCCCCCATCAGCTGTTGCTTTGTTCCCTCCACTGTCCTGACTGCTACTGTACCTCCCTGCACTGGGTACACCTGTCTGTGCTGGTCTCTGGTATGTGTGTGTCACCACACACCTTCCCTGTGCCTCTCTTCTGCAGTGTGGTTTCCTGGCCTGCCCTCTTCTCACAGTTTTCCTGTGCCTGTCTCTCCCCTGCCTCATGTGGCTTCCCTGTAGTGTTCTTGCGCCTCTTCCTTGCTCCTTTTATTTTGGTTCATTTCGCTATGGCGCAACTTCTGCTTGCTCCACTGTTGCGCATTCTTGTGACTGAACTTCTACTGTATGTTGTGGATTAGAAATAGTAAGTAAATATGGTTCTAACTGATGCATAATTTTGATTTCTTTATATCACCTAAATTTCTTTATTTCTGAAAATCTTTTAATGTCTTTTGCAATTGACATGCCCTAATCCTTGTTTTAACCTGAATGTTAATGTCCTTCTTTGGTCTCAAGTATACAGTACCTCATATAATAAATGACCTAATTCTGCAGGAAATACTATAAATCTTTCTTAACTAACTGAACAGTCAGGAGATGAATCCTTGAGTTGTATATGTTATTTCCTCTTCCAGATACAACCTAGCTGGTCTAGTTTCTGGTAATTGAAATAATCTAATCATAAATAATATATTTTCCAGAGCCATAGTTTCAAAGAGAATTGGCATTATTCCAGTCTTGTAACTTCAGAAAGGACTGATTGTGGTACCATTGTTACGTGAGGGTATAATTTGTTAATAATGCACTCAAGGTCTTTTAAACCAGCAACCCCTAAATCTCTACTTCATATAGGATAGTAGCTTTAAGCTTTGGATTCAGGACCTTGATTATACCCCTGACTGTTCTCTTACCTAGTTTTGAATTAAATATTCTTAATGCATTGAATGCTATTTTCATTTTGACTGAATGAGTGGAAAAGTCTATTCCATGTAATGTTTTGGGTAAAGTGATGTCCCAAGTAATCATAATATTTGCCAGTTATGATTTTTCATTATTAATAACTGCTCTTGGGATCAATTTTAATTTATTACCAAAAATTACTACTTTGGTTTTCTCTTTATTAATTCTTAAACCATTAACCTTAACGTAATTATGTGAAGCAGTACAATTTTATTTGAAGGCCTAAGAAGAATGTAGAAATTAAAATCAAATCATCCACATAATATAATAATGGCACCCTTTGATCCTTGATTTTAGGTGAATGATAATGAGGTTATATAAACCTTCCAGGATTGAATTTATGTATAAGTTAAATAAAGTTGGAACCAGTAAACAGTCCTGGTGCAACCCAAGATTCGTAATTACCATCTAGGAAGTCATACATTGTTGGTTATATTGCACTTACTTCAGGAGTATTTATATAACCTGATCAGAGTGTCTAGTAAGACACTATCCATCCCATACGTTTCCATTTGTTTCCATAGAATCACTTTGCTTAAGCTGTCAAAACAGCTGATAAATCAACAAAACAACAAAATAATTAACTTTTTTCACTGTTACATATTTCCAAATTAAATAACTTAAAACGTAGCAATGTTATATTGTAGAGCTCCCATCCCTAAAGCCATTCTGGAATTCACTCAAATGCAGTTCTCAGTAATCTACAATTATAGCCTTTGCAATTAGATTTTACAGAAGACTTTCTGTGAAACATCAATAAGGCTAATAGGCTTATACATTTGAGGTCCATTGAACCACTTTTGTAGTATAGGATAGAGAGTGCTTCCTCAACAACTATTCAGAATATTGTGTTATTTTATTAATGAGTTAAATAAAGTTTAAATATTGGTAGCCACCATCCAGGAACGTATTTATATACATCTTCTAATATAGAATATAGTCCAGGGGCTTTTTCTGAGGTTAATGTTGCTAGTGCTTAATATTTGTCTTCTTCCTGGATACACAAGGAGTTGGATAAAATATTTGAACTGTATTCCTTCCTTATTTTTCATGCTGTTAGATTTTTCCTCTTCTTCTGAAAAGTACCATTTTGAAAGTGCATTTCCATGTTTTGGAGTCACATAGGCTTCAATATTAGTAAAGTATAATCCATAGCCTTGGCTAACAATTTTCAAAATGCTTTGTTATCCTTTGTGATGGCTGCTTTTCTCAGCTTTTCCCACTGAATCATATGGTATTTATTTTTCTAGTTCCAATAGTTTTTGCATTTTTTCCTAGCCTTATTTAAATCTTGGATTTTGTTTCATATCTTTCCTTTTTCATATCTTTAACCATGTGGTTTAATTTTTGCTAGCTGTCCTTCAATTACTATTAAAATATGTTTTTGTCTTTGTTTTTGTGGTCTATTTCTTTTGCAAAAAGTTCTAATGTATGTGTTAATATCAACCCATCTTAAATTATAGTTGTATAGTTAGCATTTTCTATTATATTCTGATGCTGATTATTCAAGATACTTGCCGAGAATAATTCAAAAAGTGTTGATGGTATCTTCCTACCATTTGATTCTTTTAAGGTTTATGAGGTTACATAGAAACATAGAAACATAGACTTTGATGGCAGATAAGGACCGCTTGGCCCACCTAGTCTGCCCATTTCCCTACCTACAGGATAAGCTACAGATCTCAGTTAACCAACAGCCTATTTCTTCCTACCCCCTCAAGAATTGCTTTATGTCTGTTCCATGTATTCTTGAATTCTACCACAGTTTTAGACCCCACAGCCTACTGAGGAAGGCTGTTTCATTTGTCCATCACCCTCTGTGAAAAAATGCTTCCTCACATTGCCCCTGAGCTGTCCCCTCAATCTTCAAATTGTGTCCCCTGTTCTTGCACATCTCTTTTTCTAAAGATGCTACTCTTGGACTTTGTTGTGTCCACTGAGGTAGTTAAAAGTTTCTATCATGTCTCCCTCTCCTCCTTTCCTCAAGGTTATACATATTAAGCTCCTTTAGTCTCTCCTCATATGGGATCTCTTGCAGACCCTGTACCATTTTAGTAGCCGTCCTCTGGACTGCCTCCATCCTGTCTATGTCTTTGCAGAGATGGAGTCTCCAGAACTGGACACAGTACTCCAGATGGGGTCTCACCAACTGCCTGTACAGAGGGATAACAACTTTCTGTTTTCTGCTGGTGATGCCTCTCCCTATACATCCCAGTATCCCCAGCCCTCCTCACATTGCTTGCCAACCTTAAGGTCATCTGATATGATTACCCCCAGGTCCCTTTCCATTTCTGTTGTTATTACTACCTCCCTCCTCATTGTTTAATCTTTCTCTGGATTTTTGTTTCCCAGATGCATTATTTTGCACTTCTTTGCATTGAATCTAAGCTGTCATACTTCTGATCATTCCTCCAACTTCTCCAAGTCCCTTCTCATCCTTTCCATGCCTCCTTGTGTATCAGTCCTGTTGCAGATCTTTGTGTCATCTGCAAAGAGGCATAATTTTCCTTCCAGTCCTTTGCAATGTCACTTATAAAGACATTAAAATGAACAGATGCAGTACTGAATCCTGTGGTACCCCACCAGTAATCCACTTCTAGATCTGAAATCCTCTCACTGTCCCCATTTGAGACTATGAGGTCTAAGATTGCTCCCTCACAAGTGGGTTCCAAAACTAGCTGTCTGATGCATGCCACCTGTAGGGCATTGAGAATGGCCTTGCTCTTGGATGTGGCTGCAGCAAAGGTGCTCCTGTTAAAATATGGCATATTCAGGTCTATCATCAACAGTAGCTCCTTTTGCTGCCATCCTACCGATACCTTCTATCATATCCTTGTCCATTTCCTCCCACAAAATGAGGGTCTGTATACAACCCCTGTGTGGATTGTGGTGCCATTTCCAGTCTCTAAGGTGACCCACAGTGCCTCCTCTCCTCCCTATTTACTCTTTTGTTTCTTTGCTTTTATCCTTTCCCTTACATAGAGAGCTACTCCTCCCCTCTTCTCCTCACCCTGTCTGTCCTGTAGGTTGTGTACCCTGGTATGTTAACATCCCAGTCATGGGTCTCTGTGTACCATGTTTCTGGGACTGCTACAATATCCAGGCATCCCTCTTCCATCAAGGCCACCAGTTCAGGGAGCTTGTTGCCCAGACTATAGGCATTGATACTCATTACCCTCCATTTCTTGATGGCCTTACCCATTTTGCCCCATCCCTGTCCTTATTGCCTTTGTCATTTTCTCCATTTACCCTGTCATTCTCCTATCAACATCTCTATCTTGGTATTTATCATACTTACTACCTTGATTTTTGTTGGGGCTAGGGTAATCCCTGCTCCTTTCCAGTGCCTCTCCCTTGGCTAGTTTAAATGCTTACCAAAGAAGCATTTAAACCTATTACATAGGATTCTGGTTCATCACCTGGACAGATGCAGACCATCATGCCAGTATAGGCCTGCATCACTCCAGGTGGACCCCAGTCCCCAATGAAGCCAAATCCCTGAGCTCTGCACCAGGATTTCAACCACTTATTGAATTCCATGATGTGGAGCACCTAGCCTCACCCATGCCATAGACGGGCAGCACCTCTGAGAAGGTTAATGTCGTGTTACTTGTCCATTGTTTTAAATAGTCACTTGTCTATAAGAGATACTAAATGTTTGAATAATTGTTAAAATCAGAAATCGAGATGAAGCTGGGTGATCCAAGACTACAAAGTCTTGTATTGTTTTGAGGGCTTCTATATTGGCCCAAACAGATCAATAATTGCAGACCCCATCTGATCTATCTATCTGTAGCTGCCCTCTTGATCCCCAGATAACCACACATTTATTAACAAAAGTTGAATTCAGAAAAAAAGACTACCAGTTCTTTCCTCCTTTATTACATTTCTTGTCTTCCTTGTTCCTAAGAAAATTCATTTTAGGATTAATAACCGGTAGGATCTGTAAATGCTCTTTAGATAAGTCTCTAGTATATCTTCTCTCTGGAACTCTTGGTTGAAATCCACTAAAACAGGGAAGAGCAGGGTTCTTATTCTTCTATTAGAGTTTCCAGAGCCAACATTCTGTTAGTCCAGACATTTGGGGAATTCTTTGTTATTGGAGCTATATATATTTTAGCAATAGCAGCATCATATTATCATTTTCTAACTGCAAGGGAAGAATTGTATCTACTGGGCAGTTTAACTTAGTTATAGAACAATAACTTGTACAATAAAATGTAATACAGCTATAGCAATTAAACAGTACAAAATTAACATGAACAAGGTTTATCAGGCAGATTAAATTATAGGCAAAACATTTTACAAAGCAGGGAATCTGCTTTATGGGTATAAGTAATACTACTATTCAATGTTGATGGCACCAGGGATAGGGAACTGAATGAAGGATCACAGATGGGGAGGGAAAGTACAGACAAGTAAGGGAGGAAGAAGAGTGGGAGGATGGTTGGTGAGGTGGGTGGAGGGCAAGGAGAAGGAGAAACTGGGTAAACTGAGGAGCATGGAAGGGCTATGACTCATTGGCAGCCACAGGTGTTGCCTAAACACTCTTGGTGTGTAGGGTAAATAAAATCATAATGCAGATTCTTGTTTCTCAGAGTCTGCCAAGAAACATTCTTAAAGAAGCAAGAAGTGCTAATAAAGTTTATTATACTACTTACACCAAGCAAGTGACAAATAAAATCACAGGAGAGATGGGTTTCTCACAACTCTCCTGAAGAATGTACATAATCTCCAGAATTGTAGATCTTAGGTTCTCTAAGATCTTGTTTTCTCTCCCATGCTCCAGCTTTCCAACAGAAAGTACTAATCTTCTAGAGAAGCTACAGTAGGTTGCAGATAACTATATACTACAGATAACAGCATAGCAACAGAGATTACCTCATAGTCACAGATATGAGAAACAATATGTATTGGTCCTAAGTCACTCTGTTGGATGATGACTTAGGAGACAGAATTACCAATGAGTATCATATGAGACAGAATATGCTTCCTTTAGCATTATAGTTTGGACAAAAGAAATGCTGACAGGTTCAAACTACATGTGGCATTTCTTACTTATGTATAATATAAGAAAAATATATAACAAAGGCTTTCTCTCTATCAGCTTGCTTAGAGACAAACAGAAGTGCTGACAGGGTTCTATTACATGTGGCACATCTCCCTGAGTGTAAAGCACACACTACTTATAATTATGTGAGAATATAAGTATACAGTAATCTAGATAAAGGTATTATAGTGAGGTATAATGAACATGCATGATGAATATTAACATATATTAGCAGCAAAGCACATTCCTAGCACTCATGCTTATATGATCATTGCCCATATCTATATGTTAGTGTAAAATAGCAGTATCACAGTACAATAGACCAGGAATATAGTGTGAGGTGAATGTAAGGTGTATGTGGGATACTAGGGGGCATAACCCAGGTGTAACAAGGAGGGAGCAGTGTGGTCATGAAGAAAGAGGTGAAGAGAGTAAACTGAGGAGTGGGAAGGGCTATGACTCAAGGGCAGGCACAGGAGGTAGTGGTGTGGTCATGAGCAGAGGAGAGAGAGAACATTTGAAAGAAGAAGGGAAATAATGGTTAGAGGGTGCGAATTCCAAAGTTTAAGAAAGTGAAAAGAAAAGGCGCCTGACCAGTGAAGGATTTTACATCACAGTAATACAACTAAGTCACACGTTATTTCTATATCTCTTCCCAGTATCATGCATTTCCATATTTTTATTTTGATAACTTAACTATTTAATTGATCATTGGTCAGTTTCACAACGTTTTGGTTGGTAACTTATTTTTGTAAATTTATTCTTAGACACAGTTGTCCTCTTTATCATTGTTACTCTTTTCCATTTCTATGAACTTTATAGTCTGTATTTTGTATCTGTTATCTTTTCTCAGTTCCTTCCCCAATACACATCCGAAAACAAGCTGTTACTTGCTCAGCATATCTTTCCTCATAAAACCTTTGAAATAAATAAATCTCTTATCACACTAATTCATTAGAAGCCATTGTGGCTCTGACCAGAGATAGTTTTCAATTACAGTCAGCATAAGCTATGACATCTTAAGTGAAACTTCATGAGGCCACCTTACTGCTCCCATTTTATCTCAAAGAGGTAACAGTTAATGAATTATAATACAGAACGTTAACAAAGGAGCTGTTTGCTCCCCTATGGTATAACAAAGTGTGGTCGTCTCCTATAATTAAATGGTGGTTAACTTAGCAGCCATAGCTGGAATGAAATTAATTTTCACAATAAGTGTAAAGTGAAGTATTGTGCCTTAGTCAGTTGCAGGTCAGGACCCAAATAACCTAACTGAAGGGTAACAAGATTTTGTTCCTTCACCTTCACTACCTTCATGGCTATGATTTTAGTATTCCAGTTTGTTATGCATGCATTATACAATGGCAAGAAAATTTTAGTACTCTGATTGGCCAGTGTGTGCCCCAGGAAAAGTGATGATATCTGGCAATAATATCACTTTATAATGCCCAGGCACACATATGAATGGATAACACATACAAAAATCATGCCACTGCTGCAAAGTTATCACTGCTGTAAACAGCTTAAGCTCTCCTCCAGAACTTCACCACCACCATAAATAGCAATCCCATCCATAACTCAGCCAGTCAGGGCAAATGAGATATTGCAGCACACAAAGCACATTTAATTTTATGCCCAGTTTGTTTCCCCAAAGTGAATAGCTTTAGAATACCATGCACACTGTAACTTCTGCTTGTGTGGTTCACTGAAGCTGCACAGTTTGGGGAAAAAGGAGGCATGACAATTAAATGTATTTTCTATGGTGAAATTAAACAGTGATACACATCTTTCTCCATCCCCTGCTCCTCCTCTACTTACTGCAAACGTATAAGAAGCCAAAGCCATGACACCAAACTCCTTTCATGTCCTCTTTGTCTCCCCAAATCATGTTAACACATGCTGTATAATCGCCAAGTGCAACCCCATAAAGAAACTACTCATTTAAACAAAAAGAAAATTAACAAACTTAAAATACAGCCTGCTTTAATGGGTGGGTGAATGAGCATGAGGGATTGACCTCAAAGATCACTGCAAAATGAAAAACCTTAGGGTCTGGGTAAACAACATTATTCATACAGCAGCTCCACCTACTGGTGGAAAATATTATGCACTTTCATTTTAAACATATACCACCACACAGTAAAATGAAATAAATTTTTTTTCTTTTTCTTAAACAAGTTATTGTATAATAGCAATAAAGCACTCCAGAAAACTATATGCAAGTGTGAGCAATTGTTGCTGTAACTATAGCAGCAATTGTTCATATTTGCATCTAGTCTTCTGAAGCCGTTGATTCACTCACTCTAATCAGTCTACACTTAGTGGCTTCTCTAACTGAAAACTAAGAAAATGACCTGAACTTCTACACTTGACATGATTTTAACACAAAACCTTACACTTTATATATAGTTTATGGCATATTATTTACCCAAATGAACACTGCTTGATCACGCCACACTGATGGAAAAAGTGCAAGTGATTGTGAAGCTCGAGGACAGTGCAAGTGAGAAGTTGTTTTCAGAATGCTGTAATAACCAGTTTTGGGTTGCTATGGCATTTGGCACATACATGTAAACCATGTGTTGAAGTGATCACCAGTAATTATAAATAAAAAGTTTACAGTTTGTTCCTATGACTCTTAAAAAATGTTTTCAAAGAGACATTCATGGATATTGTTCAAAAGCATGATTCGGTTCTATCTTTGCTATCTAATTATCTATGCAAATGTTAATGTCTGTGCCCTTCAGACTGCTGATACTGATCATGATAACAGTTGGGTTTGAAATAAATAATTAGTGAGTCTTTGTGTCCTCTGATTGAAGAACACTTTTATGGCTTTTATTTAGAGTTTCATAGACATCCTTGTCCAAAGTTTCATATGCTGTTGTAAATCAGCAGACACTTTTCACAGAGAAGATAGAGAGTTTATTACAAGACAGAAGTGAAAGGTGAAACTTAGCCAATCTACATTCTACAGTGGAGCCTGCCAAGATGAAGCTAGGTGCCACAGTTTCCTGCATGGCAAACAAAAATTAACTCCTATGCAAATGGCCTTGTTTCCTGCAACAGCTCTGCTGCAGAATTCTGCAGAATTGGGCTTTCTCATGGTGGGCTTTATTGTAATTGTACTGTATATAACTGGAGGGAGATTCAGTTGTTTCCAAGTCTGATAATAAAACTGAATTCTTCTCACTGTAGGAACAATACCCCTATGATGGACAACTTAACATGTTCTTTAGTTTCAGTACAGAAACCTCTTTAAGTGGGCAGATCAACTACTCTCATACATTCAATAGAATGGGGAAAGCAAATTAAGAAAATTAACTCTAAGTTTTGTATTGTTGTGGAATGACAGCATGGGCAGGAGTTTCAAATCTCGGATGCAAGCTTTGCCATTGGCAGCTTGTGCCAAGTTCCAGTGCATTTGGGATCCTGTGCTCAATCTTCCATCTAACAGGGTGCTGATGCCTAAGTTCCACAGCTTGTGGTAACAGTGGCAGTGCATCAAACAGATGGTGCACCTAAGAGGCATGCCTCAACAGTTATGGGGTGGTGGGGTGGCAGCTTCGCCTCTGACATGGGCAAAGTACTGGCTAGCACCCACCCCCAACACCACCAAGCTGCTGCTACTACCTTTATACCAAACCAAACCAGTACCCTGGTGGTTTAGTGCCCCCACCCTGATATGCCATGCTGTAAATAGGCATACATCAATCAGTTCTCATTGAATTAGTGCCCTCCAAGCCCCAGTATGCCCCATATAATATGATATACCCCACCAGTCATAACTGTAATTCCCTGGTATCCTCCCACATATGCCCATAATGCAAATCATACCATGGTCCAGGTCACTGAAGCAGCCAGATAAGCCTGCATACACAACAGCATATACCATCCCTAGCTGGTAGTCTTGTGGCCCCACTCCACCACAGAAGGCAGTTCCCAACACCCATTCATCCCCATCCCGTAACTGATCCAGTGACTGGCACAGCCCTCCTCACACCACCCAGCTGGCCACCTGAATGTACTGTCAGAGAACTACTGTATACAGTACACACTCTGACAGTTCATTCAGCAGCTGGCTATGGTGGCATGAGGAAGGCTGTGCTGGTTGCTTGATAGGGTATGGGATAGGGAGGGAGGGGTGACGGGCACTACCTGCTGGGTTGGGGCCACTAGACCACCAAGTAGGGATGGTATGCTGTTAGGTAAACAGGCATATCGGGCTGGGGTGGAGACCTAGACCAGGGGTGTAATTTGCATTACAGGCATATGGGGGAGGTGGAAGATACCAGGAATTACAAGTTATGACTGGTGGGGTATATAATTTTACATTAGGCGTACCAGTTCTTGGAGGCAGCCTCTTATTCAACAGGGACTGATTAATGTATACCTATTTACAGCATGGCATATCAGGGCAGGAGCACTAGATCACCAGGGTAATGGATTGATACAGTGTATGGGTACTGGCTGATCATTGCTGGGGGATCATACAATGGCTTATGGTTGCCAACCCTCACAGAAGATCTTTAAGTACCACTAGACCAGTCCTTAGCTGTTCTAACTGTACTTGGACCTTGTCCTTGGATTGGTTTTGAAATTTCAAGATTGGGGAATATGGCAGCCAGCATCTGCCACAATGCCCTAACATCATGCCACAGCCACTTTTGTGGCCCAAGGCAAGTACAAGCCCCTTTGGCACATGCAGCCTGCATTTTATGCAGGCTGCATTGTAAAATAACTGGGGTGCAGCCCTTGGCACAGGGTGTCTGATGCATCAGACATGTTTGACTCAAGCACCTTGTGTTATTTTAGGGCTTTGAATATCCTGCCCCATGTATCCAGTGATTAAGTAACTGAGCTTTATTTCATGATTCTTAATGCATGCAAAATGTACTTTTTTTTTTTTTACAAGTTTTGGCCAGGAAAGGCACACTATGTTAAGGCATGTTTCAAGGTGCATCCTGAGAGCACAGGAAATTACATGACTTACTCATAGTCACATAGTGGTGGATGTAGGATTCAGAACCAGATCTCCAGGTTAGCAGCTCAGTGCTATTGGCTGCTATGCTATACTGCTAACAAAAGCAATGCATATATGTTTGTGTCTTATTGCTTATTCATCAAATACAGATTTTAATATTGGTGTGCACATTATCAACCATGCCCCCATCCAAAATATTCAAATGATTATATCCCAAGCATAATGCAACTAATAAAGAACCTATTGTGCTTCAGAGAACAATTTGAAAAAATATAGCATTTAGGAACAAGGCATTTTCGACACTCAGAGGTACACCACCAAAGAAGCGGTCTGTAAAACTAGCAGTGTATAGGAACTGTAAAAGGATGAAAGAAAAGAACAAATAATCATATTGTTCAGTTTGGAAACAAGAAAACAGAGGAACTCACCAGATCACAAAAGATGGCAGTTACACTGTAGAAAAGTAACAATCTTATTAGTGTATATAAACACTCAATATTTATAAGGCTTCTTCAGGAGTGCTGCACTCCTGAAGAAGCTGTAAAGTGAAATGCTGAGTGTTCTTTGTGCACTTTAATAAACGTGTTAACACTTATTTACAGTGTCAGTGCCATGTTTTGTGCTCTGGTGAATGCTTTTTTTCCTGATTCGTTTATACTGGGTGACACCTGTTTCCCACTACTCCTTTCTGTTTTTTTCATATTGTACAGTTTTTTGTTTCCCTCAGAAACACTCACACATGCAGTCTAAAGCCTCAAACCCAGTGAGTCATCCCATGGGTATGCAAACCATTGTGCAATACAAGCTGACAAGACTTTGTCAGAGAAAATAACATTTAGCTATTAGTCCGTAGTTCATATATTTTCATGCTTTACTGAATATATGTTCTCCTCAATCATTACTTTTAGGTTTCCATGAAGATATGAGTTATTGTCAGCTTGGCTCAGTTGGTAGCACATCTGACTCTGGACCAGAAGGTCGTGGATTCTCGTCCACATTGAGATTGGACTTGCACCTGAAAATCGCTGGCATCTGAGTGCAGTATTGGGGGTGCTGTACTGCTGGGTGTGCCATCCTTCGGATGAGATGTTAAACCGAGGTCCTTCTGCCCATCCTGGTGGGTGTCCAGGTGGAAGTAAAGAACCCAGGGCACTCTTCGAAAGAGTAGAGAACATTCCGTGTTCTGGACAACATTCCCTTCCCATAAACTGGTTCATGCAATTATCCATGCTGTGTGTGGGTGATGATGTGCGATATGGCTGCCACCACATTCAGTCACTTCATTACCAGTCTAGCATTGCATGTAAAGTGCTTTGGGATGTATGAAAAGTGCTATATAAATGATGATTCTTCTTCTTCTTATTGTCCCTTTAAGGAATTTTTCAGGTTTCTGCAAAACATTACTGTTATCATTGGTAGGAGTAAAATTCCATAAATTACCCAAAATTACATAAATAATCAGATGCCTGTTGGTAAAATAAGTTGCTACTGTTGTTCTGCCTTTCATTTGCCCTGATTTCTACCCACTTCCACTCATTACAAATGGGACATCTTTAAAGCGTAATACACCTTATCAATTATTACCATATCAC
Organism: Neoceratodus forsteri; assembly: GCA_016271365.2. NCBI lineage: Eukaryota > Metazoa > Chordata > Ceratodontiformes > Ceratodontidae > Neoceratodus > Neoceratodus forsteri. Next base: position 421,235,089 of record CM057451.1, read on the forward strand.
TTGGTGATTGCATGTCCCTCTATCAACCAGTTCTTCAGCACCCTCAAAACATTTGATAATCCAGCCTCCATACAGTAGTTCTGAGGTCATTTTAGGTTTAATATCTGACATGTTTAAGCTGGACAGAGGCTTGCATTCTCCTATTTAATGATAAACAAGCATGGAAAACACTTGTTTGGTATCAAGCCCTTAAATTTATCTTGGTCAACTTTCTCCTACTATGTGGTGACATTAAGAGTAGCTATGGTCCTAATCTACTGCCTAAAACCCACTCTATGTTGCCTTCATGTGGCTCTACCATTCCTTTTACACATAAAGATCTGAAGCTCTTACCTATTAAGAGTCTGGTAACTAAAAGAGATGGTCTGACAGCCTTGGTCAGTATTCATAAGCTCAGATTCATAGTATTGTCGGAAATGTAGCATAACTTCAGAATCCCTGATTGACACATTCATATACAAGGGTACTCAGTGTATAGACTTGATAGAATCAAGTGTTGTGGAGGTGGTGTTGCTCTCTATATCAGGAACAGTCTTAAAGTGTCTGTGGCAGTGTGTAACATGACTGATAATATTGAGGCCTTCTTCAAGACAGTACATCTTAACACTGCCATGCCTATACTTGTGGGTTGTATTTATAGACCACCAAAGAAATTTCAAGACATTGATTCTTTTATAGGTGCACTTGCCTCTATTATTGGTAGGTACAACCTTGAGACATTGCTACTCAGTGACCTCATCCTCAACTAGTTGGGAAAGTATTCATCAAATACAAACATGCTCTTTCAATTTAAACCTCTCACAAATGATCATACTATCCACGAGACTTAAGCATTCCATCAATGACCATAGGCTTCTAGACTGGATTCTCATTTACTGCCTGATAGAATCTCAGTTGCTGGTGTACTGTATTTTCAGATTGCTTTTGTGATCATTCTGTCACCTTCTGTACTTCTCATATAGGAATTTCATACTGGAGGATGTGTACTCTGACTTGTCTGTCATATCATGGGACCATATCAATCGTATTTCAGTAGCTGATGCCTGGGAATTCTTTGCTAGTGATTTTCTTAATGTCTGCAAAAACATACACCAATCAGAGAATACCTAGTCAAAGGATACCATTACCCCGAATCTCTAAGGACATTTTTAACTGTTTTCACAAAGGATGCTGTTTGGGCAGATTTAGAAAAACAAATCCCTTAATAACAGAAAAAACTTCAAAATATAAGAAAATTGGCAGTAACTAAAGCAAATGTTGGTTATTACAACAAATATTGGGAAAAACAAACATTCAAAATAATTCTGGTGGTACCCTGTCAGCGAGTGCTACCAGAATAGCACCACACTATATGGTGCTAGTCTGTAATAGCTCACATGGACAGTGACTGGAGATTTACAGCACTTGCTGTAAGAAACATAGAAACATAGACTTTGATGGAAGATAAGGACCGCTTGGCCCACCTAGTCTGCCCATTTCCCTACCTTCAGAATAAGCTGCAGACCCTATTTAACCAACAGCCTATTTCTTCCTATCCCCCACAAAATTGCCTTATGTCTGTCCCATGCATTCTTGAATTCTCCACAGTTTTAAACCCCACAACCTCCTCAGGAAGGTTGTTCCATGCATCCACCACCCTCTCTGTGAAACATACTTCTTGCGATTGCCTCTGAGCTGTCCCACCTCTATCTTCAAATTGTGTCCCCTTGTTCTTGCACATCTCTTTTCAGAAAGATGCTACCCTCTTGGACTTTGTTGATTCCATTGAGGTACTTAAGTGTTTCTATCATGTCCCCCTCTCCCTCCTTTCCTCAAGGGTATACATACTAAGCTCCTTTAGTCTCTCCTCATATGGCTTCTCTTGCAGACCCTGCACCATTTTAGTTGCCCCCCTCGGACTACCTCTATCCTGTCTGTGTCCCTTGGAGATGGGGTCTCTAGAACTGGAAGCAGTACTCCAGATGGGGTCTCACCAACTGTCTGTACAGGGGATAACAGCTTCCTGTTTTCTGCTGGTTATACCTCTCCCTATACATCCCAGTATCCCCCAGCCCTCCCTACCAAGCGCTCCCCTGGTCACTGTCTGTGGTGCTGGTGTATCACAAGGGCACCAGAATCTAGAAGGCTAGCAGAGCTGCTCCCATGGCATGGAGGGCTAGGATATAGAGCAGCCCAGCCAGCACTATTGGAGACCAGGGTTCTAATTCTGGTCTCCATTCATTTACTCACATCGGACTTAGTTTTTAAGGGGCCATGGAAAGAGTATTCCATGGCCCCAGAAGTTTAACCTGCCCCTAATCCACTCCACCCTCTGGAGTAAGAATCATAAGTCTGGGTGCTGCCAGAAGCATAGCCCCAATGTCAGGGTGCAGGGCAGAGCTCCTGAAAGAAAATGTTGTGCTATTTTGTTGTGCTGCTCTTGACTGTTCTATTGTTGTCAGTGCTAGTCTGACCCAGTGACATTCTGGTCAGTGGCTAAAAACATATTTGAAATAAATCATAAAGAACAAGGTGGTCAAATCAGGAACCAATCTGGAGACCATGTCAACTCTCTTTCAGACATTTTTAATGCCTTTAACTTCCACTACACTAACCTCAGCATCTCTGCCAAGCTCCATAACTCCTTGGTGCCATCCATGACTGATCTCTCATCAAGCAGCCCAAAGCCTGAGTCACATAATCTTTCAATCATTAACTTCCAACAAATCACTAAAGCAGAGGTCCACAAAGCACTCAAGTGCCTCAATCCAAACAAGAGTGATGGTGCTGAATCTCATAGAATCATAAACTTTGATGGCAGATAAGGACCGCTTGGCCCACCTAGTCTGCCCATTTCCTGCCTATTGAATAACTTGCAGGTCATAGTTAACCAACAACCTACTTCTTAGAGTTTGATTGTTTTCCTGGTATACTTTAGCCTGTACATAATTATTCTTGCTGGGCTATGCTAACCCGCTTATTGCTGCTAACCTCCCTGGAACCCCCATTAAAATGAGATGCTATATCTCATAGGGCTATCCCAGTTCAAATAAGTTCAGATAGATATATAGATACAATAGATAACTAACTAGCTAACTAACTAAATAATAAAACATTTGAATTTCTAGACATCCTATTCCTTTAACTGAATATATTTGCATGAAAAAGACTCTTTGCCCTTTAGAATTGATCTGTCCTTCATGATTTTCCTCCATTGAAGTCCATGGCAACAGGTTGTGACATCAGAAACAGAGGATTCTGACATCAAAGCATCTCTGATCAACATGAGTAGGTGAAGTCTAAAGGGAAAACAACCTGTTATAATAGCAATGGCTTCAGTAATAATGAATGGAAGGTCCTAGAACTCAGATTTTGGAATTATTTTCTATAACTGAGTTCTGCTGATGTAGACTGTGAGTTTCTTGCAAAACATTGTAAAATTCTGCTGCTTACCTTCAAGTGAAGTCATTTTCCTCTACTTGTGCTATCATAGTTTCCATACAGTGCTATGTCACAAACAGGGAACTATCTTAGTGTTGGCCCATGATTGCAGCAGTAAAACTACTGCTCACAACACTGGAAGCTCAGAATTAGAAACTATTTTGAGTCATCATGGGCTGAGAGGGTAGAGACTTGAATATCCCAGAGCATGCTGTCCCCTCAGGGAGGAAGGGAGGATGCTGCCTTCTCTGCAGCACTGCCACCTGGGTGACCACATGTAGTAGTGTGGCTGAAAGGTACACTTGGTGGAAGTGGTGCATACATCAAAGCATGCGCACCTGTGTGCATCATGATATCATAAACCTGCACTACCATAGAAACTGTGGTGGACAGAAAAGGAGACAGCTGGGCCCTGGTACCAGGGGCTACTGTAATAGCTCATTATATCTGACACCTACTTCAACCAGGGTTGTCTATATAGGGCATGAATTGCACATTGTCTTGGAGTCCTGTTATTGCTGACCCCACGGGGTGGCAAAGCAAGGCTACAAGGCAGCCACAGAGATGACACTCAGGTAAGCGCTATGGGCATCTGATGTCAGTGTATGAAACAGCAATAAGAGAACAAAAAAAAATCAACAGAGGATTATCATCACTTGTACCCAAACAGGAGGAACAAATAATGCCTAAGGTACAAGAATCCTGGTTTAATTCAACTTCAAAATGAGGTGAGGAGAAAAATAGAAATATATACTTTAACATGTAAACTAAACTGCATATGATTTCCAGTGTATTTCTAATGACAATAGTCATTCTTTAAACCATGACTTAGAGTCAACACAACTTCAGAGCCTCACCAGTATCTATGTTATTGCATTGTGCTTAACAGATCTGATGGTATCTAAATCAATAAATGCAGTTATGTAAAATACAATATTCTATCAAAATGTAGGTTTCGTTTGGTGATCTCAGAACTGCAAACTTCTTCAGATTTAAAGTTATTAATAAAAAGCACTCCTAACCATTCTCAAAATCTCATCAGCTCTTCTGTTGCTCAACAAAATATGCATTCTCGATTTAAAATGGAGTTTAAGAGCAATAGCTTGAATTAAGGGGAGTAAGCTTGTTGATAAATGATTCACTAGTAAATGAACACATTGACATCCAGATTAGGTTTTAGCTCATGATCCATTTATCACCTTGTCTATACTCCATTAAAACCAATGTGTCACTTAAATGGAATTGCACTTTTCTGTGCTGTGATTGGTGGAAAAATAACCCACACGGAGAAGGAGCTAACTTTTAATTAATGATGGCAATGCTGCAAAATTAGAAGTTTAGGCAGAATACAAATGTAATATTGCCTAAAAATATAGAACCTACTCAATGACTTAAACTCTAGATATACTTAGATTTTGATTACTTGGAACAACCCATTCTGTATTATCTTGTTTACATGAGTAATCACAGGAGAGAAAGTCAGCGATATACAAATATGCATTCAAATTTATATATGGCACAATTCTTCCAACCTGCAGGCACTATGAATAGTATTTACAAAACAGAGAAATATGTTTTGATTTTAAGTACATTGTGTCTCTTTCATACAATGTTTGGGTGGGTTTTGGTCCTAAAAAAGAATTACCCAGAACTTGGCCAGCTCATAAAATTCAGAGATGAAAAAACTCCCTTGAAACATGGTCTGCATACTCCTGAATGCAAATGTTTAGTTAGTGTGCAATTGTCACTGCAGTAGTATGAATGTATATGGAAATTGCTCATTGAGAGTTTTGAAATCAAACATTTAATATGTTTTGGTGGATTAAATTAGAAGCTGGAACTATATTTAAAGACAGGAAGAAAAAGTATTTAGCTTTATATAGCATCTTCTACATCTGCATTACTATATTCTGAAGCACATTATATACTGTGACATTTGGTATTAACCTTATACTGTAAGTCACCCCACAGAGGAAGTCAGATGAGAGAAAATGTGGGACACACACACACACACACACACACACACACACACACGGCATTGGCCATGTCTCCCAATGCACACAGGTGATGTATATAGCTAAGTCTGACCTTTCTTCCTATTGGGCCTATGCATGAACAGGACTGGTACATGACAAACAGGCACTTACTGCCACTATATGTCACACTCTGCAGCTCAAACCACATTTGTATTTATTTAGCCTTAATTGACAGGTACAGTAAGCACACTAGAAAATCATACTGCATATTTTTAGGTGTGACCCTGGAGAATTACAAGGTAATACAAAAGCATACAACAACAACAAATACAGTGATAGTTGCAAGCTGTAAAACAGCAGATTGACAATTACATAGTCTGAAAGTTGAAATTACAATAACATTTTCTAGTGTGCTTATTGTACCTGTCAATTAAAGCTAAATAAATAAAAATGTGGTTTTGAGCTGCAGAGTGTGACACATAGTGGCATGGCCCAGTAAGTGCCTGTTTGTCATGTGCCAGTCCTGTTCATGCATAGGCAGAAGAACACATTGCAAAATCAGTGGGTAGAGAGACAAAACCTTTACAGGTACATAGGTGAAAAAAGTAAGGCAAAGGGAGGGATAGTGAGACTAAGGGGGATGGGAAGCGTGGAGGATGACAACAGTAAAGCTGACATAATGAACAGGTATTTCTGCTCAGTCTTTACTGAGGAAGAGAAGAGTAATGGGTCTGAAGGGGTACAAGGGGTGAGAATGGTGTAGAAATGGACACAAGTCCCTTTACATGAGAAAGGGTCCTGAAGGAACTGGAAGTAATAAGAGTTGATAAAGCAATGGGGCCAGATAGGGTGCACCCCAGGGTCCTCAAAGAACTAAGAGGTAGTAGTAAGTAGTAGTAAAAATTTTTATTCATACAAAAATGAATAAGGATATCTCCACTGAGCGAAGCTCCTTTACAGTGAGATCCAGGTGTCATTTCCAGTTACTCTTATAAGTTAACAATAGGTGGTGGCTGAACCTCTGGCTATCCTATTTAGCCGATCACTGGAAACAGGGAGGTACCCAAAGACTGGAGGACAGCAGATGTAGTCCCCTTATACAAAAGTGGGAACAAACAGGAAGTGAGACTACCAGACCAGTCAGCCTCACCTCGGTATGGGGAAGATCATGGAAGCACTACTGAAGGAGAGATGGTGGAACATCTGGTAGTCAATGGACTACCGGACCCAAGGCAGAATGGTTTCACCGAGGGAGTCATGTCAGACCAACCTTGTTGAATTTTTTGACTGGGTGACTAAGGAGATGGATCAGCGGAGGGCAGTGGACATGGCCTATCTGGACTTCAGCAAGGCCTTTGACACTGCGCCACATAGAAGACTATTACACAAACTGGGGAATATGGGTGTGGCCAGGACAGTAGTGTGGTGGGTAGGTAACTGGCTGGTTGGCAGGACACAGAGGGTGGTGGTAAATGGCTGTCACTCGACAGAGGAAGTGTGACCAGTGGGTACCACAGGGATCAGTGCTGGGACTGGTCCTATTCAACATCTTCATCAGTGACATTGCACAGAACCTAGAAGGCAGAATTTCACTGTTTGCTGATGACACAAAGCTCTGTAACAGAGTAGACACACCAGAGGGTGTAGACAGAATGAGAAGGACCTGCAGAAACTTGAAGAATGGTCAGGGGTTTGGCAGTTGAAACTGAATGCAAAAATTGCAAGATAATGCATATGGGGCACAAAACCCTGACACAATATATCAGTTGGGGGTGAGGATATAGCATGCATCAAGCAGGAAAGGGATCTTGGGGTTATCATCTCTGAGTGACCTCAAAGGTAGGAAACATGTGACAAGGCAGCAGGTAAAGCAAATAGGATGCTGGGATACATAGGCAGGGGCATCACCAGCAGGAAAGGGAGGTCATAATTCCACTATACAAGACACTAGTGAGGTCCCACCTAGAGTACAGTGTACAGTGTACAGTTCTGGAGACCTTACCTACATAAGGACATAGACAGGGTAGAGAAGGTTCAGAGGAGGGCAACAAAGATGGTGCATGGATTGCATCACAAGTCCTATGAGGACAGGTTGAAGGAAATGAACATGTACTCCTGGAGGAGAGGAGGGAGAGAGGGATATGATAGAGACATACAAGTATCTTACAGGGAGGAACAGGGTGTGGGAATACACTATTTTTAAGCAAAAAGATGTTTCAGGATAGAGGCATGGGATGAAGTTGGAGGAGGGCGATTCAGAGGAAACGTGAGGAAGAATTTCTTCACAGAACTGGTGGTGGACAAGTGGAACACCCTACCAGAGGAAGTGGTGGGGCTGAAACAATCACGGGATTTAAGAATGCATGGGATAGACATAAATGAATTCTGGAGGTCAGGAGTAAGGGCAACAGACTGCTAGGAAAACATAAACTGAACTTACAAGCTCAAATGGGCAGACTGGGTGGGCCATAGGCCCTTATCTGCCGACACTGTCTATGTATCTATGTAGTGAACACAGACCAGCTATATACTTGATCAGGTACAGTTACAAAACAGTTCAAAGCATGGTATATGGGGGCATGGCCAACCACCACCAAGATGGTGACCTGATTGTGCAGCTCTCTCTGCATAGAGCCTAGAACCTGATTAAATACAGTTCCTGTGATCCCGATGGGAATTATCTTATCTAATACAACGGTGACCTGAAACCATTCACTTACTTTGGGCTGTTTTCTGGAAAAATTGGATACAGGACTCCTTCAACAGCAATCAGTCTGTTCTGAAGTCTCCACACAGATAGGCCATATGGTGCATTCGGACCTCAGGAAGAGAAGAGCCCTCGGTCAGAGAGATGTTCGGCCGATATCGATTTCAGCATTGCTGCATTAACGCTAGGTGAACACCACTGCAGTATCAATGCAGCAATTGGATGCAAGGTGGACCGAGTTGAACAGAAAGTGACAGGTCAAGAAGATGTAATGCAGGGGCACTGTGCAACTATGTGGGAACAGGCAGCCCAAATCCATTTTTACATGACAAAATTGAAGATCTGGAAAATAGGAACCGCCACAATAATCTATAGATGCTTGGTTTTCTGGAGGGCTGCAAAGCAGGAAAGCTCTATCTTTCTGGGCGGCAGCTCCCTGAAATTTATTTTACAACTTCCTGAGGGTACTGGTCATGATTGAAAGGGTGCACCCTCATTGCAGCCGAACCCAAGCAAGAGGACAGACCTAGACCGTTTAGTGTGCAAATTTTCAATCATACAGAAAAGAAGCAATCCAAGCTAGAGCCAGGGAACTGGGGCAACTGCACTGAAATGAACACTCGATTATGATCTGTCATGATTATTCCAGGAGTTAGCTGCCAAAAGGAAGGCTTTCACTGATGTCCGCCAAGCTGCACACCCACAAGTCTCTTTACCCTCGCTTATCCGCCATTCTATAGATCTCAGTCAATGGTACCACACACCAATTCACTTCTCTGGACACTGCAATTGCCTTCATTGCAGAGAGAGGCAATGCAGCCCAGGGCTCCTCATCCTGCAATCAGAAGGAAGGACCGAACTGCCAATCTTTAGTGAAAGAGGGACCGTTAGATGCCGCAACGGTGACATCCGCTACATCCCTCATCAGGAGTTGGACCCCATAAACTAAGAGCTAGGAAAAGTCCACTGATATCACCTCATTGTAAGTGCGGCCACCCACAGCAAAGGGTACTCTTCTCGGAATAACAGGGTCAGAATTTTACTTCAGCAGATATGACCGAAATAGAATATGTCAGCCCATATTTCTCACAGAATCATTTTTCCCCACTACAAGACCTGCCAGACGCGATCGAGGTGAAGAGATGGATATCAACCAAGCGACCTCTAACAGAAGCTCCTCCAGAGAAAAAGAAACCACAGGCCTCGCCACAGATGCAGCCTTTCCCTTACAGGATGCAGAGTCATGATCTTCGCCCCGGTTCTTCACCAAGCCACAATGCCAAAAACAACCAGGCAGAGCCACAACAATCCTAACCAAGATGATGACCTGATCAATCTAAGTTCAAATGGACTAAAAATCAGATAAGTACTGAGGATAGGTGTCTCGGGAATTGGCGATTAATAGGAGAGGATAGCAAGAACACCTGGGGCCTGTACAGCTTTGAGATAAAAATCTCAACTCCATCAATGCAAGTCAGTATGGACCCAGAACAGCCCTCATTCTTGCCTCTAGATGCTAATCCTAGAGTTACATGTTAAAAGGAATATCTTGTAATGATAGGTTTACTGTGGCCTTGGGCCAGCTATGTAGTGAGTTTATAAATGTGCTGCATACTGTTTAAAGTGTGAGCAATTAGCTAAAGGTTACTCAGTTTATTTCTGCCCATTCTGGTAGATCACTTTATACCTTCCCCTATTTCCTAATTTATATAATGCACAAGCCTCTTGAGGTCCAGCACAGGGGAGGAATGGCCAGGATGCCAAACAAGGTGGGATGCTGACACGTGTACTGAGCCTCCGTCAGGTCCTATACCTGCAGGCAGACTTTCTACTCTCCCTCTGCACAGGGCATTGTGTAGGAAACACAGTTGAAATAAATCACTCACACCCTGGGAAGGAGGCTATATGTAGTCCAAATCTACCATGTGCTCTCAGGTAATTATTGTTTATTTGGGCTGAAGGAAATATTGGGGAGAGGACTGTGAGAAAAATTTCGACATCTCCGGAAGGTGTCTTGGGATTAGGCCCACTTTATGATACAACTCTAAAGAGCTCCTCTCCACTGTAAAGTAACCTGCCATTTCATATATCGGAATAAGCAGAAATAGATCTAGATTTAGACTGAATTTTCTGTTTTAATTCCAGATGCCTCCACTTGGAGGTAGAAATTATAGTGATGCTGTACTTGAGCATTAGGGTAAGATGTTTAATAATGTAACAGGTTTGTTGCTTAACCCTCCTGGCCTGAATGATAATGATGATAGCTGGATTACCCCAGGCCGCATATAAATTTTCAGTATGATAGTTCCTTTGTATTACAGATATTGCATTTTAATGTTAATTCTAAGAGGGTTTGTTTTGTTAAGGGCTCTCTGTCTAACTTATGGGGCCTAAAAGACAGTATGTTTAGTTTCTTGGACCCATTAGTTAGGACCCTTTGGAATCCCTCCCCATGAGTTTCAAAGATGGAGGGAATGCAATGGCTCTGGTTGCACCTGAGGCAGATGATTTTATAGCTAAGTCACCAACAATACCGGGTAGACAGGCCAGTAAAAACAGCTAAAGATCCGGTTCCTGTCTCTGCCAGGGGCCAGGGTTCTCCGCCAGCCATAGTTAGATTTATAAATATAGATCACTCAAAGCGACCTCTCTGTTGCCCAGTAGCCAGGGTGCAGGCTATCACACATATGTGTTTCCTGGAAAGGCTTGGGGCAGTGATTTGATGATAATTTACACTTGCTTATATTGATTATACTGTACTGGTCAGCCTAGCAGCTGTGTAGTGTAGGATAATCTCCCTTATGGGAATTCAGTATCTCCACGTCCCACAACATGATTGGACATGCCATTGGCTGGGGCTCCAGCTGGTTAAGTCCTTTGTGCTTTCTAGTGTGTTTAGTTTGATAAGTTATGTAGTTTAGTTAGGTAGATATTGACAGTAGACACAAGGCCCGTAATCAGTAACAGTATATTGTTAATGTCTAATCAAGTCCTCTAGGTGGCACATAGTATATGTGAGACACTTGCTAAATAATCTGTTTCATAGGTCAATACAGTAGGACTGGCTCCAAGGTACCCATTACTGAGTTCTTCTTATCCCCATGGGTAATCATTAGGCTAAAATAACGGATGTGGTGTTCCACACCTGGAATGTCAAAGGACTGAACTCCCCATGAAATGCAAGAAAGTCCTGACACATCTGAAACGCTTACACTCCAAAGTTGCCTTTCTACAGGAAACCAAACTGTCAAGGGACGACCATACCTAGTATGAATAAGGATTGGGCAAGCCAACAGGTTCATTCTAATGCTCTACCAGGAAGCATGGTGTTCTAATTCTTCAGCATAAATCTCTCCCTGGACATTAATACAGACAATTTCTGATCAAGATGGCAGATGGGTGATAGCTACATACCAAATTCCCACAGGACCAGTTATGTTACACAATATCTATGCCCCCAATAAGGACAATCCCCAATTCTTCCATAATCTCACAGAGGTGATATTAGAGTTTATACCCCAGGACTGACCTCTCCTTGTAGGTGGAGATTTTAATCTGACTCTGGTTCCTTCTCTAGATAGGAACAATATGAGCAAAGAAGCACACATCAGAAGTGGAAAGCCCTCCTCCAAATGATCTCAGATCAGGGGCTCACAGAGCTATGGAGACTTTTCACCCCAGAATGATGGATTACACCTTCCACTCAGAGTCCATGCCTCATATAGTAGGCTGGACTTTTGGTTAAGCTCACCAACCTTAACATCCAAAACCCTCGCTGTTACAATTCTCCCCAAACCATTTCTGACCATGCCCCAGTGCAGCTTCTTATACAATGGTACATTGTAGCTCCCCATCCAAACAATGGAGATTAGACCCTCTCTTAGTGAGGGACTCGGACTTTATTCCATGGGCCAAAAATGGCGCCCTTTTTTGCTGAATATCCCATAACAGACACCTCTGCCACTACCACATGGGAGACTTTTAAGGCCCTGATGAGGGGTAATATTATGGGGTATGCAGTGGTAAAGCTGAGAGAGAGGGAGCACCAATTGGCGACCTTAGAAAAGACATTAGCAATAGAGGAAGGCATCTTTAAATCTATGCCCTCCCTCCATTCACTCCCTACAGGCAGAACCATTTTGGGTCTGGCGCTTTGAGATTAACCAGTTCTTAATAGGAAGACTGAAGTAGCCATTCTCCATCTAAGACATACCTTCTGGGAGGGGGTGACAAAGGGGCAAACACTTGCATACCAACTAAGAAAGCAACAGGCTAGCAGACATATTTCAGGTCTAAAAACAAGCAAGGGTATTGTGCACATCCCCAGAGGACATTAACAACAACACGTCTTCTTTCTATAAAACTCTTTATTCCTCCACACACACAGAACCAAATAGGAGACCCAATCATTTTTGAATACTTTACATCTATCAAACTGCAGTTACAGCAAGCACAGCTTTGGACCTTCCCATTACCAGAGAGGAAGTATCGGCAGCTATTCAAGGTCTGAAAAAGGAAGTCCCCAGGTAGTGATGGCTACACAGCAGATTTTTATCAGGCATTAAGACAGATTATTTCACCTCTTTTGACCTTATTCTTCCAGGAGATAGAGCTTGGTGCCATTTCCCCCTATGCATGAGGCCATTATTGTGGTCATCCCAAAAAGATAAGAATCCTACTAACCTGGAAGTTACAATCCCAATTTTCAAAACAATCTGGATAGCAAACTGTATGCTAAAAGCCAGGCAACTAGACTTAGCTCCTACCCCTGGGCTTATACACTCATCACAGATGGGATTTATACTGGGTCACAACAGCTCAGACCACTTGAGAACCCTGATGAGTCTGGTGCCCTTTTCTAAGTCACTTCAACACCAGCCACTGCCATTGCAGTGGACTTTGAAAAAGGCATTTGACTCTGTAGAATGGGACTACCTCTATAGGGTTCTTACAGATTTTGGATCTGGATGTATTTCTTTCCCAGATACAGGCTATGTATGCTGGCCCTCAGCCAGAGTTAATACAAATTTGATACTCTCACCCATATTCCCACTGGAAAGAGGAATGAGGCAGGGTTGCCCTCTTTCTCCTCTCCTTTTCATCTTAGCCATCGAGCCTTTGGCGCAGAGCGATACAAAATCACCCGATATAACTGGTCTGACAGTGGGAAGTATACAGTACACAACTTTAATGTATGCTGACAACCTTTTGCTTCTCTTGTCAGATGCCCAATGTGCCATCTCTCCCTGCTCAGTCTTCTAGATGCCTTTTACAGATATTCAGGCCTACGACTGAATCAGAACAAGACTGAAGTAATGCCCTTACTAGCCATTGTACACAACAGATGGTTGAGGCTGCTGACCTACGTTGGGCTTCAATGGAATAACTTATTTGGGAATTATCTTAACCCCATCCTTGGATACAATATGGCAGAGTAAAATACACCCCTCTCTCTTCCATTAAGACAGAATTGGACAGATGGAAGTTCCTTAAACTTACTTTAGCTGGGAAAATTGCGTGCCATCAGAATGATATCTGCCCTAAACTTTTTTACCTCCTTATGCATTTGCCTGTCCCTCTTCCTAAGCACTGGGACAGGATCTTTGATAGGCTGGTTGGAGACTTTCTGTAGGAAGGATCTAAACCTAGACACAGCCGTTCAAACTTAGGTCCCATTGGGCAAGGTGTCTGGAATCTTCCATGGATAGAGGATACCACAGGGCTTTTCTGTTGGCCCAAACGGTAAAGTGGTTCTGCCTCTCTCCTCCCTCTCCCCACAATGGATACAACTTGAGCTGGATATGATGGGAACTGCCTTCCATTCCTCCCTACTCTTAGGAGGAACTTGTCTCAAAATCAGACCAGTCTGTAGACCTTATACAGAGCACAGTACATCTATGGTGGAAACATCCCGAGCATATTCATTTGGTACCTCAGGTGGCTGAAAATGGACCCTCTCCACTCCCATATTCTCCCTCTGGCAGAATCCTCCATTACCATAGGTGGTACTGTAGTGTTATGGAAACATTGGTTGAAGTTGGGCATTTCCAAAATGGAAGATATAGTGGTACCAAACCTCAAAACAATCCATTCCTTTCAATCCCTCTGACAGATATGGGAATTCCATACTCAGGTTTCTGGAGGTATCTCCAACTAGAGAAGCAACTTGACATCTTTTAGTCCCTACCTTGACCTTGACATATGGTAAAGACTCTGAACCCTCTGACCTCAATACCTGGTTACAACATCCTTGGGGACTAGCAGGTCATATATATGCCAAAATTAGGGATACCCTTCCTTCTCAATCGGAGGAGGCAAGATGTAAATGGAAGAAGATGTTGCAATCTCATATCTCTGCTGAGGCTTGGGACCAGGCCTGGAAAGATACCCATAGCTGGTTCAAAGATGCCAGATCCAGACTGAATTAAAACAAAATTGCCCATTCTTGGTATCGAACTTCTGCTGTTCTGCACAAAGCCAAACTGCTGGAGTCCGATTGTTGCTGAGAATGTCAGAAATCAGGTGGTGATCTTACACATATTATGGTCATGCCAAGGGATCCAACCCTCTGGTGAGAACTACAGACTTTAGCCTCTAAGGTAATACAACAACAGATTCCTCTTAGGCCTCAGTTCAACCTATTGGGAATACATAGGAATCTCCTTCAGCTGTCACCAAAATGTACAGGTGGCTTGCTCTGTTGACTCTGCAAACTAAAAGAGCCATTCTCTGCAAATGGAGATCCTCTCTGGTCTCACAACATCAGAGATTCTGCTGTCCCTCGGCCCTGGCCAAGTTAGATAGAATTTCCCATTTTCAGACTTCCAAATTTCTATATTCAGACTTTGCTGGGAACCTTACCTTAACTACATACAGCCTCAGATAGGAGTAGGATGAATGCTTCCCAAACCAGGCTGGATACAATATGGTTGAATGAGGGCAGTTACCACAGAGAATAAACGTCTCGATGGGAAACGCATGCCTATCCCTTCTGAGGATTTGATTTAATATGGCTCATCTTTTCACTTTCACTCTCTACTTTCAGGTACATTTGGTTGTACACCTGATCTTCCATCTTTATACATCAAGAAGTATTTAAGTTAAGAACTCAAGCTTTGGTATATATCTGTTTCTGCCCTAGGTTGGTCAGAATTTTGCAGAGCATATACACATTTCTGCCCAACTCTTTCTCCAGAGGTCATGAAAGGGGATTTGATTGGCATGTCCAGACATATGGAATTTTACTTGGTGTGCTTATGTCTGGCAAAGACGATCGCTTGTGGTGGAGACTTTGCCCTGGTGAGTGTAACAATTTGTTACTTACATGAATGTTTTCTTCTAGATATTTTTGAATGTATGTATTAACAGTTAGACTAGTTGGTACAACTCTATGACATCATTTACTAATTTTAGTGAAAGATCCAAGTCACTTTACTACCCTGTGAATCACCAATCTGCCCTTGTAGTAACAGTGGGATTATTGGACTGATATGCCATTTGCCTTAAATCTGCACCCTGTAACCACTGCAGATAATGATGTGAGCTGTGTCAAATTATTAAATCCAGAAAATAATACAAAGTTTATTCAACGCATGGTATACAAGGTAACTCAGACCTTGTGAGCATGGACAGTAAGCAACCATGAGTAGGATAAGCAATATGGGAGGAAAAGAACAAGGACCCCCAGCCCATATGATAAATATCATGCAGTAAATGCATAAGCATTCTGAGTTAGCCTTCATAAAATCCCTGAGGAGCTCTGGAAAAGTGAATGAGAGACAGGCCCACAAGCCACAGATGGGAAGGAGTTCAAGAACCTCAATTCCCAAGCTACAAAGGCATGGTCACTCAATGTAGTATAGGTCTTAGAAACCACCAACAGGGATTATTCAATGGACACGAGTTAACAGCTTCCAACAGACTCTATGCTGGCCTGCCAGGATAAGTGGGGTAGAAGTTATGAGAGTCTTGTGAACAAAAACAACCCAGGGAAAAGAGCAACTCTTGGCAGGGATAATCAGCTCAATTTGCTATAGAGGTCATAACAGTGTGTAAGACAGGCAGCCAACAGAGCAAACCAGCAATATCCCATTTACAAAGCTGAAGCCTTAGCCACATTTGTGAAAGTCTTAAGCCCTTAATTATGGCTAGTGAAGAGCACCTACCTAGCAAGAGCAACACAAGTCTTTGAGGTTAGAATATCTTTGTTCCTATATGCCAGACCCAGTCTGCATCTTATGGTACTACACACACCTGCGATATGCAGGATAGGTCTAGCTGAAGGTCTAGGGTTACTTGAAGGTACTTGAAGGAGAGCACAGTGGTAATTGAGGACCCCTTAGTGCTGGAGACTATTGAGGGTTCATGGCTGGAGTTGATCTTATCAGGTGGACCAAAGAGTTTTACCTGTATCTTCTTCACATTGAGGACCAACATATTTGCTGTTATCCAACCAAGACTCTATACAATGGAAGTCATCATTTAGCTGTGAGTTAACAGTTCTAATATTGTTTGCACTGGTTAGTAACACAAGGTTGTCCACATACAAAGTTGAACTTCAGACAGCAGCACCCTAGGGAGCTTATTTGAATAGGAAGAAAAGAAAAGGCCCTAGGACAGAGCTCTAAGGGACTCTCAGCTTCAAGGATGTTAGCTCAGACATCACTATGTTAAATGTATGGATCAATTGCCTATCATGAAGCTAATTAGAGAACCAGGCAAAAGCGTGGGTGGAAAATCCTAGGAGTGAAGCTTGAGATAAAGGAACTTAGGGTTCACTATGTCAAAAGCTTTTGAGAGGTCCACAAAAATCAACCTGTAAGTTTGCTAATGACCATAGCAGCCCTGATGGCAGAGGTAACAGGGGTAACAGCAGTGGTGGTGCTATTCCCTCCAGGAGCCATGCTGCTTTGGGGACAATATGTTATAGAAGTAACTATATTCAGTGACCTGGGATGTAACAATTTTATCAAGGATCTTATTTATTTATTTATTTATTTATTTATTTATTTATTTATTTTATTTATTCAAGTCTCGGATTACAGTGCCTTCAAGTCAAAGACTCTTTACAAAGTTACACATCAGAGTAAAGACAACACAACAAAGAACTAAATACAAGTAGAATACATGACACATGGAATTGGGTACAATCATTCATAAAAGTTACAGACAGGTAAAAGTTAGCAATTCAGGTTGCAGCATGAGTTATAATCTGGTTAAACTTTACATTCAAATTTCAGTCAGAAGTGCAGTAGGTTTGGGACTTAAGGAAGTACACAGGGAAAGGGCAGAAAGGGATGCTGTCAGGAATCTGACATTGTCATAGGAGTGCAGAGGGAGAGAAAGGGAAGGATGCTGTCAGGTTTGACATTGTCAAGTGGAGAATTGGGAGATGAGAGGGAGGACAGGGGTTGGAAGGAGTATAGCGGGTGATGGGAAGGAAAACAGAGTGGGAGTAGGAAAGTGGGGGTAGGGGAGAATGGGCAGGCAGGGGTCTGTGGGCAGTGTTGGGTGTGGAAGTGCAAGAAGAGGTGAGCACAGGAAGGGAGAAGGAAGGAGAATCAGGGAGGGAAGGGAAGGGAGAGGAGGGACAAGTAGCAGGGACAGGGAAAAGGAGAGGGAGAGAAGGAATGAGACAATGGATGGGGTGAGGTCAGGATGGTGAGGGTGCAAGGAGAAGGCAACGCGTGAGGCTCAAAAGGGCTTAAGTGTGGTAATCACAGCTGCTAAAAGCAGTGAGGTGTTGTCTAAGTTTCTGTTTGAATGGGCTAGTTTAGGTTCTTTTAGAATATCAACAGGAGTTTATTTAACTGGTTAGGAGCATAAAACCTGAAGGACAATTGGGTTTGCATGGTCCTAACAGAAAGTGGTCAGATAAGCATGCCTGGAGGCACTCCTGGTGCCACACTGCTTGGGAGCATGCATGATGAACTGTCGAGAGGATGGGGGTCAGGCCCAGTGAAAATGTTCTTCATGCGCAGTCCTACCATTGAAGTTCGCCATTTGGTATGGGTGTAGAGGTCACATGTATGCTGCGCCTGGGTGCACCTGAGATTAGATGGCAGGAATTGCTGAGGGTAATGCATATGCTTTTAAGGGATGTCTCAGAGGCTGAGCCATAAATGACTAGGCTGTAATCTATTATGGGGAGCACAGAGCTAGTAACAACAAGTCAAAGGTCATCAGGGTCATGCTCTGTATGTGCCTGTAAAGGATCCCTAGTCTTGAGTTAACCATCTTTGAGACATTACTGATATGCTCACAAAAAGATAAGGTACTGTCAAGGGTTATTCCAAGGTAATTAAAGGTACAAACCTGCTCTATAAGGACATCAAAGTTGTTCCATATGATTAGAAATGTAGATTTTGTTTATTAAGAGGGCTGGCGAAAATCATAGATTCTTCTATGGATGCAGTATAGCGTAGTGATTTAAGGCTCTGTGCTGCAAACCTGAAGACCTGGGTTTGAATCCCATGGCCGCCATTGCATACTATGTGATTCCAGGCAAGTCATTTTAATTTCCTTGCTCCCAGTACACACCTAGAAACAAGCTTCAACTTAGTGTGCCTTTCCTGGTTAAACAATTTCCCTGATCACTGATAGTATTGCAATGGGGCAATCATTTCTCATAGTTTTAGCATCTCCTGCTTGAAAACCAGGACTACTCTAGCCTCCTTCCACACATCTGGGACAACTCCAGTAAGTAGGGAGTGGCTGAATATGTAGGATAAGGAGGACACAAGTACAGGAGCATCTAGGCATATAAGCTTGGCTCCATGTTATCAAAGCCAGCAGTGGCAAATGAGGAGATTCCACCTAGGAGTCAGGCTGTTTCCAGTACTCAGACTGCAAGTAGAATTGATGTTGTTGGGTGGAGGATGAAAGAGAGACATAGGTGGGTACTGTGGAGTGGTACTAGCAAATGGAAAAGTAGGGAAGACAAAGCAGAAAATTGCCTATTAAATGCATTGGCTGTAGTAAGAGGGTAATTACTGTTTATCCCATCCAGGAAGAGTTCATTTGTGAATTGTGAGGCAGTGCTGCAAACCACATTTTTGATGTTCCACCAGAAACTATAGGGATCTCTAGCAGATCTAATGGAGCTAGACCTGCAGAACTCATTTTTAGCTTTCTGAACGGCTTTCTTACAGACATTCTTAACTCGCCTATATTCAAGAAAGTCAGCCATAGCATGAGTGGACTTAAATTTAGTACAGGATTTATCCATGGATCTCATGCAGGGCAAATGCAGCAACCCTGGCTGGCACAATGATTGGTGTGTAGCTCAGGGCATGGGAAGGTCCAGCCAGTTGAGCAAACCTGGACTGGACACAAGCCTTCAAATCAAAAGCCCAGGCCACTTCTGGAATGACCCCACCGGTTTGTGTGGAAGCAGGCCATTACAGGATATGGCAGTCAGCAAAGGACTGCCATACCACAGAAGCAGGGATGTTTTTATTAAAAAAAAAAGAATGCCACAACCATCCTAACCCTAGTCCACTGTGACACAGAAGAGGCCTGGGTCCATATCTGTGGGATAATTGCAGGCCTCATCTTTCTTACTAGAAGGATGAGTGTCAGTTATGCATCCCTCTGGCTGGTGCACCAGAACCACCCTGACTCTGGGCTGGCAGAGAATTAGTGCCATAATATATGATGTGAATTTCCAGCCCAGCAACTGTCATACTGTACCTTCTCCTTGCCCTACCACTGAATGAGCATGGAAATGTGCAATGTACAAGCTCAGTTAGGGCCTATGAGAGATGAATGTTTCAGGAAGATGATAACTGCATTCATAGGTGTCCAAAGGACATTCGAGATATGAGCAACTCAGCCCAATGCACCACATATCATGTAAGTGTAGAGCTTAAAGAGTACAGGAAATCATTTCTAAGGGCAGTTGTTTCTAAAGTTCTTATTTTCAGAAATGATATTCAGTCCACTAAATTGTCCATATTTAAAGAGCTGCTGATGCCTCAAGGAATTCATGGAAAAACAAAATTAGGTAGATTTCAGCTTGTATTCCATGTATATTCTATAGATTTCTCTTCCCCATTATTTATTTCTGAGAAATCTGCATGAAAACATGATCTCTATCCGTGAGAGTTCATCTGCCTCTATACTGTAGCTTACTCCCTACCTCAAGTCATAATCCTCTGCTGTTTCATCACAGTCTGTTGCCATAGGAGTAACTGTGATGTCACAAACAGTGCAGTATGACCTCAGGTAGTAAGAAAGCAGCAAGAACAGATGAACTCTTCTGGAGAAAAGATCCTGTTTTCATGCAAATACCTCTCTGATAAATAATGGGGTGGAAAATATAAAACTAATGTGAAATATAAGCAGAACTGAGTCTAAATATTATGTTTTGGGCCCAGAGGGTTGAGTTGCTGGCACCTTACCGACCCTCACCGGTGACCCAGGTTCGGAACGGACTTGGGTGCAGGGGGTCAGCAAGGAGGAGAAGATTGAGCATCCGGAGGACTGCTCTCCTCTCTAGGGTGGGATCAGGGGACACATTGATCAGCAGTGGTCCCCAGGAGGCACTACCTGAGCATGCACCAATGGGGACGTGAAAAAACAGGAGAAATTGGCGCCTGATGTGAGCAGCTGGAAGGCCATCCACAGTTTTGCCATAGTACCCGCCTGGATCTGTGTTCCACGGGGTTGGGGATCCCTGCAGCCCTGCTGTGGGGGCTGCAGGAGTCAGGGTGCCCATGGTAGAGGTGGTCGGCAGCTAGATGTTCCCGAGAAGGGAGCAGGTCAAGCGCCAAAGGAGGAAAAATTAGTCAAAAAAAATATATATTATGTTTTGCAAAGTTCTCCTGAAGGCGCCAGCTGCTCTGTAACTTTACCAGAATAAAAGTGATATGAAAATCTGTATTTTGCATTGTTTTGATTTTATGGGTAGCATTCTGTTACATTTCTCTTCACGGAACCTGAGATCTGGGCCCTGAATCACAAACAATTGCAAAGGCAATGCAAAATTTTGCGTTGTGCATTGCGGTTTCCCAGGCATCAAAATTACTATTTACAGTCGGACAGTGCACAATGTGTTTTGACTGTAAATAGAGTATTCTAAACAGCAGTAATCCCAATACCTCCAGTGCTACCCCAGTAGCATTGCCCCAACATGCAGCCAGGAGCATGGGTCCACAAGGAATAGTGCAGGAACACTATTTCCAATTCACAAAGGCAGCCATGCACTGAGCTCATTGGGCATGGAAGGCACTAAGTGGCCATTAGCATGCCCATTATGGGCAGATTTGCATAGGCTCCTAAGAGTGTGGCATGCCCCTCCCAGCCCCTGCCACAGAAGCAGTCACAGTCCCTGATGGCAGTGTCCCCCTTCCACTGGGTGCTGATCGTCGGCTCAAGGATACTACAGGAATGTTCCTGGTGGCTACTATCTCCCACCCAGTGATTGCTGATTGCCTGCAAAGTATAAAACAGAAATTTCCTGGTGCTAGTACCCCCATGCCGTTCAACATCCCAATCACCTAAATATATTAAAACATATCTTCCAGGTGGCTAGTGGTCTCTCCCCTGCTGATCACCATCCCGTCACCTAGATATTTATTTATTTAGTTTTTGGTTGACCAGGTAAGTGCACTAGATGAATCCTGCCTAGTTTCAGGCATGACCCAGAGGAGGTGGATACAGATGAATGCCAACTGACCTTAAACCAGATTAAGCTGTTGGTGCTTTTTTTTTTTTTTAGTGAATGACAGACATTTGACCAGGACACTGGGAAATTCCCCTACTGCATGGCCAGTAGGGGACTTGCTGATTGACTGACCACAGGATCAGTTGGTAGCCTGCACTGCTGGGGATGGATGGCGGAGCTACGGAGCAGCCGAGGGCTGCAAGTGAAATGATGAGTATGGTTGTACAGAGGAAATTACCCTGGAGAATACTGAAACGGAAGATGTGGGTTATTTGTTTCTCTGGATAATTTAACAGATTCAGAAAAGGTGAGTAGTAGCTCTGCTACAGTACAACGCTTACTGGAGGTGAGGAATTTACAATTGAAATTGGAAGCCTTACGAGAACAGAGGACTGTAGCGAGCAATTGCATGAGTTAAGCAATGTGGAATCTGTGAAGCTTACCAAGTTGGAAGAAGTTTCGATCGGTGTATCAGATGTTACCCTCCCTGACCAAATGGAATCTCCACTGGTTTGCCGTGCTTACAGTACCATGGAACATGAGGATGGCAGTCATAAAGATACGCATAAGCCGTGGCTGGCAGTTCTTGGGAGTAAAGTCCTGTGCAGAGAACCGACGGAGAGGACAGCACACAGGAAGAATGTACCATCCGATTACAAGTTGCATGACGACGTCCAGGAGGAAAAGGAAGTTATACAGGGAACGGTTTTAGTGATGCGAGAAGAGTCCTGCAAAGAAATCATCCGGATTTACTTTTCGAGCTACTACTGGGGCTGCGAGTGAGAGTACTACACCACTGAAATGTTGTATTTTCAAACTGATCCGGTACACTGGTTGGAGTGTCGGAGTTTTCCTTTCAAACGACAACTGGATAAGGTAGGAGAGGAGGGAACGAGAAAAGAATGGCATTGACATTTGCTAAAAGACATTTAGTATTACCTATTGCTGGGATAGGTGAGAAGTTACCTGAAAAGAGCAGTGTGGGGAGAGAAGTTCAAACCAACGCTGAGACTGAGCCTCTCAATGATGAGAACTGGTCCCCACAGAGAGCTCTTAGCGAGGCTGGTTGGACTTTGACAGTGGGGCTTGGAAGCCCACTCCTGATTGGGACCCAAAATTAAACTTCTCCCAGAATGAACCAGCATGGAGACCCAAGCTACAAGACATTATTGTTTTAAGTGGGGTTAAAGAGGTGGTGGGTGGAAATGAGGAGACTATTCCTTTTGTAGTTTCATCTCCTGAATGGCAGGACATAGTTGCGCCTGTGGCTGAGGTACAAGTAGAGGCAAGGACCAGAGGGAGTAAGGGGAAGAAACCATTGATGTCAGAATTGTTTTCAAAATTAAACAGGATGCTGCACCTCACAGAAATGTGGTGCGTCTTCGTTACAAAGGAGGTTTAGAGGTTAGACCTGATAGACAATATGTTGGTAAATGTTTATTGAAAGATTCTTTGCACTTCTCCTAGAAAGTGTTTGCATTTATTAATATTTCTTGGGAAGACAATTTTGATGTTGGTTTTCATTCAGCATATGCTCTTGACCTTTTTGGGAAAGATATACTCAGGTTAAGTTTCCCCTTTGGACACCCTATTTAGTGATACCTTTAACAAAACCTTTAATAAAGTATGTAACTGTTATGTTTAGAAATGAAGGGTTCATATCGATGATATTACTTACTGGTTAGGCCAAAAATGTGAGATTTTGAGTTCCCAGAAGCAAGTCTGGATGCGGAACAATTTTGGACAGGGGCTGGTGGTTTAAAGTTAAACTACGACAAACAGCTGCAGGAATTGAGCACATCCTGAATTCCTTTATGTTGGAAAGGGACGGAGGGGTATGTTTTATGCTGGACAACCTCGGCTTGTTATAAATGTGGTGCTAAAACTCATTTATCAAGTTCCTGTGACAAACCAAGATGTGATAACTGTGGAGAAGTAGGACATATTACTTTTCAATGTGCTAACTTCACAAAATGTGATCTCTGTGACGAGACAGGACATGTGTTTGCAGAATGTACATGGGCAGCCAAAAATAAAGAGTGTTGTGGTAATCCAGACCTATTAATACAAAAGCCCAGGATTTGATAATAGGGGAAGGTCATGTGGGTCACGTGCAGCCAGTTGGAAAAGTACCTTCGGTTATTGAGGTGAGTGGGGATGTGGTAGAGGTGGAAGATTTAATGGGTCTTGACCAGGAGCCTTCAGAACCTGCTGGGGTAGGAATTTTGCCTGAAGAAGAGCAACAACCACAGGAGTCCTTTAGGGCACCTGTGGTGTCTGCAGTCGACGGTCTTCCAGAAATATTAAGGGCCTTCCACAGCAGCCTGCCATGAGTGTAGAAACAAGTAATTCTTTTGCCTTGCTATCAAGTCCGTGGGGGAATCGGATATGGATTGCCCGGATAATGATTCACAGCAGATGTTGGACAGTCCACGTCTCCATTAAGGATTCAGGAGGATTATATGGGGAAAAAGAAGAAACGAAGGAAGAAAGATAGGTGATGGGCTGGAATTGACTGTACCTGATGCACTTTAGGTTGGGTTCGTGAATGTTCATAGTATAGTGAATTATAAGAGATGACAGATAGTTTATGACTTTGTTCATGCTACTCAGATTGATGTCTGTTTACTACAAAAACATGGATGTATACTATGGAACAAACCAGGTGTTTTCAACGGGAATGGTGCTGGGGGCCTTCATATTGGTCTTTTGGCCAGCAGTCGGCAGATGGCATAGGGTTTCTATTCCACTCGTATGACTTCTCTTTAATTAAATTGATGGATCTAATACCGGGACGGTTAATGATTTTAGATGGTTTGTGGAAATCAAGACTGTGCCGGTTTATTAATGTCTATGGGTCACAGCTCAAGGCAGAAAGGGTGGCACTCTGTAATATGTTACAACCTTATTTACTGACCTCCTTTGAGGTGTTTTGTGCTGAGGGACTTTAACTGTGCATTAACAAATGCTGGTGATCCTATGGTAGGGGTAGGTAGGAAAATTTACTGTGATTCTAGGGCTTTATACAAACTGGTACACTCAGTGGGTTTAATAAATGGGAGTAGTAAACAATGCTCAGGGCCTAAATTTACTTATAAAAGGAAGGTTTACTTCACGATAGATTATATTTTTATCTGACAAAATTCCCTTTACATTTGAAACATGTCCTGTCGCCTTTTCTGACCATCTCTTGTTGCTATGTACCGTTTCTCCTCATGCCAGACTGATAGGTAGGCGGGCGAGATGGAAGTTGAATCCTCTATTATTAAACTCTCGGGAGGTACGGGATAGAATTCAAGCATTACTGATGGCAAGGCTTTCAGTAACCTTTTATATGACTCGTTGGGCGAGTGGTGAAAAGATTCTAAGGACGACCTTTGTAGCCTATTAAAACAACAGGGAAGGCTAAAGCAAACAATGATTTTCTCCAATATTTGAAATTAAGACAGCAATTATATTATTTATTTTCGGTAGCCAATACTTCTACTTTGGATTATAGTTCACAGATTAGGTTAATAAAAGATCAACTTTTAGAGGTTCAGTATAATAGGGCTCGGACCCTTACTGCTCTTCTACAATATGGGGTTAAGAAAAAGCCAGAGGGTGATCCATATGAGGCCTTTAAAGTTTATACACAATCTACTACCTTAAATGCCCAACGAAATAAGGTGGGAAAATTGGTACAGGATCAGAAGTCACTACAACATATTATTAAACAATTTTTTTGGATTATGAGCCAGTAAGGGCCCGGATGATCAGGACATTTGGGACTTTCTAAACTGGATTGAGGTACCCAGACATGTATTTGATACATTAATATTGATCCAGCCTATCACTACACAGGAAATAATTACAGCTATTAAAAATCAAAATAAGGGTACTTCTCCTGGAATTGATGGTCTGACAGCAGATTTATATAAAGCCTTTCCAGTGGAATTTGCAAATTGTTTAGTGTTAGTTTTAATGCTTTTGTGGGACAACCAGATTTTCCAAGTTGGTTTGCGAAGGATGTTGATTTTTTATATAAAGTGGGTGATACATTTGACTTGAATAACTGGAGACCACTTACACTATTGAATTCTGATTATAAACTCTTTATGAGCATTTTAAATACCAGATTAAAACAATTTGCTGTCAAAGTTCTTTCCCCATTTCAGTTTTGTTGAGTGCCTGTAAAAAATATATCAGGCTCATATGGTACTGAGAGACATTGTGGTAGCTGGTTTTCAAAGGATTTCAGGATGCATTGTCTCTGTGGACCAGATGAAAGCATTTGATAGAGTTTACCATCCATTTTATTTGCAACCTTGAGACATTATGGGATTCCGGAAGTTTTCTTAACCACCATTCAATCAATTTATAATTCGCTACTACCCACCCAGTGATTCAACTGGAGATTGGGGAGGGTTTCATGTTCCGACAGGTATATCAAGATTGTCCATTGAGTCCCCTGTTATATGCTTTACTATTGATACTTTAATTAGATCATTAACACAAATCCTCGTTGGGTAGGGATAGGTTGGGCTGCTGGTGAGGATAGGTTGTATGTGCAAGCTTATATGGATGATTTGTGTGTATTCTTCTCTGATAGTACACAAGTAAGCGTTTTTTAGATTTTATGGATGATTATGCTTTGTTAGCAAATTCTACTATTAACAAGAATAAGAGTAAAGGTTTGTTTATAGGTACAGATGGTCTCCCAGAACTCATAATACAAGGTATTCATATTTCTTGTGAGCGATAAAAATTCTAGGATTATTTCTGGACCAAAAATGTGCCAGACCTTAATTGAGGATTAACTTTGACTTCAATAGACAAAAATCCAGATTTGGAAACAATGAAATTGGATAAAATTATACAGGTTTCAATTATTAAAAAATTTGTTATTCGAAGTTATTGTATCTGGCACTGATTTTCCCTTGCCACTGAATTTGGAAACCAGAATATATAGTTTATTTTTCCAGATGTTATGGGGTAGTAGACTTAATCCAATTAAAAGACAATTTACATATCTAGATAAAAAGAAGGGAGGTTTAGGAATGATAGATCCGGGTATTTTTCTACCCTCTTTATTTCAACAAATGTAGAAGTTCGGTTGGGGTACCCACAGAAAGATGTGGGTTTATGCGTTGCCAGGTGATGGGGTATTATGGTTGTTGGGATGAGAGACCCCCGAAACCAATTCCTAAGTTGTTTCTGCCGACATATTTTATACCTATTGCAAAAAAGTATTTAAATGGAGGTTGGTACTACAGGTGGTTAAAGTTAATGCACGGGTTCACAGTTATATAAATCAGAATGCTTCAACTGTATCCCAGTGAACTAGTGTTTAAGAACTGTCCTCTATGGTGTGTGGATATAGTTTTAAGTAAATTAAACAAAACAAGGTTACCTACTTATATGTGGAAACACTATGGCTTATGGTATATGGTCGGAGTGGGGTATGAGGGCATAGCATAAACCAGTACAAGACAGAAATTGTCCATTTTGGAGTGTGTGGCACAAGAAGAAACAGTTGATCACTTTCTTTTAAGTGTTCCTATGCTGTTTCTCTGTGGAAATTCTTGGCAGTACAATGCAGTATGAAATGGTTAGAATATATGGACTATGATACATTGGTACTGGGTCATTCTCCACAGTTTCGATTAGTATATCATGTTGACACTTTACAAATCTTTTGTAGCACATTGATATACTACTTGTAGTGTTAGGTGCCAGTGGGTGCTATATCAGAAGTTGATGCCCTATGACACTGTCCGGAGGTGGATTCACGGGCAATGCACAGGATTTATATTCAAGACACAGCATTCTTCTCCTCAAGGAAGGTGAAGGAATGGTGGAAAGGGTTTTGAAGTTTATTAAATATAAATAAAAAGTTAAGTAGTTTGCCTTTGTTCACATATGGCTGAGTGGGTTATATATGGAGAGAGGTCATGATTGCTAGCTGGTAGTATGTATAGGATAGTATTAGTCGGATATGCAATGTTACATGATATTAGGAACTTTGTTACTTTATATTTGGGGGTTCATTATTAAAAAAAAAAGAAGGTTCCTTTGTGAATATATGGCGGTAATGCTTGTTTTGAATTCTTTTTGATTTCAATATTTGTTAGTATAGCTTCATGATATGGGTATTTATTATATGTTTTCTTGATGTATAAGGGTTTGTGGAGGAATCTTACACTGTATGTAGTTTTGAATGTTGATGTTATTCTAATAAAATATTCCCTACTCTTTTCAAAAGTGCCATGGGATCTTTAACATCCACCTGAACTACCACCAATCCAGGCAGATGGGACCTCGGTTTAACATCTCATCCGAAGACGGCACCTCAGAAGTGCAGCACCCACCTCATGCTGCACTATAGTGTCAGTATTGGGATATTAACCTAAGTGCCATATGTGGGAACTCAACCCAGAGCCCTCTGATCTCCCGGCCTCAGAGGTGAGTGTGTTACCTACTGAGCCACTGACACTGCACTCCAATCTTCCCTCTTTGTCTCTAGATATTTCTCTCCATATGAATTGCTGAAAAACATAATTAAGTTTCAGTAAGCTCTCCTGTAAATGCTATTTTCTGTTTTTATTTACATATAAAATGTCTTCCTGCTTGCTAGCAGTTCCTGCTCCATTCTGAACATTGTCCTGATCACTTTGTTATTTATTTATTTATTTATTGGAAAACAACCTTTGAGCTTGGAGCTCATTTATAAAGGTTCCACGTTAGGAAAAAGAATCTTAACAAATGTACAAGGGCATGAGCAATATGCAGAGCGAATATGTAGTCACTGGTATAAATAAATACAGAACATAGTGTTTACAGGAGAGTTTACTGAAACTTAATTAGGTTTTCAGCAATTCATATGGAGAGAAAAACATCTAGAGGCAAAAAGGGAAGATTGGAATGCATCCAGGAGTTAGCTTTGTCATTAAGCAATAGGAAGGAGTAAAGGAACAGCACGGGGTCATAATGTCACACCGAAAAAGTGAAGAAACAATGCCGCAGGCAAAATGGTGTATGCTGAAATAAAGTTGGGAAACACACAAACAGCACATAGCATTAAAACCAATGGCACTTTCTTCTTTTTTGTGGGGAGCTACACTGGCCATACTCCCTGATGTGGTTTACTTTGCCCCCTACATCCCCAGAATAAATATAACTGACTCAGAATGGAGTGGACTTTGGGGATGGGGCAAAACCTGGTGGTAGAAAATTCAATTTTTTAAGGAAAAAGCTGCAACAGTATTGGACCTAGGGGAACTGAACAGTGTCCCCAGGTCCCTATGCCACTGGGTGCTAGGGTCCTAGACATTTCACCATGGGAGCAGCATGACCAGGCACTGCACCAATAGCCTCTTTCCTACACTTCCCCAGACCGTATGGAGAGAGGGGTAGCAGTTATTCCTGATTGCTGAAAACCCAATGCTGCACTAACTTTAGCGCTTTCTTGTGCAGTAATTCATGCGTAATTTCGCAGCACTATATTGAACCATTACCAAAGGAAACAATAAGGTAATTTAGAGAGTAGAGATGGTGGTGGGTCAGGGAAAAGTTGATGGCGGAGAGTAGAGGTAAGTTGATAGCATAGAGGAATTTATCAGGACTGGGGAGAGCGGGAGAGGAGGGCAGTATCAAGGGCAGGTTTGGGGAGCTATGGGAAGAGTTGGGTGATGCAGAGGGGTGAGTGAGATGGATAGGAATGGGGTGAAGTAATAGGAATTAGCCTGTGCAGTCACATACACAAAGGGTAGTCAGATTTTTTAGTTCTTTTATATGGCTCAAGCTTTGGAGTGTTAGTTATGGCAGTTGGTAGCTCACTGAGCCATAGTGGAGTCTATAAGAGAAATACTGTTGGACTAGTGCTGTAAGATGAAAGGGAATGTGCAGGGCAATTCTTACCTTTCCTCTGTTCAGATGTGAGTTTCAAGCAGGTTTGAAGAGAATCTGTATGGCTGTCGGTCAGGCCAGGAAGATTTTTTTTTACCAAGTAGGCAGGTCTGATACTTTATTCTCCCCTGGATATTTAGCTAATTGGTCTGGGCATACAGGTCACAGGTATGTGTGAGGGCGCCTGTATCTAGAAAAAGTCTGCAAGTCTTGTTAAGGGCTATTCTGACTTGTTTCAGGGCAGTATCACTAGCTGCTGAGACTGAGACTGAGAGAGTGAGAAAGCAGCCACAGCTTCCTTGAATCAAGGAGATTATTTTCTAGACCACAGTGAACTGAATTATTACTTTTGGACCTGTGTAAGTAGCTAGTATTGATTCTGTTTTTGGGGTGGACTTTTCTTAGTTTGAACTTTAATTTGCCAGGGAGGAACTGTAGCTGGGAGATATTTGCAGTCAGTTGTGACTAGACCTGTTACTTACTCTTTGTGAAACAGGTGTCTGAAAGGAAGGAAGGCACTCCTGGGTGAAGGGTAAGAGTTGTAGGTGATTGTTTCTGGACAGCATAGGTTTATTCCCTCCCACCCTTTCCTCACCCCACCAGACCCAAGTGCATAACTTCCTTTATAGCAGGGGTTCTGACATCACTTCCTCAAAACTACTAACAACATACACCTGTTCATATCCTTAAAGGCACAGCACACTGAATAGGAGTAGAGACACTCACAAGCTTGCACACACTAAAACAAGAACAAAAAACAAAAAGCATCTGTAACTGGAAGGGACAAAGAAATGTGGGAGTGGTGCAATGCACTGGCTGTGGAGCAGCAGTCTTCCAGGAGACATTCTAGAGACTGCATTGCTGCCATATTTGCAGGCACCTCTGTGGTCTGAGGAGGAGGTTGTTCGTCTCCATGCTGACCTGGAAAGGATTCAGGAAACTCACCCACTCAGGGACCACCCAGGCCACTGCCACTACCTCAGAGGTTGCCAAGAAAGAGAAGTGGTTAGACCATGTGGGCTCAGGGAGGGTAGAGGTAGTGAAACAGAGGCGCATCCTCCAGCTGCGCCTCTCCACAATTCATTCACCACTCTGGTGAGCGACGGTTCCTCTATGGAGGCACCTGCAGTGGAGACCAAGAAGGATGCTGGGAACCTCCACAAATGGAGACCCGTGGGAGGGTAGTCCAGGACTCCACAGGAGAAGGAACAACTCCTGGTGAGGGACTCAATTGTTAGGGAGTTAGAACTGGGGGAGGGAGGAAAGGGTGGTAAGGTACCTGCCTGGCACCAAGGCTTGGAGGGACAGGAAATGAATCTTCATTATTGGGAGCAGCAGCAAGGGGAGGGAACTGGATGTCATGATCCACCTAGGGAAGAATGACCTGGCTGAGAATGGGATCAGAGCAATGCAACAGGAGTTTGTGGAGTTGGGGAGGGGCCTTAGACAAATAGCACACATGGTAACTTTCTTGGAAGTGCTACCTGTCATGGCATGGATGAGGCTAGGGTACTCCGCACCATGGGATTCAATGATTGGTTGAAAAGATGGTGCAGAACTCAGGATTTGGCTTCATTGGGGACTGGGACTGTACCTGGAGGGATACAGGCCTATACAGGCATGATGGACTGCATCTATCTGGGAGGGGAACCAGGATCCTAGGTAATAGGTTTAAATGCTTCAATGGCAAGCATTTAAACTATCCAAGGGGAGGCACTGAAAAGGAGAAGGGAAACCTAGCCCCAAAACAGAGTAATTAGTGAGGTAAACACCAAGATAGAGCAGTTGATAGAGAGAAGGGCAGGGGTACATGGAGAAAAAGACAAAGGCAGTAGGGACAGGGATAAGGAAAAAGAAATAAAGCCACAAAAAATGGAGGGTAATGAGTACCAATGCCCGTAGTCTTGGTAAAATCTCCCAGCAATGATGGCCTTGATGGAAGAGGGATGCCTGGATATTGTGGCAGTCACAGAAACATGGTACATAGAGAACCATGACTGGGATGTCAACATATCAGGGTACACAATCTACAGGAGGGATAGGGGAGGGAAGAGGTGGAGGAGTAGCTCTCTATGTAACAGAAAGGATCAAAGCCAGTGCTAAAGGGTAAACAGTTAGAGAGGGAGGCACTGTGGGTCACCCTGAGACTGGAAATGGCCTCTACAATCTGCACAAGGGTTGTATACAGACCCCCATCTCAGGGGAGGAAATGGACAAGGAAATGATAGAAGGCATCCTTGGATGGCAGAAAAAGGGAGATATTGCTGATGGGGACCTGAATATGCCAGATGTTGACTGGAGCACCTTTGCTATAGCCACATCCAAGAGCAGGGCCATTCTCGATGCCCTACAGGCATGCTTCAGACAGCTAGTTTTGGAACCCACCAGGAGAGAGCAATCTTAGACCTGGTACTCTCAAATGGGAATGGAGAGATGATCTCTGATCTTGAAGTGGGTAGCCATCTGGGAACAAACGTCCACCAAACAGAGTGGTTCACAATAAACTTAGCTGTAGAGTCAAGCCACACAAAGTGAAGGTACTGGACTTCAAGAGGGCTGATTTTGCTAAAATGGAGAGTGCCTCAGAAAAGCACTAGCAAACATGCAAGAAGGTGGGGTGGAGCAACAATGGGGAAACATCAAAACCGCCATCACAGAGGCAACAAGACTTTGTGTGAATCAAATAAGCAAATTGAAATGAAAGAAAAATCACTATGGTTCTCAAAAAAGTGGTGGGGAAGGTAAGGGAGAAAATGATAGAATTCATGAAGTATAAGGAAACACAGAAGGAGCAGGACAGAGAAGTGTACCAGTTAAAAGCGAAGGAAGCAGGTAAGGCAGTCAGAATAGTAAAGGCCAGACAAAGAAAAGATAGCCAACTCAGTTAAGAAGGGGATAAAACCATTTAGAAGTACATATTAGGAGCAAAGAAAGACTAAGGCAGGGATACTGAGGCTGAACAAAGAGAAAGGTGGTTGGGCAGAGAGCAACAGTGAAAAGCTAGGATACTGAACAAATACTTCTGCTCAGTATTCCAATGGAAAAGCAGGAAATACCTAATCCAGTCAATAGAAGCACTCTGGATGGGGGTTGATATTAGTGCTTTCACAGAAGAAAGGGTACTGCAAGAACTCTTAAAACTGAAGGTGGATAAAGCAATGGGGCCTGATGGGATTCATCCCAGAATTCTAAAAGAACTAAGGGAAGAACTAGTAACACCACTGACTACCCTTTTAATAAATCATGGGAGGATGGTGTGGTACCTGAGGACTAGAGGAGGGTGGACGTGATTCCCCTTCACAAAGTGGGAGCAAGACAGAGGCAGGAAACTATAGACCTGTCAGTTTGACCTTGTGGTAGGGAAAATGATAGAATCACTTCTGAAGGAAAGAATTGTTGAGTACCTAAAGGCCAGTGGGGCACAGGACCCAAAGCAGCATGGATTCACAGTGGGAAAGTCATGTCAGACAAATCTAATTGATTTATTTGACTGGGTGACCAAAGCAGTAGACCAGGGAGTGGCTGTGGACATGGACTACCTAGACTTTGGCAAGGCATTTGACACAGTCCAGCACAAAGATTAATAAACAAATTAGCCAGCCTGGAAGTGGGTCCTAGGGTGGTAGCCTGGGTAAAACACTGGTTGGACAACATGACACAGCAGGCAACAGTAAATATAGTCCACTGTGAAGAAAGGAGGGTTACTAGTGGGGTACCACAGGGTTCAGTATTGGGACGGTCCTTTTAATGTCTTTAAAAGTGACATTGCAGAAGGACTGGAAGGAAAAGTATGTCTCTTTGCAGATGACATGAAGATCTACAACAGGGTTGATACACAAGGTGTGGTGGAAAGGATGAAATGGGACTTGGCAAGGTTGGAGGAATGGTCAAATGTATGGCAGCTTAGATTCAATGCAAAGAAGTGCAAAGTAATGCACCTGGGAAACAAAACCCAGGGAAGAGTACACAATGGGGTGAGATACTGACAACAACAAAAATGGAAAGGGACCTGGGGGTAGTCATATCAGATGACCTAAATGTGGGCCAACAATGTGAGAATGCAGTAAGGAGGGCTGGGGGATACTGGGATGCATAGGAAGAGGCATCACCAGTAGAAAACAGGAAGTTGTTGGCCCTCTGTACAGACAGTTGGTAAGACCACATCTGGAGTACTGTGTACAGTTCTGGAGACCCCACCTCCATAGAGACATAGACATGGTGGAGGCTGTCCAGAGAGGGCAACAAAATGATGCAAGGTCTGCATCAGAAGATATATGAAGAAAAGAGTAAAGGAACTAAGATGTATAGCCTCAAGGAAAGGAGGGAGAGAGGGGACATAATAGAAACTTTCAAATACCCCAAGGGAATCATCAAAGTTCAAGAGGATAGCATCTTTCAGAAAAGAGATCTGCAAAACAAGGAGACACAATTTGAAGATAGAGGGAACAGCTCAGAGGTAATGTGAGGAAGTATTTCTTCACAGAAAGGTTGTGGATACATGGAATAGCCTTCCTGAGGAGGTCGTTGAGTCAAAACAGTGGGGAATTCAAGGATGCATGGGACTGACATAAGGCATTTCTAGTGGGGGTAGGGGAAGTAGGCTGTTGGTTAACTAGGATCTGCAGCTTATCCATTAGGTAGGGAAATGGGCAGACTAGGTGGGGCAAGTGGTCCTATCTGCCATCAAATTCTATGTTTCTATGTTTCTGTGCTGTACATCACTAGGCCATAATCTATAATTGATAGTAAGAGCTGTTGACTGCTAGTGATAAGCGCTTCCACTGTCATGTAGTGCAGTGTTCATAAATTAAGCTGATTCTGGTGTTGACTGTTTTACGGCTGCAGTAGGCTGAGCCTGCAGACGTTTGCATGTACAAAATGAGTGATGTCATGTTTTCTGTCTGTGGAATTGAGTGAAGGTGTAAATAGTCTCCTCCGCCTTACCCTCCTCCGAGAAATGTTTTCCGCCCTCAAATAAATACACTTTCATGTTAGTCAATGGTTGCAGTGCACTATTTTCTTTCTTAAGT
This sequence comes from Neoceratodus forsteri, assembly GCA_016271365.2. Lineage (NCBI taxonomy): Eukaryota > Metazoa > Chordata > Ceratodontiformes > Ceratodontidae > Neoceratodus > Neoceratodus forsteri. The sequence continues at coordinate 421,269,775 of CM057451.1, forward strand.
GAGAGGTACAAGAACTGGAACCTGAGTAGTGGGAGGCAGCATTAGATTTTTGGGGAGTAAGATCAATCCCACCTCCACCAGAAGCTCCTAAGGTCCAACCAACCTTTTTGCTTCATGTGGGAGGGACATGAGGTGGATCTATCATGCTGGAACAACTGACTATCAGAGCTGCCTGGGGCATCAGGCTTAAGCTTGGAAGGAAAAGCCTGAAACTGCATCCCTATACAGCACTTGTTTAAACAGCATTGGCTCAGCTTACATTCCTCTCCTGGTCACACATTTCACAAATACATTCCAGGAGATGGAAAGTCCCTCCTAGTGTGTATATGGTATTATTCAGATCTGTCCTTCAACCCTGCCCCACCAACTGACTCTGTATTTTGCATCAGCTAAAGCATGTCAGTATAGCAAGAAGCTCCAGTGTATATTTTTTACTGAGCTTGCAGTTTTAAAGGAGTAGTTCATAGATACTCAAAATTTGCAAAACATATGTTATGCAGAGTGTTTTGATTTATATGTTAAGTCCTAGTGTGTTCCTCACTCTGTCTGTGAGTCTATTAGCAGATACCTGAGAGCTAGCTAACTGGGGTTTCTTTAAGAAAACTCCTGCTAAATTAGCTCTAATTCATTATTGTTGTTTTCTGTGTGTGTCGGTCTAGCTTGCAGAAGTGTTTTAATTTTAACACTTAATTTCATCAAACTATACACAACCAGCAACAGAAATTGCCCAGATCATTAGCACTATAATTAGTTAAGACTCTGGGGCAGGATAGTCAAAATGTTCGCATGGCACAACAGGGGTGCACCATGCACAACTCACTGATGCACTAGTAGCGATATTCAAATGGGGAAAGTGCAGGCACAAATTCCCATGCTGCGAGTGCATCAGTAATGTATGTGGCACAAGTAAGGGGGCGGCCCATGCATACCCCTGCACATCCCAATATTCAGCCCGGGATGTGCTGAGACAGGCAGGTGCAACCCTTCATAAGCTGCACATCATTGTGCAAAAGAAAAGGAGCAACAGCTGACTACCCACAGGTGAGCTGCCATATTGCAGGGTTCAACATGGCAGCTGCCCCGATGGGTGAGCCACCTGAGCTCTGGCAGCACCATCCATTTTGGTCACCCCATGCCCGATCATGGGCTTTCATTATGTTTGTATCCTGGTGGTCCAGTGGACCTGATCAACAGCCAATTGCGGGCTTTCAGTATATTGAATAACCCTGGTGGTTCAGCGGTACCCGCCTCCCAACCAGCCCCTCAGTCCCACCACCCACTCCCAGTCAGCGGCAGGCTGAAGCATGCAGCCTGCAAGCCGCCCACTGACTGACTGGAATGGATTCATTCACATTTTGGGACTGTGTAGTACAGCACGGTTTGCAGGCCCATTGGCCCATGCTGTGGACCAGTGGGTGTAGCCGCCACAGTACGCTGTCAGTCGGTGGGAGGCCAGGGGCTGCGGGCTGGGTGCTGCCGCCCACCGCTGACTGGGGGAGAGCGGGGTGGCGGGACTGAGTGGGTGGGTTGGGAGGGTACCGCTGGACCACCAGGGTTATTCAATATACTGAAAGCCGCAATCGTGCTGTTGGATCGGGTCCACTGGACCACCAGGGAGTTTAATTAATTGAATGCCTGTGACCGGTGTTGGGGTGCATTGACCACTAAGGGCAAGGGGCTTCAGGCCCTGACAGCTGCAGCCTGGCAGGGCGCCAGGTGCAAGTCACCGGAGATTGGCACATCTGCATGCAGATGGGGCCATAATGACATGGAAATGGCCCCATTTATGCCTTGCATGCATTATAGTCCGATTTGCATTTCCACCTGCTGAATATCGCAGTTACTGTGCTGGCGCAATGTCACTTCGCTGGCGCATCCCTCTGCTCCTCTCTGGCCACTTGAGCTGGTATAGTGCCAGTGAGCCATATGCAATTGTTGGCCACAGCACCATATTTAACGGTGCTGAGCCATGGTGCAGCAACATTGATTATCACCCTCTCAACGCCCTGGCGCATCCAGTTGAGCTGTGCCCAGGCTTGCACCACAGCCTGGAACAATCTGAATATCCACCCTGTTTTCTTACAGAAAACCCACTCATAGATTTCAAGTATTTGCTAAACTATTAATGTAACTATTAACCAGCTTTCTGTTAGGTAGAACTAGCATTTAGTATGGATTTTGGTCTGTGACATGATTTTCATTTTCTTTTTACAAATGAACTGTATGGTATGAAGCTGCAACCTAGAAACTGCAAAATACTTTAAAGTTACTTTTCTCCTGTGTGTGTAAAGCATGAACACAATAGGAGGACAGTGACTATTTCAGCTACACATTTGATCTAATTTTACAATGGTTCATTGCACTACCCATTTAGAAGCTTACGTTCCTCTCCTGGTCAGATATTCTCACAAATACATTCAAAGATATGGAAAGTCCCTCATGGTGGGTATCGGTGTAATTCAGACTCTGTCCTCCAACCCTGCCCCCACCACCTTACTCTGTATTTTCGTCAGCTGAAGCATGTCAGTGCAGCAAGAGGCTTCAGTGTATAGTTTTACTGGGCTTGCAGTTTTAAAGAAGAAGTCCAGTCAGAATTTGCAAAACATACGTTATGCAGAATGTTTTGATTTGTGTGTTAAGTCCTAGTGTGTCCTTCCCTCTGTCTGCTATTGGGAGTTTTCCTAAATTAGCCTGTTATCAGACCCTCGCGAGCTAGCTAACTGGGGTTTCTGTAAGAAAACTGCTACTAAATTAAGCTCTAATTCACTATTGCTGCTGTCTATGTGTGTCAGGTCTAGCTTGCAGGAATGTTTTAATTTTAAATCTTTTAATTTCATCAAATTATACACAACCATAAATGCACAGAAATTTCCCAGATCAGTAGTGCTATAATTAGTTAAGACTCTAGCGGTTTCTTACAGAAAACCCACTCAGTTAGATTTCTAGTATTTTCTAAACTATAAATGTAGGTACCAGCTTTTTATTAGGTAGAACTAACATTTAGTATGGATTTTGGTCAGTGACATGATTTTCATTTTTTTTTACAAATGAAGTGTATGGTATGAAGCTGCAGCCTAGAAACTGCAAAATACTTTAAAGTCAATGTTTCTCCCATGTGTGGTATAGCATGAAAATAGGATGGATGGCAGTGATTATTTCAGCTACACATTTGATCCCATTTTACAATGGTTCATTGCACTACACATTTAGTGTTTCCACTTTTCAAATAAAACAAATATTAAGCCAACCTAATTAACTCCTTTATACATTTTTGTATACGTTATTAAAAGATACTTCACATTTGTAACCAAACAAAATGAAAATCATATCACAGAGCAAAATCAGCACTAACTGGCAGTTCTACCTATTAGAATAGAGACGGTATAGTGTGGTGGTCTAAGGCTCTGAACTGCAAACCTGGTGTCCTGTGTTTGAATCCCAAAGCCTCCACATGCATACTGTGTGTCCCTGAACAAATCACTTTACTTCCCTGTGCTCCCAGGTCACACCTTTAAACAAGCTTTGATTAGTGTCTCTCCTGCTATAAAAAGCTGGTTCCTACATTCACAGTTTAGCAAATACTAGAGACTAACTGAGTGAGCTTTCTGTAAGAAAACTGCTATAGTCTTTACTAATTATAGCAGTGATGATTTGGGGCAATTTCTGTGCTTTTTATTGTTTGTCGTAGTTTGATGAAATTAAATTTTAAAATTAAAACGCATATTACTGCTAGCTAGATATGACACACCCAAAAAACACAAATAGTGAATTAAAGCTATTTAGTAGCTGTTTTCTATAGAAACCCCAGTTAGATAGCTCTCAGGCATCTGCTAAATTTTAACTATTGCCATTTGTGCTCACTGGATAAGAACAGTTACAAAGCTCTGCTGTTGGGAACAGATTTTAAAAGCACTGCATATACTAAATCTATGGGCCTGGCTATGTCACCGTCACATGTGACAGGGTGCATTGTAGGAAGCAGAAGGCAATAAACCTATTTGTGATGGAGACCCCAGGGGTCATAAAACTACCCAAAGCTAGCAGTCTAATTTAGGAAAAACTTTAATAACAGACAGAGGTAAGGACACACTAGGACTTTACATACAAATCAAAACTCTGCATAACATATGATTTTGTAAATTCTGGGTGGACTACTCCTTTAATTGAGCCAACCCCAATCTGTATCCTTCCAAGAACCACTTTGTGGTGTGCATACCAGTGTGGTTATTTCACTCTTATTTACAGCTTTGCACCTTTATCAGTTTTGAATTGCAATTGTGTCTAAATGCTCCACAATGTAGCCTCCAGTCTCTCACTATACCTGCATGCACTGCAGCATTGTTTCACTGCATGCAGGAAGATTGGAGCTACCAGGACATATGCAGATAGCAGTGTGGAGCACAGGTGTAGGCTGCAATACTGGGATGCCTCCATACCACAGTAGCCCTGACAGCTGTATGCACACCCCAGGTGTACCCCATGTCCCCACCCTAACCTACCTCTCTGTCTGCACTTGCATTCCTGAGGGACACCTCCTGATGGTATCCAGGTACTGTTTATGATTACTCTTCTCATTGTGCCGAGTGGCTGAGAGAATGCCCAACTGTCGATAGATTTAAAATAGAGTTCAAGACATATTTATTTAGTTTAGCTTTGTAGCTATGGATGATTTGTTTTAATGTCCATTTTAGAACTTTATTTTTATGTATATGATTTTATGTACTGCTCCTTGGTTTTGAAAGCTATAAAATAAAGATGATTTGATTTGATTTTGATTTGAGGTTGTAGTACCCTGCCTGCCATGTGTGATGTGGCAGCAATACTAACACAGAGCAGTGCTAGTAGTAAACACATATATTAGTTGAGCTCCTGAGTGCATCATGGAGCACTGCTATGGTGGAAAATAGATGTGTGGCACTGAGTACAGTGGAGCAGTGGGGAACAATGAAAGGCAGTAGTAGAGGTCTGCCTTCAGCCATACAGTAGTATATGAATGTCTGTTGTGCCCAGGTGCCTAATACTGGCAGAACTGATGCCATGTCTCCCTCTATCTCTCTCTCCCTCCCTTCCCTCCCTCTCACTGACATAGCCCCAGTTTCAACATACAGATCTCCACCTCCCACAAAACTCTCTCTGTCACCTCCACAACATAAGTGTATCTCATAACAGTGAAATATGGTTATTACATAATATGACTGTGTCATATACACAGTACTCCATAGGACATGTAGGAGGGCATCTCAAAATGCAGCTGTCATCACTGAGTGCACCATGGATATGCACTGCTACCACAGGGTTGAGACCACACACACTATTGCACTCAGTGTGGACAGGCTGTAATGTTTTCAAACCATTATCCACATTGTTCACTGGCAGTGTGGATACACTGTAATGTTTACAGGCTGTAACAGGTTGAATCCATTACAGCTTTTTGAGTGTAGTGTGGACAGCCTGCATGTTTCTGTAATTGTCTATCTTTCTATCAATTGTATGTATCGCTATTTTTACTATTTCTAAAACAGACCTGCATATCACATTTGCCTGCACTCTGAGCACATACTTGAAACTGTGCATATTTGTACTCAACTTCTGCATACACTCATACTTTCCTAATATTCCCATTATCACAAGCATTACTACCTTGCCCTTATCAAAGCGACCCCATCTGAAAGTTACTATCACATTTTCTCAGCTTTCAGTCCATCATCATTACACCTGACTTCCTGACATCAACACATTGCTTAAACATAACTACATCACCTCATGGACAAAACCCTGTTTCTCTAAAAAAAAAATAAATGTAAATAATCCCAAGGCTGAACATATGCCAACCATTACTTTTCATGTACTGCCACCTTCTGTACCATCATGGGGTTGCATACAATAGTAGCCACAGACATTGCCCGCTATTTCCAGATATTTCACAACATTTCTGAAGAGTTTCTCTCTGCTGCCCCTACTGTGGAAATGAAGAAGCATGAGATATTTCTAGAAATATCACAGAAATTCGGAAATATCTGGCAGTGTCTGTGGTTGCTACTGTATGTTTCCCATAATGCTTTGCATTACTGGGGTATGTGCAATTGTGTGTTCTTTCAAATTTGGCTGTCCGGCCAATATCATCTGGGGTAACACATACATCAGTGGCATTTGCTCTGGGGTTCTTTTGTAAACCTACAGTGCTTCCTGTTCCTTCCATTAAATGTACTCCTCCATGTATTTTCCTAATAGCAGTATGCCTTCCTTATAACAGAAACTAAAACAAATCTTACTACTTCAAATCATTGTGTTGTTTCTCCATACTTCCTTAACAGTTCCACACAACTTCATTAACTTCATTATGCATCCATGGTGGATCTGACAAGATCATGTTAATACCTGTTCTTTTGGTGGAAGCAGGAAGCAGGAAGAGGAGTCATCAAGGAAAATGCTTAGATACTTGAAAGTGTTTACCTGGTCAAGTGGTTGATGTTTACTGTTTAAGATAGTCAGTTGACCGGATTTGTTTTTGTTTTGTGGGTTGGAGAACAGTATTTTTTATAGTTTAGTAGGAGTTTGTTCTGACTGACCAATTGCTCAATTATGGTGAAAATTTCTTGTAAAATGTTCATAAGGAGATTTAGACATGGACTACTAGAAAAGATTAATGTGGCATCTGTATAGAAGTATTTTGACCAGGCAAACACCAAAAGAGAGTTTAGGAACAGGCTAAATAGGAGGCCCCAGGATGGAGCCTTGGGAAATGCCTAGCTACACCTTCTTGCTATCAGAAAGTGTATTATTTATTTTTACTTGTTGTGTTCTATGGGCTAGATAGCTTTAAAACCAAAGAGTAGTATTTGGTGAGAGCCAAGAGCAAGTAGTTTTTGAGTAGAATGTGATGATTAACAGTGTCAAATGCTTTTGTGAGATCAATATTTATAGACCCCACTAGGTGTCCAGTACCTAATGCCTCATGTATATAGTCTGTGTATTCAAGTAGCACAGTAGTGGTACTATGGGTCTTATGGAAACTGTGTTGTTGAGAGCACTGAATATTATACTAATTGAGGTAGTTCACCAATTGATCCAAGACAATTCATTCTACTGATTTGGACAGTGGGGCAGGATGGATATGGGCCTGTAATTAGAGTGAAGTGCATGATTAATACTTTCATGTACTGGTGTGACTACTGTGGATTTCCACCTCTTGAGGAATTGTGGTTTCTGCAGGACAAGTTTAGCATTTTTGTAATGGGTAGGGTAACTTCATCAAATGCGACAGTAATCAGTTTCAACTCTAGGTGTCACTACTGTTCCAAGTTTTAACCAGGGTGCATTGAATATATTTTTGGCTTCAGTAGAGTGATCTACTTGAAGAAAAAAGGGTGTTACTGGGTGGGCTGATTGTGGTCAGGCAGGGTATAGTCAGAGATGTCTGCCATGTCTCCTAAGAAGTCAGGAGGATAATGCCTCTTAGCTCAGAGAAGGTGGTGTTGAAAGGTCATATATGATTTTAGGGTCTTATCGATATGCCCTTCTACTAGGAGCATAGAGGGAAGGACTTGATGTCCTTTCAGTGAGGTCTTTAAGGTTGCTCCAGAATTTGTTCCCATCCCCAAGGTTTTATTGAGGCAATCTTTGTAGTACTGCACTTTGGCTAGTTTTAGCTCCTAGGTGGAATTATTCCTCACTGTCCTATACTTCTGAATGTCTACAGGCTTGCCAGTGGCCTTAGAATTGGCCAAAGATGATCCTAGTACTCATGTGATCAAGGAGTGTTTGGGTGATCCAGCCATTGCTGGGACTCTTTAGCTTCTGCTTTTTACTGGAGCATGGATGTCACAGATCACATTGAATGTGTAAATAAAGGTGGTAAGACAGCCATGTTGGGCTGATGCATGTGAAAGTGGAGGATTTTACCTTACTTAATTTTGGTTTAGTTTACTTCTTCTACTCATTTTATTTTAGGTAGTGATTAGGTTTAGGGTGGGTAGAGTAGTTAGGGACTCAAGTGAGAAAGAAGTAGGAATGTAGCTTTTTATTTTTTAGAAAGAAAGAGAACTGGAACTCTGGAGTTTTACCTTGTTCTGTGGCTCAGGTGCAGCATTTGGACCAGGCTTGTTAAGCATCTGTAGAGTATGTGCACATGTGGAGTATGTGCAGCTCACCCCAGGTCCATCATGTACTTGCAGGAGGAGAGACAGATGAGGAATGGTCTGAGGTTAGCTGGGTTGTTGAAGGTCCTCCGTAAGTTTTATATCAGAGGACTGACCAGAATATTGGCAGGAGAGGACTTGAATCACCTGCCGACTGTTGGCTGATCCTTGACTTTGCTTTTGGAGCGGTAGAAAGCTCCCTGAGTCTGTAGGTTTACAGTGGATGGAATGTGTACCTGGCGGTGTTGGGATGAGGAAGTGCAGTTGCACTTTGACCAGGAAGATCTCATGGTTTAGCCATGAGTTCTCCCATGGAGAAAGCAGAGGAGAGTGTGGATTATGTCATCTTTGGAGGACCAGCTCTTGGAGGACCAATAAAAAAATATCAAGCCAGTGATTGATTTGGGGTATGCCCCTCATTTCAAGGTAAGGGGCTGTACTCTAACTTTGATTGGCATGGTGCTGGATGTCTATGAAGAGTGGCAAATAAAGACAGTCAGATATAGCACTTTATTTTTTAGTGCAAGTTGAGCCATGAGTGGACTACACCTGTTCTGGTGCTGAGTTTTTGGCCTGGAAGTTGGTGAAAAAAGAAAAGGGAACTATTCAATCAATGTGTGAGACTTTGTGTTGGGTCTAACTGGGAACCCGAATCAAGAGAGGATTAGAGGTCTCCATGTTGTGAACCTATCCAATGATGAACTGTCTCAAGGGTGAGAGCCTTGGACTGTTCTCCCTGTTGTTCTGGTGATTGTGCTGACCCTTTGTTCTATCACTTTTTCTGGATTTGCTTCTGCCCAGAGACACAATTTGAGACAGCGTTCCCTGTGAGAGAGAGGAGGATTCTTTAAATGTTCATACGTTATGGACCTGAATTGTGATTGTTCTTTAAAGACTGCTCCACAGAGTATAGTCCCTCTATTTGTATCTGAGTTTTATTGTTGGGTGGGTCTGTGTGGGAGGATAGGGAGGTTTAATTGTTTAAGGATAGTTGGGGGTTGGCGTGGGTGGATGAGTGTGAATGTGAGTATGACTATATGAGTGAATGTGGTTTGGCATAATGAGGTTTTAGTTATCTGGGAATAGCTGTATTTCTTAAGATTAGAATAGAAGTATATTAGCTGTGTGGTATGTTGGTCAATATCAGTTCCCCGGACCAGGTATTACTCCTCTCTATACTCTGTGATCTACGAATTTTGAATGTCCTTCATGAACAGCTGAAGTTTATAAGTGCTGCAGAGCAATGGGAATCTCTCATAAAAGGGATGAAATGGAGATCTGTTGGGTCTTGAGGAGGGAGTATAGTGGAGGGAGGGCAGGTGGATTGGGATGGTGGGGATGAGGAGGTGTCCAGGGGTGAAATAGGTCCTCTATTTCTGGTTCCCATTCTCCAGGGCTCCACAGTTAGTGGGCAGGTCACTGGACCAGTCTCATCTGCATATACCTCTTGGGCAGTGTTGTGCAATTCGAGACCTATTAAGAACAAGACAGCAATTATTGCTGAGCTTGTTGGAACATTGGATCTGGCTTGCATCACCGAGACCTGGCTGGATGAAAGTGCCTGCCCTGTGCTGGAATCAGCCCTTCTGGCCAGGTACTAGGTCATACATCACCTGAGAGTGGATCGTGGGTGGGGGAGTGACAATATGTTATAAATGAGACTTGAACCTCTTAGCCTTCCCAATGGGAACTATGAGATCCTTCAAATATGTGGCACTTCAAGGGTTTGCAGGTGTGAAGTTGAAGGATCCTTCTCATCTACCGACCTCAGGAGGCTGGGAAGGAATTCCTGCTGGAAGTTGTGGACTTCATCACTGGTCTAGTGCTGGAGTCTCCCAGATGGATTATTCTGGGGACTTCAATGCCTGGATTGATGACGAACTCTCACAGTTTGGACAGGACTTCCTCCAACTTACAGTATGCATTCGTTGGGCCTAACACAGGTTGTTACTTCACAACTAATATTCAAGGCCAGTGACTGGATCTCATCTTCCTGCTGGGAATGGAGGTCTTTCATCTTATGGTTGAGCCAGTCATATGGTTGGACCACTATACTGTGAGGTTCTCGTTTGAGGCCCCACCTAATAGACTTTCCCTATGTAGATGGTGGGTACTGTCCATTAAGAGGTGTTACCCCAGATGGTCTGATAGCAGTGCTGGAACTATCAGGTGTGATGAGTGTATCTGAAGAGCTGGGAAAATTGGTGGTGATCTATAATAGGGTTGTGACCGAGGCCCTTGAATCCATTGCACCTGTCCATGTTCCACCCCTCACCTGGCACCAGAGGTCCCCTGGTTTGATGGAGCACTCAGGGAGATGAGGAGGAGAGGATGGAGCATCGTTGGTGGAGGACTGCCCTGAAGGCTGACAAACTTATATTGATGGTCCATAATAGAGACTATCAATCAGCAATCTGCTGTAAGAAGGCAGAATTCCTGTCCAGGAAGATTGCTGTGGCAACTGACAGACCAGCCCAGCTCTTTCTGCACTGCTGATAAGCTATACAATCTAGCCTGTTTCCAGTCTGGAGGAGCCTTTTCACAAGTAAGATGTGATGAGTTTGCTCTGTTCTTTGCAGATAAGATTGCCATCATCAGGGCAGAAATCCAGGCAATGCCCTCTAATGGGCCTTGTGGTGATGGGTTTGAGGTCACAGGCACATTGGCTGTCTTGTGTAATTTCTATCAGTTGGAAGGAAAAATGTTTGAAGGTCATCCAGGGGTTGTGGCCTGCTTGCTGTAGATTGGACCCAGGTCCAAGCGCCTCCTAGTGGGGTGTGTTGGTGTCATCGGCCGGTCCTAGCCAAGATAGTTCAGATTTTTAGTAACTTGGTTTTCCACAACCCCTGAAGGAGCAGTTGTAAAACCACTCCTGTAAAAACTTTCACTGGACCCTTACTGTCTGGGTAACTATAGACTTGTCTCTAACCTGCCTTTTGTGCGTATGAGTTATTGAGAATGTGGTGGTGCACAACTGGAAGCCCACTTAATAACTCACAACTTCTCGATCCTCTTCAACTGGTTTCAGGAAAAGGCATAGTACCAAGACTACCCTTGTTCGGATGTAGAATCACCTCTTGACTGTGAGAGAGATTGGGAAGGCGTACCATCTTGATTCTCATCAATCTCTTGGCAGCGTTCAACACCATGGACTATGGGATATTGATGGATCACCTGTGGATTTGTTGTGGACTTTTTTTTTACCAATTATTTTACTAGGTGAGACACTAAGCTGAAAGCTTGATGGCAGGTGCAACCTGGGAGCACGAGGAAGTTAAGTGACTTGCTCAGGGTCACACAGTATGCACCTAGGGGCTGTGGGATTCAAACCCAGGTCTCCAGATTTGCAGCTCAGAGCCTTAACCCACTGCGCCATACTTGCGGGTACAGTCCAGAACTGGTTTAAATCATTCCTCGCTGACAGGTCACAGAGGGTGGTTTCAGGTATTTTTCCCTCAGCACCAGTCTCCTGCCATGAGGGGTACTGCAGGGCTCTGTCTTATCCCCATTTTGTTTGCTGTGTATATGCTACCGTTAGGAGACATAAGATGGTATGAACTGAGTTTTCACTGTTCTACAGATGATACTCAGCTGTACTTGTCTTTTGCGCCTGTCCAGCAGGAGCCGGTCTTGGTATTGAACAACTGCCTTGCTGAGACACAAGATTGGATGAGGTCCAACTGGTTGAAGTTAATCCAGACAAGACTGAGGTACTGGTGCTGGAACCTAGTCACATGGGGCTGCGGGAGCAATCTGGACAGATCTCCGGGCTCTGGCTAGGAGACTCACAATTGCTTACCTCATATCAGGTGAGAAATCTTGGCACTATGTTGGACAGTGGTCTGATACTTAAACATTAGGTGTCAGTCATTGTCCAGACCTCATTTTACCATCTGAGGAACACTGCTAGGATTGATCACTTAATTCCCCTGGTGATCTGCCAACACTGGTCCATGCCTTTATGACCTCTCACCTTGATTACATAATGCCCTTTACCTAGGGCTGATGGGAGTTGATCTCCACCACCTGCAGCTGGTGCAGAATGCAACAGCCAGGTTGTTGACTAGCATACCTAGGTCGTGTTACATTATTCCCGTGCTCTGCTATCTGCACTGGCTGTCCTTAGGTGGTGGATCTCCTTCAAATTCAGTTTGCTGACCTAATGGGCCCTACATGGGCAGGGTCCGGCCTGCAAGACTTCCTGCAACCCTACCACCCTTCCCACCCCATCGACTCCATAGATGAGGGATTGGTGGAAGTACCAGGAGTTTGTTTGCAGTCATAAAGGGCCTTATTTTTACGTATATGACCCCAGCTTTCTGGAACTCTTTAGCTTGCCCTATTTGAGAGTGTCAAAACCTGGACCATTATAAGAGGAACTGAAACCCTATTTATTTAGTCTAGCATTCCTGGAATGGAAGTAATAATTTGATTGATTTATATTGGTTCTGTAGTGTTTACTTTTATTATATCTGTGGTGTTTTTAAATGTTTTAATGTAAAGTGAATTGGTTCAAAATTAGATTTGTGCTTAAGAAATAAAAATTAATTGATTGATTTACTGAAAGTGGTCTAAAGTCTGGTCTACATCCTGTAGGGCATCAAGGGGGACCAGTTGAGCAGCTTCAGATGGGCCTTGAAGGAACTAAGCTGTCCTTTTCTAAGAGCTCTACTTGAAGTTATGATGGGGAGGTTTTAGGGCTTTATTGGACAAAGGAAAGTGACCAGGCAGTGGTCACTGAGAGAGTCAGAGAATAAGACATCAGTGATTCTCTGTTGATGAACTTCCATTACTACCAGAGTATAGAGTAGAGGGCAGATTCAGCTGAAAGGGCAATGGTGCCAGATGCCAAGCCCCACATGGCCTCTAAACTGAATTACTTGATGGCATGGGGTTAGTGGAGCAGGGGTGCAATGGACACCCCTCACAATTCTTTGCTGCCTGAGTGTGAGGAGGGAGCCACTGTGAGAGAAGAGAAAAAAAACAAGCAGGTCAGTGTGTTGTTCCTCCAAGGGCCTGCAATTCAGGGAAGGGGAGAGAGAGTGGTGGGGGGAGCAGGAAAAAGGGTGATCTGCAGCAGCCTAGAATTCATTCATGAAGCACTTTAGAACTAGCAAAAATGGAGCTGTAAGCTGTCTACAGGAATATGAAGGCCCTGTAGTTCCAACACGCTGGAACAGAAAAACTGCTTTTAGAGTAGCTACAGGAAGACAAATAGTGAATATTCTAAAAGCAATTAGATTACCACGTGTAATACAAGCTGCGATAGCATTAATACAGGTAAAATAAAGGTACAATACTGCCTTAAGGCACATATCAAATTCAGACTCAAACACAGAGAATCAGGCAATTAAATCATCTAAAAGACACTATCAATTGCTGTCAGCTAAGCCTTAAAGGTGCAAATTCAGCTACTGGAATCTAGAGTGGAAGGCACATTCAGCTGAAAAGGCAATGGCATCGGGACGTCAAGCCACTCATGGCCTCTGAGCTGAATTACCTGAAGGTGTGTTATCAGTGGAGTGGGAGGCTGCAGTGGATGCCCCTCATGATCCTTTGCTGCCCAATTGTGAGGGGGAGCAGCTGATGGCATGGCATCAGTGGAGGGAGGTACAATGGATGCCCCTCCATGACCCTATGCTGCCTAAGTGTGAGAAGAAGTCGTTGTGGAGAAGAATTCAAATATATCTTCCCTGGTGGCTAGTGGTCTCTCCCACCACTGATCGCCAGCCCAGAATAAAATATAGATTATCCCTGGTGGTTCAGTGGTCACCCCTCACTGATCGCCAGCCCAATATCAGTAAAGCTATTTCCTGGTGGTCTAGTGGCCTCCCTGCCAATCACTGACCACTGTTCGATAGTAAAACTATAACATATCACTGGTGTGTCTGGTCCCCCAACCTGAAGCCATGCCTGAAATAGTAATAGTATTCCCTGGTGGCTAGCCTTCCCTCCCTGATGTTGCATCATATTCCTTGGTGTCCAGTGTAACCCTCCCCCACCATCCTGATCCCCTGTAGTCAATATAACTATTTCTGTGGTGTTCTAGTGAGGTAAAGTAAGTAAAGTAAGCCTTTATGTATATTGTGGCACCCAATCCCAGAGGCTCTGGGCACCATTACAAATCACAGCAGGGTACAGACATTAGGGTTGTGCATGGGCCGAATAGTATTTTCCAAATACCATGAATAGCAGGCTTCTTGAATATTGGATGCATTTTCCGAATAGTTCACTACTAAGCCACTATTCAGGAACTACTGTTCGGTGAGACTTCCAAGTCTCGCAGAGCTTTGTTAGCCAATCAAAAACTGTTTCCTGAGCTCTAAGGCAAGCACACCATGTGACTTCCTCACTCTGAACTGGTAGAAGACAGGAGACAGCGGTTTCTGAGAGCTGCTCTGCAGTACTTTTGAGACTTTAAACTTGCTAAAAAGAAACTGATTTTGCTTCACAGGCTTTTAAGGGTCAGTATAGTTTTTTGATCAGTGTCAGAAAAGCTATGTTTGGCTTTCTGACAGGTATTTTGTCCTTATTGCTGTACTCAGTTACAGGGACTAGGAGGGCTGTCTGCTAACACCCCTTCTCTGCTGCTGTCTGACATAGCCCCAGTGTAATTTTTTGGGTGAAGCACATTTTATTTTTGTGTGGTTTTTTTGCTGTTGTCTGGTTCCAGGCTTGGTTCCCTGCATGACTGATGAGGGTGTCTGCTAACTCCCCTCCTGCAGGTCACTGCTTATAATTTGCTGTATATGTGCAAAATATTTGATTTTGTGAGGTTCACCCTGCATGTGCATGCTTAATGTATCTTTTCATGAGGCAGGGCCACACGTGTGCACAGCTGTGTGCACACAGATTTTGAAATAAACTTTTTCAGTTCTAAGCTAGTCAGGCTTGACTCACTGAATTAGTATTGTTAGCCTCCTCTGGTTCTGGGATAGATCCCTGTACACGTGAGGAGAAGACGAAGAAGAAGAAGAAGAATCAGCATTTATATAGCACTTTTCATACACAGTATCCCAAAGCACTTTACAAGCAATGCTAGACTGGTAGTGAAGTGACTGAATATGTGGTGGCAGCCATATCGCACATCATCACCCACACACAGCCTGGGTAATTGCATGAACCCAGTTTATGGGAAGGAGAATGCTGGCCAGGACACGGCAATGTTCCCTACTCTTTGCGAAGAGTGCCCTGGGTTCTTTTACTTCCACCTGGATACCCACCAGGACAACACCAGGATGGGCAGAAGGGACCTCAGTTTAACATCTCAACCGAAGGATGGCACACCCCAGCAGTACAGCACCCTCCAACACTGCATTCAGATGCCAGCGATTTTTAGGTGCAAGTCCAATCCCAGTGTGGGACAGAACCCACGACCTTCTGGTCCAGAGGCGGATGTACTACCAACTGAGCCACGCTGACATGGCGCTCCCTCCCTCCTCCCACACTTCTACAGCCCACTGCAAACAATTAAGCTGTGCCTGTGAAATATATCCCCCTGCAGTCTGTGCCATGTGTGTGTGTGTGTGTGTGTGTGTGCACAGTTGTGCACATGCATTTTTTTGTTTATTGTTGTTTTGTTAATTAAACCATTGCACTTAGTGGGGCAGGCTTGTCTCACTGAGTTAACTGTATGTCTTCTGCCTGTTCCTTGCTCGGTTCCATGTTTGACTAAATAGGTTGAACTTTTCTACCCTTCTTAGCAGCAGTGTTTTCTTTACTGCTACTTCTTTGTGGTGCAGTATAACTGGAAAGGTTGGTGTACTACTGTAGTTCCACAAGCACTAAGTAAAGCATCACACACACAGGTACTACGTAGTAATAGTTTGTGTTTACCCAGTAACCAGTAGTGACCTGATCCATCATGTCTTTAGAAATCTTGCAAACATGCTTGGTCAACCCCAGCAAAGCAGCTGCACAGCTGGCCCCAAGTGGTGAGGAACAGGATGATAGACCACAAACATACAGCACATCCACACAATTACTGCTAGTGTTGTCCCTGGGCTGCAAAAGCCCCAAACAATCTTTGTAGAACAAAGGAAGCACTCCAGTGGGGGGTTGCAGTAACAAAATACAGTTAAGAGCAGTGCAGCATAAAGTTGCCAATGCATTTGTTTGTGATAAGACTGCAAGATGCCAATAGAGCCCTGGTGCTTTGACCAGAACCTGGTCTTTGTCAGGGTGCATGTCGGAATGTACAAACACGCTATGAATATACAACCCTTAAAGAAACACACACTATAAATAAGTGAAGTTAAAATGAATGAAACTGAGATGCTCTTGTAACAAAACAATCCACAGCTAACATACCAAGGATGAAACACTGCATCAAGATTATAGAACATAGCTCATGCTGTGGTGCCAGACAGTATGCAATGCAGTATCTTGCAAAATTGCTGTAAAATGCTGCAGTATGCTGCAAGAACAGTGTAATTTAATGACAATTAAGCGCTCCAGTCATCCAATATTTTGTGGCATGTCATTTACTGCAAAGTATTGAATTGCATCATGTCTTGCTCCATAGTAAATTATTGATACATAATACAATTCCAGAGAAGGTGGCGAGATAGACTACAAAGACAATGACATACAGGTGTCTCTCTTTATTCGATGGGCTCAAATATTGTTCTCCCCAAGCTCTTAGTTCTTGTAGCATTGGTAATAGTACTACTACCACTAATACCATTAGCAGTACTACTACTGCTAGTGTCACCACCTGTCCATCTGTATGTTCACTGTCACATCCTGTTGTGCAGTAGTAGGGGGAATAAGAGCATACATGCTTTGTGCAGCAAGCAGCAGACACCACCACCAGTGTCCCCACTGCTACCATTATGGCTGATACATCCACAGCCAGTGTTTTCCCACCACCATCAGTGCCATTCTTGCAGCAGCCACCCTTTCAGCTGTCACCACTACTGCAGCTACTGCTACCACTATTCCTATGCCCATGGCTGAAGCACCTTCTACCCTGTGTTTGTGACCATGAACACCCTGTAGTGCTGACCCAATGCAATGATTGATATTGTTTTCAGAGTGCTATGTGTGTGTTGTGGTGTATCAAGTGTGACACATGAAGCTTGTGTTGCATTAGTGAGAGCTCAATGTTGGTGGCTGAAGTGTCACTGGAGTGTATATGGTATACCAGGTTCAATGGGTGATTAATGATGTTGTTGAAGTGCTTTTAAAATTTCCTTAAAATCACCTTTTCTGGCTGAATACCGAATAACGAATACCGAATACTTGGGAACCGAATAGCGAATATTCGGTCAAATATTCTGGAAAGGTATTAGCACAGCCCTAACAGACATCATATCATAAATCATATAGTTATTAAAAATAAATCTATAAAATCCCAGTTAAAAATATCTCAAAAGCTTTATTAAAAGATAGGTCTTCAGGCCCCCTTGAACACCTCCACCACTGGGGCCTCTCTCAAGGATCTTGGCAGTGAATTCCAGAGTGACAGGCAGGCCACCTCGAGAGCGATCCCCCAAGTTTTCAGCCTGGCCCTCAAGGTGCCAGGAGACCCTCGGTGGAGGATCAGAGGAGCATACCTGCCTACCTTGAGAGAATCCTCCACCTGACAGGCAGCCAGTGCAGATCCTGCAGGACCGTGGTCACATGGCAGGACCTTGGTAGGCCTGTCAGCAGCCAGGCCACCATGTTCTGCACTAGTTGCAGCGGTGGAGAGTCCCTCCATTGACACTGAAGTAGAGAGCATTACACTAGTCCAGTCTGGAGGTCACAAAGGCGTGCACCAGTAATGGCAAGTCTTCAGGAGGAAGCAGGGGTCTAATTCAGGTGACTTTCCCAAAATGATAAATCCCTCTCTTGATGAGAGATTACACCTGGGCTTCCAGAGTCAATCTGTCATCAAAATGATACACATTTTTCACCCTGGAGGACCATCAATGGTGTGAATCTCACTACCAAACCTGTTACAGCTCAGGAGGCCTCCCCATCACACCGTTGACCGGGCTCGATCACTAGTACTTCTGTCTTGTTGGGCTCATCCCCATCCCCAAGCCCCAGTAAGTTAAATGACATCTATTCCCTGTTGGTCTAGTGCACTGTTGACCAGAACTGTAATTAAAGGAGGGAGTATTCTGGCCTGCTTTTTGCGGCCCATCAGCACAGTGGTGGAGCCACTGCTTGCGACTCAGTGAATCAGGTTTGGTAACTAGCCCATGAGGCTGGAGGATCAGCCGGAGGGAGAGATGGATTGAGCAGCAATTGTATGCTCTGCATCTCTTGGGGAGGGAGGGGTTGCACCTCACGGTGTAGAACACCTGGGTGAACACGGGCGGCTTTCCAGAGCCAAGCTTGAGGTTGGGAGGTGTGCAGATGCTTCCAGTGCCTAAGGCCCACCCGATGACTGGATGAGTTTGGGGTTATAGCCAGCCCTCCCTTTTCCCTGACCAGAGGGTAAACCATGGCTACATGAGGGTGGTTTGATGGTGGTGGGCAGGAAGGCATCTGGATACGTAAGGGGCTTGTGCAGCATAATATAAATTAAAAAAGCCTACTTTTCATTTCCCTGCTCAACAAAACAGTGACACAGCACTGGAACAATTTTACAAAAATCTGCACAGTTATAATCTGTCTAATGTACTTCAATATTCCAGTGGTGTACTACTCTCCTTTTTCTGATTCCTTTAAATACCAATATCAGGCAAGGTGTCGTCCTTGGTAAAGTGGTGCTTTTTCCATAAGAATCAATATGACCAGATTAAGCTGAACACACACACTAACTCAGAATAACACTCTGTCACCAATGAACAAAGTAACACACATTTTTGTTACTGACATGCTGAAGATACAAAAGGGATGGGCCTGCACAAAACCCTACTAGGATAGGCTGAGAGGTTAAATATGTACTCCCTGGTGGACAGCAGGGAAAGTGGGGATATAACTGAAACATTCAAATGCCTCACAGGGAAGAAAAGGGTACATGAGGGTACCATCTTTCAAAGAAAATGATGCTCAAGGATGAGGGCACAACATTAAGTGGGGAGGTTCAGAGGTAATGTGAGGAAGTACTTCTTCATGGAGAGGTGGTGGACAAATGAAACAGCCTTCCAGCAGACGTGGTGGGGGCAGAAACACTTATGGGATTCAAGAATGCATGGGATAGATGCAAGGGACATTGAAAGTTAAGGGGGATTGTAGGATTAGAGTCTGCTGCTTCACTATAGGTAGGAAATAGGGCAGACTGAGTGGACCAGAAGGCCCTTATCTGCCATCATAATCTATGTTCTATGTTTTATGTGCCTATAGTCCTAATGGTGGTGCCCCACAGCCTTCAAGAATCTCTTGACACTTTTTGTGCAGTATCCTGCACTTTATCAAGGTTTAAGGTTCAAACTGCTAACTTTCATTACACAGTAGCAGCATGATGACTTCATTGTGGAATCATATTAAAGTGCATGGTTTGGTGTCTGGTACATGAAATGCCACAGTGGGTTTGTTGGCTGTGGCTGTGTATGATAAGAAAAGTTAAAAAAATTGTTAAGTATTGAAGTGAACCTCACTGTCTGGTTGACATACATGTGATGGTTGACTGTGGTCTCTCAAGACTTTTATAGGTTTTCCTTCAAAGGACAAGGACATCCTGGATCTGTTTTGGGTTCTGATGGACTTTTTAGCTGCCTTGAGACCCAGTTGAAGAAGTCATTTAAATTTGTTTAACATTACTACCCCTGGTGAAACCATGCCTCTCTTCCAAGTCCATTTTTCTCTACAAAGACCACTAGTATTGCCCTAATAATGGTCTATAGCATCATACATGCAAGGGACACCAGGCTTACTGGCCTATAGTTCCGTGGCAGTTGCTTTCTCCCTCCTATCAGTGGTACCACAATTGTCATCCTCGATTACATCAGGCCAACACCTGCCTCCAATTTTCAGTTAACTCACTGAGGGCCCCAAGATGCCTGTTGATGGCAGCAGAAGAGATATTCCTGAGGTCTTTAATGCCTCCAGATGTCCTGCACTGTGTGCCACTGAGGAATTAGGACATCTGAGGATATCACTCTTAATACTTAAATATTTCACAAACCGAAGCAAGTAGAATTGACTGCATAGCACCATTGGAAAGGTAATTTTGTGCTGAACAACTTTGCCACCGATACATTGTGTCTGTCACATACACATTAGAAGATATTTGCAATTTTGTATGGTATGGTGTGTATACCTGACATTTGTCTCTCAAGCTTCACATAGCCACCTTGAATAAAATGGAAACAAAATACATGTAACATATTAGAAAAAAAGATTTTTAGTACAAAATTAGTTTTATACCACCATCTATTGTATGGATGCTTAATTTAGTGTTGATATGTTAAATGTTTTCCCACAAAAATGGTTTACATTGCCTCTTTTATTTAAAAAAATCACTATTTCAACAATATATAAAAAAAAATAGGAACTACTTATAATTAATTGCATAGCATGGTTAGAAAGGTAATTTTGTGCTGAACTACTTTGTCACTCATACTTTGTGTGTGAGGTATACACATTTGCTTGTGGCATGCTGATAAAGGCTTGATTTTGCTCAGAAGCTCTAGGTTGCACTGTTAAAAATATACAGGTCATAGCGGTGGAACTCTCAAATAGCTCCTGAGGCCTCAGTGAGTTAATGAGGGTCTGCCAGTGGTACAACTAGCACCTACCCATCCATCTCCTTTAGTACTCTTGAATGTAAGCAGTCTGGACTCATTTCTTTATCCACCTTTAAATTCTTAAGACACTTCAGCACTTTAGTTTTATTATTGGCTTTCACTGAACCATTAGCCTACGATCTGATAGTTCCCTCTACTGTAAATACTGAGCAGTAGTACTAATTTAGTATTATTGCCTTCAGATTATCTCCCTCTTACCATCCTTCTCCCTGCTTCAGTCTTACAATACTCTTTAGATTTTTGTTTTCTTGAATTTCTTGTTCCTCTCCCTTTTTAACTGTTTCTGCTCCTCTGTTTGGTAGGGTAGATGTACTGTCTTCTTTGCATACTGGCTGTCATAGTGCTGAAGGATGAGGATTTACCACAATTTATTTTCCTCTGCTGCCATTCCTCAGCCCATGGGGTCTTCAGCACCAAGATGTCTGAGCTGTGGAAGCACACACATATGTGTATGTGCTCAGCCACATGCTCTCCAACATCTACCTTCCTTTCACCCGTCTACTGATCTATCACCAGTACTCCTACAGGTGATGGTGACAGAACAAGGCAATGCCGACCTATCTGTCTCCTGAAAGAAGGAGAGCAACCACTGGGATTCTCAGTCCTCCTCCCATTAGCTCCTTGATTTCTAGCTAGTCCTTGATTTCCCAGGCATGCTCCAAAACAGGGATGTGGGTATGTTGAGTGGCAGCCTTGCCGCTGTGATGTTAGAGCCTGCCATCTTATCTCCAGTTGCTGCTTCTTCTGCTATTCTGCTCTGTATGTGATTTTTCCTATCCTACCTTCTTGCTAGCCTCTCTAATAGTAAGCAGGTACACATCTATTTTCACTTGTCTAATTTGTCTTGTAGTTATTTGAAGCTCTTTTTCCCTGTCTGCCACCCAAACCTTCATAAAGTAGCAATGTGTCCTTTTTCTTCTGTTTTAGCTAGTATTTTAATACAGAGGTCTTGCTGCTTCAGTAAAACCTGTACAATTTGACACAGAGTATTAAGAAAACAGAGGGTGTAGAAACAACAACACGTGCTCTGCATCCCTGATGGCATAGAAAGATTCAGTATGAAGCAATTTCTGCAATAGCTCCTGTTGCAGCTTATCACCCCTAAACTGGCATGGCCCTCTTGAGGTGGAAGAGCACACCACACAAGAGAACAGATATATCCTGCAGGTTTGTGGTCATAACCTATCATTGTCAAGCTCCTTCAATTCTCTGTCAAGGAGTGTTTCCTCCATATAGCCAGGAATAAGGAGCAATTGATTTTATATGGAGACTGCACTTCATTGTACTAGGACTATTCAACAAAGTGCTGTAATGGTGAAAGAAGAATACTCCAGTCTGGGTGAACCTCAGAAAAGCCATGATACCATACAGATTCAGGGGTAATTGCTTTTCCATTTCAGAAACAGGTAAAAAGTGAGTGTTGCAGGCCACAAGACACCAGAGCTTGCATACAACAATGGTGGCCTAACTTCTGAATGGATACCACATCCCCATAAGTCTCAAGGGGACCAAATGGCAGAAAGCAACAGTTGGACATCTTGCCTCAGGAACGCAATATAGGGGCTGGTAGTGTGGCCTAGAGGTTGGAGTGGCAAGCTGAAAATGGCTTGGTACTTGGTATATCCATCAGACATGGGTCTGATTCCCTCAACCTCCACTTGCACAGTGTATGTCTCTGAACAAGTAACTTAACACATACAGGGCTCCCAGGTCACCACAGGAAACAGGCACTTGGGCTGGCCCATTGGTGCAGCAGTAGAGCTACTGTACCACTCATGATGCAAGTGATCCAAGTTTGGAAGCAAGCTGTTGATTGCTGTGGGCTGGCCAGAGAGGAGAATTGAATGTCCCACAGGACACTCTCCTCTTCTGGGGAGGAGGATTGCCATTCCCTGCTATACTACCACATGGGTGACCACAGGTGGTGGTGGTGGTGGTGCAGATTGGGGACATCAGAGGAGGGACAGACACCAGCTGGATCCAGGTGTGACACCGCTCTTCTATAAGTGTGTGATTACTTGGATCCCTTTGTGTGCTGATGTCCATGGTGTGGGAGAAACACCAAGAATATGGCCCCTGCACACCAGGATGATGCACTTGGTATCATGCGGATCTCCTCTGCCTGTCCCATGGCCATGACTTCCTGACAAAGTGTGGGCGTTCAAGGGGAGGCCTAACATCCCCCTGAGAAACCATGGCTACATGAGGAAGGCCCTGAGCAGCAGATTGCAGGTACAGGGGACAAGAGCCAACAGGATTAAGTGTGTTTAGTGTTTGTTTGTTTCTCATTAGGCAGCTGCGGTTCAGGGATATTAAATAAATACAACAGTTTACTACCTATTGTGTAAATAGGTTAACTGTTCTACTGACTCATAGTTGCTGTGCTAGCCTTTGCTCAGTCACTCATTCAGCAGGGTTCCTCCTCTTCTCAGAGGGTAACATTTCCACTTTCACTCCCAATATTTGTAATAGAACTGGATAGCAGTCCAGAGGGTGGGCTTAACTACAGTACCTGGTCCAGAAGATCAATGATCTGCAGCACCTGAAATCTCTGAGTTGACATGGGCCTTCTCCTACAGATATACCTTACTGGAAAGATTGTTCACTGGTTATGCAAATCCAGGATTAATCAGGTAGTGCCAGCTTCTCCTCTAGCAAAGGCAAAGGGCATAGTTATCCATATACTGGAATTAAAAGCACTGCAGTGGCGTGTCACGAAGTCTGTGTCAGACTCATAAGGGATGCTGATTTTTCCTTAATATTATTTTCTGGGAAAGAGCTATTGCTCTGGTAGCAGTCTGCTCTTAGTCTTGTCACTGCCCCACCCCACACACGACCGATTTAACCATTGGCCCCTCCCTGTCTTTTTGCTTTGTTAGTGCCTGTAATCCTTCCCTAAGCCTGCCTTTCTCTAACTCCCTCCTCTTATTCATATAATTTAAATTCTGTTTTTCTTTCCCTTTTTTCAGGGGTCTGATTGCCTGCCTGGGCGTTCATTTCTCCCATCTCAAACCACATTTATTGCCAGCATCCCATAACAAGCAGGTACAGAGCTCCAATTCAAAATTCAGTTCCAAGACTCTTGATTGGTGGTGACTCCTGTCTGGAGCTCGTTCGGTGCCGCTCTCTGTGGAGCAAACTACCTGCCAGCCCCACTGTTTCTTTTATTTATTTATTTATTTGCTTTTGTTAACTGGGCAAGCACACTAGACAGCCAAGTGCCTATTTTCAGAGTGCGACCTGGGGAGATTACAAAGGTACATACATGAACAATTTTCAGGTGCGACCGGAGATTACAAGGTACATGCATGAACATCAGGCAAAACAAGTGAAGGATTACATTAAAGAGAATTAGCACACAGGGACAATATAAGCAACAGTACCAGCAGGGATTTACATTGCAGGCAGTAGGAAGAAGTACAGTGTGGTTTCATCGTTCAGGCAGCAATGTTGTAAAGCTTGCAGGTAGGCAAGAAGAGTGACATTGGGATAGAGTGGGCCCAGAGCAAGATAAGTGCGCAGTAATAATGCTCACCCTGTTGGGCAGGTATGCCTAAGTGGTTGTTGGGCAGGTAGGCCTAAGTAGTCTATTTTCTAGTAAACTTTGAATACAGGAGGTGTATAAGTGCAGATGTACTCTACCCAAGTCGTATTGTTTAGGTAGCATCTCAGTTTCTTGGGGCGTCACAGGCTGAGAGGATTTGTCTAGTGCAGAGAGACAGGTGGAGGCCATTTGAGAGAAAACCCCAGAGGGAGGCTTTAAAGCTCTGGTGGGAGGGAGAGGAGTGAGTGCTTGATGGAAGAGTTCCAAACCCTGGGCGCATCACATGGCCGTTGGTCACCCATTTGTGTGAGAGTTTTGGTACCAGGAGGGCATGAGAGTCACTGAATCACATGTTCCAAATCCATATTTTCATCCTGCTCTCCCACCCCATCCCTGGCCTCTATTAAATACACTGTTGCTCCTCCCAATCCCCTACACCTTCCTCCATTGGGCACAAAGTTCCTTGTGCTTCACAGCTATGTTGCACTATCCTCCTGGATCTATTACTCTTATCTGGTTTTCTTTTTGCAATACCTAACTTTCATCCACCAAAGGGCTCTTACTACTTGTTGCATTACCTTTATCTCTCTCTGTACACTCATTCAGTCAGAGCATTTAATCATACGTCTCTCTGCCTATCTGTATACTACTCCACCTGACATAATGATCTCTTTTCTTATCACCCTTCTACCCTTTTCCTCCTTCCAAGTGCCATGTTTTCCCCCTTCACTGTGTATGTTCAGTTCTCAATCTCCTTATCATACTCCCCATACAAACCCACTACCCTTCATTCCCCTGCTACATTTTGCCATTGACCCAACCCTATCTATTATACCTGGTCCCTTTCTCTTATTAGGCCATCTATGTCTCCCATGACCATACCTTACTCTCATACTCAAGAGTAAGGTAAGCTCCCAAGAGTGAGGCTGACCAAGCGAGCAGACACGAAAGACCGTTAGGCCTATCCTGCTGGCATTTTAGTATGTTAGTATGTTATACTGTTCTATTGCTTATTCAATTTCAGCTCCTCAGACAGATACCCCTCAGGTTCAGTCAGTTCCAATAGCAAGTCCTGGATCAAGATTACTAAGCTTCATTTCACTATTATCGATCTGCTACTGCTGTCTGCTGGTGACATTAAACCCAATCCTGGTCCCTCACTCAGCAATGCTCCTACCCCATCTCGCCTCCTATAATGTATCCACTGCCTCTTCAGTTTCCCTCCCCATGGCCTAAAGATTCTGCACCTTAACAGTTGTAGCCTCTTCCCGAAACTAGACCTACTCCTTCACTTGTTGGATCACTTACTCCAGACATTCTGATAGTCTCAGAGACTTGGCTCACCTGCAAAATACCAGATGCATCTGTCGCAATCCCTGGTTATGCTGTCACTCACCAAGACCGCACCAGCAGCAGGTGGGGCCATGGTAATCTATTCATCCTCCTCCCTCAAATCCTCTACTAATCTATCAACCTCTGTCAAATCAGCCTATGATGCCATCATCATTAGTTTGTCCATACCCATCTCCATTCCTTTATTGCAGGTGCCTACTGTCGCCCTGGTCTACACCACTCTGAAGTCCACAAATCTAATTACTTCAATTGGGTCCCTTTCCTCATTAGGTGAGCTCTATCTGATAGGAGACCTCAACTTTAACTTGCTGTTGCCCACCTAAGCAAGACTCATACTGATAAGCTGCTCTCAAATTGTCACAACTAATCACACAACCTACCACGACTAAATCATAAATCTCAGAACCACACTTTAATAAACTGGGCCCTAACCTCCCATCCTCACAGGGCAATCCAGTCTGGCCTTCTGCCTGATGCCTTCAGTGATCATCATATGATCTACCTAGTTAGGAAAATTCACAGACCCAAGGATCCCCACAAATTGCTAACTTTTCTTTCCTACAAATCACTTGACCTAGCTCTGCTACACAGGAGCTAACTCAGGTAGACTAGATGCATATATCCTCAGTCCAAACGATTGATCATGCCCTAGCATGCTTCAAAGATAATCTCATCTCCATCTGGAACAAACATGCCCCATTGAAGCAAGTTAGAGTGCGTGGTAGTCAGCTTCCTAGGTCACCCTGAACTTCTCGCCTGTCAACAAGCATGCAAAGGAGGAGTGGAGGGACATGATAGAAACGTTCAAGTACCTCAAGGGAATCAACAAAGTCCAAGAGGTAGCATCTTTCAAAAAAAGTGTGCAACAACAAGAGGGCACAATTTGAAGATAGAGGGGAGCGGCTCAGAGGTAATTTAGGAAGTATTTTTTCACAGAGAGGTTGTGGATGCATGTAATAGCCTTCTGGAGGAGGTTGTGGAGCCAAAATCAGTGGTGGAATTCAAGCATGCATGGGACAGTCATAAGGCCATTCTAGGGGTGGGCGTAGGAAAAGTAGGCTGCTGGTTAACTAGGATCTGCAGCTTATCCAGTAGGTAGGAAATGGGCAGACTGGGTGATCCAAGCAGTCCTTATCTGCTGTCAAATTCTATGTTTCTATGTTTCTATGTGATAAGGCCTGGAAAACACACAAATCCTCCATACTCCCTCGTCATTAATCTATACTGTTCACTCTGCAGTACCTGCACCAAAGCAATTTATTTGCTAAAAGCAAATAGTTCGACCACCTTTAATTCAAATGTAAACAACCAGTCAAAATTCTGGAAGGTGGTCCAGTCTCTTTCTCCACAAGCTAACCCCCCCATCCCTGTACTCAACATAAATAACCAACTATAGCTGACCATGTTGCGGTGGCTGCTGAATTCAACTTGTACTATACAACCTGTGTCTCCTCCCTGCTTGCATCTCTCTTCCTACTCAGCCTACCACCCCCATTCCCTGTCTACTACTTCTTCCCAGGGTCCCCGCTTGAGTGAGTTGTTTCCTTCTCACCCACCTCTCCTCAGGATATGCTACTGTCACTTCTCTCTTTACACCCGAAAAAGGCAGCTCCCTGATGGTCTGGACCCCAAGCTGCTCGTCTCTCACCTCTGCCTTCTCCACCCCTCTGTCTGATCTCCTCAGTTGTCTTTCCATCTGCATCTATTTCTATTCCTGGAAACATGCAACAGTTCTCCCTTACCTAAAGGCAGTGATTTCTCATCTCCTGGGAATTATCACCCCAGCCTTATTACCCTCTGGCTAAACTCAGCAACACATTGCTCTCTCAACTCTCCTCTTTTCTAGATGACTCTGCTTTTTTCGCCCTTCCAATCTGGTTTTAGGAAGAACCATTCCACTACCACCTCCCGCTCAGAATCACTGACTCTATCCATTCTGCCATGGATAAAGGTCACATCACATCTGCCATCTTCATTGATTTTGCCAAGGCTTTCGACACTGTGTCACTTCCTCCTCCTTGAATCCCTCTCATCAGCTGGCTTGTCTCCGGCTGCCTACATCTGGTTTTGTGCTTATCTGGTAGGTAGAACACAATCTGTTAAAATAGCTGACTCCATATCCCTCCACTGTCTATCTCACTGGTGTGCCTCAAGGCTCTGTACTTGGCCCTCCTATTCTTCATTTCTCTAAATGACCTTGATCAATGTGCTCCTCATCAGGCATCCATATGTAGGCTGATGATACAGTGCTATTACGCCTCTGGCCATTCTAGTTCTGATGTGACATCCAGATTACAGGTTGAATTCATCGATGTTCAATACTGGCTAAAATCCCATACACTCTTCCTCAATGCCAAGAAGACAGTCTCCATGACCTTTGGCACTAGGCATAGACTCTCTAGGCTGATCTCCTACCCTCCTTCTACACCCTTGATGGGATGTCTCTAAAGGACACCTCCTCCTTCAGATATCCGGTGTCTGGCTGGACCAACACCTTAACTTTTCTGTACATATTGATGCCATCTTGAAAGATGGTGCCCCAAACTTAGCGCCCTTTGCAGGAACTGTGGCTACCTTCTCCTGGCGGCCAGGTGCGATACTGTTCAGAAAATTATACTCCCCATTTTTGACTTTTGTGATATAGTCTGCAGTGCTGCTCCCAAGTCTTCCCTTGCCAGACTGGATCCTATTTTCAATACTTTCTATTGCTTTTGCCCTTGACTCTCCCTCCCACACACGTCACTGCTCCTGTACCCTTACTAGCCTTCTCTTCCTTAGAATGCAGACAGCTGTCACACTGCATTAAATTCACCTCTAAATTCTGGTATGGGACTTTCCCTCTACCTTTCCTTTTCACTTACCGTTCTACCCCTCCTCCTGCCAACTTAGATCCACTGACTCCACTTTTACCCATTCCCCATCCCTTCCCTCCATAGGGCAGGATGATTTTCCTACTAGTTCCCTAAGCTTTGGAACATGTTTCCTCCCTATTAGGTTCTCTTCATCCACTGCCTCTAGCTCCTCAGCCCTGCATAACTATTATTCCCCTAACTACATATGTTTTAACCTCTCCTTGTCCTTTCCTTTCCATCTCCACTCCCCCTCCTCCTCTTTTCCTGGGTCTGGACCACCTTGCAGGGTTCTCAGCACCCTGAAGGGCACTGCTCCTAGTTTATTTCTCTCTCTCTCTCTATCCTCTTATCTCCCTTCCCTACCACTCCTTTTCTTTTCCTTGGTCTGGTATGCCTGCAGGGTTATCAACATCCTGAGGAGCACTACTCTCAGTTCTCTCTCCCTTTCCCTGTCACTTTTCTTGATCCACCCCTCACTTTTTGTTCTCCTCTCCTAATGTCTACTCTTAGCATTTATCAACATTGTGCACAGCCTGATACCCCAACCTTAGTAGCCATCCTTCATCTTCTGCCTTGACCACACGGATTACATGTTCTCTACCATTGCATGTTTTATCCCAATGATTACAACTCCCTTGACCTGTAGTTCTGTTCTGTGCTTCTCTGAACTAGCATTTCTCTGCATGTATTAGTTCTGTACTTGCCCAACTCTGCACTTATTAGATTTAAGTTGGAATATGTACTAGTCGACTATGTTATCGTGTTGATCTCATTTGCTTATGTTATTGTTTGACCTCCTTATTCTTGCATTCCCTCCCTTTAAGAAACTTTTGGAAATTATATGGTCACAGCTCATTTTGCTTTCCTGGTGAAATATTTTCAAATAAATAAATAAATAAATAGTGGTCAACATCTATGCACCCAGTGTAGATGATGCAGATTTATTTTCACAGCTCAGTCAGGCTATAGAAGCTGTGAGAAGGAACAGGCCCAGCCCCAGCCCCATCCTGATTTATTTATGTATTTCATAACCAGGTGGGTACACTGGTCCCAGGGACCATTTTCAGCATGATCATGGCCATCTCTATGGCACATAGATGTACAAATTTGAGCAAGAGGATATAGTAGCAGTCTTAGTAAGCATACATGGAGTCAGAAATTAAAACAACATAATTCAGTCTTAGTAAGTTTATACATGGAATTACAGATAAACAGCACAATTTTGTCATAGCAAGCAGTTAAGAATGGTTCTATGTCATAATGGCGAAAGCCTAAGGTGATAGCCATTACGCAGAAGTCAAGAGTGCTGAAAATTTATTTCGGTTGCTCTGACACCCTGCGCACAACAAAAGGTGCTGGGGACTTCGTTTTAATGTTTTCTGCAGGGGCTGTGCCCCTGTACCCCTTCTGTTGGGGGATTCACCTCCAGCACCCCACTAAAAGTTCTCTACTCCATGGTGGTGTGTATGTGGTGGGTGAAAACATTAAAAGGTTCAGGCTGGCTGCAATAAAAATGTAACAGCGCAGACCCAACACAGTACCCTGCTGACCATCACTGGCAACCCACCCACCACGTCACAGGGCGGCTCAGGAACCCACCATGGCTCCACCCCTCATTCCTTGCTGTGGTGCCTGCTCCACCCCCTCTGTGTGTGTACGTATAGCGATATCCTTTCACTGTAGTCTCCCACCCCCCAGCTGGCCACCCTACCTCCCATAGCCATCCCTGTAATGTGTTGGGAATGGGTCTCTGTTATTGTAGGCACCCATTCCCCAGTGCTCTTATCATGCTATGATGCTGATATCCTCCCTGATGCCCCCATGATCACCATCTATTCCATTGTGCATGACAGATACATCATTCTAAAGCTCCTTCAATTCATATACATCCGATTCTAATCCTTCAAATTCTTATACATCCGATCCTTCAGTCTTTGGATTTGTCATCCTTTCACGCTGACCTGGTGGCTAACATTTCAGCTGCCAGCAACGTCAAAATGCCCTCAAATTCTTTAACTCCATGTTCTTGACTATCTGGGATCCTGACGTCCTACCACCCATAAAATCAAGTATCCAAAGCCATCCTGGTGGCACTGACAATTTAGAGCTGTGTGCCTTTTCTCACATTACACCATTGACCTGGGTTTGAGAATTATCTAGGGTTGTTGTGGAGCCTGAAAGGGGTGGGAAAGAGGGAGTAGGATTGAGCTGCCTAATGGCAGCTCTTCTATCAGGGAGGTGGTGGTTCCTCTGTAGTTCCACCTGCGCCAGGTGGAGGTTTGGTGAATATGCAGGCAGGAGGGGGTGGCCTTAAAGGAGTGTGTCTCCTATTGCAACATCGTGTGCTGCCAAATGTCACTTCTGCGGCTGAGACAAGGTGATGGAAATGGGGAAAAAACTTGAAAAACCCTACGAATTACATATGGAAAAAAATCAATGGTACAAGGTTCTCACCTACTTCTCGATCCCATCTGAGTTGCTGGCCTGTCATCAAGCATGTGACTCTTGCTTAACAGGCATACATGTCCACTGGTTCCCCATTTGACTATACAAGTAACTGAGCCTTTGTAATGCCTGTACCAGAACTATTAGGCTTGAGTAGAGTGATTACTTTGCATCTGCACTCTAGAACAACTTTAACCACCCCTTCTGGAAGATTATTCATGCCCTTTTTCCCCTACAAACCAGTCCCCACCACCCATCTTCAAGGTGGCTGACACATATCTCTCACCCTGCCACTGTCACCTCATCTTTCAACTCCTTTTTACTTTTGTGTCCCTTCCTTCTTTCTCTCCTTACTCCATCCTCTCTCCCTTCCCTCCACCTCAATCCCTTCCATCACCATTCTTACCTTCTTCTTCTCCCACTACACACTGTGTTTCCCTCAAAGCCCTAATGGCTCTAAACCACTCACAAAGGTGGGAGCCCTGATTTTCTTGACCCAAAACTCTTGTCGTTCTCTACTTCTGACATTGTTGTCCATGTCACAACCTTCTAAATCTTTACTTCACTCTATCCTTTGCCCTTGACACATGGAAGTAGGCTATGGTTATCCTCCTTCTCAAGGGTGAACCCCCAGTAACTGCAGCCCTATTTCCCTCCCTTCCTACTTTTGTCATGGGTCCCACACCATCTACTGACCCATGTGTTCACAGCATAAGTAATCTTGTTTATTTTCACTGTGATATTGCTGTATTGCACTAACATATAGAAATACAGAGGCATCATGCCCATAGGGCCGAGGGGCATGTGCCTCCCAAAATATTGAGAGGGCTATACAGGAAAAATCATGAGTATTTATTTTTAATGGCTTACATGGGCTGCCAAATAATGTGGTGTTTTCAGTGTCATTTTGGTGGGTGCTGGGGGTGGGGCGAGGGGTTATTATTACGAATGATTAGCCGATTGCAGCCTGTCGTGTGCTGGTGAGTCGACTTGCTTGGGGCTGATTCGTACCTGTAAAATGAGAGTGTGAGAGTGAGACAGACAGTCTGAGACAACCAGCGCTGTGATTGGTTGCTGCCAGGCAGCTACCATGTGACACGTCCACTCTAACGTAAGCACCAATCAAGCTAAGTGGCTGCACATCAGAGGCGAAAAAGTAGCTCGCACTGCAGCGAGCGGTCATTCTTCCATGATCTTCCAAGATGGGTCCTTGGTTGACCTCTGCATGCAGACACAGAGACCCGCAGCATCAGTCTGTCCTGTTGGAAGTAGAGAGACAAGCCTGCCCGCCAGTGGAAGTCTTGTGAAATTTCTGGCTGCCTGCTTGAAGGATCGATTGCTTCCTTCATCCTTCACACTACAGTCGCTTCTTGATTAAAAGGTCAGTCAGACTCAGTAGTCAGTAGTAGCTGTAACAAGTTCAGGGTAGGGTAGCAAATTTACTGCTATTGAACTTCTTGGCAATTTGCAGTGCCTTAGTTCTTTTCCATCATGCCCAGTCCACGTCTTGCTGCATCGAGCAGCCCCACACTGCTGCCTGTATTTGCCCAGACTGGTGTCTCACTAATTTACATTTTAGAAAGAGTCCCTCACTTCGGTTCAGTGCCGTCGTGACGTCATCGTGAGTGAGTATTTCCCATACTGATCTCTCCCAAATTAATTTCTCAGTGCCCCA
Organism: Neoceratodus forsteri; assembly: GCA_016271365.2. Taxonomy (NCBI): domain Eukaryota; kingdom Metazoa; phylum Chordata; order Ceratodontiformes; family Ceratodontidae; genus Neoceratodus; species Neoceratodus forsteri. Next base: position 421,302,465 of record CM057451.1, read on the forward strand.
TGCTCGTTCACGTTTATCCCCTCAATTTTTTATCCATTGCTTGAGTACCCTGTTGTCAGCCGCCCACTAAACGCTTATTACTGAAATCTCCTGCTGCCTTTACTGTAACTTCACCATGGAATGAAAACAGTCATGCTCTCTGCAGAAACTAGATTACCAGAAGTTCTGGGACAAAATTCACCATCTTTGCAAATGTGAACACTTACTGTACAGGAAGCCTGACTTACTGTTTGTCGTTTTGCCCTGAATGCAGCATAGGAAAGACATAGGAAGACAATATGAGCATTCCTTAAGTTGTAATACATATAGGCGCAGGTATTGTTGAATAACATTTCACAGTTTACTGCATTGTTTCAGACTTGTTGAAAAAGATCAATCTTTTTGGAAGTTGATGAATGTGTTTCTTTGAAGTGCTGTGTTACACATACAGTGGGACTATTTGGGTAGGTATTGTAGTGACACACGTATATACACACACATACACATGTAGGTAGATAACGAGTTGCAGTGTTTTTATAGACTTCATTTACAAGAGACATTAAAAGTTGTAGTGATATGGTTCTGCTTGTATAACATAGTACCCCCTTTCTTTACCCTCAACTTCGACCACTGAGCTGTCATGGCCACAACATACAAGTGGGTGACAAAGTTGGACTGGCCCATCTGGATACCTGAAATTTCCACTGTCCCCCCCTCAGCTGGGTAACTGGTCACTTTCTGAACTCTGAAAACTTTTGCATTTATCATCTTTTTTCTTTTTACAGTTAATCTTTTATTGAGGAATAAATACAAAGGTAGCAGCAGAAAGCAGGAATTGTTTACATACAAATGCATCTTACATTTCTTATAATTTGCAGACAGAGTTTTAACACATTGAATCATAACAATGACTTATATATGAATATCTCAATAGAGAAACAGGAATATTAATCCAAGCAGTATGAAATATCAGGCTGGTTAACTGACCAGTTCATGGGGGTTTCAATAAGTCCTTCATGTTGAATCCCACAGGGGGGGAGGGATCTAATGACTCAAGCCATGTAGGAGCCTGAATTTTTACAAAGGCTGTGCTTGTCTACTTGGCGAAGTGAATAAGACTCGTTAGGGAGGCTAAGGACTCCATTGCTTCTAATCATGTTTGAAAGGCTAGAGGACTTGATGTCTGCCATTTCATTAGAGTTAGTTGGAGAAGTTCCACTGAAGCCTGTGTGAGCCATTTCAGCTGTGCATTAGTCATCAGCCAGCTAACTGGAACAACACCAAGTAACCAGAAAGAGGAGTGAGGCAAAGTGCATGACAAGGTGTGGGAGCAGAACTGGATCACTTTCCCCATACCACTTGAGAGGTTTGCAGCTCCACAATATGTGCAGTAGATCCGCCCCTGGGGCCTGACATCTCCAGCATTGGTTATTGGGTAACAATCCTATCTTATGCAGCCGATCAGGGGTTCTATACCAGAGGTGAATAACTCTGTTTTTGATAAGAAGGCTCCTCTGGTCCACAGGCCTTATATGCAAGCTGCCAACAATTAGACCATTCCTGAGGAGTAACTGAGATTCCAAGCATTTTTTCCACCTGTTTTAGCAGGCAGAGATGGGTCTGGATCAGAGTCTCTAACCCAAATTTGAATCATACCTGCTAACCCTTTACTTTGTTTAGACCATCGGAGATTGGGAGTGTTTCCCTAGAGGGACCTAGATTCACCCTGCAACCCATTCACTTACAGTTAATTCTGGACCAGACACCATGCAAACTATCATCTTTTTCTAATTAAATGGGGTATCTGGGACACTGTAGATAAATGTAAGATGGAATCACAGAGTGGGAATGTATCAGACTGAAGTGAAATATTGATATGAGTGTGTCACCCTAGCCCTCCTGCACTGATTTTCCAGGTGGGCCCTTGTATCTTCTTTCCAAGTGGTTCCTCTGTGTCCCAGTCCAACACTGAAGATGGGAGATCACAGCTCTCAGCTTATATTACTTCTGCATAGTGCTATGATTTTACACTCACATTTACACATGTCACCTGGGCACTCTACACTATGAGCACCACTCTTTCCCAAGAGCATCTGAAGCCTCTGATTGGGTGCTCCACATTTCCTCAGATACAGGCCATGGACCCTCCTATTTCATCTGTCACACATCCGTCACTCTGGGACAAGCGTATCTTACTGCCACCCTCTGCATTCTGGCAGCCACTTCCTGATTTACCACATTGTGCAACATGCCCAGACTACTAGTCTACTACTCTTATTGAGCAGCCTTTTGCATTATGTGAAACTGTGTCAAAAGCAGCATTGTTGTATCATGTTTATATTGTTGCCATACTTGCCTCACCTGCTAATCAGTTATAAAATGATGACTGATTATTTCAATTGATGTAACACAATGAACATGTGAAACAGTAATTGTAACTGCCTGTCCTACGCAAATACTGTTTCCAATCTGTATGTATTATTATTATTATTATTATTTATTTGTTCTTACTTTTCTTGCTGGGAATGGGGGAGTTGTATACTGTAGATTTTCATTGTAAAAATCTACCCTTCCAACATGGTCGAACCTGGGAACAAGCTGATATTCAGTCACTGTGCTTGCCAAAGTACTGAATTGTACATGAAAAAACAGATGACATGTCATTATTATTCAAATATAACATTCACAGTTGACTATAATGACAACAAATTGATGGTGAATTCCTATCATTTAGAAGTCAATGGATCAGCTACAAGTGGACTAAATAGATATATGATTACATATCATAAAACTAAACTTGTGCATTATGTGAGTCTTTTATGATAAAAGACTGGCAAAATGCACAAGTTCTGACAAAGTGTTAAAAATACAAAGGTAACACTAAGTACAATGAACAAAGAACAAAAACAATTGATAATTTCTCTAACCTACATCAGTATTATGTCACTTAGCTTGTTGGGGAACAGCTTCCTGGGCTGCTAAAAGTCACAAAATGCCCCATTTGACTTCAGTTTTCAAAATTTTCCGGGGGCATGCCCCAGACCCTCTAGAGAGGTTGAGATTTTGTGCCCTTCAGAATTTCTGACTGCATGACGCCCTGTAGAAATAGGTATACATTGTACAAGCATGGGTGCTAGGACTGTGCTTGCCACTAATATTTGCTGCTGTATATTATGTTTACATCACTTTATGGTTTTATATATGTTTTATATTTATTAAACCTAACATGCATATATTTTATTTATTGTGTTTACCTAGGTTATGTGTGTTCCTTTTATGTTCTGATTTAGTCATATAATCATGTGTAATGTGTGTCTTGTTCCAAAGTATCATGACTTGTACATTTCTGCTTATGCTGCATTCTCCTTGTTCATGATATATAGTTGACAATTCATTTTCTTTGTTCTAGATTCTTCCTTACTTTGCAACTTAGTTTCCTATGTAATTGCACAAGGAAGCCACCTTATTACATGCATTATCCAATTCTGTATGTTTATCGTATCTGTAACTGCACTGTTATCAGTAATATATAATTGCTTGACACCAGCTCCTCGGAGAGAAAGAGACCATACATGAAGAATGGTGAGAAATAGGCTCCCTTGTGATTGCTTTATCAGATGTCTGATGTGAGTGTTGTAATAAAACTGCCTTTTATCACATACTACTTGTGGTATAATCTTTGGATAGCGATCCAACATACAAGAATCTGATGATAAGCTGGATTTATCATAACACTAATCTGGCTAAACTCCAGGACACCTTCTTCTCTCCCAACTCTATCCTATCCTTATGAACATACAAAATTTGCCAGCAGATAAAGGCCTAGAGGTCTATCAAGTCTGCTCAGATATGCAGCTAGCACCACTTATTCTGCAGCTGCCCTCTCTTACCCTTCCTTCATTGACCCTCCCCTTGTCCTGTCCCATCCCTTTGAAGCAGTCCACTGTTCTACTGGATACCAATTCTGTAGGTAGCGCATTCCACCCAGCCACCACCCTCTCTGTAAAAAGTGTCTCCTCATCTTCCCCTGATCCTTCCTCCCTCCGTCCAGTCTCACATCATGGCCCCTGGTGTCCCTCCCTCCCTTACTTTGAACAGCCCTCTGTACCTGTCCTGTTTATTCCTTTCATGTACTTAAAGGTTTCAATCTTGTCCCCGTCCCTCCTCTTGATTCCTATCTCCTTTAGTCCTTCTCTTTCCTCACCCTTTACCAGTCTGGTTTTGGAAGTCCAACTCCACTCCACCTCCCTCCTGCATTTCACTGACTCCATCCTGTCTGTTATGGACCCCTTGATCCACTCAGCCATTTTTGTCTACATGGACAAAGCCTTCAATGCTGTTGCTCACACCATCTTTCTGGAAAAGCTAAATGTAACAGGATTCTCAGCTAAATCACTTGGTGATTCTACTCATACTATGAGGCAGGTCTCAGTCTCTCTGTATTGGTGTCCCTTTATTGTCTCATCTCCTTATCTGCTCTGGCATAACAGGGGATTAATCCTTGGTTCTATTCTATTCTCCAAATTCTGAATGATCCACCCGCTGCCAGTTCCTGCCTATCTCGCTGTGTCCATTCATATGTATGCAGATGACACAATCTTCTAAGCCTCTGGATCCTGTGTCTCTTATCTCATGGCCCAGATCCAACTGGATTTCACCAACATCAGGCATTGGTTCTGGCTATCACCTATCCATAATGCCAAGAAAATGGTTTCCATGACTTTTGGTACAAGACAGATACAAGCTAGGTTCTCTCCTCCCTCACTCCATAACCATATTGGTGTTACAATTCAGTATGAAACAGAGAACAGAGAAAGATAGAATTTTCCTGGCCCAGCTACCTGCCATTTTCCATGCCTATAATATCACCACAGATTCTACTTGATCTCCATAGCATTCACCCACCCTTCCCTTTCCATAAGATTCCCGTATGCCTATCCCATGCATTCTTGAACCATACCAAAGTTTTGATCCAGCCACCCTCTGCTTAAAATACTGTTTCAGGAATACACCTCTTTTGTAAAGTACTTTGTCACATCTTTCTTGACTCTATCCCTCTTCAGCATCTCACCATGCCCTCTTGTCCTTGAGCACCTTTTTTCTGAAAAATACTTCTCTCTTGTACCGTGTTTATTCCTGTTAGGTATTTAATGATCTCCATCAAATCCTCCTCTCTATCTCTCTCTCTTCCAGGGTGTACATTGTTAGGTCCTTTAATCTCCTCTCATACGGCTTCAGATGCAGGCCCTGCACCATTTTAGTTGCCCTCCTCTGGACTTTTCCACTGTGTCTATGTCATTACAGAGATGCAAACTCCAGAACTGCACACAGTAGTCTAGGTGGGGTCTTTCCAGTGATCTACATAGAGGCAAAACCACCACCAATTTTCTGCTCGTGATTCTCCTCCCTATGTACCCCAGAATTCCACTAACTTTCTCAACTGCCTTGTCACAGTGCCTGGCCACCTTTAGGTCATTTGATATAATCACCAAGGTCTCTTTCCTGATGGTGGTCAACAGAACCACCTCCCTATTTTGTACACTGCTCCTGGGTTTCTGTACCCCAAGTATATTATTTTGCATGTCTTCACATTGAAACTCAGCTGCCATACCATTTACCACTCCTCAAGATTTCTTAGGTCACTGCTCATCCTTTTTACCCTCCTGTAGCATCCACCATATTGCAGAGTTCTGTGCCTTCTACAAAGAGGTTGACCTCCTCTTCTAGCTCTTTAGGCCATGCCACTTATAAAGACATTAATGGGACTGGTCCCAGCACTGATCCCTGAGGTACCTCACTGGTCATGCTCCATTCCTTTGAGTGAGCTCTGTTTACTACCACCCTCGCCCCTATCCTTAACCAAATTTCTTAACCAGTATACCATCTTGGACCCACTCTACACAATCCAGCTTGCTTCCTAGTCACACATGTGGAACGATGTTGAATGCCTTACTGAAATCTAGGTAGGCTGCATCCACTGCTCCACTCTGATCTAACTCCTTGATTACCCAGTCAAAGAACACTATTAGATTCATTTGACATGACCTGCCCCATGAATCCATGCCGCCTTGGGTCTTGCATCCCATTGAAATCAAGATATTCTACAACCATTTCTTTCAAGTGATTTCATTAACTTTCCCACCAAAAATTTACTCTGACTGACCTATAGTTGCCAGCTTCTTCCTGCTACCCTTTTGTGAAGTGGGTCTACATCTGCCCTCCTCCAGTTCCCTGCAACCACAGTTTCCAGTGATCTACTAAATAGGATTGTCAAAGGTGCAGCCAGTACTTCCAATCCTCCAGGACCATTCATATTCTGATGAGCTGTTAAATAGCACCATCAGAGATCAGTCAGTACCTCCTAAGCTCCCTCAGCTCTAGGAGTACTGGCTGCACCTCCAACACTACTTTAAGCTGTTTCCTCCTTCAAATACCTTGAGGTCTGACTGGATTGCTACTCAGTTTCTCTGTCCACGCATATGCCATGCACCAGAAACTTCACCAAAAACTGGGTGTGCTTTACATGAATAAAGTGAGTATCCTGCTATGTGCTGACAGAGATCAACTTGAAGGTGATGCTCCACATTTTTGACTATGGTGACACTGGTTGCAGTGCTGCTTCTGAATCCACCCTTGCCAGACTTGAACCACTATTTCACTCCTTAGCTGTTTTGACCTTGATTGCCCGCCTAGATCCCACCACTTCACCTTTAATACTCCTCAATCTCTTTACCCTCCCTTGATGCAGGCACCTCACTCATTTCACTATTTTCATGTACATTCTGGCTTGAGCTCCTATTTGCTTACTGCTCCTCCTGCCTTAATCCCTCCCCCATCTACCCCTACTCCTTTGTAGCTATGGCCATAGCTCTTATGCTTCATTTCAAATCATCCTCTGCTGGACACTCTGCCTCTCCTTCCACTTCCCAAAACTAGGGGACCCCTTTCCATTACCATGTTTATTGTTCCTTCCTCCCACTCCTTAAATATCTCCTCTTTGAATTCACTACTCACTCCTGCAGTTGTCTCTGATCCTGTGCTGTATTTTGCCACCTACAATTCCTTCTAACTGCCCTTGCTCCTGCCCTAATTTGTTTCTCTTGCTCAATTCATTCACACTTCAAATTACTGCCATTGATACTGTAATACAATACCTAGCAATGCCTTGATAATACTCCAGCTGTGTTTCAATTTGCACTTATGTTACTTGTTGCTCTTCAGATACTCTTCCTAGCTCATCTTTTCACATTTTGTTATGTAGTTATTTAAGTAATATTTTTGTTTTTGATTGATGTAACCGACTGTTGGAACTTATTGCTGTGATCCCTTCATCCCCTTCCCTCCAGGACACATCTAGAAATGAGCTATTTCAGCTCAGTATGTCATTCCTGGAAGAAAGAAAAGAAAAGAAAGAAAGAAAGAAAGAAAGAAAGAAAGAAAGAAAGAAAGAAAGAAAGAAAGAAAGAAAGAAAGAAAGAAAGAAAGAAAGAGAAGGAAGGAAGGAAGGAAGGAAGGAAGGCGTAATCCTTTCATGTTCACCAAAAGAAAGAAAAGAGTGGCCAAATTCAATGAATTCAAACAGATGTTGGACCTAGTGACACAGCTTAAAAAGTGCCACAAACCCCAAGCCCCACCAATAGCACAAATTACTGGCTTCAGATACAACATTGACACATTGCTTCACCATAGAACCTAATGGCAGCTGTTTCTCTAAACATAAATCTTGTGAGTCAGGGTAAACAGCCTACTGCCTTCAGACTGTGCAAGAAACAGGCAGAATCCCATTTCAAAGTGCTATGTAGACCTGATGGATCCATAGCTACACTCACTGAAACAATACCAGCATGATAGTTTTTATGACACTCTCTTCTTTCCAACATAAGGAGGTCCACCCACCCATGTTCCAGATATTTCTAAAGTATACACAGTTTCTGACACTCCTAGACCATGTCATCATGGAACTGCAAAGCCATTGGGTGATCAGGAGCTATGGATGGCACAGCCAAACTGACCAAAAAGAAGGCACCTGGAATGGTTGGAGTTACCATCAACCTTTACAAATCATGCTTCACCTAATCATCCCTCTGCTGTTAGCTGCCTGCAGGAGTCACAAGTGAATGAGGTCCTTCATCAATGATGATGAAGAAATCCATAGTGACCCATCTACTGAAGAAGTCAAGTAGCCCTTTGGATTATGCCAATTATCAGCTAGACTATCTGAGTTACCACCAACAACAAGGTACTAGCCAAGACACAAGCCACAATGCTGCAGAAGTCACTTTCCTACTAATACATCATATGCAGGCAGGATTCTGCAAAGACAGAACAGGACAGACAACATTCAACAGTACTGAACTAAAAAGTGCATGTATAGTCTAACCAGCAACCCCATGGCAGTTCTGAGAGTTACTTTTACTAGGTCTTCAGCTTTGTGGAGCTGGGGTATTTACATGCAGTCCTCAAGACCTATGGGTTTGGTCCCTTGATTAGGAGCTAGAAATCAACTCTGTACTGCAACACAAATGTTTTCTTTTTTGTTATTATTTTTATTTTAGTTTTGTTGACTGGGTAAGTGCACTAGACAAATTCTGTCTATTTTCAGGCATGACCCTGGGAGGGGATACAGATGAATGCCAACTGACCTTGAACCTGATTAAGCTGTTGGTAGTATTTTTAGTGAATGGGGAAAATTTGGTCAGGGCACTGGTAAATTTTCCTACAGGGAACCCTTGGCTGTTTCGGTTATTGCCAAGATGGCCACCATTCTGGACCCTGGAGGAGGTGGTGGTGATGCAGCTCTCTGTTCCATGATTTCAGCTCCTGATTCTTTGCCTACTACACCTGTTGTATTGCTTAGTGACTGCAGTAATGGTCTATCTGACACTGTACTTTGTTGGATTCACCTCCAGTTGCACACACACCTCCTGTTTCTACTGCTGATTCTAGTGCTACCATGCTGATTTTGGACCAGCATTCTCTTACAGATCCCGGGACCTGCTCTACTGCCTTGTTTCTATCACATTTACGATTGCTATATGCTCAGCACCTCTCCTTCTTATGAATGTCTTGGAAGGATGATGCCTTGCATTCTGCCTTGCTTACTGCTTCTGATCAGGCTGTATTTCACTTTGCACTACCACGTGCTATGAAGTCAGAATTATTTTCTGATCCTACCTGCATTGCCTCTGATGCACCAGGCTCGCTATCTCCCACAGACATCCACAGAGGTATTCCACTTCCTGATACAGTCTGGTCCCTGCCTCCACTCTCCATGCTGCAGGTTGGACTCAACAGCTTCCTGGTGCACCTGGACTTCTCCTCAAGCGGTGAGTGCACAGGACATTATATGGGAAACTGTACTCAAAATGCCTGCAAGACCACTCTCTTGCCTCTTCATTCTCCACTTGCTTCATTGCATCAACACTGTCATACTCTGACCAAGGACTCTAGCATTGTCCAACTGACACCTACAGCTACAGCTACAGGCCCTCTACATGCTCTGGATTCTTCTTGATGCACATCCCTTACTTTCAGTGCACTCCTTCTTGGATGACAACTTCTTGCACCGCATGGATAACCCTACCTGCCTTCTCTTCCTACTAGTGAGACTCTGACTGACCATTCCTTTTGCCTCAGTGACCTTTTTAAGAACTTGGGAGAACCTCTCAGCGGTTTGAAATATTTTGGGGATCTTAATACTGCTCCTGATAGGAGAACTGTGTTGCATTCCATGCTCTGGGACTTACTGGGGATTTCTGCTAGCGAACTGTTTGCCTTTATTCATGTTAAGGGGAGTCTGTTTATGACTTGAGTTTTAAAAATGTTTACACTTTGGAACGGTTCTGGACCAAGTATGAATTGGTGAAATCTCAGCCTTTATGGACTCCTTTATGCTCATTCCCTTACTAAACTAACTGTTAAAATCATTACTCTCCTTTTTGGAATGAAGGAGTGATCATAGAGGACATCCATTGCTAGCTTAAGCAGTGCTGCGACATTCTCGAGGCCCCTCATCCTATTTTGGATGAGGACCTTTTCTGGACAGGGATGGAAGGTTAAAGTTCAATTGAAACAGACTGACCAGGGTATACTGCACTTGCCAGGTAGCTTTTATATTGGTAGGGACAGGGACTTATGCTTTTACCAGAGTCAACCCCATACTTGCCATAAATGTGGTGCCTGGACACACCTCAGTCATACCTGTGACAAGCCACATTGTACCATTTGCTTGTCCTATGGTCATGTTAGCCTGGGATGCCTAACCCACAGAAATGTAACCTCTGTGATGAGAATGACTATACCTACCACCAGTGTCCTTGGGCTGACCATAATAGAATGGATCGCCCTCCTCAGGATCAAGTGGCTCTCATATCTGACTCCCAAACTCAGGTGCTTCGCCAACTGGATGGGGAGCTCAGTATGTTGCCCCCTTCAGGGGATGCTGTCCTAGTTCCTACTCCCCACCATTATGGTGGACAATCTCATCCTGCAGAAACAGACTTCTCCCTGTGCAGATCTTTCTCGAGACGGTTCCCCGACCCTATGCTCACCCTCCACCTCTGGACAGGGTTCCTTCACAGAGGTTGCTCAGAGTAAGAAAGGTAAAGCGAAGGTAAGCGTAAGGCTCCTGGTCCACCCCTGGCAGTCCATACTTACTAGAAATCGTTACCAAGCCTTGACTAAGTGGAAGCAGTGGGTGACATAGTGGATGAGGAGAATGATTCTGATTCTTCTCAGGCCTCTTCTCTCCGTATGGACTATTCCTCTTATTCCCAGTAGGATCCCTCTCCTTCTAGACCAGGCACCAAGCAGCAATCTTCTGTTACATGAGGATCCTTTTCTTAGTTTTCTCCTGTTTCCTCCCATTTTCTTTCCACTCTATTCATTTTCTCATGCCCTTGGGTTTGGGTCTTGATACCTCACACTAATGTGTGCAGCATGAAATCCACAGAAACTCCTCACCACTTTGCAGTATCTTTTGGACCTCCCGTATGATATCTACCTGCTCCAGGATACTAGATTGAAGACTTGTTACAAGTTGACCCAGGTTACTACCAGCTGGACCAGAGGCCCATCCTATTGGTCCTCTGGAGAGATAAGTATGATGGCTTAGGTGTCTTGTTTTCTGGCTATGGCTGTGCTGTTATGAGGTTGGTTGATATTGTCCCAGGGCACGCCTTGCTGTTGATTGTACCTACCATTGCCTGAAGCTCAGAATTCTTAATGTTTATGCCCCACAAAGTATTGCAGCCGATGTTGTTTTGGCAATTGAAACCATATTTACCCACCTGTCAGCATCTTTACATGGGAAGGGACTTCAACTGCAGTCTTTCTCTGGCTGACAAAGGGGTTCGACTCGTAAACTTTTGTGGACTCTTCTGCATTATGGCAATTCCTAAGACTGCTTTTCTTAAGGATGGCTACTGTGAAGTGCATCGTATGGGTGTGAAAACCTATCATAGAGGCCTTCTGGCCACTCGTATTGACTTTTCTTCATCTCGGAATATCTAAGTTCGGGTGGCGGTCATTCCTTCCAAAACCTTGGATCACGTGGCCATTTCACTGCATTGTCTTCCTTCCACTGCTTCCCATCCTCTTATTATTTCTTCTCATTGTAAGTTGAATAGTTTCTTGTTGTCTGACAGCAGTGTCTTTGAGGATTGTTGAGTCCTTTTGCAGGCCCTTATTTCTGTGCTAGATGCTTATATCTCTCCTTATTTTGGTGGGAGGACACCAAATTTGATCTCAAATGTTTTTCATACGGAATGCTAGGAGGAAATCTGCAACCTCTTATCATCAGTATTTGACTATGAGGCGTCATCTGATGGACACTATGTCCAGGACTGGTGAATCTGGACATGATTATTCCCGTCTTATTGCACCCTTAAAGTCCCAGATGGAGCACATCGATATGACAGGGCAGTCTCTTTGCATCTTGAAGCATCTTGCAGCACACGGTCTTCTAAGGCCTCTTTTGATGTTTATAAGCACTGTTCAGACAGGGTGGCAGCCACTCATATTGATAGTCTTACCGACCCCAATTCCTCAGTGGTTTATGATACACTGGCATCCTCCAAAGAAGGTTTTTTTTTTCTCACTTGGAAAGTGTTTTTGGGTCTCTACCTTGGTTCTTCCTGAAGTCACTTCCTTTTGACAACCAGTTTCCTCTCCCCTCCAGATCTCTGTGCTCAGTTGATTGTCCCGATCTCCCTATTGGAGATCAGGCAGCCATCAAGAACCATAAGAGATGCACCTCTCCAGGGCAAGACAGCCCTACTGCAGAGCTTAATCATTCTTTCTGATTTCATCTCTCAGATCCTTACTTTACTCTTTAACACCATCATCAACACTCATTCTGTTCCCATCACTTCTCAGATGCTATTATGTTTCTATTATTTAAAAAGGGATAGAACGGACATTCAAAATTGGAGACCACTAAGTCTCTTGAGCGTGGACTGTAAGATTTTTACATCCATTTTGCTTCACGGCTTCTACCTATTGCATCCCATGTTATTTCTGATATTCAGACTTGTGCCATTCCTCATTGCACTATAACTTCCAATCTATCACTCCTATGGGATGTCTCTGCTTTTAGCTCTTCCTCTTCTCCCTCACTTCTTCTTTCCTTGGATCAAGAGAAGGCATTCAACTGAATGAATCATGAGTATCTTTTCTGGTTCTGTCTGACTACGTCGGTATGGTTTGGAGGCAGTATAGCGCAGTGGGCTAAGGCTCTGAGCTGCAAATCTGGTGACATCCAGCAGCCCAGACCTGGGTTTGAATCCCACAGCTTCCACGTGCATACTGTGACCCTGAGCAGGCACTTAACCTCCTTGTGCTCCCAGGTCGCTCCTGTAAAAAAGCTTTCAGCTTAGTGTGCTACACCGGTTAAAAAAACAGTATTACACCACGGTTTATCCATTGGATTAGATTGCTCTATTCAACTGCTTGGATTCAACCTTTTGTGAATGGCTCCCTTGCCCCTCTTTGAGTCAGACTGGGCCTGGCAGGGCTGCCGTTTTAGCCCTTTTCTCTATGTTTTTCATATAGATCCTTTGCTTTCATGATTTTGCTTCATCCGTCTATCCACGTCTGTCCTTTCCTTCTGTGCATACTATTCCTCCGGTGTCTCCTTCTTATGGAATCTGAATGGGTGTCAGGCTCCAAACTGAATTATGGGAAGAGCTTGGCTTTACTTCTCCCGATGCCGTCACCCCCAGATTTTCGATCCTATATTGCTGGGGTCCCTCTGCGGTCCACCCCAATCAAGCTTTTAGGTTTGACTTTTAGTTCTACTGATGATGTTCTTGCCAATTTGACTTCTATTTTAGATAAAGCTTCCCAAATAGTTGCTTCCTGGAAGGATAAGAGTATTGCAAAGCGGAAATGGGTGTTGTTGAAGAACTTTGCTCTTCCTTTGTTTCTTCATTTAGCCACAGTTTACCCAGTTCCTTTTCCTTGAAGCCCACTTGTATAATGCTTTCTTTCAGGGATTCTGGGGCAGTCGCTTGAACCCAGTTAAGCGAACTTACACATATCTTGATTATTGCCATGTTAGGGTTCGGATGTTGAACCCCTTGGTATTTTCACTGTTTGTTTCTGAAATTTACTATTCCCCATCTTTTTCAGTCTCAGCCAGCATTTGGTTTTCTCTTCTTCATCATAATGTTGCTCTGTTAAGCGCTGTATGGCACTTCCACCTAGGAAATACCTCAGAATTTTAAAAACATAATCTCCCCATTATATAATCCTCACTTTCCAAAAATTTGTCAGTGGTGTTTGAACCCCACCATGATTCTTTCCTCTTCAAGGAAGCGTTTGTATCAATCTGTCATGGACTTGTCTTTGTCAGACTTGCCTGTGTTGCAGGATTCTTTTGGTAGTGTTCTTGACTCCTCTAGTGTCTTCCTTCAAATGACTGATTCTTGAATTCCTTGGCAAGTTTGGGATGTTACCGGGTATCCTGTCATGGGAGGCTTGGAGTCGGGATAACCTGAAGCATAAAGCTCATGAGGGAGGACTTGTCCTCGTGACACATGTCCATTCATTCCTAAAACCAGGTTGCATTTTTTCATTGAATGCCTCTATACTCGAACCTGTGTGGACCCCTCTTCTCCATAAGTGGAAAGAGTAGGCCCTCCCAATCCTTACATACAATGTTTTAATTTTCTGTATTTATCCCCCTAGGTTATGTCATTATCATCCCAGCACTCTTTGTTTGATTTTGATTTTTGTCGCTTTTATTTGTGGCAGGCTAGATGTGCATATTTGCTACAGTAGAAATACAATAGCCCTTCCCAGATTGTTTCTCAGATCTTACAGGGCCTGCAAGCTGTTTATTTTTGGAAAAGGCTCTGTAACACGGGGTTTTCAACAATACTGGCATTTATGTTCTTGGGTCCTTCCCTGACTCTGTTTGTTTTTAATTTTTTCTCCTTTTCTCTGGTTTTGTATGTCACATGCATTGTTTATGTATTAATTACAATTTTGACAGCTCATTTACCTATTTTTTGTTGGGACAGAACGAGGGTTTGTGTACTATACCAGATTATTTCTATTAGCAGTTTATATATTCCATACCACTTATTCTTGCTATTGATTTTCTTTCTTTATGATTCGGTATGCCATATAGCACTTATGTATATTTTGTTTGAGCTTTCCATAACATACATTTCCCCTTCTCTTTAAGTAGGGATGGAATGGGGTTAGTACACAAATGTGGATTATTTATGTTAGAGATTCAAGTATGCTGTAGTACTGTTTTCTGTTTTTGATCTTCCTCTTTTATGATTTTGTGTGGTGCACTTCACCTTTGTATAATTTGTTTTGAGTTTTATATTGAACATTTCCTACTCTTTTAGTGGGGACGGGATGGGATTCAGTACAAATGCTGCTTATTTTTTGTTGTAGTTTCATGTGTGTTGTAATCCTTCCTTTTGTTTTGATTTCTTTCATTATGGTTTTGTATGATGTAATATGCTTTTGTATATTTTGTTTTATGTTTTAAATAAAATAATTCCCTATTCATTGATAGGGGCACTGTCTGATCATGGAGGAAGACACTGTTGGGTCAACAGGAGGAGATAATGGACCTATGCAGCACCAAGACAATGGTGCTGTTTCAGATCAATTATTCTGGATTTGGTTACATCAGCCACGGTTCCTGTGTAGGAGACTGTGGCTACTACAGCTGTGGTGACTCAGCAATTGAGTTAATGGACACGGAGCTATCTTTATAGCAGGATTTACAAAGAAATGGGACTTGGCACATCAGCAGTTGACTCAGGCTGAAAATGAATATGCAATGGTATCCACTTTATTGAAAGCAGAGAAATTTCAGAAACAATGTCCACGACTACCGGGCTCCTACACACCCAGACACACAAGCTCTTTGTTTTGGCCAGCAGCAGGATCAAAGAGCACCGTGGTATGGACAAAACCGGTGAGTGGGTGAGTGAATGGAAGGCTGAAGATTGTAGTTGGTCTCCTGAACAGACCCTTGACAGGCGGTTGGATACTGGATTCAGCAGGGATTTGGGTGGCTGATCTGAAGGTTCCTCTTCTGGGTGCAGTGCAACCACTGAAGCATTCACCTATAGTAGCAGCAATGCAGATGGTTCAGAGTGTGGAAAAAGTGGTTGACTGGGCAGACAGAGTTGAGGATAGAGGTACAATTTCCTTTTCACCTTTGGGCTCCACTTAAGACATTTTCTATGATGCCCAGCATGGGATGTCTGCACTGAGGTAGACACTGCTCCTAGGACTATTGAGAGGTTGTGACCTGATAAGGAAAAAGGGATTGGGAGCAGAGATCAGTTACAGGAGAACTGGAGCTGCTGGAGGATATGGCAGATCCGACACCTGCTCCTACTTATGCCAGCCTCTTTAAACAGCCAGTGGAACTGGCAAAGAGGTGGAATGTGGTACAAATTAAATATCTGGGGTGGGGTTGGAGAAGCCCCAGATAGGAACTATGTGGGCAGAATGCTCATTAAGCAGTCCTTGGGATTTATGCCCTCTGATGTATATGCCCTCATTCATGCTCCTGGAGAACACTCCTTTGACTTCAGTTTTCATATGCCTCCCTTCTAGAAAAGTTCTGGACCAAATATTTGATTATAAAAATGAATCCATTGTGGGTACCATTCCAGGTGATCCCTTTAACTAAACAATCTTTTGGTTTATCACTGTATTGTTCCAGAATGAAGGCACTAACATCCAGGACATTCTCTTTTGGTTGGAAAAACATTGTGACAGCAAGGGGTGCTGGAGCCAATCCTGGATGATGAAGATTTTTGAAATGGGGTGGAGGATCTGGATAAAGCTGCACATGGGAGAGAAACATCTTTTTTATATTGACATTCTTTTACCTTCTTTCTCTGTGGAGCAGGCTAACAGGTAATCCAGCCGCTGGCACCCACACCCCTGGACCCAGGTCTGGTCAGCGACCAAGCTCTCCACCATGTAGGCTGGAACACAGTATCCCACACCCCTATGGGGACCTGTATCCAATACCTAGGAGGTGCAGTGCATGGCCATCAGCTGCCATGATCACCCTGCAATTTTTCACTTGGAGCCAGACAAGCAATGGCATCAATGCAATATGTGCTGATGCCTGCTGCACCCAGCCCCCAATTGTACCCTGCTCCATGCAGTGTCCCTGACTTCCACCAATTGATGCTGTAGAGTGATGTAAACCTCATACTGACACCAGAGGGAGGAGAGCTGTCCTGGGACACTTGATCCTCCACTCCCTGCTGACCCCTGATGGCTCAGGTCTGTTCCCAAACCCAGGTCACCAATGTAGTGTATGGTGTAGCATCCAGCACTTCAACCCTCAGCACCACCTGGCCAGCTGAGAGAAAGATCTGATAACCTCCCAAATTGCTTTTATGTTGGCAGAGACAAGGGGTTATTTTTTACCCAGTCAGCCGAGATGTTGTTATAAATGTGATTCTGTTCAACACATCAATACAAATTGTGATGTCATGAAATGTTTTCAGTGCAGTGAATTGGGACATGCAGGATATCACTGCACCAATACTCCAAAATGTTCTCTATTGTGATACCTTAGGGCATACTTTCAGTGCTTGTACATCAGCCTTTCATAACATTTAGAAACAGATTATGGGATTCAGGATTTGTATATTTTAAAGCTGCCAGAGTTGCTTAGGATTTTCATGAGGCAGGCCTTTTCTGGGCCCCAGCTGCATCAGAGACAGGTTTATCCCTGAGATGTCCCTTGGGTGGTTCCAGGGTTATCTCTGCTGTGGAGCAAAGTGTTGCTTCCACTCAGCCTGGTTCTGAGATGCCTCCACCCCCTCACCTTCTCCTATTGCCCCTCCTGGGGATCAGGGTTTAGTTTTGGTGCCTGATCTCACAGATTTCAGACCATTCCCATTAAAGGTAAACAACATATTTCCATGACTTCTGGTAACACATCCACGGACAGTCTTCCTTTTGAGAACAAATTTACAGTCCTTCAGGATTTGACCTCTGAAGCAGAGGAGATTCAATGTTGTCTCCTTGTTCTCTTCCCAGAAGGATGTTCTTTCAGGCCCTAGAGCTCCATCCTGAACTTCCCAGGAAAGATAAAAGAAAAAGCAGCATATTGTGGGGGTTCAAATGGGGTTATGAAAAAGTAATATAACCTTACTGACCTGAATACTGCTGTTTGTACATCTGTGGTATATAATTTGGTGGTGGCTAGTTTAAATACTATCAGTATTAAGTCCGAGAAGAAACAGCTTGCTACTTTTGGTTCATTTGCCAATCCTTCTTATGATGCAATTTTTTTCAAGATATGAGATTGCATTCTCTTGCTGAGATACAGGTGGTTTCAAACAGTTGGTTATGGGGACCTAGTTATTGGTCAATGGGTATTGACACATGTTATGCAGTGAGGATATGTTTTCTGACCCTTCTATAAAGTGTCTCTTGTAGGTGATATTTCCCAGGGAGGGCTTTGTTACTGGATGTCTCCATTAATTCAGTGGAGCCTACTGAATATTTATGCCTCAACTTAAAACTGACCATATTGCCCTTCAGAAATTAATTATGCCATACTTATATACAGCACGGTATATTATTGGGAGGTGATTTTAATATTAGTAAGTGTAAGGGGGATAAAGGTTGTCATACATTCAAAGTATATTGTGATGTGACTTTCTTGAACCATGTTTTAGTTCACACTGGCTTGGCAGTTGTTTTTAGTGATGCCAGATGGCATGCCCATATACTTATTTTAGGAAACTGACTTCTTCCGTATTGATTATTGGTTTCTTACACCAACTTTGGAAGTTCAAAAGCTATGGTTACCCTTGTAGCTACTTCTAATCATGGGTTATTGTCAGTAGCTATAGCCAATACAGCAGCCAGGAGTAAAGGTTCTGGTTATTGGAAACTCAACTTGTCCTTATTAGATATGCCACAGATTCAGGAAGATTTTCAGCATGTATTGGCAGCTCATAAATCTGTTTATTTTTATATGATGATAAAACCCAATGGTTGGAGGATAGCAAGCTAGACATCCATACCTATTTTCAGGAAATGGGCCAGATAAATGGAAAAATTAATAACGATAAGGTTCCTGGGATTTTGAGATTTTATAATCTAGCTATTGTAAGTCTTCTGGTATACCGTGTTGTTTGTATATTGTGGTGTTTGTATTTATATGTATTTAATATGGAACTTATTTGTATGTGACTAGTTAGGAATTTACACAGGTCTGTCTTGTAAACTGGATTATGTCCAAATGACATGTATTACCTGTATAAAATACATTTTACCTACCTACCTAGATAAATACACTGAGTTATGGGACTTGTTTTACTTACTTCAATCTAGACTTAATACTGGGGATTCTTTGGTGCTAGCTCAGCTTAGGAGTAAAGGAGACTATGGTTCAGGTACAATATGATCACATGAAAACACTTGAAATTGAACAACACTTTGATACACATGGAGAAAGTCCCACAACAATCCCTTTGATAGTTGTACTACACAGAGATGGAAAAAAGGATATTTCTCAACTTCAGAGACCAGGTGGAGCAATTTTGAGGGACAGTGGTGAGATCCAGACTGAAGTGGATGGTTTTATCTGGCAATTGATTCAGAAGGATGTGGAATAAAGTGAGCGAAGAATTTCCAGCTGGTTGGATAAGGCAGACAGGCCAACATGGCACAATTGCCAGACTTCTTAAAACAGGAGATTGTAGGTCAATTTCTGGAAGAGGAACTTTGCAAGGTAATTAAAGAGTTATTTCAGGGAAGGCCCCAGGATGTGATGGCCTCCACAATGAAATATATCAAGCTTTTGCCTTTCTTGAAGGAAGAATTAAATAAGGTATTTTTTTCCGCACTGCTTAGCAGACAGTTTGAATATGGGTCTGGTACTCGTGTTGTATAAAGGAGGAGATAGGATGAGTCTATCCAATTGACGACCTATTACTTTGTTAACTTCTGATAGTAAAATATTGATAAAATTACTCCAGAATAGGTTGACTAAGGTTCTGAAAGATGTGATACATCCAGCTCAACTTTGTAGGATGCTGGGCAGGATGATATCAGATGGGTTACTCATTCTCAGGGAATTAATGAACAGGGAGATTCAGAAGAACTGATGGGATACCTATTTAGCCTCTATCAGACAAAGGCTTTTGATAGTGTCTCTCTTCTATTTATGGAAATGTTAGGAGAAAATGTAGATTCCAGCCTTGTGGGTCCAAGTGGTGCAGGCTTTCTGTAAAGAGGCAGTGGTGGCACCTTATGGTAATGAGTGGGTTGGACATCCCTGTTGTGTGGAAAGGGAGTGAGGCAAGGTGCCCTCTGAACTCAGCTCTTTCTTTCATTACATTAGATTCCATACTTGGGAGGCTATATGGGCAGCGAATATCTGAGGTTTTTCAGTTTCTGCAGCAGATACTGAAATTAAGGTTGTAGCATATGCAGACAATATATGTTTAACATTGGCAGATGTGGCATCTTGTGATATGGCTGCACAGATATTGACAGACTTCTCTTATGGTATGGGGCACAAATTAATTATACAAAGAGTAAAGTTCTGTTGGTTGGCCAGTATGCTGGATCTCTTCAAAAGTTCTGGGGATCCTTATGTCTGACAATCCGTATAAGATCCTTTGGTTCTATTTTGGCCCTGGTGATATGGGGTATTATAACTGGGATAAACTAATTCAGGAAGCAAAGGGTAGGATTGGTAAATGAAATGCAGGAGAATGTCAAGAAAAGAGGGTTTATCTAATTAAAACCTTTTTGTTAGATACCCATTTATAGTATTTTTAGTGTGTTTGGGGTAATAGGTTGAACCCGATAAAGAGGGGCATCTTGTATCTCCCATTAAGAGGAAAGGCTTAGTATGGTTCACCACTTCATTTTTCTTTTGTATGTTTCTGTAAGCTAATTTTAATACCCTGTTACAAATGACAGATAAGCCTTGAGCCATTTGGTGTTTGGACCAGGTTCAACCGGTGGTTTGAAAATTTGGACTGGATAAGGCCATACCTAAATAATAGTTGTTAGTTGGTCTTCCTTATTTTTTCTGTGGTGCATGGGTAAATTGAGTGTTTGGGCAATTACAAAGCAGGCGTTGCTCGACTCAACAAGAAGGGAGCTCTATGGCTTTCTCTTATGCTACTTTTTTGATACAACCACGTTTTAATGACAGACCATTACAAGCTGTCTGCTATTGGGACTGCGTTGAGCTCACCTCGTACACCAAAACACATGTGGGATGTAATTTGGCTCTGATCACATGGCAAATTAAATGTGAAATCCAACTTGAACCATAAAGATCCATTGGAATGCTTCTGTCGGAGGGTGTAGTCCTGTCCCAATACTTGTGAAACTATGGAGCATTTGTATTTTTCTGCCCATACACTAAGGCCTTTTGGGATATAGTATGACTATGATGGGAAGGGTCCCATTTGGGACTTTGGATGCTGACGTATTGTTTTTAGGTTGTTTGACACCTTCCTGGGGCTCCTACAAAAGGGTACCATGTGGATTTCTTTTAAATACTACACCTGGATTAATAGATGTAAGTTAACCTTGCAGAACACCTTTGTGCCTCCGGATAAGTTGTTTTGGTCTATTAATACTGCTTTACAAAGTTTTAAAAGTACAAATTCACTACCGTTCCATTAAAGGACACGGATTTGCTGGAATAACTGTGATTTGTTGTTATGATCATTCTTTCAAATATGTTTTAATATTTCCAAAAGGAAAAGTATGAATAATACCCATTTTTGTTTTAAAATTTTCTTTCATTTACTATTATTTGGACCTTTTCTCCTGCAGTGAGTTGCAGGGCGTGTTACAATTTTTTAGTTTCCATTTTATATTTGATTTTGTGTGATGTAACATTTGTATGAATTTACTTTCAAGTTTTCACTGAAACAAAAATTATCCTACTCTTTCAGTGGGGAGGGGTCTGTTTTCAGTATTTACTACTTAATTTGGGGGTTACAAATAAGCAATTTTGCTTTAATGTATGATGAAACAGTTATTTATGTTTTCTTTTCTTTTAGTATTTTGTGTGAGGTAACACTGATTTGTATGTATTTTGCTTTTAAGTTATAATAAACAATTCCCTACTCTTTTAGTGGGGGAGGGGCTATTTTCAGTATCTACTACTTAGTTTTGGGGCTATAAACATTCAATTTTGCTTTGATGTATAATGGAACACTTATTTCTGTTTTCCTTTTCATTCATTATGATTTTGTGTGAAGTAACTCTTTTTGTATGTATTTTACTTCAAAGTTATAATAAAAAACTCCCTACTCTTTTCAAGAAGTGCCATGGGATCTTTAATATCCTCCTGAACTACCATCGGAACAAGCAGATGAGACCTCAGTTTAATGCCTCATCCAAATGATGGATGCAGTGATACATACCAGCAGGATGTCTTCAGCCCCTTCACCCTGCAGAGAGGCACACAGATTGCCTGCCACCTCTACCCTTCCTCTTCCTGCCTGCTCTGTTCTGCTTCAACAGCTGTTAGATACCAAATATTTCCAAGGTTACAGGGGTTAGCACAGATATCTTTTTAAAACGTAGGTGGCTGATGTCCTCTTCACATTATCAACACCAGCCTATCTCTCCCACAGTATTGGACCTGCAAAGTGAATCTCAGACATTGAAGCCAATCTGCAGAAAACCACTCTCTCCCTCTTAATAAGCAGTGTGACAGCATTTTTTTGTCAGGGGCTGCAGACAGTGTGGGAGGAAATAGGCTTTAAGTACCTGGGAATGAGTGTTATCACCAACTGGTAAGAGCAGGTCCACACTAACATCTCCAATCTGATCACTGACCTGAAACATGAGATCAGGCTATGGCTTAAATTAAGTTTGACACTGAGGTGGAAAACAGAGATGTCAGGATATTTTCCTTCCCAAATTCACCTATATCTTCTGTAATCTCTCTCTTTCTCAAATGAGAACAAATACTTTGACCACATAAAATGCATTTCTGGCCTCTTTCAATAGGAGGGCAACCCACTAGGTTGAGAAAGGTGAAGCTGCAGATGCATTGGATAAAAGGAGGTTTGGACCTACCTTCATTCCAGGGATACCCATTAACATATAGTATGCATGAAGGCACCAAGTGGTTCACCTCCTACATGCAGGGCTCCCCAGTGGGTTCCCCTAGAAACAATATTAAGATAGTCACTTTGCATTAGCCTTCTTCTAGGACCCAAACCCAATGGTGATATAGGGCCACATCCTATCATCAAATAAATCACAGTAAGATAGCCTGTGAGCAATGTGGTGGCCCTGCATTTAGTCACCAAATACTGCAGAACTTCTGCAGGATCATTCACCTACCTGGCAAAACTCCTAATCTTTTTTCTTAATAACATCTTTATTAGACATTTCCATAACAATATAATAGAATAATACAACCCACAAAATGAGACCTTGGAATACAACTTTATACATATGCAGATTCAGATCCAAACGTAAATTGACCCTTGAAAATAAAACTGACCTAAATTACATTCACAAAAAATATTATTAATAAAAGCCAACAAACTTTCTCTCAAGAACTCTATATCTACCCTTAATACTATAATCTACATACTTAAAAGGGCCCTTACTATATAAATCATCTACAGTCCATTGTGCAGAATCTCCAAAAAAACCCTAATCTTAATGAGGAAAAAGACATATACTGGAAGTACTGGAACAACACAGGATTTGGATTCTAGCAGATAAATCCATTCCTGGTTCCTCTACCTGCTGTACTTTCAGCAACTGATGACTAAGCATGGGATTTGCAAGAATGATTTCTGGATGTACCTGCATTTGAGTGCTGTGATACAATCTCTAGGGCAAAGAAGTCAGACACCTACATAACTGGCAATTGGCAGCAGTCAGGGAACTCTCCATCCTAAAAAGGTTAGCTGATTACATATATTGCACAATTAGCGATATAAAACCTCTGGTTCTTGACAAAAGAGGACAAAGTGGGAACAGTAGTCAAGGCCCAACTTTTCTCAAGAAGCATAGAACTCCTTCTTATGCCCAGACTATCACATACCATTGATAGGGAAATCAAGGATATTTAATTCGATAAAATCCTTCACAGATAGCCCAGAACAAAAAGTACACCAGAAAATGGGAACTCTATCACACTCCAAATGCTGGAGATATACACAAAATGTTGTGGGCCTCCTCCATGTGCTATGGGACTGCCCAAAATTCAAGGTCCTCTGAAAAGGAGAACCTTAGGACAGTCCTAGTGTGTTATGATCTGACTTCCTCCATGAACCAGGGTTAATACTGCTAGGAGATACAATCTCCTTCAGCAGAACAGTTCACCAGCATCAAAGTTGGCTCCTTGCAACCATCATGGAGGCCAGGTGCTCCAGTCTGATGTGGTGGCAACAGCATGCAACCCACTCCCTTTCTACCTGGCATGCCTCCCTCTTAAAACTTGCTCTTGTTTGAGAGGCTCATTTTCTTAGCCCTGCAAAAAAATGTTTTTTTCCATATGAAATGGAGCCCTACTACGTCTAACACATTGATCTGTACTCCAGTGCCACTTAATCCACCAGCTGCTTTTGTGCCTCCACCCCAATAGCCACATAAGTGATCTTCTTGCATTTACCATTAGTCACAATGAGAACTGGCTGTTCAGGCAAATTTATAAGTCTTGACTATCTTGTGTATTATCTGTAACAGAATATACCATTTGCAGTAGGTACAGCATTTGTCTTCCTTCTTCTGGGTTTTATTTCCTGCAAGACAACTGACTTTGTTATGCTACTTCCTCTTTTGATATAGGTCACTACAGCATATAAACTAGAATCTAATAAGCTGATCAATGTAGCTCTTGGTAGCTACCAAAGACATTATGTGAACCAACATCCTAGAAGAGACACCCCTTCTTGCAGGCAAAGTGGATTTGTTAGCTAGTAGTAGCATACCAAGCATGTACTTACACAAGTTTTAAGTCCCTGCTGTTTTTGGGGAGGCTTACAGTTGTACAGTATTTTTCTTTCAGGCAATTCAGGAGGAAACCACTGGGGCCACAGCATATACAGCATATACAGTCACAGCATATACAATGTAGGCAAACATCCTAGCTACATAGTGTAGAAGTAAGCGATCACCTTAGGTAGAAGCTTGACAAAGTGCCAAATATTTATTTGTGCAAAACAGCAAACAATAGACATCAGCAGAGGTCTCAGAAAAGTGCACGTTTATTGATCAAAATGTCAGGCTGACTGTTGAACAACTGCAGCTGGCTATTGTTTGCTATTTTGCACAAATAAATATTTTGATACTTTATCGAGTTTCTACTTGAGGTGAGCTGCATTTCTATACTGAGTAGTTGAGCTGTTTTGTCTTACAGGTTTACAGTTGTATATGATAATGCTTTATAGTTTTATTGAAAATTCTGAATAGAATTTCTCAGGTTAATTACAGTCCCCAACATGAATATCCCCCTTTTCCATCACCCTTTTGATAATCTACACCAACTTGTACCTGAATAAAATAAGATAATTTGAATGCAATAATAACTCCTTGCATGTCTTATCAGATAAAATGTATCAGCCATAAATAATGGGTGCAAGTAATTTTACCTCTTCCCTCTGCATCATGGATGAGACTATATAGTGCATTCCCTGAACTAATTAAGAATTTGTCATACAGAAGCCATTGTACCATTTTAGGGACTTAACATAATGGTGTTTGAGATCACAGTGCTTAGTAAAGAAGCTTATTACATCTCACTGTTTTATGAAATTATATTCAATACCAGCTGTGACCTAATACCTGGTATATTTGCATGTAGGTCAACATATTCAAAATATAAGGGACCTTACAACTAAAACATTGGGGAGGAGGGCAAGATGGCTGTGGTGCTGCTCCACTCCCCACAGCTCTGAGCTTTGCTTCATGTTTGTTTGGTGCCTGAAAGGTTTGATTTTATTTTTATGAATGAAACTGGTGATATGTTTCCTATTATTTTGTAGAAATGAGCTTTTTCTTTGCAAAAGTGAAATGCTAAAATGTTAAAACACCATAGTGCTAAAGTGCTGAGTTCATTGCAGAACAATTTGAACTGCTTTGCAGACTCCTGGAATGGGAGCCTGAGACACAAAGATTATAAGAAGGTCCTTGCTCTTGGTTTGCAATTTTCAGTTTTCTGAAAGGGTAAGCTACCAAATGTTTTTCTAATGCTGCTCAAGGAAACTGTGTTTTGCCTGGTCTGAGAGATGTAACAGGCAGGAAAATGGATTGTAATAATCTGCTCCCAAAATCTGCTTCTCAAACAGCTGAGAGAACAAGAAGGCGAGACCTCATGGTTAAATGGCTTCAGGATATTTTGCAGTCCTCCCCACTCGGTATTTATTTATGTCCTCCTATTCTGCCTACCCTTTTGCATGGAGTAGCATTCCAAACTAAATTAAAATCAACAAGAGCATGGAAATGTTGGGGCAATTGAAATTAAAAAATTTTAATTAGCAAGCATTCAGATTTGACTGAAGGGACGTGAGAAATCAGACAAATGAATTGATTTACAACTGTTTTATTCAAGGTTGTGGCAACTATGGGATGTTATTTGAGGGGCTCCTTCTACATTCTTATGGAGCCTGCCTTGCTGCTATTTAATGTTTTGCATGTGTTTAACTTTGAAGTCCTTTTGGCATGTGAGTAAACTGCATTGTGTGGTCTTTTAGAAGGACTCTAGTGATAAAATGAAGCTTCATGCTACTTGTTGCAGATACTTGTCTGAGACCCTTCATGGTACAAATCTGAACTTTCAGATGAGAGGTGTGGTAAAGCTGTTTGAAGCCTAGCCAGCAAAATCAATAGTGACGCTATTGTGGTGATTAAAGGTGACAAAAGTACGGGACTTTTACATTATGCTAATTATGCTCATAAAGTATTTAAGATGGCTCAGTATGTAAAGCATTCACCATTTTTACTTATTTTAGCAAAGGATTTAAAATGTAAGTGTTTTTTTATTATTATGGTGTTCTGAGCAAAATTCAAGTTATAAAGTTATAGTAAAATGACTAAAATTAAATATGACCAAGATAGAATGTGATAGAAATAACTGTATAGTTTTGATATTTAAGAATGATTAAGTATATGTGTATGCTATGCTGTTATATAGTTAAATGATGGAAAGGATTCTGGGATAATCTCAGAATTACGGTAAGTGATTCTTGGTATGATAATCCCAAAGGGTGTTCAGCTCATATTGTTTGAATGCAGAAACTGAAAATTATTTGTTGTTGTATTGGCTTATATCGATGGAAACCTATTTTTAGAAACAGTTACCTGCTGTTGTAACTAATTGTATTAGAGGCAAGCAGAAAAGGCTATTTTAAAGGAAGATGTAACAATTCACCTTGGTTCACAGTTTTCAAGTTGTAATCTATGGTGGCTGAGCCTAGAAATGATATCTTTTACATGCATTATCTAAACTCAGTGGATCCTATAATGTGGATATTCATTTTAGTTATAATAGTATTGCTAGCTTTTAAAAAGCCTTTCTAATGTGCTGTAATATTTTTAAATGTTGTAATGGTTAGTAACCGAACAACAATAAACTTACCTTGTACTAAAACATTTGTACATGCAAAAACAGAGTGCATCTCTATTCTGTCTAAAAAGACAAAGAATTCAGTTGTACAAAAAGAAAGGACGTTGGTCTCATGGGTCATTTGAAACAAAATTAGTTTTCTGTTTAATGTGATTTCAAGCCTTGCTAGATGAGCAGAGACAGCATTGCAATACACAGTGACACCACAGCCCAGCAACAGTATAAGCATTGTATAACAATTCTCACTCCTATTTCAGGCAGAAGATAATTATGGTGTCTAAATAAGGAGCTAAATCTTTGACAATAATTTTTTTGTCAAATTTTATATATGCATATTGCATTCAGGTTGGAGATCTACATAGAGCCCCAGATACCTATAAGCATGTACCAGCTGAAAGAAGTAGAACCACTGCAATCAGTAATATTTAGGGTATCCATATTTAATGATGCCACAGATTTTCAAGCACCATTGGTGCAACAGGACTAGATGTTGCTGACAGACAAAATCCATGAATGTCATAGAGTATAATAATTCCTGCTAATGAGAAAATGTTTGGATTTAATCAAAACCATTCTGAATTATAGATAGAGCATTAGCATTGTTCTTCCCAAAACATGAAATCACTGTGGCATTAGCAAACAATTGTTGTGAACACCATGTTGTTGATTATCAGTGTTGTTTAAATATAAAGTAAAAAGTAAATGTCCCAACACCAGTTCATTTGACACACTTTATAACCAAATCTGTTTGAGATTAAACTCTCTGAGAGTAACATATAGTCTATAGTTACTCAGGTATCACATCTTGTAAACCATTTATTTTGCAGCATAACAGTGTAGGTAATGGCTGAAGGCCCTGGGAGCTCCATAAATGCAACCCCAGTCAAGAGATCTCTGTCCATATAACTTGGGGTGTCACTGTTTACCTTTATCAAGAAAGACATTGTGCTTTGTCTTGAGTCCTGGCTGGTTCCTACATAAGATGTCATTTTGGTAAAGTAGTCCATGCAGTAGCATATCTATTAACTTCTCCAAGATTTTGACACCACTGGCAGTAATGGAATTGGTTGATAATTGCTGAACAAATGTCTTTGGATATTTTATGGGACATGAATCATATTTGCCACCGCTCACCTATCTTAAAATTCTCTGAGAGATAGTGAAGGATTAAAGTGAGTGAATAAACATTATGACTTGGGCAGAGCACAACTGTGCTCATACTCCTCCTGTTCTCACAGCATATATAAAATGGACCATTTAGGCCCACTGGCAAAACAGGGTGAGCACTATAACTGTGCACTCCTTTCTCTCTCACTGGGCCCTCTATCCCAATTGTGACTTCTCCTTATTCTAACTGCTAGCCTTACAACTTGCTGCCTGAGCGATGAATTCACACTGCACTTCTTCCTACTGACTGCAGTGTTTAATACTGTATTGTAATACCTGTTTTGGTATTGTTGTCTTACAATGTCCCTGTGTTCTGGTCACTTATATTAACTCTTCACTACTATTTGCCTGCGAAATCTGATGCTTGTAAAAGTCCCTGTTGTGCTAATTCTATGTAATGTAATCCTCCACTTGTATTTGCCTGATGTTCATGTATGTACCTTGTAATGTACCTTGTAATCTCCCGGTTGCACCTGAAAATAGGCAGTTGGCTGTCTAGTATGCATACCGGTAAAAAAAACAAATAAATAAATAAAGAGGATTAAAACTACAGATATAGCATATCTCAAAAGTCAGCAGCTTGTTCTATCAGGTCCTGTAGATTTTGGGGTTTTCCTGAAGTTGACTCCTTATACATAGAAACACTGATGATAATGGCAGAAAAGACTGAGAGATAGTGAAGGATTGAAAGTGTGTGAAAGAGGATTAAAACTATAGGTATAGCATATCTCAAAAGTCAGCAGCTTGTTCTATCAGGTCCTGTAGATTTTTTGGGATTTCCGAAGTTAACTCCTTATACATAGAAACACTGATGATAATGGCAGAAAAGACTGATTATCCATCCAGTCTGCCCATGTTACCCAATCATACCCCAGGATCTATTGTATCTGTTGAGTCTTTGCTTACATCATTCTCCCTTTGTTATCAGTGCCCCTTCCTGCTGAGCAACCAATATCCCCTTGATTACATCCCAGCTGTGTTTGAAACTACAGGGTATATATAGTTTTGCACACACAGTTCTTCTGGCAGATCATTCCAAGGCTCAACTACACTTTCTATAAAATAATACTTCTTTACATCTTTCTTAAACATTCCGCCTATTAAGCACCACTCAAGACACCCTCGCCTAGCTTTTCTGTTCCCGTAAATAGTTCCCAACAGTCTACCTTGTTAATTCCTTACAGAAACTTGAAGGCCCCAGTCATATCCCTTACGTCTCTTCTGATTTAAAGTAAATACATATTCAGTGCCTTTAGCCCATCTTCATAGGATCTGTCCTCCTGGCCCTGAATCAACTTGGTCATCCTACAGTGCACCTTCCCTAGCCTGTCCTTATCCTTTTTCAGGTGGGGACTCCAGAACTTGGCACAGTACTTCAAATGTGGCCTCACCAGCATCTTGCACAGTGGTAACAGTACCTCTTGCCTCATATTGTCTGACCTTCTCCTAATTATAATGGAGGCATAGGTCAGACCTGCATTTCTGATAGATTGGATAACTGTCCCTAGGTGTTTCAGGTGGCTTTTCCAGTCTGGACTGTACACTATGACATCATCCAGGTAAGCAGCACAGTAATACATGTGAGGGGCTAGAATTATATCCATGCACCACTGGAATGTAGTGGGTGTACCATGTAAACCAAACAGCATGGTAGTGAACTAATAGAATCCAACTGCAGTGTCAAATGCAGTTTTGTCTCTGGATTCTTTAGTTAGGGGAATTTGTCAGTAGCCCTTGAACAGATTGAGGCACTGATGTACTTGACACTTCCCAATCTGTCCATCAAATTATCTATCCTGAGAATAGCATAGCTGTCTTTCCATGTTTCTTTTATGACATCTAGTGGCCCTCTAGGTTGTCTACCATACAGCATTTCAAATGGTTAAACACCTGACGATGCTTGTAGCACTTCTCTGTAAATAAAAACTCTGCTACCAATTTAGGGTCTGGGACAGTGTGCATTGAAATTGCCTCTAGGTAATGAGTCAGATAATGTAGTCACACACTACCAATATTAATCCACTACCCTTTTACTTTTCTCTAAGGGCTAAGCACATCCATTGCAATTCCCTCAAAGGCACATCTATCAAGGGTAGAAGCGCCTGGGGCACTTTGTCTTTATGACTGAGTGGGTGTAGTTCTGCATACATGTTGCTATCAGAGTAGAAAAAGGAGCTTACTGCATTCTGAATGGACTTATTAAAATTGGAAGTGAACAGCAATCAAGTCATGTCTACTGTACTACTTTGTCAGCTGGTGGAACATTACACTGTCCACCATGTCCAGGATGGCCACTGGAGCCTAGTGCATATGCACAATGACTTGCACATGTGCAATCAACTCCAGCAGCACAGTCTGCCATGTACAAGATGGCTGCTGGAGTGCTATGCACATGCACGAGTCATTGTGCACACATGTGTTCTTTTATGTCTTGACTGATCAAAAAGGAAATCTCACTCATTTTATTGCTGTTAGCTTTGAAGATCTACAAGAATTGGGGACATGCATACAAAAAATGAATTAAATGAAGTTGAATTGTGTCCAAATATTATACTTAAAAATACTGGTGGAAACAGAAAACTGCTTTAACAGTCTGCTTTCCATTTAACAGGGACATAAATCCATTCAGAATGCTTTTTGCACCACTTACGCATTGTAGTCCTGCTTTGTCCTTTTGCTTGCCATACTGAAACACTGGTGCATATACGTTGCCATTTCCAACTAAATAGGTACAAGCTGAATCTTTAGCATACTTTCCTCTTTAATTTCAATGCCTCTTGCAAACAAATAGCAAAAAGTGCTCAAACGTTTGTGTTGCAGCCTGATGTTCTGTTGCTAGCAACTGTACTGGAAGTGCTGACATTAGAACTTTTCTGTTACCAAGTTACACTCATAGAATGCTGGTGCAGCAGGATTACATCATATTACATATTCAAGAGTGAGAATCTTGTGCAAGTAGGAAGAACCCTGGAATTGAGGACAGCATTATAACTGCTGAAGAAAACAGGCACCTTTTCTCTGAGTAAAATCACTATGAACACCTAGAAATCAAATTGTAAGATGTGAGCAGTGTTAGGAATAAAATAAAGCAGTTGTTCATTCATTTACTTCAGGAAATGGAGCAAGTCAGACTTAACTGTACACTATCCATAAACACATCCCACCAAGCAGTGTGTGTGGTGGTCTCAGGTGTAAGGTACCTGTCAAACATTGTAACAGGCTATGTGTGTGTGTGTGTGTATGTGTTTTGGAATTAAACTGTATAAAATTTGCTTATTATCTGGTCAATCAGTGATCCGAGGCAGGCATCCTACCTCTGATCCCATTATTCTCTCTCACTTGGTCTCATGCTCTCCCACAAATGTAATCTACTGTTGGCCAAGCTGCCTTCTCCATTGGTTTCACTAAAATATGGGCTTTCTTCCCCTTCCATTCACTCTGCTCATTCCTTTCAGCTCTTAAATCTGTACTCTGTGGTTTCTCTGTTCACTCCTACAGTTGTTACTGGTATTGGATGGGAAAGGATTTCTGTTACTTGTCATCCACATTACATTGACTCTAGTTAGCCCCTCTCCTGGGTTCATCAATCACTTCTCCATTCTCCTTATTTTGTTTTCTCACACACTGTTTAATTTGTTTTGTCTATTTTTGAATTGTACTGTATGTCTATTAACTGTATGACAATTTTAAAGCATTTTCTTGTAATTTGCATATTTTGTAATCATTATTTCTATATTATTGTATTATTTTTATATTGTACTTTGTATCTGTTTTGTTGTCTTCCCAACCCAAGAACACATCTGGAAACAAGCTGATACCAGCACAATATGACTTTTCTGGAAAACATTTTAAACAAAGAAAATAAATTATCCAACTTCAGATCCCACTGTCTAGCCTTGGATCCAAAATACAAATGGGGTTGGATAGGATCATGGATAAGGAGTGCAAAGATAAATATATGCTGTATCCCATTCAGTTAGTCAAAAGAACTATGTGAGCATCACTAGCTAAAATTAATATCTCTGGGTAACAGGCCACACTAATATTTTAGTTGTATTAGAAATAAAGTATAGTGGAATGCATTCATAAGCAATGCAGCCAACAAAGGAAGGCCCAGCTGCTGTAGTATCCTTACTAGTGCTGGATATCAATCAATCAATCAAAATCTTTATTTAAACAGATGGAGACATTGTTGAGCAGAAGCTCATTTTCAAGAAGGACCTGGACAAAAGTCATATTCAATACGTGGAGCAAAATATACAAACAACAAATATAAACAGTTCACAGGGGCAGTTATATACACAACTTAAAAGTTCTTAAACAAAGTAAGATATATTCCAGTATACATGTTCAATATGTAGAATAAATTATACAGACAGTACATATGTTTAAATACAGAGTAGGCTATGCAAACAGTATACGTGTTCGGCACATGGAGTAAGTTATACACACAGTAATATTTTCAGATCCTAGGGTAGAGTATGTTTGAAACAATTTACACCGAGCAATGTCCAAAGGGATAACCATGGAGAATATGCAATATACAGGTGGAATGAAGAAGGCAGATACCTGGTAAATAATATGTACGAGTATAAAAAGGATTGAATGATAGCCATTGATGATGAGAACTAAGGGAGAATGGACAGGGATGTTGTTTAAAGCAGGCCTGAAACAGTACCGAGTGGGAAAGGGTGGGCAGGAGTGAAGAGCTTGAAGAGGAAGAGGACCAGTACAGTGAGACTAGAAATGTGACGGACAAGTGGCAACAATCAGTAGGATATTGTCACAGGGCTCCATGACTGAACACCCTTGTAATGTTATGGGAACCAGTTTGTGGGGAGAGGGTAAGAGGGTCTGATAGGTTCCAGGTGTCAGGGTGATTTTGCTTCATTGTGTTCAGAGACAAGTCACTACTTGGGAAACAACTGAAAGATTCCTTGATGGAATGAGCATAAAGTGTTTTGAAAGCTGAGAAATTGATTGGGAGGACCAATTTCAAGGTATTTTTGAAGTTGTTCTGCAGTTTGGGTAACACATAGCTTATGGAGGACTTACCAAAGTGTTATTTGACCCTGGGTACAGTAAGGGAGATATAGGAGGCACTTCTCAGGGCATATTTACCTACCACACTTAGTGGAAGACAGTTTGAAATGTATTGGAGTAATTTTCAGTGATAGCTCTGTAAGTCCAGTACACAGCATTTCTCTGCATTATGTACTTGAGGGAAGGCCATCCTACCTCAGGATATAAGGAGTAGTGATGAGTGAAATATAATGCCCCAATGATGAACCTTACAGCTCTATGGTAGAGTGTATCAAGTTTGGCTAGTGCAGAGGCAGTACAAGAAGACAGCATAATCCAGCAAAGATAGGAATGTGGTTTGCACCAGCCTCTTTTGGCCTCCTAAGCGAGCAGATGTTTGATTCTGTAAAGAGGCCAAGCCTCTGTCTGAGTTTTTCATCAGCTCTTCAACATGATCAAGGAAGGAAAGTTTCGGTCGAACCACACAACCAGGTATTTGAATTTGGATAAGTGGTAATATGGGGTATGGTTCCTAGTGTTACAGGGTTAACATTAATAAAGGGTGAAAAAATCATAACCTTTGTTTTTCTTGCATTCAATAGAAGTTTCTGAATCAGTAATTGTAATTGCAATTGATTAAAATCCTTTTGTAGATCTGTACATGCTGCTTCAGGAGTAGGTCTGCCAATGTATATTACTGTATCATCAGCAAAAGGCGAATGTTGGCTGACTTGATTCCTAAGTCAATATCATTTATATAAATTCTGAAGAGCAGCGGACCCAGAATGGAGCCTTGTAGTACACCTTCAGCAGGAGTTTCAGCGTGAGAACTCCCATTCAACTTTCACCAGCTGTTGGCATCCTGAGAGGTAGTTTGAAAACCATCTGAGGGATGTAGAGTCCATGCCAATATTGCGGAGGGATACCAATAGCAAGTTGTGGTCAACAGTGTTGAGCATGTGCGTAGATCAAAGAAACTGCACACATGAAGTTCTTTGAGTCCAGGGCCCCTGCCAGTCATTAGTGATCTTTGCAAGGGCTGAAATTGTGCTACGGCATTGCCTAAATCCTGATTGTATAGGGTTTAGCAGATTTGCAGATTCTAAATAGTTCCTGAGCTGTGTATTCACTATTTCTCTAACATTTTGGATAGAATAAGAAGTAATGAAATTGATCTATAGTTGTTGAGATCACAAGGGTCTCTGGCTTCCAATGAAGTGATCACATGGGTGGTTTTCCAAATGGGTGGAATGTCACCATGCAAGAAAGAGAGGTTGAAGAGATGGCAATTGGTACAGCCAGAATGTGGATATTCCAGTGCCAGATATTCTATTGTTCTACTTGAGACTTGGTCATTTCTAGAACCCTGAACGGCCTGAATGCCAAAACCCACACAAGCGGTAAAATGCAGAACCGCCAGAACACATATACAAAAGTTACACATGTCCTGGGATTCCAGAAATTACCTAGTCCCTTTTCCTTGTTCAGCAACACTAGAGGAATCCAAACCCTTGCAAATAGTGTAGCAGTATGTCACAGAATTAGTATACATTATGATATAGTACCACTTTTGCCACCTGCTGCTCTGCTGGTTTTGGTATCCACTTGCATGCCAGTTTATGGTACTTGTTTTTTTGGTATAGCTACTTTTCTATCAGTTTATTTGAGTTGAGGGTTCTGCCCCTAACACCATCTGTTTTTCTTTAACATGGAGGCGTGCGTGGCAAAGCTCCCAAGTCAAATAAACTGATAAAAAAAACTTCAGGTTAGTGTGGCATACAGAGTGCCATACTTCTCATGTAGCATGAGTGGGTCCAGAGTCCTGCAGTATCGCCCTTTTCTTGCCCAAAAATGGATTCCCCACAGTGAGGCACCCAGTGTCATGCTGGCATCCTGGGTTGAAGATTATACCAGGATCACTTGTAGGCTGGCTAGGGAAGGGGAATCAAGCATCCATAGATAGTTTTCTCCTTCAGGGTTGGGGATAGTGCATGCTGCTGTACTGACATGTAGCAGAGGCTAATAGTCATAACAAGTAGCAACCTCACTGAGGGCTGGGCCCAGACCAGTGGTGGCTCCAGGAATTAAGGTTGACAAGGGTACAAGGAGCTTCCGTCTGGGCATGCAGGACAGTTTAAATCCAGACTATGTTGTCAGCTATGTATCACTACTGGGGCACAGCATTGGAACAGTAGATTTTACCTGGTATGTGCCCTATCTGGTGCCACTCATGGCACAAATGCTGAGTGCATGCAACATCATCATGTAACATGTCATAGCATCCATGCCAACATTGGAAAAACAGGGTGAAA
This sequence comes from Neoceratodus forsteri, assembly GCA_016271365.2. Lineage (NCBI taxonomy): Eukaryota > Metazoa > Chordata > Ceratodontiformes > Ceratodontidae > Neoceratodus > Neoceratodus forsteri. Next base: position 421,338,024 of record CM057451.1, read on the forward strand.
ATTGGGAGGAAAACATATCAACCTATGGGGTTAAGATGGCAATGCTGCAAGCTTTACACCACCACTCATAGTACCCACCCACAGTGGTCAACAACAAGGATGAAGTAAGTCCCTGGAAGGTGGGTGGCGGGGCTGGGGTTGCCATCAGATGAGGACCTGTCAAAATGAATAATCAGACGTATAAATGATGAAAATAGAATTCATCCTCCCTTAAATACAAAAAAAGTAGACATATGTTTGATGCCCCCATTTAGCATAAATCAGATTATAAATTTCAACAGATGGATATGGTATAAGGAGCCACAGTTCATACCTCTCAACTGTCCTTTTTGTCTCAAAGTTTCCTCCATTCCTCCTAAATTTGGCATTGCTGTCATAGAACAGTATGGATTTGAATTATAAAAATAATGCTTTTCATAAGTGGTACAGTCTAGTTTTATTTAGGAAATGCTGTTTAAGCTTAGCAGCGTATTGTACATAGCTTTTCAAGCTGATATTACTATTCTTCTCAGATGTGTCCCTGACTTTGTTCATTTATGCTTTTTTAGCTTGAGAGGAAGGTCAGAGTCACAGCTAGCACTCAATGCATATTTACAATGTTTTATTTAGTATTTTCTTGTTTAATTACTCAGTTACTGCAGTTTATCATAAGGTGACACTTAAAGATGATAGGAAATTATTTTTACATAGTTAACTGTCCTTGTCTATTGTTTTTCATGCAGTTATTTATTCTGATATTGTTTGACACATTTGTGATAAATAATCTAACTTTGAGGAGCCCTCAGATCTGCATAGAGTTCCACTCTCACCAGCTGCTGCTCCTTCATTTATCTGAGACATTCCATGGCATCAGTTATACAATCCCATGCGATTGATCTGAAGTCCTGAAACGGTGTTACTAATGTCATAGAATGTTCAGGCAGTAAGAAATGAGAGAGGGCAGCAACTTCTGAGTAGTGGTGGGTGAAGTGGCTGAAATCAGCTCCATGGAGTGATTCGTGGAGTAACACAGAATCTCGAAGTGCCTGCAACGTGAAGCGGGTACTTGCATTATAATGAGAAATGAGAAGTCCATTGAAACCAATGACTTTGCATTATTCCACCTTGAAATCAATGTACTTCACATCACTTTGCCTTGTAATTGAGCTCCAGGGTGAATTTTGCAGTGCTTCATGGGATGCAGGTCACATGGGCTCTAGATTGTTCTGCACAGCCTCAGGTCTGTGTAATGTGTATGTAGTGGAAGATGGATACAGCTAACTCTCAGAGTTCTGCCATTCAAATCCTCTAAAGCTGCTAAAAAGGCTTTTGAGCCATTTTTGTTTGCTCAAAATTTAGTGCATTGATTATAGGAACCCTTCCTGTGCTCATATCGTCAAGTGTTTATTGTTTGTGTGTGGATTTTGAATGTTAATTTAGAACAATCAGCCTGTGTACAGTGAAGTGTGCTTTGGGGGAGAGGCATCTGTGGTGTAGGTAGATTAACTGGGAAAAATGCAGTCTTTCTGTTTTGGTTATATTTTTCTTGTATAACTGTATTCATGTACACACAGTAATATTTTCAGTAATTCTTGAAATTTTTTGCTGATTGTTGTGGTGCAGCAGTGTATAATTTCAGTTTGTTTAAACACTTGGTTATACTGCTAAAGGTTTTCAATTTGCTATGCATTACTTGTAGTGTGTGTGTTGCATGTGCAATGCATGCCATTAAATCAGACACCTTTTATTATACCAAAGAATAATTGCAGCAGTTTGAACTTGCTATCCACCTAACCTACATGATTTTTTTACTGCTTTATGGTATCTTTACTGTTAGTGGACTGTTACTGCTGCACTACCCCCAAACTGGCAAAAGGTATTCTTTTCCAGATCTGGATTTGTGATTTGTGAGCACTGGTTAGGTGTTGGTGTGCCTTTGCATCTCCATCTTTTGAATGTGCAGCGCAATCTTAATCTGTCTGTGCATTTGCAGTATACCATTAATTCTGGGAGACTTTGCATTTCTTGTTATGCTCTCATTTCACTTCATCAGCACTGGGAATTTTCTGTACACAAGACAGTAGAATTTTGGGGATGCACATTAATTATGGTGACTGTGTGTGACCATTGCACACATGACTGAGTGCACCATTTAATGTGGTAGACTTTGCATTTCTTATTGTGCTATCATTTCACTGTGTCAGCACTGGGGACTTTTCCGGACACAAGACAGTAACATTTTGGGATGCACATTAATTCTGGTAACTGTGTGTGACCACTGCATGTATGACTGAGTGCACCATTAATTCATGGAGACTTTGCATTGCTTGTTGTGCTATCATTTCACTTTCTCAGCACTGAGGAATTTTATGGACAAAGACAGTTGCATTTTGGGATGCATATTAATTCTGGTGACTGTGTGTGACCACTGCATGCATGACTGAGTGCACCATCAATTCTGGGAGATATTACATTTCTTGTTGTGCTATCATTTTGCTTTGTTAGCACTAGGGAGTTTTCTGGACACAAGACAGTAGCATTTTAGGGATGCACATTAATTCTGGTAACTGTGTGTGTGAAGGGCTGCCAATATTGTTGTCACTCTGCCTTATTTTGTGTTGAGGTGGATGACAATGTGAAGTAATAATTACAAGGCAAAGTGAGCCTTTTGCTTTGGCCACTCCACATAGCGGAGTGACACACTTCACCAGTGGAATGTAATTTCACTGCATCTCTACTTCTGAGGAGAGGCTTCAGTAGTTACAGAGCAAAAAAAATCAGTTTATTAATTGAACACAAAAGGTCAAAACATGCCAGAATATTGGATAGCCACTAAAAGGAAAACAAGAGGGCATGTAGAGGTGTATAGTACGTGTTCTGCCATGGCCTTGACTGCAGTTGTACCTGCTCTGGCCAGAGTTTGTTTAGTTACTGGGCTAGTTTTTGACATTTAGCAGACAAACTGCAATAGGTATTAACATCCTCATAAATCCCAGGCCAGTAAAATCTGTACAACAGTCTCTCAAGGTGTGATCCCTCCCAAGTGACCAGCCATAGGTCTATCATGTGCTATCTATAACAACTCAGTTCAAGACTTCTTTGGTATTACCAATTGTTCTGTCTTTTCCTGCATCGGAGGATTAACACAAACTCTGTAAGGAAGCCCATTACTTTATTTCTATATTAATTCTTTTGCTCCCCATTCCAGTTGGCCATTCCTCAAAGGCTTTTTACTCCCATTTTTCCCCATGACTTTCCCTCCCAGCTTGGTGGGAGACCCTCAACCCCCAGAACTGGATCCAGATTTCTGGGAGGAGCCTGAGTTCCTTGATGTGGGATTTCGAAGGCTGGCAGTCTTCATTCTTACTGGTGTTTTTCCTTTTTATCCCCTATGGGAGACATTACTTACAATGACATCATGACATGCATGAGGGCATCTGCCATGTCTCCCCAATCATGCTAGCTGAAGCTGCCTTTCCCAAGCTTCTACTGGGTGACAGTCAAGTACTGGGTTCCTCCCTCCCCTCCAGAGGAGAAAGCAGTCAAACGGATGTTTGCTCATCCCCCAGCTAGCCTTTGACTCCTTAGGCTCATATCTGAACCTGGGTTGTCAACATCATGAGTGGTAGCACCACCCTGAACTGGCAGGCTGGCCCTGACCATTACTTTTTTAATCATTGGTTCACCCTATTTTATTTCATCCCCAGTTGCTTAAAATAACCCTGGAGTGAAGTATCATTAGTTTGCTCAGAAACAAAATCACACTCAGTTATCAGTTTAGTTTTAGCATTTTCATATATCAACCCTTTATGTCAATCAGTCTTTTATTGCTACTGTTTTTCAGGCATCTTCTTCTTTCCTGGACCTCCACATCTTGGAACTGGGATCAAATAAGTCTGAATCAGTTACCAAAAGGAAAAGAGTCCTCAACATCTGAGATTTTCTTTGCATGTGCTCTTGTTATAACAGCTGCTGAAACAGTGAGGTTTGCTCTCTCTCTCTCTCTCTGATTTACTTAGCACATCCTGGAAAATCATTTTCAATAATCACAGGTACAGGTAACTTTAGTACTACCCATATTTTAATTTGGTATGATGCCCAGTTAATGTTCAGAGTCACTTGGGTGGTGGAATAGAACTGATTGTCCCCTGGATGGAGATGACCACAGTGTCTTGTCCTTTTGCACAGTCTTTTCCTGAACTTCAACTGCACCAGGGTCTGTCTGCTTCCCAAATCTATACGTTCATTCACAGTTTTATCTCCCTGTCTTATCACCCACCTTGACATCTGTTATATACTTGCCCCAACTTGCTAAGGCTCCAGTGTTAACCTGCTTATTTTTATGGCAGTTTCTTGCAGAATAGATTAGCTTATTACAGTTATAGTAAATAAAGACTTGGGCCCAGATATTCAAAGGATTGCTCCATGCACAACAGGGTTGCGCATGCACAAGTCCTACATTGTGCCATTCTGCGATATTCAGCAGGAGGCAGTTGCACCACTGAAAACAGGTTGAGCAACAGTGCAATGCAAATGAATGCATGCTCAACAGGAGGGAGGAACCATGATTAAACTCGCAACCCGATATTCAGTCGGGTTGTGCAGAGATTCTGAACACAACCCCAACCTGCGCCTGCACAACTTTGAGCCAAAAAAGGATCAAGTTGAGGGCCACCCACAGGTGAGCTGCTGTATTGTATTGAATGAACCCATTCACAAATCTGGACTGTCATATGCGGTATGGGCTGCACGCCCATTGGCTCTAGCTCTGCACCAATGGGCGTGCAGCCCTACTGGACAGTCAGTCGGCGGGTGGTGGGGCAGCAGGTGGGTGGATGCTGCCACCCACTGGCTGCCAGGGGGGAGCGGTGGGGCTTCATGGGTGGGTGGGTGGGGACACTAGACACCAGGAGATGTTTGGAGGAGTTGTCACTGGACATTCTGCCCATGATCGGGCATTACGGTCCACTGGACCACCAGGGAGATATTCGGGTTGGGGTCTTTACATTCTGCCCCCAATCAGGCACTGGGGGTTGTTTCACGTTCTGCCCGCGATTGGGCATTGGGAGCTGTTTAGGGGGTTGTTTTACGTTCTGCCTGTGATCGGGCATTGGGAGCTGTTTGGGGGTTGTTTTATGTTCTGCCCGCGATCGGGCATTGGGAGATAATGGTGGGGGGTGTTGTCATAATACGTTCTGTCCGCAATCGGGCATTGGGAGATGTGTGGGTGGGGTTGTTTTCACATTTTGCCATGATCGGGCTGCAGGGTCGTCGGTCCACAATGGCTGCTGCTTGGCAGGGTGACCAGGAGCAAGTCCTCCGAGGATCGGTGCACCTACATGCTAATGGCATGCAAATGGGGCCATAATCAGATGCAAATGGTCCCCCTGCCTCATGAATTATGGCTCCATTTGCATGTCACCTTTTGAATATCAGAAATTTGCACATGGCGCAATGGTACTTGCGCCACCACAAGTTAATGCTCAGCTCTGACAACTGGCGGTGGCACAAGTTCCACTGCGCTTCATGCACAGTGGTTGGTTGGGTGATATTCAGAGAGTTGCTCAATAGCGCAACTCCTTTGAATATCACCCGCCACACCCTGCACAACTCTTTGAGCAGCACAAGGGCTTGCACCTCAGAATGGCGCAGTTTGAATATCCGGCCTTTGAGTGCACATGTGTTATCCCACCAGAGTTCTCATCTGATCTGGAGTTAAAATGGAAAAAGAGGGTCTTACAATTCCTCAGATAATAATTTGATGCTGTTGTGTCTGTCTGGCCACTTGATAGTCTTCAGCCAAAAAAAACTGACTTTTTCCTAGTTTCTGGTCAGTGTTCTTTTACTCAAAGCTGCACTTCTAAAGAAAGGATGTTGACAAATTGCTCTGCTGCAAAGATGTCACTGATCTTTGGGACTGGTATGCCCACTGGTTGGAGCCATTTAATGAGGAGCTGTTTGAATCAGGTGAAGTCTTCTCAAGGATTGTTGACTGAGTAGTACTTCAAGGACTGAAATCTCTCCCTGAAGGTCTCTCTCCTGAGGTGTCAAATCTTTAAGGATTTCTCTTTTCATAAGGTCATAGGTTTCTGACTGTGCAGTGTCCATATTGCTCTAGAGAAGTTGGGCTTTGCCTGTCAGATAAGGTAGCAGCTTTATTATCCATTGCTGTTTGGCCACTGGCAGGCTCCAACTACCATTTCAAAAGTTGTCAGGCATGTTTAAAATCATCTAAGGGACACATCATCATAAGTTGTCTTTTAAGCTATTTAAGTTTTGTTGCTCTGCTGGATCTGTACCAAATCCTCCAGCTTTGATGGCTTGCAAAGCATCCAAACATTGCTGCTCCTGTCACAGCATCTCTTCTCTCTTCTCAGTCTCTCGTTGGTGTATAGCCCACCATTTGAAGAAAGCAAACATTTTTTCAGGTTCTGTCCCTGCCTGTTCTTCTTTCATCACTGGTGCTGGCTGTAATGCCTCACTTTGGACTTTTGTTTCTCTTTCTAGTTTGGCTGCCATTCTTCTGGTAATCACTGTTGGGCTTGTTGTTGCATGATCCATATATATCTTCTATGCTTCCATGGTACCAGGTTTAGTACCCATGCACAAGACTTTTGACCTAGAGAATGCATGGCAAAAATCCCACTTTGTCTGACGCTAATTGTCATAGAGCCATAGGACAGGAAGCATTGGGAAATGCTTTCTGACCTGTCTTCCTGTATCAGCTCTAGTACTCATGCACAAAACTCCTGATTAGAGCATGCATGGCATAAATCTCACTTTGTCTCACACCAGCTGTCATAGAGACATAAGTCCAGGAAGCATAGGAAATCAGGAGCAGTTATAAAATTCACAAGTAGGGGATCACGTGATGCAGGGTACTGGGTAGAAGCTCCTCTGTATAGTTCCAGCCTCTAACTGTAAAATTTTGTTATTTCAGACTATTATATCTGCCTAAAACCGGAAAAGCTGCTCATTACCGCCTTCTTAGAGACCCTGTGCTCTTGCTGGCTTGATTTCAGCGACTATGGAGTTTATATGAAAAAGATCCATGAAGCACACCCACGGTCACTCCCGAGAAGGCCCCAAAAATCAAGGTCCTCGAGTGCAGCGGCTAAGCCAGAGCCTTTGAACCTGATCGCTGAACGAGAACCGCTAACACTGAGTAGATTTTTGGAGGAGTTTAAACCCTTCTGTGAAGAAGTAAAAGAAATCTCAGCTGAAATCAAATCCCTTTCCAAAAAGCTTGAAGAGATCTCAATGAAAACTTCAGATAATGCAGCCTGAATCTCCTCCCTTGAGAAGCAAGTGGAAAAAATGGACCCAGTCTTGTGGTTATGCAGCAAGCTCTATTGGAAGCCAAGCTAGAAGATTTAGAAGGTCGCAGCTGAAGGAATAACATAGTTATTTTGGGTCTCCCAAAAGGTGAGAGGGCCAGAATTCAGTTATATTCATGCAGAAATTGGTGGAAAAGATCGCCAGTCCCTCTTCTTTCAAGGCCAAGTATACCATAGAGAGGCATAGGTCTTAGTTAACAAACCTTCCCAGGAGCAACACCACATCCCATTATATGCCGCTTTCTAAATTACTTGGAGTGGCAACACTTTCTGCAAAAGGAGAGAACTGCAAGAAGTCAAATGGAGAGTGCCAGGCTCAGAGTTGCACAGGATTACCGGAGTCTGTCAGAGCAAAACGCACTGTTTCATCCTATTGTTTCAAAGATCATAGCAGCAGGCCTTCATTTTAAAATGGGTTACCCAGCTTGATTGCAGGTACGGTGGCTGGTACCTGGTCAACTTAAGAGGACCCTGAAGCTGCTCTTATGGGGCTTAAGGCTGCCTTGCCTGACCTCTTTCAGGACACCTGACCTGCTTTCTTGGTCTTAGCCTATCCAGCGATGGAAGGAGAAGTTCTTCTCGAGCTACTATTCAAAATGAGAAAAGAATAGTTCTCTGATTTTGTATGTTCCTGAAAGCTACAGGTGGAAGGCACTATTCTCATCGGGATCTTGTTATTCTCATTGCACATTTTGTTGCTTAATGTTACCAGGCAATTCCATATCCCAGAGTCTGTTTCAATGGGGTTGTGCTTTGTCTGGGAGGAGGATCCTCTCTTTGCATGAATCGTGTTTTCTTGATCATTTGCAGGGCACCAATGTATCTCCTTTTGCTTAAATGTTAGAGTGAATGCCTTCAGATTTGATGTTTCTGTCTGTTAAGACCAGAGTCAGGAGAGTGACCTCTTAGTTTCAATTTCAGTTGGTCATGCATTACCGAGTTTATATCACCAGAGGAGCCCTTGCTATTTACTCGTGGATCAGCTCTATTATTTATTTCGGGAACCTATTTTCCTGTTTGTGTTTTTAGTGGGAGCCTGGGAACATACTGAGATTCTCTACTTGGGAGCATCTAGACCAACCGCTAACTAAGAACAGCTTTGAAAGGTTTTATTGTTGCTAGCAGTGGTAGTTACGATAGTGAGCTCAGATATCACATGTTATACTACCGTTTTCTCATTCAGGCATTCAGGTACTCTAGTTAGCTCCCAAGTGGAGAATGCTCTCTCCTCTCTTTCTCGTTTCTTCTCTTCCTTTTCTGGATTTCAGGAGCTTAGTGGCTGTGTGTTATTATTTATACCATTATTATCTTTGCATAAATATTAACACGTATTAGTTTTGATAAGAAGGTTTGCATATTGGGGTAGGTTTTGGGGCACATGTCAGGGAGGCTGGAGGAAGGAAGAATAACAGTATTGTGCTGAACGTTGCTCATGATAGTTGGGGTGGGTGGAGGTTGGGATAAAGTTATACTCAAGTCCTTCAATTTACTCAATTATTGGGTGGTTGCAGGGTACTTTGGGGGTTGTGGGGATTAGAAAGGAGAGTTGATGTTGGGTTGGGAGGGAGATACAGCAGTAAACATGGGTTCTGGACACTTAATTTTTGTTGTAGCATTTCCTGAATGTTATATAAGAGACCTGTTGTTTCTTACTAAGATGGCCAGTAGTATCAATCTGGCTACTTGGAATGTGAAGGGGATAAGGAAAAAGTTAAACAATATCAAGCATTAAAATATTTAAGCTTATTGTCTTCTCAGATTATGTTCTTGCAAGAATCTCATTTACTTGAGTGAATCTCTGTAACTTAGGAGGCAACAGATTGGGCAGGTATTTACTGCCTCGAGGTCCATTAACAGTTGTGGGGTTATGGTTCTGGTCACAACAAGTACCTGTCTCTAAACAAGTTCTTAGGGACCTGGGTGGTAGATATGTCCTGGTCCAGGGAATCTTTGGTCCATACCAATTTTACTTTGTAGTATATATAAGCCAAGCGCAGACAACCGGGCTTCTTTATGAAGCTTATTTCCATCATCCTTCCCATGCTTTCCATTATTATAATTATGGACAGATACTTTAATCTGGTTCTGGATCCTGAAGTGGACAGGTCTGGTAGTGGGTCGAGGGTTTGTCTCTTGGGCAGAGGGCATTCAGGGACTTCCTGGATCTGTGCGTACTGTGTGATGTGTTCCTGTATTACATCCCAAGGACAGGAGTATACCTTCAACTCACATGAACACAGAACCCAGTATCGATCAACTATCTCTTAATTGCTCAGGCCCTCTTACTGGGGTCTTAGCAGCCTTGATTCAGCCAGGTCCAGTGTCCGATCACTCATTGGTGATTGCAATGTGGTTATTCTTAATATTCCCCAAAAGAAACCCGATGGAAATTAAATGAGCAATTATTGAAAGATTTTAAATATTGTAACCTAATAAAAGAACAGATTGATTTCTTTTTCTACCAAATCCTCAGAGGGTATGGCACCTGATATGTTATGGGGCACCTTCAAGGCCTACATGAGAGGAATTATTATTAGCCTAGCCACAAAGAGGAAAAGGGCTTGAGAGGCTGAATTATTATCCTCATTATCACTAGTTAGGTCTCTGAAGCCAATTTATCCACCAGCACCTCAGAAGAAGATATGAGGAGGCTCTTGGTAGCTAAAGATAAATATTTAGATTTGTTGAGGAAAAGACAGAGATATCTATTATTTGCACTAAAGCGAGCTACACCGATCAGGGAAAAAGCAGGTCGCTTGCTTGCTTTAAGATTGAAACAGCAGGAATCTGCTAGGTTTATTCCTCCAATTAGGGCCCAGGCAGATGGATCCTGAAGATATCCCTTCAGAGGTTGTGCAGGAATTGCCTTGTACTATGAGCAATTGTATAGGGATATGGATAGCCCTCCTTCCTTGGAGTGCTGAGGCATACCTGAGGAATTCTTCTCTTTCTCCCTGTCCAAGTCACCAAGGAAGTTGTTATCTTCCCCAGTATCTCTGGAGGAAATAACAGAGCTCATCAGGGCTTTGCCCTTAGACAAAGTCCTGGGACCGGATGTTTTTCTACATTATTCTATAAAACTTTTCTAACACAACTATTACCGGTACTTCACCGTTGTACCGCCACATTCTTTCTGGTGTAAGAGTAGACACACATTTGTTTGAAGTCCTCATTGTTCTTCTTCCAAAACCTGATAAAGACCCAGAGCTAGTTCAAAGCTATAGGCCCATCTTCCTATTGAATCAGGATGTTAAAATTCTCTCAAGATATTGGCCGACAGAATACTCAGGTTCTCCGGACCTGATTAGTATGTCCCAGGTGGGATTCATGAAGGGCGCTCAACGTCAGACCATTTACACACTCTTCGCATGTCTTCTCAGTGTCCAGGGATGCTACCTTTCCTGCAGGATTGATCTGCCTGGATGCCGAGGCATTTGATCATATCAACAGGAATTTCTTGTTTCAGGTTCTAAAAGTATTCCGTTTTCCTACCATGTTCATGGATTGGATTCGGGCCTTATATCAGATGCCCTCTGCCAGAGTTTCCAGCAATGAAGCATTTTCCAAACCCTTTTCTTTATTTTCCAGGCAGGGTTGTCCCTTTCCCCTTTTATTTAATTTATATTTAGAGCCCTCTATCTGAAATATTCTTAATAATCCAGAGATATGAGGCATTCCAATAGGGAATATCGTGAGAAGATCACGGCCTATGCCGATGATCTTCTTCTCCAACTCTCACCCAATAACATCTATCCCTGTTATGTTAGGAAGAAATAGCCAAGTTCAGTACTGTCTCAAATTATAAATTGAATGTCAATAAATCTTCCATTTTCCCTCTCAACCACAAGGTTTTTAAGAGTGATGTGTCCCTTTGATCTTGGTTGGTCTCCTGGGTTCTCAGATACCTGGGTATCAATTTGATGCATAACCCCTTCTGTTTCAAAGAGAACTTGGATCCCTCTCCCAAGTGATAGTTCAGGACCTCAATAGATGGTCTAAGCTTTCTGTCTCTCTCTGGGGTCGCATTAAGATAATTAAATGAATGTTTTTCCTCACTTGTTTTATCTCCTCTCGCTCCTTAATTCCTTTATTCCTTTATCATGGTTTCAGAGAAGGCACAGAATTTTTACCAACTTTATCTGGTCCAATAAGCAATCTAGGTTGGCATACCATAGCTGGCCACTCAGAAAATGGATGGAGGATTGTGAATCCCCATCTGGCAATCTATTACTGGGCCAGTCACATTGCAAAATACATGCGCTGGGTGAGTCTGGGTCCTGAGCACCTAAGACCGGTATGGCTTAAAATTGAGTTAGACTTTATCCAGTCTGAGAATATGGATCCTTTGACTATGACCTATGTTAAAATTGCGTCTCTTCCAGATACTTGCAGATGTCCTACCTTGAACATCCTTAAAAGTTCACGTACAGCTTTGCTCATTTTTGCGGTACTCCCCACATTTAGATCTGTCTCAGTCCATCTGGAACTCCCTGTCCTTCACAATAAATAAATGGAAGATTTCTCGACTTGCCAAATTGGGGATGGGATAATTTCTACTTTTCTGGATGATGAAGGGAATGGCTGTCAGTTTCTAATATAATCCATAAATTTGCTGTCCCAGTAGCTCATTATTTCAGGGTGGTCCAGTTAAAACACCTGCTTTCTACAGTGCTTGGTAATACCCCTCCTCGCCCACCTGCCTTTTCATTTGTACCTGAGCTCTCCTCCTGATGGGTTCACCAGGTGTTATTTCCAAAATGTACCGAGTCCTATTTCTCTCTGAAGTATGGGAGACCTGAAGGTCCCACTAAGCTCTGGGTTTCTTTTTTTCCACAATATACTCCCAATTGGTCGGTTTTATGGAAGTATTGTCATAGATATGTCTCTCAGGACAGATTACGACTTATGCAATATCATATCATGCACAATATGTATTACACCCCTGTTAAGTTGAGGAAATGGGGCCTTATAGGGTCAGGGACTTGTACCAGAGGATGTCAGGAGGATGGCACACTTCTTCACATTTTTTGGTCATGCCCCAAGATAAGGTCATTGTGGGTGGCTATCCAGACTAACTTAGATCCTATTCTGGGTTTGCAGGATTGCTTCACCCCAGACATATGTTTGTTGGGAGACCTATCCTCTATCAAAGTTAAAATCAGGAGATTTAATATTTCCATGATTGCATTATCTGTTAAAAATTGTACTCGGCATTGGAAGGATGCGGTAAGTCCAACATATCAAGAATGGGTTAATGAAATCCTAGCTAACCTTCATACAGAGAAAGTGATAGCGAGCCTCACAATAAGTTGCAGAGGTACAAGAGTATTTGGGATCCCTTTACACGCTAATCATGATCAGAACAGATAAATGAGTTACTGTAATGGTGAATCTTAATTCACGACAGTATATTGTAATGTTTTTCATACTACAGCATGGATTTTTACTGCTGTATGGGGTGGGAAAGGGATGGGGATGGGGCAGTTCATGTAACATTTTGAACATATGCAGGGTATGTTGTAACTTTCTGTCCTCTGTATTGTGAAAATCTGTTAATAAAATTTTAATTGCAAAAAAAAAATCGCAAGTAGCATTTTATCATAATCAATAAAAATAAAATAAAACAAATTGTTCAGGATGGCTCTTAATACAGGCAGAGTAATGAGAAAAAATTGTGCTCAGAATGGACTCTGAGAGGTCCATGGAAAATATATTTTAAGGTGCACTATAGCATGGCAAAGGCAGCCTTAAGCACAGAGTTTTAGACAAATTACTTTGTGCCTTTTGCATTTTATTTTGCAGCAATCCATTGCTAGGAATACCTTCTGCTGGCACTCATGGAGATCCAATGTGAACCCACATGTGTCCCAGTCATGTGCCTGCCGACATTTTGGTGAGATGGAACCTTCATCAAAGCTGCCTTTGGAACTTGGCAGCAGCAGAAAAACAACCATGGTACTTTTCTTTAGATGTAGGCTACTGAGTCTTGGCATTGGAAAAGGCATTGGTACTGATATAAAGGTTGTTTTGTCACACGCAATATTGCGCTTTTGGAGAGGCTTATGCACAAGGAAATCTGAGTATGATAAGATATACAGTATGTATACTCTCCTATATGTTTATTTAAGAAGTGCATATATAAATAAATGCCTTGCACTGTGTGTGAAGGGCCCCCTGAACATCTTAATACAGAAAGTTCAAAGTCTACATTTGACGGCATCTCCAAATCTAAATCTGGAAAACAAAACATTGCTTTCTTTCTAAGGTGTCTTGTTGGCAGTTTTACTCTGCATCCTGTCTTTGTTAGCTATATCTCCAGTTTTGAACAATGCGTAACAAAACTTTGTCTTTGCCTTTTCAGTTTCCAGCTTGAGATTCCAACTAGTCTGGGCAGGTGCAACAAAACATAACACCTCTCCCAGAGCTGGTCTCCTGATGATAATTTTGTAAACAGTGAAAAGGTCAAAGGTGTCTCAAGTCAACCCCCATTACAGCTTGACATCTTTTTAAGAAACCCAAATAACTTTCTGTAATACTTCAACAAGATAATTACATACTTTGGCAAACCAAGGATCCCAGTTTCACACAAAGATTCACATATCATTTAACCACAGAGAAACAAGGGGTGGGGGTGACAAAGGAAGAATAGAAACAGCAATTAAAGAAAGGGAGATAGCAGGGGTTAGGGGACTCTCTGAGTGTCCAGCTTCTCAGTACCAAAAGAAAAGTTGACTGCACATTCAGAAAGGCAAGACATAGACAAGTAACACAAAAGGAGGAGAGAACTGATCTTTGCTTTCACTTCTCTCTGCATAACAAATGGGACAGGTCTTATCCAACCTTGTCACACTGATGCACCCAATCCTTCTGTTAGCCATCCTAAATGCCTTGTTATATGGATTGGTTTGTTTAAGGAAGTCAGTAATGGTAACTGGTTCAGTTTGTAGGTCCCTTTTCTCTGATGTTGTGTACAGCTTATACCCTCCACCCAATACTCTGTTCTGGGGTTTGAGTCCCTAACTGATTAATGTTGCACTTTTGGCATTGATTTTTTAGCTGCTAGATACTGGACCCATTTTACAGCCTTTGGAGATCTCTCTGCTACTCCTTGCCCCTCCATATTGTCAACCCTATCAAAAAGCTTAGTGGCATCTGCAGATAGACATAACCTGCCCTCTATTCCCTCTCCCATGTCACTGATGAACACATTGAAAGGTGTGGTCTCAGAACAGATCTCTGTGGTACTGTACTAGTGACCACTATTTCCCGTGATTTGACCTCATTCATCACAACTCTCTTCTGCCTCCACTGACTCCCATCCAATCAAATCCCTACCCAGCCTACTATTTGCTTAGCTGTTCCTTGATCCCCATCTTCCTCAGCAACCTTGATGCATCGAATATCTTGCTGAAGTCAAAGCAGAGTAAATCTACAGCATGGCCCTTATCAGCTACCTTGGCTACCCAGTCAAAGAATACTATCAACAAGACCTCCATTTCACAAATCCATGCTACTTACTATCCTAAAGCCCCAAGCCTTTCCAGGTATTCCACTAAGTATTTTCCATTATTGTCTCCATCAGTTTCCATAACACAGAGGTATGGCTGATGGTCTATAGGTCCCTGGTGTTCTGTTTCCTCCCTTGTGCAGCCAAACCATGTCCACCATCTTCAAGTCCCTGGAACCACACTTGCTGCATACAGCTATTGAATGTACACATCCCTGAATCAATTTTACATGGCTAAACATAGTGTAACTTATTAGAAATCTTGCTGCTGTCAGATTCTTAAACACTTGTCTGAGAGGGTAAATCTCTATGCTAAAAAGATATTTCTTGATAAAGTAAAAAAAAAAACACAAATTAATTAACCAGTGTAAAAGTATCATTAACAGGAGACCCATGAATGAAAAAAGAAGGGTGGCTTCTACTGATCATCCCATTAGCTGCTTAACTGTTCTTCTAAATTTACTGAGATTTAGCTGAAAATCAGACTCTGATTGGCAATTAAAAAGTTGGACTTTGCTGGCCTAATTTCTTTCAGTGTACCTGTTTTATAAAACCCTGTAACTTCTTCAAGCACAATGCAATATTTGTTTCCCTCATAATTATCTATGATTTATTTCTAGTTTTTTAAATGTTACCTTAATTTTCTGTATTTATCTTGCCTCATTCTTTATTACTGGGCACATTACCATGAAAACAGGGGCTTGATTTTAAAGGGTTAGGAATGATGTAAGGTGCTTGAGTCAAAAGACATGATGCAAAAGGCACACTGCACAGACACTGAATCAGCCCCGCTTTCAAAGACTGCTTGTAGAAAAGCAGGATCCTCTACTCTAGACTACTATCTGCTAGGATTGTTTCCATCCACAGAGTGCACCACTGAGCTCAGGGCACAAGCGTGATAACATGGCTGCACCATCCACTTCCATGAGTTTTCAAAGCTTCCCAACTGATGCAGAACAGGTCAGTACTTAGAAAAGTTGGAGCTGATCTAATGGACTATCAGCAATGAGGTAGCGATGCAGAGGAAGGCAAAATGGACAGCGAGTGCATGATGGGGATCAGGAGAACTGGTAGCAAACTGCCACACAGTCCAGCAACAGTACAACAGGCAGCCATGGTCATGTACAGATTTACCACCATAGTGTCCAGTACTCCACACAGGAATGAAATCACAGCAGTGTGCACACACACACATCATGCTCACTGATCAACAATGCAAGGATCCAGGGTGCAACAGTAGCAAGGATGGGTGCCAGATGCATACTGCCAAACATGTAGACAGGGAGGTCTATGCCCAGCAGAGCAGTATGAAGCTGCATGGCATGTGTGGGGGCATAACCAACTCGTGCCCCTTGGGAGCATGCCATGATTCCAAACAAGTGTGTTTGTGTTGCACAGATAAGCGGGCATTACCTAACCTGACTGGAAGGAGATACAGATTGGTGGAGGTACCTACCACTCCAGCATACAGACAGCTGTCTAAGTTGATCCATAGCAAACTGTTCTCTGGCATGTGCCCAGTAAGCCCACCCCAGTCAGAGGAGGAGTGCTCGGTGGTTAACATGCCCCCTGTGCAGTCCCATTGTTGGTGTCCCAGGCCTGGATACATATGTGTTCTGTGTGTACAGACCGACAAAAGGTACTAGTAATTCCAAATGGTGTGCCCCATCAGCCCATAAGGGCAGACCATTGGTGATATGGGTCACACATAGTCTGCATGAGTCATCCCCAGTACTGCATATGGCCACTTTTTCTTTCTTTCTTTTTCTTTCTTTCTTTCTTCTTTCTTTCTTTCTTTCTTTCTTTCTTTCTTTCTTTCTCTTCTTTTGTAACACCTTTAAGCAAGGAGCTTGTTTACAAATGTGGGTACATACATACAGTAGGTATTTACTTGGAGTTTAAAAGTATTGGAACAAGTAAAATAAATCCTCAAGATAATGTACAAAGAAAAAGTATAGTCTGTTTAGATTGAACTGGCAGTGCTTGAGACAAAAGAGTGGAAGGATGGGAACTGGGTGAGAAGATGAGGAATATCACAGACAGTGTTTATCTGTCATGAGGCTATATGTGAGTGAGAAAGGGGTATGGAAGATGTGTTGGGTGGAGGAACAGATAGGAGTGAGTTATCATTGGGAGAGTGGTAGGGGAGGGGCAGCAGTTGGGGTGAGGTAAGAGGACTGGAGAAGGTGTAAGTTTGAGCAAGTGGGGTGAGAAGAGAAAGGTGAGGGAGATAGAGGAGAAAGGGCATAGAGTGTAGCAAGCAAGCTGAGAGTAGATGGATATGTAAAGGGGGTGTAGGGAGTTAGGACATGCAGTCACAAATATCAAGTGAAGTCAGGTGTTGGAGGAGTCATTTTTAATGATACCTAGTTTAGGCGTGTTTACTTGATAGAAGGAAGTTCTTTAAGCCATAGGGGTGACTTGTAGGCAAAGGACCACTGGGCTAGGGCAATGTGATGGAAGGGAATATGAAGGGCATTTCTTGTTTACCTCTAGTCTGGTGCATGTTAGCTGTGGGTTTAAGGTGGTTTTAAATGGCTGGCGGTGTTAAACCAAGGATTTCTTTTTCCCGAAGAGGCAGCACTGGTACTTAATCCTCCCTGAAGATTTAGCCACTTGGTCTGGGTGTGAAGGTCACAGGTGAGGTGAGCCTGGGTGCACCTAGGACTAGCATACATGATTTGTTTATGGCTGCTCTGACCCTTTTAGTGCTGTATCAGTGGCAGCGCAGTAGATAACTAGTCCATAATCTATAACAGAGATTATTAAACTTGGTCATGGGTCACATAACACTCCCGGACACTCAAGATGTCTCTGAATCCTGGCTAAATATAGCATCAAGCAACATGAGGTTACTCTATATAGCTAAATCAGCTTCAGGAAGGATAGATTGGGAAAACGGTGGTGATGTCCTCCTGTATGTCCAGTCCAGCTTAGATGCCATTGAAATACCTACCCCAACTCCTGAACTCCCAGCGGCAGAATCACTATTTGTCTTACTTACACTTGGCAATGTCAAAAATGAATAGTGGGCTGTGTCTACTTGCCCCCAGTGAGGCCTCTAGCTGCCTCCTCCACATAACCTCTCCTACCAATCTCCCCACCATGACCTCATACTCTGTGGTGACTTTAATGCAAACTGACTGAACCCCAGCTCGAACAAGATATGTGCCACCTTGCCAATTGCAATCTAACCCAACTCATCACTGACCCAACAAGAATCAATGGAAAACTGGGCAACCACTCATTGCTTAATTGGGTGACCAGCAACTGTGCACTCAAGGTAATATCAGTGGGCATACTATGCAACAGCATCAGCGATAACTCCCTATCTTCTGCATCTGGAAATAACTTCCCAATATACCACCCAAGGTCTCCTTTGTCCAGGATATGTCACAACTCGATCCCAGTGATTTTCTTGCCTCTTTCACAGATGCCGGTTGGGATCCAAGAAATACACTACCGGATGTCTACCAGGCACTTGATTTCTTTGTGACCACCTTCACCAGTATAGTTGATCTTCATGCCCCATGAAAGGTGCAGATCAAAAAGACTCAAAGCTCCCTGGATCTCTAAGGAGCTTAGAAAACTCATGACCGTGACCATGTGATGCAGACAGCCTGGTGAAAGCTCCAACCTCTCGTCCAGCCACCTGATCACTTTATCAGTTAACTTTCCGAGTATATAATTGAATAAACTTTTACAACTGGTTCAAAAGACTTTAGCATCATTGTACTATGATCAGCTTGGAAAATTTCCTTTATGGAGGTTGAAATGTGGAGATCTCTACCTAAACGAACTCCACCTACAACATGGGAAAAGGCACAAGAAGCCCAGGGCCTCTCACACTGCTGACCCCCCTGACGTTAGCAGCCATTCCTTGGATCTAGAGCCACTCACCTTAGCTGGTTTCTTGGCAGAGTTCAGACTATTCCAAGGTGAGCTTCATTCTATCACTTTGGAGATAAAACTATCTCGAACACTTTAGAAGACATTTCCTAATGCACTAGGGATTCAGAATCTCGGATCACCTTGCTGGAAAAATGCTGCAACAAATTTGACCCTGAGATAGTATCCACAAGGCAAAAGATCGATAAAATGGAGTCAAAATAGAGGCTCTAGAGGGCCTCAGCTACAGGACTAATGTGGTCCTCATTGGATTGCCAGAGGCTGAAGAAGGGCAAGATCTAATACTTTTCGTACAAAAGTTCATAGAAAAATTGCTGAGCCCTCTCCACATGGATCTACATAAGTAATCAAGTGGGCACATAGAGCACTCAGTCTGACCCGCCAGCTGGATCCCCCAAGATAGTTCATGTTTAAATTCCTGAATTTTTGGAGCGCCAGCATTTCTAGTGAAAGTGAAGGATATACAAGAGATCTCCTGGGAGGGCATTAAGATCTGAATAGCGCAAGATCTTCCAGCCACCATTACGTCAATGGAGGACAGCTTTCCAACCCTTGTGTCCAAACTTATCGCCACTGGGGTCCATTTCCATATGTTATACCCGCAAGGCTCCAGTTGTTTATCAAAGGCACCTGGCATAGTTTTGAAGATCCTGATGTAGCACATAAAGGACTCAAGGAAGCTTCAACCTCTTTAGAGACACTTGACTTTATCTGGGTAGATGCCTTAGAGCCATTAATCAACAAGTCAAAGTTACTGTAATTCTCTCTTATGTTGTGAAAGGATGCATATATATGGAGAAAACAGCTTGCTGTGGTGGAATTTTGAACTGGACTATCAGAGTTTTCTGGTTTAAGCTTCCTCAGTAGATTGCTGACTTTGCTTGATCAGCGACATCGCTGGGATCTCCAGGTTTACTACTGGACCAATTTGGCTTATATCCAGTGAGAGCCATATCATTTGTACCTATTTGTTCCACTATATTGTTCCAATTTTGTGTTCTTAATTTTTGGTATCTCTGTATTTCTAGTCAGGCAGAAACTATTATTTTCAACTAACAATAGAGGGTGCTTCGCTACCTTCTTTTCTGGGAGTTAATGGTTCCTGACATATCGGCAGAAAGAAGGTTACAGTTTTAGTCATCTGTCAGAGTTCTCAAATAGTTGTATATGTTTTGCAGAGAAAGTTTACAAGTAAAATTTAGAAACACAAGTTTTTTAGTTTGAGTTACTGCTCTTGCAAAGATCAGACTGTAATTTGCTCAACAGTGAATTAAACCTTTGACCTGTGATTTTTTTAAATAGGGAGAGGATTGCTATTCCTGACAAATATTATTTAACCGAGCAGTATTAAGGTTTTACTCATCGTGTTAGCTTTTAATAATCTGTTGGAATAAAACACAGGTTTTTTCTGAAAACTTTGAGCTCAATGTTAGCATGTCACCTTCTTGGGGCTTAGAGGATTTAATTCTTATATTAAGTTTCATATCTTAGCCCCCTCAGTGTTTGCTTTTCTCTGATTGGTTTTGTTCATTGTCCTCAATTCCCTATTGCAGGAATAAGATCTGGTTGCATTTAAAGGTGGCTGGAGAGAGGAGCTGTAGAAAACGAGATTCAGGAATGCAGTCCGCAATAATTAAGGGACTGGGGAGGCAGGTTGATCTGTTTGATCCTATTTCATGATTTTTCTTTATGTGAGTTTGGGGGATAGTGTGGCAAGTATGTGGGACTAGGGGATGTGTGGGTGGGAGGAGATGCAACATGGACCCTTGAAGATTGTATTGCTGGCAATTCCAATGCCATCTCTGTACTACTTGGCTAATTTTATGTTTGGTATAAAGCATGGCTAATAATTTTAAATTCAGTACCTGGAATGTAAAGGAGTCAGACAGAAATTGAAGCAATATAAAGTACTGAAGCATTTATCTTTATTATCAGCAGAAGTTATATTTTCACAGGAATCTCATTTATTGGATTCGAAGCCACTCGGATGAGGAGACAGCAGGTGGTACAAATGTTTTCAGCTGAGGGTTCATCACAAAGTTGTGGTGTCATAGTTCTTCTATCCAGAAAGATCCCATTTTCACTCATCCAGATGGTTAAGGATCCATAGAGTAGATTTGTTTTAGTATATGGCATTATATATACAACAGAGATTCTGTTGGGCAGTATTTATGGGCAAATGTAAATTCACCAGGGTTTTCAAGCAGCTGGTTGGTGCTCTTACCACTTTTCTTTCCTTACCAATAATACTAGGAGGAGATATGAACCTTGTATTTAACTCCTTCCTAGACTGCTCTGTTGCTCCCAAAGGGCTCTCGCCAGCTCAATGGGTCTTCGGGAGCTTATTGATCAAGTCAACTTATGTGATGTATGGCGTGTACTTAACCCCATGGAAGAGGTTACCTTTATTTCACCAGTTCTAAATCCACCTCCTGTATTGATTATGTAACATCTTTGCGCCGAGGTGTGGTTTACGTGCTGATAAAGCACGCCTAGGGGTGTACTAAAACACGAGGGCGCTGGCGCTCGAAAGTGCCTTATGCCCCTGTATGCGTTTCAGGTCAGCATGTAACCCACACCCGGAGTGTTATTGCGCTATAAATGGGCACAGTAAAGTGAATAAACATTTGTACTTTTTAAAGTTTTTTATTGATATTTGAATTAATAATAGAACAACATATTCTAGGAAAAAATAGTCCCTTTTTGTTATTGTATTATTACCATTAGTATAGTTACATTGCCATTAGGATAGTATCATTGAACGTTTTAAGATGTATTTTAAACTCATTAACAATTTTATTTGGGTTTGAATTATGGAAAGCAACAGGAAACATTTCGGTTTTCATTAAGCAATCAAACAGGAAAGACTGTCTTATTGTACATATTGTAGTCCATTTTATTGTAGATGTGTGGTGGAGAGGTGTTCACTTGCTTTGTTTTCCTTGCAGTTCATTTGGGTGCATTCTTAAATTTAACTGTAGAAACTGTGCTGTAAAAATACCTTTGTTTTTTAATTTTGTGGAATCTGCTCGTTTAATTAGTCTCCTCAGACCACGAACTCAAGCGCCGGTAAAACTACAGACCATAGCGATATTCGTATTCAAAACCTAATCGAACCAACTGATACCAGAACCTGTCGGAAGATGTGTGTATTCAAAAGCGTAATCAAAGCAACTGACACCAGAACCCGTCGAAGATGTGTCACAGCAATCCGCTAATTTCCACATCGATTTGGATGCTTACAGATGGAGCCGTCAGAGGCGCTGTCATTTAAGGAAGCTGCTGCTCTTCCTTTTCTTCGAAACTGGTCAGTATTTGTTGAGAATCGATGTGGAAATTAGCGGGTTGCTGTGACACATCTTCCGACGGGTTCTGGTATCAGTTGCTTCGATTGTTTTGAATACGAATATCGTTGAGGTCTGTAGTTTTACGGCGTTTGAGTTCGCGGTCTGAGGAGACTAATTGCTGTGCGGTAGCAGTGAGCTCTGCCAGTCAGCGTTGTTGTTTCACTTGGCAGAGCTCACTGATTTGTTGAGGTCATCAGGCATGTTGCTGGGTGGTAGTGCGGTTGGCTACAATATCATCTGATAAGGACACGGCTCAGATGATGTTGTAGCCAATCAGTGCTTTGGGATTTACAAGCCCATTTTATAAATCCTGTTATCCCATACATTGATGCATAGTGTTACAGTTTCCTCCATTGAACCACATCCCCTCTGATCACTCTCTAGTAACTTGCCAACTTTTTCTCACCCCTCTTATGAGAACAACACATTGCAAGATGAACAACCAGGTGCTGAAAGATCCTTAGCTGGTCACAACCCTTTCTAAACATGCTGAACAGTTTATTGCAGTTAATCTCTAGACCAGACCGAGAATGGTGTGCTTTTAAAGCATATATTAGAGGATATTAATCAGTTTATGTGCTCAAAGAAAGAAAAAGGGAACACAACTATCCAGCCTTCTCTCAAATTCAAACAACTGAAGCTACCTTGACCCTCATTCCTGATACTATCAGACAGGAGCTAGCCAAACTAATAGATGCTTATTTAGAGATGTTAAGAGAAAAAGCGGAGTTTGCAACTTTACGGACTAATGCATCTTATTCAGATCAGGGTGCCTTTTATCACTCAGTATTTTTATTTATTTAGTTGGTTAACCAGGTATAGCACACTAAGCTAGAAACTTTTTACAGGAGCGACCTGGGAGCACAAGGAGGTTAAGTGACTTGCTCAGGGCCACACAGTATGCAAGTGGAAGCTGTGATTCAAACCCAGGTCTGGTCTGCTGGATGTCACCAGATTTGTAGCTCAGAGCCTTAGACCACTGCGCTATACTGCCAGTATTAAACAGCAGGAGTCATCTAGATGCTTTGCGCCTATTAGGTCTCAAACAGATGGATCCCTAAAACATCCTCTTTGGATATAGTAACATAATTTTGTAATTACTACAGCAGTTTATATAGCCCCATGATTGATCCACCTCTAACCAAATTTTAGACGAATACCTGGCTACAGCTAACCTATCTTCTCTTTCTGAAGATCAACAAGTGTCCTTATAACCTATATCTCCTTGGCCGAACTGGCCAGAGTTATTCATGTCTCCTCTGATAAATCCCCTGGTTCAGATGAATTTTATGCTAACTTTTACAAAACATTTCACAAGCAACTTCTCCCCTATTATTGCCTCTATTCTAATACATCTTGTCAGGAGCATCTGTAGATCCTCTTTATTTGAAGCCCTAATTGTCCTGCTGCCCAAATCAGATAGGAATCCGAGTTAGTTTCAGCTACCTTTCCATATCACTATTGAATCAGGATATTAAAATTTTAACAAAATTGATTGCTGACCGTATTAACATTATATTGCCTGAGCTTATTGGTCCAGAACAGGTAGGTTTCATAAAGGGCATTCTTCAGTTGACCACCTCTGAACTTTGTCGCATGTCCTCTCGGCATCGAGACAGTCCTATTCCTGCAGTCTTGGTTTCTCTGGATGCCAAGAAGGCTTTTGACAGAGTGGATTGGAACTTTTGTTTCCTTCTCATCACACCTACAAGTTTTCTTTACAATTCCAGCTTTGGATACAAGTGCTATACCATTCTCCTAGCTTGGGTCATGGCCAATGGTGGTGATTGAGCTACTTCCCTTTATCTTCCGGTACCAGACAGGGCTGCTGCCTATCCCATTGCTATTTAATTTATACCTGGAACCCTTATCTGGTTACTGACTTCGTGTCATAGGATTCAAGGAATATTCATTCTGGTCACAAAATTAAGGTCTCTGCTTATGCAGACAACCTCCTTTACAAATATCACACCCAACTGCTTAAATCACCCATGTTATCCCTAATTGAAAAATACAGTCAATTGCCCAACTATAAACTAAACCTGGATAAAACCGTAGTATTCTCCTTCAATTACAAGGCACTTAAAAGCTCTATCACCCTGGGGCTTTCCTGAAAACAGGACTGATTCAGGTATTTGGTTATAGAAATATCAAGGAACTCAAAACTTACCCAGAAATTGAATTTGATTCCTTTGTGAAAATTATCACTCGAGATCTTGAGAGATGGTCTAAGCTTCTGATTTCATTCTGGGGCAAAGTTAATTTAGTCAAGCTGAATGTTTTCCTCAACTTTTTATCCTCTCCATTTACTTAACATCTGGTTGCCTTTTACCTGGTTCCTTAATAGTCATAGTATCATTACCAATTCATCTGGTGTAACAAACAACCCAGGTTAGCATATCACAAACTAGCTGCCTCTATGGTTAAAGGGGTTACATTTACCTCACTTAGTCTTCTACTACTGGGTCAGCCACGCCACCAAAATACCTTCAAGGCTATCTCTCTGATGATTAACAAAACTAAATAAATAAAAATAAATAAAATGAAACATCCTCTTCCCTTTCACTACCTCATTGGCTCAGAAATTGAGTTAGCATATATTAGGGCCTGTGGTATAATCCCAGTTAATCTCTTATATATTAAAGCTAATGCTATTCCTTCCAGTTTAAAATCTACCCCTATTGCAATCTCGGTCAGGATTCATACCCAGCTGTGTTCTTCCCTTAAATATAAGCACACTCAAGACCTAGCACAATCCATATGAGGCAATCCTAAGTTCAGCATAGATAATAAAATGCTTAATGCACGTTGGTTGCCACACCTAGGGCAAGGAACCTTTCTCTTTTGTGACAGACGAGGGTTCTTGACTCTCCACCACTGAGACTATAAACAAATTTAATATCCCCACCCTTAATGTTTTCAAAATGTTTAATTAAGGCATCTAATTTTGAAGGTGTTTGGCTTAACTCCTTCACAATTGGCTAATATATCTTTCTCAAGGAAATGAAGTCATTGGTAGGTGCTCAACAGGCAGCATCCAAGACTTATGGGATCAGTACAATTGGGCCTACCTGAGCTGTTCTGCTCCCTCAACATACTGGTCCATAGCATTTCTACTCTAGATTTAGACTGAGCACCTTTATGGCACAATTGCCACAAGTACATTACCCAAGATAGGCTGCACATTACTCAGTTTCATATATTACACAATTTATATTATTCCCCACAAAGGTTATTTAAATTTGGTCTTCTTCCATCCCCTACCTGTGTCCACTGTCACCAAGAAGAAGGTTACCTGTACCATATCTTTGGACTTGTCCCAAGGTCTCAGTACTCTGAACTGACATTCAACAAAGAACGGATCCCTTGCTGGGTCTGAATGCCCTATTTACCCCAGAAATCTGTGTACTGAGTGATTTTTCTAAAGTATTGGTACTTAATCGCAGATATCACATGGCCTCATTTCCATGTCTGTCAAAAGGTGATTCTGTGCCATTGGAAGGGCAGTGTAGACATATCTTACTCTGAATGGCTTAAGGAATTTCTTGCAAATCTCCGAACAGAGAAGCCATAGCTAGTCTCAATAATAGGCTGAAGAAGTATAGGAACATCTGGGATACCCTGCATACTCTTCATTCTTTTTAACCTCAATATGCCAGCATATATTCAATCCTGTGTCTTACCTGTTTTTTATTGACTGTGTTGTGTAGGGTGGTGGGTGGATAAGGATGGGTTGGGAAATGGTTGGTAGGGAGGAACAGTTCCTATATATTGTTTTGTACCGAATGACTGTATTTTCCATTGGTTGGTCCTGTTCTCTGTATTGTTAAAACCTAATAAACTTTGAATTGAAAAAAGAAAACTCATGACCACCGTGATCACACCTGGAGAACCTTCAAACATGGTAGGCTACTGACTAGCAAACCTATATGCTGCTTAGGAACTCATGTAAAACTCCATTCAGAAAGCCAAGCGCACCCACTTTAGGTCACTCCAAACAGAACATTTTTGCAATTCAAATGAATTCTGGAGACAGGTGAACTCCTAATCAATGGCCAGTCTGCAGAGGTCCCTAGCCACCTCACTGCCCATAGCACTGTCCTCTGACTCCTGACAATTGCTGCTGGTTTCAACAAGTTCCTTACTGACCTACATAGGTACACATTGCTCTTACCAACTCATCTCCCCATTCCCTCTGCAACCCAACCTGTTGACATTGGTGCCCCACTCAACTTTCCACCCTTAAACTCACCACCCTCAAAGAAGTTTGCTGGCTACTGACTAATCTAAAATGGATAGATCCTGGTCATGACACCCTTGAAATGAAATTTCTGCTGGGGCTCCAGCCCTTGCCTGCTCAATCTGCAACCTGTTCAGCCATTCCTTCCTCACTGGGACTGTCCAAGATAAATGGAAGGTTATCGTGGTTGTCCCCATACACACGGGTGGACTCACCACAACAGTTGAACATTTGTGACCCATCCCTATCATCTGTCCACTGGCAAAAATCCAAGAGCTTATACTCTCCAAGCACCTTCAGGATTACCTGGACTACCACCACCTCCTTTCAAAGTTCCAACATGGGTTCAGAAAAGCCATAGTACCCTCATGGCCTTAATAAAAGTGACCTGCGACCTATTCCAGACCATGGACCAAGGCGCTGCCACCAGTGTTATCTTTGTCTATTTCACCAAGGCATTTGACTTGGTCAATCACAACTTACTACTCCAGCAATTACACTTTCTTGGCCTCAGCACCAGTGCCTTAACCAGGCTCCAGAAGTATCTACAGGCCACACACAAAGGGGTCAAGCGGTCTGGAGCACTCTCAGACATTATACCTATTATCCATAGTGTCTATCAAGGCTCCATACTGGGCTCATTATTATTCTCACTCTTTATTAAGGAACTGCCAAATAACTATGGTGGGGCCTCTGTACCTCTACCAATGACGCCATTATCTATCACTCCTCACCTGATGTCAGAGTACTCAACAGTATGCTAGTCTTGGACTTCTGAACTCTTGAGGCTTGTTTCAAGAGAACCAACTAGTATTCAAACACAAAAACAAAATGCATGCTGCTTGCCAAACCCTCCCCACATGGCATGCTTACCCCTCTTGTGAAATGCTCAAGCACAGGTGATACCCTTGAGTCAGTCTAATCCTTTAAATATCTAGGTGTCATCTTAGACACATCACTTTCTCTGGACCCCCATTTTTTTCCCAATTGTTTAACTAGGTGAGACACACTAAGCAGAAAGCTTGTTTACAGGTGCAACCTGGAAGCAGAGGGAAGTAGTGACTTGCTCAGGGTCACACAGTATGCAAGTGGGGATGTGGAATTCAAACCCCAGTCTCCAGATTTGCAGCTCAGAGCCTAAAACCATTGCGCTATATTGCCCCAATGTCCTCGACTAACCAAAACACTAAACCAAAAGCTGGGCCTTCTTTATTATATACACCTTACTCTCTTCAGCATCTTGTCTTTCAATAGGCTCCACCACACCCTTCCACTCCTTTCTTATGGCACCTCATTATTCCTCACAACCAACACATCCATCATCTCTTGCCTCAAACAATCTTATCATAGGGTGAGAATCTAAAATGTAAATGATTTGGTATATGCTGTAATGTTTAATCTGTGAATGATATAACTGAATGTAAATATAACATCTGTTACCACCATATCTTTGTCAATGTATTGTACTATGGGACCTATGCACTAACAGGTGGGTTACACATGCCTGAGGTGTGTACCAGCCTGTGTACCTATGCAGCCCCAGACAGACTCAGGGTGCATGGTATGCATGACCACATGCACCCACAGTGAGCCTGTCCATGGCCATGCCCCTGGTCATGCAGGGTCATGCAGGTGGTCAGGGGTCAGAGTGAAGGACCAGGCAGGCATCCAATTGGATGCCTGTACTGGGACCATTAGTGGATCCCTTGCCCTGCAGTGGGCACATAGAGTAGGGGCCAGCTGAAACAGCAATGGATGAACACCTGTTAGGCACTCGTCTGTGCATGCCCCAGCCCTCCTCTATAGCCTAGTGAGCTGGGAAGCATGGCTGTCCATTGGCCTGTGCCACCATGCCTGGTTGATGCAGAACATGGGGATGTATACCGGGTTATGCCTGCTCTTGGGTGGCATATCCAGTGCCCTCTGTGCCTGGCACTACGTGGCTTAGTGAATGCCACGTAGTGCAGGCACACCCTGACACACCCCTAGCGCCCATGCTCCCAAGGGACTATGAAGGCAGACAAGCAAGTGCCTTGCACACCTGCTAAATGCCATCAGGGGTCTGTGGAACCCCGCCATGTGGCATTCACACTTAAGGTTGCCTATATGCCTTGGTTACACAGTGCATAGGCAACTATTTTGTTAGTGCATAGGGCCCTATATAATCACTTTGTTAATGTAATGCACTACCAAAGTCACCCCTGAAAAAGGGACTGTATTTTCTGAGTGGATTTACCCGTAACCAAAATTGAAATATATAAACTATTGACTGCCAGAGACAAGGCTTTAGTGGTCATGTTGTGGCAGTGCCTGTAGAGTAGTTTGATTCTGGTATTTATTGTCTTTACAACATAATCTATGTGAGTGGGCATAGAGAGGGAGCTATCAAGTATGATGCCTAGGTACTTAAAGGTGTTGACCTGGTCAAATGGTTCATGTTTGTTGTTTAGAAGAGACAGCAGGCTGGATTTATATTTGCTTTGAGGGTTTCAAATAGCATTACTTTTATTTTATTTTTTTGTGGTTCAGGATGAGTTTGTTATGAGTAAACCACTTCTCTATTAAGAGAAAGTATCTTGAAGCTTAGATTCTAGCAGGTGTGGGTGCTGACTACTGGAGAAAATGGCCACATCATCTGCATAGAGCAGGATAATATTAGTGCTGGCCCTAAAGAGGGAGTTAAGGAACAGGCTGAAAATGAGGTGGCCCAGGATAGAAACTTGTGGGACACCAGTGGTCACATGCCAGCTGTCAGAGAGGGTGCCATTTATTTTACTTGTGTTCTGTGTGAGAGGTAGCTTTTGAACCATCCAACAGTTTTCAGAAACAGCCCAGTATCAAGAAGTTTGTTGAGTAGAATACTGCGATTGACACTGTCAAATGCTTTAGTGAGATATTTGTACAGTATATCGACTGCACTATTTGGCTGCCATCAAGTGTTGCATGAATGAAGTTTAGTGTTGCTCAGATAGTATCCTATCAATTAGGATACCACCAGATACCAGTCTTTTGCCAGACAGTGGATCTGGTCAGATAGTAGTGCTATCCGACCATGGATCCGACCGTCCCAGATCCAGGTCGAATCTTGCAGATTCCACGGTTGGATCCTGAATCTGACCATGGATCCCTGGAGCTAACATTGTATTCTCGGATCCGACATTGGATAGTGCAGGATCTGACCTAGGAGCCAACCTTCAACTTGATTGGATTCCAGGTTGGATACTACCACTATCCGATGGATCACAATCGGATCCACAATACACTATCCGAGCATCACTAATGAAGCTAGAGTTTTCAAGTAATGCTGTGGTGATGCTGTGGGCCTTCTGGAAGCCGTGTTGTTGGGGCACTGTATATTATATCTGTTAAGGTAGTACAGTACCTGGTCTGAGGCGATGTGTTCAAAGGCTTTAGAAAGAGGAGGTAGGATGGAGATGGGCCTGTAATTAGCATAGAGGCTCAATCTCCACTTTTGTGTACCTGGGTGACAATGGCAGATTTTCACTCTTAGGGAATGTGCAGATCTTAGGGATATGTTTAGTACTGTTGTAAGCTGCAGTAATATTTCATCAAGGGAGGGTTATCAGCTTTATGTCAAGAGTCATTACTATACCTGGTTTTGCCAAGGTTGCACTTGAGGTATTTTTGGCTTCAGTGTGGAGATTTACTTGAAATAGAATTGAGGTGTTCCAGTGGGGGTAAATTATGGACAGACAATGTATCTTCTGAGTTGTTGTTATCGGCATCTAGGAAGTCCAGAGGAGAATGTGAATAAGGTCAGAGAAGGTGACGTTAAAGGTGTCGACTATTGTTTTAGCTCCTGGTGATTTCACCATTTACTAGGAGCATAGTGGGAGGACTTGTTGTCCTTTCCTGTGAGATTTTATGTTGCTCCAGAATTTTTACCAACCCTCATGTTTTGCTGGGTCTGTCTTTAAAAGTGTTTGTTTTGCTAGCCTGTCCTCATTGGTGCAGATGTTTCTTGCTGTCCTGTACCATTGGATGTCAATCAGTTTGCAAGTGGCTTTTACTTTATGACAGAGATGGTCCTGTGTTCTCATGAGATCCAGGAGAGATTGGGTGATCAAGGTAGTGTTGGCACCCTTTAATTTATGTTTTTTTTTACCTGCACATGTCACATACTGCTCTAAAGGTGGTGATAAAGTAATTTATTGCCTGGTCAACATCTTGAAGGGTATAGAGGGGACCAGTCAAGCTGTCTGAGATGAGATTTAAATGATTTTAGTTGTCTTATTTTAAGAACACAGCTTGTGACTATATTAGAGGAAGGTTTTGGTTTTGTTGGTCCAGAGGCAGGTAAGTTGTGAGTGGTCACTAAGTGAGTCAGCAAGGACTGATACATCAGAAATTCTCTCATGGTGGTTCATGAGGATCCAGTCAAGCAGGGTCTTTGAACCAGTCTGGTAATTAATCCTAGTCAGGGCATCCACCATTTGGGAAATGCCCACATGTTGATGGACTGTGCATTAGGTCTCTCCCTGCCACAGTGCTGGATGCTCTTGCATGTGTACAGATTCTCCAGGGTATCTCTGGTGTACTGGCCAAAGAGCTTGTAACTCTTGCCATGGCACATCTTTATTCCATTATACCGCATGATGGCACATTGGTTGCACTGCATAGTTCACTCACATCACTTCCTGCTACTGTTCTGCCACCTACAAGTGACATCCTAGCCCTGGCACTATTTGGTCATCCAGACAACACATTGTCGATAGATGGGCATGGGTTTCTAAACACAATAGCATGGTCCTGGGCACTCCATGTGCTCACCACCTCCATACCTTTACCTGAGTGCTTGGGTACTATCATTAACAGTCGCAGTACACACACATCTGGAATCATTGCCCTGTCACAAAGTAATTCAACCTGCAGGCTGTTCTGAGATGGCACTGGCCACATGGAACACTACAGGAGTGATACAGGTACCTCTGATTTGCACAGCTGTCTTGTGGGGTAAATCCCCAACGTCCTTAACTATGGGGCACCTTATATGGGGCAAGATGTTTCTGTTTTCTGGTAACACTTGCTATGTCCCATACTGCTCACGGCCTATCAACATACAATACATGTCACGCCTGTGACAACTGATCTGTGTGCTGCACTATATACTGCAGTCTTTCATGCCTAATCATGGTAGTGATTCAGACATGTATCATTTGATCTTTCAGACCACTACCCATGATATACAGTAGCCTTGTATGCAGTGGTAATACATTGGAGCCCTGGTGGTGGCTGAACCCACTGACAGTGCATGCTGCTCTGCAATGTTCCAAGGGTTGTGTCAGTACACTGCTACAGTCAAACTAGAACATGCTACTGTAGGTGTTACTGTACAGTCCACCATAATCATTCCCCTACCCCATGTTCAATACAGCCCTGTTACATTGTGTATGGCGTATGCAGTACCATGGATAAAGTGGGATCAGCAGAATGCAATGGAAATAATGGTAAGTGAGCCTCATGTTGCACTTCATACCTGTACTCACTCATTTGTACAGTCTAGTAGCCAGTCCTGCCAGTTTTCCTATGGTATCACCAATCACTGGGATGAGTTACTACAACCACAGTCACATGGCAACCAGCTTTGGAGCCTGGATCCTCTACTGCTGATGCTGCCCTTGTTCACCAACACATTGCTCCTCACTGACTAGTGTCCATTCTACCACAAACAATTTGATAAAACATAATGCAGCTAAAATAATAAATAATGATCAGGCAATAAAGAAGCACAACAGAATATTAAACAGCAGCATCATGCATCACAGCACATGGTGAACAGATGTGTTTTCAGACTTGACTTAAAAATTATCAATCGATAGGCACCTTTTTCCTCAGGGCAAGGGTATTCCAGAGAATTGGAGCAGCAACTCAAATGCCCTATCCTCTGAGGATATTAGATGAGATTTTGGGACAGATAAGAGAGACCCACAGGCAATGACTGAAGAGGATGGCCAGGAGAAATGGAGTCAGCATGTATTCCATGTAGCCCGACACAAACCATACAGGGTCCTATAAGTTAACAAGCACACCTTGAAGTTGATGTGCCACCACACCACCAGTCATTGCAGTGCAGAGAACCACATGATATGTCTGAACCAGAAAGTACCAGTAACTAGCTGGACTGCAGCACGCTAAACTACTGTAGCTGCAAGCAATGCAGGAGGAGGATGCTCAAGTAGCAGGGCTATACTGCAATGGAACACAAGGTTGTCAGCAGCAGAACTGGATGACCTTGTGGACTTGATGGTAGGCTAGGAAAACCAGTTATTGGATGAGGGGCCTTAGGTTGACCAGTCCAGGTATGTGGTATGGTCATCTGTGGGTAGGTACTCCATGAAGAATAGAGGTTACAAGCACCAGTGATTAGTGTTGACACAAGTACAATGACCTGCAGTGGAGGGGTACACACCACCTGAAACAACTGAGGAAGATGTTGGAAAGTGGCACTGTGCCAAGGCCAGGTGAGTACAGATGGCTGTATGTACAGTTTGGGTGGTGTCTTGTGTGCAGCACTGTTTCAATGATAATATACCTCCCAGGTATTGTCTTTGAGAGAATGCATACTTATTTCTGTGTGTTCTTGTTGTGCCCTCTGACCTATGAGACCTGCTCCACTGTATATCCTGATCTTTCAAATGCAGGTGTATGGGACCACTGTCATAATAAATGTCCCTGGTGCTCTGTGCATTACAGGACCCACTGTGGATCTTTGGGGCATACATCTTCTGTGGCAACAAGGGTGTGTGATAACATAGTGACATGGTTTCCCTGTCAAGGTGCATGACTTTGGCATGTAACATGTAGTATACTTGACTCGATTGGCCATGGCCTTACTTATTGTAGGATACACTGAATTGGGTTTGCCTGTTCTTCTGCATCATGTGTTGGGAATTATCTGCCCTTGAGATTGCAGGTTGTTAACATTGATTCTATTGAGTCCCTTGTGTCTCCTTTGAATGTGGTGTTCCCCAGGTGTCCATTTTGGGCCCATTATTATATCCCTTTTTATTAATCAGTTATTTTTGTTGGTTCTGACTGTGAATTTTTACTTTATGCTGATGATCTAATTTTCAGGGACACTCTATTGATGTTATTTCAGCTAAGATTCAGTCTGATTTTCATAAAATCTGTGATTGGCTTGCTCACAATTTGCTAATCCACAGTTCAAAGAAGACAAAATCCTATGGTCTTTGGAACCAATGCAATGCTAAAGTAACAATTAGTAGAAAGTAACAAGTAGCAATGCTCTGTAACAATTGATATCCCTGTATCTTCTATGTATGATGTAGAACCTTTGTAAATGAGTCCTTGACTAAAGGTCTTTCTGAATATCTCAATAAATAAATAAATAAAGACTGATCCATGTTTAATAGTAATTGATTTGGGTGGTATTATTATTGATCAAGTCCAGCAAGTCAAGTATCTTGGAGTTCTGTTGGAACCTACATTTAATTTTTCCTTGTTGGTTTCTGATGTTAGCAGGAAAATTAATCAGAAATTATGTATTTTATTTAAATTGAAATCTTTTTTAGTTTTGCTACTAGGAAAGCTATTGCTGTCAGTACTCTTCTTCCCATTTGGACTATGTTGCTGGAATTTATTTTAGGTTGGGTTCAAGGGAATATATACTTTTTCAGTTATTTATAATAACATCTGTCATTTCATTTTGTTAGTTATTTATCGTATCCATTCTTGTGAGTTATATTCTCAATTGTGTTGGTTTTCCTAAATTGTTGTACTGAATATTTTTTGGTTTATTCATTTTAGAGCTATTCATGAACGTCCCTCCTTCCCTTTATCAGAGTTGATATCTGTACACTCCATTCCTACAAATGGTTTGTTGCTTGACACTGTTGTTTGTAAACTTAAATCAGGGCTCTGTTCTTTAATAATTTAGCCCCATCTTATTGGAATAGTTTGCCTGTTACTATCCATTTGATTACTTGTAAATCACATTTTAAAGCTGTATTTAAATTTGTTACACTTAACAAGACATGTTGTACCAGCAACATATGATACTGTTTATGTGATGTTTTTGTCTTGTTATTGCTTGTTATGTTTTTTGTTTTTGCTTTGTTTTTATGTCCCGGTCAGACCTGAAAAGGGCCTTGGTCCAGTTTCTTACCTGGTTAACAAAAGAAAATAAAATAAAAATAAAACTATGGTGACATGTGTACCCAAAGGCATTTTGTAGAGCTATCATCTGTTCTATGTAAACATGAAGAATTTGTACAGGAGTACTAGCAACACAGGAGCTCTCCTCTTGTGTACCCAAGCTTCAACTTCTCACAAGTCTTCCTCAGGGAGGGAAGACTTGTAAGAAGTCAAAGCACTGGGTACACAAGAGGGAGCTCCATGTGTTGCTGCTGGTACTTACTGCAATAAATTCTTTCACGCTTGCATTTTGCTTGTGTTTTGATTTTTACACTTGTACACGCAGTGGGAGATCTGAGTGACACCACTTTTTGGACTGTGGTTTATAATTGAACTGGCCGCTCATTGTGGTGAACACCAATTTGACCTATTATAGTCACAGCACTTCTTTGTTGTCTGTCTGTTCCATGTACACTGTCCATGTTGTGCAGCATGAGTGCTGGTATGCATATGCCACGTAATGCATGGTGTACTATTATAGTAAGGCACTGTACTATTATAGTATTCTATATTTTCATTTGTATATAGTAGTGTATTGAAAACTAAGTTTAAAGGTAATTTTGCTGTTTTG
The DNA here is from genome assembly GCA_016271365.2 of Neoceratodus forsteri. Taxonomy (NCBI): domain Eukaryota; kingdom Metazoa; phylum Chordata; order Ceratodontiformes; family Ceratodontidae; genus Neoceratodus; species Neoceratodus forsteri. The sequence continues at coordinate 421,373,089 of CM057451.1, forward strand.
ATTTACCTAATTTTAGTTGTGTTAGGGTCTTCCAAAAATATATTTCAATTAAAGTTTGCAATAACTAAGTTACATTGGACATGTTACTGTAAAATTTAAAATTCAGGCAAGTAATACTGCTTTTATTATTTATTTCTGGTAATATTCAGCCCCACCCTGTTCTCAATTTTCCAAATGGAAATCATATTGATTTTCAAAAGATTGATACACAGTAAACTGGTTCATCTGAATATTTGTAATATGTCTTGAAATGGCCAAATTAGAGGTTTGGGCACCTGAAAATAAATTTGACATGATTGCAATTTCCAGGACTTGGTTAAATAGTTCTATCTGCCCCAGTGAAACTTATTTACAAGGTTATATGATTTATAGAAGGAACAGGGTTGCAAAATGTGGAGTGTATCTGTTTTACTTCTAAGACAAACTTGCAAGAGTTGAATTCACTACACACAAGTACTGTAGCCCATGTGATTTTAAATTTGTTTGTCCCAGATATTATACTAGAGTTTAATGAGCTCATAACTGCAGTGTTATTTACATTCCCTAGGTTTTACAGAAATTGGCAAAGAACTGATCTTAGACTTTTGAAATGTACTCCCAAGGGTCATGAGTAGATCATTTTGGGTGATTCTAATGCAAATTGAAAGAACAAGGGGCCAGATTCTAGAAGAATGTCACAAGTCACCCAAATTGACTTGCACCAAATGCAGTTGTGACAAGGACCCTGTGCCCAATTCTAGAAGGGCAGGGTCCCACAGCTAAGTCCTGCAACTTGTAACATGTGTACAGCTAAGCCAAAGTAAGGGCATAACTGAGAGGTATGTCGCAAGTCACATCCCTCAGCAGTGCAGTGTGGTCATCCCCCAACTCCCAGAAGGCTTGCTGGGGCAGTCCTCACCCCAGTCCCTGAAACCCCAGTGGCAAAAGTTCCTCAGGGTTGCTGTAACCCCAGCTCCTGATCACCTGATGGCATGTGCCTCACAGGGCAGCTGTCCCCCTGGACCTGTTCCCCAACCCCAACCCCTGTTCCCTGCATTGCCACACTATGTGGTAAATACCCACCACACTCCCTGGTAATCTGGTGTCTCCCCACCCCCACCCAGCAGTGCCAGTCCACCCCACACCCCAACCGTCCCCAGTCAGTAACTGGCACAGCCCACCTCTCACCACCATGTCCAGCCGCTGACTGAGCTCCATAGGGCGTTACTGTACATAAGTATGTGCTCAATGAATAAATGACAGTACATTCAATCATTGAGCACATATATACAGTAGCACTCCTATGGAGCCTGGGCCAGTGGCTGGCTGTGGTGGTGAGAGGTGGACTGTGCCAGTCACCAGCTGGGGATGGGTCAGGGTCTGGGGGTGGACTGGCACTGCTGGGTGGGGGTGGGGCCACTAGACCACCAGGGAGTGTGGGTGGGCATTTACCCCACATGGCATAGCACAGTTTGGACAAGGGGTTTGAGGTCAGGAATGGATTGGGGATACAGCTGCCCTGCTGGGCAGTAACACTCAGGGGATCGGGGTACAGCTGTCCTGTGGGGCACAACAATTTGGGGATCTGAGATGGGACACTGCAGCCCTGTGGGGCTGCTGCAGTGTGGGAGGTACAGGGCATGGGGAATGTCACAGGATGTGGTCGGGCTGGCCGGTGGCAGATCTGCACAACCCCTGAGGGTGTAAGTACACTTACACCAGTTAAAAGCTGATGTAACTGTACTTTGACAGATTTCCCCTGGGGTTGTTCTAGAATATCTCCATTGGAGACTTTGTTGCTGCCCTTCCAGAATAGGGCACAACTGCTGCCATAAACCCCCTAGTGCCATGTCTCAGGGGTTTCTGATGTATCTGCTGGCATAAGTCCACTTTGGCGCAAATGGCCTGCCGCATGTCACTGATCACTTTGTAGAATACCATTTGTCACAACAGCTGGCATATACTGCTACTTGCACCTTTCCTCTGGTGCAAGTCAAGTTATGGCATGTGTAACCCTTCTGAATTGGGCCAAAGGCATCTAATGCCTTTCAAAGAATTATTTTCTCATTTGGATTACATCATATTATTGAAGCTACTACTAGATTTAACTACAGGACAGCCTACCAATCTACACTGGACTGGACTGGACTGTGGTTACTCACCTGAATAGAGTTAAAGAATATGGTTTGTTACATGATGGGTTGAGTGATCACATCCCAGTCTACTACTGTTGGTCTGCTAAACTGAGGTAGGTCTAAACCTGTTTGTATTACTTGTAGAAATCATAGAAACTAGATTAATTAGTTAAATGCAGCTATTTTTGTAACAGATTGGTCTTTTAGACTCAATTTGTGATATAAGTATTGTTTACAGTATTTTTATAACATTTTCAATGATATTTGCTATGTGTTAGCTCCATTAAGAGCTATTCATGTTTAGGGGCCACAGAAGTGAGTGGATTTTTATAATTTACTAAACTGTTTGTAGTAGCATATTGAATCATTCAGTCTTTCTGGATTATAAGCAAGACAGAAATAGTTGCTAAAACCTTATTTGTAAAGTGAAAAGGAATATTATAAAGCAAAACTGCTGAATTCTGTTCAAGATTCTAATAATGTTTAGTGGACAATTAGGGATCTCATTGGACATGGGAGGGTGGATGAGCCATCCTCTATTTACTTGATTGGAGAGATCATAAGTGATCCTGTTATTGTAGACAAAAGATGAATTTTATTTGTATGATTTGTCTTCTTACATAGCAAGGGTTGTAAAACATGCCTATAATGCTAATGCTAATGGTGTTTTGATTTTATTTTATTACTCCCCATTTTTAAGATTTGCTTGACTTGGTTCTGAGTCATTTGGATAAGTTGAATTTATGACCATCAAACTGTATTGATGGTATGGATTTCAAGATCATTAAAATGGCAAAGGATAGCATTGTCTTTCCTTTTAATAAATTGCTGAATTTTTCATTGTCAAGGAGTATATCCTGTTGGTGGGAACAGGCAGCAATACATTCCATACACAAATCTGGCCCTAAACAGATAGTCTCTAATTATGGGACCATTTCCTTGTTGGCTCCATGTCAAAACTTTGTGAATGTATAGTAATGGATTAAAATGGTTGAATTCTTGTGAAAATATTGTTAGTTGATTCATGTACAGCATGGTTTTGCAAGCTGTGGCAGACTGGCTTTTTAGAGTGGTGCTGTGCCATGGCACAGAGTAGCAGACACCAGCACCAGAGTATGGCAATCACAAGATGGCAGTGACATCTGAACTGCTCATGCATGCTACTTACACATGTACAGTTTGACTCGCCCAGTTATTTTTCACCATTGTAGAAAGTAGTGCGCTGGGGGATGCTGCACAGGGAGCTCTGTCCATGTATGTGATGGGAGCAGGAAACATCAAAGAGAAACAGCGACTTCAGTGCTGTGAACAGGAGACCACATCACTGTAGGAGATCACTGCGATACTTTCTGCTTTTTACAGTGATGTGATCCCAAAATTACTGTAGGGCTCTGCCAATACAGTCATTAAATGGCAGCTGTGTTTTTCACTTAGTGAGAAACCACTTACTGAGGAACTGCATTGATTTTGTAAATAATTTAAAACACTTGGACAAAGCAATGGGGCAAAATGGAATACACATGGGACTTTCCCAATCACATGGATGATCTAAACAAAGGAAGAATAACAAACAAAAGGTCAATAAATCTTCGAAGTCCCAGACAATGCAGTAACCTCAGGACTCAGCACTTTGCAAAATGTACCCCATCCCCAATTCAACAGAAATAAGTTACCTTTGATTCTAATGCTAAACAAAATGCAAAAAGGGAGGAAAATCAGACATGGCAGAAGGGGAGGTACAGGACAGAGTTTCAGTGAATCTGAGAAGCAAGATCTCGAAATAGTCAACCTCTCTGGTATACATCTAACTCCTGCACAAACCAGTGTTCTCCCAAAAGTACTATCATTTGTTCCACAACCCAGTGTTAATGAATTTGAAATATATGAATGTTAAGAAATCAATCAGAAAGCTATGCCTTAAAAAGTTTTTGCACAGAAACAACATCCTCTGGAGTGATCTAATGAACCTGTAAATTCAACATCTGACCTTGATGACATTTTAGATATTCTAGAACAACTTTGGAATGAAGCATCACATGAATCCTCAGAAACAGTGTTATTTACATCAGACATTAGAAATAAAACCCATTTAAATCAAAATCCACTTTTAGTCCCACAACGTCAATCTCTCCTGCCATTCATTCCTATGAATTATTAGTTCTGAAAGATTTTGACTCTTTTTCATCCAGATGACCTCCTTTACACAACAACTTGATATCTAAAGAACAAATGGCTTTAAAAAACTAAGGGACATGAAAACTATTGAAAACAAAAGTGGAAAAATTGTCATAATGGACAAAATAATGTATGAGGCAGAAATCTATAGACAGTTGGACAATGTGGATGGTTATAAACAACTTGGAGAGAATCCAACTCAAATAATTGCAACAAAATTTGGATCGATTTCTATGTGAATCTGTTAGTAATGATTTCACTACTGAAAAAGAAAAAGCATTTATGACCATTGATTTTCCAGTAACATCAACAATTTATATTTTGTCTAAGATTCATAAGAACCAGACCAGTCCCCAGGACGTACGATAATTTTGGGAATGGGTTCTTTGACAGAAAAGGTTTCGACTTTTGTTGATTTTTATCTAAAACAACTAGTGATATCACATAAATCCTATGTTAAGTATTCTATGGATGTCCTCTCTAAAATAGGGAGCCTAGTCCTCTGAATATGTTTGGCTTACAATTGATGTAAATAATCTTTACACGTCAATTGAATATCATTTAGAATTCAGGCTCTGGGTTACCATTTACATACTAATAGGAAAGCATCTGGTTTTCCCTCTGATTTTTGATTGAGGCAGTACATTTCATTTTACATAATAATTATTTTGATTTTGATAAAAGTATTATATACAAACAACAGGTACAGCAATGGGAACAACCATTGCTCCATCTTATGCAAATGTTTTATGGTATGGTGGGAGAAAACTGTTATTTTAACAACTCTAGAAATCCATATATTGAGAATATCATTTTTGGTGTCAATTTATCGACAACCTTTTGGTAATTTGCAAAGGGATGTTCTATCTGCACATCTATTTGTTGATTTTTGAATACTAATGAAATTGGTCTTACAGTCACATCATTTGTACATATTTCAATGACTTCTTTTTGTATTTAAAACTTAAAGGCACTGATGGCATTGCAGTTTCAAGCTGTACATACAGAAAACCTATTGAAGGCAATATGTTGCTACATGCCACCAGTGCACATACAGTACATGTCAAAAGGAAATTCTATATGGGCAATTTATTTGCCTTAGATGTAACTGTAGTGATCTAGAAGAATTCAAAAGGGAAAGCATGGAGATGAAATATAGATTCTTTGTAAGGGTTATTCAATGACGCAAATTGAAAAGCCTATTTAAAAGCTAGATCAAAAACAGAGATTTTCTTTTGAAACCCAAAACAAATGCAAGTTTGTACACTCAGCCTACAATTTTGTTACTCACTATAATAGAGTTAGCAAGACCATTTTAGATAGTCTCATTAAACACTGGAATGTGTTGAAGCAGGTAAAGATCTGAGGGTACTATAGGCAAGGCCCCTGAATTCTGCGGTTCTGTGGTTGTTGAATTTACTGCAGAATTTGCATCATGCCACAGAATATATATTGTGCAACAGAATTAATTGATTTTGGTGAATTTTCATATAAATATACTGTTTTCCATAGTGTCAGGCTTCTTTCCCCAACTCATTTGTCCTGAAACTTCTCTTCTATGCTCAGCATATGATGTCATCGATGACATCACATCATATTTAGCCAATGACAGGACTGCATTCTGTCAGAAAAGTGAATAAATCATGCTGCAGAAATCAGAAAATTCTGCCACAGAGCACCATGGGCCCTGACTATAGGACAGAAACCAGTTATATCTTATAAAAGAGGTAGCAGTTTAGCAGATCTTTTGACACATAGCATGTATATAAAAAACACTGAAGAGACTAGAACATGGTTACCCCAAAACCAATTGGGTGTTATAAATGTGGCCACTGTAACATCTGTAAATTCTGTCATCAGGAACTAATTCACAACATCCTAGTGTAAATGGCAAAAATATTGCAATTAAACATTTATAAATTGCTCTACTCACATGTTGTTTACATCATTGAATTTACGTGTCCATATATTTATGTTGGATGGACTAAAAGAACTTTAAAAAAGGATGCAGGAACATGTGAGAGCAATTAAAAAACAGGAACCTATCACACCAATTGGGATTCATTTTGAAAATTTTCATCATAAAGATATGAAGCATTTCAAATTCATGGAGTGGACCATGTTCCAGAGAATAACAGAGGAGGAGATAGAGTTCAGAAATTGGCTCAATGTGAACAAAGATGGATCTATACAATGAGAGCTCTACATCCTAATGGATTAAATGACAACTTAGATGTTACAGTATTCTTATAAATGTTTTGATTTGTATCTGTTTCTTTTTCCTTTTTCTGTTTTGTGTTTTTTCCTCCCCACTCATTATAATGCTTCTCTTCACAGGATTTTTCTAAACAACATCATTTTGAATTTTAATATTAATATACAGTATCTACAAATGGAAAGGGTCTAAGTATTTTGATGTCAAATGCTATTCTAATAAGGGATGACATTAAAATTAGTCCTTTTGGGTTTTAAATTAATAAGTTGTTTGGATATATGAAAACATGATATCTATATTTGCTATATGTAATATTAATATAGCAGTCAGATTAGATCTTTTATTGATACAATTCATCATTATGAATGAAATCAATATACAAATTATTCATATGATTAAAATGTCCTTTTAGACATTGGTGGATTAGAGCCCTTCACCAGAATTATTATGACATGGATCATTTTTCATAAAGATATAATAAAAATAGATATGTGCATTTAAAAATCCTTGGAAGAATCTAGTTTTGTTTTCTCCTTTTGTATTTCATAAAGATAAATATTCATATAAGTCTGCCTTCTATATATATTTTAGATCAATTTAGAGTATTGTATCTACATAAAATAATGTACCTGTAGTACTATGTGTATGATTTTTTTTCTTTTTCATTTTACACATAAGAGCACTAAGTGATTTTTCACTGATTTTCAAAAAATCTTTTATGTGTGCACTGTCACTTTAAATGTTAAATGAATAAAAAGAGCACAGGTAGCACCTAGGCCACAGTCCCTTGAGAAAGGGTCATGATTCAGACCCAAAGCACCGGGGTAGTAGCTTTGGGCTCCTTTTGCATTCATGCAATTACTTTTATGCCTGACTTGCTTTATTGCCTTGTTGCTGCCACCAGAATTGCTGCTTGCTTTTTGTGTTTGCCTATAAGCTCTTTCAAGCTAGCACCCATTACCAGCTGTGCACTTCCCTTTTTGTGTTTTTCAGTGAGGAACTACACTGGATTTTTGTAAATAATTTAAAACACTTGGACAAAACAATGGGGTAAAATGGAATACACATGAGGATATTAGGGAGCTGTGAAGGGAGCTAGCAGCATCTCTAGCAGTCATGTTCACTGAGTCACTCAGCACAGGAGTGGTTCCTGCAAACTAGAAGAGGCTACATGTAGTCCCTCTGCACAAAAGTGGAAGTAGAGAAGAGATAGACCGGTCAGACTCACCTCAGTAGTTGGGAAGATCATGGAAGCAATGCTTGAAAGAATAGTGGCACACTTGGATTTCATTGGTGCCCAGGATCTAAGACTGCATGGGTTCACAGCAATAAGGTCTTGTTAGATGAATTTGACAGATTTTTTGACTGGATGATGAAGGAAGTAAATCGGGGGTGGGGGTGCTGGATGTCATCTACCTCGATTTCAGCAGGGCAATCAATACCATCCCACATGAAAGGCTAGGTAACAAGATGGGTAGTCTGGGCATGGGGCACAGGTGTTAAATTGAGTTAGAAACTGGCTAACAGACAGGAGGCAGAGGGTGGAGGTAAATGAGATCCTATCTGGGGAGAGGGTGTAACCAGCTGGGTACCTCAGGGATCAGTCTTTTGGCCAGTCTTGTTTAATGTCTTCATTGGTGATATTGCAGAAGGGCTGGAGGAATGTCTATCTGTTTGCAGATGACACCAAGATCTGCAACAGGTTTGATACACCACACTGGGTGGAGAAATGAGGAAGGACCTGGGAAGCTTGAAAATGGTCTGAGGTATGGCAACTGAGGTTCGTTTCAAGGAAGTGCAAAATAATGCACCTGGTAAGAGTGAGCCCTGGGAAAGCTAGAGGATGGGGGAGATGTTGGCGATCACTAAGGAAGAAAGGAACTGGGGGTTATTATTTCAGATGACCTAAAGGTGTCTAAGCAAAGTACAAAGGTAGCAGGAGTGCCAGTGGCATGCTGGGTGCATAGGCAGAAGTATCACAAGCAGAAGACAGGAGGTGGTGATGCCATTGTATAAAACACTGGCGAGACCTAACGAGGAATACTGTGTGCAGTTCTGGAGGCTGCATCTTTGTAAGGACGTCAACAGGGTGGAGGTGGTCCAGAGAAGGGCAACAGCGATGGTACAGGACTTGCACCGGAAAGTATATGAGAAGAGATTAAAGGACCTCAATATGTACTCACTGGAGGATAGGAGGAATCAGGGTGACATGACAGAAACACTCAAGTACCTTAAGGGCATAAACAAGGTACAGGAGGGAGGCATCTTCCAATATAGGAGAAGTATAAGAAAAAGGGGCATGATATGAAATTTTAGGTGGCAGGTTGAGGGGAACTGCAAGGAAGTTTTTCTTCACAGAGAGGGTGTAGGACACATGGACTAGCCTGCCACAGGAGATGGTGGGAGCAAGGACAGTGGAAGGATTTAAACATGCCTGGGACAGGCATAAGGGAACCTTATAGGTGGGAAGGAGTGGTGAAAAGCCATTGACCAGGTAGGGTCAGAGTCTGCATATAAGTGTAGTGCTTACAGGCAGAATGAATGGGCCCAGCGGTCCATATCTGCCAACAATTTCTATGTTTCTGTGGTTGATCCTGCATTGGAGTTTGTGTAAAATATAAAATATCTGGTTGATCCTGCATCTTATACAAACCAACTGGAATGCTGTTGCACCACAGAAGGGTACAATCACGTTCTTTGACATTTGAACCATGGTACAACAGCATTTCAGCAGAGATGGAACTAGAGTTAAACTTGCCATCACCATACACTATACAATGATCATTCACGCATTCACACACATTCTTACACAATAATTGAATTATTAATATCATCAGTTGCCTCTGATTTCACCAGAGAGCAATTTAAAGAACTTTGCACAAAAATTGCAACCTCCCCATGCCAATTTCTATTGCACCATAACAAAATATATATGGTAAATTTTATTCAAATTCTGAAACTGAAGAATCTACCCAAGTCTGGAAATAGAAAAAAGGTTTGGTATCTGAAGACCAAGTCAAAGTCTAACCTTTTAGGAGATATCTCCTAACATTAGTGTGGAATATGGTTGTATTTTGCAGTAAAATACAGCAGGATGAGAAAAACAAGTGTCATCAGGACCAGGATTTAGTTCGCATCCCCAGACACAATTAAGAGGCCAAGTAAGAACCAAAGATACTTCCTCAATACAAAATGTCTATTACTCTGTTTAACTTAAACAGCTGGCAAACATTTAAAATATTATTTAAACATAAACTGACTTTATTGCATACATTTTAGATCTGGAATGCTAAATAATGACCACAGTGGAGGAAATCACACTTCAGAAAAAAAAAGCATCCTTGCTCGTTAAAGAAAATCTACAAAACGTAAATTGGCAAGGAGAGACACACAACCCCCTCACACTGTAATAATTTGCTATTTCCAAGCCTGAGAACAGAGGACACATGATGCCAGAATGGGAAAGTCTCAGACACAAAATATAGAGCACTATGAAAAAAAAAAAAAAACAGAAAACACAAAGTTGAGCAATCATCAAAAATTACAAGACTTAATATTTTTAAAGAAACCAGGGTTACACTATTTTGGAATCACAGTACTTTCAAATAACAGTACCTGAGCTAGTATAACTAACTACTTCCATTTAACAGTTGAACTCCATGCTTCCATAAGAAGGAAGATCCTGAATTATAAACTGAGCACTGAATCCCGATCCTGGGGACCATAAATCTAATCAGCATCTAACCTTCTAATCCAAGGGCTTGATCCACAAATAAGACCAGGAGATTCTTGAATGAGTGTATTTGGCTATGCCTTTGTGCCTCAATGCCCTCTATAGTTGCCCTGCCCTGTTCCGCTACTGTAGAGGCTGGGAGTTGCATCAGGGTTTTGTAGATGTAGGTGGAATTGGGTCCAGACTGTGGGGATCAGTCAAATACCTATGCTGGTTCAAAAGTGGATCTCTTCCTGTGCAGGCTGCAGGGACCAACAAAGGGCAGTGTTCATCAAGGACTGCTGTTTCCCCATCCACGCAACTGAATGTATAGAATCTACACTATCTGTTTCCAGTACAGCCAACTGTTCTTACTATCTTCTTACATGGCTGAGTGGGGTGGTCTGCTGCTGATTAGGCTCCATTTGTGGTCTGGCGGCTGGGAAGAGGAAGGTACATAAGCACTACTGCAGCTCCTCAGTGCATAACGTGCAACCTCTGTTGACCATCCATACTGCAGTAATTATATTAGGGATGGGGCACACATATCTGAGCCTAGACCATCCTGGTTACCCACATAGCCCAGCAATGGCATAAAATCAGGTGTGGAAGGGGTGCAAAACCAGCTATGGGATGCCATGGTGTACCCAGGAGGTGCACATTGTGGAAAGACCAGGGAGTTTTGTGGATTGGGCCCTTAATCACTGTAAGTGTGAAGAAAAATACAGGTGGATGTTGTAGAGAAATTGTAGCTGTAACTTTCCAACCTTTTACTGCAATAGCTGCCTTTAATTGAACAGAGATGAATTTAGAATAAATACTAGCATCCAGAATACAGTAACACTTAAACCAGCACTGACTTATCTGGCAGTATAGCCTAAAGGTTAGAGTAACACACTGTGAATGAGCTTAGTTCATCATGAGCTTAGTACATCAACAGACATGGGTCTGATTCTCACAGTCTCCACTTGTATACTGTGTAAACCTGAGCAAGACACTTAACTTCTTCAGTACTCAAGTCTCATCCCTGAAAACAGGCATTCTGCCTAGTAGGTCTTATCCAGTTAAGCATGCAAAAACTAATTGCTTTCGATACTGCTATAATTCTATTTTTCGATTTTTATAAGAGTGCTTCCTAAGTGGCTGTTTAGTACTATCCAAATTCAGCATTCTGTTCATGCAACTGCACTTGCACCCCTACACAAATATAAGAGCTAAACTGATAATAGTTTGAAAAACAAATAGTGGGTCTGGCTGAGCACATTACAGTTTGCGCTTTTGTTTACAAGGGAGAGGCATGGCCCTCTGTCTAATCTGTTCCCTGATCAACTGCGAGGAGTTCTTTTGTGAACTGAGCTGTATAAATTCTGGTGGAAAAATAACTTGAGCATTTTTCAGGTATGGAAAAGAAAGAAAACAGCTGTACTTTAGTTCACAATTACAAATAACGTAAAATAAAGGATATTGTAAGACAAGGCTCATTAGACATTATCATGATGCCATACATATCCAGGACTGACCTCACATCAATTTAACACATGAAATAAAATACTCCTATTTAAAGTGAGGCAAGCAAAAAGAAAAAAATGTAAGTCAATTGTGTGTCCTTTTGGGGTGGTGACTTGATTAGTGCTGGATTCTGACAGACTGAATAATAACAGGAACAAAGGGTTATTCGCAACTTCACATTAACAATAGTTTGCATGTGAATGCATGTTTATAACCTACTACACAAAATCATTGTAACATTTGTCTTAGATTGAAGAGAAGGTTAACACAATGTTACTACCTGTCAATACTGTGCTTTTATAAGTTCTTTATAGTAATGTTAATAGTTCTCTTACTGGACTGATGCAGATTGCCTTTATTCAATGAAGTGCTACAATACCTGAATCAGCACTACCAAGAAGTGTCTAATCTAGTGGATGGAGATTTATGTCTCCATCTTTCTGTGTCTCACTCTAGCCTTCGTTTTACTGTACTTATCTGCCTGCCTTCCTACCCAACTATGTCTATGTCTATGTCTATCTCGCCTATCTATCTATCTATCTATCTATCTCATCTATCTATCTATCTATCTATCTATCTATCTATCTATCCAGCTACCTAATTAACTATCCACAGTGCCTTACTACAGAGGTAGATTGTACCCTTAGTTAATCATATTATTATACATGTGGATATTTTCTTCCTGAAAAATAGAACACAATACTACATATTTTCTTATGAACATCATCTATGATGATATCAAGTTTAAAAATGAATACTGTAAGTGTCTGTAAGCTCCATTACAGCAGTATTACAAGATCTACTATCCTACCTTACTTACTGAAAAATGTAAATCATTACAACATTTTTGAAGGATTTAAAATCATAAAGAAACAAAAACTTTTTTAATCACATTGTTTAATATCCTTGAAATTTGGGCATGTGTGAAGTTTGTTTAATATTCCCAGTGTACTATTTAATGTGTTTGTTTTGAAATAGTCTTATGTTGTTACCTCATTTACAGCCCCTTTTACAGCTGCTGTTTCACTCACTTTTGGCCCTTTATTCAAAAGGTGTGTGATCAGGGCTAATGGATTGCATCTAGAGATGTAGCAACATTTAATTTTGCCAGTGAACTTCTGATAAAATCATGAATTTCACCGCGCAAAATATTTTGTAAAATTCAAGCAACCCTCAAAATATTTTGCAGGTGCAAAATGTGAATTTCGCTTGTGAAATGTAGAATTTTACTGGTGAATTGTGGAATTTTACCCACGAATGGTGAAATTTCACCCACAAGTAGTGAAATTCTACTATTTAAGGGTGAAATTCCATTTGTTCAGTGAAATTCCACCATGTGCAGGTGAAATTATGCATTTTGCCGGTGAAATTTGGTATTTCACACCCACAAAATATTTCACAAAATGCACTAATTTCACAAAATATTTGGTGGAATGAAATCTGCAGATTTTGTCCATCTCTAATTCCTCCTCTGCTATCCACATTTTGTGCTGGTTTGCTATATTCAGCCATTTGCGCTATGCCTGTTAGGAGCACTAGTGCCCAGCTATAAAATTAATGAATGCAGCACTGGAAAGGGGGTGGGATGCATATTTTTGCAGTGCTATATTCAACACTCTAATGCTGTGCTAATAGCATGAAGAAAGACATAGCACAGCTAAAAATAAGACAATAAAATGCAAGCCTTAACCTTGGACAAATCCCAGGCGTGGGGAGAAGCAGTCGGCACACAACACAAAACAAATGCAACTTATTGTGTACCTGATGTGGGCAGTGATGGAGGATGAAGAGTAGCCAATGCCTCCCATGGGCCCAAAAAGGCTCCAAAGGCAATATGCTACAAATAGACAGTACTATAGTTGAAGTCTTCAGTGACAAACAAATCATGGATCAGTATTGACTCAACAGGCTCGTGCTCATTCAGCTAGTGTGATGAACCAAAGTAACTAAGATACCATTCAAGTAGGTGGTGATGGGTGAGCAAGGGAGTGATAAACACTACAAAAGGCCATGCAGGCAGGGGAATGATTATTGTGAGAGGGAACATAATGTGGCACATTTCGGTTAAGGCTGGGAGAAGAAGCACCCTAGTTGCACTCTGTGCTACCACAGTGAACAAGGACATTGTTCGAGTGCTGTATCCCAGAAAGCAGCAGGGTGGTCATCATTCACTAAATGGGGATGGATGTGAGGATAATGTTAACCACCCATGGCCATGCCCATGCTCCACAGGGTACTGACCCTCAAAGCAGAAGGCCATGGCCAGAGGTGTGAAGCATCATGCCACTATGTGCCAGCATACATGGCATCTTGGTGTTCTGGGTGTCTGGCTACCCACATTGTGGGGTGGCCTGACACTTAGGCATCTGCCATGGGCTGACACTCCCTCCAGTCAAATGGCTGGTGCTGTGGACAACACCCACATGCAAGAGACCATGGCTGCTGCCTCCAGCACAGCAGCAGACAACCCACCCATACCAGATGCCAAGGACATCTCCAGTCACCAGAAGCAGGTATCCATACTGAAAGACGGGAAGTGCTGCAGTCCAGCAAAGGCTGCCATGTGCACCACATGGTGAGCCCTCCACAATGCTCATGGTCCTGCAGCATGCATGTATACATCTCATTTGGGCCTGCACACCCTCCTGTGCCTCAGTGGTGGACTGTAGCAGCTGCCTGTTGACTTCCTCCTGCTGCCAGCATGGATTGTCCTGGGGATTGAGTCAGGCTGCACCTTGGTCATGTGTGTGGCCTGTGGTTAGAACTTGGACAGAGCTGCATGTGGGTCCTGGGTCCTAGGTAGCCCAGCAGTGGCTGATGGGATTGTCCTAAGAATGCAGGGTGGTGTTCATGCTGGGGTGAGTCCTGCAGAAGCAGAGGCAGCCAATTTAATGGGATGTACCACCAAGGCAAGTGGAACCTTCGCTGTTCAAGAAACCTTACTTTCTCTAATATGCACAACCTTGTCCTGCACAGATAGTCACATTTTAATCACAAATGTGCGGTGTACATATTTATGGAACTCATACAAACAGGAGAGAAAATAAAACACTGTAAGTGCCTTATGTGTGAGTTGGACCCAGGCTGCCCAGAATACCATTCAGATTGTGCTACCAGCTGCACCACCAAGGCACCTGGAAACTAAGCCAATGCAAGACACCTTACTCTTTCTCCAATGCACAACCTGGTGCTGCACAGAAAATCACATTTCAGTCACAAGAGTGTAGTGTATATATTTATGGAACTCACATGCAGGAGAGAAAAAGAAAAAGGTGCCTTAGCTGGGGCTGTCTGTATGTCCTGGTTCCAAGTCCCAGCTAATGTGCACTTTTGTTAAACTGTTTAAATTAGGAACATGATTTCTTTAGAGAAGCTGGAGAGTGCCTGATTTGCTTGTATTGGTAATGTGCATACATATGTGCTGACAAAGGCAGCATACGGCAGCCAGTGTGTACTGTTTATTGCCACACACGCCACCCATTCACTGCAGCTCAAACACTCCCACTAGTTCTCTATGTGCCTCCTACATAAACTGCAGGGCCACAAATAAACTATTCAACAGATGATAAACACATTGAGCTGCAGCAGACAGAAGGTGGGAGGGGGACACATGGAAATGTCAAGGCATCCTGGTAGGTCAGTCCAACTCTGCAAATAGTACACCATTACAGACAGGGCATGCAGCAGTGATGTTCCACATGTGTGGTGTCCCATGGACCACACAGGATACATGCATTGGGCTATAGTACGATGTGTAAACAGACCACAGATCTGTGCAGTACATCCCATGCCTGCACACTTTGCTTTTCAGCTGTGGACCACCTCACCTTCCCTCCCCACTCCCTACAGGCATTCAAATCTCAACAGCACTGGTGTATCTACACACACACACACACACACACACACACACACACACACACACACACACACACACACACACACACAAGCCCTATGTGATGGGGCTAATGCAGAAACTTGCATGTTTATGATGGTGTTACCTGGCTCTAGAACCCACCTCTCAGGATGCCAGTCACTGCCACCTGGCACAAGTTGAAAGCATCATCTCCTTGGCAGGGACGTGGGCACCACACTGCTGAGGCCACTGCCTCTGGCTTGGAGATTTCTGCAGGCCTGGGAAAGGACCTTGTTGCTACCTCATTGAGGTTGGTTAGCCTTTTCTTTACCTCTTCTGTTAAGACAGCCTCTTTCCCAATGGCATTCATAGCCTCTGTTATCTCAGTTCGGTCTGTTCTTATTTCATCCCACATAACACTCCTTTTGCTGATGAGACTTTCCCACATAGACTTGGGCCAGGGCAAGAACCTCCTCCTTAGAAAATGTGTTACCACTGCCTCTCTGCATCATCCAATGTATCTGTTAGAAATGTGGAGGACAAACAGCACTGAGGATTGTATACACACAGTAGAGCACAGAAAAGGCTCAGCAGCATGCAGGCCCCAGTGGCTCTGGCCAAGACATGTCGTCTTCAAGCATTGCAGGCCTAACATACAGCAAGCTGCATCCCTAACACAGATATTGGCCATGTGCACCTACATCTACAGTTTAATCCTGCTGTGATAAACCCAGCGCTATGATCATTTGTGTCCTACAGCAGGCCATTCCACAATACAATTATCTCTAGCTGCCTGCAGTACCTCTACAGTATATGTGTGGTACTCTCTGCTCTTTTATATGCTCCAGGTGCAATCAGACATGAAATGAATTTATACATTCTAGTAATGACATGCACATGTGGATTTTGCCCTCCAGCTGTGAAATTAGTTCAATTGCATACACTGTTTGAATATTGCAGGTTTAGTGCTTGCACTAGCGCTGCTATAGTGCTAGTGCTATATCTACATGCAGTGCAGACATGATGTCACACATCATTGTCGATATCTTGATGCTGTGACATGTGCGCTATATTGCACTGTGGCATTGCTCATGTGCAGCACAGTACAAACACATGAGCACTATGCACACATGCAACCCAGTTCCTGCCAGATGGGATGGCTCCTGCCCCTAAGCAGAGACATGCATAGCTTTGTGCTATTGGATGTTAGTGCAGCACTAATGCTGAAATGTATTAAACAAATAGCAGACCTCACCCATAGAGCCATGAGGAACTTGTCACTAGCTGGATGTGAGGGCTGGTACTAGGCACATGCAAAAATGACAGACAGAAGAAAGAAGGCTGTTCACCGGAGGGACATGTGGTGGTCAGCCACAGAGCTGGCAAACCTGATAGACCTGGTGGTTTCCAGGGGGACCATGTCCTTGGAGAAGAGGCAGAGACAGCCTCAAACCTAGGTGAAAATCTGGTCCTCTGTGTGGAGGAACCTGGCATGGTGCACTGGAGTGGTCAAGACAGGGACCAGTGCAGGCACAGGGTCAATGATCTGTCATGTAGGAACCTATGACCTGAAGCAGCTCAGGCATATGGAAGAGAGTGTCACTGTGCCATGACGATGTGAGTACAGATTGCTGTAGTTATGGTTGCTGTTGCAGTACTGTTTCCATGATATTGTACATCTGGGTTAGCATCTCTGAGGGAATGTGAAGTGTATATGTGTATCTCTGTTGTGTCCACTCTGTCCTATTGGATCTGCTCCACTGTATAGCCCTATATAACCAATGCAGGTGTATGGAACCACTGTCCTATTAGATGTCCCAGTTGCCCTGTACAATACAGGACCCTGTGTGGATCTTGGAGTCATGCATTTTCCAAAACACTAAGGGTATTTGCTACCACAGTGACATGTGCTTACTGTCTATTTATGGGTGCTGTGTCAGGTTGGAAGTATATTTCATGTAACGTAACAGTGTCAGTGGCTCAGCAGGCTGCACACTTGCCTCTGTGGCCAGAAGATCAGAAAGCTGTGTGTTCTATCCCCACACCAGGCATTGGGTTAAATCCCAATACTGACACTGCTGCCTAGCATGAGGGTGTGCTGTACTCCTGAGGTGCACTCTTTCAGATGAGATAAAACCAAGGTCCCTCTGCCTGTTCTGGTGGAAGTTTATGTGGATGCTAAAGATCCTATGGCACTTCTAGAAAAGAGTAGGGAATGCTTTTTATTCTTTTTTGACAGAATACAAGGAAACTCAAGCAAAACAGTCAAATTATATACAAAAGTTAAAAAAAATTTCCATGGTTAATAACCAAAAATACATATGTAAAACATAAACGGAGAAAAGACAAGAATACCAAACATTTGCTGTTTTAGACTTTGGAGTTTTTCCTTACACATGGTTTAGCTTCATTGAATCAAAAGAAAAAAAGATTTATTACAGAAACCAGCTAACTATCCTATTTAGAACCAGGAAAACATTTCCAAAACAAGTCCCAATTTTCTTTATCCAAGGTCATATGTTTAGTATATTTCATTGTTTGAATTTCTTGAAGAATTATATGATATAATTGTAAATCTACTCCTGATTTGCCAAATCCAATAAAGGAAACATGCCATAACTAAATGCAAAGTACTACTGTTATATTTAGTCCAGGAGTGAGTGTAGATACCAAAATAAAGTTGTTGAGCTCTAAGGTCTTCCAAAGGAGAATTTTCCATTTTTCTTTTGGAATGTCCGAATTCTAGAATAAATGTACATTCCAAATATAGATGATCCATTTTTTCTATGTAGTTATACATGTTTGTCTCAAACAATACCGCTCAGTTATTACTTTATGTTTATGGTTACCCCTTGTATTTATCTTGCCATGTACTCCAAGCAAAATTATGTCTCACATTTGTCAAGGAATTCTCCTGTCGAGTAAGCATTTCTGCATGTGTTTCTGATTGGTCACTAAAAATTTAAAAAGGGCTGTTCTGAAAAACATTTCTCTAGAATATATACATATAAAGTTTTCCTAGAAAAAAAATATACAGTCAGACCTGGTTAATCAGTGCCTTGTTAATCCATATGTCTGATTATCTGAATGAAAACACTGCATACAGATTTTTTGTTGCTCTATTGACCTCTTTATTATCACTGTCTGGTTCCTACGTAGGTTTGTAATATGTAACAAAATTGGCAAACACAAATGTGTATGGATTAACCAGGTCTGACTGTATATATATACAACACCACTCATTTCTTTATGCAGTCAAATATATATGACCAGGAAAGGGACAGCTGATAGTCTTTATTTTTATGAATGAAAGCATTTACCTCCCATTCTTTTAAGATGTCTGTCAACATTGGCGTATACCTATAAGGTCCATGGTTTACCCACTTTTGTTAACAGTCAAAGTAAGTTGGTATATAAAAACCTAGTAAAAATAAAACTAGTGGATTTGGCAACCCTACCCTCCCTCCCTGATATCTTTATACAAAATATTTCTTTTATAGGGTTAAGCCTGCTACCCCAGAAGCAGAAGAAAAAAAAAACAAGCTAATAGTGCTGTTTCTAAATGTCTTGGGAATGGAAAAATGTTACTAACAAAAAGAAAAATAGGAATAAGGAAGGATTTAAGAAAAATATTTTAATTTGTCCATTTGTCAGGCATTCCATCTATTAACCTTAGCTCTATCTTTATTTAAACAATATTCCCAGTTATAAGTAGCTATGTCCTCCAGCCCAAAATAAATTCTTAAAATTTTACTTGGAAAAGAAGAACTGTCAAATCACTGATATCATCTTCCAAGAACCTCTTGTTTTGCACACTTAAACATATATTTATGTGTGTTAATACTAGAACCAGTAATCTGAACTAAACTCTTTAACACTCCATATGCGAAAGCTTCTGTAGGGGATCCTGCACAATTAAACATAAATCATTCATATATGCTATGGATTTTACCTCTGGAATAGTAGGCAAACTAATGTCTTTTATAACAGGAGATCTGGTTATGACCCTAATAACTGGGTCTAATGAGAATAGATACGATATGGGGCTAAGAAGGCACCCTTACACACACCTTTCATTACTGGACATTTCTGCCCTAACAATCCATTTTCTCATGGTTTAACGTATGCTAATACATAACAGATTTCCAGCCAGTTTATGAACAACAGTGGAATTCCATAAGCTTGCAAGATTAGCCATACATTTTCATGAGACATGCAATCAAATGCTTTCGTTTGGCCAAAACTCATAATATAGATAAAACCATGTCTGAAGACCTCTCTATCCATCAGTTCTCTGATAAGAATAAGTGCATCTGTAATATTTTGTCCTGGTACTGAACGATATTGTGATAGGTGTATTAACTGCTGCATCTGCCAGTCTATTACATAATAATATTCATCATCATCATCATCATCATCGACAGTTTTTGGTCTGCTGTATAGCCATTACAATATCAAATAGCTTCAGTACAAAATACAAAATTCTTAAGATACATAAATTAGTGTACAAACAATGACATTAGATACAGTTACATCCTTTTTAATTTATTTTTACTAAATTACAACTTGACACTATTTGTTTGATCCGTTGATTACCATTACAAGACATATATAGCATAAGAAACACAGTTACGTTTCAATACAGAAATGAATTAAGACTCCATAAAAACAAGTGCCTTAGGGATTATCTGACTATTATATTCCTATATAATGAACTGTAGCAATATTCTGTTCTGGTTTAAATGTATGAATACTGTATCCTGAGATACCAAGGTTAATTCCAATTATACAAAAGCTATGCCAAATCAATACACTAGTCTATTTACCCATTCAGATGGAGCCCTTTTGATCATTGATTTTCAGCAGGAGACCACAAGGACCAACACATCCAAATCCTGGCAGTTTAGTAGGTAAACCAGCAGTTGTTGTGGTTGATATTGCTGTTTTTCTAATATTTTACCTATTAGAGAGGAGCTGCATTTCTCATATAGAGGACATAATATAACCAGATCTGCTAACGTATCTTGTGCCAGATTACATTTGCTCATTGAGGCCCAGATATTCAAAGGGGCTGCTCTGGTGCAACCCACATTGCACCCGTGGGATATTGAGAAGGCTGCCTGGCACAGCGCAAATCCCGATGCACCAGGATGCAATGATAATTTATGTGGCACAGATGCAGGGTGTGTGCTCATGCATATATGACATATCCGATATTTAACCTGGGATGCGGCTCATATGCGGTGCACCCTGCACTCGCCGCGCGGGGGCTTAAAGTTGAGCCCATGCAGAGTAGGAAAAATCCCGTCCACCCACAGGAGGGCTGCTGTATTGTAGGGTGCAACACAGCAGCCCAGCCCTGGGTGGCCATCTGCCCACCCAGAACACCATCCGTAATCACTCATAGCCCTGGTGGTCTAGTGGACACCCCCACCCATAGCCATGATTAGTGTAACATGGACAATGGGAAATCCAGTAGTCTAGTGGACCCCAGTCCCCAATTCCCCAATTGGTATGATACATGACCATCCCTGGTGGGCTAGTGGCCCCTCCCACCCAACTTCCGATTCCCCAGTAAATGTCAATATGACCATCACTGATGGTCTAGTGAACCTCACTGCCCAATGCCGCATTGCAGTGAAATCATGTAATGAAATGCCCTGGTGATCCAGTGGCACCTCCCCACCCTGCCACCCACACAGAACCCCTTGCCCACCCTGCTCCCCCATGTCATCGGCGGGTGACTGCATCCCACCGCATACCACCCGCCACCCACTGAATGACAGGTATAGTATGGGCTTGCAGGGCATACTGTACTAGACAGTCCCAAATATGTGAATGGAGTTGATTACATGTTAAGTCTAGTGGGGTGAAGAATTACTTGTTCAAGCTTAGTATCTGCTAGAAAGGAGAGATAATTCATTCTTCTGGGACTGAGCCAGTTTAGATTGACATCTTCAGTGAGTATCAGGTCACCATGGAAGGTTTTGTCTAAGTTTAGAGGAATTCAGCACAGGCTGAGGAGGCAAGGTTCGGGGTAGGTAGACACACCCAGCAGCTAACTGTGTGAATTAGCCAATGTGATCATGATCATTAGGTGTTCATGCTCTAAAATGTTTGAGATTGGTGGGAGTTTGCATGAGGTGAGCTTTGTTTTGGTGTAGATAATAACATCCCACCTTTTTGAATTTGGCAGGCCTTTCCATATCTGGTATATATTCCATGATGGCATGAAATCCCAAAGCAATTTGTACAGTTCGCTAGTGAGACCGGCAGACCCTGGTGATGTATTATATTTTAAATATTTGATTACAACTTCTAATTCAATTTTAGAAAACTCTAAAGTAATTTCACAGGACTATTCCTCATTTAGACAAAGGGGAGCTGTCTTTGTCAAAGTTACTATCTGATCTGTTTTGGGCACAGGAGCCCAAATTGTTCATGGATAAAATCTTCCAATAAAGCCATTATTTCTTTGTTGTCTACTATTAATTCACCATTGTTTGTCTGCAAACCTGTAAACTGCCTTGCCGTCAACCAAGATTTGCAGTCTTCAAACAGGCTAATCGGTTTTCTGTGACTCTGTGTCTGAAATGAATGCTATTTTCTAAAGTCACCTGCCTATTATACTGGTGTGCCATCATGTCCGATTTAATTTTGGCTATTTGCTCAGAATAATCAAGTTTCATAGTAGCTTGTAGTGACATTAATTTATGCAATTGGCCATGTAATTGCAAATAAACTTTGTATTTTTGCTGAGATTGGTATTTAGAAATTTGTTTAAAAAATCTGACAAGCATGTTTTAGTGTCTTTCCATCAAGGAATTATGGAATCATATAGAAATAAAACTGATTTTCTATCATGTAAAATTGTTTCAATGTCCTCCAATACTTGTGGTTGTGACACTAGGCTAATATTAAGCCTCCAGTATCTCCTACGAGCTGCTCTAGGAAGATGAGAATAAATCGGTATGTCTATCAAAGCATGATCCAATGTTTCCACTAGCTTTGTTTCTGACTAAAACAACAGGAAGAGGCTGAGAGACTAACCAAAACTCTATTCTAGTTGCTAGCTTGCCTTTAAAAAATGAATTTGAGGGTGAATATGATGTTGCAGCTAAAGCATCCTTCAATATGGCTTGTTTTATGAAGGTTTGCATTACAGATTTGTCACAGTAAGTTGTGGGTTTTATATAACTAGAAGTACTACTGGACAAACCAGTACTGTAATCCACACCCACAGTACCTGTCTGCTAGTAAAAAGGTACTGTCAGATCTTTGCATAAGGTTATTCTAACGCCTTTGTCTGCGGTCCTATATACATTTTAAACCCTGAAGCAAAATATCTAATATCAATGCTCACCCAGGTCAACTTCTATAAGTTTTTGTACCATAACTTCGGGTGTGGTAAAACAAATAACCACGCCTGAATACTGATCTGCACCTATTGACCAATACGAAGCACCTGAAAGCACTCTGTAGAAGCTTTATATGGCTCTTTTAAAGTGTATAAATGAGTGTCCTGTACAAGGAAGGCATCATACTGTAGCATTTGTAATAGACAGAAAGTAGATTTCCTTTTAAAATTGGACTTTATACTATTAGTGTTCAGGGTAGTTAGCCTAAAGTTCGGAAAGGTCACCACAGTTTATGTTTAGTTTTTCGTACTGGACCAAGTAGTTCATTTTTAACTTCAGATGGCATGCTCACTATTTCTTGTGAGCCCAGATTGATAGGTTCACTCTGTGTGGATTGATAGGACATATCCGAGTCCTCATCCTCATCCTCCATTGCATCTCCCCAAATCTGCAGCACCTTGTAGCAGTTTTCAGTAGGGAAAGGTACAGCCATGGCTGACTTCAGAGTTCTTTTGTAGAGCTCTCCATTGTTTGGGAGCAGGGGTGCATTTGTTAAATCCTCCGATGATGCCAAAGGAGAAATAGCTGACATCTGGGAAAGACCTCCAAAGGGGTGGGGATGGAGCATCTCTTTTGAAGGTTATTTTAAAGATCTCTATATTCCTGAGGTGTTACCTATATCCAAGGCAGTCTGATCACCGTTCTCTATTATGCTAACTTCAGTTGAAGAGGTTGTAGGCATACTGTTTGTGTTTTGTACCAATGCAGAGGTTCTGTTGGGGGTTCTTCTTTTGTGTTCTGCTAGAGTGGGCTCTAGTTGCTCTGTTAACATAAAACCTTGTTCTTCATAGTCAGAGGCATTGTGAGCAGCCTATGGGCAGGAGGAAAAGAGTGATCATCTGATCCACATAAATTATAACTGGGAGGAATAGTGCAGCGATTTCCTGCATGTCCCAAAGCCCCACGAGAGAGGCATTTCAGTTGGTCACAGACTGAATTCAGATGTGTTAAAGTCCTGCATCTGTAGCATGAGTGGGGTTGTACTGGTAGAAAAGTATTCCTTGATCTTGGCCGATAAAAAGCAATTGGGTAAATGCTGAATACTTTGTTCAGTGTGCTTCAACTGGATTCTGAATCTCCACTCCCATCCAGAATCCATGATCATCTGTGACAGCTTCAGGTGTCCCATTGACTGTACAACATTTTTCCAACCAATAAAGTATGTCATGGACATTTACCCCTCATTTTGAAATAAAACTGTAATTGTGGTAAAGGTTGGCTTGGTGATTGGTATGGCAAAGAAATTGTTTCCACAATGGGGTATCATTTACTATGTGATTGGCTGCCCAGAATTTGTCTACGAGACCAGCTGATCTGAAAGTAATGTCAACATTCTGGTCTCCTGAGATGTGAATAAAAACGTATACTTTCTGCTGGTGTAAAATGTAAAGAATCAATAATCATTTATTTGCCAACATAGTTCTGATCCGGGGTATATCTAAACTCCCTCTATAAATGAGGAGTACTACAAAATGCAATTTGCAGCTTCTGTTGGCTTTTGAAACAGGCTGGCACAACTAGCCAGCCTTTTTGTGTTCAGTTAGTTCAGTACCCTCAGTAGTCATATCTTAGACATCATCAACATTTGCAGTAATAATATGAGGGTACCTGATAATAGGTCAATCTATCCAATATCCGAGGAAACCGATCCTTGGGGAGCTGCAGTAGTACCTGAAACCTGCTGTGTTTCTGAGTGACTGGGCATGTCCTCTACAGCCCTGTCTGTATCATCGACTTGTGTGGTAGTTTGCTTCTGGATCGCATCTGACATAGGAGCATCAAAGGAGACCACTGAGCCTTCTATCCCATCTTCTGCTTCTTCTGCAGCTGCTCGTTGACCATCTGCATTAGGTGCTTCACTTGCTTCTGCTGATATTGGAGATGTGGTCCCATGATTCCTGTTGGGATTTCAAGGCAAAGGAATATTAGGATCAGGTACCCACTGTCCATTAAGAAAAATCTAACCTGCTTTATTTAAAGCATTTTCAGGAGTCCATTCCAACTGCTGTGCAGAGAAAGGACAATTCTGAGTTGTTTTGAGGTGGAAGCAATTTCTGGCATTGCATCATAGTCTTGTCCTAGGTTATTAACAATGAAATGTCCTTTTTCACCGATAAAGTAGTAGGGCTTTGTGCAGACCTTGTTCTTTTTTCTTTTTCTAGCTTTCTTTTGTTTAACTCAAATTCCTTTTCTGCTTTAATTAACATAGTTAATAGATACCTTCTTTCTCCTCCAGTTCGTTTGTAATCTTAATTCATCTTCTGTAACATCCTTGATGTTTTCCACAGAAACTGAGTCTTGAGGCTATAGTTCCATGGAATCTGTCCCATGGATTGTCAAGTGTTGTAAAGCACAACCTCCTCCTTGCTCCAGCTCCTCCAGACTGGGATCCTCCATAGCTCCTGCAGACAGACAGCGCCCTGGCAAGAGCAATGGAATTTCCCGTATCCTGGCCATATTTCCACCATTCACTAAAACACCACCAACAGCTTAATCTAGTTCAATGTCAGTAGGCATCCATCTGTAACCCCGGACAAGGCTGAAAATAGGCAGAATTGTCTAATCCTTCTTTCCTGTCAACAAAAATAACCGAGGTGGTGTTCGGGAACCTGACCAAGATATTTGAATTAATTGAGCAAGATCTTCAAATCTTTATTTTTATTTATCCAGGCGATCACTGTTGAGCAAGCTCATTTACAAGGTGGACCTGCTGTTTCTCAAGGACAGTTATACATACATATATTAAGGTGCAGTATACAAAATAAGCAAAAGGATACAAGCAAACTTACAGCAACATGGTAGGTGTGATATATACATTCCAATTGTTCACATAAGAATCTACATGCATTACATAACATTATTGTAGTATTTACAACCTTCATGGACATAGAAGTTAAGGTATCATGTTTATTAATGCCGCTATAGACAGGTACAATTATTTACATTTCAGCCCTCAGAAACTGTTTATATGCTTGGGTGAGGGTCCTAGTCTACAGAGAGACCCACAGTGAAGACTGTATCTCCTGCTTCAGTGGCAGCAGGAGTAGTAAGGAGAAAAGAGTCAATGCTTCTGAGGGCCAGTAAGGCAGCTGATTAGTGACTAGTTAAATAGGGAAAGAAGGAACTGGGTTCGTGGCTGACTGTGGTAAGACTAGAGGAACCATCAGCGGGACTGCTAGAGACAATGGAAATACTTACAGAATTAAATGAAAATTTTGTCATAAATAGCCCTAAACAGGGCAATACTGACAGGAGAGCTAAGTCTCAATGATCTTTGTATCCTATTCCATCTTACTTGCTCTAAATTGCCTAACATTGAATTCTCTGAAGCTGCTGTTTTAGAGATTGGTAATTACTCAGTAACAGGTATCAGTGGGCCTTATTCCAAGCCACATGGCACAGCTTGCGGGCATATGAGAGTTGTGCCATGTAGTGCTACGCCGGAAACCTGCGCCCTATTCCAGAACAGGCAGGGTCCCAGTATTTACGTCCTGCCAACTTAGGGGCAGCCACAGGGTTGTGCCACAGTGGTGGCATAACAGACTTGTTTGCCACAAGTCACAGGTCGCGATGAAAAGCTCCCCCATGCCCCCATCCCAAAACATGCCTGCATGCCCTCAGGGGCCTTGGGGTGGGCAGTGAGGGAGTACCATCGGAGGGTACCATTGGGGACTGGGACCTGGGAGGCATCCCATATTGTGTGGGATGGGGGCATCACAGGGCTGGGGGCTCCGTGGTGCACACCCATGTGTATTAAACAGTGCTGTGGGAATGCATCTGTCTGTTTGCCAGGATGTATGCCCTTAGACCACCTCAATGCCTGTATAACCCACAGCACCATAGTGGGTCTTGTAACTGCATAAGTGGGTTACTGCGCAGCCACCCTTTTGGAATAGGGTGCAGTTGCTGCCATAACCCACCCTTGCACCATGCGCTTAGGGTTTGAGGCATAGTGGTGGCATAGCCCAGCTTTGACACAAGCTGCATGCTGCATGGTGCAACCTGCAATCTGGAATCGCAACTATGTGCAGCATGGTGCAAGCTGCATTTGCGCCATAGAGTTTGGCGTGAATCACCTTGCTCCATGCATAGGGACATCTTGGAACTGGGCCCGATATGTTCAAATTGGATCTGTTGCCTCAGATGTCTCATCAGTTCACTGTGGTGTTCCACAAGGGTCTGTTTCGGCCCTTATCATTTTCTCATTTTGTTAACCAATTACCGCAGGTTTGCAAAATGTAGTAGTACTCTTTTGTACATGGGTGATCTAATTACTTTCTCACAATCTAAGTCTGTGTCTGAACTTTCCTTTGCCCTGGATAAAGACTTTGGGGATGTTTGTTTGTTTGTGGTTAACTAGTAATGCTATGGTTTTAAACTCAAGTAAAACCAAAGTTATGCTTTTGGGATGCCATCAATGTTGGAAGACAATCCAAGCTTAACTATACATGACCAGGAGGGTACTTTGTTGGAGCAAGTTCTTCCGTTTAGATATCTTGGTGTATAGTTAGACCCAGGCTTAACTTTTTCTCCAGATACAGTCTGTAGTTAAAACATTTAGTCAGAAACTATAATTATTATTTACATTTAAATCTTATTTTTCTATTGAGAGTAGGAAAGCCATTGCTACTGGGTCACTCCTTCCCACTTGGATTATATATCTAGTCTCTATCTCAATATGGGGTTAAAAGAACTGCATGCTTTGACTGTCACTTATAATAATATTTGCAGATTTGTTCTTCCTGTCCCTGTTAAGCAGAACACCACTGCAGTCTGTATTCACACTTGGGTTGTTTGTCTCCTAGCTGCAGGATTGAATGTTCAGTAGGATTTGTGATTTTTAAATGTTTTCATATCAAGTACTTATTTCCCTTATCCGAATTAGTTTCAAGTAGAGTTTTGTTGCCTTGTCTGAGGTCAGCGAGTGGTATATCATTTGTTATTCCTCAACATAGGCTTAAAATTGGATTACGTGCATTTTGGTGGCCGCCCCTATCTATTGGAATGCACTTCTGGTTGGCATTCAACAAGCCACTTCCTTACCTAATTTTAAATTGAAGTTAAACAATATTCAATGCTCAATTCTGTTTTTAATTGTGATCAGTAATGTGTTATTTTATGTTGATGTTGTCTATACTGTTATTTGTTTTTGTCCAGGTTGGGCCTGAAAAGGACCTTTGGTCCAGTGTCCTTACCTGGTTAAGAAAGAAAGGAAGGAAGGAAGAAGGAAAGAAAGAAAAACCACCGTTTGAACAGCAATTCACAGAGGCCACTGTATGTTCTGTGTACACTATACATTTTATGTAACATGGGTGTTGGCATGCATATCCCATGTAATGCATTGTATACTATTATACTGGGCGGATGTGCCACTCTAGGTCTTGCCATTGTGTTGAGCTAATCTATGATACAACGTCCACCCTATTGTTGTACAGGTATGCTTCCTGCTCCCCCTGTTGCATGCAATCTGGGGCTATATGCATCCTACTATATAATATAGGGTATACATGGTGTAAGCTGATATGTATGGGTATGTTGGACAGGGCGTGGTGGCTTAACAGGGGCATTACACTGGAACTGTATACACAGTGCTAGGCCATAGCTACAACACTAATATGTAACATTGTGACTGGCCTGGGCCATGGCATACCTGTTTGTGTGGGTTTCATGGCTGTACACAACAGTAAGATGTGCCCTACACAGTCCTGTCCATCACACAATGCACATGTGACTGCTGTTGCGCTAAAACTGTATGTAGTTGTGTGTACTGTTTTTGGTCTATGGTAAGGTACCATGTGTTCTGCTGCATGCTACTGATCACATCCTTTGTTCCTCCCCACTGACACCAAAGCACAGCAGATCAAAGCCAGGGCATGACAGCAGGAGCACAGCTGACAGGACCAGAAGCAGTAGCGGATACACCCACCATAATGGGGCCCAGCATGGCAGGGCACACAAGGATGGTCCTTTGACACAGGTTCATGTAAGTATCCTGCATTGTGTGTTTTGCAGTCTGGGTTGCATGTCTTCACTATGCTACATGCTTCTGTTGGAGAAGGATGTTCATGTCTTGTACACTAGGTTTCATGTCTGCCTCTGGGAAGCACCCACAGTATGCATTTGTGGTTAGTGACACACTTGGCCCTTAGGGCATTGTCCCATCTCTAACACAGTGGTGTGTCAGGGGTTATGCAGTGTATTGTTTTGATGATCACTGAGATAGCTATACTACCGTGTGTGTGTACTGTGCTTTGCGCATGCATTAAATTATGTGGTGACAGCAGGCCCAGTGGCACTGAGGGCTGGGCACTGGACATCTAACCTCATGTCATGCCGGGCAACCTGAGTTCAGGATTGAGCCCAGGCTGTCAGAGGTTGGCAATGAAGGGGAAGGCGAGCTGGTTGGAGCTGCCAACAGGCAAGCTCTCCTCCCGGGAAGGTGAGATGGCTCCTCTCAGCTGATGACTGCCACCTGGTGGAGGCTGGGGACAGCAAGGGCCAAGAGAAGAGCCAGGTGTGCTAGGCCAATAGGGTGGGGGATGGGACTGTTACTGGGGCCATGGGACTGATCGTGCCTCCACACACATGCGTACCCACTCCTGGGGCCCTTGGAGAAAATGGTGGGGAAAACATCGCTGGCAGCAGGATGGTGACTGACTCTCCACAGGCACCAATCCTGGACTGGGCATAAGGTAAGCCCCAGTAATTCTGGGGCATGGGGCTGGGGTGTCACTCTGATGGGGAGGGACAGCCAAGGCGGAAGGGGAGAAAAATGTTACATGATTAAAAAAATAATTATGTGGTGGCATGTTCCCTGTGCCACAAACCTGGTGCTCTAGGGTATTGGCAGTAATGCTTGCAGCACCAGCTGGCACACTGGACATTGTCAAGTGGGTGTGTTGTGCCACATGGTAGGACTAGGATGCATATCTATCTGGGGGAGGTAGTCATGAGACACTGTTATACCAGTACATTCCTTTGACATGCCATGTGCAGCATACAGTGCATGTGGCATTCTGCCTGTATCAGTGCCATCTTCAGTGCCACATGCAATTAATGTCTTCACAACATCTCACCAGAGATGGCCTTCTGCATGGGGTCAAGGCAGGAGAGTCATTGATGGATGTTCATTTTACCCTATCATATTTTATTCACACTGTGGTCCATAGTCAGTAGTGTCTAACCAGCACAGTGATGTCCAGAGTGTGATTATTCCATGGTACATAGATGGAGTAATGCATACATCACAACACAACTGTGTCTTCACAGAGCCAATGTTCTGCACTAGCTCTGTATGAGAAGGAAACCTCTACATTGGGTGTAACCAACATTTGCTGGGGCAGAGCATACCTCCAGGTGGCTCTGCAACTCACATCAGTGTTGTGTTGATCATGGTGCAGTGTTTCAGGTGCCCCAATGTACAACACTGCTGCACTTATGTATTACCATGCCTACTGTACACAGTGCTGCATGACAGTCCTGTCCATATACAACTGTGCTGCATATAAGACATGGGCATGTACCCACCTCCACAACTGAAGAGGGTGGTTCATGGATGTCTGTTGTTCTGCACACCTTTGTTGGCCTGTTGTGCTGGATGCCTGCTCTTCAGGACACAGGGTGCATTGTGCATCTCTTAGCCACTTAGGCCAATGCACTGCCTATCACGCTTTGGCTTGACATTGCTTTTGCCTGTACTCCTTTTATGGCTGCTGGATGGCGCCCTGGAGACATTTGCTAACTGTAGGAGAGAGGGACTGTGAAAGCACATGACTGGATTCATCAATCATGTGCTTCCACAGTGCTGTGATTATGATTTCACTAATGTGCCATCCATGCACCCCTCCTCTACATAGCCGTAAAGCCAAACAACCCTTCCTCTTTAGGGGCACTATTTTTCACCTGTCACTTCCAGAGTTGTTAGTGAAAAAATTAACCTGCCATGCCCAAGATGGTGCTGTGACCATCGTGAGCACGTGTGAGAATCACACATATGCACCTTTGTCAGAGTGGTCATCTTGGACATTATAGCTACTTCTCACATGCACAGTGATTATTGGTCACTCTGCATGTGCAACACTCCACCATAATGATGTCGGCTGATGTGGTGTTTCCAAGTATGCTTTTCACTCTGACTCACCACCCTGCTGTAGCAGTAGTGGCTCTGACCAGAAATTTTATATTAGGGTGGGGCCTGATAGTGTCAAGTGTCCCTTGCATGGTTGGTACATGCCTCTATGCAGTATGGCACACTTATTGTATGCACAGTCCTCTACTGTTTGGGTCCACAATGCTGTCTCTGGTATGCATGACTCTCCACCAATATGTTGTATGGTTGCTCATTTGTTATCTGATTGTACATATGTTATGCACTTTATGCCACTCCTGTGTCCCCAGTTCTGTGTGCAGTGTATTTTGTTCCACAGGTACCTGGAGGGATGCAGGAGCTGGGAGGGACTCTATGAGTAATTGATGCAGGAAGGAAGGGTGACATGCTTTTAGGGACAGTTCTGCCTACTACAGTTCCTGGTTTTGATGGGTGGGGATGCACATGCGGTTGAGGGCTTGTCAGTAGCCACTGGCCATAGCTACAACAGCAGCCAGCACCACCACCACCATCTGCAACACCTTAATAGACCATGTACTTATTTTGTTGGAATTCTAATGGCAGTGCCCTTTTTGTTTGCTTTTTAACAGGTGGGTGCCCTTTTTTCTTTGTTTGTTGTTTTATAGACAGGTACCTTTTCTTGTTTGTGTTTTTAAAGGCCATGTACCCTTTTATTTATTTTATTGTTGCTTTTGTTGTGTAATTTGGGTCATTGCCCATGTCGTTTGTGTTTAATAAATGAGTGAGCTACCTTTGCTAATGTGCTGTGTGTCTTTCATTGGAGATCTCCTCTCACACCACACCACTTCTTTTTGGCACCGTGTCTGTGTTCAGTGCTATACTCAGAGCTGTATTCAGTGCTTTGCAAGTGTCTTGTGCTGCGCCTGCCGTGCTATGCCAGTATTATGCATTGCACAGCATGTGTACACTGGGTGCTGAGACCCCATATTCAAAGGTGTTAGAAACATAGAAATGTGATGGCAGAAGGAGACCAAAGGTCCATCTAGTCTGGTCATTTGTTTGCATGGACACCTGTTGGAGCATACCTGCTAGCATTGAACTCTTACTCAAGATGAGTCCTTACCCTTGACCCTGTGTTGCATGCACATATACTGTCAGCAGAGCAACTTTTTACAGTAAAGACCATCACAGTGACAAATCTCACCTGGTCACTGTGATGGTCTCATTGTACACCGCATTCTGTCTCCCAGTGTTATGCTTCCACTCCTGAACCAACTCCTACTCAAAGTTGGTTATTTAGAGATGGGCATGCACTGGGGTGCAGGGGAAATGCCCCCACAAAACAACACTATACCTGATGGAAACAATGCTGACAGTCAGCATTGTTCCCATTGCTACAGGATGGCGACAACATTGTTGTTGATGTATGTTGGAGGAACCTTGCATATATGTCCTGTCCCAACCAAGCTTGAGAAGGTAATTGTTTTGCCTCCACCACCTCAGCGGTAAACGTTTCCATGGTGCTACTCATCATCTCAGAGAAAAATAACTTCCTGACATCATGTCTGAACCTTTGCCCTTTGAGTTTCCAGTTGTGCCATCTAATATTAGAGTTATCTGAACTAGTAAATAGTGGTGAGTGCAGCACTTGTTGATACCTTTCAGGTACTTAAATGTCTCAGTGATGTCCCCCTCTCTCATCTGGCCTCCATCAAGAATAACTTCAGCTTTTCAGGTGTTCCTCATGTGGCAGGTCATGTAGTCCTGTTATCATATTTGTTCCTTCTCTAATCTGTCTCCAGTCTGTTGATGTCCTTCTTTAGGTGTGGACTCCAAAACTGGACACAGTACTCCAGCCGAGGTCTTACCAGGAATCTGTAAAGAGGCAGTATAATATTTCTTCTCCTGCTGCCAAAGCTTCTGCTGATACACACATTCTGTTGGCCTTGCTACATGCAGAGTTACACTAACTGGTTGCCTTAGAAGACTCATGATTTAACTTTCCTAGGTCCCTTTCCTCTGATGAGGTATTAGTTGCACCCGTTCAACCAAAGTTCCATTCTAGGGTTGTTTTTGTCCTAATACATCACTTTACATTTCTTCAATTAAAGCTGTTGCCATTGGTTGAACCATGCCTCAAGTTTTCCTAGGTCAGCTTTGAAGTTTGCTGATTGATTCTATGGTATCCATCCTTCCTCCCAGTTTAGCATCATCAGCAAACAGTGCTAATCTGCCATTTACGCCTCACCTATGTCACTAATGAAGATGTTAAAAAGCACAGAACCGAGGACAGAACCCTGGGGAACCCTACTTATAATAGCTCCCTTCCTTGAACCCACTCCATTGATTACCACCCTTTGGCTTTTACCTAGGAGCCATGATTTTATCCAGTTGATAAATTGGTCTGAAATACCAGTGTTTTGAGTTTAGCTAGCAGACGTTTGTGTGGAACAGAGTTGAATGCTTTACTGAAGTCAAAATAAAGAAGGTCCATTGGGTGCCCTGTGTCTAATTCGGTGGCTACCCTATCGAAGAATGACATGAGATGCATTAGGTGCATGATCTTCCCACCATGACTCCATATTTCTTTGGGTCTTGGAGGTTTTACTTATCCAGGTAATCAACTATGTCTCATTTAATCATGGAGTCGGGAGGAAAATGCTCATGGCTTGCATGGTGACGCAATGCACTAGATGATGGGCTAGGCAGCATAGCAATGCTGCTTCTCTTCCCTCCCATGATTAAATGCTGTTGATGTTCACTGTTTTTGAAAATTTGGGCTACCTTATCTTGATTTGTTTATGTCCTGCAGAGAGACGGTAATGTCCTTTTACCACCTGAATGTTTTGACTCAGTTCGCATGCTTACATAGAATAGTAAGCTTTGCAGCCCTGGAGCACTTTCTTTGCTGGACTTTAAATTGCAGCAGTAGTAGTCTGGTTCCCATGTGGAACAACAGTCAGTCCTGGCAGATGGTAAATTGAAATATATCTCCTTTTCTCTGTTGGCACATAAGACCGCTGGTCAGTAACAGCTCGAAGTGCACATGAAAGGTGAACGCTGTGAATGTCGGTAATCGCAGTGGCCAAGAAGGCTTTAGAACAATCACCTAAGAAAATAAATAATTTGGTGATACCTGCAGTAACAACTGGAAGATAAGTAGCCCTCTTCTCAAGCCCAAAAGTAACCTTTGCTATACAGGTCAATTCCGTTGATTTAACAAGAAAGAAAGAAAGTTAACCGTTATTGTTTATGCTGGAAGTCTGTCTGCATTTATTTCAATGTTTATTTCAGCCATGGGGTTTAGGACAACCCCAATTACTTAATTTCAGTCTCTGGTCTGTATAAAAACTTTAAGCTTTAGAAGATTTGAATCGAACAGATAAGTTTGGTAATTCTAAGATACTTTACACGAAGTCGGAACTTGCCCTCACAAAATCTCAAGGTTTGATTTCTCTGAAGTACATTTGAAAGGCAATCTTTTCTTCTTTGCTTACCCTCATACTGTTAAGAGGGGAAAAAGGGTCCCTAAACTACAAAATAAAAAGGTTTTGCACATAGGAGAGGCATATCATGAAGTCGATCTATGAGGGAAAAGATTATCAAAACTCTTTCAAGCCTCAGGAAAACTACAAACCCCTAAAAGAAACCAGTAAATATGAGTCAGATGTGAAGATAGGGGTTGAGACAAGAAATAAGAAATTAAAGTAATTAAGGTTGCCCTTCAAAATTGCTGTGATTTGGCTGGGTCTAAAGCAATTAATATGGCTCCTAAATTGATACAAACAAAAAAAGAAAAAGAAAAGGGAAAATGCAAACCCTAACACTAAACCCATGCAAGCTCCAGGAGAGGCAGAAGGACTTCCCCAAAGAATGACACTGATGCTTTGCCTGGCCCTGCAACAGAGCAGCTACAAGTTTTCAACATTGAGTCCAATGCTGAAGAAATTCCTGGCTCTTCAAATTCTAATTCCTGTCAGTTTAATGTGTAGTCAATACCTACTGGCCCATCAGACACTCCATGAGTCTGGGCCCTGCAATTAATTAAAAATATGTCAGGCATACAAAATTCTGTAGAAAAACAGCAACATTTACCTGAATCCATAAAATGCTTTCAGACAATATTTCCAAATTATACAGCAAGTTGGAGAAGTACTTTATATTAAATCTCTGAGTTAGAAAAGAGACACAATGACTTAGAAGATACTGTAACCCACTTGGCCAAGATGTGAAATTTCTAACTCTTAAAAGCTTTATTTGGATTAAAAATATCCCAGAATTTCATGGGAAAAACGTTGCCTTCCAACAGATCAGGAGCAGCTCACCTGCAGTTGTTTGGAAAAATATCACCTGTCTTATCTGATGAAAAGGGTCCTGAAGTGGCCCTTAGATGAGGAACATGATGGGACTAGTCTGTCCTCTTCTGAATGATATAATTTTGCCTCATGCTCAGAGCAGGTAGATCTTTTCCATATCATCTTCACTGCCAGGAAGTTTAAAATTAACTTTATAACTGTGGACACTTTAAAGATTTTCAGTAAGTATGGAACTTATACAACAAGGAGACAGAGTTTTGGAAACCAGAAGATTTCTGGGAGCCAGTCTTTGCAAATTAACTGGGAACCAAAACCTTTAAAAAAACAAAACTTTTGCACAGGGTAATGTTCCTACCCTTGTTTATGTGTGTTATTATTATGTATTACTGCAATATAATCCATACCTGTACTCATCCCTATGTTTGTTTGTACTATAAGGAAAAATAATACAGTGTATAAAAAAAATATGTCTTTTAATCAGTGTTTCCATCAATTTGACACACTGAGGTTAGACTATCAGGCCTGTAGTTTCCAGACCTCTTTGCTCACACTCTTACGCAGGGGATCACATTGTCAGTTTTCAGTCCTCTGGCACTACCCAAGTCTGGAGGAGAGCTTGAATAGTCTGGACAATGGTTGCGCTGGTTCCTTGGCTAATATTTTAGGACCCTGGAGTGAATGCCATCTGGGCCTGGTGATTTATCTTGATTTATACTTTTGAGAGCTTCTGTGACTCTTTCGGTGGTTAAAGTTTGAGTTCTATAACTTCTGGTTTGCTTGAAATGCCACTTACTGGCATGGGCCCATCCGTTCCTCTGCTAAAGACCGAGCAAAAATTTGTTGAGAATTTCCACCAAATCATCTTCTTCGACTATTGACTCACTGTTCTTTAGTTTCACCACCCTTGAGAAGTATTCCTTTTTTTCCGGATGCATCTAAAAACTGCTTGCTCCTATTACTTATGTTGTCAGCTATGCTAAGCTTTGCACTTACCTTGGCTTCTAATTGCTCTTTTTTTTTTTGTTAATTCCAGATATTTTTCCCATGAGGTATTGGTAAGTTTTGTTTATGGTTGAGAAAGGCTCTGCATTTGTCTTTGATAGCTGACTTGACTTCCTGTTGAACCATATAGGGTTTTGACGCTTGTTCTTTCTGGTTGTTTTCTGTGTCATTGTGATTATGGCATCTGTGATAGTTTGTTTAAATACTATCCAGAGGTTGCTGACATTGAAAATTGCATAATAGCCTCTAGTCTCTTGTCGGTGAATTCTCTCATCTTAGTGAAGTTTGCCCTTTGAAATTGATTATTGATGCCCAGCATTGGGAATATGAAGCTCCAAGGCATACAGTGAACCATACAGTGTTGTGGTCAGTTTGCTAGGGTTCCCTCAGAGATGTACTGTAGTGTCTACTAGGTCAGAATTAGTAAGGACTGCATCTAGTATTGTGTTAACCCTAGTGGGCTCACCTACTAAGTGTGCAAATTGGCAGTCCTGTATAGCATCTGCTATATGTTGGTTCCTAGGATTTGGCAGCAAGGACAGACTAATGAACATCTGGCATATTTAGGTCCCCATCTATTACAGTGTCTGCCTTGAAGTAACCCCTTGATTCTTCAATCAGTTGGATGTCCAGGGCTTCAGAGTGATTGGGTGGTCTATATTACTCCTAAATAGAATTTCTTTCCAAAGGGTTTGCCAATATGAACCCATAGAGATTCAACACCTCTTTCTTTATACTATCAGGTGATGTTGCCCTTAAATCTTCTTTTACATAAGCACAACACCCCTGCCCTTTGAGCCCTTTCAGTCCACTCTAAAGCATGAGTAACCAGGCATGTTTAGGTCCCATGTATTAGTCAGAGGCCCAAGTTTCTGTTATTGCCTTAATGTCCAGACTGGACTCGGCCAAAGTGCCTGGAGCCACTGATCTTGTTTCCCAAGTTTCTGGCATTAAGGCTAAGCACCTTCCATGCATCCCTTGCACTGCTTGGGGATTGTGGAACTGATTTTTAGCCATAGCTGTTCTGGTATAGATAGGATCTGCAGGTCCATCTGTGGATAATACGATATGCGGTATGTTTTTCTTTCAAGGGAGCTGTGACCAATGAGCCATCTGATGGAGTGGGTGATTTGGATTGTTTGACCACTTTCTCCACATTCCCTGGTTTAAAATACTGATGTGCACATCAAGTTTATGACCAACCACAGTTACATCTTCTTTAATGAGATGAAGATGATCAATCTTGAATAGCCTTCTCTCCCAGAAGTCTTTCTAGTCCCCTATGATGTGGAATACCTTCTCCTGACCCCAGGGGTGGAACCAAGTATTAAATTAATTAATCTTTTCTGCTCTGATTGTGGAGTTACTTCCCTCATTCCTCAGAATGTGAGAACTTCTGTAAAGGAAAAGATAGGATGTCATGGCTCGAACAGATCTGCCAGTTTTATAAAGTTTTCTTTTATAATGGGAATGGTCTGGCTTGCCAGATCATTTGTACTGATGTGAAGCACCAAACTGGGACAGTCGGTAGATTTGCTAATGATTCCTTAATGCAATTTGTGTCTCCTGATTGATGTGCCAGGGAGACAATGGATGAAAATTGAATGGTCAGTGTAGTTGACGAGTGAGGATTAATACCCTAATCATCAAGTCTCCTAGTATGATTGTACATTTGCGCTCAGAGTTCCATGATGCGGGTCATTAACTACTAGTTTGTTGGGTGATGTTTACGTTGTTTGTTGTCTTGGTTTTGGCAAAGCTCCCCAGATACTGATATTAGAGGAGCATCTGGGTTTTATGAGATCAGTCGATCTGTATCACTACTACTACTATGTGGGGTGATGTTCATAACTTTTGTTGATGCTGTTACGGTGAAAGTTCCCTCAGATATTGATTCCAGAGGTGTACCTGTTACTGG
Organism: Neoceratodus forsteri; assembly: GCA_016271365.2. Classification (NCBI taxonomy): domain Eukaryota; kingdom Metazoa; phylum Chordata; order Ceratodontiformes; family Ceratodontidae; genus Neoceratodus; species Neoceratodus forsteri. The sequence goes on from CM057451.1 coordinate 421,411,389, forward strand.
TAGGAATGGGTTTTGATACCTGTGGAGCACTGTGTGTCTTGGGATAGCTCTTTTGCCCCTTCATCCCACCATGTCCCATCCAACACTATCTTTATTCCTATGTGGCGGTGGGGTTGGGAACAGTGTTGAGGGTGTGCCTGCTGATGGATTGCTTTAGAGAAAAGATTTTCTGTTTGGCCTCAGCCAGCTCAATTCAAAGTGAGGTAGGTGACTGCATACTAGGCAATGGCTGAGGTGGTAGACAGAGTGCTGAAAGGTGAGCACATCAAAATTCTTGCAGCTAATAACACAATCACAGTCAATTCATTTGAATATCCCAGAGGAAGTGTACTAGTGCAAGTGCAGCACAGGGGCAGCACAAACACAGCTGACTGAATAAGGGGCCTTGATTGCCCATCTTAATGGTTAGCTTCCAGTTCTGGAAATTAAAAGTAATTCAAAATAATGAATATTTGGTGGAAAAGCTACATTAACAATGGAATCTGAATAAGGAAAATGGGTCTATTCAAAATAAACACACAGCACAGTACACTGGTGATATTATGTGGCCCATGTTCACCTGTATGGCTTTTCTGGCATTCACCCAACACCTTCTCCTGGTCCTGTTTAGTCATTGCCATCAATCCCAATGTAGCCATCAATTAACCCTGAGCTGAGTACATGGGTGAGAGGGATATACTCCTGATTGTCACAGTTGTTAGGCGATGGTGGTGATGGTAGGACCACACTGTCTATATTGGGATTTCCACCAATGAGCCAGGAATGAAGTTGAATGATTGTCTGCTAGCATCTCCAACCCTTGAAGATGCTGTCATACAAGGGAACTGACTTACAGTATGTGCACACACCATGCATACCCACTGTGGGTCTCCAGTTGGCATCTTCACCTCAACATAGCATCCCACTGTGGTCACTAAGTGGAAGGCGTGCACTGCGTATGATGGTCCTCCCTCCCAGAAGAAGAAGACAGCATCCCGGGATGCTTAATCCTCCTTCCCTGGGCCAGCACCTGATGCCCCATGCTGTTCCCAAACCTCAGTCATGGTGTCATGAGCTGTAGCTCTACCACTGCACTGATGGTCCAGCATGCACTGGGGATATTAAACAGAATGCACACATGCCCACATTTCCAACTATATTAAAAATATAAAACACATGAGGGCTTGATTCTCAAAGCCCTAAGTAAGATGCAAAGTTGCCTGCGCTAAACATAAATGGTGCAAGTGGCACCTTGCATCAAGCATTGCACATTGCACCATGAGCTATTCTGTAAACAGCCTGCATGCATTGCATGCTGTATGTATCAAAGGACTTGCACCAGCCTTGTTCCATTAAACAGGCTGTGGCATGGTGCAAGGGACATGCAGCAGAAGCAAGCTGCCACATTCCAATAATCTACAGTAATTCACAAACTGTCCCAGGGATAGGGGGCTGGATTCTTGAAACACTTCAAAATGCGAGAGTGATCAAAAGTTGTGCAGTTGTGGAAAAAATGGGTAATTGCACTAAGTGGTATACAGAAAACTTCCATAGTTGCAGGAAAATACACTGCACACTGTGGAAAAAAGTTCAACTATGGAAGTTGCTGAGCAAAAAAAGCCATTGAATGGTATGGCACATCCCTTTAAAGGCTATTCTCAGCCACTGTTTTTCCACAGTTGTGGAAAGAAGGTTGCACACATGCTGCACTACAGAAAGTGAGGCGTGAGCAGTGTACTAACAATTGGGATACAATTATAGCAGGGTTCAGGCACCAGCAAACTGCAAACCTGTGGGATGTACAGTAGTGTCAGTTGTTACCATGCAAATAGAACACATTACCATAAAAATGCAACAAACCACAACCACAACTCACAGTGCAGCCCATAAAGCAGCCCCATGGGCAGTAGATGCAGAGGTAGTAACAGCCAGAAGTATGTGCTATAGATGCAGGCAGAAGAAACACCTTAGAGAGAGACACAACCAACAGACACATATTGCCAGTGGGTCCAAGGTCCTGCTTGGTACAAGTGGTGCTACCATGGTCCCAGTTGTGGGACTGGCTGCTTGTCACACTGGGCATGTTGTTTCTGCTGCAATTTTTGCAACACTGTGACAGTCTCCTGCTTCACTTAGTATGGAGCACCTGCTGTTGTTTTGTCTGCTGAGCCTATAAAATTATTTTCACTGCTGAGGAAAAACGTTGCAGATTTTCAGCACTTGTGGAATTTTGTAACTCAGCCATTTTGTGATTTTCACAACTGCAGAACTTTTCTTTGTGAATATGCCACAACTAAATTTCCACAGTGCTGCAAGCCATTTTTTAAACTATGGAATTTGTGGCTCTCTTTAAGAATCCAGCCAGAATCTCTAAGTACCCATTACCAGCCAGGGCTGGTCTATGTGTAATTAGACTATGTTCCTCTGGGACAACTGTACAATGTGCGGCAAAGTGCTGCTTCCTGATCCCCTGTTAAAGCACTGCAAGTCTGTCCATGGTGGTATAGTGCCCCCTCCCAATCCCTTATGCTGCCTCATCATTCACACAATACAATGCCCGCCATCTATGATGCTGCCGTGTATTTAATTAATAAAAAGTCCCCACCCAATCCTTATAGCTGCACTGTTTTTTAAATAATAAAAGGCTCCCTCCTCAGTGCTTCCATGTATATAAATAGACAAAGTTCCCCAAACCGATCCCTGAAGTTGTCCCATTATGTAAATAATAAAAATTCCCTCTCCCCTATCCCCAATGCTGTTCATATTAATTAATAAACAACATGACCCCTTGTGGTGGTAGTCTCCCTCCCAATCCTTGTTGAAATAACTATTATACTTTCTCCCTGGTAGTCTAGTGCCACCTCAGCCCCGTCTCCAATAAGATGTATTGAACTATTCCTGTTGGTCTAGTGAACCCCTACCCTACAGTGCCCATCCCATAATGGAGATGGTGATATGTTTACAGTACAGACTCAGTCAGAGATCAGTCAGCCGCTGTTCATGGAGGCGAGCGGTGGGCAGAGCCTGTCTCTAGCTCCATTACGGAAAGGGCATGGCAGGGTAGGGGTGGGGATCTACTAGACCACCAGAATAGTTTAAAATGTCTGATGGGAGATTGGGGCTAGAGGGCACTAGATTACCAAGGAGAATGTATATATATTTATTTTAACAAGGATCAGGAAGGGGAGCACTGTCTACCATGCCACCATAAGGGTTATGTTGTATAATAAAAAGCAAGACACAATACAAATATATATAGTAGTAGTATAAAATCACAGGTTAGACAATCTTGAGTGAATGGAAGCTAAGATTGTCTAACCTGTATTTTTATACTACTGCTGTATATATATGTGTATTGTGTCTTGCTCTTTCTTTTATTTTTACCTGACGTGGAGCTTTTGCAAAAGAGTCTATGACTCAAAGGATTGTAATTCTGATTATTTTCAAATAAATAAAATAAATAATTAATATGGACAGCATTGGGATGGGGGTTATTTTATTATTTCCATAATGGGACAGCTTCGAGGATCAGGTGGAATACCTTTTATTAATTAAACATACAGATGCTTTTGGGAGGTGATCTTTATTATTTACGTAATGTGACAGCTTTGGGGATTGGATGGGGAACATTTTCTTATTTAAATACATAGTATCATTGGAGAGGGGTATTTTGCTATTTAAATAACAGGAGAGCTTTGAGGATCAGTTGGGGACCTTTTATTAATTAAATGTGTGGCAGCATCGGGGAGGGAAGGACCCTTGTGTTGGCTGCAACTGGCCTGCAGGGAGACTTTTCCAGTGCCAGTTGTTTGCCACATGAAGGGATGCTGCAAGTGCGGAGACTTAGGCGCTGGTACTCCTTCTGTACCAGAATCTGGTGCAGGGTCCCTGGCACTCTGGGCATTGGTGCAAGCTACTGTTTGCTGCAGCTTGCATCAATCCTGGACATGTTTCAGAATTGAGCCTATGGTTAATGTCCCTTGAACAAAAACAATTATGAGGGTTGCAAATGTTGCAATGTGGATTATAAGGGATTCAGTTTTAAACCCAGACAACCCCAAATTATATGTTTGTTGACCAGAGATTGATATCTTATTAAAATTTATCCTGTGTAACATAGAGATTTGATATACCCAGTCTCACTTAAGTCTTATAAGTCTCATAAATCATATCAAGCTATGGGACTTTCATCCATAATGCTCGTCATTTTTTGTTAAAATGTAGTAGTCTTATCATATAGATAGTTGTCTAATCTAGACTTGAACATGTCAATGTTAAAACTTCCCACCACATTTGCTGGCAGGCCATTCCATGCTGACACCACCCTTACAGTGAACCAGTGTTACCTTAAATTAGTATGCCATTTAGGCAGATCTAGTCGCATACAATGCTTTCTAGCACTAGACCAACCTGTTCTATATGACATTTTAAGATCTTCCCTTAATGTAACATCCTGTGATATTCTAAACATCATACAGAGGTCTCCGTTAGTCTTATATAGTATAATGTATATAGTTGAGTTTAGTTAATCTCTCCTTATAGGGCAGGTTTTTAGTCCAAACACTGATCTTGTCGCTCTGCACTGTACACTCTCCATTCTCACAATGTCTTCCTTGTAGTGGGGGACCACAGTTGGACACAGTACTCCAGGTGCGGTCTCACCAGAGCTCCATACAATGGAATAATCACATTCTCATGTCTGCTAGAAATATGTCTCAAGATACAATTTAAATTCTGATTTGCCCCTTTATCCTGTTGTTTATAGTGTGAACTAAACTTTAAATCTAGTAACTTTGATACCAAGTCTCTGTTCAGATGTTGATACCAGAATGTTGTTCCCAATGCAATACATATGTTTGCTGTTGTTTTGGCCCAAATGCATAATTTGCATTTCGAGATGTTGAGTTCAATTTGTTAATTTTAGTCCACTCATAAATTTAGTTTATGGCCTGTTGCAAAGAAAATGCTTCAGTTGTTGAAGTCACAGTTGTACCCAGTCTACAATCATCAGCAAACTTAAAAACACATATGAGGACTACTTAAAATGTTTAGTTTATAGACAGTTTATTGAAGCAATATCTCAGAGAGTATTCTGTCATGGTTATCTGCTGTAATGAAGAACATAACCTAGACATTAACTGTGATAGATGTTTTACAAAATGTATAATACTTCAGAAGTTTTCGATTTGTTTCCAAACATCAGCCTGTTTGACTTTTAAAAGAGATGTGCAAAAAAAAATAAAACTTTCACCTGTGGAATTTCCTTGAAAGTCAGACTTTCACTTCTGCAAAAGTTTGAAAATTCAATTAACAACTTTTGAGGAAACTTCAGCTTTTACCAGTGCATGAGCACAAAAGACAGTGCCCTGCAGGATTGAATACCATATTAGTCCCCTCTAAAAAGGAAAAACAAAGACAAGTGTTATAAAGGCATGTTTGTCCTTGTGCTGGAGAGCACGGGCATGAAAAGGGAATGAAGCTACATAACACTAGGGACTGAAGAACTTGAATATAATGAGGCTGACTGAGACAAAACTCTTGTGAAACGGGGATCCTAAACTCCCAGGCCAAGATTATTGGGGTTAAACTTGCCAATGTATCATGCATGGCATTCTTCCTTGGTAAATTCACATAGAGACACTGCTAAAGCAATAAGAGGAGTTTGGCTAAGGGGTAACTTCCCAAGGAGGTACTGATTTTACTTTTCTTAGCTGGTAACAATTTTCCAGACAAAAATGAACTAAGGTATTAGGACTTGAATATCCTGGTATTGTTTATAATGATATAATTATCAATTTAGAATTCTTGTTATTTTCTTTCAAAATTTTGACAGCTGGAATCTTTAAGTGGCAATTTTGCTACCAATTTTACAGGTGATGCTATTCCAGTGACCAGTGGAGATTGGTTATGAGATTGAGTCTCCCCAAAGTGGTGATTTTCATTCCTTTGGAGTTTGGAGATTGAACTCTAATGTGCAGATTCTAATTGTTACAGAGGGAACCTATTTTAATTCACAGTGTCTAAGCATATTGATTAAAACCAGAAGCTTTAAGTGTGACTCCTTATTATGGAATAGAACCTTAGAGTATACTGTTTAGATTTCTGCACAGGCACATCCACAATGTATTAAATTCTCACAGTGTCACCAAATGGTTCTTTTGACCTGCATTGTGGCTGGACATATTTGTTCATAATTGGCCAAAACATTGAAATAGGACTCCTGGCCATGGAGCCACTGTTGTGAATGTAGGAGTATAAAAATCCACTTGCCTTTACCTGCTAAGCATTGATGGAACATTTAAATACATACCTTAATAAGCTTAAACAAGCTGAACTACTTCCATAAATGAACAGGTTCTAACATTTTAAACTCATATGTTTGTGTTTTCCCATTTTGTCTTATGTTTTAAAACAGTTGTTTCACCTGCATGTGTCAAGTTGCAACTCTGCATTATTATGACAGTTGTGCATACTGGAACATATCAGGCTCACTGAATTAGTTGTTATATTTAAACAGGAGCTGACTCTTAGCTATCAATCCTCATAGAAACTGCAGATGTATACATTCAGAATCTGTATACATTCAGACATACTCAATATTCAAAGGATTTGCAAAGCATTATGTCTATGAATAAGTGTGTTGCAAAATGATAAAATGATATTATTTACTCTTCTTTCCAGGGCTTACATCAAGGTTAACACTCTGCTTTATATATTTTATGGTTATCTTCCTTAAATTAAGAGAATCTTTAATTGATATAAATGTAAAATGAGCAATTTTATCTTATAAGAATTGCAAGTTAAGTACCTGCTTAACATGAAACCAGTTGCTAGTATTAGATAAGAGAAATTGTTATGGATTAGAGGTGAAGCCCTGCAGTTTAGGTTTCCATGATAACTAAGTCATGTTATATTTATAATTTTGGTGACCAACTATCTATGATAATTAATAAGGGACCTGCTGGAAATTTGATTTTGATGCAGTCCTCTGCTACGCTTTCAGTTATATTTTAATAGAATGCAATCCTGTTAGGAACTGAACATACAGACTGGGGTCAGCATGGAGCTCACAGCCCTTTAAATTAAAAACAAATTAATGTGTTAAAGAAAATGAACCTGGATTTTAAGCATTCCATGCTGAATTGATTGTATGTGATGCTTATTTACTTATTAGGAACAGTTTAACTAGGGAAATGCAGTATTTATTCATTGGCTAGTAGAAATTGATGTGTGATATGCTTGGTGTCATGCATCATTTGCATTGTTAGCATCTATGATTGTAGTTTTATGTATTTTTCTTTTGATAAATGAAGTTTGCCAATAAAAGGCAGGCCAGTTTGTCCTGGGACACAGCCAGGAATATAGAGCTGGGGGGCTGGGGAGGAGACAGTGACCTCACCGCAGGATCATATAACAGAGTGAGGGTAGCTCCTGGGCTATTGGCCGGGAGGAGGAGCAGGGAGGGGTCTCAGAACAAAGAGCAGCAGGGTTACTTAAGGTCAGGTAACCTCTGTTCACCCTCTTTCTGCTGTTAAAATTCAGCACATTCACTGGTCAGGTAAGGCTAGCCATAGAAATGTTGTAGAGCCTACTTTGTTGAGAGTCCTATGTATACTCGTGAGCTCTAGGGAAGAGAGTATTTTATTATCGATTTTGAGGTGTAAAATATGCTTTGCTGATCTGCAGATGAATTGTGTGTGGGGAAGAGAGAATTTATTATCAGTTTGAGGTGTAAATGTGGTTTGCTTATCTGTGAATTGTGTGTTAGTGGGGAACGCTGCTGCAGGTGAGCAAGAGAAATAGCAAGAGGATGGCCAACAGAACTGGTAATTTCCATGTAAAGGCTAAGAGAATCGGTGAGGGCTCAGAAGGTTTGGGCCCACAGCAGGCCAGCCCGCAATGCACCACGCACCACGTTTTCCAGCACAACAGTGGTGATGGAGTGTCTGACTTGCTGTTTGGGTTTTGCAGCTTTGTGACTCAGTGAGTCAGGGCCAGTGCATACCAGGCCACTGCATGGCGCCGTCTGGGTGTCGGACCCTGAAAAGGGTGGCAGTGCTGATGCAGCCGGTCAACAGGTAGAGACTGTATTTTTCTGCATAGAAGGGCCAAGGGAGAGCTGTGAGGTTTGGAAGATTTGGGGCCTATAGCGGGTCAGCTCGTGATGCACCACATGGCCAAGTTTACAGTAGCAGGCCGCGTAGAAACAGCAAATGGAGAGTTTTTGGTTGCCATTAGCATGTGCTGTGAGGGCAGTCTCTTGTCTTGGGTAAAGCATGTTTAATTTACCCCCTTTTCAGTTAATTGCTACAGATGACTGAGCGGAATGTTTACAGACTTGAAATTCACTACCAAGCAAATGGGGCCTTGGTAGTACTTGTATCAAGATCAAAGATTTACAGTAATAAGAGGTGGGTGGGTCTGGCTAGCATTCCTATAATTTCAACACAATTTCCCTTTTGTACAGATTGATGCTATATGTGCCTACGCATTCTGATAATCCGGGAGCCGGGGGCAAGATAGGCCTCAGCGGGCGCTGTGCGATGGGCCTACCCTAGAAGAGGGTGGCGGGCAATGAACATTGTCGGCTGGCAGGATGTTGGCAGGAAGAATAGAGCTGCCCATGTTCAGCCAAACCCCTGGGAGGCAGAAGCAGGCCCCCTTGAGCATCGGGGCAAAAGGGAGTGTTTGTAGAGGGGTTGCAAGCAAGGGGCAGCGGGGGTGGAGGAGGGATTACAAGGAGGAACTTGTGAGGCCATCCATGTGGAAGCAGGACCAGAGACACACAGGGGTAGGGTAGGAGTATAGCTCTCTTTTAGCTGGCATTGGAGGTTTGGGTGACACTAGAGCTATGGTACCCCTGTTGCTGAAGTAGGCGGGCAGATGCTGTAGCACTAAGCAGACATAACATGGCTTGCATAAGCAAACAAGCTACATTTTCTTTCTACTAGTGCATTTTAAATGCTTTTATGTTTATATTTCAAAGGGCTTCAATCAAAACCAAAGCAATGTCTGAAAAGACTGTTTTACCATGCCATAGTATACTAAAATGATTTGCTAGGCATTATTCTGAGGGTCATATGGCAAATTTGGTTTTACGTGGTGGAAGGTGGCTTCCTGGGGAGGCAGCTGAGGTGAGCATGTTTGGGATGGTGTGGTTGGGTGGTTCTGTTGGAGAGCCAGGAAGGAGGAGGCAGGGAGAAAATGCAAGTGTGCTGAGGCAAAGGGGCAGTTTAACTGAGAAGCCCCACCCAGTGGGAATGGGCCAAGAGGTGGGGGCACTAGATGAGGCCCACCAAAACTGGGAAAAGGGAGGAGCTGGGGAGGCCAGCCAGCCACGGTGGGCAACGGTTTTAAAAAAATGATGATGATGATGATGATGGGGCCACATATAGGGCCGAATCATGGTAGAAGGATAGTATTCATCCATATCTTGTCATGCAGCTAAGAAAGAGATGGCACCAAAGACAGCAGCAACAGCAACATCCAGTGCTACCACTAGTGGAGGCTGCAAAACTGATGGCCCAGATGACTAATTTGATGGAAGCAGAGGAAGCAAAAGAAGAGGCACAAAGGAAGCAGAAGGAATGGGACAAGGGAACAGGCCCCGCAAGGGTAGTAAATGAACGAGGAAGGTGGGCACCAACCCCGGCAGCACCAAGGAGAGAGAGAACACGGATCGGCCCTGGATGACCAACCGACGGGGGTAAGGATAAGTTGGATATGAGCAATGAGGAGAATATAAGACAGTATATGGAAGGGCTGGTGGGTGACATGGGGAAGAAGGGGTAGAGAAGATGGAGACAGCGTTAATGGCCATCAAAGAAAAGAAAAAGGGAAAAAGGAGGCGGGCATTGGAGGAGGGTATAGAAGTTATAGATGGCCCACTGGTTTCACATTAGGCGACCACTGCCAGGGCAATTAAGGAAAAGATTTGAAAGGGCGAGTATGTTGATATCTTTGGGCTTTTGGATGAGGAGACAGCAAAAAAAATGAATAGAAAGAATCAGTGGGGAAGTCAGAGATGGCAGTGGCCCTAGCGGTGGTTGGACACAAGGCAGAGGAGGTGAGGTACAAGGGAAGAACATTGACATGCCAAGCAGGGTTTTTGATTTACAGCGTTGGTGCCAGAAAGGCAGCTGGACCTGGCAATCCTGCTGATAACATACATGGCCATCATTAGGGACATGTATAGGGTGAAGCTGGGCTTCAGATGGCTCAAGTATGATGAGGCATTTAGGAGATGCATGGCAGTAAAGGGTGACTTGAGGTGGGACTACACTCACACAGAACTGTGGGTCAGGGCGTTATCAGGCGGTACAGGGGCCAGGCGATGGATATGGTAAAAAGGTGGCACCAGCACAGGAGAACAAGGCCTGCTGGGCTTACAACAGGGCTTACAACAGGGCAGCTTGTAGTTGGACCAGCTGTAGTTCAGGCACTTCTGCTCATGGTATGGGGGCCCAACCAGGCACATGTTGCAGAGCCAGTGGTGAGAAAGGGGCACTGTGGGTGGCCACGCTTTCAACGGCGCTTCAGGGTGGAAGAGGGAGTTAGTAGGAGCTGTGGAGGCATGGGAATGGGGGTATAGACCCAATTATGAATGGAACCAAGCTTGATCAGTCTTGCCTGAGGTAGGATACCCCCTGGCCCACACCCATTCAGCTGGGGTGGTGGAGGGGCGTGACCAGGAAATTCCCCAACAGGATGGGAGTGGAATTATTAAGAAGTGGTTTTGAAGGGGTTTGCATTGGGATTTGAGGGAAGGTGGGTGGGGATGCGTGCCAAGAATTTGGGGTCGACACGCGGCGAAGGAGGACATAGTATCGGGAAAAGATCCAGAAAGAGGTGAGAGCAGGGGTGAAGGCGCTTTATCCTCTCCTGCGTGGAGTTCGGTATCACCCCTGGGTTTGGTACCCAAGAAGCAGGCAGGGAGTTCGGCTCATACACCACCTGTCCTACCTGAAAGAAGGTTGGTGAATGATGGGATTCAGGCGCCTTCAGCATGGTATCCTATGCATCTCTAGACCATGCCATAGAATTGATACAGGCGGCACAGGGGCGGGTTTGCGAAGATGGACATTGAGGCCACCTTCTGACTATTGCCGGTGAGGCCAGAGGATTGGGACCACCTCGGCTTTCGTTTAGAGGGTTTATCTCGAAAAAGCAATGCCCATGGGTTGTTCAGTGGCTCTGCGCAACCTCGCGAAGCATTCTGCTCATGGGTGCAGTGGGTGTTGGGTGGTGATATGAGCTTGGGAGGGTAATCCACTACTTGGATGACTTCCTATTCATAGGGACTAGTCAGTTGGAGGCGGAAAAATGTTAGTGATTTTCAGCACATGCACGGACCATAGGCATTCAACTGGCGGCTGGAAAACTGAGCGCCTCGACGGCACGCTGGAATTCTGGAGATTAAGGTGGACACAGAGGAAGAATGTTTTGCCTCCCAGTGGACAAAGTCAAATGGCTCAAGGGGCTGCTTGCCCTGGTTAGGGGAAGAGGAGGGTGCCACTGTTACAGGTACCGCAACTACTGGGGCACCTTTTAATTTCACCTGCAGGGCCATAAGCCCGGAAGGGCATTCACTAGGAAGTTAGGAAGGGTCACTGGAAAGGCAAAGCTACCACATCATTGAGTGGACTTCAGTAGAGGGGTGAAGGAGGATTTATTGGTTTGGGAGGCATTCCTGGAGTCTTATAACAGGTCACTTTTGGCAGGAGGAGGGCCCCTAATGCAGACCTTGAGCTGTAAACAGATGCAGCCGAGAGTCTGTGGATGGGAGCTTATTTCCAGGGGACTGGATATCGGAGGATGGCCAGACCGATAGCGGAATGGGGCTGGATGAAGGACATTATGTTTCTGGAGATTTTCCCAATATGGGTAGCCCTGGAAGTGCAGGGGGCACGGATGGCGGGAGGCGCATAGTTTTTGGTGTGACAATAATGGTGTGGTCGATGTGATCAACAGACAAACAGGGCAGATGGAATCAACAGGCATGGTTTTGAGGGTATGATACTGTTGGGGCTGCATCTTAACCTGTCTTTCAGAGCAAGGCACATTGAAGGGGTTCGGAATGAGGTAGCTGACTGTCTTTCTCATTTTCAGACAGAGCGATTCTGAAGTTGGCACGCAAGCTGCACTCACCTGGACGAGAGTGCAGGAGCAGCTGGGGAGATTGGAGAGAAGGCCAGGGCCTTGTATAAGGGATCTTGGGCAGCAGGCACATTAAGGGCATACTAGAGGGCATGGGCAGTTTTTCAGTTGTTCAGAACAAGAATAGGATGGGAGATACAGGAGCCTGCCAAGGAGGAGAAGTGATGCAATACATGGTTGAAAATGGGATGAGGGCATAGCACACACCACCATGGCAGTACAGCTGGCAGGAATCGGCTGGGTGTCCATGGATATTGGGTGGGGATGTAACTATCAAGCAGGGTCATTAAGAGGATGATAGCAGGTTGGCAGAGGGGCAAGAGAAAAGCAGGATGGTAGATGGCCCTGATGGGCCCCCCTCCTCAACAAAGGTAGTGCGGCAGTGGAAAAGTCAGCTATTTGGCAAACAAGGCCTGCCTATTCAGGGCTATATTCACAGTCATGGCAAGGGGCCTTCGAGTTAGGGGAAATGGTGGCACCCAAAAGGGAGCAGCCGAGATGGGGTTACAGGGCAGTGTATGATCTGGGGAGGGAAGGTCACAATTCTGTTTAAAAGTCTAAGACAGACCAGATGGGAAAAGGTACAGAGGTGGAACTGCACAGGGACGGGACATCAGACACCGTGCAGTCCAGGTGATGGAGGCCTATGTGAGAATCAGAGGGCAGGTGGGGGCCCCAGGTATGTGCGCGGTGGCGGTTCCCTGGTGATGGGTTTCCAGGTAGGAGCAGTCCTGAAAAGGTACTAGCATTCACAGGTGAGAATCCTCAAGGAGTTCACCCCACTCTTTTCAAATTGGGGCAGCCTTAGATGCAGCTATTTTGGGGTGGTGGGTGAAGGAGGTCAAGAGGGTAGGCAGATGGAGGTCAAGCTGTTACAAGAGATATGTAAGGTGTTGATGGTGTCTAATTTGTGTACCATTTTTCCCCAGAGTAGTTTACAAGAGGCAAGTGTGGATCGTTGGGCACTCATTTGTCTACTGGTGGAACGATTTGCAGTGGCCACTAGGATGGGCACACAGCTGTGACTGGGGATGGATCACACAAAGTGAGATGGAAGGGCCCAGGGGATGAGGTGGCCACAGCTACTGCCACTGTTGGAGGAACTGTGGGTGCAGTGGACCAGCCCAGACTGTATCATCATCCACCTAGGGGCAATGAATTAGGACATGCCCTGGGGATCATTGATGAGAGACATTATAACAGACCTAGAAAGATAAAAGCTGGTAGCCCAGGGTGGTGATATGTTGGTTCAAGATCAAGTAGGAGGTATAGAAGGTAGAGAAGAAACCCTAGGCGGTGGAAGTGGTGAGAAAGTGCCTCAACAGAAAAGTGGACAGGGTAGTGATCGAGATGGGCGGATATCACATATGCCATAGGGATATATCATTTGACCAAGAGGCAGTATACAGATCAGACAGCATCCATCTCATTGAGTTTGGCATGGGTTTGTATCTGCACCCATTTGGGAGATAGTAGAGAGTATAAATAGGAGGGGTCTGAAGGGCTAGCCCGCATGGGGGAGCCCACCTTCCATTGCAGGCTGGAGATGGGGCAGTGAAGGAGCTGGGTGGAGCAAGGGAAAACTGGTGGGGAAGATAGAGGGAGGGGAAGGGACCACGGGTTGGGGACAAAGGAATTCAGGCATGGGAGTAAAAGGGGGCAGGGGAAGGACATAGAGCTAGGTGGTGGATCGCAGTGTCTGCACCTGGTGGGTGGGGGGAATGGTCCAGGTAACATGGTACCCGATAGTGTGAGCTGAAGGGGGGGGCCAGATCCCGTGTCCGGGCCCCAAGAAGCATGACGAACAGGAGGCGAGCAGGAGGAAGAGATGCAAGGAAGAAGACGGGACTGTTGCATCCAAGGTCAAGTGGGCTTGATGTCCAACATTGTGAATATAACTTGAAGATATATGATGATTCAGGATGTACAAACTGGCTGTGCCTAATAATTTAATAAACAATGTCAGTGAGCATCCAAAGTGAAAATGGTGGTGGCCTGAGTTATTTCTGGCTGGGGATTGAGGGTCAATGTGGTTTGTTAATGAAAGGTGGGCCAGTTTGTCCTGGGACACAGCTAGGAATAGAGCCGGGAGGGTTAGGGGAGGAAAGTGACTTCACCACAGGGTCATATGACAGAGTGAGGGAGCTCCTGGGCTGTTGGCCGGGGATGGGTCCCAGAACAAAGGGCAGCAGGGTTACTTAAGGTCAGGTAACCTCTGTTTGCCTCTTTCTGCAGTTAAAATTCCCACCTCCCTCCCTAATGGAAAACATAGGAATGAGAAGGCACAAGGCACATAGCTCGTGGGTGCATGCAAGATGTGCTCAGTGAGGGGCCCTGTGTGGGCATGTGGGCCACTGATAGCAGCAGGTGCCGGGGGGCAAGGTGTAACCCGCCGGCTGGATGGCAGACTAAGGGAAGGTATGAAGGGGAAGGAGTTGGGTGGAGCAAGGAAAACTGGGGGACAGATAGAGGGAGGGTAGAGACCATGGACTGAGGACAAAGGAACTCAGGCGTGGGAGTAAAAGGGGGTGGGGGAAGGACATAGAGCTAGGCGGTGGATCGCAGTGTCTGCACCTGGACGGGTGGGGGATGATCCAGGTAACATGGTACCCGATAGTGGTGAGCTGAAAGGGGGGCTGGATCCCAGTGTCTGGGCCCCAAGAAGCATGACAAACAGAGGCGTAGCAGAGGAAGAGATGCAAGGAAGAAGATGGGACTGTTACATCCAAGGCCAAGGGACTTGATGTCCAACATTGTGAATATGACTTGTAGATAATGATGATTCAGGATGTACAAACTGGCTGTGCCTAATAATTTAATAAACGATGTCAGTGAGCATCCAAAGTGAAAATGGTGGTGGCCAGAGTTATTTCTGGCTGGGGATCGGGACAATTGTAATGACGTAAGTTGAACAAATAAACCTTGAAACAACCTGTAGAAAGGAGAGCAATCCATCTTGCTTGCTGGTTCTTTATAATACATTTTTTTTTTTTTTTATTTTAGCTTTTGTTGACTGGGTAAGTGCACTAGACAAATCCTGCCTATTTTCAGGCACGACCAGGAGGGAAATACAGATGAATGCCAACTGACCTTGAACCAGATTAAGCTGTTGATGGTATTTTTAGTGAATGAGGAAATTTGGCCAGGACACCAGGAAATTCCCTCGCTGCTGCGGCTGCTGCCTGAGGGGACTGGCCATTTCAAGATGGCCACTCGTAGTTCTGCCTGGAAGGAGACGGAGAGGACTACGGAGTGGGAGAGATGGCCTCGACTTCCCACCCACGGAGATCTAGAGGCTTCGGTTTGTTAAACCAATGTGGAAGCTGAGACACTTGCAGATGAATATTCCTAAAAGGAGCTGATAGAGAAAGCTGGCGAACCGTATCCTGATACTTTACAAAATCAACTCATTTTTATAAGGAGTCGGAGCAAAAGCGAGCAGCGCCCTTAGTGAGTACAGTTGATGGAAATCCTTTTCGGTTACAACACGGTTTGGATTCTCGCTATGCGGTCTGTCAGTTTTGAAATGCAGACTGACCCTCGTCTTTAATGGAGGAACAAGACATCGGAGAACAATTTGGACCTGATACGACGGAGAGACTGCAAACCACGACCTGTATTCCTTCTGATGCTGAGGTCTGCAATCTTACTACAGGTACTGTGTCAATTGCCTTACGAAATGTTGTTTCCGGGACAACAAGCTGACGGGCGGCGGCTGGGCATACCTGACAGCATGTAGCTCGGCGTTGGAAACTGGTCTGATTGACTGCAAACCTACTGAGGATGTCTGCAGTTGGCAGCACTCTCACAACTGGCATGTGAGCGGGACATTAGTCTTTATGAGCGGAGCTCAGTGCAGCGCTCGGCAGTACTGTAGCTGCTGTACTCACTACTTCTACCCGAAAACAGGCTGGCAGTTTTATCGCAGATATTAGCGGTGCTTCAGCCTGTATTGACTTCGCCTGATCAGTCTGTAAATTGATTAGGACTACAACTGCTGCTGCTTCAGCTTTTGGTAAAATGACATTGCTAACTTAACTAAGGAATCTGGTTTTGTTCTGAAAAATGTATTGAAGAAAGACTCATCTCCTACTTCAGTAGTGACTTACCAAACAACGAGGGTTTGCAAACAGGGGTCACTGAGTTCTTTTTCCGGTTGTTAGGAGAGAGGCTCTCTTACAACTCAATCAAATGTTTTACTGAACATAAATAAATCCTCCTTTTAAGGAAGATGGTAAAGAGGATTTATGGTCACCCAGTAAAGTATTAAATGAGGCAGGTTGGCGACAGACAGAACCAGGTATATGGAAACCTGATCCAAGTTGGGATACACAATTGTCATTGTCTCAGCATTCCCCAGAGTGGGCCCCTGTGGTGCAACCTATAGAAAGTAGTATTGGGGGAAAGGAAAGTATTGAAATTGATGTAGTGGAACCTCAGGTTAGTTCTGCTGCATTGTTAAAACCCTCTTTGGTTCCTCTAAAGGAACCCCATCATCAAGCTTCATCTTTAAAATCCTCATTAGTGATTCCTGTACCTCCCTACCCCACCGTTAGCTCAGAAACCCTTAATGTCTGAACTGTTTACAGATTCACATAGAAGGCAGCCCCAGATGGAATGCAGTTAGATTACGATACAAAGGTGGGTTAGAGGTTAGGCCTGATAGGTATTACGTAGGAAAACATTATTGAAGGATTCCTTGCATTTTCTCCTCAAGAGGTTTACCTTTATATAAATATTTCAGGAGGACAATTTGATGTCAGTTTTAGTACACAGCATGCTTTGGATATGTTTTGGATGAGATATAGTCAAGTTAAGTTTTCTCCTCTTTGGACTCCTTTTATTGTCATTCCATTAACTAAACCTTTAATCAAATTTGTCACCGTTATGTTCGAAAAGAAGGAGTGTGGTAGAAGATATTACCTTTTGGTTGAAGAAAAGATGATGTTTTAGTGAACCAGAACCAATCCTGATTCAGAGCATTTTTGGACGGGTGGTTGGAAATATAAAATCAAGCTCAGACAAACTGAGGCTGGGATAGCACACATACCAAACTCTTTTTATTAGGAAGGGATAGAGGTGTGTTTTACAGTGGACAACTCGGGGCATGCTATAAGTGTGGAGCAAGAACACATCTTTCTAGCATGTCGATAAGCCCAGATGTGATAATTGTGGGAGGTGGGTCATTTAACAATGTTTGTAATAATCAATCATGTTGTGACTTATGCATGATTCAAAAGAACATGTTTTAAGTCTGCCTTGGGCTGCCCACAACTCAACATCTAATTCTGGCTCTGAGGGTTCATTCAGAGAGCCCAGGAAGCTTCCACTCAGGTTTACCTGCACAAATAAGTCACCATACCCCAAGTACCACTCATGGAAATTAGCTGTGATACGGATTCAGTGGCTTTAAAGGAAAGTTTAAAATTGAGACGACAGCAAAAGCAAACCATTGTCAGACAGCAAGGAAGAAAATCAAGGCAGCACTCCAAAGCGAGGCGTGTCAATACCACGGTAGATTTGCTAACATTGTCAGTATTCCCCAGTTTGTTTTTCAGAAACGGGACTGAAAAGTAGATAGCACAAACTTAGTTAAAGAGCCTTTGACAGTTTGCCTCAAAGAAGATCATTCAGAATTTGCAACTCAAACCCCACCTCCCCAGCAACGCACATTGAGACCAGTAACTCTTACACTGCCCTATTTTCCTCATGGGGCTCTATGGCAGCGGAGGCAGAAGATTCTGATTCTCAAAAATCTTCTTTATCAAATAGGTCACAGTCGGTGACTAATTACAAGGAGAAAAAAAGAAAAGAGGAAAAATAAGTGGTTGAGCATTTTAAAAGGACATGATGCTGACTTGGGGATCTTTAAATGCTCACAGCTTATTGAATAAAGCAAGAGACAATCACTATTTCACTTTGTTCATGATTACCCATTTTCAGTCTGTTTTTACAGGAAACTTGGATGTACACTATAGAACAACTGGTAGCATTCAAGAGGAATGGGTTTGGGGCCTCTTTTTGGTCTTTTGAGGAGAACTCTGCAGATGGGGTAGGGATTTTGTTTAATTCCTTTTCTTTCAGTTACTAAATTTAATAGACCTAATTCCTGGTAGAGTTTTAATAGTGGATGGGAAATGGTTTGGCCTCGTTTTTGGTTTATAAGCATTTATAATCCTCAAACCAAATCAGGCAGAGTACACTGTCTCAATATGATACAGCCTTTTTGTTAACAACGGCTAGGATATTATGGGGTGGAGATTTTAACTGCCCAATTCCAGGTGTTCATTATAAAACAATACCAAGAGAATATACTGTGATTCTAATTGTCTCAAAAAATAATCAAAGAGGCTGGTTTGATAATTTGTAATGACTCTACAAACAAAGACAATAGTTTTCATTTCAGAAAGGCAAATTCTTCTCATTGATAGACCACATGCTTGTTTCACAAAACATGCACATGTTATCGTTACAATATCCCATGTGAATTTTCAGATCATTCCTTCTAGTAAGTATGTACAGTTTTCAGATAGACTAGAGAAAGGCATTTAAGATGAAAACTGAATAATTCATCTTTAGAGGTTCCTTTTATCAAACAAGGTGTTCAAAATATTTTGAAGGCCAGATTATCTGTAGCGTTTTATATTCAGATATGGGAGAATGGTGGCAAGGGACTAAAACTGACTTAAGAAACTGGTTTCAAGCTAAAGGATGTAAAATTAAAATGATACTTTTCTACACTATTTAGGCCTCAGGCAGCAATTACAGAGACTACTAACTATAGCGTACTCGTCAAAATGGGATTATTCAGCTCAAATTGCTGTGCTAAAAGATAAAATGAGAGAGTATCAATATAGTAGAAGTAAAACGATGCAGGTTATTTTAATTAATGGGGTTAAAAGTCACCATAGGAGATCCCTTTGAAATGTGCAAAAAGTTACGGGAGTCAATGAGAATGGAAAGGTTGAGGAGATCAGATGGGAGCTTGGCTACTACGGTAGAGGAATTGCGAACAGAAATAGTTGATTATTTCCATGTGTTAAATCCATCGAAGGCATCAAAACGGAAGCTATAGTTGACTATTTAAACCAGATACCTGTTCTCAGTACTATGGAATATAAGTCGGACAACTGGGCCCCATTACACACACAGAAATTTTACATACTATTAAATCTTTGAAATCAAACATTTCACCAGGAATTGACGGCCTTACTAATGATTTATACAAAAGCTTTCCAGAAGAATTTAGCCTGTGTTTGGAACTTTGTTTCAGTTTTTATCGAAAAGATATAATTTTTCCATCATTTACGGAAGGATTATTGACATATATATTCAAAGTTGGTGATAAACATAATATAGCCAATTGGAGGCCAATTACGCCCTCAATTCTGACTACAAAATTTTTGCTAGCATTTTAAATAAAAGATTACGTACATATGCTGATAAAGTCATCTCACCTTTTCAATACTGTGGATTGCCTTATAGAAGGATTCAGTCAGCCCTTATGCTGATTAGGGATGTAATTGATCATCTCGCAGATAGAGGTATTACAGGATGTTTGGTGGCAGCAGATTTGGACAAAGCCTTTGATAGGGTATACTTATCATTTCTATTCTTGACTTTAAGGCACTATGGATTCCACAACATTTGATAAATTTAATTGACAAAATATACAAAAAGTAGTGGCATTTCCTATTGTGAAAGATTGTGTAGCAGCGTTTATTATAACCACAAGGGTACGACAGGGATGCCGCTCAGTCCCCTTCTATACACCTTCGCACTAGATCCTTTTCACGTCAGGTATGGGTAGCACAGAATTGGGAGGCATTGGGTTTAAGGATAATAGTCTTTTACAGTTAAAAGTACAGGCTTATGCAGATGACCTAGTACTATACTTCAAAGATTCAGTTATGATTTCCATTTTATGGTTGCTTTTAAAGATTTTGCTAAAGTCTCAAATGCAAAATTGAATATACTGAAAACAAAGGGCTTATTTATTGGGGCTAGTGGCCTTGAAGATACATGGCAGGAGGAATTCATTTTCCAAGACTGCAATAAAATCCTAGGGATTAAATTTGGTTCTCAAAATATACCCAAGGAAAATTGGGAAGGAGTGATTGAAAAACTCGAGTAAGGTCAAAAGGTGGAAACAATGGAGGATACCCAAATTAAAAGAGTCCACATAATCAAACAATTTCTTTTACCCACCATACAGTTTGTAGCAATGATATTTCCTCTACCAACAGCATTTGAAACTAAAGTTTATAGTTTATTTTTTCAGATGCTTTGGGGTAATCGCCTGAACCCAGTCAAAGGAGTTTTACTTATTTAAGAAAGACTCAAGGGGTTAGGGATGATAGACCCAGTAGTTTATGCACATGTTTTTTCATTTCAAACACAATAAAAGAGGGTTTGACAGAAGAATCAAGAGCTGAAGTAACATGGAATTTAACAATACTGGGTAAATATTACAAGAGTTGGCATTTGTTTCCTCGAAACTGAACCATCATGTGAACATCCCTGAGTATTTTAGGCCTGCAGCACAGAAAATTTATAAGTGGAAATTGCAGAAACAATCAGTACTGGCTCATAGTGCCAAGGGTTATATCAGCTCTTGATGACCACATTATACCCTCAGGAGGCAGGTTTTAAAAATTGTCCTTCTGTACTAATCCCTTTACTCTTGCACAATTAAATAACCCTAGGATGCCTCAGAATCAGTGGAACGCAATGGTTAATTTTCTATGGAAAATTAAATGTCAGAGGAATGCAAAATATAAGGCATTACCTGAAAGGCTCTGTCCTATTTGGATTGTATAAACACTGAGGAAACAATGGCACATTTTTTATTGAATGTTCTTATGCTAAAGGTTTGTGGAATTACTTAGCTGACTTATGGGGTTATAGATGGATGCATAAGATGTCATATGAGTTTTTAATATTTGGGAAAAGTACCCCTATATCACTGGGTTTTCACGTAGAGACTTTAACTCTTTTTTAGGTTGCCTGAGGTACTATTTATGGCAAGCAAGAATACAATGGGTGTTGTATCAAAGATGATTCCTTATTCTGTTGTGGGCAGCTTAATCATAAAGGAATTAGAAAAATGTATGCTTTAGATGCTTTAAGAGTTAATACGGGACATTACGAAAATGGTGGAAAGGTTTTTTACACTTCATTAAGTATAAATAAGAAGGATAAATGTATACAAATAATTAATATATAACTTGAATTTCTTGTTTATGTAGTAAGCTATTTGGGAGCTGCAGGATCACACTGTTTTGGTTTTGATATTGACATCCTTTTGTTTGCTTTAATTTGTTCTATTGTTTTGTATGCTTGTACAGATATTATTGTATATGTTCTTTTCTAATAAAACACCCCTACTCTTTTCGATAAGTGCCATGGGATCTTTAACATCCACCTGAACTACCACCAATCCAGGCAGATGGGACCTCGGTTTAACGTCTCATCCGAAAGACGGCACCTCAGAAGTGCAGCACCCTCTCATGCTGCACTACAGTGTCAGTACTAGGATATTAACCCAAGTGCCAGATGTGGGAACTGAACCCACAGCCCTCTGATCTCCCAGCCTCAGAGGCAGTGTGCTACCTACTGAGCCACTGACACTGCAATGTAATGTAATGTGACAACATTGTTGTTCAATGGAGTGACAAAGAACTGTGTGGGAAGCTTTACAATGCTGCTTTGTTCATTGTTTGTGTTGGGAGTCCCAGTTCATGAAAGTCAAATCCTTGCAGTCTCTAGACATTGGCAAAGTTGTTTCTGTCCTTCCTTACCTGTAAGAAAGCACATTCAAAACAATGGCAGTAGAGTTTCTGGTTGAGCAAGGGTATTCACATTGTTGTGGTGAATTATCAGGTTGGTGGAGGGACCGCTAGACACCATGGAATTGTATTTTATTTTGGGTACTGTGGGTAGGGCTTCAGGTTGGAGGGCACTGGACACCATGGAGGGAACTTTTTTTCCTTTTCTATCTGAGCAGAACTGGATGAAAATTGACCCAATGCATATGGAAGATTTCTAATCCACCATTGGTGAAAGGACGGAAACTTCCATGAAAATTGTGACATTTTGGAAGTTCCACTAAAGCGAAATCACAACTTTCCTCCTCTCTACTTTTGAAGTAAATATTGACTTATTCTTGAAATTGGTTTCAACAGAAATCAGTGATTGCCTATTACCCTCCAAGTAAACATAACATGCCGATGACATCCCATTAGGGATGTAGAATAGTATAGTGGTTAACAGATCTGAACCGAATACCTGTGGAAGTGGGTTTGAATCCCACAGACACTACTTGCACACTGTGTGACAATGAGAAGTCACTTAACTTACATGTGACCCCAGGATGCACCAGGAAACAAGTTTCAGCTTGCTGTGCCTTTCCTAACCAAAAACTGTAAAACAAAAGAAACAAAGTATTACTGGCATAACATACAGTACATGGCATATTAAGGCAATGATACCATTCTACTCACATTTCAAAAGTTATACAGAAACTGTCTGCAAATCTGCTTAGCCATGAACATATCATAACATACAGTACAATTCATATTAACATATTACACCAATGCATTGCTTTAGTATTTCTCAGTGAGTTGTAAATGTGCTATTAGATACAGTACAAAATCTTGAAAAATGTTTCTTAATAATTGCAACTCAATTTTATACTGCATTGTTACAGACCTGGAGATGGATTTCAGTTGAGTTGTAAACCCATTTTATAAAAAAAATGCTTTTGAATAGGTTAAGTTTTGCAAAGCAGAACTAATGAGAGTTACTAAAGCATTTCCAACTTTCTAAAACAATGCAGAACCAACTGACTTGCATGAGAATTTAATGTAATTGAACTGTAGCTCTCATGGTGAATGATACCACAATGATCAAATGAAATCAGAAATCTGATGAAGAATGTAAGCAATAAGACATGACAGGGTGTGCATGGAACATATTTTACAATATGGCGGGGTGTAATAAGGCACGAGGCCTTGGTGAGTGCCTCTAGCCACTGGTGTGCGATAAAAAATGTTCCATGCACACCCTGGAGTGTCTTACTGCACTTATAAAATTGGCTATTTTTTAGTTTGTACAGTTAAGAAAATCATGCTTACATGTTGAAAAATCATTTATTCTGCTAATTAATGATAAAATAGTTCTTCTGCCTAAATTATTTAACGTTGATGAGCTCATTTACATATGGCTGTTTACTAAAATAGTCGACACCTACAAAAGAAAAAGTGGTAACGGAGGTCCCATCTGAAAGCAACATGTCATCACTGCAGGATCAGGGATTTGAGAAGTGTAGCCCTGTCTAAAAGTACAGTATGTAATAGTTTATTTTTCTGTTGGGGAGTGTTTTTAATTCCCTGAACACTTGTCCAACCTTGCCTCCATGACATTACTCATCAACCTTTTCCTATCAGGAGGGACACGTGGGGAGCATTTGTGATGTGTTTCGTTTTCTTCAGTAGGGAGTATAACAGGATTTAAAGGCCCTAGATCTACAGGGATTCCCTCTGCTTTACCAAGAAATAATCCGCTACTCATTCATCGCATATGCAGATTTACAGGAATGTTATGTGATACTCTTATTGCTCTAAACTCTGTTTTGATTAGGTGCCGCTGGGTGGTGGTATTTTTTCTTTTTGGGGCTGGACGGGCATGATATTGGCTTTTTGTTTTGAACCGGGTTTTGAAGCACTCCGTTCAGCGTTTGTATTCATGGACCAGCATGCTCAGGCTGCCACGTTCATTTGCTTTTCGTGAAGGGAGACCACTTTTAAAACTATTTTAAAACTATTTCAGTGAGGTTATACATTTTAGCTTAGTTAATTTAGTTCTATGGTGACATTTTATTTTTGAGGTCAGAAACATAGAAACATAGAATTTGACAGCAGATAAGGACCACTTGGCCCCAGTCTGCCCATTTGCCTACCTAATGGATAAGCTGCAGATCCTAGTTAACCAGCAGCCTACTTTTTCTACCCCCACCCCTAGAATTGCCTTATGCCTGTCCCATGCATGCTTGAATTCAACCACTGTTTTTGATTTCACAATCTCCTCCGAAGACCGTTTCATACATCCACAACCCTCTCTGTGAAAAAATACTTCCTTACATTACCTCTGAGCCACCCGCCTATCTTCAAATTAGACCTTTGTTCTTGCACACCTCTTTTTGAAAAAGATGCTACCCTCTTGGACTTTGTTGATTCCTTGAGGTACTGGAAAGTTTCTATCATGTCCCCCTCTCCTCCTTTCCTCGAGGCTATACATATTAAGCTCCTTTAGTCTTTCTTCATATGCCTTCTGGTGCAGAGCCTGCATCATTTTAGTTGCCCTCCTCTGGATAGCTGCCATCTTGTCTATGTCCTTGCGGAGATTGGGTCTCCAGAAATGTCCATTCACCCACTCCTTCTCTGTTGATTAATATTAGCTAGAAAACAACAATGGTGGCATTTTAAATAACAACGTTCTAAGGCTTAATTACTGTATTTTAGCCTTTTTACTGCCTTTCTTTTTTTCCCCATGCATGGAACATATTCCATGCATGGTGAGCTTGGTCTCTGATTGGCTGGTTTAGCCTGCCCATTTTATAATATAAAACTATTGGTGGACTTTCTCAGCCAGTCAGGATGCATAGTCACCCTACATATATACGCCATACTGATAGAATCATCCCATTAGCTGTACAGTAAATTATTTTCTGGGTCCTGAATTGCTTACCAGGTTAACTGTACAAAACACAGCACTTAAAAGTGGTCATATTTAATCATTTATAGAATGTAAAACAAGAAATACTCAAACTGAAAAAGCAGATATTGTTTAAAATTGAAAGAACTTATAAGATAGTAGTGATAGCCAATGCATTTGCTGCAGGAAACATGGGAATAAATAAATGTTGTTCTTATTCCATAGTCAGTACATATCAGTCTTTGGTCTCAGTGTTTGTAGTATGACCACTGGAATGCATTTATCTCCATGTACAACCAATACTACCATGACGATAGGTTAATAAGCTTAACTATTTTGCTTACTAAGGAGATAACAGGCAAAACGTGTATTGTGGCATAAACATACTACTTATGGCCATGACAAACTCTCCTGCCCCTGGCAAAATGTAAGCACTATTTGTCTAATTTTAAACAAATGGTTAAGAAGAGGGCAGTGTATCATTGCATACAGCCACAACTGGAGGTGTTCCTCAGGGTTCAATTTTAGGCTCTTGCTTTTGCTCTGTTTGTCAAGAACATGCCTAGAAACTGTGTAGGGATTAAATGGCAAATGTATGCTGATGATGTGGTGCTCTACAGAGGTTCTGCTGATACAAAACAGATTAAATCTGATTTTGTTGATGATTTCAAACAGCTTGAAATGTGATTCCTAATGAAATAAGCTGATATTAAACACTAAATGAAATGAAGCTGTGCAATTCAGTATCAGATACAGTATCTGAGGTGCAGAGGGCAGAATCTGCTTAAGCTGTATATTTCTGCTTGTTCTCAACTCAAACTGGTTGGTCAATTGATGTCTTCTCTCCCTGGAGGAAGACAGAGCTACCTTTACTCTGTCATGTTTACAGAATAATAAACATTTTCCCTTCCTAGTCTGCATGGAATTCTTGAGTCAAAGTCCCAGATGAGACATTTCCACTCCTTGGTTAGTATTCTTCTAAATGTCCCTTGGCTAAGTCAGGCTTTGGTGGTCATATGCCATCACAGCCCCAAACCTCTGGAAAAAAAAACTTCCTCTTCAGGTATAAAACTGTATCAGTTATCCTGCATTTAAGACCAGGGGCCAAATTTTGAAATGAGCTGGAATGACCCAAGGGACTTGCATCAAAATGAGTTGACGTTAATGGTGACATGCATCACCACTTGTGTCAAATGTGAATTTCCAAAGCAGCCTGTGTCTGAACTAGACACAACTGTGCCAAATCCCCTTGCACCATGGTTGCATCAAAGAACCTGGTGCACCAAGTCACAAAGGGCTTGCTCCATGGCGGGCTACAATATCCCTTTTCTGGATTTTGCAAGCCCCACCATGGATGCAGGAGGGATCACCAATTAGATCAGCCAGGAGATGGTCTAAGTGGTTTGCACCAGTGGGGTGAAGAGGCTGCAGGTGGCAGTGGGGAGCACTATGTGCATGGGAAGTGGCAGTGGAGGTGTCGGGCACAGCTGGGCATCAGCTGCAGTGCTGTGAGGACCTGGCGGGGTACCATTGCAGTGTGATGTACTAACAGTAATGTTTTGTAATCCAGCCCACCCATATAGTAGTAGTTTCCCTGGTGGTTTAGATGCCCCACATCCACAATGTTGACATACCCTTGGTGGTGAAGTGCCCCCCCACGACCCCATCTCCCCCATGTAAACTGGAGAAAATGGACCCAGTCCATTATTCCCATTCTGATCCCGATCTCACCAAAACACATATCAATATAAGTACCTCGTGGTCTAGTGCATTTCCCACCCTTCACACTGTGTCCAGCATTGCTCAACCACGGATCTCCCCACCCATTCCTGGCATGATCCTGTGGCCAGCAGCACGCTATGCATGGCACCATGGCCAGCAGCAGAATGCATTATGTGCATGCTATATACAGCATACAGTACACGTATTTGATAATGCATTCTGCTACTGGCCTTGGTGGTGTGTGGAGGGCTGTGCTGGTCAGCAGGATCATGCCAGGGATGGGGAGGGGTAGTTGGGCAATGCCTAGGTAGGGAGGGTGGGGGTCTTCTAGACCACCAGGTACGCTTATTAACATATGTCTGGGTGAGATTGCGGATCAGGGAGTGCTATAGGACCAGGGCAGTTTTATGTTTTATGTGAGGGAGGTCACAGCGTTTGGAGGGGTCAATACACCACCAGGGGCTATGTCAACTTCATGGATGGGAGCCACTAGACTAAGAGAAGCTATTACAGTATGGGTGGGCTCCATTTACAAAACATTAGTGTAGTGCACCACTGCAATGGTACCCTTTTTGGGTACCACAGCCTTCAGCAGCTGCCCCTCTGTGTCCTTTCACTCACACTGCTTCTTCCCATGCCACTATGCCCCAGGGCCACTGCAAACAATGTAGTTCTTAACCCTTCCAACATTTGGACTCTCTAGTTTCACACCAGGTGGGGGTGTATACCTGCAGCAATGTCTGCAGCTCTGCCACCTGTTTGGTGCAGCTGGGGACTTGCAGCATACCAGGGAAGTTTGGCACATGGACCATGCAGTTTATAAAATTGGGTGCAGATTCCATGGCAGACCCAACGTCCATGTGTTGGACCTCTGTCTGGGTCTTCCTAACTTACTTCTAGAGTCCACTTACTCTCTACCTCTGTACTTTCATACCCTCATTGAATAAGGCTCTCCAATCAGATGGCTCATTTACGCATTATTTGTTTTTTTGTTTGTTTTGCATACTGTAACTTGAGACTGTTTTACTTGGACTTGAATTGGTGCTCCATATGGTACTGTACTGCACTTTATTTTGTATCAAGAAATGTTGCTATATAGTGTACTGCTGATTCTTCTTTTCCTTCAGATCACACCTGGAAATGAGCTTCAACTCAGTGAGCCTCTCCAGTCACTAATTTTCAAACAAATAAATACTGACAGCAGATAAAGGCCCAGCCAATCAGTCTGTAATTGTGAACAGATAGAACGAGATGGATTGCTAAAGGTTGAACAGTGCAACTGTGTAAAGCCCTCACAATAGTCTTGGGCACACTTTATGCCTTTAGTGAAGTTGTATGTATGTATGTATGTATGTATGCATGTATTTATTTATTTATTTATTAGATCATCGGTTTTCAAACCTTTGAGTCACAGACTCATTTACAAAGGCACCTCGTCAAGAGAACACTACATCACAGCAAACAAAACAGTACAGTACGTAACACTTAGAGTAAAAAAGCAACCAGTGTTACAGGCATTCACTGGTGGTACACGCTTGGTAATAGATCACAGTAGTCATAATATGGGTACACGAGTACCATGTCAGGTAGCAACCAGAGGTATTTTATTACAATAGTCAGCAGATGTTGCCTGAGACCCCAGGTATATACAGCAAAGTAGACAGGGCAGACCCAGCCTTGGGGTGAAGGTAAGGGGCAGGTGAGGGATTATGTGCAGTTGCAGCAATGAGTGCTTGTCAAAGGCTTCTGAAGGAGACTTGAAAGGACCAAGCTTAGTGGAGCAGCTATGTTGGCTGGGAGGAATTGAACCAGGAGGGAGCCGATAGCAAAAGGATCTCTGGGTCATAGAGGTCCTTCCCTGGGGACAATAAGGGAGGTTTGACAGCGCTGCAGGTGGAGACTGAGGGGAGGCATGCTGCAGGAGGTGGTGACCCAGGGGAAGAAGCCTAGCAGACTCTTTTTACAAGAAGGCAGGTTTGGAAGCGAGTCTTTCTTCAAGGTTGAGCAAGTTAGTGGTTGGAGTACAGCAGGCATGTATGGGTGTGCCTAGGGGCTGCCAGCATTAGCCCTGCGGCCTTGTTTATAGAGAGCTGGATTCTTGCAAGCACAGTGTTGTTGGCAGCATAGATGGGCAGCCCATAGTCGATTAGTGACAGGACAGAGGAGGTGATTGCCAATCTAAGGGTCTCTTGTGGTAGGCAGTCCCTATGGTGGTATAATAGTCCAATCCTGACATTGGTGGCAGCAGAAAGGGAATTGATATGGGAATGGAAGGAGAGTGCGAATCAAAGGTATGCCCAGGTACTTGTAGGTGGAAACCTGCTCAGTGGGGTTTAGTGTGCTGAGCAGTATCACAAGAGGGTCACCACTGGCTTTGCTTTGGTGATGTGAGAAGAGCATAACTTGGTCTTTTTAGTTTCAGGACTAACCTGTGATGTGAACCAATGCTCGGCTCCATCAAAAGCTTGTTGGAGGTGGCCTGGAGTGTGTTTGGGTTGGGGTCAGCAGTGGCGAGCACAGCGTCATCTGCGTGAGAGGAGGATCTTACTTGGGCAGGCCAAGGGAGGGAATTGAGGTAGAGACTGAAGAGGAGAGGGCCTAAAATTAAGCCCTGGGGAGCCCCAGAGTGGACAGGTCGTGTGTCAGATAGGGTGCTATTGATTTTTACACACTGAGTTCTGGCAGAAGGTAGCTGGTGAACCATGCAAGGGGCTGGCAGAGAACCAAGGCATCTGAGGAAGTCAAGCAGGAGAGGATGGCAAACCATGTCAAAGGCCTTGGAGAGGTCAATGAACACAGCACCAGCAGGACTTCCAGCATCAAGAGAAGAGTGCAGGAAGTTGGAGAATTCAAGTAAGCGCAGTTGTGGTGCTGTGAACTCCATGAAAACCATGCTGTTCAGGGCACAGGATATTGTGCATGGCCAGGTATTCAGCAAGCAGGTTGGCAACTACTTTCTCAAGAGGGCCTTAGAGGTGGGAGGAGGATGGAGATTGGTGATGAATTACCTGGGGCCTTGATCGCTGCTCTTTAGGATGGGTGATGATGGCAGTTTTCCATGTGGTGGGAACTGCTCCAGGCACCTGAACAGTGGTTGAGCAGCTCGGTAAGTGGGACCAGGATAGCATTCAACATTAGGCGAAGTAGCCTAGAGTCCAGTAGGTCAGTGCTGGGGTTGTTACTACTTATGACTTTTTGCAGAAGGGTCTAGCCTCCAATGGGAGATAGTACATAGGTAGAAAGGAGGTCTCTGGAGAGTGGGCAGGGTGCTACTGGGATGGGGTCAAAGAAGTTACTGGGCAGGACTGAACTCAGTTCTGAGAAAGTTTGGTTTAGGCAGTCTGCAATGCCAAGGGGTCAGAGCAGACAGTGCCATTAAGGAGAATTGAGGTGGGATGGGGGCCAGGATTTCCCATTCCAGCTCCTTTACATTATCCCAAAAGTTTCTAGTCGACCCCCAGGAGGAGACAAGAGTGGATTGGTAGTACTGGGCTTTGGCCTGTCAGATAGCCCAAATACACTTATTGCACATAAGTGTTGTACACTTGCCTATCAGTTGGTTTGCCAGATTCCATGGCAATGTGCCACAGGTTGTCTCTCATTTTAAGTTTGTGAAGGAGGAAGAGGTAACCCAGGGCATGTTTTGCTTTTGGTGCGATTTCTAGTAAAGGGGCATAGAGGTCACAGGCAGTGTTAAAAGTGCAGTGAGAAAATCCAGTGCCTCATCTATGGACGGTGCAAGCCTGATTAAGGGACAAAAAAGAGTTGTGAGAGGTACAGTTTGCAAGGCAAGCGCGGGCTGCCTGCAGTGTATGCATCGCTGGGTGGTTTGTAGGTGCAGGTCTGCTGTTTGCAGCGGACCAAGAGAATATGACTGGGAGTGGTCACTAAGTGATTTGGGAAGTACACTGATATCGAGCAACCTCTGGGGGTGGTTGGTAATGGTGATATCCAGGAGAGTACTAGAGCCAGTAGGGGTTGAGTCTAGTTGGAGTGGTGACAAGCTGAGGCATGTCAAGGGTGGCAAAGATATCTCTGGTTTGGGAGGCCGTAGCAGAGAGCCAGTTGATATTCAGGTCACCAACAATTATGTAGGGCCATTTTGGGCAGTAGGCCAGAGAGTCATCAGCAAGCACCTGAATGGCAAGGTCTTGCTTTCTGGAGGAATATAGGCAATGGTGAGAAAGAGTGGGCCCTCACCAGGGTTGGGGAGATTTTTAGCATGAAGGCTTGCACCCCATTATCAAGTTTGGGTGCTGGAAGTGCATATCCAAGGAGGGAGTCACATGTAGACAGCACAATCACCTCCATGCTTACCCACCCGATCTTCCCTGTAAAGGTGTAACCAGGGAGGAGACGAAGGAGTCTGGGTGGATTGGATAACCAGGTTTTGATGGGTGCAACAATGTCTGGGTGGTGCTAAGTAACCCAGCATTTGAATGCAGCAACCTTCTTAAGGAGGCTGCAAATATTCATAAACTATACTGAGTCCTTGAGCCTGAGCAGGCTTGTTCATAATGTTGGGCAGGGGCCAGTGTTTGGATGAATGTCACCTGATAGCAGCAACAGGAGGGTGATAAGATGCATCACAGCGTGATAGTGATTGTGGCATCTCCTCTTGTGACTGGAATTGGGGCGGGTGCTGGGGTGCAAGGGGTGGGTTAAGTACTAAGGGTGGGAAAGACATTGAGGAGAGAGACCAAGGTATGAGTGGGAAGTGGTGGAAGTGTGGGGGTACCGAGGGGTGAGGTGATCGAGGCGTCGGGGGTGCTGGTAAGAGTGTTGCAGATAAGAGGAGGTACTATGCATGAAGGGTGGCGGTCCTAAATGAGGTGGGAGCTGGTGTAGGAAGTAGGAAGGACCATAGTCAGTGTCAATGCACTTGATACTGGATGCACTGAGGACGATAAGTTATTTGAGCTCAAGGAGGATCACCCTTTAAGAAGTTACAGAAAGGAAAGCCCCTTTAAGGAGTTGCTGTAATTGACTAGTGTGAGGCCACAGGGGTGTGGATCACTGGGGAGTGACTTAATAAACGAGGGAGGAGAGGGTGGCAGGGTGTGCAAAAAATTGTCAGAGAGCAGTACAGCAAGGCAATGGCCAAGCTGTGTTTTGAAAAAGGTACCTTGTGCTTCCTTTCTCAGTGGGACTCTACAGCATCCAATCGGAAGTAGCCACAGTCCCAGGAGCCAGTCCAATTATGGGATTTAAGCCTGACAGCTCGAGCTAGGAGCTGACCAAGCGTCCTGCTTTCCTTGGTCAGGGGTGGCAGGCGGATGCAGAGGTTCGGCTGCCAGCAGGTAGCAGCACCAGGGCTGCTCAGCTGAAGTGGAGAGCCTGGTTTGGGTTTGTGTCTAAAACAGAGCAAAAAAAATGTGGTCCATCAGTTAAAAGTCAAAGACATAGGTCAAGTAAATTGGGAGGGCCCTGGGCAATTAGTGCTCAGGGCAGAAGTAGGTGCAAATAGTGGGAGAGAAAGGTTCCTGTAGAGAGGTCTGGTCAAGGGTGCCAGGTGGGAATTTAGCAAAACAAAAGGCTGATTCAGGAGGCTTGAGGGAGGCCCTTCAATGAGACCAGGGAGAGCTGGGAAGGAGCGTGTGGTGGGAGAACTCGGGTAGTCTGGAATGGGTAGAGTAGATGGCCCAAAATGCCAGGCAATATTTACAGAATGTGCTGGTTCAGCAGGGTGTCAGGCGAGGAATCAGGGGTCCAGTAGATGGCAGACAAACATTGTGGGGAAGAGAGAAAGAAATACAAAAGGGAAAAAGCAAGTGAAAGAGGTAAGCAAAGAAAGCAGTCTAAGGATGAATGAAAGGAACTGTGATGGGAAAAGTGTGGCAGAGCAAACAGCAGGCATTGGCCAGTTCTAGCTATTCTACAATATTGGGCAATTAGCAGAAAATTTCAGCAGTGCAAGCAGTAAGCTATATGAATGTCAGGCAGTCAAAGTTCTCTACAACTCTGCTAGGCAATTCCTACATATAAAGTGCAATAGTTTAAAGGTAAAATGTTTAAGCAGTAGAAATATTCAGTAGTGCAAGACATAAGCTATATAGAAGTCAGGCCTAGCTAATACAGCAGGCTAAACAGCTGAAAATTCCAGGAGTTAGAGAAAAAATATATATATATACAGTATATATATTTCCACATGAGCATTAAATTCAGCAGAAAAATTGTCCAGAGAGCAGTACAGCAAGGCAGTGGCTGAGCTGTGTTTTGAAAAAGGCACCTTGTGCTTTCTTTTCTCAGTGGGATCTGCAGCACCCAACTGGGAAGCAGCCACAGTCTGCAGGAGCCAGTCCACCACGGGATTGAAGCCTGACAGTTCGAGCTAGGAGCTGACCAAATGTACCTGCTTTCCTTGGTCTGAGGGTGGTGGTGGGTGGATGCAGAGGTCCGGCAGCCAGCAGATAACAGCGCCAGGGCAACTCAGCTGAAGTGGAGAGCCTGCTTTGGGCTTGTGTCTGCTTTCCTGGTCAGGGGTGGCAGGCTGGATGCAGAGATCCGGCCGCCAGCAGGTAGCAGTGCCAGGGCCACTCAGCCGAGTGGAGAGCCTGGTTTGGGCTTGTGTCTGCTTTCCTTGGTCAGGGGTGGCAGGCTGGATGCAGAGGTCTAGCCACCAGCAGGTAGCAGTGCCAGGGCCACTCAGCTGAAGTGGAGAGCCTGGTTTAGGATTGTGTCTGCTTTCCTTGGTCAAGGGGTGGCGGGCTGGATGCAGAGGTCTGGCCGCCAGCAGGTAGCAGTGCCAGGGCCACTCAGCTGAAGTGGAGAGCCTGGTTTGGGCTTGTGTCTGCTTTCCTGGTCAGGGATGGCAGGCTTGATGCAGAGGTCTGGCTGCCAGCAGGTAGCAGTGCCAAGGCCACTCAGCTGAAGTGGAGAGCCTGGTTTGGGCTTGTGTCCGCTTTTTCTTGGTCAGGGGTGGCGGGCTGGATGCAGAGGTCCGGCTGCCAGCAGGTAGCAGTGCCAGGGCCACTCAGCTGAAGTGGAGAGCCTGGTTTGGGCTTGTGTCTGCTTTCCTTGGTCAGGGGTGGCAGGCTGGATGCAGAGGTCTAGCCACCAGCAGGTAGCAGTGCCAGGGCCACTCAGCTGAAGTGGAGAGCCTGGTTTAGGATTGTGTCTGCTTTCCTTGGTCAGGGGTGGCGGGCTGGATGCAGAGGTCCGGCCGCCAGCAGGTAGAGTGCCAGGGCCACTCAGCTGAAGTGGAGAGCCTGGTTTATACTTGTGTCTTCTTTCCTTGGTCCAGGGTGGCGGGCTGGATGCAGAGGTCTGGCAGCCAGCAGTAGCAATGGCAGGGCCACTCAGCTGAAGTGAAAATGAACCGGAATTGAAATCTCTTCTGTTTTGTCCAATTGTAAGTACTCATCCAAATGTTACAAAATATTGCAAGCATTAATTTCTTCACTGCTAGTATATGTGTACAAAGGAACAGATTCCTAGTCTTAAACGGGGATGATTTATAGGCAACCACATATTTATTTTTAATTTTTTTTTTTTTTATTGATAAAGCAGCAGACAATATGGACATACACAATTTAGACAGATTGCAGTATGGCTACAAACTGTTATGTAAAAAAACGAAGAGAAAAATCACAGGCAATTGTTTTTATACAAAATGCACAGACGCATGAAACATTTATGAAAATGAGGTAATACCTTTGTTGACACAGAGAGTAATAATACATGTGAGGATGCATTGATGGAACATATCTAACCAGCCTGAGTCCAGCAATGAGTAGAGGACATTACCAAATCAACAGCATCAGTTTAACTAATTGGAGTAGTCTATATATTTTATTTATTTTATAAATACCTGTCTAAAAGATTCCACATAGCTTCATATTTAGTCATTTTTTAATAGTTGTATAGTGAACCTTTTCTATAGCATGAATTGAAATCATGAAATTCAACCAAATATCACATTCAGGAGGTTGCTGGCCCTTCCATTATAGAAGGATACACTTCTTAGCAGTGACTAGTCCAAGGTGTAAAAGTTTATTTTAATCTCAGGAATGTCTTTTGACCATATTCAATGGCCCAATCATATAGTCCATGCATCTTTAGATAGGATAATACCCATCACTTTACAGAGTGCCCACATGACTTTTACCAGAATATATTTAGGTGGGGACAGTCTACGAAGATATGTCCTAAGGTCCCGCTGAGACTCTACATCTGGGGAATAGATTGGATACCTCACTGTTCATTTTATTTAGATGATCAGCATGTAGTAAATCCAATGAAATACATTAAATTGTATTTGTGGTAGCTTGCTGGAAAGTGTCACTGTTGCAATAGCAGCAGATATGGTGAAAAATTCAGGATCTGAAAATGTTGTTTGGAGTTTTGCTCCATACCCTTTTGATATAAATATTGCCCTTATTACATGAGTTTAAAATAATAGTATATACTGTACTTGTGAAATCATTTTGAGTGAGTGTTAACATACACTAAGTTTTCAATAGGAGTTAGTTCAATTAGTTCCAGTGTTGGGAGCTCACTGAATACAGTATGTAATCCCTTATTTGAAGATATTTGAAAAATGTAAAGTAGGAGTCCATACTTAAGTCTTAGCATTTGAAAATCCATAAAACTCCCTGCTTGTACAGGTTATTTAATGCTTTAATACTGGTCTGATGCCAGGACTTAAATGCACTGTCAATTACAGATGGTGGGAAGTAACCATTTCTGTAAACTGGGAGAAGGGAATCTCTTAAGTGAAATGTTAGTAATTTTGACCAAGATATCCCATGATTGACAGGAGGCTAAAGTACTGTAGGGTAGGTTGCCTAACTTTTTCCAGTTTGGCCCAATATATATACTAGATGCCTGATGTTCCCCAAGGGGCAATGGCATGTTTAAATATTACAGGGTGACATTAAATCTGAAATAACAAACCAGAGTAGGTTTGGGCAACTTGAGTGGAGAGGTAGTAACACCAAAGGTTTAGTAATGTCAGTCCACCCAGTGTCTTGGGAAGATAGAGTTTGTAAATGTTTAGTCTGGGTTGCTTATAGAGGTGAGAGACAGTTGTGAATTCCATTTTGCAGAACTTTCAAGTAAACTTCAGAAAGTGCATAAATTTTCCAAACTTCCACCATAGGCGAGATCAGAATCTCCTGGCAGTGTTTCATAGATTTTCACCCTGTTCCATTGACTTTTTGGCTAAACTGTGGAATAATACAATAAACTGTGGATTTGTTTTCATCCACAGTTTAAAGTATTCATAATATATTACATCCAATCGCTTGACCCACTGTAAATTCCTCCAGCCCAGGTGTCTAGTGCCCCCACCAATCACTGTCCTGTGTAAAATAAATCACTGGTGTATAGTGTCCACCACCCACTGATCACTGCCCACAAGTAAGCAAAAAGTACCTGGTGTCTAGTGGTCCCATCACCCACATTCCTTAGCACCATATAAAAATTCCATTCCTGGTGTCTAGTGGTCCCCACCCTCGACTGCTGTCCCTATATAAAAAAATACTTTGTGTCTAGTGGTCCCCCACTGCCAATTGCTGACCCCATATAAACATAAAATACCTGGTGTGTAGTGGTCCCCCCCACCCACTGATTTATGACCCCTTATAAACATAAAATCCCTGGTGTCCAGTGCCCCCAAACCACTGATAGCCAACCCCATATAAATAAAATCCCTGGTGTCAAGTGGTCCCTGCCACCTGCCAGTCACCAGCTCAAGTCACAAAATCTTTGGGTCTAGTGCCCCTCCCATCTGCCAATTGTGGGTAAAATATAAAAAAATATTCCCTCCATGGTGTCAAGTGGACCCCCCTCCTGTGTCAACCCATTAATAAACATTTCCTCAAGTAGTCTTTGCCAATCCCTGGTGTCTAGTGGACCACCCACCCACCCTGGCAGGTAGACCCCCCAACCCCGCTCTCCCATTCTGAATCAGATCGGCCCTCAGGTGACCAGCACAGCCCTCCTCTCTTCCGAGGCTGGCCACCCACTGAGCTGTCAATGAATGAGTGCATACTTTTAAGCACACGCTCATTCATTGACAACTCAGTGGGTGGCCAGTCAGGAGGAGAGGAGTGCTTGTACTACGCCTCGGGCTGCTCAGGTTTGGGATGGGGGAGCAATGTGTTTGAGGACCAATCGCCAGGGTGGGGGTGGGGTCCACTAGACACCAGATATTGGGAATGACTTACTTAAGGAATTATTTTATTAAGGGGGTAGCGAGGGGGATCCACTGAACACCAGGAGAGAAAATTATTTAACTTTATTTGTTTTACAATTGATCCACAATCAGCAGATGAAGGGGCACTAGTCCCTTGGGGATCTTATGACTTGGCGCTTGGCAAAATGCAGGTGGAGGGACCACTAGACACCAGATTTTTATTTTAATATGGGTACTCGATCGGTGGGTGGCAGGGAACCACTAGACATCAGTTTTTTTTAATATATGGGCCAAAGTAATTGGTATGTGGGGGACCACTAGACAGCATGGATTTTATGTTTATTTGGGCCAACAATCAGTGGGTGGGCAGAACCACTGGAGACCAGGAAGTTTTTGTTGTCGCTGGTGATCGTGGTGGGGACCACTAGACACCAGAAAATGGGATTTGTTTATATTGTGCCGATGATCAGTGGGTGGGGGGACCACCAGACAGTGAGTTTTTATTTTAATTGATGGCAGTGATAGGAGGTGGGGGATCCTTTAGACTTCAGGGATTTTATGTTTATATGGTGCCAGCAATCATTGGGTGGGGGACCACCAGACACCAGGGATTTTATGTTTATATGGGGTCCTCAATTGACTGGTGGGGGAACCACTAAACACCAATTTTTTATATGGGGCTGGTGATCAATGGGGAGGGGACCACTAGATACCAGGGAATGGGATTTTTTATATGGGACCAGGAACTGTCAGGTGGGGGACCACTAGACACCAGGAATTTATGTTTATATGGGGCTAGTGATCAGGGGTGGGGGATCACTAGACACAGGGATTTATGTTAAAATGGGGCCTGTGATCAATGGGTGGGAGGATCCCTAGACACCAGGATTTTTTTATGGGGCGGCAATCTGCAAGCGGGTGACCACTAGACACTAGGAAAGGAATTATTTTATATCGTGCTGAATCGGCCAGTGAGCCACTAGACACCAGTTTGTTTGTTTTTAACTTGGAGATGCTGATCGGCAGGAGAAGGGACCATTTACACCAGGGATTTTGTGATTATATGGGGCCGTGATCGGCTGTCAGTGTTTTATGGGCCAGTAATTAGCGAGTGGGAGACCACATTTTTACATGGGGCCAGTGATTGGCAGGGGAGGGGTGCAGCATGCTGTGGTCGGCAGTGGAGTAATGTATTAAACCGCGGAGAAGGCCACAGAGCTGAACACCGACAGTGATCAGTTCTGCAGCTTCACAGTTTAATACATTAACCTGTTGTTCATACATGTATTATTTCTGGGAAAGTTGCCAAATGATTTCTGAACTTTCATGGAAATTCCACTGGCAGAATTTTTTTTCATACACCTCTAGTCACTTATCTTCCAGAGGAACTTTTAATTATATTTTCTATTTGCTTGAACATGGAAGTAGAGATAATTACTGGTAGAGTTTGAAGAGATAACAACTTATGGAGTATGTTCATTTTAATTACTTTTGATCTGCCTATTAATGTCACTGGTGGTGATTCCATTTTGATAAATCTTGCTTAACTGAATTTATGAGTGGCATGTAATTGATTTCATACAGTTGATCTAGTCTGTCACTGATTGTTACACCCAAGATAACTCATATTGGAGACCTTAGATGGCTGTATTAATTTTGGGAACTATTTATGGCTATTTGCATGAATTCATATTTTGACCAGGTAATCGTGTAATCTGATAGGGAGCTGAATTCTTGAATTTATAAAATCAGTTCGAGCACTGATTCTTGGAAATTAGATATATATATAAAAGTGCATCATCTGCATACAGGTTTATTTTATGTTCTGTAGTACCTATCACTGGGCTTTTCATTTCCATATTGTTTCTTCACTAATGGTTCTATTGCCAGTACAAATATCCGATGGGAAAGTGGGCAGTATTGTCTTGTTCCTCTTTCAATCTGTATGACTTCTGAATTTTCATTTTTATTCTAATCCTAGCTGTTGGTCTTGAATATAAAAGTTTTATCCATGTCCTAAAAGTTTGTCCTATCCCTTTATAGTTAAGAGCAATTTTAATATAATCCCATTCAATTCGTCAAAGGCCTTTTCAGCATCTAAGGAGAGTAATGTTTGAGCAGAGCCCTGGTTCTGATCAATTATGTTTATAGTTCTTCTTATATTATTAGCTAACTGTCAATCTTTAATGAATTCATTTTGATCAGGTTGGATAATCCAGGGAGCACTTTTTCTAATCTAGATGCAATAATTTTAGCAAATATGTTAACATCTTAGTTAATTAACAGGTAGGCCTATATGTGTTACATTGAGCTGATCTTTTCCTTATTTTCTTAAAAAGCCAGATGGTGGCCTAGAGAAGGAAGGGAAGCTAGATGGAGCTTAAAAACTATGAAATAAACTCTCTAAATACCAAAGTATTATATGGCTAAATGTTTTCTGAAAATCAGTTGGGTTCCTGTTGGGTCCCAGGGCTTTTCCTGGGGTAATGCAGTTATTGCATTGAGGATTTTCTGTTGCATTAGACCTGCATCCAACATCTGAACTGTCACAATGCTGATGCATGGAGGTGGAAATGTTTGCAAACATTTTGATGTATCTATATTGTCTCTGTGTCTTTCTGAAGTATATAATTCACTATAAATGTCATAAAACACCTGATTTATATTGTGTTTCTACAGCAGTGCCATGTGTGATCTGGATTTTATGTACACTATATGTCTATCTTCCTCTTCCCTCCTCAGTTGCCAGTCTAGTATTTTGTCAGGCCTGTCACCTTTATATAATATTTACATTTTGCGTAGTAATAAACATTCTGCTTCTAATGTTGAAAGTCTATTATATTCATCTTTCAATGTAAGTAATTATTTTACTATGTCTGGATCTTTGTTTGCATAGTGTGAAAATTCTTTAGTTCTAATAGTGGTCTCTGAGTTGAACATATCCTCTCAATATTTCTTTGCTTTATAACTAATATAAGACAATGCTATATCCCTAATATAAGATTTAAATGCATTCCACGTGTAATGCATGGAGGTAATAGATATGTAATTATGGCTTTAATAAATATGTTTCTGTAATGACTTTTCTATGTATTGAGTTTCAATTCATATAATAGGATCCATTCTAAAAGATCTTTAAGATACGTAATTATGGCTAAAATAAATCTGAGTTTCTTTTATGTCTTTTTCAATGTATTGAATATCATGCAATATAATAGGATTCATTCTAAAAGATCTTTCTTTGGGATGAACATTCAACTCAAGGTGAAGATGATCAGGGAGTGGTCAGAAATAAGTATACCTTTTTATTCTAATGATTGGTTTAGGGCCTTGGATCATAAAACATATCATTGCAACACTTTTAGATTTAAGCAAGGCCTTTCAACACAGTAGACCTTTCCATCCTACTGAATAAGCGTTCATGCATTGGATTAAGTCCGAATGCAGTTAACTGGTTGAGGTGCTGTCTCACAGATAGACACCAGCATCTGACGGTCTAAGTCTAACCTCTACCTGTCGTTCATCAACAAAGGTGTACCACAATTTTCCATACTGGGGCTCTGCTGTTCCCAATATACATCAATGACTTGGTCCATAACATCACCTCTGCCAACCTCCACTTTTATGCAGCCCATATGGTACTTTACAGGCAAGTCAGACTAGGACTCAACAATAAGGACCCCCTGCTAGATGAGTTTGAAATTCTTCAAATCAACCTGTTTTCATCCAAGCTCCTATAAAATGCATCTAAAACCAAATACATGATCCTGTCACATAAACCGAATCTCCCTCCACCTGCAATTGACATCATGAGACCCTCTGTAACAAAACACTTGTATTGGTAGGCGCCTTTAAATATTTCAGTCTGTGGGTGGATGATAAGTTAACTTTTAATGTACACTTATGCAAAAAGCTGTGGCAAAAATTAGGATTCTGTTTTGCAACAAGTTTGCTCTGACAAGACAAAAAATGCTGGTGCAGGCTATGTTCCTTTTCCTGTTGGACTATGGTGACATCATTTACAAAGTGCCATAGCCTCACAATTCACGTCAAATAAATGTGTTGTACCACACAGCATTATATCTCATTTGTGAGTTACCAACTCACACATCACTGCCTCCTATATAAAGAAAAAGCATGGCCATTGCTCAATGTTAGAAGGTTGCAACACCTAAGTCTCTGGTCACTTGAAGCTCTTGGTAACTCCCCTACCCACATATATTTCCCTCACTTCTCAGTAGGTCCCATGGTCCTTATAAGTTATGAATGCATAATATCATCTTGCTTGATGTTCCCAGGCATTGCTCAAAATATGGGAGGCTGGACTTCAGCTTGGCCATACACAAAGACTGGAATGCCCTTGAGAAAATAATTAAGCTTCCTACACTGGTGTGTCCCAGTCTTTCAAACCTTCTCAATCAAAGCAGTTGGTGTCTCCATTTTGTGTGAGCAGGAGTAGG
The DNA here is from genome assembly GCA_016271365.2 of Neoceratodus forsteri. Classification (NCBI taxonomy): domain Eukaryota; kingdom Metazoa; phylum Chordata; order Ceratodontiformes; family Ceratodontidae; genus Neoceratodus; species Neoceratodus forsteri. The sequence goes on from CM057451.1 coordinate 421,452,558, forward strand.
AGAAACTGTTTGCTGGAAGGTGGATGAGTGTTTGAAATTGGCTGAGGTTTGTACCTGAACTCCAGGTATCACATTTCAACAGGGGATTAGTGAGGATTGAAATTCAAGTGTGTGCACAAACAGACCTTCAGTTGGTGTCTCCATTTTGTATGAGCAGGACTAGAGAAATCATTTGCTCGTATTGTTGAACTAGAGCTGTGTTTTGCCCTGTAGTTTATGGAAGTATGTCTTTTACCTGATCATTTTATAGACACTGGTTACCAAAGGAGCTGCCCCACCCACCCCCTTTCTCCAACCACCACCTGGCACTGCCTTTATAGTGGATGGCCAAACCATACCTACTTAAAGAGGCAGGGATAGTTGGGCAGCACAAGCAGTAGCCTAGCTGATATATAGACAGAATTACAAAAGGTATAGCCAGTTACTAGGTCCAAAGGGCACATACAAGAGGAGGAGAGAGAAGTTGTAAGTCCCTACAGAGGGAGAGAGAGTAAGAGTTTGGAGCTATGCTGCAGGTTTACAAAATCTTTTATAGAAATACAGATACAATTGTAAAAGAGCAGAGGAATATTTGGAGACTAAGACACGGGGATGTGGAGGCCAGGGAAAGGAGGCAGGTGGTGGAATGAGGTGGAGGAGTGGAGTGGTAGGGATGACTGGGGTTGGGGTCACAGGGTAGCTGGGAGGGTTGTGAGCTGCAACAGGTGTGGGGCAACACTGTTTCTGGGAACCTGGTGGAATGTGGGGATTGTCCAGTGTGCAGGATGTTCAGACAACTTATGCTGGAGATAGAGAGGCTGAGACAGGAACTGGGGAGGGACAGGCACAAGGGGTTGAGGAGGAGATGAGGCAGAGGGGCAGGGAGGGTTCCATTGCAAGATAGACCAGGCTGCCATGGGCTGCAGGCACGGCCAGGGGGGCCATGTCCACTGGGTCTCAGGAGCACCAAAAGGGTATTGGCAGGTGGTAGGGAACTCAGGCAGACAGAGATGAAGTAGGAACGAGGTTCAGGGTAAGCAGGGCAGGAAAGGATTTGAGGAAGGGCAGGGGCAGAAGGTTGGAGACAACAAACAGGTATGCAGTACTGGTTGAGGACACAGAGCAGGATATTGGGAAATCACCATAGAACAAGAGTCAAATGACTAGGATGGAAGTAGGGAATATAGGGTACAAGGAAAGAGGAAGACAGAGGTGTGAAACGTGGTGTGGCAGGGAAGTGGGTCAAGTTGGCACGAACACACTAACTAAAGGAGAAGAAAAGGCCAAAACATGTTGACGGGGAGGAGGCACAATGCAGGGGCAGAGGATGATGTGAAAGTAGTGGAGGGGAGTGACTGGGGAAGGGTGAGCACAGAAAGAATGGAGGAGCAGGAGGAGAGCAGGTGGAGGCTCAATTGAAGGAGAAAGGAGGGGGAAAGTGCAGAGTATGAAAGCAGAAGACACTGAGGAAAAGGCTCATAGGAGGGCAAACCATGGAGGAAGTACAAGAGAGTGGGGGCGGGTACTTGCATTAGGGATTCTATGCTTGGAGGATGAGAATGGGAGATAAGGGAGCAAGGAAGAGTGGAACCTGGGTGGCGTATGCCAGGTATTACAGTGGGGAGAGTAGGGCAGTATTCAGAAATGTGTGGAGAAGGTGGGAGAGAAGTTTATATTGTTGTGCACCTAGGAACAAATGACCTAGAGGGCAGTACAATGGAAAAAGTGCAGGAAAGGTTCAGGAAGTGGGAGTTTCTGCAATTGGGTGGGAAGCTCAGTGACTGTTCTCAAGGTACTCCCAGTACCTAGGGCAAGCACAGCGAGAAAGCTAAGAATACAGGAGTTTAATGGGTGGCTGAAGGGTTGGTGTGCAGATATGGGAGATGGGGTAGTGGGGTGGGGCAAGACATGGAGCAACAATGGTCTTTATGCCAAGGATAGGCTGCATCTCAACATTGAGGGTACAGGGTCATTCACACAGGGGTTGGAGAAGTACATTAAAAACAACATAGATTTAAACTGAGAAGGGGGCTGAATCGGATAGCAGGGAGGAGGCACCTTCCAGTGGAGACTGAAGGCTCACCTCCACCCTCCAGAGAGGAGTAGGAGAATGAGGGAAGTTGCCAAGACAAAAGTGGAAGGTGGAGAGATGGGAAGAGGAGGGCAGGACACAAGGTGGACTGTAGTATCCTTGAATGTAAGGAGCTTAGCAAACAAGGTGGCAGAGTTCCAGGCAATGATGGCAGAGGGGAAGGTAGGTATTGCCCCTATCTCAGAAACCTGGGCACACAATACCATGACTGGGATCTCATGATCCTGGGATAGAAGGTGTTCCACATGGACCGGGAGGTGGCTATTTATGTCAGAGATGGGATATTGTACCAGGAAGAAGGGGATGAGCAGAGGCCAGAAGCCATATGGGTATTGCTCAAAAGCCCAAAAGGTGAGAGAGCTCAGGATGATAGTGGTGTACAGACCGCCCTCACAGAGCGAGAAGGTGGATAGGGAGCTTGGGGAGCAAATCAGGAAGGTCAGTGGCAAGGCCATACAATTATAGTGGGAGACTTCAACCTACCTGGGGTTGACTGGCAGACAGTAACTACAGTATATGCCAGGGAACAGGTGCTGCTGAGGCTATCCAATACAGCTTTATTTGTCCTGAAGCTTCACTTATTGCTGGGATTATCACCATTGCTGGGATGATCTTTGGAACTTTGGAACTGATTGCTGTTGACTATTGAACTGTAAGTCGGTAGGGGACCAGCTGAGGAAATTGTGAATTTTGGGGTGAATTTACCAGTGGTGTTTGCTGTTGTTGGCTGGATCTGGAGCAGGTGGCACCAGTCTTGGTCTGTGGGAGGGCGAACGCATGTTTCTGGTGCCTCCTAGGCCTCCTGGGTGGATCTGTTGGTGAGTGGATGCTGGGCTGGGGCCTTTGCTATGGTCCTAACCAGGTGCAGTGACTCCTCCAGAGGTGGTTGATCTCCTCTTCACACCGCTGGCTCCTAGTTGATAGAGTTGATAGTGTTCCTTGATGAGAGACTGTAGCTGACATCAACAGCTGTGCAAATCTGCAATATTTCTGGGGACATTGCCTAACCATAGTAGTTTGAACTTATTTTCTTTTATTGTTTGCTTATCTCTCAGACTCTTAGTGACAGCAGAATCTTGGATTAAGAATTTTGGCATTATTGTCCAAGGGAGGTGAGAGCTCGCTTGGCCTATTCATAAAACACTTAAAGCTGTCTGCTTGATTTACTACTAAGGAGTGCTGCATTACTGATATTGAAACTGAAGTTAAGATTTCTACACATGGAGAGTTGTGAGAAGACTTCTAATGCGAACTGATTATGAATTGAAAGCCTTATATGACTTAAGTTTTGAACTGTTGTTTTAAAATTTTTGTTTTATGTTCTGATTTTTGAAGTTTATAATGTTTATGTTGGGGACTAGATATTGGGTTTGTGTGTGAATTGAGGAGACTTGAGTGGCGACTGCAGTGAGTGTTGTGGTTGTTTGAATCTTTGGTGGAACTGCATGAGAAGCACCCCATTGAAGGTGTTTGTGTATGTGTGGGCATGGTGTTGAAGAGTGAAATTATCTTGATTAAGTTTTTTTTTTTGTTAATTGTTGCATTTCAATAGTGTTGGGAGAGTCATAAGACAGCCAGGCATTATTCTCCCACCATGCTCAGGGATTTACACCCTTGACTGTCCCCATTACTGAGGTGTATAAGAGATGTCGAGCCTTGGGGATAGTCAAAAGTCGACTGAAAAGGTGTGAACTGGGCATGGTGGGAGAATGGAGAGGGGTTGATGGATAGAGGTTGTGGGGCTAGAAGACACCTTGAGTTGAAATGGGGTCAGAAAAGGGTGCCTCCTGCCTGGTGTCCATACCCAAGGGCTCCACAAAAGTGGACAGATCCCAGGATCTTCCTCGATGACCCATCCAACCGGGCAGAGTTATGCAATGCCAGATTGACTAGGAACAAGATGACTATTATAGCTGATCTTGTTGGAACTTCTAACCTGGCATGCATCACGAGACCTGGTTGGACGAGAATGCAGGGCCTATTTGGCATCTGCTGTTCCAGCTGGGTTCTCAGTGATGCACCACCCGAGACAGGATCGCAGGGGCAGGGTGTAGCCATTATGTTTTAAATGGAACTGGGCCTTGTGGATGTGCCAGTGGAGTGCACTCGATCCTTTGAGAGTATCCTGGGAGAAGTTGTAGGGTTCAGGATACTCCTCATCTACCGTCCACTCAGTGATGGGGTGAATTCGTGAAGGAGTTTCCAGACTTCATTGTAGATGTAGCTTTGTAGTCACCCAGATGATTAATTCTGGGTGACTTTAATGCCTGAGCTCGATGATGAACTCTCGCAATTTGAAATAATCACCTCCAGCTTATGACTATGCTGGGCCTTACACAGGTGGTTACCCCTGCTAGCCATATAGGGGTCACTTTGGATCTTGTGTTCCTCCTGAGAATGGAGATCATGGACTTGGGGGTGGAACCAGTCTGTTGGTCAGACCATCACACCATAAGGTTCAGTTTCAGGACAGCGTCAACTAGGGTCTGCCCCCAGGAGATGATCCAGTACCACACTTTAACGGGAGTTTCCCAGAGGGCCTATCAGTGGTGCTGGACCTATAGGGTCTATTGAGTAAATACATGAGTCCAGGGGTCTCATACTGTCATATAATAAGGTGGTGGGTTATACCCTGGACTCAATTGCCCCAGTTCATGTTTGCCCCTCACTCTATGCCCAAGGACCCTTTGGTTTGTTGGTACTTGAAGGATCTGAGAAGAGTGGGTCGAGGCTAGAGAGGTTTTGCAAACATCCAGCCTTGATGCTGACAGACTTAGCTTGATGGAACATTATAAGGGCTATCAATCAGAAATCACCCATTAAAAGGCAGAATTCCTGTCGGGAGATTGCTGCTGTGTGGAATTGACCGGCTCAGCTCTTCTGGACTGTGGACAGACTGTGCAATCCAGTCTGTCTTCAGTCTTGAAGAATTTTTCACATTAAAGTGTGGCAAGCTTGCTCGATTCTTCACAGATAAGGTTGCCAGAATCAGTTCAAGTATTGGCCCAACCCTCTCTATGAGGGATTGCAGAGATCAGTGGGAGATGGCAAGCACCCATTCTGCCTGGTCTGACTTTAGCCAGCTGGAATTCATGGACATTGTGAGGATTGTCCAGACTTTGCAACCAATCAGTTGTAGTTTGATCCGGCCCCATGCCACTATTGGTAGGTTGCGTATATGCTATCTGCCCGATCCTTGCTGAAATTGTATGGAGTTCACTGAGAAGGGGAACTTCCTGATCCCCTGAAGGAGGTGGTCATTTGACCGCTCCTTAAAAATCTTCCTTGGATCCAGACTGTATAGCTAACTATAGTCCTGTCTCTAACCTACCCTTTGTGGCTAAGGTGATTAATAAGGTGGTTGCGTTGCAGCTGGATGACCATCTTACAACCCACAATGTCTATGATGTTCTTTAGTCTGGATTTAGGAATAGATATAGCACAGTGAGACCACCCTTGTCTGGGTTTAAATGATCTCCTAATTGTAAGAGATCAAAAGGCTCTTACTATCTTAGTCCTTTTGATCTCTTGGCAGCATTTGACACTGTAAACCATGGTGTGGTTTTGTAGTGCCTGTGGCTTCCCTGTGGACTGTCTGCAACAGTTCTAATTTGGTTTTGATCTTTCCTCATGGGCAGGTCTCAGAGGGTTGCACTGGAATTTATTCCTCTGATGTCCTCCTCTGTCCTGTGGGGTGCGCATGGCTCCATATTGGTGCACATGTTGTTTGCAGTGTATATGCTGCCATTAGGAGATATCATTAAGGGATACAGTTTGAGTTTTCACTGCTATGCAGATGATACCTAACTGTAAACATCCTTTATTACCGAACAGGATGATAAATTCTATGTGCTTAGCAACTGTCAGCTGAGATCAAGAACTGGATGAGCACTAGCTAGCTGAGGTTAAATCTGGATAAGATCAAGGTGTTGGTTTTGGACCTGGGTCATCCGGAGGTGGGTCTTGGGGTCTGGGCACCCTTCGGCTTATGGCTTGATGGTGTCCAGCTCATGACCCCAGACCGGTGCATAACCTGGGTGTTACTTTGACAGCGGCTTGACACTGAAATCACAGGTCTCTGATGTTGTCAAATCCTCCTTTACTATATAAGAAATATCACCCAGTTTAAACCCCTTGTTCCTCCGGCTGACCTTCATACACTGGTCCATGCCTTCATAACCACCTGCCTCGATTACTGCAGTGCCCTCTACCTAGGGCTTCCAGGGGTTGATATGCATCACTTGTAGCTAGTGCAGAATGTGGTGGCCAGGCTTTTGACTGGTACATCCAGGACTAGTCATATTACACCTGTGTTTCAAACTGCACTGGCTGCCAGTACAGTGGCTGATCACCTTAAAGGTCGGGTTACTGACCTACAAAGCCCTACATGAACAGGGACCCGGTATTTACAAGAGCTCCTTACTCCCTACTGCCCTTCCTGCTCACTCCAATCCACTGATGAGAGTTGCTAGAGATTATCAGGTTCAGTTAAAACATTTGGGGCACATGTTTTTCATATGCTGGCCCTACCCTGTGGAATTCTCTGCCTCATTAGTTAAGGGAATGCCTGACCGTCCTAGAGGTTTAAATCAAAGCTCAAAACATATTTGTTTTATCAGGCTTTTTCTGAAGGTTTTAAAGTTCTATTGGATGTCTATCTGTTTATATTATTTGTTTATTTTACTGAACAGCGCTTGGTATTTGAAAGGCATTTAAGAAATAAATTTTATTTACTTACTTTTACTTACTTACAGTTATCTAGTGCAAGGGTGATGGATCCTACTAGTGAGGGGAACATACTGGACTTGTTGCTAACAAATGGAGACCAAGTGCAGGATGTGGTAGTACAGGAACCTGTAGCAGGAACTGACCACTGCTCAGTGTGGTTCCTGCTCAACACAGGGAGGGAGTTGGCTAAGACCAGGACAAGAGCGTTGGATTTCAGGAAGGCAGATTTTTCCAGAATGGGCAGCATCGTAGAGGGTATTTAGCTGAAATTAACACAGGATAGATGCTGAACAGAAGTGGGCAATCATTAGGAAGGGGTTAAAAGAGGCCATGAACACGTGTACCAAATCTCAGAGTAATCCATCCAGGTTAAAAAACCTAGCTGGCTCAGCAAGGAGGTGGAAGGAAAGTGAAGGAAAAAGACTGGCCCTCATTAAGTTCAAAAATATGGGCATAAGGACGATAAAGAAGTGTTCTCAAAGGCATCCAGTGAGGTGATCAGGTCAGTCAAGGCAGCCAAGGCAGCAAAGGAGCTGAAGTTGGCTCAGGTGATCAGAGGGTGGGGAAGGTTTTTGTTAAAATACTTAAGGGATAAGAGGAGTTGTAGGGGTGACATCTCTAGAATCAAGAGAGAGGAGGATGGGCATAACAAGCAGAAGATCAGGCAGAGGCACTCAATGCGTATTTCTGCCTGATGTTCACAAAAGAAAGGATCGCCCAATAGCACTAGGGAAAGGGGCGGGGGGCAGAGATAACAGATGAGGTCATCCATGAGGATATTGTTCTGAAGGGCCTTAAAGCCTTGCAGGTGGACAAGGCACCAGGACCAGATGGTGTATCACCCAAAGTTCCTGAAGGAACTGGCAGAGTTGTTGACAAGCCCTCTGACAGACCAGTTCAACACCTCCTTGGAGACAGGGAATATACCCAGGGATTGGAGGATGACTCACATTTTTTTTTTTTAATTTTAATTTTTTTTATTTATTGAAATCTGGGATTACAAATGCCTTTGAGCAGAAATTGCTAATTTACAAAGGTTCCACATCGAAGGAATTGGGGGTATACATACATACAAAGGTCAACATAATAATACATAGTTACACAATAAAAAGAAGTAAGAGGCTGCAGCTTAGGAAATTTCAGTAATTCAAAATGTGCCAAATGTTAGGTAGCATGACATACCAGCCAAGGGCAATCTTAGAAATAAGCACTGCAGGTGAGAGGGATGGGGTATGCAGGCAGGAAGGCCATTGTCGGAGGGTAGAGGGTGAGGGTAAGAGCTCTAAAGGGAGGGAGGGGGGATAAAAGTCAGGAAATTCCCGTAGGGGAGGAAAAGGAGAGGGCAAGGGCAGACAGGTAGAAGGGGGCAAGGTGGGGAGAGGTAGCTGTCAAGACTGAAGTGGAGGGCAGTGAGCGGTGGGCCCTGATTAGGCGAGGGTGCCTCAAGGCACATGGTGCCCTTCACAAGAGTGGACCCAAGGAGCAACTGGGTAACTACAGACTGGTGAGTTTGACTTCACAGTGTGGAAGTTTATGGAGATCATTCTGAAGGAGAGGTTGATAACTTTTCTTGATAGCAATGGGCTGCAGGATGAGAGACAACAAGGGTTTGTCACGGAACAATCTTAGAGACTAACTTGATTGACTTCTTTGACTGGGTCACCGTGGTGGCTGATGAAGGCCATGCTGTGGATGTCCTATATCTGGACTTTAGCAAGGCTTTTGACTCTGTGCCACATGAGGTTATTAAGCAAAGTGAGGGACATGGGGGGCTGAGGAAAACTGGTGTGTGGGTTGAGAGCTGGCTGCAGGGCAGACAACAGAGGGTAGTTGTTAGGGGAGACATCCAGCCATGGCCAGTAATGGGTGGAGTACTACAGGATTCAGTGCTGGCCTTGTTTTGTCAATGTCTTCATTGCAGCCATTGCAGAGGGGTCAAGAGTAAGATCTGCCTGTTTGAGGATGACACTAAGATTTGTGCAAAAGTGGACAATGAGGAAGAGAGGCAGGCACTCAGGCAGAATCTAGCAAAACTTGAACACTGGCCTATAGAGTGGCAGTTTGGGTTTAACACTAAGAAGTGCAAGGTCATGCACCTTGGAGCAGAAATCCAGGAACAACTACTGGCTGGGGGAGTGCAAGTAATGGTTTCAGAGGAGGAAAGGGACCTGGGGTTAATAGTCACAGGGACATGAAGGTATCAGCACAGTGTGGGAGGATGGCAGCAGGGCAAATATGATGCTGGGGTGCATTGCCAGAGGGATCACCTCTCAAAAGTGGGAGGTCATCCTGCCATTGTATAGATCACTGGTGAGGCAACACTTAGAACACTGTGTACAGTATTGGTGCCCATACCTCAAAAAGGTATCTGAGATTACTGGAGGGGGTGCAGTGTAGGGCTTCAAAAATGGTCATGGGGCTAGCAGAGTTACCATATAAGGAAAGGTTGAAGGAGCTCAACATGTACTGCTGGAAGACAGAAGGAAAGAGGGGGATGATAGAATCCTTTAAGTACCTGAAAGGCATAAACAAAGTCAGGGAGGGAAGATTGTTCCACTTAAAGGGGCAAGTGTCACTAGGGGCACAGTCTGAAGTTGGAAGGGGAAGGTTTAGGAGGGAGATGAGGAGGCACTATTTTACAGAGAATGGTGGTGGGTTGGAACACACTGCCAGAGGAGTTAATCACTCAAAGGACAGTGTATAACTTAAGCAGGGTTGAGATAGAGTCAAGGGCAGTGTTAGTACAGACAAAAACACAAAAGGGGAAGGACTGGGAAAGAGAAGGAAGGGAGAGGTTTGGGTGGGGTGGGGCAGTTGTAGTGATATGAAACTAAGAGCTGTACAATTGGGCAGACTTGATAGACCTTTAATAAAATAAAAAGGATAAAATTAATTTGAAAAGACCATGGATGAACAAATCAGTCAAAAACATATTAAACATAAAATGGGGCCTATAAAAGAACTAAGTCCTGTGGGTCTAAGATCAGTTGGGATATTTATAAATCCCAGCTAAAGGTGACTAAACATAGTATTAAAAGGACTAAAAGGTTTTTGAAGAATGACTGGCCAGAAATGTGGGAATAATCATAAATCCTTTTATAAATATATTAACAATAAAGGGGTGGTACTCCGACTATTGGCCCGTTAAAAATAATACTGGTGAATTAGTAATAGATATGACACATATGGCTATTATGTGTAACAACCAATTTTCATCAGTATTCAATCCTAAAATTGAATCTACTAGGAAGCATAATGATCACATCACCAGCGGGTTTCACAATAAATACTAGTACCATACATAAATTACTTCAAAATTTGGACCCCTTTAAGTCTCCAGAGCCAGATGGCCTTCACCCCTGGATCCTAAAATTAGCACTTCCTTAGCAGGACCTATAACTGCTTTATTTAATAAATCCATACAGGAAGGGCAAGTTATTGATGCCTGGAGACTGGCAACTGTGGTCCCAATCTATAAAAAGGTTCTAGGCAGGAGGTATCTAATTATAGACCTGTTAGTTTGACATCCATTTGGGTAAACTATTGGAAGGACTCATAAAGGAACATCTATATACCCTGATAGAACCTGATCCTACCCAGCATGGGTTTGTTAAGGCTGGATCATGCCAGACAAATCTGTTAAATTTTTATAATGGTGTGAGCATGGCATTGGATAGGAGCCAAGCAGTGGATGTTGTGTTTCTGGATTTTTCCAAGGCTTTCGATAAGGTCCCTCATGGTTATATTATTCAGGATATGATAAACCTTAGTATAGGAGGGAATTTAACAAGATGGGTGGAATCATGGTTGAAAGGACACTCTCAGAGAGTGTGCATCAAGGGTTCTTTTTCAGACTGGGATGATGTGACTAGTGGTGTCCCCAGGGTTCAGTTCTGGGGCCATGTTTATTCAACCTATATATTGCCTCACTAAAAACTAAAACAGACATTTGGATAACAAAATTTGCAGATGACACGCATATAGGCTACCCAATTACTAACATTGAGGATAGTAATACCCTTCAGTTGGCCTTTAATGAGTTGTATGAGTGGGCTATTCTGAAAAAATTGCCCTTCAACTTAGACAAATGCGTGGTAATGCATTTTGGAATGAAAATATACAATCTAAATATCATCTGGGTGGACTGACCCTTAAAACTGTTAGTAATGAGCGTGACTTGGGTATTACAATTTCAAATGACCTCAGCCCCAAACTCCATTGCCAGGCTGTCATTAGAAAGGCAGCCGGAGTGCTTCATTGTATTAACAAACATATTACCAGCAGGAGTTGTGATGTTATACATCCATTGTACTCATCTTTGGTGAGGCCTCATTTAGAGTATTGTGCCCAGTTTTGGGCACCAGGGATAAGGGCACCATAAAATCCGTGGAAAATCCAACATAGAGCAACAAAAATATCCACAAAGTTAGAAATCTTGACTACTATGCAAGACTGGACCAACTGGGTTTGTTTGCCTTTGAATACCGTAGATTAAGGGTGATTTGTGTCTGGTTTTCAAAGCTATGCACAATAATGACCTGGGTAAATTACTAGGGTTAGAATTAAGGAGCAAAATATATTCAACAAGGGCACACCCATTACAACTAAAAATAGAACAGTGTAAATCAACCAAAAGAAGAATTGGTTTACAATTAAGAGTATGTAAGATCTGGAATAGTTTACCTGGGGATATAGTGTCATGCGAGTGATGATACCTTTAAAGAACATTTGGACATTTATTTAAAACAAAATCATATAGTAGGATATAATTAATATCAGAGCGACATTATGGACTACGGTCTTCTAGCTCTGTATGACCTATGATACCTATGATACCTATGATAACTTTGGGCCTTTTTCTGCTTGCAATTTCTGTATGTTCATAATATTGCTCAGATAAATGTGCATGTCACTAATACTTCACCCACACTCAACCATCCTTGTTGCCATACTGTAGCTCCTATATATTTTGCTCTCAGATGTGGATTTGCCATATGTTGCAGTATTTATGTTCATGTCTGTACACTGTATGTATATCAGTCTTATTTCTCCTTTTTATATACCTCATTGTTAGTTGTCTGTTTGTTCCAGGTATAATTATATTATGGAATATGTACATAAATTGTTACTGTTCCATGAATCTAGTTTTCTTAACTGTATGCCTTTCACTTTCTACGTATGCTCTTGTGCAATTGCCTTCCCATGTAATATGCACTTCCAGATGACACTGTGTTCGATAGCTACAATACCCCATATGTATACATTGTTTTTAATATGTATATTTCTGTCCTTCCTAGGACCTTCTTGCAAATGAGCCATGAGCAATGGAGTATCTTCCTGGAAAAATAAATGAAATTAAATAAAATATTCACAACTGATGAGGTATCGATTAATGTCTTGGAAATTAAGAAAAGGCCAATATGGGAGCATGAGCTGTGGGCATTTGAGTAAAATGAACATTGATTATCTATTGGTTTCTATTTATTTGTTTATTTATTTAAACTTGAGGTAACCGGAAAGGCACACTGAGCTGAGATTCGTTTCCAGGTGCAACATGAGGAAAACACTGGAACAAATTCCAGACAAGGAAAACATGGTAAATGTGTAAACCAAGAAATATGTACAACGACTACATACATCCGACAAATTCAGTAGATTATCGACAAAATCACATATCCAGTTAGAGACATAGTCATTACTAGAAGAAGAGCAAATGTATTACATGAGACTTTACATTTAAGTAGAGTGGAGGACAGGGAGAAGCAAGGAGTAAGAGCAGGGGAGATTGGGAGACGTTGAAAAGTCTTTTAAAGGTGTGAAAGAGGAGGCTTTTCAAAGTTGTGGGGATGTGGTTCCATAGGCGAGAGAGAGAGAGAGAGGCAGTAGGAGAAGGAGGACTGGCCATCAGTAGCATGATGATGAGGAATGGAGAATAAGCGGGGTCCCAGGAATGTAGAGCACAGGAGGGGAGAGTAGGGATAGTTCAAAGGAAAGGTACAGAGGAGTAGCCCAAACCAGAATTTGGCATTGAAAGACAAGGAGTGGATGTGTCTTCTGTGGGAATGGGGCTAGATAGAGAGAGCAGAGCAGATGGAGCAGTGAAGATTATGGGAGGGAGTTGAAGGTGAAATGGAAGAAAGATTAAGTAGGGTGTTGAGTTTTGAAAGGGATGTAGCTGGGGCAATGACATAGACCACTGCAGTGTAATCTAGGATTGGGAGGATCATTTTAGAGACCAGCGCATGCCAAATGGGGAGGTAGAGGGAGTCTTTATGTTGAGAAAGTATACCAAGTTTAGGGCATAGTTTGGTGCTTAAGGCATCAATGTGGTTGGAGAAATCCAGTCAAGCCAGACCCCTAAGTGACTGACTTTGCCTCCCTTGAGGGTTGGTTCAGCCAAAACCACTTTGTTCTTAATACAAAAATGAAAAGTATGCTCTTGCCGGCCCAGTGGTGTAGAGGGCTAAGGTGCTGGCGCCTTACCTCAACCCTAGCCGGTGACCATGGTTCAGGAATGAGCCCAGGGCATAGGAGGTTGGCATGGGGAGGAGGCGGATCTGGATTGAGCTGCTGACAGGCAAGCTTTCCTCTCCATGGAGGAAGCACGGCATCCCTCGGCTGATGGGTGACCCCAGTGCAGGCTGGAGGAAGCTTGGGCCAGAGGGTACCTAGGCAGTAGGTCAGGGAGTGTGAGAAGGTGGTTGTGACCAGGGCTGTTTGGTGCATGCATGTCTCCATGCACATGTGCACTGACTCCTGGGGCCTCTGGGAGAAAACTAAGGTGGAAAAAGAAATACTGTTGACAGGATGAAGACCAACCCTTCACAGGTGCTGCTCCGGCCTGGCAGGTAAGAGACGGTAATTCCAGGGGATGGTGCTGCGGGGGTCAGTCAGATGGGGTTGACCACCAGGAAGATAAACAGTGACATGATAAAAAAAAGTATGCTCTTAACCCTCCGACAATCCCCGAAAGTCCTCTCTGCCTCCTCTTTGCAAAACATCTCTCAATGGTGATACCTTTGAATCTGTACCTTCCTTTACTTGAATATCACCTTGAACTCCACACTCTCTCTCAACACACATATCTCCAAAATTGTTAAAACTCTGAACCAGAAACTTGGACTCATCTATCATGTCCATCCATTTCTCACCTCTGCTTCCTGTCATAAGATCGCATCCTCATCCATTCTTCCACTCTGACTTGGTGCTCCTCTTCTACTCTTTACTAGTTTGTCCTCCCTGTCTCTCCTGTCTCAGGCTTACCATAGGGTGTGATGATTTGCCTTGGGTGCTAATGCCAGATCTCACCACTGTGATGTCGTCTCCACTTTGGGATGGTTACCTTATGAAGCAAAGATGAGATACTCCACCCTGAGTCTCATGTTTAAGCTTGTTCATAAATTCTTGCCTCCATGCCTCAGTGAGATCATATGCCCTCAACAAGTCCCTCATGTACTCTGATCTTCCTCACTCCCCTTCTCTTAAAACCTAAGCTGTGTCTAGCCTTTGCCAGAAGGTCTTCTTCATTTATAGCAATCTCTGACAGGTACTCCCTTCCTCCATCCATCCTGTCCTGCTCCTCCCTCCCTATGTTCCAATCTAATCTGTTTGACTGTCTCTCAGCTTCTGTATCCTGCTCCTGCTTTCATTAATGACATATTCTTCCTGCCCTATTTTTCCTTCTCTTACCCCTTCTGACCCTCTCCCCATCCCTGCCCTCTCTGCTTCAGACTCTTTTACCTCCTGGTCAGTACCTGCACTTTCCCTTCTTCTGTTTCCATCCTTTGACTCTCAGCTCTGTAGCGGTTAGTTTCTGTTGCAGTGGCATTGAAAATATGTTATCTTGAATTGTGTTCTTATCATGCCTTGTCATCTTGCTTTATACATTCCAGTGCTGTATGTTTTATGATCTGCCTTCTTGTGTTTTTGAATTCCTAGCTCTGTAACTGTTAGTTTCCATTTTTAGCACTGTAAATATATTCTATTGAAATGAGTTTGTACCATTCATTGTCATATTGTTGCATATATTCCAAAGCTGTATGTTCTATGATTTTTCTTCTTATATCTGCCATGTCTCTGAACAATGTATCTTGACCCCAGGTCAACCCTGAAAAAGGGACTGCAATTGCCTCAGTGAACTTACGGTCACCAAAAATCAAATAAATAAAATAAGTATTTGAACAGCACCAAGGATCCACCAGATTAAGATCACTCATAAAACTTTTGGTGACATTGACAGTGGATTGGATCCTATTGCCTATATGGTTAGGTCTATCTATTAGGTTGTTTAAAGTTACATTAAAATCACATTTTGTAAGGTATGGTGGGTTATATGAGGCCAGGAGTAAGATAATTTCCATAAAGAAATTCAGACTATTTTCGTTAGGCCCATACAGATTCATCAATGTACATTTAACCCTAAAGTCTTCTTAAAAAATATAGTTATGCCCAAGAGTTTGTCTTCAAAGGGGTGTTTAGGCATAGACTCCATCTTTTGCTATAACATTTTAAATTCTTTGTATCCAAATGTGTTTCTTGTAGCAAGATACAATTGGCTTCCTGTCTATCAGCAAACTCAAACTTCCTTATGCCCTTATTTTAATCCTTTAGTCCTTTTATGTTCCACAATATGACATTTAACTATGCCATCTTCACAGCGTCTTGTCATGATTATACATATAAGCTATCACCATTCCAAAGATAATGTCCAACAGCTTGTAGTCCAATTACTAAGGTGCCTGACCACATTTATTAAATGTCGCTACTCACCAAATGAGATGCATTCCACCCACCCAGAACTCTCATAAGCCTTATATCCCAATCATTTCCAAACCTTGTAACTCCCTCAGAAAGTCCAGATTCCCAGCCCCACCACAGCATACATCTACAAAGAGGACTGTAATGGAAGATGGTAAGTAAAGAAACCTACCATGGTGTCTTAATGCTGACAGTGCAGGAACCCACTCGGTAAGTGCTTTTAATTATAATAATAATAGCAGGTGGCTATATGCAGTGCTTATGGCAAGTGAAATGTGCTGCTTGAAGCAGTGCAGTGAATAGAAAGTCAAAACTTCATGCATACATGGGGAGGGGAGAGAGAGAGAGGATAAAATAAGAATCATGAGATTTACCTGCAAAGTGGTTATAGGAAATGATTTCCTAATACTTTAACCATGATAAGGTAAATATGACATCCATGTATCAGAGGGCTTATTTTAGTGTCTGCCCAGTTTATTTTCCTCCTAGCTCCCATGAAACTCTTTCCAAACTCTCCTCATCATATTTCAACAATGGAACCGACTTATATCATAGCATAAAAATTCAATGGCTTTTTAATTTTGTAAGTGAGATAGCATCTTCTCCTAGTGGCTCCTCTCCAATGTATGTGTATTTTATTTTCTTCTTTTATTTTAGAAGATAATCTCTGTCCTAGACTTGCTTAATGTTATGATGGTCAAAGAGGGCTCCCCAGGCTCCTCCTGGGTTCCCAATCTGGGCAACTTTATGGCTTGAAACAGGGTGTGAGTTATTGCACTGGAATGGGGAAAGGGGAAATTGTTTAACCAGGAAAGACACACTAAGCCAAAACTTGTTTCCAGGTGTGACCAGGGAGCACAAGGAAGTTAAGTGACTTGCTCAGGCTCACACAGTATGCCAATGGGGGCTATGGGATTCAAACGCTGGTCTCCAGATTTGCAGCTCAGATCCTTAAACCTCTGAGCTATACTGCCTCCTCCAGGAATGCCTGGTCAACTCTGACATCTGATTCACTGAAGATTTTATACACATCCTCCGGCTCTGAACAATATCTCATTTTACCAAGTATAGGAATCTCAATTTTGATGATGGTAGGAATGCATATTTTATGCCTCTTTTTCTTATTTTGGCCTTAGAGCCATTGAATGCTTTCATTTTTAATGGTTTTGGCACTAAAGTCTGGGGCTGGGATATTCAAACTGTGCCAGGCTGTGGCGCAAACCTGGTGCAGCTCAACTTTGTTGCGCAGGGGTGTGGCCTGGGCGATATTCAACGGAGCTGCACTATGGCACAGCAGCTTTGAATATTGCA
The DNA here is from genome assembly GCA_016271365.2 of Neoceratodus forsteri. Taxonomy (NCBI): domain Eukaryota; kingdom Metazoa; phylum Chordata; order Ceratodontiformes; family Ceratodontidae; genus Neoceratodus; species Neoceratodus forsteri. The sequence continues at coordinate 421,469,425 of CM057451.1, forward strand.
CCCTGGCCACCCCCACTGTGCATGGTTCAGTGACACTGCACCAGCGCAAGTGGCCAGAGTGGAGCATGGAGATGCACTGGCACAAGTGCCATTGCGCTATGCACAGCACCTGTGATATTCAAAGGGACATGCAAATGGAGCCATAATATATGCAAGGTGCACAGGGACATTTGCATCTCATTACGGACCCATTTGCATTCCATTAGCATGCAGGTGAGCCAATCCCCAATGACTTGCTCCTGGCAGCCTGCCAGGCAGCAGCCATCGGGACCAATGCCCCTGCAGCCTGATCGCAGGCATTCCTGTAATATTAAAAAAAGATCCAATATCCCTGGTGGTTCAGTGGACCTCTATGTGCCCCGATTGTGGGCATCACTGTAGTCCCCAATATCCTGGTGGTCCAGTGGACCACACTGAGCCGATCGCTGGCATCATTAATGAGAACCCCCAAGCCCAATATCCCTGGTGGTCTAGTGTACCCCACCCCACCGCCCACTAAGCCCCACCGCCCTCGCCTCCCATCAGCCAGTGGGCGGCAGCACCTCCAATTCAGATGCCGCCTCCTGTCGCACTGACAGTTGGTAGGGCTCCATGCCATTGGTTCTCAGCATGAGCCAATGGGCATGCAGTCCATACTGTACTACTTAGTCCAGATATGTGAATGAATTAATTCACATATCTAGACTGAGTAGTATGGTAGCGACACCCATTGGCTCATGCTGTAGAACCAATGGGCGTGCAGCCCTACTGAGCTGTCAGTCGGTGGGCAGGGCAGCAGGTGGTGTGCTGCCACCGTCGACTGACGGGGAGCGGGCGGTGGGCCCAGTTGGCAGGTGGGGTGGGGTACACTAGACCACCAGGGATATTGAACTTGGGGGGTTCTATTAATGATGCCTGCAATCGCTCAGTGTGGTCCACTGGACCACCAGGATATTGGATTTGGGGGTTCTATTAATGATGCCCACAATCGGGCTTAGTGTGGTCCACTGACCACCAGGGATATTGGACTGGGGGCTATAGTGATGCCCATGATGGGCATGGCTGGGGCACCACCAGGTGTGGCAGGAATGCGGTGGCAAACCACAGGTGGCAGCTGCTGTGTTGTGCCCTGCAATGTGGCAGCTCACCTGTGGGTGGCCATCACTTGTTCTTTTTTTTTGGACATAACTTTGTGCAGACGCAGGTAGGGGTTGCACATGCATGACTCTGCACATCCCAGGCTGAATATCGGGCTGTGCAGGTTATGCATGGGCACACCTCTACATGTGCCTGTAGACACATTACTGATGTTCGCGCATCGATTTGTGCGTGCACTTTTCCCTTTGAACATCACACTGAGCGCATCAGTGGGTTGTACATGTGCAACACTGTTGCGCCATGCACAACCCTTTGGAATATCTGGGCCTGGGTATACTGTGAAATGAATGCCCATGGTGGAGAAGGCCATCATTGCTTTCTATAAGATTTTCTCCCACTCTTGAAATCTATGGGGTTTTAAATGTCCAAATGAGGAATGTTATAGCTGTCCTAAGGTCTGGGACCTCCTCCTTTATGAGTGAAATCTAGATGGATAATTTCCTCTGGATATTTCAAACCCTTGTCCTCTGAAATGAATTTTTAAAAAGGGTACAGGGTCCTCATTGCCTTCTGTGCCCTTCAATAGCTTACATTAACTCGCCTAGCTCTGTCTTGTTCGTTATATTTTTGTGTCAGTAGTTTTAATTGCATTGCATGTTAAGCTACAGTGCCTGCAAAGATGTGAGAACATCTTCAACAGAGCTGACTCTTTCTTCCAGTTCCTCTTTTGCAGTGTAAGAGACTCTAACTTTTACTTACACTTGTCAACACAAAATTAAAATCAGCTATAGAAGGTCTCATCTCCTCAAATCCCAATTTTAACGTCTTGCTGAAGGAAAATCAATTATTTTGATACAAAGTCCAAGGAAACTGCTAATGGCTTTCCATAGTCTGTAGATAGGTTTCCAGCAGCATTGTAACAAAGCCTGATGTTGTATGAGCTGTATCCTTAGTAGCAAGAATAGTCATGTTTAAGTTAGTCTTCAGGGTATTGTTTCAGCAGTAATGTTTACATTCTCCCTTTGGAGTTTACGTTTCTGGAAGAGCAGGTGAATTGGGGAGTGGAGAAAGAGAAGAAATTGATGTGCCTGAGATTAGAATTTCAGGGAAAATACAAGGGCAGTGCTCCAAAATAGGGAAGCGTCAGTTACTGTAGTACAGTAGATGTAGTTACCTGTGCCAGGTTGTTGGGAAGGCCTTGGGTGTGCCAACAGGTCTTAATGGAGAATACAGCTGTCCCTGGGTTTGCAGGTTGAAGTTTAGTGGAAATGAAGTCTGTGTTATTGAAAAAGTTGGATGGAATGTGGAGACAGAATTGGTGGTTGCTGGAGCCTCTGGAACAAATAGAGTCATGATAGGTTCTCCTGGAGGGTAAAATGTGCTCTGAAATATCATTGGATTGCCTAATCAGTTTCAACATGACAGTAGAACTGCACTGAAAAACAAAAGCATTTAGCCTGACACTAACAGTCCAGAACTGGGGAGTGCATAGAGAGGCTTTAACTTAAACAAGCATTATTGAAAAAAACATGTGCAAGTGGCTAGTTTTACCTCTGACATTCTCACATTCATTTTTTATGTTGAACAAACTGAGTGGTGATGTGACCATCAGAGTGTTCTTCCTTCAGGCGACCATCGTGCTCCTGAAGCAACATCTGATAGCATCCCCTCTAGGTGACCAAATATTTAATCAAAATTCAATTTTCAGTTGCAGAACTTCCATCTAATTGTAAAATTCCACATTTGAATGATTTGAAGAACAACAAACTATACCAAATTACCAAATTATATGTCTTATGCTTTCTAGGCAGCTGAGCTATAGGCAGACAAACATTTAGTCAACATTCAATTTTCAATTATTTCCATTTAATTTCACGCAACACATACAAATTTGAACAACTCTGAAAGAAAATTTAAACTACTGTAACATGTGAATATATGGGCCATGTTTCATATTTAGAGCATTATAGGGACAATGTTATACATTTCTAAAAGTATTATAATCCCTGAAACTTTGAAACTACAGTACAAAAACAATGCCATTATATTTAATGAGCTCATGGACCTTAGAAATGGGGCTACGCGTGTCAACTTTTAAAATCTTGCTTAGAGAATGTCCATGTTGTACACTGCCGACATTTGCAAAGTAAATAGTGCTTAACGTCCAATTCCATAAGTCTTTCTGGAAATTGTGGAATTCTGTGATGACATTGCTGAAGCCATATCCATGAATTTTGCCCAACCATACACCTCTCCTGCAATGGAAGAGAACTGAAAAGGTTGGTGAGAGTAATTAGAAGATTAGATTTATAGGAGACTCCATTGTAAAGTAGCAGGAAAGTTGGAGGGTATTATAGGATCTGAATAATAATGAAGGTAAGGTGATTTTCCTGACTGTAGTTCAGCTCAGATGAATATAATCTACGGTATACCCAAGAATTACAGTTAAACAGAGGGCTTACTGCTGTGTGAATTGTGTTACGGAGTACTATACAAGTTCTAAGGACATGCAGAGTTTATCCTATGAGTTGTTCCCAAGAGGATCAATGTCCAGAGGGATCATTTATAAGGCCTGCATGGTTCTGGGGCCTGTGAAGAATGAAAGTGACATAAATTAGACAAGCTAACTTTTGTTAAGCTTTTGTTGAGAGAGGTGCATAGTCCTGCTTTGGCACGTTAGCAGTGTCTTGGGCAAAAATATGCATGCACAAGATGTGCTGTAGATTTGCCAGAAGGAGGTATAGTAGTCATGTCCAGGAATAGCAGTCTGGGAATTTAAATTAAAAGTTATTTGTTGTGAATGTAGCCAGTGCAGTGGGTCAATAATGTCAGGAGTCGGTGCAAGAATTTGCAAAGGCAAAACAGATGAGTTGGGTTACACAAGAATCATAGGCCTCCATCTGAAGAAAGGAAGCATATGGGACAACAAGTCCAACTTGAATGCAGGTAATATAAGAATAACACCCAACAAAACTGACTAGCCCGAGTGACTGATGTTCTTAAGACTATGACTTAAAGGAACTCTAACAGATATAGTGGGGAAATGACTGAGTACCAAGAAGGAAATCTGGCTATTCCAATTGGAGAGATGTGACAGAAAAAAGGAGTTAGTGACTTTTTAAGCAAGTGTGGCTATGTGAAGAACAAAATACCAAAAGGAACAAGCCATTCCACTTAGTCTAATTGTTCAAGTTAAGGGAGAAAAAGGGAGGGAGCAAAATCGTCACCCAGGAAGAAACCACAGGATTGCAAACAGCTCAGCTTAGTCTGTCAGATGTAATGGTTCTATGCTGTAGAGTGATGTTAAGAGTAGGTTGCCATGCAGTTCTGTCTTGAGACTGGTCCTCTTCAATATTTTCATCAATGCCATAGGAAAAGGACTACAAGGAAGCTGTGTCTCTTCACAGATTACACTGAGCTCTGTTGCAGTGTAGATAGTGAGCAAAAAGTGTTTTGTATCTAAAAAAGGACCTGAAAAGATTATCGAGGTGGTCCAAAGTTTGGCAGTTGATATGCAATGTGAAAAGTGCAAAGTGTTACCAATAGGGAACAAACCCAGAACACAATATTGGATGGAGGGGTTAAGTTGGACACTACTACTGAAGAAATAGACCTGTCAGTCATCATAATTGACTCCCTAAAACAATCTAGCCAATGTAAGAAGGCCTGTAGTAAGGCAACCAGGATGTTGAGATGTATCAGGGGATGTTGACAGCAAGAGGAAGGGTGATACTGCTTCTATGTAGATCACTGGTGAGAACACATCTTGAATACTGTACCTAGTTCTGGCGCTCCCACCTAAGGAAAGACAAAGACAGGCTAGAAGTGGTACAGCATGGGGTAACCAAAATGGTTCAGGTCCAGCAGGGCAGATTCTGTAAGGATTGGCTTAAGGCTCTAAACGGTACTCTCAGACACCAGAAAGAAAGGGAGTTACTACAGAGACCTTCAAATACCTGAAAGGAATGAACAAGGTAGATGTAAAGGCAGGACTGGTGAATGAAGAACACAGGGACATTAATGAAAGCTGGCAGTGGTCATTCAGGAGGAATGTGAGAAAGTTTCATTTTACAAAGAAAGTCTGTATTAATCAATATATGACTGTCTGTTCAGCTAAAACAACAGTTTGGTGCCCTTTACAATAGAAGGTTAGGTGATAGGAGAGTTAACTTATTTGTTATGCCATAAGAAGAGGGATTTAAATTTTCACTACAAAATGGAAATAGAGGAATTGCAAATTATGAAAAACTGATAGACCAAATCATTGAGACACAAGCTAGGGCCACCAGAGTGAAAGCTAATGCAAAACCACTGAACAAATAATGGTTTAATTGACAGTGTTAAAATAAAAAGAAAGTGATAGGAACATTAGCAATGGTAGTATATAAGAATTCAAGTAAAGTAAATATGCTAGCTCTAAGAAATGTTAGACGAGAACATAAGATACGCTACGGTCCAAGAAATAACTGTTTTATGTTCTGTTGTGTGACAAAAATAATCAAAATCATTGAAAATAGAGGTACTGGGGCTGGCTCAGTGGCACTGAGGGTTGAGGCGCTGGATGCCACACCTCATGCTATGCCGGGCGACCCAGGTTTGGAAATTACCTTGGGTTGCTGGGGTGCCAGCATGGAGGAAAGGGTGGAAGCAGGATTGAGCGTTAGCTCTCCTCTCCCAGGTAAAGGATGGGATCGCCCACCCGTAGTCCTGCAATCACTGAATGGAGGTTTGGTGCTGGTGCAAGCAGGCAACAGCATGACTGGACGGGAGGGCATCCTGGACGTTGTGCATGTGCTTGCCTCCACACACACACACACACACACACACACTACATCGGGGACATGTGGGCATAGGGTTTGGGAGAAAACCCACAGAAACCCAGAAATTAATATAAAAAAAAAGAAACTAGAGATACCAAGTAATTTTGGAGTTTAGTTTCTTATGGCTGCAAATATAATAAAGAAAACATAGGGGCATACCAGAAGATATTTTGGTAAAGCTTTCTATGACATATACAATGTAGAAGATGCTAGGTTAGAGGAACAGACACCATAAATGAGGACATGACAGATGTCAATGTTCCTGGCTTACATCACTCAGGACATACTTAAAAAAATAATTTTACAATAAAAAGAAATGAACTCCAGGAGTTGACATAATTAAAACAAATTGGTTAGAAACAGTTTTGACATGTAGGCAATGCTTTTTGCTCAATTATTTAAAGCTATCAATAGTACACTAAAGATTCCAAATGTTTGGAATAGTAGTGCCACTGTTATCTCTTCAATAAGAGTCTGAGGTCTGATACTAGATGCTATAGACTAATATCATTGCTAAGTATTCTGCTACAATTTATACTTGTTTTATTGAGTCATTGTCAGATTGAGGTGATGAGTCACACTTTTCACAGATCTTCAGGCAGATTTCAGGGGAAAATCACTTTACCACAGGTCATATTTCGTATCGAGATATTTGCAAGATAAATATTTATTAGGACTTTCAAAAAGTTGTTTGCAGCCTTAATAAATCGAAGTAGTGTGTTTGACAGAATAAATAGCAATTTGATATGGAAATTCTAATGCATTTCGTAACCGGGTAAGTGTACTGATCCAAGGTACCATTTTCAGGCATGTCCTGGGCCAACAGGTGGCAAAATATAACAGGCAAAATCATAAATACAGGCAGGAATAATAATGATATAACATACTAATAGAGCATTGTACACATTTTCATGGGTATACATAATGGAGCTATACATTAGATGTATATAAAATAGATAAAGGGAGTAGGTACTAAATGGTATGAGATTCACCCTGGGAGGGTGGGCTGAGAAATTAGAGAGCAAAGGGAAGTGATTATGAAGTATTTACTGAAGAGAGATGATAGTGAGCATTACAGTTAGAGTTACAGTATATTTGACAAAGAGCCATGATTTGAGGCTATGCTTGAAGTAAGAAGAGATACAGAAGAATGAAGAGGGTGGGTAATCCATTCCACATGGAGGGCTGCAATTAAGAGAACATTCCAACCCATGTTGGTGATGGATTAGGTACCTGAAGAGATGATACAGTGGAGGATAAAAGGTTACTGATAGGGGTTCTGAAATTGAAGAGGGAGGAGAGAGGATAAATATTGCTGCTTCTAAGGGTAGTATCCACAAGACATCCAAGGGTGTAGTCAAACCATCCTTATAGGGAGAGCCAGCCAAGGGAGCAGTAGAGATCACAGTGTTGAGTAGTGTAGGAGGCTGACAGGAAAAGCGTCAGGCATTGTTGTAAGCTACCGAGAGCCTAGACTGAGGGTGGTAGAGGTCCTGGAGTAGATAGGGGAGCAATAGTCAAAGATGGGGAGCATATTACCCATGACTATAGCAAGGCTAGCCTCCTTGGTGAGGTAGGGTTTGAGGTGATAGGCAACACACAGTTTCTGATTTACCCAGTGGACTATATGATTAATGTGGTTATTAAACATGAGAGCGGGCTCACACAACACTCCTAGGCACTTGAAAGAGGAGATGTTTTCCAGTGCAGGGCCACCAGGGAGTGTGAATGCTGAACTGGATCATCACTTGCAATTTGCTGTTTTCAATTTCAGCGCCTTCTCAGGGTAGTGCTATTGGTTCCACGCCTATGTAGAGCTCCCTGATTGGCTGGTCTCACTTACCTGAGACAGGAGCACCCTAGACGTGTGGCTTAATGTAAGCCTGCATCCATGTACTCGGCTTCTAACTTATATATTTTAATTTAGCCTGTTCTGCTCGGCCTGTGTAAAGTAACTTACCATTCTCCCCCGCTGCAGTTTCTCTCAACTGTATGTGCACTGATTCAGTGCTAACTCTGCAAACTTCCCTTGATTTTTCCCCAATTAAGCTTTCACTCTGTACACTGCCTTGAACTGAGTTTGTAAAAGGTTTTACTGGCTTTGTTAATATATGTATATTTTTAGTCCTATTTAACACTGTCTGGGTTTACATGCTTACTGCTATGGACTTAGTTTCTGTAGAAAATTCAGTGAATTGTAAAATCTGTGTAGCCTCTGTCTTCAGCCTAAGGCTCCTGCCCTTGACTTTCATTCTTAATCATCTTCCTTTGTCCCCTGTCCTCCTCTGTCTCTATTCTGTCCCTCCTGCCCTCCCCATCAGTCTGTTCTTTTGTGCTAGTTTTGGATTCCCGAGTTAGCAGCACCTTGCCTCTGTCTGAGACCACCCCTGACTTGTCTTTCAAGTTGGTGCTTAGCTCTCTTGTGTGTCTCTGTTTAGACACCACCATCTGCTCCTATTTAATTTGCTGTCTCCTTCCTTACAGGTGCCACTTACCCCATAGGCAGCAGTCACGATCCAGCCATAGCACCTCTACAGTGCAAAACCTGATCCACCCACCCCTCAAAGTGATAGATAAGATCGACACTTGAAAAATTACCATGATTTCTCTGGGCTGTGTGAGCGCTGAACGGATCATCACTTGCAATTTGCTGTTTTCAATTTCAGCGCCTTCTCAGAGTAGCGATATTGGCTCCATGCCTGTGTGGAGCTCCCTGATTGGCTGGTCTCACTCACCTGAGACAGGAGCACCGATACGTGTGGCTTAATGTAAGCCTGCATCCCTGTACTCAGCTTCTAATTTATATATTTTAAATTTAGCCTGTTCTGCTCAGTCTGTGTAAAGTAACTTACCATTCCCCTGCTGCAGATTCTTCCAACTGTATGTGCACTGATTCAGTGCTAGCTCTGAAAACTTCCCTGAATTTTCATCCCACCCCTCCCTCCCAGGCCTCCTTTAAATGCACACAGTCTCCGCTCACTTCTCTCTGATGTTTCAATTTATTGGTTACTTACTGTCAGCAATTGCAATTCCTCCCATCACCTTTTGCAACTAAGCCTTCTAGCAGCTTTATCTCATTCTGTCCTGCTGAGGCATACCATTTTGTATTTTAGGTTTGCTTATTGTTGACCAGCATATCCTGTCTTGCTAAGGCAGTTGATTTTGAGCCAGGTGATCTCTCTAGTACTTAGTCTGCTCCAGAGTAGTAGCTAAGAAATTTGCTTCAATGCATTTCTGCCCCAGTACTACTCTATAGTCAGGTGAACTCTTTTCTTTATTAGCCTGACTAGGAGCTGTACTTATGATTACTGCTTCAGACTCCACTGCCTATAGTAGTATTCTGCAGGGATTAAGAAATTCTTCTCCATCGAGAATCCTTCTCTTGCCAGCACTTGTAGTGCCCATTGGGTGATAGTCTCATAATGAGGGCATATTACCTGCTTCTATGCTTGTCTCTGCTCATCTTACATGTATTGGACCTGAACGTGAATCAAAAAATAACTCCTAGAGTGGAGAATGGTTCTCTTTTTACATTGTCTGACCAGGACTTTTCCTATCAAGTAGAACTTGTATGTGCTCTAACTTCCCTAGCCCCCAACTGGTCCTTCCCTTCACTGGCATACAGGAACTCTCCTAGAGCCTGCTCACAGAGACTACCACCTTCTGCATACTCCTCCCTACTCCCATTGATTCTCTCAGTCAAGGTATTATTGTATGCAGCATTAGGAAAACTGGGAACTAGCCTCAGAACTTCCTATATTGCCACAGACAAATCACTTAACTGAAAGAAGATCCAGCCACCCACACTTTTCCTAGGACTCTGCAGGAAACTCTTGTTCCTGCTTTTACTATGCTCTGGAAATGTTGAGCTTAATCCAGGCCCTCTGACACCCATGGAATCCCCAGCAGACCTACAAGCCTCAAGGGCTTACATTCTTGCATGTTAATGTATGAGCCTATTAAAAATTACTTCTGTTCAGGCCTGGGTATGTCACACTGTTACAGATGTTCTGGTGATTACGAGTCCTGGCTCTGACCAGCGACCAGTAAGAACGAGTTAACATCCCTCCTACTCTTTGTTCAGATCGGACAGGCAAACCAGAGGTGGTGGGGTAGCTATTTACATCAATTTACATTAAGGGGTGGGTAGAAAGGATGAGAAGGGACTTGGAAAGGTTGGAGGAATGGTCAGACATATGGCAACTTAGATTCAATGCAAAGAAGTGCAAAGTAATGCACCTGGAAATAAAAATCCAGGAGAAGAGTACACAATAACAGGGGCGTACTAACGACAACAATAATGGAAAGGGATCTAGGTGTAGTCATATCAGATGACCTAAAGGTGGGTAAGCAATGTGAGAAGTCAGTAAGGAGAGTGAGGAGACTGGGATGCATAGGAGGGGGCATCACAAGTAGAAAAAGGGAAGTGGTTATCCCTCTATACAGTCAGTTGGTGAGACCCCATCTGGAGTACCGCGTAGCATTTTGAGTCCTCATCTATGCAAGGACATAGACAGAATGGAAGCAGTCCAGAGGAGGGCAACTAAAATGGTGCAGGGTCTACATCAGAAACCATATGAAGAGAGACTAGAGAGCTTAGTATGTATACCCTTGATGAAAGGAGGGACGGGGACATGATAGAAACTTTTAAGTACTACAAGGGAATCAACAAAGTCCAGGAGGGTAGCATCTTTCAGAAAAAGAGATGTGTAAAAACAAGGGGCACAATTTAAAGTTAGAGGATGGCTCAGGGGTAATGTGAGAAATTATTTTTCTCGAGAGAGAGTGGTGGATGCATGGAACCGCCTTCCTGGAGAGGTTGTGGGGTCTAAAACAGTGGGGGAATTCAAACATGCATGGGATAGACATAAGGCAATTTATAGTGGGAGCTGCAGGAAGTAGGCTGTTGGTTAACTAGAATCTGCAGCTTATCCAATAGGTAGGAAATGGGCAGTCTGGGTGGGCCAAGTGGTCCTTATCTGCCGTCAAAGTCTATGTTTCTAAGGATAAATTCCGTGACTCCATAATTGACTCAACCTCTGTCCCAAAAGAATTCAAAAGCTTATCATTAAAGATTGAAATTGCCATCAGTGTCTCATTATGTATAATAGGATGCTACAGACCCCCATCAGCTGGACTACAGTTGTTAAAACATCTTGAAAACATCCTGGGTTTGACATCTTCAGAAGGTATCATACTAGGGGACTTCAACTTAGACTGGATCTCCAGTTCATCCACCCACTAAAATGTTCTGTGAGTCCCTTGGGTTGTCACAGCTAATAAACAAATCTACTCATCCTAACAAGCTCAACCCTAATAACAGTACTCTATTGGATATCATTTTAGTTAACAAACCCCATTTATTCTCCCATGCAGGCATCTTTTCTCTGATATTAGCGACCATTGCTTCATCGTGTGTGTAAGATCCATTCTTAAATCCACAACTGTACCAAAATTCTCCTTAAAAGGTGTATACGCAACTTTGATCTCCATGAGTATATATTAGACTTAAGAGACTCCATGCAATGGCAGGACTTCTATCTAGTCAAGTCCCTGACTACGGCTTATGATATTTTCTCAGAAATTGTGCTAGGGGCTCTCAGCAAGTATGCTTCCATTGTAAAAGTTCATGTCAGAAACAAATCCTGTTGGTGGTTTACAGAAGACCTGAAAGATGCTTTGCAGAATAAGGATGAACTCTGGAGAACTGCTAGGAAAACTAATTTAATAAATGACTGGAACTCTTTCCGGAGGTGAGGAACCTCTCACCAAAATGGACAGAGAAGCCAAAGATAATTTCTACCACTCTCAGCTGGAGAGCTCCCCAAGAAAAGGCTCCAAATTCTGGAAGACTATCAAAGACATTGAAGGTCACACCACTGTAAATTCCTACCTACTAAATTTCTGATCGACAATACTGTCATCTCCGACAGACCATCTATCCTCGATGCTCTCAATAATCATTTTGCCACTGTAGGGCTAGCCTTGACTCCTCTCCCATGAATATCCTCCTCCAACAACTTAGATTGGATACACAAGAAAAACCCTTCCCAGTCCATCCTTCTCTCTGCAGCCTACCTCCATGAAAGAAGTCGAAGATCTTCTCCTTTAGCTGGACACTAGGAAAAGTGATGGGGCCAACCTAATTGACCCATACTTCTTAAAGGTCGGCTACCATGTTTATTTTTATTTTATTTAGTTTTTGTTGACCAGGTAAGTGCACTAGACAAATCCTGCCTATTTTCAGACATGACCCGGGGAGGGTGTACAGATGAGTGCCAAAATGACCTTGAACCAGATTAAGCTGTTGGTGGTATTTTTTAGTGAATGAGGAAATTTGGCCAGGAAACTGGGAAATTACCCTATACTCTAGTAAGTGCCATGGGATCTTTAACATCCACCTGAACTACCACTAATCCAGGCAGATGGGACCTTGGTATAACGTCTCATCAAAGACAGCACCTCAGGAGTGCAGCACTCCTCTCATGCTGCACTACAGTGTCAGTACTGGGATATTAACCTAAGTGCCAGATGTGTGAACTAAACCCACAGCCCTCTGATCTCCCGGCCTCAGAGGCGAGTGTGCTACCTACTGAGCCACTGACACAGCTCCATGCAGTCCCAATTACTCATCTCTTCAACTTATCCTTGTCCCAGGGTAATGTACAGCTCATTTGGGAAAATGCACTTGTGGTCCCTTTGTTTAAGTCTGGAGATCCTAGTGACCTCAATAACTACAGTTCAATCTTCCTACTTCCAATCCTGCCAAAGATGCTGGAGAAAATAGTGAACTCCCAGCTTTGGAAGTACCGGAATCAGAAAAATTGCTCAACCCATTACAATCCAGTTTTAGAGCACAGCACAGTACAATCTCTGCTCTAGCCAAGGTGACAAATGACTGGCAGCTTAGATTAGACAAAAAAAAAAACTTTGTCTGCAGTTTTTTGGACCTAACAAGGTGTTTGATGCCGTTGACCACAGACTGCTTCTGTCGTCCCTCCAGAACATTGGTTTGTATTCCCTATCCCTTAAATGGTTCTCCAACTACGTCTCAGGACGACTTCAACAATTCAAGGCAAAGGGAATTTGCTCCACCAAACCCTATTGACAGGTGTACCTAAGGTTCGATTCTTGGTCCTTACTCTTCACCATTTATATTAACAATGCAGATGCCCCATCAAAGAAGCACAAATATACCTATTTGCAGATGATATGGTACTCTATGCTAGTAGCCCCACACCTGTAGCGGCCTGTAAGCCCTTCAAAATGAATTTAATCTGCTGCAACATCAGCTTATAAACCAGAAACTGCTCTTAAATGCAAAAAACAAAGCAATGTTCCTCTCGCCCCTTCAAAATGCAACAAATCCTGCAATTGCTGGGACACTCCCGCAGATCACTACCATTCTAGTTGAGCAGTTGGACTATGTACCAAAGTTCAAGTACCTGCAGGTCTGGTTAGACCATAGACTTACTTTCACAGATCACTTAGAAGAACTGGCAAAGAAACTTAGACAAAGACTTGGTCTGTTCTTTAAGATTAATAATCTCCTCACAAGAGAGGCTAAACTGAAACTGGTTCAAACTACCTTTCTTTCCCTATTGGATTACACAGACTTTCTATATAGTCAGGAACCTGCAGGTACCCTAGCCAAACTCAATACGCTTTATCCACAGAGCCATAAGATTTATCATGGGTCTTCCATACTCAATCTACCACTGTGCATTGTACACGGCAGTGGGATGGTCATCCTTGCTTACAGATGGCAAAAAATGTTGTGGTTTGGACATACAAAGCTATCTCAAATAAACTGCCCCAGTATATCTCTGTCTGTTTACCTTTGTGCACTCTGGGGAAGTAAGCCTGAGAAACACCTCATATATGTACCTCTGTGATTACAAAGCAAATTCTCACATTCGCAGAGCAGCCATCAGCTTTGTGCTCCCTCAACTGTGGAAACAGCTGCAAAAACATTGAAATTAACTCACCCCATCAGCCTTGCAGCTTTTAAATCTCTATATCTACATCATTAGGAGTCCTGTGCCTGTCTACCATAAATAGTGACTCCTATAAGTCCAACACACTCTAATTACAACTTTTGAAAGAATGACCACATCTACAATCGACTCTTCCCTCTCCCTTTTTCTACCCCATATCTGTCCCTTCCACATTCCTTTGACCCTGGTTGCAGCTCTAAATTCTCCATACCGCATCAATATATATCTTTTATATTAGGTTTGATTTATGTTCAGTGCACCTGATATTTATATTTCTTTACTTTTATGAAAAATTGTGTCCTACCCAAAACTAGCTGTATCTTCTGTTCCAAACATATACTACTGTCAATGCTACCTGCTGATACTTTGCACATATTGTATTATTGTATCTCACTTTATTTTCTATTATTACTATTTTTTTGTGTTGCATCCCATGTATATTGTCCCTTGTTCCTTGTTATTAACAAACCTAGGTCCACCTCGAAATGAGCTTGCTCAACGGTGATCGCCTGGTTAAATAAAGACTTTGATTGATTGATTGATATGAGGAGGCATTTTTGGTGTGGTGGGTCTTGGCTCGGTATGCTATTGACCCTTTTTTTAAGCATTGACCAACAGAAGGTTGGATGAGAACCAGTTTGATGCCATACAGTAGTTCTCAGATAAGACTGAGGAAAAGAGATGAAGGAAGTTGTCACTATGAAAGATGACATGATCATCTGCGTAAAGTAGTGAACTACAGGTTAGGCTGTTGGCAGGGACAAAAGTTGACAAAATAAAGAAGAGGAGAAGCCCAGGATGAGCTCCCTGAGGGACACCTACAGTGACAGATAGAGGAGGGAAGTGGTTTTAGCAATACATACAGATTGGAAGCATCTGGGGAGGTAACTTCAAAACCAGGTGGTGATCTCAGCAGAGTAACCAAGTGATGATAGCTTGGAGACGAGAAGGGAGTGACTGACCATATCAGAGGCTTTCAATAAGTCAATGAGGACAGCACCTGTGGTGTGCCCATGGTCCATATTAGAGAGGATGTGGTTGGAGAAAGGGCAAGGGCTAATAGGCATCTTAAAAAAAATTATACAGTTACTGCACAGTAATAATTTAGTAAGAATAAGATTTTGCAGAGATGGAAAACTCTCACACATTATAACAGTAGACCGGGGTGACACAATGTTGTATTCTCACCCATTTCTTATTTAAGAGCTACATTTATTCTGTCAGTGTAAGAACTAACTAAAAATGTATGCTGCACTGTTTGTAATCTTTCCATTCCTACTACATGTTACCGTACATGGATGATGTGGTCATGTTCTTCCTACACCAGAAGGGTTAAAACAACTTTAAATATGTTTTCTTCTCTACTGGCTGGATTAAAACTAAATAATAATATCGGATATAATATTGAATATTAAATCAACTATTTTATTCTTAGGTACAAACAGGCCATCACACGTGGGTTTAATATATAATACTATTGAATATAAAATCAATGTTATTCTTTAGTACGAAGAGGCCATTATGCCTGGGTTTAATTTTCCCTCGATGTACACAATTATAAATATTTTGAGTTTGCATTTAGCTGTAAAAACTCATGGAAATCATACGGGAATCAAACCAGTAAGAAATTAAAGCAACAGGTGAATGGGTTATTAAAATTTCATGCTGAATATTCAGAAAGTACCTTTTCTTATAGTATGAGAATATTTGAGGCAACTATAAATCCTGGCCTGTTGTATGGTGCTGAGACATGAGGAGCAAACAGTAGCAAACCTAAAACTGAGTACATTCACAACTAATTTTAAGAAGAACTCTTGTTTTACCTAACTTTATCCCATGATACCATCATAGAAGAGATAGGAACATGTCACTATATTCAGTTTGCATGTTGAAAACAGTTGGATGTTTCATCAGAGTTCTAAATGTAGGTAATTGTAGACTACATAAAATAGCATTATATAAAGCTATTTCAGAGTCCTAAACTAGATCTTGAGCAAATAATTGGAAGTGAAAGTTTTCATCGTCTTTAAACAAAGCGACTGCTGATTGATTAAAACTGTTCTTCTGCAACTTTCTTGATCAATTTAAGAAGTTCTTCAGTCAACAAATAGTATATATTGAAATGCAGGCTTACTTGAAAGGGATAGGAATATCCACTATGAATTGAATATAAAGAATTCAGTAACAGTCTGGGATAGAGACAGCTATGGTTCCACCTATACAGGGCTCTGGAGGCAGTGCACACAGTCATTAGGGCACCAAGTCTCACTTTGTGCATGGGCTAAGCCCTCCTTTCTAAATATTCTATCTGGGGTGGACCTTGGGGAGGGTGGTGAGTTCCACTATGTGGCATCCTAATGAAGGTTGTACTGCCACTGGCACACAGATGGCTGGAAGGGAAAAGGACATTGACTTTTGCAGAAATCACAGTAAAAGACCATTGAAAAGTTTACAGTAGGTGTTAAATAACTCCTTTATCATTTAACACTTTATATCTAAAAGATACAGTCTCATGTTGTTGTGGTGATATTATAGCCTTGAAGATTATTTTCTATGTAATTTGTTCCTTTGTCCATATTATGACTCTATAAAATAGACATTGAGTATTCCAGTCCTCTGAAACTATGATGCATACCTAATAATTTTAATTGCTTTTATCTGTAATAACAGCAACAAAGAAAACTCATTATTTATGCAATGGATTCTTTTTGTCAGTGGCATGCAAAAACTCTGCAAATTGTGAAATGAATATGTGCCTTAATGGCATGTTGTTATGACATACACCTTTTGGTAAAATAAACTTTACCTACCAAGAGAAAGTAGTTGTGCTGTATAACAGCCTACCATCAGGGTTCTGCATACAAGAACCAGTAATGGTTTCAAACATGGTGGAATTGAATAAAAGGTTCAATGGTAACAGAGGGGAAATCAGCAGAGCATGGCAATAACCCAGAATAAATCCTGGGTAGGACAGAATGAAACAGGGCAGACTGGATAGACCAGTGTTTTTTTCTGTTGGCATGTTTTGTTTCTGTGTGCTTTTGAATGTAGAAATTCCACAAGAATGATTCTGGAGTCATTACCAGTTACATTATCATGAATATTTTTGAAAATGATGCCAATAACAATCTGCAATATTTCCACTGTAAAACTAAACTGTTAGACCCATCTTTTCATAAAGTGAAAGGGTAACTGACATCTACTAGAAACATGAGGCCACAGCCTCGGAATGAATAAATAAACCAAATCTGTTACCTTGATAGTTTAAGTGCTTGATTTTATTCTCATGCAAAACTCATGCTTGACATGCAAAACAATTTTATAGCAACATGATATAGTACAAAGACACTCAAACTGGTAAACATAGAGTTCTCTCACAGTACAGTTCGTGGACCCACTCTTTCTCTCTTGTTCAAAATGGCATCAACATGCCTGATACATCTCAGGCATGCATGCTTTGTCAAGTACTAACAATCCTGAACCAATTTTTTCAAGCATTGATAGATACTGGGATACATAACAATGGATATGCATAGCAAATTTCAGGTCTATACCTGCAACAGCAGGAAGTTCCAAACATCCACATTGTTAGAACATTTTCAAATTTCACATATAGTTGTATACTGAAACTATATACCCATAAATTCAAAATTACTAAGACAAATCAATGCACATATAGTAGTTCTATGATCCTTCCAAAAGGATACACATGCTTATTTGCACATCTCTACCTTCTAAGATGACTGTTTTGAAACAGATAAATGTGCTTACCAAATTTCCCCTAAAATGTCATGATATTCAACATGTTTTAATAATCCTAACATCAAGGAATCATCAATCAATCAATCAATCAAGTATTTAACCAGGCGTTCATCGTTGAGCAAGAAGCTCATTTGCAAGATGGACCTGGGTGGAGCATGAACAATTGTATATACAGGTCAACACAGGTATTTACAAGGCAATACAGATAATACTCTTTACAGAGAGGAAGAAAAGAAGATCATATGTACATAGAATTATACAGATATTGTACAGATTACACGGTATTTACATACATAGAAGTGTCTATAGGAAGATAAAGCAGGTTATCTAAGGTTGCAGGAGGAAGTAATGGAAGAAAAAAAATAAAAATAAATATACACCAGGTAGGGTGAAGGTGGGGGAAGAGGTGAGGGAAGAAAGGCTAGGAGGGCGACGCCCAGAGGAGTTGGTAAAACTGGATGTAGAGAAGGTGAATGGAGAAAAGGAGTATGTGTGAGCCCCAGGATTGAATGCTATGAAGTACGGGTCATGGTAGGATGTCTCAACCCAGGGTAGTGAGCCCTATCCAAGGTTGGGAAAAGGAAGAATAAGGGATGGATAGGCCTAGTGTTGATAAGACAGGGGATAAGAGAGAGAACAATTAGGCTGGTGAGGAGCAAGCTGGGGGTCAGTACTTAAATTGGGTCTAGGCATGGCTATATACCAGTGCAGACACCGGTACTGGATCTGAGTGGGTGAAGAATACATACTTCTTCTGATTGTATAGAAATAAAGCATCTTGAAGGCATTTATACCGATTAGAGTGCTTAATTTGAGGGTTTTGTAGATCGTTCCATGAAGTTTATGGCTGCCTTGCAAAGTAGGATTTTGCTTTGGACCTTAAGTGTAATAGCTGAGTAACTCCCACGCGCTCTTCCCAACTATACTCAGGGAAGACAGCAAGAGATATAGTAAGGCAGCTTATTAGAGATGGCTCTATAGGTCCAGAGCCGAGGCGTTTCTGTGGCGCCTGAACTTTAGTGATGTCCACCCCACTGCCACATATAGGGTGCAGTGATGTGTCAAGGAGAGTCCCATTATAAACCTCAGTGCTCAATGGTAGAGTGTCCAGTTTAGCCATGTAAGAGTTGGGGCATCGGCTATAGAAGAAATCAGTGTAATTAATCAATGATAGGAAATGGATTGGACCAGTTGTTTCTTGGCATCTCTGGTGAGAAATTGGTTGATTCTAAAAACAGTCCAAGCCTTTGCCAAAGTCATTTTAGCAAGTCCTCGATATGTTCAATGAAGGAGAGTCTTTGGTCTATCCAAACTCCCAGATACTTGAATTTTGTAACAAATTCAGTTTTCACCTAGAACTGTGGTCATTTGGGAACTGTCCCACTGGACACAGGGTTAGCTGTAATGGATAAAAGGGAGAGGACATACTAACATACTATTTGCCAGCAGATTAGGGCCTTATGGTCTATCGAGTCTGCTCGAACCTCAAATCCCTAGTTGGGTGCCGAGGCCCTCCCTCCCTTGTGTTCCCCATCACTTTAGTTTTTGGCATTAAGCAGTAGCTTTTTGGAGGAGTTGGCTTTGCAAAGGCTGAATTCTGACTGTAGGTCATTGCAGGCAGCTTCAGGTGTTGGGCGCATCACGAGAACTGTATCATCTGCAAACAGATGGATGTTGGCTTCTTTTATACAGTAGTCAATGTTATTAATGTAGATTGCAAAAAGTAAGGGCCCTAATATAGAACCTTGGGTACCACTCTTTGCAAAGTTTTAAGAGGACAGGCCTCCTTCGGTTTTAACTTGTTGAAGGCACCCTGAAAGATAGTCAGTAAACCAAGCAGAGAGGAGGGTCCACACCTATGGTTTGAAGGAGGAGAGGAGCAGACTATGGTCGACGGTGTCAAAAGCCTTGCTTAGATCAAGGAAAACAGCACAAATAAAGTTTTGCTCTCAAGATTAATCCAGACTGCATAGGATTTAGAAGTTCTCAGACTCGAGGTGAGTCCTCAGCTGTGCATTTACAATTTTCTAGGAGCTTGGACAGGATCAGAAGGAGAGAAATTGGCCTATAGTTATTGAGATCACCAGGGTCACCTGATTTGAACAGTGGTATGACATGTGCTGTCTTCCATATAGGTGGTAAGGTGCCCTGAGACAGGGATAAGTTAAAAGGTGGGTGAAGGTGTTGCTAGTATGTGGTAGGCAATTTTTTAGGAAGTAAGGATCAAGGGTGTCAGCCCCAGCACTTTTCTATTATCCAACTGAAGCAATGAGTCCTCTACCTCTTTCAGTTGGGCAGGTTGAAGTGAAAGGCAGCGAAGCTATCAGAGTTTCAGGCAGTTGGCTACAGCGGTCTGGGGACGAAGTATATGTTTGAGGATTTATCAAATGCCATGCCTGCAGTACAAAGTGGTTATTGAATCGTCAAGTATACTCATCTTTTCGGTTATAGTCAAGTTGCCAGAGGTAATCTTGGTCGGAGAAATTTCCTGGGAAGTGGCCTAGCAGATCATTGATTGTGTTCCAGAGCTTGATTGGGATCTTTGAGGCAGAGTCGAGTTCGGATTTGAAGAAGGTGGCCTCGATTCTCTGATTGTTTTGGTACATAAATTTAGTAGTCTCCTGAACTGGTTCCAATCCTCTGCAGTGTTCAGTCTGCACGCTTTTTCAGAGCTTATCTCTTTCTAGAAGCAAGGACTTGACCTGAGGGGTGAACTGTTTACAGGTTTTGGTCCTAGTTCGAACTTTAATCAGAGACATACTCATTAAGGGCCCTTGATAGAATGTTGTGGAAGATATTGTAGCTGATGTAATTGTTTTGGCCAGGTAGAAATCTTTCCACTGAGGGGTACCAAAGCTCATTTAGGTAGGCATGTTCATTGAAGTTGCACCTGTTTCATCATCATAGGAACTTGCTGATGGGTGCTGGGCTGTTGGTGGATCTTACTCACAATAAAACAATAGTCGCTGGCGCCTGAGAAGAAGACATCAGCATGGAAGAAGAGATGAGGTTTGCTCACCATTAGCACATCCAAAAGTATACTTTACTGGGGTTCTTCACATTTGGGCATGTTAGTTCAGTAATAACCAGTTCAGTAATAAGTTAGGCCAGCCCATGTTCATCATCATCCACAGAAGGATGCAAGGGGACAGCTGTGTTAGAGAGCAGTCAAAGTCAAGGTCTCCTAAAATAATAGTTTCTGGCAGCCCTGTCCCAACTTGTCACTTAGATATGACACAGAAGCTGTAGGCCAGCAGGCGGTGGTCTGTAGCATCCTATTACAGATTGCAGTAGTCTGTGTAATTTCCACTTTGAGAATTAGGCATTCAATTCAGCTGGCAACAGATGCCGAGGATAACAGAAGGCAGAAAATTTGTCTTTAACACTAGATAGCTACCTTCCTCCTCTGGCATGCCTATCAGCTCTGAACAAAGGCACAGTTGGGTATGTTTACTACTCTATCAGTGGTGCTGGGTCTAAGCCAAGTTTCAGAAATCACAAGTATGTCAGGGAGGTATGATTTACCCAGGTTTGTATTAAGGTTATCTTTTAAGAGGCTACATACGTTAATATGCAAGAAGCTTATTCCTTTTAAATTTGCTAGTTCTGCTGGCAAAGCAATAGCTTCTGGGGGTCCAGGGTTGAGTTCTACGTTGCCTGAACACAGCAGGAGGATAAGTAGGATTTTCTAAGAGCGCCAATTATAAGCTTGTAATTCCTGCCTTTCTCCCATCTAGTAGATCTGATGTTTTTAGGGACTGAAAGTAACCACCATAGAAGAGCTGATCTGTTGTAGCAAGAGCTAGTACCCCTACCACAATAGGCGGGAGGAGACAGAAGTCTGCGTGGTGGGATGTGAGCCTTTGTGGTGGGGGAGTGTTATAAGTACTACTGGTATGTGTGCACAAGAGCAGGGTTCAAGGTATTGGTACTTGGAATCACGGAGGCAATTAAAGGATAAGTTGCCATGTGGTATACAGCATAAGGTGCCATTGTAGACCAAACATGATGGTAATTTCAGGTGTCCAATGCTGGGAAGCTGGTATCAGCAGAAAAAGGGCAGTATAAGGAGCCATATACTGCCCAACATGATGGTACCTCAAAAGGAGCACTCAATTAGCCTAGGGCCAGTGGGGTTGCTGGATTAATGCAGCTTATCAGTAGCTCTGATCCAGGTCAACCCAAATTTGATAGCATTTAAAAATATTTAGTGGTGAAGGCACAGCCAAGGAGAGCCTATGCTTTAGTAAGGCGAGGCCCTAAGAGTTGGATCCCGTAGGCTGGACAGAGAAGAGGGATCACGAGCTAAGTCTCTATTGGTGGGGCACTGCGCCAGAGATGTGGACTAATATTTTTGGCAGGCGCTACTGTATTTAATAATCAGTGGAGGTGGGGAGGGGCAGTCAAAAAGTTGCGGCAGTTGCCGTGACCTTGTAGGGGCCTTGGGCGCATGTCTGTGGTCTTGAGCATCGGCGAGAGCAGCACCGACCACCCAGTAGCCTGGGAATCCCGTGGCTTAGGAGCTGGGAGCCTGGGTGACAGTTCCTCGGCTGAGGGAGAGAAGGAGAGTGAGGGTTAATAAAGGGACTCACATAAAGGGTTAGACAGAGCAGCGGGAGTCCAAAATTTGCAGAACAAAGGGACGTGTATTACTTTGGCACCCAAAAGTGTCTAGGGCCAGTGCACGTATGCAGGGAAAGGGCTGTAAACACTAGATTTCTTTCCCAAACCACAATTCAAGTCCTTTCAATTACAGACTGGGTTAACACTCGGCTTTTAACATTTGTCCCAACATAAACATTTTTAGAGTTTAAATCAAAGAGCAGAAGCCGGCTTCTGCCAGGGACCAATCAGAGAGTGGTCTGAGAGGGTGCTCGCAATCCGTTGGTTGCGGTAATGGCTAGTGGCTTGTAATAGACTAGCTAAGCTGGAAGGTAAAGTAAGACCAATTGATGCATCATGCCAATGTTTCTTTCCTCTAGCTCAATATATGAAGGAGTTATATGAAAATAAACAATTTTCCAAAATGTCATGAAAATCTGTAGATATTCTAAGAATTTTATGGAATTATATTATTATTCTGCAAATGCAAAATTTTGTAATTCTTCATGGCTCTAAATGTAACCATTTTCCGACTTTTCAGCCTGCTCTAACCAGGGTCCTGCTAAGTCCGACCAAATCCCTGATGATAATATCCTCTATGGTAATCAGTTTCCAGGTGCTCTTGAGCCCAATGTGATGGTAGCCTTTACATTAGCAGTAAGCAATGCCATCTGACAAGCACCAATACATACTGACTATTCATCGTGGCAGCTTTGTACCACCTGCTTAGAACCCTTCTCCTCCTAAAGGTGGCATCCATAGCAGGCTCTAATGCAAATGGTTTCAGTGATAATTGAGTCAGTAGCAACACTTTTCTGTCTTGGTAGCCTCAGATTGCTTAGTCACAGCATGCCATGGCAAAAAACATCTCAACCACTAACAGATATTTGGTGCATGAATAACAGACATGGGGCAGATTTTCCAAGCTTTACACTGGGCACAAACCTGCTGTGCCAGAATAGGTCCAAATTGAGACCGCTGCAATATTCAAAAGACCAGTTAGCACTGGTGCTATATGATAGCGCTTGACTCTAAAAGTTAATGTAGTCAGGGAGGGGCCATGAATGGCAGTGCATCAGCACATTCAAAAGAACGTTTTGCATGACCTGTAGCATGGCACAAAATACCGCCATCAAAAGCAGTTGGTAATACCATGCAATCAAGGGAGGTGGATCATCCTGTCCCTGATGCATAGCAGAGCACAGAACAGTGAAACCCAGTAGTCTGGCTCCCCATCTCATTCCCTGACATCTGTACATGAGCACATTATCCCTGGTAGTCTAGTGGTCCCCCACCAACTATGATATCTGTTCACTGACAGTTCAGTAAGTAAGCATGTAGCCTTTCATGCATTGATGGTTACTATTTGTATGGTGCTCTCTGTGTCTGCCACTTACCGGGTTCTCAAACTCTGTCTCTCTCCTCCTTATCTCCCTCTCCTCTCTCTCTCTCTCTCTCTCTCCTCTCGAATATATGCTACACCTTGAAAAGCTGTGTGTCACCATCTGTCCTGCTGCCACTAGGTGAGGTGCACTGTATTCATGCCTCTGTCGGCCCAGGCAAGGGGGCAACATTCCTCTGCTACCTTGTCACTCTCTTGCAACACACCCACTGTGGCTGGTGTCCCAGGTAACGTTCTGTGTTATTGATCATGCCTGCTTGTGCTATCTCCACCCCATCAACCCACACAGAACTGTGCTGCTGATGATTATCCCATTCCTAGGTGTGATCCCACCATCCCTTCCAGCCATCTCAGAATGTGCCACAATGCAGTGACCAGCATCATCCCCCCTTCACAGGGTGCCACAGGTGGCTGACTCAGGGCAATGTCTGTGGGTCCCACCTCCCACACCACTCCCTGGCATGGTACATAGTGAGTGTCTGTCCTCTCCCACTGCCTTGCTATGTCCAACAAAGAGTGCTGCATCAGTGGTGGCACAAGAATGTCTGTCCGAGTAGTAAACCTATATACTGCAGTCTTGTACTCTAGCCATCCTTGATCCAGAACTGATGGTGTCTACCTCTATGGACATCGTTGGGTGGGATGTGCAATATTGCTGAGTAATGTGCTGGCTATCCAGGCATAGGGTATGTGTAGTAGCACAGCTCCATGCTGCCATGTCTGGTATCCCCAATGTGTCCCATAGCTGGTGACCCGTTCCCCAAAGGCAGTGAACAATGTGAATCCATACTTCCCTATAAACTGCCCACAGGCAGTTATGCATCTCACTTGCCACCACCCACAGCTGTATCCCACCCACCCACCCAGTGTACGGACACCCTAGTGCAGCAGCTGGGATATTCGGTGCTGCAGCTTGCCCTCCTGGTAACATGTCCACTGCATGTCAGAGGTGATGGTACTACAGCAGTACAGCAGGGATGTAATGACAGAGGGTCGGAGATATACAGTTGGCATGATTATAGGTCTCAGAGAACTGCAACCCACTGTCAGTTGCATGTCCAGTGGTGAAACAGCCCCTGGCAGTGTCTGCGGCTCTCATCTCAGCAGCCTGTGCTGTACTGTGTGTTCCCACCAACCAAGTGGCCTCCGAGTACCCTTCAATCTTCACAACATGATGTTGTACCCTGTGAGCCATGCGGAGGATGAGCAGGAAGGCAGGAGCTCCAGTCATTTTTCTTGGTGGACATAGGAGAGACAGCACAGGGGTGTATGAATGCATTGTGAGATGGAGAACTGGACTGGTCACCCGAGAACTGGTAAGTGACACCAACCCAACTGTCAGAGTTCACAAGCCTAAATGGTGAGTGCAACCTTCACCTGTGTACCAGAGAGCTCTGTGTGTCATGAGGCACTCCTGGTGCTTGTTCTATGAAAGGTTGCCAGTGTGAGGGTGGTGGGGGGCGGGGTCACGGAGCGAGCACCACACAGTCTAGTGCTGACAGTTCAGAAAGAGACAGAAAGAGCAAGGTGAGACAGCAATACATGTGTGTGTGTGTGTGTGTGTGTGTGTGTCCCTGTCTATCTCTCATGAAGCTCATTTCGGTCTTCAGAACACTCACCATAAAGAGGCACAGTAGACTACAGTGCTGTCAGTGGAGAGGTTGTCAAGTAGTTGCCATATTCTGTAGCATGAGAAGCATAGCACAATACAGTGCTGTGGGAGCCACAGTTGTATGCATGTGGGGGCACCAGGCCACCAGGGATAAGGATAATGTATGCTTCCTTGTGTCGGGGATCATGCTTGGGGGATCACTAGACCACCAGGGAAAAGTGTATATCTATATATATATATATATATATATATATATATACACACACACACATATACACTGTTACACATACCTCTTCAGTGTTCTTCATTCTGAGATCAATATCCTCATTGCCCTTCAGTCAGTACAACTGTTGTCCCTCATTGCTGTGCTGCATGGGTGGGTGGTATGCACTGGATGGGTCTGCAAACACCCATTTCCTGCAGCATCCAGCTTTATTTCTATTCCGACCAACAGGGGTTGCTGGGAGCACACCCTGGCCTGCACTGCAGCCTGTACTTCCATTCCAACCAATAGGGGTTGCTGTGAGCACACCCTGGCCTGCAGCTTCCAGCCTGTACTTCCATTCTGACTAACAGGGGTTGCTGTAAGCTCCTTGCAATAGTGCCGGGCAACTACATGGGAGTGTGCATGCAAAGCAGGATTATAAGGAGATGCAAACGTGACTGTTTGCCCATGGATTGTCTGAGTAGGCTCATATGCATAGGATCTTTGAATATAGCAAACTTTTGCCCAGGCTAACCTGATTGCACTGGGCTAATGTGTTAGCACTGTGCTATCTGGTTAGCCTGGCAAACCTCTCAAATGCATAGCACATTTTTGCAGTATGTGGCCATTATTGTTGTTTGCAATTGTTGTGCACCACTTCATTACTTTAACACACATTGTCAACCAGCTTCAACTCTGCCTTACTCCACCTGTGTGTCCACTGAGCTGCTGTTGGATTTTGCACTTCCTGTCACTATATTCAGAGCTGTCTTATTTCCGGGCTATTTTAGCACTGCACTCCCAGTCCTGTTTGCACTGCTTCTTTTGCATGCTATATTCAGCAGGTTTAGCCCGGGGCTATTCCTTTGAATATAGCTTGCTTCTGGTTCAGGGCTAATTTAGCATGCCGTCCAGTGCTAGTTTAGCCCAGGGCTAACTTTTGAATATCTGGCCCATGAAGTACATATCTCCTCATCACATATTTCTCCTTGTTACGGTGTAGGATATAAAACATAGACAGACCCTCCAGAATAAGGTGCAACCCACCTGGTTAAGTGGGAATTTTATTATAAAACAAAACAAAATAAACAAAAAGAACAATATAAATCACAGTCTTAGCTTTGCACATCTTTTCAGCATTCACTTCCACTTGCACCAGTTTGTAGAACAAAATACAACAAAATCATGAACAGAATATCCTTAAACCAGTAGAACCTTCCTTCACCACTGATCAGCAAGCACTGACCTTATCTGAAAAAAAAAGGAAGCTTACTAAAGGACATTTATATCCTCCCCTGAATCATGTGACTTAGATTCATTATGTAACAAGCAATGAATTTCTTTAAACGATCTTAACATTTTAGAGTACACGTGAAATGCTGTACAATGCTTAAATGAATTGTAGAAGTCCTTTTGTAACCAATTTTGAAATACAAAGCCTAAGTATATTCAATCACCATGCATGACTTTGCAACAGTATAAATCTAGCCCACTAGAGGCCACCATTCCCCTATAGCTCCTTGCCAGAATGACACAGCTAATCCTTAGAGCAGTTTCCATTTTGTATCTCTCCTGCCAAGCTTAAGGTACAATTTATTTATTCCTTTATTTTGGAATATACAATTTCTACTACTGTGGTATAACTGAAGGGGACATTTCAAAGTGCAGAGTGTAAAAGTAGGACCACACTACTAATATATTGCTCCAGGGAAAGAAAAAACAAAGAAAAACTCACAGGGAACTGGGGCTTACACTTGTTTTAATAGTGCTTTCTGGGCTTCCTGCAAGGAAAACACCCAGATATTAAGCCTACTCACATTCTGTTGCAACCAGGTCCATTTTATTGGGAAGCACAGACTCTCACAGGGAACTGGGGCTTATACCTGTTTTAACAGTGTTTCATGGGCTTCCTGCAAGGACAACACCTCTATATTAAGCCTGCTCACATTCTGCTGCAACCAGGTCCATTTTATTGGGAAGCATAGACTCTTGCAGCATGAAAACAGGAGGAAACCAAGTTTATTTAAACTACACAGGCTGGCTTCAATGCAGACTTGGCAGGCTAAGCCATTGGCAGCATTATTTCTAAGCCCAAACAGATTGTATTACCCCTTTGGCAACTTAAGAACCTTATAAACTGCAAGGCTCCCACAGTCTTTACCACAAAAGTACAGGGGATATGTCTTTCTTTATTTAGGGCATTATACCACTACATCAAATATTTTAAGGGAGACATAACCATTTTCTACTCAGTATAAGGTGAATTTATGCTGGACATTTTTGAATAATGTTTCAATGGAAAGAAGAGAATAAAAAAGGCAGGCAAAGAATATACAGTAGAATACTTAAAAGGGGTTACTTGATAAGGAGGTGGCCTGCCTCTTATCAGGAAAATAAAAGGGATAGCTCTGGAAGACAAGAAGATAGATGGTTGCAACCAAGAAAGCATGAAACATTATTCCGTGACAGGTATTAGCCCTGTCACACTTCTAATACCCTCTCCACTGTATAGTGCATGCTTTGGCTCTATTTTAAACTAAGGGCCTAATCTGAAGAGGAATGAACACCCACAGAGGATGTCTGCTGGGCTGGTGGTATGCAGAGCCCTGTTCCATACATGTGGTGAACTTTGCAGATCCATAGATCTAGTGGTTTGTCATCAAGCTCACCCAATCCCATGCAACTGATACTACTATATATGTAACTGAGTTGGGGCCAGATACATGGATGAGATATATTAGCACCCGATGTACAACAGAATTACAGTCATGTGAGAAATCAAATGTCAAAGTGCAGTTGCAAGATGAAAGGTCTTTTATTTTAATTCCTTGAAGAATTCAAAACCTGGTGCTTCAACTATTTCTTGACTTCTTCAGGGGATTGTCCTTCCCCAACAATGGCACTTCTTTTATATTGCATATAATTAAAGAAGCAGTAAATACATAAACAAGTGTATCAAAACAAAGTGTTTTATCTAATAAAAATTTCAAGTAAAGTCAAATTAGTGCAATACTACCATTCATCGTGAAAATACATGTGCAGATTATTATAATAGTTGTTAACAAGAAGCTTCTAATGTATTCAAAAGATTGTATAATGGGGGACAGAACAGAGTAGAAAAATGAGAGCGGGGGCGTATTAGTAGCAATAACCCATGTGTTTTGAACACGTCAATACTTAAGAGTAACAGCAAACAGGACCAGATATATTTACTTTTTGTATGTCATATGCAAGTCTATAAGTAAAAGCATATTTGAATGTCAAATATTTGATAGCGAATCTGTTTTCATCCTTATACTGTATATAAAATAGGAAACAAAAATACATAATGCATAATACATGACACTGGCATTATGTTGACTGTGTCATAATACTGAACCAATTAAAATATTAATGCTACAACATTGTAAACATCCCTATTTGAGGAAAGGAACAAAATCCACTTTTCATTAGGACCCTGTGGATGAATTGCATTCAGTAAAACAATCCAATGTGTTTTTTAGTAAGAGATGTGAGGTTGTATCCCTCTTCTCTGAAGGGTGGGACATGTTGAAGAGACCATGAATGACAAACGCTTAGGTTTGAATTGTGTGCCTCAATGGTAACATACTCCCCAGGTGCTCCTGTCGTTGCCATTAATAATGGCCCTAATGTGCTTCTGAATGCATGTTTTCGGGTCATAAACTGTAGTCCTCCTCATAATGTATAAGATAGGTGCAATCCATGCAGTCTATGTACTGAATGAAGCAGTACAGGAGATGAACTGACTAATTTATATGTTCTGATTGTTTGTGTGATCTTAACATGTTTTACCTTCCTTGGCATATCTGCACACATTGAAGTTCCACATTTGTAAAACCCTGTGGATCTAGATGGTAGCTAATTGAGGTGACTCTTTTTTTTTTTGCTGGTGACAAAGTGGCTGTTAGTTTATTGAGTACCCAAACTGCTAGCTTTTCTGAATGTCATGCTCAACTTCTCTCCTACCTCTTTCCTTAAAGAGGTATCATAGTGTAATACTGGGTCAATATTTATAAATGATACTGTCACCCACCCAGCTGTGCAGTTATACTCCATTGAAAATGTGATTACATTTTGGGTTCATGGTTCTTTTTTGGGGTGACAACAGGGATGTCCTGTTAATATTTCTGACCTCTTGAGAGCATTATTAAGCTTAGTCTCATCACAGCACTCTCACCGGCTCCAGATGTGACTGCACTCAGACCTAACAGATTGTCTGCTCAATGCTGTAAGGTACTGACTGCATAATGAATTATCTAATAATGTTGCAACTTTTGACCTCTTGTATTGTCCACAATTGAATTTCCTGTAACTCTGTGATAAAGTTCCATTTGACTTTCTCTCTGTACTTGCTTTATGCTATGTAACTTCCATTTATTTGATGAAGAACCTTTGTAAATGAGCTATCTAGCTCAAAGGTGAATTCAATATAAATAAATAAATAGCCCACTCTATGAATCTTAT
Organism: Neoceratodus forsteri; assembly: GCA_016271365.2. Classification (NCBI taxonomy): domain Eukaryota; kingdom Metazoa; phylum Chordata; order Ceratodontiformes; family Ceratodontidae; genus Neoceratodus; species Neoceratodus forsteri. Next base: position 421,499,387 of record CM057451.1, read on the forward strand.
TTTCATTTTTGTGCTTGGGATTCAAAAGCTGTAATGTCGAGCAATTTCTTCTAAGTCAAGTGAATTGATGGTACATTGCTGAGTTAACCAACTTATATGGGTGGGCACTGCTCACTAGCAAAACAGTATTGCTGCCATTGGTTTCTATAATATATAGCTTGCACTTATAAAGCACATTTTCTGGAGACACAAAGCACATTTCTGGAGCTGGAAGGACACTACTTTCTTCAACTGCGAGCTGTGTGAGAAATTCTATATTGCACTTGATATCTGCAACAAACGTCACTACATTCGGGTGTGTACCTCAGGACTGGAGGATGGCTCATGTGGTGCCCCTCCACAAGAGTGGCCCCAAGGATGAACCGAAACTACAGACCAGTGAGCCTCACATCCATCGTGGGTAAGCTAATGGAGACTATCCTGAAGGAGGCTGGTGGCCCTCTTAGAGGCCAAGGACTACAGGACAGCAGCAGCATGGCTTCATACGTGGCCGATCCTGCCAAACCAACCTGGTCGGGTTCTATGACTGGGTAACTAGGCAACTGGAGGGGACATGCAGTGGATGTCCTGTATCTGGACTTCAGTAAGGCATTCGACTCAGTGCCACATGGAAGGCTGGGAAGGAAGTTAGTAGGCACAGGGGCAGGTGCAATGCTGGTGAGATGGGTAGGAAACTGGCTGCAGGGAAGGCAACAGAGGGTGGTGGTGGGTGGGGAGCTCACACCCAAGGGCAGTGACGAGTGGTGTCCCACAGGGCCTCGGTGTTGGGACCAGTGTTGTTTGGGATATTCATTGCAGACATATCATGGGACATCAAGAGCAAGATCAGTCTGTTTGCTGATGATACCAAGGTTGGCGGTGGTGGATGACCTAGGGGATGGCAGGGGTTGCAGGATGATCTGGCAAAGCTTGAAACCTGGTCAGACACCTGGCAACTGGGCTTTAATGCCAAAAGTGCAAGGTGATGCATTTTGGGATGAAGAACCCAAGGAGGACTTACCAGCAGGGGAGTGCAGCTAGCCCAGACAGAGGAGGAGAAGGATCTGGGTGTGCTCATCACAGGGTCAATGAACAACTCGGCACAGTGTAGGAAGGCAGCTGCAAAGGCCAACAAAATGCTGGGTTGTATTGCAAGGGGTATATCCTCAAGGAGGGAGGAGGTGATTCTGCCACTGTATAGGTCATTAGTTAGACCACACCTGGAGTACTGCGTGCAGTTCTGGCATCCATATCTGAAAAGGGACATTAAGTTACTGGAGGGAGTGCAGCGCAGAGCGACAAAGATGATCAAGGGTCTGGGGGACTTATCATATGAGAGGAGGTTGAAGGAGTTGAACATGTACTCACTGGAGGAGAGGAGAGACAGGGGGACATGATTGAAACCTTTAAATACATGAAAGGAATAAACAAGACAGGTACAGAGGGGCTGTTCAAAGTAAGGGAGGGAGGGCCACCAGGGCCATGATATGAGACTGGAGCGAGGAAGGTTCAGGAGGGAGATGAGGAGACACTTTTTACAGAGAGGGTGGTGGCTGGGTGGAATGCGTTACCTGCAGAAGTGGTATGCAGTAGAACAGTGGACTGCTTAAAGCGAGGATGGGACAGGACAAGGGGAGGGTTAATGAAGGGAAGGGTGGAAGGGAGGGCAGCTGCAGGATAAGGGGTGCTAGCTGCACATTCGAGCGAGACTTGATAGACCTCTAGGCCTTTATCTGCTGGCAAATTTTGTATGTTCGTATGTTCAGTATGTTTTGCTTTAATTCTGTGGGAGGTGAAACTAACCACCCTTGGTAATTGCTTTTTATTCACATTTATTTAGTGTTTAAACAAGAAGGGATTGTAAACTCTGTTTATCTTGGTAGTAACTTCAGAGGATTTAAATACTGCATTTGGGTAGGTCCTTGGAGGTAGCTAGATTGTCTACTGGATTTGCTGACAGATAAACTATTTTAAATGAATTACAGTTGGCTGAGGAGTTGAAAAAGAAACTTGCAAACTCTGCTTATCTTGGAAGTAACCTCATAAGTGTTTGAATACTGCATTCTGGTTGTCCTTTGGGGTAGCTGGATTGACTACTAGGATTTTGGGACAGAAACTATTTTTAAATAATTTACTGGTCCGTAGGAGTTTGTGATAGTTAAACTCTTTTTAACAGAGTTACTGAGGTTAAGGAGTGGTCACAGAAAAACCTGCAGTGTGAATTGAAACACAGACAGCCTTAGGGGCAGGACATTGTTTTCAGACCAAACAGGTTGTATTGGAACAGGAAGGGTTACTTATAACCATTGGCAACAAATTGCCCTGGGTGGAGATATCCAGACTAGATCAGATTACTATAAGTTACTACTGGCTACAATTTTCAAAGACACAAAGCACATTTTCTGGAGCAGGAAGGACACTACTTTCTTCAACTGCGAGCTGTGTGAGAAATTCTATATTGCACTTGATATCTGCAACAAACGTGCACTTTGCTTTAATTCTGTGGAGGTGAAACTAACCACCCTTGGTAATTGCTTTTTATTCACATTTATTTAGTGTTTAACCAAGAAGGGGCTTGTAAACTCTGTTTATCTTGGTAGTAACTTCAGAGGATTTAAATACTGCATTTGGGTAGGTCCTTGAGGTAGCTAGATTGTCTACTAGGATTTGCTGACAGTTAAACTATTTTTAAATGAATTACAGTTGGCTGAGGAATTGAAAAAAACTTGCAAACTCTGCTTATCTTGAAGTAACCTCATAAGTGTTTGAATACTGCATTCTGGTTGTCCCTTGGGGTAGCTGGATTGACTACTAGGATTTTGGGAAAGAAACTATTTTTAAATAATTTACTGGTCCGTAGGAGTTTGTGATAGTTAAACTCTTTTAACAGAGTAACTGGGGTTAAGGAGTGGTCACAGAAAACCTGCAGTGTGAATTGAAACACAGATAGCCTTAGGGGCAGGACATTGTTTTCAGACCAAACAGGTTGTATTGGAACAGGAAGGGTTACATATAACCATTGGCTACAATTCCCTGGGTGGAGATATCCAGACTAGATCAGATTACTATAAGTTACTACTGGCTGCAATTTTAAAGACACAAAACACATTTTCGAGCTGGAAGGACACTACTTTCTTCAACTACGAGCTGTGTGAGAAATTCTATATTGCACTTGATATCTGCAACAAACGTGCACTTTTGCTTAATTCTGTGGGAGGTGAAACTAACCACCCTTGGTAATTGCTTTTATTCACATTTATTTAGTGTTTAACCAAGAAGGGCTTGTAAACTCTGTTTATCTTGGTAGTAACTTCAGAGGATTTAAATACTGCATTTGGGTAGGTCCTTGGAGGTAGCTAGATTGTCTACTAGGATTTGCTGACAGTTAAACTATTTTTAAATGAATTACAGTTGGCTGAGGAATTGAAAAGAAACTTCAAACTCTGCTTATCTTGAAGTAACCTCATAAGTGTTTGAATACTGCATTCTGGTTGTCCCTTGGGGTAGCTGGATTGACTACTAGGATTTTGGGACAGAAACTATTTTAAATAATTTACTGGTGCATAGGAGTTTGTGATAGTTAAACTCTTTTAACAGAGTTACTGGAGTTAAGGGGTGGTCACAGAAAAACCTGCAGTGTGAAACAGGAAAAGACAGTCTTTTAAGCAACATAGGGTGGTGGATCTAGGTTTACGTTTGTTTGTTACAATTCTTAAGATTTTCAGTGCAGGAAGAGTTTAAAGCACAGCTGACTTATTTTGGGGCTGACAGCTCTCGGAGCACAAACCACCAGGCCTGTTTTGGGGCTGGGAAGGTTTACCTGTGTCTGACTTGGATGTGTGGATTTTTCTCTGTTTGATTAGCAGGGTATTTCTCTATCAAATTGTTGTGTAGGGCATCTTGCTGACAGGAAGGCACTCATTGCAGCAGTGCGTCAGAGCTTTAGCTGATAGTTTTGCGAGGGCACAGTTTAGGCCCAACCTCTTCCCACCCTCACCCCACCCACCCCTGGAAATAGTTCCTTTATACCTGGGGTTCTGACATCATTTCCTCAAGAGTGCAAGGTGCATGTCACTGTCATATCCTCTCAGCACACTGCACTGACAATATAAGCATACACATTGTATATTATAAATATATATTTCTATATTACAAACCAATCACACACAAAAAAAATAAAATAAAATGTGGATAGTATGCAATGTAATGGCTGTGGGGCAGCAGTCTTCCAGGAGTCTTTCTGGAGGCTGAGATGCTGCCCTATTTGCAGACAACTCTCTGCCCTGAGGGAGGAAGTTGCCTGCCTTTAGGCCACACTGGACAGTAGTACTGGGACCTTTCCCAGGCCACACTGGACAGTAGGAAGGGAACCTCCCCATCCAGGGAGCACCACAGCCACCACCACTACTTCAGAGGTTGCAAAGAAAACACAGCAGTTGGACCACAGTGGGCTCAGGAAGGGTGAGGATGGTGGAATGGAGGCACACCCAGTCAGTTGTTCCACCCACAATCCGTACACCATTCTGGGGAGCATAGCTCCCCTATGGATGCACCCACAGAGGAGACTAAGGAGGCTGAGGACAGCTGTCACAAGGGAGGCCTACAGGAAGGAGGCAGAGGACACCACAATGAAAGGAAGCAGCTCCTGGTGGGGACTCAGTATTAGGGGATAGAACTGGGAGGAGCTGGGAAAACTGAAGTAAGGTGCCTGCCTGGTGCCATGGCTTGGAGGGACAGGAAGTGCATCCTCAGGATCACGACAACAGCTGCAAGGGATTCTGAGCTGGGCGTAATTGTCCACCTAGGGACAAATGACTTGGCTCATCATGAGGTTAGAGCAGTGCAGGAGGACATTGCAGAGTTGGGGAGGGGCCTAAGATGAGTAGCACACACAGTATCCTTCTCAGAGGTGCTGCCTGTCAAAGGCAAGGGTGAGGTGAGGTAATTGGCACCATGCAGTTTAATGAATGGTTGAAAAAATGGTGCAGAGCACAGGGTTTGGCTTCATTGGGGACTGGGGTTCCACCTGGAGGACACCAGCCTATACTGGCAGGATGGTCTGCATCTGTCCAGGAAGGAACAAGTCTTTGAGCAATCGGTTTAAATGCTTCATTGGCAAGCTTTTAAACTAGTCAGAGGGAGGCACTGACAAGCAGCAGAAAAATCCCAGCCTCTCCTACAAAACAGGGTACTAAATGAGAAAAAGACCAAGGTAGAACGGTCAGTGGGGGATGCTGCAACAGAAGGTAAAGCCATCAAAAATGGAAAGCAATAGTACCAATGCCCGTAGTCTTGGTAACAAGCTTCCAGAATTAGTGGCCTTGATGGAGGAGGAACATCTGGATATCATGGCAGTCACAGAAACATGGTACACACAAAACCATGACTGGGATGTAAACATACCAGGATACACTATCTACAGGAGGGACAGGGAGGGTAAAAAGGAGGAGGAGTAGTTCTTTAAATAAGGGAAGGAATAAAAGCAAAAGAACAAAAGGGTAAACAGGGAGGAGAAGAAGCACTGTGGGTAACTTTGGAGACAAGCAATGGCACCACAATCCGCACAGGGGTTGTATACGAGACCCCTTCTCAGGGGAGGAAATGGACAAGGAAATGATAGAAAGTATACTTAGAATGGCAGAAAAAGGGAGATATTGCTGATGGGTGATCTGAATATGCCAGATGTTAAATGGAGTGCAGTTGCAGCTGCCACTTCAAAGAGTGCAGTTATTCTAGATGCACCACAGGGGCATGCCTTAGACAACTAGTACTGGAGTTCACTTGAGAGGAGCAATATTAGACTTGATACTCTCAAATGGAGTTGAGAGAGGATCACAGATGTAGAAGTGGGTAGCCATCTGGGAACTACCGACCATCGAACAGTATGGTTCACAATAAACACAGCAATAGAGTCAAGCCATACAAAGACAAAAGTACTGGACTTTAGGAGGGCTGACTTTGCTAAAATGGGTGAGTGCATAAGGAACTGACTCGCAAATGGGCAGGAAGGAGGGTGGAAGAACAATGGGAATAATAAAACTGCCATCAGAGAGGTAACGAGCCTTTGTGTGAAGCAAATAAACAAAACAAGACAATGTAAGAAACCACTTGGTTCTCAAAGGAAGTGGCAGTGAAGGTTCAAGAGAAAAGAAAGCATTCAGGAAGTACAAGGAATCACAGAAGGAGCAGGACAGAGAACTGTATCAGTTAAAGCAAAGGAGGCTGGAAGGCAGTCAGAACAGCAAAGGCCCAAACCGAGGAAAAGATAGCCAACTCAGTAAGAAGGAGATAAAACCTTTATAGGTACATCAGGGAGCGAAGGAAGACCAAGGGAGGGATAGTGAGGCTTAATAAAGGGAGGAGGGTGGGCAGAGGAGACTGTGAAAAGGCAGAGATACTAAACAAATATTTTTGCTCAGTATTTACAAAGGAAGAGGGAGGTACATAAAACAAACAGTAGTAACACTCTGGATACAGAAGTTGATACCAGCCCATTTACAGAAGAAAGGGTTCTGAAAGAACTCTTAAAACTGAAGGTGGACAAAGCAATGGGGCCTGATGGGATTCATCCCAGAATTCTAAAAGAACTAAGGGTAGAACTAGTGACACCACTGACTACCCCTTTTAACAAATCATGGGAGGATGGGGTGGTACCCGAGGACTGGAGGAGGCAGATGTGATTCCCCTTCACAAAAGTGGGAGCAAGGCAGAAGCAGGAAACTATAGACCTGTTAGTTTAACCTCAGTGATAGGAAAATGATGGAATCACATCTAAAGGAAAGAATTGTCAGTATCTAGAGGCCAGAGGGCACAGGACCCTAGGCAGCATGGATTCACAGTGGGAAGCTCATGCCAGATGAATCTGATAGATTTCTTTGACTGGGTGACCAAAGTAGTAGATCAGGGAGGGGCTGTGGACATGGCCTACCTAGACTTTAGCAAGGCATTTGACACAGTCCCACACAAAGATTAATATACAAGTTAGCCAGCCTGGGAGTGGGTCCCAAGATGACAGCCTGGGTAAAGAATTGGCTGGAGAATAGGACACAGAGGTAATAGTAAATGGAGTCCACTCAGAAGAAAGGAGGGTTACTAGTGGGTGCAGGTTCAGTATTAGGACGGTTCTCTTCAATGTCTTTATAAGCGACATTGCAGAAGGACTGGAAGGAAAAGTATATCTCTTTGCAGATGACACTAAGATCTGCAACAGAGTTGATGCACAGGGTGGAGTGGAAAGGATGAGAAGGGACTTGGCAAGGTTAGAGGAATGGTCAAATATATGGCAGCTTAGATTCAATGCAAGAAGTGCAAGGTAATGCACCTGGGAAACAAAAACCAGGGAAGAGTACACAATGGGGGTGAGATACTAACAACAACAAAAATGGAAAGGGACCTGGGGGTAGTCATATCAGATGACCTAAAGATGGGCAAGCAATGTGAGAGGGCAGCAAGGAGGGCTGGGGGATACTGGGATGCATAGGAGAGGCATCACCAGTAGAAAACAGGAAGTTATTATCCCTCTGTAAAGACAGCTGGTGAGACCCCATCTGGAGTACTGTGTGCAGTTCTGGAGACCCAATCTCCACAAAGACATAGACAGGATGGAAGCTGTCCAGAGGAGGGCAACTAAAATGGTGCAGGGTCTGCACGGAGGAAGACATATGAAGAGAGACATAGGAGCTTAATATGTATAGCCTCGAGGAAAGGAGGAGAGGGGGGACATGATAGAAACTTTCAAGTACCTCAAGGGAATCAACAAAGTCCAAGAGGGTAGCATCTTTCAAAAAGAGATGTGCAAGAACAAGATGGCACAATTTGAAGATGGGGGTGGCTCAGAGGCAATTTAAGGAAGTATTTTTCACAGAGAGGGTTGTGGATGCATGGAACGGCCTTCCGGAGGAGGTTGTGGAGTCAAAATCAGTGGTGGAATTCAAGCATGCATGGGATAGTCGTGAGGCAATTCTGGGGGTGGGGGTAGGAAGAAGTAGGCTGCTGGTTAACTAGGATCTGCAGCTTATCCAGTAGTAGGGAAATGGGCAGACTGGGTGGGCCAAGCAGTCCTTATCTGCCATCAAATTCTATGTTTCTGTGTTTCTATGGTGTAGCTCTGAGGATGACATCCAAGAAGTTGATTTTGTGTTTGTCTGATTCATATGTAGATTTGAGACCATTACAGGTGGAATTTAGGTATACAAGGAATTCATGTATTTCTTTTCAGTGCCACACCAGATGCAAACAGTGTCATCGATAAAGTAATTCCAAGTTATCACCTTCATTATATTTGCTCCATTTTACATCATAAATTAACCTTTCCTCCCAGATGCCCATAACAAGTTAGCATATGAAGAGGCCATGGGGGCCCCATAGGTGTACCTTGTTTTTGTTTTTGTGTTTGATGGTCACATCTAGCCATACCGCTGTACAATTGACTATGCTAAAATGGATGAGTGCCTAGGGAATGCACTAGCAAATGGGCAGAAGGAGGGGTGGAAGAACAATGGGGAATAATAACAACTGCTATCCCAGAGGTAACAAGCCTTTGGGTGAATCAAATAAACAAAACAAAATAATGTAAGAAACCACTATGGTTCTCAAAGGAGGAGGCACTGAAGGCTCAAGAGAAAAGAAAGCATTCAGAAAGTGCAAGGAATCACAGAAGGAGCAGGACAGAGAATTGTATCAGTTAAAGCAAAAGGAAGCTGGGAAGGCAGTCAGAACAGCAAAGGTCCAAACTGAGGAAAAGATAGTCAACTCAGTTAAGAAGGGGATAAAACCTTTTATAGGTACATCAGGGGACAAGGAAGACTAAGGAGGATAGTGAGGCTTAATAAAGGGGAGGGAGGTGGGCAGAGGGTGACAGTGAAAAGGCAAAGATACAAAACAAATATTTTTTTGCTCAGTATTTACAAATGAAGAGGGGAGGTAGCTAAAACAAACTATAGAAACACTCTGGATACAGAAGTTGATACCAGCCCATTTACAGAAGAAAGAGTTCTGAAAGAACTCTTAAAACTGAAGGTGGACAAAGCAATGGGGCCTGATGAGATTCATCCCAGAATTCTAAAAGAGCTAAGGGTAGAACTAGTGACACCACTGACTACCCTCTTTAACAAATCATGGGAGGATGGGGTGGTACCCAAGGACTGGAGGAGGGCAGATGTAATTCCCATTCACAAAAGTGGGAGCAGGGCAGAAGCAGGAAACTACAGACCTGTTAGTTTAATCTCAGCGATAGGGAAAATGATGGAATCACTTCTGAAGGAAAGAATTGTCAGTACCTTGAGGCCAGAGGGCTGGGACCCAGGCAGCATGGATTCACAGTGGGAAGGTCATGCCAGGCCAGATCTAATAGATTTCTTTGACTGGGTAACCAAAGTAGTAGATCAGGGAGGGCTGTGGACATGGCCTACCTAGACTTTAGCAAGGCATTTGACACAGCCCACACAAAAATATATACAAGTTAGCCAACCTGGGAGTGGGTCCCAAGATGATAGCCTGGTAAAGAATTGCTTGACAATAGAACACAGAGGGTAATAGTAAATGGAGTCCACTCTGAAGAAGGGGTTACTAGTGGGTGCCATGAGGTTCAGTATTAGGACCGGTTCTCTTCACTGTCTTTATAGCTGACATTGCAGAGGGACTGGAAGGAAAAGTATGTCTCTTTGCAGATGACACAAAGATCTGTAACAGAGTTGATGCAAGGTGGGGTGGAAAGGATGAGAAGGGACTTGGCAAGGTTAAAGGAATGGTCAAATGTATAGCAGCTTAGATTCAATGCTAAGAAGTGCAAGGTAATGCACCTGGGAAACAAAACCCAGGGAAGAGTACAAAGTGGGGGTGAGATACTAACAACAACAAAAATGGAAAGGGACCTCCTGGGGGTAGTCATATTAGATGACTTAAAGGTGGGTAAGCAATGTGAGAAGGCAGTAAGGAGGGCTGGGGATACTGGGATGCATAGGGAGAGCATCACCAATAGAAAACAGAAAGTTGTTATCCCTCTGTACAGACAGCTGGTGAGACCCCATCTGGAGTACTGTGTGCAGTTCTGGAGACCCAGTCTCAGCAAGGACATAGACAAGATGGAAGCTGTCCAGAGGAGGGCAACTAAAATGGTGCAGGGTCTGCTCCAAGACATGTGAAAAGAGACTAAAGGAGCTTTTGTATGTATAGCCTCGAGGAAAGGAGGGAGAGGGGACATGATAGAAACTTTCAAGCACCTCAAGGGAATCAACAAAGTCCAAGAGGGTAACATCTTTCAAAAAAGAGGTGCAAGAACATAAAGGTACAATCTGAAGATAGAGGAGACGGCTCAGAGGTAATGTATGGAAGTATTTTTTCAAGAGAGGGTTGTGAATGTATGAAACGGCCTTCTGGATGAGGTTGTGGAGTCAAAATAGTGGTTGAATTCAAGCATGCATGGGACAGTCATAAGGCAATTCTAGGGGTGGGGCAGAAGAAAGTAGGCTGCTGGTTGCTTGGATCTGCAGCTTACCCATTAGGTAGAGAAATGGGCAGACTGGGTGGGCTAAACGGTCCTTATCTGCCATCAAATTCTATGTTTCCATGTTTATAGGCAATTTACAGATGACATAATTATATGGAATGGGGAAAATACAGAGTTGCAGGAATTTATCATATTTCCAGAGAAAACTAATGAAAATCTTAGATTTACTTTGACAGCTAATCTGATCAGCCGAACTTTCCAGATCTTGTAACTGTGAAAGACTATGAGCCAGGAGACAGAGTTATCACTGACTTGTTCAGAAAGCCAAGAGAAAATAATGCAGTACTGTATTTTGGCAGCTGTCATCCCAAACATATGTGACCACAAATACTGTATACTTCTGTCAGTTCATTAGATTAAAATGCAGTTGCAGTGCTGAATCAGATTACATGAAGGAGCTACACATTTGATAAAAAGGTTTTTAGATTGGGTATGATCCAGAATGTAACAGAAGGCAAAATAGAGAGTTAATAATATGGATTGATTGAATTGGGTAAGAATGAATAATAATAGATGGATGCCTAGTAAACAAGGTCCTAATTTTGTCACTTCCTTCATCCTACAAAAATAAAATTGAGAGAGGTTATAAAGAAAAATCAGTATATTCTAGAAACAGAGCCATCCCTCCAAAGACACAGGGACGGATATTCAGACTGCGCCTGGCAGTGGCACAAACCTGGGCACAGCACAACTGGAGTTAGCAGGGGCGGGACCAGGCGGATATTCAGCGTGATGTGCCATGGATCAGCACCACTGAATATGGCACGGTCCAGTGCACATAGTGCACGTGGCACAGTGGCACTGGAAGGAAACTTAAGGCACTTTTAAGGAAAGGATAGTGCAACACCTGCATCCATAGGAGCACAGGATCCAAAACAGCATGAGTTTACAAAAGGAAGGTCCTGTCAAACTAATCTCATAGATTTCTTTGACTGGGTAAACAGAGTGGTGGACCAAGGGGGAGCAGTTGATGTTGCCTTCCTTGACTTCAGCAAAGCTTTCAGTACTGTTCCACATAGGCGATTGATTAATAAACTGGGCTCGGGGTGGGTCAGATGTTGGTCAACTGGGTGGCAAACTGTTTGATGGGAAGAAAACCGAGAGTGGTGGTAAATGGTACACAGTCAGAAGAGATGCAAGTCACAAGTGGAGTACCTCAGTGATCGTCCTGAAGCCAGTCCTCTTCAATATCTTCATCAGTGACATTGCAGATGGACTGGAGGGTAGGTTTGTCTGTTTGCAGATGGCACCAAGATCTGCAACAGAGTAGATGATCCAGATGGTGTGGGCAGAATGAGAAGAGATCTGAATAAACTAACAAAATGGTCAGAAGAGTCGCAACTGGGGTTTAAGCAAAGAAATGCAAGATCATGCACATAGGGAAGGGAAACCCTGAAGCCACTTATAGGCTGGGAGGAGAGTTGCTGACAGTCACAAGGGAAGAAAGAGACTTGGGTGTCACCATCACCGATGACCTAAAATCATCCAAGCAGACCCCAAAGCAGTAGGTAAGGCTAGAGGGATGTTTGGGTGTATTAGTAGGGTATCACAAGTCAGAAGAGGGAGGTAATAATCCCTCTTTATAAGACACTGGTTAGGCCCATCTGGAATACTGCGTGCAGTACTGGAGGCCACACCTTCACAAGGACATTAACCGAATTGAGGCAGTCCAGAGAGGGCAACAAAATGGTGCAGGGACTGCATCAGAAAACATATGAGGACAGATTAACTGAACTCAATATGTATACCCTAGAGCAATAGAGGGAGAGAGTGATTGATTGAAACATTCAAACACCTTAAGAGGACACTGCATGATATTTGAGGGAGGCTGTTTAGGGGTAATGTGAGGAAGTTCTTTTCACAGAAAGGGTGGTGGATGCATGGAATGGCCTACCTCAGGAAGTGGTGGATATGGATACAGTGCAGGGCTTCAAACAGGCATGGGATAGGCATAAAGGAGCAATACAGATGAGTATGAATAGATAGGCCATTGACTGAGCTAGGGCCTATGGCACATTCATAAGGTAGAAAAAGAAATAGGCATACTGGATTGGCCTTGCTGTCCTTATCTGCCATCAGCTTCTATGTTTCTATGTTTCAATGGAGCATGCAGACCATACTGTACTACACAGGACCAGATATGTGAATGAGCCATTCATCCACATATCTGGTCTCATGTAATACAGTATGGTCTGCATGCCCATTGGTTCACACTGTGGCCCAGTAGGTATACAGATCATACTGTATGCTGTCATTCGGTGGGTGGACTGGCAGTACGCAGGCAGGGTGCTGCCTTCCGCTGATGAGGGGTGTGCTAGGTGGCCGGGGTCTCTGTAGGTGGGTGGGGAGGGGTACCATGGGACCACCAGGTTGTTGTTTCATATTACTACAGCCCATGATCAGGCATCACGGGAAGGGAGGGAGGGATCCCTAGACCACCAGAATTATGACTATTTGTAATACTGCCCGTGATTGGGCATAGGATCATATATATGTACTACTGCCTGCGATTGGGCTAGGGCTATGTTTTTGATACTACTGCCTGCGATCGGGCATGCAGGGTGGGGTGGGAAATGGACCACCAGGAGGGTCTGAGTGCTTGTGGATGGTGTTCCCGCTGAGGTAGGCCACCCACAGCTGGTGGCTGTTGTGTTGCACCTTGCATTACAGACACTCACCTGTAGGTGGGTTGCTTTTGAGCCTATATTTTATGGCTCAGCGTTGAGCACCAGTGTGGCGCGTATGTAGGGGTTACGCAGCATATGTGGCGACATCTCAGGATGAATATCGGATGTGCCGCATATGCATAGGTACACCCCTACATCTGTGCTGCATTCATTACTAATGCACCCCAGTGCATCGGAGGTTGGCCCAACATGCCCCTTTGAATATTGTGCCAGGGTGCATTGGGGGTCTCGCATGGCGCAACCCTGTTGCACCAGGTGCAACCCTTTGAATATCCCAGCCACAATTGCCACTAGTCTGACACATTTTGCAGAAGCAGAAATCATTCTGATTATCTGGTCCATAGTTTTCATGTGACAGAATATGGCAACAAGAAAACAATGCGATCTAGTTGTACTTTCAGTTACGGCAATGGCAAAGCTTGTGAGCACATCCAGGTGGGAGATATGTTTACCTAGCTTATTTCTAGTGATGAGTATAAAACACTTGAGTATATTTCCTCTGACAGAGAAGCTGTTCTTTATGTTGTGAAATGCACCTGTGAGTGTTTTTATATTAGAAAATCTATGAGAAAATGCCACAGCAGAATTAATTAACACATACAGAGGAAGCGAAACACATGATCATATATTTCCTGAAATGTCTATTATATCTCTATTCCTGTCTCCTCCTTATAACCCAAGTAGGTGTTCCTCAAGGCTCTATTCTGGGTCCTATCCAATTTTCTGTTTTCATTAATTACCTTCCCATTGCCTGTATCTCCTCTAGTGTACTTATATATGCAGATAACACAGTTCTTTTCCTGTCTAGTCCTTCATGTAGTGCAACTGAAGACCCCTCCAGTAGGATTTCCTAATGTTTTACACTGGTTTGAATCAAATCAGCTCATACTGAACAATAAAAGACAGTTTCAATGACCTTTGGGTACTCCCAGAAGCTAGCTAAACTCCAGTCACCCCCACTTTCTCGATTGTGTCCACCTGAAACTGTCTCAGCTTTTAAATACCTTGATGTCTGGATGGATCCCAAGTTGGATTTCTCCCTCCACATTGATGCCCTACATGTAAAGCTTCATCATGAGTTAGGGCCTTATACTACCACAAGGACTGCCTTACCCTTCCAATATGCCATGAGCTAGTTATGAAATTGATTCTTCCCATTTTTAACTATGCAGATGTGGTTTGCAGTTCTGCCCCCTCCTCCTCACTTTCCAGGTTGGACATCCTGTGCAATGCCTTCTGCCAAACTGCCTCAAATCTACCTCCCCAACCCACCACTGATCTCTGTACTCTTCACTGGCTGTGCTCTCTCTCTCTCTGCACCATCGGCTACATAGTGTATCCTTCAGTGCCAAATATTGGTTCAACCTACTCCCAACTTATCTATCCTCCCTCCTCTCTCCCATCAGTGGATTTGACTACCCTCTTCACTCCAAGGACTCTCACACCTTCTCCCTCCCCAACTGCATGCATGTGCTGGTCAAGCAGCTTTTTCTTATCACCTCTCCTCCTCTGGAACCAGCACCCCTTTTCCTCTGATTTCTTCTTCCTTCTTCTACCTTAAACACCAACTCAAACTTTCTACCCAGCCTGCTTGTTTTTGTAGGCTTTCCTCATCTCCAACTGATGTTCCCAATGTCTCCTTCCTCTTCATCCATCTCTTTCTCCCTGAGTTTTCTCCTTCCATTTCTAAGCCTTTGTTCTTCTCTTTCATCTAGCCCTCTGCCACTCCACTCATTCCATGTCTCCCATGTTCCACTGAGCACTATTACTGTAATTCACTGGATTGCTAGCTATTGTCTCTGCTGAATCTATGTATTTGTTTACATATTATGCTCACAATGTCTGTAGCCTATATTCTTTGTAAATTTCTTGTATTTGTCTCCACCTACCCCCGGATGCACTGGAAACAAACCTTGGCTGAGTGTGTCTTTCCTGGCTACCAACTATTTTAGCTAAATAAATCATCTTTAGAGAAATTCCTGCCTTCCTGCAGTACCACAGTGGCCACCAGAGATAATCTGTTCAGATATATTGCAAAATATTTGGAAATATCTAAATATACCTATGGCTACAACTGTATGTAACAGCACAAATGGCCACTTTGAAAATGCTCTAGCTCTGCATTTGGAAAAGAATGGATCTGGACACATTTAAATTTTATGGAATAGAACAAGTGAGCATGAACTGTTGTGGAGGTGATTTGGACCTTAAACTACTTTGTAGACAGAGTTTTTGGCAGTACAAATTAAAAGCAACTGGGGCCACTGACTTTAATGAACACTTTAAATTGGATCTGTTTTTGAAATAACTGTTGGACTTGTAGTATTAGTTTCAGCCATACATACTGTTAGAATTGTACTGCTGTAATGGACTTCTTTATATAGCTGTTTCTCCTATCTGCATGCATTAACATGTAGGAGTCCTGGTTTCAACTATTCTTTTCCTCCTCCTCTCCTTTACCTATCCTTCCCATTTTTCCTGTATAAAGTACAGCATAGATAATTTGTTCCACATGTCCACAATGTCTTGATGTCCATCCTTATTTATTTTACCACTATTAACACTTTAGTATCACATGCCTTAATTATTATTTGCACATTAAATCATGACACTTTAAAAAATTGCATATGTTTGAAGCATAAATAGGGTATGTATATGTAACATGTTATGGCCTGATAAAGTATAAGAGTGACGTGTGAAACATTGGTGCACATAATTAGGGGTGCTATTCTGGTTTGTTTGCTTCAGAAAAATGGATTTTAAACTTGCTCCAAAGTATTGGGATTTTTTTTAGCCTGGATGTGCAGCCAAGTTTTATCTGCAGCTTGTTCTTTAGTCTCTATCTTTGTGCTCTGTCCCACGGTGTGTTTCTACAGCCACACCATTGGGCTACAATCTGGACTTCCTGGTTTTGGAGTGTGACTCACACATGGACTCTCTAGACATTGATTAGAATGGTGTTGGGTGGAATACATGTGACTTTAACAATATCTTAGCACCCCAATGTTTTTCAAGCAGTGAAAACAATGAAACTTATTTTATAAACTCATTGTTTTATCAGAGAGGTGATACTAACCCATTATTAGATCAAACTACAGAGGGAGGTATAGACTCTGACAGAGCAAATGCAACACTCACTAGACTTTTATGATGTTAAACAGGCATGTAGAGCAGTGCAAAGAGCTGTATTGAAAGCTAGACAGCTATATTCACAGAGGGTCACCCTGGAGCCATATCTTAAAGTCAGTAGAGTACTGTATCTAGCAGATTGAGGTTGGTTACAAAACCTACTTTGAGGGCAGAATGAATCCTTTTTTAAAGATTTGCATTTCATTTACAGGAATCATCTGCTGGTCTAATAAAGGTAATAGTACAGGATGCAACACTTATTAAACTACAAGTCAGAGAACACCTGATGACTGTGAAGCACAGTTTATGGAGTTTTCTATGCATTCTTCATGTAACAACTGTAGATAACAGCTGGCACATGCAAACAAAATACATGGCAATAGTATTAGAAGAACTAAGGAATGGACATTTATCCATGACCATTTAGACTATGAAGAAGGGCACATTTTGAATGGAGCATTAATATAAGACAGCCTATACATTACATTTTGAAAAGAAAAACACAACAAACTGATACATACACCAGTGCCTCTGGCTCTGAATCAGAGTAATCAAACAATGACACAATGACCCATCCTTTTTAGATGGAGGCAAACAGACAGATATAGGGAATGAGGTGAACAGGGATGACAATGGAAAGGGTAGAGTTATACATTGAACCACACAGCACCTCATTTACTTCAGTTGTAGGTGATGACTTAGTGAATTGTGTGGCAAAACCCAAAATCTGCTAATAAATATCTCAGAAAACCAGTTGACAAAGGATAAGAGAAATATCTTAATTAAAGGACTTATACTTTATATGAACAAATCACCTTAATGAGTTCCATACAATAGTGGATCTTTACAAATAACCAGAAAATGTAACCTATGTGTACTTTATGCCAATGAGAATGCACAATTATCTATTTCTAACCCACTTGTATCAACTTTGGATTTACTAGATAGTAGTGCCATGGAGAATAATGAAGAGAAGGAACAAAACAAGATTTCCTGCTGAAAGAAGGCCTGCTTTTCCACTTACATCCACAAATTGGTGGCAGCACTACAGGACTACAGAAGTCATGTCACTACAGTTGTATTAAGGAGGAGAGAGTGGACACAAAACAATGTGAGAATAGCCTACCATTACCAAAAACTCAAAGACAAGCATGTAGCTACTGTGTTGATGGGGAAAAATAAGTAAGACAAGAGATGTTAACTCAGTTATCTGACTGCACCACCTTGGTTTAAAAAACTGATGTAATGTTGCATGAAACAATAGTTAATAATGTTATTATTCAAGAGACCTGTGAATTCTTATTGGTTAAATGCCAGTGAGGCAACCATGCATGGTTGGCCAAAATTCATAACAATTTAATGGATCCTCTGGCCCATCTGATAGTAGCAGTATTAGTTCTCTAATAGATCCACTAGTTCAGTTTATTAACCATCACTTTAATGGCACTGCACATAAAGCCCTGTCTTATATCACAGATGTGGCTCACATTCTGGAGGTTTTGGAGGACATGGTGGTTAGGAGGTATTAGATATTGCCTGCATTGGATGTCCAGTTGCTGTACACAAACATCCCCATTTGGACAAATTTGAGGCCGTCATGGAGGCCTTATATGAAGAAACTGATTACACTACACAGTTTATTAATTTTTTACTTGAATTTACTAAGATTACACTAACCATGATTTTTTTCCAGTTTAATAATTTTATGTTCCATCAGATAAAGGAACTGCCATGGTGTAGTCATGGTGTCAAGCTACATTACATATATCTTGCACAGTGGGGAAAAACATTTGTGTTTGATTGTCACATCAATCCATATCACAATAAAATAGAACTTTACAGGTGATTTATTAATGATATAATAATTGT
This sequence comes from Neoceratodus forsteri, assembly GCA_016271365.2. Classification (NCBI taxonomy): domain Eukaryota; kingdom Metazoa; phylum Chordata; order Ceratodontiformes; family Ceratodontidae; genus Neoceratodus; species Neoceratodus forsteri. The sequence continues at coordinate 421,517,558 of CM057451.1, forward strand.
ATGGAATGGTGATATTACAGAGTTATAGAAATGCATCACATTTCTAAAGAAAACTAATGAATATCTTAAATTTACTTTGACACCCAATACAAACCAGGTGAACATTCTAAATTCTGTGGTTAGGAAAGACAATGAGTCAGGAAATCAGATTATCACTGATTTATTCAGAAAGTCTATAGATACTAAGGCAGTAAAGCATTTTATAGCTGTCAACCCAAATTTTGGAAATAAAAGGAACTTTGCAGCAAGCTCTAGAATTTTAAAACAAATGCTGGAAATAATTAAAAATAGATATTATACAGACATAGTGATTCTTGAGAACATAATAGTATTGAAAGATGAATTGGCCAATGTTAGAGCAGATGTTTTTCACAATCAAGTACTCCTGCAAAATCTCATTAGAAATGTAGGCGTACAAGAGTGGAATTCAGGGAAGAGAAGTTGGTGAATAAGGAGAAGGAGAATGAAGGGATCCAAGTGAAGCTACCGTTACCCTTTGATAAAAGAAAACTTGCATATGTCATGTGCAAAACCCAGGGCAAAGCAAGTTAGGACATTTAAAGGATCAAAACAGACAAAAAGAAACAATCTAAGATGGGAAAACAGATAGAGTTAAGTTAGGAGAACAAAAGAGAGGAGCGAGAGATGAGAAATGCTAAAACAGCCCAAAAAGTGGATAATAAATCTCCAGAAAGGAAAAATTAGAACAAAGACAGGAACCAGAAATTAGCAGGAATTAAACCAGATAGCTAGTCTTGCATATGATGAAGTTTCAAGCGAAGATAGGTAGGAGGAAGTTGGGGAGAGGCTGAGGCCACTAATAACCCATTTACAGATACAACTGTATTTAGCAGAGATTTACAGGTAAAACAAGGAACTGGGGAAGTAGAATACTTGATACAAATAAAGGGAGTACCCAAGATGATAACTGAGACCAGAGAGAATTATCTGAAAAAATTATACACTTGCTTAGATTATACAAATACAGCTAAAGAAGAGATATATATTATAAGACCACTAAACATGGACTTCAAGATACAGTGCTCCTCTACTGTCAAACAGAGGGCACTGCTAAGCAAATAGTGAGTAAAAGTTTACACTTAGAGAGAAAGGAAATTGAAATTTGTTTACCCTTGTTAGTCCCAAGAACAAGAAATCAAGGATCTCCAAAACATAAAATCAAATTTATTAAATCTGCCTGTGGAATTAAATCAAAAAAGGAAATGAAGAAAAGGAAGAAGAGAAGATTTAGCCAAAATAATCAAAATGATTAAAGAACATGAAAAAGACAAAATAAGAGTTGGCTCTGTAGAACAATTACAGTATTTGGATGGAAAATGACTAAACAAGATACTGAGTCTGGCTTAAGAAAAGAATTGCTCTCCTTCCTTACAAGAGTTTATGGTTCCAAAATAACTAGGAATATGGTGGACTACATCCAAACCTATTGAGATAAATGTATGTCCAACCAGATAGATGTTACCTTTAAAAATCCAGGGTAGCCAAAACATTCCTATCAATTACTAACATACTAACATACTAAAATGCCAGCAGAATAGGCCTAACGGTCTTTCAAGTCTGCTCAATTGGTTAGCCCTCACCCTGGGTGCTGACCTGCTGCCCTCGCCTTCTGTGGCTTCTCCCTTCCCAGTTCGGATATTCTTGCTGCATTGGATTTTGCTTCCAGAACCCCTTCCCTGTACCTGTCCCAGCCCCTCTTGAACCCCCTCCACCATCTCTGCCTCCACCAGCCCTCTAGGCAGTGCATTCCATGGCTCCACCACCCTCTCAGTGAAGTAGCACCTCCTCCTTTCTCCCTGAATCTTCCCCTCCAGCTTCCACCCATGCCTCTAGTGGCCCCTCCTCCTTCCTTCACAGCACCCTGACTGTTCCTCCCCTATTTACCCTCTTCATGTACTTGAAGACCTCTATCATGTCCCCCTCGTCCCTTCTCTCTTCCAATGTGTACATATTTAGCTCTTCGAGCCTCCTCATAGGTCCTGTCCCCAAGCCCCAAATCATTTTGGTTGCCCTCCTCTGGACCCTCTCCAGGAGTTCAATGTCCCTCTTAGTGTGGCCTCCAAAACTGCATGCAGTACTCAAGGTGTGGCCTCACCAAGCAGTTATACAGAGGGAGTATCACTTCCATCCTTCTGGAGGTGATCCCCTAGCGATGCATTCCAGCATCCTCTTGGCCTTGGCTGCTGCCCTCCTACAAATCTCTGAGTTGTTCATCTTGACATCTACCACCACCCCCAGGTCCCTCTCAGCCATCAAGACTTGTAGCATTTCACCCCCAGGGTGTACACTTGGTCGGGGTTTCTGGCCCCAGGTGGAGTACCTTGCATTTCCTGCATTGAACCTGAGCCTTCACTTTCTAGACCATCCTTGCAGAGCCTCCAGGTCCCCTGTAGGGCCACCTTCCCCTCCTTCCCATCCACCACCGCCCCCAGTTTTGAGTCATCTGCAAGAGAGTCATCTCACTTCTGATTCCTGTCCTTATGTCAGAGATGTAGGCGTTGAACAGGAGGGGCCCAAGGACTGATCCCTGTGGGACCCCACTAATGACCTCTTTGGGGATAAGACTATCCCATCAACTATGACCCTCTGGGTCCGGTCCTTTAGCCAATTGCCTATCCATCTGATCATCTGGTTCCCACCCCCATTTCTCCCAGCTTATCCAACAGGCCCACGTGAGGAACAGAGTCAAATGCCTTGCTGAAGTCTAGAAAGAGGATGTCCACTGGTCTACCCAGGTCCAAGGCACTCATCACCCAGTCATAGAACTCCACAAGGTTTGTCTGACATGATTTCTGGGATAAATCCATGCTGTCATCGTCCAGGCACCCAGACTTTTCCAGGTCCCCCCAGCCTCCTCTGACAATGCCTCCATCACCTTGCCCACCACCAATGTCAGGCTGAGAGGCCTGTAATTCCCTACCACCTTCTTGATCCCCCTTGTGGATAGGCACTATATGCACCACCTTTCAGTCCTGGGGCACCCACCCTGTCCTCAGGGAGATGGTGAAAAGCTTCACCAGGGGTTTCACCAGGACATCCTAAGTTCCTTTTAGCACTCTTGGATGTAATTTATCCATCCCAGGTGCTTTCTCCATCTGAAAGGGAGATGAGGGCTTCTCACCTCTCTGCTGTGATTTCCACTTTTGGTACCTCTTCTCCTGCTTAGCCCTCCCCTCCTGCCAGTGATGCCTCCCCATCCCCAGACCCGCTGATTGGTAAGTGTCCCCTCCTCAGTATCTATGTCTCCTCCCATTGCAGGGAATCTAGATAAACTGGCACACATATTATACATCCTCAGGAACTTGGGGGTAGGGATGGAGAGGAATGTTTCACTGAAGCTAATAGGGAAGAAGATTATCCCTTGATAGACTTTGAGAAATGGATGGATACAAATAATTTTGAAATCATGATAAATTTGGAATCAGAATGACATAATGAGTTAAATGCACCAATCAGGGAATATAGGAATCATGGGAGAAAATTATGTTGTATCATGGAACATTGAGGGGTTACACTTAAAATGGCAAACTATGAGGTTGTAAAATTCCTGGAGACTGTTGATATAATAAGCCCACCAGGAGACTTGGTGTACAGAAGAAACTACTCCTAGAATTCCAGGCTATGCAGCCTATGTATTTTCACCTATAAGAGATAAGAAATATGGTAGATTTAAGGGGCTGACCTTCTATGTTAAAACCAGTTTGAATCTAAAAGTGACAGAGTATCTTCCCAAAACTAATCATGTATTGGTCCTTGCACTTGCAGAACGCTCACGAAAAATTATGCTGTGTAATATTTATTTCCCTCAAGGTCTAAAAATAGGGATACAGAGGACCCTTATGTTTCCAACCTAAGGTTAATACTGGATGAACTGAATGAGAAAGAAGGAATATACCTATATTTATTTTGGGCGATTTTAATGTCAGAATAGATGCTGGGATTTCAGAAAAAACATCTTCTTGCCTTATTAACTCTTTAGATTTAATAGATCCAAGATTAACATCACAAAGGTTAACAATAGAGTGTAGGACAAATTGCAGGGTAAGGAATTGCTATCAAGTCTTGCAAGAAGCAATGTTTGTATTTTGAATGGGAGAACCAATGGAGATGGGCTTGAAAACTGACATTTGTGGGACCCTTGGGCTCCTCCTCAACAGATCTAATCTGGGCTAACATGGAGGCACTGAAAATAATCCACAAGTTAGAAATTAGAGATTGTATGGAATCAGCCCATCTACCATTGTTCCTTGCAATGGATGATGCATATGCTGGCCCAGTTCAAATGGAGGTGCATCTGGGAGAGAAACTGGAAATTATTAATGAAAAAGAATCAGGTAGAGCCAAATTTATCAGGCTCAGTTAGAAGAAATTCTTTCTTCAGGAGAAGCATATGAAATTTTCTCTCAAACCATATACAAAACACATATTCTGAAATTTATGATGCTTGAAAAACATATGTATAATCTTAAACGATTTTGTAGAAAGACCCAAATAGTCAAACAAGGTCAATGAAACTTTATCAAATCATGGTTTAACCAAAATGTAGGGACGCTAAAGCCTCTTTGGTAAGGCACTTAGACAATATAGGCGTAAGGCAAAGAAAAATGCTGCAGATGACTTGACATTAAAGAAAGAAAGGAAAAAATAAAAAAAAAATTAGAAAAAGAAAAGAATAAACATTCATTCCTCTTCTGGGAAAAATTAAGACAAGCAGTACTTAATAGGAATAGTAAGCTTTTTGGAAAATAGTAGCACAATAGTAGCAAGGGATACATCAAATATCAGGAAAATGTGGAATCTCACATAACCCCACAAATTTGATTGACTACTTTTCAAAATTATATTATTCATCAGATGAAGAAGAAATGGAAATTAACATCAGATATGGTGTAAACTGCGCAAGGCCTATTGTGATAACTGAAGTTGAAATTTTAATGTGCTAAACTCTTTCAAATCCAATAAAGCCCCAAGTCCTGATAAAATTATTGGTGATGTGTTCAAGCCATTCAAAAACTGGTGGATACCATTTCTTTTCAGATTTTTAATGGGTTCATACAAAACCTATAATTTCCACAGAGTTGGTCAGGTAGTATTGTGTTTCCAATATACAGAAAAGAGAATCCAAATGATCCAAAATGTACAGACCTATTAGTCTGATGGACTGTCCCAGAAAGTCTTCTCAAAAATCATTCTCAGTAGATTACTGGATTGGGTGAGGAGAATTCATTCCTAGAGGAGGCTCAAAATGATTTCAGAGGAAACAGGTCAATGGTTCAACACTGTTATGTCCTACAACATTTATTCTGGAAATATACTAAGATACTGGAAAACAAAATTATATTGTTGCTTGTGGTTTCTCCACAGTCTTTGATAGTATTAGTAGGAAGATTCTTTGTGCCACATTAGAAGAACTGAAGCTTGAGAAGACTCTCTTGGACAGTATAATCAGACTACATGATCATACATGGACCAGAATTCAATATAATCAGTATGGGCATGTTACTGACATATTTTAAACTAATATTGCATTCTGGACCCTACTCTTTTAATATTTACATTAACCCCATCTTACTTAATATCAAAAGTTAGACTTCCATCCGCCAAAAATAAATGAGCATAGAATAGATAGTTTGGTGTATGCAGATGGTCTGGTTTTGCTGTTCACTTCAGCACTGGGTCTATAGAGGAAATTGAAATCTTTTGAAGCCCTCTGCAAGCATAGAAAACTGAAGATAAATCTGAATAAAACAAAAATTTAAATTTTCAAATAAACCTAGACAGGACTCAAATTTTAAAATAGACAGAGATAAAATAGAGGCAGTAAATATCTATGATTATCTGGGTTCAATTTTTGTATAATCTGAACTGAGTAAACATTTGGAACTCATACAAAATAAGATGTCTGTGGTAACTAATGAATTTAAAATATTTCATGCCAAATTGGGAAGACCTCAATTAGAGGGATTTTGAGAGTTCTTAGGCAAAAATAAGAGCTAGTATGATTTATGCAGCCGGAATACAGTATGGTGTTTTACTCAAACTAATTCATTGAAAATCATACTTAACAAACTATATCATTATATTTTGATGTTACCACATAGGACTCAAATTGCATCCTTAAATTTGAACTTGGACAGCATTCATTCATTTTATTAATTAAGGAGAGACACATTATGTTTCTATTAAAATCTTCTTACTTCAGGACCATCACCTCCCCAGAATGTAGATAGAGGAAGGTTAGGATGGCAAACTTGGATATATACATTCTTTTATTCAGTTAATTAAGAATACCATATTACCTTCCAGCTTGGGACATTTATTACATAATATTTATATCAGACCTTTGGAGGAGATTGCATATACAGTAAAGCAAAGACTAAGGGACATGGATATAAATCAGATATTCTATCAGTTAGCTCATTTAAGATTACATAATGACTACATATTTAAAACTGTTTTGGGAATTTGAGCCTTACTTGTCACATCTGACTTGTCCTAAATCAAGAAGAGCTTATACTAGATTTGGAATACAAAGCTATAATGCACAATATATTCAAAACAGGCAAAATGAAATAATGTTTTGACCCCTTATTATAAATGTGGAAGTCACTAAAGATGACTTAAAACATTTTGTATTACTATGTCCTCTTTTAATAAAATAAAGGAAAAATGGCTGAGTGGGTTGCTGAGTGGCCTCAGTCTCATCCCTGATATGATTTTAGAATATTTATTCACCTGCTAGGAAAAGATTGTATTAGAAAAAGTAACTAAATTCCTGTTGACCACATTTCTTTAAGAAACAGATTTACTAGGTCTATCAGCCCGAGTTTGTGCAATACTGATGAGTAGCACTGTTGTATATAAGGAATGAATCTGTAAATGTCATTTATCATTATTTTTATGGAATGTATACTTAAGAATGATATAATTGTTTTATATTGGACATTTTAGCTAATTTTTAGTATATTGTAATAGATTTTAAGCTAACATGTGACAAGAAATATACCTGTTGTTCAGTTCATTAGATTAAAACACAATTGCACTCCTGAATCAGAGTAGGTAAAGGGCTGCTAATTTGATGAACAGATTTTTAGAGTGGGTATGATCCAGAATGGATAGAAAGCAAACGTGAGAGTTAATAATATGGACACAGTGAATTTGCAATAATGAATAATAACAGATGGCTACCTAATAAACGTTGTCCTATTTTTTCACTGCTTTGAACCCACCAACATATAAATTAAGAGGGATTATTGAGAAGAATTGGAACATTTTGAAACAGAACAGCATTTCCAGACATCATTGACACTGGTTCTACATTCACAGTTGCAGAGGCAGAAAAATTCTCTGATAGCTGGCCCATAGTCTCCATATGACAGAAGATGGCAAAAAGTAAGCTGTACAATCTACTGGTACTTATAGTTGTAGCAAGTGCATGACTTGTGAGCACATCCAGGTGGGAGATATGTTTATCCAGCCTCTTTCAGGTGATGAGTACAAACCTTTGACTATATTTCCTGTAACACTAAAGCTGTTGTTTATGCTGTGAAATGCTCTCATTGCTTTCCAATGAAAAACTATCAAAAATTCTGCACTAGAATTAATGAACTCATATGTAGCATCAGAAATGCCACTTAAAAGATCTCCTAGCCCTGTATGTAAAAGAGAAGGGAACTGGACACTCTTTTAAATGTCAGAAGTAGAGAAAGCCAGCATGAACTGATAGAAACATTGAATCATAGAATTTGGCAGCATACAAGAACCACTTGGCCCACCTAGTTTGACCATTTCCCTACCTGTTTAATTTACTGCAGTTCCAAAATGATCTGCAGTCTGCCTCTTTTTCCTATCACTAGAGTTCCTTTATGTCTGCCCTTTATATTTGTATGTCTGTCCCATGTGTTTTTTAATTCTCCTAGTGTTTCTGCCCTACAACCTCTGATGGGAGGCTGTTCCATGGATCCACCACCCTTTCTGTGAAACAATACTTTCTCACATTACCCTAAGTCTACCACACACTATTTTCATATCATGGTCCCTTGTTCTTGGACATTTTTGAAAGATGCTACTCTCTTGTACCTTATTTACACCTTGAGGTATTTGAAAGTTTCTGTCATATCCCTCTCTCCTCTCCTCCAGGAAATACATATTGAGATCCTTCTGTCTCCCTCATATGATTCTTGGTGCATCACCAACACCATTGTTGTTGCCCTTCTCTGAACTGCTTCTACTCTGTCTATGTCCTTCCAGAGATGAGGCCTCCACAACTGGACATAGTACTCTAGATGAGGCCTCACCAATTTCTATACAGTAGCATCACCACCCCTTCCTTCTGATGGAGATACCTCTCCTATTCACCCCAACATTCCACTGGCTCTCCTCACAGCCTTCTCACATTGTGTGGTAACCTTTAGATCATCCAATATTATTACTTCCAGGTCCCATTCCTATATGGTGACCATCAGTACCCCACCCCATCATGTAGTCCTCCTTTTCATTTCTGTGCCGCAAGTGTACTTCTTTGCATTGAATCTTGCTGCCACACCCCTTGACCACTCCTCAAACTTTCTTAGGTCACTTCTTATTTTCTCTACCTTCCTGGAGTGTCAACCTTGTTGCAGATCTTTGTGTCACTGGCAAAGAGACACACCTTCCTTCAGACCCTCTGCAATGTCACTTATGAAGACATTAAAGAGAACTGGCTAAGCACAGATCCCTGTGGGACCCTGCTGGTGCCCCTCCTTTCTTCATTACCACCTCCCTCTATGTCCTATCGTTCATTCAATTTTTGACCCAGTTTACCACCCTGGACACAAATCCTAGGCTGCCCAGCTTGTGGTGTTGAAGGCCTTGCTGAAATCCAGGTAAGACATATCCACTGCCCCGCCTGATCCACCTCCCTAATCAGTCAAACAAATCAAACAGATTTGTTTGACAACTATATAAAGGTGATTTTTGATGTTAAGCTACTTATATGAGAGAGATTGGGGACCCTTGGTTTGAATGAACAGTTTCAGTTGGCTCTTTTTTGAAAGGAACTATTGTACTTGTAGTAGTAGTATCAGCCATTTATACTGTTTAAACTGTACAGCTGTAATGGACTCCTTTTATATAGGATGTGTCTCCCACCTTCCTAAATTAACAGGAGTTCTACTTTAATCCTTTTTTCCTACCCCTCCTACCTTTCCCTTTGTTTCCTGTATACAGATTGGATATATTGTTCCACATATCCATGATATCTTGATGCACATTCTTATTTATTTTAGCACTATTAGCACCCTAGTATCAAATGCCTTAATGATTATTTGCACATTATGTCATAACACTTTACAAATTTGCATATGTTTTGCACTATAAATTGGGTATCTATGTGGAGTGTCTTTCCTGATGACGTAAACATTGACACACATTATTAAGTCCTACTCCAGTTTGTTCCTTCTAATCAATATATTTTAAACTGCTCCAAGGTATTGGAGAGTTGTTGTTATTTTGAGCCTGGACATGGAGCCGAGTTTTGTCTGCAATTTGTTTTTCAGTCCCACTTCTTGTGGCCCATCTCATGGTGTGTTTCTCTAGCTACTTCCTTGTGCTACATTTCAATTGTGGGTATGTTATCACCAATGCAAAACAGAATTGTTTATGAGAGAGTTAAAGTATGAACTGAGGGTGTGATATATGTGTAATGACTAAAATGAGCATGCTATGTATGTTGCATATGATGATTTGATTTTATGTTTTGTATGATTTGTTCTTCTGTACATGTAACAAAACAGGACTATCTATAATACAGGATTTTGTCATAAAGATGTTTTATTCCAGCTTATCCTGTATAAAAGAAAGATTTTTACTACTACTACTAGAATGCATAAAGAGTTGGCAGATTCATGGCCTGAGAGACTGCAAAGCTGCTTCCCAGGATACCCGTGCTCCTGCTCAATGCTATGCAGTTGTGAAAAGATATGGTGAATGCTAGCCAATGTGGACAGGTATTGGGTGTAGAGCACCTTCACCAGGGTATGAGCAAATTGCACATATCACCAGCATCTTTGTGGATTGGGCCCTTAGCCTCTTCTCAATATTCTTTATCTTCTGCTTTTTGTCCACTCACACACTGACTATTTATAAATGTTTGGTGTTAGCCAACCTGCTGTACTTGTCAACACATAAAGGGTGACTCAAAATGTGTGGTAGTCATGACATGGCAATCTTTAAATAAAGAAACAGTGAATTCTGGTATTCACCATTTGAAGTCAGTAGCTATCCACTCAGAAGGTAAAGTTTGTGCCAAGTTCCTTTTATTGTTCATGTGCTTTTCAAGAATGCACTTAGTAAACCAACAGACATTTTTCATCCCTTAGTGAAACTATTTCTAACTTACAAAGGTCAGTAATCCTATTTCAAAAAATAATAGTCTACATCTGTCATTCACTGGAAGCCTATGCAACACAACGCCATGACCGAGTTCTACATCAAAGAATAGCAGCAGCCATTGTTAGATCCAGCTGTTCCCTACAAAAATTGCACTACATAAAATGACCTCTTATAGGGTGCTATAAGGGCCCCATAATACATGCCAGCAGTAGTAAACCCTTCGTGCTACTACATGGTGCACAGGAAGGCAGACATGTGGCATGCATGACTGCATGCTAATGGCACACAAACAGAGAGTCGTGAGGCCAGTGCCATGCACAGGGATGCCACGGACAGAAAGTAGGTGAGACCAGGAGACACGGAAACGCCCCTGACCCCACCATATAAGGAAACACAGACCACCACAGCAGCATGCTGTGAATGCAGTGCAACAGAAGTGTGGATGAGACATGGCAGGATGAGGAGGATGCAGAAGTGCCAACGGAGGTGGATGGAGAAGGTTGCAGTGAAAGCAGAGGAGGAAGAAATAGACAATGTGGGATGGAACGAGGATACACTGCATGAACTTCAGCAGTGGCTAAGGTGTAGCAGTGGTCATGGGCATCAGGGAAGAACTACTACAGACTGTAGGGGCCTTGGCACTCACCACTGCCCCAGAGGTGAATGCCAATATGTGGCTTGACATTCAGGCCAGCATCAATGCTGCTGGAGCAGAGGCACGTAAACTGACTGCGATAAAACATAAGTGGTGTGACCTTTGTGGCAGTCAAAAAGAACCTGGCAGCCGGTGCATGGGAGTGGCAAGCACGGCAGTGGGTCCCTGCACAGGACACATAGCTGTCACCCATGGAGAGACTGGTAGCAGAGACCTAATCAGAGGTGGCAGTCCATGGCATGGATGGAGGGTTGGACACACTGACAGGTAGGTGCACACTGTGTGGTGGTGACAGGGTGGTGGGCAGCATGGGTACGCAATGGCATCACTAGAGTTTCACCCTCTCCCCCAGACAGGACCATGTGCCACAGAACACAGCAACCAGCAGGACACTGGCAATGGATGCCATTGTGCCAGAGACAGCACCGTACAGCACCATGCAATGTGAGGCACCATTGGGTATGCATTATTGACCACTGGTGTGCGATGCCCCATTTGATATGTGGGTAAGAAAGTTGCACTGATGCACTCGATGTTGTCTCCACAGGAACAAACATGGATGCTGAAACCCAGCAGGACAGTGACAGCAATGCTGAGCTAACCATCACCCACACTGAAGAGGCAGACAGCAGCTCTGGAAGTGAGGGCTTTCGCAGTGGCCTACACCCTCCTCGCAGAGCACCGCCACCACCCTTGAGCAGGGGTACCAGAGCAGTTCCTGACACCATGCCACACACAGCACCAACAGCATCCAACAGAGCCATGGATGGTGCCAAAAGCTGCGATGAGGGCCCATCCACAGGCACACCCAGATGAAGATGTACACTATGACATGACCCATAACAGATGGAATAGTACTGCATGCTCCAGCAGCTGGAGAGAGACCACCTCGCTGAAGAGCTGCAACACCATGTCTGCCATTGCCATCCTGACTGAGGTTGCATAGGCCATCTGCAACGGCATCACATGGTCCACTGTGCTAAAGGAGCACATCCTGCACCAGCTACAATCCATCGTGCTGCATCTCCTGCAGCAACACTCCCAGGGCAACAGTCATGTACCCAATGATATCCACCCAGGCCACAGACACAGACCCTGGACTAGAGCAGGGCATGTGAAGGACATGCCACCCTGCCAGGCACAAGAGCCATTGTACATGCCACACTGCCATGCACAGGAAGTGGCAATGAGAGGACGGTGATGCCCATGCCACCATGGAAGACAGCCATGCCAAACTAGACACTGGCACACCACCATGCAGTGTCAACACCCAGGGCCATGAGGGGCACAGTGGTCACAGGACATCATGGCACATGCAACGCCCAGGAGCCTGGGCACATGGGCATCATCGCAGCCACAGTCCCAACCTGACAAGACAGGGCTCTGAATACACCAGCACAGCACACAGATGAACATTGACACAGCACCAGGCCAACCCCAACACGCCCCCACACACCTCAACTCACCCCTCACCCCCACTAATGGCCACTTAGCATAATACATCATCATCATGGCCACAGTCCCAATGATGCCAATGGTCAACACACGCTGCATGCTATACACAGACAGTGGCTGTGTCACGCCCATGTGGTGCCTGACAGGCATGTGCAGCCTAGCACATGACTTGTAGCTCTATCAATATGAGAATGCCTTAGCCACAAGTGCATGACATGCCACTTGGCCACTGGCTGTGCCATGCTCCCCAGAGTGCACAGCACCACCACCATTGTCATCATTGACATCATCAACATCATCATCATTCATGGGGTCCAGGGTGGCATCATTGGCAGTGGCACAGCCTCATGCTTGGCCAGGTTGTGCAACATGGCAGACAGCCAACACCCTGCACACCTCAGCAAGTGAGAGCATGACTGTGCCCCAAGTGGTCAAAGCACTGGAAGTGCATCTTCAGCAGTCCAATGGTCCTCTCAATATTGTTGCATGTTCTCTGATGTGCAGCATTGTAGGCCTCCTTTCCTGAGTCCCTGGAGCAAGGATTGGTGTCATGAGGTAGGTCCACAGGGGAATCCACTGTCACCTGCAGGGAGGAAAGTGACAGTGTGAGTGAGGAGGCACATGACCCCATGTTGGATGGGGTGTACGACATAAGTGTGGACATACCCAGTAGCCAGCCTTCGATGGGCCTATCATGCAGCAAAGCCCCAAGGCTGAGGCATCCAATATGCATGAATCATGCATCAACCCCAGGAATCTGGTGCACATGTCCATGAACAGGACAGTGGCATCACACACCACCTGACATTTCACACTGTGGAATCCCTTCCTGTTACAGTATGCCTCCACATTCTTTGTGGGGGTCAGGATCGTGATGAGCATGCCGTCGATAGCCCCACACATGTTGGGCATCTCATGCATGGCATAGAATGCCTGCTTTGTGTCACACCACTACTGTGCATTCCGAGGCAGGTAGACATGGTTCCCCAGGTATGCCAGCAGTGCATCAGTAACCTTTGCCATGGTGCAGGAGATTGAGGACTGGCTCACACCAAGTGCTTCCACAGTCACATGCTGGAATGGCCTGGTTGCATAGTAGAGCGGTGCACAAATGACCTTCGTCTCCACCATCATTGCCATGGAGAACTGGGCCCTGGGTGCCATGGCCATGAGGTTCATGTCGCACAGCCATGCAATGATTGGCCATGGGATTCAGAACCATTCCAAGCAGTGCATGTCCCACCATCCTGTGGTGTCGACCTGTCACGGAACACCCTGGGACATGGCAGCCTGTTCCTTCATCTTCTGTCATTCACCTGCAGCAGTAACAGATGCAATCCCATACCTGGGAACAACCTGTGTCACTGTTATGTCTTCCCCTCACATGGTGCATTCTGCAGTATGCTCCCCTTATAGTCCCATGCCTACATGGGTGTGGCACTTCCTGCCATCAGCATGACCTTGCCATGCTCCCTGATTTGTGCCACAAGCCCAGTCACAGGCATGACCCTGTGATGTCTGATCTGGTGTACACAGTGGTCGACAGGATGTCCATGTTTCCATGGCACCTCTTCAGGATGTCAGAGGAGATGTACACATAGCTGGGGTGCAGGGACCTGTGGCAGGCCCGTGGATTCAACTAGGTGAGTACAGCATGTCCAGTGTGTATTGCTCTGTGACTCTGTGTGGGCCTTGTGGATTTCCTGCATCCCCATGTCTCTCTTGCAGGACCCAAGTGGATGGCTGGAGTGGATGGAGCTGAGCCTGTAGCTCCAGTCTGATGGTGCCCTGTGCTTTGTCTGTGCCCTTGAACAGTGGCTACAGAGGTATTAGCACCGGTATCCCAACTACCTGATGCTGAAGGAGGGCAGCATGCTCTATTATGACGATGCGACTGACAAGCAGTGGGAGGTTTTTGTCCCATCTGTGTATATATACCACCCAGAAACTCTAGGCTGGGGCTTGGGGAGTTAATGGACTACTTGCTATCTGTAACTGGTAAAATGACATAATGTGTCTTGGGGTTTTAACCTAGATTAGGCTGGACCTAGTTCCTCGCTTCTATCCTCAATGATAAGCTAGGCCAATCTAGCTCAGCTAATCAGGAACCCACCAGGATCTCCAATGGTGGCACCTTTTCCACTCTATTAGACTGGATCCTGACAAATAGGAAGGAGTTTATTACCTTGGCTGGCATCCTCCCTGACACCTTAAGTGATCACTCCCCTATCTTTTGTATCTGGGATACCACCTTCCCATCCTTCCCATCAAAAGTGCTAACTTTCTCCAATTTCTTAATCCTAAATACGGAGCGTTCACCCATGATCTTGACCAAGTTGACTGGTCTCACTTTATCATACCAATGACATCAACATCGCTACAGCCTACTTCAACTCTACCCTACTCGCACTGCAAAATACACACATCCCGTCACCACAAGGAGGTAAAAGGGAAGGTTACAAAATGGCTCAAACACCCCTGCTCCACCTACTGAAACTCAAGGATAAACTATGGTCCACGTGGAAGACCTCCATCTACGTGCTGACTTTGAAGCATACAGAGCTTTATGGAACACATGCAAAAGGAGATTCTCTTGGCAAAAGTTCTTATTACAAGAATCTCCTAATTTCCTCTGCCTCTAACCCCAAAAGATATTGGTCCAAAATCAAGGAAATACTTGGGAACAACAAGCCGTAGACTCCCTCTGATATGTATCTAAATGATGCCCACTGTAACCACCCTCTCACCATTGCTAATGCTTTCAACTCCTCTTCTCCTCCCTACCTAATCCTAGCCTCTCCTGGCAACACAATACCAGGTCTGCAGCTTCCCCAGTGCACTCAATCTCCCTATGCTTGAGCTGACTTGGTCTCATACCATGAAGTTCTAAAGCTACTCAAAACTATTCCTGCAAGTGGTAGCCCAGGCACAGATGGTATTCATCCTAGGATACTAAAGCAGTTTGCATCCTGGCTGGCAGTCCCATTACCAGGCTTTTCAACCTGTCTATTAGTATTGCATCTGTTCCCTTGGTCTGGAAATTGGTCAGAACTATTCCCATTTTTAAGAAGGAGATGATAAACAACTGTCCAACTACTGCCCATTTCACTGCTCCCAATGCTAAGCAAGCTCTTTGAGAAGTTGTCCATCGACAGGTCTCGAGCACCTTCTTAATATTATCTTTAATCCCCTGTCAACATGGTTTTAGGGGGGGCACAGCACTACCACTGCACTGAACCAACTGACTAGTGATATCAAAGGTAATATAATATAGACAAGGGCCAACTCACAGGAGCAGTGTTCATCTACCTTTCTAAAGTATTCAGCATGGTCCACAACCTGCTTATTCTGGATAAGCTACAAATTTGAGGTGCCTCTGTCTTCACCCTATCCTGGTTTGGTAGTTACCTTGATAACTGCACTCTGGCTGTTGAGTTTCATAAGGCTCTCTCATTCCCCATTCATATCACTCCCAGTGTTCCACAGGGTTCCATACTGGGTCCTCTACTCTTTTCCCTGTACCTTAATGAAATTCCCAGTGCTTCTCATCACAGTAACATCCTCATGTATGCTGATGATCTTGTATTCTATTATTCATCCAAAGCGATGGATGACATAAATCGTAAACTCTCACATGACTTTCAATCCCTTCAATCCTGGCTCATGGTTAACCATCAAATCCTAAACTAATGTAAAACCCAGGCTATGCTATTTGGATCATCTAAAAAGGTGCCCTCTAAGGCGCCTAAGCTACTTGTCCACTGCAGCGATGGCACTACGGTAACAAACACTCTACCTTCAGATACCAGGGTTATGCTCAACCTTGCACTTAATTTTTCAGTGCATATCAATGAGGTGTGTCGTACTGTCAATGCTAAAATAGAAGCTTCTATGCCGTGCTATCACTCACCAACACTGACAGTCAAGCTTTCAGTAGCTAGGGAAGTACTACTTCCTCAACTCCTTTATACCCTCCCGGTCCTGTACCCTAACAATGCCAGTGTGCTCTGTAAGTGGACACCTCCTACAATAACATCTGTAGGTTCACCTTGTCAACCCCTGCCTTACTCACCACTGCCTTCTTTACTCTGGACTAAACTGGTTGTCCCAAAGACCTCCGAGCATATACCCGTGAGTGTTTTGTAGACTCCTAACTAGACCACCTCGCCCGGCCTCTTTGGCTGACTTGATTATCCCAGTCTACCACTCCTGCACCCTTAGGTCCTCTTCAGTCTCAATGCTCTCAGTAAAGCCCAGTGTGACCAATATGGGCAAACAGGCATTCTAACATTTTGCTCCTAAACTCTGGAATTCACTTCCCCTACAAGTTAAAACTCCACCTCCCACCTCTCTTTTAAGCATCTACTTTTCTCCCACCTTTATGCCCTAGGTAACTGTAACTGCTCATAAGTGGAATCTCTCCTCATGGAATATAATTTGTGTGCCTCATTAAGCTTGGCTTAGGACTGGCCAGAGTGTACTCCTTCCACTGCCAAACTCTCATTTTGAGTGTGTGTAGATTTGTCTTCATTATCAAATACCTAATGTACTCTCATCCTATACTATTATGATTTTACCTTGTACTTGTACTTGTTACTTCTTATGTGAATGTCATTTCAACTGTTCATATCTGTATTCTCATTTTTGAACTCTCCCGAGTCGTGCCTGAAAATAGGCAGGATTGTTGCCTAGTGCACCTACCCAGTTACCAAAAGCTAATAAATAAATAAATGAAGTGCCACAAGTTAGATTACCTTTTGTGGTCTAGCTTGCAGCAATTTTGAGGGCTGCTTTTATGGAGGTTGCACCAGATGTTTGGCACAAGCTTCAGTAAATGGTGGAAACTGTCACAACTGCACACGAGATTGTAAAATAGAGCACAGTTGCAGTGAAGGTGTTTGATGTACTGCCAAAACCTAAGTGTCATGGTGCAGGGCTTGATGCAAGCCCTGCACTATGCTTTAAAATCCATCCCTAAGTGTCTACACCTTGTAGAGTTACATATTTTCTTTTCAACTCTGTTTCACTCCAGTTGCTAGTTGCCAGGAACTCCCTCAGGTGAGACACCCTCGAGCTGCTCCTACTGCCCTGTCTGAATCCTCTGACCAGGGAATCAGGGACAGAATCATCCCCACCATGTCCCAAGACAGAGGAGAGTATCCAGTAGAACTGGTGTGGTGTAGACTGGTGGTGGGTATTTGTGCCATTCCCTCAGTGTTCTCAGTTGTACTCCTGTCAGCCGGGTTTTTCCATCTTGTTTCACCCTGAGGAAGAGGTGTGCTATGATGCCAGCATGCCAAGTCATGCTTTCCCACATGACTCATGCAGGCCTCCTCCTCTTCCTGTATCTTTCTTGAGTGGTCCTGGCTGCAGATGCTCTCTGTTACCACTGATGCTGCTGCTGTGCTGGGAAACCATGGAACCCCTCTCCAGGAGAGGAGAACCTGCCAGTGACTGCTCAATCCTGCACCTCCCTTCCCCCAGTTGACCATCCAATGACCTGAGCTTGCTTCTGAACCTGGGTCACTGGCATGCGTCTAGTACCTCAACCATCAACGCCACTGGGCCAGGTCTATAAAGTTATATATTAATTGGTATATTTCAAATTATGTATGGG
The DNA here is from genome assembly GCA_016271365.2 of Neoceratodus forsteri. Classification (NCBI taxonomy): domain Eukaryota; kingdom Metazoa; phylum Chordata; order Ceratodontiformes; family Ceratodontidae; genus Neoceratodus; species Neoceratodus forsteri. Next base: position 421,535,677 of record CM057451.1, read on the forward strand.
GTATGATGTGTAAATATTTGTTAATATACATACATTGTTGTAAGTTTTGTTCAATAATACATGTTGAAAATTCCAGAAATAAAAAGTATTAAAAAGTGCTTTTCATCTTACCAGGATTCATGGGATTAAAGATCTTTATCCCTCCAAGACAGACCAGGCTGCTATTCAGCCATGTCCCTGGTCACTGTCGACCATCCTGTATCTCCTTCCTGGTTGGGTGCTAGATTCTCAACAGATTTACCCCTTCAGTAGGGCCAGGCAGGGGAGGACTGTCTCCCCTGGTGCACACTTCCAGAAGTAACCTGTGATTTGAGCGGCAGGGTGGGTCAAAGCGCCACAGGCAGGACTTCACAAAACCAGAGTCCTCCCAGATTTCCTCTTTTTCCCACTTCCTGGATAACATAATGGCATGAAGAATGCATGCACATGGAGGTGTGCATGCATTCTGAATTGTGGCCTTCCACCCTTCCCTGACCTTAGTCTGATTTGCAAGTATCAGTGGTACTCACCAAGCCTCCACCGGTAGCTGGCAAGAGCTGGGATCACCAACAAACAAAGCATAGCACTTGCACTCCAGAGCTAAGAGCTAGTATGTAACTCAATGAAGGTACTCACACTTCGTTGCTTTCAAAATAATATAGATTTATGCTGGGTAAATTTTCCAGCTGCATTAGTTACATCAGCAACCAATTGGAACCAAATGTCTCTGATACCAGATGACCTGGAACTTGCTGGCCACCCAAACAAGTCTGGGACAGAAAAGCTACTAGGTGACTGCTCAATCCTCTCCCAGCCCCTCCCACTGACCCTGGGTGATCCAAATTTGTTCCTGAACTCAGGTTGCTGGCATGGTGAGAGGTAAAGTGCTTAAAGTGTCTCAGCCATCTGTCCACTAGAATGGCTAATTCTCAGGATGTTTCAAGCCAGTAAGGCAATTTGCCAACAGAGACATGCCATTTCTCAATGCAGATAGCCTAGATTCCTATTGTTTTTACAGTGGCTATCTAGATTATTTAGTTAATTTTTTTTTGCAGTGTGAAACATTTTATTTCTTTATACTGTATCAATGTTAAAATTTACAATTAAGTACCATGATAAATTTACAACAGCCCTCCAAAGGGTTTGTAGGTAAACAGCAGAAGGTGAGACTGCTGTCTCCTAATAATACTCCTCTACTTCATAAAGGTTGCAACTTGATCAAACACTAGGCAGGGCTAGAACTGTTATATCCTTGGGGCTTTACTTATGATGCTATCACTATTGAAATGGCTCCAGTTCTAATAGTTCCCCATTAGGACCTACTGTATGTTAAAAAAAAAACATGGTTCATCATAAAAAGTAAGTAGAGTAAGGCTAGTTTTCAGAGGGAAGTAGAGTGCATAAGAAAGGAGGAGTTGATATATTGGGAGACAACTGGGAATTTATCATTAAGAGGCAAACCTGCATCATGTGATAAGATGAGACTCAGACTGGGTAGACTTGTGTTAAGAGATGGATGGGGTTTGAATCATATGATTCAGGTAACTAATAGATGGGGATAGAGAATGTATCTGAGAAAGGAGGGACTTGCATCAGCAGTTGGATAGCAACTGTATTGCTTCGAACAGGGACAGAGATGAGGTTTTAGTATCACATGTCTAAGAGCACTATGGAAATTGTTAACAGGTTTAACACCAGTTAACAACTCAATTGGTAATTTGCAATTGTCCACACCTGCAGGCTAGACTGCTTCTTCCATTCGTCAGTAGTGTGAGACTATGTTTGCATAGGCTCAGTTGGTGTAATGGCAACTAGAAGACCACAAAGAACAGTTTAAGACTGCCAAGATTGTGGCTCACAGATCATAATCAGGCTCCTGTTTCATAAAGGTTACTAATGAGGCTGATTTGTAAGCAAAGGTATTGGAAAGGATGTGACAGTTATAAAACACTTTCTTGGTTTCAGGATGATACAAATCATTGCACTAGCTCACTAGCTGTGAAATGGCAGTGTGCTACTCTTGCAGTTTAGAATGATATACTGTACATATTGCCCTTTCACATGTGTTTTAAAAAAAATCGTAAGGCTTGTTTATAGACACTACATCATGTAAAATTTCATTTTGTAATCATTTTTGGTTTTAGATCAATTTTGATAATTTTCAGCTGGAAATAGGTTGAAAATGTCTTGTTTTTGTACTTCTATTAAAAGGTCATTAGCACATCCTGCATGGGTCATAATAGTTATAAATTGAATTCATTATTAATGAACAGAATATAGTTCCTGATTAGCTGATGTACTGGACATCAATTCACTGCAAACACTCAACACAGCTCCAAGGACCACAGTGCACTTTCTTGAATGTGCTGCTTATATCCATCTGTTCACATTTCAATTTAAAAACAAACAAAGATACATGCCAAAATTATTCATAGTGTGTTACTAGGTCTATGTAAAATAAGAATATTTTGAATTTGTAGAATTTAAAACATTTAATTCCATGGAATTTGGTGGAATTTCATGGAATTATTTAACTTTATTTGGTCATCATTCAGTCATTAATTGGCTAGAAACCAAAGATTTGGCATAATCACTTGTTATGTGTCCATAGGAAGTGCCAAACATCATAACAGTTGGATGAGTAGCTGTACAATTGAAGGGGCTCAAAATCAGGCATTTCATTTTTGACGTGGCATGTTGTGAACATTTTAGCTGCTTATAACCAGGCAGCCTTTAAATGTACATACTGTATGTAAAAAGTTGCATGGATGACATTCTTGGAAGGCACATAGAAACTTCTTAATATGTAGTGATTTGTTTTAGTAATCTGTAGGTTACAGGGTTCACAATTTAACTGCATAGTTATAATTGAAATGTTTTGAAAACTTTCAGATAACATAGATGTCCATAACTTTCCTTGTGTTGTAGATACAGACATCAAATTAGCACTGGCTTGCCAGCACAGAGGTTCCATTCCCCTTGCAATGCCAATGACCCAAGTTTGGGTATGGGCTTAGGAATAGGAGGGCCGGCTGGGGGAAAGAGGGTTAGCATCCTGGGGACTGATCCCTCCTCTGGGGTGAGAGACGGTTGAGTGTCCATCACACAGAAAGACTCTTGCAGAGGCCAAAGGTGCTTCTAGTGTCTGGCACCTACATATTCAAGGCAAGGGGCAGACATTGACATTCATGCCCTCACATCATTCACATCCTGGGGCCAGATATTCAAAATTTTGTGCTGGGCGCAAACCATTTATGCAGGATTTGTGCAGGGTTTGTGCAGGTCCACTATATTCAAAGGTTAAATAGCGTGGGCAAACTGCATTAGTACTGGGCAAAAAGTATAATGTATGCAAGAGACAAAAGGGGCGTGTACATGAATACAGGCAATAATGCTATATTCAATGCATTAGTGCCACGTAAAGTGTTTTTTCACTACTTAGCACAACACTTTACATGGTGCAAATTACCACCCAGGAAAAGTATTCTTAACTATGGACAAACCAGTTTTGTATGACTTTGGGGCTTTGTGAGGCATTGCGTGATTTTGCATGGCTTTGCGTGACCGAACAAGCAAATATTAAACATAGAAAGAAACAGACATGGAAGAAACATGCTGCACACGGATGGCACCTCCCATGTTGCCATCATCTATCACCGGTCTCAACCATGCCAGGCATTAATTGGTGACCCAGAGCCTAGTGAACATCATGGCAGTGTGTCCATACAGCACACCCTGCAGACCACACTTCAGTGGACACCAACAGAATCCAGCACACATGCAGCACTGGGAGCATGGAGGGTGTTGAGGGAGGGTGTACAGGTGATCAGTTTGCACCACATATTGGGTGCTGCCACAAGGCTGAGACAATCCAGCAGTGCAAATGGTCCAATGTAAGAATACTCCAACACCAGTGTGTATGTCTGATGTATGTGCCCCCAGCCCCATACCCGCACATCCATACAGACACCACTGCACACACAGCCAGCCATGTAAATGTATCACTGTGAGTGTCCCATGCCAGTGGTACAGCATCTGTGGGTCACACAACAGCATAACAGTAATGTCCACTGTCAGTACATACCTGTAAGACTGGCCTGTCACTGTGTAAAGTGCAGCAGTCATTGGTGCTCTGCACACTATAAGCATTTGCTGTGTCTCACACTACTGGCCCCTTGTTACTGTAGTGTCTGCTGTGCACTGTGCAAGACCTATAATTTTATTATTACATGCAGCACCACCACCTGTACTTGTGCTGTGTAGTCTATTGGGGCACAATATCTATGTGCTTCTGTACAAATGTTGCCTGCAGCTACCACCATGCACTTCCAGACTGTCCTGCAGGGGAGCTGTGGGCAGACCAAGCCAGCCCCTGTACTCTCCAGACTGACCTACAGGTGAAGCTGTGGGACCCTGCAATAGCGCTGGGAAACTGCATGCAAATCAGGACATAATAAGATGGCTAATCTGGATGTTTGCCCACAGACTGCCTAAGCAGCTCATTTGCATGTCACTTTTGAATATAGCAAATTTTTGCCTGGGCAAATGTGATAGTGCTGGGCAAATGGCTTAGCTCCACACAAAATCTGCACAAATGTGTTTGTGCTGTACAAACATTTCAGAAACATGGTACATTTCTGCAGCATTTCACATACTGATGCTTGCAGCTTTAATTAATCCACTCCTTTGCTAACACACATTGGCCACATAGTTCACCTCCTCCTTCCTTCACATCTCTGTGCACTGGGCTGCTGTTGTGGTTTGCACTTCCTGGTTGCTATATTCAGAGCTGTCATATTTCCCAGGCTATTTTTGCACTGCACTCCAGCCCAGTTTGCCCGGCTTCCTTAGCATGCTATATTCAGCAAGTTTAGCACGGGGCTATCCCTTTGGAATATAGCTGGCTACTGGTTCTGGGCTAATTTAGCATGCTGGGCAGTGCTAATTTAGCCTGCAGCAAAATTTGAATATCTGCCCCTTGTCTCCTGGGGAGCTTAAATGGAAAATCTCAGGCTGGCAGGATGATGACCGCCCATGCTACTGGTTCCCTCCACCACCAGCAGCACCATGGGGATGAATTCTGTCTTCTGTAGGGGAAAGTCCCCTCCTGGTGGCCCCTGCCCTGGGGGTAAGGCAGGCCATAATCCAGGGGCTGAAGCATCCCAGGTCGAATCCCATTGTCTGTCAGGTGGCTTCGCCCTCCTCCAGTGGTCTTGCGCTGGGGGCAATCCAGAGTGTACGCCTGTGGGTGGGGTGACCTGGGATGTGGCACAGTAAGAATAAGTAATTTTTTATTGGTTAGGTGCCCAATCCTGGAGACTATGGACACCGGACAGTAAAAGTTTGACTGAGTGGTAAAGGCAATTCACATTTATAAAACAATCAATAAACAATTAAAATTCATTATATATGTTAAAAAGCATTGTCAAGACAGGCTAAGATTAAAAGATGAGTCTTCAGGCCCATTCTGAATGCCTCCACCATAGAGACCTCCAGCAAGGTTCTTGGCAGTAAGTTCCAGAGGTCCAGGCCAGTCACTCTGAATGAGCACTCACCCTAGGTTTTCAGCCTGGTTCATAGAACGCCATGAGGCCCTCAGTAGAGGAACAAAGGGTAGGGCCAGGATGGCAGGAGTTCTGAGGTCTGGCAGGTAGCCTTGGCCTTATCCGTAAGGGCCTTCTAGGTGAGAAGCCCCCTGAAGAGAACCTCAACCTGACCAGCAGCCAGTGCAGATGCTGCAGGATCTAGGTCACATGGCAGGACCTTGACAGCCCTGTCAGCAGCCTGACCACTGCATTCTGCACATGCTGCAGTTGGCAGAGATTCCTCCACTGACCCTGAGGTAAAGACCATTACAGTAGTTGAGTCTGGATGTTACAAAGACATGTACTAGTGATGGCAGGTCTTCAGGTGGAATTAGGGTTTAATCCAGTGATGTTCCTCAGGAGATAAAAAATATTTTTGACAACAGCCAACACCTCAGCTTAAAATGTCAGCTTGTCATTGAGGACAATGCCACGATTTCTTATCCTAGAGGATACTTTCAATGGGACTGACCCCTAACACTGGGTCTGCTGTCATCCCAGAGGCATCATCATCATCACTCCCATTACCTGGCTCAATCACCAGTACCTCTGTCTTGTCCAGGTTAAGTCTCAGCCACTTAGAGTTCATACAGTCCTGGATCTCAGCAAGGTATTTATTCAGCACTTTAATGGCATCATTTGTCACTGATACAAAAGACATGTACAGATGTGTATCATCAGCATAACAGTGAAACCCAAACTATACTGTCTAATGAGCCTCTCTAGGGGTAGCATTATACCATGAACAGCATCGGTGATAGGATCGAGCTTTAGGAACTCCACAGGTCAGGGGCATTGAGGAGGAGGAGAAATTACCCATCACTACCCTCTAGATCCTGCTAAAAGAAAGGACTCAAACCAGTTGATGGTGGTTTCAGTAAGCCCACAATACTTTCTAAGGTGATCCAACAACACAATGTGGTTCATGGTATCAAATGCTGATGTCAGATCGAGGAGAATCAGAAATGACTGCTCCCTTGAGCTCTTGCACTGAGGAGGTGATTATTTATGTGGACTAATGCCATCTCTGTGCTGTACCTTGTCCTAAACCTTGATTGGAATGGCTCATAGATGTCAAAGATCTCCAGGTTCTCCTCGAGCTGCAGAGCCACTATCTTCTCAGCAACCTTCCTAGAAATGGGAGGATGAAGATGGGTCTATAATTCATCAGGGTTGAGAAATGTGTTTTTCAGAAGGGTGTCACCAATGCCTCCTTCATAGCATCTGGGAAAACCCCTCTGAAAGTTAACACCTGACTATCCTCTGAACACTGGACCAATAGCCTCCAACACAATACACTAGGAGGAACATGAGGCCAGGGTCCAGTTCCAAACAAGGGCCCTAGCTTTGAAATCACCTGAGACCTCAGCCACCTCCACTGGCTGAAACTCTGCCAAGACAATAGGAGTGCTTCTGCTCTGCCCAGACCCCATCCTACAGGACTGAAGTAGACCCACTGGCCAGATCCTAGCCTGAATAGAGGATACTCTGTCAGAGAAGAACAGAACAAACTCTTCACAAATTGCTACTGAAGGAGCTCTTTTTGGCTGTAGACAGACTGAATGAAGAAACCTATCCAGAGAGTGGAAAACTGAGCAGGGCTGTTCTTCCCTGCAGTAATATCCCAAGACAAGAACTCTGCCTTCTTACGGTCAATTGCACTTTGATAATCAGTATAGTGATTCCTCAAAGCCAGTCTATCCACCTCTGACTGAGACCTATGCCAGCAACACTCCAACCTCCTATCCATGGTCTTTATCACCCTGAGATCTCCATCGCACTCATGGAGATCTCTGCTGAGAGGACCTGAGTTGTATATGGACTGGTGTGATGGCATCGAGTGCCCTGGTGACAGCCCTATTTTAGGCTGCCACCGCCTTATCCAAGCCAATTGCACAAACAGCACTAACTGGAAAAATCAACTTCTGCCATCAGTCCCTCTAAAACAATCCCATCAAAGGACAATAGCTGATCATCTCAAAGGAAGGACCATGGGGGGCCCCAAATGAGAATTTCACTGTACAGTGATCAGACCAAGTGACCGAACAATCTCAAGGTCAGTGACTTCAAGACCCAGTGAGAATACCAAGTCCAAGGTGTAGCCATGATGGTGGGTCACAGAGGTAACTGCCTGTGCAAGGCCCAGCAATGTCATCAGCTGGTGGAGATCAAAAGCAGGTTGCAAGAACTGAAGACTAAGTTAGGTCGACAGTAAACATGCCGACCTCCTGGACAGTGATGTCACAAACGCACCCCTCAGACTTTAGAATTCTCAACTCCAGGTTGGAGTTGGTCTGGGGAGGGGTCAGAATAGGGGAAAGTGAAACATGGGAACTGACCATTACAGCAACTGTCGCTGTAGTGGTCTTTTTCCATGTTTCACTGTCGGGTGTCAGGCAAAAGGTGACCACTCCAAGGATTCATCATCGACCCAGGTGTCCATAATCTCCTGCAGAATTCTCTGCCAGACCCTGGAGGGCAGTATACCAAGAGAATTCTGAAACATGCACCTGAACCCCCCACACTGCCACACATTCAAATGATGAACTAAAACCCACCGGTGTATGAGAAATTCAGGCTGTATCTAAAACAGATGGCCATAACCCTGACCCTGCATTCTTTCCTAGGGCAGTGTACCACAGAGTACCTGGCAGGGACTGATACCTCCAAAACTGGACCTGCATCGTCCCTCAACCAGGTCTTTATGATGCACGCTAGGTTGACTGAAGAAATTAAGTCCCAGCTTAATTTTGGTCTTGTTTTGCATCGACCTGGTTTTGCATAATACTGCCCAGAGGGGATCAGTGAGCTGGAAGCCCTCTAGCTACCTACCCATGTGGTTCTGGGGAACCCTAGAACAGAGACCAGACACCTTGGGCCTCTCTCTAGGCTCCTTTTCTCCTAGTGTGCCTCCTGCTCCTTACCAGCCCAAACCCTCTCACCTCCGTTGAGTTCCCAGTGCCCTGCAATAGACCCCTGCACTCATACAAATACCCACCTCCCTACAGTGCCTTATAGCAGGGAGCTGGGATAGGTAATCACAAAAGGATTGGAGGTCATGCAGCTGGGCCATTGAGTAAGTAAATTGGGGCCAAGTTCCTCGACACATATCTTAAAGCAAATAAAACAATTGAACAAAATTAAACAGTATAATTCTACTTATGTAACTATAAAACTCTAATTACTGATACAGTCATCATCCATACAATAAATAAATATGATTTTAACTACCCATTCACTGCCACACAACCACACACCATCTGATCCCCATCCTCCCACTACCAAACCACCAACTAACCCCAATTTATACAAACAATACTAATAAATAAGTTAATAAATTAGGAGAATCCTATTTAATTTGGAACCAGAGGTATTTTAAAGTTTATAACCAGGGAAGTTCAGTGAAGTAATCAATTAGAGTTCACTAGGAGTTCCTTAAACAGTGCTCCCCACTGTCAAAGCAAAAGTATGCAGTTCAACTTCAAACTTTTTAAACTGTGCTCGCACCACAGTCTGATGACACCCAAGCATAAAGCAAGTTCAAGGAGTGGAACTATCACTATCACTCAATTATTGTGCAAATAACTTACAGACAGTTCCAAAATATTGGGGGTCATTAAAATGCAACGTCCATAAAGTTAGGGCAATGACTGTCCACACAGTCTCATCAGTTTCAGATGAAATGCAAAACATTCCTCCCAGGAAAGGTTAAAGTCCTCAACAGCCATTAGACTCTTTATCTAGTGTTAGAACAACAGCTAAGTTCCCATTCCATCTGATGATCTTTTGGCCTGCCAACCGTCCACAACAGTATCAGGCCTGGAGCTCGGAATTGTTCAAGTCCCCAATAGCTACCAGCTTAAAGTTATTTTTCCTCCCCACAAAAAGAGATATAGTCCATTTTAAGTTGTTCACTTTATCTGAGATACCAACAGGCCAACAATACATTCCAACACCAGGGCGTTAAGCCAAGTGGTGTCTTTTCTGCCGCTAACCGGATGGTGAGTGGTGGGCTGGGCATGTGGGTGGTGGGTGGATGGCGACCAGCCCAGGATAAAAAGAGCAAAATGACATCAATTTAGCATGCATATCCTATGTTAATAGATCCTGGTATATAACAGAGCTGAAGAGATTTGCTTTATTTAGTAGTATTAAATATAAAGTGTAAATACAGAAAATTATTATTGGCAACAGTTTCTCAAATATTCACGGCAAACTACAGATAATTTCTCCAAAATTCTATTTATGGAATTTGTTGTTCACAAACCATTTATCACTATTGCATCTGATTAGCTGAACAGTTTGCAGTCCTGCACTTCTGTTCTTGGTGGGTCAATTTTGTCCCCACCCTCTTCATTATTTCTTTCTTAGGTTGACCACATAGACTCCATGGAACTGCTTGTCAAACTAATACCCTCCTTTTTTCACATGACACACTCCCTTACAAAGACAGTCAACCATTCTTTCCTTGTGAAACCCCCATTAGAATAGCCAGAACTCCTCCTTTTTGGTGCCTCAGTGATCACCCCAAACTTCACATTTCAACTGCCTTTAAGTCAAAGACTTAAAAGTATATCAAGCTCTCAGGCTAGTCAATGTTACTGAATGTGTTCCTTATAGAACTTGCACTTAAGTTGGAATTCGTGTTGCTCTGTGCTTCCCTGCTCCAAACGGGTCCACTATTCATGTACTATACATCTCAGCTGTCTTTTACTTGGAAAATCTATGCATCTAACTCATGCCATGAGTGTCCCTCTCTACCAGCTTCTTCACCAACCCCAATGCTTTAGTTTAAATTCCCAGACTTCCCTGCCCTTGAATGACCAGCATCTCATCCTCTTGAGCAATTGCAGAACATTCCAAATATGAAGATAGTCTTTTCTCCAGTATACCCACTAGCTAGCTAGAAAAGACCTTCCCTCTTTCAACAGAATCTTCACAAATGTAATCTTGCCCAATTTCTGTCACTATAATTTCTCACTGGCCCCTGGACATAGATAGCCTTGAAAATTATCCTTCTGGACACCTTTCCTTAGGAACATTTCTAAGCTTATAAATGAGCTCTTCATGTCCTCAGAACATCTACACTTATAACAGTGCCCACAAAGTCTGCCTCTCTAGCTAGATGCAGTGCTTGGCTATGGATCACACTCCTTTGTCTGTAGTAAGGCAGACAAATCACCTTACCTATATTAGCATCATGGTCCTGCAACATCTCTCCATTTATCTTGCTACTACTGTGAAGGAGTATCCAATGAATCTACTATTATAACTAATCTCACTAGCCTTTTTATTCATATCCATGGTAGACCTGGTGTATTGTTGAGCAACATTCATGGATGTGGTTTCCACATTATCATGAAATTCTGCAATGTTCACAAAATCATATTGAATTTGACTTTAAGTACTGATGTTATTTTGCAGTTTATAACATGGATATCCTTTAAACAAGAAACTAAAGCTCACACACCTTGTTATGGTCTATGACTCTGGTGAACATACTGGCATTGTATTCTCTAGTTTTTAGTTGCAGGAGATTATAATTTTCAGTTTATATTTTGTACTTGAAAAATATCATTTAAATATGTGTGAAAGTTTTAATACTTGTAACTCTGCCTTCTTTAAATCTGAGATTTGATGAATGGAACACATATTCACAATATGCAGTACTTTAAATGTTTCAAATTTGGTGACATTATGATACATTATTTCACAATTAGAAGAAAGGAACTAAAAATTACATGTTAGCAAGCGATTTGACTGCCTATAACTCAGATTCTTTAAATATTGAGATCTAACACTTGTCGGATGTACTCCTGTTATATATTCATTCTTCTTTTCAAATGTGGAGAAATGTGGATTAGCAATTTAAAATTAGACAGAAATGACTGAAAATTATGATTTGAATAAATGTTTCACCACCTCTAACTCAACCCCTTTTAAAACTAGGCAACATAACCTTGGTAAAGTTATACAAATTGTACAGAGTGTTTGACAAAGCAAATGTGAAATTAGAAAAGTGGTTTTAAATATGATGACATTGAAATTTGGTTGAATGTTGCTGACTTGAATTTTGTGGAATTAGAACTATACTATTTTCCAAATTCTGAACAGCTCTAAGTGACACCCACTAGAATGACACACTCTGTGATAAAGCTGTCACAGTTTCCTGCATGAGAAATTGAAGTAATTGCCTTTGAATTACATTGAGTCACTGGATTATCTTTCAAGATGCCTCTGGAAGAAACTGTGGTAAGAGAGTTTCATCCTAGTGGGCACTGTATGATTAAAATACTACCTCCACAACTGGACATTTCACTTTGATTAATTCCCATCTGAGGTTAATTTACTTATTTATTTGAAAGTTGGTGACTGGGAAAGGCACACTGATCGAAGGATCATTTCTAGGTGTGACCTGGGGGAGGCAAGTACACGTGTAGCATGGACACAGTACACAGATAAATGCAATTACATGCCACTGACACAGTTCACAGTCCAGTAAAGTAGAATAGAGTACATTATTACAACAGGAGTAAGCACAGTAAAGGCAAGCAGCAAAACTCAGACAATTCAGCCACACCTACACTGGGGTAAGAGGCAAATGTAAGGGACAGTCAGGTCGGGGAAATCAGAAGCATGGAGGAGGGAAGGAGTTTCAGATGGTATCTGAGGAAAACAGGGAGGTAGTGAAATGAAGGAAGGATGAGATTAGGTTCCAGAGTGATGGCAGATATTAAGAAAAGGCTGATTGCTCAGCATAGGAGTGTGGATGAGGAATGATGAGGAATGGTTAAAGTGCAATACTCATACTCATGAGTGCTATACTCATGCTGTACTGTATAGTCATTCTTTTCAAATGTGGAGAAATGTGGAGAAAAGTAATTTTAAAATCAGATGACCTTTGGCTTACCCTCAGGTTATCAGCACACCCAAACAGCTGTTAATCTCTTGGAAATGCTCAGCTGTCTGGGTGATATTATAAACATTCTAATGAACTTAGTTACATAGCTTGTACTGTGTATGTAGCTATTCAAAATCATTTTAACAGGATATCTAATTTCAGACCTTAGAACAGTCAAGGTTTGCAAGTTTAAATTGTTGTTTGTTTCTTCTGGTAATAAAGGGTCATACATTTTGTATACAAATTACATTATTATGAGCTGCTCATGAACATTGTGATTGACTCAAATATTTTCTTTACTTTTTTGTCACCGATTTCAATGTTTTCTTTTCATCTCTTGGAGCCTCTCATTTTATTTACCCTTCATTGAGTTGTTCTCCTCTCCAAATACACATCCCTGTAACACAGAAACATAGAAACATAGAATAATAGAAATATAGACTTTGACGGCAGTAAGGACCACTTGGCCCACCTAGTCTGCCCATTTCCTACCTACTGGATAGGCTGCAGATCCTAGTTAACCAACAGACTATTTCTTCCTACCCCCCACAAGAATTGCCTTATGTCTGTCCCAAGCATTCTTGAATTCTCCCACAGTTTTGGACCCCACAACCTCCTCAGGAAGATGGTTTCATGCATCTATCACCCTATCTGTGAAAAAATACTTCCTCACATTGCCCCTGAGCCATCCCCCTCTATCTACAAATTGTGTCCCTTGTTCTTATACATTTCTTTTCTGAAAGATGCTACCTCTTGGACTTTGTTGATTCCACTCAGGTACTTAAAAGTTTCAATCATGTCCCCATCTCCATCCTTTCCTCAAGGGTATAATATTAAGCTCCTTTAGTCCCTCCTCGTATGACTTCTCTTGCAGACCCTGCACCATTTTAGTTGCCCTCCTCTGGACAGCCTCCATCCAATCTATGTCCTTGAGGAGATGGGGTCTGCAGAAATGGATGCAGTACTCAGATGGGGTCTCACCAACTGTCTGTACAGAGGATAACAACTTCCTGTTTTCTGCTGGTGATGCCTCTCTCCCCTATAGATCCCAGTATCCCACCAGCCCTCCTTCTGAATTCTCAGATTGCTTGCTAACCTTAAGGTCATCTGATATGATAACCCCAGGTCCCTTTCCATTTTTGTTGTTGTTACTACCCCCTATTGTGTACTCTTCCCTGGTTTTTGTTTCCCAGGTGCATTATTTTGCACTCTTTGCACTGAATCAAGCTGCCTTACTTCTGCCCATTCCTCCAACCTTGCCAAGACCCTTCACATCCTTTCCACCACCCTTGTGTATTGACCCTGTTGCAGATTGTTGTGTCATCTGCAAAGAGGCATACTTTTCCTTCCAGTCCCTCTGCAATGTCACTTATAAAGACATTAAAAAGGACTGGACCCGTACTGAACCCTGTGGTACACCAGTAGTAACTCCTCTCTTCAGAGTGGACCTCGCTTACTATTACCTTTGTGTCCTGTTTTCCAGCCAGTGTTTTACCCAGGCTACCACCCTGGGACCCACTCGCATGCTGCCTAATTTGTTTATTAATATTTGTGTGGGAGTGTGTCCAGTGCCTTGTTAAAGTCTAGGAGGGCCATGTCCACAGACCCTCCTGGTCTACTACGCTGGTCACCCAGTCAAAAAAATTGATTAGATTTGTCTGACATGACCTTCCCACTGTGAATCCATGCTGCCTTGGTCCTGTGCCTCACTGACCTCTAGGTACTCAAAAATTCTTTCCTTCAGAAGTGATTCCATCATTTTTCTTACCACAGAGGTCAAACTGACAGGTCTATAGTTTCCTGCATCTGTCTTGCTCCCACTTTTGTGAAGAGGAATCACATCCACCCTCCACCAGTCCTCAGGTACCACACCATTGTCCCATGATTTGTTAAAATGGTTAGTCAGTGGTGTCACTAGTTCTTCCCTTAATTCTTTTAGAATTCTGGGGTGAATCCTGTCAGGACCCATTACATTGTTCACCTTCAGTTTTAGAAGTTCCTTCAGACTCCTTTCTTCTGTGAAAAGACTGGGATCAATCCCTCTATCCAGAGTGCTTCTGTTAACTGGATTTGGTACCTCCCCTCCCTCTTTTGTGAATACTGAGCAGAAGTATTCATTCAGTAACCCTGCTTTTCACTGTCCTTGTTTGCCCACCATCATCCATTCTACTCAGCCTCACTATTCCTTGATTTGTCTTTCTATACTCCCTAATGTACCTATAAAAGGCTTTATCCTCCTTCTTAACCAATTTGGCTATCTTTCCCTCAGTTTGGGCCTTTGCTATTCTGACTACCTTCCTGCTTCCTTCTGCCTTAACTGGTACAGTTCTCTGTCCTGCTCCTTCTGTGTTTCCTTATGCATCCTAAATGCTATCTTTTTTTCCCTAACCTTCCCCACCCTCTTTTGAGAACAATAGTGGCATTTTCTTTCATTTTGATTTGTTTATTTGCTTCACACAAATGCTTGTTTCCTCTGTGATGGCAGTTTTGATGTGCCCCATTGTTGCTGCACCTCCTTCTTGCCTGTTTGCTAGTGCTTTTATAAGGCACTCTCCCATTTTGATAAAGTCAGCCCTCCTGAAGTCCAGTACCCTCACTTTTGTATGGTTTGACTCTGCAGCTGAGTTTATCATGAACCACACTGTTTGGTGGTCACTTGTTTCCAGATGGCTACCCACTTCTAGATCTGAGATCCTCTCACTGTCCCCATTTGAGAGTACAAGGTCTAGATTGCTCCCTCCCAAGTGGGTTCCATCACTAGCTGTCTGAGGCATGCCCCTGTAGGGCATCGAAGGCCCTGCTCTTGATGAGGCTGCAGCAAAGGTGCTCCAGTTAACATCTGGCATATTCATGTCCCCCCATCAATAATTTCTCCTTTCTCTGCCATCCTAAGAATGCCTTCGATCATATCCTTGTCCATGCCCTCCCCTGAGATGAGAGCCTGTATTAAACCCCTGTGCGGATTTTGGTGCCATTTCCAGTCTCTAAGGTGACCCATAGTTCCTCCTCTCCTCCCAGTTTATTCTTTTGTTCCATTGCTTTATCCCTTCCCTTACATAAGAGCTACTCCTCCCCTCTTCTACCCTCCCTGTCTCTCCTGTAGGTTGTGTTACCCTGGTATGTTAACATCCCAGTCATGGTTCTCTGTGTACCATGATTCTGTGACTCGCGATGCTATCCAGGCATCCTCTTCCATCAAGGCTACCAGTTCAGGGAGCTTGTTGCTCAGACTACAGGCATTGGTACTCATTGCTCTCCATTTCTTGATTTCCATACCCCTTTTGCCCCATCCCTGTCCTCCTCCCTTTGTCATTTTCTCCATTTACCCCTGCCCTTCTCCCTATCAATGTCTCTGTATTGGTATTTACCTCATTAACTACCCAGATATTTGGGGGCTTGGATTTCCTCCTCCTTTCCAGTGCCTCTCCCCCTTGCTAGTTTGAATGCTTGCCAATGAAGCATTTAAACCTATCACCTAGGATCCTGGTTCCCTCCTGGACAGATGCAGACAATCACACCAGTATAGGCCTGCATCACTCCAGGTCGATCCCAGCCACTGTAAATGGCAATAGAAATATTGTTGATTATGTCTGGCAACAGTATATCCTTTTAGCACTGCATTAGTTATAATATGCAGTGCAGTAAGTAATAGAAAAGTTGTTGGGCTTCATATGTTCATTCTCCTCACCCACAACCTCTAATATTGCCCCAAAATGCATAACCCCACCCACATAACAGAACAGGGCAGGCTCAGAACCTCTTATTAAGATTTTAGATACACCCACTGACTTACTGTGTTGTCTTGCCCCCACATTTTATTAGGAGATTGTTATTCTTATGATGATAATACTTTGCCACATTATGAGGATAGTCATACCATGTAAGTTTGCTGCACAATCCCTACCTTTTAAGCTTCAGCAAGTATTTTATTTTGAAGCTTTACACTCAGCTTGTATTTTTATTCTGGCTGTCATGTAATAAAGGAAGAGGAATGAGAAGGTGGGAGGAAACAGATACATCTTAGGAAAAAAAGGGTACTTTCACATATTTGTTGTAGTTTAATTTTATTTTTGTACACACAGTATAATTCATTTTCCATAGTGTCATTTTGTGCCAATCGCTCTTGACAAGAAGGTCATAGGGAGAGGCAGAAATGACAAGATAAAGTAAAAGAATGGCAGCCAGTGCTGTGAAGGTGAATGGCTTTCATCTGTGTCAGTGAAGAGGCTGTCAGTAATTCTCACCTCTGTAGAATGACCTGTGATCACACTGCAAGCATATCATAGGAAAAGGAATATACTATTGAAAGAGAGGCTGTACACTAGAAAAAGCTTTCAGAGACAAGAATATTGTATATACAACCATTAGGCTTAAATATTCACCATTACCTGATACTCATAATACAGTTTACTTTGCCTTCAGTTGGGTGCATTGCTCTAATGCCCACCCTTGCCCCATCCTTTGCAAGCATTACATAGTATCCAGTGACACCAGCACCCTAGCCCAGTCATGTGTCAAGAATTTCCTAGTTTCAGTGGTCTCCACTATCTGTCCTGTCTGTGTCAGTGCTCCTTGATGCCTGAAAGCACCCCACCACCCTTATCCTTTCCAATCTCAAACACAGTCTACTGTCAACTGCCAACCCTCTTCCACACCCTATATTACATCAAGCACTTCCTAGTGTTCAGTAGAATAACACATCCTCACCCTGTTTAAAATACACCTTGGCGTCCAGTCATACCATATCATCCTCACCCCAACTTGTTTCAGCATTGCCTGGTGTCTAGTGGCCACTTCCCTATCACTTTATTCCAAATTCACTGGTGCCCAGTACTACTCCCTGCCCTCACCACATCCCAACTCAAATACTCCCTGTTATTCAGTAGTATTTCCAAAGCACTCTCAGGAGTCATTTGGCAATACCCACCTCACCCTGTTGTCTGGTGGCAACCTACACCTCATCCAGTCCCATCTTAACCCTCCATGGTGTCTAGTGGTACCCCTGCCTTCACTACATCAGTGTCAAGTATTCCCTGGTGTCCAGTGGCACCTTCTGCCCATACCTCATCCTGTCAGCAGTGCTCCTTGATCTCCAGTGGCATCCATTCTCACTCCATCCAATTCCAAGAACTCCTTGGTGCCCAGTAGTCCCTTCCCTAATCGCATCCCAAGAAATCATTCTCTGTTGTCTATTGGCACCCCCACTCTAACCACATCCCACAAACCTATTCCTGAGCCAAGTGGCACCACACTCTCTCCCCATCCTGAGAAATCCTTACCTGATATTCAGTGCCACTCCTCATACTTAGCCAGTCCCATCTTCAGCTCTCACTAGTCCCTAGTTGAACCCTCCCATATTCTGAGTCAAGCACTCCTGTTGTCCAGTGGCACCTCTTTCCCTCAGACATCAGTATGTCTATTTTAACATTGCTTTTCTCAGGAATATGCAGTGCAGTAAAATAATAGAAATAGTTGTTTGGTTTCATATGTCCAGGTGGTGGATTTATCTTGTCAGCAGCAGCTTTGGTTCCAGTGGAATCCATCCTCACCCCATCCATTTCAAGCACCCTGGTGTCTAGCAGCACCTCACCACATCCTAAGAAAGTATTGCATGTTGTCCATTGTCACTCCCTCTCACCACATCTCTAGAACCCATTCTCTGTGTCTAGTGGCACCACCCTGTCTCACCTATCCTGAGAAATCATTACCTGTTGTTCGGTGACATCCCTTACAATTGTGGCCATCTATTTTAGAGCTAAGCTAGACTTCACCATGCACCCAGTGAGAACACCAAGTTCATTTGAATGTGTGGCCATCTGAGGTGGTCAGTGTGTAGCTTGCAGGATTCTCCCTATATACCACCCGGGAGTGGCAGGAGAGTTCCTGCAGGAAGTAGTCAATTTTGTTGTTGGTGAAACATTGAGGCCTCCAGGTGTTTAGTCCTGGGGACTTCAGTGTTTTGCGATGAAAGATCATCTAGGCCAGGTTATCACTTTCTCCAGATGATGGCATCTCTGGGCCTATTGCAAAAGATTTCACCGCACTCACCAGGGTGGTCACATGTTGGACTTGGTCTTCCCACTGAGGCTTGAGGTTGATAATCTTTAGACTGATCGGATCATTTGGTCTGATCATTGTACAGTGGAGTTCTTGATCAGGGCCCCAGTGTTCCCTCCCCTGCAGAGATGATAAGCTACTGCCCTTTGAGGGGTTTGACCCTGGAGGTTTCCTGGCGGCGTTGATCTATGTAGTGTGGGCAGTCACCGCCAATAATGAGGCAATGTCTGGGGCACTTAACCCCTTGCACCAGTCCATGTACAACCCAGATACTTTCACCTGAAGTCCCCGTGGTTTGATGGGAGCTCAAGGTGATGAAGATCAAGGGTCAGAGGTTGAAGCACTGCTGGCAGAGGACCGGACTGGAGGCAGACAGACTGGACCTGTGTGCACACTATGTTATGTACCGGGGCAATCAACCATAAGAAGTCAGTGTTCCTGTCCAGGAGATTGCTGCTAGGAAGAGCAACCAGTTATGCTTTTTGGACTGTGGACAGGCTGTTATATCTAGCTTGTTCACGGCCAAAAAGCTTTTACTGAAGCTTTGTGCAATGAGTTTGCTTGGTTCCTCTCACAGTGTCCGCCATCAGTCAGAGAATTCTGCCAGTGAGCCTCAGTGGGGCTGACAGTGGTCACCTTGATTGTCTGGAGGTGCACTCAACCTGATTGAGGGAGTTTAAACCAGTGGAGGTGGCCACGCCATTGAGGTTGTCTCGAGGCTGAAGCACACATATTGCAAACTGGACCCAATGGCAACTCATTTCTTAATAGGATGTGTTGACACTGTAGACCAGGTGTTGCCTTTGATTGTCTGGTGTTCTTTGTCAGAGGGTCTTCCCAGATGCCTTGAAGGAGGCACTGGTGAGACCCTTCTGAAGAAACCATTTTAGACCCAGAAGGTGAGGTGAATACCATCCTGGCTCCAACCTTCAATTTCTGGGAAAGCTTGTAGAGAAGATTGTGGTGCAGCAGTTGGGAGAACACCTCATGGCCTTTGATATCCATGAGCTGCTCCAGTCTGGGTTTAGTGCTGTCACTGTACAGAAACTGCATTAGGTTTAGGTGCATAATGATCTCCTCAGGGTGAGAGATTGAGGGGAGGACAATTCTCATTCTCCTTGATCTCTCCTCAGCTTTCAAGATGGTGCACCATTGCATGTTACCTGACCGCCTGAGGAATTTTGTGGACCTGCCAGCATGGCCATCCACTGGTTCAAGTCCTATCTCACAAACAGGAGGCAAAGAAACATAGATACATAGAAGCTGACAGCAGATAAGGACCGCTTATCTACCTTATATATGTGCCATCAGCCTTGCTCTGTCAATGGCCTATCTATTCATATCCATCTGTATTGTTCCCTTATGCCTATCCCACATCTGTTTGAAGCCCTGCACTGTATTCATATCCAGCACTTCCTGAGGTAGGCCGTTCCATGCATCTACCACCCCTTCTGTGAAAAGAACTTCCTCACATTACCCTTAATTGACCTCCTCTAATCTCATGCTGTGTCCTCTTATCCCGCTATTTTTCTTATATTGATACATTAGACTCTTTACCTTGTTCATGCCATTAAGGTGTTTGAATGTTTCGATCATATCACCTCTCTCCTGCCTTTGCTCTAGGGTATACATATTGAGCTCTGTTAATCTGTCCTCATATGTTTTCTAGGTGCAGTCGCTGCACCATTTTGTTGCCTTCTCTGGACTGCCTCAATTTGGTTAATGTCCTAGTGAAGGTATGGCCTCCAGTACTGCACACAGTACTCCAGATGGGGCTAAACCAGTGTCTTGTAAAGAAGGATTATTACCTCCCTCTTCCAACTTGTGTTACCCTGCTAATACACCCCAACATCCTCCTAGCCTTACCTTCTGCTTTAGTGGTCTGCTTGGATGATTTCAGGTCATGGGTGATCATGATGCCCAAGTCGCTTTCTTCTCTTGTGACTGCCAGCAACTCCCTTCCAGCATATAGGTGGCTTCAGGGTTTCTCTTCCCTATGTGCATGATCTTGCACTTCTTTGCATTAAACCCCAGGTGCCACTCTTCCGACCATTTGCCTGTTTATTCAGATCTCTTCTCATTCTGCCCACCCATCTGGATCATTCACTCTGTTGCAGATCTTGGTGTCATCTGCAAACAGACAAACCTTATCCTCCAGTCCATCTGCAAGGTCATTGATGAAGATATTGAAGAGAACTGGCATCAGAACTGATCCCTGAGGTACCCCACTTGTGACTTGCATCTCTTCTGACTGTATACCATTTACCACCACTCTATTTTCTGCCCGTCAACCAGTTTGCCACCCAGTTGACCTATTTCTGACTCCCCTGAGCCTACCCAGCTTATCAATCAATCTTCTAGTGGAACAGTATTGAAAGCTTTGCTGAAGTCAAGGTAGGTGACATCAGCTGCTCCCCTTGATCCACCAATCTGGTTAACCAGTCAAAGAAATCTATGAGATTAGTTTGACAGGACCTTCCTTTGTTAACCCATGCTGTCTTGGACCCTGTGCTCCTATGGATTCCAGGTGTTGCATAATCCTTTCGTTAAGGAGTGCCTCTATAATCTTGCCCACTACTGAGGTAAGACTGACTGGTCTGTAGTTCCCCACCTCCTCCCTGCTACCACTCTTGTGAGCAGGGATCTCATGAGCCCTTCTCTAGTCTTCTGGGGCCTCTCCTGTGCTCAGAGACTCACTAAACAGTTCTGATAATGGCTCTGCTAGTTCCACCCTTAGCTCCTTTATTACCCTGGGATGTATGCCATCAGGTTGCATTGCCTTTTCCACCCTGAGGTTATCGAGCTCTTGTAGGACCCTTTCTTTTGTGAAGGGACTAGTGCACACCTCCCTCCCCCTGTGTCCATGGTGCTGAGCTGTGGGCCCTGCTCAGGGACACTGGTTTACCAGATTGAGAAAGGGCATATTCCATTTTGCACATTGTTAAAATGGTATTGTCACCAGTGTCTGTTAAGCCAAAATCCGGTTTTACGGTGTTTGGTTTTTGTACTTATTTAACAATTTTAACTCTGCTAACATGCATTTTAGCAATGTTGACCTCCACTATTACACATCCTTCCATCCTTGTACCAATTTAAAGTTAGTTCAGGTACAAGATGTGATGGCAACAACAACACTACAACCCCCATCCCTAAGGTGTGATAGAAGCAGCATATTGACCCTTCCCTCAGGTGCGACGGCAGCACCAACAACACTACGGCCCCAATCCTCTGATGTGATGGCAGCAGCAACAGCACTATGACCTCCTCCTCAGGTGTGACAGAAACAGCACTGTGGCCCCATCCCTTAGGTGTGATGGCAGCAGAACTACGTTCACCATTCCTCAGGTGTGATGGCAGCAGCACTTCGTTCACCATTCCTCAGGTGTGATGGCAGTATCAGCACTATGGCCCCATCCCTCAGGTGGGACAGCAGCAGTACTACATTCCCCATCCACCAGTGGTGATGGCAGAAGCACTACAGCCCCATCCCTTCAGTGTGATGGCAGTAGCAACAATGCAGTCCACATCCTCTGGGGTGATGCCAGTCGTGACAGCACTATGATCCCCTTTCTTCAACACCCACACCCGATATACACAAGTTAAAATGACTTGGTTTCTTTGCTTGTAGAACTCAGATGTGAATTAATGGAACCATCACCACTAAGGTGGGCTACCTTTGTTTTTCCTATCTATAATTTAACTGCCTGAACTGGGTTTCTGCCTGTGACACCACTGACCAGGTTTAGGGAACAGACTTGGGTGCTGGAGGGCCAGCTGGTGGTGAAGGCTTGAGTGTCAATGACCACTCACCTTCTCCTGAGAGGAGGGTGGGTTCACAACTCAGCATTTGCTGGCCCCTGATGGAGGCCAGAGGCATGACAACATGTCAGCCCTCACTGCAGGAGGGCGTGACAGATGTCAGCTTGTGCCTTGACATCATGTGGCCTGTCACACTCCCAAGAAAATGGGAAAACATCTGCTGACCAACCAAAGGACAGCTGTTGGTCCCTCCATAAGCCGGGAAGACCCAGACATGTCTGTTCTAACTCCTGCCATGCTCAGGATACAGGAAGCTCTTTGGGGCAATTCTCCTCCTGGTAGCCTCCCACAGGGTAGGGGGCCCACTCAATGAAGGATTACTTTAGGTTACCTGGTAGCACAGCAGTAAGGGGCAGTGGATGGTGGTTAGGACTCAGCAGCAGTGGTAGGGGCCTTGGCAGGCCTGAAGGAGTGAATGGCTAGGGGTAGGGAAGAGCAAAAACAAAAAATGCTTGAATTTGCTTCTTTGAAATACAGAGTCTTCACCTAAAAATCCGTAAGTGATTAGTGGAGGATGTTCAAATGGATTTATGCATCTCCCAGACATGTGGATGCTTTTTTTTTTTACTTGGTGTCCACGAAAAGGGTGTCTCCTGGTTTTCATGTCTTTGTTCAGATGTGAATTGAGCACCACTCTGCCTACCAGCATCATACGGCCCCTGGGGTCCTACCTTCTGTACATCACTGACTGTGCTTTCAAAATCCACTGGCCAGACATAAGTACACTTAAATACTTAACATTTGCTTTTGTTGAAGCAGTCTATCAGAAAACGTTTTGGTGTCACAGAGACTGAAACAGCAGGTGAGAGAAAAGGTGCAAATTATCCAATTCACCTAAATGGGGTGCTGTGAAGTCTTTTCATAAGTAGTAAGGCAGTTTCTTCTTTGTGAACATACTTCATTCAGACTAGTTTTCATTCAAACAGCAGAGGATTTTGGATGGCCCTACTGATTATAAACTTGAATAAGCTAGTTGGTAACAGTGAGCCTGCATTTACTAATCTACAATCTAGATGCTTATATGCAAAGAATACAACAAAATCTGACTAAAATCTAAAATCAAGCTTATAAAACACATAAAATGTATCTGAACATTTATCTTTACCTATACAAAATCATTGCAGCCCAAGTAAAACTTGGGTAAATGACATGGTACCCTGACTACTCTTCTATGATGTAGTAAACATATATTGGTATTTTTTATATTCTTTGTAAAGCAGGTAAGGCCCACTAGGCAGAACTGTCTATTTTCAGCAGTGACCTAGAAGCACTGGGGAGGTTAAGTGACTTGCTTGGAGTCGCACAGTATGCAAGTGGAAGTTGTGGGACTCAAACCCAGGTCTGCTGGATGTACCCAGCTCATTCACTGTTTGTTACTCTAACCACTAGGCATGGGTGGTTAAACTGAATGGCTGATTACAACAAAGCAGTGCAGGTGATTTTCTTACTGACTCTATATGCAGCAAAGCAGAAGAATGCAAGCACAGCGGCATTCATTTTAAGATGCTGAAATTCAGGCCGATCACTATTAAGTGTAGCTTATTGCTTGCAATGCCAGCTTACTCAGGGCCAGAAGCAAACTCGAAGTTGCTGGAGGTTTGGCCAGGGAGTAGGATTGAGCACCTGGGGACTGCCTCCTCCTCCAGGAGGGGTGGGCTGCAGGTCCTGCTGCTTTACCACCACCTGCGTGACCACGGGTGGTGATCAGGAGAGGATGGCGCTAGCCAGGATCTGGAGCAGTGGCATGTTTCTATGTGACCTCTCCTTGGATCTCCTGTAGTGCCAGTACTCTCAGGGACAAGACCAGAAAACCAGGAACAATCACCCCACATTGGCCACTGGCAGAAGGGACTCAGGTGCTCTAGACTTCATAACCAGGCTCCATGAGGGACCCACTGAGCTGCCCAACACACACTAAGGGGTGTGGAGGGGTGACCTGAGGTCCCTCCCTACCCACCTGGGGGTACAATCCAGGCAGGATAAGGGCAGGACTACAGGAGCTCCTGAGCATTACCTGAGGGTGAAGCTAAGAGATAACCAGCCTAGGGATCTCTGAAAGTGGAGACTGATGCTGTGAGAGGGACACAGAAGAGAAAATAAAAAAAATAAAAAGATGCTGAAATCTTAGAGATTCTATGAGTGACATGCAATTTCCATGAAGCACCGGACAAGAATTCAAAACTGCAAACCAAGCAGGATTCAGATCGTTACCGGTGGTAAAATGGAAAACCAGGGTCCCTGGCCTGCTCTACCTTCTCTTCAGTAATTACTGAGCAGAAATATCTATTTAGCATAGATGCTTTTACATGGTCCTCCTCCTCACATGCTCCCTTATCTCCTTTGATCTTAGCAATACTTTGTCCTTTCACTGATGCATCTATAGAATGTCTTGTCACCTTCTTTTACTGTTCGTGCTAGTATTTCCTCAGTTTAGGCCTTTGCCTGCCTTACTGCCTTCCCTGCTTCCCTTAGGGAAGTTTGGTATGCCTCCTTGTCTTCATTCTGCTGTGTCCCTTATATTTCCTGAAGGCCAGCCTTTTGACTCTGACTTTTCTGCTACTGTTTTTGAGAACCAAAGTGATTTCCTTCTTCTTTTGCACTTCATTTTTCTCTAACACAATGGGATGTTGCATCAAGTATTGCATCCTAATGCTTGCCCACTTTGCCTGTACCCCTCACCTGTATTTCTTTTTGCCAGGGCTGGCTTAACTCTGTTGGCCATCTTATCAAAGTCAGCTCCTCTGAAGTCCCATATTTTTGCCTTGGAATGTGATGATTTAGTTCTAGTGGCCAAATTGAACCATACTATGTGATGGTCGCTGGCCCAGGTGACCCCAGGTGACCTTCTACCTGGAGATTTGTGATCCTTTCCCTGTTAGTCAGTACTGGATCTAGGATAGCCCTGTATCTAGTGGGTTGTTGTACCAATTGTTTGAGGCTCTCCTCTGCAGGGAATCCACCATGTGTCTAGATGTGGCAGATGCTCCTGCTGGTATTGATCAATCTGTATCTGGCATGTTGAAGTCTCCCATTATCAGAACCTCCGCTTTAGCTTACGG
Source organism: Neoceratodus forsteri (assembly GCA_016271365.2). NCBI lineage: Eukaryota > Metazoa > Chordata > Ceratodontiformes > Ceratodontidae > Neoceratodus > Neoceratodus forsteri. The sequence continues at coordinate 421,561,077 of CM057451.1, forward strand.
TTGTGATGGAAATTTCTCCTCCTCCCTAGCCTTCTGTCTTGTGGAGTACCTCAGGGTTTGGTCTTGTCACCAATGTTGTTTGCCATGTATATACTGCCCCTGGGTGGGATCATTCGAAGTACAGTTTGGAGTTTCATTGCTATGCCAATGATACCCAGCAGTATCTATCCTTTGCCACTGTGACATCTGATGTGGTGGGGTACTGAACAACTACCTGGTGGAGATCAATGACAGGATGGCCTCTAGCTGGTTGCGACTGAACCCCAATAAGATGGAGGTACTGGTGGAGGAGTTGAGCAGGAGGTGTGGATGGGATGGCCTCTGGTGCAGAGACTGGATTGTTTCTGGGATTTGTGCCATTGAAGGCTTCCTATAGGATGTGTGATCTTGGTGTTTTCCTCAACAGCAGATTGACATTTGAATCTCATGTGTCATGCATTGCTGGGCCAGCTTTTTCCATCTAAGGAATATTGCTAGGATCAAACACCTGGTTCCGCCCTGGACCTCCCCACCTTAGTACATGCATTTGAGACATCTAGGCTTGACTACTGTAAAGTGCTATACCTCCGGGTCTCTGGAGGTACCCTCCATTGATTGCAGCTAGTGCAGAACACAGCTGCCAGGATGTTGATGGGACAGTCTAAATACTATCATGTCACCCCCATGCTGCATGAATTGCACTGGCTGCCTGTTTGATGGAGGGTTTCCTTTAATGTGGGCTTGCTCACCTTTAAGGCCCTAAATGGACTTGGTCCTGGCTACCTGTCAGACCTTTTAACACCTGCTGCCCCAGTCCACTCTCTCTGGTCCTCCTCTAGGGGCCTCCTTGTGATTCTCAAGATGAGGTTAAAACTGCCAGTGACGTAGCCTTTAGTGTCACAGGCCTCATCCTGTGGAATATGCTACCTTCATCAGTAAGGGTGGCCCTTCAGTTGAGGCATTCAATGTATGCTGGAAGGCCTTCTTATTTAGTCAGGCATTCCCAGACACTGCTCTATAGACAATGTTTCTGAGATATTGCATAGTAGCACCTTAAATTTTGCTGGAAATTTAGACCCTCATTTTAGTGTTTTGATTTTTTGTACTTACTGGAATGTTTATATCCTATGTATTGTGTTTTAAGTGTGTCTGATGTTTTGATTGTACGGTGCCCAGAGCCTCTGGGATTGGGCACCGAGAAATAAAACTTGACCTGACTTGACACTTACCCAGTCCCATCTTCTACACTCACCAATCTCTAGTTGAACCTACCCTCATCCAGTCCCATGTTCAACAGTCACTAGTCTCTAGTTGAACCCCCATCTCCATCCCATTATGAAGCAAGAACTCACTGGTGTTCAGTGGCATCTCTCTACCTCATGCCACCAGTTCCAAGTCTGCCCTAGTGTCCAATAGCAATCTCTTCACTCATCATCCTGTTTTGTATCTGGGTTGGGTTTGGAAACTTTAAAGAGTGCTGCAATTTCAGCCATTTAGCACTTTGAAAACCTCTCTATATACTGCTGTGGTAGGCAACATAGCTTAGTGATTAAGAGTGCACAGCTGTCAACCTGGGGACCCAACAGACCCAGTATTGAATCCCACAGCTACCACTTGCATACTGTGTGACCATGAGCAAGTCTTAACCACCTTCTTCTAGTTTCTCTCCCAGGTGACATGAAGTAAAGAGCTTTGAGTTGGTTTGTCTATTCAAACTTAAAATTCTAAAAGTAAAATAATTTCCACAGCCCTTATGAAAAGTTTTAGGAAGAGGTATTAAGAATAATGTCTGCATTTTAACAGGTGATTCAAAGGTCTGCACAATGGTGGTCATGGTGGGTGGAATATGAGAATTAGTGTGGATATGGGCAAGTTTGAGAGATGGTAACATATCTGGCAGCTAGTCTTTCATGCTAAAAATGGAAGATGATGCACATTGGGAAAATTAATCTAAGGGTGTAATATGAAATGAGGGAGGTGTGGTGCTGGAAAGCACCAGAGAGGAAAAGGATCTATGGGTTATGATATTGAAAATCCAGCAACAACACACTGTAAGAGAGCAGTGTGTAAGACAAGCAGAATGCTGGGATACAGAGAAACCCTGATAAGCAGAAGAATTCAGAAGATGATCCTCCACATCTGGAATACTTTGCAAGGTGCAGTTTACCCACTTATAATGGACAGTTATTTGTTTTGGCTCTTTGTTATAGCAAGTGTCCATTTCAACAAAGACAATGCAAAAATAAAATGAACACAACACGACTAGTGTATGTCACTGTGTCTTTATTTGCATTTCCATTAAAAATCGTACAAAAATTAGGAAATAAACTGAATGTAAATAATTGTTGATTTTCAGTCTTCTTTTGGTTTTACCTACTTACATTAGAGAATAATTCATTGATGCTGTCTGTAGTTTTATTGGTAATAGAATGGTTTAGGGGTATTGATAATACAAGTTCTAGGTGCCAGTTGTTAGAATAAACTTTCATTAGGTTTCCTTTTTTACAATTTGGTTAAGTTATAAAATCAGTTTCTCTGGGAAACTTGGAGAAAGATTAAGAACTTCTTGTCAAATATTCAGAGGGTTCAAGTTGCAGGCAGGTGCCAATATTGGAAGTGCATAGGCATTAACAACCACAAATGAAACTTGCGTTTTGACATAGACAGCAACAATAAACAGAATGGAAGTTTTATGCAAATTATTATAGTTTTGCATCATCGAATACACTGTTGAAATTGGTATTAACTTGTCAAGCACCTGTTTGCTCTACCAAACCTGTACTGCCTATGTTCTTTATATTCAAAGCAAATAAAGCCTTTAAAAGACAAAATTTTCCAACATATTTAGGTCTCCTGTATCAGAATTACAGCATCATTTTTAAAGGAAACAGTTGTATACAGTGTCAGAAATAGTTTGAAAGCCACAGCTCTTTCAAATGGAATTTGCCCTTTAAGGGGCAGACCAGGTTGTCCTGGTGCACCCCTTCTCTTTCCATCAGGATGGTTGTGCTCAGAAGGGAGGGGAAGGAAGGAGGGGCAGGGCATAGGACAATGGCAGGCAACAGGAAGAGGAGAGGAAACTGGAGGTACATAATGGACAGCACAGAGGGGTTTCAGCCACTTTTGGAGTTTTGAGTCATAGGAACTGCAGCACATCAGATTGGTGGTTTTGTTTGGAAGGTTTGTGCAATCAGGATACAGCAGATAAGGTAGCAGCTACAACATGTTAAAGGAAAATATATATAAATGTATTGTCAATATATGTAATGCTTGCGGTCAGCATCTGTTGGTAATGAAATTGTTGCAGAAGTTTGTTGCCAGCACTGGCTGAAGAATTCTTTATGAGGCTTAATGTTTATATGCAGATTGTCTAGGGTGTGGTAGAAATAGGCTTGGGGGCTGGGGAGGCCCCACTGCTGGTTTGAATAAATGTGGTTTGTAGTTCGTGAGAGCAGAGTTGGAAGTTGCTCGTTTGGTCTGCTCTAGCCTTCCAGTCGTGAGGCGAAGGGTTTGAGATAGGGGAGGCATGTGAAAAAGCGCGTCGGGCCAAAGGAAGGGCCTGTTCAGTTGGAAAGCGGTGTTATGTTGTAGAAAACTGGTTTGTCTAGAAGCTGGCTGACCTAGGGCTCCATGTGGGCATTGGAAATGAATGGTGGCGGGGAAGTGGTGATAGGCGAGGAACAGCAAGCCTTAAGCCTGCCAGGCCTTGTTTGTATCGGCGGTTCCCCAAAATGGGTCAAGAAGCAGCCAATTCCAGGAAGAGCCTTCCTTGAGGCTTCACAGAGCCTCACACATGCCAGCATGATCACGTGGCTGAAAGTGGACCCTCCCCACCCCACAAGCCTCGCAGCTACCTCCTTGTGTCTGCAGGAGGAGACTACACCTCCCCCATCTCCACTAGGGATCTCTGGTTTCCACATTGAGAAGGTGACTCAGGGGCCAGCAGCATTCTCACTGCTTCATCAGGATGGCGAGGGAGAGCCAGTAGCCAAAAGGTCCCAAGCAGATGGGTAGACAAATGCTGCAATGCCATAGTGGCAAGAAAGGGCAAACGCTGCAGACCAGGGCAGAAGGGAACAGGCAAGTGAGCCAAAACCAGGATGGCAAGGAGGGCTCAAGCAAGACCTAGTGGGGGCAACGAGCAGACGCATGGCGTGACGTCACATGCCAAGGGGTAGGATAAGCAAGCAGCTAGGCCAGTTTTCTGAAGTGGAGGAAGTTGCCTTAGTGGGAAGATGTTTGTTTGGTCAGGATACTGGGGCAGGGGTCTCAGAAAGAAGCGATGGGAGGAAGGCACAGGGGTGCCACGAGGCAAGGGAGCAGGCTGGAGACCTGATACTGAAGTGCCTGGCCATGTGGTGTGATGTCACATGCAAGAAGGGAAGAAGCGACATAAGGGGCCCAAGACAAGGTTTTTACTCAGGGTAGGGATCGATAAGGGGAAGAAGGATCGCCACAGAGGGGATCGTGGCATAGGATGGGGGTGCAATTTGGGAATAGATCAGCACCCAGCACCGGTGGAGGGTGGTGCACAGCATGGGAAGGGTGTGGAGAGGCCTGGGAAGGCTTAGCATCCATAACATGGTGAGGCAGGCCAGGGGAGTGGTGTTAGGCCTGGATAGCCACAAGAGGCAATGTTTTTAGCATTTTTGAGGCCTGGGGAGGGCGTATATGTATAAAAAAACAAACACAAGGCACCATTGGTCGACTGTCCCTCTTGAAATACAGGACCTGGTCATATGGGAGTATTATGGGACCACGTTATTTAACAGAATTTCGTTTCTTGTCTACAAGGGGTTGGGGCCCTTCCACATGAAGGCATGTTGTAAAACATAAGCTAATGGTGGAATCTTGTTTTCCTACCATCAGTTGTCTTCACAGTGCAAAGAATCAAAGGACATGGCACCAAGAAGAGCAAGCCATCAGAGAAGATGCCTACAGGGCTATAATCGAGTTAGCGGAAAAAGCCAAAAAGAATGTGGGAACTGATGGAAGGGAGAACCAGGGAGACTGGGGAGAAAGAAAAGTGGGACTAGGGAAAGGGGCAAAGGAAATGACCAGCTGAAAGGCCATGCAGTCCCACTAGGGTGCCACCACTGGCAGTGGGACCCACCAAAGTGGTGGATCTAGTACCTCTGCAGCCCATAGACCCAGCACATGAGTATCTCCCCAAGACAAGTCGGGATCCCCTTGGGGAGAACCAGACCGGATCCTAGAACATAGCATTTCCTCTGCAAACCCTAGTGGTTCACCCCCCTCAACCACAGGGTGCCATAATGGGGCACCAGGAAGAAGCCAGGTGGCAAGGCTCAGACGAGGACACAGGTAAAACACCCAGTGCAGTGGGTGACAATATAAAGGAATATATAAGTCAAATTGTGTCAGCACTTGGGACAGGAGGTTTAGGGCAGATGGAATCAGCTCAAGCAGAGATTTGGATGGAGAAGGAGGTACTGAAAGGGAATGAAGGAGTACGGAAAAAGAAGGAAAAGGAACAAGGGAGATAGGTGCCCCAGGATGAGGGTAGTCGAGCATGTTCCACTGGCCACTAAGAAAAAGTATGGAGAGTATGTGGACATATTCACGTTGGTGAGCCAGGAAGTGGCAGCAAGTATGAGGAAGCAGAGAACATAGGAAACAGTGAAATGGCAACAGCAGTAGTGTTGCTAGAGAAGAAGGAGGAGGACAAATTCACAAAAGGGAAGACTTGGGATGGGTGGTTCATGGGTTTTGCCACCTTCTCAACCATTGTGCTGGAGAAGAAGCGAGTTTGGCATCCCGCTCATCACATACTCCCTAATAATAAGGCGGCAAAGGCAAAAGAGAGGTGGGGTGGATATACTATGACAAATTCTTTCGGCAGAGAATGGCAACATATGGGGATGTAAGGTGGGATCACGAGCAATTAGACTTATGGACAGATTATCTAATGGACCATTCCACACCTGAAAGGTTGGGGAAGAAGAGTTATGCCCCAGTGGTGCTGCTGGGCTTACAATAGGGCCTTTGCTTGTGGCCTCAATGTCATTTCAGTACACATGTTCAAAATGCGAGAATGCTCCAGGCAAGCAGATGCAGAATAAATGGGCCCAAGGGGCACAAGGATCCAGGGGTCATAGTTCAGGTCAACAGCTTTTTGATAGGGGCAAGGGTTTAAAGGGCAGGCATGGAACAGGGAGGTGGGGTAGGGGAGCATGAGTAGGGGGTGCCAGAATCACTGACTGAGAAAAACCTAGCACTGAGCACAAGAGAGAGGGACTGGGGAGAGAACAAGGAAGAAAAGACAGAGAGCAGTTTAGAACCAGAACCCCCATCAGGTTAGAGCATGGACAGTTTGGTTGGACAGATATCTGGACAAAAGAGTGGTGGAGATGATCATAAAGGGTTTCTGCACAGGTTTTTCACTGCAGTGTGAGGGTCTCAGACAAGTGAGAGAGGCGAGCAACCGGGGTAGGTCAAAGGTAGGGAAGAGTTGTTAAGACAGAAGTTAGAGAAGGAAAAGGCAGCAGGAGAATAGAAGGCCCATTTGATACCCCCATTGCAGAACATGTGGATTCGCCACTGGGTTTGGTTTCAAGAAGCAGGAAGGACAGTACAGGGTGATTCACCACCTATCCTATGCAGAAGGGATTCACTGAATGATTTTATTGGGGAGGAGTGTAGTAAGGTGACATATGCGACATTGGAGGATGCAGTCCCGTAAGCTGGGCTACTAAGGATGCATAGATGGCAAAAACGGATATGAATCCTCATTCAGACTGCTGCCAGTTAGAGAGAAGACTGGAACCTATTGGGTTTTAAAATTGGGGGTCAGTACTATTTTGACAAAGCCATGTCCATGGGATGTTATATAGAATGTGCAACACTTTAAGCATTCAGCACCTATTTGCAGTGGATATTTCAGGAAAAACAGTTTATAGAATGGTCATCCACTATTTGGATGATTTTCTTTTCATTGGTAGAGGAAAATGGAGACACAACAAATGCTGGTCAAGTTTCAAGAGCTGTGCAAAGAATTAGGGTTCCACTGGCACTGGAAAAACAGAAGGGCCCAGCAGGGTGCTTGAATTGTGGGGATTGAGTTAGATACTGAAGGAAATAGTCAGGCTACCGGACAAAAGGTGAAAAACTGCAAGAACTGCTCCAAGACACACCAGCAGGAGAAGGGTACAACTCAAAGAAGTGCAGCATGTTCTGGGGCACCTGAACTTTACCTGCAGGGCCATTGGACCAGGAAGGGCATTCACAAAAGGTTAGCAAGGGCTACAGCCGGGGTCACCAGACCACACAATGGGTAGACCTGACAAAAGGTGTCAGGAGGATTTTAAAGTATGGGAGGAATTCCTCAGGGAATATAATGGTTGCTCCTTCTGGCAAGAGGAGTGGGTGTATAACTATGACCTCGATCTTTACACAGACGCAGCCGGGGACCTGGGCATGGGGGCTACCTGAGGGCAGGTGGTTTGCAGGACCATGGCTTGCTGACTGGGTAAAGGAAGGCAAGGTAAGAGATATAACATTGTTAGAGATCATGCCCATCTGAGCATGCACCTTGGTTTGGGGGAAGAATTATGGGATCGGAGAGTGACATTCTGGTGTGACAATACAGCAGTGGTGGAGGTCCTAAACAACAGGGGCCAGGTCAGAAACGGTCATGCAAGTCTTGTGACATTTAATGTTAAGGACCTTGCAGCTGAACATGTCATTCAGAGCAAAACACATAGAAGGGCACACAATACCCTGGCTGACAGCCTTCCCATCTGCAGCTGGACCATTTTTGGAGGCTGGCACCAAAGTGGAGGAGCAAAAATGCTCATACCAATGAACATCTGGGACATTGGGAAGAAGGAGCAGAACTGTTGTTTCACAGCTCATGGGTGCCCCAGTTCTGAGGAGCCTGCGATGGGGCCTGGCAGTGTTTCAAACACTCAGGGCAACACACCATATGAAGGTAAGTAGGCCACTCACACATAGGAACAATTAGGGAAGTTCACCATAGAGCAATGGCAGAAAGGAACAGCCCACACCACAGTGGGGTCTCATGGCCGGGATTAGTGTTATCTGCAGTCTAAAGGGATGGAAGGACCCGACAAAATGATTGTTCATTAGAAGAATGATGCAGGAATGGGGTAGGTTGCAACAAGGGCCGGTAGACAATAGAAGACCAATAGGGAGCAGTGGCTATAAAAATGAAAGGATGTGCTAGATCAAAGACCGAGGCCCAGCTATTTCACGATTTATGTTGTGATGTTTGCAGGGGCCTTGGTGAGTGAGTGGTGAGCCACGGCAAAAAGACAAGGAAGGGGGATCAGAATGGGAAAATATAAGCTGGGGATGAAGAGCTACAGATCAAGATTAAGAGGTCAAAGATGGATCAAAGGGGACAGGGTTGCATGGTGACACTAAAGAGACAGGTAGAGGACACAGTATGCCTAGTGCAGACTTTGTGGGCTTTGCTGCAGTGCGTGGGACCAGGACAGGAGATTATTTGTTCATGGTGATGGAAGATGGGTCACTGGTTATCAAGTCACAGCACTGCTCAAGAAAGGCATGCAGTTCCTGGTGGAGGACCGGTTAATTATTCATCCCACTCCTTGCAGATTGGGGCTGCCTCACAGTGGGCAGCAGCAGGCGAAACTGTGTGTAGTATTTTGGAGAAAAGACACTGGCGGTCCACCAGTTGTAAGAGATACATTGAGCACTGAAATGAGGACATTAACGTATTGCCTATGTTTTGTTGCAGATCTGAAAACAAAGGGCGGGGGAGGGCAGGAGAGGGATATTATGGTGAGGAAACTAAGACCATATATAAGATAATTATTTTTGCTTAAACCCCATAGGAAGAGGGAGGATCACGGAAGTCTGGATCTGCAGCTACTCCTATATTTATTGGGCAGAAAGGAAAGCAGACAAAAGGCTGGGGAAATCAGATGTACCAAGATGTGAAACAATGTAGGTTGGTTTGGCATGGCATCCGGGAGATGAGGTGGGCACAACTGCTTCCACCTTGAAGGAACTTAAGGAACAGTGACCCAGTTCAGACTTAATTATTATACATTTGGGGGCAATGACCTTGTGGGTAAGCCATGGGTTGACACATACTTGCAGATAAAAAGGGACCTAGAAAAATATGGCAGTGGTGGCCTTGGGTAAGCCTTGCATGGTCAGATATGATACCAAGGAGGGTGTGGAGACAGGAGCACAGCCATAGAGCAGTGGATAGGGCCAGGAGAAAGATGAACAGAAGGGTAGGGACATTGGTAAGGAGTATGGGTGGACAGGTAATACTGCGGGGTATAGAAGAATGGGTAGAAGATTTCTACAGATCAGATGGAGTACACCTGTTGGATCTAGCCATAGACATGTTTAACACGGAAATGATAAGTTTTATAGCAGCATGGAGGAGGCATGCAAAAAACAGTATGAAAAAAAGAATATATAAATAAAAGGGAAGAATAGAAGGTTTGGGAAGGATTTTTTCCCTGAAGTAAGGGAAAATAATACCTAAGTAGGAGAAAGCCAGTCATCTAACGCAAGCTAGAGACTGGCTAATGGAGAAAGGGGGGAAGGAGGGGGCGGGGAAGAAAAAGGAATAAGACCAAAAGAGGAAGAAGATGAAGGAGAAAGCGGTCTCGGTTTTCATCATTTCCTAACAGAAAAGGAGAAGAAGAAGAAGGCACCCAGGTTTTCACCTGGGAGAGAAAAAGAGGAAGAAAGAGGGATAATCAGAGATTGATATATGGATGAAAATAAATTAAATTGTGAGAGATATAATAATAAAAGATGATGAAATGGAACATGGAATTATGATATATAAATAAATTAATTTGCAATCTAGGCACAACAACAAACAGTGGTCTCTGTCTCTTTGTGAGGGGAAAAGGGAGAATCCGGGACAATGAGATGTTGGGCTCATCTGTGGCTAGAATCAGTCCTGAAATAAAGGTGAGTGAGTCTGTTCAAAATTAATACTATACTGCACCCATTTTGTGTTCTGTGCGCACAAGTCCAGTGAACAAACTAGTGTGAGAGTGCCTTTTGAGGGTGTGGACACTGTCCACTCAATGTAGAGCAGTGTTACAGGGGTGTGACAGTTTCACACAAATCAACACCCAGGCTGACTATGATAGAGTTGCTGTCTTGCTGGGCAGGGACAGTCACCAACTTCAAAATAAGTTGCTGTCCTTTGATCCATGTTGCCCAGCAAGCCAGGCTGATCTGTCATGGTCAGCATGGAATGCATGGAATGTGTGCCCGCCCATCCATCGATGTCTGTTGCTGGTGGCCCTAACTGGGCCAAATGCTCCCTCCTGTCAGCAGCCCCTGCATGCACAAACAGTAGTGACACTGGGGTGCTCAATTCCCAGTGTCTTTCTGTAAAGAAAGAAAACTGACACTCATTGTGTCTGTTTTTTAACCCCTGAAAATAAGAAAATTCTCCATCGATGTCTGTTGTGTCCCCCACAAACATAATTCAGTGATACTGGGGTGCCAAATCCCCCAGTGTCCTTCATTAATAAAACAAAACTGTCCCTGAAATAAAAGAAAACTGGCCTTCATTGTTTTCTTTCAACTGGAAAAAGAAAGCCATCTATTGTTGTTTGCTGTACCGTTACCCACCCCCACTGACCCTCTCACTCAGGATCAACCCCACCCCACACTTACCCACCAGAGGTCTGTTGCCGTACTCTTCTCTGGACCACAGACATGTCTTCCCTCTTCAAAGCCCAACCATGAACTGAGGTAAGTGCTTCAATGTATTTCAATGGGGCTTTCAGTTTCAATGTATTTCAATGGGGGTTTCAACTTAGTGGCATAACATGGTCATTTTTAGTATTTTTGCCACAGATTTTCAACATACCTTTTGGGATCCTACCTCATACACAACTAAGTGACACTAGGCAATTCTGTCCCAAAAGGTGATTTCCACGGTCCTGTGCAAAATCACCTTTCGGGCAGGAGTTGAATCATTTTCTCTATATTTGTTCATGAGGTGGGATCATAAGATGGCTATGTTGAAATTTTGGTGTAAAATATTTAAAACAATGAAGTTATGAACCTGCATTAAAATTTGCAAATGCAAAATTGTAGATTTAGCAATTTTCTAAATTTTGACCCAAATTTTCAACATAGCCATTCTTCACAGCATCTCATGAATGTGACAGCTGTCATTTTTCAGATCATGGTAAAACATTTTCGCATCCCAAAAGGTGATTTTGCAGTTGCTGTGCAAAATTGCCCTTTGGGAGGTGGAGAAATTGTCTTTAAATGTGTTCATGAGGTGGGATCATAAGAAGGCTATGTTGAAAATGTGGCCCCAAAATATTAACAAACAACAAATTATGAGCCTGCACTGAAATTTGTGAATGCAGCCTCATAACATTTGCAATTTTCAATATTTTTACCCCAAATGTTCAACATAGCCATTTCTTCACAGCACCTCATGAATGTGATAGCTGTCATTTTTCAGATCCTGGCCAAAATGTGTTTTTCATCCAGACAGGTGATTCCACAGTTGCTGCAGTGAAATCATCTTTCAGCCAGGAGTTGAAAATTTACTCTGCACTTGCTCATGAGGTGGGGTCATAAGAATGGTATGTTGAAAATTTGCACCACAAATATTAACAAACAAGACAGTTACACAGCCCAACATCATCACTTCTACTTTGCATTCTTAAATGTTAATAAAATTATTCCTTCACTGAAGCACTTTTCAAACACACACCTTTATGACACCAGTGCACATGGCAAACATTCAGCACTGACAAATGCTTGTTAGAACATTGCGGTGTCACACAGTGAACTGCAGTAAGTCAAGCACAGCTTGTTCCTCAGTGGCATCACAATGTTCTAAACATGGATACAACATAGTACTAATATTCAACAGACTCAAGCATCTATATCTTTGAAGTGCTTCCAGCTACAGATGAACCTAATATATTGTTTGAAAAAAGTTTTCATGGGCTATCAAACTATGCTGGCCACTGGGCTTGAATGTGTCCCTTTATTGTTGCTGTCCATTTCTCATCCTGAATTTCCCTTTCCATTCCCAAAATGTTCCATCTAATGTATTTGATATGATTTTCTATATTACTTTGCTGTGAATGTCACAGATTGTTCCTGAAAGCAGGTAGTGTTTTGTCTAGTGCACTTACCAGGTCAACACAAACTAAATAAATAATATCATTTTATGATCACTTCCAATGTAATTCCCTTATCTGAAGATTCATACAAACTATCTCTGCCCATACTATCCTCTTCCATGTGACTTGAATGATATAAAATAATTATTTAATTTATTTGGGGTCTTTCTCCTTCCATCCTCTGATCTCCTGTCATTTCCTAGGTATATACTCATCATCTTCTATTAGTGAGTGATTGGATTTGACTGATTTAACAAACTCTGTACTCTTCTGTTTTTTCAATTTTTCTGTTACCTTCTGTTTCTTACCATATTTAGTTTTAACATTTCCATCCTTATTATTGTATGGATTAAAGTTAACCCTATTTGGCATTTCCTTACATTGTTTTTGTAAGTATTCAACAGTGTTTTTAATGCAACTCCTACAGAGTTAAACTCTTCCTTCAGTGGTAACAGCTCCTCCTTATCCTATAATCTTTTACAACAAGTAATATACTCCCTTCCATCTTGACAGTTTTGTATTCATAGACAGAGGTTATGTCCCACCATCTTAATTTGTTACCTGCAGATCCTTTGCATAAATTGTGAACCATGATTTTAAGTGCATCCAAATTTTTATGTTTTAATTTAGGGATTCGTTCTATGTAACTAGTGGTTAACCTACCACCTGATTCAATCTGTTTATCCTAATACTTATTTTCCTCTGTTGGTGTTTCCAGGTCTCTATATTTTATCTGCTACTTTTTATTCTTATTTCTCTTCTTTTTATGCCTCTTGTCTCTTATATCTTATTTTTATTTAATTTCTGTTCCAGCTGTTTTCTCTGAGCAGACTTGCATTTACAATTGCATTTATATTCTTCCACATTGTTTTGGTTATTCTTTTTTTTTGCTTTACTTTGTTTTCCATGGACTGTTCTATTGATTTCCTGTACTTCATTTTCTATTATCTGCTCAGTTACAGTATATGAATGATCTTCTTTAATTGTCTTTTTTGTAGGCATTTAGAAACATTCTCCTGTACCTCGATGTGCACCTAATTCTCTTTCTCCTTCCTTTTTATGTTTTCTTGTGGATGCACAAGAAACATTTTGTTCAGAAAACAGCATTTCAGAGGTGTATCAAGGACTAGCCCAATACAGAGCAATCTACATTGGGCTGGTCCCTGACAGACCAATGACCACACAAACAGAGTATGACAGTGGTCACAGTTTCATGGGTTTAAGCTCTTTGTACTTGAAAAAGACTAAAAGCGCTCCAATGAGAGAGCACTTCAGTACTTTCATTTGTATAAAGCTGGCCAGCAAGCAGTTGAGCATAGGCCTTGCATTTGGCAATGGTGAACGATGCGGACTAAGAGAACTAACAACAAGTAACCACAAAGTAGCAGCAGGGCTGAATGATATTTGGTAGTGAAATATAAACAAGAAAAAAAGTCCTGCTCCTCCCTCTGTGTGGTGTGCCACCCTACTTTCTGTTCCTGTCCTGGTAGGAAGAAGAAATGTCCTGCTCCCTTTATCTGTGCACTGTACTGTCCCCACCTTCCATTCCCATCCTGGTAGGAAGAAAAAAACCTCCAGCTCCCTCACTTTGTGCTCTGTACTGCACTGACCCACCATTCGCATCCCACTAGGAAGAAATAAAACCCTACCACTCCCTCCTCTGTACTATTCCACCCCCACACTCCATTACTGTCCAGGTGTAAAGAAAAACTCCCTTTGTGTGCTGTGCTACCCTTCATCCCCATACCATTTTGTGTGTGTGTGTGTTCTTGACTCATCCTCAATATGGTGAATACAATTGGTGGTAACTCCATACATGATCTGGTATGTACAGGATTACCTGCACACTCCTTGGCTTTAACTACATGACTTTAAAGACTTTGATGAATATCCTGAGAGATTTAGGAATGAGTCTCTGCATCCTTACTCCTGAATAATAGAAAATGTCCTTTGACTATTACTGACCTGAAAGTGTCAGACTCTGCAATGTATTTCTGCATTCTGAGTGCCACAGTTGGGTGATGCCATAGATACCAATCAAAAAATAGGTTGAGCAAAGTGACTGTTAAGTTAGTATCCTAAACAGAATTTTGTACTAATGCAAAGCATGCAGCTTTGACTTGTGTGTGTGTGTAACTCTCAGAAATAGCATGATGTGCATTATTATGCATTCCTCAGATAATATTAGTCTGGTTGTACCTTACAAAATGTAAAGTGAGTATGAATATTAGTTGTGTTTTCATTGCAGGCAACTGCCATACAATGCATTTGTTTGTTCAGTATTGTTCTGTCACACTTTTGTGTAAGTGATCTTTGCCAAAAAGACTTTCTTGCAAGACTGGAGGAGTACTTAGAATGGATCGGTTTACAGTTTACAATATGATTGCATTTACTGGCCTCACCACTGTCCATAGCCTGCTTTATATTGGCTGTGTTTCTGTCTCACGGAAGTGCATTTTCATTTAGTTAGCTTTTATTGACCAGGCAATTACACTAGACAGCAAAGTGCCTGTTTTCAAGTATGTTCTGGGAGACTACATAATGAGTTAATATTGGGATACAGAGTCTAACAAACATTGCAATATCATGAACTGTAACATGTTGTGTTTATGCTGTCTTGACTTTGCAATGAAAATGAACAGACTGTGAAATAAGATGTTATGGAGGGTTTACAGTGCTCACTGAAAGAAATGGAACAAACATATGTCTGCAAGTAACTTCAACAGCCATAGAACCAATTTCAGGAGGCGAGGCACCAAGGATACTCGGCCCTGTTGAATCACACTTTGTCCATTTGCACTTTGTCCATTTGGAAACATGAACATTTTTCAAACTCCAGTGTTTTAAAAACATATTTCAATTTTCACAGTCATGCCTTGTATCTATCGATTATGCATTTCCAGCGTGGCATCATATAGTAAAGGGCATGACAATTTGATCTAGCTTTTTTGATGACCATGAAGTCAAGAAACTGACCACACTAAAATTCACACAAAATTAAAATACTGGACAGCAACAGAATTCTTAAGAGTACTGTGTATCTGTCACATTCTGAAATAGGCTGCACCTAGTACAAATCCCTGCTCAGGTCAGTCTTAATGAAAAACTCCTGCAAAAGGCTGAAAGGGAATGAACCACTTCAAATATCTGGAGACATTAACATCATGGTGGCTCTCTGGGAATGCTCTGAAATGTGTGCATTGTGGATTCAAATTAAAAAGAGTATTGGAGCTTATCAAACAGAGAGCTGACCCCTTTAGGGCTCAATGAGTTATTTTCCCCAAGGATTTGCCTCCTGGGTGATTTTCCCAGGATCTCAGTCCTTGCTCTAAAGTTCCACATGGCTTTAATATCCATGTCAGTTAAAAAACTAGTACTATAGCACTGGAAGGATAGTGAAAGTATTTCATATACTAAATGGCTGAGGGCATTACTACCTAACCTTAGAACAGAGATATCTATTGCCAGTCTCTGGAATACTATACCTAAATTTAATAGAATATGGGGCCCTTTGCAAACTCTCTACTCCTATAATTAGTCTAATTTAGCATGCCTTATTAGTAATTCTAGAGTTATAAGTTTGTCTTGTCCATGCCTGATTCAGGGAAGGGGTGATTTTTTGGGGAAAGGGGGTGGGGAGGTTGCACCTAGCTGTTTGTTATCTTTATTGTTATTTTCTTTTTCCAGGGTGCATTGTTTTGGTATGTATGTATAAATTTAATACAGTTTGAACTGGAAAAAAAAGTACTAAACCCTCATATCTTCTACATTTTATTTGTTTCCTTGTCAGCAGATTACCCTTTTATGTTTCCTTGCATGTGCACAAGAAACATTTTGTTTAGGAGAATGTCATTTCGAGCTGTGTCATGGACTAGCCCAATACAGAGCAATCTAATTGGGGTTCAACCCTGAAAGGACAATGACCACACAAGCAGAGTATGGTGGTGGTCACAGTTTAATGAGCATAAACTTTGTGTACTTGAAAGGACTGAAGCCCTCCAATGAGAGAGCACTTCAGTACATTCATTTGCATAAAGCTGTCTGGCAAGCAGCTAAGCACAGGACCATCATTTGGCATACATGAACAATGCAGACTAAGAGAAGTAACAACAAACAGCCCCAAAGTAGCAGCCATAGTCATGTGATATTCTCAGTAGTGAAATATAAATAGGGGAGTCATGTGATGCCTGGGACTGAGAAGCAGCTACCAAACTCAGCTCCCACTCGCTTCTGCTTTAAATCACATTTCTAAATGGTAATTCCTGCAAATTTTATATCTCAAGGACACTAGGGAGTATCAAAAATATACTCACTCCATCTGCCAGCAATTTGTTCAGTGGAAATGTAAGAATGGATGCTGACACGGCAAGCTCTACCTAAACACATGTCACCTACCACTACAGATAAGCCTTCAAAACACACCAAGGCCCAGGGATCTACAGCGAGCACCCTTCCCTACTACCTCAGCACCCGCTCCACTCACAGAAGAGAATTTTTGTCCAAATTCCAGCCCTTCAAAGAATCCTTGCAAGATCTCACAAAGGAGCTCAAATCACTTAGATCAGACCTTGGGGACCTGGGTCGATGTCTTTGAGATGTGGAGGCTATACATGCTCTCTAGAGCAATGGAATAATAGAACCAACTTAAGATAAACAACCTGCAACAGAAAGTGGCACGCTTAGAGAATAAACTAGAAGATCTGGAATTGAGAAGCAGAAGGAACAACATCCTCATCTTTGTCCTCCTGGAATTGGCAGAGGGTTTAACACCTATTTGTTCACCCAAAACTTCATGACTAAATTAGCTGAACCATCGCTGAACAACCCTGCCTACATCAACGAGTGGGCTCACCACTCACTTTGGCCTATGCTGCTGGTGGGATCCCCACTAGACTCTTCATTATGATGTTCTTAAACTATCTCAATAAACAACATGTGCTACAGAGAGTCTGTGAACTTTGGGAGGTCTCCTGGGAAGGGACAAGCTGAGGATCACCAAGACCTGCCCGCCACTGTCCACCAGAAATGTGCTGCCTACCACCTGGCGATCACTAAGCTGATCACAGCCAAAATCCACTCAAGGTTGCTTACCTGGCTCATCTTCAAGTGCAAGTGCAAGTGGAAAGGGTCTGGCATTCCTATGAATAGGCAGAATAGTCTTTGAAGAATCTGAAGGATCTCTTCCCCAATCTCTTCAAAGATTGGTGAGCATGAGTAATATTTGTGGTATTTACTAGCAATGTGTTAGATCGGTGGTAATTCTTGTATCAGAGATGAATCTAACATCGGTAGACAATCCTTGATCGAACTAAGGTCCAGTTCCATAGTGGACTTTGCCGTTAAATGTTCCTGGGCACTATGTCTTCCCTCCTGTTGCCCAGTTTAAAAGGCTATCTGAGTGGTATTAGTACAACCCATGAGCTAATAAATCTTCTTTTCGTCCCCTTTGGTCTGCAATTCTCAAGGATGTTTCTTCCACTCCTGATATGATTACCACTGTTCACCAGCACCGCATTCAATAACAGTTTAAGATTCTAAACCAGAGCATGATTCTGGTTTGATTTGGGATCCTGCTGCATCTATCATCTGAGCAAGGGGATCAACTGATGGACTTTGGCCGCAGTCACTGTGACTATCCAGCTCTAGGCTCAGTCTGGTCATCACTTGGAGGTAGTTATCTTCTTATTTTATGACTGTGCTATGTTCACTTAAACTGTTAATTCTTGTGAGAGTCCCTTTTGTAATTGATGGTGGCTGAGATGCATCTGTGGACTCGTGCCTTCACACCCCTTCATACACTGATCTAGGATTTTGGCTCAATCCTGGAAGAGGCATGCTTGCATTTTGGATGGCAAAGGCTGTTGAGGAGGATTCTGGTAATTTTAACACGTCAACCACTGCTAGAAGAGATTTATTGATTGGACTGGGAGGGGAGGTTCTCTTGATTTCATTTTGTATGATAATTAGTATTATTTCGATGATAGTTTCTATATTTGTTGGATGGCAAGTTTCGGCTCTTTTACAGTGTTATTCTGTGACCTGTGTTGGTACATTCTCATATATTACATTAGCTGACAAATCTTTCTCCTAACCCTTTTTTTTTCAGGTCGGAATTCTGGTCATATTTATGTTTAACTTGTTGGACTTGTCTTCATGCCTCAGTTTGTTTCAGACAATGAATGGGACAGGACATACTGCCCAAACTTTGAATATGTATTATGAACTGGTATCAAAAGGTTATGAACGAGTGCCTAGTTTGGAAAAAGTTGGCTTTAATTTGGGCATCCTTCAAACTGTACTTGATTATTTTACATTAGTATATGTAGTGTTGTACTTTCACTGGGTTATTTGACTGGTTAGCAGGTATCTTTATGGGTTGTGGGGAGAGAGCTAGGGTTTGAGGATAGTAGCTGCAAGGTGCTGAAGGACATCATGCTCTGGATTGGCAGGGTCTTCTGGTTTTCGGAAAGTGGGGGCTTGTTGGGATTTGTTTCATGAAGCATCTTCTTCGTTTAGCCTTTTATGAGTTGGGGATAATGTTTAGTTGTTTCATGTTATTAGCCTATATAGACCAGAATATTCCTGTTTATTTTCAACCTTCCAAGCTCCTGGTTTTTATGTCGAAGGGTAATGTCTGACTTGTTAGCCCTTGTGACCCCTGGTGGGTTTACATCCTAATGCCAAAAATGTACCTTCTCCTCAATGGCTGACAGGTCCTCTTCCCAAATTGATTATTTTTTCATTAGTCAGATATTGTTGGGTGGGGTGCTGGACTGTGAGATTGCCCCAGGGTTCTGTCAAACCACTCTGTAGTCTGGCTTAAACGTTCTCTACTTCCATTTTTCCCAAAAGAAACCTCCTAGAAGCAGAACAATCAGCTTTTAAAAGTTTAACACATTGTCTCTCATATTAAACTTCAGATTGAGGTGTTTACCTCACATAATGTTAGGTCTAATGGTAAAGTAGATAGAATGGTGTGCTTTAAAAACTTTCTTCAGGGAGAGCTCATTTGTTTGGCCTCTAAACTGAAAAAAAGGGGAGGCAGAAGCAGTGGCCCTATTGGTGTATTAGGAAATGGAAACATGTCTCAATCACAGCTCCTCTGAAGATATCTGGCTAGAGTTAATATCACTCCAGAATCAATATTCTGAGCTTTTAAGAGAATAGGCATAATACTGCATGCCATTTAAAACCCACTCTAAATACATTGATCAAGGGGAGAAGGTGGGCCACCTCTTAGCTCTTCATCTTCACAAGCAGGAGTCTTCCCACCTTATCTCAGCTATCCAATACTTGGAGGATGGCTCTATTGAGACAACCCCTGAGGATAATGTGTTAGAGTTTGAGTAATATTATCGGAACCTTTATGGCCCTATATCCAACCTCCCTTCTGTTTCTGATATTCAGGATTACTTAGCATCTATCCCTTTCCTATCCTATCAGAGGACCACAAGGCCTTCTTTGATGGCCCCTTTAACTGAGTCCAAAATTCTAGCAGCCATATCTGCCTTTCTGCTGGACAAAGCCCCAGGACCTGATGGATTCACCCCAAATTTTTATAAACGTTTTGCGGCTGAGCTTACCCTATGGTTACATCACCTTTTTGGTATGTATGTACCAGTAGATAATATTAATGTCATCATGAACTATATAGCCCCCTTTATTCTTGTTTTAAGTTTTGCCACTCTGCCAGGGGAGGGTGGGATGTGGGTGGGAGGGGGTCGTCATTGTGTATGTCTTTGTGTTCTGCAAGCATTGTTACATTGTTTACTAGCCTTTGTATTGTGCAACCTCAATAAAATATATTTAATTAAAAAATATATCATTCAAGCTTCCCTCTGTGTGCTGTGCTGCCCCACTCTGTTCCTATCCTGGTAGGAAGAAAAAAACATTCCTCCTTCTCTGTCCTCTGTACCACCCCACCTCCGTTCCAGTCCCAGTAGGAAGAAAAACAAAACCTCAATCTAGAGCAAGGCAAGGGTACATTTGAGTGTAAAATACATAGCTTATCTGAAATGCATACCAGTTGAGTGCTATGTGTTTGTAATTTGCAGAAATCCCAGGTCTTTTCAGAACTTTCTGCATGATTGCTTTATATTTCTTTTAGCATAAACAATGGAAATGTTCTTTACAAGTTTACTAGCCACCTGATATGAATCTGTCCTAACTTGTACCAGTAGCATAATATATTGGAAGAAATGCATTATTTAACTGTTTCCTTTAAATTCACTGAATTATTTCTAGGCATGACAAGGTTATTATAATGTTCAATATGTGGTACATAGCTCAGTGCTTGTGTATACTTATGAGCCGAATGGTATATGCTTGATGTTTATAACATGATCTTTGGTGTTTCTCATATCCCACCCTCTGTTGGATACTGGGTAGGTATAAAATTTAAGCCCAGCTTAGAGGGTGAGACAAGAGTGCCAGAGAAGGAGGAGGTGGCAGGTGTGGATCGACAGTGTTTCAAAATGCTCAAAGCTGAGCAAGTGGAAGCCTGAAGTTTAAGAAGGGATGTGGGAGGCTACTCCCCATTGAACCTCATGCTAAAGCCTTCCAATTCAATGTGTGGTACATAGCTCAGTGCTTGTGTATACTTATGAGCTGAATGGTATATGCTTGATGTTTATAACTTGAGCTTGGAATCTGTCTGGATGAGAGATGATGGTTAATCCGTGACCAAGGTAGCTGTGGTGAAGCAGATGTAAGTGTACATATGCAGTCAGTATGGCTGAAGATGAGTGCCAATGCTGCAAAGTTTGAGGGATGTAGAAATCATAGATGATGAAATAGACCAGAGTGCTGCCCAGCTGGGAACGATGACTGGTAGGAGTCTATGCAATTTAGAAAGCTTGCATGGAGCTGCTGTAAATCCATCAAAGCATTGGGGTGTGATGGAGTGCCTTGTCAGAATGAGAATTGTCCTAAGGTGTCCAAGGAATTGAGGTATATTCTATGGATATATCCATTGTAGAAACCTAGGCTGGAACTGGAACAGAAAGGAGCTGGATTGCAGTAGAAGTGAATGAATTGATGAAGTAGGGTAGGCACAGATGTGGGCTAGCTGGAGTATGTACCCATGTTGATCCAGAGTGTACAGTGTTCGAATGATCGAGGTGATCGAGTAGGCCTCTGGTGGTCACCAAGGAAGGCAAGAACCCCATGTGGATCTGCTTTAGTGAAGATGGAAATACATTTGAGTAATGGAAATATCCTCATGGGCATAATGAATTCAGGATGATTAGACCCCCATGTGGGTTCACCATTGCCACAGTATGATATGCTCCAAGGTAAGGGGAGAAACCCCTGCGTGAGTCTGCCTGGAGATGATAGAGGAATACATTTGAGCAATAAGTAATGTCCCATTATGGGCATGTTGTGTTGAGATTGCAGGACCCTCCCATGGGTCTACCATCACTGTATTGTAACTTGATCCAAGATAAGAAGGGCCAGACTCAAGTTGGGATGGCAAGACCCCACATGGTCCACTATCGCTGTAGTATTGAATAGTCCAGGGTAAAGAGGATGAGACTCTCACATGAGTCTGTATGTAATGACATGGAATTAAAAGTAAGGCCCCTTCATGGGGCATGTGTGATTGGGATGGCAGGCTCCACATGGTCCACCATCACCATAGTGTGGAATAGTCTGAGATAAGGAGGGCAAGACCCCCACGAGAGTCCACTTGTAATGACCTGAAAATACATTTGAGCTATAAGTAGTGCCCCTCATGGGGTGTGAATGTTTGGGTTGGTGGAACCCCATGGTCCACCATCACCATAGTATTGCTCTGTCTGAGTTATGGATGGTGGAACCCCCTGCGGTCCACCATCGCAGTAGTAGCACATAGCCTAATGTAAGGAGGATGAGACCCCAAGTGAGTCCACTTGTAATAAGTGGAAATAAGCTGTGAAAGAAGAGTAGATGCCCTCTCATGGGCACAGTGGTTAGGAATGGTGGGAACTTACATGGGTCTGCCATCGCTGTAGTAAATGTGGATGAAATGTGAGCTTTCCAAGTTCCATGGAAGCCGAGCTGAACTGGAGAATCTATGCAGGATGACTGGATGAGTTGAAAAGGAGTTGCCAGAAGGCCATCGATATAGACAGGCTGGAGGCTGAAACCCTCTAAAGGGATAGCGAAAAAGGTGTAGAATGTACATGTGCGGTCTGTTCTGGGATGGCGGGACTCCCATGTTGGTCCACCGTGGCCACAGGATTGCATGATTCAAGAGTTGCACTTAATCTGTCATGTTTATGAAGTTATCAGGTTGGAACACCAGTGGGACCCCATGGAGGTCCACTAGAGGACATCATGTAAAGTGACTGAGTAGCAAGCTAGACCCCATGTGGACAAGCTGGGGTGGCAGGACCCGTAGGTCTGCCTGAAGAGAAGTAGAAGTGTGTTGAGCTAGGCCTCCATGTAGGTTAGCTGGACTGGCAGGTCCTCCACATAGGTCTGCCTGAGGAAGGAGTAGAAGTGAGTCAGTTGCGCTATGCCTCAGGTAGGCTATCTGGGCTGGCAGGACCCCCATGTGAGGTCTGCCTGAGGAGGTAGAAGTGAGTCAAGCTAGGCCTCCATGTAGGCTAGCTGGACCAGCAGGACCTCCTCATGGGTCTGACCAAGGAAGGAGTAGAAGTGAGTAAGTCAAGCTAGGCCTCCATGTAGACTAGCTGGACTGGCAGGACCTCCACCTAGTTCTGCCTAAGAAGGAGTAGAAGTGAGTGAGTCAAGCCAGGCCTCCACGTAGGGCTGACTGGACCAGCTAAACCCCCATGTAGGTCTACCTGAAGAGGAGTAGAGTGAATGAGTCAAGCTAGGCCTCCACCTGGGCTAGCTGGACATCAAGAGTCAGGTTGGCAGTGTAGCAACCTCCATCTTGCCCAGTTGGAGGAAAGATGTTGCTGGAGTGGATCTTAGCATGAGAATTCAATGAGGTTGTTGGTAATATTAGTAGGGAAGTACATATCCTGGTGCCAACTCTTTAAAACCCTGATACCAGTTGGATAACTTTGAAAAAGGTGACAGTTATGCACAATTCAGTTTATCATTCAGATATTTTTGCAATCCTTTTTTTTCACATGGACTTATCCCACTGCTCCTCCCCATCAACCCCTTCTGTTGTCAAACTCCAGCATCTTCATCCCACTTCCTGGACTTACCACATCTTACCTTGTCATGTAACTGGGTGCCATGGATGGTGGTGGTGCAGTGGCTTTAGGATCACAGCATCATCCTACAGAAAAGGGTTATTTTCTGGCTGTTACTCCTGTTGAGTCAGAGCTGGCAGTGTGCAATGGCAAACATGTGGACTGTGAAGATAGTGCACTCTTTCAATGCCTGCCTCCATCTTTCAATTCTCATGACTACTGTTTTGCCATCTACCTTCATTAGGTGGCAGCCAACCAGGTATACACTGCCCCTCCTGGAAGGTGGAGCTCCATAGATGGACATTATGCCCTGCTTCCTCCACCAACCCCTGAGTAGCCTTGGTCCATTCTGAAGCCAGGTTGCCAGTGTGATAGCAGGAGAGACATCCTGGTCCTCAGCCCTGCATGTTATTGGATTGGCTACAACTTTACTAGCACAGATTCCACAGACAATATTGTTTGTGCTGAACCTGCAACCCACTGTTTTACAGTTCAGTGCTTTTACCCTCTGTAGCATTCAGCCAGAACTATATTGCATGCAATTATTTCCACTTTTCATTACTACTGAGGAAGTGACATAAAATAGGAATAATATATGGGGTGATGTGTGTGGAGATTTACACACACACCCGAGTTGTGGGATGCAAGAGGGGTTTATGAAATGCATCCCACAATGAGGGTGTGTAAAATTGAGTTTTGCACACATCACTCCTATTTTATTTTTATAATTGCTGGGTCCATTTTTTCACCTGAGCAATTATATAAAATATGGTGAGAGGCAGTGACAAGAAGGGGAGGAGCAGTACCTGTAAGGCAGTTCCATGGCGATGGTGATCCAGCAGTGAGGGTGCTGAACATCTCATTTTTAAGTTAAAATTGGTCAGTTTTCAGCAGTTGCCTGCCAAAGAGCCAGAGCATAAGGGAGATGGAGCCAAGGAGGAGGTACAGACAGTAGCGGGCGGCGGTGAAGAAAACAGACGAGAGCATTAGGCACAACAGAAAGGTCCCTGAATGAGCCCAGCTGCCTTTACCATGCCAGCATAAAAGTACATACAGTCTGTCTCTCACCGACCTGTTCAACAACAAAAAAAGAAGTAAATTCATTTGCAGCCCCAGACAGTGCGAAAAAGAAAAGCAGAGAAATGGAGCTGCTGTTGCTTGTGCATTACCATAGTAAAGCGTACATGTTTGCCATTATAATCAGCCTAGCTATTATAATGCAAATTATAACCGGCTTTTACTTATTGGAAAAACGTGAACTAGTAATTTTAAGAGTATTGTCTCTTGGACCTTATTAGCTTTTGGCTACTTGTCCATACATGCCATCATAATAACACTGTTTATAATTAATTACTCCACAACAACTGATTGAGATGTCATACACAGACTTGTGACTGCAGAAAAAGACAAGCAGACAGAGTAAATAGGCAGACATCTGTTTCCATACAAATGTCCTTAGTAATAAACAAATAAAGTGACAATTACAAAAAAGGGTGACATATGAGCTAAAGTGTGCCTAGATATTATGTTTTTCAGAGTTGTCCCAACACATCAGGGTCTCTGTAAAGCCCTGTTACACTGCAAGCAAACATTCAACATTGACAAAGGCTTGTTATTTCCAGGAGGTCAACTTGCATAAGTATAATCTCTATATCACAGTTGGGTAACTCTCACTTAGCTCTTCTGTCTATCCTTATATTCTGTTTCAATCCAGTTTTATTATTCTCCTGGTTATCAACCTGTGCCCAAAGAGGATAAATATCTGGTGGGTACAAGGGAGGTTATTTCAGACTTACTTTATCAGTTGGTAGTGGCAGACACAATAAAATATCTTGAGTCTGGCTCCGACCAGGAGCTCACCTCCAAGACCACTACTGAGCATATCACTAAACTTCTTCCCAAAAACTGGGGCTGCTGTACAGGCCAGATCCTACCTGATTAACAAAACTCATCTGTTTGAAACCAATAGTTTCTCCTTGCTATGCTGCTGTACAGAGCCTCAGTCCTCTCCACCCTGAAAGACGAGTTTACTAGACTGAAAGCTATGTATTAAAAACTGGCAGCTCCACATCTGGTGCAGGAAACTGTGAACATCACTGCAATGTCTTTAACTCACTCTGTCAAAGAGCATCGTTACTATTCAACCTCTGTCTCACCTATAAGACATTAATGAATTGTCTTCCCAGTCCTAAAGATACACTGGCCTACAAGCCCTCTAGAAAATGCCTCCACTCCTTCTCCTCCCAGCCACTCCTAGATTTTACATTACACAGTAGATCAAATCAAATTCAATGGACTAATTCTAGGCCAGCTGAGAAGAATATAAGAACCTTAGCTACTACTAGCAAAGGTGAGATGGCGTGAGCTCAAGGTGAGCAACAGCAATTTAACTTTGGGGTTGGGCACCCTTTGAGTGCCATTGAAGGCCTGATAGGTATGGCATTCTTGGATAAGGACAGGTGTTCATTCCAGAGTAAAGGTACTATGTGCAGGAAGGACCAACTACTAAATGTAGTTCAGATCCAAGGAAATGGAGGTTCCTTGGACCTGAACTATATTTGTAGTCGTGTCCTTCCCAGAGATAGCACCTTTACTCTAGAGTGAACTCCTGTCCTTATCCAGGAATACCATACCTATGAGGCCATCAAAGGGCAACTAAAAGGATGTCCAATCCAGAGCTAAACTGTTGCTGGTCCTGAGCCTTCATCATCTACCCTTGCCAGCAGGGGATAAAGTTCTATGTTCCCACAGTTGGCCTAGAATTAGTCCATTGAAATTGATTTGTTGTACTGTGTACTGTAAAGTTGCACAATGCACCTTGTCTCATTGATTTGTGTGTGCAGAACTTGCTACAGTATGTAATATTGTTGATCGTCGATGCTGTACCTATTGTAACTACTATTGTCACTGTGTCTTCTATGTCATTAAATTGTACATGATTCTGTACCATATGAATTCAAGTCATATTCTGTATGTAACTTATCCCAGGTTGCTCCTGAAAAGGACACAAGTCTCATTGAGCAAATCTGGTCAACAAAATTCAATAAATAAAATAAATACAGAAATTAACATAAAGTAATATAATATTTTCAAAGTTTTGGAGGAATGAGTTCCTGTGTTTCCCTGTTTTAAAGAGCAACTCGGCCCTAAACATGTACAAGCCCCTGAACTAGTGGCCTTGATGGAAGAGGGTTGCCTGGATATTTTGGCAGTCACAGAAAATGGTACACAGAGAATCATGACTGGGATGTCAACATACCAGGGTACACAATCTACAGGAGGGACAGGGAGGGAAAAGAGGAGGAGGAGGAGGAGGAGTAGCTCTCATGTAAAGGAAGGGATCAAGCAACAGAGCTAAAGCGTAAACAGGGAACAGATGAGGCACTCTGGGTCACCCTGGAGACAGAAAGTGGCACTAGAATCCTCATGGGGTTGTATACAGACCCCCATCCCAGGGGCGAGGAATGGACAAGGAAATGATAGAAGGCATCCTTAGAATGGCAGAAAAGGTGGAGATATTGTTGATGGGGACTTGAAAATGCCAGATGTTAACTGGAGCACCTTTGCTGCAGGCATCATCAAGAACAGGGTCATTCTTGATGCCCTACAAGGGCATGCCTCAGACAGCAATTATTGAAACCCACTCCAGGAGGGAGCAATCTTAAACCTGGTACTCTCAAATTGGGATGGAGAAAGAATCTCAGATTTAGAAGTGGGTAGCTATCTGGGAACAAGAGACCACCAAACAGTGTGGTCCACGATAAACACAACCATACAATCAGCCATACAAAAGCAAAGAGTATTGGATTTTAGGAGGGCTGACATGGGAAAATGAGAGAGCCTCAGAAAAGCACTCAGCAAACAGGCAAGAAGGAGGGGTGGAGGAACAATGGGAGTAATCAAAACAGCCATCACAGAGGCAACAAGCCTTTGTGTAAAAGCAAATCAACAAAACACAATGAAGGAAAAAACACTACAGTTCTCCAAGAGAGGTGGCAGGGAGGTTAATGAGAAAAGGATAGCATTCAGGAAATATAAGGAAACACAGAAGGAGCACGACAGAGAACTTTATCAGTTAAAGTAGAAAGAGGCAGGGAAGGCAGTCAGAATAGCAAAGGCCCAAACCAAGGAAAGGATAGCCAACTCTGTTAAGAAGGAATAAGACCTTTATAGGTACATTAGGGAGCGAAGAAAGACCAAAGGAGGGATACTGAGGCATAGTAAATGGGAGGAATGTGGGCAGAGGATGGCAGTGAAAAAGCAGGGATACTGAATGAATATTTCTGCTCAGTATTCACAATGGAAGAGGAGGAGAGGTACCTAAACCAAACAAGAGAAACACTCTGAAGATGGGGTTGATACCAGTCCATTTACAGAAGAAAGGGTTCTGAAAGAACTAATAAAATTGAAGGTGGACAAAGCAATGGGGCCTGCTGGATTCACCAAGAATTCTAAAAGAACTAGGTAGAACTAGTGACACCGCTGACTACTCTCTTTAACAAATCATGGGAGGATGCGGTGGTACCTGAGGACTGGAGGAAGGTGGGTGTGACTCCTTTCACAAAAGTGGGAGCAGGACAGAGGCAGGAAACTACAGACCAGTTAGTTTGACCTCAGTAGTAGGAAAATGATGGAATCACTTCTGAAGGAAAGATTGTTGAGTACCTAGAGGCCAGTGGGGCACAGGACCCAAGGCAGCATGGATTCACAATGGGAAGGTTGTGTCAGATGGATCTAATAGATTTCTTTGACTGAGTGACCAAAGTAGTAGACCAGGGAGGGGCTGTGGACATGGCCTACCTAGATTTTAGCAAGGCATTTGATACGGTCCCACACAAAATATTAGTACACAAGTTAGCCAGCCTTGAGTGGGTCCCAAGGTGGTAGTCTGGATAAAAATTGGCTAGACAACAGGATGCAAAGGGTAGTAGTAAACGAGTCCACAGTGAAAAAAGGAGGGTTACTAGTGGGGTACTGCGGGGTTCAGTACTGGAACCGGTCCTTTTAATGTCTTTATAAGTGACATTGCAGAGGAACTGGAAGGAAAGTATGTCTCTTTGCAGATGACACAAAGATCTGCAACAGGGTTGATACACAAAATGGAGTGGAAAGGATGAGAAGGGACTTGGCAAGGTTGGAGGAATGGTCAAATGTATGGCAGCTCAGATTCAATGCAAAGAAGTGCAAAGTAATGCACCTGGGAAACAAAACCAGGGGAATAGTACACAATGGGTGGGTGAGATACTGACAACAGTAAAATGGAAAGGGACCTGGGGGTAATTGCATCAGATGACCTAAAGGTGGGCAATCAATGTGATAAGGCAGTAAGGAAGGTTGGGGATACTGGGGTACATAAGGAGAGGCATCAATAATAGAAAACAGGAAGTTGTTATTCCTCTGTACAGACAGTTGTTGACACCCCATCTGGCGTACTATGTGCAGTTCTGGAGACCCCACCTCTGCAAAGATATAGACAGAGTGGAGGCTGTCCAGAGGAGGGCAACTAAAATGATGCAGGGTCTGCACCAGAAGACATACGAAGAAAGACAAAAGAGCTTAATATGTATACCCTTGAGGAAAGAAGGGAGACAGGGCACAAGATAGAAACTTTCAAGTACCTCAAGGGAATCAACAAAGACCAAGAGGATAGAATCTCTCAGAAAAAGAGATGTGCAAGAACAAGGGAACAATTTGAAGATAGAGGGGGACGGCTCAGAGGTAATGTGAGGAAGTATTTTATCACCGAGAGGGTTGTGGGTGAATGGAACAGCCTCCCTGAGGAGGTCATGGAGTCAAGAATAGGGGTAATTCAAGAATGCATGGGACAGACATAAGGCACCCTAGTGGGGGTAGGAAGAAGTAAGCTGTTGGTTAACTAGGATCTGCAGCTTATCTGTTTGGTAGGAAAATTGGCAGACTAGGTGGGCCAAGCGGTCCTTATCTGCCATCAAATTCTATGTTTCTATGTTTCTGTATTACTTTCACAAATAAGCATTTCAGCTATTATGACTAACTAGAGAACACCATTTTATTTTTCAGTTTCTGTTTCCTTTGCATGGTTTACAGCACATCATGGTAGTCTATCTATGAGGCCTGTATGAAAACATTTGACTTTCCCTGTTAACCTCACAGTGCTTCTGGTTATGACATTATAGTACTCACAGAGGCAACAAACTGTCATGTCACAAACAACAATTGTGTGATTAGCAGGGAGAATCATATATTTTCTGAAAGATTTAGTGAGTTAAATGCTGCATTATCTACAAAATTTTGTTGACCAAGAGTGAGGGAAAGCAAAATAAACAACCAGAAAATAATGTTAAAACATAATTGGTACAAATCTATTGTTTTTAAGCATTTTAATATAGTAAGGAGCTGCTCTTTAAATGTATCCTTTCTAATGATTCAGTTTTCCTGTCCTCCCCCCATTTTTTCTGTTATTTGTATATCTTCTGTCAATTCTACAATTCCTGATTTGCTCCATCAAGGGATGGTAGAGGGCTATGGGCAGCAAATGTCCCACTTTAAAAGATGAAGAGTAACATCTAGGATTAAAAGTGCATTTAATTCTAAATACTTGCCTTTCATGTACTATGTTTATATGACTGCCCTGGGATATGAAATTGTTGGAAATTATTTTGTGTTCTCATTCCACAATCTCCTTTCTTTTTTTCATACTTTTTATCTTTTATCTGGTTCATTGTAGTTCATAGATCATAGATATTTATTTATTTATTTATTTATCTATTTATTTATTTATTAAGAGCTTGAATTACACCTATGAGTTGGAGCTCTTTACATAGGTGCCATGTCATAAACAAACAAGGGTTACATACACAAACAAAGATTACAGCACTTGCGGGGAAGAGGAGAGCACAGACAGTAGCTACAAACTGGCATTATACAATGTATGCAAGGCAATATACATATGAAGAGGAGAGAAGGAAGTAAGCAAAGAAACAGGTCAGGGAATCAGCCAGGAGGCCTTTTCAGGTAGGAGACAGGAGGAAGGGAGAGAGTAAGGAGTGAGGGATAGAGGGAAGCAGGGAAGGCAGGGATTTGTTAAAGAAGGTAGTAGCAGCCAGGGGCCTTGTCAGGTGGTAAAGTAGGTGGGGTAGGGATGGTCAAGAGTGGGCTGGGAAGGAGGGACTGTTATGTAGACCAAGTATGGGGTGGAGGGTGGGTTGGTAAAGAAGGAAAAGTGGTGGAGTAAGGTATAGGTGGGGAAAGGAGGATCTAGATGAAGGGATCAGGGGCATGAAGTGCTAAGACAGTAGAAGATGATAAGTATGGTACACGTTGGGGTTGGAGAGGATTAAGGGTGTACAGGGCAGCACTCAGTGGAAGCAATCACACAAGACCCAGTGGAAGCAATACACATGGCTATGTAGGATAAGGTGCTGCAGAGATGATGCTTAAAGGGGCCAAGCTTAGGGATTAAGGAGATGTCACCAGGATGGAGTCTGGTGCCATGGCTTGAGGGACAGGGAGCGAATCCTCAGGATCACAGGAGCAACTGCACAGGGAGGGAGCTGGATGTCATTGTCCACCTAGAGACAAATGACCTGGCTAGAAAGGGATCAGACCAGTGCAAGAAGCATTTGTGGAGATGGGGAGGGGCCATAGACAATAGCACACACGGTAACCTTCTCGGAGGTGCTACCTGTCTGTGGCATGGATGAAAGCTAGGTTGCTCCACACCATGGGATCTCAATCAGTGGTTGAAAAACTGGTGCAGAGCTCAGGGATTTGGCTTCATTGAGGTGGGTAGACCTGGACGGATGCAGGCCTATACTGGTGTGATGGTCTGCATCTGTCCAGGATGGGAACCCGGATCCAGTGATAGGGTTTAAATACTTGGCAAGTATTTAAGCTCAGCCAAGGGGAGAAACACTGAATGGAGCAGGGAAATCCTAGCCCCCAAAAAATCAGGGTACTAAGTGAGGTAGACACCAACATAGAGATCTCAATAGGGAGAAGCACAGGGTAAATGGAGAAAGTGACAAATGCAATAAGGACAGGGAAGGGCAAAAGGGGTAAGGCCATCAAGAAATGGAGGGTAAGAGTACCAACACCTGTAGCCTGGGCAACAAGCTCCCTGAACTGGTGGCCTTGATGGAAGAGGAATGCCTGGATATCATAGCAGTCACAGAAACATGGTACACAGAGAACCATGACTGGGATGTTAACATATCAGGTACACAACCTACAGGAGAGACAGGGAGGGTAGAAGGGGGGAGTAGCTCTATGTAAGGAAGGATAAAACCAACTGAACAAAAGAGTAAACAGGGAGGAGAGGAGGCACTGTGGGTCACCTTAAAGACTAGAAATGGCACCACAGTCCGCACAGGGGTTGTATACAGACCCCATGTCAGGAGGAGGGAAATGGACAAGGATATGATAGAAGGCATACTTAGGATGGCAAGAGAAAGGGTGATACGGTTGATGGGGACCTCAATATGCCAGATGTTAACTGGAGCACCTTTGCTGTAGCCACATCCAAAATCAGGGCCATTCTTGATGCCTTTCAGGTGGCATGCCTCAGACAGCTAGTTTTGGAACCTACTCATGAGGGAACAATCTTAGACCCCATACTCTCAAATGGGGACAGTGAGCGGATCTCAGATCTAGAAGTGGGTAGCCATTTGGAACAAGTGACCACCAAACAGTGTGGTTCATGATAAACTCAGCTACAGAGTCAAGCCATACAAAGTGAGGGTTCTGGACCTCAGGAGGGCTGACTTTGGCAAGATGGGAGAGTGCCTTAGAAAACCACTAGCAAACAGGCTAGAAGGAAGGGTGGAGCAACAATGGGGAATCATCAAACTGCCATCACAGAGGCAACAAGCCTTTGTGTGAAGCAAATAAACAAATCAAAATGAAAGAGAAAGCCACTATGGTTCTTAAAAGAAGTGGCGAAGGTTAGGGAGAAAAGATAGCATTTAGGAAGTATAAGGAAACACAGAAGGAGTAGGACAAAGAACTGTACCAGTTAAGGCAGAAGGAAGCAGGGAGGGTAGTCAGAATAGCAAAGGCACAAACTGAGGAAAAGATAGCCAACTCGGTTAAGAAGGGGAGAACCTTTATAGGTATATCAGGCAGCGTAGAAAGACAAAGGGAGGGCTAATGAGGCTGAATAGAATGGATGGTGGGTGGGCAGAGAGTGACAGTGAAAAAGCAGGGATACTGAATGAATACTTCTGTTCAGTATTCTAAAAAGAGGAAGTGGGAGGTGCCTAATCCAATTAACAGAAGCACTCTGAGAGAGGGGTCGTCCCAGTCCTTTCACAGAAGAAAGGGTTCTGAAAGAACTCCTAAAACTGACGGTGGACAAAGCAATGGGGCCAGATGGAATTCAACCCAGAATTCTAAAGAATTAAGCAGAGAACTAGTGACACCACTGACTACCCTTTATAACAAATCATGGGAGGATGGTGTGGTACCTGAGGACTGGAAGAAGGCTGATGTGATTCCCTTCACAAATGTGGGAGCAAGACAGAGGCAGGAAACTACAGACATGTCAGTTTGACCCTGTGGTAGGAAAGTGATGACACTACTGAAGGAAAGAATTGTTGAGTACCTAGAGGCCAGTGGGGCACAGGACCCAAAGCAGCATGGGTTCACAGCAGGAAGGTCATGTCAGACAAATCTAATTGATTTCTTTGCTGGGTGATCAAGTAGTAGACCAGGGAGGGCTGTGGACATGGTCTACCTAGACTTTAGCAAGGCATTTGACACAGTCCCACACAAATATTAGTAGTCAAATGAACCAGCCTTGGAGTGGGTCCTAGGGTGGTAGCCTGAATAAAACATTGGCTAAACAACAGGACATAGAAGGTAATTGTAAATAGAGTCCACTCTAAAAGAGGGGTTACTAGTGGGGTGCCAGGGTTCAGTACTGGGTCCAGTCTTTTTAATGTCTTTATAAGTGACATTGCAGAGGGACTGGAAGGAAAAGTATGCATCTTGCAGATGACACACAGATCTGCAACAGAGTTGATACACAAGGAGGCATGGAAAGGATTAGAAGGGACTTGGCAAGGTTGGAGGAATGGTCAAAGTATGGCAGTTTGGATTCAATGAAAAGAAGTGCAAAGTAATGCACCTGGGAAACAAAACCCAGGGAAGATTACACAATGGAGGGAGGTAGTAACAACAACAAAATGGAAAGGGACCTGGTGGTAATCATATCAGATGACCTTGAGGTTGGCAAGCAATGTGAGAAGGAGGTAGGGAGGGCTGGGGGATACTGGGATGTATAGGGAGAGGCGCCACCAGCAGAAAACATGAAGCTGTTATCCCCCTGTACAGACAGTTGGTGAGACCCCATCTGAGTACTGCGTCCAGTTCTGGAGACCCCATCTCTGCAAGGACATAGACAGGATGGAGGCAGTTCATAGAAGGGCAACTAAAATGGTGCAGGGTCTGCAAGAGAAGCCGTGTGAGGAGAGGCTAAAGGAGCTTAATATGTATACCCTTGAGGAAAGGAGGGAGAGGGGGGACATGATAGAAACATTTAAGTACCTCAGTGGAATCAACAAAGTCCAAGAGGGTAGCATCTTTCAGAAAAAGAGATGCAAGAACAAGGGACACAATTTGAAGATAGAGGGGACGGCTCTGGGGCAATGTGAGAAGTATTTTTCACTGAGAGGGTGGTGGACACATGGAACAGCCTTCCTGAGGAGGTTGTGGGGTCTAAAACTGTGGGTGAATTCAAGAATGCATGGGACAGACATAAGGCAATTTTGTGGTGGGTAGGAAGAAATAGGCTGTTGGTTAAATAGGATCTGCAGCTTATCCTCTAGGTTGGGAAATGGGCAGACTAGGTGGGCCAAGTGGTCCTTATCTGCCATCAAAGTCTATATTTCTATGTTTCTATGGAGTTTAGCCAGGTGGGTGATTGGTAAGCAAAGGATCTTTGACCTTGGGTAGTTTGGCAGCTTAGTACATGAAAGATTTGGTTGGCAGAGCCCTGAATGCAGCTGAGTTTCCTGGAGCTGGTAAGGATGTTTTGTACCCAAAGGATACTGGTCCCAGGCTGACTTTTCTTGCCAGGAGACAGGTTTGGAATTGGATTCTGTCTTTTAGCTGAAGCTGGCAAGTCTTAGCATAGAGGATGCAGGTATGCAGGTCAATCATCACCTGTGAGGAGCTGGCAGGCCTTGTTCAAGGCTGTGGAGATTCTTCATAGTGATGTTTCAGTTGTGGAAGTAGACTGTAAGATTGTAATCTATTATTGATATTATGGAGCTATGGATTACAAGTTTTAGAGCATCTGTAGTCAGACTCCTTTTGTGCCTAAGCAAGAGCCCAATGCAAATGTTGACAGTTTTGGCAACATAATAAATATGATTGAAAAAGGAGAGGGTACTGTCCAGGGTAATCCTGAGATATTTGAAGTTTTGAACTTGTTCCAGAGGGATGCCAGCAGAGTTGTAGATTGTTAGAGGTGGCCATCTGTGTTTGCTATGTTGGCCACTGAAGAGCATTACCTTGGTCTTTTGCTGTTAAGTATTAGTTTGTGTTTGTGGAACCAGTCTTCAGAATGTGCAAAGCTTAGCTGAAGTTAACTCTCTAGGAGGTTGGGATCATGGTTGCAGGTGAAGATTACTGCATCATCAGCGTACAGTAATAAGTGGTCATGTCTGGAGCTAGGCAGGTTGTTCATGAAGATACTGAACAAAAGGGACTCAGAATGGATCTTTGTGGGACTCCCAAAGAGGACTGCGTGCTTGTCGGAGAGGTGATTGTTGATCTTTACCTGTTGTGAGTGGTCCAAAGGTAACTTTTGAACATGTCAAAGTGTCCATGGATAAGCCTATGTTTGACAACTGGGTGAGCATAAGTACATGTTCACTGTATCAAAGGCCTTGGGGAGATCTAAAAATGCTGTGCTGACTAGATAGCCATGGTCCAGTGATTCGTGGATGAAGGCCATGACTGCAGTGAGTGCAGTGGTGGTGCTATGACCCTTTCTGAAACCATGTTGTTGGGGACGCTGCAGCTGGTACTTTTGAGGTAGTCACCAAGCTAGTCCGCAACAATTCATTTGAGGGCTTTGATGGGTTGGGAGGATGGAGATTGGCCTGTAGTTCCCGTGGTGCACCCTATCACCACTTTTGTGGACAGGTGCAGATTTCCACTTTTCAGAGAATTGGGATAGCCTCAGTGAGAGATTAATCATTTTGGTTAGTGGGAGTAGAATTTCTTCCAGGGTTACAACTACAAGTTTTAAATCCAGTTAATCCCACTGTACCTGGATTTTCCCAGGACCTTTGGGAAGTATTTCCTGGCTTCACTGAGAGTAATTGTTTTAAAGTAGAAGGGGTTGTGTGGCTGTGGTTGGTCCGTATTAGTGACACTTTCAGTAGTAGATAGTCTTCAAAGAAGTCAAGGGTGAGGACACCTCTGAGGTTGGTAAAGGCAGTATTAAATGTACTGGCAATGGTTACTGGATTGAGGGTAGGCATTCCTTCAATATTAAGCATAGCTGGGAGTTGTTTAGGATCCTTGCCTGTTACTTCTTTAATGTTGTGAAATAACTTCCTGCCATCATTCCATGTGTTGGTGAGCTCATCCTTGTAGGACTGGTTCTTTTGTCATGTATCATATGTGTACAGTCATTACTGGCTCACCGATATATCCTGTATATCCCTTGCCTGCCTGTTGCCCGTGTACATTGCCATAGGTGATCTCTAAGTTTCATGTACTCTAGTTGGTCAGGGGTGATCCAGGGGTTGTGGGCACCTTTAACTTTCCATGTTTTCAGAGGGGCATGGAGGTTGCATGCCACATTAAAGTGGTGGATGAAATAGGCAAGTGCAGTGTTTATGTCATCAGTATCATTGATCGGAGACCAGTCTTGGTTACATAGCTGTTGTTTGAGTGGTTCAATGTGCCCAAGGAGTAGTGTCCTGCAGGTGATTGTATGAGCTGGTGGTTAGAGAACATATTGGACCAATTGAAATCCAGTGAGACTCCTTTTAATTATACAAGGATTTAAGGAGTAAAATAGTGTGGTGAAATAGCACTGTTCGGTTTGAGATAAACTGGAGGAAAACTCCTGGCATTCTAAAACACAATATTTCTGCACTTGCAAATATTATATGATTAAAGAATGCTCCCATTTTTATAAGTAACAACACTTTACAAGTTCTCATTTATTTTACTGATAAGCATGTTAAACCCTTACACAGTTTCAGTAAATAATTAGTGAAAACTGGTGGATGTTGTTTTAAAGAATTGCACTAGGGGTTATAGAGCTAAGGAAACTCTTTGAATTTAAACTATTCCCTCTCTAATTTTAGATGGAATTTTACTTTAAGTAATCAATTTAAATTTGTGAAGCTAGTATTGGTCCTGATTATTTTAGCCCCATATTAAGTAACTGGGTAAAGATACTACTTATTTTCTCTTTACACTTTTTCCCTTTTTTAGGGCCCATTCTGGGCTGCCATTTATGGAAAGAGATAAAGAGATAAAAGGCACAGTGAGCCTAAAGAAGCTTTGGGAATGATTGCTGTTTTAACCCCTGCCATAAAAATCACTGCACATTCTTTGGTGGAAAAGGAAAAAAAGGAAAAAAAAAAACTTTCTGCCTGGCTTGGAACATTTCTTTAGTGGACGCTTGTCTGTCAAACTTCAGAACTGAACTGTGGAATAATATATAATTATAGACTGTGATTATAAAGTGATTGTGGAATAAGGTCATTGAAAGATGATTTGTGCTGTATATCCCTGCACATAAGGGAAGTTTGTTTTCTCCCACCTCCCGTTCTTTTTTTCTTACAAGTTACCCCAGTTCCCAGTATAGGACTTATGATGTGGACTAGAACGGCGGTCTGTACCGTATAATATATTCTGTTTCAACTGTGAATTCTGTTTCCTTTATTTTCTTGAAGAACAGTGACTCTTTTATTTTGGAGTTAGGTGAATAATACTGAACACAGGGGCTGCAAAAGAAAAAAGGATGCAAACTTGGCTCATTATAAAATAAAAATAAAATAGTAATAGGTAATATGAAGGAAAAATAAAAAGTCTTAAAGGAAAATTACCAGTTATATCTTAGCGTAGGAAGCCATTTAAATCTAGTAAGAAATAAGGACGTTCTTAGGAATGAGACTGCCACCATTACCCCTCTAAGTTTTCCCCAATAAAAGGATACCAGGAAAAGATTCAGGTTAGCATCCTCTTATGAAAACAATTAGAAGTCTAGAAAAGGAAAGTCTCCCAGAAGTAGAACTGAGAATTTGGCACACACAGGATCTAATAGAAGAGTTGGAGGGCATGGTATACAACCAGAAAAAGTAAAATAGGTGACTTAAATAAAAGTGCCCAGGAAAAATTAGCTAGTTATAGGCCTATGAAAGATGTTTCCCACCAATGCCCAAGTAGATCAATTCTAAGGAATTTGAAGCTTTTCTTACACCGTATATAATGAGACCTAAACTAGACCCTCCAGTGGATTACCTCCCAGATACTTCACATATAATACAGGAAAAGAGTTCAGAGTCTATTGAAACAGGAGACTATCCACAGGTGTTGCAACAGGGAAAGATTATAGAATTATTAGGTGAAATTAGAAATGGAATTGCTTTTGAACAATGAATTGTTAATTAATTTCATGACCATAATGAATACCTATATACAGTAGATAAGGAAAAGGGATAAATATGGGAAATATAACAATACAGGGTGAAAGATGATGTTAGAAAGCCAGATAAGAAACTGGTAAAAGGTAACACAGAGAAAATAAGGAAAATAATAGAGGAAATAGGTAGGAGAAAAATGGTAGAAACAGAAGCCTTACTTACAGATATTCAACAAGGCAGAAAAGAAAATAAATTGGGAAAAGAACAATCAGGGACAATGGGAAAGCAAAAGATGAAAGGAACAACAACTCCTAAAAGAAAGAAACTACCAAAGAAAACTCAGTGGTAGAAATACAGGATCTAAAGTTGTAGACTCAGTGAAAATAATTCAAGCAGTGGAGATGGGACGAATGCAAAAATATAGAGTTGTAGAAGAAATCTTGTTCTGACAGATATCAACAAATAGACTGGAAGGGATAAAGTATAGAGAGGACTTCTCTTAGTTGGGAGAAAAGAAAAAAAATGCAAATTGAAAAGGTGAGATTCTTCCAACGGTATTTCTGAAAGAGATTCCCAAGACTAAAGATTAAAATTATATGACCTTAAAACTGACAGTATATATAGAAACATAGAAACATAGAATTTGATGGCAGATAGGGACCGCTTGGCCCACCCAGTCTGCCCATTTCTTACCTAGTGGATAAGCTGCAGAACCTAGTTAACCAGCAGCCTACTTCTTCCTACCCCCACCCCCTAGAATTGCCTTATGGACTGTCCCATGCATGCTTAAATTCCACCACTGTTTTGACTCCACAACCTCCTCCGAAGGCTGTTCCATGCATCCACAACCCTCTCTGTGAAAAATACTTCCTTAAATTACCTCTGAGCTGCACCCCTCTATCTTCAAATTGTGCCTCCTTGTTCTTGCACACCTCTTTTTTGAAAGATGCTACCCTCTTGGACTTTGTTGATTCCCTTGAGGTACTTGAAAGTTTCTATCATGTCCCCCCCTCCTCCTTTCCTCGAGGCTATACATATTAAGCTCCTTAAGTCTCTCTTCATATGTCTTCTGGTGCAGACCCTGCACCATTTTAGTTGCCCTCCTCTGGACAGCTTCCATCCTGTCCATGTCTTTGCAGAGATTGGGTCTCCAGAACTGCACACAGTACTCCAGATGGGATCTCACCAGCTGTCTGTACAGAGGATAATAACTTCCTGTTTTCTACTGGTGATGCCTCTCCTATGCATCCCAGTATCCCCCCAACCCTCCTTGCTGCCCTCTCACATTGCTTGCCCACCTTTAGGTCTATCTGTTACCCCAGGTCCCTTTCCATTTTGTTTTTTGTTAGTATCTCACTCCCATTGTGTACTCTTCCCTGGGTTTTTGTTTCCCAGGTGCATTACCTTGCACTTCTTAGCATTAAACCTAAGCTGCCATACCTTTGACCATTCCTCTAACCTTGCCAAGTCCTTCTCATCCTTTCCACCCCACCTTGTGCATCAACTCTGTTGCAGATCTTTGTGTCATCTGCAAAGAGACATACTTTTCCTTCCAGTCCCTCTGCAATGTTGCTTATAAAGACATTGAAGAGGACCAGTCCTAATACTGAACCCTGCAGTACCCCTATACCCCCTTTCCTCAGAGTGGACTCCATTTACTATTACTCTCTGTGTCCTATTCTCCAGCCAATTCTTTTACCCAGGCTGTCATTTTGGGACCCACTCCCCAGGCTGGCTAACTTGATATTAATCTTTGTGTGGGACTGTGTCAAATGCCTTTCTAAAATCTAGGTAGGCCATGTCCACAGCCCCTCCCTGATCTACTACTTTGGTCACCCAGTCAAATAAATCTATCAGATTTGTCTGGCATGACCTTCCCACTGTGAATCCATAGCTGCCTTGGGTCCTGTGCCCTCTGGCCTCTAGATACTCGACAATTCTTTCCTTCAGAAGTGATTCCATCATTTTCCTACCACTGAGGTTAAACTAACAGGTCTGTAGTTTCCTGCTTCTGCCTTGCTCCCACTTTTGTGAAGGGATTCACATCTGCCCTCCTCCAGTCCTTGGGTACCACCCCATCCTCCCATGATTTGTTAAAGAGGGTAGTCAGTGGTGTCACTAGTTCTACCCTTAGTTCTTTTAGAATTCTGGGATGAATCCCATCAGGCCCCATTGCTTTGTCCACCTTGAGATTTAAGAGTTCTTTCAGAACCCTTTCTTCTGTAAATGGGCTGGTATCAACTTCTGTATCCAGAGTGTTTCTACTGTTTGTTTTAGGTACCTCCCCTCTTCCTTTGTAAATACTGAGCAAAAATATTTGTTTAGTATCTCTGCCTTTCACAGTCACCTCTGCCCACCCTCTCTCCCCTTTATTAAGCCTCTACTATCCCTTCCTTGATCTTCCTTCACTCCTGATGTACCTATAAAAGGTTTTATCCCCTTCTTAACTGAGTTAGCTATCTTTCCTCAGTTTGGGCCTTTGCTGTTCTGACTACCTTCCAGCTTCCTTTTGCTTTAACTGATACAGTTCTCTGTCCTGCTCTGTATCAGCTAAAGCAAAAGGAAGCTGAAGCCCAAATATAATATCTGTAAAGGCATTCTGGGAAATAAGATCTCTTGGAATGAGCTAAGCTCAACATACCATTACCATAGAGGGGAGAGAGAAAGGTTGGATAGGTCTGGTATTGAAGAATTAAAAATACTAGGGAAAATACTGGAAGTTAAGGAACAGCTGAAGGAATGGGGTATAAAGGCAGATATAACAATCCCATTGAGTAAGAAGGGTATAGATGAATTAGTACTCTAGGATCACCCAAGAAAATGCAAATATACAAAAGATTGAGGAAATAAAGTGCAGCAGATAATTTCTATCTGTATAAAACCTGTATTAATAGAACATACTCTGGTATAGGAAGAAGCTTAAGGAAAAATGATTAGAGGAACACAACAAAGGGGCCCAAAGATAAATAGTAGTATTATACTAGAAGAGACAGAGCCTAGAGCTAATAAATTGGGCTCACCCAATATGGAATGAAAGGAAAGGGTTATGGAAATGATGATGAATTTAGTATGGTTACAGAGGAAACGGATGAAACAATATGACTTTCAGAAGTTAAACCTGAAATGACAGAAACTTTCTTAAAAGTCCTCAGCTGGAATATTGCAGGTGCTTTAGGTAAATTTAGAGATAATGGAGTGGTAAAATTCTTACAGCAAATGCATATAATTATTTTACAGGAAACGGGATAGACAAAGTAGAAGAGGCTTCTTTGAAGGATACCAAGGTGGCATATTACAGCTTTGAAAAGAGCTAAATTTGGAAGACCAGCTGGAGGAATTAATACATTTGTAAAATAAATGGTGAACTACCATGTAAATGTATATGGAATGATGCAAGATATTTTATCCAGCTTTGGACATTTTGATAAAAAAATGTTGAATGTGTATTAATTAATGTGTATTTCCCAGACACCAAAACATCTCTCATAGAAGCTAGTATAGATGCATTTTCAAGGATAATGGAAGAGATTCAAAACAGATATATAGGTAAAGTGTTTCTGATTGCAGGTGATTGCAATATAAGAGTGGGAACAGTACTGGAAGGAAAAGGTGCCCAGTGGAATTTGGATGACATATTTTCAATTCCCTAAGAAATTCAATGGATCATAAAAAAAATGGGGAAAATTCCTACAAATATTAAATAATCTGAATTTATGCATTTTGAATGTGAGATAATGTGGTGACAAAGTGGGAAAAGGAACTTTTGTATATAAACAGGGTATAAGTGTACTGGACTGTGCTCTTGTGGATGTATACTCATACAATAAGTTACACTGAATGGTGGTATTGGACAATTGGGAAAGTGACCATAGATCAATTAAAATATGGATACAAAGTAATATGGCACAACTATTAATTAAGCCTAATAAAAATGGATAAATAAGAATACGGAAATTAGAAACAACAAACAGATAAAATGGCAAAAAGTTAATCAAGAACATTTGGGTAATCTTATTAGATCTGAGGAGTTAGAGGTAATGAAACAACAATGCATGGTATAGTTAAATGAGAATCTAAATGGAAAACTGAAGGACAAGGACAAATAATTGCCTGATTAGATATCCAACTATTGAACAAAGAATATTGAATGAGCTGAAGAAACAACAAAATACAATATGTAAAAATAAAAATATTTATGTAGAGACTGGTTTGATGAGGAATGTTATAAACAAATTAAGACAAAAAGTGGGAAGGAGGGTAACTAAATATAATGATTTAGAGAATCATAAGGCACTAATGAACTTAAAATTGAGTACAAAACATTACTTGTTTAAAAGAAGAAACAGTACCAAGAAGAGCTATGGTGCAAACTGGAATGATCTATTAGAGAGAAAGATGGGGGTGCCTTCTGAGATTAGTAGCCCAGGGCACCAAAATAGTAGATTGGATGTTCTGGGAGTTATTCCACAAGAACAATGGATAAAACACTATGAGAATATGTTTAGCAGATAAATAATATATCCTCAAGAGGAGATAGAAAATTTAACCAAGGTAAATGAAAAAAGGATGGTTCGAATTTACTAAAGAGGAAATAGTAGATGCAATAAAATCACAAAGAAAAATAAGGCAGATGGATCAGATAATGTAGGTGCAGAATTATACCATACTGGTCCAGAATGGGAGCTGATATTCTACTATACCTATATGATAATATAATTAGACTTAGGACATTACCAAAAAATGAAAGGAGGAATAACAGTACTCTATATGAAAAGAAACAACAGAGAGTGTAGAAAATTATTGACCAATCACACTATTAAATGTCAGTCAAAAATATTCTTTAGATAGATTTTGAAAAGATTGTTGTTTTGGATAGAGGATACAAAGATTCTCTCTGAAGCACAAACTGGGTTTTGTACAGGAAGATCGACCATAGAGCAAGTCTTTATTTTAAGACATACAGTTGCAAAATATGTAATCATAAAAAGACAAAGATTCATGCAGCCTTTATTGATATTAAGGCAGCTTTGATTCTTAAATCATAGAATGCTCTGGAATATTTTGGCAGGCAAAGGTATAAATGGGAAACTACTTGATGTAATCAGATTATTGTATACAGATAATGTGTTTATGGTAAAATATGATAAGGAAGGTAATTTAACCAATAAAATAAAAGTGGATAAGGAGTTAAACAGGGTTGTATTCTGACTCATACTCTTTTCAACTTATGTATTGAAAAATGGTGAAAGAACTAAAGAAGGTGGACACTTTCCCACCAAAAATAAACAGGGAGAGTATACAACTCTTATCATATGCAGACAATGCAATTTTTACTATCACAAACCAAAATAGGGTTAGAAAGGGTGATTGCAAGGACAATGGAAATTTTAGAAGGTTTGGACATGACAATAAACCAGGAAAAAACAAAATGATGAGTTTTGGAAAAACAGAAACAACATAGTAACTGGAAGATTGGTGAACTGCTGATCAAGAAGTAGATAGATTTTGCTATCTTGGAGTTATCTTTAGCCAAAATTTAAAGTGGAAAAATCATATAGAAATGATATGTAGTAAAGCAACAAAGTCATTGAATGGCATTAAATGTTTTATTTTTAATTTATTTTTATTTATTTATTAGGTCTAGGATTACAATACCTTTGAACCAGGGCTCTTTACAAAGATTCCACATCTGATTACAATTCAAAACATAAGACATGTAAGTCAAATTACAAATTCAATAAATATGACAAGGTTACAAAAGTGTAAGCTAAATAGAGTTACAAAGCATCTGAGAAACAAAACAAGTTTTGGAGGCTAGGATACAAGGAAATAGTGGATGAGGTGCAGAGAGGATAGAGGTGCAGAGAGGAACAGTAGAGGGGAGAGAGCTATAGGGAGGAGCATAGCCAGAGGCATTGTCTTAGACATAACATGGGGAAATTCATGCTGAGGAGTTACCAAGTGCTAATAGGAGAAAGAACTGCATATGGTTAGGGAACTATTCATGGGGTCAGCTAGTGGAGGCAGTCACAGGAGCTAGAGGCAGTGAGAGAAAGGTGTAGCCTTGATTTAAATGCACCAAGGGAATGGTGGAGGAGATGTAAATCCTTTTGAAAACACAATAGCTGGCAATTCATTTATAGCACATTATAGATGCCTTAGAGCAAAGGTTGGGCTTAAATGATCTATGGGAAAAGCATAGGAAATAATACATAATAACAACTTGAAAGAACTTGAAATAGTTCAAAATAATTATTTAAGAAACTTATTAGGACTCCTGGTTATGCATTGGCAGCAGAATGAGATTAGAAACTGGGACATTATCACTATATACGGGTATAATCAAAAGGCAGTAACATTCTGGAAAAAACCTGGTCATTCTACCAGAGGAGAGAATAATTAAAAAGTGCTGGTTGGAAGTAAAGTCCTGGCAGGATAGAAGAAACTTAACCTGATTTGGGGTATTAAATCAAATACTGAATAAAAATGGTTTGAAATACAACTATATTTTTAGTGAGGTGGTAAACCCTAGTAGATTTGTCAGGAAGCATTACTAAGGTTAGAGAATAATGCAAAAGTATGGATATTAGTAAAACATGGGAGCCCTGGGAGAATGAT
Organism: Neoceratodus forsteri; assembly: GCA_016271365.2. Lineage (NCBI taxonomy): Eukaryota > Metazoa > Chordata > Ceratodontiformes > Ceratodontidae > Neoceratodus > Neoceratodus forsteri. The sequence continues at coordinate 421,605,561 of CM057451.1, forward strand.
CCTTAAAACATTCAAAATATAAATTTGAAATGGAAAAATATTTATTAAAATGTGAGTATACAAGACAAAGAAAGGCACTGACAAGATTGAGGTTTGGGATATTTACCAACTGGTACAAGAAGAAATACAGTGCTAATTATAAGGTTTGCATGGGATGTGTAGAGGCAGCAGTAACTAGTATTCATTTTTTATTTGATTGTAAAGCATTTATGCAGGAAAGAGAATTATATATTAATCAACAGGCTGATGTGGGGAGTGAAGAATAATCAGGAGAAATTATTGTTGCTTTTAAAACTTAAAGTACAAAATAGATATTTTCAATTGCAACTTTTGCACAGAAAATTATTAGTAAACTAAAATGGAATGTGTATTTAGAATTTATTTAAGGAAGGAGGAGCTGGATGAACTATTATTTTATTGTATAAATTGTACAACAATCTTTTGTAATTTTGTATGTGACAAATTTGTTTTATATGCATACTTATAATAAAATGAATCTGAATCTGCTTGGGATGTGGTGGTAGGAAGTTTGGGTTGGAAACCCTAATGCCACATTTCCTTACTCTGTGGCATTAAGTTAGCCAAACTGGTGCATTAATAAAGTTATATATATATATATATATATTTTATTGCAAAAAAAAAGTCATTCATGCATCAGTTAGGGGTTTATAGCACAGCGACAAAAGTAGCAAATGTGATGTTGAGGTTGTACTACCAGCCCACCCCCACCCTCCACTTACCAACAGACTTTGGAGTGTGCCATGGGGTCATCAGGCCCAGCTCTCACCCCATTCCATGCGTAAACATGCTGACATGCTACAGCATGGGAGGATGGGGTGAGAGTTGGGCTGACAACACCATGGAACACCCTGATGTCTGTTGGTGAATGGACATGGGGAGGTGGGGGTGGGTGTGGGAGGGTAACTGAACATCACATTTCCATAGTTTTGTCACTGTGCTATCAACCTAACTGATGCATCAATGGAGTTTTTGCAATGAATTTTCCTTCTTTTCAGAAAATGTAACGTAACTAATAACTGATATGTGGTTCTCGGAGCATGGGCCCTTCAGGCCTGTGATCCCCTCACACTGCCCATTTTCATAATGATATGCATATGTGGAGTGTGGACCCTCTTGGATCTACACTTCCCTTACATGTAAGTACAAAGCCATACAGCAGCTGTATAGTACTGAAAAGGAACCCTTGCAACACTAATTTTGCAATATCTCAGTAACCGTACAACCTATGAAAAAAAATCCAGCGCAGGTGTAATCTATGACTTTAAAACTCCCTTTCAAGCTTAGTTCACCTTAAAGTGAACTGAACTGCAGGTAGCAAAAATTTGTATCTTGCTTCATTTTTGAGATACAGGTACTGCAATGTTAACCTATTGGAAATTTCTCAACTTCACAGTGCTGTAACTTTGTAACCCTTTTAAATTTCTTTACCAAACCATCAAAAGGCACACTCTGTGGGGAGGGCTTACCACTCTGCAAATTTCAGCCCAAATGCCTTAACTATTTAGGTGCAGTGGTGTGGCAAAGAAATTAAATTTTGAGTGCAGTAAGTGTTAAATTATGACAGTGTAGTGATTTGCAAAAGTGTCACAAATGTACTGTCATGATTTGGTGACACACAGTGGACCCAGTTTTAAAAGGTACCTCTAGAGGTCCTAGAAAAAACTGATGGCACCACTGTGTTCCTCTATCTCCCTATGTAAATCCAACTGCCAGAGTTTACCTACAGGCACTAGAATTTGAACTACAGACATTTTTCTTCATCACTAACTGAAACAGGATGGTGGCAACACGACAGGTAAAAGTGCATTTGCAACAGAAAAAATGGTTTTACGACAGTTTTGAGAGGAACATGTATTTATTCCCTTTGACTTTAATGTTAAAACTTAAAATGTAATAACCTTTGAACAGTTTAATGCTTCAGTGATCCAGACTGCATCTTACCTGAAGATTTCAGACCAGATAGACAAATCATGCTGGCTGTAGCCCCAAGCAAAAAACATGCCAAAAAAATCTTTTAGCTCATTTGTGGTGCTCTTCAGCTCCATAACCACTCATCTGACCATAACACAACTTGCCAGATACAGAGATCTATGGTACCCCACCACAACATGCAAATGTCATGACACTCCATCATACAGTGGCAAAGCTATTAAAGTACAAAATTTGGGGTTTAACATGGAAGTGGCTGGGCAACCCTAACTATACTGGCACTACCATGCCAGTATTATATATATATATATATATATATATATATTCATGTAAAAAAATTTCCATTTAATGCATCAGTTAGGGACAAAAGTGAGGAAATTCGATGTTAGGTTGAAACCTAACTCTGCATTCCCCACCACCAGCTGCACACACACACACACACACACACACACACACACACACACACATGCAAGTAAGTAGTGGGGAGGACAAAGCAACGACCAATCACAGACAACCAGCAGCAGGTGACAGAAATAACATAAAACTGTCTAAACGTACTACAAGACACATCCATCATCATGGGGCAACAACTGTGGAAGTTCTGCTGCCAATGAAGTGACTTCATCCTATGCATGGATATTACCCATCAGTTGCTACTGTATTACACAATACTTTTTGATATTTAATAGATTTTGTATATGTTCTCAATGACAATGTGTTGATAATCATCACTGTAATAAGATGCTAATATCTGCCAGTGGTCTTACAGACCTTCGTTGACTGTTAATGTCTCCTGATGTTACCCCACAATAACACAGTTATGTGTTAGTAACTCTTCTCTGCACAGTACTACTGTACAGTAATCTTTTATTGTAGAAGTAAAGCACTATCTCGAACTGTCACATCTGAGAAGTATCATGGTTATACTACAACATCTCAGCAGTGAAAAGTTTGTAATTTATACAACAAACTGTGTCCCTCTTTTAATATACTGCTGCTTGAATGTTTTGAAAGTATCGCTGTTCACATGTTTGTCTTCATGAGTACATAGTAGCAGAGATCACTATAAGACATTTTCTTCTAACTACACAGTAATCTTACCATGTCATTAAAAATTGGGGTCAGTACACTGTATCTACTGACTCATTGTCAGCTATAATTTTAACCTTAACATCCATATATGGGACTGTGTTACACAAACTATTGCATATTACCACTTCACTGTTTTTGTCTTGCTGTCAGTATGTAAGCAGAAAGTCATCTTACTGTTTGTATACACACTCCTACCTATGTGGTAACAGTGGTGGTAAAACACAACAATTTTTAACCTCAGTAACTATGAATGAATACTATTAGACAAGATTTACACCAGCGTTCCATGTCTCTAAATAACTACTAATATCACCTAACAGTAGCAAACTATGTATTTGAATACAATGATTTACACTGTGCTGCTGCACAGTTATCTAATTCTAAACAAACCTCATCTGTCATTGACTGTAGCTGTCAAACTGTTAAATATTATCATGAGCCATGGTGGACATTATTATCAAAGCATTTTACATACTTACAGTGATATGAGTATTGTCATAGAGTGGGAACATCATGTTGTATTCATACCACTGTTACTTAGCTTGATGATTCTGCATGTAGCAGTGAAATAAGTACATATTTATTATGCACTGTATATTGAATCAGTAATAACAAGACTGTCATGCAAGTATTGAGCATTTTATGCATTAATTGATTTGTGGTCAAGAAATCAGTATGCATGCAACATGTGTGTGTCAATGTCACCAAGGCCATACTTATTTGAACAACGGTACACTGAACAATACATGTAACTGAAAGGGTACTATTTTGTCTTTGTTTTGTAGCCTGTGTCACATTAGATTACACAAAATGTAATAGATGCTTTTTGTATGTTCATACCTCATGATATCATTGCAGCATAACCAAACAATATCTATCATAGTAATAGTATTTAAAACAGTATTTTCTGACATGTCACCCTATGAAGATGTATATAACACTCTGCATGCCATGACTCTTGAAATGCAAAACTTGTTGCTCCATGATGATGGATGTGTCTTGTACTACATTTAGACAATTGTATGTTATTTCTGTCACCTGCTACTGGTTGTCTGTGATTGGTCGTACTGCCTTGGTCCTTCCCATTACTTGCATATGTGTGTGTGTGTGTGCAGCTGAGGGGGGGGGGAATGCAGAGTTAGGGTTTTCAACCTAACATTGAATTTCCTCACTTTTGTGCTGTGGAACAACCCAAACTGATGCATTAAACAGACTTTTTGCCATGAATTTCCTGTCTTTTTGAGAAATCATACTGGCATGCAATTTTTATATCTTATAAAAACATGTCTTTCTTTTCAGAATGCATACTGACCAATATAGAGATACATTTCTCTCTATACATAGTTGTCTAATTGTATTCCTACAGCAATACTTCATGTTCTACACGTTACATATGAAAATAAAATGATTTGCTTATGAAACACAGTTGTATATATTCAACATGTTGAGCAATAGTACGTTAATTTACCAATAAGGGATGAGCAGAGCTTATGTTAATGGTCCGTTAACTACCATCTATGTCTGTACAGTGTCACAGGGTATAGCCAAGTGCCACATGCTCCTAGATGGTAATTAAGTCACCACTGAGATAATCTCTGTGAGTGTGTTATTCGTGTCATAATACAAAATATTAGTAAACAGTGTTAAATTTTGTTCATCATATGGCTAAGCTCTACATGTTTGCTAATTAAACATTTACATATGGCAGTTTGAATGTTTGCAGCCAATCCAAAAGCTCCACTTGTCACACCCTTTGTATAATTCTGCTAAGTAGAAAGTGTGCAGCAACGAACATCATACAGAATGGTTAGATGCAACAATACACCAACATGAATATGCATATTATCACTGTCACATAATGGTAAAGGAAAGACACAACACAGGAAGATAAGGCTAAAAAAGATTTATTGCCCAATTAAAAGGTATTGAAGAGGCTGAATTAAGAATCCAATTAACACACAACATCAGTCTCACAAAACAATCATATAAATCTTTATCACTATTGTTTGAAATACATGTAAAACAGTATCACAGATAGTTAATAGGTGACATGTGACACAATATAAAATAATTTAAAACAAGCATCACAGCACCCTCTGAACACTGATTACACATATAAAACAGTAATGGTCTTGTTGTTATTGTGTGACTGATACTGTGAATGTTCCTGGGGTGGGCAAAAACCAGATGCAAGTTGTTAACTAATACCAGTACAAACAACCAATAGTTTGTAAAGAAATATATATGTGAAACTGTCAGTGAAGATGAAATGGTTATGCATTTTATGTACATATATGTATATATATATATATATATATATATATATATATATATATATATATATATTATGGTAGCATGGTAGTGCTACCATAGTTAGGGTTGAGGAGCCATTTACATGTTAAACCCAAAATTTTGCACCTTAATAACTTTGCAATCATTTGACAGATTTACCTGAAATTTGGAATACATGATCAAGAACCATAGGTCTTGGGAACTGGCAAGTTTTGTATAGGTTGGATATACAGCTGCGAGTTATTAAGCGTGATCTGGCGTGCGTTTACGCTTTTTCTGGAATTCTACAGTCGCGCACCACAGGTCACACGGTTTCTGTGACTGGCCCAAAATCTTCAGGAACATGGCCAGGATCCCCAATGTGCCTTTCAAAGATTTCGTGAAAAATATTAAACAGTTCAAAAGTTATTCAAAAACAATTTCCCATTATAAGTCAATGGGAAAAGTTAACAAAAGTTCGACAGTGTCGCAAATGCACTTTTACTGTCGCAAATGGCCCTGTTACTGTCGCAAATCCGCCATTGTGTTCAGTTAGTGATCAAAAAATGCTTGGCATTTAAAATTGAGACCCTCTAGCAACCTAATTCTTTTGTATTCACCTAGTCAGGCCCTGAGGATGCTAGCCATGTCTTTATTTTGGAGTAAAACACCCCAGAAATATGTTTTCAGATTTCTGGAAAAACTAATTCGCAAAATAGTGTCGCACTCACGAAAGTGTAGCAAATTTTTGCAAAGCTTTCATAAATTGCGACACTACTTTCGCGACTACTATGCCCAAAATAACAGTAATTCTTTTGGCACTCTGCTGCAAAAGAACGGTTTGGAGTTTTGGCCTGAAATTTGGAGGGGTGCGCAGCTGACATCTCACAGATGTGCCTTTCAGTGTTTTGTTGAAAAAATACTACACGGTGGCAAAGTTACAGTACTCCAAAGTTGATGCTTTTCCCCACATGATAACATTACGGCATACGACACATTGCAGCAATCGTTTGGCGCCCTGCTGCAACATAACGGTTTGGTCTTTTGGGCTGAAATTTGCAGAGAGACAGCCAACATCCCACAGATGTGTCTTTCAGTGGTTTGGTGAAAAATATTACAGGAGGCAAAGTTATGGCAGTCCGAACTTCTGTTTTTTCCCATTGGATAACATTACGGCATGCGCGTGCCTTTCAGGGCCCGTATCTCAAAGCGATGCGAGATATAGACTGTTTGTCAAAACATTTCTTGCCCCCTAAGTACAAAACTAACCAGGAAAGTGATAATTCATACGACTTTTAAACTTTTTTCTGTGTCATGCGGTTACTGAGATATAAGCAATTTACTATTCCAAGTCCTCATTTTTGTGCTCCGAGAGTCTTTATTTTGCATACATTCTTTGTACTCACTGTCTTTCTCTATACAGCTTTTGGTAAAACCAGCCTGTGCACTTACATTACTGCTACCATTGCCATTTCTGCTTATGGTTCCGTACCTGCTTCACTTTCACGTTCACGCTACGCCACCAAGTGCATTACCTTATGCTTATCTTATGGTTGCGCTTTGTGTTATTTTTAACATTTCTGTCTACAGTACTGTTTCTCTTTCTGTTTCACTTTGCGTCACCATGCGGATTATGGTTTTGCGTTGCGGGCACAATGTTACTATGTGACAAGACATCACATGGCAGGAGCGCGGGGGCCCCGCCGCGCGTACATTCACTATTTCTCATTATCATTCTCAAAAAGAAATTAGAGGCAAAAAACTCCATTTAATGCATCAGTTAGGGTTGTTCCACAGTGACAAAAAGTGAGGAAATTCGATGTTAGGGTTGAAACCCTCCACCCTCAGCCCACCCCAAATGGAATCAGGATGTGCATTGGGGTCATTGGTCTAACTGTCACCCCATTTTCTCCTATTCCTCAGCTTCTTTCCACATGTGATGGGGTGACACTTAGGGCCGATGGATCCCAATGCCACCCCAATTCCATTTGGGGGGCTGGAGGGGTAAAGGGGTTTCAACTCAACATTGAATTTCCTCACTTTTGTCGCAGTGGAACAACCCTAACTGATGCATTAAATGGAGTTGTTTGCCTCTATATATATATATATATATATATACATAAATGTACATGTTAAAATATATCACTATATATTACTGCATTTGGAAAATTCCCACCGACCCTCAGTAGAGGCGATCAGAAAATATTATCAGGAACACAAAAATTATTTATTATCAGTGAAAGTGTCTGATGTACAATTTTCAACTAATATAAATGTACATAAAGATAAGTGAAAACACAAACATATCAAATAGTATATAGTAACAGGTATCATACACATCAGTTAAAATGATCAAATCAGCACTTAAATAAGTTTTGAACTACTTGACTACTTAGATCTGTTGCATGTTCTATTTACATAACAGGAATTTTTAACCAAATGACATGTACATATCATTTTATTACATCATAAGAAGAAACTTGTGCTACAAATGATCAAGGTATATCTAATGGAACATTGTACCTTATTATGAAGAATACCATATAAAATAACAGCATAGTAGGCATATCCAAGTTCATAGTATCTTATATTTACAAATAGCTTTATATCAAATGTGAATGTTTATTAATCTATGAGTCTGAAACTGTAAATCCTACTTATACTCTAATCAATGAACATATATAGTTATTAACACAACAACTTTAAAATGTCACAACACTAAGTACTACCAAGAAATATATTTGAACATCATATATACGTATATATACAATAGACATGCGTGAGAAAAAAACAGGTATAGCAGTACACTGTTGCAAAAAAATTAGATATTTACTCAGAGCGCAACCATATGAAGAAAGAAAGTAATACAGGCCATACATCATGGTACTCAACACATGATAGAGTGATCATAATCTTTAGTAACAGATATGTTACACAATGATGTAAATCAACATGGTGAAGTATTGTGTCTTAGTACAGGCACACACCTATCAAGTGTGCCAAGTGTAACTTCTTATGTCTGCATATGATATACTCATAAAAAGACAATGACAGAAGAGTTTGACCAGACAGGAATACTCTTTTGACACCTGCTACTGTTTCTTAAACATGTAAGTGTGGTTTCTCTAGTGACTGTGAAGACAGCTGGCGCCGATTAAAGACCACTGTGACTATTTCCACTGTGTCACTGATTTATTTATTTGCTTTTGTTGACTGGGTGGGTCACTAGACATAGGAATGCCTATTTTCAGCTACGACCGGGAGGATACAAGTGAAATACAAAACAACAACATCAGTGTGATGCAGCACACATAAACCATACAGTAAAGAGTTAGCCAGGAGAGTAAAGAACATCTCAAACACCAATAAGACTATAAAAATACATGATCAAGCAAAGTAGGTAGTCAAAATATGGATAACAAGATCATTGAGAAGAATAAGATAAGTGCAACACAGGCTAAGAGATTCATGTAAGTCATTAGCATGAAACAGTGAGCAGTAAAAAGCCAGTTAGCAAGTCCGGGATGCAGCAGTAACTGGGGAGGCGGAGGGAGGGGTAGAGGAGAATAGGGTAGTTTGGGGCATATAACAGGTATGGTGGAAGTAGAAAAGGGCAAGCAGAACAGGGGATGGGTTTATGGTGGCTGGAAACAGGTACAGGGACTTACTGTGAGTAGGTGTTGATGGTGGAGCTTCTTAAAGCTAGTATGTGTAGGAGCAAGACGAATTGCTTGAGGGATAGTATTCCATTATTTAGGGGCAGCATGGGAGAAACTCTTGTACCCAATGCAACAATCAATGCAACAATCTTATCGTCCACATTGATTTAACATACAGTATACAAGAAAACCATGAGTTGTTACCTTTGTGATCACAACTGTGCATTCACAACAAATGAAATGGTTATGTTCCAGAACTCACTGTGTTACAAAATGGACAGCAAAGTAAATGAATGTCACATGTTCTGTGACTATTCCTCTGACACATGAAGATTGTCATAATTCTTCAGTATCAGTACATATGCATTTAGTAAGTGTCATGGTAGTCTCTGTTTGAAATAACATGTTGAGTCGTACTCAACCAGCCAGTTCTATACCTCAACAAACAAGTATAAAGTCCAGAATGTACAGACTGACTATAGTGGTAGATCACAGCATGAGTGTCAAACACTGCTTGGTTAAATACTTTTCTACCAGCTGTGAAATCAATGATAGGTGTGTCAACTCTGAGCCCATTGAGTCAAATCTATGCAATACTAGCATAAGATATTGAGTTGAAGTCCTCAAACAGATGGACTGAGTACATGAACCTCCACACCTTCACACAAGTGATGGCTTTCAGCATTTGTAAACAGCTGATGAAACTTTACACTTTTAGCCTGAGGTACAAACAGAGAAACCCAAAGCATATGTTCTGCAGTTTCTCTCTCTGAATGACCACATAGGACACATACGTATTTAGTTACATATGATACAGTAAAATACTGATGCATTGAAGTACCATCTTCATCCAAGCTGTTTATGATTGCCATCATAAACTCACTGGTGTCCTGCTGCATGTTATCAACAAATGTACTGCATCCATCATATGTGCCCCAACACCTGTCGAGGGTTGTCAGTGACTGGACACTGCTAGACTGATCAGAAGCCACATTGACAATGTGTTTCAATGTCTTTGATAAGGGAGTCTCTTGTGAAGCAGATATTGCCTGCACAAAGTGTGGCATGTGGTAAAGATTTGTATAGCTGAATTAGCACAGTAGTTAACTTCTAGTACTGTTATCAAACACTGGGACAACAGCCACACAAGTGACTTCTGACTGACAGCCGGTTTAGCACCTGTATTTGGAATTGTGACCTTTTCCCTCTTTGCAGAGTTGGATCAGTTGCAGAAACTCATTTCCTTTGTTGGCAGCTGTAGCTGAGATTGTTTGATCTGAGACAACCACATACATTGGCAGTGGTATTAAAGGCATCTGTGGCTGATATAGTACGTAATCTGTTATACTCAACAATACAATGCTTGTCAGCGTGTATCTTCTGAGGTGCAAGTGTTATAATGTGCAAACCCAGAAAGACTACGAATGCGTGAAAGTGTGGCGTAGCTCATGCCATCTTTGAAAATGTCTGTACCTATGTCCACCATTGCTAAATCCAAACTCAGGCCTTGCAATTTGTGAATAGAAATAGCATATGCAATGCATAATGGGAACTGCTTCCTGTTCACATAGATATCCTTCAATACCTGGAACTTAACACAGGAATCGATCAATCTGATCAGGATGTTCCATGTTGTCAAAGTGGACAATAAGTGCCTGATAAATGTCTTTTGAACATTGCAGAGAAAGGCCATGATGTTACCCATGGCACCATTTACCATAACATGCTCCACATCAAGATTTCGTCATAGCATGACACGTGCATTCTTACAAACTGTAAGTACAGCTTCTAGACCAGCTGTGCGTGAAACATCTGACTTCAATTCAGACAGTCATTCAATCATCTTAGCTACCAGTTTCCAACTAAAATGACACGTTGACTGTGTCAACAGAATGTAGTGTGAGAATTGATTGACTTTCTCTCTGCAACATGACACTGTTGAACTGAGCACATTTCTTTAGTCTGGCATAAGACACACAATGCGTGTGCCCATGGAACACACATCACTGAAAACATCACATGCAGTTTCTATGGATGTAGTGTCTATTCTGAGTCTTCATCCATTTAACATTTGCAACATGTTCTGGTGACAGAGAACCTGTACTGAGCTTGATCCTATAGTGCCTTTAAAGTCAAGTCAGCACTTTGGTGCATGTTCTGATACAGCTCAACATAGGTAAATAACTCCCATGGGTTAAAACCTCCAGCGCAGCCAAGTGTACTCTTGGCGTGCTTCACAATCAGAGCTGAAAGACATATTTCTGCATTCACAGGTGCAAGCTGTAAAAGGTCTCCAAATACAACAATGCTTTTTCCACTGAATGCATCTCAAAGTCAGTCCTCAGGATCTCCTGTAGATGTAGATGTATACAGACAAGCATCAAATTAGAGACCATACTAATCTCATCAATGATGAGTAACTTCATCTTACAAAACATTGAACAAAGCTGAGATGCAACCTCAAATTACAGTTTCCGATACTCTTCTGCTTTGCCATGCTCCACTGGCAACTTGAACAGATGGTGTAACGTCCGCCACTAATGTTGTATGCTGCCAGTCTGGTGGGAGTACTAACAGCAACAGACATCATTGACCCTGTCAAGTTCTGTACTTCAGCCGTAATCGCCTCAATAAGGAAACTCTTCCTGTACCAGCTGACCCACTAACAAACATTAGCAGTGGTTTGTAGTCAAGACAGTCACATTTCTTCTCTTCATGCAGTATCCCATGCCGACTGCATCAGTTACCTGAGTGAACCACACACTGTTGCTCATTGAGTCTCTGTCTCAAATCAGCTGGGTCAGCACCACAGTGCGTACCGTGTTCCATGGCACTCTCCAGTTCTGACATGAGTACTTATGGGGCATTCAGAGGCAGAGCCCAAGGATACTTTGTCCTTCTGGTTCAAGATTGTCCTGTGAGCTAACAGGAGTATCCTCCTCAAGTAGCTTCTGTGCCTTTTCAAGCTGCTCCTTCTCAGTATCTAGTCTCTGTATGTATATCTCTGAGTATTGACTTTTAATGTCTTGTAACTGAGATTGAACTTTTCCTCGAAAGTATCACAGTCACCTTTCAATTCAGCCTCATTCACGCAGAGTCTAAATAGGAATAACAGAGAAAGTAGTAATGCTCTCTGCTCTCAGATGTGCCTAGATGTAACTTACAGTGGTCAATGAGCCAAGGCTTATGTCTCTTAACAAGACAGCCATCCCTCCTCTGACCTTGTAAATGTCACATGTACAATCAGGTGTAACATCTCTTTTTTTTTTTTATAATATGCTTTATTAAAATTTTCCACAATATACATACATGAGAGAGCTCAGAAAAAAAAAACATACAATGCCATACATTACAAAACTTCCCTTGGCATTTAACTCATTACATTGAGTATTTACCCTCCCTCCTCCCTCCCACCTTCCCTATACACCCTCCTCCCATCCACCCTTTAACACATCCCAATAATTCACCACAATTTACTCCACCTCCCCTACCTCCCACCCCTAAAAAGGACTGCAGATCCCTTACACTCCAAAATAATGTCTTGGACACCTCATCTTATGAGGTTACATGCTTTCCTTTGTTGCCATCCTGCTTACTCAAATACTGGAATATTACTCTCTGTCTAGTGGTTTGAACCTCCCAGCCATAAATTCTGAAAATTGTTTCCATCTCTCCTTAAACTTGATGGTATTGCAGAATTGCATTGCAATCAATTTTTCTGCATAAAACACTGTGTAGATTTCTTGAATCCATTCCCTAAAAGGTGGCGCAGTATCCTTAATCCAGTACCTAAAAATAAGAAGTAATGCTACTGCTGAAATAAGGGCAAAGTAGTATTTGTATGTTTGGGATGGCAAGGCTGAGAGGTTGCCAAAATGCAAGTCTCTATGTCAAAATGACACTCCTTTTAAATAGTGGCTCTACAAATTTAATTACCTGCTGCCAAAAGACCTGGATTACTGGGCAAGACCAGCATATGAATTAAAGTTCCTGATCTTACGTAACACCTATGACATAAGCCCTCTTGAATCTACCCATTAATTTAAGTTTTGTGGGAGTATAAAATAAATTATGTAGAATATTAAAATGAAGTAGCCTTAATCTGTCCTGTTTTAACCATCTATAGACTTCAGACCTGTTCCCATGTTTCCGAATCTACAAAATACCTACAGAATGCTTCCAATAGAATGCGATCGAGGGGTAATTCTGCCAGAATCTTACCAATAAATATTGTAAATATTAGAAATAGCTTTAGGTTGACTTGCTAAGTGAAATATTTGCCCTAATATTTCCGTCATTTTGGAAGACCAGGAGGAATTCTACATTTGCCAATATACACTTTTAAGTTGTAAATACTTGAAAACAGGTAAGGATCTCATACCCAATTTTGTTGGATCTGTCCAGGAGAGTCAAATTTGTTATCTGATAAGAGATCCGACACTGACACATCTTTAAGTTCATCCCAGAAGCTTGAAGAAATAGGTTTGTTCCTATTTGCATATTACCATTATAACATACTGGCTGCCCCAGGTCCCGTCTCTTATCAAAATTGTATAATGCACACCATTGGGCATGTGCTCTCACTGACCATATTATGGGATTGTCTTGCCAAGACTTAGGAAGTTTTTCTGTGGGAGATATAATAGAGCCTTGGTTGATAGATGATGTTCCTGGGCTCTAACTCTTTCTATCTTAAGCCACTCCCATTGTGTTTCCTTATTGTCTAGCGGTGTCAACCACTTGAGATACTACTACTCTGGAAAGCTAGATAATAAAGAAACAAGTAAGATAAACCTAACCTCCTTTTTCTGTTCCATAGTTAACTACCTATTGCTCTTCTAGGTTTTTACCCTTCCACAGAAACATTGACCAAATAGACTCTACCATTTTAAACCATGTTTTGGGAGGAATACATTCAACATAGTAAGCGGTACATAATCTTAGGAAATATCACCATTTTAATCAAATTGACTCTGCCCCAAAGAGACAGCGAGTAATGCTTGCCATCTTATTAGGTCTTGTTGCATACGCTTAATCACAGGGTCAATGTTTAGTGATTTCAGGGTATTAACCTCTGGGATGATTCTATTCCTAAAAAGGTAATTGATTTGGATGCCCATCCAATCCCAACTCCTCTACATCTCCAAGTCAAGTAGAATTCAGTGAGAGAGAACCAATGTCTTATTACGGTTTAATTTGTATCCGGATAAGAAACTAAACTGCGCTATAATTTTCAACACTTCCATCAAAGACACTTGCCAACACGAGAGATGTAAGAGGATGTAGTCCACAAACATAGACATTTTATATTCTTTCTCTCCTATAACTATACCCTTATTTCCTTTACCTTATTAATTTTCCTAGCCAAAGGCTCAATATAGTAAATTAAACAACATAGGGATAAGGACATCCCTGCCTAGTACCCCTTGTGAGTCTAAAGCTGTCCAAAACAACCCACATAAAAACTCTTGCTAAGGGAATTGTGTACAAAACCCAACCCAAGTGATGTACTCTGAGGGTATTCCATATCTAGGCAGCAAGTCGAATCAAATTTCTAACTCACTCTATCAAATGTTTTTTAGTCCAAGGGACACCAAGACCTTATCTCGTTGGTGTCTCCTGATGCAGAAAGCCATATAATAATTTCCTAAAATGATCACTCAGTGTCTGCCAGAGATGAAGCCCTTGCTCGGGTCCAATAAGATCTACCCATACTTTTTAAGCTGAAATGCTAATATACTCACCAATATCTTTATATCGATATTTAATAAAGAAATTGGTCTGTAGTTTTCTGGTCTAGTTAAATCTTTCCTGGCTCGGCAATACCACGATTCTCACCTCCAACAATGCTAGCTCTCTAATAGGGGAAGAAAATAGATAAGTATACAACATCCTCAAACAAGGGTTAAGTTCTTCTTTAAAGGTCTTATAAAATAAGGCGAATAGCCATCAGGTCCTGGAGCCTTGTCCAAGGGTAGTCTATCTATAGCCTCCTCTATCTCTTGTATAGATATTCCTCCTTTCAGTTCCTTTGCTGAGTTGCCGTGATTTGCAGGAGATTGATGTCACACAAAACTTCTCTAAATGTTGGGGTAGTTTGTTTCTAGGGGGCTGTGTATAAATTTGAATGACACGTCCTAAAGTTATTTGCTATATCTGTGGATTAGTATTTAATTTCCTGTGACCCCATCCATTAAGTTAACTACCCAGTTGGTTTCCTTCTGTTTCTTTATTCTTTGAGCCAAAAATTTCCCTGACTTTTCCCTTGTCCTATGTATGTAGCTTTCCATTTTATAGCCACCTTCAGCATATGATTAAGCAAATATGCTGCATATTTAGCCCTCAAAGCATGAAGTTCCTCCCAAATAGACTCGTCCATTGCCTGGTGCAAATGGGATTCTATAAATTTTATTCTGGTAAGCCATTTTTCTTCCTGTGCCAAAGTCTTACGTTTTCTGTGGAAGCCAACCGATTAACTCTCCTCTCCATACCGCTTTCACTGCCCCCAAAGCATATCTTTGCCTCCAACAACTCTCAGTTGTTGTACCAGGATTTTCTAATAAAGCTCCTCATATGGTTTACAATTTCCGCCTCCCCTAAAGCTGGTTATTAAGAGACCATGATTTGGAAACCCGGAATAATTTTGTAATTTCAATTTTATCCAAATTAAAGAATGGTCTGATAAGACTCTGGGATATATGCCTGCTTCTTCAATCCCCTGTAAAGCCACTTTTCTTATAAGGAAATAGTCTATTCGGAGTATGTTTTATGTGGTGGAGAATAGTACATAAAATCTATCACCTGTGGATGAATAGTTCTCCACGGGTCAATTAAGCTGAGTCTTCCATAAATTCCCTCAGGGCTCTTTGAGCAGGTGATATAGCTACTCTTTTACAAAAGGACCTATCCAAATCATTAGAATAGACCAAATTCCAGTCCCTCCCAACAAACACGGCACATTTGGGGCAGATGCTATGATATCCACTAAGGGAAGGAAGAACATGGGGGACTCACATTTGGCCCATATACCGATCCCAGCAAGGTGTCTGCCCCTACCAAGAGCCCTAAAATTATGATAAATCTCCCATCCGTGTCTTTCCATACTGCCTTTTCCTGAAAGGGAACATTCTTGTTGATCAATATTGCAACCCTCCCCATCTGGAACTATTACCTACGCCAAAACCTGACCCACCCACATTTTCTGCAAGGTTGAAACGCATGATCTGTCAAAATGTGTGTTTCCTGCAACAGGACTATATGTGGTTTATATCTACTAAAATGCCTTAAAACATTATATTTTTTTTGTATTGTCCTTCCCACCTTTGATATTCCATGACATTATGTTCCAACTTCCCATAACTCTACTATAATAGTTGTCTTATTTTTGTGTCAGCCTAACACCATTCATCCTCTGTATCCCTTGTAGCCTTGTGTATGCAGTCCCTCTTTCCTCTACTACTATCTCCTCTCTCAGCCACCCCACCACCTCCCTCCCTCCCCACCCCTCTTCCCCTGCCAAATGCCTGCTCCTAAATGTTATGGTCAGTCATGCACTTTGGAGCCACTCCATGGATCATGCTACTCCCGGGTTATATATCCTTCCCCATCACGCCCCTGTACACCATAGCAGAATGAAATATGATCCTCTATATAAGCCTGAGGTTATTCACCTTTACTATTATATCGTCATCGCTAACTAATTATTACTCCTTCCCATATTCCTCTGTCTGACCCTGAGTAAATTCCCTCCTTTATCTATCAAAACATAACCCATAAACATAACCCAAAACATAACCCATGTACATAACCCATGCTATATCATATACTATCTAAGTTGCAGCCTAACAAACAAATCTTGATCATTTAAATATATACTTACCTTTAACACTAAAGCTATAGCGATCCGAATCAAAATATGACTATCATGATGATTCTCTAACTGAAATAATGTATACACCACTAGAGGGCACAAAGTGACCATAACAGATATAGCGTTGAATCCCAGCCACTTCCAAATACTCTTCCTTTCTTATTCCTTTTATTTCCCTTCTCTCTCTTTCCCCTCCTCCCTTTTCTAGTGAGAAGAAAGTAAGAAAGAGGACGAAAAGAACAAAACAAACAAAAACAGAAACAAAACAGAAAACTAACTCCTAGGACTTATGCGTTGTCTCCTTAATCAGAGTGCCTGAATCTCACCCTCCAGAACAAGCGCCTCAGTCCTAATATAACTTCTTAGCTAGGGAGATTCCCTTGCTCCCCAAAATCATTATAATTCAATTAAAATATCTTGCCCAATATCAGCGCTTGATTGTGCCTATGAACATAATAATGTATAAAGGTCATTTCCAGAAATTTATACACCACGCCCAATAAGAACGCAACAAGAATACCCTATTATGGGGCTTATATCTGTACAGACAAAGGCGTGAAACCGCTGAGAGTCTCTTCAATTAACTACAGTGAAAACTAAAATGAGATCTTCTAATATCATACTATATTGTCCACACTTTAATTAAACGCTGGAGGTTGCAGTAAACCAGTAACCGTTAACTAGAAATTAAGTCAAGCCGCTTCTAAAAATAAAATCATGGCCTCTTTCTGTGAAAATCAAAGAATGCCTAGAGTCTCAAATACATCCAAGATGACATAAAGTCCATTCTTAAATGTCTAAATTACAAACAAAGTAAAGATCACTCCTCGAAGCATTGTCTTCAGTATTCCACCATCCTCGAAATTCCTGTAACTTTGGAAATTCAGTGGATGTTCACCCTCCTTATTAAATAAATAGGGTAATCTCCGCTTTAAATCTTCCAACGCTTGCACCGAATTCATACCTCTGATTTCCACTGTAAAAGGTAACTTCTAGATGAGCTGGAAACAACATTCTATGTTTTATCTTTTGCAGCCCATGATTTGGTTTGAATTGGCTTGTAGGCTGCTCTATCTTGCGCACTCTGAACGTGAGATCTGGGACCAGACGCAACTGTTTACCCTCCCAAATTATTTTTATGCACTTCCCGCTGCTTTTAATATATGATCTCTTTCCAAATAATTCAAAACTTTAAATATAATAGGACGAGGTAGCTGATCCACACAGGTTTTGGCCTGACTGCTCTGTGGGCCCGTTCCATTACATCGTGAGGGCCGTTAGGTGATGGACCCACCACTCGAATGCACAACTCTGCAAGAAACTCACAGCGTTTGTGCCTTTCTCCCTTCAGGAGGCCCAAAGCACTATGTTGTTGCACCTAGACCTGCCTTCTAGGTCATCCAACTTATCTTCCATCTTCTTAATAGTTTTTTTAGAGCAGTGCTTTCAGTCTGGATCCTTTCCATTCTGTCTTCTATAGAGGAGATGCGAGCTTCTGCATCATTAACTCTGGTTGTTAAACCGTTTATGGACGATTTCCATTCCCTAAAATCTGCGATAAGGGAGAATAATGCCGCTTTAATAAGGGAAACATCCTCCTGTAGTTGACCCGATGCAAAGATTCTAAGCTTGCTTCTGGAGAATCACTTCTCAGGGGCCTTTTTGGTTCTAGGCCTCTTGCTGTCAATTCAGTTTCTTCTTCTGAGTCGCTCCGAGTTTCCTCTTTCTGTAGTTCCATATTTATTAATTTTAGACACACCTGTGATAATTGCTTAATTTTAGTCAGCCAAGTCTTTATTTAGATAGAAGATTAAGTATTTTCAGCATGAAACCGTGGAGCTGCTGCAATGAGCTGCTTACTCCCTCAAGCGCATCACGTGACTCCCAACATCTGTCTTGTAGTCATACCACTTAGTCACCTGAAATAGGCACATATCATCCATGTCTTCATGTCTATGGGGTTGTATGTGTCAATGAGGTTTTTTTTATTCGTTTTTATTGTTCTTTAACACACAGCAAATGACATGGCACAGTAAACACAATGACATAAGTGCCCACCCAGGCAATAGTACAAGCACAAACAATGTTGTGTCATATCCCAGTCCTTACCACCCCCTTACTGTTACCTTCCCCAAATCCCTCATGATAGTCCCTTGTCCTCCCTTCCCTCCCATCCCCTTGGCTGGATATATATTCACATTCTTGTACTTTTAATTTACTTCTTGGTTAGCAGGATTAGCCCGATATTAGAGGAATGACCGTAAGCCTCAGAATCTCTCAGTCCAGTGGAACTCCAACTTGTATCATGTACATAGCATGCATCCCAGTCCATATCTTTTTGTATCTGGAGGAGAATGATCCCAGGAAGTTCTGAATTGTTCCACCCTTAGATTAAACAAGAGGTCTTGGAGCCATTCTGTATAAGAAAGCTTTTGCTTGTCAATTCAATTCCTTAAGACATGTTTATTAAGTGTTATGGAGATCATTGCTATGTGGTGTCTCGTTACTCTGACCTGTACCTCAGAATAATTCCCTATAAGACAAACTTCTGGTGTAAACAACCCTTCTAGACCTAGCAAAGGGTCAGCTCTCCTTTGAATGTCCATCCAGAAGTCCTGGACATAGTGACAGTCCCAGAACAAATGGCAGAGGGAACCATCTTTCATCTTGCACCTAGTACAAATTGGAGTTGAGGATTTACCTATCCTAAAATGTTTGAGGACATCCAATATAACTTGTGTAAAATTGAAATTGTGTTAATCTCATGTTATCTTGGGATAGGTAAATATATGTATCTTCCCAGATTTTATTCCAGTTAATACTAGGGTCTGAAATTGACTAGTCCAATATGTCAGGCATCCTTCCTGAAAAATAGGCACTTGTCCCAAAAGGGTTGTATACCTTTGCTGTTGCATGTGGGAGATGTACCACTTCTGCTAAGGTGGCAAAGAGTTCACCAAATTTGTCCTGTGTCACTAAATGTCTACTGAGTCAATTCAAGAGGTGAGATAGCTGGTATATGCTAAGCAATTGTCCCTTGTTCAGTGAAAATTTGTTAAGAACATCCAGTACTGGGAGACATCTCCTTCTGAATCCAGAAAATCATTTAACTTTGTGTGTTGAAGCTGAGGGACCCAGAGTTTAGAAATCATCTTATTATCTGTCCTAACATTAGGATTCCTCACTAATTGCTGGTTCCAGTCCTGCAGTGTTTATATTTTAAAAGTTGCATAGTTGAGAGTGGGCTTTTATTGAGATCCCAATAGGAGAGTGGGAGATGTTAACGGTAATTTTTAGTTGTGCTATATAACAACATGGCTATTGAAAGGTTTGCCTCCTCTAATATTGCTTTCTCAAGTGTTAGCCATGGTGGGACATATGATATATTAGCCAAAGTTACATCATTAGTCATCCACTTCATATATTTGGAAATCTGACTAGCCCAGTAGTAACCTCCTACATGAGGTAGTCTCAGCCCCCTCCAGACTTAGATGCAGACAGCTTCTGGTAAGCTTTCCCTGGGGCTTGGCTGCCCATATAAAGGAAGATATAATCACGCGCCTTTCCTGAACCGTTTAATAGGCAGCCAGACATTAGCATGTAACGGGTAGAATATCCTAGGTAAGACGTTCATCTTAACTATATTAATGCACCCCAAATAGAGCTAGAAAGGATGACCATCTAGTAAAATCATGTTGTATAACTGCTAGAGTATCATCAAGGTTTAGTTTCTTAGTAAGGGAGTCCGATCTGGTGAGATAAATGCCCAAGTATTTTAAACGCTGGGACCACTAAAGACCTAAGCATGGAATATCACTTTTAACAATCTATAATTTAAAGGAAAAATGCTTTTTTCCAGATTAATTTTATAGTTAGAATAAGTACCAAATTCTGAGATTATTTGCAGGAGGCCTCGAATGCCTGAGCATGATTAATGGAGTGAACAGAATGTCGTCTGCATACGCCCGATAATTTGAACACAGACCCATGCAGAGGTATCCCCTGATCAGGAGAGATTCCTGAGTTTAACAAGTAAAGGCTCCAAATAGATATTGAATAGGAGTGGCAATAATGGGCATCCTTAGCAGTACCTGAATGAAGGAGGAACCTCTCGAAAACCCGTTGCAATAAATGCTTGCTTGTGGATTTTTATAGAAGGAAGTGATCCATCAAATATATTTCTTCGGAATTCAAATTTGCACATTGTGGAAAACAAGAAACTCCAATCCACCCTGTCAAAACTTTTCGCGTCCAGGGACAACAGGCCAGCTGGCACTCGAGTCCCTGAACGTGGAAAAATGTGTGATAATTCCTCAAATGATCTGAAGAGTTTCTCCCTTCATAAATCCTACTTGGTCTAAATGAATAATGGTGGGTATGACTCCGCCATTCTATTTACTAACAATTTAGCTATAATTTTCATATCATAATTCAATAAAGAGATAGGCCTGTAGTTAGTCATGCTCCAGCTTATGCAAAGCAATAATTAGGGCCTCAATATGCTGTCATCCATTGAATCCCTTCCATAAACTTTTATACAACCGCTTAGCCAGGGAATCAATTGTTTACTAAAGATTTGTAGAAATTGGGTGAAAACCCATCATGTTTATCCAGGGCCTTATCCAAGGGAGGAGTCAATTACTTTCTTTATTTCTATGTCAGTTATGGGCACAGAAGTGTCACCTTTTGCTGCTGTTATTCTGTGGAAATGAGAGTGACTCTAAATATTTATCTAATTCTTGCTTTCCAGGGGGTTAGGTCTGGTCCGTACAAGTCTTTATAATTAGTTGCGAATTCCTGTACTATTCTTTTAGGATGCACTTGTATGGTGTTATCCGAGCTAGCCTAATACCCTAATTACTCTGGCAGCTTCTTGAGTTTTTCATTGATGGGCCAGCAGTTTCCCACTTTTTACCATGATCCACATAGTTAATCCTGGTGCGCATTATTGCATACTCTGCTTTGCTCAGCAACAGGGAGCTACACTGATCTCTCAAACCCATTAGTTTAAGTCTGTCTACCTCCGGGTGGAAGGAGATAGTGTTTCTCTAAATCACGAATTTTGATGATTAATGAGAGGGCTTCCTGTTGTTTCCTTTTTTTATATGAGGCTATTCTGATAATTTCTCCTTATTACACACTTCAGGGTGCACCATTCTGAATCTATTCTCCTGTCGAGTCAAGGTTAACCTCCGTGTACTGATCAATTGCTTTCAAAATATCCTTAATAACTCCCTCATCTCTTAGTAATTGGCTATTAACCTTCCATATGTTTTTTTGGAACATTAGGTATCAGGTTTAGTGAACATCCCACCGAGAGGATGATCTGATATCACTCCGGGTTCAATAGCACTCCTATTATTCCTGATAAGAAAGTGTGGCTAATTAAAAATAGTCTTTTCTGGTGGACGTGCCATGAACAGCAGACTTAAATGTGTACTCCATCAAGGAAGGGTGCAGGATCCTCCATGGGTCTAACAGACCTAACTGATCCGTTAAATCATGGAGGCTCTCTGAGCCGGTGAGAGTCCAGTTTTCCTAGCCCCTGATCTATCTGGGTCAGGGTGAGCGAAGATTCAATCTCCTCCCAATATTAGTGGAAATGAAACATAGGAAGTAATTCTCTAAGTAATTTATGAAAAAGGCTGGGGAGTCAAATTGGGTCCATAGACACAGCAGAGCACAACCTCCGTATGATCAAGTAAGCCTTTCAAAATTAAATATCTACCCTCGGGATCCTGGAAACAAAACTCACAATTAAAGGGAGTAGCCCAGGAAAACAATATAGCTACCCTCTGCTTTGGGTACTGTCCCCGTCAGTGAATACCTGACCTACCTGCTGCCTCTTCAGGAGTGAGCCCTCTGAGATCAGTAAGTGAGTTTCTTGTAAGAATGTGACAGCTCCTTTTAAGCATTCAATATGTTTTAAGACCTGATATCATTTCACCTTCTTTCTTGCCCTCTAATGTTCCAGGTAAGTAACCTTAAACCTCCTGCCATTTTTTTGTTACCCAAACTCAAATTACAGTAACCTATTTCTAACCTTCCCAATATCCAGCCGAGTTGCCCCATCTCGTCCCTCTCCCAAGTCCTGAAACCCTGTACACCTTGCCCCTTAACCTAACAGATTCAAATGCAAACCAAAATTCTTAACCAAAACATAACCCTACTGGCCAAATGGCCAAAAACACCCCCACCCTCTCAACTTAATAATATCCAGGTACGTGATCTACAGAAACCACGAATATCCTCTCCCACCTCCCACCACTCTTAACCCCACCTATTACTTCTTGCTTTGAATCCTAAATCCCATATATGTGTAAAAAACATAGAAGAAATGTTCACTGGTTGGAGACTTGTTAAACACACCATTTAAACTTATCTAATAAGAACTAAAAATGAAACTTTTGTTGTGAATCTTTTATATACATGCAATCCTTTTCTTAACTAGAGAACTAAACTCATAATTTATCTCAGGGCGACACACAGAAACATAGAAACATAGAACCATAGAATTTGATGGCAGATAAGGACCATTTGGCCCACCCAGTCTGCCCATTTCCTTACCTAATGGATAAGCTGCAGATCCTAGCTAACCAGCAGCCTACTTCTTCCTACCCCACCCCTAGAATTGCCTTATGACTGTCCCATGCATGCTTGAATTCCACCACTGTTTTGACCCCACAACCTCCTCCAGAAGGCCGTTCCATGCATCCACAACCCTCTCTGTGAAAAATACTTCCTTAAATTACCTCTGAGCTGCCCCTCTATCTTCAAATTGTGCCCCTTGTTCTTGCATACCTCTTTTTTTGAAAGATGCTACCCTCTTTGGACTTTGTTGATTCCTTGAGGCACTTGAAAGTTTCTATCATGTCCCCCTCCCTCCTTTCCTCAAGGCTATACATATTAAGCTCCTTAAGTCTCTCTTCATATGTCTTCCGGTGCAGACTCTGCACCATTTGTACTGCCCTCCTCTGGACAGCTTCCATCCTATGTATGTCTTTGCGGAGATTGGGTCTCCAGAGCTGCACAGTACTCCAGATGGGGTCTCACCAGCTGTCTGTACAGAGGGATAATAACTTCTTGTTTTCTACTGATGATGCCTCTCCTATGCATCCCAGTATCCCCCAGCCCTCCTTGCTGCCTCTCACATTGTATTACATTTGGGTAAACAAAATCTCAGTTGAACTCTGAGGCCACTTTGCTAAACTTAGTTAAATGATTAAATTCTTCATATGGACTCCCCACTCATTAGAATAAAAAGAAAGAAAAAAAAACTGCTACTTGCCGTATGGCATTGACTTCAGTTGCAAGGGTTTGATCTGCAGGTGAAATGTAGCCTGCTGGCACAGTAATTACTTGTGCTGGGACCTCCACACACTTGTATCCAGAGCTCCTGTGAGACATGAGCATGACTAATAAAAAAAGGGGGCCAGAAGACAAGTAAAATGAAAGGGAGGAAGAACCCCTCCCTCTGATGAAATTTCCACTGGTAGGTTGAGTCAGACAATCAGGAATCTACTACCTAAACAGACCCTGTCAGTGTAAAATGCTAACTCTTTGATCAGCTGGCAAGCCTTCACCAAACACAGCAAAAGCTAGACCAGCGCAAAGGGACAACACCTTTAGGTTCACTTCTGGATCTGATTCTCAACTATTTCAGAACATCTATTTTGTTACAGCCAGGGATCCTGCTCCTTTCACCCCTTTTCCAGCAGAAATAAAGAACACTGCACTGGCAAACATAACGAGACCTCATTTCTGCCCAAGCCCTGTTCCTCTTACTATAATTCCCCATTCAACTTTACAAAACAACCTATATTTTAAGATGATAAGATCTATATGGGGACCATAAACTAATCTATCTTAACCAGCATGGCCACATTTTGTAAACTCGCTCCGATTATAATTCAGCAAGTGTTCTCAGGGAGCACTATATGGCAGTTCTTACACAAGTCTGTATTACTCTCATTTCATTTGGCACAGTCTGTCAGTCGATTCATAGGTAAAGCTCTCTCTTCGAGGTATCTCTCCAGGACCTCATCATTGAGCTTCAGGTACAGGAGCAACCATGCTACTTGTTGGACAGTTATGCCTCTCTATCAAATACCCCACAGAACAGCTACCGCTGCCTTTTAGTTTCTTTGGGAGTAGCAGCTACCACAAAACTGGGCTATCATTCACCAGCATCTTAGAACAGGGGGATGCTCATTATAGACTTCTCTTTGGAGTTCCATTGAAGATCGGGAATGATGACCCAGGATCCATCCTCTGACTACTACAGTAAACCGAGCACCAAGTAAGCTAGCTAGCTTTAGTCCCATGTACTTTGCAGCAAACGAATATCTCAACACAAATAGGCCTACAGCATTCATGTATACCAGTTCAGCAGTCACTGAATAGATTGGGGAATGCTCCTTCAGAGCTGTATCTGCAGCCTTCAGATCTTCAAAAGTGGACCAGTTACCATCTATCAGAACCTGGAGTTTTGTGGATAAAAGCATTTTAAACTTGATCTCCGCTGGTATCAATTTGTTAACTAAAGGGTAAAAAGAGCTCTGCGCTGCTGGACTGACACCGGAGATCTTGTGTGATCCTTAGCTGGACTTCACCCATTTTATTTGCTCCAGGCTTTGGACTTTCGTCAGAAAATGCCACCACTCAGGTAGTTTAAAAATTGAACTATTAAAGTCGGAGGGGCACCTGCAGCGGGCATCGGACACAGAGATTGGTGGGCTCGATCTATGCAATAAGAAGCACCAAGCGAAGAGGGACCAACCAGCTTCTCTACCAGCTTCTGAACAAAAAGAATTGTGTTAGCCCCTTCTTTCTCTGGTAATCCTATAAGCACCACATTGTTGCACCTACTGTGCCCCTCCAAATCCTCGACCTCCGATTCCAGGTGAGCCAACTTCGCCTCATAGACACCGGCTCTGGTTCTATTCTCTCAGATGTTTTTCTACTGACACTATCCTTGCCTCATTGTCTCCGACCCTTTGTGAAACACCCTCCAGAGCCATGGCCATTCATTTAAATTTAGCCGTTAGCGATATGAGCTCTGCGCAGAATGGCTTGAACTCCTGTAGAACCTGTCCACTGTTAGGATGCTGGGATCCTGGCTTGATGAGAACGTTCTGCGAGGTGGCTTACAGCCTTGTTTTTTGCTGGCCTTTTCTGGCGTGGAAGGAGGTGTGTGTTTGGCAGAGCTTGCCTCATCTCTGCTTCCATGCTGGGCAACGAAATTGCAGCCAGGTACTATTGCACACTGCTAGAGTTCTTAGGTATGTTTTCATTCCATATTTCACAGTTGTGATGTATTTAAACATTAATTACTGTCTCGGTGAGCAGGAGACATGGAAGTGCGACTACCCATGAGCCATCCATCGCATGATCTCCATCAATGAGGTTATTCTTCAAGATATGTTTTGAAGAGGGTCTATTGACAGCCAGTTCCTTAATCTCAGCATGAGGAATAAGTACATGCTTTCACTTCTCTTGTAGTTCACACTGAGAAAACAGACAGCATCAGACTTGCCGTACAGATGTGTACCAATCAAGTGATCACCAGCCTCATAAGCACCACATTCTCTGTGTGAAAGGATCTTCAAGCCTAGTGACCACAGCTTAGATGTCAGGCTCTTGCTTGAACTAGCAATATCTTCCCAAAGATCTTACAAGCTAATCTGCTCATGTTTAGTAATGTACAAAGTGACATACCGCACCAGAGCCAGTGAGTTGTCAGCGCCAAACTGAACATCTATGTTTTCTTGCCACATTAGGAAAAGAGTAGGGTTGTAGTCATTGATGTACACCTCTTTCTCATCTCTGGTAACTCATATACCCTCTTGGTTGATTTTGCCTTCAAGTGGTGTTGCATTGCTGAAAAAATCATTCATGCAACCATCCTGACAGACACGCCTAGGAAATCCGAAACAACATCTTGTGTACCAATTAGATTTGTTCTTCACTACCCAGCAGCAGTATTTTGCACAAATATGGCACTGAACTTTTGCACCAACTTCCACAGTGTTGGATTGCCATACTTGTCCGGAATGCAGCAAGTGATATATTTCTTGATGAATGTGAGCACTTGTGCTGCTTCATGCTCACCTATACGGGGGCATCCTTGATCCACAGCAACATGTGAATATGAGGAGCACCTCGCGTCTGATACTCTGTCCTCCCAAAGTAATATTCCACAACACCAAGAGGAGGATTGTCCTTTGACAAAATAAAAGTCAGAATATCATGGAATCACTTGCAGAAAATGCCTTGTGACAGAGACAGGATCAAGTGAGCACATTGCTCCGACAGTCATTGATGCAATACCATCAACATCAGAATTTGTCCACTTCAGTAGTTCTATGACCTCATCCCAGGCATTCTCAGCACAACTGAGTGTGACAAACTATGTAGCTGCACCATGCTCTCGCAGCATTGTCATCACCTCAGAGTGTCTCGGTACCAATATTCTTTGTGTCACATAGACTTGACAGAATAGAAGACAAATTAACTTGACATTTTCATCTTTCTGCTTCAATTTCTGAAGAAACTGTGCAGCTGTAATTCCATCAAGTGGAGTAGTCAGACGAATAGTATGCACAATAGATGCAGACAATATGCTAGTTCACTCTCCACAGGAGATGAAACAGGTGTTGTATGTTGCATCTGAATTTGCCATCTTTACTGAGCACATGGCTTGTTCAGTACTCAACACACTGTATACACACTTCTCTTTCATCCAGGTACCACCTGATCCTTTTGGGAATAAGTCTGGAAACAGTGTGCTTCCAGTGTTGCCTCAGAAATGCTGACAGGCTCACCTTCCTCCTGTTTCATTTGATAAAGACCAATGTTGTCCACTACTGGATCTCTGCCATGCAGTGGGTGAATTGTGTACTGTTCATACATTATCATCTTTTGGAACATTGACGTTCTCAATCATTGATTTAGTGCTTCCCAACACATCTTGTTCTACAGACACAGTGGTCATGGATCAATATCAAGGCCTGCATAAAAGGGATTGCTGCTCTTTAAATAATGTAAGAGCAAGCTCCACCTTCTCTACATTGACAATATCCTGCCAAATGACCTTTGACTTAGCTGGAACACCATTGACAAGAATCACCAAATTATTATCACTAGAGATCACCCACATTTCCCTGGAGAAGAAGTGGAAGATACATACGGAACCCTTAAGAGATCTAATGAGTTCTTTTTGTGGAATGTTCCGTGTCTTAGTGTTCAGACATAGAATAGTTTGGAATGGTTTCATGGTCTGAATTAGAATCTGTTCAAACATATTCAACATGGCAATCTCACTTGGTGTAACATCTGCCTCAAGTTGTTCAAGACTGACCTTGGTGGTAGAACGTTAGACTTTACTTTGGAGAAACAATGTTTGCACATCACAGTGATTGGGTCTAACTGAAAGTCACACTTTAAAAGCAGAAATGCTACAAGATGAAACACATATCATTGTATGGTGACAAGGTTTCCAGTTTCACTGTCACCGTTTGTTTTAATAACAAAGGTGATGACATGACACACACATCAGTCAAATTTCTCTGTCTAGCCAAGTCAAATTGGCAATTGATTTCCCAAACTGTTTGAGAATATCACTTTCAACAGACACACATTTTCATCAACAATAGATGACTGATCAATCACAGTTTCAATCACACTGCTGATGTGCGCAGCTGTTTCAGAAATGTCATGGCACCATGCATGTCACCAAACTGCAGTAACTCATTCAGACGAGTATACTGAGTGACAACTCGATGAACATCATAGACCCTGTACACAAAATTGCGCATGCCTGATTGATGCACTCCCAGCATACACGTGTGATGAAAGACACTGTCACATACACCACTATCTAGGCCTGCAAGTGAATGACCCATGATTCCAGTATGTGGACAGATCTCTAAAGGTCTAAACTCTCAAACAATTTATGTCTGTCTTCACGATCTGTAATGATAAACAGGTTGATGAAGTGCAACTTTGTCAAATGATTGCCTCCGGTTACAAGTCTCATCACATGTCCATGAGAGCCAGTGTCATTTACGAGGCTGAGTCGTTCCTCACATTCATCATCTGACTCCATTCTAGTGTCATCACACACACTGAGTACATTGCACACTTTACCAGACTCATCAGTGCACAAGTTGCTGTCCTTTTCTGTGAGTAATATGACTCCTCCCACAATACACCACTGAATGCTGTGTTACAGCCACCGTCCTGTGAAACATCACAGAAATTGTGCACACTCAAGATGGGGTACCATTGTAGCCTCATCTTTTATGTCATATTCAATTTTCTGAACTGCTCAAGTGCATGAGACATTTTGCGCACAGATGTTGAAGAACAAAACTGCTCTATTTACAAATGTCCATACTTGGAGTCGCAATTTCATCAAACTTACATGATTTTGACTTTCTTGTGCTCCTGTCTCAACACAGCAGCAATAAGTCTATCAATGTTAGCTTTAGCAGCTAGTGATCAAAATACTTTTGCTTACTCAGATATCAGTCAGCAGCACACATTTACGATGCTGCTTACCATGTGTTGATGTGTGTCTTTGCAACAGTATCCTTGTGGTTCACAGACCTATGCAACTGTTGCTTAGCCACACATTCTTTTCTCGCTGTAGAGCAAACACGTTTTTACTGTAGAATCATGAATGCCTGAATTAACACTTTCACTTGAATGCTGAATGTTTTACGTCTTGAGTTACTATGAATGGCTTTCACACTACTCTTAAGCAACAGTGACATACTATTATACCTGTTTTGTCTCTGCATAGACTTCTGTCTCTGTCTGGATGGCTTCTTCACTGTTTCACAATTCACACTTCAGTACAGCAATCTTACAGCAAAATCAGACACCTGTATGGAAGCACAGAAAAAAATTAAAATCATCCCTTTACCTTGATCATAACATAACAGAGTATGCTACACTATACATATCTTATATAAAAGAACTAAAACAGCAGACTGTGGGAAGGAGCTCCTAAGGTGAACAGTGCAAGAGAGGAAGAAGAGGGTCAGTTTAGAGATGCAGTCAGGAAACTAGGGTTACTTGATGGAGGCTGATATAGAGTGTCACAATAAATTTGAGCTACTACAACCTAGAGGAGGGAGGAGGTTGGTGGAAATGAGGAAACTTATACAGAGGCGGGGAGGGAGTCGGATACCCATGGGCATCACAGACCAGCTATGGAAAGGATAGACATAGTCCCAGAGGGAGAGGAAACATATATGTTAAGCAAATGGGGAGATGCAACATATTCCAGACATGAGGGAGGAGAGCATGATTGGAGAGAAACTGGGAGACAAGGAGGTGGGAGAGGACCCCCTTCAGCTGGGAGGTCAGTACCAAGGATGGGGCCCCTAGCTAGGGGACCCACAGAGAACCTCTGGAAGCAGGGGTACTATTACAAGGGGAGGATGGTGGTGTGGGGAAGGAAACCATCAGGGCCAGGATAAATGGTTCAGATAAGAGAGGTTAAAGGGACACCTATTCAGAGGGTTTGAGTTAAGTGGGCAAAATAGCAAGGAGGCAGAAAGGGAGGGTGACAAGGGGTCTCTAATAAGGCAGGAAGACTCCCATGAAATTGAGATCATGAATAAAGGGGGGAAGGGAGGCTGAGAGGCATAGTGGAGGTAACCATAAGGATGATGGCGGTGTTAAGGTTCTGTTACTGGGAGACTCGATGATTAGGGGTATCCATTGGGAGGGACAGGGGTGGATGCCATAGCCAGGTGAAGGTAGTGAGTATCTCTGGGCTGACAGTGCACAGAGCAAAGTTCATGGTGTATGAAATGGTTAGGGATTGTGGAGAGAAACGGATTTCTGGTGCATTTGGGAACTAATGATCTAGAGGGAAATAGCTTTTGGAAATCCAAGCAAGGTTCCAAGAACTGCCAGAGTCTGTCGGATAATGGATGCAACATTTCCTTTGGAGATATTGCCAGTACCAAAGGCCTCAGTGGAGAAAAAAAGAAGATCACAGAGGTTAATGACTGGCTCAGGAAGTGGGGTGAAGAGATGGTTGGGGTGTTAGGGAACTGGAATGGAGTTTGGGAGGATAAGGGACTATATGCCAAGGACAGGTTTCATCTTGCCCCATTAGGGAAGGAAGTTCTTAAACAGGGATGGCTGACTACATACAAGAAAGGTGGGGTTTAAACTTGTAAGGGGAAGGGATGAGGGAGGGGCTGACCAGAAGCCCTCTCCTCCAGATGAGGGAGTAGCCATCCAAGCCCAAGAAGAGGGGAGGGAAACAGACTGGAGGTGGGTTTCAGGAGGAGCAGGGAGGATGGAAGTATAAGGAATCTGGGTGGGGTTTGACAAGAGGATCAGGGATAAGGGGTGGGGTTGGTGTTAGTAAATGCCAGGAGCTTGGGAAACAAGTTGCGGGTTCAGGCCATGCTGTTGGGGGGGGTGGATGTGGCGGTGGTCACGAAGGCGTGGGCCAACAAAAACCACGACTGGGACCTAAATGTATAGGGTACACTATGCTTAGGAAGGATAGAAAGGAGGTCAGAGGGTGGAGTGGCTATGTTCATTAGAGATGATATAGAAATTGCTATGGTAGAAGAGGCAGAGGGAAACGTGGAGGCCTTATGGGTCACCACGATCCCCAGCAGGAGATAAGGTCAAGCTGGGAGTAGCATAGGGCCCCCGGGATGAGTGATGTTCTAGAGGATGGTTTGCTGGACAACATCATTGCCCAGTGTGGTCCAAAAGGGAAGGAGTGGTGTTGATGGGGGACCTTAATATGCAGGTACAAACTGGGAACCATGTCCTCTAAGGTGGCCAAGGAGCAGAGGCTGCTGGATGGATTCCAGGATGTGTTCTTAACACAGCATGTGATGGAACCCACAAGGAGGGCATGTCCTGGATGTGGTTCTGGCAGATGGGGATCTGGTAAGGGACATAGCTGTACAAGACCCCTGACTGGGAGTGACCACAATACTGTCTGGTTTCAAATAAGCATGGGGAGTGGGGTGAGATCTAGGACACTGGCAGTGGACTTCAGGGGGCAGACTTTATGGGCATGGAAATATTCTCAAGGATCACTTGAAGGGATTACCTCAATGACAAGTGTGGAAAGGAGATGGGAGGTCATAAAGCGGAGACTTCATGAAGCAGTCAGGATCTACGCTAAGTTGAAATGTAAGGGAGCAAGGTCACGTAAACCATGCTGGTGGTCCAGTGAGGTACAGTAGCAGTCAGAGAAAAGAAGGCCTACAAAAAATAAAAACAACAAGAGGGATAGGGATAAGGAAATGTACCAGCTTGCATCTAGAAAAAGTCACCAGTATGGTGAGGGGAGCAAAGTCCAGTAAAGAGCAGCGGCTGGCACAGGGATACATGGAGGGGAAAAGGGGTTCTTCCGTACATTGGGGAGCGGAGAAAACTAAGGCCATCTCAGCAGATTGAGATCAGAAGGAGGGTGGGTGGAAGAGGCGAGGGACCAGGCAGAGGTATTTAATGAGTATTTTGCCTCTGTGTTCACTAGGGAGGGATGGGATATCTACAAAACAAGGCATGAAGGGGATGGAAGCGGCAGGGAGTGGGATCAGGGAGCAACAGAAATGGAGCAAGAGGGAGGAAAGGTACCCAGGGGTCACATCTGGATAAGGATAAAAGACCAGTAAGGGGAGGGGACGGATGATGCTATCTCCACCAAAGGGTGTGGTTAGCCCTCAAGGCCCTTAAAGAAAAACAAATCTCCTGGGCGGATGGCATTCATCCGAGTACTATGGAATTGGCGGACATACTGGCTGCACCCCTGGTGGAGCTTTTCAGCAGGTCACTTGAGACAGGGAGGGTACCTAGGATTGGCGAGGCACATGTGGTACCAATCCATAAGGGGTGTCAAGGGAAGTACCAGGTAATTATAGACCCATCAGTTTGACCTCGGTGGTGGGAAAATTAATGGAGAGTATTCTAAAGGAACGATTGGGGTGTACTTGGAGGAGGTGGGAGGTCTGGATAGTCAGCAACATGGGTTTGTGCCAGGTAGATCATGTCAAACCAACCTTGTGGAGTTCTATGAATGGGTAACATCAGAACTGGACAGGGTAAGCCTGTGGATGTATTATTCTCGGACTTCAGCAAGGCGTTTGACTCTGTCCCCACAATGGTCTGGTGGAGAAACTGATGGGGTTAGGAGTAGGCCCTTTGATGGTCAGATGGATTGAAAACTGGCTAGCTGGATGCACTCAGAGAGTAGTGGTCTGTGGGGAGCTCTCGAACCCTAGAGAGGTTGGTAGTGGGGTACCACAGGCTCGGTCCTGGGTCCGATCCTGTTTAATGCATACATATCGGACATCAGGGAGGGTATAGGGTGTGAAATGAGTCTCTTCTGCAGATGACTCCAAGATGGGAGCAGTAGTTGAGGGAGAAGAGGGGAGGGTGGCCCGCAGAACCTGGACACCCTGGAAAGCTGGGCTCACACATGGAAATTAAATTTCAATATCACCAAGTGCAAGGTGTTGCATCTTGGTCGGGAAACCCTAAACACAGGTACACCCTGGGAGGGGCGCTGGAGGCCTCAATAGGGAAAAAGACCTAGGGGTCATGGTGGATACATGTATGAATAACTCTGAGCAGTGCAGGAGAGCAGCTAGCAAGGCAAACAGGATGTTGGGATGCATCGTAAGGGGGATCACCTCTAGGAGCAGGGAAGTGATTCTGCCAGCTGTACAATGGACTGGTTAGACCACACTTGAGTACTGTGTACAGTACTGGAGACCACATTTGAAGAGGGACATACAGCCCTGGAGAGGTACAGAGGAGGGCAACAAAGATGATACGAGGGCTAGGGAGTTTGACTTTTGAGGACAGACTTGAGGAGCTCTGCCTGTTTTCATTGGAGGAGGGAGAGACAGGGGACATGATTGAGGTCTTCAAGTACCTCAAGGGAATAAATAAAGGTAAACATGGAGGGATCTTTAGACTAAAGCAGGAGGTATCACCAGAGGGCATGGTTTGAAGTTGGAAGGTGGAAGGGTGAGGGGGAAAAGAGGAGGAGGTTTTCACCAGAGGGTGGTGGACCTTGGAATGCACTGCCTGGTGAGCTGGTTCAGAGATCCACAGTGGAGGGCTTCAAGAGAGGTGGGACAGACACAGAAAGTGGATGTATCAGATGATGGCCTGTCCCGGGGGTGGGGATGGATGATAGGGGTTTCTAGAGAACAAGGATGGGAGGATCTCGGCACCAACTAAGGATCTAGGTTCGAGCAGACTCGATAGACCGTAAGGCCTAATCTGCTGGCAAATAGTATGTTAGTATGTAACTCCATACTTAACACTGTGTAGACAATTACTGTAGTAATCGAAGATCAGTAAAGCAATACACATTCTTTTCAAACAGTAATGAATATAAGCTCTATAATAATATGATTATAAATATTTTAATATCTGAGCAAACAGAACTGTTATATCGGGCATCAGCAGTGCTGTTTCACCTAAAATAAACTTTTTCTAAAATTTTAAGAAACAGAAATTGAATATGTGGCACTTTTGAAAATTAGTGTCATACATTAACAGTTTCACAAATACAGTGTCAAATGCACAAAAGTGTCGTATGTACTTTTGCAAATGTAATTTGAATGTACGAAAGTGTCACAGAGTAGTGTCGCATGTCACGAAAGTTTTGCAAATACCAATTACGTAGCACCCTTTTCACACTCAGCCAATCACAGACTGGTGCCTATTTGAGTGCACATGGTTCAACCAATGTATCGGTAGATTTATCAGACCATATCAAGCAACCAATCACAACAACAGAACACTCAAGAAGAAACACATAGCAGCCATCTTAAAATAACCACCAAGACCCTGCTTTTGACTTATATAAGTACATCATACCTTCTAAACAATTTTTAGTATCATATAAAGTATAACTAGTGCAAAAATAGTATTAAACAAAATGTTTTTAATGCTGCATTTCACCATAACAATATTATTTAGCTAGCATACTGTTAAAAAGCTATAACAGTTTAAAGTCAGAGTGTCAATCATTACTTACTAGCACAGATAGAGCTGCAAATGGAGGCAGAAAGAAGCAGCACATGTATCATAAGAAGACACACAACCAATCACATGCCTTTGTCACCCTGTAATTATTTGAAGTAGCCAATGGCAATGTTACCTTTTCCCACTAAGAAATCTTCCCTACAATTGTGGTTACATCAAGAACAGCCATTCAGTGTAGTAATAGTCAGTGCATCCATTGTATTGGTTAACCATGACAAATCACTAACCAATAACATGTCAAAATGACTGTGTTTTTGGAACAGCCCACAAAACCAATGTTAAAGCTGGGAGGAAATCTTAGTTTTATATTCACTTGTGTCTAGCTACTGCAGGAGAAACACTGATTTTTTGTAGCTCTCTGTCCACTCTCAGTTTAAAACCCAAGAATGGCAGAAAACAGAAAATGGACTGTGTGGGTAGTGGGTAGCAGCATAATAAGGTGTGCTTCTGAGTATGCTCAGAGGATTAATTTTGACAGAGACATGCAGCTGCCAAATTGCTCTATAAAGTGGTTTGGAAGAGGTGGCTTGAGGTGGGAGCATTTCATGCCAACTATCTACAGACTTTTGAGGACTCATGCTCTGCCAGACATGCTGCTGATTCATCTCGAGGCAATGATCTTGTCACAAAAAGATGGGTTGATTTAGTGTCAGAAGCAAAATTAGACCTTGCTTCTATCATGCATATGTTACAGTACCTGTCTTTAAGATAATATTTTCTGATATAACAGACGCAGGGTCTGACAAGCAGAACACACATGTACCTGCTTGACAGAGCACATAGAAAGGTTAACATACATATATCTGGATATCTGCACATGTCTGGAATGCACACAATATGTCAACCTGAAATTAAGTATTCTAACCATTGGCTATACCTACCAGATGATGTTACTTCTCTTATGCTGGCAATTGCCTGTTTCTGGAGACCTTCGAGATGGAATCCTCACAGCCTTCTAAAGAAATCAGACTGTTAAACTGTGTGTTTCTTAAAAACGCTTCTTTGAAGAACCACAAAATCTTGGTCAAAAATAGAAAAGCTACATACATAACAAACATCACAGAAAGACATGTTATTACATTTTTCATAGTACCACACCACACTTGAGACAGTGCCTGATATGTGGAGGGGGAGATGATCAGACTGAGTCTGTGAAAATCCTAAGTATGCTAACTTGTCAAAATATGTAATTAGACAGGAATACTTTAGGTGTCTATTGCCTCAACTGTATCCGGTGACTCTTCACTCAGTATGTACTTTCTTTGTTTTTCTGTACATCTTCACTCAGAATGCAGTTGCTCACTTGGGGTGGATGGGAAAATGTGTACACATTATGGATAAAACCATTCAAATACAAACAACAATAATTTGTGCTTTCCTGCAACCAGAGAGGTCTGCAGTTTAAACCCATTGGCTTCCTTTTCCTGTGACTGTACACTCAGGATAAACTACCTGGTCTTTGGGAAGACAGGTACCAAGGAACTTGGGAGTGTAGGTAGAATGTACTGCTGGTAGCACGTCACTAACATTAAAAGAATTGTATATACACATGCTGTAACTATACACACATACACCACACATGTTGCATGACAACCACACATAGTTATGTGCCCTCTATGTCATCTAATGTAATCATAACTGTTGTCAAACATCATCAGTACTAATCAGTACTGTTCAATAAGTGGCAGCATACTAGCTGCACATTGTTAGTCTAAAAGTTGCACAGAAATAGAACCATGAAGAAAGCATTAAATATGAGATTAACATACTGCTCTCTCTCTCTATATTCATTGCAGACCTGAAAATTACTAAGAAAAATGAGACTCTGGAGCTCAAGAGAGTTTGCTGTTTGGTGGAGTCGGCCACAGAAAAGGAGACGCAAGAATCCTGATGCGAGTACCAACAGGAAGTTGGATAACATGCGGAGCTGCATAAGTGACCACATAGTGCTGCTATAAAGTACTCAACAAAAATTCCGCATGTGCAAGCCAAGTGGAAGCTGTCTACAGCATTTTTATGTCTTAAAAATGCAGATCAGTACCAGAAAATGACTCTGACTGGTACAACATAGCATATCAAATGTGGAAGGATGCTGGCAAGCCCATTGCAGAGGAGCACCTACAACACCATGAGTACACAATACATTTGTTACCCAAAAACATCAAAATGAAAGAAAACAACACTATAGTTCTCAAAAGAAATGACAGCAAAAGTCAGGCAGAAAAAGACAGTATTCAAGAAGTATAAGAAAACACAGAAGGAACAGGACACAGAGCTGTACCAGTTAAGGAGGAAGAAAGCAGAGAGAGAAGTCATAATAGTAAAGGGGCAAACTAGGAAAAGATACCAACTCAGTTAAGAAGGGGATAAAAACCTTTAATAGATATATCAGAGAGCATAGAAAGACAAAGGAGGTATAGTGAGGCTGAATACAATGAATGGTGGTTGGGCAGAGGGGACAGTGAAAAAGCAGGGAT
This sequence comes from Neoceratodus forsteri, assembly GCA_016271365.2. Taxonomy (NCBI): domain Eukaryota; kingdom Metazoa; phylum Chordata; order Ceratodontiformes; family Ceratodontidae; genus Neoceratodus; species Neoceratodus forsteri. The sequence continues at coordinate 421,642,931 of CM057451.1, forward strand.
ACTGAATGAATATTTCTGCTCGGTAATCAGAAAAAGAGGAGGGGACAGACATAAGGCAACTCTTGTAGGGGTAGAAATAAATAGCCTGTTGGTTAACTAGGATCTGCAACTTATCTTGTAAGTAGTGAAATTAGCAGACTAGGTGTGCCAAGCATTCCTTATCTGCCATCAAAGTCAATGTTTCTCTGTTTCTGTGTTATTATTAATATAATAGCTATGACAATTATGTGAAGTCAGACTTTGTAACTGTGACTTATTCCATTGTATAAACATAATATAACAGGTAGACACACAGAACACAGCATCTCTGTACTAAATAAATGTCTTAGAAATCAAAGAATGTACAATATGCTATTCTGACTACCAATAAAAACAAAATAGCAACAGAAGCTTACAAATAGAAATCTGTGGTAAATAAAAGTATAAATATATACAACATTCAAAGAAAATCACTATCATTTCACTTTTACAGGAAATCAGAAGTGCACCCAACCTGTTCCAAATGTTGTACCGCCAGAGTCTTTGGAGGCACAAAACTCTGACACTGACAGCATTATCTTTGTTGGGTCAGAAGGTAAGACAATGCAACTGAAGTACAACTAATGCCTGTTCTGGGTGGAGGGCATCAGAGTGGCGTGTGTGAGTGGGAAGCTTGGGAGGGGGACTACGGGTACCATTGGACCACCAGGGAGTAATTAATTATTGCAGCCCACGATCGGGCAAGGAGTTCAGTCCACTGACCACCAGGAGTAGAATACTCATTACAGCCTGCGATCAGGCAAGGGGTACAGTCCACTGGACCACCAGGAGTTAAATGAGTATTACAGCCCATGTTCAGACATTTTGGGGGCGCTATGCCACCAGATGATGCCACTAGGCTTGGGTGGCCACCCACAGCTGGCAGCTGTGTTTTGCACAGCAAGATGGTAGCCATCCTGTGTGTGGCCAGTCCTTGCTCAGTAATATTGGGAACATCTTTGCATGCTCCTGTGTGGCACAAGGTGGGTGTGTGGCTGCATATGTGCCGCATATCCTGGGCTGAATATCGGATGTGCTGTATATGCATGGGCACGCCACCCCCGCACTTGTGCCACATACATTACTGGTGCACCTGGCGCATTGGATTTGTGCGGAGCAAATTCTTTGAATATTGCACCGGGCGCATCAGAGGGTTGCGATGGGTAACACTGTTGTGCAAAGCACAACCCCTTTGAATATCCCACCCTGAAGTCTGTATGAACTTAATGGTATATTTCTCTATGTGTATTCCTGTCTTTAAGTGAATAAGTACTCACAGTACTAAGCTATATACACCTGACACCATTTAAAAATAGTGATGCTATTCAGTACTTTCCTGTGGTGTCCTTCTCCAGTCACCAAACACTAAAGGACCATACCATAGCTTACTGTATACAACTAGTCATTCTAATAAATACCATTAAGCTATTCTTATTACTGTATAATAATAATGTTTAGTTTTGTATTTAGATTCTGACTCTCACTGATGGTCTAGTATCAGATCAGAAAGGGTAGTAGCTACAGTACATCAACTGTTTCACACTGCACCTAACTTAGTATCCCATCTTGTACAGCTGATATTCAAGACATATATCATGAATAGCCATCATAATACTTCAGTTGTAGTTTTGTAGTCAGTATACAGTCGATTATTAATGTTACCATATATTTTATCTGAAATGTATCAGTAATCAGCAGGGCCAACCTAAAATGTAGCAGATAGTAGCATCCTAGAATAATAATATATAATGAAACATAAAAGAGAATAATAGTCTTGCTGCTAATGAACAGATTGTCATACTGTACATTACAGAATATATTTCTCTCTTCTACAGTGGCCAGTGAGACTGCAAAAGAAGTTCTGTAACACAGATCAAACTGGAGACTGGCACCACTGCTGAGGGTAAGTATTTAACCATAACTAGATAGACCATTGAAACACTGTCTAACGTACTGCATAATAAACAAATCATGGAGGTGTACCATACAGTAGTAGCTCACATTGCCAGCTATTTCCAGATATTTTGCAAAATTTCTGAACAGTTTACTCTGCTGCACCTACTGTGGAAATGCAGAAAGCAGGAGAGTTCTCTAGAAATATCACAGAAATACTGGAAAATAGCTAGCAATATCTGTGGATAGTAGTGTACATCTCCATACCACTACTGTCACTGAACCTACAGACTCACAATGAAATACTGAGGGTGAGGTCGGAGGAGGTAAGGGCATCACATTACTGAGTCACGCAACAACTAACTATCCTAATTTTAATGTATCTTCAAACACGGATATATGATGTTGATGTACATGCTCTTACTTTACCTTTAACTCTTCACTCAATGCTCATTAACTGATCTGAGATAGATGGTGTTTTTCCTACCTGTGCTGCCTTGTCTATACCTCCAGTGAGGGGCATGTGACATTGACTACATGGCATCAGTCCTCCTGTGCTTCTCCTATTACTATAAATTAGCTCATTTGGTTGTGCTTTTATAAGCGAGCATTAGCTAACTTACTGCATCCCACTACAAAGTATGCTAACTTGTGTATAGCTACAATAATGCAGATTTACTGTTGATTTCTATACACTCACTGTAGTTATGCCTCACCACTCAGCATACATATATATGTTTTTTTGTAGGGGCATCATTGGCTCGCTTGACATGGTAACTCCTATCTGTCCTAACTTGTGTACCAATGCAACAAGGACATGCACCTTTGCATATCCATGGAAGTTTCTTTTTACTCACACTATCCACTCAATATTATTAAAAGGGTCTGAGAAAACACCTTTCTGATTGGTACTAAACATTCTATCAATGCTATGTAAATCCATTCTATCATTCTATCAATGCTATGTAAATCCTTGATTAACATACATGTACACCCTGATTATGTACTGAACAAGTTGTGACAGTATTGTACTAGTATTTTTATTATAATAACAAATAGGTGATCCCAGGGGTTATCTTAATCATAAGTTGATCACTCTAGGTTATGTAGCACTGGCCAGGCCTCATGCCACATTCAACTCTAAAGGATGATTAACAGACCATTAACACAACTCCTGTAATACCATGCAACTCCTAACTGTGTTAACTTATCTGTTACTGCAGTTGTAAAACTATACTTTCCATAACGTTTGTTTCTCTCACACCCCACTCATGATGCATCACCTGGCCTGACAGGGGCGGGGAAATTAGCATGCCTAGGTAACAGCGTGACAACTACTATCTATCACAAGAAGTGTATAACTACAATAATGAAACTGTGCCTTTCAGATACATAACCTTTACTGTACACTCACCATGTAGTACCTCCTGTGCCATAGCTGCGAGTCATTCCTGACTAACAACACGCTAACTACAAAGTGTATCAACTTCTCAGTTTATGCACTCATTGTGCTGTCCCATAAATATCCATGGGCTTCATTTGTCTGTCACTCTCCAGTTAGAATGCAGTGGCACACTGGACTGGTGTTGCCTAGCTGACACCATTACACTCCTATCTGTCCCAACTACATTGTTACTGCAATAATAAAGTTCTACAAAGATATCCAGCACCTTTCTTTTGCTGTGTTTCATACTAAAAAAGCAGTGCCTGTTCTCTGTGCCACTGTGACGGGAGGATTGGCCTCTAATCCCATACAACTCCCAAGTGTACTAACTTTTCTAATCCTATAATCAGGGAACTATGTCATTAATGTTCACACATTCATTTCTCTGGATGTACACTTAGAACACAATACCTCCTTTGTCTGTTGTACGGGAAGGGGGAGTAACAGGCTCACAACATCAACTCCTATCTGTCCTAACTTCTGTGTTCCTGCTACCATGTAGCAGCACCATTTATGCTCATCTTCTTTCTTTACTTGTTTGTCCATAATCAGGATGCAGTGCATTATCTGAGCCAAGACACTGTTGCACATCTAACACCATGCACCCTAACTGTCCTAACTTGTGTGCCTGAAAGAAACAGACTACACCACCACAGATGTCCATTGTCTTTGCTTAGTGTGGCTCCATGTTCAGAAAGCTCCACCTGGTATGCAGAATGCTATGTGTCACAGGCTATTGTACAGCTCAGACCATGCAACTCCTAAATGTCCTAGCCTGTGTGCATCTGCAACTACACAGGTATACCATTGATCTACATGTCCTCAATGTAGCTGTGTATCACCACTAAGGATGCAGTGCCTGCTCTGGTGCTTGAACATCACCTGTCTGACTGCATGCAACTCCTAACTGTACAAACTTCTGCATAACTCAATCAAGGACTTAAAGCATAGATGTACTAACATACTAAAATGCCAGCAGAATAGGCCTAATGGTCTTTCGCTCCTGCTCGTTTGGTCAGCCCCCACCCGGGAGCTCACCTTGCTGCCCCCTCGCCTTCTCTGGCTTCTCCTTCCCAGTTCCAGATATTCTCGCTGCATTGGATTCTGCTTCCAAAACTCTTCCCTGTACCTGTCCCACCCCTCTTGAACCCTCCACCTTCTCTGCCTCCACCAGCCCCCTAGGCAGTGCATTCCATGGCTCCACCATCCTCTCAGTGAAATAGCACCTCCTTCTTTCTCCTCTGAATCTTCCCCTCCAGTTTCCACCCATGCCCTCTAGTGGCCCCTCCTCATTCCTTTGAAGCACCCTGACTGTTCCTCCCTATTTACCCTTCATGTACCTAAAGACCTCTATCATGTTCCCCAGTCCTTCTCTCTTCCAGTGTGAACATATTTAGCTCTTGAGCCTCTTCTCATAGGTCCTGTCCCACGAGGCCCAAATCATTTTGGTTGCCCTCCTCTGACCCTCTCCAGGAGTTTAATGTCCCTCTTAAGTGTGGCTTCCAAAACTGCATGCAGTACTAAAGTGCGTCCTTACTAAGCAGTTATACAGAGGGAGTATCACTTCCCTCCATCTTGAGGTGATCCCTAGCGATGCATCCCAGCATCCTGTTGGTCTTGGCTGCTGCCCTCCTACAAGTCTCCGAGTTGTTCATCTTGACATCTACCACCACCCCAGGTCCCTCTCAGCCATCGAGACTTGTAGCATTCCCCAGGGTGGACACTTGGCCCGGGTTTCTGGCCCCCAGGTGCAGTACCTTACATTTCCCTGTATTGAATCTCAGCTTTCACTTTCTAGACCATCTTTCCAGAGCCTCCAGGTCCCCTGTAGGGCCACCCTCCTCCCTCCCTCCTCCCCATCCACCACCGCCCCAGTTTTGAGTCATCTGCAAAGAGACTCATCTCACTCCTGATACTTGTCCTTAGTCAGAGACGTAGGTGTTGAACAGGAGGGGCCCAAGGACTGATCCCTGTGGGACCCCACTAATAACCCTCCTTGGGGATGAGACTATCCCACCAACTATGACCCTCTGGGTCCGTCCTGGAGCCAATTGCCTATTCATCTGATTGTCTGGTTCCCCACCCCATTTCTCCCCGCTTATCCAACAGGCTTATGTGAGGAACATACCCTAAGTTCTGTAAAGGTTCTACACTCAGCATGCAGTTCCTGTTCTAGGGGTGGTGGACAGGGTCATTGCCTAGCAAGATAACAATGTGACAATTTATTGCTTCACTAATTTGATTGTAATATTTAGCTACATACTGAAGACATTACTCAAACTGTTATCAAGACATAGTCCTAGAACTGATATAAAATTACAAGATGAATTGAACCAGTTGATAATAGTTGGCAGTGTAACATTTTTTTTTCATATAATATGCTTTATTAATATTTCCACAATATACATACATGAAAAGAGATCGGCAAAAGGACCATACCATGCCATACAATACAAATATTCCCTTGACATTTAGTTCAGAACGAACATTATAGCATTTACCGTCACCCTCCTCCCTCCCACCTCTCTCCATACACCCCTTCCCTCCACCTCTTTAACCCATCCCCATAATTTGCCACTCTTTGCTCTACCTCCTCCTACCCCCACCCCTAACAAGGACTGCATCTCCCTTACACTCAAAATTATTCCTTGGCACTTCATCTTACGAAGATACATGCCTTCCCTTTATTGCCATCCTGCTTACTCTCAAACTGGGATATTGCTCTTTATCTAATGGATTGAATCTCCCAGCCATAAATTCTGAAAATTGTTTCCATCTCTCCTTAAACTTGCCCATATTGCAGAATTGCATTGCAATCAATTTTCTGCATAAAATGCTGTATAGATTTCTTGAATCCATTCCTAAGAGGTGGCACAGTATCCTTAATCCAATACCTAAGGATAAGAAGCAATGCAACTGCTGAGATAAGGGCAAAGTAGTATTTGAATGTTTGGGATGGCAGGGCTGAGATTACCACAATGCAAGTCTCTATGTCAAAAGACACTCCCTTCTAAACAGTGGCTCTACAAATTTAATTACCTGCTGCCAAAAGACCTGAATTACTGGGCAAGACCACAGCATATGAACTAAAGTTCCCTGATCTTAGAACACCTATGACATACACCCTCTTGACTCTTACCCATTATTTTAAGTTTTGTGGGAGTATAAAATAGATTATGTAGAATATTAAAACAAAGTAACCTTAATCTATCCTGTTTTAACCATCTATAATGAGACTTCCAGACTTGTTCCCATGTTTCGAATCATACAAAATACCTACAGAATGCTCCCAATAGAATGCGATTGAGGGTAATTCTGCCAGAATCTTACCAATAAATATTTGTAAATATTAGAAATAGCTTTAGACTGACTTGCTAAATGAAATATTTGCCCTAATATTTCTGTCATTTTAGCAGACCAGGGTGGGTTCCTACATTTGCCAATATACACTTTTAAGTTGTAAATACTTGAAAACAGGTAAGGATCTCATACCCAATTTTTGTTGGATCTGTCCTGGAGAATCAAATTTGTTATCTGATATGAGATCCAACACCTGCACATCTTTGAGTTCATACCAAAGCTTGGAGATATGGGTTTGGTCCCTATTTTCAAATTACCATTATAACATACTGGCTGCCCCAAGTCCCATCTCCTATCAAAACTAAGTAATGCACACCACTGGGCATGTGCTGTCACTGACCATATTATAGAGTGTCTTGCCAAGACTTAGGAAGTTTTTCTGTGGGAGATACAATAGGGCCTTAGTTGATAGATGATGTTCCCGGGCTCTAACTCTTTCTATCTTGAGCCACGCCCATTGTGCTTCCTTATTGTCTAGTGGTGTCAGCCACTTGAGGTATTTACTACTCTGGAAAGCTAGATAATAAAGAAACAAATGAGGTATACCTAACCATTCCTTTTTCCGTTCCATGATTAACTTCCCTATTGCTCTTCTAGGTCTTTTACCCTTCCACAGAAACGATGACCACATAGAATCTACCATTTTAAACCATGCTTTGGGGAGAATACATTCAACATAGTAAGCGGGTAAATAATCTTAGAAATATCTCCATTTTAAGCAAATTGGCTCTGCCCTATGAGAGAGAGCGCAATGCTTGCCATCTTACTAAGTCTTGTTGCATACGCTTAATCACAGGGTCAATGTTTAATGATTTCAGGGTATTAACCTCTGGGGCGATCTCTATTCCTAAAAAGGTAATTGATTTAGCTGCCCATCCCAATCCCAAATCCTCTACATCCCCTAGTGCAAGTAGAACTCAGTGAGAGAACCAATGTCTTATTACAGTTTAATTTGTATCCAGATAAGAAACTAAACTGCTCTATTATCTTCAACACTTCCATCAAAGACACTTGCCAACTCAAGAGATGTAAGAGGATGTTGTCTGCAAACATGACATTTTATATTCTTCCTCTCCTATAACTATACCCCTTATTTCCTTTACTTTATTGATTTTCCTAGCCAAGGGCTCAATATATAAATTTAATAACATAGGGATAGGGGACAACCTTGTCTGGTCCCCTTGTGAGTCTAAAACTATCCAAAATAACCCCGTTACAACAAACTCTTGCTGAGGGATTGTGTACAAAACTTTAACCCAAGTAATGTACTCTGAAGGTATTCCATATCTAGGCAACAAGTTGAATAAAATTTCCAACTCACTCTATCAAAGCTTTTACTGCATCGAGGACACCAAGACCTTATCTGTGTTGGTGTCCCCGATGCAGAAAGCAAATGCCATAGTTTCCTAAAATGATCACTTGAGTGTCTGCTGTAGACGAAACCTGCTTGTTCAGGTCCAATAAGATCTACTCATACTTTTTAAGCGGAATGCTAATATACTCACCAATATCTTTATATCGATATTTAATAAAGAAATTGGTCTGTAGTTTTCTGGTCTGGTTAAATCCTTCCCTGATTTCAGCAATACCACAATTCTCATCTCCAACAATGATAACTCTCTAATAGGGAATAAAATAAATACGTATACAACATCCTCAAACAAGGACTAAGTTCTTCTTTAAAGGTCTTATAAAATGATGCCAAATAGCCATCTGGTCCTGGAGCCTTGTCCAAGGTAGTCTATCTATAGCCTCCTCTATCTCTCTTGTACAGATATTCCTCCTTTCAGTTCCTTTTGCTGAGTTGCCATGATTTGCGGGAGATTAATATCGCATAAAACTCCTCTAAATGTTGGGGATAATTTGTTTCTGGGGGGCGGTGTATAGATTTAAATAATACGTCCCAAAGTTATTTGCTATGTTCAACGGATTAGAATTTAATTTCCTGTGACCCCATCCATTAAGTTAACTACCCAGTTGGTTTCCTCCTGTTTCTTTATTCTTTGGGCCAACAATTTCCCTGACTTCTCCCTTGTCCTATATATAGCTTTCCATTTATAGCCACCTTCAGCATATGATTAAGCAAATATGCTGCATATTTCGCCCTCAAGGCATGCAATTCCTCCCAAGTAGACTCGTCCATTGCCACAGATGCAAATGGGATTCTATAAATTTGATTCTGCAAGCCAATTTTCTACCTCTGCCACAGTCTTACATTTTCTTGTGGAAGCCAACCGAATAAACTCTCCTCCATATTGCTTTCATTGCCCCCAAAGCGTGATCTTTGCCCTCCACCAACTCGCAGTTGTTGTGCCAGGAATTTCTAATAAAGGTCTTCATATGGTTTACAATTTCGCTCCCTAGAAGCTGGTTATTAAGGGACCATGATTTGGAAACCCAAATAATTTTGGACCTTCAATTTTATCCAAATTAGAGAATGGTCTGACAAGACTCTGGAATATATGCCTGCTTCTTCAATCCTCTGTAAAGCCACTTTGCTTATAAGGAAATAATCTATTTGGGAGTATGTTTTGTGTGGTGGAGAATAGTACGAAACTCTATCTCCTGTGGATGGATAGTTCTCCACTGGTCATTTAAGCCAGAGTCTTCCATAAATTCCCTCAAGGCCCTTTGAGCAGGTGATATAGCTACTCTTTTCAAAGGACCTATCCAAATCATTGAGTAGACCAAATTCCAGTCCCTCCCAATAAACATGGTACATTTGGGGCAGACACTATAATATCCACTAAGGGAAGAAAGAATGTAGGGGACTCCACATTTGGCCCATATATCGATCCCAGCAAGGTATCTACCCTGCCAAGAGCCCTAAAATCATGATAAATCTCCCTTCGGATCCTTCCATACTGTCTTTTCCTGAAAGGGAACATTCTTATTGATCAATATTGCAACCCCTCCCATCTGGAACTATTGCCCACACAAAACTGACCACCCACATTTTCCAAAGGTTGAGACACAGTCTGTCAAAATGTGTGTTTCCTGCAAGCAGGACTATATGTGGCATATATCTACTAAGATGCCTTAAGACATTATATTTTTTTGTATTGTCCTTCCCACCTTTAATATTCCATGACATTATGTTCCAACTTCCCATAACTCTACCATAATAATTTTCTTCTTTTTGTGTCCAGTCTAGCACCATTTGCCTTCTATATCCTTATAGCCTAGTGTATGCAGTCCCTCTCCACTCTACCGCCATCACCTCTCTCAGTCACCCTCCCCCTCTTTCCCTCCCCCTTCCACCCAGGCCAAATGCCTACTCCTAAATGTTAAGGTCATCATGCACTTTAGGAGCCTCCACGGATCATGCTACTCCCAGTTTATATACCCTTCCCATTATTCCCCATAGACCTTAGCAATGAATCAACTCTGATAAGTTCGAGGTTAGTCACTTTACTATTGTATACATCATCACTAATTAATTATTTCTCCTTCCCACATCCCTCTGTCTGACCCCAAGTGGATTCCTTCCTTTATCTACCCCATTAATTGTACATAACCTGTGTTAAATCCTATACTATCTAAACCGCGGCCCAACCTACAAATCTGATCCTTTAAATATACAGCACCTTTACCCAACCCTAAAACTTGCTGTGATCCAATCCAAAATATAGCTATCATGATAATTCCTAAATGAAGTAACATATACGCCACTAGAGGGCTAAGCAACCATATCAAATATTAACATTGAATCCCAGCCACTTCCAAATACTCCTTCCCTTTCTTATTCCTTTTTATATCCTTCCTCTCTCTTCCCCTCCTCCCCTTTTAGCAAAAGAAACAGGAAGGAGGATGACAAAAATAAAAAGAGCTAAATCTAGCACCAACTGCCTCTAACAGAAACGTGACCGACAAGAAACCAACTCCTAGAACCTTTACGTTGTCTCTTTAGTCAGAATGCCTTAATCTCCCCTCTGGGACAGCGCCTCCATCCTAATATAACTGCTTGTCTCCTCGGGGACTCCTTCCTCCCAAAGCCCTTATACTTCAATTATCTATCTAACCAGTATGTGAATGCTTGAATATGCCTGTGAACAAAATAATATATAAGGATCCTTCCCAAAGATTTCTACACCAACCTCCATAAAACCCAACAAGAATACCCTATTATGAGGCTTATATCTGTGTAGACCAAGGAGTGACTCACAAATTAACTATAATAAAACATAATTGAGATCTTCAAAGATTGTGCTATAGCGTCACACTTAAAATTACACCCTGAAGATCGCCGTGATCAGTAACCATTAACTTAAAATTTAAGCCCAGCTACTTCTAAAATAAGAAAAATAAAACCATGGTCTCTTTTGTGAAACTCAAAGAATGTCTCAACAGTCCTACTAATGCATCCAAATGACTTGACAGTCCATTTTAAATGTCTAAGTAGCATACAAAGTAAATATCAGTCCCTCGGAAAGTTCTTCATATTCCACTGCATCCTCGAGATTCCTGTAACTTCTTGGAGACTCAGAGACATTCACCCTCCTTATTAAATAAATCGGTAGCTCTCACTTTAAATCTCCCAGTGCTTGCAACTTCGATTCATACCTCTGATTTCCATTATGGTAGGTAACTTCTAGACGAGCTGGAAACAACATTCTATATTTTATCTTTGATGCCAATAATTTGGTTTGAATTGGCCTGTATGCTGCTCTGTCTTGGCGCACCCTGTAGGTGAGATCTGGGACCAGGCGCAGCTGTTTCCCTCCCAAATAATTTTTCTGCACTTCTCACTGCTTTCAATATATAATCTCTATCTAGATAATTCAAAACTTTAAATGTAATAGGGCGAGGTAGCTGATCCACTGCAGAGTTTAGCTTGACTTCTCTATGGGCCCGTTCTATTACATACATGAGGCGTTAGGTGATGGACCCTACTCGAGCGCACAACTTCTGCATGAAATTCACAGCGTTTGTGCCTTCCTCCCCTCGGGAGCCCAAAATCACTATGTTGTTGTGCCTAGACCTTCCATCTAGGTCATCTAATTTATCTTCCATCTTCTTAATAGTTTTTTAGATCAGTGTTTTGGTCTGGACCCTTTCCATCCTATCTTCTATAGAGGAAATGCAAACTTCTGTATCATTAACTCTGGTTGTTAAACCACTGATGGACGATTCCATTCCCTAAAGTCAGCAATAAGGGAGAATAATGCGCTTTAATCACGAGATGTCCTCCTGTAGTTGACCCGATACCGAAGATTCTAGGCTTGCTTCTGGGAATCGCTTCTCAGGGCCATTTTGGCTCTAGGCCTCTTACTGTTAGTTCGGTTTCGTCTTCTGAGTTGCTCCAAGTTTCTCTTTCTGTAGTTCCATTTTGTTATTTTAGACACACCTTATTATTGCCTGCTTTTAGTTAGCCAAGTCGTTATTTGGAGAGAATTAAGTGATTTCAGCATGAAAACTGCGGAGCTGCTGCAACAGCTGCTTATTCCATCAAACGCATCACGTGACTCCCCGGCAGTGTAACATGTTATCACATGTAATCCTCTGTTCACAGATATCAGTGAAATTCCATCATGCTCAGCACACTGTGGGTGTGTGAACTGGCTTGAACAGAAGGTTGACAACCTCACTGCAGAAAGTAATTGGCCTAAAACAAGGACAACAACAAATGAAAGAGGCACAACAACAAATATTGTCCCTGCTGCATGCACAACATGGGACAGTCAGCCTTCTGCTGGAGCTGGTCTATATACCGCAGACAGCACTGCAGAGACAACCACTGCCACACCTGAAGACCAGTAAAGCAGTCTCCTGGACAATCCTGAGTGACTCAACAGACATCCGGTACCAATCATATTTTGGAGCAGCTTCCACTCTGCGTCTCCATATACATCCAACTTCCTGTGGTGGGCCAACTCCATCACCACAGCAAACATGCCAATGTTTTTTGTAAATTATAGTCTGTTTCATTGTTTATAATTATAGAAATGTTGAAGAATTTAGTGTTAAAAAATAATGCTTTCAAAAGACAAATAATATTTTTATGTCTTTGTATGAAAAAATAATTAAATGAAAAATTTTGTTACATAAATATTTTTCTAAACAAAAATAATTATGCTTCTTTTTCCGACTTTAAAGGTTGAAAAATTAATATCCTGCTCTGAGTGTAGGTGGTGGGCCGGAGTGGGGGCGTAGCCAGCATTCACTAGATGAGTAAATCCAAATACCAACTGTACTGGTACAACAGCATGTGCAGTCACACAGGCGTACCATCGTTGTGAATTGATTAACTTTTACTATTATAGACAGTGCAATCATTCTCTAACAACAATCAAAAGTGTTCCATCTTGTGTGTTACAGCAATCACACTGTTTTACCATTTATCCATGTTCTTCCTAATCATATTAGTCTACACTCAGGATGCAGTACCTGCTATGAGAGGAGGGCTCATTCCCTAGTTTACAACACACAACCCCGAGTGTCCCAACTTCTGTGTTCCTGCAATCACAGTGTTGTACCATTGACATCCATGGGCTTCCTTTACTGTGAGTCTCCACTCAGGATGTAGTACCTGTTAGGAGGGTAGCATTGCCTGGGTGACACCATGGAACTCCTAATTGTCCTAAGTAGTATGCTACATGTTTAAAGAAGCAGAGGTATAGAGAATGTGGTGAGAGTTAAGACCGGGTCAGGTGGGCTGGGAAGGTCCAAAGGGGTTTTCAACCCTAACACCGAATTTCATCATTTTTCTCACATTACCTGCCCGGGCAGGCATTCCCTAGCTGACAAAACACAACAGAAAAGTGTTACAACTTGTGTGTTCCTGCAAGCACACTCCTGTGATGCTGTCCCCATTGACTTTCTTTGCCTGTGAGTCTCCACTCAGGATACAGTACCTGTTCTGAGAAGCGGGCATTCCCTGGCTGATGCTATGGAACTCCTAACTGAACTAAGTAGTACGTTACAGAAATCATGAAACTGTACCAATTATATCCATAGTTTTTTTTTCCCTGTCAGTCTGTACTCAAAATACAGCACCTGCTCCAGGGTGGTAGGCATTGCCTGTGTGATATCATGCAACTCCTAACTATCCTAACTAGTATGTTACTGCAATCATGCAACTGTACTGTTAATATCCATATTCTTTGTTTGATACCTGCTGTGGAGAAGAGTGGGCATTGCCTGCCTGACGCTGTGCAATGTCAGACTATCCCAACTACTGTGTGTTCTACAATCATGGACCTGAACCATGAATCATGGAACCATTTATATCCATATATACTGAATGTCCAATGGGAAGGGCGACAAGGAAGTAGTAGCAACACACTGTAATAGCCTGTCTAACACCATGCAACTCCTAAGTGTCCTAACTTGTGTGTCCCTAAAATCACAGAGGTGTCCTCTTGATGTCTATGTTTTTCTTTCACTACCACTATCCACTCAGGCTACACTACCATGACTGAGTTGGCACATTGCCTAGCTGACACCACACAACTCCACAATAGTGTGCCGTTGATGTCCATGGTTTTTTTTCCTGTCAGACTCACCCAGGATACAACACCTTTTTCTGTAGGTGGGAGCATGACCTGGCTGATGCTACACAACTCCTAACTATCCCAACTACTCTGTTACTGAAATAATGGAGCTGAACCATTTATATCTATTGCCTTTTTCCCTCTGTGAGTCTCCACTCAGCATGCATTACCTGCTCTGGGGGATTCCTGGGGGTGACAAAACAACTCCAAAGTGTTCCAAGTTATGTGTTGCAGCAATCACACAGTTTTACTATTGATCCCATGGGTTTCCTTTTCCTGTGAGTCTCCACTCAGGATGCAGATCCTGCTCTTGGGGAGGTATTCCTGGCTGACACCATGGAACTCCTACCTGTCTTAAGTAGTATGTTACTGGAATCATACAACTGTACCATTAATATACAATGTCATACATGGGAACAGTAATGCAAATGGCTACATAAGCATGAAATGAAAACAGTATGTGTAACAGTAATGAAGCACATGCACTGTCTTTACTTAACAGGTATATAGAGAAACACAGTGTGTAACAAAGAATGTAGGCATTGTAATGCCCATCGAACGAAACGAGCATCTGAAGTACTTAATTGCAAATATCTCAGCAACCATATGACGAGAACAAAAATTTAAATTTCATAGAAATCATTATTTTCCTGGCTACTATTTTTTGTATGCATAGCCCCACAGGCCTATGCAATTTATGACAAAAATCTGTATCTTGGACTGCTTTCAGATATTAGTTCCAAAAGGAGCGGCATATGCCACCATGTTAGTCTATGGAAAAACATCAACTTTGGAGAACAGTAACTTTGGAGTCATGCAATATCTTTTCACCAAACCACCAAAAGGCACATCTGTGACATGTTGGCTGCCTATCCTCCAAATTTCTGCCCAAAAGACCAAACAGTTCTTTGCAGCAGGAAACAAAAGTCCTGTCATTTTGGCCATAGTCTGGAAAAGTAGTGTTGTGTTTTGAGACACCTATCGCAAATTTTGCAAAACTTTCATCAGTTCGACACTACTTTGCGACACTACTTTTTCCAGAAATTTGAAAACATATTTCTGGGGTGTTTAACCCAAAATAAAGACATGGCTAGCATCATCAGGGTCTGACTAGGTGAACACAAAAGAATTGTGTCCCTAGAGGGTCCCAAATTTAAATGCAAAGCATTTCTGTGACCACTAACTGAAAAAAAAAAATGGCTGATCATGACACTACTGGGGTCATTTACGACACTAAAAATGGCTTATTCGACACTTTCACACTTTTGTTAACTTTTCCCATTGACTTATAATGGAAACTTTTTGAATAACTTTTGAACCGTTTAATATTTTTCACAAAATCTTCAAAGGCACATCAGGGACCCCAACAACACGTTCCCGAAGTTTTCGGACCAGTCGTGCAAACCATGTGTCCTGTAGGCAAGAGCAAAGAATTCAGCAAAAGCATAAAGCATATTTTGTTTGAGCTTAATAACTCCGCAGTCAGATATCCGACCGGTACAAAACTTAACAGATCCCAAGATCTACCATGCCCAATCCATTGAACAGTGGCAAAGTTATTAAGATGCAAAGTTTGACCCTTTAACCTTAAAATGGTGCTTCAACCTAACTATGGTGGCACTACCATGCTACCATACTATATATATATATATATATATATATATATATATATATCTACACACACACACATATATACAGATAGATAGATAGATAGATAGATAGATAGATAGATAGATAGATTCATTGCAAAAACACCTTCATTAATGCATCATTATGGTTGAAGCATTAAAAGTAGGAAATATGACTTTAGGTTTCCCCAGCCCCACTATGCATGTAGTAACAGGCATGAGGGGTGTGTTTGGCATTGTGAACCCTTATGTTCACACCATTCCATGAGTAAGTATGGTAAGACTGATACTGCATAGGAGAATGGGTTGATCATTAGGGTTCACAATCCCAAACTACACCCTCATGCCACTGCTCCAACATGCACAGTGGGGTGAAGTCTTAGGACTTGGGAGCACTATAGTCGATTTCCTACATTTGTTGCTTCAACCCTAATGATGCATTAACAAAGTTTTTGCAATGAATTCTTACTTTTGAGAAAGTATAATCATATCCCTATTTGATTATGGGAGCAGTAGAAGCTCAGGACCCTCTGGGCTCTGTGCTCCCATCCATGCCTGTTATAATTAGACTTCAACTTTAATGGCAGATGAGGACCGATTGACCCACCCTGTCTTCCCATTTCCATACCTATTGGATAAGCTGCAGATCCTAGTTCACCAGCATCATACTTCTACCCCCACTATGATTGCCTTATGTCTGTCCCATCCATTCTTGAATTCTCCCACTGTTATTAATCCCACAACCTCCTCAGGAAGGCCTTTCCATGTGTCGACCACTCTCTGTAAAAATACTTCCTCACATTGCCCTTAAGCTGCCCCTGTATCTTCCAACAGTATCCCTTTGTTCTTCACATCTCTTTTCTGAAAGATGCTGCACTCTTGGACTTTGTTCCTCATTTCCATGTGCAAGTGCAGGGACCTCTAGGCCTTGTGATCCTATCAGTCTATAGTGAGTGGTACAGCCCTGTGCTCTCATACATGCCGATTATACTTGTCCTTCATTTGCATGTGGGACTGTAGGGCCCTCTGGGCCCTGCACTCAAATCAGTCCATAGTGAGCAGTGGGGCACAGGGCCTCCAGGGCCTGTGCTCCCATCCACTACTACTGTATGTAACTGTCCCTCATATGTGCATGTGGGACACCCACCAGAGCATAGTGTGTTGTGATATCACTGAACCTTGCAAAGCAGTACTGATGCCATGTTGATAATGCATGCCACAGTATAGGTCATGTGCCCCATTCATTTACAATTCACCAACAGTTTGAACAGGGCCTAGTAATATGAAAATAACCTTACACCCAAAGGTGTACTAAACTACCCATAGCGATGAAGCTGTATCTCTAAGCATTTTCAAGATATACAGTAGCATCTGAAAAGTACACCAACCACCACAATGTTACTTTAAGGAAATTCCAAACTTCAAAGTGTTAAAACTCTGCCACACAGTAACATTTTTCCACCAAACCAGCTGAAGGCACACTTTATGGCAAGTCCTTTGTACGCTGAAAATTTCAACACAAAAGCCCAAACCATTGTTTAGTTATGAAGTGACAAAGAAACAGACATATTTGGAAAAGTAGTGTTGCAACCTGTGTTAGTACCCTAGTTCTTTTGGCAAACAATGTTGCAATTAAGCTGTTCAAATTAAGTTAGCCATATCAACAGAACTACCCAACAAGATAATGCATGCAAAATTGCATGCATATCCATTGAAAGTTTGATAATTTATTAAGTGAAAATTATGCAAAATTGGAAACTACGAAAATGGAAAAACATGCACAGTAAATGTAAGAATGGTTAAGACACAATATCTCAGAAACCACATAAGCAATTCAAATGAAATTAGCAAAAATAACAGATCTACCCCACAAAATTATGCTTGGAAACATTCTTGCACATCCGTCAAACAGTTTCAAAGTTATTAAAGTGCAAAGTGTGCAAAACTGGATGACTGAAAAAGTTGCAAAAACACATAAATGTAAGGATATTTGAGACATGGTATCTTCAAAACTGCACAAGTGACTCAAATGAAATTAAAGATATCAACAGAACAGCCCTACAAAATGATGCTTGCAAAATTTTGTGCACATATGTTGTAGGGCTCCAGAGTTATTAAAGTACAAATTACATAAAATTGGAAGACCATTGATGGAAAAAAAACATGTAAGTTTAATGATGTTTGAGACACAATATCTCACAAATCGCACAAAAGGCTCAGATGAAATGTACCACATTTACAGACATATCCCTGAGATTATGCATGCAAGCTTTAATGCACATTTGTTTAAGGATTATAAAGTTATTAAAGTGCAAATATGTGAACATGGAAGACTGTGAAATGGAATAAAACGTACATTTAAGGATGTTTGAGACACAGCATCTCAGAAAACTGAAGTCAGATTCACATGATATTTACAACTTAAGATCTACCTCAGGAGCTTAGGCATGCACAAAAATCATGCAAATCCATTGAAGAGATACAAAAGGTATTAAGGTGCAAAGTATACAAAACTGGATGACAGTGTGGGAAAAAGTACTGCCATTATCGATTTAAATTTTCCTGTAGGAAATAATGAGAATTAAAATTTCATAAATGTAAAATAGATTAATATTTTTCATCATCAAAAGACACATCTGGGACCAAATGTTTTCTACCCTGAAAATTTCAGACCACAACATAACGGCATTTATGAGATACAGGTGGAAAATGTGAAAAAAGTTGGTAAATTTAGGATTCTGTGACAGTTTCCATCTCACAAACCACACAACAGATTTGCAAATAATTCAGCACATCAAGGAACCTACCCTTGGAGATTATGCATGACATTTTTGTGCAAATCTGCTAGGTGATTCAATGTTATTAAGGTTTAGGTTTTGGGTTTAACCAGAAGTTTGCCTCAACCCTATATACTGGTGCTACTATATATGTATAATATATATATATTTATATATATATATATATATGTGTGTGGTGTTCGGGTTTTAACTAACACCTCACTTACACAACAACAGGCATGGGGATGTGCCTTGAGGTTGTCAACCCTAATTCTCATCCCATTCCATAAGTAAATAAGCTGAGATGGATACAGTATAGGAGAATGGGTAAGCATTAGGAATGATAACCCCAAGACACCCCGATCTTGTTGGCTATGTGCAGAGTTGGTGTGGGGTGTTATGGTTGGAAAACATAACACCATTTTCCTACTTTGTCACTACAACCCCTAACTGATGCATTAATGATATTTTTGCAATTTAATGTCTTAGTTTTCAGACAGTATAATCATATCCTTATTTTCCAGTGGAAACACAGGGTCCTATGGGCCTTACTCCCACTCATCTATAGTTTTGACATAGCATAATCACATCCTTTTTGGCTTGTCGAATGCAATACCCTTCAGGCCTTGCACTCCCATCCCACTAAATGTGCATGTATATTATGTAGATGTGGAAGGGCTCTGTGTTTCCATTTATAGGACAACAGCCAATAAATTGTCAGCATAGCCATCTTATTATCCCACCTCATGTACCTGGTAGAAAATTTTGAATCCCCACCAAACATAATTCTGTGCAAGTGCTACACCATTCCATGCCACAGGTGTGAAACACATTTTGGCCAGGATTTGAAATGACAACTATGACATGCATGAAGTGGGGTAATGAGAAGGCTATGTTGAAAATCTGATGTGAAAATATATAAATGTCCAATGTTTCGAGCAAAGCGTAGCAAAATTGCAACAAATGGTCATAACTTTGACATTTTGCATATTTTGATCCAACATTTTCAACATAGCCTTCTTCTGACTCAACTCATGAACAACGGGCAGAAACAATTTCCAAATCCACCTGAAGGTGAATTCACTAAACAAGCTAAATCACTTTTCAGGTGGGGTTGCATAATAAATTTGCCTTTAAGGGCGAACAAAGTTGTCCAGGTGCAGTCCTTCCCCTACTTGAAGATGTGGTGTGCTCAGAGGGGGTAGAAAGGGGAGAAGCAGGGGAACAGAACAATAGGATGGCAACAGGAAGGAAGGGGCTAAAGGAGGTACATAATGGACTGCACAGGAGTGGTTCAGCCACTTTTGCTGAAGTTTTGTTCCTCCCACCACTCCTTTTAATTATGGAACATGTGGGGAAGACAGTCAATAAGGGACTGTGTGTTAAGAGGAAGACAGTCAAATTGGGACTGTGTGTATAGTCTGTCAAGGTGGATGACAGAATTTGTCCGGAGGGACGATATTGGACTACCAAAGGTGGATGGCAGAAAAGGGGAAGGAGGGAAGGAGGGAAGGAGGGAAGGAGGGAGGTGGGGAAAGAAAAGGAAGAGGATGGAAAGAAGGAGAAGCTGAAGGAGAAAAGTGGTCTCGGTGCTCACCATTACCTAATAGAAAAAGAGGAAGAAGGCACCCAGGTTTTCACCTGGGGAGCGAGGATCAAAATCAATATATGGATGCAATAAAATGCAATGCAGGAAATATAATAATAAAGAAATGAGAGGAAATGGAGCATGTATATATAATAAACTGATTGCCAATCTGAGCACAACAACATACAGAGGTCTGTATGTTTTGGGGGAAGAGAATCCGGGACAATGACAATCTATTGTTGATGAGGTGAGATCCCAAAGGCAGTGTTGAAAACTTAGGGACAAAATGTAAAAATGACCGAGTAATGAACCAAAGTTGAAAATCAATTGAAATACATTGAACCACAGCACAAAATAGGATCCTGTTTAGCAAAAGGATCCATTATCATGCTTTCCCATTGACCACAATGGGATTAGCATGATGCAGAATCCTGTTTTGCAAAAAGGATCCTTTATTTTACTTCCCAATGTAGTCAATGGGAAAGCACGATAAAGATGTTTTTGTCAAACAGGATCCTAAATCAAATCAAATCAAATCAAATCAACTTTACTTATATAGCGCCTTTCAAAGCCAAGGTGCTGTACATAAGAACATATACATAAAATAGATTAAAACAACATTAAAATATGTCAACTATATTTAAATAAAGGCTAAACTAAATAAGTATGTTTTTAAACCAATTTTAAAACTATCGAAGGTTGGGCATTCTCTCAGCCAATGAGGTGAAGAATTCCACAGGGCTGGTGCTGAAAAAGCAAAAACACGTGAACCTGATGTTTCAATTGAACCGTGGGAATCTCTAGCAATCCCTCATTGGCAGAACGGAGATGATGGAGGACAGAAAGGAATCAGGAGATGTTTCAGGTAACGGGTCCCTGGTCATGTGGGGCTTTAAGGTTAGTAAACCAACATGAGGTGATCCGCCACCTAACAGGCAGTCAGTGCAGTCATGTGGAGCACAGGTGTAATATGACTGGTTCTAGATGTCCCAGTCAAAAGCCTGGCTGCTGCGTTCTGCTGCAGCTGCAGGTGGCGGATATCAACCCCAGGTAGCCCTAGGTAAAGGTAATTGCAGTAATCAAGACGGGTAGTGACAAGGCATGGACCAATGCTGGAAGATCACCAGCCGGAACCAGGTGTTTCACCGGGTGATATTCCTCAGATGGTAAAGAGGATTTGACAACAGCTGATACCTGAGTTTTAAGGTCAGTCTCTCATCAAAAATAACACCCAGATTACGCACCTGATTGGAGGTAGGGGCGGCATACCACCAAGTAACAAACCTGAGGGTTGTCCAACTCCCAAACCTGCCCCGGATGACCTGGGTCCACTACTAATCGTCAGTCTTATCCGGTTCAGTCTCAACCAACTGGAACTCATCAAAGTCTGATCTCAGCAAGGCAGTTGTTTATACGGAGAGTGCATCACCCTGGCCGGGAGAAGGACAGATACAGCTGGGTATCATCTGCATAGCAGTGAAACCCAAACTGTATCACCTGATGATTTCTCCCAATGGCAGCATATACACTGCAAACAACATGGGAGCTAAATGGAGCCCTGTGGTATCCCACAAGGCAGGGAATCAGCGCCAGAGGAATAAATTTAAGTGGCAACTCTCTGAGACATGTCTGTGAGGTAAGAATGAAACCATTTGAGGACTGTACCAGACAGCCCACAATAAACCACATAGGCGTTCCAATAGCACAACATGGTCTACAGTGTCAAATGCAGCGAGAGAGAGAGATCGAGAAGGACCAGAATGGTACATGCCTTTTGATCTCTAGCCATTAGAGATCACTCAATACGCGGACAAGGGCAGTCTCGTGCTGTGCTTCTTCCTAAAACCAGACTGGAAGTATCATAGACATTGTGAGTCATAAGATGATCATCCAGTTGCACGCAACTGCCTTTTCAATAACCTTACCAACAAATGGCAGGTAGAGATGGGCCAGTAGTTAGCTAGATAATCTAGATCCAGGAGGGTTTTTAAGGAGTGGTCAAGCGACCGCCTCCTTGAGAGTGTCAGGAAAGATTCCCTCTCCAAGGACTTCCAGACAATGTCAGCAAGGATTGGGCAGATTACTTCTACACATCCTACTAAGAGGGGTGTGGGGCCTGGATCCAAACTACAACTAGTTGGTCACAATATCTGGATGATCTTTACAATGTCACTGAACTCCAGCCGGAGAAAGTCTGACCAGTCAGACCGATACATGCCACTTCCGTCGATCACCACAGTCCCCAAAGGAGAGGTCAGACTGATGCCAGACCTGATGCTGGCAACCTTATCTGCAAAAAACTGAGCGAACTCCTCGCATCTTAGCTGAGAAAAGCTTCTCTGGGCTGGAGACAGATTGGATTGCACAATCTGTCCACAGTCCAAACACTGAGCCGGTCGGTTCTGTGCAGCAGAAATCTCCTGGACAGGAATTCTGCCTTCACGTGGTGATTTCTGATTGATAGCCATCATAATGTGCCATCAACCTAAGCCTGTCAACATCATTGCCCGACTTCCGCCAGACTCTCCAACCTTCAAGGAGCCATCAAAACAAGGGCTCCTTGGGCCGGAGGTGAAGGCGAACCCTGAACAGGAGCAATTTTGTCCAGAGCATCTCCCACAGCCTTATTATAGGCTAGTACGAGATCATCTGGACTCATGGATTCACCGACAAACCCGATAGATCCAGTACGCTGTTAGGTCATTGGGGTTAACACCCTTAAAGGCGGTGCCGAACCATCTCCGTGGGGCAGACCTATTTGGGGGCCCTGAAGCTGAACCTTATGGTGTGATGGTCAGACCAGCTGACTGGTTCCACCCTAGGTCAGCGATCTCCATACCCAAAGAAGATCAGATCCAATGACCCCCTACGTGGGTCGAGGGGTAATCTGCTGTTGGGCCCAGCATTGTCATCAGCTGGAGGAGATTTGACCAAAATCGAGAGTTCATCATTGACCCAGGCATTGAAGTCACCCAGAACTATCAGTCTGGGGAACCTCAAAACCAAGTCTCGATGAAGTCTGCTATCTCCTGCAGGAAATCTCCACCATCACCTGGTGGAAGGTAAACGAGGAGAATCCCACAACCTACACCCTCTCAGGATATATTCAAAGGATCTGGTAGTTCCTAATGGCACATCCACAAGGCCCAGCTCAGTCTTAAACATAATGGCCACAATCCCGACCCTACGATCTCAACTTGGACGATGTATTTCAACAAACCTGGTTGGAACTGCCAAGGCCAATATAAGGTTTGATTTTCATCCAGCCAGGTCTCAGTGATGCAAGCCAGATCAGTTGACCCAACAAGATCAGCTATAATACCTGTCTTGTTTTTATAGATCTGGCATTGCACAACACCGCCAAGGCAGGATGAATTGTCGAGTAAGACCTGGCACCTGTCCATTAACATCGAACCCTTGGGTATGGGGACAAAATCAGGTTAATCCCATTGTAGTCAATAGGAAAGCACCATAACACAGAAACACACACACACATACAGTACACATGCACGCTTGCATGCACACACACACACACACACACACAGAAAATTGAAAAGCATGTACCTTCTCAAACAAGAGCGTTAGAGTTAAGCAATTGAATAAGCTGCAAAAGATTCAGGGATTTATTATTTTGGTTTCACTGAGAACTGCAGAATTAATTCTGTCTGGTACATTGCAATCCTAGAATTTTAGTCATTTAAAAGCAAGTCACCATACAAAGCATCAAAATGCCTGAGGTACTGTAGAAAGGTCTATAATCTACCTGGTAAGGTCTGCTTATTTCTCATAACAATAGTTTACTGTACTGTGCCTGGTAAGTCAAGTGATGGTGGCTCCTTGGAAATAAGATATACACATAGGAAATAAATGGGCCCAGTTTGGTGACATTACTTTGACTCAAGTTTCTGTAGCTCAGTTGGAAGCTATTATTTATTTCTATTGCTGTACACATTGCTGGGGACCTACAGATCCCTTCTATTTCAAACAGGATTTGAAGCCTTATACCTGTGTTCTTTACTCGTTGGGGATTTTCAGACCATCACAATAAATATACACACAGACTGGCTCTGTTGCCTGCCTGTCTGGTAGGATAGCAACCCTAAAGCCCAACCACATTGACACCTATTCACTGTTTATACACTCCGATGCCTGTAAGCCTTCAAAGACACAAGTGACAGTGTTATAACATGGAAATAAATATACAACATTGCACTCACCTCTGCCCAGGTGTGTGAAGCTTATAGCCCTTATGATAAAACTGCCAAAAAGCAATCATCAAAGGGTCCCATAATAAGTATAGACAGTGAGGCAGAAAGGACAAGTGATGTCTCAGAATGCAAATAGTACTGTAGAAGGCAATGATGCCTTTCAGACTTGTGGGGCTTGGATTCAAGCAACAACCTGACCCCGACCAGCAATAGTGAGCAGTACCTGTGCAACATCATACAGCCTGAACAACACATCAGCAAGGTCAGGATGCATTGCTCTCACTCAACAACTGACACATGGAGAGCAATGAGCTTGGAGGTAGTTGTGTTCTACAAATTATAAATCATGATTTCAGAAATTCATATACTCCATGGTCCAGATATTCAAAGGGTTGTGCCATGCGCTATAGGGCTGCACCAGCGCCAAGTCCAAAATGCACCATTCTGTGATATTCAGCGGGAGGCAGATGGCTTCAAATCACACTGCCAAGAGCGCAATGATAATGAATGCATGTGCAACTGAAAGGGAGGAACCATGCATAAGCGGCGCAGTGTGATATTCAACAACATGCGCTATGTGCAATAGGGAGCAAGCAGAAGTTTCGATAGTGGAAATGAGCCAAAATAAAAGGAACAAGAGAGGTGCAAGAACGCTACATGGAAGGACATGTTGCTGAACCATAGCCAGCCACACAGCAACACACACACACAGGGCAGGACAGAGACAGGCACCTGGAACCCCCAGGAACAGGGAAGGTGTGGGAGCCACAGCCACAGTGCAGTGCAGAAGGGATGTGCCACACAGCACTGAGGCCACCACAGGAAGGTGTCCCGGTGCAGAGGAAGTAGCAGCCAGGACAGCGGGGGACACAAGCCAGGGACATGGCCAGTGCCAACATCCAGATGGAGGCAGTTATGAGGGGGGTGAGAAGGCAGGCAGCAGGGGCACAGCCGTGAAAGGGCCCATCAGCGGTATGTCCCCAACAGGCAGTACCGAGCCCACACCAGCTTCGAACTGTACACCGATACCAAGATAGTGGGCTGGTACCGCCTGAACAGGGCAAGTCTGAGGTGGCTCTGTGAGCTGTGCAGTGATGTGATGCAGGCACCCACCAGACGGAGCCATGCTCTGTCAGTGGAGACAAAAGTGACAGCTTGCATGTGCCTGCTCACCAGGTACCTTCAGAGACCAACAGGGGACATGACAGGCATTACCCAGTCAGCTGCGTCATGCCACTTCACCCAATTCCTCTGCACACTGCTGCCATGCTACGGAGTACATCCATTTCACCTGCACACTGACGGAGCGCACAGCAAACATACAGGAGTTTCACAGGGTATACGTATGCCTGGTGTGCTAGGGGCAATAGACTGCACCCATGTGGCCATCTGCACACCACCTGGCCCGAGAAGCACATACATAATCAGAAGGGGTATGCAAGCATCAACTGCCAGGTGGTAGTGGCGCCAGGGGCACATAATCAATGTCTGTGCCATGCACCCTGGGAACACATGATGCCTTCATCTGGCACCAGTCAGCACTGTGCCACAGATTCGAGACTGGGGACATCCTCACTGGCCACTTAGTGGGTGAGTATGCAAACCACATGGAAAGACATGGAGCTTGGGAGGAGCATAGTCAGAGGTGACATTGGTATGGCCTAGATGGCCCAAGGCAGGCAACAGCTGATCACCAAACTAACTTCCACCTCTACACACAGGTGACAGTGGATACCCTCCGTCCCTGGCTGCTCACACCATACCGGTGGCCCGCGACCCCATTGCAGCAACGCTACAATGAGGCACATGCCACCACATGCAATGTCACCGAGCGGGTGTTCGGGATGCTAAAGCGCGTTTCCGTTGCCTGGTCATGTCTAGCGGTGCCTACAATTTCAGCCCTCAAAGGCCTGTGGGCTATTCCCGGCCTGTTGCATCCTGCACAACATGGCCAACAACTGTGGGATAGCCATACGGGTTGAAGAGGGGACAGCGATGGGGACGATGAGGACGCTGGTGAAGATGGTGATGGGCAGCCCCTTGGGTGATGGGACCCCGACTGATCCGGCTGGCACAGCTGCACTGGGACACCATCACAGAGGCACTTCAGCCAACCCAGGTAAGTCATGGGGCTATGTGCAACCACCAGTGGCAAAGGCACAACCCACAAACACGCATGAACAAACACCAGGGTACATGTCATCAGGGAAGTGGCCGGCATGGAACCGCACACACCGCCAGGGATGGGCAAGGTCTAACACGGCATGCTGTCACACACACACACCTCACAAGACATGTACAAGGGTAGGAGGCATGCAGACCCCGACTGCCACTCCTAGCCACACACCGTCCACAGACCACCACACCCAGTGCCTCTCATTGTGCATGTGTCAGACTCTGGGCACCATTGCAGATGACCCGGACAACTGCGCAGGCATCATCATGCACCGCCACAGTGGACAGCAGCCAGGAGGGTGTGCAGATGGAATGTGTGTGTGCGTGCAGGGCCATCCCCACCCGTGCATTGCACGCTGAACAACACAATGGCATACAGGGCAGCATCAGGCAGTAGCCATGCTGGGAGACAGGTCAGTTACGTGCCACAGTGCCACGGCCACCAAGGATGCATGGGCGGCCCTGCTGAGACCTGCCAGCAGTGACAGGCTGACCAATGGCCTCATGGGGTGGCACCAGCCAGTCCTCCAGGGTTCCACTGCATGAGCGCACTGTTGCTTGCACGGGGATCTGCAACACTGAACATGCCTGCACCAGGCATGCTCGGGATGCTCACAGCTGAACCCAGTGTCGGCGAGGAGGGTGTCACACGATGGCAGGAATGGGGGTCGACATTGCACTGCGGGTGTCTGTGATGAATGGAAAATAACTGTGTGCCCATTGTGGCCATGACAGCTGTGATTGCCTGTGTCTGCCTGTCAATGGCAGTGGTCACATCCTCCGCAACCAGTCCATCCCTGCCAGGAGCAGAGTGGTGTTTCTGCTGCGCTGCTCCTCTGCCTGGCGCAGAGCCACACTGAGTGCATCCACTGCCGTCACGATCCCCACCTGCTGATTGACTGATGCTTGGAGTATGCGGGTGTGCTCATCTAAGAGGTCATCTGCCTGATCGGCATGCTGTCCCTCATGGTGTTCACAGTCCTGATGGTCAGCACCCTTGAGTGTGGGTGCTGCACACCAGGGCCAGGCCTGGGCATGTCCACATGTGGTGCACTGATGCTGCCCCTGACACTGTACCCCATGGCCATTGGTTGACTGCTGATACTGCCCTCTGGCTGCCACTCTCTAGGGCTCAACGGTGCTTCCGCAGTGGCCACAACAGCCCCACTGTCCTGGACACACACCAGTGCTGCCCCACTGGTGCAGCCAGGCACAGGCTGGGACTGTGATATCATGCAGGCCTCCATGGTGGCACCACCCACAGCCATGCCTGTGATGTCACCTGCTGTGTGGCCATCCTGTGGCCCCACGTATCACTACCCATGATGTTAGCTCCATCATCATTGGTGATGGATCTGGCACCAGCCTCTCAGCATGCTGGCATCCATGGACACTGGCATGCTGGGACAAGGGCAGACCTCCTCCGCACCTGGTCCACCAACATCAGTCCGGATGTCCAGGCGGGCCCACTGTCCCTCTGACCCTCATATGCCTGTGGAGGTGGATGGGCCTCCTCCATCTCCATGCTACCACCCTCAGTGGAGAAGCCACCACCACTGACCCATGTAGATGCTCAGGAGCTGTAAGGGAAAACAGTAGCATTAATGTATGTGACCTACCCTGTCCCCCCAATTGACAGACGGGACCTACTATGCAGTGACGGGCTACCACCGTTTGGAATCCACCATCCGGAACACCCTCGATGGTGCAACACTGCATGCTGCCAGCAACCCGCTCTTCTTGTGGGGTCAGGCATTGCACCTCCGGATGTCCCCACGGTCGCGAGACCATGCTGCCCTGATGGCAGCCACCTTCTCATAATCCTCTGCCTGTCCTTGCCCATCTTCTTTTGCACTCCTGCAAGGACCACTGGTGGCTGCCATGCAGGTTGACAGCATGAGCCACCTCCTCCCATGCAGCAGCACGGGGCTGTGGTGTTCTCTGGTGTCCACTGAGCAACTGTTCCTGGTCGAGGTAGGCCTCAAACAGGGCATCTGTTTCTGCCTTGGTGAAGTTAGGCCTCCTCTTCCTCCACATCTCTGTTCCTCTTCCTCCACCTCACGATCAGTCATTATTCCTCATGTGAGAATGACAGGTGTTACCTGTGACTGTGCAGTCCCATGCATGTCCCAAATACCACAGTCCACACTCCCAAACAGCATGCAACTCACCACAATAGACTGCAGTAACCGACTATGGCCAGTGCAGCCCAATGTCACAGTTTTATAGCGCAACACATGCAAATGAGGCAGACGATTTTTAAATGGTTGCAAAGGCAATGACTGCACCATTGAATGGCTGATTAGCTGATTTGCATACGCCAGCTGAATATTGTGCTGTTGCACTTTGTGCAATTGTGTTGAACGTGCTCAGCCAAAGAGCGCAGTTCGTGACATGCGCAGTACACACCTAACTGCACATGCCTGGGTGATGACACAGGCGCCTGCAACACTGCTGACATGTTGTGCACTGGAGGCAATGCAGGGAATGGCCGTCATTGCCAGTGGTGCTACAGCGCTGTTCACATATATGGTGCTGTGGCACTGGGGCGCCGTGGGTGCACTGGGGCCACAGTGCTGTAAGGCCGCTAGGAGGTGGCACACAAGCACCCAATTGCACTAGATGCATTGGGTTCCAATCGTGCTGTGGCTGCCCATGCCGAGAGACCCTGACCCTGTGCCCAACCTTTGCCCCTAAGTGCCATATGCGTCAGGAAATGGTGCACCACTATCATGCTGTTGGGTGACAGTGCGATAGGGAATGGCAGTGCTGTACCGCTAGCATCTACATGTGGCAGGACCATGCTGCCAAGTGCCATTTGAACCAACTATTTGCTGAGATGGTGCGGTGAAGGGCAGTGATGTGGAGCCAGGCGGAGCTTGCAAACCTGGTGGCCATTGTAGAGCCCCATGCTGGGGCTCTATAGTGATGCACCCTGGACAGGGCCAGGAGTGCAGTTTGGTAGGAGGTGGCTGATGCACTGGAGGAGGCAACTGGTATCAGGCGCATAGTGGAGCAGTGTCACCACCGGTATGGGGACCTCAGGTGCAGGGACCTGGACCTGCTTGCCCACCTGCAGGCACGTGCCGGGAGGGGCAGGTGCCATAGCCAGGTTGGTGTCCCATCCGCCACTGTTGTTATCATCCATCTGATGTCACACAGTTGCATGTAGTCCGGCACATGGGGAGCCATCCAGTGTTGACTGTGGTGGTGGTATTGGGGTGTGGGGTGGATGGGATGGCCGGTGGGAGTGCACACACATGGGGTGGGGGACTTTGCTACCAGATTGTACTGATGTTCCTCTCCCATGTTTGCACCTTAGGCCCAGAAGGCGCAGGCTGGTGAGGAGAGGAGGCGCCACCTGGAGGACCAGCAGGACGGAGGGGTGAAGGTCTCTAGAGGTGAGGGACCAGCCTGATGATGGTGAGTGCCTTACATCCATGATTACTATTGCATGCTGTATAACTGGGTGGGCAGCGGGCATGGTCACCATCCATTGACACCACTGCCGTGCACGCAACTTGTACAGTCAGCACTGTCCAGTGGCACTGCATATCTGGGATTGCATTAGTGGTGGTCCATGCGTGCACTGGGCACATGGCTGTGCCACTGCCTTCACACCACATAGCCAAGTCACTGTACGGCCACGGTGGTGCTTTGCAGGTTATGGGCGGTGGGTGTGTGCAGTGGTCCACGTGGCTGTGGCTGCCTGGGTAGAGTAGGTCTTGTGGACACGGTCACTGTGGGTGGTCGCACACCATCACAGGTGTGGCACATGGCTGTATGCCATGCACAATGGGTGGGCTGCAAGGGCTGGACAGTCACACTTACTGACTCTGCTACCTCCGTCCTAGGTGGGGCGACTCCAGGCACTGGGCAGGGGACTGCAGGAGCTGCTACAGGTGGCGAGGGCAACCCTGGAGCTCCTCCAATGTATGGACTGCCACGGGTGAGAGGCGGAGGAGACATCGGTGCCACGTGGAGGAAGACGGGGCAGATGCTGACCATCCATGCCTAATTACACCTCCCCGGACCCACCCTCCACCCTTCTTCCCTCTCCCATATGTTCACCCTGCTCCTTACCCTCCCCACCTGGTATGTAGCCCTTCCCCCATTGTACATAGTTGTATATAGGTTTTGTATTACCTGTTTAAATACATTTATTTTGTTATGACAACTGTGGTGGTCTCTGATTTGCAGTGGGCTACAGGTGCTCAGCTGCAGTGGTGTGCATGGTGTCAGGCATGGTGCACGCATGGGCGTGTGTGTGTGTCAGAAGGGAACTGCCTATGGTGTGGGCAGGGATCAGTCACTGTCCGTGGTTTGTGTGTTGTTTTCTGTGCACTGGACGCCTGTGTGCAGTGGTCCACAGTGCATGCACTGTGTGCATGGCACCCCGTCAGACCGTCCATGGCCTGTGCAGCTGACACCCTTGCATATCTGTGATATGCACGGTCTGCTAGCATGTCAGTGGTGGCTGTCCATGCTGGATAACAACTGTAACTGGCACAATGCCAGGTTACCTGCCATCACCAGTATGGTGCACGTATGCCTCGGTGGCACTGTGGCCTCCACTGTTGTTGTCCCCTCCATGCTGTCGCTTGTGTCTGTTGCAAGGATATGCTCCAGTGTCTGTCACTTGTGCTCTGGCAGCATGCTGGTGGCATACAGCTTCATGGTGCCTGCCAGGTGGCTGGCACACCTCGCAATGTGAGGGTGCTGGTCATGTGTACACATCATCCGTGGCCACACACCAGTGGCTTGGTTGACCACTACTGTGTCCCTGTGTTGGTGTGCCCTTGGGTATGGGTGGGTGTTTGTTCATGCACTGTGTTGCATCCTGTGTAGCACATGCTTCCATGCAACACTGTGCGTGTCTGTGCTGGCTGTTGTGGCAAGTGCTGCGATGGGATGTGTCCTTGGGAGGGTGTTCAGGGTGCTGTACCACTGGTGGTGGGGTCCGGGCATGCCCTGTACCTTGTGTGGCGATGCATGGTCGGTCTCTCAGCTGTACTCGGGGCTGCAGGGTGGCACTGTGTATGCTGTTGTTGCGTTGCTGTCTGCTGCCACCTGCAGCAGGGTGCACATGGTGGGGCTGCCTTGCGTGGCTCCATGGTGCACAGGGTTGCATTGTCACAGTGGGGTGGTGGCATGCATGGGGTGTCCTGCACTGTTGGGTGCTACTCCTGGGAAGGGTGTACGGTGATCATGATGCAGGGTGTGCTCTGCATTGGTGGGATGGTGTGGCACAGGGTGGTTGGCCCTCCTTGTGTGCCAGTCACAGCTTGCCAGTGGGTGTGCTGGGGCACCATGGCCCGGCTGTGGGTTGGTTGCTGGTATCCATGGGCGGTGGTTATTTCAGCTCTCCCCAGTTGTGCAGTGCATGGGGTATGGGGATGATGTCTGTTCTGCTGTGTGCTCCTCTGCCCATTTATGGCATGGGTGGTGGACCCTGCATCCCAGGTAGAGCTGTTGCATTGCTGCCCTGCTGCACAGGGTGTCCCTGGTTGTGCTATGGCACATCTGGACTGCTCCACTGAGCATCCCTTGTTGCGCTATGGTGCATCAGATATGCACAACTGCACATCACTGGTTGTGCTATGGTGCAGGTGGTGTGATATTCAGCCGTGTGCCATAGGCGCATCTTAGCCTGTGCAGTTTTGAATATCACGCATCTTGCGCATGGGCGCAGTGGACTTGGGCTTGCTCCTGCTGTTGTGCACTTTTTGGGTGCAGTTTGAATATCTGGGCTCATTTGTTAGAAACTTCATGAGCAGCAAAGCAGTTTTCAGCTTAATTTCAATCACGATTTGATGGGATGTGGCACATTAGTCATGCTGCATTACCACCACTGTTAACAGAATGACTTTTGGAAGCAGTAAATGTGGAATGAAAGCAGCATGCTGGCATGGTCCGCCAGTTTACTAATATCTTGCAGCGATATACCAAGCATGCAGATGGTCCTGGTGCACAATGCATGTGGCCTGTCCCATCTTCTGACTTACTGATTATGCCCCAAGGAACATATTGCAGCCTTCATATGCTGCAGACATCACTCCATTTCTTAATCTGTCCTGATTATCAAGTGGTGCCTACATGTCCGGTGGTGCACTTGCCCCATCATACACTGTGTTTACATGCAGTTTTCATTACAATTGAATTTTTGGGGTGTATTCAGTTAACTGTGTGTATGTAACACAGTGACTGACTTGTTCTGGTGCAGAGCTGTATGTACCATGTTGTGCTCCACTGACTAATTCTGTTCCTAGACCTGTTTTGATTCATAGAGTGCTGCATGTTCTGTGTCCTGCTTCACTGGCCCCATCCTGGTTCAGATCAGGTGTTTAGAGTGCTTCCTGCTTGTGTTATACTCCCACCTGTCCTGGATCTGCCCCAGGGCATACTGTACTGCCTATCCTCAACCCTACTACATCTGTTCCACTACTGTACAGGTCCTGTAGGGTGGTGCCTGCCCTCTTGGAGTAATCCTACATTGATCAGTTCAAGACCTACCTGTCAATTTTAAACTGGTCTGGGATGGACCTGCGGTCTCAACTCATCAGATGGCAAGGGCGAAATCAGAGAATAGCCAAATTGCAGATGGTGTTCCCCATGGGGTCCATCCTGGGGCCCTTGCTATTCTTGATTTTCATAAATGATTTACCAAATCAATGTGGTGATAAAAACATTCTGCCATATGCAGATGATGCAGTGCTCTACAGGTCATCAAATGACTGTGGCTCCTTAAACAGCACACTGATAAAGGACCTGCAACTCCTAAAGGCATGGGTGGAAGCAATAGACTTGTGTTAAATAGAAAAAAAATTAAGGCAATCCTTTTTGGTCCCACAAGCCTGAGGCCAGATAGATCCTCAATTCTAACTCCAAGCCTCAGAAATGGCTCATGGATCCAAGCAGTAGATGCCATAAAATACTTGGGCCTAATGCTGGACCAGGACTGCACTTTCAAGCTGCATGTCGATCAGATGACTAAGACTCTGAATCAGAAAATTGGCCTTCTGTACTGCCTAGGCCCATTCATCAATCAGGCCTCCAAGCTAAGGATTGCCGATGGAATCCTCCTCCCCACCCTGTTGTATGGTTCACTAGTGCTA
Organism: Neoceratodus forsteri; assembly: GCA_016271365.2. Classification (NCBI taxonomy): domain Eukaryota; kingdom Metazoa; phylum Chordata; order Ceratodontiformes; family Ceratodontidae; genus Neoceratodus; species Neoceratodus forsteri. The sequence continues at coordinate 421,676,630 of CM057451.1, forward strand.
CACTCAGTAAAAGTCAGAAAATGCAAAACTTACCACCCTCTATCACAGGGTATGCCGATTTGCCACTGGGGCCTAGCCAAGGAGCACCACTGCCATGTGCTCCAAGCCCTGTACTGACTGACTCTGAAGGGGCCTAGAATATCTATGCCTGTACTTAGCCTACAAGCTATGGTCAGATGAGGCTCCACCTAGCTAGCCAAAATGTTATCTACCAAACAAATGCCAGACCCCTTCGATCTTCTACCTGTCAGTTACTCACCGTGCCCAAAGTCTGGTTCACACAGGGACAGAAGTCGTTCTCTGCCATCATCCCACCCTCTGGTACTCGCTTCCTGATAGTGTACAGACACATAATTCCCTTGGGGTTTTCAAAAAGTGACTCAAGGCTCACCTTCTAAAACTCAACCAATGTGCTAGCTATCACTGAAACTGGCACTCCCATATGATGTATTCCTCCTTACTGCTACTGTGTCTGTAATCAGTGTATGTTCACCTATCTGTCTCAGCTTACACAGAATGTGCTATTGAAACTTACCATAAAGTTAGCCTGATACAGTATTATAAACATAGTCTCACTTGTTGTATTCCAACCTATTGTTATGTTCCAAGTGCTACTGTATAACTCTCAAAATGTTGACCTGTTACTCTAACGTAAAGATGTATATTATTGTCTCTACCTGTGAAATGTAAAGATGTGTACTTGTCTCTACCTGTGCTTACTCCCGGGTCACCCCTGAAAAAGGGACTATCATTGTCTCAGTGGGTCTTACACATTTACCACAATTTTAATAAATAAAATAATTAAATAAATGCATAAGCCAGGCAGCACACCCATTTGCATTTACTGTAGACAGTCCCAGAAAAGGTCTGGTGCTTCTTGCAGTGAGGAAACAGTGGCTCACAGCTCAAACTGCAGCTGGAAGCACAAGTTCCAGCTGCAGCTGCAAAAGAAGAAAATCCCACTGTTCTAATACAGAAAACCTGGGAAGTGCTACTCTCACTAATCTGGGCACCCATGATTTTAGGTTCCAAGAAAAGGGCTTTTTGCCATAATTTATAAAACCAACATCAGAATGTAGCTAAATTGTCCCATTTAAATAGGCTCTGATGTTTGTTTGTTTTAAATCCATTAATTTGTAAGTTTTATTTCTCTCACTAACTGCAAAACAAAATGGCAGCAGTTCAAAAAGTTTGCCACCTGCAACTATAGGAAGACCCATCTGTGAAAGGTATTATTTTCCTGCAACATAGGATCCTTTTTGCTGAACATCTATAAATTCCATTGACAATAATGGGAACTTCAACATTTAATAACTTTGGAACAGATGATTATATTTTTCACCAAACCTTCAAAAGCACATCTGTGAGGCAAAGGCTTTCTACCCTGAAAATGTCAAACCATAAATTAAAACAGTTATGAGATACAGGTGGACAAAGAAACAGCAAAAAAAAAAGTACATTTAACAATGTTTCAGACTCTTTCTCAGAAACCCACATGCGATTCCAATGAAATTTGCCACATCAATAGACCTATCCCATGAAATTATGCATACAAACTTTCATGCAAATCTGTTGAACTGTTGCAATATTATTAAAGTACAGAAATTGGACTTTAACATAGAAGTGAGCATTTAACCTTAGCTATAGTGTCACTACCATGCCACTATAATATATACTGTATGGTAGAACGTTGTTCTAGGTAGAAATTGATACCTAGTACAACGCTGTTGTACTGTAGTAGCTACATCATTTTTGTTGTTGTGCTGCACTAGATATGTAGCTACTACAGCACAACAACTGGAATGCCTTCACAGTTGCACGTATTGGAAATCTCCATTTTCATGAAGTGGCTGCAGCAGTGAGAGTTTAATCCAGAAGACAGTGATGCTGAAACAAAAAGCAAAAGTAAGGACTCAGAAGTGAACTGATGGTTAAAAATACTTTTTTTCTTGTAGCTGTGGATCATACACTGTAAAGACAGTGTATGGTCCACTATCCCTAAACATCAGTAGCCATCTTGAGATTTTCATGACCAAATTCTCTCTCGATTCGCTCTCAAGGTTGAAACGGTCATCATGGAAAACTCTTGATGTCTACTCACACTTGTTGTGGACAGTGAACTATATATTTTCTGATATAGATATAGATATAGATATAGATATAGATATAGATATAGATATAGGGGTGCAGCAGTACCCCTTTAGTTGAGTTAGTATGCACTGTAATATTAAACATTAAATTTTGCCTTTAATAACTTTGCAACCATTTAACGGATTAGCAAAATGTTTGCATGCATAGTCTTGTGGGATAGGTCACTTGAAGTGACAAGTTTCAGTTGGTGGGATTTGTGGATTCTGAGCTGCACATAGTGCTAAAACATTAAAAATCTTTGTTTTTGTGCTTTTTGTCATTGCACTGTGCCCAGATGGTTTGGAACTGTGGTTTGACATTTTCTTGGTAGAAAGGGCTTACCTGTCAGAAGTGCCTTTTACTAGTTTGGTAGACAAATATTAATCCTTTCCAAAGTTATTTAATTTTAAAGTTTCCAATTCTGAGCAGTTCAGTTATTTGGATATCTTCCTGGAGCAGTGAATGAATTTGGTCTCATGAAAAGAATTCTTTGCTGTGAGGCCACTCTGTTTCCATGAGAAAAAAATCATTTTATTGGAGGGTCACGTGATATCCCCAGGCTAATCAGTCATAAGTCCCATGATTCCATGTTTCCAGCCTTATAATTACCTTTTCTCAGTTCAACAGCCCCAAAACATGGCAATTTTGACTTTTGAGCCCTCTTGTCCTCTTGGAGCATTTTATTTACTAGCTTGCCATCATGGACTCAATGGTTACTCCAGATCCAGTGGGGCTGACTGATGTTCTACACAATCAAGTAATTCAAAAACTGATGATGACAGCCCAGGGCTATCATACCAACCCCTTCAACCCCTTCACAAAGGGGTGACCCTCCTTACCTGGAAACTACCACCCCATCTCCATTCTCCCAGTACTAGCCAAGCTCAGGCGTCCCTAGTCCTCACTAGGCTCACATATTTCCTCTCCTCCTCAACTTCCTCTTCCCTACCAGTCCAGTTTCAGAAAAAACACTGAACTGTATCTTCACTTCTCCAGGTTACCAATGCCATCCTCTCTGGCATGGACCAAGGGCACCATACCCTAATATTTTTATCGACCTAGCAAAGTTTTGACTCCATCTGTCATCCACTCCTACTCTCTAAACTCAGATCTGCTGGTCTTTCTCCCTCTTCAGTTCACTGGTTCAGATACTATCTGTCTTGCTGTACCCAACGTGTCCTAGATGGGGATGCCCACCCTCCCATCCTAGCAGGCTTTCCCAAGGCTCTATCCTTAGTCCAATTCTCTTCTCTAGTTTCCTCAATGAACTCCTGTCTGTCTGCTCCTCTCCCCAAATCTACCTCTATGTTGCTGACACCATTCTCTACAGTTCAGGCCCTTCTGCATCCTTGGTGACAATACAACTACAGATCAACCTCACCTGTGTCCTTCAATGGTTTTAAGCCAACCAACTTAATGTCAGTGTAAAAAAAACAGTGTCAATGACCTTAGGAACCTCACAAACTTCCTAAGCTTTCCCCCTTCCCCTCTTTTTCCACTTTGGACAGCACCATCCTGGACACAGTCTCTGCCCATGAGTACCTAGGTGTCTGACTGGACAGTTGACTTCACTACTTGACCCACATTGATTATATCCACTCTACATTCCACTCAGGTTTGGTGCCATGGATAGGAACAATGATGCCCCCTCTCTTCAAGTCCACCATGAAATGCTCACTAAAACTATCCTCCCTATTTTTGACTATGCAGACATCATCTATGGGTCTGCTGACTAAATCCTCTCTAGGCTGGACTCACTTTTCAGCCTTCTGCCATTTGCCACAATTGCCCCCCTGCACATCCTGCAACCCTTTACTCCTCCTTCACTTTCCCCTCCCTTAACTCCATAAAACAGCTTCCGGCTGTGCCTCATCTCAAATATTGGTTTGGGACCCTTGACCCTTGCCTTTCTCTCCCCTTCCTCCCTTTCTTCCCTACCCTCTCTGCTCCACAGATACTCATACCTTTGACCTTCCCTTGCCCGCACTAATGCCAATCAGGTGGCATTCTCTTACCAGCTTCCTCATATTTGGAACTCTCTCTCCCTCCTCACTCCATCTGTCACTCTCCTTTCTCTCCTTCAAACATGCCCTCTCCCATTCTTCTCCACCATCCTGTACTTGTACTGCTACCCTCCTCTCTAGTACCCTTTCCTTCTGCTGAAGACCATGCCTATAATATATCTTTGCTGAAGGCTGCATCACTTTACACTGTGCTGAAAAGACTTATATTACCTCTGATCTGTTGTGCACCACATGTTATATTTTTGCATACCTAATTATGCATATAATATCCTATACTGTATTGCTGTATTGTATCCAGACAAATTTGTTGTTGCTGTATTTTGTCTCCCTTTTCCCCTTTCCCCAGTTCTCACCTGGAAATGAGCCTTGGCTCAGTGAGTCTCACTCAGGTACCAACTTTAAATAAATAATATATAAATAAATAAATAAGTAACCAGATAGCCCCAAGCTCCACTGAAAAGGAACACATCAGACTCTCCAGACCCTGAAACAGAACCTGATAAGTTGAGGTGTGCTGGCTGACTTGGCAGGCATTAAATGGACCCTGACAAAACTTACATGAAATTTCAATTTTTAAGCCCACACAGAAGCTTTTCATCACCATATCAGTGATGCCAAAGTTTGTATCAACTCCTTAGAAATCTCACATGTCCATGAAGACATAGAGATATAGAAGCTTAGAAAACAGGTCACTATATTGGAAGCCAGGGTGGAGGATTTAGAAGCTTGCAGTCATCAAAATTATTTTATTTTGGTGGGCACTACCTAACAAGCAGAAAGTACGGATATGTTTACTTTTATCCATGGCCTCCAACATGATATCTTAGCCCTCCCCCATGGTTTCTCTTTCCTTATCAAATGGGCTCACCGATTGTTACAGCCCCAGCCACCCCGAATGGCAAGCTATCATTATCCGTTGTTTGAATTACCAGGATAAAGTTTTGATTCAAAAGAATGCCTGTGCCAAACATCTTTTGTGGAATGAACAGCCCATTCAGATTTTCAGTGACACTGCACCTCTAGTTCAGGAATGTCAGCTTGCTCATAAAAGTATAAAACAGGAGTTGCATAAAGCGGTGGTCAAATTTGATATGAGATACCCTGCATGCCTGGTTGTTGCTACTGCCACCAGCACAGTTGAGTTGCAGCACCAGACAGCTAGTTTCAGAACCCACTCATGAGGAAGCAATCATAGACCTTGTACTCTCAAATGGGGCAGTGAGAGGATCTCAGATCTAGAACTGGGTTGCCATCTGGGAAGAAATGACCATCAAACAGTGTGGGTCGCGTTAAACTCAGCTACAGAGTCAAGCCATACAAAAGTGAGGGTACTGGACTTCAGGAGGGCTGACTTTGACAAGATGGGAGAGTGCCTCAGAAAAACACTAGCAAAGAGGCTAGAAGAAGGGTGGAGCAACAATGAGGAATCATCAAAACTGCCATCACAGAGGCAACAAGCCTTTGTGTGAAGCAAATAAACAAATCAAAACAAAGAAAAAGCCACTATGGTTCTCAAAAGGGTGGCTGGGAAAGTCAGGAGAAAAGATAGCATTCAGGAAGTATAAGGAAACACAGAAGGAGCAGGACAGAGAGCTGTACCAGTTAAGGAAGAAGGAAGGAGGGAGGGAGGAAGTCAGAATAGCAAAGGCCCAAACTGAGGAAAAGATAGCCAACTTCGGTTAAGAAGGGGATAAAACCTTTTATAGGTATATCAGAGAGCGTAGAAAGACAAAGGGAGGGATAGTGAGGCTGAATAGAATGAATGGTGGGTGGGCAGAGGGGACAGTGAAAAGCAGGATACTGAACGAATATTTCTGCTCAGTATTCACAAAAGAAGATGGGAAGTGCCTAATCCAATTAACAGAAGCACTCTTGATAGAGGTCGATCCCAGCCCTTTCACAGAAGAAAGGGTCTGCAAGAACTTCTAAAACTGAAGGTGAACAAAGAAATGGGGCCTGATGGAATTCACCTAGAATTCTAAAATAATTAAGAGGGAACTAGTGAAACCACTAACTACTCTTTTAATAAATCATGGGAGGATGGTGTGGTACCGAGGACTGGAGGAAGGTGGATGTGATTCCCTTCACAAAATTGTGACCAAGACAGAGGCAGGAAACTACAGACCTGTCAGTTTGACCTCTGTGGTAGGCAAAGTGATGGAGTCACTTCTGAAGGAAAGAATTGTTGAGTACCTTGAGGTCAGTGGGGCACAGGACCCAAGGCAGCATGGGTTCACAGTGGGAAGGTCATGTCAGATGAATCTAATAGATTTCTTTGACTGGGTGACCAAAGTAGTAGACCAGGGAGGGCTGTGGACATGGCCTACCTAGACTTTAGCAAGGCATTTGACACAGTCCTACACAGAAGATTAATAGTCAAATTAACCAGCCTGGGAGTGGGTCCCAGGGTGGTAGCCTGGTAAAACATTGGCTGGACAACAGGACACAGAAGGTGATTGTGAATGGAGTCCACTCTGAAGAAAGAGGCTTACAAGTGGGGTACGTAGGGTTCAGTACTGGATCCAGTCCTTTTAATGTCTTTATAAGTGACATTGCAGAGGATTGGAAGGAAAAGTATGCCTCTTTGCAGATGACACAAAGATCTGCAACAGGGTTGATACACAAGGAGGTGTGGAAAGGATGAGAAGGGACTTGGCAAGGTTGGAGGAATGGTCAGAGTATGGCAGCTAAGGATTCAATGCAAAGAAGTGCAAAATAATGCACCTGGGAAGCAAGAACTCAGGGAAGATTGCACAATGGGGGTAGTAACAACAACAAAAAGAAAGGGACCTGGGGTAATCATATCAGATGACCTTAAGGTTAGCAAGCAATGTGAGAAGGCAGTAGGGAAGGCTGGGGGATACTGGGATGCATAGGGAGAGGCATCACCAGCAGAAAACAGGAAGTTGTTATCCCTCTGTACAGACAGTTGGTGAGACCCATCTGGAGTACTCGTCCAGTTCTGGAGACCCCATCTCTGCAAGGACATAGACAGGATGGAGGCAGTCAGAGGAGGGCAACTAAAATGGTCCAGGGTCTGCAAGAGAACCGTCGAGGAGAGACTAAAGGAGCTTAATATGTTGCCCTTGAGGAAAGAAGGGAGGGGACATAATAGAAATGTTTAAGTACCTCAGTGGAATCAACAAAGTCCAAGAGGCTAGCATCTTTCAGAAAAAGAGACATGCAAGAACAAGGGACACAATTTAAAGATGGGGGGTGGTTCCAGGGCAATGTGAGGAAGTATTTTTCACAGAGAGGTAGTGGATGCATGGAACAACCTTCCTGAGGAGGTTGTGGGGTCTAAAACTGTGGGAGAATTCAAGAATGCATGGGACAGACATAAGGCAGTTCTTGTGGGGGTAGGAAGAAATAGGCTTTTGGTTAACTAGGATCTGCGGCCTATCCTGTAGGTAGGGAAATGGGCAAAGCAGGTGGGCCAAGCAGTCCTTATCTGCCATCAAAGTCTATGTTTCTATGTTTAAAGCAAGCACGTCAGAACTTCCAGCATGCACCAACCCGCGGGAACTCGGCGAGAGGTCGGCTGGCGCCACCTCAGCCCCCCTCAGACCACATCCCCAGACTTTCGGCTCAAAAGGTCGACTACTGCTGCAACCAATTGGAGCGTGAGCTCCTTTGCAGGCGGCATCCATAATGGTCCCTGTTGAAAGCCGTTTCTTACCCTGGAATAAAGCTCTATTCTAGACTGATTGCTTAGGATCATTATGTTTATTGCTGTTTGGCTTGTCAACTGCATAGTTTCACCTTGTGTTAAGAATTTAGACTGTGGAAATCATGCATTACAGCTCTCCTATTGCTCCTTTGTACTGACCACAGACTTTGGGTGCCAAAGAATACACATCCCTTGTGTGTTAAATCGATCCCCTGCTGCTTTGTCTCCCTTTTGCCCATGATCCTATTTTAACCCCTGCTCTCCTCTCTCTCTCCAGCTGAGATTGCTCTCCCAGGCTCCCTGCACGAAGCCACGGGAACTCCGGCCAGCGGGCACCAGCTCCACCTCAGCATCTGCTTGGAACCACAGCCCCGGACTCTCGGCTCAAAAAGATACGAACTGACACAACTTTTATGCCCCCCTCCCCACCCCCACCACTTATTAAATACGCTCACTTCCCACCCCTTTCCCTGTCAATGCCCCCCCTAGATTTGTGCTCCTCCAATAATACCCTCCTGTGACCTCCGATGGATTACCCGCCTCAGTGCTTAATTCCATAGGGCGATGCTTCTCTGGGTGGAAGTACCTGCGAGATTCATCCTGACTGACTACTGGCCCTGTCACCCTGACACAGCCGCCATAAGAAACAGCCCGACTGTGTGGACCTAGCGCCTAGAACTTATCTTCCCCAAGCCTCATCATGTAGGGAATTATAAGGCTTTGTATTGCCTACCCTACTCAGATACCGGCTGGTCTTCACCTGCCCAGCAGGCTATACCATGCACAGATTAGCCCCTTCTTGTGCCTTACTATATCCAGCACTATTTTGCCTGCATGCCTTTGTGAGATCATGGCTGTTCGGGCTGCACCCTTACATTTGGCTAACTCGATCATGTGGTGCATACCCCATACCTCAACCGCAAGGTCTGACTCCCACCACAGCCCACCTACTCTCCTAGGTACCTCTCACTCAGACTACTAATAGCCGCAAGCATAGGTGGTGCCTTTACAATGGCAATAATGTACTCCCTAAAGTCACCAAACATGATAAGAGGGACAAGACCAGGATTATCAAACTCTCTTTCCCTCACTCAAGAAATACTTCTCCTCCTCCTACTTTGCTCAGGTAACATAGAGGCTAAATCCTGGCCCACGGCACCTATCTCTTCACCCTCAGACCTACTCTCGATAAAGGTATGAGCTTTTGCACATCAACTTATGCAGCTTATAAAAAAATTCACCCTGATCCAAGCTTGGGTATCCCATATCTCCCCTGATATACTAGTGTTCTCTGAATCTTGGCTGAGACCAACAACCACTTATAAGAAATAAACATCCCCAGCTATGCCCTATTCAGAGCGAATAGGCAAACTAGAGGAGTGGGGTGGCCATATACATCAGAGATAAATTCTCTGTCTCCTGTACTACCTCATCATCTGGCCCCAATGAATATGAATGCCTAGTTCTTAAAGTGGAAATTATCCAGACAAGTTCCCTCCAGTTAATAGGATGTTACAGGCCCCATCTGCCGGTCTGAAGCTTCTTTCCCACCTAAGTGATGTCCTGGGACAGGGGCACTAGAAACTATCATCCTTGGTGACATTAATCTCAATTGGCTGTCCAAAGCAGCTGCCCACCTGTATCCTTTTGTGATGCCATGGGTTGACTCAGTTTATCAATGATCCAACCCAAATCCTGATAAAAGCACTATACTGGATGTGCTCTTAGTAAGCAAACCTCATCTTTTCTCATATGCGCACTTTCTTGTCAAATGTCAGTGACCACTGCTTCATCAGAGAGGTAAGATCAACAAATAAGCCAACAGCTATATCTAAATTCTCCCTGAAGATATCAAGGCACAACTTCAGTCTAACCGCCTATATTTATATAGCCAAAGCAGTCACTGCCGCCTATGATTATTTCATGACACACTGTCAGGGACTCTCAACAAGCATGCTCCCCTGACCAAAGTCCGTGCTAAGAATAAACCTTGCAAGTGGTTCTCCTCTAAGATCAGAAAATTGCTCTTGAAATAGACAAGCTCTGGAAAAGGGCTTGTAAACTGAACACTCTAACGATTAGAATCTATTCAGAAAGGCACTAACCTATGCACCAAATCAATTAAGAAGCTAAGGTTTCCTTCTTCTGCTCAGAACCTGATGCTGCCTCTAAGAGCCCGTGCACATTCTGGAGCACTATCAAGGATCTGATGGGCCACTCCATGAGTAACTCCCTTCAAATAAGATCATCACTGGCAATGCTACACTCAACGAAAGGATGAAGATCCTAGACTCCTTCAATAACCATTTTCGCTACTGCAGGTCTGGCATTTGATAACTCCCCAGCTTGTAAGATTTGCTCCATGACAGACAACTCCTCTCCATCACCTCCAGTTGCATCCTATTTATGCTCCATCCTGCTTCCATAAAAGTCGAAGACCTATTACTCCAACTGGACACCAGAAAAGGTGCAGGTGCTGATGCACTAGATCTGTACTTCCTTAAAATTGCATACCATGTCCTGGCCATCCCCATCACTCACCTATTCAATGTATCCCTCTCCCAGGGTATCTTGCCATCCATTTGGAAGACTGCTTATGTCATATAGCTCCTCAAATCAGGAGACCCAAGTGATCTTAATAATTATAGGCCCATATCTCTCCTCCAGTGCTATCTAAATTACTGGAGAAAATTGTGAATGTACAGCTAAGGTTCTACCTAGAGACAACAAATCTACTAAATCCAATGCAGTCTGGGTTCAGAGCCCAACATAGCACCATCTCAGCACTGACCAAAGTCACTGATGACAGACTGAGATCCTTGACTCTAGGAACTTCACCTGTGCAGTCTTTCTGGACCTAAGAAAAGCTTTTGACACAGTGGACCATAGCCTTCTCCTTGCCTCCTTACAAACCATTGGTGTGAACTCCTCCTCACTGCCCTGGTTGACGGACTACCTCTCAGGGCAGCTTCAGCAAGTCAAAGTGGAAGGAGAGCTGTCCTTCTCAAACCCTCCTAAGAGGTACCACAGGGATCTATCTTAGGCCATCTCTTTTTGCAATCTACATAAATAACATTGACTATTACATAAAAAAGCCAATATCCACCTGTTCGCTAATGATACCATTCTATATGTTAGCAGGCCTACGCTGGAGGCAGCCTGCAATGATCTCCAAGCTGATTCGACCTTCTGCAAAATCAGCTAATACACAAAAACTACTCTTGAATGCTAAAAAACTAAGTGATGCTCTTCTCTCCACTCGCCCATGCAAGCAACTTGACAGCCTGCAGTCTACTCCCAAAATAAACACAATACTAGGCGAGAAGCTGGAATTCATCACAGAATTCAAATATCTGGGAGTATGGATTGACAACAGTCTCTCCTTCACTGAACATATCGAGGACTTGTTAAAAAACTCCCACAAAGGCTTGGACTTTTCTTCAGATTAAATCAATTCTTTACTATAGATGCCAAGACATGACTGGTCCAATCCACCTTCCTATCTCTGGTTGACTATGAGGATTTCTCGTACAGCCAATGCCCCAGCTCATGGTTAGCCAAATTAGACATGCTGTACCACCGTTCATTAAGGTTCATTACAGGTCGTCTAATACTACCCATCACTGCATGCTGTACGCTGCTGTGGGGTGGACCTCCTTAAACTTAGGCGCCACAAAACATTGCTCTTGGACTTACCGTGGTCTCACAAAAAACTACCCACTTACACTGTAGAACTGATTTTAATCGCTCCTTTTATTTTCGTTATATTCATTATGTTGGCTTTATAGCGAAAATAAATGAAAGTGATTAAATTTAGAAATTGGTACCACCTGTAATGAGGAGGAAGCAGAGCAACTGCAGGATTTAAAAAGTGTGTCACATGTGTCAGCTATGCACCTTGTATCCCAGTCCTGGTCATTGATCTTCCAGAGAGACCCCCCATTCCAGTGATGCTTAACAGTGACACACTGTAAGAGAGAGGCAGTTGTCATCATTCCATCCTCTCTGGAATCATTCCATACATGTGTTCCATACTGTGAGGGGCTGTGACTGTTGTTTCCCTGTGTGGAGCTGGAGAGAGAGAGACGACACAGAGCAGCACGGAGGTTTGTCTGTAGTCAGGGATCGTGACCTGTGCCTGGGTATGTAAATATCGAGAGGGTGGAACCAGTGCCGCAAGTTGGTATGTGTCCATTACTTCCAGGTGTTGTCCATTGGTGCAAGCTACACTGATGTTCCATGAGAGAGACAGATAGAGGGACTATCACGGCGGCAAGAGAGAGGGAGCATGCAAGGTACAACTCCCTTAAGTCACAGGTGCTGCAATGTTATTTGTGTGTCTGTATGTCTAGAAGGAGGTAGTTTGGGAGAGAATGGGAAGTGTCACTGGGACATGTCTGTTCTCTGTGTAAGTATAGTATGCACAGAGATAGACAACAGATCACTTTGAAGAAGTGAGTGGTGTGAGAGGCAGTTGTAATGCTGTATCTGCATGTCCATTCTCTTTGTCCTTTTGAGGCATTTTTTTCAGTGAGAGACAGAGTGACACAAAGACACAGAGGGAAATTCAAGAGCATTGTTTTCAGTATGCCTCTGTGTGTGTTGGGGGGTCAGAATCGCTAATTCAATCAGCCGTGATTAAGTCAGTGCACAGCTGATCGCGAATACTGGCACCCTAAATATAATCAGTTCTACAGTATCTCCAACTGCCTACTGCTAAGCATAATATGAAAATATCGCTTGAAGCCACTCCTACATCTACGCTCTAATACCCAGGTAAACTCTCGTTCGGTATAAGCGGCTATTAGCTTCACGCTACCCACAACCTATGGAATCATCTACAAAGAACACTTAAACTGGGTGCTCTTGTCTCCCTACCAAACTTCAAGGCGCTATACTACGCACAATTAATGAAGTTTGTAACTGCTTTGCTCATTCTGCTGTGGCTCCCAAATCCATCATAGTTAGCCACCCCACTTAAAACCTGCTCACAGCCATTTACTCTGTCTTGCCTTCACCACTTCTATGGTATTTTCTCCATTTTTGCAGCCAGAACTAATTGCTCCACCTCCCACCTTCCCCCACCCCAGTCTTCTTTTCTGGCGGAGCATCCGTATATAGTATAGCATGAGATACCATATTAATATAGTGAAGCTAGCAGAACATGATACCCTGTCAGCATTACATTCCCCAAATTCTTCTCTCTTCCACTGTGTTATTGCACTCCTCCCTGGACCACCGACAGTCATCACTCTACCCATACATGTTTACCTTAACTTGTATCTGCATTGCTGATGTTTCTCTTCTTACGTATGAACCCTTGCATGGTGTTACTTGTACTTGTATCATCTGTAATTTGCTTATATGTCATTTTTATCCTGGGGCTCTGCCTACATTTTAAACAATTATCAATTTTGTGTAGATTGCTTAACTTTGTATACATATGCCAACCAGGTCCACCTTGCAAATGAGCTTTGCTCAATGGTGACCACCTGGATAAATAAAGACTTTGATTGATTGATTGATTGATTGATATTTCTGTCACGTTTTCATCCCAACCCCCTAATCTGAACCTCAACAGATCCCATTTTCTAGATTATCATCTTTAATCCTGAGCATATTACTTCAACTTCAGTAAACTACTTTTGTTGTTTTTGCCCATGGCCTATGCTACTGACTCAGGACCCTATTTAATTTGCCATAGTGGTTGCTTGGCTCCTGTTCTCCTTTGTTCATCCCCTTGCTTACTTGCAGGTCTTCTATTCTATATCACATCGGAGGTGAGTAGTTTCTCCTGGACATCTTCTGTCATATTTGGGTTCATCTGTGGTAATAATTCTTACTAGCTGTCTGGATGTTGGTCATTTCTGAGTTCTTTTAGCATGCAGCACTCTTTGGAGACAGGGTTCCCAGAGGAACCTTCTTGCCTTAGTTATTAGTCTAATATTGCTTGCTGCTCTAAGAATGGACACTACCTCTATAAAGCAGTTCCTGGCTGCCCTCTGGACTGTAATCTGCCAATGTGGGATTACAGAAACAATCCATATGGGTGCAGAGTGACTTTTTCCAACATTTTTTATTTCTTTCTACTTTTCGTCTCCTTCCCACTTTTTCTGTCTCCCATTTTCTTCTTCTTCCCCTCCTGATTCTTAAATAGGATTTTAGGGTACTGTTTCCCTGCCTTTCACCTCCTAGTTTTGGCTTTTCTCTTGATGTTCCCTACCCCCAGCTCCTTGCTGTTTTTTCTTGTTCTCTAGTTGGCTATCTACTGCTATTAGCTTGCTGTGCTTTACAGACTCCGCTCCTTCTCCCTCCCCAAAGCATCCTCATCAGCTGGCAAACCAAGGACATAATCAGTCACTTTAGGTCCTTTTATATCACGGTTCAAGTGTATTAAATCTAGGTCCCTCAATGATCTGTGTAAGGTCCGATATTGTAAAATCTGTATACTAATGGTTCTGGTTCTCTCATGAAGGTGGCAGGGCACCATTCATATGCAGATGATGTGATTTTGTACATGGGAGTGGCACCTATTTTGGAAATTCAGAAAACTCTTTAGTTATTTTGATGCCTTGCAGGAGTATTTTAGATCATGAAACCTAATATTAAACAATAAGAAATCACAAGTTATGCTTTTGGGAATAAACAGGTAGCCACTCCAAACACACTTCAAATTAAAACATATACATCAACGACTAACACAGGTGAACTCTTATAAGTATTTAGGAGTATGGTTAGATGCATAGTTGAAATGGGAAGTACATTTAGACAACCAGATTAAAAGATTACATGTTAGGCTGGGGCATTATATAGATGGAAATAAAATATACCACTCAGTGCTAGAAAACATATAGAAAATACCACAATAATTCCATTGTTTGATTACGGTGATGTAGTCTATGTGGGGGCATCAGGGCTGTATTAGATCAAGCTGAATATGGCCTTGAATAGATTTGCTAGGTTTGCCCTGGACACCCCAGGTTGACACATTGCTGTGCAATGTACAGATCCCAAACTGGATTAATTTAAAGTAGCATAGACATTTACACATACTGCATTTGACCCATCAATATCTAAAGATAAAGACACCACCATATTTAGATAATTTGTTTGAGATACGCACCTCTAGAGCAGACCTGCGAACAGCACAAAATCTAGAATTGGTGACTCCCAAAATGAGAACAGCAAAGGAAAATTCTACTTTAATGCTCTGTGGCCTTAGAATTTGGAATGAGCTCCCAGACTACCTGAGAACAAAGGTAGTTGCCCATGGAACAAGATCAAGCGTTGGTTATCCCAAAATTTGCACAACCATAAAATTGTGGTTGCTGTTGACATTATGCACTTTTATGGTTATCCCACAGATTTTCAGAACAAGAATTGTGGTCACTGGTGACATTTTGCACATCTTATGGTCATAGCCACTCTTGAGACTGTATGTGATTCTTCAAGTCTTTCTGTATGCTTACTTATTATATATATTTTAATTGCTGTAATTTATGTGTTGTATACCTAATGAAACTTGTCATGTATGTTATGGACCCCATTTAAAATAAGTTTATGCTCAAATGGGCTATCCTTTTCCTTGGAATGTTCTTAAGGAATAAACTTTTACAAACAAACAATTTGCCTTCTCCTACCGTCTCCCCTACCTATTGAACAAGTTTCTCCAGCAGGAACTCAGCCGTCACAACTTCATTAAATCTCAACTCCTCTTCTTCACCTGTAACTGCAACTAGTCTGCCTTTAGCCAAATGAACATGGTTTAAACTTCAAAACCGCTGTACTGTACTGTACAGTATTGTATTTATGTAACTGGTTGTAAATAACTGTATATATGCAACTGAATGTAAATAACTCCATTGTACAAAATTATGAGATTGTACATAATATTCTCATGTATCTATTCTATGTATATATAGTGTTATAACTCCCTTCCCCTCACCCCTGGGTCACACCTGTAAACAAGTCTTGGCTTAGTGTGCTGTTCCGGGTATCAAATGTTTAAATAAATCAATAAATAAAAATTATTTAACAGCCTCATTTAGACAGAAAAACTGGGAAGCATGAACATTTACTGCAATACCGTGGTCCTTGTGAACAGTGACCTTGCCACCTTAAGGGGTGTTTCCCTACCCACCACTTCCTTTTTGGCAGGGTGAACAGGAGAATGTTTATTCTTTATTGTTACTGGCTATTCATATTGTTGTTTGTTTATGTACTGTTCCATTCAGTTTTGTTGTTATAGGTTGCTTCTGGATGGTTGCTGGTCTTTGCAGTTGTTTACTTGTTACTCTTATACATGGTAGTTGTTAGACTGTTATTAGTAAGGGACTTCTTAATATGTTATTACATTATATATAGAAGAGTGTACCCACCACCCATGCTCCTTACTTTTATCTAATGGGTGCATTGCAACTATTTATTGTGCCACTCCCTATGGTGGTAACTCGGTTAACTTGTGTAACCTGGAACATTAAGGGTGGGTCACTCAAAGCTGCAGTATATACAAGTTCTTAACCACTTTTCCACTGTTAAGACAGATCTTGCTCTGCTCCAAGAAACTCACACTCTTACAAAAGATGTTCAATTTTTCCATCAGCTTTGGGTTGGTCAGGTGTATGGGTCTGGTAATAGCATCCAGAGAACTGGGGTTCTCATATTGGTCCAGAAACACTTTCCTTCCAGGCAATGGTAGATATGCAGGAGCTGCTGTTGGGATGTATCTATGGCCCAATCTTAGTTTCCCAAACCTTTATACCTGTCTTATGAACATCATTTTGGCCCACAGTCACCTCCCTAAAATTATTATGGGGACTGGAACATCACTATGGATGACGTGGTAGATAGATCAGGCACCAACTATAGATCTCTCATAGCTCAAAGGGCTCTCTGAAGTCTCATAGATAATTCTGGTCTTGTTGATGTTTGTTGGCTTCTTCACCCCATGGAGAAAGAATACACCTTCAGCACACACACACACACACACACACACACACACACACACACACACACACACACACACACACACACACAGTACCCAATCAAGACTAGACTATGCTCTGATTAGCCCATACTTTATCCCTGCAGTTCGATACTGTGAGATCCAGAGCCCAGTCATCTCGGATCATGCTCCAGTCTCCCTTTCTTTTGCCTAATTCCCGCTACAGATGTGGACAAACATTGAAAATTGAATAATCACCTTTTAAAAGATGACTGGTGTTTCACTAAATTGAAACACATGACAACTGAATATTTTGATTTCAATAAATCTTCCACTCAATCTGCCACCATTTGGTGGAATGCATATAAATGTGTCAGGCAAGGAGAACTTATTCGTCTCGGCAATCTCAAGAAGAAACGAGGGAAAACAACTACAAGACATTTTAACGTCCATCTGCCAATTAGAAAAAAAAAGGCATTAACCCCACATCTCCAGATCAGGATTGGCTGTGGTTAACTAAGTAGTGGGCCAAATATGAACTTAATAGGAGCAAGCTGAGCATGCTCTATTTTGGCTAAGCTCAATTATATGAAATGTATGGTACAGGCCAGCCGATTCTCGGCCATGCTACTTCAAGCAACAAGAAATGACCCACCTGATTACAGCAATCTGGTCTACTCAGGATAACACCCTTCTAACCTCTCCAAAGAAGATAACAGAGGAATTCAAACTTTATTATGAAAAGTTATATGCTGAGGATTCTTCCATGCACAATTTGGATTTCTTAATTACTGATTACCTCCAGCAAGCTTGCCTTTCCCACTAAGACTCTTCTGTGGCAGAGACCATTAAAGCACCAGTTACTACCTTTGATGTTGAACAGGCCATTTCTTTTCTTACATAGAAATACTGAAACATAGACTTTGTTGGCAGATAAGGATCACTTGGCCCACCTAGTCTGCCTATTTCCCTACCTTCAGGATAAGCCTGAGATCCTAGTTAACCAACAGCTTATTTCTTCCTACCCCCAAGAATTGCCTTATGTCTGTCCCATGCATTCTTGAATTCTTCCACAGTATTAGACCCCACAACCTCCTCAGGAAGGCTGTTTCATGTGTCCACCACTTTCTCTGTGAAAAATACTTCCTCACATTGCCCCTGAGCGTCCTCCCTCTATCTTCAAATTGTGTCCCTTGTTCTTGCACATCTTTTTCTGAAAGATGCTACCTTCTTGGACTTTGTTGATTCCACTGAGGTACTTAAAAGTTTCCATCATGTCCCCCTCTCCCTCCTTTCCTCAAGGGTATACATATTAAGCTCCTTTAGTCTCCCCTCGTATTGCTTCTCTTGCAGACCCTGAACCATTTTAGTTTTCCTCCTCTAGATTGCCTCCATCCTGTCTATGTCCTTGCAGAGTTGGGGTCTCCAGAACTGGACACAGTACTCAGATGAGGTCTCACCAACTGTCTGTACAGAGGATAACAACTTCCTGTTTTCTGCTGGTGATGCCTCTCCCTATACATCCCAGTATTCCCCAGCCCTTCCTACTGCATTCTCACATTGCCTGATAAAATTAAGGTCATCTGATATGATTACCCCAGGTCCCTTTCCATTTTTCTTGTTCTTACTAACCCCCCATTGTGTAATCTTCCCCATGGTTGTTATTTCCAGGTGCATTATTTTGCACTTCTTTGCATTGAATCCAAGCGGCCATACTTCTGACCATTACTCCAACCTTGCCAAGTCTCTTCTCATCCTTACCACACCTCCTTGTGTATCAACCCTGTTGCAGATCTTTGTATCATCTGCAAAGAGGCATACTTTTCCTTCAGTCCCTCTGCAATGTCACTTATAAAGACATTAAAAGGACTGGACCTAGTACTGAACTCTGCATTACCCCACTAGTAGGCCCACTTTCTTCAGGTGGACTCCATTTACAATTTCCTTCTGTGTCCTGCTGTCCAGCCAATGTTTGATCAGGCTACCATCCTGGGACCCACTCCCAGCCTGGTTAATTTGATTATTAATCTTTTGTGTGGGACTGTGTCAAATGCCTTGCTAAAGTCTAGGTAGGTTATGTCCACAGCCCTCCCTGGTCTATCTACTTTGGTCACCAAGTCAAAGAAATCAATTAGATTCATCTGACATGACCTTCCCACTGTGAACCCATGCTGCTTTGGGTTCTGTGCCCCACTGGCCTCTAGGTACTGAACAATTATTTCCTTCAGAAAAAAAAAGTCACAAACCAATGTGGGACCCCTTATAGTCAATGACATACTGATATCCAATGAATTAGAAATGGCAAATGCCTTTAATAAACAATTCTCAAGTGTTTTCAAAATCCAGGAAAAATTAGATCTATCATTTACCCTGTTAACAATTCAGATATTATATTTTCATCTACGGAAGTCCTATCTACGATAAAAGTTTTAAAATTTCTACTTCAGTTGGCATTGACAACATTCCTTTTATTTTCATAAAGAGTTTGGCAGCTGAGTTGGTTGATATTCTTACCTTACTTTTCAATAAATCTTTACAACAAGGTATCGTACCTATGGAATGGAAATCAGCTAGGGTTATACCCATTCACAAAAATGGGTCAAAATTTCTTGCCAAACAGTATAGACCTATTAGTCTTACTCCTAGCATTGGTAAAATTATGGAAAACTCATTTTGCATAAACTTGAAGAGTATTTTAAAGGTTCTATGAATACAGATATTTCTCAGTATGGTTTTTCAAAGGACGATCATGTCAGGAAAATTTAATAAATTTTTTGAACCAGTGAGCCAGGCATTGGATGCTGGTTTTCCAGTTGATGTAATTTTCCTAGACTATGAAAAGGCATTTGATTTTGTTTCACATAAAACAATAATAGAATGCTTATATAATCAAGACATATGCATAAATATAATCAAATGGGTTGTATCATGGTTACTAGTAAGAAAACAGTAAGTTAGTATCAGAGGTTATGTTTCTGATTGAAGTAATGTGATGAGTGGAGTACCCCAGGCTCGGTGCTGGGACCCTTTTGTTTAATCTAGTGGTGCAGCATGTCTACATCAAATGGTGTGTGGATAAATAAGTATGCTGATGATGTTAAGCTAGGCTGCATTGTCAATGATGCAGCCTCGGTTTATAACCTCCAGTCAAATTTAAATAATATATTAATCTGGGCCAGTGAAAAGAATTTATCTTTAAATATAAATAAATGCAAGGTTATGCACTTTGGAAGAAATAATCTAAAAGCACAATATATGTTGAAAATGTACCGTTGACTGTAGTTTCATCTGAAATGATCTGGGAGTAATAATTACAGATAATTTAAAATTTACTGACCATAATAACTTAATGGTTAAAAATGCCATTGCCTAATTAATTGTATACTTAAAATCTTAAGAGTAAAGACCCTGAGGTATTAATTCCCATACAGTAGTCTGATTAGATCAAAGTTTGACTACTGTTCACCATTCTGTGCACCTACGTTTGTAAAGGATACAATTAAAAGAGAAAGGGTACAACGTAGATTCACTAAAAATATAAAGGGCTTTAAACATACTCCATATCTCGAAAGACTAAAAAACTTAACCTCTACTCATTGGAATACAGATCTATAAGAGGGATCTGTGTCTAATTTTAGGGCCTCAAAAGGCGTTTCCTTATTTGAAACTCTTTGTTTTGAATCAGGAAATAGTTTAAGTATCACCAGGTCTCATAATTTCAAATTAAGACATTTAACATACAGACTACCAAAAGGAAGAATTTTATAACCCAGAGAGCTGTCCCAATTTGGAATTCCTTCCTTTAAATGTAGTAAATAGCCCCAGTTTTAGTGTTTTCAAAATTAATCTGGATAATTTTATGGAGATAAAAAATATTATTTCCATCCTAGTTAATGGATGGCAAAGTCATAATGGGCTTGTTCCCTCGACTTTGTATTTTTCCTATGAACCTATGAACCTAAGTGATTCCATCACTTTCTCTACCACAGAGGTCAAACTGACAGGTCTGTAGTTTCCTGCCTCTGTCTTGCTCCACTTTTGTGAAGGGGAATCACATCCACCTTCCTCCAATCCTCAGGTACCACACCATCCTCCCAAGATTTGTTAAAAGGATAGTCAGTGGTGTCACTAGTTCTTCTCTTTATTCTTTTAGAAGTCTGGGGTGAATTCCTTCATGCCCCATTGCTTTGTCCACCTTCAGTTTTAGGAGTTCTTTCAGAACCCTTTCTACTGTGAAAGAACTGGGATCGACCCCCTATCCAGAGTGCTTCTGTTAATTGGATTAGGCATCCTCCTACTCTTCTTTTGTGAATACTGAGCAGAAGTATTCATTCAGAATCCCTGCTTTTCACTGTCCCTGTCTGCCCACCCACCATCCTTTCTAATCAGCCTCACTATCCCTCCCTTTGTCTTTCTATGCTCCCTGATGAACCTATAAAGGTTGTATCCCCTTCTAAACCAAGTTGGCTATCTTTTCCTCAGTTGGGGCCTTTGCTATTCTGACTTATCTCCTGCTTCCTTCTGCCTTAACTGGTACAATTCTCTGTCCTGCTCCTGCTGTGTTTCCTTATACTTCCTAAATGCTGTCTTTTTCTCCTAACCTTCCTTGCCACCTCTTTTGACATCCATAGTGTTTTTTCTTTCATTTTGATTTATTTGCTTCACACAATGGCTTCTTGCCTCTGTGATAGCAGTTTTGATGTTTCCCATTGTTGCTCCACCCTCCTTCTAGCCTGTTTGCTGGTGCTTTTCTAAAGCACTCTCCCATCTTACCCAAGATAAATCTCTGGGATTGGATGTTTTCTCCTAATTTTAATATTGCCCTTAAGTCATATGTAGCACCCCACCTTGCTGAGTTCTATATCCAATGTTATCAGTTTAGCAGCTTCCCTCTTTCTTTCTTTGAGGTCTTCATTACTCATCCCTAAACCAGGAAAAGACCATTCAGGGATAAGTAACTATAGACTGATTTCCTTTTGAATGCTGATGTCAAAATTCTATGTCATATTCTGGCCTGACATCTTGGTACAATTTGGCAACCCTTGATTGGTCTGAAGCAAACTGGGTTTATGCAAGGTGGTTTAGCTTCTGATCATATGGGTCAAGCTCTTAAGAACCAGACCTATACTTAGGTGAGAAACTAACAATAAGGAAGAAATTTAAATAAAAACATAGTGGTGGAAGAATAAGTTTGAGAATTGCACTACAGGTTACAGCTAAATTAGGTTTTTCTTGGTGAGCATGTTAGTATAAAGTAAAATATCACAAATGGATTCAAATTGATGGAATACAGCATGCTTGGAATAGTTATGAGGAATGTATTTGCTTAAAGGATTAGTGCTTATTTTTAAATAGTTCTATGCAGATGAAAGACTAAGATGTACAAATTGGATTGTATTTAAGATGGAAGAGATAGATACCACCACAGGACAGGTGAGAAGATTTATTACCTGAACAGAAACTTGGAAATGTGACAATATAGATAAATGTATATGGAAGTTGTTGTTTATATTTAATGTATATAATTTATACAGACAAGAAGAGTGGCATGACCTTCAAAATTTGAATTCATACAGAAAGGATATAGAAAATCACCAAAGAGGTGAGAATAATGATTGTTAATAGTATAGGGGTAAGAACTGCTGTAATTGGTTACACTGAGGAATTCAGCATCTAGCTCACGAATATGAGTAATCTGAAAATCTTTTAAAGAATTAGGATAAATCCAATAAAATGTTTATATTTTTAAAGAAGTATAAGAATTATTAGAAAATACAAATTGGTAGAATGTGGACAGTTGGATGAAAGCAGGGATGGGTGAATGCATTTATTTATCAGAATTTGTTGATGAGATGATAGAGGTATGAAATACATGATAATAATTGTATCGGTATGATTTATTTACGAAAAACATGAGGGGCTAAGGAGTGGGCCTACTATGAAATATTCCCCATGAAGTGTGTATTTTGAAAAATGAAAACAGAATATTTGCACAAGCAACTGTGGTCAGAGTGGAGTTTATCCAGCATTTTCATTGCATTTTATAAACTAAATTTACCAAAAACAATAATAATGCTCGTCAATCATATGACCCATAAACACAATCTTCCCCTGACTTGCAGAGCTGCTGGTACCCTTCTGATCTCCCCTACTTAAGCATAAGGCAGGCAACTGGTACTCAGTCTCTGATCAACCAGAATATCACTCCTCTATTAAATGCAATAAAAGCTGACTTACACCTTTGGCAAACTCTTCCACTGTCATTGTGGGGAGAGGATCCCCTATACCAAGAATGTGCTGCTTCGGGTGTTGTATCCCCTAACATGATTGGAGTCCCTCTCCCAATCTTGGTTTTCCCAATTTCAACAGCTCTTTTCAGAATTGTTATGGAAAGCCAACAATGATGCATTTCCTTTTAAATTATCTTTAGCAAAAAAAACATGGAGGTCTCCAACTTCCAAATTTGTATTGGTGATATCTTGAGGCCCAGGCCAGTAAATTTCTGGCATGGAGTTTATCAACTTTGGGAACTATACCCATCACCCCACTCTTACTGGTAAGATATTTAATCATGTTTGTGTAAAATTAACAGTATTTCCCCACAGGCATAACCATACCTATCATGGTCAAAGCTTCCTCCTTCCCTGCAACATAACCCTATAGGTTGGTAAGTCCAAATTAATTTATAATTATGTTTGGTACTGAACTACATCCCTCGGAAAGATCCTGCCCAACCACTCCATCTTAACCCTAATTTCAAACTTGATAACAAACCCATTCCCTTTCTTTCTTTCTTTCCCCAAGCTAACTTAGACCAAGTTCACTGCCTTTATCAGGGTGATCTTCTTGTCACCTTTGCTGCAGTGGCCAAGCTGATCATTTACACCACTGGCAAGACTGTCAACCTGTTCTTTCGAAGTGGCATGAGGACATGCCATCCATTCTTAAGATGGAAAAATCTGTCACTAGTTTGCCACATGCCCTCACAACATACCAACAAAGACTGGAGAAGTTATACACTTCTTTTATTCTCTTGAAGTATATTAAGAATTTCATATTAGGGGTTACTATTCTGTAATCATGTGGCTAATCACCATTAGTTTGTATATATGCTGCACTAGATTTTACTGTTTATGTTTACAAGTTGAATTGTCATAATTTGCAATACTGCCATTTAGTGTTTCTACTTTGATTGTTTTAGACTTAAGGTACATACTTTCACCACTATTATATGTTTGTCATTGTATTATTCATCTACCTGATGTTAATTGTTTAGGTCCCATATTTTTAACTTACTGTATATTGTAGATAAAATTTTACACCCTGAATGTTTGTTTATTTTCTCTGTTTATCTTGCTTCTGTTATTCTATTGTCATCATACTATTTTCCCAATAAAATATATTAAGTTAAAAAACTTTTTTTGTAAGAGGAATCTTGTTTTCATTTGTTTTGCAAAAAATTCCAAACTGTCCAAAATGATGTCTAGCTGACATATTAAAATGTATCTTGATCATCGTGACTCCATTTAGGTATCTTTAGTTCTTTGTTGTTAAATGACCCCAGAATGTTATTTTGTTATTGTAAATCCTTTTTCACAACTCAGTAACGTCCTGTTTCATGAGTATTTTTTCATTCTCACAAACAATGATCATGTCTCATGAAAGGGATTTCAGGAAAAACAAAGTCCGAATTCCTTTTAGTGAGACGTGATCCTTTTTGTGAGAATAAAAAGGGTTTCACGATAAAGATCCTTTCTCAAGAAAAGGATTAAAAAAGAAAGTCCAAAATCCTTTTTCTCGAGATGCAATCCTTTTTCGCAAGAATGTGAAAGGACTTACAGTAAAGGATCCTTTCTTGCTAAAGAGGATAAAACAAAACTAAGTCTGAAATCCTTTTTGACAGAATACATATGTTTTCAAGAGAATGAGAAAAGCTGGCAAAAAGGATTTATTGGCATGAAAAGGATTTGGAATGTATTTTTTCCCTGATTCCTTTGTCATGGCAATATTTTTTGTTCCATAAGGATCAGGATTGTGGTCACACAAAAGGATTCATTCCCTCTGTGCCTTTTAGTTTCATTGATTTTCCCAAGTGTTCAGTGGTACCCTCCACCCTGTGATTGTGCCTGCTCCGTGTTATGTTATATGGATCCCTGTTGTCCAGTGGCACCCCTCACCCTCCAAATTCCATGTAGCCCATATTATATTTGTATATATTTTCCCTAGTGTCCAGTGGTACCCCCACCCTCCTGTGCTTGAGCTTGTCATGTCTGTTTTTCCTGGTGTCTAGTGGTGTCCCAACTCTCCATGTCCTAAGCAGCCTGAAAAAGAAAACTGTCAATCAATATCTTGATTTGTTTTTTTTTATCTGAAAAAGAAAGCATCTACTGGTAATGCTCAACTGCTCCCCATCCAACCTCCCACTGTACACCCACCACCCTGCACCCTCTAGACCCCAACACACACCCTAACACACCTGAACTGGTCCCACTATAAAGATCCTCTCTCTGATCGAAGACATGTCTTGCTTGTTGGAACCAGCAACTGCTTTAAGAGAATTAAGGTAACTGCAGTTGAAAATCCCTTTAGTTTAGTTTAGTTAATTCATTTACTAGCGATACTATTTCATTGTGACTCTAGACACTTCACAGATACCAGATAACAGACCAAATTAAAACATTTGTAAATATATCCATCATATAAAATCAGAAATAAATGGAGGGAAAGCTTTAATAAACAGGAAAGTCTTCAGATCCCTCTTGAAGGCACTAAGCTAGGGGCTCTCTGATTGATCGAGACAGGGAATTCCATAGGGTCAGCACCGCCACCATAGAAAAAGCTTGAGCACCGAAAGATTTCAGAGGACTCTGGGAATCACCAGGAGGCCCTCCTTGGCTGATCAGAAGGGATGAGATGGGTGGTAGGGCTGTAGGAGGTCTTGCAGATAACCAAATCCCAGTATTTGTAGAGCTTTGTAGGTCAGTAACCTGACCTTGAAGGTGATCTGCCATTTAGCAGATGGCCATTGCAGAGAGTGCAGCAGTTGCAATATAACATGACCTCAAGATGCCAGTCAACAACCTGGTTGATGCATTTTGCACTTCCTGCAGGTGGTAGAGATCGACCCCTGATAGCCCTAGGTAAAAGGCATTGCAGTATCTGAGCAGCAATGTCACAAAAGTATGGACCAGTGATGGCAGATCACCCAATGGAATTAGGTGTTTAATCCTGGTGATGTTCCTGAGATGGTAAAAAGGAATTCTGGACTATGGCTGACACCTGAAATTCAAGTGTAAGGCTGCTATCCACCACAACACCAAGATTTCCCACCTTAGAGGAAGTGAGAAGCTGGGATTCTCCATGCCTAAGACTGGTGACTTAACGAGCCTGCACACTAGTCTTCCAGTGACCAGATTCCACCACTAGTACATCCATTTTGTCCAGATTTAACTTCAACCAGTTTACACTCATGTAGTCCTGGATTTCAGAAAGGCACTGATTGAAAATTGAGACCGCATCTTGTCTTCCAGGTTTAAAGACAGGTACAGCTGAGTATCATCAGCATAGCAATGAAAACTCAATCTGTACCATCTAATAATGTCTCCCAGTGGTAACCTGTTTACCGTGAACAGTATGGGGCTAAAATGGAAACCTGTGAACCCTACATGGTAGGGGAGTGGTCTGGAGGAAAAAGCCCCAGGACCACCCTCTATATCTTACCTATGAGGAAGACTGGAACCAGCTGAGGATTTTACCAGAAAGTTCACAAGAGATCTGCAGGTGAACCAGTATCACCCCATGGTCCACGGTGTCAAATGCAGCTGAGAGGTCAAAGAGAACAAAGATGGAACATTCTGCAGCATCACTCACCAAACGGAGATCATTAAATACCTGAACCAAGGCAGTCTCAGTACTGTGCCATTTCCTAAAACCTGACTTGAAAGGGTTGTAGATGTCGTAGGTTGAAAATGGGCCCCAGTTGTAAAGCTACTACTCTTCAAATAACCTTCCCTAAAAAGGGTAGGTTAGAGACAAGTCTGTAGTTTGTCAGGTTGTCTGGATCCATTGATGTTTTTTTCAAGAGGGGTCTCACCACTGCCACCTTAAGGGGCTCAGGAAAGACTCCCTCAGTAAAGAACACCAGACTTTCCTTGCCAGGACTGGACCAATGTAATCAATAGATACTTCAAGAAGGTACATCAGGCCAGGATCCAAACCACAGGAAGTGGGTCTGAACTTCTGGATGACCCTTACGACATCCTCTACTGCCAGCTGGTTCAAGTCAGACCAGACTAACAGACTGCCTGTAACAAATGCTGGCTCATCACCAAGCCCTAATAAAGGGTGCTGACTGGATTCCTGATCTGATAGAGGAAATCTTATCAGCAAAAACAAAACAGAGTAAACTCATCACACTTAGACTGTGAAAATGCTTTAATGACTGTCAACATTCTAGAAGAGTTGAGCTGGATCTGTTAGTTGCTGCAGCAATCTCCTTGCACCGAACTCTGACTTCTTTCGGAGATTGCTGTTTGATACGCCTACAATGAGACATCAAAATAAGCTTATCCCTATCAGACATGCCTCTCTGCCATTGCTTCTCCAACCTTTGGCCTTTTGCCTTCAACTCCCTGATAGTCCTATCAAACCATGGGGATCTCTGGTGAGGTTAGGGGTGAGACACGTCCCAGTGCAATAGAGTCGAGGGCATTGATGATAGCCCTATTATAGGCCAGCACCAAATCCCCAGCTCTTCACATGCACTCATCACACCTGATAGATCCAGCACTGCCATTAGATCCTCTGGGGTTAAACCCCTCAAAAGGTGGTACTGGACCATTTTCACAGGGAAGGGTCTATCAGGGGAAATCAAATAAGAACCTCACAGTATAATGGTCCAACCAAATTACCAGTTTTACTATGAGATCAGTGATCTCCAGTCCCATTGAGAAGACAAGGTCCAAACAATGTTTGTGTACATAGGTTGCAGAGGTATCCATCTGTATAAGGCCCAGAACCAATATTAGTTGGAGGAAGTCTTGCACATGTGGTAGAGTTCATCATCAACCCAAGCATTGAATTCACCCATAATTATCCATCTGGGTGACTCCAACACCAGTCCGATGACAAAGTCTGAGACTTCCTGTAGGAATTCCTTCTTATGTACCAGAGGTCAATTAATAAGAAGGATCCTGTAACCTGTACCTGCAACTCCTTGAGCAGCTACACACTCAAAGGGCATTGCTATTTGGTTCAGACCTGACTTGAAACAGATCAACCCCCACATAATCCTTTTCTTAGGAAGTGAATCACTGAAAACCCAGCTGTAATAGCTGATTCTGGTACTGGGCCAGCATTATCATCCAGCCAGTTCTTGGAGATGCAAGTCAGGTCAACTGTAGAAATAAGATTAGTGATAATTGCAGTCTTGATTCTAACAGACCTGTCATTGCATAACACTGCCTGAGAAGGACAGGTGGATGAAGCTGGTCCATTGAAAATTGCCCACCAAAGGCAGAGCCTTTGGATATATGGACAAGACAGGGAGGACCCATATCATGCACCAATTTTGCCCCAGGGTGCCTCGTAGAGCTCAACATACTACTTGTCTACCTCCGCCATGTTCCCCAAAGCAGGCCTGGCAGACCTCCAACCCATCCATCTTTGAAATGCGTTGAACTGCAGTTACCTCATTTGTCAAACAACAGTGCTGGTTCCAGCAGCAATACATGTCTTCAATCAGAGAATGCATCTTCACACTGTGAGGTGTTCAGATAAGGACAGTGTATGGGGTCTAGCAGAGTGCGGGGTGGTGGTGCACAGTTGAGGTTGGGTGGGGGTGCGAAAAGATCACCATGGATGCTTTTGTTACAAGTTGAAAAAACAACACTTCAATGGACTGTTTTCTTATTTTCAGCATGCCACGGACATGGGGGGTACTACTGTAGCCTCTTCATGTATACCATTCTGGGAGAAAGAGGGCACAACCTAATAGAGCTTTTCTCTAAGGTGCTACAAGAATTAAGCAACACTGAAACAAACATTATAATGGACAGATGGGCTAAAGGTCTTGCATTAGATCTCAGTCATAAGGACTGAGTGAAGTATTCTGTACTACAGTGAATGTTTCTTCATCTCGCTATTGGAGAGAGTTCTCATGGAGGTTCCACAACAGATACTTCAGAACACTGGCAATACAGCACGGGGAATAATACAAGACTGGCACCAGTGTGCCAGGTATAACAAGCATTTGTCAATGCCGAATGTTGTCTCACTGGCATTGGCATTGGTAGTGCTGGAGTTAGAGATGCATAATAGGAATGGCAGTGAAGTAGAGGTGATGTCAACTCCACCCCACTCTGCAGAGACTGACAGGCATTGGGGTGTGCCTTTGGGTCATCAGCTATAATGCTCATGCCATTTTACCTCACCCTACCCTGTAGACACTGACAAGTGTTGTGGTGTGCTTTGGGGTCTTTGGGCATTATACTTACCTCATTCCATAAGGAAATACACTGAAGTGGATGCAGTATAGGAGAATGGGGCATGAAAATATTGCAAATTTGTGAAGTTACATGGTCCATGGAATCATGCGAACGCAAGCTTGTAGCACAGTCATTTTATAGACTTTCATCACCAAATTTTAACATAAGCATTTTAGGACCTCTGCTCATGAATAGTGTCACCATCACTTCCTCAAACTGTCCCAAAACTGATTCAGCTCAACGACAGTGCTATTCTGTACCGCATATGCAAAAAACACATTTCGGCCAGGATATGTAAAATGACAGCTGTACTGTTCATATGAGGTGTGGAAAATGCCAATTTTGAAAATCTGGAGTGAAAATATTACAATTCACAAAGTTACCAGTTTGCATGGAAACTGCACAACGCATGCTCATAAAACAGCCATTTTTTATTGTTTCCACCAAATTTGCAACATAGGCTTTTTGAGAGCCCCTCATGAACAGGTGGCACTGTCATTTCATTAATCGTCCTGAAAGGTGATTCTGTGCAGTGACTGCAAAATCACCTTTTGGGACAGAATAACAACATGACAGTGACTGAATTCATGAGGAGGGTCCCAATAACCCATATTGAAAATTTGGTGTCAGAAGTCCCAAAATGCCCTGAGATATGTACCAAAGTTGAAAAAACCTTTATGCTATCATACAGCTTACTGACATTTCTTCAGTTCAAGGGTCGGCTTTGAAGAGTGCAGACATGTTCCTGGTCCACCAAGATCATCACACTGACCTCGGAGGTAAGTATGGGGCGAGGTGTGTGGGGAGGCAGGGTGCAGAGGTGGGTGCGGGTTGGGGAGGGGCAGGTAGACCGATGGACTCTTTTCTGTTTTACAGGTAAAAAAAGGGAACATTGCAGGACTTTTTTTCAGGGACATTTGGCACACTGGGGTGGGCTCCCAGCATGCCACCTGATTATTTTGGGAGGGAGCTGTAGCCAACAGGGATTGGGCACCCCATGGCACACAACAGACAGGGGAGACATTAAGCCAATGGGGAGTGGGATCCCCATCAGCAAAATAAACAAGAAAGGGGACTGTAGCCGATGGAGGTTGGGGCCCCATCGGCAAAGAAAGACTGTTGGGGAGCGATGATGCTGAGAGGTGTGGGCACCCCTCAGCACACACTTGGAGGGATCATTATGCCGATGAGGAGTGGGCTCCTGTTGGCAAATGAAGTGGGTCGGGGCATGCACAGGGGACCGAGCAATCCCTTGTCAGGCGGTGGCATTCTTGCGCTGCCATGTTTAAGTCAGGAGGCTTGCTATTATGCTGCTGTAATGAGAAGCTTGCTTCTCACTGCAGTGGACCTTTTCTTAGATCTGGTGACCACATTCAATTGTTGGTGTGGTGCCTGCATGCTGGCTAATTGGGGAATGAGGGATGCACCTACTGATGTGTCCTTTGCATTCACCCACAGTGACCGCACCTCCAAATCTGTTACTACTGCAATATGTTGACTCGGCACAAGTGTGAACCAACATAAAATGGCTTTATTAAACAAAATGCCAGAGCACCATGCAGCGCAGTTAAACTTCACCTCTACCAGTTTTGTTCAAAGGAGCTTCATGAGGAGGATCTGGCCTAATCGCAAGTAATGTCCCTTAAATAAATACAGATTTAAATGTACAGTGTACCTCATAATTTAGTGACAGGAGCCCCAATAAAACACACTAATCATAACTAATTGCATTAATTCTAGATAACTAGACTAATATGTGTACACATAACTCAATGGTTCAATATCTAATAGAAAATTGCAACAAACATGTATATACACAGCTAATCACTACTATTAAAACATTGTATGACTTCTAAATGAATAACTTAAAATATTACTGTTCCAGAGTTATTGCAAAGGCAGCAGTGGAGAAGAATGTTAACATAGTGTTTTGTCTTCCACTGATATGAATCAGATGAAATTCAAAAAGGTGCTGCACCAGGAAACTACCAATAGGGAGGAGCAAAGAAAATAGTTAGTCATTTGTTGTATCAGAATTTGACTGCACTCCATTATATGTACAAAATCATTAACCTCACAATAGACTATTTAGCTAAATCTCTAGGTGATAGTATAATAATTAATACATATTCACATATAGGGATAAAACATACTAAACTCACAGCTTTACATATTTACAGATGCAGTTAGGTAGAACGGTAATGCTAGTAAACCAAAATCATAGAATTATCAAGCAGAGTACACAAGCATCCAACTTATTTTTATTTCTCTTCTTCTTTATCAAAGGCATGATGTCTATTTTATCATTTATACTGTCTAGGTCCCCTCTTGGACCTAATGTCACATGGTCAATTTTGCAGAATTTAAATACATGTCCAAAACTACTATCCTGAAGGTTTGGGTCATGTCTGGCCCTATCCTGCTGTGAAGACAATGTATGGCAAGGGCATTAGTGGTGTCACCAGAGCTAATGCTTCTGAGGTGCTCAACGATTCTATTTTTAAGGGCCCTTGTTGTTTTGCCTATGTAAAATGAACCACAGATACAGGTGGCTAAATACACCACATTATATGTGACACAACTTATGAAATTTCTCATAGTGTAGGTCTTATTAGCATTTATTGTAGTGAATGCCCTGCTTTTGATAATGGACTTACAAAAATGTGGTTGCCACAGGAAAAGTGCCTGCCTGCGGACATACCAGCAACCAAGTAGAGTCAGTATTGGTTTCTTTTTCTGTAGGCTATGTACCAACCTAATTTTAAGATCAGTTTCTCTTCTATATGCCATTCTAGGTGGCATCACCGTACTCTCTTTCAATAGAAGGTCAATTTCAAGAATGTCCCAATTTGCTCTAATAACCCTACCTATGGCAGTTGACTGTCTACAAAATGTAGTCAAAAATTGAGCCTGTTATTATAGTCATTGTCATTTGTTCCCTCTCGTGGTCTCAACAAATCATCCCTATTGGTATTCAGTACCTCTCAAAAGCTCTATCAACATTTGAGCTTCTATAGCCCTGTTTTAAATCTAGCACACATTTCAGAACCCTGGCCAAAAACTCAGCATCTGAGCTATAATTTCTTCAGACTATCAGTAACTGGGCCATTGTATGTTGGCCACTAAGTGGCGAGGATGACAGCTGGAAGCATGAAGGAGTGAATTTCTATTAGTTTCTGTCTGAAGAGGGTGGTATCGATCCTTTCATTAGAGATTTTGGTAATCTTCAGATCAAAAACATTGACAGGGTTGATATCACTGTGTACTGTGAATTTTAGGTTTGAATTACTTTGCTCCATATTTTTGATGAAATTCCAGCTCCTCCTCTGTATCCCTCCATAGCATAAAAATGTCATCAATAAGTGTACCAGAGGTCAATCTTTGGAAAAAAGGATTGACCTTGATGTCATAGATGTACATACTTCCCAGTGACCGAGGCAGAGGTTGGCATAGTTTGTGCAAAGTAGCACCAATTGCCGCCCGATCTGCAGGTAATAATTTCTGAAATAAGAAGCAGTTCTTTTCAAAACTGTTTCAGAACATTCATTAAAAAATTGCTCTCATGATCAGTAAGGGTTTCAATACCATTTAGCCAGTAAATGAAGGCCTCCAACCCCCTTTGTGGGGAAAGCAGGAGAAAACATTGATGTCCTAGTACACATAGGGACTAATGATCTTGCCAGCTGGTCAGTTGTGGAGACCAAGGAACACCTGACTAGGCTGGGTGACAAACTATCATCTATTTCGTCCGGCATCTCCTTCTGAGATCCTGCCAGTCTGGGAGAGGGAGCAGATGGACAGAAGGTCAGGAAGGGGAGATAGGGAGCTAAACACGTGGCTCAAGGACTGGTGTCAGGAAAAGGACACAGATTTGTAGGGAACTGGCAACAGTTCTGGGAGCGAAAGTTCTTTAAATTTGATGGACTGCATCTGACTAAAGAGGGAGTCAGTGCATTGGGGCAGAAGTTTGACGTATTTAGAATATTTAAACTAGCAAATGGGGAGAGGGTGCAGCACCCCATCGTCGAATGGGAAGAACACCTTCCAGCTAGTGGTCAAACAGGAATTCAGCATGTTTGCCATTCATTTGCATCACCAGGTAAGACACAAAAGGTTTGTCTCCCCATACGACACACAGGGTAATGCCAAACTTCACCCAACAACTAACACACCAAAATCTGGCCAATGGAAAATCATGTACACAAATGCTCACAGCCTGGGAAATAAGATCCCAGACCTGCAGGCAATAATGTCAGAGGCTAAACTGGACATAGTAGCAATTAGTGAGACGTGGTTTACCAGTAACCACACTTGGGAGACTTCAGTACCTGGCTATGTATTGTTCAGAAGAGACCGAGGTGCAAAAGGGGAGGAGTGGCCCTGTATGTTAATGAAAATATCAAAGCTACAGAAATTC
Organism: Neoceratodus forsteri; assembly: GCA_016271365.2. Lineage (NCBI taxonomy): Eukaryota > Metazoa > Chordata > Ceratodontiformes > Ceratodontidae > Neoceratodus > Neoceratodus forsteri. The sequence continues at coordinate 421,710,300 of CM057451.1, forward strand.
AGAATACACATAAGGAGCCAGAAGAACTGTGGGTCACCCTGGAAACAGGAAATGGGACAGCCATAAGAACTGGGGTTGTCTACAGGCCCCCAGACCAGAGGGAGGACATAGACACATTACTGTTAGAAGATATACAAAACATGACAGCTTAGGGAGGTTCTGATAATGGGAGACTTCAACATGCCGGATACAGACTGGTCAATACCAGCAGGAACATCTGCCAGAACTAGACTTATAGTGGATTCCTGCAGGGGAGGGCCTCAAACAACTGGTACAGCAACCCACAAGAGACAGGGCTATCCTAGATCTAGTACTGACTAACAAAGAAGGATCACAGATCTCCAGGTAGAAGGTCACCTGGAGGCCAGTGACCATCACATGGCATGGTTCAATTTGGCTACTACATCTAAATCATCCCATTCCAAGGCAAAATATGGGACTTCAGAGGAGCTGACTTTGATAAGATGGCCAACAGAGTTAAGCTAGCCCTGGCAAAAAGAAACACAGGTGAGGGGGTACAGGCAAAGTGGCAAGCATTAAGGATGCAATACTTGAAGCAACATCCCATTGTGTTAGACAGAAAAGGAAGTGCAAAAGAAGAAGGAAACCACTTTGGTTCTCAAATACAGTAGCGAAAAGGTCAGAGCCAAAAGCATGGCCTTCGTAAATATAAGGAACACAGCTGGATGAAGATAGGGGAGGCATACCAAACTGCCCTAAGGGAAGCAGGTAAGGCAGTAAGGCAGGCAAAGTCCCAAACTGAGGAAACACTAGTACGAACAGTAAAAAGAAGGTGACAAGACTTTCTATAGATACATTAGTGAAAGGAGAAAGTCCAGAGGGTTATTGCTATGCTTAATGGAGAAAAGGAGCATGGAGGAGGAGGACCTGTAAAGGCATCTATCCTAAATAGATACTTTTGCTCAGTATTTACTAAAGCGAAGGTAGGCAGGGCCCACAGCTCAGCATCATGGACACAGGGGAGGGAGGTGAGCACTACTCCCTTCACAAAAGAAAGGGTCCTACAAGAGCTTGCTAAGCTCAGGGTGGATAAGGCAATGGGACCTGATGGCATACATCCCAGAGTACTTAAGGAGCTAAAGGAGGAACTAGCAGAGCCATTAGCAGAATTGTTTAGTGAGTCTCTGAGCACAGGAGAGGTCCCAGAAGACTGGAGAAGGGTTTCATGTGATCCCGCCTCCACAAGAGTGGTAGCAGGGAGGAGGCGGGGAACTACAGACCGGTCAGTCTTACCTCAGTAGTGGGCAAGATTATGGAGGCACTCTTAAGGAAAGGATAGTGCAACACCTGGAATCCATAGGGCACAGGATCCAAGACAGCATGGGTTTACAAAGGAAGGTCCTGTCAAACTAATCTCATAGATTTCTTTGACTGGGTAACCAGAGTGGTGGACCAAGGGGAGCAGTTGATGTCGCCTACCTTGACTTCAGCAAAGCTTTTGACACTGTTCCACATAGAAGATTGATAAATAAGCTGGGTAGGCTCGGGTGGGTCAGAAATTGGTCAACTGTGGCAAACTGGTTGACGGGCAGAAAACAGAGAGGGTGGTAAATGGTATACAGTCAGAAGAGATGCAAGTCACAAGTGGGTACCTTAGGGATCAGTCCTGGGGCCAGTCCTCTTCAACATCTTCATTAGTGACCTTGCAGATGGACTAGAGGGTAAGGCTTGTCTGTTTGCAGATGACACCAAGATCTGCAACAGAGTAGATGATCCAGATGGGGTGGGCAGAATGAGAAGAGATCTGGATAAACTAGCAGAATGGTCAGAAGAGTGGCAACTGGGATTTAATGCAAAGAAGTGCAAAATCATGCACATAGGGAAGAGAAACCCTGAAGCCACCTATAGGCTGGGAGGGAGTTGCTAGCAGTCACAAAGGAAGAAAGAGACTTGGGCATCATCATCACTGATGACCTAAAATCATCCAAGCAGACCTCTAAAGCAGTAGGTAAGGCTAGGGGGTGTTAGGGTGGCTAGTAGAGGTATTACAAGTCGTAAGAGGAGGTAATAATCCTCTGTACAAGACACTGGTTAGGCCCCATCTGGAGTACTCATGCAGTATTGGAGGCCACACCTTCACAAGCACATTAACCAAATTGAGGCAGTCCAGAGAAGGGCAACCAAAATGGTGCAGGGACTGCATCAGAAGACATATGAGGACAGATTAACGGAGCTCAGTATGTATACCCTTGAGCAAAGGAGGGAGAGAGGTGATATGATCGAGGCATTCAAACACCTTAAGGGCATAAACAAGTGAAAGAGTCTAACATGTTTAAATATAGAAAAATAGCAGGACAAGAGGACACAGCATGAGATTAGAGGGAGGCCGATTAAGGGGAATGTGAGGAAATTCTTTTCACAGAAAGGGTGGTGGATGCATGAATGGCTTACCACAAGAAGTGGTGGCTATGAATACAGTGCAGGGCTTCAAACAGGCATGGGATAGGAATAAGGGAGCAATACAAATGACTATGAATAGATAGGCCACTGACAGAGCAAAGGCCGATGGCACATTTATAAGGTAGAAAAGAAATGGGCAGACTGGATGGGCCTTATGGTCCTTATCTGCCGTCAACTTCTATGTTTCTATGTTTCTATATAGGGACGAATGTCCATTGAAACCAAAAACCTATTTTCTTCCACATCAAGGTTACCCAATACTTCCAACATGTCTGATGTGTCCTTCCATAAGATCTCAAATTGTGTACTATCCCTTTATATGGGCATCAACAAACAGTGAGTTTGGCTCGTGAGGGAGCCTATCTCAACCACTGTTGTGCAACCTGGTGGATCATTTAGATTCTTATGTATTTTGGTAGTATATAGATACTAAGATACTAGCTCTGCCAGGGTGCAGGACTAACAGGAAATCATATTCATTCTTAGTAATGCACCCTCCAAGAGGGAGTCATACAGAAAAGCATCAATCTTAGTTTTGAAATGCTAGTGGGATCCCTTCTTAGTGTTTTGTAAAATTAGCCATTGCTCAATTACCTCTTGAATTCTGGCACAAATTTTCTGTTGACATGATCACCACTGCACCCCTCCCCACCATCTGCTGGCTTAATAACTATATCAGGATTCTCCTCTAGATCTTTAAGTACCCCTGCTTCTTCTTTGTTAATATTCACATAACAAGGCATATCCCTACTTTGAGTCATTTCTTCAAATTGTATCATGCAGGCCATTTCAAAACTCACACCATTTCATTATATGGGTGATTGAAAGTGGAGGGTGGTTAAAGATGGTGTTACTACCTGTGTCCCATGTATGGTTCCTGTGAGTCACCCTAGGAGAGTTTTCTATTGGGCCCCCACATTTTCTGCTTCTCAAAAGTTCTAAGGTTTACATTCCTGGTAAACCTATAAAATCAACATAAAGTTTTAATGGGTTCACATCCCTAGTTTTTGAATTCTCCACCATCACTGAAGGGAGGCTATTCCATACATCCACCACCCTTTCTATAAAGAAGTACTTCCTCACATTGCCCCTGACTTTACATCCTTCCAACTTTAAGTCATGTCCCTAGTTCTAGTGCATCCTCTTTTCTGTAACATGCTACCACCCTGTAGCTTGTTTATCTCTTTAAGGTATTTGAACATTTTTTTATCATGTCCTCCCTGTGTCTCTTCATTTCCAGACAAAAGATGTTAAGGTCTTTCAGCCTCCCATTATATGACTTCTGGTGCAGTCCCTGTACCATTTTAGTATTCCTTCTGTGTACTGCCTCCACCCTGTCCATATCTTTCCTGAGATGAGGCCTCCAAAACTGCACATTGTACTCAGATGAGGTCTCACCAGTGATCTATACAGTGGTATCACCACTTCCCTTTTTGCTGGTAATGCCTCCTATGCATTCCAACATCCTGCTGTCCTTCTTACTGCCTTTTCATATTGTCCAGCCACCTTTAGGTCTTCAGATATAATCTCTCCTAGATCTATCTCCTGTTAGGTGACTAATAGTATCTCCCCACCATTGAGTACTCCTCCGTCAGGTTTCTGTGCACCAAGTACATAATTTTGCACTTTTTGAATTGAATCTCAGCTGCCATGTATTTGACCATTCTTCCAGCTTGCCCAGGTCCCTTCTCTTTTTTCACCCCCCATGTGGGTCAACCCTATTGCAGATGTTAGTGCTGTCTGCAAAGAGGCACACTTTACCCCAGTCTATCCTGCAGTGTCACTTATGAAGACATTAAAGAGGACTGGGCCTAGCACTGATCCCTGAGACACCCTGCTGTTCATTCCTCTCTGCAGACTGAACTCCATTCACTACTACCCTTTGTGTCCTACTGCTCAACCAGTTTCTAAACCAGTTTACCACTCCTGACCTGATTCCGAGGCTTTTCAATTTGTTTATTAGACTTTTATGGGACAATATAGAAGGCTTTACTAAATCCAGATAAGCCACATCAACCAACCCTCCTTGCTCTACAGTATCTCCCCACCACCCAGTCAAAGAACTCTATTAGGTTTGTTTGGCAAGACCTGCCTTTCATGAAACCATGCTGTCTTGGATTTTGCTACCTGTTGGATTCAAAGTATGTCACAATCTTTTCCTTGAGTAATGATTCCATCAACTTCCCCACCATTGAGGTTAGGTTGACAAGCCTATAGTTACCAGCCTCCTCCCTACTCCTGCTCTTATCGAGAAGGATAACATTCTCCTCTTCCAGTCTGCCAGCACTACACCTGTTTCTAATGATTTGTTGAACAAGGCTGTCAGTGGTGCTGCTAACTCCTTTCTAAGCTATTTTAGAATTCTGGAATGTATTCCATATCAGTGTTGGAGATGACCTGGCCCACATGCTTGCACACCTCCCACATGTATGGCAAATATAGTACTTCTAACTGTTCTTTACTTGAGGTTTGGGATCTATAGGAATACTTAAAATTGCTGTTAATGTTGCTAGTAACAGTGCTGTAAGTTGTCACTCAGCAGTGGCTGAAATCTAAGGCTCTAAAATTTAAACAATTGCTGGCAATTAATAATAACCTATTTCATGTGGGAGCAACTGACCTACTCAGTAAGAAATAGAGCTACACAATTTCTTTATATACGTAACCTTGGGTACTTTCTATTGCAGATGTTGCCCTTCTTTTACACCACAATCTTCTTTGAGTTATAAATATGAATATATTGCTGTACATACAAAAGATCATACAAATTGTTGTTATACATTTTGAATCTATGACATACTATGGCACTCTCAATGACATTAGTTGGGATATAAGAGGGAAATCAGTCTTGCTGTAATATTTAATAAGACTGTCAACTGTAATCTTGTCACCAGAGTACTGTACATTGAGACTGGTACACTGTCTTGTTTGTCTACTTGTTCTCCTTTGAAATTTTTTATGACTACTTAACATAAAAAGCATTTGTCAATCACCAATGTTAGCTTGCTGGCATTGTCATTGGAAGTGCAGGAGTTGGAGAGATTCGTAATATGAATGGCAGTGAATTGTTGCACTGATGCCAACCCTCATCCCACCCTGTAAAGACTGACAGGTGTTGGTGAGCCTTTGGGTCATCATCCATAACACTCACACCATTTCACCTCACCCTACCCTGCAGACGCTGATAGGTGTTGCAGTGTGCCCTGGGGTCTTGGGCCTTATACTCTCCCAATTCTATAAGGAAATATGCTAAGATGGGTGCAGTATGAGAGAATGGGGTGAACATTGTTGCTGAAGACCCAAGGCAGACCTTTGATGCCTGTCACTGGCTGCAGGGTGGGGTGGAATGGAGTGAGCATTATGGCCGATGATCCCAAGTCACACCCCTGACATCTGTCAGTCTCTAAAGAGTAGGTGTTATGGTTGTAAACCCTAATGCCCCAGCAATTTGTTGGTATTTTCACTCCAAATTTTCAAAATGGGATTTTGTGACCCCACCTCATGAACAGTGCCACTATTTTTTATTTTTATTTATTTATTAAACTCTAGGATTACAAGTACCTTTGAGCAGGAACTGTTAGTTTACAAAATATCCACATCAGAGGATGGAGGTAACATGCGACAATGGTAAACAATGGTAACAGTCATAACATACAGATTACTTGTACATAAATAGTTCAGACAATATGTTGAAGTAGAACAACACTAGCTAGCTTCTATCAGAATCTGTGGTGAAATGGTATACTTGGTAGGAAGAAGTCAGGAGGAAGCCAGCTAGAAGGTGCCATTGTCAGACAGGGATGAAAAGAGCAAAGGGATAGGTGCAGTGGCCAAAGGTATGAATGAGTCCATAGATAGGATATGGGTGGGTGAGGGTGGGCAACAGAAGAGGGGAGGAGGGCTGGTGCCACAAATGCAAGGCTGGGATGGTTGATAAAAGTTCCAACTAGGGTAGAGGGTGATGACCATGGCTTAGGGGTGGCAGTCACAATGTGAGGTAGAGGGACGAATAGACACAGTTGCTTTTAAAGGGGCTTAGCGTTGCAGCAGCAAGAGTTCTTTGTTAAGGGTATTGAACCACTGAGGAGCCCTGTGCATGAAGGATCTCTGACCCAGCAAGGTCCAATGCCTGGGGACCTGAAACATCTGGAATTGAGAAGTGCGTGTTGGCTGGGTGCTGCTGTTGGTAGTAAGGAGTCTCGCCACACATGGAGGCATGAGTCTGAGAAGAACTTTTTGGCAATCAGAAAGGTCTGGTATTGTATTCTACTAATCAGAAGTAGCCATCCAGCCCTGGTGTAAAGGTCACAGGTGTGCGTTAGGCATTCAGTCCCTGTAAGAAGTCTGCAGGCCTTATTAAGTGCCACAGATAGCCTCCTAAGGGCAGTAGTGGAGGCAGAGCCATCAGATGACTAGGCCATAGTCGACAGTGGAGGTAACAGAGCTGGATAGCCAGTCTAAGGGCTTCAGAAGTCATACAGTGTTTGTACTTGTGAAGCATGCCAAGGCGTATGTTGGCAGACTTTGCAACCTTCCCAATGTGCTGGGAGTAAGAGAGTGAGCTGTCCAGGGTGATGCCGAGGTATTTGAACTCTTGAACCTGATCAAGTGAGGCCTCATCTTGATTCTTGATGGTGAGGGTAGAGGTTTATACTATGCAAGCATTGCAGAAAGACATGACCTTAGTTTTACTATAATTCATAACAAGTTTGTAAGAGCCAAACCATTTTTCCACCAGGCTGAAATCATGTTGCAGTTGACTCTCAAGTAGGTTAAAGTCCGGTTGCTAGAGAAGAGGACCGCATCATCTGAGTAGAGTAGTATCCTGTGTTGGCAGATGCCAGGGAGGTTGTTAAGGAAGAGAAAAGAGTAATGGGCCCAGTATTGACCTCTGAGGGACACCCAAGAGGACTGACTTTTCAACTGAGAAGACTCCAGCAATTTTAACACTTTGAACTCTTCCCAAGGTAGCTAGCAAACCAGGGCAGTGCATCCTTGGAAAGCCCAAGGGCAGTCAGTTGTCTGAGTAGGAGGGGTGGTTAACTGTATCAAAGGCCTTTGTCAGGTCAATGAATATGGCCCCCCACAAAGTCCTTGGTCCAAGGTGTCTTGATGCAACTGGTGAATTCCAACAATGCCGTGGTGGTACTATGCCCTTTCTGGAATCCATGCTCGGGCACTGAATATTATGTTTTTCCAGGAACTCTACAAGCTAGTCAGAGACTATAGGTTCAGGTGCTTTGGATAATGGGGAGGATGGAGATGGGCCTATAATTGGTGTGCAGTGACTTGTCTTCACCCTATGCACTGGTGTGATGGTAGCCTTTTTCCAGACTGATGGGAATTGGCCATAACAGGGAGAGGTTGAAGATCATTGTCAGAGGTTCAAGGATCTCGTCTAGGACTAGTGTGATCAGCTTCAAGTAGAGGGTCACCACTATAGCCAATTTGCTGATAGCCTTACAAATATAGGTTCTGGTTCAATGTATTGGGATCCTTTTGAAGAAGAACTGTGGAGCTGAGTGTGCTAGGGATGCTGTGGCAGTGGTGGGGGTTGGTGGTGGGAGTGTCAAAGAAGTCGGTGAGAGGACACTGCTCAGGTTGGAGAATGCATTGATGAACATACTGGAGATGGTATCTAAGTCCAACGTAGGAGTGCCATCAATGTTGAGCATGGTGGGTGGAGACTTGGTGTCTTTGCCAAAGAGGTCCTTAAGGTTGTTCCAGAATTTTTCCCATCCCCCATGAGTTGGAGAGCGCTTTCTAAAGTATTTGCTTTTAGCCATCCATATAGCATGGGTGCAGCTATTTCTTGCTTGTCTGTATTTTGAATGTCTGCTTGGGCAGCTGTGGCTTGAGCACAGTGCCAGAGGTGGTCCCTTTGTTTGAGCCATGTGATAAGCTCAGTGTTTATCCATGGGTTAGATCTACCTTTAATCTTCATTTTTTTAGTGGTGCATGGATATCACAGGCCTCAGTGAATCGGCTGATAAACAGATCTAGCACTTTGTTTATGTCCTTGAATGAGTCTATTTCTGACCAATCTAGACTGCTTAGATGGGATTTTAGTAGCTGTAGGTGTCCCTTTTGAGTACCCTGTGTGTATTATTTTAGGGGGCTTGATGTAGTTATTAGCCCAAGTGCAGATGATGGGTGAACGGTCACTTAAGGAGTCAGGGAGAACTGATACCATAGAAATTCTTTTCAGGGTGGTTGGACAGAATCCAGTCAATAAGGGTGTAGGTCCCTGTCCTGTAGTTACACCTGCTTGGAGAGAGGACTAGCTGTGTGAGATGTTGTGCTGTAACTGCATCCTTAGGTGCAGGCATTCAGGTGCAAGCCAGTTGATGTTAAAATCTCCATGATGATGGACTATGAGTTATGGCGAGACCCTAAGATATTCCATAACATTATAGAAGCCATTAGCCAGGTCCTTTGGGGGATGTAAACGGAGACTATAGTGAGGTTTTTGTTGTGGACCCTGAGGAGAACTTTGATAGCGAGACCTGAGATGTTGATCCCAGTTTAGAAAGAGGGATGGCATGTCCCATGAGAGTATCCCTCATGTAGATGGCACAGCCACCACCCCACTTAGAGCTCCTGTCCTGCCTGAAAATCGTGTATCCAGGAATAGCAACTGGACTATCAGGGATCTTTGATTTAGCAATGTTTCAATGACAGAGAAGATGTAAGGATTGTATTGCCAAATCCAGGTTTGGAGGTTATCAAATTTACTGAGGAGGCTGCAGATATTGATGGACGCCAAGGTAAGAGACCCCCACTTCCAGCTCTGGCAGTGGGCAGATGGTCCCGTGGCCTGGGTTAGGTGAATGTTTCTGGAGAGGAGCAGTAACAGTAGTAGAAATCTCAGAAGGAGGTTTGAAGTATTTTGAGGGCTTGTTTGTTGGAAATCCTTCATGTGCTGTGTGTTGAGGCAATGGTGTGAGCCTGGCTTATTAGAGAGCTGCTAGTATATATGTTCCCCTGGGGACTATACCTTTGGTGCTTCAGAACAAAACTCTAGTGTGCAAGATTGGGGTGCTGAAAGGCACAAAGTTATTAAACTGGATCCCAGTGGTCATACCCCAATGTAAGTGCAGAGCTGGGGTAGGTATGAGCTGGCCTTGGGAATGGGGGATGGTAGTTACTTGATGGGTGGTGCAGTGCAGCATAGTCATCACAAAAATAGCAGTGTTGGATGCACATTAAAAGCAGCCATGTTAAGGGAATGTGGGAGACACAGTTTGACTGAGAGAGGCACTGTTTGGGAAGAAAATGAGAACTGCAGAACGTTAGGGAATCAGCAGAGACCAGTAGGATGGGTGAGTTGGAGAGCTGCTTCTGATAGGTGAAGCAGCCCAGGTGGGAGGGGTGTCAGTGTATTTAAAGGAGGCCTGGGAGGGGTGGTGGGGTGGGAGAGAAAATAGGTCTGAAAGGAGATCCAAAAAGTACAATTAGGCAGCAGTTCATGGGCACACCAATGGCTGAGGAGCAAGAGCTATGTCGTCCAATCACGGACCACTGGTAGCAGCGCCTGCACAATTGTGAGGCAACCACAGAGTATGGAGCTCCACAGAGTTTTGGAGCTAGTACCTGTTGATGGATCTGAGTGGGAGTTCTAGGAGGTGGGCAGTGTCAGCTGGAGGAGTCGGCATGGCGGCCGCTGAGCACCGCTTATTGGCAGTGGCAGAGTTTCCTCGGCCGGGATCCTAGTGGGGCCAGAAAGAAGAGGCAGATTAATTTAACTACAAGAAAATAGGGAGGGGACTGGTGGCAGTCCATCAGCGGGTGCTAGGGGTCACTAGCATTTTGTTACTCAATCCCAAAAGGCGGTTTTGCACAGTGACTGTGCCATTTTGTGGCAAAGGTGTGAAAACACATTTCTGGCAGGATGTAAAATAATGGCTGTACTGTTCATGAGTCGGTGTGAAAAATGGCAATGTTGAAAATCTGATTGAAAATATAAAAATTGGTGAAGTTACAAACTTGCATAGAAATTGCTCAATGCACACCAGTAATGCAATCTTTTTCTGAATTATTCCACCAAATTTTCAACATGGGGATTTTTGAACTGCTGCTCATGAGCAGCTTCACTGTGATTTTGTTGATCTGTCCCAAAAGTTGATTTTCCAGAGCATCTGTGCCATTCTGTGCCACAGGTGTGAAAACACATTTCAGGAAGGATGTGAAAAATGACAGCTATACTGTTCATAAGGTGTGAAAAAATGGCAATGTTAACATCTGGAGTGAAAATATTAAAATTGGTGAGATTTACAGGCGTGCATAGAAACTGCTTATCACACACTGTAATATAGTCTTTTGGGGAATTTTATCACCAAATTTGCAACATGGGCTTTTTGGGACCTTTTTGGACTTCCCCATCCCTCATAGTGTCACTGTCATTTCATTAATCAGTCCTGAATGGTGATTCCATGCAGCGACTGCAAAATCACCCTTTGGGACTGAGAAACTAAATTATAGTGACATCTTCATGAGGTGGTGACCTAAGAATCCCATGTTGAAAATTTGGAGCCAAAATTCCAACAAATGGCTGAGATATCAACTTAAGTTGAAACCTCCCATTACTTCCCATTATAAAGCTTAATGTAATTTCTTCAGTTTTCAGTTCGGCTTTGAAGAGCGAGATGTGTCCCAGTTCAGAGAAGATCACAGCTCCCAACCTCCAGACAATAAGTATGGGTGGGGGGTGCAGGGAGGTGGGTACACAGAGGGAGGGTAGGGATGGGGAGGGGATGAGGGAGACAATAGTGGACCTTTTCCTTGTTTGCATGGAGAAAAAAAAGACAGTGAGGAAAGGTTTTCTTTATTTACAGGTTACACAAAACAAAATAGGCACACTGGGGCGCTCCCAGTGCTACAACACTGGGGGGTGCTGACATGGGGATTGGGCACCGATGTCAGCTTTTTGGAAGTGTGGCGGGTGGCAGGAGCTGCCAGTTAGAGTGTGCAACATAATGTGGAGGGGAACATGCTAACATGGTGTTTGGGCACCCCAATGTTGGTTTTCTGGGATTGTGTGGTGGATGGCAGGAGCCCACATTTATTTAAATGTTTCACAAGGAAAGGCACATAATGGAGGCATGTCATCTGCAGCTGCAATGATAAACCTGTCTCTGATTAATGCAGCAGATCTGTTTCAACTCTTGTCTCTCTCTGAAACTGTTGTCATTGGCTGCATGATCACTGGTTGTTGGCTGAGGTGCACCCACTAAAGCATCCTCTGCATTCAACACAACACTGACACACCTCTGAAATGTGCTACTACCACAAGATATTAGTTGCATGTTCCCAAGCCAACATAAACATAGGGTACTGGCTAAGGTAAGGTAAGGGAAGAGTGAAAACAATGCACACACAGTCAAATAAGGATACAGTTATGCTATCTCAAAAAGTAAGGAAATAAACTGAAAAACATTGTTAATGCACAAGTTAGGATTAGTGACAAAAGTAGGAAATGTAGCATTAGGGTTTCAAACGAAACATCCCATACCCCTCCCAGCTTTGTGGTATGGGGTGTGCCTTGAGATTCCTCAAGCCTAAGCCACACCCCATTCTCATACACTGTACACATCTGGCCTTATTTACAGATGGAATGGGGTAAGCATTATGCTAGAGGACCCTCGGCACACCTCACACCTGCTGTGCTGCCTGGAAGGGGTGTGTGGGTGTTAGGTTTGAAACCCTAACACAACACTTCCCTACTTTGTCACCTAACCCTAACTAGTGCATTAATGAAGTTTTTCACAAGATATATATATAAATATATATATATATATATATATATATATATATATATATATTAGCTGGAAGGTAGTTATAACTAGAACTCTACACATGCCCAATGTGTGGGATATCACATAATCCCTGAGGGGTTTGTAAGGCATCCCACACTGTGGGTGTGTGTAAATTCTAGTTTTATACATCTATCAACCCTTTATTTTATATAATTGCAGGGGCTCATTTCACCCCAGTAGTTATATAAAATAAACAGATATCTACTGTGGAAGTGCGGACAGGTCTGGTTTCAACATGGTCTGCGGTCACAAGTGGTAGTGGAAGAAATGTTTGTTTCTAGATATCTTTTTTAAAGTAACCCTGTTTAAAAGGTTAAGTAAGCATTTTGTAGCCCAGTTACTTTTAAATGTACTTACCACCAACTCAGAGTGGTGGTAAAGTGTCATCAAGGAAGTGTCGCTGGCACAGAGGAAAGGAAAAGCAGCTGGTGGAGAATGCGATAAGGGAAACCCAGCACGTGTTCACCATTATAACTCACAGGTTATAATGATGAATTATAACTGGGTTTCCTTAGGGAAAAAAATGAGCCCCAGTTATGATATAGATACATTCACACACACACACATATACATGCATGCACACACACACACACACACACACACACTGTAGTGTATAATGTTGGCTATGCTGACTGAGTAAGTAGAGACAGACCCTATATGTTATCCCTTTCTGGAAAACTATTATTTCTTTCACAATAGTTGTACTCAGTTGAATATGTATACTAAAAATACACAATGCTTTACTGGAATGTCAGTTAGTACATGCTAGTTTTCTAACCTGAACAAGTGCATACATCTTTGTATGTGGATTTTGGCATATCTATGTATAGTAAAAATATACTGTAATAGAAGTCATATATTGTACTTCTTTTTGTTAGTTGATTCAATGACACTAAATGTAAAGCTATTAGTAAATGTATATATTTAATAATTAATAATACAGTGTATATATATATATATATATATATATATATATAAAATATTAGTTGACCTGGATGAAATACTGACATTTAATTTTGATTATTAAAAACTGCTTCAAAACTTATACTCAAACACAATATGTATCTGTATATCTATATCTTTAACTCAATTTTTCCATATACAGTATATATATATACATATATATATATATATATATATATATATATATATATATATATATAATATAGGGATATTGATGGGAAACTGTGAATATGGAAAATATTTGCATGAGTGCAGAGTGAACTGTGATAATATAATGAATGCCAAAGGCATGATGATATTAATGCAGTTCACTCTGCATTAGTGCAAATGTTTGTCATATTCCACAAGTCGCCATCATGTGCGATTTATACAATAGGGCTAGTATCCTTTAGGAATATTTTTTTCTGTGTTCTCACCCTGTTTACTTTATTTGGTAATTGCAAGTTTTTTTTTGGGGACCTGGAGCACTGGCAGTTAAGTGATTTGTCAGAGTCACACAGTATTGAAATAAAAATTTGAGAATTAAACACTGGTCTGGGCTGTTGGATGTTGGTTCATTGCTTGTTACTCTAACCTCTAGGCTATACTGACAACACTGTTTGTGTGTGGTCTGAGAGTGTGTGTGTAAGTGTTTCTGAATAGGTTGGGAGTGTTAGACACTATGAGAAACAGGTGCCGTGATTTTCCAATGATAATTGTGTTACTTGCTAGCTAGAGTGAGAACAGACTGTTTGTCCAGTAAGTTGCAGGCTTCACTGAGACGGAGAAACTGTTGAGTCAGCACTCAGAAGGAGAAACTGGTTTATGAAGGAGGCTGGTTTGATGATTAGAGCAGCACAGTAATGTGCTAGGATTGTCAGAATAACTATGGGGCACAGGTGATTGTCCCGGATTCCCCTTTTTCCCACACAAAGACAGAGATCATTTGTTGTTGTGCTCAGATTGGCAATTAATTTATTTAAATTCATAATTCCATATTCCATTTCAATTCCTTTATTATCATATTTCCAACATTTTATTTCATCCATATATCAATCTCTGATTATCCTTCCCCAGGTGAAAACCTGGGTGCCTTCTTCTTCTCCTTTCCCGTTAGGAAATGTGAAAACCGAGACCGCTTTCTCTTCATCTTCATTCTCTTCTTGTGTTGTTCCTTTTCCTCCCCTCCTCTCCCCCTTTCCCTCTTTGCCTCCTGCCATCCACCTTTGGCAGTCCATAACCATATTATCACCTGCCATCCACCTTTGGCAGTCCATAACCATATTATTACATGCCATCCACCTTTGGCAGTCCAAACTGTCCGACCGGATGTGCTTGTCTTCCACCTTAACAGACCCACCTACAGTCCCATCCTGACTGTCTTCCCTCTTGCTCTGCCTAGCAGGGTGGGTGGGAGAGATCAAAACTCCAGCAAAAGTGGCTGAGGCCCCTTGTGCTGTCCTATGTACCTCCTTTGCCCCTCCCTTCCTGTTTGCCTGTCCATTGTTCTGGCCCCTTAGCCCTCCCTTCCTACCCCTCCCTTCTAAGCACAACCATCCTAAGCAGGAGGAAAGGGTGCACCAGGACTACCTGGTCTGCCTTTTAAAGGGCAAACTCCATTGTCCCGGATTCCCCTTTCCTCACAAAGACAGAGACCATTGTTTGTTGTTGTGCTCAGATTGGCAATTAATTTATTTAAATTCATAATTCCATATTCCATTTCAATTCCTTTATTATCATATTATTCCAACATTTTGTTTATTTCATCCATATATCAATCTCTGATTATCCTTCCCCAGGTGAAAACCTGGTGCCTTCTTCTTCTCCTTTCCTGTTAGGTAATGGTGAAAACCAAAACCGTTTTCTCCTTCATCTTCATTCTCTTCTTGTAATATTCCTTTTCCTCCCCTCCCCATTCCCCCCTTTTCCCCACTAGCCAGTCTCCAGCTTGCGTTGGATGGCTGCTTCCCTTATCTAGGGTACCATTCTCCTTACTTCAGGGAAGATCCTTTTTATTCTTTCCTTCTTTCTATTTTTTTATTTCCCACTGTTTGTCTGTCTCCTCCATGTTTCTATAAATTCCATTGTTTCTGTATTGAACATGTCTTATGGCTATGTTCAACAGGTGCAACCCTGCCTGACCTTAAAAATCTTCTACCCATTCTTCAAATCCCTCAGTATCACTTGTCCTCCCATCTGCCTTACCAATGTTTCAACCCTCCTATTCATCTTTCTCCTGGCCCTTTCTACCGCTCTGTGGCTGTGCTCCTGCCTCCACACCTCCTTGGTATCATATCAGACCAGGCGATGCATACCTGTGGCCACCACTGTCATATTGCTCCTAAGTCCTTTTTATTTGTAAGGATGTGTCCACCCAAGGCCTGCTTGCCAGGTCGTTGCCTCCTAGATGTATAATAATTAGGTCTGGCCTGGGCCGCCATCCTCTGAGTTCTTTTAAGGTGGGAAGCAGCTGTGCCCATCTCATCCCCGTATGCCATGCCAAAACAACCTACATGTTCTCACATCTTGGTATAGCTACCTTCCCCAGCCTTCTTCTCTGCTTTCTTTCCAGCCCAATAAATATAGGAATGGCCTGATCCATACTTCCATTATCCTCCCTCTACCTATGGGGTGCAAGCAAAATTCATTACTTATACATGTTCATAGTGTCATTCCAGTATTCATCCCCACCCCTTCTACGCCCCACCCCCGCCATTTACCATTTCTTGCCCCCCCACTCTGCGTTCCAGCCAGAGCCCCACCTTCCCAATATTCTTTGTTATATATTATATATATATATATTTTTTTATTTCAGTGCTCTGATGTACTTTTTATAACTGGCCAATCGCCAGCATCCCTTTCAGTATCTCATTCACTGACTCACTTGCTGCTGCCCACTGTGAGGCAGCCCCAATCCGCGGGAATGGGAAGAATAATTAGCTGGGTCTTTCCTCATGAATTGCATGCCCTTTTTAAGTATTGCTGTGACTTGGTAGCCAGTCACCCTTCTCCCATCCTGTGTACAGATAATTTTCCTTCCTGTTCCCATGCTCTGTGGCTAAACCCCACAGAGCCTGTACTGAACATATTTCATCCTCTGGTTGCCCGTTTAGCATCACCATGCAACCTTTTCTCTTTGATCTGTCTTAGACCTCCTAATCTTGATCCGTATCTCTGTCACCCCCAGGTTATGTCACCACACTCTAGTCTCCTTCCTTGTCTTCTCCCATGGCCTACCCCTTGCTCACTCTCATGGCCCCTGCTGAACATTACCACATAAATCGTGTGAAATAGCTGGGCCTCGGTCCTTGATCTGCATATTGCTGGGAGCATGTCCTTCAGCTTTATCAACCACTGTTCCACTATAGGCCTCCTATTATCTGCTAGTCCCTGTTTCAACCTGGTCCATCCTTGCATCATTCTTCTGATGAGCAATGATTTTGTCAGATCCCTCCACCCTTTTAGACTGCAGATAACACTAATCCCAGCCAGAGAGACTCCCATTGTGGTGTGGGCTGTGCCTTCCGCCACTGCTCCACTGTGAACATTCCCAACTGCTCCTCTGTGAGTGGTCTACTTACCTCCATCTGGTGCTCTGTCCTGAATGTTTGAAACACTTGCCAGGCCCGTGGCCATAGGTCCTCAGAGTCCGAGGCGCCCATGAGCTGCGAACAACAGTTCTGCTCCTTCCTGACAATGTCCCAGATGTTCGTTAGTATGTGGTGTTTTAGTTCTTCTGCTGCTGGTGCCAGCCTTCGAAAATGGTCCAGCTGCAGACAGGAAAGGATGTCAGCCAGGTATTGTGTACCCCTTCTATGTGTTGCGCTCTAAATGACATATTCAGTTGCAATGCCCTTAAAACTAAATGTCGAATACCTGCATGACTGTGTCTGATCTGGCTCCCTCTTGTTCAACACATCCACCACTGCTCTATCGTCACACCAAAAGGTCACTTTTGATCCAGTAATTCCTCCTCCAGACCAATGTACACGCCCATATGGGCATGATTTCCAGTAATGTAATATCTCTCACTTTCCATCCTTCACCCAACTGGCCAGCCAGGGTTCTGTGAACCATCTACCACTCATGTACCCCCATGCCTAGCCCCCAGCTGCATCTGTGTAGAGGTCGAGGTCTGTGTTGTATAGCCACTCCTCCTGCCAGAAAGAGCACCCATTGTACTTCCTAAGGAATTCTTCCCAGATCTTAAAACCCTCCTTGACACCTCGTGTCAGGTCCACCCAATGATGTGATCTGGTGACCCCTGCTGTAGCCCTGGCTAACCTCTTTGTGAATGCCCTCCTGGTCTGATGGCCCTGCATGCGAAGTTCAAGTGCCCCAGCACCTGCTGTACCAGCTTTAGCTGTACCTGTCTCCTGCTGGTGTGTATGGATTAGTTCCTTCAGTTTACTTACTTTTTGTCCGGTGTCTAAATACCTAGTTCGGCGTCTATCTCAATCCCCAGAAATTCCATAATCCTGCTGGGCCCCTCTGTTTTTCTGGTTGTCAGTGGGACCACTAACTCATGGCACAATTCCTGGAACTTACCCAGCATCCTCTGTGTCTCCCTTTTCCCTTTTCCAATGAATAGAAAATCATCCAGATAATGGATGACCATCCTATAACCCATTTTTTCATGAAATATCCACTGCAAACAGGTGCTGAAAGCCTCAAATGGCATTGCTTTGTCAAAATAATACTGTCCCCCACTTTGAAACCAATAGATCCCAGTCTTCCCTCCTAACTGGAAGCAGTCTGAAATCGGACTCAATGTCTGTTTTGCCATCCATGCATCCTCTGTGGCCCGGATCATTTAGAACTGCATCCTCTAGTGTCGGATATGTTACCTTACTGTGTTCCTCACTGATGAAATCATTCACTGACTCCCCTTTTGGATAGGACAGGTGGTGAATCACTCTGTATTCCCGCTCTGTTTCTTGGGTACCAGACCAATTGAAATCCACATGCTTTGCAATGGGTGGGTGTTAAACGGGCCTCTACCCTACCTGCTGCCATTTCCTCTATCTTCTGTCTTAGTACCTCCTCCTTCCCTTTACTGACCCAAGATTGCTTGCCTCCATTGCTCGCCTGGGTCCTGTAAACTGTAATGAAAAACCTGTGCTAAAACTCCTTAAAATCATATCCCGCATGCTCGTTCTGGATATTTGTCCAGGTAGACTGATCATACCTTGATTTGATGGGGGTTCTGGCCATCCCAAACTGTTTCCTATCATGTCCCCGCCATTCCTCCCTAGCCCTCTCTCTCTTCTTGCCCGACCTTTCATCCTTCAGTGGCTCTGTCCCCTCTATTCGTTCCCCTACCGCCTCCCTAATCCATGCTTGGTCTTTAAAGCCTTGCCTTCTCAAAAAACTGTTGGCCTGATCCCACAGCCCCATGCCCTTGCCTCTGGCCCATGACGTTCTACATTTGCCGTCGGGTGGCCTTCCCACATCTTGAGCATGCTGAAATGACATTGAGGCCAGGAACAAAAGGTTTCTGTTATAAGCCCAGCAGCATCTCTGAGCATAAAACCTTTTTCTCTTTCCTTCAGGCGTGGACTGATCTGTGATGTAATCCATCCACAAATCTATCTGTTTGGTGTCCCATCTCACATCCCCAAATGTTGCCATTTCTCTGCTAAAAGATTCATCATAGTATAACCACCCCTCCCACCCTTTGCCTTTGCCCTCAGTATTATCAGGAATAAGTAATAAGCGGGATACCTAACTCAGGCCTTTTTCCATGATGATGGCTGAGAAAGTGGCAAAACCTAGGAACCATCTATCCCAAGTCTTCCTTTTGTGAATTTATCATCCTCTTTTTCCCTAAAAGCACTATAGCTGCCATCTCACTCTTACCTATGCCTCAGCTTCTCAGATTGCGGCAGCCTCCTGGCTCACCAAAGCTAATATGTCCATATTCCCCCTTTCCATATTTTCTCCTTCATGGTCAGTGGCACATGCTCACCTATCCTCATTCCAGGCGCACCTATCTCCCTTGTCCCTTTCCTTCTTTCCATTCCCTGTTCCTTCCTTTCTGGCCCCTCTTTCTCCATCCTGATCTCTGCCAGCACCGATACCATCTGCCCTATACCTCCTGCCCCTAGTGCTACTACAGTTTGCCCTATATATTCTTTATACCGTCACCCACTGCACTGGATGTGTTACCTGTGACCTTGTCTGGGCCGTCCTGCCTGGGTCTTCTAAGATTCCTCTTGCTTCTCCCAGTGGTTGAGGAGGAGGGTGAGCTACTGGGTTTTGCAGAGGAGCAACCCATTCTGGGCATCGCAACTGGGTTCAACCAGGAAATCCACATTGATCGGGGGTACCTGTGACACAGTGACCATAGGCTGCAGGGGTACTGGATCAGCCATCTTGGCGGGCCCACTACCACCGGTGGTGCCTTCCCGGTACCACGTGATTCTCTGGCTGGTCGTTTCCCTCCACCCTTTCCTGTGCCCGCTTTCTCTTTCCCCGGTCTCCTGGTTCCTCTCCCTCCACCAGTTCCCACATCCTGTTTGCCTTTTCTACTAATTCAATTATAGCCTTGTAAGCCTCCTCTTTTGATGGCCTGCTCTTCTTTGGTGCCACTGTCCTTCTTCTCTTTGTTCTGTGAAAACAACTACAGGAAGAAAAAACAAGGTTAATTGTATATCTGTCCTGTCAGGAATGTTTTCCTCCTGTCTGTCACACCCCTGTCCAGTTACGCAGCCTGGCCACCAGTTAAGGCCCTAATCTCACTTGACTGGTTCCCTGCCGCCTCCGTCACACCCTTTGAGAACAACCCGGCACCCTTTTCATCCATGCCCGTGTCTCTCTCTGTTCTTGGGCTCCCAGATTGTTGTATCCTGCTGGTCTGCTGGTCTACCTTGGGGCTTCCACCTTGGATGCTGCCATCTCCTCCTCCATTTTTTTTTTGAGCTGACCAAGCCACCCTGAGTCAGCACCCTGTTATAGCAAGCGGTCGTGCTGCCAGGCCAGATGCATGGCCTCCATTCCTTTCTCTTCCTGCCCCTCCAGACCCCATTCCCGTGGTGGCCCCTCACAAGCGAGGGAAAGGGCCAAAATAGAGTAACCAGCTTCCCATGCAACCTCCTCCCATGAGGGTTACTCCCCAGGTCTTGATCGCAAAAATCCCTCCCTTACCTCCTAGTCCTCTCGCAGGCCCCTTGTCATCCCACCAATGCTCCTCGATAAGCCCTCAGCACCATGAGATTACAGTCCCCTGCCTGGTGGTGCCTTTTTATCCCCTCAGGGCATGTGACGCCACTCAGCATGGTCACCTCCTGCCTCGCCTTCCTTGTTTCTGGCTGTACCCCAAAGCAGCCAAGTGGGTTTGTACTCACTAGCTCTGCTTTGATCCCTTTTTTTTTTGACTTAGGCTCCAGTGCTAACACCCCATTATAGCTCACCCCATATTCCTCCCTTTCTTTATTACCAGCACTGTTCGCTGCCTTCCTTTGGTCTCCCTTATGTCTAGACCCATATCCTTGTTGCTACCTCCCCTGGGCTAGGCCTCCCCATCTGACCTGCCTCACCGGAAGCGGCATCTGATGTCACCGCATTGCTTCAGGGCTAGACCTGCCACAGAAAACCCCTCCTAGATAATGTGCCTAACTTCCTTCCCTATGGCCCTGCTAGGCCTTTTAACCCCAAGTGATTGCCTCCTGCCAACCGCATCTGGTCTCCAACTACATGTCCTCATTAGGCCCCTCTTACCCCAGTTACCATCCTGCTGTAAAACAGCATCTGGCATCCCTCTGATCTCACTAGGCCTGTTTTGCCATCAATATCCCTCTCACTGCACAATGGCATCCAACACTGATCATGTGGCATTCTAGGCCTGTCTTGCCACACCATCTCACCCAAACGCGCTCGACTCTAACCACGTGGCCTTGCTAGACCTTCTGCTCGGCCAACCAGCATGCTGTGGAAATGATGGCATCTGGATGTCGTACTGCATGGCCTTCCCAGGCATGTCCTGCTAACTGTGGCCATCTCACCAAAATGGCATCCTACGCCATCCCTCATGGCCTTGCTGGTTAGCCCCTTCTGCAGACTAGCAAAAAAACCTTTTCAGCTACTAGCATTTTCCCTAGTCCCCGCTTAATGCTTGTTTTCCACATTCTGAGCCACTCCCCATCTCAAACCACGTGGTCTCACTAGGCCTTCTTGCCCAGTCAACCTGCTTGCTGACACGATGGCATCGGATGTCATACCACATGGCCTTCCCAGGCCTGTCTTGCTACATGCATCCATCTCACCAAAATGGCATCTCATTACATTCCCCTCATGGCCTAGCTCACTAGGCCCTGAAGCAGACAAGTTTTATCACTCAGCCCTTCTTCCCATTCTCCATGGCTACAAGCATCCCAGCCTCTCCCCATCTTAGGTGCTCATTCCTCCAACTGTCCTGAGCCACCAAATCAACTGCCTCTAATTCTGCTCTGGACTAGTGCTCTCATGCCAACAATGCATAACCAACAAAACCACACACAACACAAACCAAATCAACAGCTCCTCAATTTCTGATCTTTGTACCTATTACCCATTCTCCACAATGCAAGGACAAGCACCACACATAAAGACCACCACTTCTTTTTTAACTAAAATTGCAATGCAGTGCTTGCCCAAACAATGCCTGCCTCATCATACTATACACAGATCTCTATAGCACCTGTTTTTTTTCTTACCTTCACCAAGTTCTCTAAATGCACACACCTTAGCCCACTGCTCCAGCTCCAAAGTAAACCAATCTGATGTGCTGTAGTTCAATCGATGTCCACACCATCAAAACTCCAGCAAAAGTGCCTGAGGCCCCTTGTGCTGTCCCTTATGTACCTCCTTTGCCCCTCCCTTCCTGTTTGCCTGTTCATTGTTCTGGCCCCTTAGACCCTCCCTTCCTACCCCAGTCCCTTCTGAGCACAACCATCCTAAGCAGGAGGGAAGGGTGCATCAGGACAACCTGGTCTGCCCTTTTAAAGGGGCAAACTCCATTGTCTTTACAATGCTAATTGAGTTAGTTGCAGGATTCAGTGAGAAAGAGAAACTGTGAAGCAATTTCCTGCAGGCTGCAGTGTAGATGGTCTGACTCTGGTGACATCACCATTGTGAGTACATTTGCTTGAGATATAGACACTGTGGGTTTATCAGGAAATAAACCCACAGTGTCTATGTCATCACAGAGTTATTCCACTGCAGTGAGAATATATATTTTTATTGTCAATGTTACATGCTCACTCCTAATATATATATACTGTATATGGAAAAATAGAGTTAAAGATATAATTGAACTGCAAGAAGGTGTTATATAATGTCCAACACTTTTCCTAGATGACAAATCATACAGCATTAAATATTTGGATTTGGTAATTCTAAATTTGCCTTTATATCATTATTTGTGTGATTGGTTTTGAGGGATTCTATTTCTATTAGAGATATTTCAAGTTAAAACACAGTTGTTGTCTTGTCTTATCATTCTTATTCATGAAGATGTTTATGCACTAAACATGAAATTTATGCCATTATGTGGAATGTCATGACAATAAGGAAAATAATTAGGTTCCTCTTCTTTATAATCCAGAGTAACAAAATAACACTGAAAGAAGAAGCAAAATAGTTGTAATCTGAGCATGCTGAGAAGTATAAAGACAACTAGTTATCACCATGCAGTTTTCCTTATCATATTGGTGAGAGAGAGAATAGCACTGTGATGCATGCAGAGTCCTACTTCAAAATTACAGAACATGCAAAATGATTAAATGTAATTACACCAAGATAAAGCTTTTGCAGGAACAACATTATACCCCAAAACTTGATGAAGAACCATATGGGTTTAAAACTGTTCCATCTTTATGAAAATGAGAAGCTGAGTCTCAGTAAATGGAGATTTCAAAAGAAGAGATGAAAATGTATTAACTGATAGCTGCTGGTAACCTACAGCACACCAATTTCCGATGTATTAAAGGGGAATTTTGCTGAAGCTACTGTATAAGTCATGGTTCCTGTGGAAACAGAATATCAAATACTGGTTCAAAATTTGTTAATGTTTTATTTTCACTGGCTTTTTAATAAACTCTGTAGGTGCTTATCATGTATAAATTGGTAAATATCATTTAAGAACTGAATGATGTAATGAATATCCTTTTAACCACACATTTATCATAGAACATGCATACATTGTGACAACAATGTAAGAGTTTGACAAGGACAAAACTGAAGCATATAGGTTTAATATGGTCTTTGCCACCAGTGCATACAGCATAGCACCCTTTTCATCGACACCTAAATGGTGAAACAAGGAAAAGGACATTACAGGGCAGAGCCCCCCAGAGGTGGATGTAGGGCACAGCCCCCACAGAAAACAAGGAGTGCAGAGGCCGCACAATACCTGCATCGGTACTGTGCCATCGCTGTAGGGGAGGTCAGAATTTCACTGATGGGAAAACGTGGTGCTTGCTGCATACAGTATATCAGAAACACCTCTGAGTTAACTAAAGCCATTAGAAATAGAATCATAACAGAATATGAATCACCATTTGAAACACAGATTCTTCAGGAAATAATGGCTTGCAAGTTAAAAGCAGTTCTCTTCAAGATGCTGTTTATTCATTTAATCTTACTTCCCTCTTAATTTTCCCCAGCCCCACTCTAAATCATTTTCCTTTTAAGACCATTGGCCCTATGCACAAAGACATGGAAATGTGCAGATATAGCATGTAACAGTGATGTTCACATATGAGCCATGCAAGCCAGCACCACACACCTGTATTCATAAGCATGGGTGCAAGTGTGGCCAAGGCAAGGAGCAGAACCCATAGACATGAACAGAGCTGAGTGGAGGTGAGGCATGCAGAGACAAGAACCCTGGGCACGCCCCATGACCCTGCCATATATGGACAACTGCACCGCTGCACCTACAGAAATTAATGCTGACATGGAGGAGAAAGGCAATGGAGTACTCCAGGGATGCATGGCAGCCACACTGACTGTATTTTCCAGACATGGCCCACAGAGGTGGGAACAGCTGCAATGACACCATTGTACCTGGCCCTGTAATGAGCAGTGCATGGCCCAAACAGGTAAGCAGTGCACTAGGAAAGGGGTGTAGGCATGCACAGTGACCATGGTAACCAGCCTGTCTTGCACCACACAGACACAGCAACATGGATAACAGGGCCACAAGGGAAAAGCATGATGGTGGAGTCACCAAGGCTGCTAGTATCAATGGGAAGTATATATCACACACTTGCAACGCACAAGGACCAGGGCACCCACAGCTGGAGTACATCCAGTAGTAACCACCCACCCTGCCCCTCACATGTCAACATCTAGAGCAGTGCAAGTTGCTGGTGGAGGATAGTGAGGTGTACCCCGATGCAACTGTTATGGCTGTGGACACCCTGAGGATCCTGAAGACACAAGGCCATCATGGAACCCAGTGTGACACATCACAGCACACCACTGCCACCACACCACCACTGGACATGACAGAACACTCAGGCTGGGACATGGCAACAGGCACTGCAGCCCATGCCTAGCTGCCCCAAAGTGAAGCCCAGGTGATGCAACCCACAGGTGCAAGTGTGGAACACCAGAACACTGAGTAGCACACATCCCCACAGACATCTCATGACAGAAGTGAGGAGGTACCATCCAGATGGCAACTATGGCAAACTAGGCAGAACACATCCATGGATATGCTAAATAACTAATACTACAACCTACTCCAGCTGGAATGGGAATGTCTATGTGCTCAATGGAAGAATACAGTTTTTGTATGGTCTGCAGTAATAGTGTAGGCAGGGACTAATGAGCATACTGATGGGCCAACTGTCCTTAGCTGCCATCAAATTCTATGTTTCTATGTAACAGGAATTCTGGCTGTTCTGAAGGGATAGGTTTGAGTTAGTGTGCATAGGTGTTTCACATGTTGCGCCAGCATGGTCAAGTCCTGGCATACTGGGTGCTTGCTCTTGTGCCTAGCCATCTGATATGAGTCTGGCCCTTGCTCCTCCTGTGACCCATAGTGGTCTGCCTCTCACTGGTGCCCCATCGTACCTCTGTGGGGTTCAAGAATGTATGGGATAAGCACAAGTGAATCAGAGTGGTAAGGAAGGAGTAGACAAAGAAACAGCTGTAGCTTGCTGCACCATGGGTGCCTGCCATACCCAGTGTGGACATGTACACCACTGCACCTGCAGGGACACCTTGTGTAGCCAATGGGGCTGTCTGCACAGGCAGCATGCACTCTGTCAGCCTCTTCAGCATGTCGCCAGTTCTGTCAATGCTCAATGCATTCCCTCACCTCCTCTGTGAGTTCAAGTAGGGACGCTGTATTCTTCCATTGAGCACATAGCCATTCCTGTTCCAGCTGGAGTAGGTCATAGTAGTAGTTGTGTAGCACACCCATGGATGTGTTCTGCCTGTGCCTTTACCCTGTGAGGTATTTAAAGGTCTCTATCATATCTCCCCTCTCCTCCTCTGTTCCAGGGTGTACATATTAAGGTTTCTTTAGTCTCTACTCACAAGGCTTTCTGATGCAGACCAATGAATACTTTAGTTGCTCTCCTCTGGACCACCTCCACTCTGTCTATGTCCTTCTGGAGATGTGGGGCCCAATTCTCAAAACTCAGTGCAAGCCTTACAAAACAGCTTCTTGTGCTGACTGACTGTGCTAGGACCCTGTGCCCGATTCTCTGTTGGGTAGGGTGAGGGCATGCATTGAGCATCAACAGAACTGGTGACATGAGGAAGTATTTTTTCAAGGAGAGGGTGGTAGATGCATGTAACGGCTTCCTTGAGAAGGTTGTGGGGTTAAAAACAGGGGGAGCTCAAGAATGCATGGGAAAGACATCATTAAAATCTGGTGGGGATAGGAGGAAGTAGGCTGTTGGTTAACTAGGATCTGCAGCTTATCCAATAGGTAGAGAAATGGGCTGACTGAGTGGTCTAAGTGGTCCTTATCTGCTGTCAAAGTCTATGTTTCTAATGTCTTTAAAATATGAAAATCAAGTGAAGAAGCTTTTGACACACGTGGAACTCTATGCAGATCTGAGGGCACTCCAAAGCTAGATTATTTATCAAAAATAATCAAAGTATATCAGAATACATAACTGGCATGGAAAGGAAGATGGAAGGGCAGTTAATTAGGTAAAATCATTTCCTATCTTCTTTAATTGATTGACTTCTTAAAATCAATTAAGGATGCTGTTTAGCAACACCACAAGAGTTGTAATTTTATCAGAGAAAAGCTATGAATTACCTGATAATGTCCGGATCCTGTTATATCAACTGTTATTTCAAATTGTGGAAATGACATTGTACTACTTCTTATTAAATTTAATAAAAGAAATGTTAAAACTAACAACAAACATAACTGAAAAAATTAATACATATATACATACAGTATACACATAAATAAATAATAAATAAATAAATACTTTGAAATCAGATGGGAAAATAGGTGATTTATTCACCAAATGCCTGTGCAAACAGGAAGGCCTTAAGACCCTTTGTAAAGGCCTTTAGTGAGGGGCCTTCCTCAGTGCTCTTGGGAGAGAATTCCAAAGGAATAAGCACATTACTCTGAGTGTACTAAAATGAAATAAAACTCTCAACCCAATTTTAGTATCCATTCTTTTTGTCTCATTTTGTTATACATAAGAACAATTCCAACAAGTTTTCAGTTCATCCACTTTTTGTTATGTTTCACAATACATTCATTCTTTATACATTATAACTTCTTCCTTATGTCAGGCACTTTTCCTTCATATAGAGAATTTTAATGGGTAAACATTTTCAGGACTATCCTGTCCCTTCCTCAGACCCTGTGATAGGTTTGTTGTGGCCTGTTTAGAAAAATTATTTTAAAAATTATAAGTACTTGCCCATATTAATGTTAATCTTATTCATTAAGAATTCATTATTAGTATATTGAAATAGGGGCAATGTACCTGTTCTTATAAAATAGTGTCCAATACATAGATTTGGCTTCTGTCCTAGCAGTTAATCTAAATAAAAAATACTTTAAATTATTTATCTGAGTGTATTTGTATTTTTAAAGTATAAAATACTGTCTTAAGGTAAGAGATGTTTGCACTTATTACCTTAAAATACAAGAGTGCTGTTCAAAAACACTGGTTCCTTTTTGGATTCTCCCAGTGGTGCCTTTTTAAACAAAAGATTTTTTTTTAATTAATAAGGCTAATACTACCGCAGGGATCTTAAATCAATTATTTAAACTTTTGTTGAAAAAGAGGCTTAAAAGTTGCTTACCGGTTTATAGTACTTTCTTCATGTGCTGTACCTTGATATTTGTTGCTGCCATCGAAATACCAACTTACTCGGCTTCCCGCTCATAACCCCTCTTGCAAATTTTATTTCAAAGCTTAAATCAAACAATCCTGAAGCACCATGGTTCATTTTCTATACACCTGCATATGTGTTTTCACATGCAGTGCCACCATAACTAGAATGCCAGGATACTTCTTCCTCTCGGATACAGAGAGTGAAGAGGCTGGGCGCTTAAATCATGTTCCAATGTGATGTGATGGCATCATGCTAGTGACGTGCTGTGTGGCCCAGTCATTGTGAAACCATCACTTTTACATTGCGTCAGTCCTTCTTCAGTATTCAGTTGGTTATCTGGGCGTTATATTTTCTTTAGTCTATTATGACTATTTATTTGGCAACTACTTTTTAATTTCAAGGATCAAAATGTCATGCTATCTAACAAGACCTTATATGTTATTCCAGCTCCCTATGGATATGTTATTTTGTAGGTGGTTCTGGAGGATTTGAAAAGGAGGTTCTACTAATCAGAATATTGTAAACCAAATAATATTTTATACTTGTATTGTTTAGGAAAGTGATACCAGTTTGAGAGATGACCAAGGGAATTATGAGGGAAATTAGTTGTAAATGGATATTGGGGAACTGAACTAAATTAATTTAAATTATACTGCTTTTACTGTTATGAAGCCCTCTTGTATGATAGCCCCACAGATGCCAAGGATCCAGAGCAAGTGTCTGGACAATAGTAAGACCTGGTATATCTAAATTGTATTAATATTTACTAATCTGACTAACTGAAATTTGTATGTTCCTCTTTAAGCCTTTTAGAAATTCATTACCTTATAAAAGAAAAGAAAATGGGCCTATATGGGGAAAGGCCCTAACTCTGACCAAAAGGTAATACATATATTTCTATTTTTGACTATATTAAGTTTTAATATTTATAATGGTACAACTATCTACAATATTCAAAAAGTCAGGTGTATTGATTAAATATCTTGTATTCATATACACACAATTAACAAAAAGTAGTCTATAAGATTTTCATTAAGTCCATAACATTTGTGATGTGTCGTTAATGTATAGATCCACCAGTCTTCTGCTTTAAAAGCTGTGTTTTCCAATTTTCTTCCTCTTTCAGTCTTGTTCACTCTTTCTATTCCCATAAATCTCAGACTTGATACTGGTGTTTATAAAGCAGAAAATGTCTGGCCAAAGTTGATCATTCATTTCAGTTCTTATATTACTTTTATGTTCCGTTATTCTGGTCCTCAGTGGTCTAGTGGTTTCCTATATAATACAAAGCACAAGGACAAATTATGCAATATATCACGTGGTCAGTATTACAGGTCATAAACTGTCTAATGGCAAAACTTCTGCACTGATACGAATTTTTAAACATGTTACTCTTTATGGCACCGTTACAGTGTGTACATCTGCCACAAGGATAAAACCTTTAATGTTACTGCTTAACCAAGTAGTTCATGGTGGTTCTGAACATGCTGTTGTGTTCTTACTAATTCACTTTTAATGTTTTTGTCTTTCTTGCTGTTTTCCAAGATTTTTATGAAAATATCATTTGTCCATTATTTGTGCTTTGTAAGATGTTCCATTTTTTTATTTGAATAATATTCTTAATTTTCCAGTATTGTTCTGAATGTTGTGTGAAGAATGATATTTTGTAAATTTTTGTTTCCTGGATTTATCTTTTCAAAAGGTCCATTCAATTTTGTTCCAGTACTCTTCTTTCTGCTTTGTCCAATATTTCTCTTTATAATCCGTTTTATGAATCTTCCCTTTAGATCTTCTAAATTTCTTTGTAATCTGTTCTCATTCCAAGTATTCCTTTAAATACATAGCATCAGACTATATGTTATGCTATTCTTTAGTGTTGATGGATGAAAACGTTATGCATATTATGTAGTGTTTTAATCTGTTGATTGCTTGTAAAGATCTGTAATAAATCTTTTATTCTCAGTCAATATTTTTAGGTCCAGGAAAGGAATTTCTGTTTTGTGAAAATTCAAAGTAAATTGTAAATTAGGATATATTGAATAAGTATATCTATCAAATTCCATCAAACATTCCTCTGTATTTTTCCGTATAATAATTATATTGTCTGTAAAATGTTTATATAATACTATAGAGCTGCTATATAGGTTTCCTTCTTCTGAATATATAAATATTCAAAATATGCCATATAATTATATGTGGAGCCATTGTGGCCTTTGCTGTACTTCTTTCCGGTGGTAACTTTTATTTTCAAATTTGAAGTAATTATTTTTCAAAAGAAACCTTGCCAGATCTACTAAAAGTTCATTTTGGCTACATTTTCTGTTTTCATATTTAGGAAATTTTCCATAACCCGTAAACCATCAGAATGAGTAATGTTAGTATACAAACTCTTAACATCAAAAGTTAGTAAATGCAACTGTCTCCAACCACTTATTGTCTGTTTAGCTCTTCCAGTAGTTGTATACAATGTTTATAGTCTCTTAAGTAGGTTGGAATTGTGGGTAAAATATTTTTTTACAGTGGTAATCCACAAAAATGGATAATGGTTCAGCAATGGAGTCTATTCCTGAGATAATGGGCCTACCAGGAGTTTGTATGGGGTTTTGTGTATTTTTCGTAAACAGTAGAACAACATAATTCTTGGTGGTGATTGATTAATGCTTCATGTCCCATTTTGTAATACAGTTTTGTTGTTCAGCAGATTCTATCATTTTTTATTTCTAAGCCCAATTGTTCTAAAGGAATCTCAGGTACCTCTGTATAAGTTTCTCCATCTTGAAGTTGACTGAGACACTCCTTATAATCATCATAATTCATTATTGCTATTGCCCTGCCTTTGTCTGCCTCCTTGATAACTATACTTCTGTCCTCCTTAAGGCCTCCAGACTTATTCTCTTCTTGACTTAAATTAAATTGTGGTTTCTATTGTTCACTTTCCTTAATAATGTTTTTTTTCTCCCAATCCACTTTTTCTATGAAAGATGTGATAGTGGATGGTTGTGTAACAATGGGTTCAAAATTAGATCTGATATGTAAAGCTTGCTTTAATGTATAATTGTCTTTCCATTGTGACCTTTCCTATTTTTCTATATTTTCTGTTTTAAAAATAATTTTTAATCATAATTTCTGATAAAATGTTCTGAATCCAATTTTAATTCAAGTGGTTTAAGTTTTTCTGTTAAACAAAATCTTAGTCCTTTATTTAGTAGTTTTCTTCTGTTTCTGTCAAAGCCTTGTGTGATAAGTTGGAAACTGTTAATTTGTGCTGTTTTCGATCTCGTAATATGTAATTTTCCTACATCTCTTTTTTTTTTCTATTCTTTCTTTTGCCATCACTGAGGTAGATGGTTCTGGGGGTGTCATGGGTGGGAAAATCCTTTCATATTGTCTGCCACCTCGCCCCACTGTGGTATGTATGGGTCGTAACAATCTTCTTATAGGTTCCTCTGTAGTTGTATCTCTCCTAAAAGGTCTTTTTATAGAAATTATGTTACCATATGATTTTCTGTTTCATCTATTTCTTGATCTATAATTATTCCTTCCTCTATATGAACTATAATCATGAGATTAAAAATCTGAGTATGATTAGACATTTCTGAGTCATCCAAATCTTAAATGGCAGTCTGAAACCTGATTTCTCTAATTATAAATATGTCCCTCTTTATAATCCATTATATCTCTTTTAAATTTATTTAATTTAATGCTTTTAATATGACTGTTGAATTCCTTCAAAGACTGTTCAATTTGGTCAACAATACCTTCACTTGACTTAACTCCATATTTTTATGTATTTCACTTTCCAATGTATTAATTTCTCCTTGCAATTTTGATTGTTCTGTTGTCAGGGTTTCTATTAATAGTAACATAAAATCAAATGAGCATTTTGATTTTATTCCGTCCCACTTATCCTGAAAGCCCTCAGGAGAGAAGCCTAAATGAGATTCTACTAGTACTCTTAAACCTCTGGGAATTCTTTTTGTTTCATGTATTTCAACAATATGACTACATGCCAGTCAATTCTAATCTCCCTTTGTTTCAATGTTTCTAATCTATTAATAGATGCCTTAGGAATTTCAACGTGCTCAATAGTTCATTTACTCTTAACTAAATTCATTATTCTATTGGCATCCTCCTGATTCATACTCTAATGTGGAAACACATTTCAGTCATGTTTCCCAACTCTGAAAATGTCACCATTTGAGTATGAATTATACAGAGGTACCTGAGATTCCTTTAGAACAATTGGTCTTAGAAATAAAAGAAATGATAGAATCTGCTGAAGAACAAAACTTTATTAAAAAATGGAAGCAGAAGCATTAATCAATCACCACCCAAGAATCCAGTTGTTCTACTGTTTACCAAAAATACACAAAACCATATAACCTCCAGGTAGACCCATTATCTCAGGAATAGACTCCATTACTGAACCATTATCCACTTTCTGGATTACCACTGTAAAAAGCTTTTACCCACAATTCCAGCCTACCTAAGGAACCTAAACATTGTATACAACTACTGGAAGAGATAAACAGACAACAAGTGAATGGAGACAGTTACATGTTAGTAACTTTTGATGTTAATTATTTATATACTAGCACCTCATTCTGATGGTTTATGGGCTATGGAACATTTGTTAAATATGAGAACAGAAAACGTACTCAACAATGAACTTTTAAAAGATCTGGCAAGGTTTGTTTTCAAAATAATGACTTCAAATTTGAAAATAAAAGTTACCACCAGGAAAAGTACAGCAGTGGGAGCCACAATGGCTCCTACATATGCCAATTTATATATGGCACATTTTTAATATTTATACATTCAGACTGAAGAAAACCAATATAGCAGCTCTATAGTATTATATAAACCTTTATAGATGATATAATTATTATATGGCAAAATACAGAGGAATGTTTGATGGAATTTGATAGATATACTAATTCAATATATCCTAATTTACAATTTACTTTGAATTTTCACAAAACTTAAATTCCTTTCCTGGACTTAAAATATTGATTGGGAATAAATGATTTATTACAGATCTTTACAGAAATTGACAGATAAAAACACTACATCACCTGTGAAAAGTTTTCATCCATCAACACTAAAGACTAGCATACCATATAGTCAGATGCTATGTATTAATAGGAATACTGGGAATGAGAACAGATTACAAAGAAATTTAGAAGACCTAAAGGAAAGATTCATAAGAAAGGATTAAAAGAGAGAAATATTGGACAAAGCAGAAAGAAGAGTACTAGAACAAAACTGAATGGACCTTTTGAAAGATAAATCCAAGGCAATTTAAAAAATGACAAAATATCATTTTCCACACAATATTCAGAACAATATTGGAAAATTAAGAATGTTATTAATAAAAATGGAACATCTTACAAAGTACAAATAATGAACAAATGATATTTGCAAAAAATCTTGGATAACAGCAAGAAAGACAAAAACATTATAAAGTGAATTAGTAAGAACACAACATTATGTTCAGAACCACCATGAACTACTTGGTTAAGCAGTAACATTAAAGTTTTTCATCTTTGTGGAGATGTATGCACTGTAACAGTGCCATAAAAAGTAAAAATGTTTAAAGTACATATCAGGACAGAAGTTTTGCCATAAGACAGTTTATGACCTATAATGCTGACCACGTGATATATTGCATAATTTGTCCTTGTGCTTTGTATTACGTGGAAACCACTAGTCCATTAAGGACCAGAATAATGGAACATAAAAGTAATATGAGAACTGAAATGAATGTTCACCTTTGGCCAGACATTTTCTGCTTTGTAAACATCCAGTATCAAGTCTGAGATTTATGAGACTAGAAGAGTGAACAAACCTGAAGGAGGAGGAAATTAGCAGACACAGTTTTTAAAATGAGAAGCCTGGTGGACTATACATAAAGGACACATCTCAAACATTATGGACTTAATGAAAATCTTATTTTGACTACTTTTCTTTAATTGTGTATATATGAGTAAAAGATATTTAATCAAGACACCTGACATTTTGAATGTTGTGGATAGTCGTACTCATTATAGATATTAAAACTCATAGAGTCAAAAATGAGGAAATATATTTCTTTCCTTCTTGGTCAGAGTTAGGGCCTTTCCTCTACATTGGCCCATTTTCCTTTCTTTTATAAGGTAGTGCATTTCTAAAGGCTTAAAGAAAAGGAAAATATAAATTTCAGTTAGTCAGGTTAGCAAATAATAATACAATTTAGATACATCTGGTCTTACTATTGTCCAGCCATTTGCTCTGGATCCTTGGCACCTATGGGGTTGTCAGCCAAGAGGGCTTCATAATAGTAACAAACAGTATAATTTGAAATATAATTTTGCTCAGTTCCTCCAATATCCATTTAGAACTAATTCTCCTCATAATTACCCTTGGTCATCTCTCAAATTGGTATCACTTTCCTAAAAAATAAATAAATAAAATCATATTTGATTTACACTATTAGGATTAGTAGAACCTCCTTTTCAAATTCCACCACAACCACCTACAAAACAGCATATTCATAGGGAGCTGGAATAACATATACAGTCATGTTAGATAGCATAAAATGTTGATCCTTGAAATGAAAAAGTAGTTGCCAAATAAATAGTCATAACAGACTAAAGAAAATATATAAAAAGCCCAGATGACCAACTGAATAATGAGGGGGTCCAACACAATGTAAACTGATAATTTCCAGTGCTTGGCTGCACAGCGCATCACTAGCATGACGCAATCATGTCCTATTGAATGTGATTTCAAATGGCCCAGCCCTTAACCTCAGTATCCAAGAGGAAGAAGTATCCTGGTGTTCTAGTTTATGGCAGCACTGCATGTAAAATGCAAATGCGGTGTAGAGAAAGTGAACCACAGTTCTTCAGGATTGTTTGATTTAAGCTTGTAAATAAAATTTGCAAGAGACATTACAAGCGGGAAGCCAAGTAAATTGGTATTTCTATTGCAGCAACAAATATCAAAGCAGAGCATGTGAAGCAGTGTCAGTGGCTCAGTGGTAGCACACTTGCCTCTGAGGCCGGAGATCAGAGGGCTGTGGGTTTAGTGCCCACATCTGGCACTGCTAATATCCAGTACTGATCACTGTAGTGGCATGAGAGGGGTGCTGCACTTCTGAGGTGCCATCTTCTGATGAGACATTAAACCGAGTCCCATCTGCCTGGATTGGTGGTAGTTCAGGTGGATGTTAAAGATCCCATGGCACTTATTGAAAAGAGTAGAATTTCCCGTGTCCTGGCCAAATTTCCTCATTCACTAAAAATACCACCAACAGCTTCATCTGGTTCAAGGTCAGTTGGCATTCATCTGTATCCCTCCCTGGTTGTGGCCAAAAATAGGCAGTATTTGTCTAGTGCACTTACCCGGTCAACAAAAACTAAATAAATTAAAAAAAAGAAAGCATTATAAACCCGGTAAGCAGCTCTTAAGCATCTTTTTTCAAAAACTTTAAATAATTGATTTAATATCCCTGCGGGTGGTATTAACTGTATTAATTTAAAAAAAACAGTCCTTTTTTAAAAAGGTACCCCGGAGAATCCAAAGAAGGAACCAGTGTTTTTGAATGGCACTCTTGTATTTTAAGGTAATAAGTGCAAACATCTCTAACCTTAAGAAAGTATTTATACTTTAAATATACAAATACACCCGATAAATAATTAAAAGTATTTTTTCTATTTAAGTTAACCACCAGGACAGCAGAAGACAAATATATATACTGGACACTATTTTATAAGAACAGGTGTGTTTCCCCTATTTCAA
Organism: Neoceratodus forsteri; assembly: GCA_016271365.2. NCBI lineage: Eukaryota > Metazoa > Chordata > Ceratodontiformes > Ceratodontidae > Neoceratodus > Neoceratodus forsteri. The sequence goes on from CM057451.1 coordinate 421,745,570, forward strand.
TATACTAATAATGAATTCTTAATGAATAAGATTGACATTAATATGGGCACAAATGCTTATTATTTTTTTAATATTTTTTCCAAACATTGGCAGAACAAACCTATAACAGAGTCTGAGGAAGGACAGGATAGTCCTGAAAATGTTTACCCATTAAAATTCTCTATATGATGGAAAAGTGGCTGATATAAGGAAGAAGTTATAATGTATAAAGAAAGAATGTATTGTGAAACATAAGAAAAAGTGGATGAACTGGAAAACTTGTTCAAATTGTTATGTATAACAAGATAAGACAAAAAGAATTGATACTAAAACTGAGTTGAGAGTCTTTATTTCATTTCAATACACAGGATATTCATTCTCACAACTTAAAGACACTCCCAATATATAGAATGTAATTTGTGCAAATAAATAAATGGGAACTGAAGATGGACCAATTTGGAATAATACAACCCATTACGTCAAAGGTCAGGACCCTGGGATTTTAACCTAACTTTGGGAACAACAAAGAATCCTTCATCAGTGGAGTGGAGGCAGTGCAAGAACACTTAAGAATGAAGGAGATCAGTCAGGTAACCTCAGCCCAGACTATGTAGAGCCTAATAAGTTAACAAACAAATTTTAATGGAGATACACCACTTAACCAGCAGTTTGTACAGATAAGACAGTGCCAGGAAGTTAGGATATGTCCTGGAATCACTGGTCAGAAGTCCAGATGCCATGTTCTGCACCAACTGCAGGTGCCGTAATGTACCTCCACTGACCCTCACAGCACAGAACATTGCAGTAGTCAAGCACTGAGGTCACAAACACATACACCAGAGTAGACAAGTTACTGGAGGGATTTCATCTGGCTGATGTTCCTCAGATGGTAAATAACATTCCAGACTACTGCTTGACACTAGAGCCTCAGTACCTCATCCAGAATGACCCCAGATTTTTCACCTTGTGGCAGCAAAAGGCCCAGAGGAATGGATCTGAAGGCTTTTCTCTCCTCTCAATAGCTGCCATTTCCCCAACAATCCAGTTCAACCACCATTACTTTGGTTATGGCAGAGTCAAATTTCAAACAGCTCAATGGCATCTACTCTTGGATCTCAGCCAGGTCCCTATTCTGCACATCTACTGCCCTGGTGTCCCAGGTTCAAAGGGTATGTAGAGCTGAGCATCTTTTGGATTGCAGTGAACCCAAGTCCTTAGTATCTAATGATCTACCCAAGATCAACATGTACACTGCAAACAAAGGGTGAAAAGACTGAGCCCTTCAGTACATGACAGGACAAAGCCATTGGGAGTGAAGAGAAACTTCCCATCACCAACCTGTGTGTCCTGCCATTGAGATAAGATTTGGATAAGCATAAGGCTTTGCCAGTGAGTCCTACATACTCACTGAGCTGGTCCAACAATAGCTCATGGTTCATGGTGTCAAAAGATAAGGAGAGATCAAGGACAAAAAAACGGACTGCTCTTTACTATCTCTCACATTGAGCAGGTCATTATGTACCCTGATCGGAGCAGTTTCCATGCTATGTGTGGACCTAAACCAGACTACAGTGGCCCATAGATGTCAAAGGCAGTGAAGTGTGCTCATGCTACAGGGCAATCACCATCTCAGTATCCTTACTCAGAAAGGGATGGTTTGAGACAGGTCAGTAGTTTACCAGGACATCCAGGACCAAATATAATTTTTGGAAAGGGATTTCACCACTACACATTTCATTACAGCTGGGAAACACCCTCTAGAGCACACAGGAATAGACCATAACATAGTCAACTGGATTAAAACTGGCTTCAGGATAGGTCACAGAGAGTCCTGGTCAATGGGGCATTATCAGAGGAGGGCACAGTAACCAACAGCATTCCACATGGGTAGTATTTGTCCCATTCCTCTTCAACAAGAAAGGATCATGGGTAGGAGGATGGAAGGTGTGGAGAGGAGGGCAGGGACAGTAGCTCAAGCTGAGTACCCTGCAACATGAGCATACTAGATAGAACAAATGGCCTTCTTCTTCTAGTTTCTTCATGTAACATATTCATCAGCGACATTGCTGATGGACTTGAGGAAGGTCTGCCTGTTTGCAGATGATACAACACTCTGCAACAGGGTAGACACAGATGAAGGTGCCTCTGGTATGGATGCCAATCTCAAGAAATCAGAAGAGTGGTCAAGAATATGGCAGTTAAAATGTAACACCAAGAAGTCTAAGGTGATGCACATGGGTCAACGTAACCCAGGAAAGATGTACACACTCAATTAGAAGAATCAAAGATGGAATGGGACCTCGGATTAATTGTTCAATGATCTAAAAGTGGGTAAACAATGTGAAAAGCAGCACAGAAGGCCAGCAGTGTCCTCAGCTGCATTGGTAAAGGGATTACGAGCAGGAAGACCGAGGCAATCATCCCGCTGTACAGGTCCTTTGTCAGGCCACAACTGAAATACAGCATGAAGTTCTGGAGGCCCTACCAAAAAGGATGTTGACAGCTTAGAAAAGGTTCAGAGAAGGGCCACTAAGATGATTCAGGGTCTGCATCAAGAACAGTATGAAATGAGACTCAGTGAATTAAACTTATACTCTGAGCAAAGAAGAAATAGTGGGACATTATAGAAACATTCAAATACATAAAGAGAATTAACACAGACCAGACAGGAAACCTATTCCAGGAAAACAAAACAACGTGTACAAGGGGCACAATCTACACCTAGTGGGATGCAGATTTAGAACCAATATAAGAAAATACTTTTTCAAAAAGGTTGATAGAACCATGGAACAGCCTGCCCTCAGAGATGGTAGCAACAGTACAGGAATTCAAACTAGCATGGGAGAGGCAAAGTGGGCACCTAAAGGGGATAAAATAGGGAGGGTAGACATTTTTGGGAAGACTAAATGGATCACACAGTCCGCATCTGACAGCTACTTCTTATGTTCTCTGATATGGAGCTCTAGACAATCTCAGCAAACACTGGGCCCAGCTACCCAAGCACAGGTCACTATTACATGTGTTGGGCTTGACTCAGTTTGCAAAATGTTTACAACATTTTGAGATCTCCTACCACCTCTTCCATCATCACTAGTCTAAACTCTCTCCATGACCACTTAAGGCATCTTAGACCATTTGTCTCAATGCTGCTGGGCTGTGATAACCCACTTGTTGAGATCCAGGCCAGAAAAGAGAATACCCTGTCTGAGAGGAATTGAGCAAATTCTCACATTTTGAGGAAGAAAACCTCAGATGGTCTCCTGACAGATTGGATGAAGAATCCTGTCCATAGACTGAAAGAGCTTAACCAGTCAATTACTCCAAGCAGCAATCTGCCTAGACGGAAACCTTGCCTTCTGTTGGGTGATTGCCATTTGTGAATGTTGATCACAGATAAACTATAGTGGCACTCTATACTGCTCAACACCTGCATATTGCACTTTTCTCTCTGTGGGGTTTCCTATGGGAGCACAGTAGGTCTGCCGGTTCCTGCTGCCACAGGACTGGTAGTTTAAAAGACACTATATACTGCTGTTCTTTGCCTGGGGTTCATTAAACTTTACAGTTCAGTTTTTATTTTTACATTTCATTCTTATTTCTTTTTTCTTTCTAGGGAGGGTAAAAATATACTGTAATTAGGCTTGATTATAGTTTTATAGGTCTGCTTTTAATTTGTATCATTTTTATACTCTAGTTTCTGTTTTCTTTTGTTTTTAATTTATTTGAATTTCATTTGTTAAAGGAACATACAGTATACCCTGTTGTTACATTTTTAATGTACTTTTAGTGTGAAGTTATAAATTAGGACAGGTGAAGTCTGAAATAGTTTGAAATTCTCCAATTCATTTCCCATATTAAAGCAGTCTTTATTTCAGCTGATGTTTACTGCTGACGTAATAGGTTCCACTTCGCAATAGTGTTCATTTCAAGGATGTCAATCTGTTCTGGAACTGCTATTAATGAAATAAAATAATACTGGGTAGGCAAAGTCTACATTGATTCAGGGTTCTAAGTGATTAAACAGCCTGCATACATGTCCAAATTTACAATTACAATTGTGCTCAGCATCATGCTTTTTCTTGTCTAGTTAGGTTGTGACACTGTTGCCATGATGGTTTGAGTGGTGATAAAACATACTGACTGGAAACACATAGCAAGTAAACAATAGGCAGTGATAGCTCTGTAATATCTTGCCAATTTATCTGAAGGTGTTAGCTGACATAACAAGACAAGAAGGAATATAACATCACTGAGCACTATTTTAAACTTAAATTGAAAACAATGAGGTTTATGTGGTTTAAATGCATTTTGTGTAATCTTTTATAAATAAAACATTTCATAAGGGAGGCACAGTAATGCCGAGGGCTGAGGTGTTGGCACCTTACTCGCAAGTAATGCCAGTGACACAGGTTCGAATGACCTCAGGTCACTGGGGTGCCAGCTCAGGGGAGTGGGTTGAGGAATTGAGCTGCAGCACTCCTCCAAAGGCTGGATGCCTGCCCATCCATAGTACCACCTCACCAGGTGGAGGTCTGGTGGGCGATAGGTGACACAATGCGATGATGAAAGTCAGGAGGGTGGAAGGCCACCAGATCCTGTGTGTGTGTGCACCTCCACACGTGTACATGCATGTGTGGCTGTCCTCGTGGGGGAAAACTGAAAATGAATAACGATATATGAAAAGAATTTACAGAAACATATATTTTATACTTGTTACTTTTATGATTGCAATTGTCATTAGTAGTTCTAATTTAAGAATAAATATGTTACTACTGTTTTTGATATGTTATTTTCATATGTCTTCCTGTAAGTATGTTAATAGCATTTGTAACAGGGCATTAATAAAGCATCAGAAGTACAGCAGTGTTATTGGATAAATAGCAATATGTGACCACACAGCAACCATGGTCTAATTTCCTAGTAGACCTAAGGTTGCTGTTGTATACCTAGTGAACCACACAATGTAATGGCAGTGTATGTGTCATCCCCACCCATCCACCTACCCTAATGGATAATGAGTAAAGATATAAAATTCAGAGTCCTCCACGCAATGTAAACCTGAGGGAGTGAATCAGTGAGTCCGCTTAATTTACAGAACCTGTCAATATATGGCACAGTGAATTGTAAGTAATATGGCTCACCTGAAAGAGCCCCACAGCCTCCATAATATATGTGTCATATTAAAAACAAGAAAATGTTTTAAATACATAACTTTCATACTTGTCATATTAAAAGGAAAATAATTTTACATGCCAAAGTGTTGTTAAATGTTGTTTGCTTATTGTTCTTCGTGATCGCATCGCAGAAGTCTGACCTTTCCTGAGCCACACACTTGTAAACAGTGTAAAGGAAGTCTGTATGTAAATTGTGATGACGTGATTAATCCCAGCATGCTTTTAATGTACATCTCAGTAGCAGCAGAAGATTTTCGACCAATGAGTACAGAGAACTGTGTTTTTTTTCAAATAAATGCTTAGCTGTAGAGAACCATTATGTATGTTAATGAATTATTACAAAATGTAACTTTTGGATAACCACTATATTGTTAAGCTTTGAAGCGGAACTTGTTCCACATATGGATGTTGAAAGTGAACAAAGTAAAGACAAAATATTCAACCATAGCAGTCATCAGTGTATTTAATGAATCCAACAATATTATTACAAAAGTGAAACAGTATAGAGTGAATGCCCTGTTACAAAAGCATTAAGCCACTCAAAAGGATGGGTCTACTGTGGAATTAATCCATGGTTGGGTGATTGGATGCACTCATCCTTCAGCCTCATGCCCCAACCCCTGAGACATGGATTAATTACACAGTAAACCCATCCTTTCAAGTGATTTAATGCTTACATGTCTCACTTCTGCTGGTGCAATAATGTTGAACATTTTCAAAGTTAGAATAATAAAGCAAAGTCAAAATGTTCACTATTAACATGCACTGTTGCTTTAAATCAAACATACTGTAATCAAAGCTGGACAGCATGTTATGGTTGGTGACAATTTCCAACCCCCCCACACACACACTTTAAGATTGCGTTAGCACTTTCTGTTAAGGGCATCTCAGAGCATTTTAACTCAACGCTTTGTTGCTTTGCATATGTCCTATAAGGGGAAAGGTGTTGCTCATGCACAGTTGCTGTAAACTCAGACTTTTGAAGTAAAATTTATTACCTTTCAGTGACAAAATGTTGAGAGGTGTGGGCCTCTGTAACAAATACAGTCATGTCAGATCTAAGGAGAAAGGAGAGAGACACCAAATGGATAGGGTTAACTGATTTCATTTGCAACACATCAGATGTTATTTTCCAGGGTACTGCTTTTAAACACTACAGGAAGCTGACTGAACTATTCCAACCAGCCACCACCTGCCCCTATATTATAATATTTGAACACACCAAGAGGTAAAATTAAATTATAATTTATTGTAAGAGTTTCATACAATACTGTTCATAAACTGCCACTTTATTTAGACTTTTCAGTATAAGTTCAGTATACTTTATTACAGCAGAGTATTATTTATGCAAGAAATGCTAAGTTATTCATATTGGAGCCGAGAATCCTAGGACAGACTACTACCTGGGTGGAGTCCGAGTATCTGCATCGGAGGAGGAGGAGAAGGACCTGGGAGTGATGTTCACTAGTGACCAAGCACTCCACGCAAGAAAGCAGCAACAAAGGCAAACAGGATGCTGGGATGCATAGCTAGGGGATCAGTAGTAGAAGGAAGGAGGTTATACTGCCCTTGTACAGGTCGCTGGTAAGGCCGCATCTAGAATATGGAGTTCAGTCCTGGTTTCACATCTCAAAAGGACATTAACCTACTGGATAAGGTCCAGAGGAGGGCTACAAAGATGATAGTGGGTCAGCAGGGTAAGGCATACAAGGAGAGGTTGAGGGTACTGAACATGTACCCCTGGAAGACAGAGAGAGAGTAAGGACATGATTGGGACCTTCAAGTACTTGAAAGGGATAAATAAAGTTGATAAGGAGAGTCTTTTAAGCTGAGTGGCAACCATAACATGAGGGGCACAGTCTTAAGCTGGAAGGTAGGAGGTTTAGGAGGGAGGTCAGAAGTACTTTTCATAGAGAGGGTGGTGGACACTTGAATGCGCTGCTGGAAGAGGTCATCTCGTTGGACAGTGGGCAGCTTTAAGAGTGGCTGGATAGGCATAGGGAAAGAGTATAGGATAATTTGTATTTTTTTTTTTTTATATATTGAGTTCTTGGATAATACCTGTGAGTGGATGCTCGTTGAAAGGTTCCACGTCACATGCATTAGACAACAAGGAAAAATATCTGCACGAAGATACAAATACTGAGAAAAATATTCATGGAGGTTACAGAAAACAAACATAATGCACTAGCTATGCTGAGGCATTGTACAATGTATGCCAGTCAAGAAGATAAGCAGACAAGGATAGGGAAGGATACAATGGGATGGGAGAGCTAGGTGAGCTGGGCACATAAGATAGGGACATAAGACAGGGAGGGAGGAGGAGAAGGGAAGGAAGAAGTCAAGGGCAAGGAGCAGAGCCAGGGCCCACTGTGTTATAGTGTCATACGTTTAATGGTGTATGACATTATAGCTAACCCGAAACAGCCCTGTCCATGACAGCGAAATGGTGCAATACCATTCTGTACTTGGAAAAATAGGGCCCTAGAGTCCGCCCGCCAAATCCTGGTGGCAAGGATTTCCACTAACCCCCTACCCAAACACCTGATTGGCTGCCTAAACAGTATTAACTGGAGTCCTATCAAACTACTCCTCTCACTGGACGAAGCTGCTGCCTTCTTCCACGGAGCCATCACCATAGTTGCCGATCACCTGGCCCCTATGAAGAAATTCCGCACCAAGGGAGCTGCTATAAGTGGATCACCCACCACGTGAAATCACTCATGAAAACTGGGATACAGCTTGAAGAAATACAAGCCTCCTCCCTACCAGCTGACCTCACCTGCTATAAGGCACTTAGAAATAGGCAAATTGGCCATTAAAGTGGCCAAACGAGAATATCTTACAAATCTACAGAAAAAGAACCTAGGCAACCCTAGACTCTTCTGAGCTCACATAAATGGGCTAATAAAGGGGAGCGGAAAGACCGTACATGGCCCCATTGAGGTGAACAGTCTACTAACAAATGATGATACTAGCATCGCTATGGCACTCAACCACCAGTTCACGAACCTGGACCAGACCAAAGCGGGACTGCCTATCCACCTCCTAGACTCTTATGGCCCTCCCCATGTATGGACCACCCCACCTTCCACCTTGGCGAATAAAACCTAATGAAGTCCTCCCTTTATTAAAATCCTCAAAACATCGGATCTGTGGGACCAGACAGCATTCCCCGAATACTAAAGGAAGGGCCCTAGCACTCACCAGGCCCCTAACCTGGCTCCTCAATCGATCCCTCATCGAAGGTGCCATCCTGAAAATGGAAATTGCCTCATGTAGTCCCTGTCTACAAGGGAGGTTTGAGGAATCCACCAACAACTACAGGCCAATCTCCCTACTCTGTAACCTTGGTAAGATCCAAGAGAGATTGATATACGGACAACTCCGTGACTACCTAGAGCTCCACCAATTACTATCTCCCTCCCAGCACAGATTCAGAACCAGTCATGGGACTGACTCCAGACTTATCAAGTTCTCCACAGATGTTCTCAGAGAACTGGATAAGGGACCCCACTGGGACTGTCTTCATAGACCTATCTAAGGCATTCAGCCTCATCAACCATAACTTGCTGCTTTCCAAACTGAGCCGTGTTGGGCTAGACAGCCACTCCTGTCTTGGTTCAACAGCTACCTCACCGTGAGGTCACAGAGGGTAAAATGGAAAACTCCCTATCACAGCCTCTCCCATTAACAGAGGGTGCCCCAAGGGTCAATACTTGGCCCCCTTCTTCTCTCTCTCTTCACCAATGATCTCTGTAATCACTGTGGGGAGCTCAGTGATACAGTATGCGGATGATGCAGTCATCTACCGCTCCTCCACCAATCTGGGGAACTCTGCTCTGGGCTACAGGATGATCTGAGATCTCTAGAGGAATGGCTTGTCACCAATAGAATGGTCATAAATCCTAACAAGACTAAGGCCATGCTGTTTGGCCCAAGAACCCTCAGTCGTGACAGAAGCCAACATTTAGTTGAAGACCCACCTCAGGCAAGGGCTTGAGGTGGTCGAATCAATAAAATACCTTGGCCTCACCCTGGACTAGGGCTTCACCCTCAAGGAACACGTAGACCAGGTAACCAAAATATTCATGCCAAACTTGGGACCCTGTACAGGTTGAAAGACCAGCTGATACCAGCGGCCCTGGCCTCCATCGCCACTAGCATTCTGCTCCTTACCATTACCTATGCGCCCCGGTGGTTCAGGGAGCAGCCAGACAAGAGAAAACAAACTACAAGTTCTCTATCATAAGGTGGTTTGCTTCACACACTATCCGCCCTAGGACCCACCATTGTGACACTTTTTCCCAACTAAACTGGACCTCCTAGGATGCCAGGCTCCAGTACCCTCTACTCTGCCACACTTATAAACAACTCAGCTCCTCCCTCCTCCCAGCCTCTCTGGGCTCATTGCCCACAAGAGAAACCCTAGGCTACTCAGAATGACCGACTGGACTCTCCTCGCTGTGCCCAGGGTTAGAACCAAGGTGGGTGGCAAGTAGTTCGCCATCACCGCCCCCACCCTATGGAACTCCCTGCCCCCAGGTGTCCAGGAAGCTACTCTTCCAACACCTTCCGCACTAGGCTTAAGGTTCATATGATGGCCACCTCAAAGTGCAATTGCTAGGGATAGGGGCCCTAAGCGTAAGCCTATCACACTGAGCTCTCTATGCATATTGGGCCATCCTCTCCTTGCCCCCATTTCCCCAACCAGGTAAAGACCAATATTGTATACACACCATTTGTTACCTGCTGAATTGCAACGATGTATTAGCCCATGTTATGTGACTATGTGACTTATGTAATGTATTTTGCTGTATACAATCCTATGTAAAATTCTATGTAACCCCAGGTCACCCCTGAAAAGGGACTTTCGGGCCCAGTGGGCTCACCCGTTATCAAAATTTAATAAATAAAAAAAATAAATACCGCGATACTGCTGTACGCGGTATTGCACCATTCATTAATCCCAGGCAGAGGATAAGACCTCTGCTGGGAGTAGGTTCTGTTGAGCAGCTGCTGTGGCTCACTGGACTGAGCCACAACAGCAGGAATCCAGGTGCTGCGTCTGGGACTGGGTTTGATTCCTGATCCCAGACATTATATTTTTTTCCACCGATTGTAGGAACACCTGCTTGGGTTATAAGGGAGGAGACAGGGATAGAGATATCGTAGACATTTCAGGAAATATATGATCATGTGTTTCACTTCAACTGTATGTGTTAATTCTGGTGTGGCATTTTCTCATAGTTTTCTGATATAAAAACACTCACAGGTGCATTTCACAACATAAATAACAGCTTCTCTGTCAAAGGAAATATAGTCAAGTGTTTTGTACTCATCACCAGAGATAGAGCTGCCATGGCTCACTGGACTGAGCCACAGCAGTAGGAACTAGGCTGTGTCTGGGACTGGGTTTGATTCTCTGTCCCAGACATTATATTTTTTCCATGGATTGTGCACTCCTGAGTTGGACCCCCGAGTTGAGAATCTTTAGTTGGGAGGTCTGGGGGTGCAGCCTCCCATAATGGAGGGTGTGGGGCAGTTTCCTCCTCAGAAAAGATATGCTGCATGGCAATATTGAGCTGTATCGGCAGTGCAATTTGCTATGTGGCATAATGTCATACGACATTATGACCCCTGCACTGAGGCTGGGGTAGGGAGGTGAGGCGTCATGCTTTTGACTATCCTGTCATGACAGAAGCAGAGATAAGTGCTAGAGGCAGAGTGTTGCAGCATGCTGAGCCTTACCCCGGCACATGCAGCCATTCAAATCAAAGAGGTGCTGACTCAGTCTACGTTTAAAGAGCCAATCGTTGAGGAGCCAGAGATGTCAGGGGCAGTTCATTTACCCAGAGGGGTGCAATGTGTGAGAATGCATGCTGTGCCATGGTAGTGTGGCATCTGGGCTCTTGAAAATTTGAATGGTAGAGCTTCTGGTTTGTCTGGTATTCATAGGCAGTGTTAGCAGGTTCTGCACCCTGCTGGAAGCAGATTTAATGTAACTTTTGGCAAGAAGGCAGGTTTAATACCTAATTCTGTCATTCAGTTGAAGCCAGTCAGCCCGCCTCATAAAGTTCACAGGTGTGTGTGAGTCTTGGTGCATTTGAAAGTAGGTGGCAGGCTTTGTTTAAGGCAATTGAGATCCATTGGATCAGGGTAGGGAGGATGGGAGGAGTTGGGAGTGTGAGCAGGGACATTAGCTAAGCTGTGGACCCTGCAATATGAGTAGACTTGATAGATCAAATGGCCTTCTTCTGCTGGCTTCTTCATATGTTTGCATGTATGTATGTTTACAATCTCATAAAATAAAAATCATATTATTCAAATGTATACTTTTTAAGGTTTTTCAGCTGTTTATTTACTCTGCTCATGATCAACCTCAAAAGATGGATTTTCAAAAGGGCCATTTTTGCACCTATTTGGACAAAACCTTGTGGATCAGCAAGATTTTCTGCATGCATTACATTTTTATTGTGGAACTGGTCACAACTTGTGGCCATTTTTTATGCAGCTGCATCAAATTATACACCTGGTAGTACCAGGGTTGCTTTGCCACAAGACTGGAGTGAGTACCAGGGTGCCCCTGACCTGCCCCCAGCTCCTCCACTTCGGATGGAAGGAAATCTATAAGTAGGTATGCCCATAGTACAGGTTACACAGTGCCAAAAGGGGTTGTTTGCAATCTCCCTGCATGAGTCGGGCTTGTCCCCCACAGCAGTGCAGCAGCAAATGCGGCCAATTAGAAGTGCCACTTGTCCAGTGATTTTTCCATACCGGCAGCTGCGTATGGGACTTAGACCCAAGACGTTCTGGAAAATCTGGGTCCACATGTTGGTGTTCAGCTCAAAATTGTGCCTAATGACACGGATAATTTTGCTTGTTATGTTCTGTGGTATCTGACATTTCTCCCTGTTGTCATCTAAGTTGACCTACTTACTCATATCTGATACTGCTGTAATGACACCAGACAGTGGAACACCAGTGCAGCCAGATGATTGGGTTGCCTCACAGCCATTGTTACAAGTTAATTTTCCCTATGCTCTTAGAGCAGTAGAAATTCAGAATCAGGCAACATTCAACAATAGTCTAATGATTAATTCATGGGAGTATGGGTTGAGGTTAGTAAATTTACTGCATCGTTTACTCTTTCACTCAGTTCATCTGGGCAGAAAGAAAATTGTGAAAGTTGGTATCCATTGCTATTGGGGGTGAGCTACTTGCTACTGTGGCTGCTATAGACCAGCTTTTCCAAGTCTGAACAGAGCATCTACAAGAAAGAATTTGCTGATGACCCTCTGTGTTAGACAAGCATGTATTTGCTGTCTTCAGCTGCTGCTGTAGCATCTGTGGCACCAGATCTAGCTTCCCTTGAAGTGACAAATACTATTGTATTGGCTGCAGGTTACCTATATTGTCTGCATCATCTCACTGACCAGGTACAGCTTTTCATGCATCTTGTTGATGGCCATCTGAATAACTTGGACAAAGTCTTTATTCTCTTTTGGTCTTAACCAGCTGTGTAGTTGGATGTCATCTTTAGACCAGATCCAACAAAGAATCTTACCCAGAAACCACTTGCAGCAGTTAATCTACTTTTTAATTTCACACACAAAGTGACAATATTCCAACAGCTCAAACAGTAAGATGGGATACCCCAAAATGCTCCATTGCTTTACTCATGCGAACTTCATCAGAGGACACCTCTGGTAAAGATTCAAGCCTAATTTGCTCTTTTGTGTGACATGGTCTTTACTGAAATGTGCTTATACTTTGGCACTGTATCAGTCATGTCCTCAACTGCAGTCCCATTTTCACTGCCTTTTCTCTAGCTGGGGACTATAGATACCAGTAATATTACACTAGAATGAAAAATAGCACAATATTATGGATCAATTTTCCTCAGGGCAAATGGGTATTTGCTTTAATGATCACCCCTCAAGGCCCATCCTTTTGGGTAATATTTATGTGCCTAATGAGGATGATACCAATTTCTTTCACACTGTAAGGGCAGCCACAGACATTGCCAGCTATTTCCAGATATTTCGCAAAATTTCTAAAGAGTTTCTCTGCTGCCCCTACTGTGGAAATGGAGAAAGCATGAGATATTTCTGGAAATATCACAGAAATTTTGGGTAAATAGCTGCAGTGTCTGTGGCTTCTACTGTCGCTCATATGCTGGGACAAATGACCTCGGCAAACCCCTGATTTAAGACATGGACTTTAACTCATTTGACACCCATTGGACAAGAGCTCCAATAGCACAGAATCTCATCTCAGAGGATTGAAATGGTCCAGCAAATGATGCAGAACCAGGGATTAGTAGATATTTATTTATTTATTAATTTTATGACCGGTAGGCCCACTGAGCACAGGTCCCTTTTTCTAGGGGCGACCTGGGATAACAATACAAGTTATAAGAATGAACAAGGACATAAGGAACATTTGAGGCATTGTGAGTTACATCATAAGGTGGTTACAGTAAAGGAAAATAGTGGATACAGGCATGGTTACAGGCATGGTAAAAGAAAAGCAGTGGATACAGGCATGGCTTACAGGCATGGTAAAAGAAAAGCAGTGGATGCAGGCATGGGTACAGACATGGTTATCATCATGACATGTAAGCAATTGTAGTACTTTGCATATAGTTTATTCAGGGGTTACACATGGCCTCTGGTGAGCTGTCTGTATAAGGCAGGTAGTAGGAAGGTTAAGCTAGGAGATGGGAGTTGGAGGAGAGTACCTTAGGAGCTTTAAGTGCCATGACAGTGGCATGCGCTTGAGGTCAACAGATGGGACTTAAGCCAGGTGCAGAAGTTCATGAGTGAGGAGGAGGCCTGGATCTGGGGAGGGAGCTTGTTCCATTGGCTGGCCGCTTGGGAGGAAAAGGATCTTCCACCAGCATTTGTCCTTACCCTAGGGACTTCTAATAGCATTCTATCTGAGGTCCTTAGGTTCCTTGGGTTGTGTTTGAGGGTTATGGTCCCGGCAATGCTTGGCGGAGCATGGGGTTTGAGAAGCTTGTGGCCTGGACAATCAAGGGTGTTGAAGGTGGGTGACCAATGTGGGCCAGTGAAGATTGGCTAAAGTGTCACAGTGGTGAAGTCTCGGTGGTCTAAGGTTGCGAACAAGCTATTTTATTATATACGGTTTGCATCTTGGCAATCTCTTGTTTAGCCATGCCCTGTATAATAGGGGCAGCAAAGGTCAGGTTGGGTAGAAGGACGCTGGTAGCTACGGAGAGCCTGGCTTCAGGATGAGTTGGTCCCTGAGTCGGTACAGGAGCCAAGTTTCCTATGTAGGGTCCTGGTGACCTGGTCCACGTGTTCCTTGTATGTGATATTCTGATACAATGTGAGGCCTAAGTATTTAAGGGAGGGAACTACGTTAATGGCTTTACCAGAAAGTGAGGTTAAGGAGAGGGATGAGGACCTGTCAAATCCCAAGGATCTTGGCCTGAATAGCATTGCCTTGGTCTTGTCAGCATTTAGTACCATTCTGTTCTTACATAGCCAAGTCTCTAGTGAAGTGAGATCCTTTTGGAGTAGAGGGCCTAGGGCAACCATGTCATGCTGTGGTCAGAAGATGACAGTATCATCAGCGTACTGCACAACCAAGTCTCCCCGCAGTGGGTACGCAGGTCATTGGTAAACAAGGAAAACAGGAGGGGCCTAGAATTGAGCCTTGAGGTACACCCTGGTTTAGGGTAGTGGGTCAGACGTGGTCCCTTTTCATGAGACCCTCTGTGCCCTGCCTGATAAGTAGCTCCCAAACCACTTCAGGGCATGATTGTCTAGACCTATATTTTGCAGCTTCTGTAGCAGCAAGTTGAGGCAGAAACAGGTCCAAATGCCTTGGATAAGTCTATAAAGACTGCACCAGTGGGTATCCTTTGTCCGTTACCCCTGAGAACTTCATCTGTGAAGTTAATGAGGGCAGTGTCAGTACCATGGTTTGTTCTAAATCCATGTTGGGAGGGGCAAGGAGCTGATGAGCTTCCGGTAGTCCCTGAGTTGATTGTAGATGACTCTTTCTTGCACCTGAGCAAGTGAGCAGAAGAGGGAGATGGGCCTGTCGTTGTTGAGCTTTTCCTGAGCCCCTTTGTGAATAGGGACAACATTGGCATGTTTCCATGGGTCAGGGACTGCTCCTTCCCTCAGTGATCAATTGAGGAGCATGGTTATAGGCCAGGATAAGGAGGTAGCTCCTGCCTTGAGTAGCCGAGGGTTGATACTGCTGGGTCCCCTGACCCTTTCAGTTTCAGGTTCCTTAGCAGGTTTAGTACTTCAGTGTATTTAGCCAGTCTCAGGTGAAATGGGGTCTTTCCATGTGAGGTGGTTCATCTGAAGTCGAGGGAGAGTCTGGGGAGACAGGCAGGTCTTATAGGCCTCGAGGTCTGAGAAGTGCCTGTTAAGGGTAGCTGATATTTGAGAAGGGTCAGCTGTGAGCTGTCCGTTAATCTCCATGGGACAGGACTCAGGCTTTTTTCTGCCCTTTGATCAGGTCATTGATATGATTCCAGAATTGCTTGGGGTTGCCCAGGCTGGTTTTCTGGAGGTGTGTTAAGTAATCTCTTGGCGCAGTTTTATGGCTTTGTATTCAGGCTTTGTATTCAGCAGATCTGCCGGAGGGAGAGAGCCTAAACTTTTCAGGCTTTTTCCAGAGTAGCCATTAGGACTTTGAGGGAGGAGAGATCCACTTGTAACAGCTGCCTTTAGCCCTCATTCTCTTCATTGGAGCAAAGAGGTTGGCCGCTGTGGTTAGTTCATCCTGGAAGTATTGCACAGCCTCAGTAAGAGCAGGGAGAAGATTTATGGGGTTCCAGTCCAGACTACCTAGGTAGCGATTGTATTGTAGTTCAGAGAACTTGGAGAAGTCACGGGCAGAGAGAATTCTAGGTTGGACCTCGGTGGTTTGTTTTTCCATATACTGAAGATTGGGAATGGTCACTCAGGAGTCTGCCATTGTGCCCGCACTCTGTATATTAATGGGGTTAGACACCAGAGCCCAGTCAAGGTGGTGTGGTTCCCAGTTTTGTAATTAAGTCTGGTCGGTTCAGAGATGACCTAGCGCCAGACCTGCTTCATGGGTAAGTGACTTTGAGGCATGACCAGGGTCCTGGGCCCAGTTAATATTGAAGTCACCCAGGATTAGTTGCTCCATTGTTACCTTGGTAGCTGTATCGTTTGTGATGGCTTCAAGGGATTTGAGGCTGATTTTGGTGGGTGGTAGGCGCAGCCAATTGTTAGTTGTTTGGCATGCCTTAGGGTTATCCGGATGTATATGCTCTCCCTCAGCAGTAGGATTAGTCTGCTGGGTAGAGGTGACATGTAGAGGTCATCCTTAGTATAGATTAGACCCCACCCCTTTTTATTTTCTCTGTCATTAGTAGGCTATTGTAGCCCACGACCTGAATCTCTTGGTCATAGATGTGGGCTTTAGCCAGGTTTCAGAGTTGGCTAGTAAGTCCGGTTTGGAGAACCTTCCATCCTAGAAACAGTGACTATTTGCATTTTTCTGCAGTGTACATCTCCCATAGCTTCCTTAGTGTTTGGTTAACCTTCCTCTCAGTAATCCAGTTGGTCCTAGTCTCAACAATCCTCCCAGTGGTCATTTTGGATCATGTTCCTGTGCAGCTTCTGCTTCTATGGGCTCCCCGCTTATTTCCCTCCTGAGACTAGATCCCTCTTGCTGTGTAACCCTGACTTTCTCCCTGGGCCCAAAAGAAGCCTCTTTGTTCTTTGCAGAGAACCTATAGAAGACTTATCATCCAGAACTACATGGGAGGCCTTCAAGGCAACCATTAGGGGAAGATTATTGGGTACTCTGTAAACAGACACAGGCAAGGAGAACATCAGCTGCACAAGTTGGGGAAAGAATTACAAGTAGCAGAAGCCAGACTTAAAACCTCACCTCACCTCACCCCAATTAGTACTCCCCCAGTCGCACTGTCCTAATGCTCCATCTACTGTAGAAATCAATATTCCACATTCAAGAAAGACAGAAATCTCTATCCTTCATTTGAAACATATATATTGGGAAGGAGAAGAACGAGGTGGTAAACTGTTGGCATACTGGCTTTAGAATCAACAGTCAGAAAAATATTGCAGGTCTCATGGACTACTCAGCGCAAGATCCAAAGTAAAACCCAGGAGGTATACAACATCATGCATACTTACTATACTACCTCTACTTGTCCTCCTGGTGTTCAGACCACACAGCCATACAGTCATTCCTGACCTCCATTAACTTCCCTATGTTTTTCCCAAAAGGAGCACAATTAGATGCACAGCTTTCTATAGCAGAAGCAACACAAGCTCTCCTCTCTGAGCTCTGGCAAAGCTCCTGGAGGGATAGATTTCTAGCTGACTTGCTGCAGGTCTTAGCTTCCATAGTTTACCATGTCCTTGGGCAGGTCTACCTAGAGGCCGAAACATCTGGAATATTCCCACCCCACACACTTAGAGAGGCTACCATTACAGTGGTGCCCAAGAAAGAGAATGATCCTACACTTGCAAGTAGTTACAGGCCATTTCCTAACTAATGTTTATAGCAAAATATATGTCAAAGCATTAGCCAGCAGACTTAATCCACTCCTTCCACTGTGAATCCATTCTCACATGTAGAGCTTATACAAGGGCATTATAGAGCAGACCATCTCTGATCCCTTATGAACTTAATACACATGGCAAAGAATCTTCCCACCCCAGCAGCTTCAGTGGCCATTGACTCAGAGAAAGCATTTGACTCTGTTGAATGGGGCTATTTGTATTAAATGTTGACCACATGGGGTTTGGAAACTGCTTTCAGTCATGGATCCACTCTCTATACTCTTCCCCAACAGCACATATCCTTGAAAATTCTCTGCTCTCTGATCCCTTCCAGATGGAGATGAGTACTCAACGGGCTGCCCTCTCCACTCCTCTTTGTTCTAGTGGTGGAACCTCTGTCTGTGGTCATAAGACAACATAAGTGAATTCAAGGTCTACAAACAGGTATACAAAGGTATACCACTCTATGTATGATGATGACCTTCTTACCCCAACAGACATAATTTTGTCATTAAAACCTCTCCTACAATTATTAAAACAATTCATCCTATATTGTGGCTTACACATTAATCAATCCAAAACAGAGGTCCTCCCTTTGAACCCATTGTTAAAATCTAGTACTGTAACAGAGCTGGGGCTAGGTTGTGCTCCAGAGGGAATTGCATATTTGGGCATTAGATTTAACCTGGCCTTCAATAGTTTGTGGATACTAAACCCACAACAGCTGCTGACCAGCATTAAAACAGAGTTTGACCACTGGAAATTGTTGCAACTTACTGTAGCTGGTGAAATTGCAGCTATCAAAATGGTGACTGCCTCAAAACCATTCTACCTGATACCCCATCTCCCACTGGAGCTCCCTAGTTAGTGCTTGTAAATTGATAAAGCTATAAGTAATTTTTATGGGAAGGAAACAGCCCAGATACAGTTGCACTAAACTAAGCGTACACTGGAGGGAAGGGGATGGGTCTTCCTGGTTTATGGGGTAACCCGTGATAATAGCGAATAAAAAATGTGACGCAACAACAGCGAAGGCAAATCAGTGACTCTCTAATTCAGCTACAGTAATGACAGCGAACATGCTGAAATAGCACCACCGCTTGCATACTGCTTAACAATATAAACGATTCAAGCAACCATCATATTCAGAGGTAAAAGCCATTAATATAGCACCACTGCTTGCCTACTGCATAACAATATAAGTGATTCAGCAACCATCGTATTCAGAGATAAAAGCCATTAATACAGCACAGTGAGCCATCATTTAAGCAGTAAAAGCCATAACTTACCAATACAATCCACCTCAAGCCCTAATAACAGTAACGATCAAAACAGCGAATATCTAGTGTTTATTTAAAAAAAAAAAGTCTCGATGATTTGGTTTACTTTATTGAATCCTCCACCAATAGTGCACTAATTGTAAAACAGCCTCCTTTTCAGTAATTGTTTTCACTTATACCTGGAACTGAAAATTGTATGCCAGCCCTCGAGATATTCATGTCTGCTTCTATGAATATTCTTTCACAATAGAAACAACTCTTTAGTCCATGTTTTTGTACTTTTTTTTCTGGAACTTGTACTGGCTCCTGAAACCATTTGTTCCAGCTTCATCCCAGTCAGACGTTGTTCTTCTTTAAGGTACAGAATGAATCTCCAAATAGTTGGGTGACAAGCACCTTGACGGCTATTAAACCTCCGATGCCACCCTCCACAGCATTATTTGTACGAACCATTCCCTGTGTTGTTGCTAACAATTCACTTGTGTGGGGAATAATGCACTTCTTCTACTGGAACAAATATGCCAGAAAAGTGTGAAGAATGGGAGTTGTGGAATTTTCTTCTGCAAATCAAAGAATATGGGAAAAATCAGCAAATCCCTCATTTGGCACTTTTTCACCAACTTTGTAGATTTTGCAGTGTGTTTTGACATTTCACAAAAAATTGCAAAGGTAAAATCTATACATTTTGCTCAGTCCTAGCTTCTGTATCCTCCACCAACTGGCCTGAGAAAATGGAAAAACAGCCACGTATCTCTGCATTTGGAAAACAGGCACTAAATGCAAGCCATGCAGCCCTTTCAAAGTCCATTAAAGCAGACTCTGGGTTCAAGTTTGGCTACATTGCTTATGTTAATTCATATAGCCTATAGTATGCTGCAGAACTTCTTGTCAACATAAGAACATAAATGCCTTTACAACCTCTCCTGAATAAAGGCAATGAATAGTTCAGCTGTTGAAATAATAAGGCACGATTTAGAAGTGCCATCTGACATCCATTAGCTGCACTCCTGGAGCATTTTAAAATACCTTACGTGGCAAACACAAGGACACAATCCTTTCCTTGCCACTATCATATAGGATAAATGTTTCTCTAGAACAAGTTGTTTTAAATTCTAAGGATCTCCAGTTCCTGCACAGAAGCAGGGTGACAGGACAGCCATGGTCAACATGTCTGATCCGCTGTATATTTTTTCATCAGTGGCACTTCTAGCAAATGACCTGTTATAGACTAAGGGACAGTGGTTGTGCATTGCACGACCACCTGTGAAGTGGTCTCCACACTGGACTGTGCTCGTTGACAGACATTGGCCATGATTTTGCAGCCACAACTTCCCAGCATTAGGTGTGTGAGTATGCTCTTTCAGTATGGAAGCAACAGAGTTCCCTACTGTGTGCATTTGAGCCAGCCAGAGAATTTTGGACCAACTGCACAGCACCAATTAATCTTCTCACCCTTTCCTTGTCTTTTCTGTACAAAAGCCTGCATGTATAGCCAGTTGCTTACCTTTCTGGGTCACAATCTTTTCAAACATCTCCATCTCGATCTCTCACCACCTATTTCCATGAAATGCAGTCTAATATAGGAGTATCCCTTTAAAATGTATGATGTTGCATTTTGGGTAACAGGAAATACATGATTGTTGTAGACAAAGTAAACAGAGTATGGGTTACCAATTATTTGGATCCTCTGACCATATGAGGGAGTGGATTATGTTGGTGCGCTTTTATTGAAGTTAGGCGAAATAGGTAAGCACCATTATTTACAGACGCGATTGTGCAGGTTGCCCTTTGCAATCGCGATATTGATTTTAGCAATTTTTGATTCGCATTTTACGTGGAACCATTTAAGGATAACAATGGGCTTTCCAGATGGTTCAAACCCTGCAATGGTTTAACAATTGGAATGAAGGTTATCCACAATGGGTCCTTATGGAGGAGTGTTAGAGTAAAGTATACTCCTCCCACTACTGTATGCACTGATTCCCAAGGGACTAGAAACACACCCCAGTATTGGTCCAACCATTAAGTATTGATCCAAATTACACCACAAACTAGATGCAAATCAAACCCTCTACACCTTACCCACTGTTGGATAACTCAATGATAACAGTGGATCATAAACCCTCTCCTTGTCCCATTGGGTAGCTAAAGGGATCTGCAACTTGGGTGATTTGTTGTTGCTGGGTACATTGCTGGAAGGTACTTTCCAGGGCTTACAAAATTGTTAGGGGTCTCTCAGCTGAAGATTTCTGGAAATATCTTCAACTCCGAAGTGCATTACAGTCTTTTCTTCAAAACACCCCAAAATAGCAAACCTTTGTTTTTACCCTTGGCTCTCCCTTTCAAAAGGCCAGGCTAGTAAAATCTACTCAGCTATTCAAGATACCTTGCCTAGTAAATCCATCTCCTCAAAGTCCAAATGGGAGGCGTCCTAGAATTATTTCTCTCTGATCAGTAATGGTATAGATGCTGGACCTTTGAGCATAATGCTTTATAGACACTAGAAGCAGCTTGGTCCAAAACAAGATTCTTCATTTCTGTTATAGGACCCTGGTGGTACTCACACTGCAGGGTCCGGAACACAGACAAGTGCTGGAGATGTCAAAAACACAGTGGAGACCCACTGCATATTTTATATGCCTGTCTGAGGCTCCAATCGTTTTTGAGGCAGGTATGCCACATGGGTGCAAAAGTATTGAACAAGCAGATACCTCAGTCTGCAGCTCCACTGGTACTAGTTCTGGTATTAGAGGCATCCCACCTCAGTGCACAAGAGCATAGATGGCTTGCACTTCTGAGTATACAGGCCAAATGACTCTTCTTTGCAGATGGCACAAGATGGAGATCTCAACAACTCGGAATTGCTGGCCTCTTTTCTCAGTTGTCTACACTAGTTCATCTAACTGCCAACACTCTCCCTATTTACAATAGTTGCTGGTGCCCTTTTAAAGTTATGTATGACCTAGGGCAGGAATTGGTTGATAGATTTCATGAGAGTTCCCACCCAACCACCTTTCAATACTCCTGTACTACTGGAACTAATCTCAGGTATTACTGAACATCTCTTATTTTTCCCATCATATCTCTGTTGTGTATGTGCTTATGTTAGTTGTTCTGGTTCTTTTGGTTATTTTTCATTTTCTTTTTGGGCAGGTGGTCCCTTCACTTTACATGCCCTCAAATCTGTGATTTAAAAGCATTATTTATTTTATTTATTTAAAGGTTTCACCAGGAAGACATACTGAGCAGAACTGCTCATTTCCAGATGCATCCTGGGGAAGGGAATAAACAGTTCACATACAATAATAATAGATACAGCACTAGAATAGTAATATTACATAGAATACATTAAATGTGCAGTCTACAGTAAGCATACCGTATCAATAAGGGACCACACATAATAGCAATATCCATAGGATACATCGTATCTTATGGTGGGTGACCACCCAGATTACAAATAACATCAAAATACAGCATTAATGGTAGTAATGGAGAAAATGCTGAGCAATTGCAGTGAGAGGTCCCAGGAACATAGAGGGTAGAACAGAGCTGGGCATGATGTGGTTAGAGTAGACTTATAGTATAGTAGAAGATACGGAGAGAAATGAAGGTTGCCAGCTTGAAGGGAGGATTGAACCTGGACTTGGAGGTAAGTGAATTAGGGGCAGGCACATAATAGGCAGGACAGGGCTGAACCACCACATGGTGATAATTAGACTAAGAGTGTAGCTGACAGTATGGAGAGGTACAAATGGTTTGCCTGAGAGGTGGATTGGACCTGAGCTTGGAGGTAGGAAAGTTTGGAGCAGGCACTGACTGGGGAGGTGTAGATATGAAATAGGGAGGAAAGGGGTGCTGGGATGGGTGCATCTCGCATGGAGAGAGAAAGGGTGTTCTACAGTTTGGGGATCGATATAAGAAGTGGATTGACCAGCAGTGATTTACCTTTGAGAGCCAGAAATTTGTGGTTGGTGTTGTGGAGGAGTAGGAGGGAATGTTGAGGGTAGAGTAGAGGTATAGTAGGAAGGTAGAGACCTGAACCAGAATTTGCCACAAAGCTAGCAGAATGGGTGCAATAGACAGATTCAAGGGAGAGGCAGGATAGAGTTAAATGACAGAAGGAGTGAAAGAGGGTGTCCAGTCTGGCAAGGGTGGTCTTGGGAACAGCACTGTAGACTATATCAGCATAGTCAAACATTGGGACAATCATTTTCTGTACAATTGCACAGAAAGCTGGTAATGGAATGCAATCATGGTTTCTGTATAATGCACAAGCTTGGGGTGCAGTTTCTTTTGGATTGCATTTACATGTACAGAAAAGTCAAGGTGGTGGTCTAGCAAGACCCCAAGATACCTAAAGGAGGTGATGTTCTAATATTGTCCCATCCAGGGTGTGGAAGATAGTGGGGAGGGTGTAATCTAGAGAGTCTCTGTCTAGGGCCAGAGATCATGGAGATGGCCTTTTGGCATTTGGGAACCACTGGTTGGAGGAACCAATGCTGAACCTTGTTGAAATCCTGCTGGAGTCTTACTGCCAAATCTGATCAGAAAACACTAGAGGTGTAAAGTACAGTGTCATATGCATACATGTTTATGGCTGTTGTAAAGCAGACAACAGGTAGGTAATTTAAGAAAACTGAAAATAGGATTGGGCCAAGTACTGAGCACTGAGGACTCCAGTATTGATGGGGAAGAGAGGGAAAGTGAGATGCCAATATTGACTATTTGTGAACTACCTGCTAGATAGGAGCAGAACTAGGAGGTGGCTGAAGTGAATAGTCCAGCAACATTTAATTTGTGTAGGAAAAGTAGTTTGATACTGTGCCAAAGGCCTTAGCCAGGTCAACAAATATTGCAGTAGTGATTTGCCCTTGATTCATACTGGTGAGTGTGAAGTCAGTAAGCTAAAGGAGAGAGGTAGTGGTAGGAGTAGGACGTACAGAAGCCAGACTGGAAAGGGTAAAAAGGAGGTGGAGTCAAGGAGGAGGAGAGTTGAGAAAGCAAAATGAGCTCCTGTAGTTTAGCTAGAATGGGGAGTAGAGATTGGAGGATATTTACCAAGGTTGGTGGGGTCACCATCTTTAGGAGAGGATGACTGTTACGAGTTCCAGGCTGAAGAGACAGAGACAAGAGAGAACAATAGGTTTAAAAGGTTGGCATGAGGGGAGGAGATAGCAGGGCAGAGAAAGATAGAGGAGTTTGAATCGAGTCTATTGGGGATCTTACCCTAGCAAGGGTTTAGTGCTTGGAGGAGATGAGTGATGAAGCACAGGAAGTGAAAAAGGCATTGAATGTTGCAGCCACATTGGGAGGGGTCAATCAGGGTGGAATTATCTACCTTGAGGAGTGTCATGGGGAGGTTGAGTAGGAGGTGAGAAGAGGATTGAACAACTTTCCAAAATTTGAAAGGGTGGCTTATGTTGGAGTTAAAGGAGGTGAAGAAGTATTTGGCTTTGGCATATCTGGTGGCACTGATGCATCCTAATGTAACGGTATCTGAGTAGATCTGTAGTAGCTGAAGCTTATGCACTTTGCAGGCTTGATCATGAGCACAATATGCAGGCCAGCAGTTCGGCATTGACATAGGAGGTGTGATCCTCTTTCCTTGTATATTTGAGGGGTGGCATGCTGGTTCCAAGTGTCCAAGAATTTGGAACAGAAGCTGCTGAGGGCAACATCTGTTGAGGATGTAATGGAGATTGATGATAGTCTATATGAGCTAGTTCAGCTAGGAGGAGGTCAGAGTTAGGATGGAAAGAGTGTAGCCAAATCAGTTTAAGGGCGCTTTTAGGGCAGTGGACCTTGCAAATGTGATAAATCATATGGTGATCACTCAGAGTGTCTTTGAGGTTGCCAGCTTCAATTATATGATGAGGATGTGAGGTGAGAGCCCAGTTTAAGGGGTGTTTGTGGGTTTTGAGGTTGAGATGGGTAGGCTCAGTGATTAAATGGGTTAGGTTGATGGATTTAACTTCAGAGCATGTTTTGCCATTAGAATGCGAGAGTCAGTCCAGGTTAAAATCACCTAGGATGTAAAGCTTGCCAGAGGAGGCATATGTAGTTAGGAAGATGATGAGTTTTGAGATTGATGAGGAGGGAGACCAGGGCAGCAGTATATACCAGCTATAAAATGGGAAGAGTGTATGTTAGGAGAGTTTTATAAGAATAAGCTGAAAGGAAGAGGGGAGAATATTGAGAACACAGTGGAAAACTGAAGGTTGGAGGAGAGATACATGGCTACACCACCACCCTTACTGGGCCTGTCTTGATGAATAAAGGAGAAGCAGAGTATGGGAGACTGGTTTCTGGTATTTTAGGGAAAGCCAGGTTTCTGAGAGAACCAGAACATCTGGTTGGAGGCCTAGTATGAGAGGCTAGAGAGGGTTAATTTAAGAATCAGGCTTCTCATGTTAAGATGGGCAATGTTAAGGTCTTTGGGAAGATGTGTGGGGGAGGAAGGGCTGGTTCTGAGTTAGGTTCGATGTCACCAGCAGTGAGAAGTAGTAATATAATGAGGAGCCTGATAAGGTTATATGCTTTCTTCATGGGACTTGAGCAATGGGGGGTAGGAGGGACGGGTGGGGATGTGAGGGAGCTTAGGCATTGTTAGGGTAGCTAGGAGGCTAGTGGATGGGAGGATTGTTGCTCCTTGTGGCCATGGGCAGTGCGGCTGTGCACTGAGGGGGTGGGTGAGGTGGAGGGTAAGGAGTTGTGTCTGGGATGGGGAAAATGGGATGAGGAGTATAAGGATGAGGGAGGATTTTCCAATCTTGGATGCAGTTGCAACATTTTCCATGATGTACAGCAGCTTGCGCCAAATATCTGGCACAAGCTCCACAACAAAGGCCTCCAGGATTGGTGCACACTAGTCCACAAAACTGTGGTCTAAGGTGTGGTGAGGTGCAAGGGATAAATCCCACTTGCTGACCACAGACTGCCATGCCCCATGCACCAAATGAGCTGTGCACCAGGGACTTGCAACAGTCTTGGTGTTTGGAAAATCCAGCCATTGTGTACTTGCTTTAGCTTAATTCAGTGATGTTTGCAGGGGTCGATCTTAACATTATTTTACTAGAACAAACCCTAGTGCAAATTGACCAGGACTAGTGCAGCTAACTCTCTACTTGTCCATCTTGACTAGTGCAAGTTTTCATGGCTGTTAATGAAGTTAAAAATATCTCTACTTTAGCATGCTCTAGTCCTCATGCTAATCTCTCTCAGTGTTCCAGATGGCCTAGTGTGACTAAGAGCTCATTAAGTGTTGCAATCATCTGGAAGTTCAATAGGAGGATCCCACAAAAGACTCTATGTGAGTCGTTATCACTCCACTGTTAGGACTTTCAGCTAGTGTCCAGGGTGTGATCAAGGGTAGAGTGCTGTTAAGTCACTAGCTTCCAGTTTTCAGAATGTGTCTCTGTCTAACAATTTGTCCCATATTATTAGGACCAGTGCTCCTCATTTCCTACATTTTGAGTGTCTGTATCCAACATTTCAGTGACAAACTGCAGGAGGTATACAGAGTCGGCCCTGCAGGTGGTGGGTTTTTCCCAGCCTCACCATAACTTCCCTCTACCCTCCAAATCATTTAACTTTGTTCTTTCCCTGTACACCACTGCAGATCAGACTTTGAAATGACCATCCACAGATCCACAGTTGCTATTACTGGCAAATGTAGGGGTCCCAAGCTCTTCTAAATGGACCATGCCAGCCACCACTATCCATACAGTCCCACCCTTATCCCACCCAGCATGTCTTTTATTCCTAAAACAAAGCTTTGGATCATGTATGGTACAAAATAAACCTTAATAAAATACATAATTTGAAAGCTTAAAATAGGCATCCCTGGGGTACATAGATTATCCTCTATAGAAATAAAAGTAGTATAGCAGTATGCCTGTGTAATATTCCCCTGGCAGATGAAAGGGCAATGTTAAAGAAGAATCTGTTATTGTTGGGGCAAAGCATATTAAAATTAATGCTTTTCAAAATAGAAATGTTATAGTTTTCATCTACCAAGCCCCTTAGGTTTGTGTAGCCTCTCACCTCAAAGAAATCTTAGATGTGCTTCTGGCTCAGTTGAGACTGTATAAAACTTCCAGAAGTGCAGATTTCTAGTTGACTATAGGGTCTGAGCTGAGAGTGTCTTTCTGCCTGACTCTGTTCATTGCCCTGTGGGTGGTGGTGACAGTGTGGTGCATGATGATGGCAGCTATTGTGTGTTCAGAGCTAGGACTGCTTGACTGAACATTTGCTATTGTGATGTCCTCTGGTTTGGTGGTGGTGGTGGTGGTGGGGCAGAAGAGAAAGAGAAGAGGCCATGGTATAAAACAACAGGGTGGGGGCTCACTGTGTGTGATGGCATTGCAGTCTTTTTTCTGCTGGGAGCTGGAAGCAATGTGAGAGTAGAATAAATGTGCAATAATTAGAGTATTTCTTGGCTTTCATTGTTACATGTATAAGTGATCAAAATTTACCATTATAATTGAGGGCTAGAAACATAGAAAAATAGACTTTAATGGCAGATAAGGACAACTTGGCCCACCCAGTCTGCCCATTTCCTTCCTATTGGATAAGCTGCAGATTCTAGTTAACCAACAGCCTACTTCCTGCAACCATCTGTGGGCTAGTGCAATTTTGAATCAACTTGCCCTGCTGGCTAGTGCAAAAATGTTAAGGTTGACC
The DNA here is from genome assembly GCA_016271365.2 of Neoceratodus forsteri. Taxonomy (NCBI): domain Eukaryota; kingdom Metazoa; phylum Chordata; order Ceratodontiformes; family Ceratodontidae; genus Neoceratodus; species Neoceratodus forsteri. The sequence goes on from CM057451.1 coordinate 421,773,236, forward strand.
CCTGGTTTGTAACTTCTATAACTAAAATGTATGTTTTATCCTATATTGTGTGGTTATTATAATTTATTTATGTGATCAGGGCATTCTTAGAAACAAGTCTTTGTCATAATGAACCTTCCTGCATTATGCAACTTTTAATAAATTAATAACATGAATAATATGAATCTCCTTCCCTGCAGATTTTGACATAGATCTTTTAAGGGTCTGATTCAGCATGCCTAAACTTTTCCATAACATTTGGTCTAATCCATCTCTATAATAAAGGGACTATACAGTAAGCCACCATAATGCAAAGCAATGTAAGGAAGGAATACCTATTATATGCTCAGGTAAGACACGATGTACATGTGAACAATGCATGGCCAAGACAATAGTCATTTCAACGCTGGTCCATTTGACAGTGATGGGATGGTCTGTGAGTTCCATCTTAAATGAGGATATTTCTACTGACAACACTCAAACCATCTTGTTAAGGTACAGTATTTTGGACATGATCTTGGGTGAAAAGCTCTGTGAGTAACATTGCACATGGTACATTATGCTTATTCTTATTTGTAACACATCTTCTACAAATCCATTCATTTTGCTCAATGTGATTTCTTTTGTTTCTGATTTGTTTTGTTAAACTCTTAATTTATAATCTAGAAATATCCCATATGAATTCAGATTACATGAACATACAAGAGAACAAGAATAATAAAAATACTGAATCAGTGTTAACTGTTCTGGGGCCTGATATTCAAAAGAGCCAAAAGACAGCACAAAACTTTATGCAACACCTGGAGTTACCTGGGAGCCTGAGGATGCTATATTTAGTTGAATAGTACACTGCCACTATTTGATTGACTATAGGTATGTCAGCACAGCACTAAGTTAAGTAGTGCTGCCCTGACATAGATCCTGTAGTATGCCACCAGAATGGGTGGCACCGAGCACCAATTACAATATTCAAAAGAACCCATGCAAATGAGCCAAATGGGCATGCAAGGCACTAAGGTGGTTTGCCTGCTTTCGAAGGCAAGCCCTTTTGTCACTAATCATGTGACCAAAGGGCAGGTAAGCAGTGGGGTGAAGGGTGGGGGATTGGTGGGAGAAGGAGGAAGTGGAAGAGTGACATCAGCAGAGAGGGGAGGGTATAAGTAATGGGCAAATATGGGAAGGGGTGAACTGGGGAACAAGTGATTGAAAGGAAAGGAAGTGAGATAAGATGGTAGGAGAAAAGAAATTGGCTAGCAAATGGGCAGTGGAAGCAAGGCATCAGGGGCATTAAAAGGGAGAAAGCAGAGGGATCTGTGTCTTTTCTATCCAGCATTTTGGTTAGCACAACAGTCAGGGGCTTCAAGCTGTGGCATGTGGCGAGGTGCAGAAGAACAGTTAAGTGTAGAAGGGTTCCTTTGAGAAGAGCCAGGGATAGTATGGGGCATGAGGCTGAAAAGAACTGCAAAGTGCAAAAAAAAAAAACAGAGAAGGAATGGAAAGAGAGCTCCTACTGATGCTCTATAGTTCTATGATATTTGAACCAAGGTCGTTACAAGGCACGAAGTATAAGAATGGGGAGAGGGCAGGAATAAGAGCTGAAGCAGACTAAATGGGGAAGAGAAGCGGAAGAGTCCCATGCAACTGGTGTGCTGAAAGATTTAGAAGAGAGGATGGCAGTCATGAGAGAAGTATGGGCCCCAAGAGAAGAGAAGACAATCCAGGATGCTGGAGTTGATTATCTAACATAAAAAAACAGAAACTTTTAAGACAAGGAATAAGTGGGAGGTATCGGGAAGAGAGGCACATCAGTGAGTATGGTGAGGTCCGCATACAGGAAAATGGGAGGAGTTTGTTTTTTTTGTTTTGGGAGTTTCTGAGGTAAAGGTAGTAATGAGTTGGGGAGATATGAAAGCCAAGCGAGGCAATCATGGTGAGGGTGGCAGCCCTAGTTTGCTGGGTGTCAAAAAAAAGAACAACGAGAAGGGAACAAGAAAGGCATGGGGTTAGCTTGTACAGTGCCAAAAAACAATGAGAAGGAATGAACAAGGAATGACATGGTTCTTGGGTTAGTTTATACAGTGTTTATGTGACTCGAGCCAAAATGGGATCACAGCACAGAATTTCAGACACCAGCTGGAGTACAACTGTACTACCAGGACCATGTGGCTGTACTGTACAGGGCAATGGGTCCGGCTGTGTGACATGGCCATGTTGGATTCAAGGAAGATCGCAGTGGACATATTGGGCCAGTCCATGCACGTGATGCAGCCATGTTAGTGGGGGGAGCGCTGGTGACATCTTGAGGAACAGGAGCCGCAGTCATTTTAGATTTGTGTGGGAGTGTGAACAAGTTTTCATACCAGGACTTAGGGCTAATAAAAAAAAGAGAATGCATGTAAACAGGAATTAGGAGATGTATAAGGAACATGGCAGGGTACAAACTGCTATGGTGGGAAGGACATGGTGCTATTTCTGTTTGTGTTTGAGGCAGCAGGTTAAAGAAGAATGGCGGCCAGAAGACAGAAGACATGTGCAAAGGAGGAGACCATGAAGAAGGCCATGGAGATGATGGAGAAGATTCAGGCAGAGATGATGGAAAAGGTGCAGAAGATGCCTGAAGTGGAGGAAGAAGAGCCAGAACCAAGGGAACAAAGGGAGAAATGGAAGAACATCAAGCCATGGAATGGGAAAGAAGAAACTGAATAGAGGAGGAGAAAAGGGTGATGGTAGGCCCCAAAGTAAACTGGATATTTTAGTTTTAACAGTAGAGGAGAGTTTGAAGGCATGTGTAGAGCAAGTAATTGGGGATATGGGAAAGAATGGCTGAAGAGAGTTGGAAAAGGTGTTGGGAGATAAAGGGAAAGGGAAAAGGAAAAGGGATCAGGAAGAAGAAAAAGAGACGTTGGGAAGAAGCCACAGGAGTTGGGGGCAGGGAAAGTATAGAGTGTTGCCTGGGGGTATGGATTGAGACCAAATCTCCTTTTCCTTAAAGAAAGATCAGGAAAGGGAGTATATACTGTAGATATTTTTGCCCTGCTTGATAAAGACATCACAAAGAAATATGAAGATAAGGAAAGGATTGGGAAGATAGAAATGGCTGCAGCAGTGGCTTTACTAGGAAAGACAGAAGAGGGAAGAACTCTAAGGCATGAACAATAGATGCCTAGCAGACAGGGTTCCCATATTTTATCATAGTCATGTTAGAAATATGCTCAGAGCTAGCCACTCCACTGCTGGTATACTCCCTGTTAGTATGGGATACACAGAAGAAGAGGGTGGGATTAATTGGCAACAATATCATGAGAAGTTTAGCAAAGGATGATTCCCATGGGGATGTACCTTGAGACGCTATCTGGTTTAAAACCATAACAGTACCTTCAGGTGACGACATGGAGGGGCAAAATGGGATGGGGAACCGCAGACATGTTGTTGGAGATATAATAGGGTTTATTTATTTATTTAGTGATTTGGAAAGACCTTTGAGTGCAAGCTCTTTTACAGAAGGTTCCACGTCATAGATTACAAAACAAAGTACAATAGGAGAAAGTAAAGTACATCACAATGAATGATAAGCTTGATTCAGAATTCATAATAACTCAAAACATAGGTACAAGTTAAAGCAGCAGGGCAATGAAAAAGTTATTCCTAAAGCTCATTTTCTATAGTTAGGCAAACATACTGCTAGAACAGTTGATTTGGTTTCTAGATGCTCAGATGCTGTGTACTGTACATCTGCATTTTTGTCTGGATTCTTACCTCCTTAGGTCCTCAATATTATTTCTATGCAAAATGTGGCAGCCATCTTTTTGTTGAGAAATAATTACTTAAAACTTTCATAAATTTCTTAGATAATAATGAAAACTGAAAATTTTACCACCAGAATAAACAGGAAGGTACCTGGAATAAATTAGGAAGAAAAAAGGTAGCGTCAAGTTTTAGCCCATTTTCATTGCACTGCTGCTTTAAAATAACAAGAAAAACACTTTATGGGGGATAAGCAGCCAAAAGTGCCTTGTCAGTTGTTCAGAGGGTCAGGGATAGCTGGCAGTTAGGTGAAGAAAGAAGGTACAAGAGAGGAAGGTACTGCAGGAAGAGGTGAAGGGTGGGGAAGAAGGGTGATAAGATATAGGAGAAATGGGGGGTGAGGAGGCTGAGTGGAGAAGACATACTAGAGTAAATGGTGGGATGTGAGGGGCATGGTCTCTCAGCTTTCATTAGTAGTGACTGTTAGGAAACTCACAGGACTGGGAGTTGGGGGAGGGGATGGTTGGATGGCAAGCGTCAAGGGTGTACTGTATACGTCCAAATTGCAGGTTTAAGCATCCTGAGTGAAGTGTGCAGGACCATACCCACTGATGGAGGTGTCAGAAAGGTGAGGACAGGAGTGCAGGTTAGGCAGCGAGTGGGCATCCCTTTGGGGGGCAGAGAGGGAGGTTAGGGCAAGGGGCATGGGGAATCTTATTAGTTTTGGAGGAGGATTTGAGCAGGAGCCTGGGGAGATGAAGGTGAAGACAAAATGGGGGTAATGGGGGTTTCAGATGGTGTGATCACCATTAATAAAAAGCCTGGGGCTATGGCTGGATGGTTACTCGAACAAAGCAGCAGCAAACTGCTGAGGGAGGAGTTCATGCAGGATTTCCTTACACTGCCAGGGACCTAGGAGGGCCATGAGGGCTCAACTCGGATAGGTAAAAGGTAAAGAGGACACAATGGCCAAAAGATAGAGAAAGAAAAACAGACAGGCAGGGTGGAAGGCCAATTCAAAACACCACCCTTTCCCAATTTTCGGCAACTCCTCTAGGTTTGGTGTCCTAGAAGTGTCTGGGAAATTCAGGGTACACCACCTATCCTAACTGGAAGGGAATCCATGAATGATTTTATCAGTGAGGAGCAGACTGCTGTGATGTATGCAACACTTGATCAGTCAGTCTAGATAATTAGGGCAGTAAGCGGAGCCTGGCTAGCTAAGACTGACATAGAGTTGGCTTTCCAGTTGCTGCCAGTATGGCTGGAGGATTGGGATTTGTTGGGTTTTGAGTTTGGGGGGTTATTTTGATAAAGCAATGCCCATGGGATGCTCAGTGGCATGCTTCTCTTTCAAGCAATTTAGTACTTGATACAGTGGGCAGCTGGCTAGTGGTGCTGAGGGTTGTGGCACTGGACCCCACACCTCACACCTCACAGTGACCTGGGATTGGGAGTGACCTCAAGTTGCCAGGGGTCAGCAGGGAGGGAGAGTACTGAGCATCTGATGGACTGCTCTCCTTTCCCAGGGAGGGAGGGTTGTTGCCCGCTCCTTGGCTCTCTCCCAGTGGAGGCGGAGGGCAGCACCAGAGATCGGGAAACACAGAGGTGCAGCACATTGTGTGCACATGCCTCAGACATGCAAATTCATGCCACAAGGGGAGGGGGGTGTGCCAAGAGAAAACGAAATGGAGGACCTGGTAGGCTCCTTGAGGTTGCAGCAGCGTTCCTGGCCCTGGCTTCCCCAGATCTTGATTGTGCTTTGGGGTGGAAGACAGACCTCCTCCAGCCCTCCATGGAGGGAATATTCCTTTGGGAAAACTGGGCGAGCCTGTAGTTGTGGTAGTGGGGACATGGCAGAGAGCAAGCCCCTGGCTCGGGGACTGTAGCTGTCTGATAGCCTCCACAAGAAAAAAGTAATATGGATACAATGGGCATTTGGGGAGCAGCATGGGCACAGATCAGTGTTGAATTATGTGGACAACTTTCGTTTAGTGGGTCAAAGGAGAGAAGGAACGGAGAAAATGTTGTGTAAATTTCCCAGAGTTATGCAGACAATTGGGGATACCACTGGCTGCAGAAAAGACAGAAAGGTCCCAGTTGGAAACTGGAGTTTTGGGGACAGAAGTAAATGTGGAAGCAAGATTATTTTTTGCCTAAGCAGAAAGTAAATAAGTTAAAGAGCTCTTAACAATGGTTAAGGGGCAACACAAGGTCCCCTTGAGGGTGGTGCAACAGCTTTTATGTATTTGAACTTTGTGTGTAGGGCAGTAGCCTCTGACGGGCCTTCATGGAGGAGATTGGCAAGGCAACAAAGATGGTGAGGATGACACATCATTGGGTGTCCATCAGCTAAAGCAGTGAAAGAGGATCTGATGAGATGGGAAGAGTTCCTGAAGGAATACAATGGAGTGACATTTTGCCAGGAGGAATGGGTATTTAATATGGATTTGGAACTGCACACAGATGCAGCCAGAATGTATGGGATGGAGGCATATTTTCAAGGAAAATGGATGTCAGACAAATAGACATAGAAACATAGAATTTGGACGGCAGGTAAGGACCGCTTGGCCCACCCTGTCTGCCCATTTCCTACCTAATGGATAAGCTGCAGATCCTAGTTAACCAGCAGCCTACTTCTTTCTACCCCACCCCTAGAATTGCCTTATGGCTGTCCCATGCATGCTTGAATTCAGTCACTGTTTTTGACTCCACAACCTTCTCCGAAGGCCGTTCTATGCATCCACAACCCTCTCTGTGAAAAATACTTCCTTACATTACCTCTGAGCTGCCCCTCTCTATCTTCAAATTGTGCCCCTTGTTCTTGCACACCTCTTTTTTGAAAGATGCTACCCTCTTGGACCTCTGTTAATTCCCTTGAGGTACTTGAAAGTTTCTATCATGGCCCCCTCTCCTCCTTTCCTTGAGGCTATACATATTAAGCTCCTTTAGTCTCTCTTCATATGTCTTCCGTGCAGACTCTGCACCATTTTAGTTGCCTCCTCTGATAACCAGGAATTGACTTGGGACATCATGCTCTTGGAGATTTTCCCTTTATGGGGCAACAGTAGTATGGGGTGAACAGTTAAGGAATCAAAAGGTGACTTTTGGTGTGACAACAAAGCTGTGTAGAAGTTCTGAACAAGCAGATGGCAGTATCAGACACCATAACAGAGTGTTTATTTACTTATGGAATGGGGTGAGCATTATGGCTGAAGACCCCAAGGTACCTCCCATCCCCTGTTGGTGTGTGCAGGGTTTGGGTGGGGAGTTAAGGTTGGAAACCATTACATCATATTTCCAACCTTTTTGCAGCTTGTTATCAATCTACAACTGATGCATTAATGTAGTTTTCTTGCCAGCATCATCTATCTATCTATCACACACAGTACAAAAAAAAATTCATTAATGCATCCAGTTGGGAGATGATAACACAGCGAAAAAGTTTGGAAACTCGAAGATGGGGTTACCATCCTTCCCACCTCACCCGAACCCCACCCTCAACACACCACCCAGTGTCAGGGGTGTGCCATGGGGTCATCAGGCCAACTCTCACCCATTCCATGTAAACAAGCTCACTGCGCTGCAGTATAGGAGAATGGGGTGAGAGTGAGGCCCAGATAACCCCATGGCACACCCCGATTTCAGGTGGGTGTGGAGGGTGGGATAGGATGGTAGGGGTGGTAACCCTAACATCAAATTCTCAAACTTTGTTGCTGTGCTATCAACCCTAACTGATGCATTAACAAAGTTTTTGCAATGAATTTCCCAACCTTTTGAGAAGTATAATGTCACTGGTAACTGGTATGTGCTTGTGGGAGCATGGGCCTCCGGCCCGTGATTCCTTTATGTTGGCCATATTTGCATAATGGTATGCGATATGGGAGCATAGGCCCTATGAGCCCAGCGCCCCACTTACACATAACTACGAGCTATACAGCATCCCTATAGTACTGAAAAGGAGACTTTGTAGCACTATTTTGGCAATATCTCAGTAACTGTAGCAACTATGAAAAGAATTCCACTGTAGTTGTAATCATGACTTTGAAACCTCCACACAGACTTGGCCATCCAGAACGAAAATCCATATCTTGAACCATTTTTGAGCTATGGTCATCGAAAGGCACCATGGATGCTGCAGTGTTATCATATGGTAAATTTTTAAGAAACTGCACAGCAGACACTACAGTGCGGGTGATTTTTGGGATTCGTTAACTAAATTTTCAACATGGGCTTTTGTGACCTCCCTCATGAACACTGACACTGTGAATTTGTTATTCCATCCTAAAGTTGATTTCACACAGTGACCAAGCCATTCTGTGGCACAGGTGCAAAACACATGTTGGGCAGGATATTAAAATGACAGCTGTACTGTTCATGAGGAGATGAAAAAATGTCAATGCTGAAAATCTGGAGTGAAAATATGGAACATTGCAAAGTTACAAGTGTGCATAGAAACTGTGAAACACATGCTAGTAATGCAGTCATTTTGGGAGTTTTTCACCAACTTTTCAACATGGACTTTTGGGACCTCCCACCATGAACAGGGCACTGTGATTTTGTTAATCCATCCCAGAAGTTGATTTTGCCAGCAAACGAACCATTCTATGCCACAGGTGCAAAAACTTGTTAGGGCAGGATGTGAAATGAAAGCCATACTGTTCATCAAGATAAGTAAAAATGGCAATGTTGAAAATCTGGGTGAAAATATGTATATTTTTATTTAGTTTTGTTGACCAGATAAGTGCACTAGACAAATCCTGCTTATTTTCAGGCACGACCCAGGGAGGGATACAGATGAATGCCAACTGACCTTGAACCAGATTAAGCTGTTGGTGGTAGTTGTAGTGAATGAAGAAAATTTGGCCAGGACACAGGAAATTCCCTACTGTTTGCCAGTAGGGGACCTCTGAGCCATCGAAGGATGGCTGCCTCAGTTGATGCGCGAGTCGGGAAGGAAGGATGTGTTGCCGTCTAAGGAGAAGGTCTCCTCTCCAGCTTTGTTATTGTCTCCAATGGATGTTTCTTCGGTTTCTGAGGTGCCAGAAAGTTTCAGTCTTCAGGCGCTTCTTCATTTGCCTGACTTACCTCATAAAGATGCCACTGATGTGCCTGGTTCTGATTCTTCTGATCTGGATGATGTCTCTATTCTCGGAGCTGCATCGCCTTTTGCACTAGAAGAACAATGGTTTTGGGCATTAAAGAGATCTTCTTCACGGTTCCATTCTCCAGGCGCTACTCTACTTGCTCCGGTTTGGGCGCTACTGTTAGCGGATGGTTGCCATGAAGCATCTCATGAAGTGCCGACTGCAAGCGACACTGTTTTTCACTGTGCTGGTCAGGATCAAGTGACCGCCATGGTATTTTCCTTTTCTGCTGACAAGGATTCTGTTAAATGCGGATCGAGGTTTTTAAGCGAGGAGCCCTAATGGTGCGTTGGCGGACACTGATGCTGCATGAGCGGAGGCGCTTGGACTGTGGAAAACTCACTCCAAGCAGCTGGCTGGGTGTGCTCCCAGACACAGGTTCCTGGATTTCTAGCCTCTCCCAATCAAGATCCTTGGCGTCCACCTTGTCTCTGCTCTCTCCTTTGGTACAGCCTGTAGTACTGTTTCTATGCCTCCGGCTGCTGGTTTACCTGCTGAACTCCTTCAATCTGATTCTCTTAGCCTGACTTTGATTCCTCTGTCCTAACCCTGATTCCCCTCCATCTTCCTGGTCCTACTCCCATTACTAGGACCCTGCTTCTCCTTTCCTGGTGCTGCTTCTCAGCATTCTCCACTCCACTTCTCCTCGGACTTTGGTTTTCAACGAACCCTGATTTTCAACTAGGAGGAATATGGATTCTTGTACTCAGCATTGTGAAGAGGCTGCTGCCCTCGGTGATGATTCTGTGTTTTGATATTCCAAAATCTATTCCTCAGAACTCAGGAATGCTCCTAGACGCTCCCTAAGGTGGCCCTCCAGCCCCCTTTGGTTGCCCTTCAAATGTTATGCTTTTTTTCTCACCCCTGTTTCCTCTGCTAAATGACATAATGCAGTTCGTATTGTCTACAAAGAGGGATTAGATGTTTTCGGATTGATATATATGGGTGCGTCAGTTATTGAGACAAAGTTTGCATTTTCAGGTTTCGAATTGTATGCTCTTATTCACGTGTCTAGTGATTCCATATTTGATGTCAGTTTTAAATTAAATAGTGGTCTTGAAAAGTTTTGGACTCGTTATCAACAGGTTAAGACTACCCCTGTGGGCCCCTTTGAGATAATTCCACTTATCAAACCTACACATAAAACCATTACGGTTCTTTTCTGTAATGAAAGAGTCAGTGTTACTGACTTAATATACTGGTTGAAACAACATTGTACTGTGTTCAGTCATCCTGAAGCAATCTTTGATTCTGAAGGATTTGGACTAGTGGTTGGAAAATCCGTGTTCTACTACATACTACGGATGGTCCCCTTGTCATCTTCCCAATAGATTTTTTCTCGGTAGAGACCGGGAGTTTTGTCTTACCCAGGACAACCTCGGACCTGTTATAAATGTGACCTTTCTGGGCACATTAGTAGTACTGTGACCAACTGAAATGTTCCCTGTGTTAAATGACTGGCCATCTTAGTAAACAATGTTCAAATCTAGTTAGATGTAATCTTTGTGGGTGGAAGGCCATGTTTACATGACTTTCCCTAAAGCTGCTCATCAGACATCCCTTTCTGCTGACAGGGATGAGCAGTGCCTTTGATTTCACTGGCCCAAAGGAAGGTGGCTAAACCACTGGATTCACAGTTAGTCATAAATATCCTCCTGTAAATTTCACTGTTGCCCCGATCCCTGACCTCTCCCTCCCGAGGTTGGTGATCTGGGTCCTGGGCTGAGCCTTTTTCCCTCTTCTTCTATCGTTAATCCCTGATTCCTCCACTATCTCTTTAGCTGTTACTGATTCAGCACTTCAGTCTGCCTTTATGCCCTCCCTCCTTTACTTGAAGACCCTTCTGTCCAGAGAACCTCTACTCGGAAGAGGTCTATGGGACCTTTTACCCACCCCAAAATGTCCAAAACCTCCTTTCCTGATGTTTCCACTAGATGTTCGGTTCTCTTAACTACTGAACATTCTGACACAGTTTGATTTGTTCTTCTGCTGATTCCATTATGCGAAGGACACTGCTGAGTCTATTTTGACTGATGATGGGGATGTTTTACCCAACTCTCCTGTCGGAAAGGAAAGTCTCAGGAAAAAAGTTGAGCTTCTTTTTTTCCTCTGACTTCCCATGACCTTTCTCCCTTTCTCCTTTTGACAACCAATGTCAGTAGTATTAAGAATAACCTTAGATGGACTATAGTGTTCTCCTTTCTACAGTCCTTTTCTCCAGGTATATTTTTTACAAGTTACCAGGCTGCACTCTATCCCCGAAATTTCTCTTTCCACTAAGGAGCGGAATACAGGGATTTCATATTGGTCCGTAGGGCCCTGAACGTTGTACAGGGGTTGGTGTCCTCTTTCATCTTATTAATCCATCGATAGTCAGAGTGTTGGATCTTGTCCCGGTCGGGTTCTGCTTGTAGAATTTCTTTTAAATGCTGTTTTTTAGACTTATTAACATTTATGCTCCTCAGGCTAAAGCTGACCGCATGCTTCTTTTTCAGCAAATTAGTACCTTTCTACATATAGCTTATTTTGTGATATGGGAGGATTTTAATTGCGGTTTAAGTTTAATTAATAGAGGTTCTACCTCCAAAACGAAAAAAATTTTTGGGACATAGCTGCCCTGAAAAAGTGGTAAACAAGGCACATCTTAAAGATGCTGTTTTGTTTCATACTGGAGTACTGGAATGTACATTTTTAAGGGTTCTTTATCCACCCGTATTGATTTTTCTTTTTGTCTTCTGCTTTGCCTCTTCACTCTGTCTCTGTTGATCCAACCCTTACTCTGACCATCGTCTAGTAATGATTTCATTGTGACCCGGCTGCCCCCTAAAGGTCCAGGTTATTGGAAATTAAATTCTAAATTTTTGCAAGACTGCATTTCTGCATTTGGTTTCCGATTTTTGACTTGTAAGAAGTCATTATTTCCTTTATATGAGGACCCCATTGTCTGGTGGTTGGACACAAATCAGACCTCCGCTCCTTTCTCATTCTCGTGGTAGGTATTCTTGGGAAAATGCCTACATTTCCTACTTAAATGACCGTAAGCAACTTCAACATTTGCATTCCTTTCGCAACTTACTTCACATGATTTCGGCTCAGATTTCACATTTTCAGGAGAAAATGAAACAATGTCACCTAACTCAATTCTCAGATATGGAATCCAGGCAACAGCATGCACTTCAAGGCCCTTTTTCACACTTGTCCTATATTGAATTGACAAAAGTGATTGGGTCTAAAACCATTTCAGCTCTTTATGATAGCCAGGGTATGGTTCATGAGGATCAACAGGGCATTATCCGTATTGAATCTGATTATGCGGCCTCATTATTTTCATGACCTTGGTAAATCAAACTGATTTCTCTTCTATTTTCATAAAATTCAGGTTCCCAGGCCCCACAATCACATCTTCTAGGACTAGAAGCTCCTCTTACCAAGCAGGAAGTTGCTACTGCTATACAATCTCTGTCTAAAGGTAAAGCCCAGTTTAGATGGCCTTTCTTGATTTGTTCCATTTTTTGAAGGGTGAACTGTTAGATGAACTCACTGCAGTTTATAATGCTATTCCACGGGCCAAATCAGTCCCTTTTGAGATGTCTACTGGAGCTCTTATTTTCTTTTTAAAGATAAAGGTGACAAATTAGATTTATCTAATTGGCCTTATTAGTCTGTTAAATATGGATTTTAAAATCTTTCCAAATTATTGAATGCAAGATTGTTATCATTAGCAAAATTCTTGATTTCCTCTGCTCAATCTTGCACACTGTACCAGGGAATTCGATCACTGACCAATTGATTTTTATTACGTGATATTTTCTCTCATGATGTTATTTCCCTGCTGCTGGTTTGTTCTCCTGACCAACGCCAAGCATTTGATAAAGTAGTCCATGTTTTTATGGAATGCACTGCAGCATTATGGTATCCCCACTACATTTATCTCTTGGCTCCAAGCTCTTTATCATACTGCAACAGTACATCCCTGTATTAATTGGTTCTAGGGTCTCATGTTCTACATAAAATGGGGTTTGGCAAGGTGTCCACCATTAGCCCTCTTATATTTTAGCATAGATCCTTTATTGAGACTTCTCCAGTCCCTTCTAGCATTGACCCCATTAAATTGTCATCCTTTACTGCTCCCTATAGAGCTTTGGCCTATGTGGATGATTTAGTTCTTTAGTGGGGAATGTTTCCTCTGCTGCTGCGGCCCTATCTATTTGTACCACTTATGGTACCATCTCAGGTACTAGTTTGAATTTATTGAAATGTATTGGGAAGTTTTGAGTAGCCAATTGACCCTCAGTGTCAAGTAGCTGGTCTCCGTGTACTTTGGGTCCTTTAAAATTTTGGGAATTGAGTTTGGGTCCCTCAAATGGATGGACAACTGGATAAAAATTGTTACTTGGCTCTAGTATGGTTCAGACTTGGAATAGGACAAAATGAGCTATGGTAAAAGAGTTTATATGATACGTACTTATTTGGTGCCACTTTTTTATTTCTTAGTTCTGTTTTTCTCTCTCCTAATTCGAGGGAAGTTAAAATGTTTTGTTTGTTTTTTCAGTCTTTTGGGTAGCCGCCAAATCCTATTAAGAGAAATGTTTTATATTTATCTCGTCAGTGCAGAGGACTGCATATGATTAATCCAGTTTTTTTTTTCTGTCAATTTCTGTATGCTAATTTCAGACCTTTGTTTCATTCACCAGATAAATATTGGTGTGATCTTTTGTTTCCTCCGTTTCCCCTTGGTTTGCAGCATGGGATTTAGGAACTCTGCATCATATTGGGAAGGGTGTTCAATCTCCCAAGTATTTCCGGACTTGTTTGAAATAAACTTAAAACCTGGGAGATCACCAATAGAAAAGTGATTTCCTCCTCGAAAAACAGTTACACGCTTTTGTTTTGGAGAAGCAATTTGGTGTTTTGGAGGTCTTTCCCAAATGCCCTCATATACACCGAAGCCTTACTTCACTTTTTAACTGAATCTCATATCCCTTATAAATTTAGAGATCATCATTGGTTAAATTGTCATGAGAGGTTGAATGCCAAGGCTAATCAAAAACATAAGAGGGTGGAAGAACGTGATTTGTTCCAGACCAGGATGCATTGCTCAATCTGAAACTCTGCTGCATTTATATTTTTCTTGTTCCTATATCTGTGATTTTTGGAAATTTCTTTATGATAAGTCTCACTTACCCTTTTTTGGATCTCACCTATCCAGCTCTTTTATATGGTGCTTATCCCGATAATTGGTCTACTTGGGATGGAAGTTCACTGTTTGTTATTTTTTCTATCATTAAATGGTTTATTTGCATTCCAGATGTATGTTTACTCTACAACAGAAGGATCTTTTGTACTATGAACTTTATGGTGACATTTTTAAGTCCATAAGGCAGTTTATTTTCTGAATCTAGGACTCTCACACGGATCCACTTGTTGGCCATTCATGGAACTTACCTTGGATTACTGACAATGATTTTCCAATCACATAATGTGGATATTTGCTTTTGTTCTATTGTTTACTTTGTTTACTTTTTTATGTTCTATTTATGTTTTCAAGAACTGTTAATTCTCCTGTTTTGCACAGTATGATTTCCTCATCGAAATCTTCCCCTACTCTCACAGTAGGGGGCCTGTTCTGCAGCGAGATGTCTCATTCTACTGCTGGACTTGGTGAGGAAATGGATGGCTGAGGCTGTGAGTGATCTGGTAATTGCACCAGAAGGAATGAATATTCCAGGCAAAGAAACTGCTGCAGGGACAGCTGAATGCACCTGTGAGGTGGCCAGCAAAACGTCCAGAGCAGTGGTTCAGTAACGGACCCTTTGGGAGTACTCTTTGATCCTTGAACAGAAGCAGCAGTGTTTAGCTGCTGAATTACTATGTGTCAGTGAGTAATTGACCTCAGAACGTATGTGGCAGGCAGAGGACTGAAAGCGGAAATGATCAGATGTGTCACCAGGTACTGCAGGGTCAGGAGGAGTTAGAAAGCTGCTCTCAGTTGAGGATGCTTCCACGGTCTCCCCTGACTCGGTTTATTATCTCCACAATGGGATTGGATGCAGAAGAAAAGGGGTCATGGTCTCCAGATAAGGCCTGCTTGCAGCAGACTGGATCCTCTTTCTGACGGGCATTGGAAGCCCAATACTGGACATGACAACCCTTTACTGGAGCAGATAAGTGATGATTTGGTTTCTTGTGACAACATATTTCCTACATCTCAACCTGAAGTTATTTCTACAGTGCAGTCACATACTGAAGCAGTAGGCCCTGATGACACACCAGATGCATCCACTACCTCTAACCCTACATCGGGCTCTCCACCCTGGGGAACCCATTGCTTATCTATCTTATGTAGTTACCCACAAACCAGTGGAACTAGCAAAACAAAGAAATGCACCACCTTCGCTATGAGGCCCTCGTGAAAACCCCCAGACAGGTTTTTGTGTGTAAAATCCTACTTAAACAGAGTATGGGGTTTTCCTTCAGAGGTCTACGCCTCATTCATGTGCAAGGAGAATTTACATTTGATGTTAGTTCGTGACTCCTGCATTATTGGAAACATTTTGGTGCAGATATATAAATTTGAAAACTAACCTTTATGGGCAGACTTTATAGTATTCCCTTACTAAACAGCCCTTCCGAGTCATCACCATTTTGTTTCAAAATGAGGGAGTAAATATCTTGGACATTGTGCACTGGTTAGAAAAAGATGTGATATTCAGGGTCATCCTATGCCCATTCTAGATGCAGAAGGGTTCTGGAACGTGGTGGAAATTTTGTATAACATTACATCATACTGACCAAGATTTGCTTCATTTACCTAACTGCTTTTTATTGGTTGGGATAAAGTTTTTTTTATTTTATCTTGGGCAACCAAGAGTGTGTTTAAATGTGGCTCATCTAGGCATATTAGCACTATCTTGTGACATTTTGACGTGTTTTATTGTGGGGAAATGGGTCACCCTAGTGCCCATTCTTTCAAGCAACCCAGTGTAATTTTGTGATATCTCTGGACATGTTTTTGATGATTGTCCCTCTGCTGCATGAAACACAGAGGATGCTGACTTTGGTGCAGGATCATTATATCCGTCTGGCAGTGAAACAAAGTCCAGGTCCTGTAGTAACCCAAAATCTCCGACTTCAGGGGTGCCTACTATTGGAAAGAGCTCTGCTCCTACTCCTCTGATTGAGGATGGAAATCAAGAAACCCACATTTTGGAGAATAGACCTTTGTTACATATGGGGTGTTCTCAGGCTATTCTCAATACCTTGGTTTCAGATAATGGACCCCTGAATCCATTACTAAAGACATGAATTTTACTTTGGTGCAGGGGAAAAAGGAAAATCTACCAAATTAAAGGGTAAAAAGAAACCAGACGGATGGTACCAGTAGCAGATGCAAATAAAATTTCTATGGCTGAGGCCCCCAGGATTTAGATCCTGTCAGACCCTTCTATTGACGGAACACTGGTGATAGACTCCCAGGAGACTGCTTGATTCTACTGAGCATGCGTCAGGGTCTAAAAGTGGAAAAGTAACAAGGGCCTCGAGCAAAGTGAAATGAAGATCCCTTTCTTCTGATTTATGGATCCTTTCTCTTTTAGTAGCATCCTTGAATGCTAATAGCATTCAATCATTATATAAGTGATGTACTACCTTCTCATCTTTTTGCATGCTAACTTAGATTGTATTTTTTCAAGATGTACGCCACATTCCATGGTTGAGAGGTCTGCAGCCTCTGAAGAGTGGCTTTGGGGAGACAGTATTTGTCCCAAGGGAGGACCAGTGTTCAGGGGTTGGGATTTGTTTTTTTTTCTTCAAATTAAGGTGGTACGACAATTAGAGGTGCTGCCAGGCAGAGCTTTACTGTTGACATCATGTGGGCTCACCACTTAATTCGCCTCATAAATATTTATGTTCCCAAACAAAATCACGAAGGGTACTTCTTTTTCGGTCCCTCTCCCTTATTACAGACATCTCATTTGGTATTTTGGGAGGATTTTAATGTTACCTTGGCTCAGTGCACTGCCCCTACCCGTAATAAGAAAATATATTGTGATGCTCAGTGCCTGGCTTACCTGGTTAGTGATGTGGGCTTGATTGATGCCTTTGTTCTCTCCCAATAAAAGAGCTGTATACCTATTTTGTGTTCCTCGGCCTCTGTAATTGATTATTTTTGTTTCTGCATTTTCAAATATTAAGTTAGCACTTCTCAAGCTGTAGCACCTCAGACCATAGGTTGTTAAAAGTAGTTATTAGTGATTTTCCTGAGGTTAGAAGGGGCCAGGGATCTGGAAATTAAATACCTCATTACTCTATATTCCAATAGTGTGAAGGCTTTCTAGCTGTACCACAGGTGAGACAATCAGTATTTTTCTTATATGATGACATTTCTACTTGGGGAAGATACAAAACAGAAATACATTCCTTTTTCGTACAATAGGACGGATTAATGGAAAATTTAAAATGATGAAATTGCTTTTTAAGAAATAGTATTTCTTTCTGGACATCTTTTCAGACCTAGTTTAGGCTGGCAGACCTACAGAAAGTTAAAATCTTAAGAGCTTAATTGGCGAAGAAACAATGGAAGCCCTAAAAATGTTAGAAAATAAACAAAAGTATAATACTAGTGGTAAAAGAAAAGATACACTGCCATTTGATTCTATTCAACTTCCAAGATCGTCACCATATGGAATATTTGATTACCTCTACTGGTAGCACTGTGTATAACAAGGATATTTTAAGAGAAATTGCTTCTCATTTCTCTCAGATTTTTGATAGTCAACATTTAGCAGTAGATAAAATGTGACAGTGGTTAAGAACCTAAATTTACCCCCAACTACCACAGGACATTAGCACCATTTTGACTAACCCTATTTTACCAACAGAATTAAAAATGTAATTTGGTCACTTAAACCTGGTATTACACCGGTCTGATGGCCTTTCACATGAAGTCTATAAATACACTTGGGAAGTTTTAGGTTCAGAATTTTGTATGTGTTTAAATGAAGCTTATCCCAGCAAAACTCCCTAAGTGCATGTTGGAGGGCCTTTGATTTTGATCTTTAAGGGAGGATGTCGGAGATTTAAAACAATGGAGACCAATTTGCTGTTGAATACTGACTATAAAATTTTAATGAAAGTTCTTTGTCAAAGATTAGCTACTATTATAGATCTGGTAGTGCATCCGTCTCAATATAGCAGCATACCGAAGGCGGGTTCAGGATGCCCTAATTTTGGTCCGGGAAATCTTACATAAAGGAGATAATCAGGAATTATTTGGACATTTAGTTTGTTTAGATCAATCTCAGGCCTTTGATAGAGTCGAATATAACTATTTGTAGGAGACATTAAGGTCCTTTGATTTCCTTCTTTGTCTGTCACTTGGTTACAGACTTGCTACTCTGGGATAAGCCTGATCCCAAGCATTAATGGATGGGTGGGTGATGCAGTTTTTGTTCATAGAGGGATATGACAAGGGTGTCCTCTTAGTCCCTTACTATATGTCTTATCTCTTGACCCTCTCTACATGTACTATATCATACGGAAGCAATAACAGGACTGTCAGTGGGTTCAGAAGATAAACAAGTGGTTGCTTTGGCTTTTGCAGATGATTTAGAACTTTTTTGGCAGACCCAACTTCTGCAATAGCCGTGATCTGTTACGTGACTTTAATAATATTTCTGGATCCAAAATTAATGTACAAAAGAGTGGGATTTTGTCGTTAGGATATGATGCTGGTGATGTATCCCTTGTCTAGGGAATTCCTATAGATAGAATCTATAGGAAGATATTGAGTTTTTTTTTGTGAGATGATCCCCAAAGGTATAATTGGGAACAACTTCTAATATTAGCTAAAGAAAAGTCACACATTGGAATAAATGGCAAATGACCAAAGGAAAGTGGATTTATTTAATCAAAACCTTTTATTGTCCCATTTTTGTATCTTGCTGCTGTATTTCCTCCCGTGGATTTGGAAGCCATAGTTTATAGTGTATTATTTCAATGTTTATGGGGTAGTAGGCTGAACACTGTCAAGAGGAATTACTTATTTACCTATACAAGAAGGAGGATTGGGTATGGTAAACCCAGTAGTTTTTTTCTATGTGGCCTTCATATTTTTAATTTTGTACCAGTGTTGACAAACATTGACAAGGTTTGATCCTGGATAGAGGATGAGATTGGAACCCTTTTCAGGATTGGGACCCAACTCTTCCTCTCTTCGCAAATGAGGGTGACCCATCTACCTGGACATCTTTCAGGTGTGATACATGAATTAAAAACTTGGAAAGTGCAGAAAAGTTCCTGTGTACACTATGACGGAAATCCCTATATACTTGGATACTAGGTAATTTGTATATCTCCCTTGGTATACTGAATTATCTACTACCCAGTCTTCTTTGATAAATTCCTTTTTATCTAGCAAAAGACTTCCATATTATATGAGAGATTTTATTTGATTATGTGACATCGAAAATTAGGTGTCCGAGCTAATTTAAAGCATAATGGCATTATGGACCGTACTTGTCCCAGAGGGGTGTTTGTACAGACACTATAGAAACCTTTTCCCATTTTTTATTGGAATGCCCATTTGCCATAGCCTTCTGGGAAGTTTTTCACAGGAAATGGCCTCTGAATCCTTTTCAAGTCAACCCTCAGGGTTTGGCTTGATGGGTACTACCTGGAGTATTGGTAAAATTTGATGTTATTACTTGTTGATGAGTTTTATTAGTTATCAGCTTTGGTTAGTTAGGTGTAGCTGGTCTCTGACAACAAGTGCTAACAGGAGACCAGATAGATTTATTGTTACAAAAGGCTATATTGAAGTGGGTAGGCTACGGAACGGAATAGAGTTTTACCAGAGTTGTATAAATTATGGTGGTGAAACATGTCCTGGTTAGATACAGGGTGAAGGGCTTTGTTTTTTTTGCTTGTTACATTATTTTTATACATACGCTTGGAGAGAACCATAGGTACTGAAATCATAGTTTTCCTATGGTTGAAACATTTAGAGTCATAAGAATTTTTTTCTCCTTTGGGAAAAAGTGTATTACTTTATCAGTATCATGGTATGCTTCCTAGTGTTTACAGTTTGTATTATGGTTCTGGTATATGGGTCCTTTCTAGTACAATCGAGGAGTTTGGATTATATGGTATGCACATTTTACTTAAATTTCTTTGTGGCAACATATGAATTGAGGTGGTTGTTTTTCTCCCTCTATCTTGATCAGTGGTATGAGGTAGGGTAAGGTTGTCCTTTGAGACCAGTTTTGTTTGATTTTTAGAGTTTTGAATAAACAATTCCTTTACTCTTTCGGGGAGTATTCTGTTATGTGTTAGGATATGCTTTTGGTATTATTAATTTATTTTCAGACAATGTATGACTTTAATACTTATTATATTTTCTTATGCTTTGTATTTTTCTTTTGGGTAAGTTCATACTGTGTGCCTTTGTTTGATTTTGAAGTTTATAATAAAAATTCCTACTCTTTTCGATAAGTGCCATGGGATCTTTAACATCCACCTGAACTACTACCAATCCAGGCAGATGTGACCTCGGTTTAATGTCTCATCGGAAAGACGGCACTCAGTAGTGCAGTACCCTCTCATGCTGCACTACAGTGTCAGTACTGGGCTATTAACCCAAGTGCCAGATGTGGGAACTGAACCCGCGCCCTCAATCTCCTGGTCTCAGAGGCAAGTGCTACCTACTGAGCCACTGACACTGCAATTATATGCACACTGTAGATGAATTAGTGACATTGGTCTCGTTAAGTGTACCTAAGAGGACAGAGCAGAAATGCATGGTGCTGAAAGGCACTGTGTGAGGCATTTCGGCACCATGAATTTCTGCTTAAAATTAAACCAGCATAATATTCTGTGGTGATTTGCATATACAGCCCATGATGCTTTGCATTGTGGGAGCATGTGTGATTTTGTATTTCTTTAAAACTTGGTTTCCAGCCAAATGCCCTTTGGGTAACCATTGCCTCAATGCTTGCACACAGAGGTTCTTTGTCTTTAAACTGTTTTTGTTTTAGTTGGTTCACCACAACATAACCCAGATCGACCATCTTAGGGTAGCTGGTTCAGTCCACTGGGGTATCAAACAGACGCAGGCATACTGATGAGTCCTGGTAGGATGAAACACGGTTCATGTCTTCTGTTGGCACCCTTGCACACTGTGTGAGAGGCCTTCGGCACCATGCATTTCTGCTTAAAATTGAACCAGCATAATATTCTGTGGTGATTTGCATATGCAGCCAATGATGCTTTGCATTGTGGGGACATGTGTGATTTTGTATTTCTTATAGTGTATATATATATGTTACCCCACCAAAGAAAATACATATATGTATATATGTGTATATATCAACTCACCAAGGATACTACTACTGGTATACACAAAGGGCACCCTTCCTGTTGTGATCACAGCACACTTGGGCAAACAACATTTCTCTTGCGTCATCATTTGTGATGGTACACTGAATGGTCATTCATGTTATACCTCCTTCATATGGTTTGGCAAGACACTGTGCATCATATCATCACCACAGTAAGGGCAATACAAAGTAGTATTACATGTAATTGCAACAGCAGCAGCATTCTTGTAATGCTCCAATTTTACTTTGTCAGCACTAAGGAATTTTCTGGACAAAAGACAGTTGCATTTTGAGGATGCACACAAATTCTGGTGACTGTGTGTGAGCACTGCACGCATAACTGAGTACACCATTAATTCTGGGACACTTTGCATTTGGTATAATGCTCTCATTTCACTTTATCAGCACTGGGAATTTTCTGGATGCAATACAGTTGCATTTTGGGGATGCACAATAATTCTGGTGACTGTGTGTGAGCACTGCATGCATGACTGAGGGTGCCATTAATTCTGGGACTTCTTGCAATTGGTGTAATGCTCCCATTGCACTTTTTCAGCACTGGGAATTTTCTGGACACAAGACAGTAACCTTTGGGGATGTACATTATTTCTGGTGACTGTGTGTGAGCATATATAATGTCATTATGTCTATTTCCAAAATAAATATTTTTGGAGCCTCAATAGTTTACTTTCTGTCATGAAGCGTTTGTCAAAATGCAGGACTGAGCAGTGCAGGTATACTGTTTTAAACTGCATGTGTACAGTCAGTGTTCTTTCCTGTCTGTGCAGACACTGTCCAGCTTCATGCAAACATATATGGTGTGACTTGTTGCAGTATGTAAAGAATAAAGATAAGAATATGTAACATATATTTTATTTATACCATTAGCAGCTGTGAGTATGTGATATGATATTTTTTTCAGGTCTGCATAGTGCACCTCAGTCACCATTGTGCACATAAGGACGCTATGGAGATAATAGTACAAAAACTCATGCTTTTCAACAAACCATACCCAACATACATTAAATATTGCTGAGGCACCCAAAATATGTTATGTTGTACAGACATTTTAAAGTCATAATATATAACAGGTCCAGCAGTCCACTGCCACCTCACTGTACAACCACTGGCCGTGGTCATGTTATGGTGTACATCAACTTGCTAAAACTTACACTGCCAGTCTAAACTAGAAAGACATTACTTATTCCAGAACAAAAATGAAAAGAAGAACTGTGGTAGCACAGTGTGTTGGCATTTGGCAGTGAACTGGACCTTACATATTTTCTGACTTTATAGTGTCAAATATTTTGGGTACTCACCATCACCAATACATCATGTCTCCTGAGTACAGGTTTGTTGAAAAGCAGGATTTTTGTTGCTATATGATCTCCCTAAAAGCATGTGTGCACTGTGTGACTCAGATGCACTCTGGCAAGAGATCTCTGAAAATTATCATATCACTTAGTCCGCTGATGATGATGGTACCAATAAAATATACCTTATATATTCTTATCTTTATTCTTTATACCATAAACACTGCAACAAGTCAGTATATATGTTTGCAATAAGCTGGACAATGTCTGCAGTCCACACATAGGAAAGAACACTGACTGCACACATGCAATTTAGTACATTATACTTGCACTGCTCAGTCCTGCTTTTTCATCAACCACTCCACAACAAGTAAACATTACTGAGGCACTGATACATCAGGGTACACATTCTTAACTTGGTTATAATAACAGGGCAATGAAGCTTGCCAATTAAGAAACACCAGGTTGTCCCAGGCCCTCCTAGAAATCAAGGTAGGAAGCTTAGGGCTAGAGGGGAGGAGGGGCCAGTGACATCACAATGCAGGGTGTGGACAAGGGTGGATGTCATATGACAAGGAGCCCAGGGGCCTGGGGAATTGGTCAGGGAGGGGTCAACAAGGGTCCTGATTCAAATTTAATGTATTATTTAAGGAGGAGCTCACAGGCAGCTAGCCCTCTTTTGTGGGATTTTCTCACCCACCTACCCTGTAAGGAGGTTGTGTGTGAGGGACAGGTATTAGCACATAGTTTGGAGTGGGCAAGAATGGTTGGTGCCTGAAGTGCCCTGGGTCATGGGGGCCATATGTGTGGAGCTGTGAAGAGGCAGCTGAGGGCTGGAGGGCTATATGGATGGTGTGCCCAGGATGGAAAGTATAACAAGGAGTACATGAGAAGGGTGCTAGTGGAGGAGAAGAGATAAAAGGGGAGAAGAAATACAAGGGGGAGGGGCTAGAGGTGGGGGTAGGTGGGGGACCACAGGCTGGTGGTAAGGAGTCCAGTCATGGATTAAAGGGAGAGGGGAAGGTCTGGGTGCTGGATACAGAGTGTCTGCCTGGAAGGGAGGCCTGGTTCAACAGGGAACCAGCCTGGTTCTGGTGATGGAGGAGGGGCAGATTCAGTGTCTGGACCTGAAAGAATGGAAGGAAGGTAACAACCAGGTGGAAGATGAGGCCATAAGGAGAAGAATGTTGAAGACTAAATTATGTTATGATAAATGTATGTGATTGGACATGACAATTGAACTGTAGATGGATGGTTTGTACCAATAGTAATTAATAAATATGTTTGCCAATTAGCATCCAAAGATTTTAAAATGGTGTGTTTGTGGTTCATTTCGGGAGTCAAGGGGACAATAAGGAGCATGTGACATCTCTGTCTGCTATTAGAATTTTACTAAATTAGCATGCTGCCTTTATGGTATGTTTAAGGAGCAAGGGCATAATTACATTTACATACAGGGATGGTGGAGGAATACATTTTATGACACAGTGGGGGTGATAAAAAAGCTAATGGGATCCTGCTGGTCCAGCAGTACTTGGAGCATAGACACAATCTGCAATTCATGTCTCTCTATCTGGTCCAACTGCTGCTGGATGTGCACATATCCTCTCGAGCCCCTCTTACAGCACCCAGAACTGCAATGTCGGCCTGAGTTACAGGCATTTCTGTGGGTTCACTGGTGGCACAGCTGGTGGTGGTGGTGCTGGTGGAGAAGCAGGTGCTGCTGTGGCTCACCTCTTACTATGGCTACGCACAGCCGCACCTCTGCCAGTGCCATAGAAGGCCAGCAGGTGCAGGCCTGGTCCATTCTGTGGCAGCCTGCCACTCCACCTTGTGGTGATAAAGCACACAGCATGTGGGTGCACTAGCCCCAGTCCCCAGGTGAGTCCCCTAGGGCCATAGCACCTCCACATCACAAATATGACACCGATCAAGCTGCTTCCCCCAACACAGTCAAAGAACTCCCAAACTGGGGATCTGCAGGGTGGACAAGGCATGGGAGGGCCAGATGCACTGGCGCAGCCTGATCATGGTGCTCAAGCTCCGAGTCCACACTTCAGCCCATGGGCACAAACACATTCTGTTGTGGAGGACCTGCAGTTATAGCTGGTGCTGCTGGAGCTGCTGCTGAAGGTGCTGGTGTGGTGGTACTGCAGTTGCATGAGGTGCCGGTCCTGCTTCCGGGGAGGACCCAAGATTCTGGACTGGTCCAACATCACTCGGCCACGCCCCACATGTGTACACTCCTCCTGCCAAGCATGCTGCCACACTGTCCAACAACTGCCCCAGCACTATCCCAGACATTTTCTGACCCTGTCCCTGGTACATTTCTTCTGTCAGCTTAATTTAACTGACTCGACTAACTGCCCTCGCCCTTCCTTCTGTCCGAGCAATGAGTTGACAACACGAACACTCACACAGACAACACAGGCACACACACAGTCAGACACACACACACAGACAAACAAACATCCTATAAAAGTAAAAACAAATTACAATCACAGAAAGAACGAATTAAGTACAAAAGAGTACAAAACACAAAACAATATAGCTTTGAAAAAGCTGTTGGGTTTATATGAATGATCTCCACTCCTCCTAACTGTAGTCCTGTCAGACACACTCAAAGGCAAATGCCTCCTCTCTCCCCTCTGCACAGGAGAAAGTGAAAGTATCTCCGCATGAGTCACTCTTCTTGGCTGGGTTAAAGCATGCACTTTACAGTACTGTAAGCCATGTAATGTGTGGGAGTTGCCTATATTGTTGTCACTTTGCCTTACTGCTGTAAGGCATTATGACAACACAAAGTCATAATTACAAGGCCAAGTGAGCTCTTCACACTGGCCATTCTGTGTAGTGAAGTGATAACCTAGTGCCTACTGGCAGGCACTTTGTCGGCTTAAATTTAACTTTGCTGCATCTCTACTAATGAGAACATTATTAAACCACAGTTGTAATATTAATGAAACTGAGATAGTAGAGCACTGTTACAAAGAGTTCAAAAGGTAGGGACACTGCCCAAGAGGTACCAGTCTAAGCTTTTATCAACAAACAGAAATAAAAATCCCAGTAAAGAGAGTATCCATATCTGCCTGCATTTGCAACAGGAAGGACAAAAAGGCTTGTTTTTCTGGAGACAACATAGGTGGGGTAAGATGTGAGGAAACTTAGCTGAACTAGTGTATTTTACTGAGTGAAGGGTAAATTTGAGAGCAACCAGAGTAGCCAACATTTAGAGGCCATATTATAAGACCTGTGTCTAGTCCTGTAGTTTGGAGGAGGGTGCTACTTGTCAGGCCTTGGTGCTCAGCTACTTGATAATTAACCTCCCACAGCCAACAGCACACCACCAGGAAGGGAGCGGGTTCTGCATAAAAGCAGTCACTGACAATGTGTCCCACACTTTCGTGTCTTGGTGAGTGAGTGGAACAACAAATGAGTGGAACAGGTGACTGGCATCATAGGCATAGGCAGGCATCAGCAGAAGGAAGCAGAGAAGTGGGGGACTCTGCCAGTCTACTAGGAATGGCACTTGTTTACTTCTGTGTAGCAAACACTGTTGAAAGGTGAACATCAAAGGTAGGCCAAAAGAGAATCGGAGCAACACCCTATCTAGGGTAGAAGTATATAAAGATTTAAACAGGGCATGGGGAGGGGCACAATAGAAATAAACAAAAGGGGAAACTAGAAACACCCTATCAGGCATAAGGGTACAAAGGTATCATCAGATAACACAGGAGAATAGACATTGAGAATGCTGCAGTGCAGTGGCTGTGGGGTGGCAGTTCTCAGAGAGACATGAAGACTGTGATGCTGCCCCATCTGCACACACCACTCTGGGTTGAGGGAGGAGGTCATTAGACTTCAGGCTGGCTTGGCTAGGATTTGGGGACCTCTTCTACCCAGAGACCACCAAGTCTGCCATTGTTACCTCAGAGGATGCCAGTGAGGAGGGATGGTTGGACTATGATGGGCTCTGGAAGGGTGGGGGTGGTGGGACAGAGGCACATTCCTCCACCGTACCACTACAAAATTCTATATCAGTCTGGCAAGGGGACTGCCAGGAAGAAGAAACCGTGGTTGTGACCAAGAGGATTGTGGGGGACCTCTGTAGTGGAGACCCTAAGGTGGGTGGTAAAGGACCCCAGAGAAGGAAGAGTAAGCATCTTCTGTAGGGGACCTCAACTGTGAGGGGCTAGATCTGAGAATAGGAAAAGGGGAGAGGCAGGACAGGTGCCTGTCTGGTGCCACAGCCCAGAAGGATGGAAAGTGAATCCTGAGGATCACCAGGACAGCAGAATGGGAGGGAGAGCTGGATATCATTGTTCACTTTAGCATGAATGATCTGGCAAGGGATGGGACTGGGATAGTGCAGTTTGTGTTTAGGAGCTGGTGAGAGTCTTAGCCATAGCACCCAGTGGTTTTTGCTGAGGTGCTGCCTATCTATGACAGCGACAGGAGAAGGAACTCTACAATAGGAGCTTCAATGCATGGCTGAAGGAATGGTGCAGACAGAAATGGTTTGGCTACATTGCAGACTGGGGACTCACCAGGGAGGATTAGGGCCTATACAGGGTGATGGCCTGCATCCATTTGGGAGGAGAACAGCAATCCTTAGTGAATAATTTAAATGTTACTTCAGTGAACATTTAAACCAGCCAAGGGCTGTAGAAGGAACTGGGGAGTCAAAACTGCCCACCCCACAAGCTGAAGTAGACAGAAAGGAGAACTTAAGGAGTGAGGATTACCCTAGGGTGCAAATTAATAAAGGGAGCAGAGTGGTAGAGAAAAGGGGAAAGGAAGGGATCAAGGTGTGGTGCTTTAGGTGAGGGAGATCATAAACGCCACACAGGCATGTGTGCTTGCACCAACTCTATTTTCAATATATGTAGACTCTTATTATAGGGTTTGAGATATTAGATGCTTATTGCCCTAAAGTACTGGACCAAAATGACCCAATTTGGCATTTGCAGATGACATTATATTATTTTCTTTCACTAAAAAGGTTTACATAAACAAATTGATAATTTACAGTATAACACATGATCTGAAATTACAGATAAATAAATCCAAGACACAGATGTATATTTTTACGGCTGTGGGAAGAGCCTACAACTGTTTTGCTGTCTGTGCCTTAAAACATCCAACAGTGGCACCTTCCATTAGACTTTGGAAGTATCCTTCCGAACGTCCAAGAGAGCTTGTAACAGTCCACCACTAATGCTACTACAGAGTAACCGCCACACTGTTTTGGCTGTTACTTCTGCATTTGGACAAGAATGCACATGCCCACCTCACACGCCGCATGCGCAGTTCCGGCTGGCACTGGAATCTTGTGAATGGCATATTGCCATTCACCACAACTATGCATACATGAATGCCACGCAAGTGCAGTTAGATTCTGCTGCCATCTTGAGATGGCAGTCAGGGGCACTCGCTCTTCAGAGCTTTGCAAGCTCACCACAGCCATGTCAGCTCTGGCTAGAGCTTGCTGGTAAAGGTAGAGCTAAAGGGATTTGGAACTTAGGCATGACAAACTGGAAGTAACTTCAACATATGTCTAGTTGGGCCTCACTATGGCAATGAATGGAGCATGGAATAGGCACATTGAGAGACTCCTTTCTGTGGCCAAAGAAACAGCACTGGTATTAGGAAAATTTAGCTTTGTATATGGAGGTCTGTCTATAAATCCACTGCTAGAAGCAATTGGGGCTAAATATATAGCTCAGATCAGATATGAGGTGAGATATGGGACCTAAAACACAGGGAGAAACTTCTGTGCCTATCCATATTGTCTTGAGAAGAACTTTAGCAGTCCAGGGATCATTCCTGGCCCCATGTAGTCGGGCTGAATTAGGATTAGACAACACTGAATCTGTACTAGACGTCAAAAAATTAATTATTGGCTAAGGCTGACTAGACAAACCTCTGAAAGGATCACTAAATTGTGCATAATTGAGAAAGTTAGCTGGTAAAATAGAAATTGTTATAAATAAGAATGGCTTGATGCAATTTATAAGATACTTCATAGATATAATTTAAATGCTTTGAAAAATATGTTGGCCCCAATATTCAGAACTGCTTCTGGCAATGGCATATGTTGCAGTGCAGTGCAACTAAGTTGCATTAGTGCAACTCAGGGATATATTCAAAAGAGATTAGCCATGGCATATCTCCTTTGAATATATCAGGTAATGAGCACTGTGTAAATACAATGCGTTGGTGCATCCCACCCAGACAGAGCTGAATACCAGGAATGGGAACTGCACCACCATAACAGAATTACACTGTGCACAAATTCCTGGTATTCAGCCAGCAGTATGAAAATGGGTGTATAATACATGCAAGGTGCAAATGGGGCCATTTGCATGTCATTATGGCCCAATTTGCATGTGCTGTACAGGGCAGGCCAGTGAAATGCTCATGGCACCCTGCACAGCATGTGGTACTGCCAGAGGGGGTCTTGTGGCACCCCTGCCCTCCCCATAGCACGGTCCCCAAACAGAACAGTTTCACAATTCCCTGGTAGTCTAGTGGTTCCCCACCCCTCCTGTAGCTCTGATCCCCATAATGACAATCTAATAAGTCCCTCATAGTCTGAAGTACCCCCTCCTCCCGTAGCTCTGATTGGCCAAAATAAAGTAAATAAATGCCCTGGTAGTCTAATGGTAACCCCTCCATCCCTGTAGCTCTGATCAGCCAAAATATAGTAAAATAAATACCCTGGTAGTCAGGTGGGTCCCCAGTCCATCCCAGAACATTGATCACCCATAAGTGCAGATTATAAATCCCTGGTAATCTAGTGCTAACCCCCACCTGCTCATATCTCTGATCACCCATAAAATTAATGTAAACAATTCCTGGTGGTCCAGTGGCACCCCCACCCCTCACCCACACAGGACCTGCTGCCCACCCAGTCCCCCCGCCATCATTGGTGAGCAGCAGAAACCATCCCATACCTCCACAGCCTCCCACTGAATGACGGCTCACAGTATCGGCACCTGGCCGATGAATCCACACTGTGGACCAATGGAGCTTTCAGTGCATAGCTGTAACAGTAATTCACAAATATGTGAATGAAGTCTTTCATTCACACATTTGTGAATTGATTATTAGAGTATGACTGTAAGCCCATTGGTCCACAGTGTGGGACCAATGGGCTTGCAGCTGATACTGTAAGCTGTCATTCAGTGGGCAGTGGAGGTATGCGGTGGGTTTGCTGCTGCTCACTCATGACAGGGAGGAGCTTGGTGGGTAGGGGGTCCTGTGTTGGTGCCACTGGACAACTGGGGAATTGTTTATATCGATTTTACTGACAATCAGGGATACAGGCAGGGTGGGGCTACCACTAGACTACCAGGTACTTATAATCCACACTTATGGGTGGTCAGTGTTCCAGGATGGGGTGGGGGATCCACTAGACTACCAGAGCATTAATTTTACTAAACATTGGCCAATCAGAGCTACAGTGATGGACAGGGTACCACTAGACTACTAGGGCATTTATTTTACTGTATTTTGGGCCAATTGGAGCTATGGGGAGGAGAGGGGTACCATGAGACTCCCAGGGCTATGTAAATATCTATTTGTCAGCAATCAGAGCTACAGAGGGGTACCTCTGGACTACCAGGGCCATTTTGGGTGCTTGTGCACAGTGTACTGGGGTGGCCACCTAAGGCCAGGGCTGCTGTGTTGCGCCTTGCATTCCAGCAGCTCACCTGTGGGTGGCTACCATTTGAGCCTTATTTTTCAGGCTCATCTTTGTGCATCAGTATAGGGCTCATACCAAGGTTGTGCAGACATATGCACTGCACATCCCGGATGAATATTGGGATGTGCCATTTATGCATGAAGATGCGCTGGATACATTATCTTTGAGTCTTATACATCGGAATTGCAACTCAATTCCTTTGAATATTGCCCTGGGGTGCATTTCTTGGTTGTGCTAGCACAACTCAGTTGTGTCAGGTGTAACTCCTTTGAATATCTAGGCCTTTGATTCCAATGTTACCCTAAGCATCCGATACTAGAAATATATTAGAAAAAAGGTTAAAAATTTTGATCAATACAGACAGAGAGAGAATCAAAGTTTCTAGATTCTCTCCTGGTTTGCAATTAGTAACAAAAACAATTTTAAGCTACGGAACTACATGGACATTCTTGTAGACCCTAAACTTAGAATGAGCTTTACGAGCTACAAATTTTAAGCTTTTGACAGTAAAATTCTTCAGTCAAGATACAGTAAAGCTAAAAATCTCTTAGTTGTGATTGTAAAGTATTGTAGGTGGACCAGAAAATCTTTTTCATGTCACATGCTCATGTAGCTGGTACAGCAAACCAAGAGCAAACCTTATAAAAAACTATCTCCAAGGGGAAATAGTAGAACAACTGGGAATAGATGATTCTACATTAACAGAAATAATGATTTACAGTGAGGATCTACTATTAATAAAAGCCCTAGCAAACTTATTGTAAATGCTGCTCGGATTAAAAGAAAATGATGGTCAGTTCTAAGGGGTCTAAGGATAACTCATGAATATAACCCAGAATATTTGCTCTAGACATTTATTTATTAGTAGGTATGACAACTCATAATTTTAATGCTCAATAACTTTATAATGATAAATGACGATTATGAATTTTGAGGCTGCATCTCCAATATGTATAACATGTGTTTACGATATAAATTTTATGTAAAAATTGTGTGAATACTCAATGTGTGATATGTGTTTTAATTGTAATTGTAATGACTATTTGTCTAACAATTAAACAAACAAACAAAACACAGAAATGCAGGGAATACAGGGGAAGACAGAGGTACTGTGGTCACCCTGAAGATAGGAAATGGAGCTACTATTCACACTGGAGTGAGCTACAGACCTCCAGCACAGAGGAAAGAATTAGACAAGGTACTGGTGGAAGCCATTGGCAAGATGGCAGAAAAGGGAAGGTGCTGCTGTTGGGGGACTTCCACTTGCTAGATGTGGACTGGAGCCTCCCAGCAGTAGCTTCAACTAGAAGCAGGGACATCCTAGACTCTCTGCAAGGGCATTCCTCAGGCTACTAGTCATTGAAATCACTCATGATGGGGCAATGCTGGACCTGGTACTCACTAATGGGGACAGTGTTGCAGAAGTCAAGGTGGTAGGTCACTTTGGGGACCAGTGATCATGGTACAATGTGGTTCAGAATAAGGATGAGTGCAGAATCAAACCACACAAGGGTGCGGGTCCTGAACATCAGGAGGTATATTTTAAAAATATGGGTGAATGCCTAAGAGATGACATAGCAGGGTGGGTGACCTGGGTGGTGTAGAGAAACAGTGGGCAAAGATAAAAGGGAGCATTAAAGCAACAAGCCTCTGCATCAAACAAGTAAGCAAAGGCAAGAGGAAAAGGAGATTGCTGTGGTTCTTGAAAGAAGTGACTGAAAATATAAAGCCTAAAAGGTAGCATTCAGACGGTATAAGGAGATATAGAAGGAGAAGGATAGGAGAGGTGATCGGGGAAACAGAGAGGAAGCAGGGAAAGAAGTAAGGCACAAAGGCACAAACTAAAGAGAGACCAGGCCAGGAGGTAATGGAAGGGACAAAACATGTTTTAGATATGTAACTGAAGAAAGGAAGACCAGGGTGGGATTATAAATTTAAACAGGGAAAGGGGCACTGTGCACAGGGGGCCAGAAAAAGGAGACATTCTGAATGAATACTTTTGTTCAGTGTTCACAGAGGAAAGAGAAGTGGAGAGATCACATAAAGGTAACAAAAGCTTTGGAGGGAGGAGGTGGACCCTAGTTCTTTTTGAGGCAAGAGTCCTGAAGGGAGTTACTAATCTGAAGGTGGACAAAGTAATGAGGCCAGATGGGGTGCATCCAAGGGTATGTAAGGAGCTCAGGAAAATACTGGCTACACCTCTGACAGTTCTATTTAATAACTCACTGGAAACAGGAGTGGTTCTGGAGGACTGGAGGAGGGTGGATGCAGTCCACTACACAAAAGTGGTAGCAGAGAGAAGGCTGGCAGTTATAGGCCCATCAGGCTGTTGTTAGTGGTG
The DNA here is from genome assembly GCA_016271365.2 of Neoceratodus forsteri. Classification (NCBI taxonomy): domain Eukaryota; kingdom Metazoa; phylum Chordata; order Ceratodontiformes; family Ceratodontidae; genus Neoceratodus; species Neoceratodus forsteri. The sequence goes on from CM057451.1 coordinate 421,805,842, forward strand.
GGAACATTAATGGAATCACTGCTGAAGGAAAGGATTGTGGAATATCTTAAATCCAGCAGGTTACATGACCCAAGGCAGCATGGTTTCATGGGGTGAGATTGTAAGGTTGAAAAGAAAAAGAGGACAGTGCAGAATGAGACCAGGAAAAGGCAGACATCTGTACAAATACAGTACAACCTCAAAGATCCGAACCTCAAAGAACCGGACTGACCGTTAACCAAACCCCCAAAGCTCTAAGCGCTGGTAACAAGTACTGTAATTGCCACCTGTAGCTCATTTTCTTGAATGCACAAAAGGTGTTAATCTTCTTCAACACTGTCAGCACTAGCAGCATGGCAAAGCAGGTTAACAAACGCAAGCGGGTAATCTTGTGTATCGACACTAAACTAGAAATAATAAGTAAAATCGAATGCGGTGCAAGTTTGACTGCTGTTGCTGAGGAGTATGGAATTGGCATATCTACTGTGTTTGATTTAAAAAGGCTCAGGATAAAATTAAACAGTTTGCCCAGGAAGCCAGAGATACAGGGTCTGCTCAAACTGTTGCATTGTTCAAAAGCAGCAAATGAAGAATTTGACCAAGCCATGCATTTGTGGTTCACCCAAGAATGTTGTAAAGGTACCCTGATCAGCGGGCGCCATTGTTAACGAAAGCTAAACTTTTATTTAAACAAATGTACCCTGACAAGGCTAGCTCTGGGTGGTTACATTGCTTCAAAACTGCCATGGCATATGACATGTCAGTATGCAGGAGAGGCACTTTCAGCTGATTGTGAAGCATCTCAGTGTTTTAAAAGCAACCTACAACACCTAGTGGAGCAGCAGCAGCTCACCAGAGATCAAGTCTTTAATCATGAGACAGGTCTATATTGAGGCTGCTCCCAATAAAACACTAGCGAATGGCAGCAGAGACAAGTTAAGAACTTTAAGTCAAACAAAGACAGAGTGACATTAATGGCAACAGTGAATGCTAGTGGCCATTTTAAACTTCCACTGATGTTCATTCACAAAAGCACAAAGCCCAGATGTTTTGCAAATGTTACAATGTCAGCACTTCCAGTGCATTATTATAGACAGCGTAGCTCTTGGATGGACCTGAGCATTTTAAAGATTGTTTTTTAAACACTCCATCCCCTTGTTAAAGAATATCTGAATTCTAAATTTCTACCAGCAAGGGCAATCTTGCTGATGGATAATGCCCCTCACACACTGCAGTCGAAGATCTTATCACAGGAGATGGCAGCATTAAGTGCCTCTTTGCCCCCCAATGTAACAAGCATTCTGCAGCCATGGACAAGGGCGATTAGAGAACTTGAAACACTGCTATAAGCATGATCTGCTTCATCGTCTTCTGCTAGGAATGAATGACTACAGCTGTTACACGGATTTTTGTAAACCCTGACTGTAAGGATGCCGCTTACCTTAATGCAAAAGCATGGGGTGAAATCTGTTCTGACTCTTCTGTAGGTCCTGGAATAAACTGTGGCCATACCAAAATGAACAAGAGACTGATGTAACAGTGGCCAACACTCAGATTACCTTTGGGGAGGAGTGTGAAGCACTTCAGTTAACCAAGGAGGAGCAGGAGGAGTGGATTTGTGCTGATAACTAAGAAACGGGCATCAGATATTAACGGACACTGACATCATTAATCTAGCATGAGTGAGTACAGAAAATGAAATGGACAGTGAGGGAGATGAGGCAGTTACTGTGAATGTTTCTCACAGCAAAGCTGAAGAATGCTTCTCCATTTGTGTTGAATGACTGGAGCAGCAGCAAGAAGCGAGTCCCATGAACCTAATGTTACTGAGGGAACTGCAACATCTCGTTGCTAAAACGTCCCTGCTCACTGAAACAGAGTGCAATAACAAATTTTTTGAACGTTCTGAAACTTAGTTAGCTGCATTAAATGAACCTTATTTATCTTCGCTGTATTTATTTTAAAATTGGATTTGATACTGCAATAAGTCGTTGTAGTCATTTTTAGTAAGTTTCAGAGTTATGAAAATTTCAGAGATATGAACACCATACATTCCCATGCTGTTCGTATCTCTGAGGTTGTACTGTACTTTTGTTACATGTTCACAGAGGAAGGAGAAGGGAGAAGCCACAAAAAGTAACAGAAATTTCGGATGGAGGGATGGAGGTGAATACTAGTCCTTTTTTGGAGGAGGAGTCCTGAATGAACTTGCTAATCTGAAGCATATAAAGCAATGGGTCAGATGGGGTGCAGCCAAGGGTATTGAGGGAGCTCAGGAAATACTGGCTGCACCTCTGACAGTTCTATTTAATGGCTCACTGGAAACAGGAGTATTTTCCGTGGACTGGAAGAGGGCAAATGTAATCCCACTGCACAAAAGTAGTAGCAGGAGGAGGTTGCAATTATAGGCCAGTCAGCCTGACATCAGTGTTGGGAAAGTTAATGGAATAACTGCCAAGGAAAGAATTGTGGAATATCTTGAATACAGTGGGTTACAAGTCCCAAGGCAACATGGGTTAACAGGGGGTCATGTCAAACAAAGCTGATAGATTTCTTTGACTGGGCAACAAAGTATTTAGATGAGGGTGGAGTGGTGGACAGGACCTACCTAGATTTCAGTAAGACTTTCAACACCATTCCACATAGGACATTATTAAGTAAGCCGGTATTTTAGTAGTGGGTCCAAAGGTGGTAAACTGGGTAAGAAATTGGTTAGGGGCTAGGAGACAGGGTAGTGGTAAACAAAGTTCACTCTGAGTAAGGAGAGTGACCAGTGGGGTGCCTCAGGGATCAGTGCTAGGACCAATCCTCTTTAACGTCTTTATAAGTGACACTGCAGAGGAGCTGGAAGCGAAGTTCTACATCTTTGCAGATGACACCAAAATCTGCAACAGGGTGGACACTCAGAGGGTATTGAAAGGATGAACAGAGATCTGCAAAACTAGAGCAGTGGTCAAGGGATGACAGCTGGGTTTCAATGCAAAAAATGAAAAATAATACACTTAGTTCACAGAAACCCAGGGCAGAATACAAAATGGGTGGAGTGGTATTAACAACCATCAAGCAGGACTGAGACTTGTGGTAATCATACCCAATGACCTAAAGGTATCCTGACAGTGTGACAAGGCAGTAGGGATGGATCGTGGATGCTCACTTGCATAGGGAGGATATCACCAGCAGAATGTGGGAGGTGGTGTTGCCTTTGTATAGGTCACTGGTAAGACCACACCTGGAGTACTGTGTCCATTTCTGGAGACCACATCTTTGAAAGGACATAGACAGAGTAGAGGCAGTCCAGAAGAGAGCAACTAAAATGATCCAGAGTCTGCATTGAAAGCCCTATGAGGAGATACTAAAATACCTCAATATGTATACCATGGAAAAGAGGAAGGAAAGGGGAGATATGACAGAGACCTTTAAAATACCTCACAGGGGTAAAAAAGTACAGGAGGAGTATTTTTCAGAAGAAAAGGTGCTCAAGAAACAAGGGGACATGCTACGATGCTGGAAGGAGATAGATTCAGGACAGATGTGAAGAAGTACTTCTTCACAAAAGATGAGGATTCCTGGCCAGCCTTCCAGAAGAGGTGGTGGGGGCAAAAACAGTGGTGGGGTTCAAGAAAGTATCAGATAAGCACGAAGGAATCATAGTGGAAAGGAAGGGAAGGGAGGAAAAACTAGATCTGGCATGGTCTGATGTAATAGTGTAGGTAGGAGAAATGGGCAAACTGAATGGGCCAAGAGGTCCTTAGCTGCCATCAAATTCTATGTTTCTGTGTTTCACTAAAATCCAGAAGGTGTATGGGAAAGAATATATAGGGTGGGTGCCACTGGGTACTGCAAAATGCTTAGCATGAGATGGAGATTAAATGCCACTGGACGCCAGGGTGAGTTTTCTGATAGGTTTGGAAGATGGAAAATGGATACCACTGGATGCTAGGAGTATATGGATTGTGATGATGAGAGGATTCGGTACCACTGGACAGTAGCAGTGATGATAGAGATAATAAATGAGTGACTGTAGAAACAGCGACTCATTTGTATCACTATCATGAACAACTACCCTGATAGGGTAACAACCCTATGGCAAGCAGAGTGACCGGAAGGGAGGGATAGGGAGGTGGAGGGGAGAGATAAGATGAAGAGTTTGTATGGGTGGTGGGATCCTGCTGCAGCCAAGCCTGCCCTGTGGTGTGGTGGTGAGGGTGACTGGCAATGGTGCAGCAGGAACTGGGTTTGGGACCTGCTGAGGGCTGTTGTTTTGCCGCCACTTGTGGCACTGTTTTTGTTTTTTAATGCCATGTTTCGCCCTCCTCGACATGCACCCCTGGAGTTGAACAATCTTTAGTCAGGGGGTGCGGGTGAAGCCCCATGAGGGGGACATGGGGGCACAGACTTCAAGATAAACACTTATGTGTTTTCCGGAAGTCAGGTCACTGGTACTTGTATGTCACCAAATGCTTTTCAGTGACAGACATTCGTGATGATAGCAATCGCTGTTTTTTGATCACTATCAGAACATGGAACCCTATTGGACACCAGCTAGTGCTTTGAAAAGGAAAGGGAGATTGAGGAGTTTACCACTGGATTCCAGGTAATATTTGAAACATGACAGGGAGAGGGAGGGGAGTAGTCTGTCACCGAGTGCCAATGTATGCCAGGGAAGGAAGATGATGAATCTGAAGAAGTTTGAATACCAGCACTGCTACCTACTCTGTGTGTGACCCTACACAAGTTATTGAGCATCCATAAACTTAGCCTTTCAGTAAGCTCTATATTTCCTCTTCTCTCTCCTGTACCTCTGTGTTGCTTGAACCTCTCAGTGCACTTAATGTGGCAAGAGCATTTTCTTCCCTCCTCTCCTGGACTGCTATGTGCCTTGGGATTCAGTTTGAGTGAAATGTGCTAAATAAACTGAAATTTTTTCATCTTTCATTTCTGAGAGTGAGGAGGGTTACATACCAGCACTTGAATGGGCTGCTTTCACCAGACCTGTGATTTGGGAATTTAGTATAGAACATTTAACAATTATGGAAATTTGTTAGACAAAGTATCTTGCATTAAGATAGTTTTAAATGGATAAAATGCAAGAAGTCAAGAAATCTAACATAAGAATATTGAGTTGATAACCCAAACAACATACATTCTCTGAGAGAGAGAGAGAGAGAGAGAGAGTTTTGTAGCTAATTATGTAACATGCATACTTTGATACAGTAAATCAAGCCCATTGTGGGATTTTTACACAGCAGGAAAAGTGCTAGTAAGTCAAGAACTCCATCTTTGGTGTGCAGGCATTTTGCACCTAGTCTGCGAAGTCTGATTAGTCACCTCAGCCTTCATTCAGCAATTATCTAGCTTATTCTGTTAGACTCAAAGAATGCTATGCCTGACTCTGTACAGGCTACTCTGTGAACTGCACCCTTGTGAAAGCTCCCACATGACATGCCCAAGGTTATTTGGCCCCACACTGCAACCCAACTTTGTGATCCATCAGATATAAGATGGAGAATTTACTGGGGCTGTGACATATGACTGATGTCAGACATAGTTGGACATTCAGGGAAGATTTTTCCTCAATTAGATTCCCTCCATATCTCAGAGCTGCTAATCGGCACTATGCCTCCCGGGTAGGACACTGTATGGTCACCTGCAGTGTTCAGTCCTGCTCCTAGCCATCAAAAGGTGTTCATACAGTGTGGAGGTTCCTTCCCTCCACATGGTGCCTGAGAGGGCTGCTTCCACAGTGACTGCAAACCACAGGCCTATGACATGAATGTTACGCTTGCACCATGATTTTGAGTCCTTTGTATGGTAGCACAACATGTTGTTCCACTGTTACCAGGCCAGGTAACAGATTTGTTTTGCAGTAAATAAACCTTTAATGTTATAGTTTCACTTCTGCTCATCAGGAAAAATAATGTAAACATTTTCAACCATAAACTGCACACTGAAATGTCACTATTATCAGGATTTCTGACATTCTGTGTCTTTGGCCAAAATCATTGGAAAATAAAGTTCTGTTAACAACCATAATCACCTTCTACCATGTGAGTCCTTATCAGTGAATTTTGGGAAACCAACTGATTTGAATTAACAGGCTGCTGTCAGGATTGTGGTGCTCAGTTCTTAGTAATAAATGCCTCTATTTTGTTCACATTTGGCTCAAAATGTAGTACATCCATTCTCACAGTCCATTTCCTCCCTGCAGGCACATTGGATGAAGTTATATAAGTCACTGCCAGTTACAGCAGCAATCACATACTTAACTCCATTTATTCCTACCTGTAGGATAGAGTTTTAAATAAGGCAAAGCAGAAAGAAAGAATATCCCACCATAACTTTAAGCCTTAGTCTGAGGTAAGAATGACATATTTTTCTTTTCTGTTCTTAGTTTTGGGCATTGAAGGAGAACGAGGCCCCCACAATCTGACAGTGTCCCTTAAGGAATAAAGTCTTGATGTGGGCAAAGTCATGATGGTATGCAATTTAGCACTTTAAAGCACATTGCTGCTTAAGTGACTCCATAAATAAGCATCAGCAATTAAACTGCCTCAGTTCATATGGCTAATATGAGGAAAGCAGCATCATAATTTTTTTACTATCATTACCTTCCCTCCCAATTTAATGCATTACAGGAACATTCAGAACAAAACTCTTGCTCAGCTGATTATTTTAAATGTTCAATAGGATCCAGTCTCTCATTGTCTCCTGCCAAGCTGTCTGTCTGTTTTACTGCATATCCAACATTAAATGGGTCCATTTTTAGCTTACTGGAAGTGTTTCCAGTAAATTTCATTGATAATGTGCTTTCCTTTCTTAATAGCTAGTCTGCAGAGAATCCTTTTCTGAATGTTTGACTTAAAGGGGACTGCAACTGAACTTTTCTATAAGATGTTGTAGTTGAAATAATTAAAAAGTGCCAGGAGACCATTTAAGGCTGTTCATGGATTAAGTAGTTTCAATAAAGGCTTGGAAGGAGATCGCTCAGGTTTGAATGTGATACATTAGTACAGTATTGTATGAAGAACTAATCTTTTTTTTCAAGTTTTATCCCATTTTTTCACAGCTGGCAGGTGGGCTCCTACCCTCTTCTCTAAAAGGGGGCTCAGTATTCATCCTAGGCTGAAGTCCCCATCACTAGGAATGCCACTTGGACCATAATGGAGTCTGCCAGCTCCATTTTTCCCCCTTCCTGCTGTGGACATGTTCATATGTGGAGGCACGACACACTGTGATCCCTACACTACCCTCCCTTCATGTTGCTGTCCATCTTGCGCTACCTTCAGGCCTCCACTTGAGGCAGCCATGTGGTGGGAGTGACATGATCCCTTCCGTGAGTAAAGAGCTGCCTTGTGGCTGCTCGATCCAGCTCCCCCCACTGACCACCAATGACCCAGACTCATGCCCAAACCCAGGTCTCTGGTGTGGCACAAGGTATGGTGTCCAATGCTTCAACCCTCACTGCCACTGGGCCAGCTTGAAGAACTAAATTTTTACATCCCTTCAGGGTTACAGTGTTAATAAGTTTTAAAGATAACTTTTAGCTAAATTGAATGCTAAGGAAAACACTGCATTGCTCAATTTTATGGAAATGTGTGCTAAACATAGTATTCAGTAATAAGAATGTCTATTTTTTTGATCAAGGAGATACCTACATATCACATTTTAGGCACCACTGCTTGCTGTTTTATGTTTAAATGAGGACTTTTCTGAAGCCATGTGTACCAACATACTCAGCAAGAACAGGATAATGTGATTCTGATGTAGCATACCTCAGCAGTGTCTCAGTACCTGATCAACTTTTGTACAACTACCACTGTATCAGGTAATGTGGATCTATGCACAGAGTGACTGCTGTATACTCAGGACCAGATATTTAAAACTTTGCCCCAGGGCTAAATTAGCACTGCCCAGCGGGCAAACTTAGTTCAGAGCACAAAGCAAGCCATATTCAAAAGGAATAGCCCAGGGCAAACAGCTTCTAAATATAACATGGGAATGAGGCCGGGCAAACTGGCTGGGAGTGCAGGGCAAGCTTAGCCCTGGAATTAGACAGCTCTGAATATGGCAACCAGTGCAAACCACAACAGCAACACAGTGCACAGCAATGTGAAAGTAGGTAGAGGTGACCGATGTGGCCAATGTGTGTGTCAGCAATCGTGGATCCAGTACAGCTGCAGGCAGCAGCTGCACGTGAAAGTACAGTGTGCAAAACTGTAAAATATTCCCCAAATTATTTGTGCAGTGCTAACACATTTGTGCGGTTTAGCACAGGGCTAAACTGTTAGCCCAGAGCAAACATGTTTGTCCAGCGCTAAACTTTGCCATATTCAAAGTGACATGCAAATGAGCCTACTTAGGTAATCTCTGGGCAAACATCTAAATTAGCATCTCAGTATGCCCTGATTTGCAAGTAGTTTGCACCGGCTAACAGTTTAGCCCTCACGCTAAACCCGCATAAACTTGTTAGCGCTCGCAAACAGTTTGGGGAATATTATACAGTTTTGAACACTTTACTTTCATGCGCTGCTGCCTGAAGCTGTACTGGGACAACATGGCATAGGCACAGATTGTGGTGGTGCTGCATGCAACTGTCATACTGTAGGTCATGCTACAGTGCACAGCAGACACTACAGTAGCAAGGGAGCCAGTAGTGTGTGGACACAGCAATGCCTATGGTGTTTAGGGCAGTGATGATGACTGCACTATACACAGTGATAGGCCCAACCTGCAGGTGTTTACTGACAGTGGACATTACTGTTATGTTGTTGTGTGACCCACAGATGCTGCACCTCTGGCATGGATGCTCACAGTGACATATACATGTCCGGCTTTTGTGTGCTGTGGCAGTTGTACAGCTGTGTGGTATGTGGCCAGGGGGCATATATGATCAGAAAGGCACTCTTGTGTTGGGGTATTCCCAATACTGGCTCATGTGCACTGCATGATGTGTCCCAGCCTTGTGGCCACACTTGGTCTGTGGCACAGCCTGGCCACCCATACACTCTCCCTCAACATCCTCCATGCCCACAGTGCTGCATGTGTGTGCTGGCATCTGTTGGTGTCCACAGAAGAGTGGTCTGCAGGTGTGTGCTGTCTGGCCACACTGCCATGCTATCCACTGGTAGCAGGGTCACCACTTACTGCCTGGCATGGCTGGGACTGGTGACAGATGATGGCATCACTGTGATGCCATAAGTTAGCAGCATGTTTCCTCTATGTTTGCCTTTGTCTATGTGTCATATTTATTTGTTAGGGTCGCACAAAGCCGTGCAAAAGACACGCAAACACCACGACAGCTGATTGCCCAGGGTTAAGACAAGCTTTTCCGGGCAGTAATGTGCACTGCGCTAATTGTCACACTAAGTCACACAAAACCACTTAGCACGGTGCTAGTCACTGACTATAGCACTGTGCCTGTATTCATGTCAGTTTGCCCTTGCATACATTATGATTTTACCCAGAGCTAATGCAGTTTGCCTATGATATTTGGCCTTTGACTATAGCAGACCTGCTTAATCCCGCTAGTCCTGATAAACGGTTTTGCCCGAGCAAAGTTTTGAATATCTAGCCCTCATACTATTATATAGTACTTATTATACTACTATTTTTCTTAGTACATAAACAAAAATAACTAATAATAAAACTGCATTAAAACAAAACACAGAAGTCAACTTGTTCTTCTAAACACATAATGACAGAACAAAGAACCTTACCAGAGCAAGAGAAATGATTAAGGCTTCCTTTGGCTAGGCAGATTTACTGTGTGTTATTTTTATTTTGTATTCACAGCGACTGTTACTATTTGCTGCTAACATTTTATTGCTTTATTTTTTTCTAATTTGATTTGTTGCTGGGTATACCTTCTGCTGCATTATTACAGGGGTAAAGTAACAGATTACTGCTGTAATCTTCTGATTCAAATTGTCTTTGCTTGGTATATCTTCTGTTGATGCTTTATTTTTCTCTGTAGCAAAGTGTTTCTTACAGGGTATATCTTCTGTGAAATTATTACAGGTGGTGCTTACATTTTGTGACTTTTTCATTAGGCTAAGCAAATTATGGTTTGCCACAATCTTTTTTTTTTTACTGAAAGTTTTTTGTCTCAGAGGTGTTACAGCAGTCTCCTTCTCACATTGAAGGAGCTAATTGCTTTCCTCCCACAGCTCTTCCAGGTGATTAGTGTGCATCTGGGGTGGAGCTGACAATCTGTCAATAACTTCCAACAGAAAGAAGGGTTAAAAGTCAGGTTAGTTGATATCTTGGAGGTGGAAGACTAGGTTTGCTGGTCAAGGCACCAAGCTTCACCTGAGCTCTTTCCTTCTAGGTTGCTTGAAAGGACAGAGCAAAGAACCTACCGGAGCAAGGAAATGATTAAGGTTTCTTTTGCTTAGGTATATTTACTGTGTGTTATTTTTATTTTGTACTCACAGGGATTGTTACTGTTTGTTGCTAACATTTTATTGCTTTTATTTTCTCTGATTCAGATTGTTGTTACTGGATATACATTCTGCTGCATTATTACAGGGTGTGCCTTACATGTGTGGCTAACAGATTACTGCTGTAATCTTCTGATTCAAATTGTCTTTTGCAAGGTATATCTTCTGTTACTGTTTTATTTTTCTGTATCAAAGTGTTTCTTACAGGGTATATCTTCTGTGAAATTATTACAGGAGGTGCTTTATAGGTTTTACAGTTGTATCTATCATTAGGATAAGCTTCAGGGCTACTGCATTTGTTGCTGGCTGATTATTTTGCTCTTACCTCCTTGTTTCTTTTGTCTGTGGTTCTTCTTTTCGGCATGGGAAGGGCCCAGCCACCCACCCACATCCCCAACCACCCCACACTACACTCCTTTATAGGGTAGCACAGTTGTGACATTTTCTGTGGCAAGCAGGAAGGGGTGGATTAGTGGGTATCGACATGGTGACCCTTACAGGGCACTAGTAATTTAACTTGTTATAACAAGTTATACAAAACAAACAAACAAATCACAAAATCAAACTTTTACTTTCATTTTCTTCCTTCTAAGTACTCTGACCAGGTTATAAACCCAGAAACTTATCTTGAATGGATATCATTAACTGCAGGTACTGTGGAACACTTTTCAGAAGGGCAGTTTTACTGGACTTAGGACCCTGTCCTACATGCTGGACCATTGGAGATCTAGGGTTCAGTGCCAGGCAGCATGGGCAGAGATTGTGCACACAAATTGCATATTCAAGATGAAATATAAGACCCAGCTGCCATTTCCCCAACATCCAACAGAAGCAGCTTGACTGCAGAGGGTAGTTGGTTTGGGAGGTTGTCAGGTGGTTAGGAGGGCAAATCAGGTTGCCCCATCACTCAGTACTCTCCTACATATTACCTCCACAAACCATATAAAAACTATAAACAGGTATCTGCCTCTATCTCCAAAATCAAACAACGGAGCAGAGGACATTGCAGAGCAGGACATTGCAGTACAGGAGCTAGCACAATAAAACTCACCCAAAACAGGAACCAAAACAAAAAGGCAAAAGGAAATCATAAAACTTCTGATCATAGGAGACTCCATGATTCAGGAGTTGATACCCATCTCCAACTAGGGTAATGGCAGATGTCCCAAGGTACCTCAGCATGGAGACACTGACCACATTGCTAAAATTGTTCAGGAAGCAGTAGAAAACATTGATGTCCTGGTACACATAGGGACTAATGATCTCGCCATCCAGTCAGTTGTGGAGACCAAGGAACACCTGACCAGGCTAGGTGACAAACTATAATCCATTGTGCCCAGCATCTCCTTCTTTGAGATCCTGCCAGTCTGGGAGAGGAGGCAGATGGACAGAAGGTCAGAGAAGGGAGATAGGGGAGCTAAACTTGTGGATCAAGGGCTGGTGCCAGAAAAGGACAAAATTTGTAGGAACTGGCAACAGTTTTGGAGTGAAAGTTCTTTAAATCTGATGGACTGCATCTGACTAAGGAGGAGTCAGTGCATTAGGGCAGAAGTTTGATGTCGTTGCAGAATATTTATACTAGCAAATGGGAGAGGGTTGCAGCACCTCATATGTTGAATGGGAAGAACACCCTCCCCCTCAGCTAGTGGTCAAACAGGAGTTCAGCATGTTTGTAGTTCATTTGATTCACCAGGTATGGAAAGGTCCAGCCCCATGTGACACACAGGGGAAATGCCAGACCTCAACCAACAACTAACATACCAAAATATGACCAATGGAAAATCATGTACATAATGCTCACAGTCTGGGAAACAAGATCCCAGACCTACAGGCAATAATGTCAGAGGCTAAACTGGACATAGTAGTAATTAGTGAGACATGGTTTACCAGTAACCACGCTTGGGAGACTTTAGTACCTGGCTATGTACTGTTCAGAAGAGACCGAGGTGCAAAAGGGGGTGTGGAGGCCCTGTATGTCAATGAACATATCAAAGCTACAGAAATTCAGAATACACGTAAGGAGCCAGAAGAACTGTGAGTCACCATGAAAACAAGAAATGGGATAGCCATACGAACTGGGGTTGTCTACAGGCCCCCGGACTAGGGAGGACATAGACACATTACTGTTAGAAGATATACAAAACATTACAGCTAAAGGGAGGTTCTGATAATGGGAGACTTCAACATGCCAGATACAGATTGGTCATTACCAGCAGGAACATCTGACAGACTAGACACATGGTGGATTCCCCTGGGGGAGGCCTCAAACAACTGGTACAACAACTCACAAGAGACAGGGCTATCCTAGATCTAGTACTGACTAACAGAAAAGAATCACAGATCTCCAGGTAGAAGGTCACCGGGGACCAGTGACCATCACATGGTATGGTTCAATTTGGCCACTAGAACTAAATCATCCCAGTCCAAGGCAAAAAATATGGGACTTCTGAGGAGCTGACTTTGATAAAATGGCCAACAGAGGCAAGCTAGCCCAGGTAAAAGAAATACAGGTGAGGGGGTACAGGCAAAGTGGGCAAGCATTAAAGATGCAATACTTGGAAGCAATATCCCATTTTGTTAGAGAGAAAAGGAGGTGCAAAGAAGAAGGAAACCATTTTGGTTCTCAAAAACAGTAGCAGAGAAGGTTAGAGCCAAAAGGCTGGCCTTCAGGAAATACAAGGGAACTCAGTGGGATGAAGATAGAGAGGCATACCAAACTTCCCCAAGGGAAGCAGGGAAGGCAGTAAGGCAGGCAAAGGCCAAAACTGAGGGCACTAACAGCAAAAGAAGGTGATAAGACTTTCTATAGCTACATTAGTGAAAGGAGAAAGTCCAGAGGGGTATTGCTAAAATCAAAGGAGATAAGTGGGCATGGGAGGAGGACCATGTAAAAGCATCTATCCTAAATAGATACTTCTGCTCAGTATTTACTGAAGAGAAGGTAGGGCAGGGCCCACAGCTCAGCACCATGGACCCGGGGTGTGCACTAGTCCTTCACAAAAGAAAGGGTCCCACAGGAACCTCGATAAGCTCAGGGTGGACAAGGCAATGGGACCTGATGGCATACATCCCAGGGTACTAAGGGAGCTAAGGTTGAACTAACAGAGCCATTATCAGAATTGTTTAGTGAGTATCTGAGCACAGGAGAGGTTCCAGAAGACTGGAGAAGGGATCATGTGATCCCGCCCACAAGATTGGTGCAGGGAGAAGGCAGGGAACTAAAGACCAGTCAGTCTTACCTCATTAGTGGGCAAGATTATAGAGGCACTCCTTAAGAAAAGGATCATGCAACACCTGGAATCCATAGGAGCACAGGATCCAAGACAGCATGGGTTTACAAAGGAAGGTCCTGTCAAACCAATCTCATAGATTTCCTTGACTGGGTAACCATAGTGGTGGAACAGGGAGAGCAGTTAATGTCGCCTACCTGACTTCAGCAAAGCTTTTGATACTGTTCCACATAGAAGATTGATTAATAAGCTGGTAGGCTCGGTGGGTCAGAAGTTGGTCAACTGGGTGGCAAACTGGTAGATGGGTAGAAAACAGAGAGTGGTGCTAAATGGTATACAGTCAGAAGAGATGCAAGTCACAAGTGAGGTACCTCAGGATCAGTCCTTGGCCCTGTTCTCTTCAGTATCTTCATCAGTGACGTTGCAGATGGCTTGGAGAGTAAGGTCTCGTCTGTTTGCAGATGACACCAAGATCTGCAAACAGAGTAGATGATCCAGATGGAGTGGGCAGAACGAGAAGAGATCTGATAAACTAGCAAAATGGTCGGAAGAGTGGCAACTGGGGTTTAATGCAAAGAAGTACAAGATCATGCACATAGGGAACAGAAACTCTCAAGCCACATATAGGCTGGGAGGGGAGTTACAGGCAGTCACAAGGGAAGCAAGAGACTTGGGCATCATCATCACTAATGACCTTAAATCATCCAAGCAGACCACTAAAGCAGTAGGTAAGGCTAGGGGATGTTGTGGGTATTAGTAGAGGTATCACAAGTCAGAAGAGGGAGGCAACAATCCTCTTTACAAGACACTGGTTAGGTTCTCATCTAGAGTATTGCGTGCAATACTGGAGGCAACACCTTCACAAGAACATTAACAAAATTGAGGCAGTCCAGAGAAGGGCAATGAAAATGGTGCATGGACTGTATCAGAAAACATATGAGACAGATCAACGGAGCTCAATATGTATACCCTGGAGCAAAGGAGGGAGAGAGGTGATATGATTGAAACATTCAAACACCTTAAAGGCAAAACAAGGTGAAAGAGTCTAACATGTTTCAATATAAAAATAGCAGAACAAGAGGACACAGCATGGATTACAGGAGGCGATTAAGGGGTAATGTGAGACGTTCTTTTCACAGAAAGGGTGGTGGATGCAAGGACAGCCTACCCCAGGAAGTAGTGGATATGAATACAGTACAGGGTGATGGATGCATGGAACAGCCTACTCCAGGAAGTAGTGGATATGAATACAGTACAGGGCTTCAAACAGACATGGATAGGCATAAGGGAGCAATACAGATGAGTATGAATAGATAGGCCATTGACAGAGCAAAGGCCATGGCACATTTATAAGGTAGAAAATAAATGGAAGACTGGATGGCCTTATGCCCTTATCTGCCATCAACTTCTATGTTTCTATGTTTCATAACATTAATTATCAAATTCATGTTGTCCTGTCATATAAATAAACAAATGTTACATAACAATCAATTTCAAACACATTTTGATGCATCACTATCATCTGCATATTTCTGTTTATTATCCATTTGTGATAATATATGAAACACATACAATAAAAGATAATAGAAAATAATAATTGTAATATAAAAAATAATTGTAAAAGCTATGGTGCTGCAAGGAAGAATGTAATAATTTGCATTATGTAAACACATAGCTGGAGACTAGAGGGTACACACTTGAGCCAGCAATGAAAACTAACTATTACTGTAGCTCACATTGGGTGAAATGCAGTCTAAGGGGGTTGTACACGTAGTCACACAACCACAGATTTTAATTCTCTGCAACTGCCAAGATAATCATGTACTTCATTGATGACAGCAAAGCTATTTGCCTTTCCATTTGTATTCTGTTTTACCCTATGTCAATGAATGCATTTGGAGCCAATGTTGTTCAGCCAAATTGGTGAAGCTGAACTGAATTGAATTTTCAGGCTCCAATTTGATGCCCAACCAAAGTTGGTTTTGGCCAACATTTCTCATCCTTTGCTGAGTCACAAGCAGACAGTTTTTGACATTTTGTATGACAATTTTCAAGTATGTAAACACAAAGGGTTAAACACATGGGCCAGATATTCAAACTGCTCTGCAGCTAAAGTAGCACTGCCTGGCAGGCAAACTTTGCCCGAGCAAAACTAAAGCTATATTCAACAGGAATAGCCTTGAGCAAAACTAGCTGAATATAGCAAGCAAAGGAAGCTGAGCAAACTGGGCTAGGAGTACAGGGCAAAACAGCCCAGGAATAAGACAGCATTGAATATAACAAATATGACAGCACTGAATATAGCACCCAGGCAGGCAGTGCAAACATACAATGGAACACAGTGTAGAGGTGAGACAGCCTGACCCTGGTTCACATGCAATGTTACACAGCCGGAATGAGGTCCCAGGAGCAGACCAGAGTGCAGAACCTGGAATATGACACATGCACTAGAATGGCAAGCAACAACCAGGACCCATGTGGAACACCCAAGGTATAATACAAACCGAAAGGAAACCACAGCACCCAAGAATGACACAGGACACAGTAAACTGTAGTAACTGGAATGTAATAGTATACAAATGAACGGCAAAGCAACAGGAACAGTACAGTGATGCAAAACAATACAAAATCACAAAACAAAACCTAACAGTGAACAATTAATTCCCCACCCACCACTGCACCACCCACCCAAACAAAGACAACAGTACCAACCTTACAAACAGAAATGCAAAGAACCCCCAACACACAACACTAACAAATATAAGCCTCTCGTGAACAAAAACAAGAATACACAATAAACTACCTAAACTGTGAGATGCAAAACATACATACATATTTACATTATGTACAGGAAGGCAAGGAGAAGGGGGGAGGAGGATGCAAACAGGGACACAGGAACAGAGGCAAGAAAACAAAATCAGTCCGGGGGATAGCCAACAGAATATGGGATGATGGGTCTGGCTAACTGTCCATTGGATCCAGCGATAATGAGGGCCTGATACTCGATTAGAGCCCCTGCTGATGAACTATGTGGTGCAGCAGGTCCTCCATGCCCTCCGACTCCTCTGGCCTCGTCGCCCACAATGATGAATGGAGTGGACCTACAAGAGGAAGGGAGATTGTGAGGATGGGAAACCAGCCAGGAGCATACTGCAGCCACAGGTGGCCATACAGGGATGGATAGCATGTCATGGAAGGTGCCCACACAGCAGGCCTGGGTGACAGGCATCATCCCAATACCCAATAGATATGTTGATGACATGCCTGACAGCACAATGGCACAGGTGACACCATCCACCCCAGCACTGCACACAGCGAGACAAGGCAGACACAGGTGGTCCCCAGGATAGTTGTGTGCAAGGCCATGCCACAACATGCACAAGGGCACACACACGTCAGGACATGCTGTCGAAAGACAGATGTTGATGCACCATAATGCAAAGCACAACAACATCATTGAAAGGTGTGCCAGAGCAGTGCAATGCAGTCACAGTGGCCGCCAATGACTGACCCATGCCAGAGCCAAACAGGCATACAGGGTGGAGATGGTGGCAGGGTTGGCCAACACATGCCACCAAGCAAGGCCCTGGAAGGCATTGTGCATGGTGCCCTGAAGCCACAACATGCATGCTGGTGGCAAACATCTGTCCCTGTCCAGGAAGCCTGTGGACAGCAAGGCAATGCCAACTGCACACTGGCGTAGGAACTGTGGGGAGAGGCGGGAGGGACAGAGCACACTACACCACAGAGGTGAGCATGGCAACTGACAGTGTGTGTGCTCTACCGACCCTCCACTACAGCCCCACCACCATCTGGCACCCTCACAGCAATGCATGCTGACAGTGGCCAACAGCCCTCCCCCAGGGCACAGTGGCCTGACAGCTAGATCCTGGCAGCGGTGTGTAACACTGGTGTGCAACCTAGCGCAGTGCCACAACATCACTAGCCCAACACCAGTGGCAGCCATGCCACCAGCACAGTCACTGGCAGAGCACAGAATGAACCACACGTCACAGTGAATCACCACAGAGTAACAAGACAGGTACTCATACAACAGGCCCCTGTCCTTAGAGCTGCTCTCCTGCACCCACTGAGGCATGGCGGCACCTCAGGCAGCCTCCACCTGTCCTGGGCACCTCTTGGCCCTCTTCTGTGGTTCTGGTGGCTCAATCCACTCTACAGTGGACAGGGAAACAACAGTATTAGTGCAATACACAACATGCACCATGAGCAGCACAGCAAGATGCACGTGCAACCCCACAACACTGCTCACACAGGGATGCCCAGGGTCAGTGGCTGAACATAGGAAACACCCACACAGAAATTGACAAGGCCCACAGAGCATGCGAAGGCACACAGGACATGTTGGCATGGCAGCGCAGTGGTGCGACAGTACCAGATGCAGATGCACTGTGACTGTCCACACACCTGTGTGTGTAGGCTGTCAGTGTCCCAGAGACAGCACCCCTCCACCACAGTGGTGTTGGCCACAGGCTGGTGTTGTATCAGGACCCACCACCAACAATGTTTCGATCCGCCACCCACACCTGTGCTCACCCCATGGACATATCATGCACCGTGCTCCCACTGTGCATGCCACCACACGCCCTGTACTGTGATGCCCCCTAGGTGGCCAAATGTGTGGCCCTGACCATGCCCCATGTGCCCAAACACCATGCAAAGTAGCACACCTGTGTGCGCACACACAAACACACACACATGCATTTATACATTCCAACAGGCACATGATAGCAGTGATCAACGTGGTAACGCCACTTACCTGGCACAGGCACAGTGCCATTATGTGCCATGCGCTGAAGCGCTCCAGCTGCTGCCGCTGCAGATGCGCGATGACTGTGTAGCGATGCTGACACTTCTTGGCATCATGGACAATGCCCGTTCGGGCACTCAGCTTCCGGTAATGGAGGCCCACACTGCTGATATGGGAGGTTACCTCCCCAAAGAGCCGTCTGTGCCTCTGCTGCAGTAGCTGCACCAGGTTGGCAGTCTCCAGCTCCCCCAATGCCTGTCCCTGTGCACTACAGCATGTTGCCTCCTACCCCTGGCATTTCCCAAACACCACAGTAACTCTGCCATCTGTAGAACTGCTCTGCCTGGACCGCACCCTGCTCCCTCCAGCACTGTGCTGTAGTGCCATGCTATCACATGATGTAGCTGGCGCTACCTGGAAGCAGCCACCCTGCGCATGCGTGACCCCATCACAACCCTGAGCCACAATGCCATGGTGACACTGAGCACCTGCTGTGTGAGCTGGCGTGGCACTACACCACCCTAAACTGGGGTGCTAACACAGCACAGGGGACACACGCATGCGTGGGTGCTGTGCTATGCCACATGCACTGCACCACAGGCACAGCATGGCACTGGACACAACTTAGCCCTGCGCTAACATTTGCAAGGCACTAAGTGGTTTGCCTGGCACTGGTCAGTCCCATATTCAACTGGCAGGTGCAAATGAGGGTACTTGTGCATGAATGGTGCAAACACTGTGATTAGCATATCATTATCTGATGATTTGCATGCATAACAGCCTGGATTGCCCAGCTGGGATATAAAAGGGCAAGCAGTGCTCCACGGTGTTATGTTGTGGGAATGCAGCACACAGCTGAGGCTGCAGACGTACTGACACAACAGAAGGAGCCATGCCACAGGATGCAGAGCAGTGAGAGACAGGTCTGTATAGCAGCTGGAGGCCTGGTGGTGTGGGACTGGTGCAACATAGGGTTAGGCGTATGCACTGCATACCTGCAGAACACAGCCGTACAGGTTGGGGACAGGGCCACTGAATGCAGGCCCACAGGCCAGCACGGTGCTGCATAATGGTTCACATGGCCATCAGCCTGGCTTTCCAGTAGACTGGTCCATGTGCCGGGCCCATGCTCCTGCATCAGCTGGCACTGTGCAGGCAGCACCTGCACACTGTGTGTGCCAGGCATGGGAGGGCCCCATCATGTCCTGCAGGTATGCCTTGCAACAGTGGCTCACTGACATGAGGTCCGTGGACCCTCGGTAGTCACCTGGAGTGTGGGACGTGAGGGTCGCAAGGTTCCGATGGTGGTATATGGCTGCAGCCCAGGGATTACAGGGTCATGACTGTGTGGATCCCAATATGACATTGACAGCACCATGTGGTCCGTGCCTGGTAGCCTGCTATTGTATGCTTACCATACACAGTGTCCACACCCTGTGTGCAGTGCACATTTCCCTAGGTGGCTGATGGGGGCATGGTACACTGCCAGGTGGTGGGCATTGGGATAGCCCCATCCTGGGGTACATGTGTCTGTTAGAGGTGTCTGCGGTGCCCTTGTGGGTCCAGTGTGTGCAGTCCCTATGCCGACAGCCATGCAGTGGCACAGTGCATATAGTGCTGGCCCCAGTACACTGTGGCTGTGTGCACCATACACGCACATGCTGGCCAGTGCCACAACCATGTGACCAGTGCTGCCGTTGGGGTGGCACGCACATCTGTTCAGCCTGCCACAGCTGGTGACACTTGTCCCTGTACATCTCTCCCATAGGTAGTGCAACATGACCTGAATGTATATGGCACATCGCCACAAGATGAGCTGAGGACGATGGTGCCTGGTGTGATGGAGAGGGAGCAGGTGCTGTGTCAGCACAAGGTGACAGACGCGTGGTGTGCCAGGTGTGGAAAGAGGTGATGGCAGGGGTGAATGCCATCGCGGACGGGCAGCATGATGGATGGAGTGCACAAGCTGGAATGACCTGCTGCACCAGACAAATGAGGTGGAGGCACAGCATCTCTGTGATAGGCTGCTTACCGTGGTGGCCTACAATCCACACAACAGAGGGAGGAGGACCCACTCATGACTGTGGTGGCATCCACACTTTGCTCAGTGGCCATTGCTGTTGTACAGGTGATGGGTGTGAGATGCCTCTCACACCACCTAGGACAGGTCTATATTCGCATGTGTGCACCATGCATGGTGTGACAGCACAGGTGCTGGGTGTTGGTGCTGGTGTCGTGCCTGGGTACACTGGGGTGTGCTTTGCCGTGCACACTGTGCACCTGGGGTGGGTTTGCATATGAACAGTGCCTGGTGGCTGCCACCACAGCTGACAGGTCGGGGCATGTACACTGTGGTGTGGGTGTGCATGTGGCCACAGTCTATGGGTCTGGGGCTGTGTGTGGGGTGTGTATGTCTGTGGTGGGTGGCACGTTTACCAGGGTGTGCATGTACATGTGGTGGTGGGACACACTGCATGTAGCGGTGAGTGAGCCTGTCCCATTTTCTTCCACAGCGTTGTCTGCAAGGCCTGCAGCACTCCAGGACCAGACTGGGATGGCTGCCTTGGAACCAGAGGCAGAAGAGGAGAACCTGCCATCGACATCTGGACTAGGTGCCAGTCATGGACCCTTGGACGAGCACCATGTGTAACACTGACTTGGACATGAGGTACAGCTGCCTGGGGGCTCAAATGATGGCGGGACCTGGACCTCAGTGCAGCACTGGAGGATGCACAGGTGGAGGATCTCAGTGGTGGGCAAGTAATCCCGCTGACAGTAACCAGTGACATGGAGATGGATGTGTCAGAAGGGGTTACATCTTGCCTGTGGAAGGGCCTGTGGATGGGGGGCAGAGGGTGGGGCAGGCGCAGTCCACAACACGGGTACCAGGGTAGTAGTTTGCCATGCCAGCATGGGTGTACCCATGCAACCGGTGGTTGGCTATGTGGGAGACAGGTGTGCCCTGCTGGACATGCGGTGCACCCCACGGGTTGGGATGCAGGTCCCGAGGGTTCAAACCCACTGCCAGTGGCCTGCAGTGGCAGGACAGGCTGCCGTGCAATGGTGTCCACACCCTGGTGAGCTGCAGGCACCAGCACCCGAACTCTGCTCCAGGCTGCACTCGCATCCCAGCAGGAGGCACAGCTGGACCTGCATGGCCTCGGCGGTGAGCTCAGGCATGAGCTCTCCAGATGCAGGAGTCGCTGCCCCTGGGCTTCGTATGGTGCAACAGTGGGCCGAGGACAGGCGGGATGCATGGTTGCTGCACTGGACCATGGCTTTGCTGGTCTCACGGCCACAGTGGTCGACCTCAACTCAGTGCTGTGTGGGGTGCATGGTGCACAGCAGGCTGTGCAAGGAGGACAGTTGGCCGTTGCACAGGGGCCCACATGTGGGCCAGTCATGGTGCAGGAATGGCAGTGGCTCAAGCACCACTGCATCGTGCACATCGACAGGCACCCAGCACGGTCAGGTGTCCGCCACCCTGTCCATCTCTGCTGGTAGGCAGGGCACAGGCAGTCTGCCCTGCCTCTCTCACTGTGGTCCTCCCTACTGTGTCCTCAGCTCAGAGCACCCTGGATCTGTGTCCCGACATGTGGTGTGCGCCTGTGCATTGTGGTTGTCACTAGAGATAGGCATGGCCACCATGCACTTGTGCACAGTTGACACTCCCATGTGCACACTAGCACTCCACACACCTGCTCACACTTGCACTCATGCTGACACACACACTCAACATGCAGTCACTTGCATAGTTCACATGCATGGACATGGTGTCCTTCCCCATACTGCCACCACAAATCAGGCATCGCCCACATCACTGTGCCGTGGCTGTGTATCCTCTTCACATGTGCCTGCAGAAGCCACCCATCGTACTGTCCTCACATGTGCATTCAGTGCCACTGTGCTGTGCTCCTGCTGTGCTTGTTGTCAGCACTGTTGTGGTTGTCTTGCATATTGAACTGTTTACCATTGTGCTGCGCCATGTTGCCGGCAGTCTGTACTCACCTCTGGCTTGTGACAGTGACCAGATGATGGCAGCCCTGTGCTCTAGGGCCTCAGGGCCATGCGAGGATCCTCCTCTCAAGTTGCTCCACTATCCCCCTGTCCGCTGGCTCTGGGTCACTGTTGGCCAGTCCCTCAGGTTCAGGTGCCTGTATCCCTTGGTTCATTGCCATGTTGTGCAGCATACAACAGGCTAGAAAGATGCAGCATACCTCTGAGGCCTATACTGTAGATCACCGCCTGACATGTCTAGGTATCGGAAGTGCATCTTCAGTATGGCAAACACCTCTCTGTAATGTTTCTGGTGGTGGCATGTGCCTCATTGTACATCTCTTCGGCCCACTGGCCGGCAGGGTACTGGTGTCAGCAGCCAGGATCACAGGATAGACGTGTCTCCTGTCTAGAGATGTGCACCTGTTAGTGATGTACTGCTGTCTGCCAATTGTTGTCTTGCACCACCTATGTTACTCTACCACACACCCTTCTTGGTCTCCCATGCCTATCCCCACCTCTGCTGTGGTGTATGT
The DNA here is from genome assembly GCA_016271365.2 of Neoceratodus forsteri. Taxonomy (NCBI): domain Eukaryota; kingdom Metazoa; phylum Chordata; order Ceratodontiformes; family Ceratodontidae; genus Neoceratodus; species Neoceratodus forsteri. The sequence continues at coordinate 421,828,793 of CM057451.1, forward strand.
GTGTGCCTTGTTTGCTGCCACTCACAGACTAGGTGCCCACTGGGTATCCTGCCCTCCTCAATGCCTGGCGCAGTTGGGACTGGTGCCAGATGAAGGTGTCGTGACACTGCTGGGGTACTATGCATAGACATTGCTGATGCACTCAGCGCATCGCACACCACCTGGCAATTGATAGAATGGTACCACTTCCTGTTGATGTATACCTCACTGCCATCACCAGGTGGTGCAGGATGGGGACATCGCAGTCAATGTGGCACCAAGGCACCGCTGGTACTAACATACTAACATACTAATTGCCAGAAGATTAGGCCTTACGGTCTCATCGAGTCTGCTCAAACCTCAGATCCCTAGTTAGGTGCCGAGGCCCTACCCCACTTGTGTTCCAGAAACCCTATCATCCATCCCCAACCCTCTGGGCCAGGCCATCATCTGATACATCCACTTTCTGAGTCTGTCCCACCTCTCTTGAAGCCTCTACTGTGGCTCTCTGAACCAGCTCGCCAGGCAGTGCATTCCAAGGGTCCACCACCCTCTCAGTGAAAAACCTCCTCTTTTTCCCCTTCACCCTTCCACCTTCCAACTTCAGCCCATGCCTTCTAGTGATACCTTCCTGCTTTAGTCTAAAGATCCCTCCATGTTTACGCTTATTATTCCCTTGAGGTACTTGAAGACCTCAATCATGTCCCACCTGTCTCTCCTCTCCTTCAATGAAAACAGGCAGAGCTCCTCAAGTCTGTCCTCATACGTCAAATCCCCAGTGCTCATATCATCTTAGTTGCCCTCCTCTGTACCCTCTCCAGGAGCTGTATGTCCCTCTTCAAGTGTGGTCTCCAGTACTGTACACTACTCAAGGTGTGGTCTAACCAGTCCATTGTACAGCGGCAGAATCACTTCCCTGCTCCTAGAGGTGATCCCCTACGATGCATCCCAACATCCTGTTTGCCTTGCTAGCCGCTCTTCTGCACTGCTCAGAGTTATTCATCGTGCATCCACCATGACCCCTAGGTCTTTTTCCCCTATTGAGGGCCTCCAGCGCCTCCCTCCCAGGGTGTACCTGTGTTAGGGTTTCCCGCCGAGATTTAACACCTTGCACTTGGTGATATTGAAATTTAATTTCCATTTGTGAGCCCAGCTTTCAAGCATGTCCTGGTCCCCTTGCAGGGCCAACCTCCCTCTTCCCTCTCAACTACTGCTCCCATCTTGGAGTCATCAGCCAAGAGACTCATTTCACACCATATACCCTCCCTGTTGTCCGATATGTATGCATTAAACAGGATCAGACCCAGGACTGAGCCCTGCGGTACCCACTACCGACCTCTCTAGGGTTCGAGAGCTCCCACTGACCACTACTCTCTGGGTGCATCCAGCTAGCCAGTTTTCAATCCATCTGACCATCAAAGGCCTACTCCCATCTCCATCAGTTTCTCCACCAGACCATTGTGGGGACAGAGTCAAATGCCTTGCAGAAGTCCAAGAATAATACATCCACACGCTTTCCCTGTCCAGTTCTGATGTTACCCATTGGTAGAACTCCACAAGATTGGTTTGACATGATCTACCTGGCACAAACCCATGTTGCCGACTATCCAGACATCCTATCTCCTTCAAGTACACCCCAATCATTCCTTTAGTATACTCTCCATTAATTTTCCCACCACGAGGTCAAACTGACGGGTCTATAGTTGCATGATACTTCCTCAACCCCCTTTATGGATTGGCACCACATGTGCCTCTCGCCAATCCCTAGGTACCTCCCTGTCTCAAGCGACCTGTTGAAGAGCTCCACCAGGGTGCAGCCAGTATGTCCGCCAGTTCCCATAGTACCCTCGGATGAATGCCATCCCACCCAGGAGATTGTCTTTCTTTAGGGCCTTAAGGGCTAACCACACCCTTTCGGTGGAGATAGCATCATCCATCCTCCACCTTACTGGCCTTTTATCCTTATCCTGATGTGACACCCTGGGGTACCTCTCCTCCCTCTTGCTCCATTTCTGTTGCTCCCCTGATCCCACTTCACTGCCGCTTCTATCCCCATCATGCCTTGGTTTGTAGATATCCCATCCCTCCCTATTGAACACTGAGGCAAAGTACTCATTTAATACCTCAGCCTGGTCCCTCACCCTTCCACCCACCCTCCTTCTGATCTCAATCTGCTGAGATGGCCCTTAGTTTTTCTCTGCTCCCAATGTACCAGAAGAACCCTTTTCCCTCCATATATCCCTGTGCCAGCCGCTGATCTTTACTGAACTTTGCCCCCTCACCATCCGGTGGCTTTTCTAGATGCAAGATGGTACATTTCCTTATCCCTATCCCTCTTGTTGTTTTATATTTTTTGTAGGCTGCCTTCTTTTCTCTGACCGCTACCTGAACCTCACTGGACCACCAGCATGGTTTATGTGACCTTGCTCCTTACGTTTCACCCTAGCGCAGGTTCTGACTGCCTCATGAAGTCCCGCTTTATGACCTCCCATCTCTTTTCCATATTTGTCATTGATGTAATCCCTTCAAGTGATCCTTGAGAATATTTCCCATGCCCACAAAGTCTGCCCCTGGTAGGTGTGCAACTCAATGGAATTGCTGCATGGTTTCTCTGCATGCTGCGGTTATGCTTGGGAACACCATGAACTCCCCAGCATGTGGTAGGAAAGCCTCAAGGAACTGGGTCAGGAGGGAGGTGGCAGGCTGCAATACCCTGATGGTATCCCCATTGGTCGTTGGAACGCCCTGTGGCAAGAAAGCACATCGATGCTGCCACCTTCTCCTCTACTGTAATGGCATGGCTGCTTCTGGTGTTGGGGTGCAGCTGCTCATGCAGGAGTTCACATAGCTGCCTCAACATACCCCTGTTCATCCTGTACTGGGCCAGTGATGTGCTCATCTTGCAGGATCTTGAAGGAGACCCTGGGTCGGTACCACCTGTTTGCAGCATACCATCTCCTTGGCCTGCATTGTGGCCCATGTAGGGCCTGCCCTCTCCTTCCTCCCTACTGCTGCCATCAGTGGCAGCATCACTGCTATCGGTGCAGCAGACATTTCCACTTCCTGGTGTGGTCACTCCCCAGGTGGTTTGCCCTGGTTAAGACCAGCTTTGAATATCCCATGCACGTGTATGCAGGCCACCTTCCTTTGTCCTTGCATACATGATCGTTTTGCCATACGCTACTGTGGTTAGTGTGTGCTAACTGGTCCTTTGAATATCGCAGCCCACACTAGTCCCGCGCTATTTTCGCACTATTAGTTTGGCACGCCGCGCTAAGCTTGAATATCTGGCCCATGTAATCATAAAACAAGATAATACTCTATAAAACAAGATAATATCCCTCCTTCCTCTCACCTCTATCTCTGATGGGTTCCTGTCCCTTGCAGGGTCCTCTGCATGCTGAAGGGTATAACTTCCCAGCTTGAATCTTTCTCTCCCTCCCTTCCCTTGCAGGATTCTCAGCATCTGGAAGGGTATAGATTCCAGCTTGACTCTTTCTCTCTACTCTCTCTGCCCCTCCATCCCCTCACCCTTACTTGCATTATCTGCCTATCCCTAAAGCTCCCTTCCAGCTTGCACATTATCTGATATCCTTAATTCCTGTTTCATCCTCCTTCCTCCTTGGGCTGGTCTCCTCCTAGCACTTATTAACCCTGTGAGCAGCCTTTACTTCTAACAACTATTAAGGTTTCTCCATCTCCAGCCTCAACCTCCAACTGCCTGTTTCTTGGTTACAACTATGATTGCTACCTGCTTATGGTAATTACTTCAACCTGTTGCTCTGTAATATACAGTGCTGTTTTGTATGCCAATCTGTGTACTAGCTTCATGTAATTGCACTTATACATACATTTTTTTATTTGTTTTCCTCTTCTTAGTAACCCCTTCCCAGGATGTTCTGGAAATGAGCTGTTTCAGCTCATGTTGTCTTTCCTGGTGAACTATTTCAAATAAATAAAACAATGTAACATAATTTGGCAGATGAATTAAAGTAGTAAATTAATGTGCATATTTCATGTTTTATTTATGTTGCTTAAAGGATGGCTGAGTTACAGTACGAACAGCAAAATTATAAATTAACAGAAGTAAGTAGGTGGAATTCTGTGAGTTGTTACAAAATTCATGAAATTTTGTCATACACTGGCTACAATGGGACCACAGATGGGTAGCAGGGTCAAAGAGGGGACGAAGTGGACACAAATTCATTCACAGTGGACAGAGTTCTGGAAGAACTCAAGAAACTGAAGGTGGATAAAATGATGGGGCTAGATGGCATACACCCAAGGATATTAAGGAGCTGCAAGGAACTAGCAGCACCTCTGGCAGCGTGGTTCACAAATTCATTCAATACAGGCATGGTTCCAGGGACTGGAAGAGGGTACTGTAGTCCCACTGCACAAAAGTGGTAGTAGGGAGGAAGTGCAGAACTACAGACCAGTCAGCCTCACATCAGTGATGGGGAAGATAGCAAAGTTTAGGCAAGGCAAGACAAGATCATGGAGACACTGCTGAAGGAACATGTAGTGGCACACCTGGAATCCAATGGTGCCCAGAATCTGAGGCAACATGGATTCACAGCAAGAAGGTCATGTCAAAAGAATCTGATAGATTTTTTTATTGGGTGGCTAGGAACTAAACCAGGGAGGGGCAGTAGACATTGTCGCCTACCTAGATTTCACAAAGAGCTTTGCCGCCTTCCCACACAGAAGGCTGGTTAACAAGATGCGATTCTGGGCATGGGCCAAAAGGTGATACAATTGGTTAGTAACTGACTGAAGGATAGGAGGCAGGGGGTGGTGGTAAATGGATCCGTCCAGGAGAGAGTAGCAACAAGCGGGATACCAGAAGGATCAATCCTGGAACCAGTCCTTTCAATCTCTTCATTAGTGACATTGTGTAGGGGCTGGAAGGAAAGGTCTGCCTATTTTCAGATGACACCAAGTTCTGCAGCAGGGTTCATACTCCAGAACTGGTGTAGAAAATGAAGCGGAACATAGAAGCTTGAAAAATGGTCAGAGGTGTGGCAACTGAGGTTCAGTGCTAAGAAGTGCAAGATAATACATCTGGGTAGAGGGAATGCTGGGGAGAGCTACAGGATGGGGGAGCTGACTGTCACCAAAGAAGAGAGAGACTAGGAATTATCATTTCTGATGATCTTAAGGCATCAAAGCAGAGTGCAAAGGCTGCAAGAAGGGCCAGTGGCATGCTTGGGTGCATAGGCAGAGGTGTCACCAGCAGGAGATGGGAGGTGGGATGTGGTGATGCCATTGTATAAAACATTGGCAAGGCCTCACCTGGAGTACTGTGTGCAGTTCTGAGGCCACACCTGGCAAGGATATAAACAGGTAGAGGTATTTCAGAGAAGACAGCAAAGATGGCGCATAGCTTACACCACAAGACATATGAGGAGAGACTAAGATACCTCAATATGTATTTACTGGAGGGAATGAGAGAGCGGGGAACATGATAGAAACTTTCAAGTACCTCAAGGTCATAAACAGGGTGCAGGTGGGGACCTTTTGCAATGTAGAAAAGTTCTAGAATGAGGGGCATGATATGAAATTGGAGGGAATAGATTAAAAGGAAATAAGAGGAAGTTCTTCTACAGAGAGGGTTGTGGATGCTTGAAATAGTTTTCCACAAGAGGTAGTGGGGCACATACAGTGGAGGGCTTTAAGCATGCCTGACAGGCATAAGGGAACCTTGAGAAGGGAAGAAGTGATGAAAAGTCATTGATCACATAGGGTCAGTCGCCGTATACATGTATAGGGCTTACGAGCAGACTGGATGGGCCTAGCAATCCTTATCTGCCAAACATTTGTATGTTTCTATGAAATGAATTGCTATGTTAAGTGACAAGAAGGGATTATTATTTTGAAGCTACATAGTTAGGACAGTGGATGAGATGGAAGGGGAATTCCATAACCACGATGGTAGTGTAGGTGATGGAATTTGACTGTCAGGATCACAGGTTGAAATAATACTATGCAGAGCTAGGTCATTCAGCGGAATTGGGCAACAGAACTATCATTATCCACATTGACATGAATGACATGACAGCATAAGTCCTGAGGACACAATGGGGTCATTATGAGAACTAGGAAGTTCCTATAAGAAAGATATCCAGTGATCTTTCCAAGATCCTTATTGTCCTGGAGCTCTTGAGGAGTGACAATGGACCATTAGGCAAGCTAACTCTTGAAAGGGCCTATTACTAGAAGGAGAGTCTTCTGGTTCAGGCAGTTAGTTAACATTCTTAGGCAAGGGTGCCTGCAAACTAAACAGGAATGGATGCCTACAACCTTATTACTCTCGAGTCTTATCCCATCAGATCTCAGGAGCTAAGTGGGTCAGTCTTGGTCTATAGTTACATGAGTGAACGCCAATGAACACTTGGTCCTTTAGGAAATGGTTATGGCAGCGGTCCATAGGGCATATGAGCGTGGTCATAAGTAATCATACCAGTGCCCTAACATGGTGTTAGGGGACCCTCATGCCATGAGGTACTGTTTTTGAGTTGAGACATTAAACTGTGTTACAACTTGACTTTATTAAGTAGTAGTGGTATTAAAATCTGTATTGTGTAAAGAGTATAAGACCATTAGGTTTACACCCATTTTCAAGATTCTCCTCATAATAAATCGTCTGGTGGTTGTTCAGGTAGAAGTTAAGGATCCTATTGCACTTACCAAAAGGAGAAGGAGAAGGGTTGTCCAGAGGACCAGCAGGTAGTGCTAAGCACTCCTGTGCTGGTGGCCTGAGTTCAGAAGCATGCTCAGGATGCTAGATGGGTGACCCAAAGCTGGGAGGGACTGCAGTTCAGCAGCTGTTCCAGCCCATGTAGGTAGGGCATCAAGTTCATTGCCTTGGTGATCCCTGTGTGCAGGCCAGGTAATTTCCTCCATAGGGATGTCAGGGCATGACAAGGATTGTAGGAGCTGGGCCCAACATCAGCAGAGGTAGGTGGGGACAGAAAACCCGGGAGACAACATCTTGGTCTAACAGGATTTTTGATGCCCTGCTTGCTTGCTCCTTGTCTGTACCATCACCAACCCACTAGCCACTATAGAATTTTTGTTCAGGGGAAGATGGCCTCCCTTTCCAGGCCCCAAAATGGGGAAACAGTGGGGTTCCTTCAGAATCACCAACTATTACAACAGCATCTCTCAAGTGTGGCACCAAAACCCATACCCAGTGTTGACAAACACCACCCAACCAGCCCCAAAATAGAGAGTTGCATCAAAATTCCATTTCTTGTCCCACCAACCACCCTCCAACTAACATCAATTGTGTCAGTTGTAGTCCATCTCTACTGCCACCAATCCCCTCATAGCCGAAAGAAATGTTGGACTAATGTTGGTAAATGTTGATATGACTGTGGTATCATTGTGATTATTGTATTGCATTGCATTTTGCTTCTTGATTTTATGATAATGCAAATTCTCTTGTTCTTCTTTAAGTGCAATTGGATCTTTAACGTCTACCAAAACAACTACCAGAACTTATTTATTATTGGAATAATCTTGAAAATATGTCTAATACTAATGGTCTTATACTGTATACTGTATAAACAGTACATGTGGCACTAGTAACCCATCCATGTTGCCACTAAGCACCATTCACCCTACTCTCTGAACCAGAAGTGTGGCACTGGGAACCAGTCTTGGTGTGTCATTCCCCAAACATGGAAGTGCAGCACTACAGATCCACCTCTTTACCACCTAAACCCTCTCAAGCATAAAGCACTGCAACTGGACTGAATTATCAATGCCATCAATGACTCTGAATTCCAAAAGGCAGCACCAAAGCCTAACTAAATACCACAACTGAATACCACATTCCCTACCCCTGAACCAAAAGAGTGGAACCTGGAACCCTTTTGATTCAGCCAAATAACCCTAAAACATGAACACTGGACACCCGCACTCAAGTCCATCATGGGTGCCATTAACCCCCCTTCAACAACAACAAAGAAAGAAAAAAAATTGTTCTGGAATCCCATCCTTAATACTGCCAAACAACCACCTACAAAACACTATGTTTGGCATTGGGAGCCAATCCACAGTGCTGCCAAAGACTCTCATTACATCACTAAGTTTGGCACCAGGAGCCTGTCCCCACTGCTGCTATACACCCACCCTCTCCCCCACAGTGAAAAGCACAAATCCTCTTCATACCTGCAGAACTGGTCTCCATTCATAAATACCCACTGCAGTTTTTTTGTTGTTGTTGTTGTTTTGTTTGTAACTGATCAGAAGGCTTTGCATTAGTGCTGTGTGAAAATAACATTCAGCCAGTGGAACTACTGTCAACCTCAGAATTTCACGTCTGTGAAATTTCAGAATGTACATTGCAAGTTTAGTGATGTTCATATCTCTCAACTGTCACATATCATGAGGTATGTCACTCATTTTGCCCCACAGAAACAATTTGTCCATCATGGGAAGGTGATATTCCACATTCCATTGAGACTGTAAAGCAGAAATTCATAATAATCTGTTATGCTCAGTTATCAAAAATCTTATGAATATTAGTGCACTGATAGCTATATTATTCGGAGCTTACAAAGCTATGCTAGATGATATGTCACACGCTTTGCTTATTTGCCACACATTGTGCCACATTTTGGTGAAGAAAGGTTGAGAGGTATGGTAATGTCTAGAATTAGAATGGCAGAATCAAAGGTTGATTTGTGGATTAATGTATTATACTGCAGAAAGAAATTCCACAGAACTGATCACTGAACCGTGGAATAATTGCATGTATTGCAGACTGATGAATGAAACTGAGGAATTATTTCTGCAGAACTACTGTGTATCATTCTGCAATTCAGCTAAATATTTTCATGGAACAGAGGAAACATTTGTTAAACACATTCAGAGGATTCAGATTTCACCAAAGTAAGAATTTTGGAAACTGTTGTGAAATTTGAAACATTTTGCAAGCTTTCCATGAATTCAAAATTCACAGTTTCCTCCCAGCACTTCTTAGCATTAAGCATCCCAAGCTGTTTGATAAAGGTGAAGAACATATCTCTTATACAATGACCAGCTATGGTTGTATTAATTGCAATGTAGTTACAGTGTGGTTACACTTTAACTGCAGTGTAGTTAACCTAACACTTAAAGTGTTGCCTCCATGGCCACACTTCAAATGTCAGTTTCAATGTAACTGCAGGGTAGGTAATCATCAATTACACAGCAGGGGTCAAGTTAAGTCAACTTTATGTTTAAGTGCAGTTCCACAGTGATCAAAGCGCTTTACAGAAGCCATCAAAACATCAATAGAAGTTTTACAGACTTTAAAACATAATCAGAAAATAGCTGATGATAAAACTACCCATTACTTAAGTCAGGAAATGCCAAACTAAACAGATGTATTTTTAGAGCAACTTTAAAGCTCTTGATGGTCAGACACTATCTAATCCAGTGAGGCAGAGAATTCCACAGGGTGGGGCTGCAAAAGCAAAGAGTGGACCCCAGAGGTTTTTAGTCAAACCCTGGGAAGCTCCAGCAATTCCTCATCAGAGGAACGGAGCAAGCAATGGGGGCAATAGAGGCAGAGAAGATCTTGCAAGTAGCATGGTCCCTGACTTTGTAGAACAGATCAGTAACCCGACCTTGAAGGTGACCCAACAATGAACAGGCAGCCAGTGCAGATGACAGAGCATGGGAGTGACATGGAAAGATCTTGATAAGCCAGTCAACAACCTGGCTGCTGCATTCTGCACTAACTGCAGTCAGTGGATATCAACTCCGGTAGCCCTAGGTATAGGGCATTGCAGTAATCAAAGCATGAGGTTACAAAGGCATGGACCAGCATGGGAAGATTGCAAGGTGATACCAAGCACTTTATCTGTGCAATGTTTCTCAGATGGTAAAAAGACGACTTAACAACAGCAGACATCTGCGATTTTAATGTCAGGCCACTGTCGAACATAATGTCCAGATCTGGCACTCTGTCTGAGGTCAGCTGATCCCCAAGCCAAAGCCTGGATGGCTGTCCACCTGGAAACCCCATGCCTGCTTGACCTGGATCCACCACCAACACTTCAGCCTTGTCTGAGTTCAATTTCAGCCAGTTGGCACTCATCCAACTCTGGATTTAAGAGAGGCAGCTGTTAAAGATCGAGACCGCCCCACCCTGCTTGGGTACAAAGGACATGTAGAGCTGAGTATCATCTGCATAGCAGTGAAAACTCAGTCCATACTGCCTCATAATGTTTTTCCAACAGCAGCATATACACCGCAAACAAACATGGGGGACAATTACAGAGCCTTGTGGAACCCACATAACAAGGGAGAGGTAATTAGACTGTAGTTACATGATTTGTTGCATGCAACTACATTGCAATTGCAAGGCAGTTACAGTATAATATGAAGGTGTGTGGTGCCACTGGACACACAGTTTTGCATGGCACACGATGTGTTGATAGAGGTGTTGTCTGCGGCCACTGCATAGTGTTGTGCACTGAATGGGAGGCCACCACAAGACACCAGAGAGTATTTGGTATAGCACTAGGAGAGGGAGGGGCTACCACTGGATACACAAGACTGCTTGTCATGGGACAAGGAGTGAGTAGATGCCACTAGTTACCAGAAAGAGCAGCATGAGATAGGGTGAGAGAAGGGATGCCACTAGACACCAGTCACTGCTTGGCATTGGAAGGGTATATTGAGTGAAGATGCGAAACATGACAGAAAGAGCTGCTTGGCACAGGACAGGAAGAGGGATGGTGTGCCACAGGATATGAAGAAGTGTTTAATATATGATGAAGTGAGGCAGAGAGGTGTCACTGGTGAGTGATTTTGATAGATTAGGTACAGGAGGGCACCAGTAGACACCAAGGGTGCTTGACACATGATGCATAAAGGAAGATGTGCTACAGAGCACTATGGTGTCCTTGGAAGTAGATGACATAAGGTAAAGTGGGATCTCTTGTCCCCTACTGCCTGGCCACCCTCTGTACTACTCTGAGGTGAGCCTCCTAACAGTTCCTTGGTAAGGCTTAAGACATCGGTGGACCACATTTTTGAAGTGGCTGGTCCAGCCATGTGGAACTTGCTTCCCAGACCACTGAGTGAGTTTCCTTGGTGGATGCCTTTAAGAGAGCCTAAAGATCCACTTGTTCAGACAGGCTTTGACCCAAGTTAGTCCTGAATAGTTCTGTTAGCTATTTACACCGATTAATGTATATTTTTGAGTGATATGTATTTATTTATGTGTATTTTATTTTATTCCTTGTGTCTTGTGTTACGATGTACAACACTTAGAGCTCCCAAGATTGGGTGCTTAAGAAATAAACTACTACTACTACTACAACCACTGGGCATCAGGAAGTGCATGCCCATAGCAGAGAAAATGGCTACCATTATACAATAGGCTATGCTTGGTTCTGGATGGTGAGTAGGATGGTATGCCACTGCAGAGTTAAGAACACTTATAAGGGATGTAGTGAGAGGGAGTAATAATGGATACCAGGGTCTGCTTGGTATGGGACTGGAAGAAAGGTTCTCCATAGACATTTGGGAGTGATGAGAACAGGATGGACAGTGGAAGAAGATACCACTGCACACCAGGGAGCTTAAGGCAAAGGTAGGTTGAGTGTAGAAGTATCACTAGATACCAAGAGTGCTTTGGAAAGGGAGAGGAAGGTGTTCCACTGGATACCAAAGAGTTCTTGCCATGGGACAGGAGAATAAAGGAGTTGCTTGTTTACATCAGGAAGCATTTGGCTCAAAAGCATGTAACACATGTTGTTCAACATCTAGCACTCTCAAGACAGATCAGTGTGTATCTGTTATTAAATCTTTTGAAAAAGAATGGAAATTAATAACAAAAGAAATAGTTATGGGCATTAATAAAGCAGTTTCTGCCCTCCTTCTTGCATTTACCTGTCCAATTCAACTTCTAATGCACTTGCCCTGTGTCCATCCTGACAAGGCCCTTGGCTGCCTCACCTGACCCTCTACACCTATGCTTTCCCCTACCCTCAGCCATCTCCTTCTTGCCCTCTTCCTCCTATTGTTTCTTGAGTTATTCATCGCTCAGTCTGATTTTGTCAGCAAAGTTACTGTTTAAAACCATGTACCTGTAACTGTTTGATGTTTTAGTGTCTGTTACCCTAAAACCAGCATAACATGGAGCCTTTGTAAAAGAGCCTTGGCTCAAAGGTACTTTGTAATCCTAGACACAAATAAATAAATAGTTTAAATAACAAAAGCCAGTGATTTCTGTGTTACTAGAAATTCTCTGCTCATAGTAGGCCTCAGGCAGGGCTTGTGAAACTCATACATTTTGAAAGTAAATGTTTAATTATTGTCTTGTTAGGACAACACTAGATGGTCCATATCCTTCAATATGACTTCAAAAGATATGAAATTCCTTGATATGGCATGAAACAGTCAACCACATGCTAATGAACAGAATTCTATTGGTAAGGTAGAAGGCCACCTAGACTAGCAATGTTGCCTTTTCCTAAACAAACAAAAGGATAAAGATGCTATGAGTTGGTCTGGATGAAATAGCAAATTCTAATTTTATGGAAATGTTGGCAAATTTTGGAATTTGTGAAATTTCAAGGAATGTCATGAACTTTGCAATATATTTTATTTGGTCATAAATACGCCATTCTTGCAGCTAGAGAACTAAAATTAACATGTTTACTGGTTGAAAGGGCCCCAAGGAGAGGTCAAATTTCAGGACATTTGGATGAGCAGTTGTGAACATCTAAGGCTTTCAATCTGACAATTACGTTTTTTGAAAACTCTCAGAAACTATTTTCTTGTTTACAACTTGGTCACCTATGGGGTTGATGACTGACACATTGCAGGGATAACCTTTGGGAAAAGGAATTCTAAATGTCAAGAAATTTAATTAAGTGAATTTTAAAGTTACAGGGTTCATAATTTCACATTTTAGTAATTTGTAAACTTTTGTGAACAAACTAGATGTTTGCAGCTCTAGTGTAACATTGCATGCATTCCAATGTTAATGGCTCAGCACTCTCACAATGTTGATGAAATTTAGTTTAGTAGTTCTAAAATTGGTGCAGAATGCAGCTGCTATGCTGCTGAACATCCTGATGAGGTTGTGCCATGTCTCCCCAGTAGCCATGAGTAGTATCGTGTATACTAACTGTCAAAATTTGACTGCTGGAAATGACATACAATTGATTGCCAGATATGACATAATGTTCTGCCCCTTTCGCTTCTGGTGTGTGTGTGCAGAAATGACGCAATGCACTGCTCCTGCTGCTTCCCATGTGTGCCTGAAATGATACAACATCCTGCCTCTTCCATGTGAGCCAGATGTGATGCACCCCACCCTCTTTTCTCACCTTTGTGCACTGGATATGATGCAGCCCCCTCCACATTATGATGCTGCTATTGGTGGAGTGAAGGTTGGCATGTTTAGGCTTGCCCAGGACATGTCAGAGCAGTTAAAAGTAGACTTGATGCTGATAAAACATTTACTGCTGTGCCTCCATAGTGCTTTGGTTTATGTTTTGCCCTGTGTGTGTTGATTACCTGAGAAAACAGCAAAATGGATGAACCTAGCCAATTTTGTTCTGCAACATCTGCTAGTGCCACACTAGAGGATTATGGTATGACTGAATTGATTGAATCATTCTTGAGACTTGGTTTGCATGATAATCATAAGTGTGTTAATATGGATGAACAGTGGAAGAACTAGATGTTGAAAAATGCCCTGAAGAAAAGTTTGATGTGGCCATGACAGCAATTGAAGTGCCACCTGAAAAGAGTATTATGTTGGACCTGATAAAGGATATTCTAATACAGCTACTGCAAAACTTGATGGCTCAGGACTTGAAGATAAACTGTGAGGATCACCATAGAACACCCTCACAGATAAGACTATATTGTTTATACAGTATGAACCAGAGGAGGGGTACTGGGAGCATGCTTTTCTTGCAGTCTATAAGAGGTTGCGCCACATTGGATCAAGCTACTAGTCAAATCGACAGCATGGTAACTCAGATGCTCAACATCCTATTTTGATACAATACAAGCTACAAATGACACTTTGTCCAAATTTAAAGAGATGCCATGTATTGCTAAGGGACTTGACACATTGTATGAACAGATGAGTTTAACACTACGGAGTGCTGTTGAAGCGGTTTTATCAGGAAGTCATAACAAATATTTTAAAGCCCACTGCAAAAGGAAGCCCTGTACCATATTATATGTACTTGTATGATGTTGGGAGTTCTGACAAGGAACACAGTGCTGCATGGTGAGAGTTGTTAAGATGAGTAACCTGTGGGAAATCACCAAAGAATGTTTGAAAAGCAGAAAATAGAAAGTATTTTACATACTTTGATAACCATGCAAATTTTAAACCATGCTGCTCAAACTCTATGTAACCCTGTACACTGTGAAAACTTATGTTTATACAGATTTTAATGAGTGACATTGAAAAAGATGTACACTGGTGTGAAATAATGAACATGAGCAGATGCCTAAACAACAATGTGTTAGAAACTGATCAAAATGTGCTACCGCTAATATTTGAAAAATGGATGTAGTTTATCACGGCCGAGTATTAGTAGCTGTGACCTACATTGTTGATATCTGTTGTTACAGTTTAAAATGTCAAAGACAGGAAGATGTTAGCAATGCAATTGAATTTACATCCAATTTGATTGTTACATAGTAAAACAAGGCATGTCTTTTTTGTTGTAAGATTTATAATGCAGTATAGCATTGATTTATCACAACGGCTAACACATGCTCTGTGTTGTTATATAATTAGATGTATACATTGTGTGGTCTTTCATAATAACATTTTCACATCTGAAGAAAACACATGTGCTCCAGCTGTATTACTAAACAGCAGTCATGGTTAAGAAATTACTGAAAAAATATATTATGACCCTCATACACCTGGTAGCTTAGGAAGGGTTCAGAGACTACATGGATGCTGCGCAAAACAGGGAAAAGAATTACTAACACTCAGGTAACAGTGGCTGTCTTTACAAGATGCCTACACCATGCACAAACCTGTGAGGAAATGATCTCTTAGAAACAGAGTGGTTGTTAACAACATTGCTGCACAATGGCAGTCTGATTTGGTTGATATGTCTAGTCTTTCCAAAGACAATGATAGCTTCAGTTTATTTTGTTATTGATGTCCTATCAAAATACTCATGGACCAAAGTGCTAAAAAAATCTGGGAAAGATGTGACAGAGGCTTTTAAACTGATACTCAGAGGCCACGAGCCTAAAATTGCAAACAGATGAAGGGGCTGAATTTGTTAATGCTAATTTTCAATTATTTTACAAGAACAAAACATACACCATTTTATGACATCAAATGATGTTAAGGCTTGTATTGTGGAAAGATTTAACAGTACATTAAAATCAAAAATGTGTAGATATTTTATATTTAACACATATAGGTATGTACATCTATTATAAGCTTTAACAATGGCCTATAATCAGAGCTATCACCAGTCCATCAAAATGAGGCCCAATGATGTGACAGCGCCAATTCTTTACATGTATGGAAAATTATATGGTGATCTTACACTCTGAGTGAAAAGGCCTTTTAAATTTCATGTGGGTGATCATGTGCGGGTTTCTAGAGTTAAGAAAACATTTGAAAAAGGTTATGAGCAAAACTTTACAAATGAGATATTTATTATTTCTGAATGCATACCTAAGCCTGTACCCATTTACAAATTAAAAGATTATGATGGAGAAGAAATAAGAGATGCTTTTATGAGCAAGAACTGGTAAAAGTTGAAGACACTGCAAACCGTGTATACAGGGCTGAAAAATAGTGTCTCAGAAAAGACAAGGGAAAAAATGGTTTTAGTAAATGGCTAGGCTGGCCATCAAAATTTAACAACTGGGTAGAATCCAAATAGCTGAAAATGTAAAATTATAAGGGTGTTTCCATGTTTTGCATGACATCAGCTGAGAGAAGATATTATTGGTAAACAATGTCTGAGAATGGGTTTACGTTACATTGCCCACAATGCATCTTTTGAAATGTTTCCCCAAAATACTATTTCAGAATATACTGTGAAATTGGTGAAACCTATCAATTTAGTAGGGTGTGGGAAGTCGGCTTGTCAGAAATACAATACCGAGGACTTGGGACAATATTACACAACAAGATGGAGATTTCAAGCAGGTGAAACTTCTAAGCAATTACTAGCATTATCAATTCCCAGAGGTTATTATTACAATGTTGGTGATGTCATGGCAGCCATCAATGAGGCCCTGGAACAGGTACACTAGGCATGTTTGTAGAATATGACAGTCGGGAACAGAAAACTAAATTTAATAACATTAGTGATGGAGCATTTATTGCTCGCCATAATCTGGCTCATATTTTGGGGTACCATTGTATACCACAACTAAAAGCAAGCAAAGGACCATATTATGCTGACATCAATGGGGGTTTTACACACTGTATGTATATACAGACATTGTTGAACACCAAAGAGTCGGTGATAGTCAGTGCGTCTCACGGGTGTGGAAATATCTGGTAAGAATAACGCAATCATAACCATCCACAATGATAAGATGGATTATATACAATCAGAAAACAACAGGTTGACAACAAAATGATTGTGATAAAGAATGATTAAGACAAAAATGTGTTATTCTTGTTTGGCAAGGTGATTGTGAAGCTTCATTTCTGAACTATTAAAGGAGCATTCTGAATGACAACCATGTCACAAATGTTGTACAGTGACCCAAACCTTTATGTATCCTATTATAAAGCACAAGCTAGTCATGGCTTATCTGGTTTTCTTAGCACCTGTTATGTATGGTGCTGGTGTAGGCAATATATTTAGAACTTTATTTATAAAAGCTGTACTACTATTACAAAAGGCTTCCAGACAGTAAAACCACACCTTAAAACAGCTGCTAAAAATATTGCAAAAGATGTCGTGGGATACTGAGTTCCTTCACAACTCCAGATCTGGGACAACAGCAAGATGGGGCAGGAATGGTTGTTTACAAGAGGACCAATAAGAAGAGGAAATTGGTCTCACCGGGGCTTGTGAAAGTGTTATTAAAAAGTGGCCTATTCGAAAGAAAAGAACAGTTGTGAAATGTTAGTGCAAGGAGAAAACCTAGTAAAACTAACAGTCAAAGAGACTTATTTTAAGCCATGGCTCTGTAAGCTGCATGTCTCAAGAATGAAGAAAGTCAGAATTAGACCTTTTGTGTTACCGCCAACACAAACCAGTATAGAGAAACCTGTATTTTGAAATCCCACCCTTTCCAGCTATAAGTGATAATGCACCCGTGGAATTTTATGTGGCAGGTAACAGTGAATATTACATTGATGTAAACAACACCTTGTTATGCCTTTTGTGCAAGATCACTAAGGCTGATGGTAGCAACACTGATGATGTAGCTAGAGTAAGTTTAATTAACTACCCCTGGCAACCATCTTTAGTCAGGTGGATATAGTGGTGGGTGACCGGCTGATTATCCAGAGTAATAACTGCTACCCTAAAGAGCAATTATTAAGTCACTGTTTAATTACAGTGATGACACCTTGTCTGCACAATTTTTATCTGGATTATTTTATAAGAACACACCAGGGCAGCATGAGAACACCTGGTCCCAATGAGGGTTTTAAAAAGCGTGCAACTTTTACAGCAGAGAGTCACAGTGTAGAACTGCTTGAACCAATTCATGCAGACCTCTTCTTCCAGGAAAAGCTGCTCCTAAATGGTGTGGATGTTAACATTCAACTTGTTCGTAAAGAATGAATTTTGCTTAATTAGTGGTGATGCAGATGAAGATTCTAAACTATAAATTAATCTGCATCTGTTTATGTAAAAAGGATAAAAATGTCACCAGCTGTATGTATTGGCCTTGCTAAGGCTTTACAAGCTGCTAATGCAAAGTACCCTATTGATCATGTTAGCGTGAAAGTGTTTAGTATATCTGGTGGCACCGTGTGTATAACCAAGATAATCTGTTTCTGGGGCAGATACCAAAATTGTTGGAGATAGCTGATAGGGTTTGTTGAAAATGATGCTTTCAGTGGTGTGTACAATAAAATCCATTCAATTTAAACATTTTAACATTAACTTTATAGCCCTGTATGTGGATGGTGATCAAGATCCTGCTAAACCACTGCAACCTAACTTTACAAATGGTAATGCGATCAGAGAATATATCAACCTGGTCCACACTAGTGAAAAATATGAAAGATAGCCTGTTGCTGATAGACCATGTAAGTTTTTGTCAGGGTACGCATTGTTGCTTTTGACCTAAGCCCTGACCAAGGTTGTGGTGACTGTTATTCACTAACCCGCTCTGGCAATTTGAGAGCTGAAATACGTTTTGTTGACCCTCTACCAGCTACTGTGAATATATTGGTGCATGCTGTTTTGATAATGTGGTAGAAATTAATCAAAAGATGAAACGTAATATTTTAATTAATAGGAGCACTGTTAGAGGCGTGAACACTCATCAACTGGATGTCTTTCTCTAGTCAGACTCTTTTACCAGTGACAGTTTTTTTTTGCAAGTGATCAACTACACTCAGAGAGACTAACTTGTCTGCCAGCTTCTTTAGTGGTGAATACGCAGCCCAGTCTATGCCTGGTGAACAGTGGTTAGCTATTTATCTTCCTGGCCATACTACTGGGGATTTTTTGACTTTTATGGCTTTCTTCCAGACTTCGCATTTTTTCCACCAGCAATTGTTAATTTTTGTGGAGGAATGTGGAGAAACACTGTTTAACCCTAAACAGGTTCAAGATATAACATCTATGACCTGTGGACAGCATTGTAGATTTTTCCTTTATCATAGGTGCAAAGGTGCAACCTTTAATGATGTAGTTAAGTTGTATTCTGATAATTTAATGTCAAATGATCGAAAAGTTTATGCATTTGTCAATCAATGAAGAATTGTTAAAAGACTGAAGCCTTCTTTTTCTTTTAGTCCACAGTCAGTAATTTCATGTTATGGTTATAACCAGTACTATTACTGCTGGTAGATTTAGAAATAAAGCATGCTGTATGTTATAGCTAACAAATGCAGTTTACTTTTATAGAGTATAATTACTAAATGTTCTTATTGTAAGGAGACAATAAAACACAACCATTTGTACAATGCATCAGACTGTCTATTTTTACAGTGTGACAGCAAAATCAAAGTCAACATGTACATAATTTATAAAAATTTGCAAAAACACAATGTTACCAGAAATGTGTGGTGCCCTGTCCAAGACAGTACACTATTAATCATGCCATTTTTTAAAGGGTTTTTCTTATTTTGGCCACAGGTGATGGTGTGTGGTTTCATGTATTAATGCTGTAGAAACAACTGTCAGAACCTTTGAGAGGTAGTTCTTAGCACTCTGAATCAAAGACCTGTTTTGGATGTTAGGCACCACTGATTCAGAAGCCTTAATTTTGCTAAAGTTCTGATAAAATGTTCCCGCCCCTAAGCTTTTAGCATCAGATGTGTGTTTGTGAAGTACCAGCCTTGACTAAGTCATACATTTGAGACCCTTCAACAGGCACACCGTGAGATATAAATTCACCACGATCATTCCAGTCTGTAGCACCAACATACCTTTTCAGTTTGTTTAACAATATTTCAGTGTGTTTTCTGGCATGCACAGAAACACCTTGTAATATGTCATTGTAAATATCATTGGCAAGGTGTCTTTGCCATACTATCATGTGGTCGCATTAGTTCATGTGGTGCCAAAGATAATGACAAGTTTGCTACATCTTTTTCCCTTGGTGTACAACTGTGAGATAACATTGCAACACACTCCATATACTTTAGCCTTATATTCAGATTGGTTAGTCCTTTGAAGATCATCCACATTTCAGCATACAGCCATCATTCGACACCCTTTCTCGGTAGCTCTTCAGGGTGAATGACCCTTATAAGTCCAGCTGTTGTTGTGGTACTAAATACATTTTGTGCATAATCCATATATATTCACCTGCTTGCTAGAAGACTGATTAAAAGGGTATAGCAACATGAAGCAAGGTGCCTATAAATCCCCAGACTGTGTTATAAGTTTTTTTTATGTTTTACAGACAGCTTTTTATTATTTAATTTTTTGATATTGCATTTCCTCTTCAGCATCTTAATCTGGTAAGCTGTGAGAGGTATAGTCCTTTAATAGCATTGAGTGCCACCTCAGCAATTGCTGCTATTAAATCATCAGAAGCTGAACACAGTATAGCTTTTCTTTGCTGTGGTGGCCCTTCACCTACAGCTTAGCAATGCAAGGTTTCTTTTCAGACATGCTGACATGTCTTAGTACTATGAATATCTGGCTACAATGAAAAATTCTCACATCTCTTATTTTTGTGGGGCTCTTTTATTCATGGTGTATGCAACAGGTAATCGGGAAAAAAGCCAGACCTTAAGTGGTAAGATTCAGGTGTTGAGGCTTTTACATCAACCAAAAGACAACCATAGGCCTTGTGAAATGTTTCTCAAAGGCCTCTTCAAAATATTTTATCTTTCCAGGATATATCTGATGAGCCAGTGTACTAACCTATAGCTTATCTCTGGGGTTCTTAAATAATACTATATAATTTGCATTTAACTTTATGGTCTGGCTTTTTTTTACCCTGGACAAACAAATTTGTGTGACATACATGATACTAACATTTCTGTGATGGCAGTACTGAGTAAAACATTTTTGAATTTCCTAATTTTCAGATGCTGTTTCCATTAAGTCATCTATAAATAAAAGATTTAATTTTGGGGAGGTAATAGTTCATCATTTTGTAGAGTGCTAGAAATACCTTCTATAAATTTCAATTGAGGGAATTTGCCACATAAGTCTATATACAACGTTTGCCAGCAACTATAACACCAGATAATATTTTCTGGAAATGTGGTTAAAGCATTGATACCTACATCCCACATGCCGTTAATAAAGTAACTTTTTCCAGAGTTTGATGGACCTGCAACAAGACAGGAATATGGGTGCTCCAAGCAAATATCCATATCACGGTCAGAAACCATGAGGCAGTGTTTTAAAATCTTTAGTTAAAGCCCTGTCACTGTATACAACCTTGAAAGTTTTTTTTCTGGCTTGTTTTCAATAGTGATGCTTTTATTGTCCTGCACAATTTTTCAATTCTACACTGACTGATTGTACCCCAACATTTTCATTTGCACCCCATCCTTCACAAAATGGTCAACTAGTGATTTGAGACAGCTGTAGTTAACATTTTCATTATTTGTCACATGAAGCATAATTCCTTTACGCTCATACAAATTTTGCCATTGGTCAGTTTGTAACCATAGGTTTAAGGACCACCTGACACAAACTCCACAATTTTTTCATCAGGTGGTAGTTCACTGGTCAGATCACCCAAATAGTCACCCAGTGGTGGATCCCAATTGCCTGGCCTGCTAACAATATGACAGAGTCTGTGTCATGGAACAGACAGCGGTCCTGTAGGCTTTCAAGTAAACTGTACAGTTTAAGTCTGGCATAGGCTGTTGTAAAGGCAACTATAACAACATTAATGTTCATAGCATTAGCATAGTGTTTTCAGCATATTCCCAGGTACTGATGCTGTATCATCATTGATAAAATACAGACCAGATATGTGGTAGTGATCTGTAAAAGATACTGTAAGAGATCTTCAGCATCCTTGACAATGGCAGTGTTCATCAAATTGGGTCACTGACCAAATTTTCCCACAATGTATTCAAAAACAGCTTCAAATCTGTCTTTGTGCAGGATTGTATGCTATATTTTCTGACCCTAAACAACACCCTCCTTAGCATAATACTGATCGATATATTCTTTACATTCTATGTCAGTAGTACACAAGTTGAATACCCTGAAGCTTCCTGTTTCCCCTTTAGGTGTAATTTAAATATACTCAGTGAAAAGACTGTCAGATTTCTTTGTGTAGTGCCATACTTCATACACCTCTGCCACCTTGTACCCCTCTCTAAAGCCAGATTTAATTTCAGAACATCATGTACCCTCCAGAGATTGCTGATTATCTAAATGGGTAAAGGCTGTGACTGTTGTGCTGTCTCAGCACTTGTGCGACACAGTGTAGACATCAGCTTTCCACCTATCCTGTTGGGCAGTATGGGTAAATAGAGGCTACAGGGTGGATACACTTTAGCTTCAACAAGTCCAAAATAATGTCTGAGATACTTAAAATTCTCATATGTGACCACTGGGTGCCCTGGGGCATGTCTTGGTCTTGTTCACATAGGGATACAAACTGGTAAAATCATAATAATGGATTGTCTCATCAGGCTGTGCATGGTAATATAAACACAGTGCATTTGTCATCCCCATAAAGTGATTCATGGGGGTCCATCAGCTCTGGAAAGTGGGTTACTTTCAAAAAGCATGCATCTGTGGATTATCACACACCAACTGCTTCCATTCATGCTCCAACATAACCCTAACATGCATACCTTTTTCATGTCTGAGATAATTTAATTTCTTGATGGTTAGGTAATATAAATGTCTGTAGGTTGTGTTAAGCACAGGGTTCAACAGTCTTCAAAGTAACACACCTGGCAGCCATGATAAAAGCAGCCTAAAACTCAAAGGCTGTGGAGGCACCATCTATTACAGACTAACCATCAAGAACATAAGGCTACCTGTACTTCCCACCATTTATTGCATGCTGTATGGAAATGTTTTCTTGTTTACTGATGTACATCAACCACTGTATGGCTGGTGTGGTGTAATGCTGGCACTAGCGGTGATAGTTGTCAGTGGGTATAATCCTGTGGTGTCTGACTCTAAAAATTTAAACCAAACATAGCCATGCAAACTGATGCTATAGTGATGTACCGAAGGGGTCAATTTGGCCCTGTTCCTCTGCATCATCTTGAAACATCTGCTCAACACAATCTTGAAACAGTTCACAGGCCTGGTTCAGAATCTCCACATCTGACTTACAGTAATGATGTAATTCCTTTTAAAGTCAAATACATCATCTTTATGCATTTCATACCACTCCAAAAACTTTTTTTCCATCAGCCATCATGTACAGTAGTCTACACCATAATCTTTGGGTTGTGGCATAGGACTTACATAATTCAGATTTTCTGGTTTGTTAAAAAGTGTGGAAAGTAGCCTTTACTCCCTCAAAACCCATAGCCCATGGCATTGCTGTGATTGCTGCGAGCCTCATTGGAAGGAAATTTAGCTGTCTATAAATTGGATATTTAACCATTTTACAGTTATGGGCATCAACTTATTTCCTAAGTCAATAAATCCACTTCCATTTTTTTTCTTTTACAAGCTGGCTTAAGATGAAGTGGCCATCATACCCTTTGAATTGTGAGCTTGAAAGTGTACCCTGAAACCCTTTTGGATAAATCTTTTACAAATTGGGCAACACAGTCAGTGCCTTCAACTCCCACTTTTGACCTCTTTCAAAGGCATATATATAATTTGGAATATGTCTAGAGTCACCTGAGTGACATCTTGTATGCATTCAAATTCATAATATATAAAACTAACTGAACAAGATGGTGACTTAAGGTCTGGGTGTAGCATAAGTGAGTTTCAAAGGTACAGCTGTAAGACAATTATGACACTTTGGCTTAAAACAAATATGGTTCTCACCATGAGGTTTTGCACATGATGCACACAATTTAGATAAATGACAATCGGGTATAGAAACATAGAAACATAGACTTTGACAGCAGATAAGGACAGCTTGCCCACGTAGTCTGCCCATTTCCTACCTAGAGGATCCTATTTAACCAACAGCCTATTTCTTCCTGCCCCCCACAAAAATTGCCTTATGTCTGTCCCATGAATTCTTGAATTCTCCCACAGTTTTAGACCCCACAACCTCCTCAGGAAGGTTGTTCCATGCATCCACCACCCTCTCTGTGAAAAAATACTTCCTCACATTGCCCTGAGCTGTCCTCATCTATCTTCAAATTGTGTCCCCTTGTTCTTGCACATCTCTTTTCTGAAAGCTGCTACCCTCTTGGACTTTGTTGATTCACTGAGGTACTGCCATTTTATGCCATCTGTAGCAGGCTGTGGAGCTACAGTATTTATGACAATCAGGGCACTGTACCACCTTGCTTTGTACTTTACTACAACCAAGTGATCTGCATGCATAGCACATATTAGAGCATGTGTGAACCTTTGTGTGCGAAAAGGGTGTTTCAATGCTCACATACATTTCGGCCCAAAAAAGCCTTTGAGGTTTTTAATACCATAGCAATGGTTTTGTGTAAAAGAATAAATACAGATTTTGCCTGTTTATTAGAAGATGCAGAAACCTCTGCCATACACCAGCTTTATTCATAAAAAGCAAAACAACGATGGTCACATCTAACTTTGCCTCAAATATATTTATATGGCTCAAATCTACCATTATTTGTTCTGACAGCCCTATCCTTCTCTGTAATCTCTAGCTTTTGCTAATATTTGTTGGTTAACTAGTTGACGTTATAGCAAAGCCACTATACTCCTGGAAAAGCATAATGCATTATTTTGATTCACCAAATTAACTAGATGCCTTGCTTTCTGCTTGACAATATGGCTAGATAAACCACTTCTAACATCTCTGAAACTCCCCACACATTTCTCACAACAGTGACTACCAACATTAATGTCTCATTAGCACACAACTCCATCTTGCTGTTTAATAAATGTGCAATGTGCTCTAAAATTAATCAGCATTTAACTGTTGGGTGTTTCTACATAATGAAAACACAGAGTCATTTAAATTATCGCAATCCAAGTGTAGCTGTATAAAATCATTACTACCTAAAGTAGGCTTATTCTGTCCAACTGCTGCACAGCTGTATGGATGGCAGAATATCATTGATCTATGGATGTTATACTGTCTAGATTGGCAAAGTGAACCTGCTGGCGATACTTTAACACCATTGAAATTATTTATGGGTACTTCATATCCATTTATTAATTCTAAATAGACAGGTTTCACTAGACCCTCTTCCATTAACTGCTGACCCTCCTGACTACAAATGTCTTCTTCTTGGCTTGGTGCGCATCGCCTATCCGTATTCTATCCGTATATCTTCAGGGGTGCTATTTTGTGCAGGACTCATAAAATGTTCTCTGTCTGTCAAATCTGTGTGCAGATGAGAATTATCCACATTGGCCCGCCCATATTGTTCACACATAAAACACTCAGTTTCACACTGGCTACTTTGACACTCAGAAGATTTTTGAAATGAGGAACTTGCACAACAATCACACACACAGCATGGTGTGGAGACCCAGATACCACATTGTTCTGTGGTGATGCCCTGTGTTTTTGCAGGATGCCTGATGCTGCTGCATTTTGTTATGGGTAGCCAATTTTTTAGCCTTTCTAATTCTGCACATATTATAGTGATTCACTATATTACGCCTAGTGTTTCTAGTGACAGGCCCACATTGTATAATTTTATCAAACATTTTGACACAGTCAGTTTGTATTGTAGAAATGTTTGCACCACTACAGGCTAATTGTTTAATTAGTTTTCTAGTGCTCCCTATTTCTGGTATTTAAACAACTGCCAAAATGTATATTTACAATTTTAATTCTTGTATTATGATGGTTTTGTTTTACAGCTGACCCCTTTAAATGTGTTATTAAAATGTCAAATGTTAGTTTTCAATCAGGGGCAGCGTCACATAAAAAAAACACAGGTATGAAAAGGATCTAAATTATAACTAAATGTATATACAAGGGTGCCACCAGTTGAGTTTTGCTCATGTGGTGACACTTTTTGGGTGTCAAAATTGTAGGCATAATTACAGGGTTAGCTTTACTCCACACACAGTAGGTGATTTAAAGTGTGACAGCTCTGCAGATACACTATTGGGGCACTGATTATTGCTACAGGAGTTTGTGTTTGCAGCACGCTTACTCCCAATACCTATATGGCAATGGTGTTCACATTTATCACTTCTGTTTGTGGGGAGTGGTTGGTCTGTCCATAAAGATTCTTGGGGTAGGGCTGAACACATTTCACACAGCCTCATCTCTTTTGTTTGCTGTTGGGGTGCAGGCACTGGAGATAGCAGCAGTCTTGTCTGGTCAGAAAGACTCTCTTTCTGTCTGGATAACCTTGAATGTATGTGGTTGCCTCTTGCATGCTTTGGAATACTGCTTCTAGAGGCTTAAAATCGATATAATCTAGGAAACATTAAATAAAAAATACATAAATATATAGCCCCTGTAATGCAGACTGCTTTCTAACAGTACTGTTTTTGCAGGCAGATTATTATATTAGGTACGCTTTCATGTCAGATATACATTTCTTTTATTGTATTTTGATCTTTTTTGTTGATTGGTACCCTCAATAAAAATATGCAAAATGGTAGCATATTAAATAATTTGCTGCATTAAACATCCTTGATTTAAAACTATAAATAACAGGAAAGGTGGGGTGGCATTGCCACACCAGATCTTCTTAATGTATACTTTAGAAACATATGGCTATATAGTATAATTTTTCTTACAAGGAGGATATACTAAATTCACAAGAAAAGCACAACAGCTACTTTACAATCTTTAACACATCTGCTATATTATTAACCTGCATTGTAAAAAACTGTAAACACTTTTGGTAATGTAGTGCCACAAATCTGGCTACTTTAACTGCAACATACCTGCTTTTTGTTTCTAATTCCTTAGTGTTATAGTTTTGGATGATGGCCTCAGTTGCCCCATTTCTATTGCAAAAATAAAACAGTTTATAAGTCAGTACTAACTACTGTATATACTGCTGTTAATTTGTTTTATAGTTTTGCATATTAAAGAGCAAACTTTAGCAGCTTTTTATATTTTAGCAGCAAAATTTAAACACCTTTGTACAAAGGTCAGACCTTTAATAAACCAGTTTGTTAGAGGCTTAAAACTCCTGGCTCACTGTATACAGTGATAATTATAACTACTCAAAAGGTAAAGCATAACATTGCTAGTCCTATTTACATCTGTGAAATAAACTATGGTTCTCTGTATGATGAACATCAAAACATTTTAAAGTAAATTCATTTACAATACACATTTATAATATTTTGATAAACTTAATTTGGCATATCGTGTGAAGTTGCATCAGGCACTGCTGGATAATTGCTTGCTATAGACAAGGCCGGAAACCTAAATTATAAAAAGTTAGGTTATAGTTTTATAAATTTCATTTTATCCACTCAAATTAATAAAAACAATAAAATTAAGTGCACTTACCTTCACTCTCTGTGAGCCTTTTGATTCTAAAACAAGATCATGAAAGCCAACCTAAGAAAGCTGTTTTGCAAAATAATTAGCCATTTAAAAGTCTAGGTCACAACAGTTTTTAAAAACTTGAAACTATTCAAAAGTCTTACCTACCCTGGTTTGCAGGCTGTAAATGGACTGGTGTGTGCTAATGTGTGACTTTTATGAGGTACAAAGAATTTAAACATGCCCCAAGCAGGGTGGAAACAGAGAACCAGTGTAACATAGACCAATAATAGCCTAGAAGACTCATTCATTAGTAATCACTACATTTAAATACTTGAGGGTGGTCTTGGCCAGTAGAAGCACAAATATATTTTAGATGGAAATGGTTTAAACAGATATGACCTAAAATAAACTATGATATGATAAAACAAATATTTATAAATGTTAAAGCACAAACTGTGTGAAACATAAGCAGATAAAATAAACCAAACTTCTTTACATTAAAATGAATGGGGCCTTTGTTTAAATGGGGAAAAACATTAGAGGGGATGCTTTAAAATGTAATTATTTAAGAATCAGAAATAAAACTATGATATAATATAATACTTAATACATATTTACAAATGTTAAAGCAAAACTATGTATAGTAAAACAGAAGCAGATGAAATAATTCAAACAGAGGACAGATTAGAGGAGCTCAATATGTATACCCTAGAGCAAAGGAGGGAGAGAGGTGATATGATCAAACATTCAAACACCTTAAGGACATTAACAAGGAGAAACAGGCTAACATGTTTCAATATAAGAAAAATAGCAGGACAAGAGGACACAGCATAAGATTAGAGGGAAATGTGAGGAAGTTCTTTCACAGAAAGGGTGGTGGGTGCATGGAATGGCCTACCCTCAGGAAGTGGTGGATATGAATACAGTGCAGGGCTTCAAACAGGCATGGCATAGGCATAAGGGAGCAATACAGATGAGTATGAATAGACAGGCCATTGACAGAGCAAAGGCTAATGGCACATTCATAAAGTAGAAAAGAAATGGGCAGACTGGATGGGTCTTCTGGTCCTTATCTGCAGTCAACTTCTATGTTTCTATGTTGTATTTAAACTTTCTTCCACTGAAACCAATAGGGGGCCCAATTCTAGAAAGAGTGGCGCAGGTTGCCGCCGAATGCAACCCGGCGCCACCCACAACTAAGACATTGACCCTGTGCCCCATTCTAGAAGCAGGGTCTCTACAGCAAAATCCTGACTTGGGACATGCAGCAAGGTACACCACATACAGGGCATTCCTGGCCAGCATGTCGCAACCCACTGACGAGTCGCAAGTACACCTCCCACCCATGCCCTGACCCCCAGATCACATGCCGCATATGTGGCATGTCATCCACCCCTAAGTCCAGTGCTCCCCAAACTGTACAGTCCAGAAACTAATATATATCCTGAGTCCCTGGTAGTCTAGTGCCCCCAACTGTACAGTTCAGAACATAAAAATAAATCCTGAGTCCCTGGTAGTCTAGTGCCCCCCAACTGTACTCCTATATCATAAAAGCCCAATTCCCTGGTAGTCTAACAGCCTCCCACCCCCAACTCACCATGCTGCTCAACAGCACCTCCCCACCCATCCTCAGCTGGTGACTGGCATAGCCCACCTTCCTCACTTCTCCACGGCCAGATGCTGACTGAGTGCTGTATTCATGCTACAGCACTCAGTCAGCAGCTGGCCATGGAGATGAGCAGTGGGCTGTGCCAGTCACAGTCTGGGGACAGGTAGGGGTGCTGGGTGGCTGGCATGGCTGGTGTGGGCCACTGGACTACCAGGGAATCGGGCTTTCTTTATGATATGGAACTGTACAGTTGGGGGGCACTAGACTATCAGGGAGTCAGGAGTTATTCTATTTTCTGGGAATATACAGTTGGGGGCACTAGACTGCCAGGGCTGTTGTATTGCTGCATATGCAGTGGGTGACTCATGGTTTGGGGCACGGGTGAGGGATGACAGTGCCGCCCTGTGGGTCTTCTGCCAATGGCTGTTTCGGGAGTCTGGGAGTATGGGTAGCCCTGTGGGTCCCCTATGGGGTGTGCTGGGCATGGGGGTGGGAAACTGTGCACTATCCACAGGACAGCCAATGAGTCTACAGGACCTCCTGGAGATCTGTGTTATACACAGCTAAATGCTGGTATAACTTATGTTGCCAGGTCTCCTCTGGTGGTTCTTGTAGAATCCTGATGTTGGCACTTTGTGGCTGCCCTTCTAGAATGGGGTGCAGTCATGCTGTAAACCCCTAGCACCATGTCGCAGGGTTTATGCAGCTAATAGCTGTTTGCAAGGGCTCATGACATGTTGTAAGTCACTTTTATAGAATCGTGTGTACAATGTAACTGCTGGTATAAGTTGCTACATGCACCATTCTACTTGGCGCAACTGCTGTTATGCCTGGTATAACCATTCTAGAATCGGGTCCAGGGTCTTTGCTTTAAATGGAATGAAACATTAAGAGGGGTTGTTCTGAAACTTAATTATTTAAGAACCAGAAATAAAACTATGATATGATACAACACTTCTGATACATATTTACAAGTGTTAAATCACACTCTTCAGTGTGTGTGTGTGTTTCTCAATAAAAACCTTTGCAGTAGGGGTTCATTGTATAGACTAATTTTAGAATAACCATGCCTGCTGTTTAACAAAAGAGACACTCATTATAACATTTTATTGCTTAATCAATGTAATAACTTTAGCTACAAAGCTAAAATAATTGACATGTGCTGGAGATGCTCATAATTCAGCTGGTCACAGTTTTCCAGACTGTGTGTGTGTATATGCATGTGTGTGTGTGTGTGTGCATGTGTGTGTGAGATACCACTCTAATGGTCAAATAGGTCTAAAGAATATCTTAGCCAGCACAGTTGTTATTCTCATGAAGAGACAAAGACTTTACTGTGCAGTTCTAGATAAAGTGGTAACAGGTTACTAGTCCTCTACTATCAGTTTGGAAACAACAGGTTTCACCCAAACATAAGCCCAAGCAACAGTGGACAGCATTGTGTTTCACAGGGCATAACAGATAACTTCAATTGATAAATTTCAAGCATGACATATGCACCTAGACCACCATAATGTGAGTTTTAAATTCAGCTCTTGAAATAAAGTAATTTAAAGACAATATTTCATGACATGCACATCTAGGAAAAACATGTTACAGTTTTACATAAAAAATATTAGCATACACTAAACAGCATGTTATAAATACATGTATTTTTTGATAACCTCAAAATAATGCCTGTCTTTTCTTGCAAAAGAGATTAGCTAAAACAATGTGTGCAAATATTTTTAAAATGTAAAATATTGAAGGATACATAACACACTAAAAACATTTTGCATTTGGGATGGGGAGACTGATGGTTATAGAAAGAAGGACCTCTCAATTTATAAAAAATAAAATGAGCAGGGGGGAACATAATTGAACCATTATACGCATTTTAGGCTATGACAAACTAAAAATATCAAAACTGTAAGGGAACAACATCTGTAGTCATTTAATGTTGATATAAAGCATTCTAAAATGTGTAAAGTAGCATTTTTGAAACATAACAATACTGCACAACATATTTTAAACATTGTGCACTTGATCAAAAGTTTCACCGTTTATTCAAAAATACAAAAGCACATCTTTAAAGAGTGTAAAGGCAGCATCTGATCAGAGGTGTTACCCCATTTATTAAAGAAAATCTCCATTTATAAAAGAAGAAATAAATGAACAGGAAAACATAACTCAACCACTATAAGCCATTTAGGCTGTGACAAAATAAAAATATGAAAACAGTAAGGGAACAACAGCAGTAGGCATTCAATAGTCGATATAAAGCATACTGGCATAGGAGTCATTTTAGTGAATTATAGTTTGCATTTTAATATGTCTATTGTATTGTTTGTAGTTTCATTGTAAAGTCGCTGTGAGAATTGGAAGGGCACTTTTATAAATACAATTTACTTACATACTAAAATGCAAAACAGCATTTTAGAAACAGCTAATACAGCATAAATATATTTTCAACATTGTGCACTTCAACAAATGTTTTACTAGTTTGAATTGTCTATATGATACACTTATTTCCACAATTTATAACTGCTGGACCACATTTTTTCACATATGATATAATAAACACAGCGCTTACTTTTACTTTTGCTTGTGGCAGGTTTTCATCAGTATTCACAACTGTTTTTGTACATTTATTATTTTAAATCATTTCTTTGTGACTCAAACAAAGTAACATGCAATACAGCAGGACATGGTACACCACCACTACATTATGGAGCAGTAGGTGTTCAAAAACAGTTGACTATACTGATTAAAACAATAGTTCAGAACACGATTAAAGGAGTACAACTGTTATTTCATATCTGAAAAAAGGAGTAAGCATGCTACAAACAATCACACCAGAACATGAGTGTGTAGGTCATTAATGCATGTCCTAGGTGCGATGTTATGCACAAAGGCATGTCAGAGTGACTTACATCAGCTGGGAATGCATTAATGCCCTGATACACCCATGGACTGGAGGGGTTATCGACTTATAAAATAAGCTAGCTAACTGTATAAAGCAAAAATAAAAACCTTTTTATTCGTTAATGAATGACCAGGTGACACTTCTTGCCAGATGGCACATCATCACATCTGAACTTTCATTAATGACCTTTTATAATGCAGAAGAATATTAACTGTGGAAGGAATGATATCATACAAGCAAGTCAGTAAATAAGGGACAATTGAAAATAGAATAAAACTATATACAGTAGGACAAAATTGTTAAACAGCAGGTGCGCATTGTCAGGTGGTTACCAGCACCCCCAAACATATGATAGTTGATGTGCTCCAGTGTTGAGGGGTATTAATAATACCATTCCATCCAATCCAGTAAAAGAATGACACCAGGACTGTGTACCCACAGAAAAACACAGCAGTGTTCTAAACCAGGTGACACACCCCAGGCAGGCACCCCAACAAACTTTTGTGACATCAGCATTTTAAAATCTGAGTGAGCACTCCATTGACATGTATGGGCACCATTTTTCTACAGCTTTTCCTACTACTTATTGTTGCAATTTACAGAAATCAAAGCAACCACTGGAGTGGAGTTAACAGCCACTCTAACTACAGCAGAAACTTTAATTTTTCTAAATTGCAGCTATAAATAGTACTAATAGCTAAAGAAAGCTCGCCCATACAGGTCAAAGCTGCACTCAGCATTCATCTTCTAACATCACAAAATTAACATGGGGTGGCTGCATGGGGGTGTCAGCAGGTTCAAGAAATGCCTCTGTTTTTCTGTGGGTGTACATTCGGATGCTATAACTTTTTATTGAAGAGAAGACTAGTCAGAGTGGATCTCAGTCACTGTCAGTGCTTAATAATCCACAGACATTGCAGTAGGATAAATTTCAAAAGATTATTTTACTAGCATACAGATACAGGTGCCCCTTCCCAGTTCCCAAATAGTAAGTTGAACAATATTGCAAAGTACCCGTGCTTTTTCAAGGCTGAGGTGGTAATTGGCATTAACCATATTTAAGAAGTTTAATTAAAGTGAGTTGTAAAAGCGCAGACATAAAGTGCAAAACGTTTGTGCAAAGGATAATAATAAATGAAGATAATAAAGGGTATGCTATTAAATAATAGTAATTGATCTATGTGTATTTATTGTACCACCAAAGGCAGGTTTGTAAACTGTGTGACATATGATGGAATTTAATGTAAGATTTAGTAAAAGGTGTCTAAAAACAGATCATGTTTGCACAAACATTTTGTACATTATGTCTGCACTTTTTACCACTGTCAATTTAATTAAAATTCTTAAATAAAGTGTAATGCCAATTACCACCTCAGTTTTGACAAAGCACGGGTACCGCAAGAATATCATTTGACTTACTGTGTGGGGACTGAGGAGGCACCTGTATCTGTATGCTGGTAAAATAAACTTTGAGGAATTTTCCTACTACAATCTCTGTGGATTATTAAACTGTGGATAGTGACTGAAAGCCATACTAACTTCTCCTACTTTACTAGACAGAACTGCATGGTATTATTAATATCCCTGAATACTGGAGCAAGTCAGCTATCATATAGGTTTGCAGTGGGCTATATGACAGGAAGAAAACATTACTGCTAAAAAAATACTTTTACTGTATGTAAAAGATGATTAGGTACGAACAGAAGGAGGGAATTGACAGCACTTTTATGTTCTTTTCTTTTAACATTTTTTGGGTGTTTTATAGTTATTGGGGAAGAAGGTTCAGAAAAGAAAGATAGAACACACAATGAAAGTTATACCGGAAACAAAAAGACTACAGGTCCAGGTTGTGATGACTCAGCAGCAGTTGCAACATTGCCATTATTTGCAGCTGTTCACCCTCAGTTCTCTCCATTTGCTGCTCAGTGTTCTCCATCATATTACTAAGGTGGTCTACCTCACTCATGGTAGCCCAAAATCCACCTGTGTGGCATGACTTAGGGGTTATACTCGTGTGAGGGTGTGGGAGCAGCCACCTGGTTCCGCCTCCCTTTCCATTTCTCACTCTGTGCAGGTGGAGGCTGTGCCACCTGTTGCACAGCAGGCACATTGCTGGAAACTTCCAGTACCTTGGCCTCCCACTCTGCATGGTGGTGGTTTACAAGGTGAGTACACTGCCTACCTGTCCCAAGAGGACTACCACTGGGCCCATGCCATACTAGCACACCTCAGATGTTATATTTCACAACATTGGGGTTATCAGGCAGTGATGAAAAAAATGCCACACTATGGAGCTGCATGGTGGACCTGGCATGGGTGGGGGTCCCAGATATTACAGGCTGCTGGACACTTGAGGGGACAACTTGTTGCTGTTCTTCTTGCTGCTGTGGTTGTTGCTATAACTCTTCTTGCTGCTGCTGCTTTTGTTGAACTGCCATGGTCATGGCCAGCAATGGGGAGGCAGTGCTAGGTGCCACCAGTGGGGTGCTTGCATCATGGGACCACTATCTCCACTTCCAGGCAGAGGAGCATTAACAGGGAACAAATTCCTGTGGTTGATGCGCATGGAGCCACCACATCCTTGGCCCGACATAATGATCTCTACGCCCTGAACCAAAAACTTCTCTCCATTTTACAAAACAAAGAAATGAATTAAACTATTAAGAACAACTACTGAACAAAACATAAAAACAGGTAAAATAAAGAATCAGGAATAGAAAATCAAAAGAGGCACAACTCAAAACAAGAAATATGGCACTAAACTGCAAAAATAAGCAAACTAAACAACAATCTAAATCTCTCTCCTGTCTCTCCACAGGTAGCACTTTCTCCAGCACTTGACAAGGGAAATGTGAAACTAATTCACTGTCTTGCCTGGTTAACTCCTGCCTGCAGCATGTGACTTACAGATTGTGAGTCATGTGATCTGTGGCCATTTCAATTTTCGCACTTCTCCTTTCTGAAAAATAAGGCGAAGAGAACGTGAGTTGAAAATACAAAGTCATTTAAGGGCGTAAGTAGCTCCTTTCAATGGAGACTTTGTGTAGCCCTAAATGGATGTGAAGTAGGAAACATCATGTGCAGTGTCAGTGGTCCAGTAGGTAGCACACTGGCCTGAGGCTGGGAGGCTGTGGGTTCAGTTCCCACATCTGGCACTTGAGTTAATATTCCAGTACTGACACTGGAGTGCAGCATGAAAGGGCTGCTGCACTTCTGAGGTGCCGCCTTTCAGATGAGACGTTAAATCGAGGTCCCATCTGCCTGGATTGGTGGTAGTACAGAGGATGTTAAAGATCCCATGGCACTTATTGAAAAGAGATGAGGAGTTTTTATTGAAATAATAAACATCAAAATCAACACAACAGCAAACATTACAATCCATGATCACATTAATAAATCCACAATCCAATGAAGAAAACAAATATGAAGAAAACATATTTAGAATGTGGCATAAACAGATTTGATCCTATATTAATCAATTGACCCCGACACTCATTTATACTTAATAAAACTAGAAAAACCTTTCCACCATTTTTTTAACTTTTTCTGAATTAAATAGCTGTTCTTCCTTCAAATAGATTTTCACCAGTTCTCGAGATACTAGTTGGCTATAACACTCAAATGTCATTTTCCTTCGTAAAGCACCATTGACATCTCATCTGCCATATATAGAACCTTATACAACTAAAAATAAAGCTAATGTACTTTCACGATATAGAGCCAAACTAGGGGTAAATACCTAGAACCAAGATATTATAGGTTAAAGAAGAAAACAATTTCAAATTCCATTTCCTGCTAGATAAATCCATAAATTTCTAGCATATGAGCAATGTAGAAAAATGTTCTATAGTTTTCTCTATGTTGATACAGTCTGGGTATGGACAGGTCCTTTCTTCCTTAGCCTAAGAAAATGGGCTTTTTATTTCCTGGCATCTGATTGGCTAGTACCCTTGCTAGGGGGCACATTAACTTTCAATAGATGCCCAGGAAATAAAAATGCCAGCCTACAGTGCCCTTCACCACTCCTAGTATTCCTGTGCCCACTGCTTGCTAACTGGCTAGAATCACACTCAAGAAATTCGAAATTGCCACCATTTTTCTCTCACTTAGCAAGAGATCCTGCACCCTCCCACTGCCCAATTTAGTGCCAGCTGCCACATGAACCCGCACCCCACCTCCCCGTGCTCACGCCTGGCTACATTAATAAATTACACTGAATGAATGAGAAAACATATTAAAGAAATGAAAAGCAAGCCATCACGCTGATCGGCTTCACCTCATCGCATTTCAAAACCCCAACGCATGTGTCTCCAGAACTGTAGTCAAACTGCTCAAGTCATAAAGTCAGTACCTCAGAAAAAACTTGTTTTCTATACAAATCAAGTTGACAGTCCTGTGACTGCTTTTTCTGTCGCCACCTGATACCACTCACAGCTTCCCCAAACATAGCTTACATTCTGATTCAGCTACCACTCCTGTGCCTGCTTTTTCTGTCACCGCCGATATTACCACTCCAACACTTCCCTTGGTCCATGTTTCCATTTTTCAGCATACGCCCTGCTGTGTTTGATTCTCCCAACAGTGAACTGTACAGTAGTGAAATTAAATTAAAGTGCTCATCACTTGAGTGAATGGATGAGTGTTCAGTGTTATAACCCCCATACAGCAGCACACAAGTTCTCGTCAAGTAAAACCTTGTGTCAGACTGGGAGTGTGGTGGATAGAGGGACATTGGTGCCCAAGACTTGCCAAGCTTGAACTGTAAAGCAATAGCTGTACCACACATTAAAAAAACAAAACAGGAATGAAGCAATAAAAAAAAAACAAAGCCGTTAGACCGATCAGCTTCAAGTAAGTGGTGGTGGGCAGAACGTGCTGTTCCATGGCAACCACTCACAGTACTCCCTATATTGATTGCACCAGTAGCAGCATCCTCCTCTATCCATCGACACTGACATACCCATTTTTTCCAGGCATTTCCATTACAAAATTAAGTACCCCTTTTACATAGTGGCGTTACTTTTCGGTCTCACCTGCAGCCCAAATGTACCACCTCTTCTCCCATACCAGAACATAATTACTGACTGCGCTTTCTTCTCCTCTGTCCCAATCTGATCCGCAACTGCTCCTGGCCCCAGTAATTAAAAGACAGAGACACGGACACGTAAAAGAAACATACTTTTATGTAATAAAAGTATGCTCTGGCTGTGAAATGCTTCGCTCCGATTTTAAAAAATAACAAAAACCATTTCAGGGCTAAGAAATGGTAATTGCCTGGGTGATTGGGAGAGCAGCATGGCTGAAGTAGAGTACAGAAAGCTGTGAAAACTCCATGCAAAATTTTAATGATTTACTCAGCCTTACTTAGGTAATTAGCACTGGCAAAGTCCACATGTAGTCCAGTTGATTTTTTCTTTTAGTTGGATTCGGTAAGGGAGCGAGTAGGGTTGAACTGGATAGTCCAAGTGACCCTCAGTGTCACAAAACTAAACCGCAGCACCTTCTGCTAACAAGTACATCATTAATGCAGTAGTAGAGGGACTACTTTACAAGAACCTTTATTTTCATACTTTTTTTCCTTTATTATAATTGTTTGAATCTTTGTTTAAAATCACTAAAAGTGTTACTCATGGCCTATTTTTTTGCTGCATAATACCAGGTGAGTGGTATGGTGCACAGGACCTTCCAGAGCAGGCCTCCTGCCATGGCCGTCAAGCATCATTACGCCCCTGGACGTGTCCGGTATTGCCCAATACCGCCCACTCTGTCAGGTATTATTGCTTGCTTATATTTTGCATTACCCCTAACATTTAAACACCCATACATAATCAACCATTGAGTTTCTTACATATAAGGAGGAAGTCTATGATTATTCAGTTGTGCTAAAATAAAAGCATTCTGCATTAGGGCAATTTTGAAACAAGGATCCTTTGGATGTATAGTTTTCAGTATAATTCTATACAAAGCATGTGCATTATTTTTTATTATCATAACCTTGGTTACTTGCCACCGATATAGCTTCTGCACTGCTGGATGAAAATATATGGGGATGTATATATGAGGATTTAGTTTAGAGGCCATGCTATGCCATGCTGTAAAATACTTTCCCCAAATCATCCTACGCAATTCTCCTCTACTTACTGAATGCAGTAAACTTATTTTAACTGTTTGAGAAAAGAACAAGGTATAAAGGAATATTATATGGTCTATCATTCCAAGACCCCATTTTTCGTTTCCAGCTAGGTATAACACCTCTTGACTGGATTCAACCAATTACCCCATAACATCTGGAAAAATTACTATAAATCCTGGTCTCCAAGTTAGATGGTAATGGAAAATCATGGCTACATATTGCAAACAAGGTATAATAAATTGTTTGATAATGTGAATACATTTTTGTTTTGGAAATTTCCATTGCTTCCATCTATTTACCTTGTTCTCTACTTTCAAAATTGCTGTCTCTCAATTCTCTACAGGAAGATTTTATGAACCCAAAATAAGTCCTAAAATTTTAAGGTTCTCTTGAAATAAGAATGTCATTCTGAGTAGTTGTTGCAGTAACCCCTGCCTCTATGAATAGGCCTCTAGTCTTATGAATATTTAATTTAGCATTTGAAAGGCCAAAAAATTTGGAATTCAGCAAGGAACTCGTAATTGTGCATAATCTGAAAAACAGACATACATAGTCTGCATAGGCTTGCAAATGTAACTGCCGGTGGGATCATCCCTTGATACCAATCCAATTGGGGATGAAGTAAGGGAGTCTAAAAGGATCTAAAGAAAAATATATAAAAGGGACTTGGGGACTTCTTGTCAGACCCTCTGTGTAGCTGAAAGCTCCTTGACGTTTTTCCTTTTAAAAGGGTAAACCAAATTCGAACTATATAGAAGTTTTATTACCTTAAGTATTTTGAGGGGATACCAAAATTGTCCAAAACTGTGAAGAGATAAGAAAGATGCACCCTGTCAAAAGCCTTTCAGAATCCACTGCTATGAGACACCCTTCCTTACCTATCAAAGATAAGTGTTCTATAACGTCTCTTATAATCATAATAGCTGATTGTATTCTTCTATCAGGAAGACCAAAATTGAAAGGGTGAGATCACATTTTATCATATGTTTTAAATGATTATTTAACAGTATAGAAAATATTTTATAATCAGAGTTTAACAGAGTAATAGGCCTCCAATTTTTTTATTATCACCATATTTAAATAGATGAATAAGAAGTTCATCCATAAAAGAATTATTCGCTGAGTTTGTGTCCAAAAGAATTGAAAACCAGCTGAAGACAGACTGCCAGTTCTTTTTTAGAACTTTTATAAAACTGATTTGAAAGTTCATCTGAACCTGGTGACACATCATACATCATTTTTAGGTTTTGAATGACCCTTCTATTTCTGAGACAGACAGGGCTTGTAGGTGCAATGCCTCCTGTGGAAAGAGGGCAAATGTAATACCTTTAAATAATTATCAAGTTCCATTTGTAAATGGGGCACCAGGCTCTAGAGTCTGGTAATGACTGACAATTATACTTTGATATGTTCCACTGAATCTGCTTTATTCCCATCTGAATCCAACAAAAAGTAATAGTCATTGAGTCTTTTATTTCTTTGCATGCAGCAAATGGGTCCGTCTATAGTGGATTTTTTGGTGCTATTAGAGACATAGTGTGGATAGTCTGTGCTCTGTCATATTGAAATTTTCTCATCTCTAATTTAATACAACTGATCTGATCAGTATAATCCCTTTGAAGTATAAGATAGAGTGATTAGTCATTGTAACTGATGCCGAGTGATAAATATGTGAACAATTTCGAATTCTTAAGGATCTGCCATAGTTTTCAAACCAAGTACATAAATCAGGTTTCGTATCCATCCACCATTCACCTAAATTTGTGTACAAAAAAAAAATGAAAGTTGGGCCTGGAGGATATTCAACACTATTAATCTAACTTGAGGATCTAAGAATTGAGGCATTCAATTTCCATCTTTTCTGTTTGTAAGCTCTTGCCCCTGCTGCTTTTAGTGTGCACAACAACAAAAGGTGATCAGAAAATTCCACAGGTTTTATCTGTAAAACAACTGGTACTGAAGGAGAAACCAGCATATAATCAATTGTGGTTTAAATTTTACCTCTCATGTGATTAAATTCAGGCCCCTGCTTAAGATATGTGATACAATTATTCAATCCGGCTGTCTTAATAATGGACTCTAGTGCATTTGAGTCACAATGTATTTTTAATTATATTGTGATTTATTAAATAAACCATAATTAAATCACCCCCACAAAACCATAGTTGAGGTTACCAAGTATGGCTGTACTGCTCCCCAGACAAGCAACCCTATCAGCCTTAGTTTGCGGATTGTATATATTAATAAATCTGCAATGCATGTCATTCCATTTCCCATCTAATATCAAAAGCCGACCTGGTACTAGATCTATTAATTTATGAAGAAAAAATCAAAGAAATTAAATAAATGCCAACTCCCATCTGCACTATCAGTTCCAAATGACCAGTATAAAGGACCCCAGGGCCAGTCCTTTTAAATGTTGAAATTTGTTCTACAGAAAATATCCATGTTTCTTGTAAAAACTCACAGAAATCTTTTCCTCATGCAGATACTGAAACAATGCTTGTCTCTTAAGTGTATTTAATAAACTATGTGTATTAAGGAACCCCATTTCCTATCTGTCATCAGCTCTATTTCATTCTAACCACATTTAACTATTTTTTCCATCTTTTCTTCTTTTTATCTTTGTAATCCTCTGTGGGCAGCATAGCAGAGATCTGCATGGATTTTGAGAGTCACAGTCCCCAAGCTCCATTTCTGAATCCCCATATAGTGAATAAAGCTGCATAGGAATTATTAGATTCAAATTGAACAGAGGAAGGGGAGATTTCAGTTGAAAGTTTCTTGAAGATCTTCTAAGGGCAAAGGAGAGGAGGGTGCTGGAACTACCAACTCCTTATCTGAAATCACTGGATCCCCATAGCAAACTGGAGGTAATGCCAGAGGATCAGAGGAAACCCTCTGAGGCAGGTCCTTCTCTATAATTTCAGATGCTTGGTTCATGACTTCAGCTTTCAAAGGTGTAGGGGTGGTGGTTTGGAAAAAAACAGGCTGTGGGGAATCCCACTGACTCAGGAGTAGGGGATAGGGGTGAGCTGCCATGTGAGCCTGCTGTATCAAGAGGTCTGGGCTTACACAAGTGGCCTTATTTTTGCAGCACAAGGGCACTCACCAAACATTTGACCATACTCTTCACACAGGTCACATTTAGTGTGGTTTGCACATTGCACTGTGACATGCCCTATTTCCCTGCAGTTGTCACACTAGGGCTGATCACAAACACTTGAAAGGTGAGTCTTGGACCCACACTTATAACAAGCTCTCGGCTGAGATCCATAGAAACAAACCCTTAATCCTTACCCAACAAAATGAGTTTGAAACATGTTCTATTCCTGTATCAGTTTGCCTTAATTTTATTTTGTACTTCCACCCCTGTCCAGAACTGTTCTGAAACTAAAATTGTTCAGGGCACTCAGAACATCACATTTCTGTGACAGCCAGTAGGTAATATCTTCTACATGGACTCCTCATTCCTAAACATATAGTCATATATTTAATCAGAGGTTTAGTGAGAGGAATAACAAGAAAGGGAGTCCATATAGGGAGAACTTCACCTGACCATACCGTTCCCAAAAATGTCTAAAGCATGAGCTGATCTAAAGCTCACATCAAAATTGTCTTCTCCTGATATGTTTATGAAAGCAAACACATCCTTAGGAGAAAATGCAGCAATCTTTGAATAAACATTTACCAACATAATATCTGTCTGACCTATTTTCTAGGCCTCCTTTATAATGAATGTGCACCGATTTCATCTGAGGCTGATTCCTTTAGCCTTCAAAAAGTAAGAAATAAGAGGTTTTTGCTTTGTAGGAGATGTATTGTCTGAGTCCAAGGACACCTCCTGGTTTCTTAAAATAGTTTCAGTTTGGGAGAATCTTCAATCAAGAGTTCTCTTCTGAGGGTATTGTGATGGGTTTTAGAGCAGGCCCCATCCTCCAGTCCTGATATCAATCTTATTTCCTCTCCTTCATTGCTATGAGCTGCCCTGGGTTTCCAAGCAGGAGCAGCTTGTAGAAAATCCATGTCTGAGTCCCAAGCTAGATCAGGAACCCATATACCTGTTGGAGCCTGCTTCCATCCTGCTCCTGCAAGTGCTTGCTGTGGAGACCATGGCCCTAAAGGCAGAGCAGGGAAGGATATTGAATCTGTTTAGTTCCTAAATGTGCTACTCCAGTCCCAGTGTTAGTGACCTGCTGATTTAAAATGTTCATTGCTAATCTTGGATCTTGTATAGGGTGTTCTGATTTGTGAACAAAAATTCTGTAACACCATTTTGTGAAGCCGCATTGGTCTGAAAGGTTATTAAAGGAGACTTGTCTTTCAAGACACTCGCTGGAGTCTTAAAATAAATCCAGCTATTTTAGTCAGGGTGTGCTAGCACGGAGGAGAAGCCCAGATTATTAGATGATTGAGCTACTACATGCTTCTCTTGTTAAAACATAGTGTGAAAATTTCAGCAGAAAACTTTACCCTTCCTGGATAAATACAGGCTTTAGGCACTCATCAATCCACTATATTACTGCCAGCCTTGCATAGTATATTATCCTTACTTAAAGGGTCATTCAAATTGATAGAAACTGAAGCT
Organism: Neoceratodus forsteri; assembly: GCA_016271365.2. Classification (NCBI taxonomy): domain Eukaryota; kingdom Metazoa; phylum Chordata; order Ceratodontiformes; family Ceratodontidae; genus Neoceratodus; species Neoceratodus forsteri. The sequence continues at coordinate 421,871,181 of CM057451.1, forward strand.
GAATCACCACACCTCTTCAGGGTCTTTGATGATACTGCGCATCAGGGACGCTGACAGTCTGGATTTTTCCTTTGACAGTAGACTCTACAGTGAACTGCAGCTTTGCAAATTCCTTTTGTTTTCCAACTCAGACTGTTTAAGGATTGCATCAGGTGCCTCCGTAATGTTCCATCATCACTTTGGTACAGACCTTGTCTGTCTCTCGGCCTTCATTAAAATTACTTAAATCTTCCGTGGAAAGATAAACCTCATGTAGATCCTCATCTGAATCATGCTCAGAACTCATCTTGAGAGCAGCCTCTGCCTGTGATGCAGCGGGAGAGGAGGCCAACTCCCCACCAAATGAGCTTCTGCTTGCTCCGGTGTCCGGCTCTGAGTGGCCATCATACAGACTGACAGCCTGTCTCCCTACTGACGAGTAGGGAATTTCCCGGTGTCCTGGCCATATTTCCCTCATTCACTAAAAGTCGACCAACAGCTTAATCTGGTTCAAGGTCAGTTGGCATTCATCTGTATCCCTTCCCTGGGTCATGCCTGAAAATAGGCAGGATTTGCTCTAGTGCACTTACCCAGTCAACACAAAAAAAAAACACTAAACATATTGCATTTACTTTGCTTAGGGAGTAAAACTTCACTGTATCTCTATTCTCCAGCACTGTGTGATCAGCATTGTTTGCCAGTAAAATGGTCTATGTCCTTTAAAGGTGTCTTTTCACTTACATGCCCTACATGGGTTGAACCTGGGCTGTCTGGGAGAATTTTAGCACCCTCATGCACTCTCCCACCCACTCCACTGAGGGGGCTGCCATGTGGAACCTGGGGCTAGGTTGAAAACCTCAGGAGACGAGGCATTTGAGGAAGCTAGCCTAGACTTGTGTAAATTGCTCATGGGTGCCCTGATGGAGACCCCTTTGGTGGAGACCTTCAAGAGAGTCCTTAAGACCTTCCTGTTTATGCAGGTGTTTGGTGATTAATTCTCCTACACCACAAAATAGACATCCCAGTTATTTATTTATTTATTTTCCAAGTCCAGGCATGGTCTGTGGTAATAGTGTAGGTAGGGAGAAATTGTCAGAGTGGATGTGCAAGTGGTCCTTTATCTGCCATGAAATTCTTTCTTTCTTTCTTTCTTTCTTTCTTTCTTTCTTTCTTTCTTTCTTTCTTTCTTGATTTATTCATTCTGGTTGTATTGCTGCTATAGCCACTAGGGAAGTTATTTATCTAGGACTTATTTATTTCATTTTGTTTAATTTTATTATTTGTGCTGTTAATGATCTGTATCTTTTCCACTTTAGAAACACAAAAATTCTGCATAGGGATGGTGGTGGTGCTCCAGGACAGGAATGTCAAGGTGCAAAGCAAAACAATTGGGTACACACCACTTCAAACAGAATTAGAAATGAACACATTGGCTCAGTAGTTCAAACTTTGTTGTCCTTTATTAAAAGGTACAATCATATATTAAAATCAGGCATACTGGCTGTATACCTAATGTGTTTTGGATATTAAGTCCTTTATCAAAGGCTAATGAAGTCATGCAGGCTCAGACAATAAATGCATAACAATAAATGAAGTATACAAGTGAGATAAAGAGCATACTTTAAATTCATTGGATAAAACATCTTAATACAAATGGGTGGCATATACAAGTGATGAGGAGAACATACTTTGAATTCCTTGAAGTAAATTACTCACTACTAGAGATTTCTCAAACAAACCGCCATCTTATAAGGGCACTTTGTTGCATACTATTCCTTATAGTTTAAAGTCTGTTTTTTGTTCATTCTCTGTTGCTGCCCTCATTTTTGGAACTTGATACTTGATGATATAAGATCTGCTCCCTCATTATTGAGTTTTAAATCAAGTTTGTATTTATATGAAATGAATGTTTGTAACTATTCTGGTAATGTTTCGTGATGTTTTATCTGCATTTGTGTGTGTGTGTTCTCGTTATATAATTTATTTTGGATCAGAACTGAAAATGGATTTGATCCAGTGTCCTTACCAGTGAACCAAATAAAAATAATATAAATAAAAAATAAAAACAAAATCCCAATACTGAAGTAAGAAATATAAAGATGTACCTAAAATCAATCAAATAATTACCCATGTATGAATCACATAAAATATATCAAGAACACTTATTTAAAAGTAAACAATCATAATCAGACCAGTGAAACATGAGGAAACAGTAACAAAAAGAAGCATTTATAAATGCCGAATGTTGTTTGCTGGCATTAGCAGTGGAAGTGCAGGAGTTAGCAGATACAGTATAGGAATGGCAGTGAAGTATTTAACTGACACCAACTCCACCCCCACCTTGTAGAGATAGATAGGCATTGGGTGTGCCTTGTGTCATCACTCATAATGGTCATGACATTTCACCTCACCCTACCCTGCAGACATTTACAAGTGTCAAGGTGTGCTTTGGGGTGTTCAGGCTTTACATTCACCTCATTCCATAAGGAAATATGCTGCAATGGGTGCAGCATAGGAGAATGGGAGTGAACTCTAGAACCAAAGTGTCCAAGGTGCACCTCGATGCCTGTCACTGGCTGCAGGTTAGGGGTGGGGTTGGAATGGCATGAGCATTACTGTCGACAATCCCAAGTCACACCCTGATGCCTGTCAGTTCCTACAGGGTAGGACGTTATGGTCGAAAACCCTAATGCCTGGGTGTTTTTGGTATTTTTACTCAAAGTTTTCAACATGGGCTTTTTGTAACCCTACCACTTGACAGTGACACTATCAATTCGTTAGCCAAAAGTGACTTTGAGAGGCGACTGCACCATTTAGTGCCACAGGTGCAAAAACACATTTCGAACAGGATGTGAAAATGACAGCTGTACTGTTCATGAGGAGGTGTAAAAAATGGCAATGTTGAAAATCTGGAGTGAAATATAAAAATTTCAAAGTTACAAGCAGCGTAGGAACTGTGCAATGCATCTTCTGGTAAAACAGTCATTTTGGGGAATCTTTTCACCAAGTTTTCAACATAGGGTTTTGGGGGCCTACCTATGAACTGTGATACTGTCATTCATTAATCAGTCCCAAAATGTGGTTCTCCATGCAGTGACTGCAAAATCACCTTCGGGCCGAATAACACAAATGACAATGACTGAGGTCATGAGGTGGGTTCCCAAGAACCCATATTGAAAATTTGGTGAAAGCATTTCCAAACATGGCTGAGATATGCATCAAAGCTGAAAAAAACATTTATGCCATTATGAAGCTTATCGGCATTTCTTCAGTTCACGGTCGGTTTTGAAGAGTGCAGACCTGTTCCTGGTCCATCAAAGATTGTCGCTGGCCTCTGGAGGAGGTAAGTATGGGGTGAGGTAATGGGGATATGGGGTATGCAGAGGGATGGGTGAGGGTTGGGGAGGGCATAAGAGTCAACGAGGGACCATTTGTTCTTATAGGTCTGTTTTTTTTGTACAAAGACGACGTGAGACTTTTGCCATGCTGTGTTGGGCTCTCAGCATGGCACCTGAAAGTTTCTTTGGGGGCAGTGGAGCCGATGGGGATTGGGCACCACTGTGGGACATACAGACTTTTGCCACACTGGGATGGGCTCCCAGTGTGGCACCTAGTAGTTTGTTTGGGGGCAGTGGAGCTGGAGGAGATTAGGGCACCCCCGACCGGCCATACAGTGTGCTGGGGCTCAAGTGAGCCATGTAGGATTGGGCAAATCTCCCCTCTGCACACAACAAATGGGGTGTATCATGCCAATGGGGACTGGGCTACCCATTGGCAAATGAACAGGGAAGGGATCATGCTGACAGTGGGATTGGGCACCTCCCATTGACTTTCTTTATTTATTGAAATGTTTCACCAGGAAGGCACACTGAACGGTGGGTGGTAGCTTTCCATCTGCTTTGGGGGACTGTGAGAGGCTGACTGAGAAACTGTCACCATGGGGACACCACACAATGCAGCTTGTAATTGGCTGCTGCAGTCAGGGATGCCCCAGCCAAAACAGCTGATTGCGTAGTGATGGGGTGCTCCTGATTGTAGTGGCTAAGTTTCTTTACACATTGTGGCATGCTCATTAACTGTTATCATCAAAAGCATGCTCCTCATTCGCAGTGGCAGAGACCAGACTGAGAATGGACTGCTGCCACCTCATTGCAGGGCGTGGCCTTCCTGGTGTAACATTTCAATTAGGACATGGTGGCAGCTGTGTCATCTGCCTCACAGTCCCCAGAAAAGCTGACATCAGGGGTGCCCAACTCTGTTGGCATCATCATGCCCCTCCAGTTCATTTGCTGACGGGGAGCCCAGTCTCCATTGGCATCATGTCCTGTGCCAGTTGTTTGCCAGATGCTGCCAATCCCCATTGGCATTATTCCCCACCCTTTTATTTGCCGATGGGATGCCAATCCCAGTCAGGCTCCAGTCCCCAGCACCTCAAAACATGCAGGTTGCATGTTGGGAGCCCACCTCAGCGTGCCAAATGTACCTGTCTAATGAAAAACCTTTCCACTATGTTTATTTATTTATTTTAACCTGTAAAGTAGAAAGCAGTCCCTCACTGTCTGTGGCCACTTCTGCCAACCACACCACCACTAGAATACCCCACCTCCCCACCCCCACACCATACTTACCTCTGGATCCTGATACAATGATCTTCAGTGGAATAGAACATGTCTGCACATTCTTCAAAGTCACCATGAACTGAAGAATTGCCGGTAAGCTGTATAATGGAATAAGTAGGGTTTTTCAACTTTGGTACATATCTTAGGCAGTTTTGGGAATTTTGCAACTAATTTTCAACATGGGTTATTGAACCCTCCTCATGAATTCTGCCACTGTCATGGCATTATTCCATCCCAAAAGGAGATTTAGTGGTCACTGCATGGAATCACTTTTCGGGACCAATTAACAAAACGACAGTGCCACTGTTCATGAAGTGGGCTCTCAAAAGACTATGTTGCAAAGTTGGTGAGAAAATCCAAAAATTATTGTTTTATGAGCGTGTGTTGTGCAGTTTCCACACACGCCATAACTTCATGAATCTGTAATATTTTCACTCAAGATTTTAACATTGCCATTTTTCCACACCTTCTTATGAACAGTACAGCTGTCATTTTTCACATCCTAGCTGAAATGTGTTTTCTTAAATCTGGAGGAACTTTTCGGAAGTGTGAAGTAGCTGAGGTATGTATGTCATGTTCTGGTTTGTGTTCACGTGTTCCTATAGCAATTCTCAAAACTTGGCTATCTGGTACCATGTGCAATACATAGGCTAGTGTTCCATTCATCATCCATTCATCAGCTTTGTTTATATTCAGGTGGGTCAATGTGACATGTGATCAGTGGCCTGAATAGATGACAGTAAGAGTTCCTTACTGTGCACTGTAAGGCATTGCTTCTGGCAGGGCATCGACAGCATGGGTGCCTGGGTGCTTGAGCACCCACAAACTTGAAATGGGCACCCTCAATTCCCATTCAGCTCCCAGAGCCTCCCTCCCAAATCCCCACCCTGCCTGATCATTCCTCCCACCTGTTTAATCCATTCCCAAATGATCCGAATCCCTTTCCCCGACTTAGCAAGCAGAGTCAGCCAGTCATGGATGTAGTAGCAGAACAGTAGCCCCACAGCATAATTCCACCACTGCAGTGCACTCCCAACAGCTGACAGTGACAGTGAAGTGTTATTTCAATTTACCTTACCAGCAGCAGCAGTAAGTCCTCCAGGCCGATTCAGTGCGCCTGTGTGCAGCATTCAGCTTCAATAATTAATCAGCCGCACCAGAAATTGTGCTTTCTCTTGCTCCCTCAGCAGTCACTAAAACATTGACAGTCTCTCCTGGTCCTGTATCCTAGGCTCCTGGATCGATTCCTGATGTCTGACGATCTCTCCTGAGCACTTGACCTGACGACTCCCAATCCGACCCTAGTTCCACTCTCCAAAGTCCCGACTGAGTGATTGCTGGCTCCTCCAATTCTACACAGACAAGGAAGCCCTGACAAATAACAAGTCAGGAGATGGTCATGTGATGTGGGCAGACAGCAGCTTCACTGTAGAGCTGCATAGTAGAGAATTTGCAGATCAGTGAAGGAGTGAGCAGCAGCACTGTGGGAGCAGCCAGAGTTGGAGACTTCAGTTACTTTAATAGTGTGCGAGTGAGCGTTAGTGGAGGAGGTGATTCAGCAGCTGCTAATCTGTACTATAGTACTACAGTAGCAGCCAGTACAAAAATATAGAATTTCTTTTACAATTGTACTTTTCTTTTGACTGAGGGGGACTGTTGTTGGAGTCGGAGGGAGTGTACATTTGTATGCACCATTGAATGGAGAGGAGGAGGGAGGGAGTGTGGAGTGAGGGTGGGAGGGGTTTTATCAGTAGTCTCTGCATACTGCAAATTGTGACCACCATCCCCATCATCTATCCAGATCTTCAATTCATTTAACATAGACAGCCTGGGCTTGAATTAAATAACTGAACTTTTGGACAAACAAATAAAAATAATTGTTTTGTGTGGACACTTGACTCTGTGACCTAATAGGCAGTAGAGTAGCACACAGTACAAACAGTACTAGTGTCCTGACCAGTCCAGAATTATAGTACAATATATTATTATTTTATATTTTCTTATTTTTCTGTACTTTAAATTGTGACTGTCAGCTCAGCTAAAGACACTTGAGTATTTCTGTGTTCAGAGAGTAAGAGAGAGTGGGTTTGTGCCTTAGAGAGAGACAGTCTGAGTGTGAATGACCCATAGACTATAGTGCTCTACTGTGAGCAGCCAGCAAGAGAAAACAGCATTTAATATGTATTAAAGAAATTTAGCCATGAGTGTGTGAGTCTGTGACTGTTAGTCACTCTGACTAGAATACAGAAGAATAGTGCATGCAGCCAACAGCATTTCATTGTACTGTTACATTTTATTATTTACAAAAAGAAAAGAGTTAAGGGTTTAGCCATCCATCCAAACCACCAGTGTGTGCTGTGTATGTGGGCTGGACTGGGCCTAGGGCTAGGCTAGCCAGTGGGGGGAGAGGGCAGCTGCTGTCTGTCTTCTAAGTTCTGACTTAAGTGAACGGACATTGTTTGCTGTGACAGACTGCTAACTGCACCCTGCAATCCTGTTCAAGAAGTTCTCCTCCTGACCTCTACATTGTCACACAGTCCTTCTGTCCTGTCCTGTCCATATCAGTGTCTGAAGGTCAGAAAGCAACAAAATACAAAAAATATTGAAGTCAGATTGTTGATTGCACAGAGGTGTCTACTGTGCCATAAAAGTGAATAGGCAGTGCTCTGTCTGTGTGCCTGTGATCTCTGTGTGAGGTGAGGAGCTGAGACTTATCTAGCCTGTCACAGTCCTCCTGTCCTATCCGTACCACCAGTGTTTGACCATCCAAAAGCCAACAAAATACAAATAAAATATTAAAGTCTGCGCTGCCTGTATGTGCCTGTGAACTCTGTGTGAGGGTTAGCAGCTGAGTCTTATCCAGCAGCCTGTTGCAGTAATCCTGTCCTGTTTGCACAGTCCATACAAGTGTCTGTCTGTCCATAAAGCATAAAAACAAGACAATCTCAGACCATGGAATTTTAAAGGGGTCTGTTGTGTCATAATTCAAGTGAATAGGCAGTGTTCTGTCTGTGTGTGCCTGTGAACTCTGGGTGAGTGTGAGCAGCTGAGACTTATCTAGCCTGTCACAGTCCTCTTGTCCTGTTCATACCACCAGTGGCTGGCCGTCCAAAAGCCAACAAAATACAAATAAAATATTAAAGTCAGAGTGTTGATTGCACAGACATGTCTGCTGTGCCATTAAATTGAATAAGCAGTGCTCTGTCTGTGTGTGCCTGTGAACCCTGTTTGAAGGTGAGCAGCTGAGTGACTTATCTAGCCTGTCACAGTCCTCATCTTGTCCTGTCCTTACAGTCCTACCAGTGTCTGACCATCCAAAACCAAGAAAAAATAAAAATAAAGTCAGACTGTTAGGATTTAAGAGGGTCGTTGTGTCAAAAAAGTACTGCTAACTATTTGTCTAGTGATATTCTGACCTCTACTGACTCTCTGTAATATTTTAATCACATTCTGTCCAGATCAGTAACTAACAGTGTAACCTATTCTGAATCAGAACAAGAAAAACACACATTGTAAGTTAAAATGGACAAGTTTATTAAAAATGGGCTAAACAAAGTGAGGCAAGCAGCACTAAAGCAGCACCAAGTGACGTAGCAAGTTCTGAGACTGAAGCTGAGGAAATAGCAGCTGCACAAGTTCACATTGCTAGGGATGTGGACGGTCGATGTTGAGGAGCCATGTAGAAGCAGCAGCACTCTGTCTGTAAAGCAAAACCAAGACAGAAATCATTAGTAGTGTCCAAGAAAGAGGCCGAACCTTTCAAGAAAGGTGGATTGACTGGTTCAAATGATTACTGTATGATTCAAATCAAAAAGGCCTTCTGTTCAGCATGTAAAGAGGCAAGAGAAAAAACTGCTTACATTTTCCACAAACACTGATGAAGCATTCACAGTTACTGGTTATAGTGCATGGCATAAGGCAATAGAAATATTTGAATCCCATAAGAAAAGTGGCTGTCGGGGCGTGGTTTGGTTGCCAACATGGTGGCAGCTTAATTCTGAGCTCACCTTGGACCGGTAATATCAGAGCTCAGGCACCGTGACCCTTGGGCTACAACAACCCCAAGTAATTGAATTTGATGGGGTAACCTCCCTTACCTACCAACGTGTAGCAGCATCCATATCAAGTGCCCTTTGAGACAGGAGAAGCGTCAGATCTTGTGCAGTGCGATAAGCTGTAGGCTGAGCAGGCCCCACCGGGGAGATATCGGGTTAGTGGCGAATGGAGTGGCCAGAGCATTGAACCTCATTAAATATGCCTTGTATACACATCAGCAGCAAAGGAACTTATCACCTGGTCTCTGCTTTTGTGCTAAATATTCATGGCTTCACAAAGCAAGCAGGGCCAATCAAGCCCGAATACAACATCAGCCATATCACCACAATCTGTAGCTGACTCTCTGCAACATATCACATGGATGCTGGAAGTGGTGTTAAACCAGGTGGAAGACATTAGCACCACATTATCAGGAACAGTGACCGATGTCAGAAATTTACAGGACCGCATGAATGTGTCGGAGCAGTGGATGGAGACATGCGAGCAGCATTAATCCAAACTCCTTCATCGCTTGCAGCAACAGGAAGAAAGAATTTCAGTGCTACAAGACAGAGTAGAGGATCAGAAGAACAGAGCCAAAAGGAATAATCTGCATATAATAGGCATACCAGAAGGAGTGGAGGGCAGAATATGAAGAAAATCCTAAACAAGTCTCTGCCCACCATATTAGGGATAGATTGCAAGGAAATATGGATGTAGAACAGAGCATAGGCTAACAGCCAGAAGAGACAGGAATTCCTCGATGCCAAGAACAATTATAGCATATTGTTTGCACTATACCACAAAGGAGAAAGTTCTCAGCATGGCAAGAGATTTAGAGAGGTGCGTTGGCAAGGTGCTACTGTGCTATTCTATCGAGACTTTGCTCATGAAACTGCCAGCAAAAGACATGCCTTTGGCCTCCTCAAAACATTTCTGTATCACTATAACTTTCACTTTAAATTAGGGACTTACCAGTTTATTGGTAATGAAAGATGTCAGGAACTGGTGGCAGAACATCCCTTAGAAGTAGAGCGATGGCTTGCTAAATTCTGGCCCGAATTGCCTACTCCCAACTACATCTCCCAGAAGGCTCTGGGAACCTAACACCCTAAAGGGAACTATTTGGACAGGCATCAGAATTCAGGGACAGTACAAAGGGCAGATGTGCAACACCAAGGAACGGTCCCCAGAACTTATGGGCCCTCCTGACCTCTTTCAGATGCACCCTGCTCCTCATGTGCAACCTCCACAATCCCACACAAGGCAAATACTGCTATGCCACTTCGATCAGCAACTTCATTGTCTTGACATAGACAGATATCTAGGAGTGGTGGCCAAAATATACAGGACTCTGTGATGACGGCTCCTCCAGCAAAGGCTTCCTGGGAAGATAAAGTCTCTCCTCCTTGTAACGTCCATTCCCTGCTCTTGATATCATGGATATGGACACTAACACATCGAAAGACTGGGCGCTTATATCTGAAGCCACTTTAGTAGAGGTGGTTGATGCTGACCCCAATCAGACCCGGCTAATCTCTTATGCTGCAGCAGTAGCCAAGGAAGGTTTAGTGCCTCCACCTGAATCTCAATCGACTAGTGACACAATGATGATCTCCTGGTTGATAGCTTGGACTTTTCTAGCTCATGTATTGTCAATCTGCTCTGATATAAGTTGTATATTTAACTTCACTATGTTGCTTACTGCACCTATACCCTAATAGGAGTCATGGTGGCGGCTTCTTGGGGTCACTGTTGTCCTGACCTAGGCATTACCCCCTTCCTACCCCATGCACTGCGTAACTAGGGTTCAGGAGCCCTATATTTCTGTTAGTTACAAGTGGGGGTTCACTTTCCTATGGGACCCTGGATTATTCAGGAAGCAGAGAGTGCAGAAATGTTGGTGTTGTGACCACTCCCTTCCTGTAACAGCACCTACATGTCCACATGGGGCCTCTACCATTAGGTAAGGCCGTTCCCACTACCTGTTTTCTGCTGCCCAACCCTCTCTAGGAATCCCTTTATAGTCCCTACATAGGGTCCCTTCCCTTCCCACCGATGGTCCAAAGCCTGACCTTTGGGCATATTACCAACCCAGAGCTCAGGATCTTAGTTGGCTCTAAACACTTACCTCTTATAAGGATCTAAGGGTTGGTGTAACTGAGGCCAAATTTTTCTGAGGGCCTTTTCACAGAACCTCAATCCTATAACGCCTTTGCGCTGTTACAGTTTATTTGTGCTTCTTATAAGAATTGTTTCTGTGGTGGGGCCAGATGGGTCTATTACCTAGCCCTCAGTTAACCTCACAGCTAAGTTAGAGATATTTAGAATAGATATTTCACTTGTACTATACTCTAAGCTCTGTGTTGTATTTGTTTATTGCAGCCTCCTGTTCAAAGTGTGAATATCCCTTGCTCCTTTGGTGCTTGTCTTCCTTCTCATCTGGCAGCATAGGAGGTTTCTAGCTTGATTTGTTTGTTCTTGAATATATTTAACAGGGTGATTTATAACCTAGATGACTAGCTACAGTCCTGAGGTAAGTACAAGTTACATATAACTCAAGTAAATATATTGTCCCCCTATGGCATAGCCAGCCCTGTTAGCTCCCCAGCAGTTCTGGTATCTTGGAATGTCAATGGTTTAAACCACCCTGTTAAATGGACTAAAGTGCTACAGCATTTGCGTTCTTTACACTCAGGTATTGCCCTACTTCAGGAAACACACCTTTTGAAGAGGGAAATCACCTGGATGAAGAAATCATGGGTGGAAAGGGTCTGTGCCAGTTCGCCTCCTAAGACAAGAAGGGTAGCCATTCTAGTCCAGCGCCTCCTCCTGGACCCTGAAGGAGTCCAAACATGATTCACATGGCAGATGGGTGGTTGCTAGGCTATCTTCCCCAGAAGGGACTCTGATTATCTGTAATCTGTATGCCCCAAATGCAGATCATCCTGAGTTTTTTCCCCTCGATCAGTCAGGCTATCTCCTCCTTAACAGGATGATGTGGAACCGATTATAATTGAGAGATTTTAATATGATGTCAGATGTGTTTGTAGATAAGTCCAACCCTACCCCCAGGCTAGATCCAAGGCTAGTCTGGGTCTTCAGGAAATGGGACAGGAATGGGGCTTAACGGACGGTGGCGCGGGACAACCCAACTGTGAGGGATTATACGTTTTATTCCTCAGTACACTCTACCCACAGTCATATAGATTTTTTCTAACTAATGTGGTAGCATCTCAGAACACTCTAAATGCTAAACTGGGAACATTATCATTTCAGACCATGGCCTAGTGTCAATATCCTATACAAGGGGAGCTAACCTAAAACAGGTACCCTTTGGAGGTGTAATTCCCTGCTTAAAGACCGGAATTCCTCAAAACAATTTCTCAGGCTGTGAAGGTTACTTTGCTTTCAATGCCCACTGTGGTGTCTCCCAGGCACAGTGTGGAAGCCTTCAAGGCGTCCTACGCATCATTGCTTTCTGGCTACCAAGAAGAAAGCTCATAAAGCTAACTTGGCCCAATGGCAAGCAATCATAGCCACCCTGAATCCCACTTTAAGGCTTCCTCCAGCCATAGGTCAGACAATTCCCTTTATTCAGTGTATTGTGGGCCTTAAGTACCAAATCAATGCCACCTTATACCAAAAGGTGGGATGGGTCTCAATGAGGTTCAAACATGCATATTGGGAGGGGGGATAGGCAGATTGTTAGCTTTCAGGCTTCGAAGCAACAAGCTTCATCCCAAATTCGGACCCTTGGTACTTCCTCTGGTAAGATTGTCAATAACCCTCAAGATATTAATGACATCATGAAGGTCTTCTATGAAACTTTATATAGATCACAGGCTGGTCTCTCGGCATCACAACTAGAGCAAGAGATGGACCAGTTCTTTCCTGAGATTCGTCAGACCAGAAATTACCCCATTGCAAAGGTCCACCTTGGAGGCCCCATTAACTCCAGTGGAACTACGGTAAGCCCTATTCCGTATGGCTAAAGGTAAATCTCCTGGCCCAGCTGGGATGACGGCCGAGTTGTACCAAGCACTAGTGGAGGATATTTTGTAGCACTTTCTCCTCGCTCTACATAAAGCCCATACAGCTGGCTCATTCCCCAAACTGTGAGAGGGGCTCTTATTACTCTCTTACCAAAAAATCTAATGACCCCTGACTGTGCCAACTACCGCCTAATCTTCTACTCCCAGTTGATACTAAAATACTGGCCAAAATCCTAGCCATGCGGATGCAGGGAGGTACCCTCAATTATCTACCAGCCCAGGTTGGCTTTATGCAAGGCAAATCTGGCTCAGATAATACTAGGCTCCTCCTGAATTTAAAATGGATAGCTTCTCAATCTCCCAACTCTATGGCTGCCATGGCAATTGATTTCACTAAAGCCTTTGACTCTGTTGAGTGGCATACCTGCATTAGGTAAGCTATGGCTGTATGGTTTGGCCTAGTTTTGTCAGTGGGTAGTTACTCTGTATGGTTCCCCGATGGCTAGAATTTTGACTAACACCACTGTCTCTACACATTTTCCCTGTATAGGGGCACCAGACAAGGCTGCCCCATCCCTCTTCTATTCCTGGTGGCCTTAGACCCCTCATATAGGGCCTTTATTGCCTCACCCAATATCTCTGGTATTACATTCTCTGGGAAATCTTACCTAGTAGCTGCGTACGCTGATGACCTGCTCCTGACCCTCTCTCATCCGGAACAGGCACTACGGCATGTTCTTCCCTTCTGCAGACCTATGCATCTTTCTCAGGTCTTTGCGCTAATCAGAAAAAGACATCCTGGCCCCTGTCAATACGGCATGCACCAGACCCGTTGCCTACAGGGGACCGAACTTGTAGGCTATACAGGGTTTTCGTACTTGGGCATAACCATACCTACTAAATGAGTGGATCTAAAATGGGTCAATTTCGCGCCACTGCTGACTCACCTGTCAGCAGAGATAGACAGATGAAAAGACTCAACTATCCTTACCTGGGAAGGTTGATGGATATCCGTATGCTTTTGTTGCCCCGAGTCATGTACTTATTTAAGAACCTTCCAATACGTCTCTTCTCCAAGCTTTTTGCATCCATGGAAACCCAGTTATCTGTTTTTTGTGGAGGTAAATCTCAGGTGAAGCAAGTACACAAATTAAGAGCGCATTGGTCCAAGGGTGGTTTGGATCCCCTGGATTCAAGGATACCACCTATCCTGTATAACTGCCGCTGCTACTAAGTGGTTCATCCCTAGTCTGTTACCCTCTCCACTTTGGGTACAACTGGAAGCTGATTTAGTGGCAGACACCCAGCTGCATCTGTTTCTACACCCCAAGACCCACTCCCAGTGCACTTTGGTACCCTTAGTAGCAGAGACCAAACAAGTCTGGCATTTACTCATGTCCCTCTCTCATACTCCCAGGGAGGTTCAGACACCTCCATGGCTTTATGCCCGATATGGCATAACAAGGCTTTAGCAATTGGGGATGATCTTCTGTACTGGCCTACATGGGAGGCCTCAGGGACTCCATTATAGACAGGATCTGTGTATACCTGACTCCTCCGTTTTGATGTCCTTTGACCAACTGCAGCAGAAATTCCATATCCCAGGTAGTATTTTTTGGAGATTCCTTCAAATACGTAAAAGCTATACAAAGCCCGTATGTACACCGATCCAAAATGGGAATGGTTAGCACACAGATATGAAACCCTCTCATCTGGTGGGCTTATTGGGCACTTTTATAAGACATGGAGGGATGCTCAGGTAGACCCCTCAAATTCGTGTAGGTTGAAATGGGCATCTATTCTCAACACCCCATATTTCTCAGGACTCCTGGAACCCTATCTCTGGGATTGCCATTACATCTATACAGATACTAAAAGTCATTTCATACAGCTTAAAATATTGTTGTTTTGGTATCAGATGCCAGCATCCCTGCATTCTCATGGCCTACTACAGCACTCTAACTGCTGGCGTTGTCACAAACCTGGAGCCCACCTACTTCATATTCTATGGACATGCCCTCTGCTCTCACCTTTCTGGTCATCTTTTGCCCAGGATTGCTCTCTGATACTTGTTTCTCAGATACTTTTTTCCAACCCTAAGCTCCTCCTTGAGGATACCTTCTCCCTAACTGCCTTATCTCGACCTAAGAGACAATGGGTTGCACTTGCCCTTATTGAAGCTAAATGACTAATACTTATGCACTGACACCAACCAATTCCACCACCTCGCACTAACTGGCATGCTGCCCTTGCTAGATCATCTATTAGACCATCTGTCCTGTATTCAAGTAGGTTGTATGGACCAATACGATGCCAGATGGAAGCTTACCTTCACTCACCTTTTGCAAAATTCCAATCTCTTACTGTAATCCTCCTATATAACTTGTTTGCTGCTTTATTGTCATGTTTTGCAGTCTTGCCTTTAGACGGTCTAATATTTGAGGTCTTCTGATGGCCTCTACTAACTATTAGATACTGTATGTTTTGAATATCATGCTGCATTATTATTATGATATTTGTGATTACATAGAGCTTGATACAGCTGCATATGGACCAGGCAGCTTTGGTGGCCTTTCGGTATATAATGCTGTACCTATGTCTGGAAAACTAATAAAACTATTCTATGATAAAAAAAAAGAAAGTGGCTGTCACAGTGAGTCTTTAATGAAAACGCTGGACAAGTAAAATGTGTACAGCATTATGTCTGATGCCAGTAGGCAGAGCAGTAGATGCAAGGACTGCACTTTTGAAATGACGACAAAATTAAGATTATTGGCCCGACAGGTGCTTGTTGTCAGGGTCCATAAAGATGAGAGTTCAAATTACATGCAAGTGCTAAAAGTGCGAGCCACTTATTGTCCACAGTTGCAGCAGTGGTTGTTAAAGGATAGCTACAGGTGGTTGTCTCATGACATAATGAATGTAATGCTGGAGATTATGGACTAGATGTGCAAAGCACAATTGTTTCCAAAATCAAAGCAGCTCAGTATTTTGCTGTAATGATGGATGAGACAATGGACATTACTGTTCATGAGCAAGTCTCAATATGTTTTCGATTTGTTAGCGAGGATTTTGGAATTGAAGAAGCATTTTAGGATTTCATGAAATACTAGCTGTAGATGCTGCTACACTTTTAAGTATCCTGAAAGATGTTCTGTTACATTTTGACTTAGATATACATAAATGTAGGGGTCAATGATGGGGCTGCTACTATGGCTGGGATTCATTCTGGAGTGCAGGCTAGGCTACATGCCGTTGAGGCCCTTTTCGTACATTGTTTGGCACATTCTTTGAATCTTGTAGTACAGGACTGCATCAGCAAAATACAAGAATGTTGAGACATGCTAAATCAGTTATGGAGAACTCATAACATTCGTTAGAACTATCCAAAATGGCTAACCTTTTTGAATACATACAAAGCGGCATGGAGGACACTAGGCCTGGCTCTTTATGGTCATTTGCACTCCAACAAGGTGGACAGTGAGGACAAACAGTTTAAATTCGATTCTAGAAAACTGCTTAGTGTTATTGGAATTTGTGGACAGTGTGTCCTCAGAGAATACGCAGGAGTGTGGGGCAAAAGCAGGAGGGTTCTTGGCACAGCTATGATCATTTAAAGGATTTTTCTTCTTAAGTCTTCTTAAAAGTTTCTCTTACTGTGACAGCGTAAACACAGCCCTTCAGGCAACCTCTCTCAATTTCTAAACGCTAATGGTATGATTCAAACTCTTATTGATACTATACAACAATGCAGAGGGCAGTTTGACAGCTTCTGGAGTATGGTGGAAGGAAGAACTGAGGAATTGCAATTAGATGAACCAGTTCTTCCACATCAACACAAAGTTCCTCGGCATATAGATGATGTCTCTCAATCAGTTACTGATGCATCCCCAAAAGACCACTTCCGGAGAATATTTTTCCAAGTGATTGATCAGGTTGTTGTTTCACTCAAAGATAGATTTCAGTCTCCAGCTCAGAAGCTCATGTTACATGCAGAAACATTTCTGATAGGACAAGGGCCATTAGATCCCATATCTGATTTTTATGGTAATGACAGCACATAGAGGAATCAAGGAGCCCTCCAGGCCAGGGAAGAGAGCCATGGAGTGCTCTTTGATGCCCCAGGTGCTCTACCTTGTGATTTTAGGGTACAGCACCACACTCCACATGGTGCAAGAGTGCCCTAGAGGGCCCTTTGTTGCCTCCGGGTGCAGAAAGAAGACATGGGAGAGTGCCCTGGAGGGCTCTTACATGCCTCCAGGCTCCAGGTGCTGCAAGAAGACAGAAAAGTGTCCTGGATGGCCTTTTATGCTCACAGATGCTCTAAGGATGTCCTTTGTGATTTTAGGTTGCAGACAGGTGCCATCACTCCATAGGGTGCAAGGAGATTCCCTGGAGGGCTTTTGATGCCTCAGGTGCTAAAGGATGCCTTTTGAGATTTTAGTTTGCCTCTACCAGGTGCTGAAAAGACAAGGAACTTTCATGTCTTCTTGCAGCACCTGGAGGCATCAAAGAGCCCTCAAGCGGCTCTCTTCCATGTCTTCTTGCAGCACATGGCTGGAGGCATCAAGAGCCTTCCAGGGCACTGTTGCACCCTGTGGAGTGGTGGTACTGTAACAATCACTAAGGGCATCCTTAAAGCACATTAGGGCATCAAAGAACACACCAAGGCACTCTATCATGGGTCCTTAACTGGAGGTATCTAAGAGCCCTAGAGGGCACTCTTGCACTTGCACACTGTTGCATGGTGGCACTGCAACCTACAATCAGTATTCTGGCATGCTTGTAAAACTGAGGAGCATGAAAGATCCCTTCAGAGTACTCTCCTATTGATTTTAGCACCTGATCATGCATTAAGGAGCCCCTAATGGCACCCTGGCATCCTCTACAGTGGAGTAGGTGGATGGTAGCATACTCATTCCAAAATGTATCAAAATATCCTCCAAAATGCACGAGAAAGCATAGAAAACCCTATAGCTTATGGGGACCTAGGGCAGCCCCCAGATCCCTGGCCTTTATTAGGACTCTGAGCACCCACAAACTTTTTCAAAACCTGATGCCCCTGATTCCTGGTCAGACTTGAGGGACATGTCACATGGCATACTATTATGTGACAGTTTAGCACTGTAAGCTGACATGGTAGGGCCTCAGCAGATGAAGACATGTCATCACACAGTGCAGGGAGATGCAGATGATGGTACATATGTGTTGCCTGCCTCAACTAGGTGGTCATGTCTCAGTGCATGGGTAGCTAGTATTACATCAACAGTTTAGCCTGATTTGGTTGACAGGCACTCTATTCATGTGTGTAGTGTACCTGTGAACAAAGTTATTTCTGCTGTGTTTACACCATGTATTTCCAATACCTTGTTTCTTCAACAAAACAGTATTGAGAATCTCACTTTCCTTCTCATGGGTGAATGGATATTGGTGTCTGTCAGTGGCTATCAGACAAAGATGTTCCTTGTCCATCATATGTGAGCAAAGACTAACAGAGAACCATGCAGATAAGCCATTGTACTGGGCTTGGTGAAGGTGACCATGTTGTCATTGTTTAGACAGATCATGCTCAATGGTGTTATGCCACGTTTGTGTCACAAGTCATGGAAGGTCTGTAGTCAGGTGCTCCAGAACACTTTTTGTGTGTGTGTGTGTTTTATTTTTGTATGTTTCTCCCCAGGCACCCACGACTGGCCACTTTTTGGGCCTTCAAGGTGCATCCGGCACCACTAGTCCCCTTCTGAACAACCACTGTCCCAACTGCCCGGGAAACCCAACATATCCCTTCGTTGGGGAGGGTCCCTCCTGTGGGAGGAGGGAAGCATCCATTAGGTGCTACTTCCTATCCGGGTGCTGCAGGCTTGGACCGAAACTTTCCATGGTTGGTGGCATAGGGGAATGGAGGCTCTCATCCAGTCGCTTGTGGGGTAGTTTTCCTTTTCTACCCTGACAGTCCCTCCACCCTAACTGGCTGAGTGTGGCAGTGCCCTGAGGTGGGGACAGACAGGGTGTGTGTTGAGCTTCATGTCACTACATCCACGTCACCCAATCCACCTCCAGGTGCTGAGGCCCTGCCCCCCACTGTGAGGAAAGCGTCCACTGAAGCTCTGTAATCCCTCCCTACTGGTTTCTGTTCCTGGCACCCGGACTTGGGACGTGAACACAGGTCACCAGCATGCCAAGTGAACCCCAATGTTTGGCACCACAGAGCTGGCCAACTTTATTTCTGATGCATTTCATCCTTACAGTACCTTGTGTTATCCCCACCCCATCCAGACATTGGATACCTTGATTTCTACCATATGTGATTGTTATGTTTGCCAACAGATAAATGCCGGGCATATGTGCAGTGATGAGCACCCCATTACCAGGCTTGCTAGCATGCAGCTTGGACATCCTTATTCAATTGTAACTCCACAAAGTACCACTGGTGATGGTAGTGTGGCATTACCAGGGATATGTTTATACATCTTGATTGCTGCATATTGTATCCCACTGGATGAGAGCCTCCATTACCCTACGCCACCAACCATGGAAAGTTTTTGGCCCATGCTATAAGCATGTACTTTATGGATGTAACCTGTGGCATCACTATCTGTCATGACACTCACAGACACCTGTGACAGTACGTCAGCAACCATTCCATTCCAATACCTGATGGCTCAAAGTGTTTACATGTGTAAATTTTAACATGTTCTGCTCTTCACTGTTTTCTCACATTTCATTAATCCCCTTTCCTATTTTTTACATGTCCATGGTTTGATATGAATTCCTTGTGGTTCGCTGCTTGGTGTCACATCTGCACCATGCTGATGAGCTCAATTAGAGCAAACACGATTCTGAACTTCATTTTCATCTTCCGGTCTTTTGAAGTTCATGAGTTGGTAAGTATTGAATCCACTGTGCACCTCTGCATGTGTGCATCCCCTGTGGCAGCACTACTTGCATGTTGTCACTGCACACCTTACATTATCAATGCCATTTCACAGCACTGTGTGCTCACTCCATGTATATGCATGATTACACTACATTTTTGCTGTGGAATGATGCTGTGCTTGCTTTATCTTTTCCTTTACAGAAATACCCATTGTGAGGTAACTTCTTGTCTTCTTTGCACAGATTCTGGAGCATTACTCCATTGACAGTTCTAAAAGTCGTCATCCTTCTTCAGCAGATTCCAGACCTGAGGATTTCTTGCTGTCTCATGAGTGATAACTTTGATGAATGACAGTGGGCTAGATGTACAGTTTGGGGGCTCCCATCAGGATCAACAAAGCAGGACTGAAAATCTGAAATTCTTCTGATAGGTCCACTCAGTACTCTGGACCAAGGTTTCCTCATCGCTCAATGGTAAGTACTGACCACATCTGCTAATCCCAGTGTGGTCTGTTAAACCATACTTTGAGTCTGCATATTGGTTTCATAGATGCTTATTTTTGGTTGGCTCATACACAATGTCCCAATTGCTACATATGGCATGCTACTCAACATGAACAGGCTGACATCTGCATTCTGCATATGGTGCATTTCACTGCATGCCATGTTACCACAATGGCTGCATAATGAGGATGGTATTTACAAACTTTCTGCACATGAAACTTATTGCATTGTTAGCATTTCTGCACACCAAGTATATGTTCCTTCTCATAAAGCAACTCTTACCATATGTACAACATTATGGTTACACAACCTTAATATGTTGTAATAATTTGTTCTGCACACTGTGTTTGTACAATCACACAACACCACATAAAGGATAAGGTTCCTGATTGCAATGCAGGTAAATTGGCCCCATGGCTATGGAAAGGGGTGGTCTCACCTTCCTCTGGGACCGGGTATACACCAACACGCAAAGTCCTTCGGTGTCCCTAGTACACCTTTGCGTAATGGTTTTATGATCATTTCTAACCACGTCTCATTGTATGATTCCAAGTTGACTTTCATTTGTTGAGTAATACTGCACCTACATTATAATAGAACAATGCAGTGATCCAGGTACATACACAGTGTCAAACAACTTTCTTACTGTTTCTAAAGGATATAAACTGTTGACGTGTGGTAACTGTGAATGTAATCACATGTGGCACTCTGCCTAGCAGCTTAAATCCTCGTACAGTCATGTAAACAGGGAAGTCACAGGCCTATTTCTCTCCATACTAAACAGCAAAACCCTCTGTCCGTCAAACTACTTCTGTCTGGTTCACATCATATGAAAATATGAAATTGCCAGCAGATAAAGGCCTTATGTTCTATCAAGTCTTCTCGATTGTGCTGGCTAGCAGCTCTTATACTACAGCTGCCCCTCCATCCCTTTCCCTCCTATGACCCTCCCCATTGCCCGATCCCATCCTGTTTTGAAGCAGGCCACTGTTTAACAGGACACCACTTCCAAGGGCAGTCGTTCTACCAGACACCACCCTCTCTGTAAAGTAGTGTCTTCTCATTTCCCTCCTGAACTTTCCCCTCCAATCTCAGATCATGGCCTCGAGTGTCTGTCCCTCCCTCCCCTTAACTTGAAAAGCCACTTTGTGCCTATCTTGTTTATGCCTTTCATGTACTTGAAGGTTTCCATCATATCTCCCTGTCTCTCCTCTCCTTAAATGAGTACATGTTCTATCCCTCAGCCTGCTCTCATAGGGTATGTCCCCAGCCCTGGATCATCTTCATTGCCCTGCACTGCACCCTCCAGTAATCTAATATCCTTCTTCAGGTATAGGCTCCAGTACTGGATGCAGTACTCCAGGTGTGGCCAAACAGTGACCTATACAGTGGCAGGATCACCTACCCCTCCTGGAGGATATACCCTCGCAATACAACTCAGCATCTTCTTGGCCTTTGCAGCTGCCTTTCTACATTGTGCTGAGTTATTCATTGTGCCCTTAATGATCACCACCAGGTCCTTTTCTTCCTCTGTCGTGGTTAGCTGCCTCCCCCAGCAGATAGCTCTAAAGGCCTTGTTTTTCTTGTGCCAAATGTAGCACCTTGCCCTTTTGGCATTGAACACCAGCTGCCAAGTGTCCAACCAGGTCTCCAATTTTGACAGATCATCATGCAACCCTGCCACTCTCCCAAGTCATCCACTACTGTTCCCATCTTGGTGTCATCTGCAAACAGACTGATCTTGCTTTTGATACCTATTAAGACATCTGCTATGAATATCCCAAACAACACCGGCCCAGCACAGAGCCCTGCAGTACCCTGCTTGTCATCACGCTTGCAGATGAGAGCTTCACTCACTCCACCACCCTCTGCTGTCTCCCTTGCAGTAAGCTCACCACCCATCCACAATCTTGCCCCCACCCCAGTGCCTTCCAGCTTACTTTATAGTTTCCATGCATCACTAAATTGAATGACTTACTGAAGTCCAGGTACAGGACATCCACTGCATGATCCAAGTTTAATTGCCTAGTTACCGAGTTATAATAATCCACCATGTTGGGCTGACAGGATCTGCCTGATACAAACCCATGCTGTCTACTGTCCTGCAATCCACTGAGTATCCAGTAGAGAAACCAGCCTCTCCTTCAGAATTGTCTCCATCAGCTTACCCACAAAGGATGTGAGGCATACTGGTCTGTGGTTCCCAGGTTCATCCCTGGGGCACTCTTATGGAGGGGTACCACGTGAGCCATCCTCCAGCCCAGAGGTACACTCCCTGAGCCCAGGGGCATTGAATAAGTCTGCCAAGGGCTGTGCCAGGACTTCTGCCAGCTTCTTCAGTACCCTGAGGTAAATGTCATCTGGGCTTGGTGCCTTGTCCACTCTTAGAGCCCTCAACCCTCCAGTACTCTTCCCACTGTGATTTCCTCATCTGTCACCTCTTCCCCTCCGTGCCTGCCCTCCTCTCTCACATGGTCATGTCATCTCCTTTCTCCTTAGTGAAAACTGAGTAGAGGTATTTATTTAATGCTACTGCCTGTTCTGCCCCATTTCCACCCACCTCCCATGCCTCCTAATCCTTACAATTGGGCCTGTAACTTGTCTTCTCCTGATGTACCTGAAGAAGTCCTTTCCCCTTTAATGCCCTGTGCTAGCATAAGCTCCCTAGATGCCATGGCTGCCCTGACTGCCATTGTCACCTCCTTTGATTCCTACAGGTAATCCTCTCTGTCCTCCCCTCCCTGTTTTCTTGAACCATCTGAATGAGTCCCACTTCATCCTTACTTTTCCCATGACCCCTTGCTCACCCTGCTTTGTTTCTTGGCCCTGGCCCTCTTACTCTGAACCCTGGTACAGGTTCTGGTAGCTCCTCTCTCCCCAGGTTGATGACCCCACACTGTTGATTAGTGTCCATATGGAGCATAACAAATGAAAAAGTTCAGGCCACAGACATGAACTCCCCATAACATATCTCTGACCCCTTTCCCCATCTCTGTCAATGAGTCTTTGATGTTGCTCCTGGCCAAAACAGTCAGCAATTTTGCCTGCCAGTGGCTGATGACTCAGAACTGTCACAGTTCATAACATTGCCACATGTAGCATTTCTTCATACTGCATTTTATTTGTAGTACCCTCACAAACTTGTATATTGTGGGGCTCAAGTCTCAGGGTCCTGCACCTTTTAAATACATGTGCCATGCCAGTCTGTGATGGACATGGCGGGTACTGTGATGTGCAATATCTTCCTGCATGCTGTGCAAACCTCAGTATGTACATGGCGTCAACATGAAAATGCTTTTCATTTGCACTTTCCGTAAAGGTTGTCTGCAGATGCCACTGAAGGACTACAATACCAGAAACCTTCGTGGTGTTACTTAGCATGCAAGGAGGAACACATGCGTTGAAACATAGAAACTGGATGTCAAAACAGTCCCTTGATGACATCCTGGATGCCCATATCAAATCCCTAGGTGGGCGGGATATACCACCTTACACCACACTGTGGTGTCCCAACACTCCCTCCATGGAGACACAAGTCCAGTTGTTAATTCATATTTTTAGTTCTTTCCACTCCTATTTATTCTCATGTATTCAACCTATGCTGTTTTGTGACTTGAACACCTCTGCCGCTGTCCTGTTACAGGGGCCTATCGCCTGCTATGCTTAGACACTTAGCTTCATCATTATGGAAACCACCTTTTGTGCAGCGATTTGCGCTGCAGATTATTCTGTTTATAAATTATGACACTTACACATTATGGTCTGTTTACATGCATGGCTGTTACAGATTCAAAGAACAAAGAGCATTGAAACATAGAATGCTGTTGAGAGAAAAGACTACTTGTCCCAAGTAGTCTGCCCATTCCTCTCCATGGCTCCTTTGCCTTTTGTCCTAACACCCTTCTTTCTTTCAGATGCTGATCTGTAATATTTAGTCCCATGCAGGCATACATGCTCTCTTGACTTTTCCACCAAGTGCGGTCATACCACCCAGTCAGGTTGCCTATTACAGGGAACCACCACCTTCTCAGTGAAGTTGTGTCCATTTATATTTCCTTGAAACTGCCTCTTTCCAGTTTTAAGCTCTTCCCTTTCCCATCCTCACAGAATAATCCAGTAGGGCCTACTGCCAGATGCTCTTAGTGATTATAATATGATCTACTTAGTTAGGAAAGTACACAGACCTAAGGCACCCTACAAACTGCTAATGATCCACTTACAAAACATTAGACCTTGCCCTCTACATCATAATTTAACTCCACGTTGACTGGGCCCCATATCCTCAGCCAAAACTGTGGATCACACCTCGCTTATTTCAAAGATAATTTCATCAATGTCTGGAAACAAACATGCTCCCCTGAAGCAAGTTAGAGTGCATGGTAGTCACCTCCCCTGGGTGACCCTGAAATCCTGGCCTGTCAGCAAGCATGTGATAAAGCATGGAAAACTCACAAATCCTCCAACAACCGTGTGCTACGCTATCTACTGGACACTCCGAACTGCCTGTACCAAAGCCATCTGCCTGGCCAAAGCAGAATATTTCTGGTCCACCTTTAATACTAACATAATCAACCCATCAAAGTTTTGGAAAATAGTTCACTCACTTTTCTCCCCAACCTAAACCCCCATCCCCACTGCTCAAAATAAACAACCAACCCATTGCCGACAATCCTACAGTAGTGGCGGATTCAATTCTACTTTACTTCCTCGCCTCACCCTGTTAAACTCCTCCCTCCCCACCCTACTACCTCTTCCCTTCCTCCTGATTCCTCCCAATATCACCAATTAGTGAAGTGTTTTGCCTTTTACCCATCTCTCCCAATGACACTGTAAAGGCACTACTCTCTATCAACCCAGCTAAGGCAACTCCCGATGGCCTTGACCCTAAGCTTCTGTACCTCTCTGCTCCTGCTATTTCCTCCCTCTCTCTGATCTCCTCAACCTGTCTTTCCACACAGTGACTATCCCTGAAGCCTGAAACATGCTACAGTTCTCCTCTACCAAAGGGAGGTGATCCCTCATCTTCTGGGAATTACAGCCCCATCTCACTTTAACCCACCCTGGCTAAATGTCAGAACACCTTGTTCTCTCCCAACTCTCCTTTCTTGATGCGCCTCCTTCTTCATTCTCTTCAGTCTGGTTTTAGGAAAAACACTCCACAATCACTTCCCTACTTAGACTCACTTACTGTATCCATTCATGGACAGAAGTTGCATCACTTCTGCTATCTTTGTCAACCCTGCCAAGGCTTTTGACACAGTCTCTCACTCACTCTTGCTTGAAACTCTCTCATCAGCTGGCTTGTCTTTGTCTGCCTACAACTGGTTCAGAGCCTACCTGGTAGGTAGAACTCAATCTGTTAAAATAGCTGACTCCACGTCCCTTCACTACCCATCTCTACTGGTGTGCCCCAAGGTCTTGATTTGCCCACTCTTATTCTCAGTTTTCTAAATGACCTACCGTCAGTATGCTCTTCATCTTCTATCCATATGTATGCTGATGACACGGTCTTGTTCACCTCTGGCCAATCTCCTTATGAATTGACTTCCAGACTACAACTTGACTTCAATAATGTTCAACACTGGCTAAACTCGCATCAACTCTTCCTCAATGCCAAAAGACAGTCTCCATGACCTTTGACATTAGGCACAGACTCTCAGTCTGCCCTCCCTTCCCTCCTTCCACACCAGTGATGGGACAACACTAGAGGTCACCACCTCTTTTAAATACCTGGGTGTCTGGCTTGACCAACACCTTAACTTTTCTGTACATGTCGATGCTATCCTGAAAAACTGCACCCCAAGCTTGGGCCTCATAGGAACCATAGCTCTTACCACTACCGGTTAGGCTGATCTTGTTCAGAAAATGATACTCCCAGTTTTTGACTATTGTGACATAGTCTACACTGCTGCTCTAAGTCTTCCCTTACTAGGTTGGATATTCTTTCAATGCCTTCTGTTGCTTTGCTCTTGACTCTCCTCCCACACACATTACTGTACCTTGTATCATTCTCTAGCTTTCCCTCCCTTGAGTGTAGGCATCTCTCTCACTGTGCCAAGTTCACTTCAATTCTGGTTTTGGTCTCTTCTCTCTTACCTCCCTCCTTACTCTACTCCACCCCTCTTCCCACCCTCTCAGATCTACTGATGCATGCACTCTAGCTAGTCCTCATCGCTCTACCTCCATAGGCCAGGAAGCTTTTCCTACCGCTTTCCAAAGCTTTGGAACTCACTGCAACCTCTTATCAGACTTTCCTCTTCCCCATCTTCAATTTCCTTAGCCCTTCTCAATTTCTATTCCCCTAACTGCACTTGTTCTGAGCCCCCTTCAACACTCCCCACCCTGTCGCATTATCCTTTAGCCCTACATTACTTCTATTCTCTTAACTTTGTACTTGTTCTGAGCCCCCTTCATTTCCTCCCCACCCTTGCACACTATTCCCTACTCCTCTATCCCTGACTTATCTCAGTCTTCTTACTAAACCCTTCCTCTGATTATTTCCTTTCATGCTGCCTCCTATAATAGCCCCTCCCACCCCTACCACAATCAACTGTGCCATTTCGACACTGTACTACCATCCACAACCTACTGTGCTATTTTGACACTCTGCTGTCCTCCCCCACAACCCCTCTTCCCCTACTGATGGTCTCCCATTTTCCATTCCTATTTTACCCTACCTTTCCACCTCCCTTCTTCCTTATCCCTTACTCCTCTCCTGTTCCCCACCCCTTCTTCTCTACCTCCCTGCTCCCTTTTCTCCCTCCCTTTCTGCCTGGTCCTGTCCCTTGCAGGGTTCTCAGCATCCTGAATGGGTTTAGAGCTTGGCTATCCCTCTCTCTCCCCTCTTCCATCCCCCACCCCTTTTACCCCCCGTCCATTTCCCCACTTGTCTTATAACTGCCTCCTTGGGCATACAATAGCACTGAATCTTGTGCTGCCTAAAACTTCTAGCACTTCAAATGTGTTATTCAGCATCTATCCTTACTCTACTGGATCATCTGCTCTTGGGTTGTTGCAATGTATGCTATATCTGAATATGGTTTCATTTACCCTGGCAGGTCGGTCTGGAGTATTTCTGCTTTCTAATTGTACTGCACTGTTTTGTTTTGGAAATTGTACTTGTATTGCTATGTGTTTGCTTGTTCTTCCAACTCTTCTACCCCGGATGTTTCTGGAAATGAGCTGTTTACGCTCATGTTGCCTTCCTGGTGAAACATTTTCTAAATAATAATAATAATAAACAATGTTATCTCTCATTTTGACAGTGCTCCATTCCTCAACCTGTTTCTATCATTTCCCACTCGCCCTCCTTGTTTGCAGTGTGTACAGGCCCAGCTCATCAAGCTGTTCCACATTTGGTCTGTCATGCAAGACCTGCACCACTTTGGTAGCGCTTCTTTGCACCTGCTCCACTCTATCTCTGTCTCATTGCAAGTGTGATCTCCCGTACAGTGGCATTACCCTCAACGAAGTCTGAATACTATCATTTTGTCTTCTTTTTGTCTTTTTGCTAGTATTGCAATAGTAATTTCATGATAATTTTGGGTAGTATTCAGTAGTGGTAAAGTAGTCTACCCATGAGCTGAAAATTCAAATGAGCTATCTATTGGAAGACTAACTTATTAATAATTAAGTATTCGGTTAGTAGTTAGGTAGTCTTATATGCAAATTAATGCAAATTAAGGCAATGCTGTGAAGATTAGATGATTACTTAAATGATTACTTCTGAATTGTATAACAATACCAATGAAGACTCATAAAGACTAGTTGAATACTTCTTAATAGTGGTAAGTAGTAGTAGTAGTACTGTAGTACTCAATTAGTATTTATATAGTGCCATATATGTAATTTGGCAGCATAGGTTATGCACTGTGCTCCAGCTGTGCTTGCATTAGCAACTGCAGGTGCTGCTCACAGGGACTGATTTTGAGCAGCAGCATGCATATGGCATGTGTACAGTGCCAGTACATGGGGGCAGGATAGCTAGCCTGCCCCCATGCACTGGCACTGTATACAGGCTATATGCATGCTGGTCCTTACTCAAACTCCATCCTGTGAGCTGCACCCCACAGCTGGGCTAGCTGGCGTTATTAAGGCTGCTGTAGAGCATGCGGCCTATATGCCTGCAGACTATCCTGCTGTATGTGCCCCTCAAAGCATAGGATGTATCATGGCTTGAGGGTATCCCATCCTGTTATCCCCACCACTTCACTAGTGTGTAAAGAAACACATTTAAAGTGTGTGCATCTGTGAACACTGCAGTGTGACTATATTATCTCTCTCTGTGGCACGCAGTCTGTATGCTGCTTTGTAATCTTCATGTTGCCAAGGTTTCATGTTGAGTGACAGCTTTGGGTTGTACCGATACCCAAGTGTTGCTCAAAATGCACCCATAAGCACATTGGCAGTGTAAAGCAATACAGAAATGCTGCTGCTACACTCATTTTCTGATGTATCTACCTCTGTTAGTGCTCCAATATGCATTGGCACTTTAACACACTTTACTGTAAAATGTACTGGCACTTTATACACATCTCCTTAATGTACTGGTACACCAGTATCCACAATCCCCTGCTCTGCATAATTCAGGAGATCCAGTCTGCTGCAGAATGGGAATCCAATTGGATGCATGCTGGCATCTTCCACTCCACTTGCATCTGGCTCCCTGTCTCCACTACACTTATACATGCACAAGTGGGGAGCGGCAAGATAGGCAATATTTTACGGCACATGAAAGATGTTTGTCCAGCTTCTTTAACACCCAAAATAAGAGTCTTTATCTATAAAAATAAACTTATCTTTGCAGACATTCGCCCAGATTGAAGAAGATTACACCAAATGGAGGGTCCAGATCTTTGCTGTGCAGAACCACCTAAAGCAAAAAATAATTTTTGAAGCTACATAGCCATGTTACTCTAGGACCAAAATGAGTGATGAATAAACTTGAACATTAAAACACAGTTGTACACTACATTTTTTATGTTCATAAGAAAAAACTGCAATAAATGTACACTTTTTCTAAATCCAATTGAAATCATGTCTATAGGACTAATAATATTTGAGTACATTTAATGATACATGTCTGCACTTACAATTTGCAATTACAGCAGTACCCACAATCCCTGCTCTGCATGGTTCAGGAGATTTGGTCTGCTGGCAGGATAGGAATCCAACTGGAGTAACAGTGGAAGGAGACAGATAGAGGGCTATGGTACCCAATCAGGGTGCTGAAGCACTAGACAGACTTGATAGACCAATTGACCTACTCTGCTAGCATCTAGTATGTTAGTATGTTACACCTTAAAGCTGACAATTATGATGTTTCCACTCACTACAGTTACAGATTAGTAAGCAAGTTATTACTGGATACACACAGATACAAAGATGTTGTCTGCAGATAAGGGCCTTGTGGCCCATCAGTCTGCCCTATCTCTCTTTCTAATGTTTAAGGTACCCTAGATGCTACAAGGCCCCCTTCACCTAGCAGTAATTCCCATGTGTCTATCACATGCATTCTTGAATCCCTGCCGTGGCCACCACCACCACTTCCTGTTTCATCTCTCCACCACCCTGTCAGTTAAGTAGAATTCCTCAAGTTCCCTCTAGGTTTTCCTCTTTAGTCTCATGCTGTGCCCGCTTGGTCTGCTATTTCCTTCATGTGAAAGATGTCCTCTCTGGTACCCTGTTGATCCCCTTTAAATATTTGAAAATTCTCTATCATACCCCCTTTCCTCCAGGGAGTACATACTTAGCACTCTGAGTCTCTCCTCATACAACTTATGCCGCATCCCTGACACCATTTTTGTTGCCCTCATCTGTACAGTCTCCATCCTGTGTCTGTCTTTCTGAGATGGGGCCTCCAGAACTGAACACAGTACTACAGATGAGGCCATACTAGGGAGCAGTACAATGGTACCATCACTTCCTCCTTCTTCTTGTTATACCTCTCTATGCACCCTAGCATTCTGCCACTCTTTTAACTGTTTTGTCGCACTGTTTGGACACGTTGATGTTGTCTTCTATGACTACCCTAGATTCCTTTCATCTGTGGTGGCCTCAGTGTTACCCCATCTAGTTCATACTCAGCCCTAGAATTCCTCCTCCTTGAGTGCATAATCTTGCACTTTTTGCACTGAAACCCAACTGCCATTCCTTGGACCAGTTTTCTAGCCTCTTCCGCTCCATCCTCATGTTTTCTATACCTTCCTGTGAATCTACCCTGTTACATAGCTGTGTATCATCTGCAAACAGGCTAACCCTCCTTCCAGACCCTCTACAATATCAACTATGAAGACACTGAAGAGCACTAGTCCCAGATCTGATCCCGGGTACACCACTTGTTATTGGTCCCTCCTGTGAGATAACCCCATTTACCACCACTCTTTGTGTTCTGTTACACAACCAGATTCTAATCACATGACCACCTCTGTCCCCACCCCCCAGATTTGCCAGGTTGTGGATTAGTCTCCTGTGTGGAAATGTGTCGAGAGCCCTTCCTGAAGTCTAGATGGTCACGTCTATCACTCTACCTGGTTCTATCCTTTGTCACCCACTCAAAGAAATCAAGTTGGTCTGGCATGATCTCCTGCCTTGGGTCCAGCAGCCCCTTGTCATAGGTAGTCCATATTTCTTTTCTTAGGTAGGGTTTCTATCATTTTACCTAAACAGAGAAACATAGAAACATAGAATTTGATGGCAGATAAGGACCGCTTGGCCCACCCAGTCTGCCCATTTCCTACCTACTGGATAAGCTGCAGATCCTGGTTAACCAGCAGCCTACTTCTTCTTACCCCATCCCCAGAATTGCCTTATGACTGTCTCTGCATGCTTGAATTCCACCACTGATTTTGACTCCACAACCTGCTCGAAGGCCATTCCATGCATCCACAACCCTCTCTGTGAAAAAATACTTCCACATTACCTCTGAGCCACCCCCATCTTCAAATTGTGCCCTCTTGTTCTTGCACACCTCTTTTTTGAAAGATGCTACCTCTTGGACTTTGTTGATTCCTTGAGGTACTTGAAAGTTTCTATCATGTCCCCTCTCCCTCCTTTCCTCAAGGCTATACATATTAAGCTCCTTAAGTCTCTTATGTCTTCCAGTGCAGACCCTGCACCATTTTAGTTGCCTCCCTCTGACAGCTTCCATCCTGTCTATGTCTTCATGAGATTGGGTCTCCAGAACTGCACACAGTACTCCAGATGGGGTCTCACCAGCTGTCTGTACAGAGGGATAATAACTTCCTGTTTTCTACTGGTGATGCCTCTCCCTATGCATCCCAGTATCCCCCAGCCCTCCTTGCTGCCCTCTCACATTTCTTGCCCACCTTTGGGTCATCTGATATGACTACCCCCAGGTCCCTTTCCATTTTGTTGTTAGTATCTCACCCATTGTGTACTCTTCCCCTGGGTTTTTGTTTCCCAGGTGCATTACCTTGCACTTCTTAGCATTGAATCTAAGCTGCCATACATTTGACCATTCCTTCAACATTGCCAAGTCCTTCTCATCCTTTCCACCCCACCCTTGTGCATCAACTCTGTTGCAGATCTTAGTGTCATCTGCAAAGAGACATACTTTTCCTTCCAGTCCTGCCACAATGTCATTATAAAGACATTGAAGAGGACCGGTCCAATACTGGAACCCTCAAGTGTACCCCACTAGTAACCCTCCTTTCTTCTGAGGACTCCATTTACTATTACTTCCTGTGTCCTATTCTCCAGCCAATTTTTACCCAGGCTGTCATCTTGGGACCCACTCCGAGACTGGCTAACTTGTATATTAATCTTTTGTGGGACTGTGTCAAATGCCTTTGTTAAAGTTCTAGGTAGGCCATGTCCACAGCCCTCCCCTGATCTACTACTTTGGTCACCCAGTCAAAGAAATCTATCAATTTGTCTGGCATGACCTTTCCGCTGTGAATCCATGCTGCCTAGGGTTCTGTGCCCCTCTGGCCTCTAGATATTGACAATTCTTTCCTTCAGAGTGATTCCATCATTTCCCTATCACTGAGGTTAAACTAACAGGTCTGTAGTTTCCTGCTTCTGCCTTGGTCCCACTTTTGTAAGAGGGGGCTCACATCTGCCCTCCTCCAGTCCTCAGTACCACCCCATCCTACCATGATTTGTTAAAAGGGTAGTCAGTGGTGTCACTAGTTCTACCCTTAGCTCTTTTAGAATTCTGGGATGAATCCATCAGGCCTCATTGCTTTGTCCACCTTCAGTTTTAAGAGTTCTTTCAGAACCCTTTCCTCTGTAAATGGGCTGGTATCAACTTCTGTATCCAGAGTGTTACTACTGTTTGTTTTATGTACCTCCCTCTTCATTTGTAAATACTGAGCAAAAATATTTGTTTAGTATCTCTGCCTTTCACAGTCTCCCTCTGCCCACCCTCCTCCCTTTATTAAGCCCTCACTGTCCCTCCCTTGGTCTTCCTTTGCTCCTGATGTACCTATAAAAGGTTTTATCCCCTTCTTAACTGAGTTGGCTATCTTTTCCTCGGTTTGGGCCTTTGCTGTTTCTGACTGCCTTCCCAGCCTCCATTTGCTTTAACTGATACAGTTCTCTTTGTCCTACTCCTTCTACGATTCTTCCTGAATGCTTTCTTTTCTCTTGAACCTTCACTGCCACTTCCTTTGAGAACCATAGTGGTTTCTTACATCGTCTTGTTTTGTTTATTTGTTCACACAAAGGCTCATACCGGTGATGGCAGTTTTATTATTCCCATTGTTCTTCCACCCTCCTTCCTGCCTATTTGCTAGTGCATTCCTTAGGCACTCACCCATTTTGGCAAAGTCAGTCCTCTAAAGTCCACTACTTTTGCCTTTGTATGAGCACTAGTGCTAGTAACACCTATTATCAAAGTCAAACTGACCGGACGGTATATTTCTGCCTCCTCCTTCTACCACTTTTTTGCAGGGTTGCCACTTGTGCCCTCCAAAACCATGCCTGTCCAGAACCATGACTGTTTGTAGTAATCCACTGAACAGCTTAGCCAGAGGTTTAGCTAGTTCCCAGAGCTCCTTTAGGATCCTCAGAGTATCCCAACGGGCCCCATAGCTTTATCCACTCTAAGCTGTTCTGGTGCTCTTAATACTCTGTCCTCTAAAAAGGTCTAATGTCCACCACTCCTAACCATTTGCCCTTCTCAATTAATGGGGACCATCCCATTGTCATCTTCTGTGAATATGGAGCAGTATTTTTGAGGACAGTCACATTATAGGAACATACAATGTGCCAGCAGAAACAGACTACCTGGCCTATCTAAGTCTGCTCGAGTGTGCAGCTAGCACTTCTAGCTTCTGCAGCTGCCCCACCCCACCCCTTTTGTCATCCCGCAGCTGCTGCCCACCTCCCCACCCTCACTGCCCCTGTTCCTCGTCCCATGTTCTTTAAAGCTGTTCACAGATTTACATGATACCATCCATTATGGTCGTGATGTTCCATTTTGCTATCAGCCTCTCTGTGAAATAGTGTTCCTCATTTCCCACCCAAATCTTCTGCCCATTATTCTTAGCTAATGCCACCTGGTGTCCCTACTTAGCTTAAATATCCCATCTGCCCCATCTTACTGATTCCCATCAGATACTAGAATTCTCTATCATGTCCCCTGTCCTCCTATCAGTCAGGGTATACATATTCAGGTCTCCCAGCCTGTTCTCATAGTCTCTCCCTTCCATTCCACATATCTTCTTGTCCTCCTCTGTACGTCCTCCAGTAGCCTAATATTCACGCTTCAGGTATGGCCTCCAAACTATTTATTTATTTATGAATGACTTTGGTAACCAGGTAAGTGCACTGATCCCAAGGACCATTTTCAGGCATGACCAGGCCATAACACAAATGACTCAGGTGGCAGTGAATACAGTAGCACAATACACACACAAGAATTAGACATACCGATGCAATAACAGCAATAACAATGTACAGTTGTGGTGCAAAGTCCCAATATGGGACCAGGAAATGCTAGACTACAGTATGACGATACATGGATTAGATTCAAGAGCTGTTGTCAAACATCTGTACAAGGTATGTTCACATAAGTCCAGAGTGCATGCAGGATGTCATATATACAAATAGGCAGGTAAAACATACGTAAATATATACAACAGTATGTACAAGGCAGTGAAGCTACATATTCAGCAGTTATACTGTATAAACAATGCAGAGACAGTTGATGGCATGGGAGGTGACTAGCGTAGGTAGGTGGGTGACCCACTGGGAACAGCGGCAGGAGTACTATGCCAGGAGCCAGGTTTTGAGTGGGGGACTTGAAATAGGAGTGAGTGTTGATGGAGCAGAGTTCAGCCTGCAGGTTGTTCCACTGCAAGGGGCGCTACAGACCAAGCTCTACTACCCATATTGGTGGATACCCTGGGAACCACTAAAGGGGAGTATCATTTGAGTGGAGGCTGCGGTGGAGCATATGGGTTTTCAGCAAGGAGGTTAGGGGAATTCTAGACCAGTATGGATGACATTGTCCATCATGCAGCAGACGGCTAGGTCAAAGTGGCCTTGCAGTGGTAGCCATCCATGCGTTGTCATAGAGGTTACCAGTGGTGGGTGGGAAAAGGAGCCAATGCGCAAGTGGCAGGCACTGCTGTAGGCAGTGGAGAGTTTGGTCACGGTGGCAGCAGATGTCCTTGCATAGATAGGCGAACAGTAGTCCAGGATAGGGAGGAGATTACCCTGGACTATGGCAAGTCTGGCTTCAGGGTGAGGTATTGCCTGAAACAGTGGGCGACACCTAGTTTCAGGTGGAACTATCTGACTAGGGAATTCACATGCTCAGGAAAGGTGAGGGAAGGGTTCAGCTGTACTCCTACTTATTTGTAGGTGTTGGACGTGTTGGAGGGCTGGTCTGTCTTGGGAGGAAATGGTTAACGGGGCATGGTTTTAGATTTAGCAATGAAGACACACACACTCCAAGTGCGGCTTACCAGTGACCTGTAGATGGGCAAGATCACCTCCTTGCCTAGATGAAAAACCATTATATACCCCAGCATTTTGTTCACTTTTGCAGCCACTCTCCTGCACTGGAAAGTTGTTCATGGTTCCTGTTAAGATTACCCCTAGGTCCAGCTCCTCCTCAGTGATCCCTAGCTTAACCTCTAAGCCAGTATTATATCTTAGGGTTCTTCAACCTGAAGTGCATAATCTTGCACTTCATTGCATTAAACCACAGCTGCCATTTCTCTGACCACTCCTCTAGATTGCTTAGGTCCCCTGGGCTACTTCCATTTCTCCTCTCCATCCACCACTGCTCCCATTTTGGTGTCATATGCAAACAGACGTGCTTTTCTCACCACTCCATGCACAATGTCTGATATGAAGAGCCCAAATACCACTGGTCCAGACCCAGAGCCCTGTGGCACCGAGCTCATCACTGGCTTTGGAGTTGAGAGCCCTCCTCATCACCACCAGTTGCAGCCTCCCACCAGCCAGCTTGTAATCCAGTTTGTCATTTTTGCCCCTACCCTACAGAAGACAGCTTCCCCAGGCCACCCATAAGGCACCAAATCGAGCCTTGCTGAAGTCCAAGTAAAGAACATCTACCACTTGACCCTTATCCAGCTCACCTGTCACCTAGTCATAATATTGTATCAGGTTGGTATGACAAGACTCCCGAAATGAACCCATGCTGCCTCAAATCCTGGAGGCCATTGTCCTCCAGGTACGACAATCTGCCTTTCCTTTTGTATCATTTCCATGAGTTTGCACACTATGGAGGTGAGACTTACCAGGTGATAATCGCCCGTTCATCCCTTGGTCTGCTCTTGTGTAATGGCAAGAAAAAAAGAAAATCAAAAGCACCAGGAATTGTGCGTGCTACATAAAATCAAACAAAAGGAGCATGAGTATGAGCACCCGTACAGCACAATGAAAACGACTTATAAATGGCAATATAAATCCAAATTTTAATGCAGACGCGCCGCAGTACACAACAATACAAAGGACTAATGTTTCACCTGGCGGGCTGCCAGGCTTCCTTGCTACCTGCTGTCCACTTGCCACCTCCCAGTTTAAATCCACCTTTATCACAATATACCTCCAGTGTTTGCTTTAATACCTCCTTCCCTCTTCACTCCGCTGCAGCCTATCTCTTGCAAACAGATTGTTATTATACCAGGTACTGCTCCAGTCACCCACGACCCCACCTTAGTTTGACACCATTCCACCAACCATGCATTCAACTCCCAATCCTCTCTTCTTTCTCACTGTGCTTGTGCAGGGTACTGGGAGCACTTTTGAGAAGGCCACAGACTCCCAGTCTCCTCACACAACCTTCCTACTACCTCAAACCTCTCCTTGTTACCTCAACTGTGTCCCTAGCTAGGTCATTTGTCCCCACATGTACTACACAGGTGTGCCTACTCCCTCCTTGCACACCTTAGGATTGCCTGTCCTGCCTTGTTTGCCTTTAAGCCTGGTATGGACTCAGTCCATATCTGACTGTGCCTCTATCCCCTACTGCCCCACCTGATCCCCTTGAGTATGGAGTCTCCAACACCAGTACACCCCTTCTTCCTTGTGCCGCGCCCCCACCCAGGTTCTCCTTCCTGGGGCCACTGAGATAGTGCTTTTTACCATCTTCCCAATGTCTTCCCCTTCCCTCCCAATTGAGACCCCCCTCCTCCTGTTCGACTGTCAACCTCCTCTCTCTTTTCTCCTGTCCGAGTATTATCCCTCCTCCTGCCACACCATCCAATCTCTCCACTAGCAATGCCCTCACCCTTTCTCTTTGTGAGTACTATCCTTGTGCAATCTCCTCCATGCCCTCTTCCGCATGTGTCAGTAGTACAGCAAACATGTTCCCTACCCTTTGTCTTGCTATGTGTTTTCTCCACCTTCCTGTCTACTGCTGCTCTTCTTGCTAGGCTCTACTAGAGTCCACCCTTCATCAACTGGCTTTGTGTCTAGTTTGCCCCCACCCTTGACCACTGTTCCTTTCTATATTGCCCCAGATACTCTCAGATGTCAGCCCTACTACCAATGCAACCTCCTCCCCACCCTCAACCTCCCAGCTCCCTGCAAGCCACTGAACCTCTTCCTTGAGCCTCCTTGGCCTGTGGCATATTGGGCACCCTCCCAGCCTCCATAGTATGTTCATCCACACTGCTGTCCCGCAACCACTGCACCCCAGAATCCCACCCATGGTTCACACTCACCCACACAGGACAGTGGAATGTGGTCTGTCTCACTGACTGCAGTTGTTTACAAACCCAATCACAAACCCACCAATAGCTGCTCCTAAGTCTCACAAACACATACAGTCCAGTCCTGCTAACAGTGTGTGTATGCAGACATCACTTACTGTATGTCACACGCTACCAGTATAAATGATGTAATGCGCTAGGGGTGAGTGGGGAGGTTGGGTCCCTGCTGAATACTAGAGACAGACAATCAGCTAACCCAGCAGATCCTCACTGAGACAGCTGCACCAGCAAAATCCCCTAAACAGTTACCTTTCCAGCTAGTCAAAAAGCCCCTGGTACTACACTGTCAATGTCTTTCTCCACTACCCTGCCTCCCTCTACCCCAAGTCTCACAATCCCTCCCTTGTCTTCCTTCTTGCTATTAACACCAAAGAATGCTTTCCTCCTTCCTTCAATCGATTTAGCTAACTTTTCTTTTGGTTTTGGCATTCACTGTCCTTACTGCCTTGTTCACTTCTTCATTTTTCAAAGTATTTTGCCTGTCCTCCTTGCTTTGTGTTGCCTTGTACTTCAGAAATATCATCTTTTTCCTCTTACTAGCTCTGCCACTCACCTTGAGAACCAAAGTGGTTTCCCTTTCTTTTGCTCTGCTGCAGGGCCTGGCACAATGATTTGCTACCAGGTGCAGGGGCTTCCTTTATCTTATCCCACTGTTCCACTACTCACCTTATGTCATCGCATCCCTGCATAACCTTTCTGAATTAGTCCTTCATCTTAATGAAGTCTGTCCTGCTGAAATCAGAGACAGAGAGAGATATATTTGAAATTTGTTTGCTCAAAGTAGACTTTACAACAAAGAAACATGACCAATGTGTGACTTAATTTCCCAGAAACTAGAATGTATGGAAGAAGACTAGGTGGTTCTGTATACAAATCTGCCAGCAGAAACAGGCCTTATGGTCTATTATTAGTCTGGCTCAAATGCGCAGCTAGCACCCTTTATACTACAGCTGCCCCACCCTCTTCTTCCCCTACTACCGTAAAAAGAATCTGTAAATATGTACAACCATTTCACAGGTTGATAGCGCCCCATCACCCCACCTCCAATCCCCACCAAGGGTATCAGTTACCTCTGTTACAGGCAACCCAGGTCAGCCTGCCTCACCTCCAGCTCCCATAGCCCTGCCGCAGGACAACACAAGCTTCCTCCTGCCTTAGCACCAGGCTACCCTGGCCCCACCTTGGTGCTCTGCATTCCAAGGACCTTCATCTGGACCACACCAGCCCCTTGTCACAGGCTTACCTGTCCTCACTATGCTAGCATGGCTCTGCCCCATTCCAGCACCAGCCTCATGCTGTCCTCTTCGTAACCCCATTCCCTTGGTCCTGCCTGTGGGCCACCCCAGTTCCTCTGCTATGCCTGAGCCACCACCCTTCCTTTCTCAGCCCTAGCCCACCCATTGGCTCCCACCCATCCCAGCTCTACCCTGCATCATCCCTAGAATGTCCACTACCCTGGTTCTATCCATATTCCACCCTGCTCCCCTGCTCCAACTTCCTGGTCTACTTTGCGCCTACCTCCCATAGCCCTGCCCCAGGACAACCCCAGGTCTGGGCTGCACCTGGCCACCCCAGTTCTGTTCCCATGGCCATACCCTTAACTTCTCCAGACCTCCCTGCCTTGGATTAATGTGGCTCACTAGCTCCCATGGCCTTGCCGCTGTTCCACTGCAGCTTCCTCCTCCTATCCCAAGCAAGGTTCTGCATTCCTCCCTGGGAAGAGAGCAGTCCTTGATGTTCAAGCTCCACGACCCCAATGACCCTCCAACAAACAGAGTTTGTCAGCACCAGAATGCTACCACTGTAATGGGGAGGAGGCAGAGTGGTATGTAAGTATATTATCCGACAGGGTGGGCATTATTGGGATATAATGGACTGCCCAGGATTGTAATGAGACCCGACACAACAGGTGGAGGCCTTATAGCTCCTGGAAGGTCCGTTATATCCCATAACACCCACTATGAAGGATATTATACTAGAAATGGACATTTAAGTAATCAAATATTAGAGGAACTACTCTGAAAACTCAAAATTGTGACTAGTTTATTTTTTGTAAATTAGTCCGTGTTTGTGTGCTGTTCCATTTACTGTTGCTTCCCTCATAATTGAGTCATTCTGTTCGTGTCTGCCTCCAGCAGTAAAACAAGAGCATGAGTGTTGTATCATGAGCTGTGTGGTAATCTATCTGTACTAAGTCCCAAAGAAGAAAAAACAAGTCCATTTACTTCTGTGGTGATCCTGCATGGCTTCTTTTTAGTGGAACTGGACAGGCACGCGAGTGTGTGTGAATTAGAAGGACAGTCGGGGTTCACATTTGGAAGAAGATCAAGAGAGCCAGCAGTAATACAGAAAAGTAAACCGTGAGAGAAACAGTGTGTTTTATTCATTGAGGTGCACAAGGTTAATTTATTGTAGCTGTGTGGCGATAAAATATAACGTGGGTGGGA
Source organism: Neoceratodus forsteri (assembly GCA_016271365.2). NCBI lineage: Eukaryota > Metazoa > Chordata > Ceratodontiformes > Ceratodontidae > Neoceratodus > Neoceratodus forsteri. The sequence continues at coordinate 421,910,849 of CM057451.1, forward strand.
CTGGAAGGAAGGTCAGGCGCTTTCACTTCCAGGGAGGTCGAGCAAGCCAACATTGGGGAAAAGTAAGCATGCAAATCAAGATGCATTTCTTTTTTCTGTGAGGAGTCATCGAGGAACCAAGCAGCACCGCACTGGGAGTTAATTACTTTTTGTAGAGAGTGGTGTCATGGTGGGAACTGGTGAGTCAGTGAGCGAGGCAAAACAATGGTAGCTGCTCAATGTGACTATTCGGGTGCCCAATTGTATAATAAGAAATGGGCACCCCAAAATTGGGACTTGTTTTTTATCGGCATTCTTAAAAATAACAACATCTGTGGCAAGGGCCCTAGCCAATCAGAGTGCAGGTTTTATGAGACCCATTTTCTAAATGTCATTCATGAAATGCAGAAATTAATCTTTCCTAACATTATCAATTAGACTTGTCACTTAAGGCACTCCCTCTCACTCTTGTGCTTTCCTACTGTATTGTGCAGCTGACAGATCGAGCAGGTGGCCATGCTCTGTGTTGGGGGGGGCAATTGGGCCATCCTGAGCATCTGTACAAAGTCAGCTTCATCAGTGGTTTCTAAAACCAGTAATCCACCTTTTAGAATGGTCAGAGAAATAATTCACCATTTAGAACATGAATTATTTCTCTGAACAGCTGTGCAGTCTCATTCACGCTCCAGCAAACCAGACGCAGGCCCTGAGCATAATTTTTTTTTTTTAGTTGTTTAACCAGGAATAGCACACTAAGCTGAAAGCTTTTTGCAGGTGTGACCTGGGAGCACAGGGAAGTTAAGTGACTTGCTCAGGTCACACAGTATGCAAGTGAAAGCTGTGGGATTCAAACCCACGTCTGGTCTGCTGGATGTCACCCAATTTGCAGCTCAGAGCCTTAAACCACTGTGCTATCTGATTAGGATAGAAAACCCTTCACAACCACTAATATCAAAATAGCACCCAGTAAAAATAGTACTGGGTGCTGTTTTAAACTCAGCACTTATGAGGGGTTTGCCTGTCACTTGTATGTTTTGGAAACTCCCTGCTCATATCATTATATATAATGAACCAACCTCACTGTAGAATGGTCTGGTAACCTCACAAGCTGTGAGGTTAGAGACATCCTGAGGGCACTCAAGCTTTGCTCACGCCCATTATGTCAATAACCTCATTCAATGTGGCTTGTTCTGTATGGTAGGGGTTCTTTATTCTCTGTATGTGCCTGCAGCCTTCAATCAAATCTTATAAACAAAGTCAGGTCTGGTCAGGAGACTCCAACAAATGCCAGGTAGGTTCGAGTCTGAAAATAGCTCTCATTACCAGGCCAAAATAATTAAATATCCCCCATGTCCTTTAACTGTTGCTCCTGCCAAACAGTTCCTTATAGCCCAGAGGGAAGTGAAGTGTTCAAATAGTCACTATATGGTGTTATTTCAGTGTTACAGTAGCAGTGTACACTTCCTGCAGACTTCATTTCATAATGCAGTCCATCAGTGTTTAATCAGTGCATCTTAAGGTCTCTTTTGGGGTACATGCAGTGCTGATACAGTGTGTGTGAATTATGAATTAACTTCGTAATCACACTGCAAAAGTACTGCATTAGTAGTGTTTTCAACACTGCCGTGCAGCAGTTCCTGTCAGCAACACTGCCTTAAGCAGTTTTTGCAATCGCTTTTTCAGTGTGTGCTATTATAGTTAATTAGCACTGTAATCACAATACAAAAGTACTGCAATTAGCAGTGTTTTCAACACTGCCTAAAGCAGTGTTGCATTGCTTTTTCAGTGTGTGTGAATTATAGTTAATTAGCACTGCATCACACCTGTAGTGTACTTCAGTGTGCAGTGTGATTTTGGTAGCACTCCTGTCAGCAGTGTTGTAGTTCTGTTTCCGTGTATTAGGCTGCATTAAAGATGGTGTCGTAAAATTCAACAAAAAAAACAGTATTCATCTGCAAGTATCTGCAATCTCAGCAGAGGAAGCTTTGTTTAAGGGTTCCTGAGTGAGAAAGTCGTCTGTGAATTCTAAAGAAGATGGAGATCTTGGGGCTATGTCTATAGGAGGTACTAAAGTCTGTTACCCCATGTTTGACTCAAAGTAACAAGGAAGGGGTGGACATTTAAGAAAGGAATGACCAACAATCATTCTGGTTTGCAGAAATGGTATGGAAGTTTCCCTGATATGCAGGTCCTCACCAGTATTTCCAGGTTTATCTTCAAAAGGAGAAGAGAGCCTCTTCAGACTGGGAGCACATGCATGGTGTGGAAAATTATTTTCTGTATCAAGGACTGTTCGAAGTGAAGTGCATGTGTATGTATATGTATGTGTGTGTGTGTGAGTGTCTGTGTGTGTATCTCTCTCTCTCTACACATATATATATATTTCTATATATATCTCTATAATGGGATTATCAATCGATTGGACAAACACCATTAGGTGACTGTGCTATATCGTAGAGGTAACCACACACCTGCACTTTTACTCCTCCAAAACAATTTTGCCATTTTATAAGATAGATAACCCACTGGGTGTGGAAACGCGGTGATATACACGGCTTAGGTGGTTGATGCACTCGACCTGCGGCCTCATGTGTAACAACACACACCAGGGTGTGCGGTATCAGAGCGTGACCAAGACACCCACAGTGGGTTATTACACACACACAAACACACACATATAAACAGTACTTGTTGCAAAACAAAACACTACATTAATGCAGGCATTACAATGCAAAGCACACTAAGCAAGAAAATGAAAACAGGGTTTGAGCCTCACGAGTCTTGGCAAATTGATTGTGTGGTGTTCCCTGGAGTTCCCAACCTTGATGCCCATCCAATACCCCCCACCAGCCCATAGTCTTTTCTAGTTATTGCGTACAGCTCCAACCCAGTGCCTCCCATAGCAGCTATTCACCTGTAAAACAGGAACAGCAATGGGCTCACAAAGGATCTGCAGCTCATTATGAACTATTATATGACAAACAATGTAGGTAAACAAAAAAACAATACTTATCTGATACATATGGTCAGTGTCCTCCTACTCCCAGTCAATGTCCTGTCAGACCTGTAGATATAAAAGGAAGAATGGGTCAGTATGAAAATAAAAATACTGATCAGCTGGGAAGGCTCTGTAGAGGTTAAAATAAAAAAGTGGGTTGGGGAGATACCAGACCTGTACCACACCATAAACCTGGCTTTTAGAATGGACTTGGTCACCAGGGATGTCATGGTTGGTGGGGGAGGAAGACTCCTGCCCGTGCCCCTAGAACTGATCTTTTTTGGGTAGGTCGTCATGTTGCTCCACACATCAACCAACATAGGGTAGGCTAAAGACACCAAGGAACAGATATTCAAGGCACAATGAATGCTTCCCTGGTGGTGTGGATCCCCTCCCTTTCCTGATCTGCCTGTAGAATACACAGGAACACAGGTATGTGATGGCAGAAAGGGACCACAAGCCCACCTAGTCTGCCCAGTTTGCCTAGATATCCACTAGGCCTTTCTGTAGTCCTCCCCATGCCAGTTGTCCTCTGTGCTTATCCCATGCCCTCGTGAACCTCCCACCATTTCCCTCAGCAGCCCAGTCCAGTTGTCCACCACCCTCTCAGTGAAGAAGTACTCCTAATCCTTCCTTTAAGTCCCCCAACCAATTTGGAATTTCCAACTACCATCCATTGCAGTATAGCACACTGCAGCAGGCCAACTGTGACCATCTCCAGGCAGATATACACAGACACAACCAGTCCCAGAACTCCTGCAGCTGGCAACAGGCAATAGAAGTTCCAATAGCCTGCAGTGCACATTTGAGCCTACACAATCTCTTATCAGATGTTTTCCACTTCTGCTTTCTCCAGAGGATAAGTCAGTCTGTGACAGAACTTAGCTCAGGGAGTTCAGTGGGGCCAGTAAACCAAAGCTGAGAGCCTATATAAATCTTAATATGCACTGTAGGACAATCTCCCACCACAAAGAACTCCAGGATCTGCTGTACATGAAGCTGTCAGTGCAGAATCCAGCAAAAACAGTCATCATAATCCACTACACTACAGCACACAGCAGGCAAACCAAAATGTTTCCACATGCAAAGTGCACATTGGCAGCAGATCCACACTTATGTGGGACCCTTTGACAAGCCAGCCAGTGGATATTGTGGTAAGGAGGGACAAACCTTTACATGCAGGTACATCAGGAGAAAAGGAAGGCAAGGGAGATATTGAGTGTCTGAAATGGTGGATGGAGGGAGGGTAAAAGATGACCGCCAAAAGCAGAAATACTGAACAAATACTTCTGTTCGGTTTTACAAAGGAAGGGGCAGGAAATGGGCCAGCATTAATAAGGATGGAGGATCATAGAAAAGGACACAGCTCCCTTTGCAAAGAAAGGATCCTCATGGAACTGGGAGCAATTAGGCTATGGGCCAGATAGATGCATGCCTGGACACTGAGGGAGCTAAGGAGGTGTTAGTAGGGCCTCCGACTACCCTGTTCACCGTATCTTTGTAAACTGGTGACATGACCAGGGATTGGAGAAGGGCTGATGTGGTCCCACTATACAAAAGTGTTAACAGGGAGGATGCAGGAACTACATACTGGTCAGCCTGACCACAACAGAGGAAAAGTAGTAAAATACTGAAGGAAAGAATAGTGGAGCACCTGGTTGTCAATGGTCTATAGGGGAAGTGGGAAGGAACACTGTTAACCAGGGGTAGCACACTAATCTGAAGCTTGTTTCCAGATGCAACCTGGAGCACAAAGAAGTTAAGTACTTGCTCAGAATCACACAGTATGCACTTAGACGGCTGTTGGATTCAAACCTAGGTCTCCAGATCTGTAGCTCAGAGCCTATACCCAATGTGCTATACTGCCTCCAGGACCCAAGGCAGTTTGGTTTTATGGGAGACAGGTTGTGCCCGACAAACTTAACTCAGTTTTTGACTGGCAACAAGGAAGGTGGATGGAGGAGGATGGCCTACCCAGATTTCAGCAATGCTTTGACACTTTGCCACATAGAAGGCCGGTAAATGAGCTGGAAGGCTTAGGGGTGGAACAGAAAATAACAAGGTGGGTGGAGAACTGGTTCAAGACTGAAACCAGAGGGGTGGTGGTGAGGCAAATGGGGTGCATTCCAGGGTGGCAGTGGTGGCCCCAGGGGTTGGTGCTGGGACCCATCCTTTTTAATATTCTATAGCAACGATTAGCCCAGTTCCAATCAGGGAGGAGAGCTGTTCTTTCCAGACTGGGGCTTGTCGCTGGAAGGGGTCTGGGCAGGCATTCTGGGCTACATCGACAGTGTGGAAGAAGATGGGATCACATTGGTGACCCGCAAGGAAGCTCTTGCTGGCGGGGGACAGGCAATGCATACCGGGTCCACATCACCCACAACTTTGCAAGCTGGTGACTCAGGAAGGAGCTGCCAATCAGTGAATAGGGCGCGAACCTTTGACTGTGTGACTGGGCCATAAAAGGCACAGTCCAGTAGCAATCAGAGGAGGAGAGTTGTTCTTTGTTCCACACCACCTACCCTGGCCTCACTTATTAAATGGTTGGTGAGGGCGAGCCTGGAGGATGACAAGTATAGATTGGGCTAACTGAACTCTGGAAGCTGGATTGTTATTGATTGGGGAAAAGGTTTTGCACACTGTGCTGCTTGGGCAACACTGACTACTACCAGAAAGGGGCATAATGAAGCAGACTGTATAAATGATTGTGTATGCCAACTACATCTGAGGGAGTAGGCAAACTGTGTGTGAATCGATTACTGCTAGGGTCTCTGAGCTGGCTAGTGTTGTGATGGGCTAATTTTGCTTGTGAGCCATCTACTGCTAGGGCTAGAAATCTGGCTACTGCCAAGAAAAGAGGGAAAATTGCTGTAATCGGAGGGGCAAACTGCTTGGGTTTTAGCAACACTGACTGAATTATTTCTGTTAGAGGGCCGCATTGTCACCTAAACAAGGGTAGACTTGGGGGTGGCCAAAGGGCACCTTCAGTAGTGATTGTGTACAGGTGTGGGGGCAATAATATTAAATTGGGCAAGGAGGTTCAGAGGGTGCCCAGTGTGTTTTCAGTTGGCAGGTCTTAGGGAGGAAGTAAGGGACTGAAGGCAGCTGGAAGGTGGGAGGGGTGGGGAGGAAAGGACCCCATGAGAGTACACGAGGCCAATATGGCATAACCCAGGGAACAGGTAGACAAGATCATATGGTTACCTTTGAGGGTGGGGCATGAAACAAGCAATGTATGGAAATCACTAAGGGAGGTGGCTGACCAGAAGGAGGGGGACAGGAGAGAGCAGGTCAGGGGCAAGCATCACACTTACTAATCTATTCGCTGCTGTATACAGGTGAGATGAGGTGGAGAGACTGACGGGAGGAGGGGAGCAGGTGGACAGAGAGGGTTAGGGTCGGTAAGCTTGGGGAGATGGGGCAGGAGAGAGAAGAGACATTAGCCTAGGTGGGAGGGAGGTGGGGAGGAAGGGGAGTGCAGACTGAGCCAGGTGGGAGGATGGAGGACTAGGATTGGGCAAGCATCCAGGTTAGGAAGTCAACCATGGATAAGGAATACTCTAGATAGGCCAGCTTCAGGGTGGGAGAAAGCAGATGAGGTGGAGGGGGAGACGGGGTAGGGAGAAACACAGCAGATGGGGTGAAGGATGCAGAACTTGGAGGGGGAGGCAAGGAAGGAAGCAGTAGAAGGGAGCCTGGGTGAGGGATCTGAGGACACCAGCCCAGAAAGAGTCCACGGAGATCTGGGTGGGTCAATCTTGTGCCACCCTGGAGGTTGGGGCTGCAAGGAGCAAGCTGGGAGCTTACAGGTAGAAGAATGAGCATGGCAGGTGTAGCACAGGCTTGTGATTCCCAGGCTAAGGGGACAAGAGAAGTAAGCTGGGGTTGATGACAGAAGGAAGAGCCTGGATGGAATCTAACGGGCCAGTAAAGTGGGGGAGGTGGAGAAGGTGATCCTGCTGGGTGGACTCTATGACCTGGGGTATCCAGTGGAGGGGCGGGAGGGAAAAAGTAGCCCAGTCAAGGCTAAATGCATCCCAGGCCTAGTCAGACATAAGGCCAAATTCCAGCTATACTTATAGCATTGGAATGCGGTAATCCCTGTGACGAAAACATCTGGGAAACAAATGACTTAGAGGGGAACAGTGAACTAGAAATCCAGGCAAGATTCTGAGAACTGGCCAGGGTTTACCACCTCTATAGAAGTGCAATCTTCTTCTTTGAGATTCTGCCAGTACCTAGGGTGTCCAGGGAGACCAAACATAAACTTAGAGGGTGTGAATCAGTGGCTCAGGGACTGGCACAGGCAGAAGGGTATGGGCTGGTGAGGGACTGGGGACACATGGGAGGACAAGGGTTATGTGCCAGGGATAGGCTACACCTCAACTTGGAGAGGAGGGAGATCTGAAACCAAATCTTGCTGGATTCATAGTCAGAGGTGGAGTTTAAACTTGTAAAGGGGGGTAAAGCAAAAGAGTGGCTCCAGGAGGACTGCCTGAGGGTCCAGGTCCAGGGCATGAAAAGAAGGTGTAACCGCATCTAAATCCATCCAGAGCTGTGCAAGAAAGGCATCTACGGTCTGCCTCAGGGTCGAGATGACTGGAAGGGAGAGGGGTCAGGATGGAGGACAGCCCTGATCAATGCTAGGAGCATGGGCAACAAAATGCCCAAGCTCCAGGTGATGCTGGTTGAGGGATCAGTGATGCGCAGCAATTACTGAGACATGGGCCACCAGAAAAATGACTGGGACCTAAATTTGGTGGGCACAAAATATTCAGGAAGGATAGAGGAGAGGGAAGAGGAGGGGTGAAACTGATAGTCAAAATGACAGCGGTTAGTGGAGTGGAGGAGGCTGTAGGGGAGGTGGAGGAGAGAATGGGTAACCCTACAAAAGAGGGGAGGTAAAAGATTGAAAATAGGAGGTGTACAGAACCCCCACTGATGGAAGAGGCCCTGAGGACAAACTAGTTGAGAACATCAAGGGGCACTGTGACCGTGGAAAGGTATGGTGGTGACTGTGGGTGACCTTAATATGCTGGGACAGACTGGGACACTATGGCATCCTCTGTGGCCAGGAACAGAGACTGATGGATATGTTCCAATATGCCTTCCTGGTCCAGCAGTTGGGGAACCTACTAGGGAGGAGCGGATACTGGATTGTGTCCAGCAGACAGTGACCAGATAAAGGGCCTGAGGTGTGCAGCCCACTGGCAGGTGGTGATCACACTACAGTCTAGTTTCTGCTGTATTGGGGGCAACCCTTTAATACAGTAGTAGTGGACTCAGGGGAACAGACTTCATGGGCATGGGCAGGATTCTACAGGGAGCTTGGACAAGATTAGGCTGGACATGGATGCTGGCAGCTTGTGGGAGGCCATTAAGAAGGGGGGGCAGAGACTACTAACTCCTGTACAAAGGTGAGGCATAAGATGGTAGAGCCACAAGCTGTGTTGGTGGACCAGGGAGGTGCAGGGAGGCAGTGAGGATAAAAGGCTGCCTATGCCTGTTTTAAGCACCTAGGGGATAGGGAGAGGGTATGAGTTGATGGCTGAAGGGTCACCACAGTGGTGAGGGGAGCCAAGTGAGAGGAGCAAACCTGGCTAGGATATCTGAAGGGGGAATGGATCTTATAGATACACAAGGGAGAAGAGAAAAGGAGGGCACGGATAAGCATGATTAGGACTGAGGAGGGATGGACTCAGGAGGCAGGGGAAATCAGTGCAGAGTGCTAATGAGTACTTTGCCTTGATATTCATGGAGGGAGGCAGGGATCCCTCCAGTCCATTGGGAAGGAAGGGGAGCTAGCAGAGTCGAGAGGTCAGATGGAGTCAAGAGGACTGAAAGAAGTTGGGGTAGAGGCTGGGCCAAGTCTAGAAGGGATGGGTGGTTAAATGAGGGGTGGCTGGGAGGGAAGGAGAAATCACAGTGGAAAGGGAGAAGGAGGCCCTTGACATTAAAAACTGATAAGGCACCGGGCCAGATGGGCTGCATCTGAGGGTTATGAAGGAATTGGCCGATGAGCTAGCAGCACCACTGGCAGCACTTAACACCTCTCTGCTGGCAGGATGGGTGCTTCAAGACTGGAGGGTGGCTCATGTGGTGCCTATCCACCAAAGGGGGGTCTAGAGAGGAGATGGGGAATTATAGGCCTGTCAGCCTAACGTCTGTGGTGGCGGGCAAGTATGGAGGCATTATCAAGGATAGGCTCAGGAGGCAGCTGCTGAAATGTTGGGGCAACTGGATGACAAACATTATGGTTTCATCCCGGGAGATCGTTAGACCAACCCCATAGATTTTAATGATGGGACCTGGCCGGTATAGACCGGAGGACATCCTATACCTGGATTTCAGTAAGGCATTTGATCTGCACCCAAAATGGGCTGCTATTAAAGCTGGGGGTGGAGGGAGAGGACAGTTGCTCAGATGGGTAGAAAATTGGCTAACAGGGCAAATACAGAGGGTAGTGGTGGTAGTCTCCTCTCCTCCATGAAGGTTACCAGTGAGGTCCCCTAGTTCGGTACTGGGGCCACTCCTGTTCAATGCCTATGTCTTCGAGCATGGGGAGGGCAGTTAAGAGTAGGATGAGTCTCTTATGCTTGATTACTTAAAACTGGGAGCATTAGGATGGAGACGAAGTGAGAGAGATGGTCCAGAGGGACCTGATACCCTGGAGGGGTGGTCAAGGAGGTGGGGACTGAGTTTAATGCAGGGAACTGTTGGTGCTGCATCCGAGGGTCAGGAAACCTGGCCATGTATACACCCGGGGTGTCATAATTGCAAGCCACAATGAGTGAGGGGGATTCTAGGGTGGTGCTAGACGCCAAAATGAACACACTAAAAATTGCAGAAGAACGGGCCAAAACAAACTGGATACTGCATAGCTAGGGGGATTACGTCCAGGAAGAGGGAGGTGATCTCCTCTGTATAATGCCTTGGTCAGACCACATCTCGAGTACTGTATGCAGTTCTGAGACCTCACCCAGGATGACTCAACATTGCTGGAGAATGTCCAGAGGAGGGGAATCAGGATGCTTCAGAGCATGGGAGGAAGGCCCTATGAGGAAAGGCTGGAAGAGCTTGGGCTGTACCTGCTGGAGAAGAGGAGAGACGGGGGACATGATAGGGTCTCAAATATGTAAAAGGAATAAACAGGGGCAGTGCCAAAGAGATGTTCAGACTAAAGAAGGTGGGAAACAACCAGGTGACATGAGTGGAAGCTAGAGGAGGGAAATTACAGGGGGATGCAGGAGACCGTATTGATGAGAGGGTGGTGGAGTTCTGGAATGCACTGTCCATGAGTCTGGTGGAGGATGGCACAGTGACAGCTTGAAGAGGGAGGGACAGGTTCAAGGGTAAACTGAAGAAGAGGATGACCCTCTGGGGCTGGGTGGGAAAGAAAGAACCCATTAGGAGGTTGGCTACTGAAAGAGACACAACAGATCATCTTGGCCTATTCTGCTGGCTTTTAGTATGTTAGATATAGTGGAGGAACTGTAGGAAGGTGTGCTCATTTGTAGATGAATACAAAGATCTGCATAGGGTAGACACCTTGGTAGGGTGGGGAGGCAGTGAGGAGGGCATAAGATTCTGGAGAGGTGGTCGGAAACTTGGCAGCTGGAAATGTAATGCCAAAAGTGCACAGTAATGCACATGGGTGCACAACCCGCAAACCATTTACATGGGGGGGTAAGGAACCCGCAGGACAGAGATCTGGGGATTATAATTTCAGATAACCTGAAGGCGGAGAACCAGTGCAGCCCAGTGGTGGGCAAAGTGAATAGAATGCTGTGCATACGGAGGGGTATAAACAGAAAGAGGAGGTGCTGATGCGCTTTTATAAATCCATGGTGAGGCCTCACCTGGAGTATGGGGTTTGGTTCTGAGGCCTCACCTACACAAGGATATAAGACAGGATTGAAAGGGTTCAGACAAGGGCAACCAAGATGGTGCACGCTATGCATAGGGCAGCCCTATGAGGAGAGGTGGAGGGAATCTGATCTGTACCCACTGAGACTAGTAAGCTTATTTGCAAGGAAAATAAGTGCTAGAACTAGGGATCATAAACTAAGATTAGAAGAAGGAAGGTTTAGGGGCAATGAGGGGGCATTACATCACTGAGAAGGTTGTGGAGTCCAGGAACCGACTACCAGAAGAGATGGTGTGCGAAAATGGTGAAAGGATTCAGGCGGCATGGAACAGACACCAGGAGCTGACCAGGGCAGAGGGGTTTCTCTGACAAAGATGATGATTGGGGTGGGGGTAAGGGCAGACTCTGACTGGCCAAAATGGTCCTTTTCGTCACCAGATTTCTATGATTCTAAGGCAGTTAAGTAATTAGGACTTACCTGTTCCATCAGAGTAGGGGAGTCCAGAGTTGGGGGTGTCCTTGGTTTGGGGTATTCTGGGTAGGACCTGAAAGGGAAGAACAGAGAAGGTTGAAGGGACACAAAGGTTCGAGGTGCTAGAGGAGAGATTAGAGTGTTAGAATTAAACAAAGATACTTATCTGATTGGTTTGTTTGACCACACCTGTAGAAATAAAGGGAAAATAGATCAGTATGGGGAAGTTATAGTAGCAAGAGTAGAGATACAAATATGGTATATAGCACAGAGTAAAGGAAGTAAGATTCAGAAGAAAAGACAAACTAGCCAAAGTAAGGAAATTAGAGATGGAATAAAAATGCAGACAGCTAAGAACAGAGAATAAAGTGGTGTTTGGGACTCGCAACCCCCCCAGCGCCCCTAGGTGAACTGCAGGTAGCCAATAAATTTAAGAAGTAGTCCAGATGGGTAGGTGAATGCATTTTGGCTAGTGGCCACTATATTATTTAAAAAGGAGACACTGGTGGTTCAGGAGTCTTGAGTTGTCCCAGGAGGCCAGTGGTTTGAAAGGTATAGCCTAGTGATATAATGGGTCACCCCCTGCTGGGCAGTGGCTATTTTTTTATATTATCTTCCCTGAACCTAATGGGGGGTGATGTCCTTGGGCCCAGACTGTATGTGGTAGGCAGAAGGTGTTCAGAAAAACTGCTGACCAGAAATGCTGCGGCTGTTGATAGGCAGACAGTTTAGTGTTACTGAACCACAGTGACAGTAATGGCAGGCACTTTCAACTGCCAATCCAGAGGAGGGCAACTAAAATAGCGAAGGGTCTGCACCAGAAGCCTTACAAAGAGAGACGAGCTGAATATGTATGCATGCCCTTGAAGAAAAGGGCCGGGAGACAGGACAGAAATTTCAAGCACCTCAAGGAATCAACAAAGTCCAAAAGAGTAGCATCTTTCAGAAAAGAGATGTGCAAGAACAAGGGGCCAAATTTGAAGATAGAGGAGACGGCTCAAAGGCAACATGAGGAAGTATTTTTCACAGAGAGGAGGTGAACATGGAATGGCCTCCTAAGGAGGTTGGGGGTCAAAAATAGTGGGTGACTTCAAGAATACATGGACAGACATGAACCAATTCTATTGGTGGGTAGGAGGAAGTCAGCGTTGGATAACTAGGAACTGGGCGGCTTATCCACTCAGGGTAGGGAAATGGGCCGACTGAGTGGGGCTACAGTCCTTATCTGCCATCAAGGTCTATGTGTCTATGATTCAGCCCACAGAGCTCAGGCTGTAACCTGCTCCATGTGTGGAATGAAGATGGGATATTTTTGGAGGGGAAGAGACTAGAGCAACATGTGCTCCCTCTACCTATCAGCCAAAGTGGCATGTGAAGAGCCCCCACGGAAAGAGGGTCTGAGGTGGGCAGCCAGCAGTAGGTGGCAGGAACCTTAGCTAAGCCGCATGGTGGCAGACTGTAGTGTGCCCTGAGGGCCTGGAGAAAGGGACTGGGAGAGCAAATGCACAAGATAGGGACCATAAAGGAAAATCCACAGTGCAGCTGAAGGGCAATGCCTGGAACTTGACTTAAAAGCAACTGTGGGTGGGAGGCAAACAGGAAATCAGTGGGCTCCTGACGGGACCATGAAAGGCAAGCACTGTATAACAGAGTAGCACAGCAGCTAATGTCAAAGTACTAGGGCTAACAAAAGGATTTGAGGGAGGAAAACAACATAAGGTCCAGGACAGTCACAATTAAAATACACAGAGCACTAGTAGAGAAAGAGCCCTGATGGGTTATAAATATTAAGTAAATTTATGCAATAGGAGGACATAAATGGAGTGTGATAAATCCATTTTATCCGAAAGCATGTACGTGTTGTATTCATGAATTCTATATTACACATATTTATTATGGTCATCCTTGATTAATGTGCATGGTGGACTGTGTCACACATCCCCATCCCTCACCCCTGCTAGTTTGGACACTGCTTTCATTGGTATCTTGCTTTTTAGTTTTGTTTCTTCCAGGTTGACCGCCCTCAGCCACGCCCACCTGCCATTTAGTCATACTTCTCCCATTCTTCCCACTATCATTACAGTCATCATTTGCTTTCGTTTTAACATTTTTTTTGCTTTTCACCAAACCTTTTTCAACTGGCTGCTCCAAGCTGTCGCACTCCTCTGCATTCTGTTGCCGTGTCCTCGCCGCATCTCTCTCGATATAAAAACAGAATTTTTTTTTTTTTACACTGTTTCATATCTGATAAGCTTTCACTACTTCCTTCCACTCTGGCTTCCCACTCACTACAACTGCCACCAGAGCTCCCCCAGCACATAGAAACTGTTAGATTTTTCCCTAGACTGCTTGCTCGCAGAAACCCCACTGCTGATGAGCCCTCACTCTAGGTCACACTTCTGCTGTGGTTTCCAGACTCGCTACAACTGCTAACCATACGCCTCCTGTGAAGTCCTTCTCTTAAACTCTAAATAGTCTCTGTGGCCTTATGGCCCTCCTTCTTCCCTGCTTATTGCTTCCTGCTTATTACTGAGATTTCTATGTCTATACACCACACATGTTTTAAGCCACCCCCACATTTCACTCCTGACCTCCAACACTATAATGCTGTCAGTCTGTTCCAGGTGTCTACTACCCTTCAGTGAAGCTGTAATTCCTCACATCCATCTTACCCCACCATTAGCTTACTCACCATGTCCCATGGTCCTTTTTCTATTTGAGCGGAGCCCCCCCAGCACCCTGTTCATCCTTGTAAGGTACTTGTGGTCTCCATCATGTCCCCTCTTCAGGGTTTATATGTTGGAGATCCCAGTCTCCTCACAGGGCTTTTTGCCACAGCCTATGCAATATCTTAGTTGCCCTTATACTGCCTACACCCTATGGTCTTTCTATGGTGCAGCTTCCAAACCTAGACACAGGACTTTAGGCCTCGTCCACATTACCCCTCTGTAATGTTACAGAGTGCCCAAACCGCTATCGTAATGGTTTGACAGCTTACACTGTAACGCTTACAGGAGTTTGTAATCTGCTGTTGAAACTACATGAGGTGGTTTCAACAACGGATATGAAACCGTTATGCCTTGTAACGTTACTGCGTGTGGGACATGCGGCACTGGTCTCTTAGTGCAGCATGAGCTGTGTGAGGATCGGGTGCCACGTAACGGCCTCGCCTGCTCCGGCGTGGAGCGGTGGTGCCGGGTCCCAAATGGACACCACGTAGTGTGGAGACACTGTACCACTCCATGGTTGTAACGGTTTTCTATCTGTTACGGGTCTGATAGGTGCAGTGGATGGGGCCTGTTGATCTCACTAATAAGGGATTACTTGCAACACCACCACCTCCCTCCTCCTGCTGAAGATACTCCTCCCTATGCAGCCCCAGCATCCTTTCTAGCCCTCACCCACTGCTTTGTCACGCAGCCCAGCAACTTTAAAGAGACTTACCAAGGTAAGGTAATTGAGTCGCCCTGCACCATATTTCAGTGTTTGTTGTTGTCAGATGCCCCAATGAAGTTAATATGTCCCCAAATTTTAAGCCATTATGTTCTGTCCTTCATAAAATATACAAACCAGGTCCCAAGAACTTCCCTTCAGCTGTTGCCGCCCCAGCTCTGCTCCTCATTTTCAGCGGATGATGAGATGCCAGTGAGAGTGCGGGTTGTTCGTTTTATCTGTACTGGCGGAGCTTTTCATTGATTTTAATGATGAATGACCACCTGGCAATGAACGTAAGTATCAGTCAAGGACCAAGGCCCTTGTTAGTTGAACAGTGCCCACATTGTATTGCCAGGTAGCCACTATATAGTTTAAAAATCAATAGTAATGCTGCCGCCCATTGACATATAATGGAGTGTGCCCCTCACTCTTACTGCATCTCGGCCATCCTGCTAGTGAGCATAGGGTGTGAGCTTGTGCAGCAGAAAAAACAGGAAGTCCTTGGACCAGTTTGCATATTTTTATGAGGACATAACTTTTAATGGTTTATAAATTTAGGACTTATTAACTTCCTTGGGGTCTTCTGCAGCAAGGCACTGGCTGGTAATGGTGGGGCATGTCTTTGGCAAGTCTCTTTAAGATCATAATAACTCCAAGGTCCCCTGCTTAGTGATAATCAGTACCAACCCCATAAGCAGTTGCTGCGTTTCTATGCCCTAGTGTACAATTCTGCACTTTGTCATTGAACCCCAACTGCCCCAATCTTGACCACTTTTCGAGTTTCTCCAAGAGGCATGTGCATGCTCTGCTCCCTCTCACTACTCATCCCTACAAATTTTGTATTGTCTGCAAAAGGCATTCTTCTTGCCAGTTTTTCTGCAATGTCACTTATGAAGACACTGAAGAGGATCTGCGCCAGTACTGAGCTGAGCTGCTCACTGTCCTGCATCACTGTAATAAGTGCCATTAACCATCACCCTCTGACACTTTAACCCCACCCAACTACTACTCCATTTTCCAACCTGCATTTTTGGTCGCCCCTTCTGTTCAGCTACCACAATACCATCACTCTGGCATCTGCCAGGACTTGCTCCACCATAGAATGAATCCAATATGTAGCAGCTGCCTAGGTAGTCAGGACACGCTTACATGTTCTTCCATTCCCAGGATATAAGCGCGGCAGGCACAAACATGCACAGACGTGTGGCACAGCACCAGTCAAGGTCTTCTCCCACTCATGGGCTGCTCCCACCTGCACTGCCACTTGTGGTCACCAGTTGGCAGTACTAGCTGAGCTGGCTGTCCCTCCTTCCCAGAAGAGAGTCCTCTTATAACAGTTGATCCTCCCTCCTCTCCCCAGAGAGTCCCTGACATGAGCTCATGAACTAAGGTCACCCGCTGCAGGTCATAGTGCTACTGTTAAGCTGAAGGGCACACATGTTAATCAGTTTCTAATTAATTTTACCACTTTGGATCCCTCCTAGGCTGATCAATCTCTTTAGCCTCACCCCCCAAAAATAGTCAACCACCTTCCTCTCAGCTAGATCACCCTTCCAGGCACCAGACTATCCTCCATGCAGCTGACAACCTTCTAGCCCCAGCCTTGCATAATGAACACTGAGCTAGAGCACACACAGGCTCGGCCAGCCACTTACCCAGCCAGCCACCTCCCTACATCTGGACCAGCCCAACTATATTTACAACTCCATGTAACTGGAGCACCACCCAAACAGACCACATATCTGTTGTCCTCTGCCCATGGACCCTCAGTCCCCACGTAACCACTCAACCTACAGCTAGATCCACCAGAAGCTCCATACCAGCCTCACCATCAACCACCCATTCTCAGCTAGACCACTCAACCTGAACTAGTCTCACCACCACCACCAGCTACCTCTGCTGCTGGCTCACTCTTTCATGCCCTGACTAGCCTCCCCAGCAGGCATCCTCCCAGCTAGACCTCTGTTTATTCACCCACAGACCAGCCTCTCCTTTTGCAGGTTGAGTAACCTCCCAGCTGGACACCTTCCAAAAGCTGACACACCAATTATCCAGAGTACAGAACCTCCCTACACCTAGACCCCTAATCACCCTTCCTCAACTGGGGACCCCATACTTCAATGTAGTATTTAAAAATTTATGACACTGACAGCATTTGGAGGTGTGGCTCAGCAGGTGCACACCGCCTCCGAGGCTGAGATCAGAAGGCAGTGGTTTTATCATGCCAGGCACTTGTGTAATATCCTAATACTGATGCTGAGTGCATGATGGGGTGGCTGCCCTGAGGCACTGTCTTCAGATGAGACGTTAAACCGAAGGTCCCATCTGCCTGGTGGTTCAGTGGATGTTGAAGATCCCATGGCACTTTTGGAAATAGCAGGAAATTTTCTCCAGTGCCTCTGGCCATATTCCACCCCCAATTCACTAAAATACCACCAACAGCTTAATCTGGTTCAAGGTCAGTGGTTCATCTGTATTCTCTCCTCTGGTCATGCTGAAAATAGCAAGAATCTGTCTAGTGTACTACTGGTCAAAAAACGAAATAAATAAACATAAATATAAATTAATGTAGTCTTCAGCAAAAGAAGAAAATACTGATCCCAGATTACAAAATGATTAATATATGCAACTGTTAAAGACAAATATTAAATGCCAAAAAACAGCTCCCCACATACACACTCAATATCTGCAGTAAATAATTTTCCTTTGGGTAACTCCGATTTTCTCAAATTAAAGTTGTAATCTTTCTCTATGCATTCTAGTTCTGTCAGTTATACAATCTTCCTGTGTTCATTCTCCTGCCCCACCAACACTACTTAAAGCACTAACTACAAAATTCCACAACAATACTAATCTAGAGGCACAATGTAGCCAAACACTTTTGGGGGAGGGGTTGATTGAAAATAAATGTATTTAGAGTTTAGCCAAGAGTTCAGAAGAGAAAATGTCAAGACAACGATAGGAATTGCACAGCATTTCATTTGAAAAAAACACCTGAGTGATAATTCTTATTGTGTTTAATATTTTAGAGTTAAAAGATGTACTTTTTAAACATAAGCCTACTAATATGTAAATCAGTTGTAGGAACCTTACTTGTTCAAAATGGAGAGACAGAGCACTTTAAGTTTCATCACACTGACATAGACAGGAAGAGAGTTGGGAAATGTAGGCTTCTGACTGAGAATTTATGGGAAAAGTAGTTTTAGAATACACTTTAAAAGGACACTGCCAACTTTTTGCACCATATTTCCAAGTAAAACTATATTTATTATTGCTACTTGTAAATTCATTGTTGCTGGTTGTTTTATCTGTTCCTGCTTAGTAGAACTGAATGCATGGTAATGTACTGTTTTGATTGGCTAATTTAAATCTAAACTACTTGTTGATGGAATTATTATGATCAGTTATTAAAAAATACTTTTAAGAGCATTGTAGATCTATTTCTAATCTCATTAGCATAATCTTTCAACAATAGTCTGTTGAAATTTTAGAATTTAGTATCTTAGGGCTGTATTTTTGAATGATGATTAAAGATTATTAAATTAAAATTAGTCTTGAAGGCAAATTAATGAATGCTTAATACTAATTTAGTATTGACTTCAGGATTCCCACAGCCCTTGGGCCGCACCCCATGACCACTCACATCTTGAACACCCTGCCCAGATGATCACCCAGCTGACAACCATATCAACATCCCACCTTTCTCCAAAGTTGTGTACCTTGCCTGCAGCTATCCATTCACAAGCCCCAAACCAGCCTCCATCAATTATCACCACCTGTAGCTGGCTGCTCCAGGCCATCCTTCCTACCTCAGACACGATCCCCTGTAGATGGAACCTTCAGACCTGCCTCTCAACCTCAGTAGACTATGTTCCTGCAGCTGACCAACCTCCATCTCACTTCAAACACCCTCCTTAGAGCTGACCAGCACCTCTAGATAACAATCTTTCAGCTGACCCACCCAGACTACCCATCTTGCCTAGATATCAGTTGCCCATCCCACCACTGACCACCTGTTTGTTATAGAAACCCCTCCCTGCTAGGTACCCTTTTATAATCCCATGCTTATTAGCCTGACATGCATCCTACACAACAACCCAACAGCCCCAGCAGCCCAACACACAGTGGCTTGACCTAGAACAGTGCCTGACACACTGTCAGGCCAGAGGAGGTTGATGCGTGTTGCTGTTGAGGATTTTCCACAAACACATGAAGCACCTGATCCGACCTATGCCACCATCCCAGACTGCGAGACACTATTGAACAGCACGTATGAAAACACCTACCTTTATGTGGTGCACCCTCCGAGGACACTGACCAGATCGTGCGGACCCCTGGTAAGGATGATGTCTACCATCCGTGAGACAGGATGAAACAACAGTCGTGGTATGCCCAGTGTGTTGACTAGCCATCCCAGGTACATGCGGATTGTCCATGTATCCCTGCATGGCTGATTATGTCAGCGAACCAGCCAGCTGGGCATGCGAAGAATTGGAATACATGCCTGTTGGTTGGTAGTTGCTAATGTGTTTAATTTGTTATGGCTTACTTGTGTTTTCTTCCTTTAAATTTTTGTTTACTTTTCTGATTTCATATACTTTCTTTTCTTCTATGGGATATTACTTGTGTTTTGCTTGTTTTCTTTTCATACTTGGTTTCTTTTACTAACATTTCTAATGGGGTTTTTCTACTTTTAAATTTCACTTGGTTTTTCTTTGATGGTTTAGATGTTAAAATTTTATTTATTCGTTTCTCAGTTGTTGGGACGGTCTTTATGTTTGTGTTGGGAATTTTCTGTTTTTCTAGCTTTTGTTTCTACAGGTTGGAAGTATGCTACTGTTCTTCTTGTTTCTTGTGTTGGTGACTTTTTCAGATTCAGGTATTATGTTTGCTTTTCTCTTGGTTTTGTAAGTAAAATTTCAGGGATTGTGTGTTTTTCTTGTTTTCTCTACTTGGATTTATTCTAGTTTTTCATTTTTAAAGTTTGCTTGTGAAGTAACATTTACTATAGTTTTTCTTAGGTTTATGAGTTTCTAATTTTATGGGGAGTGTATGGTGGTTTTGCTACTTCTTATTTGTTTTTGTTGATTTAGTTAATGTTTTGACATTGCCTTTCATTCTTACTTTTGACAAGTTTTCTGCAGTAGGTTGATTATGCTACAACTGTTTCTGTTTCTTCTGTAGGTAGTATTTTGACTACTGTTGCTCTACTTGACACAGCTAAAAAAATTATAAATAATGGAGGTGCGGGAGATTGTGTATAGGTAGGGAGGGTTGGGATGAATTGGCAGTTGCTAGTTATGGAAGTGAATAGGGGATGGTGGTTTCAGTACTTGTGCTTGGGAGGGAATAGGGTATATTTCTGTTTGTGAGGACTTGGTGTTGAATTGGTGGTGGTGGTGGTTTCAATGTTTCTGAGTTAGTGATAGGGAGGTGGTGTGTGTTGGTTGTTTTGGGGGAATATTTATGTTTTTAGTGGTTCAATAGGAATGGGGTGTTCATGTTTGGCATATGCAGAGTAGGTATAATTTTACTATTACTACATTTTCTTAGAGTGTTTCTATCTTCTAGATATTTTATTTTGTCTATTTTCTCTTGTTGAGTTTCTAGTCTTAGTAATTACTATTTACATTGTCACAGAATATATATATATATATAGTCAAATAGTTACAGACAAATAATTAATTACTTATAAAGGTAAGAAAAATAAAATTTACAGAAAGAACTAATTGGTAAAAAAAGAGTACAGAAAAGGCAAAAAATGTAGCTTTTAAAAAGCTGTTGGGTCTAAATCAAAGCTTAAATCTCCTCCTCGCTCTGATCTCAAGTATCAGCAGTCACAAAACACTACTACTCTCTCCATCTGCACAGGAGAAAGTAAAAGTGTCTGTTTGTATGACTCACTTTCTTCCTGACTAGCTAAAGAGCATGTGATTTACAGTACTGCAAGCCATGTGATGTGGGGGGCTGCCAAATCTGAAACACCAAGTGGATCACTTAGAATCATAATGAGGAATGTGAAGTCCATTAAAACAATGACTTCACCTTACTTGCATTGCCATTCCACCTTAGCAAGTGGTAATGACAAGGCGGGTAGGCACTTTGCATTGCCTACTCCATGTAGGCGGAGTGACAACACAAAGTGCCCACTTCGTGTTCACTTCGCTGACGGAATTTAAATTCACTGCATCTCTACATGTGCCTTCTTCCACTTGTCTGGGAATACTCCTGATCATAGCGATGCATTAAAGACTTTAGTGAGCGGATCCATCAGTTCATTTGTTGTGAGTGCCACCAGCTTCATGTCCACAAGATTGCTGCCCATCCTTGTTTTCCCTAGCACCCGCATAAGACATTTGGTGGTGTCATTCCAGGTGAGCTGTTTGAAGTAGAAGGGAGGTGCTTCGCCCCTGGCCGTGTGAGACGAGGGGGTGGATAGGTGTAGATTTAGAGTTGAGAGGGTCAGGTAGTCACTAGGATGTACCAAGCTTAGATCAGTGAATGCAAGATTAAAAGCAATAGCTATAGCATCTGGTTCCTGATGTGTCCCAATGGCAGTGACTAGAAGCCCTGGTTCAGTTTTGTTGGGTTTTCCTGTGAGTGATTTAACGGAGTCCCAGAAATCCTTCCCTCATCCCCAACTCCTTTTTAGCAGATCGTTTTATTAGGTTGCCTTAGCCTGACAGATCAGTTTTGCACATCTGTTTCTGGCAGTCTTATAAGCAACAATATCTACCATTTTGCAAGCTGCTTTGGCCTTATGCCAGAAGTTATCCCTTTCTCTGCAGAAGCTTAAGAAGGGAGCCTGGAGCTGTGGGTTAGTAGTCCCTCTAGTTTTCTTAATCTTATAGGGGCAAAGATGTCACAGGCCTTGTTGAACATTGTGACAATGAAGAGGGCTTGATTACTATCCTGAGCCCTGTCTAGTTGCAACCAATTCACAAGTTTTAGGTATTGTCTGACGTAATCTAGTAGCCTGGTCTCTGAGATTGGCTTCTTGTGAGCTAGGAGCACTAATGGTGGACTTATTCAACCATATGCATATTGAGTGATCACTGAGGGTGTCAGGAAGGACAGTGACCTCAGAGATATGCTCTGGGCAGCTTGCAAGGAGCCAATCAATTCAAGTGCTTGTGCCAGTATTGTTATTGAATCTGGTGGCTTGTGTGACTTGTTGGCTGAGGAAGAGATCAGATACCTGATCTTGAAGAGTAAGGGTGTCACAGGACAGCCAATTGGTATTAAAGTCACTAACTATTATATACTCCCAGTTCTGCTTTAACTGTTCCAGATTGCTTAGCACTTAATGTATACATGTTTTTTTGGGTGCGGGAGGTATGTACACAGTGAATAGTAGCAGCACTTTGTTTTGCTGGCCTAGAGTGAGCTTTAGGTTTAGTGTTTGCCCCTCTTGGTGTGGAAGCTACAAGGCAGTACTTGGGTATTTATCTCACTTTTCAGGTAGTCTAGGCAGCCCCCGTCCCCTCTTGGTCAATCTATTCTGCCAGAACACTGTATGGCCATCAAGGGCAATGGTAGCATCACTGACCTTAGGTGAGAGCCAGGTTTCGGTGACAGCTATTACATCTGGTTGAAGTAGCTCCACCCAGACCTGGAACTGTGTGAGTTTGGTAAGGAGACTTTGGATGTTTAGTGAGACAATCTTGAGGTGACCCTGTCTCAGATGTGGTCTAGTAATGGGCGGCCCTGGGTTTGGGTAGACATCTCTAGAGATCAGTAGCATTATTAGTAATAGTTTTCTTAAGAAATGAGTCCAGTGTACACACCTTAGTCTATTAGGTTTTAAGCTGTGAGGCAGAGTGCTAGGTACTGTCATGGCGGAGCGCTTGCATATTAGGACAGCTATAGGGATACTGTTAGATACCAGTGGATTACAAGTTTTTGGTGGGATTCTGAAGTCTTGTTTTGCGCATGACTCAGTCAGGGTTCCTCTTGGCTTGAACCCATTGGTGGAGGTGTAACCTGGACTGGAGACTTGGTTAAACTTGTGTCTAGTAATTTTTTTTTATCCTCCTCCAGCACAAAATAGGCAATAAGGAGGGCTACTAAAACCATTCTTGCTGATGTCATCATTTTTAATTGGTAGGGGCTTTTACATACAGATCAGGGGTTGCTGCACCAGTATAGGACTGCTGTAGTTTAGCAGTTTTGTATAAGTGACGAGGCAATGTCAAATGGGAAAATCCAAGGAATAAACCTATAACCAATAGTAGCAGGGTAGGTGGGCTATGTGAGGGAGATGGAGGCAACCAATAGGGGTGGGGTAGTCGAGAAGAGGGTGGAGCTCATGCCTATTTAATAAGCTGTGAGGGAGGGATGGAGTGGGGAGGAGGGCAAAAAATCTTCCCTGCAGTACAATTCAGTTTAAAATGTTTTCAGCCTAATCTCCCCCTGCAGTACAGTTCAGATCAGGTCAGTTCAGTTTAGTTTACGTTAAAATGTTTTCAGCCTCTGGGTGCAGAGCAAGGCAGCTAATGGCAGGGAAGCACCAGGATTCAAAAGGTCCAACAGGCATGCTTAAATGGGAAACAAGAAAACCTACTGTTGTGTGAGCTGCTCTGCTCAAGAGAGACAGTCGTGGTATTCCCATACACTGTGGCCGCTCCTCTCCATATCTCAGACTCCGGGTGCAGGCTCCGTTGCTGTAGCGGGTTGGTTCTGCTTGTCCTGAGCCATAGGGGGCTCCTTCAGGATGCGGTAAGCCCAGTTGGGCTTCAGCACCATGAGGATCTTGGAGGTAGAGGGAAAGAGATTAAGCTTAGAGGTCTATTGTTTAGTATAATTGGTGGGCGGGTTTAGCTTCAAAGAGGGGAGGGGGTGAGAAACAGAAGCTGACACGGGAGAGGGAATTTGGGTAGCTGGAGAGCAGAGAAACAGGTTTCTTGGGAAGAAAATAATTTGGAGCTAATAGAGAGAAAGGGAATTGAGCAAAGAGTCTTGGGGGGGGGGCACTTCGGAGCAAGGTTCAGAGATACTGTGCCCCAGAAGCAGTTTCAAAATTATTTCTTATAGGAGAATTAAGTAGAAGCACTGTAGTCAGAGAGACTTTGTGCTTGAAAGATTGATATTGCAGAAGAAGGGTGGAAAACACCCATATATATGTGTGTGTGTGTATATATTTATATAGATAGATATAGATATAGATATAGATATATATATATATAATTGTGTACTACTTGAAAAATGTTAAGTGGAGAATGTACCAAAGGTGCTTCTTGTTTTTAAATTCTTGCATTGTGTTATTTATGTATAATATGCACTTGGAGAAGCTGGTCTGGTGGCGCTGAGGGTTGAGGCATTGAATGCCACACCTCGTGCCACGCTGGCGATCCGGTTCGGAATGAGTTAGGAGCTCACCAAGGCCAGCAGAGGGGAAGAGATTGAGTGTCCAGAGGACTGCTCTGTCTTCCTGGGGAGGGTGGTGGTGCTGCTTGATCACCGAGCCACCTCTGGTGGTAGCCAGGGGTGTGCCGATTGAGCAGCACTGTGAGTGCTAGGGGTGGGCGGAGTCATGGCATTACGTTGCCTTGCTAGCCATGCTCCAGAGGGATGGGAAGGGAAAAAGTACAAAATTTTCCAACCTGGAGATAGATGAAGGTGCCGCGGCCTTCACTGCCCACACTCCCAAATCCGGGCCATCTCCCTTCTCCACACCGTGCGCTGGGCACTTTGCTCTTCCAGATAGAGTGCCCCGAGTGGATGGGGTGGCCCTACCTCCAGAGGGTTCAGACCCAGAGGTGGTGCTCAGCAGCGTGGGGAGAGGGAGTGGTCATGTTGGGAGGTAGAGGCAGGTATCCTGCGGTCGCTGGAAGGAGTTCTCCTGGAGTTGGAGAGCAAAAAAAAAAATATGCACTTGGTGGCACTGTCTTTTTAAATTGTAGCTTGCACTTAAAGCACTTTAATGAGTAACATGTGATACACTTTAGGTATTATATAAGCAAAGTGTACACCAGGAGGCATAATCTTAGACAAAGACCTTGTGGGTGAAATGTTAGAGTTTTTATTGTAGCTGCTGATCTCCAGGCATGGTGTTTTTTATGCACAAACTGTGACAATAAATATTGATATGGTTGAATAACCTTGGACTTCAGCTTCAGGTTTTGGAAGGTAAGGAGTAAGGTGTGCTGTGATTCTCTTGTACTGTCTTTATAGTTTGTCACATAGCACACTACCCTGGTGTGACTGCTCTTGGCTCCATTCAGTAAAATAAACCTCCACTGCACCCTGAAAAGGAATAACCAAACCCTCAAACAGGAACCATTACCAGCAAAGATAACCATAACAATGTAAACATCCCTCCCATCCCCCTCTTCAGTAACGAAAAGTGAATGATCACATAATCCCTGAACAGAAATTCTGAAGTCTCCCAAAACAGGAGAAGCCATAGCTTGAGGAAGGAGATAAAATGGGCCAGTGACAGTCTCATGCAAATTCCTCACTTCTCAGCAGGCACAGATGTAGACATCCATGCCCAACACTAGTTAAGTAAGTAATTTCTATTAAGGCTAGTACAATTTCCGAAATATGGAAATCAGCACTAGTAACCCCTGTGCATAAAAGTGAGACCAGGCCAACATGCCAACTATAGACCAATCTTCATCTTCCACCCTCATCAAAAGTGCTTGAGCACATATTTTCTGACCAACTGATGGACTACCTGGGAAAATACAAGATACAATGCCCACAGCAACATGGATTCAGAAAAGGACATAGCACTACCACAGCACTGTTGGAGTTCTCAGGTTTCATCCATAAATCACTGGACCAAGGTAATTTAGTGGGCATGGCCTTCTTTGACCTAATGAAGGCTTTTGATGCTGTTAACCACACACTACTATTCCAGCAATTGTCCTGTAATGGCCTCTCCAAGGATACAACAGACTGGTTCAAAAGTTACTTACTTACAGGACCTCTCCCAACAGGTTAAGATAGTTGATGTCCTCTCAGAATGACAGCCGGTTTGCTCTGGAGTGGCCCAGGGTTCTATACTGGGAATCCTCCTTTTCAAACTTTTTCTGAACAATCTTCCTTGCTCCTGTCCTCAACAGATCCTCCTCTACGTGGATGACGCTGTTACCTGCACTAGTAGCCATGACCTTAAATTCCTGGAACACTACCTACAGTTCAGTTTTGAGAAAGTGAAGGAGTGATTTAGCAGTAACAAGCTGGTGCTCAATTACAAAAGACTAAAGTCATGCTTTTTAGCAGCTCACGTAATAAGCACAAATCCCAAACTCTCACCATCAGAAACCACACTGGCGCCCTCTTGAACTGATCCAAAATATCAAATACCTTGGGGTAACTGTGGATAACTCCTGTCTTATGTGCAGCACATTGAGAATGTAGCCAAAGCCATAAATACAAGGACTGGATTACTCTGCATGTAATAATACAGCCTGACACCCAAGGCCCTAAGACTTGGAATTTACCGCTCCATTGTCTCCATAATTGATTATGGCTGGTCATTTATGGTCAGCCAAACTACGTCCCTACGTAGGATATCCATGGCACTCAATAAAGCTTGCAGACTCCTCACTTGTTCAGAACACCTCATGCACACCTATGATCTGTGTGCATAAATAGGATGGCTTCAGCTAAGTGGAAGGATTCAATACCAAACATGCCTGTTAACTAAAAACTCTCCTTGGGCTCATACCACCTGGAGCTGAAAACTACTAAGCCCTTCTGCAGCACACAACACCCTATAACTCAGGAGATCAACCTTTCCTTGTACCCAGATGCCATACAACCCAAGGACAGTGTTCCTTCACTTATAGAACACCCCTTTGGTACAATGCCCTGCACAGTGATATCACATCCATACCAGAATTGAAGCAGTATAGTAAAGTGGTTTAAGGCTCTGAGCTGCAAATCTGGAGACCTGGGTTTGAATCCCACAGCCCCACTTTCATACTGTGTGACCCTGAGCAAGTCACTTAACTTCTCTGTGCTCAAAGGTTGCACCGTTAAATGAGCTTTCAGCTTAATGTGCCACTCCTGGTTAAACAATTGCAGAAAAACACAATAAAGAATTGGGACTGTTCAAACATATGGTTCGTCAGCACCTCACTGCGAACAGTAACTGTGACTGCTTCACCTAATTGGCACCTCTACTACCTGATGTGTCATCCCATCACTTTTTCTCTGCCCCAGCTTTGAGCCTTATTTCACCCCCCTTTTCTCATGCTTTCACCCTGTCTCTCACCTATCTTGCATC
The DNA here is from genome assembly GCA_016271365.2 of Neoceratodus forsteri. Lineage (NCBI taxonomy): Eukaryota > Metazoa > Chordata > Ceratodontiformes > Ceratodontidae > Neoceratodus > Neoceratodus forsteri. The sequence goes on from CM057451.1 coordinate 421,937,838, forward strand.
CCCTCCCTCTTCTGCACTAACAACCCTCTCACCGTTTACTTGCTCTCTTCTCTTTCCCCACCCTACCAGCACCTAGCACCCACAGTTAGTTTCCTAATGTTATCAACAAGGCCTCCTAGGCTGCCTCCTGTCCTGTGTTCATCTGTTTATCACTCTGTTACTGTTTCACCTGTGTGTCTGTTTGTAGATTTCTTATTATAATGTCCAGTCAATTTCTTAGAGTGCTACTATCTGTAAATACTACATATTGTCTACTTTGTATAATTACGTTGCCCTTCCCCACTGACATGGAACTTCTGTAAAAGAGCTGTTTTGCTCAGAGACATTGTAATCTGAGAATTTTATAAATAAATAAATGAGTCATATGAGAGCACTGTGTTAACCTTAGCTCCCTATAAATCATTATAATACATTGGGGAGGGTCACACCAGAAGAGTGTAGAGGAATTTGCAAAATAAAAGCAAATGAAGAAACAAACATATAACATTTCCAGCCTAATCACTGATCTGGAACTGACTCCAACAAAACATCGTCTCTATAATCAGCAAACAGCCAAAGCCCCCCTTTATAAAGTGAAGCTACCCACCAGTTCTCTGCCAGACTGCCCCATCCCAGTTGTGTCACACCCTCAAACCACCTAGTTTGAAGACATTTTTGAAGTAAGCATCACTGTCCTGAGGTTGATTGCACAATAGCAGGTTGAAACAGAGCATCAGCTGTCACAGTCTTTACCCGTGAGCCTCCTTCAGAATGTGGAACAGGGGCCATTGCTGCAGTTACTGGAGACAAGGAACAATCATGTGCTTCATTGGGGAGAGCAGCTATCAACTCATCCTCACCATAGTCAGCCCACTCCATTCTGGCTTGACCAGCGTTCTCATCAAGCAGAGCTGGGGAAAGAAGAGGATGCTTGGGTTCAGGAGTGGGAGAATGCCCATGCCCAACTGGATTCACAGAGGAAGATGTAGAATGAGATGTTGCACCAGTTCCTGCCATCAATCTGTAGATCTGCTATGAAGGACCATATTGGGGGTAGTTAGATTTCTTTTGGGAGTCCCTAACTCGTTTTGGTTTCTGGACTGCAAGAGTGCTCTTTTCTATCATCGGCGTGGTAGGCTGTTTACCAATGGAGAGGGTCTGATTAACAGTTGCTGCAGAAAAGAGTGGCCACTGGTGCCTGAGAAGACTGAAATTGATCAGACCTGTGTGTAGCTTGAGAAGCACTAGGGTAGTTGAGTTAGATGAGCCAGGAAGAATGTCTCACTAACAGCAGAAACGTTGAGCTTCTTGCGGTGATTCAAACCGTATCCACTTGCCATGCCATAGAATTGTCAGCAGTGCCAGAAATCTCATGGAATACTGGATCACGCCTTGAGCTAGCTACTTTCTAAGAGGTGTAATGCATTCCTTCTTGCCACTAAATCCTTCAAAAATCTTGAAAGATGTATACTGAGTGGCCATTCCACTTGAGGTCCCCTTCCACTGGCTAGCCATAGGATTTATTGATTCACCAAAAACAGAGGAAGTAGGCAATTATTGGGTGAGGGGACATTCTGCTGGTCAGTTGGGGCCCCAAGGACCTATGAGTCTCTCCACCTCAAGAGGACTGTCACAGTAAAAAATCCAACAACCGTGGAAGAATTACTGCACAACTTCACACATATTATTGCCTTCAGCCCCCTCTGGGACTCTGATGACCCGCAGGTTGTTGCATCTCCCATTGTTCTCTAGATCTTCTAGCTTTAGGAAGAGGGTCTGAACCTGCTTTTCCAAAGCCACAATTTTATCAGAGTGTCTGCCCGTTGTCAACTCTGATTAGTAAATAACTCAGCCTCCACAATTTTCTGTTCTGAGGCTTCCACTCTTTCATCAAGATCGGTAACAGAAGCCTTTATTGATGGGATGTCTTGCACCAGTGACTGAAGCATGGATCTAATATCATAAAGGTCCTCTCAATCCACCAGCACTGGAAGTTCTTGGGACACCATAGTGAGTGTCAGGTAGACACAAAGCAGGAATGATGCAGTATTCCACTAGGTACGCTTTAAAGAGATATTTCGATCCCAACTCGACACAATGTAACAACAGTCCAACAATGGAGACTTAATAATAATGGCAGAGACCATTTATGAGGCAAACTGAAGGAATATAATGCAGAAATGCACAGGCGGCACAAGGAGACCAAACATCTAAGCTGCCATCATGTTTCCGTCCACACCACAAGTCCGGTGATACTGTGCTTTATACTCTGAGTCCTACACCTGAGATGGTCATGAATACACTACAAGAGGTGTTTGATAAACTGCAAATTAAGTTATGTACCTACACATTTCTCTGAAATGCTGCTAAAACTAAGTATATGGTTTTGTCTCCTAAACCCATCTGCTTCCCCCCCCCACATTAGAATTGCAACTCTAACAAGTGAAACATTTTAAATGGTAGATTCCTTTAATACCTGGGCATGGATGGATAAATTATCCTACACTGTGCATATTGAAAATCTTAGCAAAAAAGCTATGCCAGGAACTGGGGTTTTATTACAGAAACAAATTCTATTTCAACATTGAAGATGAGAAAAGACTTGTTCAGGTGACATTTCTTCCACTGATTGACTATGGTATTATTATATATAGAAGTACTAATGCCTTTGATTTGGCTAGATTAGATATTATGTGTGGTTCATAGCTCAGTGCTTGTGCTACGTACTGTAATTGGATACTGAAGGTTTGTGCTTGGATACAGAGGCCAGATAGGTAAGTAGGACATGGCTCTTCAGATATGTAGCAGTTTGAGTTGATCTGTGCTTAGGTACTTTGAACATACTTATACAGTCAGTGCTTATAGTACAAGTGAGCTGGATAGTCTTGTGCAAAGTGCTTAGATGCTTGAGCTGATGAGTACGAATGAGTTGGATAGTCTTGTGCAAAGTACTTAGATGCTTGAGCTGATGTGTAACGTTGTTATAACTTAGTTTTGTTTTGGCCTTACTCTGTATCCCACCATAAAGAATGCTTAGTCCAGTATTATGAGACTCTCCAATGGGATAAGAGTGCGGAGAAGGAGGAGGTGCCAGGGAAGGATGGAGGGTGAGTACGACTCTCTCTAAGCAGAGCGGATGTAGCCTGCTAGCTTATATAGGATGTGGGGGAGGAGCTCTTCCCCCAACATAACTTCTGGTGGTAGCCTATCATTTATGTGTGGTTCAGAGCTCAGTGCTTGAAGGTTTGTGCTTGAATACAGTGGCTCAGCATCCATGTCGAGGAGAATTGTTGAGTCAAGTTCTGCATGGCAAGGTTAGTAAACGAAGCCCGTGGCGATGAAGCACAAGAACTGGCATATGTTACGTAATAGGGAGGATGGAGCAGTAGGAACCCCAATCCAGAGAGGAAGCAAGCATTAAGTAGGTAGAGAACTTAGTGAATCGTATAAGTAGATCAGATGTATTTCCAGCTCATGAAGAGCGAGTAGGTTGTAATTTGAGAGTTAGCTGGATGACCTCTAGGCCCAGTGAGGGCAAAGCAGGAAGTATGAGCAAGTAGTGTAAATAAGTGGACTTGTACGTGGCTATATAGTTTAAAATCAATAGAAATGCTGCCCATTGTTATAATGGAGTGCCCACGCCTACTGGCATCTCGTCATCCTGCTAGTGAGTATAGGGAGCTAGCAGCAGAAAAAACAGGAAGTCCTTGGGACCCAGTTTATATTTTTTTGAGGGACATAACTTTAATGGTTTATAAATGGGACTTATTAACTCTTGGGGTCCTGGCAGCAAGGCACCGATGGTATGGTGGGGGGTATCTTGGCAAGTCTTTTAAGATCATAATAACCCAACCCCTGCTTAGTGATAATGGGTACCAACCCTATAAAGCAGTTCTGGTTTCATGCCCAGGTGTGCCATTCTGCACTTTGTCATTGAACCCCAACTGCCCCAATCTTGACCACTTTTCGAGCTCCAAGAGGCATGTGCATGCTCTCTGTTCTCTCAATACTACCCACAAATTTTGGTATGTCTGCAAAAGGTATTCCCTTGCTTCTTGCAATTCGCTATGAAGACACTGAAGAGGATTCGCCATACTGAGCTGAGCTGCTCACTGTCCCTCACTGTACAAGTGCTATTAACCATCACCCTCTGACACTTTACCCCCACCCAACTACTACCCATTTTCCAACCTGCATTTGGTCGCCCCTTCTGTTCAGCTACCACAACACCACTCTGGCACTGCCAGACTGCCCACAGAATGAATCCAATATGTGTAGCAGCTGCCTAGGTAGTCAGGATGCCATGTTCTTCATTCTGTGGATATAAGCGGCAAGGTGCACAAACACATGCACAGACGGTGGCAGCACCAGTCAAGGTCTTCCACCCATGGGCCCCACCTCACCACTTGTGGTCACCTGTTGGCAGTACTACAGTTGAGCTGGCTGTCCTCTTCCCCAGCGAGAGCTCTTGTATAACAGTTGATCCTCCTCCCTCCCAGAGAGCCCTGACATGAGCTCATGAACTAAGGTCACCGCAGGTCATAGTGCTACTGTTAGCTGAAGGGCACATGTTAACCAGTTTCTAATTAATTTACCACTTGGATCCTCCTAGGCTGATAACTTTTAGCCTCACCCCCAAAATAGTCAACCACCTTCCTCTCAGCTAGATCACCTTCCAGCACCAGACTGTCCTCCATGCAGTTGACGTCCCTTCTAGCCCCAGCCTTGTATCATGAACACTGGGCTAGAGCACCACATGGGCTCGGGCCAGCCACTTACCCAGCCAGCCACCCTCCCTACATCTGGACCAGCCTAACTATATTCTCTATACCTCCATGTAACTGGAGCACCACCCAAACAGACCACATATCTGAAGCTGTCCTCAAGCCCATGGACCTCAGTCCCACGTAACCACTCAACCTACAGCTAGATCCACCAGAAGCTCCATACCAGCCTCGCCATCGAACCACCCACCCTGCAGCTAGACTACTTCCAACCTTGAACTAGCCCCACCACCACCACCAGCTACTCCTCCCTGCTGCTGGCTCACTCTTCATGCCCTGACTAGCCTCCTCAGCAGGCAATCCTCCTGCAGCTAGACTCTGTCTATTCCCACCCACAGACCGCCCCTCCTTTGTGGTTGAGTAACCTCCCAGAGCTGGACACCTTTCCAAAAGCTGACACACCCACCATCCAGAGCAGAACCTCCACACCTGTCCCCCCAATCACCTTCTCAACCGTGGACCCCATAATTTCAATGTAGTATTTAAAAATTAAGTGACACTGACATATTGTATCGGTGGTGTCAGTGGCTCAGCAGGTAGCACACACTCGCCTCCCGAGGCTGAGAGATCAGAAGGCAGTGGTTCTATTCCCACCAGGCACTTATGTTAATATCCCATTACTGATGCAGCAGATGGGGTGGCTGCACCCTGAGGCATCATGTCTTTCAGATGAGACGTAACCGGTTGTCCCATCTGCCTGGTGGTAGTTCAGGTGGATGTTAAAGATCCCATGGCACTTTTTGAAATAGTAGGAAATTTTTCCAGTGCCCTGGCCATATTCCACTTCCAATTCATCAAAAATACCACCAACAGCTTAATCTGGTTCAATCAGTGGTTTTCATCTGTATTCTCTCCTCTGGTCATGCCTGAAAATAGGCAAGAATCTGTCTAGTGCACTTAATGTCAACAAAAACGAAATAAATAAAATATAATATAAATTAATGCAGTCTTCATAAAAAGAAGAAAAACACTGATCCCAGATTACAAAATGGATTAACATGCACCGTTAAGACAAATATTAAATGCCAAAAACAGCTCCCCACATACACACTCAAATATCTGCAGTAAATAATTTTAGGGTAACCCAGATTTTCTCAAATTAAAAAGTTGTAATCTTTTCTCTATGCATTCTGAATTTGCTCAGTTATACAATCTTCCTGCTGTTCATTCTCCTGCCCCCACCAACACTACTTTAAAGTAACTAAATCAGCAAAAATTCCACAAATAACAATTAATCTAGAGGCACAATGTAGCCTAAACACTTTGGGGGGGAGGGGTTGATTGAAAATAAAATGTGTATTTCAGAGTTTAGCCAAGAGTTCAGAGAAGAGAAAATGTTTTCAAGACAAAACACTGATAGTGAAACTTGCACAGCATTTCATTTTGAAAAAAAAAACACCTGAGTGATAATTCCTTTACTGTATTTAACATTTTAGGGAGTTAAAGATGCCTTTTAAACATAAGCTCTTACCTTAACATGTAAATCTTAGCCGGTAGAAACCTCACTTGTTCAAAAAATGGAGATCACAGAGCTACTTGTACAGTTTCATCACACTGACATAGACAGGAAGAGAGCTGGGAAATGTAGGCCTCTGACTGAGTAGACTTATGGGAAAAGTAGTTTTAGAATACACTTTTAAAAGGACACTGCCAACTTTTTTTGCACCATATTATTTCCAAGTAAAAATCCACATTTTATTATTGCTTACCTTCTGTAAAATTCATTGCTGTTGCTGGTTGTTTTATCTGTCTCCCTGCTTAGTAGAACTGAAATGCATGGTAATGTACCCAGCCTTGATTGGCTAATTTAAATCCTAAAACTACTCTGCTGATGGTAATCTTCATTTATGATTCAGTTGTATTAAAAAAAAATTGTACTTTTAAGAGCATTGCAGATCTATTTCTAATCCTCATTTAGCAATAACTTACTCTTCAACAATTAGTCTGCTGAAATACTTCTTAGAATTTAGTATTCTTAGCGGCTGTATTTTTGAATGATGATGATTAAAGATTATTAAAAATGACTAAAATTAGTCTTTGAAGGCAAAATTAATGAATGCTTTAATACTAAATTTAGTATTTGACTGGTGAGGGTTCCTGGCACAGCCCTTTGGGCCTGCACTCCCATGACCACACATCTTGAACACCTGCCCAGATGATCACCCAGCTGGACAACCATATCAACATCCCAACAGACCTCTCCAGTGTGTGCACATTTTGCCTGCAGCTAGTCCACTCACAAGCCCCAAACCAGCCTCTCTCCTCATCAACTATCACCCACCCTGTAGCTGGCTGGCTCAGCCATCCTTCACCTCAGACACGATCCCTGTAGATGGAACCTTCAGACCTGCCTCCCAGCCTCAGTAGACCATGTTCTGCAGCTGGACCAACCTCCCAGTCTCATCAAACAAATCACCCTCCTTAGAGCTGGACCAGCACCTTCTAGATAACAACTCTTTCTGCAGCTGGACCCACCCAGACTACCCATCTTGCCTAGATATCAGTTGCCCATCCCACCACTGACCACTCTGTTTGCATATAGAAAACCCTGCCCTGCTAGGTACCCTTTTATAATCCCAATGCTTATTAGCCTGACATGCTGCATCCCACACATAACAACCCAACAGCCCCAGCAGCCCAACACACAGTGGCCTGACCTAGAACAGTGCCTGACACACTGTCAGGCCAGAGGAGGTTGGGATGCTGTGCTGCTGTTGAGTGGATTTTCCACAAACACATGAAGCACCCGATCCTGACCTATGCCACCCATCCCAGGACCTGAGACACTACTGAACAGCACGGACAATGTGAAAACACCCACCCCTTATGTGGTGCACCCTCCGAGGACACACTGACCAGATCATGGACCCCCTGGTAAGGATGACTGTCTTACCATCCGTGAGACAGGGATGAAACAAATAGCCGTGCATGCCCCAGTGTGTTGACCAGCCATCCCAGGCAGCATTGTGGATTGTCCATGCATCCCTGCATGCGTGATTATGTCAGCTGACAACCAGCCAGCTGGGCATGTATGAAGGAATTGGAATTATGCCTGTTGGTCGGTGTGTGCATGACACTGCAGGCACACAGCAGAGTGGCACAGTGAGAGCATGGATAGCTGCACCAGGAATGTCCACAGCAACACCATGTGGATGTTCGACACAGAGCAGCATGCCATCACACCAACTGCAATGTGCGCATGTACGCGTGTTGCGCCAGCCCACTATGGCACTGCAGTAACCACACAGAAAAAGTCTGAGGCTTTGGGGGCTCAGCACAGGAGCCCACTGTGGCATGAAGGTCTGCCAGGTGTGTTGTGGGGGTTCCACAAGGGCCCATTGTGGGAATGCTGTTACCACACAGTTGCACAGCTGGAAGGATTGGTGGGCACTCACACAGCTTCAGACCTGTGCGACATGCGACACACAGTGCAGATGTGGCAGTGTGCAGTGGACTGCTTGGCAATACCCAGCAGTTTTGTGATGAGACATCACCACCAGGTTGGGGTGCATGTTAAATGTGGGGGTGAAACTTTATTCAACAGTAGGGGGCCACAGTGTCAACCTGGTGGCTGTGTATGATGTGTACTGTGAGTGTACTAACTGTCTAGGTGCCAAGTCACCATGGAAACCCTACAGAGGTGGTGTTAGGTGCCATGCACAGAGGAACTTCAGCAGCTTGCTCTTTGTGCTTGGATGCTAGTTACCATCCTTATCCACTCCTTCATAGCTCTTTTTGTGAAAGGTCCACAGTCCACAACAAATGCCTTCCCTGCGACATAGGTCCATTGTCACCCTGTGGAGTTCTGCTACATTGTTACATGACCCCCACATGCACCTTTCCTGAGCAGGGCATGAGATGGCAGTGGCAGGTCTTGACATTGCTTTGGGTCCACAGCATTTCACTCAAGTGAGATCTGCAACCAACCACAGCTGAGTGGGAACATGGGGTTGTATCTCATGGCACTTTGGTCACCCTACTGTATCAGCCATATCCCTGCCCAGCACATGTGTCTGCCTGAAACAATAGAAGAGTGTGGTGGCATTAGGCAGAATGGTTGACTTCAGGAGGCTGAATGCTGCTGGAATGTCCTGTGCCAGGAGATGGGCAAGGCCCCGCCGAGTTCATGGATCTTCAGGCTGAAGTTTCTGAGTCACTTTGCATTGTGGTGCAAGGCCAGCCTGGACCATCCACACACACCTACCCAAAGTGGAACAGGTGTCCCTTGTTTATGGTTTGTGGAAATTCCATCTTACAGGCTTTGATCACAGCCTGCTCAAAGTCAGTGATGATCGTAGGTGGTTTGAGGGTGCAGGACTGTGTACTGGCATATTTATTCAGCTCCTGGAACAAGGTGCAGTAACATTGCAGGCTCTTTGTCGCCATATCTTTAACCTATCCCTTAGCTCGGGGATAATCCCTAACATCTGGAAGGAGGCAAGGCTAGTCCCTGTTCTGAAGCAGGGAAATCCCAAACTCCCTGACAACTATCTCCCTATTGCTATTCTCCCATCCCTTGGTAAACTCCTGGAAAAGGTTGTGGTGGAGCAACTCTCGGAGTACGTGGATACCCATGAGCTGCTTTCTGGGGCCCAACATGGTTTCCGGAAGGTCATAGTACCACTACTGCCCTGATTACTGTAACCTCTAGTATTAGATCCACCATGGATCAGGGCAAACTGTCAGGTGCTATATTTAGTTGACTAGTCAAAAGCTTTTGACCTTGTCAACCATGACCTACTGGGGGAGCAGCTCAGGGTCTTGGCTTCTCTGCATGCCATGAGTTGGATGATGGCTACCTAACGGGTAGAAAGCAGCACACCTGCTTTAACAAGGTCCTCTCGGAGCCTAGGGCTGTGAGACTATGGAGTTCCCTAGGGATCGGGTACTTGACCTCTCCTATTCTCACTTTTTATTAATCAACTCCCACGGGTGATCTCTCATTGCCAAGTCACGCTTTATGCAGATGACCTTGTGCTAGTGGCCCATGCTTGTGATGCTGCTGACCTCAACCAGTGCCTATCTGATGACTTCAGCAGAGTCTCGGACTGGATTACCAGCCATAGACTGGTATTGAACCCTAACAAAACCCAGGCCATGCTCTTTGGTTCCACGGCCAGTTAAAGCCTCATCAGCTGTGCTCAAAATAACGTGATGGTGGCTCCTGGCGCATCATGCGAGCTCAATTAAATATCTTGCGGGTCACCCTCGAGCCCACAACTTGGGAAGCCATATCCAAAACATCTGCAGAGCTCATTAGGTGTAAGCTTGGCCTGCCTACAGGGCCAAATACAACCTGACTCCGGTAGCGAGGCTGGCACCTGCAAGGGAGTGCTTCTCCTCCTTAGTTATGGATACCACCTATTTGCCAGGTCACCTCAAATCCATCTTTAATCGCAACACGGCATATAATGATATCTGTCGGTTTGTAAAACTTGCTGCTCCCAAACTCACCCACCGATGTGAGCTCTATGACAAACTCAGTTGGCTCCCCCCTGCGGAATTCCTGATCCTTGGTGTAGGAAACTTCACCAGGAAAGTGCTTGCCATGGGCATACCGTCGGGACTGGCGCATCTCCTCCCAAAACTGGCCGCCATCCCCTACCAGCTCAGGTCACAGACCGCCGAGTTGCTTAAAGTTCCCCCTACTCGGACCCTTATGGGGGATCGTGACTTTGCCCCTTTTGTGCCTAGGCTCTGGAACTCCATTCCGGACTCTGTTCGCTCTGCCCCTTCCCATGGGACCTTTCGCTCCTCCCTGTGGTCCCACCTAAAACAAACGACAAGATGTGACTGCTCCTAGTCTCTGTAATGTAATACTCTGCAGTCCACTATTGTCCACTCTGAGTCCATGATGGTCTATGAAATATGTATTCAGTGATTCTAATGTCTATCTATGTCCTGTAACAATTTGTACTATGTGTGGCAGTATCTCTGCCCTTATACAAGCGTTGTTATAGCTGTTTTTTTACTGTATCATGCTGTTTCGCCAATGTTGCCATGTATGTATACTGTATGTTTTGTGCTGTCCCGGGTCGTTCCTGAAAATAGGCATACTACTTGTCTAGTGTACTTACCCGGTAAACAAAAGCTAAATAAATCAATCAATAAATAAATAAATAAATCAGTGTATACACCAATGACATAATGAGGTTGTTAGGGCCCATTCCCATGGGTGCATGGATGGTGTACAATGAGTGAACAGGTATGGCACAGTCTTGAACGTACCATTGATCATCCAGAAAAGTGCCTGAGCCAGGTCCCTGATGTTGTCCTCTGTGGTGAGTAGAAGGACCTGGTGGGTGGTGCTGCCGGTGATCCTGCTGTACCATGGCCATCCAGTCACTGTCTGTAGCTGCTTGGGGATAGTGAGGTCAGCCAGTGTCACTGGTTCTGGTTAGAGGTCCCTTCGGTGGGTCCTGTTCTACAATCTGCAGCAGGGCCCTCTTGCTTGGCAACTGCTGCCGCTCAGTGGTCATTGCAGTTGCTTCATTCTGCAGTAGCTATGAGGGGTTAGCCACGGTGCTGTGTGCCTTCTACTTGATGCCTGCCAAAACCTGTGCTGGTAGAGCATCTGTCACCTCCAGAGCATGACTGTGCTCATTCTTTTTCTTTAGGTGGTGCTGGCCATCCTGGAGCAGTGTGATGGCCTGGCTGAGGCAGGACCTGGATTCTTGGTGCTGGCAGCACCATTACACTGTCTCATGCCGTCCCGGTGGTGCTGAGGGTTGAGGCGCTGGATGCCATACCTTGTGTCACGCCAGTGTCCCGGGTTCAGGATTGAGCCTGGGTCGTCGGGGGTCGGCAGGGAAGGACAGGGATCGAGCAGCAATAGACTGCTTTCCCAGTCCTGTGGTGGGCTGGGGAATTTCACTGTGCTGTAGCAGCCTCTTGGGGATGCTCAGGGGCACTACTAGTGTCAGTGACACTAGATGGGGAGCATGGCAGATGTTGGTACGTTGCTTCTGGACATCATTGCACATCCGTGCTACTGGGGCCAATTGAAGGAAAATGGCAGGGCATGACCTTTCAGCTTGATGGCTGTGCTCTGAGCCACCCGGAGGACTTTGGTGGAGTCCTGTTGAGGAGGGTCTGGGGCTGTCCTGGCTGGTAGAGGCAGAGGGGGAACTCTCCAGCAAGATGGCTTGATGGCTGTCCCTGATCCTCCTGGGTGCAGTTTGAGCTACCCAGCTCTCCAGGTGGGTGAAGCTGGTTGCTGGATGCCCCAAGCCAGAGTGTGTGCCGCAGCAGGTGAAAAATATATGTTAAAAAAACAGTACACTGTCTCATTGCAGGTCCATTCATGGACCAGGAGGAAGCCATTCACATTTAGCTTGGACTTTCCCTTCCTGGATGGTACCACCTCAAAGATTGTCCATGTTGTTGGGGTTGCAATTGAGCACCCTGGCCCCTCCATGGCATCCACGCTGTCCTCCATTGTGGCAGAGGACTGTGCAACATGACCGGCTTTGGTTCCAGCTCAGGCATGTGGGTGTGATTGCACTTCATTTGCACATCACACTCCATGGGCTACACCTGTGGCAGTTGCTACTTGTCTGTGGGTGGTTTGTACCAGTACTGTAGTGCCACTGTCTGCCCACAGTCCCAGTGCTTCAGGGCTGTGCTGTGCACCATGGTCACATTCGAGTTCTGTGTCCACAGTGTCCTGTGCCCCTATCAGCTACTGTGCTGCAGTGGGGCATGCAGGGATGCAGGGGTCCCTGTGTGTTGTGCACTCTGCCTTCAGGTCAGTGTCCACCTACCTAAGCTGGCCTTTGCACCCCCCCAGTATTGGCATCCGTAGTTCCCATGCATGCTTTCATGATTCCATGTCTGTCCGCTGCCCCCATGCATCATTTTCTGATGCCTACCTGTTCTCTATGTTCTCTTCAGCTGTAGTTCCCTGACCTGAGACTTCTCCGGTAAATGATCTATTGTAGCCCTCACTGTGCTCTTTCCTATGGGGCTTGCATTTTCTGCCTCTCTGCCAGTTTGTTTGTCAGAGTTTCAGTTCACCTGCTTTGTTTACTAACCACTATCCCTGCATCTGAAATGGGCCCTACCCAGCCAACCACTCTCCCTGCAGCTGAACCACCCTTTTGGCCCCTGTAGAAACCTTCCCCAAGGAAAGCACTGTCCATGGACCATTTCACAGTTACAAGGAGGGAGGAAGGGCCCCAGCTGAATAGGAAGCAACTGCTGGTGGGGACTGTGATGGGGATAGACTTACGAGCAGGGTGGGGTAAAGAGAGGAGGTGAAATACCTGGAGAGGTACTTGGCTTGGAGGGATGAGAGCAGATACAGTGGATCATTAGGCAGCAGGAATGAGAGGGAGCTAGATGTCATTGTCCACCTGGGGACAAATGACCTAGCAAGAGGATGGAGTAGGGGTAGTGCAGGAAATTTCAGGATAGGGGAGGGTCCTCAACATGCATGGCGGCTTTTGCCAAAGGTTGCCTATACATCTTGGGAGAAGATAGGACTCTCCACGGCTTTCAACAGTTGGTTAAAGGCATGGTGCAGGGTGGGGCTCAGTACTAGGAGTGGGCCTCTTCAGTATCTTCATAAGTGAAATTGCAGAAGAACTGAATGGGAAGGTATGTCTTTTTGCAGATGCCACCAAAACCTGTTATAGGGTTGACACTCAGTAGGGTGTGGAGAAAGGGTTCACCCATGCTAGTGTGACAGCCATGTTGCTGATGCCAATTACAGCACAGGCCACATTACAGCACCAGGCAAAATGTATCCTGGAAGTTACGCTACCAAAGAGCCCTCCTAGGAAACAGACTCCATTGGGCCCCCTCCCCTAATTATCCCACAGGTCCAGGTTCTTAATTTACCTGTTCTCCAGTCCTACCCCATCCTACAATCACCCCACAGGTATACAGTAGATTGTTACTATCCCTGATGTTCAGTGGTTACCATTTATTTATTTATTCATTCATTTGTTTACCGAGTAGTGCACTGGTCCGAGAACCATTTTCAGGCATGACCTGGGCCATTAAGGATGGCACAGGAATAAAAGCAAGTACAAAGGAGGCTGGGACAAGGCATACAATAGACAGTAATAAAAATATACAGGATATTTATATGAAGATTTATATAAACTTGCAGCGCAATGGATAAATAACAGTTATGACAATAGCAGGCACAGTAGTAGCCAAGTTGTAATGCAAATTAGGCATGATCTGAGATGAGTAAAGGAAAAAGTGCATCATGGCAGTGTAGGTATGGACCAAGAAGGAAAATGAGGGAAGGGAAGTAGAGGCATGATAATAAGTTGGGAGGGCAGGAGCAAGGAGTGGAGGACAGAAGATGAGATCCAAGGAGAGAGAGTGGAAGAGTCCTGGAGAGTCAGTGGTGCTAAGTGGAGTGGGCAGATTGTTCCAAAGGAAAGGGGCTGCAGATGAGAATGCACATTTATCCATATGGTGGAGACTAGGAGGCACTCAAGCATGGGACCAGCAGTGAGGCAGAGCTCTAGAACAAACATTTTTGGCCAAAGAAGGTGGGATTGCGGAGAGGTAGCTCGGTCTTGGATGGCCTTATTGACTGTGCTGGCCAGGAGATAGGTCTGTTGGGCTGATGGGGGAAGCCAGCCCAGGGTCTGATAGAGTGAGCAGTGGTGTGTTGAGTGAAAGTCCTTGCCCTCTGTATATCCAAAGTCCCCACCATGACCCAGTTAGTTCTTACAGCAAATACTACCCCCTGGTCCCCAGCCTTACTACATATTTGACACCCTTCCACATTTGGCACAGACCATCCTCTCAGCTCCTTGATCAGGCACAAAATGGATGACAGTTCACAATCATGTGCTAACTGTACACAGCTGTTTATACAATAGGCACATGAGAGCAAACTGAGTTCTGTCCTCAGTTGGTCAGAGGTTAGCAGAGTGTCTGTGCCAATTGCCACTGTAGGGAGAGTGCGTAAACATATGGTGGGGCCGGGGCCATGAATGATGCGAGCGGTGGGACTGGGTGGGTAGGTAGTTATTGGCAGTTTCCAATGTATGGAATGGACAGCAACACCACTGAACACCAAGGAAAGTGTGATATTACTGATGGTGGGAGCTCAAAGGGGCATTGGTAGGAGGCAGAGGTGATACTACCTGGTTTTGGGAGGCAACATCTTTTAGAGCCATTTACCAACTGGTCAGAGACTCACTAATTTTGTTATTCAAGATATCATTTTGTGATCCTACCCTGTTTTTGGGGTGCTAAGTGTTGTTTGAGAGTCACTTACCCATTTAGCATTATCGTAAATGCTCTTTGAATGTTCTGGTCTATGTGAACAATAACAGTCCATTACCAGTAAGATAAAGACAAGTGAACAAATACAAATATGGAATTGAGAGCTGTTCTCCATGAGGTTGATAATGTAATTTATCTTAACAATGCGTTAGAGTACAGAGTATAATGAGATTAATACTGGTACCACTGTGCTACCACATGAGTCTAGGGTTGCTGTGAGAGGTACCAAATACTGAAATGTCAAAATAACGCAGTACCATTGTGCTACCAGTGTACCACTATTTGTGGGAGCCAACAAAAATCTCAAAATTTCGTGATGCCATTGTATTACCAGTGTATGTGTGAGAGACAGAGAAAATGGTAAAAAATGCCATAGGGATACCATTCTGCCAGTGCACTACCAATGCACAGAGGAAAATCTATATATCACCTACCACTGTAATACCAGAGTACAACTGGGTAGCACTATTGTGAATTTTTCAGCTGACCACAGTATTGCCATTGCTATACCACTATAATGCCATTGTGACAAATTCAGTAAGGGTAACCAGATTGCTGAGACAATGCACTGCTAAAGAAGTGTGATAAAAATTATAAAGTGTTGCCAGTACTACTGCATTGTGCAGCAAAAATTTGCAAAGGAAATACAGTGCTAAAGAAGTGTGCATGAAAATCTAAGAATTATTTGCAGTGCTCTTACAGTTTGCATCAAAAAATAAGAAAGATTGAGCAGTACTACTGCAGTGTGCAGCAAAAATTAGTGAAGGAAATACAGTGCTAAACAAGTGTGCATGAAAATCTAATAATTATTTGCAGTGCTCTTACAGTGTGCATCAAAACATAAGAAAGATTGAGCAGTGGTACAACAGTGTAGCAGAAAGTCAGTGCAGTGTATTAACAGTGCACTGATGAAAAACAGTGCTTTGTCAGTCTGGACTGAAATAACACTGAAATAAGACTGAAGATGGAAGTGTACACTCCACTTCCCTCTGGGAGTTCACCTTGTGTATTCTTTTCAAGGGATTTCCTAGTGAAGGGGACAGTGAGGGAAGTGGGTCCAACACCATATGACCAATAGGTGGTACATTGCATCCCAGCGGTGGAGACTTTTAAGCAGGGTCTGAAAACTTTATTCACTCATACTTTTGGTGTTTAATCATCCCCACAGTGTGATGTACCCAACAAGAGCCCCCTCCCTCCAAAGCATCCGAAACTATGCCACCTGCCTCCACAGTATCCTATACTAGCCTCCTCCCTCCATGGCTCCAGACACTAGTCCATTGCTTCTACAGCAACCGACACTAGCACACCTGACTCCTCAGTACCCTACACCAGCTCACCTTCATCAACAGCACCCAACACCAGCCACCTGTGTCCACAGCACCCAACACCAACCACCACTGTCCACTGCACCCAACACCTACCACCTCCCTCCACAGTCTCCGTGATACTTGCCCCTTCCCTCCACAGCACCTGACATTAGCATGTTTTCCTTACAGCCCCCATGACAGTAGCCCCCTTGACTGTACACCTCACACAGCCCCAACACTACCCTGGTTCCCTCCATTGCCCCAGTCACCAACCCCCTGCCTCTACTTCCCGACTCAACCCGCCACACACCACCCCTCCTTCTCTTCATCACAGTCTCTTTGAACACCCTTCCCTCACTAGGCATCTCACTTTTCTAAACCCATGGATGTCACTTCCTTCCCTCCTGGGTCCCCCTGACTCCCAGAAACCACACCCCTTCCTCCTTACCCATTTGAGAATCATATATACACTTGTTACCCACCTGCTCTCTGAAAGGCCCCATCTGGACACCATCTCTTCAGACACCTGAGGCACACATACACCCTCCTCTACACTCTCCCTCCACTCTGAAACTAGCCCTCTCCCTCCTTTCACAACTCCTGACACTAGCTGACCTATCTTCCAAAGCCCAAGATACTGGCATCACACTTATCCAGACACTAGCCCCACCAGCCCCCAACAACAGCCCCACTTCCTTCCTTGGCACATGACACTAGCCCTACCTCCTTCACTGGCATCACAATTGCCACTGTCCCACTAGCTAAATACAGCAGATTTTGAATCTAGCTAGTAAGATTTTTTTTTGGCTAGCCCTGTGGACTTGTACTGGAGAAGGTAACACTTCAGTAAGTACACCAGCAGGGCCAGTGAAGAAGTCTGTGGGGATTTTTACCTGGTTACCAAACAAGAAACTCAGTTTTCCCAGTCACTAGCCCTGCTGGCTAGTGACTGCAAAACCAAATGTTGATCCCTAAATTAAATATGACTTACCTGCTCAGTTCGAATCACAGTGACCAGGGTTGGCTTGGCTTGGGTTTGGGGTATTCTGGTAGTATCTAAATGGAAAGCACAGAGAAGGATGTGGAGACAAAATTGTCAGAGGTTCTAGAGGAGAGATTAGGGGTTAGAATTAAACAAGATAAGATAAGATAAGATAAGATACTTATCTGAAAGGTAGACAGTCAACATCTGGCCAGATCTGTTAAAATAAAGGTAAAAATGAGAAATGTATATTAGCTTGAGTAGAGAGCGCAGCAGAGAGATACAAATGGTAATACAATATAGGAGTAAAGAAAGCAGAGTTCTAGTGGAAAAGACAGAGTTAAAGAGAAACTACTGTATCATAAGAGCTAAAACGCATTAGATTTTCACCAATTGTATTTTAACTTTACTGTCTCTAGCTATTTTTTTTTACTTTCCCATGCTGTTGATCTACTAAATAGTGTAGATAATACAACACTTATTTCATTAAGTCTTTCAAGACTTAGAGTTCCTTCCAACGTTAAATTAGTGTCATTATGCAATTATATACCCACATAACCTGTTACACCCAAATCAAACTGTATTTACCTAATAGGTAAGGCATTATCGATCCCATATTCAAAGCCAGCCAGCTGCACACTCACACAGGGGTGCCACATGAAAAAATAAGGACAGCTGGCTCCGGTACCATATTCAAATGAATAGCATGATCTGAACTGACTGCACTATTCATCTGAATATCAGCTATGGTAGTGTGGCATCCAGCCAGTGTTCACCATGCTTTGTGCTGTTTTAAAAGGGTATGGACTAAAGACCAACCATAAGGTAATGCGCAGCACACAATCGTTAGTTCTGCACCCCTATGGGTGAATATTCAAACAAAGATGCAGATGAACCCACTGCACTACAAGGTCATTTGTATGCCCATTATGGACTCCATTACATGCTACCACAGTGGCTCAGTGTGCTGGACCATGTCCTCCTCCCATGCTGATTCCCATCCTTGTTTAAAAACAATACACTTCCTGGTAATCCAGCAGTCTCTCACCAGCCCTGATCCTTATCTTTGTTTGGAAAATGAAAGAATTCCCTGGTGGTCTGGTGGTTCCCCCTCCCTAACCCCTACCTACCTGTAGCAGACAAACCCTGTCCCTGGTGGTCTGGTGGACCCCCACTCTGGCAGGTAGTGCCAGATCACCACACTGACACCCTCAAAACAGCACCAAGAGCCAGGGACTGGCACAGCCTTCTGATCACCTCCACATCTGGTCTTAGACCTAGTTCTTCTGGCACCCATACTATACAGTGTGCCCTAATAAGAATACAGTACAAAGCCCCCCCCCTGCAAAAATTTACTTTGTAAAAAATGTAGTGGACAGGCAGAGTCATGGCATTCATGGTATTCCCATCCCTCATACTATTTCCATCCACGGTGATACCTAGGTCACAAACTGTAGTCACTCCAAGAAAACTATAAAATTCACGGTATATAAAAACATAAAATCTATGTCAGATATTAGTGACATAGTCTAGTTTTCTTTTTTTTTTTCATTATCTCTTAATGTCCCCTTCTCACCGAGGTGCCTCCTTACCTTCAGGAGACTTCCATGGCCTTGTACATCCCTGCTTGTCTGTCCAGTTGCTGGTGCAGTTTATCCCCCCATGAAGCCTTGGTTTAACCCCCAGGTGGGAACGAGGTGGGGCCCCCTTCTCTCCACCCCGAGCGTCTGTGATTTCATCAGGGATCTGTCACTGGTACTGGCAGGGGTTGTGGGATCGGGGTCTTAAGCTCCATCTTCAGGGAGCACTGCAGAGTTTCTCCTGCTTTTCTCTGGGCCTTCCCACAGGACATCAGCATGCTAGGGGAGCCATGGAGCAATGCAAGTCCGGACATGCGAGCGCTCTGGCTCCCAGCTGATGTCCCCCCTCCCTTCTACTTGCTGTCCCCCACTGCACCTCCACCTGTGGTCACCCAGGTGGTGGTAGAGCAGCAGGGACATGCAACCCACCCATCCTGGAGGAGGATAGCAGCCTTAGTTGCTCAATCCTCCTCCTCCCGGTTGGCCCTCCAGCTGCCCGAGTCCATTCCCGAACCCAGGTTGCTGGCGCTACAAGTGGTAGCCCTACTGCTGTGCTGGTGGGCTGGCATAGTCTAGTTTTCTTTCACAAAATACTATGCTACAGCAATTTCTTCAGCTAATATTAAATATTTTGTTAAGCCAGCTGTTCCTGATTTTTTTTTACCCCTTATTCCAATAAAAAAATGAAAACTATTTCCTTAGCTTAAATGGCACAGGGTTGAGAAGTAAATTGCCTAGTAATATTCCCTTTCTTGCAACATACTACAATATAGAAACATAACAGCATTACAAATACTTCATTTGAATTCAAAGCCTGGAGGAGAAAGCCTTCTCTTACCACACACAAAACATATACATTTAAATAACTGCAACTGCACACATTTCTTAGTTTAAAAGTCCAGTTTATTTATGACAAAACTTTAAAAATGCAGTAAAAACAAAGAAAGCACCAATTAAACATGTGCAGCAAGTCAAAATTTAAATTGCAATCTGATCCACCACAGCATTTGGAAACTTTGCAAAACTGCACTGTATTTAAGCTATGAGACTCTCTAAAACTATTCTAGATTAAAAAAAAAACACCTTTCTGAGTTAAACTTTTTACAAAACTATAGAAAACAAATACCTGAAAAGACTCTGGGTATCTTTTCTCACTTGTATCACAGAGAAGCTGCACTGCCAGGACTGTTAGGGATCTTGGAAGTGCTTCTTTCTGGCAGTATCACATCCTGCCCAAAAGCAAAAGAATCAAGGGAAATTAAGTCTTTGCTGAGTAGATTTTTAAAGCAACATGCAAGTGCAAGCTGTCAGCTTTGCAAGATGTACCAAATTATTTATATAAAAAATGAGAGTCATAAGGACAATTACACAAGGTTGTATCTTAGAGGACTGGCTTTATTTAACATTTACTTACCTAGGGTTGTCAAAAATGAAGGATATCTTTTTCAATGAAGTCCTGCTTTTCTGCACATGTCTTCACAATTGAACAGTCTTGGGAGATCAAATATGGTCATAGCTGATTCTGAACAAGAAGCTACTATAGCAGGCTTGAAATAAATAAGCAATAAGGAATGACCAGGGGTTGCATTAACCATACATAAGTTCAAGTTCAAGTTTATTGCAGGAAAGACTCCGTTGAGCAAGCTCATTCACAAGGAGGTCCTGAGGCACATACACATACAGTTCACAATTACATAGACAGGAGATATAAAATGTAGAACAACAAAGAAAAAAAAATATATAATACAAGAGGTATACACAATAGAAGTCCTTATGCTATATATGCCGTACATTCCAGCTTTAATCTTGCCCTAAATTATGCAACACATTTCAGCTTAATAAGTAGAGGGCCAGTTGGTACCTAGGAAGCTGACTTGGCGTTGGGGGCCTAGTAGCACCTACATATGTCTTTTAATTTAGAGATAGCTAGTGTTTTGTAGGAGTTAATTGATACGATGCTGGTTAGCTTCAGCATGGCTTGTAGTTGGTTCCAAATGTTTGGGAGGGTGTATGAGACGGCTGTTTGGCCAGCTGTGGTACGTATCCTGGGAACATCTAGTAAGATGAAGTCGGATTTCCTTAGGGAGTAGGCGCTATGCCAGATGTGTATGAGAGACGTTAAATAGACAGGCAGTTTGTGGAGTAGTAATATGAGGGTCCAAATTCCAGCATGCAGGAGGCATCTGGTGGCAAGAGAGGTCCACCCAACTGCTGCATAAAGATCACAGTGGTGGGTCCTGTACGCAGAGTTAGTAATGAAGCGAAGAGCACGGTGATAGAGTATGTCCAGTTTAGATAGGCTCAAGGTTGGGGAGGAGATAAAGATAATGTCTCCGTAGTCAAGCAAGGGAAGGAATGTTGCTTGGACAAGTCTTTTGTGGGTCGCGAGAGAAAAGAGGGTCCTATTTCTAAAGAAGAAACCCAAGCGTGCTTTAAGCCTCTTTGATAGATCCTCGATGTGGTCGTTGAAGGAAAGCTTGTTGTCTATCCACATACCTAGATATTTAAATTTAGGTACGACTTCCGAGGGTTCACCTAGAGAGGTAGCTATGAAGTTTTTAGTTGGGGTAGGTATGGCACCAGACAAGGCAAGTCTCGAGAAAATCATTGTCTTGGTTTTTTTGGCATTTAAGAGAAGCTTGGCATTGATAAGGTTGCTTTCTAACTGGATAAAGTCAGCTTGGAGTGCTTCCCTGACTTCAGTTAAGGATGAGCCTGATGCATACAAAACCGTATCGTCCGCAAAGAAATGCATGCTAGAGTTCGTTATGGGGGAGTCAAGGTTGTTGATGTACAGGGAAAAAAAGATTGGTCCTAGGATGGAGCCTTGAGGGACTCCTCTGGCAATTGGAAGAGAGGCAGATAGTAAGCCATCAGCTTTGACTTTTTGTATCCTTCCTGTGAGATAACTGTTAAACCACTGTAAGGTAAGTGGAGTGGCACCTATGTAGGCAAGACAGGTGATTAGGAGGTGATGGTCTACAGTGTTGAAGGCCTTACTGAGGTCTAGAAAGACTACACCAGTAACCTTCTTGGTGTTCATAGTATGGATCCAGTCATTAGAGACTTTAGCCAAGGCTGAGATGGTACTGTGCTTCGACCTGAAGCCAGATTGGGCTGCGTTTAGGAGTGAGTGCACTTCGAGGTGATTTTTTAGTTGATTGTATATAAGTTTTTCCAGCACTTTGGAGAGAACGGGCAAGATAGAGATAGGATGGTAGTTGTTTAAGTCACAATGATCTCCTGATTTGAAAAGAGGAAGAATATGGGCAGATTTCCAGCAGGATGGAACAGTGGCTGTGGTAATAGAGGGTTGATGATGAGAAGGATGGGGGCTGTGAGCTGGGCATAGCCTAACCACAAGAAAAATGATTCAAGGCCATCGTTCCCTGCACTTTTCTTGGTGTCAAGGCTAAGAATTATGTCTTCGACTTCTTTTTAGCTAAACAGGCACAACTGGAAGGGATGAGGTGGAGTAGCATGTGTACTATCTGGGCTAGCGTTGCTAATCACTTAGCTAGCGTATGGGGAGGAGTCGAATGCCAACCCAGCAGTGGCAAAGTGAAGGTTAAGTTCTTCGAGGATTCGCAGTTTATTTTCAACCATCCCGTCCTTGGTCAGAATCTTGGTGGGAAGGGAGGAAGCAGCAGGATGGCCTTCAATGGATCTCAGTATCTTCCAGATTTTTTTGGGAGTTCCCTTTGGCCTGCTCCAGAGAGGAGATGTAGAAGTTTGCTTTAGTAGCACGTACACTTTTAACACAGGCATTTCTGGCAGTTCTAAACACCTGCCAGTCTGCCGGGTCCTTTGTGTGCCTGGCCCTAGCCCATAGCTTGTCTCTATTGGTAAGTGCAGATTTGAGCACTTGGGTGAACCACGGATGCGAGATTTTCCGCACCCTCATTTTAATAAGAGGAGCATGCTTGTTAATTAGGGTGGTGAGGTTGTCATTTAGGACAGAGACGGCGGCATCAGCAGATTTGGCAAGATATAGGTCTTGCCACCTGATCGTAGCTAGATCGGTTAGGAAGTTTACTGAGTTGAATTTACGGAACGAGTGTTTGATTCTGAATTTAGGGTGCTGCTGGGTTTTAGATTGGAATCTTGTACGTACAACGATACTGTGGTCACTCATGTCATTATGGAAAACTGCAGAATGTGAGATTTTATGGGGATGCAAAGTTAAGATGACATCTAAGAGTGAGCTGTTGGCAGAGTTAGAAGCATTGATTCTTGTGGGTTCAGTTACTATCTGTGTAAGACCCAGCTCATCACAGATGGCTTTTAGGGATTGGGATTTAGCAGTGAGCCAATCCATATTGAAGTCCCCTAAGATAATTGTTTCCGTGTTAGCAGCCAAAGTTATGGATTTCAACATGTTAAGAATTTCTGTGCCTCCTGACGGGGGTTTATGGCCACCAATGATTGTGATGCACTCTGAAGATGGAAGGTGAAGTTTAAGTGAGACAATCTCGTATTCCTTGGGCTTAGTTTTACAGGAAATGCTGCTAACATCAAATTTTGATTTAGCGTATACAACCACTCTCCTCGAATCCCTATCAGCCCTAAAGAGCTTGAAGCCCGGATAGTAATTCATGGATCAGTGTTGGTCTTTTTAGCCATGACTCGGTAATTATAATCAGATCTGGTCAGTGTGGGCTGCCCAAACTTGAAGATGATCAAGTTTTTTGAGCAGGCTTAGAATATTGACCATCATCAGTTTCATCCCAGGAGCAGCTGAAAACTCCGACGGAGAAGTGATTTGAGTTGGGGGACCTGGATGTAGTTCGACATTGCCTGAACAGAAAAGGAGAATTAGAAACATTTTCTTGAGGGCATTTATCAGGTAGAACTGGGCTCTTTTCATATGGGTTCTTGTGTGGTGTTCAGTCATTGAGGTACGTCTAGCCAGGGCATAGGAGATGCTGACATGGCCGTTCAAGGCTACCGGGGAAGTGCATGGAAAGACATTGGTGAAGAGAGGAGGGCCAGAGGAGAGGGATGAGAATTAAAATGAAAACCCAACAGATTAAGAGTAGGGAAGCAATATGAAGATGCAGCAGGAACTATGATTGTGGGTTCCCAGGCTGGGATGACTTCTGACTTAACATGGATTGGTGCTTTATGAGTCATAATTTTTGCCAGGATTAGAAGTAGAATGATAATGCAGGTCATACTGCCCACAATTGAGTACAGTGATTTGTGTAGAAAGACCAAGAATCCCTCTAGTAGCAGGTCTGTATAACCTGCTAATGGAAAACTAGCCACTTAACAAAAAAAAAAAAAAACTCCTATTACACAGTTGAAATGTGCTTAGTTCTATTGAAAATCTATTTATAAAACGTGCCAGGTGTCTGAAGCAGGGGAAAAGTCCTGGCCAATCAGAGTGGGTTTGCTGGAAGCACCCATGTTCCGATTGGCTGCGCTGTCCTGTACCTTCCAAGGAGCTGCAGGCGGGTGTCCTGGTCTCGGTCAGTGGCTGGCTGGGTGCCGGATGACCGTGGGGGAGCTGAAGCAGCCATGTTCAAGGGCAGGCAGCTGGAGAGAAGAAAAAAGAGCAGGTCTTAAGTAGCATAGAGGTTAGGATGGGTTAGATTTGAGCAGTTTAGTAAGACAAAAGTAGTTAGACTTTTCGGCGCCAAGGCAGAGTGCTTGGATTGGGGGTGCTGCAGGAGGACCACTGAGACAGAAGAGGTGTAAGCACTTTAAAACACTAGTAGAAATTACAATCCAGCTAATACAGTTGAAAAACTTCTGTTACACAGTTGAAATGTGCTTAGTTCTATCGAAAATCTATTTGTAAAAAGTGCCAGGTGTCTGAAGCAGGGGAAAAGTCCTGGCCAATCAGAGCGGGTTTGCTGGAAGCACCCGTGTTCCAATTGGCTGCGCTGCCCCGTACCTTCCAAGGAGCTGCAGGCGGCTGTCCTGGTCTCAGTCGGTGGCTGGCTGGGTGCCGGCCGACCATGGGGGAGCTGAAGCAGTCTGTTCAAGGGCAGGCAGCTTCCAAGGAGCTGCAGGCGGGCACCCTGGTCTCGGTCGGTGGCTGGCTGGGTGCCGGATGACTGTGGGGAAGCAGAAGCAGCCCTGTTCACATCCTCGTGCAGTAATGTGGCATAAGGTGAAGCTGAGTGCCATGCCCCAATCGTGTGATTAAATTATTTGCAAACCCTGAGAGTACCTTATTTTTTTTTAGCACTGTGAATAAAAAAACTCTTCAAACTAGCCATTTACATTTTATTTATTAATTTTACTTTACTTTATATTCAAACAGTCCTTCCACCATCTGGTCATCAGTCCATCCACAGTCCGTTTATGTTCCAGTTCAGCCTGCAGATGTACATAGGACATATGTGCTTCTGCAGAGCTGTACAACACATCAAGAACATCTGCGCATTTGCAAAACAGTATGTCAGATTCTTACATCATGCAGATTTCAGCATTGGCTAGCCAGCAAGTTTGTCTGACTAAGAAAATAAAAAAAAAATGCCAGTTTAGTGTGAATGTGTGTTTTATTTATTTATTTATTTATTTATTGAATTGCTTCACCAGGAAAGGCACACTGAGCAAAAAGATGTTTGTCTCCCGGTGCATCCTGGGGGGAGGGTTACAGTGGGAGGATGACACACAGGTTATCAAGCAACAACATGGAACAGGAATACAGTGGAATGAGGTACGTTTGGCTATACATTGGTTAACAATCAATCACAGAGGCATACATACATAGGGTACGAGGCAAAGTTAAAACTTAACATCTGGTTCTGGATAGGACAGTGGAGAACAGGATTTGCTAGGTAAGTGCTGTGGTTGTTAATATAAGCCAGCTTCCAAGCATAGGAAGGTGCCACTGGTCAGGCAAGGGAATTTGGATGGGGGGACTTGAGGGTCAAGAACAGGAACAATTTACCATGAGGTAATTTGCCAGAGCAGTAGATAGAGAGTGGGTGGTAGAGGAGTGGTGAATTTGAGGGGGGAGATCAGTCCAGAGTTTCTGGAAGCAGTGTGAGAAGGTTGTTTGGCTTGGGTTAATAGCTTAGATGCCAATCTTGAGCAGTAAAAAAAAAAAAAAAAAAATCACACTGTTACCATGGCAACACTGACTGACTAAACATGTCATCACAAAGGGGAGATTCAGGTCCAGAGCATAGCACAAGAACAATGCCAACATTGTTTCCATGATGGTTGTCATGGGAACAACCAATGGGGTTTAGTGAGTTCTTTTGCACTCTGCATGCTCTACATAGAAACACAGAAATATAGAATCTGATGTCAGATAAGGACCATTTTGCCCATGTAGTCTGCCCATTTCCATACCTGATGGATAAGCTGCAGATTCTAGTTAACCAACAGCTTACTTCCTCCTACCCCAACCCCACTAGAATTGCTTTATGTCTGCCCCATACATTCTTGAATTCTCCCACTGTTCTTGACTCCACAACCTCCTCATGAAGGCTGTCCCATGCATCCACAACCCTCTCCGTGAAAAAATACTTTCTAACATTACCTCTTAGTCATCCCCCCTCTATCTTCAAAGTGTGCCCCCTTGTTCTTGCACATCTCTTTTTCTGAAAGATGCTACCCTCTAGGACTTTATTAATTCCCTAGAGGTACTTGAAAGTTTCTATCATGTCTCCCCTCTCCCTCCTTTCTTTGAGGATATACATATTAAGCTGCTTTAGTCCCTCTTCATATTTTATCTGTTGCAGACTCTGCACCATTTTGGTTGCCCTCCTCTGAACAGCCTCCACTCTGTCTATGTCTTTGCGGAGATGGGGTCTCCAGATCTGCACAAAGTATTCCAGATGGGGTCTCAGCAACTGTCTGTACAGAGGGATAACAATTTCCTGTTTTCTACTGTTGATGCCTCTCCCCATGCATCCCAGTATCCCCCAGCCTTCCTTACTGCCTTCTCACATTGCTTGCCCACCTTAAGGTCATCTGATATAATTACTCCCAGGACCCTTTCAATTTTTGCTGTTTCTACCCCCCTCCCCCACAACACTGCCCTCCCTGTCTTGGCCAACTATCATCACCTGGAGTAGCATCCTAACCACCCTCTCTGTAGCTGAATCAACACCCTACACCTCAACCACCCTCCACCCCCCAAAACTCCCTGCAACTAGACCTGCCCCAAGTTCACCATCCCCCCATCTGACCACTCTCTGTCACTGGAACCCTTCCCCCTGGCTGACTACACTCCACTCCACTGCATTCCCCTTCCAGATACCTGACCAGATTCCCCTACTCAAACCTTTCTCAGTCAGTATCACTGGTGGCAAATTGCGGGCTGGTGGTAGAAGGAATGGGAGACTGTGGAGACAGTAAATGTGGTGGGGGAACTATGGGGTGATGGGTCCTGGAAGAAGGAGGTGGTAAGGGGACTCAGAGCTGGTTTGTGGATGGAACAGTTACTGTGAAGGGAGCTGTGGGGGGATGTGAAGGGAAGGCAAACAGTGTTGAGGGCCATGGAAGGAGGTAAAGCTAGTATCTGGGGCTATGTAAGAAGACTTAACTAGTATCAGGCAACAAAGGGAAGGGAAGGGGGCTAGTATTTGAGGTTGTGTATGCCTGTGGAGGAAATGTATCTTGACAGTCTGTAAGGGGTGGATGGGTGTTTAATGGGTCTGGGAGGTGTCACTGGGGGGCCATGCAGGGAGGCAATGAGTCAAGGGTATGAGTGGGTCTCAACTGACCAGAGAGGGACAGGAATATTAAGGTTGCTACGGCTGACAGGTGTTACTGGTTAGAAGAGGAGCTGGGGGGAGTACTCGGGGTCTGTGAAAGAAGTGCAAAGAGCATGAGAGAGAATTTAGTGATCTATAAAGTGAGGGGACATCAAGTGTTGGGGATAATTGGCCAGTCTACCCCCACAGCTGGAATCCCTTCACACAGACCAGCCAGACCCAGAAGCTGGACCCACTGAAGAACATACTGGCTGTGTGCCTCCATCCCACATCTTGACCCCCTCCTTTTCTTAGAGGGAGTTTAGTGGGGTGTAAAGGGAGTTTATGTCAAGGGTTAGGAGGTAGTGGACTAGCAGTCCCTAGCATCCATTGGGTAACAACTCTCTCCTCTCATTCCATGTAAATTAAGTCATTGGCATCCAGTGGCACCTCTTCACTCTCCCCATCCGGTATTAAAAAGGCAGTCTTTGCTTTCCAAGTGTTCCTCATACCCCTTCTGTGTCACTCTATCAAAGGCAACTAGTAAAGCTCTCCAACCCACATCTTCAGCTGGATGCTGTTTAATGTGGGCCTTTAACTAACACTAATTACTGTGATTACAGAAATACATGCAGCACAAACAAATTGTTCACATAGTGAGCTGAGTAGTATGTATATATGTAATTGCCATTTGCGACAATGACCCATGGTAGTGGTAGACAATGCTTCTCAACTATCTGCCACTGAAATGAGGGAAACAGACCTTCTGAATTCTTACTTTTTCTTCCTCCCCCTGTGACTTGCACATACCCCAGATGGAAGAGGGAGATTTCCAAGGACATTGCTCAGTGGGGGAGGCTGGTTGTGGGGCTGATAGTAGTCCTGGTTCATGAAGAGTGGTCATGCAGTGGAGGTAGATTGGGGGGATGCAGATTAAATGGTTGCTCAGATGCCATCCTTCAGATGAGGTGTTAAACCAAGGTCCCTTTTGCCTATCTCTGGTCTCCAGCCAGGTGGAGTAAAAGTTCAGATGGCTAATTTAAAAAAAAAAGAGCCACAGAGGTTCCCAGTGCTATGGCTAACATAGGTATTAGTATAGGAAAAATAATCTTTTAACAAAAATCCTGCTTAAGAAAGCCTATCTTCATAGAATGCACAAAACAAGAACTTGGTAACTTTAAGATGGCTTACACCTTGGGTGCATGTGACAAGATGAAAATAAGTATAGTACAAGTGAGATAAAAACATCCAAACCAGGAGAAGTAGAGTCCCCCCCCCGAGCCAGGAGAAGTGGGGGCACCTTCCAAGCCAGAAGAATTAGGGACATACCTGCCCCCATGCTAGAAGAAGCAGGGCCACCCCCCTTGAGCCAGGAGAAGCAGGGTCATCCAGCCATGAGCCAGGAGAAGTAGAGACATCCCACCCCTTTCCAGTAGCTATCAACCACCCAAATTTGTCCCAATGAATTGCTCACCCACAATGACAGGGTCAGGAGATAGAGGCCCATGCACTCTCTCCCTTGAGTCCCTCCACGCCCCAAAGTACAGGTACATTTTCAAATAAACACAGCCATGTACCTCAACAAAAAGGCACAAGAAGTCAGGACCCTGTCTCTTTAGTTCTGCAGGCAGCTTCTCTCTTGGTAGCTGTTGTCTGGAATTTTACTTGAAGAACTGACTCTGTGCTGCAGCAACTGGATGGGGAGGACTGCTAGCTGCTGCTACTCTATCCTGTTACCGACCAGACCACACTCTTGTTCTTTGAAACAAAAGTACAACAGAGTCAGTATAGCTTTTAAGATTGGCTTTACTGCTGGGACATGGGGGGGTCTCTTCCGGCAATTCTGCAACACAGACTTATGGGAGAGCAACTGGCTAGACTTGGCTGAAGGGGAGGCCCATTGGACTGGTCATGAGTACTAGAAGTATCCACCGGGCATGGCTTGGCTGCAAAAGAGGGTCTACTGGGTTGTGTGTGGGTCCAGGTGAGGACACACTGTGTTTGCTTGGGTGCATGAGAGGGACTCAGTGGGCTGGGCATGTGTGCAGGTAAGGAACTCAGCAGGCTGGGCTTGGGTGCATTAGGAATTTAGTGGGCTGAAATGGGAGAAAGATAAGGATTCTCCACCAACACCAACAATGAGCTGTGAGGTATGAAGAGTTTTACTGGGACTGTTTTAAAACAGATAAAAACAAAAATTGACAGAAGTTCTATCTCACTGGTTATGTCTCCCCCTAAGCTTTTTGAGTAGGATAGATACAATTAAGCAGAATGTATTTCCCTGCATATTGTTCTTTCTTCAGACACTGCCCTTCACCCCAGCTAAAACATATTTCCAGGTGTGGGACAGAATGATATACCACTTTATTTGGAGCATAAAGCTTCCCAGAATTAGATATTCTATTCTGCAACTGGCCAGAGAGAGAGGTGGCCTTAACCTCCCTGACCTCAAAAAGTATGCGATGGTAGCACAGTTAAGGGTAGTCCTAGACTGGCTAAATAAAAAGTATGATGCACGCTAGAAACATTTAAAAGTAACCTTGTGAGACTTATACAACACTCAGGAGCTCCTTTTTGGGACACCCTCCAAGTGCCAAGGGATAATGAATTATCCAAAGTTCACCAGGGAATCCTTAAAAATATGGCTTAAGGTCAGTAATGATTATTTTACATTCCCTGAAAAATTGTTCTTGGGAACACTGATGTATAATGCAAATTTGACAGCCAGACCCTCAGGTCCCTACGTAGTTCAATGGCAGAGATATGGCATTTTATTCATTTTCCAGTTAGTGGGCAGAATAGGTCTCCTTTCCTTTGTCTCCCTTCAGAAGGAATATCACTTGCCCCATAAATATTTTATTTCTTATTTACATCTTAAATCATACTTTCAGCCACATGAATGGTCACTTACGGCCCTAAGTGAAAACCCTACCTAAATAATACAACTGTTACATGCTCATATCAGAGGAACAACCTCGGATCACCTGATTAGTAAGAATATATAAGGCCTTAAATGAAAGACAGGGAGACTCGACCAACTCAATCAGGTTTAGATGGGAACAAGAACTGCATGTATCAATCAGTGAGCAGGACTGGAATGACTCTGCTTTACCAACTATAAAAATGTTTTTCTCACCATACTGGCATGAATGCATGTAGAAACTCCATTCTTGTTTCTTCCGCACACCAGCCTTGCTGGCTAGTATGGGAGAATTAGGGAAGGGACAGTGTTGGAGAGAATGTGGGGATGATAGAGCAAATCAGAGCCATGTCCTTTGGTCATGTCCTAAGCTATCCAAGTTTTGGAAGGAGAACCTCGAGGAGCTAAGTGCAATTTATGACACCACTGATTTATTCACTCCCACATTTGTATTGACTTTTATTAAACCAAAAGGTCTGTGAATTGACAAAAACTTGTTGAAACAAATTTTAAAATTTATAACAGCAGCCCACAAAATTATCACTAGACTGTGGTTTACAAATAAAATACCCACTAAAAAAGCCTGGATTGTTTTGTTCAGGGAGATACGTGCCATTGAGTGACTCTCGGCCAAGATGATGGACAAAGTTCAAAAATTTGATGTACAATGGCAAAAGTGGATATCATATCAACTAAATCATTATAATGATTTTGTACCTTAAGCTATGTACTGAACATGTAATTTTGCTCTTCTTTTGCACTGAAAAGATACTTGGGATATGATTTGTGATGCTCCTTGTATTTTAATGGGAATAAAATCTGGGAGGGAAAGGGAAGGGTTCACTGTGCTATGCCTGATTTGATTTGAATGGATCACAGACTGAACTTAAAATAAGTAATTATGATCTTTGGATACAAAAGTAATAAGATGTTAATTTATTTTCCCCTAATATGACTGCTACAGGTATACATGTAATGGATTGTGATGTTATAAACTGGTATTAATAAGTGATATATTGCTGCCTGTAAAATTGTTGCATTTATAAATTAAATAAAAAGACTAAATTAAAAAAAAACAGATAAAAACAGTTAAGTGCCTCTTTTTTATCAAGAAATAATTATTTATTATGAATTTTTCTAACTTAGCTGCTGCATGCATGTCAAGCAAGCTACATGCGAACCTGATAAGCTCTATCAGGTTCGTTTAGGTTCACTTGGTGTGTGCGATCCACCTGCAGTCACTGAACAATTTTGCATGTGGCATACATTCTGTACGCATACTGCACACTTGTGTTTCTGTAAAGGACTGGAGAAGTCAGGAGTCTGCTAATGTGGCTATGTGGGCTGAGATGCCTGAGGCTCAGGATGGGACTAGAAAGCTTTCTGCCAGGCTAAGAAAGGGTGGAAAATAGAGCATTCCACCATGGGGGCTATGTGGTTTGTGTATGCCAAATGCAGGTATTGGTAGCAGTGCATACCTGGAGTAGATTTACTATAAATAAGTTATATGTATGAAGCTAATATGACAGTAACATTAACTGTAAGATGGTGAAAAGA
This sequence comes from Neoceratodus forsteri, assembly GCA_016271365.2. NCBI lineage: Eukaryota > Metazoa > Chordata > Ceratodontiformes > Ceratodontidae > Neoceratodus > Neoceratodus forsteri. The sequence goes on from CM057451.1 coordinate 421,969,864, forward strand.
TAAAAAAAAACTAACAAAACATTTGTTTAATTGAACTAATCTAAAGAAATATGCATGAGGGAAATTAATTCTCAAGCTCTGTTAGTGAAACCAGAACAATAAAAGCAATTTGAACATTTACAAGGCATTTCCATTATGTTACTAATAATTATTAACTATAATGTGGGGAAAAAGTGTATGAGAATTGTCTAAAAATGTGCACTAAGTGTGTGCAGTGTTACTATAGTGTGTATTTAAAAATACCAAAAGTAATGCAGTCATAAAGAAGTGTACAAGAAAAATTGTTAAATGTGTGCAGTGGTTCTACAGTGTGCATTTAAAAATAACAAAAATAATGCAGTGATAAAGGAGCGTAGCAGAAAGTCAATGCAGTGTAGTTATATAGTGCAGTTAATAACAGCAGTAATAAGTGTTAACAGTGAAATGGGACCCTAGATTGTAGTGTGCACTCAGCTTCCCTCTGGGTTATCTCTTTAGTATGATGCTTCCCCCATATATGTAATGGAAAAATGCCTTATACACTTGCTTCAGTCTGTCAGCTCTTCTTAGCCCCACCCTGGATTTTTTTTTCAACCAACCATTCATTTTACTTAATATTAATTGAGAAAAAGCAGTAAACTGAAGCAACCACAATAAAAAAAAGAAAACACATGTAATGGTTAAAATAATTTAACTGCTACAGGATGGGTGATTTCAAAGGTATTTGAATGGATACTGGGTGCAGTTTTGACAATGAAAGATACAAAATGGAAAACTAATGGTTCAGAATAATATAAAATGGAAAATGAATTGTTCAGAATAAACTGCTAAAAAATATAGGTCATCTGAAGGGTATTTGAAGGGATATCAGGAGCAAAAAACGAAGGGCAAAGATAAAAAATGGAAAAAGAATGGTTGAATGGTACAAATACTGAGAAATAAAGGGACTTTGAGTATAAAACAACTGTAAGTTCACCCTTCTTTTTCTGTATGGGCTCCTTCTTTCTAGAGGTGATCCCTCTGGCAATGCACCTCAGCATCCTGTTTGCCCTTGCTGCAGCCCCCTTATATTGTATTGATACCTTCATATCCCCTGTGACTATTACTCACAGATCCTTTGTGTAACTGCTATCTGCATTCCCCCTAGTCAATAGCTAGTTCTTGGATTTCTGGCTCTGAGGTGCATGGCCTTGCACTTCTTTGCCTTAAACCCCATCTGCCACTCCTTAGACCAGTGTTCAAGTTTAGCTAGGTACTCCCTGCATGCCAGCCTCCCTTTTTCATTGTCCACTTTTGCACAAATCTTGACCAGGACCACCTTGAAAATGAGCTTGCTCAATGGTGTTTATGCCTGGTTAAATAAAGTGATTGATTGATTGATTGATTGAAATCTTAGTGTCATCAGCGAACAGGTGCAGCTTATTTTTCAGTGAAGACATTGAACAAAACAGGGTCCTGCACTGAACCCTGTGGCACCCCACTAGCTACTGGCCTTGGCTTGGATGACCCCCCATACAACCACCCTCTGTTGTCTGCTCTGTAGCCAGCATTCAACCAACCCCACCAGTTTCTGCCATGCACCCAGGTCCCTCAGCTTGCTCAGTAACCTCCAGTGTGGCACCACGTCAAAGGCCTTGCTGAAATCCAGATACAGGACATCTACAGCTTGGCCTTTGTCAGTCACCCTAGGGACCCAGTCAAAGAAGTTGATTAAGTTAGTTTGGCATGATCTTCCCAAGACAAACCCATGCTTTCATTCATCCTGTAGACCATTACTAACAAGAAAAGTTATCAGCCTTTCCTTCAGAATGGTCTCCATTAACTTTCCCACTACAGAGGTCTAGCTCACCGGTCTGTAATTGTCTGGTTCATCCTTGGATCCATTCTTGTGGAGAGGCACCACATCATATCATATCATATCATATCATATCATATCATATCATATCATATCATATCATATCATACCATATCATATCATATCATCTTTATTTATAAAGCGCCTTTTGAAATCAAGGCGCTGTACAATGATTCACATAAATATACAAATTAAAATAATTTAAAAGCTATAACTAGGATAAGCTAGACCAAATAATTATGTCTTTAAATCATTTTTAAACTTCTCGACAGTTGGACAATCTCTCAACCAACGAGGTAGAGAATTCCACAGGGTTGGTGTAGAAAAGGCAAAAGCACGAAACCCATATGTTTTTAATCTAACCCTGGGAATCTCCAGCAATCCCTCATTGGCGGAGTGGAGAGGATGGAGGGGGCAGTAGGGTACCAGGAGATCTTTCAAGGTAGCCGGGTCCCTGATCATGTAGGGCTTTAAAGGTTAGTAAACCAACCTTATAGGTAATCCGCCACCTCACAGGCAGCCACTGCAGTTCACGGAGCACAGGCATAATATGACTGGATCTAGAGATCCCAGTCAAAAGCCTTGCCGCTGCTTTCTGCACCAACTGGAGGTGACAGATATCAACCCCAGATAGCCCTAGGTACAGGGAATTACAGTAGTCAAGATGGGTAGTGATAAAGGCATGGACCAATGTTGGCAAATCGCCCGGTGGGACCAGGTGTTTAATCCGGGCGATATTCCTCAGATGAAAAAAAGAGGATTTGACAACGGCTGACACCTGAGATTTTAAGGTCAAGCCGTCATCAAAAATAAAGCCCAGATTTTGCACCTGATCAGAGGTAGTGAGCAACATACCACCGAGCAGTAAGCCCGGTGGTTGGCTAGCCCCCAAACCCATCACCGGGTGACCTGGATCCACTACCAACACCTCAGTCTTATCCGGATTCAGTCTCAACCAGCTGGAACTCATCCATAATCTGATCTCAGTAAGGCAATTATCTAGCTTGGAGAGAACACCATCTTGCCCTGGTGGAAAGGACAGATATAGCTGAGTATCATCTGCGTAACAGTGAAAGCCCAAGCTGTATCACCTGATGATATCTCCTAAAGGCAGCATATACACTGCAAACAACATGAGCGCTAAAATGGAACCCTGTGGTACCCCACAGGGCAGGGAGTGAGCACCAGAGGAATAAATTCCAGTGGTAACCCTCTGAAACCTGTCTGTGAGGTAAGATTAAAACCATTTGAGGACTGTTCCAGACAGTCCACAATAAATCCGCTGGCGCTCCAACAGCACACCATGGTCTACAGTGTCAAATGCCACAGAGAGATCGAGAAGGACCAGAATGGTACATGCCTTTTGATCTCTAGCCATTAGGAGGTCATTTAACACCCCGGACAAGGGCAGTCTCCGTGCTATGCTTCTTCCTGAAACCAGAATGGAGAGTATCATAGACATTGTGAGTTGTAAGATGATCATCCAGTTGTAACGCAACCGCCTTCTCAATAACCTTCCCAACAAAAGGAAGGTTAGAGGTAGGCCGGTAGTTAGCTCGACAGTCTGGATCCAAGGAGGGTTTTTTTAGGAGTGGTCGAACTACCGCCTCCTTAAGGGGATCAGGAAAGACCCCCCTCTCCAAGGATTTCCAGACAATGTCTGCAAGGATCGGGCAGATAACCTCTAAACATTCCACCAAAAGGGTTGTAGGACCCGGATCCAAACTACAACTGGTTGGCCGTAATGCTTGGATGATCTTCACAATGTCAGTGAACTCCAGCCAGTGAAAATATGACCAGGCAGACCAGGTGAATATCACTTCCTGTCAACAACTGCAACCCCCTTAAATGAGGAGTCGGACCAATACCAGATCTGATGCTAGCAACCTTATCTGCAAAGAACCAAGTGAACTCCTCGCATCTTAACTGAGAAAAGGCTTCTCTGAGCTGGAGACAGATTGGATTGCACAATCTGTCAACAGTCCGGAAAAGCTGAGCTGGTCGATTCTGTGCAGCAGAAATCTCGCTGGACAGGAATTCTGCCTTCTTACGGTTGATTTCTGATTGATAGCCATCATAATGTGCCATCAACCTAAGTCTGTCAGCATCATTTCCGGACTTCCGCCAGGCTCTCTCCAACCTTCGGCCTACTCTCCTTAACTCCTTCAAGGAGCTATCAAACCAAGGACTCCTTGAACGGAGGGTGAGAGGCCGAACACGAACAGGAGCAATCTTGTCCAGAGCATCTCCCACAGCCTTATTATAGGCCAATATGAGATTGTCTGGACTCATGCATTCACCAGACAAACCCGATAGGTCCAATACCACCATCAGGTCACTGGGACTAGTATCCCTTAAAGGGCGGTACTGAACCATCTCTGTAGGGGGCAGACCTATTAGGGAGAGCCCTGAAACTGAACCTTATGGTGTGATGGTCAGACCAACTGACTGGTTCCACCCCCAAGTCAGCGATCGCCATATCCAAAAGGAAGACCAGATCCAATGAATGACCTTTTATATGGGTTGAGGAGGTAACGACCTGTGTTAGGCCCAGTGAAGTCATCAACTGGAGGAGATTTTGACCAAAACCAGAGAGTTCATCGTCGACCCAGGCATTGAAGTCCCCCAGAATTAACAGTCTGAGGAACCGCAATACCAGGTCGACGATGAAGTCTGCTATCTCCTACAGAAATTTTCCACCATCTCCTGGTGGACGGTAGATGAGGAGAATTCCACAACCTACACCCTCACCCAGGATATATTCAAAGGATCTGGTACTTCCCAAAGGCACATCCACAAGGCCCAGCTCAGTTTTGAACATAATGGCTACACCCCCACCCCTATGATCCAGCCTTGGATGGTATATCACCGAGAACCCGGCTGGTATTGCTGAGGCCAATATAGGGCCTGAATTTTCATCCAGCCAGGTCTCTGTGATGCATGCCAGATCAGTTGGTGCAACAAGATCAGCTATTATAGCTGTCTTGTTTTTAATAGATCTGGCATTGCATAACACTGCCAAGACCGGATGAGCTGTCTGGGAAGACCTCGGCTCCTGCCTACTAAAATTGGAACCCTTGAGTATGGGAAAAAGACAAGAATAACCTCTATCTTGACCCCATTTTGCCCCAGGGCGTCTCCTGGATCCCACCACCTCAATCCGCCTTCCCCCCTCCTGTCCCCCACCAGACTTGGCCCTCCATCTTCTTTTATGCTTCCTCAAAATGCCTAAAGCATGACACCTAAAATAGGTGTCAGATGGTAGTGGAGGACAATCAAAAGGACACAGTTCTCTAAGTCTGGTGGGGGAATAATGTCCAACCATCACCAAATCACCCCGACACATTTCAAAAAGAAACAAAACAAACAACAAAAATATATAATCACCAACTTATATAAAATAAGTCACAATTGTTCAGCCTTCCTAGATATAGACACTTAAAAACTATAACCTTAAAATTATCAAAAAACAATACAAATAAATTATAAATCAAACAACCCAAAAAGAAAACCACCCATTAAGAATCAGTTTCTGAAGAGAATTTAAATCCCAAAAATAAAATAATTAAACAATCTTACAAATAAAATAAATACAACGAATTCTGAGACCCTGGTACTCTCACTATCCAGGGGATCAAAAAAAAACATAAAAAAAAATAATACAGATTTTCAGGTACTCACACTACCCAAAAAAGAAAAATAATAAAAATAATAATTTGGGAACTCTCACTGCCCAAATATTTACACAAATAACAAACAACAAAAAAAGTTCTCCCAAAAAATGTCTCAATAGTGGTTCTTCTTTTATCTCAACAAATCGTAGTCCCTAAACCTGTTGAACTCCAAATCTCGAAGTCGAATAGTAAAAGCCAGTTTTAATCAGTCTTTAAAGTCCATGTCCATTTAAGGGTTTTTCTGGCAAAGGCCAAGAGTGTGCAAACCTTATCTAATAATGAAAGGGATACCCCAAACCTCCCATCCACATTTCCCGGGCCGCTCAAACCCCTATCGCCTGTGACCTGCAGCTACAGAAGTCATGAGGGTAAACAACCTAGTCCACCCCCAGGGCAACTTAGGAGACCTCAAAAATCCTCCTCTGACTCCCCAAAGGAAGATAAGGAAACTCCCGTTCGGTCAGGGGAAATAAGGGAGGTGACCCAATGTATAAGGAGGAGGGGATCCCACCCCTGCACCACTCAATGACCCCCAGCACCCCTAGGGCTTCAAACAGCAGCAACCAAATCACTCTAAAAATTCCAGTTCATGAAGGTGCGGACTTTAATCAAAGTAAACACAATACTCGTATTTGGAAAATGCGCTGAGAGCTCTCTCACCACAATGCTGCTCGCATAAATATGCAGTCTTCTTAACAAACCAGAAGTTCATAAGAACAGTAACAGTTCGAAAATTCAAATAAACAGCAGTTCTTACGGCTTCATAAGCACTCATGACTTCGTAGATTCAGTAACCAAAAGTTAGGATGACGATGATAATTCAGGCTTTTGCAGGTTCAAAGAGCACCAAGTCTCGCAGCTTCACAGATACAGCAGCAGCAACTCTCGCAGCTTCAGAGGTACGATAACCACAAAGCATGGATTATAACAGGATTTGGGCACAGTTTCTAAAAATAACAAATACACGAATCCACATTCAATGATAAGGTTAAAATACATGCAGTTACCAGCTAAAATGGCTAAACTGCACCGGCGGCTAAACTCCCACATAACAAGCAGCCGAACGAACATAAACACAAACCTGAAAAACGCTCGGAGAGCTAAGCTACTTCACTGGAATAGCCCTAACTAAACTAAAATTTTAACAAACTAAAAAATAAATAAAAAACACATTAAATAGGGCAAAAAACACAGCATCTAAGTAGCGACCTCAGGCAGCTCACACACCGCCGCCATCTTGGTTCCACATGAGCCATCCTCCAGTAACTGGTTGCATTCTCTACCTCCAAAGAGGTGTTAAACAGGTCTGTCAGAGGGCCTGCAAACCCTTCTACCAGTTTCTTCAGGACACTTGGATGTACACCATTCAGTCCTTGTTCTTTGTCCACTGCAAGGTTTTAAGGCCCTTCAGGATACTGCTCTCCTGGATTAACCCATCTGTTATTTCTGTGCCCCCTCCACCCCTGCTGCCTTTACCATGTGGTATTGGACTATCCCTTGCTTTCATGAACACTGAGCAGAAGTACTCGCTGAGTTCCTCTGCCTAGTCTTCCCCTTTTTCTGCCCATCCACCCTCCCTTTTGATTCTTACAGTGTCATTATGCGATGCAGCCATTATGAAAATAAGGCCCATACTCCGTTAAAGTAACCGATTGTGTACCTGACAGAGTACAGGGACATGTTTTGTAATTTTCTGTTTAAGATTCTTTTCAACCATGGGAGATACTCTTATCACTCCTACTGAGAGAATGACCCCATAATAGCTAAATTATTTGAGAAGTTAAAAGCACATAAAGGGCTCAAGAAATCACTATATAAAACTCTTCAACTGAGATTGTATGTATACATGTGTGTATCTATATATTTGACAGGGCAGTATTAATGTCTTTCTTAGCATTCTTGATATAGCAAATCTTACTGTAAAAGAAGTGATCAGAATGAAAATTAACAAGCTGCCATATAACACAGACAGAAGTATTGAAAAGTCTTCATTTATCATTTGAAAGTATTCAAAAATATGTACTTTTAAAATATGTATATAATATTCATTTAATAATAATTTACTTTTAAAAAACAATCACAGTGGAATACTTATTAGAATTAATATTCCTATAGGCAGTATTCTTCTTCTGATGATTACAGAAAATTAAAGATTACTAAACTTAGTCTTAAAAGACAATTTAATTACTGCTTTAAGACTAAATGTAGGATTCTACTTCAGTGAGGGTATCACCTCTCCCTTCCTACTCATGAAACCCCTCCCTATGCAAGACAGCATTCCATTTGCCTTTCTCAGCTCATTCTTGCACTGATTTGCCACCTTCATGTTCTCTGAAATGATAATCCCAAGTAAAGTTCCTGCCTTGTTGTCTCTATTACCTCTCCTCTCAGACGGTATCCTGCCTTTGGATTGCTGCACTAAATTTGCATTAACTTGCACTTCTTAGCATCAAGGCATAATTGCCACCTCACTAACCACTCCTCCAGACTGCCCAGATCCTCCCTTCTTTTCTCACACACCCACTGGTTTATTCACCATATTACAGATCTTTGCTTTATCCACAAATAGCCACACCTTCCCATGTAGTTCTCTGTTACATCTCAATACATATGTTAATCAGTAGTTGGCCAAATATTGACCCCAACATGCTTAGTTCTGTGCGTTTTTTTTTCAGTTTCCATTTGAGGACGCAGAACCCAGTAACTTCAGGAGACAGGAATGCCCACACAGAGAGGAAGTTCATCATATTTGAGAGTTGCCTTCTTTCTTTATTCTCTACATGCCCTTAATGCAAAATAACATGTCATGCATCGGTCTCAGCTGTGAAAAGGTCATTCATCATTATGGATCAGAAATGCACAAAATATGACTTTCGTAACAGTTGGAGTTCTCAGCCATATATGTATGGCTTCCCAGCAGAGAATTTGATGCTTTCGGCTACGATATCATGCAGTGGGTGTTCACCACAGAAAGTGCTCTGAATGATGGACCATATTAATATAACCACCATATCTTTATCAACCTTCTATGAGCATTGTACAATGTACATTCAACCTGCTGTTTATGAAATCTGGAACACTGAGAAATCCAGGTTGATCGAAGAAATAAAGAAAGAGGGAAAACATTTGCACCTTGGTGGTGATGGGCACTGTGATACTCCTGGCCACAGTGCAAAGTATGGAACATACACACTAATGGAGCTGGAGAAAAGAAAAATACTAATGGTCAACTTGGAGAAGGTATGTACTGCAGTGACATAGGCACTCAACCTCTTTTTTTATAGTTTTTGTCACTATGCTGTTGCTCAATACCTCAGTAGGGAATATGTTGCTGTCAGTGATGACTGCATTGCACATGCATTGCACATCACACACTGATAACTTCTGAAGTAGTTTCATGGAGCATTGCATTTAATGCAAAACTACATGCCTCTCCTTCATTTGTTACTGTGAATTTAAATGGGAATGACAGGGAACAAGCGTAAGTGGAGGGAGGAGGACCGAGAGACTGATCCCTCAGAACCAATGCAGGAAATGCTGCATATATTTGACATATCTGAACATGCACATTACATACCATTGAACAAGGGGATCAGTGAAGGTGTACAATACTTCTTTATGGACCTAAAGAAGGGAATCAACATCAAGGGTGGGTACAGCACCACTCACAAAGTGTTGTGGAGGGGTATGAAAAAGTGAATAGTGGGTAGAGGGGGCTGCTTGAATACCTCATCAATGTTTGTGTTAGGAATAGGTATGGCGGTAGATGTGAAAGTAAGTAAATGAATTTTGGAAGTCTCTTACTGCCCCTACAGACCATATGCTGCTCTCAGGACAGGTGATGCATAGCGTACCCCAGTGGGTCACATGGCTGGTGTTCGTTTTCGGTCTAGTCGAAAAATGGCATCACCACAAGAAGATGGAACTGATGGAGATTGTAGAGGTTGGATCCTCAATGGCAATCCCTGATTCTACAATGGTCAAACAGGGCATGTTACGTGCATCAATGGTAGTCAAACTGTTACTTGGAACATACTTTACTGCACTGTATCATACCTCTGTCAGTCGGCAGATGATGACAACCTCTGAAAAATGGGTGGTGGTGGTGTAGAAAACACTTCTCTGAGGACAATGGCAAAAAACAGAGGTGGACTTTTATCTTCCCGTGTGTGTTCCATGGTCAGAAATGATGGGTAATGCACCACATTCCTAGGAATGTATGAGAGAAGTACCACCTGTAGGGTGACATGTTGTGACACACACACAGGTAGAAAAGGATAAGTTGTTGAATGAACTGGGCAACAAGAATCAATCACTTCTATGCTGCAATGTGGCATCCTAACCAACTGATATAATGGCATGCATCAACAGCAAAATAAATGCAGGGAAGGAAGATGTAAGTCTGCCATTCGACAGCTCATGCCCTGGGCCTCACCTGGCTTACTGTGTGCCATACTGACACCCACATTCAATACAGAAAAAGTAGCACTGTTGTTGGGATGGCACAGTGTAATCAAAATGAGGCAGGCCCTGAATGATAAACCATATCAGCACATGATGAGGCAGCTCAAAATGTGCTCTGTGAGGACAGTGTGGCCATGCTATGACTCTTGGCTACCTTGGCACACCTTTGCAGGTGATGACATCTTTACTACAAAGGTATTTGAAAACAAGGGTTCACTGAATGTCACTTCTTTTTTTTTTATCATATCATGATTTTCTCTCCTGGTTGGAGCAGTCCCACACTGATCCCCAGCCACCAGCACCCCTGGAGTCGGTCTTGGCATGCAAATTTATATGTCCCATCGCACACTCCAGCCTATAGCAGCATCCACCCCAGGGACCCGCGGCAACGGAGCTGTCGAAGATGCCTCTCGACTTCTGGGGCACTGGGCTGGCCATCAGCTGCCGAGGTCGCCCCACCAATTTTCCACCAGTATTTTGTTCCCCTGAGGAGCTGGTCATGCAATGGCATCACACAGACATGCAGACGCCCACCGCACTCCTCCCCTCGAGTACGCTACTGTCCGAGTGCACCTAGCCTTCACTAGGCGTCACTGTGGTGCGGTGCATGGCCATCACACACCCTGAAGGAAGGAGAGCAGTCAAAGGATGCTCAATCCTTCCTTCCCCCTGCCAGCCAATGGTGGATCGAGTCCATTCCCAAACCCGGGTCACCGGCGTGGCAAGAGACGTGGCATCCAGTGTCTCAACCCTCAGTACCACCGGGCTGGCCTGAATGTCACTTATTGGTGATACAATCAGAACTGACATTATCAGTGAATTCTACCACACACATTGGCCCATGTGGAAAGACTTACATTGGGATGTGCAGTTCACTTCTTCCATACAATGAGAAGTTCTGATTACATGTTGGATAGGCGTGACATAATAGGTTGATATGGGACAATACAGGGTTGCCATGGGAATGAGGAGGGGTGGAAGACATCATGGATAGTTGCAGTGACATGGTGCATCTACAGTATCATTGGGCCACGCATACCACGGGATGATCCTGCTGACAATATTGATTTCTTTGTATCTTCCAAATTTATTCATGTAGTGCAACAAAGTCACAGTTCCGTCTATCACAAGGAGCTTGAAGGATTGAAGAGAGGCCTGCATAACATCCACAAGGAGAAGTTGACCGTGCAGTGCCTTGTTACTGACAGGCATCCACAGATTCAGAAATACCTGCAGGAAAATCACCCTGAGTTTTGACACTTTTATGATGTGTGGCACTTCATAAAAGGTAAGTTAAGTCACATATAAGAATCACTGCCTTTGTTGCTTCTTTTATGGTCGTCATGTTACAACTGTGCTAGCAAGCATGTGTTCATGAGGACTGGCTCGTTGGTGCTGAGGGTTGAGTAGCTTGATACCACAGCTCAGTCCATAATGGAAAACTGGGTTCAGGAGTGGACTCAGGTCATGTGGATTGTCCAGGGAGGACAGGATCGAGCATCCAGAGGACTGCTCTACTCTCCTGGTGAGGGATGGTAGTGCACTACGCAGCTGTAGTGGCTGACAGTGGAGAGGGGGGCATTGCAGCTAGCAGGAGCATGTACAAGGGTAAGGGGAGTGTCAGCAGATGTCCTGTACATGGGTGCATGAGCGCGACCTTTGTGTGCTGGGCTGGCCATCACTGCATGTCCGCGATCCCAAGGAAACAGGAAGCAGAAAACACTCTGGCACCTGGAAAGATGAAGGCGTTACCCCAAAGATGGTACCCAAGCTGAATACATCGGCAGCACAGGTGACAGGCTTACTTTGCCATGTGCTGAACTGACTGGTACATAGCAGTGGAATAGGCCAATGATGACAGGTCACAAGTGTAATAGTAACATGCACATTCACTATGTGAATTTGCACTTCTTTGCACACCACCTAAGGCAACCAACATTAACATGATACTGTTGTCCATGTAAGGTTGCTTCTCAGATCTGGATAGTATGCACATGCATGGTGACAGTATGTCTCGTCTTCTACATGCTAGCATCCTTTGCATCCTGCAGGTAATGCTCTGTGGCCCTGGTCAGTGATCTGATTGTGTGTTCACGCATACTAACTGCTCTTTTTCTACTTCAAGTACTAACCAAGAAGTTAGAGGTGGCATCCTCACAGGCAGGGTGTGATGACATCAAGGAACTGATACCCAGCGTAAGGAACATAGTGTATTGGATTCCACGCTCCATACTGGACAGAAATGGAGACATCATGGCAGTTAAAATGGAATCCATCATAAACCATATACAAGATGTGCATGAGCAAGAAAATGTCTTGTTCCCTAAGTGTGTGCATGGAACTCTGACACAATATAACAGAAAACTGAGGTGGCTGAAACCACTTAAGTAATAGTGTCATGCTACATCGAAATGTCAAACTGAGAAAACACTCACAAAGATATGTGTCATAAGTCTTTGACAATGTTACTGTATCTTGGCAAAGTGTCATCCCTTTGTGAACAACAGGCCACTAGCACAGAATACATGTTAGGGGCAGATCACCTTGGAATATATCACAACAATTTACAGACACTGCCCAGGAAGGGAAGAACTGTGGCATTCCACAGGACTAAAACCTCTTCAGTTGTTCTTATCACTTTGACCTACATGTGTCAATCCAATCTCCATCACGGTGCACCTCCATTACCAAAATAGTCCCTGGCACACTGGCTGACCATTTAGTGAGGTGTTTATGACAGCTGGAAGCCACAATGAAATTTAACAGTGTCAACCCTTTCATGTTACAAACTACTCAGGGAACAGGCACACACATGTGCATCTCAAGAAAAAAAGTCAGGCAATGACATTACGAGTCATGTGTTGCTGTGCCATGAGGAACATGCACTGCACATTGTGACAGTGAAAGTGCCGTGGTGATTGTGGCCTTGTGTTACCCATTAGCCAGTCCAGCAAGCCTTCAGCACAGTGCATTGCTAGACTTAATATGGCACTGAAGACATAAAGTGGATAAATCTTTGTATGACTTCTAAAGTCACTTGCAAAGCACACGCACAAACATGCCACTGTTATGGAATACCTGTGTTTCTCAATGCAGATGAGAAGCCTTATGCCAAAATTGAATCCATTCTGACTACAAAAATAGTCATGCATGATGTCCGTCGACTATCACCCCTGTACCACACATCATCTCTTGAAGCTTACCACAGCCTCCAAATACAGTACACCCTGAAAAGTGCTGCCTTTGGATATAAGGGCATGCTGTGCAGGTATTTATTCTGTGACTCCGCTGCTGGAATTGCTCCTATAATAAAGGTGATTGAATGGGCTAATAACAGTGTCATGGAGGGCTGAGTCAGGGCTCATGTTTTGGTGGTTCATTGGGAAAATTGGCAGACAGTATCACATTTTCTTCTACCTTGTGCACAACCTGCTTGCTGTTATTGAGGTTTTTAGAGTGCTGTTTTATGAATTTTGCCTTGGTTGAGCAGTATGACCTAGTACTTTTTTACATTTCACCCTTACTTTTTATACCTACTGGGTCAATGTCCCACATAAATAAATATCTGAAATAAACTCTGGCCGAATCATAGATGCCTTACATCCTGTAACTGCAACAACCCATGTCTCTGGTTTTGATTGCTGGGTGCCATTACAGAAAGCAGATGTTTGTCCAGGTCGGGCCTGAAAAAGGGCTTCGGCCCAGTTGCCCTAACCCAGTTAACAAATAAAATGAAATGAAATAAAATGAAATGTTGTTGTTTCAGAAGAACTGCTCACTCCCTAATGGCAGTGAAGGGACCAGAGTTAGTTTTTGTGCTACACTACACAGGAAAGTATTTGTCACTCAGACTCCGCCAACATGGGGTGACGAGATGGTGCAGATGTCATGGAAGGCCATGCATATTAGGGTGCATTGTGCTGCCAATGGTGCCCTTGTGCACTTTGCTTCGGGGGGGGGTTGAATTTGAAACTGGGGAGCAAATGCTGACAAGTATGGTGTCACCATTCACCTGCGGTATCATCAACTGCCCATCTGTGCACCCAAAACATGCCTATGGTATGTTTTTCAGGTATTTTGGCACCTCCCTTCCCCAGTGACCACATTTCAGAACCAACCCATCTCCTTAGCCCCAAGTATGCCTGAAATTGTCTTCTGCCATCGTGTTTCCAGCAGTGGGTACCTAGTCACTGGTAGGAGCCATCAATGGCCCCACTGATATCCTGTACAGGGGTGTTGTTTCCAGGTTTTCTCACTCGTCACCCCATGACACCAGACACTGTCTCACATGCGGAAGGAGGCAGGCATGTGCTGCCGTGCCATGGTGGCAGCCCCTTTGTACCAGTCCGCCTATTGCCTGGCTCCATCTGCTGTGCACTCCTCCCTTCCCTGCTCCACATGGGGGACAAGAGCCAATGAAAACCACTTCTCTCCCAGGAAAGGATAGGTGCCTCACAGCAGCTTGTACCTGCTCCACTCCCTCTCTACCCTGCAAACTACCAATGTAACCTGCTTATTCCTGAGCATGTGTGTTTGGCAAAGTTAATTTATATGTCTATACCCTATGTCCTATGTGCCACCAGACCAAATTATGAATGGTGACTAAATAACATGTGAGATATCTGAGATCAATTTATTAAAGCAAATGGCACAGTATCAAGCAGTGAGAAACCACACCATTTAAAGCACTTGCATCTGATACTTCGCATTCCACCACCACCCCCTCTGGGCACTGCTGTAAGCAGTTGTAGATGCATCCCACCATTTAATCCCATGATCCACGGTATCTTGTAGTAGTCCTCCCATCAGACACTAACTCAATAGCCTTGCTATACTGAGGAGACATAGTACCAGTGCTATGAAACTGTGATGCAGGATTTCAAATGATTTCACCTACTGATGTGGTATAACTACTTCTTTCTTTGTGTTTTCTTTTTCATACATGACATTACTATCAGCTCTGCACTTCAGCAAGAATGCATGTAGGAGCCAGGCCACATATTTCAGAGGTGATGGTTAGTACCACACTGACCTTCCAAAGTATAAGAAGGGCAAAGCAGTAATGAGGCCTGTGAAGACAAACATCACATACATCTCCACAGTGAGCAAGATCGAACCCCCCTCCCCCCGAGGAGCCGGAGGTCGCGAAGGCTACATTTGGAGTGCCCTCCCTGCTGCCTGAGATCGCCACCGCCAGGACACCCCCGCCCCCCTCGAGGAGCCGATGGTCGTGAGGGCCGCTAGGAAATAGCCCTCCCAGCCTCTCCACAGTGAGCAAGGTAATTTAAGTGCCTGGAACTGCCGCTTTGGAATCGCGACTGTCGGGAGCCAGCCTACCTGAGGACGCTGTTCAAACGCAGCTTTTGGCTCCTTTTCCAGGCTCGCGCACCCGCACCATTGTTCCCACCAGTCGGTGCTCCGGAGGAGCCCGGCCGAACGCTGTGCGTTCGGCTCCCCACCGCCCCACCACCACCCTTGGTGGCTCTCTCTTATATTGGGTATTTTTTGTCACATGAGGCCTAGAACCAATCAGCCTACTTTCCCATTTGCTGGTTATATCTTTCCAGCACTAGAGAGTCTGCTCTCACTTTCTGCTCTTCTTTGAAAATGTCACTCACTAGCTTAAACCTTGCTATGCTGGCTCTCCTCTTGTCTCCGCCTTTACTTACTCTCCACCCCCCTATATTCCCCATCGACCTGCCCTCGACTAAAACACATTCCCTCCACTCTCAGTACTCTGCTCCTCCATCAGATTACCCAACAACTATCCCCCAGTCTATCCCCCCCATATCCCTCCCATACCCTGGACCACCACACTACCCCCACCTACCCACCACCTAAGTGCTACTCTCAGTATTGTGATTTCTATCACAAGAGGTCTCTCTCCTCGCTAGCGCCCACGGTTCTATTCTCCCTTCCTATCCCATGCACCTCCCTGGTGAGGTCTCGTCGGCCACATATGTACCCCACCCCCAGCAACCAACACCATGCGAGGCGCCTAATTATTCTGCTGCTCCTGCTCTGTGCACCCGAACCCGGGGCCCGCCACCTCAGCCATGCCTCAGCCTACCAGGGGTAAAGGCCTCCGAATCGCCTTTATCAATATATGTAGTCTCCCTAAGAAAACTGCAGCCCTCCAATGCTGGGTCACCCAACACTCCCCCGACATTCTCATGCTTTCAGAAACCTGGCTCTCCTCCCTCACGCCGGACTCTGCCATCTCTCTTCCAGGTTTTTCCCTGTTTAGGGCTGATAGGATGGGCAGGCTTGGAGGGGGGTGTGCTATCTACATGCGCGACTCGGTCCTTTGGTCATGCCCTCCCCAACCCTGAGCTTAGCTATGGGGCGCAAGCCATTAGTTTAAAAATCTCCCCCTACCCCGGTCGTGGCCCCCTTTATCTAACTGTGGCTTACCTACCCCCGGGGTCTAAAAAAGATTTTGCGGTCACCTCCCTTGTTGACTACCTATCCACCCTACCCCAGAAGGCTGAACAACTAATCATGGGCGACTTAAACACCAACTGGCTCAGCCCATCATCTGATAATATGAAGAATGAGCTTGCAGCCCTTGACCTGTCTCAAATGGTCACTTAGCCCACTAGGCTTAACAAAGTAACAGGAACTAGTTCCCTCCTGGATGTAGTCCTCTCCAACCAACCACATAAAGTAGGATCTGTACAAGTCCTTGCGGACTCACTCAGTGACCACTCCCTATCATCTGCTCTTGGTCATCCCCCACTCTCAGCCCGGTGCTGCAGGACCCCTCGATGCGTTTTCTCCCCAGAGGTCTTGTCAACCTCAAACGTCACCTCGCCCAAATCAACTGGACCCCAGTGGCCTGCGCACTTGACATTAACTCTGCCCTAACTTACCTCACCACAGCTTTCAACTATGCCTGTGATCTGTTTGCCCCCTTCAGCACACCAAAGATAAAAAATGGACTGCTGCATGGATAATCCCTGCACTGATCCAACAACTAAATAAAAGAGATAACCTTTGGCACTTAGCTAATGACTCCTGTAGATTGGCCGATAGGCAAGCCTACAGGGCAGCCCGCAACCAATGCACCTGGACCATCAAGCAGGCTAAAGCTAAATACTACCAGGCTGCCTTGACATCCTCCTGGGGCTCGTCCAGAGCTTTCTGGGACAACATTAAAGAACTGAATGGTAAAGCCCGCTCCCCCCCACCATCCCAGATTGTCATAAATGGGGCTGTCTCGACTGACAAGCGTGTATGTGACTGCCTTAATAAGACTTTCACAGATTTAAGTGCTGTCCTCCCTGCCCACTTTTTGACCAGTTGCCACACCACTCATAGTCCCATTTCAGGCCACAATTCCACTTCAAATGATCTCACCACATGATGCCAAACCTTTCTTAATAAGGTCCCTTGCCTCTCAGAACCCAAGTAGTGACCCTCTTGACTCCAAAATACTCCGCCTCACGCTGGATGTCATGCTTATCCCCCTCACGCTTATCATAAAAAAATCCTTATGCCTAGGCCAATTCACGGAGGCCTGGAAGCTTGCTGAAGTAACCCCCATCCACAAGACTGGGGACCGTACTCTGCCTAACAACTACAGGCCCATCTCCATCCTCCCCCCCTTATCCAAAGCCTTAGAAAAAATCGTAAACACACAGCTCATGGAATACCTTTCTAAATACAACCTTCTATGTCCGGAGCAACATGGGTTTCATCCTGGCCATAGCACATCCACTGCCCTCCTGGAATTCTCCCACCACATACACTCCGCACTTGACAAAGGCCAGCTTGCAGGGGCGGTTTTCATAGACCTATCCAAGGCCTTTGACACGGTGTGCCACCCCCTGCTATTAAACTCCCTAAGCAAACTGGGCCTCTCATCCGACCCCCTGAAGTGGTTCACAAGCTACCTTCACAACAGGACCCAAAGAGTCAAGCTAAATGGGACCTTCTCCTCCAACCTACCGGTACTCTCTGGGGTCCCTCAAGGCTACATCCTTGGACCGACCCTTTTCAGCCTATTCCTGAACACCCTCCCTAGCTCCTGTTCCAGCAAAATACTGCTCTATGCAGATGATTCTGTAATCCTAGCTTCACACCCTGACCCACTCCCTCTCCAAGTCATGCTACAAAGCGCCTTCCTCCAAACCGAAAAATGGTTCAATAACCATTGTTTAGTCCTGAATCTAAAGAAAATGAAGTCCATGCTATTTTCACATCGGCAAAACAGCGCCAAGGACTTTCCCCTCCACATCACCACCAGTATGCCCCTCCCATTTGAACAGGTAACATCCTATAAGTACCTGGGCATCACCTTTGACTCCGGCCTTACTTTCCATGCCCACCTCAAAGTCCTGTCATCTGCCATGAACTCCAGGATCGGGCTTCTCTACCGCCACAAAGGCTGCCTCCCTGAACCCGCCTTAAAACTAGCCATCACCTCATCGGTGTTATCGCTGGCTGACTACGGGCTCCCAATTTACGCTGCTGCCGACGCCTCTGCCTTATCTAAAGTCCAGACCGCTATTAACAAAGCCTGTAGGCTCCTTACCGGTGCCCACAGCAGAACCCACACCTGTCTGCTATACTCCACCACAAAAATACTCACTCTTGAGGAAAGACTGAAATACCAAACCTGTCTGCTGGCCAAAAAGTCCATGTCAGGCCTTTGTCCTCCTGGGGTCTCTGGACCTTTGCAGCTGGCTGCCCGGTCCCTGCCTACCCGCAACTCCTCCACTGCCACCTTCATTGTTCCCAGAGCAAGGACCTCTCGCTGCCAAAGATCCTCCCATCGCTTGGCCCTGCATTGGTTCAGCTCCCTTCCTGAATCTATCTCCACGATCCCGGGGATTGGCCACTTCAAAACTGCCCTCCATAAGCATATTATTGACAGCCGATGCTGTAAATGCTTGTAGCTACCTAAACCGGTCCCGCCTTAGCCCTCCCAGTCCCCTGGCACCGGTTTTGGTACTACATAATGTCTAAGACTAATTTGTTTAGTTGTATGATGTATCTATTGCTATGTAACAATGCGTGTAACTTTACACATGTTTGTACCAGTATAACTGCTGCCTGTAATCTCCAAGTGTGTTTATGTATCTCACCCGTATGTTCATCCCTGTCCCAAACTCACTTAATTGTTGTCCCCCCCCCCAAATGACGAGGTACCTTTGTAAACGAGTCCATGACTCAAAGGTTGTAAAACTTATCTCTCCAATAAATCAAAAAAAATAAAAAAAATAAGTGAAATTATACAATGGTGTGTGAAATCTTGTAACCTCATTGGTCAAAACATGTCACATGACCATGGGTAAATCCTGCATTACCCAAGGCTGAGGAAATGCACTTATAAAACAACATAATTAAACACATTTTATACATGGGTCTATTGTATAATCACAATAAGGCACTCCAGGGTCAGAGTTATTGGGGATTTACCCACTTCTTGTGTGGTTAAGTCACTCGGCTGCACCTCGTGACACACCACACAAGGCGTGGGTAAACCCCCAATAATCCACACCCTGTTGTGCCTTATTGCTTAAGCAATCATGCACCAAAAAAAAGTAGCAGTACTGTGCCACTCACATGTAATACTATGCAACTGATGCTGATTACCATTGATAATCGCCATATGCCTCCATCATGTTGCTCCAATGGGAAGTTAGCTTGTGGAACATGGGACGACTAGTTGGCTGCAAATGTTACTGATGTGTATGCATATTTCTCTCTTGCTTATACAGATAGATACATAGGATGGTGCAGCAGATAAGGACAGTCATGACCACCTACTCTCCCCATTGTCCATATGTCCTGCAAATAACAAAGGCCCTTCTTGGTCCCTGTCTTGGTTATACTTACTACCTTTTGCTGGTGTACACTTCTGCAGGTTCATTCAGCTTTGCATTCCAATACTGACTGACCCACACCAACTCTGCATTGGGGCACCATTCCAATTATCCAACACCCTTTATGCCAATCAATATTTCATCACAGTATCACTTCGGTCAACCCCATTGCAGAGTCATGTCATGGTCACTTGTTGTACCACATGTATATGTATGAAATACATTGCACACCTGCACTATATGTACAGTCAAGCCTGCCAGGATGAAGTGCAGTATCACATGTTTATTGCATGACAAAAGGGATTAACTCACATTGGAACTGCATTGTTTGCTGCAGTAACTCTACTGCAAAATTCTGCAGTGCTGCGCTTCATCCTGTCCTGCTGGGTGCCACTGTATGCCCTTGACATGTTTGAGGGTATGTATCATATGCACCCTTCTGTGTCCTGCCCTCCATGCTGTATAAATAAAGCTCCAGCAATATCTCCTCATATGACATATGGTGCGCTGCCTCAACATTTGGTGGTGTCCTATTTGTGGTGTGCTGACCAAACATCAAAACTTTTACAGCAAAATCCCTTACAGCGACAGTTTCAACAGGTTTGAATTTGTGGCTGTGAGAGAGAGGTGAGGTAATTGCCCTTTCAGCCATGTGTTGCTCCCCTTCAAATTAACTCAGAGTCGGTTGATAATCTTTAGAAGGGGGGTGCGAAACTCAGCCCCCCACATGGGGGGATCAGGGGGTGCAGTCTCCCCAATGGAAACACTCCAATGTTGGACAGGTGAAATTTTGGCTGTCGACATTGGGGATCTCACTATGTCGAACTTTGACAATGGTGTCAATTTGGAATAGGTAAATCCCTATTTGTGAACCTCTTTCAGCCTGTTCATGACTTTACTTACATGTGGCCCACAGTAGTCAACATGACATTCCATGTAAGGTCTCAGTAATGATTGACATACAGGCATCCATACCTGAGTTCTTCTGCTAGAGAAACACCTGCCTATGCCCCCATGTGATCATTGTCAGACACACACTGTGTGTGTCTCGAAGCATGCAGAGATGAACTTGTACCACTACATGTATCCTACACTCATATTGGTGTGTTCTGCTATGGTGTCCTGCAGAAACATTTCCCCCAAAATTGAGACATGTATAACAACACCTAAAAGGGTAAATGGGCATGTTGCAAGGTACTTGTGCGATCTTGACATTTTGTATGTGTGACAAAGACAGATAGATGAAACATTGCAAGTCAGGAATGACAGTTTATTACAACATATGCAGTTTGGCAAATGTGTATCATTACAACATTGCCCATGTCTAGTTAAGGCAAATGAACTGGAATGGATAACAGGAGACAATGGGAGGGCTTAAGCCCAATTTTCAATGTGGGGAATATCTCTTCCCACAGCCTCTACGTAACGTCCATCATTCACTCATCTCCCTAGCTTAGGGAGTGTTTTTTGTCCACCACCATCATCTCCTCCTCCTCCTTTTTCGGCGCTCTTCTCATCCTTTTTCATAGGCCTTCTATTCCCTACAATTTCCTACCTACATACCTACCACTCAAGTGTGGGAATAGACTTAAGCCACAAAAAGTACTACAAGTTACACAAGCACTAATACCCCATCGTTATTCTCCAAACATTGAACTGGTAGTAATGGTGTAACATCAATATCAATACTTCAAGTCATGTAACAATACCATATAGGGTCATATTACTCAGAGATTGCCACACAGCGGTGACCATATATTTGCAGCACAAAGGTGGGCTGCACGCTGCAGACTAAATTGAAGAGGGCTTTCATCATATATTAAAGTAAACCATGAGCAAGAAAACTGACTACTGGGGTGTTACTTGGGAGGGACTTATAGTAGCACAGCAAATAACAACTGACTTCTGCGTGTCAAGATAGTTAGCAGTGTGACGAATGGACACAACACACATGACAGCCTGCGACCATGCCATGTTAGTTCTTCCCTGTTGCATTGTGGATAAACACCATAACTGACATAATGGTAATATATGGTGGCATCCATGCATGTTGGGACCACAGACATCAAAGTTAGACGTAAGTGAATACCGTATGGTTCATGAGACCTAACAATACGCCTCAGATGGCACGATGTTATGTGCTGGAACAGCAATGACAGGTTGGTTCTATGACACACAATGTAGTTTTGTGTGACAAGGGGGCACTCTTACGTAGGGCTGCAACATGCAATGTTTTGCAGATGCTGCACAATGTCCAGTGTTCACAGGGCTTATAGGCTGCTGAACACAGGCATGTGTTGTGAGAAAAGCAGCTGAGGAACTGTTACTTTTCAAAGTGCGGCCCTCTGATCACTGTTGACAGTACGCAGTCATCGTGGGTGATGACTTGTACCTGGGTGCCATTGACGGACATAATGGTTGTGCCAGTACACAGGGGTATTGAAGTGTGGTTGTCAACATGTGCTGTGCTGTGTGACAGCAACGTAGCAAATAATGTCATCAGTGTGGCTTGGATGTGGCTGACTGTTGTTAGGAAATCACATTATCTGCAGCACTGTTTCAGGCCCAGTAATCTGTGGCCATGTGCAGTACAAAACAAGCAGGTACTGCCCATAGTGTGTCACACAGTGCGACGAGTCTCTGAGTAACATGCCCTCTGTGGATTCAAGACCGGTCATGGTAAGCTGTTTAGTCAACTAGGACATCAACACAATCTTTCTAATTGTTTGTTTTCAGGAACAATCTTTCAGATAAGTAACACCAAATACTCAGTGACAAAAACAGTATGGTAACATTTGCTGTAACACTTTAACCTACATTAGTGGAAACCCATTGATTATCATTGGAATGACCGCTGATAACTTTGACATGTTAAACAAGCATTTGTCAATGCCGAATGTTTGCTTGCTGATATTGGCATTGGTACTGCAGGAGTTAGAGAGATGCATAGTAGGAATGACAGTGAAGTACTGAACTACGCCAACCCCCACCCACCCACCTGCAAATAGTGACAGGCATTGGAGTGTGCCTTTGAGTCATCAGCCATAACGCTCATGCCATTCCACTTCACCCCACCCTGCAGACACTAATAGGTGTCATGGTGTGGCTTTGGGTCTCCGGCCGTTATGCTTACCCCATTCCATAAGGAAAAAAGCCGAGACAGGTGCAGTATAGGAGAATGGGGTAAATGTTAGGGCCCAAGACACACCTCAATGCCTGTCAGTGACTGTAGGGTGGAGGTGTGGGTGTAATGGCATGAGCATTATGGCTGATGACCCTAAGCCACACACCCTGATGCCTGTCAATCTGTACTGGTTTTTGTTGGTATTTCCACTCCAAATTTTCAACAAGGATTGTTTGGGACCCCACCTCATGAGCAGTGGCACTTTTGTTATATTACTCAATCCCAGCGAATGCGCCATTTGGCACAACAGGCGTGAAAAGACATTTGGGACAGGATATGAAAAATTACATCTATGCTGTTCATGAGGAGGTGTGAAAAAATGGCAATGTTGAAAATCTGGAGTGAAAATATGAAAAAGTGGCAAAGTTACGAACGTGCGTAGAAATTGCATAACAGTAATTTTTTGAATTTTTTCAGCAAATTTTCCACATGGCCTTTTTGTGACCTCCCCTCATGAACAGTGGCACTGTGATTTCATTAATCTGTCCCAAATGTTGATCTCAGACAGCGAGTGTGTCATTCTGTGCCACAGGTATGAAAATAATTCAGGCAGGATGCAAGAAATGACAGCTATACTGTTCATAAGGAGGTGTGAACAAAATGGCAATATTGGATATTTGGAGCAAAAATATTAAAAACTGACAAAGTTATCAGTGTGCATACAAATTGCACGAGACATGCTCGTAACAGTCATTTTTGGGATTTTTTTCACCAGACTTGTAACATGGCCTTTTTGGGACCCCACCTCATGAACAGTGGCAGTGGTGTTTCGTTACTTGGTTCCAAAAGGGGATTCCATGCAAGGACCTCGAAATCACCTTTCAGGACTAAGAAACAAAATGGCAGTGCCAGTCTTTATAAGGTGCATCCCAAGAACTCCATGTTGAAAATTTGGGACCAAAACTCCCAAAAATGGCTGACAGATCAACCCAAGTTGAAATTCCCCACTGATTGTCATTACAGAGCTTACTGTGAGTTTCTTCAGTTTGCGGTCAGCTTTTGAAGAGTGCAGATGTGGTCCACAGAAGATAGCAGCACTGGACCTGTGGAGGTAAAAATGGGTGAGGGGGTGCGAGGATGTGGGGTGTGCAGAGGGAGGGTTGGGATGGCGGTGACAAGGGCAACAAGGGAGAGTTGTTGTTTTTTTAACCTACAGGAAAAGACCTTGGGGACAGTTTTCTTTTTTGACAGGTGAAATACTATGAAATATGGCTAAAAATAAAGTGGGGAGTAGTGGGGGGTGCACCCGACACCGGGAGTGGGCATCCCAGTGTAGGACAAAAAGATGATTACTTTAGTGTGGAGTCACGTGATGGCAGCTGGCTAAATGGCAGCTTAGGCATAGAGCTCTCCCCTCCAGATGCCCTAACTGCAGAAATCTACGGTTTTAAAAGCCCTATTGCAGCCAGATTGCACTTTTTGAAGCACTCAGGCTCTATTTACTGACCTTCAGGCATATCTGGGTCACTATTTGAGTGTTCTGTGAGGAGATGGAGGGGGATAGGAAGCAGGCCGCAGCTAGACATACGCCGCCTACGACCCTGAGAAGCAGTCAAAGAAACCGCGGAATCAAGCGGGTGCCGGATCTGAGAGAGTCGGAGATAAGCCACAAACGTCCAGTTTACTGACCGAAGACAAATTCTTACAAGAGCTGGCCCCAATAAGATCCATCCTTCAAGATATTACTGCGGATTTAAAGTCGCTGCGGGGGATCTTTCTTCCCTCACTATGAGGGTATCAGATTCTGAAGCGAAAATCTTTTCCCTGGAGCAGTGGAAGATGAAGGCTGAGGCAGAAATATCTGGATTGACCCTCCAGGTGCGGAAACTCCAGTTAAAAACTGAAGACTTGGAGGGTCGCAATCGAAGGAATAATCTTCTCGTCTTGGGCCTCCCAGAGCTGGAAGAAGGGCCAGATCTGATGGCCTTCCTGCAACGTTTTCTAATCAAAATAGTAGGCCCCTCACCGATTAACCCGAACTACCATCTTGAGAGGGCCCATAGGTCGCTGAGACCTCGACCACCATCTGGATCCCCCCCGCGGCCCATAATCATTAAATTTTTAAGTTATGTTGAGAGGCAACATGTCTTTAATAAAGCCCAGAATCTGCAATCAATTTCTTGGGGGTCAGCCCACCTGCGGATTGCTCAGGACCTCCCTAAGGAGATGAGAGTCAAGAGAGACCGCCTATTGTGCAAAAACTAATCGCAGCATCTATCCCGTTTAGGATGGTCTACCCCGCTACCCTCAGAGTCACAGTAGGCAATGCTACCCATGGATACGACTAGCCGGAGACGGCCCAAAGAGATCTCGCTGACAAGCTTCCTGACCTTTTCAAGCCGAAGGGTTGAAGTGTGCTGCAAATAATATGTCTGGACTGTGCTTTGGAGAGTTTCGACTCTGGGACTTGTTGATCATGTTCTTTCTATTCCCCTTTTCTCGGTTTAGGTTTTTTCTCCCCTTCTCTCTGAACAAAACAGTATGCCCTGATGACCTTGTCGCCCATTTTTCTGGCTGACTAGTATGCTTTCCCCCTTTTTGTTTTTTACCTGCTCCGGCGGTCTCTGGGCTCCTGCTGGGTGGTGGGATCCTGGTGGGCTGTGCAGAGTGTGGTAGGCCGCTAGCATGGGCTGATTGGTCCTTTTCCGGAACTGTACATCAGAGGGGAGGTTTCCCGGTGGTTCCGTTTAGCAGTGTGGGACCTGATTTTGGTCCTACTGCTGTCTAATACCCCCTGGAAATATGCGGCCTGGTTGATGGTTAGCCTCCTTCCCCACGACCCATTTAGCCTGCCTGTAGTTCACCCTTCTTTGCCTCGCTTCGTGGAGTGAGTAAACCAGTAATTTCCTTATTGTTGGGGCATCTTTTTATTGATCCTCAACGGGAGGAGGCTGTGGACATCATCGCCGCTATTTGCCTTGGTGGCTTTGTCCTTTTATGTCTGACGATGGATGGTAGGTGGGGGACCTCTTGCCTGGCTCCTGGTGGTAGCTGAGTCGCGAACCTATGGAGGGGATCGTTAATCCAGGCCTTTTGGCAGGTTGGTTGTTGGGCCATGCTGTGTGGCTGGGAAGATTTTTCCTCCAGGGAGATTTCTCCTAGACAATTACAGTTCTTGATGGTTCCTTATATATTAGAAGGCTCTGAATTCGCACTGGGGAGGTGGTACTCAGAACTTTGGATTCCTGGCTGTAGCTCTGATGGCTTCATATTCTGGTACCACACTGTATATAGTTTTTTTGGTGGGTTTAATTAGGGGAGGTTTTTGGGGAGGGATGGAAGGAAGGGAGGTGGGTGGGAAGGGGGAGGAGGAGGAAGGGGGTCAGCTTGCCTGTTTTACTTAGCGCAGTTTAAGAGCTGGACTGTATTGGACACTGTTAAGTGGTGGATAGGTCTAAGGGGCTCTCGATGGCAAGCTGGGAAGGGTTGGACTTTTGGGGTCTGCAGTTTGATGGGGGGGAGGGAAAAACCTGCCTAATTAGATATTTTTATGACCGTTTCTTGACTGGGATAATTTCTGTCGGATTGGTGTTATTTCTTTCTGGTTTATCTTGGCAGGATGTGGGGATTTGGGTCTCTGGGGTTCTAGTGTGCTGTTATCTCTGTTTCACGTCTGGATATCTCAGGTTTTGCTTCCCTCTCATTCTCTATTTAAAATGGCTACAAGTGCTATTAAAATAGCATCCTGGAATGTGCGTGGGCTTAGGGAACGGGTCAAAAGAACTCAGGTTTTTAATCACTGCTCCTTACTGCAGGTAGACATACTCTTCCTTCAAGAAACCCACTTAGGTCAAATGGAGGTTAAGTGGTTATCTCGATCTGGTTTCTTGCAGATCTATGTGGCAGGTGGATCCAATTTTAGCAAAGGGGTAGCTGTCCTCATCAAAAACATGTTCGTTTATAAGGGACCTGGTGTACTGGACCCGGACGGAGGTTTGTTTTGGTTAAGGTACCCTAAGTGGGTACAGTAGTTTTGGGTTCCATCTATGGGCCTGTTGGGGAGTCCTGAATTCTTTATGAGTTTAGCCGATAAAATTAGCGTTCTCCTCCCTCGCAACTCATTTTGGGAGGACTGGAATGTCTCGCCTTCACATATGTTGGATAGAGATCCCCAGGATAACAGACCCCCATCTGTCAAAGGGCTCTACAGGATTTTTGTCGATGTTAGGGCTATGCGACCCCTGGAGACTCTTTAACCCCTCACTCCGGGCTTTCTCGTTTCTTTCTCAGCCCCATGGGTCGAGGTCGAGAACTGACTATATTTTGCTCAGTAAAGTTCTCCTTCCTGGTTTCCTTCAGTCTGGCATTGAGCCGATCATCCTCTCGGACCATGCAATAGTATGGATTAAAATTTCCCTGGACCCTGATTTTCGTCGGGACACTACCTGGAGGCTTAATACCCAGTTGCTCAAAGATCCCCATACGGTGTCACAGATAAAATCCCTGATCTCCTCCTTCCTTGCAGAAAACCTTGAGTCCACCCCGAGATTTGATATGATCTGGTGTTCTCTAAAATGCTATCTCAGAGGTGAGTTAATAAAGATAGCTTCTGCAAGGAAAAAAGCCTGACAAGCCCAAACTTTCTTTTTAATTAATAAAATTAAAGAC
Organism: Neoceratodus forsteri; assembly: GCA_016271365.2. Lineage (NCBI taxonomy): Eukaryota > Metazoa > Chordata > Ceratodontiformes > Ceratodontidae > Neoceratodus > Neoceratodus forsteri. The sequence continues at coordinate 421,997,458 of CM057451.1, forward strand.
TTAGAAGCCGCTTATACCCCAACTTCTCCGTTATCGTCTCTGGGGGCCCTCCTGGCAGCTAAGAATGAATACACTGATCTCCTGAAGGAGAAAGCAGAGTACTGTATTATTAGGACCCAAGCTAAATATTTGGATCATGGGGAAAAAGCCGGGAAACTTCTAGCTTTGTGTCTCAGGGCATTGGAAGGTTAACGGATAATCCCGACTTTACAGTCCCCCACTGGCTCCATAGAAACTTCTCCCAGAGGAATTGCTCAAGTATTTGAGAATTATTATAAGGAATTATATAGTCTGCCTCTATCTCCTGCCTCTCTCTTGGACATTGCAGCATACTTAGATGACACTGACATCCCTCAACTTTTGCCATCTCACAAAGAGGTTTGACTTTCCCTCTCTCTTGATGAGATAGAAGGTCACTGCTTCTATGGCTTCAGATAAGGCACTGGGCCCTGATGGCTTCCCTGCCAATTTCTATAAGGTTTTTTCTAAGGAGCTCACTCCTATACTTCTTAGGCTATATGAATACCTTTCCTCTTCCTGTCTTATAGATCCCACTCTTCTTGAGGCCACTATTTTAATTCCCAAACCCGATAAAATTCTTATGGACCCAGCAAGCTATCGGCCTATATCCCTTCAGAATTATGACATGAAGATCTTCTCTAAGGTCCTGGCTGAAAGAATCAAGAAGGTCTGGACTGGTTTGCTTAGTCGAAGCAAGTGGGTTTTGTGTATTCTAGATCTCCATCGGATCACTTAAGAACTTTGTCTCACATCTCTCAGCATGCACAAATATCCCTTGTCCCATGGCTTTAGTTTCATTAGATGCAGAAGGCCTTTGACCGAGTGGACTGGTCCTTTCTCTGGGCTGTGATGGCGAGGATGGACTTCCCGGCCTCCTTTTTAAAGTGGGTTCAGATCTTTTATAGCTCCCCCTCGGCTAAGATATATTGTAATGGGGTCTTCTCTTCACTTTTCCAGCTGTACACTGGTACTAGGCAGGGTTGCCCTCTTTCACCCTTTCCATTTAATTTATATTTGGAAGCCCTCCTCGTCAGGCTTAAATCTTCTCCACTTATTAAAGGCTGTTTAGTGCAACAGCGGGAGCTAGTTCTTTCTGCATATGCGGATGATATACTCCTGCATGTTGAATACCCTGCTGACTCCTTAAAAGCGGCATTAGAGGTTATTAGGCGTGCACGGGGCCCTCTCAATATAGATTAAATATTTCTAAATCTGAAATTTTTCCGCTAAATGCTTTCACGTATAAGCAGGATTTTGTAAATTTTGGTAGAGATGGATCTCCCAGATCGATCAAGCACCTAGGGATTTACTTCTCGACAGAGTTTTCCCTCATTAGGAAGCTTAATTTGGACAATATTAAGGTCTCATACAGCAGGATTTATTGAGCTGGTCCACCCTTCCCATTTCTCTTTGTGGCGAATCAATATTATTAAAATGAATTTCTCCCGTGTCTTCTACCCCTTAACACTTTAAATCTCTGGCTGCCTGTCTCTCCTACTTTCAACCAATTTCATGTGATGTTTTCTAACTTCATTTGGCGGGGCAAGGGAGCTAGGTGTTCTTTCTCTAAGTTATCCCTTCCTAAAGATAAGGGTGGTCTCGTTTACCTAATCTGTGTTTACCATTGGGCAGCTCACCTTGCAAAGTTAGGGAGATGGCTTCCAATGAACTTCGGATCTCCCATGCCTGGTCTGCCTTCAAGTTGAAAGTCGATTCTTTCGGAGGCTAAGCTGGACACACATGCAATTTTTATAACTCTCTATCGGTAACCGCGGTGGATTACGGACATACGATTCTTGTATCTCTTAAATCTCTTTTCAATGTTTGCGTTTTATGAATATCTTCTCTATAGGCGGGACTTGGGCCAACGGTTGTTCTTAATCCTAATATTAAGTTGGGTAAATCAATGATTACTTCCGGTGGCTTCCACAAATTAGGAAACCAGGCTGGATCACTTTTACGACCAAGGATCTCTTCTCTCCTCAGCTGACATACTTGCAAAATATGCCATTCGAATGTTCAGATTTTCAAAACTTACCAGTTAAGGCATCTTATTGCTGAGAAATTTGGCACCTCCTTCAGTGAATCAATGGTCTACCCCTTCCTGTCTCAAATAAAAACCCTTGCCTCTAAACCGCATTTCATCTCGTTAATTTATTCCTTTCTCTTAAATTATAAATTTCCGGAACCCGTTAGGGGATCTAGTATCAGGTCCTCATTGCTGCCTGAGGCTACCTCAAATTGGCCTCGCATCTGGAAGGACTTTCATAGGTACCATACTCAAGATAGACTAAGGCTTACCCAATATTACATTGTGAACAATCTGTACTACACTCCTAGGAAGCTTTTCAAGCTTAAGAAGCTCCCACACCCTACCTGCTCCAGATGTATGCAGGATGAATGAGATTCCTTACATATTTTCTGGTCTTGTTGCAAGGTGGCCCTCTGTGGTCTTCTATCCGAGATAATCTAGATCCCTGCTAGGTCTCTCAAGTTTTTTTACCCCTGAGATTTGTGTTCTGGGTAACTACTCTAGCATGGATAGTGTGGAGTGCCGGTATCACATGGCCTTGGTGTCCATGGCAGTCAAGAGACTGGTCCTTAGACACTGGACTGATCAATTGGCTTTGACATATGCTGAATGGCTGGCTGAGCTTTCTGCTTACCTTAATTCTGAAAGTCTGGTAGCCAGCCTACGCTGTCGCCTGGACTTGTTTCAGAAAAGATGGGGTAGACTGCAGGCGCTATATTTGCACCAATGAGTTCTTGGCCCTTTCCCTAATGCCCACATAGATAATCTATGTCTTGCCATATATTGTCAGATGTGTTCTCTACTGTTGGGGCTGAAGCATAGGTATAGGCGGTTGGTACCTTTACTTATCAGTTTGAAGGCAATGCCTGTTTGGCACACTAGTTTTGGGTGGAGGGAGGGAGTGGGGGAAGGGGATATGGGGTGGGGGTGGGTAATGGGTGGAGGGAGGGATTGGGGGAGGCTTTGACATGTGTGGGGGGTGGGGAGGGGTTTGTTGGTGGTTTTCTTTTCTTTTTCTTTTTTGGTTTTACGTGTATTATCTGTATTCTATCTGTTTGACATATGTTAGTGTTATGTGTTTGTATGTAAAATCAATAAACTTAAATTTCAAAAAAAAAAAATAAAAAAATAATTACTTTAGTGTGCCACAGTGGGGGGTGGGGCTGCTAACACAGGGGATGGGCAACCCGATGTCTGCTTGCGGGGGTGTGTGGCAGGAGCCACCAATTATGTGAAGGTACTGAGGGGCTCATTTATTTATTTCACGGGGAAAGGCACAGTGAGCAAATGAGTTGCTCGTAAGTCCAGCCATGTGCATTACTGTGCACTGTAATGTGCAGGACTGGAATGTGCCTGGTTGCCAGGAGGGGGAGAGAGACCTGCCACTGTAGTGATGAAACTGTCCATGATTGGAGTGCAGTGCTTCAGATAAGGGTCATATCAGCGTAGTTTACACCTGTTTTTCCTAAAAATACATCCTGTGTACAGTTTTGGCCTGTCTCATCCTGACCGATTTGCTTTGGAGTTAGTGCATGTGCAGTTTCACAAATTAAGTAAAGACTGCAAATGCTGTGCAGTCAGTAAGTCATTTGGTGTGGGAGCAAGATGGCACTGATGGTGCGTGACAGCATGGAGTAGGAGAACAGAGTCTCATGATCCTCACCCAGACAATGCCACATATGACATGGATGAACATGTCGCCACTGAGCCATTACTTTAGTTGGCAACCACAAACTCAGAAATATGGTGGTATTAGTAACAGGAGCTCGACGTGAGAGTGAGGTTGCTGCTAGCATCCACAGCTGACAACACTGAGCCTTGCTATAAGCTAAATGCAGAACTGTTGGTGAGCCCACCTCTTTCTCTTACTGTAGGCATCTGAAATGTTTAGATAAACATGCTGGCTGGCTATAAAATGTTTCGGTTCTGTGGCAGTTTAACTTAGCGATGCTCTCAGTTTGGGGTAAGCATCCTACCGTTCCCCTTTCCTTGTCCTGGTGGGTTTCTGCTTTACTGATAGATTATCTAGGAAACATCCACTTAAGAAAACTGGAACTCTTTATAGAATAGCTGTGGGAAACATGTCTGGGTTCAGCATTACAAAATTAGCAAAAGCCAACATCTTCCCTCATGGCAGGCTCAAAACTGCAAAACAACGTGTAGCCCCCATGGAGGAAAATAACTTTTTGCTTCCTTCCCCCTAATGACCAACTAATGTCCTGGAATTTTTTTACTGAACCCCAGTAACCAACATTGTATGCAGGTTGCAGCAGCAATGTTGCTGCTGCACCCACATACTGTATTTTTTTTTTTGCATTTTACCACAGAAATGAATACAGAATGTCACAGGGAAAAAAAATCTGCAGCAGAAGCCAAACGGCAGAAATCAGGACTGAGTGTCATGGAGAACTAGGGGCCTTGTCCCAGAAATATGGTTACTAGTGCCTACCCCATGCCTGTACCAGCCCAAGGAACAAACCCCTCATAATTATATTTCCTCCATACAAATATTACAATGATGATCTACTCAAGGTCTTAGTTTGGTTAGAATCCCACTGACAAATAAGAAAACTGCCTTCAGAAGCATTTTCTTCCTGGACTTTATCATGACAGCCTCAGCAGCTTGCCAGAACCTAAAGCCATGGTACTTTTGTTCATATCACCACCCCCACATGTAGCTTGTGGCAGTGATTGCCTGCCCATGTCCCAGAGGTGCTGGGAACCCCTTGTAAGAAAGAATAAGGCACACCTGCCGGTACCAGATACAGACAGGAAGGAGCTGCACTGCAACCACACCGATTTTAGAGCCCTTACATAGACTAGAATGGAGGTCCGCCTTGGTCTGCAGTTTCACAATTTAGAGTTGACAAGCAGCAAAAATACAAGATGCCCAAGTGGTGTAGTGGTTTTTCTAGCTGCAAGGAAAAAGGACACTTCTATGAGCTGTGTAGGGTAGCGGGTTGTCTGTGTAATATATAACAAGAAGGGACTGGCACCGAGCATCCTGAAGGCCTACACACATTTTTGGAAGGACCAGATACCTGCACACGACTTCCTAAATCAATGCACATTCCTTTGATTTGGGCATTGTACAAGGAGAAAGGAAATTAGATTATGGTTATCCAAAAAAGAAAAGACTTGTTTTCAATTACAGTCAGAATGAATTGTGCTCCCACTGATCTCTGGAATGATCTGCAAAAGGTGCTGTTAACGTGTTTAACCGGTTTTTGAAATTCTGCTCCCCATTGTAAACCACAGCCTATGCACTTGTTTCTGTCTCTCTTGGGTCTCCCAAATTCTAACTTCCGGTGCCGAAACCCACAAAGAAGCATAGGAGCCGGGTTTGTAAAATTTTTGGTGGGGCCAAAGTCCCGCCCCACTGGTCCATGGGTCAAAGTCCCACCTCTGGTCCAGGGGTCAGAGGTCAGCCACCAGAGGGGCCATGGGTCAGGGTCCAAAGCCCTGCACCATGCTTCAATACAGATAAGCAATGGGGCACCACACACTGACAAAAGATGGTACTGTGCAGCACCCTTCAAGTTGCCTACCGGCAGTTCGAGTTTACAAGGGTGACAGAGTAACTGCAGGCAGTTAAGTTTTTTCCTATGAAAAGCCTGATCAGGCAGTCTGGTTTTGGGGGGGCTGTGAGCATCAGGTAATATCAATGACGGGGGGGAGGATAAACAGCCAACAGAGGGATCTCTGAACTCTAAATGCAACCCTTGCTGCTTTTATATCTGCACAAACTTCTTTTTACTTCAGCACAATTAACAAGACAAACATAGAAACAAACAACTGATGGCAAATAAAGACTGCCTAGCTCATCTAGTCTGCCCATTTTGCCATTTTCCCCACCTACTGCAATACCACAGATTCTGGAATGAGCACAAACAGCAGCCCTCCCAACAAAATAAATATAAATATAACTTGTACCATGGAGAAATTAGTTGCATCACATTTGAGATGCAAAGCACTAGGGTTTAGCATTGTGGCTTTCTCAACATCAATAAAATGACGGGATTGCAACTCATTTCTCCATTGTATAAGTTTTATATACACTTATTTTGTTTGGAGCGCTGCTGTATGTTCTCATTCTGCTTGGTTCTTTTTAGCTAGCACTTGCTACATACATCTTAGAGTGTGTGGTCGTTTGTGTTACTGCAAAGACCAAGAAAGCCTGGTCATCATTCCAGGAAGAGGAAAGCAATCACTGGGATGCTCAGGTCTCTCCCATGTGGGCCAACCCCAGCAACCCAAGGCTGTACATGAGCCAGAGTCACTGGTGTGGCAGCAGGTCAGATGCAAGAGCCTCAGTCATCCACACCACTTGGATGGCCAAAATATTTTATATTCTAAAAAAACACTGGAGTTCATGCTATACACTTGAGTTTAAATGCCAATGAGTGCAATGTGATGCACTTAGAGAAAAATAACCCACAGATGGAATATTGGCTGAGGTGATGAGGGTAAGTTGCCCTACCCAGTTTCCTTTGGTCTGAACCTCATCCGATGGAGAAGATGGATGTGGAAGTCATTATCAGTGACTCCCTTAAGCAAACCAGCCAGTACCTAGAAGGCCTAGCATTGGTATTAGACCTGTCGGAAATTACGAAGGTAGGTGATGATCCAGAGGGCCTAGTTCTGGCCTATAATAAGGTTATTACTGAGGCCCTGAAGTACATCGCCCCAGTCTGTGTTTGTCCTCTCTCTCTTCACCCTTGGTCCCCATGGTTTGATGGGACCTTGAGGGGGATGAGACATGCTGGATGTAGCTTAGAGCATTGCTGGCAGAAATTGTCCCTTGAAGACGACCACCTAAGATTGATAGAGCACTATCAAAGCTATCAATTGGCAATCACACGTAAGAAGGCAGAGTTCCTGTCTGGTGAGATTGCTACTGCTCAGAATTGACTGGCTCAGCTCTTTCAAACCTTGGACAGGTTGTGCAACTCAACCTGCCTTCAGGCTCGAAGAGCACTTATACAAATTAGGTGTGATGAGTTTGCTCGATCTTCGCAGGTAAGGTGGCAGACATCAGAGCTGAATTCCTTCCAGAACCCTTTAGAGGGGTTAGCAGTGGTCAGTGTGCGGTCGCTACTCCTCAGTCCTCTTGGATATCTTTTGACTTGCCGGAGATTGCAGACATTGTGCGGATTGCTCAGAGTTTGCAGCCAACTTGCTGTAGTTTGGATCCTGGTCCCACACTCTTGTTATTGGGGTGTATGGAGTCCATTGGTCCAATTCTTGCAAAGATTGTTTAGTGCTTCTTAGATTTGGGTGTGTTCCCCAGCTCCCTGAAGGAGGCAGTGGTGACACTGCTTCTTAAGAAAGCTGCTTTGGACCCAAACATCTGTGCCAACTACAGACCTATCTCTAACCTTTCCTTTGTTGGAACGGTGATAGAGGAAGTGGTTGAGCTGCAACTAGTGAACCACCTTACCATCCATGATGTCTATGATCCCCTCCAGTCAGGTTTCTGGAAGAGATATAGTACTGAGACTTCTGTGGTTCGAGTGCTCAGTGATCTCTTGATGGCAAGAGATCAGAAGCACTACTGTATCTTGGTGCTTTTGGTTCTCTCTTAAGTATTTGACACTGTGGACCATGGGTTTCTGCTTGAGTGCCTGAGGGTTATCTGTGGCCTGGCTGGTCCAGTACTCAGTTGGTTTCATTCCTTCCTCACCAGCAGATCTCAGAGGGCGGCATCTGGTATTTATTTCCCTCTGATGTACTGTTTACTGGGATGAGGCTTCACCTTACGAGTGGGCCTCATTGATTATCTTTGTACCTTGTTTTTATTGCTATATATTGTATTACTATGCCCATTTGTGCTATATGTTCTATTGTGCTACTTTATTATTTATTCTGTACCTACCAAGCCCTCCTTGAAAATGAGCTTGCTCAATGGAGTTTCACCTGCCTAAATAAAGATTGATTGATCCATTCTCTTCACTGTGCGGGGTCCCTCAGGGCTCAGTGCTGTCCCCTATGTTATTTGCAGTGTACTTGCTGCCCCTCGAAGACATTGTAAGATGATATGGGCTGAGTTTTCAGTGCTTTGCAGATGATACACAGTTCTATCAGTCTTTTGCACCTGACCAGGTCAGTGCGGTCTCAATGTTTAACAGCTGTCTAGAGGAGATCCATGACAGGATGAAGTCCCGCTGGTTGAAATTGAATTCCAAGAAGACTGAAGTATTGGTGGTGGACCCGGGCCGCTGAGTAGAGAGACCGGTGGTGGGTTCACCCTCTGGCCTTTGGCTTGGGGGTACCCAACTTCCTACCTCTGAACAGGTGCACAATCTGGGAGTAGTTCTTGATGAAGGTCTGACACTGCATGTGCAGGTGTCAGCAGTCATCAAGTCTTCATTTTACCATCTTAGGAATATAGCCAAAATCAAGCAACTTGTTCCGTCCGGTGACCTGCCTATATTGATCCATGCCTTTGTGACCTCACACCTTGACTACTGCAACTCCCTTTACCTGGGGCTTCCGAGGGTTGTTATCTGCTGCTTGTAGCTGGTGCAGAATGCTGCAGCATGACTGTTGACTGGGACTTCACATTTCAGTCACATTACTCCTGTGCTGCATGAACGATCTGCACTGGCTACCTATACAATAGCGGATCACCTTCAAGGTTGGTCTTTTGACCTACAAAGCCCTGCACGGACTGGGACCGAGTTACCTGCAAGAGCTGCTGATTCCTTACAGCCTTGGACATCCTCGCCACTCATCTGGTGAGGGGTTGTTAAGAGGTTCCCAGGCTACGGTTGAAATCATCTGGGGCCTGGGCATTTATGTTTTCGGTGCCATCCTTGTAGAACTCTCTACCTCGCCAGATTAGAGAGTGCAGGACTGTGGAGAGCTTTAAAATCAGCCTCAAAATGTATGTATTTAAACAGGCTTTTAACATATCTTGATGTTTATGGTTATTAGAATTTTAACTGTTGCTCATTTATTTATTGAATTTTATTGAACCATTTGTTTTGTGTGTGCAGTGCTTTGGTAACTGGATATTGCGCTATATAAATAAAGATTAGTATTATTATTATTATTATAACAATAATGGCCATAGTAAGACATCAAGGGTGCTGGGATGCATTGGGAAGGGGTTTTATAGTAGGAGAGGGGAAGTGATATTGCCCAAATACAGCTGGACACTACACGTTATGTAAGTAAGCAATAACACATGATGGGGTATGGGTTATTCTGGAAGTGTGTTTATCCAGACTAAACCACACCCCATAGTGTGTTATTATGCATATAAAATGGGTATATGTTGAAAAACTGTATAGTAATGTTTATTTAAAAAATGGTGAGATTAAAAAAATACTTAGATTTTATGTAAAATAGTCCCTCACACACCCTTTTGTGTGCTGTTGCACTTGCTGGTGTCACTGAGGGTGATGTGGTATTCTGTGGATTGCTGCAATGTGGCCCCTGCAGGACCAAGGTTTACTGACTGCCTTGCCAGCAGCATGCTACCACCTGCTGTAGCGCTGTTCACAAAAGTCTGATGGGCTCCCTCTTCTTGTGGGTGGGCAGAGAGTTTAAAACCTTTGTGATACCTGGGGCTGAGGATGGTATTGAAGTGGCTCAGGAGGGACAGCAGGGTGATTTCTGGACTGGAAACAACAGATCTTACTTTACATATAGGACTAGCAACACCTGGGGTCAGGACCCAACAGCAGACTTTTCCAGCAATGCCCGACGGGGGGCCGCCCACCGAACATCACGTGATGACATCAGAGTGACCCTATATAGTGGGCAGTCCCCACGCCCACCCACCACTTCTTTCCCACTGTCACCTCATGCTGCTTCCTTCAGTAGACTCACTACAGAGATCGCCAGTTTTTGCTCTTTATTTCACTACAAACATTTGATTTCTTGAGTTTTCTAATGTTTCTATGTCGTCTCCGACACCGAAAAAGAAGTGTGAATGCTGTGGCACCCAGATTCCGCATAAGGAAGGTCACCAATGGTGCATCATCTGTCTAGGCCCAGACCATCCCATGGCCACTTGCCCAGATTGCCACCGTTTAACCAGGCCACCCGGAAATGGAGGCAGCAGGCTCTGGAGGCCCATCTTTCAAACTCTCGCTTAGCCACCCTGGAAAAACAGATGGAAAAAATTCTGGATTCCACTTCTCCTTCTTCAGCTTCCCCTTCAAAACACAAGAAGAAGGAAAAACACTGGGAGTGGGAACATCAGCCTGAGGGTTGCACGGTTGAGACTTCTAGGCCCACTTCCAGCAAGGCCTCTCCCCCGCCGCCTGCAGTGAAGGTCACCCAGGGAGCATCTGAGGACTCCAAGGGAACCAACTCTCTCCACCCTTTTATTGGCGTTCACCCTGTTGCAGAGTTCCATGTCATCTGCAAAAAGATACCCCTTCACCTCCATTTTCACAGCAATACCACTTATGAAGACACTGAAGAGGACAGAACCCAGTACTGATCCCTGTGGCACTCCACTGGTCACTCTGTGGTCCCCTGAGTGGTTTCTGTTTACCACCACTATCCTATCCTTCAACCAGTTTGATACACAGCTTATCACCTTCTCCCCAACCCAAGCTTGAAGTTTCTTTATTAGCTTGCGTGGCACAGTGTCAAAGGCATTATTGGAGTCCAGAAAGGCCACATCTGCTAACTTCACCTGATTGGCTGATCCTCCTCCCTAGTCAGTCCACTAAAGAAATCTATGAGATCTGTTTGACATGACCCCCCCCCAGTGAAACCATGCTGCCAGTGGTGATAGCTAATTTCCCTCCATGTAATCCATTAGCCTCTCCATCAGCAGAGCCTCCATTAATTTCCCCACCACTGATATTTTGCTGGGGTATTCTGCCACCCACATTGGACTCTTCCATATGAAGGACCCTCACGTCCTCTCTGGCCACTACCACAGATGCCTCCTCTTGGTAGTACCATTTTGCCAGAGTGTCAAAAGAGATGTATATTGGCAGCGTAATGAGTTTGTATCCCACACCACTCACCCTTTTGAAGCACACCAGCCCAGTCACCCTCTTGGAGCACACCAGCCCACCACAGTCCAGTCAATCTTCCTCTATGGCACTCTCTGAGGCACAATAGTAGCAAAGCATCATCATCTCTTACATGGTTCCCTTTATTTGCTCAGGCACCCAAAGCTGGCTGGCCATTGCACCTTTGTCCAATGCTGGATAAATAGATGGTCCAACAGTGCAAAAGAAAGTCTTTTTTTTTTTTTTTAAATATTGGGTGGACAGATCCAGTCTGAAAATACTGCCCACATAATTCATAAAATGATATTATGGGGGAGTGCTTAAAAAATGTGACAGAGCTGGATCCATAGCATCAAGTGGTAGGGCACCAGCTTGGAACACTGATGATCTAGGATTGAACCCTCAGCCTGGGACTCAGCTTGGGACAACAGGAATGGAGGCCAGCAGGGAGTGTGACAGAGTGTCTGCATGGGCACTGTCCTCCTGAGGTAGGGTGCTGTGGAGCACCATTTAGAGAGCATCACCTGGTGCAGTGTGGCAGCCTTACTGTCATGGGTGATCACGCATCAACAGACTCAGCCTCCAGGGTGTTGCCCTGGTGCTCACCAGTAGGGTGGGACCAGGAAAACGAAAGAAGCACCCGTCTTGGCCTGCCAGATGATGACTGCCTAGTCCCCCCCTCAGTCACAGTGAGACTGGAGGGAGTGCAAGAGGGAGCCCCCAGAAAAATCTGACACACATGCCCTCACACAAGAATCCATATATCGACTATAGCATGGTACATCCCCCCCACACACACACACAGACACTCACAAGAGTCCATTAAGTACTTTATAGGACAGTACCCCCCTACACACATGCCAGTCATCAAATGGTTGGATATCAACAAAGTGATACAACTTCACCACCCATATACACACAGAGCCAAATGTTGACATTATCACATGCACCACTATCTGCCCCCCTTCATCCACCCACGAATTCCTATCAACAAAATGCTAAGGACTCTGATACACACACACACACACACACACACACACACACACACACACACACACACACCTTTAACAGAAATGGCAATTGCCCATAGTACTGCCCACCTTCCAAAATAGCAGTTCAAGTATAATATAAATGCTGTTATGTGTACATCCTACACTACAAACAAACACATACCCACACACAAAAGGGGCCCTCAATGGCAGGTATTGACAACAGCACCCTCCCATCACAGTCCAAAAAGTATTGGCTATTTAGAAGTCCTTGTAGACTATGTATACCTCCCCACACACACACACACAAAACCACCTATAGCTACACACACACAACCACCTGTAGCAGCAGTTTAGCATAGCATACATTCTGTCTAACAGCTAGCAAACTTTTGTGCAATAAAAAAATTGCTGCAGTATAAAGCCGGCCAGGTGGCACAGAGGGCAGAGGCGATGTGCACCTTAAATCCCATCATGCCAACAACCCAAGTATGGAAGCAAGCTGTGTTGCCTGGGGGGGGCGAAAGTCCATAAGACAGCTCCTCTCTCTCCAGTGAGGCATACTGACTCAGCGTTTGGCTTCCCCCAGGTGGAGATCTATGATTAGCGCTGCAACCTTGAGCAACATCGAAGGGAGGGGCTGTGGTTCTATAGCAGTTGTGCACATCCTTGCATGCATGGTTATGCCACAGCAGGGGACACTAAGGGAAAAAAACTGAAAAATAGTTAGCACAGGCTTCATGAATCCCTTCCTGCTGCATTCCTCTCATGCCACCAACTAAACTACTGCCCCAGTTCTGGAAGTGAGTCACTGGGTGGGGAGGATGGCCCTCACTTCCCAGCCCACCACGGGGAGGCAGAAAAATCCGTGGGGACTGCAGGTTTGGTGAGTTATGGGTGAATGCTGGACAGGTGAGGAGGAACAGGGCTGAGAGCTCCTGGCATCAACCTCCAAGGCAAACATTTTATTAAAAAATAAAAGTGTTGTGGTATGTGTTACCTTAACACACACGCGAGCACACACAGTAATATGCGTGGCCGCACCATTCCAGTAAACCCAAGTGTAGATAATTGTAGAAGAGCTCTTACCTGGTACTAGAAGCCTGATGTAGGTGTCTTGAAGGGGAAACATCCATCGGACCTATAAAATATAGGAGAGAGGTCACAAAAGATCCATAGTTCTTATGGAGTAAATAGGATGGGATAGGTTAGATACAGAGTAATACTTATCTGATAGGGAGAGAGTCAACATCCTCTCACATCCGTTAAGAGGAAAAAAGGTTAGAATGGAGAAAATACAGTGGTGAGAGCAGAGACATGAAATGGGCATAGGAGTAAAAAAAGTAACTTTAGATAATAAGCTACAGTTAAGGCACAGCAGGAAGATGGAGATACAGAGAAGGAGATAGAAAAAGAAATAAAATGAGCAGATAGGATGAGTATAGAAAGTGTTGTGTGTGTGTGGGGGGAGGTGCAGCAAAACTAATTCCCACCCCCTAGATGGCCTAGTGGCCAGTAATTAAAAGTAGTAGCCCATGTGGACGAGAAGGGACTCTTTGAAGATAATGGTCATCATTATTAAAATAAGGTGGTCCAGGGGGGCTAGTGTTGTCCCAGGGACGTGAGGGATTTCTACAATACCTGACTAATGGGCTACTTTCTCTAATGGCCAGTGGGCAATGTGTTTAAAATAATAAGCTCTTCCTTGGGTTTGGTGGTGGTGGGTTCCTTGGGCCTCGATACTGTTTTGGCAGGCAGCAGGAATGTGGAAAGTGACGATGACAAGCTGGTGCTGCTGCTGCTGCAGGTAGTGCCAGTGACCACACTAATAGTGAACAAAGCTGGGGCTGTTGAGGCAGTAGTACCACTACTAGTGAACATGAAGGTGTGTGTTCTCTACTCCCAGCCTGTATGGAGCTCAGGCCGCAGCCTGCTCCATGCAGGTGGGAGATGGGGAACACAGCAGAGCTCATAGAGAGGTTAAGGAGGCCAGTGAAGGAGTGCTTCCCTCCATGTACATGAGCCACCGCTTCAGCAACAAATTGCAATTTCCCTGAAGGGCTCAGGAGGAAGAACAGCATTAAGAGGCTGTCATATAAGAAGCTACTTGGGAGTGAAAGGCTGCCGTAAATGCAAAGGAGCCCATGGGTGGGGACGACTGTGAGGGAGGTGATGCTGGTACAGGGGCGAAAAGCCAATTAATTAGCATTTGCCCAACTGGGCTTCAATAATGTGAAAGAACAGGGCAGGCACTTCCAGGGGCAGAATGGCTGGGTCACAGGCCAGGGTGCTACCCAAGGAGGACAGGTCACCTTCGCCTGAACTGTCAGGCGCCTTCCTATATGAAACATAATTATCGATGCGCAGGATGCGGCCAGACAACACTTTACTTGAGCAGAGCTTCAGCAGAGACACAAAGAGGGAAAGTGATACACATTTTTGATGGCTTTTATGACTGGGAGAGGTTTAAAGGTAGCAGAGATAGCAAGAAAACAGCAAGTCACTGTAAAATGGGTTGCATTTTTTTCCCGATCCATTGTGAAGATTGATTCACCTGAGCAGTGGGATTGCATCGCAACATGAGATGCAATACAGACTATTTAATACACTGCTTTCCTGTATGCCTCTACAAGCCTCTCTTGATGATGTGCACTGTCTTTAATGAGACCTCTTACTTCCAGTAGTGGCACCCAAGTTATCACTTACTTACTGGCCTCCTTCTTAAAACCAGCCACAACCCCCTCAACCTGACTGTGACCCTTCTTGTTATGGTTGCCACTCAGCTTAAAGAGATCTCCTTATTAGGGCTAGAAATTCATTTTAAAAAGTGGTGTTCAACACAGAATGCCATTACTAAAGATTATGTATTCTGTCTTGAAAACTGGCATAGAAACCCAATTTTTGGTATACCATGCTGGCACTGCTATAAGGAGCATGCGGATTAAAGTCAGTTTGCAGTATTGCTGAATAAAAAAAGCTTAAAAGGATAAGCTTTGAGTGTCTGTTTGGGAAGACTGGGGGAAAGAAAATCACACAGGCGATAATCACTACACACAACACCGTTACCACACCCCAGCAGTGTTGTGCATGATTGAGACCAAGCTGCCAGCATTAGTCGGTGCCGGACTATTGCACATGCCTGTGTTCTACTCCTCCCAGCAACCCCTTACCCCAGTCCCCAAATCAGAAACCCAGAGAGGCTTTTCAGCCTCAAAAATGATATATTTTGTTAGCAACATTTAATAACATCCACTCCGATGTCTACAGCAATAAGGTAAAGGAATCTGGAGCAGTGCCACATCATTTGACCAGCTTGGTGAGACTCCACACTCTGCAGCATGGAGTCACACCATGGAGTTGCACCAGTCAGGCCAAATGATGCGGTGTTGCTCCAATCTCCTTTACCTTACAGCCAAAGACATTGGAGTTGCTGTTATTAAACGTTGGTAACAAAATATATAGTTTTTGAGGCTGAAAAGCTCTCGAACACACACACCGAGCGGTTAGATGCTAAATAAACCCCAGAGTGAAACTTGAGGGTTTATGCATCATATAACCCAGATGGTGTGTAAACTTCTCATTACACACCCCAGTGGTCGAAATTAACACCAATTCACTAGGCTAAATGTTGATAGATTTTGTTCCGGCTGGTAAGATTATCCTTTAACTAGCCTGCAGACTTGTACTGGACAAGGTAACACTTCAGTAAGCACACCCGCTGAGCTGGTGGAAAAGTCTGTGGGGCTAGTGGATGTTTCCAGTCTGTAGCCCTGCTGACTAGTGACTGAAAAACTTAATTCTGTCACCTCAACCCATATTTTATTCTATATATAAACATATCTCTAAGTGCATTCTAGGCTTACTAATGTCATTTTTTGCATAATTAGTTAAGTATGTCAAGTAAAAGGCTTGACCTTGGTGTGGTAAAAAAATTACATCCATGTTAGATATCTCTTCTCATTTCAACCAAAGTTGCAAAATGTATTAAAAACTAATTGGCAACAGGAGAATATAAATGTGTGCATTACGAGTAGGATAAAATGCAGAACTCAGAAGACCTGTACTTTTATACTGTTACTCCTAGTGTCCCAGAGCTTCTTGGACACTGGGCCTGATAACATAGGATTGCAACTAAGACAAGCATACATCCTATAAATGTAATAATTACGATTCCTAATTGCATAGGCACTCAAACCCATTTCTATGTCTGTATACAAGAGTTATGCTGCCATATTGCTAATAGAGGAGATAATACAGAGAATGGTGTGACTGGATGCAGAATGCATCACATATTTGCTTAAAGCACATATTCAGTATCCAGTGGCCACAGGGAAGGGCAAGGTGGTGTGAATGGTAGTCATTTACAGACCAGCAGGGCAAACTATGCAGGTGGACAGTCAGATGGTCAAGGAGATAATTAGGATGGTGGTTACGGGGGAGGTGCTTATGATGGGAGAGCTCAACTTGCCGGATGTGGAGTGGAAATCAATGTCTGCATCCTTATCCAGAAGCAGGGTGATAGTTGACCCCCTATAGATAGCCCACCTAAGTCAGCTAGTCAAAGAGTCTACCAGACAGGGTACGGTACTGGATCTGGTACTTACAAATAACAACAGGGTGAGTGAAGTAACAGTAGGGGACAGCCTTGGTATGAGCATTGGCCTTGTGCCACAGAACTAAGGTGAAGGTGCTGGATTTTGGGCGGGCTGATTTTGGAAAAATTAGGGCGTATACTAGATGGGCACAAGGAGGGGTAGGGGAATGTAGGGGCTGGAAGTTATTTGGGCTAAGATTAAAGGGGCAATTGTGGGGGCCACGTATCACTGTTCAAAGAAGGTGAGCAAGAGCAGAGGAAAAGGAGGCCACTGTGGTTCAGTAGAGAAGTGGGGGAAAGCATCAGAGCTAAGAGAAAGGCATTTAGACTGTACAAAACTATGCAGAGTGAGCAGGACTGCATGGCTTACCAGGATAAGCAGAAAGAAGCAGGGAGGGTGATCAGACAGGCTAAAGCAAGAACGGAGGAGCGTATTGCCAAGGGGGTCAAGAGTGGGGACAAGACCTTTTTTAGGTGTATAAGAGAGCAGAGGAAAAAGGGGACTGGGATACCTGGTCTGCGAGCTGAGACAGGGAGAAAAGGTAGAGGGGATCAGGAGAGCTGAATTGCTGAACAGCTATTTCAGGCGTAGTATTCTGAGCGAGGGAGGGAGGATAGTGGGGTGGTCGGTAGGAAGAGAGAGGGTAGGGGGGGATGTGGGACCATTCTGGGAAGAAGAGATCTCACAGGAGCTTAAGGGCCTGAGGATGGACAAGGTCATGGGGCCAGATGGGAATCATCCTAGGGTATTGTGGGAGCTGGGTGGGGAGCTGGTGGCTCCCTTGACCTTTCTGCTTAATGAGTCCTTGAGAATGGGGGTAGTCCTGATGGACTGGAGAAAGGCGGATGTGATTCCCCTGCACAAGGGAGGGGGATGGCAGGAACTGAGCAATTACAGGTCAGTGAGTCTAACATTGGTGGTTGGCAAGCTCATGGAGAAGCTGCTAAAGGGCAGAATCACTGACTACCTGGAGGCAAGTGGCCTGCTATACCCAAGACAGCATGGATTTACCAAGGGCAGATCTTGCCAGACAAATCTGGTAGCATTCTTTGACAAGGTCATTAGGGCGGTGGATCAGGGGGGATCAGTGGACATAGCCTACCTGGATTTCAGGAGGGCCTTTGATACATTACTGCATGGAAGGCTGGTGCACAGATTGGAGTGTCTGGGGCTAGGGGAAGTGGTTATTAGGTGGGTGCCAAACTGGTTGTAGGGCAGGACACAGTGGGTGTTGGTAAATGGGGTCCCCTCTGGGGAGATGGGAGTAAACAGTGGGGTGCCCCAGGGATCTGTGCTGGGCCCCTGCTGTTCAACATATATATGTGACATTGTGGAAAGGTTGGAGGGCAGAGTGAGCCTGTTCACGGATGATGTCAAAATTGATAATAGGGTGGACATTAAGGGTGGAGCGGAAAGGATGCAAGAAGACCTAGCGAGATTGGAGGCGTGGGCCACAAAGTGGAAACTATCCCTCAATATGGTGAAATGCAAGGTCATGCACCTGGGAAAAAGGAATGAGAGAAGGGAATACAGACTGGGAGGCAGGCCACTAGCGGTTACCACAGAGGAGAGGGACCTGGGTAAACGTCATCTCCCAGGACATGAAGGTGGCTGGGCAGTGTGGTAGGAACAGTGGCAAAAGCCAGTAGAGTGTTGGGATGTATTGGGAGAGGGATCACCAGAAGGAGGAAAGAGGTTCTGATTCCCCTGTACACCCAGCTGGTCAGGCCTCATCTGGAGGATGGGGTCCAGTTCTGGAGACCTTAACAAAAGAAGGATTTGGAAAGGGTGGAGATGGTACAGAGGAAGGCAACGAAGATGGTGAAGGGGCTTAGTTATCTGAATATAGGAGGAGACTGGGAGCCTTGGATATGTACCCTTTGGAGATGAGGGAGGAGAGGGGGGATGTGAAAGAGACCTTTAAGTACCTAAAAGGGATAAACAAGGTTACAGAAAACCCTTTCCAGTTGAAGAAATATCCCAGCAAAAAGGGTCATAACCTCCAACTAAAGGGGGGCAGGTTTAGGGGCAACATCAGGAAGAACTTCTTTACAGAGAGGGTAGTGGACTCCTGGAACGGGCTGCCTAGGGTGGTGGTAAGGGAGAATTCTGTGGGAAGGTTCAAGAGGGTGTGGTCAGACACAGGGGGGCTGTTGAAAGGAGGGTTGGGGAAACAAGGGCACACCTAGGGATGCTAGGCAAACAGGCAGACTAGGTGGGCCTGGAGGTCCTTTTCTGCTGACATTTTTCTATGTTCTTATGAATCCAGGCACTTCCTCCCTCCCTCTCTCTCTAGATAGATACATCTCCTTACCACAGACCCACCAGATCCTTCCTGTCAGTACTGTTTTGACTAACAACCTCCACACCCTTTTGCCATTTTTTTCTTACCTCAGTACTTCCTGGTGTCTAGCAGCTCTCCCCCTTCATCGTGATCACCAAAAGTGGCCCCTGTCCTCCCATCACTGTTTTCCGACCAACAGGTCCAGTGATCACTTGGACCCAGCTGCTAAAGGATGTGTGCTGGTGTTCAAAAGGGAAGAGAGGTCAACATAACTGAATTTCTTGGCACTGGCATACACAAATATAAAGGTCTTGCTGCCTGACCCAGAAGTCATATGTACATAATGCCCTGCCTGAATATTGGATCCTAATGTAGGAATCCATCAGTAATTTGAACCAATGAAAAGGAAAGCCCATTGTGCTGATACTCCAATATAATGGTGTCACATTTAGAATGCGTACATAATGAGACCAATTTGCAGTTGACAGTACAATTACATATGTATTAAAGAAATTGTACACTCGTGTGACATCTAAAATAAAATGAATCAGTGCTTATAAATAGAGACTCTGCTTTCAGGGGTGGGGCAGGGACCTGATTTGCTATACAGCACAGTTGGGTTCCCAGGACAAAACAAGCATTAAAAATCAATCAATCAATTAAAATCAGTTAGTCAGTTCTGTATTTTATCAGGTGGAATATCACTGAGGTAAAAGGAAAAAATTAAAAATAAATGACAAATACAAAATCACACATACCCTCATAATGCAAAGCACCATGGACTGTATATGCAAATCACCATAAATATTATGCTGGTTCAACTTTAAGCAGGAGTGCATGGTGCCGAAAGGGCTGTCACACAGTCTGCAAAGGGTGCCAACAGAAGACACAGACACTTGTTTCATCCTACCAGGACTCATCAGTGTGCCTCGTCTGCATGACACCCCAGTGGAATGAACCAGCTACCCTAAGTTGGTCTATCTGAGTTCACCTCCATTGTATTCCACCTGGTAAAATAAAAAATTGATTGATTTTAGTGCTTGTTTTGTCATTGGGTCCTAATTGTGCAGTATATTAAATCAGGGCTGGCAGTATAGCTGAGAAGTTGGAGTAATGAGCTATGAATGAGCTTGGTACATACAGAAAACCTGGGTTTGATTCTCACAACCTCCACTTGCATACTGTGTGACTGACATGTTGGCTCGAGCTCCTGTACCAAAACCTCTGTGCCAGTTGATCATCCTTCAGATAATGTCCACTGTCCGAGTCCCTGCAACTCCCCCCCCCCCACACACACACAACCCTGAAGCAGGATCTCTATTTATGAGCACTGATGCATTTTATTTTGTATTTTAATATAACGTGATCATTTTTTGTTTCTGTAAGGTGTGAATTAGGTTGGGGGAGAAGCTGAAACAAAATTGCTATACTTTAGCAAAAATATTGTTTATTTAAGTAGGGTATCCCAGCTGACATGTAACATCTTGTTTCCTGCCCATTTTTGTAGCTGGGTGGACTGACATGCTGGATTCTGAAAAGATTAAATAACTTATTGCTCAAGCCAACACACACTGAGTATAATTACGTTTAAACCAAGCGCCAACGTTGGTGGTGTAATTATAAAGCCGCCCATACACACTCTGTCTTTGCAAAGTCCTTGATCCATTCACCTGACCCTTGCATAATACACACCCAAAACAGAAGAATTAACTTTAGACGCCATGGGCAGCCTACCAATAAATTGTGATGATCTAGGAAACCCTGCCTGGTCCCACAGCTTGGACGGCATCTCCCGAACGATGCCCAGGCCCAAGTCCCGGCTGCTCACCAGTCCTGACTTCTACCTGTCAACAGTGTTTCCTCCTGCTCCCAGGCCTTACCACATGGCTAGTGGATTGTTCATCTCTGAGCTGGACTGAACTGATTCCCACCAAGCCACCATCCCTTCCCCGATCATGGAGGTAAAACACCAGGAGGAGGAGGAGGATACAATAGAGGGTGAGGCCTGGGGCATAGTACATACTACATTTCAAATTCATTACATTGGCTCTCATGGAGTAGAGTAGGGCTGGGCCATGGCCTGCACCCGTGGCATTTGTTTTTCCATTTCAGATTATTACCCCTCCTGGGTCCTAGCCATCCCATCCCATAGCACCCCAGCTAGCACCATTTTTGTTTCATTATAGTCCTGGCTGGCCTGTGCGGTCCTGCCATAGCACCACCATGACCAGACATCATCAGAACTGAAAAAGCCTTTAAGGAAGCAAGGTTATCAGAGAAATTATACACATTTCAAAATAAATTCATTTACTTTACCTACAATCAGGGCAGGCATGCACACACAGACAGCACACCCCAGTCCTCAACAAACTATGGTCTTTTTATAAGAATGCCAGCTCAGTGTATCATCAGAGTCAGACACACTCACCCACACCCACCCGCATACTCGTTGTCGAAAAATTATTTAATATTTGCCGACATTGACGGAAGGTCACAGTTGACTGTTGTAGCCCACAGCCCCACCAATAACAACTAGCACCAATGATCACAGAAGGAAACTGCGGCCAACACACATCCTCTGACTCCAGGAGTCATGCAGTGAGCACAAACACTCGACCTCCTCTCTCCATCTCCGCTTGAGAAATGGTGCTTGGAGCCAGTCGAAATAACACCTTCTTGCCCTCTTCACAGCCAGAGAAGAGCACATCCAGATCTGGGCATGGGACAGTGAGCAGCGCACACAGCTAGCACCCCCCCAGCCCCGCTGATATGATTGTCTGCATTGTGGCTGGGGTTGGGAATAGAAGCAAGCAAATAGCGCAGGCCTTTTGATCCATTTTTGGACTCCCAACCCTGACTTCCGTGACAACCCGCCCCCAAGAAAAAAACAAACTTGAGTCTGACAACTGGTGTTACACAGCACAGAAAAAAAAAAAAGAAGACAGCACACAGGCCACATGCTGACAAAGGCCAGAATGCAATTAGCATCCCAGGCACCCCTGGCCAGTCCACCGCTGGGTACTCCCTAAAGACAGCAACAGTGGAACCCATACGCACACCCACTAAACTCAGCCTGCTATCTGTTGATCTTCCAACAGGCACAGTTACAGTGCAACCGACAACAGAGGGCTTCACAGCACCCCCGACCCGCCCTCAAATTAAGCAATAATGCACAACAGGGGGTGTGTCATTGTGAGATTTACACATGCCTAGGGTGTTGTGCGGCATGAGGCCACAGGCCGAGAACCATTAACCACCCGAGGCATGTGTAAATCTCACAACACACCCCCTGGAGTGCTTAATTGCTATTATAAAATGAATCGAGAGAAAATTCAGTATTTCTTGCTAACAAACCAATATTTTTTTTTACTGTTTTAAGGTGTTTAGTGTTTTGTTCATCCATCTATGGAAAAAATAGTCCCAGTACCATGAACAAATCATTGATTCCTGCTCCCATAGGTCTATCTCAAGTGTATTTTATTTATATAGCATATTAAGAATTTCTGCTTTATGTCAGAGTTTGCAGCATATTTTCTGTGTGAGCAGCACCTTTTTCATGAGGGACACAGCAATTGTGAGAGGTAAAATGAGAGACAGTCCTCGCAATCAGGGATGATTAATGCTTGTGAGAGGTGCTGTCAAGATGGAGCTGTGAGGTGGGAGCAACTGGTGAAGGTGCAGCTTTTTTACCTATGGAAGTTGTTTTGGGAGGCTGATTGTGAGCAAACAGGAGTGAACTAGTTAAAATTAAGATGATGGTCGAAATGTTTACCTGGAGTGTGGCAGCCAACAGGATTTCTGTACACCCTTTCCCTCCAGTATTGTTGTATCAGCGCTTGAGCAACACGAGCACACTGCCTAGCTCCAGTATGCCTTAAAATCACACTCTGAAGGAAGGTAACCAGTGCCTGTGGTGCTGCGCGCAGATCCTCCAACTAGGAATCAGAAGTTATTTTTCTGTTAGTTCATCATTACCCAACTCCATTCCTGCCGTCCAAACCCCCAATCACCCAGTTTCTCATTCTCTGCAGCCCCAGCCTCATCAAACTGCACCTTCTTTCTCGTTCTCTCCCTTCCACCTTATCATACCGAATTCGGTAAATACATTATCTGCAGTATTCAAAATTTACTGGGCTGAAGTGCAGTATTCCCTATAAACTCCTAGGCAGATCAATATGTACTAGTCTGGTGCTCATCACTAACTGTGCAGTTTCTTCTACCATTTGTTCATTAGGTATTTCAGCTTTTTGTGCTGCACCATCGCTTGTGGAGACTGAAAGACAGTCACTGCTGGGCTCCATGGCATCCGCCAAGGTCATTGATCAGGGCTAATGATGACAAAAGTTAGTCTAGAGAGCAAGTCACCAGTTCAGATCAAGTACTCTGCATATTATAGACTTTGTTTTGGTTACCAATCTACTTGTCTGGCTGACGCCACGAAATATTTGTTTTTTGTCTTTAATTAAAAATTGCCTCTCCAGTCAGTTGCACTGCTCTTATAGCATGCAGTTTACTGGATGAGCTGGGGGAGCTGTCAGGGCAGGGTGAATTTCACTTGCGCTGCGGTGGGGGGACTTTGCAAATCACCACCAACACGTCTCTCTCTCGTCTGGCTAACAGGCCAGTGGGGGGGCACACATTTGCCCTATTTGGCATGCAGGCAGATCATAGGCAAAAGCGCAGGTAAGAGAAAAACAATTCATGCCATGAAATATACTGTTTGCCACAACAAACACGGACCACCGTGGCATCGCAGCGTGAGCTTCTCATCTGCATGTAAGGTTACTATTCAGAAAGGAGCGAGAGGCTGATGCTGCAGTGACGAGGCGCTCCCTGATTGCTGCGGCTAAATCATTTCAAGGTGGTGGCAAGCTTGGAAACTAGTGTCACCAACAGTCTGCACTTGCATTGGTGACACACAGCCAAGCCCACAAAAGCAGTGGTGGCATTGGTGCAACAGTGCCGCACCTCTACAACCCACTTCTCTCCAAACATAAAAATGTCTTGACGGAAACAACATTGCAGTCAATTGAGGATGACTGTCAACATATTTGACAGTGAGTGCATGCGGTGGTAGACTGCTTTCTCGTGGAGCATTGCAGACCTCAGTTCCATAGCAGCAGACCTGAAAAGGAGAATCATGCATTGTGAAAAAAAAAAATGTTATGATATAATGCAAACCTTTTTCTTACCCCTACAGGGTTTGTGTACAGAATTGTTGATGAAGTGGAGAAGAGAGTGAGGGAACATGATCTCAATTCATAATTGGATAACATTACAGCACCACCCACACTGTCATTCCAGTATGAGAAGCCAAGCAAGTTGGCGATAATAAAGGCATGGAAGCAGTACCACCAGTTTTCAAGCCAATAAGTCAGGCAGTGCATGGACAATAACAACTCCTTCTGTGCTGTGGGCAGTGCTGAGTGATGTGATGATCTTTGTGGATAAGGAAAACCTGCATGCTATGTGGGGCATGCAAGTTGTCACATGTTGACGTTTGTTGTATTGTTGCACTGATATTGTCTGTCTGTGACTTATAATCATTTTCAGAAATGTATTAATTCACAACATACCATATGTGCTTCCTTTTCAGTTTACACGTAAAAAATATATGTATTATATATTTGTTTCAAATCTCAGCTCATTTTTTTCACTCTGCCAAGGATCGTCAATAAACATTTGCTAGTTTGAACTCATCTCAAAGCAGGGATGCATAAGCAGCAAAGGGATGAGTAACACACTAACATACTAGACGCCAGCAGAGTAGGCCTATTGGTCTATCAAGTCTGCTCGTGCTTCAGCACCCTAATTGGGAACCGTAGCCCTCTATCTGTCTCCTTCCACTGAAGAATACTTTTTGGCTAAGGGATCGGGACACTTGGTACACTGCTTGTAATTCTGACACTTGTTTCTTGGAACAAAATTTGTAATTTTCATCAACTTAGAAGCATAGAAACATAGAAATTGTCAGCAGATAAGGACCACTAGGCCCATCTAGTCTGCCCGTGAGCCCTATAGTAATTTGTGGGATTCCATGTGAAAATCATGACTAAAAAATCGCGATCGCCAAATCGGTGAGTATTTAATAGCGAGAGCTATAATATCTCATTGTCTTATTAGTGCCGCACATATTAGCGGTGCTGTAATTATAGCAATTGCTATGTTGTAGGAGGATGTGGAGCATACAACTTGATAAGGTAGACAGCTCCTGACCTAGCCTCCTTCCTGCACCAGACTTATGAAAATGTACTCATAGTTCCAATCTTAAAATTCAAGGTTCACAGTCTGAATCATGTTCGCTGACCTGTCCAGAGTTTCCAAAATATTAAAATATTTTGTGGTATGTTACACCCTATGTCCTTACTGTTGTTCTTAGCTCATCAAAAATTACCTTCGGCTATGAAATGGCATAACTCAGATTGACTGGACCCTGACTTTTGATCTTGAGTCACAATGAATCACAATGTAAATCTGCTGTTGATTCTGTTATAAACTCCAGCTATGAAGTGCAGGAAGTTCCGGACGTAACCCTGCATGGAAGAAAAGCTGCAACTGCTGATATTGACAAACAAACTGTTGATGCAGACCTCATAGCAAGGACCAGACTTTTGAAATACAGAGCTGAGATACCTGACAGTAAACCAAATGGGTAGCATGTGATGTTGGCGCCTGAAAGTCGGTGCCATCAGAAACAGAGACGTGATGTGGTCGAAAGCCCGAGAGGCGAGGGGTCTGGGAGTGCAACCGGACGTAGGTTTGTGGGCGACCCTAGTGACAGGATATCGCTATATGTACGACTGCGCACATCGGGGTGGGATCGAGCATGGCCTGGGAGGGGAAAGAGGGGATGTAGGGGGTAGGACTGAGGTCGGCTGCCATGCTGCACTGTGGCATCTGGGGTTGGTCTCCGCTTGCAGTGAGTGGGGTTTCAGGTTCGGGTCTGGGTTAGAGCGCTACTGATATTTTTGTTGTGCCCAACCCAGACCATGAATTTATTTTGCTTTTGGTGCCCCCCTTGACATACACCCCCCCCGGAGTTGAAAATCTTTAAGTAGGGGGTGCGGGGAGCACAGCTTACCCACAGAAAGCAAAGTATTTAAATCCCCGGCACCGTTCTTCTGTGCGCCGATGATGTCAGGTTGGCGAAATTGTTTTCGCCACCCTGACATCGGGATAATGCAAGTTGCCATTTAGCGCTTGCTATTATCACATAGAACCATTCTAATGAAGTTGAGAAGACTATCCGAAAACCAGCCAGCTTGACACAACAATGTATCACAATGTAAATCCGCTGTCGGGGTCATCAAGCAGGTGCCCTGCACAGGGCTATGGTGTTGGATTTTATGTTGGGAAACCAGGCGGCAAGCATTTTGGTTACAGGAGTACCCCAGATTAGACAACGCACAAATGGTAGCATTACAGCTAAAGGTAAGGTGGCTTATGTGGCAGTTGCTGTAAGTTCGAGTCTCCTCTAAGTGTCCGATTCTCACAGTTGTCGTCTCTGGTTGCCTTTTGTGCAAATTGCGATTATTGTAGATGCATTGGCAGACAAAATCATTATTTATACATGTTAGCCATTATTGACCAATCGCTGAAATCACAATCACTATTTTGGAGTCGCCATTTTGCAGTCGCGATTCTGCGGTCATGATTATAACGGGATACCATTTGTGGCCTCAGACCCTATCTGGTCATTAGCTTTTTGTCCTTCTTTCACACTGCTAGGGTTCCCTTATGCCGCTCCCATGCATGTTAAAATCCTTCCACGGTGCTCGCTCCTATCACCTTCTGTGGCAGACCATGCCTTGTGTCCACCTCCCTTCCTGTGAAAATAACTTTCAAACATTTCCTCTTAACATACATCCATGTGACAGGGTGACCCCTATCATAGTGGACACCCCTAGGATAAATTGAAACCCCTTCCCCAAGCAGTTTGTATGTTTTGTATAATGTCCAACATGCTGGTTGGCTGGTTATAAATTAGGTGCTGAAGTGCTTAGAACGCTTTCTGTGCATATTAACCTAAAAACAAAACTAAGAGTACAGTTTCAAAATGAGAGGGCAGTTTTACTATAAGAATAACAAAAGTTTGTGTCTGCTTTTTCTAGATGTTAGCTGCCCCCTTCCAAGACATGTTTTGCAGCAGACAACATGAGGTAATTTGACACTGCAGGAGAGTTTAGAAGAGCACACAATGTTCTGACCTCCCCTCTGACCATACCAATGTTGTAAACAATTTCTTTCTGTTCTTCAGGTGGCTACCAAATAACTGTTCTATATGGAGCAACAGTGGCCCCTAGTGGCTAGTTTTATGTTATGTCTGCTGTTAATCAAAAGGTAGTGGAACATTTTTCCAACTGCTAGAGAGCTTATAAAAAGCCCTACCTCAGTGCTGAAAGGATAGGTAGGGTGGTCAGTTGAATACTGACTGAGAAAGGTGAAAGACCTCCTGGTAGTGTATGCTTTCACACTGTTAGGCTAAAGAAAAAGCCATGGGAACTGTTGAATCTAAGCAGTTATCTGACTTACCATTTTGCTTTCTGTATATTTTACTTGATGAAAATTAAATGACAAATGCAACCTTGCATTTTTTATGCACCTGATTTGTGGTCTGCCTGAAATTATGTTATCCTACACCAATGCTCAGTGACATATGGTGTTAGAAGTGGGATCTGACTGAATGTCTGAGGTAACAAGGGGGAGTCCAGTCAGTTGGTGCCAGACCTGATACTGAGGATACACGGCAGAGGTGCATGGTGCCAGGTGAGATGAGGATAGTGCCTGATGGAGATGGTGACCTGGACGAGGCACTATGGATGGGACAAGATGGGCCTGATGGCCAAATGGAGACCCTGAAATGGCCTCTTCACTGGATGAGTGGGAGATGGCTGGAGGCTGATCGACGCCAGAGAGAGGAAGAGTGCAGATGCCAGGAGCTACTTGAGAGGTCCCACTCGGAGGATGTTGAGGAAGAATCGGTGGAGCAAGATCCATGGGCTCTGGAGGAGGAGTACCCCCAACTGAGTATTTATGACCGAAATTTGTGGAGATGCCATTGTTGTCCATTTTACCTGCTGCTATTTGGTGGAGGATGGTGCAAGAGAGGAGAAGACCCCAGGTAAGACTTTGACTGGCAATGTATTACTGGGGTAGAAGACTTCAAGCAACATGGATGGAACAATTTTGGCTGAAGGGACTTTTGCATGTTTTAAACTTCCTCTTGTAAAAAAATGATTGTTCACCTGTTGCTGACTGGGGAAGGTTGCAGTTGGGGGATTCTGAAGTTACCCAGTTAAGAGAATATCTAAAAAATATGGATGGGTGACAGGTAAATTATGGTGTGGGGGACAGGTTATGGTGGTATGAACTTAGGAAGGAAGTTTTATATCATATGAGGCCCAACCCCCAGACAAAGCAGGTGGATGTCCAGGTAGTGGTACCCATGGCAAATAGAAAAAGATGGTGGAGGATGTGCACTCCAGTCACTCGGGGTATGTGAACCATGGGAAGGTTTTGGCTACAGTAACCCCATATTTCTATTGGCCAGGCATGTACAGGCAGGTGGCAGCATACTATAAGACCCGGCAGACAGATAGTGACTCTGATAGTGATGTGAGAGGAGTAACCCAGAGGGTGAAAAAACAAGAGATGGCACCCTTGGAGGAGAGGTAGACTCCCACATAGAACAGAAGAGCCTAGTTGGTAGCCAACACCACTAGTAGTGTATAATATTTGATACATAAACCCAGAGGTTAGGGACAGGCTGTTAGTCATGCAGCATGGTATGTTACTAGTCTATCTTTAAATGTCTCAGTGGGGATGGAGCAAGGTAGTTCTCCCCCAAAAGGCAGTTCTACTGGGTGCTGGATGGTCCAGCAGTTCAAATGTTCAAATGTATCTGGTCAGAGAAAGTCAGTAGATGGCACAAACATACTGTTAGTATTTCTTTCTTCTAAATGTATGTGATGATATTGTAGTCTACTAATAGAGAGACTAATTTCAGAATAATTTAAAATGTCTCAGGGTATTTGTATTGTTGTGACTAGGATACTTTACAAGTGTTTTTTTTGTTGAAAGGGACCCTGAGACAGACCTTCCAGTGAGGGTGGGCCAAAGCTCCATACCCTTCCAGGGTGTTAGTTGAGATTTGAACAACCATAGGATGGTTGCTCTTTTATTCGGGGAATGTGTGTCAGGGAGATCCTTATCATAATGGACGCCCCAGGAATAAACTGATACCCCTTTCCCAAGTAGTTTATATGTTTTGCATAATCCCAACACGCTGGTTAGCTGGTTATAAATCAAGTACTGATGTGCTTCAAAAGCTTTCTGTGCATACTAACCTAAAAACAAAACTAAGAGTACAGTTACAAAATGAGAGAGCATTTTTAATATAAGAATAACAAAAGTTTGTGTCTTCTTTTTCTAGATGTTAGCAGCCCCTTTCCAAGATATATTTTGCACCAGACAAAATGAAGTAATTTGACCCTGCAGGAGAGTTTAGGAGAGCACAGTATGTGCTGAATTTGGCTCTGATCTTTCCAATGTTGTAAACAAGTTCTTCTGTGCTCCAGGTGGCTGCTACATAACTGTTCTCTATGGAACAACAGTGGCCCCTAGTGGATAGTTTTATGTTATGTCTGCTGTTAATCAAAAGGCAGTGGAAAATGTTTCCAACTGCTAGTGAGCTTATAAAAAGCCCTACCTCAGTGCTGAAAGGATAGGTAGGGTGGTCAGTTGAATACTGACTGAGGAAGATGAAAGATCTCCTGGTAGTGTGTGCTTTCATACTGTTAGGCTGAAGAAAATGCCTTGGAAATTGTTGAAGCTAAGCAGTTGTCTGACTTACCATTTTTCTTTCTGTGTATTTTACTTGATGAAAATAAAATGATAAATGCAACCTTGTGTTTTTTTTGCACCTGCTTGAAATTGTGTTATCCTACACCCACGCCCAGTGACACTCCATCCAACTTCATATCGTGCCCCTCATTCTAGTATTCCTTCTAACTTGAAAGGTGTCACTCCCTTGCACCTTTGTTATGCCCTTGAGCTACTTGAATGATTCTATCAAGCCCCACCTCTCCCTCTTCTACTCCAACGAGTACATATTGAGATCCTTTAATGTCTCATCATATGTTGTGGTGCAAACCCTATGCCATATTGGTTGCCCTCCTCTGGATTGCTTCCACCCTGTCAATGTATTTGCAAAGGTGTGGCCTCCAGAACTGAGCACAGAACTGTACTGGAAGCTTCAATAGCATTTTCTACAATTTGCATCACCACCTCCCTCCGTCTAGTACTGATATCTCTTCCTATGAACACCAGCATGCATGGCACTGGACCTCCCTGCAGCCTTTTTACTCAATTTTGACACCTTGAGGTCGTCTGAAATGATAACCCCTAGGTCCCTTTCTTACTTGTTTATTTTCAACTCCTCCCCCACCATCCTGTAGCTCTCATGTTTATTCCATTGTCCTTTGTGCATTATTTTGCATTTCTTGGTATTGAACCCCAATAGTCACAGTTCCAACCATTCTTCAAGCTTCCCCAGTACTCTTCTCATTTCCTTCACACTGTCTGGAGTGTCCACCCTGTTGCAGATCTTGGTGTCATCTGCAAACAGGCAGACTTTTCCATCCACCCCCTTTGCAATGTCACTGATGAAGACATTGAAAAGGACTTGCTCAAGGAGCGATCCCTAAGGTACATTGCTGTTCATGCCCCTTTCCCTGGATGGGAGCCCATTGACCACCACCCTCTGCCTCCTGTCCTTTAGCCAGTTCTTATTCCAGTTTATCTCATTATGCCTCATGCTCAGACTTCCCATTTCTTTTGCCAGTGTCTTATGTGGGATAATGTCAAAGGCTTTGCTGAAATCAAGGTATGTGACTTCCACTGCCCCCCTCCACTGATTTACTTTCTTGATCACCTAGTAAGAAAAATCAATCAGATTTGTTGGACATGACCTTACTGCTGTGAATCCATGTTGCCTCAGATCCTGGACATTGCTGGATTCCAAGTGTGCCGCTATTCTGTCTTTCAGCAGTGCCTCTGTGATCTCTGATGCACAACTGAGGTGAGGCTGACTGGCCTATGGTTTCCGGGTTCCTCAAATACTGCCGCTTTGGTGCAGAGGGATTATATGTGCCTTCCTCCAGTGCTGTGGAACCACACCAGTGTTGAGTGACTCAGTGAACATGGCTGCAAGAGGTGCTGCTAGTTCCTCTTGCAACTCCATTAATATCTTCAGGTGTATGCCATCTGACCCCATGGCTTTGTCCATCCCTAGTTTTGTGAAATCTTCCAGGACTCTCTCCACTGTCAATGGACTGGCGTCCCCATCCACCCCTCCCTTACATTTGTTGCCCAGTTGTGTTCCCTGACCTTATCTCTCTTCAGTGAATACTGTAGAAACATATTTATTCAGTATTTCTGCCTTTTCTAAGTCTCCCTCCTCGCTCTCACCTTTGTCCCCTTTGAACCATACAATCCACCCCATTTTTTTCTTCTTTCTTTGATGTATCTATATAATGTTTTGTACTCTGTTTTCACTGTCTTAGCTAATCCCTTTCATTGTACCTCATGAACAACCTGCTCACTGTGATGGGGGCATCAAACAGCTGATTTATGACTAATTGATTGGCTGAACAATATGAATCAGTGTTTTCTGCATGGGACTTAAAAGTTTGTGAATGACCTGATCAGTGTCCCACCTACATAAATATGTGAAATGAATACCTGTTACTTGAGGATATGCAGCTGAGTGCTGTGCAAGTATGAAGGGCTGTGATGTCACAATCAATTCAAAATAGGAGATGTTCATATTACATTTATGGATTCAAAACCACAGTCAAGTTCATCAAGAATAGGAAGGCATCCATATATGACAAGCATGGCTCAACACTAAAGCTCCACAGATGTAGGCACAGTGCCTTACAATTAAGGACACCTATGTATTCAGTGGTACTCTGAAACTGTGTACGGACAGTATTATCAACATCTGAGACCTGCATTTGTAGACAGTACCAGTCGAAGAAAGAAGCAACCACCTTCCCATCACAGATAGTTGCTTAAAATTCATTACCATGTTCCACGAGTGAACCAAATATCTTGGTTTAGGTATTTAAGATCAAAGTGTAAATCCATTCAACGATCAAGAGAATGCTGGAAACATTTGTCCATCTGCTTTCACCCTCCCAGGTGGAGAATCCACCAACCTGAATGCAGCAAACCAGCCCTATTCCAGTCTCTTACCCTATGGAGACACCAGTGTGGGCCTGGTCAAACCACCAATGTGCCCCATCAATGCAATTTTGTCATTCATATAACGTGACTTGGAGGATGGGTATCCATGTGGGAAGAGTCACAAAGTGCACATAGATAACATGATTCATCCTCAAAATTCCATATATGAAGGAGTTCCCATAAAATGTATTCAATTAGCAAATCATAAAAACAGTGAGTAGAGACATGCAATGACATCCCATGGAACCCATGCATGCCACTGACCGTGCCACCAATGTCTGCCCCATCCCTCCTCCCACAAGCTAACAGGGTTATCACCTGAGCACCACCCAGACACCTGCATGACTCACAAGTTTCCTGACTCCAAGATCCCTCCACCACCTGGAAAATGGATCCATTTACATGTGGTCAAACCATGTTCCTCCACCCAACCAGAGGCAGCACCAGCTCACAGCTGAATGAATGTTCACAGCATGGCACCAGGGTTTGAGTAACCCTCCTCAGGCATAAGCACCATTATACCAACCTCATTGGTACCTGAAGTGTTGGATATCGTGACAAGATTATTAAGTTGCATTTCTCAAGTTGGTCTGCGTGTTTGGTTGCAGATGCTGGAGCTGAAAGTATACATTTCTTGCAACAACACAACAAACATGGTAACTTGTTGTCAATTGGCATCCATGAAGTCCATGTACTATGTGGAAGGCCACCTTTCTCTTATGAATTCTACCACACAGACAGGGAGAACGACCCTCTTGTGGTGACCAAGCCATCCCCAGCACCACTTCGTGAAACAGCGGTACTCAAAATAGAAGTTCCTCCTGTGAAAGTTAAACAGAAAATAAGAGTGAAATATCATTAATAAAGCAAAGAAGGGATGGTATCCCATTATAATCGTGACCGCAGAATTGCGACCACAAAATGGCAACTCAAAAATAGCGATTGTGATTTCAGCAACCTGTTAATAATGGCTAACACATACAAATAGTGATTTTGCCTGCCAATGGACATACAACAATCATGATTCACACAAAAGGCAACCAGAGACGACAACTGTGAGAATCAGACACTCAAAGGAGACTCAAACTTACAACAACTGCCACATAAGCCATCTTACCTTTAGCTGTAATGCTACCATTTGTGCATTGTCTAATCTGGGGTACTTCTGTAACAAAATGCTTGCCGCCTGGTTTCCCCACATAAAATCCAACACTATGGCCCTGCGCAAGGCACCTGCTTGATAACCCCCACAGCAGATTTACATTGTGATACATTGTTGTGTCGAGCTGATAGTCTTCTCAACTTCATTTGAAGTACTGTGAGATATCTCAGCTCAGTATTTCAGAAGTCCGTTCCTTGCTATGAGGTCTGCACCAGCAGTTTGTTTGTCAGTATCAGCAGTTGCATCTTTACTTTCATGCAGTGTTACGTCCGGTACTTCCTGCACTTCATAGCTGGAGTTTATAACGGAATCAATAGTGGATTTACATTGTGATACCTTGTGACTCACGATCAAAAGATCAAAAGTCAGGGTCCAGTCAATCTGAGTTATGCCATTTCGTAGCCACAGGTAATTTTTGATGTGCTATGAACCACAGTAAAGACTTAGGGTGTAACGTACCGCAAAGTATTTTAATATTTTGGAAACTCTGGACAGGTCAGTGAACATGATTCAGACTATGAACCATGAATTTTAAGATTGGAACTATGAGTACATTTTCATAAGTCTGGTGCAGGAAAGAGGCTAGTTCTGCAGCTGTCTACCTTGTCAGGTTGTATGCTCCACGTCCTCCTATAACATAGCAATCACTATTATTACAGCACCACTAATATGTACGGCGCTAAGACAATGAGCTGTTATAGCTCTCTCTATTAAATACTCGCCGATTTGGCGATCGCGATTTTCACATGGAACCAAAGGAATAAAACTGTGATAATTATGGTGAAGAGCATGCACCTATTAGGGGAACCTCAGCACCAATGAACATTTACATTGGCTAGTGCACCTCCAGAGCCATGCGTTAAACATTTGCATGTCTTGAATAGTAATGGTGTATATACTATGACAGAAAGTAACATTGTGAAATAATCATCAATGATTAATAAAAGATCATGAGTGTTTCAGAAACTCTCGATTACACAGAAACATATACTTTGATGGCAGATAAGGACCGCTTGGCCTACCTAGTCTGCTCATTTCCCTACTTACAGGATAAGCTGCAGATCCTCGTTAACCAACAACCTATTTCTTTTTATCCCCCACAAGAATTGCTTTATGTCTGTCCCACGTATTCTTGAATTGTTCCACAGTTTTAGAACCCCACAACCTCCTCAGGAAGGCTGCTCCATGTGTCCACCACCCTCTCTGTGAAAAAAATACTTCCTCACATTGCCCCTGAAATGCCTCCCTCTATCTTTAAATTGTGTCCCCTTGTTCTTTTTCTGAAAGATGCTACCCTCTTGGACTTTGTTGATTCCACTGAGGTACTTAAAAGTTTCTATCATGTCCTCCCTCTCCCTCCTTTCCTCAAGGGTATACATATTAAGCTCCTTTAGTCTCTCCTTGTATGGCTTCTCCTGCAGACCCTGCACCATTTTAGTTGCCCTCTTCTGGACTGCCTCTATCCTGTCTATGTCCTTGCAGAGATGGGGTCTCCAGAACTGGACGCAGTACTCCAGATGGGGTCTCACCAACTGTCTGTACAGAGGGATAACAACTTGTTTTCTGCTGGTGATGCCTCTATCTATACATCCCAGTATACCCCCAGCCCTTCCTTCTGCCTTCTCACATTGCTTGCTAATCTTAAGGTCATCTGATATGATTACCCCCAGGTCCCTTTCCATTTTTGTTGTTGTTACTACCCCCTCAATTGTGTAATCTTCCGCTGGGTTTTTGTTTCCCAGGTGCATTATTTTGCACTTCTTTGCATTGAATCCAAGCTGCCATACTTCTGACCATTCCTCCAACCTTAACAAGTCCCTTCTCATCCTTTCCATGCCTCCTTGTGTATAAAGCCTGTTGCAGATCTTTGTGTCATCTGCAAAGAGGCATACTTTTTCTTCCAGTCCCTCTGCAATGTCACTTATAAAGACATTGAAAAGGACTTGATCCAGTACTGAACCCTGCAGTACCCCACTAGGAACCCCTCTTTCTTCAGAGTGGACTCCATTTACAATTACCTCCTGTGGCCTGTTGTTCAGCCAATGTTTTACCCAGGCTACCACCCTGGGACCCACTCCCAGGCTGGTTAATTTGACTATTAATCTTTTGTGTGGGACTGTGTCTATGGAATTGATGTTGTCACAGTTTCAAATAAAGAGTAGTGTGATACAGTGCATTATATGTAATGACAGCTGTTAGGAGTGCCGGGATATGTCCATGTAATGTGCTGAACTGCTTTGCTGGTCTTGACATATATGTTATGGACCACTACACAATGAAAAATACCTGCTGAGACTGTTACTACCGGTGTCAGCATAGCATGTCTTTGGTGCTGCGTGTGTGACAAAATCACAAGGTGTGACTCAGCAAAACAAAACAAATGTGTATGTGGGAACAAAAAGAGCCACACAAGGACAGATGTGTGCTCAGTGACAAAACAAACAGAATCAAAGCAAAGCCACAGCACACCTACTATACTAACTCTGCACCAAAAAATGAAGCCAAGCAAAAGGCTGCTTAACCATCCAAGTTCTTTATATTTTAACACCACAACAGTCCATAAAAGCCAATTAAGGCCCTCACCCTCAGGAAATGCAGCAACAAACAACCTCTAACATTT
Organism: Neoceratodus forsteri; assembly: GCA_016271365.2. Taxonomy (NCBI): domain Eukaryota; kingdom Metazoa; phylum Chordata; order Ceratodontiformes; family Ceratodontidae; genus Neoceratodus; species Neoceratodus forsteri. The sequence goes on from CM057451.1 coordinate 422,033,390, forward strand.
CAACCAAAATGTTCTTTGTCAAAGATACTGCCCTCTAGCAAGCACTCTGTTTTTATATAGCATATAACCCTGAGTACATGTGCTTAATCTATTTAAAGTGCAAGTAGTACAATAAATTAACAATTTTATACTTTTCCATATACCATGTTTAAAAGTACATATCACAATGCAGAATAAATAACATGATGTGTGGAACAAAGTAAGGAAAAAACTAAGTAGCACAAGTACACATTCTCCTATACACTGTAAGAGACAACAGCATTTAATTATGTCTCAAAAGGTTACTTTTCTGCCACATTTTACTCTTGTATTAGCCTAAGACTAATTCCAGGTATATATTTTAAACATTTTATATGTACTAAATGTAATACACTTTATACTAGGAATAACCTGGTTATCTATATATAGACTTATTTGTAAATAAGAGTAATAGCAAAATGAAAAAGGAAGGAAAGGAAAAAGAAGAGGAGAATGGGGGGGATCATTCTCATAACTTTTTATGTATTCCTAAAACCCCTTTAGTGTTATGGAATTATTCTATAGGATACATATAAATATTTACACTTATAAATGAATCCAAAAGAGATGGTTGGAAACTATATGTAAATGCAGAAGAAATTACCTGTGGGCCGGGGTTGTTGGTAAAAGAGGTACAGTAGGAGATAGCATGATTTAAAGCAAAGAAAAAAATCCCTATAGATAGTGGAATAAAAAACTGGAGTAGTATTTTATGTTGATTGCACGCATGTGCAAGAAACATACTGCAGCAGTTTGCTCCAGAAGCAGGTTGTGGAGGTGTGGCACTGTTGTGGCCAATGCCCCCACTGCCTTTTAAGGCTTGGCCCCTATTCTCCAATGCCGTGGCAAGCTGCTGCTGACACTAGTTCAGCCAGTGTGCCACAACCTTGAAAAGTTTCAGTGGCTGCAATCAGGGGCCGCCTCATCATTGCAGCATCATCCACTGCAATGAGGGATCGACCCATCATTGCAGGGTGGTCCTTTGCATTTCCCCCATCCAGTTTGCAAGAGGGAGCCCAGTCCCCATCAGTTTCTGTTACTGTATGCCAAGGGGGTGCCAAATCCCCCTCGGCATCATGCCCCCCTTCTTTCTTTGTCAATGGGGGATGCCCAATCCCCATCTGCATGTTCCCCCCATTTCTTGTGTGCTGATGGGGGTGCCCAATCCCACTCGGCTCATGAGCTCCCCCAAGTATGTGCCAACGGGGTGCCCAATCCCAGCTGGCTACAGTGCCCCACCCCAAACACACATGGCATGCTGAGAGCCCACCCCAGCATGCCAGAAGTACCTGTAAAATGAAAAACTGTCCCACGATGTCTATTTTATTTACACCCTGAAAAGAAGAAAATGGTATCTCGCTGTCTGCGCCACCTCCCCCAACCCATGCCCACCCACTACGTACCCCACCTCCTCCACCCCTCACCTCATACTTACCTCTGGAGCCTTTTGCAATGATCTCTGGTGGATCAGGAAAACGTCTGCACTCTTCAAAGCCAACCGCGAACTGAGGAAATGCCGGTGAGCTGTATAATGGCATAAATGGGGTTTTTTCAACTTTGGTGCATATTTCAGCCATTTTTTTGGAATTTTGGCACCAAATTTTCAACATGGGGTTTTTGGCATCCCTCCTCATGAATTCAGCCACTGTCATGGCATTATTCAGCCCCAAAAGGTGATTTCAGGGTCACTCCGCAGAATCACCTTTCCGGATTGAGTAACGAAGTGACAGTGCCAGTGTTCATGAGGTGGGCTCTCAAAAAGCCTATGTTGCAAATTTGGTGGAAAAAATCCAAAAAATTACTGTTTTATGAGCGTGCGTTATGCAGTTGCTATGCACACTCGTAACTTTGCAAACTTGCAATATTTTCACATCAGATTTTCAACATTGGAATTTTTTCACACCTTCTTATGAAAAGTACAGCTGTCATTTTTCCCATCCTTTCCAAAATGTATTTTACTTGGTGGCTGTGGGAAATCAGTGTTCAGCACAGATTAAGAAAATGACAGTGACACTTTTCATAAGCAGAGGTCATAAAATGCTTATTTTGAAAATTTAGTGACGATAGTCCATCAAATAACTATGTTACATATATGTGTTCGCAGTTCCCACGCACCCTTGTAACTTCGCAGATTTGTAAAATTGTCATGCCAGATTTTCAACACTGCCATTTTTTCACACATCCTTATGAACAGTACAGATGCCATTTTTCATATCCTGACAGAAATGCGTTTTCGCACTTCTGGAGCAGAATAGCGTGGTCTCTGTGGGAAATCACTGTTTGGGACAGATTAAGAAAATTACAGTGACAATGTTTATGAGCAGAGGTCCTAAAATCCTATGTTGAAAATTTGGTGAAAAGTACTCCTATCTTATTGCTGTAAGAATTCTGCTGCTGTATGGGTGGGGAGAAGGGGGATGGGGACAGCTCATGTAACACTTTGAATATATGCAGAGTATGTTGTAACTCGCTGTCCCTGTAATGTGAAAATTTGTTAATAAAATATGAATTAAAAAAAAGACAATTTGGTGACAAAAGTCCATAAAATGACTGTGTTACAAGCGTGCATTGAGTTGTTTCCGCACCCATGTAACTTCACAAATCTGGAATATTTTCACACCACATTTTCAACACTGGCATTTTCACACTCCTTATGAACAGTACAGCTGTCATTTTTCAAATCCTGGCCTAAATGTGTTTTTGCACTTCAGGTGCAGAATAGCGCAGTTGCTTTGGGAAATCAGTGTTTGGAACTGATTAGGACTGAGTGAGAGAGTGACTGAGCTCAAATGAGCTCTGTTGGGACTGCTGAGGGCAGAAAAAGGTGCCAGTGCAGGATGGAGCCAAGTACAAAAGGGCAGCCTGCAGTGCTGGGAGAAGCAGAACGAGCGAGTGAGGGAGGGGGAGTGAGCAACCTCAACAGAGCTCTGTCGGGACAGCTATAAACTTCTTTGTGGGAAGAAAAAGGTGCAAATGCAGGCAGGAGCCCAGTACAAAAGGGCAGCCTGCAGCGCCAGGAGAAACAGAACGAGTGAGTGAGAGGGGGGAGTGAGCGAGCTCAACGGAGCTGTATCAGGACTGCTGTGGATTTCTTTATGGGCAGAAAAAGGCGTCAATGCAGGCAGGAGCCCAGTACAAAAGGGCAGCTTGCAGCACCAGGAGAAATGGAATGAGTGTGTGAGAGAGTGGGAGTGAGCGAGCTCAACAGAGCTCTGTTGGGACTGCTGCAGATTTCTTTGTGGGCAGAAAAAGGCACCAATGGAGGCAGAAGCCCAGTACAAAAGGGCAGCCTGCTGCGCCAGGAGAAACAGAATGAGCGAGTGAGAGAGGGGGAGGTAGCGAGCTCAATGGAGCTGTGTCAGGACTGCTGCAGATTTCTTTGTGGGCAGAAAAAAGCGCCAACGCAGGTAGGAACCCACTACAAAAGGGCAGCCTGCAGTGTCGGGAGAAACAGAATGAGCAAGTGAGAGAGGGGGCGTGAGCAAGCTCAGTGGAGCTCTGCTGGGACTTTAGAGTTGCACACCCTCCTGCCCAGAGTCTTCTTTGTCCCATATTACAGCAGGGTCTCTGGAGTGGAAACAAAGCAATGGTTGGATGCTTTTAGGATTGCTGTAATAATATTGATTAAGTTATTTTGTTTATTTCTGTAACTGAGCTAAGTACTGAGCTATAGTGTTATGATGTCTGAAATAATATGTTTATTTGTTCTGTTTATTTTCTAACTGAGCTGAGTAGTAAATTTGGTAGAAAAAATCCAAAAATTACTGTTTACAAGCGTGCATTACGCAGTTACTCGCATGCTAAATGACACAGAATTGCAATATTTACACTACAGATTTTCAACACTGGCATTTTCCATACCTCCTATGAACAGAACAGCTGTCATTTTTCACATCCTGGCCAAACTTCATTTCGCACTTCAGAGCAGAATAGTCGCGGTCATGTGGGGAAATCAGTGTTGGGACACATTAAGATAACCACAGTGACACTGTTCATGAGCAGAGGTCCTAAATGCCTATGGAAAAATTTTGTGATGAAGTCCATAAGATTACTGTTTCTGAGTGCATTGAGCAGTTTCCACCCTTGTAACTTTGCAAATTAGTAATATTTTCATGCCAGATTTTCAGCACTGGCATTTTTTTACACCTCCTTATGAACAGTACAGCTGTCATTTTTCACATCCTGGCTGAAATGTGTTTTCACACTTCAGGCACAGAATAGCACAGTCACTTTGGGAAATCAGTGTTTGGGACAGATTAGGATTGAGTGAGTGGGAGAGAGGGAGTGACCGAGCTCAACTGAGCTCTGTCGGGATTACTACAGATTTCTTTGTGGGCAGAAAAAGGCACCAACACAGGCAGGAGCCCAGTACAAAAGGGCAGCCTGCAGCGCTGGGAGAAGCAGAACAAGCAAGTGAAGGAGGGAGAGTGAGCGAGCTCAACGGAGCTCTGTTGGGACTGCTGTGTATTTCTCTAAGGGCAGAAAAGGGCATCAGTGCAGGCAGGGGCCCAGTGCAAAAGGGCAGCCTGCAGAGGTGGGAGAAACAGAATGAGCAAGTGAGAGAGGGTGGAGTAAGCAAGCTCAATGGAGTGCTATCAGAACTGATGCAAATTTCTTTGTGGGCAGAAAAATGTGCCAATGCAGGCAGGAGCCCAGTACAAAAAGGCAGCCTGCAACACCAGGAGAATTGGAATGAGTGAGTGAGAGAGAGGAAGTGAGCAGATCAACAGAGCTCTTCGGAACTGCTGCAGATTTCTTTGTGAGCAGAAAAAGGTGCCAAGGAGGCAGGAGCCCAGTATAAAACAGTAGCCTGCAGCACCAGGAGAATCAGAATGAGTGAGTGAGAGAGCTGGAGTGAGCAACCACAAAGTAGCTCTGTCATGAGAGCTGTGAACTTCTTTGTGGGCAGAAAAAGGCGCCAACACAGGCAGAAGCCCAGTACAAAAGGGCAACCTGCAGCGCCGGGAGAAACAGAATGAGTGAGTGAGAGAAGGGGAGTGAGCGAGCTCAATGGAGCTGTGTCAGGACTGCTGCAGATTTCTTTCTGGGCAGAAAAAGGTGCAAATGCAGGCAGGAGCCCAGTACAAAAGGGCAGCCTGCAGCATCGGGAGAAACAGAATGATCGAGTGAGAGAGGGGAAGTGAGCGACCTCAACGGAGCTGTGTCAGGACTGCTGGGGATTTCTTTGTGGGCAGAAAAAGGTGCCAATGCAAGCTGGAGCCCAGTACAAAAGGGCAGCCTTTAGTGTCGGGAGAAATAGAACGAGTGAGTGAGAGAGGGGGAGTGAGCGAGCTTAATGGCGCTCTGCCAGGACTTTACAGTTGTCAACCCTCCCGCCCATGTCCTCTGTGGTCCTATATTACAGCAGGGTCTCTAGAGACAAGACAAAGCAATGATTTGATACTTTAGGATTACTGTAATAATGCATATTTATTTGTCCTGTATATTTCTCTAACTGAGCTGAGTAATACTTGGAGTGCAATAGGATTTCTAACTGGGCTAAGTGAAACCATATGAGAGCCAAGAACAAAATGTATGGTAGATAAGTTGTGAAAAAACAGACAAGGATGCTTTAGGATTGCTACACTAATACAGTATCTAGCTGATGAGATTTGAGACTGAATTACCCTGGTCGGCAAGGGTTTAGTAGGGAGTACTTGTGTGGGGGGCAGGAATTTGACTAAATAGGGGCCCTAACAGTTGTAGTAAGGTGCAGTACCTGGGGGTAAGAGCCTGTAACATAAGATGGGGCTGAAAATGGGGCAGATGCCACAAGTCAATGGGGTGGGTGTCTTTAGAAGGGTGGAGGGGTGTACTGGGTGAGGGTGTGCCATGATCCTGGACTGGGCTTGGAGGATGGGGGTGTATTGTCTGTAGATGACTGGCTAGTTTGAGAGAGGAACTGTGGAGGTAAGGGAGGAGTGTACATGGCAGGGCAGACGAGTATGGTAGGCATCCTGAGGGTGGGGGAATACGGGATGGCAAAGGGGAACGGAGGAAGAGTAACTAGGGACGAAACTGACCCCAGTATCAGAGCACTAGCAGAAAAAGAGAAAGAGAAGGGAGAGTGTCACGAGGTGAGGCGGGGGGCCTCCTAATGGGGAAGAAGAGATGGGGTACCAGGGAGAACCAGAGGAAACAGCAGATGGCTACGGGTAGGGAAGGGACCAGGGGTGGCACGGAGAGGAACACATAGGAGGGAACAGATAGGGGAAGAGATGTGAGGCTGGTATCAACTACAAATACATTTGAACCTCTGCTATGGGACAGAGAGGGGGAGCAGGAACATACTGAAGGGGGGAGGACAAGCGGGGCATGAGAGGGATGGCAACAGGTAGGGGAAGACATAGCGAGGACAAAAGGATAGCAGTGGGCTAGTAAGGAAGGAGGTGGTGGTGACTGAAGGAGAGAAGGCTACAGGAAGGGGAAGGATCGGAGGGCATCACTATCTGGGATAGAGGAATCAACGGGCTCTAAATCAACAACAAGCGAGGGATAGGAGGGTTGGAAATCAGCAGGGAAGGGTGAGTCGACATAGGAAAGCCCAGTAGGAAGTAGTCAGGCTGGGAAGGGGTTCAAGGGGATGGGAAGTATAAGGCAGAAAAGGGGTGAGGTAAAGTAGGGGTACAGATACAGAAGTCACAGAGGTGCAGTTGGTGGGGGTAAGGGACAGAAAGAATGAATACTGAGGTGGTGGAAGGGATATTAGAAGGGAAAGGGGGTGAGGCGGGATACTCACCCTGGGGATTCTATAATGAAATGGGTGAAATGGGATGGAAAAGGGAAAAGCACAGCCATATTTGGGTTGAGTTGTCCCCAGGTTTACTCAGGAGGGCCAGGGCAGGCACTGCTCAGCGTGCACCTAAGGGAGGAAGAAGCCTCATTTACTGTTGCATGTGAGTACAAATCGACTTGGCCACGGACACTGTGGAAATGAGGGAGGTTTGAGTAGTTGGACAGGCAGTGTATTGAGGGTGGGGATGTCGGTGGCATTCTTGGAGGTACTGCCGGTACCATGTACAAACATGGAGAGGAAGGAGTGAAGCTTGAGGAGTTTAAGTGGCTGAGGGATCAGTGCCACATGAAACATTTTGGATTACTGACTAAATGGGGTAGAGTTGGGGGGGCATAGTGACTTGTACACAGTGGAGGGGTACACTGAAGCAGGAAGAGGAGGGCGAATCAAGGTAGCATTGCTGCCGGGCCACTGGCACTGAGGGTTGAGTGCTGGGACGCCCACACCTGGCGTGACACTGCTGACACACAATTCAGATGCAAGCCCTAGCCTGCCAGGGGTTAGCAAGAAGGGATAGGATTGAGCATCGGAGACTGCTCTCTGATCCTGGGGCAGGATCAGGGACCCACAGCTCTGTAACAGCCTGTGCTGACAATCACTTGGAGCTACTGCAGCAGTGTAGTAAAGGGTGGTGGACTGTGAGCGGGACATTGGCATGCTGTGTCTAAGCGTCGTGCACAGCCGCACTCCACAAAAGGAGAACTGTTGAAAATATATGTTGCAGTCAGGCGGCATGAGCTTCCAACCCCTCCCCACCCAAGGCACCTCCTCAACTGGATCCTGCTCCGGTCATAGGTCAAGCCTGGAAGCTCCTCACCAACCCACCATTGGGAGTAATCCGTGAAGGTGAGCAGGTCGGAACGTGATGTTGAGGGGCAGGGCTGGGGGTCGGTCGGGATGACCAAACTGACTGTAGCCAGTGAGAAAATATGTTAAAAAAAAGCAGGATTAGAAGATGTGTCTCTACTAAGATGGATTTAAACAAATGGCAGAGAGTGGGTGGCCAAAAGACTGAAGTTAGTAGAAAGGTCTAGACAGGGAAGCCTGATGAGCTCACCACCTAGATACGTAGAACTAAAGACAGGCGTGAGCCAACCCTGGAAGGGAGGTGAGCAAAGTGGTCTGGTGTAATACAGAAGGCACCACTACCTGGTAAGAATAAGGAGGAGAAAGGGTGTGGACTACTGGGAGCACGGGCACAGGCCAGGAGGATAAGAGTGAGGAGGCGGGGGTTTGGGTGGAAGGTGGTCTGACTACATGGATAGAGAACTGGTTACAGGGGGAGGGTGCAGAGTGTGATGGTGGTGGGGTGGCTCGACACCACAACAATGAAACAATGTAATGGTGCCAAGGGCTCAGTGTGGCCCAATGCTGTTGGAGCTCTCTATCTCTGATATAGCACACGGAGTGGGGAGCAAGGTTAATCTGTTCACACATTATCCAAATCAAAACCAAATAGTTATAGCAAGCATACCCCCACGCACACACACACACACACACACACACACATATACACTCCCGAAAACCTGCTTAAAGTCTGCAATTCATTCATATCAGTTCCATTTCTTACTTACTTGGGGTTCAATGCCAACAAGTGTAAAATCATGTGCCTAGACATAGGAACCCCAATGCTGGGTATAGGATGGGGGAGTACTGATACTCACTAGACATGAAAAAGGTCTTTAGGGTGTAATATATCAGAGAGACCTCAAGATAGCAGTACAGTGTGACAAGGCTATGGTCAGAGACAAAATTGGATTCTGGGGTGCATAAGGGTGGCATCTCCAGTGACAGAAGAAGGAGGATGTTGTGCTACCATTGTATCACTCTCTGTCATACCCCTAGCTGGAGTACTGTGTCCAGTTTAGAATCCGCACTTCAGAAATGACACAAGGTGGAGTTTTCCAGAGGAGCAACTAAAATGGTTCAGAATTTTCACAGAATCCCTACAAGAGACAGGCTGAAGAATCTCAACATGTACACACTCTGGAAAGAGAGGAGGGTGAGAGGTGACATGATCAAGACCTACAAAAGTACCTCACAGGGATAAAGAGGGTTTAGTTGGGAGTTTCCTTCAAATGAGGATGAGCACCCAAACCAAGGACATACAATGAAGCTGGGGGCATTCAGGATAGATGTGAATAAATATTTCTTTACTGAAGGGTGTGATGCCTTGAACCAACTGCTAGGAGGTGGTGAAAAGAAAAATGGGGCATGAGCATGCACCGGATAAACATGGGGTATATTAGAACAATGGGAAGAGGAGGACAGCGGAGATCAATGGGGCTATGGAAGTGGAGGGTTCAAGTTAATTACAGGAAAAATCCAATAAACAGCTCATTCAGAAGGAGGTACTGATCGACACAAGCAGAATAAGACATGCAGTAGCATGTGAGCCAGGAAGTTACAAGTAGTAGAGAACACTTGGGCAGACTAGATGGGCTGAGCGGCTCGCCTGCTGAAAAGTCTATGTTTCTATGGCATCATGTGTTAATCAGGTGCAGTGTTTATTCAAGTTGGGCTTACCATACATCCAGATGTAGGTACAGTAAATTACTGAATTAGATGCAGCCTATACCTGATACAGTAAACAGAACCCCAGTGCTTGAAGTTGTTACTTTCTTCATAAGGCTGCTTAAAGAGGTAGGGTTCTGTTGCGGTGTCCACACCAGTATGCTGATCTTAAATCAACGAATTATTCTATAGGATACATATAAATATTTACACTTATAAATGAATCCAAAGAGATGGTTGGAAACTATATGTAAATGCAGAAGAAATTACCTGTGGGCCGGAGGTTGTTGGTAAAAGAGGTACAGTAGGAGATAGCATGATTTAAAGCAAAGAAAAAATCCCTATAGATAGTGGAATAAAAACTGGAGTAGTATTTTATGTTGATTGCGCATGTGCAAGAAACATACTGCAACAGTTGCTCCAGAAGCAGGTTGTGGAGGTGTGGCACTGTTGTGGCCAATGCCCCCACTGCCTTTTAAGGCTTGGCCCCTATTCTCCAATGCCGTGGCAAGCTGCTGCTGACACTAGTTCAGCCAGTGTGCCACAACCTTGAAAAGTTTCAGTGGCTGCAATCAGGGGCCGCCTCATCATTGCAGCATCATCCACTGCAATGAGGGATCGACCCATCATTGCAGGGTGGTCCCTTGCATTTCCCCCATCCAGTTTGCAAGAGGGAGCCCAGTCCCCATCAGTTTCTGTTACTGTATGCCAAGGGGGTGCCAAATCCCCCTCGGCATCATGCCCCCCTTCTTTCTTTGTCAATGGGGGATGCCCAATCCCCATCTGCATGTTCCCCCCATTTCTTGTGTGCTGATGGGGGTGCCCAATCCCACTCGGCTCATGAGCTCCCCCCAAGTATGTGCCAACGGGGGTGCCCAATCCCAGTTGGCTACAGTGCCCCCACCCCAAAACACACATGTGGCATGCTGAGAGCCCACCCCAGCATGCCAGAAGTACCTGTAAAATGAAAAACTGTCCCACGATGTCTATTTTATTTACACCCTGAAAAGAAGAAAATGGTATCTCGCTGTCTGCCCACCTCCCCAACCCATGCCCACCCACTCAGTGCTCCCACCTCCTCACACTCCCCTCACCTCATACTTACCTCTGGAGCCTTTGCAATGATCTCTGGTGGATCAGGAAACGTCTGCACTCTTCAAAGCCAACCGCGAACTGAGGAAATGCCGGTGAGCTGTATAATAGCATAAATGGGGTTTTCAACTTTGGTGCATATTTCAGCCATTTTTTGGAATTTGGCACCAAATTTTCAACATGGGGTTTTGGCATCCTCCTCATGAATTCAGCCACTGTCATGGCATTATTCAGCCCCAAAGGTGATTTCAGGGTCACTCCATGAATCACCTTTCCGGATAATAACGAAGTGACAGTGCCAGTGTTCATGAGGTGGGCTCTCAAAAAGCCTATGTTGCAAATTTGGTGGAAAAAATCCAAAAAATTACTGTTTTATGAGCGTGCGTTGTGCAGTTGCTATGCACACTCGTAACTTTGCAAACTTGCAATATTTTCACATCAGATTTTCAACATTGGAATTTTTTCACACCTTCTTATGAAAAGTACAGCTGTCATTTTTCCCATCCTTTCCAAAATGTATTTTCGCAGGGTCGCTGTGGGAAATCAGTGTTCAGCACAGATTAAGAAAATGACAGTGACACTTTTCATAAGCAGAGGTCATAAAATGCTTATTTTGAAAATTTAGTGACGATAGTCCATCAAATAACTATGTTACATATATGTGTTCGCAGTTCCCACGCACCCTTGTAACTTCGCAGATTTGTAAAATTGTCATGCCAGATTTTCAACACTGCCATTTTTTCACACATCCTTATGAACAGTACAGATGCCATTTTTCATATCCTGACAGAAATGCGTTTTCGCACTTCTGGAGCAGAATAGCGTGGTCTCTGTGGGAAATCACTGTTTGGGACAGATTAAGAAAATTACAGTGACAATGTTTATGAGCAGAGGTCCTAAAATCCCTATGTTGAAAATTTGGTGAAAAGTACTCCTATCTTATTGCTGTAAGAATTCTGCTGCTGTATGGGGTGGGGAGAAGGGGGGGATGGGGACAGCTCATGTAACACTTTGAATATATGCAGAGTATGTTGTAACTCGCTGTCCCCTGTAATGTGAAAATTTGTTAATAAAATATGAATTAAAAAAAAAGACAATTTGGTGACAAAAGTCCATAAAATGACTGTGTTACAAGCGTGCATTGAGTTGTTTCCACGCACCCATGTAACTTCACAAATCTGGAATATTTTCACACCACATTTTCAACACTGGCATTTTTCACACCTCCTTATGAACAGTACAGCTGTCATTTTTCAAATCCTGGCCTAAATGTGTTTTTGCACTTCAGGTGCAGAATAGCGCAGTTGCTTTGGGAAATCAGTGTTTGGAACTGATTAGGACTGAGTGAGAGAGTGACTGAGCTCAAATGAGCTCTGTTGGGACTGCTGAGGGCAGAAAAAGGTGCCAGTGCAGGATGGAGCCAAGTACAAAAGGGCAGCCTGCAGTGCTGGGAGAAGCAGAACGAGCGAGTGAGGGAGGGGGAGTGAGCAACCTCAACAGAGCTCTGTCGGGACAGCTATAAACTTCTTTGTGGGAAGAAAAAGGTGCAAATGCAGGCAGGAGCCCAGTACAAAAGGGCAGCCTGCAGCGCCAGGAGAAACAGAACGAGTGAGTGAGAGGGGGGAGTGAGCGAGCTCAACGGAGCTGTATCAGGACTGCTGTGGATTTCTTTATGGGCAGAAAAAAGGCGTCAATGCAGGCAGGAGCCCAGTACAAAGGGCAGCTTGCAGCACCAGGAGAAATGGAATGAGTGTGTGAGAGAGGAGGTGGGAGTGGCAGCTCAACAGAGCTCTGTTGGGACTGCTGCAGATTTCTTTGTGGGCAGAAAAGGCACCAATGGAGGCAGAAGCCCAGTACAAAAGGGCAGCCTGCTGCGCCAGGAGAAACAGAATGAGCGAGTGAGAGAGGGGAGGTAGCGAGCTCAATGGAGCTGTGTCAGGACTGCTGCAGATTTCTTTGTGGGCAGAAAAAAGCGCCAACGCAGGTAGGAACCCACTACAAAAGGGCAGCCTGCAGTGTCGGGAGAAACAGAATGAGCAAGTGAGAGAGGGGGCGTGAGCAAGCTCAGTGGAGCTCTGCTGGGACTTTAGAGTTGCACACCCTCCTGCCCAGAGTCTTCTGTTGTCCTATATTACAGCAGGGTCTCTGGAGTGGAAACAAAGCAATGGTTGGATGCTTTTAGGATTGCTGTAATAATATTGATTAAGTTATTTTGTTTATTTCTGTAACTGAGCTAAGTACTGAGCTATAGTGTTATGATGTCTGAAATAATATGTTTATTTGTTCTGTTTATTTTTCTAACTGAGCTGAGTAGTAAATTTGGTAGAAAAAATCCAAAAATTACTGTTTTACAAGCGTGCATTGCGCAGTTGCTACGCATGCTCGTAACTGCAAGAATTTGCAATATTTACACTACAGATTTTCAACACTGGCATTTTCCATACCTCCTTATGAACAGAACAGCTGTCATTTTTCACATCCTGGCCAAACTTCATTTTCGCACTTCAGGCGCAGAATAGTGCGGTCGCTGTGGGAAATCAGTGTTCGGGACACATTAAGATAACCACAGTGACACTGTTCATGAGCAGAGGTCCTAAAATGCCTATGGCAAAAATTTTGTGATGGAAGTCCATAAGATTACTGTTTTACGAGCGTGCATTGAGCAGTTTCCACGCACCCTTGTAACTTTGCAAATTAGTAATATTTTCATGCCAGATTTTCAGCACTGGCATTTTTTTACACCTCCTTATGAACAGTACAGCTGTCATTTTTCACATCCTGGCTGAAATGTGTTTTCACACTTCAGGCACAGAATAGCACAGTCACTTTGGGAAATCAGTGTTTGGGACAGATTAGGATTGAGTGAGTGGGAGAGAGAGGTGACGAGCTCAACTGAGCTCTGTCGGGATTACTACAGATTTCTTTGTGGGCAGAAAAGGCACCAACACAGGCAGGGCCCAGTACAAAGGGCAGCCTGCAGCGCTGGGAGAAACAGAACAAGCAAGTGAAGGAGGGAGAGTGAGGCGAGCTCAACGAGAGCTCTGTTGGGACTGCTGTGTATTCTCTAAGGGCAGAAAAGGGCATCAGTGCAGGCAGGGGCCCAGTGCAAAGGGCAGCCTGCAGAGGTGGGAGAAACAGAATGAGCAAGTGAGAGAGGGTGGAGTAAGCAAGCTCAATGGAGTGCTATCAGAACTGATGCAAATTTCTTTGTGGGCAGAAAAATGTGCCAATGCAGGCAGGAGCCCAGTACAAAAAGGCAGCCTGCAACACCAGGAGAATTGGAATGAGTGAGTGAGAGAGAGGAAGTGAGCAGATCAACAGAGCTCTTTCGGAACTGCTGCAGATTTCTTTGTGAGCAGAAAAAGGTGCCAAGGGAGGCAGGAGCCCAGTATAAAACGGTAGCCTGCAGCACCAGGAGAATCAGAATGAGTGAGTGAGAGAGCTGGAGTGAGCAACCACAAAGTAGCTCTGTCATGAGAGCTGTGAACTTCTTTGTGGGCAGAAAAAGGCGCCAACACAGGCAGAAGCCCAGTACAAAAGGGCAACCTGCAGCGCTGGGAGAAACAGAATGAGTGAGTGAGAAAGGGCGAGGCGAGCTCAATGGGCTGTCAGGACTGCTGCAGATTTCTTTCTGGGCAGAAAAAGGTGCAAATGCAGGCAGGGCCCAGTACAAAGGGCAGCCTGCAGCATCGGGAGAAACAGAATGATCGAGTGAGAGAGGGGAGTGAGGCGACCTCAGCGGAGCTGTGTCAGGACTGCTGGGGATTTCTTTGTGGGCAGAAAAGGTGCAATGCAAGCTGGGCCAGTACAAAGGGCAGCCTTTGTGTCGGGAGAAATAGAGCGAGTGAGTGAGAGGGAGGGAGGCGGAAGCTTAATGGCGCTCTGCCAGGACTTTACAGTTGTCAACCCTCCCGCCCATGTCCTCTGTGGTCCTATATTACAGCAGGGTCTCTAGAGACAAGACAAAGCAATGATTTGATACTTTAGGATTACTGTAATAATGCATATTTATTTGTCCTGTATATTTCTCTAACTGAGCTGAGTAATACTTGGAGTGCAATAGGATTTCTAACTGGGCTAAGTGAAACTATATGAGAGCCAAGAACAAAATGTATGGTAGATAAGTTGTGAAAAACAGACAAGGATGCTTTAGGATTGCTACACTAATACAGTATCTAGCTGATGAGATTTGAGACTGAATTACCCTGGTCGGCAAGGGTTTAGTAGGGGTACTTGTGTGGGGGGGCAGGAATTTGACTAAATAGGGGCCTAACAGTTGTAGTAAGGTGCAGTACCTGGGGGTAAGAGCCTGTAACATAAGATGGGGCTGAAAATGGGGCAGATGCCACAAGTCAATGGGGTGGGTGTCTTTAGAAGGGTGGAGGGGTGTACTGGGTGAGGGTGTGCCATGATCCTGGACTGGGCTTGGAGGATGGGGGTGTATTGTCTGTAGATGACTGGCTAGTTTGAGAGAGGAACTGTGGGAGGTAAGGGAGGAGTGTACATGGCAGGGCGGGCAGTGGTAGGCATCCTGAGGGTGGGGGAATACGGGATGGCAAAGGGAACGGAGGAAGAGTAACTAGGGACGAAACTGACCCCAGTATCAGAGGCACTAGCAGAAAGAGAAGAGAAGGAGGGTGTCCGAGGTGAGGGCGGGGGCCTCCTAATGGGGAAAGAGATGAGGTACCAGGGGAGAACCAGAGAGAAACAGCAGATGGCTCACGGGTAGGGAGAGAGGGACCAGGGGTGGCACGGAGAGGAACACACATAGGAGGGGGAACAGATAGGGGAAGAGATGTAAGACTGGTATCAACTACAAATACATTTGAACCTCTGCTATGGGACAGAGAGGGGGAGCAGGAACATACTGAAGGGGGGAGGACAAGCGGGGCATGAGAGGGATGGCAACAGGTAGGGGAAGACATAGCGAGGACAAAAGGATAGCAGTGGGCTAGTAAGGAAGGAGGTGGTGGTGACTGAAGGAGAGAAGGCTACAGGAAGGGGGAAGGATCGGAGGGGCATCACTATCTGGGGTAGAAGGGAATGCGGGCTCTAAATCAACAACAGCGGGGATAGGAGAGGGGTTGGAAATCAGCAGGGGAGAAGGGGTGGTCGACATGGGAAGCCCAGTAGGAAGTAGTCAGGCTGGGAAGGGGTTCAAGGGGGATGGGAAGTATAAGGCAGAGAAAAGGGGTGAGGTAGAAGTAGGGGGTACAGATACAGAAGTCACAGAGGGTGCAGTTGGTGGGGGTAAGGGACAGAAAAGAATGAATACTGAGGTGGTGGAAGGGATATTAGAAGGGAAAGGGGGTAAGGGGCGGGGGGATACTCACCCTGGGGGATTCTATAATGAAATGGGTGAAATGGGATGGAAAGAGGGAAAAGCACAGCCATATTTGGGTTGAAGTTGTCCCCAGGTTTACTGCAGGAGGGGCAGGGCAGGCACTGCTCAAGCGTGCACCTAAGGGGAGGAAGAAGCCTCATTTACTGTTGCATGTGAGTACAATCGACTTGGCAACGGACACTGTGGAAGTAGTGAGGGGGAGGTTTGAGTAGTTGGACAGGCAGTGTGCGGGGGTGGGGATGTCGGTGGCATTCTTGGAGGTACTGCCGGTACCATGTGCAAGCATGGAGAGGAAGGGTAGGCTTGAGGAGTTTGAGTGGCTGAGGGATCAGTGCCACATGAAACATTTTGGGTTACTGACTAAATGGGGTAGAGTTGGGGGGGCATAGTGACTTGTACACAGTGGAGAGGGTACACTGAAGCAGGAAGAGGAGGGGCGAATTAAAGGTAGCATTGCTGCCGGGCCACTGGCACTGAGGGTTGAGGTGCTGGACGCCACACCTAGCGTGACACTGCTGACACAGATTCAGATGCAAGCCTAGCCTGCCAGGGGTTGGCAAGGAAGGGATAGGATTGAGCATCTGGAGGACTGCTCTCTGATCCTGGGGCAGGATCCAGGGACCCACCGCTCTGTAACAGCCTGTGCTGACAATCGCAGGTGCTACTGCAGCAGTGTAGTAAAGGGTGGCGGACTGTGGCGGACATTGGCATGCTGTGTCTAAGCGTCATTGCATGGCCGCACTCCGCAAAAGGGAGAACATTTGAAAATATGTTGCAGTCAGGCAGCATGAGCTTCCAACCCCCTCTGCCCACCCCAAAAGGCACCTCCTCAACTGGATCCTGCTCCGGTGGGTCAACCTGGGAAGCTCCTCACCAACCCACCATTGGGGTAATCCGTGGAGGTGAGCAGGTCGGCCTGATGTTGAGGGCAGGGCTGGGGGGGTCGGTCGGGATGACCAAACTGACTGTAGCCCAGTGAGAAAATATGTTAAAAAAAAAAAGGCAGGATTAGAAGGGTGTATCTCTACTAAGATGGATTTAAACAAATGGCAGGGGGTGGGTGGCCAAAAGACTGAAGTTGGTAGAAAGGTCTAGACAGGGAAGCCTGATGAGCTCACCACCCTAGATATAGGTAAAGACAGAGGCGTAGTAACCCTGGAAGGGGGTGAGCAGAGTGGTCTGAGTGTAATACAGAAGGCACCACTACCTGGTAAGAATAAGGAGGAGAAAGGGTGTGGACTACTGGGAGCACGGGCACAGGCCAAGGAGGATAAGAGTGAGGAGAGCGAGGGGTTTGGGTGGAAGGTGGTCTGACTACATGGATAGAGAACTGGTTACAGGGGAGGGTGCAGAGTGTGATGGTGGTGGGGTAGCGCTCGGCACCCACAACAGTGACAAGTGTGGTGCCAAAGGGCTCAGTGCTTGGCCCAATGCTATTTGGGCTCTCTATCTCTGATATAGCACACGGAGTGGGGAGCAGGGTTAGTCTGTTCACACATTATACCAAATCAAAACCAAATAGTTATAGTAGCATATCCCCCCACGCACACACACACACACACACACACACACATATACACTCCCCGAAAACCTGCTTAAAAGTCTGCAATTCATTCATATCAGTTCCATTTTCTTACTTACTTGGGGTTCAATGCCAACAAGTGTAAAATCATGTACCTAGGGCATAGGAACCCCAATGCTGGGTATAGGATGGGGGGAGGTACTGATACTCACTAGACATGAAAAGGTCTTTGAGGTTATTATATCAGAGGGCCTCAAGATAGCAGTACAGTGTGACAAGGCTATGGTCAGGGCAAATTGGATTCTGGGGTGCATAAGGAGTGGCATCTCCAGTAGCAGAAGGAGGGATGTTGTGCTACCATTGTATCACTCTCTGGTATACCCCTAGCTGGAGTACTGTGTCCAGTTTTAGAGTCCGCACTTCAGAAATGACATAAGGTGGAGGTTTTCCAGAGGAGGGCAACTAAAATGGTTCAGAATTTTCACAGGAATCCCTACAAGGGCAGGCTGAAGAATCTCAACATGTACACTCTGGAAGAGAGGAGGGTGAGAGGTGACATGATCAAGACCTACAAAGTACCTCACAGGGATAAAGAGGGTTTAGTTGGGGAGTTTCCTTCAAATGAGGATGAGCACCCAAACCAAGGGACATACAATGAAGCTGGGGGGGCATTCAGGATAGATGTGAATAAATATTTCTTTACTGAAAGGGTGGTAGATGCCTTGAACCAACTGCTAGGAGAAGTGGTGAAAATGAAAATGATAGGGGGCATGAAGCATGCATGGGATAAACATAGGGGTATATTAGAACAATGGGAAGGAGGGGGCCAACGGAGATCAATAGGGCTATGGAAGTGGAGTAGGTTCAAGTTAATTACAGGAAAAATCCAATAAGCAAGCTCATTCAGAAGGAGGTACTGATGGACACAAGCAGAATAAGACATGCAGTAGCATATACAGGCAGGAGTTACAAGTAAGTAGAGAACACTTGGGCAGACTGGATGGGCTGAGCGGTCCTTTTCTGCTGACAAATTCTATGTTTCTATGGCATCATGTGTTAATTCAGGTGCAGTGTTTATTCAAAGTTGGGCTTACCATACATCCAGATGTAAGGTACAGTAAATTACTGAATTAGATGCAGCCTACTTACAGTACAGTAAACAGAACCCCAGTGCTTCGAGAAGTTGTTACTCTTCATAAGGCTGCTTAAAGAGGTAGGGTTCTATTTGCAGTGTCCACACCAGTATGCTGATCTTAAAATCAACGCCACATCTGAAAGAGTACTTGATTCGTCCTCACTCCATTTCTTCCCCACTTTGAAAACTACTTGTCCTGAGTTAGTTTTGGGCTGGCAGCACCTTGTCTGTGTTGGAAGATGACCAATAAGTGGCACTGAAAGACATCAGACTTCACAGACTGTGAAGGCAGCTGCTCACGGACAGACATAAGGCAATTCTACTGGGGGGTAGGAGGAATTAAGCTGTTGATTACCTAGAATCTGCAGCTTATCCATCAGGTAGGGAAATGGGCAGACTAGGTGGGCCAAGCGGTCCTTATCTGCCTTCAAATTCTATGTTTCTATGTTTCTCACCCACCATCTTGGCAAGAAGAAGCCTGTAGCTGTGGTCACTGTGACTGTTCAGGTGTAGGGATTGGGGGACCAAAGGGGACAGACCTAAGGAGATAAAATCATAATAAAAAGTGTGAGACCTTCACCAGCTTTCCAAAATGCTTAGCAGTAAAAGAACACATTAAGTTTTTCAAATGACAACACAAGCTGGGGAGCCCTCTGTCTGCCATCTAACACCAGGCATCAGCCAGCATCAAATTGTCTAAAGAAGGCAGTATGGTCATGTGGTTACTGAAATACTGGGGATTACAGATTCATAAGAACAAAACAATATCACACAGAAGCTGGCACATATGCCTATAGCAGCTGTCTCCTGCTTCTCAGTACTTATATTTATACCCATTGAGGTACTTGAATGTTTCTATCTTATCCCCTCTTTCCCTCCTCTCTTCCACTGAGTACATAATGAGGTCCCTTAATTTCTCCTCATAAGTCTTGTGTTGCAAGCTCTGTACCATCTCATTTGCCCTTCTCTGGACCATTTCCAGCCTGTTAATATCCTTATGAAGGTGTGCCCTCCAGAACTGCACACAGTACTCCATGTGAAGCCTGATCATAGTTTTATATAATGGCATCACTACCTTATGCTGGTGATACCCCTGCCTATGCACCCCAGCATGTCACTGGCCCTCCCAGCTGCCTTACCACTTTAACATTTTCAGGTCATCTGAAATAAGAACCCCCAGGTCCCTTTCCTTCTTTGTGACTGCCATCAACCCCCCCCCCCAATCCTGTACCTTTCCTCAGGGTTTCTGTGTCCCAGGTGCACACTTTTGCACTTTTTTGAATTAATATTCAATTACCAGTCCTCAGACCATTTCTCAACCTTCTCCAGGTCCCTCCTCATTTTCTCCACCTCTCTGGGGTATCCACTGTGTTACAGATCTTGGTGTAATCTGCAAACAGGCAGACCTTTCCCTTCAGCCCTTCTGCAATGTCAGTAATGAAGACATTGAACAGGACTACCCCCACGACCAATCCCTATGGCACCCCACTGATCACTCCCTCTCCCCAGACTGCACCCCATTTACCACCACTTTCTGCCTCCTGTCTCTTAGCCAGTTTCTAACCCACTTTACCACCCTTTCTCCCATGCCCAGCCTACTCAGCAAATTTATCAGCCTCCTATGTGGAATGGTGTCAAAGGCCTTACTTACATCAATGTAAACATTGTCCACTGCCCCACCCTGATTTACTTCCTTTGTCACCCAGTCAAAGAGATCAACCAGATTTGTCTGACTTGACCTCCCCACTGTGAATCCGTGTTGCCTATGGTCATTGCCTCCGATGCCTTCTAGATGCCTCACTATCCTTTCTTTAACCAATGTCTCCATGATCTTCCCCACTACTGAAGTGAGGCTGACTGGTCTGTAGTTCCCCGCCTCCTCCCTACTGCTGGATTTCTAAAGAGGGCCAGCATGTGCCCTCATCCAGTTCTCTGGTGCCACCCCTGTGTTGAATGACTCACTGAACATGGCTGCCAAGGTACTGCTATATCCCTTCACAGTTCTTTTAATATCCTTGGGTGTATGCTATCTGGTCCCCTCGCTTTGTCCACCATTAATTTACTCACCTTCTGCAGGATTCTTCTGCCTGTGAATGGACTATTGTCCATCTCTTCACGCCTTTGCAACTGCTGTGGCCCTTGCCCCTCCCACTCTTCTCTGAATACTGAACAGAAAGACATAGTAGATGTCTTGGAGGGGGGCACATGACAGTTCTTAGGAGTGGTACTTTCACTTCCAAATACTTAAACAGCACATATAAGCAATCAGCATTCGGCATTGACAAATGCTTGTTGAAATAGAGATGTACTCTGGAGGAAAAGTGATGAAAAACTTTGGACAAAGAGATGTCACTTGGTACAGTCTTTTTTGTATGCTGGTTTCCCTAGAAAGAAGAGAGGAGAATCCAATCAATCAATCAATTAATCAAAGTCTTTATTTATCCAGGCGGTCACCGTTGAGCAATGCTCATTTGCAAGATGGACCTGGTTAGAACATGTATACATAGTTAAAACATTCCACACAGTGATAGTACATTCATAATATGGACAGAGCCCCAAGATGATATTACATATGAGTAAGAAAATACAGATAATACAAACATAGATAATACAATGCATGGGTTCATATTAGTGAGGGATAGCATCAGCATAGCCAAATACAAGGTACAATGCACATATCATTATACGAAGGCATTGACTGCAGCAGCAGTCTAGGTAAGAAATAAGATAACAAAGAGTGGGAAGGAGAGGAATTAAGGGGAGTAAGAAGGGGGTGTGTAATTCTGGCCGAAACAAACCCAATCAGTTAACATCTTTTCTTTAAGAAAGATTTTAGTTCAATGTGGTCATTTAGACCTTTGCCTTTATAAGCACCCTTCATGTTTATGTAGTAGTTTTTTCTTTCACTGAGAACATCATCCCTGTTTCCACCTCTTGGTCCCAATACAATGTTTTCAGTACCTATGAAACAAAATTTGTGTTCCATTCTGTTTTTCTGCATTTTTCATATGTGTTGCCCACACATAGTCCTTGTTTTCATTACTTATTGCTCTAAGGTGGTCCCCCATCCTTTCTTTCATTTTCATTTTTGTCTTGCCAATATTATATCCTTCATATGAAACATAGAAACATAGACTTTGACGGCAGATAAGGACCGCTAGGCCCATCTAGTCTGCCCATTTCCCTACCTACAGGATAGGCCGCAGATCCTAGTTAACCAACAGCCTATATCTTCCTGCCCCCCACAAGAATTGCCTTATGTCTGTCCCACGTATTCTTGAATTCTCCCACAGTTTTAGACCCCATAACTTCCTCAGGAAGGCTGTTCCATGCATCCACTATCCTCTCTGTGAAATAATACTTCCTCACATTGCCCCTGAACCGCCCTCCTTCTATCTTTAAATTGTGTCCCCTTGTTCTTGCAAGTCTCTTTTTCTGAAAGATGCTACCCTCTTGGACTTTGTTGATTCCCTTGAGGTACTTGAAAGTTTCTATCATGTCCCCCCTCTCCCTTCTTTCCTCAAGGGTATACATATTAAGCTCCTTTAGTCTCTCCTCATACGGCTTCTCTTACAGACCCTGCACCATTTTAGTTGCCCTCCTCTGGACTGCCTCTATGTGCAGAATGATAGATGTACCACACAATGTAGGTGGTATCATAATTAATGTATTGCTTTATCTGATTCATCCTACCATGATAGGGGTTCCTAAACATGTTGCACTCATATACATACTCACAGAATTTAGAATCCCTACATTTTCTGCAGCCTTTTGGGGGTGGAGGCATCCAATTTATGGGTTGCTCAGGGCCATGAGAAGTACTAACTAGAATATCCTTCATGTTCCTTGCTCTCCTGTATGATATTCTGGCTGGTAATAATGAGGTTTCTGCTAGTCTACTGTCAGCAACAAGGACATGCCAGTACTTACATGCAGTATAATGTCTCGCAACTTTCATGATCTGGTACTGAAAGTTGTAACAAAATTTTAATTAGGTCTGGTACATCCAACTTTTTTTCATTTTCACTAGACAGCAGGACTTATCTTTCTGTTTTGTCACATATTTATCTTGCCTTTTTTAAGGTGCCAGCACTATAACCCCTTTCCATAAACCTTTGTGTCTGTACCTCTAGCTCCCTTTCCAAGTCTTATAAATGAACCCAAAAGAGAGATGGTTGGAAACTACAGTATATGTGAATGTACAAGAGATTACCTGGGAGCGGGTGTTAAAAGATGACAATGTCCACAAATCTAAATTTAATATGTTATCATAAAACCATATATTTTATGATGACATATTGAATTTACATTTGTGGACATTGTCATCTTTTATCAACAACTTTCCCTCCTCCGGCCCCAGGTAATCTCTTCTGCATTCACACATAGTTTCCAAACATCTATCTTTAGGGTTCATTTATAAGTGTAAATATTTATATGTATCCTATAGAATAATTCCATAACACTAAAGGGGTTTTAGGAATACATAAAATGTTTTGAGAATGCTCTCCCCATTCTCTTCTTTTTCCTTTCCTTCCTTTTTCATTTTCCTATTACTCTTATGTATAAATAAGCCTATACATAGGTAACCAGGTTATTCCTAGAATAAAGTGTATTCAATTTAATACCTATAAAATGTTTAAAATATATACTTAGACCTTAGTATTAGGCTAATACAAAAATAAAATGTGGCAAGAAAGTAACCTTTTGAGACATAATTAAATGCTGTTGTCTCTTACATTGTATAGGAGAATGTGTACTTGTGCTACCTAGTTTTTTGTTACTTTGTTCCACACATCATGTTATTTATTCTGTATTGTGATATGTAGTTTTAAACATGGTATATGGAAATGTATAAAATTGTTAATTTATTGCACTATTTGCACTTTAAATAGATTAAGCACACGTGATCAGGATTATATGCTATAAAAACAGTGTTCGCTAGCGAGCACTATCTTTGACAAAGACAATTTTGGTTGAAACGTCAGAGGTCATTTGTTGATGCTTTTCCTCTAGGTGAGGGCCTTAATTGGCTTTTAAGCACTGTTGTGGTGTTAAAATAAAAATAACTTGGATGGTTAAGCAACCTTTTGCCTGGCTTTATTTTTTGGTGCAGAGTTGGCATGTGACTTTGTTTTGGTTCTGTTTGCTTTGTCACTGGGCACCCGCCTGTCCATGTGTGGCTCTTTTTGTTCTCACATTAGTACCTCTAGAGTAATGCACAGGATGCTTTATGCACTGAAAAGCCAGTTTCACCACATAGAAATGCTGAGAAATGAAACAAAACCTCATTCCCCATCAGACGCCTGGTAATGCAGGATGACGACTCTGCAGTTCTGGAAGTGAGTCACAGTGAAGCCGGAAACAGAGGGCCAGCAGCAATTGGAATCACAGAGATCATTTTCTCCACTCTGAAAGAAATAAACCCCTTTGGAGATGAGGAGGCAAGAACAATACCAGAGAATACCATGTTGGGATCGGAAACATCAGGTAGAGCACTGAGGAACATTAGAGGTGCATTTTTCGCCTATGAATGAACTGCTTTAAAATCACGCAGAACATATTGGCAAACTAAAATCATTGAAGCCTATCTAGATGCAGGCAGAGTGCCTTGTGGTCTAATGATTATAAAGGACCCCTCATTTGGACTGGATGGTCAGGACTTTGTCCCCAGATGGAGAAAAGTAGGCACTGAAGCAACAGATAAGTAGATGGAATTTATTGTAGAAAATTTAAAAAAGATCAAATAAATGTTGATAAAGAACTTAAAAATAAAAAGGTGGACTTAAAGCTTTATTCAGAACATTCTAGTTTTCCTAAATTTAAAATGGAACTACAAAAAGAGTTACAGTTCCAGGAAAATAGGATTTGTGCCACTAAGAAGTGAAAATTCACAAGAAACATAAACACAATTTATTGTGCCCAGTTTTGGTCACCTGGTGGGAAAACAGAAATAGTGATATTTGAAAAAGTTCAGAGGAGGGCCACTCGCAGCATACTGGAAACAAAAGGGCATGACTATCACACAAGATTGAGCATCTTGGGCCTTTACTCATTGGAATATAGGTGACTAAGGGGTGACATGTGTATGATATTTAAATCACTCACTGATCCAGGCCTATGGGAACTTCTGGGGTTGAATTTTAGGGAATTATCCTATACCACTAGGGCCCATCCCCTACAACTATTGGTAGTTTGTTCTAGAACAGAAAGAAGGAAATCCTGGCTTACCCTAAGAATAACCAATATTTGGAATATGCTCCCATTAGAGGTAGTAGCCAGTGATAGTATGAGCACTTTTCAGAGTAGATTAGATAGTTACATTATTAAGCATATTTCAGGTTACCCTTGATATGGCGAGCAAAAGGACTTTTGTCTAATATTGCTCTGTTTTTACCTATGAGACCTATGAGAAATATCAAAGGGGACATATATTTAGTTTGCTGAAGCACAGTACTGGAAAAAATAAAAAGAACCAAATCCAGGACCCAAGAACGGCAAAAAATAGGGTACATTTTACCCTGGTCTCCATCTTGAAACCCAGCTCGAGTGCAAGTGAAACCAGTGCAACAAGTTGGTCAAGTGTTTTGGAGACAAATGATTCTGAACATCCTGAATGTTTTTAAGAAATAAAGAGACAGTACAGATGGGGCAAGAGGACGTGATGTTACCAACTAGACCCAGAAGGACATGCAGAGGACGACAAAGTGCAGGGAGGGTTGGGAAAGGTCAGCACATACAAAAGAGATGCTACCAGGAATATCGGAGGAAGAGGAAGAAATGGTTCTATGTTATAATGGCAATCTCGGAATAGCGATCACCTTTAGGGCAAGTGTACATAGCCAAAAATTAATTTTGGCGATGCACACTTGCAGCAAACATCAAGAGGGTGCCCGAGATCGAGGGGATTTTTTTTTAAAGTGGGGGGCTGTGCCCCCCGCACACCCTCACACACCCTACTAATGGGTTCTTAACTCCAGGGGGGAGTATATGTTTGGGGGTTTAAATACTTAGAAAATAAAAAGCCACCTGCTTTCAAAAAAAAAAAAACACACCTCACCGGACCCAAACCCTGCACCCTGCACCTCCCAACTGACCACACTCCCCACCACTCTAGTGGACCAGCTTGGCAGCTGCCTGGCACACCC
Organism: Neoceratodus forsteri; assembly: GCA_016271365.2. Taxonomy (NCBI): domain Eukaryota; kingdom Metazoa; phylum Chordata; order Ceratodontiformes; family Ceratodontidae; genus Neoceratodus; species Neoceratodus forsteri. The sequence goes on from CM057451.1 coordinate 422,058,956, forward strand.
ATTCCCACATACCTTTTCTACCTTTCCTCTCCCACCCCACATGTGTGCACGCATGTAGCTTCTTGTCACACTGCCTTGCCCACACAGGTAATGAGTCGCTACCCTGCCAGGTAGCCCTGAACACAGGCGCTGTAATTGAGTTGCGGTTTTTATAGGTGCTCAATTGCAGTCACCTTGCTCACAGGATACCGGAAGAAACAGAACTGTGGATAATATCATTAACCTTTCTGACAGACCACTATCAGCAAATGAACTAAGTTTCCTCAATAAGGGCTTTTCTTTTATACCAACAACAAATCTTGATTTTTTTTAAACAACTGTTGATTTAAATCATTTGTTCAGAAGTCTTAGCTTAAGGTGCTTCTTTAGCCAGGTGTAAACATAGGGAGAGAAATTAGTATTGACAGTATATCTACTACAAGCTAAATGGAAGCCCACAGGCAGCTGAATAACTCTTATTTTTATGTCACTGCTAGACCAAATTTTATCCAGGTCTTAAAAATACAGATTGATGGCTATCTCCAGTGGGCTTTCAGTAGTGGTGGGCGAAGTGGCCAAAATTCGCTCAGAGAAGTGATTTGTGGAGTAACGCAGAATCCGTGAAAGTGCTAGAAGACTTGGTTTGCTGGCCAAGGCACCTAGCTTCACCTGAGCTCTTTCCTTCTAAGACTGCTTGAAAGGCAGAGTAGAGAAACTTACCAGAGCAAGGGAGAAGGATTAAGACTTAGTTTGGCTAAGCAGATTTACTGTGTGGTGGTGTTTTTATTTTTTACTCACAGGGATTGCTACTGTTTGTTGCTAACATTTCATTGCTTTATTTTCTCTGATTCAAATTGTTGTTGCTGGTATACCTTCTTCTGCATTATTACAAGGTGTGCCTACAGGTGTGTGCTAACAGATTACTGCTGTAATCTTCTGATTCAAATTGTCTTTTGCAAGGTATATCTTCTGTTACTGCTTTATTTTCTGGAGCAAAGTGTTTCTTACAGGGTATATCTTCTCTGAAATTATTACAGGTGGTGCTTTACAGGTTTTACAGTTTTATCTAACATTAGGATAAGCTTTCAGGTTACTGCATTTGTTGTTGACTGATTGTTTCTGCTCTTACCTCCTTGTTCTTTCGTCCGTGGTTCTTCTTTTTAGGCAGGGGAAGGGCCCAGCCACCCACCCCATCCCCAACCACCGCTACACTCCTTTTATAAGGTACCACAGTTGTGACATTTCCTGTGGCAGAGCAGGAAGGGCGGATCAGTGGGGCCTCCACAAAGGATCTCATTTACAGGGCACTAGTAATTTAACTTGTTATAACAAGTTAAACAAAGCACAATTAAACCATTACTTGCATTTTTTCCTTCTAATTACTCTGACTAGGTTACAAACCCAGCAACTTATTTGGAATGGATTTCATTAACTGCAGGTACTGTGGAACAATTTTCAGAAGGACAGTCTTACAGGATTTAGGACACTGTCCTACATGCTGGGCCTTTGGAGATCTTAGGTCTCAGCTCCGGGCAGCATGGGCAGAGATTGCACGCCTCAAATTTCATATTGAAGAGGAAATACATTATAGGAACCACCGCCATTTCCCCAGCATCCAACAGAAAAACCTCGACGCAGAGGGTAGTTGGTCCAGGAGGTTGGCAGGTGGTTAGGAGGAGCAAATCAGGTGCCCCATCACTCTCTCCTCTCCAACACATTACCTCCAAAACCATATAAACACTACAAACAGGTATCTGCCTCTATCTCTGAAATCAAATAAAGAGGCAGAAGACACTGCAAACAGGACACTGCAGCACAGGAGCTAACACAACAATACTCACCCAAATCAGGAACCAAAACTAAACAAGCACAAAGGAAATCCAAAAACTTCGATCATAGGAGACTCCATGATTCGGGGAGTTGATACCCATCTCCAGCCAGGGTGATGGTCAGATGTCTCCCAGGTACATCAGCATGGAGAGACACTGACCGCATTACTAAATTGTTCACAAAGCAGGAGAAAACATTGATGTCCTAGTACACATAGGGACTAATGATCTACGCCAGCCGGTCAGTTGTGGAGACCAAGGAACACCTGACTAGGCTGGGTGACAAACTTATCATCTATTTCGATCCGGCATCTCCTTCTCTGAGATCCTGCCAGTCTGGGAGAAGGAGCAGATGGACGGAAGGTCAGAAAAGCGGAGATAGGGGAGCTAAACACGTGGCTCAAGGACTGGTGCCAGGAAAAGGACACAGATTTGTAGGGAACTGGCAACAGTTCTGGGAGCGAAAGTTCTTTAAATTTGATGGACTGCATCTGACTAAAGAGGAGTCAGTGCATTGGGCAGAAGTTTGACGTCTTTGCAGAATATTTAAACTAGCAAATGGGAGAGGGTGCTGCACCCATACGTCGAATGGGAAGAACACCCCTCCCCTCAGCTAGTGGTCAAACAGGAATTCAGCGTGTTTGCCATTCATTTGCATCACCAGGTAAGAAAAAAGGTTTGTCTCCCCATACGATGCACAGGGGTAATGCCAAACTTCACCCAACAACTAACACTTCAAAATCTGGCCAATGGAAAATCATGTACACAAATGCTCACAGCCTGGGAAATAAGATCCCAGACCTGCAGGCAATAATGTCAGAGGCTAAACTGGACATAGTAGCAATTAGTGAGACGTGGTTTACCAGTAACCACACTTGGGAGACTTCAGTACCTGGCTATGTATTGTTCAGAAGAGACCGAGGTGCAAAAAGGGGAGGAGTGGCCCTGTATGTTAATGAAAATATCAAAGCTACAGAAATTCAGAATACACATAAGGAGCCAGAAGAACTGTGGGTCACCCTGGAAACAGGAAATGGGACAGCCATAAGAACTGGGGTTGTCTACAGGCCCCCAGACAGGGGGAGGACATAGACACATTACTGTTAGAAGATATACAAAACATGACAGCTAAAGGGGAGGTTCTGATAATGGGAGACTTCAACATGCCAGATACAGATTGGTCAATACCAGCAGGAACATCTGCCAGAACTAGACTCATAGTGGATTCCCTGCAGGGGGAGGGCCTCAAACAACTGGTACAGCAACCCACAAGAGACAGGGCTATCCTAGATCTAGTACTGACTAACAAAGAAGGGATCACAGATCTCCAGGTAGAAGGTCACCTGGGGGCCAGTGACCATCACATGGTATGGTTCAATTTGGCTACTACATCTAAATCATCCCATTCCAAGGCAAAAATATGGGACTTCAGAGGAGCTGACTTTGATAAGATGGCCAACAGAGTTAAGCTAGCCCTGGCAAAAACACAGGTGAGGAGGTACAGGCAAAGTGGGCAAGCATTAAGGATACAATACTTGAAGCAACATCCCATTGTGTTAGACAGAAAAGGAAGTGCAAAAGAAGCGGAAACCACTTTGGTTCTCAAATACAGTAGCAGAAAAGGTCAGAGCCAAAAGGCTGGCCTTCAGAAAATATAAGGGAACACAGCAGGATGAAGATAGGGAGGCATACCAAACTGCCCTAAGGGAAGCAGGTAAGGCAGTAAGGCAGGCAAAGTCCCAAACTGAGGAAACACTAGCACGAACAGTAAAAGAAGGTGACAAGACTTTCTATAGATACATTAGTGAAAGGAGAAAGTCCAGAGGGGGTATTGCTAAGCTTAATGGAGAAAAGGGGCATGTGAGGAGGAGGACCCTGTAAAGGCATCTATCCTAAATAGATACTTTTGCTCAGTATTTACTGAAGAAAGGTAGGGCAGGGCCCACAGCTCAGCATCATGGACACAGGGGAGGGAGGTGAGCACTACTCCTTCACAAAGAAAGGGTCCTACAAGAGCTTGCTAAGCTCAGGGTGGATAAGGCAATGGGACCTGATGGCATACATCCCAGGGTACTTAAGGAGCTAAAGGAGGAACTAGCAGAGCCATTATTAGAATTGTTTAGTGAGTCTCTGAGCACAGGAGAGGTCCCAGAAGACTGGAGAAGGGCTCATGTGATCCCACTCCACAAGAGTGGTAGCAGAGAGGAGGCGGGGAACTACAGACCGGTCAGTCTTACCTCAGTAGTGGGCAAGATTATGGAGGCACTCCTTAAGGAAAGGATAGTGCAACACCTGGAATCCATAGGGCACAGGATCCAAGACAGCATGGGTTTACAAAAGGAAGGTCCTGTCAAACTAATCTCATAGATTTCTTTGACTGGGTAACCAGAGTGGTGGACCAAGGGGGAGCAGTTGATGTCGCCTACCTTGACTTCAGCAAAGCTTTTGACACTGTTCCACATAGAAGATTGATAAATAAGCTAGGTAGGCTCGGGGTGGGTCAGAAGTTGGTCAACTGGGTGGCAAACTGGTTGACTGGCAGAAAACAGAGAGTGGTAGTAAATGGTATACAATCAGAAGAGATGCAAGTCACAAGTGGGGTACCTCAGGGATCAGTCCTGGGGCCAGTCCTATTCAACATCTTCATTAGTGACCTCGCAGATGGACTAGAGGGTAAGGCTTGTCTGTTTGCAGATGACACCAAGATCTGCAACAGAGTAGATGATCCAGATGGGGTGGGCAGAATGAGAAGAGATCTGGATAAACTAGCAGAATGGTCAGAAGAGTGGCAACTGGGTTTAATGCAAAGAAGTGCAAAATCATGCACATAGGGAAGAGAAACCCTAAGCCACTTATAGGCTGGGAGGGGAGTTGCTAGCAGTCACAAAGGAAGAAAGAGACTTGGGCATCATCATCACTGATGACCTAAAATCATCCAAGCAGACCTCTAAAGCAGTAGGTAAGGCTAGGGGGGTGTTAGGGTGTATTAGTAGGGGTATCACAAGTCGTAAGAGGGAGGTAATAATCCCTCTGTACAAGACATTGGTTAGGCCCCATCTGGAGTACTGCGTGCAGTATTGGAGGCCACACCTTCACAAGGACATTAACCAAATTGAGGCAGTCCAGAGAAGGGCAACCAAAATGGTGCAGGGACTGCATCAGAAGACATATGAGGACAGATTAACGGAGCTCAATATGTATACCCTTGAGCAAAGGAGGGAGAGAGGTGATATGATCGAGACATTTAAACACCTTAAGGGCATAAACAAGGTGAAAGAGTCTAACATGTTTAAATATAAGAAAAATAGCAGGACAAGAGGACACAGCATGAGATTAGAGGGAGGCCGATTAAGGGGGAATGTGAGGAAATTCTTTTTCACAGAAAGGGTGGTAGATGCATGGAATGGCTTACCACAAGAAGTGGTGGCTATGAATACAGTGCAGGGCTTCAAACAGGCATGGGATAGGCATAAGGGAGCAATACAAATGACTATGAATAGATAGGTCACTGACAGAGCAAAGGCCGATGGCACATTTATAAGGTAGAAAAAGAAATGGGCAGACTGGATGGGCCTTGCGGTCCTTATCTGCCGTCAACTTCTATGTTTCTATGTTTCTATGCTCCACAACACGAAGTGGAGTACTTCACGTTATAATGGGGAGGGCGAAGTCCATTGGAAACAATGACTTTGTGTTATTCCACCTTCCCCAAACCACTTCTCCACCAATTTTAAGGCAAAGTACATTAAAATCAACGTACTTTGCCTCACTTTGTCTTGTTCTTGAGCTCCAAAAGTGAATTTTGCAGTGCTTTATGGGATTGCAGGTCACATGGGCTCTAGACTGTTCTGCACAGCCTCAGTTCTGTGTCGTGTGTGTAGTGGAAGATGGAAACAGTTTCCTCTCAGAGCTCTGCAATTCAAATCCTCTAAAAGCAGTTAAAAAAGTCTATTTGAGCTATTTTTTTCGCTCACAATTTACTACATTGAGAATAGGAAACCCTCCTGTGCTCATATTATTGAGTGTTTATTTTTTGTGTGTGGATTTTGAATGTTAATTTAGAACAGTCAGTGTGTGTACTGTGAAGTGTGCTTTGGGGGAGGGGCATAACTGTGGTGTAGGTAGATTAACTGGGAGAAAAAGGCAGTCTTTCTGTTTTGGTTATATTTTGCTTGTATAACTGTGTTAATGTACTGTACGCACAGTAATATTTTCAGTAATTCTTGACATTTTTTTTCTGATTGTGGTGGTGCAACAGTGTAAAATTTCAGTTTGTTTAAAACATTTGGTTATATTACTAAAGGTTTTCAAATTGCTACGCATTACTTGTAGTGTGTGTGAGTGTGTGTGCGATGCGTGCCATTAAATCAGACACCTTTTATTGTGCCACAGAGTAACTGCAGCAGTGTGAACCTGCTATCCACCGCACCTGCATGAATTTTTTATACTGCTTTGTGATATCCTTACTGGTAGGGGACTGTTACTGCTGTGCACTACCCCCCCAACCGGGAAATGGTATTCTTTTCCAGATTTGGTTTTGTGACTTATGAGCACTGGTTAGGTGTCATCGTGCCTTTGCGTCTGCATCTCCTGAGTGCGCTGCGGAATCTTAATCTCTCTGTGTGTTTGTAGTACACCATTAATTCTGGGAGCCTTTGCATTTCTTGTTATGCTCTTATTTCACTTCGTCAGCACTGGGGAATTTTCTGAACATAAGACAGTAGCATTTTTGGGATGCACATTCACTCTGGTGACTGTGTGTGACCACTGCACACATGAGGGAGTGCACCATTAATTCTGGGAGACTTTGCATTTTTTGTTACCCTCTCATTTCACTTTGTCAGCACTGGGTAATTTTCTGGACACAAGACAGTAGTATTTTGGGGAAGCACATTAATTCTGGTGGCTGTGTGTGACCACTGTGCACATGACTGAGTGTGCCACTAATTCTGGGAAACTTTGTATTTCTTGTTATGCTCTCATTTCACTTCGTCAGCACTGGGGAATTTTCTAGGCACAAGACAGTAACATTTTGGGGATGCACATTAAGTCTGGTGACTGTGTGTGACTACTGCATGCATAAAGTTTGAGTGCACTATTAATTTTGGAAGACTTTGCATTTCTTGTGCTCTCATTACACTTCGTCAGCACTAGGGAGTTTTCTAGACACAAGACATGAGAATTTTGGGGATGCACATTAATTTTGGTGACTGTGTATGGGAAGGGCTGCCAAATATTGTTGTCACTTTGCCTTACTTCGCGTTAAGGCAGAATGACAATTCAAAGTAATAATTACTAGGCAAAGTGAACCTTTTGCATTGGTCACTCCATGTAGTGGAGTGACAACGCGAAGTGCTCACTTTGTGGGCAGTTTGCTGGTGGAATTTAAATTCACTGCATCTCTAGCTAGTAGTGAGGGCTTATAAAATGAGAGGGAAGTGAATTTTTTGACCACTGACTCCCCACTGATATCTCAGTTTTATACCCTTCCCCAAGAACATAAGACCTTGAATCACCCACCTGTTTGACCTATTATTTCTAGTATAGACTCTGTTACAGAACCACTAGTGAAGTTTGTGGATGATAACATTAAATACCTAGTTACATCATTACCCTCATTTCTTAAAGACAGAGGGGTTACTCTCAGATGCCTAAAGGCTGTGGAGTGAAATAACGACAACATGTTAGTAACTTTGGATGTGGAATCATTTTATGCAATCATACTACATAATGAGGGTTAGAGAGCACTCAGCTACTTTCTTGACAAGAGGGAGGAGGGAGTCAGACCAGAAACTGAAGTACTGGTGGACGTTGAAAGGATAGTCCTGGAGGAAAACATTTTTAACTTCCAGGACAAAATGTACCAATAAAAGAAAGACACTGCAATTGGAGTGAGTTTTGCCCCAAATTATGTAGGATTATACATGGGTTACTGGGAGAAAGGTGTAACTTGGGATGCATCAGCTAATCCTTTTCTGTCCAAAATATCACTCTGAAGATGCTTTATTGACAATTTTCTCATGGTGTGGAAGAGTGACAGCTATGAACTTGAACAAGTCATCACATGCATGGTACCACCATGAATTTGACATTTGTACATAATGTAAGCAGGAGCCAAATTTCTATTTTGAACATTGCCATTAAAAAAACTGAAGGCAGGATAGAAACAAACATTTTTAGAAAGGCCATGGATATGAACAGTATCCTATTGACTAGTAGCTGTCATCCTCACCACACCATCGAGGACATCCCAAAAAGCAGATTTTTCAGGATAAAGAGAAATTGTAGCAAGGAGCCAGACTTGAAAGGGAGCTTGAGGTACAGACACAAAGGTTTATGGAAAGGGGTTATGGTGTTGGCACCTTAAAAGAAGCTAGAGAAACATGGGACAAAAGAGAAAGAGAAGTCCTGTTGTCCAGGGAAAAAGAAAAAAGTTAGATGTACCAGACAGAATTAATTTTGTTACAACTTACAGTACCAGATTATCAAGGTTGTGAGACATTAAATATAAGTACTGGCACATCCTTGGTGCTGTCAGTAGACTACCAGAAATATCATTAGTACCACTCAGAATGTGATACAGGAGAGCAAGGAACTTAAAGGACATCCTAGGTAGTTCTTCTCATGGCCCTGAGTGACCCAGAAATTGGATGCCCCCACCCCCAAAAGACTGCAGAAAATGTAGGGATTGTAACTTCTGTGAGAATGTATATGAGTGCAACATGTTTAGGAACCCCTATTATGGTAGGATGAATCAGATAAAGCAATACATTTACTGTAATACCACCTACAATATGTGGTATATTTATCATTCTGCACCTGTGAAGTGTATTATATAGACAAGACAAAAAGGAAAATGAAGGAAATGATGGGGGAACCACCTTAGAGCAATGAGAAATGAAAACCAGGACTAGGTGTGGGCAACACATATGAAAAATGGAGAAAACAGAATGGAACATAAACTGCTTTTCCTAGGTATTGAAAACATTGTATTGGGACAAAGAGGTGGAAACAGGGGTGACGTTCTCAGTGAAAGCGTGAACTACTGGATATACATGAAAGGTGCTCATAACTTAAGGGCAAAGGTCTAAATGACCATATTGAACTAAATTCTTTCTTAAAGAAAAGATGTTAACTGATTGGGTCTGTTTCTCTTCTTCTCCTTTTTCTTGGGACCCAGAGTATAAGAAAGACTATAACAAGTGGCATCTCTTTCTCTGAAGCTATTCACCATTTTTCCTATAGAGTACATCTCTATTTCAAGAGTGGACTCTTAAAAAAAAAAAGCTCCAGGTTTTTATTTCACTATCTATAAGGAATTTTTTTCTCTTTGCTTAAAATCATGCTATCTCCTAGTATACCTTTAATATATTATATGGTAACATATTAAATTTAGGTATGTGGACATTGTCGTCTTTACCAACCACTCCCTCCCTCGGCCTTTAGGTAATCTCTTGTGCATTCACATGTAGTTTCCAACCTTCTCTCTTTCGGGTTCATTTATAAGTATAAATATTTATATGCATCCTATAGAATAATGCCATAACACTAAAGGGGTTTTAGGAATACATAAAAAGTTTTGAGAATGTTCTTCGCATTCTCCTCTTCTTTTTCCTTTCCTTCCTTTTTCATTTTGCTATTGCTCTTATGTATAAATTAGCTTATATACAGGTAACCAGGTTATACCTAGAATAAAGTGTATTACATTTAGCACCTATAAAATGTTTAAAATATATACTTGGACCTTAGTATAAGGCTAATACAAGAATAAAATATGGCAGGAAAGTAACTTTTTGAGACATAATTAAATGCTGTTGTCTCTTACAGTGTATAGGAGAATGTGTACGTGTGCTGCCTAGTTTTTCTTACTTTGTTCCACACATGGTGTTATTTATTCTGCATTGTGATATGTAGTTTTAAACATGGTATATGGAAATGTATAAAATTGTTAAGTTATTGCACTACTTGTACTTTAAATAGATTAAGCACATGTGATCAGGGTTATATGCTATAAAATCAGAATGTTCTCTAGCAAGCATTATCTTTGACAAAGACCATTTTGTTTGAAACAATAGAGGTTGTTTGTTGCTGCTTTTCTTCTGGGTGAGGGCCTTTATTGGCTTTTATGCACTGTAGTAGTGTTAAAATAAAAAGAACTTGGATGGTTAAGCAGCTTTTTGCCTGGCTTCATTTTTTGGTGCAGAGTTGGTAGGTGTGCAGTGATCTTGCTTTGAAAATGAATGTGTAGTTTGATGCAGTATACCTATGCCCATGTGCAATGAATTCACTGTAATTAGTACCAGGAATGAGTACAGTTCAAGAAGGTACAACATGATCTTATATAGGTGTTCCATTGCTGAGAAAAGACATTACACATGCTAAAGGCACACATACATATTGATTTACACTAACCAGTGTAGTGCAAAGCTATGCATTGCAGTAATGCGTAACTGTCATAACTGTGAATACTGGTCCTTCTGTTGTGTGCCAAAACATTGCTGAATGTGACAGCGAATGTACACAGCATGCACATGACCAATAAATGAACAGCTGCACACTGCATCGCTGAAGACAGTTATAACATATTCACCAGCAACTTCTTATAACCACAGCCTGGCAAGGACATGCTCTATAGATTATAGAGTGACAAGAACAACCAAAGCATTACCATTACTTATGGAGCAGACAGCGCTGATACTTACTCTTGAGTGTGAATGTGTTGGTGCCCATGTACTGGTGAAATTCATCATAGGCCATCTCCATGAACCAGTGTTTGTGATAAACATCTTGGAAACCATGATGCATTGTGACACAGTGAGGAATACCGCCATCACTGACTGCCTCCTCAGCCGCATTGATCTTGTCAAGCATGCAATGGATGTTACAACAGCAGACACTCTGTTTCTGTTTCCATGGCCTCACAATGTCCACACAAGCACCTGGGATAAGGAAATAAGCCTAGTCAGTGAAGAACACAGCATTCAGATACCACATGCTATGATGCACAATATCAAATCAGGGGGTAGGGGGTGGTGAACATTGCTGTTGTGTGCAGCACACATATGTATGACATGGTTGTAGCTGCACATATTCGGTACTTAGCAGCACTGGGGAGGGATTGTTTAACCAGGAGAAGCACACTAAGCTAAATCTTTTTTCCAGGTGTGACTTGGGAGCACAAGGAAGTTAAGTGACTTGCTCAGGGTCACACAGTATGCAAGTGGGGCTGTGGGATTGAAACCCAGGTCTCCAGGTTTCCAGCTCAGAGCCTTAAATCACTGCGCTATACTGCCTCCTCCAGGCAGCTAAGGTAAGGCTGGGAAGGCAGCTGGTTATGCAAGTTCATGAAAAATGGGTGGACACTGGCAGTAATTGGTAAATCAGTGACAGAATAATTCAAACTGGTTGTTTTTATTGAAGTATGCTGAGTTATGGTGCATACAATTCCTGGTCATGTGGCAATCGGACCACACATGCCAGGCACTAGTATGACAGCTTAGTAGTGGGAGTGTTACTTCATATACCTACAGACATATTTATACTCATACTTATTCTCATGTTCAGTTACATAAGCATGGTGGTGGTTTTGTTGGGGGGGACTTCATACTGAACAGCATATATAATAACATGTGAACAAGGAAGCATGACACATGTATTCTGTGACATCGATAAAACTATTTTCATACATACTGAGGTGTACATTCCTGTGAGTGTGTCCATTACATGATTTTTGGAGCCCAGGGCTGGGGGTGGGGGAATCCTGATACAATGGAATCCAAGTGTGAAACCAAAAAGCCACAGTAAGCATCTTGTTATGTAATTCACTCAAGTGGATCAGCAACAACGTTCACAGACTAGATCCAAATCTTCTGAAGAACTGTTCCAAGTCCACAGGTAAAAACCATATAACAGGTAAAGACTCAGTGTGCCTTTGATGGTTTACCTGTGTCACCCCATTGGTTGACACATTGGTGCACCATGACCATAAGCAGAAACAGACATACACACATCCATTCCTACTGCCCATCAAGTTTTTGCATACTATATGTCAGCAAGCCTCAAGCATGGCACTGTATAATCACGCAGCATGACTGCAATATTTATTGGTAGGTGGTGTGCAGAATTCATACAGTATGTGCTGTTATACTCAGACTTTGGAAGAAGTGGAGTTGATTACATAGCCATGTGCAGGATCAGTCTCTTGGCCCATGGCTTCACGAACAGATTATCCCTCAGCAGCACCTTATATGCCTAATACAGCTGTGGGTTTTCTTTGTTATGGGGGGCCTTGGCTGCAAACAGAGAAAGAAATAAGGCATGGTGGAGGTGGGAAAGGAACACCTTGCAACAGTGACACAGGCATGGAAATGTAACAATATGGTACACTGACATGTACATTGAGTAAGTGACATTTGCAGTCCTATAAACACTGGTGCGAATGCATGTGCCTATGACATTCCTTGTTTGTCACGCTTTAGGGTGGTGGAGGCAAACACCCATTCAGACAAGGGGAAACTGTTTAAGCATATCAAAAACTGTACAATCAAATTTGCACACAGGGATCAGTTTGAAGCACAAAGCAGTTGCCTTACTTCATCAGGTTGCAAACAATGTTCTTCCCAGCACTCCCATGTCACAACTGCAAATATGCCATGTTTGTATGCTCCTCAATGGAAAAAATATCAACATTCCCTTGACAGAAATGCCACCCCCCCTACCCACCAAACAGCAAAATACAGAATCACATACACTCATGTTAGTGATGGCAAGACTGTGCTTGTGTGCCTCACAAAGTGCATTACTCAGTATATTATAATGTCATCATGGCACAATACATTCATTATGATACAAGGAACACACACACCCATGCGTTAGGGAACAAAACATTCAGCAACTGTTTTCAGTTTGGTGGAGTAAACAGTTAATGCTGTCATTCCACCCCATGACAACCAGGGTCTGGGGGGCGGGGGGATCAGCAAGGCCCAAAAATGATGGCTATGCCAATTCAGGTTGTACCAAAGCAAAAGTATATACCTGTGGCAACAGAAATAGATTATTTTGCTGTATTTGCCTCGGGCCATTTTTTTTGTTTGGGAGGTGTTGGTGTGATGTTGTTGGTGAAGGATTAGTTCACATCACCAAAATAATCACTAATAATGATCCCATACAATGACAGTTTAGAGAATTGCTTTGGCATGGGTGGGCACTTTATTTCTCCTGAATCAAATGGGCTGCACAACCCATTTCAACTGAATCATAGGGTTTTAAAACCTCACCACTCCCCATATTTTATATTCATAAAAGTCAGGAAAACATTGCTTTATGGGCTTCTATGAGTTGAAGTGGATAACATAGGGATTGCAAGGAAATAAAAGGGGTCTGAAATGCAACCCCTGGCTACCTCTGCATAATGATCCTGGGGGGAGCACAAGACATACAATAAAACATCACAACCAGTGAGTATGCCAAATAAATTACTATAGAAACATTTATGTAGACCTTTCTTGTGTGACACCTGTCAATCTGTGTATGGTGGGGGGGGGGGTGTTGTACTTTATGTCTGTAGAACAGAAATGACGCAGTGAAAGAAAGACATCTATGGTGTACTCATCACTTTATACTGAAACACAGCTGCATGCAGTGACTCACCAGTCAGTATTGGTAGTCAGTGGGTTATGTGGTAACACACTATCACTAGGGGCACAGTCAGAATCGGAGGAAGAATCACTGGCAAGCAGGTACAGGTAATAGGGATCATCATAGATTACCTCCGTTTCATACCAGCTGTTGTCAGATTCATCGTGGTACTCTTCCTCAGCACCATGCACTGCACCAACGGATGATCCTGGCATGCTGCATTCAGCACCAGAATCAATCCTTTTACTTAAAAAGGTGCCCTCCATAGTACGAAACATGCTATCCATACAGAAAGACTCAGTTTTTCCACTCTAGAGCTGACATCAAACTGTGTGTGCATGTGCATTCATGGTTTTTCCCCCAGATCAGTGCGGTGAAGTAAGAAGACTGAAAACATTACAAAAAAGGAAGGAAAAACATTCATTATCATAAAAAACAAATGGGCATTTGAAGTCAGGTCAGCATAATCTACTAAAAACTGTGAACTACTCCTTCACACCAGATTCCTTCTGTAATAAAATGTATGGATTGCACTGTATCCTTTTAAATATGGTGTTCTGAGCTAGAGCTCTGAGTGCAAGTTATTTCTACTGCCCTAATATCTTGAGACTGTATGGTCATGCAGGTGATATCTTATCACCTGCTCTAGCATTCCTTTAAAAACTCATTCAAGCATTTTAACGCAGGAGATGAAGTAGCCCCCACCCCCCACACACACACACTTTTTCTTGGTATAAATACATACATACATAAATCAATTAATTAAATAATTAACAAATAAAAAGGGGAATAGCTCAGATCCATGATGTTACCGACCTATCATTAATCTGTGTACTCCATTAAGAATACAAATGAGAACCACAGTAACTTGTCTAGACTTGAAGCCTGGGTTATGGCTAATAGCCTTATTTCAGTCTTCCAGGCTGGCTTTCATAGATCCTATTGCATAGTAGATCACATTTTTACCATTTCTTATTTAATAGAAAAACATGTATAAGTCAGTACAAAAGCTTGCTTGGCACTCCTGTTTTTCACTTTTATATATTTAACTATTAGAGGAAGCTCTGTATCCAATTGACACTCAGCCTTAAATAGTCAGTGGTCAAGAACAATACATTGATGTAGGCCAATGATACTATACTCCTTTTGAGAACAAAATAGGGATGCAAAGAGCCATAAAGGTGGCAGTAGAATACCTGTATAAATTGGGTTTAGCCTTAAATGTAACAAAAAAATAAATAAAATCATGACTTTTGGCAAAACTTCCTATAGAAACATACATTGGAAGATTTATAACCTGATAACCGAGGAGGTCAGTGAAAATAAATATTTAGAGGTGACCCTTAATAAGAATATTAATTGGAAAGGTCATCTAAAGAGTGTGAAAATACTGCAATGGTAACAACAAATAGAATAATAGGTAAGTATATATTACAAGGCAGTAGGGCCATCAAGAGGTTTTGGGGACTTGGAACCTCGAGAGCGAAGCTCGAGTGGTTCCCAAAGTCCCCAAAACCTCAAGATGGTCTTACCACTGTGAAATAGATGCTTATCTGTCATTTTTTGTAATATATGGATCCATTTCAAAATTCTGTGGCTTTTTTTTACATTCTGTGAGCTTGTACTGAAGACACACTTGCACTTGGCTGACCGTCACACTGGAGACAGACTCGCCCCCGCCACTCTCTCCATGTCTGTTTATATTTTGGCAAGTCTTACCATTTAGTTTCTGATCCTTTGGGTAATGGAGGATCAACCAGATAATTCAGTGACAGAAAAAAAGCTGAAGAAATGAAGCATACACATTAGGCTGGCTAATCGAGAGTAAACAGCCGCCATGTTTTCAAAATGACTCTGCCCACCCACAGAGGAACAGTGGCCAATTAGAATGCATGCCATGACTCTGGACGTGCAGGAAGGGACTAGGGACCATGGCAACTGGCTTTATGTGTGAGGCTGACTTGTGCAGCCACTGTGGCATTTCTGTGATAATACTATCGTTCCAACTTCGGAACGATAATGTTATTGGGAGTGAAGTGTGTTATTATGGGGAAACTGGCTATCTAGTAAAAGGAATTTTTTGCACCGTTTTCTATGGTATTATTTTGATAATCTATATATTACAAAAAGCATTAAAAGGTTTTCTTCAAGTTCTGGAACAGACTCCTTTTTAGCCTTCAAGAGGGAATTTACTGTTAATGCCCAGATTCTGTATGGGACAGAAATCTGGGTAACGCAGACGTATATTATAGAATTAGAATAGTACAAAACCACTTCATAAGATTGGTCCTGGCATTGCTAAGAAGGAGACAACTGGAAGTACCATCCATATCCTGTGCCAGGAGTCAGATGATTCTAGAAGCATTGCAGAGTGGTTTTCTGACTCAGGGCATCACAGAGCCCACCGGGGGGTAATTCTTAATCTAGGGTGGACTGCAGAAAAATGGGTGAGGTACTAATGAGGTACCTGGGAGACATTAGAGTGGATATGGGGGTGGACCGAAAATGGTCCATCATCAAAAAAGTAATACTGTCTGCCACAGAGGAGTGTGCTAGACTCAAGGTGAAGACTTTGACGGCCAAAGCACCCAGCTAGTTCAGCTCTGAGGTTGCCCAACTTGTGAGGGACAAGAGGTCAGTCTATAAGAGATACAGAAAACCAAGAGAGAGGTGAATAGGGTAAATTACCTATGGCTGGCCAATGTGGAAAGCAAGGTAGTGTAGCAGGCTAAGGCACAAAAAGAACAGCAAGTAGCTGAACGAATTAAAAAGGGGGAGAAGGTCCTTTTTCACTACGTAAGTGAGAAAAGGGACAGGAAGGACTTGATTGTAAGGCTTTTGAAATGGGAAGAATAGGTAGAGAAGAATGGAGGAAAGGCTGAGGTACTGAATGTACACTACTGCTCTGTCCTCACAAGAGTAAAAGATGGACTGGTGCCTACAGGAGGGAGAAGGGGAATGGGGGAATGGAGCATGGATGTGGTGGTAGAGGAGGATGGAGTGAGGGAGGGGCTGCTAGTACTGAAGGTGGACAAATCACCAGGTCTGGACAGCATACACTCAAGGGTACTGAGCGTGCTGGTAGGTGAGCTTGCGGGGCCTCTGACAGGCCTGTTCAGTAGTTCCCTGGAGTCAGTCATGGTACCACAGGATTGGATAATGGCAATGTTGTTCCCATCCACAAGATTGGTCCCATACATGACTGGGGGAATTACAGATCGGTCAATCTGATCTCAGTCATGTGCAAGGTCATGGAGAACATATCTAAGGAAAGGTTGATAGGGTATCTAGAGGACATTGGTCTCAAGGATGAGAGGCAGTACATGTTCATGAGAGGGAGATCACGACAAATTAATCTGATTGACGTCTTCACTGGGTCAATATGTCAGTCGATAGGGGCCAGGCAGTGGATATCCTTTATCTGGACATCAGCAAGGCCTTTGGCTCTGTACTCCACAAGAGGTTGATTAGGACATTGAGGGATCTTGGAGATGGGAAGAAGATGACATGATGGGTAGAAAGCTGGCTGAGGGTTAGGACCTAGAGGGGGGTGGTGGTGGGGGGAAGAGTTATCTAGCACCAGGGAAGTCATCAGTGGTGTCCTACAGGGCTCAGTGCTGAGCTGATGTTGATCAATTACTTCATCAGTGACACTGGGGATGGCACCTTGGGGAAAAAGGGGGCCTATTTGTGGATGACACCAAACTCCGTTGGAGGAGGACACTGTAGAAGGAATACAAGACCTACAGGAATAGCTGAGAAAACTTGAGAGGTGGTCATGGATTGACAGCTTGGATTCAATGGCAAGAAATGCAAGGTTATGCACATTGGAGCCAGGAATCCAAGGACAGAGTACTATGGGGGGTGATGTCTGGATAGCAGCAACAGAGGAAGAGAAGGACCTGGGAGTGATGATCACTAGTGACCTGAAGTACTCCACAAGGTGCAAAATGCAGCCTTAAGGGCAAGCAAGATGCTGGAATGTATAGCCAAAGGAATCAGCAGTAGGTGGAAGGGGGTTATACTGCCCTTGTACAAGTCACTGGCAAGGCCATGTCTAGAGTATGGAGTAAGATACTGGTACCCAAATCTTAAAAAAATACATTAACCTGCTGGAGATAGTCCAGAAGAGGGCAACTAGAATGACTATGGGTCAGCAGGGTAAAACATACAGAAAGAGGTTGGGGACTCTGAATATGTACTCCCTGGAGGATAGGAGGGAGAGGAGACATGACAGAGACCATCAAGTACTTGAAAGGGATAACTAGGGTGGATAAGGATGGTCTCTTTAAACTAAATGGCAGCAGAACCTTGAGGGAACACAGCCTAAAGCTGGAGGGGGGAGGTTTAGGAGGGAGGGAGGTTAGGAAGCACTTCTTCAAGGAGAGGGTGGTGGCCATTTGGAATGTGCTGCTGGATGAAGCAGCCTCAATGATGTCAGTGGGCAGCTTCAAGAGAGGCTGAGAAAGGCACAAGAGGAGATAATGGGGAATGGGTGGGCAGATGGAAAGGAAGAGTGGACTGGGGAAAGGGGACAGGGTCAGTAGTATAAGCTAAGAACCCCGCAATATGAGCAGTCTACATATACTAAATGGTAGTATTATGCTGGCTTTCTTATATGTTCATATGTTCGTATGGAAGAAGAATTAGAATCAGCATTTATGTAGTGCTTTTCATACACACTGTATCCCAATGTGCTTTACAAGCAATGGTAGTCTGGTAGTGAAGTGACTGAACATGTAGAGGCAGCCATTTCACATATCATCACCCACACACAGCCTTGGACAGTTGCATGAACCTGTCTTGTGGGAAGGGTTGGCCAGGACACTGGGTCAGATCCCCTACTCTTGTGGTAAGGGGTGACACAGTCCATCCTGCAATGATGGCTGACAGTGCTTTCTCTGGTGAAGCAGTTGTAAGTGTGGGGCTGCTGACCTTCAGCCCTGCAACACTTCCTACTTAGGCTAATTTGGCACCAATAATTGTGCAGCAGTTGACACTGCAGAAAGTTGCAGATGAGACTTCGATCTCCGATGATACAACACAGCTGCCAGAGGATCCCCGATTTAAAGAACAGACTTTTACCAATGTAGAGTACTGTAGCAGAAAAAATTGCTAATGGCACTGGACAGAAATAAATTGCACCTTCTATCTCTTGTTGCTGTGGAGGAAGTGACTTTTCAATGGGAATGAGAGAAGATATATACTGAGAGCAGTCACAAGATTCCGTAACAAAAACCTTCACCCTCACCTGACATTCCAGTGATAACTGTCAAGCCCAATGACACAGTGTCATTAAAGGGGCCAACACTGGCACAAGTTACTCCAGAGGCATGCACTCTACTGACTGAACAGTGAGGACCACTGCTCTGTTACAGGGTGTGAATGTTCAATGACCTGCATCTCTTATTTTGAATGACACTTTTGTTACTCATTCCACTGTTATGGGTGGACGCACAAACACAGATATAAAAAATGTGGCTGAATCCATCTCTCCATTTTGTGAGGATCAATTGAGCTATCCATCACCCACGTTTGCACAAGGAAGGGGCAGCACTTCTGTTTTACCCAAACATACTTCTCTTCCTGAAAAGACAATGGGGGTGTGTAAAGGCACGAATAGACCAGCAGTACATCTTTATCCCCCCCCCCAGGTTTGTCACCAGTTGGAACACTGAATGGAGTGGGTTGGAGCAGAGATACAATCAGGCACGGGCACCTGCAACCCACTTGCTCAACCTGAACCCTAGGGATTACAAATAAAATAATCTCTTGTTAGTCCTATGCCTCATATCCTATTTGATAGTGCAAAGTTTGAATTTTCTGTTGCTTCTACTGGACCTGCTGACTCTGTGCCCCAAAAACAAAGCTTCAGAGCTGCATTGTACTGGCAGATCCACTTTCTCTTTTGACCTTTCCTCCTCCAGCTGAGCACTCAGGTGCCACTCTCCCTGCCTGTGTGGAGAATATGAGTCCTGACTGTAATCTCTAAGCTACTGAGGATGAACATTCTGCTTTGCTATCCCATGCTGCTGTCTCTGCTTCAACAAACCCTCTTCTTGCAACAGACAATCCCAGTTCTAACATGGACGTTTCAGGGCCATAAGGAATAGGCCAAATTGGTGGCCACTTCACTTACCATATCTTCACTGGCCACTGCACCCCAGATGGATTCTGCTCAAAAATGGAGATCATTTAGGAAATCAGATGCATTTATGAATTCTCCTGCTGCTGCCCAATGGAGAAATATGTTGTGCTTACTCTATAAGGGAAGCCTTGACCTTCCCTCTGACCACTCTTATTTTGGAAAGGAACTCTTACCAGACTCTTTATACTTTCTTTCCCATGAGATCTACACCCTTATTCATACCCCTAGTGACATGTATTTCGACCTCAGTTTCAAGATGGCAGCAAATCTGGATCATTTTTTTTCTCAATATAACATTCTTTAAGTCACCTCCTTGTGGACTCCTCTTCAGGATATTCCTCTTACTAAGCTGGCCCTCCATGTGGTTACCATTCTTTTTTTGTTGTTAATGCTTTATGTTAGGTTTTTTATATACTTTAAAAGACACATTAGCAATACCAAGTGAAATATGCAACAATAATAAAGTATCACAAGTAAAGAAGGGGAAAAAAATCATTATAACAGTCATATGACCATTTTGTACTAGAAAGTGCAACATCTGTAGGACTGTTACCAAGCAGGAGTATTGTCAAAACAGTACATTCAGGTCAAAGGGTTTATCTCCACTACATCTCCTGTGGCCTAATCTTCCAGAAGCTTTATATTGTTGCAGAGAAATTTTGACATACACACACTTAATAGGCCAGGTAGGCAAATACTAACAGCTAATGACACACACAAAAAATTATTCTGCTAACTTGGTAGATACTTCTTGTTTTCTAATCAGGACATCTATTGCAAGTTTGAGGGGAAAGAGATAGAGAGACAAACATACTGACAAGGGCAATCGCCCTATACCTGTTCTTGGATTTAGATATGTGATGAAGGGAGCCCAGCATTGGTAAAACTTAGGAAGGGTACTAGCTATGACATGTGACATCCAGTCTAGGGACGCCAACTTGTGAAAAGAGGTTAGAAACTCAGATATAGATGGGACATCTGTAGTCCTCCACTGACTTAAGAGCAGCCGTTTGGCTTGGAGGCTAAGCAGGGCCAGCCATTTTTCCTGCACTTTGAGGAGCTTCATCTGTCCAGATGGGATACCTAGTATCCAGAAAAGGGGGTCCCTCCCCAGTTACAACCCTATAATATGATATTCCAGTTCAATCAGAGGACCAGAAGGAGTGAATCAGGGAGCAAGTCCAAAGGATATGGAGCAAATTGCCCCGGGTTGGTCTTACATCTCCAGCATAGATCATCATCCAAAAGCTTACATTTATGGAGCATCTGTGGTGTCCAGTACCAATGCTAAATAATCTTGCTTTGAATGAGTTTGCTCCTCATTTTCAGATAGGCAAAATGGGCCTGCCACCAGCAGTATTTTCACTGGTCATCTGTTATTGTGGTATGTAATGCTGTTTCCCAATTTGCTTTCCCACACTGAGTCTGGGAAGGGATGGAGTCCCGAAGTTCAGCGTAAGTTATACTGGCTTATCTTTTAGGGAGTGAGAGCCAAGATGACAATTTATCCACTGAGGGATGAGCCTGAGAAGATGCTCTCAGGTAAGCTACAATAGAACTACGAAGTTGTAAATATCTCCAGAAGTCAGTTTTGCCCAACCCATTCTCCTTAGCTAGCTCTTGGAATGCCTACCCTAGAGCAAAGGAGGGAGAGTGGTGATATGATCGAAACATTCAGACATCTTAAGGGCATTAACAAGGTGAAAGAGTCTAACATGTTTCAATATAAGAAAAATAGCAGAACAAGAGGACACAGCATGAGATTAGAGGGGAGAATGATTAAGGGGTAATGTGATGAAGTTCTTTTTCACAGAAAGGGTGGTGGATGCACGGAACAGCCTGCCTCAGGAAGTGGTGGAAATGAATACAGTGCAGGACTTCAAACAGGCATGGGATAGGTACTGTATAAGGGAGCAATAAAGATGAGTATGAATAGATAGGCCATTGACAGAGTACAGGTCTATGGCACATTCGTAAGGTAGAAAAAATGGGCAGACTGGATGGGCTTTGTGGTCCTTATCTGCTGTTAACTTCTGTATTTCTATGTTTCTAGATGTTTCTTCATGCCTTTCCTATCTCCCATCATATTGTCCCCCCACCATGTTAATACCTTGACCTTCCAGTGGGTCCAATGAATAGCCTTTCATTCAGGAAGTGGGTCTGCTCAAAGTTTTTCATGCACCTTTTTCCAGATTTTGATGCTGGGACTATAATGGAGTGGTCTTTCAGTGCCCTAGGTAGTGGGTTGCTAAGCAGGAGAGGCAAACTGATGACCTGAGCCTGTGGTTGCTCCATCGCGATCCACTGTGCGACATGTGGTCCCGTGGGAACAAATCATTTCAGTGTCTGTGTGGTGGAATAAGTCCACTTGTAGCCTTCCAACCAAGGCAGGGACCATCCACCCACCCACCAATGGTACCTCATCTTATTTCTGCCATATCTACGGGTCCTGTTATCCCATATGAATTTGCTCAGGAGTGCATCAATAGTACGAAACCACTGGGCAGGGAGCTCTAGCAGGATGTGTGATATGATATAGAGAAGTTTGAGTGCTGATATCATTTTGATTGCCGCAGCCTTCCTGGCCAAGGTGAGGTGCAAGGATTGCCACCTGTTCAATTCAGCACCGAGTTCTGCCACCAGCAGCCTCATGTTTATATCCCACATCTTAGTGACATCAGGGGTGATGTGTATCCCTAGAGAGACAATCTCCTCGGGGGACCAATGCAATCCAAAAGGGGCTATAAGAGCAGAGGTGCAGAGAATGTTAAGGGGAAGAACTTCCATCTTAGACTGATTCATTTTCAGGCCAGAGTATGCCACAATATCCATCAGTAAGGAAAGTAGGGATGGGATGGAGGCTGCGGCATTTTTCTGGGGAACTAACAAGTCATCAGCATACTTAAGTGTACTGTATGAGGTACCTCCAACATTAAGCCATGTATACCTTTGTGCTGCTGTATCGCCACTGCTAGTGGCTCTACAACTAACATGAACAACAGTGGAGAAAGGGGGCATCCCTTCTGCTACCTCTGCCAAGGGGAAAGGGGCCCAACAAGGTGGAGTTGGCATGGATCCTGGCCAACGGGCTCTGATACAGTGCTGAGACCCATCCCCTTAATCATTCCCTGATATCTAGATGCTCTGGACCATAGCTAGATAATCCCACTCCAGAGAATCAAAAGCTTTTTCAAAGTCAATGGCAACCACTGCAGCTGGAGTGAGAATAGTCTTGGCATGGTGAAGCAAGTTCAGTAGGGAGTGAATATGGTCACTTCTGTACTGTCCGGGTATGAATCCTACCTGGGAGGGATGAATAAGCTTCGGGAGCAGTGAGCCTAACTGTGCTGCCAGTATCATTGCAAAGATTTTTCTATCTGTATTGATAAGGGATATAGAGTGATAACTAGATGGAAGAGTGAGGTCTTTCCTCTGCTTAGGAAATAGAGTAATAATAGCTTCTCAAAGGGAAGACGGGTGGACTGGCTGCTAGACTTCAAGCAGGAATCCTTCCCCTCACAGAGTCTTCCTTGAGTCCATAATGGCTCCTCTAAGTGTAACTTTTAAGGCTTCCCAAGTATTGCCAGGTGAAGTGTCAGTGGGCAGGTTATTGATCAGAAAGCTAGAGATCTCCTGGGTAAGCCACTGTTTAAAATTTTTATCCCTAAGGAGAAGTGGGTCCAGCTTCCAAGAGGTACTAGTAGGTGTCTGGGGTCCCCATAAAATTTGCAGAAGGACCAGGGAGTGGTCTGTTATGACCATTTGGGCAATACTGGATCCCACGGTTACTTGTGCAATGGATGCTGAGACCAACCAACAGCCTAGCTGAGTATAGGTGCTGAGCACGCGGTGAGAAAAAGGTGTAGTCTCTCTCCCAAGAATGGAAGATCCTCCAAATGTCTTGAAGACCCATATCTGACATGACTTGTTTTGCAGTGAGTCTTGTTTTGGGGTGGCTGTCCTGCATGGCTGAGCTGCGTCTGTCAAAGGATCCAGAGGCAAATTAAAATCTCTTCCAGCCACAATGGAGGTTACAGGCATCACCAGAAGGCTAATAGCTTGTGCAATGTCATAGAAGATCCCCAGGGCATCTTCATTTGGCCCGTAGACATTTTATTGACATAAGTGATCCTTCTGATGTATTTAAGGAAACCAGGACCCACCTCCCCTGTGTGTCCCTCTTAACTTGCATAGGGGTCCATTTCAAATTCTTGTGCAGGAGAATCACCACTCCTCTTTTCCTGGAAGGGATGGAAGAGGAGAAAACCTGTCCCACCCAGTCCCTGGCAAGCTTATCATGATTCTGTCAAGTTAATTTCATTTCTTGAAGGAAAGCCATGGTGGTGTGCAGTCTTTTTAAGTGCAGTAGCACCTGTTTGTGTTTTACCAGGGTGTTAAGACCTCACACATTCCAGGTATATGTGTGTGTAGGTCACCCATTTTCTCGCTGATGAACTGCACATATCCAAAGGGGCATGTGTGCAGGGACCCTGGAGACTGCGGACCACCATGACATTCTATTCTCTCTACCCTTATGAAACAAGTCTAACAGAAACTGTACCTGCCCGATAAGTGTACATACCACTTTAAATAGCTTTGTGGCCTGATATGTTACAGAACATGGTTAACCTCCTAGGCAAACTGCCCCAGCCTTCAAACTATATACATCTCTAACAATAAACATAAGCACATAGCACTTTTTGACAAGCTGGGAGGTCTAATACCAGCTTGGGTACGCCAAGGTTGCCTCCTTATCTCGGGGGGGGGGACGTTATCCTCTTTATTTAGAGGAGAGCAGCTGCTTGTGGGGTGTGTTGAGACTTACCCCCTCAAACACTGAGAATTGATGCTATTCGGGCTACTATAGGTGGGAGCATGAAAGCACAGAGGATGGTATACTCCTCACTGTTCATACTTTCGTCCATTCATTTAGAGGGGACAGCCCATGGTCACTTGAAAGGATTAGGGAGAACCCCTCTGATTATACATTCCCCTCATTTCTTCCTGAGATATAGACAGAGTCCCCACTGTATGGGAAACTCTCCCTGCAGCCAGTGTGAAGGGAGACCATACCTTTTAGAATGGCATGGGCCTTCTTGGGTAAGGATCCATGTCTCAACCTTTCACATCCACTTTAGGACCCACAGCAGGGTGAACCCTCATTTATAATCCTCAGAATAGTGAGTGACCATATGAAATACTTTGCTACCAGATCCAGGGGGCAATATCTCATGTATGTTTCCAGAGTCTTTATTTTAAGTCTACGTATAAACAATGAACACACACTGCTACAGTCCAAACCATAATTCGTAGAAAACTTTCAGCTGTTTGATTTCAACCAGTAGGGGGTATAGAACCCTGTGTCCACAGAGAATATCCAATACAGGCCATTTACCACCCTGCATATTTAGGGAGGGGACCTATAAATTGCCAGTCTAGCAAGCTTTAAGCAACAGAGTCATTTACTCCTTCCACAAACAAGCCCCTCCTAGTCCTCACTGACTCAGAGAAAAATCAATACCTCTACTCCGATTGTTCAGGTTGGGTTAATCTGTGTGGCAATTCCATCATAGGTTGAGAGCTGCTGCTCTCCTCCGCTCAGTCATGGCATGGTTTCAGAGAAGTCAGGATCTTAGCGGGGCTGTCCAGCGTCGTCGTTGGTATACCTGCTGCAGTAATTTCCACCAAGGATTTGGAATTTCCTGAAGTAGAAGAATGCCGAACAGTCGTGGGGGAGATGTCGACCTCAATAGATTCACTGTCCTCTGAGTCATTCTCTTCAAGAGCTTCATACCTATTTGGAGATTAGAAGGCTCTGAGATCTGAAGGGGTCTTTTTAGCAGATGATGATGCATTTTTCAAACTTTCCTTTCTAGCTGTCTCTGCTGGGTGGGTCCTACGCTCATGTTTGTGAGAGTTGTGTCTCTTCTTTGTCCTGGAGGGTATGCCCTTTCAAACACATGCACCACTGCTGAGTCTGGCTGGCTTCAGGCAGGGATTAATTTGTTCAGCCGAAATGCATCGGCCTGAGTTTCACAATCCTGACCCCAGACACCTGAAACACAGTTGTCCGACATCAGTATTTCACCCCCCCCCGAGTTAGGATCCTTAAGTACCGGGGACTGGGGTGCGGGGTGAAGACCCCCAAAACACTTGTTGAACGTGAAATCCTGATGTTGGGCAACCATGTTTCGGGTACCCTGGGTCGGGATTACGAAACAGGCCGATGCATTTTTTGTCAAACATAGCATATCCTTGGGGTGGGAGTGTGTCTCTAATGAACTGTATTTGATTGTAGTGTAGTGCCCTCCCTGCATTCTGGGATCCCCACCATGCGGAACTCTGCTGGAAACATTTTTCAGAGGCAGTCCATAAGGTTGTCTGGGTGAGTGAACAACATAGAGGCTCCTTTGTGTATTATTCTCATCATGGCTGGGTATCTGAGAAAGAGAATAAAATAACCAATTTGTGGAGATATTTGTGCACTTCTGTATTTGCTTTGCAGTGCTCTGAAAGTTCTCTTGAATAATCTTGGTATATTTGAATATTGTGCCCCTGCCAGACTACCTGCCCTTTTATCTTCACAGCTGTCAAAACATCCTCTTTTTTTCTGTAGTCCAGAAAGTGAGTCAGTATTGGGCAAGGCCTGTCCTCCAGTTTAGGAGGAGGAGCAAGTGAGTGATGGGCCCACTATATTCAAGGCCCCTACTTTTCTGCGGCACAGCGGGACCAAGTTCTGCGGCAAGATTACCATTTGCCGCAGAACTTCTGCAGCAGTGGTTTGTAATTTCTGCAGAAGTTCTGCGGCACTAACAAACTACCACATCACAGTGTCAGCTTGTCATCCTGATTTCACTTTCATGGCAGTGGTTATAGCAATCAGGATAGGGGAAGCACAGTAACACTAGTTCAAAAAATAACAGACTTATAGAAATAATTTTATGCCTAAAAAAGCAAAACAAATGCCTCTCCCTTAAGGTCCTTGCCTATTGAGTAAATGAAATATGCAGAAGAGACCGTATGTGATAAATAAGGTATTTCTATACATATGTTATCTATCCCACTAATGAGGTCTCCACTGTGTATCACTTATATATTTGTATGTGCTTTCTACACCACTCATGAGGTTCCCACTGTATATCACTTAAATATGTATATGCAATCTGTAACATACTTACAAATATCTGTGTGTGTGTGTGTAGTGAGAGAGAGAGAGACTATATGTGTGTGTGTGTGTGTGTGTATATATATATATATATATATATATATATATACATTTTATTTCCATAAAATTGCATCCTCATTCATACAGGTCCCATTGGAAATGGAATGAACAGAAAAGAGGAATTATTGCAAAACTTATTTTTCATGCCAGCCTGCTTCCCCTGACATACTGCGTAACACCATCAGGCCATGACATGCACATGAACCGATTGTGAGACAGAGCTCTCCAGCCCATCACAATGTGCCCACCATGTGACAGAACACTGCACCACATCTTCCCCAGCTCAGAGCAGTGATGTGTTCCACCAATCCTTGTGCTGCCCAGCCAGCTCCCAGAGCTAATCTCTGAACCTGAGTTGCCAGCATGGAAACACAGCATCTGGTCCAACAGCTGGCCCTGGACACATTTCTTCATAACTTTTGGGTGACTCTATCAACCAGTGACAATACGTAATCAATAACCCTGGCAAAAATGTGTACAGCGCAATTATTTATTTAACAGGTCTGTTTTTTCAGCAAGTCTACACATTATTATATTCCACTTTTCTGGGCATAATTACTTTATTTTTCTTAAAAGTGACAGTTAAATTCATTTTACCAGTTATTTATTTCAGATGGCATCTCTATACCTTAAAGCCACAAATAAGTTTGTACAAAGTGAGGTATGGACTTAACAGGTCTGTGCTATTGGCAAGGTTTTGTTTAAGTTGACCCAAGTGCAATAATGTAAGACTGAAAATTGTATTAGGCCGTAGTGCAGGTTGAACAAATATCACCATGCCTGGTGTGCTGTGCCATTGCCTCTGGCAGTGGGAGCTGTGGTCTATAAGTGACTGTTAATTTCTGTTGCAGAATGCAGCCATTTCATTAGCTAATGTATGATGTTATAGCAATGATAACATCACATTCTGAGCATAGAGTGGTTTGGGATATAAAACGAGGGGAAGGGAACCAGATTCTATGAATAAACAGAAATGTTAATAAAAAATCACCAAGAAGAGTGAATTCTGCGGCACTGCAGAAGTGCTGCGGTAGATTGCAAGTTCTGTGCAAAATTCTGCGGCTGCAGAATTCTAGGGTCCTTGACTATATGTGTAGAGAAGACCCAGGAGGAAGATCTAGAAGCTGGGGAAGCATGGATTGAAGGAATCTAACACAGTCCTTCTGCTCCGCTCCCTCTGGGATGTCGACAAATCGGAGGCTGTTCTGTCAGCTAGTATTTTCAAGATTGTCCACTTTGTCTTGCAGGTATGTTATGGCTCTTGCTTGTTCTCGCATTGTGTCAGTCATCTGTTGAATTGCTATATCACGGGAACTGATCAGCCGCTCTTATTGAAACAAGTGGCATTCAAAGTTTTGCAGGGTCTCATATTATTATTGACTGCTAGGGTCAGTTCAGTCATTTGCTGTAGCAGCTGGGTGAACAACCATTCTGTTTTGGCTGTTTCAGCCACCACAGGCATGGAGGAAGCCATGTTGCAGACCCAGTGAGCTTCCATGTAGGTAGCAAGAAAAATGCTCCGATCAGGGAATCTGAAGCTGAAAAGTACAGAAAGTGTTGTAGAAGTTAGATATGTTGTATACAACTTCCCCTTATTTCGAAAACAGGCCATCTAGTCTGCTGAATGATGACGGATACTCTCAGTGTTTGAGGAGTTGAAAGATTAGGCAGCCATGTCATTCAGCATGAAGCCACACCCCCCTGGTTACCATTCTTTTGAAGAATGGAGGAGTCAATGTACAGTATTTGATGTGAGATACTTGCTCTCTCAGCAAAGTGACATCATGGGTGTCCCTGAGCTAGTTATGGATAATGAGCAAATCTGGTCAGGGAAGTGGAAATTTAGAGTGAACCTTAGTCATGGGATGACTGGACTACAGCATCTCCCAAGTGTCTTCTTCCTAGGATGGGACAAAGGTCAATTGTTTTACCTGAGGCAGCCTAACATGTTTTAAATGCTGTTCAGATAACCACCTTAGTAATATGTGTGATAAAATATGTTGCAACCTGTGTCTTAAGTTCAGATATCTTAGTTCTCATTGTGACATTTTTTGCAGCAATCATTGTGGGGAAGTTGGGTATTCCTATTGTACTTATCAATGGGCACCACATAACAGAAGTAATAGACCCCCTCAAGACTACTTACTAAACACTGTCCAAAAATATTTGATACAAAAATGACACCAGGATGCTGCAAAACACTTGGCTCACACAGCAGACAAACGTATGGAAGGCCTTTCCTCAGCTGTGATGGATATTTCTCCTACAGATCCTCTGCTACTACAGGAAGCCAACACAGAAGTGCCAACCACAATACACTCTTACATCACCACTATGGCCACCTTTCCTGCTAAATCTGCTCTATGTACCTTATCACCAGTGTTTCTGACCCACAAGAGGAGGAGAACATGACCTCCTGACATGACATTGGTAAACAGGAAGAGATCTCTTAGACACCTGTGGGCACGTCTAAAACAGCTAAAACCAGGAAGTCAGAGAGTTCTTATTCCTATGGGCAACAGGATTAAGGTACTGCATTTGGAGAAAGTTGATTTTGATGGAGGCATGGATTTGGACACTACTTCAATACTATCTTCACAGCCCTTGGTATCCACAGACATGAGGAGGATAGCAACGTGAGAGGATCTGCTCTTAAGCAGAGAAAGAAACAAAAATGATTACTAGGCATGGCAGTAAACCTGATGACAAAACTTGATGATTGCACGAGTCATCTGCCTTTTAAAACTCAATGGATCCCTCCATTTAAATTGCCACACTTAATGTCAATGGTGTCAAGAACATAAACAGACACTATACCCTTTCTTTGTTTAAATCCCTACCCTATAATGTCTTCTTAATACAGGAAAGTAGATTGAACTGTAGCACTGATGTTGTCCAGGCTCTCTGATTGTGGTGCTGGGAACCTTCCTATCAGTCTTTTGGGGATGATAACTGTGACAGGCTTGGGATTTTATTCCAGGGAATGTCATTTACACTGTATAAACTGGTGGACATCAAGCCAGGTAGGGCCCTGCTACTAGATGTGCAATATCAAGAGGAGGGACATACCTTCACTTCATCTTGCGGAATGTAAGGAGAGCACTGCACTTAAAAGATGAAGATTTGGGAGATATTTACCATTTTTTTTGTGTGTACTTATAAGTTATCTACATGACAACAGTTTGGTTATCTCAGGAGTATGATCTTTATAGTTTTTTTTTTTTGTGTGCCTTTATTTTTTTATACCTTTCCTGGTTTTTTTTCTGTTTAACCCCCTTTTTATTTTCTGATGTGATTGTATTTGCATGCTGTTTATGTTTCAGGGGTAAATTGTTTTTCAACACATTTACCATTCTTATTGTCATGAAGAAAATTATGCCTTGGTTGTGCCCCTATTGTTAGGGTTCAATGGTCACTTCTTAGATAAACTCAACATTTTGCAGTTTAATAACTTTTCAAACATTCCACCAATGTGCAAAACATTTTGAATGCACCATCAGAGATTGAAAATCTCTGGATGTGGCAAATTTAATTTCGGTCAGATGTGCGTGTGCAGAGATATGGATTGTAAAAAAATTAGAAAATTATCATTTTTGTGTAAATTCTTTGTCACATCATTTCTCAGAAACTCTGTGGAGTTGTGGTCTGAAATTTGCAGAGCATACAGGTCTTGGGTCACATATGTGGCTTTAGAAGGTTTGGTGAAAAAATATTACTCAGTGCAATACTTATTAAATTTAAAAGTTTTCCATTGTTTCCTATGGGAAAAGATAAATGGCTCGCTCAAAACAACAATCTTTTTGCCACGAAAGTGGTAAGTTTTGCTGCAAATGCAGCATGTTGTTTTGAGATTCTACCATGTTGTTTTCACTTAGCGAGGCAAACAAAGTTAAATATTTCAAAAAATGTTGCTACTTGATAAACACAAACAGTTGTGTTTACCTATTTGGGGCCAGAGGAATAGGATTCTGGGGTCAGTTTTTCTTTTTAAACAATACTCAGAAATGTGGTAATTTTATCTGACCCATTCTTTTCTGCAAATCATGACACATTGTTTCATGAAAGAATCATGTTTTCCCCACAAATTGCAGAACAGGGGTCCGGTTGTGCTACAAAACATGAATCCGTTTCCACATTTTGCAACAAAACATTTTCTTTTTACCTGTTTCTGTTGTCACTTAATGTGCAAGAAATGGTTTGGAGTTTTGAGCTTCACTTTACTGGGTATAAAGGGCCGCCCTCATAGATGTGCCTTTTGCTGGCTTTCTGACAATATATCATTTTGTGGCCAAGTTAAACAACACAAGATAATGTGCTGTCTGCAAGTTGGACAGCTGTTTATGATTTAACTCAGATGGCAGTTCTACACGTAGGCAGTTTACTATAGTGATTTTATTTCTGTTGTTTTTGTTTTCTTATTTCTATCCCTGATGTGAAGTAGCACCCCCCACCCTCTGAGCACCATCCCCATTTTATTTTATATTATCTGTGGTGTCCAGTAGCATCCTCTGATCACAATCCCCATTATCTTTTTGTCTCCCCAATCCCCTTTACAAATAGGCTTACCTAGTGTCCTTTCTTTTAAATTTTACAATCTTTATTGAAATTTTCCAACAAAAGAATACATAATAAGGAGAACATTAGCTAATAAGTCCAGATTCAATTAAATCTCCACTCATACAAAATTGCACAAAGGAAATACAATAGATGATATGAATAAAATAGTTCTCATACACTCCTCCTCGTCCCCCTACCTGAACCCCCAATATGAACAGTAGAACACAGCTGGGAATATTTAGATTGAGGCCCTTTATGTCACGAGAGAGAGAGAAGAAAAAAAAAAATAGGAGCGTTTCCCATTCACTTCAAGATAAATATAAGCTTTGGCAATTAAGTGACTAATGAGATATAATATTCAACCATGGAGCTAGGTTAGTTTTAGATTTAAGCAATAATGCCTAACAAGGTGTATGACATGCTGGGATAACATCATGCCTCAGGTGGTTGGGCAAGAGGCCGCAGGCCAAGTGTGTCCAACAACTGAGGCATGACGTCATCCCAAACGACACACACCCTGGAGGGCATTATTGCTATTATACAATGGCTCATTGTTATATATAGAATAAAAAATAATTTGAAAGAATGTTTTTATTAGTGTGGAAAATATTTTAGTTTCTTAAGAGGAGATGCAAAGAAAGAGAGTGGCCATAATGATGAGAGGCTCCATAATGATGAGAGTAGACCCGTGATATTGTGCTGGGATAACATCATGGGTCCAGCTCAAGACTGACCAATCAGAGTCCAGGATTTTTTCTTGCTATTGTATAATTAGAATTATATCATAAAGTTTACGCCCATTTAAGAGTAAAACTTGCATGTTATTTTTCATACTAGCTAAAATTTTCTTGGTTCTTAAATTAAGAAGTATCTCTTTTCTCCATTCAATTAGAGAAGGGGTTTGGTGGTCCTTCCAATGATTTAGGATTATTTTTTTAGCTGTTAGGGAGATCACAGACATATTTTATTTTTTAACAGAACAGGAAGTAGTGGTTAAGTCTCTAATTAAACATATCTGAGGAGAAAAAAATTGAGTTAAACCAAGTTTGGAATCAATTCTGTATTTAGGAAAAGTCTAGAAGGGATCTGCTAAAGGACATTCCCCAAACAAATGTGGGAAAGTGAGCCTACTTCTGATCTGCATTTAAAGCATTCGCTCATAGCTGTTAAGTCAAATGAATATCGTTTTAGCTAGAGATGTATGAAAAAAAAACTTACGTCAGTAGAATTTCCATGAAAGGTTGATTTTTGCTCTGAGGAGAAGTGGAAATCAAATTAGCAACTTTTGTGAAAATTCCAACTTATAATGGTGGAAAAATGTATAAATTGTGGATTATTGTATTAAATTTCATAGAAAAAAGTCTGCAGAAGTGATCACTGAACTGAGGAATGATTACATGTACTGAGGAATAACTCATTAAACTGCAGAAAAAAATTCCTCAGAACTGTTATTCAGCAGTTCATGTGTATTATTCTGCAGTTCAGCCAACAAATTCCGTGGAACAGAGGGAAAATCCGCCAAACACATTTTGAAGATTCCAATCTCTCCAATGGCAAAAATTCTGAAAATTCAGCAACATTTCTGAATTTCCCCAAAAGTTCTGCAATAGAATCCACAACATTCACCCACCTCTAGTTTTAGCTGAGAGTAGTAAACATTATGATGTATCTTAATTTGAATTAGCTTTATCTTATCATTTGCAATGAATTTATGGCGATCTTTCCAGATTTGTGACCAATCAGAGATAGGATAGGCCTGTTTATCAGTCCAGTATTTTGATACATGTGGTGTTGTCTTAAAGATTTCAGATAGTAAATATTGGTATAGTTTAGATACAGGATGTGTTTTTTGGTTTTTACTGAGAGAGATGATGTTTTCTATAAATATGCTATGATCTTCCAGCCAGGGTGTTGTACCTGAGTGGCTAGGATTATTTTTAAAAGAAAGAGTTTATAAAAACAGCCTTTGCATAAGGATACTTTCACCCTAATTTCCTCAAAGGGTACAAAAAGTTAGCCAGCCTGGGGGTGGGTCCCAAGATGACAGCCTGGGTAAAGAATTGGCTGGAGAATAGGACACAGAGAGTAATAGTAAATGGAGTCCACTCAGAAGAAAGGAGGGTTACTAGCGGGGTACCACAGGGTTCAGTATTAGGACCAGTCCTCTTCAATGTCTTTATAAGCGACATTGCAGAAGGACTGGAAGGAAAAGTATGTCTCTTTGCAGATGACACTAAGATCTGCAACAGAGTTGATGCACAGGGTGGGGTGGAAAGGATGAGAAGGGACTTGGCAAGGTTAGAGGAATGGTCAAATGTGGCAGCTTAGATTCAATGCTAAGAAGTGCAAGGTAATGCACCTGGGAAACAAAACCCAGGGAAGAGTACACAATGGGGGTGAGATACTAACAACAACAAAAATGGAAAGGACCTGGGGGTAGTCATATCAGATGACCTAAAGGTGGGCAAGCAATGTGAGAAGGCAGCAAGGAGGGTGGGGGATACTGGGATGCATAGGGAGAGGCATCACCCAGTAGAAAAACAGGAAGTTATTATCCCTCTGTACAGACAGCTGGTGAGACCCCATCTGAGTACTGTGTGCAGTTCTGGAGACCCAATCTCCATAAAGGCATAGACAGGATGGAAGCTGTCCAGAGGAGGGCAGCTAAATGGTGCAGGGTCTGCACCGGAGGACATATGAAGAGAGACTTAAGGAGCTTAATATGTATAGCCTCGAGGAAAGGAGGGAGAGGGGGACATGATAGAAACGTTCAAGTACCCAAGGGAATCAACAAAGTCCAAGAGGGTAGCATCTTTCAAAAAAAGAGGTGTGCAAGAACAAGAGGGCACAATTTGAAGATAGAGGGGGCAGCTCAGAGGTAATTTAAGGAAGTATTTTTTCACAGAGAGGGTTGTGGATGCATGGAACGGCCTTCCGGAGGAGGTTGTGGAGTCAAAATCAGTGGTGGAATTCAAGCATGCATGGGATAGTCATAAGGCAATTCTGGGGGGTGGGGGTAGAAAGAAGTAGGCTGCTGGTTAACTAGGATCTGCAGCTTATCCAGTAGGTAGGGAAATGGGCAGACTGGGTGGGCCAAGTGGTCCTTATCTGCTGTCAAATTCTATGTTTCTATGTTTCTATGTTTCTATGTTAAAAAATGTCCATTTTCCAAAAGTACACCAACTATTCTGTTCCTTAACTGTGGAAACCTGTTATTTTCAAGTGGCTTATTTTGTAATTGAAAATTGTTATTCCTTAATAATGGTTGACCAATGTATTTTGACAGAGAATATTGCATAAGGCTACATAACTGGTCAAAACACCTATATGATATTCCAATTACTATTTTTTTTAGATTGTTTGCTAGGAATTTAAATGTCAGGTAGAAAATAATTTCTAGGGAAATATTATTTCTTTTTAACATATCTCTTTCTATTGTTACCTATCTGGGGCAGTAATCATCTGGGTTATTGTTTAAGGAATACCATTCAGAGAATTTATTTAAGTGACTTGCCAAATAATACAGCAAAAAGTTAGGTCATTTAAGGCATCCCATATCTTTCATAAGAGTAAGCTTGATTAAAGCTATTCTGGAAGGCTTATCAAGCCATATAAAGTTTGCAATTAAAGAGTTGATTTTTTTTGAACCAGGACAAGGGAGAGAAAACAGTTCAATGTGCTTAGAAGATAAAAAAGTCTGGGGAAAATATTCATTTTAATTATACTAATCCTGCCTAACAATGATTGCAGCAGCTTTCCCCATCTATCTAAATCACATTTTGTATTTTGTTAATAGCTTAGAAAAATTTAATTAAAGTATTTGATGTTGATCATATGATAGATATAAACCAACATATTTGAATGACCAGAAGCCCATGAAAATATTATTGTTTCTGGGTAAAATCATTGTTTTAGTAGTATTAATCTTGTAACTAGAGAAACAGCTGAAATGATTAATTGTGGAGATTATAGCCAGGAGTGAGTTTTCTGGGTCTGTTACATGTAGAAGCACAAGCTGAAAGAATTAAGCTATGGAACCCTACCTAAAATCTTTTAATGTTGGGATTATGATTTAAGAAATAAAGCAATGGTTCAATGTAGAAGTAGAATGCAATGGGAGAAAGGGGACAGTCTTGTCTAGTGCCAGAATGCAAATTAATGGGGGAGGAAAAGGAACCATTTATATACAATTTCGCAGAAGGATGAGGATATAAAACTTTTAACCAACTTATAAATTTAGATGGAAAGATGAATTAATAATAAGTCTCAAATAAGAGTAACAGATTCACTCTATCAAAAGCTTTCTCTGCATCTAGGGAGACCAGAACCACTGGTGTGCTAGTCTCCCCAGATGCTGAGAAGATGTGTGACAGCTTTCTAATATGATCTGCAGCAGTTCTTCCCTTCAAAAATCCTACTTGGTCAATGGAGATCAGTGAGTTTCAGCCAAGTTTAATTCTATTTGCTAAAATTTTGACTAGTATTTTAGTATAATTATTTAATAATGAGATTGGCTTGTAATTTGATAGCATATCTTTTGGTTTCCCTGGTTTGGGGATTAATACTATTAAAGCTTCTAAGAAGGTATAGTCCACAATTCCCTCTTCTAAAATATAATTATAAAAGGACTGAAGAAGAGGAAGTAAATCTTCCTTAAAAGTTTTATAGAAATTTGAAGTTAGTCCATCCAGACCTGGGGACTTGTCCAGTTTTAAGGAATTAATAAAATTCAGTATTTCTGCTGCAGTGATAGAAGAAATGAATCATGAAGCTATCTGGGTGGGTAAAGTAGGATTTTTAAACCTGTTTAAATAAAGCCTGCATTCCTCCCTTTCAGAGGAGACTTGGTTTGAGTTATAAAGATTATTAAAGAAGATTTTGAATACCGACATAATCTCTTCAGTTAATGTTTTAACTGAACCATTTCTGTCTGATATGATGGAAGTTATATACCTAGATGATTCCAACTGATTAAGCCTATGGGCTAAATGTTTAGATGGTTTCTCTCCATGATCTACATATAATAATTTTATTTTTAGTAGATTAAACTCTATTTGTTCTCTTGTTAACTGAGCATAGGTATTCCTTACGTTTTGTAATTTAATTAATTTCTGGTCTCCCAAATTCAGAGTATCTTTAGATTCTTGAACTTTTGTCTCCTCTAGGACTTCTTTCAGTTTAACAGAGCAATTTTTTTATGCTTACATGCTAATCTAATTAAGTGCCCTTGTATATAACATTTGAATGTTGATCAGACTAAGTCAAGCTTATTTACTGAGTTATAATTGGTGGCCCAAAAAAGGCTTATTTATTTCTTTATTAATTCTGTTATGAAGGAGTCTTTTAGTAATTGATTTTTGAGCCACCAAAATGTGGGTCTGAGTTGGTTGATGTCCATTAATTCTAATATAACTTTGACTGGTGAATGATCTGAAAGCACCCTCAGAGTTATAGAAGAATCTATACCTTTGGAAATTAGTGCATTGCTAATTAAAAATAGTCTAGTCTGGAGAAGATTTTATGAGCTGGTGGGAAAAAGGAATACTGGCTTGTTGCTGGATTAAGAAATCTCCATGGATCATATAAATTAAATAGATCTATGAGCTTAGACAGAACCCTTGTATCCACCTCATAATTAGTTTTAAACTGTGAAGGACTATCTAGTTTTTTTTCTAACAAAATATTCCACCCCCCCCCCCCAGAATCAAGTTATATTCAGAATATTGGAGCAATATCTTAGTTCAGCCAAAAAGATATAAGAAGACAAATCTGGACCATATACATTCCCTAAAAGAAGTTTGTGTTTATTTAGCTCCCCCATCCTCCAATTAATACATATCTTCCCTTAGGGTCTTGCACAGTAAAATTATTATTAAATGGCACTTTCTAATCTAATAGAAAAGCTACCCCTTTTTTATTGGTAGAATTTCCAGCACCATACACTTGTATGAGTCCCATGTTGGATAAAAGAGTAACTTAATTCTGCAAAAGATGCATCTCATGCAGATAAATTATCTGACCCTGCAATAATCTTATAAGTTGTATTAATTGCCACCTCTTAATTTTGTCCCTAGCCCCCTTTTACATTCCAAGTAATAAAATTTCAATGTGAAATCATATACATGGTCAGTAATAAGTAATTGATAAACTTTTAAGTATTTTATCCAAATAATAGGCCTCAGAATGCCCCCCCCCCCATCAACTATCCCCATAACAAATCTTACACCTCCTAAACTGAAGATAGCTAAACTAAACTCAGGTACTAACTTCCCAAATACCTATTTACTCTAAGCAGTGATTATCAGCTTAGCAGTCTGCAGCTTTCTGTTCCACCATTAATTGCCAAGAATAGTGTACTTTCTTTTAAATGAAGTTCAACTTTTAAAGTCTACTCAATTAAATTAGGTTACTTTATATCTGAT
Source organism: Neoceratodus forsteri (assembly GCA_016271365.2). NCBI lineage: Eukaryota > Metazoa > Chordata > Ceratodontiformes > Ceratodontidae > Neoceratodus > Neoceratodus forsteri. The sequence goes on from CM057451.1 coordinate 422,096,753, forward strand.
ACAAATTTCTTTGGGAAACCTATCATCCTCATGTTCATTAAAATTTCCTAAAATTAACAACAGTCCATAAATGTAACTCCGATTAGCATTTACAAACTGATCACCCCCTATAGTCTGAATTTAATATTTTTTAACTGGAACACTTTAACAAGTCTCCTTTGTATCAGATATATAGATTACCTCAAGCATATTAATGTGCATATATAATTTCTTTTAGCAAGTTGAGAAATTCTCAGCTTTAAGAATTTAAATGAAAGTTGTGAAGTTGTATCTAAATACATCAGATGAACTGTCACATACTGTATCCCTCTTAGAATCATGTACCTGGAAAAAGGTATCAGTCAGCTAGGTTTATAATCACTTCATGTGTCTATAATTAATACATTTCTAAGCCTTAAACATTTGCTGGTGCTTCATCTGTTTTAAGTTAATTTCAACCAGTTCCAAAACTTAATTATTATAGATTAAATTAAAAACTGTAAGTCATGAGCCAAGTATTTGGATTTTCTCCAGTTAATCATTTAAACTGGGAGTAAGTAAAATTTCATTATATCCTTTCTTAAATACGTGTAGGTTAGAACTGTTGCCATGAACCTCCCCTCTCCTCTGCTCTTTGACAATGCTGTGAATCTGCTCTAGCTTCTCTTCAGCTGCTGCCCCAACCCCTCTCTCCCTACTACTTATAGATCTCTGAATTTATCTGAACCTAAGTGTTTCATTACTTTATTTCTATGGTGCAACTTCTGAACCAATGAGTGTTGTTATTTAATCTCTGTTTTAAAAATAGTTTTGTTTGCCTATGTATAGACAAATGTAGTTTAGCCTAAAATGTTTGTATTCTCCTGATGTGGAACCTTTGTAAAAGTGCCTTGACTCAAAGGTATTTGTAATCCTAGATTTTCATTAAACAATAAACAATTAATTAGTAAGGTTAAGGACCTTTGTTTAGAGACATTTAACAAAGTAAGGCCAAACTAGGAAATGCCAAATGGGCTATGTAAAATAAAACAATATTAAATAAGAGTTTTTTCTGGTAGTGTCCTTTTGTTACAGACTAATTGCTGTGTAACCAGTTCAGGGAAAAATAAAAAGAACCAAGTTAATGGCAACACAGAATTTCAGTCTGGTTTGTTCAACACCAAATTGTATAATTATATGGCCATCATGAATTACAATTTGACTCTGCCAAACCTGAGACTTAAATAAACACTAGTGCAGTCTCCCTTTCTTAGTCTTTAATTATAACTCAGATGAGTAAGGGGTTCCAAACTTAAATATTTGTTTTAAACATTAACCAAAGGCAAGTAATTACAGTTCATTTCTTGGGGGTCAGGGTCTGTTGAGCACATCCAAACAGAATTTCTCATAATTTGCTGCATTAAAGTTAAGTCTTCTTGTTGTAATGATCCAAAAATTAGATACAAGGTTCTCCAGGAAATGGTGGTACAACTCTGCCAGACAACTACTAAGAAGAAGTTACTAAAATTTCTGAGGGGCAGAAATTTCTGAGCACCGCTTCTTTTTCTGTGCAGCTAGCTTTACCAGAATTTAGATCATGGCTGGTGACTTAAGCCAAAGTAGTAACAAACTGAGACAGCTCATGCTCTTCAAAATAAAATAAAAGACAAGGAAACTTTCTCATTTCGTTGCAATGGTTCTAACCTACACATATTTAAGAAAGGATATAATGAAATTTTACTTACTTCCGGTTTAAAATTCAGCTTCTCTAGCCATTTTTGTGGTTAATCAATGCATGTAGGCATGAAGAAACTTGGAAATTTAGTCAACACAGTAGACTAGATAACTTAGATTACCAGTATTTATTGTGAAACTTCTTTCATACTTTGGCAGTTCTAACTTCATAATTTCCCAGAATCATTGGTGAGAATCATTTCTTAAACAGATCTGGGAAAAGTAAACTAAGTTCTTTGAACACACTTTCCTGATTCTCAAGAGTAATGTTTGTAGTATTATGTTTAAAGCACAGTTTGGCAGGATAAAACATTTTGAACTTGATATTGGCAGCTATTAAGTTGCTCACCAGTGGTGAGAAGGCCTGTCTATGGATCCTAACATTGTGTGGCAGATTTTGTGAGATCCTAATTCTGGAGCCATCCCTGGTTAAATTTTGGTTGCTTTTAGTTTTATTTAACACATGTTGTCTGTCCAGGTAGTTCAGAAGTTTCACTATAAAGGGTCTCTGTTTTTCTTCAGATGAGGAAACTGGCTTTAGTGATCTATCCATCTATTCAACCACATATTATGGTCCATTAGGAGATGGACTGGCAAGGTTTTCAAGCACTACCTGAGTGAAATGAATTGGATTGCTACCCTGTGATCTTTTGGGAATGCCAAAGATTATTCAATTATTTTGTTGACTTCTACCTTCCAGGTCCTCTAGCAGAGACTCTAATTTCTTGGTCTTTTGTCAGACTGCTGGGAGTTCTGGTTCAAACCTGGCATGCCAATCGTCTACTGAGGAAACCCTTGATTCTGTGTCACTTATCTTTCTGGTAAGTTCGTCAGTCTTAATATTAAAATTTTTTATTTCAGTTAGTATTGATGTCATGGTATCTATCAAGGGTTCTAATTCAGGAAGGAATTTATCTTCCATGAGAGTGTTCAAAGGTGAAGTACTTGCTGTAGCTGGAGATTTTGCTAGATTTTGCTTGGAGCTCTTAAGGCTTGTAGCTCTGTCAGGCGTTGGAGGTGGAGTATGTTTTGGTGGAGGAGCTTTCATTTCATGATCTATCCTGAAGATTTGTAAAGGCAGTGTGGTAGAATTGAAGTTTTTCTATCCGAATATGCCTTTAATTGATCTAAAAAGGTTAGATTTTTAGTAATAGTTAAGAAATGTAGGAGCTATGGACAAAGAGCTGCAAGTTAGCTGCTACTTTGTCTGAGTCATCATGTGATCTAGGCTTGCCTAGTGTCCTATGTAGTTAAAACATAAAATAAACTTAAACTTGATTCACATTTTTTTAGTCATGGTAAATAGCATTCCTCCACCCTCCCATGTTGTTTGTATGCTGAAAATAAGAAAACCATCTCTCCATGTCTTTTCATTTTTTTTCCTCTTAAAAAAAAGTCCATCATCAGTCAAACCCGCACACCCCACCTAACCTCCCACTGCACACCCACCTCCCCCCACACACCCTTGACAGCCCCAGACTCCATCATTCATTTGAAGAGGTCCTGATTTGAGATCCTCTCTCTTGATCAAAGACACATCTTGCTGCTGGAACCAGTGACTGCAATATGATACACTAAGGTAAATGTGGTTTAATGTATTTCAATGGAGCATTCAAGTTTTATGGAACAGTCAGCCGTTTTTTGACATTTTGGCCTCAAATTTTAAACATGGCCTTTTGAAGACCCCACCTCATGAACAATATGACTGTCATAACATAACTCCTGCCCAAATGGTGATTTTGTGGTTGCTTGACAAATTCACATTTTGGGCAGGATTTGCATAATGCCATTCATATTGTTCATGAGGTGGGGTTCCCAAAAGGCCATGTTAAAACTTTGGGGTCAGAATGTCAAAAAATGTCTGAGTTATGAACATTCTTTGCAATTTTGCTATGGACACTCATACCTTTGTAAATATAAAAATGTTTTGATACCAAATGTTCAACATAGACTTGTTATTACCCCACCAAATATATGTCACAGCTGCCATTTTTTTAAATCCTTGCCAAAATGTGTTTTCTCACCTATGGCCCGAAATGGCATTGCTGTTGCACAGAATTATGTTTCACTTGGGATTTGAACATTTTCTGTACAGGGTTTATCAGGTCGGGTAATACCATGGCTATGCTGACAGTTTTGTCACTCCTGTCCTACAAATGTATGTGCAGGGAACAGCTACAGTGGTTGTTATAGAAAAGTGGCTCGGTACCCAGATCTGACATGGTGGGTGCATTAGGAGCAGTAGTATGCAGCAAGTGTCAGGTGCCCCAACAGACAGGAAGCAGTATGCAGCATACGTTATGGTGTGGGTGGTAATCTGTTTTTTTTTTCAGCCGAATTCTGAAAATGCACCAGGTGGCAGTATTTCTGTTATCAGTTTACCTGCAAAGTAAAGCTTTGCCTACAGGTGTCAGCACAGTCTGCTCACTGTGTCACTGACGAACGAGCTGACCTGCACCAGGGTTAAACCATGCGTGTTGTGTTATTGCCCAGGTAGGAGTCTGAGATCAAAGGAATATAAATTATAAACATTTTAGTAACATCAACCTTTTATGCTGTTAGTTTTTTTTATTTCTTCTTGTCCTGTACTTCTGATGCTACTGTAATACCATTGGGCTGCCTATGCTGTGGCTAACCCTAACTGAGAAAAAGATGTTCCTCCACAAGTGCTGCCAGCCAGAGTCTATGTGATGTTACTCCCCGATAACAGACTCTGGCTGGCATGAGTGCATGATGAATTTGACTACCCATACTGGAGATCATTCCCATGGGAGCGGGTTCTGAGTTACACTGATTGTCACTCAAGTTTGGCATTCATCAGCAAGAAGATCAAGGACTCGATCTTAATTATTAATGCTGAATTCCTGTTCCATATCTCTGCAGCATGTACTGTAGTTTAAGATAAAACCATTTTTTATTTAGTTCGGCAGCCAAAATTTAGTAAATCCCTCAATCTACACTATTTTTCAGCAACAAAGTCCAGTGCACTGAATGAGCCAACAACTGAACATTGTCAGCTCAAGCTACTGAAAGCCCCAGTGAGACAATGTTGAATCACAGTGAAATCGGGGCACAGCAAAGGAACATGGCATAAAATGAATTATGAGGAAAATATGACAGGCATAATATTTCAAAATACTAGATAGATTACACAGAAAAGGATACATTATGGCAAAAGGAAATTAATATTGCTGATAAGCAATGCTTTTATTATTTGTTTATAAATCAGTACGAAATAGAAATAGTTAACTTATTTTCTGATAACCTACTGTATCTGTTGTGTGCAGTAAAATCACTAGTAAAATACCAGTGCTGAGTCCTATCATATTTTCATCATAGGGCACTTCATGTCAGGTACCATTTTCAGTGTCTGATTTTACTGAGGTTCAAGATCTGTTGCTTGAGTTGACAGATGTGGTACTGTATATGCCTTTAACCTGAGACACATGTCTTTATCAGCATTTTTGTTTTATTCAACCAAAACCTTGCATGAAGTTTATCATTCAGCACAGGGCACATTTTTCTTTACTTTATTTAGCAAGATTTATTTGTGAGAAAGTGATGAAAATAAGACTTACTGGAACATTGTTAAGCTTTATTTTTGACAAAAAACATTTAAACTATGTTCAGTATGTCAGTTTGCAGCTTATCCACATTAAATATAAAAGTTCCATTTGTTTCCTTAATTTAATTAGCCACTCTTTACTAAAACTGTGATAAATAAATGACTGGCGTATTTTTTTAATAAAAAAATATTATTTCAGTAAATGCTGAATGAGTTTAGTCATGTAGTAAATTTACAGAGCAGCTGACATCGGCTGATTTATGTCATTTCTCATTTTTGCCAGTTGCCGTACAGATGATACTCCCATCTGCAGATCTAAACTCACACTCCCACTCTAAATGAATTTTTGTTCTGTGTTTTTCAATTAGTTTTTCTTTGAACCAGGACATATTTATTCTGACACTTCCCCACAACCAGCAATTCACCCAATAACAACTGCTGCACCAACAACTAAATCTTGTCGAATTGCTGGCACGCTATGTTATAGCCACCTAGTCAGAATAGAATCAGACACCTTTTTAATCTTGACGTTGGCAGTCACTGAATGATTCCTCAATCAGTTTTTGCGATTTCTTTGTAATGGTAGATCTTACTACATTATTCAACACATTTATTCAGATGCCTATTTGTTTTTAATTACTATCTCATTGTAACCTCCCACCTCCTCAGTTCTGCCTCACCACATCCTGATCCATCCAAGTATTTCTCCCCAACTGATGATACCCATGTTTGCGTTCATGTTCACCTTCTGTAAAATTGTTTTGTAGGCAGCATAACTACTGACATGTCTCCAGAGTGATGCACTTCTCTTCATCCTTAATCATTTCTACCTGCTTTCTGAACCATCACAGTACTGTATATTGCCCCATGTTCTGCTTACCGTCCATTCATAAATTATTTTTCCCCCTTCTCACTGCCACAGAAGTGCTACCTGACATTCTTACCCATATTTAAGTACATCTACTCATACAGTAAATTGCTGTTGGAATATTTGTATCTTAATAAGGATGTACCATTTCCAAGTTTACACATACTAGTATGTTGCACTTTTCCTGAAGATTATTGGCACTGATTCTGCAAACATCCCTTGTAAATTAAAAAAAAAACAGTAAATCCTGCACAGTACTACATTTTAACACTGTTCAGCTTTAGAATAATTTTTTTTTATCATTAGTGTAAACATGGGCCATTTCAAATTACTGATGGTGCACAGGGAATGGGGGGTGTTGAGTGAGTGCTCGGCAATGCTGCACAATGAATGGGACTTGCAGTTGTATATAATCTGTAAGACAAAATAAAAAGGAAGATAAAAAACATCAAGTAACTATTTTTTTTTTTACATTTTTAAAAGGTCAGGTTTCAGTAATGGCAGGTTAAATATTTCCATTAGGCACCAGGGCAACTCTTACTAATGATTCAATTTTTTTTTGCTAATTTTACTGAAGGGAAAATTGAAAAGAAAATGAAAATCTTGGTTCTGTCCTCCCATCACAAAGACATGTTCACCATCCCCCCACTGTGCACTGCAACCACCCAAACTACCTTTGACTATCACAGCTCAACCACACTCATATAAATCCAATTGCACTGCCTTTACATAGTTTATCGTGAATCAGTCCCTGGTTGCAGCTGCAATACATGTATTTCATCAGTCAGTGGGTGATCACTGCAACCATTTATTTATTTTGTTTATTTTGTATTCAGAAAATAACTTTTGCGCCAAGGCTCTTTTACAAAGGTTCCATATCATGTGAACAGAGAATTGACATTCAATCACGAAGGTTACATAGTTTTAGGACATTTGAGACACTGAACAACACAAGAATCAGGAAAATGTTACTTAGTTTCTTAGTGATTTAAAACACTATACAGCATATGAACATCAACTTTAGTTGATTACAAGTGCAGGTAAGGTAGGTGCAGAGGTACTAGAGGCTAGGTTAGGTTGGGCAGAGTGTCAACAAAGACAGGATTTTGGTAGGGGAGGAAGGGGGCCTCTAGTAAAAGTGCTCAAGGAGGCAGAACTGATGCCAGGGAGGCATAGACCCATCCTAGCATGGAAATGGGGGAGGGGTGTACAGGAGCAGTCCCAAGAATGATTCAGATGGATTGTCAAGGAACATGTGGGAGGGTGGCTTCTGTCTTGTGCTGAGAATAGTTGCTGTTAGCAGAGCTAGGCCTTGTCATCCAGAGTCTATTAGCTGTTGGAGAAGCAGGCGCATACAGAGCTAGATGTCAGGTAGTGCTTAAGGTCTGATTTGAAGCCAGGCAGGCTAGTGGAGTTCTGAATGGACTCGGGTACTTTGTTAAGCCAGGCAGGGGCTCTGTAGGAGAAGGCACACTGTCTGAGAGCTGTGTGTTGGAATGGCACCATGAGGGCCCCCTGCATTTTGTTTATGGTTATATATTCTGAGCCTGGGAGGGAGAAGATGACTGCTATGCATGGGGGGGGGGCTTCCCTCAGTAATGCTTTTTTGACTAGGAGGCATGTGAGGAATTTAGTCCTGCACCCAAGAGACAGCAGGTGTGTCTGTTCGTAGATGGAACAGGTGTGGGTCATTTGATCACTGTTCAGAATGAGCATGCAGGCCTTGTTGAGAGTTACATGCACCCTCTTGAGCACAGAGTCTGATGCTGCACTGCAGACAACCAGGCCATAGTCAGTAGTGGAGAGGATGGTGCTTGTGACTGTTAGGCAGATGGCTGCCATGGTAAGGTGTTTTCTGTGCCTGTAAAGCACACCAAGCTTGGTGTTGACTGTCTTGACCTCCTAGTTGATATGTTGAGCATAGGATAAGGTGTCGTCCATGGTGGCTCCAAAGTATTTGAAGGAATGTACCTGTTCCAAGGGGGCGAGTACATTGTTGGTGATCTTTATGGTGGGGAACCTTTTCTTGAGTTGGGGGCTGGATAGGTGCATGGTCTTGTTTTTTTTTCTTTTTGTAATTTAGCATAAGTTTGTGCTCACAGAACTAGTCTTCTGTTTTGCTGAAGGAGTGCTGAAGTGCTGCTTGGAGTGGCTCAGTTCAAGACCTGCTGTTGAGGATGACAGCATCATCCACATATAGGATTATCTTGGCATCACAGGCTTGAGGGAGATTATTTAGGAACAAGCTGAAGAGCAGTGGTCCCAAGATGGATCCCTGGGGGACCCACAACATGACTTCCCTGGGGTCAGACACTGTTTGTCCAAGTTTTACCCATTGTGACCTGAGGGACAGGTAGTCTTGGAACCAGAGTGTTACATTGGCATCCTCTCCCAGGCTTTGAAGCTGGGCCAGTAAGAGGGTGTGGGTGACCAGTCCATACAGGGGTGTGTGTGTGAGGCTGGTGAAAGCTGGGGGCTGGGTGATGCTGCAAAGTAGGACATTGTCTAGTGAGTGTACATAGCAGAATAGTCAATAGCCTTATTTGTGAAAAATTGCAAAAGGGAACAACAGCAACAAAATTACAGTAGAAATTGAGGGTCTGTTTTCCTTTTTACACCACATAATTCATATGTGTGTGTGTGTGTGGGTGGGTGGGAGGTGGAGGTGACATACAGATGGAAAAACAAGGAATAAATACTAATGGGCATTGAACAGTTGTGGCATGTGCATATGGAGGGATGTGGGTTGGTGTAGGGTAAACACTAGTTTATCAGGAGGGGAAAACATTCTAATGGAGAAAATGGGAAAGATGGATGTGGTGAGGGGATGGAGTGAATTTGACAACTTGAACATTATATGTGATCATATATGCTGTGAATCATAACCATTCTACAGATGTCTTCAAATGTTACCAGTCATAAAACATAAATATAGGCATTACTTTCAACAGATAAAATGTTGTTCATTTTATTACGATTTGCCATTTCATGATTCCACAACCATCACTAAAAAAAAAACCAAACAAAAAAAAACAATCTTTGCAGTATATTCTGACAGAAACCTTCTAACAACCAGACAGGAATTAGGGAATAACATTTCAACAGACACAAACTGTATTTGACATGTCCCCATAACTCCTGCATAACACAAACGTGCTGTCAATAAATTAGTAACCTGTATATCAAAAAACAGACTCCACAGACTATACCAGGACTATGACTACATCCAGCATAGAGGATAGCAGTTGACTTTGTAGTCAGCATGTTTAACCCCCTACAACCAAGAATTTAAAGAAAAAAAATAAGAAAACAGCCTACTCTTACAATAAGAGCTAAGTAATGTCTGTCAACAATTGTTGGGGTCTTTATTTTGCTTTTATGATGCTATCCTGGGTAAAGCTGGAACAGTTGATTTTGTTTTCACAGAAGGAGTTGTTCCTGTCTGTAGTTCTGAACGATATTGTAACTTTACTGAACCGTCATGAAAATGGACATTTTTGCTCACATACTGTCCAGTATACAAATAAAATTCATTGATTGATTGCAAAGTATGTGCCCTGACTCATACCTCTCAACTGTCTCTGATTTTCAGTGATGCCCCTAGTTTTCCCTCAAAATTTTAATCTGGCCCTCATAATAGCTGTTATTTTGTGACTGAACAATGTTGATTGTACAAAATAATGTCAAACATTTAAGTTTCAGCATTGTTATTAATTAGAAAATGCATTTTACACCAATCTACTTATTCAGTCAGCTTTCTGAGTGTATGGTAACAATTTTTAAGGTGCGTCCCTGATTTTGGGTCCTTGCCCATGATTATGTTGTGCCTTGTCCCCAATTTATAAGACAAGAGGTTGAGAGGTATGGCCCTGATGTTGCTTCCTGTGCTGAGACACACACAATAGTGTGCTCTAACATTATAAAGAACATCAATAAACCTTTGCAGAGTAAGAGTAAATCTGAGTGTGAAAATCACAGTGCTATGCAAAATTCATAGCAGTTTACAGGTATGCATCTGGTATGATTAGACCAATGCCCCTATTTTTACAGTCAGATGGCTGTCCCTTGTCACTGCATATTGGCACTTTCTGCCTATTTGTCTCAATCTGTAAAACAGACATGGTGGCCAGGTGTGCTTACTGTTGCTTCTTTGCAGTCTGTGTCTGGTCTTTCTATGCTGTGCCCCCAATTTCCAACCTTGTGAATTCATCAGATTCCTTGCATCAGGTTACCAACTGAAAACCTGTTTTTCTTGCTTTTGGCTCTGGCAAGTCACATGGGAGATGAGGACTGATTTCTTGTTTCCTATAATTCTTTTCAGACTGGCTGACCTAATGAAAGTATTCACTGAGTTGGGGGATGGGTGGTGTCTGCATCCTTAATCACTTTAAACACTGTGGGCAGAACACCGCCTCTGGCCTATACACATTCCTTTCAGCCTTTTTCCTCATAACTCAGGGACAAGGGTGAAAAAAGAATATTACCAATATTTAAAATGTGTCTCTGATTTTGATTCTTTGTTCCAGATTGACTCAGAAAGGGGGATTAGTGTAAAATGCAGTTTCTGAAGAAGAATGAGCATGTAACTTCATTTCTGACATTACTGTATTTTGTGCTTTCAATTCCCACTAGTCAGTCACAAAAACCCACATTTTACGAGGGACAGAGGAACATTTTCATGCTTAATCAGGGATGTCCCTGAAAATGATCGACAGTAGAAAGGTATGCCTATATAAAACTACGAAGAAAAAAACACATCTGTAAAAGCTGGTGCCTCTCTTTACAGAGGCACTGAGATGCTCAAATCAATTTGCTGTACTGTGTTAAGAAACTGGCCATTCCTTCCAGTGTTTAAAATAAAAAAAGTGATTACACATTCTGGAAATCAACCTTTCTTCAATAACCTCTCTCCCCTTTTTATCCAGTGTTACGTTTTACAAGAATAAATTATTTACAATAAGATAATTAATGCTATGTTTGGTGTGCTCCTTCTCCAGTGCATTATAATAAAGAAACTAACACAGTTTGAAACATCAGATTGAGTAATCAAATGCAACCATGTATTATTTTTACAACATTTTTACCTTTAAACATTGTTCCCTTAAAAAAGATGTATATTAACTTTGAGTACTTTGCTCACGTGAAACAATGTAACAAAAGACTAATGTTACAATAATTTTTACACTTTGTTTTTGATTGTCCAAGCAGGGATTTGGAGCAGTGCAGACTTACAGTTTTTCAGATGATGGTCTGAATAAGGGGCACAGTAAAAAAAAAAAAATAATAATTACCTTGGTAACCTAAAGTTAAACTTGCAAAGTGTAACATTGGGTATCATTATGCTTAGTTATTGTATGTCAACACAAGCCAAAATACCATGTATATTCATTAGGCAAAACTATGCTTATTTTTGGCACAGTCTTTTGCAAAAGGCCTGGTAGAAAGGTGCTTCATTGTTTTACCAGGTTAACTCCCATATATGGTGCTGAAGGATAATGTTGTATTAATGTAAGGTTGACATTGCATACTACATTCCCTAGTAACTGGAATGACTATTTATTATTTATTTATTTGCTTTTGGTAACCGGGTGGGTACACTAGATGTAGAAATGCCTATTTTCAGGCATGACCCGGGAGGATACAGTTGAGTACAAAGCACACCATGTGACACAGCACATCGAACAACAAGTAACACAGTAGGAAAGGGTAACATACAATCAAATTAGGGATTGAGAGAAATGTGGTATTTAAACAAAATTAGGATACAAGTAGACAAGTTTAGACAACTTCAAAGGATATATAAAGAGATAAGTGTAAACAAGTGAGTAACACAGTGCAGCAATAAAATGACTAAAATGGTATATGCAGCAAAACAATAAATGCCATTATGCAGTTATTAAGCTTTAAAGTAAGGTCAGGGATGAGGGGAGAAGGGGTGTAATTGAAGAGAAAGAAAGAGATGAGTGATGAGAGATGAGTTGTGAGAGAAAGAAGACACAAAGGAGAGCAGATAGAGGGAGGTAAGAAGAGCTAAGAGGGGAGTAGATACCAAGAGAAGAGGGCTTGAAAGACTTTATGAGGCAATATTGCTAAGTGCTAAGCTCCCCAAAGCCACTTTCACTCTTTGACCTTGAGCAAGTAATTGAACCTCTCATTGCTCCCGTCCACCAAGATAAAATGTGCATAAAAGCATGACCCCACTGAAAATGAGACACAGTATCTCAGCTGAGCTGTCCTGTGTAAATATATTACAACTGCCATCTGAAATCCTAATAAGAAGGGATCAGTCAGTATAAATTTCTTGGGTCTTTTGTTATAGGTTCTGTATCAGGAGCCTAGAGGTAGGTTTGGTAGAAAGCTAATCCCAACCCCTGTTACTATTGCTTTGTACTATATGTCATTGTTGCCTCCCCCACCTCCCAGTCTCCTCTCAAAACTCATATAGAAATAATAGAGATGAATAAAAAGCACAAATGTAAACCAATGGATAAAGTAAAAGGCATAAAAGACAAGACAAGTCAAATGACACACATAAGAAAGTGCACAGTTTGATTGTTGTAGAGTATCAATTGTTTTTCCAGTTAACATTAACTGTCAATTTATCAACTTAGCTGGCATAGCATTTTTTCAGACAAAAAGATGTAAAGGTTCAGCAAGCGTTTTCATAATTGCTCTATCCTTATGTGTTTGAAAACTGTAATGAAACTGTTATTAATACCAATGGAGAGGACAATAGGTACTGTAACCAGCTAGTTCCACACAGAAACCACAGTAATGGACCCTAATGGTGATGTAATAGGTACTGTAATAAAGCTGTTTTTTTAAAGATAGTTAAAAATAACTTTCCTTACAAGTGGAGAAGGAGCAGGGACGTTTGTTGTATTTGAGTAGAGCATTTCATAGGACCACCCCCACACCAACAGAATTTAAGTAACATGGAGGGACCATTAACTGTCCCTGCTCTATCAAATGAATCACCCTCATCAGAGCCTTGTGTATATCTGTTTAAATAGCAGACTGGTTGATCAGCTATTTAACATGGAAAATGCAACAGATTAAATGATGAAAAAACACTCTCCATATCCCTCCCTTACTTGAATGGTGTTCATAAGGCTCCAAAATTGGGTCACTATTATTTTCCATATTTCTCAGTAATATCCCTTAGTAGTTTTTTGTTGTGTGTGTTGGGGGGAGGAGGCACTGTCATATGGTGCTGAAATATTTCAATATAATAACTAATATATTATATTAATATATCAGTATATAATAATTGATCTTCTCTGCTCTTGCTCACAGTCATTTAGTATTTAGTATCGTGTTAAACGATCACTGCAAAAGATTTTTTTTTCAAACAATGCTAGTCTGATGTGAATTAAAATAAGACAGAGGTAAACAAAAAACACTCAACTGCAGTATGTTATTTGTTATATTCAAAAGAGAACACAGGCAGCAAACATGAGGCACCATAACTTTCATGATAAAACAAAATTCCCAAACTAGAAACTGCACAGCATGAAGATTATGACTTCGGACACTGTATCGTTGTTGGGACTGGAGATGACTCCAGGGTACTCAATCTCACTCTTTCTTAAGCTGGCAGGCAATCTGGTTGTACCAGGATCACAATGTGTGCTTACCACATAAAGACCACACCACGGGGAACACACACAGACAAACGAGGGCCACACCACAACCAGAGGAGGATTATTTTTTAGCCTTGAAGCACTGGGACTTGTCATGTACCAATTTGTTTGGTCTTCAGTACAATTAGAATTTATATGCAGTATATGCACAGCTTGTATAGCTTTCATGGCTTGCACAATAAAGAAGTGAAGTTTTCCCAGCACAGTGGAGTGCTTATTTCTTTGGATTTGGTAATCCTGAATGCATATCAGGCAGTGAGGTAAACATTTAATAAATTATGCAGGACCAAAAAAATCAAAGTAGAGTCCATCAGTTTTTTTTTTTCTATGAGATGGAGTGGTATTTGATTATGAAAAAGTTTAGAATCAACATGAGGGTCAACATTCTGGAAGAAAATACAAAGGGGTTGAATCTGACAATACTCAGCTCATACTGATGATTGGTAATAATCTGGAATCCCAGTTGGATATACAATCTGCAGGGCTCAGCATGTATGCATTCATTTATTTATTTTTATGTAACTAAATGTATATATATATATATATAAAACCATATTAATTTACATACATATAAATGTATTAATGTACTTATTTGAGATGCATGATAAGGTGGTGTTTGAATAAGACAAAACTGAATGTCCTTCCCACTTGCTATATTCTCTGAATGGGATATTATTTTTGCATTTGCATACTTCACAATGTAATATAACTTGCCTGATGTGCACTTCAGCTCAAAGAGCTATAACCATAACATAAACCTGTGTCCTTGATTGTTTTACTCTAGCCTACAGTCATCACTGTATAGTACATTAAACATGGCAGAACTGCGACTGCAGGTAGGAGAGTTCAGGTCAGACTCTTCATTTATTTATTTATTTTTATTTTGCTTTTGGTAACCGGGTAAGTGCACTAGGCATAAGAATGCCTATTTTCAGGCACGACCCAGGAGAAAACAGTTTAAATACATACAAAATACATGTGACACAGCACATGAAAGCAGCACAGTTCACAGGGAAAATAATACTTAGGGTATGGAGAGACAATAGCTTCAACAAAAAAAATTGAAAAATGTTACAGTAGTATGCAGATTAAAATAGAGGTTGGAACACGTAAACACAGGAAAATCAAAACAGAAAGGAAACAGGCATACAAAACAATACAAATAAGTGCCAAACTGAGTGGTTAATGAGCAGGGGAGAGGAAGGGAGAGTGGTAGGAAGGAGAGAAAGAGAGGGAGGTAATGAGAGAGTGGGTATGATAGGGTATGAGAGAGGCGGAGAAGAGGTGTCAAAGAAGTGGATTATCTAGAGAAAGAAATAGGAGCAAGGAGAGAGTAAAGGTTCAAGGTGGGTTAAAGCAAGTGCAGGGGTTAGCGGTACGCAGATGCTCATGGTGAAGTTTCTTAAAGCTAGCATGGGTGGTCGATTGATGGATAGAAGTGGGTATAGAGTTCCAGTGTTTAGGAGCCATGAAAGAGAAAGTGCATGCTCCCATGTTGGATCTACATCTTGGAATGTGCAAAAGGGCTTTGTCAGTCAATCATAGCCCATAGGCAAGAAGTTGTGATTCCAGAAGGGAGGAAAGGGATAGGGGGAGGTCTGTCCTGGCAACACAGTCAATTAATGAGCCAAAAGACTGGAGATGGTGGGAGGAGGAGCACAGCCATTTTAGGTCAGCATAGAGCTGGCAATGGTGTTTATAACATTGTGATGCAGAGGCATAGTGGCAGATGCTATTGTAGGTGGTATCCCATTTATGGAGGGAGGACTTTGAGGCAGGTAGGTAGATAACTGAGCCATATGCTAGGGCTGGGAGAAAGATGCCTTGTGCCACAGCTAGTCTGGCTGAAGGGGTGAGGGCATAGCTAGTACGATAGGCACTTCCTATCTTAACATTGACAGACTTACAGATAGTTGTAATGTGGAGGTCAAAGTCAAGAGATTCATTGAGAGTAACACCAAGATATTTAAAGGATTTGGGGTTAATCAGTGGGGAGCCATCCACACATGAGATTGTAAGGAGATTGTGACTTAATTTGAATCTAGCAGGTGAGCCAAAGAGCAAGGAGTATGTCTTGCTAGAGTTGAGAACAAGTTTGTTCTCAGTGAGCCAGGACTGAATATTCGTGAAGTCCAAGGCAATAGGGTGATTTAAGTCTGCGTTAGTTCTAGCACTGTGGTAGATAACTAGGTCATCAGCGTAGAGCAAAGATGAACAGTTCGGTGCAATTAATGGGATGTCATCAATGAATATAGAGAAAAGCAAAGGGCCCAGTATGGAGCCCTGGTGTACTCCAACGTGGCTAGATGAAAGATCAGATATGGCTGAGTTGAAAACTACAGCTTGTTTTCTGTCCAACAGGTAGCTTTCAAACCAGGCCATGGTATCTGAGGAGAAACCAAAGGAGCCTAGTTTTACAAGAAGAAGGGTATGGTTGACCAGGTTGAAAGCTTTAGTTAGGTCGATGAAAACCGCACCTGTCAGGAGGCCCATGACCATGGAGGTATAGATGTCATTTGTTAGTTTAAGTAGGGTGGTGGAGGTGCTGTGACCTTTGCGCAAGCCACGCTGTGAGCTATAAAGAAGGTTATATTTCTGGAAGTATTCTATGGATTGGGTGGCAACTAGTTTTTCAAGGATTTTGCTTAGTACAGAGAGTATTGCGATGGGGCAGTAGTTCTTGATTTCTTTAGGATCACCCTTTTTAGGAATTGGGGTGACTTTAGCTATTTTCCAGATATTTGGAAATGTACCACAGCATAGAGACAGGTTGAAGATTTTGGTTAGAGGAGAGGCTATGAAAGGGGCAGCAGCTTTCAGGAGCCTGGGTTCAAGACCATCTGACCCCGGGCTGGTATTATCAGGAATGGAGAGTAGCAGTTTTAGCACTTCTCCTCTTGTAATGCTCTGAAACCTGAAGGGGGGGTGCAAGAGTGGAGGTTTGGTATTGCTAGGGGGTGAAGCAGTGTGTGCAGAAGGGAAGGAGGTCAGGTAGTTTGTTAGATCTGAGAAATGGCGATTGAAAGAGTTGGCTATAGTTACCAGGTTGTTGGAATGTATGTTATTTAACAGCATGTCCCTTGTGTGAGCCCTGAGATTAGAATCCAGGAGAGATTTTATGGTGGACCAGAATTTCTTAGAGTCTCTGGAGGCTTTTGTTAGCAGGTCCCTGAGAAAGAGCTTTTAGTTAAGTGAATATTTCTTTTACAAGCGTTTCTCAGAGAACAGTAGTGGTTATAGTCTGT
This sequence comes from Neoceratodus forsteri, assembly GCA_016271365.2. NCBI lineage: Eukaryota > Metazoa > Chordata > Ceratodontiformes > Ceratodontidae > Neoceratodus > Neoceratodus forsteri. Next base: position 422,113,766 of record CM057451.1, read on the forward strand.
TTGAGTCCCTGTAGATTTAAAACACTGCCAGGCTTTGTCTCTGCCCTTATTTGGGTTAGTAGGTCTTTGGTTAGCCACTTTGTCTGGGTTCCATGAAAACGAAGAATGACATGTGGAGCATGGGTGTCTTGGAGCGGACAGAAGTGGGAGAGGAAGAAGTCTAAGGCTGCATGGGCATTAGTTGAGGTGTATATGGGAGCCCAATCAATCAATGAGAGGTCATGTGTAAACTGTGTTGGATTGAAGTTGGCTAGATTGTGGAAAGTAATGAGTTTTGGAGGCGGAGATGGTTTACTGGTAGAGTGCCAGATGCAATAGATTGGGGAGCGATCGCTGATTACATCTGGAACCTGTATGTTTTTACAACATTCATTGTACTCCAAGTCGACTCTGTACTTCTTAATTCAAACACCTCACCCTCCTTCACACACACAAAAAAAGTTGGAGACTATTTTGAATTCTAATTTTCTGCTTGATTTGTTAAATTTTTACTGCTCTTTAATGTATGTATTTAGGATGATATACAGTATTCTGAATGCATACAGGACAGTGAGGTAATCATTGAATACATCCTGCAGAACTATATAATTCAAAGGAGAGTCCTTTTTTAGAGTGCATGAGGGGGAAATGTTTAAAAACAAAGAAGTTTATAGTCTAACTGTGTTAGTAATGATTAAAGAACTCAACAGAGAGTCCTGTTTTTTTTCTGTGCATCACAGAGTGGTGTTTGCATAGGATGAAGTTTAGTGTCTACTTTGGGAACAACAAACATAGTAAAAAATACATGTCATATATTTACAATGGATAAGATCACACTGTACATGTTAAATCATACTCAGTTCATGATTGTTTATAATAATCTGGAATCCTGGGGTGGCATGCAACCTGTATGGCTCAAACTAACACTTCATGCAAGAGAATGGGCAAATCAATACATTTTTGCACCAGTAATGCCAACAGACAACATTCTTATGGTCCTTGCTGTATCTAGATAATCGCAACAGCATATTATTTAGCATTTGCATACAGTATGTCATCCCGTAATGACAAGCCTGATGTGCACTTAAAATAAAAAAAATAAATAAATAACCGTAATGAAACCCTGTCTCCCTAATTTATTCACACTAATCTGCTGTAATCAATGTAGAGTAAATGTGTATAAACAGTCAGTGTAGGTAGCACTCTTGCATGTTGTACATCTTGTACCTCTATAACCAATGGTTCTTGGTCTGTTCCCCCAACATGACTCTGAACCTTTTTGTGTTCTGACACCACCCTGACCTGCACAAAGAAATCAAAATACTCTCATTTGAATGCTATGTTCCTGCACTTTTTTAACTTATAACTTCATGACCCTATCTGCATTCAGGATTATCCTGACTCAAAGGAGGTTTCAATCACTGTCTTTTATACAACTACATGACAGCACAAACATGAAAAAATTTACGTTTAGACATAAACATCAGGAAATGCACTACAATTGACTGCAGCACTAACAAGGCATCACTTAAAGTAAATGCCATTAAAAAAAACAGAGCACAGATACCACCAGTGATTCTGTCTGTCTGTCCTGCTTTTTCTTCATTTTCTAATACATAATATTCTAGTTGTGGCAGCATAAGAAGGTCCAGATCTCTTCTCTTTTCATCTAATTTCCTTTGTTTTTTTGTTTTATTTATACATTAGGAACATACATGAATAGACACTGAGAGGCAGCTTAATTAAACTACTTACCCTACAGTATATAGGCACTATAAATGTTTCAGTAACAGATGCTAACAATGCTAACAATTAACATATCTTATGTACTTTAGAAGCCTTTGTGTCTGTGCCTGTAAACCCACTAGCTAAGCCATTTTACTGCATAATTTGGGCAGTGTTGGAGAATGGGTCTGGGTTGCTAAAATAACATACCTTTTCCAAAACATGAGGATCCACTCACATAAATGCATTGCTGGCTTAGTAAAAATGGCAGTCTAAATTGCACCTCCTATTAATAGGCATGATACTTTCAAACTTCCTCACTGCTTGAAACATGTATTATGGATTTCTGAGACAGTTCATAAGTAAAAGGCACAGCATCAGAGCTGCAAGTGTACTGACATTCCAGCTTTAGTGCAAAGATGGCAGAGTTAACAGAGTTCTGCAGTTGCGACTATGCCACTAAACAGTCATCTGATATACATAAAAGTTAATTATACAGTATATTGTTGATTATTAAAATGTAATTATTATTATGTATATCACATGAATGTGGTGCCTCAAAAACTGAAAACACAAATGAAACAGTAGAAAATCATCAGCATTGCATACAGCAAAAAGCTAATGTCACACAAAGACTAACCATGCGATGCTCTGTACTTATTCTACCCAAAGTTCCACTGTATGGCTTTGTACTGATATCGGCAGTACTCACACTGGTCCTTGAATACATTCTATATAGGGGACCCATGTTAACAGGTTATAAACATGCTGCAGAGTTAGATTGGAAAAAGGCTCCATCTCTGTTTTTGAAACAGAATTACATTTATTGAGAACTGACTGAACGCAATACAATTTATTAAACTGAACTTTATATGAGCAACAGAGAACACCTGAGGAAGCTTTCTTTTTTTCTTAATATGGGAACTGTCATTTTTAAAAAAAAAACAGTGGTACTAGTCTGTTTGCAGAAGTCCAACTCATTTACAGTACTCAAAAGCCATAATAACCTGATTTTAGGTTATTATGGCATTTGAGAAGTGTCTGAATTCAGATTGATAAAGGGAGTCGCCAGTTAGTATTAACATTTTTCAGCTTAGCTTTGAGGTTGTTATTTTTATAATAAAATTTAAATAGGTAAAAATACCAGGGTAAAGGAGCATATCTTTTTTAATCAAGGATGGTGATACAGGGTGGAGTGGATCACAAGACTAACATGGCAAAGGGATGAATTATTTTTTTTTTGTTTTCTTTTACCATGGATCTGGGAAGGGGAATGGCCACTAGCCTACCAGCTCAAATGGGCACATTTTTCATTTGTTCCTCAATAATTGGGTTTGAGGAGTGGGTGAGCCACTAGACACCAGGGAAAATAGACAAATATTGTTTTTTGAGTATCACTGGGAAAAGTCGTAGAATTGAGCTCGGTATTGGGCTTGAGAAAAAGTTAAAGTTTTTCTTTTTTTGCAAATGCCACCTGCTGGTGCACCTGTATAAACACCACAAAAAGACAAATTCAGGCACTTCAGGCAAATTCTTGGTTTAGGATGAGTTGCTATTACCACCCTGTGGATTAAGCATGAATTACACTGAAAGCTAACTATATCACACCACATAATTGCCATTGGTGATGCACAGAGAGATATGCTGAGTAGTGCAGTTCTGCACTGGTCAGCATACTGCAGTACTGGGCAACTTATCTGTGGTGACCACTGTGCATACATATACACATATATGCAGCCCACATGCAAATACTGATACCATTAAGGAGTGAAGGGAGAGCAGTCACTCCCACATGGAAATAAGGATACAATTACACTATGTCAAGAATTATTGATGGTTGTTCTCCCACAGGCAAATAAGACTATGAATATACTTTAATAAAATGTAAGGAAATTATTGGCAGAAAACTTTATTATTGCATCAGTTAAGATTCCACCACCAAAAGTAGAGATGTGGTGTTAGGGTTGTGACTTGGGATTGTCGCGCTAATGCTCACCACATTCTACTATGCTGTTCCATCTCAGATTCCTTAAACATGCAATGTGGTCAGTGTTAGGGCTGACAGCCTCAGGTCACACCCCTAATGGCTGCTGGTGCATGGAGGGTGGTGGTGGATGGGATGTTAGGGTTGGAAACCTCAACACCACATTTTCCTATTTTTAATAGTGGAACCCTAACTGATGCATTAACAACATTTTTGCCAAGAATTTTATGTTACCTGTGTTCTTTTTCCTTTTGGTTTCTGTTACTTTGTATAAATAAAATATCCCTACTCTTGCAAAATGTGCCTCAGGTTCTTTTACTTCTAGCTGAAACTCACAAGGACAGCACTAGAGATGGATAGAAGGGACCTTGGTTTAACATCTCATTTGAAGGATGGCACACTCAATAGTACAGCACTCCCAGTACTGCACTCAGGTGCCAGCACTGAACATATTAACCCATCCCAGTGTGGATTAAACCCACAACCTTCTGGCCCAGAGGTGGATGTGCTACCAACTGAGCCATGCTGACACCAAGAGACACCCTATAAAAATATTATGCATTGAATCTGGAACAATCCTATTGGAATTGCTTGTAATAACCCACTCATTTTGATGTTGGAGGAAAATCTGAGCTATGGAGAATAAAAGGATTGTGTTGGTTTCGATTTCTTAACAAACCTTTCAAGGATAAATGGTTTATGAAACAAAATGAAAGACTGCAAACTTTTGGCTTAGAGCCTAGTTGGTCTTGCAATGCAATTACAAATCCTGTAAGAGATATGAGAAACTAGCAAAGTAATGTCTGCATGAAAACTATGATTACAAGGACAAAAATAGGTTATCAGATATGAAAAGTTTAAAGATGTATAACACTGAGAAAATGAATGTAAAAACTGTACTGAAGTTATTATTCTGGGAAAGTGCCAAGCAGAGAACTGCATTAGTGAGATGAGACTGGGGCTAATTAATAGCCCATGTGGAGGGTGGAGTCTTTGGACTAGGTCCTCAACTTTTAACTTGTGTCCTTGTAATATTAATTACCTTAGGCTGCCAGAAGATTTAGAACATATAGGTTTTTAGGACATGTATACATGCCAGCAGCACAGAAAGGGTTTGTTCATTTAACTATAGCAGACTTGCTATTGAAATGTAGATGATTCACCTCTCTCTTCACTAAGTGGTTGAAGGACACTGATGAACACAAAGCAGTTAAATTGTTACAGTACTTGCACAGGATAAGCACATATTGTGTGGTGTTTCATAATTTGCACATATAAAGTTTTTAAAAATAGATAGTCTTGCATTGTCTGGTATGTTAAATCTGAATTTGAATTAACTCACATGATAAGCTGTTTTTATACTTTTACATCCAAAAAAATCTGATCTGATCTGATCACTTGGCACAAAGTCTATTTTCATGGGCAATCCTAGTGCACAGGAAGTTAAGTGATTTGCTTAGGGTCCCACAGTGTGTAAGTGAATGTTGTCAGTGTTAAACACTGATCTTCTGGCTGTACCAAGCTCATTCACAGCTCATTGCTCTGACCACTTGGTTACACTGCCAGAAATAGACTATGCCAACTACAGTACACATAGAAGCTCAGATTGTTTTAAATGGTTTGATGATAGACCTCTTATGTTTATAAGAGTGTCTGGAATGTTTAGAAACAAACAATCCTGACTTGCTACAAATGAAGTCATGATTGATAATATATGGATTGAGTGTGTTTCTGCATATAAACAGTGTGGGTAATTTTTTGTTTTGTGTTTGTCTGACTGGTAAGGAGTCTAGGAAATATTTCCTTTTTCAGCCTTGTCTGGGGGTGTAGATAGTACTGATTCATAAGGAGGTATGTTATGATGTGTGTGGTATAATGAAAGGAGGGAATTTAGCCAGGACACCAGGAAATTCCCTTACTCTTTTAGTAGGGATGGGATGGGGTTATGTACTAATACAGATTTTTTATGTTTGAAGTACATGTATGCTGTAATACTTATTTTTGTTTTTGATTTCATTCATTATGATTTTGTATGAAGTAATACAAGTTTGTGTATTTTGTTTTTAAGTTTTTGAAAAAAATTCCCTACTCTAGCCTGCAGGGTGCTGCCACTTCCTGTGGATAGGATGTAGGGACCCGGTTTGCAGTTGGACACAGGAGGAGGAGGGAGCGATGATGTGGCAGGGGTGCAGGTTGTGCTGCAAGGATCCCAAAATGGTGAAGGAGGTGGTGAAGGTGCTGCTCCTGCTTCTAGCTCTGGATATCTACCAAAAACAATGAAGGAACTCATTAATATTGGTTCTAATGTCCAACAAGCGACCACAGAAAGGATTGAGCAACCTGGTATTTCTCAAGATTTACAAGCTGAAAACACAGGACTTCCTGTCTTTAAGACAGCTTTTCAATGACCTCACAGGGTTCTAGCTCTTCTAGTAAAACCCTGACTGTTGCTAACTCCCAGCCAACTACTGACCAGGATACTAGTAGGCAGGCTGGAACTTCAATGCAAGTTATGGGCCCCAAAGAGTTGACCTTTAACCATGATGAGAAAAGTGGAACTTTACCTAATGTACAGGACAGAAATGATACTAACTTTAAAATGAGTGATTTGTTTAAACTGTAGGGGAACCCACTCAATGGCGAAACATAGTTCACCTTAAATACTTAGGAGAAGTGGCTTCAGCCCCTGCATGAAGAACTGTACTGCATAACATGTTAAAAGACTCACTGGGGATTAGCCCCATGGAACTGTTTGCATTTATACATATCAAAGGCGAAACAGTTTATGATCTCAGTTTTAAAACTGTTGGTACTCTAGAGAGATTCTGGGTGCAATATGAACAAGTGAAAACGTCCCCACTGTGGAGTCCATTTTTGTTGATTCCCCTCACTACGCCACTTGTTAAGCTCATTACGTTGCTTTTTAGGAGTGAGGGGGTCAACATAAATGATATTCGTATTGGTTAAAGTAGAGATGTGAATTGTTACACACTCCACATCCTATATTAGATGAGGACCTGGTCTGGACGTGTGGGTGGAAAATTAAGGTGCAGTTAAGACAAACAGAACAGGGATAATACACCTGCCAGGCAGTTTTTACATAGGTTGAGACAGAGAGATTTGCTTTTACCCTAGGCATCCATGAACATGCCATAAATGTGGTTCCCAGACTCACCTGAGTTACACATGTGACCAACCATGATGCACACTATGCCTTAGAGATGGGCATGTTAGCTTAGGGTCCCCGAACCCTCAGGTGTGCAAGCTATGTGATGAACATGGGCATACCTATCCACAGTGTCCCTGGGCTGAGCATAACAGGGTGGACCGGGTTCCCCAAGACCACACTAGACTTATTATAGAGATGCAGGCTCAAGCACTAGCCAAACTAGAGGAGGCGTCACTTGAGTTGGTAACTCATGAGGTTTTCACAGCCCAGACTGATACTTCAGCTGTAGAGGTTCCTGTAAACCCAGTATTATATCCCTCAAATTGCAATCTGCAAAGTGAGCTACCAGGCATTTCAGGTGCTCCTCAGACCCAGGACGCTCCCCACCAAAGACAGGGAACAGTAACACAAGGCAGCATGCTTCCCCTCCAAGAGCTGAAGTCCCCTTCACCCCTGTCCTGACACCTAAATGAGGAAGGGAGAAGAGGAAATCAGATTCACGCACTCCCACTAAAACGATTCTCACAAGGAACATGTTTCAGGCCTTAGCGAAGAGAAGGCAGTGGGGGGATACTGAAGGGGAAGATGCAGATTCTGACTCTTCTGCTGCTTCTTCCTCTAAAATGGAATTTTCCTTTGAATCAAGTAGGGGGAAGAACTCAGGGGGACAACATTGAGTGATACAGCACCCAAATGGATGAATTTTATGGCAACTCATGAGGGTCCCATTTTGATAAAAGAGGTAACCAAGGTCCATCCACTATTTTAATTAAGTAAAATGGCTAATCTGTTTCAGTTAAGATGCTGCACGCTGAATGTGTGCAACATCAAAACATTTAGGAAACAATTCATTATTTTTGCTTTCTGCAATCTGTGTAACATGACTTTTATTTTTGCAGGACACTCAAATTAAATCCAGGAGTGAATTAGCTCAAGTAAAGAATAAATGGAGATCTGGGCCTTCCTTCTGCTCTGAAGATGAAGACACATGCAACGGGGCGGGAATCCTCTTTTCGGGTTTTACTTACAAAATCTCCAAAGTTATAGATATTTCACCTGGGAGGGCATTAATGGTGGATAGTACTTATGGGTCTCTTAAACTCCGATTAATTAATATACATGCTCCTCAGAGCATTGCAGCTAGATCTTCACTTTTTCTTAAAATTCAACCATTCTTATTCGCTACTAGGTATGTCTATTTTGGTGGAGATTTTAACTGTGGACTTACTCCTGTCGACAGGGGGAGTAATGCTCACAAAACATTTGGGGATACAGCTACCCTACAAAAACTAACTCAATCAGCCAAGCTGGTGGATGGGTACTGAGCCATACATCCTTTAGGTGCTAAGACTTATTACAGAGGAATTTAAGCTACATGCATAGACTATGTGTTTATTTCCAAAAATGTAAAAGTTTACCAAGTGGCTGTGATCCCCTGCGAAGCATTTGACCATTTGACAGTATCCCTAGTATGTACACCAGCAGGGGGTGGGGGCCCATTCCATACATTCCTAAATTTAGATGGAAGCTAAACAGCTCACTACTACTAGACAATATAATCTCAAGGAGGTGTGTGAATTTATTGCAGGCAAGGGTCTCCATTTTTGATGCCTTCCACTCACCCGTTGCTTGGTGGGAAGACACCAAATGGAACTACAGGGCTTCTTTATAAGGACTGTGAAACATAGGTCACTGTCTGCTTATTTCAAATATACCCAATTACGGCAACAGCTGTTGAACACACTGTCATTGGCATATGAGACTAAAACAAATTGGTGTGAACAAATAGAGAAGCTTAAATCAGAAATGGCTACACACCAATATAATAGGGCATTTTCACTGAAACTAGAGGAGCAGAGCAGAACCCAAATGACAAAATCATCTTTAGATGTTTTTAAAAGCTGCTTGGACAGAGTTTCGGCCACATTTATTGAGCAGATAAAAGACCCGGAGACTGGTGTAGAATACTCCTCCCTTCAACATTTAAACCGGGTCATTCAATCCCATCTGGAAGAAATGTTTGGCTCTGCACCCGCAAATCAGCATATTTTTCACTATCTTGCTGGATTAGATATCCCTAGCATCCCAGAAGATCAATTGCAGGCTCTGACTGCCCCTATAACAGTAGAAGAAACAGCTTGGGCTATTAAAAACAGAAAGAGCACCTCTCCAGGTGCTGATGGTCTGACTGCTGAAATATATTTAATGTTTATAAATGTTTTGGCCCAATTCTGACTTCTGTTTTCAATAATATAATAGACACCTGCTCTATTCCTAAAACATTCTCAGATGTCATAATGATACCTTTATTTAAAAAAGAAGACAGGTCTGATGAAAACAAATTGGAGGCCACTCAGCCTTTTGAATGTGATTATAAAATATTTGCCACAATTTTATTACATCGATTCTACCTATTGCAGCCAAGTAATCTCTATAGAACAGACCTGTGCCATCCCAAATAGGTCAATGATACACACCCTTTCTCTGTTTTAAGATACAATACACTCTTGCTCTCCAGAAACCCAAGTGTTTTTCTCTCTGTAGATCAGGAAAAAGCGTTTGACCGGTGTACCATTATTATTTATTTCAAGTGCCACGGCAGTATCACATACCAAAGCAATGTATTTCATGGGTAGAACTTATAAATAGCACAGCCTGGATTACTCCTTTTATTAATAATTCTCCCAGAGATGTCTTTCGAGGGAAGAAAGGGGTTAGGCAGGGATGCCCTCTAAGCCCCCTTCTCTATGCCTTTCAAATTGAACCCCTTTTAAGAAGACTTTCACACCACTCTCACATCCCAAGACTGATACTGAAAGGGTTTCCTATTCTTATTGTTTTGGCTTATGCAGATGATTTATGTATCTGCACCACCCCTCTACTAAACCCTTCAGAAGTTATTTCTGCAATCAAAGACTTTGAGAAATATTTAAGTTCTAAACTGAATTATCATAAAAGCACAGCAAAATATGTCCCTAACCTAACTAGTTCCCAAGCCCCTATCTCTATAGTCAACATTCTAATTATGTTGTATCCAATTACAATATTGGGTATTTATTTTGGCAGCTCAGATGATGCAGAATTCAGTTGGGCCCTGTCTCTGTATAAAGCAGACAGAGTGGTGGCATTATGGAAAGGACGAACCATAGCTAAGAGGAAATGGGTTTTGCTACTGAAAACCTTAACACTCCCTCTGTTTGTACACACAGCTTCAGTATGCCCTTTACCAGATAAATTAGAAGCCAGACTGAATAATGTATTCTTCCAGGGATTCTGGGGAAGCTGGTTGAACCCCGTAAGATGTATGTATACGTATCATGACTACTGCTTGGGAGGAGTGTGGATGATTCACCTCATAGTGTGTTTTCATAGTCTTTTTCTTAAGCTTTGCATTCCTTGTTTATTACATCCTGCCCCCGTTGGATCACTTTGTTAGTGGCTGTGCTCTCTCCTTCATGTAAGGAATGGCTAAGAACCCCTAATAAAATGCCAAGAAATTTTCAAAAATATAAGCCACCAAAACTTCTGGTCCCCACTATGCTTAAAATGAGGCAATGGAAAATGGATAGTAGCACCATTCAGACACAACCACATAGGCAGCTTCATTTTTTCTATTCTCCAGAACAACTATTCAGGACCACCAGTTTTGTTGGACACTCAAGGCTTGGCCGTAGACAACACAAGGGTATTCACACAACTCATTGACACTAGGCTCCCAAAAAACTTTGGAACACTACTTGGTTGCCCTGTTTTGGAAGGTTTGGAGTACGGAGCAATTTTAAACATAAATCTATAGAGGAAAAAAATTGTTTTAGGGAGATCTGCACAGACCAATTGGAGACCATGCAGCATTTTTTTCTTGGAAAGCCCATACAGTGTAGAGTTTTGGACGATGTTCCTCCACAAATAAAAAGGCAAATGGTTCACCCATGTCTCTTTATGGTATTTTTCTGCCTACATTGTCTCAATACCATGCTAGCACTTTGAGGCTTATATTTGCACTCTGCAGATATTATCTATGGCAAGCTAGATGTGCCCGTCTACTGCAACAGAAGGTATTTACTGGGGCACATGTGATTAAGCAAATCCTATTAGAACTAAAGTCTATCCATAATGCTGAACAGGGGAGTTTGCCAAGATCACAATTCAGTAAATACTGGGCCTCATGTGCAAGGATCTGGGAGGATTAAACTAAGGAGTCTTGAAATGATTTCAAGGATGGGCATTACATGAATGTATGGCTGAAATACTCTTTAATTTTGGTTTGATTTGAATAATTTATGAATGATTTAACCCTTTTTTTTATTTATGTTGTTTTTTTTTCTGCCTTATAGTTTGTACTTAGCTTTTGTGTGATTTAACACTGTGCCTTATTATTTGTATTTGCTTTTGATGATTATTACAATAAAAATTCCCTACTCACCTGTAGGGGGAACCGCTGATCATCTCCATGATGGCCAGTCCTGGTAAGTAGTAGGAGAGGATGGACATTGTGGAGGCTGGGGAGTAGGTGACACTGCAAAAGACCAAAGAGTTTTTTGATGCTAAAGGTCCTAAGGAACTGATAACTGTTTCTGAGATGTTAGTAGAGTCGGCAGCTACTGAAGTTTTGCAAATGGCCAACAGCACTGAAATGGTAACTTCTTCAGATATTTTAACAGAATCCAGAGCAATTAAACTGCAGAAACTAATGCATGCAGAAGAAAAACAATTTTGAGCCAGACATCTGGAACGAACTGGCAGCTGCATTGAGCAAGATTTGAACCTCAGAGAATGGAGGAAAATGGGCCTCCTTGGCAATGGAGTCCAAGCCTATAGTACACCCACAGCAATCAAAGCAGGAACTGACACTCTGATATCAATTCAACTACAATCTAATCATAACATGGACAAAATAATATTCCAAACAACTCCTCACAATCAAAGCAATGATACCGTTTTCATGTTTGTAGCTGCTTCAAAGTCGGGACTAAGCACTAAGCAATAGGACCGGTTGTGCCAGATGGCACCCAAAACACAACAAGGATTACTTCAAAGACTAATTCCTTGTCAATGGATTCAACAATTCTGGTGGCAGGCTGCAAAAAACTCTGGAATCAAGCAAAGAGGCCACAGAAGCTACATTACCTAAATATCATAAAATGGACCTTGCTCATACTATAACAAATTCACGAGGTCCAGAAATTATAAAAACAGCAACTGCAGTGCAAGTTATTAATGTTTCAATAGCTGGAGTAATGCAACTGATTTCTTGGACTGAATAACAAATCAAGGTCCCACTTCCAAGTTCTGGGGTCTCATCGAATGGCACATACAGGGCTTCTGCTCCTGGCCTAAGATGCCCTGGAATCAGAAGAAACTATTTCAGAACAAACAGAGTGGTCTGTTGACAATGCATTAAAAGCAATGGGTTGGGTGATCTCTCTTGAGACAGGAGCATGGGTGTCTGGTCCAATGCCACCACAGAAACTTACAGCTGCAGGAAAAACAACTCCAGCTAATTCAGGAACAAAACCTTTTTATGCTATACAATACATCCTGACTGCAAGCAGACAGATAACACAGACAGTGCTGCTTCTAGTCTAGCCTTACCTGAAGAACTGTTTCTGACCCAAAATCTGATTTTAAATGTGGCCTTACGTACTGAGCATGAGATATCTCAAGCGGATGAAGTTATGGACATTTCTAAACAGGATACGAATACTCACCATTAAGTAATCTCCTCTTCACATCCCACAGTACCTTCCATGCAGCAGAATCAATACCAAAACTACAGAAGCACTTCTGAATAACATCAACAGAGTTAATGCATGCCCATATGCCAGGAGGAAGGAGCTGCTGGTATAAGTAAATCTCTCTGTTGGGACTAAGAACTAGAACTCTTGTACTGGGACTTTCAATTTAGCATTAAAAAAAAGTTAGTGTGTTTGTCAGAGTGAGTTGAAGTGAAGAGTTATCTGCGTATCTGTCATCTGTGTTATCTGTGTAGTTATCTAGGTGCTTGTCACAGGTAGGCCGAAGGGATTGTTATCTGTGAAATTAACTAAGTGTAGAAAGATTTGCAAAGTAGGGGAGTGGCTTAGCTAGAAGGAGCCAGCTTAAAACCAGATTTAAACACTGCCCTAGATAGCTTCTGGCAGAGCACCAGGAGGAAGGAGCTGCTGGATTAACTAAACTTCTTTACTGGGACTATATTGCCCTTCTTTCCTCCCTCCACCCCCAAAGGCAGTTCTATTTTATAGGCACAGGATTTGACTGACAACAGGAACTTCCTGTTTGGGAGCAGGAAGTGAGTGATCAAAGAGCCAACAAAGACTCACCATCCTAGAAGCGCAAGAGTAGCTTCCACCCCCCTCTAGCTGCTGGAGGTCTGACCCAGAGCAAGTAAGGAGACTACTGAGGAATATAGAACTGCTTGTGCAGAACAGGAAGATCAGGAACTAAAAGGGTACAGAGGCAGTAAGTACATAGGGAGAAAAAAGAAATAAACAGAGGAAAGAGTAAGTATTCCAAACAACAGTTAGGGGCCAGAAATAAGACATGATGGGAGTGCTGCAGTGCAGTGGCTGTGGAGCAGGAGTCTTCTGGGAGATGTTCAGGAGGATGTGACGTTGTCCCATCTGCAGGCACCTCTCTGGGCTGAGGAGGAGATTGCTCTTCTCCAGGCTGAGTTGGCCAGGATTTGTGGGACCTCCTCCCCACCCAGTGACCACCAGGATCACTGCATTTGCCTCAGAGGTTACCAAGAAAGAGGAGTGTTTGGACCACAGTGGACTCAGAGAGGGTGAGGATGGGGGAACAGAGATGCATCCCTCCAGCTGTACCTCTCCACAGTTTCTATGCCATTCTGGAAAAGTGTGATTCCTCTATGGAGGCACCCTCAGTGGTGACCAAGGTGGATGTTAGGAACCTCCACAAAGGAGACCCACAGGAGGGTGGCATGGGACCCCACAGGGGAAAGAGACAACTCCTGGTGGGGGACTCCATTGTTAGGAAGGTAGAACTTGGGGAGGAAGGGGAGAGGGAGATAAGGTGCCTGCCTGATACCATGGCTTGGAGGGACAGGAGCGAATCCTCAATATCACAGGAGCAGCTGCACGGGAAAGGAGCTGAATGTCATTGTCCACCTAGGGACAAATTATCTGGCTAAGAAAGGATCAGAGCAGTGCAAGAAGCATTTGTGGAGATGGGGAGGGGCCTTAGACAAATAGCATGCACAGTAACCTTCTCTGAGGTGCTGCCTGTCTATGGCACGGGTGAGGCCAGGATGCTCCACACCATGGGATTCTATCAGTGGTTGAAAAACTGGTGCAGAGCTCAGGGATTTGGCTTCATTGGGGACTGGGGGTCCACCTGGAGGAATGCAGGCCTATGCTGGCATGATGGTCTGCATCTGTCCAGGAGGGGAAACAGGATCCTAGGTGATAGGTTTAAATGCTTCATTGGCAAGCATTTAAACCAGCCAAGGTGGAGGCACTGAAGAGGAGCAGGAAATTTAGTCCCTGAAAAAATCAGGCAATAAGTGAGGTAGACACCAACACAGAGATGTTGATAAGGAGAAGTGCAGGGGTAAATGGAGAAAGTGACAAACGCAATAAGAACAGGGATGGGGCAAAAAGGGGTAAGGCCATCAGGAAATGGAGGGTAATGAGCACCAACACCCATAGTCTGGGCAACATGCTCCCTGAACTGGTGACCTTGATGGAAATGGGATGCCTGGATAGTGTAGCAGTCACAGAAACATGGTTCACAGAGAACCATGACTAGGATGTTAACATACCAGGGTATACGACCTGCAGGAGAGACAGGGAGGGGAGAGGGGGGCGGAGTAGCTCTCTATGTAAGGGAAGGGATAAAAGCAACTGAACAAAAAGAATAAACAGGGAGGAGAGGAGACACTGTAGGTCACCTTAGAGACTGGAAATGGCACCAAAATCCGCACAGGGGTTGTATACAGAACCACATGTCAGGGGAGGAAATGGACAAGGATATGATAGAAGGCATACTTAGGATGTCAGAGAAAGGGGAGATACTGTTGATGGGGGACCTTAATATGCCAGATGTTAACTGGAGCACCTTTGCTGGAGCCACATCCAAAAGCAGGGCCATTCTCGATGTTCTTCAGGTGGCATGCCTCAGACAGCTAGTTTGGAACCTACTCATGAGAGTGCAATCTTAGACCTCTGTACTCTCAAATGGGGACAGTGAGAGGATCTCAGATGTAGAAGTGAGTACTCATTTGGGAACAAGTGACCACCAAACAGTGTGGTTCATGATAAACTTAGCTACAGAGTCAAGCCATACAAAAGTGAGGGTTCTGGACTTCAGGAGGGCTGACTTTGGCAAGATGGGAGAGTGCCTTAGAAAAGCACTAGCAAACAAGCTAGAAGGAGGGGTCGAGCAACAATGGGGAAATTTCAAAACTGCCATCACAGAGGCAGCAAGCCTTTGTGTGAAGCAAATAAACAAATCAAAATGAAAGAAAAAGCCACTATGATTCTCAAAAGAGGTGGTGGTGAAGGTTAGGGAGAAAAAGATAGCATTTAGGAAGTATGAGGAAACACAGAAGGAGCAGGACAAAGAACTATACCATTTAAGGCAGAAGGAAGCAGGGAAGGTAGTCAGAATAGCAAAGGCCAAAACTGAGGAAAAGATAGCCAACTCAGTTAAGAAGAGGGATAAAACCTTTTAAAGGTATATCAGGGAGCGTAGGAAGACAAAGGGAGGGATAGTGAGGTTGAATAGAATGGATGGTGGGTGGGCAGAGAGGGACAGTGAAAAAGCAGGGATACTGAATGAATACTTCTGTTCAGTATTCACAAAAGAGGAGGTGGAGGAGGTGCCTAAACCAATTAACAGAAGCACTCTGGATAGGGGGGTCGATCTCAGTCCTTTCACAGAAGAAAGGATTCTGAAAGAACTCTTAAAACTGAAGGTGGACAAAGCAATGAGGCCAGATGAAATTCACCCCAGAATTCTAAAAGAATTAAGCAGAGAACTAGTTACAGCACTGACTACCCTTTTTAACAAATCATGGGATGATGGTGTGGTACCTGAGGACTGGAGGAAGGCAGATGTGATTCCCCTTCACGAAAGTGGGACCAAGACAGAGGCAGGAAACTACAGACCTGTCAGTTTGACCTCTGTGGTAGGGAAAGTGATGGAATCACTTCTGAAGGAAAGAATTGTTGAGTACTTAGAGGCCAGTGGGGCACAGGACCCAAGGCAGCATGGGTTCACAGTGGGAAGGTCATGTCAGATGAATCTAATTGATTTCTTTGACTGGGTGACTAAAGTAGTAGACCAGGGAGGGGCTGTGGACATGGCCTACCTAGACTTTAGCAAGGCATTTGACACAGTCCCACACAAAAGATTAATAGTCAAACTAACCAGCCTGGGAGTGGGTCCCAGGTGGTAGCCTGGGTAAAACATTGGCTGGACAGCAGGACACAGAAGGTAATTGTAAATGGTGTCCACACTGAAGAAAGAGGGGTTACTAGAGGGTACTGTAGGGTTCAGTACTGGATCCAGTCCTTTTTAGTGTCTTTATAAGTGACATTGCAGAGGGACTGGAAGGAAAAGTATGCCTCTTTGCAGATGACACAAAGATCTGCAACAGGGTTGATACACAAGGAGGCGTGGAAAGGATGAGAAGGGACTTGGCAAGGTTGGAGGAATGGTCAGAAGTATGGCAGCTTGGATTCAATGCAAAGAAGTGCAAAATAATTCACCTGGGAAACAAAAACCCAGGGGAAGATTACACAATGGGGAGGGGGGAGAGGTAGTAACAACAAAAAAAATGGAAAGGGACCTGGGGCTAGTCATATCAGATGACCTTAAAGTTGGCAAGCAATGTGAGAAGGCGGTAGGAGGGCTGGGGGGATACTGGGATGTATAGGGAGAGGAATCACCAGCAGAAAATAGGAAGTTGTTATCCCCCTGTACAGACAGTTGGTGAGACCCCATCTGGAGTACTGCATCCAGTTCTGGAGACCCCATCTCTGCAAGGACATAGACAGGATGGAGGCAGTTCAGAGGAGGGTAACTAAAATGGTGCAGGGTCTTCAAAAGAAGCCATATGAGGAGAGACTAAAGGAGCTTAATATGTATACCCTTGAGGAAAGGAGGGAGAGGGGGGACATGATCGAAATGTTTAAGTACCTCGGTGGAATCAACAAAGTCCAAGAGGGTAGCATCTTTCAGAAAAAGAGATGTGCAAGAACAAGGGGACACAAATTGAAGATAGAGGGGGGACAGCTCTGGGGCAATGTGAGGAAGTATTTTTTTTACAGAGAGGGCGGTGGACACATGGAACAGCCTTCCTGAGGAGGTTGTGGGCTATAAAACTGTGAGAGAATTCAAGAATGCATGGAACAGACATAAGGCAATTTTTGTGAGGGGTAGGAAGAAATAGGCTGTTGGTTAAATAGGATCTACAGCTTATCCTCTAGGTAGGGAAATGAGCAGACTAGGTGGGCCAAGCAGTCCTTATCTGCCATCAAAGTCTATGTTTCTATATTTCTCATAATCCAATTTTTCCTGCAAAGTGGCATAATGCAGTTTGTCTGCTTTACAGGGTTTGGACACATTACCAGGCTGAGTGTTTATAGCAAAGACACTTTTGAAAGACCCTATGCACTTTTTTGCTGATGAAATATACTCCCAGATCCATGTGTCAGGACAAACTAATTCTGACATTAGCTATAAGCTAAACACAGGTTTCCAGAGATTTTGGACAAAATTTCTTGAAGTGAAGGACACTCCCTTATGGCCCCCTTTTGAGGCAAGGCACTGGGTCAGAACAGTGGCGACAATAATAGCATAGTCAAGAATTGCATGGAAAAAAATAGCACCGATTTTGTTTTTGAGTGAGGCTCCAACCCCCTCTGAAGGATTCTCACTCCGGGAGGGGAAGGGATCATGGGGCAAGATGACATTTGTTTGGCTGTGGAATACTGTTTCCACAGCCCTGTGTAAAAAAAAATTAAGTTCCAATGCACAAAAATTTTGGAGACCAGGATTAGAACCCTAGTCTCCACTGCTACTGGTCGAGCTGCTCTATGCACCAGCCCTCCATGCTACAGGAGCAGCTCAGCCAGCCTCCTGAATTCAAGTGCCCTTGTGTCTGTACAGCAGCATGCACAACAACCAGGGGGGTGCTTACTGAAAGCACTGTATATCCTTTCTCACTGTCCATGCTAGCACTACTCAAACTAACGCTCTGCAGATTGGTGCTATTCATGTAGTGCTATTTTAACTGGGTACCTTGAGGCAATTCCCCTTATGAAGCCTGCATACACCATCATCACCACTGCCTTATTTTGGAATAAGGGGGTTAGACTGACTGACCTCACATACTGGCAGAAACAAAGATGCATGGTTCTTGGAAACCCAGAAGTCATTTTTGATATTGAGCACATCTGGACAGGAGGCTGGAAAATCAGGGTGATATTGAGATCAACGACTGTAGGACTACAACATTTACCAAATTGTGTTTTCCTGTACAGGGATAGGGGAGTTTTATTTTATGCAGGACAGCCTAAAGCCTGCTACAAATGTGACAAAATGCATCACCTAAGCAGTATTTGTGATCAAGTAAAAATGCAATTTCTGTCACGAGTTGAGGCATTCAAGTGGGGATTGTATTAATAAATATAAATGCAATTTATGTGATGAGTTAGGTCATTCTTATCAAAGATGTCAATGGGCAGCTCATAATCAAGCAGACCCCTACAGATGAGGAAGAACAAAGACTGTTAACTGCAGAAGCACTAAGAGCCACATTCCCCACAGTGCCTCCTATACTCATACATCCCCAGCCTCTGAAGCACAGGATACTGATAGACAAGAGCAAATTACTATCACCCCCTCAACAGGAATCCCTTATAGAAGTTGTCCCAGTACCAGTGATGGAGGAGGTGAGCAGTCTTCCAATCCTGCTCCTACAGTTTCTGTACCTCTTACAGCAGAACTCAAAGCTATTCCCCCACCTCCACCCCTTTCAGCAGGTAAAGAAAACGTGTAGTAAGGATAGAAAGTACAGTCAATCTCAGAGGCAATCAGCATCCCCGGTGCCAAAAATACAGGAATTACCTTTAATAAACAGATCTGATGCCCTACACACTACTCCAGAAGCCTCAGATGCAGACTTGGAGGACTTCACCCTGTGGTAATCCCAACCAAACTTTGCATCAGATATAGAAATTAGTGACCAAGAATCCCAGAACCCAACCTTATGTCAGGGTAGCAGTCACAGTGTAGAGCCTCCAAGACAACCGAGAAGGTTTAGAAGGCAGAAACTAAAACCACCTTAAAGATGAAATATCCACATCCCACTACACGCATGGAAAATACTCTTTCATATTGTACAGTTAATGTTAACAGTATTAGGAGTTGCAGGACAAGGAAGGCAGTATTCACTGATTTACAAAGTAGTTTAACAAATATAGTTTTTATGCAGGACACAAGAATACACACCATCCCTAAAATACTTATGATAACCAAAGCATGGCACACTGGCCCCTCCTTCTGGTCAGTCAGGACTGAAACATGTTCAGGGCAGGCATCCTCTTTAACAGCTTGATTGAAATCTAGTTGATTAAATTAATTGATTTAAGTCCAGGAAGAGGAATATTACTAGACACCAAAATACATAATAACTGTTATAGATTCATCAATATTTATGCACCTCAATCTAAAGCAGAAAGGATTGCTTTATTTCAAGCAAATACAACCATATCTTTATTCTTTACATTTAGTAATTTTTGGAGGTGATTTTAATTGTGGTCTAGATTTGCAAGGTAGGGGTAAGCAAACTACAATGAAGAAAGTTTTTTTGTGATATGTCCACTCTAAAGAAAATAGACCAGGATGCAACCTTAAAGATGCACATTATTCTGTTACTGGACAGCCTGACCCCACCTTTCAGAAAGGTCAATTGGCTACTAGCATAGATTGTTTCTTTTTATCTACATCTATTACCATAGTACAGTATCTGCTCATCTGAAAGAAGTGCAATTTTCAGATCATAAACTACTCTGCCTCATTTTAGGTGTTATCCCTTTAGTTAGACATGGACCTGGATAATGGAAATTTAATTCTTCTTTACTAACAGAAAAGTTTTTTTGTACAAAACAGCCACTGTTTCCTTGCCTTAAAAAAGATAGTCTTTGAGATGTATGATAACTCAGCTCAGTGGTGGGAAGATACAAAAAAGGATTTACAAATATTTTTAAAAATATAATAGTAATGCACATTGAGATAGGAATATTTATAGTATCTAAAGAAAAAGAACACCTACAGAAGTTACAGACTTTGGTCAGAGCCACTACACATAATTTTACTGACCAAATACAAAACATTAGGCAAAAATGTTACAATGCCATCTGAAGCAACATGATAAAATGCAAAACAACAATCCTTTTGTACACAGGAGTAGCACACACTATTTGCCCTTTTAAGTTGCAAATAGAGAATTACATAGATACATAGACAGTGTCGGCAGATAAGGGCCTATGGCCCACCTAGTCTGACCATTTGAGTTTGTAACCTCAGTTTATGTTTTCCTAGAACTCTGTTGCCCCTTACCCCGACCTCCAGAATTCCTTTATGTCTATCCCATGCATTCTTAAATCCCATGATTGTTTCAGCCCCCACCACTTCCTCAGGCAGGGTGTTCCACTTGTCCACCACCAATTCTGTGAAGAAATTCTTCCTCACATTTCCTCTGAATTGTCCTCCCTCCAACTTCATCCCATGCCCTCTAGTCCTGGAACATCTTTTTCGCTTAAAAATAGTGTATTCTTGCACCCTGTTCCTCCCTGTAAGATACCTGTATGTCTCTATCATGTCTTCTCTCTCTCTCTCCCTCCTCTCCTCCAGGGAGTACATATTCAATTCCTTCAACCTGTCCTCATAGGACTTGTGATGCAATCCATGTACCATCTTTGTTACACTCCTCTGAACCTTCTCTACCCTGTCTATGTCCTTATGTAGGTAAGGTCTCCAGAACTGTACACTGTACTCCAGGTGGGGCCTCACTAGTGTCTTGTATAGTGGAACCATGACCTCCCTTTTCCTGCTGGTGATGCTCCTGCCTATGCATCCCAGCATTCTATTTGCTTTACCTGCTGCCTTGTCACACTCTTTCCCTACATTGAGGTCATCAGAGATGATAATCCCAAGATCCCTTTCCTGCTTGGTGCATGCTATATCCTCACCCCCAACTGATATATTGTGCCAGTGTTTTTGTGCCCCATATGCATTATCTTGCACTTCTTTGCACTGAATTTCAATTGTAAAACCCCTGACCATTCTTAAAGTTTCTGCAGGTCCCTTCTCACTCTGCTTACACCCTCTGGTGTGTCTACTCTGTTACAGAGATTTATGTCATCAGCGAACAGTGAAATTCTGCCTTCTAGGTCCTGCGCAAGGTCACTGATGAAGATGTTGAATAGGACCGGTCCCAGCACTGATCCCTGTGGTACCCCACTGGTCACTCTTCCCTCTGTGGAGTGACAGCCATTTACCACCACCCTCTGTGTCCTGCCGCCCAGCCAGTTACCTACCCACCACACCACTATCCTGTCCACACCCATATTCCCTAGTTTGTTTAATAGTCTTCTATGTGGCACAGTGTCAAAGGCCTTGCTGAAGTCCAGATAGGCCATGTCCACTGCCCTCCCCTGATCCACCTCCCTAGTCACCCAGTCAAAAAATTCAATGAGGTTGGTCTGACATGACCTCCCCCTGGTGAAACCATGCTGTCTTGGATCCTGCAGTCCATTGACAACCAGATGTTCCACCAATCTCTCCTTCAGTAGTGCTTCCATGATCTTCCCCACTACTGAGGTGAGGCTGACTGGTCTGTAGTTCCCTGTTTCCTCTTTGTTCCCACTTCTGTATAAGGGGACTACATCTGATGTCCTCCAGTCTTTGGGTATCTCCCCTGTTTACATTGATCGGCTAAACAGGATAGCCAGAGGCAAGGGTGTAGGCAGGCATACTCCATGTACTCCATTGTGTACACTTTTATTTAAGGGGGGTAGCAAATAGGCTCTGAACTGCTTCCTTTTGAAAACATAACACAAAAAATGCTGAACCCTACTGTAATTTATAGGAGTCAAAACTAGAAGGACTGGTCACTAATACTGTCTTTACATCCCAAGGACAATACAGCTTTACAGCCTCTGGGATGATGTGTGGGTGTCTTAGGGTGCAGTGCATGGCATCTGTATTTGCCCATGCATGGGGAGGCAACAACCAATGTCATGAGATACAAAAGTTGTATTTATTGTGCCAAATAAGAGAACAAACATGGTCCTGGTGTACATTTGCATATTGCCTGGCTACACCCCGCCACCTCTCTTAGTTCTTTAAGGACTCTGGGGTGCACTCCATCTGGCCCCATTGCTTTACCAACTCTTACTACTTCCAGTTCCTTCAGGACCTTTTCTCATGTAAAGGGACTTGTGTCCATTTCTACACCATTCTCACCCCTTGTAGTCCCTTCAGACCCATTACTCTCCTCTTCCTCAGTAAAGACTGAGCAGAAATACCTGTTCAGTATGTCAGCTTTACTGTTGTCATCCTCCACACGGCCCCCATCCTCCCCCTTCAGTCTCACTATCCGTCCCTTTGCCTTTCTTTTTTCCCTTATGTACCTGTAAAAGGTTTTGTCCCCTCTACCCACTGATTTTGCAATGTGCTCTTCTGTCTGAGCTTTGGCTCCCCTTACTGACCTCCCTGCCTCTCTCTGCTTCTCCTGGTACTCCTCCCTATCCCCTACTGCCTGTGTCTTTTTGTATTGCTTGAATGCAATCTTTTTGGCTTTCACTTTCTTGGTTACCTCTTTGGA
The DNA here is from genome assembly GCA_016271365.2 of Neoceratodus forsteri. NCBI lineage: Eukaryota > Metazoa > Chordata > Ceratodontiformes > Ceratodontidae > Neoceratodus > Neoceratodus forsteri. The sequence continues at coordinate 422,136,479 of CM057451.1, forward strand.
AAACCATAATGGCCTCCTCTTCCATTTCCTCTTGCTAACCTACTTAATGCATAATTCTGTTGCTCTTGTAATCCCCGTTTTAAATACTGCCCACTGTTCCTCAACCCCTGATTCCTGCCCCATTCCCCTTAATGCCTCTTTCAAGTATCTCCCATTTTCCCAAAGTCTGACCCCTAAAATCCAGGATACGTGTTTTGTGTGGTTTGGTTCTGCTCCTTCTGTGATTTCAAACCACAATGACTGGTGGTCACTGTTCCCCTGGTGCTCCCCCACTGTTACCCCTTTCACACTGTCCCTGTTTGTGAGCACAAGGTCCAGTATTGCCTTCTGCTGAGTTGGTTCCATGACCAGTTGCTTGAGGAAGGCACCCTGAAGGGAATCCAGGATAAATCTGCTCCTAGTTGATGGCCCTTATGTCATTTTTCACATACAGTGCCATTCCTCCTCCCTTCCTACCTGCCCAGTCTCTTCTGAATATGTTGTAGCCAGAAATGGCCATCTCCCAGTCATGGTTATCATTACACCAGGTTTCTGTGATGGCCACAATGTCCATGTCTGACTGCACCATGACAGCCTCAAGATCTTCCATCTTGTTGCTAAGGCTCCTGCCATTGGCACACATGGCTTTCCAAAATTTGACCTGCCTAGACTGTTTAGCTGTTCTACTCCAGCCCCTTCCCTGGTTGTCCTTTATACCTGGTTCTCCTTGCTGTCTGCCCTTCTGCTGAATTTTGCCCCTTTTCTGCCTATCCACCTCTCGGGCACTAATCTTCATCTTTTGCACACTACTTTGTTGAGATAGCCACTCCTCTGGTTCACAATTAACCATAAATGGATGGACTCCCTGATAGATACTGATGGTAAGAGTATATTCAGATAATCAAAACATCATTTGGATAGCTACTCAGCATGCTACAACCTAATTCTCATCTAAACCTACAGATCAGAAAACTGCAGCACACTTTTATATGTATTGTGATACCCCAACCTGTCCTTCATATGTAATAAAGGATATGGTTAAAGACATTTCACCAATAAAAGTTGAAATGGCTATTCTGGGGATTGAAGCCTCTGATTTGGGGGTGGAACCTGTTGGTTGGTCTGATCACTACACCATTAGGTTCAACTTTTGTGCTCTCCAGCGTAGGCATGCCCCTGTGGAGATGGTCAGTTACCGCCCTTTACAGGATGTGAGCCCTGAAGGCCTAGTGGTGGTGATTGACCTCTTGGAGTTTCCTGTGGTCAGCTGGAGTCCAGAGGCTCTGGTCTTGGCCTATAACAAAGCCATCTCTATGGCCCTTGACTCAATTGCTCCTATCTGTGTTCATCCTCTTCCCCTTTTCCCTCGGGCTCCTTGGTTTGATGGGTCCTAGAGGGAGCTGCAGTGACTAAGATGAAGGTTATAGCAGCATTGGTGGAAATCTGCCCTGGAGGATAACCACCTTAGATTGGTAGAGCATTATTGGACCTACCAACCAGCGATCTCCCATAAGAAGGCAGAATTCCTGAATGGGGAGATTGCTGCCACTCAGAACTGACCAGCTCAGCTCTTCTGAACTGTGGACAGGCTGTGCACCCAGCCATCTACAGCTCTAAAGAGCTTTCTCACAAGTGGAGTGCAATGAGCTTGCTCGATTCTTTCTGAATAAGGTGGTGGACATCAGGTCGGAGATCCTCTTGGCTTGTTTTGTGGAGATGCTGTTGATTGGTGCTCGGTCAGCTCACCTCATGCTTCATGGAGTACCTTTGACCTGCCGGAGTTTATGGCTGTCATGTGGATTGTCCAGGGTATGCGCTCCACATGCTGTAGTTTGGATCCGGTCCCAACTTCCCTGATTATGAGTTGTTGTGATATTATCAGTCCGGTCCTGATACAGATAGTCTGGTGCTCCCTTGATTCAGGTGAGTTCACTAGCTCCCCGAAGGAGGTGGTGGTAACACCTATCCTGAAGAAAGCTTCTTTGGCCAACTACAGACCTATCTCAAACCTTCCTTTATAAGGAAGGTTATTGAAAATTAATGGCGATACAGCTGGAGGACCACTTGACCATCCATAACATCTACAAACCTCTCCAGTCCAGTTTTTGAAAGAGGCATAGTACCGAGACTGCACTGGTTCGGCTGCTTAATGATCTCCTGATGGTGAGAGACTGGAGAAGCCGTTCTAGTCTGGTGCTCCTTGATATCTCTTCAGTCTTTGACACTGTGGACCATGGGGTGCTGCTTGGGCACTTGAGATCCATCTGTGGCCTGTCATGTACAGTCCTCAGGTGGTTTACATCTTTCCTCGCTGGCAGAACTCAGAGAGTGGTGTCCGGGATTTTTTCTTTGGACCTACTCTCTCTGTCATGCGGGTGCCTCAGGCTCAGTGCTATCCCATGTTGTTGGCGGTATATATGCCCCTTGAGACATTGTAAGATGGAGGGATGAGGTTTCACTGCTATATTGGTGATACCCAGCTCTACCTGTCTTTTGCGCCTGACCAGGATAGTGCTCTATTGATATTTAACAACTGCATTGCTGAAATCCAGGACTGGATGAATTCAAGCTGGCTAAAGTTGAACGTGGAAAGACCGAGGTGATGGTTATGGACCCAGGTCACCGGATGGAATGGATGAGGGCTGGTCAGCCCTCTGGACTTTATCTGGGGGACTCCCAGATCCTTTCCTCTGAATGAGTGTGAGACCAGGGGGTGGTTCTTGATGTCAGACTGACTTTACTATCTCAAGTGTCGGTGGCCATCAAGTCTTCATTTTGCCACCTTAGGAACATTGCCAGGATCAAGCACCTCTTTCCGTCTGGGGATCTGCCTACACTGGTCCATGCCTTTGTGACCTCGCACCTTGATTACTGCAACTCCCTGTACTTAGGGCTTCCTGGGGTTGATAGCCACCACCTGCAACTAGTGCAGAATGCTGCAGCATGTTTGTTGATGGGGACATCCCGATCCTCTCATATTACACCTGTGCTGCATGAGCTACACTGGTTGCCAATTCAGTGGTGAATCATCTTTAAAGTTGGTTTACTGACTTATAAAGCCCTACATGGACTTGACCCTGACTACTTGAAAGAGCTTCTTGTACCTTACTGCCCTGAGCGACACCTCCATTTGGCTGACGAGGGGTTTCTGGAGATTCTGAGGGTGTAGTTAAAATCTTCTGGGGCCCATGCATTTATGTACGCAGCCCCTTCCCACTGGAATTCTCTACCCCGTCAGCTGCAGAAGTGCGCAACTGTGGGGGGTTTTAAACAGGCTTTGAAGGCTTTTTTTGTGACACCAGGCCTTTCATGGTATTGAATAAAGGGACTTCTCAGACTATATTTATTATCTTATTACCATCTGTGTTGATTTTATTATTGCTGTCTAATTTTATTGTAAAGCGCCTTGATACTCTGAAAGGCGCTTAAATGAAATAAAGCTAAAAAAAATATTATTCAGTCTTTGAATACTAATAAAGCCCCCAGAAAAGATGGTCTCACAGCTGAATTGTATAACATTTTAGGCTCTGTGTTAGCCCCTGAACTTGTACAAGTGTTCACTTCTATGTTTCATGACTCTGCCATACCCTTGCAAATGTCTAAAGGATTGCTAATTTTTTTACACAAGAAAGGAGATCAGAAAGACATACAAGATTGCTGCAAGCGCCTGTTTTTTTAATTACCCCTGCTCAAACATGTTCCATTCCAGAAAGGAAGATGTCAGACCAGCCTGTTCTCTTAAGAGAAATAATAGAACAGGGAAACAGAGAAGGGGTGGAAGGATTTCTACTTTCTTTAGATCAACAGCAAGCATTTGATGCTGTAAATCACATATACTTGTGGCAAAAACTTTATCAGTATGGCATCCCAAAGGCTTTCATAAGCTGGCTAAAAAGTCTGTACAGGACTGCTACAGTTACTCCTCTTATTAATGGGTGGTGTGGCCCTATGGTAGCCATCCAAAAAGTGGTTCAACGGGGTTGCCCTTTGAGTCCTCTACTCTCTGTGTTCAGTATTGACCCTTGCTGAGGACTTTAAACTCCTCACAAGCCATAGCAAGAATATAGAGTGAAGTAATTACTGTTCCATATGTTGCTATGGCATATGTGGATGATGTATGTATTTTTTTTAAGAATCAAACAGCCACAGTACAAGTTTTAAACATATATAGAGAATACGGCACATTTTCAGGGGCCACATTAAATATCCAAAAATCTGTAGGGTTTCAGTTTGAACACATAGGCGATAAACTGCAATCTACAGCAGGTATACAAATCACTGATGACCCTATTAAAATACTAGTAATAAAATTAGCCTCTAGTCCCCTAAAGCTCCTTAACTGGGAACCAAAGGTAGTTAAAGGACAACAGTTTGTACAAAAATGGAATACATGGCAAATAAATAAAGCCAAGAGGGTGTATTTAATTAAGACCTTTTTAATCCCAGTGTTTCTCCATATTAGTTTTTTGGTTTTAACTCCAAAATCCCTGGAAGCCATCCTATTAAGTATATTCTTCAAAGTGGTTTGGGAAGCCATCTGAACCCCCTAAAATGAAATATATTATACTTACTGGTGAATCAGGGGTCTTCAGATGGTATATCCATTGGTATTCTGTTATAGTATCTATAATGACTAATATAAGTTCTTTACTGTTACAAGCAAGAATGTGGACTTCTTTATAGAATGTCACCTGTGGTTCTTGGTTAGTACACTGGCAAACTGGTACTTGGCATATAATCCCCAAACAAATACCAGCCCCCAGTATTTGAGAGAAGTTTTTGTAAAATTCAAATCTTGGAATATTACTAGTCAGATGGTTCTTACCAATCATGGAAAACTGCTGTATAAGCAGGCAATAGCCTCTAAGTTTCAAGAAATGGTATTTTTTTTTCTAGCCTGCCCGCCCAACTCTCTTCCCGATCTACTTGAATTAATTACTAATGGCAGGATTCCAGATAAAATAAGAGATGTAGTGAAGTCTGCCAGGATGAAGCGAGTGTCACAGGTTTCCTGCATGACAAAAGGATTAACTCCCATTAATATTGCATTGTTTGCTGCAGTAACTCTATTGCAGAATTCTGCAGAGTTGGGCTTCATCATGGTGGGCTTCACTGTATACACTGGCTATGTTGTCATGAGAAATTAAGCATCAAAGCTAATCAAAGCACAAGCAACAGCAAGAAAGATTTTATTCTAGGCATAATTGCATATAGCAATTAGAGACTATGCACCATGTTTTTTTTTCTCCCATATAGCTATATTTCTGGTTTCTGGGAACTAGTGGCAGCTCAATGGAAGGAGAACTGCTTTAGATCAGTGAATTATGCTATTTTAATCTATAGGGATCTGGTAGGAACATGGACAAATTGGAATGAGTACAATAATTATGATTTTCACTGTTATAAAATAGAATATTTGGAATTCCAGATTTACTCTTCAACAGGAAGACTTTTTACATTTGGAAGTACTGCAAAAAATTACTTATGGATTAAAAAGTATTTATTACCAGGAATCTAAAGCTGTTAATAGTGCTGTATTCAACAAACAATGGAAGAATTTACCTTGGCTCACAGATACATATGTGCCTATTACTTAATTCCCGTTGCAGCATTTTGGTTTACTTATTAACTGATCATGTTAAAATCACTTCAGATTCAAATACATAGGATAGAAAACTTATTTCAGAAAAGGGGGAGACTTGAGGCTCCGGTGTTAATTCAAAAAAGAAATTTAACAAAAGAAAGGACTGTCAATTAATTAATACTTATGATAATTTTTGTAAACATGGGATGCCACCTAATACTCTGTTGAGGTAATAAAGAAGACTCTGAGTATGATTAATGTTATTATGGTTTTCTGTGTGTTGTTAACTTTTGCTGGTCTTGGTTTCACTGTACTTTCTGTATTTGTTCTTTGTGTGATTTTAAATAAAAAAAAATTCCCCTGATCTTTGCAGGGGGCACTGTGTGCTTCCTATGGAGAGATTGGAAGAGTCTGGAGAAGAGGATGATGGTGGAATGGAGATCTGTGAGAGAGAGACAGCTTCACACTACACACAGTATAGCATGGAAGCCAACTTGAATACTGACAGTGAGCATAATGTGGCTAGATCCAGTGAAGTTAGACGTGGTACCCATTGATGTGGCTGGAAATCAGTGTATGGAGATTCAAAGTAAGATGGATACAAAGTTACCCACAGAGGAAGTATGAGAGAGGTAGAGTGTTGTCCAATCCTAGTGACGGCAAACATTGTAAAATATTATTAGCAGCTGAATTTGCCCAGAGCCCAGATATGGAAGTAGAGGGTGCCTTTGATGCAGCAGTGGCACAGTGTAGTTTAGTCACAAAAGCTGCACTACTTAAAATGATGCAGAAAGAAGAAGAGATATCATTTAAAGAAGCAAAATTAATGTAGGAAAAAATTCTCTTGTTACACACAGCACTGCATCAGACAGACAGACAGACAGACACATTCTGTCCACGAAACTGTATTTCATTGTTTACAGTCTAATTCTGCTGTGAATCAAAGAGATTACTCCTGAGAAAGCATGGGATATGAAGCCACAGAAAATTCAGCAGTTCCAAACAGAATGAAAGCTGAAACTCACACTGTCAAAGAAACACTCATGCAGTGAGCATTGGTGGGAAGTTCAAAAGATGGGGAAGTAGCTGATAACTCTTCAAACTCAGAAGTGCTGTACAACCACAGGGACAGTTCTTGCCTGCAAGAACGGTGGCTTGAAAATTTAAGAACAACTGAACCATTTATGGGATATGTCTGTGGTTAAAAAAGAAACATGGAAAAGATGCTGCCACATATTCACGAAGCTTTACTAAAAGTAGATTGGATTCCTGTTACAGAGAGGGAAGGTTAGGTGTCCCCTGGTCTAGTAAGTGCTGTAGAATACAAGAAACCTGTACACTACACTTCAATCAGGTATGTGTGGAAACTGAGGGAGGTGTTTGTGAACAACATGTTGATGGTGCTCTGGAAGATGAGCAAAGTGTGGTTATTAAACTGAACTGTTCAACTAAGCAGAAAACACAGGTACCATTGAAGTTTAATACTAAGTTCCCTGCCAGTGTTGAACTCTCTAATACTGCTGAGCCTCAATTTTTTAAACATACTGCCAATGGAAAAGTTACTGTTTTGGTGGTTTTCCCATCTAATTTGATAGCAGACCACCAACATGACAGTACTGACCTTATCCATGAGATGCAGGGAAATGCAATTTCTGCAGTGAATACTGATACTGATACTGTTGCTGATGCAGTAGATCTTGAAGTGGAAGGTTAAATGAGAACTCAAGGCCATCAAGAGAGGTTTCAGAGCACACAGCCCATGTGGTTTTCCTTGGAAATCGAGAGAAGAGACAGTCCAAACAGGCAGTATATTTGATGACTGTAGAACAAAGACCTTCCAAAGGGAGGTGACAGAAACAACAGCAGAAATGTAAGAGGAAGAAAAAGATCAGCAACAAGAAGGAGCTAGAGATACTTGGATTTTTTAAATACAGAACCTGTAAAAAGACATAGTACAGCTGTCTAAAATAAACAGGGGGCTAGCAGAAGTGACTGATAGAAAATATGGTCTGTACTTTACTGAAAGATAGCATGTGTTTCTTTGCTATGGAATTGTGTGCCTTGATACACAATCTGGGAGATTTTCTGTTTGATGATAGTTTTAAAACAGTAGAGAACCTCAAAAGAATTTGGCAAAGTATCAACAACTGAAAGACACTCCCTTATGGGTTCCTTTTTATGCCATACCCTTATCTAAACACAAAATCAAAACTGTAACAATGTTATTTAAAAATGAAGGGATCAGCATTGTAATTATTTTGCATTGGCTAAAGCAGACATGTACTGTAATGGGTACAACAGACCCCATTATGGACTGGGAGACTATTTGGAAGATGGGTGGGGTGCTGGCATATTAGAGTCAAGTTGAATTATGGGACTTCAGGAGTGATACACTTACCAAATAGTTTTATCTGGGTTGGGATAGAGGCATACTCTTGAAAGTAGGACAGCCAAGGCCTGTTACAGTTGTGGATCAAAATCACATTTAAGCACTGCTTGGGACCAGGTGAAATGTGGGCTATGCACAGAATTAGGCCATACAAGTAATGCTTGCACTAACAAAGTTACATGTGACTTATGCAATGAAGAAAGCCACTCTTTTCATGAGTGCCCTTGGACTTCCCATAACAGGGGCTGAAACAGACTAAATGGAACAAGTGTTTTTATGTAAACAACACACTGAATTCTGGTCACAAACATTTAGTTAAGAAAATACAGGAGAATGGAACAGAGTACTCTGAGACAACAAGAAAATCCTTACCCCTCCCAGTAGAGACCCTTGGGAACCCCCGCTGTAGGAACATGGGGAACATAAGTAGAATACAGCAACAGATAAAGCAGGCAGGGATGGGCTGGCAGGTGAAGAATGTGTAATGAGTGATATGGGGTGGTAGAGTACATAGTATAGGAAACCGGGGTGGGGGAGATGCTGGAGAGAGAACAAGAACAAAGGAAGGACAGACTGTAAAACATGGAAGGTCATGCTGGAATGCCTGTAGCCTAGGAAATAAGGTTCCAGACCTGGTGGCCTTGCTGGAGATATTTTATTTATTTATTTAGATTTTGTTGACCGGGTATGTGCACTAGACAAATCCTACCTATTTTTAGACATGACCCAGAGGAGGGGGATACAGATGAATGCCAACTGATCTTAAATCAGATTAAGCTGTTGGTGGTATTTTTTTAGAGAATGAGGGAAATTTGGCCAGGACACTGGGGAAATTCCCCTACACTGTGGTAGGTGGAGCTGCTGGTGTTGGTCTGCAGCATGGCAGACGGTCCTGGGATTCAGGAGCAGCAGGACGTGTTAGAGTGCAAGCAGCAGAGGTTTTGTCCCTGGTTTTGACTCAGAAATGTGCTAGCTCGATTTCAGTTGGTGATGCTGGACTGGATTTGCATGGTTCGGTTCATGCAGCGGAGAGTTCTACTGCGAGGTACTACTGGCATTATTTCGACCACTATCCCAGCTGAGACAGAGAGTGTTCGTCAATTTTGGAGAAATTACTGAGCTTTCAGATGGTGCTTCCTCACTCCTGCTTGCCTGTCAAAGCGGAGGTGCAGCTTGTTGGCAGGGGTGAGTCAGCCCTGTGACGTCGCACCACAAAGAATGCAGAACTCAGTGGACATGGACACGGTTCCCTCAGTGTCAGACTGGTCAAAGAGGAAGCTTTGTAAGCGCTGTCTGATTTTTCATGAGGGCAAGTGGGTTCCTGATCCTGCCTGACTTTCCTTTTGCAGGATGGTTCAGTAGTGCTGCAGAAGGTGACTGCTGTGGACATGGAAGATTCTGTTTCAGGTCAGCATATTGTGACTGAGATTGTGGGGCATGCTGTTAATGGAGATTCCATTTCTTCAAGGTTAGGACTTGGGCCTGGGAGAAGGGACTCGTCTCTGGTCTACCTCGTCCCTTGCCCCCTCCTTCTCCTCATCGGGATAATTATAGGACTGGCCCTCGCTTTTCAGATCTCTTTAGAGAGAGTAAGCTGGAGCAGGTCCCCAGACATAATGCTGTTCATCTGCATTATGGGAAGTTTGTTGACCATCCAGAAAGGTTCTATGTTGCCAAGAAATTGCTGAAGGAATCCATGCAGTTTTGTGCAAGTGATATCTTTGCCTTAATCAGCATAAGAAGGGAGGATGTTTTTGATATCAGCTTTAAAACTTTTTCTGGACTTGATACTTTTTGGCACAAATATGATTCCTGCAAAACTTTGCCTTTATGGACTCCGTTCTGGGCTATACCTCTTACGAAACCTTTATTTAAGACACTTACTGTTATGTTCCAGAATGAAGGGATTAATGTGAGAGACATCCAGTATTGGCTTGAGAAAAAATGTGTGGTTTGGGGGCCTCCAGAAGCTATAATAGATGATGAAGGCATCTAGACTGGGGGAGTTAAGGTTAAATTCAATATTCTGGGAACGTGGTCCAGCACATTCCCAATAGCTTTTCTTAGGGAAAGATAGAGGGTGTGCTTTTCCAAGTCAGCCCAAGGCCTGTTATAAGTGTGGAAGCAAACAGCACTTAAATAGTGCCTGTGATAGAATCAAATGTGCAGCGCCTATGGGGATTTGGACCACAACAGTGGGACCTGCAGGAATGTTTTCTTGTAATTTATGGGGAACAGGGACATGCTTATCACCAGTGTCCATGGGCTGATCAGAACTGACAAGTGGGTCCTGACAAAGATACTTTAATTAATCAAGCACAAACTAGGTATAAGCCTTATACCACTGAGCAGGAATCCCTGGGAGAAGGGCCTTCCACTGCTTTTCCTTCCCACCTTCAAACCCTGAGGGCGCTACATAGCCCACCACAGTCCCTGCTGAGGTACTGCAGGACAGTACCACTTTAGTTCTTGTAGTTCTGGATCAGGAAAGTATGCCTCCCCCTGCCCCCCCCTTGATGTGTCTGATTTTCAGCCCCTCCCTAGGAGGGTTACAAGGGCAACTAGTATACAGTTTACAAAGTCAGCAGGGATTGTAACACAGAATGCTTTTCAGGTTCTTCAGGATCAGAATGGTGGTTCTGAGTCTGATGTGTCTGTTCAGTCTGGGGCTGTTTCTGAGATGGATGTTGATGATGAGGGTGCTATGGAAGTTTTGGAATCTAAAAAAAAGAAAGGTAAAAAGAGGAAAAAGGAGAAGTTGTAATTGATTCTGTTCTCTTTTTCCTGCCATGTCTTCTTTAAATCTAATTTCTATTAACGTCTGCAATCTTAAGAATTATAAAAAGAGTTTGGGTTTCTTCCATTTTGCTGGACTTTATTAGCGGATATAATTTTTTTGCAGGAAACTAGATTTAATTCTTTGCAGGATATATCTCAGACTAAAGGACTATGGTCAAGAGGACCCTGTTTCTGGTCTTTTGGGGCTGATGTTGCTGATGAGGTGGGTATTTTGTTTTGTCATCCCCAGGTGCGGGTGCAACATTTGGTGGAGATATTGCCTGGGAAGGCCTTTTTGATTGATTGTTGGTTTAAGGGGTTTTCTCTTCAACTCATTAACACCTATGCGTCACAGGTTAAAACGGCAAGGATTGATTTGTTTAAGGCCATCCATCCATCCATTTTTATATACCTCCAAGTAGGTCATTTGGGGGGGGAGATTTAAATTGTAGTCTGGACCTTAAAATTCGGAATCAGGTCCAGCAAAATGTTTATTGTGATTCCCACGCACTACAAGATGTTCTGCTTAAACCCAATTTGAAGGATGCTTATAGGGTACTGTATCAGGATGCAGGATCCACATACCGTAGGAGTGCTTATTCCTCTAGGATAGATTATTTTTTTCTTTCTCAAACTCTGATTCCCATTACTTGTACTGTACGTTTTTGTGAATTTACTGACCACTTTGTTTTACAATGTACTGCTGGTTTACAGAAAGTTCCTCCCAGATTTCCTTCAGTAGCTTTGAGATGGAAGTTAAATTCCTCTCTTTTGGAACAACCTGAAGTTAAGCTGCAATTGCTTCAGGTCTTAAATTACAGGAAATCGGTGGCTGGTATGTATATCACTTGGGTGGAGTGGTGGGGAGATACTAAATCGGAATTGAACAATTTTTTCATTTCTTTGGGAAAGGAAAAAAGTAATAAAGATTATCTTATTTATTTGGACTATAGGAATCAATTTTACAGATTGTTGTCCTTGCCAAATGCAAGTGATGTTCGTATTAAAGAACAGATTGACTATGTTAAAAATAAAATGAAATTGTTTCAATATAAAAGAGCTAGTTCTCTTCAGGCTGAAATGAAATTTGGGTTAAGGAAAACTACTTCCTCTGATCCTTTTTTCAGCTTGTAAACAGGTTTTGGATTCTAAACTGATGGATGGTCTTCTTGATGGGTCTTGTACTTTGAAACATACATCTGTTGAGATGTTAGATATTGTTCAACAGTCCTTGGTATGCCAGTATGGCACAGCCTTTCAACCTCAAAAGGAGTGGACTGGCCTTTTAACTTTTGTACCGCCTGGTGTTACTCATTAGCAGAATATGGATCTGGTTACACCTATCTCTAAAGAAGAAGTTTTGGCAGAAATATAATAATAATATAATAATAATAATCTTTATTTATATTGCGCCTTTCTAAAATCAAGGCGTAGTACAACAAAATGACATCATATTAAAACACCATAAAAGCATTAAAATCAAGATTAAAATACACAGCATCAGTTCATGTCAATATCATCTCCAAAAGCCTTTTTCCATAGAAAAGATTTTAATCCTTGTTTATCCCGGTTAAAATTAGGGATTTCCCCTGGTATGGATGGCCTTACCAATGAGTTGTTTAAAACCTTCCCTTCTGAGTTTAGTGAAATTTTACAGAATGTTTTTAATGAGCTTTTGGACACTGGGGTGTCACCTCAGAATTTTTCCACTGCTTTAGTTATTTTTCACTATTAGAAGGAGGGCCGACATGAGATTGGGAATTGAGGCCTATAAGTTTCATAATGCTGATTATAAAATTTTGTCAGCAATTTTATGTCATAGATTGCAGAAAGTAGTACTCATGGTAATTCACCCGGCACAGACGTGTTCTATACCAGGTAGAAGCACAGTTGAACCTGGCTTTGCTTCATGATGTTTGTGAATATGGGAGGTTGCATCGATTGCATGGTTATGTTTTGGCCTGGACCAGTCTAAAGCTTTCGATAATGTTTCTCATGACGTTTTATGTCAAGTTTTGGAGAAATATGGATTTTCTATGGAATTTGGGGCTGGATTCAAACTCTTTATAATGCTGCAGTTTTGTATCCAACTGTTAATGGAGTTATTGGTGAAGAGATTTGTTTAAAGCTAGGGGGGGTAGGCAGGGGTGTCCCATTAGTCCTTTGCTATATACCTTTGTTTTGGACACTGTGATTCAGGGAAATAGCCCTGACTCCGGATAATTTAGGATTGACTCCATCTTTATGGTTGGCACCCCAGAAAATTGCAATTTACGCAGATGATTTGTGTTTGCTAGTTCAGGATTCAGATTCCGGATCAAAAGCCTTATACAGTATCTTTTAGATCAGTATGCTGCTTTGAGTGGTACTGCTGTAAACCAGAAGAAGAGTATGGGAGTTCATTTGGGGGTGGGACCCTTTGTTTCATCTATTTTGGAAATAACTGTTACTGATCAAACTATCACGATTTTGCACTTTCATTTTGGTACTGGTGAATTGGCTACTTTAAATTGGGAAGAGAAGATTGTGCTTGGGGAAAAGAAAGTGCAGGTTCAGAAGGCTTGGTCTTTTTCTAAATGGAAAAGGGTAATGATCATTAAACAGTTTTTATTACCTCTCTTTCTTTATTTGAGTACCATCTATCCGATTCCCACACATTTGGAAACTAGGCTGTTGAGCGTCTTTTTTCAAATGTTGTGGGGTAGCTGATTTAACCCTATTAAATGGATTTTTACATATTTGAAACAGAAGCAAGGGGGTTTGGGAATTATTACCCCATTGTTTTTTTTATTTTTCCTTTTTTTCTGAAATCTACTTTTTGGATGGGTTCCACAGTACCTGGTCATGAATGGCAATCATGGACTGATACTCTGTTTAGACCCTTTTTACAGAGTTGGGGGACGGAGGTACCTAGAATTCGTGCCCCTTTGGAAGTTCCTGAATTTGCATTTTCAGCAATTAAAAAATTGAGGATGTGGGGCATTACAAAGACTCATCTTAGTGGATTGAATAAGAAGGTCCTTTATTTGGAAATTATGGGACGTAATTTTTCAGTTCGGGTAGACTTCCCTAAATGTGTACCTTCCAGATTGCATTTTTCTTTAAGAATGTTGAATGACAAATGTATTCCAGTTTTTATGTGGGATGTGCTTTGGTTCAGTTGCCACGGAAAATTGGGGGTCAAAGGCAACCTGAAACACAAACCTCTGGCAGAATGTCAATGTATTCGGCAAGAGTGTGTGGGATTGGAAGAAACCGTGGAACATTTTTTTTGTGACCTGTTCACATGCACGGTCTTTTGGTTGGCTTTAAATTTACGATGGAAGCTGGGTCCTTTATTACATATCACCTATGAATGTTTGGTTTTGGGGATTATACTGGTTTCTTTTATCGTTATGATCCCAGCACTTTGAATGTGATCTTTGCTAGTATTAAATGTTACCTATGGCAGGCTAGATGCCAATTTTCCTTACAGCATACTGTCATACCACCTTTGATTTTGTTTCAACATATTGAATCCTGCTATCGCTTTACAGAAGGACTGTGATAGGCATTTAGTAGGAATACAAACTTTTACTAGGTTTTGGAAACATATACATTGGATTATTTAATTTTTGTACTGTGATTTCTGCTGGATTCTTTTTTTTTCTCTGTATATATTTTGATTTACTATATATTGCTGATTTATGTGTCAAGTACCTGATGTTTTGTTTCTTTTTAATAAATAATTCCCTACTCTGACAGTAGGGGACCCTTATCAACCATTTTCCAAGATGGTTCATGTGGAGTGTGGAGGAGCAGACTGTCCTGGAGCTAGGGAAGCCTTTGAGCCCATTGTGGGCTCTTCTTTGCCTACTTCATCATCTTTGGCTACCAGCCATGATTCTACTCGAGTTGCGATGGAAGATATTGTGGATTTTTTGTTGGATACAGATATGGAAGATGGTACTACTACTACTGCTGCCCAGACCTCTGGATGTGCTTTACCTGAGGACGCAATGCTAGCTATAAGGTCGGAGAACTCTACTGTCTCTGGAATGAACCTGCTGATGCCAGACCAAGAAGAACAGATGTTATAGTCTGCAATCCTGAATAATAAGGCTTGCCTTTTACAACTCCTTGTCAAGATGGCTGAACAATCCAGACGGGCTACTCCCAGAGTCGATCCTGTGGTTCCCATGGACTCTGCTGTACTACCTGGTATGCCTGATATGTGGTCATTTTTTTCAAACGTCTCAAGATGTTCCCTCTCCGCTTGCAACTACTACCATTGCTTCTCAGTCACAAATTCAGGATACCCGTAATTCCCCTATACCTGCTGCTCAACCTATTCTTGGTGCTAGTGACTTACTTATGGATCAAGTTTGGGACCCGGCTTCAACTCTGCAGACTGCTGATTGGATCCTATCAGCTGGGCCTGAAGGGTGAACTTCCCCGTGGCCTGTCACCACTGCTGAAATCACTCAGCTCTCCCAGGTGACTTCTCGCTCTGCCACAACAGCTGACGATTCGATTGTCCAACCTCAACAGAAGAACACCATTTCTCCTGTGGTAGCCAGTGCAGTATTGGTTTTACCTGTGGACTCTCTGCCTGTTGAATGGTATGAGATAGGACCTGAAATGACTGTTGTTGATGATTGTGCTGTGGATTCCCAGGTTGCTATGGATCAAGCTGCTACCAGGGACTTGCCTCGTTCTGGAGCGGCTGCTTCCTCTGGGCTTCACACTACACTTTTAGACTCTGACACTATGGCATCCCTCTTGCATACAGTCTGTCAGAATTCTTCTACTTCTCCATCTGCTCCTACTTTTTGCATGGCTG
The DNA here is from genome assembly GCA_016271365.2 of Neoceratodus forsteri. Classification (NCBI taxonomy): domain Eukaryota; kingdom Metazoa; phylum Chordata; order Ceratodontiformes; family Ceratodontidae; genus Neoceratodus; species Neoceratodus forsteri. The sequence goes on from CM057451.1 coordinate 422,152,031, forward strand.
ACTTATTTAAACAAACAGCAGAACCTGCTCAGAGACACAATGCTGTGCGCCTGAATTACATGGGTATACAAGAGACCTTTCCTGATAGAAAAATCTTATTACATCAGTTACTGTGACAATCCATGGGGATATCTGTTCAGGACTTGTTTGCTTATCCATATTAAAGGGAGAATATATATGATATTAGTTTTCACAATGCAAGTACTCTGTAATGCTTTTGGCAAAAGTTGGAATTGGTTCAACATCAGACTACATGGCATGATTTTTTCTGATTCCATTGACTAAACTTCTGTTAAGACTATTACTTTACTGTTCCATAATGAAAGAGTTAATATTGAACATCTGCAATACTGGCTTCGACAAAATGTGAGATTTTACAGATCCTGTCCCTTTCTGGATGATGACTTTGTGTGGACAGGGGGTGGGAGATTAAAGTTAAACTCTTTAACACTGTTTAGGGGTGCAACATCTTCCCAGTAGTGTTCACATCGGCCATGATCAGGGTATTTGTTTTAATCCTGGTCCGCCAAAGACCTGCCACAAATGTGGTGCTAGAGCCCATCTTAGTTCCTCCTGTTTCCTCCCCCAGTACAATCTGTGTTTGGATTATGGACATGTTAGTTTCGGTTGTCCTAATTCTCTCAGATCTAACCTTTGCAAGGAGTTCGGACATACCTTCTCAAAATGCCCATGGGCTGCACGGAATAGGCTGGACATGGTTTTACAGGACCCTGAGTCTCTTATCACAGCCTATCAAACTAAATTGTCACAAGCCAGAGAACAGTTGCTTTCGGCTCCTTTGGATATACCCCCCCCACTATGGTGGAACTGTCCACAGGGGACTTAATTCCAGCCTTTTCTACTACTGTTGTTCTTGATTTGGATCCTTCCTTGCCTGAATCCAGTGAGGTGGCTGTACCCTAACTACTTCTAGTACTGTTTATAGCTCCTCTCCCAGACGTGATGCCCCACCTTCTGATACCCGATGGAAGTTGTGCAGTCCATTAAATTAAAAAGTCCAGAAAGAAATCTGATACCCTGGTATGTGGCTCCCCTATGGTGACTGGGAATTGATATTCTTTATTATATAAAAGGAAGCAATGGGGAGATTGTGGGGAGGATGATGAGGACCCTGATGCTTCTTCTGTTACCTCTGGGATACAGGATGTTACTTCTGAACTAACTTTAGAATTATCCTCGGTAAAGAAGGTCAGGGGAAAGGGAAAACTTAAACAGAAACCTGATGACTGACCCTTGGTTTTCCCTTTTTCTAATGTTTAAGTGGACCAGCTACTAAGTTTTCTGACCTTGAATGTTAGCAGCATTAAGTCTTTTTGGAAGAGAAGTGCTGCATTTCAAGTTTTACGTGGCTTGATGAATAACGTTTTTCTCTTGCAAGATACTTGAATAAAAACTGAGTATGAGCTTTCCCAGGCTAAACAATTATGGTCAGAGGGCTTACCCTTTTGGTCCCAGGGGCTGGACCTCTGTGATGGGGTTGCTATTTTGCTTAAGGGACCAGATTTCCATGTTCAGAAGCTTACAGACATTGACCCAGTAAGGTCCCTTCTGGTTGATGTCTCCTTTCATAACCTGGATTTATGTTTGGTGAGTGTTTATGATCCACAAAGCATAGCAGCTAGTGGCTTTATTTCACTTACTACACCCTTATTTACATACTCAAAAAATTGTGATCCTAGATGGAGATTTTAATTGTGGTCTCTCTCCTGATGACAGGGGTTGCAAAACATGGAAATTATTTAGTGATATGGCTTGTTTGCAGAACATGATTTCTACTGCTAATTTACAGGATGTTTTCTCTGCAACTAATACAAAAAAGGCAGAAGACTTTTATTAAGGGATGCTTAATGACTCGGATTGATTACATATTTACTTCTAAGTCTTTCAAGATACATAAAGCATCTACTGTGCAGATTGAAACTTCAGGCCATCTGGCTGGGTCGTGTCTAGGTAATACTGGTGGAGCTCCTGCCACCGGATTACCACCTAGATGGCACCTTAACAATAGTTTGTTGACTGACAAGAATCTGGTTCCCAAATGGAAGGAATTATTATAGGCTCGGGTGTCTATTCTTGAGGCATATGATAATCTTCTTGAATGGTAGTTGGCTTCTAAAACTGATTTTCGGTCCTTGTTTACTAGTCATGCTTCAGGGAAAAGTCGACAGCTCTATGCAAAATATTTGACACTGAGGCATCAACTGCAGGATCTCATCTCCATGGCTTTTACACATAAACTAGATCTATCAGCACAAATAGTGCAGACAAAATTTGTTATGGCAAGATTTCAATATAATAGATTCCTTATCTTGAAAATGGAGGCTCAGTTTGGCACTCAGGGATGACAACCCACTTTGGACACCTTCCGCAGTTGTGCTGACCATGTCAAACACACTGTTATAGATTCTTTGCAGAAGGGGATAGACTCTACTATAACTACGGATATGGACCACATTAAATCTGAAGTACAGGACTATTTATTTACTCAATTTAGGATTCCTGTTGATAATCCAGACTCTGCGGGTTTCTTCCAGGACTTACAGGTCCCCTTGATTCCTAGTGACCTGAGTACTTCTGTCATTCAAGACATATCTTTGGATGAAGTAAAGCAGGCCAGTACCAAATTTAAGGCTAATACGGCCCCAGGGATTGATAGTTTAACAGCCGAGTTTTATAAAACTTTCTCAGATCAATTGAGTCCTATCTTACTTGTGGTTTTTAACACTTTATTGCATTTACCTTCTATCCCAGTAGAATTTTTTCAAGCACTGGTTATCCTGTTATATAAATCTGGAGACAGGACAAACCTTCGTAATTGGAGACCTATTGGTCTTTTGAATGTCAATTATAAAATCTTTACTACCATATTGACTAGATGGTTGGGCACCATTGCACAGGTTGTAATCACTAAGGTTCAGACCTGTGGGATTGCTGACCAATCTATATTTCATAGCCTGCAGTTTTTAAGAGATTTAATGTCTTTAGGCTTGACGGGCAAATGTTCAGGATGGCTCTCATCCCTGGATCAACAAAAAGCCTTTGACAGGGTTAGTCATGGTTATTTTCTTGCAGTTTTTAGCTATTATGGGGTTTCTCCTGAATTTATAAGTTGGCTTTGTCTGCTTTATGCCTCAGACACAGCACAACTTTTGTTAATAAATGTTTTGGAATGTCTTTTTGTATTCAAAGGGGTGTGAGACAAGGTTGCCCTCTAAGCCCCGTTCTCTATTTGTTTTCAATTGACTCCCTTATTAGGACTATCCAGTATCACCCTGATATTCCTGGTATTCTGGTGCCCAGTTATTTGGATGTTACTAATATCAGCGCATATGCTGATAATTTATGTCTTAGCGTACAGTCTCTCACTGCTTTTCCTTTTATTGAAAGTACTATCTCAGATTATGAAACAGTTTCTGGAGCCAAATTGAATTATGATAAAGAATTTGCTTCTCTATTAACTCAGAATTCAGACTTACACACCCTCTGGCATGTAGTACTATACCTATGATGACCTCAACTGTTCGCATTTTAGGTATAACATTTGGAGCGGAGGATGATGCTTGTTATAATAGGAAACTAAATAGCTAGGGTCAAATATATTGTGCAGTACTGGAAGTTTAAAACAATTTCTAAGAAGAAGAAGAGGGTTTACTTGCTTAAAACTCTCATTACTCCACAATTTTATATTTGGCTAATATCTTTCCGATTCCATTTTCCTGGAACCTCAGCTATTGAATGTTTACTTCCAGGGTTTATGGGGCAGTAGATTAAATCCAATTATACCTATTTTTACATATTATGATTATGATCATGGTGGGGTACGAATGTTGAATCCCATTGTTTTTTTCATAACATTTTTCTGTATAGGAATCTTTTGGGATTTCTCACCAATAGGACATTATCTTGGTTTAATATCTTTTTTGACTGTTTTTTACCTTCAGGACAAATGGGGTTCTAGTTTACTTATATTGTCCATGATAACTACCACTAAGACTATCCCCATCTATATGAAGTCCTGTTTGACTAAGTTGCATCAATAGGATATGACACAGAGTTTTGTTGTTTTCCATAGTTGGAAAGCCTTTTATAGTTTTGTTTGAAGAGATGTTTTGTATATCCCACTGACTCTCCCTGCCTGCCCTGATGATTGGGTTCCAGAGGCTTGCCTTCAATTAATTGATAAAAGACTCCCGAAGCAAATGTGGGATGTGGTTTGGCTGTCCTGTCATGGCTGACTTGGAGTCAGAGGCACACTCAAACATAAAGCTGTTGAAGATAGGATGTGTCCCAGGCTGACTTGTACAAACACTCTGGAAACTCTTGAACATTTTTTGATTTCCTGTCCCTTTGCACATGCCTTTTGGCAAACATTATAGGATGGTTGGGGAGAACCACATCTGCTCCCCATTTTTTCCATCATTATCATCATAGTACTTTAAGGGTTATTTTTGCTGCTTGTAAGTATTATTTGTGGCAGGCGAGATGCATCCTTTTACTACAACAGAAATACATTACTCCTGTGGGAATAGTTCAACAAGTTCTTCTTTCTTTGCAAACACTTTATAAGACTGAGAGCAGGTCATTAACCTCTAAGAAGCTCTCTTTATAGTGTGGTTCCCGTGCATGGGTACTTCGTTCTTCTTGATTACTTATTTTGTCAGCTTAGGATTGATCTGTATATTTAGACTATTTTTGGGGGGGTTGTTTTCTCTGCTATTATGGTGTGCATTCTTTTGAGCTGTACTCTTCAATTTTCTTTGATTGTTTGTATACCCACATGAGCATGTTTTATATGTACCTGTTTTTGCCCTCTATTTACTACTTTTATGTTTTTTTTTTTGTGCTGACTATTCCCTGTTTTTTTGGGGTGGGGAGGGGTTGTATTGTTACAGTTTTTGAGTATCATATTATGGATTATATATTTCTTTGTACATAACTAGAAATTGTATGACTGCTTTGTTTTCCTTGTATGATGATTCACACTGTTTGTAGTTCATTTTGCAGTCATATTGTTTGCCTGTGTACTTGTTTGTTTTCTGTTTTGAATTCATGTATGATGAAATACTTCTTTTCTGTTCTGTTTTATATTTCTTCTTTGATTATGTATGATGTACTATTGTTTGTACTTTGATGCTGTAAATAAAGATTCCCCTACTCTTTTTTGATAAGTGCCATGGGATCTTTAACATTCACCTGAACTACCACCAATCCAGGCAGATGGGACTTGGAGATGCACACCTTGACATAGCAGCAATAACAGAGACAAGGTATTCTGCTCTTCATGTATGGGATGTCAATGTAGCAGGCTATACACTGCTCAGGAGGGACAGGGAGGGTAGAAAGGGTGGGGGGTGGCCCTGTACATCAGAGATGGTATAAAGGCTACAGAAGTTCAGGGAAGACAGGAGGAGGCTGAGGTAATATGGGTCACCTTGAAGTCAGTGAATGGAATGGCAATATGGACAGGGGTGATCTACAGACCTCTGGCACAGAGGGAGGAGGAAGAAGATAGGGAACTAGTGGAGAACATACATGAGATGGCAGCTAAAGGTGAAATCCTGCTACTGGGGGATTTCAATATGCTGGATGTGGATTGGGCCACCCAGGTGGGTGTTTCAGCCAGAAGCATAGCCATCCTTGAATACCTGCAGGGGGTTGGACTCAGGTAGCTGGTGCATGAGCCAACTAGGGACAAGTCAATGCTGGACCTGGTATGGACCAATGGGAACAGAGTCAAAGAAATACAGGTAGAAGGGCAGCTGGAGTCCAGTGACCACCAGACGGTGTGGTTCAGCATGGAGACATGGACTTAATTAAGCCACACAAGGGCATGAGTATTAGATTTCAGGAGAGCGGAATTCACCAAAATGGGTAGACATATACAAGCAGTCGGGGAAGGATAGTTACTAGAGGGAGTGGAAGAACAATTGGAGAAATTGAAAGGAGCCATAGTGGATATAACAAACCAATGTGTTAGGATAGTGGCCAAAGGGAAAAGAAGAAGGAAATTGCTATGGTTCTCCAAAGAGGTGGGGGACAAAGTCAGGGCTACCAGACTGAGTTTCAGGAAATATAAGGGGAACCAAAGGGAGGAGGACAGGGAGGAGTACCTTGAATGTCTAAGGAAAGCAGGAAAGGCTGTTAGGAGGGCAAACACACAGACAGAAGAGGGCTTAGCACAGTCTGTAAACATAGGGGATAAGGCATTTTATAGGTGCATCAGTGAAAGAAGAAAAAAACGGGGTGGGTTGTGAGACTCATAGAAGAGAAGGGAGAGCGTAAGGAGGGGGATCTGGACAAGGCATAAATACTGAACAAATACTTCTGCTCCATATTCACTAAGGAGGGGGAAGATCAAGAACCACAGTTGGGTTGCAGATGCAATGTGGGGGGGGAGGGGAGAGGTGGACACCAGTCCATTCACAGTGGAGAGAGTTCTGGAAGAACTCACAAAGCTGAAGGTGGATAAAGCAATGGGGTCAGATGGCATCCACCTGAGGATATTAAAGGAGCTACAAAGGGAAATAGCAGTGCCTCTGGTGGCTCCATTCACAGAGTCACTCAACACGGGTGTCATTCCAGAGGACTGGAGGAGGGCACATGTAGTCCCATTGCACAAAAGTGGCAGTAGGGAGGAGACAGGGAACTACATGCCAGTCAGCCTCACCTCAGTGGTGGGAAAGATCATGGAGGCACTGCTGAAAGAAAGGATAGTGGCACATATGGAATCCAGCGGTGCTCAGGTTCTGAGGCAACATGGATTCACAGCAGGAATGTCATGTTAAATGAATTTAATGTTTTTTTGATTGGGTGACTAGAGAACTAAATCAGGGAGGGGTGCTAGACATTGCCTACCTAGATTTCAACAAAGCCTTCAACACCATCCCACATAGAAGGCTGATTAACAAGATGGGTAGTCTGGGCATGAGAGACAAAGTGGTGAACTGGGTTAAGAACTGGTTAACAGACAGGAGAGAGAGAGGGTGGTGGCAAATGGGGTACAATCTGGGGAGAAAGGGGTACCACAGGGATCAGTACTGGGACCAGTCCTATTCAGTGTCTTCAGCAGTGACATTGCAGAAGGGCTGGAAGGAAAGGTCTTCCTGTTTTCAGATGACACCAAGATCTGCAACAGGATGGATACTCCAGAATGGGTGTAGGAAATGAAGAGACCTGGAGAAGCTTGAAAGATGGTTGGAGATGAGGCAACTAAGGTTCAATGCAAAGAAGTGCAAAATAATGCACCTGGGTTGAGGGAACCCTGGGAGAGCTATGGGTTGGGGACTGACTGTCACCAAAGAGGAAATGGACTTAGGATTATCATCTGCGATAACCTAAGGTATCAAAGAGGTGTACAAGGCAGCAGGGATAACAGTGGTATGCTAATTATGGGTAGGGTATCACTAGCAAGAGGTGGGAGGTGGTGATGTCACTATATAAAACATTGGTAAGGCCTCACCTAGAGTGTTGCATGCAGTTCTGGAGGCCACACCTGCACATGGACATAGATCAGGTGGAGACTATCCAGAGAAGGGCAACAAAGATGGTGCAAGGCTTGCAAAACAAAACATATGAGGAGAGACTAAGGGACCTCAACATGTACTCACAGGAGGAGATGAGACAGCTAGGGGACATGATTGAAACTCTCAAGTACCTCAAGGGTATAAACAAGGTGCAGGAGGGGGACCTTTTCCAATGTAGAAAAAGTACTAGAACAAGGGGGCACAATATAAAATTGGAAGGAGGTAGATTAAGAGGTAATGTGAGGAAGTGTTTCACACAGAAGGGTAGCTGACGCTTGGAATAGTCTGCCATATGAGGTGGTGGGGACAAGCACAGTGGAGGGGTTTAAGAATGCCTGGGATAGGCACAAGGGAAGCCTGAGAAGAGAGGGAGTGATGAAAAGCCATTGATCATATAGGGTCAGTGGCCACATACAATGTATAGGGCCTACAGGCAGACTGGATGGGCCTAGCAGTCCTTATCTGCTGACAATTTCTGTTTCTATGTTTCTTGACAGACAGTCAGTAAAAATTGAAGGCCAGTCCGAGACACATAAAAAAATTTGAATTAAGGACTGCCACTAACAGACGCTGCCCTTTCACAAGAGTAGCAACAAAATAAGTAGATAACAGAAGACTCACCTATGGATATTTTACCAGAGACAATTTAGGTGGACTGTATAGAAATGCAGGAGCAAGAATCTCATTTGATGGACACTGAATCTCCAGAAAAGCCCCCTTCCTCAATGCCAGATATTAGGACCTTTGTTAGAATTACAAGAAGGTCATCACAGAAAAGGCTCCCCCTAAAGAATTACAGTTTGAGTTACTAAAACATGATAATCCCTATGAAGTTTTAAATATGCTTAAAGAGTGGGGAAAGACATAGGAGGACTCAGATTTATCATCCATTCAGTCTTCCTAACAGGATTTATCCTCTGAAACAGACAAGGTTCATTTTGATCAGGGAGCAACTTTACTTCCAAAGAAAGAAAGGCTTTAGGCAAACAGTTTGTGAGTAAAGGAATGGGAAAATAACTGAAAAAAGCTTAATTTAATCTTTTTTCCTATGAATCAAATATTGATTGCTTCACTGCACTGGATAATAAAACTCCACTGTAGCCACCTTTCTAGACCTAAGCAAGGCCTTCAAATGGTCAATCACAACACTCTGGTAGCCACACTCAGAGACCTTGGTCTGAATAACTGCTCACTCATCTGGTTTACTAGCTATCTTACTGGTCAACTATAATGCATCAAAACCATCTGACTCCTTTCCTCCTCCCTATTGATAACTAGAGGTGTACCCCAGGATCCATTCGTGGATCCCTGTTATTCATAAGTTACATCAAATTCCTTAGTGACAACATTCATAACTCCAGACTCCACTTTTCCTCGGATAATACCATCCTTTATATATCCAAACCCTCATTGTCAGATGTCGTTACAGAACTACAGTATTATTTAAGTCAGTTGGAGTGAAACCTGCTAAGATCAAAACTATTATTAAACACCAAGAAAACTAAAATTATATACTTTTTAACCCCAACTTCTCTATGTGGACAGACCACACCGGTGCCTATGCTAACCTTACTAGGAGACTCACAAGAGACAGTTGAACAATTCAAACACCTAGGGGTATGGTTAGATAGCAAACTATCCTTCGAATACCACATTGAATCCCTCATTAGGAAATTAAAAATAACACTGTTTTTTTCTACAGAAACAAATCCCTTTTTCCTTAGATATTAGGAAAAGGCTGGTTTAAGCCACCTATCTTCTCTACTCAACTACATGGATATCATTCATATTAGTAGCACAGTAACCAACCTTTATAAGCTTGATATCCTCTTCCACTGCACGATCTGCTCTATATCTAATGCACCCTACAGAACCCACCGTTGTACCCTATATGCAGCTGTAGGCTAGGCTTCCCTGGTCACAAGAAGGACACTACACATTAGTAGCTGGGCTCTTAATACATTTCAGAACAAAGTCCCTTCCTACATCACCTCCCTTTTTCATTGTTATCATAGCTCCTACGTCCTTAGAAACAATGCTTTCATACTACTTAAAGTACCCAAATTCCACACACTTTATGATAAAGCTGTGTTTAGGAATGTAATCCCACTCACCTGGAACAAACTACAAGCCACATTAAAACTCATTGAACAGGTCTCCTTAAATGTATTTAAAACCCTGGCCAACAAAGCACTTATGGTAATGTGCCACTGTCAAAGCACATAGTAGCCCTTCTGGTGGAGAAACCATTATAGTCTCATAAAGCACTTGAATGTGAATTTCTTTCATGGTTCCTTCTTTTCTCTGTTCCTTTCTATTAGCTTAGTTCACAGAAATTTATAACATTTAGCCATAACTCACCTTGTACTGTACATTGTTTACCTGTCTCAACACTGTTCAAACTTGATGTATTACAATTGCACTATATTGTATTGTATTGTAATATTGTGTATACTTGACACCAAGTTGTCCTACCAGGACCTCCTTGTAAATGAGTGTGCTCAATGGAGTTTTCCTGCAAATAAACTTGAACTTGAAGTAAAGGAACATGCCTTTACGGTAGTTACTTTGAACGAAATACTATTTATAATGGGGGGAAAAAAACTATTTGCTACTTTACCTCATTTACATAGTTTGCAGTGTATCATTTTTTTTTTGCAAGATACAAGGTTGCGTTCTTTAAGGGACATAAATCGTACAAAAAAAAATTTGGCCTTGGGGACCTACCTTTTGGTCTATAGGGAAAAAAATGTGTTCTAGACCAGGAAAACTTTTTTTTCTCTTATAATGTGATTGTTAAAACCCTTGTAGATTCAGTTCCTTGGAGGGTTTCATTTATAGATGTTTTAGTTCAGAATACTGCACTACCATTAATCAATGCATCTGCCCCACATCACAGATCTAGTAGAATAGAGACCATTAAGAGCATACAACCTTTTTTATACACCTCTAAAGGTATAATCTTCAGAGACGATTACAACTGCAAACTTGTAACTGACCCTAGAACAAATATTAAGACAAAAAAGTTCTTTGTGACTCTTCTTATTTGTCTGCCATGGTCACCTCTGCATCCTTAGTAGATGCTGCCAAAGCCAGACATGCGAATGATAAGTGTACATTTTTTAAGGGCTCCGTGGCTAGAATAATTGATTATATTTTCATTTCTCCCTGGTTATAAACAAATTCTGCAAGAGTTTCAGCAGCAGACATCTCAGATCATGCAGTTGTGTGTCTGCATTTTGGGAACAATTTGCTTGGGGGTCAGAAAAGGGGTTTTGGAGACTTAATATTTCCCTCTTGGAGAATGATGCTTTGAAATTCAAACTCCAACAATTTATTAGAAAGAAGCAGACCTTGTTAGATATATACAACTCTGTAGTAGAGTGGTGGAATGATTTCAAATGGGAGTTGTGAGATTTTCAATAAAAATAGGCTAGAAAACAAAAATGTCAGCCATATTTAAAGTACCTTGCTTTAAGATTCCAGTTACAAAAATGAATAGGACTTTCTGTAGAAACTGCACTAGATTATTCTTATATAATTTCAAATAGTAAGCAATAAATGGCAAAATTTCAGTACCACAGGATGAATACTCTAATATATGAATAATGGTTTAGCACACAAGGAGGTCAGGGCAGTTAACCCATTTGAAACATGCCAAGCAAAAGTGCAGCACAGAGTGATCACTACTTTAGTAGATAATCAAGGTAACTTATGTAATAAAATAGAACAAATGGTGCTTATATGAATATATTGCAGAGATTTGGAAACGTGACTGAACAAGATCCTGTAGATGGTTCTTTTCTTTGAAAATTTACAAATTCCAACTATATCCACAGAAATGAAGCAGGCATTACATGATGCTATACTGCATCTATAGAAAAGATAGTTGCAGCTATTAAATCTATTCATAATGCAGTATCCTCAGGAGAAAATGGTTTGCCATGCAAAATTTATAAATTATATGTAGAAGACTTGGGTAGTATATTAATGCAGGTATATGATAATTTACTAAAAGATGGCAATGGTAATGATGATTTGCTTGGAGGACTTATGTTTTTCATTTATAAATCTGGTGAGAAAACTAACTGAACTGGAGGCTGCTTACATGTTAATCACAGATATGACAATTTTGGCTAAAATTACAAGTAGACTGGCTTTGGCAGCATCGGAGCTAGTGATTCCTTTACAAATGTGTGCAGTTCCAGGTAGGAAAACTGGATACGTTATTATTAATGTAAGAACTATTTGAACAGAATGAAGTGGAGGAGCTGTTGCTTTCCCTTGATCAGGAGAAAGCATTTGATAAAGTACAGCATGCCTTTCTCTTTCAGGTGTTTAACGAATATGGAATCCCAGATTTTGTCAAGGTGCTTAATGCAAACTCCACTGTTAATTCTTTGATGAAGGTGCAAAAGTGTTGATTGACTATTGTGGTCAGGAGCTACCTTTAAGCACAATTTTATACATCTTTGCATTGACAATGTTCTCTGGCACATGGAACAGAAAGAACTGTTAACTCAGTTATGGTTGAGTCTGAGTTGCTTATTAATAAAGCATCCGCTTATGCAGAAGATATACCGTATGCATTTTTGTTAATTGTCCAGCAGATGACAGTAGTGCATTATTGCATTTTCAGTTATACGGTATGATAGCAGGGGCAAAATTAAATATGGATAAAAGTAATGGTATTTGGATTAATAGCTATAAAATTAACTCAATTTTGGAACTTACATAGAAACATAGAACTTGATGACAGATAAGGACCACCTGGCCCAGATAGTATGTCCATTTCTCTACCTACTGGTGGCAGCCAAGATGGCTGCAGCCGTGCTGGGCTAGCTGTTTGTCCGTCGACCTCTCTGCTCATTTTCTCGTTTTTAGCTTTGTTTCCCATTATTTTCCCACTTTGTCATATCATTACATCACTTAGATTTGTGGTGTCCTGTTATTTTAATTTGCCTTTGTTATTTTTAATCCATGTCATTTTGGGGTTCCTAATCACGGTCAGTCTGCGTGGGTCTGGGTGAGCTCAATGGCCGGTAATTTGCATAGCAGGCTGCATTGGTGGTGAAGCCCAGATAGAATGGATAAAGTGGCTTAAGGGAAGTTGTGCTTGGATCCCTGCCTACTCATTCCTGTGGTCACTTGTTGGCAGTTATCTGACTGTGCCCCACTTGCTCTCTCAACTGCTCTTGGAGTTAAAGGGGGTGAATGCTTCCTTGACTGTTTTTAGGAGTTGGGAGTGAATGCCTCTTGTCTTAACTGGATGGTTTGTGGAGCATTTGTGGGGCACTACCTGTCCTGCTCCCTGCATCTTTAGTTGGTGGATTACTTGCCTGACTCATCTGTTTTGCACCAGAGGATTGGACTGGGATTCTTGGCAGCGATTTGGATTTTCTGGCACTGAGTTTTCCCGGTACTATTTCGGAGGTTGGATGTGAGACTCTCCTGTCTCTGGGTTTATATACTTCCTGTTTTCTGGTAAAGGAATCAATTGAATTCTGACTTAATTTTTGATCTGATTGACTGGGCCTGTGAGGGGCATTGAGGGCTGGTGTCCTCCACAGGGGGGGAATGGGGCCAGTTGGAGGACCTGACCTGTTGCTCTTCCTCCTAGGCTACTGGGGCAGCCACCGGGGTGGACTTGTCCCGGAGCCGTAGTGTGGGTCTCTGGCCTGACGGGGCTATCCTCTTACTACTGCTGGAAGAATTCCCATGGCCCAGTAAGGGTTTTAACATCTCCAAATGAAGAACTGAAGATCCCTGCCTGATCTCTGGATGTCAGTGGACCTGGTACAATGAATCCTCACATTTATTTATCTTTCAGACTGTGGAGGTTGGAGTACAGCCAGCTTGATCTCCTCCACCTGCAAGTACTTTTCTTTGACTTTATGTATTCTATGGAGGTTATTTGAGCAGTGAGGGGGCTCAGTTTCCATCTGAAAATTTTCTCCTCTGTAAGAGATTTGTGAGAGACTTCTCTGTGGAGAATCTGTCGACTAACTTCAAAAACTGAGTGCCGGCACTGGGGAGTGAGAGTCCTCAGTGCTATAGTGCTATAATGTTATAGTTTTGTTAGGTGGCCCAGGTTGTGAGAGCACTGGTGGGCCAACTTAACTTAATTTATTTATTTATTTTCATTCTTTTTTGCTTTTATTTTATTTTATGTGATAGGGAGGTTAGGTTTGATTATTAGATATGTATTTTAGTTACTAGTTTTGTTTTGAAGCTGTTTGATTATTTAGTTGGGAGGGAGGGTCGAGGAAAGGTTTGGCTGTGACTTGAGGTTTTATTTTTTATTTAACTGCTATAATTAGCTAGTTAGATTGGTGTTAGTTAGTTATGTGGGGATTGTGAGATAAATGTCAGTCTGCATTCCCCCCGGTTGTGCGCTATTCAGCCTCCGCTCTTCATGCCCTATGCCTTTCAACCCCCCATCATTGGCTTTTCTACCTACCAACGCTAGGGCTTTAGGTTTTGCCTGTAGGAGGGGGACAGGGTGGGGGTGAACAGCAGAGGCTGGAGGAGGGGTGCTCCCATTGAGGTTGTAAGTTTAGAAGATGCCCTGGGGCAAAATGGAGTCTAGAGCATGGGCTTCCATGCCTAGTCCCCATACCCAAGGGCACCATCATTGCCGATGGGCTGGTGGTCGGGGCATCCCAGGAGTTCAGTCTGACTCGGGTGGTGTTGTGCAATGCCAGATCTGTCAGGAACAAGACTGCAGTGACTGCGGATCTTGTCGGTTCGGCAGATCTGGCTTGCATCACCGAGAACTGGCTGGACGATAATGCAGGCCCCATATTGGAGGCCGCTGTTCCAGACGGGTATGCGGTGATAAACTGCCAGAGATTGGACCGCAGAGGAGGGGGGGTTGCGGTCTGTTTTAAGACCGAATTGGAGCTCACCAGTGTTCCAGTTGAGGTGACCAGCTCATTTGAATGTGTTGTAGTAGCAGGTGGAGGCTATAGAACAGTTCTCATCTATCATCCACCCGGTGATGGGAAGCTATTCCTTAAGGAAGTGGAAGACTTCGTCGTCGATATGGCATTTGAGTCACCCAGGCTGGTGGTCCTGGGTGACTTAAATGCCTGGATCGATGATGAACTCTCGCAATTTGGACAACAATTCCTCCAGTTGATGAATTCACTGGGCCTGTCACAGGTGGTTACCACTGCTACTCATAAAGGTGGCCATTCTGTTGACGTGGTTTTCCTCCGGCGGATCGAGGATCCAGACATGGGGGTGGAACCAGTCGGTTGGTCTGATCACTTCATGGTGAGGTTCAATTTTGACATCCCCCTTTGTAGGCTGTCCCCTGTGGAGATGGTCAAGTTCTGAACTTTACGGAATATTACTTCCGATGGCCTAGCTGCAGTCCTTGACCTATCTGTACTTCCTGTGGATTGCAATGATCCTGGAGCCTTGGTTTTGGCTTATAATACTGCTATCACCTCAGCTTTGGATACTATTGCACCAGTCCGTGTGCAACCTCTCTCTCTCTTCGCCCCCAGGCTCAGTGGTTTGATGGAGCCTTGAGGGAGTTGTGACATTTAGGTCACAGGTTAGAACGTTGTTGGTGGAAATCCAGCTTGCATGCCGACCACATTAGACTCTTAGAACATTATCAGTTCTATCAGTCAGAAATTTCCAATAAGAAGGCAGAATTCCTGTCCAAGGAAATTTCTGCATCTCAGAACTGACCAGCTCAGCTCTTCAGAACTGTGGACAGGCTGTGCAAACCAGCCTGTATGCAGCTCTGGAGAGCCTCTTCATAATTACAATGTGATGAGCTTGCGCAGTTCTTTGCTGATAAGGTGGCTGACATTAGGTCGGAGATCCTTTCGACATATTCTATGCGAGTTGTGGAGGATCAGGGCCTGGTCACTGTCCCTCCATTCTCCTGGAGAATCTTCGACCATCTGGAAGTCATGGATGTTATGCAGATTGTCCAGGGATGTGCCCTACATGCTGTAGTTTAGACCCTGGTCCAACTTCCCATTATGGGTTGTAGTGATCTTATCGCCCGGTTCTGGCATAGATAGTCTGGTGCTCCTTGACTGGTGTCTATCTCTGTTCCTTGAAAGAGGCAGTGATACTGTTGTTGAAGAAAGCTTCTTTGGACCTAGACTCTCTTGCAAACTACAGGCCAATCTCAAACCTCCCCTTTTTGGGGAACGTGATCAAGAAAGTAGTGGCTGCACAACTGGAGAACCATTTGACCATCCATAACAACTACAAACCTCTCCAATCTGGTTTCCAGAAGAGGCATAGTACTGAGACTGTACTGGATTGGGTGCTCAATGATCTCCTGATGGTGAGAGACCAGAGAAAAAGATCCATTTTGGTACTTTTAGATCCGTCATCAGCGTTTGACACCATTGACCATGGGGTTCTGCCTGAGCACCTGAGATTCATCGGTGGACTCTCAGGATTGGTCTAAATATGGTTTACATTGTACCTCACTGGAAGATCTCAGAGGATAGTGTCGTTTTTCTTTTCCTCTGATTTGATCCCTGTGTCATATGGAGTCCCTCAGGGCTCAGTGCTGTCCCCTGTGCTGTTTGCAGTGTATGTGCTTCCCCTCGGAGACATTGTAAGATGGCATGGGCTGAGGTTTCATTGCTGTGCCGATGATACCCAGCTATATCTGTCTTTTGCTCCCGACCAGGAAGGAACAGTCTTAGTATTTAATAACTGTCTCAAAGAAATCCAAGTGTGGATGAGGTCCAGTTGGTTGAGGTTGAACACCACAAAGACAGAGGTGATGGTTTTGGCTCCAGGTCATTGGATGGGAGGCTGGGGCAGGCTGTCCCTGGGATTATTCCTAGGGATGCTGAGCTCAGGCCTCTGAACAGGTGTGAGACCTGGGGTATTGTTAGACCAGGGCTGACACTTCGTGTCCAGGTGTCAGCCGTCATAAAGTCTTCTTTACCATCTTAGAAACATCACCAGGATTAAGCACCTTGTTCCGTCCATAGACCTGCCTACATTGATCCATGCCTTTGTGAGTTTGTGCCTAGATTACTGCAACTCGCTCTACTTTGGGCTACCGGGGTTGATATCCATTACTTGCAGCTGGTGCAGAACTCAGCAGCCCGGTTGTTGATGGGGATTTGAGATCTTCCCATATTATGCATGTGCTGTGGGATCTCCACTGGCTGCCTGTTCAGTGGCGGATCTCCTTCAAAGTCAGGTTACTGACATATAAAGCCCATATGGACTGGGCCCTGACTACCTGAAAGAGCTTCTGATTCCTTATCTACCTGAGTGACCACTCTGCTCGGCTGATGAGGGGTTGCTAGAGATTCTGAGGGTGACTTTAAAATCTGTGGGAGCCGGGCATTTGTGTTCGTGGCCCCAGCTCTGGAATTCTCTACCGTCGGATTAGGGAGTGCGACTGTGGGGGTTCAAAAGGCTTTAAAATATTTTTGTGGAATAAAGCTTTTAATGATGGTGTTGACTGACAAGCATGTATTTATAACTGTGCTGATATTTTGTTTTGTTTTGTTTTATCTGTTTTAATTGGTTTTATTGTTATGCACCTTGGTTATGAAAGGCGCATTATAAACAAAGAATTACTATTATTATTATTATTATTATTATACTGTATAAGCTCCAGATCCTATTTGATCTGCGGACTACCTCCTCCTTCCTACAGCTAGTTTTGCCTTATCCCTGTCCCATGCATTCTTGAATAACTCAATAGGATTAAAACAGGCAAGGAACCTCAAAAGATTTTTGTTGGTATGGTTTGGGGGTTCAGTTATGGCCCTATCTAATTGGGAAAATAAATTAACTCTAGTGGATGAAAAGGAGACTAGATGGTGTGGGTTGTCAATGTCAAAAAATAAACAAAAAGGAGGCTACATATGATAAAGAGTTTTTAATTCCTGACTTTTATATCTTAGTTTTGTATATCCACCATCAGGATCCTTACAGACAAAGATTTATAATGTTTCTTTAGGGCATTATGGCTCTGCAGGCTTAACCAAGTTAAAGGGGCTACATATAAAGATATAAAGGAAGGTGGTCTTTTAATGGTAATGTCTGTGTTCTTTTTTTTGTGGTATTTTTAGTTTCAGTCCTCCACCACTGCTGCAAGGTGTGGCATCTTTAGATGTTTTGCTTTTAAACAGTCATACAAGCCGTTATATGCAGACAGGATAAATGCAAAACTAAAGACTATTAAGGGGAAAGGCAAACAAGAAATAGGGTATGTACAAGACAATTCCAGGAAACTTAAACAGTGGCACCTTAAGAAAAAACTGTATTCAGGGTGAATTTAGGGTGAAAGTTATATAACAAAGTGACTTCAGAATGATTTTTTGTTCACTCTGTTTTTCTGATACAAGGGAATAGAGGAGAAAGTTATTGGTAAACAACTGGTTAATACAAGAATCCTAGTAAAATTTGGTATGTTAGTGGTTGTGTGCTCATGGCAGACATAATGTTAAGGGTAATGCAAATGCAATGCATGAACAAAGAAAAATAAATACATTGCATTCACCCAGAATGTGAAACTCGTGAAGAAAGTAAGTCACACTTATTCTTTCAGTGAAGTGCAGTATATCTCCACATTTTGGAGATCTTTAGCCCAGCAATGGCAGGTACATATTTTAGAGGAAAATGTCCGTATAAACATCAAACATAAACTTTGAGGCAGATAAGGACCGCTTGGTTCACCCAGTCTGCCCATTTCCTACCATTGAATAAGCTGCAGATCCTAGTTAACCAACAGCCTACTTCTCCTACCCTCTATCTTCAAATTGCACCCCTTGTTCTTGCACATCTCTTTTCTGAAATATGCTACCCTCTTGGACTTTGTTGATTCCCTTGAGGTACTTGAAAGTGTTTATCATGCCCCCTCCTCCTTTTCCTCAATGGTATACAAAGTTCTCACCCTGGGAGACAGGACAAGCTCCTTGTCACTTTTGGCATGAAAGCACAATGAATGTTGTATGCACATGTTTGAAGTGGTTGATATGGCAGTCATGGTGTCAGTATACATTGCAAAGTAAAAATATTACACTTCAAACTGTAATTAAGTTGAAAGAAAATAAAATACAGGAGATCAGAGAAAGGGAACACAAGTGTTTACCAGTATCAGTTTTTATTAAATATTGGAAGAATGTACCTTGTTTTTCAGTTTAAGCTTTCTATGGTGATGTGACAGATAGGTGTTTATGTTGTTCTTCTGATACTGATGTATAAGCATATTTTTGTACTCTTTGTACTACTCTGTGTATGCCGTTCATTTTGCTTTCTGTTTTTTGATGTTTTTGGTTTGATATTCCCTTAATAAATATTCCTCATCTCTTGTCAGTAGGTGGTATCCTTGACCAGCTGCAAAGATGGCTGATGCTAGAGAGGAGGGAGAATAAGAGAAGATAGAGGTGTTGAAGCAGGGAGTCAGCTCTCACCCTTCCTCCTCAATGGAGGTGGCTGTTAGAGTCCATGTATCAACACCTGGTTAGATATTGAAATGACACCTAAAGAGAGAAAAGAAAATACAGAATGTGAAGCTATGGAAAATCAAAATGTCACAGAGAAAGCAGTTTGCTTTGTAGAAGAAATAATTAAGGAGAAAGAGGAAAGATTAAAATGGCAATGCTAGAATGTAAAAATCATTTACTACAGCCAAAGGCAGAGGAAGAAAGGAACTTTAAATTACAAAAGGAAAATTAACAGAACAATTGTTGCAATAAGCACAAACACCACAAGTGTCACAGAAAGCAAGCAGAGATTTTCAAGGAAAGGCTGGTACCAGTGAAGAGGAGCATTCTACAACAGACAATATTTTGCAAACTGAGCCTTTTAAGGGGAAAGAACTGTTTATAAGGAGGTTGTAACTGGGGAGATTGGGGATGAAGAATAGGCATCTCATGCGTCAATTTCACATTCAGAGTTGGTTTCTGCTGTCATACAGAATGAAGGGGACAATAGAGTACAATTTTGGTAGAGACTGGAAAAAGGATTAAGTGAAATAGTTTGCATAAAAATGAAGGTAACAAATGGGGAAATGGGGACTGTGGAGGGCCAGATTGTACCCTCCCTCTGGTTTGAAGCTTCTCATGTGGATCCTGGGTCAAGTACGTAGGAGGAGGGCTTGGGTCAAAACAATTTCAGAGATAGATCAGATTCTACCCTGAGACTTTTTTTTTATTTTTCCAGGAGTCAGCTGAGTCAGCAAAATGCCGGAATGTGGTTAGACTAAAATATGGGCTGGGGGATGGGTGGGCCCTGAGAGTGTTCATAGGCCACGCCCTTTTGAAAGAATGTCTCAGGTTTGTGGCAAATGAGATCTATGCCTTAATTCATATTTCAGGGGTCACAACATTTGATGTCAGTTTCAAAACCACTGGTGGAATGGAGAAAGTCTGGCAAAGGTATCATGAAGTGAAACATACACCTCTCTGGTCACTTTTTGTTTGTTATTCCTTTTCTGAAACCCACTTTTAAGATAGTCACTATCCTATTCAAAAATGAATGAGTGTCCATTACTGACATTTGTAGTGGCTTAATCTGAGATGTACAGTTTTGTTCTTCCCAAGTTCATAATGGACTTGGAAAATATTTGGATGGGATGGATGGTGCGGGTTCAATTACCACAAACAGAATGGGATCTGAAACACTTACCAAATAGATTCTACTTAGAAAGAGATACAGGTTCTTTGTTTTATGTAGGCCTTCCAAAAGTCTGTTTTGGCTGTGGATCTAGGTCATACCTAAATAATGCATGTGATAAAAAATGCACTGTGTGTGGGGGCATCAGGCACAGCTATGTCCTGTAAAGGAACTATTATATGTAATTTATTTGAAGAGACATGGCATTCTTTTAAAAGCTGTCCATGGGCCTCCCACAATAAACATGATTTCAATTGTGCTTACACAACTGGATGAGATGAAGCTTGTGTGACTTGATTTATATTGTGGCTTTCTGCCTCTCTATCCCTGGGATATACCACCCTGTAGGGGTACGACACAAGAAACCCTAGAGGAAGGTTCATAGGTTCCATGGGAATGATGCCATTGGCTAAAGGTAGCTTAGGAAGAAGCCCAAAAAGAATACCCAATCAGGTGTCCAGCATCGAAGAGGTGAGGATGATGAATGAATGAATTCTGAGAAGTTGATTAATTCTGGATTTCCTAAGGATAGAGGGGAAAGTTGGGACCTCCATCCTCCTCCATCCAACAGCGGAACCTAACTAACCTGAGAAGCATTAACCCTAACTAATATTATGAACATTGCATGGACCAGAGGAAAAAACCCTTTGAGGAGGAAATTTCTGGGGATCCAAGGCCTAGGTCACCTTCCTCCAGGCTGACGATGTTTGATTTAAGAAGATGTCATTAAAGAGAAGAATTTGAGTAGGGAAAATGATGAGCTAAGGAAAAAAAAAAGGAAAATACAGATTGAAGAAGGTACAGGAGGCAGCATGATCCTGAGAGGGTATGCTTGAATAGTCAATGGGAAGGAGGAGATCCATGTGGAGTCAGAGGACCATGAGAAGGCAGATGGGAGAACTGCAGGAAAGCAGATGTTCAATGAGGAGGCATAGGGCCAAAGAAAGCAAAGAAGCTGGGAAAGTGAGGCCACAGCACGAGGGCACTGGGAGTCATGACTGCACCAGAATGGAGGTATAGAAGGCAGAAACACAGGAGAAGGGCAGCCTGCCATCAGCAACGGGCAATGCACAGGAATGCATGTTCTTGAATGGAGATCAAAGTGATTTGAGGTAGCAGGGACCCAGGACACTGGCACCAAGATGCCCTGCAGACTAAGGTGAGAGGAGGATACAAATAAGGAAGGTGATGGCAGGATAGGACCAGATACAGGGACCCGAGAGGGTATGCTTGAGAAGATGGGAGAGAAATGGACAATGGATGATGATGAGGTAGTTTGACATGGAGTGGAAGAGTGGTCTTTACCAGGTTTATAGGCCAGTGGTTGCTCAGAAATGATTCAAACCCCAAAAGGGACAAGGCAGGCTAAATCACCCCCCTCAAGGCAAGGACCAAGAATAGAGTGGAGAGGCACAGTCAGAAGCCATAGAAAACCAATCAAGATAAGCCTGAGGTGGGATGATACTGTGCACCACCTAGCTTCACAGACAGAAACAGCTGATCCTGAGAGGAAATCAAGAATGAAGCCTGAGGAACAAAAGGAGCCATGCAGGTGAGGAGAATGGGCAGCTGATAACATGGCAGGAGAAATATCAACAAACAGGGGATTAGTCAAGAAGGGGAATGAGTCAGGGAGGAGGAAAGTAGTGAGCCAAAGAGTTGAAACAGCGTCTATGTTGCATACAGTTGCTGCTGAATGAGTGCACCTGTAGTGGAACTGGGAGACTGTAGGGAAAAACTGCACCACTAGGTAGCAGACAACCACACTCCGAGTAACAGACAGGCGAGGTCAGGGGGATGTAGAGCAAACAAGGCAACCAATGAACAGGAAAATGCGAGTCACACTCACCAAATATCCTGAGTCCATGAAGCAGGGATGAGCACCCAGTGAGAAGGAGATTCAAGTAGCTACGAAGCTGACAGTGTGTCGTGGGGTGTGACAGGTAGAAGAGAACTGGATAGGAGAACAAGCTGGAGTGAGAAGCAATGAAAGCTGACCTGAGATGCAGGCAGAAAGCCCCTGTCCATAAAGCAGAGACGAACAAACACCATTATGGTGAACTGCAGGAACCAGGCGGACACAGAGATACATGGGAGGAGATATGAAGAAATGCTGCAGGGGGTTCAGCAGAATGAGTGCCCACCGATGGAGAGAAAGTAAAATGAATGCAGGGGAAGCCAGGATGAGCCACTATCGAGAGGGACCAAAGGAAGGAACAGTGAGCAGGAATGGGGAGCCAAGTAAGCAGGAGAGACATGAGGGCAGGGCACGGGGTCAAGGTTTGAGCTCCCAGGGCAACAAGGGAAGCAGAGAGCAGAGAGTCAGAACTCTACTGACAGAGAAGCTGAAGGCAGGTGAAACAAAATACACTAGCAAATCAAAAAACTGAGGACAATCATAGTGAGATGAGCTAGAAGAGTGCACATGGGAGAGAGAGAGAGAGAGAGATCCATCGGCCAGAGGCACCCCAAAGCAAGACAACAACCAAGTAAGAGGAGTGAGGAAGGGCGGTGCCTCCAGCCACAATGAGAAATGAATTCTGTGAGGCCGGGATGAGTGGCCTTATAAGCCTGATGGGGGAGTGACATAGTTGCTCAGCCATTGAACACAGGCTTAAATCCTCTCCAATAATGGGTCAAGCAGAACAAGATTTTATATTAACACAGTCCATTGTAGCCTTAATAAAAGTCACCCAACACCTGGACCTCTCATGCAGAACAATCCACTTTGGCATCATACCAAGATGTAGTCTGGGAGTGGGAAAAACCCTTGCAAAAGTGGTCAAAATGGTCAGGAGGATCAGTGGTTTAAGATTTTTATAGCAGCACACCAAGTGGAAGAAATTCCAGACTCAGACATTACTGACTTAACTCTTATACCTCAGACTGAAATCAGTCCCCTCCTCACAGAAGGGAATGGTGGAACAGAATACTTCCCAGTTGGTGACAAAATTTAAAAAATACCCCTCCATCTACCTCAGAACCCACCCAGTTCCATATGGTAACAAGAAGGAGGAAGTAAACCCCTCCAAAAGCAAGAATGCAAAGACTGATGTAACCACATAAAACAAGTATGTAGTTCTTTATAAAATGGGCAATGGATTTTAGCAACTTTTTAGTTCTCAGCTGTGTGTCAGAAGGGTCTAATGCATGGCTAAAATCTAGACCTATCAACCAAGTTGCGTCAAATCCTTGAGCCATAGAATTTAAAAAACAACAGTCATCATTTTATTTGCCTCCTTACTGAGAAAAATCATGGCACACTCAAATATAAAACTGTACCATTTCACCTGAAAAAAAAAAACAATTCTCAAGAAGTAGAACACTACATTATCTTACAGGAAAAATCTTTTTCTCAACCCAGTTTTTTCTTACAGGCGAATCATTCTGCCCTCAGCTCAGCCACTCATTGACCCTCCCGCCTCCATCAGTCTTCTGCTCACTCCTCCTCCCCAAGCTATTACAAATACTGTAAGGACTTTAACAAAGCTGCTGTAGCAGTTACAAGCTGGTTTAAGTTTTTTCTGTTTATTTTCTTTTTGTTTCAAATCACTTACCAGC
Source organism: Neoceratodus forsteri (assembly GCA_016271365.2). Lineage (NCBI taxonomy): Eukaryota > Metazoa > Chordata > Ceratodontiformes > Ceratodontidae > Neoceratodus > Neoceratodus forsteri. The sequence goes on from CM057451.1 coordinate 422,175,763, forward strand.
ACTTGCTACAGCGTTGTGCTTGCCCATGTCACCTGCTTTATCCAAATGCACTCACTCACTCTAACTAGCTCCTCAATTGAGCTTATAGTACAAATGGGAAAATAAAAAAACACATAAGTAAAATAAAATAAACAACACACACACACACATATGCACACACACATACACACACGAAACACACATCCTGCTGTGCATCTCCAGATAACGATATGTGTGTGTGTGGAAGGACCTACTAAACATATCAACCATGTTCAACTGTGGTGGCCAAAATGGAAAAAAAGTCAAAGGGGCAAAAGAAACAAACAAACAAAAAATGCATTACAAGCGGTGGAACTATTTACATCAAACCATGAAAAATTAGATTTTCTATTTAAACATAGAATATATGACATTTACATGCATGTAATATACAAAAAAATTTCTATGCACAATATGCCCTCTTGAAGTGTGCATTGAAGCAGTTCTAATGCACACCTCATCATCCACAACACATCTGCAACACTAAATAAGGGTGATACAGATGAAGACTTAAATAGGTCTTCTGTGTCTTCCTTTCAGACTGAGTTTTCATCAGGAACAGAAGTGCAGTCCACAGAGTTTAAATCCATACACAAAAAGGAAAATTTTGCAAAGGAGAGGTTCCAAAAATGGCAAAACACTTTAATGTTAGTGTTCTTGCAGTACTTTTTTATTTAGGTTAAGGGACTCTTGAGCTTACAGATTTCCTCAGCTAATGTAAACAACATAAAATATCGGAAAAAAAAATACTGGTGACCCTGTCTATTTTAGGTTCTTTGCAGAGTGAAACTATTTTCTTGCAAGATGTATGACTACATACTATTAAAGAAATTACAATGGCAGAGAAAGCCTTGTACTATGGTTCATCTTTTTAGTCCATAGGGGAGGAAAAATGTTTGGGTATAGGGATTCTTTTTAAGTCAGCAGAATTAAAACTGCAATAGCTACTAGATCTAATTCCAGGGAGTATATTAATTTTAGATATTTTCTTGTGTTAAATGAATATTAGATTAATATATATTTACACCCCACAATCTAAAGCAGCACAGGTAGAGATTTTTCAATTAATTCAACCTTTCAAATACTATGCTACTAAGGAGGTACTTTTAGCAGGTACAGTAATTTTAACTGCAGCCTTACACTTTCAGATAGGGGAGGGAGAATGGAGATTAACTAATGTATCTACTGTACTGTATTCTCCTAGACTGTCATACTTGTTCCAATGGCATTACTGTCTGTATTATGTACCTGCACCTTATCTACTGTACTGCACTCTCAGACTGTCATACTTGTTTCTAATGTCATGACTGTCATGTATTATGTACCTGCACCTTATCATTGTGCCATCTTCATGGCCTGAGTAGTGCCTGAAAATGGGCCATTGTACCAGTGCACCTACCCAGTAAACAAATGCATAAATAAATAAAATAAATAAAACATTCATGGATATGTCCATTTTAAAAAAATATGGCAAATACTGCAGGATTGGGGATGCTTTTGCTATGAAACCAGAGCAAACATAAGTAATCAACATGCAATGATTTTGTTTTTTGTCTCTATGAGATCTCCATAAGGAAATTTCTGTAAAGATTGGGCAACCAGAATACACCCCAAGAAATCAGCAATTTGGCAGTTTAATACTTCTCTACTGATGCAACCAAAAATCAGTAAGAAATTCCATGAACTTCTAAAGCTAGACAATCAGTTTTTGAAATTTATTATAGTCCAGTTGAATGGTGGGAAGACATTAAGAAAGACATAAGAACATTCTTTCAGTCTCAATCTACACATAAATTCAATGGGCTTAGGCAAGTTAGGAGTTATGCTTGTGCAACTTTGTTGATAGACTGAAGGTATTCAAATGAATGTATTGTTGATTGTCTTAGGTGAATAGTTTGGCCAATTGCACTCTCAGTTCTATGGGGAAAACCACCCTGTCAGGGTGCTGTGAAGGCAAAGTAATCCTCATGAGGAGGGTTCAACCCCAGAGGTGCCAAGGTAGCAAATTCCTTTAGGTTAAAGGTACCTTAGGAAGGAGCCCCTGAAGAGAGAGAGGCATGCCTCTGGAGAAGGAAGGGAGGATAGTGGGGAAAAGAAATAGTGCTTCAGTGTGAGACTGAAGGTAGCTGACTTAAATAGCTCAGAAAGGGGGCATGGCAGTTGCTCCCACCCATTGAACTGCAGACATAGCCTTTCAGTTCAATGGGCTTAAGCAACTTAGTGAAGAGTTATGTTTGTGCAACTTTGTTGCTACACTGTAGGTATTCAAATTAATGTATTGTTGATTGTAGTAGGTGAAAAGTTTGGTCATTCACACTCTCTGTTCCATGGGGAACTACCACCCTGTCAGGGTACCATGAAGGCCAAAGAACCCTCTTGAGGAGGCTCCACAACTAGAGGTGCCAGGGAACAAATTAATTTGGCTAAAGGTACCTTTGAATGTGCCCCAAATAGTACTGAGCAGCGGGTAGTGACACAGTGATTTTGTGAGGACAGAGTGACAGCAGTGAGGTGACTGAAACAGACATGGATTGAATCAGCAGTGACTGACAGATATTGGAACTGATAGTAGAAAGGGCATGACTTCTGTAAAGAAATGGAACAGCAAACTAAGGAGGACCAATAGCCAACCACAACTCACAGTGGAAACCTACAGAACCTGTTGCTAGGACTACCTAATGGTATAACCTTCAGCACAGAAGAGAAAAACTCCTATGAGCACTAAGCCTCTGTGGATCAAAGGCCTTGGTTGCCTTCCTTCCAGGCTTGGGATAATTTAGTGATGGCTCAGCTGCTTAAATTTAGAGACCCAATTCAGGGGAATGATTTTTGAGGGAATGCTCTCACTCTATCCCTCTAACAGGAAAACCATGCTGGTGTCATGAGTAAACTTTGCAACTAAAGGGGTGCCCTTTAACTGGCACCCCCCACCCCCAAGGCAGGAGGAGGAGGAGGAGGAGGACAGCAACAATCATTGAAAGGCACTTATTCGGACTCAATGAGGAAGGCCTAGAGAGGAAGCTAAACATTTGAGGAGCAGGCAAGGGAAGAATGTGGATACCAGGTGAACCATAGATGGTTGTAGGGAGACTACAGTAGCTTTCAAAGGTGCTGCTGACTAGGTCTGCACAGCTAAAGGAGCTCCCGTGGAGTTAAGGTCCCACCCTTTTAGCAGCAGACATCATAAATGGTACATCAAGAGGTGCCACAGAGTCAATCTGTACAGCAAAAGCTTCCGCTGAGCATACTTTGACCATTCTGACTCAAAGGTCAGAAAGAGAAGAACCCTGCTGAGTCGAGGGACCCACCATCAAGATAAAGACTTCAAGTGGCAGAGTTAGACTGTCAACTTACAGGGTGAATCCTAAAAGCCATGCTATGCTTGTGGCTGGCATTGATCTGAATGCAGGAGTAGTGAAAGGCCATGTTGAAGCCTGACAGCCATGGGCAAAGGAAGAAATGAAGCATAGTTAAGCTGAGTGGCTGCTTTAGTAGTAGTAGGAGATTGTGGTGAAACCTGACTGCCAAGAGCACATGGAGAAATGAAATGTAGCTAAGGCTAAACACTGACTAAGACATTGAATGACAACTAGGACAGTGAATGAGACTGAATGTTATGAACTTGGACTGAATGATGATGCATGCCTACCAGTTCCATAAGAGAGGTTAGTATTCATACTGATGCATTGTGAGTCAGGTAGGCTGAGGCAACAGCGATAACAAAGGAAACTGCTAGTGAATGCTGGAGAATATAGGATCCAGAACTATGGAGCAGAGCTGCTGTAGAGAACAAAGAACACAGAAGGGAGTGGCTGCCTGGCTAGGAGTCAGGTTTAAACAGTTAATGACTGTAGTTGAACTGAGTGATTGGTAAAGGTATGGAAACAGCTAAATAGGAGCCTGACTAGCACAAACAAAGTGAGGATACTGGGAATGGACTGGGAGTATATACTGATTGAGAAGGGGAGAGCAGAGAGGGGGATTTGATTTCGTTTTTGGTGAAGATCAGTGGATTATTTTTGACTGGACTTTGGATTTACTGGCTTTGTGGCTTGATTCCAGAGGAGAGTTTTTAAATGGTGGTTCATGCCCAGGAGTAGTGGACCCTTGGAGAACAGCCTTGGATTTGGTATCTGGGGTTAAGGCCTTGATCCTGGGGGGCTGGCTATGGTGTGTGACAGTGCGGGATCCTGGTTTTATCCTGCCGGGTAGCTGGCAGTTTAGCCAGTGCCCTTGGGTCTCTTCCTGGAGCTTGCTAGAAAGTGAGACTGGTTGGGGGACTCTTTAGCAATGGCCGTGGACCTGTGGGTTGGCTGCCCATCAGGATTTATTGGGGCTTTCACAGATATCAGAAAAGTGACTATTAAAGTGGACCACTCCGGATTTTTTATGTGCTCATGGTCAGACTTATTTGTGCTGTTTACAATTTCAATCTGTTAAGGCAGTGAGAGTGCCTTTTCTATCTTGGTCTATGGCACAGTGAGAGTGTGCCTGGCACTATAGAATTTAGACATATTTTACCCACCCCCCAGCAGTAAGAGTACTTAGAGGGTGAGGAGAGTTCTGAGATTCCCCTTCTAAAACTGATCCCCTTTGGGGGTGTAAGGACCATCGGGGATTTGATTCTTTGAATTCCCAGCTACTTATTACAGTTCATGCGTCTTTACAGTGATTAACTTAAAACTACAGGCTTGGACTAGATGACTGAGACATTTTTAGCTTATATGTAAGTGTGTGTTGTTACTGATTTAATCATATTTGCTTGTATTTATTTACTTTGATTATGATTTTTATGTAATTTTTAGCAGTGTTAGTGGCTCAGTAAGTAGTGCACTAAGCTTCTGAGGCGAGAGATCGGATGGCTGTGGATTCAGTTCCGCTATCTGGCACTAGGTTAATATCCCAGTACTGACACTGTAGTGCAGCATGAGGGGGTGCTGCACTTCTGAGGTGCTGTCTTTTGGATGAGACGTTAAACCGAGGTCCCATCTGCCTGGATTGGTGGTAGTTCAGGTGGATGCTAAAGATCCCATGGCACTTATCGAAAAGAGAAGGAGACAATTGTATTGTAAAGAAACTGTTCAAAAGGACAAAATACAAAATTGTACATCATACAATTAGATTAAACAAAAATGAAAATCAGGCTTTAAGAAACAATAAAAGTGATAGTAGGGAATTTATCCAATTTTATCCTTCATAAAAGGGACATTCAACCAACTAATTGTGAGACATATGTTGCTGTTCATACTTATATTGATTATACAGTTCATGTTCAATCATGTTAGCAACAGACAGTGGATCACAGTACACCTGTTGTAATACATATTTACATCGAGTCTGCCACAAAATAAATTTAATAAAAGAAAAAATTAAACAAATCAGATTCTTATCCAACCCCAAGTTTTGCAAACTAAAACCTCCAACAACCTCATTATAAGTTATAACCTTCCAGTACTCATTTCCCCATAAAAATGCTAAAGTTGCACATACTTCACTCACATAAGGGCATTGTAGAAGAAAATGATGCATGGTCTCTTCTTGAGCCACACAGCATGATCTGGGACACATACGCTCTTCCATACTTTTATGTTTGGCATTCCCTTTAACAAACAGTTTGCCATGACAGCAGAGCCAAAATATATCCCACATTTGTGGAGGAATATGCCTATCCACTAAGGAATCTATCACATTCTTCTGATATAAAGGGTCAACATCTTTAAAGGTAGCTAATTGTAACCCAACCAATCTAGTAATCAGTTTATAAAGAGATTTGCTGGTTGAAAGCTTCACAATTTGGATCTTCATCTCCCATTTTTTTTTAATTTAACTATAACAGGTTTAAAAAACACACGTTTTATCTTAAACTGTGACAATATCACCACTTGACTTTCCCATATGTGATAAAATAGCCTAATCCAGTGATTTGCATAAACAGACCAAAGAGCCAGACTAGGTCTAGCTGGATCTAATAAGTTTACATGAAAAAAAATACTATAAAAAAAAACACAGGATTAGTCAGATTCAAACCACCATGTTTTACAGGTAAGTATAGTATTTCCCTTTTTATTGGATTTAAACGATTCCCACAGATTAACTGGAAAATCAGACCAAGCAGTGACACTTCATAAGCTCGTGGCAAAGGATAAATTGCACTAATAAACAAAAAAATAGGAAGAAGAAAAGTTTTAACTACTGCCACTTTTTTCTTTTTTGTTTGTTGCCATTTCTTCCAGATTGCAACTTTAGATTGTGCTATATTTAGTTTTTTATTCCAATTTAATTCTCCATTGCCTCCCCTCCCAAACCAAACTCCCAAGAATTTAAAAGGGTCCATGGAAAGTTTTATATCTTGCCAGGTCTCCATATGGCCTACAGTACTATTAAGAGCATAAATAATACTTTTCTCTTTATTTATTTTAGCTCTTGTTGGCCTAGAATAACTATCTATTACCTTCAAGGCTTGAAATGCTGATGTTTGGTCTGCTACCAATATACAGACATCATCTGCATTTGCTATCACCCATGTTTCTATATCTCCCTCAATAGGCCTAATACCTCTGATGCATGTATCTTGTTGAATAAGTCTCAGTAATAGATACAAACAAAAGATATAAAGCAATGGGCTGAGGGACAGCCTTGTCTAACCCACATGTAATATCTATGTTTGAACCCATTTTCCCATTTACTAGTGGGCTAGCCTGAACATTTGCATATAATAAACCTATCCATTTTATAAAAACCTGGGGATCCACAATATAGCAAAGTTCTAAAATAAACTGATGGGGTACTCTGTCAAAAGCTTTCTTCTGGTCTAATGACATAATGTACCCTTGCAGCTTACCCTCTTTACCCTGTTCCACTAGCTCCTGAATAAGTAGTAAATTATACGTGTATGTGACGATTAGGAACTGAACAAGTTTGGAATAGCGAAATGAGGGCCGAGGCTGTATTCACCAACCTATTATGGAGAATTTTCAACAAAATTTTATAATCTGTATTTAGTAAGCTAAGTGACCTCAGTTATTCAAATCAGATCTCTCCCTTTTTGAAAACTAAAATTTGCATAGCTAGACAAAATGAAAATCAACACTTAAATTACCTAATACCCAATTATAAACTGCCAACAAGACTTCTGTCAATAAAACTGCAAATGTCTTATAAAATTCAGATGGTAAACCATCAATACCAGGAGCAACATGATCTTTCAGATGTTTAATTACTAATTCTCTAATTTTACTCTGTAAGACAAACCTGTTTGCAACTCCGCCCCTCGTGCTGCTGATATAAATTTAATCCTCTCCTTTCTCCTCCATAGTGGGTCACGAGGGTAGGAGACTGCTGCCCTCCCCCTGAAACCCCCATGAGGTCATGAGGGCTTCATTGGAGCTCTCCCCAGGACACACTTTTGGAACCCCCTGAAGCCATACCAGTGCAGGCCAGCTATCACTTGAGCCAGGACACGGCTCCTTTGTTTGATTTTGGCGCAACTGCAAATTTGAACTGTGGCTGAGCTGAGCTCAGTACCTCGCACTGCTACTGCTCTGCCGTGATTCTGGCCGCGGTGCTGTGCGCGGCTCCCACCGCCCCACCACCACCCTTGGTCGGCACTCAAATTTATAGGCAGCTGAGTGGTCGGGTGACACTCCAAAACCTATCAGCCCACTTTCAGATCTGCAGGTTATCAGATCCCTCAGGTAGAGGCCACTACACCTAAATTTCAGCTTGTTACTGAACCATCACATACACAAACATGATCCTATACCAAATTGCAATGCTAACCATTGCTATGCCTCTTGTATCTCTACCTCCATCAAATAAGCCCCTAAATAACCCAGACCTCCTCCACTTTTGCTCAGTCTCACCTCTCCCTAGCCCCCTACCAACTCCCATGGTGCGCCAGTTTCACACGCCCACCTGAATTTGGCTTATAAGCTCCTCTGTCATCCCCTCCTCTTTCCCCGAGTGCCTATCTGTCCTATGCAACCTAGGGGCATTTGTCTCTCTCTACACCTCACAAATCTCCCGTCCCAGTTTTAAGCCCAGAAACAAATGGCACAGTGCCATACGTTATTTCACCCTGCTGCTTCTCTTGGATGGTGACACTGAAACAAACCCTGGCCCATCGCCCAACCCCACCCCCTAAACCCTTCCAAAGGGACTTAGCCTAATTCACCTTAACATCTGCAACTTACTAAATAAAGTCCGGGCTGCAAGTCACTGCCCAAACCCTCTGACCTGACATTTGTATCATATGCTAAACCTGGCTGAAACCTCACCATGATGACTCAGAAATAGCAATCCCAAGATACACTGTAATTAGGCAGGACTGACAAGGAACTAAGAAGAGGCGGTATAGCCATATATACATCAAACAGTCTCCACTTCACCCTGTCCAAACCCCGGACATACTCCCAAATAGAAACTAAGATGATTAAACTAGTTCTGCCACACACCTCCTCAGTATATATGGCCAGGATATATTGCCCCTGCTACACCTGGAAATACCATCATTGACCATCTAGCCTCTTTTAAAGCTACGACTGCAGCGGAGAGCTCTACATGCTCGGCGACTTAAACTACAACTGGCTAGCAACAGACTGCTCCAAACCATGGCAGGGTTCAATCTAAACCTCTCCCAACTAATAGAGCAACCCACATGTATAAACCCAAAACACAAACCACTCCCCTGGATTGGGCTCTCACAACACACCCTCACAGGATAATTAATGCTGGCCTCTACCTGATTCCCTGAGTGATCACCATGGCTCCATAAATGACTGTGGAAGGTGCACAGATCTACAAACCACCACCCCTCAAGGACAATCCTTACGCGAACATACAAATCTCTCTGCTTCCACTCCTACTAAATTACCTCACCCTCGTTGACTGATCATTTATCCAATTGGTGCCCACTATCAACCATGCCATATGGGACTACCCCCCCTAAGAACAAAAGGGTCAGGAATCCCATCTCCCTGGGTCTCTGCCAACATCATCTGCAGATGTCATGCTAGAGACCAGGCCTGAAAAACACAGGCTAACAGACTCCTGAATTTCTGCAGCATTACCGAATCCTCCGTAATAATTGCACTAAAGCCATAAGACAGGCAAAAGAACTACTTCCGGTGCTCTCCACTAACCTAAGACACCCTTCCAAATTCTGGAAACCATTAAACCCTGTTCTCTCCCCTGTCCAGTCACCCACCCCTACCCTAAACATACAGAGCAACAATATATCAGTCCCCAATGAAGTTGCCTCAGCATTCAACTCCTTCTTTACCAATTGTGCTAAATCTCTTCTAGATAGCCAACAATTCCTCACACCCACAAACAGCCCCTTAGCGATACCCCAACCCTACCCCCACCACCACATTCTCTTTTCATCCAGTCTCCTCAGCAGAAGTTCTAGCCACCCCACGCCTCCCTTGACCCCAACAAAGGCAAGTTCCCTTTAGGACTGGATGCCAAACTCCTATTCTTATCAGCCCCTGCCATAGCCACCCCCCTAGCCAACCTCTTGAACCTCTCTTTCTCCACAGCACAAATTCCTGCAGCTTGGAAGGAGGCAGTAGTCATCCCGCTATCTAAGGGAGGTGATCCATCTGCACCCGGAAACTACCACCCAATCTCCCTCCTACTGGTTCTGGCCAACCTACAAGAACACCTAGCCCCCTACCAACTCATACACTTCCTCGATTCTACCTCCTTCTTCACCCCGTATCAGTCGGGATTTTGTAAATCACACTCCACCATCACAGCACTACCAAGGCTCACAAACAATATTTCCTCTGGTATGGACAAGGGCCATATCTCCTCGGCCTTATTCATTGATCTGGCCAAAGCTTTTGATACCATATCCCACCCAAAGCTAATCACAAAATTTCAAGACACAGGCATCTCTTATCTAGCCACCAGCTGGTTCCAAGCCTACCTGACAGGCAGAAAGCAGGCAGTAAAAATTGACCTCATGTATCCACCTCACTCCCAGTCAACATGGGGGTCCCCCAAGGTGCTGTGCTGGGCCCCCTACTATTCTCAATATTTTTAAATGATCTACCTCTGGTCTGCTCCAACTTAGCCATACAAATGTATGCAGATGGTACCTTACTGTACGCCTCCGGCCCCTCCATCGGGGACACAAACTCAACTCTTCAGCTGGATTTTGACACCGTTCAAGCATGGCTCAGGTCTAACCAACTTGTCTTAAACACAAAGAAAACCGTCTCCCTAACCTTCGGCACACAGCCTAGACTCTCCCGTCTAGCTGCTCTCCCCGTCTTCCACACTCTGGATGGATCCACCCTGGAATCCTGCACCTCCTTTAGGTACCTGGGAGAATGGCTCGATTGACACCTAGACTTCTCCGCCCACATTGACTCGCTACATAAAATACTACACCCTAAACTAGGCATACTATACCACAATAAAAGCAACCTACCAACCACGGTCAAGAGAGAATTAGTGCTCAAAATGATCCTCGTCATATTTGACTACGGTGATGTGGTCTACAGCTCAGCCCCCTCATCCACCTTGGCCAGCTTGGACCCCCTCTTTCATTCTTTCTGTCGGTTCATCCTGGAATGCCCCTCCACCACCCATCATTGTGACCTATACAGTGCCCTTGCCTTCCCATTGCTGGAGTCTCGGCAACAATTACATTGTGCTAATCTCAAAGCTAAATACTGGACCAATTCCCTTCCCCCATCTCAGCTCCATACTGTCAGCACAACCCCCCGGCATACTCCCTTAGAGGCTCTGACTCAAAACAACTCCAAGTCCCTTTCATGCACACATCGAAGGGCCAATCGGCCTTCAAACATCGGCTGCCCAAACTCTGGAATGACCTACCAGCAGATATTAGGCTCTCCCCCTCCCCAAGGATCCTCAAACTGCTCCTACATGCCCACTTCTCAGATATATGCAACTGGAGCCTACAGCCTAGACCTGCCACCAAGAGGCATCTAAACGGGCCTTAAATTAAATTAATTTAAATAAGCCTAAAATTCCTACTGCATATACTATACTTCTACTGTTCTGCTGTTTCCACCGCAGTCTAGGCCTAACTATGTCACAGCAAACTATGCACTCTGGTCTGAGGACTAGACTTTATAATGTCAAAAATTGGTCAATCCAGCCTGTACCTATTCTGAACCTGTTGTAATTCTCCTGCATGTATCCACTCATCCTGTTACTGTACCACTATATTGTGTTGTATTCTGAACCTGTTGACAAACCACTGTAGTGTATTGTATTCTGAACCTGTTTGAGTCCTATGTAACCCCCAGGTCTGCATCTGGAAACAGCGGTCCCACTCAGTATGCTTATCTGGTAAAAGCTCTTAAATAAATAAATAAATATTCTATTTCCATTGTAGTAATGGGCTTACTAAGATCTCTTATAAATTCATGTGCTATATGAGGAACAGAGATAGAGAAAACAGGTCCTCCATTTCCTCATCTGCAATCAATGGAGCAGTGTACGATTAACCAAATATTTTGTGACGTTTCTTAAAATCCCTGGACCATCAGAGACTATATTTCCTCACAATCCTTAACATTGAGCTTAAATATATCTAATGAACATTTTGCACAGCTTTGTAACTCATCTCCAAATCTTGTTTTACCAGATGAACAAATTCTATGTTCATTTAACATCGCTTTAACTCTAGTGTATTGTAATGACACCATAGCAGACTTTAAATTTGAAATCTGTGAAGTCAAAGCTATATGTTGTGTCTTAACAATAGTATATGCTTTAAATAATTATTGACAGAGTTTAAGGTATGTTTGGTACTCTGAATTATGATGGAGTGTAAAAAAGGTCAGAAATAAGGATCTAATCTTCTGTCTAGTCTCTTCCCACCATACGCTAATATTATCGTGTAGGACAGCACAGACATTCTTGCTTTTAAAAGGTCTGAGACTAAAGAAACCACTTTCTCTTCCTTCAATAAAACTGTGTTCAGTTTCCAATAATGTCTACCATACTGAGGCCAATTATGCTACCTAAATCCACACTAAGAAGAGCGTGATCAGAGGTTTCTAATGGAATAATAGTAGCTTTATGGATGTTAATATTTGTCTGTGTAAACAAAAATGTATCCTGGAGGATAAAGCACTTCTAAAATAAGTATGTCTGCCTTTTGGATGTAAAGATCTAAATGAATCTTGCAGATTACTCTGCTCAATTATACCATTTAAACAATTGGAATCACAATAAAGTTTATTTGAAACTGCACCCCTGTCTTTCCTATCAACTACACAATTAAAATCTCCAGCCCAAATAATATGCTTAGTCGTAAGTAAATAATGGTTTGACCTTAGTGAAGAGGTCAACCCTATTTGTTTTGTTAGGAGGGGCATAAATGTTGATCAGTCTCCAAATCTCCCCTTTATGTGTGAAATCTAGTAATAATGTTCTTCCTAGTGAGATATCAACTAATCGTGTAATCTTAAATCCATCCCCTTTAAAGAGAACTCCAAGACCATCACATACTGCTGTACCAAATGAAAAAAATGAAGGACCCCAATACCAAAGCCTTTGTGCTGCTCTAATCAAGAAGTCTGTGTTCAACCTGGTGTCTTCTAACAGACAGATATCACAGTTAAGATTTTTGATTGCTGTCAGAGTCGTAACCCTCCGTTTAGCATTCTTAATACTATTTACATTCACCAAAGCAATGCTAAGCAGTGAATGAGGTACTAAGGGAGAAGACAGAGAAAAACATATTTAAGGTGTTTTTTTCAACCTCGTACTCCATTGAATTCTAGTACCTAATTCATTTTTCCAATTTTTATCCGGTTCCTGTACTTGTGTGTTCCCTTCAGATTCAGAAGAATGAGGGGCCAATGAAGAAGCTTCTGAATCTCCCTCTTGTTCTGAATCCATTGTATCTTTTGTCAGTATTTCAAAACTGTTTTTCAACAGTATTTCATCCTCTCCTGGTATAGTAGCTTTAGTTACCTTGGACCAAGGCCTGGTTTGTTTGATGCCTCATTTTTTTGCTGTACTTTTAACAGTTAAAGGGGGAGGTATGTCACCAGTAGTTACTGGGTCTACCAAAGCAGTCTCACATGCTACTGGTATTAATTCACTAACTGGAGGGGCCACTAAGTGTTCCGACATGGGTTGCTCTGCCATAACCTCAACCACAATGTCCTCAGGTGGGGGGAGGGGTAGTGGGCCTAGTAGTCCTTGGTTGGGTTTTTTCTGCAGAGGCACCTTGTTTAGCCATTTTCTTTTTCTGGGCTTCTCTGATTATAAAGTCTTGAATAACACAGTCTGTGTGGTTGTGGATAGCCCAGGGACAGGATTTATAAGTATTTCCTAAATCCATACACAAGTTGCATCTCATCTCTTCCTTACAATCTGCACTATAATGACTGAAAGCTAGACAAAGACTGCATTTTAGCCTGTCACAGGCAGTTCCCAAATGAGTTGAAGCCCCACACTTAAAACATTTTCTGGGTTGCCCAGGGTGTCCCCTCTCATTTCCCAAAAACAAGCTATTTGGTAGCTGCACAGGCCCCAAATTGTTATTTCATAAATGGACCTTATATTTACAGCCCCCATTCCACAAATGATCTTCATCAAAAACAGCCTGTGGGGACTCAATAACATTGCATTGTTTTTCTACCCAGTAGGTAATATCATGAACCGATACAGACTCATTCCTAAAAAGAACTGTCACAATCTTAATTGAAGGTTTAGTTAAAGGGAGAACGCGAAATGGAATCCAAACCTCTGAATATTTTAAAACATCATATTTAGACCAGAAATGATCTAAGCCCTGTGGAGTATTAAAGCTAACATCAAATACTTTAGAGCCTGACACATGAATCAATGCATGAATTTCATTAGAAAAAAAAACTAATCATTTTTTTAAGAGTGTTCTACCACTATACAGGCGATCAGGGTCCATATCCAAACCTCCCATAAATCCACGTGGACTGCATCGTGGGCTGAAGGAGGCAGAAAGTGTCTCTTGAAATTGTTCCCATGCAGACTTCAATCGTTCAAAAAGTTATTCTGAGGTCAAGAAGAGTCTGATCTGGTTCTGGCTTATTTCTCTTCCTGCTTGCGGCTACTCAATTCATCTGGAGTCAGGCAATTTGAAATGGAAAAGACGGCAGAACCATCTCGCTGTTCTCAAAAGAAACAGTTGACCACCCAAAGGATTTATAGGAGGATCTGGTCATCCAATTGATGGGTCCTGTTCCATTTCAGAAATTAAATCCTCTAACAAAAGAGGTTGTCCAGAGATGGGACTGTCGCGAGGGGTTGGAAACCCAGACACCTAACTCCGCCTGTCTTCCAGCCTGCCGCCGATAGGGCAGCGTTCAAAGGGAAGTTGGGAACACCAGTGATTGAGCCGGGGCTGGAATAGTATTCAGCTCTACCTTTTCATAAAATTAAATGTGCAGCAGCATCACAAACTTGTTTAAGCAGTTTAGGAGGGAAGTACTCACAGTGTCCATAGTTTCTTCCAAATATTGCAATTTATCGCTCGCACCATAGGCCGCTCTGAAACTGTCACTGACTCCACCACTTGCTCTGACTCATACGGCAAGAATGCTTTTGATGAACCTATGTCACCAATCAGTGTTGTAGTGTGCTCAGCTGTAACAGAAGATGCGTTTGCAGGTAATTCTTTCAAAAACAGTGCAGCAGCTTGCAATTCTGCAATTTTTAACTGGTCACACTGCACTACTGGTAAATCCTTCACAGCAAGGCTTGGGTTTACAATATTTTCATGTTCTGAAAATTGTAAGACTTTATTTTGCTTCAATATGTTAGTCAGCCATCAATATGTTAGTCAGTCAGGCTTCCTCCAATGTAAAAAGACTAGAAGGTGGACTTACTGGGTCAGTCATACAAACAGGTACTTCCTTCTCCATTGCACTAGAAGTTTCAACAACATGGTCAGTCTCCTGGGCTGGACCTGTGGGTTAGAAGACCTGCACACCCACAAGGTACACCAGCAGAATGAGCTTTTGCAACACCATCCTCCATAGCAGCAGTGCCCCCACCACAGAGTAGAGAAATTTCCCCAGTGTCCTTGCCAAATTTCTCCCATTCACTGAAAATACCACCCACGGTTTAATCTGGTTCAATTTCAGTTACTTACCATCTGTTTCCCCCTTCCCCGGTCACCTCTGAAAAAGGGACTTCTAGGATCAGTGGGCTTACTGGTCAACAAAATTCAATAAATTAAAAATATAGGAATTTATGGTTTTATAGTATTTTAATTTGGTTTAGTTTATTTAATTGATTGTATAGCTTTATCTGGGTTATTGATATGTGTAGGAGACCTGCCCCCATGGTTGTGTGCTATTCATACTCCGCTCTCCGTGCCCTCTGCCCCTTTACCCCCCATTGCAGTTTACCACCTACCAATGCTGTAGAGCATTGGGTATTGTGCGTCAGTGGTGGAGAGTTGGGGGTACGGACAGTAGAGGGTGAATGAGCCAGACCATTGCATCGGGGTAGTGAAATTCCAGGCGATGCCCTGGGGTTAAATGGAATCCAGATCATGGTCCTCCATATCTGGTTTCCATACCCCAGGGCACCACTAATTTTGGTGGGCAGGTGGCTCGGACGGCCCTGGAAGTCCATCCAACTCAGGCTGTGTTATGTAATGCCAGGTTCATTAACAATAAGAATGCAATTATTGCAGATCTTGTTGGAAAAGCGGACCTGACATGTGTCACTGAGACCTGGCTGGATGAAAACTCTGGCCTCATATTAGAGGCCGCAACTCCAGCTGGGTATTTGGTGATTCACCGCCCGAGACTGGATCTCGGGGGGGAGTAGCGGCCTGTTTTAAGGACTGAACTGGGCCTCATGAGGTGTACCAGTTGAGGAGCCCCAGTCATTTCAATATATGGTGGTAGCAAGTGTAGGTTGTAGGATCGTCCTCATCTACCATCAACCAGGGGATGAGAAGTGGTTCCTTCAGGAAGTGGTGGACTTTGTGATTGACATGGCATTTGAGTCACCCAGGCTGATGGTCCTGGGTGACTTCAATGCCTGGGTCAAGGATGAACTCTCACAATTTGGTCAGCACTTCCTCTAGTTGATGACTTCTCTTGGCCTTACACAGATTGTTTCCACTGCTAGCCATAAACATGATCATTCTCTTGACGGTCTTCCTCCTGGGGGTCGAAGCCTCAGATCTGGGGTGGATCCAGTCAGATGGTCCAATCATTAAACCATGCGGTTCAGTTTTTGTGCCCACTTCATAGGCTTACCCCTGTAGAGATGGTCAGGTACCGCCCTTTACGAGATATAAGCTCTGAAGCCTGGTGGTGGTGCTTGACCTATCAGTTCTTCCATTGGCAAACAATGACCCAGAAGCCCTAGTGGTGGCCTATAATATGGCCATATCTACAGCTCTGGATGTCATTGCTCTGGTCCACATTCATCCTTTGTCCCTTTGCCCTCAGTCCCCTTGGTTTGATGGGTCCTTGAAGGAGATGAGGCAACTTGAACAAAGGTTATAGCATTGCTGGCATAAATCCCATCTCGATGCTGATCACCTTGGATTGATAGATCATTATCAAGCCTATCAATCCACAATCACCCGTAAGAGCAGAGTTCCTTTCCTGGAGATTGTGGCCACTCAGAATCAACTGGCTCAGCTTTTTGAACCATGGACACACTGTGCAACCCAGCCTGCCTACAGGTCTGAAAGTGTTCACAATTCAAATGTGATGAGCTTGCTCTATTCTTTGTGGCCAAGGTGGCTGACATCAGGTAGTACTCCAACTGGCATACACCACGGGCATTGCTCTGGACCGGGTTTGGGCACTGCCCCACAGTTTTCTTGGTGCACTTTCAGCCAGCCAGAGCTAGTGGATATCATGCAGATTGTCCAGGTGTCGCCCAACTTGCTGTAGTTTGGATCTAGAACCAACTTCCTGATTTTGGGTTGTGATGATATTCTTGGCCCAATCCTTGCATGGATACTCTGGTGCTCCTTGAAAACAGGTGAGTTTCATAGCTCTCTGAAGGAGGCAGTGGTGACACCCTCATGAAAGCTTCTTTGGACACAGACTGCCATCACGAACTACAGACTAATCTCAAATTTCCCTTTACGGGAAATTGATCGAGAAGATAGTGGCCATACAACTGAGAACCACTTGACCATCCATGATATCTACAAGAATCTCTAGTCTGGTTTTAAAAGAGGCATAGTACTGAGACAGCTCTGGTTTGGGTGCTCAATGATCTCCAGATGACTCGAGATCGGAGGAACCGGTCCATCTTGGTTCTCCTCGATCGCTCATCAGCATTTGACACTGTGGACCATGGGGTTCTTCTTGCTCACCTGAGGCTCATCTGTGGCCTGTTGGGTACAGTCCTCAGATGGTTTTCATCTTTCCTAACCAGAAGAACTCAGAGAGTGGTGTCAGGGATTTATTTCTCTGAACCAGTTCCGCTATTGTGTGGGGTTCCTTAGGGATCGGTGTTGTCACCATGTTGTTTGCAGTGTAAATGCTGCCCCTCAGAGACACTATAAGAAGGTATGGACTGAGGTTTCACTGCTATGCTAATGATACCCAGCTCTACCTTTCTTTTGCACCTGACCAGGATAGAGCCTTCTCAGTATTTAATAACTGCCTCATGGAAATCCAGAAGTGGATGAGTTCAATCTGGTAGAGTTGAACTTGGAAAAGACTGAGTTGCTGGTGGTGGACCTGGGTCAATGGGTAGGGGGTTGGGGTGGGGTCACCCTCTGGACTTTTCTTGGGGGTGTACCACTCTCGATCTATGAATGGGTATGAAACCTGGGGGTAATTTCTGATGAGGGATTAACCCTGCATTCGCAGGTGTTGGCTGTCATCAAATCCTCTTTCTATCATCTGAGGAATATCTCCAGAGTTAAGCATCTTGTTCCGTCTAGTGACCTTTCCCCACTGGTCCATGTCTTTGTGTCCTCATGCATGGATTATTGCAATGCCCTATACCTAGGTCTTCTGGGGGTAGATATTCACTGCTTGCAGCTGGTGCAGAATGTGGTGACCTGGCTACTGACTGGTTCTGTCATATTTTGCCGGTGCTACTTGAACTGCACTGGCTGCCAGTACAGTGGTGAATCACCTTCAAAGTCAGACTTTTGAATTACAAAGCCCTACATGGACTGGGTCCAGGCTACCTGAAAGAGCTCCTGGTCCCTTACTGCCCTTGGCGATCGATCCACTCGACTGACGAGAGGTTGCCAGAGATTCCAAGGGTTTGTTTAAAATTCTCCAGGGCCCATGCATTTATGCATGCTGCCCCTACCCTTTGGAATTCTCTACCCCATCAGGTACATGAGTGCATGACTGTGGAGGACTTAAATTGGCCCCAAAATGTTTATATGGATTCAGGCTTTTGGCAAATAATTGGAATATTATCTTATTGCCTGTCTTGTATTTTATATTATTTATAATAGCAGTACATGCTGAAGTTATTTTAATTGTTATGTGCGGTGCCTTGGCATTTGAAAGGCACCATATAAATTAAAATGAATGAATGAAAGGGGATGCAGGATGCTAGGAAAACTAAAAAAGAAGCAAAACAAAAAGAAACACAAGACACAGGAGAACAGGAGTGAAGAAGAAACAAATGATTGAGAGAAGCATACACACTGCAGCAAGAGAGGTAGAAGCAAAATAATGACATAGAAAAGCAAGAGAAGCACAAATCAAACAGAAGTTCCAGTACAAACCAAGCAGAAAATCCAAAAGCACAAAGGGAAAATGGCAGAAATGGGGAGCAGAGCCCCAGCAGAGCCTCAGGCTGCAGCAAAGAAACAATGTTTCAGTATGAGACTTGAGGTACTGTAGCTGACTTACATACAGAAGCTCAGAAGGAGGCATGGTGCTTGGTTCCACCCATTGAACTGCAGGCATAGCCTTTCAGTTTCAGACTGAGTACATACAGCATTTAAGCTCAAGGTCCCAATTGCAGAAAATGTTTTCTCTCACTACAGAAAGTGAGGGGAAGATTTTGGAGCTCACATAAAACAAATCAGACTTGAAATGTGAGCCTTGCAGTATAATAGAGTGATTAATGTGCTACTTGAGCAAATGTTTGGAACTCAAGGGAGAGGAAGACAGGTTAACCCATTTGAAGAATGTAAAAAAAAGGTGAATAGTAAGAATTTTTCAACACTGCAAGATTCTACAGAACAGGAAACTTCAAACCAAAAGATAATAATGGAGACAGTACATGAATTGACTGCACCCATGTTTAGGAGAACAGAGAAGGTTCAAGGTACTATACATTCCATAGAGGAGATATGAGCTTACCTTCTATAACAACATGAGCAAGAACAATTACTGAAAGAAATGACATATGACACTAGAAGAATTCAAGGAAGCTATTGCAGCTTTGAATACAAGAGTAGCTCCAGTCGAAGATGGATTACCTGAGGAATTATATAAAATGGTATCACAGTTATTGTCTGAGATTGTGGCTCTATTTAACTCTGTACTAGACAGGATATAAGGGATAATACAATTTCAAAAGGTTTTTGTTTTCTGCATAAAAGGACACAGCAAACATTAACATGATTTTAAACCTGGATGAGAAGATTTTAATGAAAATATTGGGGAAAAGAATGTCTAAAGTAGTAAATTCACTCATCAACCTGGAGCAGTCCTGCTCAGTCCCAGGAAGACAAATCAGTGATGGTCTCTTTGTAATCAAATAGAATCTTGCCAGAAGAAGAAATAAAAGGCCTTCTCTTGGCTTTGAACAAATAGAAAGCTTTTCACGATATATCTCATAAGTATTTATTTTCAATATTCAGGAAATATGTGTTCTCCACATTGTCTGTGGACTGGCTAGTGAAACTTTATGAAACTGCAACAGTAACCTCCATGGTAAATAAGAAGTTAGGGAAGTCAATAAGAGTATGTAGAGTGTTCATCAAGTTGCCTTTTATTTCTCCTATAATATATATTTTGTTTAGATCCTGTTCTGCATAATATAGAGCATTTAAGGAAATAGAGTTATTGCATACAACAATAGGCTCATTTCCAAAGAAAACGGTAGCATGTGCAGTTTATCTGTGTTTATCAGTTCAAATATAAGTTCAAATGAAAGAGCTCTAGTTTGCAAGAATTTGATGATATATCAGTGTCAAAACTTAATATTTAGAAAAGCATTGGAATGCTAGAAGGTCTGAGAAAGGTAAATGGAATTAAGATATAGAAATGACCCTGAAGTTTTTAGGCATTGAATTTGAGAATGGTAAAGTGGCTGAAAGGAACTGGCCAGATAAAATACAGGTTGCAGAGTGAAAAGTAGAGAGGTGTAATAACTGTCACAAATCACCCCCCCCCAAGAAAAAAAACAAACGTGTTTTTCTATGTAAAACATTTATTCTTCTGATATTTCAACATTTAAGCTTGGTACTGTATATATGCATTACCTATGAATTTAGAAAACAGAATTTATAGCATTTTCTTCAGGCTATTGTACTTTGTGGTAGTGGCACTAATCTGGTAAAAAGAAATAAAACGTATTATCCTGTCAAAAAAGGGGGGGGGGCTAGTTATGATTTACCCTATCATTTTTTTACTTTTGTAATTATATAGAAAGAACATTTTGACCAGTTTTTTCGCTGGAACAAAAAAAAAACTTGGTTCCATATTTACAGCAGAGATGCAAGACCCCATTTAATTAAATTAAATAATAATATGAAATCATTTAGAGGGTTTCCAGTTTGTGTGTTAGGCTTTATAGTTGACAATTTCAAGAAGCTTTAAAAGTGGAAAATAAAAAGTTCCACGATTCAAAATGAATAAAAAAGATAATACATGAAACAATCTAAACATCCTTTTTTCCAGAAATACCCTTGTCTGTCTGTTGCCCAAGAATTGATGAACACTGGCTGACAGATTACTTTAAATATCATAAAATATCAAAATAATGGCGTGATATACTTTTGCTATGCTGTCATGGGAAGGTAAATGTAAGAGATAACAAACAGAGATGCAGCAAATTTTACTTCGTCCGCAAAGCAGATGTGAAGTTATCAATTTTGCTTCTGCACATCATTTCGTGAAGCTGTTTTCCTGATCCCAAAATCTGCCATAGTGCTTTTGCATGTTTACTTTGCCTTATATCCCGGACAATATCTTTGCGTTGTGATTTCCCGGTGAAGTTAGCCAAAATAAGGCCTTATAACACGTCTGACTTTTATCAGATCACATGCTGGGCAGGAAGTATCTGACCTAGCTAAGAAGTGATTGACTTACTTTCAGTTTCAAAGCAGCAGTGAGACCATTAGCTGATTGTGTGTCTTTGCCATTGTGAGAGATTAAAAATGAAATCTTTATTTGTAGATATTTTTAAAACTTTGTTGCTTTACCCTTAATTATATACATTTTATAAATCAGAAATCTATATTTTGCCAAATAATTTCTTTTTAAGGTTTTTTTGTTTTTGATTCCTCTTGTTTGGTTAGTAACCACAGTTACACTTTTTCTTCTAAATTTTGCTCTTCTTTCCTGCCCTTTTTAAGTTTGCCTTGTCCACATGTGCAGTGAACTTCAATAGAGTGACTTTGAGAGGTGAGTCACTGTCTGTCCAGTGCAGAATGGTCTGCAAGTGGCAGGACAGTGCTACGCCAATCATCAGCCAAGCTGCTCATGATGCTATTTTGCCTGAAACTGTCCACACTTGAAAAGAAAATGTTGCACCAATCATAATGCAGCTTTTTCTTGTCATCTGCAGGACACCACCCAGCAAACAGCAGTTACATATCCTGATCATCCTGGCTGACATGACATCCTCCCCATCCCATTTGTCTCTTCCTCACAGGTGCACCAAGACATGCAGTGATTAGTGTGCCACCTTATTCCCCAGTCCTGGGTGGCTACTGAATGCTCCTGCCAGCCCTGTTATATGTTATATGTTGGCCTTTATTGGGGGTCTGGAAGAATGTAACAGTAAAGTTGCATGCTGTGGTGTGTAGTCAGTCACTGCACAGCTCAATGTGTGAGCTGCTGCAGTTGGCTCTCATGTCTCTATCCATCTCACATCGCTGAAAACTGCCTCTCATTTTTTCATGTTATTCTCCTCAAACAACTCTCCCTGTATTCACCCACCACCCTACACCTCCCCCCAAACATAAGATACTGACACTGGGGGTGCCCAGTCCCCCAGTGTCCTCATTTGTGCAGTAAACTCCCTGAAAGAAAGAAAACTGTCCTTCGTCATTTTGTTATCCTGAAAAATAAAGAAAACTGTCCATCATTGTCTGTTATGCTGTTATCCCACACACGTGACCCTCACAAGGGTGGCCACTGAGTGCACCTGCTGGCCTCGGTATCTGTTGGCCTTGATTGGGGGGGCCTGGCAGAGCGTAACAGTAAAGCTGAAACATTCCTGTCCCTTAAAAAACCATCTCCGATGTCTATTATTGTTTTTAAGCCTGTAAAAAGAAGCGGTTCCTCATCATCTCCCCTGTGCCCCTCCCTCATCCCAACCCTCCTTCTGTGCACCAACCTCCCTACCCCACCTTACCACATACTTACCACTGTAGGTCAAGAGCTGTCATCTTCTCAGGACGGACACATCTGCACGCTTCAAAGGCAAACTGCAAACTAAAAAATAAAGGTAAGTACTGTATAATGGCTGTCAATAGCGGTTTAAACTTATTTTGATATCTCAGCCATTTTTTAGATGCTACCAAATTTTCAACATAGGGTTCTTGGAACCCACCTCATGAACACTGTCACTGTCATTTCATTACTCAATCCCGAAAGGTGATTTCACAGTCGCTGCACAGAATCACCTTTTGGGACCAATTAATGAAATGACAGTGCCACTATTCATGAGGTGGGGTCCCAAAAAGCCCATGTTAAAAATTTGATGGGAAAGTACTGAAAATGGCAGCGTTATGTGCGCTTATTTAAATTTTCAAACACACACACGTAACTTTGGTTATTTTTAATATTTTGACTCCAAATTTTCAATATTGCCATTGTGTCATACCTCCTCATGAACAGTTAAGATGTCACTTTTCACATCCTGCCCAAAAAGTATTTTCGCACCTGTGGCATGGAATGGTGCAGTCGCTGCACAAACTCACCTTTCGAGATAGAGTACTGAAATAAAAGTGGTACTATTAATGAGGTGGGGCCCCAAAAAGCCCATGTTGAAAATCTGGAGCAAAAATACCAACAAACACCCAAGTTACATGTGCTCATTTAAATTTTACTATGTGCGAGCACAACTTGGCCAATTTTAGATAATATCACTCCAGATTTTCAACATAACCATTTCCCACACTGCCTCATGAATAGCATAGCTATCATTTCTCACATACTGCCCAAAACATCTTCTTGCACCTGTGGCATAGAATGGTGCTGTCACTGAGTGAAACCACCTTTTTTGGGTCTGAGTAACAAATGATAGCACCACTCTTCATGAGGAAGAGTCCAAAAAGCCCAGGTTGAAAAGTTGGAGCAAAATACTCAAGAAAAGACAGAATTACGAACACTCATTCAAATTTTCCAATGCCCGTGCGTAACCTTTCCAATTTTTATATTTTGACTCCAAATTTTCAACCTAGCCATTTCTTCACACAACTTCATGAACAGTACAGCCAGTAGCTGCAGATAAGTCTATTTTGGATGTATTTTACATGCAAAATTCACTCAAATGTCCAAAATGTAGTATCTGGAGTCACTGACATCCATACATCACTTCACTTGCTAATAGTGACATCCATCTTTCATTGTGTGGATGTCACATCTTTAAACATTTTTCTATCCTGTGGATGGGTTGCCAGCACTGCAGCTGCCATGGAAATTTCACACTGGTAGCTTTATTATCCCTATGCCAACTGCTGGTGGAGAGAGAGAGACTGGCATCTAAGAGTTTGCAGGTATGGCAGCGCACCTGAAGAACCGAGGTTTACAAGGAGTTCTCAGAAGTGGTTCAGGTAAGTGGTATTTCATAAGCCGTGGTGGCTAAAGACCTCACTCGTGAGTGTAGTGTGTATGGTTCTATATGCGACTGCCTGACTCCAACCCGAAGGGGTGTTGCTCGACTCGGCAGTAGTTGTAAGAAAATCCCCCCATAGCCTCTGGCCTCAAATGAGTTTAGACACACACTATCACAGTGAGGAAGCTCCAAATCTCAAGTTCATTCATGACATTGAAAATGTGACTTTTTTATTTGATTACTGTTGGTTTAAAATGTATTTTTTTTAAATTGTGAAAAAAATAGTTCAATAAATATAATGGAGTGAAATTTAAGTCTGCCATCCTAGTGAATTAGGTCTCAGTGAATTTCATGTGTTTCCAGAAAGTGCATTTTCCATGTGTCATGATAGTGATTGGCCGTGGTGCCTTTATAGAATTTTAGCAGCAGCCTCTGACCCCCTCTAGCCTTCCTCCACTTATTGCCTTATGGTTTTGACCCCTCCCCCAAACTTGTTGCCTTATGTTTTTAACATTCCCCCACTTGAAGGGGGTGCATTAAAACAACAGGCAGTTCTAGCCCTGTCTGACCTATGACTGGTTGTTTTAAGGCCAGAAATTGGCACTGGTCCACTAGCTTTTGGTACATTTTGTGATGGACTCGTAAACAAATTATTTGAGGCAAGAGCAAGGCACTGCACTTGTATTTATAAAGTGCTGTTTCCCAAGGGCTCAGAGCACTGTACATATTAAAAGAAACAGCAAGAGTGCAAGATGAAACAATTCAAACGTACCTAGCTAGCTAGGAAGGCTTGCTCGACATTTTCAGTAGGCTTTTAAAAATCTCCACAGTGCCTGCTCAGTGACTACTTCCTGGAAGGGAATTCCATAACATAGGGGCTGTAACCTCAAAAGCTCTGTCCCCAGATTGTTTTAGATGGGATAAGGGGGCTCACCAGTAGGCCAGCATCAGTGGATCTGAGAGGTCTAGTTAGCATGATGAAGTTACTTGGTGATGGAACTGCAAGAACAATTCATAAAATAAACACATGTCTGCAAATGATTACTGTACTGTTTTCATTTTCTAACATTAAGGAATGTATTTATGTGGATGTAGCATGGATTACAGTGAGGTATTCAGAAGGCCAATGAGTTTACTTCCAAAAGTATGAGACTGGAAGTATTTTGACTGCCAAAATTTGTCGGATGGAATTATTGTGACTTCCAAAAAATTGACATCTGGAGTATTTTGACTCCAGTAAAACTGAAATAACTTCCGTATTTCAAGCCATGGAAGTATTTGACTTCCACTCCAAAAAAACTTATCTGAAGCCCTGAGTACAGCTGTCACCAACAAACGCCCAAGTTACATGTGCTCATTTAAATTTTACTACACACAAGTGTAACTTGGTCAATTTTTAATAATAGCACTCCAAATTTTCAACATAACCATTTTTCCACACTGCCTCATGAATAGTATAGCTGTCATTTCTCACATCCTGCCCAAAATGATTTTCTGCCTCTGTGGCATGGAATGACATTTTGCCATGGATTAAGACATTTTCACCTATGGGGTTTATGAGGGTATGCCGATAAGATGACTATTTTAAACATTTGGTGTCAAAATATAAAAATATTACAGGGGTTCATACACGGGTGTTACCAGCAGAAGGATGGAGGTAGTAATGCCGTTATATAAAACCCTGGTAAGGTCCAAAAGTGGGTAGGCCATGTCAGATGAATCTAATAGATTTCTTTGACTGGGTGACAAAGGAAGTTAATTGGGGGGGGGCGTGGACATCACCTACCTAAATTTCAGCAAGATCTTTGACACTATCTCACATAAGAGGGCTTGTTAACAAGATCAGTAGTCTGAGCATAGTAGACAAGGTGATGAACTGGGTTAGGAGTTGCCTAGCAGACAGGAGACAGAAGGTGATGCTAAATAGGGTACAATATAGGGAGGGGGTAACCAGCGGGGTACCTCAACACTCTGTCCTTGGGACAGTCCTGTTCAATGTCTTCATTATTGATATGGTAGAGGGGCTGAAGGAAAGATCTGCCTGTTTGCAGATGATACCAAGATCTACAACAGGTTGGATACTCTGGAAGGGTTGGAGAAAATGAGAAAGGACCTAGGCAGGCTTAAGAAATGGTCTGAGGAGTGGCAACTGAGGTTTAAATCAAAAAAGTTCACAATTATGCTTGTGGGGCATAGAAACCTGGGGAAAGCTACAGCATGGGGGGGGGGGCATGCTGACAGTCCAAGGAACAAAGGGACTTGGGGGTTATAATTTTATGTGATCTGAAAATGTTAAAGCAGACTACAAAGGCAGCATGGAGGACCAGTGGCATGCTGAGGTTCATAAGCAGGGGTATCACCAGCAGAAGGAGGGAGGTAATGATGACATTATATAAAACCCTGGTCAGGCCTCACATGGAGTACTAAGTGCATTTCTGGAGGCTGCACCTTCTAAAGGACAATAAACAGGTTAGAGTTGGTCCAGGGATGGGCAACTAAGATGGAACAGGGCTTGCACCACAAAACAAATGAAAAGACATTAAGGGACTGCAATATGTATTCACTGGAGGAAAGAAGGTAGACAGGAGGCATGACAGAGACATTCAAATACCTCAAGGGTGTAAACAAGGTGTATGGGAAGACATCTTCCAATACCGGAAGAGTACGAGAATGAGGGGATAAGACATGAAATTGGAAGTTGGCAGGCTAAGAGTGAATATGAAGATGCTTTTCTTCACAGACAGGGTGGTAGACACTTGGAATGGTCTGCTGCAGGAGATGTTGGGAGTGAGTACTGTGACAGGAGTTAAACATGCATGGGACAGGCATGGGAGAAGCATAGAGGTACAGCTGAGGGAGGGTAAGAAGCCATTCTTAAGTATATGGCTAATGGTCAGACTGGATAGACCTACTGGTCCTCATCTGCTGACAATTTCTATGTTTCAGCCTCTGGCAACCATGTTCACAGAGTTACTCAACACAAGAGTGGTGCCAGAGGATTGGAGGAGAGCACATGTGGTCCCTCTACACAGATCCAGTAGTAGGGAGGAGGCAGGGAATTATAGGCCAGTCAGCCTCATGTCAGTAATGGTGAAGATCATGCACACTCTGCTTAAAGAAAGGATAGCGGAACATTTGCAAGCCATCAGTGCCCAGGACAATAGATAGCATGGATTCACATGGGTTAGGTTGTGTCACATGAATCTGACAGATTTCTTTAACTGGGTAATGAATAAAGTAATTGGGGGGTGGATGTTGCCTACCTGAATTTCAGCAAGAACATCGACCCCGTCTCACATAAAAGGCTTGTTAACAAGATGGCTAGTCTAGGCATAGGACACAAGGTGGTGAACTGGGTTAGGAACTGGCTAACTGACAGGAGATGGAGGGTGGTGGTAAACAGGTACAATCTGGGAGGGAATGACCAGCGGGAGGTAGAGGTGTCAACAGCAGAAGGTGGGAGGTAGTATGCCATTATATAAAACCCTGATCAGGACTAACAGTGGGTAGGTCATGTCAGATGAATCTGATAGATTTCTTTGACTGGGTGACAAAGGAAGTTAATGGGGGGTGGACATCGCCTACCTCAGTTTCAGCAAGGTCTTCAACACTGTCTTACATAAGAGGCTTGTTAACAGGATTGGTAGTCTGGGCATGGTAGACAACGTGGTAAACTGTGTTAGGGACTGATTAACATCCAGGAGACAGAGGGTGGTGGTAAATAGGGTATAATCTGGGGAGGGGGTGAGCAGTGGGGTACCACAGGAATCATTCCTCGAGACTGTCCTATCCAATGTTTTCATTAGTAACATTGCAGAGGGGCTGGAAGGAAAGGTCTACCTGTTTGTAGATGACACCAAGATATACAACAGGGTGGATACTCCGGAAGAGTTGGAGAAAATTAAAAAGGACCTAGGAATGCTTTAGAAATGGTCTGAGGAGTGGCAAATGAGGTCTAAATCAAAGAAGTGCAAATTATGCACCTGGGGCATAGAAACCCTGGGAGAGCTACAAGGTGGGGGTAGCTGCTGACAGTCATCAAGGAACAAAGGGGCCTGGTGGTTATAATTTCAAACTTGAAAATGTCAAAGCAGACTACAAAGGCAGGGAGGGCCAGTGGCATGCTGGGGTGCATAAGCAGGGGTATCACCAGCAGAAGAGGGAGGTAGTGATGACATTATATAAAACCCTACTCACAAGACACTTGTAGGTCGGCACCTCATCACTGTCCATATAGATAAAAAACTCCACTCCAGATGTAGATGGATAAAAGCCTTTTAATTCAAAATAGGCAAGCCAGCCTGCAAAGCAAGGTACATGGTGCCCTTCCCCACAGAGCTGAACATTTTTGCATCATAATTACACTTTGTCAAGGCTTCTTTTGTTACCTATTATATAAAACCATGGTCAGGCCTCCCATGGAGTACTGGGTGCGGTTCTGTAGACCACACCTTCAAAAGGGCATAGAAAAGCTGGAGATGGTTCAGAGAAAGGCAACTAAGATGGTACAGGGCTTGCACTACAAAACAGATGAGCAGACATTAAGAGACCGCAATATGTACTTGCTGGAGGAGAGAAGGTAGATAGAACATAGGATAGAGACATTCAAGTACCTCAAAGGTATAAACAAGGTGCAGGGGGAAGATGTCTTCCAATACAGGAAGAGTACAAGAATGAGGGGCAGGACATGAAATTGGAAGGTGGCAGGCTAAGAGGGAATATGAGGATGCTTTTCTTCACTGAGAGGGTGATAGGCACATGGAATGTTCTGCTGCAGGAGGTGGTGAGAACAAGTACTCTGGTGGGAGTTAAACATGCATGGGACAGGCATGGGAGAACCACTGAGGTACAGCTGAGGGAGGGTAAGAAGCTGTAGTCACATGCACAGCTTATGGTCAAACTGGATTTTCCTAGTGGCCCTTATCTGCCTACAATTTCTGTGTTTCAACCCCTGGCAGCCATGTTCACAGAGTCAATGTGGTGGCAGTGACAATTGCAATACCAATTCCATTGGTGAATGTTCAGCATTGACTAATGCTTGTCTGGTTTTCTAGTTAACCTTAAGTTTTAATGGATAGTGACAGAGATGATACCAGTGAGCAACAAGGCCCAAGGATGTGGTGTGGGAGAACTGGGTCCTTAAGGCTTGACTGCTGTCCTTTTTTTTCCTGTTGGTTAGGCACCAGACGCAGCAGCAGTAGATGCTCCAGCAGCAGCACTGGCAGTAGATGTTCCAGCTTGTGGTGGCACCACTGCGAGGTGGTTACTCAACAGCGACAGCAGCAGGAGCAGCTAGAACAGCAGCAGGAGCAGCTTGTTGTACCTGATCCTCCTCCTAGTGTACTTGCACCACAACTTGCACCCAGGCCCCACCTGCAGAGCAGACCACAACATCTGCCCCCCCCTTCAGGTTCACTGAGGAGATCTCTTGTGTGTGATTTTTTCACCCCATCCAGGAAGGATCCAAGTGTGGTGAAATATAAGCTGTGTGGGTTGCATGCTCCTACATTTTGCACTATAGCCTCAAATGTTACAGGCTTGTATGTTCTATTGTTCAATGTTGACCTGTTGTCAATATTTAACCTACTTGTTCTGATTGTACATAATGTATTACTTTGTATTATCTTTACTATGTTCCACCCAGGTCGAGCTTGCAAATGAGCATTGCTCAATGATGTCCACCTGGATAAATAAAGATTTTGATTGATTGATTGATAGATTGGTTGATTGATTGATTGATTGATTGATGTCTGGTATGGAAAAATGGGAAGTCACTTGGACACGGGTAGGCAAGGAACCCACTTTCTTTTGCACCACCATATAGAGTGGGAGACCAAGCAGCAGAAGGGAATAAAAATGCCTGTTCCTGCAGAAGGGGATGGAGCAGAACATGACAGTGCTAGCTGGTAAAGTGTAACAGGAAGAGGAGGAGAACTGAAAGTACTCATTCAAGTGGGATGATGGACACATCTGTGGCTCCTTCTGCTCCAACCACCTCATCTACCTTACCACCAGCCACATCAGGAGGAGCAGTTACTCAGGTTGATCTTGCTGTTGTTTGGGCTGAGGTAGAGGCTCTCTTCATGGAGCTGACAGAAGGACAGTGAGACACCCAATGGATTCTTGAAAACCAGGAGACTATAATTAGTCTTCTGAGAGAGATCTGTGATCGGCTGCAGTTAGTAGACAAATTTATTATATGATGCTCTTGTTATTGCTTTACACGTAGTTGTAGTTTATAATTTTTTTCTTTTCCCTTCCCTTCCCTCCTCCCAACCCCAAAAAACAAAACAAAACAAAAAAACAAGGGAAAAAAGTTTCTGTCTTGCGCATATATTTCTCAAATTTCTTTTCACTACTTACTTTCTTCCTATTCTATCTTCCTTATTTTACTTAAGTCTCCTTTTTTCTACTTTTGTTGAGAGTTGTTGTTGGGTGGACCCAATAAAAAAAAATTAAACCAGCAGTGCATTAATGTGGTGAACATTTTGACCTATACTTTTGATGGGATCTATGACAGTTGGTCAACAATTTCTTTGTCAATTGACATTACAGTGACTCCTTTATGTTGGCCGCATTTGCGTTTGGCATAAAGGGAGTCACATCAAATTTGTTTTCTTTGCCCCTGAACCCCCCATGCAGGGGGCTCTGCCTCCCACACCCTCCTGTTACTTAAATAATCAACTCCAAGACAGAGTTGCTTCAGGGAAGGGCTGCAATACCCCCAAATAGCAGTGCCAGGGTCCTGCACCGACACTACAGAGACCTGGCACTGTTGTTGCTGTAGTGTCGGTTGCAGTAAAGTTGTAAAGGAAGCATCGATATACCCTTTTTATGCCAGTTAAGATTGCCCCTTATCTCCTGACTTGTATTGTTTGATATCCTTTTTTTTCTCCATTTTGAGTCTGCTTTGTATTTGTTTGGAACATTTGAAATAATAAAAGGAGTGCTCCTTTTAATATGGCTCGGACTGGGTTTTCATCAGTATTCTCAGCTGTTTTTAAACAAGTACTGTCCCATAGATACAGTAGAAGTGTCTGCTGCATAATAGTTCATTTCAGTCTCAAAAAAGTGATTTTAAACAATTGATGTGCAAAAACAGCCGAGAATACTGCTGAAAAACTGGTCCAAGCCATATTAAAAGAAGTGCTCCTTTTTCTATTTGAAATGTGAAAAAAAGAACTAAAGTGGACTCAAATTGTGAAAAGAAGGGTATCACACAAGTCAATGGATATGGGGCAATTTAAAAAAGAATAAAAAAGTATAGGTCAAAATGTTCAGCACATTAATGCACTGCTGCTTTAATCAAACACACAAATGTTACCCCCCAAAAAATGTCCTGTCTTACCTAAAATAAGCATATTGCCATATCATGCTGCATGTTGTACCATAGTTATTAATGTGTAACCGGAAATTATAAATACTAATAGTAGTGTAGTGTTTAAGAAGCCCTCCACTAAAATAATTTAGTTTGCACTTCTTGTCATGAAAATTTTTGATGATATACGTTAATGTAAATTGCTGTCCCAAGTACGTCACAAACTGCAGACACAATGCATGGAGATGCTGTTGCAGTGGTGACTCTGCAACTAGGCACTGGGGAGTAAGGAAGAATCTCAATGATGAGAACCTTTATTTTTTGTTTAGTCATGAATCTTGTCAAGTAGTGGCCCAAGTCCAAAAATGCTTTCCTTCTGCTCAGTGCCTACTTTTACTGTGTTGTGCAACTGTCCAGAAAAGTTGAGAAGACCCACATGAGAAACTACATGAATAAGTAAAACATCATTCAGAATTTTGTCTACATGATGTTTCCTGCTAGCCACAAAAGTCAAGTGGTTGCCCATGTACAAAAATTATTTTCTTCTGCTCTATGCCTCCTGTTGCTGTGCTGTGCAACTGTCCAGAGAAGTTATGAAGACCAAAATGAGAAACTTTATGAATAACTTGAAACATCATTCAGAATTTGTCTTCAAGAAGGTGCCACAAAATTTCTATAGTAGAAAACTGATGTCTAAATGTCAAGTTGCTGTGTTGCTACTGCTGCGGTGCAAGTTTGATGTCAGCAGGTTGTAAAACCACAGGATGGTAAGAAATGGTTATTTATTTGCCAGGGTGGGTGGTTGTTATTTGTCACCCATATCTTCCTAAGATTTTCCTTTTTCAGGTATGGTTCATGAATGATGACACTAGCACAAACAGTGAAAGAAGGTGACAAGACTTTTATAGATATCAGAACTGTTTAGTGAATCTCTGAGGACAGAAGAGGTCCTAGAAGACTGGAGAAGGGCTCATGTGATCCTGCTCCACAAGGTGGTAGCAGGGAGGGCAGGGAACTACAGACCTGTCAGTTTTACCTCAGTAGTAGGGCAAGACTATGGAGGCACTCCTTAAGTAAAGGACAGTGCAACACCTGGAATCCATAGGAGTACAGGATCCAAGACAGCATGGGTTTACAAAGGAAGGTCTTGTCAAACTAATCTCATAGATTTCTACGACTGGGTAACCAGAGTGGTGGACCAAGGGGGAGCAGTTGATGTCGCCTAACTTGACTTCAGCAAAGCTTTCGATACTGTTCCATATAGAAGATTGATTAATAAGCTGGGTAGGCTCAGGATGGGTCAGAAGTTGGTTAACTGGGTGGCAAACTGGTTGATGGGCAGAAAACAGAGAGT
This sequence comes from Neoceratodus forsteri, assembly GCA_016271365.2. Lineage (NCBI taxonomy): Eukaryota > Metazoa > Chordata > Ceratodontiformes > Ceratodontidae > Neoceratodus > Neoceratodus forsteri. The sequence continues at coordinate 422,208,399 of CM057451.1, forward strand.
GGGAGTAAATGGTATACAGTCAGAAGAAATGCAAGTCACAAGAGGGGTACCTTTGGGATCAGTCCTGGGGCCAGTCCTCTTCAATATCTTGATCAGTGACATTGCGGTTTGTCAGTTTGCAGATGACACCAAGATCTGCAACAGAGTAAATGATCCTGATGGGATGGGCAGAATGAGAAGAGATCTGGATAAACTAGCAAAATAGTCAGAAGAGTGGCAACTGGGGTTTAATGCAAAGAAGTGCAATATCATGCACATAGGCAAGAGAAACCCTGAAACCACCTATAGACTGGGAGAAAAGTTGCTGGCAGTCACAGGGGAAGAAAGAGACTTGGGCATCGTCATCACCGATGACCTGAAATCAGTCAAGCAGACCACTAAAGCAGTAGGTAAGGCTAGAGGTATGTTGGGGTGTATTAGTAGGGGTATCACAAGTCATAGAGGGAAGTAATAATCCCTCTTTACAAGACACTAGTTAGAGCCCCATCTAGAGTACTGCATGCAGTACTGGAGGCCACACCTTCACAAGGACATTAAACAAATTGAAGCAGTCCAGAGAAGGGCAACCAAAATGGTGCAGGAACTGCATCAGAAAACATATGAGGACAGATTAACGGAGCTCAATATGTATACCCTAGAGCAAAGGAGGGAGAGAGATGATATGATTGAAACATTCAAACACCTTAAGGACATTAACAAGGTGAAAGAGTCTAACATGTTTCAATATAAGAAAAAATAGCAGGACAAGAGGACACAGCATTAGATTAGAGAGAGGCTGATTAAGAGGTAATGTGAGGAGGTTCTTTTTCACAGAAAGGGTGGTGGATGCATGGAACGGCCTACCTCAGAAAGTGGTGGATATGGATACAGTGCAGGGCTTCAAACAGGCATGGGATAGGCATAAGGGAGCAATGCAGATGAGTATGAATAGATAGGAAATTGACAGAGCAAAGGCCGATGGCACATACATAAGGTAGAAAAAGAAATGGGCAGACTGGATGTGCCTTGTGGCCCTTATCTGCCATCAGCTTCTATGTTTCTATAATGTTCCAGACTCCATTCTGCATCTTTGTACCCTGGAAGTTGGAATTAACCATACTTTATAACTATGGGAAGGTAAGTAGGGGTTATTTCTTTGTTTAGGGCTCGGGGGATTCTGTTGGTTTTTGTTGTAATAACCATGTCTTTCTACTGTTTTCCATGTCCATGTCCAGGTACAGTTGATGATGATGATGACATGTGCCAGTCTGCATCTTGTAGCTATGTGAATTCAGCAACTACACCATAAAGTCAAGTATTTTTTGGGGTGGGGGTGGGTGGGGTTGGTTGAATTGGTGGTTTAAGTATGAAAAGTTTTGCAGATGTCATACTCATAGAACATTTTTTTTTGTTTCTGGTGTTTTTATTTTAGGTACTTTCCAGCATCTGTCTGTGTCATGTTGTTTGGCCAGAAGAAAGATGATGACCTGTCAATGTGGATAGGAATAATCATGAGGAAACAGATGCACAGCTGCACTGACTTGTGAATGCAACAAAATATTATAGCAATATGTAACCCCTCATTCCCAGGGTTACAAGAATCCCAGTTAGAATCAATGGTAGGCAGGAAGGCTGCTAGTGAAATGCCAGTTAAATGGGTTTCCTCAGTCTCTCTCTGTTCTCAGTCTCTGCTGAGCTCTGCAGGGATGCTGTCATATAGAACTGTCACAGTAGCAAAAGCCACACTGGTCAGCTGCTAGGGAGCTAGCTTTAGAATGTTCATGTGTCTCTAGTTGAAGTTCAGTGGAGGAGGCTTCAGTGTTAGGCAGCTTCTCATTCCAGCTCTGCCAGAGATACTAGTTTGTGTTTTAAGTTCTCACACTAGTGGTTGACAACTGTACCAGTTCTGGAAGTGGTGAAGACTTTGTCCTATGGTTTTCCCAGTGTCCCAGCCCAGGCGGGATAGGGTGAACTTCAGTATGCAGGGGCAATCCCTGGTGCTTTTGGACTCTTGAAGTTGCCTTGTGCAAGCTGCTATGTGATGCTTTGTTTTCTGAGTAAAACCCAGGAGTACCTGCAATGCCTGTGAGGTGATTTTCTTTGACAAAGGGACCCTGTCACCTAGATTTTGGTTTAAAAGCTTTCTGCGTACCTAGAAGTTCTGCATTTGACTGTCCAAGTACAGAACCTTTAATTCTGACACCCCAGGGTGCGTGTAGTATGTTAAGTGTGATAAACATTTAAGACAACAGCTACAGTTTTTACAGTTGTGTGGTGTTATTAACTGGATGAATGGCTGAGTATAAGCCTGGAAGCAAACGGTGCGAAACCCCCCATCAGGTGTAACCAGTTTAATTCTATGGGTTCTGAAGGGCACCTTTTACTTTTTCTTCAATGCTTTTGCCAATGCCTGAGAAGAGTGTTTACCTCTGTATGTGGGTTGTTTCTTTCAGTTTACCACAGTATAGTGGGTTATGAAAGTTCTGAGCCTGTATGTGTTCCTTGGTGGCCGTGTGTACCACCTCTACTCCTGTGAAATATGGGAACAACATCAGTACCTGGCCAAATGTGCCAATTTCCAGTAGGAACCAGTGTGTTCACCAGTGTGTGTTTTTTTCATCCTATGCTAAATGGGAATTCAGGAATGTCTATACCTCAGAAATCTGCATTACCTGTATGAGTAGTCCTATGGGGGCCCATCTTCACTTTGTGATTATTCCTACTGTGTTACATAAATACAGGTCACACTGTAGAATCCCAACCTGGTTTCGACAGAAGGGTTATTGCTTCTTTGTGTCTGGAGTTACTTGGGTACCTCTGTTGAGAAGTGCAAACCTAAGCGTGGTCCTAAGCAAATGTTTTCCCCTGGGGCCCAGGTTGTTGGTCATGGCAGTTGGTCCATACCAGGTGTGCCAGGTAGTGACCACACTTAGTTGTCTTTGTTATATAACAGACTAGTCCACCTTGTATATGGTGGCCATTGTAGCTGCATAGGGTGTATGTGCATAGATAGATATTACAGTGTAAACCCCCATCCCTCTCTTTACCCCCCCCAGACGTTGTGGTGAGAGGAGAAGCCCTGCTAGTTAAACAAGGGGGGCTGGTGGGGGGTTAAAAATACATTCAAAAAAATTTGACAAAAAAAGGAATACTTACCATTACAAGACTAACAGTAATGCTGGCTGTGCCATTGTATGTCCTCCTCAAGTGTTGCTGTAGGCCCAACTCGAGCTTTGCAAACCTGTCGGGTGACACAAGGAAAGAAGGAAAAACATGTGAATGTGTTTCTGATCAACTTGAAGGCCTTTAGTCTTTGAGAGGTATACTACCATTTATTACCAACCAGACCAGTCACTGGTAAAAATCCCTCCAGTCACAAGACTAGCATTTATAATACAGACTGTAGTAAACAGTGAATGTGTCTTATCTTCACAGCTAACAAGAACAGGCCTGCTGGAAATGACATCTGGTTGGCTGGATATATGGTGTCATTCTGTCTGAAGCTGGAATACTTCGTGCCAGTGCTTGAGGAAGTCACTCTGTTAGTCACAACAGCAGCAAAATGACTGTTTTTGATTGTGATTCTGGCACTCACTTTTTTTTTGCTACTTACTATGCTTTATTAAAATTTGTAACAATACACAACAATACAGAGAAAGAAAAAAAAAAAAAAAAAAACAACCATTACATCAAGTGATTGATCACACAATACACAGCTACCAACAAACAAGAACAACCCCAGAAACCTATACTTGCCCCAACATAAAGATCTGCCTGTCTAGCACCCTCACCCACTGCTCCCACCCCAACCCATGCCGGCAAAATGGCTACCACAACAGCACTCGAATTAAAAGTCCATAATAGCCATGTACCCTAAACAAGTTCTCCAAAAAAAAAAAGAGACTCATCTTAGAATGCCTCTATCACCTGTGGGGGGTTGGGAGAGAAGATCAGCTCCCAGTCATAAATGAAATGAAATTAAATGAAAAGGCCCAAATAGGTCTGGAATTTATGTACCGCATGAGCAGCTAAGGCAATTACTCTTTCTGCATTTAAAGTAGCTAAGGTTTCTTGAACCCATTCTACCTTAGAAGGCACCTGGCTACCCTTCCAATGTCTCAATAATAGCAGTTTAGTCACCTCCTAAAATGAGAGCCATATACAATTTCTTTTTTTGAAAGAATCAAATCAAAATTTCCCAGGATACAAATTTCAGTAATAAAACATTGGGTGGGGTCAAATAGAGCAACTAAGTTCTAATTAGACCACCAATAGGCTGCAACCTTAGAGCATGCCCATATCATATGTATTCCACTGCCTCCCTGGGAACATCTGGGACAAGTAGGATCAGGAAGCTTACCCATTCTATGTAATCTATAAGGAGTAAAATATAAATTGTGTCGAATATTAAATTGAAGTAAGCATATTCTGTCCTGTTTCACATATGAATGCAAGTTCCTCCAAATGGTAGACCAGGTATTGGTAGAGTAGTGGTGGAGTTGAGTCTTCAGTTAGTTGGAGGAAAGAGACTGTAGCTGGTGATTTTGTGACTGTGTTGGTAATTGTATTTGAGGTATTTTCTTAACTGCCATTTCTATGTGTTTTTAATTGTATTTGAGGTATGTTCTTAACTGCCACTTGGAGATGGAGGAAGAGACTCTAGCTGGTAATTTTATGACTGTATTGGTAACTGTATTTGAGGTATTTTCATAGCTGCCATTTCTGTGTGTTTAAAAGTGGATGTGTGGCCTTTAAGTGAAGGCATCATATTACAGGGATTAGTGTAGTTTGAATGTGAGATTTTAACTGCCATCTCAGTGAGTCTTCAGTTAGTTGGAGAAGGAGGGAGAGACTCTAGCTAGTGTGTTTGTGACTGTGTTGGCAATTGTATTTGAGGTATTTTCTTAGCTGCCATTTCTGTGTGTTTTTAATTCTGTTTGAGGTATGTTCTTAACTGCCATGTGGGTGCTTTTCTATTTAGTTTGGGCAGGACTGAGGGAATCTAGCTGACAAGTTTGTGAGTGGAGTGAGGTGTCACTGCCAGAGGACTCCTTGGCTGACTGTTTTTTGGACACAGCCTGTGGTGTAGTCCCACCTTCCAACTACCCACCCACCCACCCCAGGGCTTGCCATAGATTTATGAAGTGGGTCCCATAATGCCTTGCAACATCCTGCATCCATACAGGAAGTAGCAAAGAGAGGAAGAATAACAGAAAACAACAGAAATAAAACATATATTTGGGAGCTATCAAATAACCATCTTAAGCGGGCAGTTGATTGAGGAGGGAATCAGACATGATGGGAATGGTACAGTGCAGTGTTTGTGGAGCAGCTGTCTTCAGGGAGACATTCTGGAGGCTGCAATGCTGCCCTCTCTGCAGGCACCTCTCTGGGCTGAGGGAGGAGGTTGCCTGTCTCCAAGCACAGTTGACCAAGCTGAAGGTGGCATCTCCCCCACCCAGAGACCACTGGATCCACGAGGCATTAATGTACTACAGTGGGCTCAGGGGTGGGTAAGGGAGGGAGGTCAAAAGCACATCCCCCAACTGGTCCCACTTAATAACTCCTACACTGTTTTGAAGAAACGGGAAAGCTCCACTCAGGAATCCGAGGCAGGGAAGAGGTAGGATGGGAGGGTCCTCCAGGATGCAGCTCCAGGGAAGGGAAGCAGGGAACCCAGGAAAAGGGAGAAGCTTCTTCTAGTGGGGGACTCTATTGTGTGGGGAGTGGCATTAGGGTCACTTAGCAGGAGAGAGAGTGAGGTCAAATGCCTCCCAGGAAATGCTGCATGGAGTGATGGGAAGCGGATCCATAGAATCACTTCAGCAATAGCTAGGAGGGAGCAGCTGGATGCCATTGTCCACCTGGGGACCAATGACCTGGCCAGGAGAAGGGTGGAGTTAGCCAGAGTCCAGGATGATTTCATGAAGCAGGGGGGAACCTGAAACAGATAGCACACAATGTCTCATTCTTGAAGGTGCTACCTGTCCAGGGCACAGGGGAAACTAGGGCACTCCACATCTGTACCTTCAACTCCTGGTTGAAGGAATGGTGTGGGAGGGAGGGTTATGGCTTCATAGGGGACTGTGTCCTGACCTGGGCAGATTCAGGTTTATATAAGGAGGATGGCCTACATCTGTTCGAGAAGGGGACATTGGTCCTTTGTGAGACGTTTAAATGCTTCAGCTGTGAGCATTTAGACTAGCCAAGGGGGAGAGCCAGGATGGTCAGGAGGCTTAGGAACACCCTCCCATGGACACATGCAGGAACATAAGGTGACTAGGGGAACAGCAAAAGCAACAGCAAAAGTGAGCAGGAGGGGGCAGGCAGGTGAAGAATGCATAACTAGTGATACGGGGGGCTAGAGCACATAGGAAAGGAAGCCGGGGTTGGAGGAAGATGCTGGAGAGGGAGAACAAGAGCAGAGGGAGGGTAGACTGTAAAACATGGAAGGTCATGTTAATGAATGCCATTAGCCAAGGAAATAAGGTTCCAGACCAAGAGGCCTTGTTGGCAGATGCAGACCTTGACATAGTAGCAATAACTGAGACATGATACTCTTCTAATCATAGCTGAGAAATCAATCTACCAGGCTATACATTGTTCAGGAGGGACAGGGAGGGTAAAAAGGGTGGGGGAGTGGCCCTGTATATCAGAGATGGTATAAAGACTATAGAAGTTCAGGGAAGACAAGGAGATTCTGAGGTAATGTGGGTCACCCTGGATCCAGAGCATGGAACAGCAATATGCACAGGGGTGATTTGCAGACCTCCAGCACAGAGGGAGGAAGTAGACAGGGAACTAGTTGAGAACATTCATGACATGGCAGCTAAGGGCAAAATCCTACTACTAGGGGATTTCAACATGCCAGATATGGATTGGACCACCCAGATGGCTGTTTCAGCCAGAAGCACAGCCATCCTTGAATCCCTACAGGGGGTTGGTCTCAGGCAGCTGGTGCATGAACCAACCAGGGACAAGTCGATTCTGGACCTGGTATGGACTAATGGGAACAGAGTCAAAGAAATAGAGGTGGAAGGGCAGCTGGGGTCAGTGACCACCGCATGGTGTGGTTCAGCATGGAGATATGGACTCAAGCCACACAAGGGCAAGAGTATTAGATTTCAGGAGGGTGGATTTCACTGAAATGGGTAAATGTATACAAGTAGTCCTGGGGAAGGGAGAGGCAGTAGAGGGGGAGGAAGAACTATGGGAGAAACTGAAAGGAACCATAGTGGATATAACAAACCAATGTGTTAGGATAGTGGCCAACAGGAAAAGAAGAAGCAAACCACTATGGTTCTCCAAAGAATTGAGGGACAAAGTCAGGGCTAAAAGGCTGTTTCAGGAAATGCAAGAGGAAACAAAGGGAGGGGGACAAGGAGGTGGACCTTGAATGTCTAAGGGAAGTAGGGAAGGCTGTTAGGAGGGTGAAGGCACAGACAGAGGAGAGCTTAACACAGTCTATAAGCAAAGGGGATAAGGCACTTTATAGCTTCATCAGTGAAAGAAAAAAATAGACGGGATTATGAGGATCAAAGGGGAGTAGGGAGAGTTTAAGGAGGGGGATCTGGACAAGGCAGAAATACTGAACAAATACTTCTGCTCAGTATTCACTAAGGAGGGGGAGGGTCAAGGACCACAGTTGAGTTGCAGAGACAATGGGGGTGAGAGAGGAACACCAGTCCGTTCAGAGTGAGAGAGTTCTGGAAGAACTCACAAAGTTGAAAGTGGATAAGGCCATGGGGCCAGGCAGCATCACTGAGGATATTAAAGGAGCTTCAAAGAAACTAGCAGCACCTCTGGCAGCCCTGTTAACAGAGTCACCAACACGGGTGTCATTCCAGAGGACTGGAGGAGGGCACATGTAATTCCACTGTACAAAAGTGGCAGTAGGGAGGAGGTGGGGAACTACAGGCCAGTCGACCTCACCTCAGTGGTGTGAAAGATCATGGAGACACTGATGAAAGAAAGGATAGAGCACATACTTGGAATAGTCTGCCACAGGAGGTAGTGGGGGCAAGCACGGGGCGGGGTTTAAGCATGCTTGGGACAGGCACAAGGGAAGCCTGAGTGGGGAAGGAGTGATGAAAAGCCATTGATCACATAGGCTCAGTGGCCACATACAGTGTATAGGGCATTCGGGCAGACTGGATGGGCCTAGTGGTCCTTATCTGCTGACAATTTCTATGTTTCTATGTAGTAGTGTAAATCCAAGGTCTGGTCACAATTAAATGCCATAGGGATGCATTTATTCCAGGTCTGTTTCCCCAATTCTTTAAAAATGAGTGAGACCAGTTTTCTTTGGACTGCAAAATAAGACAGTTTTGCAGATAAGGAACACCGCCTCCTGATAGCAGGGTGGGTTCCCCAGAAAATGCAATAAACAATGCTTGATTTGAGTGTATTGCAAAAATGTATGTGCTGGGCAATTAAATTTGGCTCTGAAAGCATCAGATGATAAAACAGTTTCACCTTTAATTAAGTCAGCCAAAGAGGTGATCTCTGTACCATTCCAGTGCCTGGCTTAATCATTTTCTTATCAGTTAACAGATTCTGATTGTTAAATAATGGTTGACTAACATTGGTTTGATAAGGTAAATGCAAAAATGGCATAGCTGTGAATGAACATGTATGAATCATTCTATGTGGTGGTTCTCAGTACTGAAGGAATCTTAGAGAGAGAAGTATATAATAAGGATGCTACAGAGAGACAGTATTTCTCCACCAGGGTGGCTTTTGTTTACAGCCAGTCTGGGATATATGTGCAGTCCTCTGTAGGCTTACCCCATTGGAAATACTAGCAGTAGTAGCAGTAGTAAAAATCTTTCTTTTTGTACAGGATAAGCTGGAATGAAACATCTTTAGGACACGTCCTATATTATTGATGATCCTGTTCAATCTCAGTACAACACACAATACAAAGGCAATAACAAATTTAACAAATATCATAAATCATCATGTACACCTACATAATAACCTACATACTAGTCATTACACATGCATCGTACTCTCAATTCATAGTTTACCTCTTTCATAAATATTGTAACATCATCCTGGTTGACTATGGATTCTTTATTTACAGAATTCCATACTTGGAACATAATAGCTGGAAAATACAAATGTCTATATTTATTTATTAATTTGGAGGGATAAATCCTAGTAATGATGTCTGATACAAGTTGTAATGTTAATAGTCATATATTGCAAAATAATATTTCAGTAAGGAAGGAAGCTAAGCCCTCACAAAGTTAGTCTCTGAGTTTATTAATCGTTCTACTGAGGGTTTTCCCCAGCCATATGAATTTAAACCAGATAGATTGGATTTTATTAAACCAACTTCTAGGGCACCAAGTTCAACATACTTAGAGGGTATAACAACTGTGGCAAAACAAGCATTTTGATTATTTTAACTTGCCCCACAATGATAAATGCTGACAGCTTTGAAGGTCTAGCCCATTTGTCAAATCACTGGATTCAAATTTAACCTTTTAGGAGGCGAGTGTCCCGGGCAGTTTAATTCCCAGATTTGTCTAGGAATGGGATTCCCAATTAAGGCCCAAAGCTGATACATCAGATTATGACACTCAGAAGAAGCTTACCAGTCTTAAGCAGGTTTACCATGTAACCAACAGCTGCTCAGATTGCAAAAGTAGGTGCAGTGCAGCCTGGAGAGCGAACACCAATCTGAGATGTGTAGCAACACATCATAAGAGAACATTGAAAGTTTGTACCGTCTGGCACCTACCCTTATAAGCTTGATCTGAGGAGATGAGATGATTTTCCATGACAGGGATTCTATGTATAGGTTAAAAAGCATCGGGAAAAGGGGGCATCCCTGCTGAGTACCCCATGTAACTGTAAAAGGTTTACAAAGAATTCAAGCAGAGTGGATTATATGTAAGACATTAGTCCACTGCATAATTCAGAGGGTATGGTGAATTTGGGAAGGATCTTAAATAAATACGACCAGGCCACGCCGTCAAATTCTTTCTCTGCATCCAAGAAGACCAACACAGCATCTGCTTCAGTTTGCCTGGGCAGAGAAAAAAGGTGAAAAATGTTTCTGAAATGATCACTTGAATGGTGCCTGGAGACAAACCTTGCCTGCTCCTGGCATATCAGGATGGACCATACTTGTTTAAGTCTTGAAGTATTGTGGTGAGAAGTTTAATGTCTACATTTAAAAGTGAAATAGGACAATAGTTGTCTGGAAGAGTAGGTTCTCATTCAGGCTTGAGAAGCAAAACAATCCTGGCCTCAAAAGAGTGGATACTTTAATTTGGATTCATGCAGATAATTATGTAAAATGGTAAGAATGGAACCAGCTCGGCTTTAAAGGTTTTGTAGAACATGGTCACAAAACATCCGGCCTAGTGCCTCATCTGGAGGAGAGTTTCTATCACCGTTGCTACTTCTGTCTCACTACGGGACCCATTAAGGATACATTTTGTGAATCAGTGAGAGTGGGTTGATCCACCTCTGATAGGAAGTGTTCTAAAGCAGTCAGAAAGGCTGGGTCGGCCTCCAGCACCATATAAAGATATTGATAGTAGTTTCTGAAGATTTCTACCAGTTGTTTAGGGTCTGCTAGAGTCTTTTCTGAAGAAGGGTCAACTAGGCTCTACAAGGCTGGTTCGACAAAAAATTTGTCAAAAGACATTACAGTGATGGATTTATGTTGACCACAAATTGTGGTCGGCATAAATCCATCTGGAAACCTCTCTGTGGTTTTTGGGAGGCTTCACCCCCTGAAACCCCCATGTGAGGGGTTCAGCCTCCCACACCCCCTGGACTTAGAGATTATCAACTCTGAGTTGGAGCTGATTCAGGGAAGGGGTGCAGGACCAGTCAAATGAGTGCTGCAGTCTCATGCTGACTTTACAGCAATCTGCCGATGTTGTCAGCATCAATGTGATTGCTGTAAAGGTTTTGCTGTGGGATCAGCATGTGGGTCAGCTAGGGTGGACACCCATCTTGCGGCTGCCCTCTGTTTGAGGTGGAAAGCAAGTAACTTGCCCAACTTCTCCCCCTGCACAATGTATGTGGCATGTAATTTAGCAGCTGCCCGGATCACACTGACCAAAAGATGGACGGTGTACTGGGATCGTAAATGTCTCAGCTCCAACTGGACATCATCATCTGAGTCTTTGGAGAGGGATTTCTCTAGTTCTTCAATTTTGGATAACCAAACCTCGACCTATTTTATCGTTTTTTGTTTCCTAATTGTAGCCAGTCATATTAAATCTCCCCTCCAATTAGCTTTGAGAGCACACCAGACCACGTTCTTTGCTGAAATGGAGTCTACATTCTCTGCTGTGGAATGAAGTATGTAGGCAGTCATGTGCTCTGGTAGAGCAGGATCAGACAATAATTGGGGATTCAGAGACTATGTACCAGAGTGTGAAAACCATTGTGGAAGTGCAACTTGTAAATGCACTGGAGAGTGATCCAAGATTTCCCTAGCTTCTATGCCGGAGTGCACATGCTGTAAAAGCTGATGACTTATTAAAAATAGTCTAGATGGGAATACACCCCATGGGGAGGTGAATAAAGAGAAAAAGTCTGCTCACCGGGATGAAAAGGTCTCCAGGGTTCTAGGAAGCCTACATTCTCCATACATTTCCTCAGCACCCTTTGGGGTGGAGATAAACCAGCTCTCTTTCTATATGACCTATCTAATCATTATTTATTTAACATTTTTGTTAACCAGAAAATGCACACTGAGCCAAGGCTTGTCTCCAGGTGTGACCCAGAGTAGGGGATGGGGCAATAATATAACATCATATACAGGAGAATATACATACATAGAAAATACCATAAATAAAGTATTTACATAGATGTGTAAACATTATGCCTAGTGGCTAATACACAGTGCAGCTAAAACAGCAATGAAAACAATATTTACTTTGAAGTGAAGACATTGCACAATGTGACAATATGACAATCAAGTATAGGTAATAAGTAGCATTAAAGTCAGGAGATATTATAGCTATATAACAAAAGCACAGAGAAGCACAGGTAGGTATATAGCGGGATTAATAATGGTAAGACTTAATTTGCAGCCGGGAGACTCCATGCAGTGGAGTTGAAGTCTATTGTTAGTGCTGTGAAGAGGGGCAAAGCAAGGGAAGGCTGCTGAGGGGTGTACATGGGAAGTAGGGCAAGTGGGCGAAGGGTGTTTGGGGGAAGGTGAAATGATTGGTCTGTACTTCAATGCTCCAACCAACTCATGCTCTTGCAAGGTTCTTTTCTATGCAGATGATGCTGTCCTCTTTGCATCATACCCCAACCCCACCTCCCTTCAGATCTCCCTCCAGCACTCCTTCAACCAGACCGAGCACTGGTTCATGGACGGTAGACTAGTCATTAACCTAAAAAAAAATATGTTATTTGCCCACCACCAAAGCAAGTCCAGAGACCCCCCCCCAGATACTTTCCAACTCTCTCCACCCCCTTGAGCAAGTCTCATCCTACAAATACCTGGGCATCACATTTGACCCGGCATTCACCTTTCATTCCCACATCAGTACCCTCTCATCTGCCGCCAATGCATGGATAGGCCTTCTTTACCACCATAAGGACTGCCTGCTACCCGAAGCCCTCTGGCAGCCTGTCACCTCCTTAGTCTTGTCCCTAGTTGACTATGGCCTTAAGGTCTATGCAGCCACGGACAACACTGCCCTCAACAAGATCCAAATGTCCATTAATAAGGCCTGCAGGCTCCTGACTGACACTGATAGGCACACCATACATGTTCACTGTACTCCTTTGCTAATGTGTTCAATTTTGAGGAGAGGCTCCTATATTAATCCTGCCTCCTGACTAAAGGAATACTCCTCTATCTCTCCTCCCCCAGGGTGACATCATCTCTCCATCCTGATACCCCCTCTGTCTCCACTCACAGTGCCTCCATGTCCACTCTCCTGGTCCCAAGGGTTAGAACTTTGCTTGCCCAAAGATCTTTCTGTTACAAGGCCCCATCCTGGTTCAACTCCCTCCTTGCCACTATTACCAGCCTCCCAAAAATTGGTGCTTTTAAAGTTTCTCTCAGGAACCACACTTTCTTCACCCATAGCTGTATGTGCACACAACAGTGAGGTCTCAGGCCCTGCGGCACCTCCCACCCACCTGTTTGGTCCAAATATAGTTTCTCTTCCTGTGGCAAAGTCTCCCTCAAGACTGTATCCACCTCACCATATCTGGACATTGCTTGTTTTACTGTGATAAATTGCCTAGTTACCACTATGTATAGGCCTACAACCTCAACTGTGATTAATTGCAGATTCTATGTCATACTTCTAATTGCACTTTACTGTCGTTGTACTTAATTCATTGTTATGTATCTGTCTGCTGCAAGAAGTGTTTGCCTGAATTTCTCTGTTTACCTGACACGGAGCCTTTGGAAATGAGTCCCTGACTCGAAGGGTTGTAATTCCGATGTGAATATAAATAAATAAATAAATTAATTAATTAATAATGAAATCATTGGAATGTGCAAGATTCCAGTCCCCTTCTAGTATACATGGAATATTGGCATAGGGAGCAAGAGCTGATGCCAGAACTGGAAAGAAAGAGGGTGTGTCTATATTAGGTTCATAAATGGAGCTGAATAACAATTTCCATATTGGCAAGCATATCGTATACAATTATGTACCATTTATCCGGATCTTTCACTTCATTTAACAGCTGAAAAGGTATGGTGTTATCATTGGCTACCCCATCTGCCGAGCACTGGGTCCTGCTCCATACGCTTGTCCCACTCACAATTTTTTCAAATGATTAATTTGGTCTGCCAGAAGGTGAGTCTCATGCATTAATGCAATGTGAGGATGAAAGCCCTTCAAATGACGTAAGACGCAATACTGTTTCAAATTGTCCCTCTCCCCTTCAATATTCCAGGATACTATGTTCCATGGCTGAGATATATTAATATGTAAAGAAAAAACATGTCATTCTCAAACAGTGCCCTGTGAAACCGCTGCCTGCATGGGTCCCTGCCCCCTACCCGTACCCATACAAAACCCCTCATGTGTACAATAATCCTCCACCCCAAAACCCAAACCATAACTTCTCGCAAACTAAATATCACTATTACTTGGGCCAAAACTCCCCTCATAACTGTATGGTCTGCAACTTCTGGCATGGAGGAAACTCCCATTTGGACCAACCATGCACCATTTGTGAGGGGTCTCCAGCTGCAATATTACTGAAAAAAAAGCAAAAAAACAAAAAACAACAATGATCCTAAGTCAGTGTTTACCAATAAATTCTCTATTTGCTGCAAAGTAACTAAAAGTTAAAATAGGAAAGGGAGAGCCAGCCCAGTGGCATGGAGAGTTGAGGCATCCGTGCCTTACCTCCTGCCATGCCAGGACCCATGTTTGCGGTGCGAGTGGGCCACCAGGGGGTGGCTGTGGAGGGAGAGGATCAAGCATCCAAAGAACTGTTTTCCTTTCCCGGGGAGGGAGGATTGGCGCGTCTGTCAAATGACTGCCCCTGGTTGGAGGCCCGAGGGCAGTGTGGGTCTGCAGGGTTGCAAGGAAGGGAGAGAGCTGCTGGACTTCCATGAACATGCATGTACCTCCATGTACACACATCTGGCATGTGTGCCCCAGCAATGGGGAAGGGAAAAAACAGAGGAAAAACCTCCTGGTTGTGGATGATGTCAGACCCTCTGCAGGCTCTGCACCCGGCAACTAGGCAACAATTCTGGGTAACTCCTGGTGATACTGTGGTGATGGGGCTTGGGGTATTGGTCAGAAGGGGAGCAGTGAGGGACATAAGGTGATAAACTCCTGCATGAAAAAAAATAGGAAAGGGAGATGACCACCCTCCATTATTACCACTTCCTGGTATACATCGAAATTAATAAAAAAACATAGAGAGGGGTTCTCCGTATTCCCTCAATATCAAGAAAAACAGTAAAAACATAGGCAGTTAGTTCCATGTAAAACAAAAAGTCCTCCATGGCAGAAGGAAATAAACTCCAAACTTAGAGATCACAAGGTCACCCTACTCAGACAAATTGAAAACTGTGGTCCCATCCCCTTATATAACATAATTATGGAAGGAGATTCTGTTCCACAAAAGGGGGTATAAAAATGGGGGGGGGGACTGAAATAAATTACACACAAAGTCCAACTACATACAACTATCAAGGAGTGCTATTAGGTCCCTTACCCCTAGTTTTTTTTTTTTTTAATACTAAATCTTATAGTAGTTAAGGGATGAGCAGCAGCCCTCTGAATTTCACCTCTGAGCATCGGTGGAGTGGGCTCCCCTTCCTGGTCCAATCTCATATATTATTAGAACAATGTAGAACAAATAACTAGAGAAAGCCTTCACAATCTGATATTTTTTTTTATTATTTACATTTTTTACAAGCTTTTCCACTTTTTTTTCACCCGTCCCTTCCTGCATGTGTCCGGGGTGCTAACATACGCATGTGGAGGCACGTGCACACCAGGCACGTTGGAACACTTCACCCTACTAGCCACCCTCTCCACCTGCGCCACCACTGGACCTCCACCCAGTGGTGACAGGACTACGGGAGGGACAGCATCCACCCCAGGAGAGGAGAGCTGCTGCTGCTGCCATAGGCAGCTCAGTCCTTCCCTTACCCTCCCCCCATCTGGCTCCCCGATGACCTGAGGTTACTCCCAAACCTGGGTTGCTGATGTGATGTGATATAAGGCTAGATATCTCAACCCTCTGTGCCACTGGGCCTTCTACAATCTGATATTTTCAAAAATAATAATGAAAAAGAAAAACCTGCATCAAATTAAAATGTTATAGCAGCCTTAAAAAAATTTAGGCAATTGTAAACCCTCTGCCCTATACTTGTATTACCGCGCCGTGATTCACTACTCACACATAAAAGGACAAGTAAATTATACTATCTAATTTTCATCACTCAAACAAGGCTGCATATTAAAAAAATAAAGAAATGTCAACTTAACAGTCCCATGCTTTGGATTACCAAGAAATGCTGAAAAGTTTAAATATCTCCAACGTCCTCCTTCTGAGCCATAAAAGTGCTGGGAGAAGGAAAGAATCTAATATTTTCCTGAGAACATGTATGCTGTGGACAGGGAACAGGTTACATTTGAGCAGGGAGAGGAAGGGAGTACTAAAACAGGGAATAGAGGGATATATATCAACAAAGGTGGATTTAAACTAGGAGAGGCGGTGATGAGGGGATAGCTGATTGGAAAAAGGTCCAGAAAGGACGGCTTAGTGAATTCATCCCCCATAGTTATGGGTAAACGCTGTGGGGAAGCAGCACAGGGAGAGATAAGGGAGGGGAAAGAATAGGGGTAGAGAAGGGGGAGACAGGCTGGAGGATGATCTCACTGAATGCAAGCCTAAGGAATAGAACAGTGGAGTTGCAGGCTCTCTTGGCAGTGGAGGGGGTGGACATTGCAGCCATCACAGAAACGTGGGCCACCCAATACCAAGACTAGGAAATGATGATTCTGAGGTTCAGGTCATTCAGAAAGGATAAGGCTGAGGTGAATGAGAGGGAGTGGTGATCTGTGTAAGAGAGGGGATAAAATGAGTAAGGGAGGAAGGGGAGGACAGAAGCACTATGGATGCAGTCCCAAGCTGCAAAGAACAGAACACTGAGGATGGGGGGTGATGTACAGGCCACCAGCTCACAGGAGTGACCGGATAGGAATTAGTTGAACAAATTAGGGAAGGACTGGAGGAGGGAGGCACAGTGGTGGGGGCTTAACTTCAGAGGGTGGTGGGCACCCGTCCACCAAGTGCGAAGGAGTGGGTCCTTCAGAAGAGTTGGCGCAGCTTCCTGACATAGCTGGTCCAAGGGCTGACCAGTTAGAAAGGACCTTGACCTTGTACTGGATTGCAGGAAGCTGTAAGGAATCTGGAAGTGAAGGAACCACTAGCTGGGAGTGATCATTATTTGGTGTGGTTCATGCTCAACTTGGGGAGGAAAACAGGGGGCATTGGTAAAAGGGTGATTGAGCTTGGGGGGGTGGACTTTAAGAAGATGGGGGAAATTGGGGCAGGCACCTGGCAGGTATGCAACCTCACATGGATGTAGACCAGAAATGAGACATCATAAATGAAAGGCTGGCAGAGTCTACAGAGTATTGCGCTAGGCAGAAAAGCAAGAATGGAAGAGCAGGATATTTGCACAATTTAGATTTATCCCCTTTTTTTAAATATTAGTGCTACATCTGCTAGACTCCAATTCAAAGGAATCACACCTGTAGTGAAAGACAGATTGTGAATTTGGGTCAGGGGTTCAGTAATAGAATACCTAATTTCTTCCAGTAACCTGGGGTGAAGTGAGTCAGGGCCCCCAGACTTATTGGGCTTGTGTTTAGACATAGGTCAAGAACTTCATTAGTGCTAAACACATCACAGTCTTTTACTATCACATTTTGATCATATGACCTATGTAGGGGTTCACCAGTACTAAAAACTGAACAGAAATAATTATTGAACTCATTAGATAGCAACAATGGATTTGTAGTTTCCTTTTCCTTTTCCTTTATAGTTATAGAGCCTATGGAGGAACTTGTACCCTTATGGTTATTTATTTAAAAGAACACATTTGTTTCCACTATCTTTAGTGTGTATGATACAAAATTCTAAACTCTTTTTTTTCAGTTCTTAGAAGCAGTTTTTTTGCTCTGTTTTATATTTATTTATTGTGGAGACAGACATGTTTCTTTTCATTTTGTTATTTGTCTTTCTTTTTCATTACACTGTTTGATTACTTTGTGGGTACAACACATTGGAATTCTATCTTTCTTATTGTATATTTGTTTATCTGGGAAGAACTCCTTTTCTAGCTGTAATAATTTGTTTTTAAATGTGTTCCACATTTGTTGCACAGCCTTATTTGAGAAGGCATATTCCCAATCCCATTTTTTTTAATTTGTTGTTAATCTTATGAAAATGTACTCTATTATCATTTTTTATTATTTTTTCACTGGTGTCCTTTTTTTGCAGAAGTTTTGACAAGAAATTCTATCATCCTATGATCACTGTTCCCCAAATTTTCCCTTAATTTTACATTTGCCACTTGAACCGGCATATTAATAAGTAAGATATCCAATGTAGTATTCCCCCTTGTGGGTTTATTGATGAGTTGTTGCAATCCTGAGGATATTACTGTATTTAAAAAAAAGGTTTTCCACAGTTGTTTCAGCTGTCATACTTGACCAATCAATAGTGGGAAGGTTAAAATCACCTATAATAATTGCATCACTCTTTTCTGCCATCAATTGCAACTCCTTATTTATGCTATAGTTTCCTCCTTCCGGCATATTAGGAGGTCTATAGATGTTACCCAATAGAATGTTTTTGTTGTTATTTGTGTCAGTTTTGTACTCTGATTTTCCTCATGAACATTGCATAATGAACTAACAATTGCATTTCTAATATATACATCAAATGCTCCCCCCCTTCCTGACAGGTGTATACTTATTGGACAGCATATGACCCTCAATGTTTTTGTTCCACACAGTATTTTTGTCCCATCATGTTTCCCCACCAACACAAATATCAACATGTTCCTTTACCAGAATCAGTTCTACTTATGTAATTTTGTTAATGTTTAAACTCCTTGCAATTTTGCTTTTGCTAAGTCTTTTAATCCTGATGATTTTTTTTACCAGAATGATTGTAACCTATTGCTGTCTCCTGTGAAATTACATTCCCACATCTCCCTTTACTATCTAGTTTAAATGTAAGTCAATAACCTGTCTTAATTTAGTTCCTAGTCTTCTGCTTCCCAGTTAAAGTATAATCCATCAACTATAGTAGTTTAAATTGTTTTGAAACTCTTACCAATACAATACACATCTGATACCCTCCTGCAATGTCCATCTTCTAAGCCAAATATTGATATTTTTTATTTTCATATTCATTTTGTTACCAGCTCTAGGAACTGGCTAAATTTCAAAGATAACCAGTTCACAATTTATATTTTTTGTCATTTTCCAGATATTGATAAATTCCTCCATTATTTTATCCTCATTTTGCTTCCCAATATTATTTGTTCCCAAGTGTAATACATGCCGCTGTATTGTCTTTCTTTCTAACTGTGTTTGGAAGTATGTTTTGAATGCCCCTTATTTTTGCCACAGGAAAATAACTAGTTGTGACATTTTCTTTGTTCCCTTTCACTGTGGATCTATTCGTGAACTTCAAAATAGAATCACCTAAAACATAGATGTGTTTTTGTTTTCTATTAGCTTCTCCCTGTTCTGATGCTTTTCTTAATAAATTTCCATCCAGACTTAATTCAGTTCCCATATGTTCAATATGCATATTAGAATCAGGATTCTCTTGATCTACCATTGAGCTTAAATAGGTATTATCACCTGTTGTTCATCAAGGATCCCGTTACCCATTATTGGAGTTTCATCAGGTAAGATAGTTTGTTGCTCCATAAACATATCATCTCTCATGTCAGAAAGTTGTACCAAAGGTAGGTAGTAATCTGATGTAGGTGTATTAAAATCCATGGCTCTCCTACCCTTCTTGAATGTCCTTGTATCCATCATCCATTATCCCTTCTCCTCCCCTTCTGAGTCTCTATCCCTTTTCCTGTTTAAAATATCCTGATCTTGATTTGAATACAAGGTTGTGATCTCTTTTGTATTAGCAAGAACATTGTTTTTATTGAAGTGCAACAATTTTCATTTCAAGCTTTATTAATTTAATCTTTAATTCCTGTATTTTTCTGCATTCTCCAAATGTATATGCAGTAAAATCATAGTTTGAGTTAATACTACACTGCTCAGATGCTATACATTTTGTTCCAAGTTCCCCATTTTCAAGTCTAGCTCTCCCTGAGTTCATAGGTTCCATTTATTTATTTTTTGTTACCCTACTGTTACCTTATAGTTTCCTGCAATCCTCCCAGGGTTCCCTGGCTGACACGACAGACACAGCAAGGCTGTTTGCCATATTTGTGTTGCCTTGACTGGGCTTGCTGATGCTCAGGCTCACTGACACTCACAGAGAGTAGTGAGATTATAGTGGGGGAGCAGAAGTCCACAAAACAGCTTTAAAACACTATGTGGTATCCTTAAAAGGACAGTCAAATGTGAACTGGACCCATAATTAAATAATAAGCATTTCTAGATTGCTGTTTTGTAGCCCCTTATGACTCATGGTAACCAGGTACTTCCTGGTTCCTGTGTTCAATAATAATTAGTCCCCAGTGCATCCAGGGATCGTATCCACACAGTTAAAAAATACCAGCTTCACGCATCAATGCAGCAAAACTGCCTATACAGCTCCCAAAGGTACTGCCAAGATAAAATCTGGCTACAACAGCTAACAATGATGAATTTGTAGTTGGGGGGAGTGGAAGTAGCACTCCACTCACCTCCATTTCCCCTGCTACACAAAATGTCCAAAAAATGACTTTAAAACATTTTGTGGTATCTTTAAAAGGACACTCAAATGTGTACTGGACCCAAAATTAAATAAAAAGTATCTGTAGATTGCTGTTTTGTAGCCCCTTGTGACTTGAGGTAACCAGGTACTTCCTACTTCCTGTGTTCAATAGTAATTAGTCCCCAGTGCATCCAGGGATCATATTCACACATTTTTATCTATCTATTATCTATCTATCTATCTATCTATCTATCTATCTCTCTCTCTCTCTCTCTCCTCTCTCTCTCTCTCTCTCTCTCTCTCTCTCTCTCTCTCTCTATATATATATATATATATATATATATATCTTTGTATATTCATTGCAAAACTTCATTAATGTATCAGTTAAGGTTGAAGCATCAAAAGAAGGAAATTAGACTTAGGTTGCTTCCCTAATCACTTACCACCTTTTTTCTTCCACACTGACAGTATTAGTGTGCTATGGTGTCATTAGGCCTAACTCTTTCCCCATTTCATGTGTAAACAGGCTAACATGGTACAGCATAGGAGGATGCAGTGAGAGTTAGGCCTAATAACCCCATGGCACACATCAACGCCTGTCAGTGTGCGGAGGATGGGGGTGGGTGAATAGGGTGGGGTGGTTAGGAGATCAACCCTATGTCTCATTTCCCTACTTTTGTTGCTTCAACCCTAACTGATGCATTAACAATGTTTTTTGCAATGAATTTCCTTACTTTTTGAGAAGTGTAATGTAACTGGTAAGTGGTATGAGTTGGTGGGAGCATGGGCCCTCTGGGCCCACTACTCCCACCAAGCTACCCATTTGTGCATAACAATATGCATCTGTCGGAGTGCAGGCCCTCCAGGCCATGTGCTCCCACTTACACATAACAACAAAGCCATACAGTAGCCCTATAGGGCTGAAAAGAAACCCTTGTAACACTAATTTGCCAATATCTCAGTAACCATACAAGCTATGAAAACAATTTCACTGCAGCTGTAATCATGACTTTGAAACCTTGGAAACCTCCATGCATGCTTAAGCTGTGGGTAGCGAAAAATCGGTATTTTGCATTGTTTCCAAGATAATGTTACCAAATGTCACTGTGGGTGCTATAATGTTATTCTACAGGAAAAATCTTAAATTTGTGATGGCATATCTATGGAACTGAAAAACTTTTTTAAACCTAAACAGCATACTTCACATCACTGGGACACCCCCTTTATACTCTGCAAATATCAAGCTAAAACACCAAGCCATTTATTTACAGTGCACTGGCAATGTTTTTTTAATTCCTAATTCATGAGGTGGCAAAATTCCCATTCACGAAGTCAGTCCCCATTCATGAGTTGTCAAAATCACCATTCATGAGAAATCCTTGATTGTCAGATTTTAGCCATCTGGTCTGGAAGTTGCGATCAAGGATTTTGTCAACTCGTGAATGGGGATACGGTCAGCTCACAAACAAGGAATTAAAAAAAAACCTTTCTACGAGCTGTCAAAATCCCCTTTTGTGAGTTGATCCCCTTTTGCAAGGTGTCAAAATCCCATTTCATTAGCCAATCCTTGTTCATGCGAGGAGGGCCATCTAGTGGGGAAATGATGACCAATGATTTTGTCAGTTTCAAAGGAATCGTCACAAAAGGAAAGATTTTGTCAGCTCACGAAAGGGGATGCAAAACCAATTCCCTTTTGAAAGCTGACAAAGTCCCCTTTCGTGAGCTGATCCCCTTTAGTAAGCTGACAAAATCCCCTTTTCCAAGCTGATCCTCATTTGCAAGATAGGGCCATCTGGTCCCAAAGTCGCGATCAAGGATTTTGTTACCTCAAAAAAGGGGATTTTGTTACCCCGTGAACAAGGTTTGGAAGTGAGTCATGAACAAACAATTTCAAAGTTTAAAACAGCCATTTTTTGGCCAAAATGAAAGAAACCAAAGACATGAGTTTGTACAAGGTGTCACCCTGAACAAAACCCATGCTTCATTTGCAAAAGAAGTCAGCCGTGGGGCAAGCTACAACATTTTGTTTTGGGGAAAAAAATTAAAACAAGATGGTAGGTCGCGAAAAGGGAATTTTTCCTTATGAAAGGGAATTTTAAAAATCCCCTTTCATGAGGTGACAAAATCCTTGATCATGAGCCCAGTCCCCTTTCACAAAACATACATATAAATCTTAGTTTGAACTGAGCATGCCCAGGACCAGAACATTCAAAATTAAATAACTTTGGAACGGATTAATATTTCTTCACCAAACCAATGCTGGATTGTTCTTTGACAAATCCTCATTCTGTCCCGGAACTTTCAGACCAGATTACCAAATGGTGTGGCCACAGCAAGATGGGCAATAACCAGAAAAAAGTGAGAAACAAAGCGAAAAATGTGTTTTTGGGTGCATCACTGCACGAAAACTGCAAGTCTGATTGAAACACAACTTGGCAAATCAAGAGACCTACAGCATGAGACTGCACATTCCAAATTTTGTGCAAATCTGTTGAACAGTTGCAAAGTCATTAAGGTGCAAAATTTGATTAGGGTCCCTGAGTGAAGTTTCAGTATGTTCGGTTTTCATATCTTTTGTTGTGGTGGATTGAGTTGTATTTTCTGTGGATTCAGTAATTTCATTGTTCTTACAACCTTTTCTATATCCCTCATTCTCTGCAACTTGAGCCTGAGGGAGTGGGGCAGTATCACTGCTTGCCTCACAGGTGTTCTTATTTTGTATCTGTTACTGCCTCTCAGTTGTTTTGTTGCTAACATTTTCCTCTCATTACTCCTTACTGTGTCTCAATACTATTTACTAGTTCTAGTAATTCATTTGTCTAATGTCTCAAATTATTCATTCTATCCACTAATGGTGCATATCTGTTGTTAGTCTGCAAATTAAAATTCATTATCTTCCTTCCTTTTTTTATTGTACCAGATGCTAGCATCCAATCTCCCCATTCTTCATTCTCTCCCTGTCTTTTTGGAGCCCCTTCTATTTGAAAATATGTGTAAAGAATGTATGTCCTACAAGTGAGGACATCCACCTCTACTTGATAAACACAGGCAAGTAACCAGAAAACATTTGCACAACTGCTGCCTAATAAAATGCAGATCATAACTCATGGCTTTACTGATAAATTATTAAAAGCTGCAACATCTGAAACTCATCCTGTAAGAAAACATGCAAGAATAAGTCCTAAAACCATTAAGGATAATCGTCTAAACTATACAAACTACAGAGCCAAGGGTGGAGTTCATTGGCTCTGGGGCCAAGGCTATGCACAAGGAAGCAGTCCACCAAAAAAGTATAAATACAGTTTTTGTGGTGCATCAGAAATGGTCATCCAGGGATATGCTGGTCTACAGGACATTGTCACTTATTCATATAGTCTGACGCTATTGGGCTGGAATGCAGTGCCACAGTGGATTGACTCTACTAGTGAATTGCCATGGGAGATGGTGATGTAAGAAAGCTGACTAAAGTCCAGGAAAGAAGCAATGGGCAATCTAGAAATTCAGACCAGTATGCGTGTCCTCTGCCTGCCATGGGAGGGGGGGTTAAAAGCCCCTACCCACTTCCATGCCCACTGGTGATTTCAGGGTGGTTCAGCAGAGGAGGGGCAGTCCAAAGTAGGCTGTCAACAGCAATGGAGAAAATGGAGGCAATCCAGCAGGAGGTGGAGCAAGGTAAGCTTTCAGGAAGAAGCAAAGGCAATGGTGCCATCTGTAAGCACAGCGGAACGGCTGGGAGTTGCAATGCATGGTTCTGTAAAACATGACAGTTGGAGTGTGTAAGGGAAATACAATGTCTCTGATCTTTGGTCACAGCAACTCCATGATGATAAGCATAACTAAAGCAGGTGAAGTTGAAACATAGAGTGATTGCCACGTGCACTAGTCCCCCGTGCCGAGCAACATCTACACCTGCTTCTACATATAGGGAGAGCTTATCATAAAAGAGATATTTTTGCCCTCACAGTACCGGTCCCTGGTAGTAAGGGCTTGTTGTGCAGACCAGGTAGGAAACATAGAAACATAGAACTTGATGGCAGATAAAGGCCGCAAGGCCCATTCGGTCTTCCCATTTATTTTTCTACCTTATAAATGTGCCATCTGCCTTTGCTCTGTCAATGGCCTATCTATTCATACTCCATTGTATTGCTCCCTTATACCTATCCCATGACTGATTAAAACCCTGCACTGTATTCATATCCATCACTTCCTGAGGTAGACCGTTTCATGCATCCACCACCCTTTATGTAAAAAGAAATTCCTCACATTACCTCTTAATCAACCTCCCTCTAATCTTATGCTGTGTCCTCTTGTCCTGCTATTTTTCTTGTATTGAAACATGTTAGACTCTTTCACCTTGTTAGTGCCCTTAAGATGTTTGAATGTTTCGATCATATCACCTCTCTTCCTCCTTTATTCTAGGGTATACATAATGTGCTCCGTTAATCTGTCCTCATATGTTTTCTGATACAGACCCTGCACCATTTTGGTTGCCCTTCTTGGACTGCCTCAATTTGGTTAATGCCCTTGTGAAGGTGTGGCCTCCAGTACTGCATGCAATACTCCAGATGGGGCCTAAAGAGGGATTATTACCTCCCTCTTATGACTTGTGATACCCCTACTAATACACCCCAACATCCCTCTAGTCTTACCTACTGCTTTAGTGGTCTGCTTGGATGATTTGAGATCATCAGTGATAATCATGCCCAAGTCTCTTTCTTCCCTTGTGACTTCCAGCAACTTCCCTCCCAGCATATAGGTGGCTTCAGGGTTTCTCTTCCCTATGTGCATGATCTTGCACTTCTTTGAATTAAACCCAAGTTGCCACTCTTCTGACCATTTTGCTAGTTTATCCAGAACTCTTCTCATGCTGCCCACCCCATCTGGATCATCTACTCTGTTGCAGATCTTGGTGTCATCTGCAAACTGACAAACCTTACCCTCCAGTCCATCTGCAATGTCACTGATGAAAATATTGAAGAGGACTGGCCCCAGGACTGATCCCTGAGGTACCCCACTTGTGACTTGCATGTCTTCTGACTGTATACTGTTTACCACCACTCTCTGTTTTCTGCCTGTCAACCAGTTTGCCACCCAGTTGACCAACTTCTGACCCACCCTGAGTCTACCCAGCTTATTAATCAATCTTCTATGTGGAACAGTATCGAAAGCTTTGCTGAAGTCAAGGTAGGTGACATCAACTGCTCCTTGCTTGGTCCACTACTCTGGTTACCCACTCAAAGAAATCTATGAGATTAGTTTGACAGGACCTTCCTTTTGTAAACCCATGCTGTCTTGGATCCTGTGCTGCTATGGATTCCAGGTGTTGCACTATCCTTAACTAAAGGAGTGCCTCCATAATCTTGCCCACTACTGAGGTAAGACTGCCTGGTCTGTAGTTCTCAGCCTCCTCCCTGCTACCACTCTTGTGGAGTGGGATCACATGCACCCTTCTCCAGTCTTCTGGGACTGCTCATGTGCTCAGAGACTCACTAAATAATTCTAATAATTTCTCTGCTAGTTCCACCCTTAGCTCCTTTAGTACCCTGGGATGTATGCCCTCAGGTCCCATTGCCTCGTCCACCCTGAGCTAATCGAGGTCTTGTAGGACCCTTTCTTCTGTGAAGGAACTAGTGCACACCTCCCTCCCTCCATCCCTCCATCCCTCCCTCCCCCTGTGTCCATGGTGCTGAGCTGTGGGACTGCTTCATTGAGGACAGAGTTATTGCCCCCTTTCAGTATGATTTTGTAAGGGTGCAGATCATGCAAAGTAACCTGATCACCTTCTGTAAGAAGGCAACTAGGCAGATGGGCAGGCAGGATCATGGACATAATCTATCTGGCTTTCACAAAAGACTTTGATACAGTGGCACATAACAAGCTTTTTGGCAAATTAAACCAGTGTGGCATTCATGAGGTACAGAATACACAAGGTGAACTACTAACTGGATGGGAGCAGGAAGAAGATGTTTATGGTGAATCAATACTATGCCCAGAGAAGGGAAGTACTCCATGGCACTGCTGAAGGATCAGCAGACTAAAACAATGAAAGACTATCAGGTCAGACTCAATAGAGTCATAGTTCTTTTCTATCCATTTATGCATAGTATCTATGTACTGGGGCCACTGCTATTTAACATCTTCATTAATGATCTGGAAGTTGGAGTCTCCAGCAGAATGATTAGTTTGCAGATGATATCATGCTGACCAGGGATGTGGATTCCTTTGAGAAAGGGGATGAACATCAGGGGGGACTGAAAAAGCTAAACAAATTATTCTGATTTCTGGAGCCTCATATTTATTTTCATTATTCCCTTTATGTCCCCTTCATCACAATCAATGCCCCTTCCATCCTGAACTCCTCAGCCCCATCACCCTGCTTCTTATAGGTATACTTCAACTCCATCCCCCAAGGCTTATACCTGTGGCAGGGATAGGGCTCACAAACTCCTGACACTACTCAGGATCCAGCTCAGAGGAGGGTCACATCACTGGTGTGGGGCCTATGGGAGGTCAGATTATCATTCTGCTTCTGATCAGGGTTTTTTCTGTTTCTTTGTTTCTTCTCTGGAGATATTGGTGACAACAATGTGCATGCAAGCACATACAACCATATATAGCATGGTCCAGTAAGCCTCCCCCTTCCCTAAGCTGCTCCAGGTACACTGCTGCCTATTGCCACCTAGGTATAAGCATACCAGCAGAGCTTACTGCCCTGACTCCCTAAAGGAGGAGAGTGGTCTCTGGGGTGCTCTGTCCTTCTCCAACTGGTGGGTTATCAATGATCCAGGCTTGCTCATAAACCTGGGTTGCTGGTGCTCTGAGCAGTAGCCCTGCAGCTGTGAGGACAGGCTGGCATTACAGCCTCAAATTCAATGCAACCAAATGCAAGGTGCTACATTTGCGGAGGAACAATGGTACACTCTGCATACTGTGTTTGGCTCTTCTTGCTACAGTAGTCAAATAAAAGGACATGGGGCCATATTAGTTACAGGGCTTATGCAGGCCAATCAGTGTACAGCAGATGTCAGGAAGAACATCAAAATACTGGGTGCATTAACAGGGCTGTAAATCAGCAGAGCAAGGGAAGTAATCCTGATACTTTTTTCTGGCCCTAGTCAGATCCTACCATGAGTATTTTCTGCAGTTCTGATCTTCTGAATTCAAAATGGACTCTTAGGCAGTTGAGAAGGTGCAACAGAAGGGCCACGAAAATTATCAGTAATATGGAAGACAAAAGCTATGACAAAAGTTATGATGAGAGACTGGAGACCTTTAAAAATGTTCACAATAGTGAAAAGAAGAAAGAGAGGGGACATGATTCAGTTTTTCACATCCTTAAGGGCTTTGCCTTTCTCCCAGTTGGTGGTAAACCTATGGAAGAGTCAAACAGCAGAGGGTGGACATGGAGATAGTACAGGCATTTAAGGTAAGCCTAGACAATATTCTGCTTACTAAAAAATCCCAGGGTACTGTACCTCAATGTAAGACTGGGTAATGAATCCATATTGATTGGTGTGTGTTTGCCCATCATACTTATGTTATCCCTTCATATAAAGCAGGGGACAGCCATGATGCATTTATTTATTTATTTAGTTATTTATGTATTTATTCATAGTATAGGAATTGCAACCCTTCTAGAGACCCTTCTAACCAATATTATTTTACTATGCTACATTGTTATCTTACCATGTTAAACCTTATAAAGACATACAGATTTTTAACAATTTATTCATTTGAAACGTTATGAAGACATATTTATTTTTAACAATGCATTTACTTGATATACCCTGTATGAAAGACAACCTCTTGTTTATATGGGAGGAAGTCCTGCTTCTAGACATTTTTTTGAGTTTAATTTAGTTGCTCACATTCACATGGTGATCCATTGTTGTAATGGATTCAAAACTCAGCTCTCGTGTTTTACCATTTAGCTCTTAAACAACTGGACCATACTTCTAAAAACTAAATATCAATTCATTGAAGATAAAGTCTAAAATTATTTTTTTATTTACTTACCTTGAATAGACTAGTCAAAAATCTCTCTCTCTCTCTCTCTCTCTCTCTCTCTCTCTATATATATATATATATATATGTATATATTTTTATAAAATGGGTGGGAAAATTATGTCTGCTGATTGGTTGAAACACATCACATGACCATGCATATATCATCAGAGCACAACTGCACACCTGCACTTTCACCCTCCTCCAAAACAATTTTGCCATTTTATAATATAGATAACCGACTCTAGGGTGTGTGGTCGCTCTCTGATATAACGCACACCAAGGCATGTATATATCAGAGCACGATTGCACACCTTAGAGTGGATTATCTATTACACACACACACACGCACACACACACACACACTATATATATATATAGATATATATATACACACACATAAGTATTTACTTACCCTGAATAGAATAGCTATGAAGAAACATTTTATTTTTAATGTAGATCTGCTTCCATACATTTATGTAGCTCTTACTGTTGTATATAATTATCTTAGCCACAGTTCAACTGTTCCTCCTTTTGCTGCATGTTTCTTGTTATGGCCACATGACTGTTTGTACTCATACACCACTGCTTCACTGTTTTATTACATCCTTATGTATGACACCTGCTCCAATGTCAAACTTTGCATATCTCACATCCCCTGATTACAGGATTACTTTACACTGGCACCAATTTTCTTTTTGATGTCCTTTACTCTAGCAGTCTTATACCAAATCCTTCTGTTGTGCAGTTTTTGAATCAATTGTTACCTGCACCTAGTTTAAACTGTTGTGTATTTTTCTTGTATCATTTGTAATCTGTACCCTTGCACATGCCCCAGGCCGCACCTGGAATCGAGCCTCGGTTCAGTGTGCCTTTACCGGTTTTCAGCTTTTAAATAAAAAGAATGGAAACATTTGAAAGTTAAGTGATTTGCTTCAGGTTGCACAACAAGTTAGTGGCTTATGTGAGTCAGACTTGGGTCTCCAGTTTCCCATCCATGTGCTCTAACCACTAGATCATACCATGTTTTCCTCTGTTAAGGTTATGTCTCCACATTAGTTAGGGAGTTTTGCTAATACCATGACATGAAATGATTCTCCATCTTGAACCAGGATGTGCTCAAATTCAGTATAGTTTAATCCCTCAGATTTAATGAAAGAGTTTTCCCTAATACTCAGATCCTTTTTATGTTGGTGTGCTTGCACAGCCAACATCTTGTGGTAGTGCAGATTTGGAGTCGTGGTCACTGTTGAGCAAATGCAGGGCATGCATCAGTAGATGCATCCCTCATTCCCAATCAGCCTGCATGCTGGCACCACACCATGCATACATAATGAGGCTAGCACATCTAAGGACAGGTCCGCTGCAATGCAAGCAAAGCTTGTCACATGCAGCGGACCTCCCAACATGCTTCCCCGGCAACAGAAACGTGGAGGCACACTGCCCGCCAAACTGTCAACTCTGGGGGTGCCCAATCCCCCTGTTGGCTTACCCTGCCCCCAATGTATGTGCCGACAGAGGAGCCCACTCCTCATTGGCATAAAGAACCCCCCCATTTGCTATATGCTGAGGTTGGTGCCCAATCCCACTTGGCTCTTGTCCCCTCCACTTTCCTTGGTGCCGACGGGGTGCCCAATCCCTCAAGGGTGACATGAGTTACCCCCTTGTTGTATGCTGATGGTGTGCCCAATCTCCAGTTGGCTACAGCTGCCCCCACAAAGATTTCCATTGGCACACTGGGAGTCCACCCCAGTGTGCCCTTTGAAAACAAAATGGTCCTGCACTGTTTTTTTTTTTGTTTGTTCCCTGTGAAAAAGGAAACAGTTCCTCGGCAGTCTCCATGCCCTCTTCCCACAACCTGTGCCCTCACCACTGCACCCTGCCACCCACACCCCCACCCCATAATTACCCTGGAGTCTGACGCGACGATTCGTGGACTGGAACACTTGCACTCTTCAAAGTCGATCATGAACTGAGGAAATGCCGTAAGCTGTATAATGGAATAAATAGGGTCTTTCCAGCTTTAATGCATATCAGAGTCATTTTTTGGAATTTTGGCACCAAATTTTCAACATGGGGTTTTTGAGATCACTCCTCATGATTTCTGGCACTGTCATTGCGTTATTCAGTCCCAAAAGATGATTTTGTGGTCACTGTGTGGAATCACCTTTCAGGACTGAGTAATGACCACTGTTCATGGGGGGCTCTCAAAAAGTATATGTTGCAAATTTGGTGACAAAACTCTCAAAAAATTGCTGTCATACGAGCGTGCATTGCGTCGTTTCTACGCAGTCTCGTAACGTCATGAATTTGTAACATTTTCATTCCAGATTTTCAAAATTAGCATTTTTACACACCTCCTGATGAACAGTATAGCTGTCATTTTACATATCCTGCCCGAAATGTGTTTTCGCTTGTCCAACACAGAATAGTGCAGTCACTGTGTGAAATCATGTTTTGAGATAATTTGAGGAAATGATGGTGACACTGTTCATGAGCAGAGGTCTTAAAATGCCTATGTTGAAAACTTGGTGCCGACAGTCCATAAAATGACTGTGTTACAAGTGTGCGTTGCACAGTTTATTTATTTATTTAGTTTTTGTTGACCAGGTAAGTGCACTAGACAAATCCTGCCTATTTTCAGGTACGACCCGGGGAAGGGAGATACAGATGAATGCCAACTGACCTTGAACCAGATTAAGCTGTTGGTGGTATTTTTAGTGAATGAGGGAAATTTGGCCAGGACACCAGGGAAATTCCCCTACTCTTTCGACAAGTGCCATGGGATCTTTAACATCCACCTGAACTACCACCAATCCAGGCAGATGGGACCTCGGTTTAACGCCTCATCCGAAAGACAGCACCTCAGAAGTGCAGCACCCTCTCATGCTGCACTACAGTGTCAGTACTGGGATATTAACCCAAGTGCCAGATGTGGGAACTGAACCCACAGCCCTCTGATCTCCCAGCCTCAGAAGCGAGTGTGCTACCTACTGAGCCACTGACACTGCTATAAAGTTTCCAAGCAACCTTGTAAAACTTCTCAAATTTGCAATATTTCCATGCCAGATTTTCAACACTGGCATTTTTGCACACCTCCTTATGAACAGTACAGCTGCCATTTTTCACATCCTGCCCAAAATGTGTTTCTGCACCTGTGGCACACAATGGCGTGGTCGCTGTGGAAAATCAACGTTTGGGACAGATTAACAAATTTGCAGTGCCACTGTTCATAAGGGGAGGTCCCAAAATACCTATGTTACAAATGTGGCTACCAAACTGCAACAAATAATTGGGTTACGGATGTGTGTTGTGCAGTTTGTATGCATGCTCATTACTTCACCAATATTTCATATTGTCACTCCTGATTTTCAACGTTGCCATTTTTTTTACGACTCCTCATGAACAATACAGTTGTCATTCTCCACATCCTGCCCAAACATGTGTTTTCGTGCCTCTGTAGCCAAATGCCATAGCCACTGTGCAAAACCACCTTTCAGCTAACAAAGTGATTGTGCCGCTTTTCATGAGGAGGCCTGATAAGAAGCTCATGTTGAAAGTGTGGAGTGAAACTACCACCACACTCCTCATGAACAATACAGTTGTCATTCTCCACATCCTGCCCAAACATGTGTTTTTGTCCCTCTGTCGCCAAATGCCATAGCTGCTGTGCAAAACCACCTTTCAGCTAACAAAGTGATTGTACTGCTTTTCATGAGGTGGCCTGACAAGAAGCTCATGTTGAAAGTGTGGACTGAAACTACCACCACACGCCTACAGTGTTAGAGTTTCCAACTGTAGCATCCCACCCGGTACAGACTGACAGGCGTCAGGGGTGTGGCTTGGGATCATCGGATGTAATGCTAATGCCATTCCACCCCCCACCTCCACCCTGCAGCCACTGACAGGCATCGTGGTGTGCCCTGCACTGTTCAGCCACAAAGTTCACCCCATGCTCCTATACTGCACCCACGACCATGTATTTCCTTATGGAATGGGGTAAGTATAACACTCAGAGACTCCAAAGCACACAACGACACTTGTCAGTGTCTACAGGGTAGGATGAGGTACAATGGCATGAGCGTTATAGCTGATCACCCAAAGGCACAACCCAATGCCTCTCACTCTCTACAGTGTGGGGATGGGGTTGCCGTAACTTCAATACTTTACTGCCATTCCTTTTATGCGTCTCTAGCTCTGGCACTGCCACTGCCAGCGTGACAACATTCGGCATTGACAAATGCTTGTTTCTATTTGGGCAATATCAGTATGTTTAATGTCTTTTGCTAATTGCATGACAAGAATAAACCTCATTCCTACACCATGACAAATTCAATGTCAAGAAATCAGTTCAAGCACAGTACAAAAAGTAGGGAAATGTTACGATAGTCTTGTTCAGTGATAGCAATGAAAAGACACATTGATATAGAAACATAGAAACAAAGAATATGACGGCAGATAAGGATCGCTTGGCCCACCCAGTCTGCCCATTTCCCTACCTACTGGATAAGCTTCAGATCCTAGTTAACCAGCAGCCTATTTCTTCCTACCCCCACCCCCTAGAATTGCCTTATGACTGTCCCATGCATGCTTGAATTACACCACTGTTTTTGACTCCACAACCTCCTCCGGAAGGCTGTTCCATGCATCCACAACCCTCTCTGTGAAAAAATACTTCCTTAAATTACCTCTGAGCCGCCCCCTCTGTCTTCAAATTGTGCCCTCTTGTTCTTGCACACCTCTTTTTTTGAAAGATGCTACCCTCTTGGACTTTGTTGATTCCCTTGAGGTACTTGAACATTTCTATCATGTCCCCCCTCTCCCTTCTTTCCTCGAGGCTATACATATTAAGCTCCTTAAGTCTCTCTTCACATATTTTCCGTGCAGACCCTGCACCATTTTAGTTGCCCTCTCTGACAGCTTCCATCCTGTCTATGTCTTTATGAGATTGGGTCTCCAGAACTGCACACAGTACTCCAGATGGGGTCTCACCAGCTGTCTGTACAGAGGGATAATAACTTCCTGTTTTCTACTGGTGATGCCTCTCCCTATGCATCCCAGTATCCCCCCAGCCCTCCTTGCTGCCCTCTCACATTGCTTGCCCACCTTTAGGTCATCCGATATGACTACCCCCAGGTCCCTTTCCATTTTTGTTGTTGTTAGTATCTCATCCCCCATTGTGTACTCTTCCCCTGGGTTTTTGTTTCCCAGGTGCATTACCTTGCACTTCTTAGCATTGAATCTAAGCTGCCATACATTTGACCATTCCTCTAACCTTGCCAAGTCCCTTCTCATCCTTTCCACCCCACCCTGTGCATCAACTCTGTTGCAGATCTTTGTGTCATCTGCAAAGAGACATATTTTTCCTTCCAGTCCTTCTGCAATGTCACTTATAAAGACATTGAAGAGGACTGGTCCTAACACTGAACCCTGCGGTAGCCCACTAGTAACTCTCCTTTCTTCTGAGTGGACTCCATTTACTATTACTCTCTGTGTCCTATTCTCCAGCCAATTCTTTACCCAGGCTGTCATCTTGGGACCCACTCCCAGGCTGGCTAACTTGTACATTAATCTTTTGTGTGGGACTGTGTCAAATGCCTTGCTAAAGTCTAGGTAGGCCATGTCCACAGCCCCTCCCTGATCTACTACTTTGGTCACCCAGTCAAAGAAATCTATCAGATCATCTGGCATGACCTCCCCGCTTATGAATCCATGCTGCCTAGGGTCCCATGCCCTCTGGCCTCTAGATACTCGACAATTCTTTCCTTCAGAAGTGATTCCATCATTTTCCCTATCACTGAGGTTAAACTAACAGGTCTGTAGTTTCCTGCTTCTGCCTTGTTCCCACTTTTGTGAAGGGGAATCACATCTGCCCTCCTCCAGTCCTCAGGTACCACCCCATCCTCCCATGATTTGTTAAAAAGGGTAGTCAGTGGTGTCACTAGTTCTACCCTTAACTCTTTTAGAATTCTGGGATGAATCCCATCAGGCCCCATTGCTTTGTCCACCTTCAGTTTTAAGAGTTCTTTCAGAACCCTTTCTTCTGTAAATGGGCTGGTATCAACTTCTGTATCCAGAGTGTTTCTACTGTTTGTTTTATGTACCTCCCTTCATTTGTAAATACTGAGCAAAATATTTGTTTAGTATCTCTGCCTTTTCACAGTCTCCCTCTGCCCACCCTCCTCCCCTTTAAGCCTCACTATCCCTCCCTTGGTCTTCCTTCACTCCCTGATGTACCTATAAAAGGTTTTATCTCCCTTCTTAACTGAGTTGGCTATCTTTTCCTCAGTTTGGGCCTTTGCTGTTCTGACTGCCTTCCCAGCCTCCTTTTGCTTTAACTGATACAATTCTCTGTCCTGCTCCTTCTGCGATTCCTTGTACTTCCTGAATGCTTTCTTTTTCTCTTGAACTTTCACTGCCACTTCCTTTGAGAACCATAGTGGTTTCTTACATCATTTTGTTTTGTTTATTTGCTTCACACAAAGGCTTGTTACCTCTGTGATGGCAGTTTTTATTATTCCCCATTGTTCTTCCACCCCTCCTTCCTGCCCATTTGCTAGTGCATTCCTTAGGCACTCACCCATTTTGGCAAAGTCAGCCCTCCTAAAGTCCAGTACTTTTGTCTTTGTATGGCTTGACTCTATTGCTGTGTTTATTGTGAACCATACTGTTTGATGGTCGCTAGTTCCCAGATGGCTACCCACTTCTACATCTGTGATCCTCTCTCCATCTCCATTTGAGAGAATCAAGTCTAATATTGCTCCCTCTCAAGTGGGCTCCACTGCTAGTTGTCTAAGGCATGCCCCCTGTAGGGCATCTAGAATAACTGTACTCTTCGAAGTGGCAGCTGCAACTGCACTCCAGTTAACATCTGGCATATTCAGATCACCCATCAGCAATATCTCCCCTTTTTTTGCCATTCTAAGTATACTTTCCATCATTTCTTGTCCATTTTCTCCCCTGAGAAGGGGTTCTGTATACAACCCCTGTGTGATTGTGGTGCCATTGTCTGTCTCCAAATTTACCCACAGTGCTTCTTCTCCTCCCTGTTTACCCTTTTGTTCTGTTGCTTTTATTCCTTCCCTTATGTAAAGAACTACTCCCTCCTCTTTACCCTCCCTGTCACTCCTGTAGATAGTGTATCCTGGTATGTTTATGTCCCAGTCATGGTTTTGTGTGTACCATGTTTCTGTGACTGCCACGATATCCAGTTGTTCCTCCTCCATCAAGGCCACTAATTCAGGAAGCTTGTTACCCAGACTATGGGCATTGGTACTCTTTGCTCTCCATTTTTTGATGGCTTTACCTTCTGTTGCAGCATTCCCCACTGACCGTTCTACCTCAGTCTTTTTCTCATTTAGTACCCTGTTTTGTAGGGAGAGGCTGGGATTTTCCTGCTGCTTGTCAGTGCTTCCCCCTTTGACTAGTTTAAAATATCAATGGAAGAACACATTGGAGTAAAGAAGATAAATGAAAGTGGAACTGTATTTGAAAAACTAGTGTGTCAAGGACCTGGAAATTTGACTCAGACATATAGTCTACACCTAAACAGTATATAATCAAAGTAGTGTGCAGATATTGTCCATCAGCCCTTTTCACACAGCATATATAATGCAGGGTCATGCTGTTCCACTCCAGAAAACTATTTTTTCTCCATGGCCCTTATCTTCCATGGAACTCATCCCATGTCTTTTATAATCAGGAAGCAAGATCATCCACACATAATTATTTGCACATGCTCATCTGTGCAATCTGCTGGAACTGAGATAAGCTCCCATGCTTGCACCATTTTATTGCAACAGAGCAAGGTGTCCCCTGGTAAACTTATGCTTTTTTATGGTGCTACCTTGTATTTGAGTTGTAAAGTTCAAGATAATTGCAAACTATTTTTACC
This sequence comes from Neoceratodus forsteri, assembly GCA_016271365.2. Taxonomy (NCBI): domain Eukaryota; kingdom Metazoa; phylum Chordata; order Ceratodontiformes; family Ceratodontidae; genus Neoceratodus; species Neoceratodus forsteri. The sequence continues at coordinate 422,244,661 of CM057451.1, forward strand.
ATCCCTGAAATGCATCTGCCACCTACTCTACTGTTTACTATCTCATGTAGTTCAGTGCTGGAGAAAGATAAACCACATGTGCTGCAGACATTCATAATTTTAAGGAATGGTACCCAAGTGTGACATCAGCTCATTCTTCATTTCAGAATACAATTATGAATCAGAGTTCTGCTTTTCTAATAACGGAAACGCATAATTCTGAAACTGGCAACATTTCTAGTTATGAAAAACTCACTAGTGTGTATTTTTTTTTTACCTTTATGAAGCTTCTTCATTTCATTAACATTAATGAATGCACACATGAGGATTGAAATACTCAAAGTAAAATCTAAATAAAAAGGGGTGTATAAATGTTTTTCTCTTAAAGGTAAATCTTCCTGGCTGAAGCTACCCCCTACTATACATTCATTGCTCTAATTTCAAACAAAATTTCATATTAATTATTTTATATAATATCCAACTCCAAATCATTTGCTCAATGAAATCATAGAAATATGGAAACATAGAAATTGTCAGGAGATAAGGACCACCAGGCCCATCCAGTCTGCCTGTATGCCCTACACATTGTATGTGGTCACTGATCCTATGTTATCAATGGCTTTTCATCACTCCTCCCTCCCTCCCTCTCAAGGTTGCCTACAAGCTCACCAACCTATACACACCTCCGAGTTTAACTGATATTGTGGTGAGAAAGGCAGCTTGACGGACTCTGCGCTGATCCTCTTTCCCCCTGTTAATGGTGCCATCCACACACCTAGCTGCAAGTAAGAGATCCTTTGCGGCACCCCAGGGCTGGAATTCCCTTCCTCCAACTATTTTGTCTTGTTCTTCCCTTCCCAGTTTCAAAAGTGCATTGCATAACCACCTTTATGACCTAGGAACATGCTTCTGCTTTACCTAACTAACTCAGTCAGACAAGATTTGTTTTGATGATTTTTGACTGTCTAATCTATTGTACCTATGAACCCTCACTACTACACATAACATGTTGTATACTGAGTAGGTCATAACCCTCACCTGTCTCAGCCTTCTTCTCCACCTCCACCCTCAAGTCCTGTAAATCTATGTCTCTGTATATAATGCTATTTGCCTTGTTTTTGCAATGTTCTGTGCTTTATGCGACTGTCTCTGTATTTTCTCAGTTTGATATCAATGCTATTTTTGAATGTACAGATCTTTTTATGTATTGATACATGCAGGTTTAATCTGTTGAATTACCGTTATATTGTTTGTTCATGGATGGACCCATAAGTTTGTATTTTCCTCTTGTACCCTCCCCCTGGTCGCCTCTGAAAAAGGGACTGCATGGTCTCAGTTGGCTTACCTGGTTACCAGAATTAAAATAAATAAATAAATACATAGATTCTGCCTGTCCCAGGCATGCTTAAACTCCTCCACTGTGCCTGCACCCTCTAACTCCTGTGGCAGACTATTCCAAGAGTCAACTGCCCTTTCTGTGTAGAAAAACTTCCTCACATTACCTCTTAATCTACCTCCCTCTAATTTCATATCATGCCCCCTTCTTCTAGTACTTTTCTACAATGGAAAAGGTCCCCCACTTGCACCTTATTTATGCCCTTGAGGTACTTGAAAGTTTCAGTGATGTCCCCCCTCTACCTTCTCTCCTCCAGTGAGTACATATTGAGGTCCCTTAGTCTCTCCTCATATGTTTTGTGGTTCAAACCCTGCACCATCTTTGTCACCCATCTCTGGACCATCTCCTCCTTGTTTATGTCCTTGCGCAGGTGTGGCCTCCAGAACTGCATGCAGTATTCCAGGTGAGGACTTACCAATGTTTTATACAATGGCATCATCACCTCCGACCTCCTGCTACTGATAAACCTGCCTTTGCGCACCAGCATGCCACTGGCCCTCGTCACCACCTTTATGCACTGCTTTGTTACCTGAAGGTCATCAGAGATGATAATCTCTAGGACTCTTTCCTCCTGTGTGACAGTAAGCTCCTACACCCCAACCTGTAGCTCTCCCTAGGTTTCCCTCTAGCCAGGTGCATTATTTTGCACTTTTTTGCATTGAACCTTAGTTGCCACATCTCTGATCATATTTAGTGGTGGATGAAGTTGCCCAATTCACTCCATTGAAGTGATCCGCGAAGTGTTGGTCGGCGGAGTGCTCTGCCCAGCGAGTGGGCTGCCGCGTACAGAATGGGTAACGCGAAGTCCATTAAGAAACAATGACTTCATATTACTTCACCTTCCCAAACCACTATTCCACTAATTTACAGGCGTACATTGAAAACAATGTACTTTGCCTTACTTCACCTTGTTTTTAAGCTCCAAAGGCGAATTTTGCAGTGTTTCATGGGATTTCAGGTAACATGGGCTCTAGATTGTTCTGCACAGCCTCAGTGTGGGGCAGTGTGTGTAGGAAGCTGTAGGAGACGATCTGCTCTGAGAGTTCTCTGCAATTCAAACCTTCAAAAAGCTGTTAAAAAAGCCTTTTTGAGTAATTTGTTTGCTGACACTTTAGTTCATCGATTATAGGAAACCCTCCTGTGCTCATATCATCGAGCGTTTATTGTTTGTGTATGGATTTTGAATATTTATGTACAACATTCAGTCTGTGTACTGAGAGACAGTGGAAGTGTGCTTTGGGGGAGTGGTGTAACTGTGGTGTAGTAGATTAACTTGAAGAAAAATACAGTGCTTTCTGTTTTGGTGATATTTTTCTTGTTTAACTGTGTTAATGTACACACAGTAATATTTTCAATATTTCTTGCCATTTTTTGCTGATTGTTGTGGTGCAGCAGTGCATAATTTCAGTTTGTTTAAAATATGTGGTTATATTACTGAAGGCTTCAATTTGCTGTGCATTACTTAGTGTGTGTGTGTGATGCGTGTCATCAAATCAGACACCTTTTATTGTGCCACATAATAATTTCAGCAATGTGAAGCTGCTATCCACTGCAGCTGTGTGATTTTTGTACTTCTCTTTGTGGTATCTTTACTGGCACTGGTACTAGTACTAGTGACTGTTACTGCAGCAGTACAGTACACTGCCCCCCCGTGTGGCCCACCCCAACTGGTAAAGGTGTTCTTTTCCAGATTTGAATTTCTGATGGTCAGCACTGGTTAGGTGTTGTGTCTTTGTGTCTGCATCTCTTCAGTGCACAGCACAATCTTTGTCTGTGCATTTGCATCTCTTTAGGGCCCAATCTCCATCTGTAACTTAAGTCACAGTTGTTTCTTTGGCTTCCCCTTCAGAGCACTGGACAGGTCTGGTGCTTAATTCTGCATGAATATTATACTCATTAATATGCATTTTTAAGTCAGGACCATCATCACGAGTCACTCTTGATACAAATCACGTTCTTCATCATCACAGTCACAAGTGCAGTCATAAATCATGATTCACGATCATTCACGTTAGGAATCACATTAATTTTTTTTCTAGTTACTTGGATATATTGTAAGCCTGTTTTGTAGTATCTCTCCAGGCTTCATCACCCCACCATTGTACTCATTGATATGTGTTTTTAAGTCTGGGAGTTTTAAGCTACAGCTCATCAGGGAAGTACAGCCGTAGGTAGAAAGCATTCATGTTTCTTCATGATCACGGTCACAAATGCAGTCACAAATCACGATTCACGATCATTCACGTTATGAATCACAACATTAATTTTTTTTCTAGTTACTTGGAGGATGTATTGTAAGCCTGTTTTGTAGTATCTCTCCAGGCTTCACCACCCTACCATTGTACTCACTGATATGTGTTTTTAAGTCTGGGAGTTTTAAGCTATAGCTCATCAGGGCCCAGGGAAGTACAGCCATAGGCATTCACGTTTCTTCATCATCATGGTCACAAATGCAGTCACAAATCACGATTTATGACCACATCATGAATCACAACATACATTTTTTTTAATACTTACTTGGATGTACTGTAAGCCTGCTGGCCATGGTGCTGAAGAGGGATGGGATCCACACCTGGGCCCGGGGGAACAGGCACATCCTGCTCCAGAGGACCTGGTGCTGGACTTGGTGATGGTGGTTCAATTGCCTCAGAGTCAGAACAGGAGGCGGTGCTGGTCCTGCTTTGGGGGGGCACTAACAAGTTTTGTGCTGTCCAACAGGAATGGGTGCTCATGCCCTCCACACATGCACATGGTACGATGCTTACCACTACCACGCCTCCCAAAGCTGCCCTGGCCCCAGACATTCCCTCACCCTGGTCCATCTTCCCTACTGAGCTCCCCAGTCCGAGCAATCACTACCACACTATCACACAACGCACACACACAGTAACACAGACACAGACAAGTAACTAACTACTTATAAAGGTAAGAAAAATAAAATTTACAGGAAGAACAAATTAAGTAAAAAACAGTACAGAAAAGACAAAAAATGTAGCTTTTAAAAAAGCTGTTGGGTCTAAATCAAAGTTTAAATCTCCTTCTCACTCTGATCTAAAAGTATCAGCAGTCACAAAACACACTACTCTCTCTCCATCTGCACAGGAGAAAGTAAAAGTGTCTGTTTGTATGACTCACTTTCTTCCTGCCTAGCTAAAGAGCATGTGACTTACAGTACTGTAAGCCATGTGATGTGTGGAGGGGCTGCCAAATCTGAAACACTAAGTGAATCACTTAGAATCATAATGAGGAATGCGAAGTCCATTAAAAACAATGACCTTGCCTTACTTCGCATTGCCATTCTGCCTTAACACGAAGTGGTAATGACAAGGCGAAGTGAGTACTTTACATTGCCCACTCTGCATAGTGGAGTAGCAATGCGAAGTGCCCACTTCGCTTTCACTTCGCCAGTGAAATTTAAATTCGCTGCATCTCTAATCATATTTTAAGCTTCTTCAGGTCTTACTTCATTTTCTGCACCCCTTTTGGAGTATCCACCCTGTTGCTGATATTGGTGTCATTTTCATTTTCATTTATTCTTTGGTAACTGAGTAAAGGCACTGGACCAAAGGTCCCTTTTCAGGCCGAACTGGACAAAAAAACATGCAAAAATACACAAATACAATCAGCAGCAATATAAAACCAAAAAATTCAAATTACAAATTGCAGTTACAAACAGATTTATGTAATAAATAACTTTTTAACCTTTGTTTAAAAGTTAAAACAGAGGGAGCAATCCTAACATTAAGTGGAAGTGAAATCTAATACAATGGTCTGCTATTGAAAAAGCTCTAGAGCTTAATCTAAGCAGAGATCTGGGGACAAAATATAGGGGGCCATCAGCTAACCTCAGGCTGGGAAGCAATTCTTTCATTACAACAAGATCAGAAAGAGGAAAAAGGGAGCCAAAGTAAAAACATTTATACATCTGATAGCTAACAAAATATTCTATTCTGCAACTAGGGGAAAATCACCCCAATGAGAATAAAGATTACACTGGTGTGTCCTATTGGGGATCCTAAAATAAATCTACAAATATTATTATAGGCCACAGTTAGTGCTTGCATTTCTTTTGTACCTATGTTATAACATAAACAAGAACTGTAATCAAAATCTGGAAGAAAAGAACCAAGAGCAATTGCTAATCTAGTTGCTTGTGAGAAGAATAACTTGAATTTGTATAACACTGCTATTCTTCGATTTACTTTCTTAACCATTGACTGAATCTGAGGTGGAAAGGTAAAACTGGGATCCAATAGTGTGCACAAATACTTAAATTGAGACACTTGTTCAAGCAGACCACCCCTGCAAATCAGATATCCTCAGTTCCAGGGTGTCCACCAACATAAATTGCGTGCCAAATAATAATAACTTTTGTTTTAGCCGAGTTCAAAACCATGGCATTTAAAGTAAGCCAAGAACAGATGGCACCAAAATCCTTTTCTAGGGAACAAGAAAGTTCAGACACAGAATTTGACTGAGCACAAATTACAAGATCATCTACATAAAGCAGTGATTCACTAAACTTACAAACTCTAGGAAGCTGATTAATAAAAATAGAAAATAACAGGGGTCCCAAAATGGACCCCTGAGGCACACCACAAGTGATTGGCAAGACATCAGAAACCACAGAACCTACTTGATCAAATTGACACTTGTTACTCAGATAATTATAGAACCAAGAAACAGTGACATCAGAATACCCCAGATCTTTCAATTTTGTGCAGGCCAAACCTTGATCAATCAAATCAAAAGCAGACATTTCCTTCCAGCCCCTCTGCAATGTCACTAATGAAGATATTGAACAGGACTGGTCCCAGTACTGATCCCTGCAATACCCCACCGGTCATCCCCCCTCCCCAGATTGTACCCCATTTACCACCATCCTCTGTCTCATGCCTGTTGATCAGTTCCTAACCCAGTTCACTACCTTGTCTCCCATGCCCAGACTACGTATCTTGTTATCCAGCCTTCTATGTGGGATGGTGTTAAAGGCTTTGTTGAAATCTAGGTAGGCAACATCTACTGCCCCTCCTTGATTTACTTCTCTAAGGAAAAATCTATCAGATTTGTTTGACATGACCTTTCTGATGTGAATCCATATTGCCCCAGATCCTGGGCACCCCTGGATTTCAGGTGTGCCACTATCCTTTCTTTCAAAGGTGTCTCTATGATCTTTCCCACCACTGAGGTGAGGTGGCCTGGCCAATAGATCTCTGCCTCCTCCCTACTGCCATTTTTATGCAATGGGACCACATGTTCAATGCAAAAAAGTGCAAAGTAATGCACCTGGGAAATAAAAATCCAGGAGAAGAGTACATAATGGCAGGGGAGGTACTAACAACAACAATAATGGAAAGGGATCTGGGTGTAGTAATATCAGATGACCTAAAGGTGGGTAAGTAATGTGAGAAGTCAGTAAGGAGAGCCAGGGGGATACTGAGATGCATAGGGGCATCACAAGTAGAAAAGGGAAGTGGTTATCCCTCTCTACAGACAGTTGGTGAGACCCCATCTGAGTACTGCGTGCAGTTTTGGAGACCTCATCTATGCAAGGACATAGACAGGATGGAAGTAGTCCAGAGGAGGGCAACTAAAATGACGAGGGTCTACATCAGAAACCATATGAAGAGAGACTGAGAGAGCTTAATATGTATACCCTTGATGAAAGGAGGGACGGGGACATGATAAAAACTTTAAGCACCTCAAGGGAATCAACAAAGTCCAGGAGGGTAGCATCTTTCAGAAAAGAGATGTGTAGAACAAGGGGGCACAATTTAAAGTTAGAGGATGGACGGCTCGGGGTAATGTGAGGAAATTCTTTTTCACAGAGAGAGTGGTGGACGCATGGAACCGTCTTCCTGGAGAGGTTGTGGGGTCTAAAACAGTGGGGAATTCAAACATGCATGGGACAGACATAAGGCAATTATAGTGGGGGGGTTGCAGGAAGTAGGCTGTTGGTTAACTAGAATCTGCAGCTTATCCAATAGGTAGGGAAATGGGCAGACTGGGTGGGCCAAGTGGTCCTTATCTGCCGTCAGAGTCTATGTCTATGTTTCTATGTTTCTATGTACCCTCCTCCAGTCCTCTGGAACCACACCTGTGTTGAGTGACTTCATAAACAGGGCTGCCAGAGGCACTGCCAGTTCCCTTTGTAGCTCCCTTAATATGCTCAGGTGGATGTCATCTGATCACATGGCCTTATCCACCTTTAGCTTTGTGAGTTCTTCCAGACCTCTCTCCACTGGGAATGGACTGGTGTCCACACCCCTATTACCTCTGCTATCCATCTGTGATCCTTGACCCTCTCCCTCCTTAGTGAAAACTGAGCAGAAGTATTTGTTCAGTATTTCTGCCTTGTCTAGATCCTCCTCCTCACACAACCTCTTGTTTTTTTCTGTTAATTTTAAGTAGAGTCATGTTAGTGGCTCCAGCCATGTTACAGTAAGTAAACATGTGGGAGGCACTATAACAGTGACTATACAGCCCTGAGTTTTTTACATAATCTAGGGTACTATCAAAACAATTCTAGATGATCATATTGTCTTCATTTTGCAATCATTCCTGTACAGATCTAATCATTCCAACACTGGACACTAAAATCATTCACATTCTGAAAGTGATATACTTTAAGAGAAAAATACAGTTAAAAATTGTAAAAAAAGTTGCAGTACTAGTCTTTTGTATTCTTCTTGTCCTTGTTCTTCCTATTGAAGAAGCAAAACATATACGTTTAAATTCTGACTGTTATAAAAATGAACATGATTGTAGAACTGGATATGATTTAGGGAATGTGGTCTGTTTGTTCTCTGTGGCACGTAAGGAAACAGTGTAATAACTATACCAATTTCAATGCACTTCTATTATATGCTGGGACAATGATTTGTGTTCAATTAAAGTAATCATATTCAAATCTGAATGTCTGAAATTCTTCACATTGTCAGTCTAATGTTTGAATTTTATTGTGATTCAGCTGTCTAGCTTTGCTACTGTAATTGTGTTAATGCTGCACAGTGAATGCATGAATGCTAAACTTTACTTTGAAAAGAAAGTTGTGAAGATCCCAACTTCATGCCGCTACAAATAAGTATTCATCTAGTAAAGTGGGTGCTTTACCAGGTGATGACTACTGTACACACAGTGGCCTTTCAGTAGTGAAAGTGCCACTACACATAGTTATTAAAAGAAAATACTTTTTATGCTGGCTCTGTGGCACTGAGCAAAGGGGTTCGCTCAGCACACTGGTGACGCTGGTTCATGCCCTGAGCCTGGGTGCCAGGAGTGGAGACAAGCAGGGAGTGGATCCAGAGTGTTCATTGGATGTTTCCCTCCTGGCAGGGTGGGTTGTGCCTTGGCTCCTGGAGGCGGATTGGGAAATGAGCAAGAAGACGTAGAGCCTCGACACACCCTCCCGTGTGTCCCTGCCTCAGGACACCGCTCCCGCATGGGCTAATTGAATGAAGTGGGTGGGCCAAGAAAGATGGAAAATGTGCCCAGTGGATGATGGCCACCAGTCCCCAGTTTCATGGTAGCCCAGGATAGCCTCAATCTGCCCCCTACCGACCCCAGGATGCGAAATTGTGCCTAAGGGAACTTCTATTTCAGAGGAAGGGAACCCACCCAATGAAGGGTTATGTCCACTTACCCAGAGGTTACCAGCAATGATGTGGGCAGCAGATGGTGACTGGGGGATGGTACAGCTGGGACCCTAGGCAGCACAAATGAGTGGCTGGTTGGAGGAGTGGGGGAGAAGCATAAAGAAATAAAACAAAAAAAAGACTTTAAATGTAATTCACCCATCCACCATCATAGCAATGTTGCCATACCCCTCACCCTGACCCTCAAATCAATATCCTCTCACCCTTATAGCATACACCACCCTCACTCCCCCCATTCCTGGAAAAGTACTTGTCAAATTCAAAGGTGTGAAATTCAACAATAATAAAAAATTTCCATCTGCCCTCATACACTACCTATGGTAAAACAAACACTTCTACCCCAACTCAGCCAAATCAAATCATGAATATCTCCAACCTGCACGACCCTCTGAAGCCAACCACTCTCATTCCGCTCTCAATGACCTTCAAAACAAATTTTTTCTGCTGGAGCCAATGATTTGCTTACTATAAAATGCACAACAAGTTCCATTCGTTAGATGCCAGCCAGTTGAGCTGGAGGTAGGACTGTGTCACCACTGCCATGGGATAGATATATATATATATATATAGATATATATATATATATATATATATCTATATATATATATATATATATCTATATATATATATATATATATATATATATTACACACTTACCTGTAAAAAGTATGTGGATTGAAGGATGTTAATGCACATCCCAGAAGTGTAGTAAGCCATGAGGCCAAAGGGTGTCAGCGTAGCTCAGTTGGTAGCACATCAGCCTCTGGCCCAGAAGGTTATAGGTTCTCATTCCACACCGGACTCGACTCATACCTAAAGCGCTGGCACCTGAGTGCAGTATTTGGGGGGGTGCTGTCCTTCAGATGAGACATTGAACCAAGGTCCCTTCTACCCATCCTGGTGCTGTCCTGGTGGGTGTCCAGGTGAAAGTAAAAGAACCCAGGACATTCATTGCAAAGAGTAGGGGACATTCCCGATGTTTTAGCCAACATTGCCCTTCCCATAAAACTGGTTCATGCAATTCTCCAGGCTGTGTGTGGGTGTTGATGTGCGATATGGTCACCCCTACACATTTATTCACTTCACTACCAGTCTAGCATTGCTTGTAAAATGCTTTGGGATTCACAGTCTACGAATAGTGCTATATAAATGCTGATTATTCTTCTTAAAATCCTGAGAACTGCATTAAAATCCTATGATACACACCCTGGAGGGGTTTCTTTTGGGCAGGAAAATGAGATGTGGCACCTGACCATGCATTTATAGAAATTTAATACATGGTCAGGTGACATCTCTCAGCTAATGAAGTTCCTAGATTTTTTCTTGCCACCCCACTCTTCAATACTGTACCATCTTACCTTCCTTACAAACAAAATGGGGTGAGCGGTTGGGCCAACTACCCCAAGACACACTCTGACACCTGTTGAAATGTGGACGGTGGGGGTGGTGTGGGTTAGTAAGGTTGTGTGTGATGGTGTGAGGTGGGGTGCTAACACCAAATTTCCATACTTTTGTTGTTGTAATATTAACCCTAACCGATGCATTGACAGAGTTTTTTGCAACAAATATATGTATATATGTATATATATATATATATATATATATATATATATATATATATATATATATATATATGCAATAGGTGAACAGATAAATGGAGTGTGATAAATCTGTTCATCTGAGTAGCTTCCATTCCTAGGGTTCCTCACTGGACCTCTTGGGTAGGCAGCTAGAGGCCTACAGCCTTTACTGATTTACTGATTACTGAGTGTGTGTATATATATATATATATATATATATATATATATATAGAGAGAGAGAGAGAGAGAGAGAGAGAGGGAGAGATCAATCTATCTATTTATCTATATATATAAATATATATATAAATATATATATATATATATATATATATATATATATATATATATAATATAGGGATACATGATGGATGGTGTGATATGGCAATATTGTCACTGCAGAGTGAGCTCTGGATATCTCACGGTGCCGAAGGCACATGAGATATCCAAGCTCACGATGCAGGAGTGACAATATTTGCCATAGCACACGATCTGCCCATCATGTATTCGATAGATACAATAGGGCCAAGAGTTTCAGAAGTTTTGTTATGCTGTCTTGGGTTCTGTTCCTGTTTATGTGTTTGCTCATTCTGTGTGTGAGCTTTTCTGAATGGGCTGGCAGTGTTTTAAACTCTGAGAGACACATTAGTGTGTTTTGCAATGCTAAATGAGTTAGTTTTAGATAGGAGTGAGAAATATACTTTTGTGAAGCTGTATTGTTTAGAAGTCTGGCTGCAGTGAAGCTAAGAGCATCGCAGTAATTGTAATGAGCTGAGAGGCAGAGTGTCAGAACAGCTGATACTGTTTTCAGTGGTAATTAAGTTAACTGCAGGCAGAGTGTTCTGTGAAATTGTGCTCTTTAGGATTCTGGCTGCAGTGAAGTTGAGATTGTAACAGTAATTGTAATGGGTGAGAATCAGAGTTTGAGGAACAAGTGAGAGTGTGTTTCAGTAGTAGTTGAGTTAGCTGCAGGCAGTAGTTTAGACTGTTCTGTGAAGCTGTGCTGTTTGGAATTCTGGCTGCATCAAGTTGAGAGCATCACAGTAATGAGCTGGAAGTTGGGGGGGGGATAGGTGTGTTTTGTAATGCTCACTGAGTTTGCTGTAGGCAGCAGTGAGACCTCTCAGGTAGTTCTGCATTTGTGTCTATGGTAATAGGACAGGTGTTTCTTGCACGCTGAGAGGAAAGCTGCCTAGGGTGATGATATCAGTGACCTTTTGTGACCTGTGTGTGTAAATGTCTGATATTATCACAGTAGAGCAGAGGGTAGAAATATCACACTGCAGTGGATGATACACTGTTTTATGTCACTCATTTACCACTCACCCCTATTGTGTATATATATATATATATATATATATATATATATATATATATATTTATATATATGCAATAGGTATGTAGATAAATGGAGTGTGATAAATCTGTTTATCTGAGTAGCTTCCATTCCTAGGGTTCCCACTGGACCAGGTGGATAGGCAGCTAGAGGGGCTACAGCCTTTACTGATCTCCTCCAGCAGTGTTATGCAACACCAGATCAATGAGAAATAAGACTGCAATTATGTTAGGCTTGTTTTCTTCAGTCAGTTTGGCATGCATCATGGAGACCTGGCTTGGGGATGATGCAGGTCCAGTCTTGGAGGCATCGGTCCTTGCCATATACTCTGGGTACACTGCTTGAGGAGGGATCACAGGGGCGTGGATGTGGCCATCTGTTTTAGATCCAGCCTGAATTTCTCTGTACACCCGGTGAAGTCTGCCTCTTTGTTCTAATGTGTGGCACTGCCTGGGGGCCTAGGTGCAGGTTGTAGAATTCTCCTGGTTTACCGCCTTCCTGGGACGGGTGGAGAATTTCTGCAAGAAGTTACGGACATCATCACCAGTAGGGTGCTAGAGTCCCCCAGATAGCTTATTCTGGGGGATTTCAATGACTGAATCAATGATGAATCCTTACAGTTTGATTCTGACCTCCTCCAGCTGATGATACCTCTGGGCCTTGCACAGGCAGTTGCCTCTGCTACTCATCAACATGGCCACACCTGAACTTGGTATTCTCACTGGGTGTTGAGATCACTGACCTCAGGATTGATTGGGTCACTTGGTACAATCACTGTATGGGTAAATTTTCATTTGGGGCCCCCCGAAGGTCCGTCCCATGTTGAGATGGTCATCTATCACCCCTTGAGGGGATTTTCCCCGGAGGGACTGATGGTGGTCTTTGATTTGTCTGGTGTAAGCATTGCTTATGTGACTGGTTTGGGTGAAGCAGTGGCAGCCTATATTAGGGCTGTCTCTGAGGCACTCAATACTATTACACCATTCCTTTTATGACCAAAGTCCTCTGGCCTGACACATTCATGGCATGATGGGGCTGTCAAGGTGATGAAGACCATGTGTCGGATGTTGGAGCATTGCTGTCATTGGACTTGTTCAGTAGAGAATAGACTGGCTTTGAGGAATCACTTTGCTGATTATCAAATGGCAATCAACAGTACAAAGGCAGAGTTCCTGTCTAAGGAGATTGCTGCAGGGAAGAACAGACCAGTTCAGCTCTTTCAGACTGGACGGACTTCTTCCTCCAGCCTGTCTACAGTCGAATAGAGCTTTTTCAGTAGCACTTTGTGAAGAGTTCTTCTCTGACAGAGTATCCCCTATTTGGGCTGGGATCTCGCCAGTGGGTCTAGATCAATCCTGCAGAATGGGGTGTGGGTGGAGCAGAGCCGGTCCGATTGTCCGGGCAGCATTTCGGCCAGTGGAGGTGACCGAGGTCTCCAAGGAGATTTCGAAGCTGCGGCCCACTTGTTGTGCACTGGACCCTGGCCCAACATGTCTCCTAGTGGGCTGCATCAAGGTCATTGGTCCAGTGTTCACTAGGACTGTCAGGTCTTCGCTTTCAGAAAGGATGTTCCCCGACACATTGAAGGAGGTGTTGGTGAAACCCCCTTTTGAAAAAAACATCTCTTGATCTTGACATCCTGGGGAATTTTAAACCTATCTCCAACCTCCCATTTTTAGGGAAGATTGTTGAGAAGATAGTGGCTCTACAGCCTGAGGAACACCTGGAGTCCTTTAACTTCTATGAGCCATTCCAGTCATGGTTTCGGATAAGGCACAGCACAAAGGTGGCATTAGTCTGGGTACATATTATCCTCCTCACGGCAAGAGATCGACATGAGCGGTCAGTTCTCATTCTCCTCGATCTGTCATCTGCATTTGATATCTTGGACCACATCATGTTGTTGGGTCACCTTAGACATTTTTGTGGCTTCACCGATACTGTCATCAACTGGTTTGAGTCCTTTCTCTTGGGTAGGAGGCAGAGGGTAGCAATGGGGAATTTCTTCTCCTCTCTGATGCCCCTGACCTGTAGAGTTCTTCAAGGCTCGATCCTGTCACTGATGCTGTTTGCAGTATATGTGCAGCCCCTTGGGAGGCTCATTAGACATTACAGTCTGAGTTTTCACTGCTTTGCAGATGATACTCAGCTGTGCATGTCTTTTGTACTGGGGACAAATGATGTCTTTGAAGTGCTGAATAAATGTCGTGCCAAGATCCAGGACTGGATGAACTCTAACTGGCTGAGACTTAACCTGGAGAAGACAGAGGTGCTGGTGATTGAGCCAGGTCATGAGCGTGATGGGGATGCTTCCATGGCAACAACAGATTTGGTCCTGGGGTCGACTCCATTGATGGCATCCTCCAGGGTGAGAAATCTAGGCATTGTCCTTGACAATGAGCTGACATTTGAAGCTCAGGTGTCAGCTGTCTTCAAAATTAGTATTTACTATGTGAGGAACATCGCCCAGATTAAACCCCTAATTCTTCTGAAGACCTGCCTTCACTGGTGCATGACTTTGTAACATCCAGACTCAACTATTGTAATGCCTTTTATCTCTTGGTCACTTGAGGGAACCTCTGCCAGTTGCAGCTAGTGCAAAATGCAGAGGCCAGGCTGCTGACAGGGCTGTCAAGGTCCTGTCATGTGACCTTGATCCTGCAGGGTCTGCACTGGTAGGCGGTCAGGTGGTGGATTCTCTTCAAGGTGGGCTTGCTCACTTATAAGGCCCTATATGGATTGGACCTTGGCTTCCTGTCAGACCTCCTTACTCATGCCATCCTGGCCTGATCTCTTGGTTTCTCCACCATGGGCCTCCTGGCAGTTCCAAAAACCAGGCTGAAAACTTCGGGTGATCGTTTATTCTGGGTGGTCAGCCCGATCCTCTGGAACTCGCTGCCAAGATCCTTGAGGGAGGCCCCTACGGTGGAGGCATTTCAGAGGGGCCTGAAGACTCATCTCTTTAGCTTGGCCTTTCCTGCAGATGTTTTTTAACCTATACTGAATTTGTAATTATTTTATTTTATTTTATTGTATTGCCTTTTTACACATCTGTATGTTCTGTCATTTCTATAAATTTTGATCGTACTGCACCCAGAGCCTTTGCGATTGGGAGCCAAATAAATAGAAATCTATCCATCTATCTAGCTACATGAATTCAGTTATGTAAACAGTTACTAAGTCACATAGTTACTACATCACTGCCACCCCCTCCCACCATTTGCTGGCACTACTTCAGTTTGTTAAGAAGTTTCCACTATCACACATTCCATTTGTGAAAGTGCTCCTTTGTTGACAATATACACCTTCTGTGAGCTCCAAGTCTACCTTTCAAATAATTAAAAAAAAAACATTTTGCCCGGGCAGAAGCAAGTGCAGTACCATATTTGAGCAGCTTGTTTTTCTAACACTCTTTCATGATTGTGCTTTCATACTTTCATACCCAAACTGCTTAAGCTGATGACTCCCCAAAGAACTGGCAAAGCAGCTTTTTTTTTAAACAAATCTATCCCCAGCATCCATGACCAACAAAAAACAGAACCACTGACCTGAAAAGTAAAGAACTGCTTCCACTCCAAGACCACTCTGACTTTTTCTTTTCCTTTCTGCCTCTCAATACAAAATACCACCCCACTCACTAGCTCACATTGCTACTGCAGTAACACTATGAACACTCGCTTCTCCATACCAGTACTGTCCACCTTGCCAACCAAAACACAAAGCAAACCAAACAAAGGTTTTTTTTTTTTTTTTTAAGGCCAAGCCCAAACAACCAGATTAAAAAATCATCTCCTCCCCTCTCTATTTTACCTTGCTTCTCCATTTGCTCGATTCTACCTCAAGTCCTTTATTTACTTTCTGGTGCTGGTGTGGTCCCGCTCAATTGACTTCATCTCCTCTTCATCCCAATGCCACTCTCTCCAGTCCCAGTTGCCAGTCTCCATAAAATATATAACATTAAAAAACATAACCCATTTCATAATAGCCACTGCTGCTTCCCTGTTCTCTCAACAAGCACTTGCTAAACTCAGCCGCCATGTTTTTCTTTAAAAAAACTGTTGAATCCTACTTTTAGCCAATCTGCTATGACATCACAAAGCAGAAAGGATGTCATGACTGTGTGTATATTGTTAGCAACTACACTCCATAGGTGGAGAAACCTGGCAAATCACAAAAGAAACCCACACACTTTTTTATATTTCTTTATTTTACAAAACATTCTTACTGAACTACAGATATAAACAAGGTCCTTCCCTATTGCATAAATGAAATATGTAGGGGAGCCTTGTGTAATACATGATTTGTGCACACTCGTGCTGTTTGAACTTAGCCACCTCACTCATGGCTTATGCCTATCATGAGGTTACCCAAGGTCAAGCAGCACTTGTCTGCATAAATCATGTATCACACAGGTCCCCCTGCATATCCCTTCTATATTGATTTATAGCTATAGATACAGCTATAGATACAGACACAAAGATATAGCTATATACTGTAGATAGATAGATAGATAGATAGATAGATAGATATAGATATATAGAGAATAATGGATATGCAACTGTGTGTTATGGACTTTTTTACACACCCAAGGTGTGATATGACCCATAAACCACAAAAATGAAGCTCGAGAGATTGTTGAGGTCATCACGCACTGATGGTGCATAAAAAAGCTCCATAAGAGCACAGTTGCATATCTATTATTTTTTATAGTTAGTGGTGCAAGGAGTTAGTCTTCAACACACTCTCTGTGTGTGTCTCTCTCTCTTTCTCTCTTACTCTCGCACACTTAATCTGTCAAATGGACTTTCTTTTTAAACTATCAGGTACGGCCCCTTCTGAATTGCACTCAGTGTCTACCAATCAGGACAGGTGGTATGATCAACCAGATATTTGTTTTAAATTTAAATGGCAGGATCAACCAGATAAAGAATAAAAAAATAAATTTAATAAAGATTGGGAGGGTGGTAAAAAGTAGCGGCTTGACGGTAAGTGGAGCTGCCATGTTTGTTATACTGTTGAGCCCACCAACACACAGAGTTTGAGCCAATAAAGTGGCTTGGTAAAAGTGAGTGACAACTGAGGACAGTACTGGTGAAATAAGGTTTTGAAAATGCAGTAATAACTCATTCTTGAGTTATTATAGCATTTTGGAGAGCCTTGTAAACAGTGTGATAAAGGGGTTCACCAGTAATCATACATACATACAGTATCTATTCATTGAAAAAAGTGTGCATCAGTTAGGTAGTGAAATGTTGTGTTAGGCTTCCCAAACCTATCTCCTCACCTGAAGCAGCAGAAGGGCAAGACCATACAAGCAACCCCAGACAGCCATCATCAGGTAAAACACGCAACATACAACTGTTTCCAGATGACACAAATGCAGTAGCAGTAATGTGTTATTTGTAGATTTGAATCTGTAGCATGCACACTGCAAGACTCTCACTTCTGGTGGTAGATATAAATCCATGATACTCAAATCACAACAGAACTTCTATTTGCAGAAGTGCAGGCTCTTACAGCCACAGTTTCAAATCCACAATACCCACATTACAACAGTTCTTCTGTCCTGCTGGGCCAGAACTTCTGCAATGACAGATACACAGACATGCAGTGTATAAAATACACACCAGTGTTTGTCTTTAGAAGTGTAGGCCCATGTGAGGCCAGCCTTTCTGCAACCAGAGGTACATGTGCCACTGTAAGACATACACACCCACTTAAGCAGCCAGATATACAAATCCACACTACCCAAATTACAACTCTACTTACGTCTGCAGAAACATAGACCTCTGTAGGGCCAGCATTTCTTCAGCTACTGGTACACATTATCACTGCAAGACACACTGTGCATCTCACTTCTGGCTGCAGAAGGGCAGGCCCCTGCAGAGTGAGAAGTAGGGTTGTTTCTTTTTACAAATTTTAAATATGTTGGCCCTGTGTGAGGTACCACACCACTGATGCATAGCTCCATAACCTGTAGCTTGGTCTTAGGAAAAAAGGGGAAGGGAGCAGGAGAGGATGGGGTGGTAGTTAGGCTTGACTCCCCTGTTAGCACATTTCCAAACTTTGTGGATATTGGGTTGAAAACCATAATAACACATTTCCATGCACTGAGGGTTTCCATTTTGTGTGGTAGCAACCCTAATCTGCATTATCATACTTTTTGTAATAAATGTACTTAGTTTTTGAGAGAAAAGAGAGGTAACTTGCTTTGTGCAGGGCCTTTGAGGACCTGTGTAAAGAAGGAAGGGACTCCTAACTACAGTATGTCTTTGTGCCTCCTAACTTTCTTTTCACAGAGCAAGATGAACGGGGTACTTTGGCTCATGTGCATGGGTCCTAACTTTCTTTGTGTAGGGATCCACTACATGTGAGAACAGCAAAATGCATTGTTTAGTCATCTGGTAGCCTCCAAGGACATACACCAGGACAACACTTACAGTATTACTATGGGAAGTTTGTAATCTGAAGACCATTTAGTGTAGATCACCATTAATTCTTGTGGTAGTGTAAAGGATAACTGGGAGGGATTGATGATCCTAGGGGGTTACCCTGAAGGGAACTCCCCTATGTCCTTATGATGCACAGATGATTTCACCAAATATGGTATTTTCACTTAGAGTGGCAAGTGTGGTCCTGTTAATAAGAGAAATGCTATCAGCTGTGCTGAAGATGGTGAGCCATCTGTTGCAATGACTGACATGCTGAAACAGGTAGGAGATAAGCCTACTGTATTTATGGGGAATCCCGAACTGGTATTTATACTGGGGACATTGCCTCTGTCAGAGAGCCTGGAGAGATTGCCAGTCACGGCATAAGAACAGGCTGATGTAGAGGCAGGTACACTGTTTTCCAGCACACCGCCTGATTAATGGAGAGTTAAAGACCTGATTAATGTGAGTTGCCCAGAGCTAGGATGGATGTTATCTAAGAGTGACAGAGTGGATGTCCCTACAGCAGTGCTAACTCCTACACACAAACAAAATTGACACTGCAGTAACATGGTAGTAAATTAAAAACAAACTCTTGTCAGAGCTGATACGGCTGCGGCGAGCTCTTATCTGCTGCAGCGCAGAGCAACGGCGGGTCACGGAGTGGCAGCAGCAACAACAGAGCACCTGGTTTTGGAGAAGTGGTGGAGCAGAGGTGGTTTGCCACTCACAAGATGGTGGCAGGGTGAAACTTGAAAACTTGATCCAGGTATAATAAGAAGCTAAAAAAGAAGTGGCAACTTAAATATTGAATGAAGAAAGGGGAGGAAACTTTAATATTAATTACCAGAAATAATAGGTATGTGAAGAGATAAATAATTAATTGATTAAAATGATCATATATGAGGTTCATTGTCAAGCAATATTGCTTGAATAGTAAAAAAGTTCATATCATGAATATAGATTAAAACAATGGAAGACTGGAGAAGGGCTCATGTGATCCCGCTCCACAAGAGTGGTAGCAGGGAGGAGGCAGGGAACTACAGACCGGTCAGTCTTACCTCAGTAGTGGGCAAGATTATGGAGGCACTTCTTAAGGAAAGGATAGTACAACACCTGGAATCCATAGGGGCACAGGATCCAAGACAGCATGGGTTTACAAAGGAAGGTCCTGTCAAACTAATCTCATAGATTTCTTTGACTGGGTAACCAGAGTGGTGGACCAGGTGGAGCAGTTGATGTCGCCTACCTTGACTTCAGCAAAGCTTTTGACACTGTTCCACATAGAGATTGATAAATAAGCTGGGTAGGCTGGGTGGGTCAGAAGTTGGTCAACTGGGTGGCAAACTGGTTGACGGGCAGAAAACAGAGAGTGGTGGTAAATGTAGACAGTCAGAAGAGATGCAAGTCATAAGGGGTACCAGGGATCAGTCCGGGGCCAGTCCTCTTCAACATCTTCATTAGTGACATTGCAGATGGACTAGAGGGTAAGGCTTGTCTGTTTGCAGATGACACCCAAGATCTGCAACAGAGTAGATGATCCAGATGGGGTGGGCAGAATGAGAAGAGATCTGGATAAACTAGCAGAATGGTCAGAAGAGTGGCAACTGGGATTTAATGCAAAGAAGTGCAAAATCATGCACATAGGGAAGAGAAACCCTGAAGCCACCTATAGGCTGGGAGGAGAGTTGCTAGCAGTCACAAAGGAAGAAAGAGACTTGGGCATCATCATCACTGATGACCTAAAATCATCCAAGCAGACCTCTAAAGCAGTAGGTGGGGCTAGGGGGTGTTAGTGTATTAGTAGGTATCAAGGCTGTAAGAGGGAGGTTTTAATCCTCTTGACAAGACACTGGTTAGGCCTCATCTGGAGTACTGCATGCAGTATTGGAGGCCATACTTTCACAAGGACATTAACTCAAATTGGAGGCAGTCCAGAGAAGGCAACCAAAATGGTGCAGGGACTGCATCGAAGACATATGAGGACAGATTAACGGAGCTCAATATGTATACCCTTGAGCAAAGGAGGGAGAGAGGTGATATGATCGAGGCATTCAAACACCTTAAGGGCATAAACAAGGTGAAAGAGTTCAACATGTTTAAATATAAGAAAAATAGCAGGACAAGAGGACACAGCATGCGATTAGAGGGAGGCCAATTAAGGGGGAATGTGAGGAAATTCTTTTTCACAGAAAGGGTGGTGGATGCATGGAATGGCTTACCACAAGAAGTGGTGGCTATGAATACAGTGCAGGGCTTCAAAGAGGCATGGGATAGGCATAAGGGAGCAATACAAATGACTGTGAATAGATAGGCCACTGACAGAGCAAAGGCCGATGGCACATTTATAAGGTAGAAAAAGAAATGGGCAGACTGGATGGGCCTTGTGGTCCTTATCTGCCGTCAACTTCTATGTTTCTATGTTTCTATGTATAAAAATTGTTTATTTAAAAGTACCTTATTAAAGAATATTGGTCATGAATAACCACTCAGTATCTCATTGAATAAGAAAGTTATTTTGAAATATTAAGAATGTAATAATTATATTTATGTTTTTACATTTAGTAACAACACTGTCAGATACGAATGGCCTGAGGAAGTGGTGTATTAAGCTACGAAACTGTTGTCTACAGTATTATGGTGTGAAGTGAAGATGGAATAAACACATAAACTTTTATGGACTTTTTGGACTATATCTTACAATTTCATGTTTTTGGATTTGGTAGCTATAGTAAGAAGGTCCAGACCTATTTTTACATATTTGGGCATCCTGTATCAACATTTTCACCATTTTGAAACTGTGCATGACAATACTTACGCATCTTTGTATTGCATTGTGATACTTTCGCTTTTGGCCAGTTGTACCGGATGTGACCTCATGAAGAAGTGCGCAGAGGGGAGGCGTGACTGCACTGCAGAGGGGAGCTCTGTCATGGAGGACAGCACCTATGGCAGCAGCGCTGTGCTGACATTGCTGCATCACTGTAGGAGAACACAGGGTCATGTTCTAGAGCTGACCCATTGTTCTTCTACAGTGACAGCCAATCATCTGTGGAGCTCCACCCATGCAGCTGTAGTGAGTGAACCTAAAATGTATAGCAGTCTGGGTTCTTTATTAAACTCAGAAGGCAGAATAGGAAAGGCTATGTCATGAGGTACAACATCACCCACTGATAAATTGCAAGAAAAGAGGAATCATGGGACCCTTATAAGAGACCTGTAAAGAGTAAAGCCTTTCCTAGGGTACCCTAAGGTTTTGACAAATGTCTAGGGTCAGAATACAGCCTGTCTTGCAGAGTTGACAAGGATAGTGATTTTTGGAGTTGTGTTCCTCCCACAAGTGTAAATTTGAATATTTTATCTTAGCAGACGTGACAATAGCCTATCATGTAGCAGAGTAGTTTCTGACATGACAGAAGGGGCACTGAGCAAAGTTAATCAAGAAGTGAATGGAAAGCATAGGAACTGTAAATAGCTTTAGACTGAGTGTGTTTGTTTAAAACTGGTAAAGTTATCAATTTCCTGAGGTATATAGAGGGTACTTCTTGGGCTATACACGCCCCAGTCTCTGCCAGATGCCAACATATTGTTTTGTATGGTACTGCATCAGCTCCAAAATAAAAAAATAGGGACAGTAGCCACAGCTGAGAGAGAGATTCTTAGACTGCATGCCATCTAATAAGGGTATTGAGGGGACTAGAAGTAGAGCCAGAGTAAAGGGGGGGTTGCATATACATTTGGATAGACATCTCATAGCATGTAGATTTGAAAACTGTTGCAAATCATATAGATTTTCAGAATCTTTCTGAAAGAATTCTGTGTGAACATTTTGTGAAAACCTGCTTGCAGTACTCAGATTTTGAAAACCAGTGCACATCATGTAGATTTCTATTTTATTTAGCGTGCTTTATCCTCCACCCAACTGGCCCACATCAGCCTGGCTTCCACCCCCAGCTCCGTCACCCATCCCCCAGGACTTACCTACATGATGTTCCTCCCTGACTTACCCATCAGGGCAGGGCTTTCAGGGGAGCCTCTTCCCCATTGGACCTTTAGCTCAGTGTCCACAAAGCCCCACAGGGTGACAGTGCAAGACCTACTGAGCGAAGCAGGTGGCATACTGCATGGTCAGAATTTTCCCTTCTTCTGTCCCCTAGGAGGCTTGGCATGCAATGACTTTTGTGGCATTCATGTCAACGTCTGTCCAGCTTTTCAGTCTACCTAGCTCTGGCTGTCAGACCCTCAGCTTCCACTAGGGGTCTGTAGAATGCTAGTATCTGACCCCACCCACCCCCTGGATGAGGAGAGTAGTCCTTGGGTTCCTCATTCCTCCTCTGCCCTGCCAGTCCTCTGACCCCTGGGCTCATTCACGAACCTGCATCATCAGTGATTCAAGAAATTGTGCTACCACTGAGCCAGTGGGCTGGCCACATCATGTAGATTTTGAAAACCATTGAGCAGCTATCAGACTTTGAAATCTGTCATACAGAATGAAGAGTTTGGAAACCATAATGTAGTTAAAATATTCATTCAGCATGTAGGTTTCTGTAAAATTTGTGAAGGATTCCTATGCAAATTTTTTGATTTTTAATTAAAGATAACTACTAATCCTTTAAAAAACACATTTGCAATCATATTCAATACATAGTAACATATTAATATAGTACTTGATGGCAGATAAGTACCGCAAGACCTATCCAGTCTGCCCTTTAACCCTACCTTTATTTGTGGCCACTGACCCTACTTGAACTCTCCTTCTCATCTCTAGGGTTCCCTTGTGCCTATCCCGTGCATGTTTAAATCCACCCATTGTGCTTGCTCCCACCACCTCCTTGGCCAGGCTATTCTATGCATCCACCCCCTTTACTTGAAGAGAAACTTCCTAACATTTCTCCTTCTCCTGCCCCCTTCTATTCCCATATCATGCCCCTTCATTCTTTTGCTTCTGCTATACTGACAGATGTTGACCACTTGCACCTTGTTTATACCTTGAAGATACTTGAAGGTTTCAATCATGTCTGCCCTTTTCCTCCTCTCTTCAAGTGTATACATACTGAGGTCTTTCAATTTCTCTCTCATATGTCCTGTTGCAAGCCCTGTACCATCTTTGTCACCCTTCTATGAATCACTTCCACTCTGTCTATGTCCTTACAAATATGTGGCCTCTAGAACTGTACATATTATTCCAGATGAGGCCTCACCAGCATTTTGTATGGTGGTATCACCACCTCTTCTGCTAGTGATACTCCTTCCATGCACCACCCCAGACATGCCGTTGGCCCTCCCTACATCCTATGTACTCTTTTTGGCCATCTTTATGTCATCCAAGGTTATAATCCCCAGATCACTTTCTTCCCTGGTGACCGACAGCAACTCCCCTCTCATCCTGTAGCTCTCACCTGGGTTCCTGCATCCCAGGTGCATGATCTTGCCTTTCTTTGCATTGAACTGCAGTTGCAATTCTTCAGTCAATTTTTCCAGCTTTCCCAGGTCCCTCCTCATTTTCTCCACTCCATCTGGGGTGTCCACCCTGTTGAAGATATTTGTGTCATCTGCAAATGGGTAAACCTTCCCCTCCAGCCCTTCTGCAATGTCTCGTATGAAGACATTAAAAAGGACTGGTCCCAGGACTGATCCTTGAGGTACCCTACTGATCACTACTCCTTCCTTGGATTGGATCCCATTTACCACCTCCTTCTACCTCCTGTCTGCCAACCAGTTCCTAACCTAGTTTACTACCTTGTGGCATATGCTCATGCTACCCAACTTGTTCGCCAGTCTTCTATGTGGGATGGTTTGAAGGAGTTGCTGAAATCAAAGTAGGCAATATCACTCCCTCAATCTACCTCCTTCATCACCCAGTCAAATAAATATATCAGATTTGTTTGACATGACCTTCCTACTGTGAATCCGTTGCCATGGATTCTGGGTTGTATTGATTTCATGTGTTCCATAATCAATGCTTAAGCAGTGCCTTCATAATCTTACCACCACTGATGTGAGGTTGATCAGCCTATAGTTGCCTGCCTCTTCCTGCTACAAATTTTTAAAGAGGTACTACATGTGCCCTTATCCAGTCTTCTGGAACTAATCCTGTTTTGATGGACTCCTGAATATGGCTGCCAGTGGTACAGCTAGCCCTCTGTAGTTCCTTCAAAATCCTGGGATGTGGCGCTGCCTGCCCCACTGCTTTGTCTACCTTTAGCTTTGTGAGCTCCTCCGTGACTCTGTCTTCTGTAAATGGACTGTAGTTCACTCCATTCCCTTTGTGTCTGGATACCCAGCTGTGGTCCCTACCCTCCCTTCAATGAATACTGAACATAAGTATTTATTTAGTATTTTGAATTTTCCAGGTCTTGCTCTACACCTTCCTCTTCATCTCCTCTGAGTCTTGCAATCCCTCCCTAGTCTTCCTTCTTTCCTGATATACCTATAGAATATCTTTTCCTTTCTTCACCATCTGAGCTAGTCTGTGCTCTGTCTGCACCTTTGTGTGCTAACAGCTTCTCCCTGCTTCCTTTAGATGATTTGGGAACACCACTGTACCCTCTACCTTCTGTGTCACCTTATACTTTCTGAAACCCATCCTTTTGGCCCTTACTTTCTCTGCTACCTCTTTTGAGAACCATAGTGGTTTCCTTTTTCTTGCCTTTGTGTCTCTGCCTAATGCATTGGTTCATTGCTTCCACTATGGCTCCTTTTAGGTTTGCTCTCTGTTCCTCAACCCCCCTTCTGCCTCCCTCCCTGTCAGGGCTTCTTTTTTTTGTCAATAGTGAGCTTTATTGAGAAATTTTAATTATACAATCAGAGAAGATAATACATAGATACATCCAGTAAAGTGAAAACAGGGAAGAAAATTGAAAACATGTACAAGTGATTGGTGCCGCCTACTCCATCAACATTTGGGGGAAGGCAGCACAGTGCTCAGTCTAAACAGTCTTACCCCCATACAGTTTTACACTACCAAGATAGGAATGCCCTAACAAGTGGTTAATGGGGGGGATGCTGTTTTGGCATTCTTGATACAAAGGTTCTTGGGTATATTAGATACTCAGCAGGAGAGCTTCGAGCATTCCCCACCTTTTCAGGTAGAGCTGCAGGGCATGTATAATGTAGCTGATCATTTTCCAGTGCATAGTTCGTCTAGGATAGAGTTGTACCATTCCTGGTAGGAGGGGAAGAGAGCGTTCATCCAGTGTTTGAGAATCAGCTATTTTACCATGGCTAAAACTAGGCCAATATGGTATTTCCTGACTGCCTCCATGTTGAGCCCTAACAGGCAGGTTTGGGGGGTGAAGGCATCTGCCAGTCCCATTATAGGGTCTAGCTTAGACCTCACCTCCTCCCAAAGGGGTTTTGCTTTTGGGCAGTTCCATAGAATATGTTTGAGGAATCCATTGTCCTGTTTGCAGCAAGAGCAGAGGCTGATGGTCAGTTTACCCATTTTGAATAGTTTGAACAGGGTGAAGTACAAGTTATGGTTGATTTTGAACTGTATGAGCTTTAGCAGTTTATGCATTTATCTCCTAGAGGCTGGTTGTGTTGTCTGCAATCCTGAACTCTGGGAATTCACCCACTCAGTAGGTACAATGGGCGCTAGTGGGAGCCTTGGTCGGGATAGAAGGTGCTTGTAGAGTTGGGATACTGCATGTCTTTGTTTTGTTAATCCACAGAGGTCAACCCACTTGTCTAAGGGCCTAGTCTCCCAGAGTTTGGGATCAAGGGCCATGGTGAGCAGGTGTCTCATTTGGAAGAATGGGAAGGCAGGAACTCTGGCTGAGGCCACCTTTTGTTGGAATGTCGAGTGAGAGATCAAGGGAGTTGCCATCCAGCAGGGATTCTAGGATCTGGAGTTCTGAGGTTCTCAGAAAGTTGGTTGCAATAGGTTTATTCTGTATCATGAAAGTTTGGTTCCTGGTCAGTGGTTGCACCAGGTCAAGTTATGGTCATGTGCCCAAGAGGTGGTGGAGTTGCTTATAGATCTGTACTGAAGTTCCTATTGGGGATGTTTTGAGGGCAGTGAGGAAGGTTTTGTGCGATGTGCTGGTAAGGGCTTGAATCTGGATTCCTGATGCCTGGCAAAAGATTAGCTCCATCATTTTCCATTGTGGGAAGTAGTCAGTATGCTCAGTGTGGTCTTTATGTGTCCTCCTCCATAAGAATTAGTCTGCATGTGCTGCTAGGTAGTAAAGTTGGAAGTCCGGGAGCTGAAGTCCACTCAACTCCCTGGGTGCAGTGAGCTTGTGATATGCTCTTCTGGGTGGCTTGCCATTCCAGAGGAAGGAGGACAGTGAGGATTTCAGATCTGTAAGCAAGGAGATTTGGAGAAAGCACCCTGACATGTGTAGAGGATACAGTATCTTTGGTAGGATGTTCATTTTGATTATGTTTGTGCATGCCCACAGGGTTAAGGGGAGAAAGGACCATCTGTATAGGTCCTGTCTGATTCTGACCAAAATCGCATTTAGGTTTTGGCTCTGCCATACTCTGTTGCTTTGTGAGATTACAATGTCCAGTTATTTAATGGAGGTTGGACACCATGTCCCCCCCCCCCACACTTTGTGCTGCAAGGGGTTGGAATGTGTGAATGTTCAGTGGCATAATGCAAGTTTTCACAAGATTTAACTTGTAAACCACCACTCATCCAAATTCTTACAATTCAGAGGGGGGGGGTGATAGAGAGAGCCGGGTCCTTCAGGTGCAGAAGTATGTCATCAGCATATGTGGAGATTTTGTATCTGTAGCCTGCAATCTTGATGCCCTTGATTGTGTCATCCACAAGTATCCTCCTCATTAGTGGTTCAATGTATCAGTTAAATAGATAACGGAAAGAGGCAGCACTGCCTGGTGCATGTGTGTAGTTGGAATGGTGGGAAAAGTATTCCATTGCAGTGTATCCTGGAGGTGGGGTTTGAGTTTTGGAGTATGATGCAGTCTATGAAGGATTTGGGAAATGCAAATTCCTTCAGGGTTTGAATAGGAACACCCAGGACACTCTGTCAAAGACCTTTTCAGCATCCAGGGACAGTAGTACCACTGGGATAGCAGAGTTCCTGCATGTTTCAGAATATGGATCAGCTCCACAGGTGATCTGATGTCAGACTGCCTGCATAAAACCCACTTACTGGGGGCCTATTAGGCTGCCCATTACCATTTGAAGTCGAATGGCAAGCACCTTTGCCAGAATTTTAAGGTCCGTGTTTAGGAGGAATATTGGTCTATAGCTGCCCATGTTGGCCAGATCTTTGTCTGGCTTTGTTATGAGGGTTATGAGGGCTTCTTGTAGGCTTGGGTCTAGGCTCATCTCCGCTTTCCCTTTGTTAAAAAGTTTCGCTAGGTGATCAGAGATATTCAGTCCTTGGGCTTTCTAAAACTTAGTACAGAAGCCATCTGGACCCGGTGCTTTGTTTACTTTTAGGGATGAGATTGTTCTATCAATGTCACCTACTGTGACGGGGGCATCCCAGTTGCTCAAGTGTATGTTGTGCCACCTTAGGCAGCTGTGCTCCTTTGAGGAACTGGTGTATGTTCCCAATGAGGGTTTGCTCTTCCTTTCCATATAGCTCCACAAAGAATTCACCAAAGTCTGCAGCAGTCTCTTTAGGGTGGGAGAGGATATCTCCCATTTTGGACTTTATCGAGGTGATCATGTGGCATACCTCCTGCTGTTTGAGTATAAGGCGATGGTGACTTTGCCTTTTCACTCCTGGTCTATATAGCGAGTCTTTGCCTAAAAGATGGTAAACTCAGCTTGTTCCCTTAACAGTTCTCTGTATTTGGCTCTAGCTGCATTGAGTTGCAGCCCTATGGTGGAGTTGGGTGGACCTTTTGCTTTATTTTCTAGGTATCGTATCGTACGTAGTATTTGTGTGCATTCTCTCTCCCTTTTCTTCCCTAAAGGATGCCATCCTGATAAGTTCACCTCGGAGGGTGCATTTAAAGGCTCCCCAGAGGTGTGCCTGTGTTTTAACTGAACCAGTATTCTCTTCAAAAAAGAGTCTAGTGCATTCTTCTATTTGGGCGAGGATGTGTTGGTCTCTTAGAAGGTTGTTGTTTATCCGCCGTATTTTATCTCAGTTAGGTTGGTTGATGGATAGAATTGTTAGGGAGACTGGTGAGTGGTCTGATATTTCTTTGGGCTGGATTTCACATGTGGTGGTTGTTTTTAGGATTGGTTGGTTTACTAGGAAAAAGTCTAACCTAAAAGAGGTGTCATGTGTCACTCCCTGGAGACTGGGTGGAGTATCCATCACACATCTATCACCCCTATGGAGTCCTGGAGCTCTAAGAATCCCCTTTGGGAGGATGGGAGCCCTATTTTCCTGGTTTGGACATATCCAGTCAGTTATACTGGACCAGGTTCCAATCCCCTGCCATTATGATTGGAGTAGGTGACATTGTGGAGACAAGGGATAATAACTTGGTGAAGAAGCTTGACTCCTTCTTGTTTGGACCATACACTGCCACTCATTTATTTTGTGTTAATTGTCTGTTTGTCTTTATTGTAAATTTTTATAGAATGTGGAACATTGTTTGTATAAGACCTCATTGTAAATGAGCCTTGGCTCAACTGAGTACATCCTAATTCATATATATTTATATTAATAAACTTTTTACTACTACTTTACTACTAATATAATTTCTTGTGCGTGAAGGGTCCCTCTGACTACCATGTATCTCCCACTTGGGACTTGATGTTTTTCTACTGGGTGGAAGGGGAGGTTTCTATGGACCAGTATGGCAACACTCGCTCTTTTACTGTTGTCCCTGGCTGCAAATACCTGGCCCACCCAATGTCTCCTCTATAGCTGTCCCTGTTGTGCAGGTGTGTGTGTTTCTTGCAGGAAGGCTATTTGGGTTGTCCGGGATTTCAAGTGCCTTAACTCACTGAGGCCTCAGGAGCTCTTTGAAAGTTCCACCAGTTGTGGCCTGCATACTGTACTTTTAACAGTGCAACCTGGAGCTTTCTGAGCAAAATCAAGCCATAATCAGCATGCCACAAACAAATGCAAATACCTCATGAACCATAACTGCTACACACAGAGTACGGGTAGTAAAGTTGTTCAGCATAAAATTACCTTTCTAATGGTGCTATGCAATTAATTATAAGTAGTTTCTATTTTTTTCTGTATTGATTGAAATAGCGAAAAATGTATTTTTTTTTCAATTAAAAAGAGCAACGTGAACTTTTTTTTGTGGGAAAATATTTAATATATCAACACCAAATTAAGCATCCATACATTAGATGGAGGTACAAAACTAATTTTGTACTAAAAAGCAATTTTTCTAACATGATACATGTATTTTTTTTCCATTTTATTCAAGATGGCTAGGTAAAGCTTGAGAGACAAATATCAGCTATATACACACCATATCATACAAAAATGCAAATATCTTCTAAAGTATACATGACAGACACAAAGTATTGGCAGCAAAGTTGTTCAGCACAAAATTATCTTTCCAACGGTGCTATGCAGTCAATTCTACTCACTTTGGTTTATGAAATATTTATGTTTTAAGCAGTGACATCCTCAGATGTCCTAAGTCCTTAGTGGCACAAACTGTAGGACGTCTGGAGGCATTAAAGACCTCAGGAATATCTTTTTCTGCCACCTACAGGCATCTTGGGGCCTCAATGAGTTAAAATCTGGTATTTTGTTTTCCTTCGTTTGATCTCCTTCACATTCAATGTAGTGCGTTTACATGGATTAGGCATTATATTGGGTTGGTAATGGATATGTGTGAATGTAGGCTGGCACCTGCCTTGGGCATATGTGGTGGAGGTTGTGTTGGTCTCAGTGGGAGTCTAGTACCACCAGGGTGTTGGCTAGAGTGTTTGCTGATTGGAATATATTCAAGTGTTTCCTGCCCTTACACCCACTTTTCAAATTCCATTTTCAAAGGTAAAATTTGCACTTGTCTCACATAACTACATCTACAGAAAAACATATACTCAAGGCCTCAACTTTTCTGCAGCACACTGGGACCATGTTCTGTGTCAAGATTTCAATTTGCCACAGACCTTCTGCGGCATTGGTTTGTAATTTCTGCAGCAGTTGTGAGGCACTTACGAACTACCACATCAAAGTGTGAGCTTGTTATTCTGACTTCAAGTCCATGGCAATGGTTATAGCAATCAGGATGGGGGAAAGCACAGTAACACTAGTTCAAAAAATAACAGACTTATAGAAATAATTTTATATCTAAAAAAGCAAAAAAGATATCTATCCCATAAGGTCCTAGCCTATTGCATAAATGGAATGAGCAGAGGGGACCTTATGTGATAAATAAGGTATTTCTATACTCATACTGTCTATACCAGTAATGAGGTCCTCACTGTTTATCACTTATATATTTATATGTGCTGTCTACACCACTCAAGAGGTCTGTACAGTGTATCACTTATATATTTATATGCAAGTGGCTGAGTATTCAAAGCAGTTGCACATGGCACAACCGAGTTGCTCCAGCACAAGTGAGGATTGCACCAAGATGGATATTCAGTGGGGAGCCATTGTGCAGCGCAAATCTCATTGTGCCAATGTGCACTATAATGAATGCAAGCGCAAAAGCAGGGTGTTCCCATGAATATTCAGCACAGTGCGATCATTCAACAGTAAAACCATGGCGCAAGTAATGAGCAAAGCCTGGATGCACTGAGCAGACTTGAGCCTATAAACACAGGGTGCAAGCACACAGACAGCACTTGCGCCAGATGAGAGGGAGAGAGAGTGGCAAGAGAAGGTGGACTGACAGACAAAGATATTAAGGGAGACAGACCCAGTAGGGACAGAGTGACTGACACAGGCAGCCACAGGAGTAGAGGGACAGAGGTGGCAGTGGAGAGTGAGCCAGGAGCTGAGAGAGAAAGAGGGACAGGCAGGCATAGTGTCACACAATGCACCAGGGTGGCATATAGCCTGCAGAAGCCAACTGCCCAGGGGGAGACAGGACATCAGGGGCCATGGATAGTGCACCCTTTCTAATGGAGGCTGTAATGAGGGCTGTGAGGGGGCAAGAGGAACAGTGACATGGCTGTGGAAGGGCCTATTGGTGGTACACCCAGAACAGGTAGTACTATGCCCACACCACCTTCGAGAACTACACAGATATGGAGATTGTGGGATGGTACCACCTGAACAGGGCCATTCTGAGGCAGCTCTGTGAGCTGTGCAGTGAGGAGATGCAGGCACCCACAAGACAGAGGCATGCAATGTCTGTGGAGACAAAGATGACAGCTGTCATGTGCCTGCTCACCACAGGCACCTTCCAGAGACCAACTGGGAACACCAAAGGCATAATTCAGTTGGCCATGTCATGCCTCCTCACAGAGTTCCTCAACACTCTGCTGCCACATGTTTCTGAATACATACATTTCCCCAGCACAGAGGTTTAGCATACAGCAGCCATGCAGGACTTCCACAGGGTAGCACACATGCCTGACATGCTTGGGGCCTCTGACTGCACCCACGTGGGCAGCCGCATGCCACCTGGCCCTGAGGGTGTGGCCTATATGAACAGGAAGGGATTCCCAAGTGTGAACTGGCAGGTGGTGTGCGATGCCAAGGGGTGCATCACAAATGTCTGTGCCACACACCCTGGGGGTGCACATGATGCATTCATCTGGCACAGCTCTGTGATGAGCCACAGGTTTGAGCATGGGGATATCCCAATGGGCCACCTAGTGGGTGAGTATGAGATGGGCAAGGGGTGCTGGGAAAAGAAGGCCATGGGATGGGGGAGCGCAGGGTGGGTGTGCTGGTGAGGGTGACAGAGACAGGCAAGGGGCACAGCAAAAAGAGGACACAGGGCTAACCATGTCCCTATCCATACAGGAGACAATGCCTATCCACTGAGGCCCTGGCTGCTCACCCCCTATCGGTGTCCAGCATCCTCAGCAGAGGAATGCTGCAATGAGGCACATGCTAGCACACAAAACATCATTGAGTGTGTATTTGGGATGCTGAAGGCACGGTTATGTTGCCTAGATAGGTCTGGTAGTGCCCTACAGTACGGCCCCTTGAAAGCCTGTGGCCTATTCTTGGCCTGCTGCATACTGCACAACATGGCGATTGACCATGGGATAGCTGTCGAGGCTGATGAGGGTGACAGTAGTGGGGATGACTAGGGCATTGGTCAGAGGGTGGTGGACAGCCCCCCCGGGCGGAGGGATCCCAGGCTGCAGAGGATGGCATGGCAGCATTGGGACACCAATGTACAGGAGCACTATGGTACATGCAGGTAGGTGGCGCCAAATCCACACACTGCCTACATACACAGGTACAGCACACAGGCAGGGGCATGCATGGCAATGGGCATGCACAAACCGAGGTGTGGTGCAGAGGTAGGGGACTCAGTGGCACACAGCCACCCATGACTGCACACAGCAGCAAACAGCAACACACTCACACAATCATGCTCCCAGACCCTCGCATAGTTGCAGGATCAGATGCATTGCACTGGTGCACAGGTGCAACCGTGCAGATCTGCCCTCATCACACCCATGCCATACAGGCCAGTGGCCAGGCAGGCATGCACACAGGCAGTGTGCAGAGTGACACACAGGTGCCACACCGTGGTATGCACACACACACCACCCATGTGTGCACAGGGCAGTGACAGCAGGCTGCAGTCAGGGTGGCATGCACATCAGGGCTGCTGTGTGGAACCATGGCCACTGCTGCCATGGGGTGGCCATGCCAGGGGACAATCAGCAGCCACAGGGGGTGTTGCAGCAGCCCTCAGGGGTTGTACTACTGGACCATGACTGGGTCCATGCAAGGGTGTAATCACCCAAACAGGCCAACCCCGGTTTGCCTGAGATGCCAACAGCAGAGCCCGTGTAGACAGGGAGGTGTCACCTGGACACTGCGATTGTGGGGTGGACAGCACACTATGTAGTGTCTATGGTGGCTGGCTATACCTGTGGCTTCCAGTAGTGCAAAGTCCATCTGTGATCACATTGGCTATGCATTCCTGGGATGCATTCATGTCCTCTTGCAAGCACTGTGTAGCCACTAGGAGCTGCTCGGTGCCCCCTTGTGCCGCTCAGCCACCTGGTACACGTTCGTGTGCAGTGCACGCACCCCAGCAGCAAGCAGCACCTGTTGCCCCATGGAGGTCCGCAGCAAACTGGTGTGCTCGGCCAATGGGTCAGCACCCAGGGGAACCTGGGTGGGGCACCAACCCTCCTGCATTGAATGACCATGCTGCACAGCACCCCCCTCAGGTTTACACTGCACAGTGGGGTTGCTACCAACTGGCTGCTGAACACTGACCAACACCTGAGTGGCTGCACCACAACACCACATGGCACTACTGTGGCAGTGCACACAGCACACCTTAATGGCAGCGGGCAGCTGTCCCACCACTGTCAGGATGCTGGGTGCATTGCCTGTGATGGTATCTGGTAT
The DNA here is from genome assembly GCA_016271365.2 of Neoceratodus forsteri. Classification (NCBI taxonomy): domain Eukaryota; kingdom Metazoa; phylum Chordata; order Ceratodontiformes; family Ceratodontidae; genus Neoceratodus; species Neoceratodus forsteri. The sequence goes on from CM057451.1 coordinate 422,278,448, forward strand.
GGGCATCTCCCCACAACACCACCCATGCTGTCCAGGATTATGGTCAGGTTGTCATCAATGTCAGACCCCACCCTGATCTGTGTCTTCCACGAGAGGACACGAGATTGGCATCCTGGAAACACATACAGGGCCTTGTCCAACCCCATGCCCAGGAAATCTGGCTGGACAGTGGTGTGTGCTACAGCAGATCAGGCCCCAGATGCCCATGGAGGTGGATGGCTGGTCTCCAGGGCTGGGTTTGTATCCATGGCTGCTGCTGGTGCCCCATCATCTGCATGCAGCCGTGCTGGTGCTGAAAGAGAAGACAGATATGCTCAGTGATGCAAGGCCCCCATTCCCCAAGCCCCCTACCCCCAAACACAGCCACTGCTTGCTGTGCATGCCCAACATATGTACCATGCAGTGATGGGCTGTCACCCATCTGGAATCCTTCACTTGGCACACCCTTCACACTGCTGTGGTGCATGGTGGCTGCCACCAACTCCTACTGCACCGTGAGCTATGGTGCATCTGCAGACCCCCATCTGGTGGCTTTCCAGGCTGCACAGATGGCTGCCACCTCCTCTTTGATGTGCTGCTTATTGGTGCCCACCTTCTTGCAGCACTCCTGCACTGACCGCTGGTGGCTGCCCTGCTGGTTGATGCATGCCACCACCTCCTCCAAGGCCCCAGCCCTGGCCTGTGGTGTGGTCGTGACATGACTCAACAGTGGCTCCCTGTTGAAGTAGGCCTCAAACAGGGCCTCTGCCTTTGTGTAGTTGGGCCTGCGTTTGCGAGCAGGCCCATGCTCCTCACGCTCCTCAAGTTCTGACATGTTGTTCCAGTGGACATGGACAGCACAGTGTGTCAGTATCAGCAGCACCCTACTCCATCCCCCCTGCTGTGCTGGCTGGGCTAAGCAGCATGCTCAACTTACCTCAGATGGTTGCAATACTGGTCCATGGCCTGTGCCAGTCTGTGGTGCTTTTATAACGCAACTAATGCAAATGAGTATTGGCGCAAAGATAATGACATGCTAATTTCCTCAGTGCGCCACACATTGGCTGATGAGCTCATTAGCATGTGGCAACTGAATATCGTGAATTTGCTCCATGTGCAATGAGATTGCTCTGGAGCAAGTCACGGCACAATGCCCAGGCATGCACACTGTGCAGGACCGCAGTGCGCATGCACCAGTTGGTGTGCTCCTGCCTATTGCTCACTGTGAGCCAACTGCGCAATAGGGACCATGCCGTACGGTGTACCATACCCACTATTGTGCACTGGAGCACTGTGCAGCACCTGACCCCTGACCCTGGTGTGACCCCTGACCCCTTGTCACTCCCCTGCCAAGTGCCAGTCTGGCAACGCACATGTCACGCATCTCCAGCATTGCGTGATGGGCGGACACAGCGCATGTATCCTCGAAGTGCACCTCTGGCACATGTTGTGCCCACATGTACCTCCAGCTGCCATATTGCTTCTCCACATTGTGGTTGGCACTATGGCACAGCATGGAGTTCAGCAGGTGAGGAACTGGTCACAGGTGGAGCTTGTCAGAATCTGGTGGCATGCATACAGCCACATGCCCCACAGCTATTTGGCCAGGTGCCCTGCAGCAGCCAAGGGCTGATGTCTGGCAGGGACTGCTGCCAGACTGCAGCAATGCAATGGGGTGGCTAGGACTAGGGAGCAATGCCGCACAGATATGAGCCTCATGCGGTGGGACCAAGGGCACCTGTGATGGCTGCAGGCACACATCCAGTGAGGGGCAGTGTCACGACCAGGTAAGTCATCCCATTCTGCATGTGTGCCCTAGTGCTGTACTGTGGTGTTGGCTGAGGCTGTCTGGCATCCCTGCAGAGGTGTACACTGTCATTGTGTGCACTGCAGAGTGGCATTGCCAGCCACAGCTTGCTATGCGATGCAGCCATGCAGGATGTGTCGGCAGGGCACACCCTATGCACAGGGGTGGGGGTGGTGGGCACATACTGTGGATGATTCTGATGTGTATCTGTCTTTGTTCCATTCCCAGGACCTGAGGTTCACTGCTGCTTGAGGCAGCAGGAGTGGCGGAAGCAGCGCAGCAGGCCACACTGAGCCACGGAGGTGGTGGAGGGGCAGGACCAGCACCAATGTGGCTGCAGGGCAGGTAGACACTGTTTTGATCCTGCACACTTTACAGGGGGTCAGCAGGGGAGAGTAATCTGCTGTAATCAATGTAGAGTAAATGTGTATAAACAGTCAGTGTAGGTAGCACTCTTGCATGTTGTACATCTTGTACCTCTATAACCAATGGTTCTTGGTCTGTTCCCCCAACATGACTCTGAACCTTTTTGTGTTCTGACACCACCCTGACCTGCACAAAGAAATCAAAATACTCTCATTTGAATGCTATGTTCCTGCACTTTTTTAACTTATAACTTCATGACCCTATCTGCATTCAGGATTATCCTGACTCAAAGGAGGTTTCAATCACTGTCTTTTATACAACTACATGACAGCACAAACATTAAAAAATTTACGTTTAGACATAAACATCAGGAAATGCACTACAATTGACTGCAGCCCTAACAAGGCATCACTTAAAGTAAATGCCATTAAAAAAAAAAAAAAAACAGGCACAGATACCACCAGTGATTCTGTCTGTCTGTCCTGCTTTTTTTCTTCATTTTCTAATACATAATATTCTAGTTGTGGCAGCATAAGAAGGTCCAGATCTCTTCTCTTTTCATCTAATTTCCTTTGTTTTTTTTGTTTTATTTATACATTAGGGAACATACATGAATAGACACTGAGAGGCAGCTTAATTAAACTACTTACCCTACAGTATATAGGCACTATAAATGTTTCAGTAACAGATGCTAACAATGCTAACAATTAACATATCTTATGTACTTTAGAAGCCTTTGTGTCTGTGCCTGTAAACCCACTAGCTAAGCCATTTTACTGCATAATTTGGGCAGTGTTGGAGAATGGGTCTGGGTTGCTATAAATAACATACCTTTTCCAAAACATGAGGATCCACTCACATAAATGCATTGCTGGCTTAGTAAAAATGGCAGTCTAAATTGCACCTCCTATTAATAGGCATGATACTTTCAAACTTCCTCACTGCTTGAAACATGTATTATGGATTTCTGAGACAGTTCATAAGTAAAAGGCACAGCATCAGAGCTGCAAGTGTACTGACATTCCAGCTTTAGTGCAAAGATGGCAGAGTTAACAGAGTTCTGCAGTTGCGACTATGCCACTAAACAGTCATCTGATATACATAAAAGTTAATTATACAGTATATTGTTGATTATTAAAAATGTAATTATTATTATGTATATCACATGAATGTGGTGCCTCAAAAAACTGAAAACACAAATGAAACAGTAGAAAAATCATCAGCATTGCATACAGCAAAAAAGCTAATGTCACACAAAGACTAACCATGCGATGCTCTGTACTTATTCTACCCAAAGTTCCACTGTATGGCTTTGTACTGATATCGGCAGTACTCACACTGTGTCCTTGAATACATTCTATATAGGGGACCCATGTTAACAGGTTATAAACATGCTGCAGAGTTAGATTGGAAAAAAAGGCTCCATCTCTGTTTTTGAAACAGAATTACATTTATTGAGAACTGACTGAACGCAATACAATTTATTAAACTGAACTTTATATGAGCAACAGAGAACACCTGAGGAAGCTTTCTTTTTTTCTTAATATGGGAACTGTCATTTTAAAAAAAAAAGTGGTACTAGTCTGTTTGCAGAAGTCCAACTCATTTACAGTACTCAAAGCCATAATAACCTGATTTTAGGTTATTATGGCATTTGAAAATGTCTGAATTCAGATTGATAAAGGGAGTCGCCAGTTAGTATTAACATTTTTCAGCTTAGCTTTGAGGTTGTTATTTTTATAATAAAATTTAAATAGGTAAAAATACCAGGGTAAAGGAGCATATCTTTTTTAATCAAGGATGGTGATACAGGGTGGAGTGGATCACAAGACTAACATGGCAAAGGGATGAATTATTTTTTTTTTGTTTTCTTTTACCATGGATCTGGGAAGGGGAATGGCCACTAGCCTACCAGCTCAAATGGGCACATTTTTCATTTGTTCCTCAATAATTGGGTTTGAGGAGTGGGTGAGCCACTAGACACCAGGAAAATAGAACAAATATTGTTTTTGAGTATCACTGGGAAAAGTCGAGAATTGAGCTCGGTATTGGGCTTGAGAAAAGTTAAAGTTTTTCTTTTTGCAAATGCCACCTGCTGGTGCACCTGTATAAACACCACAAAAGACAAATTCAGGCACTTCAGGCAAATTCTTGGTTTAGGATGAGTTGCTATTACCACCCTGTGGATTAAGCATGAATTACACTGAAAGCTAACTATATCACACCACATAATTGCCATTGGTGATGCAAGAGAGATATGCTGAGTAGTGCAGTTCTGCACTGGTCAATACTGCAGTACTGGGCAACTTATCTGTAGTGACCACTGTGCATACATATACACATATATGCAGCCCACATGCAAATACTGATACCATTAAGGAGTGAAGGGAGAGCAGTCACTCCCACATGGAAATAAGGATACAATTACACTATGTCAAGAATTATTGATGGTTGTTCTCCCACAGGCAAATAAGACTATGAATATACTTTAATAAAATGTAAGGAAATTATTGGCAGAAAACTTTATTATTGCATCAGTTAGGATTCCACCACCAAAAGTAGAGATGTGGTGTTAGGGTTGTGACTTGGGATTGTCAGCGCTAATGCTCACCACATTCTACTATGCTGTTCCATCTCAGATTCCTTAAACATGCAATGTGGTCAGTGTTAGGGCTGACAGCCTCAGGTCACACCCCTAATGGCTGCTGGTGCATGGAGGGTGGTGGTGGATGGGATGTTAGGGTTGGAAACCTCAACACCACATTTTCCTATTTTTAATAGTGGAACCCTAACTGATGCATTAACAACATTTTGGCCAAGAATTTTATGTTACCTGTGTTCTTTTTCCTTTTGGTTTCTGTTACTTTGTATAAATAAAATATCCCTACTCTTGCAAAATGTGCCTCAGGTTCTTTTACTTCTAGCTGAAACTCACAAGGACAGCACTAGAGATGGATAGAAGGGACCTTGGTTTAACATCTCATTTGAAGGATGGCACACTCCAATAGTACAGCACCCCCAGTACTGCACTCAGGTGCCAGCACTGAACATATTAACCCATCCCAGTGTGGGATTAAAACCCACAACCTTCTGGCCCAGAGGTGGATGTGCTACCAACTGAGCCATGCTGACACCAAGAGACACCCCTATAAAAATATTATGCATTGAATCTGGAACAATCCTATTGGAATTGCTTGTAATAACCCACTCATTTTGATGTTGGAGGAAAATCTGAGCTATGGAGAATAAAAGGATTGTGTTGGTTTCGATTTCTTAACAAACCTTTCAAGGATAAATGGTTTATGAAACAAAATGAAAGACTGCAAACTTTTGGCTTAGAGCCTAGTTGGTCTTGCAATGCAATTACAAATCCTGTAAGAGATATGAGAAACTAGCAAAGTAATGTCTGCATGAAAACTATGATTACAAGGACAAAAATAGGTTATCAGATATGAAAAGTTTAAAGATGTATAACACTGAGAAAATGAATGTAAAAACTGTACTGAAGTTATTATTCTGGGAAAGTGCCAAGCAGAGAACTGCATTAGTGAGATGAGACTGGGGCTAATTAATAGCCCATGTGGAGGGTGGAGTCTTTGGACTAGGTCCTCAACTTTTAACTTGTGTCCTTGTAATATTAATTAACCCTTAGGCTGCCAGAAGATTTAGAACATATAGGTTTTTTAGGACATGTATACATGCCAGCAGCACAGAAAGGGTTTGTTCATTTAACTATAGCAGACTTGCTATTGAAATGTAGATGATTCACCTCTCTCTTCACTAAGTGGTTGAAGGACACTGATGAACACAAAGCAGTTAAATTGTTACAGTACTTGCACAGGATAAGCACATATTGTGTGGTGTTTCATAATTTGCACATATAAAGTTTTTAAAAATAGATAGTCTTGCATTGTCTGGTATGTTAAATCTGAATTTGAATTAACTCACATGATAAGCTGTTTTTTATACTTTTTACATCCAACAAAAATCTGATCTGATCTGATCACTTGGCACAAAGTCTATTTTCATGGGCAATCCTAGTGCACAGGGAAGTTAAGTGATTTGCTTAGGGTCCCACAGTGTGTAAGTGAATGTTGTCAGTGTTAAACACTGATCTTCTGGCTGTACCAAGCTCATTCACAGCTCATTGCTCTGACCACTTGGTTACACTGCCAGAAATAGACTATGCCAACTACAGTACACATAGAAGCTCAGATTGTTTTAAATGGTTTGCATGATAGACCCTCTTATGTTTATAAGAGTGTCTGGAATGTTTAGAAACAAACAATCCTGACTTGCTACAAATGAAGTCATGATTGATAATATATGGATTGAGTGTGTTTCCTGCATATAAACAGTGTGGGTAATTTTTTTGTTTTGTGTTTGTCTGACTGGTAAGGAGGTCTAGGAAATATTTCCTTTTTTTCAGCCTTGTCTGGGGGGGGGGGTGTAGATAGTACTGATTCATAAGGAGGTATGTTATGATGTGTGTGGTATAATGAAAGGAGGGAATTTAGCCAGGACACCAGGGAAATTCCCTTACTCTTTTAGTAGGGATGGGATGGGGGTTATGTACTAATACAGATTTTTTATGTTTGAAGTACATGTATGCTGTAATACTTATTTTTGTTTTTGATTTCATTCATTATGATTTTGTATGAAGTAATACAAGTTTGTGTATTTTGTTTTTAAGTTTTTGAATAAAAAATTCCCCTACTCTGCCTGCAGGGGTGCTGCCACTTCCTGTGGATAGGATGTAGGGACCCGGTTTGCAGTTGGACACAGGAGGAGGAGGGAGCGATGATGTGGCAGGGGTGCAGGTTGTGCTGCAAGGATCCCAAAATGGTGAAGGAGGTGGTGAAGGTGCTGCTCCTGCTTCTAGCTCTGGATATCTACCAAAAACAATGAAGGAACTCATTAATATTGGTTCTAATGTCCAACAAGCGACCACAGAAAGGATTGAGCAACCTGGTATTTCTCAAGATTTACAAGCTGAAAACACAGGACTTCCTGTCTTTAAGACAGCTTTTCCAATGACCTCACAGGGTTCTAGCTCTTCTAGTAAAACCCTGACTGTTGCTAACTCCCAGCCAACTACTGACCAGGATACTAGTAGGCAGGCTGGAACTTCAATGCAAGTTATGGGCCCCAAAGAGTTGACCTTTAACCATGATGAGAAAAGTGGAACTTTACCTAATGTACAGGACAGAAATGATACTAACTTTAAAATGAGTGATTTGTTTAAAACTGTAGGGGAACCCACTCAATGGCGAAACATAGTTCACCTTAAATACTTAGGAGAAGTGGCTTCAGCCCCTGCATGAAGAACTGTACTGCATAACATGTTAAAAGACTCACTGGGGATTAGCCCCATGGAACTGTTTGCATTTATACATATCAAAGGCGAAACAGTTTATGATCTCAGTTTTAAAACTGTTGGTACTCTAGAGAGATTCTGGGTGCAATATGAACAAGTGAAAACGTCCCCACTGTGGAGTCCATTTTTGTTGATTCCCCTCACTACGCCACTTGTTAAGCTCATTACGTTGCTTTTTAGGAGTGAGGGGGGGTCAACATAAATGATATTCGGTATTGGTTAAAGTAGAGATGTGAATTGTTACACACTCCACATCCTATATTAGATGAGGACCTGGTCTGGACGTGTGGGTGGAAAATTAAGGTGCAGTTAAGACAAACAGAACAGGGGATAATACACCTGCCAGGCAGTTTTTACATAGGTTGAGACAGAGAGATTTGCTTTTACCCTAGGCATCCATGAACATGCCATAAATGTGGTTCCCAGACTCACCTGAGTTACACATGTGACCAACCATGATGCACACTATGCCTTAGAGATGGGCATGTTAGCTTAGGGTCCCCGAACCCTCAGGTGTGCAAGCTATGTGATGAACATGGGCATACCTATCCACAGTGTCCCTGGGCTGAGCATAACAGGGTGGACCGGGTTCCCCAAGACCACACTAGACTTATTATAGAGATGCAGGCTCAAGCACTAGCCAAACTAGAGGAGGCGTCACTTGAGTTGGTAACTCATGAGGTTTTCACAGCCCAGACTGATACTTCAGCTGTAGAGGTTCCTGTAAACCCAGTATTATATCCTCAAATTGCAATCTGCAAAGTGAGCTACCAGGCATTTCAGGTGCTCCTCAGACCCAGGACGCTCCCCACCAAAGACAGGGAACAGTAACACAAGGCAGCATGCTTCCCTCCAAGAGCTGAAGTCCCTTCACCCTGTCCTGACACCTAAATGAGGAAGGAGAAGAGGAAATCAGATTCACGCACTCCCACTAAAACGATTCTCACAAGGAACATGTTTCAGGCCTTAGCGAAGAGAAGGCAGTGGGGGGATACTGAAGGGGAAGATGCAGATTCTGACTCTTCTGCTGCTTCTTCCTCTAAAATGGAATTTTCCTTTGAATCAAGTAGGGGGAAGAACTCAGGGGGACAACATTGAGTGATACAGCACCCAAATGGATGAATTTTATGGCAACTACGAGGGTCCCATTTTGATAAAAGAGGTAACCAAGGTCCATCCACTATTTTAATTAAGTAAAATGGCTAATCTGTTTCAGTTAAGATGCTGCACGCTGAATGTGTGCAACATCAAAACATTTAGGAAACAATTCATTATTTTTGCCTTTCTGCAATCTGTGTAACATGACTTTTATTTTTTGCAGGACACTCAAATTAAATCCAGGAGTGAATTAGCTCAAGTAAAGAATAAATGGAGATCTGGGCCTTCCTTCTGCTCTGAAGATGAAGACACATGCAACGGGGCGGGAATCCTCTTTCCGGGTTTTACTTACAAAATCTCCAAAGTTATAGATATTTCACCTGGGAGGGCATTAATGGTGGATAGTACTTATGGGTCTCTTAAACTCCGATTAATTAATATACATGCTCCTCAGAGCATTGCAGCTAGATCTTCACTTTTTCTTAAAATTCAACCATTCTTATTCGCTACTAGGTATGTCTATTTTGGTGGAGATTTTAACTGTGGACTTACTCCTGTCGACAGGGGGAGTAATGCTCACAAAACATTTGGGGATACAGCTACCCTACAAAAACTAACTCAATCAGCCAAGCTGGTGGATGGGTACTGAGCCATACATCCTTTAGGTGCTAAGACTTATTACAGAGGAATTTAAGCTACATGCATAGACTATGTGTTTATTTCCAAAAATGTAAAAGTTTACAAGTGGCTGTGATCCCTCAAGCATTTGACCATTTGACAGTATCCCTAGTATGTACACCAGCAGGGGTGGGGGCCCATTCCATACATTCCTAAATTTAGATGGAAGCTAAACAGCTCACTACTACTAGACAATATAATCTCAAGGAGGTGTGTGAATTTATTGCAGGCAAGGGTCTCCATTTTTGATGCCTTCCACTCACCCGTTGCTTGGTGGGAAGACACCAAATGGAACTACAGGGCTTCTTTATAAGGACTGTGAAACATAGGTCACTGTCTGCTTATTTCAAATATACCCAATTACGGCAACAGCTGTTGAACACACTGTCATTGGCATATGAGACTAAAACAAATTGGTGTGAACAAATAGAGAAGCTTAAATCAGAAATGGCTACACACCAATATAATAGGGCATTTTCACTGAAACTAGAGGAGCAAGCAGAACCCAAATGACAAAATCATCTTTAGATGTTTTTAAAAGCTGCTTGGACAGAGTTTCGCCACATTTATTGAGCAGATAAAAGACCCGAGACTGGTGTAGAATACTCCTCCTTCAACATTTAAACCGGGTCATTCAATCCCATCTGGAAGAAATGTTTGGCTCTGCACCCGCAAATCAGCATATTTTCACTATCTTGCTGGATTAGATATCCCTAGCATCCCAGAAGATCAATTGCAGGCTCTGACTGCCCCTATAACAGTAGAAGAAACAGCTTGGGCTATTAAAACAGAAAGAGCACCTCTCCAGGTGCTGATGGTCTGACTGCTGAAATATATTTAATGTTTATAAATGTTTTGGCCCAATTCTGACTTCTGTTTTCAATAATATAATAGACACCTGCTCTATTCCTAAAACATTCTCAGATGTCATAATGATACCTTTATTTAAAAAAGAAGACAGGTCTGATGAAAACAAATTGGAGGCCACTCAGCCTTTTGAATGTGGATTATAAAATATTTGCCACAATTTTATTACATCGGATTCTACCTATTGCAGCCCAAGTAATCTCTATAGAACAGACCTGTGCCATCCCAAATAGGTCAATGATACACACCCTTTCTCTGTTTTAAGATACAATACACTCTTGCTCTCCAGAAACCCAAGTGTTTTTTCTCTCTGTAGATCAGGAAAAAGCGTTTGACCGGGTGTACCATTATTATTTATTTCAAGTGCCACGGCAGTATCACATACCAAAGCAATGTATTTCATGGGTAGAACTTATAAATAGCACAGCCTGGATTACTCCTTTTATTAATAATTCTCCCAGAGATGTCTTTCGAGGGAAGAAAGGGGTTAGGCAGGGATGCCCTCTAAGCCCCCTTCTCTATGCCTTTCAAATTGAACCCCTTTTAAGAAGACTTTCACACCACTCTCACATCCCAAGACTGATACTGAAAGGGTTTCCTATTCTTATTGTTTTGGCTTATGCAGATGATTTATGTATCTGCACCACCCCTCTACTAAACCCTTCAGAAGTTATTTCTGCAATCAAAGACTTTGAGAAATATTTAAGTTCTAAACTGAATTATCATAAAAGCACAGCAAAATATGTCCCTAACCTAACTAGTTCCCAAGCCCCTATCTCTATAGTCAACATTCTAATTATGTTGTATCCAATTACAATATTGGGTATTTATTTTGGCAGCTCAGATGATGCAGAATTCAGTTGGGCCCTGTCTCTGTATAAAGCAGACAGAGTGGTGGCATTATGGAAAGGACGAACCATAGCTAAGAGGAAATGGGTTTTGCTACTGAAAACCTTAACACTCCCTCTGTTTGTACACACAGCTTGTATGCCCTTTACCAGATAAATTAGAGCCAGACTGAATAATGTATTCTTCCAGGGATTCTGGGAAGCTGGTTGAACCCGTAAGATGTATGTATACGTATCATGACTACTGCTTGGGAGGAGTGTGGATGATTCACCTCATAGTGTGTTTTCATAGTCTTTTCTTAAGCTTTGCATTCCTTGTTTATTACATCCTGCCCCGCTGGATCACTTTGTTAGTGTGCTCTCTCCTTCATGTAAGGAATGGCTAAGAACCCTAATAAAATGCCAAGAAATTTTCAAAAATATAAGCCACCAAAACTTCTGGTCCCCACTATGCTTAAAATGAGGCAATGGAAAATGGATAGTAGCACCATTCAGACACAACCACATAGGCAGCTTCATTTTTCTATTCTCCAGAACAACTATTCAGGACCACCAGTTTTGTTGGACACTCAAGGCTTGGCCGTAGACAACACAAGGGTATTCACACAACTCATTGACACTAGGCTCCCAAAAAACTTTGGAACACTACTTGGTTGCCCTGTTTTGGAAGGTTTGGAGTACGGAGCAATTTTAAACATAAATCTATAGAGGAAAAAAATTGTTTTAGGGAGATCTGCACAGACCAATTGGAGACCATGCAGCATTTTTTCTTGGAAAGCCCATACAGTGTAGAGTTTTGGACGATGTTCCTCCACAAATAAAAAGGCAAATGGTTCACCCATGTCTCTTTATGGTATTTTTCTGCCTACATTGTCTCAATACCATGCTAGCACTTTGAGGCTTATATTTGCACTCTGCAGATATTATCTATGGCAAGCTAGATGTGCCCGTCTACTGCAACAGAAGGTATTTACTGGGGCACATGTGATTAAGCAAATCCTATTAGAACTAAAGTCTATCCATAATGCTGAACAGGGGAGTTTGCCAAGATCACAATTCAGTAAATACTGGGCCTCATGTGCAAGGATCTGGGAGGATTAAACTAAGGAGTCTTGAAATGATTTCAAGGATGGGCATTACATGAATGTATGGCTGAAATACTCTTTAATTTTGGTTTGATTTGAATAATTTATGAATGATTTAACCCTTTTTTTTATTTATGTTGTTTTTTTTTCTGCCTTATAGTTTGTACTTAGCTTTTGTGTGATTTAACACTGTGCCTTATTATTTGTATTTGCTTTTGATGATTATTACAATAAAAAATTCCCCTACTCACCTGTAGGGGGAACCGCTGATCATCTCCATGATGGCCAGTCCTGGTAAGTAGTAGGAGAGGATGGACATTGTGGAGGCTGGGGAGTAGGTGACACTGCAAAAGACCAAAGGGTTTTTTGATGCTAAAGGTCCTAAGGAACTGATAACTGTTTCTGAGATGTTAGTAGAGTCGGCAGCTACTGAAGTTTTGCAAATGGCCAACAGCACTGAAATGGTAACTTCTTCAGATATTTTAACAGAATCCAGAGCAATTAAACTGCAGAAACTAATGCATGCAGAAGAAAAACAATTTTGAGCCAGACATCTGGAACGAACTGGCAGCTGCATTGAGCAAGATTTGAACCTCAGAGAATGGAGGAAAAATGGGCCTCCTTGGCAATGGAGTCCAAGCCTATAGTACACCCACAGCAATCAAAGCAGGAACTGACACTCTGATATCAATTCAACTACAATCTAATCATAACATGGACAAAATAATATTCCAAACAACTCCTCACAATCAAAGCAATGATACCGTTTTCATGTTTGTAGCTGCTTCAAAGTCGGGACTAAGCACTAAGCAATAGGACCGGTTGTGCCAGATGGCACCCAAAACACAACAAGGATTACTTCAAAGACTAATTCCTTGTCAATGGATTCAACAATTCTGGTGGCAGGCTGCAAAAAACTCTGGAATCAAGCAAAGAGGCCACAGAAGCTACATTACCTAAATATCATAAAATGGACCTTGCTCATACTATAACAAATTCACGAGGTCCAGAAATTATAAAAACAGCAACTGCAGTGCAAGTTATTAATGTTTCAATAGCTGGAGTAATGCAACTGATTTCTTGGACTGAATAACAAATCAAGGTCCCACTTCCAAGTTCTGGGGTCTCATCGGGAATGGCACATACAGGGGCTTCTGCTCCTGGCCTAAGATGCCCCCTGGAATCAGAAGAAACTATTTCAGAACAAACAGAGTGGTCTGTTGACAATGCATTAAAAGCAATGGGTTGGGTGATCTCTCTTGAGACAGGAGCATGGGTGTCTGGTCCAATGCCACCACAGAAACTTACAGCTGCAGGAAAAACAACTCCAGCTAATTCAGGAACAAAACCTTTTTATGCTATACAATACATCCTGACTGCAAGCAGACAGATAACACAGACAGTGCTGCTTCTAGTCTAGCCTTACCTGAAGAACTGTTTCTGACCCAAAATCTGATTTTAAATGTGGCCTTACGTACTGAGCATGAGATATCTCAAGCGGATGAAGTTATGGACATTTCTAAACAGGATACGAATACTCACCATTAAGTAATCTCCTCTTCACATCCCACAGTACCTTCCATGCAGCAGAATCAATACCAAAACTACAGAAGCACTTCTGAATAACATCAACAGAGTTAATGCATGCCCATATGCCAGGAGGAAGGAGCTGCTGGTATAAGTAAACTTCTCTGTTGGGACTAAGAACTAGAACTCTTGTACTGGGACTTTCAATTTAGCATTAAAAAAAAAGTTAGTGTGTTTGTCAGAGTGAGTTGAAGTGAAGAGTTATCTGCGTATCTGTCATCTGTGTTATCTGTGTAGTTATCTAGGTGCTTGTCACAGGTGGCCGAAGGGAATTGTTATCTGTGAAATTAACTAAGTGTAGAAAGATTTGCAAAGTAGGGGGAGTGGCTTAGCTAGAAGGAGCCAGCTTAAAACCAGATTTAAACACTGCCCTAGATAGCTTCTGGCAGAGCACCAGGAGGAAGGAGCTGCTGGATTAACTAAACTTCTTTACTGGGACTATATTGCCCTTCTTTCCTCCCCTCCACCCCCCCAAAGGCAGTTCTATTTTTATAGGCACAGGATTTGACTGACAACAGGAACTTCCTGTTTGGGAGCAGGAAGTGAGTGATCAAAGAGCCAACAAAGACTCACCATCCTAGAAGCGCAAGAGTAGCTCTCCACCCCCCCCTCTAGCTGCTGGAGGTCTGACTCAGAGCAAGTAAGGAGACTACTGAGGAATATAGGAACTGCTTGTCGCAGAACAGGAAGATCAGGAACTAAAAGGGTACAGAGGCAGTAAGTACATAGGGAGAAAAAAAAAGAAATAAACAGAGGAAAGAGTAAGTATTCCAAACAACAGTTAGGGGGCCAGAAATAAGACATGATGGGAGTGCTGCAGTGCAGTGGCTGTGGAGCAGGAGTCTTCTGGGAGATGTTCAGGAGGATGTGACGTTGTCCCATCTGCAGGCACCTCTCTGGGCTGAGGGAGGAGATTGCTCTTCTCCAGGCTGAGTTGGCCAGGATTTGTGGGACCTCCTCCCCCACCCAGTGACCACCAGGATCACTGCATTTGCCTCAGAGGTTACCAAGAAAGAGGAGTGTTTGGACCACAGTGGACTCAGAGAGGGTGAGGATGGGGGAACAGAGATGCATCCCTCCAGCTGTACCTCTCCACAGTTTCTATGCCATTCTGGAAAAGTGTGATTCCTCTATGGAGGCACCCTCAGTGGTGACCAAGGTGGATGTTAGGAACCTCCACAAAGGAGACCCACAGGAGGGTGGCATGGGACCCCACAGGGGAAAGAGACAACTCCTGGTGGGGGACTCCATTGTTAGGAAGGTAGAACTTGGGGAGGAAGGGGAGAGGGAGATAAGGTGCCTGCCTGATACCATGGCTTGGAGGGACAGGGAGCGAATCCTCAATATCACAGGAGCAGCTGCACAGGGAAGGGAGCTGAATGTCATTGTCCACCTAGGGACAAATTATCTGGCTAAGAAAGGGATCAGAGCAGTGCAAGAAGCATTTGTGGAGATGGGGAGGGGCCTTAGACAAATAGCATGCACAGTAACCTTCTCTGAGGTGCTGCCTGTCTATGGCACGGGTGAGGCCAGGATGCTCCACACCATGGGATTCTATCAGTGGTTGAAAAACTGGTGCAGAGCTCAGGGATTTGGCTTCATTGGGGACTGGGGGTCCACCTGGAGGGAATGCAGGCCTATGCTGGCATGATGGTCTGCATCTGTCCAGGAGGGGAAACAGGATCCTAGGTGATAGGTTTAAATGCTTCATTGGCAAGCATTTAAACTAGCCAAGGGTGGAGGCACTGAAGAGGAGCAGGGAAATTCTAGTCCCCTGAAAAAAATCAGGGCAATAAGTGAGGTAGACACCAACACAGAGATGTTGATAAGGAGAAGTGCAGGGGTAAATGGAGAAAGTGACAAACGCAATAAGAACAGGGATGGGGCAAAAAGGGGTAAGGCCATCAGGAAATGGAGGGTAATGAGCACCAACACCCATAGTCTGGGCAACATGCTCCCTGAACTGGTGACCTTGATGGAAATGGGATGCCTGGATAGTGTAGCAGTCACAGAAACATGGTTCACAGAGAACCATGACTAGGATGTTAACATACCAGGGTATACGACCTGCAGGAGACAGGGAGGGAGAGGGGCGGAGTAGTCTCTATGTAAGGGAAGGATAAAAGCAACTGAACAAAAAGAATAAACAGGAGGAGAGGAGACACTGTAGGTCACCTTAGAGACTGGAAATGGCACCAAAATCCGCACAGGGGTTGTATACAGAACCACATGTCAGGGGAGGAAATGGACAAGGATATGATAGAAGGCATACTTAGGATGTCAGAGAAAGGGGAGATACTGTTGATGGGGGACCTTAATATGCCAGATGTTAACTGGAGCACCTTTGCTGGAGCCACATCCAAAAGCAGGGCCATTCTCGATGTTCTTCAGGTGGCATGCCTCAGACAGCTAGTTTGGAACCTACTCATGAGAGTGCAATCTTAGACCTCGTACTCTCAAATGGGGACAGTGAGAGGATCTCAGATGTAGAAGTGAGTACTCATTTGGGAACAAGTGACCACCAAACAGTGTGGTTCATGATAAACTTAGCTACAGAGTCAAGCCATACAAAAGTGAGGGTTCTGGACTTCAGGAGGGCTGACTTTGGCAAGATGGGAGAGTGCCTTAGAAAAGCACTAGCAAACAAGCTAGAAGGAGGGGTCGAGCAACAATGGGGAAATTTCAAAACTGCCATCACAGAGGCAGCAAGCCTTTGTGTGAAGCAAATAAACAAATCAAAATGAAAGAAAAAGCCACTATGATTCTCAAAGAGGTGGTGGTGAAGGTTAGGGAGAAAAAGATAGCATTTAGGAAGTATGAGGAAACACAGAAGGAGCAGGACAAAGAACTATACCATTTAAGGCAGAAGGAAGCAGGGAAGGTAGTCAGAATAGCAAAGGCCAAAACTGAGGAAAAGATAGCCAACTCAGTTAAGAAGAGGGATAAAACCTTTTAAAGGTATATCAGGGAGCGTAGGAAGACAAAGGGAGGGATAGTGAGGTTGAATAGAATGGATGGTGGGTGGGCAGAGAGGGACAGTGAAAAAGCAGGGATACTGAATGAATACTTCTGTTCAGTATTCACAAAAGAGGAGGTGGAGGAGGTGCCTAAACCAATTAACAGAAGCACTCTGGATAGGGGGGTCGATCTCAGTCCTTTCACAGAAGAAAGGATTCTGAAAGAACTCTTAAAACTGAAGGTGGACAAAGCAATGAGGCCAGATGAAATTCACCCCAGAATTCTAAAAGAATTAAGCAGAGAACTAGTTACAGCACTGACTACCCTTTTTAACAAATCATGGGATGATGGTATGGTACCTGAGGACTGGAGGAAGGCAGATGTGATTCCCCTTCACGAAAGTGGGACCAAGACAGAGGTAGGAAACTACAGACCTGTCAGTTTGACCTTTGTGGTAGGGAAAGTGATGGAATCACTTCTGAAGGAAAGAATTGTTGAGTACTTAGAGGCCAGTGAGGCACAGGACCCAAGGCAGCATGGGTTCACAGTGGGAAGGTCATGTCAGGTGAATCTAATTGATTTCTTTGGCTGGGTGACTAAAGTAGTAGACCAGGGAGGGGCTGTGGAGATGGCCTACCTAGACTTTAGCAAGGCATTTGACACAGTCCCACACAAAAGATTAATAGTCAAATTAACCAGCCTGGGAGTGGGTCCCAGGGTGGTAGCCTGGGTAAAACATTGGCTGGACAGCAGGACACAGAAGGTAATTGTAAATGGTGTCCACACTGAAGAAAGAGGGGTTACTAGAGGGGTACTGTAGGGTTCAGTACTGGATCCAGTCCTTTTTAGTGTCTTTATAAGTGACATTGCAGAGGGACTGGAAGGAAAAGTATGCCTCTTTGCAGATGACACAAAGATCTGCAACAGGGTTGATACACAAGGAGGCGTGGAAAGGATGAGAAGGGACTTGGCAAGGTTGGAGGAATGGTCAGAAGTATGGCAGCTTGGATTCAATGCAAAGAAGTGCAAAATAATTCACCTGGGAAACAAAAACCCAGGGGAAGATTACACAATGGGGAGGGGGGAGAGGTAGTAACAACAAAAAAATGGAAAGGGACCTGGGGCTAGTCATATCAGATGACCTTAAAGTTGGCAAGCAATGTGAGAAGGCGGTAGGAGGGCTGGGGGGATACTGGGATGTATAGGGAGAGGAATCACCAGCAGAAAATAGGAAGTTGTTATCCCCCTGTACAGACAGTTGGTGAGACCCCATCTGGAGTACTGCATCCAGTTCTGGAGACCCCATCTCTGCAAGGACATAGACAGGATGGAGGCAGTTCAGAGGAGGGTAACTAAAATGGTGCAGGGTCTTCAAAAGAAGCCATATGAGGAGAGACTAAAGGAGCTTAATATGTATACCCTTGAGGAAAGGAGGGAGAGGGGGGACATGATCGAAATGTTTAAGTACCTCGGTGGAATCAACAAAGTCCAAGAGGGTAGCATCTTTCAGAAAAAGAGATGTGCAAGAACAAGGGGACACAAATTGAAGATAGAGGGGGGACAGCTCTGGGGCAATGTGAGGAAGTATTTTTTTTACAGAGAGGGCGGTGGACACATGGAACAGCCTTCCTGAGGAGGTTGTGGGCTATAAAACTGTGAGAATTCAAGAATGCATGGAACAGACATAAGGCAATTTTGTGAGGGTAGGAAGAAATAGGCTGTTGGTTAAATAGGATCTACAGCTTATCCTCTAGGTAGGGAAATGAGCAGACTAGGTGGGCCAAGCAGTCCTTATCTGCCATCAAAGTCTATGTTTCTATATTTCTCATAATCCAATTTTTCCTGCAAAGTGGCATAATGCAGTTTGTCTGCTTTACAGGGTTTGGACACATTACCAGGCTGAGTGTTTATAGCAAAGACACTTTTGAAAGACCCTATGCACTTTTTTGCTGATGAAATATACTCCCAGATCCATGTGTCAGGACAAACTAATTCTGACATTAGCTATAAGCTAAACACAGGTTTCCAGAGATTTTGGACAAAATTTCTTGAAGTGAAGGACACTCCCTTATGGCCCCCTTTTGAGGCAAGGCACTGGGTCAGAACAGTGGCGACAATAATAGCATAGTCAAGAATTGCATGGAAAAAAATAGCACCGATTTTGTTTTTGAGTGAGGCTCCAACCCCCTCTGAAGGATTCTCATCCGGGAGGGAGGGATCATGGGCAAGATGACATTTGTTTGGCTGTGGAATACTGTTTCACAGCCCTGTGTAAAAAAATTAAGTTCCAATGCACAAAATTTTGGAGACCAGGATTAGAACCCTAGTCTCCACTGCTACTGTCGAGCTGCTCTATGCACCAGCCTCCATGCACAGGAGCAGCTCAGCCAGCCTCCTGAATTCAAGTGCCCTTGTGTCTGTACAGCAGCATGCACAACAACCAGGGGTGCTTACTGAAAGCACTGTATATCCTTTCTCACTGTCCATGCTAGCACTACTCAAACTAACGCTCTGCAGATTGGTGCTATTCATGTAGTGCTATTTTAACTGGGTACCTTGAGGCAATTCCCCTTATGAAGCCTGCATACACCATCATCACCACTGCCTTATTTTGGAATAAGGGGGTTAGACTGACTGACCTCACATACTGGCAGAAACAAAGATGCATGGTTCTTGGAAACCCAGAAGTCATTTTTGATATTGAGCACATCTGGACAGGAGGCTGGAAAATCAGGGTGATATTGAGATCAACGACTGTAGGACTACAACATTTACCAAATTGTGTTTTCCTGTACAGGGATAGGGGAGTTTTATTTTATGCAGGACAGCCTAAAGCCTGCTACAAATGTGACAAAATGCATCACCTAAGCAGTATTTGTGATCAAGTAAAAATGCAATTTCTGTCACGAGTTGAGGCATTCAAGTGGGGATTGTATTAATAAATATAAATGCAATTTATGTGATGAGTTAGGTCATTCTTATCAAAGATGTCAATGGGCAGCTCATAATCAAGCAGACCCCTACAGATGAGGAAGAACAAAGACTGTTAACTGCAGAAGCACTAAGAGCCACATTCCCCACAGTGCCTCCTATACTCATACATCCCCCAGCCTCTGAAGCACAGGATACTGATAGACAAGAGCAAATTACTATCACCCCCCTCAACAGGAATCCCTTATAGAAGTTGTCCCAGTACCAGTGATGGAGGAGGTAGAGCAGTCTTCCAATCCTGCTCCTACAGTTTCTGTACCTCTTACAGCAGAACTCAAAGCTATTCCCCCACCTCCACCCCTTTCAGCAGGTAAAGAAAACGTGTAGTAAGGATAGAAAGTACAGTCAATCTCAGAGGCAATCAGCATCCCCGGTGCCAAAAATACAGGAATTACCTTTAATAAACAGATCTGATGCCCTACACACTACTCCAGAAGCCTCAGATGCAGACTTGGAGGACTTCACCCTGTGGTAATCCCAACCAAACTTTGCATCAGATATAGAAATTAGTGACCAAGAATCCCAGAACCCAACCTTATGTCAGGGTAGCA
This sequence comes from Neoceratodus forsteri, assembly GCA_016271365.2. Lineage (NCBI taxonomy): Eukaryota > Metazoa > Chordata > Ceratodontiformes > Ceratodontidae > Neoceratodus > Neoceratodus forsteri. The sequence continues at coordinate 422,298,640 of CM057451.1, forward strand.
GTCACAGTGTAGAGCCTCCAAGACAACCGAGAAGGTTTAGAAGGCAGAAACTAAAACCACCTTAAAGATGAAATATCCACATCCCACTACACGCATGGAAAATACTCTTTCATATTGTACAGTTAATGTTAACAGTATTAGGAGTTGCAGGACAAGGAAGGCAGTATTCACTGATTTACAAAGTAGTTTAACAAATATAGTTTTTATGCAGGACACAAGAATACACACCATCCCTAAAATACTTATGATAACCAAAGCATGGCACACTGGCCCCTCCTTCTGGTCAGTCAGGACTGAAACATGTTCAGGGGCAGGCATCCTCTTTAACAGCTTGATTGAAATCTAGTTGATTAAATTAATTGATTTAAGTCCAGGAAGAGGAATATTACTAGACACCAAAATACATAATAACTGTTATAGATTCATCAATATTTATGCACCTCAATCTAAAGCAGAAAGGATTGCTTTATTTCAAGCAAATACAACCATATCTTTATTCTTTACATTTAGTAATTTTTGGAGGTGATTTTAATTGTGGTCTAGATTTGCAAGGTAGGGGTAAGCAAACTACAATGAAGAAAGTTTTTTTGTGATATGTCCACTCTAAAGAAAATAGACCAGGATGCAACCTTAAAGATGCACATTATTCTGTTACTGGACAGCCTGACCCCACCTTTCAGAAAGGTCAATTGGCTACTAGCATAGATTGTTTCTTTTTATCTACATCTATTACCATAGTACAGTATCTGCTCATCTGAAAGAAGTGCAATTTTCAGATCATAAACTACTCTGCCTCATTTTAGGTGTTATCCCTTTAGTTAGACATGGACCTGGATAATGGAAATTTAATTCTTCTTTACTAACAGAAAAGTTTTTTTGTACAAAACAGCCACTGTTTCCTTGCCTTAAAAAAGATAGTCTTTGAGATGTATGATAACTCAGCTCAGTGGTGGGAAGATACAAAAAAGGATTTACAAATATTTTTAAAAATATAATAGTAATGCACATTGAGATAGGGAATATTTATAGTATCTAAAGAAAAAAGAACACCTACAGAAGTTACAGACTTTGGTCAGAGCCACTACACATAATTTTACTGACCAAATACAAAAACATTAGGCAAAAAATGTTACAATGCCATCTGAAGCAACATGATAAAATGCAAAAACAACAATCCTTTTGTACACAGGGAGTAGCACACACTATTTGCCCCTTTTTAAGTTGCAAATAGAGAATTACATAGATACATAGACAGTGTCGGCAGATAAGGGCCTATGGCCCACCTAGTCTGACCATTTGAGTTTGTAACCTCAGTTTATGTTTTCCTAGAACTCTGTTGCCCCTTACCCCGACCTCCAGAATTCCTTTATGTCTATCCCATGCATTCTTAAATCCCATGATTGTTTCAGCCCCCACCACTTCCTCAGGCAGGGTGTTCCACTTGTCCACCACCAATTCTGTGAAGAAATTCTTCCTCACATTTCCTCTGAATTGTCCTCCTTCCAACTTCATCCCATGCCCTCTAGTCCTGGAACATCTTTTTCGCTTAAAAATAGTGTATTCTTGCACCCTGTTCCTCCCTGTAAGATACTTGTATGTCTCTATCATGTCTTCTCTCTCTCTCCTCCTCTCCTCCAGGGAGTACATATTCAATTCCTTCAACCTGTCCTCCTAGGACTTGTGATGCAATCCATGTACCATCTTTGTTACACTCCTCTGAACCTTCTCTACCCTGTCTATGTCCTTATGTAGGTAAGGTCTCCAGAACTGTACACTGTACTCCAGGTGGGGCCTCACTAGTGTCTTGTATAGTGGAACCATGACCTCCCTTTTCCTGCTGGTGATGCTCCTGCCTATGCATCCCAGCATTCTATTTGCTTTACCTGCTGCCTTGTCACACTCTTTCCCTACATTGAGGTCATCAGAGATGATAATCCCAAGATCCTTTCCTGCTTGGTGCATGCTATATCCTCACCCAACTGATATATTGTGCCAGTGTTTTTGTGCCCCATATGCATTATCTTGCATCTTTGCACTGAATTTCAATTTGTAAACCCTGACCATTCTTAAAGTTTCTGGGTCCCTTCTCACTCTGCTTACACCCTCTGGTGTGTCTACTCTGTTACAGAGATTTATGTCATCAGCGAACAGTGAAATTCTGCCTTCTAGGTCCTGCAGAAGGTCACTGATGAAGATGTTGAATAGGACCGTCCCAGCACTGATCCCTGTGGTACCCACTGGTCACTCTTCCCTCTGTGGAGTGACAGCCATTTACCACCACCCTCTGTCCTGCCGCCCAGCCAGTTACCTACCCACCACACCACTATCCTGTCCACACCCATATTCCCTAGTTTGTTTAATAGTCTTCTATGTGGCACAGTGTCAAAGGCCTTGCTGAAGTCCAGATAGGCCATGTCCACTGCCCTCCCCTGATCCACCTCCCTAGTCACCCAGTCAAAAAATTCAATGAGGTTGGTCTGACATGACCTCCCCCTGGTGAAACCATGCTGTCTTGGATCCTGCAGTCCATTGACAACCAGATGTTCCACCAATCTCTCCTTCAGTAGTGCTTCCATGATCTTCCCCACTACTGAGGTGAGGCTGACTGGTCTGTAGTTCCCTGTTTCCTCTTTGTTCCCACTTCTGTATAAGGGGACTACATCTGATGTCCTCCAGTCTTTGGGTATCTCCCTGTTTTACATTGATCGGCTAAACAGGATAGCCAGAGGCAAGGGTGTAGGCAGGCATACTCCATGTACTCCATTGTGTACACTTTTATTTAAGGGGGGTAGCAAATAGGCTCTGAACTGCTTCCTTTTGAAAACATAACACAAAAAATGCTGAACCCTACTGTAATTTATAGGAGTCAAAACTAGAAGGACTGGTCACTAATACTGTCTTTACATCCCAAGGACAATACAGCTTTACAGCCTCTGGGATGATGTGTGGGTGTCTTAGGGTGCAGTGCATGGCATCTGTATTTGCCCATGCATGGGGAGGCAACAACCAATGTCATGAGATACAAAAGTTGTATTTATTGTGCCAAATAAGAGAACAAACATGGTCCTGGTGTACATTTGCATATTGCCTGGCTACACCCGCCACCTCTCTTAGTTCTTTAAGGACTCTGGTGCACTCCATCTGGCCCCATTGCTTATCTAACTCTTACTACTTCCAGTTCCTTCAGGACCTTTTCTCATGTAAAGGACTTGTGTCCATTTCTACACCATTCTCACCCCTTGTAGTCCCTTCAGACCCATTACTCTCCTCTTCCTCAGTAAAGACTGAGCAGAAATACCTGTTCAGTATGTCAGCTTTACTGTTGTCATCCTCCACACGGCCCCCATCCTCCCCCTTCAGTCTCACTATCCGTCCCTTTGCCTTTCTTTTTTCACTTATGTACCTGTAAAAGGTTTTGTCCCCTCTACCCACTGATTTTGCAATGTGCTCTTCTGTCTGAGCTTTGGCTCCTTACTGACCTCCCTGCCTCTCTGCTTCTCCTGGTACCTCCCTATCCCCACTGCCTGTGTCTTTTGTATTGCTTGAATGCAATCTTTTGGCTTTCACTTTCTTGGTTACCTCTTTGGAAAACCATAATGGCCTCCTCTTCCATTTCCTCTTGCTAACCTACTTAATGCATAATTCTGTTGCTCTTGTAATCCCTGTTTTAAATACTGCCCACTGTTCCTCAACCCCTGATTCCTGCCCCATTCCCCTTAATGCCTCTTTCAAGTATCTCCCCATTTTCCCAAAGTCTGACCCCCTAAAATCCAGGATACGTGTTTTTGTGTGGTTTGGTTCTGCTCCTTCTGTGATTTCAAACCACAATGACTGGTGGTCACTGTTCCCTGGTGCTCCCCCACTGTTACCCCTTTCACACTGTCCCTGTTTGTGAGCACAAGGTCCAGTATTGCCTTCTGCTGAGTTGGTTCCATGACCAGTTGCTTGAGGAAGGCACCCTGAAGGGAATCCAGGATAAATCTGCTCCTAGTTGATGGCCCTTATGTCATTTTTCACATACAGTGCCATTCCTCCTCCCTTCCTACCTGCCCAGTCTCTTCTGAATATGTTGTAGCCAGAAATGGCCATCTCCCAGTCATGGTTATCATTACACCAGGTTTCTGTGATGGCCACAATGTCCATGTCTGACTGCACCATGACAGCCTCAAGATCTTCCATCTTGTTGCTAAGGCTCCTGCCATTGGCACACATGGCTTTCCAAAATTTGACCTGCCTAGACTGTTTAGCTGTTCTACTCCAGCCCCTTCCCTGGTTGTCCTTTATACCTGGTTCTCCTTGCTGTCTGCCCTTCTGCTGAATTTTGCCCCTTTTCTGCCTATCCACCTCTCGGGCACTAATCTTCATCTTTTGCACACTACTTTGTTGAGATAGCCACTCCTCTGGTTCACAATTAACCATAAATGGATGGACTCCCTGATAGATACTGATGGTAAGAGTATATTCAGATAATCAAAACATCATTTGGATAGCTACTCAGCATGCTACAACCTAATTCTCATCTAAACCTACAGATCAGAAAACTGCAGCACACTTTTATATGTATTGTGATACTCAACCTGTCCTTCATATGTAATAAAGGATATGGTTAAAGACATTTCACCAATAAAAGTTGAAATGGCTATTCTGGGGATTGAAGCCTCTGATTTGGGGGTGGAACCTGTTGGTTGGTCTGATCACTACACCATTAGGTTCAACTTTTGTGCTCTCCAGCGTAGGCATGCCCCTGTGGAGATGGTCAGTTACCGCCCTTTACAGGATGTGAGCCCTGAAGGCCTAGTGGTGGTGATTGACCTCTTGGAGTTTCCTGTGGTCAGCTGGAGTCCAGAGGCTCTGGTCTTGGCCTATAACAAAGCCATCTCTATGGCCCTTGACTCAATTGCTCCTATCTGTGTTCATCCTCTTCCCCTTTCCTCAGGCTCCTTGGTTTGATGGGTCCTGAGGGAGCTGCAGTGACTAAGATGAAGGTTATAGCAGCATTGGTGGAAATCTGCCCTGGAGGATAACCACCTTAGATTGGTAGAGCATTATTGGACCTACCAACCAGCGATCTCCCATAAGAAGGCAGAATTCCTGAATGGGGAGATTGCTGCCACTCAGAACTGACCAGCTCAGCTCTTCTGAACTGTGGACAGGCTGTGCAACCCAGCCCATCTACAGCTCTAAAGAGCTTTCTCACAAGTGGAGTGCAATGAGCTTGCTCGATTCTTTCTGAATAAGGTGGTGGACATCAGGTCGGAGATCCTCTTGGCTTGTTTTGTGGGAGATGCTGTTGATTGGTGCTCGGTCAGCTCACCTCATGCTTCATGGAGTACCTTTGACCTGCCGGAGTTTATGGCTGTCATGTGGATTGTCCAGGGTATGCGCTCCACATGCTGTAGTTTGGATCCGGTCCCAACTTCCCTGATTATGAGTTGTTGTGATATTATCAGTCCGGTCCTGATACAGATAGTCTGGTGCTCCCTTGATTCAGGTGAGTTCACTAGCTCCCCGAAGGAGGTGGTGGTAACACCTATCCTGAAGAAAGCTTCTTTGGCCAACTACAGACCTATCTCAAACCTTCCCTTTATAAGGAAGGTTATTGAGAAATTAATGGCGATACAGCTGGAGGACCACTTGACCATCCATAACATCTACAAACCTCTCCAGTCCAGTTTTTGAAAGAGGCATAGTACCGAGACTGCACTGGTTCGGCTGCTTAATGATCTCCTGATGGTGAGAGACTGGAGAAGCCGTTCTAGTCTGGTGCTCCTTGATATCTCTTCAGTCTTTGACACTGTGGACCATGGGGTGCTGCTTGGGCACTTGAGATCCATCTGTGGCCTGTCATGTACAGTCCTCAGGTGGTTTACATCTTTCCTCGCTGGCAGAACTCAGAGAGTGGTGTCCGGAATTTTTTCTTTGGACCTACTCTCTCTGTCATGCGGGGTGCCTCAGGGCTCAGTGCTATCCCCCATGTTGTTGGCAGTGTATATGCTGCCCCTTGGAGACATTGTAAGATGGTATGGGATGAGGTTTCACTGCTATATTGGTGATACCCAGCTCTACCTGTCTTTTGCGCCTGACCAGGATAGTGCTCTATTGATATTTAACAACTGCATTGCTGAAATCCAGGACTGGATGAATTCAAGCTGGCTAAAGTTGAACGTGGGAAAGACCGAGGTGATGGTTATGGACCCAGGTCACCGGATGGAATGGATGAGGGCTGGTCAGCCCTCTGGACTTTATCTGGGGGACTCCCAGATCCTTTCCTCTGAATGAGTGTGAGACCAGGGGGTGGTTCTTGATGTCAGACTGACTTTACTATCTCAAGTGTCGGTGGCCATCAAGTCTTCATTTTGCCACCTTAGGAACATTGCCAGGATCAAGCACCTCTTTCCGTCTGGGGATCTGCCTCACACTGGTCCATGCCTTGTGACCTCGCACCTTGATTACTGCAACTCCCTGTACTTAGGGCTTCCTGGGGTTGATAGCCACCACCTGCAACTAGTGCAGAATGCTGCAGCATGTTTGTTGATGGGGACATCCCGATCCTCTCATATTACACCTGTGCTGCATGAGCTACACTGGTTGCCAATTCAGTGGTGAATCATCTTTAAAGTTGGTTTACTGACTTATAAAGCCCTACATGGACTTGACCCTGACTACTTGAAAGAGCTTCTTGTACCTTACTGCCCTGAGCGACACCTCCATTTGGCTGACGAGGGGTTTCTGGAGATTCTGAGGGTGTAGTTAAAATCTTCTGGGGCCATGCATTTATGTACGCAGCCCCTTCCCACTGGAATTTTCTACCCTCGTCAGCTGCAGAAGTGCGCAACTGTGGGGGTTTTAAACAGGCTTTGAAGGCTTTTTGTGACACCAGGCCTTTCATGGTATTGAATAAAGGGACTTCTCAGACTATATTTATTATCTTATTACCATCTGTGTTGATTTTATTATTGCTGTCTAATTTTATTGTAAAGGCCTTGATACTCTGAAAGGCTAAATGAAATAAAGCTAAAAAAATATTATTCAGTCTTTGAATACTAATAAAGCCCCCAGAAAAGATGGTCTCACAGCTGAATTGTATAACATTTTAGGCTCTGTGTTAGCCCCTGAACTTGTACAAGTGTTCACTTCATGTTTCATGACTCTGCCATACCCTTGCAAATGTCTAAAGGATTGCTAATTTTTTACACAAGAAAGGAGATCAGAAAGACATACAAGATTGCTGCAACGCCTGTTTTTAATTACCCTGCTCAAACATGTTCCATTCCAGAAAGGAAGATGTCAGACCAGCCTGTTCTCTTAAGAGAAATAATAGAACAGGAAACAGAGAGGGGTGGAAGGATTTCTACTTTCTTTAGATCAACAGCAAGCATTTGATGCTGTAAATCACATATACTTGTGGCAAAAACTTTATCAGTATGGCATCCCAAAGGCTTTCATAAGCTGGCTAAAAAGTCTGTACAGGACTGCTACAGTTACTCCTCTTATTAATGGGTGGTGTGGCCCTATGGTAGCCATCCAAAAGTGGTTCAACAGGGTTGCCCTTTGAGTCCTCTACTCTCTGTGTTCAGTATTGACCCTTGCTGAGGACTTTAAACTCCTCACAAGCCATAGCAAGAATATAGGTGAAGTAATTACTGTTCCATATGTTGCTATGGCATATGTGGATGATGTATGTATTTTTTTAAGAATCAAACAGCCACAGTACAAGTTTTAAACATATATAGAGAATACGGCACATTTTCAGGGCCACATTAAATATCAAAAATCTGTAGGGTTTCAGTTTGAACACATAGGCGATAAACTGCAATCTACAGCAGGTATACAAATCACTGATGACCCTATTAAAATACTAGTAATAAAATTAGCCTCTAGTCCCTAAAGCTCCTTAACTGGGAACCAAAGGTAGTTAAAGGACAACAGTTTGTACAAAATGGAATACATGGCAAATAAATAAAGCCAAGAGGTGTATTTAATTAAGACCTTTTAATCCCAGTGTTTCTCCATATTAGTTTTGTTTTAACTCCAAAATCCCTGGAAGCCATCCTATTAAGTATATTCTTCAAAGTGGTTTGGGAAGCCATCTGAACCCCTAAAATGAAATATATTATACTTACTGGTGAATCAGGGGTCTTCAGATGGTATATCCATTGGTATTCTGTTATAGTATCTATAATGACTAATATAAGTTCTTTACTGTTACAAGCAAGAATGTGGACTTCTTTATAGAATGTCACCTGTGGTTCTTGGTTAGTACACTGACAAACTGGTACTTGGCATATAATCCCCAAACAAATACCAGCCCCCAGTATTTGAGAGAAGTTTTGTAAAATTCAAATCTTGGAATATTACTAGTCAGATGGTTCTTACCAATCATGGAAAACTGCTGTATAAGCAGGCAATAGCCTCTAAGTTTCAAGAAATGGTATTTTTTTTTCTAGCCTGCCCGCCCAACTCTCTTCCCGATCTACTTGAATTAATTACTAATGGCAGGATTCCAGATAAAATAAGAGATGTAGTGAAGTCTGCCAGGATGAAGCGCAGTGTCACAGGTTTCCTGCATGACAAAAGGGATTAACTCCCATTAATATTGCATTGTTTGCTGCAGTAACTCTATTGCAGAATTCTGCAGAGTTGGGCTTCATCATGGTGGGCTTCACTGTATACACTGGCTATGTTGTCATGAGAAATTAAGCATCAAAGCTAATCAAAGCACAAGCAACAGCAAGAAAGATTTTATTCTAGGCATAATTGCATATAGCAATTAGAGACTATGCACCATGTTTTTTTTTCTCCCATATAGCTATATTTCTGGTTTCTGGGAACTAGTGGCAGCTCAATGGAAGGAGAACTGCTTTAGATCAGTGAATTATGCTATTTTAATCTATAGGGATCTGGTAGGAACATGGACAAATTGGAATGAGTACAATAATTATGATTTTCACTGTTATAAAATAGAATATTTGGAATTCCAGATTTACTCTTCAACAGGAAGACTTTTTACATTTGGAAGTACTGCAAAAAATTACTTATGGATTAAAAAGTATTTATTACCAGGAATCTAAAGCTGTTAATAGTGCTGTATTCAACAAACAATGGAAGAATTTACCTTGGCTCACAGATACATATGTGCCTATTACTTAATTCCCGTTGCAGCATTTTGGTTTACTTATTAACTGATCATGTTAAAATCACTTCAGATTCAAATACATAGGATAGAAAACTTATTTCAGAAAAGGGGGAGACTTGAGGCTCCGGTGTTAATTCAAAAAAGAAATTTAACAAAAGAAAGGACTGTCAATTAATTAATACTTATGATAATTTTTGTAAACATGGGATGCCACCTAATACTCTGTTGAGGTAATAAAGAAGACTCTGAGTATGATTAATGTTATTATGGTTTTCTTGTGTTGTTAACTTTTGCTGGTCTTGGTTTCACTGTACTTTCTGTATTTGTTCTTTGTGTGATTTTAAATAAAAAAAATTCCCTGATCTTTGCAGGGGCACTGTGTGCTTCCTATGGAGAGATTGGAAGAGTCTGGAGAAGAGGATGATGGTGGAATGGAGATCTGTGAGAGAGAGACAGCTTCACACTACACACAGTATAGCATGGAAGCCAACTTGAATACTGACAGTGAGCATAATGTGGCTAGATCCAGTGAAGTTAGACGTGGTACCCATTGATGTGGCTGGAAATCAGTGTATGGAGATTCAAAGTAAGATGGATACAAAGTTACCCACAGAGGGAAGTATGAGAGAGGTAGAAGTGTTGTCCAATCCTAGTGACGGCAAACATTGTAAAGTATTATTAGCAGCTGAATTTGCCCAGAGCCCAGATATGGAAGTAGAGGGTGCCTTTGATGCAGCAGTGGCACAGTGTAGTTTAGTCACAAAAAAGCTGCACTACTTAAAATGATGCAGAAAGAAGAAGAGATATCATTTAAAGAAGCAAAAATTAATGTAGGAAAAAAATTCTCTTGTTACACACAGCACTGCATCAGACAGACAGACAGACAGACACATTCTGTCCACGAAACTGTATTTCATTGTTTACAGTCTAATTCTGCTGTGAATCAAAGAGATTACTCCTGAGAAAGCATGGGATATGAAGCCACAGAAAATTCAGCAGTTCCAAACAGAATGAAAGCTGAAACTCACACTGTCAAAGAAACACTCATGCAGTGAGCATTGGTGGGAAGTTCAAAAGATGGGAAGTAGCTGATAACTCTTCAAACTCAGAAGTGCTGTACAACCACAGGGACAGTTCTTGCCTGCAAGAACGGTGGCTTGAAAATTTAAGAACAACTGAACCATTTATGGGATATGTCTGTGGTTAAAAAAGAAACATGGAAAAGATGCTGCCACATATTCACGAAGCTTTACTAAAAGTAGATTGGATTCCTGTTACAGAGAGGGAAGGTTAGGTGTCCCCTGGTCTAGTAAGTGCTGTAGAATACAAGAAACCTGTACACTACACTTCAATCAGGTATGTGTGGAAACTGAGGGAGGTGTTTGTGAACAACATGTTGATGGTGCTCTGGAAGATGAGCAAAGTGTGGTTATTAAACTGAACTGTTCAACTAAGCAGAAAACACAGGTACCATTGAAGTTTAATACTAAGTTCCCTGCCAGTGTTGAACTCTCTAATACTGCTGAGCCTCAATTTTTTAAACATACTGCCAATGGAAAAGTTACTGTTTTGGTGGTTTTCCCATCTAATTTGATAGCAGACCACCAACATGACAGTACTGACCTTATCCATGAGATGCAGGGAAATGCAATTTCTGCAGTGAATACTGATACTGATACTGTTGCTGATGCAGTAGATCTTGAAGTGGAAGGTTAAATGAGAACTCAAGGCCATCAAGAGGTTTCAGAGCACACAGCCCATGTGGTTTTCCTTGGAAATCGAGAGAAGAGACAGTCCAAACAGGCAGTATATTTGATGACTGTAGAACAAAGACCTTCCAAAGGGAGGTGACAGAAACAACAGCAGAAATGTAAGAGGAAGAAAAAGATCAGCAACAAGAAGGGAGCTAGAGATACTTGGATTTTTTTTTAAATACAGAACCTGTAAAAAAGACATAGTACAGTCTGTCTAAAATAAACAGGGGGGCTAGCAGAAGTGACTGATAGAAAATATGTGGTCTGTACTTTACTGAAAGATAGCATGTGTTTCTTTGCTATGGAATTGTGTGCCTTGATACACAATCTGGGAGATTTTCTGTTTGATGATAGTTTTAAAACAGTAGAGAACCTCAAAAGAATTTGGCAAAGTATCAACAACTGAAAGACACTCCCTTATGGGTTCCTTTTTATGCCATACCCTTATCTAAACACAAAATCAAAACTGTAACAATGTTATTTAAAAATGAAGGGATCAGCATTGTAATTATTTTGCATTGGCTAAAGCAGACATGTACTGTAATGGGTACAACAGACCCCATTATGGACTGGGAGACTATTTGGAAGATGGGTGGGGTGCTGGCATATTAGAGTCAAGTTGAATTATGGGACTTCAGGAGTGATACACTTACCAAATAGTTTTTATCTGGGTTGGGATAGAGGCATACTCTTGAAAGTAGGACAGCCAAAGGCCTGTTACAGTTGTGGATCAAAATCACATTTAAGCACTGCTTGGGACCAGGTGAAATGTGGGCTATGCACAGAATTAGGCCATACAAGTAATGCTTGCACTAACAAAGTTACATGTGACTTATGCAATGAAGAAAGCCACTCTTTTCATGAGTGCCCTTGGACTTCCCATAACAGGGGGGCTGAAACAGACTAAATGGAACAAGTGTTTTTATGTAAACAACACACTGAATTCTGGTCCACAAACATTTAGTTAAGAAAATACAGGGAGAATGGAACAGAGTACTCTGAGACAACAAGAAAATCCTTACCCCTCCCACAGTAGAGACCCCTTGGGAACCCCCCCCGCTGTAGGAACATGGGGGAACATAAGTAGAATACAGCAACAGATAAAGCAGGCAGGGATGGGCTGGCAGGTGAAGAATGTGTAATGAGTGATATGGGGTGGTAAGAGTACATAGTATAGGAAACCGGGGTGGGGGGAGATGCTGGAGAGGGAGAACAAGAGCAAAGGAAGGACAGACTGTAAAACATGGAAGGTCATGCTAGCGAATGCCTGTAGCCTAGGAAATAAGGTTCCAGACCTGGTGGCCTTGCTGGAGATATTTTATTTATTTATTTAGATTTTGTTGACCGGGTATGTGCACTAGACAAATCCTACCTATTTTTAGACATGACCCAGAGGAGGGGGATACAGATGAATGCCAACTGATCTTAAATCAGATTAAGCTGTTGGTGGTATTTTTAGAGAATGAGGAAATTTGGCCAGGACACTGGGAAATTCCCCTACACTATGGTAGAGTGGAGCTGCTGGTGTTGGTCTGCAGCATGGCAGACGGTCCTGGGATTCAGGAGCAGCAGGACGTGTTAGAGTGCAAGCAGCAGAGGTTTTGTCCCTGGTTTTGACTCAGAAATGTGCTAGCTCGATTTCAGTTGGTGATGCTGGACTGGATTTGCATGGTTCGGTTCATGCAGCGGGAGATTTGCTACGCGAGGGTACTACTGGCATTATTTCGACCACTATCCCAGCTGAGACAGAGAGTGTTCGTCCAATTTTGGAGGAAATTACTGAGCTTTCAGATGGTGCTTCCTCACTCCTGCTTGCCTGTCAAAGCGGAGGTGCAGCTTGTTGGCAGGGAGTGAGTCAGCCCTGTGACGTCGCACCACAAAGAATGCAGAACTCAGTGGACATGGACACGGTTCCCTCAGTGTCAGACTGGTCAAAAGAGGAAGCTTTGGCAAACGCTGTCTGATTTTTCATGAGGGCAAGTGGGTTCCTGATCCTGCCTGACTTTCCTTTTTGCAGGATGGTTCAGTAGTGCTGCAGAAGGTGACTGCTGTGGACATGGAAGATTCTGTTTCAGGTCAGCATATTGTGACTGAGATTGTGGGGCATGCTGTTAATGGAGATTCCATTTCTTCAAGGTTAGGACTTGGGCCTGGGAGAAGGGACTCGTCTCTGGTCTACCTCGTCCCTTGCCCCCTCCTTCTCCTCATCGGGATAATTATAGGACTGGCCCTCGCTTTTCAGATCTCTTTAGAGAGAGTAAGCTGGAGCAGGTCCCCAGACATAATGCTGTTCATCTGCATTATGGGGGGGTTGCTTGACCATCCAGAAAGGTTCTATGTTGCCAAGAAATTGCTGAAGGAATCCATGCAGTTTTGTGCAAGTGATATCTTTGCCTTAATCAGCATAAGAAGGGAGGATGTTTTTGATATCAGCTTTAAAACTTTTTCTGGACTTGATACTTTTTGGCACAAATATGATTCCTGCAAAACTTTGCCTTTATGGACTCCGTTCTGGGCTATACCTCTTACGAAACCTTTATTTAAGACACTTACTGTTATGTTCCAGAATGAAGGGATTAATGTGAGAGACATCCAGTATTGGCTTGAGAAAAAATGTGTGGTTTGGGGGCCTCAGAAGCTATAATAGATGATGAAGGCATCTAGACTGGGGGAGTTAAGGTTAAATTCAATATTCTGGGGAACGTGGTCCAGCACATTCCCAATAGCTTTTTCTTAGGGAAAGATAGAGGGGTGTGCTTTTAACCAGGTCAGCCCAAGGCCTGTTATAAGTGTGGAAGCAAACAGCACTTAAATAGTGCCTGTGATAGAATCAAATGTGCAGCGCTCTATGGGGATTTGGACCACAACAGTGGGACCTGCAGGAATGTTTTTTCTTGTAATTTATGTGGGGAACAGGGACATGCTTATCACCAGTGTCCATGGGCTGATCAGAACTGACAAGTGGGTCCTGACAAAGATACTTTAATTAATCAAGCACAAACTAGGTATAAGCCTTATACCACTGAACGGGAATCCCTGGGAGAAGGGCCTTCCACTGCTTTTCCTTCCCCACCTTCAAACCCTGAGGGCGCTACATAGCCCACCACAGTCCCTGCTGAGGTACTGCAGGACAGTACCACTTTAGTTCTTGTAGTTCTGGATCAGGAAAGTATGCCTCCCCCTGCCCCCCCCTTGATGTGTCTGATTTTCAGCCCCCTCCCCTAGGAGGGTTACAAGGGCAACTAGTATACAGTTTACAAAGTCAGCAGGGATTGTAACACAGAATGCTTTTCAGGTTCTTCAGGATCAGAATGGTGGTTCTGAGTCTGATGTGTCTGTTCAGTCTGGGGCTGTTTCTGAGATGGATGTTGATGATGAGGGTGCTATGGAGTTTTGGAATCTAAAAAAGAAAGGTAAAAAGAGGAAAAGGAGAAGTTGTAATTGATTCTGTTCTCTTTTTCCTGCCATGTCTTCTTTAAATCTAATTTCTATTAACGTCTGCAATCTTAAGAATTATAAAAGAGTTTGGGTTTCTTCCATTTTGCTGGACTTTATTAGCGGATATAATTTTTTTGCAGGAAACTAGATTTAATTCTTTGCAGGATATATCTCAGACTAAAGGACTATGGTCAAGAGGACCCTGTTTCTGGTCTTTTGGGGCTGATGTTGCTGATGGGGTGGGTATTTTGTTTTGTCATCCCCAGGTGCGGGTGCAACATTTGGTGGAGATATTGCCTGGGAAGGCCTTTTTGATTGATTGTTGGTTTAAGGGGTTTTCTCTTCAACTCATTAACACCTATGCGCCACAGGTTAAAACGGCAAGGATTGATTTGTTTAAGGCCATCCATCCATCCATTTTTATATACCTCCAAGTAGGTCATTTGGGGGGGGAGATTTAAATTGTAGTCTGGACCTTAAAATTCGGAATCAGGTCCAGCAAAATGTTTATTGTGATTCCCACGCACTACAAGATGTTCTGCTTAAACCCAATTTGAAGGATGCTTATAGGGTACTGTATCAGGATGCAGGATCCACATACCGTAGGAGTGCTTATTCCTCTAGGATAGATTATTTTTTTCTTTCTCAAACTCTGATTCCCATTACTTGTACTGTACGTTTTGTGAATTTACTGACCACTTTGTTTTACAATGTACTGCTGGTTTACAAAAGTTCCTCCCAGATTTCCTTCAGTAGCTTTGAGATGGAAGTTAAATTCCTCTCTTTGGAACAACCTGAAGTTAAGCTGCAATTGCTTCAGGTCTTAAATTACAGAAATCGGTGGCTGGTATGTATATCACTTGGGTGGAGTGGTGGGGAGATACTAAATCGAATTGAACAATTTTTCATTTCTTTGGGAAAGGAAAAAGTAATAAAGATTATCTTATTTATTTGGACTATAGGAATCAATTTTACAGATTGTTGTCCTTGCCAAATGCAAGTGATGTTCGTATTAAAGAACAGATTGACTATGTTAAAAATAAAATGAAATTGTTTCAATATAAAAGAGCTAGTTCTCTTCAGGCTGAAATGAAATTTGGGTTAAGAAAACTACTTCCTCTGATCCTTTTTCAGCTTGTAAACAGGTTTGAATTCTAAACTGATGGATGGTCTTCTTGATGGGTCTTGCTTTGAAACATACATCTGTTGAGATGTTAGATATTGTTCAACAGTCCTTGGTATGCCAGTATGGCACAGCCTTTCAACCTCAAAAGGAGTGGACTGGCCTTTTAACTTTGCACTGGTGTTACTCATTAGCAGAATATGGATCTGGTTACACCTATCTCTAAAGAAGAAGTTTTGGCAGAAATATAATAATAATATAATAATAATAATCTTTATTTATATTAGCGCCTTTCTAAAATCAAGGTAGTACAACAAAATGACATCATATTAAAACACCATAAAAGCATTAAAATCAAGATTAAAATACACAGCATCAGTTCATGTCAATATCATCTCCAAAAGCCTTTTCCATAGAAAAGATTTTAATCCTTGTTTATCCGGTTAAAATTAAGGATTTCCCTGGTATGGATGGCCTTACCAATGAGTTGTTTAAAACCTTCCCTTCTGAGTTTAGTGAAATTTTACAGAATGTTTTTAATGAGCTTTTGGACACTGGGGTGTCACCTCAGAATTTTTCCACTGCTTTAGTTATTTTTCACTATTAGAAGGAGGGCCGACATGAGATTGGGAATTGGAGGCCTATAAGTTTACTTAATGCTGATTATAAAATTTTGTCAGCAATTTTATGTCATAGATTGCAGAAAGTAGTACTCATGGTAATTCACCCGGCACAGACGTGTTCTATACCAGGTAGAAGCATACAGTTGAACCTGGCTTTGCTTCATGATGTTTGTGAATATGGGAGGTTGCATCGATTGCATGGTTATGTTTTGGCCTTGGACCAGTCTAAAGCTTTCGATAATGTTTCTCATGACGTTTTATGTCAAGTTTTGGAGAAATATGGATTTTCTATGGAATTTGGGGGCTGGATTCAAACTCTTTATAATGCTGCAGTTTTGTATCCAACTGTTAATGGAGTTATTGGTGAAGAGATTTGTTTAAAGCTAGGGGGGGTAGGCAGGGGTGTCCCATTAGTCCTTTGCTATATACCTTTGTTTTGGACACTGTGATTCAGGGAAATAGCCCTGACTCCGGATAATTTAGGATTGACTCCATCTTTATGGTTGGCACCCCAGAAAATTGCAATTTACCAGATGATTTGTGTTTGCTAGTTCAGGATTCAGATTCGGATCAAAAGCCTTATACAGTATCTTTTAGATCAGTATGCTGCTTTGAGTGGTACTGCTGTAAACCAGAAGAAGAGTATGGGAGTTCATTTGGGGTGGGACCCTTTGTTTCATCTATTTTGGAAATAACTGTTACTGATCAAACTATCACGATTTTGCACTTTCATTTTGGTACTGGTGAATTGGCTACTTTAAATTGGGAAGAGAAGATTGTGCTTGGGGAAAAGAAAGTGCAGGTT
This sequence comes from Neoceratodus forsteri, assembly GCA_016271365.2. NCBI lineage: Eukaryota > Metazoa > Chordata > Ceratodontiformes > Ceratodontidae > Neoceratodus > Neoceratodus forsteri. The sequence continues at coordinate 422,315,519 of CM057451.1, forward strand.
CAGAAGGCTTGGTCTTTTTCTAAATGGAAAAGGGTAATGATCATTAAACAGTTTTTATTACCTCTCTTTCTTTATTTGAGTACCATCTATCCGATTCCCACACATTTGGAAACTAGGCTGTTGAGCGTCTTTTTTCAAATGTTGTGGGGTAGCTGTTTTAACCCTATTAAATGGATTTTTACATATTTGAAACAGAAGCAAGGGGGTTTGGGAATTATTACCCCATTGTTTTTTTTATTTTTCCTTTTTTTCTGAAATCTACTTTTTGGATGGGTTCCACAGTACCTGGTCATGAATGGCAATCATGGACTGATACTCTGTTTAGACCCTTTTTACAGAGTTGGGGGACGGAGGTACCTAGAATTCGTGCCCCTTTGGAAGTTCCTGAATTTGCATTTTCAGCAATTAAAAAATTGAGGATGTGGGGCATTACAAAGACTCATCTTAGTGGATTGAATAAGAAGGTCCTTTATTTGGAAATTATGGGGCGTAATTTTTCAGTTAGATGAACTTCCCTAAATGTGACCTTCAGATTGCATTTTCTTTAAGAATGTTGAATGACAAATGTATTCCAGTTTTTATGTGGGATGTGCTTTGGTTCAGTTGCCACGGAAAATTGGGGGTCAAAGGCAACCTGAAACACAAACCTCTGGCAGAATGTCAATGTATTCGGCAAGAGTGTGTGGGATTGGAAGAAACCGTGGAACATTTTTTTTGTGACCTGTTCACATGCACGGTCTTTTTGGTTGGCTTTAAATTTACGATGGAAGCTGGGTCCTTTATTACATATCACCTATGAATGTTTGGTTTTGGGGGATTATACTGGTTTCTTTTATCGTTATGATCCCAGCACTTTGAATGTGATCTTTGCTAGTATTAAATGTTACCTATGGCAGGCTAGATGCCAATTTTCCTTACAGCATACTGTCATACCACCTTTGATTTTGTTTCAACATATTGAATCCGCTATCGCTTTACAGAAGGACTGTGATAGGCATTTAGTGGGAATACAAACTTTTACTAGGTTTTGGAAACATATACATTGGATTATTTAATTTTTGTACTGTGATTTCTGCTGGATTCTTTTTTTTTTTCTCTGTATATATTTTGATTTACTATATATTGCTGATTTATGTGTCAAGTACCTGATGTTTTGTTTCTTTTTAATAAATAATTCCCCTACTCTGACAGTAGGGGGACCCTTGTCAGCCATTTTCCAAGATGGTTCATGTGGAGTGTGGAGGAGCAGACTGTCCTGGAGCTAGGGAAGCCTTTGAGCCCATTGTGGGCTCTTCTTTGCCTACTTCATCATCTTTGGCTACCAGCCATGATTCTACTCGAGTTGCGATGGAAGATATTGTGGATTTTTGTTGGATACAGATATGGAAGATGGTACTACTACTACTGCTGCCCAGACCTCTGGATGTGCTTTACCTGAGGGCGCTAATGCTAGCTATAAGGTCGGAGAACTCTACTGTCTCTGGAATGAACCTGCTGATGCCAGACCAAGAAGAACAGATGTTATAGTCTGCAATCCTGAATAATAAGGCTTGCCTTTTACAACTCCTTGTCAAGATGGCTGAACAATCCAGGCGGGCTACTCCCAGAGTCGATCCTGTGGTTCCCATGGACTCTGCTGTACTACCTGGTATGCCTGATATGTGGTCATTTTTTCAACGTCTCAAGATGTTCCCTCTCCGCTTGCAACTACTACCATTGCTTCTCAGTCACAAATTCAGGATACCCGTAATTCCCTATACCTGCTGCTCAACCTATTCTTGGTGCTAGTGACTTACTTATGGATCAAGTTTGGGACCCGGCTTCAACTCTGCAGACTGCTGATTGGATCCTATCAGCTGGGCCTGAAGGGTGAACTTCCCTGGCCTGTCACCACTGCTGAAATCACTCAGCTCTCCCAGGTGACTTCTCGCTCTGCCACAACAGCTGACGATTCGATTGTCCAACCTCAACAGAAGAACACCATTTCTCCTGTGGTAGCCAGTGCAGTATTGGTTTTACCTGTGGACTCTCTGCCTGTTGAATGGTATGAGATAGGACCTGAAATGACTGTTGTTGATGATTGTGCTGTGGATTCCCAGGTTGCTATGGATCAAGCTGCTACCAGGGACTTGCCTCGTTCTGGAGCGGCTGCTTCCTCTGGGCTTCACACTACACTTTTAGACTCTGACACTATGGCATCCCTCTTGCATACAGTCTGTCAGAATTCTTCTACTTCTCCATCTGCTCCTACTTTTTGCATGGCTGACTTATTTAAACAAACAGCAGAACCTGCTCAGAGACACAATGCTGTGCGCCTGAATTACATGGGTATACAAGAGACCTTTCCTGATAGAAAAATCTTATTACATCAGTTACTGTGACAATCCATGGGGATATCTGTTCAGGACTTGTTTGCGTTTATCCATATTAAAGGGGAGAATATATATGATATTAGTTTTCACAATGCAAGTACTCTGTAATGCTTTTGGCAAAAGTTGGAATTGGTTCAACATCAGACTACATGGCATGATTTTTTTCTGATTCCATTGACTAAACCTTCTGTTAAGACTATTACTTTACTGTTCCATAATGAAGGAGTTAATATTGAACATCTGCAATACTGGCTTCGACAAAAATGTGAGATTTTACAGATCCTGTCCCTTTTCTGGATGATGACTTTGTGTGGACAGGGGGGTGGGAGATTAAAGTTAAACTCTTTAACACTGTTTAGGGGTGCAACATCTTCCCAGTAGTGTTCACATCGGCCATGATCAGGGTATTTGTTTTAATCCTGGTCCGCCAAAGACCTGCCACAAATGTGGTGCTAGAGCCCATCTTAGTTCCTCCTGTTTCCTCCCCCAGTACAATCTGTGTTTGGATTATGGACATGTTAGTTTCGGTTGTCCTAATTCTCTCAGATCTAACCTTTGCAAGGAGTTGGACATACCTTCTCAAAATGCCCATGGGCTGCGGAATAGGCTGGACATGGTTTTACAGGACCCTGAGTCTCTTATCACAGCCTATCAAACTAAATTGTCACAAGCCAGAGAACAGTTGCTTTCGGCTCCTTTGGATATACCCCCCCCACTATGGTGGAACTGTCCACAGGGGACTTAATTCCAGCCTTTTCTACTACTGTTGTTCTTGATTTGGATCCTTCCTTGCCTGAATCCAGTGAGGTGGCTGTACCCCTAACTACTTCTAGTACTGTTTATAGCTCCCCTCTCCCAGACGTGATGCCCCCACCTTCTGATACCCCGATGGAAGTTGTGCAGTCCATTAAATTAAAAAAGTCCAGAAAGAAATCTGATACCCTGGTATGTGGCTCCCCTATGGTGACTGGGAATTGATATTCTTTATTATATAAAAGGAAGCAATGGGGAGATTGTGGGGAGGATGATGAGGACCCTGATGCTTCTTCTGTTACCTCTGGGATACAGGATGTTACTTCTGAACTAACTTTGAATTATCCTCGGTAAAGAAGGTCAGGGGAAAGGAAAACTTAAACAGAAACCTGATGACTGACCTTGGTTTTCCTTTTCTAATGTTTAAGTGGACCAGCTACTAAGTTTTCTGACCTTGAATGTTAGCAGCATTAAGTCTTTTGGAAGAAAGTGCTGCATTTCAAGTTTACGTGGCTTGATGAATAACGTTTTCTCTTGCAAGATACTTGAATAAAAACTGAGTATGAGCTTTCCCAGGCTAAACAATTATGGTCAGAGGGCTTACCCTTTTGGTCCCAGGGCTGGACCTCTGTGATGGGGTTGCTATTTTGCTTAAGGGACCAGATTTCCATGTTCAGAAGCTTACAGACATTGACCCAGTAAGGTCCCTTCTGGTTGATGTCTCCTTTCATAACCTGGATTTATGTTTGGTGAGTGTTTATGATCCACAAAGCATAGCAGCTAGAGTGGCTTTATTTCACTTACTACACCCTTATTTACATACTCAAAAAATTGTGATCCTAGATGGAGATTTTAATTGTGGTCTCTCTCCTGATGACAGGGGTTGCAAAACATGGAAATTATTTAGTGATATGGCTTGTTTGCAGAACATGATTTCTACTGCTAATTTACAGGATGTTTTCTCTGCAACTAATACAAAAGGCAGAAGACTTTTATTAAGGGATGTTAATGACTCGGATTGATTACATATTTACTTCTAAGTCTTTCAAGATACATAAAGCATCTACTGTGCAGATTGAAACTTCAGGCCATCTGGCTGGGTCGTGTCTAGGTAATACTGGTGGAGCTCCTGCCACGGATTACCACCTAGATAACACCTTAACAATAGTTTGTTGACTGACAAGAATCTGGTTCCCAAATGGAAGGAATTATTATAGGCTCGGGTGTCTATTCTTGAGGCATATGATAATCTTCTTGAATGGTAGTTGGCTTCTAAAACTGATTTTCGGTCCTTGTTTACTAGTCATGCTTCAGGGAAAAGTCGACAGCTCTATGCAAAATATTTGACACTGAGGCATCAACTGCAGGATCTCATCTCCATGGCTTTACACATAAACTAGATCTATCAGCACAAATAGTGCAGACAAAATTTGTTATGGCAAGATTTCAATATAATAGATTCCTTATCTTGAAAATGGAGGCTCAGTTTGGCACTCAGGATGACAACCCACTTTGGACACCTTCCGCAGTTGTGCTGACCATGTCAAACACACTGTTATAGATTCTTTGCAGAAGGGGATAGACTCTACTATAACTACGGATATGGACCACATTAAATCTGAAGTACAGGACTATTTATTTACTCAATTTAGGATTCCTGTTGATAATCCAGACTCTGCGGGTTTCTTCCAGGACTTACAGGTCCCCTTGATTCCTAGTGACCTGAGTACTTCTGTCATTCAAGACATATCTTTGGATGAAGTAAAGCAGGCCAGTACCAAATTTAAACTATCACTTGAGGATTGATAGTTTAACAGCCGAGTTTTATAAAACTTTCTCAGATCAATTGAGTCCTATCTTACTTGTGGTTTTAACACTTTATTGCATTTACCTTCTATCCCAGTAGAATTTTTCAAGCACTGGTTATCCTGTTATATAAATCTGGAGACAGGACAAACCTTCGTAATTGGAGACCTATTGGTCTTTTGAATGTCAATTATAAAATCTTTACTACCATATTGACTAGATGGTTGGGCACCATTGCACAGGTTGTAATCACTAAGGTTCAGACCTGTGGGATTGCTGACCAATCTATATTTCATAGCCTGCAGTTTTTAAGAGATTTAATGTCTTTAGGCTTGACGGGCAAATGTTCAGGATGGCTCTCATCCCTGGATCAACAAAAAGCCTTTGACAGGGTTAGTCATGGTTATTTTCTTGCAGTTTTTAGCTATTATGGGGTTTCTCCTGAATTTATAAGTTGGCTTTGTCTGCTTTATGCCTCAGACACAGCACAACTTTTGATTAATATGTTTTGGAATGTCTTTTGTATTCAAAGGGTGTGAGACAAGGTTGCCCTCTAAGCCCCGTTCTCTATTTGTTTTCAATTGACTCCCTTATTAGGACTATCCAGTATCACCCTGATATTCCTGGTATTCTGGTGCCCAGTTATTTGGATGTTACTAATATCAGCGCATATGCTGATAATTTATGTCTTAGCGTACAGTCTCTCACTGCTTTTCCTTTTATTGAAAGTACTATCTCAGATTATGAAACAGTTTCTGGAGCCAAATTGAATTATGATAAAAGAATTTGCTTCTCTATTAACTCAGAATTCAGACTTACACACCCTCTGGCATGTAGTACTATACCTATGATGACCTCAACTGTTCGCATTTTAGGTATAACATTTGGAACGGAGGATGATGCTTGTTATAATAGGAAACTAGCAATAGCTAGGGGTCAACATATTGTGCAGTACTGGAAGTTTAAAACAATTTCTAAGAAGAAGAAGAGGGTTTACTTGCTTAAAACTCTCATTACTCCACAATTTTTATATTTGGCTAATATCTTTCCGATTCCATTTTCCCTGGAACCTCAGCTATTGAATGTTTACTTCCAGGGTTTATGGGGCAGTAGATTAAATCCAATTATACCTATTTTTACATATTATGATTATGATCATGGTGGGGTACGAATGTTGAATCCCATTGTTTTTTTCATAACATTTTTCTGTATAGGAATCTTTTGGGATTTCTCACCAATAGGACATTATCTTGGTTTAATATCTTTTTTGACTGTTTTTTTACCCTTCAGGACAAATGGGGTTCTAGTTTACTTATATTGTCCATGATAACTACCACTAAGACTATCCCCATCTATATGAAGTCCTGTTTGACTAAGTTGCATCAATAGGATATGACACAGAGTTTTGTTGTTTTCCATAGTTGGAAAGCCTTTTATAGTTTTGTTTGAAGAGATGTTTTGTATATCCCACTGACTCTCCCTGCCTGCCCTGATGATTGGGTTCCAGAGGCTTGCCTTCAATTAATTGATAAAAGACTCCCGAAGCAAATGTGGGATGTGGTTTGGCTGTCCTGTCATGGCTGACTTGGAGTCAGAGGCACACTCAAACATAAAGCTGTTGAAGATAGGATGTGTCCCAGGCTGACTTGTACAAACACTCTGGAAACTCTTGAACATTTTTTGATTTCCTGTCCCTTTGCACATGCCTTTTGGCAAACATTATAGGATGGTTGGGAGAACCACATCTGCTCCCCATTTTTCCATCATTATCATCATAGTACTTTAAGGGTTATTTTGCTGCTTGTAAGTATTATTTGTGGCAGGCGAGATGCATCCTTTTACTACAACGAAATACATTACTCCTGTGGGAATAGTTCAACAAGTTCTTCTTTCTTTGCAAACACTTTATAAGACTGAGAGCAGGTCATTAACCTCTAAGAAGCTCTCTTTATAGTGTGGTTCCCGTGCATGGGTACTTCGTTCTTCTTGATTACTTATTTTGTCAGCTTAGGATTGATCTGTATATTTAGACTATTTTTGGGGGGGTTGTTTTCTCTGCTATTATGGGTGTGCATTCTTTTGAGCTGTACTCTTCAATTTTCTTTGATTGTTTTGTATACCCACATGAGCATGTTTTATGTGTACCTGTTTTTTTGCCCTCTATTTACTACTTTTATGTTTCTTTTTTTTTGTGCTGACTATTCCCCTGTTTTTTTGGGGTGGGGAAGGGGGTTGTATTGTTACAGTTTTTGAGTATCATATTATGGATTATATATATATTTCTTTGTACATAACTAGAAATTGTATGACTGCTTTGTTTTCCTTGTATGATGATTCACACTGTTTGTAGTTCATTTTGCAGTCATATTGTTTGCCTGTGTACTTGTTTGTTTTCTGTTTTGAATTCATGTATGATGAAATACTTCTTTTCTGTTCTGTTTTATATTTCTTCTTTGATTATGTATGATGTACTATTGTTTGTACTTTGATGCTGTAAATAAAGATTCCCTACTCTTTTTGATAAGTGCCATGGGATCTTTAACATTCACCTGAACTACCACCAATCCAGGCAGATGGGACTTGGAGATGCACACCTTGACATAGCAGCAATAACAGAGACAAGGTATTCTGCTCTTCATGTATGGGATGTCAATGTAGCAGGCTATACACTGCTCAGGAGGGACAGGGAGGGTAGAAAGGGTGGGGGGTGGCCCTGTACATCAGAGATGGTATAAAGGCTACAGAAGTTCAGGGAAGACAGGAGGAGGCTGAGGTAATATGGGTCACCTTGAAGTCAGTGAATGGAATGGCAATATGGACAGGGTGATCTACAGACCTCTGGCACAGAGGAGGAGGAAGAAGATAGGGAACTAGTGGAGAACATACATGAGATGGCAGCTAAAGGTGAAATCCTGCTACTGGGGATTTCAATATGCTGGATGTGGATTAGGCCACCAGGTGGGTGTTTCAGCCAGAAGCATAGCCATCCTTGAATACCTGCAGGGGTTGGACTCAGGTAGCTGGTGCATGAGCCAACTAGGGACAAGTCAATGCTGGACCTGGTATGGACCAATGGGAACAGAGTCAAGAAATACAGGTAGAAGGCAGCTGGGTCCAGTGACCACCAGGCGGTGTGGTTCAGCATGGAGACATGGACTTAATTAAGCCACACAAGGGCATGAGTATTAGATTTCAGGAGAGCGGAATTCACCAAAATGGGTAGACATATACAAGCAGTCGGGAAAGGATAGTTACTAGAGGGTGGAAGAACAATTGGAGAATTGAAAGGAGCCATAGTGGATATAACAAACCAATGTGTTAGGATAGTGGCCAAAGGAAAAGAAGAGAAATTGCTATGGTTCTCCAAAGAGGTGGGGACAAAGTCAGGGCTACCAGACTGAGTTTCAGGAAATATAAGGGAACAAAGGGAGGAGGACAGGGAGGAGTACCTTGAATGTCTAAGGAAAGCAGGAAAGGCTGTTGGGAGGCAAACACACAGACAGAAGAGGCTTAGCACAGTCTGTAAACATGGGGATAAGGCATTTTATAGGTGCATCAGTGAAAGAAGAAAAAACAGGGTGGGTTGTGAGACTCATAGAGAAGGGAGGCGTAGGAGGGGATCTGGACAAGGCATAAATACTGAACAAATACTTCTGCTCCATATTCACTAAGGAGGGAAGATCAAGAACCACAGTTGGGTTGCAGATGCAATGTGGGGGAGGAGAGGTGGACACCAGTCCATTCACAGTGGAGAGAGTTCTGGAAGAACTCACAAAGCTGAAGGTGGATAAAGCAATGGGGTCAGATGGCATCCACCTGAGGATATTAAAGAGCTACAAAGGGAAATAGCAGTGCTCTGGTGGCTCCATTCACAGAGTCACTCAACACGGGTGTCATTCCAGAGGACTGGAGGAGGCACATGTAGTCCCATTGCACAAAAGTGGCAGTAGGGAGGAGACAGGGAACTACATGCCAGTCAGCCTCACCTCAGTGGTGGGAAAGATCATGGAGGCACTGCTGAAGAAAGGATAGTGGCACATATGGAATCCAGCGGTGCTCAGGTTCTGAGGCAACATGGATTCACAGCAGGAATGTCATGTTAAATGAATTTAATGTTTTTGATTGGGTGACTAGAGAACTAAATCAGGGAGGGGTGCTAGACATTGCCTACCTAGATTTCAACAAAACCTTCAACACCATCCCACATAGAAGGCTGATTAACAAGATGGGTAGTCTGGGCATGAGACAAAGTGGTGAACTGGGTTAAGAACTGGTTAACAGACAGGAGAGAGAGAGTGGTGGCAAATGGGGTACAATCTGGGGAGAAAGGGGTACCACAGGGATCAGTACTGGGACCAGTCCTATTCAGTGTCTTCAGCAGTGACATTGCAGAAGGGCTGGAAGGAAAGGTCTTCCTGTTTTCAGATGACACCAAGATCTGCAACAGGATGGATACTCCAGAATGGGTGTAGAAAATGAAGAGAGACCTGGAGAAGCTTGAAAGATGGTTGGAGATGAGGCAACTAAGGTTCAATGCAAAGAAGTGCAAAATAATGCACCTGGGTTGAGGGAACCCTGGGGAGAGCTATGGGTTGGGGGGACTGACTGTCACCAAAGAGGAAATGGACTTAGGGATTATCATCTGCGATAACCTTAAGGTATCAAAGAGGTGTACAAAGGCAGCAGGGATAACAAGTGGTATGCTGCGGTACATAGGTAGGGGTATCACTAGCAAGAGGTGGGAGGTGGTGATGTCACTATATAAAACATTGGTAAGGCCTCACCTAGAGTGCTGCATGCAGTTCTGGAGGCCACACCTGCACATGGACATAGATCAGGTGGAGACTATCCAGAGAAGGGCAACAAAGATGGTGCAAGGCTTGCAAAACAAAACATATGAGGAGAGACTAAGGGACCTCAACATGTACTCACAGGAGGAGATGAGACAGCTAGGGGACATGATTGAAACTCTCAAGTACCTCAAGGGTATAAACAAGGTGCAGGAGGGGGACCTTTTCCAATGTAGAAAAAGTACTAGAACAAGGGGGCACAATATAAAATTGGAAGGAGGTAGATTAAGAGGTAATGTGAGGAAGTGTTTCTACACAGAAGGGTAGTCGACGCTTGGAATAGTCTGCCATATGAGGTGGTGGGGACAAGCACAGTGGAGGGGTTTAAGAATGCCTGGGATAGGCACAAGGGAAGCCTGAGAAGAGAGGGAGTGATGAAAAGCCATTGATCATATAGGGTCAGTGGCCACATACAATGTATAGGGCCTACAGGCAGACTGGATGAGGCCTAGCAGTCCTTATCTGCTGACAATTTCTGTTTCTATGTTTCTTGACAGACAGTCAGTAAAATTGAAGGCCAGTCGAGACACATAAAAATTTGAATTAAGGACTGCCACTAACAGGCGCTGCCCTTTCACAAGAGTACAACAAAATAAGTAGATAACAGAAGACTCACCTATGGATATTTTACCAGAGACAATTTAGGTGGACTGTATAGAAATGCAGGAGCAAGAATCTCATTTGATGGACACTGAATCTCCAGAAAAGCCCCTCCCTCAATGCCAGATATTAGGACCTTTGTTAGAATTACAAGAAGGTCATCAAGAAGAGCTCCCCTAAAGAATTACAGTTTGAGTTACTAAAACATGATAATCCCTATGAAGTTTTAAATATGCTTAAAGAGTGGGGAAAGACATAGGAGGACTCAGATTTATCATCCATTCAGTCTTCCTAACAGGATTTATCCTCTGAAACAGACAAGGTTCATTTTGATCAGGGAGCAACTTTACTTCCAAAGAAAGAAAGGCTTTAGGCAAACAGTTTGTGAGTAAAGGAATGGGAAAATAACTGAAAAAAGCTTAATTTAATCTTTTTTTTCCTATGAATCAAATATTGATTGCTTCACTGCACTGGATAATAAAAACTCCACTGTAGCCACCTTTCTAGACCTAAGCAAGGCCTTCAAAATGGTCAATCACAACACTCTGGTAGCCACACTCAGAGACCTTGGTCTGAATAACTGCTCACTCATCTGGTTTACTAGCTATCTTACTGGTCAACTATAATGCATCAAAACCATCTGACTCCTTTCCTCCTCCCTATTGATAACTAGAGGTGTACCCCAGGGATCCATTCGTGGATCCCTGTTATTCTCAAGTTACATCAAATTCCTTAGTGACAACATTCATAACTCCAGACTCCACTTTTCCTCGGATAATACCATCCTTTATATATCCAAACCCTCATTGTCAGATGTCGTTACAGAACTACAGTATTATTTAAGTCAGTTGGAGTGAAACCTGCTAAGATCAAAACTATTATTAAACACCAAGAAAACTAAAATTATATACTTCCCCCAACTTCTCTATGTGGACAGACCACACGGTGCCTATACTAACCTTACTAGGAGACTCACAAGAGACAGTTGAACAATTCAAACACCTAGGGGTATGGTTAGATAGCAAACTATCCTTCGAATACCACATTGAATCCCTCATTAGGAAATTAAAAATAACACTGTTTTTTTCTACAGAAACAAATCCCTTTTTCCCTTAGATATTAGGAAAAGGCTGGTTTAAGCCACCTATCTTCTCCTACTCAACTACATGGATATCATTCATATTAGTAGCACAGTAACCAACCTTTATAAGCTTGATATCCTCTTCCACTGCACGATCTGCTCTATATCTAATGCACCCTACAGAACCCACCGTTGTACCCTATATGCAGCTGTAGGCTAGGCTTCCCTGGTCACAAGAAGGACACTACACATTAGTAGCTGGGCTCTTAATACATTTCAGAACAAAGTCCTTCCTACATCACCTCCCTTTTCATTGTTATCATAGCTCCTTCGTCCTTAGAAACAATGCTTTCATACTACTTAAAGTACCCAAATTCCACACACTTTATGATAAAGCTGTGTTTGGGAATGTAATCACTCACCTGGAACAAACTACAAGCCACATTAAAACTCATTGAACAGGTCTCCTTAAATGTATTTAAAACCCTGGCCAACAAAGCACTTATGGTAATGTGCCACTGTCAAAGCACATAGTAGCCCTTCTGGTGGAGAAACCATTATAGTCTCATAAAGCACTTGAATGTGAATTTCTTTCATGGTTCCTTCTTTTCTCTGTTCCTTTCTATTAGCTTAGTTCACAGAAATTTATAACATTTAGCCATAACTCACCTTGTACTGTACATTGTTTACCTGTCTCAACACTGTTCAAACTTGATGTATTACAATTGCACTATATTGTATTGTATTGTAATATTGTGTATACTTGACACCAAGTTGTCCTACCAGGACCTCCTTGTAAATGAGTGTGCTCAATGGAGTTTTCCTGCAAATAAACTTGAACTTGAAGTAAAGGAACATGCCTTTACGGTAGTTACTTTGAGCGAAATACTATTTATAATGGGGAAAAACTATTTGCTACTTTACCTCATTTACATAGTTTGCAGTGTATCATTTTTTTGCAAGATACAAGGTTGCGTTCTTTAAGGGACATAAATCGTACAAAAAAAAATTTGGCCTTGAGGGACCCTACCTTTTGGTCTATGGGAAAAAATGTGTTCTAGACCAGGAAAACTTTTTTCTCTTATAATGTGATTATTAAAACCCTTGTAGATTCAGTTCCTTGGAGGTTTCATTTATAGATGTTTTAGTTCAGAATACTGCACTACCATTAATCAATGCATCTCACATCACAGATCTAGTAGAATAGAGACCATTAGAGCATACAACCTTTTTATACACCTCTAAAGGTATAATCTTCAGAGACGATTACAACTGCAAACTTGTAACTGACCCTAGAACAAATATTAAGACAAAAAGTTCTTTGTGACTCTTCTTGTTTGTCTGCCATGGTCACCTCGCATCCTTAGTAGATGCTGCCAAAAGCCAGACATGCAGAATGATAAGTGTACATTTTTAAGGGCTCCGTGGCTAGAATAATTGATTATATTTTCATTTCTCCTAGTTATAAACAAATTCTGCAAGAGTTTCAGCAGCAGACATCTCAGATCATGCAGTTGTGTGTCTGCATTTTGGGAACAATTTGCTGGGGGTCAGAAAAGGGGTTTTGGAGACTTAATATTTCCCTCTTGGAGAATGATGCTTTGAAATTCAAACTCCAACAATTTATTAGAAAGAAGCAGACCTTGTTAGATATATACAACTCTGTAGTAGAGTGGTGGAATGATTTCAAATGGGAGTTGTGAGATTTTCAATAAAAATAGGCTAGAAAACAAAAATGTCAGCCATATTTAAAGTACCTTGCTTTAAGATTCCAGTTACAAAAATGAATAGGACTTTCTGTAGAAACTGCACTAGATTATTCTTATATAATTTCAAATAGTAAGCAATAAATGGCAAAATTTCAGTACCACAGGATGAATACTCTAATATATGAATAATGGTTTAGCACACAAGGGAGGTCAGGGGCAGTTAACCCATTTGAAACATGCCAAGCAAAAGTGCAGCACAGAGTGATCACTACTTTAGTAGATAATCAAGGTAACTTATGTAATAAAATAGAACAAATGGTGCTTATATGAATATATTGCAGAGATTTGGAAACGTGACTGAACAAGATCCTGTAGATGGTTCTTTTCTTTGAAAATTTACAAATTCCAACTATATCCACAGAAATGAAGCAGGCATTACATGATGCTATACTGCATCTATAGAAAAGATAGTTGCAGCTATTAAATCTATTCATAATGCAGTATCCTCAGGAGAAAATGGTTTGCCATGCAAAATTTATAAATTATATGTAGAAGACTTGGGTAGTATATTAATGCAGGTATATGATAATTTACTAAAGATGGCAATGGTAATGATGATTTGCTTGGAGGACTTATGTTTTCATTTATAAATCTGGTGAGAAAACTAACTGAACTGGAGGCTGCTTACATGTTAATCACAGATATGACAATTTTGGCTAAAATTACAAGTAGACTGGCTTTGGCAGCATCGGAGCTAGTGATTCCTTTACAAATGTGTGCAGTTCCAGGTAGGAAAACTGGATACGTTATTATTAATGTAAGAACTATTTGAACAGAATGAAGTGGAGGAGCTGTTGCTTTCCCTTGATCAGGAGAAAGCATTTGATAAAGTACAGCATGCCTTTCTCTTTCAGGTGTTTAACGAATATGGAATCCCAGATTTTGTCAAGGTGCTTAATGCAAACTCCACTGTTAATTCTTTGATGAAGGTGCAAAAGTGTTGATTGACTATTGTGGTCAGGAGGAGCTACCCTTTAAGCACAATTTTATACATCTTTTGCATTGACAATGTTCTCTGGCACATGGAACAGAAAGAACTGTTAACTCAGTTATGGTTGAGTCTGAGTTGCTTATTAATAAAGCATCCGCTTATGCAGAAGATATACCGTATGCATTTTTGTTAATTGTCCAGCAGATGACAGTAGTGCATTATTGCATTTTCAGTTATACGGTATGATAGCAGGGGCAAAATTAAATATGGATAAAAGTAATGGTATTTGGATTAATAGCTAAAAATTAACTCAATTTTGGAACTTACATGAAACATAGAACTTGATGACAGATAAGGACCACCTGGCCCAGATAGTATGTCCATTTCTCTACCTACTGGTGGCAGCCAAGATGGCTGCAACCCGTGCTAGGCTAGCTGTTTGTCCGTCGACCTCTCTGCTCATTTTCTCGTTTTAGCTTTGTTTCCATTATTTTCCCACTTTGTCATATCATTACATCACTTAGATTTGTGGTGTCCTGTTATTTTAATTTGCCTTTGTTATTTTTTAATCCATGTCATTTTGGGTTCCTAATCACGGTCAGTCTCGTGGGTCTGGGTGAGCTCAATGGCCGTGAATTTGCATAGCAGGCTGCATTGGTGGTGAAGCCCAGATAGAATGGATAAAGTGGCTTAAGGAAGTTGTGCTTGGATCCCTGCCTACTCATTCCTGTGGTCACTTGTTGGCAGTTATCTGACTGTGCCCCACTTGCTCTCTCAACTGCTCTTGGAGTTAAAGGGGGTGAATGCTTCCTTGACTGTTTTTAGGAGTTGGGAGTGAATGCCTCTTGTCTTAACTGGATGGTTTGTGGAGCATTTGTGGGGCACTACCTGTCCTGCTCCCTGCATCTTTAGTTGGTGGATTACTTGCCTGACTCATCTGTTTTGCACCAGAGGATTGGACTGGGATTCTTGGCAGCGATTTGGATTTTCTGGCACTGAAGTTTTTCCCCGGTACTATTTCGGAGGTTGGATGTGAGACTCTCCTGTCTCTGGAGTTTATATACTTCCTGTTTTCTGGTAAAGGAATCAATTGAATTCTGACTTAATTTTTTGATCTGATTGACTGGGCCTGTGAGGGGCATTGAGGGGCTGGTGTCCTCCACAGGGGTGGGGAATGGGGCCAGTTGGAGGACCTGACCTGTTGCTCTTCCCTCCTAGGCTACTGGGGCAGCCCACCGGGGGGTGGACTTGTCCCGGAGCCGTAGTGTGGGTCTCTGGCCTGACGGGGCTATCCTCTTACTACTGCTGGAAGAATTCCTATGGCCCAGTAAGGGTTTTAACATCTCCAAATGAAGAACTGAAGATCCCTGCCTGATCTCTGGATGTCAGTGGACCTGGTACAATGAATCCCTACATTTATTTATCTTTCAGACTGTGGGAGGTTGGAGTACAGCCAGCTTGATCTCCTCCACCTGCAAGTACTTTTTCTTTGACTTTATGTATTCTATGGAGGTTATTTGAGCAGTGAGGGGGCTCAGTTTCCATCTGAAAATTTTCTCCTCTGTAAGAGATTTGTGAGAGACTTCTCTGTGGAGAATCTGTCGACTAACTTCAAAAACTGAGTGCCGGCACTGGGAGTGAGTCCTCAGTGCTATAGTGCTATAATGTTATAGTTTTGTTAGGTGGCCCAGGTTGTGAGAGCACTGGTGGGCCAACTTACATAATTATTTATTTATTTTCATTCTTTTTGCTTTTATTTTATTTTATGTGATAGGGAGGTTAGGTTTGATTATTAGATATGTATTTTAGTTACTAGTTTTGTTTTGAAGCTGTTTGATTATTTAGTTGGGAGGGAGGTCGAGAAAGGTTTGGCTGTGACTTGAGGTTTTATTTTTATTTAACTGCTATAATTAGCTAGTTAGATTGGTGTTAGTTAGTTATGTGGGGATTGTGAGATAAATGTCAGTCTGCATTCCCCGGTTGTCAGCTATTCAGCCTCGCTCTTCATGCCCTATGCCTTTCAACCCCCATCATTAGCTTTTCTACCTACCAACGTTGCGGGCTTTAGGTTTTGCCTGGAGGAGGGGGACAGGGTGGGGGTGAACAGCAGAGGCTGGAGGAGTGGGGTGCTCCCATTGGGGTTGCTAAGTTTAGAAGATGCCCTGGGGCAAAATGGAGTCTAGAGCATGGGCTTCCATGCCTAGTCCCCATACCCAAGGGCACCATCATTGCCGATGGGCTGGTGGTCGGGGCATCCCAGGAGTTCAGTCTGACTCGGGTGGTGTTGTGCAATGCCAGATCTGTCAGGAACAAGACTGCAGTGACTGCGGATCTTGTCGGTTCGGCAGATCTGGCTTGCATCACCGAGAACTGGCTGGACGATAATGCAGGCCCCATATTGGAGCCGCTGTTCAGGCCAGGTGTCTGGTGATAAACTGCCAGAGATTGGACCGCAGAGGAGGGGTTGCGGTCTGTTTTAAGACCGAATTGGAGCTCACCAGTGTTCCAGTTGAGGTGACCAGCTCATTGAATGTGTTGTAGTAGCAGGTGGAGGCTATAGAACAGTTCTCATCTATCATCCACCCGGTGATGGGAAGCTATTCCTTAAGGAAGTGGAAGACTTCGTCGTCGATATGGCATTTGAGTCACCCAGGCTGGTGGTCCTGGGTGACTTAAATGCCTGGATCGATGATGAACTCTCGCAATTTGGACAACAATTCCTCCAGTTGATGAATTCACTGGGCCTGTCACAGGTGGTTACCACTGCTACTCATAAAGGTGGCCATTCTGTTGACGTGGTTTTCCTCCGGCGGATCGAGGATCCAGACATGGGGGTGGAACCAGTCGGTTGGTCTGATCACTTCATGGTGAGGTTCAATTTTGACATCCCCCTTTGTAGGCTGTCCCCTGTGGAGATGGTCAAGTTCTGAACTTTACGGAATATTACTTCCGATGGCCTAGCTGCAGTCCTTGACCTATCTGTACTTCCTGTGGATTGCAATGATCCTGGAGCCTTGGTTTTGGCTTATAATACTGCTATCACCTCAGCTTTGGATACTATTGCACCAGTCCGTGTGCAACCTCTCTCTCTCTTCGCCCCAGGCTCAGTGGTTTGATGGAGCCTTGAGGGGTTGTGACATTTAGGTCACAGGTTAGAACGTTGTTGGTGGAAATCCAGCTTGCATGCCGACCACATTAGACTCTTAGAACATTATCAGTTCTATCGGTCAGAAATTTCCAATAAGAAGGCAGAATTCCTGTCCAAGGAAATTTCTGCATCTCAGAACTGACCAGCTCAGCTCTTCAGAACTGTGGACAGGCTGTGCAAACCAGCCTGTATGCAGCTCTGGAGAGCCTCTTCACAATTACAATGTGATGAGCTTGCGCAGTTCTTTGCTGATAAGGTGGCTGACATTAGGTCGGAGATCCTTTCGACATATTCTATGCGAGTTGTGGAGGATCAGGGCCTGGTCACTGTCCCTCCATTCTCCTGGAGAATCTTCGACCATCTGGAAGTCATGGATGTTATGCAGATTGTCCAGGGGATGTGCCCTACATGCTGTAGTTTAGACCCTGGTCCAACTTCCCTAATTATGGGTTGTAGTGATCTTATCGGCCCGGTTCTGGCATAGATAGTCTGGTGCTCCCTTGACTCCGGTGTCTATCTCTGTTCCTTGAAAGAGGCAGTAGTGATACTGTTGTTGAAGAAAGCTTCTTTGGACCTAGACTCTCTTGCAAACTACAGGCCAATCTCAAACCTCCCCTTTTTGGGGAACGTGATCAAGAAAGTAGTGGCTGCACAACTGGAGAACCATTTGACCATCCATAACAACTACAAACCTCTCAATCTGGTTTCCAGAAGAGGCATAGTACTGAGACTGTACTGGATTGGGTGCTCAATGATCTCCTGATGGTGAGAGACCAGAGAAAAAGATCCATTTTGGTACTTTTAGATCCGTCATCAGCGTTTGACACCATTGACCATGGGGTTCTGCCTGAGCACCTGAGATTCATCGGTGGACTCTCAGGATTGGTCTAAATATGGTTTACATTGTACCTCACTGGAAGATCTCAGAGGATAGTGTCGTTTTTCTTTTCCTCTGATTTGATCCCTGTGTCATATGGAGTCCCTCAGGGCTCAGTGCTGTCCCCTGTGCTGTTTGCAGTGTATGTGCTTCCCCTCGGAGACATTGTAAGATGGCATGGGCTGAGGTTTCATTGCTGTGCCAATGATACCCAGCTATATCTGTCTTTTGCTCCCGACCAGGAAGGAACAGTCTTAGTATTTAATAACTGTCTCAAAGAAATCCAAGTGTGGATGAGGTCCAGTTGGTTGAGGTTGAACACCACAAAGACAGAGGTGATGGTTTTGGCTCCAGGTCATTGGATGGGAGGCTGGGGGCAGGCTGTCCCCTGGGATTATTCCTAGGGGATGCTGAGCTCCAGGCCTCTGAACAGGTGTGAGACCTGGGGGTATTGTTAGACCCAGGGCTGACACTTCGTGTCCAGGTGTCAGCCGTCATAAAGTCTTCTTTTTACCATCTTAGAAACATCACCAGGATTAAGCACCTTGTTCCGTCCATAGACCTGCCTACATTGATCCATGCCTTTGTGAGTTTGTGCCTAGATTACTGCAACTCGCTCTACTTTGGGCTACCGGGGGTTGATATCCATTACTTGCAGCTGGTGCAGAACTCAGCAGCCCGGTTGTTGATGGGGATTTTGAGATCTTCCCATATTATGCATGTGCTGTGGGATCTCCACTGGCTGCCTGTTCAGTGGCGGATCTCCTTCAAAGTCAGGTTACTGACATATAAAGCCCTATATGGACTGGGCCCTGACTACCTGAAAGAGCTTCTGATTCCTTATCTACCTGAGTGACCACTCTGCTCGGCTGATGAGGGGTTGCTAGAGATTCTGAGGGTGACTTTAAAATCTGTGGGAGCCCGGGCATTTATGTTCGTGGCCCCGAAGCTCTGGAATTCTCTACCCCGTCGGATTAGGGAGTGTGCGACTGTGGGGGGGGGGTTCAAGCAGGCTTTAAAAATATTTTTGTGGAATAAAGCTTTTAATGATGGTGTTGACTGACAAGCATGTATTTATAACTGTGCTGATATTTTGTTTTGTTTTGTTTTATCTGTTTTAATTGGTTTTATTGTTATGCACCTTGGTTATGAAAGGCGCATTATAAACAAAGAATTACTATTATTATTATTATTATTATTATACTGTATAAGCTCCAGATCCTATTTGATCTGCGGACTACCTCCTCCTTCCTACAGCTAGTTTTGCCTTATCCCTGTCCCATGCATTCTTGAATAACTCAATAGGATTAAAACAGGCAAGGAACCTCAAAAGATTTTTGTTGGTATGGTTTGGGGGTTCAGTTATGGCCCTATCTAATTGGGAAAATAAATTAACTCTAGTGGATGAAAAGGAGACTAGATGGTGTGGGTTGTCAATGTCAAAAAAATAAACAAAAAAGGAGGCTACATATGATAAAGAGTTTTTTTAATTCCTGACTTTTTATATCTTAGTTTTGTATATCCACCATCAGGATCCTTACAGACAAAGATTTATAATGTTTTCTTTAGGGCATTATGGCTCTGCAGGCTTAACCAAGTTAAAAGGGGGCACACATATAAAGATATAAAGGAAGGTGGTCTTTTAATGGTAATGTCTGTGTTCTTTTTTTTGTGTGGTATTTTTAGTTTCAGTCCTCCACCACTGCTGCAAGGTGTGGCATCTTTAGATGTTTTGCTTTTTAAACAGTCATACAAGCCGTTATATGCAGACAGGATAAATGCAAAACTAAAGACTATTAAGGGGAAAGGCAAACAAGAAATAGGGTATGTACAAGACAATTCCAGGAAACTTAAACAGTGGCACCTTAAGAAAAAACTGTATTCAGGGTGAATTTAGGGTGAAAGTTATATAACAAAGTGACTTCAGAATGATTTTTTTGTTCACTCTGTTTTTTCTGATACAAGGGGAATAGAGGAGAAAGTTATTGGTAAACAACTGGTTAATACAAGAATCCCTAGTAAAATTTGGTATGTTAAGTGGTTGTGTGCTCATGGCAGACATAATGTTAAGGGTAATGCAAATGCAATGCATGAACAAAGAAAAATAAATACATTGCATTCACCCAGAATGTGAAACTCGTGAAGAAAGTAAGTCACACTTATTCTTTCAGTGCAAGTGCAGTATATCTCCACATTTTGGAGATCTTTAGCCCAGCAATGGCAGGTACATATTTTAGAGGAAAATGTCCTGTATAAACATCGAAACATAAACTTTGAGGGCAGATAAGGACCGCTTGGTTCACCCAGTCTGCCCATTTCCCTACCTATTGAATAAGCTGCAGATCCTAGTTAACCAACAGCCTACTTCCTCCTACCCCTCTATCTTCAAATTGCACCCCCTTGTTCTTGCACATCTCTTTTTCTGAAATATGCTACCCTCTTGGACTTTGTTGATTCCCTTGAGGTACTTGAAAGTGTTTATCATGCCCCCCTTCCTCCTTTCCTCAATGGTATACAAAGTTCTCACCCTGGGAGACAGGACAAGCCCTTGTCACTTTTGGCATGAAAGCACAATGAATGTTGTATGCACATGTTTGAAGTGGTTGATATGGCAGTCATGGTGTCAGTATACATTGCAAAGTAAAATATTACACTTCAAACTGTAATTAAGTTGAAAGAAAATAAAATACAGGAGATCAGAGAAAGGAACACAAGTGTTTACCAGTATCAGTTTTATTAAATATTGGAAGAATGTACCTTGTTTTTCAGTTTAAGCTTTCTATGGTGATGTGACAGATAGGTGTTTATGTTGTTCTTCTGATACTGATGTATAAGCATATTTTTGTACTCTTTGTACTACTCTGTGTATGCCGTTCATTTTGCTTTCTGTTTTTTGATGTTTTTGGTTTGATATTCCCTTAATAAATATTCCTCATCTCTTGTCAGTAGGTGGTATCCTTGACCAGCTGCAAAGATGGCTGATGCTAGAGAGGAGGGAGAATAAGAGAAGATAGAGGTGTTGGAAGCAGGGGAGTCAGCCTCTTACCCTTCCTCCTCAATGGAGGTGGCTGTTAGAGTCCATGTATCAACACCTGGGTTAGATATTGAAATGACACCTAAAGAGAGAAAAGAAAAATACAGAATGTGAAGCTATGGAAAATCAAAATGTCACAGAGAAAGCAGTTTGCTTTGTAGAAGAAATAATTAAGGAGAAAGAGGAAAGATTAAAAATGGCAATGCTAGAATGTAAAAAATCATTTACTACAGCCAAAGGCAGAGGAAGAAAGGAACTTTAAATTACAAAAAGGAAAATTAACAGAACAATTGTTGCAATGGGGCACAAACACCACAAGTGTCACAGAAAGCAAGCAGAGATTTTTCAAGGAAAGGCTGGTACCAGTGAAGAGGAGCATTCTACAACAGACAATATTTTGCAAACTGAGCCTTTTAAGGGGGAAAGAACTGTTTATAAGGAGGTTGTAACTGGGGAGAGATTGGGGATGAAGAATAGGCATCTCATGCGTCAATTTCACATTCAGAGTTGGTTTCTGCTGTCATACAGAATGAAGGGGACAATAGAGTACAATTTTGGTAGAGACTGGAAAAAGGATTAAGTGAAATAGTTTGCATAAAAATGAAGGTAACAAATGGGGAAATGGGGACTGTGGAGGGCCAGATTGTACCCTCCCTCTGGTTTGAAGCTTCTCATGTGGATCCTGGGTCAAGTACGTAGGAGGAGGGCTTGGGTCAAAACAATTTCAGAGATAGATCAGATTCTACCCTGAGACTTTTTTTTTATTTTTCCAGGAGTCAGCTGAGTCAGCAAAATGCCGGAATGTGGTTAGACTAAAATATGGGCTGGGGGATGGAGTGGGCCCCTGAGAGTGTTCATAGGCCACGCCCTTTTGAAAGAATGTCTCAGGTTTGTGGCAAATGAGATCTATGCCTTAATTCATATTTCAGGGGTCACAACATTTGATGTCAGTTTCAAAACCACTGGTGGAATGGAGAAAGTCTGGCAAAGGTATCATGAAGTGAAACATACACCTCTCTGGTCACTTTTTGTTTGTTATTCCTTTTCTGAAACCCACTTTTAAGATAGTCACTATCCTATTCAAAAATGAATGAGTGTCCATTACTGACATTTTGTAGTGGCTTAATCTGAGATGTACAGTTTTGGTTCTTCCCAAGTTCATAATGGACTTGGAAAATATTTGGATGGGGATGGATGGTGCGGGTTCAATTACCACAAACAGAATGGGATCTGAAACACTTACCAAATAGATTCTACTTAGAAAGAGATACAGGTTCTTTGTTTTATGTAGGCCTTCCAAAAGTCTGTTTTGGCTGTGGATCTAGGTCATACCTAAATAATGCATGTGATAAAAAATGCACTGTGTGTGGGGGCATCAGGCACAGCTATGTCCTGTAAAGGAACTATTATATGTAATTTATTTGAAGAGACATGGCATTTTTAAAAGCTGTCCATGGGCCTCCCACAATAAACATGATTTCAATTGTGCTTACACAACTGGATGAGATGAAGCTTGTGACTTGATTTATATTGTGGCTTTCTGCCTCTCTATCCCTGGGATATACCACCCTGTAGAATGCGACACAAGAAACCCTAGAGGAAGGTTCATAGGTTCCATGGGAATGATGCCATTGGCTAAAGGTAGCTTAGGAAGAAGCCCAAAAAGAATACCCAATCAGGTGTCCAGCATCGAAGAGGTGAGGATGATGAATGAATGAATTCTGAGAAGTTGATTAATTCTGGATTTCCTAAGGATAGAGGGGAAAGTTGGGACCTCCATCCTCCTCCATCCAACAGCGGAACCTAACTAACCTGAGAAAGCATTAACCCTAACTAATATTATGAACATTGCATGGACCAGAGGAAAAAAACCCTTTGAGGAGGAAATTTCTGGGGATCCAAGGCCTAGGTCACCTTCCCTCCAGGCTGACGATGTTTGATTTAAGAACGTATGTCATTAAAGAGAAGAATTTGAGTAGGGAAAATGATGAGCTAAGGAAAAAAAACAAAAAGGGAAAATACAGATTGAAGAAGGTACAGGAGGCAGCATGATCCTGAGAGGGGTATGCTTGAATAGTCAATGGGAAGGAGGAGATCCATGTGGAAGTCAGAGGACCATGAGAAGGCAGATGGGAGAACTGCAGGAAAGCAGATGTTCAATGAGGAGGCATAGGGCCCAAAAGAAAGCAAAGAAGCTGGGGAAAGTGAGGCCACAGCACGAGGGCACTGGGAGTCATGACTGCACCAGAATGGAGGTATAGAAGGCAGAAACACAGGAGGAGAAGGGCAGCCTGCCATCAGCAACGGGCAATGCACAGGAATGCATGTTCTTGAATGGAGATCAAAGTGATTTGAGGTAGCAGGGACCCAGGACACTGGCACCAAGATGCCCTGCAGACTAAGGAGAGGAGGATACAAATAAGGAAGGTGATGGCAGGATAGGACCAGATACAGGGACCCGAGAGGGTATGCTTGAGAAGATGGAGAGAAATGGACAATGGATGATGATGAGGTAGTTTGACATGGAGTGGAAGAGTGGTCTTTACCAGGTTTATAGGCCAGTGGTTGCTCAGAAATGATTCAAACCCCAAAAGGGACAAGGCAGGCTAAATCACCCCCCTCAAGGCAAGGACCAAGAATAGAGTGGAGAGGCACAGTCAGAAGCCATAGAAAACCAATCAAGATAAGCCTGAGGTGGGATGATACTGTGCACCACCTAGCTTCACAGACAGAAACAGCTGATCCTGAGAGGAAATCAAGAATGAAGCCTGAGGAACAAAAGGAGCCATGCAGGTGAGGAGAATGGGCAGCTGATAACATGGCAGGAGAAATATCAACAAACAGGGGATTAGTCAAGAAGGGGAATGAGTCAGGGAGGAGGAAAGTAGTGAGCCAAAGAGTTGAAACAGCGTCATGTTGTTGCATACAGTTGCTGCTGAATGAGTGCACCTGTAGTGGAACTGGGAGACTGTAGGGAAAAACTGCACCACTAGGTAGCAGACAACCACACTCCGAGTAACAGACAGGCGAGGTCAGGGGGATGTAGAGCAAACAAGGCAACCAATGAACAGGAAAATGCGAGTCACACTCACCAAATATCCTGAGTCCATGAAGCAGGGATGAGCACCCAGTGAGAAGGAGATTCAAGTAGCTACGAAGCTGACAGTGTGTCGTGGGGTGTGACAGGTAGAAGAGAACTGGATAGGAGAACAAGCTGGAGTGAGAAGCAATGAAAGCCGACCTGGAGATGCAGGCAGAAAGCCCCTGTCCATAAAGGCGGAGACGAACAAACAACCATTGCGGGTGAACTGCAGGAACCAGGCGGACACAGAGATACATGGGAGGAGATATGAAGAAATGCTGCAGGGGGTTCAGCAGAATGAGTGCCCACCGATGGAGAGAAAGTAAAATGAATGCAGGGGAAGCCAGGATGAGCCACTATCGAGAGGGACCAAAGGAAGGAACAGTGAGCAGGAATGGGGAGCCAAGTAAGCAGGAGAGACATGAGGGCAGGGCACGGGTCAAGGTTTGAGCTCCCAGGGCAACAAGGGAAGCAGAGGCAGAGAGTCAGAACTCTACTGACAGAGAAGCTGAAGGCAGGTGAAACAAAATACACTAGCAAATCAAAAACTGAGGACAATCATAGTGAGATGAGCTGAAGAGTGCACATGGGAGAGAGAGAGAGAGAGAGAGATCCATCGGCCAGAGGCACCCCAAAGCAAGACAACAACCAAGTAAGAGGAGTGAGGAAGGGCGGTGCCTCCAGCCACAATGAGAAATGAATTCTGTGGAGGCCCGGGATGAGTGGCCTTATAAGCCTGATGGGGGAGTGACATAGTTGCTCCGCCCATTGAACCTTGGGCTTAAATTCCCTCCCAATAATGGGTCAAGCAGAACAAGATTTTTATGTTAACACAGTCCATTGTAGCCTTAATAAAAGTCACCCAACACCTGGACCCTCTCATGCAGAACAATCCACTTTGGCATCATACCAAGATGTAGTCTGGGAGTGGGAAAAAACCCTTGCAAAAAGTGGTCAAAATGGTCAGGAGGATCAGTGGTTTAAGATTTTTATAGCAGCACACCAAGTGGAAGAAATTCCAGACTCAGACATTACTGACTTAACTCTTATACCTCAGACTGAAATCCAGTCCCCTCCCTCACAGAAGGGAATGGTGGAACAGAATACTTCCCAGTTGGTGACAAAATTTAAAGAAATACCCCCTCCATCTACCTCAGAACCCACCCAGTTCCATATGGTAACAAGAAGGAAGGGAAGTAAAGCCCCTCCCAAAAGCAAGAATGGCAAAGACTGATGTAACCACATAAAACAAGTATGTAGTTCTTTATAAAATGGGCAATGGATTTTTAGCAACTTTTTTTAGTTCTCAGCTGTGTGTCAGAAGGGTCTAATGCATGGCTAAAATCTAGACCTATCAACCAAGTTGCGTCAAATCCTTGAGCCATAGAATTTAAAAAACAACAGTCATCATTTTATTTGCCTCCTTACTGAGAAAAATCATGGCACACTCAAATATAAAACTGTACCATTTCACCTGAAAAAAAAAAAAACAATTCTCAAAAGAAGTAGAACACTACATTATCTTACAGGAAAAATCTTTTTTTTCTCAACCCAGTTTTTTTTCTTACAGACGAATCATTCTGCCCTCAGCTCAGCCACTCATTGACCCTCCCCGCCTCCATCAGTCTTCTGCTCACTCCTCCTCCCCAAGCTATTACAAATACTGTAAGGACTTTAACAAAGCTGCTGTAGCAGTTACAAGCTGGTTTAAGTTTTTTTTTTCTGTTTATTTTCTTTTTGTTTCAAATCACTTACCAGCACTTGCTACAGCGTTGTGCTTGCCCATGTCACCTGCTTTATCCAAATGCACTCACTCACTCTTAACTAGCTCCTCAATTGAGCTTATAGTACAAATGGGAAAATGTAAAAAAACACATAAGTAAAATAAAATAAACAACACACACACACACACACATATGCACACACATACACACACAGAAACACACACATCCTGCTGTGCATCTCCAGATAACGATATGTGTGTGTGTGGGGGGGGGACCTGCTAAACATATCAACCATGTTCAACTGTGGTGGCCAAAATGGAAAAAAGTCAAAGGGCCAAAAAGAAACAAACAAACAAAAAAAATGCATTGCAAGCGGTGGAACTATTTTACATCAAACCATGAAAAATTAGATTTTTTTCTATTTAAACATAGAATATATGACATTTACATGCATGTAATATACAAAAAAATTTCTATGCACAATATGCCCCTCTTGAGGTGTGCATTAGGCAGTTCTAATGCACACCTCATCATCCTTTTCTGCTTACATCTGCAACACTAAATAAGGGTGATACAGATGAAGACTTAAATAGGTCTTCTGTGTCTTCCTTTCAGACTGAGTTTTCATCAGGAACAGAAGTGCAGTCCACAGAGTTTAAATCCATACACAAAAAGGAAAATTTTGCAAAGGAGAGGTTCCAAAAATGGCAAAACACTTTAATGTTAGTGTTCTTGCAGTACTTTTTTATTTAGGTTAAGGGACTCTTGAGCTTACAGATTTCCTCAGCTAATGTAAACAACATAAAATATCGGAAAAAAAAATACTGGTGACCCTGTCTATTTTAGGTTCTTTGCAGAGTGAAACTATTTTCTTGCAAGATGTATGACTACATACTATTAAAGAAATTACAATGGCAGAGAAAGCCTTGTACTATGGTTCATCTTTTTAGTCCATAGGGGAGGAAAAATGTTTGGGTATAGGGATTCTTTTTAAGTCAGCAGAATTAAAACTGCAATAGCTACTAGATCTAATTCCAGGGAGTATATTAATTTTAGATATTTTCTTGTGTTAAATGAATATTAGATTAATATATATTTACACCCCACAATCTAAAGCAGCACAGGTAGAGATTTTTCAATTAATTCAACCTTTCAAATACTATGCTACTAAGGAGGTACTTTTAGCAGGTACAGTAATTTTAACTCAGCCTTACACTTTCAGATAGGGAGGGAGAATGGAGATTAACTAATGTATCTACTGTACTGTATTCTCCTAGACTGTCATACTTGTTCCAATGGCATTACTCTGTATTATGTACCTGCACCTTATCTACTGTACTGCACTCTCAGACTGTCATACTTGTTTCTAATGTCATGACTGTCATGTATTATGTACCTGCACCTTATCATTGTGCCATCTTCATGGCCTGAGTAGTGCCTGAAAATGGCCATTGTACCAGTGCACCTACCCAGTAAACAAATGCATAAATAAATAAAATAAATAAAACATTCATGGATATGTCCATTTTAAAAAAATATGGCAAATACTGCAGGATTGTGGGATGCTTTTGCTATGAAACCAGAGCAAACATAAGTAATCAACATGCAATGATTTTTGTTTTTTTTGTCTCTATGAGATCTCCATAAGGAAATTTCTGTAAAGATTGGGCAACCAGAATACACCCCCAAGAAATCAGCAATTTGGCAGTTTAATACTTCTCTACTGATGCAACCAAAAATCAGTAAGAAATTCCATGAACTTCTGAAAGCTAGACAATCAGTTTTTGAAATTTATTATAGTCCAGTTGAATGGTGGGAAGACATTAAGAAAGACATAAGAACATTCTTTCAGTCTCAATCTACACATAAATTCAATGGGCTTAGGCAAGTTAGGAGTTATGCTTGTGCAACTTTGTTGATAGACTGAAGGTATTCAAATGAATGTATTGTTGATTGTCTTAGGTGAATAGTTTGGCCAATTGCACTCTCAGTTCTATGGGGAAAACCACCCTGTCAGGGTGCTGTAAACAAAGTAATCCTCATGAGGAGGTTCAACCCCAGAGGTGCCAAGGTAGCAAATTCCTTTAGGTTAAAGGTACCTTAGGAAGGAGCCCCTGAAGAGAGAGAGGCATGCCTCTGGAGAAGGAAGGGAGGATAGTGGGGAAAAGAAATAGTGCTTCAGTGTGAGACTGAAGGTAGCTGACTTAAATAGCTCAGAAAGGGGGCATGGCAGTTGCTCCCACCCATTGAACTGCAGACATAGCCTTTCAGTTCAATGGGCTTAAGCAACTTAGTGAAGAGTTATGTTTGTGCAACTTTGTTGCTACACTGTAGGTATTCAAATTAATGTATTGTTGATTGTAGTAGGTGAAAAGTTTGGTCATTCACACTCTCTGTTCCATGGGGAACTACCACCCTGTCAGGGTACCATGAAGGCCAAAGAACCCTCTTGAGGAGGCTCCACAACTAGAGGTGCCAGGGAACAAATTAATTTGGCTAAAGGTACCTTTGAATGTGCCCCAAATAGTACTGAGCAGCGGGTAGTGACACAGTGATTTTGTGAGGACAGAGTGACAGCAGTGAGGTGACTGGAAACAGACATGGATTGAATCGAGCAGTGACTGACAGATATTGGAACTGATAGTAGAAAGGGCATGACTTCTGTAAAGAGAAATGGAACAGCAAACTAAGGAGGACCAATAGCCAACCACAACTCACAGTGGAAACCTACAGAACCTGTTGCTAGGACTACCTAATGGTATAACCTTCAGCACAGAAGAGAGGAAAAACTCCCTATGAGCACTAAGCCTCTGTGGATCAAAGGCCTTGGTTGCCTTCCTTCCAGGCTTGGGATAATTTAGTGATGGCTCAGCTGCTTAAATTTAGAGACCCAATTCAGGGGAATGATTTTTGAGGGAATGCTCTCACTCTATCCCTCTAACAGGAAAACCATGCTGGTGTCATGAGTAAACTTTGCAACTAAAGGGGTGCCCTTTAACTGGCACCCCCCACCCCCAAGGCAGGAGGAGGAGGAGGAGGAGGACAGCAACAATCATTGAAAGGCACTTATTCGGACTCAATGAGGAAGGCCTAGAGAGGAAGCTAAACATTTGAGGAGCAGGCAAGGAAGAATGTGGATACCAGGTGAACCATAGATGGTTGTGGGAGACTACAGTAGCTTTCAAAGGTGCTGCTGACTAGGTCTGCACAGCTAAGGAGCTCCGTGGAGTTAAGGTCCCACCCTTTTAGCAGCAGACATCATAAATGGTACATCAAGAGGTGCCACAGAGTCAATCTGTACAGCAAAGCTTCCGCTGAGCATACTTTGACCATTCTGACTCAAAGGTCAGAAAGAGAAGAACCCTGCTGAGTCGAGGGACCCACCATCAAGATAAAGACTTCAAGTGGCAGAGTTAGACTGTCAACTTACAGGGTGAATCCTAAAAGCCATGCTATGCTTGTGGCTGGCATTGATCTGAATGCAGGA
The DNA here is from genome assembly GCA_016271365.2 of Neoceratodus forsteri. Classification (NCBI taxonomy): domain Eukaryota; kingdom Metazoa; phylum Chordata; order Ceratodontiformes; family Ceratodontidae; genus Neoceratodus; species Neoceratodus forsteri. Next base: position 422,345,033 of record CM057451.1, read on the forward strand.
GTAGTGAAAGGCCATGTTGAAGCCTGACAGCCATGGGCAAAGGGAAGAAATGAAGCATAGTTAAGGCTGAGTGGCTGCTTTAGTAGTAGTAGGAGATTGTGGTGAAACCTGACTGCCAAGAGCACATGGAGAAATGAAATGTAGCTAAGGCTAAACACTGACTAAGACATTGAATGACAACTAGGACAGTGAATGAGACTGAATGTTATGAACTTGGACTGAATGATGATGCATGCCTACCAGTTCCATAAGAGAGGTTAGTATTCATACTGATGCATTGTGAGTCAGGTAGGCTGAGGCAACAGCGATAACAAAGGAAACTGCTAGTGAATGCTGGAGAATATAGGATCCAGAACTATGGAGCAGAGCTGCTGTAGAGAACAAAGAACACAGAAGGGAGTGGCTGCCTGGCTAGGAGTCAGGTTTAAACAGTTAATGACTGTAGTTGAACTGAGTGATTGGTAAAGGTATGGAAACAGCTAAATAGGAGCCTGACTAGCACAAACAAAGTGAGGATACTGGGAATGGACTGGGAGTATATACTGATTGAGAAGGGGAGAGCAGAGAGTTGATTTCGTTTTGGTGAAGATCAGTGGATTATTTTTGACTGGACTTTGGATTTACTGGCTTTGTGGCTTGATTCCAGAGGAGAGTTTTTAAATGGTGGTTCATGCCCAGGAGTAGTGGACCCTTGGAGAACAGCCTTGGATTTGGTATCTGGGGTTAAGGCCTTGATCCTGGGGGGCTGGCTATGGTGTGTGACAGTGCGGGATCCTGGTTTTATCCTGCCGGGTAGCTGGCAGTTTAGCCAGTGCCCCTTGGGTCTCTTCCTGGAGCTTGCTAGAAAGTGAGACTGGTTGGGGGACTCTTTAGCAATGGCCGTGGACCTGTGGGTTGGCTGCCCATCAGGATTTATTGGGGCTTTCACAGATATCAGAAAAGTGACTATTAAAGTGGACCACTCCGGATTTTTTATGTGCTCATGGTCAGACTTATTTGTGCTGTTTACAATTTCAATCTGTTAAGGCAGTGAGAGTGCCTTTTCTATCTTGGTCTATGGCACAGTGAGAGTGTGCCTGGCACTATAAATTTAGACATATTTACCCCCCAGCAGTAAGAGTACTTAGAGGGTGAGGAGAGTTCTGAGATTCCCTTCTAAAACTGATCCCCTTTGGGGTGTAAGGACCATCGATTTGATTCTTTGAATTCCCAGCTACTTATTACAGTTCATGCGTCTTTACAGTGATTAACTTAAAACTACAGGCTTGGACTAGATGACTGAGACATTTTTAGCTTATATGTAAGTGTGTGTTGTTACTGATTTAATCATATTTGCTTGTATTTATTTACTTTGATTATGATTTTTATGTAATTTTTAGCAGTGTTAGTGGCTCAGTAAGTAGTGCACTCGCTTCTGAGGCCGAGAGATCGGATGGCTGTGGATTCAGTTCCCGCATCTGGCACTTGGGTTAATATCCCAGTACTGACACTGTAGTGCAGCATGAGGGGGGTGCTGCACTTCTGAGGTGCTGTCTTTTGGATGAGACGTTAAACCGAGGTCCCATCTGCCTGGATTGGTGGTAGTTCAGGTGGATGCTAAAGATCCCATGGCACTTATCGAAAAAGAGAAGGAGACAATTGTATTGTAAAGAAACTGTTCAAAAGGACAAAATACAAAATTGTACATCATACAATTAGATTAAACAAAAATGAAAATCAGGCTTTAAGAAACAATAAAAGTGATAGTAGGGAATTTATCCAATTTTATCCTTCATAAAAGGGACATTCAACCAACTAATTGTGAGACATATGTTGCTGTTCATACTTATATTGATTATACAGTTCATGTTCAATCATGTTAGCAACAGACAGTGGATCACAGTACACCTGTTGTAATACATATTTACATCGAGTCTGCCACAAAATAAATTTAATAAAGAAAAATTAAACAAATCAGATTCTTATCCAACCCCAAGTTTTGCAAACTAAAACCTCCAACAACCTCATTATAAGTTATAACCTTCCAGTACTCATTTCCCCATAAAATGCTAAAGTTGCACATACTTCACTCACATAAGGGCATTGTAGAAGAAAATGATGCATGGTCTCTTCTTGAGCCACACAGCATGATCTGGGACATACGCCTTCCATACTTTTATGTTTGGCATTCCCTTTAACAAACAGTTTGCCATGACAGCAGAGCCAAAATATATCCCACATTTGTGGAGGAATATGCCTATCCACTAAGGAATCTATCACATTCTTCTGATATAAGGGTCAACATCTTTAAAGGTAGCTAATTGTAACCTAACCAATCTAGTAATCAGTTTATAAAGAGATTTGCTGGTTGAAAGCTTCACAATTTGGATCTTCATCTCCCATTTTTTTTTAATTTAACTATAACAGGTTTAAAAAACACACGTTTTATCTTAAACTGTGACAATATCACCACTTGACTTTCCCATATGTGATAAAATAGCCTAATCCAGTGATTTGCATAAACAGACCAAAGAGCCAGACTAGGTCTAGCTGGATCTAATAAGTTTACATGAAAAAATACTATAAAAAAACACAGGATTAGTCAGATTCAAACCACCATGTTTTACAGGTAAGTATAGTATTTCCCTTTTTATTGATTTAAACGATTCCACAGATTAACTGGAAAATCAGACCAAGCAGTGACACTTCATAAGCTCGTGGCAAAGGATAAATTGCACTAATAAACAAAAAATAGGAAGAAGAAAAGTTTTAACTACTGCCACTTTTTCTTTTTGTTTGTTGCCATTTCTTCAGATTGCAACTTTAGATTGTGCTATATTTAGTTTTTATTCAATTTAATTCTCCATTGCCTCCCTCCCAAACCAAACTCCCAAGAATTTAAAAGGGTCCATGGAAAGTTTTATATCTTGCCAGGTCTCCATATGGCCTACAGTACTATTAAGAGCATAAATAATACTTTTCTCTTTATTTATTTTAGCTCTTGTTGGCCTAGAATAACTATCTATTACCTTCAAGGCTTGAAATGCTGATGTTTGGTCTGCTACCAATATACAGACATCATCTGCATTTGCTATCACCCATGTTTCTATATCTCCCTCAATAGGCCTAATACCTCTGATGCATGTATCTTGTTGAATAAGTCTCAGTAATAGATACAAACAAAAGATATAAAGCAATGGGCTGAGGGGACAGCCTTGTCTAACCCCACATGTAATATCTATGTTTGAACCCATTTTCCCATTTACTAGTGGGCTAGCCTGAACATTTGCATATAATAAACCTATCCATTTTATAAAAACCTGGGGGATCCCACAATATAGCAAAGTTCTAAAAATAAACTGATGGGGTACTCTGTCAAAAGCTTTCTTCTGGTCTAATGACATAATGTACCCTTGCAGCTTACCCTCTTTACCCTGTTCCACTAGCTCCTGAATAAGTAGTAAATTATCGTGTATGTGACGATTAGGAACTGAACAAGTTTGGAATAGCGAAATGAGGGCCGAGGCTGTATTCACCAACCTATTATGGAGAATTTTCAACAAAATTTTATAATCTGTATTTAGTAAGCTAAGTGACCTCCAGTTATTCAAATCAGATCTCTCCCCTTTTTTGAAAACTAAAATTTGCATAGCTAGACAAAAATGAAAATCAACACTTAAATTACCTAATACCCAATTATAAACTGCCAACAAGACTTCTGTCAATAAAACTGCAAATGTCTTATAAAATTCAGATGGTAAACCATCAATACCAGGAGCAACATGATCTTTCAGATGTTTAATTACTAATTCTCTAATTTTACTCTGTAAGACAAACCTGTTTGCAACTCCGCCCCTCGTGCTGCTGATATAAATTTAATCCTCCCTTTCTCCTCCATAGTGGGTCACGAGGGTAGGAGACTGCTGCCTTCCCCCTGAAACCCCCATGAGGTCATGAGGGCTTCATTGGAGCTCTCCCCAGGACACACTTTTGGAACCCCCCTGAAGCCATACCAGGTACGAGCCAGCTATCACTTGAGCCAGGACACGGCTCCTTTGTTTGATTTTGGCGCCAACTGCAAATTTGAACTGTGGCTGAGCTGAGCTCAGTACCTCGCACTGCTACTGCTCTGCCGTGATTCTGGCCCGCCGGTGCTGTGCGCCGGCTCCCCACCGCCCCCACCACCACCCTTGGTCGGCACTCAAATTTATAGGCAGCTGAGTGGTCGGGTGACACTCCAAAACCTATCAGCCCACTTTCAGATCTGCAGGTTATCAGATCCCTCAGGTAGAGGCCACTACACCTAAATTTCAGCTTGTTACTGAACCATCACATACACAAACATGATCCTATACCAAATTGCAATGCTAACCATTGCTATGCCTCTTGTATCTCTACCTCCATCAAATAAGCCCTAAATAACCAGACCTCCTCCACTTTTGCTCAGTCTCACCTCTCCCTAGCCCCTACCAACTCCCATGGTGCGCCAGTTTCACACGCCACCTGAATTTGGCTTATAAGCTCCTCTGTCATCCCTCCTCTTTCCCCAGGTGCCCTATCTGTCCTATGCAACCTAGGGGCATTTGTCTCTCTCTACACCTCACAAATCTCCGTCCCAGTTTTAAGCCCAGAAACAAATGGCACAGTGCCATACGTTATTTCACCCTGCTGCTTCTCTTGGATGGTGACACTGAAACAAACCCTGGCCCATCGCCCAACCCCACCCCCTAAACCCTTCCAAAGGGACTTAGCCTAATTCACCTTAACATCTGCAACTTACTAAATAAAGTCCCGGAGCTGCAAGTCACTGCCCAAACCCTCTGACCTGACATTTGTATCATATGCTAAACCTGGCTGAAACCTCACCATGATGACTCAGAAATAGCAATCCCAAGATACACTGTAATTAGGCAGGACTGACAAGGAACTAAGAAAGGCGGCGGTATAGCCATATATACATCAAACAGTCTCCACTTCACCCCTGTCCAAACCCCCGGACATACTCCCCAAATAGAAACTAAGATGATTAAACTAGTTCTGCCACACACCTCCTCAGTATATATGGCCAGGATATATTGCGCCCCTGCTACACCTGGAAATACCATCATTGACCATCTAGCCTCTTTTAAAGCTACGACTGCAGCCGGAGAGCTCTACATGCTCGGCGACTTAAACTACAACTGGCTAGCAACAGACTGCTCCAAACTACGTAGCAGGGTTCAATCCCTAAACCTCTCCCAACTAATAGAGCAACCCACATGTATAAACCCAAAAACACAAAACCACTCCCCCCTGGATTGGGCTCTCACAACACACCCTCACAGGATAATTAATGCTGGCCTCCTACCTGATTCCCTGAGTGATCACCATATGGTCTACATGATCAGGAAGGTGCACAGACCTACAAACCACCACCCCCCAAGGACAATCCTTACGCGAACATACAAATCTCTCTGCTTCCACTCCCTACTAAATTACCTCACCCTCGTTGACTGATCATTTATCCAATTGGTGCCCACTATCAACCATGCCATATGGGACTACCACGCCCCCCTAAGAAACAAAAGGGTCAGGGAATCCCATCTCCCTTGGGTCTCTGCCAACATCATCTGCAGATGTCATGCTAGAGACCAGGCCTGGAAAAAACACAGGCTAACAGACTCCCCTGAATTTCTGCAGCATTACCGAATCCTCCGTAATAATTGCACTAAAGCCATAAGACAGGCAAAAAAGAACTACTTCCGGGCGGCTCTCTCCACTAACCTAAGACACCCTTCCAAATTCTGGAAAAACCATTAAAACCCTGTTCTCTCCCCCTGTCCAGTCACCCACCCCTACCCTAAACATACAGAGCAACAATATATCAGTCCCCAATGAAGTTGCCTCAGCATTCAACTCCTTCTTTACCAATTGTGCTAAATCTCTTCTAGATAGCCAACAATTCCTCACACCCACAAACAGCCCCTTCGCGATACCCCAGCCTACCCCCCACACCACCACATTCTCTTTTCATCCAGTCTCCTCAGCAGAAGTTCTAGCCACCCTACGCTCCCTTGACCCCAACAAAGGCAAGTTCCCTTTAGGACTGGATGCCAAACTCCTATTCTTATCAGCCCTTGCCATAGCCACCCCCCTAGCCAACCTCTTGAACCTCTCTTTCTCCACAGCACAAATTCCTGCAGCTTGAAGGAGGCAGTAGTCATCCCGCTATCTAAGGAGGTGATCCATCTGCACCGAAACTACCACCCAATCTCCCTCCTACTGGTTCTGGCCAACCTACAAGAACACCTAGCCCCTACCAACTCATACACTTCCTCGATTCTACCTCCTTCTTCACCCGTATCAGTCGGGATTTTGTAAATCACACTCCACCATCACAGCACTACCAAGGCTCACAAACAATATTTCCTCTGGTATGGACAAGGGCCATATCTCCTCGGCCTTATTCATTGATCTGGCCAAAGCTTTTGATACCATATCCCACCCAAAGCTAATCACAAATTTCAAGACACAGGCATCTCTTATCTAGCCACCAGCTGGTTCCAAGCCTACCTGACAGGCAGAAAGCAGGCAGTAAAAATTGACCTCATGTATCCACCTCACTCCCAGTCAACATGGGGTTCCCCCAGGGTGCTGTGCTGGGCCCCCTACTATTCTCAATATTTTTAAATGATCTACCTCTGGTCTGCTCCAACTTAGCCATACAAATGTATGCAGATGGTACCTTACTGTACGCCTCCGGCCCCTCCATCGGGGACACAAACTCAACTCTTCAGCTGGATTTTGACACCGTTCAAGCATGGCTCAGGTCTAACCAACTTGTCTTAAACACAAAGAAAACCGTCTCCCTAACCTTGGCACACAGCCTAGACTCTCCCGTCTAGCTGCTCTCCCGTCTTCCACTCTGGATGGATCCACCTGGAATCCTGCACCTCCTTTAGGTACCTGGGAGAATGGCTCGATTGACACCTAGACTTCTCCGCCCATTACTCGCTACATAAAATACTACACCCTAAACTAGGCATACTATACCACAATAAAAGCAACCTACCAACCACGGTCAAGAGAATTAGTGCTCAAAATGATCCTCGTCATATTTGACTACGGTGATGTGGTCTACAGCTCAGCCCCTCATCCACCTTGGCCAGCTTGGACCCCCTCTTTCATTCTTTCTGTCGGTTCATCCTGGAATGCCCCTCCACCACCCATCATTGTGACCTATACAGTGCCCTTGCCTTCCCATTGCTGGAGTCTCGGCAACAATTACATTGTGCTAATCTCAAAGCTAAATACTGGACCAATTCCCTTCCCCCATCTCAGCTCCATACTGTCAGCACAACCCCCCGGCATACTCCCTTAGAGGCTCTGACTCAAAACAACTCCAAGTCCCTTTCATGCACACATCGAAGGGCCAATCGGCCTTCAAACATCGGCTGCCCAAACTCTGGAATGACCTACCAGCAGATATTAGGCTCTCCCCCTCCCCAAGGATCCTCAAACTGCTCCTACATGCCCACTTCTCAGATATATGCAACTGGAGCCTACAGCCTAGACCTGCCACCAAGAGGCATCTAAACGGGCCTTAAATTAAATTAATTTAAATAAGCCTAAAATTCCTACTGCATATACTATACTTCTACTGTTCTGCTGTTTCACCCGGCAGTCTAGGCCTAACTATGTCACAGCAAACTATGCACTCTGGTCTGAGGACTAGACTTTATAATGTCAAAAATTGGTCAATCCAGCCTGTACCTATTCTGAACCTGTTGTAATTCTCCCTGCATGTATCCACTCTCATCCTGTTACTGTACCACTATATTGTGTTGTATTCTGAACCTGTTGACAAACCACTGTAGTGTATTGTATTCTGAACCTGTTTGAGTCCTATGTAACCCCCCAGGTCGCATCTGGAAACGAGCGGTCCCCACTCAGTATGCTTATCTGGTAAAGCTCTTAAATAAATAAATAAATATTCTATTTCCATTGTAGTAATGGGCTTACTAAGATCTCTTATAAATTCATGTGCTATACGAGGAACAGAGATAGAGGAAAACAGGTCCTCCATTTCCTCATCTGCAATCAATGGAGCAGTGTACGTATTAACCAAATATTTTGTGACGTTTCTTAAAATCCCTGGACCATCAGAGACTATATTTCCCTCACAATCCTTAACATTAGACTTAAATATATCTAATGAACATTTTGCACAGCTTTGTAACTCATCTCCAAATCTTGTTTTACCAGATGAACAAATTCTATGTTCATTTAACATCGCTTTAACTCTAGTGTATTGTAATGACACCATAGCAGACTTTAAATTTGAAATCTGTGAAGTCAAAGCTATATGTTGTGTCTTAACAATAGTATATGCTTTAAATAATTATTGACAGAGTTTAAGGTATGTTTGGTACTCTGAATTATGATGGAGTGTAAAAAAGGTCAGAAATAAGGATCTAATCTTCTGTCTAGTCTCTTCCCACCATACGCTAATATTATCGTGTAGGACAGCCACAGACATTCTTGCTTTTAAAAGGTCTGAGACTAAAGAAACCACTTTCTCTTCCTTCAATAAAACTGTGTTCAGTTTCCAATAATGTCTACCATACTGAGGGCCAATTATGCTACCTAAATCCACACTAAGAAGAGCGTGATCAGAGGTTTCTAATGGAATAATAGTAGCTTTATGGATGTTAATATTTGTCTGTGTAAACAAAAAATGTATCCTGGAGGATAAAGCACTTCTAAAATAAGTATGTCTGCCTTTTGGATGTAAAGATCTAAATGAATCTTGCAGATTACTCTGCTCAATTATACCATTTAAACAATTGGAATCACAATAAAGTTTATTTGAAACTGCACCCCTGTCTTTCCTATCAACTACACAATTAAAATCTCCAGCCCAAATAATATGCTTAGTCGTAAGTAAATAATGGTTTGACCTTAGTGAAGAGGTCAACCCTATTTGTTTTGTTAGGAGGGGCATAAATGTTGATCAGTCTCCAAATCTCCCCTTTATGTGTGAAATCTAGTAATAATGTTCTTCCTAGTGAGATATCAACTAATCGTGTAATCTTAAATCCATCCCCTTTAAAGAGAACTCCAAGACCATCACATACTGCTGTACCAAATGAAAAAAATGAAGGACCCCAATACCAAAGCCTTTGTGCTGCTCTAATCAAGAAGTCTGTGTTCAACCTGGTGTCTTCTAACAGACAGATATCACAGTTAAGATTTTTGATTGCTGTCAGAGTCGTAACCCTCCGTTTAGCATTCTTAATACTATTTACATTCACCAAAGCAATGCTAAGCAGTGAATGAGGTACTAAGGGAGAAGACAGAGAAAAACATATTTAAGGTGTTTTTTTCAACCTCGTACTCCATTGAATTCTAGTACCTAATTCATTTTTCCAATTTTTATCCGGTCCCTGTACTTGTGTGTTCCTTCAGATTCAGAAGAATGAGGGCCAATGAAGAAGCTTCTAATCTCCTCTTGTTCTGAATCCATTGTATCTTTGTCAGTATTTCAAAACTGTTTTCAACAGTATTTCATCCTCTCCTGGTATAGTAGCTTTAGTTACCTTGGACCAAGGCCTGGTTTGTTTGATGCCTCATTTTTTGCTGTACTTTTAACAGTTAAAGGGGAGGTATGTCACCAGTAGTTACTGGGTCTACCAAAGCAGTCTCACATGCTACTGGTATTAATTCACTAACTGGAGGGCCACTAAGTGTTCGACATGGGTTGCTCACCATAACCTCAACCACAATGTCCTCAGGTGGGGGGAGGGGTAGTGGGCCTAGTAGTCCTTGGTTGGGTTTTTTCTGCAGAGGCACCTTGTTTAGCCATTTTCTTTTTCTGGGCTTCTCTGATTATAAAGTCTTGAATAACACAGTCTGTGTGGTTGTGGATAGCCCAGGGACAGGATTTATAAGTATTTCCTAAATCCATACACAAGTTGCATCTCATCTCTTCCTTACAATCTGCACTATAATGACTGAAAGCTAGACAAAGACTGCATTTTAGCCTGTCACAGGCAGTTCCCAAATGAGTTGAACCCACACACTAAAACATTTTCTGGGTTGCCCAGGGTGTCCCCTCTCATTTCCCAAAAACAAGCTATTTGGTAGCTGCACAGGCCCCAAATTGTTATTTCATAAATGGACCTTATATTTACAGCCCCATTCCACAAATGATCTTCATCAAAAACAGCCTGTGGGGACTCAATAACATTGCATTGTTTTCTACCCAGTAGGTAATATCATGAACCGATACAGACTCATTCCTAAAAAGAACTGTCACAATCTTAATTGAAGGTTTAGTTAAAGGGAGAAGCAATGGAATCCAAACCTCTGAATATTTTAAAACATCATATTTAGACCAGAAATGATCTAAGCCCTGTGGAGTATTAAAGCTAACATCAAATACTTTAGAGCCTGACACATGAATCAATGCATGAATTTCATTAGAAAAAAAAACTAATCATTTTTTTAAGAGTGTTCTACCACTATACAGGCGATCAGGGTCCATATCCAAACCTCCCACATAATCCACGTGGACTGCATCGTGGCGCTGAAGGGGAGGCAGAAAAAGTGTCTTTTTGCCGAAATTGTTCCCATGCAGACTTCAATCGTTCAAAAAAGTTATTCTGAGGTCAAGAAGAGTCCTGATCTGGTTCTGGCTTATTTCTCTTCCCTGCTTGCGGCTACTCCAATTCATCTGAGTCAGACGAATTTGAAATGGAAAAGGACGGCAGAACCATCTCGCTGTTCTCAAAAGAAACAGTTGAACCACCCAAAGGATTTATAGGAGGATCTGGTCATCCAATTGATGGGTCCTGTTCCATTTCAGAAATTAAATCCTCTAACAAAAGAGGTTGTCCAGAGATGGGACTGTGCGAGGGGTTGGAAACCCAGACACCTAACTCGCCTGTCTTCCAGCCTGCCGATAGGAGAGAGCGTTCAAAGGGAAGTTGGGGAACACCCGCATTGAGCCGGGGGCTGGAATAGTATTCAGCTCTACCTTTTCATAAAATTAAATGTGCAGCAGCATCACAAACTTGTTTAAGCAGTTTAGGAGGGGAAGTACTCACAGTGTCCATAGTTTCTTCCAAATATTGCAATTTATCGTTCGGCACCATAGGCCGCTCTGAAACTGTCACTGACTCCACCACTTGCTCTGACTCATACGGCAAGAATGCTTTTGATGAACCTATGTCACCAATCAGTGTTGTAGTGTGCTCAGCTGTAACAGAAGATGCGTTTGCAGGTAATTCTTTCAAAACAGTGCAGCAGCTTGCAATTCTGCAATTTTAACTGGTCACACTGCACTACTGGTAAATCCTTCACAGCAAGGCTTGGGTTTACAATATTTTCATGTTCTGAAAATTGTAAGACTTTATTTTGCTTCAATATGTTAGTCAGCCATCAATATGTTAGTCAGTCAGGCTTCCTCCAATGTAAAAAGACTAGAAGGTGGACTTACTGGGTCAGTCATACAAACAGGTACTTCCTTCTCCATTGCACTAGAAGTTTCAACAACATGGTCAGTCTCCTGGGCTGGACCTGTGGGTTAGAAGACCTGCACACCCACAAGGTGTACACCAGCAGAATGAGCTTTTGCAACACCATCCTCCATAGCAGCAGTGCCCCCACCACAGAGTAGAGAAATTTCCCCAGTGTCCTTGCCAAATTTCTCCCATTCACTGAAAATACCACCCACGGTTTAATCTGGTTCAATTTCAGTTACTTACCATCTGTTTCCCCCTCCCCCGGTCACCTCTGAAAAAGGGACTTCTAGGATCAGTGGGCTTACCGGGTCAACAAAATTCAATAAATTAAAAATATAGGAATTTATGGTTTTATAGTATTTTAATTTGGTTTAGTTTATTTAATTGATTGTATAGCTTTATCTGGGTTATTGATATGTGTAGGAGACCTGCCCCCATGGTTGTGTGCTATTCATACTCCGCTCTCCGTGCCCTCTGCCCTTTTACCCCCATTGCAGTTTACCACCTACCAATGCTGTATATTGCACAGCGCTGTGTGGTGGAGAGTTGGGGTACTTGACAGTAGAGGGTGAAATGAGCCAGACCATTGCATCGGGGTAGTGGAACTAGGCGATGCCCTGGGGTTAAATGGAATCCAGATCATGGTCCTCCATATCTGGTTTCCATACCCCAGGGCACCACTAATTTTGGTGGGCAGGTGGCTCGGACGCCCTGGAAGTCCATCCAACTCAGGCTGTGTTATGTAATGCCAGGTTCATTAACAATAAGAATGCAATTATTGCAGATCTTGTTGGAAAAGCGGACCTGACATGTGTCACTGAGACCTGGCTGGATGAAAACTCTGGCCCCATATTAGAGGCCGCAACTCCAGCTGGGTATTTGGTGATTCACGGCCCGAGACTGGTTCGCGGGGGGGAGTAGCGGCCTGTTTTAAGACTGAACTGGGCCTCATGAGTGTACCAGTTGAGGAGCCCCAGTCATTTCAATATATGGTGGTAGCAAGTGTAGGTTGTAGGATCGTCCTCATCTACCATCAACCAGGGGATGAGAAGTGGTTCCTTCAGGAAGTGGTGGACTTTGTGATTGACATGGCATTTGAGTCACCCAGGCTGATGGTCCTGGGTGACTTCAATGCCTGGGTCAGATGAACTCTCACAATTTGGTCAGCACTTCCTCTAGTTGATGACTTCTCTTGGCCTTACACAGATTGTTTCCACTGCTAGCCATAAACATGATCATTCTCTTGACGGTCTTCCTCCTGGGGGTGAAGCCTCAGATCTGGGGTGGATCCAGTCAGATGGTCCAATCATTAAACCATGCGGTTCAGTTTTGTGCCCACTTCATAGGCTTACCCTGTAGAGATGGTCAGGTACCGCCCTTTACGAGATATAAGCTCTGAAGCCTGGTGGTGGTGCTTGACCTATCAGTTCTTCCATTGGCAAACAATGACCCAGAAGCCCTAGTGGTGGCCTATAATATGGCCATATCTACAGCTCTGGATGTCATTGCTCTGGTCCCATTCATCCTTTGTCCCTTTGCCCTCAGTCCCCTTGGTTTGATGGGTCCTTGAAGGAGATGAGGCAACTTGAACAAAGGTTATAGCATTGCTGGCATAAATCCCATCTCGATGCTGATCACCTTGGATTGATAGATCATTATCAAGCCTATCAATCCACAATCACCCGTAAGAAGGCAGAGTTCCTTTCCTGGGAGATTGTGGCCACTCAGAATCAACTGGCTCAGCTTTTTTGAACCATGGACACACTGTGCAACCCAGCCTGCCTACAGGTCTGAAAAGTGTTTTCACAATTCAAATGTGATGAGCTTGCTCTATTCTTTGTGGCTAAGGTGGCTGACATCAGGGTAGTACTCCAACTGGCATACACTACGGGCATTGCTCTGGACCGGGTTTTGGGCACTGCCCCACAGTTTTCTTGGTGCACTTTCAGCCAGCCAGAGCTAGTGGATATCATGCAGATTGTCCAGGGTGTGCGCCCAACTTGCTGTAGTTTGGATCTAGAACCAACTTCCCTGATTTTGGGTTGTGATGATATTCTTGGCCCAATCCTTGCATGGATACTCTGGTGCTCCTTGAAAACAGGTGAGTTTCATAGCTCTCTGAAGGAGGCAGTGGTGACACCCCTCATGAAGAAAGCTTCTTTGGACACAGACTGCCATGCGAACTACAGACTAATCTCAAATTTCCCCTTTACGGGGAAATTGATCGAGAAGATAGTGGCCATACAACTGGAGAACCACTTGACCATCCATGATATCTACAAGAATCTCTAGTCTGGTTTTTAAAAGAGGCATAGTACTGAGACAGCTCTGGTTTGGGTGCTCAATGATCTCCAGATGACTCGAGATCGGAGGAACCGGTCCATCTTGGTTCTCCTCGATCGCTCATCAGCATTTGACACTGTGGACCATGGGGTTCTTCTTGCTCACCTTGAGGCTCATCTGTGGCCTGTTGGGTACAGTCCTCAGATGGTTTCATCTTTCTAACCAGAAGAACTCAGAGAGTGGTGTCAGGGATTTATTTCTCTGAACCAGTTCCGCTTATTGTGTGGGGTTCCTTAGGGATCGGTGTTGTCACCATGTTGTTTGCAGTGTAAATGCTGCCCTCAGAGACACTATAAGAAGGTATGGACTGAGGTTTCACTGCTATGCTAATGATACCCAGCTCTACCTTTCTTTGCACCTGACCAGGATAGAGCCTTCTCAGTATTTAATAACTGCCTCATGGAAATCCAGAAGTGGATGAGTTCAATCTGGTAGAGGTTGAACTTGGAAAACTGAGTTGCTGGTGGTGGACCTGGGTCAATGGGTAGGGGGTTGGGGTGGGGTCACCCTCTGGACTTTTCTTGGGGGTGTACCACTCTCGATCTATGAATGGGTATGAAACCTGGGGTAATTTCTGATGAGGGATTAACCCTGCATTCGAGGTGTTGGCTGTCATCAAATCCTCTTTCTATCATCTGAGGAATATCTCCAGAGTTAAGCATCTTGTTCCGTCTAGTGACCTTTCCCCACTGGTCCATGTCTTTGTGTCCTCATGCATGGATTATTGCAATGCCCTATACCTAGGTCTTCTGGGGGTAGATATTCACTGCTTGCAGCTGGTGCAGAATGTGGTGACCTGGCTACTGACTGGTTCTGTCATATTTTGCCGGTGCTACTTGAACTGCACTGGCTGCCAGTACAGTGGTGAATCACCTTCAAAGTCAGACTTTTGAATTACAAAGCCCTACATGGACTGGGTCCAGGCTACCTGAAAGAGCTCCTGGTCCCTTACTGCCCTGGGCGATCGATCCACTCGACTTACGAGAGGTTGCCAGAGATTCCAAGGGTTTGTTTAAAATTCTCCAGGGCCCATGCATTTATGCATGCTGCCCCTACCCTTTGGAATTCTCTACCCCATCAGGTACATGAGTGCATGACTGTGGAGGGACTTAAATTGGCCCCAAAAATGTTTATATGGATTCAGGCTTTTGGCAAATAATTGGAATATTATCTTATTGCCTGTCTTGTATTTTATATTATTTATAATAGCAGTACATGCTGAAGTTATTTTAATTGTTATGTGCGGTGCCTTGGCATTTGAAAGGCACCATATAAATTAAAATGAATGAATGAAAGGGGATGCAGGATGCTAGGAAAACTAAAAAGAAGCAAAACAAAAGAAACACAAGACACAGGAGAACAGGAGTGAAGAAGAAACAAATGATTGAGAGAAGCATACACACTGCAGCAAAGAGGTAGAAGCAAAATAATGACATAGAAAAGCAAGAGAAGCACAAATCAAACAGAAGTTCCAGTACAAACCAAGCAGAAAATCCAAAAGCACAAAGGGAAAATGGCAGAAATGGGGAGCAGAGCCCCAGCAGAGCCTCAGGCTGCAGCAAAGAAACAATGTTTCAGTATGAGACTTGAGGTACTGTAGCTGACTTACATACAGAAGCTCAGGAAGGAGGCATGGTGCTTGGTTCCACCCATTGAACTGCAGGCATAGCCTTTCAGTTTCAGACTGAGTACATACAGCATTTAAGCTCAAGGTCCCAATTGCAGAAAATGTTTTCTCTCACTACAGAAAGTGAGGGGAAGATTTTGGAGCTCACATAAAACAAATCAGACTTGAAATGTGAGCCTTGCAGTATAATAGAGTGATTAATGTGCTACTTGAGCAAATGTTTGGAACTCAAGGGAGAGGAAGACAGGTTAACCCATTTGAAGAATGTAAAAAAAAGGTGAATAGTAAGAATTTTTCAACACTGCAAGATTCTACAGAACAGGAAACTTCAAACCAAAAGATAATAATGGAGACAGTACATGAATTGACTGCACCCATGTTTAGGAGAACAGAGAAGGTTCAAGGTACTATACATTCCATAGAGGAGATATGAGCTTACCTTCTATAACACAACATGAGCAAGAACAATTACTGAAAGAAATGACATATGACACTAGAAGAATTCAAGGAAGCTATTGCAGCTTTGAATACAAGAGTAGCTCCAGTCGAAGATGGATTACCTGAGGAATTATATAAAAATGGTATCACAGTTATTGTCTGAGATTGTGGCTCTATTTAACTCTGTACTAGACAGGATATAAGGGATAATACAATTTCAAAAGGGATTTTTGTTTTTCTGCATAAAAAGGACACAGCAAACATTAACATGATTTTAAACCTGGATGAGAAGATTTTAATGAAAATATTGGGGAAAAGAATGTCTAAAGTAGTAAATTCACTCATCAACCTGGAGCAGTCCTGCTCAGTCCCAGGAAGACAAATCAGTGATGGTCTCTTTGTAATCAAATAGAATCTTGCCAGAAGAAGAAATAAAAGGCCTTCTCTTGGCTTTGAACAAATAGAAAGCTTTTCACGATATATCTCATAAGTATTTATTTTCAATATTCAGGAAATATGTGTTCTCCACATTGTCTGTGGACTGGCTAGTGAAACTTTATGAAACTGCAACAGTAACCTCCATGGTAAATAAGAAGTTAGGGAAGTCAATAAGAGTATGTAGAGTGTTCATCAAGGTTGCCTTTTATTTCTCCTATAATATATATTTTTGTTTAGATCCTGTTCTGCATAATATAGAGCATTTAAGGGAAATAGAGTTATTGCATACAACAATAGGCTCATTTCCAAAGAAAACGGTAGCATGTGCAGTTTATCTGTGTTTATCAGTTCAAAATATAAGTTCAAATGAAAGAGCTCTAGTTTGCAAGAATTTGATGATATATCAGTGTCAAAACTTAATATTTAGAAAAGCATTGGAATGCTAGAAGGTCTGAGAAAGGTAAATGGAATTAAGATATAGAAATGACCCTGAAGTTTTTAGGCATTGAATTTGAGAATGGTAAAGTGGCTGAAAGGAACTGGCCAGATAAAATACAGGTTGCAGAGTGAAAAGTAGAGAGGTGTAATAACTGTCACAAATCACCCCCCCCCAAGAAAAAAAACAAACGTGTTTTTCTATGTAAAACATTTATTCTTCTGATATTTCAACATTTAAGCTTGGTACTGTATATATGCATTACCTATGAATTTAGAAACAGAATTTATAGCATTTTCTTCAGGCTATTGTACTTTGTGGTAGTGGCACTAATCTGGTAAAAGAAATAAAACGTATTATCCTGTCAAAAGGGGGCTAGTTATGATTTACCCTATCATTTTTTTACTTTTGTAATTATATAGAAAGAACATTTTGACCAGTTTTTTCGCTGGAACAAAAAAAAAACTTGGTTCCATATTTACAGCAGAGATGCAAGACCCCATTTAATTAAATTAAATAATAATATGAAATCATTTAGAGGGTTTCCAGTTTGTGTGTTAGGCTTTATAGTTGACAATTTCAAGAAGCTTTAAAAGTGGAAAATAAAAAGTTCCACGATTCAAAATGAATAAAAAAGATAATACATGAAACAATCTAAACATCCTTTTTTCCAGAAATACCCTTGTCTGTCTGTTGCCCAAGAATTGATGAACACTGGCTGACAGATTACTTTAAATATCATAAAATATCAAAATAATGGCGTGATATACTTTTGCTATGCTGTCATGGGAAGGTAAATGTAAGAGATAACAAACAGAGATGCAAATTTTACTTCGTCCATAAAGCAGATGTGAAGTTATCAATTTTGCTTCTGCACATCATTGTGAAGCTGTTTTCCTGATCCCAAAATCTGCCATAGTGCTTTTGCATGTTTACTTTGCCTTATATCCCGGACAATATCTTTGCTTGTGATTTCCGGTGAAGTTAGCCAAAATAAGGCCTTATAACACGTCTGACTTTTATCAGATCCATGCTGGGCAGGAAGTATCTGACCTAGCTAAGAAGTGATTGACTTACTTTCAGTTTCAAAGCAGCAGTGAGACCATTAGCTGATTGTGTGTCTTTGCCATTGTGAGAGATTAAAAATGAAATCTTTATTTGTAGATATTTTTAAAACTTTGTTGCTTTACCCTTAATTATATACATTTTATAAATCAGAAATCTATATTTTGCCAAATAATTTCTTTTTAAGGTTTTTTTGTTTTTGATTCCCTCTTGTTTGGTTAGTAACCACAGTTACACTTTTTTCTTCTAAATTTTGCTCTTCTTTCCTGCCCCTTTTTTAAGTTTGCCTTGTCCACATGTGCAGTGAACTTCAATAGAGTGACTTTTGAGAGGTGAGTCACTGTCTGTCCAGTGCAGAATGGTCTGCAAGTGGCAGGACAGTGCTACGCCAATCATCAGCCAAGCTGCTCATGATGCTATTTTGCCTGAAACTGTCCACACTTGAAAAGAAAATGTTGCACCAATCATAATGCAGCTTTTTCTTGTCATCTGCAGGACACCACCCAGCAAACAGCAGTTACATATCCTGATCATCCTGGCTGACATGACATCCCCTCCCCATCCCATTTGTCTCTTCCCTCACAGGTGCACCAAGACATGCAGTGATTAGTGTGCCACCTTATTCCCCAGTCCTGGGTGGCCACTGAATGCTCCTGCCAGCCCTGTTATATGTTATATGTTGGCCTTTATTGGGGGTCTGGAAGAATGTAACAGTAAAGTTGCATGCTGTGGTGTGCTAGTCAGTCACTGCACAGCTCAATGTGTGAGCTGCTGCAGTTGGCTCCTCATGTCCTCTATCCATCTCACATCGCTGAAAACTGCCTCTCATTTTTTTCATGTTATTCTCCTCAAACAACTCTCCCTGTATTCACCCACCACCCTACACCTCCCCCCAAACATAAGATACTGACACTGGGGGTGCCCAGTCCCCCAGTGTCCTCATTTGTGCAGTAAACTCCCTGAAAGAAAGAAAACTGTCCTTCGTCATTTTGTTATCCTGAAAAATAAAGAAAACTGTCCATCATTGTCTGTTATGCTGTTATCCCACACACGTGACCCTCACAAGGGTGGCCACTGAGTGCACCTGCTGGCCTCGGTATCTGTTGGCCTTGATTGGGGGCCTGGCAGAGCGTAACAGTAAAGCTGAAACATTCCTGTCCCTTAAAAAAAGAAAACCATCTCCCGATGTCTATTATTGTTTTTTAAGCCTGTAAAAAAGAAAGCGGTTCCTCATCATCTCCCCTGTGCCCCCTCCCTCATCCCAACCCTCCTTCTGTGCACCAACCTCCCCTTACCCCACCTTACCACATACTTACCACTGTAGGTCAAGAGCTGTCATCTTCTCAGGACCGGGACACATCTGCACGCTTCAAAGGCAAACTGCAAACTAAAAAAATAAAGGTAAGTACTGTATAATGGCTGTCAATAGCGGTTTAAACTTATTTTGATATCTCAGCCATTTTTTTAGATGCTGCACCAAATTTTCAACATAGGGTTCTTGGAACCCACCTCATGAACACTGTCACTGTCATTTCATTACTCAATCCCGAAAGGTGATTTCACAGTCGCTGCACAGAATCACCTTTTGGGACCAATTAATGAAATGACAGTGCCTCTATTCATGAGGTGGGGTCCAAAAAGCCCATGTTAAAAAATTTGATGGAAATAGGAAATGGCAGTTATGTGCGCTATTTAAATTTTCAAACACACACACGTAACTTTGGTTATTTTTAATATTTTGACTCCAAATTTTCAATATTGCCATTGTGTCATACCTCCTCATGAACAGTTAAGATGTCACTTTTCATCCTGCCCAAAAAGTATTTTGCACCTGTGGCATGGAATGGTGCAGTCGCTGCACAAACTCACCTTTCGAGATAGAGTACTGAAATAAAAGTGGTACTATTAATGAGGAGGCCTAAAAAGCCATGTTGAAAATCTGGAGCAAAATACCAACAAACACCCAAGTTACATGTGCTCATTTAAATTTTACTATGTGCGAGCACAACTTGGCCAATTTTAGATAATATCACTCCAGATTTTCAACATAACCATTTTTCCACACTGCCTCATGAATAGCATAGCTATCATTTCTCACATACTGCCCAAAACATCTTCTTGCACCTGTGGCATAGAATGGTGCTGTCACTGAGTGAAACCACCTTTTTGGGTCTGAGTAACAAAATGATAGCACCACTCTTCATGAGGAAGAGTCCCAAAAAGCCCAGGTTGAAAAGTTGGAGCAAAAATACCAAGAAAAGACAGAATTACGAACACTCATTCAAATTTTCCAATGCCCGTGCGTAACCTTTCCAATTTTTTATATTTTGACTCCAAATTTTCAACCTAGCCATTTCTTCACACAACTTCATGAACAGTACAGCCAGTGCTTCAGATAAGTCTATTTTGGATGTATTTTACATGCAAAAATTCACTCAAATGTCCAAAAATGTAGTATCTGGAGTCACTGACATCCATACATCACTTCACTTGCTAATAGTGACATCCATCTTTCATTGTGTGGATGTCACATCTTTAAACATTTTTTCTATCCTGTGGATGGGTTGCCAGCACTGCAGCTGCCATGGAAATTTTCACACTGGTAGCTTTATTATGCCTATGCCAGCTGCTGGAGGCATGAGAGAGAGACTGGCATCTAAAGATTTGCAGGTATGGCAGCACACCTGAAGAACCGAGTTTACAAGGAGTTCTCAGAAGTGGTTCAGGTAAGTGGTATTTCATAAGCCGTGGTGGCTAAAGACCTCACTCGTGAGTGTAGTGTGTATGGTTCTATATGCGACTGCCTGACTCCAACCCGAAGGGGTGTTGCTCGACTCGGCAGTAGTTGTAAGAAAATCCCCCCATAGCCTCTGGCCTCAAATGAGTTTAGACACACACTATCACAGTGAGGAAGCTCCAAATCTCAAGTTCATTCATGACATTGAAAATGTGACTTTTATTTGATTACTGTTGGTTTAAAATGTATTTTTTAAATTGTAAAAAATAGTTCAATAAATATAATGGAGTGAAATTTAAGTCTGCCATCCTAGTGAATTAGGTCTCAGTGAATTTCATGTGTTTCCAGAAAGTGCATTTTCCATGTGTCATGATAGTGATTGGCCGTGGTGCCTTTATAGAATTTTAGCAGCAGCCTCTGACCCCCTCTAGCCTTCCTCCACTTATTGCCTTATGGTTTTGACCCCTCCCCCAAACTTGTTGCCTTATGTTTTTAACATTCCCCCACTTGAAGGGGGTGCATTAAAACAACAGGCAGTTCTAGCCCTGTCTGACCTATGACTGGTTGTTTTAAGGCCAGAAATTGGCACTGGTCCACTAGCTTTTGGTACATTTTGTGATGGACTCGTAAACAAATTATTTGAGGCAAGAGCAAGGCACTGCACTTGTATTTATAAAGTGCTGTTTCCCAAGGGCTCAGAGCACTGTACATATTAAAAGAAACAGCAAGAGTGCAAGATGAAACAATTCAAGCGTAACACTAGCTAGCTAGGGAAGGCTTGCTCGACATTTTCAGTAGGCTTTTAAAAATCTCCACAGTGCCTGCTCAGTGACTACTTCCTGGAAGGGAATTCCATAACATAGGGGCTGTAACCTCAAAAGCTCTGTCCCCAGATTGTTTTAGATGGGATAAGGGGGCTCACCAGTAGGCCAGCATCAGTGGATCTGAGAGGTCTAGTTAGCATGATGAAGTTACTTGGTGATGGAACTGCAAGAACAATTCATAAAATAAACACATGTCTGCAAATGATTACTGTACTGTTTTCATTTCTAACATTAAGGAATGTATTTATGTGGATGTAGCATGGATTACAGTGAGGTATTCAGAAGGCCAATGAGTTTACTTCCAAAAGTATGAGACTGGAAGTATTTTGACTGCCAAAATTTGTCGGATGGAATTATTGTGACTTCCAAAAATTGACATCTGGAGTATTTTGACTCCAGTAAAACTGAAATAACTTCCGTATTTCAAGCCATGGAAGTATTTGACTTCCAATTCAAAAAAAACTTTATCTGAAGCCCTGAGTACAGCTGTCACTAACAAACGCCTAGTTACATGTGCTCATTTAAATTTTACTACACACAAGTGTAACTTGGTCAATTTTTAATAATAGCACTCCAAATTTTCAACATAACCATTTTTCCACACTGCCTCATGAATAGTATAGCTGTCATTTCTCACATCCTGCCCAAAATGATTTTCTGCCTCTGTGGCATGGAATGACATTTTGCCATGGATTAAGACATTTTCACCTATGGGGTTTATGAGGTATGCCGATAAGATGACTATTTTAAACATTTGGTGTCAAAATATAAAAATATTACAAGGGGTTCATACACAGGGGTGTTACCAGCAGAAGGATGGAGGTAGTAATGCCGTTATATAAAACCCTGGTAAGGTCCAAAAGTGGGTAGGCCATGTCAGATGAATCTAATAGATTTCTTTGACTGGGTGACAAAGGAAGTTAATTGGGGGGGGGCGTGGACATCACCTACCTAAATTTCAGCAAGATCTTTGACACTATCTCACATAAGAGGCTTGTTAACAAGATCAGTAGTCTGAGCATAGTAGACAAGGTGATGAACTGGGTTAGGAGTTGCCCTAGCAGACAGGAGACAGAAGGTGATGCTAAAGAAGTTTTAATATAGGGAGGGGTAACCAGCGGGGTACCTCAACACTCTGTCCTTGGGACAGTCCTGTTCAATGTCTTCATTATTGATATGGTAGAGGCTGAAGGAAAGATCTGCCTGTTTGCAGATGATACCAAGATCTACAACAGGTTGGATACTCTGGAAGGGTTGGAGAAAATGAGAAAGGACCTAGGCAGGCTTAAGAAATGGTCTGAGGAGTGGCAACTGAGGTTTAAATCAAAAAGTTCACAATTATGCTTGTGGGGCATAGAAACCTGGGGAAAGCTACAGCATGGGGGCATGCTGACAGTCCAAGGAACAAAGGGACTTGGGGTTATAATTTTATGTGATCTGAAAATGTTAAAGCAGACTACAAAGGCAGCATGGAGGACCAGTGGCATGCTGAGGTTCATAAGCAGGTATCACCAGCAGAAGGAGGAGGTAATGATGACATTATATAAAACCTGGTCAGGCCTCACATGGAGTACTAAGTGCATTTCTGGAGGCTGCACCTTCTAAAGGACAATAAACAGGTTAGAGTTGGTCCAGGGATGGGCAACTAAGATGGAACAGGGCTTGCACCACAAAACAAATGAAAAGACATTAAGGGACTGCAATATGTATTCACTGGAGGAAGAAGGTAGACAGGAGGCATGACAGAGACATTCAAATACCTCAAGTATAAACAAGGTATGGGAAGACATCTTCCAATACGGAAGAGTACGAGAATGAGGGGATAAGACATGAAATTGGAAGTTGGCAGGCTAAGAGTGAATATGAAGATGCTTTTCTTCACAGACAGGGTGGTAGACACTTGGAATGGTCTGCTGCAGGAGATGTTGGGAGTGAGTACTGTGACAGGAGTTAAACATGCATGGGACAGGCATGGGAGAAGCATAGAGGTACAGCTGAGGGAGGGTAAGAAGCCATTCTTAAGTATATGGCTAATGGTCAGACTGGATAGACCTACTGGTCCTCATCTGCTGACAATTTCTATGTTTCAGCCTCTGGCAACCATGTTCACAGAGTTACTCAACACAAGAGTGGTGCCAGAGGATTGGAGGAGAGCACATGTGGTCCCTCTACACAGATCCAGTAGTAGGAAGGAGGCAGGGAATTATAGGCCAGTCAGCCTCATGTCAGTAATGGTGAAGATCATGCACACTCTGCTTAAAGAAAGGATAGCGGAACATTTGCAAGCCATCAGTGCCCAGGACAATAGATAGCATGGATTCACATGGGTTAGGTTGTGTCACATGAATCTGACAGATTTCTTTAACTGGGTAATGAATAAAGTAATTGGGGGGTGGATGTTGCCTACCTGAATTTCAGCAAGAACATCGACCCCGTCTCACATAAAAGGCTTGTTAACAAGATGGCTAGTCTAGGCATAGGACACAAGGTGGTGAACTGGGTTAGGAACTGGCTAACTGACAGGAGATGGAGGGTGGTGGTAAACAGGGTACAATCTGGGAAGGGGGAATGACCAGCGGGAGGTAGAGGTGTCAACAGCAGAAGGTGGGAGGTAGTGATGCCATTATATAAAACCCTGATCAGGACTAACAGTGGGTAGGTCATGTCAGATGAATCTGATAGATTTCTTTGACTGGGTGACAAAGGAAGTTAATGGGGTGGACATCGCCTACCTCAGTTTCAACAAGGTCTTCAACACTGTCTTACATAAGAGGCTTGTTAACAGGATTGGTAGTCTGGGCATGGTAGACAACGTGGTAAACTGTGTTTGGGACTGATTAACATCCAGGAGACAGAGGTGGTGGTAAATAGGGTATAATCTGGGGAGGGTGAGCAGTGGGTACCACAGGAATCATTCCTCGAGACTGTCCTATCCAATGTTTTCATTAGTAACATTGCAGAGGGGCTGGAAGGAAAGGTCTACCTGTTTGTAGATGACACCAAGATATACAACAGGGTGGATACTCCGGAAGAGTTGGAGAAAATTAAAAAGGACCTAGGAATGCTTTAGAAATGGTCTGAGGAGTGGCAAATGAGGTCTAAATCAAAGAAGTGCAAAATTATGCACCTGGGGCATAGAAACCCTGGGGAGAGCTACAAGGTGGGGGGTAGCTGCTGACAGTCATCAAGGAACAAAGGGGCCTGGTGGTTATAATTTCATAACTTGAAAATGTCAAAGCAGACTACAAAGGCAGCGGGGAGGGCCAGTGGCATGCTGGGGTGCATAAGCAGGGGTATCACCAGCAGAAGAGGGAGGTAGTGATGACATTATATAAAACCCTACTCACAAGACACTTGTAGGTCGGCACCTCATCACTGTCCATATAGATAAAAAACTCCACTCCAGATGTAGATGGATAAAGCCTTTTAATTCAAAATAGGCAAGCCAGCCTGCAAAGCAAGGTACATGGTGCCCTTCCCACAGAGCTGAACATTTTGCATCATAATTACACTTTGTCAAGGCTTCTTTTGTTACCTATTATATAAAACCATGGTCAGGCCTCCCATGGAGTACTGGGTGCGGTTCTGTAGACCACACCTTCAAAAGGGCATAGAAAAGCTGGAGATGGTTCAGAGAAAGGCAACTAAGATGGTACAGGGCTTGCACTACAAAACAGATGAGCAGACATTAAGAGACCGCAATATGTACTTGCTGGAGGAGAGAAGGTAGATAGAACATAGGATAGAGACATTCAAGTACCTCAAAGGTATAAACAAGGTGCAGGGGGAAGATGTCTTCCAATACAGGAAGAGTACAAGAATGAGGGCAGGACATGAAATTGGAAGGTGGCAGGCTAAGAGGAATATGAGGATGCTTTTCTTCACTGAGAGGGTGATAGGCACATGGAATGTTCTGCTGCAGGAGGTGGTGAGAACAAGTACTCTGGTGGGAGTTAAACATGCATGGGACAGGCATGGGAGAACCACTGAGGTACAGCTGAGGGAGGTAAGCTGTAGTCAATGCACAGCTTATGGTCAAACTGGATTTTCCTAGTGGCCCTTATCTGCCTACAATTTCTGTGTTTCAACCCCTGGCAGCCATGTTCACAGAGTCAATGTGGTGGCAGTGACAATTGCAATACCAATTCCATTGGTGAATGTTCAGCATTGACTAATGCTTGTCTGGTTTTCTAGTTAACCTTAAGTTTTAATGGATAGTGACAGAGATGATACCAGTGAGCAACAAGGCCCAAGGATGTGGTGTGGGAGAACTGGGTCCTTAAAACTTGACTGCTGTCCTTTTTTCCTGTTGGTTAGGCACCAGAGCAGCAGCAGTAGATGCTCCAGCAGCAGCACTGGCAGTAGATGTTCCAGCTTGTGGTGGCACCACTGCGAGGTGGTTACTCAACAGCGACAGCAGCAGGAGCAGCTAGAACAGCAGCAGGAGCAGCTTGTTGTACCTGATCCTCCTCTAGTGTACTTGCACCACAACTTGCACCCAGGCCCCACCTGCAGAGCAGACCACAACATCTGCCCCCTTCAGGTTCACTGAGGAGATCTCTTTGTGTGTGATTTTTCACCCCATCCAGGAAGGATCCAAGTGTGGTGAAATATAAGCTGTGTGGGTTGCATGCTCCTACATTTTGCACTATAGCCTCAAATGTTACAGGCTTGTATGTTCTATTGTTCAATGTTGACCTGTTGTCAATATTTAACCTACTTGTTCTGATTGTACATAATGTATTACTTTGTATTATCTTTACTAGTTCCACCCAGGTCGAGCTTGCAAATGAGCATTGCTCAATGATGTCCACCTGGATAAATAAAGATTTTGATTGATTGATTGATAGATTGGTTGATTGATTGATTGATTGATTGATGTCTGGTATGGAAAAATGGGAAGTCACTTGGACACGGGTAGGCAAGGAACCCACTTTCTTTTGCACCACCATATAGAGTGGGAGACCAAGCAGCAGAAGGGAATAAAAATGCCTGTTCCTGCAGAAGGGGATGGAGCAGAACATGACAGTGCTAGCTGGTAAAGTGTAACAGGAAGAGGAGGAGAACTGAAAGTACTCATTCAAGTGGGATGATGGACACATCTGTGGCTCCTTCTGCTCCAACCACCTCATCTACCTTACCACCAGCCACATCAGGAGGAGCAGTTACTCAGGTTGATCTTGCTGTTGTTTGGGCTGAGGTAGAGGCTCTCTTCATGGAGCTGACAGAAGGACAGTGAGACACCCAATGGATTCTTGAAACCAGGAGACTATAATTAGTCTTCTGAGAGAGATCTGTGATCGGCTGCAGTTAGTAGACAAATTTATTATATGATGCTCTTGTTATTGCTTTACACGTAGTTGTAGTTTATAATTTTTTCTTTTCCTTCCTTCCTCCTCCCAACCCCAAAAACAAAACAAAACAAAAAAACAAGGGAAAAAAGTTTCTGTCTTGCGCATATATTTCTCAAATTTCTTTTCACTACTTACTTTCTTCCTATTCTATCTTCCTTATTTTACTTAAGTCTCCTTTTTTCTACTTTTGTTGAGAGTTGTTGTTGGGTGGACCCAATAAAAAAAAATTAAACCAGCAGTGCATTAATGTGGTGAACATTTTGACCTATACTTTTGATGGGATCTATGACAGTTGGTCAACAATTTCTTTGTCAATTGACATTACAGTGACTCCTTTATGTTGGCGCATTTCGTTTGGCATAAAGGTCACATCAAATTGTTCTTTGCCCTGAACCCCCATGCAGGGGCTCCTCCCACACCCTCCTGTTACTTAAATAATCAACTCCAAGACAGAGTTGCTTCAGGAAGACTGCAATACCCCCAAATAGCAGTGCCAGGGTCCTGCACCGACACTACAGAGACCTGGCACTGTTGTTGCTGTAGTGTCGGTTGCAGTAAAGTTGTAAAGGAAGCATCGATATACCCTTTTATGCCAGTTAAGATTGCCCTTATCTCCTGACTTGTATTGTTTGATATCCTTTTTTTCTCCATTTTGAGTCTGCTTTGTATTTGTTTGGAACATTTGAAATAATAAAGGAGTGCTCTTTTAATATGGCTCGGACTGGGTTTTCATCAGTATTCTCAGCTGTTTTAAACAAGTACTGTCCCATAGATACAGTAGAAGTGTCTGCTGCATAATAGTTCATTTCAGTCTCAAAAAGTGATTTTAAACAATTGATGTGCAAAACAGCCGAGAATACTGCTGAAAAACTGGTCCAAGCCATATTAAAAGAAGTGCTCCTTTTTCTATTTGAAATGTAAAAAAGAACTAAAGTGGACTCAAATTGTGAAAAGAAGGGTATCACACAAGTCAATGGATATGGGGCAATTTAAAAAGAATAAAAAGTATAGGTCAAAATGTTCAGCACATTAATGCACTGCTGCTTTAATCAAACACACAAATGTTACCCCAAAAATGTCCTGTCTTACCTAAAATAAGCATATTGCCATATCATGCTGCATGTTGTACCATAGTTATTAATGTGTAACGGAAATTATAACTAATAGTAGTGTAGTGTTTAAGAAGCCCTCCACTAAAATAATTTAGTTTGCACTTCTTGTCATGAAAATTTTTGATGATATACGTTAATGTAAATTGCTGTCCAAGTACGCCACAAACTGCAGACACAATGCATGGAGATGCTGTTGCAGTGGTGACTCTGCAACTAGGCACTGGGGAGTAAGGAAGAATCTCAATGATGAGAACCTTTATTTTTGTTTAGTCATGAATCTTGTCAAGTAGTGGCCCAAGTCAAAAATGCTTTCCTTCTGCTCAGTGCCTACTTTTACTGTGTTGTGCAACTGTCCAGAAAAGTTGAGAAGACCCACATGAGAAACTACATGAATAAGTAAAACATCATTCAGAATTTTGTCTACATGATGTTTCCTGCTAGCCACAAAAGTCAAGTGGTTGCCCATGTACAAAAATTATTTTCTTCTGCTCTATGCCTCCTGTTGCTGTGCTGTGCAACTGTCCAGAGAAGTTATGAAGACCAAAATGAGAAACTTTATGAATAACTTGAAACATCATTCAGAATTTGTCTTCAAGAAGGTGCCACAAAAATTTCTATAGTAGAAAACTGATGTCTAAATGTCAAGTTGCTGTGCTGCTACTGCTGCTGCTGTGCAAGTTTGATGTCAGCAGGTTGTAAAACCACAGGATGGTAAGAAATGGTTATTTATTTGCCAGGGGTGGGTGGTTGTTGTTATTTGCACCCATATCTTCCTAAGATTTTCCTTTTTCAGGTATGGTTCATGAATGATGACACTAGCACAAACAGTGAAAGAAGGTGACAAGACTTTTTATAGATATCAGAACTGTTTAGTGAATCTCTGAGGACAGAAGAGGTCCTAGAAGACTGGAGAAGGGCTCATGTGATCCTGCTCCACAAGAGTGGTAGCAGGGAGGAGGCAGGGAACTACAGACCTGTCAGTTTTACCTCAGTAGTGGGCAAGACTATGGAGGCACTCCTTAAGTAAAGGACAGTGCAACACCTGGAATCCATAGGAGTACAGGATCCAAGACAGCATGGGTTTACAAAGGAAGGTCTTGTCAAACTAATCTCATAGATTTCTACGACTGGGTAACCAGAGTGGTGGACCAAGGGGGAGCAGTTGATGTCGCCTAACTTGACTTCAGCAAAGCTTTCGATACTGTTCCATATAGAAGATTGATTAATAAGCTGGGTAGGCTCAGGATGGGTCAGAAGTTGGTTAACTGGGTGGCAAACTGGTTGATGGGCAGAAAACAGAGAGTGGGAGTAAATGGTATACAGTCAGAAGAAATGCAAGTCACAAGAGGGGTACCTTTGGGATCAGTCCTGGGGCCAGTCCTCTTCAATATCTTGATCAGTGACATTCGGTTTGTCAGTTTGCAGATGACACCAAGATCTGCAACAGAGTAAATGATCCTGATGGGATGGGCAGAATGAGAAGAGATCTGGATAAACTAGCAAAATAGTCAGAAGAGTGGCAACTGGGGTTTAATGCAAAGAAGTGCAATATCATGCACATAGGCAAGAGAAACCCTGAAACCACCTATAGACTGGGAGAAAAGTTGCTGGCAGTCACAGGGGAAGAAAGAGACTTGGGCATCGTCATCACCGATGACCTGAAATCAGTCAAGCAGACCACTAAAGCAGTAGGTAAGGCTAGAGGTATGTTGGGGTGTATTAGTAGGGGTATCACAAGTCATAGAGGAAGGTAATAATCCCTCTTTACAAGACACTGGTTAGGCCCCATCTAGAGTACTGCATGCAGTACTGGAGGCCACACCTTCACAAGGACATTAAACAAATTGAAGCAGTCCAGAGAAGGGCAACCAAAATGGTGCAGGAACTGCATCAGAAAACATATGAGGACAGATTAACGGAGCTCAATATGTATACCCTAGAGCAAAGGAGGGAGAGAGATGATATGATTGAAACATTCAAACACCTTAAGGACATTAACAAGGTGAAAGAGTCTAACATGTTTCAATATAAGAAAAAATAGCAGGACAAGAGGACACAGCATTAGATTAGAGAGAGGCTGATTAAGAGGTAATGTGAGGAGGTTCTTTTCACAGAAAGGTGGTGGATGCATGGAACGGCCTACCTCAGAAAGTGGTGGATATGGATACAGTGCAGGGCTTCAAACAGGCATGGGATAGGCATAAGGGAGCAATGCAGATGAGTATGAATAGATAGAAATTGACAGAGCAAAGGCGATGGCACATACATAAGGTAGAAAAGAAATGGGCAGACTGGATGTGCCTTGTGGCCTTATCTGCCATCAGCTTCTATGTTTCTATAATGTTCCAGACTC
Organism: Neoceratodus forsteri; assembly: GCA_016271365.2. Classification (NCBI taxonomy): domain Eukaryota; kingdom Metazoa; phylum Chordata; order Ceratodontiformes; family Ceratodontidae; genus Neoceratodus; species Neoceratodus forsteri. The sequence goes on from CM057451.1 coordinate 422,375,243, forward strand.
ATTCTGCATCTTTGTACCCTGAAGTTGGAATTAACCATACTTTATAACTATGGGAAGGTAAGTAGGGGTTATTTCTTTGTTTAGGGCTCGGATTCTGTTGGTTTTTGTTGTAATAACCATGTCTTTCTACTGTTTTCCATGTCCATGTCCAGGTACAGTTGATGATGATGATGACATGTGCCAGTCTGCATCTTGTAGCTATGTGAATTCAGCAACTACACCATAAAGTCAAGTATTTTTGGGGGTGGGGTGGGTGGGGTTGGTTGAATTGGTGGTTTAAGTATGAAAAGTTTTGCAGATGTCATACTCATAGAACATGTTTTTTTTTTGTTTCTGGTGTTTTTATTTTAGGTACTTTCCAGCATCTGTCTGTGTCATGTTGTTTGGCCAGAAGAAAGATGATGACCTGTCAATTGTGGATAGGAATAATCATGAGGAAACAGATGCACAGCTGCACTGACTTGTGAATGCAACAAAATATTATAGCAATATGTAACCCCTCATTCCCAGGGGTTACAAGAATCCCAGTTAGAATCAATGGTAGGCAGGGAAGGCTGCTAGTGAAATGCCAGTTAAATGGGTTTCACTCAGTCTCTCTCTGTTCTCAGTCTCTGCTGAGCTCTGCAGGGATGCTGTCATATAGAACTGTCACAGTAGCAAAAGCCACACTGGTCAGCTGCTAGGGAGCTAGCTTTAGAATGTTCATGTGTCTCTAGTTGAAGTTCAGTGGAGGAGGCTTCAGTGTTAGGCAGCTTCTCATTCAGCTCTGCCAGAGAGATACTAGTTTGTGTTTTTTTTAAGTTCTCACACTAGTGGTTGACAACTGTACCAGTTCTGGAAGTGGTGAAGACTTTGTCCTATGGTTTTCCCAGTGTCCCAGCCCAGGCGGGATAGGGTGAACTTCAGTATGCAGGGGCAATCCCCTGGTGCTTTTTGGACTCTTGAAGTTGCCTTGTGCAAGCTGCTATGTGAGTACTTTGTTTTCTGAGTAAAACCCAGGAGTACCTGCAATGCCTGTGAGGTGATTTTCTTTGACAAAGGGACCCTGTCACCTAGATTTTGGTTTAAAAGCTTTCTGCGTACCTAGAAGTTCTGCATTTGACTGTCCAAGTACAGAACCTTTAATTCTGACACCCAAGGGTGCGTGTAGTATGTTAAGTGTGATAAACATTTAAGACAACAGCTACAGTTTTTACAGTTGTGTGGTGTTATTAACTGGATGAATGGCTGAGTATAAGCCTGGAAGCAAACGGTGCGAAACCCCCCATCAGGTGTAACCAGTTTAATTCTATGGGTTCTGAAGGGCACCTTTTACTTTTTCTTCAATGCTTTTGCCAATGCCTGAGAAGAGTGTTTACCTCTGTATGTGGGTTGTTTTCTTTCAGTTTACCACAGTATAGTGGGTTATGAAAGTTCTGAGCCTGTATGTGTTCCTTGGTGGCCGTGTGTACCACCTCTACTCCTGTGAAATATGGGAACAACATCAGTACCTGGCCAAATGTGCCAATTTCCAGTAGGAACCAGTGTGTTCACCAGTGTGTGTTTTTCATCCTATGCTAAATGGGAATTCAGGAATGTCTATACCTCAGAAATCTGCATTACCTGTATGAGTAGTCCTATGGGGGCCCATCTTCACTTTGTGATTATTCCTACTGTGTTACATAAATACAGGTCACACTGTAGAATCCCAACCTGGTTTCGACAGAAGGGTTATTGCTTCTTTGTGTCTGGAGTTACTTGGGTACCTCTGTTGAGAAGTGCAAACCTAGCGTAGTCCTAAGCAAATGTTTTCCCCCTGGGGCCCAGGTTGTTGGTCATGGCAATTGGTCCATACCAGGTGTGTGCCAGGTAGTGACCACACTTAGTTGTCTTTGTTATATAACAGACTAGTCCACCTTGTATATGGTGGCCATTGTAGCTGCATAGGGTGTATGTGCATAGATAGATATTACAGTGTAAACCCCCATCCCTCTCTTTACCCCCCCCAGACGTTGTGGTGAGAGGAGAAGCCCTGCTAGTTAAACAAGGGGGGCTGGTGGGGGGTTAAAAATACATTCAAAAAATTTGACAAAAAGGAATACTTACCATTACAAGACTAACAGTAATGCTGGCTGTGCCATTGTATGTCCTCCTCAGAAGTGTTGCTGTAGGCCCAACTCGAGCTTTGCAAACCTGTCGGGTGACACAAGGAAAGAAGGAAAAACATGTGAATGTGTTTCTGATCAACTTGAAGGCCTTTAGTCTTTGAGAGGTATACTACCATTTATTACCAACCAGACCAGTCACTGGTAAAAATCCCTCCAGTCACAAGACTAGCATTTATAATACAGACTGTAGTAAACAGTGAATGTGTCTTATCTTCACAGCTAACAAGAACAGGCCTGCTGGAAATGACATCTGGTTGGCTGGATATATGGTGTCATTCTGTCTGAAGCTGGAATACTTCGTGCCAGTGCTTGAGGAAGTCACTCTGTTAGTCACAACAGCAGCAAAATGACTGTTTTTGATTGTGATTCTGGCACTCACTTTTTTTTTGCTACTTACTATGCTTTATTAAAATTTGTAACAATACACAACAATACAGAGAAAGAAAAAAAAAAAAAAAAACAACCATTACATCAAGTGATTGATCACACAATACACAGCTACCAACAAACAAGAGCAACCCCAGAAACCTATACTTGCCCCAACATAAAGATCTGCCCTGTCTAGCACCCCTCACCCACTGCTCCCACCCCAACCCATGCCGGCAAAATGGCTACCACAACAGCACTCGAATTAAAAGTCCATAATAGCCATGTACCCTAAACAAGTTCTCCAAAAAAAAAAAGAGACTCATCTTAGAATGCCTCTATCACCTGTGGGGGGTGGGGAGAGAAGATCAGCTCCCAGTCATAAATGAAATGAAATTAAATGAAAAGGCCCAAATAGGTCTGGAATTTATGTACCGCATGAGCAGCTAAGGCAATTACTCTTTCTGCATTTAAAGTAGCTAAGGTTTCTTGAACCCATTCTACCTTAGAAGGCACCTGGCTACCCTTCCAATGTCTCAATAATAGCAGTTTAGTCACCTCCTAAAATGAGAGCCATATACAATTTCTTTTTTTGAAAGAATCAAATCAAAATTTCCCAGGATACAAATTTCAGTAATAAAACATTGGGTGGGGTCAAATAGGGGCGCAACTAAGTTCTAATTAGACCACCAATAGGCTGCAACCTTAGAGCATGCCCATATCATATGTATTCCACTGCCCTCCCCTGGGAACATCTGGGACAAGTAGGATCAGGAAGCTTACCCATTCTATGTAATCTATAAGGAGTAAAATATAAATTGTGTCGAATATTAAATTGAAGTAAGCATATTCTGTCCTGTTTCACATATGAATGCAAGTTCCTCCAAATGGTAGACCAGGTATTGGTAGAGTAGTGGTGGAGTTGAGTCTTCAGTTAGTTGGAGGAAAGAGACTGTAGCTGGTGATTTTGTGACTGTGTTGGTAATTGTATTTGAGGTATTTTCTTAACTGCCATTTCTATGTGTTTTTAATTGTATTTGAGGTATGTTCTTAACTGCCACTTGGAGATGGAGGAAGAGACTCTAGCTGGTAATTTTATGACTGTATTGGTAACTGTATTTGAGGTATTTTCATAGCTGCCATTTCTGTGTGTTTAAAAGTGGATGTGTGGCCTTTAAGTGAAGGCATCATATTACAGGGATTAGTGTAGTTTGAATGTGAGATTTTAACTGCCATCTCAGTGAGTCTTCAGTTAGTTGGAGAAGGAGGGAGAGACTCTAGCTAGTGTGTTTGTGACTGTGTTGGCAATTGTATTTGAGGTATTTTCTTAGCTGCCATTTCTGTGTGTTTTTAATTCTGTTTGAGGTATGTTCTTAACTGCCATGTGGGTGCTTTTCATTTTGGGCAGGACTGAGGGAATCTAGCTGACAAGTTTGTGAGTGGAGTGAGGTGTCACTGCCAGAGGACTCCTTGGCTGACTGTTTTTGGACACAGCCTGTGGTGTAGTCCCACCTTCCAACTACCCACCCACCCACCCCAGGGCTTGCCATAGATTTATGAAGTGGGTCCCATAATGCCTTGCAACATCCTGCATCCATACAGGAAGTAGCAAAGAGAGGAAGAATAACAGAAAACAACAGAAATAAAACATATTTGGGAGCTATCAAACAACCATCTTAAGCGGGCAGTTGATTGAGGAGGGAATCAGACATGATGGGAATGGTACAGTGCAGTGTTTGTGGAGCAGCTGTCTTCAGGAGACATTCTGAGGCTGCAATGCTGCCCTCTCTGCAGGCACCTCTCTGGGCTGAGGAGGAGGTTGCCTGTCTCCAAGCACAGTTGACCAAGCTGAAGGTGGCATCTCCCCACCCAGAGACCACTGGATCCACGAGGCATTAATGTACTACAGTGGGCTCAGGGGTGGGTAAGGAGGAGGTCAAAAGCACATCCCCAACTGGTCCCACTTAATAACTCCTACACTGTTTTGAAGAAACGGAAAGCTCCACTCAGGAATCTGAGGCAGGGAAGAGGTAGGATGGGAGGGTCCTCCAGGATGCAGCTCCAGGAAGGGAAGCAGGGAACCCAGGAAAGGGAGAAGCTTCTTCTAGTGGGGACTCTATTGTGTGGGGAGTGGCATTAGGGTCACTTAGCAGGAGAGAGAGGAGGTCAAATGCCTCCCAGGAAATGCTGCATGGAGTGATGGGAAGCGGATCCATAGAATCACTTCAGCAATAGCTAGGAGGAGCAGCTGGATGCCATTGTCCACCTGGGGACCAATGACCTGGCCAGAGAAGGGTGGAGTTAGCCAGAGTCCAGGATGATTTCATGAAGAGGGGAACCTGAAACAGATAGCACACAATGTCTCATTCTTGAAGGTGCTACCTGTCCAGGGCACAGGGAAACTAGGGCACTCCACATCTGTACCTTCAACTCCTGGTTGAAGGAATGGTGTGGGAGGGAGGTTATGGCTTCATAGGGGACTGTGTCCTGACCTGGGCAGATTCAGGTTTATATAAGGAGGATGCCTCACATCTGTTCGAGAAGGGGACATTGGTCCTTTGTAGAGCGTTTAAATGCTTCAGCTGTGAGCATTTAGACTAGCCAAGGGGAGAGCAGGATGGTCAGGAGGCTTAGGAACACCCTCCATGGACACATGCAGGAACATAAGGTGACTAGGGAACAGCAAAAGCAACAGCAAAAGTGAGCAGGAGGGGGCAGGCAGGTGAAGAATGCATAACTAGTGATCACGGGGGCTAGAGCACATAGGAAGGAAGCCGGGGTTGGAGGAAGATGCTGGAGAGGGGAGAACAAGAGCAGAGGAGGGTAGACTGTAAAACATGGAAGGTCATGTTAATGAATGCCATTAGCCAAGGAAATAAGGTTCCAGACCAAGAGGCCTTGTTGGCAGATGCAGACCTTGACATAGTAGCAATAACTGAGACATGATACTCTTCTAATCATAGCTGAGAAATCAATCTACCAGGCTATACATTGTTCAGGAGGGACAGGGAGGGTAAAAGGGTGGGGAGTGGCCCTGTATATCAGAGATGGTATAAAGACTATAGAAGTTCAGGAAGACAAGGAGATTCTGAGGTAATGGGTCACCCTGGATCCAGAGCATGGAACAGCAATATGCACAGGGTGATTTGCAGACCTCCAGCACAGAGGAGGAAGTAGACAGGGAACTAGTTGAGAACATTCATGACATGGCAGCTAAGGGCAAAATCCTACTACAGGGATTTCAACATGCCAGATATGGATTGGATTCACCCAGATGGCTGTTTCAGCCAGAAGCACAGCCATCCTTGAATCCCTACAGGGGTTGGTCTCAGGCAGCTGGTGCATGAACCAACCAGGGACAAGTCGATTCTGGACCTGGTATGGGACTAATGGGAACAGAGTCAAAGAAATAGAGGTGGAAGGGCAGCTGGGGTCAGTGACCACCGCATGGTGTGGTTCAGCATGGAGATATGGACTCAAGCCACACAAGGGCAAGAGTATTAGATTTCAGGAGGGTGGATTTCACTGAAATGGGTAAATGTATACAAGTAGTCCTGGGGAAGGGAGAGACAGTAGAGGGGGAGGAAGAACTATGGGAGAAACTGAAAGGAACCATAGTGGATATAACAAACCAATGTGTTAGGATAGTGGCCAACAGGAAAAGAAGAAGCAAACCACTATGGTTCTCCAAAGAATTGAGGGACAAAGTCAGGGCTAAAAGGCTGTTTCAGGAAATGCAAGAGGAAACAAAGGGAGGGGGACAAGGAGGTGGACCTTGAATGTCTAAGGGAAGTAGGGAAGGCTGTTAGGAGGGTGAAGGCACAGACAGAGGAGAGCTTAACACAGTCTATAAGCAAAGGGGATAAGGCACTTTATAGCTTCATCAGTGAAAGAAAAAAATAGACGGGATTATGAGGATCAAAGGGGAGTAGGGAGAGTTTAAGGAGGGGGATCTGGACAAGGCAGAAATACTGAACAAATACTTCTGCTCAGTATTCACTAAGGAGGGGGAGGGTCAAGGACCACAGTTGAGTTGCAGAGACAATGGGGGGTGGGAGAGGGAACACCAGTCCGTTCAGAGTGGAGAGAGTTCTGGAAGAACTCACAAAGTTGAAAGTGGATAAGGCCATGGGGCCAGACGGCATCCACTTGAGGATATTAAAGGAGCTTCAAAGAAACTAGCAGCACCTCTGGCAGCCCTGTTAACAGAGTCACTCAACACGGGTGTCATTCCAGAGGACTGGAGGAGGGCACATGTAATTCCACTGTACAAAAGTGGCAGTAGGGAGGAGGTGGGGAACTACAGGCCAGTCGACCTCACCTCAGTGGTGTGAAAGATCATGGAGACACTGATGAAAGAAAGGATAGAGCACATACTTGGAATAGTCTGCCACAGGAGGTAGTGGGGGCAAGCACGGGGCGGGGTTTAAGCATGCTTGGGACAGGCACAAGGGAAGCCTGAGTGGGAAGGGAGTGATGAAAAGCCATTGATCACATAGGCTCAGTGGCCACATACAGTGTATAGGGCATTCGGGCAGACTGGATGGGCCTAGTGGTCCTTATCTGCTGACAATTTCTATGTTTCTATGTAGTAGTGTAAATCCAAGGTCTGGTCACAATTAAATGCCATAGGGATGCATTTATTCCAGGTCTGTTTCCAATTCTTTAAAAATGAGTGAGACCAGTTTTCTTTGGACTGCAAAATAAGACAGTTTTGCAGATAAGGAACACCGCCTCCTGATAGCAGGGTGGGTTCCCCAGAAAATGCAATAAACAATGCTTGATTTGAGTGTATTGCAAAAATGTATGTGCTGGGCAATTAAATTTGGCTCTGAAAGCATCAGATGATAAAACAGTTTCACCTTTAATTAAGTCAGCCAAAGAGGTGATCTCTGTACCATTCCAGTGCCCTGGCTTAATCATTTTCTTATCAGTTAACAGATTCTGATTGTTAAATAATGGTTGACTAACATTGGTTTGATAAGGTAAATGCAAAAAATGGCATAGCTGTGAATGAACATGTATGAATCATTCTATGTGGTGGTTCTCAGTACTGAAGGAATCTTAGAGAGAGAAGTATATAATAAGGATGCTACAGAGAGACAGTATTTCTCCACCAGGGTGGCTTTTGTTTACAGCCAGTCTGGGATATATGTGCAGTCCTCTGTAGGCTTACCCATTGGAAATACTAGCAGTAGTAGCAGTAGTAAAATCTTTCTTTTGTACAGGATAAGCTGGAATGAAACATCTTTAGGACACGTCCTATATTATTGATGATCCTGTTCAATCTCAGTACAACACACAATACAAAGGCAATAACAAATTTAACAAATATCATAAATCATCATGTACACCTACATAATAACCTACATACTAGTCATTACACATGCATCGTACTCTCAATTCATAGTTTACCTCTTTCATAAATATTGTAACATCATCCTGGTTGACTATGGATTCTTTATTTACAGAATTCCATACTTGGAACATAATAGCTGGAAAATACAAATGTCTATATTTATTTATTAATTTTGGAGGGATAAATCCTAGTAATGATGTCTGATACAAGTTGTAATGTTAATAGTCATATATTGCAAAATAATATTTCAGTAAGGAAGGAAGCTAAGCCCTCACAAAGTTAGTCTCTGTAGTTTATTAATCGTTCTACTGAGGGTTTTCCCCAGCCATATGAATTTAAACCAGATAGATTGGATTTTATTAAACCAACTTCTAGGGAGCACCAAGTTCAACATACTTAGAGGGTATAACAACTGTGGCAAAACAAGCATTTTGATTATTTTAACTTGGCCCCACAATGATAAATGCTGACAGCTTTGAAGGTCTAGCCCCATTTGTCAAATCACTGGATTCAAATTTAACCTTTTTAGGAGGCGAGTGTCCCCGGGCAGTTTAATTCCCAGATTTGTCTAGGAATGGGATTCCCAATTAAGGCCCAAAGCTGATACATCAGATTTATGACACTCAGAAGAATCGCAACAGTCTTAAGCAGGTTTACCATGTAACCCAACAGCTGCTCAGATTGCAAAAGTAGGTGCAGTGCAGCCTGGAGAGACGAACACCAATCTGAGATGTGTAGCAACACATCATAAGAGAACATTGAAAGTTTGTACCGTCTGGCACCTACCCTTATAAGCTTGATCTGAGGAGATGAGATGATTTTCCATGACAGGGATTCTATGTATAGGTTAAAAAGCATCGGGAAGGGCATCCTGCTGAGGTACCCCATGTAACTGTAAAAGGTTTGCAAGAATTCAAGCAGAGTGGATTATATGTAAGACATTAGTCCACTGCATAATTCAGAGGGTATGGTGAATTTGGGAAGGATCTTAAATAAATACGACCAGGCCACGCTGTCAATTCCTTTCTCTGCATCCAAGAAGACCAACACAGCATCTGCTTCAGTTTGCCTGGGCAGAGAAAAAGGTGAAAAATGTTTCTGAAATGATCACTTGAATGGTGCCTGGAGACAAACCTTGCCTGCTCCTGGCATATCAGGATGGACCATACTTGTTTAAGTCTTGAAGTATTGTGGTGAGAAGTTTAATGTCTACATTTAAAAGTGAAATAGGACAATAGTTGTCTGGAAGAGTAGGTTCTCATTCAGGCTTGAGAAGCAAAACAATCCTGGCCTCAAAAAGAGTGGATACTTTAATTTCGGATTCATGCAGATAATTATGTAAAATGGTAAGAATGTGAACCAGCTCGGCTTTAAAGGTTTTGTAGAACATGGTCACAAAAACATCCGGCCCTGGTGCCTCATCTGGAGGGAGAGTTTCTATCACCGTTGCTACTTCTGTCTCACTACGGAGACCCATTAAGGATACATTTTGTGAATCAGTGAGAGTGGGTTGATCCACCTCTGATAGGAAGTGTTCTAAAGCAGTCAGAAAGGCTGGGTCGGCCTCCAGCACCATATAAAGATATTGATAGTAGTTTCTGAAGATTTCTACCAGTTGTTTAGGGTCTGCTAGAGTCTTTTCTGAAGAAGGGTCAACTAGGCTCTACAAGGCTGGTTCGACAAAAAATTTGTCAAAAGACATTACAGTGATGGATTTATGTTGACCACAAATTGTGGTCGGCATAAATCCATCTGGAAACCTCTCTGTGGTTTTTGGGAGGCTTCACCCCCTGAAACCCCCATGTGAGGGGTTCAGCCTCCCACACCCCCTGGACTTAGAGATTATCAACTCTGAGTTGGAGCTGATTCAGGAAGGGGGTGCAGGACCAGTCAAATGAGTGCTGCAGTCTCATGCTGACTTTACAGCAATCTGCCGATGTTGTCAGCATCAATGTGATTGCTGTAAAGGTTTTGCTGTGGGATCAGCATGTGGGTCAGCTGGGGTGGACACCCATCTTCGGCTGCCCTCTGTTTGAGGTGGAAAGCAAGTAACTTGCAACTTCTCCCCTGCACAATGTATGTGGCATGTAATTTAGCAGCTGCCGGATCACACTGACCAAAAGATGGACGGTGTACTGGGATCAAATGTCTCAGCTCCAACTGGACATCATCATCTGAGTCTTTGAGAGGGATTTCTAGTTCTTCAATTTTGGATAACCAAACCTCGACCTATTTTATCGTTTTTTGTTTCCTAATTGTAGCCAGTCATATTAAATCTCCCCTCCAATTAGCTTTGAGAGCACACCAGACCACGTTCTTTGCTGAAATGGAGTCTACATTCTCTGCTGTGGAATGAAGTATGTAGGCAGTCATGTGCTCTGGTAGAGCAGGATCAGACAATAATTGGGGATTCAGAGACTATGTACCAGAGTGTGAAAACCATTGTGGAAGTGCAACTTGTAAATGCACTGGAGAGTGATCCAAGATTTCCCTAGCTTCTATGCCGGAGTGCACATGCTGTAAAAGCTGATGACTTATTAAAAATAGTCTAGATGGGAATACACCCCATGGGGAGGTGAATAAAGAGAAAAAGTCTGCTCACCGGGATGAAAAGGTCTCCAGGGTTCTAGGAAGCCTACATTCTCCATACATTTCCTCAGCACCCTTTGGGGTGGAGATAAACCAGCTCTCTTTCTATATGACCTATCTAATCATTATTTATTTAACATTTTTGTTAACCAGAAAATGCACACTGAGCCAAGGCTTGTCTCCAGGTGTGACCCAGAGTAGGGATGGGGCAATAATATAACATCATATACAGGAGAATATACATACATAGAAAATACCATAAATAAAGTATTTACATAGATGTAAACATTATGCCTAGTGGCTAATACACAGTGCAGCTAAAACAGCAATGAAAACAATATTTACTTTGAAGTGAAGACATTGCACAATGTGACAATATGACAATCAAGTATAGGTAATAAGTAGCATTAAAGTCAGGAGATATTATAGCTATATAACAAAAGCACAGAGAAGCACAGGTAGGTATATAGCGGGATTAATAATGGTAAGACTTAATTTGCAGCCGGAGACTCCATGCAGTGGAGTTGAAGTCTATTGTTAAGTGTGAAGAGGGCAAAAGTAAGGAAGGCTGCTGAGGGGTGTATATGGGAAGAAAGGCGGCTGAAGGTGTTTGGGGGAAGGTGAAATGATTGGTCTGTACTTCAATGCTCCAACCAACTCATGCTCTTGCAAGGTTCTTTTCTATGCAGATGATGCTGTCCTCTTTGCATCATACCCCAACCCCACCTCCCTTCAGATCTCCCTCCAGCACTCCTTCAACCAGACCGAGCACTGGTTCATGGACGGTAGACTAGTCATTAACCTAAAAAAAAAAAAACTATGTTATTTGCCCACCACCAAAGCAAGTCCAGAGACCCCCCCCCAGATACTTTCCAACTCTCTCCACCCCCTTGAGCAAGTCTCATCCTACAAATACCTGGGCATCACATTTGACCCGGCATTCACCTTTCATTCCCACATCAGTACCCTCTCATCTGCCGCCAATGCATGGATAGGCCTTCTTTACCACCATAAGGACTGCCTGCTACCCGAAGCCCTCTGGCAGCCTGTCACCTCCTTAGTCTTGTCCCTAGTTGACTATGGCCTTAAGGTCTATGCAGCCACGGACAACACTGCCCTCAACAAGATCCAAATGTCCATTAATAAGGCCTGCAGGCTCCTGACTGACACTGATAGGCACACCCATACATGTTCACTGTACTCCTTTGCTAATGTGTTCAATTTTGAGGAGAGGCTCCTATATTAATCCTGCCTCCTGACTAAAGGAATACTCCTCTATCTCTCCTCCCCCAGGGTGACATCATCTCTCCATCCTGATACCCCCTCTGTCTCCACTCACAGTGCCTCCATGTCCACTCCTGGTCCCAAGGGTTAGAACTTTGCTTGCCCAAAGATCTTTCTGTTACAAGGCCCCATCCTGGTTCAACTCCCTCCTTGCCACTATTACCAGCCTCCCAAAATTGGTGCTTTTAAAGTTTCTCTCAGGACCACACCTTCTCACCATAGCTATGTGCACACACAACAGTGAGGTCTCTAGGCCCTCTGGCACCCTCCACCCACCTGTTTGGTCCAAATATAGTTTCTCTTCCTGTGGCAAAGTCTCCTCAAGACTGTATCCACCTCACCATATCTGGACATTGCTTGTTTTACTGTGATAAATTGCCTAGTTACCACTATGTATAGGCCTACAACCTCAACTGTGATTAATTGCAGATTCTATGTCATACTTCTAATTGCACTTTACTGTCGTTGTACTTAATTCATTGTTATGTATCTGTCTGCTGCTAAGAAGTGTTTGCCTGAATTTCTCTGTTTACCTGACACGGAGCCTTTGGAAATGAGTCCCTGACTCGAAGGGTTGTAATTCCGATGTGAATATAAATAAATAAATAAATTAATTAATTAATAATGAAATCATTGAATGTGCAAGATTCCAGTCCCCTTCTAGTATACATGGAATATTGGCATAGGGAGCAAGAGCTGATGCCAGAACTGGAAAGAAAGAGGGTGTGTCTATATTAGGTTCATAAATGGAGCTGAATAACAATTTCCATATTGGCAGCATTTATACAATTATGTACCATTTATCCGGATCTTTCACTTCATTTAACAGCTGAAAAGGTATGGTGTATCATTGGCTACCCCATCTGCGAGCACTGGGTCCTGCTCCATACGCTTGTCCCACTCACAATTTTTCAAATGATTAATTTGGTCTGCCAGAAGGTGAGTCTCATGCATTAATGCAATGTGAGGATGAAAGCCCTTCAAATGACGTAAGACGCAATACTGTTTCAAATTGTCCCTCTCCCCTTCAATATTCCAGGATACTATGTTCCATGGCTGAGATATATTAATATGTAAAGAAAAAACATGTCATTCTCAAACAGTGCCTTGGGAAACCGCTGCCTGCATGGGTCCCTGCCCCCTACCCGTACCCATACAAAACCCCTCATGTGTACAATAATCCTCCCACACCCCAAAACCCAAACCATAACTTCTCGCAAACTAAATATCACTATTACTTGGGCCAAAACTCCCCTCATAACTGTATGGTCTGCAACTTCTGGCATGGAGGAAACTCCCATTTGGACCAACCATGCACCATTTGTGAGGGGTCTCCAGCTGCAATATTACTGAAAAAAAAGCAAAAAACCAAAAAACAACAATGATCCTAAGTCAGTGTTTACCAATAAATTCTCTATTTGCTGCAAAGTAACTAAAAGTAAAATAGGAAAGGAGAGCCAGCCCAGTGGCATGGAGAGTTGAGGCATCCGTGCCTTACCTCCCGCCATGCCAGGACCCATGTTTTGGGTGGGAGTGGGCCACCAGGGGTGGCTGTGGAGGGAGAGGATCGACCATCCAAAGAACTGTTTTCCTTTCCGGGAGGAGGATTACGCTGTCTGTCAAATGACTGCCCTGGTTGGAGGCCCGAGGGCAGTGTGGGTCTGCAGGGTTGCAAGGAAGGAGAGAGCTGCTGGACTTCCATGAACATGCATGTACTTCCATGTACACACATCTGCATGTGTGCCCCAGCAATGGGAAGGGAAAAACAGAGGAAAACCTCCTGGTTGTGGATGATGTCAGACCTCTGCAGGCTCTGCACCCGGCAACTAGGCAACAATTCTGGGTAACCCTGGTGATACTGTGGTGATGGGGCTTGGGGTATTGGTCAGAAGGGGAGCAGTGAGGGACATAAGGTGATAAACTCCTGCATGAAAAAAATAGGAAAGGGAGATGACCACCCTCCATTATTACCACTTCCTGGTATACATCGAAATTAATAAAAAAACATAGAGAGGGGTTCTCCGTATTCCCTCAATATCAAGAAAAACAGTAAAAACATAGGCAGTTAGTTCCATGTAAAACAAAAAGTCCTCCATGGCAGAAGGAAGTAAACTCCAAACTTAGAGATCACAAGGTCACCCTACTCAGACAAATTGAAAACTGTGGTCCCATCCTTATATAACATAATTATGGAAGAGATTCTGTTCCACAAAGGGGTATAAAAATGGGGGGACTGAAATAAATTACACACAAGTCCAACTACATACAACTATCAAGGAGTGCTATTGGGTCCCTTACCCTAGTTTTTTTTTTTAATACTAAATCTTATAGTAGTTATGGGATGAGCAGCAGCTCTCTGAATTTCACCTCTGAGCATCGGTGGAGTGGGCTCCCTCCTGGTCCAATCTCATATATTATTAGAACAATGTAGAACAAATAACTAGAGAAAGCCTTCACAATCTGATATTTTTTTTTATTATTTACATTTTTTACAAGCTTTTCCACTTTTTTTTCACCCGTCCCTTCCTGCATGTGTCCGGGGTGCTAACATACGCATGTGGAGGCACGTGCACACCAGGCACGTTGGAACACTTCACCCTACTAGCCACCCTCTCCACTCTGCGCCACCACTGGACCTCCACCCAGTGGTGACAGGACTACGGAGGGACAGCATCCACCCCAGGAGAGGAGAGTTGCTGCTGCTGCCATAGGCAGCTCAGTCCTTCCCTACCCTCCCCCATCTGGCTCCCCGATGACCTGAGGTTACTCCCCAAACCTGGGTTGCTGATGTGATGTGATATAAGGCTAGATATCTCAACCCTCTGTGCCACTGGGCCTTCTACAATCTGATATTTTCAAAAATAATAATGAAAAAGAAAAACCTGCATCAAATTAAAATGTTATAGCAGCCTTAAAAAAAATTTAGGCAATTGTAAACCCTCTGCCCCTATACTTGTATTACCGCACTTCGTGATTCACTACTCACACACATAAAAGGACAAGTAAATTATACTATCTAATTTTCATCACTCAAACAAGGCTGCATATTAAAAAAATAAAGAAATGTCAACTTAACAGTCCCATGCTTTGGATTACCAAGAAATGCTGAAAAGTTTAAATATCTCCAACGTCCTCCTTCTGAGCCATAAAAGTGCTGGGAGAAGGAAAGAATCTAATATTTTCCTGAGAACATGTATGCTGTGGACAGGAACAGGTTACATTTGAGCAGGAGAGGAAGGAGTACTAAAACAGGGAATAGAGGGATATATATCAACAAAGGTGGATTTAAACTAGAGAGGCGGTGATGAGGGATAGCTGATTGGAAAAGGTCCAGAAAGGACGGCTTAGTGAATTCTTCCCCATAGTTATGGGTAAACGCTGTGGGGAAGCAGCACAGGGAGAGATAAGGGAGGGGAAAGAATAGGGGTAGAGAAGGGGGAGACAGGCTGGAGGATGATCTCACTGAATGCAAGAAGCCTAAGGAATAGAACAGTGGAGTTGCAGGCTCTCTTGGCAGTGGAGGGGGTGGACATTGCAGCCATCACAGAAACGTGGGCCACCCAATACCAAGACTAGGAAATGATGATTCTGAGGTTCAGGTCATTCAGAAAGGATAAGGCTGAGGTGAATGAGAGGGAGTGGTGATCTGTGTAAGAGAGGGGATAAAATGAGTAAGGGAGGAAGGGGAGGACAGAAGCACTATGGATGCAGTCCCAAGCTGCAAAGAACAGAACACTGAGGATGGGGGTGATGTACAGGCCACCAGCTCACAGGAGTGACCGGATAGGAATTAGTTGAACAAATTAGGGAAGGACTGGAGGAGGGAGGCACAGTGGTGGGGGCTTAACTTCAGAGGGTGGTGGGCACCCGTCCACCAAGTGCGAAGGAGTGGGTCCTTCAGAAGAGTTGGCGCAGCTTCCTGACATAGCTGGTCCAAGGGCTGACCAGTTAGAAAGGACCTTGACCTTGTACTGGATTGCAGGAAGCTGTAAGGAATCTGGAAGTGAAGGAACCACTAGCTGGGAGTGATCATTATTTGGTGTGGTTCATGCTCAACTTGGGGAGGAAAACAGGGGGCATTGGTAAAAGGGTGATTGAGCTTGGGGGGGTGGACTTTAAGAAGATGGGGGAAATTGGGGCAGGCACCTGGCAGGTATGCAACCTCACATGGATGTAGACCAGAAATGAGACATCATAAATGAAAGGCTGGCAGAGTCTACAGAGTATTGCGCTAGGCAGAAAAGCAAGAATGGAAGAGCAGGATATTTGCACAATTTAGATTTATCCCCTTTTTTTAAATATTAGTGCTACATCTGCTAGACTCCAATTCAAAGGAATCACACCTGTAGTGAAAGACAGATTGTGAATTTGGGTCAGGGGTTCAGTAATAGAATACCTAATTTCTTCCAGTAACCTGGGGTGAAGTGAGTCAGGGCCCCCAGACTTATTGGGCTTGTGTTTAGACATAGGTCAAGAACTTCATTAGTGCTAAACACATCACAGTCTTTTACTATCACATTTTGATCATATGACCTATGTAGGGTTACACCAGTACTAAAAACTGAACAGAAATAATTATTGAACTCATTAGATAGCAACAATGGATTTGTAGTTTCCTTTTCCTTTTCCTTTATAGTTATAGAGCCTATGGAGGAACTTGTACCCTTATGGTTATTTATTTAAAAGAACACATTTGTTTCCACTATCTTTAGTGTGTATGATACAAAATTCTAAACTCTTTTTTTTCAGTTCTTAGAAGCAGTTTTTTTGCTCTGTTTTATATTTATTTATTGTGGAGACAGACATGTTTCTTTTCATTTTGTTATTTGTCTTTCTTTTTCATTACACTGTTTGATTACTTTGTGGGTACAACACATTGGAATTCTATCTTTCTTATTGTATATTTGTTTATCTGGGAAGAACTCCTTTTCTAGCTGTAATAATTTGTTTTTAAATGTGTTCCACATTTGTTGCACAGCCTTATTTGAGAAGGCATATTCCCAATCCCATTTTTTTTAATTTGTTGTTAATCTTATGAAAATGTACTCTATTATCATTTTTTATTATTTTTTCACTGGTGTCCTTTTTTTGCAGAAGTTTTGACAAGAAATTCTATCATCCTATGATCACTGTTCCCCAAATTTTCCCTTAATTTTACATTTGCCACTTGAACCGGCATATTAATAAGTAAGATATCCAATGTAGTATTCCCCCTTGTGGGTTTATTGATGAGTTGTTGCAATCCTGAGGATATTACTGTATTTAAAAAAGAGTTTTTCCACAGTTGTTTCAGCTGTCATACTTGACCAATCAATAGTGGGAAGGTTAAAATCACCTATAATAATTGCATCACTCTTTTCTGCCATCAATTGCAACTCCTTATTTATGCTATAGTTTCCTCCTTCCGGCATATTAGGAGGTCTATAGATGTTACCCAATAGAATGTTTTTGTTGTTATTTGTGTCAGTTTTGTACTCTGATTTTCCTCATGAACATTGCATAATGAACTAACAATTGCATTTCTAATATATACATCAAATGCTCCCCCCCTTCCTGACAGGTGTATACTTATTGGACAGCATATGACCCTCAATGTTTTTGTTCCACACAGTATTTTTGTCCCATCATGTTTCCCCACCAACACAAATATCAACATGTTCCTTTACCAGAATCAGTTCTACTTATGTAATTTTGTTAATGTTTAAACTCCTTGCAATTTTGCGTTTTTTGCTAAGTCTTTTAATCCTGATGATTTTTTTTACCAGAATGATTGTAACCTATTGCTGTCTCCTGTGAAATTACATTCCCACATCTCCCTTTACTATCTAGTTTAAATGTAAGTCAATAACCTGTCTTAATTTAGTTCCTAGTCTTCTGCTTCCCAGTTAAAGTATAATCCATCAACTATAGTAGTTTAAATTGTTTTGAAACTCTTACCAATACAATACACATCTGATACCCTCCTGCAATGTCCATCTTCTAAGCCAAATATTGATATTTTTTATTTTCATATTCATTTTGTTACCAGCTCTAGGAACTGGCTAAATTTCAAAGATAACCAGTTCACAATTTATATTTTTTGTCATTTTCCAGATATTGATAAATTCCTCCATTATTTTATCCTCATTTTGCTTCCCAATATTATTTGTTCCCAAGTGTAATACATGCCGCTGTATTGTCTTTCTTTCTAACTGTGTTTGGAAGTATGTTTTGAATGCCCCTTATTTTTGCCACAGGAAAATAACTAGTTGTGACATTTTCTTTGTTCCCTTTCACTGTGGATCTATTCGTGAACTTCAAAATAGAATCACCTAAAACATAGATGTGTTTTTGTTTTCTATTAGCTTCTCCCTGTTCTGATGCTTTTCTTAATAAATTTCCATCCAGACTTAATTCAGTTCCCATATGTTCAATATGCATATTAGAATCAGGATTCTCTTGATCTACCATTGAGCTTAAATAGGTATTATCACCTGTTGTTCATCAAGGATCCCGTTACCCATTATTGGAGTTTCATCAGGTAAGATAGTTTGTTGCTCCATAAACATATCATCTCTCATGTCAGAAAGTTGTACCAAAGGTAGGTAGTAATCTGATGTAGGTGTATTAAAATCCATGGCTCTCCTACCCTTCTTGAATGTCCTTGTATCCATCATCCATTATCCCTTCTCCTCCCCTTCTGAGTCTCTATCCCTTTTCCTGTTTAAAATATCCTGATCTTGATTTGAATACAAGGTTGTGATCTCTTTTGTATTAGCAAGAACATTGTTTTTATTGAAGTGCAACAATTTTCATTTCAAGCTTTATTAATTTAATCTTTAATTCCTGTATTTTTCTGCATTCTCCAAATGTATATGCAGTAAAATCATAGTTTGAGTTAATACTACACTGCTCAGATGCTATACATTTTGTTCCAAGTTCCCCATTTTCAAGTCTAGCTCTCCCTGAGTTCATAGGTTCCATTTATTTATTTTTTGTTACCCTACTGTTACCTTATAGTTTCCTGCAATCCTCCCAGGGTTCCCTGGCTGACACGACAGACACAGCAAGGCTGTTTGCCATATTTGTGTTGCCTTGACTGGGCTTGCTGATGCTCAGGCTCACTGACACTCACAGAGAGTAGTGAGATTATAGTGGGGGAGCAGAAGTCCACAAAACAGCTTTAAAACACTATGTGGTATCCTTAAAAGGACAGTCAAATGTGAACTGGACCCATAATTAAATAATAAGCATTTCTAGATTGCTGTTTTGTAGCCCCTTATGACTCATGGTAACCAGGTACTTCCTGGTTCCTGTGTTCAATAATAATTAGTCCCCAGTGCATCCAGGGATCGTATCCACACAGTTAAAAAATACCAGCTTCACGCATCAATGCAGCAAAACTGCCTATACAGCTCCCAAAGGTACTGCCAAGATAAAATCTGGCTACAACAGCTAACAATGATGAATTTGTAGTTGGGGGGAGTGGAAGTAGCACTCCACTCACCTCCATTTCCCCTGCTACACAAAATGTCCAAAAAATGACTTTAAAACATTTTGTGGTATCTTTAAAAGGACACTCAAATGTGTACTGGACCCAAAATTAAATAAAAAGTATCTGTAGATTGCTGTTTTGTAGCCCCTTGTGACTTGAGGTAACCAGGTACTTCCTACTTCCTGTGTTCAATAGTAATTAGTCCCCAGTGCATCCAGGGATCATATTCACACATTTTTATCTATCTATCTATCTATCTATCTATCTATCTATCTATCTATCTCTCTCTCTCTCTCTCTCCTCTCTCTCTCTCTCTCTCTCTCTCTCTCTCTCTCTCTCTCTATATATATATATATATATATATATATATCTTTGTATATTCATTGCAAAACTTCATTAATGTATCAGTTAAGGTTGAAGCATCAAAAGAAGGAAATTAGACTTAGGTTGCTTCCCTAATCACTTACCACCTTTTTTCTTCCACACTGACAGTATTAGTGTGCTATGGTGTCATTAGGCCTAACTCTTTCCCCATTTCATGTGTAAACAGGCTAACATGGTACAGCATAGGAGGATGCAGTGAGAGTTAGGCCTAATAACCCCATGGCACACATCAACGCCTGTCAGTGTGCGGAGGATGGGGGTGGGTGAATAGGGTGGGGGTGGTTAGGAGATCAACCCTTATGTCTCATTTCCCTACTTTTGTTGCTTCAACCCTAACTGATGCATTAACAATGTTTTTTGCAATGAATTTCCTTACTTTTTGAGAAGTGTAATGTAACTGGTAAGTGGTATATGTTGGTGGGAGCATGGGCCCTCTGGGCCCACTACTCCCACCAAGCTACCCATTTGTGCATAACAATATGCATCTGTCGGAGTGCAGGCCCTCCAGGCCATGTGCTCCCACTTACACATAACAACAAAGCCATACAGTAGCCCTATAGGGCTGAAAAGAAACCCTTGTAACACTAATTTGCCAATATCTCAGTAACCATACAAGCTATGAAAACAATTTCACTGCAGCTGTAATCATGACTTTGAAACCTTGGAAACCTCCATGCATGCTTAAGCTGTGGGTAGCGAAAAATCGGTATTTTGCATTGTTTCCAAGATAATGTTACCAAATGTCACTGTGGGTGCTATAATGTTATTCTACAGGAAAAATCTTAAATTTGTGATGGCATATCTATGGAACTGAAAAACTTTTTTAAACCTAAACAGCATACTTCACATCACTGGGACACCCCCTTTATACTCTGCAAATATCAAGCTAAAACACCAAGCCATTTATTTACAGTGCACTGGCAATGTTTTTTTAATTCCTAATTCATGAGGTGGCAAAATTCCCATTCACGAAGTCAGTCCCCATTCATGAGTTGTCAAAATCACCATTCATGAGAAATCCTTGATTGTCAGATTTTAGCCATCTGGTCTGGAAGTTGCGATCAAGGATTTTGTCAACTCGTGAATGGGGATACGGTCAGCTCACAAACAAGGAATTAAAAAAAAACCTTTCTACGAGCTGTCAAAATCCCCTTTTGTGAGTTGATCCCCTTTTGCAAGGTGTCAAAATCCCATTTCATTAGCCAATCCTTGTTCATGCGAGGAGGGCCATCTAGTGGGGAAATGATGACCAATGATTTTGTCAGTTTCAAAGGAATCGTCACAAAAGGAAAGATTTTGTCAGCTCACGAAAGGGGATGCAAAAACCCAATTCCCTTTTGAAAGCTGACAAAGTCCCCTTTCGTGAGCTGATCCCCTTTAGTAAGCTGACAAAATCCCCTTTTCCAAGCTGATCCTCATTTGCAAGATAGGGCCATCTGGTCCCAAAGTCGCGATCAAGGATTTTGTTACCTCAAAAAAGGGGATTTTGTTACCCCGTGAACAAGGTTTGGAAGTGAGTCATGAACAAACAATTTCAAAGTTTAAAACAGCCATTTTTTGGCCAAAATGAAAGAAACCAAAGACATGAGTTTGTACAAGGTGTCACCCTGAACAAAACCCATGCTTCATTTGCAAAAGAAGTCAGCCGTGGGGCAAGCTACAACATTTTGTTTTGGGGAAAAAAATTAAAACAAGATGGTAGGTCGCGAAAAGGGAATTTTTCCTTATGAAAGGGAATTTTAAAAATCCCCTTTCATGAGGTGACAAAATCCTTGATCATGAGCCCAGTCCCCTTTCACAAAACATACATATAAATCTTAGTTTGAACTGAGCATGCCCAGGACCAGAACATTCAAAATTAAATAACTTTGGAACGGATTAATATTTCTTCACCAAACCAATGCTGGATTGTTCTTTGACAAATCCTCATTCTGTCCCGGAACTTTCAGACCAGATTACCAAATGGTGTGGCCACAGCAAGATGGGCAATAACCAGAAAAAAGTGAGAAACAAAGCGAAAAATGTGTTTTTGGGTGCATCACTGCACGAAAACTGCAAGTCTGATTGAAACACAACTTGGCAAATCAAGAGACCTACAGCATGAGACTGCACATTCCAAATTTTGTGCAAATCTGTTGAACAGTTGCAAAGTCATTAAGGTGCAAAATTTGATTAGGGTCCCTGAGTGAAGTTTCAGTATGTTCGGTTTTCATATCTTTTGTTGTGGTGGATTGAGTTGTATTTTCTGTGGATTCAGTAATTTCATTGTTCTTACAACCTTTTCTATATCCCTCATTCTCTGCAACTTGAGCCTGAGGGAGTGGGGCAGTATCACTGCTTGCCTCACAGGTGTTCTTATTTTGTATCTGTTACTGCCTCTCAGTTGTTTTGTTGCTAACATTTTCCTCTCATTACTCCTTACTGTGTCTCAATACTATTTACTAGTTCTAGTAATTCATTTGTCTAATGTCTCAAATTATTCATTCTATCCACTAATGGTGCATATCTGTTGTTAGTCTGCAAATTAAAATTCATTATCTTCCTTCCTTTTTTTATTGTACCAGATGCTAGCATCCAATCTCCCCATTCTTCATTCTCTCCCTGTCTTTTTGGAGCCCCTTCTATTTGAAAATATGTGTAAAGAATGTATGTCCTACAAGTGAGGACATCCACCTCTACTTGATAAACACAGGCAAGTAACCAGAAAACATTTGCACAACTGCTGCCTAATAAAATGCAGATCATAACTCATGGCTTTACTGATAAATTATTAAAAGCTGCAACATCTGAAACTCATCCTGTAAGAAAACATGCAAGAATAAGTCCTAAAACCATTAAGGATAATCGTCTAAACTATACAAACTACAGAGCCAAGGGTGGAGTTCATTGGCTCTGGGGCCAAGGCTATGCACAAGGAAGCAGTCCACCAAAAAAGTATAAATACAGTTTTTGTGGTGCATCAGAAATGGTCATCCAGGGATATGCTGGTCTACAGGACATTGTCACTTATTCATATAGTCTGACGCTATTGGGCTGGAATGCAGTGCCACAGTGGATTGACTCTACTAGTGAATTGCCATGGGAGATGGTGATGTAAGAAAGCTGACTAAAGTCCAGGAAAGAAGCAATGGGCAATCTAGAAATTCAGACCAGTATGCGTGTCCTCTGCCTGCCATGGGAGGGGGGTTAAAAAGCCCCTACCCACTTCCATGCCCACTGGTGATTTCAGGGTGGTTCAGCAGAGGAGGGGCAGTCCAAAGTAGGCTGTCAACAGCAATGGAGAAAATGGAGGCAATCCAGCAGGAGGTGGAGCAAGGTAAGCTTTCAGGAAGAAGCAAAGGCAATGGTGCCATCTGTAAGCACAGCGGAACGGCTGGGAGTTGCAATGCATGGTTCTGTAAAACATGACAGTTGGAGTGTGTAAGGGAAATACAATGTCTCTGATCTTTGGTCACAGCAACTCCATGATGATAAGCATAACTAAAGCAGGTGAAGTTGAAACATAGAGTGATTGCCACGTGCACTAGTCCCCCGTGCCGAGCAACATCTACACCTGCTTCTACATATAGGGAGAGCTTATCATAAAAGAGATATTTTTGCCCTCACAGTACCGGTCCCTGGTAGTAAGGGCTTGTTGTGCAGACCAGGTAGGAAACATAGAAACATAGAACTTGATGGCAGATAAAGGCCGCAAGGCCCATTCGGTCTTCCCATTTATTTTTCTACCTTATAAATGTGCCATCTGCCTTTGCTCTGTCAATGGCCTATCTATTCATACTCCATTGTATTGCTCCCTTATACCTATCCCATGACTGATTAAAACCCTGCACTGTATTCATATCCATCACTTCCTGAGGTAGACCGTTTCATGCATCCACCACCCTTTATGTAAAAAGAAATTCCTCACATTACCTCTTAATCAACCTCCCTCTAATCTTATGCTGTGTCCTCTTGTCCTGCTATTTTTCTTGTATTGAAACATGTTAGACTCTTTCACCTTGTTAGTGCCCTTAAGATGTTTGAATGTTTCGATCATATCACCTCTCTTCCTCCTTTATTCTAGGGTATACATAATGTGCTCCGTTAATCTGTCCTCATATGTTTTCTGATACAGACCCTGCACCATTTTGGTTGCCCTTCTTGGACTGCCTCAATTTGGTTAATGCCCTTGTGAAGGTGTGGCCTCCAGTACTGCATGCAATACTCCAGATGGGGCCTAAAGAGGGATTATTACCTCCCTCTTATGACTTGTGATACCCCTACTAATACACCCCAACATCCCTCTAGTCTTACCTACTGCTTTAGTGGTCTGCTTGGATGATTTGAGATCATCAGTGATAATCATGCCCAAGTCTCTTTCTTCCCTTGTGACTTCCAGCAACTTCCCTCCCAGCATATAGGTGGCTTCAGGGTTTCTCTTCCCTATGTGCATGATCTTGCACTTCTTTGAATTAAACCCAAGTTGCCACTCTTCTGACCATTTTGCTAGTTTATCCAGAACTCTTCTCATGCTGCCCACCCCATCTGGATCATCTACTCTGTTGCAGATCTTGGTGTCATCTGCAAACTGACAAACCTTACCCTCCAGTCCATCTGCAATGTCACTGATGAAAATATTGAAGAGGACTGGCCCCAGGACTGATCCCTGAGGTACCCCACTTGTGACTTGCATGTCTTCTGACTGTATACTGTTTACCACCACTCTGTTTTCTGCCTGTCAACCAGTTTGCCACCCAGTTGACCAACTTCTGACCCACCCTGAGTCTACCCAGCTTATTAATCAATCTTCTATGTGGAACAGTATCGAAAGCTTTGCTGAAGTCAAGGTAGGTGACATCAACTGCTCCTTGCTTGGTCCACTACTCTGGTTACCCACTCAAAGAAATCTATGAGATTAGTTTGACAGGACCTTCCTTTTGTAAACCCATGCTGTCTTGGATCCTGTGCTGCTATGGATTCCAGGTGTTGCACTATCCTTAACTAAAGGAGTGCCTCCATAATCTTGCCCACTACTGAGGTAAGACTGCCTGGTCTGTAGTTCTCAGCCTCCTCCCTGCTACCACTCTTGTGGAGTGGGATCACATGCACCCTTCTCCAGTCTTCTGGGACTGCTCATGTGCTCAGAGACTCACTAAATAATTCTAATAATTTCTCTGCTAGTTCCACCCTTAGCTCCTTTAGTACCCTGGGATGTATGCCCTCAGGTCCCATTGCCTCGTCCACCCTGAGCTAATCGAGGTCTTGTAGGACCCTTTCTTCTGTGAAGGAACTAGTGCACACCTCCCTCCCTCCATCCCTCCATCCCTCCCTCCCCCTGTGTCCATGGTGCTGAGCTGTGGGACTGCTTCATTGAGGACAGAGTTATTGCCCCCTTTCAGTATGATTTTGTAAGGGTGCAGATCATGCAAAGTAACCTGATCACCTTCTGTAAGAAGGCAACTAGGCAGATGGGCAGGCAGGATCATGGACATAATCTATCTGGCTTTCACAAAAGACTTTGATACAGTGGCACATAACAAGCTTTTTGGCAAATTAAACCAGTGTGGCATTCATGAGGTACAGAATACACAAGGTGAACTACTAACTGGATGGGAGCAGGAAGAAGATGTTTATGGTGAATCAATACTATGCCCAGAGAAGGGAAGTACTCCATGGCACTGCTGAAGGATCAGCAGACTAAAACAATGAAAGACTATCAGGTCAGACTCAATAGAGTCATAGTTCTTTTCTATCCATTTATGCATAGTATCTATGTACTGGGGCCACTGCTATTTAACATCTTCATTAATGATCTGGAAGTTGGAGTCTCCAGCAGAATGATTAGTTTGCAGATGATATCATGCTGACCAGGGATGTGGATTCCTTTGAGAAAGGGGATGAACATCAGGGGGGACTGAAAAAGCTAAACAAATTATTCTGATTTCTGGAGCCTCATATTTATTTTCATTATTCCCTTTATGTCCCCTTCATCACAATCAATGCCCCTTCCATCCTGAACTCCTCAGCCCCATCACCCTGCTTCTTATAGGTATACTTCAACTCCATCCCCCAAGGCTTATACCTGTGGCAGGGATAGGGCTCACAAACTCCTGACACTACTCAGGATCCAGCTCAGAGGAGGGTCACATCACTGGTGTGGGGCCTATGGGAGGTCAGATTATCATTCTGCTTCTGATCAGGGTTTTTTCTGTTTCTTTGTTTCTTCTCTGGAGATATTGGTGACAACAATGTGCATGCAAGCACATACAACCATATATAGCATGGTCCAGTAAGCCTCCCCTTCCCCTAAGCTGCTCCAGGTACACTGCTGCCTATTGCCACCTAGGTATAAGCATACCAGCAGAGCTTACTGCCCTGACTCCCTAAAGGAGGAGAGTGGTCTCTGGGGTGCTCTGTCCTTCTCCAACTGGTGGGTTATCAATGATCCAGGCTTGCTCATAAACCTGGGTTGCTGGTGCTCTGAGCAGTAGCCCTGCAGCTGTGAGGACAGGCTGGCATTACAGCCTCAAATTCAATGCAACCAAATGCAAGGTGCTACATTTGCGGAGGAACAATGGTACACTCTGCATACTGTGTTTGGCTCTTCTTGCTACAGTAGTCAAATAAAAGGACATGGGGCCATATTAGTTACAGGGCTTATGCAGGCCAATCAGTGTACAGCAGATGTCAGGAAGAACATCAAAATACTGGGTGCATTAACAGGGCTGTAAATCAGCAGAGCAAGGGAAGTAATCCTGATACTTTTTTCTGGCCCTAGTCAGATCCTACCATGAGTATTTTCTGCAGTTCTGATCTTCTGAATTCAAAATGGACTCTTAGGCAGTTGAGAAGGTGCAACAGAAGGGCCACGAAAATTATCAGTAATATGGAAGACAAAAGCTATGACAAAAGTTATGATGAGAGACTGGAGACCTTTAAAAATGTTCACAATAGTGAAAAGAAGAAAGAGAGGGGACATGATTCAGTTTTTCACATCCTTAAGGGCTTTGCCTTTCTCCCAGTTGGTGGTAAACCTATGGAAGAGTCAAACAGCAGAGGGTGGACATGGAGATAGTACAGGCATTTAAGGTAAGCCTAGACAATATTCTGCTTACTAAAAAATCCCAGGGTACTGTACCTCAATGTAAGACTGGGTAATGAATCCATATTGATTGGTGTGTGTTTGCCCATCATACTTATGTTATCCCTTCATATAAAGCAGGGACAGCCATGATGCATTTATTTATTTATTTAGTTATTTATGTATTTATTCATAGTATAGGAATTGCAACCCTTCTAGAGACCCTTCTAACCAATATTATTTTACTATGCTACATTGTTATCTTACCATGTTAAACCTTATAAAGACATACAGATTTTTAACAATTTATTCATTTGAAACGTTATGAAGACATATTTATTTTTAACAATGCATTTACTTGATATACCCTGTATGAAAGACAACCTCTTGTTTATATGGGAGGAAGTCCTGCTTCTAGACATTTTTTTGAGTTTAATTTAGTTGCTCACATTCACATGGTGATCCATTGTTGTAATGGATTCAAAACTCAGCTCTCGTGTTTTACCATTTAGCTCTTAAACAACTGGACCATACTTCTAAAAACTAAATATCAATTCATTGAAGATAAAGTCTAAAAATTATTTTTTTTTATTTACTTACCTTGAATAGACTAGTCAAAAATCTCTCTCTCTCTCTCTCTCTCTCTCTCTCTCTCTATATATATATATATATATATGTATATATTTTTATAAAATGGGTGGGAAAAATTATGTCTGCTGATTGGTTGAAACACATCACATGACCATGCATATATCATCAGAGCACAACTGCACACCTGCACTTTCACCCTCCTCCAAAACAATTTTGCCATTTTATAATATAGATAACCGACTCTAGGGTGTGTGGTCGCTCTCTGATATAACGCACACCAAGGCATGTATATATCAGAGCACGATTGCACACCTTAGAGTGGATTATCTATTACACACACACACACGCACACACACACACACACTATATATATATATAGATATATATATACACACACATAAGTATTTACTTACCCTGAATAGAATAGCTATGAAGAAACATTTTATTTTTAATGTAGATCTGCTTCCATACATTTATGTAGCTCTTACTGTTGTATATAATTATCTTAGCCACAGTTCAACTGTTCCTCCTTTTGCTGCATGTTTCTTGTTATGGCCACATGACTGTTTGTACTCATACACCACTGCTTCACTGTTTTATTACATCCTTATGTATGACACCTGCTCCAATGTCAAACTTTGCATATCTCACATCCCCTGATTACAGGATTACTTTACACTGGCACCAATTTTCTTTTTGATGTCCTTTACTCTAGCAGTCTTATACCAAATCCTTCTGTTGTGCAGTTTTTGAATCAATTGTTACCTGCACCTAGTTTAAACTGTTGTGTATTTTTCTTGTATCATTTGTAATCTGTACCCTTGCACATGCCCCAGGCCGCACCTGGAATCGAGCCTCGGTTCAGTGTGCCTTTACCGGTTTTCAGCTTTTAAATAAAAAGAATGGAAACATTTGAAAGTTAAGTGATTTGCTTCAGGTTGCACAACAAGTTAGTGGCTTATGTGAGTCAGACTTGGGTCTCCAGTTTCCCATCCATGTGCTCTAACCACTAGATCATACCATGTTTTCCTCTGTTAAGGTTATGTCTCCACATTAGTTAGGGAGTTTTGCTAATACCATGACATGAAATGATTCTCCATCTTGAACCAGGATGTGCTCAAATTCAGTATAGTTTAATCCCTCAGATTTAATGAAAGAGTTTTCCCTAATACTCAGATCCTTTTTATGTTGGTGTGCTTGCACAGCCAACATCTTGTGGTAGTGCAGATTTGGAGTCGTGGTCACTGTTGAGCAAATGCAGGGCATGCATCAGTAGATGCATCCCTCATTCCCAATCAGCCTGCATGCTGGCACCACACCATGCATACATAATGAGGCTAGCACATCTAAGGACAGGTCCGCTGCAATGCAAGCAAAGCTTGTCACATGCAGCGGACCTCCCAACATGCTTCCCCGGCAACAGAAACGTGGAGGCACACTGCCCGCCAAACTGTCAACTCTGGGGGTGCCCAATCCCCCTGTTGGCTTACCCTGCCCCCAATGTATGTGCCGACAGAGGAGCCCACTCCTCATTGGCATAAAGAACCCCCATTTGCTATATGCTGGGGTTGGTGCCCAATCCCACTTGGCTCTTGTCCCCTCCACTTTCCTTGGTGCCGACGGGGTGCCCAATCCCTCAAGGGTGACATGAGTTACCCCCTTGTTGTATGCTGATGGTGTGCCCAATCTCCAGTTGGCTACAGCTGCCCCCACAAAGATTTCCATTGGCACACTGGGAGTCCACCCCAGTGTGCCCTTTGAAAACAAAATGGTCCTGCACTGTTTTTTTTTTTGTTTGTTCCCTGTGAAAAAGGAAACAGTTCCTCGGCAGTCTCCATGCCCTCTTCCCACAACCTGTGCCCTCACCACTGCACCCTGCCACCCACACCCCCACCCCATAATTACCCTGGAGTCTGACGCGACGATTCGTGGACTGGAACACTTGCACTCTTCAAAGTCGATCATGAACTGAGGAAATGCCGTAAGCTGTATAATGGAATAAATAGGGTCTTTCCAGCTTTAATGCATATCAGAGTCATTTTTTGGAATTTTGGCACCAAATTTTCAACATGGGGTTTTTGAGATCACTCCTCATGATTTCTGGCACTGTCATTGCGTTATTCAGTCCCAAAAGATGATTTTGTGGTCACTGTGTGGAATCACCTTTCAGGACTGAGTAATGACCACTGTTCATGGGGGGCTCTCAAAAAGTATATGTTGCAAATTTGGTGACAAAACTCTCAAAAAATTGCTGTCATACGAGCGTGCATTGCGTCGTTTCTACGCAGTCTCGTAACGTCATGAATTTGTAACATTTTCATTCCAGATTTTCAAAATTAGCATTTTTACACACCTCCTGATGAACAGTATAGCTGTCATTTTACATATCCTGCCCGAAATGTGTTTTCGCTTGTCCAACACAGAATAGTGCAGTCACTGTGTGAAATCATGTTTTGAGATAATTTGAGGAAATGATGGTGACACTGTTCATGAGCAGAGGTCTTAAAATGCCTATGTTGAAAACTTGGTGCCGACAGTCCATAAAATGACTGTGTTACAAGTGTGCGTTGCACAGTTTATTTATTTATTTAGTTTTTGTTGACCAGGTAAGTGCACTAGACAAATCCTGCCTATTTTCAGGTACGACCCGGGGAAGGGAGATACAGATGAATGCCAACTGACCTTGAACCAGATTAAGCTGTTGGTGGTATTTTTAGTGAATGAGGGAAATTTGGCCAGGACACCAGGGAAATTCCCTACTCTTTTCGACAAGTGCCATGGGATCTTTAACATCCACCTGAACTACCACCAATCCAGGCAGATGGGACCTCGGTTTAACGCCTCATCCGAAAGACAGCACCTCAGAAGTGCAGCACCCTCTCATGCTGCACTACAGTGTCAGTACTGGGATATTAACTCAAGTGCCAGATGTGGGAACTGAACCCACAGCCCTCTGATCTCCCAGCCTCAGAAGCGAGTGTGCTACCTACTGAGCCACTGACACTGCTATAAAGTTTCCAAGCAACCTTGTAAAACTTCTCAAATTTGCAATATTTCCATGCCAGATTTTCAACACTGGCATTTTTGCACACCTCCTTATGAACAGTACAGCTGCCATTTTTCACATCCTGCCCAAAATGTGTTTCTGCACCTGTGGCACACAATGGCGTGGTCGCTGTGGAAAATCAACGTTTGGGACAGATTAACAAATTTGCAGTGCCACTGTTCATAAGGGGAGGTCCCAAAATACCTATGTTACAAATGTGGCTACCAAACTGCAACAAATAATTGGGTTACGGATGTGTGTTGTGCAGTTTGTATGCATGCTCATTACTTCACCAATATTTCATATTGTCACTCCTGATTTTCAACGTTGCCATTTTTTTTACGACTCCTCATGAACAATACAGTTGTCATTCTCCACATCCTGCCCAAACATGTGTTTTCGTGCCTCTGTAGCCAAATGCCATAGCCACTGTGCAAAACCACCTTTCAGCTAACAAAGTGATTGTGCCGCTTTTCATGAGGAGGCCTGATAAGAAGCTCATGTTGAAAGTGTGGAGTGAAACTACCACCACACTCCTCATGAACAATACAGTTGTCATTCTCCACATCCTGCCCAAACATGTGTTTTTGTCCCTCTGTCGCCAAATGCCATAGCTGCTGTGCAAAACCACCTTTCAGCTAACAAAGTGATTGTACTGCTTTTCATGAGGTGGCCTGACAAGAAGCTCATGTTGAAAGTGTGGACTGAAACTACCACCACACGCCTACAGTGTTAGAGTTTCCAACTGTAGCATCCCACCCGGTACAGACTGACAGGC
Source organism: Neoceratodus forsteri (assembly GCA_016271365.2). Lineage (NCBI taxonomy): Eukaryota > Metazoa > Chordata > Ceratodontiformes > Ceratodontidae > Neoceratodus > Neoceratodus forsteri. The sequence goes on from CM057451.1 coordinate 422,406,321, forward strand.
GTCAGGGGTGTGGCTTGGGATCATCGGATGTAATGCTAATGCCATTCCACCCCCCACCTCCACCCTGCAGCCACTGACAGGCATCGTGGTGTGCCCTGCACTGTTCAGCCACAAAGTTCACCCCATGCTCCTATACTGCACCCACGACCATGTATTTCCTTATGGAATGGGGTAAGTATAACACTCAGAGACTCCAAAGCACACAACGACACTTGTCAGTGTCTACAGGGTAGGATGAGGTACAATGGCATGAGCGTTATAGCTGATCACCCAAAGGCACAACCCAATGCCTCTCACTCTCTACAGTGTGGGGATGGGGTTGCCGTAACTTCAATACTTTACTGCCATTCCTTTTATGCGTCTCTAGCTCTGGCACTGCCACTGCCAGCGTGACAACATTCGGCATTGACAAATGCTTGTTTCTATTTGGGCAATATCAGTATGTTTAATGTCTTTTGCTAATTGCATGACAAGAATAAACCTCATTCCTACACCATGACAAATTCAATGTCAAGAAATCAGTTCAAGCACAGTACAAAAAGTAGGGAAATGTTACGATAGTCTTGTTCAGTGATAGCAATGAAAAGACACATTGATATAGAAACATAGAAACAAAGAATATGACGGCAGATAAGGATCGCTTGGCCCACCCAGTCTGCCCATTTCCCTACCTACTGGATAAGCTTCAGATCCTAGTTAACCAGCAGCCTATTTCTTCCTACCCCCACCCCCTAGAATTGCCTTATGACTGTCCCATGCATGCTTGAATTACACCACTGTTTTGACTCCACAATCCTCCGGAAGGCTGTTCCATGCATCCACAACCCTCTCTGTGAAAAATACTTCCTTAAATTACCTCTGAGCCGCCCCCCCCTCTGTCTTCAAATTGTGCCCTCTTGTTCTTGCACACCTCTTTTTTGAAAGATGCTACCCTCTTGGACTTTGTTGATTCCCTTGAGGTACTTGAACATTTCTATCATGTCCCCCTCTCCTTCTTTCCTCGAGGCTATACATATTAAGCTCTTTAAGTCTCTCTTCACATATTTTCCGTGCAGACCCTGCACCATTTTAGTTGCCCTCTCTGACAGCTTCCATCCTGTCTATGTCTTTATGAGATTGGGTCTCCAGAACTGCACACAGTACTCCAGATGGGGTCTCACCAGCTGTCTGTACAGAGGGATAATAACTTCCTGTTTTCTACTGGTGATGCCTCTCCCTATGCATCCCAGTATCCCCCCAGCCCTCCTTGCTGCCCTCTCACATTGCTTGCCCACCTTTAGGTCATCTGATATGACTACCCCCAGGTCCCTTTCCATTTTTGTTGTTGTTAGTATCTCATCCCCCATTGTGTACTCTTCCCCTGGGTTTTTGTTTCCCAGGTGCATTACCTTGCACTTCTTAGCATTGAATCTAAGCTGCCATACATTTGACCATTCCTCTAACCTTGCCAAGTCCCTTCTCATCCTTTCCACCCCACCCTGTGCATCAACTCTGTTGCAGATCTTTGTGTCATCTGCAAAGAGACATATTTTTCCTTCCAGTCCTTCTGCAATGTCACTTATAAAGACATTGAAGAGGACTGGTCCTAACACTGAACCCTCATGTAGCCCACTAGTAACTCTCCTTTCTTCTGAGTGGACTCCATTTACTATTACTCTCTGTGTCCTATTCTCCAGCCAATTCTTTACCCAGGCTGTCATCTTGGGACCCACTCCCAGGCTGGCTAACTTGTACATTAATCTTTTGTGTGGGACTGTGTCAAATGCCTTGCTAAAGTCTAGGTAGGCCATGTCCACAGCCCCTCCCTGATCTACTACTTTGGTCACCCAGTCAAAGAAATCTATCAGATTCATCTGGCATGACCTCCCCGCTGTGAATCCATGCTGCCTAGGGTCCTGTGCCCTCTGGCCTCTAGATACTCGACAATTCTTTCCTTCAGAAGTGATTCCATCATTTTCCCTATCACTGAGGTTAAACTAACAGGTCTGTAGTTTCCTGCTTCTGCCTTGTTCCCACTTTTGTGAAGGGGAATCACATCTGCCCTCCTCCAGTCCTCAGGTACCACCCCATCCTCCCATGATTTGTTAAAAAGGGTAGTCAGTGGTGTCACTAGTTCTACCCTTAATTCTTTTAGAATTCTGGGATGAATCCCATCAGGCCCCATTGCTTTGTCCACCTTCAGTTTTAAGAGTTCTTTCAGAACCTTTCTTCTGTAAATGGGCTGGTATCAACTTCTGTATCCAGAGTGTTTCTACTGTTTGTTTTATGTACCTCCCTTCATTTGTAAATACTGAGCAAAATATTTGTTTAGTATCTCTGCCTTTTCACAGTCTCCCTCTGCCCACCCTCCTCCCCTTTAAGCCTCACTATCCCTCCCTTGGTCTTCCTTCACTCCCTGATGTACCTATAAAGGTTTTATTCCCTTCTTAACTGAGTTGGCTATCTTTTCCTCAGTTTGGGCCTTTGCTGTTCTGACTGCCTTCCCAGCCTCCTTTTGCTTTAACTGATACAGTTCTCTGTCCTGCTCCTTCTGCGATTCCTTGTACTTCCTGAATGCTTTCTTTTTCTCTTGAACTTTCACTGCCACTTCCTTTGAGAACCATAGTGGTTTCTTACATCATTTTGTTTTGTTTATTTGCTTCACACAAAGGCTTGTTACCTCTGTGATGGCAGTTTTTATTATTCCCCATTGTTCTTCCACCCCTCCTTCCTGCCCATTTGCTAGTGCATTCCTTAGGCACTCACCCATTTTGGCAAAGTCAGCCCTCCTAAAGTCCAGTACTTTTGTCTTTGTATGGCTTGACTCTATTGCTGTGTTTATTGTGAACCATACTGTTTGATGGTCGCTAGTTCCCAGATGGCTACCCACTTCTACATCTGTGATCCTCTCTCCATCTCCATTTGAGAGAATCAAGTCTAATATTGCTCCCTCTCAAGTGGGCTCCACTGCTAGTTGTCTAAGGCATGCCCCCTGTAGGGCATCTAGAATAACTGTACTCTTCGAAGTGGCAGCTGCAACTGCACTCCAGTTAACATCTGGCATATTCAGATCACCCATCAGCAATATCTCCCCTTTTTTTGCCATTCTAAGTATACTTTCCATCATTTCCTTGTCCATTTTCTCCCCCTGAGAAGGGGGTCTGTATACAACCCCTGTGTGGATTGTGGTGCCATTGTCTGTCTCCAAATTTACCCACAGTGCTTCTTCTCCTCCCTGTTTACCCTTTTGTTCTGTTGCTTTTATTCCTTCCCTTATGTAAAGAACTACTCCCTCCTCTTTACCCTCCCTGTCACTCCTGTAGATAGTGTGATCCTGGTATGTTTATGTCCCAGTCATGTTTTTGTGTGTACCATGTTTCTGTGACTGCCACGATATCCAGTTGTTCCTCCTCCATCAAGGCCACTAATTCAGAAAGCTTGTTACCCAGACTATGGGCATTGGTACTCTTTGCTCTCCATTTTTTGATGGCTTTACCTTCTGTTGCAGCATTCCCCACTGACCGTTCTACCTCAGTCTTTTTCTCATTTAGTACCCTGTTTTGTAGGGAGAGGCTGGGATTTTCCTGCTGCTTGTCAGTGCTTCCCCCTTTGACTAGTTTAAAATATCAATGGAAGAACACATTGGAGTAAAGAAGATAAATGAAAGTGGAACTGTATTTGAAAAACTAGTGTGTCAAGGACCTGGAAATTTGACTCAGACATATAGTCTACACCTAAACAGTATATAATCAAAGTAGTGTGCAGATATTGTCCATCAGCCCTTTTCACACAGCATATATAATGCAGGGTCATGCTGTTCCACTCCAGAAAACTATTTTTTCTCCATGGCCCTTATCTTCCATGGAACTCATCCCATGTCTTTTATAATCAGGAAGCAAGATCATCCACACATAATTATTTGCACATGCTCATCTGTGCAATCTGCTGGAACTGAGATAAGCTCCCATGCTTGCACCATTTTATTGCAACAGAGCAAGGTGTCCCCTGGTAAACTTATGCTTTTTTATGGTGCTACCTTGTATTTGAGTTGTAAAGTTCAAGATAATTGCAAACTATTTTTACCATCCCTGAAATGCATCTGCCACCTACTCTACTGTTTACTATCTCATGTAGTTCAGTGCTGGAGAAAGATAAACCACATGTGCTGCAGACATTCATAATTTTAAGGAATGGTACCCAAGTGTGACATCAGCTCATTCTTCATTTCAGAATACAATTATGAATCAGAGTTCTGCTTTTCTAATAACGGAAACGCATAATTCTGAAACTGGCAACATTTCTAGTTATGAAAAACTCACTAGTGTGTATTTTTTTTTTACCTTTATGAAGCTTCTTCATTTCATTAACATTAATGAATGCACACATGAGGATTGAAATACTCAAAGTAAAATCTAAATAAAAAGGGGTGTATAAATGTTTTTCTCTTAAAGGTAAATCTTCCTGGCTGAAGCTACCCCCTACTATACATTCATTGCTCTAATTTCAAACAAAATTTCATATTAATTATTTTATATAATATCCAACTCCAAATCATTTGCTCAATGAAATCATAGAAATATGGAAACATAGAAATTGTCAGGAGATAAGGACCACCAGGCCCATCCAGTCTGCCTGTATGCCCTACACATTGTATGTGGTCACTGATCCTATGTTATCAATGGCTTTTCATCACTCCTCCCTCCCTCCCTCTCAAGGTTGCCTACAAGCTCACCAACCTATACACACCTCCGAGTTTAACTGATATTGTGGTGAGAAAGGCAGCTTGACGGACTCTGCGCTGATCCTCTTTCCCCCTGTTAATGGTGCCATCCACACACCTAGCTGCAAGTAAGAGATCCTTTGCGGCACCCCAGGGCTGGAATTCCTTCCCTCCAACTATTTTGTCTTGTTCTTCCCTTCCCAGTTTCAAAAGTGCATTGCATAACCACCTTTATGACCTAGGAACATGCTTCTGCTTTACCTAACTAACTCAGTCAGACAAGATTTGTTTTGATGATTTTTGACTGTCTAATCTATTGTACCTATGAACCCTCACTACTACACATAACATGTTGTATACTGAGTAGGTCATAACCCTCACCTGTCTCAGCCTTCTTCTCCACCTCCACCCTCAAGTCCTGTAAATCTATGTCTCTGTATATAATGCTATTTGCCTTGTTTTTGCAATGTTCTGTGCTTTATGCGACTGTCTCTGTATTTTCTCAGTTTGATATCAATGCTATTTTTGAATGTACAGATCTTTTTATGTATTGATACATGCAGGTTTAATCTGTTGAATTACCGTTATATTGTTTGTTCATGGATGGACCCATAAGTTTGTATTTTCCTCTTGTACCCTCCCCCTGGTCGCCTCTGAAAAAGGGACTGCATGGTCTCAGTTGGCTTACCTGGTTACCAGAATTAAAATAAATAAATAAATACATAGATTCTGCCTGTCCCAGGCATGCTTAAACTCCTCCACTGTGCCTGCACCCTCTAACTCCTGTGGCAGACTATTCCAAGAGTCAACTGCCCTTTCTGTGTAGAAAAACTTCCTCACATTACCTCTTAATCTACCTCCCTCTAATTTCATATCATGCCCCCTTCTTCTAGTACTTTTCTACAATGGAAAAGGTCCCCCACTTGCACCTTATTTATGCCCTTGAGGTACTTGAAAGTTTCAGTGATGTCCCCCCTCTACCTTCTCTCCTCCAGTGAGTACATATTGAGGTCCCTTAGTCTCTCCTCATATGTTTTGTGGTTCAAACCCTGCACCATCTTTGTCACCCATCTCTGGACCATCTCCTCCTTGTTTATGTCCTTGCGCAGGTGTGGCCTCCAGAACTGCATGCAGTATTCCAGGTGAGGACTTACCAATGTTTTATACAATGGCATCATCACCTCCGACCTCCTGCTACTGATAAACCTGCCTTTGCGCACCAGCATGCCACTGGCCCTCGTCACCACCTTTATGCACTGCTTTGTTACCTGAAGGTCATCAGAGATGATAATCTCTAGGACTCTTTCCTCCTGTGTGACAGTAAGCTCCTACACCCCAACCTGTAGCTCTCCCTAGGTTTCCTCTAGCCAGGTGCATTATTTTGCACTTTTTGCATTGAACCTTAGTTGCCACATCTCTGATCATATTTAGTGGTGGATGAAGTTGCCCAATTCACTCCATTGAAGTGATCCGCGAAGTGTTGGTCGGCGGAGTGCTCTGCCCAGCGAGTGGGCTGCCGCGTACAGAATGGGTAACGCGAAGTCCATTAAGAAACAATGACTTCATATTACTTCACCTTCCCAAACCACTATTCCACTAATTTACAGGCGTACATTGAAAACAATGTACTTTGCCTTACTTCACCTTGTTTTTAAGCTCCAAAGGCGAATTTTGCAGTGTTTCATGGGATTTCAGGTAACATGGGCTCTAGATTGTTCTGCACAGCCTCAGTGTGGGGCAGTGTGTGTAGGAAGCTGTAGGAGACGATCTGCTCTGAGAGTTCTCTGCAATTCAAACCTTCAAAAAGCTGTTAAAAAAGCCTTTTTGAGTAATTTGTTTGCTGACACTTTAGTTCATCGATTATAGGAAACCCTCCTGTGCTCATATCATCGAGCGTTTATTGTTTGTGTATGGATTTTGAATATTTATGTACAACATTCAGTCTGTGTACTGAGAGACAGTGGAAGTGTGCTTTGGGGGAGTGGTGTAACTGTGGTGTAGTAGATTAACTTGAAGAAAAATACAGTGCTTTCTGTTTTGGTGATATTTTTCTTGTTTAACTGTGTTAATGTACACACAGTAATATTTTCAATATTTCTTGCCATTTTTTTGCTGATTGTTGTGGTGCAGCAGTGCATAATTTCAGTTTGTTTAAAATATGTGGTTATATTACTGAAGGCTTCAATTTGCTGTGCATTACTTAGTGTGTGTGTGTGATGCGTGTCATCAAATCAGACACCTTTTATTGTGCCACATAATAATTTCAGCAATGTGAAGCTGCTATCCACTGCAGCTGTGTGATTTTTGTACTTCTTTGTGGTATCTTTACTGGCACTGGTACTAGTACTAGTGACTGTTACTGCAGCAGTACAGTACACTGCCCCCCCGTGTGGCCCACCCCAACTGGTAAAGGTGTTCTTTTCCAGATTTGAATTTCTGATGGTCAGCACTGGTTAGGTGTTGTGTCTTTGTGTCTGCATCTCTTCAGTGCACAGCACAATCTTTGTCTGTGCATTTGCATCTCTTTAGGGCCCAATCTCCATCTGTAACTTAAGTCACAGTTGTTTCTTTGGCTTCCCTTCAGAGCACTGGACAGGTCTGGTGCTTAATTCTGCATGAATATTATACTCATTAATATGCATTTTTAAGTCAGGACCATCATCACGAGTCACTCTTGATACAAATCACGTTCTTCATCATCACAGTCACAAGTGCAGTCATAAATCATGATTCACGATCATTCACGTTAGGAATCACATTAATTTTTTTTCTAGTTACTTGGATATATTGTAAGCCTGTTTTGTAGTATCTCTCCAGGCTTCATCACCCCACCATTGTACTCATTGATATGTGTTTTTAAGTCTGGGAGTTTTAAGCTACAGCTCATCAGGGAAGTACAGCCGTAGGTAGAAAGCATTCATGTTTCTTCATGATCACGGTCACAAATGCAGTCACAAATCACGATTCACGATCATTCACGTTATGAATCACAACATTAATTTTTTTTCTAGTTACTTGGAGGATGTATTGTAAGCCTGTTTTGTAGTATCTCTCCAGGCTTCACCACCCTACCATTGTACTCACTGATATGTGTTTTTAAGTCTGGGAGTTTTAAGCTATAGCTCATCAGGGCCCAGGGAAGTACAGCCATAGGCATTCACGTTTCTTCATCATCATGGTCACAAATGCAGTCACAAATCACGATTTATGACCACATCATGAATCACAACATACATTTTTTTTAATACTTACTTGGATGTACTGTAAGCCTGCTGGCCATGGTGCTGAAGAGGGATGGGATCCACACCTGGGCCCGGGGGAACAGGCACATCCTGCTCCAGAGGACCTGGTGCTGGACTTGGTGATGGTGGTTCAATTGCCTCAGAGTCAGAACAGGAGGCGGTGCTGGTCCTGCTTTGGGGGGGCATTCACAAGTTTTGTGCGGTCCAACAGGAATGGGTGCTCATGCCCTCCACACATGCACATGGTACGATGCTTACCACTACCACGCTCTCCCAAAGCTGCCCCGTCCCAGACATTCCCTCACCCTGGTCCATCTCTCCTACTGAGCTCCCTCAGTCCGAGCAATCACTACTCACACTATCACACAACGCACACACACAGTAACACAGACACAGACAAGTAACTAACTACTTATAAAGGTAAGAAAAATAAAATTTACAGGAAGAACAAATTAAGTAAAAAACAGTACAGAAAAGACAAAAAATGTAGCTTTTAAAAAAGCTGTTGGGTCTAAATCAAAGTTTAAATCTCCTTCTCACTCTGATCTAAAAGTATCAGCAGTCACAAAACACACTACTCTCTCTCCATCTGCACAGGAGAAAGTAAAAGTGTCTGTTTGTATGACTCACTTTCTTCCTGCCTAGCTAAAGAGCATGTGACTTACAGTACTGTAAGCCATGTGATGTGTGGAGGGGCTGCCAAATCTGAAACACTAAGTGAATCACTTAGAATCATAATGAGGAATGCGAAGTCCATTAAAAACAATGACCTTGCCTTACTTCGCATTGCCATTCTGCCTTAACACGAAGTGGTAATGACAAGGCGAAGTGAGTACTTTACATTGCCCACTCTGCATAGTGGAGTAGCAATGCGAAGTGCCCACTTCGCTTTCACTTCGCCAGTGAAATTTAAATTCGCTGCATCTCTAATCATATTTTAAGCTTCTTCAGGTCTTACTTCATTTTCTGCACCCCTTTTGGAGTATCCACCCTGTTGCTGATATTGGTGTCATTTTCATTTTCATTTATTCTTTGGTAACTGAGTAAAGGCACTGGACCAAAGGTCCCTTTTCAGGCCGAACTGGACAAAAAAACATGCAAAAATACACAAATACAATCAGCAGCAATATAAAACCAAAAAATTCAAATTACAAATTGCAGTTACAAACAGATTTATGTAATAAATAACTTTTTAACCTTTGTTTAAAAGTTAAAACAGAGGGAGCAATCCTAACATTAAGTGGAAGTGAAATCTAATACAATGGTCTGCTATTGAAAAAGCTCTAGAGCTTAATCTAAGCAGAGATCTGGGGACAAAATATAGGGGGCCATCAGCTAACCTCAGGCTGGGAAGCAATTCTTTCATTACAACAAGATCAGAAAGAGGAAAAAGGGAGCCAAAGTAAAAACATTTATACATCTGATAGCTAACAAAATATTCTATTCTGCAACTAGGGGAAAATCACCCCAATGAGAATAAAGATTACACTGGTGTGTCCTATTGGGGATCCTAAAATAAATCTACAAATATTATTATAGGCCACAGTTAGTGCTTGCATTTCTTTTGTACCTATGTTATAACATAAACAAGAACTGTAATCAAAATCTGGAAGAAAAGAACCAAGAGCAATTGCTAATCTAGTTGCTTGTGAGAAGAATAACTTGAATTTGTATAACACTGCTATTCTTCGATTTACTTTCTTAACCATTGACTGAATCTGAGGTGGAAAGGTAAAACTGGGATCCAATAGTGTGCACAAATACTTAAATTGAGACACTTGTTCAAGCAGACCACCCCTGCAAATCAGATATCCTCAGTTCCAGGGTGTCCACCAACATAAATTACGTGCCAAATAATAATAACTTTTGTTTTAGCCGAGTTCAAAACCATGGCATTTAAAGTAAGCCAAGAACAGATGGCACCAAAATCCTTTTCTAGGGAACAAGAAAGTTCAGACACAGAATTTGACTGAGCACAAATTACAAGATCATCTACATAAAGCAGTGATTCACTAAACTTACAAACTCTAGGAAGCTGATTAATAAAAATAGAAAATAACAGGGGTCCCAAAATGGACCCCTGAGGCACACCACAAGTGATTGGCAAGACATCAGAAACCACAGAACCTACTTGATCAAATTGACACTTGTTACTCAGATAATTATAGAACCAAGAAACAGTGACATCAGAATACCCCAGATCTTTCAATTTTGTGCAGGCCAAACCTTGATCAATCAAATCAAAAGCAGACATTTCCTTCCAGCCCCTCTGCAATGTCACTAATGAAGATATTGAACAGGACTGGTCCCAGTACTGATCCCTGCAATACCCCACCGGTCATCCCCCCTCCCCAGATTGTACCCCATTTACCACCATCCTCTGTCTCATGCCTGTTGATCAGTTCCTAACCCAGTTCACTACCTTGTCTCCCATGCCCAGACTACGTATCTTGTTATCCAGCCTTCTATGTGGGATGGTGTTAAAGGCTTTGTTGAAATCTAGGTAGGCAACATCTACTGCCCCTCCTTGATTTACTTCTATAGGGAAAAATCTATCAGATTTGTTTGACATGACCTTTCTGATGTGAATCCATATTGCCCCAGATCCTGGGCACCCCTGGATTTCAGGTGTGCCACTATCCTTTCTTTCAAAGGTGTCTCTATGATCTTTCCCACCACTGAGGTGAGGTGGCCTGGCCAATAGATCTCTGCCTCCTCCCTACTGCCATTTTTATGCAATGGGACCACATGTTCAATGCAAAAAAGTGCAAAGTAATGCACCTGGGAAATAAAAATCCAGGAGAAGAGTACATAATGGCAGGGGAGGTACTAACAACAACAATAATGGAAAGGGATCTGGTGTAGTAATATCAGATGACCTAAAGGTGGGTAAGTAATGTGAGAAGTCAGTAAGGAGAGCCAGGGGATACTGAGATGCATAGGGGCATCACAAGTAGAAAAGGGAAGTGGTTATCCCTCTCTACAGACAGTTGGTGAGACCCCATCTGAGTACTGCGTGCAGTTTTGGAGACCTCATCTATGCAAGGACATAGACAGGATGGAAGTAGTCCAGAGGAGGGCAACTAAAATGACGAGGGTCTACATCAGAAACCATATGAAGAGAGACTGAGAGAGCTTAATATGTATACCCTTGATGAAAGGAGGGACGGGGGGACATGATAAAAACTTTTAAGTACCTCAAGGGAATCAACAAAGTCCAGGAGGGTAGCATCTTTCAGAAAAAGAGATGTGTAAGAACAAGGGGGCACAATTTAAAGTTAGAGGATGGACGTCCGGGGTAATGTGAGGAAATTCTTTTTCACAGAGAGAGTGGTGGACGCATGGAACCGTCTTCCTGGAGAGGTTGTGGGGTCTAAAACAGTGGGGAATTCAAACATGCATGGGACAGACATAAGGCAATTATAGTGGGGGTTGCAGGAAGTAGGCTGTTGGTTAACTAGAATCTGCAGCTTATCCAATAGGTAGGGAAATGGGCAGACTGGGTGGGCCAAGTGGTCCTTATCTGCCGTCAGAGTCTATGTCTATGTTTCTATGTTTCTATGTACCCTCCTCCAGTCCTCTGGAACCACACCTGTGTTGAGTGACTTCATAAACAGGGCTGCCAGAGGCACTGCCAGTTCCCTTTGTAGCTCCCTTAATATGCTCAGGTGGATGTCATCTGATCACATGGCCTTATCCACCTTTAGCTTTGTGAGTTCTTCCAGACCTCTCTCCACTGGGAATGGACTGGTGTCCACACCCCTATTACCTCTGCTATCCATCTGTGATCCTTGACCCTCTCCCTCCTTAGTGAAAACTGAGCAGAAGTATTTGTTCAGTATTTCTGCCTTGTCTAGATCCTCCTCCTCACACAACCTCTTGTTTTTTTCTGTTAATTTTAAGTAGAGTCATGTTAGTGGCTCCAGCCATGTTACAGTAAGTAAACATGTGGGAGGCACTATAACAGTGACTATACAGCCCTGAGTTTTTTACATAATCTAGGGTACTATCAAAACAATTCTAGATGATCATATTGTCTTCATTTTGCAATCATTCCTGTACAGATCTAATCATTCCAACACTGGACACTAAAATCATTCACATTCTGAAAGTGATATACTTTAAGAGAAAAATACAGTTAAAAATTGTAAAAAAAGTTGCAGTACTAGTCTTTTGTATTCTTCTTGTCCTTGTTCTTCCTATTGAAGAAGCAAAACATATACGTTTAAATTCTGACTGTTATAAAAATGAACATGATTGTAGAACTGGATATGATTTAGGGAATGTGGTCTGTTTGTTCTCTGTGGCACGTAAGGAAACAGTGTAATAACTATACCAATTTCAATGCACTTCTATTATATGCTGGGACAATGATTTGTGTTCAATTAAAGTAATCATATTCAAATCTGAATGTCTGAAATTCTTCACATTGTCAGTCTAATGTTTGAATTTTATTGTGATTCAGCTGTCTAGCTTTGCTACTGTAATTGTGTTAATGCTGCACAGTGAATGCATGAATGCTAAACTTTACTTTGAAAAGAAAGTTGTGAAGATCCCAACTTCATGCCGCTACAAATAAGTATTCATCTAGTAAAGTGGGTGCTTTACCAGGTGATGACTACTGTACACACAGTGGCCTTTCAGTAGTGAAAGTGCCACTACACATAGTTATTAAAAGAAAATACTTTTTATGCTGGCTCTGTGGCACTGAGCAAAGGGGTTCGCTCAGCACACTGGTGACGCTGGTTCATGCCCTGAGCCTGGGTGCCAGGAGTGGAGACAAGCAGGGAGTGGATCCAGAGTGTTCATTGGATGTTTCCCTCCTGGCAGGGTGGGTTGTGCCTTGGCTCCTGGAGGCGGATTGGGAAATGAGCAAGAAGACGTAGAGCCTCGACACACCCTCCGGTATGTCCCTGCCTCAGGACACCGCTCCCGCATGGGCTAATTGAATGAAGTGGGTGGGCCAAGAAAGATGGAAAATGTGCCCAGTGGATGATGGCCACCAGTCCCCAGTTTCATGGTAGCCCAGGATAGCCTCAATCTGCCCCCTACCGACCCCAGGATGCGAAATTGTGCCTAAGGGAACTTCTATTTCAGAGGAAGGGAACCCACCCAATGAAGGGTTATGTCCACTTACCCAGAGGTTACCAGCAATGATGTGGGCAGCAGATGGTGACTGGGGGATGGTACAGCTGGGACCCTAGGCAGCACAAATGAGTGGCTGGTTGGAGGAGTGGGGGAGAAGCATAAAGAAATAAAACAAAAAAAAGACTTTAAATGTAATTCACCCATCCACCATCATAGCAATGTTGCCATACCCCTCACCCTGACCCTCAAATCAATATCCTCTCACCCTTATAGAATCCACCACCCTCACTCCCCCCATTCCTGGAAAAGTACTTGTCAAATTCAAAGGTGTGAAATTCAACAATAATAAAAAATTTCCATCTGCCCTCATACACTACCTATGGTAAAACAAACACTTCTACCCCAACTCAGCCAAATCAAATCATGAATATCTCCAACCTGCACGACCCTCTGAAGCCAACCACTCTCATTCCGCTCTCAATGACCTTCAAAACAAATTTTTTCTGCTGGAGCCAATGATTTGCTTACTATAAAATGCACAACAAGTTCCATTCGTTAGATGCCAGCCAGTTGAGCTGGAGGTAGGACTGTGTCACCACTGCCATGGGATAGATATATATATATATATATAGATATATATATATATATATATATATCTATATATATATATATATATATCTATATATATATATATATATATATATATATTACACACTTACCTGTAAAAAGTATGTGGATTGAAGGATGTTAATGCACATCCCAGAAGTGTAGTAAGCCATGAGGCCAAAGGGTGTCAGCGTAGCTCAGTTGGTAGCACATCAGCCTCTGGCCCAGAAGGTTATAGGTTCTCATTCCACACCGGGACTGGACTCATACCTAAAGCGCTGGCACCTGAGTGCAGTATTTGGGGGGGTGCTGTCCTTCAGATGAGACATTGAACCAAGGTCCCTTCTACCCATCCTGGTGCTGTCCTGGTGGGTGTCCAGGTGAAAGTAAAAGAACCCAGGACATTCATTGCAAAGAGTAGGGGACATTCCCGATGTTTTAGCCAACATTGCCCTTCCCATAAAACTGGTTCATGCAATTCTCCAGGCTGTGTGTGGGTGTTGATGTGCGATATGGTCACCCCTACACATTTATTCACTTCACTACCAGTCTAGCATTGCTTGTAAAATGCTTTGGGATTCACAGTCTACGAATAGTGCTATATAAATGCTGATTATTCTTCTTAAAATCCTGAGAACTGCATTAAAATCCTATGATACACACCCTGGAGGGGTTTCTTTTGGGCAGGAAAATGAGATGTGGCACCTGACCATGCATTTATAGAAATTTAATACATGGTCAGGTGACATCTCTCAGCTAATGAAGTTCCTAGATTTTTTCTTGCCACCCCACTCTTCAATACTGTACCATCTTACCTTCCTTACAAACAAAATGGGGTGAGCGTTAGGGCCAACTACCCCAAGACACACTCTGACACCTGTTGAAATGTGGACGGTGGGGGTGGTGTGGGTTAGTAAGGTTGTGTGTGATGGTGTGAGGTGGGGTGCTAACACCAAATTTCCATACTTTTGTTGTTGTAATATTAACCCTAACCGATGCATTGACAGAGTTTTTTGCAACAAATATATGTATATATGTATATATATATATATATATATATATATATATATATATATATATATATATATATATGCAATAGGTGAACAGATAAATGGAGTGTGATAAATCTGTTCATCTGAGTAGCTTCCATTCCTAGGGTTCCTCACTGGACCTCTTGGGTAGGCAGCTAGAGGCCTACAGCCTTTACTGATTTACTGATTACTGAGTGTGTGTATATATATATATATATATATATATATATATATATAGAGAGAGAGAGAGAGAGAGAGAGAGAGGGAGAGATCAATCTATCTATTTATCTATATATATAAATATATATATAAATATATATATATATATATATATATATATATATATATATATATAATATAGGGATACATGATGGATGGTGTGATATGGCAATATTGTCACTGCAGAGTGAGCTCTGGATATCTCACGGTGCCGAAGGCACATGAGATATCCAAGCTCACGATGCAGGAGTGACAATATTTGCCATAGCACACGATCTGCCCATCATGTATTCGTAGATACAATAGGGCCAAGAGTTTCAGAAGTTTTGTTATGCTGTCTTGGGTTCTGTTCCTGTTTATGTGTTTGCTCATTCTGTGTGTGAGCTTTTCTGAATGGGCTGGCAGTGTTTTAAACTCTGAGAGACACATTAGTGTGTTTTGCAATGCTAAATGAGTTAGTTTTAGATAGGAGTGAGAAATATACTTTTGTGAAGCTGTATTGTTTAGAAGTCTGGCTGCAGTGAAGCTAAGAGCATCGCAGTAATTGTAATGAGCTGAGAGGCAGAGTGTCAGAACAGCTGATACTGTTTTCAGTGGTAATTAAGTTAACTGCAGGCAGAGTGTTCTGTGAAATTGTGCTCTTTAGGATTCTGGCTGCAGTGAAGTTGAGATTGTAACAGTAATTGTAATGGGTGAGAATCAGAGTTTGAGGAACAAGTGAGAGTGTGTTTCAGTAGTAGTTGAGTTAGCTGCAGGCAGTAGTTTAGACTGTTCTGTGAAGCTGTGCTGTTTGGAATTCTGGCTGCATCAAGTTGAGAGCATCACAGTAATGAGCTGGAAGTTGGGGGGGGGATAGGTGTGTTTTGTAATGCTCACTGAGTTTGCTGTAGGCAGCAGTGAGACCTCTCAGGTAGTTCTGCATTTGTGTCTATGGTAATAGGACAGGTGTTTCTTGCACGCTGAGAGGAAAGCTGCCTAGGGTGATGATATCAGTGACCTTTTGTGACCTGTGTGTGTAAATGTCTGATATTATCACAGTAGAGCAGAGGGTAGAAATATCACACTGCAGTGGATGATACACTGTTTTATGTCACTCATTTACCACTCACCCCTATTGTGTATATATATATATATATATATATATATATATATATATATATATTATATATATGCAATAGGTATGTAGATAAATGGAGTGTGATAAATCTGTTTATCTGAGTAGCTTCCATTCCTAGGGTTCCCACTGGACCAGGTGGATAGGCAGCTAGAGGGGCTACAGCCTTTACTGATCTCCTCCAGCAGTGTTATGCAACACCAGATCAATGAGAAATAAGACTGCAATTATGTTAGGCTTGTTTTCTTCAGTCAGTTTGGCATGCATCATGGAGACCTGGCTTGGGGATGATGCAGGTCCAGTCTTGGAGGCATCGGTCCTTGCCATATACTCTGGGTACACTGCTTGAGGAGGGATCACAGGGGCGTGGATGTGGCCATCTGTTTTAGATCCAGCCTGAATTTCTCTGTACACCCGGTGAAGTCTGCCTCTTTGTTCTAATGTGTGGCACTGCCTGGGGGCCTAGGTGCAGGTTGTAGAATTCTCCTGGTTTACCGCCTTCCTGGGACGGGTGGAGAATTTCTGCAAGAAGTTACGGACATCATCACCAGTAGGGTGCTAGAGTCCCCCAGATAGCTTATTCTGGGGGATTTCAATGACTGAATCAATGATGAATCCTTACAGTTTGATTCTGACCTCCTCCAGCTGATGATACCTCTGGGCCTTGCACAGGCAGTTGCCTCTGCTACTCATCAACATGGCCACACCTGAACTTGGTATTCTCACTGGGTGTTGAGATCACTGACCTCAGGATTGATTGGGTCACTTGGTACAATCACTGTATGGGTAAATTTTCATTTGGGGCCCCCCGAAGGTCCGTCCCATGTTGAGATGGTCATCTATCACCCCTTGAGGGGATTTTCCCCGGAGGGACTGATGGTGGTCTTTGATTTGTCTGGTGTAAGCATTGCTTATGTGACTGGTTTGGGTGAAGCAGTGGCAGCCTATATTAGGGCTGTCTCTGAGGCACTCAATACTATTACACCATTCCTTTTATGAACGAAGTCCTCTGGCCTGACACATTCATGGCATGATGGGGCTGTCAAGGTGATGAAGACCATGTGTCGGATGTTGGAGCATTGCTGTCATTGGACTTGTTCAGTAGAGAATAGACTGGCTTTGAGGAATCACTTTGCTGATTATCAAATGGCAATCAACAGTACAAAGGCAGAGTTCCTGTCTAAGGAGATTGCTGCAGGGAAGAACAGACCAGTTCAGCTCTTTCAGACTGGACGGACTTCTTCCTCCAGCCTGTCTACAGTCGAATAGAGCTTTTTCAGTAGCACTTTGTGAAGAGTTCTTCTCTGACAGAGTATCCCCTATTTGGGCTGGGATCTCGCCAGTGGGTCTAGATCAATCCTGCAGAATGGGGTGTGGGTGGAGCAGAGCCGGTCCGATTGTCCGGGCAGCATTTCGGCCAGTGGAGGTGACCGAGGTCTCCAAGGAGATTTCGAAGCTGCGGCCCACTTGTTGTGCACTGGACCCTGGCCCAACATGTCTCCTAGTGGGCTGCATCAAGGTCATTGGTCCAGTGTTCACTAGGACTGTCAGGTCTTCGCTTTCAGAAAGGATGTTCCCCGACACATTGAAGGAGGTGTTGGTGAAACCCCCTTTTGAAAAAAACATCTCTTGATCTTGACATCCTGGGGAATTTTAAACCTATCTCCAACCTCCCATTTTTAGGGAAGATTGTTGAGAAGATAGTGGCTCTACAGCCTGAGGAACACCTGGAGTCCTTTAACTTCTATGAGCCATTCCAGTCATGGTTTCGGATAAGGCACAGCACAAAGGTGGCATTAGTCTGGGTACATATTATCCTCCTCACGGCAAGAGATCGACATGAGCGGTCAGTTCTCATTCTCCTCGATCTGTCATCTGCATTTGATATCTTGGACCACATCATGTTGTTGGGTCACCTTAGACATTTTTGTGGCTTCACCGATACTGTCATCAACTGGTTTGAGTCCTTTCTCTTGGGTAGGAGGCAGAGGGTAGCAATGGGGAATTTCTTCTCCTCTCTGATGCCCCTGACCTGTAGAGTTCTTCAAGGCTCGATCCTGTCACTGATGCTGTTTGCAGTATATGTGCAGCCCTTGGGGAGGCTCATTAGACATTACAGTCTGAGTTTTCACTGCTTTGCAGATGATACTCAGCTGTGCATGTCTTTTGTACTGGGGACAAATGATGTCTTTGAAGTGCTGAATAAATGTCGTGCCAAGATCCAGGACTGGATGAACTCTAACTGGCTGAGACTTAACCTGGAGAAGACAGAGGTGCTGGTGATTGAGCCAGGTCATGAGCGTGATGGGGATGCTTCCATGGCAACAACAGATTTGGTCCTGGGGTCGACTCCATTGATGGCATCCTCCAGGGTGAGAAATCTAGGCATTGTCCTTGACAATGAGCTGACATTTGAAGCTCAGGTGTCAGCTGTCTTCAAAATTAGTATTTACTATGTGAGGAACATCGCCCAGATTAAACCCCTAATTCTTCTGAAGACCTGCCTTCACTGGTGCATGACTTTGTAACATCCAGACTCAACTATTGTAATGCCTTTTATCTCTTGGTCACTTGAGGGAACCTCTGCCAGTTGCAGCTAGTGCAAAATGCAGAGGCCAGGCTGCTGACAGGGCTGTCAAGGTCCTGTCATGTGACCTTGATCCTGCAGGGTCTGCACTGGTAGGCGGTCAGGTGGTGGATTCTCTTCAAGGTGGGCTTGCTCACTTATAAGGCCCTATATGGATTGGACCTTGGCTTCCTGTCAGACCTCCTTACTCATGCCATCCTGGCCTGATCTCTTGGTTTCTCCACCATGGGCCTCCTGGCAGTTCCAAAAACCAGGCTGAAAACTTCGGGTGATCGTTTATTCTGGGTGGTCAGCCCGATCCTCTGGAACTCGCTGCCAAGATCCTTGAGGGAGGCCCCTACGGTGGAGGCATTTCAGAGGGGCCTGAAGACTCATCTCTTTAGCTTGGCCTTTCCTGCAGATGTTTTTTAACCTATACTGAATTTGTAATTATTTTATTTTATTTTATTGTATTGCCTTTTTACACATCTGTATGTTCTGTCATTTCTATAAATTTTGATCGTACTGCACCCAGAGCCTTTGCGATTGGGAGCCAAATAAATAGAAATCTATCCATCTATCTAGCTACATGAATTCAGTTATGTAAACAGTTACTAAGTCACATAGTTACTACATCACTGCCACCCCCTCCCACCATTTGCTGGCACTACTTCAGTTTGTTAAGAAGTTTCCACTATCACACATTCCATTTGTGAAAGTGCTCCTTTGTTGACAATATACACCTTCTGTGAGCTCCAAGTCTACCTTTCAAATAATTAAAAAAAAAACATTTTGCCCGGGCAGAAGCAAGTGCAGTACCATATTTGAGCAGCTTGTTTTTCTAACACTCTTTCATGATTGTGCTTTCATACTTTCATACCCAAACTGCTTAAGCTGATGACTCCCCAAAGAACTGGCAAAGCAGCTTTTTTTTTAAACAAATCTATCCCCAGCATCCATGACCAACAAAAAACAGAACCACTGACCTGAAAAGTAAAGAACTGCTTCCACTCCAAGACCACTCTGACTTTTTCTTTTCCTTTCTGCCTCTCAATACAAAATACCACCCCACTCACTAGCTCACATTGCTACTGCAGTAACACTATGAACACTCGCTTCTCCATACCAGTACTGTCCACCTTGCCAACCAAAACACAAAGCAAACCAAACAAAGGTTTTTTTTTTTTTTTAAGGCCAAGCCCAAACAACCAGATTAAAAAATCATCTCCTCCCCTCTCTATTTTACCTTGCTTCTCCATTTGCTCGATTCTACCTCAAGTCCTTTATTTACTTTCTGGTGCTGGTGTGGTCCCGCTCAATTGACTTCATCTCCTCTTCATCCCAATGCCACTCTCTCCAGTCCCAGTTGCCAGTCTCCATAAAATATATAACATTAAAAAACATAACCCATTTCATAATAGCCACTGCTGCTTCCCTGTTCTCTCAACAAGCACTTGCTAAACTCAGCCGCCATGTTTTTCTTTAAAAAAACTGTTGAATCCTACTTTTAGCCAATCTGCTATGACATCACAAAGCAGAAAGGATGTCATGACTGTGTGTATATTGTTAGCAACTACACTCCATAGGTGGAGAAACCTGGCAAATCACAAAAGAAACCCACACACTTTTTTATATTTCTTTATTTTACAAAACATTCTTACTGAACTACAGATATAAACAAGGTCCTTCCCTATTGCATAAATGAAATATGTAGGGGAGCCTTGTGTAATACATGATTTGTGCACACTCGTGCTGTTTGAACTTAGCCACCTCACTCATGGCTTATGCCTATCATGAGGTTACCCAAGGTCAAGCAGCACTTGTCTGCATAAATCATGTATCACACAGGTCCCCCTGCATATCCCTTCTATATTGATTTATAGCTATAGATACAGCTATAGATACAGACACAAAGATATAGCTATATACTGTAGATAGATAGATAGATAGATAGATAGATAGATATAGATATATAGAGAATAATGGATATGCAACTGTGTGTTATGGACTTTTTTACACACCCAAGGTGTGATATGACCCATAAACCACAAAAATGAAGCTCGAGAGATTGTTGAGGTCATCACGCACTGATGGTGCATAAAAAAGCTCCATAAGAGCACAGTTGCATATCTATTATTTTTTATAGTTAGTGGTGCAAGGAGTTAGTCTTCAACACACTCTCTGTGTGTGTCTCTCTCTCTTTCTCTCTTACTCTCGCACACTTAATCTGTCAAATGGACTTTCTTTTTAAACTATCAGGTACGGCCCCTTCTGAATTGCACTCAGTGTCTACCAATCAGGACAGGTGGTATGATCAACCAGATATTTGTTTTAAATTTAAATGGCAGGATCAACCAGATAAAGAATAAAAAAATAAATTTAATAAAGATTGGGAGGGTGGTAAAAAGTAGCGGCTTGACGGTAAGTGGAGCTGCCATGTTTGTTATACTGTTGAGCCCACCAACACACAGAGTTTGAGCCAATAAAGTGGCTTGGTAAAAGTGAGTGACAACTGAGGACAGTACTGGTGAAATAAGGTTTTGAAAATGCAGTAATAACTCATTCTTGAGTTATTATAGCATTTTGGAGAGCCTTGTAAACAGTGTGATAAAGGGGTTCACCAGTAATCATACATACATACAGTATCTATTCATTGAAAAAAGTGTGCATCAGTTAGGTAGTGAAATGTTGTGTTAGGCTTCCCAAACCTATCTCCTCACCTGAAGCAGCAGAAGGGCAAGACCATACAAGCAACCCCAGACAGCCATCATCAGGTAAAACACGCAACATACAACTGTTTCCAGATGACACAAATGCAGTAGCAGTAATGTGTTATTTGTAGATTTGAATCTGTAGCATGCACACTGCAAGACTCTCACTTCTGGTGGTAGATATAAATCCATGATACTCAAATCACAACAGAACTTCTATTTGCAGAAGTGCAGGCTCTTACAGCCACAGTTTCAAATCCACAATACCCACATTACAACAGTTCTTCTGTCCTGCTGGGCCAGAACTTCTGCAATGACAGATACACAGACATGCAGTGTATAAAATACACACCAGTGTTTGTCTTTAGAAGTGTAGGCCCATGTGAGGCCAGCCTTTCTGCAACCAGAGGTACATGTGCCACTGTAAGACATACACACCCACTTAAGCAGCCAGATATACAAATCCACACTACCCAAATTACAACTCTACTTACGTCTGCAGAAACATAGACCTCTGTAGGGCCAGCATTTCTTCAGCTACTGGTACACATTATCACTGCAAGACACACTGTGCATCTCACTTCTGGCTGCAGAAGGGCAGGCCCCTGCAGAGTGAGAAGTAGGGTTGTTTCTTTTTACAAATTTTAAATATGTTGGCCCTGTGTGAGGTACCACACCACTGATGCATAGCTCCATAACCTGTAGCTTGGTCTTAGGAAAAAAGGGGAAGGGAGCAGGAGAGGATGGGGTGGTAGTTAGGCTTGACTCCCCTGTTAGCACATTTCCAAACTTTGTGGATATTGGGTTGAAAACCATAATAACACATTTCCATGCACTGAGGGTTTCCATTTTGTGTGGTAGCAACCCTAATCTGCATTATCATACTTTTTGTAATAAATGTACTTAGTTTTTGAGAGAAAAGAGAGGTAACTTGCTTTGTGCAGGGCCTTTGAGGACCTGTGTAAAGAAGGAAGGGACTCCTAACTACAGTATGTCTTTGTGCCTCCTAACTTTCTTTTCACAGAGCAAGATGAACGGGGTACTTTGGCTCATGTGCATGGGTCCTAACTTTCTTTGTGTAGGGATCCACTACATGTGAGAACAGCAAAATGCATTGTTTAGTCATCTGGTAGCCTCCAAGGACATACACCAGGACAACACTTACAGTATTACTATGGGAAGTTTGTAATCTGAAGACCATTTAGTGTAGATCACCATTAATTCTTGTGGTAGTGTAAAGGATAACTGGGAGGGATTGATGATCCTAGGGGGTTACCCTGAAGGGAACTCCCCTATGTCCTTATGATGCACAGATGATTTCACCAAATATGGTATTTTCACTAAGGGTGGCAAGTGTGGTCCTGTTAATAAGAGAAATGCTATCAGCTGTGCTGAAGATGGTGAGCCATCTGTTGCAATGACTGACATGCTGAAACAGGTAGGAGATAAGCCTACTGTATTTATGGGGAATCCCGAACTGGTATTTATACTGGGGACATTGCCTCTGTCAGAGAGCCTGGAGAGATTGCCAGTCACGGCATAAGAACAGGCTGATGTAGAGGCAGGTACACTGTTTTCCAGCACACCGCCTGATTAATGGAGAGTTAAAGACCTGATTAATGTGAGTTGCCCAGAGCTAGGATGGATGTTATCTAAGAGTGACAGAGTGGATGTCCCTACAGCAGTGCTAACTCCTACACACAAACAAAATTGACACTGCAGTAACATGGTAGTAAATTAAAAACAAACTCTTGTCAGAGCTGATACGGCTGCGGCGAGCTCTTATCTGCGGCAGCGCAGAGCAACGGCGGGTCACGGAGTGGCAGCAGCAACAACAGAGCACCTGGTTTTGGAGAAGTGGTGGAGCAGAGGTGGTTTGCCACTCACAAGATGGTGGCAGGGTGAAACTTGAAAACTTGATCCAGGTATAATAAGAAGCTAAAAAAGAAGTGGCAACTTAAATATTGAATGAAGAAAGGGGAGGAAACTTTAATATTAATTACCAGAAATAATAGGTATGTGAAGAGATAAATAATTAATTGATTAAAATGATCATATATGAGGTTCATTGTCAAGCAATATTGCTTGAATAGTAAAAAAGTTCATATCATGAATATAGATTAAAACAATGGAAGACTGGAGAAGGGCTCATGTGATCCCGCTCCACAAGAGTGGTAGCAGGGAGGAGGCAGGGAACTACAGACCGGTCAGTCTTACCTCAGTAGTGGGCAAGATTATGGAGGCACTTCTTAAGGAAAGGATAGTACAACACCTGGAATCCATAGGGGCACAGGATCCAAGACAGCATGGGTTTACAAAGGAAGGTCCTGTCAAACTAATCTCATAGATTTCTTTGACTGGGTAACCAGAGTGGTGGACCAGGTGGAGCAGTTGATGTCGCCTACCTTGACTTCAGCAAAGCTTTTGACACTGTTCCACATAGAGATTGATAAATAAGCTGGGTAGGCTGGGTGGGTCAGAAGTTGGTCAACTGGGTGGCAAACTGGTTGACGGGCAGAAAACAGAGAGTGGTGGTAAATGTAGACAGTCAGAAGAGATGCAAGTCATAAGGGGTACCAGGGATCAGTCCGGGGCCAGTCCTCTTCAACATCTTCATTAGTGACATTGCAGATGGACTAGAGGGTAAGGCTTGTCTGTTTGCAGATGACACCCAAGATCTGCAACAGAGTAGATGATCCAGATGGGGTGGGCAGAATGAGAAGAGATCTGGATAAACTAGCAGAATGGTCAGAAGAGTGGCAACTGGGATTTAATGCAAAGAAGTGCAAAATCATGCACATAGGGAAGAGAAACCCTGAAGCCACCTATAGGCTGGGAGGAGAGTTGCTAGCAGTCACAAAGGAAGAAAGAGACTTGGGCATCATCATCACTGATGACCTAAAATCATCCAAGCAGACCTCTAAAGCAGTAGGTGGGGCTAGGGGGTGTTAGTGTATTAGTAGGTATCAAGGCTGTAAGAGGGAGGTTTTAATCCTCTTGACAAGACACTGGTTAGGCCTCATCTGGAGTACTGCATGCAGTATTGGAGGCCATACTTTCACAAGGACATTAACTCAAATTGGAGGCAGTCCAGAGAAGGCAACCAAAATGGTGCAGGGACTGCATCGAAGACATATGAGGACAGATTAACGGAGCTCAATATGTATACCCTTGAGCAAAGGAGGGAGAGAGGTGATATGATCGAGGCATTCAAACACCTTAAGGGCATAAACAAGGTGAAAGAGTTCAACATGTTTAAATATAAGAAAAATAGCAGGACAAGAGGACACAGCATGCGATTAGAGGGAGGCCAATTAAGGGGAATGTGAGGAAATTCTTTTCACAGAAAGGGTGGTGGATGCATGGAATGGCTTACCACAAGAAGTGGTGGCTATGAATACAGTGCAGGGCTTCAAAGAGGCATGGGATAGGCATAAGGGAGCAATACAAATGACTGTGAATAGATAGGCCACTGACAGAGCAAAGGCCGATGGCACATTTATAAGGTAGAAAAAGAAATGGGCAGACTGGATGGGCCTTGTGGTCCTTATCTGCCGTCAACTTCTATGTTTCTATGTTTCTATTTAAAAAAATTGTTTATTTAAAAGTACCTTATTAAAGAATATTGGTCATGAATAACCACTCAGTATCTCATTGAATAAGAAAGTTATTTTGAAATATTAAGAATGTAATAATTATATTTATGTTTTTACATTTAGTAACAACACTGTCAGATACGAATGGCCTGAGGAAGTGGTGTATTAAGCTACGAAACTGTTGTCTACAGTATTATGGTGTGAAGTGAAGATGGAATAAACACATAAACTTTTATGGACTTTTTGGACTATATCTTACAATTTCATGTTTTTTGGATTTGGTAGCCATAGTAAGAAGGTCCAGACCTATTTTTACATATTTGGGCATCCTGTATCAACATTTTCACCATTTTGAAACTGTGCATGACAATACTTACGCATCTTTGTATTGCATTGTGATACTTTCGCTTTTGGCCAGTTGTACCGGATGTGACCTCATGAAGAAGTGCGCAGAGGGGAGGCGTGACTGCACTGCAGAGGGGAGCTCTGTCATGGAGGACAGCACCTATGGCAGCAGCGCTGTGCTGACATTGCTGCATCACTGTAGGAGAACACAGGGTCATGTTCTAGAGCTGACCCATTGTTCTTCTACAGTGACAGCCAATCATCTGTGGAGCTCCACCCATGCAGCTGTAGTGAGTGAACCTAAAATGTATAGCAGTCTGGGTTCTTTATTAAACTCAGAAGGCAGAATAGGAAAGGCTATGTCATGAGGTACAACATCACCCACTGATAAATTGCAAGAAAAGAGGAATCATGGGACCCTTATAAGAGACCTGTAAAGAGTAAAGCCTTTCCTAGGGTACCCTAAGGTTTTGACAAATGTCTAGGGTCAGAATACAGCCTGTCTTGCAGAGTTGACAAGGATAGTGATTTTTGGAGTTGTGTTCCTCCCACAAGTGTAAATTTGAATATTTTATCTTAGCAGACGTGACAATAGCCTATCATGTAGCAGAGTAGTTTCTGACATGACAGAAGGGGCACTGAGCAAAGTTAATCAAGAAGTGAATGGAAAGCATAGGAACTGTAAATAGCTTTAGACTGAGTGTGTTTGTTTAAAACTGGTAAAGTTATCAATTTCCTGAGGTATATAGAGGGTACTTCTTGGGCTATACACGCCCCAGTCTCTGCCAGATGCCAACATATTGTTTTGTATGGTACTGCATCAGCTCCAAAATAAAAAAATAGGGACAGTAGCCACAGCTGAGAGAGAGATTCTTAGACTGCATGCCATCTAATAAGGGTATTGAGGGGACTAGAAGTAGAGCCAGAGTAAAGGGGGGGTTGCATATACATTTGGATAGACATCTCATAGCATGTAGATTTGAAAACTGTTGCAAATCATATAGATTTTCAGAATCTTTCTGAAAGAATTCTGTGTGAACATTTTGTGAAAACCTGCTTGCAGTACTCAGATTTTGAAAACCAGTGCACATCATGTAGATTTCTATTTTATTTAGCGTGCTTTATCCTCCACCCAACTGGCCCACATCAGCCTGGCTTCCACCCCCAGCTCCGTCACCCATCCCCCAGGACTTACCTACATGATGTTCCTCCCTGACTTACCCATCAGGGCAGGGCTTTCAGGGGAGCCTCTTCCCCATTGGACCTTTAGCTCAGTGTCCACAAAGCCCCACAGGGTGACAGTGCAAGACCTACTGAGCGAAGCAGGTGGCATACTGCATGGTCAGAATTTTCCCTTCTTCTGTCCCCTAGGAGGCTTGGCATGCAATGACTTTTGTGGCATTCATGTCAACGTCTGTCCAGCTTTTCAGTCTACCTAGCTCTGGCTGTCAGACCCTCAGCTTCCACTAGGGGTCTGTAGAATGCTAGTATCTGACCCCACCCACCCCCTGGATGAGGAGAGTAGTCCTTGGGTTCCTCATTCCTCCTCTGCCCTGCCAGTCCTCTGACCCCTGGGCTCATTCACGAACCTGCATCATCAGTGATTCAAGAAATTGTGCTACCACTGAGCCAGTGGGCTGGCCACATCATGTAGATTTTGAAAACCATTGAGCAGCTATCAGACTTTGAAATCTGTCATACAGAATGAAGAGTTTGGAAACCATAATGTAGAAGTTAAAAATATTCATTCAGCATGTAGGTTTCTGTAAAATTTGTGAAGGATTCCTATGCAAATTTTTTGATTTTTAATTAAAGATAACTACTAATCCTTTAAAAAACACATTTGCAATCATATTCAATACATAGTAACATATTAATATAGTACTTGATGGCAGATAAGTACCGCAAGACCTATCCAGTCTGCCCTTTAACCCTACCTTATTTGTGGCCACTGACCCTACTTGAACTCTCCTTCTCATCTCTAGGTTCCCTTAGCCATCCTGCATGTTTAAATCCACCCATTGTGCTTGCTCCCACCACCTCCTTGGCCAGGCTATTCTATGCATCCACCCCCTTTACTTGAAGAGAAACTTCCTAACATTTCTCCTTCTCCTGCCCCCTTCTATTCCCATATCATGCCCCTTCATTCTTTTGCTTCTGCTATACTGACAGATGTTGACCACTTGCACCTTGTTTATACCCTGAAGATACTTGAAGGTTTCAATCATGTCTGCCCTTTTCCTCCTCTCTTCAAGTGTATACATACCGAGGTCTTTCAATTTCTCCTCATATGTCCTCTGTTGCAAGCCCTGTACCATCTTTGTCACCCTTCTATGAATCACTTCCACTCTGTCTATGTCCTTACAAATATGTGGCCTCTAGAACTGTACATATTATTCCAGATGAGGCCTCACCAGCATTTTGTATGGTGGTATCACCACCTCCCTTCTTCTGCTAGTGATACTCCTTCCTATGCACCACCCCAGACATGCCGTTGGCCCTCCCTACATCCTATGTACTCTTTTTGGCCATCTTTATGTCATCCAAGGTTATAATCCCCAGATCACTTTCTTCCCTGGTGACCGACAGCAACTCCCCTCTCATCCTGTAGCTCTCACCTGGGTTCCTGCATCCCAGGTGCATGATCTTGCCTTTCTTTGCATTGAACTGCAGTTGCAATTCTTCAGTCAATTTTTCCAGCTTTCCCAGGTCCCTCCTCATTTTCTCCACTCCATCTGGGGTGTCCACCCTGTTGAAGATATTTGTGTCATCTGCAAATGGGTAAACCTTCCCCTCCAGCCCTTCTGCAATGTCTCGTATGAAGACATTAAAAAGGACTGGTCCCAGGACTGATCCTTGAGGTACCCCACTGATCACTACCCTTTCCTTGGATTGGATCCCATTTACCACCTCCTTCTACCTCCTGTCTGCCAACCAGTTCCTAACCTAGTTTACTACCTTGTGGCATATGCTCATGCTACCCAACTTGTTCGCCAGTCTTCTATGTGGGATGGTTTGAAGGAGTTGCTGAAATCAAAGTAGGCAATATCTACCCCCCAATCTACCTCCTTCATCACCCAGTCAAATAAATATATCAGATTTGTTTGACATGACCTTCCTACTGTGAATCCGTGCTGCCATGGATTCTGGGTTGCATTGGATTTCATGTGTTCCACAATCCAATGCTTAAGCAGTGCCTTCATAATCTTACCCACCACTGATGTGAGGTTGATCAGCCTATAGTTGCCTGCCTCTTCCCTGCTACAAATTTTTTAAAGAGGTACTACATGTGCCCTTATCCAGTCTTCTGGAACTAATCCTGTTTTGAGTGACTCCCTGAATATGGCTGCCAGTGGTACAGCTAGCTCCCTCTGTAGTTCCTTCAAAATCCTGGGATGTATGCCGTCTTGCCCCACTGCTTTGTCTACCTTTAGCTTTGTGAGCTCCTCCGTGACTCTGTCTTCTGTAAATGGACTGTAGTTCACCTCCATTCCCCTTTGTGTCTGGATACCCAGCTGTGGTCCCTACCCTTCCCCTTCAATGAATACTGAACATAAGTATTTATTTAGTATTTCTGAATTTTCCAGGTCTTGCTCTACACCTTCCTCTTCATCTCCTCTGAGTCTTGCAATCCCTCCCCTAGTCTTCCTTCTTTCCCTGATATACCTATAGAATATCTTTTTCCCTTTCTTCACCATCTGAGCTAGTCTGTGCTCTGTCTGCACCTTTGTGTGCCTAACAGCTTTCCCTGCTTCCTTTAGATGATTTGGGAACACCACTGTACCCTCTACCTTCTGTGTCACCTTATACTTTCTGAAACCCATCCTTTTGGCCCTTACTTTCTCTGCTACCTCTTTTGAGAACCATAGTGGTTTCCTCTTTTTCTTGCCTTTGTGTCTCTGCCTAATGCATTGGTTCATTGCTTCCACTATGGCTCCTTTTAGGTTTGCTCTCTGTTCCTCAACCCCCCTTCTGCCTCCCTCCCTGTCAGGGCTTCTTTTTTTTGTCAATAGTGAGCTTTATTGAGAAATTTTAATTATACAATCAGAGAAGATAATACATAGATACATCCAGTAAAGTGAAAACAGGGAAGAAAATTGAAAACATGTACAAGTGATTGTGCCGCTTCTACCCATCAACATTTGGGGGAAGGCACAGTACTCAAGTCTAAACAGTCTTACCCCCATACAGTTTTACACTACCAAGATAGGAATGCCCTAACAAGTGGTTAATGGGGGATGCTGTTTTGGCATTCTTGTACAAAGGTTCTTGGGTATATTAGATACTCAGCAGGAGAGCCTCGAGCATTCTCCATCTTTTCAGGTAGAGCTGCAGGGCATGTATAATGTAGCTGATCATTTTTCAGTGCATAATGCCTCTAGGATAGAGTTGTACCATTCCTGGTAGGAGGGAAGAGAGCGCTCATCCAGTGTTTGAGAATCAGCTATTTTACCATGGCTAAAACTAGGCCAATATGGTATTTCCTGACTGCCTCCATGTTGAGCCCCTAACAGGCAGGTTTGGGGGTGAAGGCATCTGCCAGTCCCATTATAGGGTCTAGCTTAGACCTCACC
Source organism: Neoceratodus forsteri (assembly GCA_016271365.2). Lineage (NCBI taxonomy): Eukaryota > Metazoa > Chordata > Ceratodontiformes > Ceratodontidae > Neoceratodus > Neoceratodus forsteri. The sequence goes on from CM057451.1 coordinate 422,436,112, forward strand.
TCCTCCCAAAGGGGTTTTGCTTTTGGGCAGTTCCATAGAATATGTTTGAGGAATCCATTGTCCTGTTTGCAGCAAGAGCAGAGGCTGATGGTCAGTTTACCCATTTTGAATAGTTTGAACAGGGTGAAGTACAAGTTATGGTTGATTTTGAACTGTATGAGCTTTAGCAGTTTATGCATTTATCTCCGTAGGCTGGTTGTGTTGTCTGCAATCCTGAACTCTGGGAATTCACCCACTCAGTAGGTACAATGGGCGCTAGTGGGAGCCTTGGTCAGGGATAGAAGGTGCTTGTAGAGTTGGGATACTGCATGTCTTTGTTTTGTTAATCCACAGAGGTCAACCCACTTGTCTAAGGGCCTAGTCTCCCAGAGTTTGGGATCAAGGGCCATGGTGAGCAGGTGTCTCATTTGGAAGAATGGGAAGGCAGGAACTCTGGCTGAGGCCACCTTTTGTTGGAATGTCGAGTGAGAGATCAAGGGAGTTGCCATCCAGCAGGGATTCTAGGATCTGGAGTTCTGAGGTTCTCAGAAAGTTGGTTGCAATAGGTTTATTCTGTATCATGAAAGTTTGGTTCCTGGTCAGTGGTTGCACCAGGTCAAGTTATGGTCATGTGCCCAAGAGGTGGTGGAGTTGCTTATAGATCTGTACTGAAGTTCCTATTGGGGATGTTTTGAGGGCAGTGAGGAAGGTTTTGTGCGATGTGCTGGTAAGGGCTTGAATCTGGATTCCTGATGCCTGGCAAAAGATTAAGCTCCATCATTTTCCATTGTGGGAAGTAGTCAGTATGCTCAGTGTGGTCTTTATGTGTCTCCTCCATAAGAATTAGTCTGCATGTGCTGCTAGGTAGTAAAGTTGGAAGTCCGGAGCTGAAGTCCACTCAACTCCTGGGTGCAGTGAGCTTGTGATATGCTCTTCTGGGTGGCTTGCCATTCCAGAGGAAGGAGGACAGTGAGGATTTAGATCTGTAAGCAAGGAGATTTGGAGAAAGCACCTGACATGTGTAGAGGATACAGTATCTTTGGTAGGATGTTCATTTTGATTATGTTTGTGCATGCCCACAGGGTTAAGGGAGAAAGGACCATCTGTATAGGTCCTGTCTGATTCTGACCAAAATCGCATTTAGGTTTTGGCTCTGCCATACTCTTGTTGCTTTGTGAGATTACAATGTCCAGTTATTTAATGGAGGTTGGACACCATGTCCCCCACACTTTGTGCTGCAAGGGTTGGAATGTGTAGATGTTCAGTGGCATAATGCAAGTTTTCACAAGATTTAACTTGTAAACCACCACTCATCCAAATTCTTTATAAAGAAAGGGTGGGGGGATAGAGGAGCCAGGTCCTTCAAGGTGCAGAAGTACTGTCATCAGCATATGTGGAGATTTTGTATATGTAGCCTGCAATCTTGATGCCCTTGATTGTGTCATCCACAAGTATCCTCCTCATTAGTGGTTCAATGTATCAGTTAAATAGATAACGGGAAAGAGGGCAGCACTGCCTGGTGCATGTGTGTAGTTGGAATGGTGGGAAAAGTATTCCATTGCAGTGTATCCTGGAGGTGGGGTTTGAGTTTTGGAGTATGATGCAGTCTATGAAGGATTTGGGAAATGCAAATTCCTTCAGGGTTTTGAATAGGAACACCCAGGACACTCTGTCAAAGACCTTTTCAGCATCCAGGGACAGTAGTACCACTGGGATAGCAGAGTTCCTGTATGTTTCTAGAATATGGATCAGCTTCCACAGGTGATCTGATGTCAGACTGCCTGCATAAAACCCACTTACTGGGGGCCTATTAGGCTGCCCATTACCATTTGAAGTCGAATGGCAAGCACCTTTGCCAGAATTTTAAGGTCCGTGTTTAGGAGGAATATTGGTCTATAGCTGCCCATGTTGGCCAGATCTTTGTCTGGCTTTGTTATGAGGGTTATGAGGGCTTCTTGTAGGCTTGGGTCTAGGCTCATCTCCGCTTTCCCTTTGTTAAAAAGTTTCGCTAGGTGATCAGAGATATTCAGTCCTTGGGCTTTCTAAAACTTAGTACGAAGCCATCTGGACCCGGTGCTTTGTTTACTTTTAGGGATGAGATTGTTCTATCAATGTCACCTACTGTGACGGGGCATCCCAGTTGCTCAAGTGTATGTTGTGCCACCTTAGGCAGCTGTGCTCCTTTGAGGAACTGGTGTATGTTCCCAATGAGGGTTTGCTCTTCCTTTCCATATAGCTCCACAAAGAATTCACCAAAGTCTGCAGCAGTCTCTTTAGGGTGGGAGAGGATATCTCCCATTTTGGACTTTATCGAGGTGATCATGTGGCATACCTCCTGCTGTTTGAGTATAAGGGCTAGTAGTTTCCCTGCCTTTTCACCCTGGTCTACATAGCGAGTCTTTGCCCAAAAGATGGCAAACTCAGCTTGTTCCCTTAACAGTTCTCTGTATTTGGCTCTAGCTGCATTGAGTTGCAGCCCTATGGTGGAGTTGGGTGGACCTTTTGCTTTATTTTCTAGGTATCGTATCGTACGTAGTATTTGTGTGCATTCTCTCTCCCTTTTCTTCCCTAAAGGATGCCATCCTGATAAGTTCACCTCGGAGGGTGCATTTAAAAGGCTCCCCAGAGGTGTGCCTGTGTTTTAACTGAACCAGTATTCTCTTCAAAAGAGTCTAGTGCATTCTTCTATTTGGCGAGGGATGTGTTGGTCTCTTAGAAGGTTGTTGTTTATCCGCGTATTTTATCTCAGTTAGGTTGGTTGATGGATAGAATTGTTAGGGAGACTGGTGAGTGGTCTGATATTTCTTTGGGCTGGATTTCACATGTGGTGGTTGTTTTTAGGATTGGTTGGTTTACTAGGAAAAAGTCTAACCTAAAAGAGGTGTCATGTGTCACTCCCTGGAGACTGGGTGGAGTATCCATCACACATCTATCACCCCTATGGAGTCCTGGAGCTCTAAGAATCCCCTTTGGGAGGATGGGAGCCCTATTTTCCTGGTTTGGACATATCCAGTCAGTTATACTGGACCAGGTTCCAATCCCCTGCCATTATGATTGGAGTAGGTGACATTGTGGAGACAAGGGATAATAACTTGGTGAAGAAGCTTGACTCCTTCTTGTTTGGACCATACACTGCCACTCATTTATTTTGTGTTAATTGTCTGTTTGTCTTTATTGTAAATTTTTATAGAATGTGGAACATTGTTTGTATAAGACCTCATTGTAAATGAGCCTTGGCTCAACTAGTACATCCTAATTCATATATATTTATATTAATAAACTTTTTACTACTACTTTACTACTAATATAATTTCTTGTACGTGAAGGGTCCCTCTGACTACCATGTATCTCCCACTTGGGACTTGATGTTTTTCTACTGGGTGGAAGGGGAGGTTTCTATGGACCAGTATGGCAACACTCGCTCTTTTACTGTTGTCCCTGGCTGCAAATACCTGGCCCACCCAATGTCTCCTCTATAGCTGTCCCTGTTGTGCAGGTGTGTGTGTTTCTTGCAGGAAGGCTATTTGGGTTGTCCGGGATTTCAAGTGCCTTAACTCACTGAGGCCTCAGGAGCTCTTTGAAAGTTCCACCAGTTGTGGCCTGCATACTGTACTTTTAACAGTGCAACCTGGAGCTTTCTGAGCAAAATCAAGCCATAATCAGCATGCCACAAACAAATGCAAATACCTCATGAACCATAACTGCTACACACAGAGTACGGTAGTAAAGTTGTTCAGCATAAAATTACCTTTCTAATGGTGCTATGCAATTAATTATAAGTAGTTTCTATTTTTTCTGTATTGATTGAAATAGCGAAAAATGTATTTTTTCAATTAAAAACAACGTGAACTTTTTTGTGGGAAAATATTTAATATATCAACACCAAATTAAGCATCCATACATTAGATGGAGGTACAAAACTAATTTTGTACTAAAAGCAATTTTCTAACATGATACATGTATTTTTTCCATTTTATTCAAGATGGCTAGGTAAAGCTTGAGAGACAAATATCAGCTATATACACACCATATCATACAAAATGCAAATATCTTCTAAAGTATACATGACAGACACAAAGTATTGGCAGCAAAGTTGTTCAGCACAAAATTATCTTTCCAACGGTGCTATGCAGTCAATTCTACTCACTTTGGTTTATGAAATATTTATGTTTTAAGCAGTGACATCCTCAGATGTCCTAAGTCCTTAGTGGCACAAACTGTAGGACGTCTGGAGGCATTAAAGACCTCAGGAATATCTTTTCTGCTGCCACCTACAGGCATCTTGGGGCCTCAATGAGTTAAAATCTGGTATTTTGTTTTCCTTCGTTTGATCTCCTTCACATTCAATGTAGTGCGTTTACATGGATTAGGCATTATATTGGGTTGGTAATGGATATGTGTGAATGTAGGCTGGCACCTGCCTTGGGCATATGTGGTGGAGGTTGTGTTGGTCTCAGTGGGAGTCTAGTACCACCAGGGTGTTGGCTAGAGTGTTTGCTGATTGGAATATATTCAAGTGTTTCCTGCCCTTACACCCTACTTTCAAATTCCATTTTCAAAGGTAAAATTTGCACTTGTCTCACATAACTACATCTACAGAAAACACATATACTCAAGGCCTCAACTTTTCTGCAGCACACTGGGACCATGTTCTGTGTCAAGATTTCAATTTGCCACAGACCTCTGCGGCATTGGTTTGTAATTTCTGCAGCAGTTGTGAGGCACTTATTAACCACCACATCAAGTGTGAGCTTGTTATTCTGACTTCAAGTCCATGGCAATGGTTATAGCAATCAGGATGGGGAAAGCACAGTAACACTAGTTCAAAAATAACAGACTTATAGAAATAATTTTATATCTAAAAGCAAAGATATCTATCCCATAAGGTCCTAGCCTATTGCATAAATGGAATGAGCAGAGGGACCTTATGTGATAATAAGTATTTCTATACTCATACTGTCTATACCAGTAATGAGGTCCTCACTGTTTATCACTTATATATTTATATGTGCTGTCTACACCACTCAAGAGGTCTGTACAGTGTATCACTTATATATTTATATGCAAGTGGCTGGGATATTCAAAGCAGTTGCACATGGCACAACCGAGTTGCTCCAGCACAAGTGAGGATTTGCACCAAGGAGTGATATTCAGTGGGAGCCATTGTGCAGCGCAAATCTCATTGTGCCAATGTGCAACTATAATGAATGCAAGCGCAAGAGCAGGGGGTGTTCCCATGAATATTCAGCACAGTGCGATATTCAACAGTAAAACCATGGCGCAAGTACGGAGCAAAGCCTGGATGCACTGAGCAGACTTGAGCCTATAAACACAGGGTGCAAGCACACAGACAGCACTTGCGCCAGATGAGAGGGAGAGAGAGTGGCAAGAGAAGGTGGACTGACAGACAAAGATACAATGTAAGGGAGACAGACCCAGTATGGGACAGAGTGACTGACACAGGCAGCCACAGGAGTAGAGGGACAGAGGTGGCAGTGGAGAGTGAGCCAGGAGCTGAGAGAGAAAGAGGGACAGGCAGGCATAGTGTCACACAATGCACCAGGGTGGCATATAGCCTGCAGAAGCCAACTGCCCAGGGGGAGACAGGACATCAGGGGCCATGGATAGTGCACCCTTTCTAATGGGCTGTAATGAGGGCTGTGAGGGGCAAAGGAGGAACAGTGACATGGCTGTGGAAGGGCCTATTGGTGGTACACCCAGAACAGAATGCTATGCCCACACCACCTTCGAGAACTACACAGATATGGAGATTGTGGGATGGTACCACCTGAACAGGGCCATTCTGAGGCAGCTCTGTGAGCTGTGCAGTGAGGAGATGCAGGCACCCACAAGACAGAGGCATGCAATGTCTGTGGAGACAAAGATGACAGCTGTCATGTGCCTGCTCACCACAGGCACCTTCAAGAGACCAACTGGGAACACCAAAGGCATAATTCAGTTGGCCATGTCATGCCTCCTCACAGAGTTCCTCAACACTCTGCTGCCACATGTTTCTGAATACATACATTTCCCCAGCACAGAGGTTTAGCATACAGCAGCCATGCAGGACTTCCACAGGGTAGCACACATGCCTGACATGCTTGGGGCCTCTGACTGCACCCAGTGGGCAGCCGATGCCACCTGGCCCTGAGGTGTGGCCTATATGAACAGGAAGGGATTCCCAAGTGTGAACTGGCAGGTGGTGTGCGATGTACAAGGGTGCATCACAATGTCTGTGCCACACACCCTGGGGTGCACATGATGCATTCATCTGGCACAGCTCTGTGATGAGCCACAGGTTTGAGCATGGGATATCCCAATGGGCCACCTAGTGGGTGAGTATGAGATGGGCAAGGGGTGCTGGGAAAAGAAGGCCATGGGATGGGGGAGCGCAGGGTGGGTGTGCTGGTGAGGGTGACAGAGACAGGCAAGGGGCACAGCAAAAGAGGACACAGGGCTAACCATGTCCCTATCCATACAGGAGACAATGCCTATCCACTGAGGCCCTGGCTGCTCACCCCCTATCGGTGTCCAGCATCCTCAGCAGAGGAATGCTGCAATGAGGCACATGCTAGCACACAAAACATCATTGAGTGTGTATTTGGGATGCTGAAGGCACGGTTATGTTGCCTAGATAGGTCTGGTAGTGCCCTACAGTACGGCCCCTTGAAAGCCTGTGGCCTATTCTTGGCCTGCTGCATACTGCACAACATGGCGATTGACCATGGGATAGCTGTCGAGGCTGATGAGGGTGACAGTAGTGGGGATGACTAGGGCATTGGTCAGAGGGTGGTGGACAGCCCCCCCGGGCGGAGGGATCCCAGGCTGCAGAGGATGGCATGGCAGCATTGGGACACCAATGTACAGGAGCACTATGGTACATGCAGGTAGGTGGCGCCAAATCCACACACTGCCTACATACACAGGTACAGCACACAGGCAGGGGCATGCATGGCAATGGGCATGCACAAACCGAGGTGTGGTGCAGAGGTAGGGGACTCAGTGGCACACAGCCACCCATGACTGCACACAGCAGCAAACAGCAACACACTCACACAATCATGCTCCCAGACCCTGGCTAGTTGCAGGGATCAGATGCATTGCACTGGTGCACAGGTGCAACCGGTGCAGATCTGCCCTCATCACACCCATGCCATACAGGCCAGTGGCCAGGCAGGCATGCACACAGGCAGTGTGCAGAGTGACACACAGGTGCCACACCCGTGGTATGCACACACACACCACCCATGTGTGCACAGGGCAGTGACAGCAGGCTGCAGTCAGGGTGGCATGCACATCAGGGCTGCTGTGTGGAACCATGGCCACTGCTGCCATGGGGGTGGCCATGCCAGGGGACAATCAGCAGCCACAGGGGGTGTTTGCAACAGCCCCTCAGGGGTTGTACTACTGGACCATGACTGGGTCCATGCAAGGGTGTGTAATCACCCAAACAGGCCAACCCCCGGTTTGCCTGAGATGCCAACAGCAGAGCCCGGTGTAGACAGGGAGGGTGTCACCCGACACTGCGATTGTGGGGTGGACAGTACACTATGTAGTGTCTATGGTGGCTGGCCATACCCCGTGGCTTCCAGTAGTGCAAGTCCATCTGTGATCACATTGGCTATGCATTCCTGGGATGCATTCATGTCCTCTTGCAAGCACTGTGTAGCCACTAGGAGCTGCTCGGTGCCCCTCAGCCGCCAGCCACCTGGTACACGTTCGTGTGCAGTGCACGCACCCCAGCAGCAAGCAGCACCTGTTGCCCCATGGAGGTCCGCTAGCAAACTGGTGTGCTCGGCCAATGGGTCAGCACCCAGGGGAACCTGGGTGGGGCACCAACCCTCCTGCATTGAATGACCATGCTGCACAGCACCCCCCTCAGGTTTACACTGCACAGTGGGGTTGCTACCCAACTGGCTGCTGAACACTGACCAACACCTGAGTGGCTGCACCACGAACACCACATGGCACTACTGTGGCAGTGCACACAGCAGCACCCTTAATGGCAGCGGGCAGCTGTCCCACCACTGTCAGGATGCTGGGTGCATTGCCTGTGATGGTATCTGGTATGGGCATCTCCCCCACAACACCACCCATGCTGTCCAGGATTATGGTCAGGTTGTCATCAATGTCAGACCCCACCCTGATCTGTGTCTTCACGCAGAGGACACCGAGATTGGCATCCTGTAGAAACACATACAGGGCCTTGTCCAACCCCATGCCCAGGAAATCTGGCTGGACAGTGGTGGTGTGCTACAGCAGATCAGGCCCCCAGATGCCCATGGAGGTGGATGGCTGGTCCTCCAGGGCTGGGTTTGTATCCATGGCTGCTGCTGGTGCCCCATCATCTGCATGCAGCCGTGCTGGTGCTGAAAGAGAAGACAGATATGTCAGTGATGCAAGGCCCCCATTCCCCCCAAGCCCCCTACCCCCCAAACACAGCCACTGCTTGCTGTGCATGCCCAACATATGTACCATGCAGTGATGGGCTGTCACCCATCTGGAATCCTTCACTTGGCACACCTTCACACTGCTGTGGTGCATGGTGGCTGCCACCAACTCCTACTGCACCGTGAGCTATGGTGCATCTGCAGACCCCCATCTGTGGCTTTCCAGGCTGCACAGATGGCTGCCACCTCTCTTTGATGTGCTGCTTATTGTGCCCACCTTCTTGCAGCACTCCTGCACCTGACGCTGGTGGCTGCCCTGCTGGTTGATGCATGCCACCACCTCCTCCAAGGCCCCAGCCCTGGCCTGTGGTGTGGTCGTGACATGACTCAACAGTGGCTCCCTGTTGAAGTAGGCCTCAAACAGGGCCTCTGCCTTGTGTAGTTGGGCCTGCGTTTGCAGGCAGGCCCATGCTCCTCACGCTCCTCAAGTTCTGACATGTTGTTCCAGTGGACATGGACAGCACAGTGTGTCAGTATCAGCAGCACCCTACTCCATCCCCCTGCTGTGCTGGCTGGGCTAAGCAGCATGCTCAACTTACCTCAGATGGTTGCAATACTGGTCCATGGCCTGTGCCAGTCTGTGGTGCTTTATACGCTAACTAATGCAAATGAGTATTGGCAGAAAGATAATGACATGCTAATTTCCTCAGTGCGCCACACATTGGCTGGATGAGCTCATTAGCATGTGGCAACTGAATATCGTGAATTTGCTCCATGTGCAATGAGATTGCTCTGAGCAAGTCACGGCACAATGCCCAGGCATGCACACTGTGCAGGACCGAATGCATGCACCAGTTGGTGTGCTCCTGCCTATTGCTCACTGTGAGCCAACCGCGCTAATAGGGACCATGCCGCACGGTGTACCATACCCACTATTGTGCACTGGAGCACTGTGCAGCACCTGACCCTGACCCCTGTGTGACCCTGACCCCCTTGTCACTCCCCTGCCAAGTGCCAGTCTGGCAACGCACATGTCACGCATCTCCAGCATTGCGTGATGGGCGGACACAGCGCATGTATCCTCGAAGTGCACCTCTGGCACATGTTGTGCCCACATGTACCTCCAGCTGCCATATTGCTTCTCCACATTGTGGTTGGCACTATGGCACAGCATGGAGTTCAGCAGGTGAGGAACTGGTCACAGGTGGAGCTTGTGAATCTGGTGGCATGCATACAGCCACATGCCCCACAGCTATTTGGCCAGGTGCCCCTGCAGCAACCAAGGGCTGATGTCTGGCAGGGGACTGCTGCCAGACTGCAGCAATGCAATGGGGTGGCTAGGACTAGGGAGCAATGCCGCCACAGATATGGCGACCTCATGCGGTGGGACCAAGGGCACCTGTGATGGCTGCAGGCACACATCCAGTGAGGGGCCGTGTCACGGCCAGGTAAGTCATCCCATTCTGCATGTGTGCCCTAGTGCTGTACTGTGGTGTTGGCTAGGCTGTCTGGCATACCCTGCAGAGGTGTACACTGTCATTGTGTGCACTGCAGAGTGGCATTGCCAGCCACAGCTTGCGTTGCGATGCAGCCATGCAGGATGTGTCGGGCAGGGCACACCCTATGCACAGGGGTGGGGGTGGTGGGCACATACTGTGGATGATTCCTGATGTGTATCTGTCTTTGTTCCATTCCCAGGACCTGAGGTTCACTGCCAAGCGAGGGCAGCAGGAGTGGCGGAAGCAGCGCAGCAGGCCACACTGAGCCACGGAGGTGGTGAGGGGGCAGGACCAGCACCAATGTGGCTGCAGAGGGCAGGTAGACACTGTTTTGATCCTGCACACTTTACAGGGGGGTCAGCAGGGGAGAGGGTGTGGGCATGGCCACCTGTGCCATGTGCCGTGGCAGCTGTGTGTGTCACACTGTGCGTGGTGCATGCCACTGTGGGGTGGCTATTGCACACATGTGCCAGCTGTTGGTGGGGTGGGTGTGCACCTGGCTGCCACTGGTGTTGCTGTGGTGCTACAGGTGCACTGTGCCATGTGACTGTCATTGCACAGTTGGGTGACCATTGGACGGCGGTGACCACCTCCGTGCACTGTCATGGTGTGCTGAGTTGCTGGCAGGCATTGGCCCACTCCCCTGTGGGTGGCCAGCACGGCCACTCCAGGGGTGTGTTTTGCCACTTTCCATTGTGCACAGTGGGTGGGCATGGTACTTTGGGACATTGCACTGATCACCTGTCATGTCCCTTGTCATAGGTTTCCAGCGGAGGAGGTGGATACCATTATACTGCAGGCTGCTCCGCCAACTTATCCTGATTGCGTCCACCACCATGGAGGCGGTCATGCAGGTGCGCTGACTGTTGCTGGCAGACCAGAGGTCGAAAGAGTGCCAAGGATGACAGGGTATGGCCGCCATTAGTTCATGCCCCAGCATTCCCCTGTTTCCCCCTGCTGTACCTCCCCTATCTGTCCTCCTTCCCACTGTACGGTCCCCTTTCCCTGTCCCCTTCCCTCACTTTCCTACCCTTTTCCACCCTCTTGTTCTTATAAATAGTTTTCTTGTTGAATATATATTTTGTAACATACCTGCCTGTGTCGGTGTCTGCTTTGCAGCTGGCGAGAGGAGCCATGCTACAGAGGAACGGTGTATGTCCGTGTGGTGTGCTTGTGACAGTGCACGTGTTGTGCATCTGTGGTTCACTGCTGTGAGCTGTGGTGTGTCCCACTGTGGTGGTGTCCTGCCCCTTAGTTGGTGGCTGTGCCTTAGGATGCCCACGAGGTGGCTGTCAGAGGTGTGTGGCATGTGTGTGCTTGGCTGCATGGTCCTGGGTGTGGCTTGCTGGGGTCTGTGAGGGTGGAGGCATGGCTTGCGGCCTATGGGGTGGATTCCATTGGTGGCCCTCCATTGGCCATTGGCACCACCTGTTGCTGCTATCTGTGCCACTGTTGTGTTCCAGGGTGGGGTGTCTGGGTGTGACCACCTGTGGCCTGACACTGTGCTTCCCTGGCACTGTCCCTGGGTCTGTTCCTATGCTGTGCCCACTTCTGTTGCTCTGCTGCTCTGCTCCCACAGTTCCCTGGGGCATCTCTTTCTGTGCCATGGAACAAATCTGTTTGCTCCATGGTGCACCTCTGTTTGTGCCATGGCACATATCTGTCGTATTCAGCCGGGCTGCACTGGCACAGTTCGGCATGCGCAACCTCTGAATATGGCACTCGTGCACCATGGAGCATCAGATTTGCACTGTGCCGGACTTGCTCAGCCTTTGGCGCATTTCTGAAAATCTGGCCCACTGCCTATATAGTGAGAGAGATGCTAGATATCTATATATGGTTCATGCCTTTGTAACCTTGCACCTTGATTACTGTAATGCCCTTTACCTAGGGCTTCTGGGGGTTGATATCCACCACTTGCAGCTGGTGCAGAATGCAGCAGCTAGGATGCTGACTGAGCTGCCTCATAGTTGCCATGTCACGCCGGTGCTGTGTAATCTACACTGGCTGCCTATTCAGTGGTGAATCACCTTTAAGGTAAGTTTACTGATATACAAGACCCTACATGGACAGGGGCCGAGTTATCTGTAAGATCTTCTTCATCCCTACTGCCTCTCCCGGCCACATCATTCCACTGACGAGGGATTGCTAGAGATTCCCAGGGTCCATTTAAAGTCATCCAGGGCCCGAGCATTTAAATTTGAGGCCCCATCCCTGTGGAATTCTCTACATCGTCAGATATGACAGTGGAGTCTGACAGTGTAGAGCTTCAAATTTTCTTTGAAAACTTATTTACTTGGCATTTTCTGATTTTATATAAGCTGCTGCAATTGTTTTATATGTGAATTTGTTTTACTGCTTATATACTAGCGCTATGGTCCTTTGGGAATAGCGTTATTTTATAAATAAGATTTATATTGATCAAGTGATAAATATATATATATATATATATATATATATTTTTCCATGAAATTGTATCCTCATTCATAAAGGTCCCTTTTAAAATGGAATAAACAGAAAAGAGGAGATATTGCAAAACTCATTTTTCATGCCAACCTGCTTCCCCTGCACAATACGTAACACCATCAGGCCATGACATGCATGTGAACCCAATGTGAGGTAAAGCTCTCCAGCCCATCACAATGTGTCCCCCATGTGACAGAACATTACACCGTACCTTCCTAGGCTCAGAGCAGTGATGTGTTCCCCCAATCCTTGTGTTGCCAAGCCAGCTCATAGTGCTCATCTCTGAACCTGAGTTGCCGGCATGGGAAAACAGCATGCTACCCTCTGGCCCAACAGCTGGCCCTACACACAACATTTCTCCATAACGGTTAGGTGATTCTATCACCCAGTGACAATATGTAATCAATAACCCTGGCAAAATGTGTATAGTGCAATTGTTTATTTAACAGGTCTATTCTTTCAGCAGGTCTACACAGTATTATAGTCCACTTTTCTGGGCATAATTACTTTAGTTTTCTTAAAAATTACAAGTTAATTAATTTTACCAGTTATTCATTTCAGATAGCATCTCTATACCTTAAAGGCACAAATAAGCTTGTGCAAAGTAAGGTGTAGACTTAACAGGTCTATGCTATCGTCAATGTTTTGTTTAAGTTGGCCCTAGAAAAATAATGCAAGACTAAAAATTGTATTAGGCTGTAGTGCAGGTGGAACAAATATCATTGTGCCTGATGTGCTGTGAGACTGCCTCTGGCAGTGAGAGCTATGGTAGATAAGTGACTATTTATTTCATTGGTGGAATGCAGCCATTTCATTAGCTAATGTATAATGTTATAGCACTGATAACATTCTATTCTGAGAATAGAGGGGTTTGGTATATAAAAAGAGGGGAAGGGAACCAAGTTCTATAGATAAACAGAAATATTAATAAAGAATCGACAAGGGCAGTGAATTCTGTGGCACTGCAGAAGTTCTGCATTAGGTTGCAAGTTCTGCGTAAAATTCTGCTGCCGCAGAATTCTGGGGGTCTTGCATATGCTACATAAAATAGAAACAAAGACATACCTAGCTAAATGACAACACGGGTAAGGGCTTGGATGGGGCTTAACGGGCACCGTGTCCCGGTCCCACCAGGGGTGGAAGTTCCATGGGTTTCAGCAAGCCCCTATCACATTTGGTCCATGCATGGCTCCCATGGTTGCAGCAAACTTCCGCTCATGGTCTATGAGCTTGTATCACAGTACTTCAAAACTGTTACCTTTGTGCTACCCTGTCCCCCCTCCCAGTTCCATCCCCTTGCTGTACCCTATCCTTCTTCATATCTGCTTGGAGCCAAAATCCTTTGCCTTACCCCACCACCGCCCTCTTGTTTGCTATGACTCCAGTCATGTCCACACTCTCTATTTACTCTCCCTATTTCGTGTTTATGCCCTTTGTGTGCCACAGCTCCTCTGCCCTCCTCTCCTGCCCCCCCAACCAACAGTTGGAGTATTTGCCATTCATCTTTTAAATATGTGAGCAGTCTCTGTGCTGGGGGCATGCATAGGTGTGAGGTGCTTTCCGCTTCAGTGGCAATTTACTGTAGCTGGTTTTATGGGGGAGGTTGGGTACACCCAGGGTGTTGCTACAGGGGGATCTCACTTGGTGGTGCAATCACCCCAGCCCAGAGCCCACCCATCAGTGCCAGACCACCTGGGGGTTGAGTGACAGGTGACCCTGAATTCTTTTGTGTTTGTGCCCTTCTGCTTTTCCTCCATGGTCATGTCATGGCTGCTGCAGTCCAGCTCTCCCGCTGATGGTCCCTTGCTGTGTTCTGCATCCAATGCCCTCCCTATCTGTGCCACTTTTGGTGTCACCAGAAACACTGTTGGATGGTGCACTCCAAGGGCATCTATACAGGCAGAAGCTGGTTATCTCAGAATAAGGACGTGCCAGGGGGATCACAGCTTCCATGGTGTTAGGGCTTGCTTCCCCTAGTGATAGGACTAGCAGCTAGCATTCCTCATACTAGTCAGTGTTTGGTCCTGTGGTCATGGGTTAGTCCATTTGTACACTCAACGCTTGGCAGCCTGCGGCATCATGCTTGCTGTACCTGTTATCCCCACCATCCCATGAGTATATCCCCCAGCCCAAAGAGACAGCGCCCTTAACCTCCCCCCTAAGTAGAACAGTCTGAGCTTTTATACATCCAGTTTTGGCACTGTGCCCAGTGGGCTCAATGGCATGCAAGGCTTTGTTATTTTCTGTAGTATATCTAGGGCTCCCAGATCTACAGAGATTCCTGTATCCTACAGGGAATTGCATCCATGTACAGGGAAGTCCCCCCATAAAATTGCATTGGCTTTATGGGAAGGACAGCAGTTAGGCTTCCAGAGGAAGCAATGTAGTCTATAGGAAAACATAGGAAGCTGGCCTGAAGGTACAGAAAAAAAGGCAAAACAATCTGGGAGCACTGCACATCCCACGCTAACATTTATGTTTATATTTTTATACTGGATCTTTCAGGGATCGTGTCTCTGAGATAGTTTATGGGGGCATCTGCATCTAGTTGCAGATCACCAGTTGTCGTGCTGTGAGCCTCCCTTGGCAGCCTTAGAGTGTGTTGAATTTGAGGTTTTCCCTGCAGAGTCTCTGGGGGTGGGTTAGCATGGGTTTGGGGCTCTTGATGAGGGTTTATTCTTGTTGGTCACAGCTCATTGTTGAGGATAGTCCATCTTTTCTTTGTGTCCTGTGCTGCTTGTTTGCTAGAGTTCCCAGGTGACATCACTGCCATCTGTGTGTAGGGGGTGTTGATCTGCTGACCGTTCAGCTTCAGGTTTAAGGAAAGTTGAGGTGGCTGCTTTGTCCTGGTGAGGAGCCTGAGGCTACTGTGTGTGAAGATCTGACTTCTCGGCCTCAGATAAGGTGACGGGATTGGACAGCCCTGAATCTGTCAGCTGTTGGACATTGGCTTAATTTATGGCATTATGCTAGACAAAGGAAGAGCTCCAAGATGCTGGAGATTTTGTCTGGGGTTGGGAGAGCTATCGTTCAGGCTATTTACAGTGCACTTTTCCCTGCCAATTGTAAATAAAAAATAATTCTCACCTCTCCTACATTCTGGTCTCCCTTCCTTCCCATCCCCTTGGGTATACCAACAATTAGCTCCCCCACAGTATTCTGGGTCAGGGCATCTGGTAGCCTGTCACACTAGCCTAAGTCATATGTGGGGGAGAGTATGCAAAACTGTTTTCCTTTGTTATTGCTTGCCTCTGTGCTGAATAAATCTATGTTCTCACTTTTGGGGAGGGTTGCAGGCAAAAGGGATGTCACAGTCCATTTATATAGCTTGCTCTTCATTGTGTGACTTGGCATGGTGTTTAGGTGCTGGAGGGAAGACCTGGGGGAGGTATTTTGGTAAATCTCTGCTGGCAACCTCAGCATTGGGGAATTCCTTAGGTCCAGTGGTGGTGGTAACAAAGATTCTGGCTGGGAGTATGACTCAGAATGGGATGCAAGCTTTATAAAGTGCCTTTTAAAGGCTCTTTGCTTATTTCTAATAGCCAGAGTGACATCACTATAGATATGGATTTGTTTCCCATTACAGTTCAGGTCCCCTTTCAGCCTGGTTTGTGTCTGAATGTGTTACTTGTCTTTTAGGCTGGTGAGGCAGGCTATTATTACTCTTGGCCACTCATCTTGTTTAGCTGAGGTTTTGGCTGACCTGTGTGTGTATTCTAGCTGGTGTGTTGGTCCCATCACAGGTGGTTCTGCTATTTTGGCTAGTAGCTTCTGGACAAATTTCGGTAGGTCAGATTCCTCTGCTTTCTCAAGGATTCTAACCAAGGCAATGTTGTTGCACCTGAGGTGAGTCTCCTGGTCTTCCAGTATATCATCCAGCTTATTAATTTTCTTTCTCATCTCTGAGTTGATCTTTTCATCTTTAGTCTGCCTATTTTCGACAGAGCTGATTCTTGCCTCAGCCTTACTCACTCTCAATCTCAGCATTTCCACCATTTGTTTAATTGTTTTGATGTCTGTGGCCATATCGCACAAAGCTATTTTGACCGAGGCAAGTTCATTACAGAATTGATCCAGCTTGCTTGAAATTAAATCCATCTGTGCCATTTAATTCAGTGATTTCAAATGATAGTTGGGCTTTTGTCTTTTGGAGGGCTGGCTCAGGGACTGTGAGGAGGGTGCCAGAGAAATATCAATTTGGCATTGTTCATCTATGTCCATTAGTCCAGATGTTTGCAGAATTCATTTTGGGGTATTTTTAGCAAACAAACTATTCTGTTTTCTGAAAGATTTGAAAAGTTTTAACAGTTTTGCAAGCTGCGTTTTGTTCAGTGATCTGGGAGCTCAGAAGAAAGTTGCTGCTCAGGGTGAGCTCATCACGTGACTCCCCACCGAGGCTTCCTTAATACATATCCCCATCCTTGCAAAGTCCACCCTCCTGAAATCTAAGACCTTTGCCTCTGTGTGTTAAACCACACTGTTCAGTGGTTGCTGGACCCTAGGTTACCTTCCACCCAGACATCCGTGATTCTGTCTTCATTGGTCAGCACTAGGTCCGCAATCACCCTGTCCCTGGTGGGTTCAATAACTAGCTGTTTGAGGCCTGCTCTCTGCAAGGAGTCCATAATGTCTTGGCTCCCGGCTGAGGCAGCTGCCATGACGGTCTAGTCTACGTCAAGCATATTAAAATCCCCCAGCAGTAGTACCTCCCCTTTTGTTGCCATCTCTTGTATTTCCTCCACTTGCCCCCTGTTGACCACTTCCCCCTGAGCTGGAGGCTTGTAGCTCACTTCTGTGCAGACAGCAGTGCCATTGACTAGCTCCTGGGCGACCCACAGTGCCTCTCCCTGACCCTGCCTATCCTGTACCACTATTGCCTTTATACCTTCTCTGATGTACAGGGCCACCCCTCCTCCTTTTCTACCTTACCTGTCCCTCTTGAATAGAACATAACTGGACACATTTACCTCCCATTTATGGTTTGTGATGTACCACATCTCAGTTATTGTCAGTATGTCCAGGTCAGTCTCTACCATTACTGTTTCCAGGTCTGGGATTTTGTTTCTCAGGCTATCAGCATTTGTACTCATAGCTTTCCACATTTTCCTGTCTGAGCTGGTTCCATTCCCATTTTTGGCCTCTTGATTTTTCTCTTCATCCCTGTTGTCATTTTCCTGCCTCCCTTCCCCTGCCTTATCCTTTCTGACTGGTTCAGGTGTACTAGTCTTCAACATTCCCTCCAGATCCTCCTTTCTGGCTGCTCTAATGTTTAGGAGTTGGCTGCTTGAGTTTCCCTTCTCCCATCAGCCCCCCCTTAGCTAGTTTAAATACTCACACAGGAAGCATGTAATCCATTCATTGAGACCCACTGTCCCCTTCATGACAGATGTAGGCTGTCACTCTTGTACAAAACCACATTATTCCAGATGGGTCTCCAGTCCCCAACGAAGGCGTATCCCTTGTCCCTGCACCAGCCCTCTAACAAGGGGTTGAAGCTTCTGATGCAGAGATTCCTAGTTTCCCCCTTCCATGAACTAGTAGCACCTCCAAGAATGCTATAGAGTTTGCTATCTTCTCAAGGTGCCCTCCCATTTCCCTGAAGTCCTCCTGCACCTGCTCTATGCTTTCCCCCTTCCTGGCTATGTCATTTGACCTCAGGTGGACAATGACCTCTACCCCCTCTCCTTGCTAATGCTTTAGTGATCCTCTTGATCTGCTCCCCCTCCCTCTGAGCTCTGCCTCCTGAAAGGCACTTTACCTACCTCTCTACTATGCTACCTGTGTCCAAATCCATTTCCCAGACAATCGAGTCCCCTACAAGGAGTAGCTTCCTCTTCCTGATGGGTGATCTGAATATGCCAGATGTTAACTGGAGTGCAGTTGCAGCAGCCACTTCGAAGAGTGGGGTTATTCTAGATGCCCTACAGGGGGCATGCCTTAGACAACTAGTATTGGAGCCCACTCCAGAGGGAGCAATCTTAGACCTGGTTCTCTCAAATGGAAATGGAGAGAGGATCACGGATGTAGAAGTGGGTAGCCATCTGGGAACTAGCGACCATCGAACAGTATGGTTCACAATAAACACAGCAATTGAGTCAAGCCATACAAAGGCAAAATATTGGAGTTCAGGAGGGCTGACTTTTACAAATGGGTGAGTGCCTAAGGAATGCACTAGCAAATGGGCAGGAAGAAGGGTGGAAGAACAATGGGGAATAATAAAACTGCCATCACAGAGGTAATGAGCCTTTGTGTGAAGCAAATAAACAAAAACAAACAATGTAAGAAACCACTATGGTTCTCAAAGGAAGTGACAGTGAAGGTTCAAGAGAAAAGAAAGCATTCAGAAAGTACAAGGAATCGCTTGAAGGGCAGGACAGAGAACTGTATCAGTTAAGCAAAGAGCTGGGAAGGCAGTCAGAACAGCAAGGCCCAAACTGAGGAAAGATAGCCTACTCAGTTAAGAAGGGAATAAAACCTTTTATAGGTACATCAGGGAGGAAGGAAGACCAAGGGAGGGATAGTGAGGCTTAATAAAGGGAAGGGAGTGTGGGCAGAGGGAGACTGTGAAAAGGCAGAGATACTAAACAAATATTTTTGCTCAGTATTTACAAATGAAGAGAGGGAGGTACCTAAAACAAACAGTAGAAACACTCTGGATACAGAAGTTGATACCAGCCCATTTACAGAAGAAAGGGTTATGAAAGAACTCTTAAAACTGAAGGTGAACAAAGCAATGGGGCCTGATGGGATTCATCCCAGAATTCTAAAAGAACTAAGGGTAGAACTAGTGACACCACTGACTACTCTCTTTAACAAATCATGGGAGGATGGGGTGGTACCTGAGGACTGGAGGAGGGCAGATGTGATTCCCCTTTACAAAAGTGGGAGCAAGACAGAAGCAGGAAACTACAGACCTGTTAGTTTAACCTCAGTGATAGGGAAAATGATGGAATCACTTCTGAAGGAAAGAATTGTCAGTATCTAGAGGCCAGAGGGCACAGGACCCTAGGCAGCATGGATTCACAGCGGAAGGTCATGCCAGATGAATCTGATAGATTTCTTTGACTGGGTGACCAAAGTAGTAGATCAGGGAGGGGCTGTGGACATGGCCTACCTAGACTTTAGCAAGGCATTTGACACAGTCCCACACAAAAGATTAATATACAAGTTAGCCAGCCTGGGAGTGGGTCCCAAGATGACAGCCTGGGTAAAGAATTGGCTGGAGAATAGGACACAGAGAGTAATAGTAAATGGAGTCCACTCAGAAGAAAGGGGGGTTACTAGTGGGGTACTGCAGGGTTCAGTACTAGGATTGGTCCTCTTCAATGTCTTTATAAGTGACATTGCAGAGGGACTGGGAGGAAAAATATGTCTCTTTGCAGATGACACAAAGATCTGCAACAGAGCTGATGTACAAGGTGGGGTGGAAAAGATGAGAAGGGACTTGGCAAGGTTAGAGGAATGGTCAAATGTATGGCAGCTTAGATTCAATGCTAAGAAGTGCAAGGTAATGCACCTGGGAAACAAAAACCCAGGGGAAGAGTACACAATGGGGGATGAGATACTAACAACAACAAAAATGGAAAGGGACCTGGGGGTAGTCATATCAGATGACCTAAAGGTGGGCAAGCAATGTGAGAGGGCAGCAAGAAGGGCTGGGGGGATACTGGGATGCATAGGGAGAGGCATTACCAGTAGAAAACAGGAAGTTATTATCCCTCTGTACAAACAGCTGGTCAGACCCCATCTGGAGTACTGCGTGCAGTTCTGGAGGCCCAGTCTCTGCAAAGACATAGACAGGATGGAAGCTGTCCAGAGGAGGGCAAGTAAAATGGTGCAGGGTCTGCACCGGAAGACATATGAAGAGAGGCTAAAGGAGCTTAATATGTATAGCCTCGAGGAAAGGAGGGAGAGGGGGGACATGATAGAAACTTTCAAGTTCCTCAAGGGAATCAACAAAGTCCAAGAGGGTAGCATCTTTCAAAAAAAGAGGTGTGCAAGAAAAGGGGCACAATTTGAAGATAGAGGGGGGCGGCTCAGAGGTAATTTAAGGAAGTATTTTTTCACAGAGAGGGTTGTGGATGCATGAACGCGCCTTCAGGAGGACGCTAGGAGTCAAAAACAGTGGTGGAATTCAAGCATGCATGGGACAGTCATAAGGCCATTCTAGGAGGTGGGGGTAGGAAGAAGTAGGCTGCTGGTTAACTAGGATCTGCAGCTTATCCAGTAGGTAGGGAAATGGGCAGACTGGGTGGGCCAAGCAGTCCTTATCTGCCATCAAATTCTATGTTTCTATGTTTCCTCCTGCCCCCCAGTCTCCCACATGAAGAACCCACACATCCTCCCTGGTCTCAATCTCAGGTTCCCCTACGAGGCTCGTCTGCTCCTCCAGGACGGCATAGGAGTTCCTGAGTTGGACTGGATGGGGGAGTGTGCCTCTGACCCCCCCCAAACCTCCTCAAGCCCACCGTGGTCCATCCAACTCTCTACCCTGGCAGCCGGTGGGGCAGTGACTGGGGAAATGGTTGCCTCTGGGTGGGGGGGGAGGTCCCCCGTAATCCTGCCAGTTTGGCTCAAAGACTGGCCACCTCCATCCTCAGTCCAGAGAGGTGCTTGCATATAGGCAGCACAGCAGTACTGAGAATGTTCTCCTGAAGACTGTTGTACCACACCCACTGCACTGCAACACTCCCTGCATCTCCCACTTCTGCCCAATGTTAACTTCTACTATCTACCCCTTCCTCTTGCTTTTATCCCCTGGCCTGCATTCTAGCCCTCTGCCTCAAATATGATCTTTTTTCTTCTTCTTTTTCCCACTCTCTCTTCTTCCCCTTTTTTTCTTATTGTATTTTGATTTAGTACTGTTCTGTTGCAGAAGTTCTCTCTTGATTTGTTCAGTTACAGTATGTTAATGAGGTGCCTCTTCCATTTTAGTTAGCCCAATGCCTCTGTGCACTGAGAAAGTTGATCCATATTAATTGCCTACAAAGGCAGATGAGCTTGGGGTGGGTGGAATGGGAGAGCATGGATTGGGCCCCTCCTATATCTGTTAAAAAAACAAAAACAATCACCTTACCAGTAATATGCCCATAAAAGAAAAACAATCACCTCTGCTGCAGGAAAATGCCATTTGAACTCAATATCAGTCGAACTTACACCTTCCCCGTTGCTTTCCCCTTTCAGTCAAAGACCCCACAGTAAAAGGTCTTCCAAGCAAACATCTCCCATTTTAAGCCACAGCCAGATCTCCAACCTCTGTGGTACATCTGCTCAGCATTAGTCCAAGCTGTCAATCATGTACATTTGTGCTGTACCAACCCCTCTCTGCACTAAAAAGCAAATGGCTGCCAGGGAATGATATTCAGATATAGAGCATATCCTGTCCATCCTGCTATGCCTGTCTCAATTCTGGGACTTTATAGAATGCAGACAAATGTAATGTGATACACTGTAGCTCTTTATCCTGGAGACTTGAAGCACTGTATATGCAAAAATCAAGCTCAGTGGAATCCCTTTCATCCATAACATATTTTAATAGAGTCCTTAATCTTCTGGGAAGAAAGATGGGTGA
The DNA here is from genome assembly GCA_016271365.2 of Neoceratodus forsteri. NCBI lineage: Eukaryota > Metazoa > Chordata > Ceratodontiformes > Ceratodontidae > Neoceratodus > Neoceratodus forsteri. Next base: position 422,458,017 of record CM057451.1, read on the forward strand.
TAAGAGCCTTTTTTAAAAACAGCAACAGAGGAGATCTGACAAAGATTATTTGGTAAGGCATTCCACTTGAGGGGGCTGGCCACAGAAAGGCCGTTCAGTGAGGATTTTTAAAGGATACAGGAAGGAACTAGCAGATTGTCTACTGTTGAGCAAAGCAGCTAAACTGGAGTACAGTATATGTAGCAGAAGGTTTTTTTTATGTAGTCAGGAGCCAACTGCTACAAAAGCCATGCAAAATGCATACAATATGTTCATCATTACCACAGCCCATACAGGCAATAGGTTTCCAGGACCAAAAGGAGATAATCCATCTGAAATAGAATAATGCCATCACTTCTGAGTGTCATATTCTGAGGCTGACATACTGAAGCCCATATATGCATAGTATGCACTGTGCTATGGGTCCATCTGCATGTCATTATGTGGCCATTAGCAGCTCAAAACAGTGATTCATTGCACAAATGCCAGAGGCATTGTACAACACCTCAGCCACCCCACATACTGGAGCCTTCCCACCTGTCATCTCTTGCAGTCTAGCAGAACCCCTCCCACACCCAATATATGTTGGTATTGTGGAACTGTAAGAAATCCCTTCCCTAGCTGTCTATTGGACACGCTCCCTCACACAATTTGGTGCTGTACAAATGTATGGATGCCCATCCCTAACAGTATGGTTGTTACCACCAATCAATCACTGTCAAAGTGTCAAAGCCCCCCATTCGCAGACCACCTACTGAGCAACCATCACCTCCACCTCCTGTTAGTCATAAATTCACCCAGCCATCCATAGGTGAGCCACCATCAGGTCCTCAGACACGGATCAGCAAAGTCTCCCCACTCACCATCTCTGCCATCTGTCATCTGACTGAGAGGTAGTGAGCATGCAAATACTATAGAAATGTTTTTTCTACAGTATGCATGAATTCAGTCCTTGTCAGTCAGACAGCAGCCTTCTGAAGTGGTTTCAAAGTCTGTGACAGTAATTGTCTGAGGACCAGATGGTGGCTTACCTATTGACAGATGGGTGGGTAGAGAGCCAATGGGGGTTGTGAGTGTTTGGCGATCAGTGTATGAACCAAAGAGGGGGGTCTTTTTAGAATGATCCATAAGAGGATAATTCAAGATTTTAAAGGATGCGCTTAAGTACATTTCCACAATACCAGATTAGATAGGGGGGTCCATTAAATTGCCAAGTGAAGGCTTTGTACAGTTCCAAAATACTGAAAAGGATTCAGTGAGGAAAAGCAGTTAACTATGCTGCAAGAGATAGGCTTTAGTATATTTCCCAATCCTGGCAGGGTTCAATTAAGGGAGGAGGGGTCCACTAGATTACCAGGGAAGGGCTATAGGTCAGTTCCACAAAACTGTCATGGATTAGGTAGGGTTGGTTCCACCAAACCAGTTCAACAAACAAAGTTGTTGACATTCCCTACAGCAACAACATTTCACCGACAGTGACCATGTTAACGGGCAGCTCTATCAACAGACTGCCATGGCGCCCCAAGCACTGGGGCTTTTATAGATTGTTTATGGGAGGCTTCACCCCCCCCCCCGGAATTATATAGAATCAGCTCGGTGGGGGCAGATTAGGGGGGAGAGCAGCCAACACCAGAGTCACTGTATTGGTACAGGGCTTTGACAATCCATTCCACATTGTGGATGTTGAGTGGGTTGATGCCACTGTGTTGGTTTAGCTGTTTCAGTGTTGCTGAAACAACAGTATGGGTGTCCATTAGACAGATAGTGTTTGTATCTTTAATATTGCACATTAGTAACGGCAGCTGGGTACATGGGAACCACTACATAGCCAAGGCTGGGATCTGCAATATAGCTCTGTGCTACCAGGGATGTGGCAGTTGGAAGCAGGGAGTTATCAGCACCAATGCTGTTGGGAGGGCAGGGGTCAAACTTCACTGTGTGCATTGATAAAAGCAGTGTTTCATAAGCAAGAAGGATGCCTTGACTGCCTGGTACTGCTTACAAAAGCCTTTGAATATACCATTGCATCCCCTATGAGAGAGGACACCCTCATTTGCAGGGTTGCAGTGGTACAGTCTGCATAATAATGCTATCCACTCGATGCAGTGCTAGGTAATCCTCTGGATATGCCTTCTCCCTCCAACCCATGCCAGATAAAATGAATGAGGTTAGCTTGGCAGTATGCTTGTTAATATTGCACTAATCTTCATAATATGGGGATCATTATGAGTCTCATTCTACTGCTGCATCACAAACCCTAAAGTATCTCCCTTAACATTTAAGTATTTAATAAGTTATATTACCTAAAAGCTTTTGGTCATGTTAAACACTAACTAAAATAATTAACTCTCTTGGTAGATTTTGAAAACCATTGTGTGGCATGTAGATTTCAAAAACAAGCACACATTGTGTAATGTGTAGCAAGTAGATTTTGAAAAACATCATACAGCAAGTAATTTTAGGAACTGTTGTGCAGCACATAGATATGAAAATCATTATGCAACATGTAGAGTCTGAAAACCATAATGCTGCATGAATATTTTGAAAACACGGTGTAAATGTTCACAATATGTGTGCAGCACATAGATTTACAGGTTGAAAATAATTGTTCTGTGCCAGCTGGCTTGGACAGCCCTTCCTATTCCATCAATCAAAGGACAGAATAATTTGTGTCTGCCAGTCTATTATAACCATCCCTCCTCCTTCCATTATACACACAAAACAGTTTTTTTCATGTTTGCCATTTGTCTCTGCCCGTCACTCCTTCCATTGTCTACATTTAGTAGCAAGCAGAAGTGAAAAAATGCATAATTCCTTTGGCTCTCGCCATCTTGCCATGTGGTTTTGGCATCCTAGACAAGCTACTTTGTAGACCCCCCCTGCTGGTGAGGCTGTGAAGTCAGAAAAGGGGTAGAATTCATCAGGCAATCTCCTAATGCCGGCTCCAAAGTAGCAAAAAAAACACTTTATTCTCACCACACGGTTGTGGCATTCTAATGTTCCCCCACGCACTGAGGTCTTTGAGATGCTTCCCCACTGCTCTCACCTCTCACTCCCCCTGTGCTTGCAGCATCTTGTGCTCCTTTGCCCTCCAAGGTCACTGAGAGGCTATCCTGCTACTCTCTCACCTCTCCCCCCCCCCGATATTGTTCCACAGGCTACATTAAAAAAAGAAAAAAGCTTCTATTTTTGCTGTGTTGTTGTGTCATTCTAACGCTCACCCCTGGCACTCGTCCCTGCCCCCAGGTCATTCTACAATAGCCACTGATGTGATGTAACATCACAAGAGGGGTAGAATGAGGCTGGGCTCCTACGGGAAAAAATTAAAAGTTTTGCACTGTTAGCTTGCCGCAGGTCCCCACTTAGGTCCGCCTAAGCCTTATAAATGCTGCAGTTTGTGAGGGTGTCAGGTACAACACCTGAATAGACCAGAGAGGAGATAGAGCCGGAGATAGAGCCAGTAGCAGCACAAGTGAGAAGCTGAGATGAACTAAGAGCCCTGACAGAGAGAAAAGAAACTCTGAGGATGATCCGTTTGACCCAAAGGAAAATCTCTCTCACCAAAGAGCCATAATTCACTTTGAATTTCTTTCTGCAGCAGTTCAGGTGCTTGGCTGGTAGTTGATGGACTTACAAACAAACTGTACATATGAGCATTCAAAGAAGCCAGCAGAAGAAGGACATTTGGTCTATCAAGTCTGCTTATATTGCAGGGTCCACAGCTTGAGCTAATGTCCCTGCCTTCCTTTCACACTCCTCCCATCTTCCCTAACCATAATCCTTACTTTCCCTCTATGCCTATCCCAACCTCTCTTAAAGCTTCCCACTGTCTTCAGAGAGATGACCTCTTCTGGAAGTACATTCCAAGTGTCCACCACCCTCTCTGAGAAGAAGTGTTTCCTGACTTCCCTCTTCAACCTCCTACCCTCCAGCTTAAGACTGTGCCCCCTATTGTTATGGTTGCCACTCAGCTTAAAGAGACTCTCTTTATCAACCTTATTTATCCCTTTCAAGTACTTGAAGGTCCCAATCATGTCCCCCCTCTTTCTCTAACTCCTGTCTTCCAGGGAGTACATATTCAGTGACCTCAACCTCTCCTCATATGCCTTACCCTGCTGACCCATTGTCATCTTTGTAGCCCTCCCCGGACCTTCTCAAGCAGGTTAATGTCCTTTTTGAGGTGTGGGCATCAGTACTGAACTCCATACTCTAGATGCGGCCTTACCAGTGATCTGTACAAGGGCAATATAACCTCCTCTCTCCTACTACTGTTCCCCCTAGATATACATCCCAGCATCTTATATGCCTTTGCTGCTTCTTTCTTGCAATGTATGCAGTGCTTCAGGTCACTAGTGATCATCATTCCCAGGTCCCTCTACTCCTCTGATATAGATACGCGGACTCTACCCAGGTAGTACACTGTCCTGGGATTCTTGTTTCCAGTATGCATAACTTTGCATTTCTTGGCATTGAAGCCAAGCTGCCAGATCCTGGACCACCTGCCCAGCTTTTCCAGATCTTCCTGTAGGTCCTGTATCCAATCAGCTGTGTCCACTCTCCTATAGAGCTTGGTATTATCTGTGAATAGGTACATTTTGCCCTTAATGCCATCCCAAATGACATTGATCAAGACATTGAACAATACTGACTCCAGAACAGAGTCCTTTAGGACCCCACTGGTTACCTCTCTGGTACCAGACAACTCTCCCCCCACAATCACCCTCTGGGTTCTTTCCCTCAGCCAGCTTTCCACCTATCTGGCCATCTTTTCCCCAACCCTAAGATCCACCAACTTCCTGATCAACCTTTTGTGGGGCACAGAGTCAAAGGCCTTGCTGAAATCAAGCTAGAGGATGTCTACCACTTGGTCCCTGTCTACTATCTTAATGACACAGTCAAAGAGTCTGTCAGATTCATTTGACATGATCCCCCCCCCCATGAATCCATGCTGACTTGCATCCTGGAGACCATGCTCCTCTAGATAGTTCACCAACCTTTCCTTTAGTATGGTCTCCATGAGCTTGCCCACAATAGAGGTCAGACTGACTAGCCTGTAATTCCCTTGCTCATCCTTAGGACTGCTTTTGTGGAGGGGCACTACATGTGCTGTTCTCCAGTCCTGCAGTACCACGCTTGACTCTAGTGAACTATTAAATAAGTCTGCCAGTGGCCCTGCCAGCTCCTCAGCCAGTTCCTTTAGTACCCTTGGATGTACTCTGTCCGGGCCTGGTTATTTGTCCACCTTCAATGTCAGCAGCCCCTCCCTTACGCTATATCCTTCCCTATCCCTACATCTGTGTTCCTCCTCCCTCCCTGCTCCTCTTTCCCTCCTGAAGGCACTGGTCCATTCATCTCCCTGATGAAGACAGGACAGAAGTATTCTTTTAGCATCTCTGCTTTCCCCCTTATCCTCCACCAACTCCACCCCTTTCTTAAGCCTAACAATCCCTTCCTTATTGTCCCTTTTCTCACTTATATAGTGAAAGAAAGCCTTCTTCCCCTTCTTAATTCCTTCCACTATCTGCAACTCCTTCTATGTCTTTGCTCACCGGACTTCCTTTCTGGATTCACTAGCCAACCTCAGGTAATTTTCCCTATCCACTTTTCTTTTGGTGTTCCTGAATTTTCTATAGGCCAACCTCTTTCTCTTATTTGCTTCACTGAAGGGGAATTGGAAGCCCTGATCTGTCCTGCCTGCTTACCCACCCTGCTAAGTGCATTGTCAGATGCACTTGCCTGCTTGCTGCCTGGATTTTGCCATTTTCTGCTTTAATACTATGCCACCTGAGGACAACCTGAGGCCTGCCCAGATTTCCTGAGTGACTGCCTGAGTCTGCTAAAGCAAGACTGTTTTGCTTTGTGATGGAAAAGTAAGGGAAGAGGTGCAAGAAGTGGTGGAGAGAAGGCACTAGTCGGCACGGTAAGAAAAAAAGGTATATGTTCCTTTGCTGAGTGTTGTTTTTGTTTTCCTACAGGAGATGAATGGGCAGCAAGGGTGGACTGGCTCAGAAACATTTTTTCTACATGTATAACAGTCTGCCAGGTCCATGCCATGCTCCTGAGGTTTGTCTTCGATGGTCGGCAGAGGGACAGGCCTAGCAGACTGGTATACATGTTGAAAAAAATTGTTCTGGCCTCAGGTTATGGTGGGCAGATGGGCGGAAGAGCAGGCTGGCACAGAACAAATTCTTCTACAAGTATACCAGATCACCAAGTCCATCCCATGCTTGTGTGGTTTATTGTTGATGGTTGGTGGAGGGACAGGCCTGGCAAACTGATACATATGCTGAAAAAAATTGTTCTGTCCTCAGGTGATGGTGGGCAGAGGGGTGGACAGACAGGCTGGCACAGAACAATTTTATTCTATATGTATGACAGTCAGACAGGTCTGTGCCATGCTTGTGTGGTTAGCAATTGATGGTTGGTGGAGGGACGGGCCTGGCAGACTTGTACATATGCTGAAAACAATTGTTCTGGCCTCAGGTGATGTTGGGCAAATGGGCGGACGAGCAGACTGGCACAGATCGATTTTTTTCTACATATATACCAGTCCACCAGATCCATGTCATGCTCGTGTTGTTTGTTGTTGATGGTCGACGGAGGGACTGGCATGGCAGTCTGATACACATGCTGAAAACAATTGTTCTGGCCTCAGGTGATGTTGGGCAAATAGGCAGATGAACTGGCAGGCACAGAACAATTTTTTTTACATGTATGCCAGTCCACCAGGTCCGTGCTGTTACACGAGGTCCCTGCACCCTAATTGGTACCCCCAGAGGTACACCGCAGACAGCTAGCATTTAGGTATATGTTATACTAACATATAGGGCTAAGGGCATCTACTGTATAAGAGTAGATGTCAGGATATGTATGCACTTTATTGCTATACACTTTATTTTCCAATATATATATATGTATTTCTTGCTTATAAGATGTTAGGATATCTGTGTCCGTTTAATGATTATGATATATGAGTCAGTATTGCCATCTTCTGATGATTTGTTTTATTACACAGCATGTACAAACTGTACCTGTTTGTTTCCACAAAGTGATGACTACTACAAAATTGTATAATGTTATCTTTGACTGAGGAGCCACCTCTAATTTAGCCAATAGGGCTTGTCTCTGTAACTAGAAATATTTCTATTTTACAGTAACCATGGTAATTATTGTAGGTATATAATGTAAGACATTACGTCTTCTACCTCGGAGACCCCAGGAGACATGAACATTCCTCGAGGTATAGGGAGCGCTTAGCATTGGCTCCCCAGTTCCTATTGGCAAGAACTGCTTAGGGCAACTGTGATTATCCTTTTGGTAGTAATAAACAAGTTTTATAACTCCTATGCAATGCGTCTGTGATTCCTTGCATTCCCATTATTGCCAAGAACCTGAGAGTGAGGTTTAGACCTCCTGACAGTGCCATGCTTGTGTGGTTTATTGTTGATGGTCGACAAAGGGACAGGCCTGGCAGACTGATACACATGCTGAAAAAAATTGTTCTGGCCTCAGGTGATGGTGGGCAGAGGGGCGGATGAGCAGGCTGGCACAGAACAATTTGTTTCTACATGTATTCCAATCCGCCAGTTCCCTGCCATGTTCATGTGGTTTGTCTTCGATGGTCAGCAGATGGACGGGCCTGGCAGACTTAGCCGCCCTAGCCACCCTGCCCATCATTACTAAGGCCAGAACAATTTTTTCTACATATATACCGGTCTGCTAGGTCCATGCCATGTTTGTGTGGTTTGCTGTTGATGGTCGTTGGAGGCTTAGCAAATTGGTATACATGTCAAAAAAATTAATGTGGCAGTTTGGGCAAAATGTGATATTTAATTAAGAGTTGCAAATTGTACTGCACCTGTAAATGTTGAAGTGATCTAATCGTATCTGTTCATTATGTAAATACTATAAAAAATGGTACAGTACTACAATTTTAATTGTGCTGTAATTGTGGAATCCTTTGTGTGCAATGCTGTTTCAAAGTATGCATTTTGTATGACAGTCAGTTCCGTTCATCCCTTCTTCCAGTTGTCTGTAGACAATGGAGGGAGTGATGGGCACAGACAAATGGCAAACGGAAAAAAAAAATTGTTTTGTGTATATAATGGAAGGAAGCGGGACAGGCATAGAGGAATGGCACACACAAATTGTTCTGGTCTCTGATGATTGAATATGAATGGCTGTCCAAGCCAGAAGGCACAGAATAATTATTTTCAAACTGTATACCAGTCCACTGAGTCCAACCCTTGCTCCTGTGGTTAGTTGATGCTGGATGGTGGCAAGATGGTGGGTCTAACATGTTGGCACACATGTTGAAAACAATTGTTCTGGCCTCTGGTGATGGCAGAGGGAAGGGTGGCCAAACCAGCAGGCACAGAACAATTATTTTCAACCAGTATATCAGTCCACTGCTTCCATCCTTACTCTTGTGGTTTGTCAATGTTGCATGGTGTTGGGAGGGGGGTCTGACAGACTGGCACAAATGCTGTAAATAATAGCTCTGGTTTCTGGTGATAGAAGAGGAAGGGGTGGCTGAATCAGCAGGCACAGAACATTTATTTTCAATCTGTATACCAGTCCACTGGGTCTGTCCTTGCTCCTCTGTTTTGTCAATTCTGCATGGCGTAGGGAGGTGATGAAGGGAATTTATTTAGTTTTTGTTGACCGGGAAGGAGGACTAGACACATTTTTGCCTATTTTTAGCCTCGTCCCTGGAGGGTGGGGGATACAGATGGATGCCAACTGAAACCGAAACAGATTTTTAGCTGTTGGTAGTATTTTTAGTGAACAGAGGAACTTTGTCCAGGACACCAGAGAAATTCCCTACTCTTTTTTTTGGGAAGTGCCACAGAATCTTTAACATCCATCTGAACTACAACCAGAACAGGCAGATGAGACCTCGGTTTAAAGTCTCATCTGAAAGACGGCACCTCAAGAGTGCAGCACCCCTCTCATGCTGCACTACAGTATCAGTATTAGGATTTAACCCAAGTGTCTGGGGTCTAACAGACTGGCACACATGTTGAAAACAATTGCTCTGGCCTCTGGTAATGGAAGAGGGAGGGATGGTCAAACCAGCAGGCATAGAACAATTATTTTCAACCTGTATACCAGTCTGCTGGGTCCGACTCTGGCTCTTGTGGTATGTTGATGCTGGATGCTGTATGGAGGGGATCTAACAGACTGGCACACATGTTGAAAACAATTGCTCAGGCCTCTGGTGATGGAAGAGGGAGGGGTGGCCAAACCAGCAGGCACAGACTATTTTTTTTCAATATGTATACCATTCCACTGGCTCTGTCCCTCAATCATCTCTCAGTACTTGCCAGTAGCATGACAGTTAACAAAAAAAAAAAAAAAATTTTGGGGGGTTAATTAAGCAAGGACTCTTTTTTTGTAAAAGTACCGTAGGCTTTTTAACATCCATCTGAACTACAACCAGAAAAGGTTGTGTAACCTGTTTATGTAAATTTTGTCTCTTGTCCACTTGACATGGAACCTTTGTAAAAGAGCATTCTGGCTCAAAGGTATTAATTCTGCAACTGAAATAAATAAATAAATACAATAAAAAATAAATGAATAAATTTGATTTGGACCTCTATTAAACATGCCAGCTCCACCATCAAAGAGTCCATGTATTTCCTGCAAAGAAGCCAAGAATCGTCACCTCTCCAGTTCTGTTCTTGCTGGTTCCATCATGCCACGGTAACACAGAATTTGCTAACTGTCAGCACAGCAATGGCACATCAGCCAAGAATGACCCTCTCCAGGACTCCCAGCTCACAAGCCAAGGGAGACTTGGCCACCGGGATGACAGCGCTTCCCCAGTCACCGCCTGACTCCACAAGCCCGGACCCAAAGCAAGCAAGTCGAGAACAACCCTCTCCAGGGTTCCTAGATCACAAGCGGAAGGAGACTCAGCCACTGGGTACATGGTACTTCCCCAGCCACCACCCAACTCCACAAGCCTGGACCCAAAGCAAGCAAGCTGAGAATGACCCTCTCCAAGGCTCCCAGCTCACAAGCTGAGGGAGACTCAGCCACTAGGTGGACGGTGCTTACCCAGCTGCTGCCCGATTCCACAAGCCAGGACTAAGGCAAGCAAGCCGAGAACAACCCTCTCCAGGGCTCCCAGCTCACAAGCCAAGGGAGACTTGGCCACTGGGTGGACAGCACTTCCCCAGCCACTACCTGACTACACAAGCCTGAACCCCTGGAAAGCAAACCAAGAACAACCCTCTCCATGGCACCCAACTCATAAGGCGAGGTAGACTCGGCCACCGGGCGGATGGCACTTCCCCAGCTGCCACCTGACTCCATAAATGCAGACCAAGGACAAGCAAGGGATGGCTGAAGACACTAACCAATCAGAACACAAGCGCATTTTCAGGCTGGTTTCTGATTGGTCCCTGCTCTGAACTCTCTTTCGAAGCTTTAAACTGCAGAAATTTTATGTTTAAACTGCTGAATTTCTCACTAAAAGTCTATAATCTCTTGATAAATCAAATTCCTGTGAATTTTAGAGTGCTAAGTTACAGGAATTTAAATGTTTATAGCCCCTTTCTGGCTGTATTCTGCTGGCCCAAACTTTTGGGCACCAAACCAATACCACATCTTTTTGTCCAGCTAATTTTGGACCCCTGCTGGCTCTGATGGACCTTTTGTCTCAGACTTGCATTTAATCTGCCCTATCCTCTCTTTCCGCAACCAAGAAGGACCATCTCCAGGGCTCCCAACTCACAAGCCGAGGAAGACTCGGCACAGGGTGATGATGCCTCCAGCTGCCACCTCGACTTCATAAGCCCGGACCCAAGGCAAGCAAGGTACAGCTGAAGACACTAACCAATTGGAACACAAGTGCCTTTTTGGGCTGGTTTCTGATTGGTTCCTGCTCTGAACTTTCTTTCTGAGCTTCAAACTGCACAAATTTTATGTTTAAACTGCTGAATTTTTCACTAATAGTCTATAATCTCTTGATAAATCAACCTGCTGTGAATTTTAGAGTGCTAAGTTAAAGGAATGTAAGTGTTTACAGCCCCTTTCTGGCTGTGTTCTGCTGGTCCAGACTTTGGGGCACCAAACCAATACACGTCCTTTTGTCCTGCTAATTTTGGACCCCTGCTGGCTCTGACAGCCCTTTCGTCTCAGACTTGCATGTAATCTGCCCTCTCCTCTATTTCTGCAGCCGAGAATGACCCTCTCCAGGGCTCTCTCCAGGGCTCCCAGACAAGCTGAGGGAGACTTGGCCACCAGGTGGACAGCACTTCCCCAGCTGCCTCCCTACTCCACAAGCCTGGACTCAAGGCAAGCAAGGTACTGCTGAAGCTGCTAAACAATCGGAAGGCATGTGCTTTTCCGGGCTGGTTTCTGATTGGTTCCTGCTCTAAATTCTGTTTCTAAGCTTCAGATTGCAGAAATTGTACATTTGAACTGCTGAATTTTCCATTAAAAGTCTGTAATCTCTTTTGCTAAATTAAACTGTTATTAATTTTAGAGTGCTAAGTTAGAGGACTTTAAGTGCTTACAGCCCCTTTCTGGCTGTGTTCTGCTGGCCTAGACTTTTGGGCACCAAATACATGTCCTTTTGTCCTGCTAATTTTTGACCCCTGCTGGCTCTGACAGCCCTTTTGTCTCAGATTTGCATTTAATCTGCCCTCTTCTGTCTTTCCACAGCCAGCCAAGAATGACGCTCTTCATGGCTCCCAGCCCACAAGCCAAGGGAGGCTCAGCCACTGGGTGAATGTCACTTCTCCAGCCTCTGCCAGACTCCACAAGCCTGGATCCAAGGCAAGCAAGGTATGGCTAAAGCCGCTAATTTTCTGCCTGCTCACCCATCGCCACCCCCCGTTATGAAATACTTTATCTTCCCGCCCCTTCACCACCCAACCCCCTGTTACGGTGGTCATCCAAAATGAGTAAATCTCTTCCCCCTTCCTCCTCCTTGCCTCTCTTTTAGAGGGTGCTGCCTCTCCTGAGTCATGTCCAAGCCAGGTCTTGCTACATTTCTTACTATTATTGAAGCCAACCTAGGTAATCTACTATGTGGGGTAATTGTTGGCTCTCCCACTTAATCTTCTTCTACCTTGTGCCATGTGCTCTTTACTGGACTTCCCACCCATCCAGAATGGAGACCATGACACTCCCTTAGAATGTCAAATACATCGCAACTATTCTAACAAATACCTATATGCTCCAACACCTCCCCTACTGCAACTGCCTTCGTAGGGTATCCTAGATAGTGGTACCAACACCAACTCACCCATACAGGGCACTCCACCTATAGTTCACTGTAATCATCCTACCCTGCACTTCACTGCCAGGGTGTTAATCTCGGTAACCTTAGGGCTATGTAGCTCCACATATATTGCCTGGCCTACCAGTGCTGACAAACCCCATAGAAGGATGAGGTCAAGAAACCTCAAACTAACCCTTGCTGCCCTAAGTAAGATTTTGCTCTTGCTCCTGCTGTGCTCAGGCAATGTTAAACTTAACTCAGGCCCACCTAAAGCCCTCCTATCTCCATCTGACATTGTAAGACTCAAAGGAATGAGTTTTATGCATGTTAATGCCTGCAGCCTTATAAAAAGGTTTACCTTGATCCAGGCTTGGGTTAGCCACACCCTGTTGGATGCTCTGGTGATTTCTGAATCCTGTCTAAGACCATCTACCCTGGATAGGGACGTCAATATTCCCAACTAACTGCTCTTCAGAGCAGACAGACAAACTAGAGGTGGAGGGGTGGCCATCTACATCAAGGACAAATACAGTATACAGTATCTTGCCTTAACTCGCCCTCTGTCAAAAACAAATGTGAATGTCTTTCCCTAAAAATGTAATTATCTTCCTCACTTGAACTCTGTATAAAAGAATGCTATCGACCCCCATCTGCTGGTTTATAGCTCCTAAAGCATCTTAGCACCACACTGGATGACGGGACTCTTGAAACTATTATCTTAGGGGACATCAATCTTGACTGGCTATCCAAATCCTCCACACCTCTTAAAACTCTGTATGACTCTTTTGAGCTGGTGCAACTGATAGATGAACCCACATGCCCAAACAAAAAAAAACAAGCAACAGTATACTGTTAGATGTAATCTTAGTAACTATCTTAGTAACTATTATTTTCCCATGCCGGCACCTTTTTCTCGGATGTCAGTGATCACTGTTTCATTGCTGGCATTAGATCAACTCATAGGACAACTTCTGTTTCAAGGTTTACCACTAAGAGATCCAGACATAACTTCGACCTGTTTGCTTACATTGATGAGCTGAAATAGTCCCTACATTGGCAGGACATCTACTTGGCTAACACATTTACTACAGCTTATGACATCTTTTATGAAATAGTGTCCAAGGCCTTAAATCAGTATGCCCTCATGGTTAAAGTCAGAGTAAGGAATAAAGCTTGTCAATGGTTTATGGTGGAACTGGAGGCCTCTATGATAGCTAGGGATAAGTTCTGGAAGACAACGTATAGAACTAAGACTGAGGCAGATTGGTGCCAGTTTAGGAAGGCACGGAATCTATGCACAAAAATGATCAAAGAAGCTAAGGCTGCATTTTATCGTGCTGAGCTAATCTCAGCTGCCAAATCCTCCTCCAAATTTTGGAAGACCTTCAAGGAACTGTCTGGACATATGCCCAGCAACTCCCTTCTTCCTAAGATTAACTTAGGGAACACCTCTATCTGTGATAGATTGGGGATCCTGGATTCCTTTAACAATCATTTGGCCACTGCAGGTCATGCCTTTGACAGCTCCCCTGCATGCTTGTTATGTTACCAACTTGGACTACAAAACCATGATTCTTCTCCTCTCAATTCAGTCTTCTCATTCCAACCTGCTTCCGTGAAAGAGGTTGAAGAGCTTCTACTTCAGCTAGACATCAAGAAAAGTGCTGGAGCTGACTACCTTAACCCCTACTTCCTAAGGATTGCTTACCACGTTTTAGCCATGCCAATCACTCACCTATTCAATCTGTTGTTGTCCCAGGGGATCCTACCCCCTCTATGGAAAATTGCTCATGTGATCCCACTGTTTAAATTGGGACACCACTGTGACCTTAACAATTACAGACCCTATTTCTCTCCTTCCTATTCTGTACAAGATGTTGGAAAAGATAGTGAGCAACCAACCTAGGACTTATCTTGAATCCATGAACCTATTAAATCCCACACAATCTGGATTCAGAGCAAAGCATAGTACCATTTCAGCCCTGGCTAAGGTAACCAATGATTGGCTGCATGACCTGGATAGTAAAAACTTTGTGCTACATTCCTGGACTTAAGCAAGGCTTTCTGCACCATTGAGCATAGCCTGCTTCTCTGCTCCCTAAGGAGCATAGGTCTGGATTCATCATCTCCGCAATGTTTAGCCAATTGCCTTTCAGGTCGGCTACAGCAGATTAAGGCAGAAGGTAAGCTTTCCCCTCTTAAACCCTTGCAAAGATGCATCCTTGGACCTCTACTATTGACCATTTATATTAACAATATTAATGATAGAATAAGCAAAGTCAAAGTACATTTGTTTGCAGATGACACAGTACTGTACTTAAGTCACCTGAGGCTGCTTGTGCAGATCTCCAGGCTGAATTTAACTTGCTGCAGAAACAGTTGTTACATAAAAAGCTCCTACTTAATGCCAAAAAAACAAAAGTGATGCTCCTCTCTCCTGGCAGTCAAGTAAGGAACCTGGCCAGCTCTGGATCCCCTCTACAAATCACAGCAATCATAGGTGAAAAGCTGGAATTTGTGTCTAAATTTAAGTACCTAGGTGTGTGGCTTGACCACACCCTATCATTTGCTTAACATCTTGAGGATTTGATAAAGAGATTAAGGCAGAGGGTGGGCCTGTTTTTTTGAATCAATAACTTTCTCACTAAATATGTTAAAATGCGCCTGGTACAAACAACATTCCTCTCCCTGGTGGACTATGCTGCCTTCTTATTCAATCAGTGCCCTTCCTCCTACCTTGCAAAATTGGACAAGCTTTATCATAGAGCACTTAGGTTCATTACGGGTCTCCCCCTATCCACACATCATTGTCCCCTCTATGCTGCTGTAGGGTTGTCCTCACTTCAGTGTAGGTGCAACAGAAATGCTGCTCTTTGGACTCTCAGAGCCTTATCTAAAAAGCTTCCCAAATACATTACGGACAGTCTCCCAATATGCGTGCCTGGATGCTATGCGCTGAGACGCTGCTCCTTTCTTGCATTATACATACCCAAGGTTAAATCATGGTTTAGCAGAGCAGCATTTAGCTTTGTGCTGCCCACTCTGTGGAATAATCTGTAAAAAGTGCTGAAACTAAGTTTCCTTATCAGCTTGGAAACATTCAATACCTGATATGCATGCACTGTGAGGGAATCCTGTAACTGCTACCCTCATACCTAGTATGCCACTGAACCATGGGTACCCTCTGACCTTGCTTGTCACCATTTTTGTCACCATTTATGCTTGCTGCCCTGGCCATAGTCTGGTACCAATCCTCATATATCCAGTCATCTATCCCTCAAATAAGTTATCCATACACCACTGTCTCCTCTCCAGATAGCTTTGTGAGGTCAGTGTCTATAGATATGTCTCATAAGGGATCTCTCTCTCCCTTTGCTGGTCTCCCAAAATAAAGAAACAGTACATGTCAGCACGTTATTTACTGGGACTTTCTGTGTTGCTGTCTGCTCCTTTCCATTCCAATACAGTTAACACACAGAATCAATGGCTGGACATCCTTGATCTTCAAAGATGTGAGTAATTCATTTAACACTTAGGCTTAACATTGTAATAAGCACTGCATATAAAGCCCTCCTCTCCTAGTCCCCAAAAACAAAGACACAGCACATAACAAATCAATACAATACTGTAGTAGTCTAATTTTATTTTCAGTAGCTGCCCCATTATTCACTATGAGCTTCTATTTTGCCAACTTCTCCAGCTCAATTCCACACCACAAAATGAAATGAATGCTTGTTTTTTTCATTTGTTATTTATTTTTGTTTGTTCGTTTAATTTTTTATGACACTCAGCCCTCCCTTCAACAGCAATTCTCTATTCAGTCTCCTTTCCCAGTCCCTCAAAACTAAGCAACAGCAAACAAACAAACAAAAAAAACTAACAAAAAATTCCTAATTTAATCTTTTATGCCTGATCAGGAGTCTGATTCCATCATAATGTTTAATAACTGCCTCCTGGAGATTCAGGATTGGATGAGTGCTAGTTGGCTTAGGTTGAATTCAGAGAAAACAAGTGTTGGTTGTGGACCCTGGAGGGAGGACGACAGGGGCTTGGACTTGGAAACCCTTGGGTTTATATCTTGGGGGGCCCTGCTTCTTGCCTCTGACCAAGTGCGTAACCTTGGCGTGATTTTTAACGAAAGCCTGACTATGAAGATGCAGGTGTCAACCGTAGTCAAATCTGCCTTTTTTCATCTGAGGAACATTGCCCAGGTGAAACACTTGGTTCCACTGGAAGATCGTCCTATATTGGTCCATGCCTTTGTCACCAGCCATTTTGATTACTGCAATGCCCTCTATCTAGGGTTGCCGGGGGTGGATATCTGCCGCTTGCAGCTTGTGCAGAGTGCGACGGCCAGGTTGTTGATGAGAGTTTCAAGATCTAGCCATATGACACCTGTGCTGCATGAACTGCACTGGCTGCCAATACAGTGGCGGATCACCTTCAAGGTCGCATTATTGACCTTTAAGACACTACATGATTTGAGACCTCACTACCTGAAAGAGCTCCTGGTGCCTTACTGTCCTGCCCGTTCTCTTCGCTTCTCTAATGAGGGCTTGCTAGAGATTCCCAGGGTAGGTCTAAAGATGTCTGGAGGTAGATCTTTTGCCTATATGGCACCAACCCTGTGGAATTCTCTACCTCATCAGATACAAGATTGCCTAACTGTTGAACAATTTAAAAAAACAACTAAAGACTTTCCTTTTTGCCCTAGCATTTGCTGGAAAATAATAAGTAAGTGAATTGTATGACTGTTGGATTTATTGTTCTGAAACGTGTTTTTAAGTGCTTTGAATTATTGTAAAAGCACCCTGAGCTTGGGAAGGGCACTTGATATAAATACAATTTTACTTACTTACTTACTTGGTGATTGCAGGACATAATTTGAACATTCACTTATGGAGTTAGGATCTAATGATAGTGGATCCTGCATGATGGATGAGATCATTTGCACAGTGATGTTCTCAGTTCAATCATATCAAATACTGCAACTCCATATCCAATTCTAACAGCATAGCAGTCACTCCTAGCAAAGACATTGCACAATTTATTTATTGATCGGAAAAAGAGACAGCACGTCTTTTAAAATTGTCAGTCAAGTTTTCAGTAAAAAAACTCCCAATTCCAAACCTCTACTGCATAACACTGGAATAAATAATATGTTTTGTGAATGAGAGGCAAAATGATGTATTAACTTACAATTAAACTTGCTTTATCAGTACTTTGTGTGGTAGAAGTGTCAGTGCAGTTATCAGTCAAATAAGCTTGATGACATTCGCACTGACATTTCAAACAGATGTGCTGCCTGATTTTGTAGGTGAGGATTTATTGCTGTTTGTTGATCTGCAAAACACACACTTCAGACTTGGAGGGGGCATGTATTGTTACAGACTTATCTAGTAGTGGTTTCTTTACCAAGGGATGTGTGCAGCTGAATATCTTATGAGTCTTAAGTAGCAGTGGTTAGAGATCTGCATTTGTGTAACAGTGCATGTAGGAAAAAAAAAACAGAAAAAAAAGCTTGCAATATCTCTCTCTCTCATAAGGGATCTTTCTCCCTTTACTGGTCTCCCAAAATAAAGACACAGGCCCAGATATTCAAAAGAGTTGCACCATACGCAATAGGGTTGCACCAGTGCAGGTCCGAAAATGCACCTTTCTGCAATATTCAGCGGGAGGCAGTTGTGCCCCCCCAAATCACGCTGAGCAACAGCGCAATGATAATGAATGTATGCGCAACTGAAGAGGGAGGAACCATGCATAAATGGCACAGTGCAATATTCAACAACATGCGCCATGCGCAGTAGGGGAGCCAGCGGAAGTTGTGCCATAGCAGAAATGAGCCAAAATAAAAAGGAGCAAGGAAGAGGTGCAAGAACGCTACAGGGAAGCCTCAAGTTGTGGAACTATAGCCAGCCACACAGGCAACACACATACACACAGGGCAGGACAGTGAAAGGGCACCTGGAACCCACAGGCTCAGGGGAAGGTGTGGGGAGCCACAGTGCAGAGGGGGGCAAGTACTTGCCACACAGCAGTGAGGTCAGCACATTCAGGTGTTCCCGGTGCAGGGGAAGTAGCAGCCAGGACAGCAGGGGAACACAGAAACAGCTGCCAGGGGGTGAACACAAACCAGGGACATGGCCAGTGCCACCATCCAGATGGAGGCAGTAATGAGGGGGGGTGAGAAGGAGGGCAGCAGGGGGGCGTGGCCATGGGAGGGCCCGTTGGCAGTATGCCCCCAACAGGCAGTCCCGAGCCCGCACCAGCTTCGAGCTGTATAGTGATACGGAGATCATGGGCCGGTACCACCTGAATCGGGCAATTCTGGGGCGGCTCTGTGAGCTGTGCAGTGATGTGATGCAGGCACCCACATGACGGAGCCATGCTCTGTCAGTGGAGATGAAAGTGACAGCTTGCATGTGCTTGCTCGCCACGGGTACCTTCCAGAGACCAACTGGGGACACCACAGGCATAACCCAGTCGGCCGCGTCACACCACCTCACCCATTTCCTCAGTGCACTGCTGCCACATGCTGCGGAGTACATCCATTTCCCCAGCACACCAGTGGAGTGCACAGCAAACATACAGGAGTTCCACAGGGTAGCACGTATGCCTGGCGTGCTAGGGGCAATAGACTGCACCCATGTGGCCATCCGCACACCACCTGGCCCGAGGGGCCGCATATACTCATCGGAAGGGCTATGCTAGCATCAACTGCCAGGTGGTGTGCGATGCCAGGGTGTGAATAATCAATGTCTGTGCCACGCACCCTGGGGGAGGACACAATGCCTTCATCTGGCACCAGTCAGCACTGTGCCATAGATTCGAGAGTGGGGATATCCCCACTGGCCACCTAGTGAGTGAGTATGCAAACCACATGAACAATCATAGGGCCTGGAGGGGCATGGTCAGAGATGACATGGGTAGTGGCCTACATGGCCCATGGCAGGGCGATGCTGATCACCAAACTAACATCCACCCTCTACACAAGGGTGACAGTGGATACCCACTCCGTCCCTGGCTGCTCACACCATACCAGTCGCCCGCGACCCCATCGCAGCAATGCTACAATGAGGCACACGCCACCACACGTAATGTCATCGAGCGGGTGTTCAGGATGCTGAAGGCATGTTTCCGTTGCCTGGACACCTCTGGCGGTGCCCTACAGTACAGCACCTCAAAGGCCTGCAGGCTATTCCTGGCCTGTTGCATCCTGCACAACATGGCCAATGAATGTGGGATAGCCGTACAGGTCGAAGAGGGGGGACAGTGATGGGGATGATGAGGACACCGGTGACAATGGTGATGGGCAGCCCACCCCTTGGGCGACGGGACCCCCGACTGCTCCGTCTGGCACAGCTGCACTGGGACACCATCATGGAGGAACACTTCAGCCAATCCAGGTAAGTCATGGGGCCATGTGCAGCCACCAGTGGCTAAGGCACAACCCACAAACACACATGGACACACAGCAGGGTGAATGCCGTCAAGGGAAGTGGCCGGGCATGGAACCACACACACCAACAGGGATGGGTGAGGCCTAACATGGCACGCGGACAGACACACACACACA
Organism: Neoceratodus forsteri; assembly: GCA_016271365.2. Lineage (NCBI taxonomy): Eukaryota > Metazoa > Chordata > Ceratodontiformes > Ceratodontidae > Neoceratodus > Neoceratodus forsteri. The sequence goes on from CM057451.1 coordinate 422,477,807, forward strand.
CACACATACACTATGCACCAGACATGCACAAAGGGTAGGAGGCACACCGACCCAGAATGCCACCCCTAGCCACACACATGTCCACAGACCACCATGCCCACTGCCTGTCATTGTGCATGTGTCAGATGCTGGGCACCATTGCACATTGGTGTACAGTGCAATGCAGGCATCATCATGCACATGCAACTGTGAACAGCAGCCAGGAGGGTGTGCAGATGGACTGTGTGTCTGCGTGCAGGGCCAGGTACCAACCCGTGCATTGCCCGCTGAATGACACAATGCACACAGGGCAGCATCAGACAGTAGCCACGTTGGGAGACAGGTCAGTTATGCTCCACAGTGCCCCGGCCACCACGGATGTGTGGGCGACCCCGCCTAGACCTGCCAGCACTGACAGGCTGACCACTGGCCTCATGGGGTGGCACCGATGGTCCCCCAGGGGTTCCACTGCGTGAATGCGACCGTGCTCGCGCAGGGGTCTGCAGCATCCCAAACATGCCTGCGCCAGGTGTGCTCAGGATGCCCACAGCAGAACCCGGTGTCGACAAGGATGATGTCACATGACGCCGGGAACAGGGGTGGACAGTGCACTACGTGGTGTCTGCAATGCATGGGCAAATAACTGTGTTCCCATTGTGGCCATGACAGCAGTGAATGCCTGTGTCTGCCTGTTAATGGCAGCGGTCACATCCTTCAGCAACTGGCTCATCCCTGCCAGGAGCAGAGCGGTGTGTCTGCTGCAACACTCCTCTGTCCACTCCAGAGCTGCACTCAGTGCATCCACCGCCGTCACAAGCCGCATCTGCTGATTGACTGATGCTTGCAGTATGCAGGTGTGCTCATCCAAGAGGTCATCTGCCTGATCAGCATTCTGTCCCTCAGGGTGTGCACAGCCCTGATGCTCAGCACCCCTTGAGGGTGGGTGCTGCACACCAGGACCAGGCCTGGGCATGTCCACAGGCAGTGCACTGACGCTGCCCCCTGACACTGTACCCCCAAGCCCATAGGCTGACTGCTGATGCTGCCCCTCCAGCTGCCACTCCTCAGGGCTCACTGGTGCCACTGCAGTGGCTACAACAGTCCCACTGTCCTGTGCACACACCAGTGCTGCCACCGGTGCTGACAGGCACAGGCTGGGACTGTGATGACATGCAGGCCTCCACGGCTGCACCACCCACAGCCATGGCTGCGATGTTACCTGCTGTGTGGCCATCCTGTGGCACACATATGTCACTGCCCATGACGTTGGCGACATCTTCATCGGTGACGGACCTGGCACCAGCCCAAGTCACGGCATGCTGGCATCCATGGACGCTGGCACACTGGGACATGGGCAGGGCCTCCTCTGCACCTGTTCCAACAACATCAGTCTGGACATCCAGGCGGGCCCACTGTCACACTGAGCTGCATATTCCTGTGGAGGTGGATGGGCCCTACTCCATCTCCATCTGACTGGCCTCAGTGGAGAGGCCCACCACCGCTGACCCATGCAGATGCTCAGGAGCTGTAAGGGAAAACAAAGTTGCGTTACTACATGTGACCTACCCTGCCCCCCCCCAATAGACAGACCATGACCTACCATGCAGTGACGGGCTACTACCCATCTGGAATCCACCACCCGGAACAGCCTCAATGGCACAATGCTGCATGCTGCCAGCAACCCTCTCCTCCTGTGGGGTCAGGCGTAGCACCTCTGGCTGTCCCCCACTTGTCACAGATCGTGCTGCCCTGATGGCAGACACCTTCTCCTTAATCCTCCTCCTGTCTGTGCCCATCTTCTTCTTGCACTCCTGCACGGAGCACTGGTGGCGGCCATGCAGGTTCACAGCACATGCCACTTCCTCCCATGCAGCAGCATGGGCCTGTGGTGTTCCCTGGCGTCCGCTGAGAAGCGGCTCCTGGTCCAGGTAGGCCTCAAACAGGGCATCCGTCTCGGCCTTGGTGAAATTTGGCCACCTCCTCCTCCCAAAACTCTGTTCCTCTTCTCCCACAACTCACTTAGTCATGATTCAGCCTGTGAGAATGACAGTTGTTACCTGTGACTGTGCAGTCCCATGCATATCCCAAAATCCACAGTCCACACTCCCAAACAGCATGCAACTCACCAATAGACTGCAGTAACTGACTATGGCCAGTGCAGCCCAATGTCACACTTTTATAGCGCAACCCATGCAAATGAGGTGAGGCGCAACTTTAAGTGGATGCAGATTGCAGTGCTGTGCCATTGAATGGCTGATTAGCTGATTTGCATATGACGGCTGAATATCGCGCTTTCGCACTTTGTGCAATTGTGTTGAACGTGCTGAGCCAAGGGCACAGTTCTGTGTCATGCACAGTACACACCTAACTGCGCATGCCCGGGTTGATGATACAGGTGCCTGCCTCACTGCTGATGTGCTGTGTGCGGGAGGCATTGCAGGGCACGGCCACCATTGTGCCAGTGGCGCTACAGTGATGTTCACCTATATGGCACTGGGGCACTGGGGCATCGTAGGCATACTGGGGCAACAGCGCAGTAGAATGCTACTGGAGGTGACACACAGGCACCCAATCGTGCTACACGCATTTGGTTCCAATCGCGCTGTGGCTGTCCGTGCGCCAGAGACCCTTGGCCCTGTGCCCAACCTTTGCCCCTAGGTGCCATGCGTCAGGCAAGGGTGCATCACTATCGTGCTGTTCGGTGACTGCACGATAGGGAATGGCAGCACTGTACTGCGCAGCATCTGCACGTGGCGTAACCGTGCTGCAGAGTGCCATTTTGACCCTACTGAGCAAGAGAGATGGCATGGAGGAGAGCTGCCCAATGGAGCCAGATTGAAATGGCAAACCTGGTTGCCATTGTGGAGCCACTTGTTGGCCCACTGTTTGGGGAGGCACCCCTGGACAGGTCCAGGAGTCAGGGGTGGCAGGAGGTGGCCGATGCCCTGGAGGAGACCACAGGAATGGGGCGGACGGTGGAGCAGTGCCGCCACAGATATGGGGACCTGAGGCGGAGGGACCCGGACCTGCTTGCCTGCCTGTGGGCACATGCCAGGAGGGGCACGGTGCCACGGCCAGGTAGGTGTAACGTCCATACACTTTTATCTTCCATATGGGTATCACGGTTGCATGTGTCCAGAACATGGGGGGGACCATCCGGTGTTGGCTGTGGTGGTGTTATCAGGGTGTGGGGTGGGTGGGTCTGGCTGTTTGGGATTGCACACACATGGGGGCAGGCTGACTTAGCTACAGGATTGTACTGATGTTCCTCTCTCCATGTTTGCACCTTAGGCCCAGAAGAGAGAAGGCTGGTGAGGGAGAGGAGGCACCAGCTGGAAGACCGGACCACCAGGAGGGGCGAAGGTCCACAGCGGCAGAGGGACCAGCCTGATGATGGTGAGTGTCTTACATCCATGATTACTATTGCATGCTGTGTAACAGGGCGGGCAGCGGGGCATGGCCGCCATCCATTGACACCACTGCTATGCACGCAACTTGTTACAGTCAGCACTGTCCAGTGGCACTGCATGTCTGGGAGTGCGTCAATGGTGGTCCATGCATGCATCAGGTACATGGCTGTGCCACTGCCTTTGCACCACATAGCCATGTCACTAAACAGCCATGGTGGTGCTGTGCAGGACTTGGCCAGTGGGTGTGTGCAGCGGTCCACATGGTTGTGTGCACCTGGGTGGGCAGGTCTTGTGGACACGATCACTGTGAGTGGTCACACACCATCACAGAGGCATGTCCCATGGCCGTATGCCATGCACAATGGGTGGGCTGTATGGGGCTGTGCATTCACACCTATTGACTCTGTTCCCTTGTCCTAGGTGGATGGCAGCTGCACATGATCCGGGAGGCGCTGCAGGAACTACTGACTGTTGCCAGGGCATCGCTGGACATCCTGCAGAGGATTGAGAGGCTGGGGGTCAGCCGGCGTCATGGCAGGAGGAGCAGCCGGAGTGGGGAGTGGGACTCCCACTGAGCATCACAATGCCCCTGATTTCCCCTACCCCTGGACCCACCCTCACACCCCTCCTTCCTTGTACCATTTGTTCACCCCTGCCCTTACCCACCCCACCTTGTTTGTGGCCCTCCCCCCACACATTTGTAAATAATTGTACATAGTTTTGTTTGATGTTTTTAAATACATTTCTTTTGTTATGACTACTGTGGTGGTTTCTGATTTGCAGCAGGCTATAGGTGCTCAGCTGCAGTGGTGTGCATGGCATCAGGGGTGGTGCAGTCATGGGCATGTGTGTTTCCGTGGGAAAGTCACTATGGTGTGGGAGTAGCTATCAGTCACTGTCTGTGGTGAGTGTTGTTCCCTGTGCACTGGATGACTGTGTGCAGTGGTCCGTGGTGCATGCTCTGTGTCCATGGCGCACCTGTCAGCCCGTCCATGGCCTGTGCAGTTGACACCCTTGCATGTCTGTGACCTGCACAGTCCACTGGCATGTCAGTGGTGGCTGTCCATGCAGGACAGCCACTGTACCTGTCACAATGCTGGGTTGCCTCCAGTCACTGGTGTGGTGCATGGCTGCCTTGGGTGACACTGTGGCCTCTGCTGTTGTTGTCCCACCTCCATGCTGTGGCTTGTGTGTGTTGCAGGGGATGTGCACCACTGTCTGTGGCTTGTGCTCTGGGCAAATGCTGGTGGCGTACAGCTCCACAGTGCCTGCGCAGGGTGGCTGGCACTCCTGTGCCATGGAAGACTGCTGGCCGTGTGTACATGGTTTCCATGGCCCCATGCTGGGGGCTTGGTTGCCTCACTACTGCATCCCTGTGTAGGTGTGCCCTTGGGTATGGGTGGGTGTTTGTCCATGCACTGTGTTGCATCTGGTGTGGTGCATGCTTCCATGCACCACTGTGGGTGTCTGCGCTGGCTGTTGTGGCCAGTTCTGGGTCGGGGTGTGTCATTGGGATGGTGTGCAGGATGCTGTACCACTGGTGGTGGGGTCCGGGGCATGCCCTGCCACGAGTGGGGTACCTCATGTGCCAATGCATGGTCAGTCTCTCAGCTGTACCTCGGGGGGGGGCTGTGCGTGGTGGCACTGTGTATGCCGTCTTTGCATCGCTGTGTGCTGCCACCCACTGATGGGTGCTCGTGGTGGGGCTGCCTTGCATGGTTCTGTGGTGCACAGGGTTGCATTGTCACAGTGGGGGTGGTGGCATGCATGGGGTATCCTGCACTGGTGGACGCTGCTCCTGGGCAGGGTGTCTGGGGGTCACGGTGCAGGGTGTGGTCTGCATTGGTGGGATGGTGTGGCACGGGGTGGTCGGCCCTCCTTGTGTGCCGGTCACAGCTTGCCAGGGGGTGTGATGGGGCACCATGGCCCAGCTGTGGGTTGGTTGCTGGTCTCCATGGGCCAGTGGTTATTCCAGCCCTCCCCCAGTTGTGCAGTGCATGGCGTGTGGGGGGATGATGTCTGTTCTGCTGTGTGTTCCTCTGCCCATCTGTGGCATGGGTGATGGGCTCCTGCATCCCTGGTTGTCCTGTTACATTGCTTCCCTGCTGCTGGGGGGGGCATCCCTGGTTGCACTATGGCACATCTGGACTGCTCAGCTGAACATCCCTTGTTGCACTATGGCGCATCAGATATGCTCAGCTTCCCCTCCCTAGTTGCGCTATGGCGCAGGTGGTGCGATATTCAGTCATCAGGTGTAGGCGCAACTTGGCCAGCGCAGTTTTTGAATATCACACCTCTTGCACATGGGAGCAATGATTTGCACTTGCTCCTGCTGTTGCGCACTTTTTGGGTGCAGTTTGAATATCTGGGCCACAGTACATATCTTTAAGAGGCACATTATTTACTGGGACTTTCTGTGTTGCTGTCTGCTCCTTTCCATTCCAGTACACACAGAATCAATGGCTGGACATCCTTGCTCTTCAAAGATGTGAGTAATTAAATTAACATTTAGGCTTAACATTGTAATAAGCACTGCATATACAGCCCTCCTCTCCTAGTCCCCAAAAACAAAGACACAGCACATAACAAATCAATATGATACTGTAGTAGTCTAATTTTATTTTCAGTAGCAGCTCCAATATTCACTATGAGCTTCTATTTTGCTGACTTCACTGGCTCAATTCCACACCACAACATGAAATGAATGCTTGTTTTTTTTTCATTTGTTATTTATTTTTGTTTGTTCATTTAATTTTTTATGACACTCAGCCCTCCCTTCTACCGCACTTCCCTACTCAATCTCCTTTCCGAGTCTCTCAAAACCAAGCAACAGCAAATAAAATAAAAACTAACAAAAAACTCCTAATTTAATGTTTGTACAGTAACATTATTAACTCAGAACTTCTGTGCTGCTGGCTGGTCTGGCTCCCCTGTACATCATAGCAAGTAATGCTGTTTTTTTCTTTTCTTTTTTTTTTTTTTTTTTTTTGCAATTGTCTCGAACTACATTGCCATTTGCTTGTTTTTCACTCAGCCCTCCCTTACAGGGTGACTTCCTGTACAGTAGCAGCCACATTATTCACTTGGAGAGTCTATGCTGCTAGCTGGTCTGCTCCACTCCCCTGTATACCATAAAAAGTAGTACTGTACTTGTTTTTCCCCCTTGCCTTGCATTAAAGTGGCAGATGCTTTTACAGGACCCAGCCACCCCTTGGATCCTTTACCTCCCTCCCTCTGCTTGTGATCTGGTTACCTTTCCTGGTCCTCCAAACCCAAGACACCGTACATTTCATTTTGTTTAGCAGTCAGGTTCTTTACTAGAAATTTCTGTGTTGCTGGCTGCTACTGCTCCATTACTGTAGATCTAACAGGATTACTTTTGTGTTTGTGTTGTTGTGCTTTTTTTAAAGTAATTTCATTTTTTACTTAAATCAAGTGTTGAACATCCTTGATCTTTAAAGACCTGTGTCAATAATTAAACACTTACAGGTAGGCTTAACACTGTAATAAGCACTCCATATAGAGCCCTCCTCTTCTGCCTTCCCCCCACAAAAAAACAAAGACTCGGCACGTAAATATTATAGTCTAATTTTAGTTTTAGTAGAAGCCCCATGTAATTTTTGTTGCAACCACAATATTCACTTGGAGGTCAGTGTTGTTGGCTATTCTAGCTCTATTTCCCAAAAGGGAAGTTAAAGACCGTCAGTGACCAGTGATTGCTTTTTGTAAACTGTAGAAATCCATTGCTCCTCCATCACCTCTCACCCCTACCCCAACTTGATGGTTTCATAGACCACAAACAGGAACATTCTCACCAGGAGCAAGACACTTCCTTGCATTCCCTCCCCGATGGTTTGCCATATTTCACCCCTTCAACACGTTAGCCTCTAGCAATTAACCAGTGCTCATTTAATTCATATAACATGTCTGGAGACTGCAGTCCTAGTAAGTGGTGTAGGCTGTTTTTTTTTTGTTGTTTAACCAGGATTGACACACTGAGCTGAAAGCTTGTTTACAGGTGTGACCTGGGAGCACAAGGAAGTTAAGTGGCTCATTTACGATCCTCAAGTATGCACTAAGGTAGCTGTGGGATTCAAACCCAGGTCTCCAGATCTGCAGCTCAGAGCCTTAACCCACTGCTCTTATTGTTTATGAAAGGTTGAGACAAATTCAGTGACCAACGGCAGATCAATGTTAAATCATTTTTTGAAGCCCTGGGTTTCTCAGCTGACACTGATGCTGCATGTATTGTGTATTATTGCCTTGAGACTGTGACACAGCCACTACAGTTCCAATGCACTTTACTCTCCTCTATAAGGAGACACCATTAAGTTGTGCCCTGTTCATTGCACAGACACAAAATCACTTAAATCACTTAATGTGTGTTTGTAGTTGGAACAATATTCTGTCTCATGGATAACCTATCGCAGCACTTTATTTCTCACAGTATTGTAACATGGGCCCTGGCAGTTAGTGTGTCAAACATGTCAAATTGAGAGCTCAGATATAAAAAGCATGTAATGTGTTATGTTCAAATGATATTTTGTCCATAGTGATTAGGTTTATTTAGGTACTGCCTGACATTTGGAGTGTATCAATGTGAGAGCTTGCTACACAGATAGCCTCTAATCACATTCTTGATTTGGTATCCTCATATATGATATTCTGCCAATGGGTAACAGATGGGGGGGGGGGCGGATGTTGCACTCTTTCCTTTTGGCAAGTATGAATGAAAACACGTCTTCCTATAGTAGTAATGCCTGATTGACTTATTGTTGGCCAGTATGATGTTACCACTGTAGGAGGACACCTTTTCATTCATACTTTCATTCACACTAAACATAATGAGGAAGAACACAAGCTAACAACAAACATTCATAGCAGACAGTAAAAAAAATATTGTTTTAATATTATGGGTAGCAGTTTGGGGGGCAGTTTACACTCATTCATTTTGGCAAGTACTGCACTGTATTAATGAAAACATGTCCTCCTATAGTAGTAACACCTGATTGGCTGATTGTTTGACATTTAGATATTGTTATACTGTAGGAGGATGCCTTTTCACTTCTACTTTCATTCACACCAAACATAATGAGAAAGATTGCAAGCTAAATTCTGTACACCCTCACCCACTAGCCTCACCTCCCTCATCTGTAAAAGTAGGAAAAAGTACAGCAGATCCCATTGGAAAATGTGTATCTATCTGTACCTCAAGGAAATTAAAAAAGTACCTCTCACCTGGGCTAAAAGGTGTAAATATATTATACAAATGGGTAAAATCAGGACCCCTTTGAAAACAATATATTATACAATGACAAGAAAAACTCCTGGACTCTGATTGGTCAGTCTTGGGTTGGACCCGTGATGTTATCCTGGCATAACATCATGGATCTAGTCCAGGTACCCACAAGACCAAATGAAATGAGAAAATAAATCACTGCACAAGCCATCACCAACTTGCCTGCACCTCACGTAGCAACACTAAGTATAAATTCATCCCGCCCACAGCAAGCAACACAAATAGCACCCAGCACCATCACAGATTCCACCAAAACTTACTTTTCTTACAATAAAAAGAGCTACATGAAAGCTGACTTTGTGATTAACCTCACAGGACTCTCCCACTCACTCTACTGGCAGTCTCCCACTCTGGCATCAACACAACAAAAGTGTTTTTTTTTTTTTTACAAAACAAATCCACAGTAAAAGCCATCACATCGGCTTCTGAATCAAGCACCCGACTGCCTCTCTGGTCTCCACACTCCTTGCTGCCACATGTAAACCCATCACTTCTTCAGTTTAGTGGCATTCTCTCCCACTTCCATCCCAGTCCCCGCTGACAAAAGCTTACTGAGCTCGTGCAACAGCGCACTTCACAGAAAGTTACCTGATCGTTGTTTTCCATCAGTCACTTCTCCACCGAGAGAAAACACACTGCCACTACAGTCTGTGATGTTAAGCTATCTCCAACAGCCGTGATTCTGTTGGTGGTGGGGGCCAGCAGAGCAAATTCACATTTGCAGAAGGCTGGGGCCTGGGCCGAGACCAAGTCACATTTCTCGGAAGCACCAGCAGGAAGAGTAAAAATAGACAGGACACAGATGAAAAAATAAAAAACGTGGCTTACATCAAACAAACAGAGCAGACAAAACAACACCACAGAAAGGTATCTTTGAGGACTCCCAGTGTCTAAAGCCACAGTTACATAACAGGAGCTCCCCCTACTGGCCAAGAGTTAGGCAATATTTTTTCCAAAAAGTAAACCTACACATTGGAAAAAAACACCAACAAAATGTACTTTTAAAAGACATTTTCTTTATTTTTCTTTCTCTTTAACACAAAAGCCATTGTATAAAAGGAATAATGCACTCCAGGGTGTGTGTGTCGTGCTGGGATAACATCACTTCTGGGGTGATTAGTCACACTCGGCCTGCGGCCTCACGCCTAATCACCCCAGGCATGAAGTAATCCCAGCACGACACACACCCTGTCATGCATTATTCCTTTATTATACCTGTGCTGTGCTATCTTGGGAAAATACAGTGTAAAATGGGTCTAAGCTGGACCACACAGAAAATAAGATTTTTTATCTCAACTTTTGTAGGTAGCTGTGGGTAAATATGTTGTGAAACTGTGTAAAAGCAATACTCTGCAACAAACCCCCTGAAAAGGAGATGTTGCATTTAAACAATCTGGCCTGAAACATATATTGTAAAAGCAGGACACCACTTAAAACAAGATAGTGCATATCACCTCTCACTATGCTGCATACATACATTGTACAAAGGTTTATAAACGAGGCCACCACTGGAAATGAGATATTGAATTTCACCTCATCTATCCTGTTTACAAACATTAGGGTGCCAGTGTTTATGAATATGACAGACATAAAACCTTTCTGGATGCAATGCAGCACTGCTGTGTCTTTCTAGAATTGCTTTTAAATACTTCAGAGCTGTAATAATTTTATTAAGAGTAAAACAAAAATATTTTGATTACATTTAAAGCATTGCAGAGACACTTTTTAGATTGTTTTAATACAGGCATAATAGCAAGAAGCAGGATAGCACAGTGGGTTAAGGCTCTGAGCTGCAGATCTGGACAACTGGGTTTGAATCCCACTGTACGATCCTGAGCAAGTCATTTAACTTCCTTGTGCTCCTAGGTCGCATCTGGAAAAAAAGCTTTGGCTTAATGTGGTACTCCTGCTTAAACAATGCTCCCTTTCCCTATAATTGCATGTCTTATTTGATGACAAATGGTTAAGTCATGTGCATCATCATCATAACAGTTTATTAACCTGACCACAGGTGCATCACGGCGCACACACCTGCACATTTCACAGAATGTTTGAAAATCTGCCCAAGCAACAATGGTGTACTCTGCAGAAATCAGTGGTAGTGACTGAATGAAGAAATAAGCCTACTGTGTGTGAGGAAATTATCTCACCCTCCCCACCCTGTCACATCACTCAAAAATCACCACTGATGTCTACCAACAATAACAGTTGACAGCCTATTATTTTCAGATCAGCCCCCTTACGTTCCTCCATTTAGCCTGACTATGGTGGGGGGGGGGCTTTTATGTGATAATGAAAGGAATTTCACACTGCCAGTACAAAGAGGGATATACTGCACCTTGTAATCTGAATTTTTATTTTACTGGGCAGGGATATGTGTCCTGAACATGAGAGACAGGACCAACTGGAATTGTGTATGACCGTGTGAATGTTGGGGGGGGGGGGTGGCTGACATTATGCATTATAACATTACGAGTGTGTAAAACTCATTGTCCCATCATTTAAATAACCTGAGTATCAATGGTACATACTATGAAAACACAGACCTTCTTGAGTTCACTGGAGCTTTGCACAAATCCCTTGACAACGGCCTTCTCACAGGGGCCGTTTTCGTCGACCTCTCCAAGGCCTTCGATACAGTACACCATGGATTATTAATGCACCAACTACTGAATGCCGGGCTATCACCTGACTCTTCTCTCTGGTTTAAAAGCTACCTAGAAAACCGGTCACAGAGTAAAAATTGTGGACGCTCTTTCTAACACCCTGCCTGTTCGCTCGTGTCCCACAGGGATCCATACTGGGACCCTCCTTTTAGCCTTTTCTTAAACTCCTCCCTTACCACTGCTCTGAGCAGATCATACTATATGCCGATGATGCTGTTGTATTCTCCACTACAAAGATCCTGCAACTCTTCAACACAAGCTTCAACTTGGTTTCAGTTCTGTAGAGACATGGTTTCTTAATCATAAACTGGTCCTCAATGACAAGAAAACCAAATCTATGCTCTTCTGCAGCTCTCATAACCCACACAAGCTACACCACTTGGCTATCTTCACCACCCAGGGGAACACTCTAGATCAGGTGGGGTCCTTCAAATACTTAGGGATACAGCTTGACCCTAATCTCTCCTATGGACTTCATGTAGATAATGTAGCTAGAGCTGTTAATACACGGCTTGGTCTCCTCTACAAACACAGACCACACCTCACGCCAGAAGCTTTGAAGGTTGCAGTCCTGAGCACTGTGATCTCTGTAATAGACTATGGTCTCATAATTTATGGCTTGGCCACAACCACAACCCTTAGATGCCTCTCAACTACCTTAAATAAAGCATGTCGGCTCATCACTGGTGCTCACCGTCTCACCCACACATGTGACCTGTACACTCAGACTCGCTGGCTCCAACTATCAAACCGCATAAAGTTTCTCACCTGCTCCATGGTGAAAAAAATCTACCTTGGCCTTGCACCTTCTGGGTTCTCAACTCTGTTACAACACCGAATTAACAAATGACACCTTAGGAGATTCATGCTACAGCTACTGAAAGTCCCCAACTGTCACACTTCACAGGGACAATGCTCTTTTGCATATCGAGCGCCACTCTGGTTCAATGGCCTCAGCCCAACCATCTCCTCTGCCCCAACTATTGGTATGTTTAAAACTAGGCTCCGGGACTATCTCACTACCAACAGCTCCTGTGACTGCCCAACTTAACCTTGTTCTCCACTTCCCTTTCTGCTCTAGTTGTCCCCCCCCCCACCGGATTCTACCTCACATCTTGGTATACCCAATGCTGCACTTTTCACCCTCTTGCCACCCTTCCTACATTCCTTCTCCCCCCCCCTCCTCCCTCTCCCTATGACTCTGGCACTTCTTATCTGTTGTATATTTTCTCTGACAAATGTCATTGGTTGCCTTGTTACAATGCTACCCTTGAACTGTACTCTGTTTGCAATGTCCACATTGTTGTAATGCCTGTCTTGATGTTCCCCATAATTTGTATTTCTCTGACATGGAACCTTTGTAAAAGAGCCATGGCTCAAAGGTATTTGTAATCCTAGACTTGATAAATAAATAAATAAACATCGCCAAGATATTCAAAAGGGAAAAGTGCTCGGCACAAATCCCGATGCGCCGGAGCGCATCAGTAATGTATGCAGGCACAGGTAGGGGGACATGCCCATGTATAACCTGCACAGCCCGATATTCAGCCCGGGATGTGCAGAGCCATGCATGCGCAACCCCTACCTGCGCCAGCACAAAGTTACACCCCCAAAAAAAGGAACAACTGATGGCTACCCACAGGTGAGCTGCTGCATTGCAGGGTTCAACAAAGCAGCTGCCACCTGTTGGTGGCCACCCAAGTTCTGGCTGCACCTGGCGGCGCCCCCCCCATGCCTGATCATGGGCATCTGTAAAGATAAATGAATTCCCCAATATCCCTGGTGGTCCAGTGGACCACTATCTGTCCGATCGCAGGCATCTGTAATAAAGAGAGAAGCCATTTTGTCCTATATGCCTGCTGGTCCAGTGGACCGCTATCTGCTCGATCGTGGGCATTTGTTTCAAAAAAGATCCCTATCCAATATCCCTGGTGGTCCAGTGGACCAGCTATCTGCCCGATCATGGGCATTTGTTTCAAAAAAGATTCCCATCCAATATCCCTGGTGGTCCAGTGGACCAGCTATCTGCCCCATCGCGGGCATTTGTAAAAACAACTAATTCCAATATCCCTGGAGATCTAGTGGTACCCCCCAACCCAATGGGCCCCAGTCCGCCCCCATCAGCCAGTGAGGCGGCACCCCACCCACCTGCCGCCCGGCGACTGACACCTCAGTGAGGGCTGCACACCCATTGGTTCTGGCGTGAGCCAATGGGTGTGCCAGCTTAATACTACACATTCCAGTTATGTAATGATTCATTCCACATAACCAGAATGTAATGCTACGATGGGGGCTGCGCCTATTGGCTCATGCTGTGAACCAATGGGTGTGCAGCCCTACTGAGGTGTCAGTTGGTGGGCGGCGGGGCAGGTAGGTGGGTGCTGCTGCCCTGCCGACTGATGGGGAGGAGAGGGGTGGTGGGGCTCAGTGGGTGGGTGGGAGGTACCAATAGACCACCAGGGATATTGGAATTAGTTGTTTTTACAAATGCTCGTGATCGGGCAGATAGCTGGTCCACTGGACCACCAGGGATATTGGATGGGGATCTTTTCTGAAACAAATGCCCACGATCAGGCAGATAGCTGGTCCACTGGACCACCAGGGATATTGGACGGGGTTCTCTTTTTACAGATGCCCACGATCAGGCACATAGTGGTCCATTGGACCACCAGGGATATGGGATGGAGTTTTCCTTTTGTACAAATACCCTCGATCAGGCTGCAGGGGGTGTTGGTCCCTGACGGCTGCTGCCTGGCAGGGCGCCAGGTGAAATTCATCAAGGATCTGCACACCTGCATGCAATTGGGGCCATAATGACATGCAAATGGCCCCATGTGCACCTTGAATACATTATGGCCTCATTTGCATGTCAAATTTTGAATATCGCTGGTGCTATGCTTGGCGCAATGGAACTTGTGCTAGCGCATCTCCATGCTCCCTTCTGGCCACTGCGCCATGCACACTGGGGATGGACAGGGTGTGATATTCAAGCTGCTGAGCCATGGCGCAGCTCCGTTGAATATCACCCAGTCCACATCCCTCCACAGCCAAGTTGAGCTGCGCCCAAGCTTGTGCCACAGCCTGGCGCAGTTTGAATATCTGGGCCAGTATGTTAAATTTCTTTTCTCAACTTATCGAAAGTATCTTACAATATGCATGCATCTGAAAAAACAGAGTGGGGGCACACATAGTAAGCAGATAAAATCTGAAATTAAACACACCAATATTATTTAATGCATCTGATTGGAACTGCTGTACATGATTTAAAGCGTCCCATGTTGGAGTTACTGTATATTATAATGCTACTAAATATTTTAAACCCTTCGTAATAAATATATTTCCATCACATACTGATGTTTTGCACTATGTGATGGAACCAAATGAATTGGAGGCACACTTAGTTACTAGAAGGGATCTACAGTATATTTAAACACACTGAAAAGCTGCCACATCAAAAAACAATGTGCCTGTGGTGTACTACTGTACATGGTATCACATCTGTGGGGTTGTAAATAGTGAGTATTGGTCCAGGGGGTGGTAATCTTGAAAGGGTTACACTGCAGGTCAGAGGAAGAGTTTCTGGATTTTGAACTGCTGTACATGCTAGAGAATGTATGGGACTTAATGACAACATTGAGTTGACAACTTTTTTAACACGTGTGGTTTTGTGTGTTTAAATGTTGATCAATACTGGAAACTAAGTGCCCCCCCAAGTCCCTTCCTTCCTTCCTGCATATTGGGAAAAGCTGTAGTATGTGATGGAAATATATTTACTTTGAAGGGGTTTCACTTTTGTAGCATTATAACTAGATATAACAGCAACAAAATTCACAGTTAGGAGTCATGTATCTTACCCTGTGCAAACATCTGATTTCCAAAATGGTAGCACAGAGAGGTTTTCAAATTAGAGTTTTCCCATTCTCCACTATTATAAACCCTTAATCCTTTTTCATAGTACTTATGCACTTCACCTCTAAATTTGAGATTTATGCATAGCATAAGTGGAGCAGAGCTCTATATGCTTTTGTATGAAAACGCATTAAGGTTTCAAGTAGTGGATAATGGAAAAGCTCTATTGTGAAAAGCTCACTTTATTGCTATTTTGAAAATAAAATGTTTGCACTGCTTACAATGCATGACCTGTTATTGTGACTTTTGTGAGCTTGATAAAGAGGGTGATCAGCATGTAAAGGGAGGGAGTGTGAGGGCTAGTTGAGATAGTAGGGGGATGGGGAATAGGGAACGGTGGTGAGATGAGGCACCACTAGACTGCCTGGGAAAGTTTTTTGCTGCCCTTATCAGCCAGCTTTATTTTGACATTGGGCAATGCACTTAATTCTGACAATGCATATCTTTCAGATTTTGTTAACTTTGACTTGCCCCTTCTATTATTCCCTGCATCTGGGAATACATTTACATCATGCTTTATACAAGTTTCAAAGGTAATAATGTCTGGATTATATACCTTTGGCACAACAACTGATTCTGGTTGAAAATTATTCCATTTTTGTCCCATGTGCTGGTGTCTCCACCAACTACTGTACTTATGCAAATGCTGCATCTTGTCATCCCTCATATGGGTCCATATAAAGTCTGTATTTGTATTATCTTGATTTTCCTCAATTAGATCCAACATGATGTATACATTCTGCTCATCCATTTTATTCAAAGAGACCTTTTGCAATGTTCTTGCCATAATTACAGTGTTGCATTTTTCAGTAAAAAAAAAGTCTTAATCATATTTTTCTGAAAAACTTATAAAGGTCAACATTAACATCAAACAGGCTCAGTTTGGGGGTGGGGAAAATGATTATCCTTTGTTCAGCACAGTTTGCTGATAAACCGTTAAGTCTACTGACAAAATGTTAATTACCAGATTATTTACTTCTTTTTCCTTTTGAACCTCCTCAGTTGTCCTGTCTTGTGATTTTGTGCCCTTTTGGCCCCTTTTAGCCCTTCTGGTTCTTCTCTTCCCAGTTTCTGTTGTGCTTTGCCCTCCTGTTGATGTTCTGTCTCTAAAAATACTCATCTGAGGCTGAGTCTGATTCTCTTCCTGGTCACTTCTCTCTGAGTCAGTGACCACTCTTTCAACTGCAGGTTTTTTTTTTACTCTTTGATCTTACTGGATGTATAGATGAACTAGATTTGCCACAGCTAATTGATCGGGCCCCTGATTTAATCTTAGGCCAGCTGAATAAATCATTGTTTAGATAATCTGTATCATCTCATAACAATGTGATCTGTTTTTTTCAAGAGGGCAATTGGAGGCCAGTGCTTGGCCTGATTATTTTGTACCCGGTATTGGAATTACTGTACTCAGTTTTCTGCCTTCCAGTAGACTCACACTTCACTGAGATAATTTATAAGGCCAGTTGCCAGGAAGGGTAATGGGTAGGGGGAGAGCAGCACATAAAGGGAGGGAGTGGGAGGGATAATTTATAAGGACAATTTATAGGAATAATTCATAAGGACAGCTGGCAGGAAGGGCGATGGGTAAGCACATAAAGGTTGGGATAATTCAGATAGTAGGGGGGATGGGAACAGGGAACGATGGAGGGATGAGGTACCACTAGACTACCAGGGGAAGATTTTTTGCTTTTTTTTTAAAGTAGGGTGATCAGAGGCCAGTCAAATGTTTTGCAGTCTTTTGTTTCCCCATGGCTATAGCCATACTCAGCACTACTCAATTAAATGAATAAGATATATTTTTTATATCTGGTAGGATAATTTATATGTACCTCAACTGGAAAAATGGAAGCCAAAATGTCACTGTGAATGAGGTACTGCATCACAGTTGGTCTATTTGGGATAAATACAGTGTGAAAATATGTTACAGCAGGACTCCAGTGAAACTAAGAAGTATTATCACTATTGTTCTGTCCTGGACAAATGCTATGGCAATGTGTGTGAACAGGACTCCAGTGAGATATTGTTTGTCAGCGAGCCTTTTGTGAGTAAATACATTGAAAAAAAGAATAAAAGCAGGACTCAATTGAAAAAGAGATATAGCATCTCGGCTTGGCCACCCCATCACAAGTAAATATACTATAAAACATTGTAAAAGCAGGACATATTTGAAAAATGAGATACTGGCTCACAACTGGAATATCCTTGGGAAATATATAGGAAAATATGTAAATATGTCTGACATATTTTGAAAAATGGCACTTTAGTATCATGGAAAAGATTTCCTGCAGTTCTAACAGTATTATATGTATTTATTTAGTTTTTGTTAACCGGGTAAGTGCACTAGACAAATCCTGCCTATTTTCAGGCACGACCCGGGGGAGGGGGATACAGATGAATGGCAACTGACCTTGAACTAGATTAAGCTGTTGGTGGTATTTTTTTAGTGATTGAGGGAAATTGGCCAGGACACCACGGAACTTCCCCTACTCTGTCAGTAGGGGTGATGCTGCTACGGAGGACGGTGTGCTGCAGACTCATTCTGCTGGTATACCTGTGGGCAAGAAGGTCTCCTGGACCACAGGTCCAGCTCAGGAGACCACACTTGAGAGGACTGAATTGTCAAGCCAAGTGAATATGCAAACAGGAGAAGTCCAGGCTAAGGAACAAGCCTCTAGCGGGTTATTTTCTTCTGATGAATCTTGGTTGAATGCTATTTTGAAACAAAATAAGGAGCTATGATGTGCCGCTCTGTCAACCGTGCAAATGGATACTACACTGAATGATTTATGTGGCTCTTCACAGCCAGGTGTAGTTACAGAAGAAATGTTGCAAGCAACTGCAAGAACAATCCTTGAGCAAGGTGTAGCAGTGCTCGCTGTAGCTCAGAGCCGAATACCACAGCCGAGTGACGTCGGCATTCCAGGTACATTTCAGCCGCATGAGTCAGTTTCAGCCCCAGGGCTTTTGACAGTAAGGCAAGACTCCTGGACAGCAACTGGAACTAACTTGAACCCTACACACTCTACAACTTCTGTGAGTACTGAAACTGTTACATTTCCTAAAGTCCTATCTGGTTTACTGTCCACACTTGGGCTCTGTAAGGGCAGGGAGGCTGAACCCATTGTGTTGCCTGCTCGCAGGTCCTTCCCAACATCCTTAGAATGCTCCCTGTTAGCAGCAGGGTGGAAACAGGGAAATGGTGGAATCTGGATCCCTGACCCGGTGCACTTCCGATTCCAGGGGTTTCTCCCCCTCCTCCAGAGGACTTACCCGAGAACAATGATTCAGTGCCTACCAAACAAGGTTTAGGGCCCAAACCTAATCCTGCAACTACTAGTTCGGCAGCAGTATCTATGCCTCAGTCAGAACAAATGATGGGTCCTTCTTCCTCTGATTCTGAAGATGACATAGTGGTACCACCCCAGTGGGCTGACACGAGGGAAGATAATCAGGATATTCTGGGGAAAGCTCAGACTTTACAAGAACGGTCTAGGACTGCATGGGAGTTGTTTCAGAAGAAGGACCCTTTCACAGGATCCCCCCCTTCAGAGATGGAACGCAGTCCACTTGGAATATCTTGAGGGTTAGAGATAGCCCCTGATTGGTTATATGTTGGACATACTTTACTAAAAGGTTCTTTAGGTTTTTTTTCTACAGAGATCTATGCTCTAATTCATGTTTCTGGCTCTATTTTATATGATGTCAGTTTTATCTCCCCACAGGGCCTTGACCGGTTTTGGACTAAATATGACTCTCTAAAGTATACTGAACTATCGCTACCATTCAAGGCTATACCCTTAACAAAGCCTTCTATTAAGAATGTGACAATTTTGTTTAGAAATGAATCTGTGTCCATTCATGATATTGTTTATTGGCTACAAAAGAGATGTGATGTGTTAGGAAATCCTAAACCAATATTTGATGAGGAATGCCTTTGTAATGGTGGATGGGTGCTGCAGTTTCATTTACAAAATAATAATTTAGGCCCTGTTCACCTTCCTAATAGTTTATTTCTTAGCAATGAGAGATGTCACTGTTTCTACCCAGGTCAGCCAAGAACATGTTTTAAATGTGGGGCTGGTACTCACTTGGGCTCCGCATGTGATAGTATAAAGTGCTATCTTTGTTTAACGTTTGGTCACTACAGCTCTGACTCCACAGAAGATTTGCATTACAATTTATGTGACGATACTGGGCATGCCTTTCAAGCCTGTCCTTGGACCACCCACAATAGAAGGGACCATGTTAGCCAAGAGTTACTAATTCAGGAAACACAAAAAAAAAAGAAATGTTAAAAAGAAAATATACAGCTGACTAGGCTCCTATGGAATGTCCAAAGTCTCCTCCCCCATCAGCACCCCCCCAGACTTTCCTGAGGCGGAGGTTAATTTACGGCAGGTTGAGGTTGTCTCTATTCCCCATTTAGTGATTTCTCAGACCACTGACCCAGTAACCCACCCTCCTGTCATCCCAATGCCTATGGAGGAAGAGGATACTGAAATGCTCCCCGGTTAAGAGTACTGCAAAAAAAAGGGGCATGAAACAAAGTAGGACCAGGTCAAAAGTAGCAAAGACAAATATTCCAGGTGAAGTGGGTATCAAATTATTAAATAAATTTGAAGTCCTTGGAGCTGTTAGACCAGACCTAGAATAAGGAGGGGACTCAGAGGCGTCCTCCCTGGCACCCTTCTCCTCAGAATCAGAGGGATAGCGGCCTGAAGTAGGGACTGAAGAAGAACAAGCCCCCAGAGTTCGAACTAAGATAAGAAGAAGTTCCAGGTTGAGAAAACCACCTTAAAATTTCCCTTATCCTACAACACAAGTCCCTCCCTGTTTAAGGGTAGCCACCATTAATGTAAATAGCATTAGAAATGCAAGGCGTAGATTGATTACGTTACCTATATTGAAAGATTTGAATCGTGATACTTATTTATTACAAGATACTAGATTAAACTCTACTGTACTAGTTCGTTCTACCCAACAATTATGGTGTTGGGGCCCTTCTTTCTTTTCTTTTGGTTCAGCAATATGTGATGGGGTAGGTGTTTTGTTTAAAGGAGACAGATTTAGAGTATCACAGTTAGTTGATATTTCAGTAAGTAAAGCACTATTATTAGACTTTACCTTTAAAGGCATAGGGTGGAGGTTAATTGATATATATGTCCCCTTACGAAAAAAGAACAGATTACCTTATATCAGGAGGTTAGTCCTTATCTACTTACAACAAAAAGTGTACTATGGGGAGGTCACTTTAATTGTGTCATGGACAGGAAGGATAGAGGTGCAACTACGAAGAAATTATTTTGTGATTCAAATTGTTTTAATAATATAAACCAGAGTGGTTTACAAGATTCATTTAGACATCTACATGGGGGGGGGGGGTCACACCTATTTCAGAGGTGCTCTGTCCACCGGGAATTGATATCATTTTTACAAAAAAATGTTTTTACTATACTACAAGCAGAGGCCACTCCCCTTGAAACTTCGGACCATGCAGTCTTACATATTGCTATAGGAGGGGAGTGTAGGCCTCAATATGGTAAGGGGTATTGGAAACTAAATACATTACTTTTGGAGGAACATAGTGTACGAACTAAAATTCTTGAATTTCTCAAAGCAAGAATGTCAGTGGCATGCTTGGGGAATAATATTAGCACCTGGTGGGAAGAAACCAAGAGAGGTGTAAAAACAATATTTCAGACTCATTCCACTAAATCCCGATTGACTAAATATAGGGAATATCTTAAACTTAGATTACAACTTAGTAAGCTTTACTCAATTATAAATACTCAACATATTGGATTGACATCACAGGTTCTTAACCTAAAAAAAGCTATGATGAAATTACAATATTCTAGGGCTACTGCTGTGCTAAATGAACATAGGATTTGTTCTCCAGGGAAAATGGGGTTCGGTGATGCTTTTAAAGACTGCTCACATAGAGCTTCTGAAAGATATATGGGTTCTGTCAGGACACAAGATGGTACTATAGTTTCTGATGGGCCTAAAATTCTGAAACTAGTTACGCATTATTTATCAGAGATGTATACAACATCCCCCATTGTTGAACATCAGTTAACAATATTTCTAGCCTCTCTTACTGTCCCTAGTATACCTAATGATTTGTTAAGTAATCTTGTTAGACCTATCACAAAAACAGAAGTTGGGGAGGTTATTAAACATCTGAAAAAATCAATGGCTCCGGGCATAGATGGCCTTCCTGATGAATTTTATGTAACTTTCACAGACATACTGCAACCCATATTAATGACGGTTTTTAATAAAGTCCTTGATAGCCTACAGGTAGATATGCACTTTTGCATTGCAATTCAGATTTTGATATTTAAAAAGGGTGATAGAGCACTTCTGGATAAATGGAGATCCTTAAGTCTGTTAAACACCGATTACAAAATATTATTGAAAATTTTACATGTTCGTCTCCTTAGCATTTCTTCCTTGCTTATTATTCCCAACCAAACATGCACAGTTAAAGGTCACTATATTAAGCAAAATATATTGTTACTTCTGGAAATTGTAGAAAGGGGAAAAGAGGGTCATTCAACTGAATTTATTCTGTCGCTTGACCAGGAAAAGACCTTTGATCACGTACCTCATCACTGTATATCATTAATATTGAAACACTATGGTAAACCTGATTGTTTTGTTAATTGGATTTCATTATTGTATAGAAATGCCCAGGCACTACCTCTTGTTAATGGGCATTTTAGTACTTATATTGATATTTCAAGAGGAGTTCGACAAGAGTGCCCGCTTTAGCCCCTTACTTTACATATTGTGCTTAGGTCCACTACTTCGTTTCATACAACATGATTCATGTATAACTGGGATCTCAACACCGGGGGAAGCTATGGAGATAAAGGTGACTGCTTATGCTGATGATATATGAGTTCTAGTAGCTGATTAGTCAAAGTCAAAGTCAAAGTCAACTTTATTTAAAAAGACGCCCAATCCCAAAGGCTCTGGGCGCCGTACAAAAACCTTTACAGTTTATCATACTGTATACATTCAAATAAAATCCCAAACATATAACTTAAACCCCAAAAGCCTGCACAAATAAAAAGGTCTTTAGACCACTCTTAAAAGCCTCTACAGTGGGGGCCTCTCTCACTTCAAACGGCAACGAGTTCCAGAGAGCTGGAGCAGCAACTCCAAAAGAGCGATCCCCTGCTGATTTCAACCTAGATCTCGGAACTGTGAGGAGGCCACCACCAGAGGAGCGAAGATCCCGGACAGAGGTGGACGGTACCAGTAGATCAGTAAGGTAACCAGGGCCCTGTCCATGTAGGGTCTTATAGGTGAGAAACCCCACCTTGAACAAAACTCTCCACCTGACAGGCAGCCAGTGCAAATCGCGCAATACCGGAGTTATATGACAAAACTTACTTGTCCGGTCAAAGCCTGGCAGCAGCGTTTGCACCAGCTGCAGTCTGCGAAGAGAAGTTCCAGACCCCCGAGATAGAGCCAGACACAGTAGTCAAGTCTCAGTGACCAAGGCATGTACCAAAGTAGGAGGTCCAGAGCCGGAACAAGCGGCTTAATCCTGGCGATATTCCTAAGATGAAAAACAGGAACGACCACGGAGGATATCTGAGCCTCCATGGACAAGCTCCTGTCAAAGATCACACCAAGATTACGCACCTTGGGGATGCCATCAATGACACAGCTCCTAGCTTAATGCCAGTCGCTGAATCAGAGGCCATCCCATCACGAGCTCTGTTCGACTCCACCACCAGTACCTCAGTCTTATTAGGGTTAAGTCGCAGCCAGCTGGAAGACATCCAGTCATTTATCTCAGCCAGACAGATATTCATCACATCCACTGCATTTGATGTTCCTGGTAAAGGATAGGTATAGCTGAGTATCATCAGCATAGCAATGAAAACTCAAACCATACCTCCTAATGATCTCCCCAAGGGGCAGCATGTACACTGCGAACAACATTGGGGCCAATACCGAACCCTGAGGGACTCCACATGAAACGAGGCAGGTCGTAGATGAGAAATTACCCATCACAACCTGCTGCCTCCTGTTGGTAAGAAATGACTCAAACCATTTGATTACAATACCGGTGAGTCCACACAACTCCCTCAGGCGGAAAAGCAACACACAATGGTCCACAGTATCAAATGCTGAGGAGAGGTCAAGGAGGACAAGAATTGTCTTTTCCCCCCGATCTCTAGCCCTAAGGAGATCATTTTGCACCCGAACTAATGCAGTTTCAGTGCTATGCCTGGCCCGAAAAGCTGACTGGAAGGGATCGTACAACTCGTGGGTCATGAGATGCTCTCCCAACTGAACTGATACCACCTTCTCAACAACCTTTCCCAAAAATGGAAGATTGGAGACAGGACGATAATTTGCCCTAATCTCGGGTCCAGAAGCTTTCTTTAAAGGGGTCTCACCAGAGCCTCCTTCAAGGCATCCGGAAAGACACCCTGACTCAAGGAGCACGGACAATCAGAGCAAACACTGGGCCAACAGTGTCAATGCACCTCATCAAGAAGCGCTGCACAGGGTCTAGTTCACAGAAGGTATACCTCAAATTGGCCGCAATCTCAATGACCTCACGAACTTCCACTGGCTTAAACTCCCCCAGTCAGAATGGTGCTCTTTGAACACGACTGACGACCACTGACAGCAGTGATATTACTGGCTGAGGAAACCTCCGCCGGATATCAGACACCCTGTCTGAGAAAAACGAGCAAATTCCTCACAATCCTCATTCGAGGAAACTCTCCGGGCTGAAGACAGGAAGGGTGGAGAAGTCTGTCAACAGTCCGGAAGAGTGAGGCTGGTCGGCTTCTCCCAGCAGCAATCTCCGAGACAAAAAATGTCTTCTTTTGGTTAATTGTCTCCTGATATGCGCGATAATGCGAACACAGGACGTTTGTCAGCCCCAGACGGGATTTCCTCCAGCAACCTCAAATCTCGACCCAATTTCTTCATTTCCTGAGATCGACTGATCACCAAGGCGATCTCAGGTATGAAAGTTCTGGTCAGAGCACGGACAGGTGCGAGGGAGTCATGGCATCAGATAGCACCTCATTATAGGCAGCTACCCGATATCAATGGCTCCAGCAGATGCATCACCCACCCTTGATAAATCGACTGCCGCCATATAACCCTCAGGGGTAAGATCTTCAGTGGCTGCAAACAAATATCTCAGAAGGGAAGAAATTATGACGGGAGCACTAAATGAACTTCACTGCAATGATAGTACCAAGCTACTTGGTCGATATCGAGATCAATGATCTCGAGTCCCAGTGAGACACCAGGTCCAATGTGTGCATCCCGATGAGTAGGCATGCCAACAGACTGCACCAGCCCCAAAAGGGACATATACTGCAGTAACTCATCGGCACACCTTTGCTTTTATCTCGGCCCAACATTGAAGTCCCCAAGAAAATACATCTTGGGAGTCCAATGTCGCCGCAACAAACTCGGCAAAATCCTGCAGGAACCCCCATCGGCCCAGGAGGGCGATAAATGAGGAGGATCCTGCAGCCAACGCCAAGTCCTCCACGAACAGCACACATTCAAATGAACCCGGGGTTCCCACCGGTGCACAGTGAAGTCCAAATTTGATTTAAAACAAATCGCCACACCGCCACCCCTCCGATTTTCTGGGGCAGTGAACCACAGTATAACCTGGAGGGACTGCAGCCTCAAAAACAGGGCCAGCATCATCTCCCACCCAGGTCTCATACACGCCAGGTCGATCGATGAAACGAGAGCGGCAATAATAGCCGTCTTGTTTCTGACCGACCTGGCGGTGCACAACACTGCCGTCAGAGGAATTGAGGGTGATGCAGCCCTAAAAGTCACCTGGCCACTTGACCTGGTGGCCTCCCTGGCAATAGGCACCAACCACCTCTGACTTCTCCTAGGTGCTCTATTTATTCCAGGACGTCTCCTGGACTTAACCACCTCAATCCACGGATCTATTTGCACCTGATTACACTTCTAGTATGCGAGATCTTGAGTGAATAAAGGAATTTTCTAGTTTGACTGGAGCCCGTCTTAATATGCAGAAAAGTTTTGTTTATTCCCTAAATGATTTAAGCCCATCACCCCCCTTTTGGAAAGGGATTCAAGTGTCATCAGACTCCTTCCAGTACTTAGGGGTATGGTTTGGAAGGGGGACAATAATTTGCTTAATTGGCAACTAAAATTAGACCTGAGAAATCAAAGGTTGCAGTATGGAAAGCATGGCAACAGTCCAAGAAGAAGAAAGTTACAGCAATTAAAACATTTTTTCTCCATATATTTCTCCTTCTCAGTGTAGTTTACCCTTTACCTAGGTCCTTAGAGGCCGCTCTCCTGGGATTAGTATTCCAAATATTGTGGGGAAGTTGTTTGTACTCAATCAAGGGAGAAGTAATTTATTTGCCAGTAGAGAAAGGCGGTTTAAATTTGACCAATGCAGTACTCTTTTCTTTTTGTAATTTTTTTCATGCTAATTAGGTTGATTTGTCCAAACTTAGTGTAGATGTGTGGACTGTATTTGCCAGTGAGTGGTTAAGACCCCTGTATAACATTTGGAAATCTCAGGAAGTGTTGATGGCCCAGGCTAAAACTAAATGTGTTTTCTTTAGACCAGCACTAGGGAAGTTAAAACAGTGGAAAGTCCATTTTAATGATTTGTCTTTAACTTCCACTAAAGCCTTATATACATCCATTCTTGGCACTATCAGTCCATCTACAGTTTCCTTTAAGGAAGTGGATCCATGTTATAATAATCACTTATTGGATTCTCTCAAAGACCCTTGTATTCCACCATGGATTTGGGACATTAGCTGGTTAAGCATGCATGGGTGCTTATTTGTGAAGGGAAATGCAAAACATAAAAAAATAGAGGAGCGAATGTGCCCTAGGATGTCTTGTACAGAACAGCTGGAATCCATGTCACATTTCCTTATTGAATGTCCATTTGTAAATGAGATGTGGGAAATAATAGCTAATCACTGGAATAATATATATTGGAAAGGTATAACATACCTGTATGTTGAGGTTGTGGGAGGTTTTAATCTACATGACTTAGGTCTGCAAAAGGGAACAGTTCATTTGATTCTTGCATTTATTAAGTTTGTGTTATGGCAAACACGATGTAAGTTTGTTCTTCAACAAATCTATCAAGATCCTGAGCAAACAGTTATAACTGTGGAACATTAACTTGTTAAACATTGTCTATTTGAGAAACAGTATATGCCTTCAGATGTTTGGGACTTCCGTTGGAATGAGGTACCTTTCCTAAAGTATAAAATCGGATAAGTATGTTGTCGACTTCTTGTATTGTGGTGTGTAACTTGCATTTCTGACAATTTTTTCTTTTTTGGAATGTATTGTACAGTTTTCTCTCAATAAAAATTCCCCCCTACTCTTTTTCGATAAGTGCCATGGGATCTTTAACATCCACCTGAACTGCCACCAATCAAGGCAGATAGGACCTCTTTTTACTGTTTCATCCAAAAGATGGCACCTCAGAAGTGCAGCATCCCTCTCATGCTGCACTACAGTGTCAGTACTGGGATATTAACCCAAGTGCCAGATGTGAGAACTGAACCCACAGCCCTCTGATCCCCCAGACTCAGAGGCGAGTGTGCTACCTACTGAGCCACTGACACTGCTTACAATAAACAGTGCCTTTCTTGGGAAGACTGTTTATGGCAATTATATGGAAAGTGTAAGACTTGTCCAGCAATATGTTTTGAAATTGGGATTTCAGACCATGCAAGGAGCTGGCTAATGTCCATGAGAAGTCATCGGAACTGGGCACAACGATTTTAACATTGAACAGTAATAACTGCTAGCCTTTCACTGGATCATTAACCTAATTAACTTGGCTGATGATATGACTTTTTCATGCTAATTGGATGACGTGTTGCTGTCAGGGATTAAGTAGGTGCAAACAGTTCAGAAATAATGCATCACCTTAACAATCAGCATGAATATGGTGGGGGTAGGCAGCACACCATGGGAGGCAGTGTGAGGGATATTTTAAATAATATCAGTACAGGGATGGAGCTTGGATCACTGTGTTTCTTATTACTTACATAGTTTCTTTTTAACTGATCTTCCAAATCTGTTCTACAAGTTTTACTATTTTATTATAAGTACCTGCTACCTGCTGATGTCTTAGTTCTATGTTCAGTTTGCACAGTTCATTTCCTTGTCATTTTTTTAATAAAATTCCCCAAAGAAAAACAGTTAGTGATTCAGTTACATTTACAAGGGAATTTTGTAAACTTCTTGAATGACATCTTGGTAAGAGTGCCTTGGTTAAGTGTTTTGTTTGCTAATTAGCCGCAATACTAGTTCTGATGTTGCCACAATGGAATGACTGAATAAATAAATGGAAATAGGGTGAGAATGCGAGCATCTTATTGTAATGAATTAGTTCTCTCCATTCCAGATAGTCCCATGTCACACTGTAAGACTGATAAATAAAATGTTGGTAGTCTAATTGGGCAGAAAGTTAGTATGGAGGAGGTGGGGGGCAAGAAAAGTAGTGGACTGAGGGGGCAAAGGTGTCAAACTTGAAAAACAGATGGACTAGCATGAGGGTAATAGAATGGCTGATCATAGATATCACATGCTACATACAAGGTGATACTGTCAGACTAACTACATATGGTTCCTTTAATGGATGACAGGAGTGGTATACCAGGAAGGGGCAGTGGACGTGGCCTTCGGAAATGTTCATCACAAAGTACATTACATAATAAACCTTATGTGATGGCCTACCCCCAAAAAAACCCTTCCCGATCAATGGCCATCCGTATTTTCTTAATAACATTCAATACCTTAGGGTATAGATGGGACTCCCAGACTCTCAATTGGGCCATTATTATAACAATTACAGTTTCCCCCTACCTTGGGGTTCCAATCCACCCTACTGATCCCCAAAGCTGCAAAAATAATTTAAAAATAATACAATGCCCACCCATCCCAATTCTTGATGTTGAACTATTACTAATTAATAAAGTACCCCCCCCCATGGTATCAGGGCCATCTGACACAGCTTGTAGTCCACCCTTCCCATACCAGAAAATAAAGTAGTATCCAGCACAGTCCACCTCTTACCTGCCTGGCCATGGTTGTGGGATTTTGTACCACCACTTGAGGGGAATTTGTTATTAATTATAAATGTGGAAGGTGGCAGACAACCTGAATTATAATCCTTTGCTGTCCAAGGCACTTTCAGTGCTTTATTATTTTACTTCACACATAATCGTTATTTCCAGTTTCACCTCCTTTGATGTCCTATATTGCCCCTGCTGCCTGAATCCTTGCAGCATGCCTAGTTAGCTTTCCCAGTTTGGACTTTTTGCTAAGCCACAAGAGCTATGGCTGGACACTGAATTTACAGTTCTAAATATGCCACTGACATAGGTCACATCTAGGCCACCTGATAAGAAATGGAGTGTTAAAAAAAATCAGTGTGTGTGTGTTAGTGATGGCAGACAGGCAGAACATGACCATGGATAAGAACAGCTGCTGTGGCAGTAAATAAATAACATTGCTCCAATACTGCAATTGTGAGGACCATGGTGGGGGCAGGTACAAATTCCGGGTTTGCCATATCAGGTCTGACCTTGTCCTATTAATTTTGTAATAATTCTAATCTATTATGAGGAGAGCAATTGTGTACTTGTAAAGAAGCTTATTTAAATAACTGTTCACTTGTGCCCCTCGAAGATTGTAACTGATAAACATCTGCTAAGCCAAAGGCAGTATCTTTAATCATTTACAAGGAAATTCACCCAATTAGACTTCTAACATTTTATCTGTCTGCCCTGCAGTGTGGCACAGGACTATCTGGAGTGGAGTGTACTACAGTAGTTAATTACAATAAGATGCTTGCTTTCTCATCTTGTTTCTTTTTATTTATTAACTTATTTATTTTCCCCATTGTGGCAAAATCAGAACTAGTATTGCGGCTAATTAGCAAGCAAAGCATTTGACCACGGCACTCAGTAATGTTATACTTAGGGAAAAAAAATTCAAAATGAATGAATGACAGCTTAAAAAAAAATTATCTCACAATGGGGGGAGAGAACTCTCCAGTACACACTGATACAACTTACACGCACATGGACTTTTGACTTCACTCCATTGGCTATGTGACTAAATCTATCTATGAAACAGTAAGTCAGGCACAAGTTATATTTTTACAGGTCCTTGGGCATAACTACAGTAGTGCTGCTGCAAAGGGCTGATGTGTGGAATGGATGGGGGAGGTCACTAGACTACAGAATGAATGGAAGTGTTATTATTAATATAGTGCGGTGACATCAGGAATGGTGAAAGTGTTTTTTTTTTCATAATTGGGGTGGTATTGGGGATTGGGGTCTGCTAGACTACAACAGAAACTTTTTTTTATTAGTTAGTGGAATGTTTGGGAAGGGAAGGCTAAACAACAAGGGGAAGGGATTTATTGATATGCCATCTGCCGGTGAAAAACAGTATTCCTTTAAAACAATAGTAAAATCATGCTCCAGGATGGCAGTCAATGTGGAATTAGCCATGATTACCATTTAGTGACCAAATGAAGAAATGTGTTAAAGCATATCTGTAATGCAGCATTTACAACTCCACTGCATCAGTACCAAGCGGCACACCAGGGTACTGCTACAGTAACAAGTGGCATAAAGCAGTACTGTTAAACTTTTCTGTAGCAAGCACTGTAATGTAAATCAGTTGATAATATTGCCAGAAATCCAAACAGCACCGCAGAACTACCTGTATATATTGTATTGTGTATATTGTATTGTGTATATTGTGTTTATAATGTAGACATATGCATTATGGACTATATTTTGTTCTGGTTTGATTTATTTTGGTTTGAATTTACTGTAAGTAGTTTATTTCATTGATAAAAAAGTAATAAAATGCAAAACCTTTCATTATTTGTCCATTTCTTGTAAATTAGAAGCATGTAGAGAGCACTGTGGAACTCCTGCAATTTTCTGCAATTTCTTAATAATGACTCCACAATTTTTGCAATAGCATTCTGCAGTTTTCCAGTGCCTCTGAATATGATACATCCTAGATTTGATCAAGTTAATTGTAATTTGTCTACTTCATATCAAAATAAATAAAAAAAAATTAACCAATATTAGAATAATCAGTTAAAAAAGTACAATAATGACCATATTTACAGAGATAAAAATCCCACCCACAGTGTTTAATATGACATTTATTAAAAATATTCATTTTGACCTGCAGCTTGAATTTTAGGGTGTTTTTTTTTTTTTATTCAAGGACAGCTTCTAGTCACTGCAGTACAATATTTAGCTGTTTTGTTCAGTAAAGTGAGTATGTGCAAACAGTCATTAATAGATTAAAAATGAATTAACATTTTTGTTACCAAACCACCAACAGGACCTATAGCTCCATAATGTCTAACAAACCCATTTGCTTCAAAGCATAACTCTGTAGATTTTTCCTCAAGCTATTGCTTCGGCAAACTGCGCATGTGCAAGCAATGATCATTAATAACTACAAAAATATTTTTTTACTAAACCATTAAAAGGACCTATTCCTCCATAACATCTAACAAATCTGTTAGTTTCATAACTTAAACTATTTGTAACTGAGCACAAAGTTTGGTTCAAAAAGGGGCAAAATACAGAAATTACATACTCTATAAATTCATAATGGACAACCAGATTCCTATGCAACTTTAAAAATTTGTAGACCTTAGGACTGAGTTGATGCATGCCAAATGTTTCAGTCTTTGGATCTAAGATAGCTAAGTTATTTCAACCACCCAAATGTACAGAACAAAGACCATTATCCAAGCAGGTTCACATGCCTATTCTCAAACTGTTGGAATGCTCTTTTTTCTAAGGTGCATTCTGTAACCTCAAGAAATGAACTAACATCCCAGTTAAGGGTTCTATTCTACCCTAACTGTCACAGTTGCTAGCACATCCTCTCTCTGTACTTGCAGAAGTGTTTGTCTAATTCAATGTTTGGTGCATAGTGTGGTGTTTGTGTATACTTAAGAACTTTAAGTTTGGCCTTTCTCTAGTCCCACCTTTCAGAGTGCTGGAGGAGGAGGAGGCAAGGGGATGGTGGATGAATTCATAAATGCACTAAGCAGAGCTGCAGAAGTGTCTGATCTTTATTAGGGATGTGGGAGGATCTATTCCCCCTCATTGAACTTTGGACTTTAGCCCTCCCATTCAATGTTTGGTACATGGCATGTTTCTTGTGTATGCTCATGAACTTGAAGTTTGGCCTTTCTCTATCCCCACCCTTGATAGGTAAGCTGGGTAGAGTGTAGAGAATAGAAGGCCCAAAAAGATTAGCTAAGAGTTCAAATATGACCTCCTCCAACTCAAGGAGAATTTGACCAGTAGCTTGCAGGAGAGGAAAAAAATGAGTAGAGTAAACCTCTGCAGACCTATGGCTACTGACCTGCCCATAATCTGGACAAAACTAAGAGGAGATGATCCTAAGTGGCTGAGCCAAGTTTCTGGTTATAGTTTGGGACAATGACGCTTGTCTTCTGACTCATTGAGGATGTGTACAGGAAAGTCAGTCCTCAGAGTTAAAGGAGCTAATCTGAGTCAGATGAATGTCCAGATGAGGAAAGATAGATGGTTTAATGATATCCAGGATTTGATTTGTGGTATTCAGTATAGAAGTACTGTAGACATATGGAGGATGCAATAGATTCAATCATGGGATTTTCTTTGTAGCTGGGCTGCTGGACTTCAGTACTTGGAGGTGGATGATAAGAAAAAGGTATTCTTTGATGTAATCTGGCAGATCTTGAAGAAGGTAAGGAAGAATAGTATGATAAGTTCATTTGTGTAGACTAGGGAATTAGAAATGTTGATGGGGTTCTTGGAGCTAATTTTAAATGAGAAAATAGCAAATATTTTGGGATACATGCATCAGAGAATCTAGCAGAACTGGCAAAGCCCTTGGTGTCCATGGTATAGAAAATAGATTCAAAGTGAGTACATTCGCCATGTTTCACTATGGCTGCATCTTATAGATAGCATACGAGGAGTCTAAGTTGATGAACCCCTTTTAGATACATACTCTAGTTGAAGATTATGACTGAAGGATTGCTGAATGATGTAGGTGAGGCTGGAGTAGGTTATAGAACAGGAACTGAGTACCTGATAGGTAGAGAAGAATTATTCCATACGAAGGTTTTGAGACTAGATGCTGTATTAGCAATAGCAGTAGTTGGTTTGGGTGATAGATAGTCAGAAAAGACTGATAGCAAATCATAAATACATTTCTTGGTGTAGCATGAGTAGCTCTATGGTAGGAGCTAATACAGACTATGTGGCATTAACTTGTAGGTGATTAAGGTCAAACATATTGTGGTAAGGAATAGAAATGGAGGAATTATGAATAGTCTTCTGCCTGATGATGCAATGGAAATGAGTCTGTAAGATTGATTGAGAAGAAAGATCTTTTGTAAGGCCAGATTCGTGGGGGATGACTGAGGATATGTCAGCCATGATCATAGGAAGATAGTTTTGCTTTCATGTTGTCTGAAGTTTAAGATGCTGTGTAGGTCAATGAATGTCACTAGACATGGATTGTTCTTCTTCGAGCAGAATGGGTAAGCCTTAGAACTCTGGACAGGAGTGATAATGCCTATCGGGTGGGGAATATATGACAGATAAATGAGGAGGCATGATCCTATGGCTGATTGAGTGTAGAAGGCAGGAGATGTGAGCCCTTCAATGAACTAGTGGAGGATGCTGGAAATGTAATCGACTGGATGTTTGAATGCTGGAGACAGAAGATAGAAGTACTTCAATGAATGAGTGCCGGATGCAGAAAATTTATTTGACTAGATGATTAAGTGCTGGAGATGATAGATGTATTCATAGAGATGACTGATGAACTAGATGTAGGCTATTTAATCTAATGGACGATTCAGCACAGAATGCAGGAGGCAAAAATTGAAGGGACAAATGTGTGCTGGAGCCTGAAACAGTAATGAACGAATGATGGGCACAGGATGAAGTAGAAGTAGCAAACTTTTGAATGAGCTGTGGACATAGGTAGAGTAATCCAATGGCTAGGTGAGTGCTGGACAGAGGTGTGTGAGGAAGCCCAAAAGAAAACTTTGAAGGAAGTCGTTAAATCCCTGGGCAACTGAGTGGCCAAACAGAAAGCAGCGGCATTATATGCAGTGGTCCAGCCCAGAAATGCAAAGAACAGGGCTGTGGAAGGAGCAGGAGGCAATCCCAGTGTTGCAGGACATCCATGGAGTAGAAAAGTAGACCAGGAGACATCAGGCAGGAACGTCCAAGAGGTGATATCCAGTGTCAATCCATGAGGGAGGAGGACAGGTCAATGAGAACTAGGGATAAACCAAGCAGAAAACAGTCAGGGAGATGATCAGCAGCAGAATCCAGAAAGGCAAATTAAATTGATAGAACTATGGATGGAACAGGGGGAATAATTGGGAAGCAAGCAAGGTCCAATGGAAACAAGTGAAGAGAGGCATGACAGACAAAGCCTAATGCTGTATGGTAGGATGGAGGGTGAAGTCTTGATATAATGGAGGCAGATGCTGAGGACGAATTAGCTGGTTGGGTCCAATGTCTTGGATGGGAGGAAGGAGTGAGCAAAAACAGTATGAGAGTCCAGGTAATGGTGTACAACTATGCAATGAAGACTGGCAGGATGAGGTAAGGAATGGAAACAGGTGACATCTGAAGCACGATAGTGAGTCCACACATATAGTGATAACCCGTGAAAGGGATTCATGGATGGAGATTGGACAGGGATGGCAGATGAAGGACTGATTGTAGGAACTGAAAATGAGGAACCAGCTCCCATCCCTGGTGGACAGGGTAAGCCTGCCAATGCTCAATACCCCGATAGGCAGAGCTAGGGATGGAGACCATCGGAGAATTGGAATGGATCAGAAGAGTCAGAGAATGAGGTTAGAAGACAAGGGCTTCCATCCCCAACTTTGCTCAATACCCCAGAAGTGGAGCTAGGGAAGGAATTGTTGGTAGGATGGTGTTGGTAAATGCTGAAACAGTGATATAAATGGAAACGATAAATGGCTCCCATGCCCGGTAGATAAGCAAGTCTGCCTTTGTTCCATACCATACCAGGCAGAGCTAGGAATGGAGACCGTGGAAATGAAGAATAAATGAATGGCAGAAGCCATTATGGTGAGTGGTGCCTGCATAATACTGAGAAGGTTAGACAGAAGGAGGCCAGGTGAAGTCAACGGCCATTGGGGAGCTGGGAATGGCAGCAATTGAATCATTGAGGTTCCTATAATGGCAGGAGAAACGAGTCCAAAAAACATAAAAGATGGCAGAATGCTAATGACACACAGGTATTCCCTAGGAGAGTGGATTCAGCAATGAAAACCAGGCACAGCAGGAAGAGCAGCAGGATTAAAGGCACCCAGGAGAAATGGAAACAGCCTGAACCTCAAATGCACAGGAATGTCATCATGTTGGTGGTGCAGCATAGGGCCAAATGAAAGCCTTGCTATTCGAAAAAATCAGTGTCATTCCAGGTGTATTAGGATGGTAAGGGAAGTCAAGAAGGTTACTAATCCAGGGGCTCAGGATGGTGCCAAAAACAATTTAATCTGATAATAGCAAGGTCCACAGTTTCCAATTTGTAAAGCAGCTGCACGCCAGACCAAAGGAGAAAATCAGGTGAAGCATTCCTTCCCTACTTGATACAGAAAAGCCAAACATCCACAGCTTAGGCATGAGGAATGTTGAGACATGGAAGGCAGACACAAGGGAAATGAGATCACTTGATATTGAAGCAACTTAGGGACCACTTCTGAGGCCCCTGCAAAAGTTTGACAACAGAGACCACCGACCACGTGACTGATATGAATGAAGCCAGCGAAAGCAAGCCAACCAGTTCCAGTAATGAGCCAAATTAATGGTGACATAGAAGGTAAGTTATGGAGCAGTGAGGCTGTGATGCCAGCATGGCCCATTGCGGCTAAGAGTAACTGAATCAATGAGGTTTAGCAGAGATTTCCATGGTTACTGCATGAATAGAAAATTGGGATGGATGGGCAATAGTTGCAGCATGAGTGATATCATGGGCATGGATACCAAATATGCCAGTAAGGAAGAGTTAAGAGATTTGAAGGCAGTAAGGTAACAGAATGCAATAAAAGAGCAATACATGTCTGGAAAGCCATGTAGGCTGCAAGGTAAATATATCTTTTTTTTTTATTTAGTTGTTTAACCAGATATAGCACACTAAGCTGAAAGCTTTTTTACAGGAGTGACCTGGGAGCACAAGGAGGTTAAGTGACTTGTTCAGGGTCACACAGTATGCAAGTGGAAGCTGTGAGATTCAAACCCAGGTCTGGTCTGCTGGATGTTACCAGATTTGCAGCTCAGAGCCTTAGACCACTGCACTATACTGCCTCCTTTCATTGCTATGGATAAGTGAAAGTCATGAGGCAAGGAGCAGTAGAAAAGCAGGGCGATTCATATAATTGACAGAAAGCATGCTCCTGCTACCCAGAATCACGATGCACCACTAAGACACCACAGTCCCCCGCTGTAGGAAAAACAGGGAGTTATGAGTAGAGCACCAGAAGACTGGGCAGCTAAAGTAACAGCTGAAAGGGGAAGTACAGCAATAGAATTTAAGCACTATTTGCAGGAAAATGTTAAAATGCAGCACAGCAATGCAGTTGAGAACTGTAGCGGTTCGCAATGTAAGGTTAGACTCCTAGTCCAAGAGGGTAGCATCTTTCAAAAAAAGAGATGTTCAAGAACAAGGGGGCACAGTTTGAAGATAAAGGGGGACAGCTCAGGAGCAACGTGAGGAAGTATTTTTCACAGATAGGATTGTGGATGCATGGAACGACCTTCCTGAGGAGCTTGTGGGGTCAAAAACAGTGGGAGAATTCAAGAATGCATGGGGCAGACATAAGGCAATACAGTGGGGGTTAGGAGGAAGTAGGCTGTTGGTTAACTAGGATCTGCAGCTTATCCAATAAGTTAGGAAATGGGCATACTGGGTCAGCCAAGTGGTCCTTATCTACCATCAGAGTCTATGTTTCCATGTTTCTTGTTAATGTCCCAGCAGAGAAAAGCACAGAAATGGCAGTGCAAGCACTAAATGTCAAACATGCCTAGGTTCAGGTCCAAGAAGGTAGCAACATAGCCATCACACTATGAGTTGGGACTGCAAGTGCTTACTGGAGGCAATAATGAGAAGAGGCACAAAAATGAAAGTATCAGAAAATCTGCAATGTGAAACAGGTCTGAGTGAAAGGAAATGTCTCATGGGGGTGGGTGGGCACATGATGGCTTCAGCCTGAACTACAGCATTTCTCAGAGCTCCATAGGCAAAGAATAAAACACAGCTAATTAAATTAATTAATGATTTTCAGAGTTTCAACTACGAATTTCATTTCCTAAAAACAGCCCCTAATGAAATCTGCTAAGAAATTACAAAATGATAAAGACTCAAACCAACAAATGGACATATCCCTGACAGCTCCGCGGCACACGGTGAGCCAACCTTCTAAAAGAGACAAAACAGATTCTCCAACTGAACACACAATACCAGCTGATCCAATGGACATTCTTACTGAAAAACCTGATCACTTTTTCATGGAGATAGCCTCAGTGAATATAAAATTAGGAGACATGGCATCGGACATAAAAACAATAAAAAACACAACTGAACACCTGTCCACAAGAGTATCTGATGTTAAAACAAGAATCAACCCATTGAAGGACAAACAAAACAGAGATGCCAAATATACAACTGAGCAGAGGACTAAACTTGGGAAATTAGTGGACAAAATTGAGGATCAGGAGAGCCGACTGTGCAAAAATAACCTTGTACTGCTCGACATTCCGGAACATGGAGAGGGAGACAACTTGCATACCTTCACACAGAAATTACTGATGGAAGTAGTGGCTCTTTCACCCTCCAGTAACAGTTACCAACTAGTTTATGTGCATAGAGCCTACCGTCTATCTCCAAAGCATGGCGGAAAGCCAAGGGTCATAATAATATGATATGCCACACCACTGCAAGATAAATCGCATCTCCCGAATCAAGCCAGAATCAAGAGCACTCTCATATGGAAAGGGCGGCGATTCCACATCTACAGTGATGTTACCTCTGAGGTATGTGGAAAAACAAAGGGCTTACGATGATTTCAAGAAATACTTCCACAAAGCCAATGTCCCCTTCTGAATGTTGCATCCAGCCAGACTAGTGATTAACACTCAGTTGGCCACTAAGGAATGCTCAAATGCCGAGACTGCATGGAGAGAGCTGCCAAAACTTATGCCACACATCTTCCTCACCGCACCAAACCAGCAGAAAAAATCCACAGCCCAAAGTAGGCTAATGGGTCGGTAAGAAACAAGGGGCAGAATCATATAGAGAATGCATCACCCACACAGACCCAACACTACAGTTACTCACCCCTAATATGTGCGACTTTGCCCATGAACTTTCAAACTTTTAAACTGACAAATTAAACCTTAACACTCCTGGTGCACTTACCATCCTCAAATAGCTAGCAAGACCAGACATCGAGCCTAAGGTGTGTCTAATTCCCTACTGAAGGTATACCACCATAAAAGAGGACTATCATGGTCACAGTAATGGGGGAAGACTGGATGGTGAATTTCCCCAAGCCCTACAAAGACAACCTTCTTCCTGATCAATTTCTCACCAGACAGTTTACTGCCTTTGTCCACAGGGCAGTAATAAATCAAGAAAACATCCTGCACTGGACAAGCAGAACATAGCCGCACTCAAGATTCACTGGACATCCACCTAGCACACCCCCACAGAGGAAGTGCTGTCACTCCTGGGTCCACTAGCCACGTAGACCTCAGTGCCACCCCCTGCACTCCAACTATGATGCAAAGACGAACCCTAAGCAAGATTCCAAGAAAAGTTTTAAATGGCACAAGTCACCCTACTCACCCACTCAAGGCGCATAGACATCGCTCACCTATATCAAGCTGACAGCAAGGCAAGCACCCCAAGCAAATAAGCTACTGAAAGGGACTCAGCGCAGAATAAGCCTCGAAACACACAGCGGTATACACCTTCATCCAACCCAGAAACTGACATGCACTGGAGAGCAATACATCCTAAAGGAACTCCAATCAGGACTTACTTTTAAACCACCTAGGAGAATAAACTGATAACACCCAGTGAAAGGGTGTCGACAGGACAATGTTATCCCAGAATTAAAGTATAAGCATGACTTTTCCCTTTTCTTTCCTCTTTCTTTCTTTAAACATGCTATACTTATATTCATTACCTAAAGTGTTATTGAGCAGTGTCTACAGGGAGCAACCCAGGCATTACAGACATAGCCGCACTAAAAATATTCAACAGGAAAATGGAGGGGAGGGAGAACATCCAGAAATGGGACAGCGGAACCACATCAAGGATGACTGACACACTGGGGAGAGTGGGGTTTTAGGATTGGACTGTCACATGGACAAAAGGATTGGGGATGGTTTTAACTGGAAGGGTAGCCACACACACATACTACCCCCTATTAAACAGGGCAGACAGCCAAACATAATACACGGACGAGCCAGGGAGATGCACATACACAAGGCAATGAGGCTAGAACAGGCAGCATGCAGCACCACCAGGGCAACACCAGAAACAGAAGTCCACCCCCTGCCCCCTAAGACACTCAGCACTTGAGCAGCAGTCCTAAGAGGCAGCTTAATGGGGGGTGGGCACTATCAACACCACAACTAAGCCCTTGGAGGAGGTAGACATCCCCATATCTAGGCACATCTCCAAGACAGCTTAATCCAACCCTGGAAGTTCTCCTCCACTAGGACTCGTTGGTGACTGTATAAAAACAGTTCAATCCCTTAGAGGAGCACTACAGCCCAACAACAGTAGGAGAGGCAATGCTGAAGTTCAAACGAATCTGTAGCCTTATGCTACGCAGAGCTTAGGAATTGGAAGGAGACGCACATAAGGGGCTACCTCCACAGACTAACTCAGGGCAAGGGAGGGGAATTTCGACAATACCACTGACACAGTGCACCCTAAGGGGGGATATGGAGAAGCTGACACAGGACCTTGTATCACAGGCCAGGAAACTGAGGACAGCGGCTTGCAATGCACACCTGTGGCACAGCAATCCTAGATTGACCTAGCCAAGCCTCCTCCCCACAGACTCTGGGCACCCTGGCTGGGACTCTGAGATGCAAGCAACATTGACCATGGGGATCACACAGTGTTGAAGCCTGGGGCAGTGGGGAAACACAGACAGGTGGGGTATGTGTGGCTGGCCCCCAAGCACCGGTAGATGCACAGCCATCAGCAGAACCTACAATGTGCCTGATACCTTACAGAGTGACACTAAAGGAGGTTAAGGAGGGACTATTTGAAAAGCTAATACCCAATGATTATGTTACTATGAATGGGGATGGAAACACACCAAACAGGCGTTCACCGAAACTATCTGTGGTCTGGAACACTATTATTGTATACCAGCAATAGAAGAAGGACACCAGAGTCACAGGCACACTAGACACTAGGGTGCAAGGATGGAGAGCAGGTGTGACTTGACACAAGGGGTGACTCAATCTGAAACATACCCCAAGGGTGCAAGGGTCTGTGCCTACAGCCACACTAACTAGGAGTGGGCAGGGTAAAAGGGGAAAACTTGTACAAAATCTAAAAACAGTACAGAGGCAAGGGGAGTCAACTGATCTCTCAAGACAGCTAGCAGGGCAAAAAGTGTCTTTGATTTCCATCGCCACAACAGAGAAGATAGAAATGGCTCTGGAAACTCACAGCTAATTCAACTGTCTACATAACCAAATGACAGACAATCTTTGACCATGGGCAGAGAATGATAGTACTCTTGAAAGCCTTTCATGGTCAAATGATTTGGGAGGCTTGCCACCTCCCGTCACAATACGGGTGCATTGGATGCCTGGGGTGCGAGATGGTGGGATCTCTCCTTTGTACAAAATTGTATTATATAATTAGTTAGATATCTATGTTGTAATGCTGCAGGTTATCATTTAATTTATATACTGCATGCACAGACTGTCTTCATTGATGATGAGTAGAAACTGGTGTCAAGGGGCCAAGAGCTAAGGATTCACACCTGGTCAACCATAGTTGCCTCAAGGCGATCAAAGAGAAGCAAAGTAAGTAACAAAAACCAAACTAATAATATGCGGACCCACCCATGATCCAGCCCAAAAAGTATAGCCTACAGGTGTGCTCACACAGGAACACAACACAGAAAATGACAGTCACCAAATAAATTTGCACCACACGGAAAGTCACGGGGCACAGACTAAAGAAAAGAGATGCTCGATCCTAAAGCACCTCAAAACCCTAAACATGCAAATCACTCTCCTCCAAAAATCACACATACCTGAGCACCAAGCCCTGCTATGGAGGATAGATTGGGTGGGACAGCAGTTTGCTGCAGGAACCAGCAAGAGGAAGGCTGGGGTTTTTATTCATATGCACAGAAACTTTCTCTTTACCTCCATAGAACAACTTGCAGGCCCCCAAGAGAGATACCCTATAATGAGAGGAGAAGTGGGCAGACAAGAAGTGATACTAGCAACAATATATGGGCCAAATAAAGAGGATCCAGGTTTCTTCACAGACCTTCAATCAATCTAAGCCCCATTGCCCAGCCACCCAATAATTTTGGCAGCAGGCTGGAACTGGGTGCAGGACAACAGTATAGAGAGATCTAACCCCAAAAGAATTGGGCTATCCTCATCATAGCCAGCAATGGGAGAGTTTGCAGACTCCCTCGGGCTGGTAGACATATGACGAGTACTGTATCCCAATGCAAAGGAATACACCTTTCTGTCAGGGGTTTATGAGTCACTTTCAAGACTCAATTACTTCATAGTTAACCAGTCCATATTAAGGACAACCATCAGTTGCAAGATTGGCCTCAGGGTAGCTTCCGATCACACTCCAGTGTCCCTAGCCTTCCTTCCAACAGAACATACACAGAAGGACAGAATTGGGACACTAAATGACAGCATCCTCAAAAACTCACAGTATATGGACAGGATAATAATGAGCATGAAGCATTTGTTTGAAATAAACACAGACTCAGTTCCCACCCAGACACTATTGAGGGGGCCTTTCAAATGCACCCTAAGGTGAAAACCCATCTGAATGGCCTCCACCAGAAAGAGAAAGAGAGAAGCGGAGGGTGCATAACTGTTGCACAACATCCAAGAGCACAAAAAGAGGGTGTCTAGCCCACCAACAGGCACAACAGGAAGGCAACTCATGGTAGCCAAGGTGAAATATTGCAAGCTCCTCAGGGAGCAGGCCGAATTCGCCATCTTCAGAGTCAAAACACCATATGTAGACCAGGGAGAGAAGGCTGAAAAGTTGCTGGCCCTCAGACTTGAGCAACAAGAAACATGCAGGGCTATCACTATGATTGGCAACCCAGTCACAAAGCCCAGAGACATAGCCACGGCCTTTGGGGGCTTCTTCACAGAACTGTATGCGGGAGAGTGGCAGGCAACAACTGAGGATATAAGAAGCTTCCTCCAGGGAGCGCAGCTCCCTAAAGTGAAACAGGACACCATCTGGGCAGCCCAATCTCCCAGCATATGGTGGAGGTGGCGATTTGCTCTCTGAAGGTGGATAAAGCACCGGGATTGGATGGCTTCACCCCCAACTTCTACAAATCCCTATTACAAGAAATAGCCAGACCGCTGACAAACCTATCCAATGAGGCATACGAGAAGGCTGACCTGGCCCCACACATGCAGGAGTCACTCATCAGTCTCATTGCAAAACCAGATAAAGACCTAACCAAGATGGGCAGCTAGAGACCCATCTCACTACTCAACACTGATCTCAAAATTCTGGTGAAAGTGCTGGCTGCCCAACTAAGCAGATTTATAGGCAAACTCATAGGCCAACAATAAGTCAGCTTCATGCAAGGGAGAGTGGTGACTGACCAGGCCCAAAAACTGGCCCACATCTTAGCTTCATCTAGGTACCCCGCCATCCCA
The DNA here is from genome assembly GCA_016271365.2 of Neoceratodus forsteri. Taxonomy (NCBI): domain Eukaryota; kingdom Metazoa; phylum Chordata; order Ceratodontiformes; family Ceratodontidae; genus Neoceratodus; species Neoceratodus forsteri. The sequence continues at coordinate 422,520,111 of CM057451.1, forward strand.
ATGGCACTGATATCCCTAGATGCTGAGAAGACTGTTCTGCAACTTTCTTTCTGAAACCCTACAGGTACAAGATCCTCTCCCCACCAATGTCCTTAAAGTTGGGCACCAGGCAGGGCTGCCCCCTCTCTGCTTACCTGTTCAACTTCTATGTAGAACCCCTTATCAGAAGAATTCTGGCAGAGCAAGCCATCAAGGATGTCAAGGTGGGAGAGTCCCAATACAAGGTATCTGCCTAAGGGGACAATATTCTCCTACACGTATGAGACCTGACCCACTCAATCCCTGCTGCTCTGGACCTCCTGCAGCAATATGGCAGTGTCTCGGGTTACAAGCTTAACCTGAACAAGATTTCCATTATGCCCCTCAACCATGGCACTTTCTATGGGCCCACAATGAGATGTGGTGGCATATGGTGCCCAGACTCCATCAAGCATCTGGGTATAATAATCTCACAATGCCACAAGACCCTAAGAACCAATAACCTGGACTTCCTCAGGACCAGTATGTAACAGGATTTAACTAGATGGTCTACTCTCCCTCTAACCCTTTGGGCCCGTATAAATATCATTAAAATGAACATACTACCCCGCCTCCTCTACCCAATAAGTATGACAAGATGCTTTCTCCCCATGTCATGGTTTAGAGAAACAAGGGCCATCTTATCCTTCTTCCTCTGGTCAGGCAACCCCCCCCCCAAAGAGCTTTCCACAAGCTCACCCCGGCCAAGGAGGAGGGGGGTCTGCAGCTTCCAGGCTTCAGACTTTACTACCTGGCCTCACAGGCCACACGATTTCTCTGGTGGAGGAAATACACCAAACTCACCAATACCCAGGGCTATACCCCTCAGTGGAAGCTCATGAACCTGAGTCTATGCCAAGAGGTGGGTATCAACATCAGAGAGCTCACAAGTATCCCACATAAATCTCTATCCACCAACCTGAAATCCACACTGATAGGCTTTCTATCTGACACCTCCTTTTTTATCATTTTTTTCTTTCTGACACCTCCTTTTTCACCCCTTTCTAGTCTGGTTTCAGGAAAAACCACTCAACCACCACCTATCTCCTATGGCTCACAGACTCCATCCTGACCGGGATGGACAATGACCAAGTTACCTCTGCCATTTTTGTTGACCTGGCAAGGCCTTCTACACCGTCTCTCACTCCCTTCTCCTCAACTTTCTCTGGCTGCTGGCCTATCTCCCTCCACCACAAACTAGTTCAAGGTCTACCTTACTGTCAGAACCCAATCAGTTAAGATCTTGGACTCCACTTCCCCTCCCCTCTCGATTAGTACAGGAGTACCCCAGGGCTCGGTATTAGGGACCCTCCTATTCTCTATCTTCTTAAATGACCTTCCCTCTGTTTGCTCCCCATCATCTGCTATACATATGTATGCTGATGATACAGTCCTGTATGCATCTGACTCCTGTCCTGATGAGATTACAACTAACTTACAGCAAGACTTTGACAAGGTTCAGCTCTGGTTTGCTAACCATCAACCTTTACTCAACGCCAAGAAGACTGTCTCCATGTCCTTTGGCACAAGGCAGAGACTCTCTAGGCTTCCCTCTCTGCCCACTTTTCACACCTTTGATGGGACTTTACTTGAGGACACATCTTCCTTCAGGTACTTAGGTCTTTGTTTGGACCAACACCTAAACATCTCTAGACATATTGACGCCATGCAGAAAAAACTGCTCCCCAAGCGTGGTGTCCTGTTCTGGAACCATAGTTGCATCCCTCCTATGGCTAGGTGTGAATTTGTTCAGAAGATGATATTGCCCATTTCTGACTACTGTAACGTAGTGTATGGTGCTGCCACTAAGTCCTCCTTGGCCTGACTGGACACCCTCATCAATTCCTTCTGCTGCTTTACTCTGGATGCCCCCCTTGCACCCATCACTACGATCTTTATTGTGCCCTATCCTTCCCCTCTCTTACAAACAGGTGACTCTCTCACTGTGCTAAATGCACATCCAAGCACTGGTTGGGTGAGTTCTCTTCCTATCTCACCTCCTACTTTATAACACCCCCCACCATACCATTCCCTTAGATCAACCGACTCCAGTACCCTGGTTATCCCCCGCTGATTGACCCAAATCAGCCAATCTGAGTTACTCTCACTGCCTCCCAAAAATTTGGAATTCCCCTCAAATCCAGCACTCATCCTCTGCCTACTCCATCAGCTCTGCCCTCAATAATTATCTTGTACCTAGCTGCTCCTGCCATGTCCCTCCTAATTCCCTCCTCTAAGCCCTGGACAATCCCTATCCCTCTACCCTCACCTTCATTTTACCATGTGCACACCCACCCCCAAATCTCTAGCCCTCCCCCTCTTCTCCCAAATTACTCCCCCCTTACTGGCCTCCCTTGATCTCTCACAGAATGTAAAGGACCCAGAATGTTCTCCATGGTCCCTCTCCTATCCCCCAAGGTACTTGAATCTCTCATCTACTCTCTTCCCCCACCATCCTAAAGGGATCTCTCTGGGATAATGCCTTATCCCCTTCTTTCTGGTTCTACAGTCCCCTTGCAGGGTTCCTCGCATCCTGAAGGGGTATGCAGTTTCATGACTCTTCCCCCTCCCTCCACCTCACCCCTCCCCCCTTCCCCTTTTATTTCACATAAGCACTTGTTAACTTATTAACTCTACACTTATTATTGTCCACTCTTTCTACATGTTATGCACAACACTGTTGTAACACTGTTTGTAACACCTGCCTTACAACTGTATGTTAATGTTAATGTTGACCTTGTAACTTGAATGTTAAATGTCTCATTTCAATTGTACCCCTTCCCTCCAGGTCACACCAGGAGATGAGCGACTTGTTGCTTAGTGTGCCTTCCTGGTGAAACATTTCAGTAAATGAACAAATAGGCATTTCATTACAAGTGAGCAAGAGGCTCCATGGCTTGCTGGGCATACACCCCAAATTAGACCGAGCCCAGCCCATAGCAGGCATCCCAAACTTCAAAATACAAGGTAAACCTGTCCCAATTAACTTCCTGCACACAACAGATCACTACACAGTGGCCTCCATCATAGTAGGAGAGCTACTTCTTGCTTACAACATAATTAGGGCTTTTGTCTACCTGTAGCTACAGCATATGCTCACCACAGCGCTGGGCAATAAGCCATGGGAGACAAGAGCCTTTAGCAAATGGGACAAGCTGTGTAGACTAGTATGCAAGAGACATGAGATATTCCTCATCTATGGCTGCCTGTTCTCGATGATAACATACCTCAAGAGCTAGACTCCCCCGACACCCTGGCAGCAATGTGGAAGGAAACACATAGACTGAAGTTCAATGGCCTCAGGCTCATGGAATACAGAATCAACCACAACATGTACTACACACCAGTTAAACTATTCAAACTGAGGAAACTTGGTTCACACCTATGCTCTAGATGCAAACGGATCAAGGGCACCCTCAAACATATACTATGGGACTTCCCAAAAGCAAAACTCTTGTGGCAATCAATCCAAGCAAACCTAGACCATATGCTGAGCCTGGAGGGGGCTTTTTCCCCACAGATGTGCCTTCTAGGGCTCAGCATAAAAGAACTGATGGGAGTGAGGAAGTACCATATATCCCTAATTGCAGCCATAGCCAAAAACCTGATTCTAAAACACTGGGTGGACGAGACTACCCCATTCATCAGAGAATGGTGCAACTCCATGTTAGAGGCCCTGCACATGGAGAAGATGATTTGCCACATTTGACACATCCAAAAGAAATACTACAATAGGTGGAGAATGCTGGAAGCTCTCCTTCTTGACACCAGAGACTGCTCCAAAAGAAATGTTAGGTAATCACTCAATACACTGTATGGACAGTTGACCCTCTGCAAGCCTCGCAATCGGTCAAAAGCAAACTGTCCAGTCAGTGCACCAGTATGCTTGCAACAGCCTAACCCTGAATGTTGAAGGGGCAGAGGCACCCAGTGATGTGCATGCATTAACAACTTCAACAGTAGTACAGATGTATTAGTCTGAGGTAGAATCTCTGTATTGTCCAACTATGTTTTTCTGTCTTCTTTATTTGTATGTTTTGTTCTGAAAAACTCAATAAAGTATAGTTTGTTAAAAAAAAGAAAAAAGAAATGGTCTCACCAACCAAAAGTGCAGGTCAAAGGTTGACCTTGGTAGACACATGGAAAACAAAGCTGAATGGAGCACAACGGAGATGCCTGTCAGCAAACATGGAGGGTGGTGCAAGTAAAGGGACAGTGCTCCAGAGTGAAGGAGCTGAAAGCCATGAATCCAATAAAAAAACCCCTGTTCTGCCAAGTCATGAAATAAAGGTCTCTGAGAAAATAATGGAACAGAGTAAATGATTAGTTGCTTTAAGTCAAAGCACTGTGAAGACACCCAGATTCACGGAGCTGAGTCCCTGCAGCAAGCTGCATGGAGTTCATGGAGAGTACCGGTAAACATATGCCGCTGCTCTATAGGATCCAAAACCTAAAGTTGGTTTGTTGTAATGTAAAATAAAAGTAAACCTTACTTAACTCAGAACCGTCCAAGGTAACTGACAGGAAAGACACACTCAATTAGCTTAATGGCACTCTAGTGGAGACCGGGGAAGCAGCGGAGAGAGAGAACCGAAAAGCCACGCCGCAAACAAGCACAGCCACTCTCTCCCTCACTTCAGACCAGCATTCTCACACTCACCCCTCACCCCCAGTACAGCCGCTACCATTCAGAATTTGCAAATGCACTAAACAGAGCTGTGGGAGTAGCTGATCTTCAATAGGGATGTGGGGGGAGCTATCCCCCCAACACTGAACCTGAGGATTTAGCCCTTCCATTAGTGATGTACATTTAAACTTGATTTTGCTGTTATTTGTGATGTTTTGTATATTATCTTGTCACTGTCAACTCATTCTCTACTCTAGCCTGAAATTGTATTCAGTGTTTGTTTGGTACAAGCATTTGGCATGAATTTTCCTTTGCAACCCATCCAACAGAACACATTTGAAAATGGGTTGTTTGCAGCTCACCAAGCATTTCCCAGAGATAGAATTCTTAAAGGGGCACTGTCAACCTTTTTTGCATTTATTTCTGGTTAAAAGCCCAAATTTTATGAATGCTTACCTACTCCACAATCCATTGATGTGGCTGTTTTTTGTATCTGCCTTTTTGCTTAGTAGGACTGAAATGCATGGTAATGTATAGTTATAAACAGCCTTGTTTTCTTTTGAACCCTGGATCTGTTTTTATTGCATACTTCCTGAACAACAGAAACACCCCCAAACAGTGCTGCCACTCATGATATAATAGTCTTTATTCCCAGTAGATAATGAATGGCTAGACCCTGTTGGGGGACATACGATCATAGGATGTTACAAGTTAAGGGGACCAGTGGTCCATAAGAAACTCGCCATCTATATATAGGTGGAAGAAACACGCATTTATCTGATAAATGATGTCTTTTTTTGGCCCATAAAACAGTCAAGTGTTTTTTTAAAAATAACCATGCTTTCACTATTGATAACATCAGAAGGTAATGTGTTCCAGACCAGAATCACTCTCTGGCTATACCAGTTATCGCACTGGTTTGTCCTATTAGTATCCCCTTTTAATTTTAAATTATGAGATCTTGTGGTAAAGGTACTAGTATATCTAACCAGTCCAAGGGTTTCCATAAGGTAGTCATCTTTAACAGCTTTATAAGCATGGTCCTAGTTCCAGCAACAATGTTGTGGGAGTTGATCAAGGAATGTAAACAAACACTTTTTTGTATGGTAACACCAGTATGGTGGGCAATCTGTTTTTCACTGTTTAAAAGAAAAAAAAAATCAGAATCAAACAACCAGCTACATCAGCATTCTCTACAGAATGTGAACAATCATAATATGTGTTTTTTAAACTAGGGACACTCTGAGGCCTGAGGGGGTTGATAGTGTCCCTTTAATTAATGAAACATAAATAATGTCCAAGTTGATTTCTATCACAAATACAATGATGCTTTGGTCTTCTCCAACAGAAGTTCATTGTTTTTGTCCATCAGAAGTCCACATCATCCCACAGGGACTCCTTCTATGGCAACACTGCACCATTAAACCAAATAATAGTTTACCATTGACTTCCTATAGTGTAGATATGAACATACGAATGTATGAAACTGCCAGTAGATACAAGCCATATGGTCTATCAAGTCTGCTCCAGTGTGCAGCTAGCATGTACTGCACTATTCGAATTCCATTGATTTACCCTTAATGAAAAATTTAAAAGCTCATTTTTAAAGAGACAAAACACATCGACAGGTCATTTGCCAAAACATTGTGAAAAACAAAATGTTATTTTGCATCATACGGCACTTAACAAATATAGCAGAACACATACAGTTGAGTCAGGCAGGATGTAACCCTCTGTGATAAGCATGTTATACTTCCATGTGACGTACTGGAGTAACTGACATTGTATAACACTGTAATCCTGCGGAATGCCACAGCATTCACTGGCAGAAATTGTACTGGGTATTGCATCCCTACTGACTTCAATGTATCTTTATAAATCCATCAATGTTTTGTGGCTTCAAACACCACCTTTTCTGGGTATGTGGCCCTTTATCCTGGATTGATTTCTGATTATTTTAGCTGCATGGTTGCACACTGCCAGATATTTAATATTTCTAAATGGCCACCAAGAGCATTTCTGAGCAGTTTTCAGCATATACAGTATCAAATCCTAAAGGCATCTTGGTCTGGCAGCTATAGCAAAAAAACACAAGTTATTTGGAATGAGAGATAGATCTTGAATTAAATGATAAAGAAAGAACAAAGAGCCAATGTAACACAATATACTTTTTGAACAAGGGACGTACAGAGCACGCATTCAGCTTATTGTAAGCATCGACATCTGACAACGTCATGGAGCAGTGTCTGTTGAATGCTACTTCATTTTCATTACAACCAAAGTGATATTTAACAATGTGTACTTAAACATTGCTGAGAACACTTAAGCTGCACAAAACCTGGGGATATTCTTAAACAAGCTCTTTTTTATTTATTTCTAATAGGAAATGGTTATGTAGACTCAAAATGGGAAAAAGGCAACCTACAGAACAGGAGAAAAGGACATTGTTAATTAGAGTAAAAGGATGAGTATGTATTGTACTGTACATTTCATTGTAACATTCACTGTTGCTCTAAATCACAGTGAAACCCACATTAAATTGTAATGACAATTACTGTAGGTGCATAACCGTTTCTAAATGAGTTGCATATGATTTTGTGGATCAAGCATAAAACCTTGCCAAAACAGTTGCTAAAGAACTGGAAATTAATTTGCCTTGCATTGTGACAGAACTGCAGATGCATTCCATTAGAGGTGCAAAAACATTTTGTAAAAGTTACCTTTGAGCAAGCAATGTGTTGAAAAACAGCACAATGTGAGTTGTCAATATATAGTCAGCTTTAAAAAAATAAAGCAAAATTGGTATGACTCTTTACTGCAGATTATACTATTGGCATTTAAACCAACCAATAAATTAAACAATCAATATGAAATTGCCAGGCCCATTATGTACCTGAATCATGTAGTCTTGAACATCAGTTGTATATTTGTCTACTTTTTATTTAAGTTACATAGAAACATAGAAACATAGAAGTTGACAGCAGATAAGGACAGCAAGGCCCATCCAGTCTGCCCATTTATTTTTCTACCTTATAAATGTGCCATCAGCCTTTGCTCTGTCAGTGGCCTATCTATTCATAGTCATTTGTATTGCTCCCTTATGCCTATCCCTGCCTGTTTGAAGCCCTGCACTGTATTCATAGCCACCACTTCTTGTGGTAAACCATTCCATGCATCCACCACCCTTTCTGTGAAAACAATTTCCTCACATTCCCCTTAATCGTCCCCTCTAATCTCATGCTGTGTCCTCTTGTCCTAATATTTTTCTTATATTTAAACATGTTAGACTCTTTCACCTTGTTAATGCCCTTAAGGTGTTTGAATGCCTCGATCATATCACCTCTCTCCCTCCTTTGCTCAAGGGTATACATATTGAGCTCTGTTAATCTGTCCTCATATGTCTTCTGATGCAGTCCCTGCACCATTTTGTTGCCCTTCTCTGGACTGCCTCAATTTGATTAATGTCCTTGTGAAGGTGTGGCCTCCAATACTGCATGCAGTACTCCAGGTGGGGCCTAACCAGTGTCTTGTAAAGAGGATTATTACCTCCCTCTTATGACTTGAGATACCCTACTAATACACTCCTAACACCCCCTAGCCTTACCTACTGCTTTAGAGGTCTGCTTGGATGATTTCAGGTCATCAGTGATGATGATGCCCAAGTCTCTTTCTTCCTTTGTGACTGCTAGCATCTCCCCTCCCAGCCTATAGGTGGCTTCAGGGTTTCTCTTCCCTATGTGCATGATTTTGCACTTCTTTGCATTAAATCCCAGTTGCCAGTCTTCTGACTATTTTGCTAGTTTATCCAGATCTCTTCTCATTCTGCCCACCCCATCTGGATCATCTACTCTGTTGCAGATCTTGGTGTCATCTGCAAACAGACAAGCCTTACCTCTAGTCCATCTGCAAGGTCACTAATGAAGATGTTGAAGAGGACTGGCTCAGGACTGATCCCTGAGTTACCCCACTTGGGACTTGCATCTCTTCTGACTGTATACCATTTACCACCATTCTCTGTTTTCTGCTCACAACCAGTTTGCCACCCAGTTGACCAACTTCTGACCCACCCTGAGCCTACCCAGCTTATTTATCAATCTTCTATGGAACAGTGTCAAAAGCTTGCTGAAGTCAAGGTAGGCAACATCAGCTGTTCCCCTTGGTCCACCACTCTGGTTACCCAGTCAAAGAAATCTATGAGATTAGTTTGACAGGACCTTCCTTTGTAAACCCATGCTGTCTTGGATTCTGTGCCCCTATGGATTCCAGGTGTTCACTATCCTTTCCTTAAGGGTGTGTCTCCATAATCTTGCCCACTACAGAGGTAAGACTGACTGGTCTGTAGTTCCCCGCCTCCTCCCTGCTACCACTCTTGTGGAGCGGGATCACATGAGCCCTTCTCCAGTCTTCTGGGATCTCTCCTGTGCTCAGAAACTCACTAAACAGTTCTGCTAATGGCTCTGCTAGTTCCACCTTTAGCTCCTTAAGTACCCTGGGATGTATGCCATCAGGTCCCATTGCCTTATCCACCTTGAGCTTAGCAAGCTCTTGTAGGACCCTTTCTTTTATGAAGGGAGTAGTGCTCACCTCCCTCCCCCCTGTGTCCATGATGCTGAGCTGTGGGCCCTGCCCTACCTTTTCTTCAGTAAATACTGAGCAAAAATATCTATTTAGGATAGATGCCTTTACAGGGTCCTCCTCCTCACATGCTCCCTTTTCTCCATTAAACTAGCAATACCCTCTCTGGACTTTCTCCTTTCAGTAATGTATCTATAGAAAGTCTTGTCACCTTCTTTTACTGTTCGTGCTAGTGTTTCCTCAGTTTGGGACTTTGCCTGCCTTACTGCCTTCCCTGCTTCCCTTAGGGCAGTTTGGTATGCCTCCCTATCTTCATCCCGCTGTGTTCCCTTATATTTCCTGCAGGCCAGCCTTTTGGCTCTGACCTTTTCTGCTACTGTATTTGAGAACTAAAGTGGTTTCCTTCTTCTTTTGCACTTCCTTTTCTGTCTAACACAATGGGATGTTGCTTCAAGTATTGCATCCTTAATGCTTGCCCACTTTGCCTGTACCCCCTCACCTGTGTTTCTTTTTGCCAGGTCTAGCTTAACTCTGTTGGCCACCTTATCAAAGTCAGCTCCTCTGAAGTCCCATATTTTTGCCTTGGAATGGGATGATTTAGATGTAGTAGCCAAATTGAACCATACCATGTAATGGTCACTGGCCCCCAGGTGACCTTTTACCTGGAGATCTGTGATCCCTTCCTTGTTATTCAGTACTATATCTAGGATAGCCCTGTCTCTTGTGGGTTGCTGTACCAGTTGTTTGAGGCCCTCTCCCTGCAGGGAATCCACTATGTGTCTAGTTCTGGCAGATGTTCCTGCTGGTATTGACCAATCTATATCCGGCATGTTGAAGTCTCCCATTATCAGAACCTCCCCTTTAGCTGTCATGTTTTGTATATCTTCTAACCGTAATGTGTCTATGTCCTCCCCCTGGTCTGGGGGCCTATAGACAACCCCCATTCTTATGGCTGTCCCATTTCCTGTTTCCAGGGTGACCCACAGTTCTTCTGGCTCCTTATGTGTATTCTGAATTTCTGTAGCTTTGATATTTTCATTGACATACAGGGCCACTCCTCCCCCTTTTGCACCTCGGTCTCTTCTGAACAATACATAGCCAGGTACTGAAGTCTCCCAAGTGTGGTTACTGGTAAACCACATCTCACTAATTGCTACTATGTCCAGTTTAGCCTCTGACATTATGCCTGCAGGTCTGGGATCTTATTTCCCAGGCTGTGAGCATTGTGTACATGATTTTCCATTGGACAGATTTTGGTTCGTTAGTTGTTGGGTGAGGTTTGGCATTACGCCTGTCGTCGTATGGAGACAAACCTTTTTCTTACTGGTGATGCAAATGAACTGCAAACATGCTGAATCCCTGTTTGACCACTAGCTGAGGGGAGGGTGTTCTTCCCATTCGACGTGATGGGGTGCTGCACCCTCTCCCATTTGCTAGTTTAAATATTCTGCAAAGACGTCAAACTTCTGCCCCAATGCACTGACTCCCTCCTTAGTCAGATGCAGTCCATCAAATTTAAAGAACTTTCGCTCCCAGAACTGTTGCCAGTTCCCTACAAATCTGTGTCCTTTTTCCTGGCACCAGCCCTTAAGCCACGTGTTTAGCTCCCTTATCTCCCCTTCTCTGACCTTCCGTCCATCTGCTCCCCTCTCCCAGACTGGCAGGATCTCAGAGAATGAGATGCCGGATGAAATAGATGATAGTTTGTCACCCAGCCTGGTCAGGTGTTCCTTGGTCTCCACAACTGACCGGCTGGCGAGATCATTAGTCCCTATGTGTACTAGGACATCAATGTTTTCTCCTGCTTTGTGAACAATTTAGTAATGCGGTCAGTGTCTCTCCATGCTGATGTACCTGGGAGACATCTGACCATTACCCTGGCTGGAGATGGGTATCAACTCCCGAATCATGGAGTCTCCTATGATCAAGTTTTTGGATTTCCTTTTGCTTTTTGTTTTGGTTCCTGATTTGGGTGAGTTTTGTTGTGCTAGCTCCTGTGCTGCAGTGTCCTGCTCTGCAGTGTCTTCTGCCTCTTTGTTTGATTTCAGAGATAGAGGCAGGTACCTGTTGTAGTGTTTATATGGTTTTGGAGGTAATATGTTGGGAGCAAGAGGTGATGGGGCTGGTTGCCTCCTAATCTGCCACCTCCTGGACCAACTACCCTCTGCGGTCGAGGTTTTTCTGTTGGATGCTGGGGAAATGGCGGGTGGTTCTTATAATGTATTTCCTCTTGAATATGAAATTTGAGGGGTGCAATCTCTGCCCATGCTGCCCGGAGCTGAGCACTAAGCTCTCCAAAGGCCCAACATGTAGGACAATGTCCTAAATCCTGTAAGACTGTCCTTCTGAAAATTGTTCCACAGTACCTGCAGTTAATGATATCCATTCCAGATAAGTTGCTGGGTTTATAACCTAGTCAGAGTAATTAGAAGGAAAAAAAGAAAAAAAAATGCAAGTAATGGTTTGATTGTGTTTTGTTTAACTTGTTATAACAAGTTAAATTACTAGTGCCCCTGTAAATGAGCTCACCTTGTGGAGGCCCCACTGATCCACCCCTTCCTGCTCTGCCACAGGAAATGTCACAGCTGTGGTACCCTATAAAAGGAGTGTAGTGTGGGGTGGTTGGGGATGGGAGTGGGTGGCTGGGCCCTTCCCCTGCCAAAAAAGAACCACGGACGAAAGAACAAGAAGGTAAGAGCAGAAACAATCAGTCAACAACAAATGCAGTAACCCTGAAAGCTTATCCTAATGTTAGATAAAACTGTAAAACCTGTAAAGCACCACCTGTAATAATTTCAGAGAAGATATACACTGTAAGAAACACTTTGCTACAGAGAAAAATAAAGCAATGAAATGTTAGCAACAAACAGTAGCAATCCCCGTGAGTAAAAAATAAAAACACCACCACGCAGTAAATCTGCTTAGCCAAAATAAGTCTTAATCCTTTTCCCTTGCTCTGGTAAGTTTCTCTACTCTGCCTTTCAAGCAGTCTTAGAAGGAAAGAGCTCAGGTGAAGCTAGGTGCCTTGGCCAGCAAACCAAGTCTTCTGATTTCTAATAACAAAAACTGCTGCCACAAATTGGAAAAAAAAAACAATAGAAAATCAATAGAAAATGACAATCCCATAAAAAAGTCACCATATTATTACTGTATAAAAAACAATAATCAAATGACTCTACTCTATTCCCTTAATTCCAGACTAGCATTGAACAAAGTATTACGATCGAAGTTCGTTTAATCCAATATGAGCTTCAGTAAATGACTCTTTCATGATGATCTAATGCACCTAATAAATAACTTTAATCTTTCTCTCTGAGTACAGTGGTACCTAGCATCAGGTTCCTTCATATCAATCAGGATCTTAAGTTTTGAACAGTCAAGCATGGTCAAGGCTAAGAGTTGTGAAGGCACACCCACAAACATACAGATCACTGTTTCTGTACAATGCCATATGCTGACTCTAGTAACATTTTTGATGGCAACAAATATTTTTAGCATTTAAAAATGGTAGCAACAAATGATAAGAAAACTTACAACTAGTTGTGACTAAGGACATTTTGACAGAAATTTTCAGATATATTTAGTAATGATGGAACCTGGTGCAATGCACCTTTTTACCATTCTAGATATGGTTATTGTTTGCAACCACTGCAGCTTGATACTATATGGTCTGGGCTTCTGCTAAATCGCACAATATCTCTTTCCACTATCCTCCATTATCCCATCAGAATATATTTACATTTGTAACCATATGAATTTTCCTATTGCAAGGTTTAAAATTAGAAACATAGAAAATGATGGTAAATAAGGACCACTTGGCTTACCTAACCTAGTCTGCCCATTTTCCTTACCTACTATAATACTGCAGACCCTACTTAATCTCTGGCTTTCTCCACCCTTTCCTAAATACTAAGGTTCCCTTATGCCTAACCCTTGCATTTTTGAATTTTATTTCCCACCACCACCACCACTATGACTGGTTAGCTGTTCCATGCATCCATCACCCTTTCAGTGAAGAAGTAGTTTCTTACATTTCCCGAGTCAACCCACTCCAGCTTTATAGCATGAGCCCTTGTTCTTGAAATCTTTTTCTCTGAAAAATGCTTCTCTCCTGTACCTAATTTATACCCATGAGTTATTTGAGTCTTTATCATATCACCCCTCTCCTTTCTTTTCCTTTATGGTGTACCTATTGAGGTAATTTAGTCTCTCCTTATAGGGCTTTTGGTGCAGACCTTGCACCATTTTAATTGCCCTCCTCTGGACTGTCTCTACTCTGTCTATGTCCGTCCATAGATGTGGCCTCCAGAATTGGACACAGTACTCTAGATGAGGTTTCACCAGTGATTTGTAAAGTAGTATCACCACCTCCTTCTTTGTGCTGGTGATACCACTCACTATGCACCCCAGCATCCCACTGGTACTCCCTACTTCCTTGTCATTCTGCATGGCCACTTTAAGATCATCAGATATGATTGCCCCAGGTCCCTTTCCTCTTTGGTGGCCATCAGTACCATGCCCCCCATCATGTATTTGACCTTCTTTGCATTGAATCTGAGTTGCCACACTCTTGACCACTTCTCAAGCTTACTTAGATCCCTCCTCATTTTTTCCACCCCTGTGGAGTGTCAACACTGTCCTAATGAGTGTCAACACTGTTACAGATCTTTGTGTAATTTGCAAAATGGCATACCTTCCCTTCTAACCCCTCTGCAATGTCAATAATAAACACATGAAAGAGGACTGGCCTCAGTAATGATTCCTGTGGCATCCCACTGGTCACCATCCTCTCCTTGGCATGAACTTTGTTTACCACCACCCTCTGTCACCTATCCTTCAACCGATTTCTTACCCATTTCACCACCTTAGTACCCACTCCCAGGCTGCCAAGCTTGTATACAAGTCTCCTATGGGGGACAGTGTCAAAGGCCTTACTGAAATCTAGGAAGGCCACATCCACCACTCCACACTGATCTAATTCCCTTGTCACCCAGTAAAATAAATCTATCAGATTTGTTTGACATGACCTCCCCATAGTGAATCCATGCTGCCTTGAATCCTGTACGCCACCAGATTCAAGATATTACACAATCCTTTCCTTCAGCAGTAATTCCCTTAACTTCCCCACCACCAGTGTCAGGCTGATTGACCTGTAGTTGCCAGCCTCCTCCCTACTCCAACTTTTGTGAAGTGGAACTACATCTACCCTCCTCCAGTCTTCTGGAACCACTTTGGTCTCCAATGAATTGTTGAACAGGACTGTCAGTTGTGCTGCCATCACCTCTCCAAACTCCTTCAGTATATTTTAATGTATCCTGTCTGGCCCCATTCCCTTGTCCACTTTCAGTTTTTTGAGTTCCTTTTGGACTGTCTCCTCTGTAAACAGACTGGTGTTAAAATATTGTAGGATTAGTGCTAGATTGGTGCTTGTCTTCTATTATACCCCTGAAACCCTTATGAATCACAGACAGATTTACTTGTTTGTTTGTCCAGCCCTGCTGATTGACCAACTGACTCTGCTGGATACCAATCCGAGGTGCAATAGCAGCATTTGGAGGCTCAGTTTCTGTCAGACAGTTTAACAGCTTAAGTGAAAATTGTGAATGTCTGAACGGTAACAAAAATATCTGATTGGTATTTATGCAGAGATTGAATTCACTACTTGAAATGTCATGAAAACAAAACCTTCATTGCAGTGGCCTTATTACCTTGAATCACATTTTCATGAATACAATTTGATACTCAGTTCTCTTATTTGAAATTTACCAGCAAACGTTACTTGCATATCAGCTCAAAGGCCTACCTTCTGTGCCAAAAACATATACAAAAACATTTTGAGCACTAATGGGAGATGGTGGTTTAGATGTATTTAAAGCTTCCCACCTTCCATTGTGAGATTTATTATTCAGAAGATAATTTCGTGAAAGTTATATCTAAAAGAAAATCAAACCTATAGTGTGTAATCGGTATCTACTTAGGGAACAAATAATTCCCACATGTATTTTCTTTATCATTTTTACTTATGAAGAAACATTTGAAATGTATCCTCAAATATGTTGATAGTAAACCTTACCTGGAAGCTGATTAGAAAAGTGTATCAAATTCTCACCACAGTCCTCCTTATATAATACAATGTGATTGTGGAGAAAGTTTTACCTCTCATTTTACTGCAAATGAGACAGTCCTGTGCAAAAACAGGGCTCAGCTGATTTTAAACAAGTATGTATAGTATATCTTATGGTAGGTTGTATGGATATATTTCTGTATGCTGTTCTATTAAAGGGAAATATCCTCAAAATATGGTGCTCAGCTTATGTGGATTTTCCAAACAGCTTATAGTTTTGTTTCTAACAGAGCACAAAGGTTAGCTAATGACTGGGAGCTTTTCTGTAGTCCTGTTCCACGTTATGCTCAACCAATATGATGTTAGTAATAAGGATACTATGAAGTGCAACATTGATTTGTCTCTGTAATGTCATTAAATATTTATATTTATTCACAACTAATTACTCAGATAAAGTTAGCAGATTGCTTGTTGCCTTGCATCCTTTTAAAAAGACCCAAGTCCCCATAATTTGTCTAGCCTTCTGCAACATTCAGCATAGGTTTACAGTTGCCATAACCTCAAGTTCCACTATATAACATAAAACTATAAAAAACATACATCTGAGCTTAGTTATTATTAGATATTAGATCGCATAATATTTTAATTGTTTTATGTTTCTTTTTAAAGGAGAACTGCACTGAATCTGTAAGTCAGCATTCCCAGTAGAAGCTGTTTTTTTTTTAATATTGATTCAACTTCTGTTATTGCTGTAGCCAGCCAGACTTTTCAGTTATTTTAGTGGCCATTTCTGATTTACATGGTACTGGTAAGAACCATTTTAGAACTGTATGATGTAGTTTATGTCCCTGTTCTACTCTGCTGTTGTTGGGCAAAGCAATTATGTTCTACTATAGAACTCTGAGTTTGTTTGGGACATAAACTACATCATACAGTTCTAAGATGATACTTACTGCCAGACTGTGAAGCAGACACACTTGCTTAGATTACTAAGAGGCCTGCACAGATGCAACAATAACAGAATTTTAACCAGTACTGAAAAAATATCTTCTATTGGGAAAAATGACTTGCAGGTTCAGCACAGTTCTCCTTTAAGGATATTCACAAAAGGTTAACCATAGCCACAGAATATATGCTCCACCTTCTTTTGCCAGCCTCACAAATCACGCAAAGGAAATTGAATACAGTTTTTATAGTTATTGTGGAGTTTTATGGTCCACTACAGGAAAAAGGGAACCCATTTACAGGATTTTGCCCCAAGGATTGTAATACACAATGAAATTTGGCTTCTGGGTGCATGTCACAACTGAAAGGGTATCCCATGAGACTGTTCTTTACCATGAAAGAAAGCTAATTGTACTACAAAGTATGTCAAATGAGGTCACTATTTCCTAAAGGAGTTCTAAAATCATGAAGCTTTTGAGTAATATGTTTTCTAGTTTAATGATCCAACCCTAGAGAATGGGGAAGTCCATGCATGAAATACCAGTTGAGTCACACACTCAGATGGAGATTTGATTTGCATCCTTTAAGCACTATTTCTGTGACCTTTTTAAGCCTGAACACTGCTGAAGAGATGACTGTTCTGTATCCAATAAATAACTGAAGACATACCTTGTCATGGCATTGACTTTGAGCAATGACTAAAGATCCTAATTTATACTTTGAAAGTAGTAGATCTGGTGCAAAACATCTCCTGTTGACATATTTAAGTTATATCAATCATTGATCTGAGCACGGAATCAAGGAAGTACAGCATTACTGATGATTTTGCTCATTTCATTCTTTTTATCTGATGCTATGGATGGATATTCCTGTTGACATGTGGGTGCAAATGAACTGATCATTTCAGTACTGAATTAAATACAATTAATATAGTTCTGGCACCGCCACTATCACAAACTGGGTGCTGTCAACAGCACACTGATAATGAAAACTGTACTATAACTGAATAGCTGAGCAAGACAAACACCAGAACCCAACCTTTTCTGTTGGCACCAGACATCCTGGGCTTAAGGCATGAACTTAGGTTGCCTGGATGGCAAGCAATAGTGCTACTGCTGTGCTAGTCAGCTAATGTTCATCCATTTTAAATTGCATTTACCCAAGTGTGCCTTACCCAGACGAGATACAATATCTCTTTGGTATACCACGATGATAGCGACTACATATGGGCGACTGTCAATATGGCGACACATATGATGGCACTATCATCATGGGTGACTGTAGGGGGATGGCAAATGTTGTGACCGCCAGGTGGGTGACAGGAAGGAAGGGTGGGTGACAGGATGTGGAGAGATGGTGAACAGGGATGAGACCCTTTGGTGAGCCTGCTTCTGCTGAGCCAACCATGTGGTGTGGTGGGTAGGGTGGTTGAATCCAAGGGAGCAGGTTGTGGGTTTGGGACTGGGTGTGGGTGTAAATTTTGCACATCCCACAGCTGTGGTACTTACATTTTTTTAACTGGGTTGTGCCCCTCTTCAAGACATGCACCCCCCCTGGAGATGAGAATCTTTATTTAGGAGGGTGCGGGGGGCAAGTGGTGGGGTGCAGGGGGCATAGCTCCCCCACATGCACAGTTTCCCAGTAGCCTTTTTCTTCATATCACCAAAAATATTTTCGGTGATAATGCAGGTCTCGATAATAGTGGTCACCTTTGTGCGGTAGTTATTATCACATAGAACCTATCTCTTTTTAGTGGGTTTCTGCTTCTGCATATTTTTACGCTGTGGCCAGGATATTCAAAGAGGTTGCACATTGTGCAACCCCCAATGCAACCAAGCATGATATTGAAAGGGACAGGTTGCATGGCCGCAACACCCGATGCAGTGGGGCGCATTGGTAATGTATGCTGCACAGATGCAGGGGGTGTGCCCATGCATATGCAGCACATCCTGGTATTCAGTCTGGGATGTGCGGCGCATATGCTAGTGAAACCCCTACATGCGCCATAAATAATAGGCTCAAATGCTGGCCACCTACAGGCGGGCAGCTGTATTGCAAGGCACAACACAACAGCCGTCAGCTGTGGGTGGCCACCTGCCCAACAGGAACATCGTCCACAAGCACCCAGTCCCCCCTGGTAGACCAGTGCTCCCCCACTCTGCATGGTCGATCGTGGGCTGTAGTACGAATAAATATACTCCTGGTGGTCTAGTGGACCCCCTTCCCTCCCCGTATGCCCGATTGTGGGCAGTAGTTAGAATAAACATATTCCCATGCCCCATTGCAGGCAGTAGTCAGAATAAGCATATTCCCATGCCCCATCGCTGGCAGTAGTTAGAATAAACATATTCCTATGCCCAATCACGGGCAGTAGTCAGAAAAAACATATTCTTATGCCAGAATGCATTCATTCACATATCTGATCCTGTGTAGTACACTATGATCTGCAAGCCCATTGATCCACACTGTGGCCCAATAAGCATACAGATAATACTTTATGCTGTCATTCGGTGGGTGGCCAGATGGTATGCGGACAGGGTGCAGCCGCCCGCCGATGATGGGGGGGGTGAAGGGTGGCGGGGCCTTTGTGGGTGGGTTGGGAGGGGGTACAACTGGATCACCAGGTTGAACTCTTGTATTACTACAACCCATGATCGGGCATAGGATCATGTTTATTCTACCTACTGCTCACAATGGAGCATACAGAGAAGAAGGGGGTCCACTAGACCACCAGGATTAGCTATATTCTTACTAGTGCCAGCGATCAGGCATAGGGTATGTTTCTTCTAACTACTGCCCATGATTGGGCATACGGGGAGGAGGGGGTCCACTAGACCACCAGGAATATCGTTGTTCTTACTACTGTCCACTATCGGGCATCCAGGAGGGGGGGCTACAATAGCCCACCAGGGAGCCAACCCCAATGACAGCAGCTTGGCAGGGTGCCAGGTGCAATTAGCTGGGATGCCCAGTGCATAGCATGCAAATAGGTCCATAATGACATGCAAATGGCCCCATTTGCACCTTGCATAAATGATGGCCTCATTTGCATGCCCCTGGCTAAATATCGGGGGTGATGCACCTAGCGCAGTGGCACTTGTGCTGGTGCATCCCCATGTTCCCCCTTTGTGGTGTGCGCTGGCACAGTGCCACTGCACCACGCGCAGTATGTGCACAGCCCTTGCCATATTCAATGGTGCTGCACCATGGTACATCACCATTTAATATCGCCTGGTCCTGGCCCCAGCGCAGCCCAGTTGCACTGCGCCCAGGCTTGTGCCACTGCCCAGTGCAGTCTGAATATCCAGCCCTGTATGTATCCAGGTTAGCTCAGCTGAGATGCAGTATATCTTGTTTTTTTGTGGGGTATGGAGTTATCAACTTTAACAGTACACTTACCTGGGCTACATCATGTAAGATGCAACATCATATTTTCATTGGAGTCCTACTTTCACCCATTCATTATGCTGCATATATAGTACCACAGAGAGCCCAGTTGAGATGAAATGTCTCATATATAGTGGAGTTCTGCATGTATCCATTTTTATACTGTATTTACTCATGAAAGCTCAGCTCAGGTGGAATGCTATATCTTACTTTCACTAAGAACCTGAATGTACACATTTCTACAAAGTATGTTTCAAAGACAGCTTAACTGAAATGACATATCTCAGTTTTAGAGGGGTTCTACTTTTGCTTAGTTTACACTTCATTTACCCTGGACAACCTGAGATGCAATATCTCAGTATCGGAAGGGTCCTACTCTTACCAGTTTTACAATATCACCTGGCTTGTCAGATAAGAAGTAATGCCTCATTTTCATTGGGATCTGGCATTTAACTATTATTAGGCTGTATTTAGTCAGAATAACCAATCTGAGATGCAACATCTCATTTTCAGTGAGCTCCTTCTTCTACTCATTTTACAATATGTATACTAAATATAACCAATTTTTGGTGCTATGTCTTAATTTTAGTGTGGTCCTGTTTTTACTTATTGTTTTATTTAAAATGTATTTACCAGTATAACAGTATTGTCATGAGTCAAGACGTTTGGGGGAACCCTCCAAAAAAGAAGAAAAAAAAACTCCAAGCAAAGATAAATTAATCAAAAAGTTGCATTACTGCAGCACAAAATAAGGGTTCAAAGCAAATTAATTTGAGAGTTCAGAACAGATTACTTTTGCAGAACAAATACAAAACAAAATACTTTTCATCTTGGTTGAGTTTTCTAGTTCACAGCAGCCCCACTCTCTCTCTTAAACCCCCAAATTCTCCTTCTTGCCTTTTCTGGTTTCCTATTTATGCCTCCCAGGTGAGGTTCACGTGTGCCCTTCCCCAGCAGGGATTTCCAAATCTATATACAGTCAGTTCATATTGCCTTTAAAGGGCCAGGCCAGAAATCAGCAAGGAATAGGTCTCAATTCACCCTGTTCTCCTGCCAGTATCTTAGCAGAAAGGGGGTCCAGGGTCAAAGTTGTATAGACTCCTTCACACAACCTTACCCTCAGAGTTGTGCCCATGGCACACCCAGCACTGGCTACCACTAAGCTACCCTCTTGGGAGAAAAAGTCAGTGTTATTATGCAGGGAATCCACCCTGTAATAAGCCTGGAACAAAAAAGGCTGCAGAGCCAGATACAAACCGCGTGACTCTAGAAGTAATATCCCACATGGCATGCAACCACTTGAGGGGTCTGTGGTCAGTGACCAAGGTGAAATGACTTCTCAACCAATAGTAGCGCAGGGATACTATTGCCCTCTTTACTGCTAGACACTGTTTCTCTAGCATGACATACTGCTGTTCCCTGGGAAACAATTTTCTGGACAAATAGAGGATGGGGCGAATACCATCACAAGTTCTTGTGAAATGAAAGCCTCTCCCCCCCCCCACCAAACCTACATCTGGGCTTTGTTTTTCTGGGTCAGATTGAGCTGTTGGTCCAGCTGGATGGGGCATGATTCTTTTAAAATTTTAGGGCCTAGGTCGAGGATTCCATCTTCAATGTCCTCATCTGTCACCTAACTTGGGGTCTCTTTAGGTTCCTCTTTGTCAACTAGCAGAACATCTCTGTCTTTCCACGGTTTCGACAACTGACTTGCTGCATCTAAGTTTCCTTTTTTGGTCAGGCTGTAATACCTAGTAATCAGCTGGCCCCACTTTTCTCTGGACCTCACAGGGTCCTTGTCATTTAGCTAGGTGTTTACTTCCAGAGCTAAGGAGCAGAAGAAGTACTCTGTAAGAAAGTATGAACTCATGTAACCTGGCCACTTGGTTATAGTGTCCTGCCTGGTTTTGCTGTACTTTGAATACATTTTCTCAGTCTGAGGGTGGTACACTGAAGTCCAGAAGGACTTAGCCTTCAATAAAGCACACACCTTCCCCATAAGCTTTGACATAATGTTGGTGCCCTGATACTTAAGTTCTCCTTTGGAAGCCCAACTCAGAAAAATACCTTTAGCAATTCTTTGGCTACTGACCATGCTGTTGTGGAGCAGATGGGAATAGCCTCAGAGCAGAGGGTGGCATAATCCACCACCATAATAAACTAAACCCCACTGAACTTTTTATGAATGGTCCCACCATATTAACACCAGTTCTATCAAACACAATGGCCCAGATATTCAAACTGCATCCGGCTGTGGTGCAAGCTTGGGCGCAGCTCAACTTGGCTGTGCAGGGGTGTGGACTAAGCGATATTCAAAGGATCTGCACCATGGCTCAGCAGCTTTGAATATCGCACCCTGGCCACCCCCAGTGTGCATGGCACAGTGGCACTGCACCAGTGCAAGTGGCCAAAGTGGAGCATGGGGATGTGCTAGTGCAAGTACCATTGCACCATGCACAGCAACCGCGATATTCAAAACTGAACATGCAAATGGGGCCATAACGTATGCAAGGTGCACATGGGGCCATTTGCATGTCATTATGGCCCCATTTTCATGCAGGTGCGTTGATCCCTGATGACTTGCACCTGGCGCCCTGCCAAGCAGCAGCCGTCAGGGACCGACGCCCCTGCAGCCCGATCGTGGGCATCTGTGTAAAAAGAGAAAACGTTCTATGTCCCTGGTGGTCCAGTGGACGCTATGTGCCCGATCGCGGGCATTTGTAAAACAAAATATTCCAATATCCCTGGTGGTCAAGTGGTACCCCCACCCGCCCACTGAACCCCACTGCCCGGTCCCCTGGTCAGCCGGACGGCAGCACCCACCCGCTTGTTGCCCTGCCGCCCGCCATCTGACACCTTGGTACTGTCGCCCATTGGTTCACAGCATGAGCTAATGGGCATGCAGCTCTCATTACACATTCCAGATATGTGAATGAATTCACATACCTGGAATGTGTAGTACAGTAGAGGCTGCATGCCCATTGGCTCACAGTGTGAACCAATGGGTGTGCAGCCCTACTGAGGTGTCAGCCAGTGGGCGGCGG
This sequence comes from Neoceratodus forsteri, assembly GCA_016271365.2. Lineage (NCBI taxonomy): Eukaryota > Metazoa > Chordata > Ceratodontiformes > Ceratodontidae > Neoceratodus > Neoceratodus forsteri. The sequence goes on from CM057451.1 coordinate 422,542,771, forward strand.
GGCAGCAGGTGGGTGGGGTGCTGCAGCCCACCGACTGACACCTCAGTAGGGCTGCATGCTCATTGGTTCACAGCATGAGCTAATGGGTGTTCAGCCCCTACTGTACTACACATTCCAGATATGTGAATTCATTCACATATCTGGAATGTGTAGTACGTTAGGGGCTGCACGCCCACTGGCTCATGCTGTGAACTAATGGGCGGCAGCCCTACCGAGGTGTCAGATGGCGGGTGGCGGGGCAGCAGGCGGGTGGGGTGCTGCTGCCCACAGGCTGACCGAGGGGGGGAGTGGGCCGATGGGGCTCAGTGGACGGGTGGGGGTGTACCACTTGACCACCAGGGATATTGGAATATTTTGTTTTACAAATGCCCGCAATTGTGCACATAGCGATCCACTGGACCACCAGGGATATAAGAATGTTTTCTCTTTTTTGACAGATGCCCGCGATCGGGCACATAGTGGTCCACTGGATCACCAGGGATATAGGAACATTTTCTCTTTTGACAGATGCCCGCGATCAGGTACATAGCGGTCCACTGGACCATCAGGGATATAGGAACGTTTTCTCTTTTTTGACAGATGCCCACAATCGGGCACATAGCAGTCCACTGGACCACCAGGGATATAGGAACGTTTTCTCTTTTTTGACAGATGCCAGTGATCGGGCACGTAGTGGTCCACTGGACCACCAGGGATATAGGAACGTATTCTATTTTTACACAGATGCCCATCATGGGCATGGGGAGGTGTCGCCAGGTGCAGCTGGAGCTCTGGTGGCCACCCACAGGTGACAGCTGCCATGTTGCACCCTGCAATGCGGCAGCTCATCTGTGGGTGGCCATCAGTTGTTCCTTTTTTTTTGGCTTAACTTTGTGCTGATGCAGGTAGGGGTTACGTATGCATGGATCTGCACATTCTGGGCTGAATATCAGGCTGTGCAGGTTATGCATGGGCACCCCCAACCTGTGCCTGCATACATTACTGATGCGCTCCAGCGCATCGGATTTGTGCCACACTTTTCCCTTTGAATAGCAAGGCCATCAGGTTGCGCATGGTGCAACACTGTTGCACCATGCGCAACCCTTTGAATATCTGGACCAATATCTATTATCGGCACATGGATCAATGGGGCCTGTTTTGTGCTTATGGGAACAACCGACACTGTGGGCAAGAAGCACAGAAATCTGCCACATCCATCCATATACCTGGCTAGAAAAGATGCACAAGCGTGCACTGATTGATTTTCTCGCATTTCAAGTGACCCATGATAAAAATGGTACGAGCAAGTGTTAATATTTCCATTTTTGCATACTGGGGAACAAAAAGCTGACAGTACACAGTTCACATTTGTTTTTCCTGTTCCACCCTTTACAAAATGTCATTTTCAGTTCAAACCGTTCAACCCTTGAAAATATTTGGGTTTTTTGTACATCAATCACATTGCTATTAATCACATCTAGGTTCTGATAAGTATTTTCAGCATTTTCAAGAAACTTATATTTCTTTGGTCAGAAATGATATAGACTGGATTTTGAAATATGTCTGTCCTGATCTCCAGAAGTGCCTTGTGGCCTCCCATTGATGTGGATGCCAGTTCATCATCAGAGTCACTTCTGACCATCCATGAGCCCAGTTCCTTGCAGTCTCAAACCACAAAAACCTTGGACTGAGGGGTTCCCTTGTTTTTCCCTCTTCGTTTCTGTCCCATGGACTTCTTAGATTCTCCTCTGGGTTAAATAGTTTAGCATCAGTGAAAGGAAATAATAGTTCTTATCCCTACAGGTTTTCTTGAAAACCTTCTCAATCTTGTCCCAGGACTACTGGCTAAGGTAGGGTTTTTGATCCTCCTACTTTTATTATTCTTACCTAGTTGCCTATTTTTTTTTCCTCCTCCTGCCAACCCCAGCTGCTCACTCCTTCAAGCGGCAGCCTTTCACCCACCACCACCTCTGCCATTCTGCCATCCACTGCTCCCCAATGCCTGGTTGACCTGGGCATATCCCTTAGCTGGGGGCCATCGGAAGGGGAGACTGGAGTGCTCATAGGCACTCCCTTGCTTCTACACTCAGTGGGGGTATGCAGCATTGGGGGCTTCCTGGCTTTGTGGCATGGGGAGGTAGGGCCACCATCATCTGGCCAGCATGGGTGGCATCATTTTCATGTTTTTTTCCCTGTCCATAGTGCCAGTCAGTGTAATGTCCCCAATCTCCACCAGGGGCCACTGCAGAGCGAGACAACCCCTGCAACCCACCCCAGGAGCGGAGAGAAGTCCCTCTGGATGCTCAATCCTCTCCTTCTCCTGCCGACCCCCAGCACCCTGAGTCCATTCCCAAACTCAGGCCATCGGCATGGTGCAAAGTGTGGCATCCAGCACCTCAACACTCAACACCACTGGGCCAGCTTAGCTGCCCAATTTTAACCCCTCTGGAGCTGTAAGATATGTGCTGGTATCCACATGTACACAGTCTATTTTTATGAGTTCTTCCCAGTGCCCTAAACTGTATCCTGCAACAGATTCTATTAAATGTCTGCCCACAACTTGAATCACCAGCGCCATAACTGTTTGATTGCCACTTGTTCCAGGATCATGTATGGATGGTTGAAATGGGGTCCATGGTTGTGGTCTGCAGCTACACATTCCAGAAAGTCACAGTCCATTTTGTCTTAAAACTTATGGATATGCCCTTCTTTACCACAGTGAAAACATAACATGGTATTCTCAGGTTGTTGACCTGTGTATCACCACATTTTGGGATCTGGGGACTGGGTCACAGAACTGGGGGAATTACTTTAAATCCTGGGGTTATATATTTTGGGCATGGTGGGGTAACCATTATTTCAACACTTGACCACTTACCTATACCAGCGTGCTTATTCCCATCCCCCCATTATCCTTTCTCGCCTATTCTTTGAAGAACTTCCCCTCAGGTTACCACCCAAGGATCTTCATGGGTTCTGCTCTTCTTAGTGGGCTCTGGTCTCTCTCGCTCTTCCAAATAATGCACTGTGATCTTGACAGCAGTGGCCAGGGTAGTTTGTTCATAATCAGGACCCTTAGTGCACCGCGGCAGCATTTCCTGATTTCTGCGGCATGATTTATTCATTTATGTGGCAGAATGCAGTCCTGCCATTGGCTAAAATATGATGTGATGTCATTGGTGACATCACGTGCTATGCATAGAGAGGGGCTTCAGGATAAACAAGATCAGTATGAAAGCCTGGCACCATGGAAAACTGTATTTCTGAATGAATATTCACCAAAAACAGTGAATTCTGAGGCATTATATGAATTCTGCGGCTTGATACAATTCTGCAGAAAATTCCACAACCACAGAATCACAGAATTCCAGGGGCCTTGTTCATAATGAATCACTTACTTACATATTTGATTTGGGAAAATGTTCAGGAGCTACTCCAATGCAATTAAATCCAAAATGTCCTCTTTATAGTGCACCTCTTGTTTTACCCTCTGGGTAGCCAAGTTTTTCAATTTTTAAGCTGCCACTCTGGGTAAGGTTCTAGTTTAAAAAAAAAATATGTGAAAGGTCCAACAACAGCACTCTTCAGCTATCCCAGTCTGATCAAGGATAGCAACTTTCAATTGGTCAAAGTCACTGGCAGTGGCATCATCTAGGCTCTGATAAGCAGCTTGTGCATCTCCATTAAGATATGGTGCAATGTGAGTTACCTAACTTTCTTGTGGCCAGGAACTGGTACTGGGAAATCTATCAGAACTAACAAGGTAGGCCTCAGGGTCATCCTCAGGATTCATTATTTTTTTGGTATGTGATGAGTTTGTTTAGTGACTGGATTCTCTGTGTCCTGAACTGGGACTCAGTTTATTTCTGTGCTTGCAATATGTGTTTCATAAACTCCTGCTGTTGCTGGTATTTCTGCACCTGCTGTTAAACCTGTTGCTGATCTCTCTGTGCCTGCAGTTGTGCTTGCTGGTCATCCAGTCCCTTTGCATCTGGAGCTGTTGTGCCAGTTGTTGGTCTCTCTGAGTCTGCCATTGTGGTTGCTGAGCCATGCAGTCCCTTTGCATCTGGAACTGATGCACTAACTGTTCTGTCAGCCATTTCAGTACCTCGTCTGCGTCCATCTTACCCTTATATGGACAAGCATTCATCAGTGCTGAATGCTTCCTTGCATGGTTATGTGGCAGGGGTGTATTTTGTTAGTTGAACTTCTGGTGGGAGAAAAAGCCTGCCTGAAGTATGTTTTGACAAGCTGTCATATTTTGGACAGCATTTGAATGCAGAAGCTCAGTTAATTAGAAAGCTAGGTTGAAAATGTGGGGAGCATTGCAAGCCTGGTGGCAATGAGGGTTGAGGCACTGGATGCCACACCTCATGCCACTACAGTGACCTCTGTTTGAGAACGAGTGCAGGCCACTGGGGGTCATCAGGGAAGGAGAAGGATGAAGTATTCCAGGTACAGCTCTCCTTTTCTGGGGGGTCAATCAGTTGTTGGTGCATGCATGTCCCCTAGCGATGGTTGGGTGCTGGCACACTGACGCTGCAGACATTGGGTCAGAGGCAATGCAGATGCCTGATGGGGTGCGCATATGGGAGCATGTGTGGCACAGCCACTGGTGTCCTTGCACGCACCGCCCCTGAAGGGGAGAAACCAGGTGGAAAAAAGCTCATACAGGATGATGAAGGGAATTTGCAGGCCCTGCCCCCAAATAGCAATGGTGCTGGCCCCTGTACTGGATCTAGTCTTGGTGGGGGTGGGCACCCCCAGTCTTGGTGGGGTTGGGCTCCACACTGACCCTGCTGGGGGGGTAAGCCCTGGGGGTAGCTGGTTGGTGTCAGCTGGTCGATGTCGGGGGATAGAGCTGGGGCTCCTTCCATATAGAGAGAAACATGGAGCTGGGGTATAAATTTAAAAATGTTGGGTGCAAATATTTAAGATTTCTGCAGTTATAAGCATGCATACTGAAATTGCAACAAATGGCCATAACTTTATCATTTTTTTCATATTTTAACCCCAAATGTTGAACACAGTCTTCTTATCACCCCACCTCATGAACCCTGTAGGCGAAAATTTTCAAATTCATAGGAAAATGGCATTCCATGCCACAGGTGTGAAAACACATTATGGGCAGGATGTGAAACATGACAGTTGTACTGTTCATTAGGTGGTGTGATAAAATGACTGTATTGAAAATTTGGAGTGAAAACATTGAAAATGACCAAAGTTACATGCTTGTGTAGAAAATTCTGAATGACTGGGTGTAACTTTGCAATTTTTTGGAGTTGTTTCACCAAATTTTCAACATGGCATTTTTGGGACACCACCTCATGAAGAGTGCCACTGTCATTTTGTTCACTCATCCTGAAAGGTGATTTCGCACAGCAACCATGCCATTCTGTGCCACATGTGTGCAAACACATTTTTAGGCAAGATGTGAAAAATGACAGCTGTACTGTTTACTGTTCATGAGGAGGTGTGAAAAACTGGCAATACTGAGAATCTAGAGTGAAACTATAAAAAAATTGGTGAAGTTACAATGTGTGTAGAAACTGCACAATGCACATTCATAACACAGTCCTTTTGCGGATTTTGTGCACCAAATTTTCAACATGGGCTTTTTGGGACCTCTCCTCTTGAGCACTCACACTGTCATTTCAGTAATTGATCTCAAAAGTTAATTCCACGCAGCAACCACAAAATCACCTTTTTGGACTGACTAATGAAATGACAGTGCTGGTGTTCATGAGGTGGGGTCCCAGGAACCTCATGTTGAAAATTTGGGGTCACAATTCCTAAAAATGGCTGAGATATCAACATAAGTTGAAACCCCCATTGACAGCCATTATACAGTGCTTACCTTGATTACTCTGTTCACAGTTCGGCTCTGAAGAGTGCAGACATGTGCCGATCCTCAGAAGATCGCAGCTGCCAGTCTTGGAGGATAAGTATGGGGTAAAGGGGTGGGGTAAGGGGAGGGGGGTACACAGATGGAGGGCCAGGATGCGGAAGGGGTACTGGGAGACAACGAGGGACCATTTTTTAATTTTTTTCCAGGATGTAAAAAAGAATTGGGGAACAGTTTTCTTTTTTTTAACAGGGAAAACATGTTTATTTCTGGACACTGTGAGTGGGCACTTCAGTGTCTGGGGGTGAGCTTAGATAATGCTGACATTGGGGATTGGTCACCCTGATATCAGCATGGGGAACCGAGGGAGTGGGGTGGACAGCATGCAATGGGAGGGAGTGGGAGAGATTATTTGGATGCCAGGGGAACAGAGGGTGCGGGGTGCACAGTGCACAGTGGGAGGGAGTGGGAGGGTTTTATTAGATCACTGCCAGTCCGGTGGGAGAATAGAGGGTGTGGGGCATGCAGCATGAAGTGGGAGGGAGTGGGAGGATTTCATTGTATGATGCCAAGTGCAGGGACAGGGAATGGAGGGAGTTGGATGGACAGCATTATGTAAATGAAAGGAATGACGTGCTTTCATTAGAGCACGTCATTCCTTTCAAGTGCAGCTGCTTCTCTGCTGTGAAATTGCAACCACCATCACTCTCTGCTTCAGTGGTCATAAGTCTGTCAGGGTCAAACCCACTGTTGAGTGCTCTGCATTGTATGCATTCCTGACACATCTCTCAAATGTCGTTCTGCCACACGATGTTTCTTGTGCAAGCACAAGGAAACTTAAAAAGGGGAAGCCTGATCCTATCGCTTATGCCAACCATATGTAACAGTGTTTTAGTGAGCCAAGACTTTTAAGGGAACCATCAGAAAAAAAGCTCAATGAAATAAAAAGTTGCTATACTTCACCACCAAATAAGGGTTCAAAGCAGCTTAGTTTGGCGGAGTGAATACAAAACAAAATATTAGCTTTATTCAGTTCTCTAGTTCACAGCAGTCTCTCTCTCTCTCTCTTTATCTCTCTCTCCCTTCCTCTGTCTCTCTGTCTCTCTCTCTCAAGCCCCCAAATTTTCATTCCTACTTTTTTTCTTTCCTCATTATGCCTGCCAGGTGTATCTTATTTGTAGCCTCCACTGCTGTGATTTCCAAGCCTGCATACAGTCACTGCATGTGGACTTTAAAAGCCAAGCCAAAAATTAGCAGGACTGGGTCTCATGTCACTCTCTCTTCTGGTTAGTATCTTAGTTTAAAGGGGGTCCTGGGTGAAGGTTGTATAGACTCCTTCACAACCAGAAAAGGTACAAATCAGGATTTGGAATCCATTTGTAGGCACACATGTGTTTGGTGGGGGAGAGTTAAGAAGGTAGAACACTCAACATAAATTGGTAAACAAATGGAAAAAATAAATACAGGTTGAGGAAAATAGGACAGTATACAGATCATTCAACATTTGCGAAAGTATTTACTGTAGACAACCCAGCTGTAGAACAATTTCTTATTTTCTGGGAGTCCTGCTTTCACCTATTTGAGCTATATTTAAAGTGCCTCGCCCCAAATAAGATGTGATATGTTATTTTTTTTATGGTTCAGCTTTTCCCCATATTTAGATTGTATTTTCCCATGATAGCTCAAGCCGGGTGAACTAGCTACATACATAGCTACATATTGTAGATACACAGTACAAAAATAACTAATGCCTTTTTAGTCTGCCAGTATGCATACCTTACACTGCATATGGCATGGCGGCGGAGCTAGAGGGGGGGCTGGGGGGGTGGTCACCCCTCATGGCTACCCCAGTGTGAGTAGTGGTGCCCCACCACCTTCATTATTCAAAGTTTAGTGCCCACTGTGGAGCCCCTGATTGACCGAATGGCCCACCCTGGCTCCCAAATGCTCCCAAACCTGGCTACGCTAATTGGCAATTACGTGATAGCCCAAGTGGTTTTCAGAATCCATTCCCCAGAAAACTCTCTGCCCTCTTTTCTCATAGTTTGCACCAGTCTATGGTCTTCACACTTCTTTACATCCTCCTAAATGCCCCATCATTAATTATCACACATGACCTTTACTCACAGTGCCCTGTATCCTCATGAACTGATCACTGCAAATGGGTGTTTACTCAACTGGTAAAGGTAATTGTGTTAGCTGTATACATGACACTCCAGACTTCACTTCATGGGTTCCCAGCCCACCTGATAAGCTAGTGATGCACATGTGGCCCAGATCAAATTTCACAGCATACCTAGGTCCCAGGAGTCACCATTCTCCAGTTCGATTCTTCCATAGCTGAAATGCAAATGCTTTAGGCCAAACCCCTCTTTCCGTGACTCCCACCTTTATCCCCATATATTTATATATGAACAAAATGACTGAGCATGGTTTAACTACCACCTTTAGTTTATTTCCTATAGGTACAATTCTAAACTTGGTTACCTAGTCATACCAACTGAATTAATAGTGTATTCAGAACATAACACTGAACAATTCTCATTTACATAAAGTCTGTTAGGCGTAATTCATCCAGCGTGAAGATCTCTGCTGTGATCGCTCTGAAGGGTGGGTCGTGGAGTGTCATGGACATAACTAACACAATCACCTTTACCAGGTGAGTAAACACCCATTGTGTTATGTTGTATTCATGACACTCCAGGTATTACTTCATGGGTTACTATAATAAGCCGTTCAACATCCATCAGGGCAGGACAGGGTGATCTGGTGGACAGCTTGTGTGACATGCTGAGGATAAACCTTTTGTGGCAAAATTCAGTTCTTTGTCTGTATAAAGTCTCAAGTCTATAATGTCTTACAAAGGTGTGGATGGAGGTCCAGGTCACTGCTCTACATATGTTTTCCATAGACACACTAGCTCTTTCCTCCCAGGAGGTGGCCACTGCCCTTGTTGAATGGGCCTTTATTCCCTCTGGAGGAGTAAGGCCATTTGTTTTGTATACCTCCTGTATAGTCCTCTTTAGCCAGCTAGCAATGGTGGTTTTTGAGGCAGCCATTCCTTGTTTGTGACCTTGAGCTATTATAAAGAGTCTTTTGGACCTGCGGATTGTCTGTGTCCATGAAATGTATTGTGAAACGGTACTACCAACGTCCAGGGGGTGAGGGGCTCCTGACTCCTCCTGTTGTGGCTGTGTGTGGAAAGTCGGTAACTCTACGGTTTGTTCCTTATAGAATGCGGACATGACCTTGGGTATTAGTGCAGGTACTGTTTTCATAAAGACCCCTTGTGCAGTGAAAATGGTGTAGGGCTCTTTGCACGACAGGGCTCCTAATTCACTAATTCTGCGAGTGGAGCAGATTGCCACCAGGAAACAGGTTTTTAAACCTAACCAGTAAAGCGGTGGCTGATGCCAGGCTTGAATGGGCTCTTCCCTAGAGAGTCAAGCACCATGGTCAGATCCCAGGGGGGCCACTGGTGTCTGTGTGGGAGGCCGAATGTTCTGTGCCACTCTAAGGAACCTGACGGTGAGTACCGGGCTGCGAAAGGATGACTTTCCCCGTGGCTGACAACTGCACCCATAGGGAAGAAGTGGATAGTCCTTTATCTAGGCAGTGCTGCAGGTACAGTAGGATCACGGACATGTCCACCCTAATTGGATCGAGTTGTGCGGACTTGTATCAATTGGTGAAAATGTCCCACTGCCTGTTATAAGTGGCCATGGTGGATGGCTTCCTGGACTGTAGGATGATCAATATGACTGACTCATGATACCCGGCTGTTAACAGTCTCTGCCTCTCTGGAGCCAAGCCGACAGTTTTAGGGTGTGAGGGGCTGGGTGAATCATAGATTCCTGGAACAGCATGTGCTTCTGATATGGAAGGGTCCATCTGTCCAGTGTTATGGATACTGCAGATGCAAATCAAGCTCTTCGTGGCCAGTAAGATGCAATCAGAATGATCTGAAGTTGGGACAATCTCACCTTCGACAGCACCTGTGGAATCAAGGGAATCAGAGGAAAGATATATGACCATTCCTGGTTCCATGTCTGAGAAAGGGCATCTATTCCCAGGGCCTGTTTCTCCCTATATCTGGAAAAGTACTCCATGACCTGTGCGTTCACCTTGGACGCCCTCAGGTCCATTGGGACCCGTCCCCACCTCCTTTGTATCATGGCAAAAAGATCTGGGTAAAGTCGCCACTCCCCCGGATGCACCTGCTGTCTGCTTAGCCAGTCTGCTCTGACATTCAGCTTTCCCACCAGATGGACAGCATGGAGGTGAATGAGATTGGATTAGGCCCAGTTTAACACCTTGGCAGACTCTCTGAGCATGACTCTGCTGTGTGTTCATTCCTGTTTGGCTATGTTTGCTACAGTGACCTGGTTGTCAGATTTTACCAAGACTGCCTGGCTGATGATGCTGTCCCTGAATGCTCTCAGAGCATGGAACACTGCCCTCACCTCCAGGATGTTGATGGACAATTGTGCCTCTGCTGTCGTCTACTTGCCTTGTGCTGTGGAGTCATGCACGCATGTTCCCCAACTGAATAGGCTAGCATCGGTCTCCACTGTCACCTCATAAGACAGCTCCAGTGGACAACCCCTCTCGAAGTTTTGGCAGTGTGTCCACCATCTCAGTGAGTCCTTGACTGTCTGTAGTAAGTGAACAACCTTGCTGAGGATGTCCTCCAATGGGGAGCCTTGCTGCAATATGCAGTTTTGCAGGGGACGCATATTCCACCTCGCCCAAGGCACCAGGTCTATGCAAGATGCCATGCAGCTGAAGACCTGTGCAGCTTGGCCCATCATCGGCTCGGCTGTGGACTGCAGTGTCTGAACTATCGGCATCACTGAGTCGACCTGTTTTTGCTAAGGTCTTGCCATCCCTTTGGCTGTGTCTATCTCTGCCGCAAGGTGCTCTATGAGATGTGATGGTCGTAAGGAGCTCTTCTCCTGATTGACCACCCAACCATGCCAGGACAGAGCTGACAGAACACAGTCTGTGTCCCTTTGTGATTGGACACTGCTGCGCACCTGTATCAGCCAGTCGTCTAAGTAAGGAATGATATCCACCCCCTGCTCTCGCAGTCAGACTGCCAGGACAATGGACACTTTTGTAAACACCATGGGTGCCAAAGTGAGTCTGAATGGTAAGGCCTGATACTGGAAGTGTTGACCCAGTATGTGAAACGGAGAAAGCGTTGGTGGTTTGGTCTGATTGGGATGTGAGTGTACGCATCCTTCAGATCCACGGATGTGAGGTAGTCCCCCACCCGTATGTTCCTCAGAGTTGACTAGAGGGTCTTCATCTTGAACTGATGGGTGGATATGAATTTGTTCAGGAATTTTAGGTCCAGAATTGGTCTCAGATCTCCATTCTTTTTTGGGACCAGAAATAAAATGGAGTAGACCCCTGTGCCGGCCTTGGAGTCTGGCACTGGTTGAATGGCATTGTTTTGTAACAGGTCTCAGAGAATCTCCCGAACCTGGTGGGTGGTAGCCCTCTTTTTTGAGATGGGGGACAGTACCACTCTGTCCCTGCAAGATTTACTTGAAAACTCGATAGCATAACCTTGGGATATGATCTCCAGAACCCATCTGTCTGAGGTTGTCTGTTGCCATTGCCAATGGAATGACATCAGTCTCTGCCCCACAGGAGGATAGCCCAATTGTGGTATTGGTAGTAAGGAGGTCATGGTGGAATAGTCAATACTGCTTTGGCTTTCCACCTCTGCCTCTGCCTCCAAAACATGGGTTTCCTTCCTCTGGGAGCTAAGTAGGTGCCCTGTGAGGGGCCTCTGAAGTTGTTGTTGTTGTGGTCTCTCCCTCGATAGGAATTATTTGTGTAATTCTGCTGTCTGTTCTGCTGAAATCTGTTCCCCCGAAACCTGCGCCTAGCAGATGGCAAAAAGTGGTTCTCTCCTTGTCTTTGGCGATATCCTTGCCCTCTTCCTTTTGTTTCAGGAACACTTTAAGGCCTTCACCAAACACATTGTCCCCTTTCAGGGGCAAGTTCTATAAGAGGGTCTTTGACTCATTGTCTGCTTCCCAAAATTTTAGCCATAGGGCTCATCTGACTCTGTTTGTTAGGGCAGCAGATCTGGCTTCTAATTTTAGGGTATCCACTGCCATGTTCCGCAGATACTTAGCTGTATTGAGGGTACATTCTTGTAGCTCTGCTTCCCTGGACTTGGGGTCTGCTTTGTCTAGCAGTTCTTCCAACCAGTGAATCTGTCCCCTGCCAAAGTAAACCACTGTGACCGCACCCCTAGCTGTCATGCCTGAGAATTCAAAGAGCTTCTTTAGCATTTCTTCTATCTTTTTGTCAGTGGGGTCTTTAAGAGAGATGGTGCCACAAGGCAGCACTGTTTTTTTGCTGAGTGCTGTGATTTGAGGATCTATACTTGGTGCTGTGCACCACATCTTGATCTTGACCTCTTGTACTGGGTACATGCTGTCTAGATTTCTTTTCTCAGACATGCAACCAGGCTCTGTTGCTTCCCACTCTTTTGAGAAAATATCATCGATAGCGGGACAGCTAGGGAAGGTGTCCTTAGTCTTCTGGTTCTGCTGGATCATGGGATAGAGCTTGGACTCTGGCTTGGGTGTGCCTATGTCGAATCCCATTGTCGACTTTAGGGCCCGCATCAGGCCTGGAACCAGAAAGAAGGAACAAAGATTCGATGTTAAGGAAGGTGCCTTGGGTACGATGTCCATATCCTCATCACCTGAGTCAACAGCCTTACCATCATCTGGTGCCCCACCAGTGTCCTCATCACCTGGTAGGGGTGTAGAAGGTTCCTCAGGATTATCTGGCTGAGGAGGGATGCTTGAGCCCGGAGTTGGAACCAGCACTGGTGTGGGTGGTGGCCTTGTCTTTGTCAGTGACTCCAGTTTTTCCATGACCATAAGCATGAGGTTTTGTGGCCTTTTCATCATAGTCACCATCGCCTGTTGGGTTTGAATAAGGAGTGCCCCTGTATTCATCCAGCCAGAAACTCCAGGCTCTTGATTGTCCAACTCAGTATTGGGGAGAGTTGGAGAGGTGTCAGACAACTTGGGTGAGAGGGACAGGGCTAAACTCAGTCACACAATAAATATAGCTGGGATAACCAGGAGGAAACAAAGCATTTTGATCTCAATGTGGTTCTGCTTCTACATAGTTTTACCCTTTATTTACACAGAATAGCAAAGCTGAGAAGTAACATCTTATTTGCACTGGGTTCCTGTTACACCATTTTACACTGTATTTAGCAAAGATGACCTAATTCAGCTTTGATAATATATCTACAGTAAAATTGTCATTTCTGACCCCTGATAATTGTGAATGAGAAAATATTCCTGACTGTTTTATTCTTACTGCTATCAGAATGCAGAACATCTTGGCAAGGGTGGGGTGCATGGGGGGCAGAACTACAGACATTGCTTTCTCAGAATGTAAGCAGTGATTTTCAGTTTTTTTGGGTACTGAAAATTCACCCTTTAATCCTTCCACCAATACAATAGAAAATATTTTTGATCTCTTTGGTTATATGAATGACCTGTAAAGAATTGTTTCTGAATGACTTCTTAGGTATAATTTTCATGTTGTAATTTTCTTGAGCTCTAAGAATGAAAATAGTGTTAAAAAATTAAAAATGAAAATTGTACTGAGATTACAAGTACTTGAACAGATTATGAACAATTATGTTCTGCAGTGTTGAAAATACTCCTTTGCAGATATCACCAGGACAAAATAAAATTCTTGTAATATTATTAGGATTCTAATGTACAGATATGCCTTAGTGGTTATTGACAGGTATAGTACCTTTGCATTTTAGCTTTGTCCTTATTGTCTGAAATGCTCTCTGCTGATATCTCAGAATTTAACACTTCCAGGTTTTTAGTCACTATAAATTGATTAACTGTGCACACTTCAAACAGGTAACATCCATATAGGAGTGCAAAATGACATTATTAGCATACATTTACCTTACAGAACATGCTGGGGCTCTTTTCTTTACAGTTAAGTTGCTGTTGATATTACATTTTCTATGCTACTGGCTTTTCCATTCAACCCTTTCACTTAATACTGCTACCCGCATAGGTACTTACAGGCTGAACAAGTATTGTGACAGTTTTCCATTTGTTCACTAGTTCTCTTTTCTTCTTCTTGCCCATTTTTCACCTTTTGACTCTTTTAGACCATTATCAAAAGAAAAAAAAAAACAAATACTTTCAAACATGTTGTTCCTCAGTTCAGTATAACTTATCACTGTACATTTCACATCGCTCTAGATATTAAAACATGTCTGTGTGAGCTTCTCTTTGCATAAAGAACATTTAAGTGCATGAGGGAAGGGTACATTTTATAGTTCCTTCCCATCATACACATATGCATCATTAAACCTGCTAGTTATGTCAAGCAGCCTTATAAAAAAACAATCTTCCTTTAAGGTGGGGGAGGGGCATACTAGTACTCCATGTAAAAGAGGATAGAAGGGACAGGGGGGACATGATAGAGACATTCAAGTGTCTGATTGGAATCAATAAGGATGGGGCAGATGGGGTCTTTTTGAGTTAAGGAGGGGAGAGTCATCAGGGGGCACGGGCTAAGAATAGAGAGGGGAAGATTTAGGAAGGAAATGAGGAGACACTATTTCACAGAGATGGTGGTAGCAAAATGGAACACCCGTCAGAATGGGTGGTATCATGAAAATCTGTGAACAGCTTCAAAGGGCATGGGACAGGGAACAGGGGAAAGTGAGGGTGGGGAGGTGGGGATGGCAGTGGGATGACAAAGGGGAGAGAGTTGGGGCAGCTGCAAACTAGGGGTGTTGGCTGCACACTCAAACAAACTTAGATAGACCTGGTGGTCTGTTTCTGCTGGCACATTCGTATGTTCACACGTACGTAAAACAATTATGAAAAATAGGAGCTGAAGTGTCAAACTACAAAGTACAACTTGTGAGGGGCTTTATGTGAAACAATTAGCAAGAACAAGAGTAACAGTAGTGTCAAAATAAAATGAAACGTTTTAAGCGTACCAGCTTTTCTGTGGCACATTGTAGGTGTCCAAACTTGTCAACTCAAGCAAGGCTTCAGGGGCCCAGGGGCCATCATAATCTTGGCTGATGAGGATGTGGCAGTGACCCAGTCATGGGGATTTGTGCAGCTACCAATAAAGCAAAATGGACCACCTGGCATGGGTTTGCTAGTGCATCCTGAGGCCATCTCTGAAGGCATGTTGGATGAATGGGCTAGGATACAAGAGTATGTGGCTCAGGGGTAGGGTGGTGTGGTGATGTTCTTCTACCATGAAGACATAAACTTGCTGACTATCTTGCAGTTCTAACAAGTCCTGGGCTGGGCCATGAAGAGGATGGTTTGAATTCAACAAAGTTCAATATTAACTGCTTCTAAGCTGGAGAGGCTGCCAATGCAAGGGCCAGAAGCTTGACAACAGCTAGATTCAGTTTCTTGGAAGATGGAGGTTGCAGGTTTATGGATGTGTGACCTCATGTTATAACTCTCTTTTTTTTCTTTACTACAGGCTTCACTTTCCAGGCAAAGCAGCTGTGGAAATGCATTCACTGGGCAGCCATGTGGGAAAGGCAGAACCTTGGAGCAAGAACCTCTTCCTGGACCCCCAAAACAGCAAGTGCACTGGATGGGGTGTTGGGAGATGAGGTGTGGTGAGGGGACATGCTCCACTGACTTACTGTAAAAGCTAGGTTATGGGCCCCCTCCCAGGTACTAGTGGTTCAACTAGGAAGTAGCAAGCAGTGGGAGGGAGCGAGAGGGTTTCATTGCATGATGCTGAGTGCAGGGACGGGAAACCGATGGAGTGGGGCAGATAGCATTATATAAATGAAAGGAATGAAGCGCTCTCATTGGAGATCTTCATTCCTTTCATGTGCACCACTTCCCCACTGTGAAATTCCAACCACTGTCACTCTCTGCTTGTGTGGTCACTGGTCTGCCAGGGTTGAGCCCACTGTAGAGTGGTCTGCATTGGACATATCCCTGACACACCTCTCAAATGTCATACTGCCATAAGATGTTTCCTGTGCAAGCACAAGGAAACATAAAAAGGAGAAGTCAGATCCCACCGCTCATACCAACTACATGTACCAGTGTTCTAGTGAGCCAAGAGTTTTAGGGGAACCCTCAGAAAAAAAACCTCAAGGTAAGGCTCAATAAAAAAAAAGTTGCTATTCTTCACCACCAGATAAGGGTTCAAAGCAGCTTATGTTGGCAGAGTAAATACAAAACAAAATACTTCTTAGCTTTATTCAGTTCACTAGTTCACAGCAGCATCTCTCTCTCTCTCTCTCTCTCTATCTCCTCTCTTCTCTCTCTCTCTCTCTCCCCCCCAAATTTTCCTTCTTACTTATTTTTTGTTTCCTCATTATGCCTGCTAGGTGTGTTTTATTTGTAACCTCTCCCTGCTGTGATTTCCAAGCGTGAATACAGTCACTGCATATGGACTTCAAAGGTCCAAGCCAAAAATTGGTAGGGCTGGGTCTCAAGTCACCCTCTCTTCTGATTAGTATCTTAGTGTAAAGGAGGTCCTGGTTGAAGGTTTTATAGACTCCTTCACAACCAGGAATGGTAAAAATCAGGATTCAGAATCCATTTCTAGGTACACATGTGTGTTTGGGGGGGGGGTTAGTAATGGAGAACAGACCACAGAAATTGGTAAACAATTGGCAAACACAAATACAGGCTGAGAAAAAATGGGACAGTATACAGATCATTCAACACTTGCAAAAGTATTTACTGTAGATAAACCAGCTGTGGTACAATTTCTTATTTTCAGGGAGTCGTGCTTTCACCCATTTGAGCTACAGTTAAAGTGGCTAGCCTCAAATAAGATGCGATATGTTATTTTTTGTGGGGTTCAGCTTTTCCCCATTTTTAGATTATATTTTCCCAGGATATATCAAGCCTGGTGAGATAGATACATATATAGCTACATCTTGTAGACACACAGTACAAAAATAACTAGTGACCTTTTAGTCTGCCAGTATGCATACCTGACACTTTGTATGGTGTTCACTGGGCCAGAGTTATTACCTGATAGCCAAAGTGGTTTCCAGAACCCATTCCCCAGAATACTCTCTGTCCTCTTTTCTCATAGATTACACCATTCTATGGTCTTCACACTTCTTTACATCCTCCTAAATGCCCCATCATTAATTATCAAACATGACCTTTAGTCACAGTGCCCTGTATCCTCATTAACTGATCACTGCAAATCACTCTGATGATACCCCACAAGTACTTATAAATTCATATTATGACCCTGTTTCCCTTCTGGCCACCAGTGTGTACATGATAAGGCTTGACAGATTTTACTTATATAATTTTCCCTGTTGTTCCTAGATCATTTTTCCTGCCCTTATCTGGACAAGGGGGTCACTGCCCAAGGTTAGGTGAGGATTGCAGAAGGGTGTGCCAGCAGCACTGCAATACCCTTACTTTGTTTGCAATGTGGGTGCTGCAACACGATTGACAGTCATTCCAGTGACTCAGATTTTGCAGTTCCTGTCATCCTTGCCAACCCAGGGGTGTTCTGCTCTCCCCTCGACAACTTAAACCTTAAGGTAATTATATTATTTTCCTGGGGGTGTGGGGAGGTGAAGCCACCTGCAGGGGAGGGTGCATTGGATGAAGACCCCCCCCCCCACAAACAGGCAGGATATGCCTGGTGCTTTAGCGGTGACAGTGGTCAGTTGGCACAATTGCTGGGCAATATAGTCGCCATTGGCATTTTTGTGTCACTATACTGACATCGAAGAGATGGATGTTGAACCGACATGGTGGAACCTTCCAGAGCTATACATTTTCTTGTGATTTTATCCACATTAACAATGCATTTAAAGTACCTAGGATATGCCAGCCCTGTGGAACTGAAGGTTGAGGTTCTGGACGCTACACCTCATGCCATGCTGGTGACTTGGATTCAGGAGAGAGCTCCAGTTGCCAGAGGTCAGCAGGGAAGGGAGAGGATAGAGAGTCCAATGGACTGGTCTCCTCTGCCAGGGTGGGGGGATTGGCTGTCTCACACCTTGGCTGTCATATAGTGAAGGCTGGGTGGCAGCACTGGAGTCTGAGCAGCAAGTAAGGTTCACAGCTATGTAGCACATATTCACCTCCACATCCATGTGCTTACAGCACCATGGCATGGGGAGAAAAAGCAAGAGGAAAATGGTGGTCAGGCTGCAAAAAGCCCTTCCTCCCCTCGTCCTGCTCCATTGCCAATTTGCTGATACTCTAGTCTGGATTGTGATTCTCTGTGTGGGAAGATAATGGCTCTCCCCTTCCTGGCCCTGCTACATGGGGATATCCGTAGGGGATGGGGCTCAGTAGAGTTGGAAAGGAGCCAGACAGTTTCGGTGGCAAGGAGAGGGCTAAACTCAGCTGCACAATATAGTACCTAGGATAACCCAGGGGAGATGCAGCATTTTGATCTCAATGGGGTTCTGTTTCTACACAGTTTTACTCTTTATTTACACAGAATAGCAAAGCTGAGAAATAGCATCTTATTTGCACTGGGATCCTGTTAGACAATTTTATACTGTATTTACCAAAGATAATCCAGCTCAGCTTTGATGATATATCTACAGTAAAATTGTCATTTCTTACCCCTAATAATTGTGAATGACAAAATATTCCTGACTATTCTATGCTTACTGCTGTCAGCATGCAGAATATCTTTGCAAGGGTGGGTTTGGGGGGCAATCAGAACTGCAGACATTATTTACTCGGAATGTAAACAGTGATTTCAATGTTTTGGTAATGAAAAGTGAAAATGATTCCATTTAATCCTTCCCTCAGTACAACAGAAATCTTATTTTGCTCTGTTTAGTTATAGGCCCGGGACCTTCTTATACTCCCAGCTGATGTAACCCGCAAACTATGCTTAAGACAGGATTGTATGACCTTGTACTATTTCATTATTATTGAATGTGTATTTTTCATTATTATTTCATTCTCATTGAACGTATATCTTTATTTCTGTGTTTTCGTTGTACTTTTTACTTTGCTTGATGTGGAGCCTTTGCAAAAGAGTCTATGACTCAAATGATTGTAATGCAGATTCTGTTCAATAAATAAATGAATAAAATATGAATTACCTGTAAATCATTGTTTCCAAATTACTTCTTAGGTATAATTTTCATGTTGTAATTCTCTAGATCTCTATGAATAAAAATAATGTTAAAAAAATAACAATGAAAATTGCACTGAGATTACACATACCTGAACAGATTATGAACAATTATTTACTGCAATGTTGAATATGCACCTTTGCAGATACCACCAGGACAAAATATAATTCTTGTAACATTGTTATGATTCTAATGTACAGACACGGCAGATTCTTATGCCTTAGTGTTTACTGACAGGTATAGCACCTTTGCAATTTAGCTTTGACTTTATGTCTTAAATACTCTATGCTGAAGTCACAGAATTTAACAATTCCAGGTTTTTACAATTACCATAAATAGATTAAATGTGTTCACTTTAAACAGGTAACATCCATATAGGAGTGAAAATTATTAGCATACGCTTACCTTACAGAACATGCTGGGGCTCTTTTCTTCACAGTTAAGTTGCCACTAATTTTATAGTTCTCTATGTTACTGGCTTTTCCAGTCAACCCTTTCACTTAGTACTGCTACCCACATAGGTACTTACAGCCTAAACAAGTACTGTGACAGTGTTCCATTTGTCCACTAGTTCTTTTTTCTTCTGCTTGTCCATTTACATAGAACCATAGAAACATAGAATTTGACGGCAGATAAGGACCGCTTGGCCCACCCAGTCTGCCCATTTCCCTACCTACTGGATAAGCTGCAGATCCTGGTTAACCAGCAGCCTACTTCTTCCTACCCCAACCCCCTAGAATTGCCTTATGACTGTCCCATGCATGCTTGAATTCCACCACTGGATTTTGATTCCACAACCTTCCTCCTGGAAGGCCGCTCCATGCATCCACACAACCCTCTCTGTGAAAAAATACTCCTTAAATTACCTCTGAGCCGCCCCCATCTTCAAATTGTGCCTCCTCTTGTTCTTACACACCTCTTTTTTGAAAGATGCTACCCTCTTGGACTTTGTTGATTCCCTTGAGGTACTTGAACATTTCTATCATGTCACCCCTCTCCCTCCTTTCCTCGAGGCTATACATATTAAGCTCCTTTTGTCTCTCTTCATGTCTTCCGGTGCAGACCCTGCACCATTTAGTTGCCCTCCTGGACGCTTCCATCCTGTCTATGTCTTTGCAGAGATTGGGTCTCCAGAACTGCACACAGTACTCCAGATGGGGTCTCACCAGCTGTCTGTACAGAGGGATAATAACTTCCTGTTTTCTAATGGTGATGCCTCTCCCTATGCATCCCAGTATCCCCCCAGCCCTCCTTGCTGCCCTCTCACATTGCTTGCCCACCTTTAGGTCATCTGATATGACTACCCCCAGGTCCCTTTCCATTTTTGTTGTTGTTATTATCTCACCCTCCCATTGTGTACTTTTCCCCTGGGTTTGTGTTTCCCAGGTGCATTACCTTGCACTTCTTAGCATTGAATCTAAGCTGCCATACATTTGACCATTCCTCTAACCTTGCCAAGTCCCTTCTCATCCTTTCCACCCCACCCTGTGCATCAACTCTGTTGCAGATCTTTGTGTCATCTGCTAAGAGACATACTTTTCCTTCCAGTCCTTCTGCAATGTCGCTTATAAAGACATTGAAGAGGACCGGTCCTAATATTGAACCCTGCGGTACCCCACTAGTAACCCTTCTTTCTTCAGAGTGGACTCCATTTACTATTACTCTCTGTGTCCTATTCTCCAGCCAATTCTTTACCCAGGCTGTCATCTTGGGACCCACTCCCAGGCTGGCTAACTTGTATATTAATCTTTTGAGTGGGACTGTGACAAATGCCTTGCTAAAGTCTAGGTAGCCATGTCCACAGCTCCTCCTGATCTACTACTTTGGTCACCCAGTCAAAGAAATCTATCAGATCTGTCTGCTGCACCTTCTGCTGTGAATCTGTGCTGCCTAGGGTCCCTGGCCCCTCTCCTCTAGATACTCGACAATTCTTTCCTTCAGAAGTGATTCCATCATTTTCCCTATCACTGAGGTTAAACTAACAGGTCTATAGTTTCCTGCTTCTGCCTTGGTCCCACTTTTGTGAAGGGGAATCACATCTGCCCTCCTCCAGTCCTCGGGTACCACCCCATCCTCCCATGATTTGTTAAAGGGTAGTCCCAGTGGTGTCTGTTTCACTGTTTGTTAAATACTTTGATATATCAGGCCCCATTGCTTTTGTCCACCTTCAGTTTTAAAGCAATGGGGCCTGATGGATTCATCCCAGAATTCTAAAAGAACTAAGGGTAGAATTTATCACCTTTTAACCCTTTTAGGCCATTATCAAAGGAAAAAGAAAAAAAGTTCCTTTCGAACATTTTGATTCCAAGTTCAGTATAATATTTCACTGCACTTTTCACATCTCTCTAGATATTAAAACAAATCTGTGCAAGTTTATCTTAGCATAGAGACCATTTAAATGCACGAGGGAAGTGTACATTTTCCGTTTCTTTCCCATCACACACATAAGCATCATTAAACCTGCTGGTTATGTCAAACAGCCTTAAAAAAGCAATCTTCTTTCAAGGTGGGGGAGGGGTCCTTCTAGCCCTCCATGTAAAATAATTAATAACATTAGGAGCAGAGGTGTCAAACTACAAAGTACAACCTCTGAGGTGCCAAATGTGAAACAATTAACAAGAACAATAGTAGCAGTGGTGTCAAGACAAAATCAAAGGCTTTAAGCTTACCAGCATTTCTGTGGCACATTGTGGATGTCCAAACTGGTCAACTCAAGCAAGGCTTCAGGGGCCCAGGGGCCATCATAATCTTGGCTGATGAGGATGTGGCAGTGACCCAGAAGGGGGGATTTTGAGCAGCTACCAAAAAAGCAAAATGGACCACCTGGCATGGGTTTGCCATTGCACCCTGAGGCCATCTCTGAGGGCACGTCAGGATGAATGGGCCAGGATACAAGAGTATGTGACTCAGAGGCAGAGTGGTGTGGTGAAGTTATTGCACCATGGAGGCAGGATCCTGCTGACTATCTTGTAGTTCCAACAAGTCCTGGGCTGGGCCATGAGCAGGAGAGATCGAATTCCACAAAGTTCAATATTAACTCCTTCTAAACTGGGGAGGCTGCCAATTCAAGGGCCAGAAGCTTGACAACAGCCAGATTCAAGCTCTTGGAAGATGGAGGTTGCAGGTTTATGGACATATGTGACCACATATATTATAACTCTCTTGTTTTTCTTTACCACAGGTTTCACTTTCCAGGCAAAGCAGCTGTGGCTATGCATTCACTGGGCAGTCAGGTGGTAAAGGCAGAACCTAGGGACAAGAATCTCTTCCTTTACCCCCAAAACAGCAGGAGCACTGGATGGGGTATTGGGGGATGATGTGAGGGGACATGTTCCATTGATTTACTGTCACAGCCAGGTTATGGTCCCCCTCCAGGTACTAGTGTTCATCTAGGTGGCAACAACCAGGGATTGATGAAGTCCCTGGATTTGCTATGGCAAATAAAGGATAATCGGTGACGTCACTGGGATACTTGGCCAGGGTGTTATTGGGTTTGTTTCACATCATCAAGAGGCATCACTGGTATTAAGAAAAGAGTCTTGCTATGAAGGCTCCCAGGATGGTTAGTATAGCAACGTGGAGCTTTATGTAATCTGTTGGTGGGACTGTGCAATGGCATGATGGAATTGTCACCATGTCACTCCCATTATATACATTTGATGGTGTGCATCCATTGGGAAAATGGTTAGATTCTTAGCAGACCTACAAGGTGAATTAATTAATTACATATGAACATATGAATCTGTCAGCAGAAACAGGCCACTAGGTCTATCAAGTCTGCTTGATCGTGCAGCTAGCATCCTAAGACTACAGCTGCCCTGCCCTCCTCCAACCCATCACCTTGACCCCCAACACACCTTGTCCCATGCCCTTTTGAAGCTGCTCACTATCCTGCAGGAGACCACCTCCTCTGGCAGTGTGTTCCATTTTGCCACCACTCTCTTTGTGAAATAATGCTTCCTCTTCTCTCTTCAAAATCTGACACCCTCCAACTTGAGTACATGCCCTCTCACCTCCCTTCCATTCTTCAGTGTCAACAACCCTTCTTTGCCAATTCTGTTCATCCCCTTCAATGACTTGAAGGTCTCAATCATATCCCCCTGATCCCTTCTCTTCTCCAGGGTGTACAGTCCCAACATGTTAATTAGTTTTCTTTCTTTCTTTCTTTCTTTCTTTCTTTCTTTCTTTCTTTCTTTCTTTCTTTCTTGTCTGGAATTGCAACCTTTGAGCAAGGAGCTCAGTTACAAAGGTTCCACACTGGGAAAAAGAAACTAAAAAACAGAAAAAATACAGTACAGGAGCACTCTAATACATGATAAGGGACAGGTGAATGAATTACAAAGAATACAAACGGTATACACATTTCAATTTACAATGTGCAAGGATGTGCAAGATGAAAATATATGAGATTTATATTAGAGGGTGCTCTAGAGGCAGTTGTGAGGAGATGAGCTCAGCCAGGAGGTGGCATTGTCAGTAGATGAGAGGTAGGAAATGAGAAGAGAAATACTAGTGTGAGGTGCTTTGGGGGATAAACTTTGCTCATCCTGTGGTGACACGGTAATCTGTCAAGGAGTGTATAAACTTCGTAATGGGAAGGGGGGAAATTTGCTTCCATCATGGATGGGTTCCCCCTTAAGCCCTGATGGACAGACACCAAATGGAAATGGTCAGGGGACAGCCTCTTTATGCTTGTCCTGTATGTGAAGAGCTGGCACATAGGGGGAGGAGTGCGTGTCACGTGGTCCAGGATCCATCCCTTATTCCTTGGAGACCATTCTTTCTTCAGAGTTTTTGCTAGCTGAAAAAGTTCAGTCTATCCAGATGATTTCCATTTGGGTGGGTGATGGACATGTATGTGGCACTGACCATCTAAATATTTATTTTGTCTTTTGGGCTGCACACATTATTTTGTCTGTGTATTTTGGCATTCATTCAGTAAGTATTTGGCTGGGATAATTTTCGCCAAAGTATCATGTGCATCTCCTCTGTTTGGGGAAGGAAGTATGAGTCTACTAAGACAATAGACAGCCTGCAAAGGGAACCTTGCCAGCAGGCAAGAATTTGTCTATGTTCACTTCTCCCAGATACCTGAACTGCTTAGGTTGGTTAAGTTAGTTAGTTAGTTAGTTAGTTAGTTAGTTAGTTAGTTAGATAGTTAACAGAGGCATCCCATAAGACAGTGACAAGAAGATAGATGTTACCAGAGGAACAAGAGTACAGCTCAGTCTGGCAAGTTAGTGCCCAAAACTCAGTAAGTAAAGGTAATCACTCACAGGTAGAGATGTTGTACAGTTTAAATTCACTGGTGAAGTTCCAGTGAAGTCAGCAAATTCGTGTCCGCAGAACAGTCTGCTACGTTTTGCTAATAGGCTCTAAATGTTCCTATGTGACTTTGCTATTTTTTGTGGAATTTCACCGTGATGTGCAGAATTGCACCCATGAACAGCAGAATTTTGCCTGCGAATGGCATAATTTCACCTTTGAAACATGGAATTTCACCATTTGTTGTGAAATTCTGGTGTTCACAGGTGAAATTCCACACTTCATGGGTGAAATTCCACACTTCAAGGGTAGAACTTCACACTTTATGTCTGCGAATTAATCCACAAATTGCACTAAATTTGCAAATTAATTTGTAAAGTGAAGCTTCTCAACTTTGCCCATCTCTATTCACAGGTTCAAAGGGCCCCTTGAAAAAGCTCATAGTAGTAAAGTTCTGGGCCACCTACTTATGTCTACACTGTTTGGTAAATTTGCCTTTCTCCATGTTTACCTGTTTCTTTTTTTTATATTTATTTTACTTTTTTCCTGCTTCGTTCATCATGTCTCTGCCCAGGTCACAGTGCCCCTCACGCTTCCACCTCCTATATTTGCCTGTGCTCTCCCAGTCTCTCCTGGCTTACCCCCCTAGGGGGCGGGTCACAGTACCATACTGGGCAACAAGTGCAACAAAACTGGGATTGGTTGGGAGAGCCAGCTAGGAAGCTAATCGAAGCTTGGGGCAGGGCTTCATCGAGACATTCAGTTTCAGAGTTTTTAACCCCCCCTGTAGGCTGAGGCAGGGACATGCAATGACGTCCAGCATCTGTTCTGCCCCAGAGTTACTTTATGAGTCGGTACAAGGTGACAAACCCAACCTTCACCAGGTGTCACTCCTGTGCACTGAGCACATACCACCCTCCCCCCGGAGAAGGATAGTGGTCCTAGGGATGCTCAGTCCTTTTCCACCCAGCCGGCCCTCCTATCACCTGGATCCATTTCCGAACCCAGGTCTCCGGCATTGCTAGAGGCAATCCCACCACTGCCTGTTTCTAATAAAGTGCATCTGTTTTGGATATTACTTCAAGCATGTGAGTGATTACATTTATTTACTGAGGTTTGGGCACTAGCTTGTCAGAGTGCACTGTACCCTTGTTCCTGTGTCCATACTTCTGGTGCTAGCAACCTCACAACTGCATGAGGTGCCAGCTCTGTTAGAATGTGGGTTCTCTATCCAGGACTGTTCTCAGAAAGATGTGGCTGCCTGGGGAGGAGGGGCTTGCAGCTAATTATAGGATTATAATTAGCTCACACCTGGGCTCAGCCTCTTTGTTCTTCTTCTGAAGTCAGCAATGCCACCCCTCCACCCTTGTAAAAGTATGTTTAAGAGCTGATAGGGTTAAGGTAGGGAACCGTATGATACCATTTTGGGGGGATCACCTTGGGGTCAGGGAGGAATATTTCCATTTTTTTCCCTGCAGAGTTTTCCAGGTTTTTTTACCTTCCAGCAGGGATTTAAAACTTGGAGTCAGACATGTCACTGAGGAAATTTTCTTCAATTATGGATGTGTTGCTCCTAAGGCTGGCAAGAGATGATGCCCAGATGACTGGGCACCCAATGGGGTCAATCAGGAAATATCCTCTTCAGGCTCATCCAGCATGTAATGTCCCCTCTGACATGGGAGGAGTTCATGTCACATGGCCCACAGTCATCCCTTTTTGCCGCCAAGGCCATTCTCATTCCAGAGTCCATACAATTTGGGAATGTTGAATCCACCTGGTGTAAAAAAAGGTGACCCCTATCATGGAAGAGTGTCCAGAGGTTGCTGCTGAGACTCATTAAAATGTTTAGAAAGCACAGAAACAAATAAAAAATAAAAGTGCAGGACAGGAACAGCAATCCTCCTTATGTTCTATTACCTTTCCCTTGCTGTTTCCTGTCTAGTATGTCAGAGTTGTACTATAGGGCTGGCAGCCCTCCATCTGCCTATATTTATGGAACTCCCAGGTAGTGAGGTAACTGACAAAGAGGCGGCACTAAGGGTAATTAAGCTCCTCATAGCTATAAAATCATGTACCCATGCAAAATGAACATTATGTTGATGTTGTTAGGACTCCTATTAACAAAGGCTTAGAAATATCCCTTTTCTTTTGTATAGGCCGGGATATTAGCATCACAGAGATATGTTTTTTATTAAATGACATAATGTGGGAGTTTCCCAAGAAAGTGATGTCACTAGTATGGTTGTATAAAAGCCTACCACTAGGAGTAGAATTTTGATAGGGTGTCAGTCTAGAACTGACTAGAAGAGGTGTAAGACCTCGTGAGAGGGTGTTTTCAGCATAGCATGAAATGGCTAACGCTAGGTTTCTTATGATTTCTGTTTGAATTTATGCTAAAAAAATAAAGTGATAAACACTTCCTGAGTGTCTCATTATGCACTTAATTGACTGCATGTGTCTGACCTCATTTCGACATACTTGTAAAATCCCACATCCTGTGACGCCTGGATCGTCCACATTGGGATGCACATGGACCGATGTATGGTATTGACCATTAAAAGTCCTGCTGAGACTTCTAAGCTATGACCATCATGATGTTTGTGTATTGTGGCTTTCATTCAATATGTGCATGTCTGTAGCTGTTTTTTTTTTTTCCCAAAGCATCATGCATGACTCCTCTGTTAAGGGGAGGCAGTATGGAGCCTACTACCATAAATTGACATTCTTACCTCCTTTCCTTTGTTTTTTAATGTAATAAAAGGATCATTCATAGACATAGTTTGATTATTACAGAATCGCAAGGATCAAAGAAAGTTGACATATTTTTAATAAGGGATATGTGAAGACATTTCATACTAAGGATCATACTAATGACAGGTAAGGAACATGAAGGCAGGAAATGCCCATGAATACTCCTGTTGATTAATAGGTATAATAATTCAGGCAGCCACCAGATAGTAGATAATTATCTAGTTTATTTAGCTTTTGTTGACCGGGTAAGTGCACTAGACAAATTCTGCCTATTTTCAGGCACGACCCGGGGGAGGGGGATATGGATGAATGCCAACTAACCTTGAACCAGATTAAGCTGTTGGTGGTATTTTTTTTTTTAGTGAATGAGGGAAATTTGGCCAGGACACCGGGGAAATTCCCCTACTCTTTTCAATAAGTGCCATGGGATCTTTAACATCCACCTGAGCTACCACCAATCCAGGCAGATGGGACCTCGGTTTAACGTCTCATCCGAAAGACGTGCTTTTTAAATTCCAATTTTTTTTTAATTGTTTAACCAGGTGAGACACACTAAGCTGAAAGCTTGTTTACAGGTACAACCTGGTAGCACAGGCAAGTTAAGGTCACACAGTATGCAAGTGGGGGCTGTGGGATTCAAACCCAGGTCTCCAGATGTGCAGCTGAGAGCCTTAAACCACTGCACTATACTGCCTCCCTCTACCTTACTTTTGCTCACAATTACTTCAATGGGTAATTTGTTGCAAGGACTAGTCACTCTAATGGTGAAAAAATATTTTCTTTTGTGATGTTTGAACTGTTGACCTGTTAACTGAAGGTGATGACCTCTGGTATTATAGGTCAGATCTTTAAACTGGAGACCTAGTTCCATCATGAGGGATGGATCGTTAATAATATCATATAATAGCAGTAAATCTCCTCTTAATCTATAAATTTGTAGAGACATTAGATTTAGAATCTTTAATCTGTCATCATATGAAATGTCACAAAAACCATAAATATGCTTAGTGAAATTGCGTTTAACCCTTTCAAGCTTTTTGCAATTAGTTGTTATTGTATGGACACCAAAGCTGTGAATCATATTCCAAATGTGGTCTTTCGTAAGCCCGAAATAAGGGCATTAAAGCTGTTTTATCTCTTGATTGGATATTGTGATGGATAGACCAAATGATTTTGTTAGATTTGCTAATATCCACAGAAATATGATTTTTGTCATCAAAACCTTTGGAAATAATAACTCCCAAATGTTTCTCTTCTGTAGTGGGTAGGAGAGTAGAACCATTTAATATGTATGGAGTTTTCAGATTATGTCTACCTAAATACATTATTTTACATTTATTTTAATTGAGATTCATCCCCCATTTATTGACCCAAACAGAGATTTTGTCCAGGTCATTTTGTAGAATTGCAGTTTGTTCCAAACAAGAACTAACATTATTGAGTTTTACATCATCTGCATATTTTATAGTGAATGACTCTAAATTAGAGGTCAAGTCAGAAATGAAAATTTGAAACACAATGGGGTTCAAAATGGAGCCCTGAGGTACAGTACCCTACTAGTAACATTGCCACATTCTGACAATTGGCCATTGATCATAACATGTTGGGTTCTCTGGGATAACCAGTTAGTTATCTATGTGATAATCTTTTTATGAATCATAAATTTTGATATTTTTTTTAATTAAGGCACAATGTGGCATGATATCAAAAGCCTTACTGAAGTGTATAAATATGCTGCCACAAGGCAAATTATCTAAATTAGAGCTAATTTTCTCAAAAAAACTAATCAGCTTAGTAAGGCAACTTCTACCCTGTTTGAACCCATATTGTTCTCTATCTGAAATATTGAGTACAGGGGTAATGATGTCTTTAATTAAACTTTCTAGAATTTTACAAATAGGGGCGGTAAGATAAGACTGATTGGCCTATAATTTTCCCAGTATGTTTTAGGCCCCTTCTAATGTAACATTATGACATTTGCTGTTCTCCATTCAGGTGGGACAAAATTATCAGAGAGACAACCCTGAAGAATTATTTTTAGAGGGAGAGCTAGATCAAAAACAAGTAAATATAACATATGACCAGATATGTTCTCAGGACCAAGAGAGGTTTACTGTTTTGATCAAAAAGTTTAGTAAGAATTCTGTTAATATCAAAAGTTGGGGGGTTAATATTGTTTTGTCTACTTATAACTAGGGTTTTTGTCTTGTGGACTAAAAATATTGCAAAAACATCTATTAAAGATGTTAGCCATCTTTAAATGGTCATGAACTGTTTCATTATGATGAAGTAAAGGACAAACTTGGCATGCTAGTTTCTTTAGAGAATTAATATGTGAAAAGAAATATTTACTATTATGTTTGTTAGCATGATTAGCTAAATGAAACTCCCATTTTTGTTTAGCTTTTCTGATTTTAACATTACACTTTTTCTGTATAGCTATAAATTTGGATCAATTTTCAATTGTCCTGTCTTTTAAGAATTTACTATATAGTTCGTTTTTTCTATTCACAATCTTTTTAACTGATTAATTGAGCCATTTTGGTTTTCTTTTAATATTATTATATTTGAATTTGGTTGGAATACAAGTATCTCGGAGGACACTGAGAGTATCACTGAAGAAATTCCAACTTTGAGAAACTGATTGTGTACTAAATTCATTCTCAAAATTAATTCTGGAAACCTGTTCTTTCATTGCTGATAGATTAGCTTTGTCATAAAGTTATAGCTTACTAAATCCTGAATGATAAAAAATATTTCTGGAGTGAACATATTTTACAGAGTTGTGATCACTGTTACCCACAGGGCAGATAGTAGTGCAGTTGTTAATATTCAAATGATCCATACATAAGACTAAGTCGAGAATGCGATCGCTTCAGGAAGGAGTAATAACATGTTGAGTCAAATGTAGCTGGTTAAACATGGATATTAACTTAGTGCCCTTAGAGGTCGAAGCTGAGTTAGATGACCAGTTTATATCACCTAAGTTAAAATCACCAAGGCAAATTAAATCAAAGAGGGTAATGGCATTTTCTAATTCAGAAAGTAATGCACCAAATATTTCAGTGGAACTATCAGGTGGGCAGTAACAAATGCCTATGACAATACACTTGCATGGATTCAGGATTAATTTAATCCAGATGGTTTCTGTATTAACTGTATGCTTTTTTTTATTTTATCAGTTATGTCAACACTAGAAATATTAGTGCTAACCGCTACCCTTTCTGGTTAAGTGGTTACATCTGAATGCATTATACCCTGGGGTATGAAAATCTCACAAGGACTTGTCATCACACCAAGTCTCAGAGATTGAGATGATATCAAAATTGTCTTGAGACACTCTTAATTAAGTTGGTCAATTTTGTCATTGACCAATCTAGCACTGAACATCAGAAATCTAAGTTATTTACAAGTGAGAGAAGTATTACCTGGAATTGATGTTTTTAGAGAAATGGGTGCACACCCATTCTCTCCCTGGTTTATTGGTTTATTTATCTATTGTATCAGACATTTGCTTACCTAGCAATTTACGACCTCTGAGATTTAAGGGAAGTCCATCCCAACATAACAACTCTCTTTTATCAATGAATTCTTCCCAATGTGTGATGCATATTATGTTTTGTTTGTAACACCATTTGCGAAGCCACTAAATAATCGATTTGATTTTAGACATAGTGTAAGCATTTTCTCTTGGAGCAGGTATGAGTTCAGAAAAAATGACATCACAATTTAAACCAATGAAGATATTATTCTAGGTGACAAAATCTTGTTTGATAGTATCTATAGATTTATAGTTCACATCATTGGTACAGGCATGGACAATGACCAACAGTCTATCTCCACTATTATGTAAGATATTTCTGGACATAGAAGAATTATCAGTGACAGTTGCTCCCCTAAAACTAGAGCAAGTTCTATTAGCTTTGTCAGGATCACAAATTGCTCTGTCAATGTGTTTGATCATGGAGC
The DNA here is from genome assembly GCA_016271365.2 of Neoceratodus forsteri. Taxonomy (NCBI): domain Eukaryota; kingdom Metazoa; phylum Chordata; order Ceratodontiformes; family Ceratodontidae; genus Neoceratodus; species Neoceratodus forsteri. Next base: position 422,573,736 of record CM057451.1, read on the forward strand.
CCCCAAGGACAAAAATATACTTTGATTCGGGGCAGTAGTGGGGACATTAGTTGAATTCACATTAGCATTAGTATCACCAATGCTCTGACCCATGTTAGAAATATCTAATGGAATGAAAGGAGCTTGGGAAATGGTAGAAGAGGTACTAGCAAGATTAAGGCTTTTTGGCCTCATTAGATGGGAAGTATTTGAATGAGTAGACAGTGGATTGCTGTTAGTGACCATGTTACTCTTATTTGATTTATCTGAATTTGACTCATTGCTTATTAGAGTTAAAGGTACATTAGGTATGTTAATAGCATCAGAGACATGAGGTGTTAGATCAGAATTGTCCACAGAAATGGGATGAAATATATTGAATAGGGGAATGGTGAAGTGTTGAGCTCTACAACCTTTTTTAGAAGCTCTAGAATTTTGAGCTTGTGACCACTTCCCATCTGAATTATCATCTAAATTCTCATCCCTAGTTCATTTTTTATTACCATTATTGGGATTGGCAGTATTGGAGGTGTCTGGGTAACTGCCATGGGTGTGTGAATTCCCTGATTAAGATGCTTTTCTAATACAGAGTCATAGTTGCACATGTATTCAGGTTGGGTTAGTCTGACAGAGTAGTCTCATTGATTGGAGTATTCAACCTTTTAGCCATATCTTTCTGATTAGACTCAAGAGCTGTCAGCCTGCTACTAAAAAGTGCTATGTCCTGTATCAACTCTTTATTCTCTAAACATTTGCTACATGTGTATGGATGCTCTGGTAAAGTATTGGATATGATTAAGTACATAGAGCAATTAGAGCAGCAAATACCAATATCTCCATCAAGCGTCATGATGGTTACAGCCATATTTGATGGACAGTAAACCACAATTAACAGTTGGAAGAATAAACACTTATACCATTGCAATGACCTTAATTTAATATTGTACCTTACACCAGAAGATACCTGTATGTTTAGAGGAGTTGAAGTAGACACTACCATGCTAGTCACACTGGACACGCCAGACACATGCCAAACACGCATGTCTTGGAGTGCGTCTCTGTGTGCTCGCTCCACTCAAGTTCACCCTGCTCACTTGGGGCCTTGCTTATGTACTGTGTGAACCAGATCTAGCTTCTGGGTCATGTAACCAGACCCCAGAGTGAGTGTAGCTCAAAAAACTAAAAATTAGAGCTCTAATTCAACCCTTACAAGGGCTTTACAAACAATGCTGCTGAAATATGCAGCAACAACTTAAAACTAGTAGTCTAACTTTGACCCATATAATTGTTAGTACCCTTTTCAAATAACAGACACAATGTTCTTTAATCCTGTGCCATATATCTTGTAAAAATTCTTCCTATAGATTTGTCTGCCATTCTCTGCATGATCATCTAAAATGAGCTCAGATATTTTTCTGTTTTTTGTAAGACTCAGACTATTTCATAAAGAATTTTTCTTTGTTGCACTTACATGTCTATTTAATGTGTTTTTTATTTTGTACAATCACAATTAAACTAGGTTGGGGTATGATTTATTTTTAGGTTTTATTACCTTCAATATATTTAAAATGAAAACGTAGAAATTTTGTTGAATATACCTGTCTTCAAGGTGCAGGTCAGGAAGTATAAAAAAACCAGGAGCAGTTTTAAAATTCACAAATAGCTCTTTTTTTTCCCTCAATACCAGTAAAATAACAACTAAAAATTATTCAGTATAAGTATTTACAAAGGCAGTACAAACAGAGAAAACTAAGTCCTTCTTCTGAGAGTATGTCTTATTTCCAAGTTTCAGTCACTCAGTCTCTTAGTGTCTCACTCTTCTTGTCTCTCTAGCAAAAACATTGCTGCTCTTTTTATAAGTCTTTGTCTGGGAACTCATTAAGAAAGCCTGCTTCTTATGGAATGTTCTTTTTTTTTTAATTTATTCATTTATTTCAGTTATGGATTAATACATTTGAGCCAGGAGCTCGTTTACAAAAGCTCCAAGTCAACATGGAATACAAGACATTTACAGATGAAGAAACATTGCAGAACAGGACATCAACTAACAAGTGGTATTAGTGTGCAATTACAAAATTAAGTAGGCTACAAGAAGTAAGGAGAAACAGGACCACACTTGCAGAGAATCATATTAATGCAGCACTAATTAAGTGCAGTACAGTGTTTAACAATCATGTTACAGTTCAGATAGGGTGCTCCCAGTCTGCATAAATGCATTAGCAGCCAAGGTGAGGCTTTGTCAAGGGAAGGTAGTAGGTGGTGGGAGGTGGTGGAGGAGTTGGCAGTTGTGGAACAGGAGGGTGAGAGTGAGACAGAGTAGTGTTTGACGGTTGTGAGAACCACTGTCAGAGGCCATGGGTTAACAAAAACACTGGCAGTCAGATTTGCTGGCAAGAAGAGATTGAAGCCCATTTTTAAAGTGGCCAATAATGGAGGAGTCAGCAAGATCTGCAGGCAGATCATTGAACCATTTAGGCCCACAGTAGGAGAGGCATCTTTAGCCAAGGGTCAGTTCTTGTCAGTGTACAGAATGTTCTTGTCAGTTTTGTTTCCTGTAGGTGCAGCAAAATAGTACATAGTGACCCAGAATTGACCTCATGTTTATAGCTCTGCAAAAGGCTTAAAAACTACATCTCAGGTTAACCCCTTGAGTTCCAAATAGTTTTGCAATCTTTTCAACAGTATACTACATACATTTTAAACAAAGGTTTCCCAGTATCAGTGACATTTCCACATAAAGATTCACATATATTTGTATACCTGTAGATATGCAAGGGGGGAGAAAAGACAGAAATATCAAGGGACAGCAGAGAAATAGTGAGAGGAGGAGAACTGAAAAACTGTTGCAGTGATCAGTTCCTGGGTCTCACAAGAAAATTTGGTTGTGCAACCAGACAGAGAAGAGACAGAAAAGGAGAGGAAAGAACAGACCATTGCATTTAAAATCTTTCTGCATAACAAATGAGGCAGGGCCTTATTCAACCCTGTCGCAATACCCATATATCTTTGAAGGACCACTGATAAATTTACAATAAGATGATAATTCTTGCACTTTTAAGGGGCCCATAAAGTGGAATGCATTTTCTTCCAAGTAGAGGTTCCACTTGTTCCTCTTGTTATTAAAAATCTGAATATCATTTGTAACAATACTTAGTAGATTAGCAGCTCTGTAAAAAGTATCCAGATGTGGAACATTTTGTGCTGTAAGTGAAAGATGGTCACTTTCAGGTCTCAACTATATTTTAAATTCAAGGATCTAATCAACTTGGTATTCAAATGTGATGCTGCCCACAGAATTGCCAGTGAGAGAGTGGTGCTGCCAGAGATTGCTGCCTTTGTCTGTTTGTTTTAACATTTTGTTTAGGGAGTGAGACTGCTTATAGGCACTGAACATGTATTCACTCAATTGCAGAGGTGGGGGGGATATGATAGAGACCTTTAAGTTCCTAAAAAGGAATTAATAAGGTGGACTGTGAGGAGCTATGTAACAGGAACAGAGAAGACAGGACATGAGTTCATGAATGAAGGTTAATGATGGGAAGGTTTAAAAATGATGTGAGGAAGTATTATTTTACAGAAAGGGCAGTTGAGCCATGGAATGGTCTGTTGGCAGTGGTGATGGGTGCCAAAACCTTAAATATCCTCAGATACAGCTGGGATGGAGTCAAGGTGATATTAGCTACTCACTGGGACAAGGAGGATGGAAACATGGAGACCAAAGGGGAAATAGTGTAAGCAACGACCCCACAAAGATAATACATTCTGTGGTATGATAGACTAATATTGGCAGACTGGATGGACTATCAGTCTGTTTCTGCCATCTTGGTCTATATTTCCATTCTTCTACAGAGATCACTACCATTGACAGTTTGCTTGTTTGTTTGTTTTTCCAGTAAGTGGGTCTCTACTTACAATTTACTTCAGTCTGTTCACTTCATCACTGGTCAGGTCACCCACCTTTATCTGACACTCTCTCCCCACTCTCAAAAGCATGGGCAGACAACAATGGAAAAGGTTTTTCAAGGAAACTCATATGGCTCCGGTTACTCGAGCCCCTGCCCCCTGCAAATAGTTGAGTGGTTTACTTGGTGTTAGTGACAAACAAACAAAACAAAGAACAGTGGGGGGGCAGGTAAGTGGGGAACAGTGTTGCATCAGTTTGTGTTTGAATTTGGAGTGCAGCATTTTTGCACATAATGGCAGCTATGCACAATCGGTGTGGAGGTATGTGAAACGTGCATATCCTGCCCATGCAGTTCCGCACCGGCAGACAGGTGCGCACATAGAGATATTCATAACCGGTGTGCACCTGTCTGTGACTCCTCCTGCCCGGTGTGCAGGACTCTGCAGGGCAGCCAGGGGAGGAGTTGCGGTCCTGAGTGGGCATCCAATGGGATGCCCATCCCTGGTCCCAAGGTGGAGATGCAGGTCCGGGGTAGTGAATGCCTACTGCAGGCACCCAGACTCACACAGCATGGGCCCTAGGGCTCGTTCTCCCACTGGCCCAGTCTGTGGCATGCAACACTCCCCCCAGCACACTGATGGACTCCCGGTAGTAGGACCTCACTGCCACAACACAGCTGACCCTGACCCTCTTCAGGCCATGTCCCTGTGCCCCAATCCTACACCCCCAGTAGTGGGAGTTGTCCTCCCCAGAACTGCCACCCCCATTGCCCGTACCTGCCAGTCTGTGTCAGACAGTCACCTGTTCAACAGTACCAGTCCCCCAGTACTTCCCAGTGGGCCATGGATGCATGGGGGGTCTTTTCCATGTCACACTGTTCCCTGTGTGTGTGGTGTCCATGGGGTAGTACAGTGGGTTATGGCAGGGTCTACTGTGGCATAACCTAAGCCCTTCCCTGCACCCATGTGGCCAACACTACATTCCTTAATGAATAGTGCATAGTGGTGGCATGCCCCATGCCTGCCCACAGAGCATTGCTCTTTGTACGGCATGGCCATTGGGTGCGTACCTGTTTTCCATGCCAGTCATGAATGCCATGTGCGGTCCACCAGACCCCACTGCATGGTATTCCTGCATATCTATGCCTATCCTCTTGGTTTATGTGGCACATAGGCATAGCTCATAGTGCCCAATATTGTGCAGAGTGCAGCTGCAAACCTGGATCTGCATTCTCCTCAGACTGTGATGATATCTGCAAACACAAACTATGATCGCTCCATCCAATACAACTCCATGGCTGCTTCTCCCCTGCAACTTTAGTACTGTAAAATGTTTACAAGGGTAGAAACTGCCTGATTGCAGTATACGATGTCCAAAATAAAGTTCATATTTTTACAGGTTCCTTTTTATGTTTGCTTGTGTGAATGCACAAAGCAAACATTGTGATGCCACTCTGGCAATAAAGGGGTTTGGGAGGCATATGCTCTAGCAGTGAATCCAGTTGAGCCTGCAGGTGGTGTGTGAGACAACACCGAATCCTGATTAGGCTTCTGATGAAGCTGCTGAGCTTGCTGAGGGGAGGAAACTTCTCATATACAGCATGAAAGGATGCCACCACACGTATCACAGTATGATGACATCCTTTCAAGTCAGCAAGCAGCTAGCCTGCAATGAAATACAGTGCAAACATCCTCCCAATCCCACCTACTACCAAATATCCCACCCTCTCCTTATAGATTCCCTGTGACAGCACTGCACAAAAAAGTCACCCACCGCCAAATGTAGTTTATTTTATTGAAAACTTTGAAGATTACTTTTGGCACAAATGCTCATTTACAAAGGTCCAAAGTCAAAACTTAGTCACACAAAAAAAACATTATAAGTACAATAAACTGTTCCAAAGGAAATGCAGTCAATTCAGACTCAAAACCCTTAAGACAGAAGAATTACATGCAGTTAAAAAAAATGCAGATCATTGTGTAAAAAGTCAGAAGGATACTGTATGTACAGAGAGAAACCAAATAAAACAGTTTAATTCTTATTATTACATTAAACTGCAAGGGCAGACTGCAATGATCTTTTAAAATGATTAATCGTGGGGAGATTCAGTGTAACAGGCAGTTTGTTTAACCATTTAGTGGCTCTGACAGCAAATGTCTGCTTGCCCAGCTGAGTATGCTGGAAAGGAAGCTTAAGGTACAGTAATTCTTGGCCATTTTCTGGTGTTGTACTGGTTGGAGACAATATGGAAGCAGTTTGTTAAAGCAGGGGGTGTTATGCTCAGGAGCACCTTCTTGGCTAGCAAACAGGTCTAGAACTTTATACTGCCTGGTAAAGGTAGCCAGTTACTGAGTGTGTAAAGGGTACACTTATGAGTGCAGTTATCTGCACAAAGTACATAGCGGCATGCTTTATTACAGATCACCTTTACTCTGTTTAGGACCATGTCACTGACAACTGCGTAGACAGGGAGGCCATAATCTATAAGTGACAGAAGGATGCTGGCCACAATAAGGCATTTAGGATCCTCAGTGAGATGTTTACCATTATGGTATAAGGCACCCAATCTCCTGTTAGTTGCGGCCACCAGATTGTCAACATGGGGTGGGGGGCAAAAGGTAAGGTGTCATTTATAGTTACTTCAAGGTATATGAAGGTCTCCACCTGTTCAAGGTTTTGAAAATATCCACCTCCATCCAAATGAAAGCTAATGCTACCAATACAAAAAAACTATCTTGCCTGCCAAACATCCCACCCTCTCCCAAATGAATTCCTAAATTGACATAGCAAAAATCAGTCTCACCTGCTGCATCACACTCTTTCCCAGATGAATACCAGTGGTAGTGTTCCATTGGATCAAGCGTCCCATATCTGAAGAAAGTTATCAGGCTACTAAAGGGGGTGCAGTGTAGAGCAACAAAAATGATACAGGGGATGGAAAGCAAACCCTACAAGGACAGATTGAGGCATCTGAGTTTGTACACCCTGGAGGAGAAGAGGATTGGGTGATTATGATGGAAACATTCAAGTATCTGAAGTGGTTTAACAAATCCGGCAAAGCTGACTTTTTTAGGCTAAGGAAAGGAAGGGAGACAAGAGGTCACAGACTAAGATTGGAGGGGGGCAGATTTAGGAGAGAGATGAAAAGGCATTACTTCACAGAAAGGGTAGTGTCAAAATGGAATACCCTACCGGAGGAGGTGATATCATGTGGGACAGTGGGCACTTTCAAAAGGGCATGGGACAGGGCAAGGGGGGGTGTCTGGGTAAATATAAATGAGAGAGGAATGTATGGGGGGTGGGGCAGCTGCGATCTAGGGATGCTAGCTGCACAATTGAGCAAACTTGATAGACCATAGGGCCTGTTTCTGCTGGCAGATTCGTATGTATATATGTATATTTCTTTGCCTCCCTGAGCTTTTGTGCATGTTCATTTGATAATGACAGGGAGGCGTCATCCAATGAGTGGTTTTCACTCTCCCAACCCTGTGCAAGTTCTAAGTCTATAATTTGTGTAAATTATGATTTTCCTCAACACCAGCAAGCTATACTGTTTTCACATGGGCAGCCATTTTTATGAAAAAAAATTTCAAACAAAGCACATAATACATGCTGTTAAGTCCCAATCAGCCAGGCTTTCAGCTATAGCAAAGGGATAGTGCAAGTACCAATAAAAGGACAAATATGCTGATAAAGATGGTCTTACTATTGCTCATTCCCTGGCTCCAGCTTCTTTGCATTATGTATATGCTGTAATTCATTGCTTGTTTTATACTTGTACTGTACACATCATTAACTTTCAGGGTTCATCCTTAACTATTCATCAGTCAACAGGGGGTGATTGTAAATCTGCACATTTCTTACTTCCCCACTCACAGTCCTGCAGTCTAAAACTGGACTTCACAAACCTTCCTTGATAATATCCATGAACTTGCTATGTGTGACATATTGATGAACAACTGGATAATTCTGAAGATCTAAAAAAAGAACTGCCATCGTATGACTATTTATAGACTTTTGTGGTTTATGACTATTTATAGACTTTTGTGGTTTACATCAGAGAAATGATACTTGGAGGTACATGTAGTAAGAAAAACAAAACAAGTGGGCTTTGGGGCTGAACATGGTGACAGTAAGCTACAGACTCTGTCTTTTGGTGTTAGAGTGGTAAGGAATACACTATTCATATTAATACTCCTGATAATGGTTGATTTTAACTCAGCATAGAGGGATGGTTGTTTGCATTTAGACTTGCGCCAAAACCATAGAGTTTATCTCCTCACAGACCAGTCCTGACAGTGTTTGTTTTCTTTATTCATTAGCCACAGATCCTTCCTGACCTCTCCAGGTCCAGAGGAGCAGGGAGCTTCTGGGGATGGGTTCATACTGTGCAGTACTGAAAACTGCGTTGTGCACCTCCCCCCCCATGACAACTGAGTTCATTTCTTTCTTTTATCACTCCTGACCTCTCCAAGGCCAGAGGAGTTGGAAGCTTCTGGGTGCAACTGTGGGTTGTACAGTATACTGCATAGCATTTATACCCCTGCCAGCATAGATATAAATTATTGCTTATCAGTCCAAAGCTCACCAGGATTAGAGGAGTGAGGATGCACTGCTGGTCGCAAGCTTGGAGTTCCTCTCTCCATAGGTAGAAATTCAGTATAGACACTCCACCAAGATAAAGGTTTAGAGATGTGAGAGCACACTGATTTAGGCTCTGCTGTACTGTGTTTTATTTTGTTTCCTTTGCTTTTACTTTGTGGTAGTACTTCATTTAGAATATCTCTGGACAGCAAGGAGTTTATTTCTTTCCTCATCAGTCATGACCATTCCAGGAGTTAAGATGGAGGTGCAGGGGTCAATGTCTTTATAGGTGACATTGCAGAGGGTCTGAAAGGAAAGGTATGCCTCTTTGCAGATGACATAAAGATCTGTAACAGAGTTGACTCACAAGAGGGGGTAGAAATGATGAGAAGGGACTTGGCAAGGTTGGAGGAATGGTCAAACATATGGCAACTTAGACTCAATGCAAAGAAGTGCAAAGTAATGCACCTGGGAAATAAAAATCCAGGAGAAGAGTACACAATAGCAGGGGAAGTACTCACAACAATAATGGAAAGGGATCTGGGTGTAGTCATATCAGATGACCTAAAGGTAGGTAAGCAATGTGAGAAGTCAGTAAGGAGAGCGAGGGGGATACTGGGATGCATATGGAGGGGCATCACAAGTAGAAAAGAGTGGTTATCCCCTGTACAGACAGTTGGTGAGACCCCATCTGGAGTACTGCATGCAGTTTGGAGACCTCATCTATGCAAGGACATAGACAGGATGGAAGCAGTCCAGAGGAGGGCAACTAAAATGGTGCAGGGTCTACATCAGAAACCATATGAAGAGAGACTGAGAGAGCTTAATATGTATACCCTTGATGAAAGGAGGGACAGGAGCACATGATAGAAACTTTTAAGTACCTCAAGGAAATCAACAAAGTCCAGGAGGGTAGCATCTTTCAGAAAAAGAGATGTATAAGAACAAGGGGGCACAATTTAAAGTTAGAGGGGGGACGGCTCAGGGGTAATGTGAGGAAATTCTTTTTCACAGAGAGAGTGGTAGACGCATGGAACCGCCTTCCTGGAGAGGTTGTGGGGTCTAAAACAGTGGGGGAATTCAAACATGCATGGGACAGACATAAGGCAATCATAGTGGGGAGTTGCAGGAAGTAGGCTGTTTGTTAACTAGAATCTGCAGCTTATCCAATAGGTAAGGAAATGGGCAGACTGGGTGGGCCAAGTGGTCCTTATCTGCCGTCAAAGTCTGTGTTTTCTATGTTTCTATGTTTCTAGTCAGGAATTTTAAACTTGGTACTCAGAGAGTTGCTGGCCTTCTTGTGTCCGTTCCCAACTCCATCACCACTGGCCACACCCCACAGTGTTTACAGAACATAAAAAAATTAGGAGCCCCACTATGTCCTTTCTAAGTCAAACAGTATGCCATAGAATTCAATATACTGTAGGCCAATGAACCTAAGATAAAAAAAAAAAATTACACACACATACACACACACACACACACACACACACATATACACTTATAAATGATTGGCTTGCTGTTACTAACAATATTAGTGTTACATTGTGTTTATTTTTATTTTATTTAGTTTTTGTTGACTGGGTAAGTGCATTAGACAAATCCTGCCTATTTTCAGGCATGACCTGGGGAAGGGGGATACAGATAAATGGCAACTGACTTTGAACCATATTAAGCTGTTGGTGGTATTTTTAGTGAATGAGGGAAATTTGGCCAGGACACAGGGGAAATTCCTCTACTCTTTTTGATAAGTGCCATGGGATCTTTAACATCCACCTGAACTACCACCAATCCAGGCAGATGGGACCTCAGTTTAACATCTCATCCGAAAGACGGCACCTCAGAAGTGCAGCACCCCTCTCATGCTGCACTACAGTGTCAGTACTGGGATATTAACCCAAGTGCCAGATGTGGGAACTGAACCCACAGCCCTCTGATCTCCCGGCCTCAGAGGCAAGTGTGCTACCTACTGAGCCACTGACACTGGCTAAACTTCTGTATCTCATTAAGGTAGCCAACCTTACAGCAGTCCATTCACACCAGTAGACTACCAGTTCCCCTTTCTTTTTAGCAGAATGTATTGTTCCCCCACTCCTTATATAGTTAGGCAACATGCATATGCTGCCCCCCTCTTCCACAAGATTCTGGGTTGTATTCACCCCCCTCTTATGATGGTTCCTCATCCTTATCCCCTTACCAGTTTACCATTGGCTTGGTTATCCTTTATTAATCCCTGCTCAATATGCTAGTAGCCACTACCTAGTCAGTACCCCAGTATGTCAATTCCTCTTCCTCCTCCTGAAGCTAAAAATTAACCTTGCGGTAGTTAAAACATGAAACCTCCACTGGATATTAGTGTGGGTGGAGCTTACCTGCACTCACAGACATCCTTATGATGACCCATCCCAATCTTTTAGTCAGCTTTCACACTTCTTCCATGGACCAGAAAAAGAGATGTGCAAAAACAAGGGGGCACAATTTGAAGATAGAGGGGGGATGGCTCACAGGTAATGTGAGGAAGTATTTCTTCACAGAGAGGGTTGTGGATACATGGAACTGCCTTCCTGATGAGGTCGTAGAGTCAAAAACAGTGGGGGAATTCAAGAATGCATGGGACAGACATAAGGCAATTCTAGTGGGGATTAGCAGGAAGTAGGCTGTTGGTTAATTAGGATCTGCAGCTTATCCATTAGGTAGGGAAATAGGCAGACTAGGTGGGCCAAGTGGTCCTTATCTGCCATCAAATTCTATGTTTCTATGACCACCAAGTAAGTGATGATACTTTGACCCTCCCCCACCACCACCACAAGGAGGAAAGTACAGACTGGGGACTACATCCTCTCCACTGAAGGTCTGATGTGGCAGCCCCAGGTCCAGTTTGTAAATCCTGAATCTCCTACATGGTACTATAATGTGCCACCACCACATCAGTATCATGAGTTCGGGCAAAACCTAACTTTGAAACTAGAGTGTTCTGTTATGTGTATCACAGGATGATGCCTAGCAAAGATCCGAGTGGGCAGTGATCCCGGGGTTCTGAGCCTAAACCTCCTGCATGGCTGCAGCAGCATGCAAGGGTAACTCTGACTCATGCTCCCTCTAAAGTCTGGACAACCTCATCACTGCCATCTCAGGCACCTTCTCTAGCAATCTATCCTGACCCCTGATCTCCTCCTTACTCTACCACTCTGTTGGAGCTCCGATGTGCCCCTCTGTGTCTGCTCTCACTACAAAATGCTAATTTGCCTAACTCATTCAACCACAAGCTTAAAGAATACGTAATTTACAAAGTTCTCTATCCGAGCCTTTGATGTTAGTACAAATATTGGAACAGAAACAAAGTTACTTCAATACTAAAACCCACTATTGTTGGCAAGATGCCTGCATGCTGCCCGTGAAGAGGATAAATCCATGAGGAAAACAAAGTGGAAAAAACCCTAAAGCCTAAACCAAAATAAAAAAAGATTTTTATTTCAGAAGAACCTTTATTCTGCTACCTCTTAAAAACATTGACATTCTTCTAACTGGTAAGTTTATTAATCAAATAAGGCTGTCTTGTAACAATGATGTCTGATCTTGAGATAAAAAATGTGAAACATATCTTTTGGAGGAGGTAAGTAAAATAAATAAAATATTATTTGTTTAATAGCTTCATTTGTTTGACTTTCCAGTCTTTACCAAATTATAAAGTGCATGTGAATAAATATATAAAAATACAATATAATACAGTTAAAGAATGCAACATGTCCAATTTTACAGTACAGTACATATTTTAAAGTGTACTCCATTGATTTTGGTCAGATGGGTGTAAAAATCATTAAGAAATCATAAATTACAAACTAACATGCAGTTACAAAAAGTTCATTTTTCAGAAGAAAGTATTTGTGTAGTATTTAAAAAGAGAGGGCCAGATATTCAAAACTTTGCCCCGGGGCTAAATTAACTCTGCCTGGTGGGCAAACTTAGCCCGGAGCACAAAGCAAGCTATATTCAAAAGGAATAGCCCGGGACAAACAGCTTCTGAATATAGCATGGGAATGATGCCAGGCAAACTGGGCTGGGAGTGCAGGGCAAACTTAGCCCTGGAATAAGGCAGCTCTGAATGTAGCAACCAGAAAGTGCAAACCACAACAGCAGCACAGTGCACAGCGACTTGAAGGTAGTTAGAGGTGAATTATGTGGTCAATGTGTGCACCAGCAAATGCGTGGCCTCAGTTCAGCTGCAGGCAGGAGCGCAGGTGAAAGTACAGTGTTCACAACAGTATAATATTCCCCGAACTGTTTGTGCAGCGCTGACACATTTTCGCGGGTTTAGCACAGGGCTAATCAGCCCGGTGCAAACATGTTTGCCCGGTGCTAAACTTTGCCATATTCAAAGTGACATGCAAATGAGCCTACTTAGGTAGTCTCTGGGCAAACAACCAGATTAGCATCTCATTATGCCCTGATTTGCATGCAGTTTGCCCAGTGTTACTGCCGAGTCCCACAGCTCCATCTGTAGGTCAGTCTGGAAGTCCAGGGGCTGGCCAGGTCTGACTGCAGCTCCACCTGTATGTCAGTCTAGCAGTGCATGATGATAGCTGTAGGCTACATGTAAACAGTACAGCATAGCATAGAATATTGTACCCCAGGGGACAACACAGCATAGGCACAGATGGTGATGGTGCTGCATGCAACTGTCACACTGTAGGTCATGCTACAGTACACAGCAGACATTATAGTAGCAAGGGGGCCAGTAGTGTGTGGACACAGCACTGCTTATTTTGTGTAGGGCAGTGCTGATGAATGCACTATACACAGTGACAGGTCCAACATACAGGTGTTTACTGACAGTGGACATTACTGTTACACTGTTGTGTGACCCAGGGATGCTGCACCTCTGGCATGGGATGCTCACAGTTACTTATACATGTCCAGCTTTGTGTGCTGTGACAGTTGTACAGCTGTGCTGTATGTGGCCGGGGGGGTATACATTATCAGAAAGGCACACTGGTGTTGGGGTATTCTCAATACTGGCTCATGTGCACTGCATGACACATCCCAGCCTTGTGGCCACACCTGATCTGTGGCACAGCCTGGCCACCTGTACACTCTCCCCTCAACATCCTTCATGCCCACAGTGCTGCATGTATGTGCTGGCATCTGTTGTTGTCCACAGAAGAGTGGTCTGCAGGTGTGTGCTATATGTCCACACTGCCATGCTGTCCACTGGCAGCAGGGTCACCACTTACTGCTTGGCATGGCTGTGACAGGTGGCAGATGATGGCATCATTGTGATGCCATCAGTGAGCAGTATGTTTCCTCTATGTCTGGCTTTGACTATGTGTCATATTTATTTGTTAGGGTCACGTAAAGCAGCATGAAAGTCATGCAAACACCTCACAAAACCAAAATGTCACACAAAGCTGATTGCCCAGAGTTAAGACTATCTTTTCCTGGGCAGTAATCTGCACTGTGCTAAGTGCCGCGCTAAGTCGCGTAAAACCACTTTGCGCAGCGTTGGTCGCTAAATATAGCATTGCGCCTGTATTCATGTACACACATCCTCAGTTTGCCCCTTGCATACATTATGATTTGCCCAGTGCTAATGCAGTTTATGCACACTGTTTGGCCTTTTGAATATAGCAAACCCACGCTAAACCTGCGCAAACGTTTTTTGCCCAGAGCAAAGTTTTGAATATCTGGCCCAGAATATTTGGTTGACCAGAGAGTGTCCAATTTTTTTGTAATTCCATCTTATAAAGTCCATCATGTCATATGCTATAAAATCTAACAGCGGATTCATTAATATTCTCAGAACTTCACTTTCTGCTAGTGTATTGACTTGAAAATATGGTATATCGTTTTGTTAAATTTTGATCAATGACATAGAACGTAATAAAGTTTATGGTTCGTTTTGACCACAGTCACAATTTATATTTTTGATATAAGTCCTATCTTTTGTGAAATGTACTGTAATGTTTTTGATGGGGAAAGTTCTAGCCTATATTTTGTAAACAGTATTATGTCATGTTTGTTTGACAGAGAATTCAAATACGGTTCAAAAACATGATTAATTTTGTATTACGAATACCATTGATGTAATTTTAGTTGTCTAATTTTATTGATATCTTCTTTGAATGAGACCACTAAAAGTTTATTTTTAATAGCTTTATTATCTTTGGAAGATATGTTTATGCCTTTTTGTTGATCGTACCACAGATGAATTAAACCTATATATTTCAGGGAATTGACAGTCTGAGCAAGCCAAGGGGTACCTTATCCCTTTTTTAACCATCTTGCCTTTTCGCTTAGGCATTTAAATGTTAAAACAAGATCTCTCCAGAACAGCCAAAACCTCAAAATAAACAAATTATAATTAGTAGTCTGTTTTCCTTGGGGGGGAAAAAACAGTATAAGCTTACACACTACTTACCAAAAACACAGTCTACTTGTATGCTAGCCCACTCACCCCAATAAAATTCAAAGCAGCTCTTGTTGAAAATTATTCTCCACAATCTCATTTAACTTCATCAGATAACATCCAGTTATAAGATTCATTCCAAATTTCAGGAATACTCTCTTCAGCTGGAAAACTGGTTACCTTTTTTAAAAAAATATATATTTTTTTTAAATCACATCGCGTTACCTTCAAAAGATGATTATTTTCACAAAGAAAATTATATTTATAATCATACAAGGAATTGTAATGGCCCTTACATGTAATTAATAGTCCTTTCACACATGCATTTCTTCTTTGGTAAGTAAAGAGGTTCGACTCCCACCACCTCTCCTAATATATAACATTAAGAAAAAATAATATAATTAACCTTCTTCTAATAATGCACAACTCTCTATTGAATAACTATAAAATATTAATCTAACCAACCTTATTTACAAAAAGGAGTTATTTTTCTCAGTATTCCCCCTTCTCAAATTGTTGTTTCTTCTGTGAAAACAAAACATACCACCTTATAACCTAACTTCACTTATGTGACACAAATTGCAACAGACTTTATTGACATTATCACACCAATCTGTTTATTATTTTATGGTCACATAAGCTCAACAGCTTAATTTCTTTACTTCTTTATCCAACCTGTAAAAAATATTCAAGGACAGTCTGTTTACCATTTCAAATCTATTTCTGTGCTCTAAATAAATCTTATTCTGTGATTTACTAAAAGTCTTTTCGCCTCACACTGATGTTAAAGCAAACTTCATCACCTAAGTTCTGTCACTCGTTACTAAACTTTTCAAACAGCCTCGGAGTGTCAACAGCCTAAATCAAACCTTAATTTCTCACAAAATATATTATTACTTCAGATGGGTCGAACACTTATAAGTTTACTTTAGTGACAATCCTAAAACTGTTTTGAACTGCTAAATCTGTAAACTTTTATTTGAACAAGGAGAGCTAAGTCATTACTTACAGCGAAATCCATCCTTTGAGACTTCCTGGTGGGAATGAATGAAATACGGGGCCATGTAACTGCATTCAAATACAAGGAGGTTCCACCTCTAAATCTAGCTAATGACCCTACATCATATGCATGATACTCATGCCTGTTTAAGTGCCAGACATGCTTCATAGTGGCAACAAGAACCACATTTCTTGAAGTTAGAGGTGTACAACAAAAAACTTCTTAATCATTAACTGAATCTTTTGGGACTTATTCTTAATATCCAACTTTATTGTTACAAGAAAACTTTCACTAGGGATAGCCTTACTATTAAGAACTGAAACGCACCTTCACTTCTATGGAAAATAAAGCCCATGTAGTGCAAAATTTTCACTTTTATAAAATCGGTTGCCATTCAATAATGTCATTTAAGCCAAATCTAGGGTTATTAGTTAAGAAATAATTAATGAACATTGCCTCTCTTAGGTGTAATTTTTCATTGAAATTACCTCCTCTGTTTTTCTTATAGACTTTTTCTATCCCAAAAAATGTTATGTTGGTATTTGATGCCCTATTTCTAAAAAAATGTCTAGCTATTGGTGATGTCAGATCCCTATTTCTTTTATACCCCTTGTGTTCACCTATTCTCTGTTTCATCAGTCTTTTTGTTTTCCCTATATACATCAAATCTTTGAATGAAAGCTATCAGCTCTCAAAATTATGTTTGAATTTTATTGGGGTGAGTGGGCTAGCATACCAGTATTATATGTGTTAGATAGTAGAACATCTTATTTGAGATTTACTTTAAATCAAGACAGAGATCACATTTCTTTTCTGGATTTATTGATTTTCAAAAACCAGAATCAACTAAGTACCAAAATGTACAGAAAAGATACTGATAGACCCAATTTTGAGAGCTGATAGCTTTAATCCAAAGAAACTTGTGGAGTCTATACCATATAGTCAGCTATTAAGAGTGAGGAGGAATTGCTCAGAGGAGACAGCTGCATTAAAAAGTGCAAATTACATGGTAAACAGATTTAAGGATAGGGGTTACTCAAAACAACTTTTAATAAGGGCCAAATCTAGGGCATTAGAGAAAATTAGAGAAGAATTATTATTACAGAAGGAGGTAATAAAAACAGGTACATTTGGAGAAAAAAAAATGTGCTAACATTGAAATATAGTGATATATGCTATAATATCAAAAGGGTAATAAATAAACACTGGCATGTGCTTAAAGTCACATGTTTTGCGGAGAAGGCCTTTACTAAAGGTGTCCAAGTGGTGGCAAAAAAAGTGAAACCATTGTCTGATCATCTAACTTACTCTGAGCATAAAATTCCAGAAGCTAAACCTCAAGGCTTATTTAGTAAAGAGGAGTTAAGGGGTAATTTCAGCTGTGGGAGATGTATTCATTGCCGCAACATGTATAAAATTAAAATGATTCAAAATCAAAGTAAAAATGAGGATTTTGAGATTAAAGAGTTTATAAATTGTCAGACAGGGTGATTTATGGTATTGAGTGCCCCTGTGATTTGATGTATATAGGGAAAACCAAAAGACTGATGAAACAGAGAACAGGTGAACACAAGAGGTATATAAGAAATAGGGATCTTACATCACCAATAGCTAGACTTTTTTCAGAAAGAGGGTTTCAAATACCAGCATTACATTTTTTGGGGATAGAAAAAGTCTATAAAAATAACAGAGGAGGTAATTTCAACGAAAAATTACTCCTAAGAGAGGCAATGTTCATTAATTATTTCTTAACTAATAACCCTAGATTTGGCTTAAATGAAATTATGGAATGGCAGCCGATTTTATAAAAGTGAAAATTTTGCAGTACATGGGCTTTATTTTCCATAGCAGTGAAGGTGTATTTCAATTCTTAGTAATAGGGCTATCCCTAGTGAGAGTTTTCTTGTGACAATAAAGTTGGATATTAAGAATAAGTCCCAAAAGATTCAGTTAATGATTAAGAAGTTTTTTGCTGTACACCTCTAACATCAAGAAATATGGTTCTTGATGCTGCTATGAAGCATGTCTGGCACTTAAGCAGGCATGAGTAGCCTGCATATGATGTAGGGTCATTAGAAAGATTTAGAGGTGGAACTTCCTTGTATTTAAATGCAGTTATATGGCTCCGTGTTTCATTCACTCTCACCAGGAAGTCTCCAAGGACAGACTTCGCTGTAAATAATGACTTAGCTCTCCTTGTTCAAGTAAAAGATTACACATTTAGCAGTTCAAAACAGTTTTTAGAGTGTCACTAAAGTAAACTTATAAGTGCTTGACCCATCTGAAGTAATAATATATTTTGTGAGAAATTAAGGTTTGATTTAGGCTATTGACACTCCGCAGCTGTTTGAAAAGTTTAGTAACAAGTGACAGAACTTAGGTGATGAAGTTTGCTTTAACATTAGTGCGAGGCAAAATGACTTTGTCTTAGTAAATCACAGAGTAAGATTTATTTAGAGCGCTGAAATAGATTTGAAACAGTAAACAGACTGTCCTTGTATATTTTTTACAGGATGGAAAAAGAAGTAAAGAAATTAAGCTGTTAAGCTTATGAGACCATAAAATAATAAACAGGTTGGTGTGATAATGTTGATAAAGTCTGTTGCAGTGGGTGTCACATAAGTGAAGTTAGGTTATAAGGTGGTATATTTTGTTTTCACAGAACAAACAACATTTTGAGAAGGGGGAATACTGAGAAAAATAACTCCTTTTTGTAAATAAGGTTGGTTAGATTAATATATAGTTGTTCAATAGAGAGCTGTGCATTATTAGTAGAAGGTTAATTATATTATTATTTCTTAATGATCTATATGAGGAGAAGGTGGTGGGAGTCAAACCTCTGTACCTACCAAAGAAGAAATGCATATGTGAAAGGACTATTTATTACATGAAAGGGCCATTACAATTCCTTGAATGATTATAAATATATTTTTTTTTTGTGAAAATAATCATCTTTTGATAGTAATGTGATTTAAAAAAATTATTTTTTTTAAAAAAAGGTAACCAGTTTTCCTGATGAATGGAGTATTCCCGAAACATAGAATCAATCTTATAACTGGATGTTATCTGATGAAATTAAATGAGATTGTGGAGAACAATTTTCAACAAGAGCTGTTTTGAATTTTATTGGGGCGAGTGGGCTAGCATACCAGTATACTGTGTTTTTTGCATTTAAATGTTAATCTGCTATCATTCTTCTGAGACATCCTTATCCAATACCTTATTTTGGCTATAATTGCCAAGTATTTAATTTGTGATCTGCCTAATTCAGCTCAAGCAACCTGGGCAGATATGAATCTTGGAATGTGTAACATAGATTTAAATTCTCTTTTGTAAGATTTTTTTTACGATCTTATTTAATTTATTTATTTGTTTTTTGTAATTTTGTAGTTCTTATCAAAGCAAGTATCTGTTCTTTTATTTTTTAAATTTTTATAAAGAAATGGAAGAATGAAATGTGTGAGTGTGTCAATTTTACGGCTAATATCATATAGTGTATTATTTTCATTGATTGAATTATATATATTGGCCCAGATATTCAAAGGAGTTGAGCCATGTGCAATAGGGTTGTACCTGCTCAAGTCTGAAATTGCACCATTCTGCGATATTCAGCAGGAGGCAGTTGCGCCCCCAAAATCATGCCGAGCAACAGCGCAATGATAATGAAGGCATGTGCAACCGAAGGCGGAGGAACCATGCATAAATTGCGCACTGCGATATTCAACGACTTGTGCCATGCGCAATAGGGGAGCAAGCGGAAGTTGTGCCATAGCAGAAATGAGCCAAAATAAAAAGGAGCAAGGGAGAGGTGCAAGAATGCTACAGGGAAGCCACATGAGTCAGAACCATAGGCAGACAGACAAGGCAGGAGGGACAAACAGGGCAGGCCAAGGGAAAGGGCACTCTGAACACCCAGGCACAGGGAAGGTATGGGGAGCCACAGCTAGTGCAGAAGGGGGAAGTGCCACACAGCACAGAGGCCAGCACAGGCAGGTGTTCCTGGTGCAGGGGAAGTAGCAGGGAGGACAGCAGGGGGAATACAGCAACAGCTGCTGTGGGGGGCGAACATAAGCCAGGGACATGGCCAGTGCCACCTTCCAGAAGGAGGCTGTTATGAGGGGGTGAGAAGGCAGGTGGCAGGGGGGCATGGCTGTGGAAGGGCCCATCAGCGGTATGCCCCCAACAGGCAGTACCAAGCACGCACCAGCTTTGAGCTGTACACTGATACTGAGATTGTGGGCTGGTGCCACCTGAATAGGGCAATACTGAGGCGGCTGTGTGAGCTGTGCAGTGATGTGATGCAGGCACCCACATGACAGAGCCATGCCCTGTCAGTGGAGACTAAGGTAACAGCCTGCATGTGCTTGCTTACCACGGGAACCTTCCAGAGACCAACTGGGGACACCATGGGCATAACCCAGTCAGCCACATCATGCCATCTCACCCAATTCCTCAGTGCACTGCTGCCACATGCTGTGGAGTACATCCATTTCCCCAGCACAGTGGCGGAGCATACAGCAAACATACAGGAGTTCCACAGGGTAGCACGTATGCCTGGCATGCTAGGGGCAATAGACTGCACCCATGTGGCCATAAGCACACCACCTGGCACTGAGGGGGCCGCCTACATCAATCGCAAAGGCTATGCCAGCATCAACTGCCAGGTGGTGTGCTATGCCAGGGAGCGCATAATCAATGTCTGTGCCACGCACCCTGGGGGAGCACATGATTCATTCATCTGGCACCAGTCAGCACTGTGCCACAGAGTTGAGAGTGGGGACATCCCCACTGGTCACCTAGTGGGTGAGTATGCAAACCACATGGACAATCATAGGGCCTGGGGGGGCATGGCCAGAAGTGACATGGGTAGTGGCCTACATGGCCTGGGCCGGGGCGATGCTGATCACCAAACTAACCTCTGCCCTCTACACACAGGTGACAGTGGATACCCACTCCGTCCCTGGCTGCTCACACCCTACCAGCGGCCCACGACCCCATTGCAGCAACGCTACAATGAGGCACACTCCACCACACGTAATGTCATCGAAGGTGTGTTCGAGATGCTGAAGGCATGTTTCTGTTGGCTGGACACCTCTGGCAGTGCCCTACAGTACAGCCCCTCAAAGGCCTGTGGGCTATTCCTGGCCTGTTGCATCCTGCACAACATGGCCAACGAATGTGGGATAGCTATACAGGTCGAAAAGGGGGACAGCGATGGGGACGATGAGGATGCCGTTGATGATGGTCATGGGCAGACCTCCCCCTTGGCCGATGGGACCCCCAACTGATCCGGCTGGCACAACTGCACTGGGACACCATCATGGAGGAGCACTTCAGCCAACCCAGGTAAGTCATGGGACCATGTGCAACCACCAGTGGCTAAGGCACAACCCACAAACACACATGGACACACACCAGGGGTGCATGCCATCAAGGGAAGTAGCAGGGCACAGAAGCACACACACAACCAGGGATGGGTGAGGATTAACATGCCATGTGGACGGACACACACACACACACACACACACACACACACACACACAAACACACACACACAACACACCAAACATGCACAGAGGGCAGGAGACACACCGATCCAGAATGCCAACCCTAGCAACACACATGTTCACAGGCCACCATGCCCACTGCCTGTCCATGTGCATGTGTCAGATGCTGAGCACGATTGCACATTGGTGTACAGTGTAATGCAGGCATCATCATGCACACGCAACTGTGGACAGCAGCTGGGAGGGTGTGCAGGTGGACTGTGTGTCCGCGTGCAGGGCTGGGTACCCACCCGTGCACGGCCCACTGAAACACACTATGCACACAGGGCAGCACCATACAGTATCCACGCTGGGAGACAGGTTAGTCACACGACACAGTGGCCCAGCCACCATGGATGAGTGGGCAGCCCTGCCGAGACCCGCCAGTACTGACAGGCTGACCACTGGCCTCATGGGGTGGTACCAACGGTCTCCCAGGGGTTCCACTGCATGAACGTGACCGTGCTCATGCAGGAGTCTGCAGCACACCAAACATGCCTGCGCCAGGAGTGCTCGGGATGCCCACAGCTGAACCTGGTGTCGACAGGGTGGGAGTCACACGACGCCAGGAACGGGGGTGGATAGTGCACTGCATGGTCTCCACGATGCATGGGCACCTGACTATGTGCCCATTGTGGCCATGACAGCAGTGAATGCCTGTGTCTGCCTGTCAATGGCAGTGGTCACATTCTCCCTCAAACGGTCCATCCCTGTCAGGATCAGAGCGGTGTCCCTGCTGTGACGCTTCTCTGCCCACTCCAGAGCCACACGCAGTGCATCCAAGGATGTCTCAAGCTGCATCTGCTGCTGGACTGATGCTTGCAGTAGGGGGGTGTGCTCGTCCAAGAGGTCGTCTGCCTCCTCGGCATCCTGTCACTCAGGGTGTGCATGGCACCAATGATCAGCACCCCTTGAGGGTGGGTGCAGCACACCAGGACCAGGTCTGGGCATGTCCACAGGTGGTGCACAGACGCTGCTGCTGAACCCTGTACCTCCAAGCCCATTGGCTGACTGCTGATGCTGCCCCTCCAGCTGCCACTCCCCAGAGCTCAGTGGTGCCGCCGCAGTGGCCGCAACAGTCCCACTGTCCTGAACAGACACCAGTGCTGCCCCACTGGTGCAGACAGGCACAGGCTGGGACTGTGCTGACATGCAGGCCTCCACGGCAGCACCACCCACAGCCATGGGCGTGAATTGCCCTGCTGTGTGGACATCCCATGTCACACACGTGTCACTGCCCATGATGGTAGCGTCATCATCACCTGTGACAGACTCTGCACCAGCCACAGTCACAGCATGCTGGCATCCGTGGATGCCAGCATGCTGCGACACAAGCAGGGCTTCCTCCACTCCTGTTACAACGTCATCAGTGTGGACAGCCAGGTGGCCCCATTGTCACAATGCTCCATGTATACCTGTGGAGGTGGATGGGCCCTCCTCCAACTCCAGCTGACTGTCCTCAGTGGACAGGCCCACCACCGCTGACCCATGCAGATGCTCAGGATCTGTAAGGGAAAGTAAAGTCACGTTACTGCATGTGACCTACCTTGCCCCCCCCAGACAGACCATGACTTACCATGCAGTGATGGGCCACCACCTGTCTGGAAGCCACCACCCAGAACACCCTCAATGGCACTGCGCTGCATGCTTCCAGCAAGCCTCTCCTCCTGTGGGGTCAGCTGTACCATCTCCAGCTGTCCCCCACCTGTTGCAGCACATGCTGCCCTGATGGCAGCCACCTTCTCCTATATCCTTCTCCTGTCCATGCCCATCTTTTTCTTACACTCCTGCACAGAGCGCTGGTGGCTGCCATGCAGGTTCACAGCACATGCCACCTCGTCCCATGCAGCAGCATTGGCTTGAGGTGTTCCCCGCTGTCCACTGAGAAGTGGCTCCTGATCTAGGTAGGTCTCGAACAGGGCCTGAGTTTCAGCCTTTGTAAAGTTAGGCCTCCTCCTCCTCCCACCACTGTGTTCCTCCTCTCCAACAACCTGCTAGGTCATTATGTAGCCTGTAAGAATGGCAGTTGTTACCTGTGACTGTGCAGTCCCATGCATGTCCCTAAATCCACAGTCCACACTCCCAAACAGCATGCAACTCACCAATAGACTGCAGTAACCAACTATGGCCACTGCAGCACAATGTCGCACCTTTATAGCGCAACCCATGCAAATGAGGCGAGGAGCAACTTTAAGTAGATGCAAATTGCAGTGCTGTGCCATTGAATGGCTGATTAAATGATTTGCATATGACGGCTGAATATCACACTGTTGCGCTTTGAGCAATTGTGTTGAACGTGCAGAGCCAATGGCGCAGTTCTGTGACATGCGTAGTACACAGCTCACTGCGCATGCCCGGGTTGCTGACGCAGGCATCTGCCATGCTGATGACGTGCTGTGTGCAGCAGGCAATGCAGGGCACGGCCACCATTGTGCCAGTGGCGCTATAGCGATTGTCACTACATGGCGCTGTGGCACTGGGCCATCATAGGCACAATGGGCCAACTGCACGGTAGGCCTCTATGGCGCTGGCACACAGGCAGCCAGTTGTGCTACACACATTGTGTTCCAGTGGTGCTGTGCATGTCCATGTCCCAGAGATCCTTGACCCTGTGCCTGACCTTTGCCCCCTAGGCACCATTTGTCAGGCATGGGTGCACCTCTATCACGCTGTTCGGTGACAGCACGATAGGGAATGGCAGCGCTGTACTGCGCAGCATCTGCATGTGGGGAGCTGTGCTGAAGAGTGCCATATTGCCAACTAGAATACAGAGAATGGCACGCAGAAGGGCAGCCCAGTGGTCTGCTATTGAATTGGCCAACCTAGTGGCCATCGTAGAGCCACACCATTGGCCTCTGTTCAGGGAGGCTCCCCTGGACAGGGCCAGGACCCAGGTGTGGCAGGAGTTGACCACTGCCCTGGAGGAGGCCACTGGATGGGGGAGGAGTGCAGAGCAGTGCAGGTACCAATACGGGAACCTGCGGAGGAGGGAGCCGGAGCTACTGGCATGCCTGCAGGCACATGCCAGGAGGGGCACTGTGCCATGGCCAGGTAGGGGTTCTATCAACACACTTTTATCATCCATATGGGTAACAGTGTTGTATGTGTCCAGCACATAGGGGAGGGACCATCCGGGGTTGGCTGTGGTGGTGTTCACAGGGTGTGGGATGGATGGGTCTGGCTGGGTGGGAGGGCACACACCTGGGGCAGGGGAACTTTGCTATGGGATTGTACTGATGTTCCTATCTCCATGTTTGCCCCACAGGCCCGGAGGAACGCTGCCATGTGCGAGAAGAGTGGTGGCGGGAGAAGAATGGTGCAGCCAGGCGGGGCAAGGGCCCTCACCGTCCACCTGACCAGCCCGATGAAGGTGAGTGCCATACATCCATGATTACTATTGCATGCTGTGTGACAGGGTGGGCAGCGAGGCATGGCCACCATCCATCGACACCACTGCCATGCACGTGACCTGTTACAGTCAACACTGTCCCGTGGCAATGCATGTCTGGGAGTGCATCAATGGTGGTCCATGCTTGCACTAGGTACATGGTTGTGCCATTGCCTTTGCACCACATAGCCATGTCACTAAATGGCCACGGTGGTGCTGTATGTGACTTGGCCGGTGAGTGTGTGCAGCATTCCACATGGCTGTATGCACCTGGGTGGGCAGGTCCTGTGGACGTGATCACTGTGGGTGGTCACACACAATCACAGAGGTATGTCCCACGGCCATAAGCCATACACAGTGGGGGGGCTGTATGGGGTTGTGCATTCACACCTATTGACTGTGCTCCCTTGTCCTAGGTACCCACCAGCTTTGTGTGATCTGGGAGGCACTGTGGGAGATATTGTTGGTGGCAAGGGTGTCACTGGACATCTTGCGATGCATAGATGAAACTGGGGTACTGAGTAGGCACAGGGCCTGGAGGAGCCAGAGCAGGGAGAGGTGCTCCCACTAGGGATAGATTGGTCCCAGTATTCCCCTACCCCCCTGGACCCACCCTAATACCCCTCCTTCCCCATCCCATTTGTCCACCCCTGCCATCTACCCACCCCCACCTTGTTTGTGGCCCCCCCAACCTTGTATATAGTTCATATGTTATATTGTATATAGTTCTTGTATTATTGTATATAGTTGATTGTTATATATTTTTTCAATACATTTAATTTTGATATGAATACTGTGGTGGTCTCTGATTTACAGTGGGCTATAGGTGCTCAGCTGCAGTGGTGTGCATGGCATCAGGGGTGGTGCGGTCATGGGTGTGTGTGTGTGTGTCCATGTGGAGGTGACTATGGTGTGGGGGTAGCTATCAGTCAGTGTCTGTGGTGTGTGTGTTGTTCCCTGTGCACTGGATGACTGTGTGCAGTGGTCCATGGTGGTGCTCTGTGTCCATGGCGCACCCATCAGCCCATCCATGGCCTGTGCAGCTGACACACATGCATGTCTGTGATCTGCATGGTCCACTGGCATGTCAGTGGTGGCAGTCCCTGCAGGGCATCCACTGTACCTGTCACATTGCTGGGTTGCCTCCTGTCACTGGTGTGGTGCATGCCTGCCTTGGGTGGCACTGTGGGCACCATAGTTGTTATCCCACCTGCATGTTGTGCCTTGTGTGTGTTGCAGGGGATGTGCCCCACTGTCTGGGACTTGTGCTCCGGGTGACTGATGGTGGTGTACTGGTCCACAGTGCCTGCACAGGGTGGCTGGCACTCCAGTGCAATGGAGGACTGTGGGTTGTGTGTACACAGTTTACATGGGCCCACAATGGGGGCTTGGTTGCCCCACCACTGCGTCCCTGTGTTGTTGTGCCCTTGGGTATGGGTGGGTGCCTGTACATACACTGTGTGGCATCCAGTGTGGTGCATGCTTCCATGCACCACTGTGGGTGGCTGTGCTGGCTGTTGTGGCCAGTGGTCGGTCAGGGTGTGTCATTGGACTACTGTGCAGGGTGCTGTACCACTGGTGGTGGTGTCAAGGGCATGCCTGTCCCGTGTAGGTTACCTCATGTGCTGACGCATGGTTGGTCTCAGCAGTACCTTGGGGGGACTGTGCATGGTGGCACTGTATCTACCATTGTTGCATTGTTGTGTGCTGCCACCCGCTGATGGGTGCTCGTGGTGGGGCTGGCTTGCATGGTTCTGTGGTGCACAGGCTTGCAGTGTCACAGTGGGGGTGGTGGCATGCATGTGGTTTCCTGCAGTGGTGGTCACTGCTCATGGGGGGTGTCTGGGGGTCACAGTGCAGGGTGGGCTCTGCATTGGGGGATGGTGTGGTATGGGGTGGTCAGCCCTCCTTGTGTGCCAGTCACAGCTTGCTGGTAGGTGTGATGGGGCACTGTGTCCTGCCTGTGGGTTGTTTGCTTGTCTCCATGGGCCAGTGGTTATTCCAGCCCTCCCCCAGTTGTGCAGTGCATGGGGTGTAGGGGGACGATGTCTGTTCTGCTGTGTGTTCCTGTGCCCATCTGTGGCATGGGTGGTGGGCCCCTACCTCCCTGGTTGTGCAGTTACATTGCTGTGCTGCTGGGGGGCATCCCTGGTTGCGCTATGGTGCCTCTGGACTGCTCAGCTGAACATCCCTTGTTGCACTATGGAGCAGGTGGTGCGATATTCAGTCATCGGCTGTAGGCGCAGTTTGGCCTGCTCCATTTTTGAATATCGCATCTCTTGCGCATGGGCGCTATAGACTTGCGCTTGCTCCTGCTATTGTGCACTTTTTGGGCACAGTTTGAATATCTGGGCCATTTTATATATATCTATATCTATATATATATAGATATAGATATATACAGTGGCGTGAAAAAGTATTGCCCCCTTCCTGATTTTCTCTATTATTGCATATTTGTCACACTGGATGTTTTCAGGTCTTTAGGCAAAATATAATATTAGATAAAGGGATCCTGAGTGAACAAATAACACTTTTTTTTTTTACTTATTTCATTTATTTAATGAAAAAAGTTAACCAACACCAACTGGCACTGTGTGAAAAAGGAATTGCCCCCTAGTTAAATCAACCCAATTAAAGGGATAATTAGAGTCAGCTGATTGAACACAGCCAGGCTTGATTACAGCCAGCCCTGCTCAATATAAACCTCACTTATTTTGGCCCTTACCATCAGAGTCACGTTGCCAGCACAAAGATTCAACAAGCACATTATGCCATGATCAAAGGAAGTTCCTGAAAAGATCAGAAAAAAATTTGTTGCCCACTATCAGTCTTGAAAGGGTTACAAAGCTATTTCTAAGGCTCTGGGATTCCATCAAACCACAGTGAGAGCCATAATTTCCAAATGGAGAACACTTGGAACAGTAGTGAACCTTCCCAGGAGTGGGCGGCCTGCCAAAATTACTCCAAGGGCGCAGTGTAAAATCATCCAAGAAGTCTCAAAGGATCCTAAAACAACATCCAAAGAACTGCAGGCTTCTCTTGCCTCAGCTAAGGTCAGTGTTCATGACTCCACAATCAGAAAGAGACTGGGCAAAAATGGGCTTCATGTGAGAGTAGCAAGGCGGAAACCACTGCTAACCAAGAAGAACATAAATGCTCATCTCTCATTTGCTAAGAAGCACCTGGATGATCCACAAGCCTTTTGGGAAAATGTTCTATGGACAGATGAGTCCAAAGTGGAACTTTTGGACAACATGGATCCCATAATGTCTCGCGTAAAGCAAACACAGCATTCCACAGTAAGAACACCATACCAACAGTTAAACATGGTGGTGGTAGTGTGATGGTGTGGGATGCTTGCTGCCTAAGAACCTGGATGACTTGCCATAATTAAAGGAACCATGAATTCTGCTCTGTACCAGAAAATTCTTAAGGAGAATGTCCAGTCATCCTTCCGTCAGCTGAAGCTGAGCGTAGTTGGGTCATGCAGCAGACAATGATCCAAAACACAAAAGCAAGTCCACATCAGAATGGCTAAAAGAAGTAAAATTAAAGTTTTGGGTGGCCTAGTCAAAGTCCAGACTTAAACCCAATAGAGATGCTGTGGCAGGACCTGAAACGAGCAGTTCATGCTCGAAAACCTACTAAATGTTACTGAATTAAAGCAGTTCTGCGAGGAAGAGTGGTTAAAATTCCTCCACAGCGATGTGAAAGACTGATATTGAATTATAGAAAGTGTTTGGTTGCAGTCATTGTAGCTAAATGTGGCATAACCAGTTATTAAGTGTAAGGGCAATTACTTTTTCACACAGTGCCAGTTGGTGTTGGTTAACTTTTTTTTCATTAAATAAGTGAAATAAAAAAAAAAAACAAGTGTTATTTGTTCACTCAGGTTCCCTTTATCTAATATTACATTTTCTCTAAAGACCTGAAAACATCCAGTGTGATAAATATGCAATAATAGAGAAAATCAGGAAGGGGGCAAATACTTTTTCACGCCACTGTATATATATATATATATATATGAGGTTTATCATGTTTCTCACCTTATTTTCAGCTTCTTTTGAAAAAATATTTTTTTTGAGTTCTTATTTGAATTTGAGATATAAATTTTGGCTGCAGTCTAACTATAATATCCAGTAATCTTACTTCCATTACAACTGGACAATGATCACTCTCTTTTCATAACAAAACATCAAAATATTGAATAGAATGAATTTGCCATGGAAATACACAAATATAATCAATAGTACTGATACCATGTCCACTCATATATGTATAATAAAATGCATCTTCCCCAAGTGGGGACCCATTTACAACAATCAGAGTGATGTTAGTAAGAATTTGAAACAATCTTTTCCCATTCTTGTTAGTTATTTTATCTATAATTTTATATTTCTGTATTGATGTTCCTTTAAGGAGAGAGGATACTAGGTGCCCTAATCTAGAATTAAAGTCACCCAATAGAATCATTCCCACATTGGGGTAGTTTTCTATATTCTCCAACAAGTTGTATTCTAATTTATTCCAGATGGGCATACTATCTTGCTTAGATTTCCTAGGTGTAATATAAACATTGGTAAGTATTAATAATTCCTTGTTTATTTCTAAATGAATTGATAATATATTTTCATATTTCAAGATGGGTGACTTTACTTCCATGTTCTCCTGAACTTTTATAAACATGGCAATACCCCCTGAAGGACAGCCCATCAGAGATGGGTTTTTTATTGGCGCTTAATGAAAAGCAGGTGAAGCCAGCTAAATTTAAATTTTCCATTGCCCATGTTTCCTGCAAACATACTATCTTTTTTTTAGAATAAATTTAAGGAAATCATTGTCCATGACTCTTTTTGAGAAGCCAGATACATGGCAAGTCATTGTCATGCTTCCTTGTATTACCCTCCCCCTTAAACGTTTAGCATGTGACAGTTCTCCTTCACAACTCAGTCAATTATTATTAGTTATGTCAAGTGGAGAGAACCGGTTCTGCACTCAGATACCATATTGAACTTCATTTATTTGTGAGTCCCTTCATTTTATCTTAGTCTTCTCTCTCATTGTATCCCAACAACACATTTTTCATTTCGATTGCTAAAAATGCCATCTATCTCCTCCTGGTTGAGGAGCAATAAATTCAGTTTATCTAATTTTTGGGCTGAGGCAGTGATCAGATAATGTAAGATCTGATCTCTAATAGCAAAACTGATTTGTCCAAAAATTATTGAGGCCTTACTGATGCCTAGCCTGTAGAACCTCTTTATTTCCCAATTTAATACCCATTACTTCAGTCACTATATAGCAAACAGTTTTAATTAATTCCCTACGGGTTTCACCTATCTGTCCCTCCAAACTATATAGTGTAAAGACAAACATATTATTATCCCCCATCATTTCAATCGGATGTATTTTTTTTAAGTTTAACTGTAATTCTTGTTCTGTTAATTATATCCCATGTGCATAGTCTGTTCTTTGGAAGCCTAGTACACTTTCAATATTCATTGGTTTATCAATTTTAATTCCCCTACTATGAAGTAATTAACTGTTCCCACATATCCATTCTTCAATCAATTTCTCTGATATGACTGTCTGAACTGGGTTACATCTCATTATTGTGTTTCTGCATGTGTACACTATATTATTTCTTCCTCATGGGATTGCTAATTCCACCTCTAGAAGTCTGAATACAAGACATAGGAGTTGTTTCTTTGTCTCTTCTTTCCTGTAGTAAATTCCTTGGATTATAATTACAGCCTCATTCCCTGAGAACAAAAGTGTGCTTATATGATCATTTGGATTTGATTCTTCTACCCTTTGGATCTGATTCTTTTTAAAAAATAATCTTTTCTTCCTGAGGAATTACTCCTAAGTTGTTCCCTTTACATATGGGCAAGTTTATGCTTAAATCTGAGGAAGCATTTGAACATATAATTTTAGACTTTCCCTTTTTCTTCTGTCTCTTCTGTTAATTAGCCTTCCTTTTAACATTGTTTTTTGACAGTACCTCCTTCATTTCAGTCTTTGAGTATTCAATAGACTTCTCTGTGATTATTTTTTTTTTGTTCCTTGTATTTCTCTTGAAGTTTATTTTGTGTTTTCCTTTCCTCCTTTTTTCTTTTTAACTTGTTCCCTTATTAAGGAGCTCCACTCTGGTATAAGTGAGTCCCTTTGTCTATTTGAATCATTTAGGGGTCGTTGAATGAAAGAATCCCCATCTGAGCCTAATCCTGTCTTAAATAACTCCTTAGATAGATTCCTTATTAGGGTCTCATGATGTGCTAATGTTGCTTTAATTGTTGTAACTTCATGTTAACATATATAATTGCTATAAAAGTAAAATAATTGCCATATGGGAGTCTTGTAGAGCTTTAAGTAAGCATGACTTAAAGGGAGTTGTATAATTAATCACTGAATCAGAGAAATCCTCTTCTTGATTATGTAGCTGGTCTTCTATAAATGGTTGTGAGAATACTGAAAAATTGGTTTTGTTCTGTTGGCTCAATTGAGGAGAATTTTCTAAAGATGGAAGAGAATAATTTAGCTTTGTAAGGAATTTGGGGAATGGTTCCCATTCAAATTAAGTAGAATTATGCAAAGAAATGATGTCTTACTGACATTTACATTTGGTATTGTTTTTGCTTTCAGAAATATTGAAAGAATCAACCTGGTTTTGCATATCCATGTTCAATGAAATTTGAACAGTTGAAATACCTTTTTTGTGTATCTGGGGGGGGGTAGAGGTACACAGAAACTTATCACTCTTGACTTGTTTATCATTAACACAAACAAGTCCTTGACTCACTTGATCTTTTTGGTTAATAGAAGCTAAACTTTTTGAAAACAGTGTTTTCTCCCTCACTTTATGATGTCCTTTACCTTTGCCTATATCTTTATCTTTACTTTTACTTTTTACTAAATCAGTAAACTTTTTATTCTCTTTCCCCTCTTTAATATTCAAAAACCCATGTAATTTGGAAGAACATTTTCTTTAACACCTTTGACACATTGGCTTCTTGTAATAACTACCATCCTGAATTAACTTCTGCCCAAAAAATTAAAATATGAAGTTATGAGAATATGAAGTTAATAAAACAAATGGCAGACTCTCTTGCTTAAATGATAATCAAACAATTAGTCAAGTGTATGCTGTATTACAATAAACTGAACTACTTAGTGGCAATATATAGCTGACTTTGTTAATATCTTGATACATACTAATGCAGTCTTATACCAGGTTATGCAATCACATTCAATCTGTGAAGAGAAAGTTATTAACCATAAGCTCAAAGCAAAAATTACCTTTTCTGTTATATTAAATCCTTGCTCTTATCCTTGCTCCTGATCTTGGATGTGTGAAGCAAGATCTTTTAAATGCTAGTATTCCTTTGCAAGCTTTAATTATATAAAAGTCTCCAATATTATTGTCTTGAATGAGGAAGGAATTATCTACCTTATGGGAAGCAAATTATCCTTTCTTTGCCTGCTTGATCATACAGAGCAGAATCTGAGCCTCTAAAGGAGAGACTCTCCCATAAACTACTTCCGGACACCTCCACACTCCTCCTTCATCCGCAGCAGTCCCAAGATATATACTGAGAAAGTTTTTATGAAATATGACTTGTAGGAACTATATATATATATATATATATATATATATATATATATATATATATATATATATATATATAGTTAATAGTCAAATGAAATTGGAAACTAAGGAGAGAAACTATATTAGAATACAAGCCCCTGGGTTTATCAATCAGATTAATTGAAATAAGAAGAGTACAACAGAGCGCAACATGGCTCTACTGGGTAATATTGGTTTGTCAAATGTTATTAAAAAAATCTAATTTGTAACAATATCAATAATATAGTAAACTTAAATATGAAAAGTTGCACTTATAAAAATTAATCAAAGTTAAGAATGGCTTTATACTTACATGCACCCACAGCAGTTTATCACAGCAATACGATACACTGATTTAAGGCTCACTTCAATTTTGCAAGGCCCTGAGCAGACTTCTGAGGGAAGGCATCATGTTGTTCTCCTTCTGGAGATATGCACAATCACCACCATGCTAATGCTCTTGTTGTTCTAATAAAATTATTATACTTTAATGCAAAAAGGCATTACTACAGGTTAATCTTTGCACTGCAAATGCAGATGTTAACAAACTCAGGGTAAAAAGAGGAAGATCTTTCTTTTAAAACTATATTTAAATCTGTGGAAAGTAACCTGTGGTATGCTAAGTTGTTCTGAGAAGATGGCACTAATGCTTCTAAAAACATTATGCATGCACACTTTCATTTGGAGTGCAAAGACACGTGACTTGATCCTTACTTATAAACATACTTATTAATGTAAGCCTTCAATTACCATATATAACTTAACAGTCAGACTAGCCAGGTCAAAATCTGGGCATGGGGAAGTGTTTAATATAAAATAAAAGGGGAGCTGAGTTTATGAGGAGTCTCACACAAAATTTAAGGGCTTTTAAATTAGAGCCTTTAACTAATTAGTATTAAATGGGCCAGGGTTAAAACCACTTAAGTCATTAAAACCAATAAAAATAAAATTATAGTACTTAGTAAACAGAGAAACAAATAAACACCCCCCCAGTAAATATGCAGAGAAATGGTTTACATTATCGTGTCAAAACAACAAGCACTATGTTAGATCACCTATTAGAAGCTTTGTTATTGGTCTTATTTTTAAGCCCTTATACCCTGCTTTATACTTAATTAAATCTTCAGTCTCTTATTCTCAGTACTATCTTTGAGTCCTTTAACCCCTTGAAGTCCTTTTCTGTTCTTTGAATCTTTAAATATTTGGGTCCTTTTCATGCTTCTCCTTGTATCATTCTTCTGTCTGTTTTGGTCTCCCGCGGGACTTGCTACCTTCTTGACTCCTCGGGGGAGGCTCCCCCACTGCTGGGACACCCTTAAAACCCCACAGTTGGGAAAGTAGGTTGAAAGAACATGACACCACTTACTGGCAACAAAAGATGGTCTGGTAAGAGACCAGAGTTTTTTTTTTTTAAAGATAAATAGGACAATGGTGGTATACCTGTTATTAAAAAAATAAAAGATTCTCGATCTCCTGACTCTCACTCTGCTCCACAGAGTGATGGTGTGCAGCTGCCTCAGCTCGCTCTTACTTCCCAGAATCCTCCAAAGGTCTCTCAAAAATCTAAATAAAAGATGATGCAGGAGTTCTCTCCTTTCTAACTCCACAACAGAGAAATAAAAATTAAGATAAGAATAGTTCTACAAACTTGCTCATATCTATCATGTATATTTTCTCTCTGGCAGGTTGCTGCTATGTTTCCTGAGAGGCAGAGAGGTACAGAGCCTAAAACTGAAGAAGGCTGTTAGGTTGTTTCCAAAGTGGGAACCTTTCAAGAGAGCCTGGCACTCACTTTTTCAGCAAACAGGAATCCTCCTTGGAATGCACCTCCTGGGCACCACCAAAGCAATATCAGAACTGGAGATATTTTTTTCTTCATTAATTTTTTTTCTTGTCCCCTGCAAACCAATAGTTCCCTGGTTGCTGCTGGCTAATTCTGAGCATCTCCTTCTCACAGCACAACTGCAGCAGGTCAGGCTTCTCCCATGTCCCAACTACCTGCTCACTCAACCATAGACATGGCTAATAACAAACCCACAGACAGGCTTTCTGAGAACTTATAATTTGTATATTCCCCTTGAGGCTCTGCAACAGTGAAATACCCATTTTCACCCTGTCTCATCCTCTTTCAAAGTTATGTTAATCCATCATGCCATGGTTCTCTTTTTCTTTCTTTACTTACTCTTCCAGTCATTGGTGCCCCAAGCAGCAGATATTCACATATTGAAAGAGACAGGCAGCTGTTCCATGGCCAGATACCATCTGCAGTGTGCTTCCACTGGATAGAAAAATGAGTGAGAAGGGGAAAAATGGGATTGCACTGAAGCTGGTGACACAGTGTCGACAGGGTTGAGCTGGTGGTGTGGTGCTGATGGTGGAGAAAGATATGTTACTGTAATGGCCAGAAAGCATTCATGATACAGGAGTCAGAAGCCCAAGCAGTGATGGAGTCCAGAAGAGAATTTTCTGGTGCGCAGTTGGATGGACTCCTCAAAACCTGCCCAGTGCTACACACCAGCCAGTCCCATGTCATAACTGTCTCCACCTGAAAATAAAAGTAGCATGCATCTTTGTTTACTACACATTCAGTGTGACAGCACATGTGAATGACATTAAGGAGACATTAACATACCCAGTAGACTCAGTAACCCCCCATCAGTCATGCATATGAACCCAGGTGGACACAAGGAAGAAGCAAGCAGAGAAATAATTTTCAAAAGGTTAAATTTATTTAACTGCTGCCCTCAGTGACCATTTGGCTGCAAGACAGTGAGAGACTACATGCTGTTCAAGCTGTGGAAGAGCTGAGATAGCTGGGGTTTAAAGGAAAGCACTTTCAAAATTTTGAACATGTATGCCATTGTTGCCTGTTCAGTAGTCTAACCAGGTCCTTTCCAGATTTTCTTGTGCCTCTTAGTATCCTTTTGCTGGATTTTTGCTGCCCGTGGGTCAGTGCAGGGGGCTATATTCCAAATGGTGTAGGAGCCCGCTTCAGGCAGCAAATCAAACAGGATGCCCTGTGGAGGATGGATCAGCACAGGGCTAGGAAACAACTGGGAACTTGGACTCTACAGAGCTACTATAGTTACTATAGCAATTATAGGTAAAGTATCCAAATTAACAAGGGTCAACAAATTGTGCACTGCTTTGAGTTACATTGAAGTATAATACAGAAATATTTTAATCAGCACAAACTTTGTTGCTCTCACTTTTAAAATTTAGTGTGTGTCAGTAAAAGCTAAAATTCTGGAGGGGCTGCTAAAGGGTTGTTTGGAGTTATATAATATTTTACATAATACATTTTGAATAACCAGTGTCTTTTTTAAGTTTTTAAGTTTTTTAAGTTGTAAAAAGTTATACAGTTTTAAATTTCATGCCACAGAAGATCACATCTCACCCAAGTAGATTAAAGGAAGCATGTATGGCATTTTCTGTATCCAGACACACCACTGCATACAGGCATGCAAGAACTGTGTTGATCTGATTCGATCTGTGTACCAGAAATTGTTTGCCAGCTGTTATCGCAAACATTTTTGGCTTTTTTGGCTTTCCAAAGCTTTTTATGTGCCTCTGGAGCTCACTTAGAGCTAATTTGTTTAATCTTGAAAAAGCTGAAGTGACATAGCTGCCGAGGAGAAAGTGATCGGTCTGTGGACCGGCTATCATTTGCATACTTGGTGGTGTCCACCTTGAATTCCTTACCTCACTTTGCCTTATCCTGCTCCTCTCTCACCTTGTTTCAATCCTCCCTTTTATTACATCTCTATCCCTCCTCCTCATACACATGTTTCTGCTAACTGTCTTCCATACCCCAATCTCTATTGACAGATACTTACACTCTTAATTTTCTTCTCATACTTGAGCATATCTGCAAGTGTAATTGGTAGTCTGTTTGAGCATTTGTAAATATAGTAATGTTAATCTGAGTATGATTCAGTGTACGAAAATGACTTGTTACATATGCTGTGAATTGTATTTTGTGTATGATGTAACTAATTATACAATGGCAAGAACATTTCCTGGACTCTGATTGGTCAATGTGTGCCTGAGACAGTGATGTTATTACACAATAACATCACTGTACTGATTTTTTGGATGATTGTTTGGAGCTACTTTTTTTTTTCAGAAACAAAGATACACTGCCTAACTAAAAATCTACTAAAAACATTTTTATTTTTATTTTTTGTTTTCTATAACATTGAGCCATTGTATAATTGCAATAAGGCACTCCAAGGTGTGTGTTATCATGTAATAATGTCAATCCTGGGGTGGTGCAAGCACTCTGCTTTTCCTCATGCTTCAACCCACCCCAGGAGTGACGTTATTACATGATAACACACACCTTGTCATGCCTTATTGCTTACATGTCAATGTATCCTCTTCCACTGCCTACTGTTGTCAATGAATTGCAGTATGCAATCACTTTGTCATTGCAATGCACTACCCGGGTCACCCCTGAAAAAGGGACTGTATTGTCTCAGTGGGTTCAACCGGTTACTAAAATTAAGGGAAATAAATAATTAAATCCCACAGTTGTGATGAGTATGGGTGTGAGCATAGGATAGCTGAAAGCCCAGAAGTAAGCATATAACAAAACATGTACTTTATTATGCTTTAAAGCTTGTAGTACATTAAAGCTCTAGAGAGATTTAATGCTGGAAATTGCACTAGGGCATTGATTGAGATTGAGACTGAGCATTTTAGTGTAACATTGTACTACTTCATTGAAACTGTTGAAAAATAGGGGTAGTTTTTGCTTATTTTATTCTGTTTCAAACATACATCAATTTCAATTTCCTGTTTTAAATCAAACTATTAAAGAATTTATATACTGTACCCAGAAAACTAGTTTGCTTGCTGGTACTAGTCAATATAAATATGCTACCTTCCATGGCAATGGCTCAATTCTTAATTGTTCAATTAGCCAACTAACGGTACTTACAGTACATATTAAAATTTAGTGAGGTGAAATGAAAACAGCTTACTAAAATAATACAGACAACATAGAAATATAGAAAATATAGTTAGATGGGTCACATTGTTTCACTAGTCCCATTATACATAATTATGTTTTAACCAGTGACTAAGAAGGCATTCAAAAAAGCATACAAAGTATGCCCTAGCCCCTTCACACCTGAATAAATAAAACTCAATGCAAAGTGAGCCACAAAAGTGGAGCGTAGGTGTGAGTTAACACCCAAGAGTGCAGTGTGGAGTGTGACTAGAAAAGGAGACTGGGAGCCTCTAATTGTATTCTTGAGGAACAGTGCAAGATGGGAGATCAGGAGTTAAGAACCTTGAAAACAAGAACAAAAAAACTACACTATTTACCAGAGTGAAAGGGGGAAGCTATTGACTTATTCAGAAGAACAAAACAGAAACAGCTAATAAAGCATTACACATCATGACAGAGAACATTGGCAATTCTGCATAATCCATGAGTTACAGAGCTGAGTGGTAGAGACGGAGTGGTAATTTCATCTAAGGATAATTCTAGCAACCAATCATAATATTGATTCAATGGACTCTATTACATTGTTTTTCTTTTTTGCTCTGTTATCTCTATTATGTCATACAGTATAATACAGAGCAGAGTGGTTCGAGGCTTGAGGGGACTGCAGACCTTTAACTTGTAGCTGCTTCCTTGTGGTTTTTAATTGCAGGGCATGGAGTGCTGCCCGATGGATGAGGGAGCATCTTGAGTCAAGAAACAGGGATGACCACTGAAACACAGAGGTCAGCATTTGGGTCATAGCTTGAAGCAAGGTCCAATGTGCTTGCAGGGTATTTCAATGGGGATCCTCTAGAAGAAAATGGTAAAGCACTGGGGAAGGTCAACAGCAGACTGCTCTTATCTCCTGTGGTATTTGTTTTCATTATTGCTTACACAGTGATTACTTGATCACCAATTGTTGTTTTTGACTTTTTTGTTGCTTACAGTGAACAGCTGATCACTGACACCAGAGGGGTAACTAATTGCAATGGTATTTTTTCTTTTCCAGGTGACTGTTTTCGCACAAATGCTGGAGAGGTAGCTATTGGTGCTTAGGTATTTTAGTGGGTTGAATTTTGCTTTATTTGCTTTAACATTGTTTAATTTTCTCTCTGACTCTGGAGGGGTAGCTGAAACTAACTAGTGGTGATGTAGAGGAGAAGGGGACAATCGGAATCAAGCAAAAAGGGCACCAAATTTCAAATTGATGGCGGCATCCCTTTAAAACAAAAGGAGGGTTCTATCTTACCCAGAGAGGTTAGCAGCTTGAGGGTACCACAGACCTTTAACTTGTACCTGCTTCCTTGTGGTTTTTGATGGCAGGGCTTGGAGTGCTGCCTAATGGATGAAGGAGCAGACTGAGTAGAGAAGCAGGGACAACCACAGAAACACAGAGGTCAGTAGTCAGGCCATGGCTTGAAGCAAGGTCTGATGTGCTTGCAGGGTATTTCACTGGGGATCCTCTAGTAGGAAGAGGTAAAGCACCAGGGAAGGTCAACTGCAGACTGCTTTTATCTCCGGTGG
Organism: Neoceratodus forsteri; assembly: GCA_016271365.2. Taxonomy (NCBI): domain Eukaryota; kingdom Metazoa; phylum Chordata; order Ceratodontiformes; family Ceratodontidae; genus Neoceratodus; species Neoceratodus forsteri. The sequence continues at coordinate 422,612,684 of CM057451.1, forward strand.
TATTTGTTTTTATATATTTCTTACACATGGATTGTTTGACCACTGATTGTTATTTTTGAGTTTTTGTTGCTTACAGTGAACAGTTGATCACTGACACCGGTAGAGTAGCTAGTTTCATTTGTGTATTGTATTGTTTTCTTTTCTAGGTGATTGTTTTTGCACAAATGCCAGAGAAGTAGCTATTTGTGCTTGTGTATTTTAATAGGTTGAATTTTGCTTTATTTGCTTTTACAGCATTTGCGTTTCTCTCTGAATTCAGAAGAGTAGGTGAAACTATTGGGCAGTGACATACAGGAGAAGGGGCCGATTGGGGTCAAGAAAAAAGGGCTGTGAATTTCAAATTGATGGCAGGGTCCCATTAAAATGAAAAGAGGGTTCTTTCCTACCCAGAGTGGTTGGAGGCTTGAGGGGACCACAGATCTTTAACTTGTGTTTTTTGATTGCAGAGCTAGGAGTGCTGCTTGACGGAAGAGGGAGCAGATTGAGTGGAGCAGCAGGGAAAACCACAGAAACACAGCGGGTCAGCAGTCAGGCCATAGCTTGAAGCAAAGTCTGATTTGCTTGTGATTGAAAAATAAGCTGGCTCTGCTGGGGGACTGAACTCTAGAGAAAAAGTACTATTTGGCTTGGTCCTATATTTTGTTTACTGAGTCAGTCTTGATCCGATGAGGTTGCTGATTGTTTTCAGAGGGCCAGGACCAGAGCATAGTAGCTGACCACCCACCCAGCACCTCACTGACTAGAAACCAACCAGGATTGCATAATAAAGTATAAAAATATAACAACACATTTAGTGGAAGTTGTGGTAAAAACACAAAGATTTACAAAAAAAAAGGCATGCCCTGGTTCATAATAGCCAAGATAAAGCTAAATAAACAACTATGAAGAGTTAAAAAATACCCCAATAGTGACATTAGCAAAGAAATAAATAGACTAAGAAAGAATTATAACGGCATTTATCAATAAAAGAGAAAAATTCAGGGAGGCCATGTGGAAAAAGCTTGAAAAAACAATGTACAATAAGGATAATAAGAAATTCTGGAGAATTGTAGCAGCAGGGCTTGGGGAACAATTTGAGAATGCAGAAACCAGTATTGAACCAGCAACGTTGATATAGTATTTTAAAACTACATTTACAAATCCTGAAGAAATTGAAAACATGAACAATAACCCAAAAAAAGTGGATGCCATTAGAAAAAGAGTTTGGAACAGAACAGATTGTTAAGTCCATCCTTGCATTTGATTAATAATGGTATATATTGGGATGCCATGTGGACCAGATGGCATCCCAATAGATGCCATTATCAATCAAATCAATATATGGATCCCTGTATTATACAACTGTTTAATCATATTATTAAAACAGGGAGGACCCCAAAATCTTGGGGACAGACAATAATAACTCCTATATTCAAGAAGGGAGAAAAACAAGATCCCACATGCTATGGGCCCATAAGCCTCCTAGGTTCTACAAAGAAAATATTCGCAAGTATTTTAAATCATAGAATATTGGAATGGATCCACAACCAGAATGTAATAGATGAAGGATAAGCAAAGTTCAAGAGGCAGCACTCAAGAACAGTCCAATGTTCTACACTGACCCATTCCATACATAAATACATTGAAATTAGGGGACATAAACTGTTCTGTGTATTTACAGCATTTAAAAGCAGCCTTTGATAGCATCAGTAGGGACTTGCTATGAAAGACTTTGGGCAATGCAGATATGGCAAAGACATGTTAGGACTTTTGATCTCATTATACAAAAACAACCAAATCCAAATAAGATATAATACCAAGGGTGACAGAACACAAAAGTTCCAAATAGGGGAGTAAGACAGGGCTGCATCCTGTCCCCCATTCTTTTCAATGTATTCCTGAACCAAATTTTGATCAAACTTTACAAATGGTAGAAGACTAGGTTTGCTGGCAAAGGCACCTAGCTTCACCTGAGCTCTTTTCTTCTAGGTTGCTTGTAAGGACAGAGCAAGGAACCTTACCAGAGCAAGGAAAAAGATTAAGGCTTCTTTTTACTAGGCAGATTTACTGTGTATTATTTTCTTTTGCACTCACAGGGGTTGTTACTGTTTGTTGCTAACGTTTTACTGCTTTATTTTTCTCTGATTCAAATTGTTGTTGCTGGGTATACTTTCTGCTGCATTATTACAGGGTGTGCCTGCAGGTTTATGCTTACAGATTACTGCTGTAATCTTCTGATTCAAATTGTCTTTTGCAAGGTATATCTTCTGTTACTGCTTCATTTTTCTCTGTAGCAAAGTGTTTTTACAGGGTATATCAGTGAAATGATTACAGGTGGTGGGTGCTTTACAGGTTTTATTTTTATCTACCATCAGGCTAAGTTTCAGGGAAATTGCATTTGTTGTTGGTTGATTGTTTCTGTTCTTATCTCCTTAATTCTTGCATCCGTGGTTCTTCTTTTTCTGCTGGGGAAGGGCCCAGCCACTCACCCCATCCCCAACCACCCCATGGTACACTGTTTTATAGGGTAGCACAGTCATGACATTTCCTGTAGCAAAGCAGAAAGGGGAGGATCAGAGGGGTATCCACAAAGTGACCTCATTTCCAGGGGCACAAGTAATTTAACATATTATAACAAGTTATATAAAAACAAACAAACAAAACACAAAATCAAACTTCTGCTTTCATTTTCCTCCTTCTAATTACTCTGACCAGGTTATAAACCTAGCAACTTATCTGGAAAGGATATTATTAACTGCAGGTACTGTGGGAAACTTTCCAAAAGAACAGTTATACAGGATTTAGAACACTGTCCTACATGCTTAACCATTGGAGATATAAGGGCTCAGCTCCAGACAGCATGGGCAGAGATTGTGCACCTCAAATCACATATTCAAGAGGAAATATATTATAAGAACCACCCGTCCTTTCCTCAACATCCAACAGAAGCACTCGACCGCATAGGGTAGTTGGTCCAGAAGGTTGGCAAGTGGTTAGGAAGGGCAAATCAGGTGCCCAATCACTCAGTGCTCTCCAGAGTATCACCTCCACAAGCCATATAAAAACTACAAACAGGTATCTGCCTCTATCTCTGAAATCAAACAAAGGGGAAGAGGACACTGCAGAGCAGGACACTGCAGCACATGAGCTAGCACAACAAAACTCACCCAGAACAGGAACCAAAACAAAGAAAGCAAAAAAGGAAATCCAAAACACTTCTGATTATAGGAGACTCCATGATTCAAGGAGTTGATACCTACCTCCAGTGGGGGGTAATGGTCAGATGTCTCCCAGGTACATCATTGTGGAGAGACACCGACCGCATTACTAAAATCATGCAGGAAACAGGAGAAAACAGTGACATCCTAGTACACATAGGGACTAATGATCTTGTCAGCCGGTCAGTTGTGGAGACCAAGGAACATCTGATCAGGCTGGGTGACAAACTGTCATCCATTTCATCTGGCATCTCCTTTTTTGAGATTCTGCCAGTCTGGGAGAGGGGGGCAGACTGATGGAAGGTCAGAGAAGGGAAGATGGGGAGCTAAACATGTGACTCAAAAGCTGGTGCCAGGAAAAAGGACACAAATTTGTAGGTAACTGGCAATAGTTTTAGGAGAGAAAGTACTTTAAATTTGATGGACTGCATCTGATTAAGGAGGGAGTCAGTGTATTGGGGCAGAAAATTGACATCTTTGCAGAGTATTTAAACTAGCAAATGGGGAGAGGGGTGCAGCACCAGATACATTGAAAGGGGAAGAACACCCATCCCCCCTTAGCTAGTGATCAAACAGGAGTTCAGTGTGTTTGTAGTTCGTTTGCATCAACGGGTAAGGAAAAAAATCAGGCTCCCCATATGATGCACAGGGGAAATGCCAGACCTTGCCCAACAACTAACACACCGAACTCTGGCCAATGGAAAATCATGTACACAGATGCTTGAAGTCTGGGAAACAAGATCCCAGACCTGCAGGCAACAATGACAGAGGCTAAACTGGACATAGTAGCCATTAGCGAGACATGGTTCACCAGTAACCACACTTGGGAGACTTCACTACCTGGCTATGTACTGTTCAGAAGAGACTGGGGTGCAAAGGGGGGGGTGGAGTGGCCCTTTATGTCAATGAAAATCTCAAAGCTACAGAAATTCAGAATTTATTTATTTTATTTATTTAGCTTTTGTTTACCGGGTAAGTACACTAGACAAGTATTATGCCTATTTTCAGGAACGACCCAGGAGAATACAACATGAGGAACAACAGTCAAGGAGACATGGCAAAGAGAGTACAGTTTTTTGTCACAGTAAACAAACATGTGGGAAATACATCATTTGTCGTTGGGGAAACATATAGTAGTAAGCACATTTCAGATTATACACTCTAGACTAGCTAGTTCAACTGACAGATATATACAGGTCATCATACATAGGAGTGGAGCATAGCTCAAGGACTGGATTGGTCATAATATAACTTATAACATTGTCATATACACCCCCTAGGCTAGTTGGATCGCAGACAGGTATATACAGCTCATCAGATTTTTCTAAATATGCACATGTTAGACTGAAACAGAAACACTTGGTAGTACAAGTTTCTACCAAGTGACCAAGGTGCAATATGTCATGGTTAGCCTATGACCATGGAGCAATAATGGGTGTAAAAATGCCCAAGGCTTTTTAGGCAGGAGTAGTCAGAAGTCATTGATACAGTGGGGAAAATATCTCCAGGAATTCAATGGAGACACCCTGGGGAGGTTCAGACAAAACAATTTGACACTTTACTCTAGGGAGGTTTGGGGCAGTCACACTTTGATGCTAGTTTTAGGAAACCCCACAGGGAATTTTGAAAACTCAGATAGGAGGGGGAAGCTTGGATATCCACAGGCAGTGAATTCCAGAGACTGGGTGCACTTATGGCAAAGTCCCGATCCCCCATGAGGATCCAGGTAGGAGGGACTTTGAGCATCCCTGATGTGAGAGACCTAAGTTGGTAGGGGGTGGGATTCAGTTTAGGCAGAAGCCGGGCCAGCCCCTGGGGGGTGCTAGTTCTGATCACTTTCCCAGAGAGGCATCCCAAACCAAAATCAAGGTATCTAGCTGGTGAGAGTCAGCAGAGTTTCTCATATAGCTCACAATGGTGGGTGAGTTGGGGGGGCAGCCAAGGCAAAATGACAAATGTTATTGTAAGCAGTGTACCACCGGGTGAGATGTGTCTTTGGAGAGTGAGCAAATAGGTGCAGCCCATAGCTGATGGAGGGAAGGAGCACACCCTTCGCTAGGGCAAGCTTGGCTGCCGGTGTAAGGTTATACTTGGCCCTATAGGCCAGACCCAGTTTGCAGTTTGCCGCCCTGCAGATGTTAAGGATATGATTACCCTTGTCAAGTTGGGGGTCAAGTGTTACCCCCAGATATTTGATGGAGCTCACTATGGGTAGTGAGGATCCATCTGCGCTGGTGACATGTAAGCAGGCCGATGAGGCTTTGATTTTAGCCATTAAGCCAAAGAGCATAGCCTGTGTCTTTTTCAGGTTCAGGACCAGGTTGTGACTAGTAACTCATGACAATACCCTGTTAAAGTCATCGGTCAGGTTCTGATTTAGGGTAGTGGCATTCTGGGAGTGAGCCAGGAATACCAGATCATCTGCATACATGGTGGTGCTACAGCTGGTAGTAACCATGGTTAGTTCATTGATGAAGAAAGAGAAGAGGAGGGGACCCAGTACTAAGCCTTGACGCACTCTGGAGGTCACCAGTAGGGGCTCGGAGAGGACTTTATTGAAGCAGGTATGCTGCTTTCTGCCATGTAGATAACCCATTAGCCATTTCATGGCATGGGGGGAGAGGCCAAGTGACCACAACTGTGCACCAAGCAGTTTATGGTCAACGAGGTCAAAGGCTTTGGACAGGTCGATAAATATTGCACCAGAGAGTTTGCCCCAGTCCATGGCTGTCTGGATACTTGATGTAACTGAGATTAAGGCTGTGGTGGTGCTGTGTCCCTTAGGAAAGTTGTGCTGGGCTGGGGACAGAAGTTCATGAGAGCGGATATATTCCGAAAGCTGCTCAGCCACTACCTTTTCAAGGAGCTTGCTAAAGGTTGGGAGAATGGCAATCGGTCGATAATTGTCAGGCAGTTTGGGATTTCCTTGCTTCAGTACAGGGACAATCCTCGCCTCTTTCCAGATGTCTGGGATGGTCCCCAGACCAAGGGATAGGTTGAAGATAAAGGCTACTGGTGAGGCAATGTTTGCAGCACCAAGCTTAAGGAGTTTAGGCTCCAGGTTGTCTAGGCCAGGACTGGAGTACTGGGAGAGGTCAGCTAGGCATTTCTGCAAGTCCTGAACTGATACAGCCCTGAGAATACACATAAGGAGCCAGAAAAACTGTGGGTCACCCTGGAAACAGGAAATGGGGCAGCCATATGGATGGGGTTGTCTTCAGGCCTCCAGACCAAGGGGAGGACATAGACACATTACTGTTAGAAGATATACAAAACATGACAGCTAAAGGAGAGGTCCTGATATGGGAGATTTCAACATGACAGATACAGATTGGTCAATACCAGCGGGAACATCTGCCAGAACTAGACATAGAATGGATTCCCTGCAAGGGGAGGGCCTCAAGCAACTGGTAGAACAACCTACAAGAAACAGGGCTATCCTAGATCTAGTACTGAATAATGGGGAATGGACAACAGATCTCCAGGTAGAAGGTAACCAGGGGGCCAGTGACCATCACCTGGTGTGGTTCAATTTGGCCACTAAAACTAAATTATCTCATTCCAAGGCAAAAATATGGGACTTCAGAGGAGCTGACTTTGATAAGATGGCAAACAGAGTTAATCTAGCCCTGGCAAGAAGAAATACAGGTGAGGGGGTACAGTCAAAGTGGGCAAGCATTAAGGATGCAATACTTGAAACAACATCCCATTGTGTTAGAGAGAAAAGCAAGAGCAAAAGAAGGAAACCACTTTGTTTCTCAAAAACAGTAGCAGAAAATATCAGAGCCAAAAGACTGGCCTTCAGGAAATATAAGGGAATGCAGTAGGACAAAGATAGGGAGGCATACCAAACTTCCCCACGGGAAGCAGGGAAGGCAGGAAGGCAGGCAAAGGCCCAAACTGAGGAAACACTAGCACAAGCAGAAAAAGCAGGTGACAAGACTTTCTATGGATACATTAGTGAAAGAAGAAAGTCCAGAAGGAGTATTGCTAAGATCAAAGGGGATAAGGGGGAGTGTGAGGAGGAGGACCATGTAAAAGCAACTATCCTAAATACTTCTGCTCAGTATTTACTGAGGAGAAGGTAGGGCAGGGTCCACAGCTCAGCACAATGGACATGGGGGGAGGGAGGTGTGCACTAGTCCCTACACAAAAGAAAGGGTCCTACAAGACCTCACTAAGCTCATGGTGGACAAGGCAATGGGACCTGATCGCATACATCCCAGCATACTAAAGGAGCTAAGAGTGGAACTAGCAAAGGCATTATCAGAAATGTTTGGTGAGTCTCTGCACACAGGAGAAGTCCCAGAAGACTGGAGAAGGGCTCATGTGATCCCACTCCACAAGAGTGGTAGTATGGAGGAGGCAGAGAACTACAGACCAGTCAGTCTTACCTCAGTATTGGGCAAGATTATGGAGGCAATCCTTAAGGAAAGGATAGTGCAACACCTGGAATCCATATGATCACAGGATCCAAGACAACATGGGCTTGCAACAGGAAGGTCCTGTCAAACTAATCTCATAGATTTCTTTGACTGGGTAACCAGAGTGGTGGATGAAAGGGGAGCAGTTGATGTCACCTACCTTGACTTCAGCAAAGCTTTCTATACTGTTCCACGCAGAAGATTGATTAATAAGCTGGGTAGGCTCGGGGTGAGTCAGAAGTTGGTCAACTGGGTGGCAAACTGGTTGATGGGCAGAAAACAGAGAGTGGTGGTAAATGATATACAGTCAGAAGAGATGCAAGTCACAAGTGGGGTACCTCAGGAATCAGTCCTGGGGCCAGTCCTCTTCAATGTCTTCATCAGTGACACTGCAGATGGACTGGAGGGTAAGGCTTGTCTGTTTGCAGATGACACCAAGATCTGCAACAGAACACATGATCCAGATGGGGTGGGCAGAATGAGAAGAGATCAGGATAAATTGGCAAAATGGTTGGAAGAGTGGCAAATGGGTTTAAAGCAAAGAAGTGCAAGATCATGCACATAGGGAAGAGAAACCCTGAAGCCACCTATAAGTTGGGAGGGGGAGTTGCTTGCAATCAAAAGGGGAAGAAAGAGACTTAGACATCATCATCACAGATGACCTGAAATCATCCAAGCAGACCACTAAAGCAGTAGGTAAGGCTAGAGGGATGTTGGGGTGTATTAGTAGGGGTATCACAAGTCATAAGAGGTAGCTAGTAATCCCTCCTTAGAAGACACTGGTTAGGTCCCATCTGGAGTACTGTGTGCAGTACTGGAGGCCATACCTGCACAAAGACATTAACAAAATAGAGGCAGTCTAGAGAAGGGCAACCAAAATGGTAAAGGGACTGCATCAGAAAACATATGAGGACAGATTAATGGAACTGAATATGTATACCCTAGAGTAAAGGAGGGAAAGAGGTGATATCAAAACATTCAAACATCTTATGGGCATTAACAAGGTGAAAGAGTCTAACATGTTTCAATATAAGAAAATAGCAGGTCAAGAGGACACAACATGAGATTAGAGGGAGGCCAATTAAGGGGTACTGTGAGGAAGTTCTTTTTCACAGAAGGGCTGGAACATAGAAACATAGAATTTGATGGCAGATAAGGACCGCTTGGCCCGCCTAGTCTGCCCATTTTCCTACCTAACAGATAAGCTGCAGATCCTAGTTAACCAGCAGCTTACTTCCTCCTACCTCCCACTAGGACTGCCTTATGTCTATCCCATGCATTCTTGAATTCCCCCCCACTGTTCTTGACTCTATGACCTCCTCAGGGAGGCTGTTCCATGCATCCACAACCCTCTCTGTGAAAATATATTTCTTCACATCCCCCCCTCTATCTTCAAATTGTGTCCCCTTGTTCTTGCACATCTCTTTTTCTGAAAGATGCTACACTCCTGGACTTTGTTGATTCCCTTGAGGTACTTGAACGTTTCTATCATGTCCCCTCTCTCCCTTCTTTCCTCAAGGGTATACATATTAAGCTCCTTTAGTCTTTCTTCATATGTCTTCTGGTGCAGACCCTGCACCATTTTGGTTGCCCTCCTCTGGACAGCCTCCACTATGTCTATGTCTTTGCGAAGATGGGGTCTCCAGAACTGCACACAGTACTCCAGATGGGGTCTCACCAACTGTCTGTAAAGAGGGATAACAAATTCCTGTTTTCTACTATTGATGCCTCTCCCTATGCATCCCAGTATCTCCCCAGCCTTCCTTACTGCCTTCTCACATTGCTTGCCCACCTTTAGGTCATCTGATATAATTACCCCCAGGTCCCTTTCCATTTTTTACTGCTGTCAGTATCTCACCCCCCATTGTGTACTCTTCCCCTGTTTTATTTTGTTTCCCAGGTGCATTACCTTGCACTTCTTTGCATTGAATCTGAGCTGCCATACATTTGACCATTCCTCCAACCTTTTTTTTTTTAAGTTGTTTAACCAGGTATAGCACACTAAGCTGAAAGCTTTTTTTACAGGAGCGACCTGGGAGCACAAGGAGGTTAAGTGACTTGCTCAGGGTCACACAGTATGCAAGTGGAAGCTGTGGGATTCAAACCCAGGTCAGGTCTGCTGGATGTCACCAAATTTGCAGCTCAGAGCCTTAGACCACTGCGCTATACTGCCTCCTTGCCAAGTCCCTTCTCATTCTTTCCACTCCATCTTGTGTATCAACCCTGTTGCAGATCTTTGTGTTGCCTGCAAAGAGACATACTTTTCCTTCCAGTTCCTCTGCAATGTCAGTTAAAAAGACATTAAAAAGGACCGGTCCCAGTACTGCACCCTGTGGTACCCCACTAGTAACCCTCCTTTCTTCACTCTGGACTCCATTTACTACTATCCTTTTGTCCTGTTGTCTAGTCAATTTTTTATCCAGGCTACCACCTTGGGACCCACTCCAAGGCTGGCTAACTTGTGTATTAATCTTTTGTGTGGGACTGTATCAAATGCCTTGCTAAAATCTAGGTAGGCCATGTTCACAGCCCCTCCATGGTCTACTGCTTTGTTCACCCAGTCAAAGAAATCTATTAGATTCATCTGACATGACCTTCCCATCATGAATCCATGCTGTCTTGAGTCCTTTGCCCCACTGGCCTCTAGGTACTCAACAATTCTTTCCTTCAGAAGTGATTCTATCATTTTCCCTACCACTGAGGTCAAACTAACTGGTCTGTAGTTTCCTACCTCTGTCCTGCTCACACTTTTGTGAAGAGGAATCACATCCGCCCTCCTCCAGTCCTCAGGTACCATCCCATCCTCCCATGATTTGTTAAAGAGAATAGTCAGTGGTGTCACTAGTTCTACCCTTAGTTCTTTCAGAATTCTTGGGTGAATCCCATCAGGCCCCATTACTTTGTCCACCTCCAATTTTACTAGTTCTTTCAGAACCCTTTCTTCTGTAAATGGACTGGTATCAACCCCCATCTTCAGAGTGTTTCTCTTGTTTGGTTTAGGTACCTCCCCCTCCTCTTCCTTTGTGAATACTGAGCAGAAATATTCATTCAGTATCCCTGATTTTTCACTCTCACCCTCTATCCACATTCCTTCCCCTTTATTAAGCCTCAGTATCCCTCCTTTGGTCTTTCTTCTCTCCCTAGTGTAACTATAAAAGGTCTTATTAAGGTGGTGGATGCATGGAACAGCCTACCTCAGGAAGTGGTGTATATGAATACAGTGCTAGGTTTCAAACAGGGATGGGATAGGCATAAGGGAGCAATAAAGATGAGTATGAATAGATAGGCCATTGATAGAGTACAGGCCTATGGCACATTCGTAAGGTAGAAAAAATGGGTAGACTGGATGGGTCTTGTAGTTCTTATCTGCCATCAACTTCTATGTTTCTATGTAATAACAATTTCATATACCCAAGCAAGGAGAACGCTGCTGCCCCATCTGGCATTTGCCAACAATGTGGTCCTCATTTCAACAAGTTTTCTATGGATAAAGAGAGTAGGGGAGGTGTTGCAGCAAGAATGCCATAGGGCTGTCAGCACAAAGGCGTATAATATCACTTTTTATAATAATGCACTTAGATTCACCTCAGGCCTTAACAAAAACTATTTCATAAATTACCAAAAAATAATAGCAATTTACATATGATATTGTCCTATGCTCTCCAGATTCAAATATAATGGGACAAAAACACTGCTTTCCACCCTGATAATTATGAAAAATAAATATTTTATTCACACCTATACAATAATTCTAAATATTCCTCTTTAGCATAAATATCAAGCATAATAACTGTAAACATCAACAACATTATTTCAGATAATCCAACAAACTAATAAAACAAATTTCAGCAAATAAACAATGCAAATGAATAAGCAATATTCAGCAAAATAAATGTTAATAGTTACAGTATAATACACTTTTATCATACTTAGTATTTAACATAACCTTCATGCATAAGAACATATACTTATAAGATCAATATCTCAGATAATTCTATATAAAACTTGTTTCAAAACTTCAAAGCATGTAAAATGTATTTCGTATGAGAACTGGCAACAGCTCCTTACATCAGAAAGTATAGTACAAAACTATATTTCATAAACTCTGTTTTAACTTTTCAGAACATGCAAAATATTTCTTTGTTTAAAGCTTAAACTAGATACCCAAGTTCTATAGTTAAAAGTAAATTCCCTTGTTACTTTTTATTTTCCCAGAAAAAACAAATAAAATGACTTAACTATTAATTAATGAAACTAATCAAAAATTAATACTTAAATTTCTGGTTGTAGAAGTTTTTCTTCTCTTGACTTATAACTCTTGGTTGAGTCTGGCTCTTGATGAGAAGTCTCTTTGTTAGCTAAGTTTCTTGACCCTGGAACTTAATTTGGCATGGGCATACACTGATAAATCTCCCTTGTTGACAGTCAATTTACCAAAAGTCAGTTCTTGGATTTATAGAACACAGCTTCAGTCTCACAGTCCATAGCAATACCAGATTCCAAGAACTTTCTTGTGGATAGCAAAGTTGTTTCAACAACTGGAACTTGACTTTTTTATGTTGTACATCTGCTATTAACCTTAGACACTGGATTTTTCCTTACTCACAACACTCTATACTGCAGCTTATGTGAATTTTTTGGAATTAAGTATCTGGTCTAGATATCAGCAGGAAACATTACTTCAGCCAAAATGCTCAGCAAATAAAACGCAGATCTTGTTTCATATACAAAAAAGAATGTCCGTGCATCTGGTTTTTGCACCTGGACCTCCTGACAGCGCTGCATAAGCTTTTGGCTATCCTTAGGCTAGCTCAATATTCCAAATATAGGCATGGCCCAAAACTTTTTGGCCAAGCTATAGTGATAAAGCCATTAGAATTCTTAGTTAAACTAACATAAGTCTTTCTGCATTTATAGTTTGGTTTAGAATGAGGTGTGACCAGAAAAACTCACTAATATAAAACTGCCCTGGTGATGTCATCACCAGATTTTGATTGACCTGAGTCACTAAAAAGGTAGGACTTCTTAGATGATAAACGATAACACACAGATATGCCTTCTAAGACCTCCCCTTATTCTCAGGACTTGTTTTATGCTGAAAACTCTTGGCCAGATATTCAAAACATAGTGCAGTGTGCAAACCAATAGTGTGACACTAGATCAGGAACAGCACGGAGCTGCGATAGTCAAAGGACCAGTTAGCGTGTGCTAACGGTAATAGTGTGGCAAACAGATAATGTATGCAAGGGGCAAAGCAAGGGGCGGGAACCAGCATACATGTGTTACGGGGTATTCAAAGTCATAACGCAATTCTAGGACACAGAGTGTGACATGTAGCGTGGCGCTAGCTACCACCTATAAAAGGCTGGTCTAATCCCAGGGTAAACCACAGAGGGGGAGGGACCACACCAGAAAGTGGAAATGGTAGCAGTGCCAACAGCAGTGATGCTGCCACTGATGGCAGCAGTAGTGGAGGAGGAGGAGGAGGAGGGGGAGCAGGGCCAACATGGGCTGCAACACAGGCCAAGGAGATGGCATGTTGCAAACAGGTGGTACTGGCCCAGAGTCTCCTTTGAGACCCTGGCAGATAGGCACATCATTGGCTAGTACAGGATGAACAGGGGTATGGTGAGGCAGCTAAGTGAACTCCTGCATAAGCAGCTGTACCCCAACACCAGACGCAGCCATGCCATGACATTTGAAGAGAAGGTGACAGCAGTGACAGCAATGTGCTTTCTAGCCACAGGGATGTTCCAATGACCAATGGGGGACATCAGCGGGGTATTGCAGACTGCCACCTCATGCTTCCTGACCCAGTTCCTTGAAACTTTCCTGCCACATGCTGGTGAGTTCATAGTATTCCCCAGCATGGCAGCAGAGCGCAGAGAAACCGTGCAGCAATTCCATTGAGTTGCGCACCTAAAAGCGGTACTTGGTGCCATTGACTGCACCCATGTCCCCATCCGTGCACCACCTGGCAATGGCAGTGAAGTGTATGTCAACAGGAAGGGGTACCACTCCAATTGCCAGGTGGTGTGCGATGCGACTGGGCGCATCAGCAATGTCTATGCGCAGTACTCCGGCAATTCCTATGATGCCTTCTTCTGGCACCAGTCCTGGCTGTGCCAGGCATTTTAGGAGGGAAGGATACCCTGTGGGCACCTAGTCATGAGTAACAGCAAACAAGGTGCACACACACACCACAGCAGGGGTGGGGATAGCCAGGGGAAGTAAGGAAGGAAGGGGCCTGGGATAGCAACTCAGGTGCTGCAATATAGCAATGGGCAGACAGCAGAACAACACTAACAGCTGCACATCTCTCAACAGAGGACAGCGCATATCCCCTACGACCCTGGCTGCTGACACCGGTACCCCGGTCCATCACAGTGGCTGATGAGATGTACAATGACACACATGCCACCACCAGAAACATCATAGAGAGGGTGTTTGGCATACTGAAGATGCGCTTCCGATGTCGAGACATGTCAGGTGGTGCCCTACTGTATAGGCCTGAGAAAGTATGCTATATCTTTCTAGCCTGTTGTATGTTACACAACATGGCAATGAACCGTGGGATACAGGCACCTGAACCTGTGGGACAGGCTGACAGTGATCCAGAGCCAGTGGTCAGGGGGATAGTGGAGCAACTCAAGAGAAGAGATCCTCGTATGGCCTGCAGCGCTCTGAAGCACAGGACCTCCATCATCAGGACACTGTCACAGGCCATTGGGTGAGTACACACAGCACAGCAACAGGACACAGTATAATGGTAAACAGTTTATTATGTACAGACAACCACAACAGTGCTGACTACCAACAAAGCTTGTGCACAACACAGTAGTACTGAATGCACGTGTGATGTCAGTGTGATGGGTGGGTTGTGCAGGACACACATGTGGTGAGGACACTCAGACATGGTACAATGATGTGAGTGATGCCTGCTGTGTGGCAGCAGTGTGGGAAGGGACGCCATGGCTGTGCATGTATGAATGTGCTAGTGACGATGTGTGTGTGTGTGTGTGTGTGTGTGTGTGTGTGTGTGTGTGTGCGCGGACAGCATGAGTGCAAATGTGCGCAGGGGTGTGGGAGTGCTTGTGTGCACAAGTGAGTGTCAACAGTGCACATGTGCATGGCAGCCTTGCCTATCTCTGGGAGCTATCACCATGCACACTGCATACACCATGCGTGCAGAACACAGAGCCGGGGTGCTCTGATCTGAGGACCCAGTAGGGGAGGACCACGGTGAGGCTGGGAGGGCAGACCGCCTGTGCCCCTGCTGACTAGCAGAGCTGGAAAGGGTGGCTTGACACCCACGGCAGTGCTGGGTGCCTGCCAATATGCATATTGCAGTGGTGCTCATGCCACTGTCAGTCCTGCCACAGCGTGTGGCCCACCTGTGGGCCCCTGTATCACGAGCATGCTGACCCCCTTGCACAGCCTGCTGCCCTCCATGCACACTGCACAGCACTGTGGTGAGGTCGATCACCATGGCTGTGAGTCCAACAAACCTGTGGTCCAGTGTGGCAACCATGTGGCTCAACCTGTCCTCAGCCCGCTCTTCTGCCCTTGCTAATCCCAGGGACACTGACTCCCACATCTGTGAGAGCTTATGCCTGCACTCCTGCTGCAGGCCTTGCAGGTCCATCTGGACCTCCTGCTGGGATGTGAGGGTGGCCTGGAGCAGAGGACAGGCCCCCGGGGCATCTGGCTCCATAGCCGTGGCACTCTCAATAGCAGCTGGTGCTGGTGCCTGCAGCTTACCATGGTGGGGACACTGTTGCACCAGCAGAATGTCCTGCTACTGCAGGGCACTGGTGGTGAGCTGTGACCCCTGTAGGACCTGCACCCCTACCCATGGAGGGTACTGCATGTCCAGTGGGGCATACACAGCCCTCACAAGGCCAACCACTGGCTGCACAGGTACACCCATGCTGGCATGGCTATCCACCCCCTGGCCCCCTGATGCAGACTGCACCATGCCCCACCCCTGTGCCCCCCTCCACAGGTCCCTCCATGGGCAGGATGTAACCCCCCGACACATCTGACTCCATGTCGCTGGTGACCTTCAGTAGAATCACTTGCCTGCCACTGAGATCCTCCACCTGGGCATCCTCCAGGGCTGAACTGCAGTCCAGGTCCCCAAAACTATTGGAGCCCCCCCCGGCAGGTGTTCCTCATGTTCAAGTGAATACCACACATGGTGTGCGGCCGAGTGTCCATAACCGGCACCTAGTCCAGAGGTCGACGGCAGGTTCTCCTCCTCCTCTGCCTCTGGTTCCATGGCAGCAATCCCAGCCTGATCCTGGTGTGCTGCAGGCCCTGCACACACCACTGTGGAAGAAGATGGGACAGAGTCACTGACCGGTATGTGCACAGTGTGTCTCAACCACCACTAGTACATACACACACTAGGATACGTGCCACTCATCACAGACATTCACTCCACACACAGCAGCCCATCAGACATAGACCATAGCCACATGCACACACCCACACCACAGTGCAAATGCCCCAGGCTGTCAGCTGTGATGGCAGCCTTGCTGGGCCATGTTCTCTTTCAAACTCACTCCATGTGTACAATGTGCACAGCAGAGCACCCCCACAGTGCACCCCAGGCACGTCGGCAACACCAACACCCAGCACCTGTGCAGTGACTCCATGCAGGGTGCACACATGTGGATGCCGATCTGTCCTAGTTGGTGTGAGTGGCATATTCCATCCTCCACCAAGCACACCACTAATGGCCACCGGGCAAATGGTGCATGCCACCACAGCCATGAGTGGGTCTTCCTGCCACTGTTGTGCAGATTGCGGGCCACCTCCGGTCTGCAGTCTATCACAGAGCCACTGTGCCTCCTCCTCCTTAGCTCAGTACAGCAGGTCACTCCAGCACTTGCATACTGCATCAGTCATCCGGCCATGGCCACCAACAGTATTCACCCCTGCTGTCACCTCATCCCACATCTGACGTACCACCGCGTCCATCACCTTGTGATGCTGCAGTACTTGCTCCTTCTCTTTGACATCATGCACCACCGTCTTCAGCTCATCCTGGGAGAAGCAATGTGCCTGTATGCTTTCAGGTCATGCTACGGTACCTATGAGAGAGATATAGATGGATATGTGTCACCAGCTGTGGTGTGCCTGTGATGCATGGCACACGTGGAACACTATGTGCCTGCCACCCTAGTGCCTGCACTGCCCAATCGGTAGTGGCACGGTGATGGCACAGGACAGCATATGCATGTACAGAGCACACAGCCACTGTGTACTGTGGCCACCCCTGTGTGCACTGTGCCACTGCATGACTGACGGCGCACACTGTGTACAGACTGCACACACTGAACCCCTCATGGGCGCCACCAACAGCCATAAGATTCATGTGTTCCCCGGTATGAGGGGCATCCCAACAGTCAGTACCTGGCATTGCACTGTACCCCATCAGTCCCCTAGGGAACATCTGTGCTGTACACAGGGTGTGGACATTATGGATGGTATGCATACAATAGCAAGCTTCCAGGCACAGACAACATGGTGCTGTCATTGTCACACTGGGATCTGCACAGTCCTGAGCCTGTGACCGCTGGGCTGTGGCTGTGTGCCACCATCAGTGGGTCTGCAACACTCCATGTCCCTTGTCCTGGGTATTGAATGTGGGTCCATGAACCACATGTTGATGTGACACTGTTGTGAGGCATACCTGCAGGCCAAGGTGGTGCCCCCCCGGCCCAGTGACTGGTAACCACAGTGTGCAGGCAGTGCACACAGATCAGAGGTTGATGCTGGTGTATGGTCATGGCACAAGGACCAGTCAGCTGGACAGCTGGCCCAAAGACCTTGTGCACCATTATGCAGCACTGTGATGGCCTGTGGACCTGCATTTGGCAGCCCTATTCTCAGCCTGTACTGTTGCAGACTGTAGGTGCGCAGTGTGTCTGCCCTGGCCTGGTGACACACCAGTGCCATACCACCAGGCCCCAGGCCTCTGGCTGCTATACAGACCTGCATCTTGCTGCTCTGCCTCCTGCAACATGGCTCTGCCCAATGTGCCTGTTCATCTGTAGCATCTGATGAATGCTGCAATCCCACAACACAACACAACACCAGTGGAGCACTGCTTGCCCTTACATAGCCCAGCCAGGCAATCCAGCCTGTTACACATGCAAATGATCGGATAGTGATATACTAATCAGTGTTTGCACCCTGCATACACAAGTTCCCTCATTTGCATGTGCTGGTTGAATATGGGCCTGAATAGCGCTGGGCAATTCACTTAGCACTGTGCAAATGTTAGTGCTGGGCTATGTGTCCAGTGCTGCACTGTCCCATTAGCACAGCGCTATGTATCATAGCGCAACCTCCATGCATGCATGTATGGCCCCTGTGCTGTGCTAGCACCCCAGTGTAGCACAGCATAGTGCCAAGCTAGTTCACACAGTGTGGTGCCATGCACATGCATAGCAATGTGGCTCCAGGGTCATGATGAGGTCACACATGCGCAGTGCAGTCACTTCCGGGTAGTGCCGTGCTACATCATGTGATAGCGCAGTGCTACTGCACTGCTTGCTGGAAGGGCCAGAGTGTGACACAGGCTGTGCAATGCATCAGTTGGCAGGGTACCAGGGGTGCATGTGCAATGTCTGGGAGGTGGAGGCACTGTGCAGTGGTGCACAGGGACAGGTGCTGGGGGGACATGGAGTCAGCCAACCTGTTGCAGCTTGTGCAGCAGAGGCACAGATGCCTCTTTGGGGAGGTCAGGGAGGATGACCTTCCATGGCAGCAGGTGTGGTCATCCATTGCCAGATGGCTGTCAGAGCAGACGGGCATCCAGAGGGATGCAGAGAAGTGCCACCACAGGTACATAGACCTGCGCTGCTGCCAAAGGAGCCAGCTGGAGGTGTACAAGCGCATGGTACATGAGGGCACTGTGCTAGTGCCAGGTAAGTGCCTGTGCACGAAGCTCACAACCACCATGTGTGTCGTGGTCTGCCTGTGTGTGCATGTGTGTGCCGGTGTGTGTGTGCCTGTATATGTGTGAGTGTGTGTGTGTGTGTGTGTGTGTGTGTGTGTACAGGTGTGTGCATATGTGTGCAGAGGTGTGCGCGCATATATGCACAGGTGTGTGCACGGGTGTGCGGTGTGCTGGGTGGTGGGTCACATGTGGCACTGGTTGTGGGGCACCCAGTATGTGCACATTGAGGGGCACTGTGGTCCGAGGGTCTCAGCTGCCACAATTGCTAGATAGCCAACATGGTGGTAGCAATGTGTGTGTGGTATATGCTGTGTCTGGGGGGAGGGGAAACTGCAGTCATGCCATGCGTGGCCCTGACATATGGCCATGGTATGTGTGAGGGGTCTGATCATTGTGGGTGGTGGCACATGCTACAGGACCATCCTACAGCCAACACCAGTGTGGTGTGGGGGTGCTGTTGCCTAGGCACCGGACAGCCTACTCAGCTGTGTGTGCTTCCAATCGCTATGCACATGCGTCTGGCACAGTTGCATCACTGTGCCAACATACCTATATGCCCTGTGTGCCTGGCTTATGCTCTGTTGGTCATGGGGTCCACTGTGTGGGTGTCTTCTGTGTGCTGTCACTGTCCCTGGGCTGCCCTGCATGTACGGGGTCATGGTGGTGAGGATGTACCTTGCTGTGGCACTCATGGTACCTTCTGTGCTTTGCACTAGTGCTGCTGTTTCCTCTGTCCACTGTAGAGTGGATCATGCAGCCCAGCGCAGGGAGTGGGGGCCAGGAGCTGTCCCAGGCCACAACCAGAGGCAGTCTGAGGGTGCTGGCCATGCTGCAGTGGGTGCAGGAGAGTAGCCCCGTGGACAGGGGCCTGTTGTGTGAGTACAAATCTTTCTTCATTTGTGCTGTGGCTGTTTTGTGGTGTACCTTCACTGGGCTGCCACTGACTATGCTGGGCATTTGGCCACTATGGGCTTCATGCCATTGCTGCTGCAGCTTTGTGCTGTGTTGTGCAACACTGTTTCATGGTGCTGCCATTGTCTGGCTGTTAGGATGCTGAGCCCTGTGGTGGGGGACAGTATGTGGCAATGTTGGCATGCATGGCTGGCATTGACATGCTGTCCACATTCAGCGCTGGCCATCTGTTGGTGCACCCCTGTTGGTGTGTGCACCCTGTCAGCTTGCATCTCCTGCAGGTCAGTTTTGCCTGCCTTGGGTTGGTCATTGGCCACCCACCATGCCTGCAGTGTGCTGCTCCTGCACCCCTGTTGTTTGCTGTTGCACTCTGCTTTCTGGCACATTGCTATCTGTCTATAGGCAGCCTGTCCAGATGTGTGGTCACCCATGTGCATGTTGTTGTATGGCCCTCACCCATTGCCATCCTGGGGACCACCTGTGTGTCTGCTGTGTCTCACTGTGTGCAGTGCTGGGGTGGGTGGTGTCACCTGTGCCATGGTGCTGACAGGGCCTGAAGTATCCATGTCTGTTGTGTATTGGAATGTGTACTGTGTCTACCAGGCCTGCCATGTGGCCATCTGCTGGGTGTGCCTACCATTGTGTACCTCACCACCACTTGGGCATGGCTGTCGGGACATGCTGTCCATCCCTGTATAGCCACCTGTGGCTGCAGTATGCCTCCTAGCCAGTTTCCCATCCTCATCAGTTCCCCCTTCCTCTTGCAGGTCCACTCCAATCATCTCTGTGGGTGACCAGATGAGAGGAGTCGGAGGGCTTGGAGGATCTCCTGTGGTGCATTGTCTGGCAGCAACGGATGCTTATAGAAAAGCAGGTCATTATAATTTCAGAGACCAGGAAGGTGGCTACTGTCCTGGATGTGCATATCCCAGATCTGTCCCACAGTCAGCCATGAGCTTTGCCTCTTTTCTGTTGTCTATCCCCCCTTTGTGGACTGGTGTTTATCCCTGGCCTCTGCTAAATTCCCACTGTTTGTGTCCACCTCCCCTTTACCCCATTACCATTCTGTAAATAATGTATATTTGTACATATGTTATTCGTGCCACTTTTTTGTTTTGGTAGCCTTTCTTATCATAGTTGTAGTCCTTTCCATGCTATCCCTCTTAGTACTAGTGTTCTGTGCTGGGGGATTATTTGCTTTTACTTTTGTTGGGTTTGTACAGTTGGCCTTATTTGTTTTAGTGTTGGTCCATCCAGTAGTTGTTCACGGATTGGTTATTGTTTATTGTATTTGTTTAGCTTTCACTTTGTTGTGAGTACTGTTGCTTTGTCATTCTTTTGTTGCATATTACATTCATGTTCCTACAGTTTACTGTGTCCTGTGTCATTCTTGGGTGCTGGGGTTTTCGCTTCATATGTACTGCTACTTGGTTCTCACACATGGGTCCTGGTTGTTGCTTGCTATTCACATGCCTGTGTGTCATTTACTGGGTTCTGCAATGCGGTCTGCACCGGGGACCTTGTTCTGGGTTGTGTTTCATTGCATGTGTCCCAGGCCTGGCTATCTCACCTATGCACTGTGTTCCACTGGGTGTTTGCACTGCCTGCCTAGCTTCTGTATTCAGTGCTGTCTTGTTTGCTATATTCAGTGCTGTCCTATTTCTGGGCAATGTTTGCCCTGCACTCCTGGCCCTGCTTGCCCGGCTTCCATTGCTTGCTATATTCAGCTGGTTTTGCACCAGGTTATTCCTTTTGAATATAGCTTGCTTTCTGCTCCGGGCCAAGTTTGCCCGCCGGGCAGTGCTAACTTTGCCATTAGGCAGGGTTTTGAATATCTGGCCCTCTGTTTCTTAATAAGATTCTTAGTTAACCTAATTTAAATATTAAACTTACATATTTAGACATTACTCCTCAAGAGGAACATTTTGGTATAAATCTCATATTCTTAGCATTTATATTTTTTTAAGTTACACTATTAAGGGTTATAATTTCATAATTTTAATAAAACTTCTTAAAATAAAATGATAGTATTGCTCTAAATATTCTAAGCTACAGAATAATATAAGATTTATAAGAAAATCCTTTATTAAAGTCTTTAAAACATTACTTTTTGTAGAAACACATGAGTTCTTTGTTCTCCAAGGAAAATTAATAAATCTCTGTCAGAGTTGTTAATTTACTATAAACTTTTAGATGTTTTTTCTCTCTACAGCAACAAAATACAGACTTAAGAGTCATTTTCTTAGACTTCTCAAGATGTGAGCTATCATGAGATACTAGAGTAATCTAGTTTTTAATAAGAAAATAATATTAAAATAAGTTTTAATCATAACTCCTAAACCCTTAGTCCTGCACTCATGAAACTTGGTAAGCTTATTTATCATAGAAGTGTCCAGTAACTATCCAATTTTCATGGTGGCACCATATTGTTTTTTTTTTTTTTAAGTTATAAGCAAAATACTTTTCTTAATATACAAAGTTAATGGAAATGTTAAACTCATTTCCTAACACAAGGTATTTTTTCCTTGGTTGTACCAGCCACATGATCTCATATCTGATTGTAGTCTTGGATACCCAGCTCTGGCTAGCTTACCTATTCCAAGAATGTGACTAAGCCCCAAGAAAACATCACACTACATGTCTAATTGAAGTCAACTTAGCTTGGAAAGTGTCCACTAATATCATGACTTAAAACTAAAATGGAGTCTCATCTTTATTTTCACAGACCTCATCTGCCTATATGGGCAAAGAGATGCTTAGGAAACAGAAAATTTATTTTCCTTTTAAGCATTAAAGCCAGATACCTTTTCTTAAGGTTTAATTAACTAACACTTTTTGTTTTGCTCTTAGGAACTTATGCAAGCAGTAATCTTAACCAGAAATTAGTCCCATATAAAAATCATATAATAATAATTAAAAATCAGTTCTTGATAATAAAAATAAAATATTTTTTTCTATCAAGGGTTTTGCCCTGCAGGGCTTCCTTGCAAATAAATTTGGAAAAAAAAAGATAAATGGTGTTTGGAAACAATAGTAGAAAGACATACACTCTGAAAATTGGTAAGTTTGAATTAGAACAGGTCAAGAACTTTAAAAACCTGGAAATAACTATGCCCGAAAAGCTCTTGTGGATTAATCTCATAAAATATCTAGAAATTAAAATCTAAATATTTCTGCCAGTGTTATCAACTTTCACATACAAGCATGGAGGAAGTTCAATTAAAGGTTTTCTGAAGGTGACTACTACAATGCCTCTGTCTCCTAGTTATAATTTGCCTAGATGTCCATGGAAATGTTAGCACTTATGACCAAACCTAATTGTTATAAGCTTTATTGTAATTGCTACTCTTTTTATTTTTATTTTTATTTTATCTTTGTTACCTATTTTACTATGCCTGTAATGTAACCTCCAGCCTGTTTTGTATTCCTATGTTTGAATATTGTGAACTCATATATTGTAACCTGCTATCTTAATGTTTTGTCTTGTACCTTTCCGGGTCATGCCTGAAAATAGTCATTGTTATAGCTAGTGCACCTACCTGGTCATCAAAAACTAAATAAATAAATTAATGCCAAAATTAGAATTAGATCCCAAATATTGTATGGGGCAGATGTTTGGGGAGGTAATTACAAAAATAATATAGAAAAATGGATTAATGCATTCTATAGAAGACTGATGAGACTACCACAAGGTGCCCCCTCAGCATTAATTGGGGCAGAACTGGTCTAGCTACCCTCAGAATGTTTAATTCAAGAAAGGATCATACAATATTGGTTAAAAATATATAATATGCATGTTCACCAACTCCTAATAAGGTGCCTTGAAGAAGCACTTAGATATCAAGAAAACAAATTCACATTCCCAAAATTCAGAGTGGCAGAAAACTGGATCAAACCATATGGACTCCTACAGTGTATTCTGGATATATTTAGTTGGCCTATTAAAGAAGTACAAATACTAAATAAAAATAGTACTAGAGACAACTTTCACCAAAAACACATAGAAATGTGCACAAAATATAAATTAAGCCAGTGGCTAGCTACAAATAAACAATACTTTGGGTTGGAAAAAATATATTACTTATCAAGCACCCATACTGTAGAAATAGTTTCATAAGATATAGATTTGAGTGTTATAAAAATGAATGATTTGAGCATACTATAAATAAGAATGGAACTATCTCCAGTTGAAGATGTAATTGTAGTTTAGGAGTTAACAATATTGTACATATATTAATCCTATGCCCACTATATAATAATACACAGAAAGAGAATATTAGGGGATATCATGGGGCAACTGATGAGGAATCCACAGGAACTAGCAACCTTTTTATTAAATTCTAACTCTGTTAAAGTGTTAGAGAATATTGTCTCATTTTTAAAGTGGTTGAGAAACAAAAATTACTTTTAAAGATGAAATAAAAATACATTTTAGATTATTTAACTGACAGGGAATTTATGTATACAATGTTGAGACCACAGATATGAGTTAAAAGTGTACAATGAATATGTTATTATGATGTTTGTCTAGTAAATGTCTCAATTGTATATTTATGATATTTTTATGTATAATAATGATAATCTTTATTTAAATTAAGCACCTTTCAAAATATCAAGGTGCTGTACAGTAAGGTCAAAACAACAATAATAAAATCAGCAATCACAACAATAAAATAATCTGCCTAAGTCCCTTCAGTCCATTCCATTAAAGGCCTGATACCAAAAAAAAATTTCAGTGCCTGTTTAAATCCAACCACAGTTACGCACTCCCACAGCTGACTGGGTAGAGAATTCCAGAGGGTGGGGCCATGTACATAAATGCATGGGCCCCAGAAGAGTTTAAAGACACCTTCGTAATCTCCAGCAACCCCTCATCAGCTGAACACAGCTGTCACATGGAGCAGTAAGGTACAAGGAGCTCTTTCAAGTAGTCAGGGCCAAGTTGGTGTAGGTCTTTATAAGTCAGTAATCTGACTGTAAAGGTGATCTGCCACCAAATCGGCAGCCAGTGAAGATTGCACAGCACAGGAGTAATATGAGAAGATTGAGAAGTCCCTGTTAGCAACCACACTGCAGCATTCTGCACTAGCTGCCGGTGGCGGATATCAACCCCAGGTAGCCCTAAGTACAGAGAGTTACAATAATCAAGATGCGAGGTCACAAAGGCGTGGACCAATGTAGGTAGGTCACTAGATGGAACAAGGTGCTTAATCCTGGTGATGCTCCTAAGATGGTAAAAGGAAGACTTGATGACTTCCAACACCTGAGATCGTAGTGTTAGCCCATCATCAAGCACCACCCCCAGGTCTCGTACCCATTCAGAGGCAAGGATCTGGGAGCTCCCCAGACAAAGTCCAGAGGGCTGACCAGCTCTCACCCCCTCTGTCTGGCAACCCAGATCCACAACCTTCACCTCAGTCTTTCCCACATTCAACTTTAGCCAGCTCAAATTAATCCAATCCTGGATTTCAGCAAGGCAGTTGTTAAATATCGAGAGAGCACTATCCTGGTCAGGTGGAAAAGGTAGGCAGAGCTGGGTATCATCAGCATAGCAGTGAAACCTCAGCCCACACTGTCTTACAATGTCTTCAAGGGACAGCATATACACTGCAAACAACATGAGGGACAGCACTGAGCCCTGAGGGACCCCACATGACAGAGACAGTGGGCCAGAGGAATAAATCCCAGACACCACTTTGAGTTCTGCCAGTGAGGAAAGATGTAAATCACCTGAGGACTATACTAGTCAGGCCACAGATGGACCTGAGGTGTCCAAGCAGCACCCCATGGTCCACAGTGTCAAAAACTAAAGAGAGATCAAGGAGCACCAAGATGGAGTGGTTTCTCCGATTTCTTGCCATCAGGAGTTCATTGAGCACCCAAACCAGCACAATCTTGGTACTGTGCCTCTTTCAAAAACTGGATTGGAGAGGTTCACAGATGTTATGGATGGCAAACTGGTTCTCCAACTGTACCACCACTACTTTGTCAATAATCTTCCCTATAAAGGGGAGGTTTGAGATTGGTCTGTAGCTGGCCAGAGAGTTTGAGTCCAAAGAAGCTTTCTTCAGGAGGGGTGTCACCACTGCCTCCTTCAGGGAGCTTTAGAAACTCATCCGAATCAAGGGAGCACCAGACTATCTGTATGCGGACTGGGCTGATAATATCACAACAACCCATAATCAGGGAAGGTGGGCCTGGATCCAAGCTGCAGCACATAGGGCGCATACTCTGGACAATCCGCATGACATACAAGATTTCCAGATGGTCAAAGGTATTCCAAGAAGCATGAGGTGAGGTGACCAGGCACCGATCAACAGCATCCCCCACAGAGCAAGTCAAGAGGATCTCCACCCTGATGTCAGTCACCTTATTCATGAAGAATTGAACCAGCTCCTTGCACTCCACTTGCGAAAAGGCTATTCAGAGCTGCAGACAGGCTGGGTTGCACAGCCTGTCCCCAGTTTGGAAGAGCTGAACCAGTCAGTTCTGAGCAGCAGCAACCTCCCTGGACATAAATTCTGCCTTTATATGGGAGATCGCTGATTGGTAGATTTGATAATGTTCTACCAATTTAAGGTGGTCGTTCTCCAGGGCAGATTTCCGCCAGCA
Organism: Neoceratodus forsteri; assembly: GCA_016271365.2. Classification (NCBI taxonomy): domain Eukaryota; kingdom Metazoa; phylum Chordata; order Ceratodontiformes; family Ceratodontidae; genus Neoceratodus; species Neoceratodus forsteri. Next base: position 422,638,801 of record CM057451.1, read on the forward strand.
CTGCTCTAACCTTTGTTCTAGTCACTGCAACTCCTACAGGGTCCCATCAAACCAAGGGGCCCAAAGACAAAGGGAGAGAGGAGGAACACAGACTGGAGCAATCAGATCAGGAGCCATGGAGATGGCCTTGTTATAGGTTAGTACCAAAGTCTCTGGATTCGAGCTTGCCACGGGAAACTCTGAGAGGTCAGTCACCACTGCTAGGCCTTCAGGGCTCACATCTTGTAAAGGGCAGTAACTGACCATTTCCACAGGGGTAGGTCTATGGAGTGGGGTGCAAAAGTTGAACCACATGGTGTAGTGATCGGACCAACTGACAGGTTCCATCCCCAAATCAGAGGCTTAATTCCCCAGGAGGAAAACCAAATCAAGAGAGTAACCATATTTATGGGTAGCAGAGGTAACAATTTGTGTGAAGCCCATCAATGTCATCAACTGGAGGAAGTGTTGTCCAAATTGTGAGAGTTCATCATCGACCCAGGCATTAAAGTCACCCAGAAACATCAGTCTGGGTGTCTCAAATGCTATGACAACCACAAAATCTGCTACTTCCTGTAGGAATGGCTTCTTGTCCCCAGGTGGATGGTAAATGAGAGTTATCCTACAACCTATACCTGCTATCACAGTATACTCAAAATATTCAGTCTCCTCAACTGGTACACTCATGAGGCCCAACTTGGTCTAGAAACAGACCACCACCCCCCCGCATGGTCCAATCTCGAGTGATGTATCACCGAGTACCAGGTCAGAATTGCAGCCTCCAACATGGGGCCAGCATTTTCATCCAGCCAGGTCTCGGTGATGCAGGCCAGATCAGTTGTTCCAACAAGATCTGCAATAATTTCAGTCTTATGTGGCATGTAATATTATAATTTTGTAATGAAATAACTTGTCACAGAATAAAGTGATCTGAATCTGAATCTAACTGCTGCAATCCATTTGTTGCCCTGCTGCTGCTGCTCAATGTTTACTGTAGTTTCTAAAGTATACTGTGTAGGTCTGCTGACATACCTGAGGAGGTGTGGGGAGTTGCTGGAGTGAAATCCCATCCTTAGAAGTTTGATTTAGATTTCCTAGCTACAACACCTAATTACTGCATCAATACCCACTCCTGACATCTCTTTCATTCAATAAGCTCTGCTCTGAAAAGCAGTTACCTGCTTCTGGAAGCTGTCAGTCTTCTGCAGGTGTGTGAATTCCTGAATGAAAAAGTAATACCATGAGTCGACAGTTACTGAGTTGAGACTGTTCATGACTGTTGCATTTTTCATCTACCTCCCCATCTATATCACCCCTTCACCACCTAAATTTTATAGTCAATCTTCATGGGCACATCAATGTATACCTCCCCACCCTGCTGTGGCCTCCCCATCCTCTCTTCAGGTGTGTGAGTATAAGGGGTCTGGTTGCTTTCATACTTTTAAAAACCTTGGGCCTGATTTTCAAAGGGCTGGAGATGGCCCAGGAACTAAGTCCCATGATGCAACATACCAATGCATAGAAAAAAAATCCCTGCACCATTGGAAATACTATTTTCAGCCTGTGGTGTTCATGGTCAACTGGTGAAGCTGCAGAGGATGTTACGCTTGGTAATACCAGGCATAACATTTTGCCACAACTGCTGACAGAAAACAGCCACACACTTCAGTAAATTATGGAGCAGGTCACAAATCAACTCCATGAACTAAAATACCATGTACAGTATGTGACAATACCTGTGGGTGCACAAGGCAAGCCCCCCCTTCACATGTTTTTTTCTGCACATGCACTATTTTCATCCATAATGAAAATTTTGCTCCTTAGCTTTTCAGCTCCAGTTGATACTTTTGCAGAACAGGCATTTGGCACACCTGACATTGTGCTATTGGAGAGGAGTCTGCAGTCAGTGAGTACAGACATGTTTCTGAGGAGCTTTGTCAAGCCTCATTTATTTTCACTTTCAATCAGAGTTAAACTTTATGCTTTTGTGATGCAAGAGATAGTGAATAATGAATTAACCTACAGGCAATGAAGATAAGTTTAGACTGTAAAAGTGATGGGGAGCCTCTGCAAAGCTGCACTGGAGTAAGGCAGGAAAAAGAACCAGGCTGCTCTGTTGAGAATGAGAGAGGGTGCAGTGGGAGCAGTCAGGGAAGGCAATGAGCAAACAGTCACTCTACAAGATGGGCTCAGTGTAAGCAATCCATAGATAAAAGGGTCACTGCACTAGAAAATAAGTTGGAGGAGTTTCATGTCCGATTACAACCTTGCGAGACCCAGGCACAGGCAGCCTTCTTGGAAGTTTGAGAGGCTGCAGGATCAGCTCTACAAATGGTAAACACATCAGCAGGCCTTATTAAGGAGAACTAGATCTCGCACTGTAGACTGGAGTCCATAGAGAACATTACAAGGGCAGCTAAAATCCAGGCAAATTCTGGGCATACCTAAATCCATGGAAGGGGGATAGCACAACACAATTCATAGGTCCCTGGTTTTGAGATCTGCTTCAAATGGAAAATGCACAAGGAATCAACAAAGTGAATTGAACTATGCCAGGACAGGCAAATACATGCTTATTAAATGTTCCTAGTTAAAATGTAAGCAAAATTCAGTTTAGCTATCTTAATGTCTGATGACGTGAGTTGAAAAAGGTTCGCTATATAAAATGTACAAAAATACAACCATTTCTCAAGAGAGATTATGGTACTGTGTACCGTTCAACAATACCATCAATAATGGTATTCTGATGATCTCATGCAATCAAGAGATGTGGTATGTCTGCACAACAATACCATCAAGATGGCATTTCAGCTTCCAATGCCATCAATAGATGAGGTATTGCTTAACATCAGATACCATCATCATGATATCTGTAAGCAACAAGTCTTTCTACCGCAACTCAAGGTTACAGAACCTCAGGAGGAAGAAAACAACATGCAGAATCCTGTGCCAGCTACCATGCCTGAAAATCACAATGTGATAAGTCTTTCAGGAACAAGACCTTCACCAGCTCCATACAGCTATACCAGGCTAGACCACTGAGGGAGAGAATGCCAGCAAACATCACTCCTCCCCAACCCCCACAGGCAAGGTAAAAACAAGTGCTTGTCAATGACTGCAAGCCCTTGCCAAATAAACTCCATAGCTAACATCTAATCTTTGGCTAAAAATTAAAAAGAGGGAGGAAGGGAGATTTTACCTGGGGGGTGCTGCAGGTTCAAGTGGCTAATATGTGTGAATGTTCTGCTAAGAGCTGTATAAGCTGTCATCATCTGAACTTCTTACTGCATATGCCAAGCTCAAATTGGGACTGTTGTACTGAGGGTATCAGATAACAGCAACCTCCCCACACACACACACACACACTTTCAGGGGAAAACTAAAGACTAATAGCAATGCTATGTTCTTTTAACATGTGCACAGGTACAAATGCATTTGAAATAGACTGTTGCTTAATTACTTGCTAATTACTTATATAATTTATATGTCATCTTTTTTTCTTTTCAAGACTGTTGCTTAAAATAAAACCTATGACTAGAACAAAATGGGATTTGTGTTGTCTGCTTGTCTTGTGAAATGCACAGCATTGTGGAATTTATGTGAGGTCATACAACTGGGATTAAGATTTGCTCTTCAACTAATACGAAGTAAATCAGGTTGCCTTCTACACATTTGGCTTCCAAGTTTGAGTTTGTGTAACTAAAAATAGGTTGTAACACTCACATTTTGCTGCTTAATGGGATGGGGACATTGGATCTTTCATGTAAATGGTACCCTATAGCAGGTCAAGCTGGGTACAAGACCTGATCTTAAGGTCTGGGACAGGATTTTCAAACCTTCCAGAATGTTGCATGCCCCCAGTGGGCCAAATATATGGTGCATAGGGCTTGCTGCAGTATTGGGATGAAAATTAGGATTTTACTTCCCTTGCTCCACTTACAGGTCCTTAGACCACATATTTGTGATCTAGAATGTGCCACACCTATGAGCCAAAGATACGGAGCTTGCGCCAGATATTTGGAGCAAGCTGCTGCAAAACATGGAAACTGTCACAACTATGCCCAGGAATGGAAAATCAGGCACAGTTGTGGCACAAGGATTTAGTGCACTGGCAGAACCTAAGTCATGTGGTGCTGGGCATGTTTGAAAATCTGGCCCATGATCTAAACCATTCTATACCACAGAATGTTGGGGGTATTTAAACTGATTTTTTTTCTTTTTCTGTGTGTATAACAGTTTCAAGGCTGCAGTGTTGCAAGAGATACTGCATGGCTTTTAAGCACTGTGAATGTTTTGAAAACAGTAATCTCCACCAGTAGTGTACTGTGAGAGAGAGAGAGAGAGAGAGAGAGAGAGAGAGAGAGAAAGTATTATTTTAAATCAACAAATGTTCAGATCTTAATTGTTAAAGTGACTCTAACTTTATTGAGAAACTGCAGTTAGGGAAATGTTTTGCTCTGCAGTTTATATCCATTTGTTGCATGTGTTTTATTTATTTATTTATCTAATTATTTATTTATTTATTTAAAAGTTTCGCCAGGAAATGCATACTGAGCAAACTGCATATTTCCAGATGCATCCTGGGGGGAAGCGGAGAGGGATACAATTCAATCACAATACAAGGCATGGAAGTATAAGGAATCACAAGAAACAATTACAATACAACAAAGTACAAAAGTGCCTGGCTACTAGGGGAAGTACACCAAAATGTCAGAGAGCTTGAATTCAAAGGAGGGAGGCAGAAAGGTGGGTGAAGAGAAAGGGGCAGCACTGTAGAAAAGGGGACAAAAACTTAGTGGCAGTTGCATGAGGTTTAGATGAGGCCATGGAGGAGGCAGGAGAAGACTTGAGATGAGGGGGCATTCCAGATGGCAAGAGGGAGGGAATTCCAGAGCTCAGGGAAGTGGTGGCTGAAACGGCTTGGTCAATGACCATCAAAGTGGATGGGACAGCTAAGGTCTGAACATTGAAGCTCCTGAGGGTGTGGGAAGAGGGAAGTGGAGAGGTGTAGGGGAGGGAACTCAGGAGATTGATTTGTAAACTTATAGGAACAGTTTTGGGTTACAGCTGGTAGTGCATGTGTAGTGGCATTTTCTCATGCTTTGTTAAAGTGGCTGAAAACACGGGCAGGCACCTCCAAGTCTGGTGGTACTAAAGGGAGTCCTTTCACTCTCCCTTTAAGCAGTCTGGACTGCCTTTTTAAATGCATATCATTCTGTATTATATGGCCCCACGGGGAGGTATACTCGCGATGGTCACCATAGCAACCAGTGATGTCAGAGGTAGGCAACCTATAAAAATGCACAGTTCTAGTGATCAGAGCTGAGCATGGAGTGGCGGTGATGTGGGCAGAGACCAACTGCATCTGAATGTTGTCAGACAAGGAAGCTGGGGAAAAGGGCTAGTAACCCTTGAGGTGGTACTTCATAGTGTACATAATCCCTATGTGACCTCCAAACCAGTGCAACAGGGTGTCTGTGCAGTGAGCAGTCTCTTATTAGTTTCATTGCATATTGTAAGATAGCGAGGGCTTGACGGTCCTAAACTACAAAGCAAGAAGTGAACCTGAGTACCCTCCGAATGTGTAGTCTTGGAGGTGGGGTATACAAATTAAATTGGACTGGGATAAGGCAGATTTTGATAATTTTATTTTCTGTTATTGGGTCATTAGTACCTGCAGCTAGACTGGGTATTTTTCCTAAATTTAAGGGCTGATAGACTGGTATAGGAGTGGGGTGTGATCCCTAGATAGTTCTGGGCCATGCGCCATTACTAAAGGGAACAGCTCACAAGAGGCAAGAGCTGAGACATGCATGACTTCACACATGCTAGTGTTGTCATGGGTGCAAGGGTGAAGGGAATCAGTGGATAAACCTACAAAAGATTAAGGGAAACAAAGAAATAAAATAAGTTTGTATAGGCTTACAATGGCAACATCCCTTTTAACCAAGAATGGGGACTTGTGTGTATTTTGCTAATCCTGCAATATGTACATGATAGTGGATGTGGGAACAAATTATGAGACTTTAGAGTGTGAGAAATGTATTCAAAATGAAGAATTATTATGTATGGTTCAGGACTTTGCTAAGCGATTGGGGAAGGTTGAGGGTAATCATATAGAAATGACAGAGAAACTGAGATCTTTATCCAGTTTGAAAAAGGAACCCCTGGGAAGTGAATTGTCAAAGATAGGCGAGGGAACTTCTAAAAGGAAATTGGAGGAATCTAATACAGAATCAGTGGGTCAAGAAGAATGGTGTACAGTCACATTAGTGAAAAAGAAGAAAAGAGGTAGAAGCCCTCTGTTAAGAGGGAATAATGTGAATGGGAAAACAAATAGGGGCCATGGTGAAGCAAAGCCAGTTGATAATAAGAATGATAATACTATTATTCTACATAATCGGTTTATCGAATTTACCCAGCAAGAAGAGACCCAAGAAGAAATAGGGGAGAGAGTTATGAAAGTAAATCTAGAGCCTGAAATGAGAGAGAAGGAAAAATAAAAAAGACAAGTAATAGTTACTGGATACTCTATAATAAAATATACAGACTAACATATTTGTAAGGAAGATAAAGAGTATAGAATGGTAAGCAGTTTCCCAGGAGCACGAGTGCAGGACTTAATTGAAATGACAGATAATATTTTCAGGGAAGCTGGTCATAATCCGTTAGCAGTGGTACAGACTGGAATAAATGACTTGAATAGAAAGACATTGCCATATACACAAGAGGATTTTATAATTCTGATAGAAAAGCTAAAGGAAAAAAATAGTGACATAATTATATCTGAAATCGTCCCAGAACCAAGATCATCTGCATACAAGAATAAGATAATATGTCTGACTAATTATTGGTTAGGAAAATGGACACAGGAAAATGGATTTCATTTTCTAAAGCATTGTGACGTATTTAATGCTAAAGCAGAAATGTATGGTACGGATGGATTACATCTGAGTTATAGGGGAAGTAGAGTTCTAGGGATTAGGATAAGAAATTAAATTGACAAGTGTTTAAACTAAATGGAAAGGGGACAACGAATCAAACTGGAAAACTTGTAGGACAAAGGCACATGGTTAACAAAAATAAACATATTAGAAACATTCATAATGTGAGAGTAATGTTTTGCAATACAAGAAGCCTAAATACAGAAAAAGTGGATGAGCTGAAAATTATGATAGATGAAGAAAATGTAGATACTGTATAACAGGAATAACAGAAACTTGGTGGGGTAACAACAGTAGATGGAATAAATATATATCTGGCTACCATCTAGTGAGTAAAAAAAGAGAACATAAGAAGGGAGGTGGAGATAGCTCTCTTCATTAGAGGCAGAATGGAATATATACAAAAAGAACCCATTAGGGAGTGTAAAGTATCCAAATACTTTGGGTGGACATTATGGGGTTTTGTGTTAAAAAATTCAAAATGGGAGTCCTTTATAGACCACCAGATATTTTAAAAGAATAGGTTGAAGCCTGTATTAAGGATATTATAGCAGAAGAAGAATATCATGACATAATCCTGGTTGGGGACCTGAATCTACCGGAAATAAATTGGAATGAATCCAATTATTCTAGTACTTCTGTGGCAAATAGGATCCAATTACAGTTGTACTCAGCAGGCATAGGTCAGTGTATATATACTCCAACCAGGGATAATAATGTTTTAGATGTCATAATCTCAACCATAAATGAAGAGGTGGATAATGTTAAGCTTTATCCACCATTAGGCAATAGTGATCACAAAATTATTCGGTTTCAGATTAAAAAAAGTAAGAAGGTGATAAAGGGTAAAACAACCCATAGATTATACAACAAAGTGAATTATAAGGTCATTAAGTAGGAATTAGTAGAAATGGATTGGAACAAGATGACAATGGGATTGTCAATTGAGAAATGTTGGAATCTATCTGTAGATATCCTAGAGAGAGTAAGCCAGAAACACATACCAACAAAGGAAATGTATAACAACAGGGAAAAAAAAAACAATATGACTAACAAAGAAAATGATAACGTTATGTAATTGGAAAAATAAGTTATATAAAATATTCATAAAATATCCAATAGACAAGAATAAAGTGAATTATAAAAAAAAAAATTGTATAAATTAAAAAAGGACATAAAACAAGCTAAGAAGAATATTGAATTTAGACTTGCAAATGAAAAAAGGGGATAAGAAAGCATTCTTCTTATATATAAATGATAAAAAAGTCAGACAAGAGCAATAGGACCCTTAAATATTAATGGCAAAATATATGCTTAACCAATGGAAATGGCAAGAGTTTAATGAGCATTTTAGTTTGGTCTTTGCCAAGTCAGATGATAGGAATGTGGAGGGTATATCTGAAAATGTAAATCCTGATATAACAAAATTTATCACTAGTTCTAAAGTCCTTGACAAACTTAAAAAAAACTTAGGGTTAACAAATCCCCTGGCCCAGATAAGTTGCACCCAAAGTTACTTAAGGAATTAAGGAACAAACTGGCCCCAATAATAACAGATATAGGTATAAGATCATTTAAAGAGGGATATGTTCCCAGGAACTGGAGGAAGGTGGTGGTTGTCCCCATTTTTAAGAAGGGAAATAGGTCAGATCCAGCAAACTACAGACCTGTCAGTTTGACATCGACAGTGGGGAAGATTATTGAAAGTCTAATAGCAGATGAAATGAAAGGATGGTTGAAGGATAACAATAAGATTGATGGGTTACAACATTGGATTTGTAGCTAGCAGATCGTGCAATGCCAATTTAGTTAAGTTTTTATAGCTATGTAGTGGAGAATCCGGATCATGGAACACCAATTGATGTGATGTTGTTGGATTTTAGTACAGTCTTTGATTCCATTCCTCATAAGGCTCTAATTCTAAAGATGGAGGAGATAGGCCCAAATACCACCATCATTAGATGGATAGTACATTGGTTAATGAACAGAAATCAATCTGCTAGAATTCATGGGTTTATTTCACAAGACGTGGAGGTTGAAAATGGGGTGCTACAGGGGTGTGTGCTGGACCCCTTACTCTTTTGTGTGTGTGTGTGTGTGTATATATAGCCGACAATAGCCGACCTCCAAATAAATAGTGGAAATAAGCAAGTAAAATTTGCAGATGATGTAAAAATTGGGGGAGTAGTAGATACATTTGAAAACAGGTTGAGGTTTGGTGAAAATATCCTTGCTGTGGTAGATTGGACTGAAAAAATGGGAAGAAGCTGAACCTGAAGAAGCGTAGTATATTGCACATGGCAAGAAATAATATATGGCAGGATTGCAGTATCACAGGGACTAATTTAAAAACATCACAGTGTGAAAAGGATCTAGGTATGTATGTGAGAAATAATTTAAAATGTGAAACCCATTGTAAACATGCAGCAAACAAAGCAATGTACATAATGAATAGTGTCAGGAGAAGCTTCTACTCAAGAAATGAAACTGTTATTGCCTGTGTACAACAGTTACATAAGACCAGTCTTGGACTATGGAACACCAAGCTGGAGTCCATATTTAGAAAAAGATAATACAGACCAAAAGACACAAAGGACATTTACAAAGTTAATAGCAGTTTGTAAAGGTAAAACAGATAGAAAAAGATTGAGATATTTGAATTTATGGCCACTGGATCTAAGACTAAAAAGAGGGAATTTACTTTTACTGGATAGAATTTTGAAAGAAAATAAGTTGACGGGAGATTTAGATTTAGAGAAGAAGGATTACAAATATAATAGGAGAGGACATAAATATCAAACTAAAGAAAAAAGTGTTGAACACAGGCATGCAAAGAGAGTTTTGTGACTAAATCAGTTAAATTATGGAACATATTACCTGAGGAAGTAGTAAATGCACCAAATTTACATGTTTTTAAAAACAGGATGGATAGGTACATAAAGGTTAATAATTCTGTTACTTCCACTTTGTAGCCTTTGCAGCCACTTTGGGCTGGCAGTACAGCCTAGAGGTTAGAGGAATGAGGTGGGAACAAGCTTGGTATATCCAGTAGGCCAGACCTGAGTTTGATTCCCACAACCTTCACTTGCATACTGGGTGACTCTGAACAAGTCACTTAACTACCCAGTGCTCCCAGGTCACCCCTGAAAACAAGCACTTGTGCCTAGTGGGCCTTACCCAGTTACCAAAGACTAAAAAAATAAATAAAAAATTAAAAAATAGTGGGGACAGCTGATATGGGCAATAGCCTTCTGCTGTCTTATGCACCCAGGTATGATACCCAAGTATGTACGGAACCAGAGTTTGCTAACAGTGTTGACACAATGGGGTCCTACCTGAAGGGATAAAGGCCTGTACAAATGGGCTGGCCTCCATCCATCCAGGAAGGGAATAGCAGTCTTTGATGGAAGATATAAATGCTACATTGACTGACATTTAAACTAGCCATGGGGGAGGTAGAAGAAGTGAAGGAGGAAGGGAATGTTCCCCCAGTAATGGAACAGCAGTGAAGAAAACCCCAAGGGAAATAAATTCCCAGGGGAAGTGGAGAAAAGGGGCAAAGGGGGAAGGGATGGGAAGCTTGACAGGTAGCACTAAGGCTGAGAATACCACTAGGGACGGTGGGCAGAGAGAGGATAACATGTGGAAGGACAGTACCAGTGAATAAAGGAGTGAAGGATGGCTGTAAGAAGGGAGGACAAAGTAGGGATAGGTTTGCAGGGAGGGACAGTAGCAGTGGAGAGTCATGTGTGCTGACACAAGGAGACTAGGAAATTAAATTCCTGTTGCTGAGGCTCCTTTGCGGAGGCAGACCTGGATCTGGTAGCCATAACAGAATCACGGTGCACTGACATCCACAGGTGGGATATGGCCATGATGAGTTATAACATATTTTGTAAGGATAGGGCAGGGAGGAAAGGGGAGGTTGTTTCCTATGCAGGGAAGTCATAAGGGCCATGGAAATACAAGGACACAGTGGTGAAAAGAAGGGGGCTGGAGGTTCTTTAGCTTGTCTTGAAATGGGGTCAGGGGTCTTTATACACAATGGGGTGGTATACAGACCACAAAAATTAGGGGAGAAACTAAACAGGGTTTTGGGGAAGCCACAGGCAAAATGGCAAGCAAAGGGAAAGTAATAATCCTGGGGTGACTTTAATCTGTTGGATATCAACTGGAGCATACAGGTCACAGCTATAACTAGGGGCAGGGTCACCCTACACTCCCTGCAAGGGTATTTTCTCAGGCAGTTAGTTGCAGATCCCATTACAGATGTGGAAATGCTGGATCTGGTACATATGAACAGGGATGGCCTTGCAGACATCACAGTGGGGAGGCCCAAAGGTACAAACGATAATCAAGGCCACTGGTTTATGATGATTAAAACAATGAAATTCCATTTTCAAGACTTCAGATTCCAGAATTGCACCGGTGATTATTACTCTAATTTCCAGATTTTACCCAAATTCTGCTGTCATTGTTTTAGTATGTGTTTAAATAATCAGAATAAAAGAAGGCTTAATATACAGAGCATTAAATAAAGCAAACTGAAAATAGTACAGGAAGTTTTGTAAATTTACTGATCTGGTATAAAATGCCAGATTCCATGAAATCTTTGTTTTTACTGGTGTTCAGGCAGCCCTAATTCAGGAATTCTACCGTTAAAAAACGAAAAACCAGTGGCCTCGATGATAATCATACAGCGTGGTTTAGGACACAGATCGGGCAGGAGAAAAAACACACTAGGATGAGGGCCCTGGACTTCAGGAGAGTAGATTTTAAAGAAATGGGAGACTACCTTACGAAATACCTTGATGAGGAGGATAGCAGGGGATGGGGGCACAATGGAATAGACTAAAGGAGGGAATAACTAAGGTAATAGCAAACTGTTTAACGGTGATAATAATCAAGGGTATGTGGAGTAAGAAGCCTCTGTAGTTCTCAAGGGAGGTGGCTAAGGCTGTAAGGAAGAAAAAACAGCTTTCAGGAAGCACAAGAAGACCCAATTAGAGGCAGACAAATATTTAGAGAAACAAAGGAAGGCAGGCACGAGGGCCAGGACAGCAGAGGCTCAAACTGAGAAAAGGATCATCCAGGAGGTCAAGAATGGGGCTAAGATTTTCTCAGGTATGTGAGCAAAAAAAAAGGGAGGGGGTGGTATAGTGAAGCTTAGGAGACCAGGCACGGGGGACTATGCAGTCGAAAACTAAGAAAAAGAAAACATTTTAAACAAATACTTCTGTTCAGTATTCACATTGGAAGGACAAGAGGATGGGCTGGCATTCATTTACAGGCAATGGGGGAAGTGGACACAAGTCAATTCAAGAAGAGAGAGTTCATTGGGGATTGGACACCACAAAAGAAAACAAGGCAATGGGACCAGATGGGATCCACCCAAAGTTACTTAATGAACTGAGCACAGTGCTAGCCACCCCTTTGGCAACACTATTTAACACCTCATTGGAGATGGTGGTAGTTCCAGAGTAATGGAAGGGGACTAGTGTGGTACCTCTGCACAACAATGGCAGCAAGGAGTAGGCAAGCAATAACAGACAAATCAGTTTAACATCATTGCTGAGGAAGCTGATGTATTTCCTGCTGAAGGAGAGACTGATGGATGGAGTGCCTGGAGAGATATGGGCTCCAAGACCACTGGCAGAATGACTTCACAGAGGGAGGTCATGCCAAACAAACATCACAGGTTTCTTTGACCTGGTAACTAAAGAGGTGGATCAGAGAGAGCAGTGTATGTGGTCTATCTGGGCTTCTGTAAGGCCTTTGACACTTTACCACACAGATGGCTGGTAAAGAAACCTAGCAGCCTAGGGGTGGAAGAGAAGGTGGTGAACTGTGTATCCAACTGGTTGAAAGATAGGTGACAAAGGGTGGTGGTAAACAGCAGTCACTTGGAGGATGGGGAAGTGACCAGTGGAGTACCACAGGGATCAGTACTGGGCTTTATCCTTTTCAAAATCTGTCATTGACATTATTGAGGAACTGGAGGGAAAGCTGTGTCTCTTTGCAGATGATACAAAAATCTGACACAGGGTGGACACCCAGGAGGGGGCTAGAAAGAATGCAAAGGAAACGGTAAATTAGAGGAGTAGTTTAGGGAGTGGCAGCTGGGTTTCAATGCCAAAATTTGATGAACCTAAGGAGGGGAAACCTGGGGTCGGTGTATAGGATAGGTGGGAGGTATTTACAGTTACCAAGCAAGAGAGGGACCGTGTGGTGATTATATCCGATTATCTCAAGAAGGCAGGGCAGTTGCAATGAAGTGGTAGACAAGATGCATCGGATGGTAGAGTGTATCAGGAGAGGGTTCTCTAGCAGGAGAGGGGAGGTGGTGTTGAATCTGTATCGATTACTTGTGAGACCCCACCTGAAGTTCTGTGTCCAGTTCTGGAGGCCACACCTCTGCAAAGACATTGACACAGTGGAAGAGGTCAAGAGGAAAGCTACTAAAATGGTGTGGGGGTTGTATGAGAAACAATATGAGGACATGCTGCAGGAGTTCAATATGTATTCGATGGAGAAGAGGAGAACATGAGTGGACACAATTGAGAGTTATAAGTACCTGACTGGGTGAACAAGAAGTAGGAGGAGAGTCTCTTTAAAAACAGGAGAACCAGAACATTGGAGCATGCTATGAAGCTTGAAGGAGGGAGCCCAAGAGAGATGCGAGGAAATACATGTTCACAGAAAGTGTTGTGGATGCCTGGAACAACCTGCCAGAAACGTGGCAGTGGCAAAGACAGTGGGGAGCTTCAAGCATGCCTGGGATAGGCACATGGGTATAATAAGTAGAGGCAAGGGAGGAGGGAGAGACACCTATGACCAAGTAAAGTCTAGGGTGCAGTGTTAGGCATGGAGAAAAAAGGCAAATTAGATGGGCCTTCCAGTCCTTTGCTGCTGCCACATTCTACATTTCTATGTATTGACAATTTTGATTTAGCCCTGACTTTTAATACCAGACCCTATTATCAGGAGGTAAGCACTTCTTATCATATTCTGGTTTCAACCTGGGACCAATGTGTCCCTTGTACCAGGCTAGTCCCAGAAAAGATATGCACCCCCCCCCCACACACACACAAACAGACACATTCACACATCTGTCTCTGACTAAGCTACTTTCTGGAGTTCACATGCAACAGGAGGCGTGTGATGAAATCTTTTTCACTTTAGGTTTTTGCAAACTGGAAGAAATATTTTTTTCTTTTACAGATACTTTGCAATTGCCAACATAAAGGAAATGAGAAAATGCAGTTTCTGGAAAATACAGTCAGTAGGGTCAAAGGACAAAATACATTGTGAGGACCCCCCCCCCCACACACACAGGTACTCCTTTAATCCACAACCTACATTTTTATAGTCCAGAGGGCAGTCTCCTTTGTCCTGGTGGTTAACCCTGGCACAAGGTAAATAGTGCTAAGGACCAGACTAAACTTGTACATGGTGGCAGGTATGACCTACCCTAATTGTGCCACCCCCATTCCAGTGGTGTGTCTGCCATCTGGAACATATTCATAGGCATCAGGGCATCAACAATATTCGTAACCATGCTTTCCCACAAGATTCTGAACTCTTCCAAGTCAAATGAGGTAAATGATTGCAGTACATTCTGGCTGAAAGGTGAATGAAAAGAATGCACTGAAAATAGCCACAGATGACTAGTTCTCCCCAGTTAAAAGGGAATGACAGATAGCCATGATAGGACAAATGTGACTATCCTAAACTGTAGCAAAGAAGAATTAGGGGGAATAAGATTAAAACCTTCTTCCATTCTAAAACAGTATATGTGCAGCAACCCCTAACTACTCACAAGTAGCACAGGAGAGACTACTTTTCTGGGAAGGACAATTAAACACACAGATAAATGGAGGTGGGCCATAGACTGTAAGCCATTTTTACCATCCAAGTGGCTCATGACCTATATTGATCAGAGTCTGGCAGAGCTAACAAAACCTATGGTGCGTCATAGCCATGGATGTCTAACATGACATGTGGACTGTGAAAGTAGCCCACAAGGAGCAGGTACAGTTGCCCCCTGACTGGAATTCCATGCTGCTGGAATATGGAGAACTACTCAGACCTTTAAATAGGTCTGGAGGGTCTTTTCCCTCAAGGAAATATTAGTTAAGGCCCTCCTGAATCCGGACCTCCTCCAAAGTGGTTGCATAACCTCGAGGTTCTGCAACTATGACTGAGTTTACTGACAAGTGTACAGATGTTACAAGAGTTGCATAGCTGCTATAGAAAGGTCAGCCCTGGAGTTCATGTCCAGAGCTGGTAACTGATGCAAAAGCTACAGTTAAGCTTTGCTCAGGCACCTTTATTACTTACCCCCAGGTGGGTAAACAGTTACACTGTGGGATAGGTCACACTAACCACTACGTTAGTATAGTTCCATGCTAATGCTGTAACCAAGGTACTAGTTATATTGTAAGCTAGCAAAGCTTTTGAGCAAAGTAGAACATATTTACACAAAGAAACCGGCAAAAATATATTTTTTTTCCAAGTTTGTTTCCTGCCATAGGGAATACCTACCATTGGGATTGTCCTCAATGAATTTGGAAAGCATTTGCCTAATCCATCTGTTGGCTCTTTCTACTTGACCTGAAGACTGGAGGTGGTAAAGTATGTGGAACTTCTGGTGTACCCCTAGAAGTTCAAGAGATTCTTTCATTAGCACACCTGTAAAACTGGTTCCTTTGTTCGAGTCTACATTGAGAGGTAGGCCCCACCTGGAAAAAATCTGTTCCACCAGAGTTTTTGCTGTAGCTCTTGTAGTACAAGTCTTGGAGGGAAAAGTTTCAACCCACTTGGAGAATAGATCAGTAACCACAAGTGCATACTTGTTGTTCCTGCTAGTATTGGTCAAGGGGCCAATAAAGTCAATCTGTATGTCATGTCAAGGGCCAGAGTGTCTTTGTAGCAATAACTTGGCACTATGTTTGATTGGTATTGGATTGTTTTGAGCACAGATCTGGCAATTGTTAAAGTAGCGTCTGACATCTCTGGTAATGCCAGGCCACCAACCAACATTTTTGAGTCTCTGGAGTGTGTTTTCTACTCCCTGATGTCCACCAGTAGAGGTGTCATGTACTTGATGGAGAAATTCTGACCTCAAATTTTGAAGGACTACTCACAGTTTGTTGGCTAAGTCATCTGGTTGGTACCAGATCAGTTTGTTATGTTTGTTACTTGCTTGTCTTTTGTATGGCTTGTAGGTAGGTAAATATTGTGTAGTTCCTTTGTCAAGGAACCTGGACACTTCCTTGAGTTCAGGGTCTGCATGTTGTGCAGCAGATAGATCCAATGGATAAAAGGGTTCAGGTTTCTTTCTGATAGTTGCCACATGCACAGCTGCTAGGGCATCTGGATGGTCCATCATGCAGGTGTCCCCCACTTGAGCACCTTCCTTTGCAAGGGTGTCTGTTTTGTCACTGAAGGTGTGATTGGGATCTAACTTAGAATGGGCTTTAACTTTGTGGATGTAGAGTTTGTGTGGAAATGTGTTGGCCAGTTTGTGAATATAAATCACAAGTTCTTTGTATTTCACAGGAGTGCCATCAGAGGAAGCAAATGTGTTCTTCTGCCAGAAAGGTAAGAATTCAGTGAGAGAACAGCAGACCCAATTACAGTCTGCAAAAATAATGGTGTGCTTGGTTCCATGTTGTATGAGCTCAAGGGCACAGGGCACAGCTGCCAGTTCTGCGTATCGTGATGATGCAACACTGCAATGTTTGGAAATTCCAACAGTGTTACCACTGGAGTATACAACCAGCACTCCAAGTCTAGCTACCTTTTCTCCATGGTAGTATGAGTCTGAGTCATCTGTAAACACATGACACAGAGAGGTATCCTTGAGTAGCTTGGGAGTAGCTGGGAGAAACAGGCCTGGGTCAGACAGATCAGGTGGTTGCAGTGTGCAGTCATGAGATTCCCCTTGGTAAAGGAGTCCATGGGCCAATATTGAGGGCATTTTGGCAGAGTGGACCTGTATGTCACAGTCCTAGAGAAGAAGAGACCAGTGGGTCAGTCTGGTGTTGGATACAGATCCATCTTTGACTCCGTCAGATAGTAAAAAGGTTGTAGGGGTGTGATTGGTATTAATAATAATAGGTGAGTACCTGATGATATACAAGAAATGTCTGACAGCCCAGTAGGTGGACATAAGGTTCCTTCCATAAAGGCTATACTTTTGCTCCACTGGTGACAACACTTGAGATGCATATGCAACATGTGTCAAAGTACCATTGACATTCTGAGCAAGGACAGCAGACATAGCAATGTCTGAGGTGGCTGATTCCAGATGGAAAGGTAATGCTGAATTGGGGTTCACTAAAGCTGGAGCAGAAGCCAAGGCCTGTTTCAGTGATATCACAGCCTGAGTGTGTACAGGTCCCCAAGTTCAGAGGATGTCCTTTTTGAGGAGCTCATACAGAGGGGTTGACTTCTGGGCAAAGTCAGTTTAGTCACAGTCACAAAGTCACAAATAAAGTCCTGAGAGTAGTTGACCATCCCTAGGCAACACCTGAGTGTTGCCACAGTGGTGGGGAGTGGCAAATCTTGTACCCCAGGGTCTTCTTCCAGACTGGGCTTCTGTCCTTGCCAGTTATGCATAGGCCAAGAAAGATAACTTCTTTCTAGCAAAGTTGTGCCTTTGCAGGATTGCATTTGAGGCCTGTCCTCTGTAAGAAGGTCATTAGCTCATCCAAGAGGTCAAAGTGCTGTTCTTGAGTGGCAGTGGCCAACAAGAGGTAGTCCACATACTGCAAAATACACTGTGGGGAGAAGAAACCTTCTAGAGCATCCATCATGTGCAGATGGCAGAGGGAGGGGATATTGTGAACACCCTGGGGCAAACAGGTCCATGTGTACTGCCTACCCTCAAAGGTGAAGGCACATTTGTATTGGCTCTTGAGGGCCAATGGCAGTGACCAGAAACCATTGTAGATGTCAAGGGCACTTAATCACTTGTGATCAGGGGTCAGCAATTTGAGCACATCAGGTGCTGTAGGTGAGCAGCTAGGGGTGACTTGATTAGGTCTCCTGTAATCAGTTGTGAGTCTCCAAGTTCCCGTGGGTTTTTTCATAGGCCAAATGGGTGAATTGGCAGTGGAAACACAAGTCCTGATCACACCTAGCTTGTGGAGTGACTGAATAGTTTCTCCGAGTGATGGCAAGGCCTCAGCAGGAAAAGGATATTGCCTTTTCCTTTCTTGGGCCGGGCCTGGGATCTTGATAATGGTGCATTCTACCACAGTCATTCTTGTTTGTTTCAAATGCATCCAAATGTTTCTGCAGAATGGGGAGGAGTCTCATAAAGAGCTCTTGATTTTGGAATAGAGTGATGATGTCATATTCCTTGTCATTGGTGGTTATGGCTGCAACCACATGTGAGTCAGAGATCATGACAATATGGTATTGTCCTCTAATTTGGATAAATAGCATGTTCACTAGGTCTACCACACAGCCATGTGGTGCAAGAAAATCAATTCCCATGATGCTGGGATGGTCATGCATCACCATAAGCTGAAAGGTATGGTATGCCTTTAAGTTGCCTATGGTCACTGATAGGACTACAGAGCAATTCGTAGATAACTTCATGCCATTCACACCAGATGTGTTGGTCCACCATCTGGTGGACCAAGGAAAGTTTGCCAGATCGTTATCATGTAGTACAGACACAGCCGCGCCTGTATCCAGAAGCAGTGTGAGTAGGCGGCCCCCAATCATAGCCTCAGTGCAAGGCCTTCTGTTTGTGTCCAATGCCAGCTTGTTCTCAATACAGACTGGGGCCTGTATTTGCCAATCTGTATTGTCAGCATTAGGGTGTTCCTGGAAGAGCGGTTGGGCCTGGTCTCGGTGGACCTCATCCTTAAACTGGATGGCTGAGATGTATGGGGTTGTGTCAGGGTTCAGGCCTGCTTTGGCATGATGTCCTGCATTTCCAGTGTCCCTGTGGCCTGCAGAGACCTGTTCTCCTGGGCTTAGAGCCACTAGGGCTTGAGTCAGGACTGCATCTGCTACAAAGCGGATCTGACCAAGAAGGTTTCAGAGGTTTTGGTTTTCCTCCATGATTTTGCTATAGGAGGGACCTGGTTGATATTCCAGTTGCCCTGATTGGAAGTAGAATTCCAATCGTGTTTGTTTTTGCTTTGGTTCCGTTCCCACCTCTGCACTGGTGGTGGTGTTGTTGGTTGTTCACAGGGCAGATTTCTTCTTGTAGGCCTTGCCCTCCACTGTGTAGTGGGTTGTGGGCTCCTCAGTAGGTTGTACCATGGCCACCCTCTTTGAACCAGAGTTTGGGTCTCGGATGTGTTGCTGGTAAACCCGCTCCGTTTTATGTAGAATATCAGCAAAGTTATCCATAGTGGGGAAAATCGCTGGTTCCACCTTTTCTCAAACAGCTGAGATCATGTTCTGAAAGAACAAAATTTTTACTCTATGAGGTCTGCATCTGTGGCCTATACTGCAAGATTCTTGCCTGCGTGGTAGACCATCCATAGCCTCTGATGGAAAGTCACGGGACATTCTTTTGCATTCTGTTTTATGGGGTAGGCTAGCATTACCCCAATCACACCTGAGTTGTGTGTGGCTATGAGTTCAGCTGTGATTTTATAAAACATAGCTTGGTTATCCTGATGGATTAGATTGAGAAGTTTTGCCTATAGGCCAGGATCGATAGGTGGAGAATCTGTACTTGGTAATCAGCCGCTAAACTAAGCATTTCACATTTGGAGCTTACCTTTTCCAAATGACAACTGAGGTTGTTGGTGGGTCTCATCTTGCCTATACTGTCAGTGATTTACTGAACAGAGTGAATCATCAGCAGGGGATTATTGGGACGATCGGTTGGAGGAAATGTATCTCTGGCACCCTGAAGAGTGGCCTCTGGACTATGAAGACCTGACTAGCACTCTCCAGCAGCATTTGTTTTATCTGCATATGGAGGGTTTATTTGCTTATTTCAGGCATGTCAATATCACGTGAAGCATCTTCAATCATTTTCTCAATCTCTCCCCTCTCATCCACAGAAATAACGGCACCTGGAAGTGATTATTGTAGGCTTTGAGATGGCAACAGTAGACCCGAGCCTCTCCCCATCATTGGGGTCACCATGTTGGCATCTCACTTGATACTCATCATCATGTTGATGATGTAGTGAAGTGCTATCATAGTGAGGGAATCTGCCATCTTTTGAGTGGCAGGGTGGGGTTACTGAGCCATAGTAGGATGTGGCTGGGCATTGTACTGGGAGATTTTGTCATCTGACTCATCCTCCTCGGATGATGTAATGTCTATGGGGGCAAAGCCACCCATTGCTTTAATGTGACTAGTCAGAAACTCCCTCTGATGGTGCAATTTTGTTATTTTGTTTTCACATTCCTTGTGATTAACTTTTGCAATATTCTATTCTACACCCCTTGTAACCTGCTTTTGAATCACTCTATACGCGGCACTTAATTTCCGATTGTCTCTATGTTCCCTATTCAACCCATCACGTATCTGGTTCAGTTCATCTGGGAGTCCATCCAAGTCCTCTTGAAGTTGATCATTAGTTCTGCTTAACAAATCATTCATTTGTAAAGCCTGTCTGTTATCCTGTCTCAAACTTTCACATTCATTTCTCAATGTACATACTTCTTGCTGATTATCTTGAACAGAACAATGTAAAACGGTCTCTTTCTCATTGTGCAGGGACTGAAGTTCAGTCTCCAGTTCCTGCTCCTTTCTAATACTCTCAATAGCCTACAACCCTATCTTTTTCTTAAGAGATGAGCGTTGTAGTTCGAGGGTGCAAAACCTCAATTCAGAGGCTTCTAAAGCAGCATAGAGAGCTGCGACCAACAGCCCTTTAGCATCATGCTTTTTAGCTGTTTGTCTCGACTCCATGTACTGTGTTGAAATCCCCAGCACAGGGTTTTCATATTGACTTCCATCCAGCATGAAGTCAGTCCATCCTCCATGGGAGGCAACAAAGTTAGAGAAGTCAAGCCTCAAGACTGTGCAGTTATTTGACATACTGGCCATTTGTGTACCAGTAACAATCAATGGGGAAGCTCACAATCAGAAACTGTAAGAGGTAGCTGTGTCATGTATCGATCCACAACAGGCAAGCCAGCAAACAGGCAAGCTACTTTACTCATGTAGTCTTGTAATTCAAAACTACTGTTAGGCGCTGTGAGTCGGCATTGACCGTGCCCTATGAACAACCAGACTTTACAAGTGGTTACAGAAGATGAAGTAAGAGGAAAGGTGGTGCAGGTGTGCACACCTACTGTCCCCGTAGGAAGGGAACCATGTCTGAGCAACAAGTGAAACTTTGCAAACTCTAAATTGCCTGCACATGGTCACCACTTTCTTAGGGGGTCTAACTCATTTCAGGTTCTTAGCAATAATTAGAGATGCAAAGAAGTCATGGACAAGTTGCATATCAGTAATAAACTTGTTCATTACCACAAAAGGATATTACAGTTGCCCTAAGCAGTTCTTACCAAAAGAAACTGGGAGCCAAAGTTTAGCATTTCCCAATACCCCAAGGAGTGAAGAAGGTCTCCAAGGGGAAAACGTGATGCATTACATTATATACTCTGATAATTACCATAGTTACCAATAGATAGAAACATTTCTAGTTACAGGTGATGAGCCTTATTGGCTAAAAGCAAGGTGGCTCCAGAGTTATAGATAACATTATACAATTTTGCTAAGATCATCATTTCTTATAACAAAGAAGGTACTGTTGTTACATATGAAATACAGGATGTGATGTGATTATACACAAATCCAAAAGGTGGCAGTGCTGACTAAGTTATCAGAAGATGACAAAGACTTTAATGTCTTGGCTTAGTATATGCAGTTTCCTTGCATTAGAGAAGGTAAAGTGAAAAACAGTTATTAAATATCCTGACATTTACTCTTATATGGTAGATGCCTATGCCCTATGAGTTAGTATAATCTATGTATAATACGTGTAACATAAAGGTTGTCTAATGTGTACAGTCGGATGCCAGTTAGGGTGCAGGGATCTTGTATAACAATACCATCATCATGTCATCAGTAAGTCTTTTTACAGCAATTCAAAAGTTACGGGACCTCAGGAGAAAGACAACATATAGAATTCTGTGCCATATACCACACCTCAAAATCAGAAAACATCACAAGTCATTCAGGAGCTAGACTCTGACCAACTTCAAACATCTACACCAGATCAGACCATCAAGGAAGAGAATGCCGGCAAGTATCAGTCCCTCAACACCCCCACAGAATAGGTAAAAACAAGCACTAGTAAATGACTGCAATCCATTGCTAAATTAACTCCCAAGCTAATGTGTCACCTTTGGCAAGCAACTAAAAGGGCTGAGACTGAGATTTTGCCTGGGAGGCAGCTTGTTCAAGTGGCTAATGTGTGTACATGTTCCACTAAGTTCTCTATAAACTGTCATCATTTGGACTGGTTATGTGCCAAGCTGAAATTAGGACTGTTGTAAAGAGGGTATCAACTAACAACAAACACTCCCCTTTCATGAGAAAACCAAAGTCTGTCAGAAATGTTATATTTTTCTAACAAGAGTATAGTGGTACACATGTATTTGAAAATGTATGTTGCTTAATTACTTGCTAATTGCTTAAATATCATATTTTTCTTTTCATGTCTGTTACCTCAGAGATCAGTCCTGGGGTCAGTCTTCTTCAATAGCATCATCAGTGACATTGCAGATGAACCAGAGGGTAAGGATTGCCTGTTTGCAGATGACACCAATATCTGCAACGGAGTAGATGATCCAGATTGGGAGTGGCAAAATGAAAAGAGATCTGGAAAAACTGGCAAAATGGTTAGAAGAGTGGCAACTGGGGTTTAACTCAAAGAAGTGCAAGATCATGCACATAGGGAAGAGAAACCCTGAAGCCACCTATTGGTTGGGAAGGGAGTTGCTGCCAATCACAAGGGAAGAAAGAAAGAAAGAACTCCGGCATTATCATCACAGATGACCTGTAATCATCCAAGCAGACCACTAAAGCAGTAGGTAATTCTAGAGGGATGTTGGGGTGTATTAGTCGGGTATAACAAATCATAAGAATAAGGTAATAAACCCTCTTTACAAGGAACTGGTTAGGCCCCATTTGGTGTACTGCATGCAGTACTGGAGGCTGCACCTGCACAAGGACATTAACAAAATGGAGGCAGTCCAGAGAAGAGCAACCAAAATGGTGCAGAGACTGCATTACAAAACATATGAGGACAGATTACTGGAGCTCAATATGTATACCGGAGAGCAAAGGAGGGAGAGAGGTGACAACATCTTAAGGGCATTAACAAGGTGAAAGAGTCTAACATGTTTCAATATAAGAAAAATAGCAGGACAAGAGGACACAACATGAGATTAGAGGGAAGACAATTAAGGGGTAATGTGAGGAAGTTCTTTTTCACAGAAAGGATGGTGGATGCATGGAACAGCCTACCTCAGGAAGTGGTGGATATGAATACAGTGCAGGGCTTCAAACAAGCATGGGATAGGCTTAAGGGAGCAATACAGATGATTATGCATAGATAGACCATTGACAGAGTAAAGGCCTATGGCACATTCGTACGGTAGAAAAAAAATGGTCAGCCTGGATGGGCCTTGCAGTCTTTATCTGCTGTCAACTTCTATGTTTCTATGTTGCTTAAAATAAGACCTATTGAATGGTATAGTACAGGTTTCGGTTTCACTTTATTTTAAGTGTCCTTAACTACACTGAAACTACTGTATAACTACAATGTAACTACTATGTATCTTCTGTGTAGTTACATGCAACTACAATGTAATAGTTAACTAGTTTCACATTTGCAGTTTAGTGTAGTTACACAATTTGCATGAACTGGTAGTTACCACAACTACTGTTGCAACAGCTGTTACATGTGTAGTTACACTTCCAGCATAAATCAATTTGTGTCAAAAGAGAGACAGTTGTGGCTGCATGTGTAACTACCACATCATGCAATTTGTATAACTATATACCAGGAAGGGTCCCTACCTGTGTATCCTTCACCACCCACAACCACTCCACACAGCAGATTGGTGGTAAAGTGCATGGTATGTAGCCATGCCCCACCCCTAGCCACCCACCTGGGCCATAACAGGCCAGGAATGTGGGTACAGAAGAGGTGTGGGTCAATGCCACTAAAGCAGCACATTTCTTAGTATCTACAGCATTGTTACAAGCCAATAAATTATTATGTAAATTATTTTTATTGTATAAGTAACCAATGTAGTTGTATAGCAATTAAGAATATTAGATTGCATGTTTATTAAGTAGTAAGTGCATGAGGGACTACTTTCTGAAGGAAAGCATTCATCAGAACTACAGCATTGACAATCAATAAAAGTGCATAGTAGTTACAACCTTCTTCGCATGCTTTATTTTGTCAGTTTCGGCTTACTTCCTTTGCAAATACATGTTAGTCATTAACTGTGGTAACAATGTCAGAGAAGCAGCACATTCCTTGGTAACTACAGCACTGTTACACCCTTTTTACACTTAATATTAAGTGTCTGTTTCTTCATATTTACTTTGTAAGTACATGTTAGTTAGTCATTAACTCTGGAAACAATGCCACAGAAGCATCACATTCCTTATAAACTATAGTACAGCACTGTTACACCCTTCTTCTTACACTTTATTTTAAGTGTCTGTTTCTGCATACTTACTTTGTAAGTACATGTTAGTTAGGCATTAACTGTGGAAACAATGCCAGCAGCACGTTCCTTAGCAACTACAACACTGTTAAAAGTCAATAAGTAATTATGTAAATTAATGATTTTTTATTGTATAGCAATGTACAATGTTAGATTGCATGTTTATTTTTAGTTCTTTTTTTTTGGTAGCACAGTATTAAAGTGGTGGTTCTAAGATTCGAACCCAGTTCTCCATGTCTGAGGGCAGTGCTTTTAACCAATACACTATACTGCAGCATCTTCATGAGGGAGTGATTTCTGAAAGATAATTTTAAGTGTTACTAACTACACATAACTACTGTATAACTACACTGTAACTGCACTATGTAGTTGTTAACTAGTTTCACAATGCATATTGTACACTTACACAGCTTTAAATGTGCTGCTTCTGTAAGATTGACCCACATCTCTACTGCATCCACACCCCTGTCCTGCTGCTGCCCAGGTGGGTGGCTGGGTGTGGGGCATGGGCTACCCTTCAATGACAGTCCTAATTCATCTTAACCAAAGACTAACTGTCCCATTGTACAATGATGAACAGTCATCATAAGTCTGATTGTGCATCGTGTATATTGCACCCACTCTTTAGTTGCTACTCTGTTGTGTTTCAACTGTATTCTTGCACTTAATTGTACCTAGCTGTACTGAACATATTCAGTGTATTCTATTTCCTGTACCTTTCTCTGTTGACGTAAGTGTATTGTTTGTATTACCTATGTACCATCTTTATGACCTGGTTAATGCCTGGAAATGGTCCACAGAATCAGTGCACCTACCTAGTAAACAAACAAACAAAAAGACAAACAAACAATAAATAAATATCACCGATCTGCTGTGTGGAGTTATGGTGGGTGATGCCAGATACACTTGCCAGGTGCCTCCTTACCCATTACATGCCCTTCCCATTAGCTGAATGAGGTGGCAGCCATAGCACCGTCATTCATACCAAGCTACCACAGCACCTGACTATACCATGAGGGTTTGATGCATGGTGGTGAAGATGTGCATGTAAAGACTAAGAAAGGGTCCCTCCATGTGTATCTGGCACCACCCACCATTACTCCACTGAGCAGATATTTGTTTACCAGGGAGGCTGTAAGGGAGATGGAGGTGGTGGACCCACTGGCAGGGAGTGACCACCAATCTATGTGGTTTATGCTCAACATGGTTAGGGAAGCACTTGGTACAGGGATGAGAGAGGTTGACTTCAGTAGGATGGGTGAAACCTTAGGACAGTACCTGGCAGGAATTCAGTCTCACTAGGATGCAAACCAGAAATGGGAAAAAAAACTACAATGGGGCTTGTGGAGGCTGTTGGGACCTGTATCAAACAGCAGAACAAGAAGGGAAGATTTAAGAAGTCAAGCTGGATGAGTAGGGAAGTTTTAAATAAGGTGAGGGCAAAATAAAGCAGCAGTCCATACATACAAGAATTCCGGGAGGGGCAAGATAGGGATGAGTACTTGAGGAAGTCCTGCGAAGTTACCAAGGGTGTTAGAGCAGCCAAGGCCTCCAGGGAACTGAGTCTGGCTCAGGGAATCAAAGACATGGAAAAGGACTTCTGACAAATTAGAGAAAGAAAGACCTGCAAGGATCGGATAGTGCTGATCAAGAAGGATGAGGGTGGGCAGAGAAAGGAGAAGAACAGGCAGAAGCATGAAATGAGTACTTCTGTTCCAAATTCATGAGGGAGAAGGGCAGGCAGTTTCTGCAGGGGGTGGGGAGGGGTGACAGATGGGGTAATCACTGAAAGTAGGTATTAGAGGGTCTGAGGGCTCTAAGGGTGGATAAGGCACCAGGACCAGACAGCATAAATTCCAGGTTGCTGAGGGAACTGGTAGAAGTACTGGCAGAGCCACTGGTGAAACTATTCAATACCTCCCTGGACACAAGGTGCATGCCACAGGACTGGAGGATGGCCAATCTGGTGTCCCTTCCATAGAAGTGACCCTAAAGATGAACCAGGCAATTGCAGACCTGTAAGCCTGACATCCATCATAGGGAAGCTGATGTAGACAATCCTGAAGCAGAGGCTAGTGACATTTCTGGAGGATAATGGACTCCCCATGACAATCGATAGTGTGGGTTTGTCTCATGAAGGTCCTGTCAGACTAACCTAGTTGAGTGCTATGGCTGGGTACTTGGGGAGTTGGACAAAGGGCATGTGGTGGATGTCAAATTTTTGGACTTCAGCAAGGCCTTTGATTCAGTGCCACATGGGAGTTTGGGGGAGAACTGAGATAAGTGGGGTTTGGGACTGAGATGGTTAACGCAATTGAAAATTGGCCTCAGGGAAGACAGCAGAGGGTAGTGGTCTCCAAGGGCAATTACAGGCAGGGTGCTGCAGGATGGGTACTGGGGTCAGTGTTGTTTGGGGCTATTCACAGCGGACATCTAGCATGGCATCAGGAATAAGATCAGCTTCTTCACTGATGATACCAAGTTGGGGGCAGTGGTGAGTGACATAGAAGGATGGCAGGGACTGCAGAATGATGTGATTAAACTGGAGGAGTGGTCAGAAGAGTGGTAGCTGGAGTTCAATGCTAAAACAGGCAAGGTGATGCACTTTGGAGAGATGAATCCAGGGAGGATCTATCTGCTGGGTTGAGTACAGCTAGGTACCACAGAGGAGGAAAAGGATCTATGGGTGGTTGTAAATGGGAAAATGAACAATTCAGGGCAGTGCAGGAATGTGGCAGCAAAGGCTAGTAGGATGCTGGGGTGTATTGGGAGAAGAATCTCCTCCAGGAACAGGGAGGTTATCCTGCCTCTCTATAGGTCACCGGTCAGACCACACCTGGAGTACTGCATGCAGTACTAGTGCCCATATCTAAAGAAGGATAATGGACTACTGGAAGGGGTACAGCACAGAGCAACTATGATGATACAGGGACTGGGGGAAAGGCCACATGAGGATCATCTGCGTGACTTGAATATGTACTCCCTGTAGGAGAGGAGAAATTGGGGGGATATGATTGAGATCTTCACTTACTTAAAGGGCATTAACAAGACAGAAACAGAAGGGGTATTTAAGATAAGCAGGGGGAGGGACACAAGAGGTCATGGTTTTAGATTGGAGAGGGGTAGATATAGGAGGGAAATGAGGAGACACTTTTTGCTTTTGGTTTTTGAAATTTAAAAAACTTTAATAAATTTTTAAGTACAGACACACAAGTCACAGCATGGGTAATGACGGTAACAAACCCTCCCCAGCCCCCAGCCTCCCTCCATCCTTCCCTCTCGAACCCCCCCTCCCTATCCCTCTGCCAGGCCTGGAGAAGAAAATTAGAAAAGCACTTCTGTGCTTAATGCATGGAGTGGTTCTACAGTACTAAGGGTCCCAAAGAGCTAGAGAGCAAGTTAAGGTTAATTCAAGTTTAGAAAAATGGGCTTTTTAATTGGAGGCATCTGATTGGCTGGTACCTCTTCAAGAGGGGTACATTAACTTTCAATAGATGGCCACCTAATAAAAAGTACCAGCCCCAGTGCCCCTTTACCCACCGCAGGTATCCTTGTGCTCTTCCTGATTTCTCATTTGTCAAAAGCACAACAGTGAATTTTAAATTGCCGCCATTTTTTCCTACCGCTTAGTGAAAGATACTAGTCCCCCAACACTCCACAGTTCAGTACCTGCTGAATAATGAAAGTGCACACAACGTTCCCTGGGCTCATTTCACAATACATTATATTGTTTTTCTTTTTATTTAATGTTCACTCTTATCCCATGCCCTGTAATTCTCAATACCCTTACTGTCCAGGACGAAGAGATAACCACGATCTTGCTCCTCACAACTCTAGCTGGCCGCCTGCTTCCTCCTGAAAATAATGCTGTTTCAATTTTTTTCCTGCTGGCAGCAGATTGCCCTAACACCCTCTTCATTCCTGTCTCACCCTCCCTCCCAACTGTAGCTACACTTGTCTTTTTTTTTTAGTTATTTTTTTTGCTTGCAGTGCCCGTTCCGGCTCTCTCCCGAGGCGCAGACCCGAACACAGCTACCTAACACAACCAGAGCTCAACTTCTGCTGGGCTAATTCCAGGCTACCTTTGTTTCTTTCTCTTTTTATTTACTATCTTGTCTCATGTCCGAAGACTGCCACAGCGAGACTGTCAGGTAGCCAACAACACTCTTGCTCCTCTCTCCTTCAGCTGGCTGCACACTCTCTCCTGAAAATGAAACTGCTCTGCATTCTGTTGCACCTCTGGACAGAAAAGAGTGAGTCAGTCCCAGCCTGCCATTTACCCCAGCTTTCCTCTTCACACACTCCCACATTTAACTTTAAAATAGTAAAACAAAATGATGTTCAGATTACCGTTTTCCCACATTCACCATTGCCACTGCCTCCACCTTCACTCCGTTCTCCCACTGGCCAAAAGCAAATCTGCCTCAGCTCTCTGTTACCCATGACTGAAAAACACTAGCTCTTTCAGCAGGACAACACAACAGCTCAGCTACAGGTACAGTGGGAATATGTCACATTTTAAATGTCAAACTGCAACACCAGTGAGTTAATATAACGCAGTTTTGCCCTGCCACATCATATTTCTCACTCTACATTCCCTGATTGTACTTGGCAGGGTTTGGGCAAGATTGCAACTTCTGAGCATGAAAAAAAGGACTCAGAAGGACAGAAAACTGTTTTTTTTGTTTGTTTTTGAATGACTACAAATATTTAGGGAACCCCTACCAAAAATGTAATGTCTTGTTGGGGGGGCACAAGAGAATGGCTCTGTCTGGGGGTGGGAAACAGGAGATATAACAGCACAGACATAGAGGGACTACTTAACAACACAAATTCATTTTTACTGTATTATTTTTTAAATTATTTTTAATTAAATCCCATATAAAAATGGCACAGTTTGCCCATTTTCTAAGCGCAATAATACCCTCCAGAGTGGGCATCATTGGGAAATACCAGACCTTCCAGGGGCTATAAGGACCTCCTCCTGCAGCGTCGGGCCTCATTATGCCCCTGGGTGGTCCGGTATTTCCCAATAATGCCCACCCTGTCGGGTATTATTGCTTACATAGTGCACACAATTTACCCCATTTCCAATTGAAATGGGACATTCTGTTTCTAATACTAGCAATCATTCTTTCTGTTTGGAGATAGAAAGAGATGTTGTGTAACAATTCCGTATGGGTTATCTCCGTTTGATCCAGTCAGTGTTTAAGTGCCAATTTTTTTGATGGCCATAGAGATCAAAGAAATATATCTGCTCTCTTTAACTCTTATCTCTGAAAAGTCCCCTACTACACAAACAATGGGGGTAAAGAGCCCAACAAAACCCAGTAAATGGGTCCATTCAAGATTGGATGGAGTCCCATAGTGAAGAAACTTTCTCGCAATTCCAGAAATCATGCAATATTGTTCCATCTTCTTTACCACATCTAGTGCAAGCAGGAGACTGAGTCAGCCCATTTTAGCCATCTTTATTGGGGTGTAGTGTATATTATTTAGGATTTGATATTGAGTGAGCCTTAGACGATCCTGGGAATGGTATATATATATATATATTTATATATATATATATATATATATATATATATATATATATATATATATATACATCTTTCCAGACTGATGCCCAATTAAAAGCATGCCCAGGGATGAGGGATTCCCAGATTTTGGAGCCCTTTAGGGGACTAGGATAAAACTCCAATAAGAGAGCATTATAGATTTGAGCCAACCCATGGGATTGAGCAGCTAGGTCCTGTATCTGACTTATTAGGGTGCCTAACTCAGATTGTGTGAGGGTGAGACCAAATTTTTGCACTAAAAGTTACCTCAGCTGGAAAACCTTAAAAGCTTGTCCAGGAGGGATACCAAATTTGGCTATTATTTCTGGGGAAGTGAGAATCCTTTCAGAAGAAAAGAAATCTACCACCTTGGCTCTTTGAAGTTGAGGCAGCCAATCTGTTGAGAGTATAGGGTTTCCTATTTTCAGGGATGGATTGCCTAATATTGATTGTGATACATCTTTAGCAGGAGGTCAGTGTAGCAAGTTGCAAAGTTGAATTAACACTTTGACTGGAATGCCTATTACTGAGCTTTTCAATCTGCCTGGCAGGGACCTTACTGGAGTAAAGAGGGCCACAATAGGGGATATCTTAGTAGAGGCACATATGTTTGTTTATATGCGTAACCATAATGGAATGTATTCAGACTCCAATTGATGAGGTGGGGAGGAGAGCCATTGCTTGCATTTGTGAAGATGACTTGCCCAGTAGTAATAAATAATATTAGGGAGTCTCAGTCCCTTGTTGTTTTTGGGCAGTGTAAGTTTATTATAGGAGTGTCTTGGTGCTTGTCTAGCCAAATGAAGTTGGTGATGATAGAGTGGATGTGTTAGAAGAAAGAGATAGGAAGCCAGAGATTTAACTTATTAATAAGATAAAAGAGCCTGGGCAGAACATTTATTTTAATTATATGTATCCTTCCTCACAGTGAAATGGGTAAAGATTTCCATATCTGGAGATCTTGTTGTATCATGGGAATAATGTCTTCTTGGTTCTTTTTCCTGAGTATGAGGATATCTATAGCCAGGTGTATGCCTAGGTATTTGACAGATTGAGGAGCCCATCTCATTCCAAACCTGGCAAAGTCCTGATTCAATGTGTGGTGATTTAGAGGGAGAATTTCAGTTTTGCTGCAGTTTAATTTATAGTTGGAAAATGAACCAAAATCCATTATCACCGTCAGCGCCATGTCAAGGGAAGAGGAGGGATTTGTCAGACAAAGTAAAATATGAGGAGACACTTTTTCATGGAGAGGACTGTGACAGAATGGAACACTGTCAGAGGATCTGGTATCCTCAAGACAGTGGGAGTTTCAAAAGGAGATGCGACAGGGTGAGTTGGGAGATTTTTATGAAGGGGAAGGGGCAGCTGCAAGGTAGGTGTGCTAGCTGCACATTCAAGCAGACTTGATAGACCATGTGGCTTGTTTCTGTTGGCAGATTTCCTATGTTCATATGTTCCTTGGCGCAATGATCCAATGGACTGTTTTCAGGCATGACCTGGGCCATAAAGGTGGTACACTTGCTAAATCAGAGCCCCAAGCCATGGAACTGCTCATGCTTCAACTGACCCTCCCCTACTCACTCCCTATTTATGTTGCTGGTGTATACTGCCACCCTGGAACCCCTGCCGCAACTGTCACCAACCTTCTAAGTCACCTAGCCTCCCTAGCCCCATCTGGCAAACTTTATATTTTGGGGGATTTTAATCACAACTGGCCATCTCCCTCCCTTAACAAAGCTCGCTCTGAGAGTACAGCCCTCAATCTTAACCAAGTCATCTTGGAACCAACATGCACAAACCACAAGACTGGCAACCACTCCCTGATTGATTGGGCCCTCACCTCCCACCCCCACCAAGTCTTCAAAGCCGGCTTACTTCCTGACTCTATATGTGACCATCAAATCACTTACATAGTCCGCAAAATCCATCGCCTTAAATCCCCTCCCAAATTTATAGTTCAAAGGTCTTACAAATCTCTGAACATTAACCCCCTTCTGGATGAATTAGCTCATGCAAAATGGGGTACTTACAATAGTAATTATAACATGGATGTTGCCTTGATACTTTTCCGGAACACTTTCCTTAGCATCTGGGATAATCATGCCCCCATGCAACAGATCAGGGTCCAAGGGACACACCTTCCCTGGATTTCCCCAGAACTAATAGGGTGCCAAAATGCTTGGGACAAAGTGTGGAAAACATACAAGTCTGCACTCTTCCCAGGTGATAGCATCATCTACCGCATGCTCCATAAAAAGTGCACCAAGGCCACCCGGCTAGCCAAAGCTGAATACTTTAACTCCACCTTCAACGCCAACCTATGTAGACCATTTAAATTTTGGAATGTTATCCACTCCTCCCCCCCCCATCGACAAATCCTACCCCCCTTCTGTTCTCAAATGGTACTCATTTCTCTGACCCACTCACAGTTGCCCCAGAGTTCAATTTATACTTCT
This sequence comes from Neoceratodus forsteri, assembly GCA_016271365.2. Lineage (NCBI taxonomy): Eukaryota > Metazoa > Chordata > Ceratodontiformes > Ceratodontidae > Neoceratodus > Neoceratodus forsteri. Next base: position 422,671,425 of record CM057451.1, read on the forward strand.
CCACATGTGCTACTATGCTCCTTGCCTCCCTACCAGCTGTAGTTCCACCCACCCACCATGCTGAAGCTGCCAATCCCCCAGGATCTAACACCTTCCACTTTGGGACCATCACCCCGACAGAAGCTCTTGATGCCCTACTCACCCTTAACCCTTCCAAGGGAAAGCCCCTGATGGGTTAGACCCCAAACACCTCTGCCTATCTGCCCCTGCCATTACAGCTCTGCTAGCTGCCCTGCTAAACCTATTGTTTGAATCTGAATCAGTTCCTGTGGAGTGGAAGCATGCCATAGTCCTACCACTTCCCAAAGGAAGGGACCCCACCACTGCAGCCAATTACTACCCTCTCTCCCTCCTCCCTGCCAGCTTCCTCTTGGAATCCAACTTCTTCACCCCCTTTCAGTCTGGATTTAGAAGGAACCACTCTACCGCCACTTCCCTGCTATGACTGTCTGACACTGTCCTCTCAGGGATGGACAAAGGACTCATTACTGTATCCATCTTTGTCGACTTAACCAAAGCTTTCAACACTATCTCCACCCCCTGTTGCTATCCTGTCTCTCTGAAGCCGGCTCATCCATGCCGGCCACCAGCTGGTTCAGAGCATACTTGGAAGGGAGAACTCAGTCCATAAAAATTGCTGATTCCACCTCACCTCCACTCCCAATAGTTACTTGTATCCCCCAAGGCTCAGTACTTGGCCCCATCCTCTTTTCCATCCTCCTAAATGACCTGCCTCAAACCTTCTCATCTACCTCTATTCACATGTATGCAGATGACACCATCCTTTTTACCTTTGTTCGTACCCATGAGGAGGTTGCTACCAGTCTTCAGGCTGATTTCAACAAAGTTCAGCTCTGGTTTAGCTCTCACCAACTCTCCCTTGATGTCAAGAAGACAGTATCCATGACCTTTGGCACTAGGCAGAGACTATCCAGGCTTACTGTATCCCTTTAACTTCCACACCCCTGATGGGACTGTCCTTGAGGAGGTGGCAACTTTCAGTTACCTTGGTGTCTGGCTTGACTGACATCTATCCTTCTCTGCTTATGTGGATGCTATCCTGAAAAAACTGGGCCCTAAGTTTGGCGCTTTCTACAGGAACTACAGTTGCCTCCAACTACTGGTGAGATGCGAAATTGTGCAGAAAATGATATTACCTACATTCGACTCCTGTGATGTAGTCTATAGAGCAGTTCTTAAGTCTACTGTATCCAGACTGGACCCAATCTTCTATGCTGTCTGCTGCTTTGCCCTCGATGCCCCCTCTCGCACACATCACTGCGAGCTTTACCATGCACTGGCCTTCCCCTCCCTTGACAGCCAGTGCCTACTCCATTGGGCTAAATTTGCTTCCAACCTCTGGCTTGGGTCCCTTACACCTTACCTCACCTCCTCCCTATCTCCCACCCAAACCCACTCTCACTCCCTTAGATCTACTGACTCCTGGTTGTTGGTAATCCCTCACCGCCAGACCACTGCAGGCCAATGGGCCTTCTCCTACCACCTCCCGAGGCTCTGGAATGACCTGCTGGCACTAATCCTTCACTCCTCTTCTAGGCATTCCATCTCGTCTGCCCTGACAAACTACTATGCGGTAAACTGCCAGTGTTGCTGACCTCTCCCTCCCCTCCTTCTCTTGTCTTACTCTCCCCCTTTCCCCCCACATCTTCTCCCTCCCCCTACTGCCCCATCCTAGATCCCATGTGGCCTGACCAGCGGCTTTAGCTATGGCTATAAATGCTGGCATATATCCACCAACTTCCACACTTATCCCCTACTGCACTTCTAGCCTTGTTTCTCTGTCTGCCGTGTTACTGTAGATTAGTAGCTGACATGTATGCAGTTACATTTGAAACCCTTTGTCATTATAATTCCTTGTACAATTTTCTCTCACTCCATGCAACAATGTGTATATTTCCTTGTAATGTATCCTATTTTATTCCTACTTCATGTTCTGATGTGTAATACTTATGTTCCGATGTGTAATTTAATTTCCACGTACCAATGTATTCAGTTGCTCTCCTCTGTAACCCTTCCCCCCAGGTCGCACCATGAGACGAGCATCTTTTTGCTCAGTGTGTCTTTCCTGGTAAAACATTTCAATAAATAAATAAACATAATGGGTGGGATATTCAAAGGGATTGTGCATGGCACAAAAGTGTTGTGACATGCGCAACCCACAGATGTGCCCCAACACAATATTCAAAGAGATAGGTTGCTCCGCACACTCTCCGATGTGCTGGGGTGCAACAGTAATGTATGCAGCACAAGTACAGGGGGCATGCCCATGCATATGCGGCACAACCCGATATTCAGCCCAGGATGTGTGGCTCACATGCAGGTACAAACCCTCCTTGTGCCGCACAGGGGGGTGCAAAGATGTGGCCGTCAAAACCAGGAGCAAGTTGGAGAACACACACAGGTAGGCTGCCATATTGCTGGGTGCAACATGGTGGCCGCCTGCTGTGGGTGGCCACCCGACCTCCTGGTACACAGTCCAGGAATCATGCCCCCTTCACCCAATCACAGGGGTAGTTATAAATAACCCTGGTGGTCCAGTGGACCTCTATCCTCTGCCCGATCGTGGGTCTGTAGTATAACACACCCTGGTGGTCCAGTGGACCCGAACTCCTGCCTGAATATGGGTATATGAATGTAATATCCCTGGTGGTCCAGTGTAGCAGGGCTCAGTGTGCAGGTGGGGAGGGTGGGTACCACTGGACAACCAAGGATCCTATTTACATTTGCTGACGAACTGCAATCAGGCAGGAGAACTGCGTCCACTGGACCACCAGGGATATTCTATTCATAAGCCTGCGATCAGGCAGGAGATCAGGTCCACTGGACCACCAGGGATATCTCATTGCTATGCCCGTGATCAGGCTATGGGGTGCATTGCCCCCCGAGGAGCAGGGGCGTCGGTCGCCGATGGATGCAGCCTGGCAGGGCACCAGGTGCAAGCTGACGGAGATCGGTGCACTGCATGCAAATGGGGCCATAATGACATGCAAATGGCCACATTTGCTCCTTGCATACATAATGGCCTCATTTTCATTTTCATGGCTGAGTATTGCTCTTGTTGCACCAAGCGCAATCACACTTGTGCCAGCACAGCCCCCTGCTCCCCTACTGCCACTTGCACTGGTGAAGTGCCACTGCACCATGCGCAGTGTGTACGCCCTCAGTGCCATATTCAATGGTGTTGAGCAATGGCGCCGCACCGTTGAATATCTCCTGGACTATGCCCTGGCTCAAACAAGTTGCGCTGTACCCAGGCCTGTGCCCCAGGTGCAGTCTGAATATCCCACCCCAATAATACAGACAATACTCTTACAATAACAAAGAAAGGTACAGGAAATTGAATGAATTGAATATATTGGGCTGGATATTCAAAAGGGTTGCGCAATGCGCAATAGGGTTGCGCCAGCGCAAGTCAGAAAATGCACCATTCTACTATATTCATCAGGAGGCAGTTGCGCCACTGAAAACATGCTGAGCAACAGCGCAATGATAATGAAGGCATGTGCAACCGAAGGGGCTGGAACCATGCATAAAGTGTGCAGTGAGATGTTCAAAGACTTGCACAATGCACAACAGTGGATCAGGCGGAAGCTGCGCCATAGTGGAAATTAGCCAAAATAAAAAGGAGCAAGGAAGCGGCGGAAGAATGCTACAGGGAAGCCACATGAGGCAGAGAGAGAGACAGGGAAAGAGGGACAAAGAGGGCAGGCCAGGGAAACAAGAGGACAGAATAGGGGAAAGGGAAGGTGTGTGGGGCCACAGTGAGCAGAGGCCAGTAGGTGTACCCGGTGCAGTGGAGGTAGCAGTCAGGACAGCGGGGGGAACACAGCAACAACAGCTGGGGGGGAACACAAGCCAGGGACATGGACAGTGCCACCTTCCACATGGAAGCCATAATGAGGGGGGTGAGAAGGCATGCTGCAGGAGGACGTGGCCGTGGAGGGCCCGTCGGCGGTATGCCCCAACAGGCAGTACCGAGCCGCACCAGCTTTGAGCTGTACTCAGATGTTGAGATTGTGGGCTGGTACCACCTGAACAGGGCAATACTGAGGCGGCTCTGTGAGCTGTGCAGTGATGTGATGTGATGCAGGCACCCACGCGGGGTCATGCTCTGTCAGTGGAGACAAAGGTAACAGCCTGCATGTGCTTGCTCACCACGGTACCTTCCAGAGACCAACAGGGACACCACAGGCATAACACAGTTGGCCACATCATGCATCCTCACCCAATTCCTCAGCGCACTGCTACCACATGCTGCGGAGTACATCCATTTCCCTAGCACCGCGGCGGAGCGCGCAGCAAACATACAGGAGTACCACAGGGTAGCACATATGCCTGGCGTGCTAGGGGCGATAGACTGCACCCATGTGGCCATTCACACACCACCTGGCCCCGATGGGACTGCCTATATGAACCGGAAGGGATATGCCAGTGTCAACTGCCAGGTGGTGTGTGATGCCAGTGGGCGCATCATCAATGTGGTACCAGTCGGCACTGTGCCATTGATTCGAGAGTGGGAACATCCCCACAGGACATCTAGTGGGTGAGTATGCATGTAGAACTGACAAATCATGGGCAAGGGGGGGTAAGCCACAGGTGCCATGGGTGTGGCACACAGGGTTTGGGGCAGTCTGAGGCTGAACAAGACACTAACCTCCACTATCTCCACACAGGTGACAGTGGATACCCACTCCATCCCTGGCTGCTCACACCCTACCGGCGGCCCATGACCCCATCGCAGCAATGATTCAATGAGGCACATGCCACCACATGCAACATCATTGAGAGGGTGTTTGGGATGCTGAAGGCACGTTTCCATTGCCTGGACACCTCTGGCGGTGCCCTACAGTATAGCCCCTCAAAGGCCTGTGGGATATTCCTGGCCTGTTGTATCCTGCACAACATGGCCAAAGAGTGTGGGATAGCCGTATAGGTCAAAGAGGGGGACAGCGATGGGGACGACGGTGACGCCAGTGATGATGGGAATGGGCAGCCCCCCTTGGACGATGGTACCCCCAACTGATCCGGCTGGCCCAGCTGCACTGGGACACCATCACTGAGGAGCACTTCACCCAACACAGGTAAATCATGGGGCCATGAGCAAACAACAGTGGCTAGGGCACAACCCACATACACACAGGGAAACACACCAGGGGTGCATGACGGCAAGAGAAGTGGCAGGGCACAGAAGCACACACATACAACCAGGGAGGGGTGAACAGTAACACGCCACATGGACGGACACACACACACACACGTAATAGGCACAAAGTGCACAGGGGTCAGGTGCACAACAGAGCCGGAACACAGACACTAAAAACACACATGTTCACAGGCCACCACATCCACTGACTGTCCATGTTCATGTGTCAGATGCTGGGCACCATCGCACTTTGGTGTACAACGCAATGCAGGCATCATCATGCACACGCACCTGTAGATAGCAGTCGGGAGGGTGTGCAGGTGGTCCATGTGTCTGCGTGTAGGGCTGGGCACCCACCGGTGCACTGCCCACCAAAACACACATTGCACACAGGGCAGCACCAGACAGGGCCCACACTGGAAGACAGCTCAGTCTTGCGGCACAGTGCCACGGCCACCTCGGATGCATGGGGGGCCCCGCCGAGACCCAGAAGCACTGGCAGGCTGAGCACGGGCCTCGTGGGGTGGCACCAATGGTCCACCAGGGGTTCCACTGCGCAAACGTGACCGTGCCCGCACAGGTGTCTTCGGCACACCAAACATACCTGCACCAGGAGTGCTCAGGATGCCCACAGCTGAACCTGGCATCGACAGGGTGGGTGTCGCACGACGCTGGGAATGGGGAGTGGATAGTGAACTGCACAGTGTGAGTGGCACAGGGGCACCTGACTGTGTGCCCAATGTGGCCACGACAGTGACCAACGCCTGTGTCTGCCTGTCAATGGCGGCGGTCACATCCATCCGCAAATGGTCAATCTGTGACAGGATCGACTCAGTGTCCCTTCTGTGTTGCTCCTCGACCCACTCCAGAGCCACACACAGTGCCTCCACGGACGTTGCAAGCCACATCTGCTGCTGTACTGATGCCTGCAACAGGCGGGTGTGCTCGTCAAAGAGGTCGTCTGCCACATCGGCAACCTGTCCCTCAGGGTATGGAAGGGCCTGATGTTCAGCACCCCTTGAGGGTGGGTGCTGCTCACCAGGACCAGGTATGGGCAAGTCCACAGGTGGTGCACATACACCACCACTGAACCCTGTACCCCCAGTCCCCGGTGGGTGACTGCTGCTGCTGCCCCTCCGCTTGCTGTGCCCAAGGGATCAGTTGTTCCGCCGCTGTGGCCGCAACAGTTCCAGTGACCTGTACAGCCACCAGTGCTGCCCCATCGGTGCTGACAGGCACAGCCTGGGACTGTGCTGATGTGCTGGCACACACGTCAGAACCAGCCAGGTCCATGGGCGTGAGCTGGCCTGCTGTGTGTCCATTCTGTGACACACACATGTCAATGCCCATAATGGTCATTGCATCATCAATGGTGCAGGTCTGTGCCACAGCCAGAGCCACAGCATGCTGGCATGCTTGGACACCAGACCGCTGAGACACAGGAAGGGCACCCCCCACACCTGTCTCAATGACATCAGTGTTTGGCAGCCAGGAGTGCACACTGGTGCAATGCACGCCGGCTACCTGCGGAGGTGGATGGTCCCTCCTCCAACTCCAGATGGCTGTCCATAGTGGACGGGCCCTCCACCACTGACCCCTGCAGATGCACAGGATCTGTAACAGAAAGTAAGGACACGTTAGTGCATGTGATCTACCTTCACCCCCCCAGACCATGACGTACCATACAGTGATGGGCTACCACCTGTTTGGAAGCCACCTCCTGGAACGCCCTCAATGGCACTGCGCTGCATGCTTGCAGTGAGCCTGTCCTCTGCCGGAGTCAGCTGCACCACCTCCGGCCAGCCCCCGCCTGTTGCAGCACATGCCGCCCTGATGGAAGCCACCTTCTCCTTCACCCTCCTCCAGTCAGTACCCATCTTCTTTTTACACTCCTGCACAGAGAACTGGTGGCTGCTGTGCAGGTTGATGGCACGTGCCACAATCTCCCATGCAGCAGCACGGGCCTGAGGGGTGCCCCGTCGTCCACTGAGAAGTGACTCCTCATCCAGGTAGGCCTCGAGGAGTGCCTCTGTCTCAGCCTTAGTAAAATTAGGCCTCCTCTTCCACCCACCATCATCCTCCTCGCCCAGTCCTCGCTTGGTCATTTCACAGCCTGTATGGGTGAGAGTGGTCACTTGTGACTGTGCAGTACAAAGCAATTCCCTGAGACCACAGTCCAGAACAGCACAAAGAATGCAACTCACCTATAAACTGCAGTAGCCGAATATGGCCACTGCAGAACAGCGTCGCATTTTTATAGCGCAATCCATGCAAATTAGGTGTGGCGCAACTTTAATGATATGCAAATCATGTTGCTGCACCATTGAATGGCTGATCGGATGATTTGCATATGACAGCCGAATATCGCGCTGTTGCACTTCGCGCAATTGTGTTGTACGTGCTGAGCCAAAGACACAGTTCTGTGGCTGCATAGTACACCGCACTGCACATGCCCAGGTAGCTTATGCATGTGTCTGCCACGCTGATGACGTGCTGTGCAAAGTAGGCAATTCAGGGCATGGCCACCATTGTGCCAGTGGAGCTACGGCAAGGGTCACTACATGGCGCTGTGGCCCAACTGCGCTATAGTTCGCTGTGGCGATGGCATACAGGCAACCAATGGCACTAGACGCATAGACGTCCGATGGCGCTGTGCGTGGCCTTGCGCCAGAGACCCATGATCCTGTGCCCAACCTTTGCCCCTTGGTGCCATACGTCTGGCATGGCTGCAGCTCTATCGCGTTGTTCGGTGACAGCGCGATAGGGACTGGCGGCGATGTACTGCGCAGCACTTCCACATGGGGTTTCCGTGCTGCAAAGCACCATATTGCCTACTATAGCACTTGAGATGGCACGCAGGAGAGCCCCTCAGTGGAGTGCCCTTGAGCTGGCCAACCTTGTGGCCATTGTGGAGCCACACTATGGCCCACTGTATGGTGAGGTTCCACTTGACAGGGCCAGGACCCAGGTCTGACAACAGGTGGCCACTGACCTGGAGGTGGCCACTGGCCATAGGAGGACAGCCGAGCAATGCAGGCACCGCTATGGGGACCTGAGAAGAAGGGAGCCGGAGCTACTGGCATGTCTGCGGTCGCATGCCAGGAGGGGCGTGGTGCCTCATCCAGGTGGGTGATCCGTCTACACACCTGTATGGTCCATATGGGTAACACTGTCTTTTGTGTCCAGCACATAGAGGAGGGATGGTCTCGGGTTGGCTGTGGCGGTGTTTACAGGGTATGTGATGGATGGGTCTGGCTGGGTGGGTGGGCACACACATTGGGGCAGGGGAAATATTCTTTGGGTTTGTACTGATGTGTTGCTCTTCTTTTGTCTCCCACAGGCGTGGCAGAGTGGAGGAGGTCCACAGAGCAGCAGCGGAGGGTGGTGGATGCAGAATGGGAGCGTGTCAGGGGAACAACCCCAATGCCAGCGACAGCCCGATGAGGGTGAGTGCCATGATACCATGATTGCTATTGCATGCTGTGTGACAGGGTGGGGAGCAGGGCATGGCCACCATCCATGGACACCACTGCCATGCACGCGACATGTGACAGTCAGCACTGTTCAGTGGCACTGCATGTTGGGAGTGCGTCAATGGTGGTCCATGCGTGCACTGGGCACATGGCTGTGGCACTGCCTGCCCACCGCATAGCCACATTACTGCATGGCCTTGGTTGTGCTGTGCAGGACATGGGCGGTGTGTGTGCAGTGGTACACATGGCTGTTGCTGCATGGTTGGGCATGTCTTGTACACACGTCACTGTGGGTGGGTGCACACCATCACAGGAGCAGGGCACATGGCTGTATGCCATGCATGGTGGGTGGGCTGCAGGGGGGATGGACAGTCACACCCATTGACTCTGATCCCTTGTCCTAGGTGTGCGGATACTTATCAGGATAGAGCAATCCATCCGGGAGCTTGTTCATGTTGCTGCGGAATCCCTTGCAATACTATGGGACATTCATCAGCATGGGGTGAGGAGGAGAAGGCATCCCTGTGAAGGGCTCCAGGCAGCAGTGGAGCAGGCTGAATGCCACTGATGGAGCTGAACCTCCCCCCTTTGACTGACCCTCACACCCCGCCTTCCTCTCCCAATTGTTCACCCCTGCCCCTTACCCACCTCCACCTTGTTCCTGTCGCTCCACCCCATTTCTGTATATACATTGTATATAGATGTGGTTGTTTTTGTTGTTGTTGTTGATGTTGTTGTTGTTATATTTATTGAATACAGATATTTTGATATGAATACTGTTGTGGTCTCTGATTTGCAGTTGGCTATAGGTGCTCAGTTGCAGTGGTGTGCATGGCATCTGGGGTGGTTCAGTCATGGGTATGTGTGTGTGTGCATGGGGAAGTGTCTCTGGTGTGGGAGTGGCAATCAGTCAGTATCTGTGGTGTGTGCTGTTCTCTGTGCATTGCATTACTGTGTGCAGTGGTCCATGGTGCCTGCTCTGTGTCCATTGTGCCCCTGTCAAACTGTCCTTGGCCTGTGCAGCTGACACCCTTGCATGTCTGTGGCCTGTGAGGTCTGCTGCCTTGTCAGTGGTGGCTGTCCCTGCAGGTCATCCACTGTGACCGTCACAATGCTGGGTTGCCTCCTGTCACTGGTGAGGTGCATGTTTGCCTCGGGTGACACTGTGGCCTCCACAGTTGCTGTCCCACCTCCATGCTGTGTCTTGTGTGTGTTGCAGGGTCTGTGCACCACTGTCTGTGACTTGTGATCCAGGCATGTGCTGGTGGCGTACAGGGCCACAGTTCATGCACAGGGTGGGTGTCACCCCTGTGCCATGGTGGACTGCAGGCTGTGTGTGCACAGTTTACATGGGCCCACACTGGGGGCTTGGTTGCCACACTACTGCATCCCTGTGTTGGTGTCCCCGAGGGTATGGGTGTGTGTTTGCCCCTGCACCGTGTTGCATCTGGTGTGCTGCATGCTTCCACACAGCACTGTGGGTGTCTGTGCTGGCTGCTGTGGCTCGTGGTGGGTTGCGCTGTGACACTTGTCTACTGTGCAGGGTGCTGTATCAATGGCAATGGTGTCATGGGCATGCCCTTTCGCGTGTGGGGTACCTCTTGTGGCGACACATGTTCGGTCTCTCAGCTGTGCCTCAGGGGGATTGTGCGTGTTGGCACTGTGTCTGCCGTTGTTGCATTGCCGTGTGCTGCCACCCACTGCTAGGTGCTCATGGTGGGTCTGGCTTGTATGGTTCTGTGGTACACGGGGTTGCAGTGTGACAGTGGGGGATGCATGGGGATTCCTGCAGTGATGGTCACTGCTCATGGGGGGTGTCTTGGGGTCACGGTGCAGGGTGTGCTGTGCACGGGGGGGCTGCTGTACCATGGGGTGGTCTGCCCCCCTTGTGTGGCAGTCTCAGCTTGCCGGTGGTTGTGCTGGGGCAACATGGCCCAGCTGTGCTTTGTTTGGTTGTCCCCATGGGCCGGTGGATATTCCGTCCCTCCCCCAGTTGTGCTGTAATTGGGGTGTGGGAGTGCATTGTCAGTTCTGCAGTGTGTTCCTGTGCCCATCTGTGGCATGGGTGGTGGGCCCCTACCTCCCTGGTTGTGCAGTTCCATTGTTCTGCTGCTGGGGGGCTCCCTGCTTGTGCTGTGGTGCCTCTGGGCTACTCAGCTGGGCTGCCCTTGTTGCGCTATAGTGCATCATATCTGCTCAGTTTCCCCTTCCTAGTTGCGCTATAGCACAAGTTGTGCGATATTCAGACGTTGGCTATTTGCGAAATTTGGCTTGCTCCATTTTTGAATATCGCATCTATTGCACATGGGCGCAATGGACTTGTACTTGCTCCTGCTATTGCGCACTTTTTGGGCGCAGTTTGAATATCCAGCCCCTTGAGTATAGCTAGGTATAACTAAGAGCAAGAATACAGTTGAAATCCAATAGAGTAGCAACTACAGTGCAGGTGCAATATACAGAATGTTCAATTAGTCAGTCTTATGACTGTTTAGCATTGAACAACAGGACAGTTCATTCATAGGTAAAGAAGAACTCCTCTGGTTACTGTTGTCCTGAGAGGGAGATCCCACAGGGTTCAGGAGGCAATCCTATCCAGGACAAGTCCTACCCTCAAAAAAAAGTGGGGGGAGGAAAAATGATATAAGGAGTGAGAAAGAGAGTCCCCATGGTCCCTCTCCTCTCTACCCCACCTAGAGGAGATACCCCACTACAGGACCAGACCATGTCCAGAAGGAACCCCCTGGCTGAGAAGAGAAGGACCTACAGGGAGCCCCTAAGGCCAGGGCAAGAAGCCCTACTTGCCCTACCTCCCAGGGTGGGCCCTCTGTCACTTAGGAAGGTTACAGGGGACCCGGAGGTACCAGTAGGACCCAGCCCACAAATGGCCTCAAGGAGCTGGTGGGAAAGCGGGAAGGGGGCATCGCCCAGGGACTGAGGCCCAGAAGGAAAGGTGCCAGTGATGAATGGTGACGATATACAAGAAGATCAAGAATTATGATAGGTATGTACATTTCCATATCTTCTCTGTCAGTCTTTACCATTCCACACTATCTGGGTGAGTACAGAGCACCTTGAAGGGGTCCCAGCACTTCCCTGAGGGGTGTGAGTGTCTCAGTCTCATGTGGGGGAGGATCACAAAATTGGGAGACCCATTACAGGCCAGTTAGGCCTGCAACTGGTCAGGGTGAGGTGGTGTCTCCCATTGCATGGGAGACAGAAGCCACCACTGTAGTTCCCACCTTGCCATGTAGGAGAAAAGCTGGGTCCACTGTAGAGCAGAGGCAGCACTCTACATTGTGCCAAGGGTGACAGTCTTGATAGATGAAGCCACGCTGTCCACCTAATGCAGATTACTGTCACTGCTAGCCTTGAAGCTACCTCATTGGCATTGTCAAGAGGTCTAAACCTCACTGTCAGGTTCTTGGCAATAATGGGCATGCAAGGGATCACAGACACATTTCATGAGAGCAATAAAGCTTGTTTATTACTGCCAAAAGGAAAATTGCAGTTGCCCTAAGCTGTTCTTACCAATAGGAACTGGGAGCTAATGCTAAGCATTCCCTATACCTCGAGGAATCTCCATGTCTCCTGGGGTCTCGGAGGTAGAAGACATAATGCCTTACATTATATACCTAAGATAATTATCATGGTTACTGTAAGATAGAAACATTTCTAGTTACAGAGATTAGCCCTATTGGCTAATTTAGAGGTGGCTCCTCAGTCCAAGATAACAATATACACTTTTGTTATAGTCATCACTTTGTAGAAACAAAGAGATACAGTCTGTACATATCCATGTAGTAATACAAATCATCAGAAGATGGCAATGCTGACTTATATATGTATAATCATTACAAGGACACAGATGTCCTAACATCCTATAAGCTAAAAATAAAGTGTATATTGGAAAGTAAAGTGAATAGCAATTACTATTGCTTAGTTTATTATTTATTGCAATTGATTGCTTTTGGAACAAGCACTGCCAGGTCCAGTGGTATCTCCAGCCGCAGCTGCAGTTAAGAGCCCCGCCAGTGCTTCGGTCGCTCCCTACCCACCCCCACCTGCTCGCCCCATCTAGATTTACTTAAATAGGCTTCAGTATGTCAATTTCAATCCAGAACCAATCAGGCCATTTTGTCATTAGCTCCTCATACAATTTCAACACTAGGGGTGTCTTGTTGCTTCTCATGCTTATAGTCCCATACAAAACTAGTTCTGCTCTATGTATGCTGACTTCTTTCAGCACTGTAAATCTCTCACACACAATGATGCCGAAGTTCCTGCTTTTGCTTGCAACCAGCCTGCTGGTCTTCTCATTTGCTAAGCTCTCCTTGACTACAAGCTCCCATAGGACGTCATGGGAGTATTACTATGCTAAAGATTTCCTCTTTTCAAACTTGCATGTCAGACTGACAGTGCATTTTGAACTCACTCCACTACTGAACCCCAAATTCCTCTACTACTTTCTGCTCACTAAGTGGCTACAGTCTCCTTAGGCATGACCGATCATCTTCTAAGTGGGGTGGGGGTATTCTGCTGTTTTACAAGTCACATCTCCATATCACACAGACTAATATTCCTCAATCTTCCTTATGTGAATACCTTCATGCACTCCTCTACCTGGGTCCTAAAAAGCTACATATAGTTGTTGCCTACAATCCACTCTTTGGGAGACTGCCTGCTTTCTCCGATTTTCTGGAGAAATCAATAAAAATATCAGGCCACAATGAATTGCTCATTCTTGGGGATATGAACCCAAACTGGCTAGGGCAAGTTCATAGCCCCCTTCTATCTTTGATTCAAAGCTACCACCTCCACCAAGTGATATCTGTACCCACTAAGGTCTCCCCCAAAGATACCTCTAGTACACTGTTGGACTGGATACTAACATACAGTTTAGACAGAATTGTAAATGCAGGTATCCTACCAGATTCTATATCTGACTACTCCCCCATCTTTTGGGTGTGGCAACACTCTAGCCCCCAGCCTTTGCTGCCACGCTTGATCACCTTTAGGAACTTTGCCAACCTAGATGAGGTGAAGTTCCTACATGAAATTGTGGCCATTGACTGGACCTTTGTTTCGCAGACCCAAGATGTCCAAGCAGCTTTTGAATTTTTTCTAGAACAATTTCTAGTAGTTCAAAATAGACACACACCCCCTGTGACCAGACATGTTCCAGTGAGACCCTCTAGGTGGTTGCACAAAAATTTACTAGCTGCACTCCACATCAGAGACAAAAACTGGAAGCACTTCAGGAAATTTGGTCTTAACTCAGACTACCAGATCTACAGGACCCAGCGTAGCGAGTGTGAAAAGCTGATCAGACAAGCAAAAAGCTCCTCCTACTACAAGGGTCTTTTGTTGGATGCGTCTGGTGATCCTAGGAAATTCTAGGTGCATGTGAAAACATTCCTAGGTGCAAATAAACCCCAGTTAGACAGCGATATGATCATTGACAGAATCCACTGCAACAACCCCCGGAACTATTTCTGAAGCATTCAACAAGAAATTATTTGACCTGTCCCAGCTCACATCCATGTTCCCTCCACGCAGCTTTTATCCCAGTCTACTTTTCCCTCAACTTCTGTACTTGCCCCTCCCTTTTACTTTAAGGTAGTATCTAAATCGCAAGTCCTTAGCTTGCTTAACACCATTTTTTGATAATACTAGTGTAGGCTTGGATGAAATTGAGCCCAAACTCTTAAAGCTTGCTGCGCCTTTCATCGCCCTACCACCGTCTAGGATTTTCACCCTCTCTGTCTGCACTGGATTTGTCCCTGATATTTGGAAAGTGGCTAAAGTCATGCCGGTACCAAAGAAAGGAGACGAAAGAGATATTGTAAATTACCGTCCGATTGCTATCCTGTCTGTCTTGTGCAAACTTATGGAAAAAATTGTATCTATCCAGGTTACTGACTTCCTGACCAAATACAACCTTTTCTCTCCAATTCAGTATGGCTTTCATAAAGGTCATAGCACCTCCACTGCCTTGCTTCACCTGACAAATGACACCCTTACTGCTATGGACAAAGGCCTATTAACGGGAGCATTATTTGTCGAACTCACCAAGGCATTTGACATTGCTGATCATCCTCTCCTACTTCATAGGCTCCAAGCCCTTGGTTTCTCACTCAACTCGGTAACCTGGTTTAGGAGTCACCTATCTAACAGAACCCAGATAGTAAGATTCAATTCTATGGTGTCCAGCCCTATGGAAATAAACCTAGGTGTTCCACAAGGATCAATATTAGACCCCCTTCTTTTCACCATTTTCATCAATAGTATCTCATCAGCTATTCCGGGCTATAATGCGATCCTTTATGCTGATGATCTGGTCCTGTACTGTAGTGACAACAATATACACCCTATAAACCAGTCTATCTTTCCTGTATACTCAATCTTGGCCTCTCCATCATAAGCTAATTCTTAATGCAAATAAGACACAAACAATGCTGTTTGGGACAGCAGTCAAACTAAAACACAGCCGAGAATTATTTAAGGTATCGGGTGGCCAGGTTGGGCAAGACCTTGAATCAGTACGCTCCTTCAGCTATCTTGGAGTCCTCCTTGACAAAAACCTTAACTTTGACAAACATATTCTGAACACCTGTAAATCAGTTAACACTAAAATTGGAGTAGCCTTCAAAGATAGCTATGTCCTCACACAGTCAGCTAGATTAGCCATAGATAGGGGGATACTGCTCCCATCACTATCCTATGCGGTAGTCTCATATCTAAACATATCTCAATCTTTTCTCAAGAAATGGGATACCACCTACAGCAGTATCTGCAGGTATGCCTCTGCTTCCCCCTGGTCTAAACACCATTGCCAACTCTATGAAGACCTAAACTGGCTCCCCCCCACTTCTGTCCGTACTCTGGCACTTAGCACCCTGACTGACAATATGCTCAGGAATAGCACCCTAACTTCACTTGCCTCCTTGTAATCTCCGTTGCCCTCTGCACATGGCCTTCGATCAACTGATAAATCTTTGCTGCTTATAACTAGATGTAAATCAAAGAAAGGGACCCTAGCTTTTTTTTTTATTTTTATTTTAGCTTTTGTTGACTGGGTAAGTGCACTAGACAAATCCTGCCTATTTTCAGGCACGACCCGGGGAGGGGGATACAGATGAATGCCAACTGACCTTGAACCAGATTAAGCTGTTGGTGGTATTTTTAGTGAATGAGGGAAATTTGGCCAGGACACCGGGGAAATTCCCCTACTCTTACCGATAAGTGCCGTGGGATCTTTAACATCCACCTGAACTACCACCAATCCAGGCAGATGGGACCTCAGTTTAACGTCTCATCCGAAGACGGCACCTCAGAAGTGCAGCACCCCTCTCATGCTACACTACAGTGTCAGTACTGGGATATTAACCCAAGTGCCAGATGTGGGAACTGAACTCACAGCCCTCTGATCTCCCGGCCTCAGAGGCGAGTGTGCTACCTACTGAGCCACTGACACTGCATACACACTTTCACACACTGACACTGCTTTCACACACTCACCAGCCAAACTCTGGAACTCCCTACCTCTGGACATCTGCCTAGCTCCCAGTCATGCCAAATTTAAAACTAAATGCCACTCCTTTCTCCTAAGCCAGGTCTCCTGTACCTGTTTCAAACCACCCTAAATGTGCCATTCTATCTCTACAGTCCTGCTGTCTCACCCTACACTGCTGCTAGCCGAACCCTAAAATTATTCCAGCTTACCTAGTACTGTTGTCAAGGCACTTATGTCTCAACCATTTATACCACCTATACCAAACTGCTGTTTGCTAATTGTGTCACTGTTATCTGAACCATGAATCATGTCTAACCTCTATAACTTTACTGTAAAAAACTATGTACTTGTGTAATTTGGTTTCTCTGTAATACCGTTTTCTCCCCTACCCAAATGTACTCTCTTTTGTTCTACCTCTCTGTCTTTGAAATATTAGCTATTGTTAAAGGATGTTATTAGTCATGTCTGTTTCTGTATGCATTGTTACACTGTATCCTCCCAGGTCATGCCTGAAAATAGTCATTTCCACGGCTAGTGCACCTACCCGGCAAACAAAAACTAACTAAATAAATAAATAAATATCCTGACATCTACTATTGTACAGTAGATGTCCTTAGCCCTATATGTTAGTATAACATATACCTAAATGCTAGCTGTCTGCAGTGTACCTCTGGGGGTACCAATTAGGGTTCAGGGACCTCACATAACATTACCCCCTTGTTGCCTCACAAGGAGCAACAAAAGCAAGAGTAAGGAAGTGGAGAGAGAGGAGGGGCCATTTACAGACCTGACGCATGAGCCTTGTAAAGGAACTCCAGCTGCTCACAATGTTGGTGTAATGTGCACCATAGGCAGCAAAGCATAATAACAAGAAGAAATATCAAAAATGCTTGTATAATAACAACACCTTTAAAGATAAATTTCTAACCATGTGTTAGTAAGTGCACTATTCAAATCACCATCATTAATGAGGGCAGAGACTGCTTCATTGACTTTGGAGATGTTATTGCTGATGTGGATGAGGTGAGTGTCCTTCCTGTCTAAAAGAGATTTTAATGTCAAAGTTAGAGGATCAATATGAACATTAAAATAGGGTAAATACTCCAATGAGTTAGCAGATAATCAGGGTTATCATCAATGATATCAGTGTCCATAAAGGGGACAGGGGTAATAACTATGCACCCTATAACAGCGGTCTGATGAGGAACAAAACAAGAATTGGAATCATCAATAGAACATGTCTTTTATCCGTATTTAAAAGTCTTAAAGTTAACTAGCACACAAAATTCACCATCCAAATTATATTGCATTTTTACAGTAGGTAGTCTCCATTTTTGTAATTGTACTGGCCAAGTGTAAGTCTGTTTGGAAATCAGTTTTGACAGGTGGTGAACCTCCTTCTGATAAGACTGGTACAACTTAGAGTCATCTGGAGCAGATGTTGAGTCCTGGTATTCTGTGCCATTGGTGGTGATGTCATTGTCCATGGAAAAGGATTAATCGATACTGTCTGGGGAATAGCCACATACAGGTTTAATAACATCAAATACGTCAGAGCGACACAAATAAATATACAGCAATCTGTGTGCGGTGAGACCCATGCATCCAGAAGAGGATGGAAAAACCAGTAAAGGAGGCAGGTCAAGGCGTTCTCTGTAGATGTCATCATCAAGGTGCCCAATGGAGTGAACAGAGGCTAGTTTATCAAATATAGCTGTAGTAGGACCAAAACATGGTAAAGAAACAGTAAAATACACAAACATAGTATCCTTAATAGAACATTTCTTAGAAGTGAAACAAGGACCAGTATTAGGGTGCCTGGTCACAAAATCCAAATTCCTAACAGTAGAAATAGGAATGGTTAAAAACTGTAGCATACACATGACAACACAGTTAGGGGATTTCCAATGAGGACAATACCATTTAGAGATACATCTATCATGTATGATATCAGTGATTCTTCCAGACTCTAGATCGTGGAAGAGATTTTTGATGGTAGTGATAATAAATGAGCCATAGGCAGAGATAATATTTCACTGGCAATGTATTGCTTATCTTCTGCTTTATTGTTCTGTGCAATAAGGGCATTAATCTTATGTTTAGAATCTGTAAATGCCTTAGCAATGTTGTGCATATTATAAACAGTGTATCTTTCTTCCTGACAAAGGCCATCCACACCATGCAATAATAGGGGTATGATGTCATTGACCATACCAGTTTGAAACTTCTGTGAATGTGCTTTGATAGTAGCAATGTCGGCTTTATTCCAGATAGACATTGCAGTACCAAAAACACCAGTGACGGTGCCCATGACACTAGTGACATCAGATTTCTTTTAAGACTATGATCATCAGGTTTAGGTTTTCTCCTAAAATTTCCCCTATGCTTGGTGGTGTGTACCCTGGCAATAGGGTCTTGGTTACGAATCTGAAAAGCTTCTGAGCTATCAAGTAACAAAGTACTATAAAACAGTGATGTATTAGTAGTGTGACACATACCAAATTCTTTCATATTCCAGTAAGTCAAGTTAAATAAAACAGGTATATGTATATATTGTAGATTGTTAATGAGCCAGATAAAGCAGTGACTGCATGACCACTACAAGGACCAGGGTTTGTTTTGAACATTCAAACAGCTGTTTCTCAGTAGGGGTAACACAGAGAGGTGCATGGCAGTTGATGCCATGTTGTGTACAGCACAACATTTCCTGGCAGAGTCTTTAGACAATGAATCACAATATGATGGGTTGATTAAGGCAGTTATATTGTATAAACCAGAATGTATAAGAGAGGTTTGGTGCAAGGACAAAGTACCATTTGGGGATAATTTTATGTTGGGCTATTCATGGAAAGTTCCCTTGGAAAGTTTGGCCATGGGGAGTATTTGTCCTTGAGACTTGGTTTGCCACTCAATTTGTAGGATAGATTTATCAGGAGCAACAACTGAGGCAGTGAGGTAGGCATCCGAACCTTCCTGGACAGTAATCAAATTGTTGGAAATATTGATGGAGACTCCCTCTGGGGTAGTTGCAGGTGGATCAAGGTGAGGAAGGCGGTGCTTTACTGTGCCTTGGATACAGGGGTTAACTCCTGAGATGAGGAGAAAATGGAACAAGATAGCCATCTTGTCAGTGTATCTGAAAAGGAAAATCAAACATTAGCAAATTAGTACTGTTCCACCCAACGGGGCGAGGAAAAGTGATTATACTCATTTATACAGTTTCAACTGGTTTGCGTGTAACCATTTGTCAGTCAGTTTGTTGTTTTGCATGAGTCTAACCTGAAAGACTGCTGGACTGAGTTTGTTGACAATTGGATAGGGCCCTTCCCACTTACTGGAGAAAGAATGGGTCGGATGCGCAAATCTGAGAACCATTACTTGATCCTCAACTTGTCAATCCGCTTCTTGTGTGTGTTTGTCAAACTGAATCTTGAACTGTTGCTAGGCCTTGCCCATGTAATTTGCAGCATATAAATGAGTGCGTATAAGGTCTTGTCTGAGTTTTTCCACATAGTGGTCCACAGAGACACAGTCTGTGGTAAGGGTGTGCAGGTCAAACAACAGGTGTTCGGGTAATCTTATGTTTCTACCAGTCATCAACTCAAAGGGTGTCAAATGGGTGGTGGCTGAGGATGTGCCCCTAATTGACATAAGGAGTAATGGCAGTAGGGAATTCCAGTCCTTGGGATTTTCCTTAATGAATTTGGAAAGCATTTGCTTAATCCGTCTGTTGGCCCTCTCTACTTGACCTGATGATTGTGGGTGATAGGATATGTGGAATGTTTAATGAACTCAGAGGAGTTCAAGTGCTTCTTTCATCGTCTCACCTGTAAAACGGGTTCCTTTGTCTGAGTCTACCTTGAGAGATAGGCCCCACCTGGAGAAAATCTGTTCCACCAGGATTTTGGAAGTGGTTTTATCAGTGCATGTCTTAGTGGGGAAAGCCTCAACCCACTTAAGAGAAAATATCAGTTACCACAAGGGAGTATTTGTTGTTTCTGCTGGTATTGGTCAGAGGACCAATAAAATCAATCTTTATGGCATGCCAAGGGCCAGAATGTTATTGTGGTAGTAGTTTGGCATTTTGTTTGGTTGGGATGGGGTTGTTTTGTGCGTAAACAAGGCAGTTGTCTATGTACTGTTTCAAATCCTTGGTGACACCAGGCCATCATGTTGTGGTCTTTAATCTCTGGAGTGTATTTTCCACTCCCTGGTGTCCGCCAGTGGGGGTATCATGCACTTGGTGCAGAAATGCAGATCTGAGATGATGAGGGACCACCCACAATTTGGTGAGGGTGTCATCTGGTTGATACCAGATGAGCTTGTCATCTGGGAACAGTTGCAACTTACCTTCATGCCTTCGGTAAAGGTTGTGGGTAGGTAAATTCTTCTCAGTACCTTTGTCCAGAAATCTTAACACATCTTTGAGTTCAGAGTCAGCATGCTGGGCTGTGGACAAATCCAAGCGGGAGAAATGTTTAGGTTTCTTCCTGACAGCTGCTATATGTACAGCCGCTCTGGCTTCTGGATGGTCCATCATCCAGGTGCCCCCCACTTGGGCCCCTTCCTTTGCAAGTGTATCCGCACTGTCATTAAAAGCATGATGGGGTCATGTATAGAGTGGTACTTAACCTTATGTACATAGAGCTTGTGTGCAAATTTCTGTGCCAGTGAATGAATGTATATTACCAGTTCCTTGTGTTTCACTGGGGTGCCATCAGACGAGGTAAAGGAGTTCTTCTGCCAGAAAGGAAGAAATTCTGGAAGGGAACAACAAACCCAGTTAGAGTCTGTGAAAATAATGGTATCCTCAGTTCCATACTGGATGAACTCGAGGTCACAGGCCACCGCTGCCATCTCCACATACTGTGATGATGCCACACTGCAATGCTTAGAAATCTTAACAGTGTTATCAAAAGGGTAAATTACTAATATGCCCATTCCTGCTATTTGTTCTCCCTGGTAATAGGAAGCTGATCCATCTGTGAAGACACAACACAATGAGTTGTTCTCAAGTAGTTGTGGAGTAGCAGGAAGGAAAGGACCTGGATCTGGTAGATCAGGTGGCTGTAGTGTACAGTCATGGAGCTCTCCTTGGAAAAGGATACCATGCACCAGCATGGATGGCATTTTGGTTGGGTGGACCTTGATGTCTCTATCTTGGAGAAGGATGGACCAGTGTGTAAGTCTGGTATTAGAGACTGACCCATCCTTCATTCTATCGGATAGCAAAAATGTTGTTGGGGTGTGGTTTGTATTAATGATCAGGAGGGAGTACCTAATGATACACAGAAAGTGCTTGATAGCCCAGTAGGTAGCCAGAAGGTTCCTTTGACAAAGGCTGTACTTCTGCTCCACTGGTGTCAAGAGCTGTGATGCATATGCAATGGGTCTCAGGGTGCCATGGACCTTCTGGGCCAGCACTGAAGACATAGCAATGTCAGAGGTGGCGCATTCCAGATGGAATGGCAAAGCTGGATTGAGGTTAATCAAAGCTGGAGCTGAGGCCAGGGCCTGTTTCAGTGATGTCACAGCTTGGGTGCGAATGGGGCCCCAAGTCCAGGGAACATCCTTTTTCAGTAGTTCATAAAGAGGAGTGGCCTTCTGAGCAAAATCACTAATAACATTTCTAGAATAATTCACCATACCTAGGAACCTCCTAAGGGTGGCGATGCTGGTGGGCAGCAGCAGATCTTGTAATCCTTGTATCTTCTTACAGGAAGGGCTTTGGCCTTCATCTTTATTCTCAGGCCCCGAAAGAGTACATCTTTCTGACATAGTTGTGCCTTTGCTGGGTTACATTTGAGGCCTGCCCTCTGGATGAAGGTCAGTAGTTCATCTAAGAGATCCAGATGTTGTTCCTGTGTGCCTGTGGCCAACAACAGATTGTCCACATACTGCAAGAGACACTGGTGTGTAGAGAAACCCTCAAGGGCATCCATCATGTGCAAATGGAACAGGGAGGTGCTGTTGTGAAACCCCTATGGTAAGCAGGTCCACATGTACTGCCTGCCCTCAAAGTTGAAGGCAAACTTATATTGACTTTTGGGGGCCAATGGTAATGACCAGAAGCCATTGGCAATGTCCAGGTCACTAAACCATTGCTGGTCAGCAGTAAGTACTCATTGCACGTCAGGTGCTGATGCCACCATTGGGGTGCAACTGGGGTGACCTGGTTTAGTCTCCTGTAGTCAATAGTAAGACTCCAGGCACCTGTGGGTTTTTCACAGGCTACACTGGGGAATTTGCAGTAGAAACACATGTCCTGATTACACCTTGCTTGAGGAGTGATTTAATTGTTTCCCTAAGAGAATGCAAGGTCTCAGGTGGAAAGGGGTATTGCTGTTGCCCCTCATGTGTTGGGCCTGTCACTTCAAAGACAGTGTGCATCCTGCCACAATCATGTTTGTTGGTGGCAAATGCCTCCAGATGTCTTTGTAGGATGGGGAGGAGCATTTGGGAAAAGCTCGTGGTTCTTAAACAAATCTATGACGTTATACTCTTCTTTTTTTTGTTCGCAGAGATTGTTGCAACCACATGCGAGTCCGGGATCATAATAGTGTGATATTGTCCCTGAATTTGTATCAGTAACATGTTGGCTAGGTCCACCACACATCTGTGTGGTGCCAAAAAGTCAAATATTATTATACTATGGTGGTCATGCAATACGATCAGCTGAAAGGTGTGATATGCCTTCAGGTTTCCCAGTGTCACGGGTAGTGGCAGGGAGCGGTATGCAAGTAACCTAGTTCCATCTAGCCAAGACATGTTGGTCCGCCATCTGGTAGACCAAGGTGATTTGTCTGGATTGTCATCCTGTAATACAGACACAGCCATGCCTGTATCCAGTAGTACTGTCAGTAGGCGTCCCCCTACCTCAGCCTCTGTGCAAGGCTTTCCATTTGTATCCAAGAGCAGCTTGTTTACAATATGGACTGGGGCCTGTAATTGTCACTCTGTACCAGTGGCAGCATGGGGGAGCTCTTGAAAGAAAGTCTGGGCCTGGTTCCTGTGAACCATCTCACCATTCTGTACCGATGCTATATAGGGAGCCGCTTCCGGGTTCAGGCCACTAGAGGCCTGAGACCCCAGACTTCCTGTATCCCCATGGCCTGTAGAGGCCTGCTTTCCTGATTGTATTGCAGCAAGGGCCTGTACTGGAACACCATCTGCTATGGAGCGCACCTTCCCCAGGATGTCTTGGAGTTGCCGATTCTCATCGACTATTTCCCTATATGAAGGGCCTTGTCTCTGTTGTTTACCCTTATTGTTCTTACAGTGTTTCTTATTCTTATGGTAGTTCTGGTTCCAGCCCCAGGATTGTTGTTGTAGTTGTTGTTGGGCCTGCTGGGGGTGTTGGTTATCTGTGGGAAGGGTCTGTTTCTCCCGGGCCTGCCCCTCCACCGTGTACTGCATCGTGGCCTCCAGAGTGACTTCAATGGCAGCTACTTTCTTGGAACTGGAGACTGAATCATGGATATAGAGTTGATGAACTCTCTCTGTTTTCTAAAGAATATCGGCAAATCTCTCCATGTTTGGATAGGTGGTTGGCTCTACCTTTTCTCTTACTGTGGGGATCATCTTCCTAAGGAACAAGGTCTTATGCTCAATGAGATCCATGTCTGCAGTTTCTCCTGCAAGGTGCTTCCCTGCTCGGTAGGCCATCCAGAGCCTCTGGTGGAATGTCACTGGACTTTCTTTCGCATTCTGTTTCACAGGGTATGCAAGCATCACTCCTACCACACCTGGGTTGTGTTCAGTGACGAGTTCAGATACTACTTCATCAAAGGTGGCATGGCCGTTCTGATGGACAACATTGGGGAGTTTCGCCCCAGGCCAGGATCTATGGTCTGGCATAGGATCTTGACCTGGTAGTCTGCAGCGAGACTAAGCATTTCACATTTAGCATGCACCTTTTCTAAGTGACAACTGAGGTTGTCGGACGGCCTCATCCGACCAGTACTGTCAGCTATTTGCTGAACAGAGTGGGCCATTTGTAGGAGATTATCAGGATGCTTAAGCGGAGGTAGATTGCCTTGGGCATCCTCCAGGGCTGCCTGAACCACGACTTCAGCCACAGAACAGACCATTCCCTCCTGTGTACCAGCCTCGTGTAGAAGCTGCTTAATCTGGCTCTTGAGAACCTGTTTGTTTTTTCTCAGAGACTGGCACAGTGCCTAAGGCATTCTCAGTCATTTTCTCTATCTTCTGCCTGTCTTCCACATTAATAACTGCTATCAGTGGTGCCGTTGGGACTAGGCCTAGGCCTGGTCCCTCCATCATGGGGGTTGCCATGTTGGCATAGCCCATGATGTGTGTCATGCTGTTGATGACGTAGGGATGTGGTGTCATGTGACTGGGGTCTGCCAAGTTGTGGATGGCGGGGAGGGGTGTCTGGGCCATAGTAGGGGGTGTGACTGGTCATTATACTGGGAAATGTCATGATCTGACTCCTCCTCTTCAGATGATATTGACAAAGCAGGGGCTATGCCTCCCATTGCCTTGATGTGACCAGCCAGCACCTCTCTCTGATGGCACAGTTTCACCATTTTATGTTCACAATCCTCATGACTCACTTTTGCAACATTCTGATGCACATCAACCTGCAACTGCTTCTGTAACACTCTATATATGGTGCTCAATTCGCAATTGTCCCTGACAGCTACTCCTAAGTCATTACGTACCTGGTTTATCTCATCGTATGACACTTCCAACTCCTCAAGCATCTGATCATTCATTCTACTTAACAAGTCATTCATTTGCAAAGCCTGTCCCTTGTCCTGTCTCAAACTTTCACACTCCTGCTTCAACATACAAAGTTCCTGCTCACTTACTTGAGCAGAATGATGCAAAAGTGAATCGTTTTCATTTTACAGAGTTTGAAGTTCAGACTCCAAATCCTGTTCATATCTTACACATTCTGTTTCCTGCAATCCCATCTCCTGTTTAAAAAATGAGATTTCCAGTTCAAGGGTTCGAAACCTCGCTTCGGAGGCTTCCAAAGCAGCATAGAGAGCTGCAAACAACAGCCCTTTAGCTTCTCGCTTTCTGGCTGTTTGTCTCATCTCTGAGTACTGGGTTGAAATCCCCAGCACAGGGTTTTTGGATTGACTTGCATCCAATGGGAGGCAAGGAAGATGAGACATCAAGTCTCAGGTCTGCGTAGATATTTGATACGGTGGCCATGGTGTGGGAGGCAGCAAAAAATCAAACTGTGAAAAGGCGCAGTGTTGTACATCAATCCACAACAGGTGCTCTAGTTCACAGGTGGGCTACTGTGCACTTGTAAGCTTACAATTCAAAACTGCTGTTGGGTGAGGTGAGTTGGCATCGACCACACCCAGTAAGAAGACAGACTTTGCGAGTGATTACAAAGTGAGTGAAAAATGGGAGAGGTGGTGCTGGAATGCACACCTACAGTCCCCACTGAGAAGGGTAAAGTTGTAGTAACAAGTGAAACTTTGCAGACTCCAAATATTGCTTGCCTGTGGTCGTCAATTGTCGGGAGGTCTAAACCTCACTCTTAGGTTCTTGACAATATTGGGCATGCAAGGAATCACAGACATGTTGCATAAGAGTAATAAAGCTTGTTTATTACTACCAAAAGGAAAATCACAGTTGCCCTAAGCAGTTCTTACCAATAGGAACTGGGAGCCAATGCCAAGCATTCCCTATACCTCGAGGAATCTCCATGTCTCCTGTGTTCTCCGAGGTAGAAGACGTAATATCATACACTATATACCTGAGATAATTACCATGGTTACTGTAAGATAGAAACATTTCTAGTTACAGAGATGAGCCCTATTGGCTAAATTAGAGGTGGCCCCTCAGTCCAACATAACATTTTGCAATATTGTAGTAGTCATCACTTTATGGAAACAGAGGTACAGTTTGTACATAGCCATGTAGTAATACAAATCATCAGAAGATGGCAATGTCAACATATATACATATATAAATATATATATATATATATATATATATATATAATCATTACAAGAACACAGTTGTCCTAACATCTTGTAAGCAAGAAATACATGTGTATATTGGAAAGTAAAGTGTATAGCAATTATGTGTGTACATATCCTGACATCTGCTCTTGTACGGTAGATGTCCTTAGCCCTATATGTTAGCATAACGTATACCTAAATGCTAGCTGTCTGCGGTATACCTCTGGGGGTACCAATTAGGGTGCAGGGACCTCATGTAACAGCATCATAAGATGCTCTTGCCTGGTGCCTTGTGAGTTCCAGGCCCTGTGCAGAGAGGGCATTGGCCTGTCTGGTTGCCTTCATATCAGGCAGCAATGTCAGCACCTGATCTATCATTGACCACAGATGCCTGTTGTAGGCAGCATGGTGTGCCTGATGAGTGGCAAAGCTGAGCATGATACAAGTCGAGGAGAATATTATATGTCTTCAGTGGTCAAACTCGGCAGAGTTCACATCTGGGGGCCAGTTGCACATCAGGTGTCTATGCCCAGAAGGGTATCCAGTACCCTCACTCCCGAAGTGAGATGAGGCAAGGTCCCTGAAGACCCTTGTGCATGAAATGCCTGTGCTGACAGTCCATAGGGGACAGATTTGTGACTGCCAGGTGTGGGACAATGATTCCTGGAAGGGAATCAGCCAGGAAAGGATGACCCAGTGGTCCGGACTGAATTTGCTAAGGAAGACATGCATCGTCGATTCAGTATTGCATATTGTGATGTAGGATAGGTGCAGGTCACTGACCAGCCTCGATAGGAAATGCTAATACTCTATCTGATCAGCACCTGAGGACAGATGGCCAGAGGTATCCTCTTCCTTGAAGGAGGAAGATGAGGAGGCTGATGAATCTGAACAGTCTGAGTCTGGCTGCTGTGGGGGACACAGGCAAAAGTCCTGCTCACCCATAGCCCTTACATACCTGAAGAAGGTGGCAGCAGTGGCTTTGAACTGCTCCCAGGTCAAGGGCCCTGAAGGACCCATGTTCCCCGGGAAATGAGGAGGGGCTGCAGAGGCAATGGGAAGAGACATTTCACCTTATCTGAGTGACCTCTGCCATGGCTAGGAGATCTTGCTGGTGATCTTGGACCTCCTGGGGATCCACTGGTCTGTGCAATTACTGGCTGCTCAACCATCTCAAAGTTGTCAGGACTAAGCCCTGAATGGGAAACTCCCCTGTGAGGAGACCAGGGCTGCATAGAACCAGAAGGGTGGACCCCCACTCCACCCAATTAAGCCTCCCTTGAAGGGGACAAGGGAAAGAAAAAGGGCTCAGCACTGTGACACATCCCTGAACCATCAAGAGTCCCCAGGAAAGGTCGCTGCCCCATGTCCTGCCCCCTCAACCTAGCTGATTCTGAGGTCGACCTCTTTCTCACTCCAAAAGCTAGGAACTTCTCCAATCCCACAGACCTTCTGAGGAAGGCTGCAGAAGACTGAGTCCCTCTTTTGGCACAGGGAGGGAAGGACATTTGGACTGACCCAAGACCCAAGTCACCATCCCCTGAGATGGAGAGTCACTATTGGCAGGCACGCTCCTGATGTCACCACTGGCATGGGAGCTAGCGCTGATCATAATCGTTGGTGCTAAGGGAAGGGATGCCTGGGAGAGCACAGAGTTACTGGGCACCGGAGAACCCTCTGACTCTGAGGAGTTGGGTAGCCAGTCCAGATCAGTCTCCCAAGCATTTGGATCTGGAGAGAAGGAGATCCAGAAGATGTCTAGATGAGCAGCCCCAGAGGTTTTCCCACCTGCGGTGCCACTTGCAGCACAGCACGAGGGCCCAGTATCACTCACAGTGCCAATCACCAGAGCTGTAATGGGTTCCAGGATACAGAATGGCACTTGTGAGCTGGGCTGAGGAGCCACCCATGCTGGGCCCAGCAGGCGTGGGCCATGACATCGGGGGAGCATGCACCTCTGAAGAGCTGACTGCCTGTGCGTTGCTCCCAGCCCGGCCCCTGAGATTCCTGGACCAACTGGTCATGCTGGTCTGTGGTGGACATTTGCCAGTGCAGCGACACTGGCACCTAGAGGCCTGCCTGTCTTGGAAGAGTGCTGTTTGTCCCCGGATGAACCCAACATGACTTGTGGTAACTAAAATAATAATAAGAAATAGATTTGGCACTGCTTGAAGAAAGAAAATGGCATAAAGTTACTAGCTGACAGCGGAACTGGAACAGAGTAAAAACTGTGTCAACAATAACATCAAAACAACTAACTAGGCCACAATGTTGCAGATGAAATTTCTTCAGCAGGTGCGAGGTGCTGCACTCTCGATGGTAGGAGAAGCAGGACTAGGGCAGAGGAGGAGATGGCCACCGTTGCTGGCTGACCCGTGAGCACCACCTAATGCATCAGCCTCAAGGGCAGCACCACCACCAGTGCTCTTTCTTCACCATACAAAAAAAAAAAAACTCACACTGGGTGCTGTGCCTCTGGCTGTCACCCAAACAGTGATAAATGGTGAAGACTGACACAGGGAAGATCAATAGTACTGTACTGTAGTTACACAATTCACATGAAGTGGTAGTTACTGCAATTACTGTTGCTTTCCTTCTGCCTCAAATTAATTCTTTCTGGCAACTATAACTAAGTATGTCACACTTTGCAACAGATGTTACATGTGCAGTTACATTTCCAGCACAAATCCATTTTTTCTGTTGCACTTTGCAACAGTTGTTCTTCCAGCATAAATTAATTTGTGCTAAAAGAGAAACGGTTGTGGATGCAAATTTAACTACCACTTCATGCAAATTGTATAAATATATACCAGTCAAATGTGAAAGTAATTAACAACTACATAGTATTTACAGTGCAGTAACAGTGTAGTTACTTCATAGAAATGTGTGTCTAACTACATAATATGCAAATGTGAAACTAACTGCCAACTAATAATAAATAATAATAATAATTTTATTTACTGTATATAGCACCTTTCAATATATCAAGGCACTGAACAGGATAAAATCATAAACTCAAATTTCAATACAAAACATCAAAACACATAAAAATACATCATAAAAACATAATAAATTACAATAAAATTCCAGTCATATTACAATTAACTTAACTATCCAAGAAGGCCATTCTCCATAAATATGATTTCAGTTCTTTCTTAAATATCTCCACGGAGGTGCACTCCCATAACTGGCATGGTAGAGAATTCCAAAGAGTGGGTGCAGTATGAGAAAATGCTCTGCTGCCTGAAGATTTTAAACTCACTCTTGGAATCTCCAACAACCCCATGTCGGCCGAGCGGAGCAATCGGCCAGGGTAGTAAGGGACCAGCAGGTCTTTCAGATAGGACGGACCCTGATAGCAAAGGGCTTTAAAAGTCAATAAAATGACTTTAAAGGTGATCCGCCACCGTATAGGAAGCCAGTGCAGTTCGCGCAGCACCGGGGTAATATGACAGGACCTACTTGTCCCAGTCAAAACCCGGGCTGCCGCATTCTGCACCAGCAGTAGGTGGCAGATTTCAACCCCAGACAGCCCAAAGTAAAGGGCGCTGCAGTAGTCTAGGCACGAGGACACAAAGGCATGGACCATTGTTGGCAAGGAGTCAGATGGAACAAGGTGCTTAACCCTGGCAATATTCCTAAGATGGTAAAAGGAAGTCCTGACGATGGCCGACACCTGAGATTGAAAAGTCAGCCTATCGTCAAGGATCACCCCAAGGTTACGCACCCATTCAGAGGTCGGTAGTGACACGCTGCCAAGAAAAATTCCAGAAGGCGTCAGTATGCGACCTCTCAATCTGACCACCCTGGTCCACCACCAAAACCTCGGTCTTCTCCGAGTTCAGGTCTAACCAACTAGACTCCATCCAGTCTTGGATTTCCCCCAGACAGTTGTTAAACACCGAGAGAGCTCCATCCTGGTCATGTGCGAAAGACAGGTATAGCTGGGTATCATCTGCATAGTAGTGAAACCTCAGCCCATACCGTCTTATAATGTTTCCGAGGGGCAGCATATACACTGCAAATAACATGGGTGACAGCACAGAACCCTGAGGCACTCCACACAACGAAGAGACTGGTCCGGAGGAAAAATTCCCCGACACAACTCTTTGTGATCTCCCAGTAAGGAATGAAGTGAACCATTGAAGAACAGTTAGATGTAACTACACAGTACTTACATAGCAGCTACATTGTAGATATACAATAACTGCAGTGTAGTTAAGGACACTTAAAACAAAGTGTTACCCAGATTTCTTGTTATCTGCTTGTCTTGTGAAATTCACAACATTCTGTCATTTGTGTGAGATCCCGTAACTGGGATTAAGATGTGCTCTTGAACTAGTATAATGTAAAGCAGGTCACCTCCACAGATTTGACTTCTGAGTTAGGGTATGGGTAACTAAACGTGGGTCATAACACTCACAGTACTGAGCTAAATAACTCCAAAACACACTGCAACACTTCGTGTTTACTTTTCATCATGTGATAGAGATCCTTATTCAACATGTTTCACAAACACCATGGTCATATACCGTAGTTATACTACTTTGATTGCTGCTCACTTTTGAGGTGCTGCCTGTATTCTTGTATTTTATTGTCTTAAAAATTAAAGATAACTTTTAGTCAGCCTGATGGTGCAGCAGTACTGCTACTGCTTGCAACACTGACGACCTTTTCTTTGGGAATGAACCCAAGCTGTCAGAGTGCTGGCTGGAGGGAGGTTGCATGAGAATCACATGGACTACTCTTCACCTCTGGGGGGGGTAATTAGTGGGATCCTGCACTTTAGTGATACCAGAGGAGGATGGGTGAGCACCTTGCCAGAACTACACATGTCAAGGTTCCAGCAGCGGTGGACATCCACGGGGCATGTGTGGGAGCATGCATGCCCTCAGGCTGATGTCACTGCATGTCTGTGCCAAAGTGGAACAAATACAAAGTAAAACCCTCTATGGCACCACTTCATGAAGGACCTTGACCTCCACCAAATGACACCACAAAGCGTAAATTTTGGGCAGACCACAGGTGCATCTCGATCTCTCCCTCAGGAGCCCCACAGTAGGGGACAAGCTACAGGACATCAGACCTGGGCAGCCTAGACAAGGTAAGTACCATGCCTGCAGCCAGAGAGTAAATAATATCTGAAAAACACACAGACACACACACACACACACACACACACACAAAATACATTTTAAATCCTTAGTTCATTTCTAGTCCACTCAATAAGAATAATTTTATTTAAAAAAAATTACTTTCACTATTACTATCCTACTTTTTGTTGCTCATAGCAGTTTAGGCTATTCAGAATATGTTGTTCCCATGCACCACATTTTGAGACTGGAAAGGAAAAAAAATATACACTTGGGGTGGGATATTCAGAAATGCACCAGAAGCAGGTACAAGAGCGGCACAGCGTAGGAACACTGCGCAGGTGTGCATCCAGTGCGATATTCACAAGTTGAGCGCCAAGGCACGTGACAGTGCAAGATGGCTGAATATTGCAGGGATGCCCAATAGTGCAACTAGGACTGCGCCAGGGAGCAAGGCAGCAGGCACCATCACACAACTAGGGTTGTGCAATGGAGCAAGGCAGGAAGCGCAGGAGCATAGCATGGGCAGGGCAAGGGACAGAGGCAGAGGGCCCCTGGCACAGTGTGGAGCAGGCCACAAGAGCAGGATACACTGCCACCACAGTGCAGGGGATGACTGGAGGGTGGCAAGGGCAGGCGCATGGCCACATGCCCTGACCACGCATCCCACTGCAGCATATGGAGGTGGCGTGACACCCATGATCACCGGCAGGCAGTCATGGGCAACACCCACAGGACGGTATGGAGCATGGCACCGAGACCAAAGCAGACAACACACAAGCCAACAGCACACACCACACCAGCCATACAGCCCAGCAGTGAACATACGCATGCCACAGGGCACACACACATGCACACACACACACACAGGCCACTGTGCACAGACCACCTGACACAAATCCCAGGCAACTGCAAACATACCACACAGCCACCATGCACACCACTGCAGCATGGCACCAATGCCATCTGCAAAGCAGACATGGACACAGTTGTGTGACACGGATGTGTGAAAATATAACTGTATTGAAACAACAAGCAACAAACAAAACTATGTACAGTTGAACAGGGATAGGGAGCAGGGAATGGGGAGGACACATTCAGGAACATAGGATGGGGAAGGGGTGGGGAGACAGGGGACATGGTAGAGTTGGAACAATGGAGGAATGGGAGGGGTGTCAGTGGAAGGGAGGGAGGGTGAAGCAGGCCAACGGGCCCCTTGGAAGGTCCTCAACTACTGGCGCTTCTGCCGCCTCCTCCTCTGTGGCCAGAACATGGCCTGTCGAATAATGCGTGCCACCACAAGGGTGGCCGTGGCGACCTGCAGGACCTGCTCCAGCAGCCTTGTATGGGCATCCACTGATTGGGATCCTAGGACAAAGGAGGGGACAAGGATGAGTGCACGCCCATAAAACCATAGCCCACCCACCGTGTGCAGCAGACAATGTTGGCATGTACCCTTCAGGGGGCACACAGCCAAACACAGTGTGCGTGCCCACACAAGCCACCATCATGACTATCCACAGTCATGCACAGCACTGCACACCACCACCAACCAGGTGCAGCATGCCACAGCCATGACAGCCATTGAATGGCCGTTGTGTGGGGCTGACAGTGGCCGGGTTGGGACCTGGATGCATCCACAGCCAACCCGCAGCAGCCACACATATGTGCCCTGGGTGCAGCATGGTGCAATGGACCATGCCGGTGAGGCATGGAATGTAATGGCCATGTGCACAGGGGGATGTGGCCCACCCCAACCCCACACAATGAAATACACCACCAAGGTGCTAACCTGCAAGCTGTGGCCTGACTGGTGCCTGACCACCTGCACCAATTGGCTGGCCGGCAACCCTCCGTTGTACACCACCACTGGCCTGCTGCTGTCCGGCAGTGGCACCTGCCATCTGGGCTCTTCATCAATCTTCAGGGCCTAGTAGGGAGACAGTGTGAGACCAACATCAACACCGGGCAGCAAGACATGGGCCCTCCAGCACAATAAACCCCATGACCTCGCACAGCGGCAGTGCCGAGGCATGGGACACCAGCTGTGCACTGCCATGTCCAGCAGTGTTCCTAGCCACTGCCCCCCACCCACAGCAGCACAGCGTGACACCCACTGGCAACCCACACAACACCGACATGGCATGGATGGGGATAAATGCACTCACCTGGCCATGGCACCGCGCCCCTCCGGACGCATTCCTGCAGTGACCTGAGCTGGTCAGGATCCCTCCTCCACAGGTCACTGTACCTGTGGTGTCACTGCTCCCCACTACGGCATGACCCTGTCACCTTCTCCAGCTCCTCAGCCACCCCCTGCCACACCTCAGTGCATGGCTGGTCCAGGGGTACCTGCCATAGAGGGCACCAATATGTGGCTCCACCAAAGCCACCAAGTTCACAAGCTCCACCTGTGTCCAGTTTGGTGCTCTTGGTGTGCTCCTGTGTGGCATGGCTCTACCTTGAACCACAGCAGCATAATGGAACCAGGGAGTGCACGAGATGCACATATGTAGGATGCGCTATACACCTGGCGATGCTCTGGCATCTCCTATCGTGCATCGGCTGGGTATAGACGATGGGGCAATGATGACACAAGCCACAGTCACCAGGGGGTCAAGGGGCACATGTAGGGGTCAAAGGGTGACACACACTCTTTGCACGGGAGCGCGACAGAGCATGGGTGGCATGGTGCACTATAGGGTCCAGTGTGCCCCATGGGCCATGTGCCAATGGCGCACATGCATGACTGTGCGTACAATGCATGTGTGCCACATGCCCAATAGTGGCTGAGTGCCATGCCGCCTGTAGCGCATCATGCGTGGGAAGCACCACCGATGTACAAAAAGTCAGTGCATGCATGCCCAGTACTATGCGGACTGCGCACATCACAGAGATGTGCCATGACATGTGCATGAGCAACCCACTGCACAATGCGCAATTCTGTAATATTCAGTGGGCATATGCAGATGAGCTAATCTGCATATCGGTGGTGCATCAGACGCATTTGCATCCGATTACAGTTGCGCATTCCCTCATTTGCATGTGATGCACTACAAAGGCGCCATGTGGCGGCACCATCACCAGACCGGTATTGCAGCCTTCACAGGTAGGACACCAAGCACTGGGCATGTGGGGTCTGTGGGGTGCCCTCGTGTGTGGCAACCAGCACTGACCTCATGTCCCCACCAACAGGAACAGCATGTCAGAGCAAAAGGAAGTTGAGGAGCAGGGGCCTGCATGGAAGCACAGGCCCAATTTCACAAGGGCGGGGTGTGATGCCCTATATGATGCCTACCTTGACCAGGAGACCCTCCTGAGTGGCTCCACAGGCACCCAGCAAGCCAGAGCAGAAGCATGGGCAGGTGTAGTCAGGGCAGTGAACCTGCAGGGCATCCATCAGAGGTCAGTGCAGAAATACAAGAAGAAGGTGGGCATGGACCACAGGCAGATCAAGGTGAAGGTGGCAGCCACCTGGGCTGCACATGCCACCATGGGTGGTGGACAACCTGAAGTGCCGCTGCTGACACTGCGGGAGGAGCTTGTGGCAATGACAATATGGCACAGTGCCATTGAAGGCGTTTCCGGTGGTGGATTCCAGATGGGGGGTAGCCTTTCTCTGTATGGTAGGTACAGTGGTGCAAGGGGATGTGGGTAAGGGGTGCTTTGGGGCGGGGGTGTGTGGCAGCGGCACTGATGTGTATATGTTCCCTTACAGATCCAGGGCACCTGCGTGTGGATGCAGGGGTAGCGGTGCCCACCCTGGATTATGTCAGGGACCTTGAGGAGCTCCCATCCACCTTCGCCGGGGTCCATGGCCCGGACCCCTGCTGAAGCCACCACACTGTCCTCACGGATGCCTGTGGTGTGGGCAAGGATGGGACCCAGGCAGTGTTACAGCAGGATGCTGGCCATAGCATCCAGTATGCTGAGACAGTGATTGGGGCAGGGTCCATGTCTGATGACAACATGGCCGATACCCAGGACAGTGGTGATACTGTACAGGGGGAGGCACCCCTACCACACACAGGACACGGCAGTGCCAATGGTGAATGGGTTGCACTGGCAGACCTGCCAGCCACACCGCCTGGTGTTGCAGTGGCTACAGTACCAGTTGCACAGTCAGGCCCATCTGGTGATGGGCGTGCAGCCTCCCCAGTGATGTTGCTCGCACAGTGGCTGGAGAGGCAGTGGCGTCAGCAGGATGGTGCTGAGGGTGGACTGGGTGCAGTGTCTGCTGCCAGTGCACTGCAGTCAGGACAGGCCCAAGAGGGCCCTACTGTGCAGCCCCCACCTGGATAGGGGGCTGTGCAGCGGGGCCGCACAACCCCTGCAGGTCGGCACAATTCCCAAGCCCCCCATGACACTGACCCGCTTGACTAGCACACCCGTCTGCTCAGGGCATCCATGGAGCAACAGATGCAGGTCATGACAGGGGTGTGTGCACTCCGCACTGAGCTGCGCCAGACCACAGGGAGGCGTGAACGGGACTTTCAGCAGCACCTGGCTAAGGCAATACGCATGCGGGAAGACACGACCACAGGCCTGGATTAGCTCACTGCTGCAGTCACGGCTGGCCTGGCACCACTGGCAACCCTGGTGCAGGGCAGTCCATGGCAGTCACTGTGGAGTACAATCTCCACCCCTCTGTCCCGGCGTCATGTGACCCCAGCATTGTCATTGCCGGGATCAGCTGTGAGCATCCCAGGCACACCTGGAAACATAGAAACATAGACTTTGACGGCAGATAAGGACCGCTAGGCCCATCTAGTCTGCCCATTTCACTACCTACAGGATAGGCCGCAGATCCTAGTTAACCAACAGCCTTTATCTTCCTGCCCCCCACAAGAATTGCCTTATGTCTGTCCCATGCATTCTTGAATTTTCCCACAGTTTTAGACCCCACAACTTCCTCAGGAAGGCTGTTCCATGCATCCACTACCCTCTCTGTGAAATAATACTTCCTCACATTGCCCCTAAACCGCCCTCCTTCTTTCTGTAAATTGTGTCCCCTTGTTCTTGCAAGTCTCTTTTTCTGAAAGATGCTACCCTCTTGGACTTTGTTGATTCCCTTGAGGTACTTGAAAGTTTCTATCATGTCCCCCCTCTCCCTTCTTTCCTCAAGGGTATACATATTAAGCTCCTTTAGTATCTCCTCGTACAGCTTCTCTTGCAGACCCTGCACCATTTTAGTTGCCCTCCTCTGGACTGCCTCTATCCTGTCTATGTCCTTGCGGAGATGGGGTCTTCAGAACTGGACACAGTATTCCAGATGGGGTCTCACCAACTGTCTGTACAGAGAGATAACAACTTCCTGTTTTCTGCTGCTGATGCCTCTCCCTATACATCCCAGTATACCCCCGGCCCTCCCTACTGCCTTCTCACATTGCTTGCTAACCTTAAGGTCATCTGATATGATTACCTCCAGGTCCCTTTCCTGTTTTGTTGTTGTTACTACCTCCCCACCCATTGTGTATTCTTCCCCTGGGTTCTTGTTTCCCAGGTGCATTATTTTGCACTTCTTTGCATTGAATCCTAGCTGCCATACATCTGACCATTCCTCCAACCTTGCCAAGTCCCTTTTCATCCTTTCCATGCCTCCTTGTGTATCAACCCTGTTGCAGATCTTTGTGTCATCTGCAAAAAGGCATACTTTTCCTTCCAGTCCCTCTGCAATGTCACTGATGAAGACATTAAAAAGGACTGGACCCAATACTGAACCCTGCGGTACCCCACTAGTAACCGCCCTTTCTTCAGAGTGGACTCCATTTACAATTACCTTCTGTGTCCTGTTGTCCAGCCAATGTTTTACCCAGGCTACCACCCTGGGACCCACTCCCAGGCTGGTTAATTTGACTATCAATTTTTTGTGTGGGACTGTGTCAAATGCCTTGCTAAAGTCTAGGTAGGCCATGTCCACAGCCCCTCCCTGGTCTACTACTTTGGTCACCCAGTCAAAGAAATCTATTAGATTCGTCTGTCATGACCTTCCCGCTGTGAACCCATGCTGCCTTGGATCCTGTGCTCCACTGACCTCTAGGTACTCAACTATTCTTTCCTTCAGAAGTGACTCCATCACTTTCCCTACCACAGAGGTCAGACTGACAGGTCTGTAGTTTTCTGCCTCTGTTTTGGTCCCACTTTTGTGAAGGGGAATCACATCCGCCTTCCTCCAGTCCTCAGGTACCACACCATCCTCCCATGATGTATTAAAAAGAGTAGCCAGTGGTTTCACTAGTTCCTTTCTTAATTCTTTTAGAATTCTGGGGTGAATTCCATCAGGACCCATTGCTTTGTCCACCTTCAGTTTTAGGAGTTCTTGCAGAACCCTTTCTTCTGTGAAAGGACTGGGATCGACCCCCCTATCAAGAGTGCTTCTGTTAATTGGATTAGACACTTCCCCCTCCTCTTTTGTGAATACTGAGCAGAAATATTTGTTCAGTATTCTGCTTTTTCACTGTCCCCCTCTGCCCACCCACCGTTCATTCTATTCAGCCTCACTATCCCTCCCTTTGTCTTTCTATGCTCGCTGATGTACCTATAAAGGTTTTATCCCTTCTTAACTGAGTTGGCTATCTTTTCCTCAGTTTGGGCCTTACTATTCTGACTTCCCTCCTGCTTCTTTCTGCCTTAACTGGTACAGCTCTCTGTCCTGCTCCTTCTGTGTTTCCTTATACTTCCGGAATGCTATCTTTTTCTTCCTGACTTTCACAGCCACCTCTTGAGAACCATAGTGGCTTTTCTTCCATTTTGATTTGTTTATTTGCTTCACACAAAGGCTTGTTGCATCTGTGATGGCAGTTTTGATAATTCCCATTGTTGCTCCATACCTCCTTCTAGCCTGTTTGCTAGTGCTTTTCTGAGGCACTCTCCATCTTGCCAAAGTCAGCCCTCCCAAAGTCCAGTACCCTCACTTTTGTATGGCTTGACTCTGTGGCTAGGTTACGTGAACCACACTGTTTGATGGTCACTTGTCCCCAGATGGCAACCTACTTCTAGATCTGAGATCCTCTCCACTGCCCCCCGTTTGAGAGTACGAGGTCTAAGATTGCTCCCTCACGAGTGGGTTCCGAAACTAGCTGTCTAATGCCTGCCACCTGTAGGGCATCAAGAATGGCCCTGCTCTTGGATGTGGCTGCAGCAAATGTGCTCCAGTTAACATCTGGCATATCCAGGTCTCCCATCAACAGTATCTCCCTTTCTCTGCCATTCTAAGAATGCTTTCCATCATATCCTTGTCCATTCCTTCCCCTGACATGGGGTCTGTACACAACCCTGTGCGGATTGTGGTGCCCTTTCCAGTCTCAAGGTGACCCAAGTGCCTCCTCTCCTCCTGTTTACTCTTTTGTTCAGTTGCTTTTATCCCTTCCTTTACATAGAGAGCAACTCCTCCCCTCTTCTCCCTGCCTGTCTCTCCTGTAGGTTATGTACCCTGGTATGTTAACATCCCAGTCATGGTTCTCTGTGTACCATGTTTCTGTGACTGCTACGATATCCAGGCATCCCTCTTCCAGCCGGCCTGTTCGGGGGGCCTGCAGATGCCTGCGAGGGCCTGGTCTCATTCTCGCAGCAACACACCTGGGGGTATGTCTGTGATGGTATCACGTCAATTCGTCGCAAACAAAACAGCGCAAGCATTACAGCGCAGATAAATTAGCGAAATAAAATTCAGCGTAATTGTTAAACTGCCGCAAGTCCGCTCAGCGCATCGTACATCAAGTTAATAAAATAAATAAATTAGCGACATCATTTCAATTTCAGCTTTCACTGATAGAACAGTCCATTAAATTATATTGGCTCTAAACTGTTTACCCAGTACATGAAATACCGAAATAAAATTGCTGGACATCATTTCAACTTCAGCTTTCACTGATAGAACAGTCCATTAAATACCGAAATACCAAAATGGAAATAAAAATGTTCTTCAGCTTAAACACTGAAATAAATTGGCTCTAAACTGTTTATAAATAATAAATTAGCGAAATAAAATTCAGCGTAATTGTTGAAATACCGAAATAAAATTGCTGGACATCATTTCAACTTCAGCTTTCACTGATAGAACAGTCCATTAAAATATATTGGCTCTAAACTGTTTACCCAGTACATGAAATACCGAAATAAAATTGCTGGACATCATTTCAACTTCAGCTTTCACTGATAGAACAGTCCATTTAATTATATTGGCTCTAAACTGTTTACCCTGTACGTGAAATACCGAAATACCAAAATGGAAATAAAAATGTTCTTCAGCTTAAACATTGATGCAGCATTTTCAGCAGCGTACCCTTACCTTGTGTCAATTAAGCGCAGTGCAGTGAAAATATAATCCTTTATTAATTAATAAAACATTTAAAATCTGATGAAAGCTCAGCTTTTAGACTTGAAGTTGAAAGTTATGTGCCACTCCATGCAGGTAATCAATGACGGAGCAGGTGCCATAACTTTCTACTACCACGCAACCGTCTTGCAGTGTCCCTATACTTCTACGCTGAGCTGGAGGTTAGGTATCCTGCAAGATACTGCTCAATACGTAGCTCGTTCATGTTTTGTTCTGTTCTCAGGGCTCGTATAAATTTCCAGATTGTCGGGTGACTGGCTCCTATCAGGCTACTGAAACTGTGGTGCCAACCCTCTACTGCATTATATGTGCGTGGCAACCCTTGGGAAACAGCTGAATGGCAGTTCAAGAATTGGATCGGGAATAGTGGGCTCCTTCGACCGCGCCGTCCCAAAGGTCTTCCAATACAAGTGTCCTCAAAATAATCTATGTATGGTGCTAGGACCTCCTCATGCTCAGCATAAAATTCTGAATTTCGCAGACTTTCAAATGCATCCACAACATCATTTATGGGAACATATGCTAGGGCTGCAGTCATTCTTATGTTTAGTGCATAGTTCTCGTCTACAGTGTACTTCTTTAAAATTTCTGGACAATCCTGCACCTTTCGCCATAATGCCTGACAAAGATGAAAAAAACAACCCCTTGCTTGTGCTTCTGGAAATTGGCATGCAAAAGCACACACAGCTGCTTGCTCAAAGTCTGTCATCACAGAAAGCGGAGAGAGTGCAGGTCATAGGGACTTCAAAATAGAAACAAGCTCGATGTACAGTGGCGTGAAAAAGTATTTGCCCCCTTCCTGATTTTCTCTATTATTGCATATTTGTCACACTGGATGTTTTCAGGTCTTTAGAGAAAATGTAATATTAGAAAAAGGGAACCTGAGTGAACAAATAACACTTGTTTTTTTTTTTTAATTTCACTTATTTAATGAAAAAAAGTTAACCAACACCAACTGGCACTGTGTGAAAAGTAATTGCCCCATTACACTTAATAACTGGTTATGCCACATTAGGCAATGACTGCAACCAAACACTTCCTATAATTCAATATCAGTCTTTCACATCGCTGTGGAGGAATTTTAACCCACTCTTCCTCGCAGAACTGCTTTAATTCAGTAACATTTGGTAGGTTTTCGAGCATGAACTGCTCGTTTCAGGTCCTGCCACAGCATCTCTATTAGGTTTCAGTCTGGACTTTGACTAGGCCACTCCAAAACTTTAATTTTACTTCTTTTTAGCCATTCTGATGTGGACTTGCTTTTGTGTTTTGGATCATTGTCTTGCTGCATGACCCAACTACGCTTCAGCTTCAGCTGACGGAAGGATGACTGGACATTCTCCTTAAGAATTTTCTGGTACAGAGCAGAATTCATGGTTCCTTTAATTATGGCAAGTCATCCAGGTCCTTAGGCAGCAAAGCATCCCCCTCACACTACCACCACCATGTTTGACTGTTGGTATGGTGTTCTTACTGTGGAATGCTGTGTTTGCTTTACGCAAGACATTATGGGATCCACGTTGTCCAAAAGTTCCACTTTGGACTCATCTGTCCATAGAACATTTTCCCAAAAGCTTGTGGATCATCCAGGTGCTTCTTGGCAAATGAGAGACGAGCATTTATGTTCTTCTTGGTTAGTAGTGGTTTCCGCCTTGCTACTCTCACATGAAGCCCATTTTTGCCCAGTCTCTTTCTGATTGTGGAGTCATGAACACTGACCTTAGCTGAGGCAAGAGTAGCCTGCAGTTCTTTGGATGTTGTTTTAGGATCCTTTGAGACTTCTTGGATGATTTTACACTGTGCCCTTGGAGTAATTTTGTCAGGCCGCCCACTCCTGGGAAGGTTCACTACTGTTCCAAGTGTTCTCCATTTGGAGATTATGGCTCTCACTGTGGTTCGATGGAGTCCCAGAGCCTTAGAAATAGCTTTGTAACCCTTTCCAGACTGACAGGGGCAACAAATTTTTTCTGATCTTTTCAGGAACTTCCTTTGATCATGGCATAATGTGCTTGTTGAATCTTGTGCTGGCAACGTGACTCTGATGGTAAGGGCCAAAATAAGTGAGGTTTATATTGAGCAGGGCTGGCTGTAATCAAGCCTGGCTGTGTTCAATCAGCTGACTCTAATTATCCCTTTAATTGGGTTGATTTAACTAGGGGCAATTACTTTTCACACAGTGCCAGTTGGTGTTGGTTAACTTTTTCATTAAATAAATGAAATAAGTAAAAAAAAAAGTGTTATTTGTTCACTCAGGTTCCCTTTATCTAATATTATATTTTGTCTAAAGACCTGAAAACATCCAGTGTGACAAATATGCAATAATAGAGAAAATCAGGAAGGGGGCAAATACTTTTTCACGCCACTGTAAGTTGAAGTTATGCATGTAGTCATGAGAGCAAAAACAGTCGGAATAGCAGCATTAAATCGAACCCCATGAATTGTGTATAGTTGAGAGAATAAAGGTGGAGTAACCTTAAATGTGCCATCTGCATACCAATTATCTGCTGTTGCTATATATTCAAGATTTTTTTTGGTGCTAAAAATTAGCAATTGTTCATGGTCTTGGCAACCACTGTCATGTAGCAGAAACTGATCACCATTATCAGACAGGCAGTATTCTTTTGGTATTTTTAATTCAGCTAAACTTAAAGGCAATGCAGGAGCAACACATGCCTTTTTTGCCTGCATGCTGTGCTGTTCGTTTCAGACAGCTAACAGAAGGCAGTTTACTTCTAACAGCTCGATGTAACTCACGGTGGCTCCTGCCACAATTTGCTGTGTTCCTCTAGTGAGGTAATTGCCTTTTCCTTCATGACTGCAATTACTTTTTAACTTCAATTTCACCAGCATCTGGCACATGATTATGGGAATTAATGTAGACACGATATAATCGCACGATAGTATAGCATCTTGCAGTGCACTTGAGTTTATCGCATTCTGCACATTTCCAATATGTTTTACCGGAGTGAACTCTCTCTTTACGGTACAAATATCCTTGCTCCGCAAGCAGCTGCTGCCCTCACTGGCTAAGAACGAATGACAAAGGCATGTTGGAATCAGTGATACAATCGAGACTAACATAATGAATATATTTAAATGCATTTATTAGGTGATTGACTGAAACCTGTTACTAATTGTCTGTATGTCTGAATTAGTGTGTTGCTATGTGGCGAATTATTGACTTGCAGGTTTTTTCGATTATAAGGCTATTGTCTGAATTAGTGTGTTGCTATGCGGCAAATTATTGACTTGCAGGTTTTTTCAATTATAAGGCTATTCGATGAATTAGTGTGACGATGAATTTATATGTGCTGATATTGATGTGCGGTACTTGTATGCGCTGAGATAATTTGCGATGAGTTGACATGGAACCATCTGTGACACCCCTGTGGCTGCCGCAAAGCCTGCATCTGCTGGGCAGTCTAGGTGGAGCCGTCCACGTGTTCATGGTGGCTGTGCACCTGCGTGGCAGACATGATCTGCCACCCTCCCTGTCCGCTGCCTGCCGCAGCCCTGTATGCACGGAGGTGTGGTATTTTCATGTCCATATCTGGGACATGACATCTGTGGCCACACATCATGCCTGCCTTGTCCACACCCTCTGGACCACTGGCCACCGTGGCATGTGCATGATGATGCCATCACAGCACCAGCCGCCACAGTGCACCGGTGTTCAGCTTCTGACACATGCCCTCTGGTGGCCTCAGGGTGTGTGTGCGTGTGTGTGTGTGCCCATGTGACTGTGCCTGTGTTGGTGTGGGTGTGTGGGGCTGTGTGGGTGGGGTCCACTGTTCTGTCAGGGGTGCTTCCACGGTGACCTGTCCCTAGTCCATTGTCACCCCCCCGGCAGTGTCTGTTGTGGGGCCCTGCTAGCCATGTCTGTTTACTGGGCCCTGGTCCCTGTGACCTGTATGTGTGGACCTGTTCACCTACCTGCATGTACCATAGTGCTCCCCTGCAATGGTGTCCCTGTGCTGCTGGGCCATCCTGTGCAGCTGGGGCTCCCATCATCCAGGGGGGTTGCCCATCACTGCTGACCCCGGAGTCTGCTTTGTCCCCACTGCTGTTCCTCTCTTTGACCTCGACAGCTATCCCACGGTTAGTGGCAATGTTGTGTAGCACACAGCCGGCTAGGAATAGGCCACAGGCCTTCGAGGGGCTGTACTGTAGGGCACCGCCGGACCTGTGCAGGCAACAGAATCATGCCTTCAGCAGTCCAAACACACACTTGATGATGTTCCGTGTTCTGGCGTGTACCTCGTTGTATCTCTCCTGCGCTGGGGTCGACGGGTGCCGGTATGGGGTGAGCAGCCAGGGCCTGAGTGGGTATCAACTGCCACCTATGGGGGAATATGGTGGGTTAGCACATTGATCTGTGTCACTGTCCCCCTACACAGCCGAACCGTCTACACCCCATGCATTGCATCACCCCCCATGCCCTGCCCTGTTGCGGAGGTCTGCCCTTTCCTGCTGCATACTCACCTACTAGGTGGCTGGTGCAGTTGTCCCCACTCTCAGACCTGTGGCACAGTGCAGACTGGTGCCAGATGAAGGCATCATGTGCTCCCCCAGGGTGTGTGGCACATATACTGATTATGCGCCCCTTGGCATTGCACACCACCTGGCAGTTGACACTGGGGTAGCCCTTCCTGTTGACGTAGGCCACCCCCTCCAGCCCCGGTGGTGTGCGGATGCCTATGTGGGTGCAGTCAATGGCCCCTAGCATTCCAGGCATATGTGCAACACTGTGGAACTCCTGCATATTTGCTGTACGCTCCCCCTGTGTGCTGGAGAAGTGGATGAATTCTGCAGCATGTGGTAGCAGTGCATTGAGGAATGAGGAATTGTGTGAGGAGCCATGATGCGGCAGACTGGGTTATGCCTGTGGTGTCCTTTGTTGGTCTCTGGAAGGTGCCCATGGCAAGCAGACACATCACGGCCATGACCTTGGTCTCCACTGACAGGGCGTGGCTCCGTCTCATGGGTGCCTGCATCTCGTCACTACACAGCTCACAGAGTTGCCTCAGAATCACCCAGTTCAGGCAGTACCAGCCCACAATCTCAGTGTCGCTGTAGTGTTCAAAGGTGGTGCGGGCACGATATCACCTTTTCTGGGCATACCGCTGATGGGCCCTTCCACTGCCGTGCCACTTAGCTGCCTGCCTCCTCACACCCCTCATTACTGCCTCCATCAGGAATATTGCACTGGCCATGTCCCAGCCTGTCTGACCCCACTCCACAGCTGTCTCCCTGTGCTTCCCCAGCTTTATGCTGCTGCTTGGGCCCCTGTACTAGGTGCATGTATGTGTGGGGGACCCACATGCATGGTCTGGCCTGCCCACAGACTCAGTCTGGGTCCCACACTCTGTCCAACTGCCCATTGCACCTCCTGCCTCTGTGACTGTCCTGCACCCCTGCTGCTGTCCTGCCTGGCCAATGGCCCTAACCCTGTTACAG
This sequence comes from Neoceratodus forsteri, assembly GCA_016271365.2. Classification (NCBI taxonomy): domain Eukaryota; kingdom Metazoa; phylum Chordata; order Ceratodontiformes; family Ceratodontidae; genus Neoceratodus; species Neoceratodus forsteri. The sequence continues at coordinate 422,716,413 of CM057451.1, forward strand.
TCTCACACTGTCTCTGTCCCTCACTCTGTCTATCTCTCACTCTCTCTCTCCCTCTCTCACCCCTGCTCCACTAGGCACAAGCGACCGTCCCCTGCTTGCGCCATCCTTTTATAGGCTCAACTTTGCTCCGTGCATGTCCCAGTTGCTCTGTGCTTGCACCATTGGCCTGCTGTTGAATATCACACTGCGCTGTTTATTCATGGCTATGCCCCCTGCACTTCTGCTTGCATTCATTAGGCTTGTGCATTGGTGCACTGCAATTTGTGCAGTGCATTGTTACCCGCTGAATATCGCTCTTTGGCGCATTTCTGCCGTTGTGCTGGTGCATCTTACTTGCACAACTGCTTTGAATATCCCACCCCTTATACATTTGTTTAATTTAGAACAATCATACTGTACCCCTAGACATTTTTTTTCTTTTACTCACAGTTTGCAAAACATAGTTGTTTATTCCTAATGCCTTTTTCTAGTGCTGTGCAGAAGTTTCAGATTCTAAAGTAACACAATTCTGTGGAATTTCAGAATATTCCACCTAACTCTGTGGAATTCTGAAATTTCATCAGCAAAATGGTTTTCATGGATTAATATACTTTTTCAGCAAAACCATGAAAATTATTCCTCGGTTTACATCAAAATGCTTTTCAGAATGCTGTGTAACTCAAAACTCAGTTCAGAAGCAGAATTCCTTTTCCACACGCATTCTGCCAACGGAATTCCGCATTCTGCTCAGCTCTGCTTTTTTCCCCTTTCTTTCCATCTTGACAATCTCAACTAAAATAAAGCATGTGAATTCAAATAATATGTTCATCATTTGTGGTTAATTTATTCGCCTAGTGTGCAGGAGCTCTTTTTCAGAAATACTGCACTTATTAACATCTTATAACTCTGGCATAGGCCATGGTCTATAGACATTGTGTGCCATGTTTTCTAAGTGCTTATACACATAACCACATATGCATGAATGTTCAAGTCTGTACACAGACCACAAAGTCTGACTTAGACTCAGACAAGTATCTGAAGTATATTCAAAGCTATTCTTGGCAAATTAATTCTTCCATTTCTCTATGCCCACTCATATCATTGTTGCGAGCAGAATTGTGCATGCCTGCATACCTATTAAAAATAATTACTTAGGCTCCAACAGTATAAGCTTCAAAGTGTAGCTACATTATTTTAAATATTAAACATATCTGTTTACCAACAGAAAATCTCTAAGTTCACCTACGTTAATTCCTAAATCTGCTGTCTATGAGTGGACTCTTTAGGAGCTTAAATATTATACATAAAGAACAACTCCAACTTTATGAAGGAAAGGGTGGTCAGGAAAGAGAAATGGAAAACACTAAATCAGTAAAAAAGGATACTACGAGGTCTTAGACTACCTGTAAAATGTAATCTGGTCTTTGCAACACCAGAGTTTGATGATAAGTGGGATGGCATCTGCAATAGGGGTTCACTAGATTGTATCCTAGTTCTTATTGAAGCCTTAAGAGTACAATCTGCAAATCTAGGGGAAGAGGTAAAACAACCACATAGAGCAATACAAGAGTGAAGTAGACATAGCAGAAAATGAAGATTGTCTATTAAGAATTAAGAAGTGCTTGGAGGAATAGTAAGGGAACATTGTCAGTCAGAAGTTCAAGAAATTCAAGAGACCTAGTGAACTGCAGAAACAAAAAGGCCTATTGATGAAGTAAAGGTTTGAGGGGAGAGCATACGAATGGGCAACGCGGTCCAAGACTCCCCACCAAACAGCTGGGAATAAGCAAATGGTAAGTGGAATTACAAAGGAGCACAGTGAACTAAAAATAGTTAATTTCAAATAAAAGCACAAAATGCCAGACCATTTGTCTTTTATTATATACCAGTTTTATAAAAAAATAAATATTTTCTTTTTGATATTTCTTTAAAGGAACAGTGCAGAAACACATACATGTGCAAAACAGCTATGGCAAAAAGCTGCTTAGCATAACTAAATGCCCAGTCTTTTGCAACCGAGATGCCTGGTGTGATGGATCTGTTTAATAAGTGCCTGGCTGAGATCCAAGACAGGATGTCATTGATCTGGCTAAGACTCAAGCATGGTAAAAGTGAAGTATTGGTGGTTGAACTGGGTCACAGTGTGAAAGTAGCAGCTGAAGACAGAAAGACATGGCTTTGGCATGGCACAAATGGGCTTGTGGCTGCTGCTAATATAAGAAATCTGTGAGTCATTCTGGATGAAGGGCTGACTTTCATGGCTCAGGTGTCAGCAGTTTTCCGGAATGGTTTCTACCATCTAAAGAACATTTCCCAGATTAAATCCCTTATTTTTCCTGATGACCTGACCACATTGGTGCATGTTTTTGTGACCTACAGGCTCAGTTACTATAATGCTCTATATGTTGGGGTCAGTAGAGGTACACTGCAGCATCTGCAGCTAGTGCAGAATGCAGCTGCTAGGATACTGACTGGCCTTTCAAGATCTAGCCATGTCTCCCCAGTGCTGCGTGTACCTCATTGGCTGTCAGATAGGTGGTTTAGTCCCTTTAAAGTTGGGTTGCTAACTTACAAGGCCCTACATAGACTACATCATGGTTACCTGTCTGATCTCCTGCATCTGTACACATTCTTATGCCCTCTCTGCTCCATTGAGGAGATCCTCCTGGCTAATCCCAGGGCAAGGTTAAAAACTTCAAGGATGCAGGCCTTCAAGGTAGTAGGTCTGTTCCTTTGCAACTCTCTTCCAAGTGCCCTGAGGGAACCCTTTTGGTGGAAACCTTTTTCAGGGGTCCTAAAATCTACTTTTTTGAACAGGCTTATGGTGAGTAAGGCTCCCCACGGTTAGCTGCCCTAATACTTTTAGCTTTAAGTAGTTAGTTATGTAATCATTTATTGGAAATAATTGCAGTTCATTGCTGCTACTATGCTATTTGTAATGACGCACTGAGCCTCAGGGAAGGGTGCCACAAAAAAGAATAAAATTTACTACAATATGCAGTCTCAAATTGTCCTTTAAATGCCAATATTAAGTTGGGCTTAGTTTGTCTGTAAGTTGAAACAGAACACAAGCTTTAAACTACTATTTGAGCACCATGACTGGGACATGGCCATACTGGACTACACTCTATTTAGGAGAGACAGGGTGTGGAGGAGAGGTGGCATTTTATGTTTAGGAGAAAATTAAGGGTGCGGAGGTCCTGGTGAACCAAGGTGAGGAGGGGCTAGAAGTACTTTGGGTCATCCTGGAGACAGGTTCTGGGACCATTATTCATACTGCAGTTTAGTACTGACAACCAGTACAAGGGGAGGAGATGGACATGGCACTATGGGAGGCTAGTATCCCATTATATGGGCAACTCAAATTGAGCAACTCAATTTGAGTCACTCTATTTGAGCATCTGTAGAAATAACGAGTAGTAAAGACAGTGAGAAGGCTGAAATATCAAGTGTAACTAAAGAGTGATAATGAGAAAGGAGGAAAAGAGTGAGCAGTTGCTCCAACTCTGTCAGCTGTTTTGGTACTCACTATAGTGTGGATTGCCATTTTATTTTTTGCTAATTTCCATTTTCCCTCTTTTGTCTGCGCCTTTGTTTCCTTGTTATTATGATGTGGACTGGGGAGCCCATCATCACTATTGTAAGTAATGGGGGATTAAGGTCACTGAGGTTCAGTTGAACCATGGTGAGGAGGGGCTGGAAGTGCTGTGGTCTTCCTGGAGACAGGCTCAGGGAATGCTATTCATACTGGGTGGTGTACAGACCTCCAGCACCAGGGGAGGAGATGGACTTGGCAGTATGGGGAGCCGTCATCAGGATGGCAATGAAAGGGGGATGTGATGCTAGCTTGAGACTTCAATCTGCTGGATGTAGAGCAGAACTTTCCAGCTGCAGCCTTGACAAGGAACAGTGCCATCATTGACTCCCTACAAGGGTATTTTCTTAGGCAGTTAGTAAAAGAAACTACTGCAGAAGAAGCAGTGTTGGACATGGTGCTAACAAACAAGGACAGTATTTCAGAAGATACAGTGGGCAGTCTCTCAGGTACCAGTGATCACCATACAGTGTAGTTCAACATAAGGAAATCAGCAGGGGTGAAACACATGAAGATAAGGGCCCTGAACTTCAGGATGGTGTATTAAAAAGAAATATGGCAGCCTGACTGAGAAATTGCCTCAAAGGGGAAGATCACCAAGGAGGAGTAGAGGCACAGTGAGAGAAAATAAGGGAGGGAATAATTAGAGCAACAAACCTCTTTGTGAAAGAGGTAAAAGCAGAAGAAGAAAAAGCAGACTGTTTAGGTCTCCAAAAAAGTGTCAAAGTTGATGAAAGAAAAGAGGGTAGAGTTTTACAGGCACAACAAAATGCAGAGGGAGGAAGACAGGAATGTGTACCAAGCAAAGCAGAAGGAAGCACATAAGGTGGTTAAGGGAGCAAGGGTACAAACATGAGGAAGGATTGCTAGAGGGGTTGCTGAAAAAACATAAGACTTTTAGATATGTAAGCGAGAAGAAAAGAGCATGGAGAGGGATAGTGAGGATTAGAAGGGAGAGGAAACAGAGGGTAGTGGTTAACGGCACTCAGTCTAAAGATGGGAGATTAACCAGAGGTGTACCATAGGGTTTGGTACTGGGGCCAGTCTTTTTCAATGTCTTCCTAGGGGACATGGGAGAAGAACTGAGTGGAAGGTATGCCTTTTTGCAGATGACAGCAAAATCAGCAAAAGGGTTGACACTCAGTAGAGGGTGGAGAAAATGCATAGAGATCTACAGAAACTTGAGGAGTGGTCAAAGACATGGTAGTTGAGGGACAATGTCAAAAAGCAGAAAACCATGCACCTAGTGCATAAGAACCCCTGTACAGATGAGTATAACATGGAGGGGAGGTCCTGACACTCATAAAGGGTAGAACTTTGGTGTTATTATATCAGAGTATCTCAAGGCGGCAGTGCAGTGTGACAAGGCTGTGGGCAGGGCTAGTGGATGTTGGAATGCATAGGGAAAGATATCTCCAACAGGAGAAGAGAGGTGGTGCAGCCACTGTATCATCCCCTGGTGCACTTTCACCAAGAGTACTGTGTCTACAGATGTAGAACAGGCAGGGAACACTTGGACAAACTGCATTGGCAAAGTAGTCAATTTTTTCAACAAATTCTATGTGTCAATGTTGGTAGTTGTTTCCAATGCTACCCTTTGTAATACTAGCAGCAGAGCACAAGTGAGTCAGTTACAACAATTGTCTATTGGTCTATGCCTATGCATTCAATTATATTTTGTTTGAATGTTTTTAAATAGTGTTTGTGTTTTGATACCCCTCCATAATACCAGGTCCTATCCATTGCCAGCTAGAAGTTTAATGCTTGTATTCTGTTAAACTGGCAGGCAAATTAAGACACAAAATAATCTTGGCATTTAAAAGGTAATTTGAGACTGCTTTTCTCATATTTATGCAGGGAAAATTTGACTCTGAGCGGCTTTTCAATGAGAAATATTACCCATACAAACTAATATTATTTAAAAGCCAGCAGGACACACTTTGATATGTTAATGCAGAGTCAACTCAGTTATAAGAGATAAGGAGCCAGATATTCAAAACTTTGCACCGGGCAAAAAACATTTGTGTAGGTTTAGCGCTGGATTAGCACATGTCTGCTATATTCAAAAGACCAAACAGCTCGGGTAAACTGCATTAGCACCAGGCAAAATCATAATGTATGCAAGGGGCAAACTGACATGAATACAGGCGCAATGCTATATTCAGCGACTAGCATCAAAGCAAAGTGGTTTTGCGTGACTTAGCGCAACACTTAGCGTGGTGAACATTACCGCCCAGGAAAAGCTTGTCTTAACCCTGGGCAATCAGCTCTGTGCGACACTATGGCTTTGCGAGGTGTTTGCACAGGTTTTGCGTGGGTTTTGAGTGACCCTAACAAATAAATATGACACATAGACAAAGCCAAACGTAGAGGAAGCATGTTGCTAACTGATGGCATCACAATGATGCCATCATCTGCCACCAGTCCCAGCCATGCCAGGCAATAAGTAGTGACCCTACCGCCAGTGAACAGCATGGCAGTGTGACCATACAGCACACACCTGCGGACCACATTTCTGTGGACACCAACAGATGCCAGCACACACGTGCAGCACTGTGGGCATGGAGGATATTGAGGGGGGAGTGTATGGGTGGCCAGGCTGTGCCACACACCAGGTGTGGCCACAAGGCTGGGACACATCATGTAGTTCACATGGGCCACTATTGGGAATACCCCAACACCGGTGTGTCTTTCGGATAATATATGTCCCCCCCAGCCACATACTGCACAGCTGTACAACTGCCACAGCACACAAAGCCAGACATGTATAAGTCACTGTGAGCATTCCATGCCAGAGGTGCAGCATCTGTGAGTCACACAACAGCGCAACAGTAATGTCCACTGTCAGTAAACACCTGCAGGTTGGGCCACTCACTGCGTATAGTGCAGTCATCATCACTGTCCTACACACCATAGGCATTGCTGTGTCCACACACTACTGGCCCCCTTGCTACTGTAGTGTCTGCTGTGCACTGTAGCATGACCTACAGTGTGACAGTTGCATGCAGCACCACCACCATCTGTGCCTATACTGTGTTGTCCCAGTAGAGCTGCAGGCAGCAGTGCATGAGGAAGTAGTGTTCAAAACTGTATAATATTCCCCATGCTGTTTACGCAGCTCTAACACGTTTGCGCAGGTTTAGCAAAGGGCTAAACAGTTAGCCCGGCGCAAACTGCATGCAAATCAGGGCATAATGAGATGCCATTCTGGATGTTTGCCCACAGACTACCTAAGTAGGCTCATTTGCATGTCACTTTTGAATATGGCAAAGTTTAACGCCGGGCAAATGTGTTTGCACTGGGCTAATGGTTTATCCCTGCGCTAAACCCGAGCAAACATTTTAGCGCTGTGCAAACAGTTCGGAGAATATTTTACAGTTCTGCACACTGTACTTTCACAAATGCTACTGCCTGCAGCTGTACTGGGTCCACGCATTTGCTGGCACACACATTGGCCACATAGTTCACCTCTACCTACCTACTTTCATATCGCTGTGCACTGTGTTGCTGTTGTGGTTTACACTTCCTGGTTGCCATATTCAGAGCTGTCTTATTCCAGGGCTATGTTTGCCCTGCACCCCCAGCCCAGTTTGCCCGGCCTCATTCCCATGCTATATTCAGAAGCTGTGTGCCCCGGGCTATTCCTTTTGAATATGGCTTGCTTTGTGCTCTGGGCTAAGTTTACCCACTGGGCAGTGCTAATTTAGCCCCGGGGCAAAGTTTTGAATATCTGGCTCAAGGACTTCTGATAAATTCAACCACTGACTCAAGACAAGTGACACTGAACACAGCCATAAGTGTAATATTTAATGTTTTTCTTTTTTGCCGTTAATCTTTCTATTCAACTTTTTCTTATTTTCAACAAACAGAGATACAAAACAAATGTGGGGCATGCATACATGTATGGCATGATAGCATATACATACTTTATGGATAGTGGTGTATGAAGTCTCACTACATGTCTAAACAATAGAATGCATGTTACTAGAAGAATTACCTTTCCAGTACACCCTGGCCCAAATATTCAAAAGAGTTGCGCCATACGCAATAAGGTTGCACCAGCGCAAGTCTGAAAATGCGCCATTCTGCGATATTCAGCGGGAGGCAGTTGCGCCCCCCAAAACACGCTGAGCAACAGCACAATGATAATGAATGTATGCACAACTGAAGGGGGAGGAACCATGCATAAATGGTGTAGTGTGATATTCAACAACATGAGCCATGCGCAATAGAGGAGCAAGCGGAAGTTGCGCCATAGCAGAAATGAAGCAAAATAAAAAGAAGTAAGGGAGAGGCGCAAGAACGCTACAGGGAAGCCACAAGCTGCTGAACTATAGCCAGCCACACAGGCAACACACACACACACTCACACAGGGCAGGACACTGAAAGGGCACCTGGAACCCACAGGCTCAGGGGAAGGTGTGAGGAGCCACAGTGCAGAAGGGGGAAGTGCCACACAGCAGTGAGGCCAGCACAGTCAGGTGTTACCAGTGCAGGGGAAGTAGCAGCCAGGACAGCAGGGGGAACACAGAAACAGCTGCCGGGGGGGTGAACACAAGCCATGGACATGGCCAGAGCCACCATCCTGATGAAGGCAGTAATGAGGGGGGTGAGAAGGCAGACAACAGGGGGGCGTGGCCGTGGAAGGGCCTGTCAGCGGTATGCCCCCAACAGGCAGTACCGAGCCTGCACCAGCTTCGAGCTGTATAGTGATACGGAGATCGTGGGCCAGTACCGCCTGAATCAGACAATTCTGAGGTGGCTCTGTGAGCTCTGCAGTGATGTGATGCAGTCACCCACACGACAGAGCCATGCTCTGTCAGTGGAGACTAAAGTGACAGCTTGCATGTGCTTGCTCACCATGGGTACCTTCCAGAGACCAACAGGGGACATCACAGGCATAACCCAGTCGGCCACATCACGACACCTCACCCAATTCCTCAGCGCACTGCTGCCACATGCTGCGGAGTACATCCATTTCCCCAGCACACCGGCGGAGCACACAGCAAACATACAGGAGTTCCATAGGGTAGCGCGTATGCCTGGCGTGCTAGAGGCACTAGACTGCACCCATGTGGCCATCCACACACCACCTGCCCCCGAGGGGGCCGCATACATGAATCACAAGAGCTATGCTAGCATCAACTGCCAGGTGGTGTGCGATGCCAGGGGGCGCATAATCAGAGTCTGTGCCACGCACCCTGGGGGAGCACACAATGTCTTCATCTGGCACCAGTCGGCACTGTGCCACAGATTCGAGAGTGGGAACATCTCCACTGGCTGCCTAGTGGGTGAGTATGCAAACCACATGGACAAACATAGGACTTGGGAGGGGCATGGTCAGAGGTGACATGGGTAGTGGCCTACATGGCCTGGGGCAGGGCGATGCTGATCACCAAACTAACCTCCACCCTCTACACACAGGTGACAGTGGATACCCACTCCATCCCTGGCTGCTCACACCATACCGGCGGCCCGTGACCCCATTGCAGCAACGCTACAATGAGGCATATGCCACCACACGTAATGTCATCGAATGGGTGTTCAGGATGCTGAAGGCACATTTCCGTTGCCTGGACACCTCCGGTGGTGCCCTACAGTACAGTCTCTCAAAGGCCTCCTGGTTATTCCTGGCCTGTTGCATCCTGCACAACATGGCCAGTGAATTTGGGATAGCCGTACAGGTTGAAGAGGGGGACAGTGATGGGGACGATGAGGACGCCAGTGACAATGGTGATGGTCAGCCCCCCTTGGGTGACAGGACCCCTGACTGCTCCAGCTGGCACAGCTGAACCGGGACACCATCATGAAGGAGCACTTCAGCCAACCCAGGTAAGTCATGGGGCCATGTGCAACCACCAGTGGCTAAGGCACAACCCACAAACATGCATGGACACACACCAGGAGTGCATGCCATCAAGGAAAGTGGCCTGGCATGGAACCACACACACCACCAGGGATGGGTGAGGTCTAACATGGCATGCAGACAGACAGACACACACACACACACACAACACACCAGACATGCACAAAGGGTAGTAGGCACACTGACCCAGAATGCCACCCCTAGCCACACACATGTCCACAGACCACCACACCCACTGCCTGTCATTGTGCGTGTGTCAGATGCTGGGCACCATTGCACATTGGTGTACAGCACAATGCAGGCCTCATCATGCACATGCAACTACAGACAGCAGCCAGGAGGGTGTGCAGATGGACTGTGTGTCTGCGTGCAGGACTGGGTACCCACCTGTGCATTGCCCACAGAATGACACAATGCACACAGGGCAGCATCAGACAGTAGCCACATTGGGAGACAGGTCAGTCACGCGCCACAGTGCCCCAGCCACCATGGATGCATGGGTGGCCCCGCTGAGACCCACCAGCACTGACAGGCTGACCACTGGCCTCATGGGGTGGCACCGATGGTCCCCAGGGGTTCCACTGTGTGAACGCGACTGTGCTCATGCAGGGGTCTGCAGCACACCAAACATGCCTGCGCCAGGCGTGCTTGGGATGCCCACAGCTGAACCCGGTGTTGACAAGGAGGGTGTCACATGACGCGGAGCACGGGGTAGACATTGCACCGTGCAGCATCTGTGCCACATGGGCAAATAACTGTGTGCCCCCTGTGGCCATGGCAGCTGTGGTTGTATGTGTCAGCTTGTCAATGGCAGCTGTCACATCCTCCCACATCCAGTCCATCCCTGCCAGGAGCAGAGCGGTTTCTCTGCTGCGATGCTCCTCTGCCCACTCCAGAGCCACACTCCGTGCATCCACTGCCATCGCAAGCCGCATCTGCTGATTGACTGATGCTTGCAGTCTGCGGGTGTGCTCATCCAAGAGGTCATCTGCCTGATCAGCATTCTGTTCCTCAGGGTGTGCATGGCCCTGATGCTCAGCACCCCTTGAGGGCACACCAGGACCAGGCCTGGGCATGTCCACAGGCAGTGCACTGATGCCGCCCCCTGACACTGTACCCCCAAGCCCACTGGATGACTGCCGATGCTGCCCCTCCAGCTGCCGCTCCCCAGGGCTCACTGGTGCTGGCGCAGTGGCCACAACAGTCCCACTGTCCTGTACACACACCAGTGCTGCCCCACCGGTGCTGACAGGCACAGGCTGGGACTGTAATGACATGCAGGCCTCCACAGCAGCACCACCCACAGCCATGGCTGCGATGTTACCTGCTGTGTCGCCATCCTGTGGCACACATGTGTCACTGCCCATGACGTTAGCGACATCATCATTGGTGATGGACCCTGCACCAGCCCGAGTCACAGCACACTGGCATCCGTGGATGCTGGCACGCTGGGACATGGGCAGGGCCTCCTCCACACCTGTTCCAACATCAGTCTGGACATCCAGGTGGGCCCACTGTTGCACTGAGACACGTATTCCTGTGGAGGTGGATGGGACCTCCTCCATCTCCATCTTACTGGCCTCAGTGGAGAGGCCCACCACTGCTTACCCATGCAGACGCTCAGGAGCTGTAAGGGAAAACAAAGTCACGTTACTGCATGTGATCTACCCTGCCCCCGCCCAGTAGACAGACCATGACCTACCAGGAAGTGATGGTCTACCACCCGTCTGGAATCCACAACCCAGAACACCCTCAATGGCACAACACTGCATGCTGCCAGCAACCCACTCCTCCTGTGGGGTCAGGTGTAGCACCTCTGGCTGTCCCCCACCTATCGCAGATCGTGCTGCCCTGATGACAGCCACCTTCTCCTTAATCCTCCTCCTGTCTGTGCCCATCTTCTTCTTGCACTCCTGCATGGAGCGCTGGTGGCTGCCATGCAGGTTCACAGCACGTGCCACTTTCTCCCATGCAGCAGCACAGGCCTGTGGTGTTCCCTGGCGTCCGCTGAGAAGTGGCTCCTGGTCCAGGTAGGCCTCGAACAGGGCATCCGTCTTGGCCTTTGTGAAATTTGGCCTCCTCCTCCTCCCACAACTCTGTTCCTCTTCCTCCACAACTCACTTGGTCATGATTCAGCCTGTGAGAATGGCAGGTTTTACCTGTGACTGTGCAGTCCCATGCATGTCCCAAAATCCAAAGTCCACACTCCCAAACAGCATGCAACTCGCCAATAGACTGCAGTAACCGACTATGGCCAGTGCAGCCCAATATCGCACTTTTATAGCGCAACCCATGCAAATGAGGTGAGGTGCAACTTTAAGTGGATGCAAATTGCAGTGCTGCGCCATTGAATGGCTGATTAGCTGATTTGCATATGGCGGCTGAATATCGCACTTTTGTGCTTTGCGCAATTGTGTTGAACGTGCTGAGCCAAGGGCGCAGTTCTGTGACATGCGCAGTACACACCTAACTGCGCATGCCCAGGTTGATGACACAGGCGCCTGCCGCACTGCTGACGTGCTGTGCATGGGAGGCAATGCAGGGCATGGCCACCATTGTGCCAGTGGTGCTACAGTGATGTTCACCTATATGGCGCTGTGGCACTGGGGTGTCGTAGGCGCACTGGGGCAACAGCGTGGTAGGCCACTACTGGAGGTGGCACACAGGCACCCAATCGTGCTACACACATTGGGTTCCAATTGCACTGTGGCTGTCCGTGCGCCAGAGACCCTTGACCCTGTGCCCGACCTTTGCCTCCTAGGTGCCATGCATCAGGCATGGGTGCACCACTGTTGCGCTGTTCGGTGACAGCACGATAGGGAATGGCAGCGCTGTACCACACAGCATCTGCACGTGACAGAACCGCACTGTAGAGCACCATTTTGACCCTACCGAGCAAGAGAGATGGCGTGGAGGAGAGCTGCCCAGTGGAGCCAGATAGAAATGGCAAACTTGGTTGCCATTGTGGAGCCACTTGTTGACCCACTGTTTGGTGAGGCACCCCAGGATAGGTCCAGGAGTCAGGTTTGGCAGGAGGTGGCCGATGCCCTGGAGGAGGCCACAGGAATGGGGTGGACGGTGGAGCAGTGCCGCCACAGATATGGGGACCTGAGGCGGAGGGACCCGAAACTGCTTGCCCACCTGTGGGCATGTGCCAGGAGGGGCACGGTGCCACGGCCAGGTAGGTGTAACGTCCATACACTTTTATCTTCCATATGGGTATCACGGTTGCATGTGTCCGGAACATTGGAGGGGACCATCTGGTGTTGGCTGTGGTGGTGTTATCAGGGTGTGGGGTGGGTGGGTCTGGCTGTGTGGGATTGCACACACATGGGGGCAGGGGGACTTTGCTACAGGATTGTACTGATGTTCCTCTCTCCATGTTTGCACCTTAGGCCCAGACGAGCGACGGCTGGTGAGGGAGTGGAGGCACCAGCTGGAAGACCGTCACTCCAGGAGAGGCGAAGGTCCACAGAGGCAGAGGGACCAGCCTGATGATGGTGAGTGCCTTACATCTATGATTACTATTGCATGCTGTGTAACAGGGTGGGCAGCGGGGCATGGCCACCATCCATTGACACCACTGCCATGCACGCAACTTGTTACAGTCAGCACTGTCCAGTGGCACTGCATGTCTGGGAGTGCATCAATGGTGGTCCATGCATGCACTGGGTACATGGCTGTGCCACTGCCTTCGCACCACATAGCCATGTCACTAAACAGCCATGGTGGTGCTGTGCAGGACTTGGCTGGTGGGTGTGTGCAGTGGTCCGCATGGCTGTGTGCACCTGGGTGGGCAGGTCTTGTGGACGCGATCACTGTGGGTGATCACACACCGTCACAGAGGCATGTCCCATGGCTGTATGCCATGCACAGTGGGTGGGCTGTATGGGGCTGTGCATTCACACCTATTGAGTCTGCTTCCTTATCCTAGGTGGATGGCAGCTGCAGGTGATCAGGGAGGCACTGCAGGAGATACTTCATGTTGCCAGGGCGTCGCTGAAAATCCTGCAAAGGATTGACAGGCTGGGGGTCAGGCGGCGTCATGGCAGGAGGAGCAGCTGGAGTGGGGAGCGGGGCTCCCGCTGAGCTTCACAATGCCCCTGATCTACCCTACCCCCTGGACCCACCCTCACACCCCGCCTTCCCTCTACCATTTGTTCACCCCTGCCCCTTACCCACCCCCACCTTGTTTGTGGCCCTTCCCCAAACTTTTGTAAATATTTGTACATAGTTTTGTTTGATGTTTTAAATACATTTCTTTTGATATGACTACTGTGGTGGTCTCTGATTTGCAGCGGCTATAGGTGTTCAGCTGCAGTGGTGTGCATGGTGTCAGGGGTGGTGCAGTCATGGGCATGTGTGTGTGGCCATGGGGAAGTGACTATGATGTGGGAGTAGCTATCAGTCACTGTCTGTGATGTGTGTGTTGTTCCCTGTGCATTGGATGACTGTGTGCAGTGGTCCATGGTGCATGCTCTGTGTCCATGGCGCACCTGTCAGCCCATCCATGGCCTGTGCAGCTGACACCCTTGCATGTCTGTGACCTGCACGGTCTGCTGGCATGTCAGTGGTGGCTGTCCATGCAGGACAGCCACTGTACCCATCACAATGCTGGGTTGCCTCCTGTCACTGGTGTGGTGCATGTCAGTCTCAGGTGACACTGTGGCCTCTACTGTTGTTGTCCCACCTGCATGCTGTGGCCTGTGTGTGTTGCAGGGGATGTGCACCACTGTCTGTGACTTGTGCTCTGGGCAAATGCTGGTGGCGTACAGCTCCACAATGTCTTTGCAGGGTGCCTGCACTCCTGTGCCATGGAGGAGTGCTGGCCGTGTGTACACAGTTTCCATGGCCACACGTTGGGGGCTTGGTTGCCCTGCTACTGCGTCCATGTGTTGGTGTGCCCTTGGGTATGGGTGGGTGTTTGTCCATGCACTGTGTTGCATCCGGTGTGGTACATGCTTCCATGCACCACTGTGGGTGTCTGCGCTGGCTGTTGTGGCCAGTGCTGGGTCAGGGTGTGTCCTTGGGAGGGTGTGCAGGGTGCTGTACCACTGGTGGTGGGGTCCGGGGCATGCCCTGTCACATGTGGGGTACCTCGTGTGCCGATGCATGGTCAGTCTCTCAGCTGTTTCTCGGGGGGGCTGTGCATGGTGGCACTGTGTATGTGGTCATTGCATCGCTGTGTTCTGCCACCCGCTGATGGGTGCTCATGGTGGGGCTGCCTTGCATGGTTCTGTGGTGCACAGGGTCGCATTGTCACAGTGGGGGTGGTGGCATGCATGGGGTATCCTGCACTGGTGGACACTGCTCCTGGGCAGGGTGTCTGGTGGTCACGGTGCAGGGTGTGCTCTGCATTGGTGGGATGGTGTGGCACAGGGTGGTCGGCCCTCCTTGTGTGCCAGTCACAGCTTGCCAGGGGATGTGATGGGGCACCATGGCCCGGGCTGACAGGTGCGCCATGGACACAGAGCATGCACCATGGACCACAGTGGGTTGGGTACTGGTCTCCATGGGCCAGTGGTCATTCCATCCCTCCCCCAGTTGTGCAGTGCATGGGGTGTGGGGGGACAATGGCTGTTCTGCTGTGTGTTCTTCTGCCCATCTGTGGCATGGATGGTGGGCTCCTGCATCCCTGGTTGTGCTGTTGCATTGCTGCCCTGCTGCTGGGGGGCTTCTCTGGTTGTGCTATGGGGCATCTGGACTGCTCAGCTGAATATCCCTTGTTGCGCTATGGTGCATCAGATATGCTCAGCTTCACCTCCCTAGTTGTGCTATGGTGCAGGTGGTGCGATATTCAGTCGTCGGCTGTAGGCGCATCTTGGCCAGCGCAGTTTTTGAATATCATGCCTCTTGCGCATGGGCACAATGGACTTGCGCTTGGTCCTGCTGTTGCACACTTTTTGGGTGCAGTTTGAATATCTGGGCCCCTGAGTTGACATCAGTGCTAGAGGAAGTATGCAAAATAAGAAAGAAAACTACTACTGTAAATTAAACATACTTTACAGAAAAAAAAAACTATTTACATGAACTCATAGCGGTGTCTGTGCTAGTATTATCTTGAGTTTTCTGAGGTCCCATATTCCTGATATAGCAATAATTTTGGCCGTTTGGATAAAGCTGAAAGTAGAGCTGGGGAAAATTAGCAAATTCCAAATTTGTGGAATTATTGAGAAATTCTCAAAAATTTTGTGAACTTTCATAACATTTCTTTGGAATTATGCATGCATTTTGTCTGATATTGTTCCTAAAAGTGTGCCAAGATTCATAACATTTGGATGAATGGTGAAGAAATTATGGGGGCAATTTTATATTCATGTCAACATTTCTGAAAAAAAAATCTATGCTTATGATTTAGCCACCTTTGAAGCTATTTAATTAAAAACATACATGCATACTTTCTTGCAAGAGTCATAGAAACTGCTAAATAGAGAAGTAATGGATATGTAAAGTGTAAGTTTTAACCATGACCTGCCTCGCAACATGACTTCCTGAGCTCACTTCTGAACCTTGGTCATCAGCATGGCAGCATAATGCCCTTATGATGGGCCATGGGGGTTGGCTTAAAGTCAAATATTTAGGGTGAATGAACCTAACAACATTAGTGATATTCCATTCTCTATAGGGGTTTAAATTTTAGCAGTTTATGGTCCCAGGCAGCACTCCGACCAGCGTGGGATCTCACCAGAAAGGCACAAGAGGCCTCCCTGGACCCCCTTCCCCACAGTACTGAACGCAGCTGCCCCAGACAGCACTCTGACCAGCGTGGGAGCTCACCAGAGAGATGCAAGAGGTAACTACAGACCTTCCCCCTTGCACATCTTTGCTGGGGGTGTTATACAAACCTGCGCTCCATGAATTACTGCCCTCCGACATGGACTGATTGATTTCTCAGGTGAGAATTTTGATCTCTCAGCAAGAGGGTCTGAACAGTTTCTCTGGGGTGCTTTAAGGGTCCTTTACTTAATACTGCTAATGCTGTTTTATTCTGTTGCAGCTATGAGCATTTGCCAGATCTAGCAACTGTCTATTGTTTACCTGTTTCAGCTTGCAAGCTGTTGTGTACAGTTCCTAGGGTAGCTAGCTAGTGTTACTGTTTAAACCTGGGGTTCTTCATCTTGGCCTCTCTCTGTCCTGATAGTGGAAGTGGAGTTGGCACATGCACAGTGGAGAGCAAAGCTGAGGGAGACAGTACAATAGCCTGCACATGCGCAGTAGTGAGTAAGGTCTCCCGCTGCATACTAATCGACCTTTTGTCTTTTTCTTCCATATATAAGCTTCCCTGGAACCCCCCCTCCCAAACACTGAACGCAGCTGCCCCAGGCAGTACTCCAACCAGCGTGGAAGCTCACCAGAGAGGAACAAGAGGAAAGTACAAACCTCTCCCTTGCACATCTTTGCTGCAGGTGTTAGCCCATTGATGCTGCATGTCGACTGCCCCTCCCACCCAAGCTCAACCCTTAATTTAAGCACCTCCTTGGTCACCTGACTTCCTGTCAGTCATTTTTTAAGTCCCGAGTTTTCCATTTGCAGGTTATAGGAATTGGCCACAAGAGGGACTTCCATCTCCCAGACTCCTTTTCCCATCTAGCTCTCCCATCCCCTCTATCTCATTGATTATCTTGAACACCTCTCCTCTCTACTATCGCACTACTATCCCTGTGCTTTCTTTACTGCCACCCATGCTTAAGTATCACCCCCCCGGACCATCCACCTCTCCTCTCTCCCAGTTCCCAGGCTCCAACTTCCCCCCCCCGAAGTATCCTTCCTCCAGCCACCTCTAGGAGTTGCTGCAGCACCACTTGTTTTTGACTATTACTGCCCACTGCAAGGTATCCCTGAGCCTCCAGCCGTTTTGGCATCTCAGGGTCTCCAAGCAGTGCTACCTTCAGGATTCAAACCTGGTACCTTCTGCACTGCAATATGTCACCCTACCACTGCACCATGGAGACTGCCACAATTTTGAATGTCGATATGCATCTCTTATATCACCACTGGGCTCTTGCTGCTTTGGGGCTGCCCTCCAGTCACCCCTCTGCATGCAGTTGGCCCAGGATCTTCCTGATCACACTCTTCCTGTATCTTTGTCCCCCCAGCCCATGCCTCAAGGACCCTTCTCACGCACCTTCCACCCCCTAGTCAATTTTGGATGCCACCCACCCTACCGATGCCCACCATCCACCCCCCTACACATCTTCCCACTGTCACACGTCAACACCTACCACCATGCCGGATCTCATTCTTATCCTATCCCTCACTCGTCGCTCTGGTCATCCCATGCACTAGCTGCATGATAACCAAGCAGCTGTCCTCCCTGGCACACAGGCGGAGATCCCTCACCCTACTCAGAGTCATTGTCTTTCTTCTGCTCATCTTGGGGAATGTTCATACCAAACTAGGACCCCTCTCGCACAGCCCAAACTTCTTGCACCATGGGCTTAGAGTAGCTGCAATGAATATCTGTAGTCTACCCCCAAAAAACTCAGGTCTTCATTGCTGGATGCTGCAGCATCAGCCAGATGTCCTAGCCCTCACTGAAACCTGGCTCTCAAAAAATAAATAAATAAATAAATAAATACCCGACTCAATGGTTGCCTTCCCAGGCTTCACCCTCCACAGAACTGATAGAGTAGGTCAACATGGTGGGGTGCGTGCTGTGGACATTTGTGACTCCATAATATGCCATACATTTCCAACACCCTTGCTAGACCATGATGCCCAAGCCCTATCATTAAAACTTACACTAGATCCCACCACAACCTCCCTAACTTTGACTGTAGCCTATGTACCTCTGGGAAACCAAGCCCAGGTGATAAAATTCATTGCAAACTTCATCCCCAGCTTCCCACCCAAAAGGTAGCACATCATAGTTGGTGATCTGAATGTGAACTCGCTTTCCAGCATGACCTCCCAGGTCAAGGACACTTTCACTGCTCTGGACCTTACCCAGATGGTCAACCAACCCACCCGGGTGAATTCCTCTAATGGCTTAAGCACCCTGATCAACCTTCTACTCACCAACTGTCCCAACAGAATCTCTAATCTAGTGGTCCTTCCAGACTCCCTAAGTGATCACACCCCCTTATTATTATTCTGGTCATGTTTTCAGCAGAATCCCATACCACACGAGATAGCCTGGCATTGTCTCTGGCCTGGATGCCTCACCAAACTTAGGAGATACCTAACTTTCTGGTACTGGTCCCCTATCTCTTGGGTCCCCACTATAGATGAAGCCCTTGATTATTTTACCTGTTCCTTTCATAAAGCTTGTGATATCTATGCCCCTTTCTTTAATGTTCAGACCAAGAAGTGCAATGCTGCTTGGGTCTCAACTGAACTGCTCCATTAACTCAAGCGCAGAGATGACCTCAGGAGTAAAGCAGTTTCCTCCAACTCACAAGTGGACAGTCAGGCCTGTAAAGCAACCTACAACAAATGCACATGGGCAATAAAGCAGGCCAAATCTGAATACTACAAAGCAGCCCTAGCTTCCTGCTGAGGGAATTCTCGGTTGTTCTTGGAAAGCATCATGGAACTTAATGGCAAATCTTGGCTCCCCCCCAATCCCCCAATCCCTTCTAACCATTGACAGTGTCCCACCACTGGCCCACAGGGCATCACTGACTGTCTTAACGTGTCCTTCTCTGACCTCAGTGCAGTGCTCCCAATCAACTTTTCTGACCCTGTTCCGGTAACCCTGCTTCCTAATTTGCAGTATCCCCCTTTCCACTTCAAGGGTAGTCACCGTGAATGAGGCCAGGCCTTTTCTCACCAATGCCTTCTGTAGCTCCTGCTACTGCAAGGACTTGTTTGATATGAGAATCCTTTGGCTAGTACTTGATACTGTTTTCTCCCCATTGACTGACTTTATAAACCATTCCCTTTTTCTGGGGCAGTTCCCATCAACCTCGAAGACAGCCACAATCACCCCTATACTAAAGAGTGGTGACAATACATCTCCCAATAATTACTGGCCCATCACTCTCAAAAGCCCTTGAAAAGATTATAGCCACCCAACTCACTGACTATCAGCTTACTAACAACCTACTGTTCAGGGAACAACATGGCTTCAGATCTGGGCACAGTACTACTACGGCCCTTACTAAGTTCTCTAATTACATTCATTTTGCCCTGGATAGAAAACACCTTGCGGGAGCTATCTTCATCAGTCTGTAAAAGGCTTTTGACACAGTCTCCCACCCCTTACTCCTAAGCACACTCCACCACATAGGCCTATCCAAAGGACCCATCTCCTGGTTCACCAGCTACCTCACAGCATGGTCACAATGCATCAAAATAAACACCATCCTGTCCACCACCTCACCAATCTGCTCCGGGGTCCCCCAGGGCTCCATCCTTGGCCCTCTGCTATTCAGCATGTACCTGAATGCCCTGCCCAAGTTCTGCTCCAGTAATCTACTGCTGTATGTAGATGATGCAGTTCTCTATGCCTTGCACCAAGATCCCAGTTCTCTGCAATCCTCCTTCCAGCATGTGTTTAACCAGATTGAGAGCTGGTTCATAGACCAAAGACTCATAGTTAATGTGAAAAAGACAAAGGCCATGCTCTTTCCCCACCATCAGAGAAAGTCCAAGGATATGCAGCTTTTAATTCTTTCCCACTCTCTCCTTCCATTAGAGCAGGTACACACTTACAAATGTCTGGGCATAACATTTGACTCCTGCCTCTCCTTCCACTCACACATTAACAACCTGTCCTCAGCCATAGACGCCCACATAGGGCTACTGTAAAGGCACAAAAATTGCTTACCTCCAGAAGCCCTTAACCTGGTCATCACCACCTCGGTCCTCTCTCTCTTGTCAATTATGGGCTTACTGTCTACTGAGTCGCCAATCACACAGCACTTAATAAAATCCATCTGGCCATTAACAAAGCGGGCTGGTTCTTATCCGGGGCAGATAAGCACACCCATACCTGCACCCTGTATTCCCTGACAAACCTTCTAACCCTGGATGAGAGAATACATTAGCAAACATGTCTCCTAACTAAAACAATACACCTGGGGCTTTCCCACCTAGGGGTATCTGCTTCACTCCAATCCTCCTACACCTCGGTAAACACCCGCACCACCAGAAAACAGGTGTGGTCGATACCGAGGGTCAGGACCTCACTAGCCCAAAGGTCCTTCCCTTACAGGGCAACAACCTGGTAAAAGGAACTCCCCTTTGATATTTCCTCCATCTCCAACTTAGGTACCTTCAAAGTAGCACTCAAAGAACATATACTTGCCTCACGGAGCTCTCAGTGTACAACCTAGTTAGGTTCTAACATGCTCACTACCTCTATAACAACCTCTTGACAATGCCTCTGTAGGTTGCTTGCACATATTACCTCACTAGGTCTCCACTTCACTATATATACAGAGTAGTAACCTTACAAGCAAGCCAGTGCTGAATGTAATAATGTAACTATTGAATCTTGTTTGAACTATACAAACTGCTACAGTAATATTGTATTATTGTAGAAACTGCAATTTTTTATTCTGTAACCTAGTAACTCCACTTTGCTGTTACTATGTATATTGTATGTCCGTTTCTGTACTCTCATGCGGGGCCTTTGTAAATGAGTCCCTGACGCAAAGGTTGTAATTCCTAAAGAATGCTAAATCAATCAATCAATCAATAAATAAATAAATACAATAACTGTGAAATGTAATTTTAAATTTTTTGAATGTTTGGAAGATTATAACTCAGTTGCCTTTAAAGCTAGAGGTTTGCGGCATGGCACACATGTGTATGGGCATTGGTAAAGTCACAATACTACATTTTGTGCAATTTGGACAAACAGTTTTAGTTTATATACTTGTTAACTGTAAGTTTAAAATTTCCAAAAGTTTGGAAACCTATAACTCGGAGACCTTTAAAGATAGAGACCTAAAATATGGTAAACTTCTGCATGGTCATTAGTACAGTCAACATACAAAAATGTGGTGTAATTTCTTATTACATTATATGGAAATAACTAATCACAATTTTGGCAACATTTTGCAAAATGTTTGTGGACATTTTGTGAAATTTCATAGAAGTGAAATCAGCACTTTTCCAGAATTCTACTGGCAGAAGAGAAATTTTGCCTGGAATCTAAATGAATGGCTAAGCCTTTGGGATGTGGCTTGGCAGCCGGCAAGATGACAGCCTAGTTTCTTAGCTCTGACTAACCCGTGGCATAATCCTTCATCATCTGCTATAAGACTGTCTGGACCTACAACCTACTTTAGACTCCTCTGATCAGCACATCCCTCTCATTCTGTTGTCCGATTCCTTGGCCAAATCATTTCAATTTTGACTGTTTTTTTCTTCACAGACTGTTCTTGGAACAGGCAGTCTCACTGGGCATGGGAAATCTTTGCACAGGATGGCTACCTCATGCTCCTTGCAATGGGACTGAAGCTTGCTGGCAATTAAAGCAATTTTTGAAACTCTAATTACACAAATAGACAAACTTGAGATTGCTTCTCAGAGAACAAATGCAGACATCATTCATCTTTCATAGTGCTTCAACATAGTTGAGCAGTGAGTGGCTGTCATGCAGGATCAGATGGACCATATCAGGTCATACATTATAGAAAAGGACTGAACTGTTAGAGTATCATGGGACCTCATCGAAGACTTTGAGAACAGAAGCCAGGGGAACAACATAAAGTTTGGGGGCTTCATGGAAGGCTGCGATGGCAAGAACACTAAAATTTCTTCAATCCTCATTGTCCGAGCTGCTTGGACAGTGCTGGCCTGGACCTCTTGAGAATGATAGGGCCCAACACTCTCTTACTCCAAATCCATTGGCTGGGAGCCATCCCCAGCTGATACTTGCTTGTCTCCTGCACTTCATAGATAGAGAGGAGAGCTTGCAAGCTGATCAGGAGGGAAAATAACTGATCTGGCAGGGACATACAATTTCAATATTTGTCTATTTCTCACAAGACAGATCTTAGAAATGATGAGCCTTTACAATGGCCCTCAAAGTCTGTATGGAGATTTTCCTACAGTCTTTCCTTCACTACCCTGCCATACTCAAAATTGTTTCCAATAGAGCTTTCTACTGCTTTGATTCTCCAGAAGCTAAAGACTCATTTCTGGCCAAACAAGCTCCTCAGCTTGATTGGGAAAGTTCTACCAGACTTTAATTAGGCCTAGATACAGCTTGGTCTTCCACAGAATGTACCTCACACCACCTTACAATGATCTGGTCCCCTGGTGAACCCCCAAGGCCTTCTGTTACCACCTCCCCTGACAGATGATGATCCATGGCTCCCCTCACTCAAAGAACATAGATGGAATAAACAAAGCAAATCTGGGGGAAGGAGAAAGGCTTATCCTTCCAGTCCTGCAGCTGGAGCTGCAGCAAGGACTTCTGTTCATCTTCAGTCTCAGCCCCTGTAAACCTTGATGGGAACAGATATGTTCCACTGGTGCAGGCCTCAACCAAAGAACGGGCCTTATCCTCCTCTTAGCCTGAGAAGGCAAGTACAGTCTGCTTAGCACAGGATCCCCCCTCAAAAAGTGGGCTGATATAAATGATCTTACAAGCCTGCCTCCTGGCAACTCAACCAGCGCATAGGAGAAATAGGATGCTTACTGTATAGAGGGATCCCAAATTGACTCTTGTTGGTTCGGGCCTGCTTTCCATTCTGTTTTTCCAACAGCATCCCCTCCATCCTTCGATTTATCTGTGTTCACAGAATGACCTCCTATGTCCGATTGAATTCCTTCTGTAGATCAACGCCCTTCTCCCAAACTTGGGGCCCTCATGGGTGACATGTCAAGACAGACTTACCTTGACTCCCTTTCAATTAAGCTTTTGCCTCCTCATCAAATAAGCCTGTTTTTTTTTTAGAGAAAGAGGCAAACAACTGCAGTGGAAGATAAAGTAATTATTTCCCACTTAAGGTACTGTGTTTGTTCTTGGGCATCCACTTCTGATCTAACTATGGAGACATGCATGAAAATGCTTTCTATCCCCACATTGATGTTTGAACTTTCATCATATGCTGCAGCTTTGACTTATTTCCGTGTGTTATAATAACACTTTGCTGCAGGTCCCTGTAGTCAGTGATCGTCTGTATACGCTGCAGTTTTGACTTATTTCTGTGTCATAGAAAGGCACTATACTGCAGCTACCTGTACTCAGTGATCACCTGTATGCATCAGTAGAACTGGTGTGTGTGTGGGGTGGCTGGCTTTAAGCTAATATTGTAATCATATTTGAATCTTGCTATTTCAGTCTAATGCACCTCTTCTCTGACATACAGTTTACACCAATAGCAGTCAGGTGCTCACTCATATAGTCTGTTGCTGGTACTTGTGTCTCGCTACCCCAAGGCATCAATGTCTAACCAGACTAGCACAGCAAGACAGTGACCATACTATGTACTAATTTGTATATAGGACTGCTATCACATGAGGAATTATGGTGCTTTTGTTTATTGTCTAATTTATATTGCTGAATCCATGGGTGTTGGGGGAAGATAAACTCTAGTATGCCCTAGTCTCTCCTAAGGGGTGGCACACATATCTTTCTATTCCCACACCCTCAGGCATTTCCTAGTACATACCATCTTTTTGTGCCATTTTGGTACATACTAGTATCAATACTCTCCTTGGGAAGGCACCAGATATGCATACATTCTATGAATTATCATTTGGGCCCCCCTCCCTTGCTCCCTACTGCTTCCTTTTTCATGGTTATAGGTCCACCCAGAGTGTACTTTCCAGAGCTCAGCCCTTTCATCTTTGTTTTCAAATTATCTGGACCTCCCAGGTTAGCGTGACCTCCAGGGCTGTACTGCCACATCACGCCTTATGTTATGGTGATCTTCATTCATATGTGTGGCTCCTGTGGCAGTTCTCTGACTAACAGCCCTACCTATGTAACAGGCTCCTCTCATTAGTAGGGTTGTTTTTAAGGGAGTCTCACATTATAGTAGAAACAGGGGATGATGGGGTACTCCTGGCTACTTTGCATCTTAGCATAGTGTTAACCAGATGTTATATTGCAGCATCAGAGGTATGCACACATAGTGACTTATGAGGAAGACATCCCTGGCAAGGAATGTGGATACCTTGGAACCGAGTACTCTGTTATCATAAGCGACCCTGTGGCCTTACTGGAAAATGGGGAGGGATGATTTTATAAATAGTTTATGTTCCATTTGGAATTTTAGATGTTCTTATACTGCCTTAAATATTACTCTACTCTGGTATATGTCCATATCTTTTGGTTTTACTTGTGAGGAGAAGCAATCACCTTGGGTCATGGAGTGAGTAGGTGGTTTATGGCAATATATACCTGTTTCATTGTTGTACTAAACTGTTCTTAACTATAGATTTACGTTGTATTAGTTGGAATATTAGGGGGCTGAATTTGCCTATAAAAAGGAAAAAGGCCTGGTCTCAACTCAAAAAATTCAAACCTCTTATAGACTTTTTATGAGAGACTAAACTCAACAGGCTAGAGACTGTTAAACTCTGTCATGAATGAGTCAGTACAGAGGTGCATAGTGCAGCCCCAACCAAGAAGTGAGTGGTTTCTATACTTATTTATAAATCCATGGGCTGGAAATTTGCTCAAGTTAAAAGGGATAAAGAGAGCAGGTGGGTTATGGGACTTTTGGACAGACTGCAAGGCCCACTGTTACTAATAAAAGTTTATGGCCCAAATTGTGATGACCCAGCCTTTTTTCATCAACTGTGTCAGAATATCCTAAACATGAATACTGTACATCTCAGGTCCCTATATTGTTAGGGGGTGATTTTAATGTGATGCTCAGTGCTGCTGTGGATAGAAGTGCTGGAAAGGCCGAGCCTCACAACAAAACCCTAGTAGTTGTTGGGGGCCAGATTTCAATCCACCAGTAGAATGATGCCTGGCACACCCAACATGTTAAAGGACGTTACTTTACTTGTTTTTCAGCACCACATGGATCTGCCAGCAGGATAGATCTTTGGCTGATATCTCAGTCTCTCACTTCACAAATCATAAGTGCCACCATTCACCCAATCATAGAATCGGATTAGGCTCCTCTACAAATGGGTTTGATTGGGGCCCACCAATGGAGAGGACCCATTCTTGCAAACTGTACCCTCTCTTGTTGGAAGACCCCACATTCCTCCTCAGCTTAAGGAAGAAGCCCAGCAATCTGGGCCATTAATGATATGGGGCATGTTGTGGACCACACCATACTCTATGGGATGCTTTCAAGGCTTCCATGAGGGCTTGCATCATGATGTTTGCCACTCTCTGACAGTGTTCAAAAGAGGCTGAAAAACTCGCACTTGAGACGGAGGTCAAACAGCATGATAAGAAGTATAATGAGGCTTCTCCCCAACCTCCTTTTTATTTGGTAGCACAACATATTAGTGCCCGCACACAGCTGGATGACCTTCTAAACAGGGAAGGCTTAACTCACCCTCTGGCTCCTCTGACATTCCTTTTGGGAAGATGGGAAAAAGTATGACAAGCTACTTGCCTATCAATTGAAGTAAAGTGAAGCAGCCAGAACAATCAGAGGCCTTCTGGACCACAGGAGTCAGTTGGATTGAACCCCAGGTAGAATCAGTCATGTTATGCAAAAATGTTATCAGTCCCTTTACACCTCTCCTAATCCTCTGAAGATGGAAGATATTTTATTTATGTTATTCAAAATGTGTTAACTGGGAAAGATACATTGAGCCATGGCTTGTTTTCAGATGGAACACGGGGAGTAAGAAGATATATATATATATATATACAGTACAAACAAAGGGAGATGATAAAATTTACATTTAGACAAGTAGTACGAGACCCAATATGTAAGAGATTTTTTATATACAAATTGGTTAAGCAAATAATGCAGCATAAATGATAATGTGATTTTACATAGATTTGACTAAGAGAATAAAGGCAGCTAAACTAAACAGGGGCACAGTGTCAAGTAGGTAACTTGAAGCCAGTTTACTCACTGGTATAGGAACATGGGGAAAGGAAGGAGTAGGAGGTTGAGGCTCAGATGCAAGTGGCCCTGGGCATGGGCCTGAGTAGATGCTTAAGCACAGGGAATGATGGGGTTAGTTGAACGGAAGAGGAAAGTTGATTCCAGAGGGAAGAGAGGTGATAGGAGAATGTCAACTGGTGGCAGATGAGTGGGGCTGGGGGAGGGTGAAGGAATGAAAATTCCTGGAGTGCAGACAGTAAGAGATAGGAGTGGTAGGAGAGAGACAAGAGAGGAGAGATAAGGAGGGAGGGAGGTTTTGAAACAAAGGCTAGTCTATCGGCTATACACCTTTGGAGTAGAGGAGAGATTGAGAGTGGATTAGAGATGGCAGTGATGAGTGCAAAGGGGAAGGTTGGTGGCAAATCAAAAAAAAGAGTTTAAGGGAGTGTCCATAGTAAGAATCATTTTTATTATTAACTCACAGCAAACAAGGAGAGAGTGGCAGTCTTTGAATGAGGGGACCACATCGAGGGGTTGCCTTCAGGAGTGGTGAACACTGGCAGTATGGAGAGCCTGGCCAATTTTTGCCTGGTGCAAAAACTTATTGAGATGATTTTGTTGGTAGTTACCTCTAGATGTTGAGCATGGAACCAGTTAAACACATTATGGAGGTTTTGCTGGAGAGGGGCTATGACATCAGAGGAGGAATGGCTGGAGGTGTAGATGACAGTATCATCGCACACATGTGTATGCAAGAGTTTAAGCAGACAATGAGGAGATTGTTTATGGAAAGAGAGAAGAGGATCAGGCCAAGGATTGATCATTGTGGGACACCAACAAGGACTGGAAGAAAGGGTGATAGGACAATTCCTACCTGTACAGACTGTAACCTGCCCAAAAGGTAGGAACCATACCATTTTACAACAGGATTGGCTAAGCCTACAGAGTGCAGCTTATTTAGGAGACCATGTATCAGCTCCTTTTTGAGTAACCTGCCTATTCCCACGATTTCCCCCCAACAATTCCTCTTGCTTGAGGCTCTGATCTCACAGGCTAACACTGTGGATGCTTTTAAATCCATGAACACTAACATGGCCCCAGATGCTGATGGTTTTCCAGGTGACTTTTATGATGCTCTGGGCCATGATATCACTCCTTACCTACAATGAGTTTTTCAAACTGTTTTTACCCAGGGGATCTTGCAACAGCCTATGAGGGAAGTGGTCATAACAGTGCTTCCCAAGAAAGACAGGACACCCTGTCTACGGGCAGTTACCATCCAATTTTCCTTCTAATTGAAGATGTCAAAATCTTGGCAAACATTCTTGAAAGCAGGCTGGAGACTGAATTACCTGACCAGTTACTCCCATCTCAGGTCGGGATCAATAAATGTGTCCTGAGCTCTGACCATCTATGGTCTCTAATAACAATCATACACCACTTCCAATTGTCACAGGCCCTAGCCGCCACTCATGTGGTGGACTTAAAAAAAGCATTTGACTCTAAAAAATGGAGTTACTTGCTTGAGACCCTGTTCAAAATGGGGGTTGGTCCAATGTTTAGAAGTTGCGTGTCCATGTTATATTCATATCTGATGGCTTCAGTTCTGATTACTGTTACCAAATCACCCCCTTTCCCATCCAAAAGTGCACCAGGCATGGGTGCCCTCTTTCCCTCCTGTCTCTGTCTAGGCCATAGAACCTCTGGCCAAAGCCATTCTAAACAACGCTTTTCCAGAATTCTACTGGCAGAAGATACATTTTGCCCAGACCCTAGATGAATGTCTAAGTCTTTGGGGTGTGGCTTGGCAGTGGCATGATGGCAGCCTAGTTTCTTAGCTCTGACTAACCAATGGCATAATCCTTCATCATCTGCTGTAAGACTATCTGGACCTACAACCTACGCTAGACTCCTGTAATCAGCACTTCCCTCTCATTCGGCTGTCTGATTCCTGGGCCAAATCATTTCAATTTTGGCCATTTTTTCTTCACAGACTGTTCCTGGACCTGGCAGTGTCACTAGCCATGGGAATTTTTTGCACAGGATGGCTATCTCAGGCTCCTTGCAGAAGGACTGAAGTTTGCTGTTGATTAAAGTAATGTTTGAAACTAATTACACAAATAGACAAACTTGAGGTTGCTTCTCAGAAAACTAATGCAGACATCATTCATCTTTCATAGTGCCTCAACATATTTGAGCAGTGAGTGACTGTCAAAGAGGATCAGATAGAACATATCAGGTCATACATTACAGAATAGGACAGAACTGTTAGAGTATTTTGAGATCCCATTGAAGACCTTGAGAACAGAAGCCAGAGGAACAACATAAGGTTTGGGGTCTTCCTCGAGGGCTAAGAAAGAAAGAACACTTTAAAATTTCTTCAATCCACTTTGTCCTAGCTGCTTAGACAGTGCTGACTTGGACCTCTTGAGACTGATCGGGTCCATCACTCTCTTGTTTTGAAGCCACTGGCTGGGAGCCATCCCTGGCTGATACTTGCTTGTCTTCTGCACTCTTCAGATAGAGAGGAGATCTTGCGAGCTGCTCAAGAGGAGAAAATAACTGACCTGGCAGGGACATAACATTTCAGTATTTGTCTATTTCTCACAAGACTTATCCTAGAAATGATGAGCCATTACTACAGCCCACAGAGTCTTATGGAGATTGGCTTACAGTCTTCCCTTTACTACCCTGCCATACTCAAAATTGATTCCAATGGAGCTTCTTACTCCTTTGATTCTCCAGAAGCTGAAGACTCCTTTCTGGCCAAACAAGCTCCTCAGTTCAATTGGGAAAAGTTCCAACAGACTTTAATTAGGCCTAGGTCCTGCTCGGCCTTCCCCAGAATGTACATCATACTGAATTACAATGATCTGGCTCCCTGGCAAACCCCGAAAGCCTTCTGTTACCACCTCCCCTGACAGATGATGATCCATGGCTTCCCACACTCAAAAAGCATATATGGAATAAACAAAGCAAATCTGGGGGGGGAGAAAGACTTATCCTTCTGGTCCCACAGCTGGAGCTGCAGCAAGAACTCCTGTTCATCTTCAAGCTCAGCCCCTATAAACCTTAATAGGAACAGATATGTTCCACTGGTGCAGGCCTCAACTAAGGAACTGGCCTTATCCTCCTCTCAGCCTGTGAAGGCAAGCACAGTCAGCTTAGAACAGGAGCCTCCCCCCAAAAAGTGGGCTGATATAGATGATCTCACAAGCCTGCCTTCTGACAACTCAATCAGCACTTAGGAGATTGAGTATGCTTACTGTATAGAGGGATCCCAATTTGACTCTTGATGGTCCAGGCCTGCTTTCCATTCTGTCTTTCCAACAGCATTCGCTCCATCCTCTGATTTATCAGAGTTCACAGAATGACCTCCTATGTTCAACTGAATTCCTTCTGTAGATCAACGCACTTAACCTAAGCTTGGGGTCCTCATGGGTGACATGTCAAGACAGACTTATCTTGACTCCCTTTCAATTAAGCTTTAGCCTCCTCGACAAATGAGCCTGTTTTTTTTAGGGAAGGAGGCAAATAACTGCAGTGGAAGATGCAGTGCTTATTTTCCACTTAAGGTACTGTGTTTGTTCTTGGGCATCCACTTCTGGTCTAACTGTGGGGATATGCATGAAAATGCTTTCTGTCCCCACACTGGTGTTTGAACTTTGATCATATGCTGCAGCTTTGACTTATTTCCATGTGTTACAATGGCACTGTGCTGCAGGTCCCTGTAGTCAGCTATCATCTCTCTACGCTGCAGTTTTGACTTATTTCTGCATGCTAGAAAGGCACTATAATGCAGCAACTTGTAGTCAGTGATCACCTGTATGCATCAGTATGTAACCCCCATGTGACCCAGGGTTACT
The DNA here is from genome assembly GCA_016271365.2 of Neoceratodus forsteri. Taxonomy (NCBI): domain Eukaryota; kingdom Metazoa; phylum Chordata; order Ceratodontiformes; family Ceratodontidae; genus Neoceratodus; species Neoceratodus forsteri. The sequence continues at coordinate 422,746,651 of CM057451.1, forward strand.
AGAATCCCAGTTAGACCAGTGGCAGGTAGGGAAGGCAGCTTGTGAAATGCCCGTTAAATGGATTTCACACTTTCTCACGCTGTTCTCAGTCTCAGCTGAGCTGGAGGGATGACATCACTTTAGAATTCTGCAGCATAAGCCACAATGGAATGTTGCAGCTGGAGGTTAGGATAGAATGCTGGGGAATTTGAAGTCAGTCTGTAGTACTTCAGTAGTGGGCTCAGTGGAGTGAAGAGGTGTGCTGCAGCTGCAGGCCTTCAGAGCCCTTAGCTCTGTCAGAGATCTACCTGTCCTTTAGGGTGTGTGTTCTCACCAGAAGAGGAACACCAAAAGTGTTAGGATGAGGTGGTAGAGATCACTTCTGGTGATTTAGGGCCCCATCCCTGTGGGGATGAGTGTAAAGAAACCAGCTTGCTTTCAGGGGCAATCTCCTGGCCCAGCTAAAGGGAAAAGAAGCTGCCTAAGGAAGATTTGTGCTGAGGCACTCAGAATTTTGTGTGTTTTTCCAGAAAGAACCAAAAAAAGCCTGTGGGGCACTTGCAACCAAGGGTGAGTCTGCTCTGACAAAGGGCCTATGTTTTCACCAGAGACTGTGTGAGTTTTAAGAATTGTTACTGTGGGTCAGGAAAGGACAGCCAAGTACCGTTCTTAGAAGCTTGTGGGATTTGGACTGTTTAACAGTGGGGGTCTAGAGAAATGGGCACAGCCACTTAATAAGCCAGCTTCAAGTCAGCACATTAGAAGTTAAAAGCTAGTAGATTAAATGTGAAATACATGTATGGATAATCTACATGGAAAAGTGTTTTCAGAGATGAGGTGTTAAAGTCCAGAGGAATTGCCAGGTTTGAATTATGGGAGCAAGAGGTGGGATACTCCCCCATCTGGCATAACCAGATTCACCTCCATGGGTTCACTTTGGGACACCTGTTGCTTTCCCTCAGGTACTTGGCCAGTGCTCATGGAAAGTACCCAGACGTGGGATTGTTGAAGAAGATTCCCTGATGGAACCAGAAGTGCTCAGGGGTGGGATAAGGAGCCACCAGTAAATCTTCATGGCAAATGGATAAGTAGTCCAAGGGCTGGCAAGGGAGCTGAGCCAAGGAAAGAAGGTAGTCCAAGGGCTGGCTAGGGATCCAAGCCAGGGAAATCAAAGAAGAGTAAAACTAGGGCAGTGTGCCCTGTGTGTTGCTAAACTTGAGGGTTCAAGATTTAAGAAGATGTGTGTCAGTGGAGGAAAATCTGCATTACCAGGAGTGTAGCCCCATGGGGGTCCATCTATACTTTATTGTTCCTTTTTGTTGTGAATAAAAGCCACACTTTAGAATCCCAACTCTTTGTATGGCCATTCAGTTATTGCTTCCTGTATCTGGAATACTTGGGTGCCCCTGTGCAGAGTAGCTAAGCCTTGCCAACATGCCGAGTAACATTTTTCTCCCCGAGCCCACGTCCCAGATAGGGGGTTACATAATGGAGGCACTGCACAGTGCTAATAACACAAAGAATACCACCAACCCAAACCCTGGAGACTCCCACCTGGTAGTTGTGGCCAAGCCTGGGTTACAAAATTGGAGGCTACCACTGGGATTCTGTTAAGATTTGGAAGAAAAGGCAAGAAAGGTTGCTCAGGTGGTGGCTTGCATTTTGGCTATCTGGCAGAGGGTAGCCCAAAAATCTGAAGCAATGCCAACTAAATGTGCCACTGTGTGCTGTTGTTTGTGTGCTGGTGTGATATTGCCAACTGTTACCAAGGATCAGAAAAGCCAGAGTGTGTATGCCCTTGTCCTGCATCAAATTACAATGTTTGCCAGTTTTTAAAAGTAATTGTGACAAAGAAGAGTTGTGGAAGACTGTGGGTAGCAAAAGGAAAATTGTGCCCTAGACATTGGAAATGCTTTCTGTGTAGACTGAGAGACTTGTTGTGCTTAATGGCCATGATAAATGGTTAAAATGGTCTCTCGCAGAGGAGTTACAGTTAAAAAAAAAGTGTGGTTTGCAGTTTAAATTTTGCCTGCTCAATGATCGTCATGAGGAGAAGAGCATTCTAGAGGAAAGAGGCTCATTTGCATGGCATCGAGTGATTGGTGAGACTGCAATCAGTCCCGCCCCAAGCCAGCTCTAGAGCGACTGCACAGCATTCGAGAGGGAGAGCGAGTGGAGTGTGCGAATTGGCTTGCCAGGAGGAGCATTGTGGTGACTGAAAGTGCTGTAAAAAGCTTAAAAATTGACTTTTCTGTTTAAATTCGGGCTCAACCCCCATCTCGATCATCTGGACTGTGAGTGTGGTGTTCCCAAGGACAATCAGCAGGACTGCCAGCCTGCTTCCTTTCAGAGGCCTCCATGATCGGCTGTAGGCTGTTTTTCTACTGCCACAACCAGTTACTGATAACAGTGAGTACCATCCAACAGGAATAGCTCAAACTGTGTGATTTCACCAAAAAGCCAGCTGAATCTGTGTGTAGCAGTGTAGTCACTTTGCAAAGAAGGACTGTGCGAGGTTTGAAAGAAGCTAAAACAAGAATTCTAAGCAACAGACTGTGAGCATAATTATATTTTCTGCAACAGTATAATTTTCAGAGCCATGTGAAAGACTGTGAGTTGTATGAGAAATGCAGCAAGAAATGCAGGCAACCCTGTGCTATGAAGTACTGAGGCTTTATGAGACTGTAAGCTACAGCAGTGTCTTCAGCAAGTAAAAGGTCCGTGGTAAATCATATAAATGTGCTAAGAGAGCAACCAGCGCAAGTTTGTGCAGTTTGAGCTAAGTGTTATCAGTAGAGTGTGTAAATAGGATGCGCTGTGGCTTGACCCATTTATAGAACTTTGATGCACCAGGAGTGCTGCCACCGCCATTACAGGGTGGGGCAGTAATGTAAACACAGCAGCAAGGGAGTCATTGTGTAAAAAGATTTCCGATTCAAGTTGGGACTTGTAATAACAGGGAGTGTTTGTTTTCTCTGCAGTCATGGCTTCAGGACCAGCCTGCAACCCAGATCATGCCTGGGCTATGATTGTAGGAGTTAACAAATTGAGAAATATTGAGAAGTACTACTATGGAGGATGACTGCCTCCTCATGTGGCGATTCCTGGATATCCAGTACGAGTACGTGTGATGTGCTTAAATGCTGGAAGGGACGTCTTCATGGTACCTCACTATTCTGAGTGCCTAGAGAAATATGGTTTGACCAAAGTACCCAAGATTTGTTTGGCTCCCACATGGACAAAGTTACAAGAACCTGCAATTGGCAGCACACAGCACCAGGAAGGACCTGAAGAGGGAAGTTCAGTGGAGTGTGGCATAAAGCTAGAGGGTGCAGATCAACAGACAGCACAGACGACTTATGTGTCTGAGTCTGAGTCACTGAGAGGCAGTGCAGGAGGAGCATCAGCTGACCTGTGGATAGAGGGGCCTAGTCCAAGTCTCATAAGCAAAGATGAGAGAGAAGAGGCCATTGAATGGGAGGTTTCGACCTCCACACCTAGTGAAGAATGGACCATCTCAGGAGTGAGGACAACTGCTCACTCCTGGGCACAGATTCTCAGTGAAGATGATGAGGGGGAACCCATTTGGCCTGATGAAGAAGGCATTGGTTCACAGCCTCAAGTTCCTTGTTTAGAGGAACGCATGGAAGAGAGTGGTGATTCCACTGCCCTGGCTATGCAAGAAGGAGTCAGGGATCCATTTTGCATGTCATTGAGAATGTGTAGCTAGCAGAACCAGGACTGGCCACCCCCAAGCCAGTCCAGAGGTCACAGGTTGACCAAATGCAGTAAGGAGGAAAGACTGGTTCATAGGAAAGCAAATGAAGTCTATGGAGAATAGTTTGCTACCTTTTCTCGAAGGATCTGGGAGGAGATAGAAAGATGCAGGAAATCCTGGATTATGGAAGAGGCCATGACACATGTGCACCCTCATGCCAGCAGATTTGTAAGAGACAGAATCTTGCAAAAGGAGTTCCAAACATGGAAAGTGGGCAGGACATTGTTTATAGACATTTTTTGGGTAGTGGACAGCAAGGGAGATGAATCCTTTCACCGTGTGAATTATGAGTGCCCAGATGGGGTAATAATTCTTGCACCTGACCCATTGTGCTATTTTCCACAATGCCAAGATCATCCTGTGAATGTGCCCATGCCTACCAAGTGGAGAGCAGAGCAGTGGTAGCCAGTGCTGCCATTCCAGCAGTTGCCATACCTATGTTGTTCCGCCAGTCTGGACATCCAGGATCCAGGTGCCCCACATTCAACAGATCTACAGTATACTGGCTTTCCAGAATCCATCAACGTGGCCCAGCTGATGACTTCAAATCCAGAGAGAACACCAGCCCAGCTGTATCCTGATTCTTCGCTTGGGTATCGGATGACTTCAGACCAGCTGTGTTTTTCTTTTGTTCCTGTTCCAAGCTTCCATCTCCAGAGATGACATCAGCCCAGCTGTTCCCAGATGTGCCATCCTGTTCATGTTCCAGAAGATGTCTTCCCAGTTGTATTGACAGAATGCTGCCAGGGAGAGTCTTCAGCGGGGACACAGGTGTCATATGTTTTTCATTCTTCAAGGGACTGATAAGTCCAGACTTTTTCTATTTCTGACGTTTGCAGTACACAACCTACATCAGCAGACTCCAAAAGTGTGAAATGTTTCAAAGACTCTCCCCTTCAGGACTTTGGTCTGCTAGAACTTTGCTTCACCGGTCTCCAACCCAGGAGAGACTCTTTATTAGACTTGCCTTCGGGCATTGTGAGTCACTAGAAGGGACATTTAGGGCATTCCACCCCCCCCCAAAAAAACCATTGCAAATGCGTATTGTAAATATTCTATTTTTCTACTGTTTATACTGTTACTGTTTTTCTACTTTTCTAAAAAATCTTTTTGGGATTCTCCAGTGTTTAGATGGTAGGGGTTTAGATAGAACTGTGTATGCAGATTAGGTGTGTTTGGTTTTTCTCTTTTCTTGCAGGTGTTCCTGAAGACCAGAAGAGAAGACAAGAAGAGGAGGGGGAACTCATCGGAGTTCCCCTTGTACTTTAAAAAGCATTTGGGTTTAAAGTACTGTTGGTGTTGTGGTTACTGTATGTAATTTTCGTTCCACAGGTATGGTTGTGGGGGAGTGTGGGAGTAATGCATTGTGTATGGTATTAGCTCTTGGTATGTGGTTGCAGGTGTCCAGTGTTGGGGGGAGGTTTCCTGTTGTATTTGTTTTGGGGTTTTTGAGCAAAGGCAGATAGATTTTCCCTAGAGGGCTAAGGGGGATAGACAGGCTGTGGTCCTGACCTGCATTAGGGGCTGCAGTACTGATCCATTAAGGTTATGCTCTGGACAATTCTATCAGAGCCACTAGGTACCCATAGTCAGTGGGTAGAGTATTGGCTGATGCATCAGCCAAAGGCCTCTAGGCCCTTAGTGTTGTCTGCCTGTGCTGGCACTTGGTAGGGGAGAAGATAGCTCTACCTCCCCGTAGTAAACACATAGGGTGAGATGGCTTAAGCTGGGTGACTAATGACTGCGGACAGTCATTTTCCTGGCCCAGGGTGAGTGTAACACCCCGTTACCTGGGGCTACTAGAATCCCAGTTAGACTAATGGCAGACAGGGAAGGCAGCTTGTGAAATGCCCGTTAAATGGATTTTGCACTGTCTCATTCTGTTCTCAGTCTCAGCTGAGCTGGAGGGATGACATCATTTTAGAATTCTGCAGCAGCATAAGCCACAATGGAATGTTGCAGCTGGAGGTTGGATATAATGCTGGGGAATTTGAAGTCAGTCTGTAGTAGTTCAGTAGTGGGCTCAGTGGAGTGATGAAGTGTGCTGCAGCTGCAGGCTCTCAGACCCCTTAGCTCTGTTAGAGACCTACCTGTCTTTAGGGTGTGTGTTCTCATCAGAAGAGGAACACCCAAAGTGTTAGGCTGAAGTAGTAGAGACCGCTTCCGGTGGTTTAGGGCCCCATCCCTGCGGGGATGGGGGGGAAAGAAACCAGCCTGCTTTCAGTGGCAATCCCTTTGCCAGGCTAAAGGAAAAAGAAGCTGCCTAAGGAAGATTTGTGCTGAGGCACTCAGAATGTTGTGTGTTTTTCCAGAGAGAACAAAGAAAAGCCTGTGGGGCACCTGCAACCAAGGGCGAGTCTGCTCTGACAAAGGGCCTGTGTTTTCACCAAAGACTGTGTGAGTTTTAAGAATTGTTACTGTGGGTCAGGAAAGGACAGCCAAGTACCGTTCTTAGAAGCTTGTGGGATTTGGACTGTTTAACAGTGGAGGTCTAGAGAAATAGACACAGCCACTTAATAAGCCAGCTTCAAGTCAGCACATTAGAAGTTAAAATCTAGTAGATTAAATGTGAAATATATTTATGGATAATCTACATAGAAAAGTGTTTTCAGAGATGAGGTGTTAAAGTCAAGAGGAATGGCCTGGTATGAATTATGGGAGCAAGAGGTGGGAGACCCCCCTATCTGGCGAAACCAGATTCACCTCCATGGTATCGCTTTGGGACACCTGTTGCTTTCCCTCAGGTACTTGGCCAGTGCCCGAGGAAAGTACCCAGACGTGGGATTGTTGAAGAAGATTCCCTGATGGGTCCTGAAGTGCTCAGGACTGGGATAGCAAGCCACTAATAAATCTCCAAGATAAATGGATAAGTAGTCCAAGGGCTGGCAAGGGAGCTGAGCCAAGCAAAGAAGGTAGTCCAAGGGCTGGAAAGGGAGCCAAGCCAGGGAAACCAAAGAAGAGTAAAACTAGGGCAGTGTGCCCTGTGTGTTGCTAAACTTGAGGGTTTAAGATTTAAGAAGATGTGTGTCAGTGGAGGAAAATCTGCATTACCAGGAGTGTAGCCCCGTGGGGGTCCGTCTATGCTTTATTGTTCCTTTTTGTTGTGAATACAGTAAAAGCCACACTTTAGAATCCCAACTCCTTGTGTGGACATTTAGTTATTGCTTCTTGTGTCCGGAATACTTGGGTGCCCCTGTGCAGAGTAGCCAAACCTAGCCAACATGCCTAGTAATATTTTTCTCCCTGGGCCCAGGTCCCAGGTAGGGGGTTACTGCATAAGGTCGATTTGTTGCGGTACAATTAGTTGCGGTCAAACCGTAGCACCGATCTCGTCGAAATATAATCTCATCGCCTGTACAACAGGTAGCGGGCCCAATGTAGTCACTGCAAGCAGATACCCACAACATTCTGTCCACTGATGTATGGCACAATATGAACAATATGAAGGAGGTGTCTGAGGAGACACTGCAGATGCTGGGAGTGAAAAATCACTCACCTAATCCAGATTGTGGCTGGATTTATGAACAAATTTGACAGCCTGAGCAATAGGGTTATTCGTCTTGAAGCAGGCAAATGCTCGGATGGAGTACTGGGAATGGTTTAATGATGTGAGGGCACTTTCTCCCATTCTGCTCCCATCGGTGGAGCACGTCTCAGTACCTGCCGGTTCTCCACCGATTGTCCCTACCCTGTTTGTTCCCCAGTATCTTTCGCTCTGCTTTGCCTGAGTCGTGCAAGCACTGTGTGTGTGTGTGTGTGTGTGTGTGTGTGTGTGTGTGTGTGTGTGTGTACATGAACTGAGACAAACCACACACAAACTGAGACCAATGCCATTAATTTTAACTGTGGTTAAAGCCAGGTTTTGAATCAGAAAGTCAAAGAGAAATATATGTGAAGCAATCTGTCTCTGTGTCCATTAAGAGAAATAGGTTTAATGGAGTGTAAAGATAGCAGCACAATAAGCAAACGGTGACTGCTTTAAAGGCCTAGGATTTCAACAGTGATTTTTAAGTGTCTCTCTCTTCCTCTGGCTTCTGATTAAAATGGAAAGGAAGGCAATGAATTTGATTTAATAGAGTGCCTTTCACACACATGTGCATACGAAGTGCTTTGCAACCCATAAACTGTAGGCAGTATACATTGGATAAGGAAGATTAAACTTTCCCATTGACCTCATTTATCATTCCAGTGTAAATTATTTACTCAGCGCTTTGCCGAAATTGTGGAGACAGGTAAATGCTGTGACTATTTGTCAAGTTATATTATTTTATGGCGATGACTTCACCGATCTACGAGTTATGTTGATGACAAAATGTACGACTTTTATTTGTCCCTGCGACGAAGTGTCCACGTTATTTTGACTGCGACATTTTGTCCGGGGACCAATCAACCGTACACAGGGGGTTACATAATGGAGGAACCACACAGCACTAATAACACAAAAAATACCACCAACCCGACCCCTGGAGACTCCCATCTGGTAGTTGTAGCCAAGCCCTGGTTACAAGTAGAACTGGTATGTGTGTGTGGGGTGGCTGGCTTTAAGCTAATATTGTAATCATATTTGAATCTTGCTAGTTCAGTCTAATGCACCCCTTCTCTGACATACAGTTTACACCAAACCAGTCAGGTGCTCGCTCCTTTAGTCTGTTGCTGGTACTTGTGTCTTGCTACCCCAAGGTATCGATGTTTAGCCTGACTAGCACAGCAAGATAGTGACCATACTATGTAATAATTTGTATATAGGATATATGACTGCTCTCATATGAGGAATTATGGTACTTCTGTTTATTATTTAATTTATATTGCTGCATTGATGGGTGTTTGGGGGAAGAGAAACTCTAGTATGCTCTAGTCTCTACTAAGGGGTGGCACACATATCTTTTTATTCCCAAAAACTCAGGCATTTCCTAGTACATACCATCTTTTTGAACCATTTTGATACATACTAGTATGTAGAGAAAGTATGACTGCACCAGGGAAAAAGCAGTGCTCTGTTCAAAAATATAAGACCAAAGTGAAGAAATACCAGCACTTGCTTAAAAAGATTCACATAGCTTAGTGTTTGCTCCAAGCCATTGTTTTAATAGAATGCAGGCCCAGCGTGTTCACTTATTCTTGTGTTAAATTTATGGTCTGTGCAAAAACACATCAAGACAGAACAGTCACGTTTAGCAGCCACATATTAAAGATATCCAAAAAATCACAGAATGCCCATTGAAGTCCATAAATTCCATGAATGTCCAAACTTTTTAAAATCAAACTGGCCTGTGGAGCAGGACGGTAAGTAGCTTAAGCAGCAAGGCTGAGGGACACACCCACATCACCTGACGCATTTCGCAATTGGCTTTCTCAAAGGCTGATGTGTAAGGGTTTCTAACTTCCTTTTAAGTGTGCTTCTTTAAGAGACAGTACATTTAAATGCATTACTTAAACAAAGTGCATAAGTGCTCAGTTAAATATTACAAATATCAAAAAGTTAATTAATATATCACAATAGTTAAAAAGATAGAAACTGTGCCTCATGTACTTCATATGGCACCATTATTAGACCATTGCACACAATTCTCTATGAAAATATTACACAGCAACTTATTTCCATCATATGGGTCTGACTTACCCAGGTAGGTCAAAATCAGTTTTTGTGTGTTCAACTGAAAGATAGAAAGATAAAGTAAGTTATAAGCATAGATGCAACACCACTATGACAAACATATATGTATATAGATAGATATATATATAAAACACCAGCCTAAGAAATTAAATTTACCTTCTCTTCAAAAAGGGTTTAATTTTAGACCTGGGGTACACATAGCTTTCATTGAGAAAATCCAATATTGTTCCCTCTTAAGGAGCAAATTATTATAATCACCACCTCTCTTCATAATGATTGGTTTCTCTATAGCTCTAACTTGAAAGCTATGTTCACTATGATTTCTTACTTTTGTAATATGTAAAGCAAGGGCATTTGTGATATTATTACTTAAAATTGCCATGGCATGTTCTTCAATTCTAATCTTAAAGGGTCTTTTCATTTTCCCAATATAAAATTGACTACAAGTACACTCCACCATATAGATTACCCCAGGAGTATTACATGTAATATTCCCTCTAACCTTAACATCCATTCCAGTGGCACGATTTTTAAACCACTTAGTATTTTTAACTAAAGGACAATATTTACAATTACTGCATCTATTGCACCCCTCTCCCCTTTCAGTAAGCCAGTTCATTGGCTTATCAGGCAGAGGTTGGACAGAGTGGAAAACTACATCTTTAATATTTTTACCTTTATGAAAAAACATTTTTGGTCCATTCTCTCCTATTGCTTTCAAGTTTTGAAACATCAGTACTAAATGCCAATGTTTTTTGAAAAATGTTTATGTCTTTTGCCTGTGGACTATATGTGGTTACAAAAGTCATCTGAGTGTCACATTTCTTTTTCCCTTGTTGTTTTCTCAGGAGAAATTCTCTAGAAATTACATCAAACTTCTTGCTTCGCTTTTGTAATTGTTCCTATATTATACCCTTTTTCCAAAAGTTTGCCTAGGCGAAATGACAACTTCTGTGAGAAAATTTCGTGAAGTGCTCCATGATGTGAATTTACCCACTTCGATGGCACTCCGTGGGTGAAATTTAAATTCGCTGCATCTCTAATCAGCTCCTTTTTTTAGCAACATGACTATTCCCACAATTTCCCCCCAACAAGCCCTCTTGCTTGATTCTCCAATCTCACAGGTTGAATGCCTGGACACCTTTAAGTCCTTGAACCCTCACAAGGACCCAGGGGCTGATGGTTTTCCAGCTGACTTTTTTCAAGCCCTGGGCCAGGATATCACACCTTTCCTATAATGAGTTTTTTCAAGCTGCTTTTACCCAGGGGATCTTGTAACAGTCTATGAGGGAAGTGATCATAACAGTGCTTCCCAAGAAAGACAGGAACCCCTCTCTACCGGGCAGTTACTGCCCAATTTTCCTTATAAATGAAGATATCAGAATCTTGGTTAAAGTTTTTGCAAGCAGGCTGGCGAATGAATTGCCTGACCTGATACTCCCATCTCAGGTCAGGTTCATTAAATGTCTTCTGAGATCAGAGCATCTATGTCCTCTAATATCGCTCATGCACCACTCCCAATTTTCATAGGCCCCAACCACCAATCTTGTGGTGGACTTTAAAAAAGAATTTGACTCCATAGAATGGAGTTACTTGTTTGAGTCCCTGTTTGAGATGAGGGTTTGTCTGACATTTAGAAGTTGTGTGTCCTCATTATATTCATCTCTGATGGCTTCGGTTGTGATGAATGTTACCAAATCTCCCTCGTTTCCCCTCCACTGGGCACCAGACAGAGGTGCCCTCTTTCCCTCCTGCTCTTTGTCAAGGCTGTTGAACCATCTTTTCATAGCCATTTTAAACAACGCTAACATTCAAGGAGTTTAGTTCAGGCAAGAGGAATATAGAACTTTTATGTGAGCAGAAGATCACATTATAAATGGGGAGGAGGCCAAGAGATAATGTGAGGAAGTTCTTTTTACTGAAAGGGTGGTGGATGCTTGGAACAGCCTCCTAGTGGAGGTGGTGGGGGCTAAAACAGTTACAGGATTCAAGAAAACATGGGATAAACACAACTGGATCATACCAGTGAGGCATGGGGAGGTGCAAAGTGAAGACTAATAGGGTTTGCATTGGCACTATACATAGGGAAAATGGGGCAGACAAGGTGGGCTAAGTGGTCCTTATCTGCTCACAACTTCTATGTTTCTATTATCTGCTCCTTACTCTCTCAGAGGCGGACAGATCAGTTCCTCATGCTCTCCCCCTCCTCAACACCTTTACTTAAATCTTAAGGCTCAAGGTTAATCAGTATAGAAACAAAGTCTTACCTCTCAGTAGATAGGGAAAGTGATGGAATCACTTCTGAAGGAAAGAACTGTTGAGTACCTAGAGGCCAGTAGGGCACAGAATCCAATGCAGCATGGGTTCACAGTGGGAAGGTCATGTCAGATGAATCTAATTGATTTTTTTGACTGAGTGACAAAAGTAGTAGACCAGGGAGGGGCAGTGGACATGGCCTACCTAGTCTTTAGCAAGGCATTTGACACAGTCCCACAGAAAAGATTAATAATTAAATTAACCAGCCTGGGAGTGGGTCCCAGGGTGGTAGCCTGGGTAAAACATTGGCTAGACAACAGGACGCATAAGGTAATTGTAAATATAGTCCACTCTGAAGAAAGAGGGGTTACTACTGGGGTACCACAGGGTTCAGTACTGAGTCCAGTCCTTTTTAATGTCTCTGTAAGTGACATTGCAAAGGGACTAGAAGAAAAAGAATGCCTTTCTGCAGATAATACAAAGATCTGCAACAGGGTTGATACACAAGGAAGCATGGAAAGGATGAGAAGGGACTTGGCAAGGTTGGTGGAATGGTCAGAAGTATGGCAGCTTGGATTCAATGCAAAGAAGTGCAAACTAATGCACCTGGGAAACAAAAACTTGGGGAGATTACATGGGAGGGTGGTAACAACAACAAAAATGGAAGGGGACCTGGGGGTAATCATATCATATGACCATAAGGTTAGCAACTAATGTGAGAAGACAGTAGGAGGCTGGGGGAATACTGGGATATATGGGTAGAGGCATCACCAGCAGAAAACAGGAAGTTGTCATCCCTCTGTACAGATAGTTGGTGAGACCCCATCTGTAGTACTGCGTCCAGTTCTGGGGACCCCATCTCCGCAAGGACATAAACAGGATGGAGGAAATCAAGAGGAGGGCAACTAAAATGGTGCAGGGTCTGCAAGAGAAACCATACGAGTAGAGACTAAAGGAGCTTACTATGTAGACCCTTGAGGAAAGGAGGGAAAGGGGGGATATGATAGAAAATTTTTAGTACCTCAGTGGAATCAACAAAGTCCAAGAGGGTAGAAACTTTCAGAAAAAGAGATGTGCTAGAACAAGGGGACACAATTTGAAGATAGAGGGGGGAACAGCTCTGGGGCAATGTGAGGAAGAATTTTTTCATAGAGAGGGTGGTGGACGCACAGAACAGCCTTCCTGAGGAGGTTCCGGGGTCTAAAACTGTGAAAGAATTCAAAAATGCATGGGACAGACATAAGGCAATTCTTGTGGGGGGGTAGGAAGAAATAGGCTGTTGGTTAACTAGGATCTGCAGCTTATCCTGTAGGTAGGGAAATGGGCAGACTAGGTGGATCAAGTGGTCGTTATCTGCCATTAAAGTCTATGTTTTTATGTTTCTATGTTTCAGCTCTAGGTGCAAAGCAAACTTATGTGTATCCTCTGGGCTTAAATGGTCTCCTAATGGTATAACCTATCTGGGCATGTAATTACACCCAACCCTAAAGAAAATGCTTCCCTTTAATCTGGATCCTTTGTTCTCATCCTTGAAGAAAGAACTTGGGTGCTGGTCAGCCCTTAGGTTCTCCCTAGCAGGGAAAATTGATGCCATAAAGTTAATTACAGTCCACCATTTTCTTCTATTCTTTCCCATCTGCCATTGCATATTGCCCCTAAGTGGTTTCATAAGACTAACACTATGATTGGCCATTTCCTTTGGGAAGGTAAGCCCCCAAGACTTAGTAGGGCTAAACTCTGCTGGCACTGTAATAGAGGGAGATGGAACCTTCCATACTTCCACAGGTAACATATGGCCTTTGCCACACCCCAGACAACCAGACTGTTTCCTTGTCAAGGCCCACTTGACCCCCTATGGCTCCACCTGGTGTCAACTCTTCTGGGTAATAAAATACCAGCTGTTTTATTATATTCTCCCAGATGGAGATCTCCCTGGCCTCCCCTAACTATGCAACTCTCTGCCACGTACTGAGCCAAAGTAAATAGGGATCTCTCAGAGGACCCCACCCCTTTGGACTATACCCCAATGTGGGATAACCCATAATACAGATCAGGGGTTCCATGATGAGATGGAAACTGTAGGAGTTAGAGGTGAGTGAAATAAAATTTGTGCCAGCAGAATTTCAACAAAAGTCAGGCTTTTGCTTCTGCAAATGTTTGAAAATCATTTTGCCAATTTTTATGGAAGTTCCCTCTTAAAACAGTGGAATAAATGTATGAAAATAGGTTAATATATTAAACCACCTGGAAACATTTCTGCAGAACTGATTACTGTCAGCGTTCAGCTATGCTGCTTTTTCCCCTGCATTTTAATTCATTATCCATTACCCCCCTGCTGATCACCGCCCACTGCACCTCCCCTCCACCTATTGTCAGCCACAGCTTCAGGTGAAAAATGTGGTTCTCCCAGCCCACCCGCTGATCGCCAGCCCCATATAAAAAGTCCCATTCCCTGGTGGCATAGTAGCCCCTCCCTCCCTTCCCAATCCCCAATGTTGCCGCAGTTTAATCATACAAATATACCCCATTACCTGGTGACAAAGTGGCCCCCCACCCTGATCTCTGATGTGTCTGGTAGTTCAATGTTACAACAGTGCCCCCTTCTCTGGTGCTCTAGTGGTCCCCCTGCCACACAGGTAGTGCCCACCAGCTCACTACCTGCTTCCAGTCCCAACATCCAAGCAGGAAACTGGCATAGCCCACTTCTCACCACTACAGCCAGCTGCCAACTGACGTGTCCCTGAGTGTGTACTGTATAGTATGTGCTCATGGGACAGGTCAGTCGGCAGCTGGCCATGGTAGCGATAGGAGGGTTGTACCAGTTGCCATCTCGGGTTTTGGGATGAGGGGGGAGCAGAGTAGTGGGCACTATACCTGCAGAGGAGGGGTGGAGGGACACTAGACCACCAAGAAAGGGGGATTTCTTATAACACTGAACTACCAGAGACAATGGGGATCAGGGCGGGGGGGGCACTATGCCACCAGGGAATGGGATATATTTATATGATTAAACTGTGGCAACATTGGGTTTGGGGTGGGGGGGCCACTATGTCACCAGGGAAAGGGGAATATTTGTATGATTAAACTGCTGCAACATTAGGGATCAGGGCGAGGGGCCACTATGTCACCAGGGAAAGGGAAATATTTGTACGGTTAAACTGTGGCAGCATCGATTATTGGTGCAGAAGGGACCACTATGCCACCAGGGAATGGGATATATTTGAATGATTAAATTGCAGCAACATATTGGATCAGGGTGGGGGGCCACTATGCCATCAGGGAATGGGGTATATTTGAATGATTAAACTGCAGCAACATAAGGGATCAGGGTGGGGGTCCACAATGTCACCAGGGAAAGGGGGATATTTGTCTAATTAAAGTACAGCAACATCGGGAATGGAGGGGCACTATGCCACCAGGAAAAGGGGAATATTTGTATAATTAAAGTGCAGCAACATTGGGGATCAGAGCAGGGGGACCAATAGACACCAGGGAAAGGTTTTACATAGGGCCAGTGATCAGCGGAGGGGGAGCACTAGATGCTAAGTGCCATACACTGAGGGGGGGCTGGCTGCATCATGAATTAATAAATTAAACTGCATATGGAATAAATTCCACAGTTTAATGTTTTATTCTGCAGTTACACCCAGAAAGTTCACAGAAAAGCCCAAAAATCTGTGGAACAAGGTCAGAAGAGCCCAGTCTCACCATAGGCGAAAGTGCGAAGAATTTTGCAAAATTTCAGACATTCCTTGAAAGTTCAGTGAGGGCAGAGTTCACAAATTTCACCCAACCCTAGTGGGAGTTACAAGGTATTAGGTGTATTGAAGATCTTCACATGCCTGGCTCTTGGACATTGGACTCCTTTGCCTCCCTGGTTTCTCGGTATTACTGACCTCTGGAGGTATTTACAGATCAGAACCAAGATCCAAAAGGTAGCCAAATCCAAGGCTGGGCTCCCTATTAAGTCATGTCCCCCCTTCTTGCCCATTGGAGGAGGCTGAACAAAGGTAGGGCTAGTTCCATCTGTCAGGCACTATGAGATACCCAGTCTGATACCTCAGAGAAAGCTTGATCCCAATGGCAAGATGCAATGGAGATTCTCATTACAGATTCTCAATGGTCCCAGGTGTGGTATAGAGGAGATAAAGCCTGTCAGGATGGCAGGATCCATCTTATCCTCCACAAAACATTGCTCGGTGATACAGGACACCTCAGGTTCTTTAACATCTAGGACTGATTAGTCATGACCACTGCTGCAGATGTGAAAGCTTGAATGCCCACCTTTTCCATATCTTATGGGAATTGGAATGCCTGCTCCTGAACATAATCTGGCAAGAAGTCACCAAGATCTGTGATGAGGCCATGGGCATCCATGCTTAGATCAATGCTCCACTTCTCTTGATAGGCTGCTACTTAGACAGTACCCCTAAGCACTCTCCTGCAGCACAGTTGGTCATGGTGGTGGGAGTTCTGGCTAAATAGCTAATCCTCTGCAACTGATGCTTTCCCACAGTCCCCACCTCATGTGAATAACTTCATGTGGTTGAGCAACTTGCCACATATGAAACATTGTCAAGTTGTGCAGCCAAAACTCAACCTCACTTCTTTGACTGTTGGGACTCCTTTCTGCAGTCCAAATACTGTCATAATCCTGAATTGCTGCCTTCCTCCACTGTTGCTATTCAAACCTCCATATAGGATCAGGCACTAATCAATGGGCCTGGATCTATCCTACATGTATATCCAACTTTGTCATTTCCAGCATAGGCAGTAGTTAGAATATTGTGCATTTTGTTTAGGGTTTTCTGGTTTCTGGGTTATTTTTTTTCAATATACATAGCACATTATCTCACATTATTACTGCATAGTCTTAATTTTGCCTTACAGGAAACTATTAGATGAACCGTACATGTATTTTTTTTCAATACATTTGACTGTTATGTTTAAGTTACAGGACATCAACCTAGTGAGAATACACACCGGGTCATAATGTCATGTGCTTAATATTGTACGGCATTATGGCAAAACCTGGACCTGTGTGCACTCCGAGTTGGACCCCCCAGGAGTTGGAATCTTTAGTGGGAGGGTCCAGGGTGCAGCCCCCTGTAACAGAGGGTGTGGGGGAAAAGCCCCCAACAGAACAATAAATATAAAGAAATCGCACAACTCAATTCTGCTGCATGGCATTCTGCTGTGAGACATTATGACCCATGCCATGAGAATATTATATGTTCTCTCCCCTAAGATGTCATTCTTCAATGCAGCCTACAGCTGGACTATAAACTCTGGAGCATATTAATACATTTGTGGTTATAAACTGTGTTGTTTTTGTGCAGATAATACCTATTTACCTATTTGATGTGTATTTTTTCTTTCTGTTATTTGCATTGCTTTTTCTTGTTCAATAAAAAGATTAACTACATGAAAGGGCAAGCCTTAACCAACTCCTGTTCTGTGAGTGATGTATTTTAAGACAGGTTGCCAGCAATTGCTATACTTCTTAAGGATATTTTTTGCCCTGTGAGATAGTCTGTCTAGGGTGGTCACTTAAGCGAAGCACACAATCAGTTCAGGATAGGAGGGATTTTTGCTAGGATCCTCTTGTGTAGCAACATCCTCATTGCCTGCAGACTGAGTAGTGCAAACCATTTATGTTTCCCAAGACTTAGGTGTAGGATATTTATTTTATTTATTTAGTTTTTGTTGACCAGGTAAGTGTATTAGACAAATCCTGCCTATTTTCAGGCACAACCCAGGGGAAGGGGATACAGATGAATGCCAACGGACCTTGAACAAGATTAAGCTGTTGGTGGTATTTTTAGTGAATGAGGGAAATTTGGCCAGGACACCAGGGAAATTCCCCTACTGCATTGCTGGCAGTAGGGGGACTTGCTGCTGTGAGTCAGATCACTTGTGGTCAGACTTGGTGGAGGATGGACGTTGTATAACATGGAGAGTGGTTGGACTTTACTAGAATGGTTGATGGAACTACAGAGGTAACGGGGAGTCAGTTTACTGATAAAGATCTAGAGGATGGTGAGATTTTCATTTCAACAGAGGATTTAAAGGTATCTGTGGCTTTGGTTAAGAATGGGACCCTTTCTGCAACTGATATTATGGAGGACCAGCAGGAGCAGCTTAAACTGCAGCTTGCTGAGCAAACTCGAGAGCATGAGCATGTCAGGAAACAGCTGCTTTCATTGCCTTCTGATGATTTAACTGTCATTTTGTTTCCTCCGGCAGTCATTGATCTAGACTTTAGGTCTGAGCATTCCGTTTCCAACAAAGATCAGTCGGTTGAGTTATTACATAAAGTTTCCACTGTGATACAGCCTAAACAATCTTCTTACAATGCTTTTTCGGCTGGCAGTAGGGAATCCGAGGTGATTCTGTGCTGAGAGCCATTAACAGAAATTGGATCACTTGCGGTCACTCCTGGCATTCCTCAGGTTGCTGCAGTAACTATGGATGTCCTGGATGTGTCTACATCAGAACGCGGAGGCTCCGTTTCCACCGGACAAGTAAAAACTTTAACTAAAGAAGCAGTATTTGTCTTTCGGGCTTCTGGCCACACATCTTCTTCAGTGCTGCAGCCTACAGAGGTAAAATGCATTTTTCAGACAGAACCTCTAAATCAAGATGGAGTTTCAGAGTTTTCCTTCCTGAAAAGGATTCAGTCTCGTCATGAGGAAGGGAAAAAGAAAAAGGCAGCTGTGATTTTTTCTAAAAGGAACTTAGGGGTACTAGACGGGGTGCAAACAGACTCTCCACCCATTTATATAAGAACTGGTCCTGTATCTTCTGTTGTTTTGCCCCCTTTACAGCCCTTGACTGATGAAACCTGGTCCCTTCAGCAAGATTTAAATGAAGCTGGCTGGACTTTGAACAAAGAATCTTGGCGACCAATGCCTGATTGGGACCCCAAGCTGACTTTTCCCAAAATGAGCTGACATGGAAGTCACAATTGCCTAACTCACTTGTAACTCCAGTAATTCCTGTAGGGGTAAAGGGGGGGGAGATGGGCCTTCTGACAGGGCCTTACAGGCCACTACTCCTGCAGTTCTTATTGATTTAGGAACTGAACAACCTGCTGATATTATACAGGGTAATCCTGGAACTAAGAAGTCTCTAATGTCAGAATTTTTTTCTAAAATTAAGAAAGAAGCAGCACCACGCAGAAATGCAGTGCGACTGCGATATAAGGGAGGTTTAGAGGTCAGACCTGATAGGCAATATGTAGGAAAACATTTATTAGAAGATTCTTTACATTTTTCTCCCAGGGAGGTGTTTGTATTTATCAACATATCAGGAGAAGATAATTTTGATGTAAGTTTTCACTCAGCTTACGCCCTGAATTTATTTTGGGAACGGTACAACCAAGTGAAATTTTCTCCCACATGGACTCCCTTTTTGGTGATTCCTTTAACAAAACCCTTAATTAAGTTTGTTACAATAATGTTCAGGAATGAGGAAGTCCATGTGGATGATATTTCATACTGGTTGTCTCAACAATGTGAGATTTTAAGTTCTCCAGAAGCCATATTAGATTCAGAACAGTTTTGGACTGGGGGATGGTGGTTTAAAGTTAAGCTTAGGCAAACTGATACTGGGATAGGACATATTCCAAACTCCTTTTTGTTGGGTCAGGATAGGGGGGTTTGTTTTTATGCTGGGCAGCCTCGGGCCTGTTACAAATGTGGTTCCAGGACACACTTATCTAGTTCATGTGATAAACCTTGATGCGATAATTGTGGTGAAATTGGTCATGTTGCTTTTCAATGTGCGAATCTAACAAAATGTGACCTTTGTGAGGAGATGGGCCATGTTTTCTCTGAATATGGTTGGGCTGCAAAAAATACAGCATCTAGTGGTAGTCCAGATCTCTTAATTCAAAAGGCTCAAGACCTGGCCACAGGTGTTGCCCAGACAAGCTCAGTAAACAGTGGAGAAATAGTTATCCCTTCTTCACATCCCCTTCAGGATGCATCTGAGGTACATCCTCCTGATGCTCCAGTTAAGATTTCTCCCATTCTTTCTCCTGTTTGATATTCCAGACAAAAGGAAGTTTGACCTCAGGAGTCTTTTAGTAATCCTGCAGTGACTCAAGTTAGAAGGTCCTCCAGGAACCTTAAACCTCCCCTTGTTCCCCCTCCCTCATTGGAGATGGAAACTAGTAATCCCTTTGCTGTGTTGTCTGCTAAGTGGGGTTATTCAGTTATGGATTGTCAGGAATCTGACTCTCAACCTATGCAGGATAGCCCCCATCCCCCTTTCAGGTCCAGGAAGGTTATACGAGTAAAAAGAAAAAGAGAAGAAAAAAAGATGGTTGATCCTCAGCTTCATAACTGGCTTGTCTTAGACTTGGTTCAGTGAATGTTCACAGTTTATTGAACTTTAGAAGAAGGCAAGTGATTTATGATTATATACATAGTAATTTTCTGGATGTATGCCTACTACAAGAAGCTTGGATGTATACTCTAGACCAGGCCAGGTTTTTCCAAAGAGAATGGTGTTGGGGTCCCTCTTATTGGTCCTTTGGACAACAAACGGCAAATGGTTTAGGATTACTTTTTAATTCTTATGATTTTTCCTTAATAAAATTAATGGATTTAATCCCTGGGCAGTTAATGATCCTAGATGGGGTCTGGAGGTCCAGGGCATGCAGATTTATTAATGTATACTGTTCACAGTTAAAAGCTGAATGGGTTACACTGTTTCAGATGATTAAACCCTTTTTATTTACTTCCTTTGAAATTTTTCTCTGTGAAGATTTTAATTGTGAGCTTAAATCGGGGGGGCAATTCAAGGGGTACTGGGAAAAAGATTTATTGTGACTCTAATGCATTATGTCATCTAATAAAATTATCAGGGTTGGTTAATAGTAGCTGCCATCAGCAAGGTGGTCCACAATTTTCTTATAAAAAACATTTATATACATCCACTATAGACTGTATTTTTCTTTCAGATCATCTTCCTTTTAATTTTTACACCTTCCCAGTTTCCTTTTCAGATCATATGCTCCTTCAGCGCAATTTCTCCCCTCAGTCCTTATCTAAGATTCAGAAAGCATGGTGGAAACTAAGTGGACTTTTGTTCAAGACCCCTGTAGTATTACCTACTATCCTAGCATTACTTATTGCTCATCTTTCAGTTTCCATTTTATATGAGGACCTGGGACAATGGCGGAGAGATTCAAAAGAAGATTTGTGTAGTTTATTAAAAAATCAGGGGAAGTCCAAGGAAAATTTAAAATTTCTTCATTATTTAAAACTACGTCAGCAGTTATATTATTTAATTTCTATTGCAAATACCTCAAAAAATGATTATTCTCCTCAAATAACAATTTTAAAGCAACAAATAGAAGAGGTGCAATATAATAGAGCTAACACGTCGCAGGTGCTCTTTCAATTTGGCATAAAAAAACAGCTCCATGGTGATCTGTAGGAAGCCTTTAAGAAATACAAAAATAACACTAATTTAGTAGCACTTTTGAATCAGGATGGACAACTGGCATGGGACCCAAAGGGACTACATGCTGTTATAAAGACATTTTTACTATCTCATACACCAACAGTGGCCCCTAGTGTTGAGGATATAAGGCAATTTTTGCACAAAATAAAACTTCAGGATACTCAGTTTAATAAATCATTGTTAATTAATCCAATTACACGTGCAAAAATTGTAACTGCAATTAAATCTCAAAAATCAGGCACTCACCTGGGATTGATGGATTAACTTCCGAGTTATATAAAGCATTGCCATCTGAATTTTCCGAATGTCTGGAACTGGTTTTTAATTTTTTTTTAATCCACTGTGCAATTTCCAGTTTGGTTTTTAGAAGGGTTACTATTTTTTCTTCATAAATCAGGGGATAAAGAACTTTTAGAGAACTGGAGACCTATTACAATTTTGAATGCCGATTATAAACTTTTTGCAGGAATTCTGAATAGCAGGCTTAAACAATATGCGGCCACTGTACTTTCCTCTTCTCAATATTGTGGGCTTCCAGAAAGAAAAATTCAACATGCTCATGTAATTCTTCAAGATTTAATGGAGTACTCTTTTTTGTTTAATCAATCTGGATATATTATTTCAGTAGACCAAATGAAGGCATTCGATTGAGTTTATCACCTGTTTTTATTCATGACTTTGAAACAGTATGGAGTTCTAGCCGAGTTTTTAAATTAGGTAAAATTACTTTATAATAATGCTATTATTCATCCAATTATACAGGAAGAAATTGGGGATGGGTTCCATGTGCCCACTGGGGTGCATCAAGGATCTCCCTTAAGCCCTTTATTATATTATTTTATAATAGACACATTAATTCAATCATTCTCACAAAATCCAAAATGGAAAGGGGACTTAGGACCTCCCTTGTAGGAAGAACTACATGTGCAGGCATATTCTGGTGATCTTTGTTTGTTTTTTTTTCCAACTATAAGCGAGTGGCAGTATTTTTGGATCATATGGGTTTTTATTCTTGGGTTTCCAATTCAAACATTAATAAGAAAAAAAGTCAAGGTCTGTTCATTGGGGTTGGATATCCATCAGAAATCATTATTCAGGGACTCTGAATTTCATCAGATCCTATTACAATTTTAGGATTATTATATGGGCCTCAGAATCTTCCAGAGTTGAATTGGGAAAATGCATTGGCCTCTATGGAGGGCAAAATTCAAATTTGGAAACATTGGAAATTATCCAAATTGAAATGTGTACAAGTAATAAAACAATTTGTAATTCCAGGTTTATTGTACACTGCCATACTATTTCCATTACCAATATGGTTAGAAACATGGATTTACAGTTTGTTTTTTCAGATGTTATGGGGTAACAGACTCAACCCTATTAAAAGGCAATACACGTATCTTGCAAAAGAAAAAGAGGGTTTAGGGATGGTGGATCCTGTTATTTTTTTTTTATACATTATTCTTATTACAAAACATTAGGTTGGGATTGTTGCCATCTACGTCTAGATATGGGTTATTAATGAAACATGTATTGATTCACTATTATTCTGCTTGGCACGTAAGCCCACCTATGCCCCTTCAGATATTATTACTACCACAATATTTTCAGCTGG
Source organism: Neoceratodus forsteri (assembly GCA_016271365.2). NCBI lineage: Eukaryota > Metazoa > Chordata > Ceratodontiformes > Ceratodontidae > Neoceratodus > Neoceratodus forsteri. Next base: position 422,769,367 of record CM057451.1, read on the forward strand.
TAGCAAAAAAAGCTTTTTAAATGGGGTTTATTGGCTCAAGTAGTAAAGGACAGCACAGGACCACACTTATATAAAATAGTAATGTCACTATTATATCCAGCTGAACCAGTCTTTAAAAACTGTCCTTCGATGCGAACTGTGGAGGTACTTCAGAGATTAAATAATCCCAGATTACCAGAATACATGTGGGGATTTTTATGGTTTACAGTTTATGGCAGGATTGGAGTTAGGGGCAATGCAAAGCACAAAGCACTAAATGAAAGAATTTGCCCCTTTCTAGAGTGCATAGCTTAGGAAGAAACAATGGAGTATTTTTTTTATTTTCCTGTACATATGCCAGTTCTCTTTGGAAATTCTTAGCCTTAAAATGGAATATGAGATGGTTATTGTATTTGGATTATGACACACTGGTTTTAGGTCACTTTCCTCAGTTAGGGAAGATGTATAATTTAGAGACTTTGCAAATTTTTGTTGCTGTTTAACATATTATTTATGGCAGGCTAGATGCCAATGGGTTCTGTATCAAAAATTGATGTTTTATGATACTGTGGGATTATTGATTCAAGGGGCAATGGAAAGGATTTACCTTTAGGATTTAGGATTTTTCTACTACTAGGAAGGTGACTGATTGGTGGAAGGGATTCACAAGGTTTATAAAATACGAATAGGAGAAAACAATATTAATTAAATTGTATTGGGGAAGGGAAGTGTTTATATGGGTATGACTGTCCTTCGTATTTTGTATGACTATAATACTTATTTTGGTTAGGTTACTCTTTCTGTATGACTATAATACTTATTTTTATTTTCTTTTGTATTATGTGTTTTAGTTTCATGCTTAATGTTTTTTCAGTATGTGTGATATAACATTATTGTCATTTTTGTGTTTGATGTTATATTAATAAAAAATTCCCCTACTCTTTTCGATAAGTGCCATGGGATCTTTAACATCCACCTGAACTACCACCAATCCAGGCAGATGGGACCTCAGTTTAATGTCTCATCTGAAAGATGGCACCTCAGAAATGCAGCACCCCTCTCATGCTGCACTACAGTGTCAGTACTGGGATATTAACCCAAGTGCCAGATGTGGGAACTGAACCCACAGCTCTCTTATCTCCCAGCCTCAGAGGCAAGTGTGCTACCTACTGAGCCACTGACACTGACAAGTGAAGTGACAAGACACTGACTGATATGATTAATATGGCTTAGGATGTAGAGTGGGACAGAGTGTGAGGCAGAACATCCCAGGATCATTTACCATAGTTTGCAAACTTGATCCCAGAATGACTTGAATAAAGTGGCAGGATCACAATATGTGTAGTATGACCCCACCTGGAAAATTACATATCCAACATGTATCGCTGGGTTGGAGTTTGATCTTGTAAATGACTACTGATGTTCCATACCAATAAGTTTGCAGTGTGTATCACTGGATGACCTATGGCAGAAGGATCAGTAGTTGTCCCAGTCTTCCTCAGATATCACGATATTTAGCATACGTTCCCATTTCATTTTGGAATTGAGAGACAGACTGTGTACCTTATCATTCAGTGTTTGATATATGTGGCCACATGTTCCACATTTTGTGGTTAAGCCATTTGTCCATGGGGGTCATTGGGAAGGCTGTATTTTCTTTTAGGAGATGCTGTATTAAGCTGCAAATTTACAGAAAATGGCAACAGTCAGATCTGGGGATTCCTTACATATTCTGCATCTCCTGAAATGTGGTAATCATTTGTTTGTTATTGTCTAGTATGTCTCTGATATACCAACTCCTTCGTGTTTTCAGGAGTGCCAAAAGGGAGACATGATGTTGATTTTAATTGTTGGGTTTTTCTACAAGGGGGTAAAGTCCAAAGGTTTGAGGATAGTGACAAACTACTTGTTTAGTCAAAGCCAGTAGGGGTCCAAGGATTTGGATCACTGGGTGGGTTTTTAAATATTTTGGAATGGGCAGTACAGTAGGGGTGTGAGGGCCAGCCCCTTGTTTAAGATTTTCTCTGACTGAACCCACTGAGGGTGGGAGGACTGATGGGAGTGGAGCCATTTTTGGGTCTGTGTCACCCAGAGTGCCCAAAGGTAACTTGTGACCCAGGGTGGCCCCCACCTCCCCTGGACCAGTAGCTTCTCATTTTAGCATGGCTGTATCTGGGACAGGTGCCTTCCCATATAAAGTTTCCCATATACCTGTCAATGAGAGTCAGCCATTTGAGTGGTATAACCAAAGGAGAGATATGAAATTTTAAGAGTAGAGATCATTTTTATTGCTGCTACTTCATCAGGGTGTGTTTACTGCAATGCATTCCATCTATCCCATTCTGTTCTGAGTTCTGCCAGCAAGAAAGAGAGAGAGAGAGAGAGAGAGGTTAGCTTCACAATTTTTTTAATATCAGGGTGACTCATAATCCTAAATAGGCAATGGTTTAGGTGACCAGCGGATTCAAAGAGAGTGGGGTGACATTTGTTGTTTAAGGGAAGAACTTTCATTTTTGGTTGATTCACCTGGAGTCCTGATAATGCTGTGAAGCAAGACTAGAATTATCAGAGGTTGCATTGATGTAGAGGTATCTCCTTGCAGTACTACTAGGCCATCTGCATATAACACTGTAGTATATTCCTCTCACCCTGCAGATATCCTTTCATGTGAGTATGTTGATGGATTGACACTGCCAGGGGCTCTATTGCCAGGACAAATCACATGGGCAGAAATGAGCATCTCTGTCTCGTACCATTGGCCAAAAGGAATGTGGGTGATAGCAGGGAGCTGGTGAGCACTCTGGCTCATAGGAAGGTTTATAGGATTTGGATCCATGAAGGACCAAGTCCAAGGTGGGTAATATCACATGTAGGTAGCATCAATCAACCAAATCAAAACCTTTTTCAAAGTCGATGGCTATAGCCACAGCTGGTGTGGTAGAGGATTTAACTAGGTACATAAGATTGACCAGGGAATCCATATGGTCTGACATGAGCATTCCTTTGATAAAGGATGAATGGGAGAAGTCAGCAAGTTGTGGTTGGATTGTATCTAGTCTTGCAGCAAAGGCATCAGCATATATTTTGATAAGAAGCACAGACAGAAAGCTGTGAACAGTTCAAGCAGCCTGGTGCACTCAAATGAGCTGCCAGCCCATGGGGTTTAGAACAAATGTACAAGCGAATGTATATTTCATTAAAGAAAATGAGCACATATTCAACAACTCCACTGAAGCTGCATGCTCGCCACAGCAGCATGTTATCGACCACCAGTGCTTTCCCGCGGTAGTCTTCCTTAGTGTCTGACACTCCTGGAGGAAGACCGCGAGAAGATGTAAGTCCTGGGTGGTCAGTTGGCATGCCACTCTGTGTGCTGTCAAGCAGGAATAAACATTTTCAATTGGAGTTATTTGGATTTAATTGCTCATTTTGTCTTTTTTGGTTAGATTGCCGCATTTACTTGTGCATGTATTTTGATATCAGTGTTTATTAATGAGACATGTTGATAGTTAAATGGTAATGTTGGATCTCTTTCTGTTTGGGAAAGGACTATTATGGCTACCTCCCTCATTGTCAGGAGGAGTGCATCAGAGCTTTCAGCTTCTTTATATATGTGACATAAAAGGAGGCATGTTATGGGAGCCAAGACCTTAAAGAACTCTATGGGGAATCTATCCCCTCTGGGCACTTTTCTGGAGTTAAGAGGTGTCAGGGCTGTCAGTATTTTCTTCATGGATAATGGCACATCTGGTGCTGTAGCTTGTTCATTAGTGAGCTAAGGCAAGCTCAGGGAGGAGAAAAAGTCATGAATATGAGTAGAGTCTAGTTGGTGAAGAGCCAAGTAGAATGAGGTACAATATTGTTGTATGATGGTGTTTATTTCCTTTGGGATGGTTTGCACTACTCGTGCAGGGTCTTGTAGACCAGTGATGAGTCTTTTGACTTGTTGTTTGTGGAGTCAGTATGCTATGACCGTACCTCATTTTTCACCCCCCCCCACCAATTTTGATGTTTGAGGTGCAGGATTGCTATTTCAACTTTATGGGACAGAAGTGCATTTATTTCTATCCTGAGCCACAGGATAGATTTATGTAAGTCAGAGTTGAAGACCGGGTGTGGGTGTGTCTTGTATAAGGATTCTTTGGCCTGTATTTCTTGTTCTAAGAATATGTAATTCCTGTTCCCTTTGGAATCTACCATGGGTTGCATAACTGATTATTCCCCCCTAAAGGTAGCTTTACATTTCTCCCCATGGTCCTTGCTGAGGTATCTTTTGGATCATTTAGTTGCAAGAAGGTGGTAGTTTCTGTTTTTATCCATTGGATAAATGCAGGGTCTCTAAACAATAATGGATTAAGTCTCCATGTGGAAGACATAGGTGTGAGCTCTCACCAAAGGAAGTGGAGTTGGACTGGTGTGTGATCAGAAATGATGAGAGGCATAATGATGGAGCTAACTGAGGCCTGTGTTATCTGCAGAGATTTTAGCCATACGTCTAAGTGACTGTAAGTGTTGTATACTGCTGAATGACCAAAGTCACCTCTGACTTGGGGGTGATACAGTAAAGGTGCCATATGTCTGACAACCCTTGATCTGCAATAGAAAGGTCTACTGCTTGTGATCCTTTAATGTGAGGTTCTGTTTTAGAGTTACTCTTATTTTTGGAGGGGTCCAGCACAAGATTGGACTCTCCTCCCATTACTACTGGGGTAGTTGGGGGGATGAGTTTGTCCAGCTTTTATGCAAAATGGTGAAATAAGCCTGGATCATCATCATTGAGGGTATAAATATTCCCCAGTAAAATGGGACCTGTAAAGATGTCTAATAGGGCTAATATCCAGTAACCTTGCGTGTCTTGTTTTAAGCAGGTGACCATCATCTGAAGAGCCTTAGGCAGGAGAATGGCTACCCCACTCTTCTTGGTGGGGGCAGAGGCATGTCATTCTTATTTTTTTATTTATTTAGTTTAAAGTTTAACTAGAAAATACATGCTGAGCTTATAACAGCTCATTTCCAGATGTATCTTGGGGAGCGGGGAGAAGGATATAGTAAAACAATATAATTACTAAAAATACAAGAAGACAAATAGAATGCTTTAGAATTACAAGCAGAATCATGAATATTAAACACAATTTAGTAATGAAATGCAATTGAAAAATATAACAATCTCTACATGTCAAGAGGGGAAAATAGTGAAATAGCACGAACAAGGCTAAACTAGAGGAGGGGTATAAGATGAGGATAATCAGAAGCAAGCAATGAAGGAGTAAAAGATGAAAGGGTCATAGACAGTTGCAGGAAGGATAACACAACCTGCCCCAACCAAGTCGTTTTTCAGTCAGTGGTGGTCTGTATTGAGGAGTGTTATTTCTTGTACAAATGCCACAGTAGTCTTAAGGTGCATAAGATGCATAAAAACCTGTTTTCATTTGACAGGGAGTTCAGACCTCGAATATTCCACGTATGGTAAATCCCATCATCCATGATCATATATTAAAATAACTGTCATCTTGAATGAATGTTGTCATGGCCATTTAACAATATATTCCATTGGTCTGAGCCCCACTGTCAGGTATATGAGTGGGTGATTTCCTAGACTTGTGTGAAGGTGGTGGAGTGGAAACAGACTATACCAGGGGTGGTACCTTACTGGGGAGGTATTGCATTTGACACCTCTAAATCTAAGAAAAAAGCTATTAAGTATGGACCACAGTTTAGAAACAGAAGAAACAAAACTAAAAAGGTTCATCATAGGAAAGAATGAGAAATAAACAGGTCTAAACTGGTAGAACAAGGCTCTTCCAGATCTTCTCTTGATGTATGGCTGAACAAACAAATAGTGTTCTGGTAATATTTTACTTTTTTTTTTAATATTTACAAGCAAATTAAGACCCAATATAATATTGTCAGTGGAAGGAGAATCTAAGATCTTCATCCATGTAATTACTCAAGGTAGAACAGTGTGGAAAAATAAGGGAAGGCATAATTAAGGCAACTAGTCTTTGCATGAAGGAAGTGAGTAAAGGTAGAAGGAAAAATAGAACATTATAGTTCTTTAGGGAAGTGGCCGAGATGGTGAGGGGAAAAAAGAGTGTCATTCAGGAAGTATAAGGGAATGCAGAAGGAGGAAGACAGAGAGGTTTACCAAGTAAAACAGAAGGAATACAGGGAAGTTTACCAAATAAAACAGAGGGATGCATGAAAGGTGGTGAGAGGGGAAATGGCCAAGACAGAGGAAAAAATGCCCAAAGGTGTATCTAAATGGGATAAAACTTTCCTTAGGTACATGAATGAGAAGAGTATGGCAAGGGAAGGGAAAATGAGGATAAGTAGGGTGGTAAGGGCAGACTGCCCAGAAAAGGACCATGAAAAAGCAGGCATCCTGAACAGGTACTTCTGTACATTCTTCACAGCAGAAGGAGTGACAATGGCCACCAGGAAGCATCAGGAACAAAAGAGGGGAGAGCTGGACGCAAGTCAATTTTCAAAGGTTAGAGACATGAAGAGACTTACAGCTCTGAAGGTGGACAAGACAACGGAACCAGATGAAATAAATCTAAAGGTACTTAATGAACTCAGGCAGGTGCTAGGTTTCCCACTGATGGACTTATTCAACAGCTTGCTGGAAACAGATATGGTTCCAGACAACTGGAGGAGAGCAGATATGGTCTCCCTACATAGGAGCAGCAACAGGGAGGAGACTACCAACTATAAGCCACTCAGTCTCACCTCAGTGATGCAAACTTAATGGAAACCCTGTGAAAGGAAAGGTCGGTGGAGTACCTTGAATGTAATGGGCTGCAATACCACAGGTAGCATGGATTCATGGGGGGGGGGGATGAAGGAGGTCATGCCAGAGGAAAATAATTGATTTCTTTACAGGGTTATAAGGTAACTAGATCAGGGGAGGGTAGTGGAGGCATGGTCTATGTGGACTTTAGAAAGGCTGGTAAGACTGTGCCCCACAAGAGTCTGATAAAGATATTGAGTAGTCTATGGGTGGGATCCAACGTGGTAAACTGGATTATAACTGGCTAATGGGTAGGTGGCAGAGGAAGGTGTTTAACAGCATTCATTGCTATGATGGGACATTGACCAGTGGGGTCACACAAGGCTTAGTACTGGTACTAGTCCTCGCTAATGTCTTCATAAGTGACATTGCAGAAGAGCTGGAAGGGAAGATATGCCTTTTTGCAGATGACTCCAAAATCTGTAATAGGGTAGACACACAGGAGGGGTGGAGAGAAGGTGTAAGAATCCAAGGAAACTTGAGGAGTGGTCAAGAGCATGGCAGTTGGGGTTTAATGTCAAAAAGTGCATAATTGTGCACCTAGGGCATAGGAATAGTGCTGTGCGAAAATAAAATTCTGCTGGTGAAATTATTGTGAAAGTCAGAATTTCCCTTCCATTAAATTTTGGAATACACTTTGACAACTTTTACAAAATTCTGACTTAGAACAGCAGAATGAATGTACTGTATGAATTGTGGATCAAAGCAATAAACTGCAGAAAGAAATTTTGTAGAACTGACCACCGAACTGTGGAATGATTGCACATACTATGGACTTGATGTATTTATCTGTGGCATGGATTTCCTCAGTACTCTTATTCCACAGTTCATGTGTATCATTTCACTATTCTGTCAGAAAATTTCATGGAACAGTACGAAAATTTGCCAAACACATTTGGATGACTCATATTTAGCGAAAGTTGGAATTTCAGAAAATTTCTTAAAATTGTCTAAATTTTGTGAAATATTTATAAATTCAGAATTTACAGTTTCCAGCCAATAGTATATAGCAACCCAGGTGCTGATTATAGGATGTGGGGGAGGCACCTGCAGTCACTAAGTAGGAAAGTGCCCTTGTGGTTATCATATCTGATGACCTTGAAGTGGCAGGGCAGCATGACAAAGCAGTGGATAGGGCCAGTGGAATGCTGTGGTGCATTGGGGGAGGTGTCCCAAACAAGAGAAGAGAGGTGGTGTTGCCATTATATTCCTCACAGGTGTGACCCCTCTGAAGTATTGTATCCAGTTCTTGAGGTGGACATCAGGAAAGGTATAGACAGGGTGGAGGCCGTCCATAGAAGGGCAACTAAAATAGTGCAGGGGTTGCACCAAAAGCCATATGTGGAGGGACAGGGGGACTCTCTGAACATGTACACCCTAGAAGAGAAAAGAGAAAAAAGGGACATGATAGAGAACTACAAGAACCTCACAGTGGTGAAAAGGGTGCAGGAGGGGATTCTCTTTCAAATGAGAAAAAGTACCATGACTAGAGGGCAAGTAATGGTGTGGGAAGGGGTAACCAGGATGTGAGAAAGGGGAACAGACTGCCAGTAGAAGTGGTTGAGGCTAAAACAGTATGGGGCTTCAAGCACACATTGGATAGCATAGGAAAATATTACAAAATAAGCAGAAAGTTGGGAGGGTTGCTGGATACCAGTTAGGGTCTGTGGAGATAGACTAGGCAGGGACCATCTATGTGGACTTGGTAGAAAAGCGGTCCTTTTCTGCCGATAAAATATATGTTTCTATTTCTGTTCAGAGTAAGTGACATTTCTTAGAAAGTCCCTCCAAAACTACATTACTCTTATTTTAAAGCTATAGCAAGCATTCAACCATTAATTGACTGTACTCAATAGTAACATTATACAATCAGTATGATCAGACTGAGGGAAGCACAATAGGAGACCATAGCATTTGATAGTGCCATTATGTAGGGCAGGAAAATATATATATATATATTTTTTTCTCTAAAATATTATTTCATGTATGGTATTTTTGTTATATCATTATTTAGAGGCTCTGAAGAGTTTGCTCTGACTGAAACCAAACATGTTTGTAAGCAAAAGGAGTACATGTCCCTGAAACAAGGACTATATTCATACTGGAGTTCATACTGGATTAATAAGTCACCCAGAAGGCATAAGCCCATGATGATTGACCCCACTATTACAGTGGAGAAAACCAAGGTTACCAACTCTTATATACTTGTCCAGATTTGATTAAAAAATATCAAAGCTGGGGGAATCTACTATTTCAGCAGGTAGATTGTTCCACAATTGGACCACTCTTGGTCCAAAGCTATATTGTCTAAGCTTTGTCATACACAGTTCTTCTTTTAGTTGGAATTTATGCCCTCTCAAATTATAACTATGATCTTTAATTTGAAGACCAAGATCTTTTTTCAGTTTTTTCTGACTTAAAATTTTGTATAAAAATAATAAATCTCCCCTTACACGTCGAGTGTCCAGTGACCACAACCCTAGGTCCTTCAGTCTCTCCTCATATGTTTTGTCTTTAACCACCTTTATAAGTTTTGTACAAGCTCTTTGGGGTTTTTCAACCATTTTTATGTCCTTTTTAAGTAGGGACTCCAAACTGTAGAACAGTAGTCCAAGTGGGGTCTCACATAGATCTTGTAAAGAGGCAGTAACACCTCTTTACTTTTAGAATGGAAAATTCTTCTGATGCAGTTAACCAGATGCATGGCTTTATTTGCTACTACTCTACAATGGTATCCCTTTTTTAGACTAGAACTAATATATATTCCCAGATCTTTTTCACAATCAAAATTTTTGAGTCTTACACCTTGGATGTAATAGTCTTGCTCTATATTATCATTTTCCATATAAATTATCACACATTTATTCATATTAAAACACATTTTGTTTATATTTGCCCATTCTGATATATAGAACAGGTCTTGATCACATTGTAGTCTATCATTGAAGGTGTTGACAACCCCTCCCATCTTAATGTCATCTGCAAATTTTACTAATTTGCTACTACCAATTACATTTAGATCAGAAATAAAAATACCAAATAGCAATGGTCCCAACACAGACCCCTGTGGCACACCACTGGACGCCTCAACTTCGTCTGACAAAGAACCCTGAATCCTAACTATCTGAGTTCTGTTAATAAGCCAATAACTAATCCATCCAATAATTTTGCTATTAATTCCCAGATTTTCAAGTTTTTGAATCACTATACCACGAGGAACTGTATCAAAGGCTCTACTGAAGTCTAGCATTATCATGTCAACATTATTGCCCTGGTCTATTAATTTACCAACATGTACATAAAAGCTGACTAGGTTAGTCTTGCAAGATCAATTTTTTACAAATCCATGCTGGGCATTATCAATCAATCCCTTACTCAAGATATGTTTTTCAATCTCATCGTAAATAATGCCTTCAATAATCTTACAGATCACCAATGTCAGACTTATCGGTTGGTAATTTGTTGCCTCCGATCTACTTCCCTTCTTATATATCGGAACTACATATGCCGTTCTTCTCTTGGTACGTATCCCTCATCCAGGGATTTCTGCCCTACTGTTTGAATGGCAGGTGCTAACACATCTCCTAATTCCTTTATGAATCTTGGGTGAACCCCATCTGGACCAGCGGATTTATCTATCCTAATTTTTTTGTATTCTTTGGAGAATTTTATCAATGGTGACTATATCATTGTAAACCCCATTACATATTTCATCCTGACTTTTGTCTCTTGTATAATTATCCTTTACAAACACCTTACTGAAGGTCTTACTGAATTCTTTAGTCATTTCATTAGGTTTATCAGTCAATTCGCCATCAATAAGTGGTCCCACAGCATTAGCATTCCCCCTTTTGTTGTTCACATAGGTGAAAACGCTTTTTGTGTTGTTTTTTGATGTAGCTAGTTTGTGTTTTACCTGTCGTTTTGCTCTTCTTATTTCATACTTGACTTTCTTTAATATATTTTTGTATCTTGCCCGACTGATCTCTGATTCTTGTTGTTTCATCTGTCTGCACAGAATTTTCTTTTTCTTACATAGTTTAATAATTTTATTATTGATCCAGAAGGGTCCCCCCCACTATTATATACTTGTTTCATAGGGATGTATTCTAATGTTACTTTATTTATTATATTTATGAGAACTACCCAGGATTCTTCAGTGGATAGCTTATGCATTAATCTATTCCAGTTTAATATACTCAGTTGTTTTCTTACTTCAGGATAGTTTGCTTTATTATAAATTATCTGGGTTGTCTTACCCTTAATGATTTTATTAGTCTTATTAATCGTGAACATGATGGTTCCATGATCGCAAGTTCCTATTGGTGGTCCTATTTTGATATTTCCAACATCATTGGGAAAATTCAGTAACAAAACATCCAGGGTATTATTACCCCTAGTTGGTTTGTTTATACATTGCTGAATACCTGCTGATATGAGTTTCTCATTTATTCTAGATCCCAATGAGTTGTTACCTTTTATCTTTTTTCCATCTATTTCAGGAATATTCAAATCTCCCATTAATACTGTATCAGTATATTCTGCCAGTGTAGTAGTCATGCCCATGAATACCTCTGTATCCCCTATTGTGGTATTAGGTGGTCTGTAAAACATTATTAGTTTAAAAGGTTTACCCTTCAGACCCACTATATGTACAGAAATTATCTCAATGTTTCCATAATCTTCCTCGGTGTTAGTATGTTGGCATTTGATTTTGTCTTTAATATACAGTGCAATTCATCCACCCCTTCTAGATAATCTATTCCTTTTATAAAGTTGATAGCCATAAATGTGTTGATTCCATTTAGTGTCTAAATTCCACCAGGTTTCGACTACCCCTATTATCCCTATGTCACATTTTTTAAATAGAAGTTCCATTTCAGCCATTTTATCCTTATTTAAACTTCTGGCATTAAACATTAAGACATTGATCTTTGTTTCTACCTTATTGTTTTTTTCCTTTTTTTTTTATTTTTGATACTGACCCATGTAATGTATTGAGTAATCTACTCGTCCCCTTTTTATTCAGTTTAAATGTCTATCAATTTCTTTGCGTGTTTAATTTCCCAATGTTCTACTTCCCCTGAAACTCAAATGTAATCCATCACTACAATAAAGTTCTTTATTTTTGTAGAAACTATCCCAATGTTTAATGAACAAAATCCCCTGATCTTTTGATGATTTATACAACCATGCATTAACTAAGGATATTTTTTTGCTTTATAAGCTGATGCTCTTGGTTCAGGAAAAATTTCCGATATCAAAATTTCACTATTTTTTCCCTGCAGTTTGCAATGAGTTCTTTTACTTCTTTTTGAAAGGTTAATAGGGAATTTCTTTTGATGTCATTGATTCCTACATGCACCACTGCTATTGGATTAAATCCTGCTCCTACAAACATATTGTCTATCATGTTATACAGATCTTTCGCCCCTGCCCTTGGGAAATAACTCACCATGTTGTTTGCCTTATCTTCCCCACAAATATACTTGTCAGTATATTTTATGATTGAGTCCCCTATAACTATTACTTGTCTTGGGTCAGGATTCACTATTTGATTGTGCACTTCCATGGTACAGTCCTGTGGTTCATCAGATAAATTTATAGGTTCTACAAGGGGCTGAAAGCTGTTAGCCAAAGGGATATGGGAAAGTGAATTGTCTACTCCAGTTCCCATGTCCATATTATTTTCATTCACAGAATTACAAGGTCTAGTATAATTCCTACTATTTAGTTCAATTCTTTCATTATTACAATTATGTCGTATTGGTCAAAGAGGGCTTTTTCCCCTTCTCTTTCTTTTGACTGATGTCACTACACTTCAATCAGCATTCTCGTTATCAACATATGTACCCCCTATCTTTCTTTTTCCCAAACCGTTTGTTGGTTCCCCTTATTCCCTATCTGCAGCTGTTTTATTCAGACTACATAATACTTTTAGCTTTGCAGCCAACTGAAGTTGACTATTATCCATTTTATTTAACCTTTCACTAACTGAAGCAATATTGTTTGTTAATTCTAAATTCTGCATGCAATTTTCACATCTAAATGCTGTATAATCTACCCCTTCCTCTTCCGATATGTATATTCAGCAACTTGCTCATTGTACCAATAAATTCCCATCTTTAGAAAGAATAGCTCTTGCCATCATTATGGCTTCCATAGTCATTACAAGATTTGTTAATGACAAATCCTAATTTAAATCAGTTTAAAATTTAAACCAAATGAGAAGCTCACCAACTCACTTGGAGGCAGTAACAATGACTTAACTGTACACAAATGTTCAATACTCTGTAAATCGCACTGGTCTTTGGTTTGTACACACCAGGCAGAGTAAAGTGTGTTGCTTAGTTCCTAACAAAACAATCCCTCAACAGTGTACACAGAGTGACTGAATGACAGGATCCACTCGCTATATGAGTTCATTTGATAGCTACTGAAATGCCTGGATCAATGCCTCTTATAAATGCTTGCACAGTTTCTCTCTTTACCCAAAACAAGGAATCAACTTTAAGAACATAACATTTATATACCTACTGCATGGAAAATGGCTCTATGTACCACCCCCAGTCTCCCACAGTGGACACTGCAGACACACGTGAGATGCGCTTGTCTCTGCACACGTCTCCACGCGCAACCCCATGCATGCTCGCCCCGCTCGCTATAGCAGTGATTAAATACTGCCCAGAACAGGAAATAGAAGTGTTTGAGCTCCCAATTCTATCAAGTTTTAATTAACAGCAAGCATACTAAAAGGCCAGAGTCCTGGTTCAAATTAAAGTTTCATTTAAACCGGATGCAGTTTTTTATCACACAGCACACTCAGTGCTTACAGATCAATTTCATACACCACCTCTCACCAGCGGTCCTGTTACTCCAGCTGAGTGATAAGATACAGCGCCCCGCTCACTATAGCGGTGATTAAATACTACCCAGAACAGGAAGTAGGAATGTTTGAACTCCTAATTCTATCAAGTTTTAGTTAACACCAAGCAGATTAAAAGTATAGAGTCCTGGTTCACATTAAAGTTTCATATTGAGCCAATAACCCTACTGTATTATTTATCAGAATCACTGGTGTATTTATAATCATATTTTCTGACTGGACTTTTAAATCTTACTAGTTGGGCAAATGTTCAAACATATTGAGTGCAATAAGATGGGGATGCATAATATATATGTGGGAACTGTTAAACAACATAGAATTTATCAAGTACAAGAGAGAGAGAAAGAGCTTGGAGCAAAGACTAGAGAATAACTTTGGCACATATAAAACATACCCACATGCATGTGTAAGCCTCTGCATCTCCAGCTTTCTCAGCTCTGCAGCCCTGCACCTCCCAGAGGATCCAAGACCCCAATAGTCTTTACAGTTGAAATGACTAGTTCAGCTGGCTTCAAGCCTCAAAAGGCAGTTATAGTTTTGATTATACTCCAGATATGATAATCCAATCAGCGAAGGGCTTCTGTGTCAAAAAAGCCTTTTAAAGGGAAATATCCAGCACAGCTCTCCATATCAATCACATATTGGCACTATGTCTACCTCACACACAGACTGACACCTTAATGAACCAATCACCAAATCACAGGCAGGCTGACACCTCAGCTGATGAATCACATGAAACTAATGCATTGCTTTCAATAGGAAAACATCAGCATACATGGATAACGCTGCAGAAATGGTCACATGGAGCTATTCAAATTACTGTGAGCCCCACAACACAATTGGATGACAAGACGAAGAAGGGGGCTGCTTTCACAGTTACTCACTGACTACCAGCCCATAACATCTACAGACTAAAGATGTACAAAACTGAGAAGACTTCTCATCAACTGAACTTCATAAAGTTGGCCAATTTTGTGACGTTCAAAGTGCTGATGTCACCAAGTTTTTTGCAAGGCAAAGTGGCACTTTTTTGTGTGAAGTGACCAAACTTCACTTGAAAAGTTGCCACTTTGAGTAGTAAAGTGCCACTTTACCCCCAAAAAATGTTGCGAAGTCAGTGAAGTCAAAGTTGATAATGCCAATAGGAACATTACAAAGCTTTGTGAAGGCAAAGTTTCACAACTTCATTGATGAAGTTTAACTTCACTGCATCTCTACTGTAAAATCCCTGACATCTGGAAGGAGGCAAGGATTGTCCCTGTGCTGAAGCAGGGAAATCCCAAACACCCTGACAACTATCGCCCTATTGCTATTCTTCCATCCCTCGGTAAACTCCTGGAAAAAGGTGGTGGCGGTGCAACTCTCGGAGTACGTGGATACCCATGAGCTGCTTTCTGGGGCCCAACATGGTTTCCGCAAGGGTCATAGTACCACTACTGCCCTGATTACTGTAACCTCTAGTATTAGATCCGCCATGAATCAGGGCAAACTGTCAGGAGCTATATTTATTGACTTGTCAAAAGCTTTTGACCTTGTCAACCATGACCTACTGGGGGAGGAGCTTAGGGCTCTTGGGCTCTCTCCACATGCCATGTGTTGGATGATGAGCTATCTAACAGGTAGAAAGCAGCACACCTGCTTTAACAAGGTCCTCTCAGAGCCTAGGGCTGTGACCATGGGAGTTCCCCAGGGATCGGTACTTGGTCCTCTCCTATTCTCACTTTTTTATTAATCAACTCCCACAGGTGACCTCTCGGTGCCAAGTCACGCTTTATGCAGATGACCTTGTGCTAGTGGCCCATGCTCGTGATGCTGCTGACCTCAACCAGTGCCTATCTGAAGACTTCAGCAGAGTCTCGGACTGGATTACCAGCCATAGACTGGTATTGAACCCTAACAAAACCCAGGCCATGCTCTTTGGTTCCACGGCCAAGTTAAAAGCCTCATCAGCTGTGCTCAAAATAACTTGTGATGGTGGCCCCCCTGTTGCCAACTGTGAGCTCAATTAAATATCTTGGGGTCACCCTCGACCCACAACTTGACATGGGAAGCCATATCCAAAACATCTGCAGAGCCACTAGGTGTAAGCTTGGCCTTGCCTACGGGGCCAAATACAACCTGACTCCAGGAGCAAGGCTGGCACTTGCGAGGTGAGTGCTTCTCCCCCTCCCTTAGTTATGGATACCACCTATTTGCCAGGTCACTCCAAATCCATCTTACTCGGTGGAACACGGCATATAATGATATCTGTCAGTTTGCACTTGCTGCTCCCAAACTCACCCACCGATGTGAGCTCTATGACAAACTTAACTGGCTCCCCCCTGTGGAATACCTTATCCTTGGGGTAGGAAACTTCACCAGGAAAGTGCTTGCCATGGGCTGCCCGTCGGGACTGGTGCATCTCCTCCCAAAACTGGATGCTATCCCCTACCAGCTCAGGTCACAGACCTCCGAGCTGCTTAAAGATCCCCCTACTCGGACCCTTATGGGGGATCGTGACTTTGCCGCTTTTGTGCCTAGGCTCTGGAACTCCATTCCGGACTCTGTTCGCTCTGCTCCTTCCCATGGGACCTTTCACTCCTCCCTGTGGTCCCACCTAAAACAACGACAAGATGTGACTGCTCCTAGCCTCTGTAATGTAATACTTTTCAGTCCACTATTGTCCACTCTGAGTCCAATGTTGTCCACTCTGAGTCCATGATGGTCTATGAAAGATGTATTAAGTGATTTTAATGTCTATCTCTGTCCTGTAACTATTTGTACAATGTGTGGCAGTATCTCTGCCCTTACACATGCGTTGTTATAGCTGTTTTTTACTGTTTCATGCTGTTTCACCAATGTTGCCATGTATGTATACTGTATGTTCTGTGCTCTCCCCGGTCGTTCCTGAAAATAGGCATACTACTTGTCTAGTGTACTTACCCGGTAAACAAAAGCTAAATAAATAAATAAATAAATAAATAAATGCACCGCTATCCCACTAAGGTTGCTTTGTAATTTGTAAGAAAACATAAAACATGTCTAGTCCTCCTTTACTAGAACTCCCATGGCAGCTTCCAAAGCTATAGTCTTCCACAATGGGTTTATTATAAGAATGGCAGAAACATTTTAATGCATTCTGACTACATTTATTGAGTCTTACTTTGTGAGTCTTATCTTCTAATTCAGTTTTCAAAATAAATTGTGCATATTTTTAGGGAGGAGTGTGAAAAAAATGTAACCAAACCCAGTAACAAACACTCCTAATAATAGTATTTTTTTGGTAATTACTTTTCTCACCTTAATATACAGTACAAAACTATTTAAATGTTATGTCTTGCCACTTCCCATGCCCCCAAGCACCTCACTCTTTCAGATCCTCACACTAGAGGCTATAACTATGAGGCACAGGGTACATACCTGGTCTGCACAGCAGCACATCTGTAGACAGGTACACGGAGCTCAGCATGCATAATTACCGGTCACCATAGGGTGCCTGTCCATGGTCCTATCCCCCCAAATTGCTGGTATATGGGGGTAAGACTGGTGGATACAAAGTGGAATCCACTTGAATGCCCATCCTGGTCTGCTAGTAGATACATTGCTTTGCTTGGAGCAGGGGATTGTGGAACACCGTGTGTCCATTACTTTATCAAAATACGGGTAATTGCCTGAATGAATGCACCCAACCTTCCCTTTCTGATCGGAAGGCTGGGGTAGCATGGAGAGGCATTCCATCTCACCGTGGCCAGCTGTTGTATTCTGTGGGGCATGCAACTGATATTGCAGGGTGCCTACTGTGATACTCTGCCCCCTCTTGCCCAGTACTCCATTCATCTTTGAATGGCATGGAGTGCAGGCACGCCCCCTGGAATTTCCTCCAGACTATCCATGCACGTAGCAGTGTGAATGAGTGGGGGATCGAGAGCTGAAGGGTGTACTCTCTCTTACTGCATGCCACAGGGCTCCAAAGAACCCCTGATGTGTGATGTTCCATAGTAGGGTTGTCTATGCACTGCAGATACATGGCACAAGGGCATTTCTATTTTTTGTGCATAGCCCCAGTTGTGTCACTCCTCTGCCGGCTAGAGTCACTCATGTTAGTATCATCAACTGACCAATCCCAGTGTATACTTCTGGGCACTGGGACAGGTGAGTGCCTGCAACAATAGTGCAGTTGCACACCCCGGACTAAAGGATACTAGCTCTGGGGGAACGGATATTGGGGAATGTTAAAAATCATGGGGCCGGGGGGCGCTGTGGAGCCCGAGCTCGTGGCAGCTAGATTTTTTAGCTCCATGGAGATCTTAATATAAAACTCAAAATTTGCCGATTTCAAGTACTTAAAAGCCAGAAAGACTTGCATTATCAGAACTGGGAAACCTTGATATATAAAGATGGGTAATCCTCGTAAAGATCGAGCTGGTACTTCGGGGGAGGAAAACCTACAAGTTCTGCACAACATGTCCGTGCTGGCATCAACATTCAGGCCCCCTGTCAGACTTTGCCTGATCCTGAGGAAACGATGACATCAATTGGGCTAAAGCTGCAAAGATTAATTCCCTCCGTCTCTGATCTGAGTGCTAAGATAGACACTTTTAATACCAGAATTACCGTTGTTGAAAAAACGGTTGAGACTATCCAGATGGAGATGGTCGAAGTGAAACGGAGCAGTGAATCAACATCCGCAGCCACCAGTCTCCTTATTAAAGAGAACTCTCATCTACGAG
Source organism: Neoceratodus forsteri (assembly GCA_016271365.2). NCBI lineage: Eukaryota > Metazoa > Chordata > Ceratodontiformes > Ceratodontidae > Neoceratodus > Neoceratodus forsteri. The sequence continues at coordinate 422,787,731 of CM057451.1, forward strand.
CTAGACTGGAGACTATCGAGAATCAAAACCGCTCATCTCACCTTCGGATCCTCGGTTTGCCTGAAGGGATTGAGGGGGATCACCCCCTTATGTTTCTACAAGACTGGTTTAATGAGAAGTTAACACCGGAAGATCAGACAAGTAGATTTAACCTACAAAAGGCCTATTGAATCACCCCCCGGGGATACTGAGAGGAGTCTGAAACCCCACGCACTTTGCTGGTAATAACAGACGGAATTGGAACCAGGGACAAAATACTACGGCTGGCGAGACAAGCTGGCCCAATTATGCAAGATGACAGGGTGGTTTATATTTTCCCAGATATAAGTTTTGCTACTCGGGAGAGGCGCAAACGATTTGAAGGGGTACACAAGAAACTTCTTGAGGCCTCAATTACCCATGCGATGGTCTTTCCGGCACGCCTTAGAGTGGTCTTCAAGGGTAAAGTTTGGATGTTCTCAGATCCAGGATAAGCAGGCAAGTGGGCTTCTCGGTTTATAGAAAAGTGGAGGAAGCACTTAAAGAGTAATGGCACAGAAGATAGTGATATGGAGGAGGCTGAGGGAGAATGACTTTGCAAACATTTGTTTTTTCTTCTTCTTCCCTTTTCTTTACATGACAGATCTATTAAATATCTGTTGCATGGCTGGACTATTACTTATGGATTCTGATGCAACCTGAACAGGGATACTGTGTTCTAAGTTTGATTTAGCAATAGTTTGTAAAAACCTATTATAAGGTTACTAGTTGCATTAGTAATAGGTTTATAGCAATATTTCAAGACTGCCCATGTATGGTGTCTTTACTAGAAATACTATGACTGAAGTTTAAACTTATGTTTAAAGTTATTATGAGAATAACTCAGCCTTTGTTTATTAGTTATGTTTGGGCTTAATATTGCTATCTCATGCCATACCCACACTAGTTTACTTTGCCAATAACTGCTCTATGGGTATGCAATAAAACTTAAGGGAAATAGAGCGACGCCACAACTCCCAAGGGGGAGGTGGAATACCGGACTTTAAAAAAATGACTTTAGTATACGAAATAGTCGCTCTGCTCTTGGGCTTCTTCAACAGCCTTAATTTTGATATCTATAATAGTAATAGTGTAAATCTGGGTATCCCCTCACATGAGGTATCAAAATATTCGGGATGCACATATCCTTTTATTAAGGAGTTGTTAAACGCTCTCTGTACTAGAATGATGTATGAGGATTGTCTTGAAAATGGATTGAACATATGATGTAAATCAAATGAAACTAAAAAAATAAAGTTTAAAAAAAAAAAAAATCATGGGGCCATGGAATACTGTTTACATGGCCCCATGTAACACAGTCTAAGTCATGAGTGCTTTAAAATTCTTGGAGACCAGGATTAGAACCCTAGTCTCCAATGGCACCGGCTGAGCTGCTCAATACCCCAGCCTGCCACTCCACGAGAGCAGCTCAGCCAGCCTCCAGGATCCTGGTGCTCTTCTGCTTCTCCAGCCCCATGAACAGTAACCAGAGGAGCTCTTACAGCAAGTGCTGTAAATCTCCAGTCACTGTCCTGTGTAGCACTTACCAGACTTGCGCTGTTAATTGCGGCGCTATTCTGGTAGCACTTTTCTAACTGGGTACCTCCTGGGGGCAATGCTTCACTAAGTTCTATCCCTCCCCAGAGGTCACCTGTTTCCAGCTTAGGATGTGAGGGGTATATGTAACTGAAGTCAAGGGCAGGACATCAGGGGTTAGGTAGAGGATATGCCACCAATGAGGGTCTGGTGGCATGGGGGAGTACAAATGGAGGCCATAACCTGAGATTGCCTTGGCCATGCACTTTTCATGCATTCTCCCTGCCAACTCTGCCTCTCATGCAGAGTGTGTACACATGAGCAATCTGTGGGGCAGTACCGCCAGCATGTGGTCACCCTCATCTTCAATGTTCCTACACTTCCTCCAAATGCTACTCTCCAAGTGGTGCATGACATCACCCTTCCCCAGGAAGAGAACATCTAAGCAGGCATCATTTTGTCATCATTACTGGCCTCTGCTTTTGATGCCCTGGGTCTGAGGCATGAACCCAGGGTATCAGTGTGCCAGATTGGTCCCCCGCCACTCATTACTTTGGAGACAGAATGGAAAAATTTGTGAAACCAACGAAGACCACACAATAAGACTTGACGTAAATAGCTACAGTGGGCCTTGGGCTAGATGAAATTTAACTTCAGTTGGTGAAATGCTGACAAAATCGTGATTCTGCTTCCAATAAATATAACAAATGTTCTGCCAAAATCAGGTGAAATTTTACCAAAACTTAAATTTCAGTTATTTCCATATAATGCTTAAAGTTATAGCCCACATTGCAGCATACTGTGTATCTTTGCCAAGTTTCACATCTGAACCTTAAAAGAGGAAAGTTATAAGCCACCAAAAATCAAAAAAAATAAAATACATTTCACAACTAGGTAAACTGCACAATTTTAAGCCCTTATAACTTTGAAACTAGACAACCCAATTTAAAAAAATGTTGTTAGTGTCTACTTTCATGCTTAAAAATGGCCAAGAATTGAGCAGCAACAACTGCAAAATAACACCAGTAATCGAAGTTATATTTTATGTGCTTTTGTGAAAGTTGTGGGTCAGGATTTTCAAAGCCCTAAGAATGACGGAAGGTGCTTGTGTAAAATGTGTCTGACGCAACAGGCACCTTTTACCAAGAGATTCAACAAAATTATTTTCCAATGCAGCCTGCATCAAACAGAAGCCTGCATACACTAAAGGGGGAATGCACCAGTCTTGTGCCTCAAAAGTGGCAGTGGCATGGCACTATGGGGCATGCGGTAGATGCTGTCTGCCACATTCCCTAGTCCTGTAATCTCAAACCCTATCCCAAAGACAAAGGTACAAGTATAGTTAGACCAGCCAAGGGCTGTTCTAACGGTACTTTGAGATACTCTGGGAGGGCTGGCAATCCAACTACAGGCCACTGTGTGCCCCCCAGCCTTGATTGGCCGGTACCCAGCACCTACCAGAACCATTACCCTGGTGACCCAGTGCCCCCCCAATATGCTATGATGTTAATATGTACACATCAGCCTGCCCCGGTGAAGGAATAAACTGGCAGAGCATGTACTGTATAAAGTATGTGCTCTGACAGTTTATTCAGCAGCCGGCTGTGGTGATGTGAGGAGGGCTGTGCCAGTCACTGGATTAGGATACAGAACGAGGAAGGGATTGGGGTGGTGGGCTCTACCAGCCAGGTGAGGGCCATTAGATCACCAGGTGGGAATGTTATCTGCTGGTTGGTAGTCGGGCATAATGGGCTGGGGGGGGACCCTGTTGGGGTATACTTTGATCACGGGCATGGGGAGGGTGTGAAAAAGTAAGAAAATCCCCCCCCCATTTATTTGTTTAATGAGTTCCCTTATAGGAATGATAATGAACCTACGATGCACGTCTGTTTATGTGTCTGTGTCTTTAATGAATTAAATGTGTGTTCATTGGGCTGGCCACCCATTTTGTTATAACTATATGTTTGTCTCCTGTCTGTTACTGTGAATCTTTCTCTTCTGTACATTGAGATTTCATTATCATCTCCGTAATAAAGGAAACATAGCTGTAAGCTACTAACGTTAGGATTAAATATATTATGCCACCTTGAGTATTAAATCTCCTGTTTAAAAGATTAGTTTCTGCAGAATCGTTTTGTCTATGCCCTATACTTATAGAACTGGGCTTCAGTATTTTGTATTTGTACTTGTATTCAGTATCACCTATTTTGTTTCTTTCCCATTCCTTTCTTTGGTGCTAGTTGTAGATAGGCATGAAACCTTAGTAAAATGTAAACAGGAGATAGGGCTAAATCAAGTTTAGTGAAGTCCAGTTTTAGCAGGGTTTTAAACCCTGTTAAAGAACCTATGCTTTAAGCCCTATACATTTCCCCTTTTTGAATTTTATGCCAAGTCAAAAGTGAGACTTAGGCAGTGCATTTAACATTTATATCTCCCTGGAGTTGTTTCCCCTTGAAGTGCTTGTAATAGTCACTGTTTTTCTTTAGAATTTGTAGACAAATCCTTCGCGGAGTCTCAATCGCGGTAAATTTACCGCGTGAACATGCGCACATTCGTGAAGACATTTTTTATTCGTCTTCAAGTTAAAATAAGCAGTCTGAATGTAATTTAGGCTAAAAACACCCCTGCATACCTGAAGATTGAAATTTAGGAGCTACAACCCTCATAAGGACAGTTTGAAGAATCAAGGATGTTTGCAGGGAGAAGCTGATTTCCTGCTGTGTTCCTCTGCCTCTCTATGCATACAGTAAGCTCCATAGGGACTGGCCGGCCTTTCTGTAGCTAGTTTTATGGGCTGGCTTGAAGGGGCGGTACCTATTTCTGCTACTTATGCTCTAAAGTCATTTAAAGGAACTGTTTATTATTAAGCAACTCTAGAAAATGCTTTTGCACATTAATGGAAAGATTGTAATATTGTAAATAAAATAAAACATGCTGTATTTAAAAAATGTTTGAACCAGAAGAGACTTTAGGGGAGGAGTTGGGCAAGCACATGACTCCTGGATTGTATAAAAATGCTGTGCTCCCAATTCAAGTCACTCAGTTGGTTGTGAGAAGTCAGACCTGGAAGTGCTGTTGTAAGCCTCCTATGGAACTAGTGTCTGCTAGTTCTTAAAGCTGTTATTTTTTGTTGTTGTTTGCTTCTGTTATTTTGTCGCATTGAGTTCGCTCTTTATTAAAATAAATAAGTTTTATTTAGATTTACTTCAACATCTACTGCCTCCTTGGTCCATTATTCCCACAGCCTATGACAGAGGGATACCAGGGACTTCAGTAATGACTTATGGCTTAATCCATTGTATGGTCAGAGCATACTGGGGCTTGAGGGGTGGGAGCCACTTATCCACCAGGGACAGATTGATGTGTACATATTGACATCATGGCATATGGGGGGGGCAGCAAAGGTTCACCAGGGTATTGGGTCAGGTAGTTGTATGGGTACCAGCATCTCAGTGGAGAAGGGGGCACTAACCAGTACTACACCTCTGTCCAAGGGGGCCACCACCACTCCACCTCCCCATGGCTGTTGCAGCACACCTTTTGGGTACACCAACTGTTTGGCACACAGCCACTGTTACCACTACCTGTGTAACTTAGGCACTGGGACCCTGTCAAATAGAAAACTGGGCACAACATCCCAGATGCACCAGCACTTGGTACAAGCTGCCATTGTCACAGCTTGCAACCAAGTTTTGAAAATCCAGCCCATGGACTTTTATGATAATTTTGTGAAAGTCATATCCACACATTTTTCCCCAGCCACACAATTGAGATGCCACACAATAGAAGGAAGCAAAATCTTGGGTAGAGTGATAGTAACTTGTTATTCACAGTTGGCCCAATTGTAAAAATACAGTAGTTCCAGTGTCAGGTACTTATTTTTTTCAATCAGTTGCTTTTTTTTTTGCAATTCTATTTACCCTCCTATCTCTGGTGCCATAAACCTCTCTCTCCAGTGGGGATGCTATACGATAGCAGGGTGTCCATTTTCCACCCAGCCTGTGGCCCTACTGTACTGGTCCGCTGCTCCCAGGAGCTCTCCCTCATTGCCACCGACCACCCCACCCCTGTCTCTGAGCTCTCTGGGGCGGGACCATGATTTACTCCTCTGGCACTCTATCTACACTCTAGAAAGGATGTCAGGAAGTGGAGGAGAGAGACAGTGACCGGCCAGGTAGGACCCAGCTGTGGGTGTGGAGGACGTCCCTTAGCCCCACCTTCGCATGTCAGGGTGCCAGAGATTTTTCCATGTATTCCATTCCCCAGAGGAAAGGACGTGCAATGACAGCCAGCGTGTGATGGGCAGCACCAGTCCGCATCCTGTCCTCCACTGCCTCCAACTCATGTGCATGTCTTCCACATGTCATGATACCCCCAGTTTCCAGTGGGAGCCACTGTCACAGTGGGAGATGTAGCCCACCACCCTCAGGACAGGAGAGCAGTCTTCCAGATGTTTAATTCTCTCTTGCCCCTGCCAACTCCCGATGACCCAAGCTTGTTCCCAAACATGTGTCATTAGTATGATGTGAGGTGTGGCGTCTTAAGTGCCTCAACCCTCAGCACCACCAGGCCTGCCCTTCAATCAGTATCTTGAGTGAAGAATCATCAAGTATAGTCAAGACTATCACTTGCAATGTAGTTTCTGAAAAAAGGCATTTATATGCTAAGTCACATTAAAACAGGCACTCCAGGGAGGGTACTCTGTCTTGTAACTGCATTTTTTATTTACTGAAGTTTGTATTTTAATGTGACTTAGTATATAGGTGTCTTTTTTTGGTAAACTGGGTTGCCAGACGTCTTCTCAAAAGAGTAACTTTTTTTATGTTGGCGCTGGTTGTTGTTTATGTGCCACCTCTGTTGTTTTGTTTAACTATCACTTTGCAAGTGCCTCTCTTCCTGCAATTTCCATGTAATAGCAGAGCTCACAGACTAAATGGCTCATGCAGGCACACAAGCACAGCATTGTTTCTTTACAATCCCACCTGATGACTCTTTAACAACTCTGCAGATACTGTAACAATGTATATTTTTTAGCATTTAGTGGCATCAAGTGACACAAAGCATTAAAACTACTTATAAAATAGGCCATTGTGACAGAGTATCTGGGATATCTTTTATCATGATGGAACATGATGCTGGGGGCCACTGTAGCAGGACTGTCCACAGGAAATTGCAGGGTGTTGATGCTATGCAGGTAAGGTGATTGCTTGCCTGCAGTTCAAGTCAGAGCAATGTGACCCATAGTAATGGTTCCACCAAGAGGGAGGGGGTATGGTCATGTCGGTGGAAACAAAAATCAGGGGATTTGAACTTTAGGTTAGAGGAGGTAGGTAGTTCAGGGGCCACCACTGGTAGGATTTAGATGCATGGCTTCACCTAGGGAAAGGCTGTAAACCTAAGTAGCAAAAGAATAGAAGACCTACAGCTGGACCAATGAAGCATACATGGATGATTCTCACTTGAAAGTATGTCCCATGAGAATCACACCCTGCAAAATGTATTGATCCTAGACTCCATTGTACTTGGAAGTCGACTTACAGGCATTTATAGAGATCTGCTGGTGGAAGAAAATGACTGGTGTAACAAGAAGGAGAAATTATGGCTGTTCCAAAGGGATCGGTCCTAAAGGGCACAGAGTAGGTGGCTCTGTCTTTTAAAGGGAGATTGTCTGGAAAAACAAGGAGGAAATCAGTGTGATAAACAGACCCACTGAGTCTATCTGACCTATCTCATAGAAATAAAAGGGTGGGGGCAAAATAGTTACCAATAAAGAGTACAGGAATGCAAAAAGTTCAGCCAAGGCTAGGGGTGGTGTATAGGCCACCAGTGCAGTCTGAGGAGTTGGATAGGGAATTGGCAGATCAGATTAGATGGGTATGTAGTAAGGGGAGTGTGGAGAAAGTAGGACACCTCAATCTTCCTGGGGTGGATTGGGGTACCTAGGCATCCTCTAACTCCAGGTAACAGGTACTTCTGGATGCGTTCCACCTTAGCCAACCGGAGCAGATGGTTGACTAACCAACCAGGTTGTGTAACATATTGGACCTGGTATTATCAAATGTGGAGCCTGTCAGGGAACTACTTTTGGAGAACCCACTAGCTGGGAGTGACCACCTTTCAGTGTGATTCACTCTCAGCATGAACAGGGAGACTTCAGGGTCAGCAACAAAGGTAGTGGACTTCAGGCATGCAGACTTTGGAAGGATGAAGGAGATACTGGGGGGGGCCTTGGGGAGATCAGGTTGGAGATGGATGCATAGCAGAAGTGGGATATCATTAGGTCAGGGCTGTGGGAGGCTACTGAAGCATGCACCAGGACCCTGAGGAAGAATACCAGAGCTAAGGTGCCATGCTGGATGAACAGAAGTCTGCTGGAGATGGTGAAGGCCAAGAAGGAGGCATTTAGATGACTGAAAAGAACCAAGAGGGAGGAGGACAGAGTAATGTATGCAAGGAGGTCCAAGGAGGCTACCAAGTTAGTACGAGAGGCCACAGCCTATAAAGAGCTCAGGGTGGCTCAGGAGATCAAGGATGGAGAAAATGAATTCTTTAGATATGTGAGGGAAAAAAGGCAAGGCAAGGACCGAATAGTCTGGATCAGGAAGGGAGAAGGGGGGTATAGAAGGAAGAGGAGCAGGCATAAGTACTAAATGATTGCTTCTGCTCTGTGTTCATGAGGAGATGGGGGGCCTCTACCACCGTAGACAGAGAGGGTGGGGGTGAGGGGGAGGAGGTGACTGTTGAAGTGATTTAGGAAAGCAGGGTATTGGAAGGTTTGAGGGCACCTAGGATGGACAAGGCACTGGGTTCTGATGGCATTCACCCAAGGGTGTTGAAAGAGATGACGGAGGTGTTGTCTGCCCTACTGGTTGACCTGTTCAACATCTTCCTTGACATGGGATGTGTGCCACAGGACTGGAGATTGGCACATCTGGTGGCTATCCACGAGTGGCTGAAAAGATGAGCCAGGTAATTACAGGTCTGTTAGTCTCACTTCCATATTGGGTAAACATATGGAAGCAATCTTGAAGGAGATACTGGTAACCTTCCTGGAGAACAATGAGATCCAGGATGGGCAGCAACATGGGTTAATCTCAGGGAGATCATGCCAGACCAACCTAATAGAATTCTTTGACTAGCCAGCCCGGTGGTGCTGAGGGTTGAGGCACTGGACACCACACCTCGCTCCACGCTGGTGACCTGGGTTCGGGAATGGACTCGTGTTGCGAGGGGTCAGCAGGGGCGGAGAGGGATTGAGCATCTGTAGGCTGCTATCCCTCTCTGGGGAAGGGGTTACTTTAGTGGTTGGTGTATCAGCGACCTCTAGCAGAGGCTGGGGATCGGTGTGTTGGCACTACATGACTTGAGGTGGGCTTGGGGCATGATGCTGGGAGGGTGTGTGTGCAGACGCATGAGCGCCCCCCTCCATTGACATCATTGCATGCAGCAAGCGCGCACTGGGGATCGAACAAGTGAAAAATGGCTCCAGTTGTGGTGGCATGATGGCAGTCTCAGGGAGGATCAGTCAGCTCCAGGGTGCATGGCATATACTGGATCCTGGTTCGGTGGAGAGTATATGGGGGCTGTCTGCTACCCAGCCAAGGGGGGCAAGCCATGGGGGTAGCAGCCTTGAGACCTTCATGGGAGCTGACTGGATCTTCTAGACAGTGGCCTGAAGGACCGATGGGATGCCTGGAAGTCAAGGTAGGCAGACTGGGAGCCAGGGAGAAAAAGGACTACCTAAAAAAAAAAAATAGAATTCTATGACTGGTTCACAAGGGGACTGGATAAGGGCCATGCAGTGGATGTCCTGTATTTGGATTTCAGCAAGGCCTTTGATTCAGTCCCTCATGGGTGGCTGGGGGGCAAAGCTCAAATACATAGGGGTGGTGGCTAAGATAGCTAATAGGATTAAGAATTGGCTGGAAAATAGACTGCAATGGGTGACCGTGGGGGGGGGGGACTCTCATCCTTTAAGCCAGTGACCAGCGGTGTGCTGCAGGGCTCTGTGCTGGGGCCAGTGTTGTTTGGTCTGTTCATATTGGATATTACACATGGGGTTGGGAGCAGGATCAGTTTGTTTGTGGATGACACTAAGAGGGGGGCTGTTGTGGAGGACATAGAGGGATGGCAGAAGCTACAGGATAGCCCAACCAGACTTGAAGAGTGGTCAGCAAGGTGGCAATTGGGTTTTAATGCAAAGAAGTGCAAAGTTATGCACTTTGGGGTGAAGAACCCAAGGAGGGAATACTATTTAGGGGGGCGCAGTTAGGTGTCACTGAGGAGGAGAAAGATCTGGAGGTCGTAATAATGGGGAGCATGAACAACTCTGCTTAGTGCAGAAAGGCTGTGGCTAGGGCCAATAGGATGCTGGGTCACATTGCATGGGGATTCTCATCAAGTAACAAGGATGTGATCCTACCTCTGTAAAGGTCCTTGGTCAGGCCGCAGTTGGAGTACTGTGTGCAATACTGGCACCTGTATCTGAGGAAAGACATCAGACTGCTCAGTGTGGTGCAGTGTAGGGTGATGAAAATCATACAGGGCATGGAAGGCAGAACCTACGAAGAAAGGTCGAAACACTTGAGTCTGTTTACACTGGAGGAGAGATGGGATATGACTGAAACTTTCAAATACTTGAGGGGGCTCAACAAATCTGGCATGGAAGGGTTGTTTAAGATGAGGAAGTGAAGGGAAATGAGAGGGCACTGCTAAGAGAGAAGGGAGGCAGGTTCAAGAGGGAGATGAGGAGACATTATTTCACTGAGAGGGTGGTGTCAAAATGGAATGCTGTGCCAGAAGAGGTGGTGGCATGCAAGATGGTGGAAATTTTCAAAAGGGCATGGGACAGGGCAAGGGGGAAGCAATGGTGAGCAGTTTTCAGAGGGGATTGGGGGTTGGGGTGGGGCAGCTGCAATATCAGAGGACTAGCTACTCATTCGAGCAGACCTGATAGACCAAGGGGCCTATTTCTGCTGGCAAGTTTTGTATGTTCCTATGCTCATAAATAGATTCAGTGCTGAGAAGTGCTTTGTGAAAACTAAATTTCACAAGTGGAATTCTAGTGGCACTATATGCTTCCACTAATTTTGAGCAAATGTTGCCATTTAGCAGTTTGCTGTAAATTTTTATCTACTAAATCAGAAATTCTTCAACTTCATTAGATTCCATTTCCAAGACACTTTGAGCTTGGGTTTGCATGCCATATGTTGGGTTTATTCCTGTGATAGGTGGCACCAAGCATTACAGCTACTCATAAATGAGATGATGCAGCAGAATGACAAATATCCCAATTTTTTGAAAGTTTTCATAAATAATTACACATAATGCAATTGTGAAATTATGAATCTCTGCAGTGTAGTGCTGTGGTTTAAGGCTCTGAGCTGCAAACCTGGAGACCTGGGTTTGAATCCCACAGCCCCCACTTGCATACTGTGTGACCCTGAGCAAGTCACTTAACTTCCTTGTGCTCCCAGGTCACACCTGTAAACAAGATCTCAGCTTAGTGTGTCTGTTATGGTTAAAAAAAGAAAATAAATAATAATTTGCTTAACCAACTCTCTCCCCATTTAACAGTTTCCAAGATCCTTACACAGTAGTTATGCGTGCATATTTATAGATGTAAAACCAAAAACAAGGTACTGCATCAGCATGTGGTCTGAAAGCAAAACAAAATGGTTGTATTAAAAAGGGGCACTGTCAGCTTTTTCAGCCGTTTCAGTGACCTTGTATTTCTGTGCCTGTACTACAGAACTTAACTCACAGTTTGCTCTGATTGCATGCAGAATCCATAGCGTGCCTTTTTTATTTGAAATTTCTGTAAAAAGTGACAGTCGGTCGTCCCAACTGAAACATCGCAGTCCGCTCCCTCCTGCATGTCCTTGACATTGAGAAGACCGAGAATGAAGTGAACTCTTTCACGGAGGTGGTGGTCGATTTGGGAGAGGTATAAAAGAACATCCAGGGTAGATACTGTTGCCTGCACTGACTTCAGCAATCTAATTATTTTTAAAAAGTGAGGGCTACTTTTTAAATACTTCATATTTGAAAAGTGAATCCAGGACTCCACACATGCGCGCTGGTGTCGCTCATGCAAGGAGTCCCAGATTCACTTTTCAAATATGAAGTATTTAAAAAGTAGCCCTCGATTTTTAAAAAGAATTAGATTGCTGAAGTCAGTGCAGGCAACAGTATCTACCCTGGATTTTCTTTTATACCCCTCGCAAATCGACCACCACCTCCATGCACAAGTCCACGTCATTCTCGGTCTTCTCAATGTTAGGAACGTGCAGGAGGGAGTGGACTGCAGTATTCCGGTAGGGCCGACAGACTGTCAGTTTTTACAGAAGTTTCAAATAAAAAAGGCACGCTATGGATTCTGCATGCAATCAGAGCAAACTGTGAGTTAAGCTCTGTAGTAGAGGCACAGAATTACAAGGTCACTGAAAGAGCTGAAAAAGCTGACAGTGCCCCTTTAAATGCATGCTGAAAATAGAAAATAGAGTTAAAAATCTACGTTTCAACCTCAGATCTTCTTCAGAAAATATCTAAAAGAGGAAAAAAAACAAAGTTAGTGTAAAGGGGAGGTAAAATAAAGGATATATATGTGAGGGAAAAAGGGAACGGCTCATGGAGAAGAAGTGATATATGGCAAGATTAAAAGAGACTCCGTGAAACAAAAAGGTGATGATGGGAAAGACAAGGCACAATAGGAGTGAATGAGCTAGAGAAGTCCCCAGGTGGGGACTAATTAACAGGGTCTAGTAAGAAGGCTGAAAGGTGACAAATGTGGGGGGAAAGAGACAGAGATGGAGACATATGGTGAAAATGAAAAGAAATTAAATGTATACAGTTACAAACAGACTTTAGGGAAAACAAGTGGTGGCTGAAAGATGTTAGTAGAAAATAAGTCCATCATTTAAACCAGAGGGCTATTGGGAGCCAAGGTGGATGATCAGTTTGGTTTCCATGTTTTTTCTATGGTTGGAATCCCAGATACCTACCTCTAAAGGTGGCTGAGTTGAAGCAGAAAAATATATGTATAGAAGAAATTGAAAATAAATACATTTGAGCTCCTATACCTTCCACCCTCCTCATCTAAATGTCATGAAATTTGTCAGTACCTTTAGTACTCCTTATCTAAAGTAAGCATGCCGGTTGCCTGGCCTTTTACTGCAAAAACAGCTTAGTGGCAATGACCAAATAAATAATTTGGAAAAATATCATGAAAGTATGCAGAATTTCAGGGTATCAGTGGAATTTCATGAAAATTCCAGAAAAGAGGAATTTAGTAATTTCACCTATCACTTGATGTGCCTGATTTTCTATCACAAAGTGCAGATGTGCAGTCATGGGGAGCCCAGCTTCAATGTTGTGACCCACACTTTGCAGTTATACATACACAGTAAGGCAATATTAGTCATTGGGGAAGAGTTCCCCATGAAAATAAGTTGTAAAAAAATGAGGGTCGTTGGATGTTAATATATACTAGCAAGGTTTGTACATGTTAACACCAGCAGTGTGATGCCCGTCAACTCCTATGCATGAGAAAGCATTAGCTGCATGGCACTAAACAATGGATAGAGGCTGTGAGGACAGACACTACTGCCTTAGTCGCCTCACCACCCCCTCCAGATTCATACCTTTTTCCTTACTTTTGTACTGATTTGTCCATTTTCAGCATGGGACTCTGATGACATTTCTGATGGTGAAGTGTTAGCATCAAAAACTCCAGCTTAAATGATGTCTCCAGCATGGCCAGGGTAAATAAGAAGGGGGCGGCATGTGGCACTCAGATAGGGTGAGGAACAAGAAGCTGGCTGGGTGGAGGGGCTGGTAGAAAGGATGAGGGACATGGAAGGGGGGGAATGGAGAAAAAGGAGCAGTCAGAGTGCTCCTGTTGGGGGATTCTATGATCAGGGGTATCAAATTGGATAGGGAGGGAGAAGCCTGGCCAGTTAAAACAAAATGCTTCCCTGGACTAACAGTGCACAGGGCCAAGCACGAGGTATATCAGCTGGCAAAGGATTGTGGGGGTTCCCCGGACATACTGGTCCACCTGGGTACAAATGACATTGAGGGAAATAGCGAGCTAGAGATACAGGCAAGGTTCAGGGAGCTTGCCAGGGTCTGTCATGACATAGGATGCACAATTTCCTTCTCGGAAATCCTGCCAGTGCCAAGGGCTAGTGGGGAGCACAAAAGGAAGATCAGGGAGATAAACCAGAGGCTCAGGGAGTGGTGTGAGGCCAGAGGGTATGGGTTGATGGGGGATTGGGGGGAGACCTGGGAGGATAAGGAGCTGTATGCTAGAGATAGGCTCCATCTCAATTTGGAGGGAAGGGGAATCCTCAAGTTGAAAATAGAGGGGTTCATTGGTGAAAAGTGGGGCTTAAACTTGTGAAAGGGGGAGGGATGGGATTAAAGGGTGTAGAGGGAGGTCTGATAAAGGAGGAACTCTGTCTTCACCCCCCTGGGGAGCTGGACGAATGTGGGAAAAGGCTGACTGGTAAAGTGCAGACCAGGGGAAAATGGAATCCCCATGGGAACATGAGAAGGGGAAATGGAAGTATAGGGAAAGGGTGGAAGGTAGTCCTGCTAAATGCCAGGAGCTTGGGCACTAAAATGCCTGAGCTCCAGGCAACGCTAACTGAGGGAGCGGTGGATGTGGCAGCGGTCACTGAGACCTGAGCCACCACAGGACACGACTGGGACCTGAACCTGGAGGGTTACACTATGTTCAGGAAGGACAGGGGGGAGGGAAGGGGAGGAGGAGTAGCAATAATAGTCAAAAACTGCATTGGCATAGGGGGAGTAGAGGAGCTGAAGGGAACCGTGGAGGCGAATTGGGTCACCTTGATAACAAGGGAGGGGCAAGAGAGTAAAAATAGGAGTGGTGTATAGACCCCCTGTGCTGGCGGAGGAGCGGGAGAAGAGTCTGGTGGCAGATGTTGGGAGACACTGCAGATTGGGCAGGGGAAGGGTGGTGGTGCTGGGGGACTTAAACATGCCAGGAACAGACTGGGAGACTATGACATCCTCGGTGGCCAAGGAACAGAGGTTGTTGGATGTCTTTCAAGATGCATTACTAACTCAGCAGGTGGGAGAACTGACCAGGGAGGCGTGGGTACTGGAATCTGGTTCTGCCAGACAGTGACCAGATTGGAAGCCTGGAGGTAAGAGACCTGTTGGCGGGGAGTGACCATGCCACAGTCTGGTTCTGCCTGGACCTAGGAGGGGTAGAAGGCTGCACAAAGACAGAGGTAACTGACTTCATGGGGGCAGATTTTAAGGAAATGGGAAGGATCCTTAAGGAGCATTTGGTTGTGATTGGGTCAGACATGGACGCTGACAGTAGGTGGGAAATCATCGGGAGAGGGGTGCAGGATGCTACCAGCACCTGTGCAAGAGTAAGACGAAAATGCGGTAGGGCCCGAAAACCCTGCTGGTGGACCAGGGAGGTCCAGGAGGTGGTGCGGAGAAAGAAGGCAGCCTATAGGCAATTCAAGTTCTCAAGGAGTGAAAGGGATTGATGGGAGTACGAGCTGATGGATAAAAGGGCCACTAGGGTGGTGAGGGTGGCTAAGGCAAGGAAGAAGCAGAACCTGGCCAGGGAAATTAGGAGAGAGAACAAGGGGTTCTTTAGATACATTTGGGAAAAACGAAGGGTGAAGGGGCAGATTAGCAGGATTAAAACAGGGGATAGATGGGCACAAGACCTGGGGGAGGAGGCTGAGGTACTAAATGAGTATTTCACCTCAATTTTCACCAAGGAAAATGGGGCTGCTGCACCATACATAGGAGGAGACAGTGATACTGAGGAGGGGGGGACCCTTACCGATCGGCAGGTCTGGGGAGAGGGGGAGGTATCACTGGCAGGAGGGGGAAGGCTAAGCAGGGAGAAGAGGTAGTGGAGGTGGAAATCACAGCAGAAAGAGTGAGGGAAGCCCTCAGGTCTCTTAAGATGGAGAAAACACTGGGGCCGGATAAATTGCATCCCAGAGTGCTGAAGGAACTTGCGGATGTCCTGGCAAAACCCTGGTGGAGCTTTTCACCATCTCTCCGAGGACAGAGTGGGTGCCCAGGACTGGAACATGGCAGATATAGTGCCTATCCACAAAGAGGGATAAAGGGAGGTGGCAGGGAACTACAGGCCTGTCAGCCTGACATTGGTGGTGGGCAAGGTGATGGAGGGCATTGTCAAGGAGAGGCTGGGGGGCCTGGAAAAGTCAGGGTGCCTGGATGATAGACAGCATGGATTCATCCCGGGGAAATCATGTCAGACAAACCTTGTGGAGTTCTATGACTGGGTGATGAGTGCCTTGGACCTGGGTAGACCAGTGGATGTCTTCTTTCTAGACTTCAGCAAGGCATTTGACTCTGTTCCTCACAAGGGCCTGTTGGATAAGCTGGGAGAAATTGGGGTGGCAGATGGATAGGCAATTGGCTCCAGGACTGGACCCAGAGGGTCATAGTTGGCGAGATAGACTCGTCCCCAAGGAGGGTCATTATTGGGGTCCCACAGGGATCAGTCCTTGGGCAGCTCCTGTTCAACGCCTATGTCTCCGACATAAGAACAGGTATCAGGAGTGAGATGAGTCTCTTTGCCGATGACTCAAAACTGGGGGAGGTGGTGGATGAGGAGGAGGGAAGGGTAGCCCTACAGGGGGACCTGAAGGCTCTGGAAAGATGGTCTAGAAAGTGGAAGCTGAGGTTCAATGCAGGGAAATGCAAAGTACTGCTCCTGGGGTCCAGAAACCCGGGCCAAGTTTTCACCCTGGGGGGGGGGATGCTACAAGTCTCGATGGCTGAGAGGGACCTGGGGGTGGTGGTGGATGTCAAGATGAACAACTCAGAGACTTGTAGGAGGGCAGCAGCCAAGGCCAACAGGATGCTGGGATGCATCACTAGGGGGATCACCTCCAGAAGGAGGGAAGTGATACTCCCTCTGTACACTGTAACTGCTTGGTGAGGCTGCACCTTGAGTACTGCGTGCAGTTTTGGAGGCCACACTTAAGGAGGGACATTAAACTCCTGGAGAGGATCCAGAGGAGGGCAAATAAAATTATTTGGGGCCTGGGTGACAGGACCTATGGGGAGAGGCTTGAAAAGCTAAATATGTACACATTGGAAGAGAGAAGGGACCGGGAGAACATGATAGAGGTCTTCAGGTACATGAAGGGGGTAAATAGGGAGGAGCAGTCAAGGTGCTTTGAAGGAAGGAGGAGGGGGGCAACTAGAGGGCATGGGTGGAAGCTGGAGGGGGAAGATTCAGGGGAGAAAGGAGGAGGTGCTACTTCACTGAGAGGGTGGTGGAGCCATGGAATCTGCTGCCCAGGGTGCTGGTGGAGGCAGAGACGGTGGAGGGGTTCAAGAGGGGGTGGGACAGGTACAGGGGAAGGGTTCTGGAAGTAAAATCCAATTCAGTGAGAATATCTGGAACTGGGAAGGGTGAAGCCAGAGAAGGTGAGGGGGGCAGCAAGGTCAGCTCCCAGGGTGGGGGCTGACCAAACGAGCAGACGCGAAAGACCGTTAGGCCTATTCTGCTGGTGTTTTAGTATGTTAGTATGTTAGCATACAGCGAAACCCCCTATTACTGTTCCCCAAGAATAGCTTCCTTTGCTGTGGTCCCTTGTTAGTCTCCATTCCCTTTCACCTCCAATGTTCCTGGTCACATTTAAGAGCTACAACTACAGCCTTTGTGAAACACTTCTACAGCCTGTTTTTTTTTTTTCTTTTTCAGTTAATCATTTTTATTGAGTTTCAAAAAAACATATAGTTCGTCAACAAATGTCAACATGGAGATCATACATCTTGTTTCAATTCATATCCAAACACAACAAGAAATATTCCATTAATTCTGTCTAAATGACTAGCACCTTGTTACATAGATCTTAACATCAGTTTTGTTTGGGGCACTACTATTTCCCTCCCTTGCATAAAGAACAATATTGGCATATTTTCTATGCTGTTCAGTACACTCTCCTCTACAGGTGGTCCCTAGGGATTCTCCGTAGGACCTACTGGTTGGTGGGTCTGGATAGGGACCTGTAGTAGCAGCCATAGACTTTGGTTGGTCACCCATTTAGATTTTCTGGGGCTGTCTCAGGCTTCAGAGCAATGATCTACTCACTGAAGAGGATTCCTTTGGACTTCCCCTCCTTCACCTAATTATGGTCAGAGTTTCAATTTTATGATTTTATCTTGTCTAAAAAGGCAGTGACAGTGTCTTATTTTGTTCTCAAAATCAGGGCAGTGAGAGTGTCCAAGGATTGCAAAGCATTTGGATTTATTTTATTAAGCCCCCTCTTCAGTGAGAGTGTCCTGGGGGCTGGAGAAATCATTAAGACATTTTCATCTGTCTGCCTAGGAGGTGTGAGCTCCTGTGGGTTTTCAGTCTCTGCTGGTGGTGAGAGGTCCATTGGGGTTTGAAAAACTGAACTTCTGTTATTTTGTTTTATAAATGATATTTTTCTTTTAGTTACAGCTTTAAAGACTTATTAGTTCATTCTTGGTCTGACTTTACTCCATTCAGTCTGCTGTCCTGGACTTAATGACTGCAATGCTATATTTTATTTATTTTATATAGTTATTTTAGAATATTTGTTGTTATTTGGTAGGGTGTTTTAGTGCTTGTTTTTGCTGACTTTATATACTAATTTTATTTATAGTTTAGTTTATTTAATTGATTGGGGTTATTTTTTCTAATTCTTTTGGAAACTTGGTGTATTTGTTTGGTGTTTATTAGTATGTGTAGGAGGTCTGTCCCCACAGTCATGTACTATTCATCCTCTTCCCTCTTATTTCCCCACCACTGCAGCTTACAACTTATCAGCATTGTAGAGTGCTGGGTATTACTCGCTGGGAGGAGGGGGTGAGAATGGTGAAGGGTGAATCAGCGGGGCCACCGCATCGGGGTAGTAAAATCCAGAAGATGCCCTTTGGGCAAAATGGAACCTGGATCGTGGCTCACCATGTCTGGTTTTCATACCTAAGGGCACCACCGATACTGGTGGTCAAGCAGTCCGGGCAGCCTGGGAAGTCCATCCAACTTGGACGGTGTTATGCAAAGCCAGGTCCCTTAAAAACAAGACTGCAATTATTGCAGATCTTGTTGGGACAGTGGACCTGGCATGAATCTCTGAGACCTAGCGGGATGAGAACACTGGCCCTATAGTAGAGGCCACAATTCTAGCCAGGTACTCGGTGATACACCACCCGAGATTGGATTGCGGGGTGGGGGTGCGGTCTGTTTCAAGACAGAATTGGACCTCACGGATGTACCAGTTGAGGAGGCTGGGTCATTTGACTGTACAGTAGTAGAAGGTGTAGGTTGTAGGATCACCCTCATTTACCGTCCACCCAGGGATGAGAAGCGTTTCCTTCAAGAACTGGTGGACTTTGTGATTGATATGGCATTTGAGTCTCCCAGGCTGATGGTCCTGGGTGACTTTAACACCTGGGTCGATGATGAACCCTCACAATTTGGACAGCACTTCCTCCAGTTGATGTCATCTCTGGGCCTTACGCTGATTGTTACGACTGCTACTCACAAACATGGTCACTATCTTGATCTAGTCTTTCTCCTGGGGATCAAAACCTTCGACTTGGGGGTGGAAACTGTCAGATGGTCCAATCACTGTACCATGGGGTTCAGTTTTCACACCCTCCTTCATTAGCATACCCCTGTGGAGATGGTCAGACACTGCCCTTTACTAGATATAAGCTCTGAAGGCCTGGTGGCACTGCTTGACCTATTGGGTCTTCCTTTGGCAAACAACGACCCTGAGGCATTTGTGGTGGCTTATAATAAGGCCATTTCTGCAGCTCTGGATGTCACTGCTCCTGTCTGAGTTTGTCCTCTCTCCCTTTGTCCTCAGTCCCCCTGATTTGATGGGACCGTGAGGGAGATGCAGTAATTAGGATGAAGGTTAGAGCATTGCTGATGGAAATCCACCCAGGATGCCGACCACGTTACATTGATGGATCATTATCAAGTCTATTGATCTGCAGTCACCCGTAAGAAGGTGGAGTTCCTGTCCGGGGAGATTGTGGCAGCTCAGAACTGACCAACCCAGCTCTTTCGAACTGTAGACAGACTGTGCAACCCAGCCTGCCTGCAGACTCAAACAGCCTTTTCACAAGTGGGGTGCAATGAGCTTGCTGGATTCTTTAAAGCTAAGGTGGCTGACATCAGGGCGGTGCTCCAACCAGCATGCTCTATGTGAGTTGCTTTGGGTCAGCACTCGGTCACTGTCTCTCAGTTTTCCTGGAGTACCTTCGACTGGATGGAGTTCATGGAGGTCATGTGGATTGTCCAGGGTACGTGCCCTACGTGCTGTAGTTTGGACCAGGGACCAACTACCCTGATTATGGGTTGTAGTGATATCATTAGCGCAGTCCTAGCATGGATAGTGTGGTGCTCCTTGGAGACAGGTGAGGTTCCTAGCTCCCTGAAGAAGGCAGTGGTGACACCCCTTCTGAAAAAAGTTTCTTTGGACCCAGATTGCCCGGCTAACTACAGACCAATCTGAAACCTTCCATTTATTGGGAAGGTGATTGAGAAAGTAGGGGCCCTAAACTGGAGAACCACTTGGTCATCCATGAAATCTATGAACCTCCTCAATCTGGTTTTTGTAAGAGGCACAGAACTGAGATGGTGCTGGTTCAGATGCTCAATAATCTCCTGACAGCAAGGGATCAAACAAATTTTCCATCTTGGTTCTTCTAGATCTTTCATCAGCATTTGACACTGTGGACCATGGGTGCTTCTCAGTCACCTGAGGTTCATTTGTGGCCTGTCAGGTACAATCCTCAGGTGGTTTATATCTTTCCTCACTGGCAGAACTCAGAGGGTGGTGTCTGGGATTTATTTCTCTGACCCAGTCTCCCTGTCATGTGGGGTTCCTCAGGGTTTGGTGTGTCCCTCATGTTGTTTGCAGTGTACATGCTCCCCCTCAGAGATATTGTAAGAAGGTATGGGCTGTGGTTTCACTGCTATACTGATGATACCAAGCTTTACCTTTCTTTCACACCTGACCAGGATAGAACTCTCTGTATTTAACAACTGCCTAGTTGAAATCCAGTATTGGATGAATTCAAGCTGGCCGAGGTTGAACTCAGAAAAGACTGAGGTGTTAGTTGTGGACCCAGGGCGCCTGATAGAGGGGTTGGTGGTAGGTTCACCTTCGGGACTTTATCTTGGGGGCATGCCACTCCTTACCTCTGAATGGGGGCAAAACCTGGTGGTGATTTTTGATGAAGGGCTGACACTGTGATCGCAGGTGTTGGCAGTCATCAAATCCTCTTTTTATCACCTGAGGAACATCTCCAAGGTTAAACACCTTGTTCCAGCTGGTGATCTCCCTACGTTGGTCCACAGCTTCATGTCCTCATACCTGGATTACTGCAATTCCCTTTACGTAGGGTTACCAGGGGCTGATATCCGCCACCTGCAGCCACTGCAGAATGCTGCAGCATGGTTATTGACAGGGTCTCCTCTGTCAAGTCATATTTCCCCGGTGCTGTGCAAACTGCACTGGCTGCCGGGGCAGTGGCAGATCACTTTTAAAGCTGGACTTCTGACTTATAAAGCCCTACATGGACAGGGCCCAGACTACCTGAAAGAGCTTCTGGTTCCTTACTGTCCAAGGCAATCACTCCACTCGGCTGACAAGGGGTTGCTAGAGATTCCAAGGGTTTCCTTAAAATCTTCTGGGGCAGTGCATTTATGTACATGGCCCCAGTCCTTTGGAATTCTCTACCCCATCAGTTATGAGAGTGCACAACCGTGGAAGGATTTAAACAGGCTTTTAAAACATATTTATGGAACCAAGCCTACCCTATATGATTCTGTACAATTTTGCCCTGTCTTATCAGATTTTATAATGTATTTAAGTGTGTCTGCATTTGATGTTTTAAGTGTTGTTTTAATCCATTGTTATGCACCTTGGTTGTTGAAAGGTGTACTATAAATAAAATTATTATTATTATTTTTATTATTATTGTGACAGCTAGTGGAAATCTGAAACAAATTATAATAGCCTTGAGGATGGGGGAAGTGAGTAAATGGGCATGTCATCATGGGGGATATGAATAGATCTACAATGAGGTGGGGTGCCAGGAATTGTCTGATCTCCTAGCTGCAGGAGATCTACACCACGGGGAAGATAATCAAGGGCCCTGGATCTGGTTATATGTCTGCCTTGTACATCTTATGAAGTGAGACATACATTTGAAGCCTACTAGTTTCTGATAGTTGGTCTCCACTGCTTTATGGATAGGATTTCTGTTGACCTCCATTTTTACAGTATCAGCAATTTTGTCTCCACCAAGGCTGCCATTAGCCAGGTACTGCGATGCTTGGTAAGTTGGTACCCTCCTTGAGAGATGTGCCATAGCCAGGAGTCTGTGGTTTCTGCATTTGGTTGTGAAGGTTTTGGTGCAGGATGACATGGTCTTCTTCCAGTAAGATGCTATAGGGCCACAATCCCATAATATGTGTTAGGGGTCCTCCACTTGCTACAACACCTTCAGTGGTGACCCTGTGGAGTAATCATCATGATTTTTAAAGCTGCTGTCATTCAGTACCATATGTGCATGATTTTATTCTGTATGAGGAGTGCCCTGTTGTCTGTGCAGGCCTTGTGAGCTAGTTTCCAGCACTCAGTACATTGTCCCTCAGTGATTTGCATCGACAGCTGGGTTTCACATTTTATTTTTTTCATTTCATTCTTTTTTGTACCCAGGTAAAGCCAATAGGCACAAGACCTATTTTCAGAGGCAAGCTGGGAGCACTGGGGAGGTGAAGTGTCTTGCTCAATGGTCACGCAGTATACAAATGGAGGCTGTAGGAAACAAACCCATCCCTGCTGGATGTACCAAGCTTATTCAGAGCTCATTACTCTAACCTCTAGGTTCTATTGCCAGCTCCCATTTGGTTCTAGCTTTCTGTGATTGGTCAGTAATTTCCCTCAGAATACTTCTGTAGATCACCCCCACTTTTCTTTTTTTTCAGGCAGAGCTAGAGGGCAAAGAAGAGGGATTAGGAGGGATGTTGTTTCCTGAGGGCCCTTTTAGAGTTCTGTGGTAGCACATCTGATTTGCAAATACTTCCAGAAATCCCTCTGGGCTAATTGGAATTTAGCTTTCTGGTTTTGAAAGGTGTCTGATCTCTGCCTGCTATGAACAGATAATGTACCATTCATATGCCTCCCCTGTGCCATGATGGCAATTGTAAAGCTTTGTGATCTATCTGAATTAACAGATTGTTCCACAGGAACTATAGAGAGGGAATGGTTAACTGCACCTTGGACAGTTTCCTGAGAGCTTGCCAAGCATGTAACACGTCTCTTGCTGTGTTTCTTAGTGTACAACCCCCAAACCCAGAGGGGCACTCCCTGTGACATTCATTTCCATCCAGATCCATTGGGGGATGAGGGGGGCTTTATGGTAAGAAGCCACAAACCAGTGTAGTGTTTTTGCTCCTAAGAAGGCTAGTTGATAACCCTGTAAAAACAACAACCCCCACACCCTCACCCTCTAGTGTGTCCATAGGTTGATTCTGCTGTATCTGGGTGGTTAGCCCTCCCATTCAGTTTGTAATGTTAAAGAATCAGAGTCTGGGGATTGAGAGGGGCATGTGGGATAGATGGTGCAAGTTTTTGGGCACCAAGACCATCTTCAAGGCGGCTATATTGCCTGCAATAAAGAGCTTGAGGAGCTTTTATTTGTCCAATTCAAGCTTCAGTTTGGCTAGTAGTGTGAGGCTGGTTGTGGTCCATTTTGAGGTGTCAGGTAAGATTTGAATACACAAATATGTGATACCCTGTAGTAATCATGTCATGCCCTCGGTGTTAAAGGGGGCACTGGGGCAGGAGTAATATAGATACAGGATTTCAGTCTTGTTATGGTTCACCTTTATTCCTGAGACTGTAGAAAACTATTGATGGGTATCCAGTTGGGAAGTGATGGCCATAAGGGCATCCCAGACAAGAACCAGAAGGTCATCTGCATAGAGCATGGTTTTATGCTCCAGGTCTCCTAGCTGAAGTTCTGGCATGTCTCTATGCTGTCAGAGAGCTATAGCCAGTGGTTCAGTGGTCAGGAAAAAAAAAGGGGAGGTGAAATGGGACACCCCTGAGGGGTACATTTCTGAAGGGGAAATGGGTCTGACAGGCTGGAATTGGTCAGGACTTCTGCTGAGAGGGAGTTGTAAAGGGACTGTTTCTAGGACATTAAGGTGCCCTCAAAGCCCATCTGTTGTATCACTTAGAGGAGGTGCCCCACTATAACAATTCAAAGGCTTTTTCAAAGTCTATCACAATGGCTGTAGCTGAGTGTGGCTACCTCCCAGTCTTGAGAATAGTGTGGCTAGGGAATGCAGGCAGTCTGATCCCAATCTGCCCTTTAAAAATAAAACTTGTGAAGGATGTATTATGTATCCATTTATTTATTAAAACATATTTTACCATGGAAGTGCACAGAGCCCACAGATTGCTTCCATTTGTGACTGGGGAAGGGGGATGAGGAATGAGATGATACAGATATACACAGTACAAGCAGTACATAACCCAACAATTTCCATACAAAAAGCAAATTTATATTCAAGGTAGCAAACATATCAAAAAGCAGCAAAGATGTAGTACAGTGACTTCATGTTCCAAAGTATGATCAGTTCACACGACAGAAACTAGTGTGCCTCAAGCCCTCAAGTCCCTTGCTGTGGAAGGACTGTTGAAATTCAGGGGGATCTCTTTGCATGAATGGGGATAAGCCTGGCAGTGAGAGCAGATCAATAGGGTTTGAAGTAAGACTTAATCATGGCATTGTTAGATTTGAGTGGAAGTTACTTTGGAGGGGAGAGTGTTGCAAATATAGAGAACCTTTAGCTAGGCTTGGCCTAGGTTGTGCTTGTAGAAAGGGATATGCAAATGAAAGCTTGCCTCAGATCTGAGGGAGTAGGTTTGGTTTGCAGAGGGATAGAATAGGTCAAACAAGTATTTGGGTAGTTTGCTGTGGAGGGGTTGTGGGACAACAGATGGACAAGGCACCGAACTTCAGGTTCAACACACAATCTCTGTGTGATGCTTATTCAAAATACACAAAATACACTTCTGCAATGCCATATGCCTTCTTCAGTACATCAGTTTGCAGCAACAGAATACGAATGTCCTTTCTCTGCACTTAGTCAGCACCTACTGATACTCATCTCTGATCTAACCACTTCTCAGTGAAAACCCCTCCATCCCTATGTGGGCCCCATTTGCTTGGGCAGTGGGGGCTCAAAAAGAAAAGAAAACACAAAACAAGATATAAACAAAGAACGTCAGTGCAGAATCACTGAAAGAAGGGTTACCCCCCAAAGGGCATTAGCAACAAGTCAAGTTTTAAAGAAATATAACATCATGCATACTTCCACAATGCAAAGCATCATGGGATATATGCAAATCACCATGACATTTCAGACTTGTTCAGTTTACTGCAATTTGCATGCATTTTAAATAGCACAACTAACTTAATTTCTATAATAGTCAGCTAGTACTTTTACCATTATCAAAAACACCTAGTGTCATGGTATTTTCAACATTTACAGGTTTCATAAACATAAAGTATATTCATCAAGGTATTTTATGGCATAGTGCTATTACATACTAAATCCAACAATGATAAACACAACCTGCTTTACATACATTTGGAGGTCACTACAATAACCTCCCTGAACAAGGACCTGAGAGGATAAAGGAACATTAAAAAGGACACTATAGCATATTCAAGAGAAAGAGAAGAGGGTGCCCATAGGTGGCCAACCTTATGGACTAGAAATAGTAAAGGATAGATTAGTCTTCGAAATAGAAGAACTGTTGCAACAGATTTAAGAAAAAAGTCAGTCCTCAAGAGTGTTAGGAGCTCCCTGTCACATTTGCCATTCTAGTAGTTTGCTCCCACCAGAGCAGTGCGCATCATCTGGCTTGCACAGGAAGGGATCCAGCACAAGACATTGTACATAGTACAGAGATGCGTGTGCATGGGGGGGGGCAGCCCAAAGCAAATTTGCACAGTGCATTGAAAAAAAGAGTTAATTTTCTGAAAGAAATTGGAGGTGGTGCAGAAGGGGAATATTGATTGTTCCACTACTTGTTTCTTACCTTGTTGCTGTAGACAGGTCTTTAGACAGTAAAAGGCACTAAGCTTAGTGAAGGACTTGGCTATGACCTGGAAGATGTGCTTAGTGTAATCAAGGTGTTCATCCAGGTGCAGGCCCAGAGACTTGTAGATGGTGACCCAGTCTAGACAGGATCTGGCCAGAGAGCGTAAGAATAGAGAAGGGGTGGTGGAGCTGATCCATTGTTTGGAGCTAAACAACATGGCCAGCATCTTTTAATGATTCATGATAAGACAGTTTTCAGTGAGTCATGTTTGGATTGCTGTGAAGTCCTTTTTGGGGGGGGGGAGGCAAATCAGTAGAGGAGGCAGATGAACCTGATGTGTAAACAATGGCATCATCTGCATCCATGTGTAGGCTGATGGTTGAGATGGACAGGGGAGGTTGTTAATAAATATAGTGAAGAGCAGGGGTCCCATTTTCATCTGGCAGGTGAAATTTGAACCAGTTAGCTGGTGCTTTGACCAAAACCTTGGCATTTGCATTGATAAGCAAGAACTAGTAAATAATTGGTTATGTTTTTTGAAGGTCAGTCCTGACTGATTATCATTAATCATTTAATATTACCATACAATATGATTGTCAAGGGAAATCATGATCTAAGATCATCATCTAGATTATGATTTAATCATCACACATGCCCTTTAAATCATGAACTGAAGATTATTAATTATCTTTGTGAGCTTAATTCAGCATGATGGTTTTTGATGACCTGTGGATGATCAAGTGATGATCACTGATGATTATATTATTTCTGTATTATAAGACTGTAAGTCACATGAGTAATACTTAAAAAAGTATTATGTGTTATTATTATAAAAATATGAATACCAAATACCAGACAAAGCAAATTAATTATATTGAAAATCATGAGAAGTCAGGTTTTATCCCTTTAGGATGCATACATGCAATGTTAGGTACAGAATGATATATATATATATATATATATATATATATATATATATATATATATATATATTTGCATAACTCATTTGCATATATCAAAAGCACATTTTATGGACCAAAGCAATTGTTAATTTATATTTTTAATATAATTTGGTCTTGACAGTATTCATTTGCAGACTGTTGGGAAAGCTATTGAGAACAAACCACGTATTTGTAGGAACTCACCACAACCACAAAAGAAACCATTGAAAGAAGCTATATACACCAATTTGAGTCTTGATACCACTAGTAAGAAGTGAGGTGTCACAGTAAATATACAGTAACTGAAAGTAATATATGTTTTTATATAAATTATATCTGATCAATCCAATAAAGAATGTCTAAACAGAAGCCAAGAAAACTTCCAAATTTATAGAAAAGGGATAAATGTGTTTATTGCAGTAATCTTGACCATAGGTAATTATGAGCAATAATGATAATAAAAGATCATTAATCACTATCACCATTTCAATAACATCGCAGTTTTCGATCGGCAATCATTTTTAACATTTATGTTTAACTTATGGTACTCTCAAGACCTTTTGTAGTTGAATGTGTTCTTCCCTATAGACCGCCAGCCCAGGAGGAAGAAACAGATAGGGAGCTGATGCTAGCCATCCAAAGGATGGCAGACAAGGGTGAGGTAGTACTGGTTGGAGACTTCAATATTCCAGATGTGGACTGGAGCATCCCAGCAGCAGCATTAACTAGGAGCAGATTTATCCTGGACTCCCTTCAGGGTGCCTTCCTCAAGCAACTGGTCATGGAACCAACTCGGCAGAAGGCAATACTGGACCTTGTGCTCACAAACAGGGACAGTGTGATGGGGGTAACAGTGGGGGAGCACCTGGGGAACAGTGACCACCAGTCATTGTGGTTTGAAATCACAGATAGAGCAGAACCAAACCACACAAAAACATGTATCCTGGATTTTGGGGGGGGGACTTTGGGAAAATGGGGAGATACTTGAAAGAGGCATTGAGGGGAATGGAGCAGGAATCAGGGGTTGAGGAACAGTGGGCAGTATTTAAAATGGGGATTACAAGAGCAACAGAATTATGTATTAAGCAGGTTAGCAAGAGGAAAAGTAAGAGGAGACCATTATGGTTTTCCAAAGAGGTAGCAAAGAAAGTGAAAGCCAAAAAGATTGCATTCAGGCAATACAAAAAGACACAGGCAGAAGGGGATAGGGAGAAGTACCAACAGAAGCAAAGGGAGATAGGGAGGTCAGGAAGGGAAGCCAAAGCTCAGACAGAAGAACACATTGCAAAATCAGTGGGTAGAGGGGACAAAACCTTTTACAGGTACATAAGTGAAAAAAGAAAGGCAAAGGAAGGGATAGTGAGACTGAAGGGGAGGATGGGGTAACGCGGAGGATGGCAACAGTAAAGCTGACATATTGAACAGGCATTTCTGCTCAGTCTTTACTGAGGAAGAGGAGGGTAATGGGTCTGAAGGGAGTACAAGGGGTGAGAATGGTGCACAAAAGGTCACAAGTCCCTTTACATGAGAAAGGGTTCTGAAGGAACTGGAAGTAATAAGAGTTGATAAAGCAATGGGGCCAGATGGGGTGCACCCCAGGGTCCCTAAAGAACTAAGAGAGGTGGTGGCTGAACCTCTGGTTATCCTGTTTAGCTGATCACTAGAAACAGGGAGGTACCCAAAGACTGGAGGACAGCAGATGTAGTCCTCTTATACAAAAGTGGGAACAAAGAGGAAGTGGGGAACTACAGACCAGTCAGCCTCACCTCAGTAGTGGGGAAGATAATGGAAGCACTACTGAAGGAGAGATTGGTGGAACATCTGGTTGTCAATGGACTACAGGACCCAAGGCAGCATGGCTTCACCAGGGGGAGGTCATGTCAGACTAACCTCGTTGAATATTTTGACTGGGTGACTAGGGAGGTGGAACGGGGAGGGCAGTGGACATGGCCTATCTGGACTTCAGCAAGGCCTTTGACACTGTGCCACATAGAAGACTATTACACAAACTGGGGAATATGGGTGTGGGCAGGACAGTAGTGTGGTGGGTAGATAACTGGCTGGGCGGCAGGACACAGAGGGTGGTGGTAAATGGCTGTCACTCCACAGAGGGAAGAGTGACCAGTGGGGTACCACAGGGATCAGTGCTGGGACCGGTCCTATTCAACATCTTCATCAGTGACATTGCACAGGACCTAGAAGGCAGAATTTCACTGTTCGCTGATGACACAAAGCTCTGTAACAGAGTAGACACACCAGAGGGTGTAGACAGAATGAGAAGGGACCTTCAGAAACTTGAAGAATGGCCAGGGGTTTGGCAGTTGAAATTAAATGCAAAGAAGTGCAAGATAATGCATATGGGGCAAAAAAACCCTGGCACAATATATCAGTTGGGGGGGTGAGGATATAGCATGCACCAAGCAGGAAAGGGATCTTGGGGTTATCATCTCTGATGACCTCAAGGTAGGGAAACAGTGTGACAAGGCAGCAGGTAAAGCAAATAGGATGCTGGGATGCATAGGTAGGGGCATCACCAGCAGGAAAAGGGAGGTCATAATTCCACTGGCAGAAGACACCAGGAGAAAGGACTGCTGTGTGACTAAACTTCTCTGCTGGGACTAAAGTAGAAGAACTTTTGTACTTGGACCTTTAATTTAGGGTAAAAAAACTAACATACAAAAAAAAAAAAGTGTGTGTTTGGGTTAACTGAACTGAATGGGTATCTGAAGAGTTATCAAGGTGTAAATCTCCGGTGACTGAAAGGTCTTAACTGCTGTGAGGCTTAAATTACTTGTAGAAAGATCTGGTAAGTAGGGGGAGTGGCTTAGCTAGAAGGAAGCTACATTTAAAGACAGCCTTAGAAAGATTCTGCTAATAGCTTGGCAGAAGACACCAGGAGAAAGGACTGCTGTGTGACTGAACTTCTCTGCTGGGACTATATTGCCTCCTTCCTCCCTTCACCCCCACCCAAAGCTAGTTCTATTTTATAGGCACAGGATTTGACTGACAACAGAAACTTCCTGTTTAGGGGCAGGAAGTGAGTGATCACAGAACCACCAAGGACCCACCATCCTAGAAGGGCAAGAGTAGCTCTCCGGCCCCCTCTAGCTGCTGGAGGTCTGCCTCTGAGCAAGTAAGTGGTCTACTGAGAAATACAGGATATTCTTGTCTCAGAACAGGACAATCAGGAGCTTAAAGGGCACACAGGCAGAAAGTAAGGAGAGAGAGAAAAAAACAGAGGACAGAGTAAGGATTGCAAACAGTTAAGGGGCCAGAAATAAGACATGATTGGAGTGGTGCAGTGCAGTGGCTGTGGAGCAGCAGTCTTCCGGGAGTTGTTCTGGAGGATGCGGTGTTGTCCCATCTGCAGGCACCTCTCTGGGCTGAGGGAGGAGGTTGCTCATCTCCAGGCTGAGTTGGTCAGGATTTGTGGGACCTCCTCTTCCATCCAGGGACCACCATTGCCACTGCCGTTGCCTCAGAGGTTGCCAAGAAAGAGGAGCGGTTGGACCACAGTGGGCTCAGAGAGGATGAGGGTGGTGGAACAGAGGTGCATCCCTCCAGTTGTACCTCTCCACAATTCCTATGCCATTCTGGCAAAGTGTGGTTCCTCTACGGAGGCACCCACAGTGGAGACCAAGGAGGATGCTGGGAACCTCCACAAAGGAGACCCACAGGAGGGTGGCAGGGGACCCTGCAGGGGAAGGAAACAACTCCTGGTGGGGGACTCCATTGTTAGGAAGGTAGAACTGGGGGAGGAAGGGGAGAGGGAGGTAAGGTGCCTGCCTGGTGCCATGGCTTGGAGGGACAGGGAGCGAATCCTCAGGATTGCCGGAGCAACTGCACAGGAGAGGGAGCTGGATGTCATTGTCCACCTAGAGACAAATGACCTGGCTAAGAAAGGGATTAGAGAAGTGCAGGAAGAGTTTGTGGAATTGGGGAGGGGCCTTAGTCAAGTAGCATGCACGGTAACCTTCTCGGAGGTGCTACCCATCTATGGCATAGGAGAGGCTAGGCTGTTCCGCACCATGGGATTCAATCAGTGGTTGAAAAACTGGTGTGGAGCTCAGGGATTTGGCTTCATTGGGGACTGGGGGTCCACCTGGAGTGATGCAAGCCTATACTGGCATGATGGGCTGCATCTGTCCGGGAGGGGAACCAGGATCCTAGGTGATAGGTTTAAATGCTTCATTGGCAAGCTTTTAAACTAGCCAAGGGGGGAGGCACTGGAAAGGAGCAGGAAAATCCTAGCCCCCCAATAATCACGGTAGTAAGTGCGGCAAACACCAACATAGAGGTGTCAATAGGGAGAAGGGCAGGGGTAAATGGAGAAAGTGACAAAGGCAAGAAGGACAGGGATGGGGCAAAAGGGAGTAAGGCCATCAGGAAATGGAGGGTAATGAGTACCAATGCCCGTAGTCTGGGCAACAAGCTCCCTGAGCTGATGGCCTTAATGGAAGAGGGATGCCTGGATATCATAGCAGTCACAGAAACATGGTACACAGAGAACCATGACTGGGATGTTAACATACCAGGGTACATAACCTACAGGAGAGACAGGCAGGGGAGAAGAGGGGGAGGAGTAGCTCTCTATGTAAAGGAAGAGATAAAAGCAACTGAACAAAAGAGTAAACAGGGAGGAGAGGAGGCACTGTGGGTCACCTTGGAGACTGGAAAGGGCACCACAATCCGCACAGGGGTTGTGTACAGACCCCCATGTCAGGGGAAGGAATGGACAAGAATATGATAGAAGGCATTCTTAGAATGGCAGAGAAAGGAGAGATACTGTTGATGGGAGACCTGAATATGCCAGATGTTAACTGGAGCACATTTGCTGCAGCCACATCCAAGAGCAGGGCCATTCTTGATGCCCTACAGGTGGCAGGCATTAGACAGCTAGTTTCGAACCCACTAGTGAGGGAGCAATCTTAGACCTGACTCTCAAACGGGGCAGTGAGAGGATCTCAGATCTAGAAGTTGGTTGCCATCTGGGGACAAGTGACCATCAAACAGTGTGGTTCACATTAAACTCAGCTACAGAGTCAAGCCATACAAAAGTGAGGGTACTGGACTTTAGGAGGGCTGACTTTGGCAAGATGGGAGAGTGCCTCAGAAAGCACTAGCAAACAGGCTAGAAGGAGGTGTGGAGCAACAATGGGAATTATCAAAACTGCCATCACAGAGGCACAAGCCTTTGTGTGAAGCAAATAAACAAATCAAAATGAAAGAAAAGCCACTATGGTTCTCAAAAGAGGTGGCTGTGAAAGTCAGGAAGAAAAAGATAGCATTCCGGAAGTATAAGGAAACACAGAAGGAGCAGGACAGAAAGCTGTACCAGTTAAGGCAGAAGGAAGCAGGGAGGGAAGTCAGAATAGCAAAGGCCCAAACTGAGGAAAAGATAGCCAACTCAGTTAAGAAGGGGGATAAAACCTTTTATAGGTACATCAGTGAGAGTAGAAAGACAAAGGGAGGGATAGTGAGGCTGAATAGAATGAACGATGGGTGGGCAGAGGGGGACAGTGAAAAAGCAGGAATACTGAAGTAATATTTCTGCTCAGTATTCACAAAAGAGGAGGGGGAAGTGCCTAATCCAATTAACAGAAGCACTCTTGATAGGGGGGTCAATCCCAGTCCTTTCACAGAAGAAAGGGTTCTGCAAGAACTCCTAAAACTGAAGGTGGACAAAGCAATGGGTCCTGATGGAATTCACCCCAGAATTCTAAAAGATTTAAGGGAGGAACTAGTGAAACCACTGGCTACTCTTTTTAATAAATCATGGGAGGATGGCGTGGTACCCGAGGACTGGAGGAAGGAGGATGTGATTCCCCTTCACAAAAGTGGGACCAAGACAGAGGCAGGAAACTACAGACCTGTCAGTTTGACCTCTGTGGTAGGGAAAGTGATGGAGTCACTTCTGAAGGAAAGAATAGTTGAGTACCTAGAGGCCAGTGGAGCACAGGACCCAAGGCAGCATGGGTTCACAGCGGGAAGGTCATGTCAGACGAATCTAATAGATTTCTTTGACTGGGTGACCAAAGTAGTAGACCAGGGAGGGGCTGCGGACATGGCCTACCTAGACTTTTGCAAGGCATTTGACACAGTCCCACACAAAAGATTAATAGTCAAATTAACCAACCTGGGAGTGGGACCCAGGGTGGTAGCCTGGGTAAAACATTGGCTGGACAACAGGACACAGAAGGTAATTGTAAATGGAGTCCACTCTGAAGAAAGGGGGGTTACTAGTGGGGTACCGCAGGGTTCAGTATTGGGTCCAGTCCTTTTTAATGTCTTCATCAGTGACATTGCAGAGGGACTAGAAGGAAAAGTATGCCTTTTGCAGATGACACAAAGATCTGCAACAGGGTTGATACACAAGGAGGCGTGAAAGGATGAAAAGGACTGGCAAGGTTGGAGGAATGGTCAGAAGTATGGCAGCTAGGATTCAATGCAAAGAAGTGCAATAATGCACCTGGGAAACAAGAACCCAGGAGAAGAATACACAATGGGTAGGGAGGTAGTAACAACAACAAAAAGGAAAGGGACCTGGGGGTAATCATATCAGATGACCTTAAGGTTAGCAAGCAATGTGAGAAGGCAGTAGGGAGGGCTGGGGTATATTGGGATGTATAGGGAGAGGCATCATCAGCAGAAAACAGGAAGTTGTTATCCCTCTGTACAGACAGTTGGTGAGACCCCATCTGGAGTACTGTGTCCAGTTCTGGAGACCCCATCTCCGCAAGGACATAGACAGGATAGAGGCAGTCCAGAGGAGGGCAACTAAAATGGTGCAGGGTCTGCAAGAGAAGCAGTATGAGGAGAGACTAAAGGAGCTTAATATGTATACCCTTGAGGAAAGAAGGGAGAGGGGGGACATAATAGAAACTTTTAAGTACCTCAGTGGAATCAACAAAGTCCAAGAGGGTAGCATCTTTCAGAAAAGAGACTTGCAAGAACAAGGGACACAATTTAAAGATAGAAGGGGGGTGGTTCAGGGGCAATGTGAGGAAGTATTATTTCACAGAGAGGGTAGTGGATGCATGGAACAGCCTTCCTGAGGAGGTTGTGGGGTCTAAAACTGTGGGAGAATTCAAGAATGCATGGGACAGACATAAGGCAATTCTTGTGGGGGGTAGGAAGAAATAGGCTGTTGGTTAACTAGGATCTGCGGCCTATCCTGTAGGTAGGGAAATGGGCAGACTAGATGGGTCTAGCGGTCCTTATCTGCCATCAAAGTCTATGTTTCTATGTTTCTATGTTTCACTATACAAGACACCAGTGAGGCCCCTCCTGGAGTACAGTGTACAGTTCTGGAGACCTTACCTATGTAAAGACATAGACAGGGTAAAGAAGGTTCAGAGGAGGGCAACAAAGATGGTACATTGATTGCATCACAAGTCCTATGAGGACAGGTTGAAGGAACTGAATATGTACTCCCTGGAGGAGAGGACAGAGAGAGGGGATATGATAGAGACATACAAATATCATACAGGGAGGAACAGGGTGCAGGAATACACTATTTTTAAACAAAAAAGATGTTCCAGGACTAGAGGGCATGGGATGAAGTTGGAGGGAGGATGATTTAGAGGAAACGTGAGGAAGAATTTCTTCACAGAACGGGTGGTGGACAAGTGGAACACCCTGCCAGAGGAAGTGGTGGGGGCTGAAACAATCACGTGATTTAAGAATGCATGGGATAGACATAAAGGAATTCTGGAGGTCAGGGGTAAGGGACAACAGACTTCTAGGAAAACATGAACTGAACTTACAAGCTCAAATCGACAGACTGGGTGGGCCATAGGCCCTTATATGCCGACACTGTCTATGTATCTATGTTTCTATGTATCTATGTATAACCATCCTACCATCCCAGATCATAACAGAAAATGAGTCTTCTGGGCTCTGTTTGTTTGTCTTGTAAAATATGTTTAAATAAACAAACACCTAAATAAAAAATAAATAAATCAGTATTGTTAATTCTGATCACAGTGATGGTGTTTGAAGGTTGAACATGATCTTTAAAGGATAGGCTAGGATAAGAACTTTATATAACCCCTTCACAGATCTCAATCAATTATCTCAAAATGTTTTACAGTACAGATATAAATACATCTGATAAGTAATGCATAGCACCACACAATAAATCCTAATAAAGGAGTATAAATAAGGCTCATGCATATTTTCTCAGAATTGGCAGAGCCATCAGTCTCATGAGAAGGCCTGTCTAAACAGTCAGGTGTTTAGTTCTGATTTAAGGCTTTCCACTGAAGTGGCAGAATGGACAGATTACATGAAAATATTCTTGAGTCTTGGTGCAGCTACTGAAAATGCTCACTCCCAGCAAATTTAAATCTTGCTTCTCAGACTAACAAAAGCCCCTGGGTATCTAAGCAGAGAAGGCTGGTGCTCTAATACTACTCCTGATGGGTTGTCAGTAATTCATGAATGTAGAGACGGCCCAGTTCATTTGTGGCCTTATAATCCAACAGAAGAATTTCAAATTCAGAATGCCATCTAATAGTCATCCAATGCAACTCTCACAATGTGGGAGTAATATGATTGAATGTGGATATACTAGTTAACAATCTGGCTGCTAAATTATTCAGAAACTGAAGGTGGTGAAGCTGAGTAGATGGGAGGCCATAGTAGAGTGCATTGCAATAGTTGATTTGTGAGGTAATTAAAGCTTGACTAGAAGTAGTAGCTTTATTTATTTATGGTGCCCTTCCCTGGAGGCCCAGGTGCCAGTACAAATGAAGAAATAGCATAAATATCAACAAGCAACAAAATAAATGATATAAACTAAAATTTGAATAAATAACAGCCCATAAAATCACCAATAAATAAACAACATCTGGACTGTATTTCTATAACCAATATTCATAATATAGTAGAGTATTTCAATCTCCAAATGCCTACACCAAAATATATGCTTTTAATCCTGAGCAAAAAGATATGTTTTTAAAAGGGGTTTTAACCCCTTTTTAAAAACCTTCATCAGGGTGGCCTTCCTCAGGGACTTCAGGAGCGAATTCTATAGTACTGGCCCTGCTATTGCAAAGGATCAATTCCCAGAATTTAAGTCTGGCCCTGGTGACAACCAGGAGACCCTACTCAGTGGAGCAGAGGGAGTGTGTTGGCAGATAAGGATGAAGGAGACCATGCAGGTAGCCTGGACTGAGACTGTGTAGGTCCTTTGAGGTTAGTAACCATGCCTTATAGGAGGTACACCACTTGACCAGCAGCCAGTACAGTCCATACATTGTTGAGGAAATTTGACTACCACGGTAAGCTGGTCAGCAACCTAGCAGCTGTGTTCTGGACCAACTATAGTCAATGCAGAGTGCCTCCACTGACCCCAAGGTAAAGAGCATTACAGTGATCTAGCCGTGAAATGGATTACTGCAACAGTAGTGTGTGCAGATCACTACGGTCAAGGAAGGGATGCAATCTGGTTACATTTTACTAGTGATCAAAACACTTCCAAAGACAGTAGGGATTTGAGATGTAAGATCCAACTGGCTGTCAAGAACTGTGATTCGATGAAACACAAATTGGTGTTGGAGAGAATGTGTCCCAGGAACACTTGTCAGGGGATACTGGAGACACAATCGCATTTTTTCTTTGAGTGCCCTCTTTGTTGTTCTTTTTGGCAACAGATTGGCACCATGTGGCACCACCCTTTTTTCAGCACTGTCATGTATGAAGTTGTTGTCTTAGGTATATACCCCAATGTTTGATCTGGCTTTTCCCCACAAATCTTACAAGTTTGCTTTGCTCTTTGCAAATATTACCTCCAGCAGGATGGCTGTGCCTTCATGCCACAGCAAAAATCAATTCCGCCAGCCTCTGTTGCATGTATGGTACATACACATTTTCAAACAATTTATAGGAAGGAGAAATGATCTTTCCCAGTTTCTATATTTCACAAGCAATTCTTTGGTTTTCATTCTGTTCTTGCTTAGTACCTTTTATTTTATTGTTTCTGTAATATGTGACTAATGGCATGATATGTACCTTGTATGTTTTTTTTTTAAATAAAATTCCCCTACTCTTTGCGAAAAGTGCCTTGGGTTCTTCTACTTCCGCCTGAATATTCAGCAGGACACCACCAGCACCACGATGGGTAGAAGGGACCTCAGTTTTAACATCATATCTGAAGGCTGGCACACCCTAACTGTACAGCACCCCCTAGCACTGCACTAGGTTGCCAGCATACTATCCATGGTACAGATCTAGGACAAAGTAATAAAAAATGTTTTAATCTGAGTAGGCCAAGGTAAATAAAATCCCGGTGTGGAACTAGAACCCACAACTTTCTGGCCCAGAGGTGGGTGTGCTACCAACTGAGCCATGCAGACAACCTAGGCATCATACAATAGGTATCATTAACAAAAACATAGTATTAAAATGGGTGCTTAGCTCAAATTACGTTGATCTATTGTACAGCTTATTTAAAGATATTAACATAGTTAACAAAGCATGATTATGAATCATATCACCATACCGGAGAATCAATAATGCATCCTATCTTACAATTTAATCTTGATCAGTTTAAAATAGGAAATTCTTAGATATTTTAAAACAGGCCATGTATGAGTTGACATTGTGAATTATAAAAGTAATATGGGGCAATCATTTCTAAATGATTTCTCTAATTCTTTGCCCTTGGCAAAACTCTTTTGATAACAGGTCCCATGGAGTTTAAAGGAAAGTGTGGGAAACTGACAAAATTGTTGATGGACATAAGGTCTGTCAATCTGTTAAAAGCTGTTGCTGTCCCATAAGAGCGAAAGCAAAATGAGAGCCACACTGCTAAAACAAGTTCTAACAGCATTAAAAATACCTTTAAATAGAAATAAAAAATGGTGTTCTAAGTACTTTAGTGATGGTTTATTTTTCAGCAGTGTGAGGACTAATGGCAGTCATGTAAAATAGGAGAATGTAGACCAGAATAATTAATGTTGGCTTCAAAACTGATATTTACTAAGTTGCAGGGTGATCATTGAGTGCTCCTTTCAAAGTCTTCTTCTGTGCTGTGTAATTTGTATAAAAACTAAATGGGAACCTCACTGATCAAAGCAGCTCCCCCAACAATAACATCACTTTTAAAATAAAAAAAATATATTGCCCTGTGAACTTTAATAAGAAAGCTATTCACATGTGATAACAGATGTCATGAACAAACACATTCAGTATATATTGTAGTAGATAGTTTACCAGCTCTAATAATAATAATGAGGAAAAATAAAGGGCATGGTAAAAAAATACAGATTTCAAGACTGAGTTTACTAATCTGCAAAATTAGCAAGACATGGTCCTTGTATGGCCTTCCGCACTAATTACAAGATAATGCACTTCCATTTGTCTGGTGCCATATCCAAAGGATCGGGGCACATTATAATGACAAAACACATAAATAAGAGTTAAAAAACTGGCCAAGGTACAAATCTAGGATAAAGTAATAAATACTATTTTAATCTGAGTAGGCCAAGATAAATAAAAATATTTTCAAATAATCCTTGAATGCCTCCATGGTGGGGGCAGAATCCATGCTGTAAGAGTGTTCCATAACACTGAGGCAGCAACCCCAAACTTTGAGCAATCAGTGGGAGGCCAGGAGCAGGTCCATATCCCTATCGACAGAGCACAGAAGACAGGCAAGGGTGTAGAACAGCAGGAGATCATTAAGATAATCAAGGCCCAGACCATGCAGGGTCATGAATGTTAACAAGCAGATCTTGTTTGTTATGTGAGGACTAATGAGTTAGGACGTTCTGTAAGTGAGACTTGTTTCTCACAGAACTTATCCTGTATTATTATGTAACTTTAAAATACAATACAATTGTTTATTTTTGTTAACCAGATAAGTCTGCTGACTAGACAAAACCATTTTCAGGGAAGACCTGGGTGCAAAGCACAGTACAAACATAAGTATTAAAATATAACAATCAGTACAATACAAATAATACACACATATTTTTTATGTGATGCACCACCAAATCAGCAGCCATTGCAGAGTGACCGACCTGTTGTGGCTGCTTTGAGAAGTTAATGTCACTAGCTGACACACAACATAGTGGACCAACTGTTGGTAGGGCATCAAACCTCCAGATAACTCTTCTGTACACATCCTTACGGTAGATCATTCTTTAAGTGTTGAATACATGAACTATTGTCACCAGATGAACAGAAGTACTACCTGCGAGAGGCAAGGGAGAGCACAAGGGTGCATGCAACAGGAACTTTATCTCATGGTTGAAGAACTGGTGCTGTGAGGAAGGGTTTGGATGTATTGGTGACTGGGGACCAACCTGGAGGAATGGAGGTTTGTTCAAGCCTGACGGCCTGCATCCATTCTGGAGGGGAATCCAATCACTCAATGATAAGTTTAAATGCTACACTGACAAGCATTTAAACTAGCCAAGGGGGGTGTTAGCCAGCAAAGAGGGCACCTACTTGCTCACCCCTCACAGCTAGCAGAGGAAATAGTGAACCGGAGGAGTGGATATCGCTACAAAGCAGTGTGCAAAAGATGGAGATGAGCAACCAAGAAGTGGATAGGAAGAAAAGTTTCACAATTCAGCAGAAGGGCAGACAGCAAGGAGAACCAGGGATAAAGGACAACCAGGGAAGGGGCTGGAGTAGAACAGCTAAACAGTCTAGGGAGGTTAAATCATGGAAAGCCATGTGTGCCAATGCCAGGACCCTTAGCAACAAGATGGAAGATCTGGAGGCTGTCATAGTGCAGTCATACCTTGACATTGTGGCCATCACTGAAACCTGGTGTAATGATAACAACAACTGGGAGATAGAAGATGACGGCAGATAAGGACCGCAAGGCCCATCCAGTCTGCCCATTTCTTTTTCTACCTTATAAATGTGCCATCAGCCTTTGATCTGTCAGTGGCCTATCTATTCTTACTCACCTGTATTGCTCCCTTACGCCTATCCCACGCCTGTTTGAAGCCCTGCACTGTATTCATAGCCACCACTTCCTGAGGTAGGCTGTTCCATGCATTCACCACCCTTTCTGTGAAAAAGAATTTCCTCACATTCCCTCTTAATCGGCCTCCCTCTAATCTCATGCTGTGTCCTTTTGCCCTGCTATTTTTCTTATATTTAAACAAGATGGCCATACCTGGCTACAACATATTCAGAAGAGACAGGGCAGGTAGGAAGGGAGGAGCAGTGGCACTGTATGTGAAAAATGACATAAGGGCCACCGAGATCCAGGAGGAACAAAATGGGGGAGAGATACTGTGGGTTAAGCTGGAAAGGAAAATGGGGCCAGCCATCTGCACAGGTGTGGTCTATAGACCACCAGCCCAGGAGGAAGGAACAGATAGGGAGCTGATGTTAGCCATCCAAAGGATGGCAGACAAGGGTGAGGTAGTACTGGTTGGAGACCTCAATATTCCAGATGTGGACTGGAGCATCCCAGCAGCAGCATCAACTAGGAGCAGATTTATCCTGGACTCCCTTCAGGGTGCCTTCCTCAAGCAACTGGTCATGGAACCAACTTGGCAGAAGGCAATACTGGACCTTGTGCTCACAAACAGGGACAGTGTTATGGGGGTAACAGTGGGGGAGCACCTGGGGAACAGTGACCACCAGTCACCAAGCCTGGACTACCTGAAAGAGCTCTTGACTCCATACCAGCCCGGTCAATCATTCTGCTCATCTGGCGAGGGGCTGCTAGAGGTTCCAAGGGTATGTTTAAAATCTTCTGCTGCAAGAGCTGTTGAGTTCGTTGCACCTACCTTTAAGAATTTTCTACCCTGTTGGATTCGGGAGTGTGCAACTGTGGAGTCATTCAAGCAGGCTTTAAAGACCTATCTGTGGCTTCAGGCTTTTAATAATTGAGTTTCCTGTATATTTTATGATATGCCTGTGATTTTGTGGTATATGATATGTTTTTAATATGATTAGTATTTTAAAATGTGAGGCACCTTCGTTTTGGACAAGGCGTCATAAAAATAAATGTTATTTATTTTTAATTTTTTTTTATTGTGGTTTGAAATCACAGAAGGAGCAGAACCAAACCACACAAAAACATGTATCCTAGATTTTAGGAGGGCAGACTTTGGGAAAATGGGGAGATACTTGAAAGAGGCATTAAGGGGAATGGGGCAGGAATCAGGGGTTGAGGAACATTGGACAGTATTTAAAATGGGGATTACAAGAGCAACAGAATTATGTATTAAGCAGGTTAGCAAGAGGAAAAGGAAGAGGAGACAATTATGGTTTTCCAAAGAGGTAGCAAAGAAAGTGAATGCCAAAAAGATTGCATTCAGGCAATACAAAAAGACACAGGCAGAAGGAGATAGGGAGAAGTACCAGGAGAAGCAAAGGGAGGCAGGGAGGTCAGTAAGGGAAGCCAAAGCTTAGACAGAAGAGCACATTGCAAAATCAGTGGGTAGAGGGGACAGAACCTTTTATAGGTACATAAGTGAAAAAAGAAAGGCAAAGGAAGAAAGGATGAGAAGGGACTTGGCAAGTTTGGAGGAATTGTCAGACATATGGCAACTTAGATTTAATGCAAAGAAGTGCAAAGTAATGCACCTGGGAAATAAAAATCCAGGAGAAGAGTACACAATAGCAGGGGAGGTACTAACAACAACAGTAATGGAAAGGGATTTGGGTCTAGTCATATCAGATGACCTAAAGGTGGGTAAGCAATGTGAGAGGTCAGTATGGAGAGCCAGGGGGATACTGGGATGCATAGGAAGGGGCATCACAAGTAGGAAAAGGGAAGTGGTTATCCCTCTGTACAGACAGTTGGTGAGACCCCATCTGGAGTACTGCGTGCAGTTCTGGAGATCTCGTCTACGCAAGGACATAGACAGGATGGAAGCAGTCCAGAGGAGGGCAGCTAAAATGGTGCAGGGTCTACATCAGAAACCATATGAAGAGAGACTGAGAGAGCTTAATATGTATACCCTTGATGAAAGGAGGGACGGGGGGGAAATGATAGAAACTTTTAAGTACCTCAAGGGAATCAACAAAGTCCAGGAGGGTAACATCTTTCAGAAAAACAGATGTGTAAGAACAAGGGCACACAATTTAAAGTTAGAGGGGTGACGGCTCAGGGGTAATGTGAGGAAATTATTTTTCACAGAGAGAGTGGTGGACACATGGAACGACCTTCCTGGAGACGTTGTGGAGTCTAACACAGTGGGAGAATTCAAACATGCATGGGACAAACATAAGGCAATTATAGTGGAGGGGTTGCAGGAAGTATGCTGTTGGTTAACTAGAATCTGCAGCTTATCCAATAGGTAGTGAAATGGGCAGACTGGGTGGGCCAAGTGGTCCTTATCTGCCATCAAAGTCTATGTTTCTATGTTTAAAGTGAGGGATAGTGAGACTGAAGGGGGAGGATGGGGACCACATGGAGGATGACAACAGTAAAGCTGACATATTGAACAGGTATTTCTTGTCAGTCTTTACTGAGGAAAGGAGGGTAATGGGTCTGAAGGGAGTACAAGGGGTGAGAATAGTGCAGAAATGGACACAAGTCCCTTTACACAAGAAAGAGTCCTGAAGGAACTGGAAGTAATAAGAGTTGATAAAGCAATGGGGCCAGATGGGGTGCACCTCAGGGTCCTTAAAGAACTAAGAGAGATGGTGGCTGAACCTCTGGCTATCCTGTTTCGCCGATCACTGGAAACAGGGAAGGTACCCAAAGACTGGAGGACAGCAGATGTAGTCCCCTTATTCAAAAGTGGGAACAAAGAGGAAGTGGGGAACTGCAGACCAGTCGGCCTAACCTCTTCAGTGGGGAAGATCATGGAAGCACTACTGAAGGAGAGATTGGTGGAACATCTGGTTGTCAATGGACTACAGGACCCAAGGTAACATGATTTCACCAGGGGGAGGTCATGTCAGACCAACCTCATTGAATTTTTTGACTAGGTTACTAGGGAGGTGGATCGGGGAGGGCAGTGGACATGGCCTATCTGGACTTCAGCAAGGCCTTTGACACTGTGCCACAAAGAAGACTATTACACAAACTGGGGAATATGGGTGTGGGCAGGACAGTAGTGTGGTGGGTAGGTAACTGGCTGGGCGACAGGACACAGAGGGTGGTGGTAAATGGCTGTCACTCCGCAGAGGGAAGAGTGACCAGTGAGGTACCCCAGGGATCAATCAGTGCTGGGACCGGTCCTATTCAAC
This sequence comes from Neoceratodus forsteri, assembly GCA_016271365.2. NCBI lineage: Eukaryota > Metazoa > Chordata > Ceratodontiformes > Ceratodontidae > Neoceratodus > Neoceratodus forsteri. The sequence continues at coordinate 422,830,551 of CM057451.1, forward strand.
ATCTTCATCAGTGACATTGCACAGGACCTAGAAGGCAAAATTTCACTGTTCACTGATGACACAAAGCTCTGTAACAGAGTAGACACACCAGAAGGTGTAGACAGAATGAGAAGGGACCTTCAGAAACTTGAAGAATGGTCAGGGGTTTTCCAGTTGAAATTCAATGCAAAGAAGTGCAAGATAATGCATATGGGGCACAAAAACCCTGGCACAATATATCAGTTGGGGGGTGAGGATATAGCATGCACCAAGCAGGAAAGAGATCTTGGGGTTATCATCTCTGATGACCTCAAGGTAGGGAAACAGTGTGACAAGGCAGCAGGTAAAGCAAATAGGTTGCTGGGATGCATAGGCAGCGGCATCACCAGCAGGAAAAGGGAGGTCATAATTCCACTATACAAGACACTAGTGAGGCCCCATCTGGACTACAGTGTACAGTTCTGGAGACCTTACCTACGTAAGGACATAGGGTAGAGAAGGTTCAGAGGAGGGCAACAAAGATGGGACATGGACTGCATCACAAATCCTATGAGGACAGGTTGAAGGAATTGAATATGTACTCCCTGGAGGAGAGGAGGGAGAAAGGGAACATGATAGAGATATATGAGTATCTTAGAGGGAGGAACAGGGTGCAGGAATACACTATGTTTAAGGGAAAAAGATGTTCCAGGGCTAGAGAGCATGGGATGAAGTTGGAGGGAGGATGATTTAGAGGAAACGTGAGGAAGAATTTCTTCACAGAATTGGTGGTGGACAAGTGGAACACCCTGCCAGAGGAAGTGGTGGGGGCTGAAACAATTACAGGATTTAAGAATGCATGGGTTAGACATAAAGGAATTCTGGAGGTCAGGGGTAAGGGGCAACAGACTTCTAGGAAAACATAAACTGAACTTACAAGCTCAAATGGGCAGACTGGGTTGGCCATAGGCCCTTATCTGCTGACACTGTCTATGTATGTATCTATGACACTAGATACTGCTTCATCCAGGTGATATTATAAAGATGGTAAATGCTATTGCAGGCTACTACTTGTATGTGCTGCAATGTCAACGTGCAGTCCAAATGACCACCAAATCCTTGGCTCTATGGTGCTCGTTTGACAACTATGTTGTTGACCACCATCACAGCGATGGAATTATGAAGACTGCAAGATGCGGTCAACATAATTCCAGCAGAAGACCCTGGTCATTTTTCTATCGGGGGCTTCACACCCCAACCCCCGATGCAGGGGGGATCTGCCGCCTGCAGCCCCAATCTATAGGATTTTAACTTCAAGTCAGAGTTGAGTCAGGAAGGGGATGCAGGGCAGGGAGACAGAGTGTCAGGATCTTGGGCAGACCACTACAGCGAACTGCAGATGTTGGCATCAACATGTTCGCTGTAATGGTGTCGTTGTATGGTCAGCATACCCAAATGCTTTACCACATTCACAACTCAAAGTGTGTGGCCATTTAAAGATAGTGAAAAGGTATCAACACTTGTCATTGCTGGCCAATGCCAAGTTATTCTGACAATAATTATTATTATTAGTAGTAGTAAAATGTTTATTTTTATACAGGGAAAGGTAACAAGTTACACATCATTGGGTCGAAAAAAACATTTTCAAGTTGGTCCTGTTTTTGTCATGTTATCTTAAATATAAAAAAAAATTATACACAATACATTTACATAAAAAACATATATAAACCCAAACAGAAAAAGACACAGCCAGATAGAGGCTATCCAATTGACCTCCAAAAGACACTGCCCTAACACGTGATAGGAGTGCAAGACAGGTAGAGATGAATATCATCTGCAAAACAATGAAACTCAACCCCATGCCACCTAATGATCTCATCCAGCAGCAACATGTAGGCAGTGACTAGCAAGGGTGCTATGATCAAGCTTTAATGAACTGCACAGGTAATCATAGCCACTTCAGAGATGAAACAACCTCAGGCAACCTGTTGCATCTTCCTGGTAATGTAGATTTCAAACTAGCACAATACAGTGTTTGTGAGTTCCACATAATTCCTAAGTCGATCCAACTGCACATTATGGTGCACATAGCCATTTTCAGGGCCGAAGAAAAGACACCTCCCATTGGGGAACACTTGACAATCTTAGTTTAAATTGGCCCTAGGGATTCCATAATGCTAATCAGCAACCAGGTATGCCCAGGGTCCAACAAACAGCAGGCAAGGTATTGACCCAAGATCAACTGAAGCACCTCCTTTTTAACAATCAGATGGAGCTCAGTTTAGGTTGGTAAATCATTAGCCCTCCTCCCAGAATGGGTACTGCCAACCTCTGATAGGTCACTTGAGATCCCATTCAATGGCAGTTGCTTTGTCAAGAAAGATCACCGCGGTGCCATTCTGATCCCAGAAGCAGGACTCCTGCTCTCCGTCTCCCAAATACTAAAATCATTTGGTCACATTCTTATGAAAGAGACTTACGTTATTTTTTTCAGCTGTCAGTTACTGGATATATTCTGTTTTAGTATTTAAGAGTGCTGGAGTGGTTTTCAACTTTTCATAGTCAATTTAGCGCCCAATGTTTTCAGTACACAAGGCTGTCGACATTCTGTCTTGTGGGCCTGACAAACAGTCAAATTGAGTATTATTCATATTTAGCAGCCTGATGGATATTCCAGAGCCTTTTCTTATTGGTTTGGAACTGGGATTTCTTGGATGAAGAGAAAGACAGCTGGGACCTTGATAGCACTTTGGAGCTGATAAGCTTTTTTTGCCTGAGCGAAGGTATGTCAATGTTGCCTAGGGGGCTGGGGTACTAGTTTGTGTTTGTCTTGGTGACCCCAAAGTTATTGCACTCAGTGGAGCATTTCTTTTTCTCTTTGGTTTTACTGGTTCCCAAAGTTGGCAAAGGAGTAGTGGTGGAGGTGCTCCCAACAGCTCAGAAATTATCCTGCCATGGAGAGCTCACTGGAGGAGACTCATTTGGAAAGAATAACACCTGCGTGATAAAGCAACACCCAAGATTTTAACAAATCCTATGGACTCCAGCCTAGGTTTGGAGCATGGAGCGTGGAGTGTGAAGTGTGGAGCTTAGAGCATGGAGTCAGGTTGGTTATCTTAATTTCAGCTATTTCTTAAAAGCTGTTTTATGATCTGGGTGAAGTGATGAGGACTCATTCAAAGAGCTTATTTATTTAAAACTGAATTTGTGCCCACTAAAGGTTTAAAAGGACTCCTAGCTTTGGAGCTGACTGTTACAACTTCTCAAATCTTTGAAGCTAAAATTTCCGATTAGTTAAGTGATAGTTGGATGCACCAGCTATTTCTTTACATGCACTTTGGGCACAATTGAAACAGTATGTTGAAGTATCTTGCTTATCTAGAATTCCTGTTGTAGTGGTGCTTTTTGGCAGGTTGTGGGCTGGCCCCTGCTGGCTTTTGTAAGGATGCTGTTTAAAGTAAAGATATAAGCTGACTCTGGGGTTATCCCCCCCTTTCCTTTTTTCTGCTTAAAAGGTATTCTAAGAATTTCCCCAGCATTCTCTGAAACTTTTAGTTTAATCAAGAGTAAACCTGAAACCTGAACTCCTTGAACTCCTGAAACAAGATTATATTTTCTTGAATGCACAGGTTCCCTTCACAGGGTTGTTTTTACCGGCTACTTGTGGTGTCCCATGAACATGTATAATGCTACAATACTCAAGAACTTGCTTCACAGGACTCCAAGAATAACTGGAGCCCTCTAACATTTAGGGTACAACAAGGTTGGACTTCCAACTGCAGAAGGAGCATTCCAGCATCCGTTTAAAATGTTTTTGTTCATAAATAAGGAATTATTGAATGCTCACAAATTGTTATAAATGCTATCCTAAATAATTAAGAATTGATTCTGCAGGAAACAGGATTTTTTTGGCCATGGCGCTGAATATGAATGTGACTGGAGATGGAACATTGACATGTATTTTTTAATACTAGTTGGATTACTGTTAAAATAAACATTGATGTTTGTTCATTCTTTCAATAACTTTTAATTGATATCTCAAACTGAGAGAATTGAAAGACATACAATAGTTAGCTGTCTGGCTAAGCAAGTATTAATACCCAACAGTCTTGGTGGTACTGGGCAATACTGGACCATCTAGGAGTGTAATGAGGCCCGATGCTGCAGACGGAGGACCTTATAGCCACTAGGAGGTCTGGTATTGTCCATACTGCCCTCCCTGAAGGGTATTATTGCACTTAGAAAATGGGTTTTCTGTATAAATTTTAATTCATTGATAAGTGAGGAAATGAGTTTAAACTGAATATAAAAGAGCAGAAAAAGAAAACTTTGAGGGATAAAATTGTCCCTCCGCTTTTGTGCTGTTATAGCTCCCATTGCCCCCCACACATAGAGCCATTCTGTTCTCTTTATTCCACCCCCCCCCTTACATATGTAAGGGAAAATTGAATTACTTTAGGAATGAGATGGAAGTTTAATCCCTGCAGTGTGTTGTCATTTCTCTGCTCTTCCTGAATGCAATACTTTTTTTTCTTGAGGGTTGGTACATTCGTCTGTTAGGTGCGCTGCTGTACTTCCTTAAACCAAGAGATGGATATACATTGTGGGACAGCAGTGCTCTAAATTATTTTATAAGTATGACTTACACCACATAAGTTACAGCCCTGTTACAAATTTGAGGAGATAACTGGATATGAGAGGAGACAGCCCAGTTCGAGCAGCTCAGCTGTGGAACAAGGATCAGATGCACAAGATTGGGATGTTGCCTTTCATAGGTGAACAAAGCACAGCGGAGTGGGCTCTGAAATGTCAGGTGCAATTTTCTGAATTACATCCTTCATAAAGTAAAAAAAACAACATGTTGCATGCTATACTGTGGAACAGAAGGCAGTCTGTTTGCTGGTTTTTGAATGGCGCTTTAGTGCTTTCGGGGGTCGGGCGGCATTGGCAATATGTGTGACCGCAGTGTATTTGCGGACAAGAGTAGAAGCATAGAAATGAGGAATGTGGTGTCTTTTTTCACAGTACTGAGTATTTTTTTTAATTAATGGCTTAAGAGTTTGAAGTAAGTTAGACCCAGTATAAAAACAAGTAGCAGATGTGGCAACACTATTACTAGTAACTCGTCACTAAGCAAGAGAAAAAAATGGCAGTACATTGAGTTTGAAAATGTTTGCACTATGATACCAATGATGGGGCTGGCACCCCTGGCACTTGTTTTTAACAGGTCTCTAACTGCTAGTTAATGTACCCCTGTCAGCCAATAGGATTTCTTAGATTCTTTAGCCCATTTTCTCATGGTTAATTAAACAATGGGATCCTGGTTTTAATATTCATGATACTAGTAAAGCAATATTGAGTATGATAGAACTTGAGTGGAAAAGTATAATTAATTCATGTTATCACAAACCAGGACAGGATCATAAGAGAATCAATACCTGTTTGGCAGCTGCACAACACAATTAGGTCTCCAGTTAATCTCTAGGCATAATGAGACGTAACTGGCCTTGTAGTTTAAGAGAAAAGCATTTCCTCTTGAAAGTGAGCTAATACAGTATATGGGTCTGACATTTGTTAACAGTGAGGAATTGGAGATACACTTTCTGATGTTTCAGCTATCCTAAAGGCTGAAGATCTGGATTGATGGAGTCTTTAAGTAATGTGAGGTCTGGGCTGTTATGTCTGGGACTCCTTTGAGTAGAATCAGAAAATTTATTGCCATATGGTAATGATGTTTAAATGGAAATGCCTTTTGGATATTGCTGTGTCCCTAGGCTACCACTACTGTTTTTGGATGTCATTCTTGTGGAGTTAGAACATAAACTGAAAGGATGGACTCCAATGTTTAAAGAGAACCCCAGGTTGCAATCTGACCTGGGACTTAATTGTTATTTTAAATAATTTGTTTATATGGTTATTTAATTTAAATTACTGGTGCATATTTTTAGTGTGTGGAATGGAAAGGAATGGAATTGCTTAGTGATAAATCCTGGGACTAGTTTCCATATTTATGTCTGGTTTTTTGACATAGGGGAAAGTTTTATTAAAAGTTCTCTCTTTTGTAATGCTATCTTTAAATGAAATAACTATTTGGTGAAATGAATATTTTAGATTATTCCATATGCATGAAATTTTATATGCAGATTTACTGTATTTTATGATCTGTTGGATGATTATAAAATGTTTTGCCTTTGTTTTCACTTTGTGTTTTTGTAATGACTTTTAGTCAAAAAAACCCATAAAAAACATTAAATTGTCGTGAAAGAAAGGCTAAACTGCATTTTTCAATGGAAACGGCTTAATTAGATCACAGAAAGGGGAATAATCAACCCGTTTACAACAGGTAAGTGGGCCATTTTTACTTGCAGCAATAATCCTTGACATGAATGCTGTCTTTTTCAAGGAGATTGCTCACTGATACACACTGTACTGAGCCCTCGGCACCAGTTAATCCTACAAATAGTAGGACCTCCACCAAACATTGTGCAAATTCTATTCCATAAAAACATAGAAAAATTGATAGCAGAATGAGACCAAGGGTCCATCTTGTCTGCCTAAATTTTCTTGAGACATTCTTAGATCCCAGGATCTAGCCCCCCTTGTGACCCTAACCCATTTTAGTTACCACAGATTTTTATTAGAGCATTCTCTTTATCCCATCCCTGTTTGAATACTGTCACTGTCTTGACTCTGACCACCTCCATGGCTAGTCTCTTCCAAGTCTCAACAACCCTTTCTGAGAAATAATGTTTCCTGAGTTCCCTCTTGAGGTGCCCACCCAGCAGCTTTCATTTGTGCCCTTTTGTAATTGAGCTGGAAATTGTTGAACAGTTCAGAGCAGGGCACCTTATTTATTCTATTCAGGAACTTGAAAGTTTCTATCATGTCCCCCTTCCACTCCTCGTTTAGAGTGAGTACATATTCAAGGCTTCTAAGCATCCCTCATACAAAAGCCCCTGCATGACCTATATAATTTTTGTCACCCTTCTCGGCATGTTCAGCAGTCTGTTTATGTCCTTCCTAAGGTGTGGACACCAAAATTGGACACTGCACTCCAGGTGTAGCCTCACTAGGGACCTATAGAGTAAAAGAATCACCTCCCTGTTCCTGCTGTCAAATCCTGTCCTGATACACCCCAACATTTTGTTGGCCTTGCTGTATGTTGTGTTGTTTTGGCTAGGCTGCTTAAGGGTGTCACAGATGATAACGCCTAGGTCCTTTTCCTACTGTAAAGCACTGAGTCGGACCCCATTAAGCCAATATGCAGTTCTTGGATTCTTTTTGCTTAGATGCATCACTTTAGACTTCTTGGCATTGAACTTCAGCTGTCAGACACCAGATCATTTTCCCAATCTTTGCAGACCTTTTTGAAGGTTCTTAACCTCAGTGTCCAACCTACAACATAGCTTAGTATCATCTGCAAAGAAGGTAAGCTTGCCCTGCATACCTACCCCAATGTCGCTGATGATTACATTAAACAGGATCGGACCCAAGACTGAGCCCTGTGGAACACCATTCATGACCTTACCCTCATCTGACCTCATCCTGTTGGGAACCACCCTCTGCCTTCTGTCCTTAAACCAGTTTCCTACCCATCTAATAATATTCTTAGTTGTGCTCATGTCCTCCAACTTTTTCAGCAGGCAATTTTGTGATATCAAGTCAAAGGCCTTGCTGAAGTTGAAGTAGAGGAGATCTACCAGATGGCCTCTGTTCAGTTATCTAGTCACCCAGTCAAAGAACATAATCAGGTTCATCTGACATGATCTACCTGCTATAAACCCATGCTGCCTGTAATCCTGAAGGCCATTCTTGTCCAGATACTCTACCAGATCCTGTTTAATCAAGGCTTCCATCAGTTTCCCCACTACCAAGGTGAGGCTAACTGATCTGTAGTTACCAGCCTCCTTGCTGGTGTGTAGAGGCAACATGTCAAGCTCTTCTCCAGTCCCTTAGCATGACTCTGTTCTGAAGTGAACGGTTGAACAAATGTGCCAAGAGGGTCCGCTAATTCTCCTGCCAACTCCTTTAGCACCCTTGGGTGTATTTCATTCAGACCTGGTAATTTGTACTGCTTTATTCATTTGAGTACCTCTTTAACCCTAATGGTTGTGAATGTTGGCATCTCCATTGGAAAGACCAACTTGTCAACTGCTTTAATACCAGTGTCAGGCATTGGATCATTCTGTTCTTTTGTGAACACTGAACAGAATAAGTTGTTCAGAACAGCAGCCTTCTGTCTATCATACTATCCTATCACCATCTTTAAGTTTAACTACTGCTCCCCCTGTCTTTCTTTTTACTTGTATATACTGAAATAATTGTTTATTCCCACTTTTGACCTACTCTGCTATCTGAAGTTCAGCCACTGCTTTTGCTTGTCTCACTGGCCTCTTTGCTTCCTTATTCTTCAGAACGTAACCTTCCCATTTGCTGTCACATGATGTTCTAAGTTGTGGAAAGCCTCTCTTTTGTCCTAAATGCTGTTTTGACTTCTTTAGTGAACCATATGGGTGTTTTATGTTTACCCTTTTTTGTTACTGCCCTTACACACAACTGTGTAGCCTCTAAAATGGCTTGCTTATTCAATCCCCCTATGTCTTCTACTTCCAATTTCTTGTAAATCCCAGTCAGTTTCCCCCCTGGCTAATTCCCTCTTTTCTTGAAGCTGGCTCCTCGAATGTTTAGGATTTCTGCCCTGGATTAAGACTTTACATCCCCGAAGGATACTACAAACCAAACAGAGTTGTTTTCGCTGTCTGCTAGTGGTTCACCAACCTTAACCACACTAACTATATTTGAGTTGGTAAAGACCACATCCAGAGTGTTGTCTAGTTTAGTTGGCTTTCTTACTAGTTGTGTGAGAAGGCATTCTTGTAAGGTTTCTACCACAGATTGACTTCTCGATGATCTGGCCATTGGGATGCCCCAGTCAACATCAGGCATGTTCAGGTCTCCAACCAACACTGTGTCCTATTTCTGTGTCGCACCTCTGGTTTCTTCCAGAAGCTTCTCATCCCTGTCCTCTGCCTGACCTGGTGGTCTGTATACCACCCCAATGAAGACTTTCTTCCCTGATGCTGAGCTTAGCTGTACCCACAGGGATTCCACTCCCTCCTTTCTGTTGTTATTGAACGTTGAGGCCTCTAGTCCATCCCTATCACAAAATGCTACCCCTCCCTCTCTGGCTCCCATTCTATCCTGTTTAAAGAGCAAGTTGCTTGGTACTGAGAGATCCCAGTCACTGTTTTATGAGGCACAAGTCTTCATGGCAAACACTATGTCTACATGTAATTCCACCAGCAATGCCTGTAGGTCACCAGCCTTGTTACCCAGGTTGCAGACATTGAGGCACACCCCTTCCTTACACCAGAAGCCTTAATGGTCTTCCTGTTTTTTGAATTATTCTGCTGGTTTCCTATATCAAGGCCCCCTTTCTGGTCCCCTGGATTTTCTTCCTGCTTCCTATGATTACATACTGAATGTGGTATAGAGTCCTTCACTTCTGGGGGAGTGATGGCTAAGTTCCTATCATTAGTGCATTTACTGATAGGTTTCCTAGTATCAGACTCCCCCCTACCTAGTTTAAACTCATGAGGTGGATGTCAAATTTCTGTTCCAGTGCACTCATCACTTCTTTGGTTAGCTGAAGGCCTTTGAAATTAAAAACCCTTCTCTCCCTGAAGTTCCCCCAGGCACCTATGACATGGTAACTTTTTTTCTGACACCGTTCATGCAGCTAGGCATTAAACACTTTTATCTTCTTGTTCCTGGTCCTTTTTGTACTATCCCCTTTGCCTCATACTGCTAGGACTTCTGAGAATGCCAGGAAGGTTGATCGAGTCACCAGCCACACCTCCAGCATAATAAACTTGCCTTGGTCACTTCTACCATCTGATTTGCTAGGTCATTGATTTTGAAATGAATCAGTATCTTGAGTCGATCTTCCACTTTGTCTAAGATCCTCCTGATGCATTCCATGTCACGCATAGCCAAGGCATCAGGGAGGCATTTGACCATCACCATAGGTTGTGTACATTTACTCAAGTGGGTACTCAACCCCACCTTATCATTGAGTCTCCTACAACAAGTGTTTTCATACATTTATTTTTATTCCACTTTCCTTTTCCACCAGCAGATGCCCTTTCACTGCTCTGGATTGCCTCTCAACTGCCTCAAAGTCTCCGTCCTTTGAGTCAGGGTCTTTTACATTCTCCAGGGGTACAAACTGGTTAATGATCCAGATGATACTGGGTTGAACAGGTTTCACATGGTTCATTCTTGCAACCCCCCATCCAACTACTTTCCACCCTTCCCCGGGATAGTGAGCCTCTGGGGGAGAGGACATAGAGGGAGTGAGCTCCAGTATAGCAGATGATGCAGCCTGGCTATTTCCTTCATAGCTGCATCCAGTTGATCCCTGAGCTCATTCAGATTCCTACACATAGGACAATGACCAATTCTCCAGAAAAGACTTTGTAAGACAAGTGTCCCTCACATCTGGCAACTTACAACATCCATTGTAAAATTATGGTTCCTACCTTTTTTTGTGTTTGTTTGTTCTTGTTTTCATATAAGTGATTTGGTGGGCAGTGTCACCAAAATGTTTGGGAGACTACGTCCCCGTTTCCCACACACAAATAATGACAGCAGCTAGTGACTCACAGTTCAGTGGCAAAGTTCCCTTTATTCTTGCAGTGAGAAACAATCTTAGTCCTATATTGCTTAATACCTCAGTGTACCATGGTGAGCTGTAGTGGGATGTTAAGGGATGGACATGGCACAGTGCTAGAGAGTACAAGGCAGCTGTGAGAATCATGTTATAGTGCTTCATGTATTTCTTGATACCCAGTACAATACTGCCTGGAGTTTACAAGACTCTAAATAATGTTTTTTTTGGTGGTGATTGATCATCTTCCTTGTGGAGGTGTTTTAAACAACATGGCATGATATCAATTCAAACCAAGAGACAAGCCTTGACCGCACTAATACTAAAACCCATTAAAGCCAGCCCACTGGTCACCTTAACTCACGCCTCACTGGTGACCCTTGCTCGGGAACAAGCGCAGGTCACTGGCAGTTGGCAGGGGAGGCGAAGGATCTAGCATCCTCAGGACTGCTCTCCTTCTCTGACAAGGGGGTCCACAACAGTCAGCACCTGACTGTCCCCTGGCAGAGGCTGGAGGGTAAGGCATCGTGCTGTCCTTCAGGGAGGAGTTGGGGGCAGATGCCAGGAGGGAGCACATTCAGACACATGCACGCTCCCCTCCATAAGCATCATGGTATGTCTCTGCTCCAGGGAAGAAAAAGTGAAAAAGGAAGTCCTCCTGGTCAGGTGGCTTGATGGCCATCCAATGGTGCACTGGCTCTGGGGGAGGTTGCCAATCTGGATCTGGACAAGGTGGGTGAGTTAGGGGGCTCCCCACGACCATGCTGCAGGGGGTAAGTCACAGTGGAAATGACAAGGACCCTGATGGACTGCAGGAGTTGTTGGATGGTGGTCAGAGTCCCTAGAGGTTGCCAGGAAAGGTTGCAGACCAGGCAGGGACAAGCAGAAAAAGAGATATAAAAAAAAATTAAAAGATCAGTGGCCAGATTTTCAAAAGATTGCCCAGGCACAGAACCCACTTTGCCCTTGCAAACTGGGTTTTGTGCTGAAGTCCCATATTTAAAAGCCCTTTTTTGCACTGGTGTACTGAGCTTGTACCGGAGCAAAAAATGGAGGGCTACGGAAGTCAAAACTATGCAGAACAGGGGGTGGGGACCAAAATATCAGCACAGTCTGAAATTCAGTGCATTTGTTCCATGCAAGGGCACTTTGTGTGGACCCCTTGCATTGAGAAAAATCCACTGACAGAACCCTAGTCTTAATCCAGCACAACCCTGGCAGTCACCAGATCTAGTGCATTGGTACCCCCCAACACAATAGGCCCCAGAGTCTAGTGGTGCCTCCTCCTTTTAATCCCAGTACTGGCAGATGCATGTGAAATCCCTGGTGTCCAGTAATCCCTCCCCCCCACCTGATAACCCTTCCCATATTGTACTAAGTCCCTGGTGTCCTGTGGTCCCCTCCAACCTGATCCCCATCCCAATATTAAAGTCCACTACTCTGGTGTGTCACAACCCCCCCACACACACACAAATGGCCATGGCTGGCCTGCCACAGCCATGCAACTTCTGTGTTAATGTGTCCCTCCCCACAACAAAGTCCTGCCCCATTTCCATGATACAGCCATACCTGTAGCCCCAGCCAACCCCCCATAGCTGGTAGTGGTCCCCCACCCACCTACAGCACTGACAACCCACCCCCTGGTCCCCATTGCAGTGCAGTCAGTACTGCACTGAGATGACAGCTGGTGACACAACCCCACCTCACTCCACCTTGTCCACCCACCATCTGACATTTGTGCTCCATGCAAATGTCTGATGGGGGGTGGCTGAGGTGGTGTGAAGTGGGGTAGTGTCACCCGCCATTGTTTCAATGCAGCACCAACTGTACAGTAAGGGTGGCTGGCAGGTGGATCATTGATGCCATGGGTGGGTGTGGGACCTCTACCACCAACAGGGGGGTTAGCTAGGGCTGCAGGCATGACTATGTCATGGAAACGGGGCCAGGGCTTTGTGAGTGGGGAGGTGAATTTACACTAGAGTTACACAACTGTGGCAGGCCAGCCATGGCCATATGTGTGTGTATTTGTGTGTGTGTGTGTGTGTATTTGAGTGTGTGTGGGGGGGGTTATGACACACCGGAATGGGTGACTTTCATATGTATGGGGATGGGGATCTGGTTAGGGGAACCACTGGATACCATGGACTTGATACGATGTGGAAACTGGTGTCTGGTGCCGGGAGGAGGGAAGGACAACTGGACACCATGGACTGTTTATTTTGTTCAGGGGAACTGGGATCAGAGGGAGCGGAAAGCCACTAGCACCAATGACAGCCCATGAGACGGGTAATTTTTAGTGTTAAAGGGCTTCCAACTTCATCCAAATGAGCCCACAATAGGCATGCATATGGCCCTTTATCACCTTGCATGCCCAATGGTAACAAATTCTATCAATTTTAGATTATGAACATATTGTGTATGAGTACCGTACAAAGGAAAAACTTGCTAAATTAGGTGTATTGTATAAAAAGATGGTGAGATTTGTGCTTAGGGTCCTCTATGATACACATGGATGCAAATTGTACAGCCAACTATGATGGACCTCGTTACAAGAAAGGCGTCGATTAAATTGAATATTGTTTGCAATGGATCTACAATGTAGGTTTGACATCACTTTCATCAACTGGCATCACAGTGATGAGATTTTTGTTGACTGCAAGTTGAGACAGACATAAATCCCAAAAGTCTCCTGCACCCCCCACCCCTCCGTGCAAAAGATTCTCAACTCCAAGTCAAATTTAATTCGGGGAGGGGGTGCATGACCGGGAGACAGTGTGCCCCTGTCTCAGGTGCATCAACACATTGGCCTGTTGGCAAACTGTCAATTTTGTTTACAGTGACGTAGGTCACTGTGTTGGTGTCGCTGTAGCGGGGGTGCATAACCGTTTGCAACCAAGTGTATATTGAGAGATGTTCCTGATTATTTGTTAGAGTGACTAGAGTATAGGATATGGAAAGGATGTTTGAGAAATTTGGATTTAGTGGAACTGACAGTCCCTAGGACTAAAACATTGAGAGCTAATCATTTCTTTAGTCATATGATTCCTTATGAATGGAATTCCTTGCCAGATAAATTTTGAATGAAGGGTAAAAAGAAACCAACACAGGCTACCATAAATACAAGGTTTATGGCTACTGTTACATGTGAACAATGTAAACTTGTCGTAGAAGTGGATACATAGGATGGAATGTGAAATATATATGTGATAAATGTTATAAGAACTATGTATTGTGAACTGTGTATGTGTCAAATCTTGATGTATTATGTATGTTGATACATTATGTTTTTGGAACTTCTTTTATTTGTATAATGGGACATCATTGTAAATGAGGTTACTCAAGTAAATCATCCCAAAAAAGCTAAATTGAAACTTGAACTTGATTTGCTTGGGGATTTTCAAATATTGCAAATATTGCCTTGGTGCTAGCCATTGCGAGGGCCCTATTTCGAGGGTTCTATTGGGTGGGGCTAAGTGGCATAACACTGGGCACAAATGGACCTGTACTCAGATGAATAGCACTCTGCACTATTCCTCTGAATTTAGCATGTTTGCCCACCAGCGCTATTGCAAGACAGAGTGCAAATGTTTGTACTCTGCTTTGACCTTTTTGGAATATCTGACTCCGGGTCTATTGTGTAGCTTTGTTTTTGACCAAGATAAGGAATAATTGGATGCAAGAAATTTACTTACGCCTTTTTAGCATGGCTTTTGGGAGAACTAGTTCTTTATCACTCAATCTGTTATTTTTCTGGTTCCACCCACAATTCAACACATTATTGTTCTTTATACAGTAAATTGTACAGTAAATTGGAATGGTTCTTCTTTAAAGAAAGGGTTAGCTATTTTAGTCTAACAACATTGAAAAGGTTTCGTAATTCTCAAGTTCTATTTTCTTTTATTTCTGCTGTTCATGAATGTACTAACCTACATCTTACAAGATCTGTACATAATAATGTTGTTCATCCCACTTTCTGTAAGACATTCTTTGAACAAAGATGTTCCCTGTATTGTGACATTAATGAAAGCTTTGCCTGTTTCACTGTTGTCTCTTAATTCCTTATATGTTTTTAAGAGGTATTTAAAACAATGTCATCTGAATCTTTCCCAATGTTCGTGTAAGGACCCATGATGTATTGTGCACTGCTTTTGCTGTTTTGAATTGTTTTATCTTTACTGTATTTTTGGGGTCTCCCATGAAAATGGTCATAGATGCCTTAGGGTATTATCTGGATAACACATTTTTAAATAAAAAAAAAGATGTGTAGGTGTGTAACAGTGGAAAATGCCTGCATAAGGCCTATGATAGCATCAACTGGAGGAGCTATTGACCAAGTGGTGTGGTTTCATAACTGACCAAGGCACTGAGATCAACCAGTACCAGATGTCTTGGGGTGTCCAGCCCCGGGTCAAATATGAAATCTGCTGGCTTTTGCAGAAAATCACCCCTCCCCCAGATCACAGAGGCTGATTTAAAAGGATGATCCTGCTATCTACTCCTGCCTCCCCCAACCATAACTGACACACTCAAAAGACTTAGAAGACTTAGAAATTCCCATGGAGTATGCTATGAGTCCCAAAGCAGATGAGAATCAAATGTCCCCTACCCACCCTCAATCTCATCTCAATCAAAGCACCATAGAGTACCCTATTGATGCTTTGAATGCAGGGCCAGCATCACTGCCCAGCCAGGACCATGCTGTGCAAACAAGGTCAGCTGAGGAATTAGTGGAGAAACCCGCCATCACTGCTGCTTTGTTTTTCAGTGACATTGTGTTACAGACAACAACCCAAAGTGAAGGAGAAGAGATGGATAGCCTGACTGCCATTCACCTGGCAATACTTGGCAAGACCCTTAGGAAAGGAACAGACAGAGGGGACCTATATCCTGGTTCCACTTCCTGCCCAAGCATTGCCATGTAGTTACTGTCCCAATACAAATAATTTTTTAAACTGTCCTGAGAACAGGTATAACCCTTAACAGTTGGAAGAAGGCCTGTGTAGTTCAAGTATTCAAGGGTGGTGATGCTTATGTCACTGCAAACTACCACCCTATCTCTATCCTTTCCTCCTTCTCCAAGATTCTCAAGAGAGTTGTTAATGACCAACCAACTTGTTGATTTCTTCATTAAATATGATCTTCAGGCCAAGGAATGGCATGGTTTCAGGAAAAACATCAGCAAACACAATGATCTGCTTGAATTCATCAAATTTCTATATGGAGCCCCTAAGAGAGGGGAGCATGCAGGCTCAGTATGCATAGACCTAACTACGATCTTCAGTCTTGTTGACCATGTCTTACTGTGCCAAAAACTATTTTTGCTGGACCTATCTAAGAATACTGTTGACTGGTTTAATAATTACCTATTTTGTAGAACACAAACTGTTAAATGTAGGAGAGTTTTGACAGGGATGATTTTGTAGGAGTTTCCCAGTGGTCTAACTTGGTCCTCTTCTGTATAATATTTCACCTAATCATCTTCCATCTGTCTGTTAAACATCTGGCATTATACTTTATGCTGATGATGCTGTAATCTTCACAAGTGATGAAAGCCCTGATCTCCTGCGACTGATTCTACAAGAAGACTTTGACTCGGTTCGGAGTTGGTTCTCTCAAAATTTCCCAATTGTGAATGTGAAGAAGACCATGATTATGCTCTTTGGCTCTTGGCATGTATAGTTTGCTTGAATTCTCCCCTGTACTTATAATTAAAACCCCCACTGGTACTACCCTATAACAGGTGAACAAATTTAAATAGCTTGGGGTGATCTATGACGGTACTCTGTACTTCGCTGAGCACTAAGGTCATCAATACTACAGTTTTCTTCCTGAAACAAAAATATCCTGGCAAAGTATTTTTTTCTTGTTATTTAATCCTTAGTGTTATTGATTATGCCATGGCATCGTAAAATATGAGCATCATTTTTTCCCAGAGAATGAGTGACATCAAAAACTCATATTACCATCGCTGGAATCAGACACTCATAATACTATCATTCTGACTTCAGATCAGTTCAGGTTTTTTTACTGATGCATAACATAATTCTTGCATTTGGGTGGAGTGCATGCCAGGCATGACAGTGGGTAGGATGGGGTAGTTAGTTTATCCTTACGAGTGTGGGGAGGGAAAGGGAGAAGCCTCACATACTGGTGCACTTGGGCATGAATGACCTGGAAGGGAACACAGTCAGGGAAGTGCAAAAGAGGTTCAATGAAGTGGGGAGTCTGTGAAAAAGCAGGGTGCTCACTTGCTTTCTCAGACATTCTCCTAGTACCCAAAGGCAAGTTCAGCCTCGAAGGTAGAGGATAGTGGAGTTTAACACATGGCTGGGGGCATGGTGTCAGTCCATGGAGTACAGTCTGTTGGGGGAGTGAGGTGAAACATGGGAAAACAAGAACTTGTATGCCCCAGACAGGCTACATTTTAGTAGGGAAGCACAGCAGTCCTAAAGCAGAGGCTGTGGGAGTATATGGCAAACAGAATTAAGTTAAACTAAGTGGGGGGAGGAGAAGGTTGGATGACAAATTATGTCTCAAGGCCAGGGAGACTGATAGCCCCCCCGAGCCAGTAGGAAGGAGACTGAAGGGAATTCAGATAGGGAGAACAATAAGGCTGTAAAGGTGGGCAGGGAAGGGTGAGGGACATACTAGTTGGTGGTGTCCTTGAATGCGAGGAGCCTGGGGAACAAGGCTGCTGAGATGCAGGCATTGATAGCAGAAGGGGAGGTGGACATAGTTGCCATAACTGAGACGTGGGCCACCCAATATCAAAACTGGGACCTGGTGATCCCTAGGTACAGGCCGTACCAGAAGGACAGGGAGAAGGGGTGGCTATTTATGTAAATGAAGGAATACTATGTAACAGGATGGATGGGGAGGAGGGCATGGCAGAGGCCTTATGGGCACAGATCCAGGACTGGGAAGGCAGGAGGGTGAGGTTGGGGTGGAGTATAGGCCACCATCTCAAAATGAGGATATTGATAGGGAGCTGGGGAGCAGAAAAGGAGGGTCAGTGCTAAGGGTCACACCATGATAGTGGGGGACTGCAATCTGCCTGGGGTGGAGTAGAACACCCCTGCAAACTCGAGCATCAGGGAACAGGTCCTCCTGGAGGCTTTCCAGGACAGCTTCCTGGTGCAGATGGTAAGGGAGCCAAACTGGGAAGGAAGCATACTGCACCTTGTGCTGATAAATGGAGATAATGTCCAGGAGTTGGGGTGGAGGATCCCCTGGCAAGGAGTGACCACTACACAGTGTGGTTCTCACTTAGTATGGGTAAGGAGACAGCCAGAACCAAGACAAAGGTGATGGACTTCAGGTGGGTGCACTTTGGAAGGATGAGGGACATTTTGGGTGGCACCTTGCCAGTATCCACACATACATGGATGCTAGCCAGAAATGGGAACTTATCAAACTGGTGTTAACAGAGGCCACCATCTCTTGTACAAAGCTACAAAGCAAAAAGGCCATGTCTAAGAGGCCAAACTGGTTAAGCAGGGATGTGTTAGGGAGGGTTAAGGAAAAAAGGGCTGCATTCAGAAAATACATGAGATCCAAACAGGAGGAGGATAGGAAGGAGTACATGAAGAAATCAGGAGAGATGAGCAGATCGGTGAAGGCAGTCAAGACAAGGGAGCTTTGACTAGCACAGGGGATCAGAAAAGGAGAAAACGATTTCTTCAAGTATATAAGGCAGAAAAGAAGCTGTAAGGATTAGATTATTAGGATTAAAGTAGATGGGGGAGTTGGCAGAGAAGGGGGTGGAGCAGGCAGAAGCACTCAATGACTACTTCTGTTCTGTGTTTACCAGGGAGAAGCTTTGGCCAATGCTGCAGGGGAAGGGAGGGGTGGGTGCAGGGGTATGGAAGTAACAGAGGGGGTAATCCCAATTATCAGGGTGCTGGAAGGCCTTAAGGCCCTGAGGGTGGATAAGGCACCAGGTCCAGATGTCATGCACCCGAGGGTGCTGAGGGAGATGGCACAGATCACCACAGGACCACTGGCAGACTTGTTCAACACCTCTTTGAGGACTGATTGCATGTCCCAGGACTGGAGGATGGCACTTGTGGTGCCCAGCCGTAAAAGTGGGCCCAAGGATGAACCAGGGAATTATATGCCGGTCAGCCTCACCTCCATTGTGGGGAAGCTTATGGAGGCTATCCTCAAGGAGGGCTGGTAGCCTTTCTGGAGGAAAATGGTCTCCAGGACAGCAGGCAGCATTGGTTTGTCTCAGTTAGATCCAGCCAAACAAACATGGTTGACTTTTACGACTGGGTAACTAGGGCACTTGACAGGTCCCAGGTGGTGGATGTCCCGTATCTGGACTTCAGCAAGGTCTTTGATTCAGTGCCACATGGAAGGCTGATTAGCAAACTGGGTTACCTGGGGGCAGGAGAGAAGCTGAGGGAGTGGGTCAAAAACTGTCTGCATGATGGACAGAAGAAGGTAGCTGTGGGGGACTCTCAACTCCAAAAGCTGTAGCCAGCAGGGTTTCACAAGGCTCAGTGCTGGGTCCAGTGTTGTTTGATATCCTTATTGCTGACATCACAGATGGGATAAAAAAATAAGATCAACCTATTTGCAAATTACACAAAGATCAGCGTGGTGGTGGACAACACAGATGGTTGGCTAGGATGACAGGAGGATCTGGTTAAACTTGAGCACTGTTCGGACACTCGGACACATGGCAGCTGGGCTTCAACATGAAGAATGCAAAGTCATGAACTTTGGAACCAGAAACCAGAGGTTTTGATACAGACTGGGGGGGTACACTTATCCACTAAGGAGGAGGAGAAGGATCTTGGGGTGATGATCCCAAGGGCAAATTAACTGTTCAGCACAGTGCAACAAGGCAACAGCTAAAGCAAACAAGATGTTGGGGTGGATTGCTAGAGGAATCACCTCCAGGAGGAGGAATGTCATCCTGCCACTGTACTGGTAACTAGTCAGACTGAACCTGGAGTACTGCATACAGTTCTGGCATCCCTACTTAAAGAAAGATGTCAATCTACTGGAGGGGGGTCCAGCACAGAGCAACCAAGATGATCATAGGAATGGAGAGGAAACCTTATGGGGAGAGACTGAGGGAGCTCAACATGTACTCCCTGAAGGATAGGCGGGACAGAGGGGATATGATCAAAATCTTCAAATATATAAGGGGCATAAATTGGATTAGTGCAGAGGGGATTTTTAGATTAACGGAAGGAAGAGACTAGGGGACACAGTCTGAAATTGGAGGGGGGAACGTTCAAGAGGGAAATAAGAAGGCACTACTTCATGGAAATGTTGGTGGCTGAGTGGAACACAGTACCAGAAGAGGTGGGCTCCTTAAAGTAGGTGGGTAGTTTTAAGAGGGGGTGGGACAGGGTCAGGGAAGGTCACTACTTTACAGGTGGGGGAGCAGCTGCAAAGTAGTAAACTGACAGCTGCACACTCAAGCAGACTCAATAGACCTTATGGCCTGTATCTGCTGGCATTTTGCATATGTTCATATACAAAGGATAAAAACAAAGTAATGTATACAATACAAAGGTTAAAACAGGAAGTCCATGGCAATGAATGAGAACCTGCAACAACAAAGAACAATACAGAAACCACTTCATTTAGAACCCCAAATCATAATTTCAATACTTGGGATGCTTTTACTGCAAATGTTCCCAGTGTGAATATTGATGCTATGTGTTCTGTAAAAATATATTTTTTAACAATTTCCATTTCCCCCTACCCTTGCATCTTTACTAAGAAGGAGTGCAACAAGATACCTGTATCTGTGTAACTTAATAAGAGATTGTACTGTAATAATTCATGGATAACTGATGATCTAACATTCTGATAATACTTACATGATGATTACTGACATACATTGTGCCAAAATGCAAAGCTAGATATACCTGAAATACCCATCAGTTTTAACCTCAATCTAGTTATGGCTTTCTTGCAGGATGCCAGTTCACAGACTTATAGATTGATTGATTGATTGATTAATAAATAAAATCCACCCTAAATTATTTTTCATTTAATCTATAAGAAAGTGCAAATCTGGAGAATGGATTTTGCCAAGACAGTTTGGATTGCACAATCTACAATTCTCATATTTGTCAGTTGGAAAAACGCATCCTGATCACATTTTTACAGCTGTGGCTGAAGCCTACTGACAATCTGGCATGTCTTGCCTTAAAATGACTGATTGTGGCACCTTCCATTGGACTTTTGGAAGTATCCTTCCGAAAGTCCACAGAGCTTGAAACACTCCACCATGATAGGCCATTATGGAGTAACAGCTGCACTATTTTGGCTGTTACTTCCTCATTCTGCGTCAAGAACTGCGCATGCGCTACTTACGTGCATGTACAGTTCCGCTTGTGCCGCCTTCTTGTGCATGGCACAATGCCATTCACTGCAACTGTGCATGCATGAGTGCCGCCCATGCACTGCTGTGTCACCACCCCATCTTTTTTACGCCACTCACCTTCCCACTACTCCTGTCCTCCCTGCTCCTTCCCAGCACTGACAGCAAATAAAACCCTCCCACTGTTGCTGTCATCCCCTCTATGTTTCCCATCCACATGCTGACATCGGGGTGCCTAGTCCCCGTGTTGGCATCATGTACCCCCCACCTCATGTGGCAGAGTGGGAGTCCACCCCAGTGTGTCCAAATTAGTTTTTTTTTTCCTTTTTTTCCCACACCGACATTGGGGTGCCCAGTCCCCATGTCAGCATCATGTACCTCCCCAACTCATGTGGTACACTGGGAGCCCACCCCAGTGTGCCAAATTTATGTTTTTTTTCTTGTTTTGTCCTGTAAATAAAGAAATACATCCCCCAATATCTTTTTTACCTGTAAAAAAGAAAATGGTCCCTCGTCAGCTCTGCAGTCCCCTTCCCCCATCCCAACCTTTCCACTAAGCACCCACATCCCCTCACCCCCCCTTACCCCACACTTACCTTAGGAGGTTGGCACTATCATTTTATCTGGACCGGGACACATCTGCACTCTTCAAAGCCGAACTGCAAACTGAAGAATCAAAGGTAAGCATGGTATAATGGCAGTCAATCGAGTTTTCAACTTATGTTAATATATTAGCCAAGTTTAGGAATGTTGACCCAAAATGTTCAGCATGGGATTCTTGGGACCCCACCTCATGAATACTATCACTGTCATTTTGTTATTCAGTCCCAAAAGGTGGTTTTACAGTCACTGCATGGAATCACCTTTTGGGACTGATTAATGAAACGACCATGCCACTGTTCATGAGGTGGGGTCCCAAAAAGCCCATATTGCAAATTTGGTGAAACAATTCCAAAAAGTGACTACATTGCGAGCATACATTGCACAGTTTCTATGCATGCTCCTAACTTTGCCAATTTTTAGTTTTTCACTCCAGATTTTCAACATTGACATTTTTGCATACCTCCTTATTAATAGCTTAGCTGCCATTTTTCATATCTTGCCCAAAATGTGATTTCGCACCTATGGCACAGAATGGTGTGGTTGTTCTGTGAAATCACCTTTCGGGACAAGTGAATGAAATGACCGTGGCACTCTTCATGAAGTGGGGTCCCAAAAAGGCCATGTTGAAAATTTGGAGAAACAACCCTCAAAAATCGTTGAGTTACACCTGGGTGTTCATAATTTTCTATGCACCCATGTAACTTTGATCATTTGGCAGCTCTCCACAGCCATATCGGCTATGGACAGAGTTTCTTTTCATTTGACTTCATCACAGAATTCCATTTCAGCCCTATTTTGAAAAGACAGTTGCATAGTTTGTTGAACCAATGACATAAATTGCCTAGTTTCCTAGAACCCTTCAACATGTTTGGGGAAGTATTGCATCAAACATTGAAACAACTGTACTGTATGTCACCCTCCTATTCTTTTTTCTTTTATTTTTTTAAGATTCTTGATCCCATATCCAAGGTGCCAGTCTCTGTCCTAACAACTGCACTAGAAGTGATTTTTGGGCATTCCAGAATGATTTTATAAAAGTATTTAGTATGACAACAAGCTCTTTTTGCAGCTTATTGCCACAAAACCCCCCAAACATCACTATCACATAAAATGTGTGAGTTAATTTTGGCTACAAGACATCTTTTAAATGCATTAAAGGAATTACTGGCATAGGTGTTTGCAAAGCAATTAATTGCCAAGGAAGACTTTAATGAAGTTTCCTTCATTTTCTTGATATGTGTTTACCAAGATAAGTTTTTCAAACTAAACTCCAAGGTAGCAAAATGTGGGTACTTCTTCAAACATACAGTTATTTATTGTCCATGTTGAAGTATTTGTACGTTTCCCTCCAAAAACCATGATTTTTTTTCCAGTATTTAGTTGAAGATGTAAATGATCGAGAGCTAACATCAACATTGTCATAGCTCTTTTAAGACCTGAAACAGTTTCAGGCAACACTACCATATCATCTCTGTACAGTAATATTTAAATGGGACAAATGTCTATGGTTGGAGCAAAAGTATCTATCTTCTTTAAAAATCTATACCAAGATTGTCAATATATAAATGTAATAATATAGGAGCAAGCAGGCATCCCTATTTTACACCCATATTGACATCAACTGCTTCACATACTTTCCTGTCTTTGCTTTACACAGATACAAGTGTGTGTGTATTACAATGTAGCAATCAAAGAATGTCAAGCATTGTTTGGTTTATATTTAACTGTTCTAGAACTTCTTATAAAAAAAGCCTCTTGACAGAATTAACTACTGCCTGTATATCAATAAAGGCAGAATACAATTGTCTATTTTTAATGTTTACATATTTTTCTGTTAAGTACTTTAACCTGAAGATTAAATCTGATGTACCAAAATTCATTCTAAGAACCTCTTAGTTTAGGGAGATCACATTTAAATCATCCATCCAACATTGTAGGTGTTCCAAAATAAGGTGGGAAAAGATCTTTATTTTATTATTTTATTTAGTTTTTGTTGACCAGGTAAGTGCACTAGACAAATTCTGCCTTTTTTCAGGCACGACCCGGGGGAGGGGATACAGATGAATGCCAGCTGACCTCGAACCAGATTAAGCTGTTTAAGGCAATAGGAAGTAGTGTTATAGGTCTGTAATTTTCAATGCACATTTTTTTGTCCTTTTTGTGTAAAGGAACAATAATTCCTAGGTTCTAAGATTCTGAAATCATTTTAGTTTTGACAATCAAGGTAAAAAAGGGATTTACAAATCTGTCCACCATTCCACATCTACATGAAAAATTCCTGCAGAAGCCCATCAACTACTGGAGCTTTATTTTTATTGTGTATTTCTATTACATTAGCTACTGTACTTCTGCAGTTGTAATGTCTAGCCATTCTTCATTGTTATTAATTATACAATGGCAAGAAAATTTCCTGGACTCTGATTGGTCAGTGTGTGCCTGAGACAGTGATAATATTACACAATAACATCACTGTGCTGATTTCATGGAGCCTTTTTTTTCAGAAACAAAGATACACTGCCTCACTAAAAATCTAGTAAAAACATTTTTATTTTTATCTTTTGTTTTCTGTAACATTGAGCCATTGTATAATTGCAATAAGGCACTCCAAGGTGTGTGTTATCGTGTAATAAGGTCACTCTTGGGGTGGTGGAAGCACTCGGCTTTGCCTCGTGCTTCATTCCACCCCAGGAGTGACGTTATTACATGATAACACACACCTTGTCGTGCCTTATTGCTTAATTATTTTCTTTACTCTTTAAGAGATCTTTATATTCCTTTCTTAAGTTATGCAGGGGAGCCAACCTGCCAGCACAGTGGTTGTGCAATTACTTGTGACATCGGCTACCTGAGTTAAGAAGCAGACTCGGAAAGCTGAAGGTCTGGTCATGGGGGGAGGGGGTGGATTGAGCATCCAGTGAACTGCTCTCCTCCTCTGGACAGGGCTTGCAGTACTCAGTGCATGTTTGTCCACAAGCAGAGTGCTGGGCACTAGCCTCTGGGCCTGTTAAGGCAAGGGTGGAGGGATGGGCAAGTGCTGATGTCCAACTGTGAATGTGCAGTTGGCCATCTTGGTGTTATTACATCCCCACCACTCCTGGTGGAAACTGCATGGAACAAGCCCCCCCAAGCTTCAGCAGCTCTTAGTGCTGGGCTCGCAACCCTGATCCCTGCATCAATGGGAGTACCCTGGGTACTTCCACACCAATGAAAGGCTCCACCATGTGGGAGTAAACTTGTGGAGTTGGAAGTCCTGTAGCCAGTTCTCACCACTAGGGGGCACCCTGGGCATTACTGTCCCATGGAGTGGCTCCACCAAGAGAGGGTAAACTTGTGGGTTTGGAAGTCTTGAGGTGGAGTGATGTTCAGGGCTTGGGGCTCAGTTGGCAGGGATGAAGCATTTGCCAGGGTGAAAAAGAATAAATTGAACAAAAAAATTCTAAAGTGTAAGCCTATCTCCAAATAATAAAGATTTGCTTAACCTCCTGCCATGTTTATTCAACAGATATTCTGAGGCTACACACTCTTTATCAAGCTATATGGCATTTTTATCACTGCTAGCAGAATTTAAATGATTAATCACTCTATAATTATTAGGGGTTTGGGCATCCATGATTTTTTTATTCATGTTTTCATTTACATCAAAGCAGAGATAGAAGAAATATTAAACTTTAGGTCCATGCCTTTATTTATACATGCCTTTTTCAGGTCCTGTATTCAGTAAAATTTCTACTTCATTTTGTAAACACTGAGTCCATTTCATTACTTTTCTATTTATTATGTTGATCTGCAGCTAATCTAGCCTGGATTTTCTCCATAGATCTATTTACCTTAGGCATTAAAACTGTTTTTTAGTGGAAAGTGAACACTGTCCCATGTAAATAAAATCTCTAAGCTTTTTACAATATGTAAGGAAAAAAAATGTCCTTAATATAGTAATCAATGATACTGCCTCCAAACTTAGAAGGGAAAGTAACATTGCCCTCTCTATCACCACAAAGTCAGCCATTAAGGAGCCACAGTTTATTCATTTTTAACACTTCATCAAATGTTTGCCTTGAGAATTCACTTTGGTACACTTTGGGGCTCTAATCAGGAGTTGAAAGGTGCCCTCAATGTCACAGCTTGGAACTGTCTGGATCCTAAGGAGCTTTGTCAGTTCTTTCATTGCATTGAAATTGCCTGCTATAAATCAAGAAAGACCTGGATAGCATTGTGAATAATTATACAGTGTTTCACTTAACCCTGTAATAATTTTTGCGTAATCTGAGTTTCTGGACTTACGGTGAACATATACATTAATAAGCATACAGAATGGTACATGCTGTTTAAACAATAGTACAAAAATAAGCTATTTACTACTTATAAAGCACAATTGTTTTCCATAAAAAACACTATTTGTAGCAGCATAGGTGGCTAAACCCCCACTAGCTCTACCATAAGTAGCGTTCTTAGCTGCTGTTGTCATCCAGTAATAGAAGCCTTCTAAAGCTCCCTTGTTTATACTTTTTATCCAGGATTCCAGTAACATAATAACACTGTATTGTTCAATAAAGCTAACTATATCTGCTTCTTGAATTCTCCCTTCCAACTCAGCCACATTGCAGACTAGGATTTCTACAGTATATCATTTAACTGGTTGTCAGTTTGTGAAGGGTGGGTGACATTAACCCTCCTATGCCATAAGGATTCTTCATGTTCTAAAATGCTATATGTGTTTTTATCCCTAAAAGAGATGGGTTCAGAGTGCTCAGCTAATTTGCAGTGATTGATTTGTGTCTGTAATGTGTGCCCTTCCTTTTTCTATTTCCTGCTCTTCATATTCAAGAATAATGCCACTATTATTTGTTTATCCCTTTTATTGCCTTTTCCTTATTACTTTACCATCATCCTGAAGTGAAATATTATCTGGTGAGCATAAAATATCAATCTTTTCAAATGGTTGCAAGTAATTAGTTATCCTGTTTTGATCTCAGGAGTTAGCTGGTCCTTTTTTGATGGTGTCCTTTTCTTTTTTTCGAGTCATTTTGTACACTCTGACCAGTTACATAATTCCCCGCTTCACTTGTTTCACTCATTATGTTTCTATTATCTCTACCAAGAGGAACAGCTGTATAGATTGACATTCCTATTTTATTAAAATCATTAACCATTCCTAGCACTTTGTTCATTGCCTCTTCACTCTGGGTAACCAGGCAGACCTACCCTTCATTTTTCCTTACTTAGTACCAATACAGTGAGGTAATATCAGGCCAGCTAAATGTATGTCCCATATTCCTGTGCATAGACTATGTAATTGGGTTGTTTTTTCAATGTGGAATGATTTTCATATTTTTGTTTTGGTAGACCTTCAACAATAAAGTAGTACAGTAATATCCAGAGTCTATTAGCCTCTACTTTACTGCCGCTTACATCTCTTCCAGTCCCCTTACTTTTCCTTATACATTTTTTTACAAAACTGGAATTAATCTGAGGGTTTTCTGAAGGAGTTATAGAGGTTGTATTCAGCTCCTCCATATCCATTCTAAATCTTTTCTTTTGACCATTTTCCATAATCAAAACTATTCCATTTGTTCCAGTATTGATAGTTTTGCCAAACAGGGAGGATGTTCATGCATATTTTCAAGATGAAATTTTTGTATATTTTCCCATTTAGTTTTGGGAGATATATATATATATATATATATATATATATATATATCCAAAAAAAAAAAAGGAAACAATCAAAAAGGGACCAGCTAACTCCTGAGATCAAAACAGAATAAGTAATTTACTTGCAACCATGTGAAAAGATTCATGTTTTATACTCACCACCCGATGGGAGAGGAATCCCCAAGGGTGCAAATTAATAAAGAGAGCAGGGTTATAGAGATAAAGGGGAAAGGAACAGGAGCATTAAAAAGAAATCTGGGAAGGAGGGAGTGTAAAAGAAAAAAAATTGGAGACAACAAGCAGAGTGTAATCAAAATCTAGAAGACCATGTGTGCAAATGCTAGAAGTCTAGGAAATAAGAATCTGGACATACAATCCATCATTACAGAGGCTGTCTGGACACTATGGCCATTTCTGAGTCATTGGGCACTGAAAACCATGACTGGGACATGTTAAAAAAAGTTCAAAAATTGTTTATTGTTCGGCAACACAGTCATTACAATTAGTACGTACAACATTCAGTAAATTCTTTATTTATCCTCAATTTGTGTTTCTTACATAAATTTGCAAAATGTATTAATTTCCTCTACAGTCCTATTGCAGTTGTAGATATTAAGGCCAAATCATCGGCGTATGCCAGACAAGGAACTCTTTTTCCTGCTAGTTTAGGGCAATGAAAATGGGGATAAAAATGTCCTTCCAAAATTTCATTAATATATATATATATATATATATTAAACAGAATGGGTGCCAACAGGCATCCTTGGTGTACTCCCAGATTAGTTATAAATTCTGCAGGTGTTTGATCATATTGACTGGGACATGGCCATACCAGGCTATACTCTGTTCAGGGAGGACAGGGTGGGAAGGAAAAGAGGTGGAAAAGAGGAGGTGTAGATTTTTATTTGAGTGAAAGCATAAAAGCCACAGAGATGCAGGGAATAAAGGGGCAGACAGTGGTATTGTGGGCATCTTTGGAGATGGGGAACAGAGCCACTATTCACATTGGATTGATCTATCAACCTCCAGCACAGAGGGAGGAATTAGATAAGGTATTTTACTGGTGGAAACCATTGGCAAGATTGTAGAAAAGAGGAAGGTGTTGCTGATGGGGGACTTTAGCCTACCAGATGTGGATTGGAGTCTCCCAGCAGCAGTTTCTGCCGGAAGCAGGGACATCCTTGACTCTCTTTATGGGGCATTCCTCAGGCAACTATTCAGTGAACACATTCATGATGGGGCAATAATGGACATGATACCCTCTTATGGGGATGGTGTTGCAGATGTGAAGGGGGAGGTGACTTGGGGACCAGTGATTACTGTATGATGTGGTTCAATATAAGGACAGCTGTGGAATCAAACCACACAAAAGTGAGGGTCCTGGACTTCAGCGGGGCAAATTTTAAAAAGATGGGTGAATGCTTCAGAGATAACCTAGCAGGGGTGGGTGACCTGGGTGGGGTGGAGGAACAGTGGGTGAAGATAAAATGGAGCATAGTAAAGGCAAAAAAAAAACCTCTGCATCAAACAAGTGAGCAAAATAAAGAGGAAAAAGAGACTAATATGGTTCTTGACAGAGGTGGCTGAAAAGGTAACAGTTTTAAGTGTTGCATTCAAAGATACAAGGAGACTCTGAGGGACGACGATTGGGAGACGTATTGGAGAAACAGACAGAAGCCGGGAAAGCACTAAGAAGTGTAATGGTGCAAAGTGAAGAGAGAATAGCTTTGAAGGTAATGGAAAAGGATGAATCATTTTGTAGATACAGTGTGTAAGTGAAAAGAGGAAGACCCAGTGTGGATTGTAAAGTTAACAAGAGAATTGGGGGGACTGTGCATAGGGGAACCAGGAAAAGGCAGACATACTGAACAAGTGCTTTTGTTCAGTGTTCACAGAGGAAGGAGAAGGGGAGGAGCCACAAAAAAGTAACAAAAGCTTTGGAGGGAGGGAGGGAGATGTACACTAGTCCTATTTTGGAGGAGAGAGTCCTGAAAGGACTTGCTAATCTGAAGGTGGAAAATGCAACGGGGGCAGATGGGTTGCATTCAAGGGTATTGAGGGAGCTGGGGAAAATTCTGGATGCACCTCTTACAATTTTGTTTAACAGTTCACTGGAAACAGGAGTGGTTCCAGGGTAATGGAGGAAGGTGGATGTATTCCCACTACAAAAAGATGTAGCAGGGAAGAGACTGGCAATTATAGACCAGGAAGCCTGACATTGGAGGTGGGAAAGTAAATGGAATCACTGCTGAAGGAAAGGGCTGTGGAATATCTTGAATACCGTGAGTTACAAGACCCAATGCAGCATGGTGGAGGTCATGTCAAATGAATCTGATGCATTTCTTTGACTGGGTGACCAAGAAACTAGATCAGGGTGGAGTGGTGGACATGGTGTACCTATATTTTTGTAATGCGTTCAACAACGTTCCACAAAGGAAAGTAGTAAGCAAGCTAGTTAGCTTAGGCATAGAGATGTTGCAAAATTTAAATTCACTGGCGAAGTTACAGCAAAGTCACCTTCTCCTACTCCATGGAGCAATTAGCAAATTGTTGCAATTAGTTTAAAAATTTGCCTATTTGACTTCGCTGGTAATTTCACCTACAAATTGTGGAATTTCATGAGCAAATGGTGGAATTTTGCCTGTGAACTGTGAAATTCAGCTGTTCATCACCATTTGCAAGTGAAGTTCTGCCATTTGTGGGTGAAATTCTGCACTTTGAGGGTAGAGATTTGCACTTCACTGATTAATCTGCAGTCCATGAATTGCGCTAAATTTTCAGATTAATTCATGGAGTGAATTTTTCCAACTTGGCCCCTCTTCACTTAGGAGTGGGTCCAAAGGTGGTAAACTGGATAAGAAATTGGTGACAGAGGGTGGTGGTAAATGGAGTTCATTCCAAAGAAGAGAGGGTGATAGTGGGGTGCCTCAAGGATCAGTGCAGGGGCCGTTCCTCTTTAATGTCTTTATAAGTGACATTGAAGAGACGATGGAAGGGACAATCTGCCTCTTTGCCAATGATGCCAAAATCTGCAGTAGGTTGGACAGTTCAGTGGGGGTGGAAAGGATTAGCAGAGACCTGAGAAACCTAGAGGAGTGGTGAAGGTATGGCAGCTGGGTTTCAATGTTAAACAGTGCAGAATAATGTGATTAAGGCACAGAAAACCAGGGGTGGAATAAAAAATAGATGGAGTTGTACTGATGACCACCAAGCAGGAAGGAGACCTGGAGGTATTCATACTGAAAGACCTAAAGATATGGCCAGGCTATGTGACTAGCAGTAGAAAGGACAAGTGGGATGCAGGGGTACAAGGGGGATCACTAACAGAAAGAGGGAGGTGGTGTTTCCTCTGTATAGATCACTGGTAAGACCCTACCTAGAGTGTTGTATCCGGTTCTGCAGACCACATTTCTGGAAGGACATAGACAGAGTGGAGGTGGTCCAGAGGAGGGCAGCTAAAATGGTGCAGAGTCTGCATCAAAAGCCCTATGAGAAGAGACTAAAGGATCTCTGTATGTACACCCTGGAGGAAGGGGGGGGGATATGGTAAAGACTTTCAAATATCTTATGGGTATAAATAAGGTTCAAGAGGGAAGCATTTTCAGAAAAAATGATGCTCAAGAACAAGGAGACATGTTATGAAGCTGGGGGGGTGTAGACTCAGGGGAGATGTGAGGAAATACTTCTTCACAGAAAGAGTGGTGGATGCCTGGAACAGCCTTCCAGCAGAGGATAGTGGACAAAAATGGTAACAGGGTTCAAGAATGCATGGGGTAGCCATATGGGGACTTGAGTGGTAAAAAAAGTGGTGGGTAAAGGTGGAAATCAATTAGGTTCTGCTGTGTTACAATAATTAGGGAAAATTGACAGACTTGGTGGGTCAGGATGTCCTTATCTGTCATCAATTTCTATGTTTTGATGCACCCAGGATCCTAAATTTGTGCCTAGCCTGATTCAGGAAAGGATGTTATCAATCTGGCTTAGACTAAACAGAGACAAGACTGATATACTGATGATTGAGCCTGGTCATCTGTGGGGTGCAGAGGTCACTGAGGAGAGGATGAGTGTAGTGCTTGGTTCCTTTAGTTTGGTAACCTCTGCTAAGGTGAGGAACCTGGGAGTCACGCTGGATGTGAGACTGACATTTTAAGGCCAGGTAGCAGCTGTAGTCCTGAATGGCTTATACATCACAGAAGCATTGCCTGGATTAAAGCTTTGATCCCTCCAGAAGACTTGCCTCACTGATACATATGTTTGTTATGTCCACACTTGACTACTGTAATGCTTCATGCATTGAGGTGAGTACAGGTGTGATATCGTGACTGTAGCTGGTACAGAACACTGTGGCCAAGTTATTGATAGGCATCTATAGGTCTTGTCACATAACACCAGTCCTGCGCACACTGCACTGGCTGCCGGTGAATAGGTGTATCATCTGCAAGGTCAGTTTGCTGACCTATAACGCCCTATGTGGACTGGGTTCTAGATACCTGAGAGACCTTCTTATTCCTTATCAGATCTCCTACCCTGTCTACTCCTCCAAGGTGGGCCTCCTAGTCTTTCCATGACTCACTTTAAAACTTCTGGAGATCAAGTATTCACACTCATTGGACCTGTCCTGTGGAACAGGCTTCCTAAGTCTCTTCGAGAGGCCTACTCAGTAGAGGCCTTAAATAAGCATTTACTTACTATTTTATTATATGGTAACTGTAAATGCGGTTATGCTGCAGCACTTTATTGTTTAGTTATATATTTTACTTCTCACAATCCTTATCTTTGCACAATTGTTATTTATGATGCTTTTTCACCTATTGTTTTATTATTATTATTATTATTATTATTATTATTGTATTAATGCTTTTAGTGTTCCTAACTGTCCTTGTTTTACATCTCTCCCCAGAATGCATCTGGAAACAAGCTGTTAACAGCTGAGTTTGCCTTTCCTGGTGAAATTGTTGAAATAAATGAAAAGCTAATAAATAAATTACTTCAACTCTAGTTAGGCTGTAGATCAACTGTACTTTCCCATGGAAACAAAAGTTGTGTTTTTTCCATAAGGTAAGATTGAAACCATTCAAGTACTGAATTGGACGTATTTTAATCTGAGAGAGACAGTTTAGGAGAATATTATAATCATCCATCCAAAGGCCTTGGAGAGGTTTATGAACACCACACCAAACCAAAGGGCTCACACCCCGCTCCACCTTTAATAACAATATCAATAAAGTCCACCAGTGTGATGCCCTCAAGCCTCCTGGCCAAAACAACAGCTTGAAAGTTGGACAGGAGGTTATATTTTTCAAGGTATTCAAAAATGTATTGACTAACCATCTTCTGAAACAATTTAGATTCTGCAGAAAGCAACACGATGGGTTGATACATAGATACATAGATACGTAGACAGTGTCGGCAGATAAGGGCCTATGGCCCACCCAGTCTGCCCATTTGAGCTTGTAAGTTCAGTTTGTTTTCCTAGAAGTCTGTTGCCCCTTACCCCTGACTGCCAGAATTCCTTTATGTCTATCCCATGCATTCTTAAATCCTGTGATTGTTTCAGCCCCCACCACTTCCTCTGGCAGGGTGTTCCACTTGTCCACCACCCGTTCTGTGAAGAATTCTTTCTCATGTTTCCTCTGAATCATCCTCCCTCCAACTTCATCCCATTCCCTCTAGTCCTGGAACATCTTTTTCGCTTAAAAATAGTGTTTTCCTGCACCCTGTTCCTCCCTGAAAGATACTTGTATGTCTCTATCATATCCCCTCTCTCACTCCTCTCCTCCAGGGAGTACATGTTCAGTTCCTTCAACCTGTCTTCATAGGACTTGTGATGCAATCCATGCACCTTATTTGTTGCCCTCCTCTGAACCTTCTCTACCCTGTCTATGTCCTTACGTAGGTATGGTCTCCAGAACTGTACACTGTACTCCAGGTGGGGCCTCACTAGTGTCTTGTATAGCGGAATTATGACCTCCTTTTCCTGCTGGTGATGCCCTGCCTATACATCCCAGCATCCTATTTGCTTTACCTGCTGCCTTGTCACACTGTTTCCCTACCTTGAGGTCATCAGGAGATGACAACCCCAAGATCCCTTTCCTGCTTGGTGCATGCTATATCCTCACCCCCAACTGATATATTGTGCCAGGGTTTTGTGCCCCATATGCATTATCTTGCACTTCTTTGCATTGAATTTCAACTGCCAAACCCCTGACCATTCTTCAAGTTTCTGCAGGTCCTTCTCATTTGTCTACACCTCTGGTGTGTCTACTCTGTTACAAGCTTTCTGTCATCAGTGAACAGTGAAATTCTGCCTTCTGGTCCTGTGCAATGCCACTGATGAAGAGTGTTGAATAGGACCAGTCCCAGCACTGATCCTGTGGTACCCACTGGTCACTCTTCCCTCTGTGGAGTGACAGCCATTTACCACCACCTCTGTGTCCTGCCACCCAGCCAGTTACCTACCACCACATTACTGTCCTGCCCACACCCATATTCCTCAGTTTGTGTAATAGTCTTCTATGTGGCACAGTGTCAAGGCCTTGCTGAAGTCCAGATAGGCCATGTCCACTGCCCTCCCTGATCCACCTCCCTAGTCACCCAGTCAAAAATTCAATGAGGTTGGTCTGACATGACCTCCCCCTGGTGAAACCATGCTGCGTTGGGTCCTGTAGTCCATTAACAACCAGATGTTCCACCAATCTCTCCTTCAGTAGTGCTTCCATAATCTTCCCCACTACCGAGGTGAGGCTGACTGGTCTGTAGTTCCCTGCTTCCTCTTTGTTCCCACTTTTGTATAAGGGGACTACATCTGCTGTCCTCCAGTCTTTGGGTACCTCCCCTGTTTCCAGTGATTGGCTAAACAGGATAGCCAGAGGTTCAGCCACCACCTCTCTTAGTTCTTTAAGGACCCTGGGGCGCACCCCATCTGGCCCCATTGCTTTATCAACTCTTATTACTTCCAGTTCCTTCAGGACCCTTTCTCGTGTAAAGGGACTTGTGTCCATTTCTGCACCATTCTCACACCTTGTACTCCCTTCAGACCCATTACCCTCCTCTTCCTCAGTAAAGACTGAGCAGAAATACCTGTTCAAAATGTCAGCTTTACTGTTGTCATCCTCCACGAGGCCTCCATCTTCCCCTTCAGTCTCACTATATCCCTCCCTTGTCTTTATTTTCACTTATGTACCTGTAAAGGTTTTGTCCCTCTGCCACTGATTTTGATGTGTTCTTCTGTCTGAGCTTTGGCTTCCCTTACTGACCTCCCTGCCTCCCTTTGCTTCTCCTGGTACTTCTCCCTATCCCCTCTGCCTGTGTCTTTTGTATTGCCTGAATGCAATCTTTTGGCTTTCACTTTCTTTGCTACCTCTTTGGAAAACCATAATGGTCTCCTCTTCCTTTTCCTCTTGCTAACCTGCTTAATGCATAATTCTGTTGTTCTTGTAATCCCCATTTAAATACCTTACAGTTCCTCAACCCCTGATTCCTGTCCATTCCCTTAATGCCTCTTTCAAGTATCTCCCATTTTCCCAAAGTCTGCCCCCTAAAATCCAGGATCGTGTTTTTGTGTGGTTTGGTTCTGCTCTTTCTGTGATTTCAAACCACAATGACTGGTGGTCACTGTTTCCCAGGTGCTCCCCACTGTTACCCCATCACACTGTCCCTGTTTGTGAGCTCAAGGTCCAGTATTGCCTTCTGCTGAGTTGGTTCCATGACCAGTTGCTTGAGGAAGGCACCCTGAAGGGAGTCCAGGATAAATCTGCTCCTAGTTGATGCTGCTGCTGGGATGCTCCAGTCCACATCTGGAATATTGAAGTCTCCAACCAGTACTACCTCACACTTGTCTGCCATCCTTTGGATGGCTAGCATCAACTCTATCTGTTTCTTCCTCCTGGGCTGGTGGTCTATAGACTACACCTGTGCGGATGGCTGTCCCCATTTTCCTTTCCAGCTTAACCCACAGTATCTCTCCCCATTTTGTTCCTCCTGGATCTCTGTGACCCTTATGTCATTTTTACATACAGTGCCACTCTTCCTCCTTCCTTCCTGCTCTGTCTCTTCTGAATATGTTGTAGCCAGGTATGGTCATCTCCCAGTTGTGGTTATCATTACACCAGGTTTCAGTGATGGCCACAATGTCCAGGTCTGACTGTACCATGACAGCCTCCAGATCTTCCATCTTGTTGCTAAGGCTCCTGGCATTTGCACACATGGCTTT
The DNA here is from genome assembly GCA_016271365.2 of Neoceratodus forsteri. Lineage (NCBI taxonomy): Eukaryota > Metazoa > Chordata > Ceratodontiformes > Ceratodontidae > Neoceratodus > Neoceratodus forsteri. Next base: position 422,865,990 of record CM057451.1, read on the forward strand.
CCATGATTTGACCTCCCTAGACTGTTTCACTGTTCTACTCCAGCCCCTTCCTTGGTTGTAATTTATTGATAATTTGATGGGTTATATTTTTTGCCCCCTTTAAGTACATGGATAAGATTAGAGTTTTTTTGCAAAACTAAAGGAAAACAGCTTGTAATCTAACAGTAAGTGTATTAGTAGAGCTGAGCAAATGTGAATTCTGCTTTTGCTGAACTTTTGCAAAAGTTCACAAATGTTTTGGAATTTTCTGCACTTCTGCCTTTGGTGACACTAGAATTTTCTGAAAGTCTCTGGTGAATTTTCACCCTGTTCCTCAGAATTGTATGGCTCAATTGAAGAATAATACACAACTGTGGAATGATAGTTCCGAGGAATTCTGTTCTGCAGTTTAATGCATTAATCCGTGATACCTGTAATTATTCTGCAGTTAAGTTATCAGGTCTGTGGAATTTCATTCAGCAGTTTGACACATTAATCCACAATCCATACATTCATTCTACACTCAAGTGACTCGCTGAACTGCTGAATGAATGTATGAAATGTGGATTAATGTATTAAACTGTGAAAAGAAATTCTAAAGAACTGACCACCAACACTGATCAGTTCTGCAAAATTTCTTTTCACAGTTTAATACACTAATCCACAATTCATACTTTCATTACACTGTTCTAAATTGGAATTTCCATGAACGTTGCCAAAGTGCATTCCAAAATTTTTCAGAAGTGAAATTACAGCTTTTGCAAAAAATTCTGCCAGCAGAACATAATTTTGGACAGTTCTATATCTTTAATGAGGACCAATGCTTTAAAATCAACAAAGTGATTCAATATTTTTTTCAATTTTGTCTAATCCAGTAGTCTTGTTTAAATTTGACTGATTTAGTTGATGTGTACCATATTTGGCTTCAGAGCTCTGAAATATAATTGTGTAACTTTATTACCCAGAGGGGCATTCTGATTTATACTCCTAAGGTTGCTACTCACTTGAATATCATAATGCTCATACTTAACATTAGGTAGGTAACAAAGGTAAGAATTTGAACAACGTCTTGTTTGCATAGCAGAGAGATCTAGTCCCTCCTTATTTAGGAAATAAATATTCTGTCCTTTTCTGGTGTTTCTCTCAAATTGCTTTTTTGAGTTCCAATATTGGGCAGGGTTTTTGGTTTGGCTTATCCTATTTTGGTAACATATCTTTGTTGCCTTTTTATCATGCACTTGCATTTGTTTTTAAGCTTTTTTAAAGATTTAATATTGTAAGTGACAAGCACATGAGTGTCTACTGTCAATCAATTTCAATTTCTGCTCATAGTGAAATGGACTCCATCCACAAAAAACAGCAGTATTGTTACAGTGGCATGCTATCATATGCCACTGCAATTACCCAATAAAATGATACATACTTTGAAGTTTCATTTAATGCAAGATTATAAATAAAGCCATAATATAAAGAATAAGCAGGGAGGAAGTTGCAGATCAATTGGCCAGTGCTCAAAATGTTTCTAATCTGTTCATTGCCCCTTGTATGGAATCAGCATGACAAGTTTCTTCAGCAAGACATCACTTTCACCATATCATTTTTAACCACACTCTTGTTATTTAAAACTACTGTGTCTATTCAATTAGAGACAAAGCTTGACAGACAAAATTTGCCATGGGGGTGTTGGATCCTTAATACTTGTTGTATTGTTCATGATGCTATCAATGAAAGACAAGTACTGACATGCATTATTTAACTGTGGCACTTATAAAGTAGAGCAAAGGAACTGAAAGTCTAAAAGTGTATACTTCAAGGAAAAGTGGGTTTAAGGTTTATTGATTTTCATTTCCTATTGAAAAACATGATGCATAAATCAAATTTAGATGTTTGCATCATTTTTGGAGCACAGGTCATGTCAATCATGCTCAGTAGTAAGACCACCTTTAGTAGAGTAGACGATGGGGGAGGGTGGGAGTTATGACTGACAACCCTAACAGCACATTTTCATACTCCAGGCATTAGGAAATAAAGCAACCCTAAATATTGCATTAATGCAGTTTTTCTCCATGAATATCGTATATAAAAAAGAAAAGTTAAATCAGGCATTTTAGGAAGTGTTGTGTACTTCTTCAAATGCACTGTTGACTACTCTAGAACTCAAAACAAAACATGTAAGAAAAACAATACTAATACAAAATAATTCATTTTAAGAACAATCTTGTGGACAATGAGTTCAGGTAATCACTGTGAGAGATGCCAGATCTTGAGAATAATGAACACAGAATTACATTGTACAAAGAAGACATCACCTGTGAAAAGTCCTAAATCATTATACAGTAGTGATGGGTGAAATTTGTTAAACTATGCCAGATTGCAATTTTGCTAAATTTTTGAAAATTCTAACTAACTTTGTGGGATTCCATTGGCTGCAGGATTCTGAAATGTCAGAAGCAAAATGTAAACTGCAGGTAAATAATACCTTGATTACATATTATACTGTCAATTTGTTTTAGACAAGACAAACACATTCCGGGTGGTATGGCCATAGATTCCCACAAACTAAAGAAAACAAATTGACAGTTTCTATAATCTGTGAAAAAGCTAAGCTGTGGTTTCTATTTAAATATTTGTTGAATTCTGCAGAATTTATTGAAAATCTAAAAGGCATTTCACAAGCATAATTACCATTCTACCTAAATTCTGCAGGCTGAATTACACATTCTGCTCAGCTTCGTTCAATAGTTAATTGAGAGTGCTGGTAAGGTATATGAGAAACTAGAGATGAAACATGTAAACATGTAAACTTACAGTAGCAGAATGTTTTTTTGATTTGTACAGACACTGCCACTGACAACAACTCAGTGAGGGTGGACATTCAAGCAGGGAATTATAAAACCAAAAAAGACAGTAACAGCAGATAAGAAAAAAAAAGGACACCAACATGCAATACATGAGTTGGAACAAGGATTTGGTCAAATATTACATTCTTACTTCAAGTAGTCTTTATTGCAGACTAAAAAATAATCAAGTCAAAGTTTGGACTTTGAGAAAGGTAAATGCTGTAAAGAAATGACAAAATTACCCATTGGTAAAGTATTAAGTCTGCAGAGGTTAGCACTGCATAATTCTGTCTAAAAAACAAAACACGCCACCTCTTTTTCTCCTCCCCCACTCTCATGGCCCAAGCCATAAAATATTTTCCTTCCCACCAACCCACTCCCCATCCTCTACTACATGGTCCTGATAATAAAGATCTCTGCCCCCACCCCACACACATAGTACTGCAACATCCCACCTTTTCCCTTCTTGATCCCAATAATATTTAAATATCACCCTTCTCCTGATGCAGTTTGCATACCAACACCAGTACACCAATACCATAGAGATAGCAACTGTTTCACTCCATCACTCATCACGTCAGCTGGATACCACCTGAATGAATGAGAGAAAAACATGCTCACATGCATTTCTTTGAATTCCTTAGATGCCCTTTCAGGATCTTCAGGTGCCATAATATGTAATTTTCACTGTTGGCTTCTAAACATTACACAACATGCAGCAACCATGGAGATACCCTGGAGAGATGCCTCAAACTGTAACACCCATACCCATTATTCCCTTATTCATGTATCATTAAAAAAGCAACAATATGTGTTCTAGGTTTGTCTCCCAATGACATAATGATAAATGTAGCTCACCACACAGAGAACCCATGTTCATATGTCCATGTCCTGAGCCTGGTCTGTGACACATCAGGAGGCAATATTTTTTTTTTGTTTGTTTTGTTTTTTTAGGAGGCAGTGTTAGAAGTGCCCAATTATGATGCCTTCTGCCTCAGGAGCTGGCTCAGTGAATGGCTCATGCCATTACACAACTGCTATCTGGTTGTCCAAGGGAGGGAATCATGTATGCAGCAATGCAATGATTCAGATAGGTTAGTTGGTGGTGAAATCCTGGTGCCAGCATGATGTACTGTAGGATTCAGACTTTGTACGCAGAGATCACACATTTCAGTGCTGGTCTGTCATTCACAGTTCACTGTGTGATGCTTTCACAGACCACGCCTGAGATGTCTAAAAGACCTGTCATTTGGAGTTGTGCCCAAATGGTCTGAAATGAGAGACAGGGGAATGAAGAATATGGGGAAACAACTGTTGCACTCAGGATAACTTTCCCACCCAGTTATGGTGCCCTGATCCTTGGGTCGTCCACCTCCATTTTGGTTTGGAAAGTCAATCTGGCTCTTTTCTAGGAAGCATCACTCAGAAATGTACTTCTAGAGTGGTACAAAAAGTGACATATCGTGGGTATCTGTTTCTAGTGGTGACTATACCAAAAGGTATGAAATCAAGGGCATATGAATGGGATAAAGTTGAGCCTGTGTATCACTGAGCAAGAACAGAAAACAGAACATACAAAAAGCAATTTGTTCTGGCCAACCCAATGCTACTCAGTAGCACATTGCACCAGCCCATGGGATAACAGTGCTTAAATGGGAGGGGAAGGTTTTTTTAATTGGTAGTTATTGATAATGTTCTAATTTACAAGACAAAATTCATAGCTCCTTTTCTTTTATTTAGTAAGCTTTTTATTCAGTCACAAGGCTGGCCAATTTTGGCACAACCTCTGCCCACAGCTCTGTCAGCAATCCACCAGGAGTGGGACTTACCATCCCCAATGTTCCCCCCTGGCTTATCCCCCAGGGTGCAGCCTTTGAGGGCTCCAGGCTTTCCCCCATTGGAAACCAAGGCTCAGTGTCCAGGGAACTCTTCCCCATTGTTTTCCACTGGCTTACCCACCCAGGTAGGGCTGTCAGAAGGGGCCTGGCTGTCCCCCCCATTAGAACCTGAAGCTCTGTGTCTAGGTAGCACCACAGAGTGATGGTGTAAGAGCTGTGAGACAAGGTGAGCTGCATACTGCATGGCCCTATTTTCCATTTTCTAGTCAGAAGGCATAATGTGCAATGACATCAATGGCAACTCTCCAACATCTGCCCCCCGCCACCAGCAAGCTCCACCGGTCAGTTTCCCCAGCCTCCACTAGAGGTCCATCATGTGCCAGCAGCTATCCCCCCCCCAGAGGAGGAGAGCAGTCCCTGGGATGCTCAATCCACCCCCCTAGTCAGCCCCCTGACTTCTTGGTCTGTTCCCAAATTCGGGACATGGGCATCACTAGCAGAAACACTACTGCTGTATCAGTGGGCTGGCTAGAAATTCATAACTCCAAATAATCTATATTTAATTGTACCTGAATAAATATTGACATGAGAACTGTACTTTTTAAATATTTTCTCTGGACAACATTCTATATAGTTAATGGAACCAGTACTTTGGATTTTTTACTATGACTCAGTTTGGGTACACAATGCTTATCTGGAGCTGTTGACCCAGAAGAACAGTGCTCAGAGTTCTGTACACAAACCGTAACATAGTGCTAGTTCCTTGAAGACAACTGTACAGAATATTTCTCTTGAACAGAAAACAATACAAAATACATTTTTTTACATAAAATTGTTCTTGAGCATAGTTAAATATGGGTCATTTGGAGGTATAAATACTGTCTCTGAAAATAAGAACAGGACACAAGACGTTTTCATCAGACAGGAAGATTTGGATTTTTACCATGACACAAATGAGCTGCTTAACAACAGGTAGACATTAATCATCCAATACATGAGTACCCCTTGCAAACCATTAAAATCATTATGATTACTGTATTATTTATTTGTAAGTTGCATTTCCAGAGCTCTGGATGCTATGAAGTGCATAGTTCAATTAATACATTAAAAACACTATGCTTCAATAACTGTTTAAACAGAATAAGAAAAACTGTCTATTATATGAATAAAAGGAACCTTAAAAAAATAAGAGCAGCAAACAGTGAAAAGGCACAGTCATGTAAGCAAACCTGCTTACAAATTGAGATCTACAGCAAATTCCTACCTGTGGAGCTCAGTAGGTGATAGAGACAGTGTAACTTTTTAAAGTCCCTACAGCTGAGTGGCTATAAATTATTCAGAAACTTAAAGGTTGTAGTTAAGGCCATATACTGAATTGTTCAAGACCTGGAGTTGATTCTGGCTACAGAAACAGTTGTGTATCTTATTACATCCAGGTAATTGCTGTTGTGATGGTTATTACCTGTTATAGAACAGAAGTTCTGCATAATGAGAAACTTCACACGGCAGGGGGTAAAGTATAAGAAAAAGGTCAAGAACTCCTACTGCTGTAGGAAGTCTAAAATACTCAGACTCTACCTGTTAGAATTTGGCTGAATGCAAGTTCTTTAAATTTTCTTTTCACTTCTTACTTGCCCCAATCATGATCAGACTCTCATTCCACTATCCAGATTCACAGGCTTTAACATTGCTTCTACAGGGATCTGACTGCCTGGCTGCCCATGTCTCCATTCAACGACCCTTGAAACTCCAGGGAGCGTCCACTGGGAATATCTTTGTCCACAGTCTGGATGGCCTCTGTCTGGGAAGATCTGTGTGCTCCTTGTGCATGCCACAACAATGGAGTCAGGAAAAGGTTGGGTGGATGAACTACAGGCCCCAATCGGTAGATACAGTTGTGAATGTATGAATTAACAGCTGAAAAGTTGGGTCACTTTCCTGTTCACTTCCCAGATGCCCACCCTGTTCTCTTCCAAGATGCCCACCTTTTAGGAAACAGCTGTGCATGTTTGCATTAGCCAATGTACTACACTTTTGTGTTTTCTGCACTCTCAGTTTTACCAGCTATATTGCAACCTAAGGTCTCCCATATGGCAAAGCTGGAGTCATTGATACCCCAGCTCTGCAGATGGGAGCATTCTCTGGAATGCTCAGTCTTTTGTCAACACATTAAAGGACTGACACCCACAGCAATGGCAAGATATATTTCTTCAGTATTTTAGTTAATTCATAAGCACTCTTCAAAAGCTATGTGATATCCCCAACATTTCACGGATGGAAATAATCTTTTTCAACAGCACAGTTTTTCTGTATAATAAACTATAATGAAACAGTTTTACATGATTGTTGTCACATAAATTCACATTTTAGAAAATACATTCAACATACAAGTCATTACTCATTTTAGAAAAGTCACCAGAGTGAAATGCTCAAAATTCAAAAAACAGCATTCCCTGCTCAGGACATACTTAAAGGGAAACAGCTAATCATTCACAAATTCTCCTGCATTCTGGCCAGACAACCTGCTAGCCATGTACTGATATCCCCGCTGAATCCTTTTTGACAAGCTGCGCTGGCTGTTCTGGGCTTACATGTCATGTCATGACAGGCTGATGTCACGACACTCATGGAACAATGCTCCCTAATCTGCATTTACAGGGGTGCCAGCCATGATGCAACGCAGTAATACTGCAGTATGTCACAAAATGCTGCAGTGTACTGCAAGGAACAGTTTAATGCAATGGCAACTAAGCCCTTTTGTCATGCAGTATATTGTGACATGTCACTTTCTTCAAGTTATTGAATTGCATCGTGGCTAGCTCCACTGTATATGCAGATAAAGTCAGTGGATGTTCCCTGAACAATGAGCAAACACCTCCCTGAGAATGCACTGTAGCTGTCCATAAACTAAGAATATTTGGTACATGTAACTTAAATAAAGCCTTGCAGATCTAGAAAGTTCAAAATGTGGTGGCTACTTATGCATCTCTCGGGAGGTAAACCTTCAGAAAAGGAGATCAGATACCAAACACATATGGGGCACCCAGGACACTTCACAGATATCTTGGTATCAAAAAGGTGTGCAAAAAATGTATAGTAATCCTTCTTTTACCCACCAGCTTTGGTACATCCTAGTATTTGGTGGATAAAAGAGGGTGGCAGTTTTCATAACAAAAATCAAAGAACAAATGGAGTTGCCATTTACAGGCAATCTTGATTGTCAGGGGTTTCCTGCAAGAAATGGCAAGGATGGGATAGAGAGATGGAGGAATGGGGAAGGCAGGCTGGAGGGGTGGATGAGAGGCCAAGTGACATCAGGGGTACGTCTTATGACATAAGGGGAGTATTGGAGCTAAGGGATTGGCCAAGGGGTAGAGAGAGGCAGAGGTCCTGAAAGGGTTCTCAAAGCAGTGCAAGGGAGACTTCTCCCTCTTTCTGCTTAATTGTTCACTGCAACATTTAGCACATCACTTGGCAGCAGGTTTATTGAATTCACATTAAGGTAAGGCTAGTAAATAGTTTTTAAGGAGCGATGGCCTGCACCCAGATGAAAGGCTGCAGGCATCCCAATTCTTGTTTTGCTGTTTTCTATTATATTGTGTTTGATTGCTGTATATCTGTGGAGCATTGTTGAATTTCAGTTAATTTCAATTGGTTTTCAGTATTAGGGTGTATTGGTTCATTTGGTTGCAAACAATTGCCATTTGGTCAAGTTCTGCTTGGTTATAGATTTACTTTTAATTGGAAGTTACATAACCTACTGCTGAGCTAGGCCGTAGGCACACTTTGCTGCATTTGCCAAGCAGTGTTATTTTCAGAATAGTGAGGCAGGGTCATCAGATGGTGGTTTGGGGAGCAGCTTTTGAAGGAGTAACGGGTGTGCCTTTTGTTCCAGAGTGCTCAAGGCCTGATGGACAGCTTTTTGGTTCAGGAATAGGGAGGGCTCTGTTTCTGGTCGAGTTGCATTGGTGGTAAGAGGCGATTAGGCTACTAGGTCTTAGGGGCTGCCACACACAGGCTGGCAGCTGGGTTTAGGCAGGAGTGCAGCCTTCTGTCAGGGTGGGCCTGTGTGGTGCCAAGGCTAAAAGGAGGTCAGGTCCACGGCCCAACACAGTGCATGGGTGGCGGATTGTTGTTGGGTTCCCAGTTCCGGTGGATGGGCCAGAGAATGGCTGGAGTGAAGTTGGTGGTTCGGGAGTGGGCTCTGTGCGAGCGACTGAATTTTCTGATGATAGAGACTTGTGCCCTGCATCGGGGCAGCTGAGCAAGGGTCGGGTCTTTTTGCGGATGTGCATGGTGCAGGCACAGGTCTTGCTCAGCCTGTTTGAGGCCCTTTAAAGTTTCAAAACAAATGGAATAAAACAGGAATAGAGGCAATTACAAAATCATGCAGCGGGGCCGCCAAGGAGCAAGGCCAGTACATGAGCTGGGCTGGCTGGGTTTGTCGTAGATGGTGGAGGTGGAATACTAAAACAAAAAAAGTGTTTTTTCCTGCAGAGAGTGGAACAGGGGACCGTGGGGGGATAAAAGGGCAAGGAAGGGAGCAGAAGGTGAAAGGCCAGCTGCAAGGTGGTCAAAAGGGTGAAGTCACAAGGCAGATGGAAGCAAGCTTGTGAGAGACCAGGCCCATTTCATGTCCAGGTGGCTTCTAATTGTTATCTTATGATATCATGTGTCCCATTCAACCTTTTTCATAGTATGTATAAGGAAATAATATGGTGCAGCCTTGCTATCAATCTTGTTAAAGTTTGCAGATGCATTCTGCCATATAACTATACTTGGGCTTTTACAAAGAATTACATCTCTAGTATAAGCAGCAGTAAATGAGATAAATAGCACAGGAATGTATATCATTGGGGAGGCCACATGGATCAGAGGTTACACAAAATGGCAGCCAACCACAGGGTGACAAGATTGCCTGTCGACATGAGGGAGGCCATGTGGCACAGAGATAACAAAATGGCAGCCAACCACAGGGACACAAGAGAGTGGACTGGCCACATGAAGGAGTTAGGACTCCAAGGAGGACTACAGGAGTTTAGGTGGACCCACACACAATTTTGTGGTGCCTGATTATGGGATTGGCCTCTAGGAAAATTTAAAAATAAATAAATAAAAAGAGAAAGCAGATAAAGTTAAAGGTTCTGCAGCTTTGGTCAGAGGTCACCACAGTTGTCTCCCATAAGGAGGTACAAGTCACATATTTGTGTCCATAATCACAGAGAGGTGGCAGGGTCAGAGCTGGGGCAATGGCTGATGGGAGATTGTTTGGGAGAGTCTGTCAGCAGATGGCAGGTAAAACAAAAAAACAAAACAAAAAGAAAAAACAAAAGTAGTGGGAAGAATGATGAAACATGGAACATGAATATGGTGTGCTGCACAGTTGTTGGATAATATGGATAGCATCCCCAATGTATCAAGGGGCACTAAGCAAAAGACCAGACCCGGGCAGCAATGCAGGGCCTGAAAGGCAGCAGGGGGGTTGATAGCAGAAACTCGATTGACACAAAGGATGGGAGAACACACAACAAAGTGCAGCAGGGATAGTAAAGGAGGCAAAGAATTTCTTATATACAAAAACCAAAAAAAGAAGAATCACGCTGGGCGAGGACACTAGAAAGGAAACCTTGCAGTATCTCATCATAATAACTTTGGTTTTATATTTTGTCCCCATCTAGTTTCTCACAGGATGGTGCCAAAGAAGACTCCAGTCCCAACATCCAGTGCCCAGCTGAGGGAGGAAGTGACGGCACTGATGGGGAAAAATGAAGGAGCTCATCGACGCTTCCCAGGGTAGGAAGGAAGAGGAGGAGGAGGTGAATAGGAAGAGGAAGGCACCACCAGGGCCAACTAGAAAAGGAAAAGAAAAGCGCCCCACCACTGCCGGTTCCTGAACCAGCCCCACAGGCCCCTGTTGAGCCCCTTTCTAAGCCAGAGGAGCCTGATACAAGGAATGATAAGGGTAAAGTAGATCTAGCAGAGGAGGGCAGCCTCAAGGATTATTTAGAAGGAATTATAGGTGACAAGAGCAAGAAGGGTATGAAGAAGACTGAGAAGATGTTGAAAGAATTAAAATGGGACAAAGAGGTTGAAAATGGGGATGGATCAGGGGCAAAAGGGGGACAGGCAGGGGCAGAAGGGGTTCCCAGTTTCACCCTAGGGGAACGCATTCCTCTTTCCATGAGATAAAAAATATGGAAAGGTGAGCATGTGGATATCTTTGCTTTAGTTGTTAGTCTGCGAGAAAATATGAGCAGGAGACAGCTGGGAAATCTGAGATCGCCATAGCAATGACAGTGGTTGGTAAAACCGCAGATTAAACAACATACAAGGGGAAGACCATTGAGGCATGGCAGGAAAGTTTTATCGTATTCAGAGCCATAGTGCTAGAGAAGCAGCCCATATTGGCAGTCCAGCTGTTATCATACTCAGCCATAATTCAGGATGCATACAAAATCAATGGTTCAAATATGATGGGGCATTCCACCACAGGATGGTAGTAAGGGGGGATTTAAGATGGACATTTCAACAAGGTATTGCTTCGAACTACGAGACAAGGGGGGTGCATATCCAAAGGGTTAGACAAACCTCAAAATAGACCAAGTCCAGGAAGGTGAACACACTCCACAGATTGATGTCCAGACACTGGTTTGAATAATCCAAAAAATTATATTCTTTTGCAAAGTATCAGGTATAATGACCGCAAGTGAATCAGACAATCTCACTGGTCACTCCAGACCCGGTGCTTTGATTCCACATTGACCCTTCATTGTGGGCAGCAGGGAAGGAGGTAGGAAAGGAGGCATTAACCCAATGTCCAAGACATGTGGGGTTATAATAAAGCATCATGCTCATGGGCGAACTGCAAGTTTTGGCACATGTGTTCCAAGAACATGGGACAGCACCCAGTGTCATGTTGCAAGGCCCTGGAGAACTGAGGCAGCACTCAGCAATTAGTGGAGTAGCCCTTTTGGGGCATACGCAGGAGCTCAATGGGCAGGGGTACAGCAGGGTAGGAGGGGTCAAGAGTCAGGCAACAGAGGATGGCACGGCTCTGGCTCATGAGGTATTCAAGGAAGGAGACAAGAGGAAGGGAGATGAGTTTTTTCCCAGGCAAGAACACCTCTAAGAATGGAAATAATTATGAAATGGACCATAGGTTATCCAGGTAAGAAAGCCGGGCAATTGCTTGGGGGGGGGGTTGCAAGGCTTTACGCTAGGGTAGCAATGGTTAAGGAAAGGCATGATGGCCAAAAACTTTAGATCAGTAAGAGGAAAGGATGACATAGTGAGGTGGAAGTTAGTGAAACTGTTGAAGGCAGGGAGAATAATGGTGCTGTTCCAGGGACTTCAATGTGAGGACAGCCAGGTGTCCTCATTGGTGGTGGTACCAAAGAAGCAGGTGGGGGCATTCCACCTGATACACCATCTGTCATATCTGGATGGGGCATTAGTGAATGGCTACATCCCCAAAGAGCTCAGTGCAGTGTCATACACACCACTTGACCTGGTGGTCACAATGATCAGGGTTGTGGGAGATGCATGGCTAGGAAAACTGACATAGAGACAGTGTTCTGGCTGTTGCTGGTAAGGCCAGTGGACTAGGGCCTCCTAGGTTTTAAATTCAATGGAGGGTATTACTTCAATAAAGCCATGCCTATGGAATGCTCAATTGCATTAGCCACATTTGAAATGTTTAGCTCTTGGGTCCAATGGGTGTTCGGGGAGAGATATAGGCACAAAACAGTGGTACACTACCTAGATGACTTCCTTCTGATTGGGGAGAACAGGCTAGAAACCACTTCTATGCTGAGGGATTTCCATGAGGTGTGTGGAAAAATAGGAATACCTTTGGCAGAGGAAAAGATGGAGGTACTGGCCAGGAGGTTGGAATTCCTTGGGATAGAATTCAATATGGAACTTGAATTGTTCTGTCTGTCACAGGCCATGGTCACCAAGCTAAAAGGACTGTTAAAGCATGTCAGTGCAAGGCAATGGGTGTCACTGGTAATGGTGCAGCAATTGTTAGGGCACCTAAATTTTGCTTGAAAGACTATAGAGCCTGGAAGGGCCATCATGAGACAGTTAGGGTGAGTCACTGGGAAGGTGAAGCTTCCCCACCATTGGGTGGACATTTTGAAGGGGGTTCATCAGGACATAGAGGTGTGGGGACAATTCATGGATGAGTACAATGAAGTGATGTTCTGGTAGGGGGCGTGGGTATGGCACATGGATTTAGAACTATACACCAATGTAGTGGGGGCATGGGGTATGAGTGCCTATTTCAAATGGGAGTGGATATCCAAGGCATGGCCAGATGAGTGGAAATGGAGGGGGTTAGTGAGAGACATTACCTTTCTGGAGATATTCCCCATATGGGTAGCAATGGTAGTATGGGGGATGCAGATGAGGGACAAGTGGATTGTTTTTTGGTGTAATAACAAGGGTGTGGTGGAGGTTATCAAAAAAACAGAGGGGTCCACTGAGACAGTGACCAGGGTTCTATGTCAGCTTGTACTAGTGGGCTTAAAACTCAATGTATACTTCAAGGCAAAATATATTGAGGGAATACACACTGACATTGCTGACAGTCTTTTCCGTCTTCAGTTGGACAGGTTCAGGTCTTTGGTTCCACGAGTAGCCACCATGTAAGACACCTAGACCAGACTCCTTACTAGTGAGGTGCAGCATTGCCTATACCCAATCGGAATGCGAGGGCTTATCTGCTCTGGTGTCTGATTGGCTTCTGCAGTCTGCTTCTGTGTCTCCCTCAATACTAAGCTAAAGTCTGATTTTCTGTCTAAAACTCACATAAAAAAGAGCTGTACTTACTTACTGCCTAACAGTTATGACCTCTATTTTTCCCTGTTTAGAATGTCAGGAGTTGGGACTCTGTTTGATTACACTCCTTTCTGAATTTCTGTGGTTGGGCCAGTCTTTAGGCATCAAGGAATACCCAATTCTGTTGTCCTGCTGTTTTGGTCCTCCTGATAGTTTAGATGTTCCATTTCCATGGCCCAGTATTTAGTACCAACCCCTTCTTCCATCCCCTGCCAAGGATATGCTATCCATGGGCTCCCTGTCCATAGGTGTGGGAAACCTGGGCACGGGGCGGTCAGCGCTACCACCACCTGAGAACCTAAGCTCGGACTCCCCATTAGCAAAGCATGGCATTAGCAGCCATCCAATCAGAACGTGAGCACTCTTCGGTGTTGGCTTCCAATTGGTTCCTACAGTCTGCTTCTGTGTCAGTTCTAAACCAAACATAAATATGATTTCCATGCTGAAATTTGCCAGAAAAGAGCTAAAATTACTTTTCTCTTTGACTGTTAAGACCTGTATCCTTCTGTTTAGAGTGTTACATTTAGTGATGCTGTGTAATTACCCTACATTTGAAATTCTGTGCTTGCATCAGCTCCCTACACGAGCGGCTGATCACTTCTCCCTGCTGAAGTTCCTACTAAGCCTCATCTTATGTCCTCCTTAAATATTACAGAAGCACTCTGAACTGATATGACTGATGTAACATTGAGTACTTATTTTGCATTAATTGCATTAATTGTTTTTTACTTGTGTTATTTGGCTCTATTGTAAATATCTCTATATGCACTGTACCATTTGATCCGGAGCCAACCAGGTCCATCTTGTAAATGAGCTTGCTCAGTGATGTTCATCTGCATAAATAACGATTTTGATTGATTGACTGATTGACTGATTGAGTAGAGATGCAGCGAAATTAAAATCCGCTGGCGAAGTGAATGCGAAATGGCCACTTCGCATTGTCATAACGCCACACAAAGTGGTCATTGGAAAGTACTCACTTCACCTTGTTATTATGACTTTGCTTTGTCATTTCGCCTTAACGCAAAGTAAGGTGAAGTGACAATATAGGCAGCCCCACCACACATTACATGGCTTACAGTACTGTAAAGTCACATGCTTTAGCCAGGCAGGAAGGAAGTGCATCATACAAGCAGATACTTTCACTTTCTCCTGTACTGAGTAACAGAGAGGAGGCATTTTGTAGGAGGAGAGTAGAGAGCATTGTTGTTGTTGGTAAACGTGCTCAAACCCAAAAGCTTTTTTAAAAGCTAATTGTTTAGGGGTTTTTTTTGTACTGTTTTGGTAGTTCATTTTTTCTTGTGGTGACTGATTTCTTTGCTTTACAGGTTTTGTTTTGTGTGTGTGTGTGTGTCTGTGTGCGAGGCCTGTGTTGTGTGAATGTGTGGTCTGTGTTGTGTAGTGTCTGTGAAGTCATTGGCATCGCTAGTCAAAAAGGGAAGGAAGGATGGTTTTGAAATGGAGCAGGGACAGGATCTGGAACATCCAAGTCAGGAGAGAATGTGTGGGACTGTGCCTGGGGCAGTGGAACCATGTGGCAGTATTGCTGGCAGGAGGGGAGGAGTGCGCACATGTGGGGGGCTTGGCCGGGTGGTGCTGGACCACCCAAAAATCTTTGGTCCCCCCACCCAGAAGCAGCAGCAGCACCACCACGACCACCAAGTCCACCACCACCACCAGTGGCAGCCACAGGAGCTCCAGCAGCACCGCCTCCAGAGCAGGAGGTTGAGCCCCACCATGACCAGGCTGCTGACACAACATCTGACCCTCCAGTGTCTGGTGCCCCCCCCCCGCAACTCCCCAGTTTGGCAATTTTTCAACTGTGTTGGTGGGGACAGCAGCCTGGGCATATGCAGACTAGACTTTGTGGGGTGGAGGTGTGCTGTGGCCCCCAGGGGACACATCTGGGGACTGGGGGCCAGCGCACCCATATGTTGAATCATCATAAGGTGGAGTGGCAGGTGGCCACAGAATGGGCCAGGCCTCCACCTGCTGGCTTTTCTGTGGCAGTGGTAGAGGGTGCAGCTGTTGTGCATCACTGGAGCAGGAGGAAGGCCACAGCAGAAGCTGCTCAACCACCACCACCAGCACCACCCTCACCACCACCACCACTACTACCTGATGTACCACCACCAGTGAACCTCACAATGCTTGCAACTCAGGCAGACATTGTGCTTTTGTGGGTCGTGGTTAAAGAAAATAATGAGAGGGTGGGTGCTGTCCAGCAGCAGTTGGAGCAGATAGAGTGACTCCAGTCAGAGATTGTGTCACTCCTCCAGCTGCTGCTGGACCAGCAGGGGGTCCCCCATTAGCTTTTTTTTTTACGGCACAACGCCCCCAACACTGTAGTGTTTTGTCTTTTGTTTAATATCAAAGAGAGGGAAGGCCACAGTAGTAGTTTAAATATATACATACACATACATACATACTTACTTACATGCTCCTTATTGCCCTGTTATTATAATCCGGTGCCTCAGTAATGTTTACTTTCTGTTGTGGAGTGGTTAGGGAAGTGGAGACAGATCAGTCTCCTGAACACTGACTATAAAATATTGGCATCCATATTATGTTGCAGATTACAGAAAATAGCTCCATCAGTGATTCATCCTGTACTGTCCTGTTCAGTACCAAGCAAGACCACACAACAAAATGTAGCCTTTATAAGAGATGTTTGTGAGTTTGGCAGCCAAAAAAAAATTCCTTGCTACTTGATTGCCCTGGATCAAACCAAGCCTTTCAACAGAGTGTCACATGACTTCTTACATTTAGTTTTAGAGAAATATGGAATTCCCAAACAGTTTCAGACATGGATGAAAATTTTATATCTAAATGCTCTTATATACCCCACTGTAAATGGGCTAATGGGACGGGGTTTATACAGTAAATGGGGGTGTGAGAGGGGTGCCCATTGAGTCCCTTGTTGTATTCATTCATATTAGACCCAGTCATTCATTTGATCATACAAGACAGTGACATTTTGGGAATTACACCGACAGTGACAATAGCTCCCCAAATAATTTCTGCATATACTAACATGCTAACATACTATTTGCCAGCAGATTAGGCCTTACGGTCTATCGAGTCTGCTCGAACCTCAGATCCCTAGATGGGTGCCGAGGCCCTCCCTTCCCCTCCTTTGTGTTCCAGAAACCCCTATCATCCATCCCCACCCCCCTGGGACAGGCCATCATCTGATACATCCACTTTCTGTGTCAGTCCCACCCTCTCTTGAAGCCCTCCACTGTGGATCTCTGAACCAGCTGCCAGGCAGTGCATTTCTTCAGGGTCCACCACCCTCTCAGTGAAAAACCTCCTCCTCTTTTCCCCTCACCCTTCCACCTTCCAACTTCAAACCATGCCTCCGTGATACCTCCCTGCTTTAGCTCCAAAGATCCTCCATGTTTACCTCTATTTATTCCCTTGAGGTACTTGAAGACCTCAATCATGTCCCCACTGTCTCTTTCTCTTCCAATGAAAACAGGCAGAGCTCCTCAAGTCTGTCTTCATACGTCAAATCCCCACAGCCTCTGATCATCTTAGTTTGCCCTCCTCTGTACCCTCTCCAGGATCTGTATGTCCCTCTTCAAGTGTGGTCTCCAGTACTGTACACAGTACTCAAGGTGTGGTCTAACCAGTCAATTGTACAGCGGCAGAATCACTTCCTTGCTCCTAGAGGTGATCCTCCTTATGATGCATCCCAACATCCTGTTTGCCTTGCTAGCTGCTCTCCTGCACTGCTCAGAGTTATTCATACATGCATCCACCATGACCCCTACGTCTTTTTCCCCTATTGAGGCCTCCATCGCCTCCCCTCCCAGGGTGTACCTGTGTTTAGGGTTTCCCTGCCCAAGATGCAACACCTTGCACTTGGTGATATTGAAATTGAACTTCCATGTGTGAGCCCAGCTTTCCAGGGTGTCCAGGTCCCTTTGCAGGGCCAACCTCCCCTCTTCTCCCTCAACTACTGCTCCCATCTTGAAGTCATCAGCGAAGAGACTCATTTCACACCCTATACCCTCCCTGATGTCCGATATGTATGCATTAAACAGGATCGGACCCAGGACTGAGCCCTGCGGCACCCCACTACCAACCTCTCTAGGGTTCGAGAGCTCCCCACACACCACTACTCTCTGGGTGCATCCAGCTAGCCAGTTTTCAATCCATCTGACCATCAAAGGGCCTACTCCTAACCCCATCAGTTTCTCCACCAGACCGCTGTGGGGGACAGAGTCAAACGCCTTGCTGAAGTCCAAGAATAATACATCCACAGGCTTTCCCCAGTCCAGTTCTGATGTTACCCATTCGTAGAACTGCACAAGATTGGTTTGACATGATCTACCTGGCACAAACCCATGTTGCCGACTATCCAGACCTCCCACCTCCTCCAAGTACACCCCCAATCGTTCCTTTAGTATACTCTCCAATACTTTTCCCACCACCGAGGTCAAACTGATGGGTCTATAGTTACCTGGTACTTCCCTCGACCCCCCTTTATGGATTGGCACCACATGTGCCTCTTTCGAATCCCTAGGTACCCTCCCTGACTCAAGTGACCTGTTGAAGAGCTCCGCCAGGGTTGCAGCCAGTATGTCCGCCAATTCCCATAGTACTCTCAGATGAATGCCATCCAGCCCAGGAGATTTGTCTTTCTTTAGGGCCTTGAGGGCTAACCACACCCTTTTGGCGGAGATAGCATCATCTGTCCCCTCCACCTTACTGCCATTTTTATCCTTATCCAGATGTGACACCCCTGGGGTACTTCTCCTTCCCTCTTGCTCCATTTCTGTTGCTCCCCTGATCCCACTCACTGCCGCTTCTATCCCCATAATGCCTTGCTTTGTAGATATCCCATCCCTCCCTAGTAAACACAGAGGCAAAGTACTATAAATACCTCTGCCTGGTCCCTCGCCTCTTCCACCCACCCTCCTTCTGATCTCAATCTGCTGAGATGGCCCTTAGTTTTTCTCCACTCCCCAATGTACCAGAAGAACCCCTTTTCCCCTCCATGTAACCCCTGTGCCAGCCACTGGTCTTTACTGGACTTGGCTCCCCTCACCATCAGGGTGACTTTTCTAGATGCAAGATGGTACATTTCCTTATCCCTATCCCCTCTTGTTGTTTTATATTTTTTATAGGCCGCTTCTATGCAGATGATATTTGTTTAACTCTAGAAACAGAAGATTCAGCCCTTAAAACCATGAGAGTATTACAAATCTGTGCTATGCTTGCTGGAGCAGAAGTAAATTATAACAAAAGTATGGGCATATATCTGGGGGAGGGCCCCTTTTGCTCCAATATAGGGCAGATTTATATTTCAATTGGAATGATTAAAATTCTAGGATACCAATTTGGGAATGGGGATTTAGCTCTTCAACACTGGACAGAAAAACTAGAAATAGGGGAAAGTAAGGTACATCTCTGAAAATCATGGTCTCTGTCAAAACAAAAGAGAATACTGATAATTAAGAAGTTTCTATTACAGATATGTTTTCATATCAGCTCTATTTTTCCTATTCCAATGACCTTAGACACAAAAATACTTAGCTGTTTTTTTTTAAATCGTGTGGGGCAGTCGCCTAAATCCAATTGAAAGGGATTACACTTATCTGAAACTCATACAAGGAGGGTTAGGAATGTTACACCCTTTAGTGTTTTATCTGTCTTTTTTTTTTACATTCTAATGTTGTGACATAGAATGGGAAGGAGAAACACCCTTGGGAACTATGATCAGAGACATTATTTCACCCCTTTAAGATAAAATGGTGGGTGGAAGTCCTTAGAGTCACTAAAGCACTCCAGATCCCAGATTTTTCCATTCCATTGATTAAAAAAATTAGGTTATGGAAAATGACAAAGTCACAATTGCAAGTCTTGCAAAGGAAAGCCTTGTATAATGAGATGATGGCCCACAATTTTACAGTAATGGTAGATTTTCTGAAATGCCTACCCATAAGGGTAGGCATGGCTCTTAAAATACTGACAGACAAAAAGAGTTACTGCAGCATGGTGGGATGTGCCATGGCTAAGCTGTCATGGGAAACTAGGGGTTAAGGGAAATCTAAAGCACAAACCAGTGTCAGAAAGATAATGTATTCGATTAGAGTGTTTGGGTGTAGAGTAAACAATGGAGCATTTCTTCCTTGATTGTGTATATGCCAAGTCATTTTGGGCAGATCTGGCAGCTAGATGGCAATGTAGGCCAATATAGCCTATAACTTATGAAATATTAGTTCTAGGAGATTACTTTGGGTTAGCCACACGATATCATTACAGTACTCTAAATTTTATCTTTTCCTGTAAAAAGTATTATTTGTGGCAGATAAGGTGTACATTCTCTTTGCACCATATCAGTACCACAACAATAGTTTTAATTAAACAGATAGAACAAGCAATTTTTGCATTGAAAGAGAAAGAATGGGCATGTTTAGAACCTGTACAGTATTAGCATATGTGGAGACATATACCATGGATTTGACATTTCATTAAAAAAATACAAGTAGTCATATGTGCTTTGAAACTGTGAGGGAATAGCTAAAAAGTTTTCTAGGAGGATAGGTGGAAGATATTGATTTAAAATATCAATGGAATGTTATTTGTTTTGTTAATTTTGTTTATGATGAGAGTAATTGTACATTATTGGGGGTTTATGTTTGTTGCCAATTGTTTCCTTTCTGAATTGATGTTATGGTTTTCTCAATAAATAATTCCCCCTACTCTCCAGCAGGGGGAACCTCTGGTCAGTTCCCAAGATGGGCGATGCTCTGGAGGAGAAGGTGACCACATTGAGAGCAGGGGAGCTAGTCTCCTCTCCTGCTCAGACAACACTTGTTGCTGTAGAAGACATGATGGTTATTGCCGATTGTCATGAAGATGGAAGTCAAAAGTCGCAGCAAAAGGTTCCGGTGGAAAATGTATTGTTAAATGCAACCCCTGCACCTGACCTGGAAGAACAGTTTGTTGCAAGTTCAGAGAAAAGATTACTGGAGTGTGAGACTTTTTTGTTGGCTCAGCTAAAACACTGAAGAACAATGTTACAGAGAGAAGAAAAATGCATTACAGAGGTGGCTGGATTCTTTGCAAGCAACACATTCAGTATCCTGCTCTCCAGCTATTGCTTCACACTCAGAAAACCTGACAGCTACATCAGAAGCACTGGCAGTTCACTTAGCTGGTGACCAGCTGTCAACTTCATGTCAGAACTCCTGTCAGGCGAATACAACCCTGTATGCAGAAAGCTCTACAGCAGCTTCCACGCGGGTCAGTACTCTTTGTAAACAGACTGCTGTTAAAAACTCAGAGGTGCACCAGGGCTCTGCTAGGAATGGCAAAACAAGCCATAAAAGGCTTGGTCTACAGCGTAACCCACCATCTAATTTGCAGACTATGACCGAGAGGTAGTGCTCAGGGACACTGGTTTACCGGGATTGAGAAAGGGCAAATTCCATTTTGCACATTGTGAAAAATGGTATTGTCACCGGAGTCTGTTAAGCCAAAATCCGATTTTACTGGTGTTTGGTTTTGTGTACTTTATTTAACAATTTTTAACTCTGCTAACATGCATTTTAGCAATTTTGACCTCCACTATTGCACATCCTTCCATCCTTGTACCAATTTAAAGTTAGTTTAGGTACAAGATGTGATAGCAGCAGCAACACTACAGCCCCATCACTAAGGTGTGATAGAAGCAGCATTACGACCCCATCCCTCAGGTGCAATGGCAGCACCAACAGCGCTACGGCCCCCATCCCTCTGGTGTGATGGCAGCAGCAACAGCACTATGACCTCCCTCCCTCAGGTGTGACAGAAACAGCAGCACTGTGGCCCCTATCCCTTAGGTGTGATGGCAGCAGTACTACATTCCCCATTCATCAGTGGTGATGGCAGAAGCACTATAGCCCCCACCCCTTTGGTGTAATGGCAGTAGCAACAATGCAGTCCACATCCCTCTGGGGTGATGGCAGTAGTGACAGCACTATGATCCTCTTTCTTCAACACCCACACCTGACATGCACAAGTTACAAATGACTTGGTCTCTTTGCTTGTAGAACTCAGATGTGAATTAATCGGAACCATCACCGCTAAGGTGGGCTACCTTTGTTTTTTCCTATCTATAATTTAACTGCCTGAATTGGATTTCTGCCTGTGACACCACTGACCAGGTTTAGGGAACAGACTTGGGTGTTGGAGGGCCAGCTGGAGGGTGAAGGCTTGAGTGTCCAATGACCACTCACCTTCTCCTGGAAGGGAGGGTGGGTTCACAGCTCAGCATTTGCTGGCCCCTGATGGAGGCCAGAGGCATGACAACATGTCATCCCTCACTGCAGGAGGGAGCGTGATGGACGTCAGCTTGTGCCTTGACATCATGTGGCCTGTCACACTCCCAAGAAAATGGGAAAACACCTGCTGACCAACCGAAGGACAGCCGTTCATCCCTCCATAAGCCGGAATCCCCAGACATGTGTCTGTTCTGACCCCTGCCATGCCCAGGATACACAGGAAGCTCTTTAGGGCAATTCTCCTCCCCTGGTAGCCTCCCACAGGGTAGGGACCCACTCAATGAAGGGTTACTTTGGGTTACCTGGTAGCATGGCAGTAAGGGGCAGTGGATGGTGGCTGGGACTCAGTAGTGGTGGTAGGGGGCCTTGGCAAGCCTGAAGGAGTGAATGGCCAGGAGGTAGGAGGAGCAAAAAAAAACTGCTTGAATTTGCTTCTTTGAAATACAGTGTCTTCGCCTAACAAAATTCATAAGTGATTAGTGGAGGACGTTCAAATGGATTTATGCATCTCCCAGACATGTGGATTTTTTTTTTTTTACTTGGTGTCCATGAAAAGGGTGTCTCCCAGTTTTCGTGTCTTTGTTCAGATGTGAATTGAGCACTACTCTGCCCACCAGCATCATACAGCCCCTGGGGTCTTACCTTCTGTACGACATTGACTGTGCTTTCAAAATCCACTGACCAAACATAAGTACACTAAATACTTAACATTTGCTTTTTGTTGAAGCAGTCTATCAGAAAACTTTTTGCTGCCACAGAGACTGAAACAGCAGGTTGGAGAAAAGGTGCAAATTATCCAATTCACCTAAATGGGGTGCTAACTGTGAAGTGTTTTCATAAGTAGTAAGGCAGTTTCTTCTTTATGAACGTACTTTCATTCAGACTAGTTTTCATTCAAACAACTGAGGATTTTGGATGGCCCTACTGATTATAAACTTGAATAAGCTAGTTGGTAACAGTGATCCTGCATTTGGCAATCTACAACCTAGATGCTTATATGCAAAGAATACAATAAAAACCTGACTAAAATCTAAAAACAAGCTTATAAAACACATAAAATGCATCTGAACATTTATCTTTACCTATACAAAATAATTGCAGCCCAAGTAACACTCAGGTAAATTACATGGTACCCTGACTACTATTCTATGCTGTAGTAAACATATTTATTTTTTTTATATTCTTTGTAAAGCAGGTAATGCCCACTAGGCAGAACTGTCTGTTTTCATGAGTGACCTAGAAGCACTGGGGAGGTTAAGTGACTTACTTGGAGTTGCACAGTATGCAAGTGGAGGTTGTGGAATCAAACCAGTATGCTGGATGTACCCAGTTCATTCACTGTTTGTTACTCTAACCACTAGGCATGGGTGGTTAAACTGAATGGCTGATTACAACAAAGCAGTGTGGGTGATTCCTTACTGACTCTATATGCAGCAAAGCAGAAAGAATGCAAAGCACAGGAGCATTCATTTTAAGATGCTGAAATCTGGAGCTGACCGGCTGGCGAGGTAGCACTATTGCTTGCAATGCCAGCGACCCAGGGTCAGAAGCAAACTTGAGTCGCTGGAGGTCTGGCCAGGGGAGTAGGATCGAGCACCTGGGGAACTGCCCTCCTCCTCCAGGGAGGGTGGGCTGCAGGTTCTGCTGCTTTACCACCACCTGTGTGACCACGGGTGGTGATGCATTGGTGCTGCAGAGTGATCAGGAGGGGACGACGCTAGCCAGGATCTGTAGCAGTGGCATGTTTCTATGTGACCTACCTCCTTGGATCTCATGTAGTGCCGGTGCCCTCAGGTACAAAGACCAGAAAACCAGGAACAATCACCCCACATTGGCCACTGGCAGAAGGGACCCAGGTGCTCCAGACTTCAGAACCAGGCTCCATGAGGGACCCACTGAACTGCCCGACACACTAAGGGAGTGTGGAGGGGTGACCTGGGGTCCCCTCCATTCCCACCTGGGACGGTACAATCCAGGCAGGATAGGGGCAGGACCACATGAGCTCCTGAGCATTAGCTGGGGGGAAAGCTAAGGGATAGCCAGCCTATGGATCTCTGAAAAGTGGAGACTGATGCTGTGAGAAGGGGACATAGAAAGAGAAAATAAAAAAAAATTTAGAAAGATGCTGAAATCTTAGAGATTCTGTGCAGTGACATGCAATTTCCGTGAGGCACCGGTACAAGAATTCAAAATCCGCAAACCAAGCAGGATTCCCTGATTGTTACCGGTGTTACCGGTAAAAATGGAAAACCAGGGTCCCTGGTAGTGCCTAGATAGCAGTGTGGTGGAAATGGCTGTAGAATCTGATATGGGGCAACAACCTGAATCTGTTTTGGGGAAACAACATACTAAAAATTGTACTGTTGATGTCTTGATCAGACAGAGAAAAATGCCCCTACGGTTAGAAACACTGCAATTGGGGAAGGCAACTGGTCCCCAAATCATGCTTTGGAGGATGCAGGCTGGGTGCAGGGCCTGGATGGAACTTGGGGCCCTAATCCAACTGACCAAGATATGGAGCATTATCAAAGAGTTTCAGGGACTCTTTCTGGGCCACAGATACACAATCAGCAAGAGTTAACTCAATCTGTTTCCCCTATTGCTACAATTGATGCAGCATCTACCAAGGCTGGCCAAGAAGATGGAGGTGGGCCTCAGGAAGAAGGTTCTGTTCCTCAACCTTCTACTTCTACATCATCGCTGCAAAGTATGGGCCCTTCTGCTAATATACTACAGGACCCTGCTAAAAAGAGCTTAGCTGGAACCCATGTTTCAGATTGCTGACTTGTTTCAGAATAAAGGGGACCCAGTTTCTAGATGAAACGCAGTATGGCTCATATACAAAGGAGGTCTCAAAGAGCCGCCTGATAGACTGTACATCGCAAGATCGCTGCTAAAGAACTCAATGAAATTCTTTTCTAATGAGACATTTGCTCTTATTCATTTGGGAAATTCGAATTTTGATAATAGTTTTAAGGCTGTATCAGGGTTGGACAGATTTTGGGCACAATATCAGAATTTAAAAATTCCCCCTTATGGGTCCCTTTTTTTCATGGTCCCTTTAACCAAACCCCTAGTTAAAAATGTCACAATTTTATTTCGCAACAAAGGTGTTAATGTAGAGGATATTCTGATTTGGCTTCGACAAAGGTGTGAGATACTAGACAGACCTTTACTGATTTTAAACAGTGAACAAATTTGGAATGGGGGTGGAGGATTAAGGTAAAGTTGTACAACTCTAACAATGGGCCTGTACACCTCCCAAACAATTTTATTCTGGGCAAGGACAGGGTGACTTTGTTTTATGCAGGACAACCTAAGACCTGTTTTAAGTGTGGGACCCGCACTCAGCTTAGCTCTGCCTGTGACACCCTGAGGTATAATCACTGTTTTGAGTATGGGCATGTTCCGGTGACCTGTCTTAACCTTTTTAAATGTAACTTGTGCAAGAAGATGGCCACTCTTATGGGAGGTGTCCATGGGTCTCCCATAACCGTGAAGATTGTCCTTCTCATGTTGGGCTTATAGATAAGGCACAGGCCCTACAGGCCAAAAGGATCTCTTAACAGGCAACACAGCACCCGGGGGGGAGCAAGACATTGTGAATCCTTCTTTAGAATCAATGGAGAGTTCTTCAGTGGTCCAGGCCCCAGAGCCCCAGGTTGAGGATAGGGGTGAGTACTCACCAGCAGTCGTTCCTGCTGATCCTCCTTCAGCCATGGCAGTGGTGGCACAATACACAGGCCTCCTATGAATGAGATTGATATCATGCCTCCCCCCATACCCCCCTTCAAAATCCACTTCCCCTTTTATGATTGTTAGCTCCAAAAAAAGATCTAGGCAAACCACAACACTCACAGAAGACACTAGTCAGGGGCAAAAAGAGAAAGACAAAGGGAAAGGTAGTTGAAAACTATCTTGAAAAGTAGGAAATACATTTGCTGTTCTACCTCAGGAGGGGCAGTGTGGGCAGTTGGAAGAAGAAGACTCAGAGTCCTCTTCAGTAACATCCTCCATCTTGAATATTACCTTGGACATGGAGGAGAGGAATGGGTCTGACTCTATTGCCAAATGTGCTAGGAGAAGAAGATTATCTGAAACCCCTTGATTGGCCTCTCTGTCTGGTTTAATATAAATCTCTCCTTTTTAGAAATATGTCCTCTCTTTCTGTATTATCTTTGAATGTTAATAGTATTAAAACCCATAGATAGAGGCTTTTAATCATGCAATCTTTAGCTTCCTCTCCTGGGGAAATTTTTTGCTTACAGGATACGCGACTTAAATCAAACATAGAACTAAAACAAGCAGCAAATATCTTGACCAAGGGTGGTCAGTGGGGGAGGATCCCTGTGATAGGGTGGGAATTTTATTCACTAATTCAGACATTAAAGTATCCAAATTGGTGGACATTTTTCCAGGTAGAGCATTATTATTAGATATCAACTTCTTACAAGAGTGTATTAGACTGATTATGATATATGCACCACAATCTAAAGTGCAGAGAGTGACTCTGTTTAAAGGACATTTAGCCATTTTACATACTTCTAGATTGGTAGTAAGGGCAGGGGACAATAATTGTGCATTACAGTGCACTGATAGGGGGTTACAGACCTCTAAAATGTATTGTGATTCAGTTTTTTTAAAATCTATCATTGAGCCAGCTGGTCTTAAAGACTCATACAGGGCCCTCCATCCTGAGGGTGGGGACACTTATTTTCATGGCCACATCTCCATCAGAATAGATTGAATCTTTCTTTCCTCTAGTTTGAATAGTCTATACAGCAAGGTGGGGGTATGGGAGTTAATGGACCATAAGTCCATAAGAACGACCTTCTCTTGGGAGAACGTCCCTCACAGTAAAAAAAATGTTTGGCGATTAAATGCATCTTTGTTAACACAGGAACCTAGTATAAAAGCATGGAAACAGAACTGGCATGCAAGACTATCTGTAGTGGGGTTGTATGATGATTTGGCTATTTGGTGGGATGAGTCAAAGGAATCGTGGAGGCAGATGTTTAAAAAAAATTCTTATGATGCTTCTAATGCAGAATATTTACAGTATCTAAGTTTGAGAATACAACTTCAGAAATTATTATCTCTAACTGAAGGCACTAGACAAGATTATGGGGCACAAATTTCACAGATCAAAAAAACAAATGTTGGAATGCAATACAACTGGACCAGATCTTTACAGCAGGAATGCAGATTTGGGGTTCAGTCCAAAAAAGGGTCAGAGACCCCTTTAATGATTGTAAGCAATGGGTGTAGCTCTGGGTCCTGTCGAAAGTTTTAACCGAGGATAACCATTTGGTCTCGACTCCATAGGATATCTTACATGCAGTAGAGGCCCATATTGGGGGCATGTTTGGGATAGCTCCTGATGTTCCTCATGATCCAGAGTTTTTTATTTCTTTGAATTTACCCCAGGTAGATCCAGTGGGCGCTACTACGCTAGTACAAGATATCACACTAGAAGAGGTAATATTGGCTTTTAATGCCCTAAACAATGATACTGCCCCCAGTACAGATGGGCTAGGGGTTGAATTTTACAAAACATTTAAGGAGCAATTGGCCCCAGTTTTAGTGATATTGTACAATACTTTATTGTAGCAAGGTAGCTTAACAAACCCCATGTATAAGGCTTTATTAATTTTACTGTACAATAAATGACCATGGGCAGAACTGACAACTTGGAGACCACTGTTCCTACTAAATACTGACTTTAAGATTCTTAGTAAAATTTTGCTCAACAGGATTTCATCTTTAGCTGATTTTTTGATTATTTCTTTTCAAACCTGTGTGGTGCCGGGTAGGTATCAGCAGGATAACTTAATCTTGCTTAGGGAACTGTTCCAGAGAGGACTGAGTAGTACAGCAAAAGGGTGGGTGGGTGCTTTGTTTAGACCAGGAGAAGGCCTTTGGCAGGTTGACACATAATTATCTGTTTGATGTTTTACAGGCTAATGGCTTCCCAATGCAATCTCTTGGTTTGCTCAGGTACATGTATAGACATGATGTCCTGATACCTAATGTAAATGGGTGGACAGAGAAGGAGATTTCAGTTAATAGGGAGGTGCAGCAAGGATGCTCATTGAGTCCTCTGCTGTATGCATTTGGAATATATATCCTTCTCAGAAGTACTGAGAACAATGATAGGATCCACGGGTACCCCCAGCTTTGGCTCAATGGCTGGTTACCATTTCAGCATATGCAGATGATGTTACGTTGATTTTAACCCCATCTACTAGAGAACAAGCCTTGAAGGATTATCTAGTGCAGTATGCCTGGTTGTCTGGATCACAGATTAATTATGAGAAAAGTAAGGGGGCACCTCTAGGTGATACTGCTTTACCAGACTCCCAGCAGTTTGCAGGCATTCAGTTGACTACTGAGGTTGTTACTATTTTAGGTCTTGAATTTGGGTTAACTAATACTTCCAGTCAGAACTGGGAGACAGCTACACAGAAATTATAGATTATTGGGGTCCTGGAAAGGACAACAGATAGGTGAAAAAGAAAATGTTGTTTTAATCAAAACTCTACTTCTCCCATTTTTTCTATAATGTTAGTTACACGCCCCATCACTGATTACCACTTTATACAGTATTTTTGTCAGGCCTTTTTGGGGCAACCCTTTAAATCCCATTAAATTTAGTATTACCTATAGAAGTATTGCAGAGGGTGGGATTAATATGATTCATCTGGTGGCCTTTTTAATAGTATTTTTCTGAGTTACAATATAGGACATGCTTTGAAACCAGGGTTGAAGCTGTGGGAAACCTTTTGTTTTGACCTGGCTTAGCCCATGTTTATAACATTGGAGAGATAATAAGTTGAGATTGCTTAATATGACAACTTGCCCCTCACTGCTGATATGGTCTGGAAAGCATAAAGAAGCTCATGAAATGGAAAATCACTATTACACAGATCCAAACTCTGAATCAGAAGGTGGTATACCATATTATTATAGGAGCTGACCATCAGGAGTAGATCATTTTTCCCCATGTGTCCCAATGGCCAACTACCATGGGTACTGCAACAGCTGAAAAACCCCAGGGTTCCTCAGTTTGCTTGGGATTTAGTATGGTTAGGGAATTATGGTAGATTAGGGGTGAAAGGAAATCACAAACACAAGCAACTTTCAGATAGGTATTGCTCAAGAGAAACTTGTGATCAAATGGTAGAAACTCAGATGCACCTTTTTCTTGAATGTGGCTATGTGCAGGGTTTTTGGAGTTTTTTAGCACTACACTGAAGGAAGCCACTTTTTGATCATCTTACCTATGATATCTTATTTTATGGGTCTTTGGCAGAAGGATGGGGGAAATATGGCAGGGAAAATATTTATGTGGTGTTGGCAGTCATCCGGAATTATATATGGCAGTCAAGATACTGTTGGATCACTCAACAGAGGGTCATTTCCTATGTAGAAATGTGTAAAAATATTGTGCTGATTCTTCAGTCTATTGCTATCAAGGACAAGGGAGATACTCTTTGCCTAAATACAAAAGCTGTGGTTACACTGTGAGACATCGTTATTAACAGGATTATTTAATGTTTAAGGAGGTTGGGTATCTAATGGTGGATAGGGTGTTTTGATTTGTTGATTGCCTGTTATGTTTTATTTACTTGTTTCATTTTTTCATTTTCATTTGTATCTATCATGTACTGATGTGTTTTTTTGATTTTTTGTAATGTAGTCCTTTCTTCAATAAAATTCCCCTAATCTTTTCGAGAAGTGCCATGGGATCTTTAACATCAACCTGAACAGGCAGCTGGGAACTTGGTTTAATGTCTCATCCAAAAGACAGCACCTCAGGAGTGCAGCACCCCCCTCATGCTGCACTACAGTGTCAGTATTGGGATTTGACCCAAGTGCCTGGATAGAACCCATAGCCTTCTGATCTCCCGGCCTCAGAGACGAGTGTGCTACCTGCAGAGCCACTGACACTGTCTTATCTCATAGATGCTTCATAGCCCTACTGAGCTCCACCAACTGTGTGTCAAATTTGTCAGTCAACCAAGACTTCTACTGAAAGAGTAACCCCTCCTGTCTCCCACCCCTCCCCATTCCCATCTTCCCCTCTATCCCCCCCCCCCCACTGGTCTCTTCCCTTCTGATTATTTTATTCTTAGGTGAGGGCACTAGGACAATTGAGTTTGCCATGTGACAGGCAAACCTCATTACGGAAAGTGTTTACAGCAAAAAACTCTGCAGCACAGCACTTAAATAAAAAAAGGGAAAACATCTTTACTGTGCCAAAGCCCAGAAATAATATAAATAAAACTATATTCACTCAAAATAAGGGATCTTGTAAACTGAATGACAGAGACACAAAAATTTTTATCACACATGATGGGAAATGCAGCACCATATAAAGACAGAGAGATGAATTGTGAGTTCAGTTCAAACAAGAGAAAATATAAAAGGTAAAGCACCATTGGAAAAACAGCAGAATTAGATGCTGGTATTATATTAGAAACACCACCCATCAAATTATATCTGTTGCCAACTAAAGTCCCTGAAACTAAAATTACAATCTTCTGACACTTTTTTTTTAAAAGATAGGTAGTCACAAAGGAGAAAAGGCCCATCATGTGGAAAATAATATCAAATAATCTACTGTAGGCTTTACCCAGCTAGGCTGAGGATTATACTAAATGGCCAATCTTTAATTTTCTCCACATCAGAGGAAGCTGAAAAGGAAATGCATCTCTGTATCCCCACATTTTTTTGTGTTTGGTTTGTTTAGAAATGATTGAACTAACACTTTTTTTAGCCATCCTACATACATTTGTGAATGGAAAGTAGTTGATGGCTCTGTTTTTCAGCAATAATACTGTAATGAGAATTTACATAATATGGTTCCTTTTAGCTTGGGTGTTTTGATGAACACTATTAGACATTACTCATATTCAGAAGTTATTAAATTTGAAACATTAACATTCAAACTTAAATGAAAAGTTAATAATGGTTCAGTGGTGGTAGTTGATGTTTAAATGAAAAGGGAATGCTCTTGCTTGTTTTAATGATCTGATTATGATTCATGTGACCTTCTTTGGTATAGACTTGCATTACTTACAAGTGCTCTGGTTTTAAATAAGCCAATAGTGTATATTGGGGGGGAGTAACAGAATGGAATAGGCAGACAGTCTAAAGGGAAAGCCTGCAACAGTGCATCCTGGGCAAATGAATACAAAAATGATATTTAATGGAATTACAATGATGACTAGTCTAGTCAAAATTTATTTTTTTATTAAGAGAAGTGTGTTATGTTAAGACAAATATAAAGTTTCATGAAGTCTTCAAAATACATTGTGCAGGGACATACATTAAAAACTCAATGTGCCACATGTCTCTTCCCCCATTAAAATAAAAAAAGCTAAATTAGGCATATGCAAATTAAAAAATATCAAAATCTTATTTTTACAGAATATACATCTGGAAGAAAAAGAAGTTAAAAAATTAAATACTTCAGGTGTAGGTCAGAAATTTTATTTTTTAGAGACATCCCAAAGCTGGGGATGGGCTATACTGATAAGGAAACATACTAGCATTGATTACATTGATAGCTACAAAGACAATGAAGGCAGAATAGTTATGGTCAAAACACAAATACAGTACTAGCTAGAGAATATATGATTGCATCAGAATATGGTTCATTTTTAGAATGGCAAAACTTTTTGAATAATATTACAGCAGGTATTATATTCCTGGCCTTATCATTTAATACAATGGCAGGTGACTGTAATATATCATATATTATACAGTGTCAAGAAAGAATGCTGAAACCTGATTGGTTGGCTGAGACTAGGGTTACCACCTTTTAAGAAGCCCAAAGTGGGACATTTCTTACTGAAACATGATTTTTTGCAGGACAGTATGTAACCTTGACCAGTGCAACAGACTTGTTTTATCTATATAATCAGAATTAAGCCTACGTATTGTAGTTTCTTGGTAGCTTCTATGGTTTCATATCATTGTAATGTATTTTAGTTAAGATATTATAGTTTTCTGCAACATTTAGTGGAAAGTTAGAAAATATTTTTTCTACTATAAAGTCAGGACATGTAGTATTTTTCATGTTTTTTTGCAGGACACAGCTGCCCAAATCAGGACTGTCCTGTGAAACTCAGGACAGGTGGTAATCCTAGCTGAGACCTTCCATGATTTTATCCCAGCACAAAATTACGGATAAAGTCCCTGCACACACAAGACCATATTAAATGTAAAACAAATCAGTCCACAAGCCACATCCTTTTTTTCCCCACACTTGGTATGGCTGCTCTGGCTTTTGCCAGTACTTGCTTTGTTTTTTAAAAGAATCATTCCCTCCATCCCACTGCCACAAAAATGCACATGCCATGCAGAATTAACTAAATCTGTTCCCACTGACAGTAACACACTTTAACATTTTTGATTTCTACATAAAAAAATAAGAAACTGAAGAGCCATTACTGCATTCAGCTTTAACAGTCACCACCCAGTTGCTGGCCTGAAGACATTGAGCATGTGTACTTTTCAAACATACACCATACTTCAGTTACATTAAAATCATTTTCATTAATTTCTTAGTTTTCTCACAGTACAACCATGCAAACATTGAACCAGGAGAAACAGGCAAACCATGAATACAGCAGGATGGAAGCCACAATTCTGAGACTGGTCGAGGGTGCACATTACTGCGATTGGTGACAGGGAGAGGTATTGCATGTCTCAGCGGGGAGAGGGAGCACAAGTCTCAATGGCACATACAGACAGAGAGTGAGAGACAATCAGTGTAAACAGAAGTAGTAAACTGCAGTTGAGGTGGTTACAGAAGGGTGCATACTCCTAGATTCCTGTCATGCATGTGAGTGTAGAGGTGAGTGAAGCATAAACAGTTGCTCCTCGAGAACAACATGGGGGATTAAAAAGTATTATTCTTTAGCTTCTCAAAATAGTAAAATTAAACCTCAACATACATTTTACAAAAGCATTGATTCTTCTTCCAAGGTAGGAAATTAACGGGGGGCAACAGTCCAACACTAATTAGCAGCACCCTACTGGCCAAAACAGTGAAACAGAACTTTTTTAATATGAATACGTACGACTCCAAAAATTAACTGAAAAGCTATTTAAAAATGCATCTTTTCATTTTTTTCTTTTTTTTTTCTTTATATTCAAGCTATTGTATAATACCAGTAATACACTCCAGGGTGTGTGTCGTGCTGAAACAATGTCACTTAACAGGTGGTGGTGGATGCACTCATCTTGCGGCCCTATGCCCAACCACTCAAAGCATGATGTTATCCCAGCATGATACACACCCAATTAACCAGGAAGCTAGAGTAGACCCAGACAATTATGCCTCTACATTGAAGTCAATACCAGATAAAATTGCTCTAGAAGATATGGACAGAAGTAATACGGCAAACTCAGCCCCAAATATAGCAATTGTAGGGGGCAAAGAAGTTAATAAAAAAAACAGTTCCATCCCTCCCCCCCGAACCTTGACAAATCCTATTCCTGGGGGATTCTGTACTCAGATATACAGATGGGTACATTTAGATAGCTAGATATATACTTTATTTCTATAGAGCTCCTTTCTGGAGACTCGGAGCACTGCTTAATCAATACAATACAACAATTTTATAAATATACAAAAATACAATTAAAATCAGCACTATTATCCAATCAAACATAATAAGTAAAACGATCTATCTAATCAATCCCAGTAAACTCAAATATCTAAAAATTAAAAGCCTGGTTAAATAAATAAGTTTTTAAACCTTTTTTTAAAGTATCTACCGAGGGTGCCTCCCATATCTGTTTAGGTAGTAGATTCCATAGGGTAGGTGCAGCCACCGAGAATGCTTGATCACCCGAGTGGTGCAACCTCATCCTAGGAATATCCAGGAGACAACCCTTGATGGAACGGAGAACCCAGGATGGGTATTGAGGCACAAGGAGATCTTGCAGGTAGACTTGTCCCCCTTCATGTATGGCTTTATAGGTCAGTAACCCTATCTTGAAGGTAATCTTCCACCTAACCGGCAGCCAGTGCAGTTCGTGGAGGACTGTTGTGAAATGATCATACTTATGCACACCCATCAATAATCTTGCTGCCGTGTTCTACACCAGCTGCAGTCAGCGGAGGTTACTTCCAGATAGCTCTAGGTACAGGGCATTGCAGTAATCTGGTCTGGATGTTATAAAAGCATGTACTAGTGAGGCTAGGTCCTTTGGGGGTAACAGGTTCTGAATCCGGGCAATATTCCTCAGATGATAAAATCCAGTCTTAACAACAGCAGACACCTGAGCATCAAGTGTCAAGCCACTGTCAAGGATCACACCCAGATTCTTCACCCATTTGGATGGGGTCTGCAGTACCCCCCCCCCAGTACAATACTAGGTGGTCTCCACAAACTTTGATCCCCCCAGGATGACCCAGATCCACCACCAGCACCTCTGTCTTGTCTGGGTTGAGTCTCAGCCAGTTATGGGACTTCCAAGTCCATATCTCAGACAGACAGTTGTTAAATACAGAGTCCACCATCTGGTTACTTGGTGCACAGGACAAGTATAGCTGGGTATCATTTGCATTGCAGTGAAAACCCAGCCCATACCACTGGATAATGTCTCCCAATGGCAGCATGTACACTGTGAACAATAAGGGCAACAAGACTGACCCCTGTGGAACACCACAGGTAAGAGGCTTCAGGCTAGAAGAGACCAACCCCATAAATAACCTCTGCATTCTATCTTGTAGCTACGACCTGAACCATTTGATGACCTTACCGGACAGACCACACCAGAACCACAATCAGTTAAGTAGCACCTCATGGTCCACAGTGTCAAATGCTGCTGAGAGATCCAGGAGGACAAAGATGGCATGATCTCTCCTGTCTCTCACCATTAGGAGATCATTAAGCACCTTCACCAGGGCAGTCTCCATACTATGCCCAGCCCTAAACCTGGACTGGAAAATCTCATAGGTGGAGGAGGAAGTAAGACATTCTTCAAGCTGACTTGCCACCACTTTTTCTATAACCATCCCTAAAAATGGGTAGTAGTTGTAGTAGGCAAGATAGTCCAGGTCCAATGAGGATTTCTTTAATAGGGGTCTAATCAAGGCCTCTTTCAGGGCCAATGGGAAGACCCCATTCCTCAAGGAACTCTGGACAGTCTCAGCAAAAACATGTGCAATCAGGTCCATACATCCAACCAAAAGTTGTGTTGGACCTGGGTCCAGATCACAGTGTGTTGGCTTCAGTCTCGAGACAACTCTCACCACCTCCTCCACCCCAACTGGATCAAACTCAGCCCAGACATGAGGAGTGTTCTGCAACACCTCAGAGTGGACCCCACAATCCCCTTGAGTGACAGCAGAGGAGATCTCAGCTCTGATAGCGGACACTTTGTTGGCAAAAAGCAGAGCAAACTCCTTGCACCTAGTGATTGAACCTGTCCCCCCACACGGAGGCAGGCAGGATGTAATAACAAAGACAAAGCCAATTGCATCTGTTCTCATTTGAGGGGTGCAAAAATCAGGGACATTAAACAAATGTCTTTTAACATCCTCAAAAATGCTGGAGACAACCCCCTAGTGGTGATCCATGTGGGAACCAATGACATCAACAACTTCAGCATCAAAGTAATACAAAGGGACTTCATTTCCTTGATTAACACTTTAAAGCTCAGTGGATGCAAGGTGTGCCTATTTGAAATTCTACCAGTCCCCAGGGCAAGTAGGGTGAAATCAACAAAAATAATGGCAGTGAATGAATGGTTGAGGAAGTGGACACTGAGAGAACCTAAAGCCTGCCTAACGCACTGCGAACAGCTCATTGAGGACCATAGTATGGATTGTTGGGATGGGCTACATTTGAGTAAAAGGGGAAATGCCAAACTTGGAAAATCAATTGCCAACTATATTAACAACTGTGTAAACTAACTGGTAGGAGGCAAATGGGTATGACATACAGGGGACTTAGGGTTCTGTCCACAAATACCCAAAGTCTAAACCTACTTAAGATCAGTGAACTTCAGTCCATTATAAATCAACAAGCACTTGATATTGTGGCCATCAGTGAAACATGGTGTGATGAAACACTGGATTGGTGTAACAGTATCCCAGCCTTCAAATTGTATTTTAGGGACAGGGTAAATAAAAGAGGAGGATAGGTTTGCATTTACACTAATACCTCTCCAGAGTCCTCGGAGTATTCCTTGAATGCTGATAAGGTGGAGGGTGTCTGTGTTAAACAAATAATTCACTAATGGAAGCAAACATTTAATTAGCAATTTTCATAGGCCTCCTTCATCAGATCTGGGATACAGTCAGGAATTATGCTCAATAATATCAAAACTTTTTGATATTGTCATCATGAGTGATTATAACATGCCCAGTATACAATGGGACTATCTTAAAGCTGTTTCACACCATGAATCCCTAATATTGGATTCAGCAATAGAGGCAGGGTTAGAGCAATAGGTTA
The DNA here is from genome assembly GCA_016271365.2 of Neoceratodus forsteri. Taxonomy (NCBI): domain Eukaryota; kingdom Metazoa; phylum Chordata; order Ceratodontiformes; family Ceratodontidae; genus Neoceratodus; species Neoceratodus forsteri. Next base: position 422,902,244 of record CM057451.1, read on the forward strand.
TGGAGCCAACAAGAGGTAATATTATCATTGATATTGTTTTAACTAACATAGCCAAAGAACTAACTAATTTACAGTATGCACTGTAGCTCCATTAGCCAATAGTGACCATAATAGTGTGACTTTCTCTATGAATAGACGTAACTGCTCTAACTGGTACTAGATTTCAATTTAATTATAATAAAGGAGACAACAGAAGCATAAAAAGGGCTATACAGTACTATGATTGGAATCTACTTTGGGTGGCCACACAGTGGAAGAAAGTTGGAATACTTTGAAATCTATCTTTAAAGACTTGAAAACTAAATTAATTCCCCAAAGGCAGGTTAAGAACTCCAAGGAAATAATTCCACTTTGGTTAACCTGAAGGATAGAAAAACAAATTAAGAAAAAGGAAAGGACATTTAAGAAACTAAAAAGGAGCCCTGGTGAACTTAACAAGGCCAAATATAGGAACAAAATGAAGAAATCAAAAAATATTAAAGTGGAGAGGAATAAGCTGTAATATAAACTAGCGGTTACCAAAGACAATCAGAAAGCATTTTTTTGCATACAGTACATAAACAGTTGCAAAAAAACTAACCATAGTCTGGGACCTATATGAAAAAACGACACAGAACATAGTGATCCCTTGGATGTGGCTAATGCCTTTAATATATTTTTTGGTTCTGTCTTCTCAACTTCTACCTCTGCAATACTCTAATAGACGGGATCCTTGCCAGCTGCCCTGAACACATCACCAACTTATCAGTACTACCAGACTCTTTAAGCGACCACTCGCTGATTATTTGCACATGGTCAAATACATTTAGAAAAGGCCCTCCCACCTACACAGAAAGTAGATTAATCAAGAAGGGCCAGATAAGTGCACTCAAAGCACTACTATCAAAGATTGACTGGATCCCCATTGATGAGCAGCAAGACTTAGACCTGGCACTGAAGTATTTCATGGACAAATTTAATTCCATATGCGACACATTTCCCCCACTTAGGAAGAGAAAAATCAGGGGTAACAACAACAGGTGGATTACTGGGGACCTCCTGGATCAGTTTCAGCTTAGGGACAATCTTTGGTGCAGGGCAAGGCTCTCAGGCAAACATGCTGACTACCAAAGTGACAGGGCAGCCAGGAATAGGTGTACTAGTCTTATTAGGACTGCCAAGGCCAACTTTTATAAGGAACAGATGAACATGAACTGGGGAAATGGCAAAAGATTTTGGGAGAACATTACCGATCTCCTAGATAAGCAGGATAGAAAGCAACAGACAATGCTAAAATTCAGGTGGCACCTCCACCTTGGACCGACATACCATTGCCAAAGCTTTTAATACAGCATTCTCAGATCTGAGCTTTATACTCCCCCCAAGCTCCCTCCAGGCCAGTGCACCCCTATTGAATACCCTTAGCTGTGACCCTTATGAGCCAAAATTCTATATTAAAGGAGTCACCATTAATGAGGCTAGGACTTATATAAAAAAGGTCTTTGGCATAACAAGACAGGGCAGTGGTAGAATCGACATGAAGCTGGTAGCCATCACTCTGGATGATGTCATAGTCCCCATTTTGAAAATGTCTAACAAATCCCTGGCCAAAGGCAAATTCCCTACTGTGTGGAAGATGGCACTAGTGACCCCAGTGCATAAAAGTGGGGACCGGTCGTGTATGGCCAATTATAGGCCTATTATAGGTCCATCTCAATACTCTCCCCTCTCTCCAAAGTGCTGGAGAGGATTGATGTGGAGACCAGATCACTGATTACATTCAGAAATGCAATCTTTAATGCCCCCACCAACACAGTTTCCGCAAGAATCATAGCACTACTACTGCCCTGGTTGATTTCTCTGAATATGTCCATAAGGCCATGGACAGTGGTAACTTGGTGGGATCTATTTTTATAGATCTCACCAAGGCCTTTGATACTGTAAATCACCTCATTCTGCTAGAGCAATTGCAAGCACTGGGGCTGGCAACCGGTCCTGTTAAGTGGTTTCAGGACTACCTGGCCTGCAGATAGCAGTGTGTCAAAATTGGAACAGTGATCTCCAGTACTAGACAAGTCTCCCTTGGTGTCCCTCAAGGTTCCATCCTGGGACCCCTCCTTTTCAGTCTATTTCTAAATGCCCTTCCCATGGCATGCAAGATCAAGATGATTTTGTATGCAGATGATGCAGTTATCCTTAGTAACAACTCCCAAATTGAACTGCTACAAATGGAACTTCTGACTACCTTTCACCAACCGGAGAACTGGTTCAGTTCCAAAAAACTACTGCTCAACTACAAAAAAACTAAAACCATGATTATCTCAAGCCATCAGCACAAAGAAAAAACACCCTTCACTAGACATCACCAACAATAAGGCTGAACCTATTGAACAAGTGCACTTTTTCAAGTACCTTGGGCTCTTAATAGATAATACCTTCTCCTTCATGCCACACATAGATCAGGTGGTAAAAGCGGTAAACATGAAATTAGGGGTCCTCTACAGACATAGGTAGTACCTAACACCCTGTGCCCTCAGCCTAGCTGTGTCCAGCTCCATTATGTTAATGATTGATTATGGGCTGGTCGTGTATGGGACTGCATCTGACATTGTGCTCAAGCGTATAGTCACAGTCCTCAACAAGACATGTAGACTAACACTGGGTGCAGATAACCTAATGCACTCTTGTATTCAGGAATTTTATTGTATTTTAAATTTGTGCCTGAATTTATGGAATTATTTGTGTGCAACCAATACGTACAGTGTCATGTGAAATGTTTTGTGCAATAACAATATTTATGATGGTGTCAAATATGCATTTTTATAAAACGAATTTTGTAAATACTTTAAGTCAAGCAATAAAAGATTACCTACTTACCACTCTTGTATTCTCTATGAACAAACCAAGTGTCTCAACCTGAAAAACAGGATAAAGTGCCAAGTCTGCCTCCTTGGGGTAAAAAAGCACTGCTTGGCCTAACGCCACCCTGTATAGTTAATGATCTTCAAGCTAGCAGATACCGTTACAACACATAGGGTATGACAGGATCCCAGCTTGTTGTTCCCTTTAGAAGAACTACTCTTGGCCAATGCTCTTTTACCTTCAGGGCCCCACTTTGGCTAAAAGACATCCCTGCTGAAATATTTAACCTTGCAAATCTCCCATCTTTCAAACCTGAATTGAAACAATTGCCTCTTGGGGAACCTGTGTCTGTAGGAATGTAACCTGATCAACCTCACACCTGCTCTTCCTGCCTACTACTGACACACTTCTGCCATTGGTACCACTGGAAGGATACCTCTGATAGCCCCTGTCAACTCAGTCCCTTATGGCATACCCACATTTCCCCTCTCGCCCTTCACCCTTCCCCTCCCCCACCTATTCACTACCCTTCAGTTTACCTAAGCTCTTTTAGCTAGCACTTACCCACTTGACCCCCACTTGTACTCCTGCCTGTTCTCTGACACCCTGCAATACTGAAACAAATTGACTGACAATGCCTATCTAACTTGGCAACTCCTTGATAACTACCTGATGGTAACCCTACCCTTGGGAGAAGTTTCCTGTAACTACCACATAATTTGTGATTGTTAGCGATTGACAATGCCATTGTTGTGTAATGTCTAACTCTGTTTGTTCTTGTTCCTTGATGTGGAACCTTTGTAAATGAGCATCTTGTTCAAAGGGTGTTTCTGAAGAAATTAAATAAATAAATAAATAAAATAAAATAACCTTATTGGCTCAACAATTCAGCATGTAGATGCACGATATGAACCTATTACAGAGAGTGGGGAACAAATATGACTGGGTCACCAAGAAGAAGAATTTCTAGCTATTCCAATGAAATAGGTCTGCCCATCAAAGGAGTTGTTGGCTCTCTTTTTAAGAGTGTCTTACTATAAAGATCACATGGGATATCAGGAGGCAATAAAATTAATCCATCTTGTCAGGAAAAGAGAAAAATTGGGGAGAACAAAATATCACAGAGGAAGGAACTACTGGAATTAAAACAGCCCAACTCAACTTATCAGATGCATTGGTGGCACATGATTTGCACAAGTTAAATTCTTTGGCCTGCATATTCAAAGGAGATGCATGGCCCAAAATTGGAGATGTGCGGCACATCCCAGAAAATGTGTGGAAGCACGATATTCAAAAGGGAAAGATGTGTTTCACATTTCTGAATGTGTGATCACTTAGAAATAATGTATGAGGCTCAAAAAAAGGGGTGGGGAACCTGAATATGCCATGTAAGTTTATATTCAGCCAAAATGTGTGATGCATGTGTCACACATCACAAAACTGTGCTGCACAAAGTTAGGTATGTAAAGGGATGGCCTAAATCAGCCAGCCACCCACAGGCAGGCTGCAGAACTGAAGACAGGTGACCCTGAGACAACCCTCAGAGGTTCACCAGGATGTGCTCCAGGCATCCACAGACAGCAATCATGCCAGAATGGTAGTATCCAGAGCCACAGCCATGCTGTGCCAGCTTGCCAGGCACCTGCTGAGTGCTGCTGGGTGACACCTCTGGTACCACCCAGTCAGCCACCCCCTCACCACACCCAGGTTGGAGATGCCCAGCTGCTACATGCACGTCAGGCACACCCCTAGCACACCAGTGGAGCAGAGAGCTACAAAGTGGCATATATACCAGATGCCATGACCTGCACCCATGTGGCAGTCAGAGTGGCACCCGGTTGTGCAATGCACCCATGATGGCATCTGGGACAATGGTAGGCAGGATGTGTGGCGGTAATGGTAGCAGCATGGCATGGGTCAGGGACATTCCAGTGCCACACACCCACAGTAGAACACCATGGGTGCACACAGCATGTCTGTGACAGAACTAAGACACCAAGATCCACATACTGTACATGTCACAAATGCTATCCCTGCACTGACAAAGCCACAAGGGCCCTGGGTTCTTGTCACTGTGGTGTACTGGTGGTGGAAAGTGCACAGCTGTGAGCTGTGCAGGGCAGGGGTGGAACCACCTGCAGCCTGGAGGTGGCAGTGGCATAACCCAAGGACACTGGACCCTTCCAGTGTTGTGCATGCAGCCACCTAGGGTACAGGCATGGTCATGGTTAGTAGCACTGCAAACTTCATAACTGTCAGACAGTATGGGGTATGGCACTCATGTTATCACTCAGACACCCTATGATCCACATAGAGTGGGTGAATTATATACTGACCACTGTGACTGATATGCAGCATTGTATGATAATATGAGATGCTAGGTATCAGCACACTGTAGCAACATTGGTGTATTCATTTCCAGTTTTTTGAGCTTGCACTGTCATGTTTGCTGCTGTGTTACACATTTTGACCAATTGTCTCACAATGTGGCACACATTTGTGTGCTAAGGGGTCTGTAGCATTGTACTCAGGCCAACGCAGTCCACCCACAAACATCCATGCATTCCACCTGCCTGCTAGGATGCAGTACCTCCTGATCTCCTTTGTGAAGCGGTGGGGCTGCCCTGTACTGTAGGAACTATGCATGCCACTGGCATGCAAAAGGCCTGAATACATTCCAGTAATTAGATGCAAATGTGCTGTTTGGGTGCTAACTGTGCAAAGAGTCCATTTGCATATCCTGGCTGAATATTGTATATCTGCATGCCGTGCTAGTGGCTTTGCATCATGAACTTCTGTATGTTCTGCATTGGGCTCTTGGCACCTACCGCACTGTGCATTTCCAACTGCATGATCCCACACATTCAGGATATTTAGTCACACATGAGCAATCACATATTATGCCACAACTTCTGAATATACCATTATTTTTTTACCAGCACAGTTGAGTTGCAAGGCACAAGCACTTGCACGATCCAGCCTGCCACTTTTGAGTATGGGGACCTTCAAGACAGTACATATCTGATGCCATTACCAAAACTATTACACTACCATAAATCTTTCAGTAAATGTTGCCAATAAGTAATATACAGTATTTTATTTGTGAATGTAACATTCTGAGCCAAATTACACCAGCTTTATTAGATTCCAAGCTCCATTGTCATTGGATATTTATGCCAAATTTCTGGTCTACTGTATACTGACAGTGACATCACAGTTATAGACTCACACCTGTTTAGAACATATTTATACAACCTCACAAACAAATAAACAGTGAAGTTATGAACTCTCTTTAACATACAAATTACTTAAACACATATCTTCACATTTGGAACTTTCTATGCACCTTACACAAATGTCATGCATTATACTTTCAGTTACCTAGCTCCACAATGTGTCACATTATAAGCAGGCAAATATTTTCAAATAACTTCAACAAAAAAATAAAATGTCAGACCTTTCACCCCTAAAAATGTTGTACTTCTCATTCTAATGTGCAGACAACCATGACAGAGGCTAAACTGGACATAGAAGCCATTAGCAAGACATGGTTCACCAGTAACCACACTTGGGAGACTTAAGTACCTGGCTATATACTGCTCAGAAGACAGTGAGGTGCACAAAAGTTGGGGGAGGGAGAGTGGCCCTTTATGTCAATGAAAATATCAAAGCTACAGAAATTCAGAATACACTTAAGGATCCAGAAGGACTGTGGGTCACCCTGGAAACAGGAAATGGGACAGCTATATGAACTGGGGTTGTCTACACACCTCCAGACCAGGGGCAGGACATAGATACATTACTGATAGAAGATATACAAAACATGACAGCTAAAGGGGATGTTCTGATAATGGGAGACTTCAACATGTCAGATACAGATTAGTCAATACCAGCAGGAACATCTGCCAGAACTAGACACATAGTGGATTCCCTGCAGGGGGAGAGCCTCAAACAAATGGGACAACAACCCATAAGAGACAAGGCTATCCTAGATCTAGTAATGACTAATGGGGAAAGGATCACAGATCTCCAGGTAGAAGGTCACCTGGGGGTCAGTGACTATCACATGGTATTGTTCAATTTGGCCACTAGAACTAAATTATCCCATTCCAAGACAAAAATATGGGACTTCAGAGGAATTGACTTTGATAAGATGGTAGACAGAGTTAATCTAGCCCTGGCAAGAAGAAATACAGGTCAGGGAGTACAGGCAAAGTGGGCAAGCATTAAGGATGCAATACTTGAAGCAATATCCCATTGTGTCAGAGAGAAAAGCAAGAGCAAAAGAAGGAGGAAACCACTTTGGTTCTCAAAAACAATATCAGAAAAGGTCAGAGCCAAAAGGCTGGCCTTCAGGAAATGTAAAGGAACGCAGTGGGACAAAGACAGGGAGTCATACCAAACTTTCCTACAGGACGCAGGGAAGGCAGAAAGGCAGACAAAGGCCCAAACCAAGGAAACACTAGCATGAACAGTAAACAAAGGGGACAAGCCTTTCTATAGATACATTAGTATAAGGAGAAAGTTCAGAGGGAGTATTACTAAGATCAAAGGGAATAAGGGAAGTGTGTGGAGGAGGACCAAGGAAAAGCATCTAGCCTAAATAGATACTTCTCCTCAGTATTAACTGAGGAGAATGTAGGACAGGTCCCACAGCTCAGTGCCATGGACACAGGGGGAGGGAGATGTGCACAACTTCCTTAACAAAAGAAAGGGTCCTACAAGAGCTCGCTAAGCTCAGTGTGGACAAGGCAATGGGATCTGATAGCATGCATCCCAGGGTACTAAAGGAGCTAAGGGTGTAACTAGCAGAGCCATTATCAGAACTGTGTAGTGAGTCTCTGAGCACAGAAGAGGTCCCAGAAGACTGGATAAGGGCTCATGTCATCCTGCTCCACAAGAGTGGTAGCAGAGAAGAGGCAGGGAACTACAGACCAGTCAGTCTTACCACTGTAGTGGACAAGATTATGAAGGCACCCCTTAATTAAATGATAGTGCAACACCTGGAATACATAAGAGCACAGGATCCAAGACAGCATGGATTTACAACAGGTGGGTCCTGTCAAATTAATCTCATAGATTTCTTTGGCTGGGTAACCAGACTGGTGGACCAAGGGAGTGCAGTTGATGTCAACTACCTTGACTTCAGCAAAGTTTTCTATACTGTTACGCATAGAAGATTGATCAATAAGCTGGGTAGGCTTGGGGTGGGTCAGAAGTTGATCAACTGGGTGGAAAACTGGTTGGCTGGCAGAAAACAGAGGGCGGTGATAAACAGTATACAATCAGAGGAGATGCAAGCTACAAGTGGGGTACCTCAGTGATCAGTTCTGGGGCCAGTCCTCTTCAATATCTTCATCAGTGACATTGCAGATGGATTGGAGGGTAAGGTTTGTCTTTTTGCAGATGACACCAAGATCTGCAACAAAGTAGATGATCCAGATGGGGTGGGCAGAATGAAAAGAAATCTGGATAAACTGGCAAAATGGTTGGAAGAGTGGCAACTGGAGTTTAATGCAAAGAAGTGCAAGATCATGCACACAGGGAAAAGAAACCCTTAAGCCACCTATAGGTTGGGATGGGAGTGCTGGCAATCACAAGGCAAGAAAGAAACTTGGGACCTCGGCATCATCAGATGACCTGAAATCATCCAAGCAGACCAATAAAGCAGTAGGTAAGGCTAGAGGGATGTTGGGGTGTATTAGTAGGGGTATTGCATGTCGTAAGAGGGAGGTAATAATCCCTCTGTACAAGACACTGGTTAGGCCCCATCTGGAGTACTGAGTGCAGTACTAGAGGCCTGCACAAGGACATTAACAAAATGGAGGCAGTCCAAAGAAGGGCAACAAAAATGGTGCATTAGAAAACATATGAGAACAGAGTAATGGAGTTCAATATGTATACCCTTGAGCAAAGCAGGGACAGAGGTGATATGACTAAAACATTCAAACATCTTAAAGGCATTAACAGCCTGCCCGGTGGCGCTAAGGGTTGAGGTGCTGGACATCAAACCTCGCAGTACGACAGTGACCCGGGTTTGGGAATGAGCTCTGGCCACTGGGGGTTGGCAGGGGAGAGAGAGGATTGAACATCCAGAGGACTCTCTCTCTCCCTCTCTCTCTTGTGGGGGTTCCAGGGGTCCTGGTTTGCAGTGGGCCCCCAGTGGGACCGGAGGTACTGCACCACTCAGGGCATGCAGAGAGGGATGCAGAGCCACAATGGATGTCCCCTGGAGTCACTGCATGTTCGTGGCTCTGCCTGGGGGGTGGGGTGAGGACAATCCTAAATAGAAAATCCCCACCCCTGGAATAAACGATGGCACCACCTACCTCTCACCACACTCCACTGGCCAGACTTCCTCTTCTCCTGGGCCATGCCCAGCCCAGCCAAAATTGTAGATAGAGTGCCCTGGGAGGATAGGGCAGCCCCACCTTAGGGGGGGGGGTCAGAGCTGGGGGGATAGCCGGGCTGGTGCCAGGAGTAAGGAGGAGTTTCAGGCCTGGAGTTAGAGCTGGAGGAGCAGATGGATGCCCGAGAGAGTTCCTTGGGGTGTGAGAGCCAGAAAAAGAAGTTGAAAAAAATAGAAAAAACTTAAGGGCATTAACAAGGTGAAAGAGTCTAACATGTTTCAGTATAAGAAAAATAGCAGGACAAGAGGACACAGCATGAGATTAGAGGGAGGCCGATTAAGGGGTAATGTGAGGAAGTTCTTTTTCACAGAAAGGGTGGTGGATGCATGCAACGGCCCACCTCATGAAGTGGTGGATATGAATACAGTGCAGGACTTCATATAGGCATGGGATAGGCATATGGGAGCAATACAGAAAAGTATAAATAGATAGGCCATTGACAGAGTACAGGCCTATGGCACATTTATAAGATAGAAAAAATTTTGCAGGCTGGATGGGCCTTGAGGTCCTTATCTGCCATCAACTTATATGTTTCTATTTTTCTATGTTATGCTGTTTGGGCCTCCTTCCTCAGGATACCAAACAGCAAGTAAGTATGTCAGCTCTCATGTATGTATAACTACAGGTGACTGAGCTGTGACTAAAATAAGAAATTTGCAAATTTTTGCCCAAATTCTGCAAAACTGGATTTTGATCATTTTGCACAGTCCTAGTTAATTATGGTCTCATGCAGGTCCAATATCAGAGCATGTGTTCTGCATTAACCTTAGTGTTACAGCCAAATCATGCCAAATATTTCCTGACATTTCCTTAATATCTATAGAGAAATACATTGCCTGCCTACCCGTAGTACAACTGTGGGCCACCAGAGAGAGTCTGCAGAATATCTGGAAATATTTGAATGTATCTATGGCTGCAACTGCATATTGAGTTTGTACATTCATGAACACCCATATCACATTTGCATATTAAAAATGGAAAGGGACCTGGGGGTAGACATATCAGATGACCTAAAGGTGAGCAAGCAATGTGAGAGGACAGTAAGGAGGGCTGGGGGATACTGGGATACATAGGGAGAGGCATCACCAGTAGAAAACAGGAAGTTGTTATCCCTCTGTACAGACAACTGGTGATACCCTATCTGGAGTACTGCGTGCAGTTCTGGAGACCAAATCTCTGCAAAGACATAAACAGGATGGAGGCAGTCCAGAGGAGGTCAACTAAAATGGTACAGGGTCTATACCAGAAGACATATCAAGAGAGACTTAAGGAGCTTAATATGTATAGCCTCGAGGAGAGGAGGGAGAGGGGGGACATGATAGAAACTTTCAAGTACCTCAAGGTAGTCATCAAAGTCCAAGAGGGTTGCATCTTTCAGAAAAAGAGGTGTGCAGGAACAAGGGGGCACAATTTGAAGCTAGAGGGGGGACGGCTCAGAGGTAATGTGAGGAAGTATTTTTTCACAGAGAGGGTTGTGGATGCATGGAACAGCCTTTCTGAGGAGGTAGTTGAGTCAAAAACAGTGGTGGAATTCAAGAATGCATGGGACAGGCATAAGGCAATTCTAGGGGGTGGAGGTAGGAAGAAGTAGGCTGTTGGTTAGCTTGGATCTGCAGCTTATCCATTAGGTAAGGACATGGGCAGACTGGGTGGACCAAGCAGTTCTTATCTGCCATCAAATTCTATGTTTCTGTGTTAAATGCATGTTTTCAAATAATATTTCTTATATGTTGTAAATGGTAAAAGAGCTTATAAAGTATATTTATTTGGAGGGGGTGGAACTGACAGATGGATAACACACAGGAGATTCAGTTTTACATTCAAACTGTGTGATATTTATTTATAAGAAAACAAAAGATAAAGACTTAAAAAAAGCTGAACAACAGCAGTACAATAGAGATAATCAAAAGTTTTAAAGATTTCCCAAGTCAGAGCAATTAGTTGTACTCAGAAGGCATGAAGGCTCACATGATTTCCCTCTGTACAGGTCAGTACCCTTCTAACCAACCAACCTGATAAATGTCATAAGTACAAGGCTTACAGGTATGTACCCTCTCCCAGGGGACCATGTAATTTGTCTCCCTTTTTGGAACAAATAATTTTATTACAGCAGTATTTGTAATATACAACACTGAAGTATGTACAGAAAAGAAAATCAATGAATTAAACATTCTTAAATATTTATAAATTTGCCTCTATTCAAAAAGGAAAATGATGAATTTCAATTCAGACTAGATTCATCCCATTTGATGATGTTATAATGATGTTACAGCCTTTTCTATGGTATCATAACACTGTGATTGGGGCCCAGTGACTCCTAAAGAAGCCCCAAAAGGAATACAGGTAAATATCTCTTAATGCTTGGAAAAAACAGCTGGTATGTAACAGGGCCCCCCTGTTATGCATAATAAAATAGGGTAACATTCCCCTCTAAAATAAAAACAAATTCTGTTTCACTCTTTTCTATATTCTTTTACTTATTCCAAACTATTCTGTTTCTTTTCTTGTCAGGGTAGCCAACCTGACAAACACATCTCTTTTTGCTTTACTATCCCTTTAAATGCCCCTTTTTCATAAAATCAAACTGTCTTGCTGATTTAAAGAGCAGTTCCTAATAGAAGCTGCTGTCTTTATCCTGTTTTAAAATGCATTTGTCCCCAAAAGTAGACTACAATGCTGCAGAGTTGTTAAAGAGTAGTGGTACCTACAGAACAGAGTCCCTGCCGATCCAAGAAAAGCTGTTTTCTCTTGTTATTGAGCCCTGTAAACAGCGGAAGGCAGAGGAAGGTAAAAAGCCGCAATTTCAGCCATCTGAAATGAACCAAACAGGCAGAAAGAGTTAAAAAAGCTCTATATGGTAGCTAATGAATTGTAATTTGAATTAAAATGACTCTCTGAGGTACAGAGAGCTGTTTTTCTTGCTATTGTCTTAGACTGTCTTAAAAGAACAAAACAGAGTATTTCTGACCGAATTGTTTTGCTATTATTTAAAGACAAATTTTCTTCTACTTCTTAAAGCTGTGCAATACAATATATTATGGATTGTGAGGTCATGAAAAAGAAATGAAAGTGATTGTTTTTACCAGACGCTTCAGTAGGCCCTGCTTAGGAGCTGGCCAGCCCCAGAATGACAGTTTATATAGGAAGAAGGTATGATGTCACCAAAAAGGGGAGGAGTAAAATGTACCAGGAGGAGACTATATAAACCCCTATTTGATTGGCTAGGGAGAGGAGATGTGGAGGAGTGTTCAGTAGGGTTCTGGACACTGAGCAAGAAGAAACTTGTTCAAGGAAAGCTATAGCTGTTAAAGATGATCCAGATGGGGTGGGCAGAATGAGAAGAGATCTGGATAAACTAGCAAAATGGTCAGAAGAGTGGCAACTGCGATTTAATGCAAAGAAGTGCAAAATCATGCACATAGGGAAGAGAAACCCTGAAGCCACATATAGGCTGGGAGGGGAGTTGCTAGCAGTCACAAGGAAGAAAGAGACTTGGGCATCATCATCACTGATGACCTAAAATCATCCAAGCAGACCTCTAAAGCAGTAGGTAAGGCTAGGGGGGTGTTAGGGTGTATTAGTAGGGTTATCACAAGTCGTAAGAGGGAGGTAATAATCCCTCTGTACAAGACACTGGTTAGGCCCCATCTGGAGTACTGCGTGCAGTATTGGAGGCCACACCTTCACAAGGACATTAACCAAATTGAGGCAGTCCAGAGAAGGCAACCAAAATGGTGCAGGGACTGCATCAGAAGACATATGAGGACAGATTAATGGAGCTCAATATGTATACCCTTGAGCAAAGGAGGGAGAGAGGTGATATGATCGAGGCATTCAAACACCTTAAGGGCATAAACAAGGTGAAAGAGTCTAACATGTTTAAATATAATAAAAATAGCAGGACAAGAGGACACAGCATGAGATTAGAGGGAGGCCGATTAAGGGGGAATGTGAGGAAATTCTTTTTCACAGAAAGGGTGGTGGATGCATGGAATGGCTTACCACAAGAAGTGGTGGCTATGAATACAGTGCAGGGCTTCAAACAGGCATGGGATAGGCATAAGGGAGCAATACAAATGACTATGAATAGATAGGCCACTGACAGAGCAAAGGCTGATGGCACATTTATAAGGTAGAAAAAGAAACGGGCAGACTGGATGGGCCTTGCGGTCCTTATCTGCCGTCAACTTCTATGTTTCTATGTTTCTATGTTTCTATAAGATGGAAGACAAACCAAGAAGAAGTGATTCCTGTTTGAAGTGTGCTGGACTTAACACTTTCTATTTCTTTCTGTGAAGTAACAGTGCTTTCATTATTTTTTTTTTTTTTGAACAATTTATTTTGGACATTTATTTCTGATTTAAGAAATAAAATGAAAAATGCAGTAATTTGCATTTTTTTTGCACCAAATTTCTGTCTGTGTGTCTGTCATTGACCCCACGCTTCCACACTGTAACATGAAATAAAACAAAATGTATGGAATGTACCACTATGAGTTTTAGTAGCATTCTTTTATAAACAGGCCAAATATTTATTAGCATTGGTTTTGGTGCAAAGCATTTTAAGGTTTGAATGAAATACAGGAGTGTGTGCTATTATTTTATAAGATACCCAGTTTCATGAATTTAAATGTTTTTAAATGCAGGGTAATTTTTTTTTTGTATTTCTGGCAGTACACTAATCATTTTAATATAATAATAATAATATACTTTATTTATATTGCGCCTTTCTGAAACCAAAGCACATTAACAATAAGCTTCTTAAACCAATAAATAAAACACAAATACATTAATACTGAAATCATAAACTGTGTTAAAACATCATCATCAGGAAAATGCTGACAACTACAAATGGGTCTTTAAGGCCCATTTAAATTCCTTCTGAACTGCACCACAGAACACTGCTGACTACTGCAATGGAGTCGGAGTGAGAGCATTAGGTTACAGTGAGGAAGAAAGAGTGACAGCACTTGTCTGAAGCATGGCTTATCGGTTCTCTCCCTGCTATTTTCCCCGGTCTCCTTGAGAATGACAATTTGCTCTGCAGTTCTTTCTTTTAAAATCTAACATACTGGGAAGTTCTGAGCAGCATAATAAAGGGTTTTTACAATTAAATAAAGCACTTAAAACACATTTGTCTATTGAGCTTTGGAAGCAGCAGCCTCAGTATCACTGCAAGCTCCGAGTGCTCTGAGACACATGCTGCAGGGAAGACAGCTCCGAGAATCATGTGGTATGAAAAAGATCATTTTTAAAAGTGCTCTGGATAAAAAAATAAATGTTTTACTTTGCTTTTATTTTAAATGGTACTTTCATTCATAACATGACAAAAGGGTTCATTTGTTGTAAAAAAATGGGACAAAATGAGGTGGCTCTTATCAGAGTAAATAGCCTCAAAGTTATATAGTCATTCTACTAAATGGCTCTAAACAGAGCTACAGGCTATTTGGTACATTAAATATGACAAACAGAAATTTCACATTTTTATCACGCAAACAACAATGTTTCTGCAGCAGCCTTTCTGCTTTCTATTTGCTAACACATTTTTAGCCTCACTGTAAATGTATGCCTAGCATAAATAGCGTTTCAAGCCATAATTAATTTGTGTTGGCAATGGCACTTTTTAGTTTTTTGTCTTTCAGATGTGACATCCAGGAAGGATACGGAAGAGAAAAGGAAAACACAGTAGGCAATAGATTGTAGGAGGTGGGGGGCTCTACAGGTGGCCAAGCTGACAGATCTAAGATGAAAACACAGGATAGTAAAAGGACAGTAAGGATTTGTATTGCTGTTGCAACAATCTTTGGAAAGGAGATGACAGTGCCGGGTCCTTCCAGGTTGGATAAGGTCATACCCTATCACAATGGAATGTAATAGAGTACAGAAGAATAATTTGCATCAGAACTCAACACACCTCTACAGAAAATTTACTTTCCTACTTGTGAAATGAAAACTCACTTTTGGGAGAACATAAATAACAAGAAAGTCTGAAGAGATAAGTAGCATAAACAGATTACAAAATAAATGAAAGCTCAATATTCAAGAGTATTTAAATGTGTGGATTAGAGATTCATAAGAAAATGAGAGGGTGGTGCATGTCATTAAACATTACAGATATGGAAACTCCACTTTCCTAGCTTTTTGTTCTTTTTAACTCAAAAACAATACCATTTGCAATCACCTGTTATCTATTCTAATTACTTTCAACAGCATCAATATTGGGCTATGTTAATGCAATAGAAACATTGTAGCATGTTTACCCACGAAGTCAGTGTAAAGATATTTTTCATTAGCCTTTGGCCCTATGTGTTGAGCATCTTATCCATGTACTGTGGCTCCAGTTGTTAGCTTACAAACTAACTCTATGTCCAGGATCCAAATGTTCAAATACAAAACTAAAAGTATTTTCTCTAAATATTAACTACCCAAACAGGGACTCATGGGCTACACCTAGTAGTAAATACTGACAAGAGGCTTGTTAAAAAGTGGTAAGGAAAAACAGATTAGCTGTAATAAAATTATGAAATGTAAGACCCCCTCCCCCCAATAAAAAGGCAGTGGTGATCTTTTTTAATCTGTTTATCTTACATCCTGTGCTGTAAGCATAGTAATTATGGCTGAAGTATTAAGACTGGTCCCAGATGACTCCTGACATGCTAAATGAGCTCCCATCAGGTGATGTGCACCAATGGCACTGGATTTAGAGATTGGGAGGTGGAAAAAAGACTGAAACAATTGTGGCACTGGCTCCCCCATCCAGTTGTGGTGCTCAGACCTTCAGTTCACCCATGTCTTGTTTAGTTTGGAAAAGTCTAGCTGTCTCTATTTTCTGCAGCCTCCTTTCAGAAGTGTACATCTGAAACAATATATGAGGGGACAGGCAGTGGGCATCTGGTTCCAGTGGTGACTGATACAGTCAGTGTGGAATCCAAGGATTGTGGATGGAGTGAAGGTGAGCCTGTGAGCCTTTGGTTAAGAAGGGAAACTAAAATGCATAGAAACTGTATGATCTAGCATGTGTTTGATACCACATTAGCAGCACATCACACTAACCCATATGATACAAATACTTGAACCGGACATAGGCCATCCTCATCAGGCAGGAAGAATTGGATTTGAGCCATATGGAGAATGTACTGCTTCTCAGCAGGGGAGAATGTATTGTATCACCCAAAACATAATCAGACCTTATTTACAGTGAAAATTACTATAATTATTATTTATTTGTGAAATTTCCTGAGCTCAGAATGCTATGCAGTAGTTCCATAATCAATTCATTAAAAGAAATATGTTTTCAAAAACTGCTTGAACAAAATATGGGAATCGGCCTCTCCAATATGCAAACACAAGGAAATTTTACAGAGCAATAGTACTAAACAATGAAAAGGCAGTCATGCAGACAAACCTGCTTCCAAAATGGAACATATAGCAAATTCTTACAGTACTTGCAGAGCACTGCAGGTTACAGCGATAGTGTAACTTTCTTCTGGTACCCACAGCTGAGCTGCGATTAATTATTCAAATACTTAAAGGTTAAAGTTAAGGAATTAAACTAAACAGTAGTTCCAAAGGTGACATTGATTGTGGCTGCAGAAACAGTTCTGTATCTGGTTAGTGGGAATTGATTTGATGGTTTTTATAGGATATAGAAAAGAAGATGGTTATTATCGAATATAGAAAAGAAGAGTTGCAAAATGGGAAATATCACATGACATGGTGTAAATGATAAGAACTTTAATAATGCACCCTAAGTGAGCAGGACTGAAGGAGTTTCAGAACTGCTTTGGATTTGCAAACTGCTGGCTTCATGTCATTCAGTCAGGCTACTTTTATTAAGAGTACTTATATTAAGAGCGTCTAAATTTCAAGCATGTCCTCCTTTCGGCCAGATAGATGTATTAAATTGATCACAGTACTCGGCTGAAAAGCATCTCATTTACTTTGCCAGACTGCTTCTAATTAAGTGTCCATTTAGACTGTAAAAGTCTGAAACTGTGTGCTTACTAACCACAGCACACGGCTGGACAACAATTCATTATTTATCTAGTCAGAAAGCTAATGCTATGTATGTAGGGCTAGAAAAGCAGGAACCTTTGAGTGTCTTCAATCCAGGACTGTAGTTGCTTGTGTAGCACAGTAGCCAAGGTTTTTCTCCCACCCCTCCACTCCTCTGCCACAGCCTCTATTAAAAGGACTTACAGCACAGTTGGCGCCACCCCACCAGATCTTCCCAGCCAATTACAGAAAATCGGCTTACCCTCCTTAAAGGGCCTATCCCAAATTAGCCCTCAGGACTGCAAAATTTCTAAACACTTGATACTGTAATACGGAGACCCACTTAACTGTAGAAACAGCAGACAGCCTGCCCTTCTTAAAGGGCATAATATCTAGTTTAAACTGTAGCTTAGTGCCTCATCTTCCTTACCCCAAAAACAACTTACTTTCTCTTCACTATAATAATGAGCCCCACCCAACTGTCGAAACAGCAGACAGCCTGCCCTTCTTAAAGGGCTTAGCATCTAGATTAAACTCTAGCTTATAGCCTCAACTTCCTTACCCTGAAAACACCTTACTTTCCCATCACTATACCCAGCCTTGGCACTCGCCCCTTGTTCTTAGCACTGTCGCTTCTACCCAGATCAATCCTACCTAAAGTAGTCATCTTCTAGTAATGGATAAAGCTAATCTCTCTGCCACCCTGCCATCATTCCATGTTTTTCCACATGTCACTAGCTGTTGTTTTGTTCCCAGGCACAACCAAGGATCCAACCACCTTGGCTATTCTGTGGCCGGAGCCATTACCTGTACCCAACCCCTACCAATCATTCCCCCTTTGCTTGGTGGGCTACAGCAGCCCTCACATGTGGATAGATTACAGTGCATCCTCCCTGGCCTTTCCAGGTGTCCCTGGTTACATTATAAGCTCTCCTTTCTATTAGGACACTTTTGCTCATAGCAATGGTCTGTCCCCTGTGAATTGTACCCCCTCCTAGCCAGTCACGCTCTTTGTGCACCTAGCACGGGCCCATAGTTTGTCCTGGTTTGTTGGCATGGCTTTTAGGTCTGCTGTGAATCAGGGATGGGAATACTTGCGAACCCTAGATCTAATGTATGGTGCGTGTTTATTGGTGAGCTGTATTAATGTATCATTGATGTTGGTGACAGCCTCAGTCACTTATTTGGCAAGATAGAGATGATACAAAGAGCATGACTGATTGACAGGTGTTCAGAACAGCTAGGAATGCATGTGTTAAATTAATATGTACTGCTAACACTAATTTTTTTATGTAGAATCCCTTGAAAATGCCAAAGGCAACTGTGATCTATATGCCAGAACTGGGTGGCTTCAACTAACTGGTAGAATCAAGTACCAAACGTGCCTCCTGACCAACAAAGCACTGCTTGGGCTCTTGCCTCCAGGCGTTGGATACCTGTTGAACAAATCCCTTAAGACCCAGCACAATCGTACCTTGGAATCTGAACACCTCCTCATCCCACGGTGTCAGACTGGGCAGTACCAAAGATCCTTCTTTTACAGAGCCCCACTTTGGTTCAATGGCCTGTGTAGTGAATTGACCAATTTAAACAAGCTTGCACAGTTTAAATATTTGCTCTGACAGCATCTTATATCTGAAAGCATATGTGATTGTACCACCCAATCCTAGTTCCTTTCTGCCTACCCCCACCATGCACCCTGTCCACACACATTGGCACTTACATTTCGGCACTTACATGGCACTGGTTGCCTACATCACCCTTTTACCATGCCCTCCTTCTATCCCCTACTGCCTTCCTACCCCTTCTTTAACACTAACAAAGCCACTGGCTGCTACCTTCCCACTCTGATCAATATCACAATGCCACCACTTTCATATACCTCTCCATCTTAACTCCCTACTGTCTACTTTGCTTAATCTGTCACTGTATGCTTTGAATGTATTAACTTGACTGTTTGTTGCAGCATAACTGTCAGCTCACCCTTGCTGGCTGCTTCCTTAGTGTTTATTCATTATTTATTATTGCTGTAGCAATCATCTCATTTTTATGCTGTAGCATACATACTGTACTGTATTTTTTAACATCATCTTGTACTCCCTGTCTAACTGTAACCCCTTCCCCACCGACATGGAACCTTGTAAATGAGCTGCCTTGCACTCAAAGGTACTTGTAATCTGAGATTGAATAAATAAAAAAAGCCAACATCTGGCAAACAGTTAAGACAGTTGAGGGGCACAAAGAAGCCCGGCCATCCCCACCAAGATAGTCATTAACAGGGTCGAACATGATGAGCATGACCTCATTTAAGAAAAACCGAACACTCATTTTGCCACTGCTGGACCTGCGTTCAGCTCCTCTCCCTATGCGGGGCTTTACAGTCCCCCATCCCACCCAAACCCCCATGAGCTCTTGCATCCTCATCCCCTCCAGTTCCACCTAGTGACCTACAAACAAGCTGAGGACCACCTTAGTAAACTCGATATCAAAAAAGGGGGCAGAGCTGATGGCATCGATTCCATCTTCCTCAGGCTAGGTTACTATTACTTAACTGCACCAATTCTCCATATCTTTAATCTCTCCATCTCCTCAGTCACTGTCCCTTCCCACTGGAAATCTGCCCATATATTGCTCCTATTAAAATCAGGTGACTACTGCAACCTTAATAACTACAGGCCCATCTACATCCATCCCTTGTCCGATCTAAAATACTTTAAAAACTCATCCATCAACAGCTTAAAGACCATCTAGATAAATTTTATCTCCTCAACCCTGCCCAATCTGGCTTTAGACAAAACCACAGTACCATTTCTGCCCTAGCTAAAGTCACCAAAGATTGGTTCACCACACATGATTCTAAGCAAGTCACAGGTGCCATATTCCTTGACCTCCACAAAGCATTCGACACCATTGACCACAGTCTCATCATTAATCGTCTCAGTAAAATAGGTGCGGTTGATACCACTCTACAATGGTTCTCCAGTTACCTCACAGGCAGGATTCGGAAAATAAAAGCAAGTGGTCAGGTTTCTGGCTCTCTTCCCATTAAACATGGTGCTCCACAAGGCTTCATATTGGGCCACATATTGCTTTCCATTTACATCAGCTTTCTGGACTCTGATACCAACAAGCCCAAAATACACCTCTTTGTGGATGATACCACCCTATATATGTCGAAACCAACATTAGCTGAAGTACGCGACAATCTCCAAGATGATTTTGCACAGCTAGAATGCAAGTTCATCAGCCACAAGCTGCTACTCAGTGCAAAAAATACAAGGTACTGTACCTCATGCCCAATAGCAAAAGACCCTCCCCTCGATACAGTGTGATGCCGGCACCTATCGTGACAATCACTGGTGAGCCATTAGATGTAGTAGATAAGTTCAAATATCTGGGCGTATGACTAGACAGCAAGCTTTCTTTTTGTGTACACATCGACTGCCTTGCTAGCAAGTTTAAAGCAAGCCTAGGCTTCTTCTTCAGGAACAGAGTACTCTTTCCCCCTGACATCAGACAGAGACTAGTGCAGGCCACATCCCTCCCACTGCTACACTATGATGACATCATTTATAGCTGTTCCACTGCTTCCAGCCTCTGAAAGCTTGATAAACTGTTCCATCGGGCTCTCTGATTTATCACTAAAGCACCTTTCCAGATGCACCACTGTGACTTGTATAAAGAAGTTGGCTGGCAACCCCTTGCCACCAGGCAGTTACTTTACCTGGGTACCTGGTCCCTCAAAAGTATGCTAAATAAATTAACAACCTATATCTCCTAACTGGCTAACATTTCTCATTGCTCCTATTCCCTTAGAAAACCAGAATACATCCTCCTTGATGTACCTTGGATGCGTACCTCCCTCGGCATGGGTGCCATTAGCTACACCATCCCATCAGCACGGAATCTCATCGAGTCAACACTCTGGCTCACCGGTATTGTTTCAGTAAATATCTTCAAATCTCTGCCCTATAAATACTTCCCAGTAGTCTGCCACTGCCATATGAACTAGTATCCTCTGCCAGGTTTTCCAGCACTGCCATCAAAAGTAGTATCATTTGCCTTCTATGCTCTCCTCTTCTACCGTCCCTGGTCCCTCCAGGCCCCTATCTTCCCTAATCTATCTTCCACACTACTGGCCAGGCCACCCATGCCTTGTATTCCCTCTGGGAGGGGGCCCCTGCCCACCTCTCACCCTTGTTGCTCATTTACCTTCTCTGAATTTTCCCAGCATTCATCCTTCACTGCCATATCCACTTGTGTTATCCATGTCAGTTTACCTCGCCTACCCCCTTAGTTTGGCCTCCTTTCTCACCTGAATTTATGTATTACACCTTACCTCTGTTCTGTCCGCTCTCTCAGCCCAGTTCTGATATGCATCAAAAGCCGTATGAAATATCTACTGTCAATTATATTACCTGTGTCTCACTTCTATTATGAACTGGTTTTTCTCAGAATTGTATCTGCCATATGCCACTCCTTGCACTGCCTGTACGAATTACCTTACTGAATACTTGCACTATATTAATTATTGTATGCTAACCAACTCAGAATGTGTATTGCATATGCCTCATGTACCTATTTTTGTTCAAATGCTTACTGTTTGCTGTATACTAGTATATTGTTTGTTGTCCCTTTTATGTATCAGGACCTCCTTGTGAATGAGCCTGCTCAGTGAAGTATTTCCTGCAATAAACTTGAACTTGAATAATTCAACTCCCACTGCTGCAGGAGGACTGAAATATTAAGATCCTGCCCAATTAGAATTTGGATGAATGCAATTTGATTTTAACTCTCTTTATGATTCTTACTTGCCCAAGCCCAGTCGGAAACTCATTTTGCTGCCACAGCCCCAGTCCCCAACATGAGTGGTCTGCCAATTCTAGTGGTTATTCAGGTGGGCTATAATGAGCCTGTGGCACTTCTCTTAAAGATCAAGAGAATTTCTCTGACATCCTGGTCTGATTTCCTCCATACCACCAATGGCTTAATATGGTTCAATATGTTGGTTTACATCTGTACCCCCTAGGATCAGGATGAAAGGCAATATTGCCTAGACCTTCTTTCCCAGTCAACAAAACTAGCTACAATAAAACTCCCCTAAGGAGCATCCCATGGGATACTCTCGGTCTCCAGGAAGGACAGCCTCTGTCAGGGTGGACCGACTAGCTCCATTTTCATGCTTCAAACTAATTTTATTCAGAATGCAGTGCCAGTTGTGAGTTTGTTGTGTGGCAAGCTGTTTAAAATTCTGAATTCTATTTAGTGAACAGGCTTCACACGTAGTATAATCTTAACTTTGCTGACTAAAATAAACAAATCAAAGCATACTTCATACAGCTTTTAATAAGCCTAGTTTGGCACCTGTCAGTACCTTTGATACATTAATGTTACTTTGCAGTTCCTTCAGCCCTGCTGTGTTTCATAGCACAGGATCATGGAATACTAATTAATTCATGCACTAAACATTATCAGTGTAAAGGATTCAGTCATCACACAGCTGCAGCGACTAGCATGCTCCGGTATTTGTAGATATCCTAAGGTTCTTACTAAGGAGAATCAGAGCAATGAAGGCCAAAGTCCATATACAGCTCCATACTTAACAGTAGAAAAAATGTGTGCTCCACTCTTGATTTATTTACCCAAGCTAGATTTAAATGCACCGTTACTATTGCTAATTATTATTATGTCATTAGGCATGGAGTTCCATAGTGATATTATTCTCTGTGAATAGAAATATTGCATTTTCTTTGTGTTAATGGATTGCTATGTAATTTGTAGAGGGTGACCCCTGGAGTTATATTTTGTTTAAATTCAATATTTAATTAATTCATGAATATGGTTTGTGGCTAATTTATTTTTTGTTTCAGAAGTTTCACCAGGAAAGACTTACTGAGTTGAAGAAGACCTTGTTTCCCTATGTGTCCTGTAGGAAGAGGATCGTGAACAGTATACAAAGCAATTACAATAAATACAAAGAATTTACATTAATAAAATTTAAATGAAAAAAATATTGCTAGTGAAAGGACGAATAAAGAGGATCAAGGACAGGTGCAGGAGGGAGAAAAAAGTCATAAAGGAGAGACATTAAGGAGAACACTGAAGAGGCAGAGTGAATAGACAAGGGAAGAGAGGACCAAAGTTTAACAAAGTGGTAAGAGAAGGAAGCTTAACCAGCAGTAGTTTTCCTAGAAGGACTAGCAAGTGAATGAAAAGCAATTTTATGTAAAGGACAACAGTTGTTACATAAATGACAACAGGAAGGTGAAGGAAGGGATAAGAGGGATGTAAAACAGTAAGGAAGGAACCAAACCAGAATTTAATTATAAATGAGGCACAGTGAGAAAGCACCTAGCGTCAAGAGAGGGGAGTGAAAGAGCAGAGTAGAGTGAACAGTGGTGATTTTGTGGGGAACAATCTAAAGCAAAATTACATAAAGAATTGAAAAGAGAGTCCAATTCAGCTAGGGTGGATTTAGGAGAACCACTGTAGACTAAAACACCATAGTCAAAAATAGGGAGTATCATTTTTAAAACAATCTCTCTGCATCTAGGAAGTGGGATACTCGATGTGTTCCTGTCAAGTGCTCCAAGCTTAGGGTGAAGCTTTTGATGAATGTCATCAACATGAATGGAGAAGTAAAGATGTCGGTCAAGCCAGACACCAAGATATTGTACATAAAAGAAGAAGAAACAACCTCAATAATAGCCCCATCAAGGGTGTGGAAAGATGGGAAAGAGGCAGTCTAAAAAGCCTCTAATGAGTACCAAGAGTCATAGAGTCTTTTTTTTTTTTTGGCATCGAGAGATAGTTGGTTAAAACATTGTGAAAGTCTAGTTGAAGTTATGGAGTATGGTCCTGAGAAGAGGAGCCAGATGCAGAAATAACTGTATCATCAACATACATATGAGTAGATGGAAAGGAACAGGCAGACGAACAGTCATTAAAGAATATGGAAAAAAGAATAGGACCCAGGACAGACCATTGATGGATTCCTGAGCAGAAAGGGAGTGGAGATGAAGTAGAGCAGCCTATCTGGACAGATTGTGATATGCCCCTCAGATAAGAGCTTAACTAGTTAACTGCAGAGTCAGAGAGACCCGCTGCTTTAACCTTATCAAAAAGGAGGGGTGTGACATTGTGTCAAAAGCTTTAGCAATAGCAACAAAAACAGCAGACGTGATCAGTCCCTGATTCATACTAGTAAAGATTAAGCCAATAAGCTGAAGGAGGGAAGTGGAGGTAGAATGTGATTTTCTAAAACAAGACTGAAAGGGAGGGAAGAAAAAGGAGTCACCCAGGAAGGAAGAAAGCTGCAATAGAACAAGGTGTTCCTGCAGTTTAGCAATCATTTATTTATTTATTTATTGAAAATGTTTCACCAGGAAAGGCACACTGAACAAAAAGATGCTCATCTCACGGTGCGACCTGGGGGGAGGGGTTACAATGGAGGCAGGAATACAGACAAAAGTTGAACTTAGAAATAGAGCAATGCAGTTAATGTACATAGCTGCATGGGATTACATAGGACTTTTTACAGTATGAGAACAGTACAGAGCATACAGATAATGTACATAGTTGGGTGGGATTACATTAGCACTTTTTCCAATAAGAGAACAGTACAATACAGAACATGAACATCAAGGATGGGTAGACATATCATGGGAACTCAACGAGGTAATACATGATTACTTAAGTGCCAATATCGAGGCTAGAGTACCAGTAACGGGACTTGCGCTGAAGCGAGAAGCACCAAGTAGACAGTAAGAGTTGGAGGAGAAAATGGGGGGGGTGATATAGGTGGTGTGGAGGGGAAGGAGAGGGGAGCAGTAGCAGTAGCAGTACGTAAGGATGAAGAGTGTGGGTTTGTTTAGGAATGGGGGGAAGGGAGAGATTAGGAGGGAATATGAGAGTAGGGAGTGAGAGTGTAAGTGCATGGGGCATTGTATAAGGAAGGCTATTAAGCAAAAGACCAAGCCGCTGGTCAGGCTCTAAGGAGTGAAGGGGGAAAGGAAGCTATTGGGGGTGGGTCAGGGGCAGTTGCAGTTTGGGGCAAGGAAGTTAGCGAGGGCAGAGGATAGGGAGTGTTTGGATGATGAATGGTGGATCTGCTCCGGCAGGCTGTTCCAGAGTTTAGGGAAGAGGTAAGAGAAGGCTGATTGGCCTGCGGTGGTCCTTCGGTGAGGGATGACTAATAGCCTGGCATCAGAAGACCTGAGGGCATGGGAGCGGGTAGGAGGGAAAGATAGGGAGGATGCCAGGGAGGGAGGGAGGGAGGGAGCCGAGCCAGAAGTTGGACGCGAATTTAGCACTATGAGTTAGGCGCCGGTTGCACAGGGATGGCAGGGCCAGTGAATAGTAGAGCTCGCAGAGATGTGAGCGGGGGGGGGCATCGAGGGAAAAATGGCAGAAAACATTAAAGAGGGGGTCAAGTCTGGTTAGGGTGGTCTTGGCAGTGGAGCTGTAAACGACATTGCAGAAGCTGAAAGAGGGTAGGATCATTTTCTGGACTAATTCACATCTGACAGGTAGCAGGAGGCTAGCGCGGTTTCGATAAAGGGCACCAAGTTCTCGGCATAGTTTTGAAATGATGGCATCGACGTGTGTGGAGAAGGAGAAGTGGCGATCAAGCCAAACCCCTAGATACCTGAAGGAAGGCACTTCCTCAAGGATGGTGTTAATTAGGGTATGGAAGATCAGGGGGAGGTGAGTTTGGATAGGCGCTGTCTAGTGCCAAAGGTCAAAGAGTCAGTTTTCTTGACGTTTAAGGAGAGCTGGTTGGTGTTGAACCAGCGGTGGATTTTGTTGAATTCGGCTTGAAGTTTGGAGGAGACTTCTTCATGGGTCCGGCCGGAGGTAAAGAGGACCGTGTCATCTGCGTACATGTGGATTGCGGTAGAAGAGCAAGAGTTAGGCAGATCATTTAGAAGGATGGAGAAGAGGATGGGGCCAAGAACTGAGCCTTGGGGAATGCCGGTGGAGATGGGGGGGAGGTGTGGTCAGTTATGTTAGTGGATTGGGTTTGATTTAGAAGGTAGGCACTGAACCAATTTGTCGTAGATTCTGCTAACCCAGCCCCTGATAGGCAGGATAGTAGGACAGGATGGGATACTGTGTCAAAGGCTTTTGCTAGGTCAATGAAGATGGTGGCAGTGATAAGACCTTTATCCATCCCAGTAAGGATGGAGTCCGTGAATCTTAGTAGGGAGGAGGTGGTAGAGTGGTGTTTTCGGAATCCGGACTGGAATGGGGTGAAGAAGTTAGTTTCAGAGAGAAAGTGGGAGAGTTGGGATAGCACTAGGTGCTCCTGGAGTTTGGCGAGGGTGGGAAGGAGGGAGATGGGGCGGTCGCTAGTTGTGGAGGTAGGATCACCACCTTTTGGGAGGGGAATGACAGTGGGATGCTTCCATGTGAGGGGAGAGACTCGGTGGTGAAAGAGAGATTTAGTAAGGCTGTGAGGGGAAAAGCAATGGCGGGGGCAGATAGGAAGAGGCGTTTGTTATCAAGACCATTGGGGATTTGCCTTTGGAGGGGTTCAGGGAGTGAAGGGCAACTAGGGTTTCGGTGGGGAAGATGTGTCTGAAGGAAAAGGGGCTCCTGCCAGATGGAAGGTGGATAGATGTCTGGGGAGTGGGTGTGGTTGCAGGAGGAAGGGAATCTAGGAGATCCTGGGCGCAGGTAGTAAAATAGGACTTAAACTCGGAGGCTACCATCAGGGGGTCAGAGAGGAGAGTCCCTTTGGTGAGGAGGTGAGGAGAGGGGCTTGTTGTTTGGGGGGTGAAAAGGGAGTTAATGACTTTCCAGATTTCAAAGGACTCCCAAGATTTAGGGTATTGTTAAAATAATTGGCCTTGGCTAAGCGGATGGTCTTTGTGCACTTGTTGCGGAGCATGCGGTAGGTGATGTAGTTGCCTGGGAGGAGCGTGGATTTGTAGTTTCGCCAGGCCTTGTCACGGGCTTGTTGGCATGCTATCAGCTCAGGGGAAATCCAGGGTAGGTGAGACCCCCGGACTCTAGCTTGGCGAAGGGGGGCGTGTTTGTCCCAGGTGGCGAGGAAGGTGTTCCGAAAGTGGGTGAGGGCTGCATCCATGTTAGAACAGCTAGGGCTCATGGCCCAATTAGAGTGAGATAAATCATCCAGGAGGGGGGAGAGGTTGAGGGATTTGTATGACCGTTGGAATATAAATTTGGGAGAGGATTTAACTCTGTGAATCTTGAGGACCAATTAGATTAGATGATGGTCACTGATTGAATCAGGGAGGAGGCCTGAGCTGACTACGCGGTGTGGGTGGGATGTAAGCACCAGTCTAGGAGGGAGTGGTTACAGACTTATGGTTAGAGTGTGTGGGTTCCAAAATGGTTTGACTGAGATTGAGAGCGGTTATCTCAGTTTGGGTTTTGTTAAAAGTAGGTGCTAGCCAGTTGTGATTAAAGTCACCCATGACATAAAGTTCACCCGGCTATGCGAGAGATGAGAGCTGGCCCAGGAGGTCAGTGACTACTGTTGTTGGCGTGCCTGGGCAGCAATGGATTCCAGTCACAAAGATAGATAATGAGGAGGGGGGGCAGCTTTACCATGAGAAGCTCATAAGCTTTGGGTTCAGCTTTGGTGATAGAGACAGTGAAGTGTAGGGCTGATCTGATGTAGATAGCCACCCCTCTGCCTCTGGAGGGTCAGTCTTGCCGTGTGATGGTGAACCCTGGGATAGGAATGGTATTATCAGGAAGACTGGGGTTTAGCCAGGTCTCAGTTAGGATGATTATGTCGGGGGCATGATGGGCAGCAAGGACCTGTAGCTGATCGAGCTTAGGGGCTAGGCTACGAATATTTAGATGAAGAAGGCGTAAGCCACGGGAAAGGTAGCCAGAACGAGTGTCGGTGGTGGCCTTGGCTGAGGGGTTTGGTATGGGGTGGTTGGGGCCTGAGTTTAGGGGTGGGCCGGGGTTAGGATGTATATCCCCTACTGCTAGAAGGAGTAGGGCAATGGTTAGATGGTAGTGTAGAACATGGAGGGACCAGGATTTAGCCATGCGCAGATTGGTGGTGGCAATAGGATGGGCTGAGCAAAGGGAGTGGGTACTGGAGAGGGGGAGAGAGGCCAGAAAGCAGCCAAAGGAATAGACCGAGGAGGAAGGGGGGTAGGGAAATGGGACCAGGAGATAGCTGGGAGGGATGCAGTGGACTTGTAGGGGGCATTTGTAGGATGATTCAGAATAGCCGGTGGGGGGGAGGGTGCTGGGTAGCCATTTGGGGGGGAGTTAAAATGGGAAGGGATAGTAAGATGGAGGAGAACAGTAGTACAAGGGTTGTTGATGCGGACATTTTACCAAAATTGGGGAAGAGGTGCCCAAGCGATAGTGCCTAGGTAAGCAGGGTGATGAATTTAAGTAGCTTGGTTGCCCCTCACAAAATGTAGATACCACTTTGGAGTAGTGGTACTGTCACAGACTCTGGTGGACAGGGTACAAGGTTCAAGCTCCTAGCTGGGCAGTTGGGATAAGGCTTAGCTGAGAGCAGGGAATCCAGGTTCTAGGTGATGTTAAAACAGCTGGGTTTGGGCCAGAAAACAGGGTAGAACAGTGAGTCCTAGTGGTCACTGGGGTTAGTGGCAGGCTGGGTGTGGGTCAGGCAATTGGACTGGCCAGATGGCTGGGTGAGGGTGAGGTGTGGGCAGATGTAGAGGTGGGAGTTGGGAGAGGAGTAACCTAATCAGGTAGGTTACAGGAAGTAAGAGAGTTTCAGGTGGGGAGACTGAGGTGTAAGTAGCTTGGTTGCAAAGGTGTAAAGGTCAGAAGGTCCCTCTAGTGGTTAGCAGGTATAACCTGTAAATGGAGAAGTGGGGACTTAGTACACACAGGCAACAGGATGTGATGTCACTAGACAGCAACTATAAAGGAAATGCCGAGCCTGGATGGGCTAACCCCCCTCACACAAGGGTGCTGTAGATGGAGGTGTTTATTACCTCTGGCACCCGCATGAGTCCTTGCTCCTGCAGGGAGCTTTCTGCTGGGTATCCTGTCAGCTGGGGTAGTTGGGGAGGTGAACGCAGGCCTATATTGGGAGGAGAACAAAGGGAGTAATCAATATGCAGTGGGAGATTGGGTCTCGTCACAGCGCAAGCGTGAGCGAAAGTATCCTGATACAGCAGCTGGAGAAACAGGCAGTTAACATATCATTTGGTAAACTTTGCAATATTGAGATACTGCTTGAAAAAACAGGGATAATCCTTGTAGCACTGTTAGCACTGTTCCTAGCTTTACAGATATAGTCAGAGCTGTAATAGAGCAATCGCTTGTGCCCCCCCCCCAAACCTGAGGTTTAGCCTGGCAGAACAGTTTTCAGTTAAACATACCACCATGTAGCAGTGCACTTCTTTAGCAGAGTCAGGAAACATTCATTACCCCGAGGGGCAAAAATATCAATAAATCCCCCCACACAAGGGTGCTGTAGATGGAGGTGTTTATTACCTCTGGCACTCGCATGAGTCCTTGCTCCTGCAGGGAGCTTTCTGCTGGGTATCCTGTCGGCTGGGGAAATCACATAATCATGTACTAGCAGCAAGTCACCCATCATTCTTCTTTTGTCTAAGTGCATTCATTTTAGTTCTGTCAGTCTATATTCACAGCAAAGATCTTTGAGGGTGATTATTGCTTTTGTTGCTCTTCTATGGGCGTTTTTAAGGATTTAAATGTCCCTCTTTCCATATGGACACCAAAACTGGCTTCCCAAAATTAGGTGCAGTTTAAAGTAGGCTCTAAAGAGAGGCACAGTGACTTCCAACTTTTCAGCTATGGTTATTTCTCTTAATTAACCATAGTGACCTGTTAGCTTTACATATAATCTCATTACATTGCTTACTGTTATTAAAAGTATCACTGATAATCACTCAGAGATCTTTCTATACCATACTGATTTTCTTCAACTTTCACTTTGGAATGTATAAGGATAGTGGTGTTTTTCTGCACCAAAATGTATTACACAGCATTTTTCTCTATTAAATATCATATCCCATCTGCCCTCCTAATCAATGATTTTATTTATATCATCTTGGATTAACCTGATATCATATCCCATCCTGCATGATTTACCAAGCCTAGTATCATCTGCACATTTGGAACACTGACTAAGAATGCCACTGTTAATAACCGACATAAAAATCTGAACAATGACTGGTCCTAGAACAGATCCCTAAGGGACTCCACTAGAAACTTTCCCCAAACTGGATGCATGCCCATTAATGGTTATGCACTGGGTCCTGTTACTTAACCCTTCCTGTATCCAGTTTTTTAATACGAGTCTGACTGTTATTATTTTAAATGTTTATGCTGTAGTGCTGTAGTACGATTAATTGAGAAGTCAGAGTATATAGCATCCAAAGTAATTTTTTTTTATTTACTAGGCTTTTATACTCCTCTGACCAGCTCACATCAGCTCGACCCTGTCACTGGCCTGCCATCCATTCTCCAGGACTTATCTACCTCAGTGTTCCTCCCTGGCATGCCTACTAGGGCAAGGCCTTCATTCCCCATCAGAACCTGAGGCTAGGTTTCTGGGGAGGAAGCAAGGTAACGTGTAAGACCTGCAGGGTGGGGTGAGCGGCACACCACATGGCCTGTTTTCTGGTTTTCCTGGTTGGAAGGCATGGTATGCAATGATATTAATGGTCAATACACTGACATCCGCCCCAATTCCCCGCCTCAGTGAGCCCAAGTGGTCAGTTACCCCAGCCTCCTCATGGGGTTCATCAAGCACTGGCAGCTGCCCCTCCCCCCCCCCAGATGAGGAGATCAATCCTCCTCTCCTCAGCTGGTCCTCCAAATCTCTGGCCCATTCCCAAACCCATGGTGTCAGCATTGCGAGCGGTATCTCTACTACCTAGGTTGCCACAAACCTTTTCATAAAAGTTAATGCATTTGTAACACCCAATCTTACTGCTCTTTATACCACGTTGATCACTGTGAATTAAATTATTGCATGTGACATGTTCTACTAGTTGTTCTTTATTATATCATTATGTATGCTTCCAGGAATTGATATGACTGGTTGGAGAGTCATTTTGAAACTGTACCCTATCATTCTTGCGGATGTAGTGTTCTAGATCTGTTGGTACTTCCCTCCTTTACTGATTTATCATAAACAACCTTTAGTGGTTCCAATATAAAATCTCTCATGTTTTTAATATGAAGATTTTATTAACTTTCATAAACTATTACATACAATAGAATAAAAATAGGGTCTGATTAAAGTACCAATAACAAATAACAATCTCTGATAACTGTACCAGTAACATACATTACAATCAACAATATAAACAATTAGTAAATAAGGGCAATCTGAAACCACGAGATCTAGTTCAATACCAATATAATAAAAAGATCATGCCAAAACCATATATAAACAGCAGATTACAAGGAAACCAAGCCTCATACTAGGTAATAACCTATAAAAAAGTAACATAGCCGAGTCCCGGAGAGAAGGAATCTGAGAAAAAAGATAAAAAAGAGGAAAAGGGATGGCAAAAATGGATAATATGAAGTACTCATAAAGGGGAATTCTCCATGGGGTGGAATGGTACTGAACAAAAGTGATAGTGTATATATGCATCCCATTTCTTATAATAGGTTTGCAATTGATTATGACTGGCAAAAAGAGACAATCAGGCCAGAGCTACATACCAAGCAAGGTGGTATAACTGCCTCCATCTCATCAAGACCACCCATTTGGCTTCTGAAAGCGTGGCCAGTAACCAAGCTTTAATTTGAGTAGGGCACTTGGTAAATGTTGGGTGGGATGAAACCTGGAAGCCAACAACCCTGGAGCAGTTTTCCAAGACTCCAGATCAAATAAGGGACAGTCTAGGGCACTGCCACAATATGTGTGAAATATTGGCATCTGGGGCCTGTCATTGTCAACAGGTAAAATGAGAAAGAAGACCATAGATACATAGATACATAGACAGTGTCGGCAGATAAGGGCCTATGGCCCACCCAGTCTGCCCATTTGAGCTTGTAAGTTCAGTTTATGTTTTCCTAGAAGTCTGTTGCCCCTTACCCCTGACCTCCAGAATTCCTTTATGTCTATCCCATGCATTCTAAATCCCATGATTGTTCAGCCCCCACCACTTCTCTGAGAGGTGTTCCACTTGTCCACCACCCGTTCTGTGAAGAAATTCTTCTTCACGCTTTCCTCTGAATCGTCCTCCTCCAACTTCATCTCATGCCCTCTAGTCCTGGAACATCTTTTCGCTTAAAAATAGTGTATTCCTGCACCCTGTTCCTCCCTGAAAGATACTTGTATGTCTCTATCATATCCTCTCCTCACTCCTCTCTCCAGGGAGTACATGTTCAGTTCCTTCAACCTGTCTTCATAGGACTTGTGATGCAATCCATGCACCATCTTTGTTGCCCTCCCTGAACCTTTCTACCCTGTCTATGTCCTTACATATGTAGGTCTCCAGAACTGTACACTGTACTCCAGGTGGGACCTCACTAGTGTCTTGTATAGTGGAATTATGACCTCCTTTTCCTGCTGGTGATGCCCCTGCCTATGCATCCCAGCATCCTATTTGCTTTACCTGCTGCCTTGTCACACTTATCGCCTTACCTTGAGGTCATCAGAGATGATAACCCCAAGATCCCTTTCCTGCTTGGTGCATGCTATATACTCACCCCCAACTGATATATTGTGCCAAGGTTTTTGTGCCCATATGCATTATCTTGCACTTCTTTGCACTGAATTTCAACTGCCAAACCCTGACCATTCTTCAAGTTTCTGCAGGTCCCTTCTCATTCTGTCTACACCCTCTGGTGTGTCTACTCTGTTTCAGGCTTTGTGTCATCAGCTAACAGTGAAATTCTGCCTTCTAGGTCCCGGCGTAATGTCACTGATGAAGATGTTGAATAGGACCGGTCCCAGCACTGATCCCTGTGGTATCCCACTGGTCGCTCTTCCCTCTGTGGAGTGACAGCCATTTACCACCACCTCTGTGTCCTGCCACCCAGCCAGTTACCTACCCACCACACTACTGTCCTGCCCACACCCATATTCCCCAGTTTGTGTAATAGTCTTCTATGTGGCACAGTGTCAAAGGCCTTGTTGAAGTCCAGATAGGCCATGTCCACTGCCCTCCCCTGATCCACCTCCCTAGTCACCCAGTCAAAAAATTCAATGAGGTTGGTCTGACATGACCTCCCCAGGAAACCATGCTGCCTTGGGTCCTGTAGTCCATTGACAACTAGATGCTCCACCAATCTCTCCTTCAGTTGTGCTTCCTTGATCTTCCCCACTACCGAGGTGAGGCTGACTGGTCTGTAGTTCCCGCTCCTCTTTGTTCCCACTTTTGTATAAGCGGACTACATCTGCTGTCCTCCAGTCCTTACCCTTACTCTTCAGACATTCAGGAGTGTGGTACCACCTCAATAATATTTTCAACTGCATAAGCTGACTTTTATGTCTCTGTATGCCAGATGGGCCCCTTTAGGTATATTTTCCAGGTAGGCAAGGGAATATTGGTTTGAATCTCTCAGATCCATCCTAATCTGCATTTGGCAGTGGGATTAGGTAGTAAATCCACCCTGCAATTCCTTGGGAATGGCCCATCTTATGTAACTGAGTCGTAAGTTGCCACTCAGGCACCAGGCTTATATTTTGCCAAAAGGTAAGGGTGGAGCTCCCTATCTTCAAAATGTCAAAAAATCCATCTAGGGCAACCCATACAGATCCTGAATTTGCTGAAAAAGCAATAGAGCATCTGAATCCAGAGCCATAGGGTCAGCAATGGTTCAAATGTCCACCATTAACCACAAATGCCATATAATACTTACCTCTGAATCAATGTTGGGGTTTCCATAATTAAGAATATCTGAATGGGTGGGGGTCCTAGAGAGTCTTAGGACCCCTGGCAGTCTCATGCAGTGATACCACCCCTCTAGGTTTTCCAGATCTCCATGGACACTAAGGCACAAGAACTGGATCTGCCACTCAGTAGCAATCTTAGCCAGGGAGAATTGACCAATCAGCTACCAACACAGCCCAAACTAGGGAGATGTCTGATGTTGGGAGAAACCATTTGGTAGCCTGCACTACCCTATAAGCTAGAAGGTAATCATAATGCCAAGGGTGGCCAAGGCCTCCTGCAGACCAGTGGGCCCTATTTTTGCCTCTACTCAGCCTCAGCATTCCTCCCATCCCATAAAAGGCTGCCACTAACTTGTCCAAACCATTAAATACTTTGGTGGAAACTGCTATAGGCAAATTGTAAAATAAATAAGCAACCTTAGGCAAAGCAAACATATGAAGGGCCTCCATCTTATCCCTTAGGGAATGATTAAGTTTCAGCCACCTCTGAATCTCCAATTCCAAGGAAGCAAGCAATGGTGTATAGCTGGCCACCACCAGGTCCTTCCAACTGGCTGTAATCTGTATTTCTAAATAAGATAAGCCCTGTGGCACCCATACTATAGGTATTCCCCATGTGCTTTCCTTGGAGCAGGACAATTTTAGTGGTGAGATAGTTATTTTCTTTAGATTCACCACCAAGCCAGTGGCAGTTGCAAACTCTTTCAAAATATTCATAATTGGGGTTAAAGATTGAGCTGGGTTGGATACCATAAGGAGGAGATCATCTACATGGGTATGGACCAGGTACTTCTTCCTCCGAACCTCTATACCCTGCACCTCCTGTGAGGCAACTAGCTTTTTGTTCAGTGAATCAAAGGCAAGTAAAATCAGTAACAGAGGCACAGGGCACAGCTGCTGCATCCCTCTGTGTCATTCAAAGGGCTAGGAGATGTTATAGTTATTTAGTATAGTGGAAGTGGGTGATCTACAAAGAGTGGATATCCGACTCCTAAAATAGGGGCCAAAATCATATGCCTCCGGTACAGAATGCAAATAACCCCTCTCCACAGAATCAAAAGCATTGCAGAAATCAACTGCTAAGCAGCCGTGGGGGTAGATGATGACCTAGCAAACCATTTAAGATTCAAGACCATGCGGATATTGTCTGCCCCAGTTCTACCTTTTCTGAAACCCACATGCGAAGGATGAATCAAGATGGGTGGACCTTTTTCAGCTTATTAGCCAAGGCTTTTGTGACAACTTTAGCATCCACCGACAGAAAGGAGATGGGCATAAAGTTGGCACAGTCCAGGGAGTCTGAAGATTTCCTCTTTAATAAAGTGATAATGGCCTCCTTCATTATGGGTGGAAGTGAACCACACACTTATCTTCTTGCAAAGTGGCCAGTAATGGGGTGCTATCTCCTCTGACAATAGCTGGTAGAGTTCAATGGGTATACTGTCCGCCCCAGGGGCCATCTCTTTGGAAAGCTGTTTAAGAGCAGTTTGGAGTTCCTTAATGGAAATAGGTTGCTTCAACTCTCGTTTAGGTGAGGGATCCAATTGAGGAAGGGGCAGATTGTCCAGAAAGGCCAGTACCAGAAATTCGGAGTGGGTATCCTCAGACAGTGACTGAGGCATATAAAGCCTGATAGAATTGGCGCTAAACCTCATTCACTTCCAAGGGCTTTGATACAATGTCACCTTTTGAGGATTTAGGGGCAGGGATTTGGGAATTCACCTTCTGCTTCTGGAGATAATAAGCAAGAAGCTTGCTTCCTTTATCCTCGAAGTCCCAAAATCTGTTTTGCCCGGAGCATCTTACACTCTGCTTTATGGTGCAGGATAGAATTTATCCTTTACTTTGCCCCTAACATGGAAGAGAAAAGGTTGGGGGGAGGACTGAAGAGATTTGAACTAATTCTCGAAAGCCAGTAGGTCCTGCACGAGCTTAGACAGCTCTTCCTTCCTTTTTCGGTTCAGAGCCGCGGTATATGTAAGCAGAAAAGAATGAAGGGGTATGTATAAATCATAGTTTACAGCAGGGCCAGGGGTGTAGTAAGGCACAAGGCCAAAAGCCAAGTGACTTCAACTCCTGGATGTGCTGTAAAATATGTTTTACACACATCCCTGAGTGTCTTATTGCACTTATAAAATTGGTTCCTTTTTTCCTTTTTACTATTGGGAAAAGCATGTTTATATGTAGAAACAACAGATTTATTTGTGTGCATTTGTGATAAAATATTCCTTCCACCCACTGCAAGTGAAGTCATTGATGATGTCATTGTATTTTGCCTACTTTCTTCTTCCCGTTTTTTTTTCTCTGTTTTTCCACATTCAAGATATGGAATGTTTATCATGGAATACATGGATTAAAAATTCTGCTTGGTTCCACTGGCAGCCCACCGGGTCATAATGTCACATGCTTAATGGCATACAACATTATGGATAACCCGCTACAGCACAGTATGTTACGGCTACTGGTGCAATACCACATATATTGCTGTATCCGGTATTGCACCAGTAGTGGTTTCCCAGGCAGAGGATAGACCTCTGCTGGGAGCAGGTTCCAAAGAGCAGCTGCCATGGCTTACAGGACTGAGCTACAGCAATAGGAACCCAGGTGCTGCGTCTGGGACCGGGTTTGATTCCCAGTCCCATAAACATTTTATTTTTCGGACTCTGTGCAATCCTTTAGTTAGCTCCCCCTCGGAGTTGGTGAATCTTAGTGGGGAGGTCCGAGCATGCAGCCCCCATAATGGGGGAAGTGGGGGATGGAGCCCCCACAGAAAAGACTTTTGCCTCATAGCATAAATTAAATTGTATTGGCAGCACGATTTTAAAGTTTATAAGTATAATGTCTTATGACATTATGATCACATGCCCACTGGCAGAATGTTTCTCTCCTAACAATCTGTACACACAGACAACAAAGACCTTTGGTACAGCCAGAGATTCAATTATCTCACTGTCAGGGCAAGAAGAAAGAGTTACCTGATGAGCAGGTAAAGATGGAAGGTTCACTGTCAGCAAAGAAACAGTTGTAGTGAAAACTATAAACAATACTTATTGTTTCTAATTTGTTTATGTATATAAGGAGAGTGTGATAATCATGGAAACAACATTTCATTATTTTTTTTTATTTTTTATATAAGGTAATTTTAATTTTAGGGCCCAGTTGAAGTTTTTTTACAGTGTAAAGGTAGCAGCCATGTTTGTGGTGTAAGATCAGTTCTGGCTGTAGGGGGCTACGTGAAATGTCTGTGTTCCAAATGCCCATTGATCTGAGTTCCAGACTCTTCACTGCTGAGAAGTCCTTTTTTTAACCACGTGTAAACCATATTTTACACATGAATAAGAGCCAGTCAGATTACTGGATTTTACCCTGCCATTTTATAAGAAATAATACAACCCTGTAGGAAGGCCTTAATGGCCTCCCAACATTTTCCTGCTGCTGTCTCCCCAGTAGAATTCAGTTTAAAAAAAGTTTGAGTTTCTGCCTGAATCCAAGAACAAAACTCTGGGTCCCTCAGCAAAGGGTTGCATCACCATCTTGGGGAGGAAGACTGTGCCCCCAGAAGTAGGAAGAAAAGACCCATGGGGGCATGGTCTGATATGACCATTGGCTCAATTGTAGAGTGGGAAATTCCCAGGGCAGCCACCCCATCCACTAACCAGAAATCAATGCGGCTGTGCATACCTTGGACTGCCAAGTAAAAAGTGTAATCCTGTCTAGTGGAATTATCTCGACGACATGGGTCCGTCAATCCCCACTCTCCCATCAAACCTTGCAAAGTCACCTCACCATAAGGTGAGCATCTGAAGTGGACCATGACTTATCAAGGAAGACATCTGGGACTAGATTAAAATCTCCACCAGTAAGTAAGGGGACCAAAGATTCATCCCCCTTGGCTTCAGAAATGGCCTGACCAATCTGGGAGAAAAAATCATTGTCATGACAGTTGGGGGCATATAAATTAACCAGAACTGCCTGCTCCATCTGGAGGGATGCAGGCCTATAGTGGCGCGATGGTCTGCATCCATCCAGGAGGGGAACCAGGATCCTAGGTGATGGGTTTAAATGCTTCATTGGCAAGCATTTAAACTAGCCAAGGGGAAGGCACTGAAAAAGAGAAGGGAAATAATGCCCTCCCCAAAAAAAAATCAGGGTAGTTAGTGAGGTAAACGCCAAGAAAGAGAAGTTGATAGGGAGAATGGCTGGGTTAAATGGAGAAAAGACAAAGGTAGTAAGGACAAGGATAGCAAAAGGGGTAAGGCCATCAAAAAATGGAGAGCAATGAGTACCAATGTCTGTAGTCTAGGTAACAAGCCCCCCGAACTGGTGGACTTGATGGAAGAGGGATGCCTGGCTATTGTGGCAGTCACAGAAACATGGTAAACAGAGAACCACAACTGGGATGTCAACATACCAGGGTGCACAATCTACAGGAGGGACAGGGAGGGTAGAAAAGGAGGAGGAATAGCTCTGTATGTAAGGGAAGCGATCAAAGCAATGGAACTAAAGGGTAAACAGGGAGTAGAGGAGGCAATGTGGGTCACCCTGGAGACTGGAAATGGCACCACAATCTGCACAGGGGTTGTATACAGACCCCAGTCTTGGGGGATGAAATAGACAAGGAAATGATAGAAGGCATCCTTAGGATGGCAGAGAAAAGGAAGATATTGCTGATGGTAGACCTGAATATGTCGGAAGTTAACTGGAGAACCTTTGCTGCAGCCACATCCAAGAGCAGGGCTATTCTCGATGCTCTACAGGGGGCATGCCTCAGATAGCTAGTGTTGTAACCCAGTCGGGAGGGAGCAATCTTAGACCTGGTACTCTAAGATTGGGATGGAGAGAGGATCTCAGCTCTTGAAGTGGGTAGCTATCTTGGAACAAGTGACCACCAAACAGTGTGGTTGGCGATGAACTCAGCTATAGAGTCAAGCAATACAAAGTGAAGGTATTGGACTTCAGGAGGGCTGATTTTGTCAAAATGGGAGAGTACCTCTGAAAGCACCAGCAAACAGGCAAGAAGGAGGGGTGGAGCAACAATGGGAAAATATCAAAACTGCCATCACAGAGGCAACAAGCCTTTGTGTGAAGCAAATAAACAAATCAAAATGAAAGAAAAAAACACTATGGTTCTCAAAAGAGGTGGTGGGGAAAGTTAGGGAGAAAAAGATAGCATTAAAGAGGTATAAGAAAACACAGAAGGAGCAGGACAGAGAATTGTACCAGTTAAAGCAGAAGGAGGTGGGGAAGGCAGTCAGAACAGCAAAGCCCCAAACCGAGGAAAAATAGCCAACTCGGTTAAAAGGGGATAAAACAATGTATAGGTACATTAGAGAGTGAAGAAAGAAAAAGGAGGGATATTGAGGCTGAATAAAGAGGAGGCTGGCTGGGCAGAGAGGGACAGTGAAAATCAGGATACTGAATGAATACTTCTTCAGTGTTCACAAAAGAAAAGGAGGGAGTTACCTACTCCAGTCAATAGAAGCACTCTGGATGGGGGGGGTGATATCAGTCCTTTCACAGAACAAAGGATTCTGAAAGAACTCCTAAAACTGAAGGTGGACAAAGCAATGAGGCCTGATGTGATTCACCCCAGAATTTAAAAAGAACTAAGGAAGAATTAGTAAAAATATTGGCTACCCTTTTCAACAAGTCATGGGAGGATGGTGTGATACTGAAGACTGGAGGAGGGCGGATGTGATTCTCCTCACAAAAGTGGAGACAAGGCAAAGGCAGGAAACTACAGACCTGTCAGTTTGACCTCAGTGGTAGGGAAAATGATGGAATCACTTCTGAAGGAAATAATTGTTGAATACCTAGAGGACAGTGGGGCACAGGACCCAAGGCAGCAAAGATTCACAGAAGGAAGGTCTTGTTAGATGAATCCAATTGATTTCTTTGACTGGGTGACCAAAGAAGTAGACCAAGGAGGGGCTGTGGACATGGCCTATCTAGACTTTAGCAAGGCATTTGACACAGTCCCACACAAAATATTATTAAACAAATTAGACAGCCTGGGAGTGGGTCCCAGGGTGGTAGCCTAGGTAAAATATTGGCTGAACAACAGGATGCAGAGGGTAATAGTAAACGGAGTCCACAGTGAAGAAAGGGGGGTTACTAGTGGGGTATTGCAGGGTTCAGTATTATGGTCCTTTTTAATGTCTTTATAAGTGACATTGCGGAGGGACTGGAAGGAAAAGGAAGTCTCTTTGCAGATGACACAAAGCTCTGCAACAGGGCTGATACACAAGGTGGGGTGGAAAGGATGAGAAGGGACTTGGCAAGGTTGGAGGAATGGTCAAATGTATAGCAGCTTAGATTCAAAGCAAAGAAGTGCAAAGTAATGCACCTGGGAAATAAAAACCCAGGGGTGGCACAGAGGACTGAGGCACTGGATGACACACCTCGAACCACGCCAGTGACCCGGGTTCGGGAACAGACTTGGGGCACCAGGGGCTGGCAGGGGAAGGAGAGGATCGAACATCCGGAGGACTGCTCTCTTTTCTTGGGTGGGTTGGGTGGGACACTGCTACAGTAGTGGCCCCGGTGGAGACCAGGGGCACTACAGGCAGCGGCT
The DNA here is from genome assembly GCA_016271365.2 of Neoceratodus forsteri. Taxonomy (NCBI): domain Eukaryota; kingdom Metazoa; phylum Chordata; order Ceratodontiformes; family Ceratodontidae; genus Neoceratodus; species Neoceratodus forsteri. The sequence goes on from CM057451.1 coordinate 422,942,921, forward strand.
CAGTAGGGACAAAAACACCAGAATACGAGAAAAACACCCCAGAATGACCGGATGATGGCACCTGGTTCTAGACATGTCCAAAGACTCGAGCAGGGTCAGTCCCCTTCAGCAGCACCTGAGGCCAGAAAAGGAAAAATAGTGTGAGCTGGGCCAGCCCACTGTGCTTCCCTCGGAGGAGAGGATCCATCAGCTACAGGTAACGCTTGAGCTACCTTGAGGTAGGCTGTGATATGGGAAGAAGAGTGCCCAGGGAGGTTGGTGGGGGTGCAGGGAACCTAGGGATGCCTGAAGGAGTGGCAAGATCCGGAGCCAGGAGGGGAGAAAATAGAATATCAAAAAAAAAAAAAGCAGGGAAGAATACACAATGTGGGGGTGAGATACTGACATAAAAAAATGGAAAGGGACCTGGGGTAGTTATATCAGATGACCAAAAGGTGGTCAAGCAATGTGGGAAGGCAGTAAGGAGGTTGGGGGATACTGGGATGCATAGGGAGAGGCATCACTTGCAGAAACAAGAAGTTGTTACCCCACTATACAAACAATTGGTGAGACCCCATCTGGAGTACTGCATGCAGTCTGGGAAGACCCCATCTCCACAAAGACATAGACAGGTGGAGGCTGTAAAGAGGAGGGAAACTAAATGGTGCAGGGTCTGCACTAGAAGACATACAAAGAGAAACTATAGGAGCTTAATATATATACCCTTGAGGAAAGGAGGGAGAGGGGGACATGATAGAAACTTTCAAGTACCCCAAGGAATCAACAAAGTCCAAGAGGGTAGCATCTTTCAGAAAAAGAAATGTGCAAGAACAAGGGGGCACAATTTGAAGATGGGGGGGTAGCTCAGAGGTAATGTGAGGAAGTATTTTTTCATGGAGAGGGTTGTGGGTGCACTGAACAGCCTTCCTGAGGAGGTTGTGGAGTCAAAAACAGTGGGGGAATTCAAGAATGTATGGGGCAGATGTAAGGCAATTCTAGTAGGGGATAGGAGGAGGTAGGCTGTTGGTTAAGTAGGATCTGCAGCTTATCCATTAGGTAGGGAAATGGGCAGACTAAGTAGGCCAAGCGGTCTTTATCTGCCATCAAATTCTATGTTTCTATGTTTTTATGTTACTGCCCGGAAAAGAGAACTGTACAAACACCTGCTGGCTGTGTTTGTCTGTCTTGACCCATTCCTCTACCAAGGGAAAGGCTTTATGCAGCAAAATAGCTAACCCTTAGATTTTGTGGCAGAAGAGCTATCTAATACTTTACTCACCAAGGTTTTATGAAGCCATTGCACTGTCCTGTCTGTGAGGTGCATCTCCTGAAGTAGGGCAAGGTCTGCTTTCAAGGATTTCAAATATTGTAGAACCTTACTATGCTTAATAGGGTGATTAAGGCCTTTCACATTCCAGGAGATGCATTGCACCCCTAACTTCGCGTCAGTAACCATAGTGGCTAAACAGAATATCCATACCCCTCCAACCTCTGGGGTTAATATCAGTTACGTCTGTCCCAACATGAGACTGGGTTATTAAAAATCGAGAGCAGGGAGACCAGAAAAATGAACTAAGCCATGATCCTTACCTTAAAAAATAATACACTGCATCCTGTGCCAAAAAGAAAGAAAAGGAAAAACAAATGGGACAAATATGAGGCAGTTTCCTTACAACAACAACGGCAAGAAAATTGAATACAAAACAAAAAAGAGAAACTAATAATATTTGGCAAGTACTAATATGGAACAATATAACAATTGCAGCAATTTTCCGGGAGACATTCTGGAACCTGCATTGCTGCCCTATTTGCAGGCAACTGTCAGCTCTGAGGGAGGAGGCTGCCCACCTCCAGTCTGAACTGGCAAGGACTAAGGAGGCCTCCCCCACCCAAAGAGCACCAGTTCCACAACCACTGCCTCAGAGGTTGCCATGTGTGAAGAGCAGATGGATCACAGTAGGTTCTGGGAGGGTGAGGGTGGTGGAACAGAGGCGTAGCGCCCGAGTTCTACCTCTACACACAATCATATGTCAGTCTGGCAAATCAAGGTTCCTCTATGATGACACCTCAGTGGAGACCAAGAAGAATGCTGGGAAATCCACAAGGAGACCCACAAAAGAGTGGCAAGGGACACCACAGGGAAAGAAACAGCTTCTGATGGGGACTCAATTGTTAGGGTATAGACCTGGGAAGGAGAGGGAGGGAAGTAAGGTGCCTGCCTGGTGCCATGGCTTGGAGGGACAGGAAGCAAACCTCAGGATTGCAGAAGCAGCATCACAGGAGAGGAAACTAGATATCATTGTCCACCTTGGGACAAATGACCTAGCTAGGCATGAGATCAGTGCAGTGCAGGATGAATTTGTGGAGCTGGGAGGGGCCTCAGACAGGTAACAAACATGAAGCCTTTCTCAGAGGTGCAGCTAGTCTATGGCAGGGGTGAGGCTAGGGTACAGCACACCATGCAGTTTAATGAATGGTTGCAAAACTGGTGCAGAGCACAGTGCTTTGACTTCACTGGGGACTGGCGTCCACCTGGAGAGATGAAGGTCTATACTGGCATGATGGTCAACATCTGTCCATGAAGGGAAACACGCTCCTAGGTGACAGGTTTAAAGGCTTCCTTGGCAAGCTTTTAAACTATATCGTAGAGTAAAGCACAATCCCACAGGAAATGGAAAATTTTTAATGTTCCTTTTGCTGCCACTCCTGATGTGTCGATAGATACGAACGTGTACTCTATTACAGAGTGTCAAATATGATGGCGCTTGACAAATTCAGTTCCATAGACAGTGTTTCTTAAATTTCAAAACTTCTTCTTTATTTAAATATTGGCAAGCCTCAACGTTTCACCAAGTGTCTTGGCTTTATCAAGAGATGCCTTCATCCAAAGTTATAGTGTGTATAGTTCTTTCCTTTTAATTTTAATGTTTTTTTACAATCCTGCATATCTGGATTTCATTTTATCTCTTACTTTCTGTTGCTTCATGTATCCACATTTGTTTTCTGTTTCAGTGAATATTTCTCCATGTCATATTTATACCTGGATGTCGCAGATCCTCTCACCACGCTGAACGCGGAAAATGCAATTCTTAATGATTAAGTCCACTTACAGAAGAAAGAGTCCTGAAAGAACTCCTAAAACTCAAGGTGGACAAAGCAATAGGGCCTGATGGGATTCACCCTAGAATCCTGGAAGAGCTAATGGAGGACCTAGTGAGACACCACTAACCACACTTTTAACAAATCATGGGAAGATGGGTGGTACCTGAGGACTGGAGGAGGGCAGATGTGATTCCCTTCACAAAAGTGGGAGCAAGGCAGAAGCAGGAAACTACAGACCTGTTAGTTTGACCTCAGTAGTGGGGATAATGATGGAATCACTCTGAAAGAAAGAATTGCTCAGTACCTAGAGGCCAGCTGGGCACAGGACCCAAAGCAGCATGGATCCACAGCAGGAAGGTCATGTCAGACAAATCTAATCATTTCTTTGACTGGGTGACCAAAGTAATAGACCAGGGAGGGCTGTAAATATGGCCTACCTAGAACTTTATGAGGCATTTGACACAGTCACACACAAAAGATTAATAATCAAGTTAGCCAGCCTGAGAGTGGGTCCCAGGGTGGTAGCCGGGTAGCAAACTGGCTATACAACAGGACACAGAAGGTAATAGTGAATGGAACACATTCCGAAGAAAGGGGGGTTACTAGTGGAGTACCTCAAGGCTCAGTACTGGGTCCAGTCCCGCACAAAAGATTAATAATCAAGTTAGCCAGCCTGGGAGTAGGTCCCAGGGTGGTAGCCTGGGTAGCAAACTGGCTGCACAACAGGACACAGACAGTAATAGTGAATCAAACACATTCTGAAGAAAGGGGGGGGTTACTAGTGGAGTACCTCAGGGCTCAGTACTGGGTCCAGTCCTCTTACATGGATGCATAGACATAGACAGTGTCGGCAGATAAGGGCCTATGGCCCACCCAGTCTGCCCATTAGAGCTCGTAAGTTCAGTTTATGTTTTCCTAGAAGTCTGTTGCCCTACCCTGACCTCCAGAATACCTTTATGTCTATCCCATGCATTCTTAAATCCTGGATTGTTTCAGCCTCACCACTTCCTCTGGCAGGGTGTTCCACTTGTCCACCACCTGCTCTGTGAAGAAATTCTTCCTCGTGTTTCTCTGAATCGTCCTCCCTCCAACTTCATCCCATGCCCTCTAGTCCTGAAACATCTTTTCGCTTAAAATAGTGTATTCCTGCAATCTGTTTTCCTGTAAGATACTTATGTCTCTATCATATCCCTCCTCCTCTCTCCGAGTACATGTTCTTTAACGCCTTTATAGGTGACATTGCAGAGGGTCTGGTAGAAAGGTATGCCTCTTTGCAGATGACACAAAGATATGTAACAGAGTTGATACACAAGGGGTGTAGAAAAGGATGAAGGTACTTTGGCAAGGTTGGAGGAATGGTCAGACATATGGCAACTTAGGATTCAATGCAAAGAAGTGCAAAGAATGCACCTGGGAAATAAAAAATCCAGGAGAAGAGTACAATAGCAGGGGAGGTACTAACAACAACAATAATGGAAAGGGATCTGGGTGTAGTCATATCAGATGACCTAAAAGTGGGTAAGCAATGTGAGAAGTCAGTAAGGAGAGCCAGAGGGATACTGGGATGCATAGGGAGGGGCATCACAAGTAGAAAAAGGGAAGTGGTTATCCCTCTGTACAGACAGTTGGTGAGACCCCATCTGGAGTGCTGCGTGCAGTTTGGGAGACCTCATCTATGCAAGGACATAGACAGGATGGAAGCAGTCCAGAGGAGGGCAACTAAATGGTGCAGGGTCTACATCAGAAACCATATGAAGAGAGACTGAGAGAGCTTAATATGTATACCCTTGATGAAAGGAGGGACAGGAGGGACCGCGATAGAAACTTTTAACACCAGGAATCAACAAAGTCCAGGACGGTAGCATCTTTCAGAAAAATAGATGTGTAAGAACAAGGGGGCACAATTTAAAGTTAGAAGGGGGACGGCTCAGAGGTAATGTGAGGAAATTATTTTTCACGGAGAGAGTGGCAGACGCATGGAACCACCTTCCTGGAGAGGTTGTGGGGTCTAAAACAGTGGGGGAATTCAAACATGCATGGGACAGACAAGGCAATTTTAGTGGGGGGTTGCAGGAAGTAGGCTGTTGGTTAACTAGAATCTGCAGCTTATGAAATAGGTAGGGAAATGGGCAGACTGGGTGGGCCAAGTGGTCCTTATCTGCCATCAAAGTCTATGTTTCTATGTAACAGGTAACAAACAATAAACAGAGCCCTTAAGTATAAAGCAGCACTGTGCCCTATATAAAGAAAGGGAAAAGCTATAAAATCATGACTAACACTAATTAGCACGTATGTGTGAATGTGACAATAAGGGGTTGAAATAATATCACCCTGGCTATGCCACACAGGTACTAATTGGGAAGGGTAGCAAACAGTTATAAAATACCCATTCTATCCCAGACTTGAAAGGCAAGGTCCCAGGCACTGGTCAAATTCTCAGATTCCTAGCTGGCTGTATGGGGGAGGTGCCTCTGTTTGGGGAGGACTGGAAGCAGCCCCAAAGGCTGACATACTTGTGGGCACCTGCACTATAAGGAAAGCAGGCACTGGAGAAAGGATAATAAGGGCCAGAATCAGGGGGTAGACTCTTCTCCTAAAAAGTGGGGGGAATCAGATCAGTAAGACAGCCTTGCCAATGGGTAGTCGATATTGGACACATGCTAGGCATTTGGAAATCAAGACTCTGATTGTCCATGCCAGATACAGAGTACAGAGCACAGATGTATGACAGACAGTAACCATAACTGAGGGAAGGGGGAATGCCCATTCATATCATAAAAAATGAACCCTGCCCCTTACATCCCATCTAGAATTCACTTGCTACACTCATTGGGGACCAGACAGAAGTAGGAGGGGTCCATCTGGAGCCTGCCAAACTCCATACCTCCCACTCCAAAACATCACAATGAACTAGAATAAAAGCCAATTCCCCAAATATTGTGAGCTGGGAAGGGAATGGGATGTGAAGCAGTACCCAATGGAAGTCCCAGATGTAAATAAAGTGCCCCCATGGCCTCCATTACCCACGAATCACCATATCAGTGGTTGCATAGCCCCATGGAATATCCACCCTCCCTCCCAGGTACCCAAGCAGTGACTCAGTCAACAAAACCATGACATACAGTAAAAACGAAAGAACCTGAACCACTGCTCCACTCACCATACAACCTCACCCACAACAGATGAGCAAGAAAACCTGTAAACACATCAACATGAGCCTGCAGCTGTTACTTTTGCAAGACAGCAGATGCCTGGTTTAACAGCTTCCTCAGGCACCCCCATTGTGTCTATGTTGTCAAGGTCTTCTGCTGCATCAGCCCAGTATTGGGGAGAGTTACAGTAGAATGGGGTTCAGACTCACCATGTCTTAATGGGGACAAGTCACATTTCCTGATGAGTCATCCTCACACACTTCACTGGTGATGAGGAAGGACAGGTTGAGACTATGCCCTCTAAAGGAACAACTTCTGGACAGTAGCCATGAACATAGTGGTTGGTTTTGTTTGTGACTCTCACGGCCATTATGCTCACCAGAGTCCTTGACTTCCAGTGGTGCCAGCAGTGGGGTCTTAACTGCATAAAGGAGGCTGCAATATTAGCTTCAGGGTGCCACACTGTTTACTGTCCAATACAGCCTTCTTACACGCCTCCATTCCTACCTCTCTCTACAGCAGGCGATTACATGGATCCCAAAGTTTCTTGGGAGATGAAGTCCCAAGCTAAACATTCAGTGAGTGTTGAAGTATCCCGCAGACACCTCTCCTGGAGAAGAGCCAACAAAGTTTTTCCATCTTTAGACACTGCCAAACTGCTGAGCCTTTTAAACCACAACTTGAAACCAGGATCATTAAGGTTTGCTTTCAGGGGTTGAAGGTTTCCTCCTCACAGCCACCCTCATGGGAAATGTCCAGGTAAATAGAGATCCGAGCCCCATTCCACATGAACTTCCCTTTTTCTGGCCACTTAAAAAGTCTTTTTAACTGAAAAGCACAGCAAGTAAGCAATTATAAGGTGAGGGTCAAACGAGGGCTGCAGAGGGACCTCAGATTCAATGTGCCCTCTACATCCACAAAATTGTTCCATATTAGGGACTTCCATGCCTTGAGGGATGTCCAAAATCTGTATGCTGTTGGGGGTGCCCTGGTTTACTTGATCCTCAGCCTGTCCCATAGTCTCACTAGCCTCTGTTCATGCTCTTCCAGCTGCTTCAGGACAGTATGTTGTTGGTGCTCTAGCTCATTAACTCATTGCTCTGTAACATTCATTCTGTCCTTTAAGTTACAGATATCATCTGCTGTGCCAGTGACTGATGATTTAAGAACTGCCATATCTGCAAGAAATGTTTCTAACCTTTGAGTAATATATCGCAGGGACACAGCAGTTGAGCTGGTGGGTGTTCCAGGGTCTGAATTCACCATGCTAAATAGGAGAGCTCCAGTATACTGGTCCTACTGCATAAGTGCAAAAACACAAGGTAAGGACCAAAAGCAGAAGTAAACACAGCCAAGGAGGGATGGATGAGCTGGGAACACCAGTAGATGAGAGTCACAGCTATCCAGCCACAATGATAATAACTGGAGTGATGGAGGTGGCCCTGCAGTTCTCTCTCGGAGCAGCCTATTCAACCATGTCAGCACTAAGCGAGAGGTATTGTGAGCAACCTTGTAGCCTCACCGCTGTCTACATCACTCAATATAGCCCCCAGATGGGCTAAAAATCTGATCCCAGGCCTTCAGCCTATCGTTGTCAGGAGTTGTCTTGCCTTTTTTAATCCCCTGGCCCATAGCATGTGCAATGATGTGTTATGCTTACTCTGCCTCCAAAGAGATATCCACTGGCATCAGGCAGGTAGGACTCCTTCCCTGGTGTCTGACTTTGCTGCCACCCAGATCCTCCAAGTGGTTGCTGCCCATCAGAACACATGTACCCCCCTCCTGAGGGAGGAGAGCTGTTCTTTGGATGCTCAATCCTCCCTTGCACAGCTCCAAGTGCCCCACATCAATTCCTGAACCCAGGTCACCTGTGTGACAGGAGAGGAGGCACCAAGCACCTCATCCATACACACCACTGGGCTGACTGCTATGTGTATTTCAATTAATATTCTGATGTGCACTGTGACTATTCCACAGTTTAAAGGTCAGTTTTACAAATTTAGAGGTGACAGGTGGAGTAATATGATATTTTTGTTATGTTTAAAATCATTGCAGTTAAAAAGCCAGTGCCACCTCTGGAAACTCTTTGGCATTTCTATGCAGGTTCAGATATGGTTCATGCATTTCTTATTATCTTCCCATATTTCCTATTACTATGGAAATTTGTATGAAACAGAAACATTCTCCTTGGAAAATCATCTTCCACTGCTGATTGTCTACATGCGATACAATATTATCCTACCTGTGATAGCAAACTGATTTCCATGGCAGCCAATTATGATTAATAAATAAAGGATCATGACATCGCATGTAGTCATAAAGCCAGATCAGCTGAAGTCTTTGAACAATTAAGCTTGCCACTAAAAGGCAAGCAAGGTTGTCCTGGGACCCAGCCAGGAATTAATACAAAAGGAAGGCAGGGAGGGAGCAGGGAAGGGGAGGAGACTGCAAAGCAAAAGAGGAGAAGCTGTGACCTCACAGGTGTGTAATCAGACCAGGCTTGGGGCTCTCTGACTATTGGCCAAGGGGAGGGGCTAGATGGGATCCTGATCAGGGGTCCTTGGGGCTTTTTAAGGGCCTGTAACCCTCAGTAAGCCCTCTTTCTTGCTGTAAATTTCAGAGCTTGATCTACAGCACATCATTGGCAATCTAAGGTAAGGCACTGAGTGTCTGGAGCTTTCTAGGTAAGGCAACAGACAAGAGGTGTTTTGGTTTGTCTCAAAATTGATAGGTTCTTGTTGTGGTTTGCTGCATTGCTGAAGTGTACTAAAAAAAAAGGAGAGTGCAGTTTTAGATGTTTGTATGGTGGGCAATACTTTCTGGGTGTATTTGCAGTTTATATCGAAGAATTTCCACAGTTTTGCTAGTAGGTGTAGCGTTATAGCCATGCTAGAGGGCTGAATTGCAGTTTATATTAAGGTATTGGCGTGGCCTTACTGGCTGTAGAGCGTGAGGGCAGTCAATGTTTGTTGAATGGGTTCTGAAGCATCTGTGTCTTTTAAAATAAATAAATAAAATGGTAAAGACAGAGAGGAGAATACAGCAGTTTATTGGAAGTAGGGTCGTGATTTAGCTGCAGTTGCTGTGTGCAAAGGCGAGGCCTGATGGCAGGCCATATTGCTGGAGGGACAGTTTGTGGTTTGAGACCAGGCTGGAATGCCTACTGTATCGCAGAGATACTTTAGAGCTAGCAGGGGAAGCTAGAGCAGGACAGCATGTGGTGGCACTGCATAGCAAGTTGTAAGATGCAGTCCAAAGATTTTGGATGGCCCACAGCAAAGGAATGGGGTGAAAGATGGAGGCTGGCTACAGGCTAAGGGCTATTTCGAATGTTGGGCCTGGAGAGCAGGGTGCGGGTTGGCAGCACCACGTGGTGTGGGATGGCCAGTGTGGTGGCCTGGGGGTTAGCAGCAGAGTGGTCACAACACCATGTGATGTAGGAGATAGCATGGTTTGCCTAAGGCCTGATGGCACAGTGGTGCAGTATGGCCAGGAATCACCATTTTTGTGGATTGGGGCCTGGTGGGCAGAGTTGCGTGTGTCAATACCACGTGGCTTGGGAGGGACAATGTGGGGGCCTGGTGGGTTTGTCATTAGGCCTGGTGGCATTGTTTTGTGGCATGGCAGAGAGTCAGCCACAGATGGGGCCTCTGAGGCCTTGGGAAGGGGATCTGCAGGCTACACCCCAAGGGGCGGACTCAGCGTGGACAGGGGCCCAGAAGGCCAGGGAGGCAGGTTGGGGGCCACAGTGGCATGGCAGCAGTCACATTTGTGCGGCGGCCCTGAAGTGAGGGGCTGAGGCCCTCTTTGTTCTTGTGACCGGGGGCTGACTAGGGCTTGGTGCTGACACAGCAGCAGGCCAGGGGGAGGCAGGGCCTCAGACACCGGTAGCTTTCCTTGCCTCGGGGCTCTGGGCAGAGAGACAACAGGGTGGAAGAAGCCCAGAGGTCATGAAGAGGGGGTGACAGCAGGCATGCTGCGTAGGCCATTCCGTGGACTGCTGCGCATTTGCAAAGGGGTTTTTGTTTTCAGGGGGCCCCCACTGGGGAGTTGATGTGATGGACTGTGGCATTGATGTGGACAGGGGCAGGGGTCAGACGCCAGAGGATACTGCAGGAGGCCGAAGAGGCCTAGTCATGTGGCGCAATGCCTTTTTTTCTTTTGGGGCCAGAAGGGGATGCGGGTGTGGGGGCCTGCTTGGCCTGATGCAGAGTTGGGGTCCAATGGGGCTGGACTGGAGCATGCCCTGTGTGGCTGAAGGGGATTGGAAGGCAGTGGTACAACAATGGCTTACAGGGGCCCCGAGGGTGGTAGGCCAAGAGTGGGGCCCAGTGCCAGGGGGGCTGATGTGGGTGGGGCAGCAGTTTCAGGGTGCCGAAGGAGGCAGGTCACTGACATGGAGAAGCTGCCACAGCATGGGAGGTAGGCCGGGTGGCACATGTGGACCCATGCAGCACTTGGCAAGGAGAGGTTCAAGGAAATGGTGTTGGAGCCCTCTTGGGCAGGGCGATGTCAGGCTGCATTGTTTGAGGCGTGCTCATGTTGTGCTAGTTATGCAATCTAGTCATGCAGCAGAAGAGACGGCACCCAAGAGAGCTCCAGTGTCCAGTGCTACAATGTTGGTGGAGGCAGCGAAGCTGATGACCCTAATGACGGAGTTGGTGGAGGCTACGAAGAAAAGGAAGGCGAAGGAGGAGGCCCAGAGGAAACAGAAGGGATGCAATGAGAGAGCAGGCACAGGGTAGGTGAACAAGAGGCCGAAGAGGGTGGGACCCAGCCCTCTGGCGGCACCTGGGGCAGGAGTCGAGCCAAGCCTGGTCCCGGCTGGGCCACAGCTAGATAGTGGCAAGGATGATGTGGATATGAACAATGAGGTGGATTTAAAGGCATACATTGAGGGTTTGTTGGGGGACATGGGGGAGAAAAGAGTCATGAAAATGTAGCGGGCCCTACGGGCTGTTAAGGATGGGGCAGGAAGGGCAAGATGGGGGGCACCACGTGGGAATACGGAAGTGTATGATGGACCGCAAGTTTCACGTTGGAAGATCATGTGCCGCCTCGATAAGGACAAAATATGGAAGGGAGAGTATGCTGATGCGTTCAGATTGGTCAATGAGGAAACAGCCAAAAAATATGAGCAAAAGGAGTCAGTAGGCAAGTCGGAAATGGCAGTGGCATTGTCGGTGGTAGGGCACAAAGTAGACTAAGCAAGGTTCAAAGTGAAGAGCATCAATACCTGGTAAGCTTTTTTCATGATTTATAGTGCAATGGTGCTGGAAAAACAACCAGACCTGGCAATCCCACTGCTGACTTATATGGCGATCATCAGGGACGTGCACAAAGCGAAGCTGGGTTTTGGGTGGCTTAAATACAATGAGGCACTTTGGAGGAGAATAGCAGTGAAGATTGGCCCGAGGTGGAATTGCACCCACGTGGAGTTATGAGTAAGGACCCTCTCGGGACCAGCGGTGAGGCAGGAAGCAGAGCAGGTGAAAAGAGTAGCACTGGCCCAAGGCACCAAGGCCTGCTGGGCCTTTATCAGGGCATCATGCACATGGCCTAGCTGCAAGTTTAGGTATGTCTGCTTGCTGTGTGGGGGTTCACACCCAGTGATGACCTACAGGCAAGGGGGCGAGAAAGCCGGACGAGCAGGGGGGCAGCTCCAGGAACAGCCCTTTTGAGGTGGAAGGGGGGGACCTGGGAGAGGGGGATATAATTCCAACTATGGTTGGAATTAGGATGGGACCAGTGAGTGGGAGGTGGGGCTATGCCCTGGCCCACACCCCCATCAAGCCATGGGTGGTTGAGGCCTGGACAGAACTATACCCAGATAAGAGAGGAGCCAAGCTGCTGAAATTGGGGTTTAAGGGAGGCTTTCAGCTGGGTTTCAAGGGGGCCCAGGTGGGGATGTGGGCCAAGAACTTGGGTTCCGTAAGAGGGAAAGAAGACAGCCTTGGTAAAGATTCAGAAGGAGATCAAGGCATGTAGGGTGGAGGGCCTCTGCAGGATCCTCCTTGCAAGCAGTTCATGGTGTCACCCCTATGGGTGGTTCCCAAGAAACAAGCAGGGAATTTCGGCTCATAGATCACCTGTCCTACCCTGATGGTGGTTTGGTAAATGGAGGGATCCCAGAGACTCTGAGCATGGTCTCTTATGCTTCACTAGACCAGGCGGTGGAGTTGATCCAGCAGTGTAAGGGGCCTGGCTGGCAAAGACAGACATCGAGTCCACATTCCATTTGTTGCCAGTCCACCCAGTGGACTGGGATCTAATCGGTTTCCAGTTCGAGGGTGGTTTGCATTTCTACAAGGCTATGCCCATGGGCAGCTTGGTGGCATGCTCAACGTTTGAAGCGTTCATTTCATGGATGCAATGGGTATTTTGGTACCAGTATGGTCACAGGAGGGTAGTCCATTACTTAGATGACTTCCTGTTGATAGCGACAGCCAGGCCGAGACCCAAGAGACGTTAACAGACTTCCAGGACATGTGCAGTGCCATGGGGATCCCACTGGTGTAAGCAAAGACAGACAGCCCGGTCCCCAAGCTGGAGTTCCTGGGAACTGAGGGTGGACTCTGAGGAAGAGTGTTTTCGGCTGCCAGGGGATAAGGTGGCATGACTAAGAGGGCTGCTTGCACTAGTGGGTGGGAGGAGGAGGGTGCCACTGGTACAAGTACAACAGCTGCTGGGGCACCTTAATTTTGCCTGTAAGGCCATAAGCCCAGGCAGAGCTTTTATGAGGATACTGGGGATGGTCACAAGAAGAGCGAAACAACCCCATCACTGGGTGGGCATCAATAAAGGTGTGAGGCAGGACCTTCAGGTATGGGAGGCTTTTCTGGAGTCATACAATGGGGTGATGTTCTGGCAGGAGGAGTGGGCCTACAATACAGACATGGAGCTGTACATGGACACAACCGGGGGTTTTGGGATGGGGGCCTACTTTCAAGGGAAGTGGATTTCGGAGGCATTGCCAGCACAATGGCAGGAATGGGGGTGGACCAATGACATCACATTCCTTGAGATCTTCCCAGTATGAGTGGCTTTGGAAATATGGGGTGACCAGATGGCAGGGTGGCGCATCTTATTTTGGTATGACTACAATGGCATAGTGGAGGTAATCAACAGACAGAGTGGCCATATGGAGTCAGTGGGGCAGGTCCTGAGGTACATGCTGTTACTGGGTCTGCGTTTGAACCTGTCTTTTAGGGCACAGCACATTGAGGGGATATGGAATGAGGTGGCTGACTATCTTTCTCATTTTCAGATGGAGCGGTTCCGGGAGTTGGCACCACATGCCACACCTGCCCGGACCAAAGTCCTGGACTGGCTATGGGAGATTGGAGGGAAAAAGCCAGGGCCTTGTACAGAGGGTCATGGTCAAGGCCCCTAGAATTCTGCGGCCGCAGAATTTTGCGCAGAACTTGCAATCTACCGCAGAACTTCTGCGGTGCCTCAGAATTCACTCCTCTTGGTGATTTTTTATTATTATTTCTGTTTATACATAGAATCTGGTTCCCTTCCCCTCTTTTTATATCCAAAACCCCCCTATATGTTCAGAATGTGATATTACCATTGCTATAACATCATACATTAGCTAATGACATGGCTGCATTCTGCAACAGAAATGAACAGTCACTTATCTACCACAGCTCCCACTACCAGAGACGGTGGCACAGCACATCATGCATGGTGATATTTGCTCAACCTGCACTATAGCCTAATACAATTTTCAGTCTTACTTTGTTGCACTAGGGCCAACAAACAAAACCTTGTCAATAGCACAGACCTGTTAAGTCCATACCTCACTTTGTATAAACCTATTTGTGCCTTCAAGATATAGAGACGCTATCTGAAATTAATAACTGGTAAAATGAATTTAACTGTCTAAATTTTTAAGAAAAATAAAGTAATTATGCCCAGAAAAGTGAAATATAATAATGTGTAGACCTGTTGAAAGAATAGACCTGTTAAATAAATATTTGCACTGTATGCATTTTTGCCAGGGTTATTGATTACATATTGTCATTGGTTGATAGAATCACCTAAAAGTTATTGAGAAATGTTGTGTGCAGGGACAGCTGTTGGGCCAGAGGGTAGCATGCTGTGTTTCCATGCTGGCAACTCAGGTTCAGTTCAGAGATTAGCTCTGGGAGCTGGCTGGGCAGCACAAGGATTGGTGGAACACATCACTGCTCGGAGCCTGGGAAGGTATGGTGCAGTGTTCTGTCACATGATAGACACATTGTGATGGGCCGGAGAGCTATATCTCACAACTGGTTCACATGCATGTCATGGTCTGATGGTGTTACGCAGTGTGTCAGGGAAAGCAGGTTGACATGAAAAATGAGTTTTGCAATAACTCCTCTCTTCCATTTCCAATGGGACCTGTATGAATGAGGATGCAAGTTCATGGAAATTAAAAATAAATATACACACACACACACACACACACACACACACACACACATATATACAGTATCTCTGCTCTCTCACCACACACACACGCAGCATTTGTTATGTATGTTACAGATTGCATATAAATATATAAGTGATACACAGTGGGGACCTCATGAGTGCTGTAGAAAGCACATACAAATATATAAGTGATGGACAGTGGAAACCTCATTAGTGGGATAGATAGCATGCATATAGAAATACCTTGTTTATCACATAAGATCCCTCTGCATATGTCATTTGTGCAACAGGCTAGGACCTTAAGGAGAGACATTTGTTTTGCCTTTTAGGCATAAAATTATTTTTATAAATCTGTTATTTTTTGAACTAGTGTTACTGCTTTCCACCATCCTGATTGCTATAACCACTGCCATGAAAGTGAAGTCAGGATGACAAGCTGACACTGTGATGTGATAGTTTGTTAGTGCGCAGAACTCACAGAAAGTACAAACCACGCCCCCAGAAGTTCTGCGACAGATAGTAATCTTACCGCAGAACTTGGTCCCACTGTGCCGCAGAAAAGTAGGGGCCCTGGCCATAGTCAACCAACACCCCAAAAGCCTACAAGGGGACTTGAGCAAGTTTCCAGGCATTTTGGTCCAGGATGTGCTGGGAGACAGAGGAGCCAGTCAAGGAAGAGCAAGTCATGCAGTATGTAGTGGAGAAATGGAAGAAAGGGGTGGCTCATGCCACCATGGTGGTCCCGCTGGCAGGTATCAGCTAGATGTGCAGGGACCGGGGGTGGATGGATGCTGTGAGCAGCCAGGCCATCAAGTGGATGGTCACAGCTGGCAAAGGGGTCAGGGCATGAGGCAGGATGGGAGAAGGCCCATAATGGGGCCCGTACTCGTGAAGGTGGTAGGGGCATTGGACCATGTTTACAGTTTGATAAATGAAGCATGTTGATTCAGGGCCATATTTGTGATCATAGCAAGGGGAGCTTTCAGGGTTGGAGAGATGGTGGCACCCAGGAAGGGGGCAGCTGCCATAGGCTTACAGGAAGGGAATGTGATAGTGGAGGAAGATAAGGTGGTCATCTGGCTGCGGAGATGTCCAAAATGGACCAGTGGGGTAAGGGCACCACAGTGGAGATTCATAGGCAGGCAGGGGTAGGAATATGCACAGTGCAGGCAATGAGGGACTATGATAGGGTTTGAGGCTGCATGAAGCAGCCTGGTTCTGCATGGGGGACAGGTCTCTGGTGACGGGGTCTCAGGTGGGTGTGGTACTGAAGAAGGTGGTGGCATTCATGAGGGATAACCCCAGCAATTTTGCCCCACACTCCTTCAGGATTGGTGCGGTGTCAGAGGAGTCTGCTGTAGGAGCAGGGGAGAATGAGGTCAAGTGGGTGGGGAGATGGACATCTAACTGTTACAAGAGATATGTGAGGTGTTGACATGGCTAATTGGTGTTCCTTTTTCTCTTCCCACAGCAGGCTCCAAGAGATAGGTGTGGATCATGGGGCACTCATTCATCTACTGGGCAGAAAGGTCTGCAGCCACCACAAGGACAGAGACACAGTTGTGCCCAGAAGCAGAGCACACCAAAGTGCGGTGGAGAGGGCTGAGAGGCATGAGGTGGTCACAGCTGCTTCCCTGCTGGAGGAGGTTTGGGTCGCTGGGCCAGACTGGACTGTATCATTGTCCATCTGGGAAATGACCTAGGGGCATTGCCTTGGGGTCCTAATTAGGGACATTATCTCAGACCAGGAGAAGGTGAAGAGCTGGTGGCTGGAGGTGGTGATCAGCTGGTCCAAGATCACATCCCGGAGGTTGTCGAGGGGACAAAGCGGCCTAAGGCTGTAGAGGTGGCACAGAACTGCCTGAACAGGAAAGGGCCAGGCAGTGATAGAAATGGGGAGGTCCACATCCAGCATAGGGATATTTCCTATGAGCAGGAGGGGGTGTACCAGGCAGATGGGGTACACCTGATGGAGTTTGGCATGTGCCTGTTCCTCCGGCCCTTTGGGGAACTAGTCTGGGAAAGCGATAAGAAAGGCCTGAGGTTTTAACCCACAAGGGAGGGAGCCCTATCTTCCATCACAAGCTGGAGATGGGTCAGTGTAAGGGGTTGGGAGCAAGGGGAAAGAAGGGGGCAGGTAGAGGGGGGAGGGGTTAGGTACCATGGGCTGGGGACAAAGGAACCCAGGCATGGAAGTAATGGGGAGGGGAGGATATAGAGCTAAGGGCGGATCACTGTGCCCACACCTAGTGGGGGAGTGGTCTGGGTAAGTGTGGTGACGCAGTTATGGTGATTAAAGGGGCAGATCATGGTGTCCAGACCCCAAGAAGCAATGTAGAAAGAGGAAGGGAACAAGAACAAAGAACCACAAGAGGGAAGGCAGGATTGCTGTGTCCTAGAAGTGATATGGGACTGTTATGCCCAAATTGTAAATATTGATTGTTAGAAATGAATTGGGATGTAAATGTTGTAAATAAATAATTATGCCTTTAAATAAATATTGCCAGTGAGCATCCAAAAGTGACAAAGCAGTGGCCTGAGTTATTTCTGGGTGGGGATCCAGGGATAATTATTCATTATTCAAGCAGCTATTCTTAGTAGTCAAAAAAGACAGGACGATAAATAAAGAAAATCTGTAAAATATAAGTGGAATTTTGTATAAATAATATAGTTCTAAATGTTTTCTTCACAAATGTTGCAGGCACTTGATGGCTGTTCCATTAATACATGCATTAACAAAGTCAGTGTCAACCTAATATAAGTTACATTTTTCAAATAGAACTCTGCCATTCATAAGAAATAAGGGTTTTCATTTTACCAGTAATTTCACTATTCTTAGTCAATGCCCCGACATTAACACTAGGGGTGAGTGAAAGTTGCAAAGTCCACTGTCATGGAACTTCCGCGAAATTTCAGAAATTTCACGGAAATTTCAGAACTTTTGTGATTGGCAAAACTGGGATTTTCCACGGATTTTCGTCGAGTTCTGCGGACATTTTTTATGAACTGTGAAAAAATTCGTATAAACTATGGAATTTATTTTATCCACAATTTAATGAACTGTCAGTGAATGAACGCCTGCTTGTACAACCATGCAGTCATTCACTGACAATTCAGTTGGCCACTGGTAGTGGAGGAGAGAGGAGGCTGTACTGGTGGCCCGCCTCAGTGGAAGGGTGGGTGGGAGGGTGGTGGTGGCAGATGAACTGTCAGGGTGGGGGGTTGGGGATCCAGTAGACACCAGGGGAATGGGATTATTTTATTTTATAAGGGATCGGGGATGGGGAGGTCCACCAGACACCAGGGAATACTGGGAATAGAGGGGGATGAGTTGGTGGACTGCCGGCTGTTTTTTTGTGGATTAAGGAATCCAGGATAGGGACGGGGTTCACTAAACATCAGAGAAATAAAATGTTTTGGGGGGCCATGATCGCAGGGTGGGGTGGGGCACTAGAAACCAGGATGGTCCAAGGAAGGGACTGGAGGTATTTATTTACTGGGACCCCTGATCAGTGAGGTGTAGATTCATGAATTAAACTGTGGTTAAAAAAAAGCCTCAGAACAGATCACTGGCAGTGATCCTTTCTGCAGATTTTTCCCCTAGTTTAATAAATTAACCTGCAGTTTGTATATTTATTCCACATTTTAAGGCAGAATTTCCATAAAAGTTACGAAAATGATTCAAACTTTCATTGAAATTCTGCCAAATAGCACCTCTAATTAACACTGTTTTACATGTTATGGGTAAAATGCTTGGTCATATTCCTGACGAAGACCCATGTGACTGGGTCGTTACATAGGGTGCTAGCCCAGTAGTCTGCTGTGCTTGTGCAATTAGCTAAATAAAACCCTTCTATTATTTTCAGCCTTGGTGTGAGCCCAGCTTCTTTTTTGTTTCAGTTACATGGTCATATACCTATCATTTACTTCTGAATATAAAGTATATATATATATTTTTTTATGTTTTAAACAGTTACATTTTGTATTTTTTTCTTACCCTTCTGTTTCTTTCTATGTTCCTGTGTGCCTTTCCCAGTCTTCAAATTTCAAATAAATCAACAAATATGTTATCAGGAAATACCTGACAAGTAATGAAAAAGCTATTACTCAGAGTGCTTTTTGCCAGTCCTAGATTAAGGATTACTGGCATGGGATAAGGCTTCTACAAATGCACAGCAACAGAAAACTGAGTTACACAATCTTGTCTGGAGATGTACATATTTTCAAGAAGTAAAATTCAGCAACATTGTCATCTCCATTCTAAACCAGAATGGCAGTAATTTGATAGATATGCTTATTAAACATGAATTTCTTGTTACACAGAGTGTCTGCTTTCCCTCCTTATACCCTGGCTGACATGTTATTGCTTTATGAGACAAATGCTAACTTGAGAAGAGCAAATAAAATCACATGAAGGTTCCAATTTGGATAGGAAGACTTTTACATTCAGTACATGATTACAAAACAGCAAAAAAAACTTCCATTGGATTTAAGACACTTAAGTCCTAAATTACTTTTAAGTGTACACTGAGGGAGGTGTCATATGCCTACTTTCTATGTTTATATTTCATGTAATGGAAGTCTATACTATTTAATGTCCTCTACTATGTACTGCCCATATTCTGTAGTACAGTATTTTTCCATCCCTGGTCTGTCTGGTAAATGGGGACTTCATTCTGAATGAGTTCTCCGGCTCATTAAATATCAAATACTTGACTAAATAACATGCATAGAACAAGAAATAAAGACATGACAAAGTGTTGATTACACTAAGTCAATGTATGGGCTGGTGAGTTTGTAACTTGAGGTGAAGTGGATGGATTCAGACACCAGAAGATACATGTATTTTTAATTTTATTTATTTTACATTTTATTTACCCGTGGTAGGTCATCTGAGATGTATGTAATACCTTATTTTCAGTGGAATCCACTTTCATCATGTACATAGCTGAGTGGACTGGAGCACAACGAGGGGTTTCTGAATGTGTTTTCTTATAGTTTGATTTCATACTGCATACCTGTAAATATTTCTTATTGGCATACCCTGTTCAGTACAAAGCCTTCAGGATTAGGTGCTACATAAAATAAAGGTGATTGACTATATTATATGCAAAGCCACTGATTTATGATGATTAAAATAATGAAATTCCATTTTGAAGACTTTAGGTTTTGAGAATTGCACCAATGATTATTAGTCTAATTTCTGGATTTTATCTGTATTCTACTGTCATTCTTTTAATATGTGGATGCATAATCAGAATAAAAATTACTATATAGAACATTACATGATGCAAACTGAAAATAGCACTGGAAGCAATTACAATAAAACAAAACACAAGTTCTGCAGATTTACTGATCTTGTCCAAAATGTCAAATTCCATGACATTATTTGCTTTTACCAGTGTGAGGTAGTACAAATTCTAGAATGGTACCATTTTTCAGGTAAAAACTGAAAAACAGTGGCCTTGATTATATGTCAGAGGTCTCAAAGCTAGTATTTATCTGCAGTATGATATACACATGCAACCTTCAAATGTCCAAGCTGGTGCTCAGAGTCAGAGAGATGTGCCTGGGACAACTTCATATCAGCTTTGACCTGGGGCCCATAAATTCAGTTTGGTTTTGACAATTTGTCTGATGCAGTTTGGGTCCCAATGCAATTAACTGCATATAGCAAAAACAGTCTATAAACTGAGAAGAAAAAAATCTTACAGGTAAACAATTAATATGAATTACTGCAACTTACTTGTGGAAGGTGATTTTGACTTATAGCTGCTGTGGATTACTGGTTGTGATGCTGTGACAGATTTGTAAAACTGCCTAGATGATCATGATTCAGTATGAGCTTCATTAGTGGTTACTATTTATTGCTGACCAAGCATATACCCTCTATATCCATGACTCTATGCTTCGCCTCATGGCAATAGCTATGTTATACCTTGGGCACAATGGATTTTACAATAATATTTCTACAGTATGGTTATTTTCTAATTACCTCTATTATTTTATGTTGTCTTTCATATTACATAGATACACAGATACATAGAACATGATGGTAGAAAAGGCCCATCCAGCCCATCCAGTCTGCCCCTTTTCCTTACCTAATACCAAACCATAGACCCTAGATGGTCTGCTCCTGCCCTCCCCTCCCTAACCATTGGTGTCTCCAGTCCCTGTTCTAGCTCTTTGTTTTCTTCCCTACTAATTCTAGTGATACCCATGTGGCTATCCCATGCCTTCTTAAATCCAGCAACTGTCCTTGCTCCCACTACCCCCTCAGGGAGTATGTTCCAGGGGTCTACCACCCTTTCCACGAAGAAGTACTTTCTCCTGTTCCCTCCGGACATACCCCCTTCCAGTTTCATATTGTGACCTCTAGTCTTCAGACAGCTTTTGTTCTGAACAATGCTCCCTTTCTGTACCTTGTTTATCCCCTATCTGTGCCAATCTATCTAGAGTGGGTGATGCATGCTTTGGAGGCGTTGGTGCTGGGGTGGGCACTTATAATAAAGTGCTGTCCGACACCATTGACTTCCTCGCACCTGTCCATGTACTACCCATATTTTCCTTCCTGAGATCCCCGTGGTATGACAGGGTTCTCAGAGAGATGAAGAGAAAGGGTCAGAGCTTAGAGCACTGCTGGAGAATGTCCGGCCTGGAAGAGGACAAACTGGCCCTGCATGTGCATTATAATGCAAACCAGGGGGAAATCAACCATAAGAAGGCAGTGTTCCTGTCCTGGGAGATTGCTGCCGGGAAGAACCGACCAGCTATACTTTTTCAGACTGTGGAAAGGCTACTTTGTCCTGCTTGTCTACAGCTGAAGAAGGTTTTTTCTGATGTTGAAAGGGAAGATTTTGCTCGATTCTTCTCGGACAGAGTGTCCAGTATCCGCAGGGCATTTCTCTGGTCACCAATGTCATAGCTGGCAGTGGTCACCTGAGGTGTTCTGGAGTGCACTCCACCTGGTTGCGGGAGTTCAGACCAGTAGAGGTAAGTGAGGTCATTGGTCTGGCGACCAATCTGAAGCACTAATCCTTGTGAACTGGATCTGGTGCCAATGCTTTTCTTGATAAGATGCATCGACACTGTTGGCCTGGTGTTTGCTCTGATTGTCCAGTGTTCCTTATCTGAGGGTGGTTTTCCCTGATGCCGTGAAGGAGGCATTGGCAAGACCACTCTTAAAAACCATCTTTGGACCCAGAGGTCAGGGCAAATTACCAACCTATCTCTAATCTTCCCTACTTGGTGAAGGTAGTGGAAAGGTAGTGGCGCTTCAGTTGGAGGAGCACCTGATGACCCATGAGTTATACGAACCTTTCCAGTCAGGGGTTTCAGGTGAGGCATAGCACAGAAACTGCGCTTGTTTGGGTGTTGAATTATGTCCTCAGGGTGAGAGATCATGGCGATAAGACAATACTTGTTCTTCTGGACTCTCCTCAGCATTTGACACTGTGGACCATTGTGTGTTGCTTGACTGCCTTAAGGATCTTGGCAGACTCACCAGCACCGTCATCAGCTGGTTTGAGTCCTTTTAACCAACAAGAGGAAACGGGTTGTGATAGGAATTTTTCCTCCACCCCTAGCATCTAATCCTGCGGAGTCCCTCAGGGTTCGGTATTATTTCTTTCTTTCTTTATTTATTTATTTACGAGTTTTACCAGGAAAACATACTGAGCAACATGCTCAATTCCAGATGCAACCTGGGGGCCAAGACCCACATACATAAATTGGAAATGTATTAGCCCAATGTTGTTCTCAGTGTACATGCTACCCTGGGAGGGCTCATTAGGAAGTATGGCTTGGGTTTTCATTGTTATGCTGATGATACCCAGCCATACTTTTCCTTTGCCCCAGGAATATCCAGCTTAGTGGATGCTAAACAACTACCTGCTTAGATTAACGACTGGATGGCCTCCAGCTGGCTGCAACTAAACACCGATAAGACAGAGGTATTGGTGGTGGGGTCTAACAGAGTGCTTGATAGGATGGCCCCTGAATCAGAGACTGGACTTGTTCTGGGATATGCTTCATTGAAGACCTCCTCTAGGGTGTGAAATCTTGGTGTCATCCTGGATAGGAGTTTAACTATGGAGGTGCAGGTATCCTCCACTGTCCGCTCCTGTTTTTTCCATCTTAGAAATGTCACCAGGATAAAGCCCCTTGTTCCGCCTCCAGACCTCCTCCCTTTGATGCATGCCTTAGTTACATCAAGGCTTCACTACTGTAATGCACTCTACCTTGTGGTCATGGGAGGATCTCTCCGCAGACTGAAGCTAGTGCAGAACACAGCTGCCTGGTTACTTACTGGGCAACCAATATTTTGCCATATTACACCAGTGTTGCGTGAGCTGCACTGGCTGCCTGTCAGGTGGAGGATCCTCTTTAAGATGGGTCTTCTCACCTATAAGACCCAAGATGGTCAGGGCCCTGGTTATCTGTCTGACCTTCTTGTACCTGCTCTCTCTGTCCGCTCCCTCATTTCCTCTTGTGGAGAACCCCTAGTGATTCCAAGGACGAGGTTGACATCTGCTGGTGACAGGGCTTTTAGTGTCGCTGCTCTGATCCTTTGGAATTTGCTGCCCCTCGGGGTAAAGGGGGCCCCTACTTTAGAGGTATTCAAGGCCCACCCTAAGGCCCTCCTATTTGCTCAGGCATTTCTGGACTGAATGGTTAATTTATTGATTTGATTAGTTTATTAATTTTTATATATTCTATTACTATTGTGAGTTTTTAATAATTCTGTATCTAATGATTCCATTTCCAAAGATGTATTTATTGATTGTACAGCACCCAGAGCCTCAGGATTAGGGATTATTAAATAAATTTTGCCTTGCCTTGCATTAAATGTCTCAATCATGTTCCTCCTTCCCCGATCTCCAGGAGTAAAGTTTAAGATCTCTTAACCTTTTCTCGTAGGGACTTCTGGTGCCGGCCCCACACCATTTTGTTGCCCATCTCTGCACCTTCTCCATCCTGTCAATATCCTTTTGGAGATACAGCCTCAAGAATTGCACACCATACTCAAAGTGGGTCTCGCCAGTAATCTATACAGAGGCATTATCAGCTCCCTCCACCTACTGAATATGCCCCATCCTATATAGCCCAACATTCAATTTGCCCTTCTTATTACCCTATCACATTGTTTTGCCACCTTTAGGTTGTCCAATATGACAATCCCCAGGTCTCTCTCAGGCCTTGCTGTCGTGACTGCATCACCCCCAGTTCGTACGTGGCCCTCGGGTTTGTGTGCCCTATGTGCATGATTCTACACTTCTTTGCATTGAATTTCAATTGCCATATTTCTGATTATTGCTTCAACCTCCCCAGGCCCTCCTTCATAGTTTCAATCCACCTTGGTGCATCCACCCTATTGCAAATATTTGTGTTGTCTGCAAATAGGCACACCTTCCCCTGTAGGCCATCAGCAATATCACAGATATAAGCATTAAAGAGGACCAGACCTAATACTGATCCCTGTGGCATCCGACTTGTTACCATGCCTTCCCCTGAGCGGACCCCATTTACCACCACTCTCTGTCTTCTCCTGTTAAGCCAGTTTTCCACCCAGTTAACTAATTTATGGCCCACCCCCCAAACTGCACAGTTTGTTTACTAGCCTCCTGTAAGGGACAGTGTTGAATGCTTTAGATAACTAAAAATAGGGTGCTGTAATCCATTATGGAATACCCATTGTATCTTCTGCTGAAGTGGCCAGTATTATATCAAATGTTTCTGTTATTATAATATTATCTTTCTTTTAATATTATATCATGGGAAATATATTTTAAGGAAAATTTCCATAATGCATATCAATAAACTTTAATAATATACTTTAATGTATTGTGTATTTATATATATATATGTGTGTGTGTATGTATACATATATATACATATATATATATATATACACACATATCATATACATATATATATATATATATATATATATATATATATGGAGTCAGTGCTTATTCAAGCTTTACTTTACAAAACCAAGAGAGTTGGCAATGGGATTTGGTGTGCAAACAGAAGCTGGTGCTTGTACAATGATAGTTGCTGCAGACAGTACCTGAGCAATACGAGCACAAGAACTGAGGCTTTAAAACTGGTTGTGCAAAATACTGGCAGGCATACCTTGACAAAGCAATTGAGCACTGCAATTTTTTTTGGGGGGGGGGGTTGTGTGATTATCCATTTTCTCTTTGGATCCATTTTGGCTGTAATAAACCTCTCAGGGCCCAATTCTCAAAGCCCTGAGAGTGGCGCTAGGTGCCTGCATCAAACAAATATGGTGCAAGTGGCACCTTGCATCAGGTATTACCCCCCGGAGCCATTCTCAAAGGTAGCCTGCGGCAACCGTGGGCTGCCTGCCACAAACTGGTCATGCGCTGCCCATGCACCCACGACAGGGCTGCGACACAATGCAAGGGGGCATGCAGCAGATGAAAGCTGCCACAGCCCCAATTCAGGATTCACAAAACTAACCCAGTGGGAGAATATCTAAGTACCCTTAGGCCAGTCAGGGCTGGTGCAAGAGTACTTAGAAATGTCTCCCCTGGGAGACCTACCCTATGTGCAGCATTGTGACAATGCCTTCATGCCCTAGCGGTCCTTCCTCCACCCGCAGATGCCCATTGGCAACTGTTATGGCTGGAGGTATGGAATTCTGCCCCCCCCACCCTGGCAAGCTGTGCCCACCACCTCAAACACCACCAGCTGTACATCGAGCTGGGTCCAGCACTACCCTCCTCACACCACCTCAACTGGCCCCGACTGCAATATTACTGAGTGCTGTCCACAGTACAGTAAGCACTCATGGAACTCCTACTGTAATGTAATATGCACTCCATGACAGATCAGATGGGCTGGCCAAGGTGGTTTGCAGAAGGTAGTGCTGGACCCTGCTTGGGTTTCAGGTGGGGGGATGCAAGTTGTCCACTGGGCACATGGGGGTGGCACAAGCCACAGTGGGCACTGCTGGACTGGAGCACTGCTGCCTTACAGGTTGAGGCAAGCCCACCTGTTGTGCCGTGCATTCGGTGCCCTTTCAGGTTTGCCACAAGCACAGAGATTTAGCAGCTGGGATCCTGACTGTTTATGAATCTGGTGCAGGGTCCCTGGCATACTGGGCTTCAGTACAGGCTGTTGTTTGCTGCAGCTTGCACTGGTCCATGTCCACTTTGAGAATTGGGCCCCTGTACTTTAGTACATAGCCCAAATGGTTTTACAACCAGGGTTGGCAGTATAGCCTAGAGGTTAGAGGAACGAGGTGTGAACAAGCTTGGTACATCCAGCAGACCAGACCTGAGTTTGATTCTCACAACCTCCACTTGCATACTGTGTGACTCTAAGCAAGTCACTTTACTGCCCAGTGCTCCCAGGTTGCCCCTGAAAATGGGCACTTGTGCCTAGTGGGCCTTACC
Organism: Neoceratodus forsteri; assembly: GCA_016271365.2. Taxonomy (NCBI): domain Eukaryota; kingdom Metazoa; phylum Chordata; order Ceratodontiformes; family Ceratodontidae; genus Neoceratodus; species Neoceratodus forsteri. Next base: position 422,968,998 of record CM057451.1, read on the forward strand.
TGGTTACCAAAGACTGAAATAAAAATAAAATAAAAACCTTTGTTCTTGCATCTGGAATGCTGTGGAACTCTAGTTTGCAAAACAAATAAGTGCCCATTCTTATCAGTTCCAATGTAATCACTTTAGGAAGGTATAACTTTGGATCCATTTGTTCTAGAAAGTTGTTTTTAATGAAGAGTGGAGTCAGCAGTTTAAGCTAGTATGTTGATGTATATCAGTATACATAATATATATCATAATAAATGTGTCCAAAATATAATTATATATTTCCCATGACAGTTAAAAGTATAACAGCATATATGTATGTATATAAATATACTGAATCATAGTGCTGACTCAATCTTTCTTTTAAAAGAAAATAAGTCCCTAACCCTACCAGTTCTGAGACTCTCTCTTCATGAAGAAATTACCATTACAAATGTATAACTCTGGAATCATTTGGACTAATAATTTTTAATTTAATTTCTAAATGAAAGATTGGGGTCAACAGCATTATGAGACAGTTTGTCAATCTAAATCAATACACATAAATCTATATCTTTATATGTTTTATATAGTCTCAGTATAACTTGAAATGTGTTGCTGCAAGTTTTTCTCATGACACGACGTAATGATATATCTTTATGCGTATGGATAGCTGGGAATTGTACATACACTGAGAGATCGATGTATCTATCAATATACTTCTGGGATTGCACTGGCCCCAAGCTTCTGATTAGTGTCACTAACTTTCTATTTTCCTTGAAGAAGATCTAGTTTTAAATTGTTGGTCCTAACACTATTTTCTATTTTCAGCATGCATTTAATATAGACATTTTGTTTTGTCAAAAATCAAGGATAGAAACTAATTGATCTAAACAAAGGAAAGCAAAGACAAGGGTCTCAATTCTAGAAGGGTTACGCCAGGCATAACAGCAGTTGCACCAAGTTGAATGGTGCATGTAGCAACCTACACCAGCAGTTGCAACATGTGCGATTCTACAAAGTGACCTGCGACATATCGCAGGCCACTTGCGCCAAACAGCTGTTATGCCACATAAACCCCCTGCGACATGGCACTAGGGGGTTTATGGCAGCAGTTGCACCCCATTCTAGAAGGGCAGCCATAAAGTGCCCATATTGGGATTCTACAAGAACCCCCGGAGGAGATCCGGCAACGTAAGTTATATCAGCATTTAGCTGGTATAACTTATGGATACCCCAGGGTCCTGTAGACCCATCGATTGTCACAGGGGATAGTGCACAGTTACCCTCCCATGCCTAGCACACCCCAGTGGGGACCCACAGGGCTCCCCATACCCCCAGCTTCCCAAAACAGCCATTGGTAGAAGCCCCTCAGGTTGGCGCTGCCATCCCCTCACCCGTGACCCAAACTGTGAGATGCCCGCCACATATGCAGCAATATTCCAGCCCTGATGGTCTAGTGTCCCCCTCCCAACTGTACATTAAAGGAATAAAACAATAGCCCGTGTCCCTGGTAGTCTAGTGTCCCCCCCCCGAACCGAACATTAAGGCCCGGATATTCAAAAGGGTTTCGCCATGTGCAACAGGGTTGCGCATGCGCAAGTCCAAAATTGCACCATTTTGCGATATTCAGAAGGAGGCAGTTGTGCCACTGAAAACATGCTGAGCAACAGCGCAATGAAAATGAAGGCATGCGCAACCGAAGGGGGTGGATCCATGCATAAAGAGCGCAATGCGATATTCAAAGACTTGCGCGATGCGCAATAGTGGCACAGCCGGAAATTGCGCACTAGCGGAAATGAGCCAAAATAAAAAGGCTCAAGGAAGCGGCGCAAGAACGCTACAAGGCTGCCAAGTGGGGGAGAGAGAGAGAGAGAGAGACAGACAGACAGACAGACAGACAGACAGACAGACAGGCTAGGGCAGGCAAGGAAAGCGTGGGCCATAGGCTGTAGAGGCCAGCGGGGGTGCCCAGTGCAGTGGAAGCAGCAGTGAGGACAGCGGGGGTAACACAGCAACACCAGCGGGGGTCAGAAGCCAGGGAGATGGACAGTGCCAGCTTCCACATGGAAGCTGTAATGAGGAGTGAGAATGCATGCTGCAGGGGGACGTGGCCGTGGAAGGGCCCGTCGGTGGTATCCCCAACAGGCAGTACCGTGCCGCATCAGCTTTGAGCTGTACACAGATGTAGAGATCGTGGGCCGTACCGCCTGAACAGAGGCAATACTGAGGCAGCTCTGTGAGCTGTGCAGTGATGTGATGCAGGCACCCTCACGCGGAGTCACGCTCTGTCGGTGGAGACCAAGGTGACAGCCTGCATGTGCCTGCTCGCCACGGACACCTTCCAGAGGCCGACAGGGGACACCACAGGCATCACACAGTCAGCCACATCATGCATCCTCACCCAATTCCTCAGCGCACTGCTGCCACATGCTGCGGAGTACATCCATTTCCCCAGCACTGCGGCAGGCGTGCAGCAAACATGCAGGAGTTCCACAGGGTAGCCACGTATGCCTGGCGTGCTAGGGGCCATAGACTGCAACCATGTGGCCATTCGTGCCACCTGGCCCGGCGTGGCTCACATATAGAACAGAAAGGGATTCTCCAGTGTCAACTGCCAGGTGGTGTGTGATGCCACTGGGTGCATAATCAGTGTCTGTGCCACACCTGGTGGAGCACATGATGCCTTCATATGGTATCAGTCCGCACTGTGCCATCGATTCAAGAGTGAGGGACATCCCACAGGACATCTAGTGGGTGAGTACACCTGTATGGAATGCAAACTCGGGGCAAGGGTGGGAATGCCACAGGTGCCATGGTAGTGGCACACAGGATATGGGCAATATGGACGGAACATGAGACTGATCTCCACTATCTCCACACAGGTGACAGCGGATACCCACTCCGTCCCTGGCTGCTCACACCTACTGAGCGCCCATGACCCCATCGCAGCAACGCTATAATGAGGCACATGTTTCCACATGCAACATCATAGAGTGGGTGTTTGGGATGCTCAAGGCACACTTCCGATGCCTAGACACCTCCGGCAGTGCCCTACAGTACAGCCCCCAAAAGGCCTGTGGGATATTCCTGGCCTGTTGCATCCTGCTCAACATGGCCAAAGACTATGGGATAGCCGTACAGGTTGAAGAGGGGGACAGCAATGGGGATGCCAGGGGCGCCGGTGTTGATGGTGATGAGCAGCCCCCCCAGGATGGCGGGACCCCTGACTGATCCGGCAGGCCCAGCTGCACTGGGACACCATCACAGAGGAGCACTATGCAGAACACAGGTAAGTCAAGGGACATGCAACCAACACTGTCCATGCGCAAACCACAGGCACACAGGGTAACACACCAGGGTGCATGATGGCCAGAAGTGGAAGGGTCCAGGCATACAAACACACCATCAGGAGGGTGAGCACTCATATGGACACACACACACAGGCACAGAGTGTACATGGGCACATGCACAGCACAGCAGAACTGACATTGCTAACACACAGCACCACCGACCACCCCACCACCTGTACTGTCAAATACGTGTGTCAGATGCTGGGCACCTTGCACCTTGGTGTACAGTACAATGCAGGCATCATCATGCACATGCACCTGTGGACAGCAGTTGGGAGGGTGTGCAGGTGGTCGTGTGTGGCGTGAGTGAGCAGAGCACCCAGCAGTGCACTGCCCACCATGACACACATTGCACACATGGCAGCACCAGACAGGGCCTGCACTGGGAGACAGCTCAGTCATGTAGCACTGTCCCACGGCCACCAGGATGCGGCAGGTCCCCACTGTGACCAACAGCACTGGCGGCTGAGCAGGGGCCACATGGGGTGGCACTGTTGCACCACCAGGGGTCCCACTGTGTGAACGCGACCTTGCCCGCACAGGGGTCTGCAGCATGCCGAACAAACCTGCACCAGGGGTGCTCGGGATGGTCATAGCAGAACCCGGCGTTGACAGGCCTGGTGTCGCATGACACCAGGAATGGGGAGTGGAGAGTGAACAGTGTGGGGTGTGCGGTACAGTGGCACCTGACTGTGTGCCCAGCCATCCAGACAGAGACCACTGCCTGGGTCAGCCTGTCAGAAGGCGGCGGTCACATCCATCCGTATACAGCACCAGCTCTGCAGATCCAGAGCAGCACTCCCTGCTGTGCGGCCCACAGCCACAGACAGTGCCTCCATGGACATTGCAACCCGCCGCTGCAGCTGTACTGATTTCCGCAGCAGGTGGGTGTGCTCGTCCAATGGGTACTGTGCCCCAACGGCATCCTGTCCCCCAGGGTGTGGAAGGTCCTTATGCACAACACCCCTTGAGGGTGGGCACTGTTCGCCAGGACCAGGAATGGGCGGATCAAATGGTGGCGGACATGTGCCACCGCTTGACACTGTACCCCCAGACCTGGTGGATGTCTGCTGCTGCTGCCCCGCCAACTGCTGTGCCCCAGGGTCCACTCGTTCCACCACTGTGCTAGCAACAGTGCCAGACACCTGCACAGCCACCGGTGCTGCCCCACCAGTGCTGACAGGCACAGCCTGGGACTGTGCCAGCATGCTAGTACACAAGTTGGAACCTGAAAGGCCCAGGGGCACATGCTGGCCTGCTGTGTGTCCATCATGGGACACACACCTATCACTGCCCATTGCAGTCCTTGTATCATCAATGGTGCAGGTACGTGCTACAGCCTTAGTCACAGGCGTGGGCATGCTTGCATGCCAGACTGTAGACACAGGCTGTGCACCCCCACCTGAATCACCGACACCAGAGCTGGCGGCCCAGCGTGCATGCTGCTGCAGTGCCTGCTGGCTGGTGATAGAGGTGGATGGACCCTCCTCCATGTCCAGCAGGTCATTATCACTGCCTGGACCCACCACCACCGTCTCCTGAAGACGAACAGGATCTGTAACAGAAAGAGAGTACATGTGAGTGCATGTGAACAACCTTCCCCCCAACCCCCCCAATACCAATACCATGTCATACCATGCAGTGATGGACTTCCACCTGTCTGGAATCCACCTCCTGGTACACCCTCAATAGCGCTCTGCTGCATTGATGCAACCAGTGTCTCCTCAGCCGGGGTCAGCTCCAACACCACTGGTGGGCCCCCGCCAGTGCCAGCACGTGCCGCCCTGAAGGCTGCCACCTTCTCCGTCAACCTCCTGCGGTCTGTCCCCATCTTCTTCTTGCATTCCTGCATGGAGCGCTGGTGGCTTCCATGCAGGTTCACGGCCTGAGCTACCCCCTCCCATGCAGCTGCATGTGACTGAGGGGTGCCACTCCGTCCACTCAGTACTGGCTCCTCATCCAGGTAGGCCTGGAAGAGGGCCTCTGTCTCTGCTGGGGTAAAGTTGGGCCTCCTCCTACACCCACCGTCCTCACCCTCACCTTGGCTCTGCTCGGTCATGGCGATCTGTATGGGGGAAAGTGAACACCTGTCACTGTGCAGTCTACAGCATTTTCCCATGACCATTGTCCAGAACATCACACAGCATGCAACTCACCTCTCACCTGCAGTAACCAGAATCTGGCCAGCGCAGCCCAGTATCGCACATTTATAGCGCAATGCATGCAAATTAAAGTGGAGCAACTATAATGACATTACCATCGCGCCCCGCGCCTTTGAATGGCTGATCAGATGATTTGCATGTGTCGGCTGAATATCGCGAATTTGTCTTTGCGCAATACGGTTGAGTCGGCTGAGCCAATGGCGCAGATCTGTGACTGTGTGGTACACTGCATTGTGCATGCCCAGATAGCTTCCGCAGGCGTCTGCCGCGCTGCTGAAGTGCTGTGCGTGATCGGCAATTCAGGCCATGGCCACCATTGTGCCAGTGGCGCTACAGCACTGGGCACTATATGGCGCTGTGGCACTACTGCGCAATAGTCCACTGTGGCACTGGTACGCAGCTGGTCGGTCGCGCAGGATGCCTATACATCAGATGGCGCTGTGCGTGGCCTTGCGTCATTGCCCATGACCTTGTGTCCGACCTTTGCCCCCTGGCCCTGTTCGGCTGCCATGTGTACGGCCCTATTGCACTGTCTGGTGACAGCGCTATGTGAAGTGACGGTGCTGTTTGAACAGCGCGATTGGAACCTGTGGTGGTCTATTACGCAACATCTCCACGTGGGGTTACGGCACAGCGGGGCGCCATATTGCCTGCTGTAAAGTTGGTACCATGGCTCAGAGAAGAGCTGTTCCATGGAGCCCATTGGAACTGGCCAACTTGGTGACCCTAGTAGAGCCCCACTATGGGGCACTTTATGGTGAGGCCCTCACCATTGCCCGGACAGGTGTGGCATCAAGTGGCCACTGACCTGGTGGGGTCACTGGGCGGTGCCGGTCAGCTGAGCAGTGCGGCACGGTACAGTGACCCCGCTGGAGGGATCAGGACCTTCTGGATCGGCTGCGGTCACGTGCCAGGCGGGGCGTGGTGCCTAGGCCAGGTGGGTGTACCATCTATGCACCTGTATTCTCTGTAGGGGTGTGAGTGCGTTTTGGTGGCTGTGCATAGGTGATGGCTCTGCCATGGTTGGCTGTGTCAGTGTGTGTGCAGCTGTGAGATGAATGGGTCTGGCTGTGTGGGCAGGCACTCTCACTGGGGCAGGGGGCAGTCTGCTTTGGAGTCACACTGATGTTTGTCTCAACATATGTCTCCCACAGGCCGGGATATGAGGATGCAGGCCCGGGTTGAGGAGGGCCATGCCAGAGCCCCGGTGCCAGTGGGAGTTGCACCCCAGCAGCAGCAGCAGCAGCAGCAGCAGCAGCATCAGCGGCAGACCCAGCTGCTTGAGCAGTGTGAGTATCATTACTTCATGGATGCTATTGCATGCTGGGGGGGGGGAAGACCACTAGCCCTGCACAACACAACCATGCAGGAAAGGGGAGGTCATAATTCCACTATACAAGACACTAGTGAGACCCCACCTGGAGTACAGTGTACCGTTCTGGAGACCATACCTACGTAAGGACATAGACTGGGCAGAGAAGGTTCAGAGGAGGGCAACAAAGATGGTGCATGGATTGCATCACAAGTCCGATGAAGACAGGTTGAAGGAACTGAACATGTACTACCTGGAGGAGAGGAGGGAGAGAGGGGATATGATAGAGACATACAAGTATCTTACAGGGAGGAACAGGGTGCAGGAAAACACTATTTTTAAGTGAAAAAGATGTTCCAGGACTAGAGGACATGGGATGAAGTTGGAGGGACGATTCAGAGGAAACATGAGAAAGAATTTCTTCACAGAACAGGTGGTGGACAAGTGGAACACCCTGCCAGAGGAAGTGGTGGGGCTGAAATAATCATGGATTTCAGAATGCGCAGGATAGACATAAAGGAATTCTGGAGGTCAGGGTAGAGGCAACAGACTTATAGGAAAACAAAGTGAACTTACAAGCTCAAATGGACAGACTGGGTGGGCCATAGGCCCTTATCTGCCAACACTGTCTATGTATCTATGTATGTATGCATGACACAGGTGACATGCATCACTGTCAATATCACAACACGTCTGTGTAGTCGTCACTAGTGTCCATGCATGCACTGGGCACATAGCTGTGTAACTGGCATTGCACCACATTGCCATGTCACTTGACAGCCTTGTTTGTGCTGTGATGGACATGGGCAGTGTGTGTGTGCAGTGGTGCGCATTGTTGGTGCCGACTGTTTGTGATGGCCATGTGCATGTTCACTGTGGGTGGGTGCATGCCATCACAGGTGCGGGACATTGGGCTATATGGCTTGCAGGTTGGGTGGTGTTCAGGGTTGTGGTCAGTCACAGCCATTGACTGTGTTCCCATTTTCCTAGGCCTCGAGGTTCTCCGGAGGATTCACAAGACATTCGGGCCTGACACAGGTGTCCATTGAGAACCAGGCCATCCTTCAGTCCATCAGGTGCCATGGCCTGCGGAGGAGGCGTCACAGGACAGTGTGGAACCAGGCACAGGATGACCAGCCGGCTGGGCCTTGGGAGAAAATACCCTTCCCACTTCTCCCATCCCTACCACCCTGCCTTCCCTCTCCAAGTTGTTCATCCCTACCCCTTGAACACCCCTACCTTGTACCCGCCCCCTTGTAAATAGTTGTTGTTTATTGTTTTGGTTATTTAGTATTTGAAAATTTTAATATACATTTATATTTTGATATGAATACTGTGTTGGTCTCTGATTTGCAGCTGGCTATGGGTGCTCAGTTGCAGTGGTGTACATGCCATCTGGGGTGGTATGGTCCTGGTTATATATGTGTGTGTGTGTGTGTGTGTGTGCGTGTGTGCATGGGGAGGTATCTCCAGCATGGCAGTGACTTTCTGTTGGTCTTGCCATCTGCTGCCACCCACTGCTGGGTGCACAGGGTGTGTCTGGCTTGTATGCTTCTGTGCTGCACAGGGTTGACGTGTGCTGGGGGGGATGCATGGTTTCCTGCAGTGCCAGTCACTGCACATGGGTGGTGTCTTGGGGTCATGGTGCAGGGGTGCTGTGCGTATGGGGGCTGATGTGCACTGTGGTTGTCAACCCTGTGTGTGGCACTCTCGCCTGCCAGTGGTTGTGCTGGGGTGTCATGGCTCTGCTGTGCTTTGTTGGCTTGTCCCCATGGGCCAGTAGATCATCCGTCACACCCCAGTGATGCTGTGCTTGGGGTGTGCAGGTGTGGTGTTGGTTCTGCAGTGTGTTCCTGTGCCCATGTGTGGCATGGCTGGCGGTGGGCCCCAGCCTGCCTCCCTGGATGTGCAGTTCCATTGCTCTGGGGGGCTCTGCTTGCGCTATGGCACCTCTGGACTGCTCAGCTGGGCTGCCCTGGTTGCGCTATAGCGCAACATTTCTGCTCAGCTTCTCCTTCCTGGTTGCGCTATGGCGCAGTTAGTACGATATTCAGACGTTGGCTGCTTGCGCAATTTGTTCTGCTCCATGTTTGAATATCGCACCTGTTGCGCATATGCGCAATTGGTTTGTGCTTGCTCCTGCTGTTGCGCACATTTTGGGCACAGTTTGAATATCCGGGCCTAAAATTATAAGCACAAACCAGTTACCCTAGTAGTCTAACGCCCCCCCCAAACTGAAGACTAAAATAATAGAAAATGATCCAGTTACTCTGGTAGTCTAGTGGCCCCCTCTGAACCGAACAGTAAAATAATAGAAAATGATCCAGTTATCATGGTAGTCTAGTGGCCCCTCACCCCCCACCCAGCCAAGCCAGCCACCCAGCACCCCCACCTGTCCCCAGCCGCCGACTGGCACAGCCACCTCTCACCTCCATGGCCCAGCCACCGACTGAGTGCAGTATCAGTGCTACTGCATAGACACAATCATTTCTGAGCTTGTCTGTGCAGTAGTGCTAATACTACATTCGTCAACAACTAACCATGGAGGTGAGAGGTAAGCTATGCCAGTTGCTGGCTGGGAGTAAGGTGGGGGTGCTGGTGGGCTGGCACAGCTGGGTGGGGGCCTGACTACCACGATCACTGTATCATTCTCTCATTATTTTACTGTTCGGTTCGGGGGACCACCAGACCACCAGGTAACTGGATCGCTTTTATTCATTCACTGTTCGGTTCGGGGGGGCACTAGACTACCAGGGAAATGGGGCTATTGTATTATTTCATTAATGTACAGCGGGGAGGGCACTAGAATACCAGGGAATCGGGAATGTTATTACTATACAGTTGTGGGAGGGGGCAGTAGACTACCAGGGCAGGTGACGTGCCGCTGTTACGCCGGGCGACCTGGGGTCTGGGCACTGGTGGGTGGTGCACTTGGGACCTGTGGCAGTGGGTTGCGACATGCCGGCCAGGTACGCCCTCTGTGCTGTGTACCTTGCCGCATGTCGCAATTCGCAGGACTTTGCTGCGGAGACCCTGCCCCTTCTAGAATAGGGCACAGAGTCAATGTCACAATTGCAGGTGGAGCAGGTTGTGTTCAGTGGCAACCTGTACCACCCTTCTAGAATCGGGCCCCAGGTATGAAATTTCCCCTGGTCAGGGTTCCTAAGAAACTCACCAAAAAGGGACAATTAAACTCAGAATTCACATTTAGCACCGGTTTTAGTGTGAAGTTTGGTACAGTAAAGTACAGTGTTCTGAATCACTGGAATATTTAACAGTTGAGTAACAATGCAGCCAATGCAGCCTGGCCAGTGCAGCTGCAAATTCCATAATTTTGCAGTGAGGAGAATCGGAGGATGATGGTTGGTAGGGACCGAGTAATCGACCAAGGGTTTTCTTTCTGGTCTCAACAAGGTTCATTTGTTATTGTTTGTTGGTGAGGTTACATAATGTGCTGAAATTCAGAAAGTACTTGAACCTGTTCTGGGCAAATGGAGGAGACAGAGGTCTGGCTGAGGGTGGACTTTAGTAGTCTGTTAATTTGCTAAAGTGCTTACTGTTCAAGTCAAGTGAAGTTCATTGTTCTTCCAATACATATTAGTTTTGGACATTACAAAGGTGCAATTTGATAAAAATGCAATAGTATAAGCATGACAAAACACATTTCATGTTTACAATATTAATATAATGGGCAGATATAGAGGTTAAAAGGAGTGAATATAAAGAAGTAAGTACACAATCAATCAGGTAAAAGGTGCATAGTGAAAGAGCTGACACCGGCTGCTTTTCTTAATGCTTAGAGAATCTTTTTCTCTTGGAGCTAATCACAGAGAAGAATTTGCTTATTATTTCGGTATCCTCTTTAACCATAGGATGCATTAAAATAAATAATATCTTGTAATCTAATCTGTATTCACATATCTAAGCAAGAATTCTGTTAATAATTTGTCCCTATAACAATTATATAGAGGACACTGATCTATGATGCTAAATAAAGTCTCCTAAAAGCCTCTATTACATATAGAACTATAATCTTGGGGAGAATAATACATAGTTTGTTGATTAAATTAAGTATACTTGGAGGTGATAATACCAAATCTGGCTCATGTGATCATCTTCTGGGATTTTGGAGCTATTGGTAGCATCAAATAATCATCTATAGCTGATCAGTTTTATTTTGGATGCTTACTGTTTCATCCTATCTTATAGGCTCATAGATTGTAAAAGTTTGAGGGCAATGCCTATATTGAACTAGCGCCATATCTAGGTAAGTACTACTAGTTTAATTAAGACATCTGTTTTGTAGTCTGCTTTAATTAGTTGTTTATTTTACTGTTAAAGTTGATGCTTTCTGCTATGCCCTAACTGGTTGAGCACTACTAGTTCAGTTTAGTCATTTGTTTGGAACTGTAGCTGATAAAGTTGGTGCTTTATGTTTATAGTTATAGGCCAGGTTGACTTCGCTATGTTGTAAATTGCAAAATCGTTAGTTACATATATCGTTATCAGCCAGGTATAGCCTCATTCATAGGTCTGTATAGGGCTGGGCTACAGAGGGGATACAGGCAGTTGAGGAGGCTGTGGTGCACTCCTCTTTAGGGATATGCTCTGGAGGATTGGTCACTGCCTCATCTGCCAGACCTTAGTGGAGCCCCATGCTCAGATGGTGGTAACAAGAGTAGAAATATCCCAGCTGTGTCATCAGTTCAACTGGATCCCACCCCATCACACCTCCACACTGCCAGGCCCACTGGTCCATGGGGGTGGAGAGTGTTGGGAAGGAGAACGGGAAAGGGAGGAAGGGATAGCAACAGGGAGGTTATCCAGCCCCACAACTTCCAGATGGTGAATCACATAGCACCTCTAGAGGAGGCCCAGGTATCTGACTCTGCTTGTAGATTTCTGAGTTAATAAGAGGGAAAGGGAGGACAATGTGATGTCACCCATGGGGATGAACATGAACTGGAATATTTAGAGATCCACAGTGGCTGGAAACTCAATAATTAGGGGTGCGTAGGGGGTGGTAGGTTAAAATAAAAACATATGAATGTGACAGCAGAAGTGGACTGTTCGATCCATCTAGTCTGCCCATAAAGGCTAACCCCCCCTTAGGTTGTCCTTTTCCTGAGGTTCCAACACTGTTCCATGCTAGCTTAATCTCTCAAAGCATCTTTGCCCCCACCACCCCCGGGACAGGCCATTCCAAGGCTCCACCACATTCTCAGTGAAGAAGAACTTCCTAATGTTGCTCCTGAACGTACCTCCCTTTAGGCGCATGCTGTGACCTCTTGTCCATGCACCATTGTTCTTATGGAAGAGGCTCTGAGCCTGCTCAGAGTTTATTCCTTTAAAGTATTTGAAGGTCTCATTCATGACCCCCTGTCCATCATTTATTCTAGGGAGTTTATGTTGAGAAGATTTAGTCTTGTCTCATATGGCTCTTGAAGCAGACCCTGCACCATCTTCGTTGACCTCCGCTGCATAGTCTCCAATAAGTCTATGTCCTTCCTGATGTGAAGTTTCCAGAACTGGATGCAGTACTCAAGATGAGGCCTCACCAAGGACCTTTACAGCCAGATTATCACCTTGCATTTTTACTTGTGATACCCCTGCTTATGCATTCGAGGGATGATGCTAGCTCTTTGTGCTGCCCTTTCACATTGCCTTTCCACTTTCAAGTCATTGGATATGACTAACCCAAGATCTCTCTCTCAAGCTTTGTTTCTGCTAATTGTTCCCCTCCTAGAAAGTACTTTCTTTCCTGGTTGTGTCTACCCAGTTGCACAATCTTACACCTTTTGGTGTTAAATTTTAGCTGCCAGTTCCTGGACCATTCTTCCAGGACCATCATTCCATTTTATTTAGGTTTGATTCAAAGTGTTTTTTTCTCTGATCAAAGTGTTTTTGGCAAGGTATATCTTCAGTTAAATTGTTCTGCAGGTTGTACTTACAGGTTTTGTTACTGTTTGTGCTTACAGATTACTGCTTTATTTTTCTGTGTAGCAAAGTGTTTTTTTGCAGGGTGTACAGAATCTTCTGTTAAATTGTTACAGGTGGTGGTTACAGGTTTTACAGTTTTATCTATCATTAAGCTAAGCTTTCAGGGCTAATTACAGGAGCACATACGAGATACAGACTGAGGGATAGCATCTGCATTTGTTGTTGGTTGATTGTTTCTGCTTTTACCTCCTTATTTCTTTTGTCCATGGTTCTTCTTTCTCGGCAGGGGAAAGGCCCATACCCATCCCCTACCACCCCATGCTACACTCCTTTTATGGAGTAGCACAGTAGTGACATTTCCGGTAGCCATGCAGGAAGGGGAGGATCAGAGGGGATTCCACACAGTGACTTGACTTAGAGGGGCACAGTTAACTTAACTTGTTAAAAAAAAATTATAAAACTATATAAAAGTTATAAAACTACAAACAAACAAAATATGTATATATATATATATATATATATATATATATATATATATAAATCATTTGCTTTCATTTTCCGTCTGATTACTCAGACCAGGTTATAAACTCAGCAACTCAACTGGAATGGATATTATTAACTGCAGGTACTGTGAGACACTTTTTAGAAGGGCAGTTATACAGGATTTTGGACACTGTCCTACATGCTGGGCCATCAGAGATCTAAGGGCTCAGCTCTGGGCAGCATGGACACTGATTGCTGGCCTCAAATCACATATTCAGGAGGAACTGTATTACAAGAACTGCCCACCATTTCCAAAACATCCAACTGAAGCACCTCATCCACAGAGGGTAGTTGGTCTGGGAGGTTGGCAGGTGGTTAGGAGGGGCAAATAGGATGCCCCATCAGTAAGTGCTCACCAAAACATTACATACACAAACCATATAAAAACTACAAACTGGTATCTGCCTCTGTCTCTGAGAACAAACAAAGAGGCAGAGGACACTGGAGCACAGCAGCTAGCACTACAAAACTTGCCCATAGTAGGGACAAAAACAAAAAAGGCAAAAAGGAAATCCAAAACACTTCTGATCAAAGGAGACTTCATGATTTGGGTAGCTGATATCTACCTCTGGCTGGGGTTAATAGACAGATGTCTCCTAGGTACATCAGTGTTGAGAGACATTGACCACATTGCTAAAATTGCTAAGGAAGCAGGAGACAACATTGACATCCTGATACATATAGGGACTAACAATCTCTTCAGCCGATCAGTTGTGGACACCAAGGAACACCTGACCAGGCTGGGAGACAAACTGTCATCCATTTCAACCAGCATCTCCTTCTCTGAGGTCCTGCCGGTCTGGGAGGGGGTAGATGAGCGGAAGGTCAGAGAAGGAGAGAAGGGAGCTAAACATGCGGCTCAAGGACTAGTGCCAGGAAAAAGGACACAAATTTGTAGGTAAATAGCAGCAATTTTGGGAGTGAAAGTTCTTTAAATTTGATGGCCTGCATCTGACTAAGGAGATAGTCAGTGCCTTGGGGCAGAAGGTTGATGTCTTTGCAGAATATTTAAACTAGCAAACGGGGAGAGGGGTGCAGCACCCAATGCATCGGATGGGAAGAGCACCCCTACCCCTCAGCTAGTGATCAAACAGGAGTTCAGCATGTTGGTAGTTCATTTTTATTATCAGGTGAGAAAAAAGGCTAGTCTCCCCATACAATGTGGAGGGGGAAAGAAATGGCCTTGCCCTACAACTAACACACCAAAATCTGGCCAATGAAAAATCATGAACACAAATGCTTGCAGTCTGGGAAACAAGATCCCAGACCTGGAGGCAACAATGACAGAGAATAAACTGGGCATAGTAGCCATTAGCAAGACATGGTTCACCAGTAAACACACTTGGGAGACTGCAGTACCTGGCTACATACTGTTCAGAATAGACCAAGGTGAAAAAAGGATGGGGGCGTGGTCCTTTATGTCAATGAAAATATCAAAGCTACAGAAATTCAGAATACACATAAGGAGCCAGAATAACTGTGGGTCACCCTGGAAACAGGAAATGGGACAGACATATGAACTGGGGTTGTCTATAAGCCTCCAGACCAGGGGGAGGACTTAGACATGTTACTGCTAGAAGATATACAAAACGTGATAGCTAAAGGGGAGGTACTGCTAATGGGAGACTTCAACATGCCAGATATAGATTGATCAATACTAGCCAGAACATTCGCTAGAACTAGACACATAGTGGATTCCCTGCAGGGGGAGAGCCTCAAACAATTAGTACAACAATCCACAAGACACAGGGCTATCCTGGATCTAGTGTTGACTAACGGGGCAAGGATCAGAGATCTCCAAGTAGAAGGTCACCTGGGGGCCAGTGACAATCACATGCTATGGTTCAATTTGGCCATTAGAACTAAATCATCCCATTCCAAAGAAACATAGAAACATAGAATTTGATGGCAGATAAGGACCACTTGGCCCACCTAGTCTGCCCATTTCCCTACCTAACGGATAAGCTGAAGATCCGAGTTAACCAATAGCCTACTTCCTCCTACCCCCCACTAGAATTACCTTATGTCTGTCCCATGCATTCTTGAATTCCCCCACTGTTTTTGACTCTATGACCTCCTCAGGAAGGCCATTCCATGCATCTACAACCCTCTTTGTGAAGAAATACTTCCTCAGATTACCTCTGAGCTGTCCCTCCTTATCTTCAAATTGTGCATCCTTGTTCTTGCACATATCTTTTTCTGAAATATGCTACCCTCTTGGACCTTGTTGACTCCCTTGAGGTATTTGAAAGTTTCTCTCATGTACCCCCTCTCCCTCCTTTCCTCAAGGGTACACATCTTAAGCTCCTTTAGTCTTTATTCATATGTCTTCTGGTGCAGACCTTGTACCATTTTGGTTGCCCTCCTCTGGACAGACTCCACCCTGTCTATGTCTTTGCAGAGATGGGGTCTCCAGAACTGTACACAGTACTCCAGATGTGGTCTTAACAACTGTCTGTACAGAGGGCCAAAACTTACTGCATTCTTACATTGCTGGCCACCTTTAGGTCACCTGATATGACACCCCGGTCCCTTTCCATTTTGTTGTTGTCAATATCTCACCCCCATTGTGTACTCTTCCTCTGGGTTTTTGTTTCCCAGGTGCATCACTTTGGTAGCACATGAGGTGGGTACCTGAAAAGGCCAGCACCTTCAGAAACAGCGACACAATGTGGTGAAAGCCCGAAAGGTGAGGACAGGCAAAGCGACAGGGCCGTGGGGTTGTGGGTTACCCTAGTGACAGGATGTTGCTATATGTACATGTGCGAGGGGGGGTGAGCATGGCCTAGGATGGGGTGGTGGCACTGCGGTTGGCTGCTGAGCTGCACCGTATCATCGGGAGTTGGCCTCCACTTGTGGTGTGTGGGGTTCCGGCTTTGGGTCTGGGTCTGGGCGCAACTGCATTTTTGTTGTGCCCTGCCCAAAACTTCTATTTATTTTGTTTTTGTATCCCACCCCGACATGCACCCCCTAGAGTTGAGAATCTTTAAGTAGGGAGGTATGGGGGCAAAGCCCCTCCACAGAAAGCAAAGTATTTAAATCCCCGGCACTATTCAATCAATCTATCAATAAATCAATCAATCAAATCTTTATTTATTCAGGCGAACATCATTGAGCACAGCTCATTTGCAAGATGGACCTGATAAGGTCAAGGTTCAATAACTGGTACATGTATAGGAAGATTTAAAACACGTATATACTTATATACAGTAATCAAGGTTCAATAATTGGTATATGTACATGAATAATTAAAACACTTATATACAGAAATCAAGAACAGAAATTGTTTAAACATAACAGGATATGGTAGGAACATATGAGATGCACTCTAGGTAAACCAGTATGTACATATCAACATTGGCAGTAAACATGGCATACATTCAACATGATATACCCAAGATTCCAAAGATCAGGGAAGTCAATGTGGACAAAGAGAAATAGTGATTGGATGACTGAAAGAGGTGGTCATAGACTGAGACAAGTGACATGGTAGGAAGGTACCATGACTAGAGCAGGGGCTGGTGCTAGAACTGGGAGGTGAAGGCAGTGATAAGGGCTAAGGTAGGAGCCTGGAGTTAATGGGAGAAGATTATAGCCAGGGGTGAGGTATCTGTGGAGATGAATTCTAGGGAAGTGGTGCCATGATATGATGGCAGCCTGAGAGGGGGAAGGAAAGAACTGCGAATAAACTAGAACTTGTGGAAGCAATTGCATTTTTCAGGGAAGAGACTTAGGTATAGATGCTTGAAGGATGCTAAGGATACCCAGTTGATCAGCTTCAAGGACTTTTGAATCGTGTTCCATGATATAGCTAGATTATAGCTGATAGCAGATCTCCCATGCCGGGTGTTGACTTTAGGCACTTTGAACATAATGAAATTGTAGCTTCTTAGGGCATAGGTGCCAGCTGTGGCCTGTAAAGCAGTCTAATATATAGTTTGGAAGCATCTTAGTCAAAATTCTGTATGTCCACACTGCAGCATTTCTGTTTCTTCTGAGATGTGAGATGTCCAACCGACTGCTGCATAGAGAGAGCAATGGTGAGTGTTAAATGGTAGATCTGTTATGAACCTCAGAGCTCTGTGGTATAGTGTATCCAATTTGCATAGGTAGGAGATAGGGCAGTGACTATAGAGGAAGTCTGCATAGTCAATTACTGAGAGAAATGTGGCCTGGACCAACCTCATTTTGGAATCTCTGTTTGAAAGTGCCTCATTCTAAAAAATAGACCAAGTCTCTGGAGCTTTTTAAAAGTTCTTCAATATGAACTGTGTAGTCAAGTTTGCTATCTATCCACACCCCAAATACTTGAATTTTCTACATAATCAAGGCTTTCACCAAGAATAGTGGATAGCTGGTGGAGGTTGTTTAGTAATGAGGGATTTGTATGGCTTTGGTGGAGAAAAGCATTGCTTTTGTTTTCTTTGCATTTAAAGAGCTTTTTCCAATAATTGATGTTGTAGTATAGAATTCTGTTTGTAGAACTTCACAAGCTGTAGCAGGCGATGGGTTGCTGACATATAAAACAGTGTCATCTGCGAACAAGTGTACAGTGGCTTTGGTAGATTGAATCAATATTGTTAATATAAATGGCGAAAAGGATAGGGCCCAGGATAGATCCTTGTGGAACTCCCTAGAAGTGGTTTTAATGGAGATAGGTCTCCTTCAGCTTTCACTTGCTGTGTTCTTCCTGTTAGGTAACACCTGAACCATGTAAGGGAGGATGGATCCAAGCCTATGGAGTGCAAGGAAGAGATAGCAGCTCATGGTCCACCGTATCAAATGCCTTGCTTAGGTCAAGGAATACAGCACAAACGCTATTCTTTTATCCAGTTCGGTTGCCAATCGTTTGTAACTTTAGCCAGTGCAGAAATAGTACTATGCTTAGACCGAAACCCGGATTGTGCTGGATTTAAAGATTAGATTCTTCAAGGTAATCTCTTAATTGGATGCTTACCAGTTTTCTAGCAGCTTAGATAGTACTGGAAGGATAGAGATTGGCCTATAGTTGTTAAGGTCCATGGGGTCCCCTGATTTCAGTAGAGGGAAAACTTGGGCTGTTTTCCAAGTTGCAGGAATAGAACCAAATTTTAAGGACACGTTAAAAAGGTGTGTTAAAGGAACTGCAAGTGCATGCATTGCAATCTTTAGAAAGTAGGGGTCAAGGGAGTCAGCACCTGCACTTTTTTTTATATCCATCTGCGAGATTAGATCCTCCACTTGTTTCAACAGAATCGGTTTGAAGGAGAAGGAGGATTCAGCTAACTGAGATCCTGTATACTGGGAGCTTAACTGAGCACGTAGCAGATTGGCTGGAGAGGTATCAAATGCAAGGCCAGCGGTTGTAAAATGATTATTGAATGCATCCAGTATTTCCATTCTGTCCAAGATTGTCACCTTGTTGTGGTGCATTTGAGCTGGTAGTGAAGTGCTAGGATCTTGTCCGTTATACCCTTAATAGTGCTCCAGAACCTGGCAGGATTGTGGTATGAGGAGTCGAGTTCAGCCATGTAGTGACAGCCTTAGCATCCCTACTTTCTTGGTACAGCTATTCCTGGCTTTCTTAAATATCAACCAGTCATTTGGGTTCTTAGTCTTCCTTGCCTTTTTCAAAGCTTATCTCTCTCAAGCAGGGCTGATTTAAGGTCAGGTGAAAACCAACGACAAGATTTGTTTTAATTCGAACTCTAGTAATTGGTGCATGAGTGTTAAGGGCATCTAGTATTATGCTATTTAACACCTGATGAGCTTTTCCACTGAGTCTGCTAAGGTAGAACTCTTGCCATCTTGTAGATTGATTTAGATCATGAAGATATGCCTCAGAGTTGAAAGTTTTCTTGGATCTCCTCAGTAGGAATTTAGCTGGGGTGTTAGTTTACGGATGACCTTATTCCAGCAATAAGGCAGTGGTCACTTATGTAGCTGAACAGCACTCCAAGCGTGCGTGAAGAGGTGGGGTTTGTTCACCAGCATGATGTCAAGTAATGTGCTGTTGCTCAGATTTTTTTTGTTGATTCTTGTTGGTTCATATATAAGTTGTGAAAAACCATATGTATCACAAAATGATACTAAAGGAGTCGTGGCCTTGGATAGCCAATTAAGGTTTAGATCACCTAGGATTATGGTCTCTTCAGTATCCATCTTGATTTGATTCCCCAGGTGGGCTAGAAGCTTATGATCCGCTGAAGGGGCCTGTAGCAGCCAACTAGCTGAAATGCTGCAGTGTTGGAGAGAGCCACTTTGAGGGATAGACATTCGAATTCTTTGGGCATAGATGTTGCATCTAAGCAAGTTACAGATATATTGGATTTGACATATATAGCAACTCCCCAACCCCTTATATGGCAATCCGCTCTGAATATTTGATAATCGGGTAAGTTTATGTCTCTGTCTGCTGTGGCGGGTCTGAGCCATGTGTCTGATACCACAAGAAAGTCTGGCAAAGTATGGGCAACCCAGGATTGTGTCAACGTGAGCTTTTTTAGCAGACTGCAGGCATTGATATGTAGAAAGCTTAGACCTTTGGTCGAGGTTAAGTCTGCTGGTGAGGTAATGCACTGTGGAGGTCCGAGGTTAATTTCCACATTTCCAACACAGATCAGGAAAAAAATTAAAAGTTTCATAAGGGCTTCAAGAGAGAAAATGAGGAGACTATCTTTGGTCCTCCTTTTTCTATTCAGGGGCTTCTGTTTTAAGATAAGCCAGTCAGGGTTATGGGTTCGTGCCAATACACTCAATAGCAATCTGGTGGTCAGGCATAATGGGGAACTGTATACCCAATAATGGGGTACTGAGCGAAATGTTGATAGAGCAATTTGCATCCCTACATGGAGGTTACCCCACTGGTTAAATTGTGGCATAGGTAGTGCATAGATAAGGATCCGGTCCTTCTTTAATAATGGTGAAATAGCGAGACTAGGAAGGTGGGACACACTTTTCAGTGTGACAGTGGCAGGGAGGATGTATTTTTCCCTGAACAACATGAAGAACATAGCCAGGAGTATCCAAAGGGATCCCCCCATTATGAAAGCAAGGTTGATGATTAAATGAAACTAGGAAACAACAGTGTAGTAGCAGGAGAACAATAAGGAAGGTTGCTGATTTGGCAGTACAGCAGTGGCAATGAGACAGATTACTGGATAGCGTGGCGTTGGGGTAGGAATTGTAATTTGGTGGGAAAATTCCTATAAAAATAACATCAAGGAGGGCAGGGTGGGTGGGCATAAATTTTGCGGCTTTCCTGTACCTTCCCTGGCTGTCCCTCCTGGTTTTCTGGTCCCTGGAGGCGGCTAGGCGGTTGCTGCCTGCCCGCTGGCAGAGCGTAGCCCTGGCTCACAATGAGGGCTTCCAACAGGGAGCTTCGACTGGGAAGAGACAGAGGATGGCACAGGAGTTAATATTTAGGCAGGAACAAGCATTTCTGCTGGGCAATTCAGACTTAAATTATCACAACAAAAGGCTGTGGGGGGGCTGGGCGCCGTAGCGTCTGGCCCACTTTAAGTTAACAACAGGATGCTGTAATCACTTAACCACAGTTACACTTAACAAAAAGCCCCAAGGATTTCACAAGTACATGAAAACAGCTCTTTTTGGCAGATTATTCTTCCATGCACCGAGGATGTCAGGGTGACGAAATTGTTTTTGCCGCCCTGATGTCGCGATAATGAGAGTCGCCGTTTGGCACTCACGATTATCACATAGAACCATTACTTTGCACTTCTTTGCATGAAATCTAAGCTGCCATACATTTGACCATTCTTCCAACCTTGTCAAGTCCCTTTTCATCCTTTCCACCCCACCCTGCATATAAACCCTGTTGCAGATATTTATGTCATCTGCAAAGACATACTTTCCTTCTAGTCCCTCTGCAAATGTCCTTATAAAGACATTAAAAGGACTAGCCCCAGTATTGAACCTACAGTACCCCACTAGTAACCTCTCTTTCTTTACTATGGACTCCATTTACTATTACATGCTGTGTCCTGTTGTCCAGCCAGTGTTTTACCCAGGCTATCACCCTGGGACCCACTCCCAGGATAGCTAATTTTTTTATTAATCTTTAGTGTGGGATTGTGTCAAATGCTTTGCTAACGTCTAGGTAGGCCATGTTCATAGCCCCTCCCTGGTCTACTGCTTTGGTCACCCAGTCAAAGAAATCAATTAGATTTGTCTGACATGACCTTCCTGCTGTGAACCCATGCTGCCTTAGGTCATGTGCCACACTGGCCTCTAGGTACTCAACAATTCTTTCCTTAACAAGTGATTCCATCATTTTCCCTACCACTGAGGTCAAATTGACAAGTCTGTAGATTTCTGCCTCTGTCTTGGTCCCACTTTTGTTAAGGAGAATCACATCCACCCTCCTCCAGTCCTCAGGAGCCACACCATCCTCTCATGATTTATTAAAAAGGGTAGTCAGTGGTGTTACTAGTTCTTCCCTTAGTTCTTTTGGAATTCTGGGGTGAATCCCGTCAGGCCCCATTGTTTTATCCAACTTCAGTTTTAAGAGTTCTTTCAGAACCCTTTCTTCTGTGAAAGGACTAATATCAACCCCCCTATCCAGAGTTCTTCTATTGACTGGATTAGGGATTGCCCTGTCCTTTTCCATTGTGAATACTGAGCAGAAGTATTCATTCAGTATTCCTGCTTTTTCACTGTCACTCTCTGCTCAACCAACTTCCCCTTAATTCCAAGGCAAAAATATGGGACTTCAGAGATGCTGACTTTGACATGACGACCAACAGAGTTAAGCTAGCCCTGTCAAGAAGAAATACTGGTGAGGGCATACAGGCAAAGTGGGCAAGCATTATGGATGTAATACTTGAAGCACCATTCTATTGTGTTAGAGAGAAAAGCAAGAACAAACGAAGGAGGAAATCACTTTGGTTCTCAAAAACAGTAGCAGAAAAGGTCAGAGCCAAAAGTCTGTCCTTAAAGAAATATAAGGGAATGCAATGGGATAATGATAGGGAGGCATACCAAATTTCGCTAAGGGATGCAGGGAAGGCAGTAAGGCGGGCAATGGCCCAAACTGAGGAATCACTAGCATGAACAGTAAAAGAAGGGGACAAGACTTTCTATAGATACATTAGTGAAAGGAAAAAGTTCAGAGGGGTTATTGCTAAGATCAAAGAGGATAAGGGGAAGTGTGTGGAGGAGGACCAAGGAAAAGCATCTATTCTAAATAGATACTTCTGCTCAGTATTTACTGAAGAGAATGAGGACAGTGCCCACAGCTCAGCACCATGGACACAGAGGGTGGGAGGTGTGCACAAGTCTCTTCACAAAGAAAGGGTCCTACAAGAGCTCACTAAGCTAAGAGTGGAAATGGTAATGGGACCTGATGGCATACATCCCAGGGTATTAAAGGAGTAAGGTTGGAACTAGCAGAGCCATTAGCAGAACTGTCTAGTGAGTCTCTGAGCACAGAGAAGTCCCAGAAGACTGGAAAAAGGCTCATGTGATCCCGCTCCACAACAGTGGCAGCAGGGAGGAGGCAGGAACTACAGACTAGTCAGTCTTACCTCAATATAGGCAAGATTATGGAGGCACTCCTTATGGAAAGGATAGTGCAACACATGGAATCCATAGGAGAACAGGATCCAAGACAGCATGGGTTTACAACAAGAAGGTCCTGTCAAACTACTCTCCTAGATTTCTTTGACTGGGTAACCAGAGTGGTGGACTAAGAGTGCAGTTAATGATGCCTACCTTGAATTCAGCAAAGCTTTTGATATTGTTCCACACAGAAGATTGATTAATAAGCTGGGCAGACTCAGGGTGTGTCAGAAGTTGGTCAACTGAGTGGAATACTGGTTGTCGGGCAGAAAACAGAGAGTGGTGGTATAAGATATAAAGTCAGAAGTGTTGCAAGTCTCAAGTGGGGTACATCAGGGATCAGTCCTGGGGCCAGTCCTCTTCAATATCTTCATCAGTGACATTGCAGATGGACTGGAGTGTAAGGTTTGTCTGTTTGCTGATGATGCCAAAATCTGCAACAGAGTAGAAGATCCAGATGGGTGGGCAGAATGAGAAAAGATCTCAAAAACCTAGTAAAATTGTCTGAGGAGTGGCAACTGGGGTTTAATGTAAAGAAGTCCAAGATCATACACCTAGGAAGAGAAACTCTGAAGCTACCAATAGGTTGGGAGGGGAGTTGATGGCAATCACAAGGAAAGAAAGAGACTTGAGCATAATCATCACAGATGACCTGCAATCAACCAAGCAGACCACTAAAACAGTAGGTAAGACTGCAGAGATGTTGTGGTGTATTATTAGGGGTATCACAAGTCATAAGAGGGAGGTAATTATCCCTCCTTACATGTAGTAGTGGGCAAAGTGGGCTTAATTCACTCCGCAAAGTGATTCATGGAGCAAAGGCGGATTCACGTAGTGCTCCGCAACGTGAAGCGGAGTGCTTTGTATTATAATGAGTAACGCGAAGTCCATTGAAAACAATGACTTCACGTTACTTCGCCTTCCCAGACCACTACTCCACCAAATTGTAAGGCAAAGTGCATTGAGACCAATGCACTTCGCCTCACTTTGCCTTGTTTTTAAGCTCTGAAGGCGAATTTTGAAGTGATTCATGGGATTTCAGGTCACATGGGCTCTATATTGATCTGCACAGCCTCAGTTTGGGGTACTGTGTGTAGGAAGGAGTAGGAGACAGTGTGCTCTGAGAGCTATCTGTGACTGAAACTTTCTAAAAGCTGTTAAAAAAGCATTTTTGCATTTTTTGGGGGGCTCAAACTTTAATTCACCAATTGTAGAAACTCTCCTGTGCTCATATCATCGAGCATTTTGTTTTCTGTGGATTTTGAATGTTAATGTACAACATTGAGCGTGTTAGTGAAGACAGTGGAAGTGTGCTTTGGGAGGGTATATCTGTGGTTTAGGTAGATTTAAGTTGGATAAATAGTGATTTCTTTGTTTTTGGTTATATTTAGTTATATAAGTGACTGTGTTAATGTACACAGAGTAATACTATCAGTAACTGTTGACATTTTCTTGCTGATTGTGTGTTGTGTGGATCTGGTGCAGCAGTTCATAATTTCAGGTTGCTTACATTTACAATACATGGCATATTACTGAACTTTTCAATTTGCTATGCATTACTCATTCACCATTGTAGAAAAACTGTTCTGTGTGTGTGTGTGTTGAGTGTGTGTGCAGTGTTACTGACATGAAATAATACACCTTTTTGTGCCACAGACTAGTGTAATTGCAGGCACAGCGGTGTGAGCCTGCTATCCACTGCAGCTGCCTGATTTTGTCCTGCGATCGTAGTATCTGTTCTTTGTTTTGCTGCTTGTACTGCTGGAAAAATCTGCAGTCAGTGCCCCCCCCCCACTCCCTCCGGCAAAATAATTTTTTTACAAGATTGTATTGTTTTAGTGACCTCATAAGCACCACTGGTTACTGAAGCTGTTTTCACTGTGTGACAGACTGGTCTAGTATCTGTTGCTGAAGCTACAGTTGTTTTTTTGGCTTCACATCCAGTGCCCCCCAATCAGAGGAGTGAATGTATCAAAATCTAAATTTGGCTATAATATTGTGGTTGATCCCCCAAAATGCCCGCAAAGAGACATGTAAGCAAAGCTGGTTCTCACCATGGCAATACTGTCAGTAAGATAGTCTGTTGGTGTGGTAGTATGCAGACGAAGAAGTGCACTAATGATGTGAGGAAAGGTATTTCTCCTGCACTGTTTTTTACAGCCCAATCAGTAGCTTCACTCATAGTTGGAGGAGATGATGTTTTACCAGCCGCTGGTGTTAGTGTTACTGGTGTTAGTGGTGGTGGTAGTATTAGTATTGGTGCATCAAGTTCTAATTCCAACCAGTGTACCGTATCCAAAAATATTGAGTGTGAGGCAGTGAAAGTGAATGGCAGCATAGATGATGTCATACTTCCCAGTAACATCCCAGTAACTGAACCTGAAGATTCTGATAATCATGTTAACGATACCATACAATGTGATATTCCATCCACCATGGCAGTTAATGTCATGTATTTTCCATGCAGTGATTCACAGTGTGGTGAAAAAATATCAGGTGATGGTGGTGTAGATGCTAATGAATGTGATGATGACGATGATGTTGCTGTTGCTGCAACATGCAAGCATCCAAGCAGAAGATGTGGATGTGTATGATGTTGATGAATATGATGATGACGTAATTGACCCCAGTTGGGAACCAGAGAAAAAGAAATTAAAAGTGGCTGTGTCTGAGTCTGTTTGTAGAATCCCACCCCCACGGAAAAACTTGTGATTTACTGATTTTAGTTGATGATGACAAAACAGTAATAAAAATGAGAGATAGTCAGTTGCAGTCAGGTGTTGCAGTGCCGAAGCATCACGTGCCCCTCCCACTTCAGTGCTTAAAATAATGGACTTAAATAAGCCACATCACAGAAATGTTAAAAGCAGAGCATCACAATCCCTTGTTTGGGATTGTTTTTGTTCAAGATGCAAATGATGAGTCAGTTGCAAACTGCCAGGTTGCCATGTGCATGTGGTCGAGGTAAAAGAAGAGCCATCTGGTCACAGGAGGAAAACATGCACATCTTAGAATAGGCACTTGGCACTGTGGACCCATGGAATTGGCAGCTAATACCACAGTGGGGCATTCAACCTCATCACCGGCAACCACAGTGAGCATGTTATCCCCTTCCAAGAATGTTAAGTCCAGTAGTAAATTAAACGAGTGCAGTACTGAGGTAATAAGAGCACAGGACTACTACAGGCATGATGAGGTGGAGGACCATAATGTCTTTGAAACATTGTGGAGTGCTGGTTAGCGTAGCGGTTTTGGTGGTGGTACTGAATGCAGTATGTCTAGTGCAAGTGGTACATCAACCCTGGTTGGCAAATCTGGCAAAATAACTGCTTTTCTGGGTTTGTCATCATCACCTGTGCAACCGTCTTTATCAAATGTCCACAATCCACCCCCTGCCAATGCCATTCATCACAGAGCACAACCATTTGTGATCACACCCCATGTAAACCATTTAAGTCAGCCCATGTTACAGAGTGTTTTTGTGCATAAGCTGAAGTACCCCCCCCAATCATACAGTGTCACGTGAACTTAATGCTGCTGTAGCGGAAATGCTGGCAGTTGATATTTTGCCCTTCTCCTTTGTGGAGAATTATGGGTTCTGGCCATTTGCTGCACATGCCTGTCCAAAATGGAAAGTCCCATCCAGGACATACTTTTCTATCCATGCTATCCCCGAGTTGTTCCGCACTGTGTCCGACTCAGTAAGACATGCCCTTCAACAATCCTCCTCTCCATTCATGCATTTAAGTATGGATATGTGGACAAGTGTAAAAAGAGCAGGCAGTTCACATTAGTGTATAACTGCACACGGGGGGCAGGTGCCGGGGGTTGTTTGTGATGTTGGTAGTGTGAATAATCAGTGCAGTAAGGTGGATTGTCATGGTAGCAATCTTCCAGGAATTCAACAGCATGCAATGATCGCTGTGCACAATGTGACCTGTTCACACACTAGTGAGAACATGTTGGACATGATACTGACTGAAATTGACAAATGGCTAAACCCTCTGTCCCTGAGAGCTGGGTTCATAGCAAGTGACAATGGGTCAAATGTGGTGAAATGCATCAAGAATGGTGTTTTTTATCATGTTCCATGCATGGCCCACTGTTTAAATCTTGTGGTGCAGGAGTTTCTGCAGCACCCTGATGTAAAGGAAATGCTGACTGTTGCACAACGTATCTGCTCTCACTTTTCAAGATCTGGAAAGGCCTGACCAGCTGCGGCAGTTGCAGATACAAAACAGCCTGCCTTAGCACCGCTTGAAGCTGGAAGTTGTCACCCGATAGAACTCCATTTCATACATGGCAAGAGAGGTTGTATGAACAATACAAAGCCATCTCAGAATATCTTGTGATGCACACTAGCCATGACAGTTCCGGGGCCTCCATGTCTATGATGACTGAACAGTTGCACCTCATGGACTAGGTAACAACAATTTTGTGGCCTTTTGAACATGCCACACAGGCAGTGAGTGGAGAGTCTGCCTCCATTAGCCAATCAATTCCACTGCTGTGGGTGGTGAGGCAGACATTGGTGAATGTACAACATGGCTTTGATGTTGCCAGAGATGGTGGTTGCAGTAAGTTGCTGCAACACATGCTGACAGTATTTGACCAGAATCGTCACATTGTGAGCATTTGGCATAGTGACAACTTTACCATAGCAACAATGCTGGACCCATGATACAAACAATGGAATTGCATCAGTACTGGAGGGAGGGCCTGAATAGGTAAAAAATATCAGTGGTCAACTGGTGCACTTGGTTCATGGGGCACAGATGTTATGTGCCAAGGTCAGCAAACTTTAGCAGCATAATCCAGCTGAAGGTGTACCTGTAGGACTATCAAGAATATCCTGCAAGGGGAAGGGGACAGCAGTTCAAGGTGGTCTGTCATCCAAAGCAGCTGGCAGCAACCCGCTTTGGGAGGCTTTGTCCCAAGTGGGTATTTGTGAAATAAATGATTCGGGAGAACAGGATGATGCATCAACAACTGGACTTAGTGTGGCTCAGAGAATGGTTGAGTCATATTTGTCTGAAAACAGGCATCTGACAATAACTGAAGATCCTCTTATGTACTGGAGTGGAAAGGTCAGTGAATGGCCAGAGCTGACTGCAGTGGCACTGAAGTACCTCACATGCCCACCCTTCAGTGTAAGTGTTGAGAGGGTATCCAGTTCAGCAGGTGCAATAGTCAGGGATCATCGGACAAACCTGTCTCCTGCAAATGTTAGTTTGCTAACATTCATTAAAATGAATGAGAGGCACATACCAACATAGACTGCAACTTTGGTATTCATACCCCGGCCTACTCATGGTGGTTTCGATGATGTGGAAACAGACCATCCTGGTGCCACTGGCAGTGGCTGCCTGAAACGGCCCACCACTGATGTAGATGATGACACAATGGAGAAAGAATTTCCCAGTGGTCAGACTTCAGACATAGTTGACTGTGAAGACAGCTTTCTTTATGAGGATGATGATGTGGTTAATGTTGGCAGGTTTTAACTGAAGTTGTTAAAAGGTGGTGTGCCACCCCAGACCACCACCACCAGGACTGATGTTAGCCCCTGCCACCACTGAACATGACATGAGTCCGTCTGACCCCAGACCACCACCACTGGGACTGATGTTAGCCACTGCCACCACTTTCCAACATCAGGCACCCCTCTCCCTTGGGCTTGGGCACACCTGCAACATGCAGAAGTCATTTCATTAGATGACCATGACCGTCATTAACAACCGGACTCCAGAAGGATGCACATGAAATCTGTGAAGAAGTAGCAAAATAAGAAACCATTACAGACAAACCAGCAAATATGATTCCCCCCAAAAAAAATACTTACCTTGATGTGCTTGAGAGTTATCCATTTCAAATTTCAAAGCAAAAAATTCTCATTGAGCACTAGAATGTGCACACCAACAGTTTCTGTGACCTGTGATACGGAACAATACCATGAATACATGTCCATGTCAACCCCCCTCCTCACCTACAAAATACACAAACATATATCTATATATATCTACTCACCAAGGCTACTATTAGTGTACAAAGGCACCTTCCATCCAGTTGAGATGATCACATTGCATTTGTTTGAATCACCTCGCAGAACACATTGGACCAGCAACAGGATGCTCACAGTCATCATTTTATTCTGGGGGACTTTGCATGTGATGAAACACTCCCCTTTCACTGTGTTACCACTTGTCAATTTTCTGCACACAAGGACAATGCCTTTTGGGCATGCAGAAAAATTCTGGGGACTCTGTGCCACCACTGTGTGCATGACTGAGTGAGCCATTAATTCTTGGGGCCTATGTATATGCTGAAAAGATTTCATTTCACTGTGTTACCACTTGTCAATTTTCTGCACACAAGGATGATTACTTTTGGGCATGCAGAAAAATTCTGGGGACTTTGTGCCACCACTGCGCGCATGACTGAGTGTGCCATTAATTCTAGGGATGCAATTTGTGTGTTGTGTGATTGTTGTGAGCTCATGATGTCATACTGGCATTATCAATTAAAGCAACATTGCAAGAATATTTGTGACAATGTTGAACTGTACTTTTTATACTACTTTACATTGCCACACACTAGTTACCTCAAGTCGTACCATGAATCATAACTCCTTCTTACATAATTTCTGTCTGCTTTACTTAGTTGACTACTTTTTCATGTATGAAAAAAAAAGCATGCCTTTCAATATTGTTCTGACTAGGTTTGTATTTATTTGCAACTGCTTTTCAATAAATATTGTTCCGTGGTGTCATAAAACACTGCCTGCTACATAACTGTTAATTTACAACAGAAGTGATAAGTAACAACTATCTGATGTAATGAAGAAAAGCAGTGGAAAACAATGACAAAGACCTGGTCAGCACCAATTTAAAAGGAATGCTCCTTTCATTATTTCACACATGAAAAAAGGTAGTACAGCAGACTCAACTACTGGAAATTCTCATATCATTCCAGTCAGGATGTAAGTAAAGGAAGTTGTAACATACTGTAGCATTAAAAAATATAGGTCAGAGTTCTCAACAGATTGTTGCGCTGCTGCTTTACAGAGATTCAGCATGTTACATAGTTATGGTGATGCACATAACCTAATATGTGGGCGCCTTACTTCCAGGGGAATATTTCTTTCTCCACATAGTACAATACATTTTTGAGAAAACCGCCCGTAATTTCATTACAGTGTGTCCGCGTGATGGAGGAATTCCCATTCAGAAAAGCCACCCACATTCTGCCTGTCTTTGTCAGCAACGCTAGGACGTGATGCCAGGGGCGCGGGTGCATGCTCCACTACAGTGAATGTCCGCAGCTATCCCAATGTTCGTTATGTTATAAGGTTCACTTCGCGGTGAAATGTGGAACATTTCACTAACAAAGCTCTTCTTACTGGAAACATGCCCACACGTTTCACCACAAACTGATCTTTATAACATAAAGCAACATTCGAAAGCTGCCGGGACAATTGGACAGTCATTGTAAAGGAGGCATGCCGTGCTCTCCTGGAATCACGTCCCTATGTTGCTAGAAAGGTGGGCGAAAATGGTAAACATTCATTACCCGAGGGGCAAAATATCAATAAATCCCCCCACACAAGGGTGCTGTAGATGGAGGTGTTTATTACCTCTGGCACTCGCATGAGTCCTTGCTCCTGCAGGGAGCTTTCTGCTGGGTATCCTGTCGGCTGGGGAAATCACATAATCATGTACTAGCAGCAAGTCACCCATCATTCTTCTTTTGTCTAAGTGCATTCATTTTAGTTCTGTCAGTCTATATTCACAGCAAAGATCTTTGAGGGTGATTATTGCTTTTGTTGCTCTTCTATGGGCGTTTTTAAGGATTTAAATGTCCCTCTTTCCATATGGACACCAAAACTGGCTTCCCAAAATTAGGTGCAGTTTAAAGTAGGCTCTAAAGAGAGGCACAGTGACTTCCAACTTTTCAGCTATGGTTATTTCTCTTAATTAACCATAGTGACCTGTTAGCTTTACATATAATCTCATTACATTGCTTACTGTTATTAAAAGTATCACTGATAATCACTCAGAGATCTTTCTATACCATACTGATTTTCTTCAACTTTCACTTTGGAATGTATAAGGATAGTGGTGTTTTTCTGCACCAAAATGTATTACACAGCATTTTTCTCTATTAAATATCATATCCCATCTGCCCTCCTAATCAATGATTTTATTTATATCATCTTGGATTAACCTGATATCATATCCCATCCTGCATGATTTACCAAGCCTAGTATCATCTGCACATTTGGAACACTGACTAAGAATGCCACTGTTAATAACCGACATAAAAATCTGAACAATGACTGGTCCTAGAACAGATCCCTAAGGGACTCACTAGAAACTTTCCCAAACTGGATGCATGCCCATTAATGGTTATGCACTGGGTCCTGTTACTTAACCCTTCCTGTATCCAGTTTTTAACTGAGTCTGACTGTTATTATTTTAAATGTTTATGCTGTAGTGCTGTAGTACGACACTGAGAAGTCAGAGTATATAGCATCCAAAGTAATTTTTTTTATTTACTAGGCTTTTATACTCCTCTGACCAGCTCACATCAGCTCGACCCTGTCACTGGCCTGCCATCCATTCTCCAGGACTTATCTACCTCAGTGTTCCTCCCTGGCATGCCTACTAGGGCAAGGCCTTCATTCCCCCATCAGAACCTGAGGCTAGGTTTCTGGGGAGTGCAGCAAGGTAACGGTGTAAGACCTGCAGGGTGGGGTGAGCCGCACACCACATGGCCTGTTTTCTGGTTTTCCTGGTTGGAAGGCATGGTATGCAATGATATTAATGGTCAATACACTGACATCCGCCCCAATTCCCCGCCTCAGTGAGCCCAAGTGGTCAGTTACCCCAGCCTCCTCATGGGGTTCATCAAGCACTGGCAGCTGCCCCTCCCCCCAGATGAGAGATCAATCTCCCTCCTCAGCTGGTCCTCCAAATCTCTGGCCCATTCCCAAACCCATGGTGTCAGCATTGCGAGCGGTATCTCTACTACCTAGGTTGCCACAAACCTTTTCATAAAAAGTTAATGCATTTGTAACACCCAATCTTACTGCCTTTATACCACGTTGATCACTGTGAATTAAATTATTGCATGTGACATGTTCTACTAGTTGTTCTTTATTATATCATTATGTATGCTTCCAGGAATTGATATGACTGGTTGGAGAGTCATTTTGAAACTGTACCCTATCATAATTCTTGCGGATGTAGTGTTCTAGATCTGTTGGTACTTTCCCCTCCTTTACTGATTTATCATAAACAACCTTTAGTGGTTCCAATATAAAATCTCTCATGTTTTTAATATGAAAGATTTTATTAACTTTTCATAAACTATTACATACAATAGAATAAAAATAGGGTCTGATTAAAGTACCAATAACAAATAACAATCTCTGATAACTGTACCAGTAACATACATTACAATCAACAATATAAACAATTAGTAAATAAGGGCAATCTGAAACCACGAGATCTAGTTCAATACCAATATAATAAAAAGATCATGCCAAAACCATATATAAACAGCAGATTACAAGGAAACCAAGCCTCATACTAGGTAATAACCTATAAAAAGTAACATAGCGAGTCCCGGAGAGAAGGAATCTGAGAAAAAGATAAAAAGAGGAAAAGGGATGGCAAAATGGATAATATGAAGTACTCATAAAGGGAATTCTCCATGGGGTGGAATGGTACTGAACAAAAGTGATAGTGTATATATGCATCCCATTTCTTATAATAGGTTTGCAATTGATTATGACTGGCAAAAGAGACAATCAGGCCAGAGCTACATACCAAGCAAGGTGGTATAACTGCTCCATCTCATCAAGACCACCCATTTGGCTTCTGAAAGCGTGGCCAGTAACCAAGCTTTAATTTGAGTAGGCACTTGGTAAATGTTGGGTGGGATGAAACCTGAAGCCAACAACCCTGGAGCAGTTTTCCAAGACTCAGATCAAATAAGGGACAGTCTAGGGCACTGCCACAATATGTGTGAAATATTGGCATCTGGGGCCTGTCATTGTCAACAGGTAAAATGAGAAAGAAGACCATAGATACATAGATACATAGACAGTGTCGGCAGATAAGGGCCTATGGCCCACCCAGTCTGCCCATTTGAGCTTGTAAGTTCAGTTTATGTTTTCCTAGAAGTCTGTTGCCCCTTACCCCTGACCTCCAGAATTCCTTTATGTCTATCCCATGCATTCTTAAATCCCATGATTGTTTCAGCCCCCACCACTTCCTCTGAGAGGGTGTTCCACTTGTCCACCACCCGTTCTGTGAAGAAATTCTTTCTTCACGCTTCCTCTGAACCGCCCTCCTCCAACTTCATCTCATGCCCTCTAGTCCTGGAACATCTTTTCGCTTAAAAATAGTGTATTCCTGCACCCTGTTCCTCCCTGAAAGATACTTGTATGTCTCTATCATATCCCTCTCTCACTCCTCTCTCCAGGGAGTACATGTTCAGTTCCTTCAACCTGTCTTCATAGGACTTGTGATGCAATCCATGCACCATCTTTGTTGCCCTCCTCTGAACCTTCTCTACCCTGTCTATGTCCTTACATATGTGGGCTCCAGAACTGTACACTGTACTCCAGGTGGGACCTCACTAGTGTCTTGTATAGTGGAATTATGACCTCCTTTTCCTGCTGGTGATGCCCCTGCCTATGCATCCCAGCATCCTCTGTTTTTACCTGCTGCCTTTGTTACATTATGCCTTACCTTGAGGTCATCAGAGATGATAACCCCAAGATCCCTTTCCTGCTTGGTGATGCTATATACTCACCCCCAACTGATATATTGTGCCAAGGTTTTTGTGCCCATATGCATTATCTTGCACTTTTTGCACTGAATTTCAACTGCCAAACCCCTGACCATTCTTCAAGTTTCTGCAGGTCCCTTCTCATTCTGTCTACACCCTCTGGTGTGTCTACTCTGTTTCAGAGCTTTGTGTCATCAGCTAACAGTGAAATTCTGCCTTCTAGGTCCTGCTGTGAATGTCACTGATGAAGATGTTGAATAGGACCGTCCCAGCACTGATCCCTGTGGTATCCCACTGGTCGCTCTTCCCTCTGTGGAGTGACAGCCATTTACCACCACCTCTGTGTCCTGCCACCCAGCCAGTTACCTACCCACCACACTACTGTCCTGCCCACACCCATATTCCCCAGTTTGTGTAATAGTCTTCTATGTGGCACAGTGTCAAAGGCCTTGTTGAAGTCCAGATAGGCCATGTCCACTGCCCTCCCTGATCCACCTCCCTAGTCACCCAGTCAAAAATTCAATGAGGTTGGTCTGACATGACCTCCCCCTGATGAAACCATGCTGCCTTGGGTCCTGTAGTCCATTGACAACCAGATGCTCCACCAATCTCTCCTTCAGTTGTGCTTCCTTGATCTTCCCCACTACCGAGGTGAGGCTGACTGGTCTGTAGTTCCCCGCTTCCTCTTTGTTCCCACTTTTGTATAAGCGGACTACATCTGCTGTCCTCCAGTCCTTACCCTTACTCTTCAGACATTCAGGAGTGTGGTACCACCTCAATAATATTTTCAACTGCATAAGCTGACTTTTTATGTCTCTGTATGCCAGATGGGCCCCCTTTAGGTATATTTTCCAGGTAGGCAAGGGAATATTGGTTTGAATCTCTCAGATCCATCCTAATCTGCATTTGGCAGTGGGATTAGGTGGTAGTAAATCCACCCTGCAATTCCTTGGGAATGGCCCATCTTATGTAACTGAGTCGTAAGTTGCCACTCAGGCACCAGGCTTATATTTTGCCAAAAGGTAAGGGTGGAGCTCCCTATCTTCAAAATGTCAAAAAATCCATCTAGGGCAACCCATACAGATCCTGAATTTGCTGAAAAAGCAATAGAGCATCTGAATCCAGAGCCATAGGGTCAGCAATGGTTCAAATGTCCACCATTAACCACAAATGCCATATAATACTTACCCCTCTGAATCGAATGTTGGGGTTTCCCCATAATTAAGAATATCTGAATGGGTGGGGGGTCCTAGAGAGTCTTAGGACCCCTGGCAGTCTCATGCAGTGATACCACCCCTCTAGGTTTTCCAGATCTCCATGGACACTAAGGCACAAGAACTGGATCTGCCACTCAGTAGCAATCTTAGCCAGGGAGAATTGACCAAATCAGCTACCAACACAGCCCAAACTAGGGAGATGTCTGATGTTGGGAGAAACCATTTGGTAGCCTGCACTACCCTATAAGCTAGAAGGTAATCATAATGCCAAGGGTGGCCAAGGCCTCCTGCAGACCAGTGGGCCCTATTTTTTGCCCTACTCAGCCTCAGCATTCTCCCATCCCATAAAAGGGCTGCCACTAACTTGTCCAAACCATTAAATACTTTGGTGGAAACTGCTATAGGCAAATTGTAAAATAAATAAGCAACCTTAGGCAAAGCAAACATATGAAGGGCCTCCATCTTATCCCTTAGGGAATGATTAAGTTTCAGCCACCTCTGAATCTCCAATTCCAAGGAAGCAAGCAATGGTGTATAGCTGGCCACCACCAGGTCCTTCCAACTGGCTGTAATCTGTATTTCTAAATAAGATAAGCCCTGTGGCACCATACTATAGGTATTCCCCATGTGCTTTCCTTGGAGCAGGACAATTTTAGTGGTGAGATAGTTATTTTCTTTAGATTCACCACCAAGCCAGTGGCAGTTGCAAACTCTTCAAAATATTCATAATTGGGGTTAAAGATTGAGCTGGGTTGGATACCATAAGGAGGAGATCATCTACATGGGTATGGACCAGGTACTTCTTCCTCCGAACCTCTATACCCTGCACCTCCTGTGAGGCAACTAGCTTTTTGTTCAGTGAATCAAAGGCAAGTAAAAACAGTAACAGAGGCACAGGGCACAGCTGCTGCATCCCTCTGTGTCATTCAAAGGGCTAGGAGATGTTATAGTTATTTAGTATAGTGGAAGTGGGTGATCTACAAAGAGTGGATATCCGACTCTAAAATAGGGGCCAAAATCATATGCCTCGGTACAGAATGCAAATAACCCCTCTCCACAGAATCAAAAGCATTGCAGAAATCAACTGCTAAGCAGCCGTGGGGTAGATGATGACCTAGCAAACCATTTAAGATTCAAGACCATGCGGATATTGTCTGCCCCAGTTCTACCTTTTCTGAAACCCACATAGAAGGATGAATCAAGATGGGTGGACCTTTTTCAGCTTATTAGCCAAGCTTTTGTGACAACTTTAGCATCCACCGACAGAAAGGAGATGGGCATAAAGTTGGCACAGTCCAGGAGTCTGAAGATTTCCTCTTTAATAAAGTGATAATGGCCTCCTTCATTATGGGTGGAAGTGAACCACACACTTATCTTCTTGCAAAGTGGCCAGTAATGGGTGCTATCTCCTCTGACAATAGCTGGTAGAGTTCAATGGGTATACTGTCCGCCCCAGGGGCCATCTCTTTGGAAAGCTGTTTAAGAGCAGTTTGGAGTTCCTTAATGGAAATAGGTTGCTTCAACTCTCGTTTAGGTGAGGGATCCAATTGAGGAAGGGGCAGATTGTCCAGAAAGGCCAGTACCAGAAATTCGGAGTGGGTATCCTCAGACAGTGACTGAGAGGCATATAAAGCCTGATAGAATTGGCGCTAAACCTCATTCACTTCCAAGGGCTTTGATACAATGTCACCTTTTGAGGATTTAGGGGCAGGGATTTGGGAATTCACCTTCTGCTTCTGGAGATAATAAGCAAGAAGCTTGCTTCCTTTATCCTCGAAGTCCCAAAATCTGTTTTGCCCGGAGCATCTTACACTCTGCTTTATGGTGCAGGATAGAATTTATCCTTTACTTTGCCCCTAACATGGAAGAGAAAAGGTTGGGGGGAGGACTGAAGAGATTTGAACTAATTCTAGAAAGCCAGTAGGTCTCTACGAGCTTAGACAGCTCTTCCTTCCTTTTTGGTTCAGAGCCTGTATATGTAAGCAGAAAAGAATGAAGGGTATGTATAAATCATAGTTTACAGCAGGGCTAGGGTGTAGTAGGCACAAGGCCAAAGCAAGTGATTCTTAACTCCTGGATGTGCTGTAAAATATGTTTTACACACATCCCT
Source organism: Neoceratodus forsteri (assembly GCA_016271365.2). Taxonomy (NCBI): domain Eukaryota; kingdom Metazoa; phylum Chordata; order Ceratodontiformes; family Ceratodontidae; genus Neoceratodus; species Neoceratodus forsteri. The sequence continues at coordinate 423,005,954 of CM057451.1, forward strand.
GAGTGTCTTATTGCACTTATAAAATTGGTTCCTTTTTTTCTTTTTACTATTGGGAAAAGCATGTTTATATGTAGAAACAACAGATTTATTTGTGTGCATTTGTGATAAAATATTCCTTCCACCCACTGCAAGTGAAGTCATTGATGATGTCATTGTATTTTGCCTACTTTCTTCTTCCCGTTTTTTTTTCTCTGTTTTTCTCCACATTCAAGATATGGAATGTTTATCATGGAATACATGGATTAAAAATTCTGCTTGGTTCCACTGGCAGCCCACCGGGTCATAATGTCACATGCTTAATGGCATACAACATTATGGATAACCCGGTACAGCACAGTATGTTACGGCTACTGGTGCAATACCACATATATTGCTGTATCCGGTATTGCACCAGTAGTGGTTTCCCAGGCAGAGGATAGACCTCTGCTGGGAGCAGGTTCCAAAGAGCAGCTGCCATGGCTTACAGGACTGAGCTACAGCAATAGGAACCCAGGTGCTGCGTCTGGGACCGGTTTGATTCCCAGTCCCATAAACATTTTATTTTTCGGACTCTGTGCAATCCTTTAGTTGCTCCCCCTCGGAGTTGAGTGAATCTTAGTGGGGAGGTCCGAGCATGCAGCCCCCATAATGGGGAAGTGGGGGATGGAGCCCCACAGAAAAGACTTTTGCCTCATAGCATAAATTAAATTGTATTGGCAGCACGATTTTAAAGTTTATAAGTATAATGTCTTGCGACATTATGATCACATGCCCACTGGCAGAATGTTTCTCTCCTAACAATCTGTACACACAGACAACAAAGACCTTTGGTACAGCCAGAGATTCAATTATCTCACTGTCAGGGCAAGAAGAAAGAGTTACCTGATGAGCAGGTAAAGATGGAAGGTTCACTGTCAGCAAAGAAACAGTTGTAGTGAAAACTATAAACAATACTTATTGTTTCTAATTTGTTTATGTATATAAGGAGAGTGTGATAATCATGGAAACAACATTTCATTATTTTTTTTTTAATTTTTATATAAGGTAATTTTAATTTTAGGGCCCAGTTGAAGTTTTTTTACAGTGTAAAGGTAGCAGCCATGTTTGTGGTGTAAGATCAGTTCTGGCTGTAGGGGGCTACGTGAAATGTCTGTGTTCCAAATGCCCATTGATCTGAGTTCCAGACTCTTCACTGCTGAGAAGTCCTTTTTTTAACCACGTGTAAACCATATTTTACACATGAATAAGAGCCAGTCAGATTACTGGATTTTACCCTGCCATTTTATAAGAAATAATACAACCCTGTAGGAAGGCCTTAATGGCCTCCCAACATTTTCCTGCTGCTGTCTCCCCAGTAGAATTCAGTTTAAAAAAAGTTTGAGTTTCTGCCTGAATCCAAGAACAAAACTCTGGGTCCCTCAGCAAAGGGTTGCATCACCATCTTGGGGAGGAAGACTGTGCCCCCAGAAGTAGGAAGAAAAGACCCATGGGGCATGGTCTGATATGACCATTGGCTCAATTCAGAGGGAAATTCCCAGGGCAGCCACCCCATCCACTAACCAGAAATCAATGCGGCTGTGCATACCTTGGACTGCCAAGTAAAAAGTGTAATCCTGTCTAGTGGAATTATCTCGACGACATGGGTCCGTCAAGCCCCACTCTCCCATCAAACCTTGCAAAGTCACCCTCACCATAAGGTGAGCATCTGAAGTGGACCATGACTTATCAAGGAAGACATCTGGGACTAGATTAAAATCTCCACCAGTAAGTAAGGGGACCAAAGATTCATCCCCCTTGGCTTCAGAAATGGCCTGACCAATCTGGGAGAAAAAATCATTGTCATGACAGTTGGGGGCATATAAATTAACCAGAACTGCCTGCTCCATCTGGAGGGATGCAGGCCTATAGTGGCGCGATGGTCTGCATCCATCCAGGAGGGGAACCAGGATCCTAGGTGATGGGTTTAAATGCTTCATTGGCAAGCATTTAAACTAGCCAAGGGGAAGGCACTGAAAAAGAGAAGGGAAATAATGCCCTCCCCAAAAAAAAATCAGGGTAGTTAGTGAGGTAAACGCCAAGAAAGAGAAGTTGATAGGGAGAATGGCTGGGTTAAATGGAGAAAAAGACAAAGGTAGTAAGGACAAGGATAGGGCAAAAAGGGGTAAGGCCATCAAAAAATGGAGAGCAATGAGTACCAATGTCTGTAGTCTAGGTAACAAGCCCCCCGAACTGGTGGACTTGATGGAAGAGGGATGCCTGGCTATTGTGGCAGTCACAGAAACATGGTAAACAGAGAACCACAACTGGGATGTCAACATACCAGGGTGCACAATCTACAGGAGGGACAGGGAGGGTAGAAAAGGAGGAGGAATAGCTCTGTATGTAAGGGAAGCGATCAAAGCAATGGAACTAAAGGGTAAACAGGGAGTAGAGGAGGCAATGTGGGTCACCCTGGAGACTGGAAATGGCACCACAATCTGCACAGGGTTGTATACAGACCCCAGTCTTGGGGATGAAATAGACAAGGAAATGATAGAAGGCATCCTTAGGATGGCAGAGAAAAGGAAGATATTGCTGATGGTAGACCTGAATATAGTTAACTGGAGAACCTTTGCTGCAGCCACATCCAAGAGCAGGGCTATTCTCGATGCTCTACAGGGGCATGCCTCAGATAGCTAGTGTTGTAACCAGTCGGAGGGAGCAATCTTAGACCTGGTACTCTAAGATTGGGATGGAGAGGATCTCAGCTCTTGAAGTGGGTAGCTATCTTGGAACAAGTGACCACCAAACAGTGTGGTTGGCGATGAACTCAGCTATAGAGTCAAGCAATACAAAGTGAAGGTATTGGACTTCAGGAGGCTGATTTTGTCAAAATGGAGAGTACCTCTGAAAGCACCAGCAAACAGGCAAGAAGGAGGGTGGAGCAACAATGGGAAAATATCAAAACTGCCATCACAGAGGCAACAAGCCTTTGTGTGAAGCAAATAAACAAATCAAAATGAAAGAAAAAAACACTATGGTTCTCAAAAGAGGTGGTGGGGAAAGTTAGGGAGAAAAAGATAGCATTAAAGAGGTATAAGAAAACACAGAAGGAGCAGGACAGAGAATTGTACCAGTTAAAGCAGAAGGAGGTGGGGAAGGCAGTCAGAACAGCAAAGCCCCAAACCGAGGAAAAAATAGCCAACTCGGTTAAAAAGGGGGATAAAACAATGTATAGGTACATTAGAGAGTGAAGAAAGAAAAAGGAGGGATATTGAGGCTGAATAAAGAGGAGGCTGGCTGGGCAGAGAGGGACAGTGAAAAATCAGGATACTGAATGAATACTTCTGCTCAGTGTTCACAAAAGAAAAGGAGGGGGAGTTACCTACTCCAGTCAATAGAAGCACTCTGGATGGGGTGGGGGGGGGGTGATATCAGTCCTTTCACAGAACAAAGGATTCTGAAAGAACTTCTAAAACTGAAGGTGGACAAAGCAATGAGGCCTGATGTGATTCACCCCAGAATTCTAAAAGAACTAAGGGAAGAATTAGTAAAAATATTGGCTACCCTTTTCAACAAGTCATGGGAGGATGGTGTGATACCTGAAGACTGGAGGAGGGCGGATGTGATTCTCCTTCACAAAAGTGGAGACAAGGCAAAGGCAGGAAACTACAGACCTGTCAGTTTGACCTCAGTGGTAGGGAAAATGATGGAATCACTTCTGAAGGAAATAATTGTTGAATACCTAGAGGACAGTGGGGCACAGGACCCAAGGCAGCAAAGATTCACAGAAGGAAGGTCTTGTTAGATGAATCCAATTGATTTCTTTGACTGGGTGACCAAAGAAGTAGACCAGGAGGGGCTGTGGACATGGCCTATCTAGACTTTAGCAAGGCATTTGACACAGTCCCACACAAAATATTATTAAACAAATTAGACAGCCTGGAGTGGGTCCCAGGGTGGTAGCCTAGGTAAAATATTGGCTGAACAACAGGATGCAGAGGGTAATAGTAAACGGAGTCCACAGTGAAGAAAGGGGGTTACTAGTGGGTATTGCAGGGTTCAGTATTATGGTCCCTTTTAATGTCTTTATAAGTGACATTATGGAGGGACTGAAGGAAAAAGGAAGTCTCTTTGCAGATGACACAAAGCTCTGCAACAGGGCTGATACACAAGGTGGGGTGGAAAGGATGAGAAGGGACTTGGCAAGGTTGGAGGAATGGTCAAATGTATAGCAGCTAGATTCAAAGCAAAGAAGTGCAAGTAATGCACCTGGGAAATAAAACCCAGGGGTGGCACAGAGGACTGAGGCACTGGATGACACACCTCGAACCACGCCAGTGACCCGGTTCGGAACAGACTTGGGGCACCAGGGCTGGCAGGGGAAGGAGAGGATCGAACATCCGGAGGACTGCCTCTTTTCTTGGGGTGGTTGGGACACTGCTACAGTAGTGGCCCCGGTGGAGACCAGGGGCACTACAGGCAGCGGCTCAGTAGGGACAAAAACACCAGAATACGAGAAAAAACACCCCAGAATGACCGGATGATGGCACCTGGTTCTAGACATGTCCAAAGACTTCGAGCAGGGTCAGTCCCCTTCTCAGCAGCACCCGAGGCCAGAAAAGAAAATAGTGCTGGGCCAGCCCACTGTGCTTCCCTCGGAGGAGAGGATCCATCAGCTACAGGTAACGCTTGAGCTACCTTGAGGTAGGCTGTGATATGGGAAGAAGAGTGCCCAGGGAGGTTGGTGGGGGTGCAGGGAACCTAGGGATGCCTGAAGGAGTGGCAAGATCCGGAGCCAGGAGGGGAGAAAATAGAATATCAAAAAAAAAAAAAGCAGGGGAAGAATACACAATGTGGGGGTGAGATACTGACATAAAAAAAATAGAAAGGGACCTGGGGTAGTTATATCAGATGACCAAAAGGTGGTCAAGCAATGTGGGAAGGCAGTAAGGAGGGTTTGGGGGATACTGGGATGCATAGGGAGAGGCATCACTAGTAGAAAACAAGAAGTTGTTACCCCACTATACAAACAATTGGTGAGACCCCATCTGGAGTACTGCATGCAGTTCTGGAGACCCCATCTCCACAAAGACATAGACAGGGTGGAGGCTGTAAAGAGGAGGGCAACCAAAATGGTGCAGGGTCTGCACTAGAAGACATACAAAGAGAAACTATAGGAGCTTAATATATATACCCTTGAGGAAAGGAGGGAGAGGGGGGACATGATAGAAACTTTCAAGTACCCCAAGGGAATCAACAAAGTCCAAGAGGGTAGCATCTTTCAGAAAAGAAATGTGCAAGAACAAGGGGGCACAATTTGAAGATGGGGGGGTAGCTCAGAGGTAATGTGAGGAAGTATTTTTTCATGGAGAGGGTTGTGGGTGCACTGAACAGCCTTCCTGAGGAGGTTGTGGAGTCAAAAACAGTGGGGGAATTCAAGAATGTATGGGGCAGATGTAAGGCAATTCTAGTAGGGGATAGGAGGAGGTAGGCTGTTGGTTAAGTAGGATCTGCAGCTTATCCATTAGGTAGGAAATGGGCAGACTAAGTAGGCCAAGCGGTCTTTATCTGCCATCAAATTCTATGTTTCTATGTTTTTATGTTACTGCCCGGAAAAGAGAACTGTACAAACACCTGCTGGCTGTGTTTGTCTGTCTTGACCCATTCCTCTACCCAGGGAAAGGCTTTATGCAGCAAAATAGCTAACCCCTTAGATTTTGTGGCAGAAGAGCTATCTAATACTTTACTCACCAAGGTTTTATGAAGCCATTGCACTGTCCTGTCTGTGAGGTGCATCTCCTGAAGTAGGGCAAGGTCTGCTTTCAAGGATTTCAAATATTGTAGAACCTTACTATGCTTAATAGGGTGATTAAGGCCTTTCACATTCCAGGAGATGCATTGCACCCCTAACTCAAGGTCAGTAACCATAGTGGCTAAACAGAATATCCATACCCTCCAACCTCTGGGGTTAATATTGAAGTTACCCTGTCCCAACATAGAGACTGGGTTATTAAAAATCGAGAGCAGGAGACCAGAAAAATGAACAAGCCATGATCCTTACTAAAAAATAATACACTGCATCCTGTGCCAAAAGAAAGAAAAGGAAAAACAAATGGGACAAATATGAGGCAGTTTCTACAACAACAACGGCAAGAAAATTGAATACAAAACAAAAAGAGAAACTAATAATATTTGGCAAGTACTAATATGGAACAATATAACAATTGCAGCAATTTTCCGGGAGACATTCTGGAACCTGCATTGCTGCCCTATTTGCAGGCAACTGTCAGCTCTGAGGGAGGAGGCTGCCCACCTCCAGTCTGAACTGGCAAGGACTAAGGAGGCCTCCCCCACCCAAAGAGCACCAGTTCCACAACCACTGCCTCAGAGGTTGCCATGTGTGAAGAGCAGATGGATCACAGTAGGTTCTGGGAGGGTGAGGGTGGTGGAACAGAGGCGTAGCCCCCGAGTTCTACCTCTACACAAATCATATGTCAGTCTGGCAAATCAAGGTTCCTCTATGATGACACCCTCAGTGGAGACCAAGAAGAATGCTGGGGAAATCCACAAGGGAGACCCACAAAAGAGTGGCAAGGGACACCACAGGGGAAAGAAACAGCTTCTGATAGGGGACTCAATTGTTAGGGGTATAGACCTGGGGAAGGGAGAGGAGAGGGAAGTAAGGTGCCTGCCTGGTGCCATGGCTTGGAGGGACAGGAAGCAAATCCTCAGGATTGCAGAAGCAGCATCACAGGAGAGGAAACTAGATATCATTGTCCACCTTGGGACAAATGACCTAGCTAGGCATGAGATCAGTGCAGTGCAGGATGAATTTGTGGAGCTGGGGAGGGGCCTCAGACAGGTAACAAACATGAAGCCTTCTCAGAGGTGCAGCTAGTCTATGGCAGGGGTGAGGCTAGGGTGCACACACCATGCAGTTTAATGAATGGTTGCAAAACTGGTGCGAACTGTAAGTGCTTTGACTTCACTGGGACTGGCGTCCACCTGGAGATGAAGGTCTATACTGGCATGATGGTCAACATCTGTCCATGAAGGAAACACGCTCCTAGGTGACAGGTTTAAAGGCTTCCTTGGCAAGCTTTTAAACTATATCGTAGAGTAAAGCACAATCCCACAGGAAATGGAAAATTTTTAATGTTCCTTTTGCTGCCACTCCTGATGTGTCGATAGATACGAACGTGTACTCTATTACAGAGTGTCAAATATGATGGCGCTTGACAAATTCAGTTCCATAGACAGTGTTTCTTAAATTTCAAAACTTCTTCTTTATTTAAATATTGGCAAGCCTCAACGTTTCACCAAGTGTCTTGGCTTTATCAAGAGATGCCTTCATCCAAAGTTATAGTGTGTATAGTTCTTTCCTTTTAATTTTAATGTTTTTTTACAATCCTGCATATCTGGATTTCATTTTATCTCTTACTTTCTGTTGCTTCATGTATCCACATTTGTTTTCTGTTTCAGTGAATATTTCTCCATGTCATATTTATACCTGGATGTCGCAGATCCTCTCACCACGCTGAACGCGGAAAATGCAATTCTTAATGATTAAGTCCACTTACAGAAGAAAGAGTCCTGAAAGAACCCCAAAACTCAAGGTGGACAAAGCAATAGGGCCTGATGGGATTCACCCTAGAATCCTGGAAGAGCTAAGGGAGGACCTAGTGACACCACTAACCACACTCTTTAACAAATCATGGGAAGATGGGGTGGTACCTGAGGACTGGAGGAGGGCAGATGTGATTCCCCTTCACAAAAGTGGGAGCAAGGCAGAAGCAGGAAACTACAGACCTGTTAGTTTGACCTCAGTAGTGGGGATAATGATGGAATCACTTCTGAAAGAAAGAATTGCTCAGTACCTAGAGGCCAGCTGGGCACAGGACCCAAAGCAGCATGGATCCACAGCAGGAAGGTCATGTCAGACAAATCTAATCGATTTCTTTGACTGGGTGACCAAAGTAATAGACCAGGGAGGGGCTGTAAATATGGCCTACCTAGACTTTAGTAAGGCATTTGACACAGTCCCACACAAAAGATTAATAATCAAGTTAGCCAGCCTGAGAGTGGGTCCCAGGGTGGTAGCCTGGGTAGCAAACTGGCTATACAACAGGACACAGAAGGTAATAGTGAATGGAACACATTCCGAAGAAAGGGGGGTTACTAGTGGAGTACCTCAAGGCTCAGTACTGGGTCCAGTCCCGCACAAAAGATTAATAATCAAGTTAGCCAGCCTGGGAGTAGGTCCCAGGGTGGTAGCCTGGGTAGCAAACTGGCTGCACAACAGGACACAGACAGTAATAGTGAATCAAACACATTCTGAAGAAAGGGGGGGGTTACTAGTGGAGTACCTCAGGGCTCAGTACTGGGTCCAGTCCTCTTTACATAGATACATAGATACATAGACAGTGTCGGCAGATAAGGGCCTATGGCCCACCCAGTCTGCCCATTAGAGCTCGTAAGTTCAGTTTATGTTTTCCTAGAAGTCTGTTGCCCCTTACCCCTGACCTCCAGAATACCTTTATGTCTATCCCATGCATTCTTAAATCCTGGGATTGTTTCAGCCTCACCACTTCCTCTGGCAGGGTGTTCCACTTGTCCACCACCCGTTCTGTGAAGAAATTCTTCCTCGTGTTTCCTCTGAATCGTCCTCCCTCCAACTTCATCCCATGCCCTCTAGTCCTGAAACATCTTTTTCGCTTAAAAATAGTGTATTCCTGCACCCTGTTTCTCCCTGTAAGATACTTGTATGTCTCTATCATATCCCCTCTCTCCCTCCTCTCCTCCAGCGAGTACATGTTCTTTAACGTCTTTATAGGTGACATTGCAGAGGGTCTGGTAGGAAAGGTATGCCTCTTTGCAGATGACACAAAGATATGTAACAGAGTTGATACACAAGGGGGGGTGTAGAAAGGATGAGAAGGTACTTGGCAAGGTTGGAGGAATGGTCAGACATATGGCAACTTAGATTCAATGCAAAGAAGTGCAAAGCAATGCACCTGGGAAATAAAAATCCAGGAGAAGAGTACACAATAGCAGGGGAGGTACTAACAACAACAATAATGGAAAGGGATCTGGGTGTAGTCATATCAGATGACCTAAAAGTGGGTAAGCAATGTGAGAAGTCAGTAAGGAGAGCCAGAGGATACTGGGATGCATGAGGAGGGGCATCACAGAAGTGAGAAAAAGGGAAGTGGTTATCCTCTGTACAGACAGTTGGTGAGACCCCATCTGGAGTGCTGCGTGCAGTTTGGAGACCTCATCTATGCAAGGACATAGACAGGATGGAAGCAGTCCAGAGGAGGGCAACTAAAATGGTGCAGGGTCTACATCAGAAACCATATGAAGAGAGACTGAGAGAGCTTAATATGTATACCCTTGATGAAAGGAGGGACAGGAGGGACACGATAGAAACTTTTAAGTACCTCAGGGGAATCAACAAAGTCCAGGACGGTAGCATCTTTCAGAAAAATAGATGTGTAAGAACAAGGGGGCACAATTTAAAGTTAGAAGGGGGACGGCTCAGAGGTAATGTGAGGAAATTATTTTTCACGGAGAGAGTGGCAGACGCATGGAACCACCTTCCTGGAGAGGCTAGGGTCTAAAACAGTGGGGGAATTCAAACATGCATGGGACAGACAAGGCAATTTTAGTGGGGGTTGCAGGAAGTAGGCTGTTGGTTAACTAGAATCTGCAGCTTATGAAATAGGTAGGGAAATGGGCAGACTGGGTGGGCCAAGTGGTCCTTATCTGCCATCAAAGTCTATGTTTCTATGTAACAGGTAACAAACAATAAACAGAGCCCTTAAGTATAAAGCAGCACTGTGCCCTATATAAAGAAAGGGAAAAGCTATAAAATCATGACAACACTAAAGTACCATGTGTGAATGTGACAATAAGGGGTTGAAATAAATATCACCCTGGCTATGCCACACAGGTACTAATTGGGAAGGGTAGCAAACAGTTATAAAATACCCATTCTATCCCAGACTTGAAAGGCAAGGTCCCAGGCACTGGTCAAATTCTCCAGATTCCTAGCTGGCTGTATGGGGGGAAGGTGCCTCTGTTTGGGGAGGACTGGAAGCAGCCCCAAGGCTGACATACTTGTGGGCACCTGCACTATAAGGAAAGCAGGCACTGGAGAAAGGATAATAAGGGCCAGAATGGGGGGGTAGACTCTTCTCCTAAAAGTGGGGGGGGGGGGAATCAGATCAGTAAGACAGCCTTGCCAATGGGTAGTCGATATTGGACACATGCTAGGCATTTGGAAATCAAGACTCTGATTGTCCATGCCAGATAAGAGAGTACAGAGCACAGATGTATGACAGACAGTAACCATAACTGAGGGAAGGGGGGAATGCCCATTCATATCATAAAAAAATGAACCCAGCCCCTTAAGCATCCCATCTAGAATTCACTTTGCCACCTATTGGGGACCAGACAGAAGTAGGAGGGGTCCATCTGGAGCCTGCCAAACTCCCATATACCTCCCACTCCAAAAACATCACAATGAACTAGAATAAAAAAGGCCAATTCCCCAAATATTGTGAGCTGGGAAGGAATGGGATGTGAAGCAGTACCCCAATGGAAGTCCCAGATGTAAATAAAGTGCCCCCATGGCCTCCCATTACCCACCCGAATCACCATATCAGTGGTTGCATAGCCCCATGGAATATCCACCCCTCCCCTCCCAGGTACCCAAGCAGTGACTCAGTCAACAAAACCATGACATACAGTAAAAACGAAAGAACCTGAACCACTGCTCCACTCACCATACAACCTCACCCACAACAGATGAGCAAGAAAACCTGTAAACACATCAACATGAGCCTGCAGCTGTTACTTTTGCAAGACAGCAGATGCCTGGTTTAACAGCTTCCTCAGGCACCCCCATTGTGTCTATGTTGTCAAGGTCTTCTGCTGCATCAGCCCAGTATTGGGGAGAGTTCACAGTAGAATGGGGTTCAGACTCACCATGTCTTAATGGGGACAAGTCGCTACTTCCTGATGAGTCATCCCTCACACACTTCACTGGTGATGAGGAAGGACAGGTTGAGACTATGCCCTCTCTAAAGGAACAACTTCTGGACAGTAGCCATGAACATAGTGGTTGGTTTTGTTTGTGACTCTCACGGCCATTATGCTCACCAGAGTCCTTGACTTCCAGTGGTGCCAGCAGTGGGGTCTTAACTGCATAAGAGGAGGCTGCAATATTAGCTTCAGGAGTGCCACACTGTTTACTGTCCAATACAGCCTTCTTACACACTGCTCCATTCCTACCTCTCTACAGCAGGCGATTACATGGATCCCAAAGTTTCTTGGGAGATGAAGTCCCAAGCTAAACATTCAGCGAGTGTTGAAGTATCCCGGCAGACACCTCTCCTGGAGAAGAGCCAACAAAGTTTTTCCATCTTTAGACACTGCCAAACTGCTGAGCCTTTTAAACCACAACTTGAAACCAGGATCATTAAGGTTTGCTTTCAGGGGGTTGAAGGCTTTCCTCCTCACAGCCACCTCATGGGAAATGTCCAGGTAAATAGAGATCCGAGCCCCATTCCACATGAACTTCCCTTTTTTTCTGGCCACTCTTAAAAGTCTTTCTTTAACTGAAAAGCACAGCAAGTAAGCAATTATAAGGTGAGGGGTCAAACGAGGGGCTGCAGAGGGACCTCAGATTCAATGTGCCCACTCTACATCCACAAAATTGTTCCATATTAGGGACTTCCATGCCCTTGGGGATGTCCAAAATCTGTATGCTGTTGAGGTGTCCCTGGTTTACTTGATCCTCAGCCCTGTCCCATAGTCTCACTAGCCTCTGTTCATGCTCTTCCAGCTGCTTCAGGACAGTATGTTGTTGGTGCTCTAGCTCATTAACTCATTGCTCTGTAACATTCATTCTGTCCTTTAAGTTACAGATATCATCTGCTGTGCCAGTGACTGATGATTTAAGAACTGCCATATCTGCAAGAAATGTTTCTAACCTTTGAGTAATATATCGCAGGGACACAGCAGTTGAGCTGGTGGGTGTTCCAGGTCTGAATTCACCATGCTAAATAGGAGAGCTCCAGTATACTGGTCCTACTGCATAAGTGCAAAACACAAGGTAAGGACCAAAAGCAGAAGTAAACACAGCCAAGGAGGGATGGATGAGCTGGGAACACCAGTAGATGAGAGTCACAGCTATCCAGCCACAATGATAATAACTGGAGTGATGGAGGTGGCCTGCAGTTCTCTCTCGGGCAGCCTATTCAACCATGTCAGCACTAAGCGAGAGGTATTGTGAGCAACCTTGGCCTCGCTGCTCATCACCTCAATATAGCCCCAGAGCTGATGGGCTAAAATCTGATCCCAGGCCTTCAGCCTATCGTTGTCAGGAGTTGTCTTGCCTTTTTTAATCCCCTGGCCCATAGCATGTGCAATGATGTGTTATGCTTACTCTGCCTCCAAAGAGATATCCACTGGCATCAGGCAGGTAGGACTCCTTCCCTGGTGTCTGACTTTGCTGCCACCCAGATCCTCCAAGTGGTTGCTGCCTATCAGAACACATGTACCCCCCTCCTGAGGGAGGAGAGCTGTTCTTTGGATGCTCAATCCTCCCTTGCACAGCCTCCAAGTGCCCCACATCAATTCCTGAACCCAGGTCACCTGTGTGACAGGAGAGGAGGCACCAAGCACCTCATCCATACACACCACTGGGCTGACTGCTATGTGTATTTCAATTAATATTCTGATGTGCACTGTGACTATTCCACAGTTTAAAGGTCAGTTTTACAAATTTAGAGGTGACAGGTGGAGTAATATGATATTTTTGTTATGTTTAAAATCATTGCAGTTAAAAAGCCAGTGCCACCTCTGGAAACTCTTTGGCATTCTATTGCAGGTTCAGATATGGTTCATGCATTTCTTATTATCTTCCCATATTTCCTATTACTATGGAAATTTGTATGAAACAGAAACATTCTCCTTGGAAAATCATCTTCCACTGCTGATTGTCTACATGCGATACAATATTATCCTACCTGTGATAGCAAACTGATTTCCATGGCAGCCAATTATGATTAATAAATAAAGGATCATGACATCGCATGTAGTCATAAAGCCAGATCAGCTGAAGTCTTTGAATAATTGCTTGCCACTAAAAGGCAAGCAAGGTTGTCCTGGGACCCAGCCAGGAATTAATACAAAAGGAAGGCAGGGAGGAGCAGGGAAGGGAGGAGACTGCAAAGCAAAAGAGGAGAAGCTGTGACCTCACAGGTGTGTAATCAGACCAGGCTTGGGGCTCTGACTATTGGCCAAGGGAGGGGCTAGATGGGATCCTGATCAGGGGTCCTTGGGGCTTTTTAAGGGCCTGTAACCCTCAGTAAGCCCTCTTTCTTGCTGTAAATTTCAGAGCTTGATCTACAGCACATCATTGGCAATCTAAGGTAAGGCACTGAGTGTCTGGAGCTTCTAGGTAAGGCAACAGACAAGAGTGTTTTGGTTTGTCTCAAAATTGATAGGTTCTTGTTGTGGTTTGCTGCATTGCTGAAGTGTACTAAAAAAGGAGAGTGCAGTTTTAGATGTTTGTATGGTGGGCAATACTTTCTGGGTGTATTTGCAGTTTATATCGAAGAATTTCCACAGTTTTGCTAGTAGGTGTAGCGTTATAGCCATGCTAGAGGGCTGAATTGCAGTTTATATTAAGGTATTGGCGTGGCCTTACTGGCTGTAGAGCGTGAGGGCAGTCAATGTTTGTTGAATGGGTTCTGAAGCATCTGTGTCTTTTAAAAATAAATAAATAAAATGGTAAAGACAGAGAGGAGAATACAGCAGTTTATTGGAAGTAGGGTCGTGATTTAGCTGCAGTTGCTGTGTGCAAAGACGAGGCCTGATGGCAGGCCATATTGCTGGAGGGACAGTTGTGGTTTGAGACCAGGCTGGAATGCCTACTGTATCGCAGAATGCTAGGGCTAGCAGGGGAAGCTAGAGCAGGACAGCATGTGGTGGCACTGCATAGCAAGTTGTAAGATGCAGTCCAAAGATTTTGGATGGCCCACAGCAAAGGAATGGGGGTGAAAGATGGAGGCTGGCTACAGGCTAAGGGCTAGCTCGGAATGTTGGGCCTGGAGAGCAGGGTGCGGGTTGGCAGCACCACGTGGTGTGGGATGGCCAGTGTGGTGGCCTGGGGGGGGTTAGCAGCAAGGTGCGGGTCACAACACCATGTGATGTAGGAGCGATAGCATGGTTTGCCTAAGGCCTGATGGCACAGTGGTGCAGTATGGCCAGGAATCACCATTTTTTGTGGATTGGGGCCTGGTGGGCAGAGTTGCGTGTGTCAATACCACGTGGCTTGGGAGGGACAATGTGGGGGCCTGGTGGGTTTGTCATTAGGCCTGGTGGCATTTGTTTTGTGGCATGGCTGGGAGTCAGCCACAGATGGGGCCTCTGAGGCCTTGGGAAGGGGATCTGCAGGCTACATACCCCAAGGGGCGGACTCAACGTGGACAGGGAGCCCAGAAGGCCAGGAGGCAGGTTGGGGGCCACAGTGGCATGGCAGCAGTCACATTTGTGCGGCGGCCCTGAAGTGAGGGGCTGAGGCCCTCTTTGTTCTTGTGACCGGGGGCTGACTAGGGCTTGGTGCTGACACAGCAGCAGGCCAGGGGGAGGCAGGGCCTCAGACACCGGTAGCTTTCCTTGCCTCGGGGCCCTGGGCAGAGAGACAACAGGGTGGAAGAAGCCCAGAGGTCATGAAGAGGGGGTGACAGCAGGCATGCTGCGTAGGCCATTCCGTGGACTGCTGCGCATTTGCAAAGGGGTTTTTGTTTTCAGGGGGCCCCCACTGGGGGAGTTGATGTGATGGACTGTGGCATTGATGTGACGGGGGCAGGGGGTCAGACGCCAGAGGATACTGCAGGAGGCCGAAGAGGCCTAGTCATGTGGCGCAATGCCTTTTTTTCTTTTGGGGCCAGAAGGGGATGCGGGTGTGGGGGCCTGCTTGGCCTGATGCAGAGTTGGGGTCCAATGGGGCTGGACTGGAGCATGCCCTGTGTGGCTGAAGGGGATTGGAAGGCAGTGGTACAACAATGGCCTATAGGGGCCCCGAGGGTGGTAGGCCAAGAGTGGGGCCCAGTGCCAGGGGGGCTGATGTGGGTGGGGCAGCAGTTTCAGGGTGCCGAAGGAGGCAGGTCACTGACATGGAGAAGCTGCCACAGCATGGGAGGTAGGCCGGGTGGCACATGTGGACCCATGCAGCACTTGGCAAGGAGAGGTTCAAGGAAATGGTGTTGGAGCCCTCTTGGGCAGGGCGATGTCAGGCTGCATTGTTTGAGGCGTGCTCATGTTGTGCTCGTTATGCAATCTAGTCATGCAGCAGAAGAGACGGCACCCAAGAGAGCTCCAGTGTCCAGTGCTACAATGTTGGTGGAGGCAGCGAAGCTGATGACCCTAATGACGGAGTTGGTGGAGGCTACGAAGAAAAGGAAGGCGAAGGAGGCCCAGAGGAAACAGAAGGGATGCAATGAGAGAGCAGGCACAGGGTAGGTGAACAAGAGGCCGAAGAGGGTGGGACCCAGCCCTCTGGCGGCACTGGGGCAGGAGTCGAGCCAAGCCTGGTCAGCTGGGCCACAGCTAGATAGTGGCAAGGATGATGTGGATATGAACAATGAGGTGGATTTAAAGGCATACATTGAGGGTTTGTTGGGGGACATGGGGGAGAAAAGAGTCATGAAAATGTAGCGGGCCCTACGGGCTGTTAAGGATGGGGGCAGGAAGGGCAAGATGGGGGCCGGCACCACGTGGGGAATACGGAAGCTGTATGATGGACCGGCAAGTTTCACGTTGGAAGATCATGTGCCGGCCTCGATAAAGGACAAAATATGGAAGGGAGAGTATGCTGATGCGTTCAGATTGGTCAATGAGGAAACAGCCAAAAAATATGAGCAAAAGGAGTCAGTAGGCAAGTCGGAAATGGCAGTGGCATTGTCGGTGGTAGGGCACAAAGTAGACTAAGCAAGGTTCAAAGTGAAGAGCATCAATACCTGGTAAGCTTTTTTCATGATTTATAGTGCAATGGTGCTGGAAAAACAACCAGACCTGGCAATCCCACTGCTGACTTATATGGCGATCATCAGGACGTGCACAAAGCGAAGCTGGGTTTTGGGTGGTTTAATATAATGAGGCACTTTGGAGGAGAATAGCAGTGAAGATTGGCCCGAGGTGGAATTGCACCCACGTGGAGTTATGAGTAAGGACCTCTCGGGACCAGCGGTGAGGCAGGAAGCAGAGCAGGTGAAAAGAGTAGCACTGGCCCAGGCACCAAGGCCTGCTGGCCTTTATCAGGGCATCACACATGGGGCCTAGCTGCAAGTTTAGGTATGTCTGCTTGCTGTGTGGGGGGTTCACACCTAGTGATGACCTACAGGCAAGGGGCTAGAAAGCCGGATTTGCAGGGGGCAGCTCCAGGAACAGCCCTTTGAGGTGGAAGGGGGACCTGGGAGAGGGGGATATAATTCCAACTATGGTTGGAATTAGGATGGGACCAGTGAGTGGGAGGTGGGGCTATGCCCTGGCCCACACCCCCATCAAGCCATGGGTGGTTGAGGCCTGGACAGAACTATACCCAGATAAGAGAGGAGCCAAGCTGCTGAAATTGGGGTTTAAGGGAGGCTTTCAGCTGGGTTTCAAGGGGGCCCAGGTGGGGATGTGGGCCAAGAACTTGGGTTCCGTAAGAGGGAAAGAAGACAGCCTTGGTAAAGATTCAGAAGGAGATCAAGGCATGTAGGGTGGAGGGGCCTCTGCAGGATCCTCCTTGCAAGCAGTTCATGGTGTCACCCCTATGGGTGGTTCCCAAGAAACAAGCAGGGGAATTTCGGCTCATAGATCACCTGTCCTACCCTGATGGTGGTTTGGTAAATGGAGGGATCCCAGAGACTCTGAGCATGGTCTCTTATGCTTCACTAGACCAGGCGGTGGAGTTGATCCAGCAGTGTAAGGGGCCTGGCTGGCAAAGACAGACATCGAGTCCACATTCCATTTGTTGCCAGTCCACCCAGTGGACTGGGATCTACTCGGTTCAGTTAGGGTGGTTTGCATTTCTGCCATGCCCATGGGCAGCTTGCGGCATGCTCAACGTTTGAAGCGTTCATTTCATGGATGCAATGGGTATTTTGGTACCAGTATGGTCACAGGAGGGTAGTCCATTACTTAGATGACTTCCTGTTGATAGCGACAGCCAGGCCGAGACCCAAGAGACGTTAACAGACTTCCAGGACATGTGCAGTGCCATGGGGATCCCACTGGTGTAAGCAAAGACAGACAGCCCGGTCCCCAAGCTGGAGTTCCTGGGAACTGAGGTGGACTCTGAGGAAGAGTGTTTTCGGCTGCCAGGGGATAAGGTGGCATGACTAAGAGGGCTGCTTGCACTAGTGGGTGGGAGGAGGAGGGTGCCACTGGTACAAGTACAACAGCTGCTGGGGCACCTTAATTTTGCCTGTAAGGCCATAAGCCCAGGCAGAGCTTTTATGAGGATACTGGGGATGGTCACAAGAAGAGCTAAACAACCCCATCACTGGGTGGGCATCAATAAAGGTGTGAGGCAGGACCTTCAGGTATGGGAGGCTTTTCTGGAGTCATACAATGGGGTGATGTTCTGGCAGGAGGAGGGCCTACAATACAGACATGGAGCTGTACATGGACACAACCGGGGTTTTGGGATGGGGCCTACTTTAAGGGAAGTGGATTTCGAGGCATTGCCAGCACAATGGCAGGAATGGGGGTGGACCAATGACATCACATTCCTTGAGATCTTCCCAGTATGAGTGGCTTTGGAAATATGGGTGACCAGATGGCAGGGTGGCAGATCTTATTTTGGTATGACTACAATGGCATAGTGGAGGTAATCAACAGACAGAGTGGCCATATGGAGTCAGTGGGGCAGGTCCTGAGGTACATGCTGTTACTGGGTCTGCGTTTGAACCTGTCTTTTAGGGCACAGCACATTGAGGGGATATGGAATGAGGTGGCTGACTATCTTTCTCATTTTCAGATGGAGCGGTTCCGGGAGTTGGCACCACATGCCACACCTGCCCGGACCAAAGTCCTGGACTGGCTATGGGAGATTGGAGGGAAAAAGCCAGGGCCTTGTACAGAGGTCATGGTCAAGGCCCTAAGTTCTGCAGCCTGAGATTGCTAGAACTTGCAATCTACCCGCGGAACTTCTTCTGGTGCCTCAGAATTCACTCCTCTTGGTGATTTTTATTATTATTTCTGTTTATACATAGAATCTGGTTCCTTCCCCTTTTTATATCCAAAACCCCTATATGTTCAGAATGTGATATTACCATTGCTATAACATCATACATTAGCTAATGACATGGCTGCATTCTGCAACAGAAATGAACAGTCACTTATCTACCACAGCTCCCACTACCAGAGACGGTGGCACAGCACATCATGCATGGTGATATTTGCTCAACCTGCACTATAGCCTAATACAATTTTCAGTCTTACTTTGTTGCACTAGGGCCAACTTAAACAAAACCTTGTCAATAGCACAGACCTGTTAAGTCCATACCTCACTTTGTATAAACCTATTTGTGCCTTCAAGATATAGAGACGCTATCTGAAATTAATAACTGGTAAAATGAATTTAACTGTCTAAATTTTTAAGAAAAATAAAGTAATTATGCCCAGAAAAGTGAAATATAATAATGTGTAGACCTGTTGAAAGAATAGACCTGTTAAATAAATATTTGCACTGTATGCATTTTTGCCAGGGTTATTGATTACATATTGTCATTGGTTGATAGAATCACCTAAAAGTTATTGAGAAATGTTGTGTGCAGGGACAGCTGTTGGGCCAGAGGGTAGCATGCTGTGTTTCCATGCTGGCAACTCAGGTTCAGTTCAGAGATTAGCTCTGGGAGCTGGCTGGGCAGCACAAGGATTGGTGGAACACATCACTGCTCGGAGCCTGGGAAGGTATGGTGCAGTGTTCTGTCACATGATAGACACATTGTGATGGGCCGGAGAGCTATATCTCACAACTGGTTCACATGCATGTCATGGTCTGATGGTGTTACGCAGTGTGTCAGGGAAAGCAGGTTGACATGAAAAATGAGTTTTGCAATAACTCCTCTCTTCCATTTCCAATGGGACCTGTATGAATGAGGATGCAAGTTCATGGAAATTAAAAAAATAAATATACACACACACACACACACACACACACACACACACACATATATACAGTATCTCTGCCTCTCTCACCACACACACACGCGCATATTTGTATGTATGTTACAGATTGCATATAAATATATAAGTGATACACAGTGGGGACCTCATGAGTGCTGTAGAAAGCACATACAAATATATAAGTGATGGACAGTGGAAACCTCATTAGTGGGATAGATAGCATGCATATAGAAATACCTTGTTTATCACATAAGATCCCCTCTGCATATGTCATTTGTGCAACAGGCTAGGACCTTAAGGGAGAGACATTTGTTTTGCCTTTTAGGCATAAAATTATTTTTATAAATCTGTTATTTTTTGAACTAGTGTTACTGTGCTTTCCACCATCCTGATTGCTATAACCACTGCCATGAAAGTGAAGTCAGGATGACAAGCTGACACTGTGATGTGATAGTTTGTTAGTGCCGCAGAACTTCCACAGAAATTACAAACCACCGCCGCAGAAGTTCTGCGGCAAATGGTAGTCTTACCGCAGAACTTGGTCCCACTGTGCCGAAGAAAAGTAGGGGCCCTGGCCATGATCAACCAACACCCCAAAAGCCTACAAGGGGACTTGAGCAAGTTTCCAGGCATTTTGGTCCAGGATGTGCTGGGAGACAGAGGAGCCAGTCAAGGAAGAGCAAGTCATGCAGTATGTAGTGGAGAAATGGAAGAAAGGGGTGGCTCATGCCACCATGGTGGTCCCGCTGGCAGGTATCAGCTAGATGTGCAGGGACCGGGGGTGGATGGATGCTGTGAGCAGCCAGGCCATCAAGTGGATGGTCACAGCTGGCAAAGGGGTCAGGGCATGAGGCAGGATGGGAGAAGGCCCATAATGGGGCCCGTACTCGTGAAGGTGGTAGGGGCATTGGACCATGTTTACAGTTTGATAAATGAAGCATGTTGATTCAGGGCCATATTTGTGATCATAGGAGGGCTTTCAGGGTTGGAGAGATGGTGGCACCCAGGAAGGGGCAGCTGCCATAAGGCTTACAGGAAGGGAATGTGATAGTGGAGGAAGATAAGGTGGTCATCTGGCTGCGGAGATGTCCAAAATGGACCAGTGGGGTAAGGGCACCACAGTGGAGATTCATAGGCAGGCAGGGGTAGGAATATGCACAGTGCAGGCAATGAGGGACTATGATAGGGTTTGAGGCTGCATGAAAGCAGCCTGGTTCTTGCATGGGGACAGGTCTCTGGTGACGGGGTCTCAGGTGGGTGTGGTACTGAAGAAGGTGGTGGCATTCATGAGGGATAACCCCAGCAATTTTGCCCCACACTCCTTCAGGATTGGTGCGGTGTCAGAGGAGTCTGCTGTAGGAGCAGGGGAGAATGAGGTCAAGTGGGTGGGGAGATGGACATCTAACTGTTACAAGAGATATGTGAGGTGTTGACATGGCTAATTGGTGTTCCTTTTTCTCTTCCCACAGCAGGCTCCAAGAGATAGGTGTGGATCATGGGGCACTCATTCATCTACTGGGCAGAAAGGTCTGCAGCCACCACAAGGACAGAGACACAGTTGTGCCCAGAAGCAGAGCACACCAAAGTGCGGTGGAGAGGGCTGAGAGGCATGAGGTGGTCACAGCTGCTTCCCCTGCTGGAGGAGGTTTGGGTGCGCTGGGCCAGACTGGACTGTATCATTGTCCATCTGGGGGGAAATGACCTAGGGGCATTGCCTTGGGGGTCCCTAATTAGGGACATTATCTCAGACCAGGAGAAGGTGAAGAGCTGGTGGCTGGAGGTGGTGATCAGCTGGTCCAAGATCACATCCCGGAGGTTGTCGAGGGGGACGAAACGGCCTAAGGCTGTAGAGGTGGCACAGAACTGCCTGAACAGGAAAGTGGCCAGGGCAGTGATAGAAATGGGGGAGGTCCACATCCAGCATAGGGATATTTCCTATGAGCAGGAGGGGGTGTACCAGGCAGATGGGGTACACCTGATGGAGTTTGGCATGTGCCTGTTCCTCCGGCCCTTTGGGGAACTAGTCTGGGAAAGCGATAAGAAAGGCCTGAGGTTTTAACCCACAAGGGAGGAGCCCTATCTTCCATCACAAGCTGGAGATGGGTCAGTGTAAGGGGTTGGGAGCAAGGGGAAAAGGGGCCAGGCAGAGGGGAGGGTTAGGTACCATGGGCTGGGGACAAAGGAACCCAGGCATGGAAGTAATGGGGGAGGGGGAAGGATATAGAGCTAAGGGGCGGATCACTGTGCCCACACCTAGTGGGGGGGGGAGTGGTCTGGGTAAGTGTGGTGACCCAGTTATGGTGATTAAAAGGGGGGGCAGATCATGGTGTCCAGACCCCAAGAAGCAATGTAGAAAGAGGAAGGGAACAAGAACAAAGAACCACAAGAGGGAAGGCAGGATTGCTGTGTCCTAGAAGTGATATGGGACTGTTATGCCCAAATTGTAAATATTGATTGTTAGAAATGAATTGGGATGTAAATGTTGTAAATAAATAATTATGCCTTTAAATAAATATTGCCAGTGAGCATCCAAAAGTGACAAAGCAGTGGCCTGAGTTATTTCTGGGTGGGGATCCAGGGATAATTATTCATTATTCAAGCAGCTATTCTTAGTAGTCAAAAAAAGACAGGACGATAAATAAAGAAAATCTGTAAAATATAAGTGGAATTTTGTATAAATAATATAGTTCTAAATGTTTTCTCACAAATGTTGCAGGCACTTGATGGCTGTTCCATTAATACATGCATTAACAAAGTCAGTGTCAACCTAATATAAGTTACATTTTTCAAATAGAACTCTGCCATTCATAAGAAATAAGGGTTTTCATTTTACCAGTAATTTCACTATTCTTAGTCAATGCCCCGACATTAACACTAGGGGTGAGTGAAAGTTGCAAAGTCCACTGTCATGGAACTTCCGAGAAATTTCAGAAATTTCACGGAAATTTCAGAACTTTGTGATTGGCAAAACTGGATTTTCCATGGATTTTCATCGAGTTCTGCGGACATTTTATGAACTGTGAAAAATTCTATAAACTATGGAATTTATTTTATCACAATTTAATGAACTGTCAGTGAATGAGCATAGCTTGTACAACCATGCAGTCATTCACTGACAATTCAATGTCCCACTGGTAGTGGAGGAGAGAGGAGGGCTGTACTGGTGGCCCGCTCAGTGGAAGGGTGGGGGGAGGGTGGTGGTGGCAGATGAACTGTCAGGGTGGGGGGTTGGGGATCCAGTAGACACCAGGAATTGGGATTATTTTATTTTATAAGGGATCGGGGATGGGGAGGTCCACCAGACACCAGGAATACTGGGAATAGAGGGGATGAGTTGGTGGACTGCGGCTGTTTTTGTGGATTAAGGAATCCAGGATAGGGCACGGGTTCACTAAACATCAGAGAAATAAAATGTTTTGGGGGCCATGATCGCAGGGTGGGGTGGGGCACTAGAAACCAGGATGGTCCAAGGAAGGGACTGGAGGTATTTGTTACTGGGACCCCTGATCAGTGAGGTGTAGATTCATGAATTAAACTGTGGTTAAAAAAAAGCCTCAGAACAGATCACTGGCAGTGATCCTTTCTGCAGATTTTTCCCCTAGTTTAATAAATTAACCTGCAGTTTGTATATTTATTCCACATTTTAAGGCAGAATTTCCGCAAAAGTTACGAAAATGATTTCCAAACTTTCATTGAAATTCTGCCAGCGTACTTTTTTTTTTGCACACCTCTAATTAACACTGTTTTTACATGTTATGGGTAAAATGCTTGGTCATATTCCTGACGAAGACCCATGTGACTGGGTCGTTACATAGGGTGCTAGCCCAGTAGTCTGCTGTGCTTGTGCAATTAGCTAAATAAAACCCTTCTATTATTTTCAGCCTTGGTGTGAGCCCAGCTTCTTTTTTGTTTCAGTTACATGGTCATATACCTATCATTTACTTCTGAATATAAAGTATATATATATATTTTTTTATGTTTTAAACAGTTACATTTTGTATTTTTTTCTTACCCTTCTGTTTCTTTCTATGTTCCTGTGTGCCTTTCCCAGTCTTCAAATTTCAAATAAATCAACAAATATGTTATCAGGAAATACCTGACAAGTAATGAAAAAGAAAGCTATTACTCAGAGTGCTTTTTTGCCAGTCCTAGATTAAGGATTACTGGCATGGGATAAGGCTTCTACAAATGCACAGCAACAGAAAACTGAGTTACACAATCTTGTCTGGAGATGTACATTTTCAAGAAGTAAAATTCAGCAACATTGTCATCTCCATTCTAAACCAGAATGGCAGTAATTTGATAGATATGCTTATTAAACATGAATTTCTTGTTACACAGAGTGTCTGCTTTCCCTCCTTATACCCTGGCTGACATGTTATTGCTTTATGAGACAAATGCTAACTTGAGAAGAGCAAATAAAATCACATGAAGGTTCCAATTTGGATAGGAAGACTTTTACATTCAGTACATGATTACAAAACAGCAAAAAAAACTTCCATTGGATTTAAGACACTTAAGTCCTAAATTACTTTTAAGTGTACACTGAGGGAGGTGTCATATGCCTACTTTCTATGTTTATATTTCATGTAATGGAAGTCTATACTATTTAATGTCCTCTACTATGTACTGCCCATATTCTGTAGTACAGTATTTTTTCCATCCCTGGTCTGTCTGGTAAATGGGGACTTCATTCTGAATGAGTTCTCCGGCTCATTAAATATCAAATACTTGACTAAATAACATGCACATGAACAAGAAATAAAGACATGACAAAGTGTTGATTACACTAAGTCAATGTATGGGCTGGTGAGTTTGTAACTTGAGGTGAAGTGGATGGATTCAGACACCAGAAGATACATGTATTTTTAATTTTATTTATTTTACATTTTATTTACCCGTGGTAGGTCATCTGAGATGTATGTAATACCTTATTTTCAGTGGAATCCCACTTTCATCTATGTACATAGCTGAGTGGACTGGAGCACAACGAGGGGTTTCTGAATGTGTTTTCTTATAGTTTGATTTCATACTGCATACCTGTAAATATTTCTTTTTATTGGCATACCTGTGCAGTACTACAAGCCTTCAGGATTAGGTGCTACATAAAATAAAGGTGATTGACTATATTATATGCAAAGCCACTGATTTATGATGATTAAAATAATGAAATTCCATTTTGAAGACTTTAGGTTTTGAGAATTGCACCAATGATTATTAGTCTAATTTCTGGATTTTATCTGTATTCTACTGTCATTCTTTTAATATGTGGATGCATAATCAGAATAAAAGAATTACTATATAGAACATTACATGATGCAAACTGAAAATAGCACTGGAAGCAATTACAATAAAACAAAAACACAAGTTCTGCAGATTTACTGATCTTGTCCAAAATGTCAAATTCCATGACATTATTTGCTTTTACCAGTGTGAGGGTAGTACAAATTCTAGAATGGTACCATTTTTTCAGGTAAAAACTGAAAAACAGTGGCCTTGATTATATGTCAGAGGTCTCAAAGCTAGTATTTATCTGCAGTATGATATACACATGCAACCTTCAAATGTCCAAGCTGGTGCTCAGAGTCAGAGAGATGTGCCTGGGACAACTTCATATCAGCTTTGACCTGGGGCCCATAAATTCAGTTTGGTTTTGACAATTTGTCTGATGCAGTTTGGGTCCCAATGCAATTAACTGCATATAGCAAAAACAGTCTATAAACTGAGAAGAAAAAAATCTTACAGGTAAACAATTAATATGAATTACTGCAACTTACTTGTGGAAGGTGATT
This sequence comes from Neoceratodus forsteri, assembly GCA_016271365.2. NCBI lineage: Eukaryota > Metazoa > Chordata > Ceratodontiformes > Ceratodontidae > Neoceratodus > Neoceratodus forsteri. Next base: position 423,030,895 of record CM057451.1, read on the forward strand.
TTGACTTATAGCTGCTGTGGATTACTGGTTGTGATGCTGTGACAGATTTGTAAAACTGCCTAGATGATCATGATTCAGTATGAGCTTCATTAGTGGTTACTATTTATTGCTGACCAAGCATATACCCTCTATAATCCATGACTCTATGCTTCGCCTCATGGCAATAGCTATGTTATACCTTGGGGCACAATGGATTTTACAATAATATTTCTACAGTATGGTTATTTTTCTAATTACCTCTTCTATTATTTTTATGTTGTCTTTCATATATTACATAGATACACAGATACATAGAACATGATGGTAGAAAAGGCCCATCCAGCCCATCCAGTCTGCCCCTTTTCCTTACCTAATACCAAACCATAGACCCTAGATGGTCTGCTCCTGCCCTCCCCTCCCTAACCATTGGTGTCTCCAGTCCCTGTTCTAGCTCTTTGTTTTCTTCCTTACTAATTCTAGTGATACCCATGTGGCTATCCCATGCCTTCTTAAATCCAGCAACTGTCCTTGCTCCCACTACCCCTCAGGGAGTATGTTCCAGGGTCTACCACCCTCTTACCTAGAAGTACTTTCTCCTGTTCCTCCCGGACATACCCCTTCCAGTTTCATATTGTGACCTCTAGTCTTCAGACAGCTTTTGTTCTGAACAATGCTCCCTTTCTGTACCTTGTTTATCCCCTATCTGTGCCAATCTATCTAGAGTGGGTGATGCATGCTTTGGAGGCGTTGGTGCTGGGGTGGGCACTTATAATAAAGTGCTGTCCGACACCATTGACTTCCTCGCACCTGTCCATGTACTACCCATATTTTCCTTCCTGAGATCCCGTGGTATGACAGGGTTCTCAGAGAGATGAAAGAAGGGTCAGAGCTTAGAGCACTGCTGGAGAATGTCCGGCCTGGAAGAGGACAAACTGGCCCTGCATGTGCATTATAATGCAAACCAGGGGGAAATCAACCATAAGAAGGCAGTGTTCCTGTCCTGGGAGATTGCTGCCGGGAAGAACCGACCAGCTATACTTTTTCAGACTGTGGAAAGGCTACTTTGTCCTGCTTGTCTACAGCTGAAGAAGGTTTTTTCTGATGTTGAAAGGGAAGATTTTGCTCGATTCTTCTCGGACAGAGTGTCCAGTATCCGGCAGGGCATTTCTCTGGTCACCAATGTCATAGCTGGCAGTGGTCACCTGAGGTGTTCTGAGTGCACTCCACCTGGTTGCGGGGAGTTCAGACCAGTAGAGGTAAGTGAGGTCATTGGTCTGGCGACCAATCTGAAGCACAATTCTTGTGAACTGGATCTGGTGCCAATGCTTTTCTTGATAAGATGCATCGACACTGTTGGCCTGGTGTTTGCTCTGATTGTCCAGTGTTCCTTATCTGAGGGTGGTTTTCCCTGATGCCGTGAAGGAGGCATTGGCAAGACCACTCTTAAAGAAACCATCTTTGGACCCAGAGGTCAGGGCAAATTACCAACCTATCTCTAATCTTCCCTACTTGGTGAAGGTAGTGGAGAAGGTAGTGGCGCTTCAGTTGGAGGAGCACCTGATGACCCATGAGTTATACGAACCTTTCCAGTCAGGGTTTCAGGTGAGGCATAGCACAGAAACTGCGCTTGTTTGGGTGTTGAATTATGTCCTCAGGGTGAGAGATCATGGCGATAAGACAATACTTGTTCTTCTGGATCTCTCCTCAGCATTTGACACTGTGGACCATTGTGTGTTGCTTGACTGCCTTAAGGATCTTGGCAGACTCACCAGCACCGTCATCAGCTGGTTTGAGTCCTTTTTAACCAACAAGAGGAAACGGGTTGTGATAGGGAATTTTTCCTCCACCCCTAGCATCTAATCCTGCGGAGTCCCTCAGGGTTCGGTATTATTTCTTTCTTTCTTTATTTATTTATTTACGAGTTTTACCAGGAAAACATACTGAGCAACATGCTCAATTCCAGATGCAACCTGGGGGCCAAGACCCACATACATAAATTGGAAATGTATTAGCCCAATGTTGTTCTCAGTGTACATGCTACCCTGGGAGGGCTCATTAGGAAGTATGGCTTGGGTTTTCATTGTTATGCTGATGATACCCAGCTATACTTTTCCTTTGCCCCAGGAATATCCAGCGCAGTGGATGTGCTAAACAACTACCTTGCTTAGATTAACGACTGGATGGCCTCCAGCTGGCTGCAACTAAACACCGATAAGACAGAGGTATTGGTGGTGGGGTCTAACAGAGTGCTTGATAGGATGGCCCCTGAATCAGAGACTGGACTTGTTCTGGGATATGCTTCATTGAAGACCTCCTCTAGGTGTGAAATCTGGTGTCATCCTGGATAGGAGTTTAACTATGGAGGTGCAGGTATCCTCCACTGTCCGCCTCCTGTTTTTCCATCTTAGAAATGTCACCAGGATAAAGCCCTTGTTCCGCCTCCAGACCTCCTCCTTTGATGCATGCCTTAGTTACATCAAGGCTTCACTACTGTAATGCACTCACCTTGTGGTCATGGGAGGATCTCTCTGCAGACTGAAGCTAGTGCAGAACACAGCTGCCTGGTTACTTACTGGGCAACCAATATTTTGCCATATTACACCAGTGTTCGTGAGCTGCACTGGCTGCCTGTCAGGTGGAGGATCCTCTTTAAGATGGGTCTTCTCACCTATAAGACCCAAGATGGTCAGGGCCCTGGTTATCTGTCTGACCTTCTTGTACCTGCTCTCTCTGTCCGCTCCTCATTTCCTCTGTGGAGAACCCTAGTGATTCCAAGGACCAGGTTGACATCTGCTGGTGACAGGGCTTTTAGTGTCGCTGCTCTGATCCTTTGGAATTTGCTGCCTCGGGTAAAGGGGCCCCTACTTTAGAGGTATTCAAGGTCTACCCTAATGCTCTCCTATTTGCTCAGGCATTTCTGGACTGAATGGTTAATTTATTGATTTGATTAGTTTATTAATTTTTATATATTCTATTACTATTGTGAGTTTTTAATAATTCTGTATCTAATGATTCCATTTCCAAAGATGTATTTATTGATTGTACAGCACCCAGAGCCTCCAGGATTAGGGATTATTAAATAAATTTTGCCTTGCCTTGCATTAAATGTCTCAATCATGTTCCCTCCCTTCCCCGATCTCCAGGGAGTAAAGTTTAAGATCTCTTAACCTTTTCTCGTAGGACTTCTGGTGCCGGCCCCACACCATTTTTGTTGCCCATCTCTGCACCTTCTCCATCCTGTCAATATCCTTTTGGAGATACAGCCTCAAGAATTGCACACCATACTCAAAGTGGGGTCTCGCCAGTAATCTATACAGAGGCATTATCAGCTCCCTCCACCTACTGAATATGCCCCATCCTATATAGCCCAACATTCAATTTGCCCTTCTTATTACCCTATCACATTGTTTTGCCACCTTTAGGTTGTCCAATATGACAATCCCCAGGTCTCTCTCAGGCCTTGCTGTCGTGACTGCATCACCCCAGTTCGTACGTGGCCTCGGGTTTGTGTGCCCTATGTGCATGATTCACCCCTTTGCATTGAATTTCAATTGCCATATTTCTGATTATTGCTTCAACCTCCCCAGGCCCTCCTTCATAGTTTCAATCCACCTTGGTGCATCCACCCTATTGCAAATATTTGTGTTGTCTGCAAATAGGCACACCTTCCCCTGTAGGCCATCAGCAATATCACAGATATAAGCATTAAAGAGGACCAGACCTAATACTGATCCCCTGTGGCATCCGACTTGTTACCATGCCCTCCCCTGAGCGGACCCCATTTACCACCACTCTCTGTCTTCTCCTGTTAAGCCAGTTTTCCACCCAGTTAACTAATTTATGGCCCACCCCCCAAACTGCACAGTTTGTTTACTAGCCTCCTGTAAGGGACAGTGTTGAATGCTTTAGATAACTAAAAATAGGGTGCTGTAATCCATTATGGAATACCCATTGTATCTTCTGCTGAAGTGGCCAGTATTATATCAAATGTTTCTGTTATTATAATATTATCTTTCTTTATATTATATCATGGGAAATATATTTTAAGGAAAATTTCCATAATGCATATCAATAAACTTTAATAATATACTTTAATGTATTGTGTATTTATATATATATATATGTGTGTATGTATACATATATATATATATATATATATATATATATATATATCATATATATATATATATATATATATATATATATATATGTATGGAGTCCCAGTGCTTATTCCAAGCTTTACTTTACAAAACCAAGAGAGTTGGCAATGGGATTTGGTGTGCAAACAGAAGCTGGTGCTTATAGCATAATGATAGTTGCTGCAGACAGTACCTGAGCAATACGAGACAAGAACTGAGGCTTTAAAACTGGTTGTGCAAAATACTGGCAGGCATACTTGACAAAGCAATTGGAGCACTGCAATTTTTTTGGGGTTGTGTGATTATCCATTTTCTCTTTGGATCCATTTTGGCTGTAATAAAACCTCTCAGGGCCCAATTCTCAAAGCCCTGAGGTGAGCGCTAGGTGCCTGCATCAAACAAATATGGTGCAAGTGGCACCTTGCATCAGGTATTACCCCCCGGAGCCATTCTCAAAGGTAGCCTGCGGCAACCGTGGGCTGCCTGCCACAAACTGGTCATGCGCTGCCCATGCACCCACGACAGGGCTGCGACACAATGCAAGGGGGCATGCAGCAGATGAAAGCTGCCACAGCCCCAATTCAGGATTCACAAAACTAACCCAGTGGGAGAATATCTAAGTACCCTTAGGCCAGTCAGGGCTGGTGCAAGAGTACTTAGAAATGTCTCCCCTGGGAGACCTTCCCTATGTGCAGCATTGTGACAATGCCTTCATGCCCTAGCGGTCCTTCCTCCACCCGCAGATGCCCATTGGCAACTGTTATGGCTGGAGGCGGGAATTCTGCCCCCCACCCTGGCAAGCTGTGCCCACCACCTCAAACACCACCAGCTGTACATGAGTTGGGTCCAGCACCACCTCTCCTCACACCACCTCAACTGGCCCCGACTGCAATATTACTGGAGTGCTGTCCACAGTACAGTAAGCACTCATGGAACTCCTACTGTAATGTAATATGCACTCCATGACAGATCAGATGGGCTGGCCAAGGTGGTTTGCAGAAGGTAGTGCTGGACCCTGCTTGGCTCTGTGGGGGATGCAAGTTGTCCACTGGGCACATGGGGTGGCACAGCCACAGTGGGCACTGCTGGACTGGAGCACTGTTGCCTTACAGGTTGAGGCAAGCCCACCTGTTGTGCCGCATTCGTGCCCTTTCAGGTTTGCCACAAGCACAGAGATTTAGCAGCTGGGATCCTGACTGTTTATGAATCTGGTGCGGGTCCCTGGCATACTGGGCTTCAGTACAGGCTGTTGTTTGCTGCAGCTTGCACTGGTCCATGTCCACTTTGAGAATTGGGCCCCTGTACTTTAGTACATAGCCCAAATGGTTTTACAACCAGGGTTGGCAGTATAGCCTAGAGGTTAGAGGAACGAGGTGTGAACAAGCTTGGTACATCCAGCAGACCAGACCTGAGTTTGATTCTCACAACCTCCACTTGCATACTGTGTGACTCTAAGCAAGTCACTTTACTGCCCAGTGCTCCCAGGTTGCCCCTGAAAATGGGCACTTGTGCCTAGTGGGCCTTACCTGGTTACCAAAGACTGAAATAAAAAATAAAATAAAAAACCTTTGTTCTTGCATCTGGAATGCTGTGGAACTCTAGTTTGCAAAACAAATAAGTGCCCATTCTTATCAGTTCCAATGTAATCACTTTAGGAAGGTATAACTTTGGATCCATTTGTTCTAGAAAGTTGTTTTTTAATGAAGAGTGGAGTCAGCAGTTTAAGCTAGTATGTTGATGTATATCAGTATACATAAATATATATCATAATAAATGTGTCCAAAATATAATTATATATTTCCCATGACAGTTAAAAAGTATAACAGCATATATGTATGTATATAAATATACTGAATCATAGTGCTGACTCCAATCTTTCTTTTAAAAAGAAAATAAGTCCCTAACCCTACCAGTTCTGAGACTCTCTCTTCATGAAGAAATTACCATTACAAATGTATAACTCTGGAATCATTTGGACTAATAATTTTTAATTTAATTTCTAAATGAAAGATTGGGGTCAACAGCATTATGAGACAGTTTGTCAATCTAAATCAATACACATAAATCTATATCTTTATATGTTTTATATAGTCTCAGTATAACTTGAAATGTGTTGCTGCAAGTTTTTCTCATGACACGACGTAATGATATATCTTTATGCGTATGGATAGCTGGGAATTGTACATACACTGAGAGACGATGTATCTATCAATATACTTCGGGATTGCACTGGCCCCAAGCTTCTGATTAGTGTCACTAACTTTGCTATTTTCCCTTGAAGAAGATCTAGTTTTAAATTGTTGGTCCTAACACTATTTTCTATTTTCAGCATGCATTTAATATAGACATTTTGTTTTGTCAAAAATCAAGGATAGAAACTAATTGATCTAAACAAAGGAAAGCAAAGACAAGGGTCTCAATTCTAGAAGGGTTACGCCAGGCATAACAGCAGTTGCACCAAGTTGAATGGTGCATGTAGCAATTACACCAGCAGTTGCAACATGTGCGATTCTACAAAGTGACCGAGACATATCGCAGGCCACTCTGCGCCAAAAGCTAAAGCAGTTATGCCACAAACCCCCCACATGGCACTAGGGGTTTATGGCAGCAGTTGCACCCCATTCTAGAAGGGCAGCCATAAAGTGCCCATATTGGGATTCTACAAGAACCCCCGGAGGAGATCCGGCAACGTAAGTTATATCAGCATTTAGCTGGTATAACTTATGGATACCCCCAGGGGTCCTGTAGACCCATCGATTGTCACAGTGGATAGTGCACAGTTACCCCTCCCATGCCTAGCACACCCCAGTGGGGACCCACAGGGCTCCCCATACCCCCAGCTTCCCAAAACAGCCATTGGTAGAAGCCCCTCAGGTTGGCGCTGCCATCCCCTCACCCGTGACCCAAACTGTGAGATGCCCGCCACATATGCAGCAATATTCCAGCCCTGATGGTCTAGTGTCCCCCTCCCAACTGTACATTAAAGGAATAAAACAATAGCCCGTGTCCCTGGTAGTCTAGTGTCCCCCCCCCGAACCGAACATTAAGGCCCGGATATTCAAAAGGGTTACGCCATGTGCAACAGGGTTGCGCATGCGCAAGTCCAAAAATGCACCATTTTGCGATATTCAGAAGGAGGCAGTTGTGCCACTGAAAACATGCTGAGCAACAGCGCAATGAAAATGAAGGCATGCGCAACCGAAGGGGGTGGATCCATGCATAAAGAGCGCAATGCGATATTCAAAGACTTGCGCGATGCGCAATAGTGGCACAGCCGGAAATTGAGCACTAGCGGAAATGAGCCAAAATAAAAAGGCTCAAGGAAGCGGCGCAAGAACGCTACAAGGCTGCCAAGTGGGGGAGAGAGAGAGAGAGAGACAGACAGACAGACAGACAGACAGACAGACAGACAGACAGACAGGCAGGCAGGAAGGCGTGGGCCATAGGCTGTAGAGGCCAGCGGGGGTGCCCAGTGCAGTGGAAGCAGCAGTGAGGACAGCGGGGTAACACAGCAACACCAGCGGGGGTCAGAAGCCAGGGAGATGGACAGTGCCAGCTTCCACATGGAAGCTGTAATGAGGGAGTGAGAATGCATGCTGCAGGGGCGTGGCCGTGGAAGAGGGGCCCGTCGGTGGTATGACCCCAACAGGCAGTACCGTGCCCGCATCAGCTTTGAGCTGTACACAGATGTAGAGATCGTGGGCCGGTACCGCCTGAACAGGGCAATACTGAGACGGCTCTGTGAGCTGTGCAGTGATGTGATGCAGGCACCCTCACGACGGAGTCACGCTCTGTCGGTGGAGACCAAGGTGACAGCCTGCATGTGCCTGCTCGCCACGGACACCTTCCAGAGGCCGACAGGGGACACCACAGGCATCACACAGTCAGCCACATCATGCATCCTCACCCAATTCCTCAGAGCACTGCTGCCACATGCTGCGGAGTACATCCATTTCCCCAGCACTGCGGCAGAGCGTACAGCAAACATGCAGGAGTTCCACAGGGTGCTACGTATGCCTGGCGTGCTGGGGCCATAGACTGCACCCATGTGGCCATTCGTGCCACCTGGCCCGGATGGGCTCACATATAGAACAGAAAGGATTCTCCAGTGTCAACTGCCAGGTGGTGTGTGATGCCACTGGGTGCATAATCAGTGTCTGTGCCACACCTGGTGGAGCACATGATGCCTTCATATGGTATCAGTCCGCACTGTGCCATCGATTCAAGAGTGGGGACATCCCACAGGACATCTAGTGGGTGAGTACACCTGTATGGAATGCAATCGGGGCAAGGGTGGGAATGCCACAGGTGCCATGGTAGTGGCACACAGGATATGGGCAATATGGACGGAACATGAGACTGATCTCCACTATCTCCACACAGGTGACAGCGGATACCCCTCCGTCCCTGGCTGCTCACACCCGTACTGAGCGCCCATGACCCCATCGCAACAGCGCTATAATGGGGCACATGTTTCCATGCAACATCATAGAGTGGGTGTTTGGGATGCTCAAGGCACACTTCCGATGCCTGAACACCTCCGGCAGTGCCCTACAGTACAGCCCCAAAGGCCTGTGGGATATTCCTGGCCTGTTGCATCCTGCTCAACATGGCCAAAGACTATGGGATAGCCGACAGGTTGAAGAGGGACAGCAATGGGGATGCCAGGGGCGCGGTGTTGATGGTGATGAGCAGCCCCCAGGATGGCGGGACCCTGACTGATCCGGCAGGCCCAGCTGCACTGGGACACCATCACAGAGGCACTATGCAGAACACAGGTAAGTCAAGGGACATGTGCAACCAACACTGTCCATGCGCAAACCACAGGCACACAGGGTAACACACCAGGGTGCATGATGGCCAGGGAGTGGAAGGGTCCAGGCATACAAACACACCATCAGGGAGGGTGAGCACTCATATGGACACACACACACCAGGCACAGAGTGTACATGGGCACATGCACAGCACAGCAGAACTGACATTGCTAACACACAGCACCACCGACCACCCCACCACCTGTACTGTCAAATACGTGTGTCAGATGCTGGGCACCCTTGCACCTTGGTGTACAGTACAATGCAGGCATCATCATGCACATGCACCTGTGGACAGCAGTTGGGAGGGTGTGCAGGTGGTCCGTGTGTCGGCGTGGTGAGCAGAGCACCCAGCAGTGCACTGCCCACCATGACACACATTGCACACATGGCAGCACCAGACAGGGCCTGCACTGGGAGACAGCTCAGTCATGTAGCACTGTCCCACGGCCACCGCGGATGCGTGGGTGGCCCCACTGTGACCCAACAGCACTGGCCGGCTGAGCAGGGGCCACATGGGGTGGCACTGTTGCACCACCAGGGGTCCCACTGTGTGAACGCGACCTTGCCCGCACAGGGGTCTGCAGCATGCCGAACAAACCTGCACCAGGGGTGCTCGGGATGGTCATAGCAGAACCCGGCGTTGACAGGCCTGGTGTCGCAGTGACACCAGGAATGGGGAAGTGGAGAGTGAACATGTGGGTTGTGCGGTACAGTGGCACCACTGACGTGCCCAGCCATCCTGACAGAGACCACTGCCTGGGTCAGCCTGTCAGTAAGGCGGCGGTCACATCCATCCGTATACGACCAGCTCTGCACGATTCAGAGCAGCACTCCCTGCTGTGCGGCTCCACAGCCACAGACAGTGCCTCCATGGACATTGCAACCCGCCCCTGCAGCTGTACTGATTTCGCAGCAGGTGGGTGCTCGTCAATGGGTACTGTGCCCCAACGGCATCCTGTCCCCCAGGGTGTGGAAGGTCCTTATGCACAACACCCCTTGAGGGTGGGCACTGTTCGCCAGGACCAGGAATGGGCGGATCAAATGGTGGCGGACATGTGCCACCGCTTGACACTGTACCCCCAGACCTGGTGGATGTCTGCTGCTGCTGCCCCGCCAACTGCTGTGCCCCAGGGTCCACTCGTTCCACCACTGTGCTAGCAACAGTGCAGACACCTGCAGCCACCGGTGCTGCCCCACCAGTGCTGACAGGCACAGCCTGGGACTGTGCCAGCATGCTAGTACACAAGTTGGAACCTGAAAGGCCCAGGGGCACATGCTGGCCTGCTGTGTGTCCATCATGGGACACACACCTATCACTGCCCATTGCAGTCCTTGTATCATCAATGGTGCAGGTACGTGCTACAGCCTTAGTCACAGCGTGCTGGCATGCTTGCATGCCAGACTGCTTAGACACAGGCTGTGCACCCCCCGCACCTGAATCACCGACACCAGAGCTGGCGGCCCAGCGTGCATGCTGCTGCAGTGCCTGCTGGCTGGTGATAGAGGTGGATGGACCCTCCTCCATGTCCAGCAGGTCATTATCACTGCCTGGACCCACCACCACCGTCTCCTGAAGACGAACAGGATCTGTAACAGAAAGAGAGTACATGTGAGTGCATGTGAACAACCTTCCCCCAACCCCCAATACCAATACCATGTCATACCATGCAGTGATGGACTTCCACCTGTCTGAATCCACCTCCTGGTACACCCTCAATAGCGCTCTGCTGCATTGATGCAACCAGTGTCTCTCAGCCGGGTCAGCTCCAACACCACTGGTGGGCCCCCGCCAGTGCCAGCACGTGCCGCCCTGAAGGCTGCCACCTTCTCCGTCAACCTCCTGCGGTCTGTCCCCATCTTCTTCTTGCATTCCTGCATGGAGCGCTGGTGGCTTCCATGCAGGTTCACGGCCTGAGCTACCCCCTCCCATGCAGCTGCATGTGACTGAGGGGTGCCACTCCGTCCACTCAGTACTGGCTCCTCATCCAGGTAGGCCTGGAAGAGGGCCTCTGTCTCTGCTGGGGTAAAGTTGGGCCTCCTCCTACACCCACCGTCCTCACCCTCACCTTGGCTCTGCTCGGTCATGGCGATCTGTATGGGGAAAGTAGACACCTGTCACTGTGCAGTCTACAGCATTTTCCCATGACCATTGTCCAGAACATCACACAGCATGCAACTCACCTCTCACCTGCAGTAACCGAATCTGGCCAGCGCAGCCCAGTATCGCACATTTATAGCGCAATGCATGCAAATTAAAGTGGAGCAACTATATTGACATACCGTCGCGCCCTACGCGCCTTTGAATGGCTGATCAGATGATTTGCATGTGTCGCTGAATATCCGTGAATTTGTGAGCTGCATGTCATGGTTGAGTCGGCTGAGCCAATGACGCAGATCTGTGACTGTGTGGTACACTGCATTGTGCATGCCCAGATAGCTTCCGCAGGCGTCTGCCGCGCTGCTGAAGTGCTGTGCGTGATCGGCAATTCAGGCCATGGCCACCATTGTGCCAGTGGCGCTACAGCACTGGGCACTATATGGCGCTGTGGCACTACTGCGCAATAGTCCACTGTGGCACTGGTACGCAGCTGGTCGGTCGCGCAGGATGCCTATACATCAGATGGCGCTGTGCGTGGCCTTGCGTCATTGCCCATGACCTTGTGTCCGACCTTTGCCCCCTGGCCCTGTTCGGCTGCCATGTGTACGGCCCTATTGCGCTGTCTGGTGACAGCGCTATGTGAAGTGACGGTGCTGTTTGAACAGCGCGATTGGAACCTGTGGTGGTCTATTGAGCAACATCTCCACGTGGGGTTACGGCACAGCGGGCGCCATATTGCCTGCTGTAAAGTTGGTACCATGGCTCAGAGAAGAGCTGTTCCATGGAGCCCATTGGAACTGGCCAACTTGGTGACCCTAGTAGAGCCCCACTATGGGGCACTTTTATGGTGAGCCCTCACCATTGCCCGTACAGGTGTGGCATCAAGTGGCCACTGACCTGGTGGGGTCACTGGGACGGTGCCGGTCAGCTGAGCAGTGCGGCACGGTACAGTGACCCCGCTGGAAGATCAGGACCTTCTGGATCGGCTGCGGTCGCACTGCCAGGCAGGCGTGGTGCCTAGGCCAGGTGGGTGTACCATCTATGCACCTGTATTCTCTGTAGGGGTGTGAGTGCGTTTTGGTGGCTGTGCATAGGTGATGGCTCTGCCATGGTTGGCTGTGTCAGTGTGTGTGCAGCTGTGAGATGAATGGGTCTGGCTGTGTGGGCAGGCACTCTCACTGGGGCAGGGGGCAGTCTGCTTTGGAGTCACACTGATGTTTGTCTCAACATATGTCTCCCACAGGCCGGGATATGAGGATGCAGGCCCGGGTTGAGGAGGGCCATGCCAGAGCCCCGGTGCCAGTGGGAGTTGCACCCCAGCAGCAGCAGCAGCAGCAGCAGCAGCAGCATCAGCGGCAGACCCAGCTGCTTGAGCAGTGTGAGTATCATTACTTCATGGATGCTATTGCATGCTGGGGGGGGGGAAGACCACTAGCCCTGCACAACACAACCATGCAGGAAAGGGGAGGTCATAATTCCACTATACAAGACACTAGTGAGACCCCACCTGGTACAGTGTACCGTTCTGGAGACCATACCTACGTAAGGACATAGACTGGGCAGAGAAGGTTCAGAGGAGGGCAACAAAGATGGTGCATGGATTGCATCACAAGTCCGATGAAGACAGGTTGAAGGAACTGAACATGTACTACCTGGAGGAGAGGAGGAGAGAGGGATATGATAGAGACATACAAGTATCTTACAGGGAGGAACAGGGTGCAGGAAAACACTATTTTTAAGTGAAAAAGATGTTCCAGGACTAGAGGACATGGGATGAAGTTGGAGGGAGGACGATTCAGAGGAAACATGAGAAAGAATTTCTTCACAGAACTGGTGGTGGACAAGTGGAACACCCTGCCAGAGGAAGTGGTGGGGGCTGAAATAATCACGGGATTTCAGAATGCACGGGATAGACATAAAGGAATTCTGGAGGTCAGGGGTTAGAGGCAACAGACTTATAGGAAAACAAAGTGAACTTACAAGCTCAAATGGACAGACTGGGTGGGCCATAGGCCCTTATCTGCCAACACTGTCTATGTATCTATGTATGTATGCATGACACAGGTGACATGCATCACTGTCAATATCACAGCACGTCTGTGTATCGTCACTGGTGGTCCATGCATGCACTGGGCACATAGCTGTGTAACTGGCATTGCACCACATTGCCATGTCACTTGACAGCCTTGTTTGTGCTGTGATGGACATGGGCAGTGTGTGTGTGCAGTGGTGCGCATTGTTGGTGCCGACTGTTTGTGATGGCCATGTGCATGTTCACTGTGGGTGGGTGCATGCCATCACAGGTGCGGGACATTGGGCTATATGGCTTGCAGGTTGGGTGGTGTTCAGGGTTGTGGTCAGTCACAGCCATTGACTGTGTTCCCATTTTCCTAGGCCTCGAGGTTCTCCGGAGGATTCAGCAAGACATTCGGGGCCTGACACAGGTGTCCATTGAGAACCAGGCCATCCTTCAGTCCATCAGGTGCCATGGCCTGCGGAGGAGGCGTCACAGGACAGTGTGGAACCAGGCACAGGATGACCAGCCGGCTGGGCCTTAGGAGAAAATACCCTTCCCACTTCTCCCATCCCTACCACCCTGCCTTCCCTCTCCAAGTTGTTCATCCCTACCCCTTGAACACCCCTACCTTGTACCCGTCCCCCTTGTAAATAGTTGTTGTTTATTGTTTTGGTTATTTAGTATTTGAAAATTTTAATATACATTTATATTTTGATATGAATACTGTGTTGGTCTCTGATTTGCAGCTGGCTATGGGTGCTCAGTTGCAGTGGTGTACATGCCATCTGGGGTGGTATGGTCCTGGTTATATATGTGTGTGTGTGTGTGTGTGTGTGCGTGTGTGTGCATGGGGAGGTATCTCCAGCATGGCAGTGACTTTCTGTTGGTCTTGCCATCTGCTGCCACCCACTGCTGGGTGCACACAGGGTGTGTCTAGCTTGTATGCTTCTGTGCTGCACAGGGTTGGCGTGTGCTGGGGGATGCATGGTTTCCTGCAGTGCCAGTCACTGCACATGAGTGGTGTCTTGGGGTCATGGTGCAGGGGTGCTGTGCGTATGGGGGCTGATGTGCACTGTGGTTGTCAACCCTGTGTGTGGCACTCTCTGCCTGCCAGTGGTTGTGCTGGGGTGTCATGGCTCTGCTGTGCTTTGTTGGCTTGTCCCATGGGCCAGTAGATCATCCGTCACACCCCAGTGATGCTGTGCTTGGGGTGTGCAGGTGTCTTGTTGGTTCTGCAGTGTGTTCCTGTGCCCATGTGTGGCATGGCTGGCGGTGGGCCCCAGCCTGCCTCCCTGGATGTGCAGTTCCATTGCTCTGGGGGGCTCTGCTTGCGCTATGGCACCTCTGGACTGCTCAGCTGGGCTGCCCTGGTTGCGCTATAGCGCAATATTTCTGCTCAGCTTCTCCTTCCTGGTTGCGCTATGGCGCAGTTAGTGCGATATTCAGACGTTGGCTGCTTGCGCAATTTGTTCTGCTCCATGTTTGAATATCGCACCTGTTGCGCATATGCGCAATTGGTTTGTGCTTGCTCCTGCTGTTGCGCACATTTTGGGCACAGTTTGAATATCCGGGCCTAAAATTATAAGCACAAACCAGTTACCCTAGTAGTCTAGAGCCCCCCCCAAACTGAAGACTAAAATAATAGAAAATGATCCAGTTACTCTGGTAGTCTAGTGGCCCCCTCTGAACCGAACAGTAAAATAATAGAAAATGATCCAGTTATCATGGTAGTCTAGTGGCCTCACCCCCCCACCCAGCCAAGCCAGCCACCCAGCACCCCCCACCTGTCCCCCAGCCGCCGACTGGCACAGCCACCTCTCACCTCCATGGCCCAGCCACCGACTGAGTGCAGTATCAGTGCTACTGCATAGACACAATCATTTCTGAGCTTGTCTGTGCAGTAGTGCTAATACTGCATTCAGTCAACAGCTAACCATGGAAGTGAGAGAGTGAGCTGTGCCAGTTGCTGGCTGGGATGGTGGGGGGGTGCTGTGGCTGGCACAGCTGGGTGGGGGCCACGGACTACCACAGATCACTGTATCATTCTCTCATTATTTTACTGTTCGGTTCGGGGGACCACCAGACCACCAGGTAACTGGATCGCTTTTATTCATTCACTGTTCGGTTCGGGGCACTAGACTACCAGGGAAATGGGGCTATGTATTATTTCATTAATGTACAGCGGGAGGGCACTAGAATACCAGGAATCGGAATGTTATTACTATACAGTTGTGGGAGGGCAGTAGACTACCAGGGCAGGTGGCGTGCCGCTGTTACGGGCGACCTGGGGTCTGGGCACTGGTGGGTGGTGAATTTGTGACCTGTGGCATGGGCACATGCCGCCAGGCACGCCTCTGTGCTGTGTACCTTGTCGAGATGTCGCATTCGCAGGACTTTGCTGCGGAGACCCTGCCCCTTCTAGAATAGGGCACAGAGTCAATGTCACAATTGCAGGTGGAGCAGGTTGTGTTCAGTGGCAACCTGTACCACCCTTCTAGAATCGGGCCCCAGGTATGAAATTTCCCCTGGTCAGGGTTCCTAAGAAACTCACCAAAAAGGGACAATTAAACTCAGAATTCACATTTAGCACCGGTTTTAGTGTGAAGTTTGGTACAGTAAAGTACAGTGTTCTGAATCACTGGAATATTTAACAGTTGAGTAACAATGCAGCCAATGCAGCCTGGCCAGTGCAGCTGCAAATTCCATAATTTTGCAGTGAGGAGAATCGGAGGATGATGGTTGGTAGGGACCGAGTAATCGACCAAGGGGTTTTCTTTCTGGTCTCAACAAGGTTCATTTTGTTATTGTTTGTTGGTGAGGTTACATAATGTGCTGAAATTCCAGAAAGTACTTGAACCTGTTCTGGGCAAATGGAGGGGGGAGACAGAGGTCTGGCTGAGGGTGGACTTTAGTAGTCTGTTAATTTGCTAAAGTGCTTACTGTTCAAGTCAAGTGAAGTTCATTGTTCTTCCAATACATATTAGTTTTGGACATTACAAAGGTGCAATTTGATAAAAATGCAATAGTATAAGCATGACAAAACACATTTCATGTTTACAATATTAATATAATGGGCAGATATAGAGGTTAAAAGGGTGAATATAAAAGTAAGTACACAATCAATCAGGTAAAAGGTGCATAGTGAAAGACTGACACGGCTGCTTTTCTTAATGCTTAGAGAATCTTTTCTCTTGGAGCTAATCACAGAGAAGAATTTGCTTATTATTTCGTATCCTCTTTAACCATAGGATGCATTAAAATAAATAATATCTTGTAATCTAATCTGTATTCACATATCTAAGCAAGAATTCTGTTAATAATTTGTCCCTATAACAATTATATAGAGGACACTGATCTATGATGCTAAATAAAGTCTCCTAAAAGCCTCTATTACATATAGAACTATAATCTTGGGAGAATAATACATAGTTTGTTGATTAAATTAAGTATACTTGGAGGTGATAATACCAAATCTGGCTCATGTGATCATCTTCTGGGATTTTGGAGCTATTGGTAGCATCAAATAATCATCTATAGCTGATCAGTTTTATTTTGGATGCTTACTGTTTCATCCTATCTTATAGGCTCATAGATTGTAAAAGTTTGAGGGCAATGCCTATATTGAACTCGGCGCCATATCTAGGTAAGTACTACTAGTTTAATTAAGACATCTGTTTTGTAGTCTGCTTTAATTAGTTGTTTATTTTACTGTTAAAGTTGATGCTTTCTGCTATGCCCTAACTGGTTGAGCACTACTAGTTCAGTTTAGTCATTTGTTTGGAACTGTAGCTGATAAAGTTGGTGCTTTATGTTTATAGTTATAGGCCAGGTTGACTTCGCTATGTTGTAAATTGCAAAATCGTTAGTTACATATATCGTTATCAGCCAGGTATAGCCTCATTCATAGGTCTGTATAGGGCTGGGCTACAGAGGGGATACAGGCAGTTGAGGAGGCTGTGGTGCACTCCTCTTTAGGGATATGCTCTGGAGGATTGGTCACTGCCTCATCTGCCAGACCTTAGTGGAGCCCCATGCTCAGATGGTGGTAACAAGAGTAGAAATATCCCAGCTGTGTCATCAGTTCAACTGGATCCCACCCCATCACACCTCCACACTGCCAGGCCCACTGGTCCATGGGGGTGGAGAGTGTTGGGAAGGAGAACAGGAAAGGGAGGAAGGGATAGCAACAGGAGGTTATCCAGCCCCAACTTCCAGATGGTGAATCACATAGCACCTCTAGAGGGCCCAGGTATCTGACTCTGCTTGTAGATTTCTGAGTTAATAAGAGGAAAGGAGGACAATGTGATGTCACCCATGGGGATGAACATGAACTGGAATATTTAGAGATCCACAGTGGCTGGAAACTCAATAATTAGAGAGTGCGTAAGGGTGGTAGGTTAAAATAAAAACATATGAATGTGACAGCAGAAGTGGACTGTTCGATCCATCTAGTCTGCCCATAAAGGCTAACCCCCCCTTAGGTTGTCCTTTTCCTGAGGTTCCAACACTGTTCCATGCTAGCTTAATCTCTCAAAGCATCTTTGCCCCCACCACCCCCGGGACAGGCCATTCCAAGGCTCCACCACATTCTCAGTGAAGAAGAACTTCCTAATGTTGCTCCTGAACGTACCTCCCTTTAGGCGCATGCTGTGACCTCTTGTCCATGCACCATTGTTCTTATGGAAGAGGCTCTGAGCCTGCTCAGAGTTTATTCCTTTAAAGTATTTGAAGGTCTCATTCATGACCCCCTGTCCATCATTTATTCTAGGGAGTTTATGTTGAGAAGATTTAGTCTTGTCTCATATGGCTCTTGAAGCAGACCCTGCACCATCTTCGTTGACCTCCGCTGCATAGTCTCCAATAAGTCTATGTCCTTCCTGATGTGAAGTTTCCAGAACTGGATGCAGTACTCAAGATGAGGCCTCACCAAGGACCTTTACAGCCAGATTATCACCTTGCATTTTTTACTTGTGATACCCCTGCTTATGCATTCGAGGATGATGCTAGCTCTTTGTGCTGCCCTTTCACATTGCCTTTCCACTTTCAAGTCATTGGATATGACTAACCCAAGATCTCTCTCTCAAGCTTTGTTTCTGCTAATTGTTCCCCTCCTAGAAAGTACTTTCTTTCCTGGTTGTGTCTACCCAGTTGCACAATCTTACACCTTTTGGTGTTAAATTTTAGCTGCCAGTTCCTGGACCATTCTTCCAGGACCATCATTCCATTTTATTTAGGTTTGATTCAAAGTGTTTTTCTCTGATCAAAGTGTTTTTGGCAAGAGTATATCTTCAGTTAAATTGTTCTGCAGGTTGTACTTACAGGTTTTGTTACTGTTTGTGCTTACAGATTACTGCTTTATTTTTCTGTAGCAAAGTGTTTTTTGCAGGGTGTACAGAATCTTCTGTTAAATTGTTACAGGTGGTGGTTACAGGTTTTACAGTTTTATCTATCATTAAGCTAAGCTTTCAGGGCTAATTACAGGAGCACATATGAGATACAGACTGAGGATAGCATCTGCATTTGTTGTTGGTTGATTGTTTCTGCTTTACCTCCTTATTTCTTTTGTCCATGGTTCTTCTTTCGTGCAGAAGGCCCATACCATCCCTACCACCCCATGCTACACTCCTTTTATGGAGTAGCACAGTAGTGACATTTCCGTAGCCATGCAGGAAGGGAGGATCAGAGGGATTCCACACAGTGACTTGACTTAGAGGGCACAGTTAACTAACTTGTTAAAAAAATTATAAAACTATATAAAGTTATAAAACTACAAAAACAAAATGTGTATATATATATATATATATATATATATATATATATATATATATATAATCATTTGCTTTCATTTTCCGTCTGATTACTCAGACCAGGTTATAAACTCAGCAACTCAACTGGAATGGATATTATTAACTGCAGGTACTGTGAGACACTTTTTAGAAGGGCAGTTATACAGGATTTTGGACACTGTCCTACATGCTGGGCCATCAGAGATCTAAGGGCTCAGCTCTGGGCAGCATGGACACTGATTGCTGGCCTCAAATCACATATTCAGGAGGAACTGTATTACAAGAACTGCCCACCATTTCCAAAACATCCAACTGAAGCACCTCATCCACAGAGGTAGTTGGTCTGGGAGGTTGGCAGGTGGTTAGGAGGGGCAAATAGGATGCCCCATCAGTAAGTGCTCACCAAAACATTACATACACAAACCATATAAAAACTACAAACTGGTATCTGCCTCTGTCTCTGAGAACAAACAAAGAGGCAGAGGACACTGAGCACAACAGCTAGCACTACAAAACTTGCCCATAGTAGGGACAAAAACAAAAAGGCAAAAGGAAATCCAAAACACTTCTGATCAAAGGAGACTTCATGATTTGGGTAGCTGATATCTACCTCTGGCTGGGGTTAATAGACAGATGTCTCCTAGGTACATCAGTGTTGAGAGACATTGACCACATTGCTAAAATTGCTAAGGAAGCAGGAGACAACATTGACATCCTGATACATATAGGGACTAACAATCTCTTCAGCCGATCAGTTGTGGACACCAAGGAACACCTGACCAGGCTGGGAGACAAACTGTCATCCATTTCAACCAGCATCTCCTTCTCTGAGGTCCTGCCGGTCTGGGAGAGGGGGGTAGATGAGCGGAAGGTCAGAGAAGGAGAGAAAGGGGAGCTAAACATGCGGCTCAAGGACTAGTGCCAGGAAAAAGGACACAAATTTGTAGGTAAATAGCAGCAATTTTGGGAGTGAAAGTTCTTTAAATTTGATGGCCTGCATCTGACTAAGGAGATAGTCAGTGCCTTAGGGCAGAAAGGTTGATGTCTTTGCAGAATATTTAAACTTAAGACAGGGAGAGGGTGCAGCACCCAATGCATCGGATGGGAAGAGCACCCCTACCCTCAGCTAGTGATCAAACAGGAGTTCAGCATGTTGGTAGTTCATTTTATTATCAGGTGAGAAAAAGGCTAGTCTCCCCATACAATGTGGAGGGGGAAAGAAATGGCCTTGCCCTACAACTAACACACCAAAATCTGGCCAATGAAAAATCATGAACACAAATGCTTGCAGTCTGGGAAACAAGATCCCAGACCTGGAGGCAACAATGACAGAGAATAAACTGGGCATAGTAGCCATTAGCAAGACATGGTTCACCAGTAAACACACTTGGGAGACTGCAGTACCTGGCTACATACTGTTCAGAATAGACCAAGGTGAAAAAAGGATGGGGGCGTGGTCCTTTATGTCAATGAAAATATCAAAGCTACAGAAATTCAGAATACACATAAGGAGCCAGAATAACTGTGGGTCACCCTGGAAACAGGAAATGGGACAGACATATGAACTGGGTTGTCTATAAGCCTCAGACCAGGGAGGACTTAGACATGTTACTGCTAGAAGATATACAAAGCACGTGAATAAGGGAGGTACTGCTAATGGGAGACTTCAACATGCCAGATATAGATTGATCAATACTAGCCAGAACATTCGCTAGAACTAGACACATAGTGGATTCCCAGGGAGAGCCTCAAACAATTAGTACAACAATCCACAAGACACAGGGCTATCCTGGATCTAGTGTTGACTAACAGGGCAAGGATCAGAGATCTCAAGTAGAAGAGTCACCTGGGGCCAGTGACAATCACATGCTATGGTTCAATTTGGCCATTAGAACTAAATCATCCCATTCCAAAGAAACATAGAAACATAGAATTTGATGGCAGATAAGGACCACTTGGCCCACCTAGTCTGCCCATTTCCCTACCTAACGGATAAGCTGAAGATCCGAGTTAACCAATAGCCTACTTCCTCCTACCCCCCACTAGAATTACCTTATGTCTGTCCCATGCATTCTTGAATTCCCCCACTGTTTTTGACTCTATGACCTCCTCAGGAAGGCCATTCCATGCATCTACAACCCTCTTTGTGAAAGCCTCAGATTACCTCTGAGCTGTCCCTCCTTATCTTCAAATTGTGCATCCTTGTTCTTGCACATATCTTTTTCTGAAATATGCTACCCTCTTGGACCTTGTTGACTCCCTTGAGGTATTTGAAAGTTTCTCTCATGTACCCCCTCTCCCTCCTTTCCTCAAGGGTACACATCTTAAGCTCCTTTAGTCTTTATTCATATGTCTTCTGGTGCAGACCTTGTACCATTTTGGTTGCCCTCCTCTGGACAGACTCCACCCTGTCTATGTCTTTGCAGAGATGGGGTCTCCAGAACTGTACACAGTACTCCAGATGTGGTCTTAACAACTGTCTGTACAGAGGGCCAAAAACTTACTGCATTCTTACATTGCTGGCCCACCTTTAGGTCACCTGATATGACTACCCCCCGGTCCCTTTCCATTTTTGTTGTTGTCAGTATCTCACCCCCCATTGTGTACTCTTCCTCTGGGTTTTTGTTTCCCAGGTGCATCACTTTGGTAGCACATGAGGTGGGTACCTGAAAGACGGCACCTTCAGAAACAGCGACACAATGTGGGTGAAAGCCCGAAAGGTGAGGGGACAGGCAAGGCGACCGGACGTGGGGTTGTGGGTTACCCTAGTGACAGGATGTTGCTATATGTACATGTGCGAGGGGGGGTGAGCATGGCCTAGGATGGGGTGGTGGCACTGCAGTTGGCTGCTGAGCTGCACCGTATCATCGGGAGTTGGCCTCCACTTGTGGTGTGTGGGGTTCCGGCTTTGGGTCTGGGTCTGGACGCAACTGCATTTTGTTGTGCCCTGCCCAAAACTTCTATTTATTTTGTTTTGTATCCCACCGACATGCACCCCTAGAGTTGAGAATCTTAAGTAGGGAGGTATGGGGGCAAAGCCCCTCCACAGAAAGCAAAGTATTTAAATCCCCGGCACTATTCAATCAATCTATCAATAAATCAATCAATCAAATCTTTATTTATTCAGGCGAACATCATTGAGCACAGCTCATTTGCAAGATGGACCTGATAAGGTCAAGGTTCAATAACTGGTACATGTATAGGAAGATTTAAAACACGTATATACTTATATACAGTAATCAAGGTTCAATAATTGGTATATGTACATGAATAATTAAAACACTTATATACAGAAATCAAGAACAGAAATTGTTTAAACATAACAGGATATGGTAGGAACATATGAGATGCACTCTAGGTAAACCAGTATGTACATATCAACATTGGCAGTAAACATGGCATACATTCAACATGATATACCCAAGATTCCAAAGATCCAAGGGAAGTCAATGTGACAAAGAGAAATAGTGATTGGATGACTGAAAGAGGTGGTCATAGACTGAGACAAGTGACATGGTAGGAAGGGGTACGCATGACTAGAGCAGGGGCTGGTGCTAGAACTGGGAGGTGAAAGGCAGTGATAAGGGCTAAGGTAGGAGCCTGGAGTTAATGGGAGAAGATTATAGCCAGGGGGTGAGGTATCTGTGGAGATGAATTCTAGGGAAGTGAATTGCCATGATATGATGGCAGCCTGAGAGGGGGAAGGAAAGAACTGCGAATAAACTAGAACTTGTGGAAGCAATTGCATTTTTCAGGGAAGAGACTTAGGTATAGATGCTTGAAGGATGCTAAGGATACCCGGTTGATCAGCTTCAAGGACTTTTGAATCGTGTTCCATGATATAGCTAGATTATAGCTGATAGCAGATCTCCCATGCCGGGTGTTGACTTTAGGCACTTGAACATAATGAAATTGTAGCTTCTTAGGCATAGGTGCCAGCTGTGGCTCTGAGAAGCAGTCTAATATATAGTTTGGAAGCATCTTAGTCAAAATTCTGTATGTCCACACTGCAGCATTTCTGTTTCTTCTGAGATGTAGAGATGTCCAACCGACTGCTGCATAGAGAGAGCAATGGTGAGTGTTAAATGGTAGATCTGTTATGAACCTCAGAGCTCTGTGGTATAGTGTATCCAATTTGCATAGGTAGGAGATAGGGCAGTGACTATAGAGAAGTCTGCATAGTCAATTACTGAGAAGAAATGTGGCCTGGACCAACCTCATTTTGGAATCTCTGTTTGAAAGTGCCTCATTCTAAAAAATAGACCAAGTCTCTGTGAAGCTTTTTAAAAGTTCTTCAATATGAACTGTGTAGTCAAGTTTGCTATCTATCCACACCCCAAATACTTGAATTTTCTACATAATCAAGGCTTTCACCAAGAATAGTGGATAGCTGGTGGAGGTTGTTTAGTAATGAGGGATTTGTATGGCTTTGGGTGGAGAAAAGCATTGCTTTTGTTTTCTTTGCATTTAAAAAGCTTTTTCCAATAATTGATGTTGTAGTATAGAAATTCTGTTTGTAGAACTTCACAAGCTGTAGCAGGCGATGGGTTGCTGACATATAAAACAGTGTCATCTGCGAACAAGTGTACAGTGGCTTTGGTAAGATTGAATCAATATTGTTAATATAAATGGCCAAAAGGATAGGGCCCAGGATAGATCCTTGTGGAACTCCTCTTAGAAGTGGTTTTAATGGAGATAGGTCTCCTTCAGCTTTCACTTGCTGTGTTCTTCCTGTTAGGTAACACCTGAACCATGTAAGGAGGATGGATCCAAGCCTATGGAGTGCAAGGAAGAGAATAGCAGCTCATGGTCCACCGTATCAAATGCCTTGCTTAGGTCAAGGAATACAGCACAAGCATATTCTTTTATCAGTTCGGTTTGTAATCGTTTGTAACTTTAGCCAGTGCAGAAATAGTACTATGCTTAGACCGAAACCGGATTGTGCTGGATTTAAAAAGATTAGATTCTTCAAGGTAATCTCTTAATTGGATGCTTACCAGTTTTCTAGCAGCTTAGATAGTACTGGAAGGATGAGATTGGCCTATAGTTGTTAGGTCCATGGGGTCCCTGATTTCAGTAGAGGAAAACTTGGGCTGTTTTCCAAGTTGCAGGAATAGAACCAAATTTTAAGGACACGTTAAAAGGGTGTGTTAAAGGAACTGCAAGTGCATGCATTGCAATCTTTAGAAAGTAGGGGTCAAGGGAGTCAGCACCTGCACTTTTTTTTATATCCATCTGCGAGATTAGATCCTCCACTTGTTTCAACAGAATCGGTTTGAAGGAGAAGGAGGATTCAGCTAACTGAGATCCTGTATACTGGGAGCTTAACTGAGCACGTAGCAGATTGGCTGGAGAGGTATCAAATGCAAGGCCAGCGGTTGTAAAATGATTATTGAATGCATCCAGTATTTCCATTCTGTCCAAGATTGTCACCTTGTTGTGGTGCATTTGAGCTGGTAGTGAAGTGCTAGGATCTTGTCCGTTATGCCCTTAATAGTGCTCCAGAACCTGGCAGGATTGTGGTATGAGGAGTCGAGTTCAGCCATGTAGTGACAGCCTTAGCATCCAGTACTTTCTTGGTACAGCTATTCCTGGCTTTCTTAAATATCAACCAGTCATTTGGGTTCTTAGTCTTCCTTGCCTTTTTCAAAGCTTATCTCTCTCAAGCAGGGCTGATTTAGGTCAGGTGAAAATCAACGACAAGATTTGTTTTAATTCGAACTCTAGTAATTGGTGCATGAGTGTTAAGGGCATCTAGTATTATGCTATTTAACACCTGATGAGCTTTTTCCACTGAGTCTGCTAGGTAGAACTCTTGCCATCTTGTAGATTGATTTAGATCATGAAGATATGCCTCAGAGTTGAAAGTTTTCTTGGATCTCCTCAGTAGGAATTTAGCTGGGGTGTTAGTTTACGGATGACCTTATTCCAGCAATAAGGCAGTGGTCACTTATGTCGCTGAACAGCACTCCAGCGTGCGTAAGAGGTGGGGTTTGTTCACCAGCATGATGTCAAGTAATGTGCTGTTGCTCAGATTTTTTGTTGATTCTTGTTGGTTTCATATATAAGTTGTGAAAACCATATGTATCACAAAATGATACTAAAGGAGTCGTGGCCTTGATAGCCAATTAAGGTTTAGATCACCTAGGATTATGGTCTCTTCAGTATCCATCTTGATTTGATTCCCCAGGTGGGCTAGAAGCTTATGATCCGCTGAAGGGGGCCTGTAGCAGCCAACTAGCTGAAATGCTGCAGTGTTGGAGAGAGCCACTTTGAGGGATAGACATTCGAATTCTTTGGGCATAGATGTTGCATCTAAGCAAGTTACAGATATATTGGATTTGACATATATAGCAACTCCCCCAACCCTTATATGGCAATCCGCTCTGAATATTTGATAATCGGGTAAGTTTATGTCTCTGTCTGCTGTGGCGGGTCTGAGCCATGTGTCTGATACCACAAGAAAGTCTGGCAAAGTATGGGCAACCCAGGATTGTGTCAACGTGAGCTTTTTTAGCAGACTGCAGGCATTGATATGTAGAAAGCTTAGACCTGGTCGAGTTAAGTCTGCTGGTGAGGTAATGCACTGTGGAGGTCCGAGGTTAATTTCCACATTTCCAACACAGATCAGGAAAAAATTAAAAGTTTCATAAGGGCTTCAAGAGAGAAAATGAGGAGACTATCTTGGTCCTCCTTTTTTCTATTCAGGGCTTCTGTTTTAAGATAAGCCAGTCAGGGTTATGGTTCGTGCCAATACACTCAATAGCAATCTGGTGAGTCAGGCATAATGGGGAACTGTATACCCAATAATGGGGTACTGAGCGAAATGTTGATAGAGCAATTTGCATCCCTACATGGAGGTTACCCCACTGGTTAAATTGTGGCATAGGTAGTGCATAGATAAGGATCCGGTCCTTCTTTAATAATGGTGAAATAGCGAGACTAGGAAGGTGGGACACACTTTTCAGTGTGACAGTGGCAGGGAGGATGTATTTTTCCCTGAACAACATGAAGAACATAGCCAGGAGTATCCAAAGGGATCCCCCCATTATGAAAGCAAGGTTGATGATTAAATGAAACTAGGAAACAACAGTGTAGTAGCAGGGAGAACAATAAGGAAGGGTTGCTGATTTGGCAGTACAGCAGTGGCAATGAGACAGATTACTGGATAGCGTGGCGTTGGGGGTAGGAATTGTAATTTGGTGGGAAAATTCCTATAAAAATAACATCAAGGAGGGGCAGGGTGGGTGGGCATAAATTTTGCAGGCTTTCCTGTACCTTCCCTGGCTGTCCCTCCTGGTTTTCTGGTCCCTGGAGGCGGCTAGGCGGTTGCTGCCTGCCCGCTGGCAGAGCGTAGCCCTGGCTCACAATGAGGGCTTCCAACAGGGAGCTTCGACTGGGAAGAGACAGAGGATGGCACAGGAGTTAATATTTAGGCAGGAACAAGCATTTCTGCTGGGCAATTCAGACTTAAATTATCACAACAAAAGGCTGTGGGGGGGCTGGGCGCCGTAGCGTCTGGCCCACTTTAAGTTAACAACAGGATGCTGTAATCACTTAACCACAGTTACACTTAACAAAAAGCCCCAAGGATTTCACAAGTACATGAAAACAGCTCTTTTTGGCAGATTATTCTTCCATGCACCGAGGATGTCAGGGTGACGAAATTGTTTTTGCCGCCCTGATGTCGCGATAATGAGAGTCGCCGTTTGGCGCTCACGATTATCACATAGAACCATTACTTTGCACTTCTTTGCATGAAATCTAAGCTGCCATACATTTGACCATTCTTCCAACCTTGTCAAGTCCCTTTTCATCCTTTCCACCCCACCCTGCATATAAACCCTGTTGCAGATATTTATGTCATCTGCAAAGAGACATACTTTCCCTTCTAGTCCCTCTGCAAATGTCACTTATAAAGACATTAAAAAGGACTGGCCCCAGTATTGAACCCTGCAGTACCCCACTAGTAACCTCTCTTTCTTTACTATGGACTCCATTTACTATTACATGCTGTGTCCTGTTGTCCAGCCAGTGTTTTACCCAGGCTATCACCCTGGGACCCACTCCCAGGATAGCTAATTTTTTTATTAATCTTTAGTGTGGGATTGTGTCAAATGCTTTGCTAACGTCTAGGTAGGCCATGTTCATAGCCCCTCCCTGGTCTACTGCTTTGGTCACCCAGTCAAAGAAATCAATTAGATTTGTCTGACATGACCTTCCTGCTGTGAACCTGCCATGCTGCCTTAGGTCATGTGCCACACTGGCCTCTAGGTACTCAACAATTCTTTCCTTAACAAGTGATTCCATCATTTTCCCTACCACTGAGGTCAAATTGACAAGTCTGTAGATTTCTGCCTCTGTCTTGGTCCCACTTTTGTTAAGGAGAATCACATCCACCCTCCTCCAGTCCTCAGGAGCCACACCATCCTCTCATGATTTATTAAAAAGGGTAGTCAGTGGTGTTACTAGTTCTTCCCTTAGTTCTTTTGGAATTCTGGGGTGAATCCCGTCAGGCCCCATTGTTTTATCCAACTTCAGTTTTAAGAGTTCTTTCAGAACCCTTTCTTCTGTGAAAGGACTAATATCAACCCCTATCCAGAGTTCTTCTATTGACTGGATTAGGGATTGCCTATCCTTTTCCATTGTGAATACTGAGCAGAAGTATTCATTCAGTATTCCTGCTTTTCACTGTCACTCTCTGCTCAACCAACTTCCCTTAATTCCAAGGCAAAAATATGGGACTTCAGAGATGCTGACTTTGACATGACGACCAACAGAGTTAAGCTAGCCCTGTCAAGAAGAAATACTGGTGAGGGCATACAGGCAAAGTGGGCAAGCATTATGGATGTAATACTTGAAGCACCATTCTATTGTGTTAGAGAAAAGCAAGAACAAACGAAGGAGGAAATCACTTTGGTTCTCAAAAACAGTAGCAGAAAGGTCAGAGCCAAAAGTCTGTCCTTAAAAATATAAAGAATGCAATGGGATAATGATAGGAGGCATACCAAATTTAGCTAAGGGATGCAGGGAAGCAGTAAGGCGGGCAATGGCTCCAAACTGAGGAATCACTAGCATGAACAGTAAAAGAAGGGACAAGACTTTCTATAGATACATTAGTGAAAGGAAAAAGTTCAGAGGGGTTATTGCTAAGATCAAAGAGGATAAGGGGGAGTGTGTGGAGGAGGACCAAGGAAAAGCATCTATTCTAAATAGATACTTCTGCTCAGTATTTACTGAAGAGAATGTAGGACAGTGCCCACAGCTCAGCACCATGGACACAGAGGGTAGGGAGGTGTGCACAAGTCTCTTCACAAAAGAAAGGGTCCTACAAGAGCTCACTAAGCTAAGGGTGGAAATGGTAATGGGACCTGATGGCATACATCCCAGGGTATTAAAGGAGGTAAGGTTGGAACTAGCAGAGCCATTAGCAGAACTGTCTAGTGAGTCTCTGAGCACAGAGAAGTCCCAGAAGACTGGAAAAAGGCTCATGTGATCCCGCTCCACAACAGTGGCAGCAGGGAGGAGGCAGGGAACTACAGACTAGTCAGTCTTACCTCAATATGGGCAAGATTATGGAGGCACTCCTTATGGAAAGGATAGTGCAACACATGGAATCCATAGGAGAACAGGATCCAAGACAGCATGGGTTTACAACAAGAAGGTCCTGTCAAACTACTCTCCTAGATTTCTTTGACTGGGTAACCAGAGTGGTGGACTAAGGGGGTGCAGTTAATGATGCCTACCTTGAATTCAGCAAAGCTTTTGATATTGTTCCACACAGAAGATTGATTAATAAGCTGGGCAGACTCAGGGTGTGTCAGAAGTTGGTCAACTGAGTGGAATACTGGTTGATGGGCAGAAAACAGAGAGTGGTGGTATAAGATATAAAGTCAGAAGTGTTGCAAGTCTCAAGTGGGTACATCAGGGATCAGTCCTGGGGCCAGTCCTCTTCAATATCTTCATCAGTGACATTGCAGATGGACTGGAGTGTAAGGTTTGTCTGTTTGCTGATGATGCCAAAATCTGCAACAGAGTAGAAGATCCAGATGGGTGGGCAGAATGAGAAAAGATCTCAAAAACCTAGTAAAATTGTCTGAGGAGTGGCAACTGGGGTTTAATGTAAAGAAGTCCAAGATCATACACCTAGGGAAGAGAAACTCTGAAGCTACCAATAGGTTGGGAGGGGAGTTGATGGCAATCACAAGGAAAGAAAGAGACTTGAGCATAATCATCACAGATGACCTGCAATCAACCAAGCAGACCACTAAAACAGTAGGTAAGACTGCAGAGATGTTGTGGTGTATTATTAGGGGTATCACAAGTCATAAGAGGAGGTAATTATCCCTCCTTACATGTATGTAGTGGGCAAAGTGGGCTTAATTCACTCCATAAAGTGATTCATGGAGCAAAAAGGCAGTTCACGTAGTGCTCCATAGCGTGAAGCGAGTGCTGTATTATAATGAGTAGCGAAGTCCATTGAAAACAATGACTTCACGTTACTTACGCTTTCTCCAGACCACTACTCCACCAAATTGTAAGGCAAAGTGCATTGAGACAATGCACTTCGCCTCACACCTTATTTTTAAGCTCTGAAGGCGAATTTTGAAGTGATTCATGGGATTTCAGGTCACATGGGCTCTATATTGATCTGCACAGCCTCAGTTTGGGGTACTGTGTGTAGGAAGGAGTAGGAGACAGTGTGCTCTGAGAGCTATCTGTGACTGAAACTTTCTAAAAGCTGTTAAAAAAGCATTTTTGCATTTTTTGGGGGGCTCAAACTTTAATTCACCAATTGTAGGAAACTCTCCTGTGCTCATATCATCGAGCATTTTTGGTTTTCTGTGGATTTTGAATGTTAATGTACAACATTGAGCGCGTGTAGTGAAAGACAGTGGAAGTGTGCTTTGGGGAGGGGTATATCTGTGGTTTAGGTAGATTTAAGTTGGATAAATAGTGATTTCTTTGTTTTTTGGTTATATTTTAGTTATATAAGTGACTGTGTTAATGTACACAGAGTAATACTGTCAGTAACTGTTGACATTTTCTTGCTGATTGTGTGTTGTGTGGATCTGGTGCAGCAGTTCATAATTTCAGGTTGCTTACATTACAATACATGGCATATTACTGAACTTTTCAATTTGCTATGCATTACTCATTCACCATTGTAGAAAAACTGTTCTGTGTGTGTGTGTGTGAGTGTGTGTGCAGTGTTGCCTGACATGAAATAATACACCTTTTATTGTGCCACAGACTAGTGTAATTGCAGGCACAGCGGTGTGAGCCTACTATCCACTGCAGCTGCCTGATTTTGTCCTGCGATCGTAGTATCTGTTCTTTGTTTTGCTGCTTGTACTGCTGGAAAAATCTGCAGTCAGTGCCCCCCTCCCTCCGGACAAAATAATTTTTACAAAGATTGTATTGTTTTAGTGACCTCATAAGCACCACTGGTTACTGAAGCTGTTTTTCATTGTGTGACAGACTAGTCTATTATCTGTTGCTGAAGCTACAGTTGTTTTTTGGCTTCACATCAGTGCCCCCAATCAGAGAGTGAATGTATCAAAATCTAAATTTGGCTATAATATTGGGTTGATCCCCAAAATGCCCAAAAGACATGTAAGCAAAGCTGGTTCTCACCATGGCAATACTGTCAGTAAGATAGTCTGTTGGTGTGGTAGTATGCAGGCAGAAAGTGCACTTAATGATGTGAGGAAAGGTATTTCTCCTGCAATGTTTTTACAGCCCAATCAGTAGCTTCACTCATAGTTGGAGGAGATGATGTTTACCAGCCGCTGGTGTTAGTGTTACTGGTGTTAGTGGTGGTGGTAGTATTAGTATTGGTGCATCAAGTTCTAATTCCAACCATGTACCGTATCCAAAAATATTGAGTGTGAGGCAGTGAAAGTGAGTGGCAGCATAGATGATGTCATACTTCCAGTAACATCCAGTAACTGAACCTGAAGATTCTGATAATCATGTTAACGATAGCATACAATGTGATATTCCATCCACCATGGCAGTTAATGTCATGCATTTTCCATGCAGTGATTCACAGTGTGGTGAAAAAATATCAGGTGATGGTGGTGTAGATGCTAATGAATGTGATGATGACGATGATGTTGCTGTTGCTGCAACATGCAAGCATCCAAGCAGAAGATGTGGATGTGTATGATGTTGATGAATATGATGATGACGTAATTGACCCCAGTTGGGAACCAGAGAAAAAGAAATTAAAAGTGGCTGTGTCTGAGTCTGTTTGCAGGAATCCCCACCCCCCCACCGGAAAAACTTGTGATTTACTGATTTTAGTTGATGATGACAAAACAGTAATAAAAATGAGAGATAGTCCAGTTGCAGTCCAGGTGTGCAGTGCCCGAAACATCACGTGCCCCTCCCCACTTCAGTGCTTAAAATAATGGACTTAAATAAGCCACATCACAGAAATGTTAAAAGCAGAGCATCACAATCCCTTGTTTGGGATTGTTTTTGTTCAAGATGCAAATGATGAGTCAGTTGCAAACTGCCAGGTTTGCCATGTGCATGTGAGTCGAGGTAAAAAGAAGAGCCATCTGGTCACAGGAGGAAAGCATGCACATCTTAAGAATAGGCACTTGGCACTGTGGACCCAGCACAAGTTGGCAGCTAATACCACAGTGGGGCATTCAACCTCATCACCGGCAACCACAGTGAGCATGTTATCCCCTTCCAAGAATGTTAAGTCCAGTAGTAAATTAAACGAGTGCAGTACTGAGGTAATAAGAGCACAGGACTACTACAGGCATGATGAGGTGGAGGACCATAATGTCTTTGAAACATTGTCGAGTGCTGGTTAGCGTAGCAGTTTTGGTGGTGGTGCTGAATGCAGTATGTCTAGTGCAAGTGGTACATCAACCCCGGTTGGCAAATCTGGCAAAATAACAGCATTTCTGGGTTTGTCATCATCACCTGTGCAACCGTCTTCATCAAATGTCACAACTCCACCCCTGCCAATGCCATTCATCACAGAGCACAACCATTTGTGATCACACCCCATGTAAAACATTTAAGTCAGCCCATGTTACAGAGTGTTTTGTGCATAAGCTGAAGTACCCCCCCCAATCATACAGTGTCACGTGAACTTAATGCTGCTGTAGCGGAAATGCTGGCAGTTGATATTTTGCCCTTCTCCTTTGTGGAGAATTATGGGTTCTGGCCATTTGCTGCACATGCCTGTCCAAAATGGAAAGTCCCATCCAGGACATACTTTTCTATCCATGCTATCCCCGAGTTGTTCCGCACTGTGTCCGACTCAGTAAGACATGCCCTTCAACATTCCTCCTCTCCATTCATGCATTTAAGTATGGATATGTGGACAAGTGTAAAAAGAGCAGGCAGTTCACATTAGTGTATAACTGCACACTGGGCGCAGGTGCCGGGGTTGTTTGTGATGTTGGTAGTGTGAATAATCAGTGCAGTAAGGTGGATTGTCATGGTAGCAATCTTCCAGGAATTCAACAGCATGCAACGATTGCTATGCACATGTGACCTGTTCACACACTGGTGAGAACATGTTGGACATGGTACTGACTGAAATTGACAAATGGCTAAACCCTCTGTCCCTGAGAGCTGGGTTCATAGCAAGTGACAATGGGTCAAATGTGGTGAAATGCATCAAGAATGGTGTTTTTTATCATGTTCCATGCATGGCCCACTGTTTAAATCTTGTGGTGCAGGAGTTTCTGCAGCACCCTGATGTAAAGGAAATGCTGACTGTTGCACAACGTATCTGCTCTCACTTTTCAAGATCTGGAAAGGCCTGACCAGCTGCGGCAGTTGCAGATACAAAACAGCCTGCCTCAGCACCGCTTGAAGCTGGAAGTTGTCACCGATAGAACTCCATTTTATACATGGCAGAGGTTGTATGAACAATACAAAGCCATCTCAGAATATCTTGTGATGCACACTAGCCATGACAGTTCAGGGGCCTCCATGTCTATGATGACTGAACAGTTGCCCTCATGGACTCTGTAATAACAATTTTGTGGCCTTTTGAACATGCCACACAGGCAGTGAGTGGGAGTCTGCCTCCATTAGCCAATCAATTCCACTGCTGTGGGTGCTGAGGCAGACATTGGTGAATGTACAGCATAGCCTTGATGTTGCCAGAGATGGTGGTAGCAGTATGTTGCTGCAACACATGCTGACAGTATTCGACCAGAATCGTCACATTGTGAGCATTTAGCATAGTGACAACTTTGCCATAGCAACAATGCTGGACCCACGATACAAACTGGAATTGCATCAGTACTGGAGGGAGGGCCTGAACAGGTAAAAAATATCAGTGGTCAACTGGTGCACTTGGTTCATGGGGCACAGAAGTCATGTGCCAAGGTCAGCAAACCTCAGCAGCATAATCCAGCTGAAGGTGTACCTGTAGGACTATCAAGCATATCCTGCAAGGGGAAGGGGACAGCAGTTCAAGGTGGTCTGTCATCCAAAGCAGCTGGCATCAACCCACTTTGGGAGGCTTTGTCCCAAGTGGGTATTTGTGAAATAAATGATTCAGGAGAACAGGATGATGCATCAACAACTGGACTTAGTGCGGCTCAGAGAATGGTTGAGTCATATTTGTCTGAAAACAGGCATCTGACAATAACTGAAGATCCTCTTTTGTACTGGAGTGGAAAGGTCAGTGAATGGCCAGAGCTGACTGCAGTGGCACTGAAGTACCTCACATGCCCACCCTCCAGTGTAAGTGTTGAGAGGGTATTCAGCTCAGCAGGTGCAATAGTCAGGGATCATCGGACAAACCTGTCTCCTGCAAATGTTAGTTTGCTAACATTCATTAAAATGAATGAGAGGCACATACCAGCACAGACTGCAACCTTGGTATTCATACCAGCCTACTCATGGTGGTTTCATGATGTGGAAATGACCATCCTGGTGCACTGGCAGTGGCTGCCTGAAACAGCCACCACTGATGTAGATGATGACACAATGGAGAAAGAATTTCCCAGTGGTCAGACTTCAGACATAGATGACTGTGAGGCAGCTTTCTTTATGAGGATGATGATGTGGTTAATGTTGGCAGGTTTTAACTGAAGTTGTTAAAAGGTGGTGCCACCCCAGACCACCACCACCAGGACTGATGTTAGCCACTGCCACCACTGACATGACTGAGTCCGTCTGACCCCAGACCACCACCACTGGGACTGATGTTAGACTGCCACCACTTTCCAACATCAGGCACCCTCTCCCTTGGGCTTGGGCACACCTGCAACATGCAGAAGTCATTTCATTAGATGACCATGACCGTCATTAACGACGGACTCCAGAAGATGCACATGAAATCTGTGAAGAAGTAGCAAATAAGAAACCATTACAGACAAACGCAAAATATGATTCCCCAAAAAAAATACTTACCTTGATGTGCTTGAGAGTTATCCATTTCAAATTTCAAAGCAAAAAATTCTCATTGAGCACTAGAATGTGCACACCAACAGTTTCTGTGACCTGTGATACGGAACAATACCATGAATACATGTCCATGTCAACCCCCCTCCTCACCTACAAAATACACAAACATATATCTATATATATCTACTCACCAAGGCTACTATTAGTGTACAAAGGGCACCCTTCCATCCAGTTGAGATGATCACATTGCATTTGTTTGAATCACCTCGCAGAACACATTGGACCAGCAACAGGATGCTCACAGTCATCATTTTATTCTGGGGGACTTTGCATGTGATGAAACACTCCCCTTTCACTGTGTTACCACTTGTCAATTTTCTGCACACAAGGACAATGCCTTTTGGGCATGCAGAAAAATTCTGGGGACTCTGTGCCACCACTGTGTGCATGACTGAGTGAGCCATTAATTCTTAGGGCCCTATGTATATGCTGAAAAGATTTCATTTCACTGTGTTACCACTTGTCAATTTTCTGCACACAAGGATGATTACTTTTGGGCATGCAGAAAAATTCTGGGGACTTTGTGCCACCACTGCGCGCATGACTGAGTGTGCCATTAATTCTAGGGATGCAATTTGTGTGTTGTGTGATTGTTGTGAGCTCATGATGTCATACTGGCATTATCAATTAAAGCAGCATTGCAAGAATGTTGTGACAATGTTGAACTGTACTTTTTATGCTACTTTACATTGCCACAGCCACTAGTTACCTTCAAGTCGTGCCATGAATCATATGCCTCTTTTCATAATTTCTGTCTGCTTTACTTAGTTGACTACTTTTTTCATGTATGAAAAAAAAATGAGCATGCCTTTCAATATTGTTCTGACTAGGTTTGTATTTATTTGCAACTGCTTTTCAATAAATATTGTTCCGTGGTGTCATAAAACACTGCCTGCTACATAACTGTTAATTTACAACAGAAGTGATAAGTAACAACTATCTGATGTAATGAAGAAAAGCAGTGGAAAACAATGACAAAGACCTGGTCAGCACCAATTTAAAAGGAATGCTCCTTTCATTATTTCACACATGAAAAAAGGTAGTACAGCAGACTCAACTACTGGAAATTCTCATATCATTCCAGTCAGGATGTAAGT
The DNA here is from genome assembly GCA_016271365.2 of Neoceratodus forsteri. NCBI lineage: Eukaryota > Metazoa > Chordata > Ceratodontiformes > Ceratodontidae > Neoceratodus > Neoceratodus forsteri. The sequence goes on from CM057451.1 coordinate 423,066,285, forward strand.
AAAGGAAGTTGTAACATACTGTAGCATTAAAAAATATAGGTCAGAGTTCTCAACAGATTGTTGCGCTGCTGCTTTACAGAGATTCAGCATGTTACATAGTTATGGTGATGCACATAACCTAATATGTGGGCGCCTTACTTCCAGGGGAATATTTCTTTCTCCACATAGTACAATACATTTTTGAGAAAACCGCCCGTAATTTCATTACAGTGTGTCACGTGATGGAGGAATTCCCATTCAGAAAAGCCACCCACATTCTGCCTGTCTTTGTCAGCAACGCTAGGACGTGATGCCAGGGGGAGCGCAGGTGCATGCTCCACTACAGTGAATGTCCGGCAGCTATCCCAATGTTTCGTTATGTTATAAGGTTCACTTTGCGGTGAAATGTGGGAACATTTCCACTAACAAGGCTCTTCTTACTGGAAACATGCCCACACGTTTCACCACAAACTGATCTTTATAACATAAAGCAACATTCAGAAAGCTGCCGGACAATTGGACAGTCATTGTAAAGGAGCATGCACCCGTGCTCTCCCTGGAATCACGTCCTAATATTGCTGAGAAAGGTGGGCAGAATGTGGGCAGCTTTTCTGAACGGGAATTCCTCCATCACGTGACACACTGTAATGAAATTACGGGCAGTTTCTACAGAAATGTATTACACTATAATGAAGGAGCAAAATTCTCCTGGAAGGAAAATATAGTATTAAACAACAACAAAAAAAAACACATAAAAACAGTACAGAACAGTAGTGGGGTGGGAGGGGGGTCCAGAGAACAATCCCTTAATGTGGCCATGGGATGCCGTGGTGGTCCCGCAACAGGTGCAGCATTTTGAGTATTTGCTGCTGCTGTTGTTGGATAGTGTCGACCTGCTGCTGCACAGCACCTACTCTCTGATTATTCTACTCCAGGGCAGCCCACACCAGGATAATGTTGGCCTTTGTTGCAGGGACTGTGATGGGGTCCACTGCAGGCGGAAACCCAAGTAGTGGTGGTGGTAGAGAGGGTGGTGCTGGTGGCTGTGGTGGTGGTGGTGGTGCAGCTGCTGTATTGGTCCTCCTCCTGCTGCAGCAGTGAGGCACAACTTCAACCCCAGCAGCACCCTTGACCACTGCCACAGAAGGGCCAGTAGGTGGACGCCTGGCCCCTTGCGTGGCAGCCTGCCACTCCACCTTGTGGTGGTTCAACATGTGGTTGTGCTGGCTACTGGTCCCCAAATGTGTCCCCTGGGGGCCACGGCGTACCAGCACACCACACAGGTGGCACACCATGACTGTGCTGTCTCCCCCCACAGAGTTCAAAAACTCCCACACTGGAGAGCTATGGGGGGAGACCAGATACTGTCCTCGCACCACCTATGTTTTCCTGGGGCACCTCCTGTGGCTGTGGAGCTGGTGAAGGGGGTGCTGCTGGAGCCCCTACAGCTGCTACCGGTGGTGGTGGTAGTGGCACAGCAGGTGGATTCACAGCAGCCACCAGTGGCACTGGTGCTGCTGTTGCTTCTACAGGGAGTGAAGCAACACCCAAGAGTCGGGAGTGGTCCAGCATCACATGACCACTCCAAGTGTCCACATTCCCCTTCTCTGACCGCTCCCATGGGCCAGTGACTCTCCTTCTCCAGTGACCATCCTTTCACACAGTCCTGACCCCCGACTATTAAAAGGCAATCCACAGTCGGCGCTGCTACTTCACCAGCGGCCCTTTTCACTCTTGACCTCTCAGACACATACTCACACTGACACACATAGTCACACACACACAAAACAAAACAAAACTTATAAAAAAAAAATTCACTACCAAAAAAAAATCACAAACACAATACAAAAACTAAATAAAGATATAGCTTTTTAAAAAGCTGTGATTTTCTTCAGACACAAAGGCAATAAAGCACTTTCTGCCAATAGCGCAAAACTGCTGTCCTCTTCACAAAGCCTTCTCCTTCTACGACTGCAAAGGAGAAAGTGAAACTGCTTCTCTGACTCACTTCATTCCTGCCTGGCTAAAGCATGTGACTTACAGTACTGTAAGCCATGTGATTTGTGAGGGGCTGCCTATTTACTTGTCACTTCGCCTTACTTCGCATTAAGGCATAATGACAACACGAAGTAATAATGACAACGTGAAGTGAGCACTTTGGGGTGGCCACTTCGTGTTGTGCTCCACCAACGCGAAGTGGCCACTTCGTGCTCACTTCGCCAGTGGATTAAAAATTCACTGCATCTCTACTTGCAAGACACTGGTTAGGTCCCATCTGGAGTACTGCATGCGGTACTGGAGTCCACATCCACACAAGGACATTAACAAAATGGAGGCAGTCGAGAGAAGAGCAACCAAAACGGTGCAGGGACCGAATCAGAAAACATGAGGACAGATTAACGGTCTCAATATGTATACCCTAGAGCAAAGGATGGAGAGAGGTGATAAGATCAAAACATTCAAATATCTTAAGGTCATTAACAAGGTGAAAGATTCTAACATGTTTCAATACAAGAACAAATATTTGTCAATGCCGAATGTTTGCTTGCTGGTATTAGCATTGGAAATGCAGGAGTTAGAGAGATGCAGAGTAGGAATGGCAGTGAAGTATTGAACTTCATGCCAACCCCACCTCCACCTTGCAGAGACAGACAGGCATTGGGGCATGCATTTGGGTTGTCGCCCAAAACGTTCATGCCATTTCAGCTCACCCTATCCTGCAGACACTGACAAGTGTTGAGGTGTGCCTTGGGGTGTTCGGCTTTACAGTCACCCCACTCCATAAGGAGATACACTGAAATGGGTGCAATATAGAATGGGGTGAACTGTGGGGCCAAAGAGTCCAAGGCACAGCTCGATGCCTGTCAGTGGCTGCAGGGTGGGGGGTGGGATTGGAATGGCATGAGCATTACAGTCAGCAATCCAAGGCACACCCCTGATGCTGTCAGTCTGTGCAGGGTGGGATGTTATGGTTAGAAACCGTAATGCCCCAGGCATGTGTTGGTATTTGCAGTACAAATTTTCAACATGGCCATTTTGTGGCCCCCACCTCATGAAAGCATTTGGGACCTCTTCTCATGAACAGTGGCACTGTGATTTTGTCAATGTGTCCCAAAATTTGAGTTTCCACAGTGACCGTGCCATTGTGCGCCAGATGTATGAAAACACAGATCGGGCAGGATGTGAAGAATGACAGCTGTACCATTCATAGGGAGGTGTGAAGAGATGGCAATGTTGAAAATCTGTAGTGAAAATATTAAAAATGCTCAAACTTCTGAGTGTACATGGAAACTGTGCAAGCACTGTCGAGTAACACAAGTCATTTAGTGGAATTATTTCACCAAATTTTCAACATAGGCATTTTGTGACCTCTGCTCATGAACACTGTCACTATGATTTTCTTAATCTGTCCGAACATTGATTTCCCACAGCAACCACGGTATTCTCGCCAGATGTGTAAATGCATATTTCGGGCAGGATGTGAAAATGACAGCTGTACTGTTCATAAGGAGGTCTGAAAAAATGCCAATGTTGAAAATCTGGAGTGAAAATACTACAAATTTGCGAGAGTTATCAAGGTGTATGGAAACTGCATCACACACGCTTGTAACACAGTCATTTTATGGACATTTGTCACCAAATTTTCAACATAGGCATTTTAGGACCTCTGCTCATGAACAGCGTCACTGTGATTTTACATACGAACATACATACAAACATATGAACATACGAATCTGCCAGCAGAACACACCAATCGGTCTATGTAAGTCTGCCCGAGTGTGCAGCTAGCACCCTAGATTGCAGCTGCCCCAGCCTCCTCCCCTCAGTTCCTCCCCGCTTGTCCCAGCCCCTGCCCCCCAACTCTTCCTCTTGCTTTATCCCACTCCTCCTTAAAGCTATTGACTGTCCTACATGTTACCACCCCCTCTGGCAGCGCATTCCAACTAGACACCACCCTCTCAGAAGTAGTGCTCCTCATTTCCCTCTTGAAACATCCCCTTTCAACCTTAGTCCGTGCCCTCATCTCTCTCCACTCCTTCAGTTTAAACACCCCTCAGTGCTAGGTTTATTTACCCCCTCAGGTATTTAAATGCTTCAATCATATCCCCCATCCTTCCTCTACTCCAGTGTGTACATGTTCAGCTCCTTCAGCCTAACTTCATATTCCTTTCCTTCCATCCCCTTTAACATTTTTGTTGCCCTCCTTTGCACCCCCTCCAGTAACTTTATATCTCTCCTCAGGTATGGCTCCAGTATTGCACACAGTACTCTAGGTGCAGTTTGACCAATGATCTGTAGAGAGATAGGATCACATCCCTGTGTCTGGATGAGAACCCCTTGTGATGCACCCAGCATCCTGTTTGCCTTCACTGTTGCTCTCGTGCAGTGGGCTGAGTTGTTCATGCTCCCAGTTACCAACACCCCTAGGTCCTTCTCCTCCTCTCTGATCCCAACCAATAGTCCCTCTTCTGGTTCTTAGCCCTGAAGTGCATCACCTTACACTTCTTTGCATTGAATCCTAGCTGCCACTCCACTGACCATGTCTCTAGTTTGGTTAGGTCCCCTGCAGTTTTCCCATCCATCCTCTTCATCCACCACCGCCCCCAATTTGGTATAATGTGCGAACAGACTAACCCTGCTCCCCACTCCATGTGCTATATCAGAGATAAAGAGCCCAAATAGCACCGGGCCCAGCACTGACCCCTGCGGCACCCCGCTTGTCACTGCTCTGGGTGCCGAGAGCTCCCACCACCACCACCCTCTGCACCCTCCCCTGTAACCAGTTCTCTATCCATTTAGTCAGCTTTTTCCCACCCCACTGCCGTCAGCTTCCCCCCAGTCTCCCATGAGGCACTGTATCAAAGGCCTTACTGAAGTCCAAGTACAGGACATGTACCGCATGGCCCTGTCCAACTCCCTTGTCACCCAGTCACAATACTCTGTTAGGTTGGTTTGACAAGACCTCCCTGAGACGAACCCATGTTGCCAACCATCTTGGAGGCCATTACTGTCTAGGAATGCCACCAGCCTCTCCTTCAGTATACCTCCATAAGCTTACCCACTATGGACATGAGACTTACTGGCTGATAATTTCCTGGCTCCTCCCTAGGCCCACTCTTGTGTATGGGCACCACATGGGCCACCCTCCAGTCCTGGGGCACACACCCCGTTTCCAAGGAGGTGTTGAACAGATCTGTCAGTGGCTCAGCCAACAGCTCTGCCATCTCCCTCAGCACCCTGGGGTGGATGGCATCAGGACTTGGTGCCTTGTCCACTCTTACTGCCCTCAAACCCTCTAGCACCCTACTTCCTGTGATCACTTTGTCCGTCACCTCCTCCTCCCTTTCCCCACCCCCCAGCCCATTCTGGTAGTGGACCATCCCTCTCCTTAGTGAAAACAGAGCAGAAGTACTCATTTAGAATTTCCACTTGCTCCTCCCCCTTTTCCACCCAATCTCCTTCCCGCTTTATCCTCACAATATGTTCCTTGCACTTCTCTTTTCCCTGACATACCTAAAAAGTCCTTTCCCTCCGTTATGCCCCGTGTGTAACTTAATTGACTGTAGGCCTTAGCTTTTTTCACCCTCCTAGCAACCTTGCTTGACCAACTCCCAAAAGCCTCCTTATCCTCTCCATTCCCTGTTCTCTTGTACTTCCAGTATGCAGCGTCTTTGCCCTCACCCCTTGCAGCACTTCCTTGTTCAGCCAGCATGGTTTCTTGCCTCTGCTCTTCTTACTCCTGGCCCTGGTGCAGGCTACTGTGGCCTCTGTTAGCCCAGTCTTTATGACTCCCCACTTTTGTTCTGCATCCATCCCCGGCCTTATATCCTGGAGTCTCCCTTGCAGTATTGCTCCCATCCTCCAAAGTCCACCCTAATAAAGTCCACCACCTTAGTGCCCGTGCCTCCTGTCTCCTGCCCAGCATGACAACGAGCCACACTGTTTGGTGGTCGCTACCTGCTAGTGGGTCCTCCACCCTTACCTCCCTCACCCCTCCCCATTTGCAGTACTAGGTCCAGAGTGCTACCAAGCCTAGTAGGCCCACTACCAATTGCGTCAGAAGGCCATCCTGGAATGCATCAAGGAGCACCTGCTCCCTGGTACTGCTAGTGGCTGGGGTGCTCCAGTCAACCCTGGTGAGGTTAAAATCCCCACTATCACCACTCCCCTTCCACACCCTCCTTATCTGCTCTGCCAACTCCCCATCCAGTTCCTGGATTGGGCTGGTGGTCTGTATCACTCCCAGACTCAGCTTTCTGCCCTTAGGAGTCAGGAGCTGCACCAAAGCCTCTGTCCTCTCCTCTTCTCCCTCATCCCTTATGCATTTAATCCCTTCCCTCACATAGAGTGCAACCCCCTTCCAACCCCCGGTCCCTGCTGTATATCTGTATTCAGGATTGCCAAGTCCCAATCATGGTACTCTGTGGCCCAAGTCTCTGTCACTGCAGCAATGTCCACCTTCCCCTCTGAAAGGAGTGCCTGAAGCTCTGCAATTTTGTTCCCCAGGCTTCTTGCGTTGAGAGAGACCACCTTCCACCCGTACCCCTCCTTCTCCTTACTCTTCTCCTCCTTGGCCTGTGTCCCTCCTCCCGGTAGTCCGCACCCTTTCTCCTCCTTATTCACCGGGTGGTGGTGCTTCTTTATTACACTCAGACCACTCTGCCGCCCCTCCCAGGGTTACTATATCTCCGCCTTTACCTATATCTGGGGGTGAGCTCATTAGGCTCCCCAGTCCAGACCTTTCTACTAACCTCAGTCTTTGGCCACCACCCCACTAGTTTAAATCCACCTTGGTAGAGATATACCCCTCTAATCCTGCCTTTAATACTCCCCTCCCCTTCCTGTTCAAGTGTATCCTGTCCCCTGTGTACAAGTCACCATTTCCCCAGACCCTACCCCAGTTAGTCACTAACCCATAATTTTTGGTGTGGCACCAATCCCTCAGCCCCCTTGAACTCCTCAATCCTACCCTTCCTCCCCATGCTTGCACATGGTACCGGGAGTAACTCCTAGAATGCCACTGACTCCCCCACCTCCTCACACTGCCTGCCCAACTACTTAAACCTCCCCTCACTACTTCCACAGTTCCCCACCGTCATTTGTACCCATGCAACAGTAAATGAGTTTCTTCCTCCCCTCACTGCACACACTTGAGGCAGTGCCTGCCCTGCCCCTCCTGCAGTCAACCTGGGATAGCTTCAACCCAAATACAGCTGTGCCTTTCCCCTTCTGCCCCATTTCACCCCTTCAGTATAGAATCTCAGGATGAGTACCCCTCCTCCTTAGCCCTTTCCTTCTAATGCCCCTTCCACCACCCCAGTATTCAATCTTCCTGCCCTTACCCTGCCAGCTGCACCCTCTGTGACTTCTGTATCTGTACCCTCTACTTCCCACTCACCCCTTTTCTCTGCCTTATTCCTCCCATCTCCCTTGAACCCCTTCCCAGCCTGACTACTTCCTACTGGGCTTCCCATGTCGACCTCCCTCCTCCCTGCTGATTTCCAACCCCTCTCCTATCCCTGCTGTTGTCGATTTAGAGCCCCCATTCCTTCTACCCCAATAGTGATGCCCCTCCCATCCTTCCCCCTTCCGTAGCCTTCTCTCCTCCAGTCACCACCCCTCCTTCCTTACTAGCCCCTTCTACCCTTTCGTCCTCGCTATCTCTTCCCTAGCTGTTGCCATCCCTCTCATGCCCCGCTTGTCCTCCCCCCTTCAGTATGTTCCTGCTCCCCCTCTCTCTCCCATAGCAGAGGCTCAAATCTATTCCTAGTCGATACCCCTCCTATATCTCTTCCCCTATTGGTTTCCCCTCCTACTTGTTCCCTCCATGCCACCCTGGTCCCTCCCTATCTGCAGCCATCTGCTCTCTCCCTGGTATTCCTCGTGGTCTCTTCCTCCCCAACAGGAGGCCCCCTCGCCTCCGGTACCCCTCCTTCTCCTCTCTTTTCTGCTAGTGCCTCTGATACTGGGGTCGGTTTCAGTCCCTAGTTGTTCTTCCTCCACCCCCCTTGCCATCCCTATTCCCCCCCAGCTAGGATGCCTACCATACTCATCTGCCCTGCCACTTAGACTCCTCCCTAACCTCCACAGTTCCTCCCTCAAACTAGCCAGTCATCTACAGACCATACCCCCCATCCTCCAAGCCCAGTCCAGGATCATGGCAGACCCACACCCTGTACACACCACCACCCTTCAAAAGATGCCCGCCTATTGACGTGTGGCACCTGCCCCATTTTGGCCCCATCTTATGTTACTCACCTCCCAGGTTCTGTACCTACTACAACTGTTATGCCCCTATTTACTCAAATTCCTGCACCCCACACTAGTCCCCTACTGGCCCCTTGCGACCAGGGTAATTCAGTCTCAAATCTCATCCGTTATATACAGTATTACTATAGCAATCCTAAAGCCTCCTTGTCCATTTTTCACCCCTCAGATACCATACTTTTTGTTCTCAGCTCTCATATAGTTTCATTTAGCCCAGTTAGAAATCCTATTGCACTCCAAGTATTACTCAACTCAATTAGAGAAATAAACAGAACAAATAATATTTATGTTTACAGCAGTCATAACAGTATAGCTCAGTACTTAGCTCAGTTAGAGAAATAAACAGAACAATTAAATCTGTATTATTACAGCACTCTCGAAAGTATCCAATCATTGCTTTGTCTCTCCCCAGAGGCCCTGCTGTAATATAGGACCACAGAGGACTCTAGATGGGAGGGTGGGCAACTCTAAAATCCCGGCAGAGCTCCATTGAGCTCGCTCACTCCCCCTCTCTCACTCACTCCTTCTGTTTCTCCCAGTGCTGCAGGCTGCCCTTTTGTACTGGGCTGCTGCCTGTGTTGGTACCTTTTTCTGTCCACAAAGAAATCCACAGCAGTCCCAACAGAGCTCCGTTGAGCTCACTCACTCCCCCCCCTCACTTGCTTGTTCTGTTTCTCCCGGTGCTGCAGGCTGCCCTTTTGTACAGGGATCCTGCCTGCGTTGGCACCTTTTTCTGCCCACAAAGTTCTAGCTGTCCTGACAGAGCTCCGTTGAGCTCGCTCACTCCCTCTCTCTCACTCACTGTTTCTGTTTCTTCCAGCGCTGCAGGCTGCCCTTTTGTACTGGCCTCCTGCCTTCATTGGTGCCATTTTCTGCCCACAAAGAGATCCACAGCAGTCCTGACAGAGCTTTGTTGAGCTCACTCACTCACCCTCCTCACTTTCTCATTCCATTTTTCCCTGCACTGCAGGCTGCCCTTTTGTACTGGGTTCCTGCCTGCATTGGTGCCTTTTTCTGCCCACAAAGAAATCTGCAGTAGTCCTGACAGAGATCCATTGAGCTTGCTCACTCCCCCTCTCTCACTCACTCATTTTATTTCTCCCGGCGCTGCAGGCTGCTCTTTTGTACTGGGCCCCTGCCTGCATTGACACCTTTTTCTGCCCACAAAGAAATCTACAGCAGTTCTGACAGAGCTCCGTCGAGGTCACTTACTCCCCCTCCCTCACTCGCTCATTCTGTTTCTCCCGGCACTGCAGAATGCCCTTTTGTACTAGACTTCTGCCTGCGTTGGCACCTTTTTCTGCCCACAAAGAAATCTGCAGTAGTCCTGACAGAGCTCCATTGAGTGCGCTCACTCTCCCTCTCTCACTTGCTCATTCTGTTTCTCCTGGCGCTGCAGGCTGCCCTTTTGTACTGGGCTCCTGCCTGCATTGGCACCTTTTTCTGCCCACAAAGAAATCTGCAGCAGTCCTGACAGAGCTCCGTTGAGCTTGCTCACATCCCCTCTCTCACTCGCTCATTCTGTTTCTCCTGGTGCTGCAGGCTGCTCTTTTGTACTGGCCCCTGCCTGCGCTGATGCCTTTTTCTGCCCACAAAGAAATCCACAGCAGTCCCAACAGAGCTCCGTTGAGCTCACTCACTCCCCCCCCTCACTTGCTTGTTCTGTTTCTCCCGGCTGCAGGCTGCCCCTTTTGTACAGGGATCCTGCCTGCGTTGGCACCTTTTCTGCCCACAAAGTTCTGGCAGCTGTCCTGACAGAGCTCTAGGCTCGCTCACTCCCCCTCTCTCACTCACTGTTTCTGTTTCTTCCGCTTTTGCAGGCTGCTCCTTTTGTACTGGCTCCTGCCTCTTCATTGGTGCCATTTTCTGGGCCCACAAAGAGATCCACAGCAGTCCTGACAGAGCTTTGTTGAGGCTCACTCACTCACCCTCCTCACTTTCTCATTCCATTTTTCCTGCATGCAGGCTGCCCTTTGTACTGGGTTTCCTGCCTGCATTGGTGCCTTTTCTGCCCACAAAGAAATCTGCAGTAGTCCTGACAGGAGATCCATTGAGCTTGCTCCTCCCCTCTCTCTCACTCACTATTTTATTTCTCCGGAGCTGCAGGCTGCTCTTTGTACTGGGCCCCTGCCTGCATTTGACACCTTTTTCTGCCCACAAAAGAAATCTACAGCAGTTCTGACAGAGCTCCGTAGGTCACTTACTCCCCCCTCCTCACTCGCTCTATTCTGTTTCTCCGGCGCACCAGGCACCCTTTTGTACTAGACTTCTGCCTGCGTTGGCACAGCACCAGCCCACAAAGAATCTGCAGTGGTCCTGACAGGAGCTCCATTAAGGTGCGCTCCTCTCCCTCTCTCAGCACTCATTCTGTTTCTCCTGGGCTGCAGAGCTTGCCACTTTTGTGCCTGGGCTCCTGCCTGCATTTGGCACCTTTCTGCCCACAAGAAATCTGCAGCAGTCCTGACAGAGCTCCGTTGAGCTTGCTCACATCCCCTCTCTCACTCGCTCATTCTGTTTCTCCTGGTGCTGCAGGCTGCTCTTTTGTACTGGCCCCTGCCTGCGCTGATGCCCTTTTCTGCCCACAAAGAAATCCACAGCAGTCCCGACAGAGATCTTTTGAGGTTGCTTACTCCCCCTCCCTCACTCTTTCTGTTTCTCCCAGCGCTGCAGGCTGCTCTTTTGTACTGGGCTTCTTCCTGCATTGGTGCCTTCTTCAGCCCACAAAGAAATCTGCAGTAGTCCTGATGGTGCTCAGTTTAGCTTGTTCACTCCCCCTCTCTCACTCGCTCGATCTTAATCTGTCCCAAACACTGATTTCCCACAGTGACCACTCTATTCTGTGCCAGAAGTGCAAAAACGCATTATAGTGTATAGTGGAACGTCGTTCTCCACCGAAATCCATCGCTTTTGAAATGTTGTTCTGCTGCACTAGTGACGTCCACAGTGTAGCAGAATGACTTTTTGTTCTACTGCACTGCATATGTCACACACTGTGTCCTCGAGCAGCATCTGTCAGTTACGGCTCACTCCATAGACAGGACACACACTCGAAGTAGCAATGTGGGTGGCAGTACTGTCAAAGTCACTATCCGGAGGATAGATTCATCCTGGATCAGGAAAACAAAAAAAAAACGGCAAAAAATGGAGAATGACATACTCCGTTCCCAGATCATGAATTACTGTTCCGGGTGCTGCTGTATGTGAGTTTTAAACAGTAAAATGTTAAACATTAAACGTTAAAATGTTAAGTTCTTTTACTTCTAGGACCTCAGTAAAAATTATTTGAAACAGAAACATGCTGTAGTGACTTTTTAGCAGAAAATGGCGTTCCACTATACATTATAAAGAAACGTGCATGGGGAACAGTTAACAACAGGGCTAATCTTTCACCTCATTGGCACTATGACGACGGATTACCTCTCAGCTGCGCTCTTGGGTGATCAATGCGTCATCATGTGCAACTCGTGAAAGAATAGCGTGTTGTTAAATTGTTCCCATGCACTATCCTATATTGGACAGTATGTGAAAAATAAAGACAGCTGAAATTGAATACAGAAGGTGAAAAAACGACATTGTTGAAAAATCTGGTGTGAAAAATATTACAAATTATGGAGTTCCAAGGGTGCATGAACTGCTCAACGCACACTTGTAACACAGTCATTTACATACTAACATACTAATTGCCAGCAGATTAGGCCTTGAGCTGCCACGAGTCTGCCTCGAACCTCAGATCCCTAGTTGGGTGCCGAGGCCTCCCTCTTGTGTTCCAGAAACCCCTATCATCCATCCCCACCCCCCTGGGACAGGCCATCATCTGATACATCCACTTTCTGTGTCTGTCCCACCCTCTCTTGAAGCCCTCCACTGTGGATCTCTGAACCAGCTCACCAGGCAGTGCATTCCAAGGGTCCACCACCCTCTCAGTGAAAAACCTCCTCCTCTTTCCCCCTCACCCTTCCACCTTCCAACTTCAAACCATGCCCTCTGGTGATACCTCCCTGCTTTAGTCTAAAGATCCCCTCCATGTTTATCCTATTTATTCCCTTGAGGTACTTGAAGACCTCAATCATGTCCCCCTGTCTCTCCTCTCCTCCAATGAAAACAGGCAGAGCTCCTCAAGTCTGTCCTCATACGTCAAATCCCCTAGCCCTCGTATCATCTTAGTTGCCCTCCTCTGTACCCTCTCCAGGAGCTGTATGTCCCTCTTCAAGTGTGGTCTCCAGTACTGTACACAGTACTCAAGGTGTGGTCTAACCAGTCCATTGTACAGCGGCAGAATCACTTCCTTGCTCCTAGAGGTGATCCCCTACGATGCATCCCAACATCCTGTTTAGCCGCTCTCCTGCACTGCTCAGAGTTATTCATACATGCATCCACCATGACCCCTAGGTCTTTTTCCCCTATTGAGGCCTCCAGCGCCTCCCCTCCCAGGGTGTACCTGTGTTTAGGGTTTCCCCGACCAAGATGCAACACCTTGCACTTGGTGATATTGAAATTTAATTTCCATGTGTGAGCCCAGCTTTCCAGGGTGTCCAGGTCCCCTTGCAGGGCCAACCTCCCCTCTTCTCCCTCAACTACTGCTCCCATCTTGGAGTCATCAGTGAAGAGACTCATTTCACACCCTATACCCTCCCTGATGTCTGATATGTATGCATTAAACAGGATCGGACCCAGGACCGAGCCCTGTGGTACCCCACTACCAACCTCTCTAGGGTTCGAGAGCTCCCCACAGACCACTACTCTCTGGGTGCATCCAGCTAGCCAGTTTTCAATCCATCTGACCATCAAAGGGCCTACTCCTAACCCCATCAGTTTCTCCACCAGACCATTGTGGGGGACAGAGTCAAACGCCTTGCTGAAGTCCAAGAATAATACATCCACAGGCTTTCCCCTGTCCAGTTCTGATGTTACCCATTCGTAGAACTCCACAAGATTGGTTTGACATGATCTACCTGGCACAAACCCATGTTGCCGACTATCCAGACCTCCCACCTCCTCCAAGTACACCCCCAATCGTTCCTTTAATATACTCTCCATTAATTTTCCCACCACCGAGGTCAAACTGATGGGTCTATAGTTACCTGGTACTTCCCTCGACCCCCTTTATGGATTGGTACCACATGTGCCTCTCGCCAATCCCTAGGTACCCTCCCTGTCTCAAGTGACCTGTTGAAGAGCTCCGCCAGGGGTGCAGCCAGTATGTCCGCCAATTCCCATAGTACTCTCGGATGAATGCCATCCGGCCCAGGAGATTTGTCTTTCTTTAGGGCCTTGAGGGCTAACCACACCCTTTTGGTGGAGATAGCATCATCCGTCCCCTCCACCTTACTGGCCTTTTTATCCTTATCCAGATGTGACACCCTGGGTACCTCTCCCTCCCTCTTGCTCCATTTCTGTTGCTCCCTGATCCCACTCACTGCCGCTTCTATCCCTATCATGTCCTTGCTTTGTAGATATCCCACCCCCTCCCTAGTGAACACAGAGGCAAAGTACTCAGTTAAATACCTCTGCCTGGTCCCTCGCCTCTTCCACCCACCCTCCTTCTGATCTCAATCTGCTGAGATGGCCCTTAGTTTTTCTCCGCTCCCCAATGTACCGGAAGAACCCCTTTTCCCCTCCATGTATCCCCTGTGCCAGCCGCTGCTCTTTACTGGACTTTGCCCCCTCACCATCTGGGTGACTTTTCTAGATGCAAGATGGTACATTTCCTTATCCCTATCCCCTCTTGTTGTTTTATATTTTTTGTAGGCCGCCTTCTTTTCTCTGACCGCTACCTGGACCTCACTGGACCACCAGCATGGTTTATGTGACCTTGCTCCCTTACGTTTCAACTTAGCGCAGGTCCTGACTGCCTCATGAAGTCCCGTTTTATGACCTCCCATCTCCTTTCCACATTTGTCATTGATGTAATCCCCTTCAAGTGATCCTTGAGAATATTTCCCATGCCCACAAAGTCTGCCCCCTGAAGTCCACTGCCAGTGTCCTAGATCTCCCCCCTCCCCCATGCTTATTTGAAACCAGACAGTATTGTGGTCACTCCCAGTCAGGGGATCCTCTACAACCAGGTCCCTTACCAGATCCCCATCTGCCAGAACCACATCCAGGACATGCCCCTCCCTTGTGGGCTCCATCACATGCTGTGTTAAGAACACATCCTGGAAGCCATCCAGCAGCCTCTGCTCCTTGGCCACCTTAGAGGACATGGTTCCCCAGTTAGTACCTGGCATATTAAGGTCCCCATCAACACCACTCCTTCCCCTTTTGGACCACACTGGGCAATGATGTTGTCCAGCAAACCATCCTCTAGAACATCACCCATCCAGGGACCTATATACACCCAGCTTGACCTTATCTCCTGCTGGGGTTCGTAAGGTGACCCATAAGGCCTCCACGTTTCCCTCTGCCTCTTCTACCATAGCAATTTCTATGTCATCTCTAATGAACATAGCCACTCCACCCCCTCTGCCCTCCTTTCTATCCTTCCTAAGCATAGTGTACCCCTGCACGTTTAGGTCCCAGTCATGGTTTTTGTTGGCCCACGTCTCCGTGACCACCGCCACATCCACCCCTCGAACAGCATGGCCTGGAACTCTGGCAACTTGTTTCCCAAGCTCCTGGCATTTACTAACACCAACCCCCACCCCTTATCCCTGATCCCCTTTGTCGAACCCCACCCAGGTTCCTTATACTTCCATCCTCCCTCTGCTCCTCCTGAAACCTCCACCCCCAGTCTGTTTCCCCCTCCCCTTGGGTTTGAAGGCTACTCCCTCATCTGGAGGAGGGCTTCTGGTCAGCCCTCCTTATCCCTCCCCTCACAAGTTTAAACCCCACCTTTCTTGAATGTAGTCAGCCATCCCCTGTTTAAGGACTTCCTTCCCTAACATGGGCAAGATGAAGCCTGTCCTTGGCATACAGTCCCTTATCCTCCCAAACTCCTTTCCAGTTCCTACTTTAACCCACTCTCTTCACCCCACTTCCTGAGCCAGTCATTAACCTCTGTGATCTTCATTTTTTCTCCACTGAGGCCTTTGGTACTGGCAATATCTCCGAAAAATGTTGCATCCATTATCCCGACAGACTCTGGCAAGTTCTTGGAACCTTGCTTGGATTTCAATCAAGTCCCAAGGACTTTAGACAATAACTTCCTATTTTGGACACACACACACAAAACATACTTGGAACAACTGCTCATAGGTGACTGGGGGGTCACAGTATCATGACAGAACAAAGTACCACTCCTTCCTAGCTGACAGTGCTACCATGTGGCAAAATCAACCTAACCATCAGAGCTGTACAGAATTACAAAATTCGAATTCACAGAGCTTCAGTGAAAATTCATTAACTTTCATGGAATTTCATCAGAATTTCACAGACTTTAAAAATATTTATTTATTTAAAAATTTTACTAGGAAGGCATACTGCTCGATTCCAGATGCATCCTGGGGACTATGGGAGGGAAGTAGAAAGGCAGGTAAGGGAATCCACAGCAATCGACAAGAAGGTACATAAACAACAGTTAAGATAGAGTATTAAATTGGTTATAACATGGCTGACTATTACACTAGAGGTCTGAAATGTGGCATGCGTACTTTCTGAAAGTTATTCTAATGATGTGCTGAACATCATAAAATTCAGATGGATTATGTCAAAATTATAGGTGCTCAAATTCTGTCATTTTATTTCTTGTGGGAATTTCATGAAATGTTTATCTGCATATACCTCAGCTGTCTATTGGGCCTGAGGTTTTAAATTTGGCAGGATTACTTGATGATAGGATTTCTAACAATGTGCCAACTTTCCTGACATTAGAATGGATTGTATCAACATTTTAGGTGCTAAAAATCAGTCATTTTATTTTTTTGTGGGAAATTTCATGAACATTCTAATCTGCATATACCTCAGCTGTCTATTGGGACAGATATCTTACATTTGATGTGATTACATAATGATAGGTGTTCTAAAAATGTGCCAAATCACATAACATTAGGATGCATTGTCTCAAAGTCAAATGCTCAAACTCATTCATTTTATTTTTTGTGGAAATTTCATGAAAAATTTATCTGCATATAACTCAGGCACCTTTGGAGCTAGACATGTATAAAATAGAACAAACAACCTTTATATAATGGTTATAGAGTTAGCTAAATATGCAGAGAATTGGATTAGAAATTACGTTAGAGTGGTTTAAATGATTACTATATAAATATTTTCAAAATTTTGTGAAAACTCTCAAAATTATGGATGCTTGTAACTTCTCGGATCTTGCAGGCATAGACTTAACATTTGACAGGCATATCCAATATCAGTGTGTGTCCTGGTGTCTAACACAATTAGATAAATTGGTTTAGCAGTTTTAAATTTAAGTGGAAAAAATAATATTGTGACATTTTCTCAAATAGTTATGGTAGTGTATAGATGAAGCATCCAGAATTCTTTTTGAGGAATTTAACATTCACAATGTACGTATCATTACTTCATTTGATAAGCTGGGCTGAGCTTTTTGCAGTCCTGCTGTTTCCTTTCTGGTAACTATTTTGCTCCTCTCCCTCTTAGCATAGCCAGATTGACTCAGTAGAACTACTGATCCCACTGATATCCTTTTTGTTCTTTACAGCTAACAAATCCCTTAAAATGAGTCACCTGCTCCTTTTCCTAGCAACCTATCCTGTTAGAATAGCCAGAATTCTTCCTTCCTTCCTGGTGCCCCAGACATTGTTTCTCCCACTGCAGTAAAACCCTATTTATTTGAA
This sequence comes from Neoceratodus forsteri, assembly GCA_016271365.2. Taxonomy (NCBI): domain Eukaryota; kingdom Metazoa; phylum Chordata; order Ceratodontiformes; family Ceratodontidae; genus Neoceratodus; species Neoceratodus forsteri. Next base: position 423,083,282 of record CM057451.1, read on the forward strand.
AGTCTGGGGGGGGGGACATAAAACACTTTTGGATAAGCAGGATTTTGGTTAAATGAGAGAGCATGTTATAGCTTAGTACACATGCAAAGACATGCTTCCTCAGTACAGCTAGCACAAATCTGTTCACCTTGCTGCCCTATCTAGCCATGCTACTAACCAGCAAATAATATCAGCTCTTTTTTTTAATTAACAAATCTTCAGGGGATGCCAGGTTAAGAGAGAAACTTGAAGCCATACAGCCACCAAAACCACATCGCATGCTGGTGTTCCAGTACTATACTACTTTTCCTGCTCAGATACTGCATCGAATAAATTTCCAAATCTCTTAACTTCCTAAGTAAATGTAATGGGTTATTACAAGAGAAAACGTACCCCAAGTTGATTTTCAAGTAGGTACAGTATCTTTCATATAACAAGCCTGATAGAATTTATAAGATCTTTCACATCCAACACCTCCTCCTGCTTCAGTTGTTGCTGCAAATACTGCTTGTTGTTGATAACACTGACACACCATCAGATAGTTTAAGGAGATGTTTTCCCTTTCTCTTGTCCTCTTGGAAAACAGGTTCAATGAAGCAACAAAGAGTGTGTGCACAGCAGCAGTATGTGGTAGTTCAGAAATGCAGCAGGGTACCACTGTGAGCTCGACTGGAGCTGATTTCCCAATTCCTACATATAAGGCACTCACAGAAATGCAGAAGTGTAATGAGTTTGTGCTGAAAGCTTGATCCCCAGCTCAATTGGAGCCAATTATGGCAGGTTGGAGTTCTCACATTGCAGTGTAGCATCACACACTTTGGTACATTTAAGCTTCATGAATTCTTTCCAAGTTCCAAGAGCTTACCTGAAACTTATTTTGTTGAGTTTCACTTAAGCCTTTTAAATGTGATGACTGCCATCAGTTACTGTAACACCTATTTACTGACAAAATAGACAGCAACTGAACTATGCTTCAGTGTTGAAAAGCACTAATGCACTAATTGTTGCTGGTTGCCTATGTGTGAATGACTGAAGCCATGGGGGACATGACAGAGTTTCCGATAACTGAAGTTTTCAGTTATCTGTGGTTTGGATAAATGGGGTTTACTGTTCATATTTTTCAATACCTCTAAGTCCCAGACTTGCACATGTGTCAGGCTCCCAGGATCATCAATTTACTGGGTATGAACCTTATATATCCTGCATTCAAGTTGGAATTGTGGCACTCTGTGCTACCTTGCTCTAAATGGAGGGTCTTCCACTGGTGTACTTTCCAACTCAGCTGTCCATTTCTTGTTGAAACTATACATTTAACTCCTGAACCCAGTGACCACCTGCACTATCTGCCTCTCATTCCCCAGTCCTTTAATTTGAATCCCCCAGATAAGGCAGAGTGAAATTAGCAAATTCCAATTTAATGGAATTCTATGGAATTCACAATTTTACAAAGACTCACAGAATTTGTCTTTAAGTACAGATGTTATTTTGCAATTTCTGGGAGCAAGCAATTACAAACAGTCTCCTTATAAGGTCTAAGAACCAGCAAATTTAATGGCATTGCATTTCTATTTTTAAAGTTTCAGGCATTTATAAATTTGCAGTTTACATTCTTTCAAAATTTATTTTAAAATGTGAAAGTTTGACTATTTTTAATTCAGTCCCATTTAAAGCTGAAAATATCAACTTTGTCAGAAATGACCATGTTGCATAGTAGTTTAAATGTTTTAAATCTGATTAAATTTGGATATATTGTTTTAAAATTAGAGGGAAATAACTGAAATTTAAATGTTGGCAACATGTTTGGCAGGCTATAACTCTTTCCCATTTGAAGATAGAAATCTGAAGCCATTTACTTATATAGATGTAGTGATAACCTGTATACCTGTAAAAGTTTGTAACTTTTCAATGAATACTACCAAAAGTATAGTAAAATAACAGAATTCTAATTTTTTTTAAATGTTTGGCCACACAGAACTCAGCCCCCTTTGAAGCTTGAGACTTAAAACATGGTGCACATACCCATGTTGTGTTTTTCTCTAAATCCTGAAACTGAGAAGAAATTTGGATAAGACATTTTAAAATTTGATCAAAATAATTAAAGATTAAATTTTGATTAAATGTTTGGCCACTGCATAACTCTGCTCATTTTTAGTTGATGACTCTGTAATTTGGTACACTTATGTAAGCTATAATAACTGTCCACATTCCAAATATAATGTCAGTTGGTTGCATACACATAACATTACAGCACAATAACTGAAATTAAAAATCTGGCCAAATTCCACAGAATTGTTATGCAAATTCTGTGACATTCCACAGATTCAGAATGGTAATTCCATGGGCAGAATTTTATATTCTGCACAGCTCTACATAGCCCTCATGGCCACCACCAACAGCTTTGGAGTTCAATCCCAAACCCAGGTTGCTTGGACAGCAACACTGGTCCAGCAGGTAGGTATAAAAGCCTTACTTAACATTTTTAGTTCATATAGAAGCAAAGCAAATATCAATTGTATCTTTCTTGTTGTGAAATGTTTTCCTGCCATCTTGGTAGTGCAGCAGTACGTCTTCCACTTGCTACAGTTGTTAAGCACTCATGAACAGATTTGAATTGCTTGGGAACTGATGGGGGGTGGAGGATTGTGCATCCATAGATAGTCTTCTTCCCTTGGAGAAGGGAGCATAGGATCATAAGAATATGGGACAATTTAGGCAAGAGGAGGCACAAGCCCATATAGCTTCTCTGTCATTTTTTGACAGGGATATCCATACTTGTTAGATGTTTATCTAGATCCACCTTAAAACTGTTAACTGTATTATATTCCACTATGTCTGCAGGTAAACTATTCTAGATTCTCACCACTCTCTGATAGAACTATGCTCTCCTCCTTTCAGTCATGAATGCATACCCCTTAATAGTAAATTGGGACTTCTGGTTTCTCTTTTATTGTTTATAAATTCAATATTCAGATTTGTTATCAGGTCTTCATTAGTTATGGCTTTAAAAACTAATATCATATCACACCTGAGTCTTCTCATCTCCAGTTTGTTCAATCCTAAATTTCCCAACCTTTCTTCATAACCTAGTCCTTCCATCACCCTTATGTTCTTTGTAATTTTCCTCCATACTCTTACCAGTTTATCTATATTTCCTTTGTTTAATGGATTCCATAGTGAACCACAGTATTCCAGGTGTGGATGAATCAGTGACCTGTACTAACAGCAACACCACCTCAACCTCCCTACATCTTAGATTCTTTTTTATACATTCAAAGATTTTATTACACTTTGACACAGTTTCATCACTGTTTTTGAAATATTTTATCCTGTTATATACTATAACTCCCAGATATTTCTCACAGTCCAAAGTTCTTAGCTCATTCCCACCCATATGATATCTTGCCTGCATTTTATTACCAAAGTGCATTACCACACTTGTGTCAAGGTTAAAGTAAATGTTGCTCCTTAATGACCATTTGTATAAATCTTGCAGTGGGGTAATATCCTGATCAGTGTCCACAATGTGGCCCACTTTATCATCATCTGCAAACTTTGCTAGCCATGCCCTTTGTCCACCTGCATATTCTTGATATAAATATTGAATCGTCTTGTCCCCAAAACCAATTCCTGAGGAACTCCACTAGTCAATTTGATTTCTGATGATTCACAGACATTTATTTTAACCATCTGCAACCTGAATTCTAAACAAGACATCATCCATTTTACTAGCCTTGGATTACAACTATTAGTCAGCATTTTATTTTTTAGCTCAGGTACTTTATCACAGGCTTTACTAAGACCCAGGAAAATCACATCCACTGACTTTCCTTGGTTAAGTGCTTTACTGACTTTACCAAGAAGTTCCATCAGATTTGTTAGACATGACTACCCCTGCCTAACCCCATGCTGCGTTACATCCCATATATCATTCTCATCCATTAATCTGTTGATTCTCTCTCTCTCTCAAAATTTGTTCAAAGGATTTCCTCACCACCGATGTCAAGCTCACAGGCTGTAATTTAGTTTCATCACTCTTTTACCTCTTTTTACAAATGTGTATAACAACTGCTCTCCTCCACTCTAATGGGGATTACCCCATTTCCAAGGTTGTGTTAAATATTTTCATTATTGGATTGGCCAGTAATGTTCCCAATTCCCTCAACACCCCAGGGGTGAAAACCGTCAGGACCTGTAGCTTGATTCACATTTATGTTTTGCAACAGGCTTAAAACGTCATACTTTTATGTTCCACATGTATTATCAAACTCAGGACCATATATATTAGATAACTCTATGTCCTGGAGAACAGATCCAAAAAATGTATTTAGGATGCTGCAATATCCCTTTCATCCTCAAATTTTATCATATCTTCCACTAGTGGTCTTATTGTTCTATCACGACCTCTTTTAGAACTCACATAGGCCCCACAATCTTTTGTCTTATTTTTAGAGCTTTGTATATCTAGTTTTTTTCTTCCTTTTGGCATCTCTAATTTCTTTTTTACAGTCCTTAGCCATACACTTAAAATGCTTCCACAGCTCTGAGTCATTTGCTATTTTTGCCCTTTTAAACAATATTCTCTTTTTCTTTAGTTGTGCTGATGGGTTTTCATTATCCATATTGGTATCCTTCCCTTCCTGTTATAGTTTGTTACTATGGGCACCAACCTCTCCTTGAGTGATTTTATTTTGATAAGAAAAACTTGCCAGATACCATCTGTATGCTTCTCTTCCATCTCCTTTCTCCATTCCCAAGTTCATAACTCCTTTTTTCATAGCATCATAGTTAGCCCTATTATTGCATTTCTTTTTTGATAATCCCATATTTATCACTATGTCTATTTTTATGTTGAACAACACCATAGAATGGTCACTGTCACACATAAGTCAAAAGCAATTACTGCACAGCTCACAGACAGAGTGAAAATAGCATTACTAAATATGAAAAATAAAATAGCATACCAGCTCCAAGGAAATGTGAACGAAGACCCCGACTGGTTTCACAACTAGTGCATCATCAGGGGGATCCCCTTGATGATGCACTAGTTTAACAAAACTAGTTGGGAGTATTTGTCTGCCTTTCCTTGAGCTGGTATGCTATTTTAATTTCCATATTTAATAAAGCTGTTTTACTCTGTCTGTGAGCTGTGCTGTAATTTGCGATTGACTTTGTGCTGTTTCACATAGCTGGAACAGTTTTTGTTTGCTTGGTCACTTTCACACAGTGGTTCAAAAATATTACATTTACACAAATCATCTCCAAGATCACTCAGGATTACATCCAATATATTAGCACCGCTTGTTGGTTGTTGTACATATTGTTCTAGATTCAAGTTTAACAGGCTGCTTGATAGTTATCCATTTTGGTTACTACCCCCTTCCATTAACTACCAATCTACACTTGGGATGTTTAAATTTCCCATTAAAACAACATTGTTCCTCCCCATAAGTTCCAAACTACATCAATTAATAGTTTGTCTGACCTAGATTTCTGGTTAGGTGGCCTCACAGTTTGCCTAGAATTCTATAACTTGAACAGATTTCCCCTACTTTAACCCAGACAGATTCAGTATCATGGTGATCCAGTTATATATCTCCTCTGTCTATTGGTAGTTGTCTATATAAACTGCAAAACCAGCACCTTTCTGTCCCCTTCTATGCCTTCTAAATAATTTGTGCCGATTTATTTTCTTTCTTCAGGTGTTGTCTGCTGACCTCCATGTTTCTGTGATACCAATTACATGTGTGTATTTTCTCCTGTGTGACACCACCTTTAGTTTCCCAAATCAATTTTTAAGGCTTCTCACATTTATCAAAATAAGTTCCTATTCTTTTTTATCTACTTCTCTATTAATAAATGAAATTATCTTCATTTCCCTAGGCATTCCTTGATTGCAATTCTTAGTAATCCTCCCCCCCCACGCTTCTCACCAGTCAGTTTAAACACCTATCCAAACACTTATTTAAGGAGTTTCCTAACAGTCTGGTTCCATATCTATTTAGATGCAGTCCATCCCTTCTGTATAGATCTATTTTATTATAGAATTTGTAGAAGTTGTCAGCAAAAGCAAATTCTTCCTACTTAGCCCAAGTTCTCAGCCAATTATTTATTTTCCTAATTGCACTTGTTCTTCCAGCCCTGCTCTAGGAACAAGCAAACAATCTGAAATCATGACTCTGCTCCCTTTGCCTTTAACCTATTTCCCATGCTTTCAAAATATTGCTTAATGTCATCATTAACTCTATACCCAATGTCATTTACACCAACATGTACTGCCTATGTGATTTCCCCAAATCCTTTCAGTAAGCCATCTAAGTTGTCTTTCACATCCATAACTTTTTCTCCAGGTAGGCAGCTCAATGTGTTCTTGTCTTTTTTCTCTTTGGCTATGATTGCATCTGTGTGTTTTAGTACAGAATTCCCTACAACCACAATTTCTGTGGTCACTTTTCCCCCCAGTAACATTTTTTTTCCAAAGACTCTATTTGTCTCTGAGATTGGAACTCTGCTAGTGACAGAAATCTGTTAGCCAGTTCAACTGGATTATGTGCCTCTGCTCTTCTTCCCCTTTTCCTGGGTCCCCTCCTCCCGACCATTGCCCAGGATAACTCCTCAGGTTCTTCTTCATAATCAATATCATTTGAAAGTAACTTCCTCCCCCCCAAGGCTTCACCAGTACTGTCTTAGCCACTAACTTCCATGATTTCATTCTCACTGTGTGTCCGCCCATCGCCTCTCTAAGCATGTTGTCAACAAATCCTTCCAAATTCTGAATACTTCCAGTTCCAGTATTTGTTTCTCTTAATCCTGATTTATTGCTCCTGTGCTGTTATATAAGTACACTTAGTGAGAAAGCCCTCATTTTCCTAACTACCCATACCCCAGATAAACATCCTGCACTTATTTCAATCTATAATAACTTTAGCTATAACACTGGGCTCCATGACTTCTTCCTCTGACGTATTTATACTTTTATTTGCCTTTAATGCTTATCACTATGTATGAAATATAATTGGGTAGTTGAGATCATTTTTTTCTTGAAAGACTTAAAATTCCTGGTGCCTGCTCTAGCTGTTATGGCTGACACTGCGGACAATTCCCTCTGCAGTGTCCCCATCTGCCTGTGTTCAGCAATGCTTGTGGGAATCCTAGGTATAAAGTCATTAACCCAGAAGTATCTTCCGTTGTTACACTCAGCCATCTACTGCAACATGCAATACAATAGCTTTTTAAACATACACTCACTGCCCAAGTCTCTAATATACCCTGCTCTTGCCAATCCTTTCAGGGAAGAGAAAAAAATGGCTTGATTTACACAATTCCTCTTATTTAAGCTGCCCCAAGTGATCGCAAGCTATCATTCACTGCACCGCTTTGCGAACTACAACTCCCAGCAGCCTTTGCTTCCCAATGCCTCCCTAGTAGACTATAACTGTTCATTATGATTTTAAAGTTCAGAAATGCACAATACCAGTCAGAATACATCTGTCAGCATTGCACTCACTAGCAGACTTGCCTGTGGTGTGTCCACATCCGCCCATTATTGCTGATACTTGCAGGGTCCTCTAGATATATAGTCAGTAACCCAGATGTATATTATTGGGTTACACTCAGCCATCTACCACAACATGCAATACAACAGTTTTTCTAAAGACACACTCACTGCCCAAGTCTCTGATATACCCCCGCTCTTGCTAGTCCTTCCAAGGAAGAGAAAGAAAAGGCTCGATTTGCACAAATCCCCTTATTAAAGCCACCCGAGTGACACTGAGCTGCAGTTCATCTCACTGCTTTGTGAACTACAGCTCCCAGCAGTCCTTGCCTCCCAATGCCTGCAGTGTAGACTTTCACTGTTTGTTATGATTTTAAAGTTCAGAAATACACAATACCAATCAGAATATCTCTGTCAGCAGTGCACTCACTATCAGACTTGCCTCTGCCATATCTGCCTCTGCCCGTGCCCCAGGGGTACATAACATCCCTGTAGAATCTACCATCTGGAGGAAGCTGGCTGCAGCACAGTGGAATGACCTCAGAAATGGAAAGGTCTGCACCTGGATATTGGGTGGGTATTGGAATTTTTCTGTTTGTTGTTACTTGCCACAAAACCAGTAACACCCCTCATCAGAGATGTGATTTGAACTTTGTGATCAAATCAAGGGTAGAACATGCTACATTTAGAATTTGTTTAGAGTTTGGGAGGTATGTGATACTCCTGCAACATGCTCCCTTTGATCACCATAAATTACCTAAGTGGAAGCACTTTACTTTAAGGGGACAAGAATGACTTTATGTATGTTATGTTGTTTTTGTGAGTTGTAGTGAAACATAAAGTCACGCCTCCTGGGTCTGTGTAGTGGTGACTTGCGTTTGTCTGTGTCTGCAGCTTAGTTTTTGTGGATTTACATGGTTTTCTGCTTGGAGTAACTACACCATTCTTGCTAACTACATCCATGAAAGTATCCTGGACTGGATTTCTGCAAAACATCATCACCAGGTATCTGCATTTTCATTTTAAAATCAACTTTTTGGAAGCTATCCCAAGCAAAACATAAGAGACACATCCAAAGCTGACAAACTCAGTGACTCTGGGTCCTGCTTGAATTCACATTTTTGTCTGACCTGCTCCATGATTTGTATAGGCTTTTCAGCAACCTCTTTGAATGACAAAGAAGCATATAGACAAAAGGGTTTCACATCCTGCATATGCACAGACACAGTTAATCGCCTTGAGGAATGTTAACATATTCTGTGACTCTGGACCCCAGCTGTTGATCATTTCTTTTGGCTTTTGACTTAACCACGGGTATCACTCAATTGACAAACTGCTGTTTTTTAGCCTTTAACAGTGCTCACTCTCAGCCAAACTGTGTCTCCTTCCTGTAACAAATCAAGGCTGCTTTAAACCTGCATTATATTTTGTACCCTTTATAGTGCTCCACAGACAACACCAGTGGGTATTCCTCACCCATCCTATAGGTTGATGCCCAATCCAATCAAATCAAAGGTGGGAGGACATTCCTCTACCCTCATCAGAATATCTCCAGTTCAGTTGGTGCATTAAGATAGGTTGGTCAAGTCCAGCTTTCCCCAACAGCACTAATCTACAAACAATTGTACAGGTACTGTTAGAAAAAAATATTTTTTATCTTAATTCATCCCTATTTGTAACAACCATCTGAGAGATTGCAATTAGCACTAACAACGTTCTAGCTATGCCAGAAAAAACATCTATATTGTCTTCGGGATTTGTAGACATAAAGCAACCTGGAGACAGTATTTACCCTTCCACTGTTATCAGGAGATCTGGACCCCCTCCAGTAGTGGACCAGATCACAAAAATGCTGCAATTTTCCCTTCCGATTGAACTCTGCACTCCTCAGGCACGACTGGGTCCCCTCATGTAGTGACTTCAGTATACTGCCTCCAACTTATATCCCACTAGTGCTGGTGCCTGCACACCTGGTCAGCAGCCTTCTCTGACCAGGAATGTCCTCTCTTCAGTCTTTGCCCCATAACCAAAACCTCCTGAAATCATTAAGAAGCTCCTCCAGCAGCAGTCTCCTATCGAATACACCAAAAAAAAAACTAATCACTACCAGGCTCCTCCAGTAGCAGCCTACTGTTGAATTGCCCTACAGTCACAGGGCTCCAAGGCATGTTGATCCCCCACAAAGTGAGGCACCTTCCTGAACATACCTTGACTCTCGCTCCACCCGAAGAGATTCTGGATTGTTTGCTCTTGTGACAGAACTCCCCATGGCTTCTCAAGCTCCCCTGTCTCGACTTGCTACTGGGACATTCAGCTGCCCTCACGGCCATTTTTTGCCACCTCCTTGTAGCTTGGGCATTGTCCCAGGCATCCCACACAGCCATTCACTTATCCTTTGTTTTTGTGGGGATCATAAAATAATCCCTTTCCCAGAGGCTCCTCTCTCCATGCTCTCTGAATCTTGGGAGACATGTCCCATGAGACTTTGTGACTCTCCTCATGTTCCAAGGCTCACAGGATTCTCGACTGCCATTCTATGAATGCAGCTCTCCTAACCTTAGGAAATCCTGCAAGATCTCTGGCCACCATCTTGCCTGGGTCTACACTACTTTGTTTCAGACCCACCATATTTTCAAAACCTGAGGACTGCAATTGAATAAAGATTTCAAATAAAGTCCTGCAGTCAGACTCCTGTAGACTGTACCATCCGTTGTCTGGATCTGAGACTTTCCACCCAATCAGACTACTATATGATCTTGATAGTTACCTCCCTGGCTACATAGGACACAGCTCAGGGTGCAGACAAGCTACAGTAGAAGGTTCAAGGCTGGTTTCTGATAACTTTAACACAACAGCTTGCACCGCAAATAAAATGTTTAATTATGTGGCCTGCCACATCAGGAGGTCTCTTCTTAATACAATTTCTCCTTAATCCTCCAGATATCACATCATGAGGAAATGCAAGGAGTGCACAGTACCCTTCACCCCCATGGAGGAGGATGACCATCCATTCAACCAGGTGACTTCATGACCTCAATAGATCTCAAGGACGCTTACCTCCACATTCCCATCTGAGCCTCACATTACCGTTATCTCTGATTCAACTTTCAAGGGTGATACTTCCAATACACGTGCCTACCATTCAGTCTGGCATCAGCCCCCCCCCCGGGTCTTCACAAAGACCCTTGTAGATCTCGCAGCACACCTCAGAAAACAGGGGGTCCACATAATCCCTTACCTGGATGACTGGCTGATAAGGGCAAGATCAGCGGAGCAAGCACTAAAAGCACACAGTTAGCGACCAGCTGCCTAAAGCAACATGGGTGGACAATAAACATGGACAAGAGCCACTTGACTCCCACCCAGTCTGTCACCCACTTGGGCACAATAATACAGACAAGGTACAACAAAGTAACCCCAGCACCAGAAAAGGTCCACAACATCCGATCACTGGTATCTGGCCTGATCAGCAGGCTGAACAGGCCTGTATGGGACTACCTGCAGGTACTGGGAGTCATGGCAGCACTGATAGACATGGTACCATGGTCCAGAGTACACATGAGAAGACTTCGAAGGTTCCTAATAGAATCATTGGACCAGACATCCCAGAACTTCAAATTCAGGGTCAGACCCCCACACCAGCTATTAGCGAGTTTACTATGGTGGACTCTCACATCACACTTAATCCAAGGAATACCACTAACACAAATGTCACCACAAGTAATCACCACAGAAACAAGCCTTTTCAGTTGCGGAGCAACGTACAACAACCACGTAACACAGGGACGGTGGACTCAGGAGGAATCCAATTTGCCCATCAATATTCTAGAAATGAGAGCTGTGAGCCTGGCCCTTCTCTTCTTTGCACCCCTTATCACCAACAAGCCAGTCCTAATATGATGCGACAATCAAGTGACAGTAGCATATATAAACAAGCAGGGAGGAACACGTAGCAAATCAATGATAAAGGAGTCATTGCAACTCTTCTGCTGGGCAGAACTAAATCTACTATGACTAAATGCAATATATCTAGCAGGAAAGGACAATACAGAGGTGGACTGGTTAAGCAGGGTCACTGTCAGCCAGTCAGAATGGAGACTCCACAAGTCTATTTTTCAGAGAATACTGTAGAAATGGGGACCACTGTAGATCAACTTAATGGCATCATGGACAAACATGCAGCTACCTCATTACCACTCCAGATTTTTGGATCCCCAAGCTTAGGAGATCAATACGCTGACAACTCCTTGGCACTTCATGAGAGCCTACATATTCCCATCACTGCCAATGATACCCAAGGTACCACACAAGATTCGCTGCACGGGAGTGTCGGTAGTCCTGGAAGCCCCCAACTGGCCGAGATGACCATGGTACTCACTCATACAGGACATGTCAGTGATCACCCCAATAAACTTCCACATTGGCACAATCTTCTGTCTCAGGGACCCATTCACCACCCAAACCCAGCCAGTCTGAATCTGATGGCATGGCTATTGAAAGGGAATGACTGTTAAGCCAAGGATACCATACCAGGTTAGTGAATCATCTACTTCAATCTCGGAGACAATCAACAAATAAAACCTATCTGAGACAATGGCAAATATTCCATAAATGGTGCAGGGAAATGGGTACCTCACCTTTGGAGGTGGGGTTACCATAAATACTGCACTTCCTTAATGAAGGGGTGAACAAGGGCTTAAGTCTAGCATTTCTCAGGGTACAGGCATCAGCCATTTCTTCCATTGGGGGCCCTCTTCCGGGGATAGGTCACATTGGTTCCCACCCCGACACCATCCGATTGCTCAAGGCAGTTACACTAACAATACTAAGGGTGAGGCAGAGATGCCCGCCATGGCAACTTAACACAGTACTAGATGCTCTGCAGTTATCCACCCTTCAGCAAAAGTCCTTTCACTGGTGCACTATTAAAACAGCCTTCCTTGTGGCAATTTGCTCTGCAAGAAGAATAGGCGAGATTCAGGCCCTTTCATGCAGGAAACCTTTCATCACTTTTCATAGTGATAGGATCATTCTAAGAACGGTACCGTCTTTCTCACCAAAGGTGGCACAACAATACCACAAGGAACAAGATGTCCTACTGCCCTACTTAGCCCCGAATAATCCCCTAGACACTTCGACCCACCATCCCCTCGATATGGGCAGTCAACTAGAAAGATACCTCACAATTACTAAGGAGATTCAAAAGTCAGACAGGTTATTCATTCTAACCAAAGGACACAGGGTAAGTCAGGCAGCTTCCAAGGACACCAGAGCCAGATGGATCAAGCAGACCATTAACGATGCCTATAAGGCTGTGGGGCAGACACCTTCAGAAGGCCTTAAAGCACACTCTACCAGGGCAATAGCAACCTCCTGGGCAGAAAGGGGAAATGTGTCTACTCAGGCCATTTGTTCAGCTGCTACCTGGTCATCCATACACACCTTCACTAAACATTACAGACTAGACATAGACTCCACCGAAAGGACTATCTTTGCCAAGTCAGTACTCGAGGCAGGGAACACGCAACATGACAACTGAACTAATCTGCCTTTTCCATTATTCCTCCCCGAGAGTACTCACTCCAATAGTACACTGCTACTAAGGTCCCACTGGTGTTGTCTGTGGAGTGCTATAAAGGGTACGAAATATAATGGGATTTACTCACCTGGTAAAGGTGATTATCTCAGTACCCTTTATAGTACTCTGTAGGCCCACCCGGGACAGAAGATTACACTCGAGGTGGGTTAGCAGTTCAAGCTACCACCTTAGGAGTACAGGCAGGGGAAAAACCTTGTCTTATCTATTGTTGTATATGAAGAAATTTCACCCACTAGTACGGTGACGAGTAAAAATGTGTTTCTTGACAACTGTTATGCCAAATGTTTTTTGAAGTCTGCTGTATATAACTCTTTTGTTCTACAATAAAGTTGACAGGTGAAAATGAAACCCTGGATAAGGTCATCCATTTCTAATACAGTATATTCTTGGGATCCAGCTCACTAGGGGGCTCAGTCCTCATTGGGCCTACCTCAGACTGGATGTAGTTCCAGAAAGTGTTTTTCTCGCAATTTTTTTCTCTCTCAGTATATAGCTATAGAAGACTCACACTGGAGATATTCTGATGAGCGTAGAGGGATGTCCTCATCCACCTTTGATTTGATTGAATCGTGCATCAACCTATAGGATGGACGAAGAATACCCACTGGTGTTGTCTGCAGAGTACTATAAAGGGTACTCAGATAATCACCTTTACCAGGTGAGTACATCCCATTCCATATTGCTAGTAGTGGTGATAATAGTGCTACACTGTCCCATTTCTCCTGAGGTCACCTCCTCTCAGTCTACCTGCTAGCCAACACCACCCTGTGCCCTGCATTATGCACTGGGTATGATCATAGGGATCCAACACAATGATACCATTGCTCACTGCACCCCTATCTAGCACACTGGTTACCTTCTGAAGCTACAAGCATTCAGCCTTTTGAGGATCCTGCAAGTATTAGCAGTTCTCTGCAACAAGGCTGGACAACCCTGGTACTGTAGCATCAAGGTGCACAGACGCCTAACAAACAAGCAAGCTTTCAAAATACTTAAAACCTCTCTTCTGAGAATTCTTTTTATGCTACTTCTGCTCTCCAGAAACATACACCCCAACCTAGGACCAGTTGGGCTGACCGCACACCCCCAGAATAGGAGAGTGGGGTCCCTCACATTGGCGTCAATCAATGTCTGTAGCCTCCTCAGTAAATTTGATAACCTCCAAACTTGGAATCAACAATACAATCCTGACATCCTCTCTGTTGTTGAAACCTGGCTAAACCCTAAGATCCCTGACATTGCAGTCACAATTTCCAGATACTCTATCTTCAGGCAGGACAGGATTTCAAAATGAGGTGGTGGCTGTGCCATCTACCTGAAAGATACCTTCATGGACATGTCATCCCATTTTCTAACCCAGGATTCCCATCTCAGGTCCTCGCCATCAAAATTCTCCCAGAGGCCCATAATAAAAATCTTACTATAGCCTCTGTATACATACCCCCAAAGGACCAGGCCAGTGGTTTCAACAGCATCATGGAATACCTCATGGGACTTCATCATAATTCAGAGACCGTAATTCTGGGTGATTTTCACATAAACTGGATTTCACCTGAGGCCTGCACCTACAAGGATGCTGACACAGCACAACACCTCACACTGCTTGTGCCCACCCCCACTAGGTGCCACTATAGGATGGGGACCTACACTCTACTTGATTGGATACTGTCAAACCACCCCGAAAGAATCTCTAAGATGTCTGTACTCCCTGATACTTTAAGTGACCACTCACCTGTTATCTGCTCTTGGGCTAACATATTCACCAAGTCCCCTCCTAAAACAATACACACCAGGGTACTCAAGCAGGGGCACCTTCAGCTGCTAAAATTACATCTAAGCAGGCTGGACTGGTCGATTATTGACTCATTCAATGTTACAAATAGCCTTGGAACTGTTCATCAGCTGCTTTACAGCGGCCTGTGATATCCATGCACCACTTAAAAAGATGAAGGTTAAAGGCAGGTCTAACCCATGGATAAACTCCTAGCTTGTAGCATGGCTCAAACAAAGGGACCACCTCTAGCACTGTGCTTGAGCCACATCAGCACAAGGGGACATTCAAAAGTACAAATCTGCAAGAAATGGCTGTACCCAAGCTATACGGAAGGCTAAAAGCAAATATTTTAGGGAGGCACTCTCCAACTCCTGGGGTGATGGGAAAACATTTTGGAATAACTTGAAGAACCACACAGGCAAGGATACTAAGGCACCACCCACCATGCTTAACATTGGTGGAACACCTACACTAGACCTAGGTACCATCTCCAATACATTCAACAATGCAATCTCCAACATTGGCAATGTCCTTCCACCTGATTTTTTCAATGCCCCCACCACTTCCCCCTTTGACACTACGTCCGAAGTGCACACAGCTCTGCAGTTCTTTTTCAAAGAGATCCCAATGCACATAGCCAGAACCTATATAAGCAAGGCTATCTACAAAATTGGCTACAGTGGTGACTCACTTGACCTGAAGTTGCTTGTACTAGTCCTAGATGAAATCCTTGAATCATTGACAAAGATCTTCAATCTTTCCCTAAGATTGGGTCAATTTCCATCACTCTGTAAACAGGCAACTATCACACCTTTACACAGAAGTGGAGACAAGTCACTGCACACCAACTACAGGCCCATCTCCATCCTACCCCCTTTATCTAAAGCTCTGGAATGAGTAGTCTTGGACCAGCTTGTCAAGTTCCTGGAGAAATATGAAATCCAGTGCCTAGAACAGCATGGCTTCTGAAAAGGGCATAGTACCACCATGGCATTGTTGGAATTTACTGGACTCATCCATGACACCCTCGACCAAGGAATCTGTGGGGGGGGGTAGTATTCATTAACCTGACAAAGGCCTTTGATACTGTTAACCACCCACTCCTACTCTGGCAACTAACCACTCTAGGGCTCTCCAAGGATGCACTGCCCTGGTTTCCTAGCTACCTCAGGGGAAGTATCCAATGTGTTAGGATTGCTGGGGTCACCTTTGATGAAAAACCAGTCCTCTCAGGTGTCCTGCAGGGGGTCTATACTAGGGCCATTACTCTTTTCTCTCTGCCTGAACAGTCTCCCTAGTGTCTGCCAACAGAGAATATTACTCTATGGGGATGATGCAGTACTGTTTACTAGCAACCAAGACTCTAAACAACTTGAGAGTCAGTTGCAGTGTGATTTCAGGCATGTTGAAGAGTGGTTTAGCTCACATAAACTCATCCTGAAATACAGCAAAACTAAGGTCATGACATTCTGCAATGCATGGAATAAGTATAAACCTCTGTCCTTCATTATCAAGAACCACATGGGGAGTTCACTTGAACATGTTCCTGAGTTTAAATATCTCGGCATCACCTTGGACAGTTCCCTTTCCTACACGTGGCATATTGGCAATGTAGCTAAGGCTGCCAACATATGGATTGGCCTGCTCCACAAGCACAAACACTGCATGACCACTGATGCCCTTAGACTGGCCATCTACAGCTCTATCACCTCTATCATTGACTACGGTCTAGGCATCTATGGCTCTGCTTCCCCTACTGCCCTCCAGAGGATATTGGTGACACTCAACAAGGCCTGTAGGCTTCTGATGGGTGCCACCCACTTAACATACAACTGTGACCTGTACGCCCAGGCTGGATGGCTACCACTCCTTAGTAGAATACAATACCAGACCTGCTTGTTAACTAAAAAATTTCTCATTGGGCTCATGCCATCAGCAGTGGCAAAGCTCCTTATTGACAGCAGCAGTACCCAGGTTACATGCAGTGCTCTGTATCAAACCTTCCAGGTCCCCAGATGACAGACCACAATGGGTCAGAGGTCATTCATGCACAGGGCTTCTCAATGGTACAATACCCTTAACAAAGAAACACTTACAGATGCAACGCATGGTACCTCTAAAAGGCAACTCTGACTATTCCTCACCTCTACCACTCAATGTGACTGCCTCTCCTAAGTAACTGTATCCTCATTTTACCCTAGTTGAAGGTGAACTGTAACCTCCCTTAGTTCTACACTTTTTTGACACCAGTTCCCACCCACCCTTGCCCCCACACCACATTGCCTCACCCACCCCTCCTTTTTCTAATGGCACTTTCAGATATGGGGCCCTCAGCCCGTCTACCTTGCACTTTTGCCACCCACCTCTACCCGCCAACAATGGCCCTTTAGCCTGCCTACTTCTTTCTGACTCCCTCCTACCCTATACTAACTATATACTGTTCACCCTGAAACTTGTCTGAAGCTGGCTTATGTTGTCTCCCTCCATTTTTGGCTGTATAATAAATGCTTAGACATCTTTGTGTTTTTAAGACTGTAACCATTGTTGACCTTTGTATGTATGGTATCCTACATCCTTTGATGTGGAACCTTTGTAAATGAGCAGTTCCTGCTTAAAGGTATTTGTAATCCTAGAGTTTAATAAAAAAAAATAATAAAATCATGTTATCAAAAATGATTTCTCTCTTGTATTCATTTTTCTTTGCCTTTTCCATTTAAACTCTACACTACCATGAATATCTCTCCATATAATTATATTTTACATATGAGGTCACCAGAATGGATGCAGGTCAATATATGATGCACCTATTTGTACATTCAGTCTGTTGATATTCACCTAAAAGTAAAGTGTGTGCAGTAGTATATCACTGATATAGCACTGTAGTGTTGTACTACTATTGCTTTTTGTTTCTTATTTGAAAACAAGCAGTTATTAGCACATTGATTTCATGCCAGCAGTTGAAGTTTGTTTGTAGTGCTAGCATTGCAACTGTTAATGGTAACTTCAAATAATTTTCAGTATTTTGTACTGCATACTCATATGATCAGGCTGCAGTTTCTATATAATGTAACCTCCCATTCTGACATCACGTGCGACAAATCGGCCTTCATGCTTATCTATTTATATACATTTTTACGGCTGCGGGTCGAGCCTACAGCTGTTTTGGGATAGATCATATCTTATAAAAAGGGTCAATCATGGAACCTTCCATTGGACTTTTGGAAGTATCCTACTGAAAGTCCAATGGAGCTTGAAACACTCTGCCATGATCAGCCACTATGGAATAACAGCCACACTATTTTAGCTGTTACTGCCACATTCTGGGACAAGAACTGCACATGCGTGACATGTGCATCTGCACAGTTCCACTGATGCTTAATGTTGTGAATGGCAACATGGCATTCACTGCAACTACACATGCATTGCTGCCATCTTTCGGATGACACTTCTCCTACACCCGCCCACTGTTCCTGTCCTACCCATTCCCTCCTAGCACTGGCAGCAAAGAACACCCTCTTACACCCTCCCACTGCTGCTGTCCTTCCCGCCTCCTTTGTTTCACATCCTCACACTGACATCAGGGTGCCCAATCACCGTGTTGGCATTATGTACCCCCCAACTCATGTGGCACAATGGGAGCCCACCCCAGTGTGCCCAAATGTATGTTTTTTTACATTTTTTCCCATGCCAACATTGGGGTGCCCTATCTCCATGTCAGCATCATGTACCCCCCCAACTGATGTGGCACACTGGGAGCCCACCCCAATATGCGCTTTTTTCCTGCAAATGAAGAAAACCATCCCCTGACATGATTTTTATTTCCCTCATTGTCACCCCAGTCCCCCCTTCCCTTCCCCACCATTCCACTGAGTACCCACCTCCCCTTACCTGATACTTACCTCTGGAGGTCAGTGCTGTCATCATCTCTGGATCAGGACACATCTGCACTCTTCAAAGCCGAACCGCAAACTGAAGAATGAAAGGTAAGCATGCTATATAGGCAGTCAATGGGATTTTCAACTTATGTTGATAAATCAGCCATTGTTTGGAATTTTAGCCCCAAATTTTCAACATGGGGTTCTTGGGACCCCACCCTCCATGAACACTGTCACTGTCCTTTCATTACTAGGCCCTGAAAGGTGATTTTGCGGTTGCTGTATGGAATCACCTTTCAGGACTAATTAGTGAAATGACAGTGCCACTGTTCATGAGTTGGGGTCCCAAATAGCCCATGTTGCAAATTCGGTGAAAAAAAATTCCAAAAAATGACTGTTATGAGTGTGCATTGGGCAGTTTCTACACATGCTCCCAACTTTACCAATTTTTAATATTTTCACTCCAGATTTTCAACATTGCCATTTTTGCACACCTCCTTATTAACTGTACAGCTGTCATTTTTCACATCCTGTCCAAACATGTTTTTACACCTGTGGCACAGAATGGCAAGGTTGCTGTGCAAAATCATTTTCGGGACAAGTGAACAAAATGACACTGGCAGTCTTCATAAGGTGTGGTCCCAAGAAGACCATGTTGAAAATTTGGTGCAACACCTCCAAAAAACGGCCAAGCTACACCCGGGCATTCAATATTTTCTATGCACACATGTACCTTTGGTAATTTGGTAGTTCATCGAAGCCGTATCACATCTGGCTAGAGTTTGTTGTTAGTGACAGGGCAAGGGAATAAATGGGTGAAGAATGGCATTATATGAAACTATGAGAATGCAGAATGCTTGCAAACAATAAAATATTTCCCTCATATTGCATGACAGCCACCTCTGCCTCTCCCTCCCCCACACATTAGCGTGCGTGATTGTACAGAAGCATTCTCTCTTTCTCTCTGTCTTTCATTCCCTCTGTAGTTGTATTATCTCTACTCCCTCATGTTGGGAGTACTACCAGATGAGACATGCAGTGTGTTTTTCAATTTTTCTTTACAATTAAATGAGAAATGTCTGAAGGAAAAATATGATTTAGGGTTTGATATTAACAGACAGTCATGGGACCAAATGCAATAAATTAACATCTTTTGAAAATTTGGGGGTACACATACTGAATCTATCAGTATCCATTTCATCTGTATACTAGATGTGCTACCAGTAATACCATCAGCAGACTGCAATACATGCAACAAAGATTGATTTAAAACTCACATATACAAACTTGCTAAAAGTTTAAAAGGAAAAGTAAATTAGAAAGGGTAGGCACTATGTCTCTGAAGAGCACTAGGTCTTGGACCACTGGGTTTAATTGCTGGGTATTTGGGGAACTCATTTCTTTGACTGTAGGGACTGTGACCCAAATATTTGATTTTCTAAAAAAGTAAGAATATAACTTATAATTGGTTGACTAATAAATTGTACTGCCTGATGAACAATACAAAATAAAATGTTGAGATGTTTAATACATTTAAAAAAACATCAACTCACCAATAAGTTCATTGATGGTGACTCAGTGAGAGCTCTCTGACATAATTCAGTGCTTAGTGCAAGGACACTAGACGGTGCCGAGCACAAAGTTGTAGCTGGAACCCTAGCACACTCACTGGGGTGTGAGAGTAATGAATAGTATTTTCTGAATACCAAAATAATTTTATTTATTTATTTATTTAAATGTTTCACCCGGAAGGCATACTGAGCAAATTGTTCATTTCCAGATGTGTCCTGTGGGTGAGGGGGAAAGGAGATAGCAGTTTACAATAAACATCAGTACAGTATATAACCAATTATTTTAATCACACAATAGTCTATACAGATTTACAGCAGTAACAGTATATACAATATTGGTTTTAAGAATGCAATAATTGTGAGAGATACTACATGTGTATAGCATACCATGAATTAAACACTGTGCAGGTTAACAGACAATGTTAACCCAATAAAAGACAGTACTAGTACTAGCCATCAGATGCATGCACTTGCAAGGAGCAGCCACCTCAAGTGCAAGTAATACCAAGCTGTGTGGGAGGAAATCAACAATTATTACTAGAGAATGGAGAAGGTGACAGTGGACAGGGAGGTTCCATGTCAGCAGGACATGAATATATTACTGGGCAGGGGTGTGGCATATTTAGAATGGGTGGTATCAAAGGAGCTGCAGGATTGTGAGGGGATTGCTGTCCTGAGAGAGAAAGTACCTAGTACTCAGAGGAAGGTGAGTGGGGCTGGCAACAGAGAGAAGCTAGATCAATGTTTGTTATGTGGTAAGTCTAGGGTAAAAGGAAGACATTGAAATGTATGTGTCATAATTGCATTGTATAATGCACTATTCATTATTTGGATACAAATAATGAATACAAACATATGAAATTAAGCCAGCAGATACAGGCCAAATGGTTTATCTAGTCTGTTTGATTATGCAGCCATTGGGTTACTCCACTGCTGCCTACCCCCACCCCGTCCCCATTATCTTTATGTCTTGTATTCTCCCCTTGGGACAAGTTGCCCCATTGGTTTGAGTCATCTCTAGTTCTTATTCTACCCTTGACTCTGTCCCAACCCCTTTTTAACGCTGTCCACTGAATTCAGAGAGACCATCTCTTCAGGGAGTACATTCCATGCTGCCACCTCTCTCTCTGTGAAGTAATGCCTCCTCATCTCCCTTCTGAACCTTCCCCCCTCCAGTCTCATACTGAGTCCTCTTGTGATCCCTCCATTCTTTAGCTGGAACATGCCCTCCATACTATACCTGTTTATACCCTTTAGGTACTTGAAGGTCTCTATCATGTCCCACTGTTTGTGCTTATTCATATTCGAGAAATAATATAAAGAAAAAATAAATAACAGCCCCCACCACTCTTCCCTGCTAATTCAATTAAAAACAACCTATTATCCCTCCACCCTCTGCAACAAGCCCACTCCCACCTCCAGTACCCACGATTTCAAGGTTAACATAAAACTCCCATGATGGGTGGCCAGCACAACCCACTCGTCTCCATGGTTGGCCAGAATCTGCTTTTGCAATTTTTTTTATTTAGTTCATCATCCCCCAATCCCCTCATCCTGGCATCAGCACCTATGTCCCACCCTTTTCTCCCCACACCTAAATTTCATAAATTGAAATGCCCTCCCAAGCATAAGAAGGCAAAGAACACAACCCATCATCCTCCATGGCTAGATGCCTTCTTGTGAATGGTGCTTTCGTACTTGTTTACATAGTAAAACAACTAATCACATGAATAGCTGTCTTACTACACAAGCAGGTGTGGCAGCACCATTCTTCAAAAAAAGGCTGGCTATGGAGGAGGGAAGATTGTTCTCGTCACTTCTTAAGTCTGGGGAAAGTTAATGTTATGAAATATGGGAGCTGGGGGAGGAAGGTGGGATGTGGATATTGCTGCTGGAGTGGGGGGATGGGGGATTATTTATTAAAAATGGCAAGAGGAGATGGAAGCAGGTTGTACCAGTGGACGAGTTGTGCTGGTTGCACATTGTTTTTTTTTTTTGTTTTGTTTTGTTTTTTTAATGAAAGCTTAAATGTGGATTGTGGGTGGAAGGAGGGTAAGAGGGCTTGTTGCAGATCGTAAGGGATGGGGCATTGTTTATAAAATAATTTGGCTGGGGAGAAGGGTGGGAGTGCTGTTTTTTTTTTTTGCTTGCTCCTCCAACAGTTACACAAATAATGAATATGAGTATCTAATCTCCTAATATTTATTTGCTTATTTATGTATGTATGTGTTTATTGATTAATTCTTTTGGTAACTGGGTAAGGATCACTGGACACAGGTCCCTCTTTCAGGGATGACCTGGGAGCACTAGCAGGGTTAAGTGACATGCTTAAAGTCACATAGTATGCAAGCAGAGGTTGGGGGAATCAAACCCTGGTCTGCTAGATGTCCCAAGGTCATTCACATTTCATTACCCTAACCAATAGGCTTTACTGACAGCCCAGCATTTGGGGCCCTGAATACCAATATTTGGCCAAATATTCAAAATGAGGCATTCACCCATTCCAAACACTCCTTCCATCTTGATGAAAACAGGAATAGCAGGCTTTGATATATGTATGACCATATTTGTACAAACCATTTGATCCATCAAATTTTAAATCATAATCTCATATACAAGGTCCTATTGGATATTAAATAAAACATACATACATATATTATTAAAATAATGACAGCACACATTCAGTGGGAAGAACACCAGAATTCATTTCCTGTCCCATTTAGGAAGTTAGTTAAGGCAATGCTTTCTATAAAATAATAGCCATTTTATAGTGAGGACTAAAGAGTGGAGCTCCACCTTCGCATCTGGAGTTTCAGCTTGTTCACATTACAACTGTAAAATGAAGACTAGGAAAAGCTCTTTCCATAGAGAAAATAGTCAATTTAGGTAGAAAGGAATTTTAACTTTTCAGATTTACAAGATGGGGGGAGTGTACTGGATTTGTCTGTTGTTACTTGCCACAAAACCAGTAACAGCATTCATCAGAATTATGATTTAAACTTTGTAGATAAAACATGGGTAGAGTGTGCAATTTTGAATTTTATTGTACAATGGGCAGTGCTAGGGAAAAAACAGGGAGGAAAATTTGACCCTCCACAAGCCTTACAACACTGACAAGGCTGGACATCTAGAGAGTGCTAAGGGGATAATATGTGGTAACTCCCTGGTTGGAAAAGTAAGCCCCTAACGAAGGTGGGGTGATGGAGCTGGGATGTCCGAGACAGAAGGAGGGATTCGCAAACAGAGGAAACAAAACATGATAAAATGAACATTTGTTTCCTAAGTTGTATTATTGTTACATAAAAACCTCATTTCAATCTGTGTAACTCCAAAATCTTCTTATGCTGTTGCAGTCTACACCTATGAAAACACTGGAAAATAACAAACAACAAAATAAATGTATAATATTGTGTTTGTAATTGCATGAATACCAGTATGTACCTGGTGATCATGCATTTAACAAAATCCTGTAAAATTAGTTGTCAATGGGATATCCTATCCTGAAATAAATCTCAAACACAGAGATATTAGGTGCTCGACTGGCAAATTTAATTTTGTATATAAACCGTTTTACATCAAAAACTGGCTTTCACCTTACACAACCATATTTCAGTATATTTACATTATAACATCTCTAACTCACTTTCCCTCTCCAGCCAATAATTATTTTCCTCTGAGCCTGTCTTCTCGGGCCTGGGTGTATAACCCGATTTCTTAAAGCCTTCTGATATCCATCGACCTTTCTTCTTGTTGGGGGCTTTCATGTCACACCCGATACCCACCTCTGTTCCTCTCCACCCTGCTGGAATATCTTCAGGAGGTGCTCAACCTGGCTGGGTGTTGATCCAATCCAGGCCTGCCGCTAGTGGTTCCCCATCCCTTGTGCCTCCCCTCTTACTTCCTCCCTGACGAATATTACTTTCTCCTCCACAGATGCCCTTTGCTGGCAATCCATGTTCATCTCTTTCCTGTTGTTCTCTGTATGCACCAGGCTCAATCCAGCATGTCCACTGGCCGTTAGCCTCATGTGGCAATCCTGCCCGCTACCAACCACCATGCCACCAAACTGCTCCTGCCCTCCCAGCCCCCCAATAAATGGAAGAGAGGGTGGGAATCTCAAGAATGTCAACCGATAAGTGGCAGAACACAGGCTGCAACCCCACTTTTCCCCACAGTGGCCCCTCCCTGTTCCCCCATGGCCAATCCGTGAACACCACCTGCCCTGATGGAATCCCAAACCCCACCCATCCCCTGCTCTACCCCACCTCCCTTAGCTCCTCACTCTCTCTCTCTCTCTCTCTCCACCCCCCACTCCCTACCCTATTTCCAGGCCAGGATACTCCTAACAATCTGGGTCGCTCAGGATTGGCAACCCCCTTTGTCAATGGGATATCCTATCCTGGAATGAATCTCAAACACAGTAATATTGAGTGCTCGATTGGCAAATTTTATTTTGTATATAAACCATTTTACATCAAAAACTGGCTTTCACCATATGGCTATATTTAAACATATTTACATTAAAACATCTCTAACCCACTTACTCCCTCCAGCCAGTCATCCTTTTCCTCTGATCTTGTCGTCCTTGGCTTGGGTGTATACCCAATGCCTAACAACTTCCAATATCTGCCAGGCTCTGTTCTTGTTGGGAGCTTGAGTGCTGCATCTGATGCCCACCTCATTCTTCCCACACTGCTGAAATATGTTCAAGAGGTACCCTAACCCAGCTGAGTGTTGACCCAATCTGGGCCTGCCACTAGTGGACCCCCACCCCTTGTGTCTCCCCCCATCCCTTACTTCCACTAGTGCACCTCCAGTCCTGTGATAGAAGGTGTGCTTCCACCCAAGCCTCCACTCTCCACTTACCATTCCTCAATAACCTCATCAAACCTGTTTGTAAACAAGGCAATCCCCACATCTAAATGATGTACCCCATTCTGCCTTTAATCCCCTGGGCTGCCATAAGCAATGGCATGTGCTATATATATGTTTCCCCAATAGCTTTAATAAATGCTGCCATCCTTCTGTTTAGCCTCTTCCTTGCTCATTCAATCCCCTTAGCATCCCTCACCTGCCAACACACCCTTTTAGGGATGATCTCTGACCATGCCACTGCAGTCCCTGGCCACCATGCTTTCACAATTCCTGTATCCCTCTGTATATTCAGCAGTAAATCCACCCATGACCATTCCCCCAAGTCATTACCCCCCAAATGCAAAATGTTTTAATTTTTTTTAGTTAATAAATTTTAGTATTTTCAATATTAACATAATATATGTTGCAGGATTACAAGTATAATATGCATTAGATCAAAAGAAATAAAACAAAAAAACAGCATCTCAGGTACAGAGAAGGAAACAGTTGGAAGTTAACTAACAGTCAGTAGAGATACATCACATGTACAGGTACATAACATGACATATAAATACAGTTTTGGAGTAGCACCCACCAAGGCATAAAGTGTACATACATTAAGAGTATAGCAGAAACAAAGCATTAATCCAGCAACCCTGGTGTGACATTCTATGTCTTCAGAAACAACAGAAGAAAATACTAAAATAAAAAGAAAACAAGAACCAGTTAGCATTTCTAAAATGGAGTGTGCACCGATATCTAACTCAACCCTGAATTATATAAGCAGGCCATCATCACTAGTTGCCAGGGAGTATACAGTGTACAGTCAACAGCAGCAGGGTATGTATATCATCCTATTCTGGCTCTGGATTTCAGAAAAGTGGTAAAGGGGTTCCAGCAGGAGTAATAAGCATGTGGTGTGTTAGCTACAAAATGTGACATATGGTCCAGCGAGGCCATTTTGGTAAGGGATTGATACAGCTTGAATAGAGAGGGGACCTCTGTGGTCATCCAGTGGCACAGAATGAGTTGTTTAGCCTGGATGCTAAGCAAGACAAGCCAACGTCTATGTGGGACGGGCAGTCGAGGTTCCTGTGGAGGGATTCCCAATAACCAAAAAAGTGGGTTCAGTCTAATCTGGGAACCAATGATGTGAGAGGCTAGCTGTCATACTGCCTTCCAGAAGGAAGTGAGATGGGGACAGTACCATAATATATGGCATAAATCCCCCACCTGGGTCTGGCACCTCCAACAAAGATTATTATTCATAAGGTTAATTTTGTAAAGCAAATCTGGTGTCCTGTACCAATGGTGAAGGATTTTATTTTGTATGAGTTTACTCCACATATCTGGATAGTTTGCGTGTGCCAGCTTCCAACATAGTCACCACTGGGAGTCCTCAATATCAGTTTGTAATGCCCTTTCCCATTTATGCTTGGACTCCAAAGACTGAGAGGGAATACTCTCTCTTAAGGCTGCATACATTTTGCTAGCCTGCCTTTAGGAAGAGCAAACCACTCTTCAAGTTTCTGGGCCCTGTGATGTCAGCAAGATGGAGCTTTAGGTATGCAGATATGGAAATGTGAAGTTGAAGATATCTCCAGAATTCTGGCTTCTCCACTCCTTTGCTAGTACTTAGCTCTTGAAAGGACTGTAGACCCTGTCACTTCTTGTCCAGGATATCTGCCATAACCCCAGTTTATTTTTGTTCCTAGTGACTCCATGAAATAGGTTGGCTATCTGCCAAAATATGCTTATTGTTAAAAAGTGGAGTGTGAGAAAGGGGAATTGGATTCACCCTAATCCTAGCATGCAGCTTATTCCATATTTTAACTGTAAGGGCTATCATTGGATGGTTTGTCAGGGTTTTAGGTACAGGATTATATATCAAGAGGGACAAGTTGTTACCTGTGCCATGGATTGTACCATATGAAGCCATTGAAGGAAGTCCTGAGATATTTTAGTGAACCATTTCAATGTTTGAGCTGCAGAGTAAGCCCATTTATAGCCGCCTAGCCATGGAAGGCCCTAGAAACCATCCTTCCAGTGGGACCGTAATTTGTTCCTACTATAGCGGGGTTTCTTCTGTTCCCACAGGAAGTTATGAAGAGCCACATCAATGGTCTGATACCTTTGATGGGGAGGTCCAGGGTATATGGGAGAGGGATACAGAATCTTGGGAGCTGAAATCATTTTTGAGGGCCAAGATTTTACCAACAAAGTTAAGGTTAAGTGTCCTCCACCTATTGAGCTCATTTTTAAGGTCAGCAATCAGTGGTTTCAAGTTAAGGTCCCACATTTTGGAAAACTCTGGAGAGATGTGCACCCCAAGATAGACCAATGAGTCAGGTGCCCAGCACAGGCCAAAGGGGGCTATCATGTTTTGAATGCAGATGGGATTTAAGGGAAGCACTTTGGTCTTGAATCTGTTTATCCTCAACCCAGAATGCCCTTCAAAATTGGATAATAGAGTAAGGAGGGTTGGAAGCGATGCATGGGCATCCATCATAGGCAACAGCAGATCATCTGCATACATGAAGGTAGTATATGCATGGTCACCGACTGGTGTACCTTGGATATCAGGGTGCTGCTGTATTGAGTATACCAATGGTTTTACTGTTAACACAAATAGTAGGGGGAATAGAGGGCAACCCTGTCTGGTGCCTTTTCCCAGCTGAAAGGTCTCAGACTGTGCTGTATGTAGGATTCTGGCTGTAGGTTGGTGATAAAGGGCCATGATCCAGTGCCTGAAAAGTTCCCAAATCCCAAGTGCTGCAAAACCAGGGTCAGATAATCCCACTCTAGGAGTCAAAGGCCTTTTCAAAATCAATGGCCACCGCAGCCTCTGGAGTGGAAAGTGTCCAATCCTGATACATGAGGTTAATCATTAAATGAATATAGACTCTACTATATCGTCCCAGGACAAAGCCCACTTGGGATGGGTTAATAAGGGACAGAAGAAACAAACTGACTCTGGAGGCCATGATCTTCACAAAGATCTTGCTATCAGTGTTAATTAAGGATATGAGTCAGTAGCTTGAGGTTAACATGAGGTCTTTCCCCTTCTTATGGAATACAGTTATAAGCGCTTCATGGAGAGTGGGGGGATTATGCCAGAATTGAGTGTGTCATTAAACAGAACTGAGGATTGGGGACATTTGGGGAGAAAGATGCTGCCAGAATTCCACTGGAAACCCATCTCTTCCTGGGGCTTTATCTTTGTTCATGGCTTTTAGGGCAGCTTCAACTTCTGCCAAAGAAATGGGCTGGTTGAGTGCCTCTGCCTGAGAAGGAGACAACTTAGGCAGTTGAAGGAGGAGAGAGAAGCTGTAACCCTCTGAGTCCATGGATCTAGTGGAGGAGTATAATGCAGAATAGAAGCACTTCATTATCAAGTTGATCTGCTGGGTCAGTGCATGTCTTCCTGCCTGCCCTTAACCCAGCTATGTGCCATTGGTATACCACACGTTCAGAGACTTTTTTGATAGTGAGGTCCCCTGCAATGACTACAGCATCACTCAAAGTAGGAAACCTGCTGGAACATGGCACTGTCTGTTGGGGTCCTGCACCCCCAATCACCTCCGACTTGAAGTTGAGAATCCTAAGTGGGGGGTTGCGGGGGGCACAACCCTGCACATGTGTGGTTTGGTGGGCAAGGCCCCCTGAAGAAAACACTCTTTTCTGTTTGAAACTGGCAGCAAACTGCAAAATGCGGTGGACCTGCCAGTTTTGCTGTCTGGTCATTCGACAAAAGTTTTGTCCATGACCAGTCATGGATCTGTGCCATTCAGCCTGTTGCTTACTCAGCCTGTATGCCAAAACATTGCCTCCCATTTGGCCTCCCGTCCAATATTTATACATTAATCTTAGGATGGCAATCTCAGCTTTGTGAGCTAGCAGGTCATTAATCTGGAGCCTAAGTTGTGTTATTTCTTTGCTCAATAGAGAATCCGATCAAAACATATGTGTTTGTTTAGCTTGGGATTCCAAGGACTTTAGGTTCACCTCTAAGGAAAGAAGAAGGTGTCCCCTACATTTACGGTGCTTAGCCACAAATCCAATAATGGCCCCATGTAGGGTGGCTTTCAAGGCCTCCCATATAGTCCCTGAGAGAAGTCTGAGGATGAATTTTTGGTCAAATAAAGGGTTGTCTCAGTAGCAACCCAGGCTGGAAAGTCCTGGTCCCATAGAAGAAGGGGATTCAACTTCCAACTGGAAGATTTAGAAGAACTAGATCCCCATAGTATATGTATCTGCACTGGGGAGTGGTCTGAAATAATCATAGGCATAATCTTGGAGTCAACCTCACATTGACCAATCTCAGGAGATACCAGCCAGTAGTCAAGCCAACTGTGGGAACCATGCACAGGAGGAAAGAAGGAATAGTCCCTATCTCTAGTGTGAAAAAAGTCTCAAAATATCAGTCAATTCCATGTCTGTCATCAGTTGCTGTAGGGCTAACCAAGCCTTAGGATGCTGCACATGGGACTGGGAGCTACGATCCAGCTGCGGTACTAAGGAGAGGTTAAAGTCTCCCCCCAACAGCACTGGGATAGGCGTCGGAGCCAGAGCGCTTAGGGCTTGAGTGATCTCATGAAAGAAGGTGGAAGCATCTTCATTTGGCCCCTACACATTGCCCAGAATAAGGGAGCCCTCTGGAGTGTCCATGAGGGTGAAGGCCCATCAACCAGATGTGTATTTTTTAAGTTGGGTAAGCTTCCACTTTAGCGATTTATGTAGGATTATGGCAACCCCTCTTTTTTTGGTGGGAGCTGAAGATGAAAAGACTTGTCCCACTAAGTCCCTAGCCAGCTGATCATGGTCCTGCTTATTTAGCTTGGTTTCCTGCAAGAACATCAGCATAGCCCTCAGCCTCTTAAGGTGTGCCAACACCTGCTTATGCTTTATAAGGGTATTTAGCCCCCGCACATTCCAGGTGTACCCAATAAGATCAATAATTTAAATACAAAAGGACAGAGAAATAAAGGGAACTCATCATCAAAAATAGAGGCTGGGGCTGAGCTTGGGCCCCATGCAGGAAAAACCTCCATAGACCTTTGGTGAGTGAGGTGCACAGACCAGATATATAACAACCCTATGATACTAACACGCTGCCTAGATCATAAACATCAAAGCAAATATTGAAAACAAACGGCCCTAACAACACCAAAACTACTTACAGCATCCTAACAAAGGCGAGAGAAACCAGCTACATGGAGAAACATCTTAAGGCCAGCAAACCTGTTGCTAGGGTGACCAAAGTTTCTCTTATGGGGGTAGAGCTAATTCTTCATCAAGTGAAGATCAAATTGAAATGCATGGCCACCACTGAATTAGCTGGTACTGAGGAAATTCCCTGGGGAGTGGTAGCATTCTTACAAGTGAGGCTGGCAGGAGTTAGCCAGTTCCTCAAGGTATCACCAAGGATCTCATTATGCAAAGGTTGTAGTCTCCTTGCCCTTGCATAGGGCACTCCCTACATATACCAGGAAGCTGTGAGGCAAAGGTGAAAATGAGCAGGCAAGGATCAACACAGGAATAGGCCTGTTTCAGGGGGAGCGCCCCCCTATCGAGAAAGGGGAAATAATCCTCCCAATAAAGCACGAGCAGGTTGGGGGTTCAGACTAGTAGTTGAAATGTCAGCCCAATTAGTGTAGCACCTGGTCCTCTGGGGAAAAAAAAAAGAAATAACACAGGGGCAAATAAAGCACGTACAAGCTTAGTACATCCCATTTACATCGGTTCAAATATAAACATTAACAATGTGGCATACATTTCAACTTGTAGTAGCAGTTGTCAGCAGCATTTAAAGCCCCAGGACCATATCTCTGAAACAGAGGTAGCTGCCAATGTCACCGCATGCAACAACCATAAATAGTCCCATATTCATTGTAAAAGTTCAAAATCCATGAGGAACCCTTTTACCCCTCAGGGTGCCCCACCTACAAAGAAAAGGATGATGGGGGGAAGGGGACATCTGTTCAGAGCTCCAAGCCTAAGGAGCCCTGAGTCTGCTTGGGTACTCCCAACCCTCACAGCTGAAGAAAACAAGAGTTACTTATCTGAGCAAATCAAGTCTGGGTTCCATCACCCTTTGGGTCCGGCGGCTCCTAAAAACTAGCTGCCGAGTCGGCCTCGGGTTGAGAAGGAGTTGATGATGCTGTCTGTGAAGCCCTAGGTGCTGGCTCCTGCCAGATATCAGCTGCAGGTACTGCAGCCCAGGATCATTGATCAGAGGATGGGCTCCACCAGCCCGGGGGGGATTTTGTTAAGTCTGCCACACCTGATTGCAGGGAGGGATCCTCCATAACTTGCAGCACAGCAAAGCGGTTGGGGGAATGATAGCATTGATAGTCCCTGCCATCATGCTCCATTTTGTCCTCTTCCTTATTTCTGTCAACTGGATGTTGCTGCTGCTCATGATGATAGGAAGTATGCCGCTTCTTGGATCGTGCAGGAAGGAAGGCCTCGAACACTACTACCTCCGAGGTATTTGGAGATTGGGCCAAGAAGGAAGAGCCCCTTTTCTGCTCTCCCTGATCTGATTAGTGGTGCTCCCCAGCTGCAGAACTTCCCAGGTCTTGAAATTCTTCTGGGAAGGTTCTCCAGAGAACATCCATGTTGCTGTCCAGTGTGGAAAACAAAGAGAGTGCCATTATGCACAATCCTCATAGTGGCAGGGTATCACACGGTGAAGGGTATCTTGCAATAGTGCAGAATTCTTTGGGCTTCCTTGTAAGCTTTGCAAGGTTCTGTGAGCTCCCAAGAGTAATCCTGAAATATTTGGATTCTCTGCCCATGCCAGGTGAGAGAGCCTTTGTTCCTAGCAGCAGCAGTGACTAAATCCTTTTGCCGAAAATTGAGGAAATGGGATAATATAGGGCACAGGCAGTCACCAGGCCTAGGAGGGGAGCAAAGGAGCAGTTGGCTCACTCTATTTGTAGCGTAGTATTATGTGGGAGTTTCCAGCAGTTATGGAGGGTATTTTGTAAAAAGACCACTGCATTCTTTTGTTCAGAGCCTCCCAGAAAGCCGATGAATCTTAGGTTATTACAACTGCTCTGGTTCTCTAAGTCATCTACTTTGTCTTGGAGAAGGTGGATTATTTGGGCCTGTTCTCTCATAGTTGCAGAGACCTTGGATGGTGACATTATGAGCTGCAAGATGTCACCCATTTTCAATAGTCTAGACTCAATCGCTTGTAGGGTTTGCGTGTTTGCATTGACTGCTATAGTCATTTAAGACATTTGTGCAAGCAGCTGGCTGAACATTTGCTCCATTTTGGAAGACTCAGTACTAGGTAGTATAGAAGACACCATCTTGCAGGGTGGAAAGGCTTCAGGATGATGGAAAATGCAGCCAATCTACCATTCAGATGCCAAAATAAAACAGAGCTCAGATACAGGTAAGCCTCACTGCTGTATTGTCTATGAATAGGGTGCAGAAAATATCCCCAGATGCCGGATTATGGAGGATTCTGTCCCACAGCGAGAGGAGCTAGGCACTTAGGCAGCCATCCTGGTCCAAGGCTAAGCCATGCCCCCACACACACACAAATGTGTAATTAACAAATTTGGCTTTGGTACACTAATCTTTAGTTCTCCAAAACGGCAATAGTTGCCCCAGTGCATGCCCCGGATTCCTTTCCAATGCAGCCAGATGGAATGCCCTGCTCTCCTGCTGTCTACCATCTTGCTTGCTTGCTGATCACCTCTCAGCTCAGAAATGAAATAATGGCCCATAATCCAGACCATCCTTCTGCACCCCACATCTGGAACAAAACGACAGAGCAAAATAAACTACCTAATCCCTATATATTTCTTTTTTTTTTTTTTGTTAATATAGTTTTTATTAACAGGTTTTTCTTTAAAATTACAAGGGGGGGTATCGGCAGTCACAATTTTTACATATTTCATACATTCGGTCTTATACAGAGCAGAAGAAACATAGCGAGGATCAACCAGAGTACAACTCCTCATTCTATTAGTAGTTTATACGCACAATAGGTCTTTATACAAATTATTCATATCCATAATCATAGTACCCAGACACATTTTAATTTTCCACCCCATCTCTTCCCATTCCTTCCTGCAGTGCCACACTGTGTTCTGTTCACCACGTCCCTCCCCCTTCACCTCCATAATTAATTTAGCTCAGGGTATGAAATCAGGATCCCAAGTCATAATGTAAAGGATCCATCTTGTCCATTTCAAAGAGCATAGTTCTGCTTTATCATTTAACTGGTAAGTGATTCTCTCCGATCTATATATTTGATTCACTGTTTCTCTCCAGGCCGAAATGGTGGGCACTTGAGGAGTGAGCCAGTGTCTAGTTATGGTCTTCTTTGCTGCCATGAGGGCTATCCCTGGCAGATATTTAGTATGTGAATCGCTGAGTTCGTGTGGGAAAGTTAAGAGTAAAAAACACTCAGCATTCAAGTTAATTGTATGTCCCAGCATGATTGTGAGTTCTTGTTGTAGGGAGGTTAAAAAGGGCCGAAGGACTGGGCAGGACCAAAAGATATGTGTGTGGTGTGCAAGTGTCTCCCCACATTGGTGCCAACACCCTTCTGTATTTATAGATGAGTAATGGGCTGTTATGGCTGGGGTATGGAAGTATCTAATCATTAATTGCCAGGAGAACAACCTCCATGTGTGGGAACAAGTAGGCTTTGCTGAAATAAGCCAGCCCCTGTCCCATTGTGCCGCAGTTAGGTCTTGGCCTATCTCCGCCTCCACCAGACCCGGGCCACCGTTGGAATCATTGGCTGCAATTTAATGCAGTTGCAATTAGTCACAATTGCACTGAATTGCAGCCATAATTATGGGCAGTTATATTTGTGTGAAGTCGACGATTCTGTCACAGCTTCTGTCTTGCCTGACAGTGCTGCAGTCAGCCACTTTTGAATTTGTGTGCGCCCTTACTTCCAGCCAATTAATGTATCCCTAGTTCCTCAGTGCCAACCCTAATGAGAGAGGGAGGAGCCAGAATGTGCTCACTGCCTGCAACTGCAAAAGGTGGTGAGACGGAGTTGAACAGCAGCGTTGAACAGCAGCGCGAGTAGTCATCAAGGCGAGGACTAATAGTAGTGCTCAAGTTAATTTCTTAAGTGGCAGCCATTGGTGGATGTCTGGTTCAGTGTAGGGAGGACACCACAGCAGTAGAGTCAGGCACATGCAGGATGCGAGGCAAGGTTGGAGCTGGGGGATCCAAACCACACCATCGAGGGACTGGGTGAGAGTGAGTGAGAGGCCTGAAGGACTCAAGAGGCCTACCACCGAGGCCAGAGAGAGATCGTGCGGAGACTCGGGAGAGTTGTGGATTGACACAGAGTGTGGACCGGCTGGCCGGGGACTAATGTAGAGGACAGTGGGATACAAGGGGTGAGGTCAGGCCATCATCAGTTGAGGGAGATGGGAGAAGGTGAAAGTGAGCCCACTGTGGGGAAAGTTGAGCCAAGTGGCCTACTACTACTAGGCCAGGCAGGTATGATATACTGAGGAGGTGCCCCATGGCCCACCCATGCCAGCCAGTGGACAACAGGGAGAGGATCAGGAGACTCTCCAGCTGGAGTGAGTCAGCGTCTGCCGGACTTGGTTGGTGACCTTGTGGGGGGAGTTGTGAGAAAGTGGTGGCAGCAGTGCAAATTTGAGGGGATGCGGGAGGGAGTTGCTGCCGTTGATGACTCGATCACCATTGGCCAGGACGGATCAGCAGCAAACCACTGTGTGAGACTGTGTGGGATTGGCTGCTGGAGGACACACAGTATAGTCAGACTCGGCACAGCTGAGAAGAAGAAGAAAGTCGCAGAACCACTTTGGAGGGACAATGGAGGCTGGAGGAGAGAGACCAAGAGAGAGCTGACTCAATAAAGTATTGTTTGAGCTGCCTTTCTGAGACAACGACTCCTGGTAAGTGAAATGTTGATGTCTGTTGTTGAGTTGGATTTATGACACAGGTAGCAAGCAGCATTAGCATATATTTTACTAAAGAAACAGCATTGTTTGGCAACAGAGAAAGGATTTATTCTCAAAATTCAGCCATTTAGCTGATGTGGTGGTGTTTTTTTTGGGGGGGGAGTTCGCAACTGAACTGGTTGAGGGTAGGTAGGGCTACAGGTCTGGCATGGCTGACTGCTGGACAGTAAGTGACTTGTGGCATGTACAAAAAATTAAACAAAGTGAGAGATCATGGTGAGATTGAGGCAGGGCGGGGTGGTCACTGTACTGCAGTATCCAACACCAGGGTCTAAGGCTTCCCTGTTTATGTGACTTCAATAGTAGGGGTGTAGCATCCCACAGAAGGGTTTAAGAGCAAGGCTGTTCATGCTGATCTGAAGGTGTACAACTGCAGTAACAAACACCAGGTTCTAATGCTGTTTGTGTAGCTTGAAGCTTAAGGGGTGTACTGCACAAGTGCATCACCCACACTGGATACAAGACTGGTTATGTGGCTTTGTTTTGGGGGTGTACAGAAGCATCTCACATGCTAAGGCTGTTGTTGTGAGCCTGCAGGTGTCTGCTCCTGCAACCCACACTACGGCAAGTCTAAGCCTGTTTATGTGGCTTCAGGGGTGTACAGCAGCATCCCACGAAAGTATAAGGCTGTTTATGTGGCTTTGGTAGTGTACTGCAGCATTCCACACTGGATAAAAGGCTGGTTATGTGACTGTGGATGTGTACTACAGCATCCCACACTGTATAGAAGACTGTTTGTCTGAGGCTTTGCTGGTGTACATCAGCATCCCACACCAGAGTTTAAGGCTGTTTATGTGGCTCATGGGTGTACTGTAGCATCCCACACCAGGCTTTAAGGTTGTATATGGCTTTGGGGGTGTACAGCAGTGTCCTTCCACACCAGGATCTAAGGCTGTCTATGTGACTTTGAGGCTGGGCTGGGGTGAGGGTAACGCCAAGTGCACTCACAAGGTACATAATGCATGCAAGCAAGGCCAAACCAAAACAATGAGAATAATAGAACAAAATAAAGTGTTTGACAGTGACTTATGTTGTTAGCATTGAAAACATTTGAGGTACCCATCCTACAACAAGAAAGATGTTATCCCTTCAGAGTATCTTTTAATTTACATTACTGTTGACCTCGGCTCTTGGTATCAGTTAGTTGGTGCACTGCAGTGAATGTTTTCAGCTCTTCTGCTCCTAGGCTGTGACAAGCTTCTCCTGGTATTTACTAAGTAAATAAACATGCTGCCAAGTTTTCCACTAATTGCACTAAAAAAATACAGCTTGCTAGTACATAAATCAAATTTAACAAGGCGGAAGTTGAAAAAATTGGTTGGATTTTTTTTAGTGAGTCGCAGTCATAAATTTTAAACTGGTTGAAAAAATCAGTCATAATCAGGGCCACTGGAAAATTGCACCCGCAATTTTTTTGCGGAATCCGCAATTTTCACCATTCTCCGCAAAAGCTGACATGTTCCGCAATTTCTTGCAATTTTTGAGTTTTTATATTGAACTGTGTAAAAAGTATTAACATTTTCAATAAAATACTCTCAAATATATTGACAATTTTGCATGCAGACTTGGGTTTGGCCGAAACAATGCAGTACAAGGTAGAGCAAGGGTTTTATGTGACACTGATTTCTTTTGAATCCTTGTCTTGTTTGGTTTCAAAATCCACTGGCCAAGCATAAGTACACTTAAACACTTAACATTTGTTTTGTGTTGAAGCAGTCTATCAGAAAATCTTTTGTTGCCACACAGACTGAAACAAAAGATGGGAGAAAAGGTACGAATTATCCCATTCACTTAAATGGGGTGCTAACTATGAAGCCTTTTTATAAGTGGCAGGGCAAGTTTTTCCTGTGAGCATACTTTCATTCAGACTAATTTTGATTCAAACAACTGTGGGTTTATGATGGCCCTGCCAAGTTTAAACTTGAATAAGCTAGTTGTTAACAGTGTGATCTCACTCTTAGCAACTACCCTCTAGATGCTCACATGCAAAGACTACAAAGAAAACCTGACAGAAGTCTAAAAACATGTAAAACACAAAATGTATCTTAACATTTCTCTTTAACTAAACAAAATCATTGCAACCAGAGTAAAACAAAAGTAAATTACAGGGTACCCTGACTACTGAATGATGCAGTAAAAATATATTGGTATTTTTTTTTACATTTTTTTGGTAACCACATAAGACCCACTAAGCACAACTGCCTGTTTTCAGGTACAACCCAGGAGCATACCTCTCAACCTTTCTTCCCTGAAATGTGTGACAAGATGTGTGACAAATGAACAAAATGTGTGACATATCATCAAACTTGGCACTGCAAGCTCAGAACACTATTGTTGTCAGTGCACTAATGTTAATAATGTTTGCTGTTAACAGAGCATAATAGATAATTATGAATTTCTGCTTTAAAGTCTCAGTGGAAAATGTGGAATATCCCCTTCTTCATGTGGGGCAGAGGATTTTTGAGGGTTAAAATGAGTGACGTACCGCGTAATGTGTGACAGTTGAGGGGTATGCCCAGGAGCACTGAGGAGGTTAAGTGACTTGGTCAGAATCACAGTATGCAAGTGGGGGTTGTGGGAATCAAACCCAGATCTGCTGGATGTCATCAGCTCATTCACAGTTTGTTACTCTTGCCCCTAGATTATACTGCCAGGCCCAATAACACCCAGATTTAATGTTTAAATATGTGATTTCAAAAATAGTGTACAGTACCTACAGTACAAATTATGACCATTAAACACTAACAACATTTTACTAAACTCAATTATTCACCACTCTATCTGCTTATTTTTCTTGTACCAAAGTGGGTGAATTGCTGGCAGAGCACTGTAAACAGCTGTTGATTAGGCTTCATTATTCTACAGCCAGAAACAAAAAAAATAATTCTTCTGGATTTCTTTAATATTGATTTGCTGTGGCTCACTTTATAGAAACTATTTAGAACTGTATGAGGCAGATATTTTAAAATTTTGAAAGATAGGCAACGCTTACGATAGCTTATCAGTTTAGTATGCTTTAGGAACATAAACTTTTCTTTATGTTTTAAACATATTCAGGTGTCAGTGTATTCATTTAGCAAGTTATACTGACTAATATATGCTGTAGAAAACATTAAAAGATTTATTGTGAGGCACTTAGGGTCTACAGTAGAACCCCACAATTTACCACAATTTTTGCAAAATGCTCCGCAATTTTGTGTAACCTTTTCCGCAATTTTCCAGTGGCCCTGGTCATAATGTGTTGTGAGTCAGTCATAATTGGTTTTTCAACTGACTCCGGGGTCGGCCCTCCATCTCTCGAGCACCTCATTGGTGCCAGTTATGCTAGTATTATTAAGTGCCTTATAAAAAAAGCGGAGATAGCATGCGGGATCTTGCTTGATGTAAGGGTGGATTGAAGTAGGTGTATTATTGGGGGCATGTCTGAGGGTCTATGGTGTTCCGTGGGAAGGGAGTAAAAGTAATGCCTAAGTTGTAAAAACCTGTAAAAATCTGCTTGACATAGGCCATAGGTCTGTTGTACTTCCTGGAAGGATTTAAATTCGTCACCATTTAGAAACTGAGAAAGGGAGTAGATACGAAGTCGGTCCCACTGTTGGAACGTATGGTCATGGTGGGCTGGGGCAAAGTCCTCCAGCATAGCTAGGGGACACATGTAAATTAGGAAGGGCGTGAGGTCTAGTTGTCTCCGAACTGCCCCCCAGGTTTTAAGTTGGTGTGCTATCCATGGACCTGAGTTTATCGTGGGTGGCAACGGTGAGGGTCTATGGAGAGTGGCTCTCACCAGGTCTCTGAATGAAAGTATGCCTTCTTCTCTGTCCCTCCATTTAGCAGGATGGCTGCTTGCAAAATGGATTGCAAGAAAGGAGAGTTAGGAGGCCCAATTATATACTTTTAAGTTTGGTAAGGCCAATCCTCAATTCTGTCAGGGTAGACAGAGTACATGATGGTGCACTTGGGGGCGTTTGCCTGCCCATACATATTTTAGTATTGCCTTATTCCAGACTTGAACAATTTTCAAGGGTATATTTATTTGGACATTTTGGAAAATGTATAAGGCCCAGGTGAGGACAACCATCTGGATTACCTCCACTCATTGGATTAGATTAAGGGGGAGAACAGCCCACTTAGCAAGGTCATCCTGAAGCTGGGAGCTGAAGGAATCATAGTTACACCGAGTCGTTTGTCTCATTGAATGGGAGAGGTAGATGCCCAGGTATTTTAATTTATCAAGATCCCATCAAAATGGGTAGGAATTTTTGAAAGTTAAGGGAGGTTCAAAGTAGAATGTTAGGGCATCAGTTCTTATATATTTCTTGTAGCAGGCTGATTTCCACCTCCCCCTTTCCTTGATGCCCTCCTCCAAGACACCTAGCTTGGCTGCCTCTGATGCAGCCCCAATTCAGAAGGAGTGTGAGGAAAATCTCCTGCCATCTTCCCCTATAAATGCCATGCCCTTTTTAACCACCACAGAAATCTGGTACGCCAACACCATTGCTCCATTCCCATGCACAAAGAAGATAACTGGTCTGACCTTCCAATATTTGTCCAGGGCCCCTACCACACATGTGTCCCTGTCAGACTCCCTGGATAACCTGATCTTAGCCCCCACCCCTGCCTGGTCTGTTTTCAACTTTCTCAAAGTAATTACTGCCCCCAAATTATTCCAGTTTTTTTGTCACAATACAAACCACCCTGCTCATCCTTTTTGCCACCTGCCACTACCTCAGTAACCCTGGATGCCTCTTGTTGCATGACCAGAAATATTGCGCTGAATAACACCTTCTCGTATGCTGAGCTAAGAATCCATTTCAAACTATCTAACAACCTCCTCAACAGTCCACCTGCTATCAGGCATCTACTATCAAGGGACACCATTACCCATTGCCACCCTGCAACATCCTCCTGACAGCTGGTGCCCTGGTGGGGCCCCCATCTCTTTGCCTCACAAACTTCCCCTATACCCAACAAATATGTGCCCATTATGGAATGGGCTATGCTTCTTCCCACTTCAGTACCATAAACCTTATCAACTGGAGTTCTTGACCCTGCCACCTACCTCGAACCCTTGTTGCCATCGAACTCCTGGAACAATTTCCACACCCCTCGTCATGACCTTAATGTGTTCCTTGACTAGGAGCTCCAATACAATATTTCTCCATCCAATCTCCCATTGATTGAGGGGACCAACGTCCTGCTGGCTGCAGCTGTGGGTGCCACTTTTCTGAACCTGTGTAACTGAAGACAGGAAAGGCAATCAGCTACCTTGTTATGAATGCCTTAGATATGTTTGGCTTTAAATGACAGATTCAGCTTCAACCCCATTAAAATTAGCTGTTGCACTACCCTTGTCACCCTGTCTGTGGAACCCTGCTGACGACTCAAGATCTCCACCACCACCATGTTATCCATACTAGAAGATGATTTTCCTGTTCCAAAACTGTCCCCCAACACACTCATTGCCACCCAAATGGGAAATAACTCCAGTCCTTCAGAAGCCCTTCTATCTCACTTGGAATGGATATGGCGGGACCTTTATACATACACCTCAAACAACAGGCTCTGTTTGATGCAGTTCTACATATTACATAAGATATATTATTCACCTGCCAATTTGACTGCTATGGGTAAACTCCTTTCCTCTACTTGTTCTAGATGTGGGCTGAATACAGACTCCCCGTTCCACATTTTTTGGGACTGTTTGAAGGTGATTCCCCTTTGGAAATTAATCCAATCCAGGTTGGATGCTCTCTTGGGGCTTCAAGACTTGTTTACACTGGAAAGTTGCCTAGTGGGAGATTACTTACAAATTCAAATGAAAGAGCGGTGGTACTATATGTCTCATTTCTTTATCTGTCAAAAAGGTGGTGTTACGTCACTAGAAATCTAGGATCCAGTCGTGCCCGCTGAAAGGCTGCCCCCGGGTGGAG
The DNA here is from genome assembly GCA_016271365.2 of Neoceratodus forsteri. Lineage (NCBI taxonomy): Eukaryota > Metazoa > Chordata > Ceratodontiformes > Ceratodontidae > Neoceratodus > Neoceratodus forsteri. The sequence goes on from CM057451.1 coordinate 423,124,333, forward strand.
GCCCAAGGGTAGTGCAGAAAAGAGCAGCTAGCATAGGGACGGTGCGTGTATTGCTGTTTCCACATGCCTTCACATGGGCATGAGCAATGGTGGCAAGTGGAGGGGCAGAAATAGAGGAAAATGGAGCTGGCAGGCTCCCTGATGGCCCCGCAGCACCTGCGCCAGCCCCCCAGAGTCTGGATGTTGGTCTCTGGGGAAGGGGGAAAGTCGATGGCTTTCACCCTCAGCCCTGTCATGGGGGCAAACCATGGGGCTTGCCAGGAGGGTCGCGGCGAAGAAGAGCCGGAAGACCGAGAGGAGCTGCCTGCTAGCTCCACGGGGAACATAAATGTATATGGAAAAAAACTGCTCCATACCTCCAAGTCCAGTCTAACCCCTTTTGTAATATCTACCAGTGGTTGGGAGCCTTGCCTGACCTCTAGCTCTGGCTAACCTTTGAGTGAACACCTCCCAGGCCAAAGCTCTGCATGTAAAATTAAGATGTTCGAGCAGCTGCTGTACCACCGATAACTGTACCCTCCTGCTAGCCTTAGCAAAACCTAATAGTTCCCTCAGCCTTCTGATCTTATCCATAGACAGCTGGAAAAACCCTACCTGTGCATTTACTTCTATTCCCAAGAATTAAAGCTTCTTCACCTGACACTCTGTCTTGCCCCTCGGTAGCGGTACCCCAAATATCTGGTACATACTCCCCTAACATTCTGCTAGTCCCATCTTCCTCCTTGCCCACCAGCAGAAAATCATCCAAATAATGGACTACTCTCTTGTGCCCCAACTTCTTCCCGAATGCCCAATGTAACCAGGTGCTGAACGCCTCAAAGACTGTGCATGCCACTAAGCAGCCCATGGACATGGCCTTATCAAAATAATATTTCCCTTGAAATTGAAACCCCAATAGATCCTAGTCTTCTTCCTTTACTGGTAGCAACTGAAAGGCAGACTCGATGTCCATCTTTGCTAACCAGGCCCCATTCACTGCCCTGATCAGCTCAATGGCTTGGTCTAGTGTTGTGTAAATCACTACTCTTTCCCTCTCAGGAATGCTATCATTCACCAAGCCCCCATTGGGGTAGGATTGGTGGTGTATAAGCCTGTACTCCCTCAGTTTCTTCTTGTGCACTAGGCCCAAAAGACACACATTCTCATTTCCTGCCATGACGACACGGCTAAAGGCCCTTCAACTCTCCCCGCTATTATCTCCTTGTCTAGCTTCTTTTGTACTAACACCTTCTTCCCCATTAAGGATGCCAAATTCTTTGCCCACATGGCCACTCTTGGTCCCTTATAATGCAAATTGAAACCCTTAATGAAACCCTCCCTAAGCCTTCTCCTTGCCGAGCTATCCAGGTAACCCTCCATCCACTCCCAGAGGATTTCCCTCCTAATAGGCATGCGATTTGTTGGAACCCCTGTCACCCCTCATGCCCCTACCCGCCACCTTCATTAACTACTTGCCAGCCATGAAAGCCCCTACCCCCATATCCCTCCCTCCCATCCCGAGCCCCTCCTCCCCTTGTCTCCATGAATTCCTACCAAATGGCTGCCCACGTATGGCTGGAAGCCTGCCCTGTCCCCCATGCTCCTACACCTGGAAACTGCATGTAATCCTGCACATTTGAGCAAACATGTTTTAATTTGTAGTTCGCTCAACTACAAGTTGCCTTGTTGTAGCCCCCAACATGTCTTTAACGTGGCACCAGCAGCCCTTTTGCCCCATCAAATGTCCCTGAACCCTGAGCAGTGAGTGTCCATACCCAAAGATCCGAATGTGGGGTATGCCAACTTATGTCCCCATGCCCCATGTGCTGCCAAAACTGCTTGTCATACACTAACCACCGGTAGCCCCATTTAGCTCAATATGCATTCCTGATAGAGGCTGAATAGGTCGGCAACTGGATCACTAACTCTGGCTGCTCTGCAAGAGGATAGTGCTGAAATTTGTAAACCCCGCCAACCAATTGTCAAAAGTCTTGCCCTTGAAACCTTGGTCTTCTGTGGACTTACCAACTAGAGCCAGAGCAACTGCCATGTCTAATCTGCCTACCAGCTCCCTCTCAGCATATTTCTTCACAGCCTCCTTATCCACCAATGCAAACATTTTGACATACAGTACTCCCTCTTCAATATCTTTTCTTTTATTGCCTGTGGCACATGGTTCCCGAGTGTCATCCTTGGGAAACCACCCACCTGTGCCCAATCCCTTCCTTACCTGATACCCCTACCACTTGGCCCTGGGTCCCTTTTCCCTTTAAATCAGCTAACATCATTTCCATTTTCCCCAGCCCTTTATACCCTCTTTCTGCTATTAAACACACCAAGTAGTCCTTTAGACTCCCATCTAGTGTCAAATCGATATTGTCCTTACCCTTCAGTGCTGCCATCTACTCCTTGCTGGCTTCCTCGGCCACTTCCTTGCTCTGCCATTTTCCCTTTGTCTTCCTCCTCCATCCTCTTCCCAGCTCCATGCTCTTCCTCCTCCACCTTGCAGGCCTTCTCCAACATGGACTGCACCTGTCCCATCAGGACCGCCTCCTGCTTGGCCAACTCTAGGTGGCGTCTCCTTCTTCCCCATGCCTTCGTGGGTGCCATCTGTATAGCAAACAACCACCAGCCATTGAGAAAACACAACAAAGTTAAGGATCAGGTGCACACTTTCATGTTTCCAGCCCTCCAAACATATATGATAGCTCACCTGCTCCAGTGTTGAGGGTATCAATAATTCCATTTAGAAACATAGAAACATAGACTTGATGGCAGATAAGATCACTTGGCCCACCCAGTCTGCCCATTTCCTTCCTATTGATAAGCTGCAGATTCTAGTTAACCAACAGCCTACTTCCTGCAACTCCCCACTACAATTGCCTTTATGTCTGTCCCATGCATGTTTGAATTCCCCACTGTTTTAGACCCAATAGCCTCCCAGGAAGGCGGTTCCATGCATCCACATTCTCACCGTGAAAAAAATTTCTCACATTACCCTGGAGCCATCCCCCATCTTTAAATTGTGCCCCTTGTTCTTACACATCTCTTTTTCTGAAAGATGCTACCTCCTGGACTTTGTTGATTCCCTTGGAGGTACTTAAAAGTTTCTATCATGTCCCCCGTCCCTCCTTTCATCAAGGGTATACATATTAAGCCTCTCAGTCTCTCTTCATATGGTTTCTGATGCAGACCCTACACCATTTTAGTTGCCCACCTCTGGACTGCTTCCATCCTGTCTATGTCCTTGCGTAGATGAGGTCTCCCTTTCAGTCCTGTAAAAAAAAAAAGTTATATGACTCGTAATTTTCACCCCGGGAAAAATGGAGCCGCTTCCTGTACATGCTGACATGCCCCCACATAGGCACAAGCAGCTCTGTTTTGTGATGTCAGAAAACAAAGGCTGCATGTGCGGCATCCACTGACTTGTATGGGGACAATTTTTCAATTGGTTTTAGTACTATTTAGAGTTGTGATTTAAAGAAATCAAAGCTACTGCCAGAGTAACAAGGACCCTCGAGCGGTTGCTTGGATTTTTTTAAATCACAACTCTAAATAATACTAAATTCTATTGAAAAATCACCCCCATACAAGTCAATGGAGTGGCACACGCAGCTTTCATTTTCTGACATCACAAAACAGGGCTGCATGTGCCTGTGTGAGTGCATGTCGGCAGGTTCAGAAAGTGGCTCCATTTTTCCCAGGGTGAATATTACGAGTGATATAACTTTTTTATAGGACTGAAACAAATTAAATATTTCTACCCCTCAACACTGGAGTAGGTGAGCTATCATATATATTTGGTGGGGCTGGAAAAATGGAAGTGCACACCTGCTCTGTAAAACACTTATTCCATGCCTCCGTTTCATTCATTAATTCTTTATTCTTATATCTTTTGTGTTTTTGAAAACCTCTGTACTGTGCTGAAATGCACAAGAAAACAGCCATTGCTGCCCCCCTCCTGTTGGTTGTCCCTCTGCCCTGGGTTTTACTGTCCCAGCCCCCCAACCCTCCCGTCATGCACCTTCCTAAGCTGGGTTCCAAGGAGCTGTATACAGTGCGACTCTACAGCCATGCTCTCTTTCCTTCCTTCATTATTATGTTTATTGTTTGTTTTTTTTTTATTTCATTTGTATTTTTTTATGTACCCTTTGGAATCAAACCCAGGACCTTGCCTTCTCAGGCTAGTGCCTATCCCGCTGAGCCCCCGCCCCCACCACCACCACCACCACCACTCCCATCTGGCTCGGTACTTCACCTGTTTGATTTTCCTCTTCTGTTTGATTTCTCTTCATATTATTCATTTATTTTCCCTATTGTACCACTGACCCTTCCTTCCCCATCTGCCTCCCCCCCCCAAATTGGCTATTTCCAGTGGCCACCACCATCTACTCTCAACCTGCTTCTATTCCATTTATTAGCAGCCTGTGGCCACGACCCGCCCTCAGTCATCCTGTGTCTGTTGTCTAAAATGGATGCAGCCGCTGACAGTCACAAAATGGCAGCAAGCCTCGAGGTGGGGGCTTCTGCTATCCCAGTCAGCCCCTGCTCTTCCCACCACTTCTAACTTTGCTTTGTTTGTTGTTGGTTTATTCATTATTTTTATGTTGTTATTTATTTATTTGATCTAGTAGCTTCCCTCTGGCCTGTCATCCACTCAGATATACAAAAACCTCTTTTGGGCCTTCAAACGGTGAAGGTCACTTGAGATCACATCCGCCCAACCCCCTCATTAACAGTCTGCCCTTTAGGCCTCCACTGGTACCACTCACTGGAGATACCAGCTGCCCCCCTCCCCACTCACAGCCTGCCTTTAATACCTCCACTGGTGCCAGTTATCGGAGAAGCCAGATACCCCCCACACTCACAGCCTGCCTTTCAGGCCTCCACTGGTACCGGCCACTGGAGATACCAGCCACCCCCTCCTCCACTCACAGCCTATAAGACCTTCCACCCCGCTAACAGTCCTTCAGGGTGGCACCAGAGGGTAACCACAATTCTGACCCCAGCCCAGGTATTTCCAACCATCTGAAACCCCTTTTCCACCACGGACAGTATCAGCCACCGGGACAGGCCTGCTCCACACCCCCAGGAGAAACCCCTTCCCACCATTGCCTGGTCCTACTTCTGGAGGGTCGCTGGACTGGAACTCACACCTGCACCCTCCTCTAGTCCCATCTGCTGGTGCACTCTACTCCTCGCTGCAGTCACTGCATGCCAGGGTGAAGCATCCCTATAACTGACTGCATGCAGGCATCGCTTTCCACTCCCACGCCACCTGCTGCCAAACTGCTTCCTGGCTGCTGTGCAACCTCTGGCTCCTCTGACATGCGGGCACCCACCCCCACAACTGCTCTTCAGCCTCCCATGCGTTTGCTTTTCTTTCTTTTCAATTTTTTTTTTTTTTGTTATTCCTATCCTTCTTCTTCTCGGGCCCCCACATTCCCAATTGCTCCCATCTGCTTCCCAATGATGCTAGACAGTCCTCACTGCCTGACCTCTCCATGCCATTTCACACATGTGGCTGCCATGATTGTCAACCACATTGAGTAGGGTCCCCCCCCATTGCCCCAGCTCTCCACCTCCATCATCATCCGATGCCACCCATCCCCACCATTCTACACACTCTGACTATATAATTTTTGTATTTTATTTTTTTCTACTTTACCACTGGCAAGCCCTACTCCTGACCTTAGTTACCTTACCTCAGTCTCAATGAGTGAACAATATCATTTACCCTCTTCTGACCAAAACCTGTTCTTCTGCCCAAACCTGCCTATTGATGTACTATTACTCTTGAGACAATCTAATCTCAAGAATGTCAGCAGACAAGTGGCAGGACATAGGCTGCAAACCCACCTTTCCCTGAGTGGCCCCTCCCTGTTTCTCCCACGGCCAATTCTTAAGCACCCCCTGCCTGTTGGACTCCCAAACCATGCCAATCTCCTGCTCTACCCCACCCCCCTTAGCTCCTCTCTTTCTTTCTCTCCCTACTCCCTCCAACTATTTCCAGACCAGGATACCCCCAACAATCTGGGCTGCCCTGGATTGCTACTCCCTTTATTTTCATGCAAAGTAATTTTAGCACAAACACAAATGCAACCATAATTGTGTAAAAGAAATGTAGCTTTATGTCATTAGCACCAGATTAGCTATAACAGGAAAACTGCTAATTGGGGAAAATTAATTTTAGTGCAAATTACTGCTTCAGTGAATACAGTAAAATTATTTGACTGTGAAAATTTCAAGTTTTACAGTACCATACATTTATCCATTCTTCCCCAGCCAGCTCTCAACGACGTGAATTGGTTCTCAAACCCAGGTCACTAAAGTAGCAAGCACAAGTCTACTGTTGTACTATCTGGCTCACTTTAAAATGAAACCAAAACATTTTATTAGATATACCCACATATGTGGCTATATGATCATTCTTTCGAAATCAAAATATTATACTGCCAAATTAAAGTTGTTCTCCTTTCAAGTTCTGTATATGATTAAGCTTTGCCAGTATGTGGTCAAAGAAGAGAACATGTGGAAAACATTCCTTTACTTTCCTTAACACTTTTAACCAAATTGAACATCTTTTAAATGAGAAAGGTACTTAAACCAATGGATCATACTGTTTACTACATTCTTCAGTTGTAGTAACCAATACAATACACAGATATTTCTTATACAGCACGAAAAGTATAGAAACCTTTTACTTACTTTCAAGCATCATACAGTTACTGTTTTTGTCTTTTTGTATTTCACTATTAGAAAAAAAAAATATCCTTCATTTCAGCATAACAGGGTTCTCCAGCAACTGGTCATAGACTGCTCAAATATTTGCTGAAACATATTTTTCCTTTTCTATTTTACAGCTAGAATGTGTGGAGCCCTACTACATGGCCCCAGTGGTATCATTACCTCTCCAAATTTCCCAGTTCAATATGATAATAATGCACACTGTGTGTGGGTCATCACTGCATCAAGTTCCTACAAGGTAAGTCTATTTAATGAAATTATGTTTTAAATATACTTTTCTGGTACAAATACTAGTGTTTTGTTTTTATCTGATGATATCTATATATACATACACGTATAAATATATAATTTATTTATTGTGATCTTGGAGTAATACCTTTGAGAACAAGCTCATTAAATAGGTTCTATGTCAGAGATGAGAGAAAACAAATATGTTACTGGAATTCAGTAATAAACAATATACAAGACAAGCTTAGACAATAAGAAAATTGTTGTGTAAATGTTGGTATTGTACAATGTATACCAACTTTTAAACCATCAACACAGTATTAACGATTGGAATTACTAGGCAGGGGAGAAAAAAACATCAGCCCAGAAGGCATCATCAGATGAAAGCAAGAGGCGAGGAAAAGACATAACTCAGAGCAGCGAAGCAGCATGCAGCCAAGGCTGCCCAGGTGACTGGGGGGAGGTGGGAGGAAGTGGGGAAAAAAGGGAGAATGGGGAAGGTACCAGTTGGGGAGTGGTGGGGTGTTGGAGAAACAAATAAATGAGTCCTATTGGGGGTGACAGATTTGGTCCAATCAGATATTATGACAGTTGAGATTATAAAAAGCAATCACAGCTGGAATTCACAATTAGATGATTTCTAAGCATTTATTTAAAAGGGACTATTGTACCCATTGAGGAGATGTCTGGAGGAAGAGTATTAAGCCAGGTAGCAGCACGGTGCGAGAAGGGCTTTTGACCTAGTACAGCAGGGAGCGGGGAATGTTAAAATCAGACTTTCAAAGCTTCTAGTACAGCGATTGATTCATAAGGGTGAATAGTTTCTGTACCCCAGTAGGTACCAGGCCTAGGCTTACCTTTTTGCAATAATACAGGATTGGTACCTTGAGTCTACTTGTGAACTGAAGCCAATTGCCTGAGCATACAGGTTGCATGTGTGAGTGAGCCGAGCAGCTCCAGTTACTAGCCAGCATACTTTGTTTTTGGTCTCTTTGAGGCAATGTAGGGCTATATCAGTAGCAGGGTCATAGTCAAAAAGTGAAACCACAGAACTTTGTATAGCAAGACTAAGAGCCTCAGTGGTTAGACTATGCTTATGTCTGTATAACGGACCAACTCGCTTATTGACTGCCTTGGCCATAATGTCGATGTGTTGGGAATAAGACAAAGTTCTGTCCACTGTAACACCCAGATATTTAAAGTGCTGTACTAGTTCTAGAGGGGTGCCTACCACATTTGTGATTGAGAGAGGGTAAGATTTATGCCTGCTTCTGGTGCTGGAGAACAACATTGTTTTTGTTTTCTTGTAATTCATGATGAGTTTATGCTCATTGAACCACCTCTCTACCTCCATGAAATTTCTCCGTAAGTTATATTCCATTTCTTTTGGGTCAGGACCACTGGTAAACAGGTCTGCATCATCTACATAAAGCAGGATGCATCCCTTGCAGGAGTAAGGGAGTTGGTTGAGGAATATGCTGAATAACAGTGGATCGAGTATTGACCCTTGAGAAACTCCAGAGCGAACTGGTTTGCTATCCGATAGTACATTATCAATCTTGACTTGTTTGGGAGCGGGTATGTACCATGCAACAGTATCAACTGAGAGGCCTAAAGATGCTACCTCTTTGATAATAAGGGCACGATTTACCCTGCTGAATGCTTTCATTAAGTCAATGAAAGCTGCCCCAACTGTGTGTGTGTGTGTGTGTGTATATGTATATATATATATATATATATATATATATATATAAATATATATATATATATATATATATATACTGTCCATAAGGGATATATAAGGGACTTGTAGAATACATGATTTATTTTACAAGAGCTATCTGACATTGGGTAATCTCACGAGTGGTGTAAGGCACAAGTGATGTCCCCAAGGTCAAACAGCTCAGTGAAAAATAAATCATGTATTCTATAGTTACGTTATATATCCTTAATAATATATATATATATATATATATATATATATATATATATATATATATATATATATATATATATATATATATATATATATATATATATATATATATATATATATATATATGCTGTATATAAGTGATATATTATAGGGACCCGTAGAATACATGACTTATTTTTACAAGAGCTATCTGACCTTGGGTAATCTCAGGAGTGGCATAGGCCACATGTGATGTCCCCAAGGTCAAACAGCTCGAGTGAAAATAAATCATGTATTCCACAAGGTCCCTGTTACATATTTTATCTGTGTAATAGAGATCCTTTAGGATCATGCAGGGAATTTTGTTTTAAATTGTTTATTTATTTTTTAATGTAAACTTATATGTACTTTTTGTGGTTTTCCCAAGGTAGCTCCACTTAGCATAGTGGTTGCTAAGCAGTTGCTATGGATTGTCCAACATTACATTATGGATAGTACATAATGAAAATGTTTGATGCACAATTCTTTTGTTTTTGCATTTTTTTGGGGGGGGGAATTTGTTCTTCAAAAAATGAATAAAAATTAAATATCCTGCAATTTTATGCTGATTATAAAAAAATCTAAATGTCTAATGGGTATCTATAAATGAGACACCACTCATTTTGTAGATATTTTGTGGTAAAAACTGTTGTGCTCCAAGTACAATATTTATTTTTACAAGAGCTATCTGACATTGGGTAATCTCACGAGTGGTGTAAGCACAAGTGATGTCCCCAAGGTCAAACAGCTCGAGTGAAAATAAATCATGTATTCTATAGTTACCTGTTATATATCCTTAAATACAGTATATATAATACATATATATATATATATATATATATATATATATCTGTATATAAGGGATATTTATAGGACTTAGAATACAATGACTTATTTTACAAGAATATCTGACCTTGGGTAATCTCAGGAGTGGCATAAGCCACATGTGATGTCCCCAAGGTCAAACAGCTTGAGTGAAAATAAATCATGTATTCCACAAGGTCCCTGTTACATATTTTATCTGTGCAATAGAGATCCTTTAAGATCATGCAGGGAATTTTGTTTTAAATTGTTTATTTATTTTTTAATGTAAACTTATATGTACTTTTTGTGGTTTTCCCAAGGTAGCTCCACTTAGCATAGTGGTTGCTAAGCAGTTGCTATGGATTGTCCAACATTACATTATGGATAGTACATAATGAAAATGTTTGATGCACAATTCTTTGGTTTTTGCATTTTGGGGGGGGTGGGAATTTGTTCTTCAAAAAATGAATAACAATTAAATATTCTGCAATTTTATGCTGATTATAAAAAAATCTAAATGTCTAATGGGTATCTATAAATGAGACACCACTCATTTTGTAGATATTTTTGTGCTGAAAAACTGTTGTGCTCCAAGTACAATGCTATCAATTTTTGTTTTAAAGTTATTTGTATTTGTTTGTCAAAAAAGTGGAAACACCCCCTAATTTTCTACTGTCTTTTGCCAATTATAAAAAAATGAAAAGTTATTTATAAATGAAACACCACTCATATTGTAAATATCTTTGTGTTGGACAACTTTTGTGCTCACAGTACCATGCTATCATTTTTTGTTTTAAAGTTATTCACATTTGTTTGTTGAAAATATGAAAAACAAATATTTTTCTGTTGTTTTTTGCTAATTATAAAAAATCTAAAGGTATTTACAAATGAAATACTACTCATTTTGTAGATATTTTTGTGCTGAACAACTTTGATGCTCACAGTACCCTGCAATAATTTTTCATTCTAAAGTTATTCACATTTCAATTATGATTAGTACTGTTACTGAGTCTGAACATTCTAAATCAATTGATGACATAGCTACTGTGTACATAAATGAGTGATGACACAGTATATGTACTGTACATAAATGAGTATTGACATAGTAAGTATGTACGAATGAAATTTATGTACACAATAGCTCAAATATCAGGATTTATGAAATGGCTATTTTGTCCACAACTATTGCATCTATATAGAGAATATTGGATAAGCAAGTGTGTGTTATGGATTTTATTACACCGGTGTGTGATGATTATAAACCTCGAGAGTGAAGCTCGAGGGTTTACATGATCATCACACACCGAGGGTGTAAAAAATCCTTAACACACACTTGCTTATCTTTTTATTTTATAATCACCGTGTTTTGCACTGTTTGCACAGCTTAGCGTGGCATTGCGCAACTTTGTGCAGCTTTTCATATCAACCAGCCAGTTGATATGACTTTCTAAACCGGTTGCTATTAGGGCTACCCAGTAATTTTATATATATATATATATATATATATATATATATATATATATGAGGCAAAAAACTCCATTTAATGCATCAGTTAGGGTTGTTCCACAGTGACAAAAGCAAGGAAATTTGATGTTAGGGTTAAAACCCTTTCCCTCAGCCCACCCCAAATGGAATGGTGCACATTGCGGTCATCACCCTAAGTGTCACCTCACATGGGAAAGAAGCTGAAGAATAGGAGAATGGGTGATAGTTAGGACCGATGACCCCAATCGCACTACCGATTCCATTTGGGGGTGGGCTGAGGTGCAAAGGGATTTCAACCCAACATTGAATTTCCTTGCTTTTGTCGCTGTGGAATATCCCTAACTGATGCAATAAACAGAGTTTTTTGCCTCTAATTTCCTTCTTTGACAATGATAATGAGAAATAGTGAATGTGACAGCGGCGGAAGCATCGGTCCATAGGGCCCCACGCTCCCGCGACGTGATGTCTTGCCACATAGTAACATTGTGCCCGCAAATGCAAATCATAATGTGCATGGTGAAGCAAAGTGAAACAGAAAGAGAAACAGTACTGTAGACAGAAATATTAAAAACAACGCAAACGCAACCGCAAATGAAAACACAAAGGGTAACGCACATGGTGGCGTAAACATGAACAGTAAGTGAAACAGGTACGGAACTGCAAGCAGAAATGGTAATGGTAACAGTAATGTAAACACACAGGCTGGTTTTACCCAAAAGCTGTATAGAGAAAGACAGTGAGTACAAAGAATGTATGCAAAATAATGACTCTCGGAACACAAAAATGAGGACTTGGAATAGTAAATTGCTTATATCTCAGTAACCATACAACACAGAAAAAAAATTTAAAAGTCATACGAATTATCACTTTCCTGGCTAGTTTTGTACTGGGGGATAAGAGATTTTTTGACAAAAAGTCCGTATCTCACACCGTTTTCGAGATACGGGCCTTGAAAGGTGCGGCGAACGCCGTAATGTTATCCTATGGGAAAAAACAGAAGTTCAGACTGCCATAACTTTGCCTTCCTGTAATATTTTTTTACCAAACTACTTAAAGGCACATCTGTGGGATGTTGGCTGTGTTCCCTGCAAATTTCAGCCCAAAAGACTAAACCGTTATTTTGCAGCAGGCCGCCAAACGATTGCTGCAATGCGTCAGATACTGTAATGTTATCCTATGGGAAAAGCATCAAATTTGGAGTATCGTAACTTTGCCGCCATGTAATATTTTTTTCAACGAAATACTGAAAGGCAAATCTGCAAGATATCGGCCATGTCTCCTCAATTTCAGCCCAAAAACTCAAACCGTTCTTTGCAGCGGTGTAAAAAATTACTGTTACTTTGGGCCTGGTGTCTCAAAAGTAGTGTCAGCGATTTATTGGCTTTGTAAAAAGTTTCGACACTTTCGTGAGTGCAACATTACTTTGCAAAAGTATTTTTTCCAGAAATCTGAAAAACATATTTCTGGGGTGTTTTACCCCAAAATAAAAGCATGGCTAGCATCCTCAGGGCCTGACTAGGTGAATACAAAAATAATTAGGTTGCTAGAGGGTCTCAATTTTAAATGCCAAGCAATTTTCTGATCACTAACTGAAAACAAAATGGTGTATTTGCGACAGTAACAGGGCCATTTGCCACAGTAAAAAGTGCATTTTCGATACTGTCTAACTTTTTGTTAACTTTTCCCATTGACTTATAATGGGAAATTATTTTTTTAATAACTTTTGAACTGTTTAATATTTTTCACAAATCTTCGAAAGGCATATTGAAACCCCTGCCGCACGCTCCTGAAGATTTTGGGCAGGTCGCGAAACCCTATGTAATTCTAGGTGACTGAGAATTCCAGAAAGTGTAATGCACGCAGATCACGCTAATAACCTCGCAGATGTGTATCCAACCATTCTTATCTTGGCAAATCCCAAGAGGTATGGGTCTTGATCATGTATTCCAAATTTCAGGCAACTCCGTCAAACGGTTGCAAAGTTATTAAGGTGCAAAATTTTGGGTTTAACACATAAATGGCTTCTCAACCCTAACTATGGTAGCACTACCATGCTACCATAATATATATATATACATATATATATAGATAGATAGATAGAAATATGAAACATACAAACATATGAAAAATGCAAGCAGAAACAGGCCATAACGGTCTATCAAGTCTGCTCAAGTGTGCAGCACACAGTTTATTTTATGGTAGCTGCCCCCCCCCCATTTCCACCACGGTTTGTCATCCCCACCTTCTTATCCCCCTCCTCAACCTCCCACCAGATTTGACATTGCCTTTAACCCTGTCCCACTCCCTTTTAAAACTGCCCACAGTTTTCAGTGAGATGACCTCCTCTAGCATTTTTTTCCACCTTGTCACCATCCTTTCTATGAAATAGTGCCTCATCATTTCCTTTTTAAATCTTCCTCCCACTAATTTCAGACTGTGTCCCCTTGTGGACCCTTCCCTTTAAGTTGAAAATGCCCTGTGTTCCAACCTTATTCATACCTTTTAAGTATTTGAAGGTTTCCATCATATCCCCCTCTCCCTTCTATACTCCAGGGAGTACAAGTTGATCTCCCTCAGTCTCTTCTCATAGGGTTTGTCCCCCAGGCCTTGGATCATCTTGGACGCTCTTTGTTGTACCCCATCCAGTAGCCTGATGTCCTTTTTCAAATACAGGCACCAGAAATGCACACAGTATTCGAAGTGTGGTCTCACCAGTGACCTCTACAAGGGCAGGATGACTTCCTCTTCCCTTAAGGTGATTCCTCTGGCAATGCACCCAAGCATTTTGTTTGCTTTGGCTGCCACTTTATGGCACCACACAGAGGGCTTCATGTCCTCCATGACAATTTCCACTAGATCTTTTTCCTCCTCTGAAATGAATACCTGTACTCCCCCAGGCCAGTGGATAGTCCCAGGGTTACTGGCTTCCAGGTGCATGACCTTGCACTTCTAAGCATTGAACCCCATCTGCCAAATGCCTGACCAGTGCTAGAGCTTGGCTGGATCTTTCCTGAGCTCCTGCCTCTCCTCCTAACTTTCCACTCTTGCTCAGATCTTTTTGCCATTTGTGACTAGGCAGATTTTACTTTTTAATCCCATCCACCATGTCCCCAATAAAGATGTTAAATAACACCTGATCAAGAACTGAGCCCTCTATGACTTCCCCTTGTTACAAGTCTGCATTTCGATAGTTCACTCCTACAGTCACTATCTGATTCCTATCCTGCAGGTAGCTCCTGACTGACCCTCCAGTTTTCCCTGGCTCCCAGGTTCCTCAGTTTATTGAGTATTCTTCCATGTGCACTGAGTCAAAGCCCTTGCTGAAGACCAGATACAGAACATCCACCACATGGCCCCTGTCCAGTGACCATGTGACACAAATAAAAAAGTCTACTAGGTTGGTCAGGCAGGATCTCCCCTAGACAAACCCATGCTGCCTTTCATCCTGGAGACCATTGGCTTCTAGAGAGTTCACTAGTCTCTCCTTTAAAATGGTCTCTATTAACTTATCTACAGTGGAGGTAAGACTGAACAGTCTGTAATTACTCAGTTCATCCCTGGGTCCACTGTTGTGGAGAGGCACCACATGTGCCAATCTCCAGTCCTAAGGCAGGTACCCTGAATCCAATGAGGTGTCGAACAGGCCTGCCAGAGGGCCAGGCCAGGACCTCCATCAATTCCTCAGGACTCTCAGATGCATGCCATTTGGACCTGGAGCCTTATCCACCTTTAAAACCCTGTCCTCCTGGATTTTAAAATCAGTAACATCTGCTCCCCACTTTCCTGCCCTATTATCCTCTGTAGCATAGGTCCATCCTTTTCCATGGTAAACACTGAACAGAATTCAAATATTCATTCAGTGCCTTCGCTTGGTTCACACCACGTTCCACCCATTACCCCTCCCTCTTAAGCCTGACAATCCCATCCTTACAGCTTCTTCTCTCTCTTATATACCTGAAGAAACCCTTTTCCTCTTCTCTGATCCCTTGTGCCAGCCTTAGTTCTCTTGTGACCTTAGCTTGCCTGACCATTCGACTCACCTCTCTGGATTTCCTTGAGTACGCCTTCCTGTCTACCTCTCATATAGTTCACTAGTACCTAAGGAAGGCTGCTGTCTTATCCCTCACTTTTTCTGCCACCTCCATGCTGAGCCAGTTCAGTCTTTTGGTTCTGGTCTTCTTACTCTGGGTCTTTGCACACGTGTTAGTGGCTTCAACCAGACCCATCTTGATAATGGACCCTTTCTGGTCTGCATCCATCTCTGGTCAGATTTTGGTAAGGTGCTCTACAAGGATGTTGTCCATCTTACCAAAGTCTGCCCTTTTGACATCCGCCACCCTCGCCTTAGTCCTGGCTGATTCTTTGCCCAAACTTAGGTAGAACCACACCATGCAATGGTCAATGCCTTCCAACTACAGAGAATCACCCCTTATGGGACTACTCTTCCAAACCACCGACACCTAGACAACATGCCTCTCCCTCAAATAATGATTAAGCCTGGGGTGTGGCAGATGGTTAGGAGAAAAGGAGGTAGCACTCAAGCACAACACTAAAATAAACAAAACCCTTTACAAATGGCAAACAGGTATGCACCTCTTGCATCAGTAACAGTCAAAAATGCAGAGGAGGTAGTAGGCCAACACAAAGTCAAATACAACATGGGGACAAATAACCATGGTCCGCAATAAAACAAGGACAACAGAAAAAAAAACTGCTTATCATAGTGGACTCCATGATTCATGGTGTGGATCCACACCTGATGCAAAACAAGCAAATGAATGTACTGCTCAGATGTCTTCTGGGAGCTTCTGCAAGCAGGGACATTGACCAAATTGTCAACATAATATGGAAGGAAGGAATAGCCACACATATCCTTGTCCACCTAGGAACCAATGACCTTGATAGCCAGCCGTTAGACAAGGTTGAGGAGCACATAGATCGCTGGTGGAAAAATTGGTTTTGCTTTCATCCAGCATTGCATTTTCAGAGATTCTGACTGTTTGGGAAAAAGGAAAACAGGCAGACAATCGAGAAAAGACATAGGAGATCTGAACACCTGGCTTAGGGACTGGTGACAAGCAAAAGGGCATCTATTTCATTGGATACTGGAAGAACTTCTGGGAAAGGGAGTTCTTTATGTTTGATGGCCTCCACCTGAAAAATGAGGAGGTTAAGGTTTTGGGTCAGAAATCTGATGTTCATGTGGTACATTTAAACTAACTGGTGGGGAGATGATGGTGGCTCTCGGAGCAGCTCATGTGGAGCCTGTCACCTCTCCCCCTTCAGCTAACACAAAATATGCAGATCACACTACAATAAGAACCACACCAGGCACAAAGCACACAACCGTAATAGGGCCTACCAAGGAGCAAAATAATGGTAAGAGGGGAAACAGGGAAAAAAAAGAGTGGACTCGTATGCACAGAAGGAAACCAGTCATGGAAAGCATTATGCATTAATGTGCACAGTCTGGCTAACAAGATACCAGACCTCACTGCCACTACAGAGGAGGTGGGACTAGACTGGCTTGCCATGACCAAAACATGGTTCACAGGCAATCACGATTGGGATATAGTTATCCCAGGAATAACCCTGTTCAGGAGGATTGTGCAGGAAAAAAGAGGTAACATTTATGTCAAGGACATCATCAAGCGGCAAATGCAAAGGGTCACAGGAGAGCAGAGACCCTCTGATTACGATTGGGGCTGGAAACAGAGCACCCATCCATGTAGGAGTAATCTACAGACCCCCAAATCAAGAGGAAGCCAGGGCAAAGATGTCCAGGACACCATCCAGTGGATGTCAGACTAAGGGAACAGTGTGCTGGTGGGGAACTTCAATCTGCCAGACATTGATCGGGGTTCCCACATGGCAGCATCAGAATCAAGTAGGAACTTCCTAGAGGCACTATAGGGGGCAGGTCTGAGTCAGCTAATGAAGACATCCACAAGAGGAGATGCAATCTTAGACCTGATATTTACAAATAGTGAAAGGGTCCTAGGCAACAAGGGGGGGGGGCCTCACCTGGGAACCAGTGACCATCACACTGTATAGTTCAGGGTAAACAGAGTTGAAGACTCCAGTCACTAGAGCTGAAAGTCCGATATTTCAGGAGGGCGGACTTCTCAAAAATGAAGACCTGCATGGCCTGAAGGAAAATTTTAACCACGTGTCAGGAGAGGGCATAGAAGAGTGTTGGACTAGATTGAAAGATACACTATCCTTGGTCACATCACAGTGCGCCCGTCAGGTTATTAAGAATACAAAGAGGAAGAATCAACTCTGATTCTCCAATGAAGTGTCAATGAAGGTGAAGGAAGAGCCAAAAGCATTCTGAAAGTACAAAGAGACAAAGAATGAGGGTGACAGCACAGAGTATAAAGAAAAACTAAAGGAGGCAGGAAAAGTAATAGGAGTGCAAAGGACAAAACAGAATTAAGAACAGCTCAGGGAATAAAGAAGGGCAACAAAACCTTCTACAGGTACATATGGGAAAAAAGGAAGAACAAGGGAGGAATTGTCAGAATTACAAAAAAGAATGTGCAGCACACAGAGGAAGATGGAGAGAAGGCAGAGGCACTCGATGAGTACTTCTGCTCATTCTTCACACACAAAGCAGATGACAATGGACCGACACTGAGTAAAAAGGATGGTCCAGTTGAGGGAATAGACATGAGTCCCTTCACTGAGGAAAGGGTCCTGGAAGAACTGAACAATTTGAGTGTGGAGAAAGCAATGGGACCAGATGGAATACACCGAAGAATACTTCTGGCAATTTCTATGTTTCTATGTTTCAACCCCTCACCCAGCCCCTGAACACTATTTCCTTCTATAAGCATCTCAAAAATCAGTTTTGTACCTGTGAAAAAGAAACCATCCTGTGTTTCACTGATGTTCTGTCTGTTCTGTAGTCAGTGTTTCAATGAATGAATAAATGGATGAAGGCATGAATTTATTTATTTTTTTGCCTGTAGTAAACCCTGATTGGCTGAGGCCTTAGGTAATCAGGTTTTATTATAGAAAATATGTTATTAATTCATTCATTCTGACACCACAAAACAGAGAGGACTGGGGAGGTTAAGAGATTTGCTCAGAGTCACACAGTATGCAAGTGGAGTGTGGGAATCAAACCTAGGTTTGCTGGATTTACCAAGCTCATGCACAGCTCATTACTTTGACCTCTAGGATATACTACCAGACCAACTTCACACCTACATCACCCTTGTGAAACTGCCTATCATAATTCCACAGTGGTCAGAAGTGCTGCTGCATACTTGCAGCTGTTCAGGGATGGAGGCATTGCATAGCATAACACTTTATTAACAGGACAAACCCATACCTTTCTCTGTGCTTGGCTAATGGCCATTGTGCTGTTGTAGGAAAAGGCTTTCTGACCCTTTGTTTACATTACAAAATAGTGCAAGTTAGAACATTGGCACAAAGTGATCATTGGGACCACTTTGCACCACTCAGTTGTGACTGTGTATGGCATCCTAGGTTTCTTTGCAGTCACGTACTATATGACATTAGAGGTAAAAGTGTACCTGTGCTTCAACCTTCAGATTCTGAGCACCTTTATGCTAGGCTGTCCATAGATCACTGGTTATAATACTTTATTTCAGCAGCAAGGTAAATAGTGAATGGAGAAAGTAATGGGCCATTAACGAATTTGTAAAGCGACAGAACTAGTATAATTTTCTCCCTGCAGTGCAGTTTAGCTAAAGTAATCTATCCTTCCATAGAACACACACTCATGGGTTGCAAGACAACATCGGATAGCGTGTCTTCATGACTTTTTCAAGCCTGTTGAGGATCAACTTCTTTTCTGCAATGCAGTCGTTTTCTATAGGGATTATGAGTTACTGTACAAGTGTTTACACATGAAAATCAAAATGTAGGTCTTTGTTCATCTGGTCTGATCTTTCTTCATGTTTACTTTTTCGTGAGTGTCATAAATCAGCCAAGAAAACATATCAGCATTTTTCTAGTTATACTGTGTTTCTGGCAAAAAACATTAAATATTTTTTTTTCACTGTATTTCAACTTCTGACCTGAGATATGCGGTTTTGAAGTTTTCAAGGTGGGTTCTTTCTGGCCATGCCCACTTTGGAAGACTTAAACATGCTGGTGTGGTGCCTCTGCTATCTACTATTCAAAATGTGTTTCAACACACGCCTAATACATCCATGGTATGAATTCAGTATTTAAAGTCAAAAGGAAACCTCTTACAATGCTCTGTACTAGCACATATTGATACTAGTTATACGCCTACACTTAGCAATCTGACAGACAGACACTTCCCCCTCCATGGGTTGACTAAAATATCCCTAACCACGTAAAGAGAGGAGAAGTGGACCTCCCCCATAAGATACCCCCTGCCTCTGATATGAGTATGAAAATTTTAAATGCACATCTTTGGAGAAATGGAAATGCCAATCACTGTTTATTAAATATACCTAATAGCCCCATCCCACACTGTAACTAAAGGTATGTAGGTGGTATTAACTTCTCTGAGATATAAGAACTGTAATAATGACTCATCACTGCCTCATGATTTTGTAAACAGCCTTTATTTTATATTCTTTGCAAACAACTGCGTTAATGCACCAGTTAGGGTTCAGATTAAAGCAACAAAAGTAGGGAAATGTGGTGTTAGGGTTTACAACCCTAACTCCCCACCCCACAAGCAGTAAAAGGAAAAAAAATATATATAGTTTTTGATGTCCTGACTGTTGGCAAACTAGTGTCGGGTCTTCCTTGGGGTTCTTAACGCTAACACTCACTCCTTTGTGATATAGCCTTCAAATGTACAGAACTGTGCCTCCACATTGCCAACAACCTGTAGGCCCTGCATGATGAAAACATATGATATCTCACATTAGTTGGTCATGGAATGGGGTGAGCGTAGGGTTCAAAACACAAAGGAAGACCTCACCACTGATTTGCTAACAGTTAGAACAGCAAAAACTATAATGTTTTTCTTTTTCTTGTTTGGAAAGTGGGGGTAGGGAGTTAGGGTTGGAAACCTAATGCAACATTATCCTACATTTTTGCTGTATTCTGAACCCTAACTGGTGTATAGAAACACAGAAACATAGAAGTTGTTGGCAGATAAGGACTTTTTGGCACACCAAGTCTGCCCTGTTTCCCCTACCTACAGTGTCACTGCAGATCCTACTCAATCTCTGGTCTCCCCCCACCCTTGCCTTATTTCTATGATCCCCTTGTGTCTATCCCATGCATGCTTGAATCCTGTTACTGTTTTAGCACCCACTACCTCCACTGGGAGGCTGTTCCAGGCATCTACTACTCTTTTCATGAAGAAGTATTTCCTCACATCTCCTCTGAGTCCCCCCTCTAGCAACATAGCATGACCCCTTGTCCTGAAGCATCTTTTTCTATGCAAAATGCTACCTGCATGTACCTTTTTAATACCTGTGAGTTATTTAAATGTGTCTATCATGTCTCCCCTTTCCCTTCTTTCATCTAGAGAGTACATATTTAATTATTTGAGTCTTTCCTCATAGGGCTTTTGATGTAGACCCTACACCATTTTGGTTTCCCTCTTCTGACCCAACCCCCATCTCTATCCTTCTGGAGATGGAGCCTCCAGAACAGGACTCAGTACTCAAGGTTAGGCAACATCATCGATCTATAAAGGGTTACCTTTACCTCCCTCTTTCTGCTGATGATACCCCTCCCTATGCACCCGAGCATCCTGCTAGCTTTCTCCATTGCCTTATCACACTGCTTTCCTACCTTCAGATCATCAGAAATGATTACCCCCAGGTCACTTTTGTTTTGGCTCCCAGTACTTCCCACCCAATTGATATGTTGTCCCTGGTTTCTGTCCCCAGGTGCATGATGTTACACTTGTTTTACATTGAAACCCCTTTGCCCAACCCTTGACCAGTCTTCCAGCTTTTTCAAATCATCCCTCATTTTTCCACCTCCCCAGCATGTTCACTCTGTTGCAGATTATTATGTCATCTACAAACAGGCATACTTTCCATCCAAGCCCTCCTGCAATGTCACTAATAAAGAATTGAAGTGGACTAGGCCTATTGCTGACCCCTGTGGCGTACTGCTGGTCACTTTGCCTTCTTCAAACTAAGCACCATTTACAACCGATCTCTGACTCCTATTGATTAGCCAACTTCACCAATTTTACTACTTTTGGACCCACTCCTAGGCTGCCCAGCTTGCTCACCAGTCTTCTGTGTGGAACAGCATTGATGGCCTTACTGAAATCCAGGCAGGCCACATCCACTGCTCAGCCCTGATCCACTTCTCTGATCACTCAGTCAAATAACTCGATCTGGTTTATCTGGCAAGATCTATTACCCTGTGAAACCATGTTATCTTGGATCCTGTAATCCTCTGGTCACAGGGTATTCTTCAATCCTTTCCTTCAGTAGTGATTACATTGCTTTATCCACCACTGCAGTCAGGTTTATAGGTCTGTAATTTCCTGCCTCCTACCTGTATTAACATAGTCTTTTGCAAAGAATTTCCTTACTTTTTGAGATGGTACAATTGCATTCTCATTCGCACTAGTCCCTCTGGGACCTGCGTGAATACATTCATCTGGCTAGGGAAGCATAGGTTTCTCTGAGCACTGTGCTTCCTTGGCTCAAGAAAAGCAATTTATGTTCTTGGTTGTAATTGTTTTTTTGTTTTTTTTTGTGGGACTCACTTCAAAGAAAAAACATACTTAGTATGACTTGTAACTTCCAGCTGTTTATTGCATATGGGTGAAAATGTGATTTTGTTTGTTCATCCATGAGTCAATAAATTACTGCCAGTTTTCTTTGAAATCTACTATGTTTATAGAGACGATGAGATACACCTTTGATGCATTTTTGATGATGATCAGACTTTCATTGTGGATTTGGCACAATGGTGAAGATTAGAAGTTATTTTGGAATGTAGAGTATACCCCATGAATGTTTGGGTGTGTGTTATGTGTTAGTATTGTAGTACTCAGCTGTAACCATTCAACTAAAGGGAAAGTCCCTTTGCTCTTTCAAGTATCTGTAGTCCTTCTTGCACCCTCCCCCCCCCACCAGATGGCAGTCTGTAATGTCTGGTTACTGAGTTGGTACACACTACATTCTAAATTCAGAAAGTTGAGAATGATGCAGTTTTTGGATCTAGGAGAATTTTATTTACGTGAAAATCACAAGAAATAAGCACAATGTTTTTGGATACTGTGGCTTTTTGGAAATATTGGAATGACTTGGCCTTATTGATGAAAGCTCACTTAAATGGACAATTTTCAAGCAAAATTGTGTTTTCTTGTCAAAATCACTACTATGCTAGTAAAAAGCAATTTCCAATGAAAACTGAGGTTTTTGCTTGAAATTGTACTTTTTGAATTAAGACAGGAACAGATGCATACCGCACGAGGTCTAGGGTTCTGAACTTTGGGAGGGAAAATTTGAAAGACATAGGAGACTGCATTAGAAAATGCCTCATGGTGGGATTTTAGGAAGGGTTAGAGGCACAGTGGGGAAAATAAGGAAGGCATAATTCAGGCAACCAACCTATGAGTGATGGAAGTGAGAAAAGTACAATGAAAAAGAGATGGTTATGGTTCTCTAGGGAAGTGGCAAAGATGGTTAGGGAAAAAGGCCTGCATTCAGGAGGTATAAGGAAATGAAGAGGAGAGCATATCAAGTAAAATAGAAAGAAGCAGGAAAGGCACTGAGGGAAGCAAAGGCATGAATATAGGAAAGGATAGCCAAAGGGGTAGCTGAAGGGAATAAGACTTTCTTCAGGTACGTAAATGAGAAGAGGAAAACAAGAGGAGGGATAGTGAAGATAAGGAGGCTAACCAAGGGAGACTACACAGAACAGGATCAAGAAAAATCAGGTGTTCTGAGCATGTACTTCCACCCAATCTGCACAGAGAAGGGATGGGGGCCAGACCTCCAGTGAACAGTAGAAACAAACGGGGGGGTGAATGTAAGTTAGTCTTCAGAGAAAAGAGCCTTAAAGCTCTGAATGTGGATAAGGCTATGGAACCTAACAGGACACGAGTACTAAAGGAACTTATGGAAGTGGTAGTTGCCCACCGATGGATTTATTCAACAGCTCACTTGAAACAGACTTGGTTCCAGAGGACTGGAGAAGAGCAGATTTTATCTCTCTCCACAGGAGCAGCAGCAGAAAGGAGGATAGCAACTACTGGATTCTTTGAGTTTAAGCTTGAAGGTTAAAAACAGTGTTGACCACTGACATGTAAACTGGAAGTGAATTCCAAGTGTTCACTACTTGTTCTGTGAAGCAGTTTTTCTTGACATCTTTCCTTGTATCTTCTAACTGTTAATGACTTTGAGAGTTCTCTTTTGCACCCTGAGTAGCAGCATTTGGTCTGATGGTGTGATTCCTTTCTGAAAATGGAATACTGTAACCATGTCATGTGAGGCTCCTTTTAATGAGGAACAGTCCCATTTCTATCAGATGGTCTTCGTTGCCCAGAGTTTCCTGACCTTCAATAGCCTTGGTCTCTGTCTCCCTCTCTCTCTCTCTCTCTCTCTCTCTCGCTCTCTCTCTCTCTTTCTCTCTCTCTTTCTCTCTCTCTCTCTCTCCCTCTTTTCTCTCTCTCTTTTCAGTATGCTGTGACTCCTGTTAATATCTTTTAAATATGAGGACCAGAAATATACACTATACTCAAAATGAGGTATGACTAAAGATCTTTACAGGGGCACTACAATTTCCCTTGATCTGCTTATGATGTTTCTCTTGATGTGCACACTCTGATTTTATTTGCATTGAAAGCTTCTGCACTACACTGTTGCCCCATTTAAAGTTGTTGCTGATTATTACCCCAAGTCCTTTTTCTGTTGTGTTTCCTCGATATCTGTCCTATTCAGGTAGTGGTGTGCTTTTTATTCTTCTTATATAGATGCATCGCTTTTATTTTGCAATGTTGATGTTTAGCTACAATATTTCTGCCACCTTCTGGAGCATACCCATGTCTTTCTTCATTTCATTCACCTAATGCTGATATGCAACTACCCTTGCAATTTTGGTGTCATTAACAAACCTGACAATCCACCTACCAGTGCCCAAGAGCACAAGAAAAAGCTATGAGAATTTCAGGGTTACTTTACAGTGTTAATGGATCTAATTTAGTTCTATATGTTGAGAAAGGAATCTTGCCTTACTAAGTATATTTGCAAATTCTGATTTAAGGGTAACTTGTGATTTGGGTGAATGCATAATAATGAACCCAAATCATGGTGAATAAAAAATGGCGAGTACCAGAATGGTGAAACCATTATTCCTTCTCCTCAAGGTGCTACGACCTGGGAGTTTAATAATAAATAAAGGGGTGTCTCTGTCTCCCTCTGTCTCTCTCCCTCTCTCTCTCTCTCTCTCTCTCTCCTCTCTCTCTCTCTCTCTGTCTCTCTCTCTTTCTCTTTCTCTTTCTCTTTCTCTTTCTCTTTCTCTCTCTGTCTCTCTCAGGCATCTATCTGCAAGCAACTGAAAGAGCTGCTCCTGAAATCCTGAAATAAGTGCAGGTACAGGTTGTGTATTTGACCCAGACAGTAAACTGTTTTCTGGGTTTATCTTTGTTTGCCTTAAAAGGCAATTCCAAACTTTCTCAGGAAGTGATTACATCACAGATCAGCCAATAGCTTTGGTAACAGACCTGAGCACAATAGTATTATAAGCAAGTGTTTATAGCAAACTCATCAGAACAGCTAATATTTTTCCTAGTCAAACTCTCTCTTGTTGGGAGCTGCAATACTGAACATAGGATTTGCAGGAAAGCAAGTTGTGCTCACAGCAGAGGAAGGGGAACCTTTCAATTGTCCTTGGTTTGTAGCAGATATACTGCAGGTGGAGGCTGCTTCTAACTGAAAGGTGAAATAAGGTATTTACAATTATCAGGAAAAGACAGTCTTGTTACAATTCGTAACATTGTCAGTGCAGGAAGATTTTAAACTCTGGGCGAAACATTTGTCACAAATTCTGAAATAAGTGCAGGTACAGGTTGTGTATTTGACCCAGACAGTAAACTGTTTTCTGGGTTTATCTTTGTTTGCCTTAAAAGGCAATTCCAAACTTTCTCAGGAAGTGATTACATCACAGAGACTTAATCAGCCAATAGCTTTGGTAACAGACCTGAGCACAATAGTATTATAAGCAAGTGTTTATAGCAAACTCATCAGGACAGCTAATATTTTTCTTAGTCAAACTCTCTCTCTTGTTGGGAGCTGCAATACTGAACATAGGATTTGCAGGAAAGCAAGTTGTGCTCACAACAGAGGGAGGGGAACCTTTCAATTGTCCTTGGTTTGTAGCAGATATACTGCAGGTGGAGGCTGCTTCTAACTGAAAGGTGAAATAAGGAATTTACAATTATCAGGAAAAGACAGTCTTGTTACAATTCTTAACATTTTCAGTGCAGGAAGAGTTCAAAGCACAGCTGACTTATTTTGGGGCTGACTGCTTTCAGAGCACAAACCACCAGGCTGTTTTGGGGCTGGGGAGATTTACCTGTGTCTGACTTGGATGTCTGGATTTTTCTCTGTTTGATTAGCAGGGGATTTTCTCTGTCAAATTGTTGTGTATAGTATCTTGCAGACAGGAAGGCACTCATCGCAGCGGTGGGTCAGAGCTCTTAGCTGATTGTTTTGTGAGGGCACAGTTTAGGTCCAACCCTTCACACCCTCACCCCACCCACCCTGGAAATAGTTCCTTTATACCTGGGGTTCTGACATCATTTCCTCAAAGTGCAAGGTGCATATCAATGTCATATCCTCTCTAGCACACAGCACTGAAAATATACGCATACACATTGTATAATATATATATATATATTTCTATATAAATAACAAACCAATCACACACACAAGCACATACACACACACACACACACACAAAATAAAACATAGTCATGTGGGGAGTAGTGCAATGTAATGGCTGTGGGGCAGCAGTCTTCCGGGAGTCTTTCTGGAGGCTGAGATGCTGCCCTATTTGCAGACAACTCTCTGCCCTGAGGGAGGAAGTTGCCCGTCTTCAGGCCACACTGGACAGCAGTAAGAGAACCTTCCCCCAGGCCAGACTGGATGGTAGGAAGGGAACCCCCACATCCAGGGAGCACCAGAGCCACCACCACTACCTCAGAGGTTGCAAAGAAAGCACAGCAGTTGGACCACAGTGGGCTCAGGGAGGGTGAGGAGGGTGGAACAGAGGCACACCCAGTCAGTTGTTCCACTCCACAATCCATACACCATTCTGGGGGGAGCACAGCTCCCCTATGGATGCACCCACAGAGGAGATTAAGGAGGCTGAGGACACCTGTCACAAGGGAGGCCCACAGGAAGGAGGCAGAGGATGCCACAAGGAAAGGAAGCAGCTCTTGGTGGGGGACTCAATTATTAGGGGGATAGAACTGGGGGGAGCAGGGAAAACTGAAGTAAAAGTGCCTGCCTGGTGCCATGGCTTGTAGGGACAGGATGCGCATCCTCAGGATCACGAGAACAGCAGCACGGGAGTCTGAGCTGGATGTCATTGTCCACCTAGGAACAAATGACTTGGCTCAACATGAGATTAGAGCAGTGCAGAAGGACTTTGTAGGACTGGGGAGGGGCCTAAGACAAGTAGCACACACAGTATCCTTCTCAGAGGTGCTGCCTGTAAATGGCATGAGTGAGGCAAGGGTACTTTGCACCATGCAGTTTAATGAGTGGTTGAAAAAATGGTGTGGAGCACAGGGGTTTGGCTTCATTGGGGACTGGGGTTCCACCTGGAGAGACACCAGCCTATACTGGCAGGATGGTCTGCATCTGTCCAGGAAGGGAACAAATCTTTTGAGCAATCGGTTTAAATGCTTCATTGGCAAGCTTTTAAACTAGTCAAGGGGGGAGGCACTGATAAGCAGCAGGAAAATCCCAGCCTCTCTACAAACAGGAGTACTAAATGGAAAAGACCGAGGTAGAAAGGTCAGTGGGGATGCTGCAACAGAAAGTAAAGCCACCAAAAATGGAAAGCAATGAGTACCAGTGCACATAGTCTGAGTAACAAGCTTCCTGAATTAGTGGCGTTGATGAAGGAGGAACATCTGGATATCGTGCAGTCACAGAAACATGGTTCGCACAAAACCATGACTGGGATAAACATACCAGGATACACTACCTACAGGAGAGACAGAGAGGGTAAAGAGGAGGAGTAGCTCTTTACATAAGGGAAGAATCAAAGTAACAGAACAAAGAGAAAACAGGGAGGAGAAGAAGCACTGTGGGTAAATTTGGAGACCGGCAATGGCA
This sequence comes from Neoceratodus forsteri, assembly GCA_016271365.2. Taxonomy (NCBI): domain Eukaryota; kingdom Metazoa; phylum Chordata; order Ceratodontiformes; family Ceratodontidae; genus Neoceratodus; species Neoceratodus forsteri. Next base: position 423,151,813 of record CM057451.1, read on the forward strand.
CCACAATCCACACAGGGTTGTATACACCCCCTTCTCAGGGGAGGAAATGGACAAGGAAATGATAGAAAGTATACTTAGTATGGCAAAAGGGAGATATTGCTGATGGGTGATCTGAATATGCCAGATGTTAACTGGAGTGAGTTAGCACAGCCACTTCGAAGAGTGGGGTTATTCTAGATGGCCTACAGGGGGCATGCCTTAGACAACTAGTATTGGAGCCCACTCGAGAGGGAGCAATCTTAGACCTGGTTCTCTCAAATGGAGATGAAGAGAGGATCACAGATGTAGAAGTGGGTAGCCATCTGGGACTAGCGACCATCGAACAGTATGGTTCACAATAAACACAGCAATAGAGTCAAGCCATACAAAGGCAAAAGTACTGGACTTTAGGAGGGCTGACTTTGCCAAAATGGGTGAGTGCCTAAGGAATGCACTAGCAAATGGGCAGGAAGGAGGGTGGAAGAACAATGGGAATAATAAAACTGCCATCACAGAGGTAACAAGCCTTTGTGTGAGCAAATAAACAAAACTAAACAATGTAAGAAACCACTATGGTTCTCAAAGGAAGTGGCAGTGAAGGTTCAAGAGAAAAAGAAAGCTTTCAGGAAGTACAAGGAATCACAGAAGGAGCAGGACAGAGAACTGTATCAGTTAAAGCAAAAGGAAGCTGGGAAGGCAGTCAGAACAGCAAAGGCCCAAACCGAGGAAAAGATAGCCAACTCAGTTAAGAGGGATAAAACCTTTTATAGGTACATCAGGAGTGAAGGAAGACCAAGGGAGGGATAGTGAGGCTTAATAAGGGGAGGGTGGGCAGAGGCGACTGTGAAAGGCAGAGATACTAAACAAATATTTTTGCTCAGTATTTTCAAAGAAGAGGTACCTAAGAACAAACAGTAGAAACACACTGGATACAGAAGTTGATACCAGCCCATTTACAGAAGAAAGGGTTCTGAAGAACTCTTAAAACTGAAGGTGGACAAAGCAATGGGGCCTGATGGGATTCATCCCAGAATTCTAAAAGAACTAAGGGTAGAATTAGTGACACCACTGACTACCCTGTTTAACAAATCATGGGAGGATGGGGTGGTACCCGAGGACTGGAGGAGGGCAGATGTGATTCCCCTTCACAAAAGTGGGAGCAAGGCAGAAGCAGGAAACTACAGACCTGTTAGTTTAACCTCAGTGGTAGGGAAAATGATGGAATCACTTCTGAAGGAAAGAATTGTTGAGTATCTAGAGGCCAGAGGGCACAGGACCCAAGGCAGCATGGATTCACAGTGGGAAGGTCATGCCAGACAAATCTGATAGATTTCTTTGACTGGGTGACCAAAGTAGTAGATCAGGGAGGGGCTGTGACATGGCCTACCTAGACTTTAGCAAGGCATTTGACACAGTCCCTCACAAAGATTAATATACAAGTTAGCTAGCCTGGGAGTGGGTCCCAAGATGACAGCCTGGGTAAAAATTGGCTGGAAAATAGGACACAGAGTAATAGTAAATGGAGTCCACTCTGAAGAAAGGGGTTACTAGTGGGGTACCGCAGGGTTCAGTATTAGGACAGTCCTCTTCAATGTCTTTATAAGCGACATTGCAGAGGGACTGGAAGGAAAATATGTCTCTTTGCAGATGACACAAAGATCTGCAACAGAGTTGATGCACAAGGTGGGGTGGAAAGGATGAAAAGGGACTTGGCAAGGTTAGAGGAATGGTCAAATGTATGGCAGCTTAGATTCAATGCTAAGAAGTGCAAGGTAATGCACCTGGGAAACAAAAACCCAGGGGAAGAGTACACAATGGGGGGTGAGATACTAACAACAAAAAAAATGGAAAGGGACCTGGGGGTAGTCATATCAGATGACCTAAAGGTGGGCAAGCAATGTGAGAGGGCAGCAATGAGGGCTGGGGGGATATTGGGATGCATAGGGAGAGGCATCACCAGTAGAAAACAGGAAGTTATTATCCCTCTGTACAGACAGCTGGTCAGACCCCATCTGGAGTACTGCATGCAGTTCTGGAGACCCAGTCTTTGCAAAGACATAGACAGGATGGAAGCTGTCCAGAGGAGGGCAACTAAAATGGTGCAGGGTCTGCACTGGAAGACATATGAAGAGAGACTAAAGGAGCTTAATATGTATAGCCTCGAGGAAAGGAGGAGAGGGGACATGATAGAAACTTTCAAGTACCTCAAGGAGATCAACAAAGTCCAAGAGGTAGCATCTTTCAAAAAGAGGTGTGCAAGAACAAGGGGCACAATTTGAAGATAAGAGGCGGCTCAGAGGTAATTTAAGGAGTATTTTTCACAGAGAGGTTGTGGATGCATGGAGCGGCCTTCAGAGGAGGTCGTGGAGTCAAAAACAGTGGTGGAATTCAAGCATGCATGGGACAGTCATAAGGCAATTCTAGTTGATGGGGTAGGAAGAAGTAGGCTGCTGGTTAACTAGGATCTGCAGCTTATCCAGTAGGCAGGGAAATGGGCAGAACTGGGTGGCCAAGCGGTCCTTATCTGCCATCAAATTTATGTTTCTATGGCGTGTGGTGGATGAAGCCCCCAGGAAAAACGGTCACTGTTCCTGTCCTCACTGTTTTACCTTTGCTGATATGGGCTCCAGGCCTTCAGAGAAATTTTTTTTTGGTGGAAGTCAAATACTTCCATGGGTTGAAATTTGGAAGTCATTTCAGTTTCACTGGAGTCAAAATACTCCAGCGGTCAATTTTTGGAAGTCAAAATAATTCCAGACACCAAATTTTGGAAGTCAAAATGCTTCAAATTCTCTAGTTTTCAAAGTGAACTCATCGCTTATCTCAATACCTTACTGTAATCCATGCTACATCCACATAAAAACATTTCTCAATGATAAGAAATGAAAACATAAGCATGCAGTAATCATTTTCAAACAATGTGTTTATTTCATGAATTGTTCAGTTCTTGTATAGTAGACAATGCCATGCCATCAAGTATCTTCAAATTATTGCTGTGCATAGATTAATAATAATCATTTGTGTCCTGTATACAATATTATCTAGTATGTTACAGAGCTACTGACATAATCAGCAGCTCTTCAACGACACCTGCTTTTATGCATGGTAGTGCAGTCAAGGTTACAAAATGGCTAATGGCTTTAAAATAAGTAACTGAAAATCTAGTTTTGGTATGAAATTTACTGGCAGTATGCTTATTCAGAATCTGCAGTATAGCACTTTTGGCGTTAGCAGCTCTTTCAGTTGCTTGCAGATAGATGCCTGCTGCTAGCATTATGCCAGGCTGCTGCCACCTCATTATAATTCATAGTGTGGTAATCAGTTATTGATTACTATCCATTGTTTATTTAGTTATAAAGTAAAATCTTTAGTAATTTGTTATTACCATCACAACTCATGTTGGAAAAATGGGCTATTCTGCCGACTGCCACACTGCATCATAAATACTCCAGTGGCACTGTCTGGCAATACAAATAAACTGGCTAAATGAATCTTATTTTTGCATAAATATTTTTTTCTCACTTTATAACACCATTTATTTTACTTAGATTACAATTTATAATGTAATGTATTACAAGATGTTTTCTCCACTTATAGCCTGGTAATTGAACTCAGAATAATAGGCTTCCCGGCCACATATGGACATTCCAATCAAACGAAAGGAAGTTTTGAGGTAAAACAAGATAAACACCACAAACAATCAGTACAAATGGTGTGGTGGTATTATATAGAGCCTAGGATCTTCTTAAACTTAAGACAGAAGATCTTAACAAAAGGACTACTGAATCTGCAAAGAACTCCATAAACTTAAGACAGGAGTCCCTGCTATATGCCACACACCCACCACATGCTATATAGAGCCACCTGCAAGGATCTTCTTAAATTTAAGACAGAAGATCTTGACAAAAGGACAACTGAATCTGCAAAGGACTCCATAAACTTAAAACAGTAGTCATTGCTGTACCACAACACCATTTTCAATGGTTCTGTACTGTTTGTTACAGTATTGTATTAGTTTTGTGTTTTACCTTGTATTATCTCAAAGCTGCCTTTCTTTCTATTGTAAGTTTCCTATCTGGCCCATTGTTATTATCTGTGTGTGTCTTTTTTCCTGTTCCATTTCTACATTGTAAGTGGAAATAACATTATTTATAACAAGTTAATTAAATTGCAGTACAGTGAAATATATGATGTTGTATAAAGTGAAAATTAAATAATTGTTCCAAAATAACATGATGTATTTACCCAATGTATTTGGCTGGCCCTGCCTGGTATTGTGTATATGTAATGTAATACACATCATGGACAAATAGCCAAGTCCTGCATGGGAGCCTGCTGCAGCCTGACAGAGCCTGGGTGAGGGTATTGTGTGTGCATCGTCCATGAGATTTAACTGTACAGTCTTTCTCAATCAAGGACCAGCTCTTTTAAAACCTACCTTACCATTCTAACTTGAACTTATTTAACAAAGTAAAAGTGCTAATGATAACATTCAAATTGGTAAGCCACAATTATTATACTTTGAAACATAAAAACATTTTAACTTGCTGGTACCATAGGTGTTGGCACTTGATTGGTTGAATTTGACACTTTGCAGAAATTGGGTGACTCCTGCAGTGATGACATTTCTGATGCTTATCAAGGCCAAATCAGTCTGTGTGAGTCAGTGCTAAAATTTGTCAAATATGTAACAATGAGTGACTAATGGCCTGGCAAGATGTTGTCTTGCTGGGTATGCAAACCAGTTTTTAGGTTACGTGTGGAGAACTGATTTTGGGGAGACAGAGTAATGCAGAGAACATGTAGCCTTAACAATGCACTTATCCCTGTATGACTGACCCCATGATACATTTAATAACCCGTTCTTGCTTTATTTAATGTGACTGCTGTGTCACATCCATAACTTGCAAGCAATGTGAGGCAATGCAACCTGTTGTGTACTTACTGTAGATGCAATATGTACCTCTATGTCTGCTAGTGTCTGTCACCATAAATTGCCACCAACCAAGATACAGCACATCATCATGTGATGTGAACAACAGACTTTGTGTCTTCTTTTAACAGTAACCAACTAACTTTTCATTATCCAATGCCCTACCGTATTCCATTGTGTTCAGCAACTCACAGTCACACCAGTCCCCACTCCCCTCCCAGCCATCACCACTGCACTTTTTGCAGCAGCCAGGCTGCAATACATCCTGCATCAGCTACCGTTGCCTTGTCCATACACTCCATCCATGTACAGTACACAGCAGCACTGTGACAGCAGTATGCAACAAAAAGAAAATATACATTTTGTTTTCTTCACAGCTTTGAGTGAATTACTATTTAAAATACTGGTTTTCAGATAATTCCTTCTGCCGATGCAATGTGTAGCAGTATGTCTGACAGTAAGCTGTATTTGGCCAAAAATGTGCACCTGAACCTGGATCAGACTAGTCCAATTTGAAAGTTATGTAATTATTTGCTATTGTTGTCATCCATGCCCTCTATTATTTCCAGGAAATCCTCATTGCCTAATTCACTATCTTCAGTCCTCCCCCCCCATCATGAGCACTTCTGTTAGTACTGCTTCTATGATAAACTGCAGTGGCACTGGCACCCGGGCCGCCATCATCTGCAGTGTCAGAACAGGTATTGCTGCTGATACATGGTGACATACTGACATAATCATTGTTTGATGTGTGGCTACCACTGGATAATATGGCACAGCTACCACCAGTATTGCTGCTGCTGCTAGCAGAAACATGAAACCTGACTGTCTCTGTCTGTGACTTTGGCTTCTCCAGTCTCCTCCTTTTTGATTTTTGCCACAAAGACATGTACGCCTTTGTTTCTCTTTTTTCCAACACTTCACAGATTTATCGACTTCAAAGTCAGAGAAGTCAGGCCCCATGTTTAGTTTCATTAGTAGCTCTAGGCTATCTTCTGTTAGTGAACAACGCAATTTGGTCTTTATCCTATTCTGCACACTGAAATCACACTCACATTCTACAGATGTCAGTGGAATGCATAAAGTGATATTACATAATGTTGAATATACTGGCATTGTATCAGAGTACTTTGAAATTGCCCTTCTCATAAAGCTTTCAGAACTAAGGTTCCTATAGCATCCAAGCATCATTGCCTTTGCTTTTTCCCAGTCTGAGTGGAGACAATTTTCATCTAGTAAAGGCTTGCATTTATGAATATTTGTCTCAGTATCATCTTGATCACTGTCATATTGTGTGTTGGAACCAAATTTTTCACAAACAATTTCTAAACTTCTCTGAACACTGACTGTATTACAGTCTACTACAGACTGTGGGTCAGTTAGATTGGCAATGGCACCCAGAAGTGCTTCCATTTTAGAATCTGGGCACAACCTACACTTCATGTTGCTTATAAGAGTATTGAGATACTCCTCCCTCAGTTTTGAGAATTGTGCTGTCATTTTATGTGAACACTTGAGTTCAATCTGAATGTCATCTTGCCGGGATTCCTTTATTTTCCAACATGCTGTCGTTTGTCCACTATCACTAGTCTCAATTTCACATGCCTCTTGAAACACGGTCAGGATTGGGCCTGGCTCACTTTTCATGTTTTCTAACTCACCAGTTGCACAGAACACTTGTGATTTCACATCCACGTACAGCAGATCCTGCTTTTAAAAGGATTTACAAAGAGTTCCCATTACTTTAAGGATATCACAGAACATACATAGAACAGCTGTAGAAATGTAAGTAGTGAGAAACGTGTGAAGGCCCTGAGCTTTGGCATGATTCATGTCTTCTTTAAGTATAGGGAGAATAGCAGGGAAACATTTATGTAATGCATTTACAGCATTTTGCAATGACAGCCAAAGTATGTTAATTGCTTCTTTCAGCTTTCCTTTTACTGTACCAATCACCCTTTGCATATCTTCTAGCTTTGCCTGCCTAACATCAGATGTACTGAAATAGGCATATGTACCATTAATGTTACTCTGAAAGTCTTGTAGGTATCTAAAGTGAGTAGCAGACTGTGAACAGGCCAAAGTCAATCTATGAGCCAAACAGTGGACATGAACCATAAAAAGGTGAATGCAGTGAAGTCAAAAGTGCACCAACACCATTGGACTTGCCCATCATTACATTAGCCCCATCACTACCTAACCCCAGAAGTTTACTCATGATGAAGCCCAGGGCCTGACATCTGTTTACAATAGCCTCAGTTAAGTGATGTGCTGAACCATCCTTTACCCTGATGTTGCCAATTAGTTTTGTTTTCATTTCCCCTTCACTGACATATTGAATATACATTATTACAGTTTTTGTGGACTGAAAGATCTGTGGATTCATCAACTAGCAAGCCAAACACAGGACTTTGCAATGCTTCTTTTATGACTTAGCTATCTAATACTTTCACAATACTTCTCTGCACATCATGAACAGTGTAATCACTCATATCATGTACTGAGCATTGACCGTCCATTAAATGAAATCTAAAAGCTGGTTGACACTGCAATTTGCCATTATCTGTCTTTGCTGCAACCACTTTAAACAGATTAACGTTCACTGTCTTTTACAAATTTAATAGCTGAATCATTATCTTCTGAACTTTCTGCCTCATCATTGTTGCTAACTGCATACAGTCTCCTTCTAAGAATGTCTGCTTCCATTGCTGTACGATGGTCCTTTGTCTGACTGTGCTTCCTGAGGGTTGATTTCTGACAATTTTCTAAAATAGGAAAATTATTTTCTTGTAAATACTGGAATTGGACAGGAGGAGAATAAAACTGTAAAGGCTAAGCTGCTGTCTGTTTTTACGCACACAATGAAATGGCATACATCAGTGACAGAAGGAAATAACAGATACGTAGAGCATACCATAAAGAGTAGGTGTTTGAGGTGATCTCACTCACCAGGTGGATTCCAAGTGCACCATAGGAACTCTTCACCATCATGGAATGACAGTAAACACACCAAGTTTTCATTAAGTTTGCAACTTTGGCCGCACATGTGACACCGTCAGCAACACCTCACCAGCCAAATATAGTTGTGGCACTGGTCATTCACACACATTCCATCCGCAGTCCTTCCCCACCATCACTCAAGTAAATCAGGGATCAGATCAATGCACAACTTGCAAGCCCTGGGGAAGACCTTGATAACCGAATCTGCCCATGACTCCATAAACTTAAGACAGGAGACTTGGAACAAATGGCCAAGCCAAGGATCTTCATAAGCTCAAGACAGAAGACCTTGGCAACTGAATCTGCCCATGACTCCATAAACTTAAGACAGGAGACTTGGAACAAATGGCCAAGCCAAGGATCTTCTTAAGCTCAAGATAGAAAAGCCTAGCAACTGAAATTGCCTGGGACTTCATAAACTGAAGACAGGAGTCCTTGTAGGACATCCCTTCCAAAAAATGTATGGGCTCTTAAATATATCAATATAGTAATACTCACTGAAACAACTTTGTGATACTACTGTACTCCAAGTGGCAGTAGGTCCTACTTTGAAAAAGGTGCTAAATCCACCAACAATGCACTGCTGCTCACCAGTGGAGAATGTGCTTGCAACTCGATGGTGGAAAAGAACTGAAGAGTGAGCAATGTACTGCGGAGAATCTTCCATGTGGATTCCCATTCACTGACAGTGACATTCCTATGGCTATGATGTTAGTGGTGCTGCTGCGGTACTGGTACCATACCTACCTGATGAGTGAGAGTACCCCAAAGAAGATCTATGTATGTTCTGTGATATTCTAAAAGTAGAAAATACTGGTGTGGTGACTCAGTATTACACTCTCGGTACAGATAGACTGCAAGATTCTATCGGCTGCACTCCACCATGCTATGTCCGGCTACAAGTTATCAAACTTATTAGCATCTGGGAGGGGAGGAACAGTTCAGTCCCGAAACACAGGTGACAAAGTCAGCATACTTGATGCATAAATTGTCATTTCTGTTACAAATTATTAATAAAAGTAGCAAGCCTTCACTAGATGAACTATGATGAATATGAAGTAAGCAATAAGACGGGTATGCATGGAACAGATTTTACCGCATGTCAAGGGCTAAAGGTACTCGGCCAAGGCCTTGTGCCAAATTATGCCCTGGCTGGCCATGGGTGCGGTAAAATCTGTTCCATCCATGCACACCCTGTCATGTCTTATTGATTACATAAAGCACCCCCGCCACCCCCTGAAGTGCTGTATTGCAGTAATAAAATTGGTAATTTTTTTGAAATGTTATTAATTTGTTAAAGAGGTTAACCTGGGCTGTTGTGGTAGGATTATGGGCCAGTCATACAAAAAGCATCTGTCTGCCAATCAGAATTCAGTATCCTTTCAACCGATTTCAATATCAGATTATGAAATGTGTAGAAAAATGCTGAATTCTGATTGGCAGACAGATGCTTCCTGCTGGACTGTTATCACAGCACAAGGTGGCCCAGTTGAAATAACCTGTTTAAAAATTCATAATGGTTTCCAAAAAGGACATATTTGATTAGCACAATATGGCACTTCATGGGGTGCTTTGGTGGGGTAACGGGGCCCTGCGTCGGGTTGGTGGAAGCACTTGCCACACGCACCTCGCGTGCTTCAAACCATCTGAGGTGGGCGGCCGTTATCACACCATAACTCTCCCTAGATGGTCATGATGATCATGTCACTCATGGCATGCCTTACCATTTAATTCACAACCACCACCACTGTGAACTGGAGAAGCCAAAGTTCATTTTGTGATAGCCAATCAGGCTACTCAGAACCGTTACTGTCAGACATACTGCATGCACATTAACGCACCTGCACCTGTAGTAGTAAATTTGTTTGTGAGACGGCGAGCTGAACAGCACACAGAGCAAAACATTTTCCCATCTCTTGCCTCCAGCCAATCAAATTCAGTTTCCCACTGATGTCTGTAATTACGCTTAATAACAGATTTCACAGCATCTGATAATTGACTGTTCTTATTTCTAGTGTCACCACTGCATAATTTCAACAACTGATGATTGTTGTGTCACTTCTTTGTGACCCTGAGAAACTGCAGATTGTGGGATACACGCATAAGAAGAAGAACAATCATCACTATCTGATAACTGAAGTGTAGGAAAGTCATCAGAATAACAAATAGAAGTTACAGCAAGGTTGTAGCTGTCACTTTCCATTTCAGTATTGGAATACTTTGCCAGCAATCACACATGACTGTCATCACATAGTGGCAAAACAAGTACGGAACCCCTTTGCAATGTATGGGGTTACTGGAAGTTAATACATTTGCCAAGTGTTATGTTGTAAAGCTTTGGGTGACCAGACCACCCTTGTTCTAAAGATAATTTGTTTTAATAAAGTCACACTGTAGGATCCCATCTGCAGGTCTGGACATTATGTTATTGCTTCATGCATGGACTTACTTGGTTCCCCTCCAGAAGATAGGTCTAGTATGGCCCCATCAATCTCCTGGACCCGGTGGTAAATATACAGCTTATTCGGTAAACACAAACCCCAACTGTACAGACTGAGCCTGGTACGCATGCCCAAAGCTGTTGTTGTTACTACCTCCAAGCCCCCCCCAAATTGTGTACTCTTTCCCCTGTGTTTTGTTTCCCCCATGCATTATTTTGCAATTCTTTGCATTGAATCAAAGCTGCCATACTTCTGACCATTCCTCCAACCTTGCCAAGTCCCTTTTCATCCTTTCCATCACCCCTAAACATATATCCCTAGGTGGAGTTGAACCACTAATGTTTAATTCAAGGGCCTAATGCCCTGCCTCATTGTGCCACGGAGACAATACTTGTCACAATATGTCACATTTATTGGAAAGGAAAGGTGATCTGCTGCTTAGACAATACTTTAAAACAGCATTCCATTTTGACAGTTACGTATCAGCAGCAGCAGTAGTACTGATATCAAATTTCAGCAATTCCGTTGCTCAACATTCAAACCAGGAGGCATTCATAGCCAAGCAGGACATTCAACACGCATCAAAAAAAAAGGAATTTTTTGAACCACAGTGCTTATTTTTACATTCTACACTGCATACAATGCCTGAGTTACAGTGCTCAACCATACACGTAATAATTAACACTCATGGTTAACATGACAAGTGTACACCTCTCGAGCTGCAGAGGTTTACATGGTCATCCTGGTATCTGCTTGAGGTAATTACATTATGGTTAACCACTGATGCTCATGCATTATCCTCTATATCTATGGTAGCTACCCTACATCCACAGTAGTACTTCTCCCCCCACCCACTACCCCTAGCAACCTGGCTTCAAACCCAACAAAAAAAAGCATTTAACATTTCTCAACTGAAGAGGTACAGTAGAGTAATGGTAACGTAAGTACCTTGCAAATAAAGGTGATGAAATGCTGTCGCTGGTGATGGCTTCCTCTCTGAATAATATACGTGTATGATCACCACATGCTACCCAGGGCACCCTGCTGCTTGACTTCTTCTACTGGTGTGTGATGTGACTCCTTCAGTCAGCTCACCACCGGCCAGTCAGATGCTATGATGCCTGCATCAGGGGAAAAAGGAAATGAAATGTACGAAGTTTTTATAGAGATAGTGCTGTGTTTCTATGGTTGTGGAGGGCGCCACTGCCACCTTGTATGAATCCACTCTACTACTGCTACTGTACATGGGCTATTACATTTTCAACCAATCCAAGATGCTTCGCACTGACATTGTAATTGTATGCATCAAAAAAAATTTTAATTTCAAGACTTGGAGTGATCCCCCCACCCCGACTGGCACACACAGACAATCAAAAACCAGAAAATGTGCTTTCAGCCTTGGTTAGCAATCACACACAATTCAAAACCAAAGTTTTTCATGCAATCAATGAAGAACCAGCTCAGGTGCAACTTGAAAAAAGCAAGTGCACACACACCTCCTCTTGTACAATGCAAACACTGCTGTTTTCTTAGTACAGAAAACATGTATTCAGCAGCACCAGCCCTTGCTGTATGCAGCGCCAGTAGATTCTTACATTTTTCACCGTTCGGTGCTCCGTGCTGCTTCCACAAAGATTTTCATGTCAAGAATCTCTGGAGTGATACAAGAACACCCCTTCCCCCAGACTGGCACACACAGACATTACTCTGTCCCTAGGAATGTGAGCAGCGGGGAGGATGGAGGAGTCATATTACAAGGCCAGGCACAGGTGCAACACTGACTGAGTCTGGAAAACATAGAAACATCTGACAGCAGATAAGGACCGCTTCAACTTGGCCCACCTAGTCTGGCCATTTCCTTACCTGATTGATAAGCTTAGCCTGCAGATTCTAGTTCATCAACCTCATTTAGTTGTGTTACCGCCTTCCTCTTTCTAAACCATTGTAAGCAGTCCCAGTTACACCAACTCCCCTCCCTCCCTCATTTCCAACACTTTCTGATGTTCATGGGCCCAAACCTCTCTCTCCATGGTCTATTTCAAGATCACTCTGGTGTCCAGTGGCACACAATCTCTCTGTATCCCCATCCAGCACCATGTACTCTCTGGTGGCCAGCATCGCCACTTCATCTCTCTGTCCCACTACAAACTCTCCCTGGTGGCCAGTCACACCCCCAGTGTTTCCCTGTTCTGTTCCTAGCCCATTCTGGTGTCCAGTGACACTTTTCTCTCTCCCTTTCTGTTCCACACCAAGCACTCCCTGGTACCAGTGCCCACCCCAATTCTATTCCAAACTCTGTCTGGTGTAGAGTGGCCCCCTCCCATTCCCTTCCCCATACAAAGCACTTTCTGGTATCCAGTGGCACCCCATCCTCTCTCTGTCCAGTGAAAAGCACTCCCCGGTGTCCAATGACTACCCATCCTCTACCAAACACTCCCTGATTTCCAGAAGCACCCTTCCCTTTATCCATCCCATTCCAGAAGTCCCTGGTGTTCAGTGATTATACCCCATCACCGACCCCATCCTAATCTAAATACACTTTGATGTCCACTGACACCATACTCCATTACATGGTCTATTTTAAGAAATTTCTGGTGTCTAGTTTTCCCTTCTGTATCAAGTACTTCCTGGTGTTTAGTAGTGTGCACAGTCCTCCTTCTCCCCATCCGATAACAGCATTCTTTGGTATATAATGACACAACTATCTCGCACCAAGTACTCAATGATGTCCTGTCCAGTATGGTACAGTACCCCAACCCCACCTACCTCATACTTTCTGTGACTGGTGATACCTCCCCAGTGTCTTCCTGTTCTGTGCTAAGCACTTTCTGGTGTCTAGTGACACCCTGTCGGACTGGCCCTCCTTCTCCTTGCCTCACACCAAGCACTCATGGGTTCCTTGGCGGCACTTCTGCATTCATCAGGGAGGTCATTATAATTAAACACTAAAAAGAGAAAAGACCTTAATACAGATCCTTGTTTGTGAGGAATAAACTTTCATTGGGGCATAGTTTGAAGCATGGTTAGCTTAGCTATTGTTACAACTTGCAGTTTAGGTTTCCAGTCAGTCCACACCTCATAAGTTTATAAATTGCAAAAAATAATGAAGTATAACAAGGCAGAAAATTCTAAAGGGTTGGCAGTGGCACCAAATAATCCAAAGTTTATTGTCCCATACAGGCAGTCACCCACCCACCCAGTCCTTTAGATTAACTTAAAGTGTTTAAATTTTAATTAGCACCCACCTTGAGGACTGACTGGCTGCTGTGATGGCAGGCATTTGGACTCTGGTAGGTCAGTCCCATTCTCCCTCCACTCACTGCTGGCACTCGTGGCTCTAAGCTAGGCCTTGCCCCCAGGCTGAGCTATGGCTGTTTTCTTTGTGCGTACGGTGCACTTGTCTGATCCACACCACTCGATCCTCCAGGCTGCTGATCCTGGCTGTCCCCTCAGGTGGCTCCGAGCCCTTTCCTCCTCAGCTCCAGGGGCCTCACACTGTCGGTCCGGCTTGAGTTGCTTTGTGTGGTACCATACGGTACCCTTTCAACCACATAACACACTGAAGCAGCCGCAGCCCCGGCAAGCTCACCCCACTGGCACCGGTGCGCACCACCAGAAGAATCGCAGGCTTCGCAGCACAGCCAGGAGTGGTTCTAACTTCTGATATATTTTTAACTGGCTCTTGCTGGCAGGCAATGCTCTCGTTGGACTTGTCTGGGAAACTGACCACCACCCAGCACCCAAATAAAATCGGACCAGACCCGGGCGCAACCCGAAGCTTAACCCTCTCATGGTATCAGCTGGCCTAGAGTGAGAATGCCAGGCCGGGAGCTGAGGCCACTCAGGGACGATGGGCACCACGGGGTCACTGATTCCTGCTCTTGGCCTCTAGTCTACAGTGGAGTGGACCCGGATGACACAGACAGATCTCTGTCTGATAATGAAATATGAAACAACTATTTTTTTTTAGAATGTGGATGCTTACAAGGGACAACACGCACACCGACGAATACGGTCGATCTCTGTGCAGCCACAGCTTCCTTGCCTCTTCTGCGACGGACTGCTGGTGGCACACTCTCCCCACCAACTCATGGTGCCTCACGGTTAAACTTAGCAGGCACCAGCAAAGCAGCTCCCAACTTCTCCTCCTTACTCATCATTCATTGGTGCATATACTTGGCGCTACGCCATCGCAGGAGCCAGAAGGAGCATTATTGGCCCATTTCGGATGGTGCGCAGCAGATGGACAGGACGGCACTTGAAAAAAAAATAATTATTGTGTTATTCTTGTCATCTCCACTGTGGGCGGGCTAGACTACTCCAAAGCTGAGTAAAACAAATGATGATGTCCACACTATAAAAACCAGGAGTCAGCATTAAACTACATAAATACTGTATTACTGACATCAATGACTCCAGATAGTGCATTTTGGACATTTTGGCTGATTTCTGGATGTAAAATATGTCCAAAATGACTTATCTAAGTGCTGATGGGCTCTTTCTTTGCATTCACCCATATCACAAGGCACTGATTTAAGAATGTACCCATTCTGGTGGTGAAGTCCATGACTACACCATATATCACCTCTGTGACTGCTGAAATGCTGAGCTATCAGCCATCTGTTATCTTCTCCTTCTGCCAGCCCATCGAGACTTAGTTAAAAAAATTATTTTACCCATTATTGATGATGCCGACGTTGTCTACGGTTCTGCTCCTGCAACCTCCCTTGCAAGACTCTGCACTTTCCTTAACTCATTTTGCCACCTCCCCTCCCGCACACTCATCACTGTCTCTTCTATTACCCCCTCTCCATAAAGCTTTCATCTCTCAGGTGCGAGGTCCATAGCCTCTTCTTCATTGCCAAATTCTGGTTTGGGACACACCCTTCATACCTCACCTCCTGCCTATTGTCAGCTAGCCCTTCCTCAGATTCCCTTCACTCCAGGGACTCTCGAAGTGTTTCCCTTTCCCATCCACATACCAGTGCAGGTCAAGCAGCATTTTCTTATCATCTCCCTCACCCCTGGAATCAACTTCTGTAAAACACTTGCCATTCCTCCACAATCATTGCCCTCAAATCTCTACTCCAAATTCTCCTGAGCACTAATGGCTCATGCCATTCCCATCCTCTGTCTCCCTCCTGCACCTGCCCTAGCCTCCATCCGCCACTCCATTCTACCAGGGGCATTATCCTCAAGGTGGCTCAGACCTCAGGGTTTAATTTCCTATTGCACTAAATATGCTTCATAACTGTGTAACCCATATTGTCATGTTACCCTATGTTGTTAATGCTTGTATATTATTTTCTCAATGTACTGTTCTGTCTTTGTATCAGTCTTGTTTACTATGTGTTCACTCTGTGTGTTCCCGGGTCACACCAGGAAATGAGCCTCGGCTCAGAGTGCTTTTCCCGGTAATTAACTTTTAAATAAATAAAATATGGCTATACTGATCTCATTTTATTTACTGTAAGCAATTTACTGCTTTAGATATCAAACAGAAGAGACCAAGGCTATGTAATTATTTTTTTTTTATTTAAAAATTGCATAAGATACAGGATAAAGTTCTATGAGAAACAAGTCTCATTTATAGAACGTCCCAAGTCATTATGATAACAACATAATCTGACATACACAAAATCAGCAAAAACATGTTCAAATAGCTTGTTCCTGCAACAAAAATCTTTTTAAACCATGTCTGAAAATACCAACAGTAGGTGAAATTCTAAGCTGAGGAGAGAGGTTGCTCCAGGAAAACAGAGCAACATATGAGAAACATTTTTTCCCAAAGTGTGTTTGAATCTCGGGCAAGAAAAAAACACAATGAGGCATATCTCTAATGCTATATTTGTTGGCTGCTGATAAAATCCAGACTGTATCCAAAGTTAACGTCATTCTGTATAAGCATATACAGTTTTCTTTTAATACTGCCTTATTTCTCGTTGATTACCTGGTGGGCAAGGCTTTCATTTAGCCCACCTCAAAGACATTAGACTCCATGACAACAGGAGCAGTTATTACTGTCCATCAGGCTGTCTGTTAAATATTTACTGCCTGTCTCCTCATCAACTGCTTCACTCTTACTGCTCTAGGTGAGGGAGCCAGCCAGGATTTGAGATGCTTGAAACTTTCTCAACCAGAAAGGTGGGGCAGTGAACCCAGAGGCCCAGGTGCCACAACTAGACAGAGTGAACATAGTGTTATCATCCACATGATGTTTACCATTGTGTTCAGTTATTTCCTTCCCACACAATGTCCCATCTCATTGAAGCATGATGGAGGACCACTTTGGCAAGTCAGAAGTTGGCTGGAAGTAAGCTCTTCAACCCCTCTCAAATTAACACTCACTAACACAAAATTGGGTAAATGATATCATCACATATTTTTTTTCTACTTTCTACTTGTGCCTCTGTACTCTCCAGCCCCTCCGCTTGTCCTTAGTAGCTTCAGACACTTCTTGATGATTCTGTCCTATCTCCCATTTGTCCACTTACCTCCATCAAGCCTTGACTTTGCCCCCATGTGGGGTCGTGGTTGGAAATGCCACTGGACATTTTGGTCATGTCAGGCAGGGCACACACTGGTTAGGTGGCGGATCCTGGATATACTGGGGCCATCACTGTCACAGAGGTGCTGGGGTCTTGCCCTTTTTCCATGTAGGTGCCCAGTGGGACACCACATGTAAAGTCATCCAGGCATGCACAGACATGCTGTGTGTGCATCCCCATGCTGAAGTCCATGACACCCCCCCTCCAAAGACTGTCTCCAGTTGCTCTGCCACCTCTGGTCACCCTGTTGGCAGTCTCGCAGAACAGCATTGAGTCCTCCCTCCCCAGAGGAGGAGAGTGTCCTCTGGGACACTCAGTCCACCCCCAGCAAGCCCCCAGTGACCCAAGCTAGTTTCTGAACTCAGGTCACCAGTGTTGACAGCAGTAGCACTACCGCTGTGCTGACAAGCTAGCTTATCATCACATGATATATCAGCATTTTGCATCATTCCAGCAATCGGATTTCACCATAATCTTTGCAATCATATAGTCCTGCCTGCATGAATCCCTTCGTATGGACTTACAGGATATAACAGCATGAGACACTTACCTTTTCTGTGGTAAGAAGCATCCAACATGGAAGTGCAGCATTGTCATTGCCTCCCAGTGTTTGACAATCTGGACTAAGGAATCAAACACTCTTCTTCAGTGGAGTAAATTGCACAATGAACCACTAAGTCATGGAGCATTACATAAATTAATGTTATTGTTAAAATTTAATATTCTGGAAAAAGGAGTAGAAGTATAAAAATTATGTCTTGAATGAATTAGAATTAATATAAACAATACAAGATATTTGTTTAATTATGACATCAAACAAGCATGTTTATGTTTGCTTGTGCGCACAGCGCAGAAGAAACATTTTGAGGAGAGTAGACTATTGCAGAGGTGTGGCAGTGTTTGGTCAATCCACTTTCAGAGGCTCGTCCCTCAGCCACAAGTCAACAGGGAAGCTGCCGATGATGGCAGTTTCAGAGTGAGCACAAGATTTGAAAGAAATCTGCCACTCTAATCATGGACAGTTTTGTCATTGTAGCAGCAGATCTCTTCCCTCCCCCTCCTGGCAACCAGGCAAACTCCAGCCATGAGCATTGCAGTACACAGTAATATGCATGGCTGGACTTACAAACAACTCGCTTGCTTGGTGTGTCTTTTCTGGTGAAATAAATAAATAAGCCCCACCACACATAAATGGCAGCTCCTGCCGCCCACCACACACTCTCCCCAAAGCCGACATTAGGGTGACCAATCCCCATCTTGGCATGCCCCCACAAACCTGAACATATATTTTGCCTACAACAGTGTGCCCAATCTCCATGTCGGCATGCCTCCTCCACTATTGTGTGCACATTGGGAGCCCACCCAGTGTGCCAAAGTAGTCTCATGTTTTCTGATACCAGGATGACCACTCCAAGTATCAGACATGCTCCCATGCCTCCTTATTGTCAGCCTACCTCAGGGTGCCCAATCCCTGGGTTGGCATTGATTCCCCTCACTAGCTTGGCACACTGGGGCCCACCCCAGTGTGCTGAAATCCATTTGTTTTTGCCTGTAAAAGAAAACATTCCCACAACTTTGTTTTTGAAACCTGAAAAAGAAAGAAATGGTCCTCATTGTTCCACCAGCCATCCCTCCAACTCGCACCCTCCCTCTGCACACCCTACCTCCCCGCACACCCCTCAAGCAAACATACCTCCAGAGGTTGGGATCAGTGATCTTCTGTGGATTGGGAACACAATTTCACTCTTCAAAGACCAACCGGTAACTGAAGAAATGACGGCAAGCCCTATAATGGCAGTGAAAGGGGGGCTTCAATTTAAATTAATAGCTCAGCCAATTTTCAGAATTTTGGTCCCAGATTTTTAATATGGGGTTCTTGGGACCCACATCATGAACATTGTCACTGTGATTTCATTTCTCAGTCCTGAAAGGTGATTTTGCGGTCACTGCACAGAATCACCCTTTGGGATCGATTAACGAAACAACAGTACCACTGTTCATGAGGTGTAGTCCAAAAGCCAATGCTGCAAGTTTGGTGAACAAACTCCCAAAAACTACTGTGTTATGAGCGTGCATTGCACACTTGTACCACGCTCCTAACTTCACCAATTTTAATACCTTCAGTCCAAATTTCCAACATTGCCATTTTTTCACACCTCCTTATTAACAGTACAGGTGTCATTTTTTGCATCCTTCCTTGAATGTGTTTTTGCACCTGTGGCACAGAATGGCACAGTTGCTGTGCAAAATCAACTTTAGGGACAGATTAATGAAATCACAGTGCTACTGTTAATGAGAGGAGGTCCCAAAAAGGGCATGTTGAAAATTTGGTAAACAAATTCCAAAAAAATGACTGCGCTATGAGCATGCGTTAAACAATTTCTACACAGGCTCGTAACTTTGTACATAGATACATAGATACATAGACACTGTCGGCAACATAAGGGCCTATAGCCAACCCAGTCTGCCCATTTGAGCCTGTAAGTTCAGTTTATGTTTTCCTAGAAGTCTGTTGCCCTTAGCCTGACCTCCAGAATTCCTTTATGTCTATCCATGCATTCTTAAATCCCGTGATTGTTTCACCCCCACCACTTCCTCTGGCAGGGTGTTCCACTTGTCCACCACCTGTTCTGTGAAGAAATTCTTCCTCACATTTCCTCTGAATTGTCCTCCCTCCAACTTCATCCCATGCCCTCTAGTCCTGGAACATCTTTTTCACTTAAAAATAGTGCATTTCTGCACCCTGTTCCTCCCTGTAAGATACTTGTATGTCTCTATCATATCCCCTCTCTCCTTCCTCTGCTCCAGGGAGTACATGTTCAGTTCCTTCAACCTGTCCTCATAGGACTTGTGATGCAATCCATGCACCATCTTTGTTGCCCTCCTCTGAACCTTCTCTATCCTGTCTATGTCCTTACGTAGGTATGGTCTCCAGAACTGTACAGTGTACTCCAGGTGGGGGCCTCACTAGTGTCTTGTATAGTGGAATTATGACCTCCCTTTCTGCTGGTGATGCCCTGCCTATGCATCTCAGCATCCTATTTGCTTTACCTGCTGCCTTGTCACACTGTTTCCTACCTTGAGGTCATCAGAGATGATAACCCCAAGATACCTTTCCTGTTTGGTGCATATTATATCCTCACCCCCAACTGATATATTGTGCCATGGTTTTTGTGCCCCAAATGCATTATCTTGCACTTCTTTGAATTGAATTTCAACTGCCAAACCCCTGACCATTCTTCAAGTTCTGCAGATCCCTTCTCATTCTGTCTACACCCTCTGGTGTGTCTACACTGTTACAGAGCTTTGTGTCATCAGCAAACAGTGAAATTCTGCCTTCTAGGTCCTGTGCAATGTCACTGATGAAGATGTTGAATAGGACTGGTCCCAGCACTGATCCCTGTGGTACCCCACTGGTCACTTTTCCCTCTGTGTGAGTGACAGCCATTTGCCACCACCCTCTGTGTCCTGCCACCCAGCCAGTTACCTACCCACCACACTACTGTCTTGCCCACACCCATATTCTCCAGTTTGTGTAATAGTCTTCTGTGTGGCACAGTGTCAAAGGCCTTGCTGAAGTCCAGATAGGCCATGTCCACTGCCCTCCCTTGATCCATCTCCCTAGTCACCCAGTCAAAAAATTCAACGAGGCTGGTCTGACATGACCTCCCCCTGGTGAAACCATGCTGCCTTGGGTCCTGTAGTCCATTGACAACCAGATGTTCCACCAATCTCTCCTTCAGTAGTGCTTCCATGATCTTCCCCACTACCAAAGTGAGGCTGACTGGTCTGTAGTTCCCCGCTTCCTCTTTGTTCCCACTTTTGTATAAGGGGACTACATCTGCTATCCTCCAGTGTTTGGGTAGCTCCCCTGTTTCCAGTGATTGGCTAAACAGGATAGCCAGAGGTTCAACCACCACCTCTCTTAGTTCCTTAAGGACCCTAGGGTGCACCCCATCTGGCCCCATTGCTTTATCAACTCTTATTGCTTCCATTTCCTTCAGGACCCTTTCTCTTGTAAAGGGATTTGTGGCCATTTCTGCACCATTCTCACCCCTTGTACTCCCTTCAGACCCATTACCCTCCTCTTCCTCAGTAAAGACTGAGCAGAAATACCTGTTCAATATGTCAGCTTTACTGTTGTCATCCTCCACGTGGCCTCCATCCTCCAACTTCAGTCTCACTATCCCTCCTTTGCCTTTCTTTTTCACTTATGTACCTGTAAAAGGTTTTGTCCCCTCTACCCACTGATTTTGCAATGTGTTCTTCTGTCTGAGCTTTGGCTTCCCTTACTGACCTCCCTGCCTCCCTTTGCTTCACCTGGTACTTCTCCCTATCCCCTTCTGCCTGTGTCTTTTTGTATTGCCTGAATGCAATCTTTTTGGCTTTCACTTTCTTTGCTACCTCTTTGGAAAACCATAATGGTCTCCTCTTCCTTTTCCTCTTGCTAACCTGCTTAATGCATAATTCTTTTGCTCTTGTAATCCCCATTTTAAATATTGCCCACTGTTCCTCAACCCCTGATTCCTGCCCCATTCCCCTTAATGACTCTTTCAAGTATCTCCCCATTTTCCCAGTCTGCCCCCCTAAAATATAGGATACGTGTTTTTGTGTGGTTTGGTTCTGCTCTTTCTGTGATTTCAAACCACAATGACTGGTAGTCAGTGTTCCCAGGTGCTCCCCCACTGTTACCCCATCACACTGTCCCTGTTTCTGTGGTTGGGTCCAGTATTGCTTCTGCCGAGTTGGTTCCATGACCAGTTGCTTGAGGAAGGCACCCGGAAGGGAGTCCAGGATAAGTTTGCTCCTAGTTGATGCTGCTGCTGGGATGCTCCAGTCCATGTCTGGAATATTGAAGTCTCCAACCAGTACTACCTCACCCTTGTTTGCCATCCTTTGGATGGCTAACATCAGCTCCCTATTTGTTTCTTCCTCCTGGGCTGGTGGTCTATAGACCACACCTGTGCAGATGGCTGACCCAATTTTCCTTTCCAGCTTAACCCACAGTATCTCTCCCCCATTTTGTTCCTCCTGGATCTCTGTGGCTCTTATGTCAATTTTCACATATAGTGCCACTCCTCCTCCATTCCTGCCTGCCCTGTCTCTTCTGAATATATTTTAGCCATATATGGCCATCTCCCAGTTGTGGTTATCATTACACCAGGTTTCAGTGATGGCCACAATGTCCAGTCTGACTGCACCATGACAGCCTCAGATCTTCCATCTTGTTGCTAAGGCTCCTGGCATTTGCTCACATGGCTTTCCATGATTTGACCTCCCTAGACTGTTTTGCTGTTCTACTCCAGCCCCTTACTTGGTTGTCCTTTATCCCTGGTTCTTCTTGCTGTCTGCCCTTCTGCTGAATTGTGCCCCTTTTCTGCCTATCTACCTCTTGGGTGCTAATCTCCATCTTTTGCACACTGCTTTGTAGAGATAGCCACTCCTCTGGTTCACTGGTTCCACTGCTAGCTGTGGGGGGTGAGCAAGTAGGTACCCTCCTTGCTGGCCTGCCACCCCCCTTTGCTAGTTTAAATGCTTGTCAATGTAGCATTTAAACTTGTCATTGAGTGCTTGAATTCCCCTCCAGGATAGATGCAGGCCATCAGGCTTGAACAAACCTCCATCCCTCCAGGTGGGTCTCCAGTCAACAATGAATCCAAACCCTTCCTCACAGCACCAGTTCTTCAACCATGAGTTAAAGTCCCTGGTGCATGCACCCCTATGCTCTCCCTTGCCTCTTGCAGGTAGTACTTCTGAGAAAGTGACAGAAGTAGCTACTTGCTTGAGACCCTTCCCTAATTTCCTAAACTCTTTCTGAACTTCCTTTGGCTCCCCATTTGCCGGGTCATTAGTACCTAGGTGGATAATGACATCCAGCTCACCCTCCTGCCTTGCCTTCCCAGTGATCCCCACGATCTTCCTTCCATCCCTCCATGCCGTGGCACCTGGTAGGCATATCACCTCCCTGTCCTCCCCCTCCTGTGTTCCTAGCTGGATCCCTCTTATGATGGAGTCCCCCACCAGGATTCACTTCCTCCTCCTCTGGGGTCTACTGCTTTCCCCGCTGAATTCACCTCCTTGGCTAACCTCCACATCCTTTCCTTCCACTTCTCTGGGTACCTCTGTTTGGTTGTCCCTGTTTGCCAGTGTGGCATATGAGTTCTTGAGTGGAATAGGATCTGGGATGTGCCTCTGCCTGACCGCTCTAACCCTCCCTGAGCCCACTGTCATCCAAGTGATCCTCATTCTCGGCATCCTTTGAGGCAGTTGCACTGGACTGGGTGGTCTCTGCATAGGGGTGATGGTACTTCTGACCCAGTTTACTTCTGCTCAGAGTCTGGCTACCTCATCCCACATTCCAGAAAGATGCATGCAGATAAGGCAGCACCTCAGTGTCCAGAAGGTCTGCCCTGAATATGGCTGCACCACAGCCACTGCATTGCACCACTCCTCACATTATACTGCAATTATACTGCTATTCCACTTCTTGTCTGCTACTGAAGCTCTCCTAGTTTCCTTTTTATTAATTTACTGTCCTAAAAATCCTGCCACTGATCCTCAGATACTTTTCTTTTTAAAAAAAGAAAATAAACCAATAAATAAATAAATGAGTCAAAACACTTGTCGTGCTGAGGGTGGGCTTCTTCCCCCTTATGCCCCTCCTGCTCCACACCCCTTACTATACCCTGTGTTTAGCTCCTGTCAATTAGATTTAACAGGGCATATAATTAAGAGTTGGGGGAAGGGGAGGAGGGGACAAAAATTGCAGCAATTAAAGACAGCAAAGAAATACACCACCACTACGTTTTAAATTTTCAACAGCCAAAAACAATTCTAAGTAAAGACAACAAAGTACAGTGTCACTAAAAGCCCACAATCTAAGTTTAAAGAAAAATTGCAATTACCAGTTACTGTAAAGTACTGAATTGAATATGTTTCCTTCCTTCTGGCTTCTTCTGGAAATATAAAACTCACTTGCTACCTCAACTCTCACTAAGCCCCACCTCCAGTTATCACGTAGCTGAGGTCAGAGGACAGACAATTAACACCCTCACCCAAACTACAGGGCAAGGCAGACAAGCCAAGACTAATTTGCAGCAATTAAGGACAGCAAAGAAATACACCACCACTAAGTTTTAAATTTTCAGCAGCCCAAAACAATTCTAAGTAAAGACAACAAATAAAGTACAGTGTCACTAAAAGCCCACAATTTAAGTTTAAAAGAAAAATAGCAATTACCAGTTACTGTAAAGCACTGAATTGAATATGTTTCATTCCCTTCTGAGAATTTTCTACATTGTCATTTTCACACTCCTCATGAACAGTACAGATGTCATTTTCACATCCTTCCAAAATGCATTTTGAACCTGTTGCACCAAATGGCACATTCACTGTGAAATCACCTTTCAGGATTGAGTAATGAAATGATAGGGCCACTGTTCATTAGGTGGGGTCCCAAAAGCCCATGTTGAAAATTTGAGTGAAACTACCAACAAACACCCGGGCATTAGGGTTACATAGAAACATAGAAACATAGAATTTGATGGCAGATAAGGACTGCTTGGTCCACCTAGTTGCCTATTTCCTCCCTAACGGATAAGCTGCAGATCCTAATTAACCAATAGCCTACTTCCTCCTACCCCCACTAGAATTTCCTTATGTCTGTCCCATGCATTCATGAATTCCCCACTGTTTTTGATTATACAACCTCCTCAGGAAGGCCGTTCCATGCATCTACAATCCTTTCTGTGAAGAAATACTTCCTCACATTACCTCTGAACTGCCCCCCCATCTTCAGATTGTGCCCCGTTGTCCTTGCACATATCTTTTTCTGAAAGATGCTACCCTCTTGGAATTTGTTGATTCCCTTGAGGTATTTGAAATGTTCTATCATATCCCCCCTCTCCCTCCTTTCCTCAAAGCTATACATCTTAAGTTCCTTTAATCTTTCTTCATATGTCTTCTGGTGCAGACCCTGCACCATTTTGGTTGCCCTCCTCTGGACAGCCTCCACCCTGTCTATGTCTTTGCAGAGATGGAGTCTCCAGAACTATACACAGTACTCCAGATATGGTCTTACTGTCTGTACAGAGGGCCAACAACTTCCTGTTTTCTACTGGTGATGCCTCTCCCTATGCATCCCAGTATCCCCCCAGCCTTCCTTACTGCCTTCTCACATTGCTGGCCCAACTTTAAGTTATCTAATATGACTACTCCCCATGTCCCTTTCCATTTTTGTTATCATCAGTATCTCACCACCCATTGTGTACTCTTGCCCTGGATTTTTGTTTCCCAGGTACATTACTTTGCACTTCTTTGCATTGAATCTAAGCTGCCATACATTTGGCCATTCCTCCAACCTTGCCAAGTCCCTTTTCATCCTTTTCAGCCCACCTTGCATGTCAAACCTGTTACAGATCTTTGTGTCATCTGCAAAGAGACATACTTTCCCTTCCAGTCCCTCTGCAATGTCACTTATAGAGACATTAAAAAGGACCAGCCCTGGTACTGAACCCTGCGGTACCCCACTAGTAACCTCCCTTTCTGCACTGTGGACTCCGTTTACTATTACCCGCTGTGTCATGTTGTCCAGCCAGTTTTTTACCTAGGCTACCACCCTGGGACCCACTCACAGGCTGGCTAATTTGTTTATTAATCTTTTGTGTGGGACTGTGTGAAATGCCTTGCTAAAGTCTAGGTAGGCCTTGTCCACAGCCCATCCCTGGTCTTCTACTTTGATCACCCAGTCAAAGAAATCAATTAGATTTGTCTAACATGACCTTCCTGCTGTGAATCCATGCTGCCTTGCATCCTGTGCCCCACTGGCATCTAGGTACTCAACAATTCTTTCCTTCAGAAGTGATTCCATCATTTTCCCTACCACTGAGGTAAAACTGACAGGTCTGTAGTTTCCTGCCTCTGTCTTGTTCCCACTTTTGTGAAGGGGAATCACATCCACCCTGCTCCAGTACTCAGGTATCACACCATCTTCCCATGATTTATTCCAACCATAATGCCCCATCCTGTACACACTGACAGGCACTGCGGGTATGGCTTGGGGACATTGGCTGTAATGCTCATGCCATTCCACCCCCACCCTGCAGCCACTGACAGGCAACGAGATGTGCCTTGGAGTAACTGGCCCTAACATTCACCCCATTCTCCTATACTGCACCCATCTCAGCTTATTTACTTATAGAACAAGATGAGCATATGGGCTGAAGACCCCTTGGCACACCATAACAGCCATCAGTGGCTGCAGAGTGGGGTGAGGTGGAATAGTGTTTGTGTTGTGGTCAGTGACCCAAAGGCACACCCCAATGCCTATCAGTCTCTGCAGGGTGGGGGCGGGGGTTGGTGTTGGTTCAATATTTTACTGCCATTCCTATTATGCATCTCTCTAACTTATGCAGTACCAGTGCCAATACCAGCAAGCAAACATGCTTGTTAATAACTGCTGACTGAAGAAAAAATACCACTACCCATGCAGAACAGACCATGGTAAACTGAGCATTAGGTAATGCAGAATGTTTAAAAATAGATTCAGAGGTATTCATAGAAAATAAAGAAAATAAAGATTTTAAAAATCAATTTAATGTTAAAGTGTGGTAAAGACTCACCTTTCTTAAGGATTTTAGGAGGGTTATCCCCATGCAATAAAAATAAACAGCAAATGAACTTTGTCCATTTGGCATGGATATTATAAAATGTCAAAGGAGAAATCCTACAACCTCATTTGCTGAGAGATATCACCTGACCATACATGAAAAAGTCAACAATGCATGGTCAGGTGCTAGATTTAATTACCAAGGCATAAAAGCCTCATTAACTACAAAATAATAGACTATTATGAATTTGTATGGACTATTAATTTATGTATATGTGTGTGTGTGTATATATATATATATATATATATATATATATATATATATATATATATATATGTATGTATAGTATGCAGTAGTGTAACCATACTTAGGCTGAGTAGCACTTTTAAGGTTAAGGGTCAAATTTTCACCTTAATAACTTTGCCACCATTTGATGGATTTGCCTGAAATTTGGTACCTTAATTAGTCTTTGTAGATCTTGGGATCTACCAAGTTTCATACCAGTCGGATATAAGACTGCAGAGTTATCAAGCAACAATGAATTGCACAATTCGCCTTTTTGCAAATTCTTTGCTCTCACCTAAGTCGCACAATTCAGGAACATGCAGCCAGGGTCCCTGATGTTCCTTTGAAGATTTTGTGAAAAATATCTAACGGTTCAAAAGTTATTCAAAAAACAAATTCCCATTATAAGTCAATGGGAAAAGTTAACAAAAACTTCGAAAGTTTCCCAAATGCAGTTTTTACTTTCACAAAAGAGCCTTTTCCTTTTGCAAATCCAGCATTTTGTTTTCAGTTGGTGATCAGAAAAATGCTTGACATTTCAATTTGGTTCCCGCTAGAGACACAATTCTTTTTGTGTTCACCTAGTCGGACCCTGAGGATGCTAGACATGTCTTTATTTTGGTGTTAAACACCCCAGAAATATGTTTTTCAAATTTCTGCAAACAGTAGTGTTGCAAAATAGTGTCGTGCCTGCAACACTTTCACAAATTTTTGTGAAAAGTGTCGCAATTTGTGAAAGTACTTTTTCTGACTATGGCAAAATGACAGGAATTCTTTGCCACCCTGCTGCAAAAGAACGGTTTGGTCTTTTGAGCTGAAATTTGGAAGGAATGCAGCCAAAATGGCACAGATGTGTGTTTCACTATTTTGGCAAACAAATATTCTATGGATGCAAAGTTACAGTACTCTGAAGTTAGCATTTTTTCCCATAGACTTACATGGTGGCATACGTCGCGCCTTTCAGGGCTTGTATCTCAAAAACAATGCCAGATACAGATTTTTTGTTGAGAGCTGCAAAACAAAATCTTAGCCAGGAAAATCATGATTTTTGTCAAATTTTATTTTTTTTTCTACATCATGCAGTTGCTGAGATATTAGCAATTAAGTACTTCTAATGCTCGTTTTCAGCTTCAATGCCCATTACAATGCATACATTCTTTGCACACACTGTGTTTCTCTATGCACCTGTTTGGCAAAAACAGGATATGCACTTCTGTTACTGTTGCAGTTACTGTTTCAACTTGAGTTTCTGTCCCCGTTTGTATTTACGTTCCCGTGTGCACCACCATGTGCGTTACCCTTTGCTTTATCATTTGTGCTTGTGTTTTCGTTATTGTTACTATTTGCGTTTACACTACTGTTTCTCTTTGTGTTTTTGTTTGCATCACCGTGTGCATTGCCATTTCTGTTTTCGGCAGCCCTTTCATTTGTGTTTCCATTTCTCTTTCATTTTGCGTCTTCCTTGCTGTTACTGTTACCATTTTCATTTGCATTCCTTTACTGTGCCCTTGCACATTATGGTTTGCATTTCCATATGTGCTTGCATTTCCTTTTGCGTTTCTGTTTGCTTTGGTGTTATTGTTGCTGTTACTGTTACCATTTGTGTTTACAATCGCAGTACTGTGCCCGTGCACGTTTCGGTTTGCGTTTCCGTATGCACTTCTGTTCCCATTTCTGTTTCTGTTTCCTTTGGAATTATTCTACCTGTTATCTTTACCATTTGCATTTACAAATCTGGTACCATGCCTGTGTGCGTTACGGTTTGCCTTTACGTGCATTGCATGCATTTCCATTTCTGTTCCTCTTCACGTTCTTTTTGCTGTGACATAACATTTCCATTTTAAATACCACTGCTATCACTGTTCGCATTACCAGTTGCATTTTTATACATGCTTCAATGTTAGATTTTGCATCACTGTTAAGCTTGATAGTCACTTTGCACTTGCGTTTCTATTAACATTTCCTTCTACGATTTAAGTTTGCACTACCATGTGTGCCACTGTTGGTGCTTTCTGTTTGTATTGCTGTTCCTGTTACTATATCACAAGACATCACGTGGTGGGGAACACGGGGCCCCTGCCACTGCATTACATTCACTATTTCTCATCATCATTCTAAAAGAAGGAAATTAGAGACAAAACTCAGTGTAATGCATCAGTTAGGGTTGTTCCACAGTGACAAAAGTGAGGAAATTCGGTATTAGGGTTGAAAAGTCCCTCTTGGACCCCCAGCCCACCCCCAACTGGCATCGGGAGTGCGCATTGGGGTCATCGGACTAACTCTCACCCCATTCTCCTATACCTCTGCTTCTTTATATATGTGATGGGGTGAGAGCGCTGATGACCCCAACACGCACCCCAATGCCAGTTGGTGGGTTCCAAGGGGGGTCCAGGGGGGCTTTCAACCCTAACACTAAATTTCCTCACTTTTGTCACTGTGGAACAACCCTAACTGATGCATTAAATGGAGTTGTTTGCCTCTAATATATATACAGTATATATAGGGGATATGACATGGCCCGACTGAAGATATCATATTTATCTTCACGAGAGGCCAGTGATATCATGATATCTCATGAGTGGCGAAGCCACGAGTGAATATCTTGATGTCACTGGCCTCGGTGAATACGCTCTTCAATCGAACCATGTCTGATTCATATAACGTATGTGCTGCCCTGCCCCCAACACAACTCACCTCGTGCCCCTCTCAATGCAATGGGTGACATAAAGGTGATGGCCCTAGCAATACAATCCCCTTACAAACGCTGCCAAAACAGTAGATGTCATTTATTGCTTAAGAAATATTTAGTGGATTATGCTATTATGGTTAGTTTTAAGAAGCATTATCTGGTTTATCATGCCATCCCCCCACACACACAGGGCTCCACATGCTTCCCCAACATAATAGATTATATAGGGTTTTAAATATCTGGTTGATCCTGTCAGTTTAAAGTTAGTAAAAATATCTGGTTGATCCTGCTTTTATTTGGGGAAAAAGTGGCGTTTATATGGTTATCTGGTTGATCCTGCCACTCAGAGCACTTTCACTTTCACTAGAAGTGTAGCGTGACGGCGCTATGAAGACTGGCAATTTGTAGTTTAGTAAATATTTTTAGAATGTGCCCAGACTTCAGTAAATTAAATTTGTCTGTATTTTTGTAGTTCCTTGTTAAAGCTCAGGCTGCACACAGAGTGCAGCATTGACCAAGTCGGCGGCTTTTCAAGTGGAAATGAACGCGGGCAACAGGCGCTCAGCATTTTGCTCTTGAAAGCAGTCATCAATATGCGCACTCTGTGTGCAGTTAGGCTTTGTAACAGGAACTACAAGAAATACAGAGCAAAATCTACCTACTGATCAGAACATTAAAAAAATATTACTAAACCAAATCGCCAGTCTTCATGGCGCTTCGATCCGCCACTCTAGTAAGTGAATGCTGAGTAACGGATCAACCAGATAAGTTTGATATGAGTTTAGGAGCGAGATAACATATGACGATAGGAACATGAAGATAACAGTGTTATCTTCACGCCCATGTCAGATATGATGATTTATACTCTATTTATCTGACAACATACGTCATATATATATATATATATATATATATATATATATATTAGATATTGTCCTTGTAAAGTAGGAGGCAGTACCAATGGGCAATACACCTTGTTCTGCCCTACATCGTACTTTTATGTTTTTATGTTATTTAAAAGTATTTAATAAATAATTTTATGAAAACAAAAATAGATTAAAAATGTTGCATTTTACATATAATACATGAGAGTAGATAGACATTTTATAAGTGCAATAAGCCATTCTAGGGTGTGTGTTACAAGATTTAACTGGACTTGCCAGTGGTGAAAGGACACTCAACATCCAGTCTTGTGACTTGCTCCCCTTCAATGGGAATTAAAATCCTTTGATGCAAATTCTGTTGTGACTTACTGCTTACTTATAACACTTCATGGTTTATATAAATTTTGGGAGTGTTGGAAATATTTGTTTTTAATGATTAGCTGAGTTTAGCAAGTAAGTACAGTTTAAAATATGCTCCACTAAAATCATAAAACATCTTCAAGTTAGAATATAATCTTGACAAGATATTAAAGCAGCAGTATATGTTACAGCAAAATGTTTTACATATACTTTTAATTATTCCAGTTTAGACAGTCATTTACCTTCTGTCATGTATGCTCCCCTTTTTTCCCCACAATTTGAGTCTGCTTTATCACTTTTTTACATTTGGAATAATGCAATGAACACTCTTTTAATGTGGCTATTCCCATGTTTTCATTCAAATTTTCAGCTGTTTTTGCACATCTATCACTCCATAGTGTCAAGGAGTAGTATTTGCTGCATGATCCTTCATTGTAGTCACAAGAACAGTGATGCTAAATAATGGGGTTTCAGAAAGCAACAGCAAATACCAATGAAAACCTAGACCAGACCACTTTAAAAGGAGATCTCATTTTATAATTTTTTAAGTAAAAAAAGTGTTAAAGCAGACAAACAATGGGGCATGAAATATATTGTACAAGGTAAGAGGTGAGGGACAATCTAAAAAGAAATAAAAATCAGATAACAAGCACTGGTTTAAATTGTCATCTCTAACGTGAACTGCTGCCTTAAAACCCTTCTTTAATATGTTTTCTACACCAGAGCAGCCTACAGTTAAAGGTATTTTGCAAAACAAGAACAACACACTTATTTACATTTTCTAAAGCATTTGCATAGTCATTAACTGGTGATAAAATGATGATTTATTTAGCACCTCATTCTACCAGAATATGATTAAGTTACCAGTATAAATGACTGAAGATAAATATCCTTTATGCTTTTCCTTTTTTATTGCTTTTCTCATTCATTGTCATGTCTCATCTGATATAGTATTTACAGTATATGCACTGGCATATATATATTTTTTAATTCTGCTAACAGTAGATATTTTACATGCCCATTTCAGAAAATGAATTATTTAGCATTCCTGAGATGATCTTTATTAACTCTTTTATATACCATTCTCTGCACTAGCACTACATATATTATTCACAGTCACTGGTATTTCAAGTTGTTTCCTTAATTAATACATAGAAGAAGTACCCTGAGGTGAACATTACCCTTTAGAATATAAATTTATTGTCAAAAGCATCCATTTGTGAAGATATATTTCCTATCAGTAACAGTTTCATGGTAGGCACATGTGTGGTGGCACATGTTTTTTTTATAGATGGTTGATAATAAGCTTGGGGATATAAAGACAGATTGTTTTGATTTTGTTTTCATCTCCTAAACACACACACACACACACACAGACACAATATCACCTGTTCAATTAAAATAGATATGTTGATACTCCACAGAGAAAGTGGCCTGGTTGATTTATTTTGAGGCCATTAAAACAGCATGATAAAATGCTGCAAATAGGGCCACTTGAGGGGACAGTAGGTAACAGATAACACTCATGTACTGGGAAACTGGGTTCAGGAGTGAGAAGCTGGGTTGGTTGGCTGATGGGGTGGGGGGCTCCCATCCAAGGAGGGATGGTGCTGTAGTTCCAACATCACCATGATTTCATCTCCTCCCCAAGGACACTGCTGCATGTTCACAAGGCCATATAGGGTGTTGCCTGGTGTTGGGAAGGTGGTTGGGATCACATAGACCTAAAGAGAAAACCAGAAACACACCATGTCTTCCAGGACACCTGTATGAAGGCTGATGGTACTCTCTGGCCCCACACTATGTGGATTACCACTGGCCTGGACAGTGAAGGAGGGGGGTAGCAGATTGTGTTTTGAGGTTGCTGGCATAAGGGCCAAATGGCAAGTGAGGTTAGCAGCCTGGGGTAAACAGTGATAGATAGATAGATAGATAGATAGATAGATAGATAGATAGATAGACAGACAGACAGACAGACAGACAAACAGACAGATAGACAGAAAGTCAGACAGACAGACAGAGACAGACAGATAGATAGACATTATAGATAAATATGTTCATTGTAAAAAATTTCATTAATGTACTGGTTATGGTTAAATTAACATAAGTAGGGAAATGTGGCATTAGGGTTTCCAACCATAATACCTGACCCCCACACATGCAGGCAGCAACAGGAGAAATCATTACAGTTTGCTCTCTCTTGCATCTTCACAAATCAGGTGTGGGGTGTGCTTGAGTTTATCAGCTGTAACACTTACCCATTCCATCATTAAGAAGCTGAGATGTGTAGAGTACATGAACATGGGGTGAGTGTTAGGGTTGACAGTCCCAAAGCACACCCCACACCTGCTTGAGAAGATGCACCAGAGGAAAACCATACTGATTTTCCTGTTGCTGCCTGCAGGGTGGGGGTGGGGTGTTAATGTTAGAAACCCTAATGCCACATATTCCTACTTTTGTCAGTTTAACCCCAACTAGTGCATTAACAACATTTTTGCAATGAATTTCTACTTTTCAAGATAGTATAATTGAACTTTACGCTTGTGGAGCCAAGAGAGTCTAGGCTCTGCGGCCCATTCCTCCATAGATGCATACATGTATATTGCTGTGGAAGTGCAGGTGCCTTGCATTTCTGCCAAACAGCAGTTTATTTCCTTTGTTGTATGGCTTGTTAAACTTCACTGTCATCCTATGAGAAATAGTTTTTATTTGTATGCAGTTTTTTATATTGTCTAAATATTGGGGATATGTGTTATCATTGTAACACTTATGTTAAGACCTTTGTATTGATATATAGATTGTCCCTTAGTCCAAATATTGAGGAGTTATGGTTTCGAAAGTTGCACACAAATACTTAGGTATTGATGCATTGATTTCAGGTGGACCCCTGCATGTACTTTCCAGGTAGTCCCCGCACTCTCAGTTCAACCTTGGTATTTGTCCTATAATTTTCAGCATCTAGAGTTTTCACCAAAACCCTGTCAGTGCTTGAAGTCAGTAAAGGGTGATCTATTTTATATGATAGGCTGGGTATTTTATGGCTGGATCTACTCTGCATGTTGCTGATGGCTTTAGTGTGGCTCCATGAACTCAGCACCCTTGAATGTTTGTCTTAGCTGTAGAGCTGAGTGAAAGTTGCAAATCTGCTTTTGTGGAACTTCCACAAAATTTCAGAAATTTCACAAGTTTTCCCAACTTCTGCAGTTGGCAAGATCAGAATCTTCTGAAGGTGTTTGGCAGATTTTCTTTCTGTTTGCAGAATGTTTTGGCTTAACTGCAGAATAATACATAAAAACTATGTAACAATAGTTCTGATGAATTTTATTCCACAATTTAATGAATTATTCTGCAATACATGTAATTATTCCACAGTTCAATGATCTGTTCTGAGGACTTTTTTCCCCATAGTCTAATACATCAATCTACAATTCATACATTCATTCTGCAGTTCAGTGACCCATGCTACTGAGGAATAAATGTATGAATTGTGGATTATTGTATTAAACTGCAGGAAAAAAGCCTACAGAACTGATAGCGAACGGACCACTGAGAGTGATCAGTTTTGAGGATTTTTTTTTGTAGTTTAATATAATAATTTGCAGTTCATACATTTATTCTGCTGTTCTAAGTCAGATTTTCTATGAAAGTTGCTACTTTGATTTCCAAACTTTTGCGGAAGCAAAAGTCCAACTTTTGTGGAAATTCTGTCAGCAAAAGTTTTTTTTAACACAACTCTACTTACAGTAGCTGTTGATGTCCCCGAATCTATGCACAACTCTCTCTTGGCTTTAACTTTCACTCCTATCCCAAGGCAGCAATGCACAAATCAGTTCCACTGCACAGGATTGCAGCCCTGGGCTGACTATGTGGAAATGGGTGGTCAACAATTTCTCCCCTAAATAAACACAGCTTGACTTGACTTGGGTGGGCAAAAAGCAGTCATTTTTCACCAACCTAACAAACTCAAGGCACCAACCTCCAAAGGCTGGGGTGAATTATTTGAACACTTGTGTGGTCTTTGGTTTACCAGGGTAAGATGTTAATAATAGTGAGGAACATGCCTCATTGTGAAAAATGCATTTTGGATTAAGTGGAGTCATTGCATCAGCAAAGGAAGAGGACAGTCCCACCCCCAAAAACAAACACACCACCTCTGGGAAACAACAAGAAAAGCAATGCATCTGTTTCCATTAACTCTAAGAATGCTGTACTTCCTTCACAATTAATACATATATTAACCCTTATAATAACTAATTTCAAGCTTTTATAGAGGTTTTTTTTAATTGAAGACAACCAGATTTATTGTATTTCCGCCCCCCCCACACACACACACAACTTGCATAGTTTTATTTATTATTCTATCCTTACTGTAGTATATGAAATATTTATTTAAAATGATCAAGCAATGTTATCCTATGGAATTTGCATGTTTTAATATTTGTGCATACACTTACATGAATTGTAAAATAAAAGGAATCTTGTTGAACATACTATAACGGATAAAAAGAACAGAGTCAGAGCCTTATATGCACTGTCTGCATCTTTTCCCGGAGAAAAGAAGGGATTAAGTCATGTAAAGCACTAACGGAAACTGGTGGACAGGGGTATGAGAATGTGTAGTTACCTACAAAGTTAAACTACTATGTATGATGTTTTCATCATATTTGTTATATGAATGGACTTTCATATTTTTTTCACTGAAAACAATGCATGGGCATCTCTGGTATGAAGCCAACCTCAGAGAGGTGGGCTTTTGAAGAAGTGAGCATGCTTGAATGTGGTCACACTTGTGATTCTCGAGATTAGTGTATGTGCCTAACTCAAGCCACAAGGAAACTAGCTATCAGCCTTTCAGTTTGTGGCAGTAGAGTAGGGCTGCTGTACAACACAAAAATGGCAACATCTTTACTACTGACTTTGGAGCAGTGTGACCATTGCCAAAGGGTGATTGGCAGGAGCCACAGAAAAGCAGGGTGTCCATAGCCACACAGAGAGGAGGTGGCTATTGCCACCAGGTGTTTAGTGCAGTCATAGCCGCGGAGGAAAGAGGTGTCCATTGCTGCAGGAGGTTCAGTGCGGACTGAGCAGCAAGCGAGGTGTGAACCAGTGTGGCCGAAGCCATGGAGAGGAGCGAGTTGTGCC
Organism: Neoceratodus forsteri; assembly: GCA_016271365.2. Lineage (NCBI taxonomy): Eukaryota > Metazoa > Chordata > Ceratodontiformes > Ceratodontidae > Neoceratodus > Neoceratodus forsteri. The sequence goes on from CM057451.1 coordinate 423,187,682, forward strand.
CAGCTGAGTGGGAGCCAATCCTAGTTAAGGGCATCAAAATTCTAAGTGCAGGCTCTGTATAAAAGCAGTGCCCACAACTGACTTTTACTTTACTATTTGAAAAAGCCCACCCACCCTGTCCCTCTACCACAGCTACTTAAATACTCAAAATCAGAATGGATTGGACATCTACATAGGGAGGAGAAGGAGGCAAAGAGAAGGAACTGGGCAAAGAAGGGCTGATCACTACAGGCAACATTTAAATTGAGCTGGCTGATGAGACTATTTAGTGTGGAACCTGTAGCACAGAAGGAAAAGATGACAGTAGATGGTGTGTTGAACAGCTAAGTAGGGCATCTTAAATGTAGTGAAACAGTATGTATTATGTTTGTAAGTTGCCACTTAAGCTGGCCTCTGTAAGAAAGTAAAAAGTACAGGAATTGTGTGCAGTTTAGTTACCTTAGCAGGCCATTGTAAGAAAGTAAAAAGTACAGGAATTGTGTACAGAGTGCTGCAAATGTGTATGAAAAAGAAGTAACATCTAACTTGAGACAGGGCATTTTTACATAAGGAGAAATGTCCAAAGTCTATTAAGCAGTAAAAGGGGAGAGAGGCACTGAAGCAAGGGACATAATGTACTACACAGGGCAGCAGAGGGCAGGGCAAGGGACTTTTGGATGAGGAGAAAGGTTCTGGGGAAGGCAGGGTGGGCAGAATAGTGGGTATATGGATGCGGGCAGTGATGTTCTATGGAACACTATGGAATTTGGGGTGTTGTCCAATATGTGTCAGGCTGGTCAACTGGAGGTGGAGATAAATTGGGCCATAAGGGGAAATGATGAGGGAAGTGGAAGGACGGGAGAGGAGGGGAACTGCAACTATAACAGCAACAGGGAGTTGTGGGAGGCTGGTGAAGGGAAAGAGGAGGGGGAGACCAGCTGGGGTTATGGAGTAACGGGGCAGGACAGGGATGGTCTGGGAGGAAGGTCAGAGACCAGGGTGGTGGGGAAGAAATGGCTAGGCAAGAAGTGATGAGTAGGGAAGGGGGGATTCGAAGGACTAAAGGAGGGGCACATACCTCAGCTGCAAAAAGGGGGGGGATTATAGTGTCCAACAGGTACAAACCTCTGGCAAACAGGATTGGGGAGGGAGTTTTAAAACTATCAGGGAGAACAGCAAGTAAGAGCCAGGAAATTGGGATAGGTAGAAGGGAAAAGAGAGAGATAGAAGCAAGGGTAGGATGGTGGATAAAGGGGATGGGGTGGAAGGAGGAGGGTTGGAGGAAAAGGTTATAAGCACAAAAAGTGAAGCAGAGGGGGAGATGAACAAGGAAGGGTATCAGGAGGTGCAGGAGGAGCAGGGAGGAAAGGAAGGGGGGATAAGGGGTTGGAAGGTAGCAGAGGTGAAGGCAGAAGGTAAACAAGGGAAACAGGTAAACAGGGAAGGTGAAGAAGGAAGAGTTTGGGGACAGGAGGGGGGATTGGAGAGAAGGAGCAGGAATCTTTAAGCAGGAGGAGAATGAGAGGGTAATCAGGGAGGAACTAGGGTGGTCAAGTAGACAGTTCAGAGTAGGGGGAGGTGGTTAGGAGGAGAAGAGTCCAGCCAGGAATAAGGTCAGGTACACTAGTCAGGAGGTGGAGATTACCATGGTGTTTGGGGATGCCATCATTAAGAGGATAAGGGAGAGTTCCTACATTCAGGCAGAGGTCAGTCTTTTTTGAACCAGGAATGGAGGTGGGGAAGGCAATGCAGAAAATCAGGGAGGGGGCACGATCAGTGGGGAAGCCACACCTTAGCATTCATTTGGGGACAAATGACCTGGCAGGCAATGAAGTGGAGGCAGTCAAGAGGAGGTTCAGGCACTTTCACGGGGATGCCTGGAAGAGGCTAAATCCTTGGCTTTTTTTGGAAATCTTGCCAGTCCCTTGTGCCAGCACTGCTAGACAGAAAAAAATCAAGTAATTCAATGACTGGTAGGTATGGTGCAAGAGGAAGGGTCCGTGAGGTATAGGAGAGTTGGGGACACATGGGAGGATAAGGATCTGTACTGGAAGGATAGACTACATCTGAGTGTGAGGGGCAAGAGTACTGAGGTGGGTTTACAAGGATACATTGATAAGGTCTTGGGGTTTAAAGGACACTGTCAACCTCCTTAGTCCTCTAGTGTCCCTAGATTAACAAGCATTTGTCAATGCCAAATGTTTGCTTGCTGGCATTGGCAGTGGTAGTGTAGAAGTTACAGAGCTGCATAATAGGAATGGCAGTGAAGTATTGAACTGAAGCCAACCCCACCACCACCCTGCAGAGAGTGACAGGCATTGGGGTGTGCGCTTGGGTCGCCAGGCATAACGTGCCACGCCATTTCACCACACCCCACTCTGCAGAGACTGGACAAGGTCACGGTTCCTTGGGGTCTTGGCCCTTGCGCGCACTCCCATTTCATTAGGAAATACGAGATGGGTGCGATATAGAGAATGGGGGTGAAGTTTGGGGCCGAAGAGTCCAAGGCATACCTCGATGCCTCTCAGTGACTGCAGGGTGTGAAATGGTATGAGCATCACAGGCAAGAATCCCAAGTCACACCCCTGATTCCTGTCATTCTCTATAAGGTTGGGCGATTTAGTTGAAAAGCCTAATACCTCAGGCATTCATTGGTATTTTAACTCCAAATTTTCAACATGTTTGTTTTGTGACCCCACCTCATGAACAGGGGGAATATCAGTTTGGTAGCCGAAAGCTGCTTATGCACAGTGACTATGCATTTAGCACCACAGGTGCAAAATATTCAACAGGATGTAAAAAATGACAGCTGTACTTTCATGGGGAGGTGTAAAATGGCTATGTTGCAAATGTGTAGTAAAAATATTAAAAAATGGTGAAGTCACGAGTGTACATAGAAACTGTGCAACGACACCTGTTATATAATTAGGTTGGGGATATTTTACAGATTGTCAACTCAGGCATTTTGGTGCCTCCATCATGAACAGTGTCACTGTGATTTTCTTTATCTGTGCCAACAATGATTTCCCACAGTGACCACGCTTCTGTGCACTGAAAGTGTGAAACACACTGCCATGTTGTGAAAAATGGCAGCTGTACTGTTGATAAGGAAGTGTTGAAAAATGCCACTAGTGAAAATCTGGACTGAAAATATTACAAAGTCATGAACTAACAAGGATGCGTGGAAACTGCACAATGCCCACTCATAACACAGTCATTTTATGGACTTTTGTCACAAAATTTTCAACATAGCCATTTTAAGACCTCTGCTCATGAACAGTGTAACTGTGATTTTCTTAATCTGTCCTAAACATTGCTTCGCACACCAGCAACCATTATTGGCTGCTTACGTATGAGCATACATTACGGGTGACATATGAAAAATTGCAGCTGTACTGTTCATAAGGAAGTTAATAAAATGGACATGTTGAAAATCTAGAGTGAAAATATTAATTTGCAAACTTACGAAAGCATGCATAGGAACTGTGCAACGCACGTCAGTAAAAGTCATTTTTAGAGATTTTTCACCAAATTTTCAACATAGCCTTTTAAGACCTCTGCTCATGAACAGTGTCACTGTGGTTTTGTTAATGTGTCCCATACATGTGAGTTTGCACACAACTGAAGCCATTGTAAGCTACATGGCGGAAACACATTTTGGGCAGGATGTGAAAATGACAGCTGTACTGCTCATAAGGAGGTGTGGAAAAATGGCAATGTTGGAAATCTGGAGTGGAAATATTGAAAATTCACAAACCTATGAGCGTTCGTAGGAACTGCGCAACGCACGCTCGTAAAACAGTCATTTTTAGGAATTTTTTCACCAAATTTTCAACATAGCCATTTTAAGACCTCTGCTCATGAACAGTGTCACTGTGATTTTCTTAATTTGTCCCGTACATTGATTTCGCACACTGACTGCGCCATTCTGCGCTACATGGGCAGAAACACATTTTGGGTGAGATGTGAAAAATGACAGCTATACTACTCATAAGAAGGTGTGGTGAAATGGCAATGTTGAAAATCTGGAGTGAAAATATTGAAATTTCGTGAACTTACGAGCTGCGTGGAACTCGCTAATGCAGCTTGTTAAACAGTCATTTTTGGAATTTGGCACAAATTTTTCAACATGAGGGTTTTGGACCTCTCTCATGAGTGATATCACTGTCATGGTGGTATTCAGGCCTGAAGGGTGATTTCGCAGTCACTGCGCAGTCACTGCGCGAAATCACCCTTCAGGCCCGAATAACGCCATGACAGTGACATCATTCATGAGAAGGGGTCCCAAAAACCCCATGTTGAAAATTTGGTGCAAAAATTCCCAAAAATGGCTGAGATATGCAATAACGTTGAAACCCTCTATCTAGCCCATTATACAGCTTACCGGCATTTCCTCAGTTCGCGGTCGGCTTTGAAGAGTGCAGATGTGTTCCCGTCCACCAAGATCATTGCACCAGAGTCCGGGTAAGTATGGGGTGAGGGGTGTGGGAGCTGGAGTGCGCGGTGGGTGGAGTGCGGGTTGTGGGGTCGGGAGGCACCACTGGACGTTTTCTTACAGGTAAAAAATAAAAAAGGCGTCGTGGGACCATTTGCCACGCTGGGGTAGGCTCCCAGCATGGCACAAGGACTTTGGTGGGCGTTCAGCTGGCGGAGTGGGCACCCCCGTCGGCAAAAGACTGTTTGCCGCTGGGGTGGGCTCCCAGCGTGGCACCAACTACTGGGGGGAGATGATGCAGCTCAGCCGGCGGGATTGGGCACCCGTCGGCGATGCACTGCGCAGGAAGGCATTGCGCGGTGGGGAGCTGCTCGTGAGCAGCTTCTTATCACTGCTCACTCAAGCCGTAGCTCCCCTTCAATCAGATGCCACTGCATTTTGGAGCGTGGTCAGACATCTCCAAAATGCATTGGCTTGACAGGCCGCGCCTGCCAGCACACTGCCTGAATTGAGGAGGAGGTGACACACCTCCGAATCTCCGATGATGGCACTATGTTTCTGCACATGCGCAAGCAAACATAAAAGCACATTTTATGATTGTTCACATTCAATAGAGACTGTTGATGCAGATGGTAATTTGATTCTGACACCTTTTTTTCTTTTAGAAAGTGAAAAATTGACTGCCTACCTTACTGGTGTTACCACACCAAAACATGTTTGTTTACATTTCTTGACCAGCTCCCACTGCATTTTTCCTGGACTCAAGAACATCCCCAACATAATCCAGCCACTGATTATGCAGTGGGAGTAGAGGAGAATGTTGTATCATGAGTGACTTCACTGTTTGAGGGTGTTTCTAACGTACAGGAAGTGTACACTAAGACTATAGCATGGTTGGCATGGGCCCTGGTGCAAGGAATGAAGATGGGACCCATGCCTCCACCCCCTTGATTTTTAGGGTCCTAGGCTAAGGACTTTGCTTACCGTTAAGTCAGTCTCTCTATATACTTTTTTTAGAAGATCCTTCCTCCTCCTCTTCTCAATCAAACTTACTCCCTGTCTCTTTCTCTTTACTTTATGTTATAATAATAAAAACACCCTTTCCTGTTTGTTTCAAATTGCTATCTGCTAATCTGCAGCACAACTCACTGACTGCACACACCAGCTTACTGCACACACCAGCCCAGCTGGACCAGCCCTGCCTTTGCTTTGGCTTTCTGGGTCCAGAACTAAGGGCTTTAAGTCAATAAGTCGGTGCATGTTTTTTGTTTTTTGTTAGAAGATCCTTCCTCCTCCTCTCACAATCAAACTTCCAGTCCCAAAGGCTCCTCCAAGTCTCTGTCTTTAGTTCTCTTCCTTCTTTTTTATATTTTAGAATCATTTATTTTAATCCCCAATTTCCATTTTTTTTCATTTTGCTTATCAGCTTATGCAGACAGCACTCTGCTTTTAGCAGTAGAACCAGCACTTCTTATTCCCCTTACCCTAATAATTATTCCTTCCTTTAATTTCTGGAACTGCTCTTGCTTAGGCCTTTCTAATTTACTTGTCCTTCTGGGCTTTTTAAGTCACTAAGTCAGTGTTAGTAACTGTTTTTTTAGAAGATATGTCCTCCTTCTCTCACAAACACCCAGTCCTTCCAAGTCTCTGTCTTTCTCTTTATTTTTTTATTTATTATCAGAATCTTTTATTTCTCTTAATTCCCAATTTCCATCTTTTTTTTATTTGCTTAGCAGCAGTCTAAGTAAGGTTATGCATGCAGTGCACACTCTGCTTTCAGTAGTACCAGCCCTTCTTGTTCCCCTCACCCTAATTATTCCTTGTTCTGATCTGGATCTGGCCTTGCTTAGGCCTTTCATTTTTATAATTCAGTGTACTTTATTAACATTTTTAACAATACATCCAAAAACATATAGCAATGAAGACTGATCGAGGTTAATATACCTCCCCCCCACCCAACCTCCCCACCCCAAGTCTGCGCTCATATAGAAATCCAACTTGTTGATCCGTAATATATGTCCAATGCTATATAGTAGAGAGGATGACCATGCTTCACCAACTCAATAGGAACTATTAGAACTTCAATAGCATTAACAGGGACAGATGGGGCTCCCAAATCTTTTTAAAATGATGATATACATGCCGCAAATTTGCTATATGCCTTTCTACCTGGATTGCCATTAACATTTCACGGTACCATTCAACAATAGTTGGAAGGGATTCATCATTACAGTGTCGTAGCATAACTAATTTTGCCACAGTTGATATTAAGGTTATATGCGCCTTACGTGTTTGGGGTGTACCCGACAGAAAGATCGCCAGCAGACAACATTCCGGTGTAAAGAGAGGATTCAGTCCCAGTATAGGGTCCAGAACCCGCGATCGCACTCCAAACTTCTGAGTATGCGGGCATAGCCACAACATATGATAGCACCCAGGGACCCAACAAACTCGGGAACAAATAGGGAGAAGGTATAACCCATATTATGCAACTTGTCCAGAGAATAATAAATATTGTGCAGGACATTAAACTGAATTAGCTGGAGCCTATCCTGTTTAATATTTTTATATATACCTCTCCATGCTTCCTCCCAATAATTAGTGTCCGTGAGGCAAGGACAGCTCCTGCACCCAATAATAACAAACCCTTTAGGAGAGATGTATCTAGGCCTTGAAGGTGCTTAAAATATTAGAACTGCATGGGGTTGATTCAGCATTCTGAAGGGTCTTAAAAAGACCTTCAAATGACTGTATTGTCCATTCTTGATTACCTTTAAATGCATGTATAGCCACTTTAAGTTGCAGGTATTTGAAAAATCCTGGGGTCTCAGTTGAAAACGACTCTGCAACACCTGGAAAGAGGCTACCTCTGTATCCTGGAGGACATCCTCCAGTTTGCTTAGGCCTTTCTAATTTACATGTCCTTCTCCTCAGCAGCTGCAGGCAGCTCAGTGCCACATAACTTATGTGAACACAACACCATCACACCAAGTCACTGACCCAATTATTTTTTTTTTAGCAAATAAAAAAAGAAGAAGTAAAAAGACAACAGTTTTTTCCTCAAACCCCCAGGCTGTCTCTCCACTCTAGGATGACTCACAACCGTTCATCCCTCCTTCCAACTACAGTAAATGTCTTCTTTGGAACCTCCTCCAAGTCCTCTTCCCACCCCAAAGCCAAACAAAGCAGCAGCCAAGCCTCAGCCCGCCCACACAAATATGCAGCGCCTGGAGTTGACGATGGACCTAACTAGTGGTGGGTGAACTGAGAGGTGTAAAAAACAGATCAGTATTTTTTTTTTATTTAAATCAAGTTGCAAAGCCAAGCCTGCACACTCCATCCCAAGTACACCGCACTGTCACCTGAACCATAATGGGACAGTCGCATGCTTCTCCGACAGACCACATCCCCTCTCTCCACCTCCTGCCCACCCCAACTCACTGCCACCATGCGGCCATTGGTAGTAGACTATTATTGATGGGCAGTGGCAGGAAGAGTAGCAGTCTCTCCATTTGCTGGCTCATGATATCATCTGTCAGTCACAGGCGGCTACTATTTTTGGCTCCAACAGCTGCTCGAGTCCTCAGCCCCCCACGTGGTGTGTTGATAGTCCATCACGTGGAGGTGCCTATTTTGAATTGGGACTAACAGGAGGATTAAATGGCTGGGTGGTATGGCACAGCTGTGTGTGCACATGCCTCATTGGTGAAAAAAAATATGACAGACTAGTGGGAATGGATAGGGTCTTCCAGCTTATGGGCCCCAGTGCAGTTGCACCATCTGCACATTTCATCCCTACCCCTGCACTAAGATCAGTTCAGTGATATGAAGCAAAACAAAACTGGGCATTGCTATACATTACCATGCATTTCGGTTCTAATAAGCAAGGAGGCAGATAAAGCAACAAGCAACACCCATGAATTTTAGAGGACGTAAGCAATCATAAAATGTGGGTTTTTACCTAAAAATAATACAATGCAAAAACAGTTGACAGTGTCCCATTCAACTGGTAAGGGGGTAGTACAAGGCTAGGATGGGAAAGGGATCAACAGGAGTAGAGAACAGCCTAGCAAGCACTTCCCCACAAAAGGGTGAAGGGCACAGACCAGACATGGTAAGGAGGGAAGGTGGGAGGGGGATATGGTGGAAAGGACTTTCCACAAATGCATGAAGCCTAGGGAATAAGATGATAGACTTAGAACCAATAATGGAGATGGAGGGGCTGGATATTGTAGCCATAACAGAGACCTGGTGGTCAGAACACCAGGCCTGGGAAGTAGGAGTCCCAGGGTATAGGTTATTCAGGAAGGATAGGGCTGGCAGGAAGGGGTGGGTGCACTGTATATCAGGAGGGCATTAAGATCATGGAAGGGGCAAGATGAGTCGGGGAAGTAGAAAGCATGTGGGTTACACTAGAGAGAATGGCTGGGGCATCAATAAGTCTGGAGGTGGTATACAGACCCCCAATGCAGATCAAGGAAATGGACATGCAGATGCTGAGGAAGGTTCAACAGATGGCACAGAAGGGGGAGATTCTGCTGGTGGGCGTCTTTAACCTCCCAGATATAGACTGGGATATCCCAGCAGCAAGGTTGGCCAGGAGCAGGGAGATCCTAGGGTCCCTCCAGGGAGCCTTCCTGCAGCAGCTGGTCAGGGAGCCCACTGGGGGGGTAACATACTTGATGTGGTCCTCACTAATGGGGACAGTGTGGAGGAAGTGGGGGTGAGGGTCAGCTTAGGAGATAGTGACCATAACACAGTGAGCTTCAGGGTTAGAGCAGGGTATGAATCTAGTCAAATCAGTATGAAGGTCTTGGACTTCAGGAGGCAGATTTTCCCAAGATGAGGAGAGGTATTCTGGAATGAAATGAAAGAGGATGGAAGTGAGAAACTATGGAATAAGATCAAGGGGGCTACTTAAAGCAACAGACAGCTGTATAAGGAAGGTGAGTAAGAGCAAAAGAAGGAGGAGGCCACTGTGGTTCAACAGGTAAGTGAGGAGGCAATAGGGGAGAGAAAAAGGCATTCAGAAATATAAGAGGACTCAGGGAATGAGGACAGAAAACTTACGGGGAGAAGCTGAGGGTGGCAGGGCAGAGGATTAGGAAGGATAAACAAAGGAGAAAATTGCTAGGCAGGCCAAAATGGGGGACAAGACTTCGCTTAATAGGGAAAAGGATACCAAGACCCGGAGATAATGCAAAGGTAAAGGAGAGTGGGGATTACAAGTGGAAGGGGACTTTGAGAAGGCAGAGGTGCTGAATAGATACTCTGGCTGGCTCGGCCTTCACAATACAGGGTGAGGAAGGAGACCAGTGCTAGGGGGAAGGGTGGATCCTAGTCCAATCAGTGAGGGCAGGATAAGGGAGGAATTGGGTAAGTTGAGGGTAGACAAGGCTATGGGCCCAGATACCCAGCACCCTAGGGTGCTCCAGGAGCTAAGGGAGAAACTGGTGGCACCACTAGCGAGATGATTTAACTTGTCCCTAGATACAGGGTGGGTGCCAGAGGACTAGTAGAAGAGGCAGCTGTGAGGAGGCTGGCAATTATCACCCAGTCAGCCTCACATCGGTGGTGGGTAAGGTGACAGAGACAATATTGAAAGAAAGGACAGTTAGTTACTTAGAAGATGAGGGGCTGCAATACATCCATCAACATGGCTTCACTAGGGGGCGGTCATGTCAGATGAACCTGACTTGAGTTCTTCAATGGGGTGATGAGGATGGTTGATGGGGGGCAGTGGACATGGCCTTCCTGGAATTTGGTAAGGCCTTTAACACTGTGCCCCACGGAAGATTGGTTAATAAGCTGGAAAGTTTGGGGTGGGACAGAAAACAACAAGGTAGGGAGAGCTGGCTGATGGGTAGAAGCCAGAGGGTGATGGTCAATGGGGTGCATTCGGGGGAGGTAGGGGTGATGAGCGGGGTCCCCAAGGGGTTGGTGCTGGGGCCCATTCTGTTTAACATCTGCATCAGTGACTTAGCAGTGGGGCTGCAGGGGAAGGTCTGCCTTTTTGCAGATCACACGAAAATCTGCAACAGGGTGGACACCCCAGAGTGAGCGGAAGCTATGAAGAAAGAACTAAGGTTTCAGGAGGGACGGACAGAAACATGGCAGCTGAAATCAATGTCAAAAATTCCATAGTGATGCACATGGGGTGGAAGAATCCATGAACCACATACAAGCTGGGGGCTGAGGAATTGGTTGCATCTGAGCAGTAGAAGGATTTAGGAATCATTATCACTGACGGCCTTAAGGTAGGGACTTAATGCAGCAAGGTGGTGGGCAAAGCAAACAGAATGCTGGCATGCATTGGGAGGGGAATAACTAGTAGAAAAAGGGAGATGCTGATGCCACTCTGCAGTTCCATGGTGAGGCCACACCTGGAGTACAAGGTTCAGTTCTGGAGACCCACCTATACAAGGACATGGATGGCATGGAAAGGGTACAAGAAGTGCCACTAAAATGGTGCATGGGCTAAGAGGAAGACATATGAGGAGAAGTTGAGAGTGTTGGATTTGTACCTGCTGGAAACAAGAAGGGAGAGGGGGGACATGAGAAAAACATTCATATATGTGAGGGGGATCAATAAAGTGGGGAGAGCTTATTCTCATGAAAGGTAGATGCAAAAACTAGGGGGCATGGACTGAGGGTGAAGTGGGTAAGGTTAAGGGAAACCTTAGGGGGAATTACTTCACTGAGGGAGTGGTAGCACCCTGGAACGATCTGCCAGAGGAGGTAGTGGGGGCAAGAACAGTGGAGGGATTTAAGAGGGCATGGGACAAACACAAGGGGGTTGTCAAGGGGAAGGAGTGTGAAATCTGTGAGGGGGCAGTAATGAGGAAGGGAATGGGCAGACATGATGGGACAAGACAGTCCTTTTCTGCTGACACAAGTCTAAAAATCTATGAAACTTCCAAGGTGAGATGTTTGCATTATTTGAAGTAATTTTACATTTTCTTACCTAACATCCAGTGTTTAACAGAAACTGTTTTGGCACTGTACTGACATTTGTCCATAATGAAACCCACATTTCTTAATGGCAGATTTGTAGGTGTCACTGTGACAACCCCTTGATTTTCATTGGTGTGGAATCAGGGAAATGTCAGTGAAGTTGTCAATTGTGGTATTCCCTATGTTTTTTTTTGTTTTTTTTTATCATTCACGTCTGCAATGTTACAGTGTCCCATATGCAATCCACCCTCCACACACACACACCACAAAAACACACATATGACAGAGTCAGATAGTGTTATTTCAGTGTCATTCAGTGTTGTCAGTAAATATGACATGTGCTAAATGGTTGCAAATTGTGGACATGGTTCTGGGTGGTCAGGGCACTGGCAACAGGGCACTGTCAATTGAAGCACCAATGGTTGGTCACCGGTAGGCACAGTGCCGGACCTCAAAGCCGCATGGGACTGTGAGCACCACGCAACACAGCTCAGCTGGGCAGTGCCACACCACACACCTGCCGACCCACCCACCAAAGCCTACAGGGCCACAGGAAACACAGCGACACCGAGGCGCGACCACTGTGCCCTGTGCGCCGGAGATAACGCCTCACGGGACCCATACACATGGGACCAGGGTGCCATGTACCAGTCCACATGGCATAGCCACCATCTCACATGCCCAGTGCCACAGTAATGCTGTGCCCAACACTGATGGCCACCGACAGTAGAGCCAACCACACTGTGGCTGGGAGCCACACATGGGCAACGGGCCATCTTGCGAGGTGGCCCCCCCCAGAACGTGCATGCCTGAAGCTGTTGGGAGGTGGAATGTAATGCCTGTGATAAGCGATAGTATAGATCTCCATCACATTATTCCATGATATGCTGTCACAGTTTGTAAAGCCTAGAGTTATATAGTTTGTCATACTGATGTTTGGATGCATCGGTTTAATATACGGATATATATGCTATGAGATTATGGTGGTGGTGGGCAGGGACAACATGACACCTGCAGGGAGAAGCATCACCCATATGACAGGTACCAGCAGGGGGCAGCTGGGCATGTAGCTCTACTCACAGGTGCTGAATTGTACTCATGAGCGCCGGTCGCCCTGTTACACAGGAGTCTGATTGCCGGCGCCTTGCTGTTTTCGCCCTCCTGCCGTGATCTGATAAACGTGCCCTGATGACCATGCCCTGACCACCAGAACCTGTGGAAACACAGTTCTGATTTGTATTTTCTGGTAATGGAAAAAGAAAGAACAGTGAAACAAACAGGGTTACTATGCATGTACATCACCTTATTATGCATAATGCTTTCTATGTGGCAGCATACAAAGTAGTAAATCTCATTATCTGTTATATGCTACTCACTATGATAGACTGTATAGTGAAGGATTGGAAATATATTTTCAATGCATCACCTACTAGCCTCAGGCAATTCTAATTCTAAAACATTGCATGAGATCAGTTGATAAAATATAAGCATAATACTATATGTGGCAACATGATTGCAGCAGACGTGTGGGTTCAAATCCCAATACTGCACTCAAACTGTCAAACTTTTATAACACACATTGCATTAGAAATGCCAGAGTACATGATGCAATAAAATATATTCAAACCCTTCACCATACAATGTATCGCACACACACACATCCTAATGGTGAGAAGCATGTAACAGTTCCAAGTTTTACACTTTGCCATCATTTAGCACACTTCACACTTACTGGCAACACTGAATGACACTGAAATAACAATGGCTGACTTTGGCATATATGTGTTTTTGTGTGGCGTGTGTGTGAGGGTGGGGGGCAGCATATGTGACAAGGTAGCACTGCAGCTGTGAATGATAAAAAAAAAAATATAGGAAATACTCAGATGGACAACTTCAGTGACATAACCCTGATTCCACAGTGATGAAATCTAAGGGGTTGTCACAGTGACAGTTAAAAAGCTGCCACTAATCTTGTGGGTTTCACTAAGGGCAAATGTTATGTCAGTACCAAACAACTTCTGTTAAGAACTGGTTGTTAGGGAAAAATTAAAATGATTTAAATAATGCAAACATCTCACCTCAGATGTTGCCATTTTGTGTTGTACAGCACTACTCTACTGCCGCTTAACTGACAGACTTACAGCTAGCTTCCTCGCTGCTTGACTTAGGTGCATACACTAATTTTGAGAATCACTGGTCCGACTACATTCAAGAACGCTCCCAACTTCAACCGCCCGTTTCTCTGAGTTCAGCTTCATGCCAGAGATATGCATGCAGCCAGGCAATTGTTCAGCATTTCAGCTGGCCTGCTGAGTTACAAATTTAAATGAAAAAAAAATAGAAAGAAGGCATACACACACACACACACACACACACACACACACACACACACACACACACACACACAATGATTATTCAGTTTTACAGCTCAGCCTCTTCCTCCAAATGTGGTTTCCACTTGTATCAGAAACAAAAAAAAAGTGATTTCCAAGACAACCACCCATTAAATGTATCCCATACAAGTTTTAATTTTCGAGACATACATTAAATGTGTTTCACTGTCTATGGGGTCTGGGGCAATGGCCTTTTCAGCTCCATCTTCTTTAGACAGCTCAGTTCCTCCAGCAATCCATCCCACAGGTTCTGATCAGTTTATCTGCTAAATGTAATATGTGTCTTTGTGAACATACCAAAGAAATCAAGAACAAAACTCATCATCCATGACAGATTTTCAACATAACCATTTCCTTTGTCTTTTTGGTGTTGATCAACAGTTGTATTACCTTTTGTAATTAACACAGCTTTTTTTTTTGGGGGGGGGCTGTTTTACTAATGGGAATCCCTAACATTCTAATAAGAGGTACATAATTGACACTATCACTGGCATGCAGGTGAAGTGACAGGAAATGTGATAACTAGAATAATCCCAAAGTGTAATTTGGCATGGGCTCTTTATAAGTTTATGACTTAGACTAGATCATACATGAGAAAGAAAGAGTTGTAGACTGAAAGGAATTTATTTGGTGACATCTTTCTGATATGTAGTTCAAACCACTTTTCCTGGTTCGCAAACCAAAAAAAAGTGGTTCGAGCCTGAAATTGCTCGGGAGAGATTGTGAATGTGCAAATATAAAATTTTGGCAAATTTCCCCATAAACAGACTATAAAATATTGCTTATGGAAAACATTGTACATCAGGGATGTTTTAGTTTTGCTAAAATTATCCCTTTATGAGTTTTTTCCAACTTCAGTAGTAAAAGAAATAAAGAAACAAGATGGTGGCCATTGCGGACAAAAAAAAAATGTTGTTCGTGAGACCCATTTTTGGTTCATGATACATCAGACTTGCAAAACCAAAAACACTCTCATGAACCAGAAATTTCTGGTTCATATGGGATGTCTATTTTTAAATCCTGATACCTCTGGAACTGTTTAATATTTTTCACCAAACCTTCAAAAGGCACTACCTCAGCACAAGACCATGTGTACCCTGAATGGTTTGTGCAGTAATTCAATAACATGTAGCCTGTACATGAGAGCATAAACACACACACACACACACACACACACACACACACACACACACACACACACACACACACAACATGTTAAGTAGAGGGAAAATGTGAACTTAGAAAATAAGTGGTGTCCATATCTCGGAAACTGCGCAAGGTGCCATCATGAAACTCTACATTTTCACAACATGGCACATGAATGGAAAATGCAAATTTGAGGGCTATTCTGACAAACCCTGTGAAAGTAATTAAAACATTAATGTTAGGGGTTTAACACTGAGCACCCTACTCAACCCTAACTATAGGAGTGCTACCACACCTCTATCATATATATATATATATATATATATATATATATATATATATGTGTGTGTGTGTGTGTGTGCGCGCGTGCGCGCATGTGTATAATGTGTATAACATAGAAGACTATTACACAAACTGGGGAATATGGGTGTGGGCAGAACAGTAGTGTGGTGGGTAGGTAACTGGCTGGGCAGCAGGACACAGAGGGTGGTGGTAAATGGCTGTCCTCCCACAGAGGGAAGAGTGACCAGTGGGGTACCACAGGGATCAGTGTTGGGACCGGTCCTATTCAACATCTTCATCAGTGACATTGCGCAGGGACCCAGAAGGCAGAATTTCACTGTTTGCTGATGACACAAAGCTCTGTAACAGAGTAGACACACCAGAGGGTGTAGACAGCATGAGAAGGGACCTGCAGAAACTTGAAGAATGGTCAGGGGTTTGGCAGTTGAAATTCAATGCAAAGAAGTGCAAGGTAATGCATATGGGGCACAAAAACCATGGCACAATATATCAGTTGGGGGGTGAAGATATAGCATGCACCAAGCAGGAAAGGGATCTTGGGGTTATCATCTCTGATGACCTCTCAAGGTAGGGAAACAGTGTGACAAGACAGCAAGTAAAGCAAATAGGATGCTGGGATGCATAGGCAGGGGCATCACCAGCAGGAAAAGGGAGGTCCAATTCCCTATACAAGACACTAGTGAGGCCCCATCTGGAGTACAGTGTACAGTTCTGGAGACCTTACCTATATAAGGACATAGACAGGGTAGAAAAGGTTCAGAGGAGGGCAACAAAGATGGTACATGGATTGCATCACAAGTCCTATGAGGACAGGTTGAAGGAACTGAATATGTACTCCCTGGAGAAGAGGAGGGACAGGGGGGATATGATAGAGACATACAAGTATCTTACAGGGAGGAACAGGGTGCAGGAATACACTATTTTTAAGTGAAAAAGATGTTCCAGGACTAGAGGGCATGGGATGAAGTTGTAGCGAGGACGATTCAGAGGAAACGTGAGGAAGAATTTCTTCACAGAACGGGTGGTGGACAAGTGGAACACCCTGCCAGAGGAAGTGGTGGGGGCTGAAACAATCACAGGATTTAAGAATGCATGGGATAGACATAAAGGAATTCTGGAGGTCAGGGGTAAGGGGCAACAGACTTCTAGGAAAACATAAAGTAAACTTACAAGCTCAAATGGGCAGACTTGGTGGGCCATAGGCCCTTATCTGCCAACACTGTCTATGTATCTATGTTTCTATGTATATATATATATATATATATATATATATATATATATATATATTTAATTTAATTTTATTTTAATTTATTTTAATTTAATTTAATATATCTAATATACCAGTTATGGTTCATGTCAATGCCACTAACATAGAGAAATGTTTTGTGAGGGTTTCCAGCCCTAACTCCTCACACTTACCACCCCAAGCAGCAAAAGGAAACAATATTAGGGTTTTGGGTCTCCTGACTCTTGGAAAATCAGTGGTGAGGTCTTCCTTGGGGTTGTCAGTCCTAATGTTTGCCCCTCGCATAGCCCATAGCTTCCTGTCTGAATCACAATGTACAGCTCCAAGCCAGTTCCTCACAGTGATACATTTCTCAGAGGTTCAGAAGCATGTCTCAACACAAGTTGCTAACACAATCTGTTGTAGCTTTGTTCCGCATGAGGCACAAGAAGATCAGATCCTACCTTGTTTGCTCAAGAAAGGGGGTGGACATTAAGGTTGACATCCCCAAGGCAGACCCCAACACTGATTTGTGAAGACTCTGGAGACCAAAAACCCTACTTTTTTTCTTTTGATGGTTGGGGGTGGGGGTAGGGAGTTAAGGATGGAAGCCCTAATGCCACATTTCCCTACTTTGTGGCATTAACTTGAACCATAACTGGTGCATTAATGCTATTTTGTTTTGTTTTTTTGCAAATAATTTCCTTTCTTTTGAGAAAGTGTAATTGTATCCTCATCCAAGCAGGTTCCTTCATGACTTGTGTGAACAAATCAGACATGTAAGGCCTATTGGGCCCTGCACCAAGTGAAGACTCTGTCCAACTATGGAAGAGCATGGCCCTTGTGAGTATTGGCCCTGCACTTCCATGTTATAATGGATATCAAGAATTCATGGGGCTGTCTGGTGGGCTGCAGAAGCAAAGGGCCCTCTGAGTCCTACTCTTGATTGTGCCTGCAGCTGCAGATTCCCAGGGCAAAGAGTCCCTCACAACTAATGCACAGGACCCTCTGCCACCTATGGATGTGGAGGAGTGGGACCCTATGCCAAGAAAAGTGCTGTCTTCACTGTATGGTAGCTGCACCCATGCAGGCAACCCTGCACTTTTCATTTCCTGGCTGAGGGGTTGTCACATAACAGTGCCATCCCCCCACCCTTGCATTATCCAGCTGGGTAGCTGAGCTCACCCCTGAACACAGTCCACCAAAATGGGATTACAATGCCCTAACTGTTGGGGTCAAGACTGGCAATACACCCACAGTTTCTTAATCATTATATATTTTTTAATGTTGACCCATATTTTCAAGATTTATTTATTTACAAGTTGATAACCGGGAAAGGCACCAATGGGCCAAGGCTCGTTTCCAGAAGTGACCGGGATGGATGGTTACATAGGGATAACATTTGCATAAAAACAAAAATAAAAACATATAGTTAGGCAAATCATGGGTCATGGTTACAAGACCCAGTACAGAAGATAACATCCAGATGAAACAGGAACCAAACTCGATACAGTGTAAATATGACAGAAAAAAGTCAAACACGGGTCACGGTTATAAGACCCAAAATGGTAGGGACCATTAATATAGAGGAATACAGTATGAATGAAAGATGATTGCGTACCATAGATGTGCTCTAATATACAGAGTGCCTGACCAGATGTGCACAAAATAACAGATAGTGCCCAGGCACTTGTCATGGGAAGGAGGTCCACAGAGAATACAATAAGCAGACATCAGACAAGGGGAGAGTGGTTTAAATGGAGTAGACAGCTGGGGGTAGTTACGGAGGTGAGAGACTGGGAACACTCAGAGCATTGCAGATTAGGTAACAGTTTGAGAGATGTTTGAGAGAGAAATAGGAGGTGGCTAGACAGGGATCAGAGGGAATTTGTTCCAGAGAGGAAATGGAAGGAGAAAGCAGACTGATAAGAGGAGATGCTGTTTATGACTTCCCTTATAAACATGACATGTGGCATTTACAGTATACTAGGTGAAATGTCATTTCATACCAGAAATGTGAAACATGTCTCATCCAGGATTTAAGAAAATACCAACTGTCACGTTTATGAGGTGGTATGAAAAAAATAGCTATGTTGAAAGTCTGGAGTCAAAATATTGAAAATCAGTGAAGTTGTGAGTGCATGTTGAAATATTTTTATGTTTACTCATAACTTGGTCATTTTACCTTATTTTTGTTGTACTGCAGTGTTCTACTGGATTTTAAGGAGCAGATAATGGCAAATAGCCCATGCAAACTATCCCCCACTCTACATTTACAAATATTTTCAACATAGCCTTCTTATGACCCCTGTGAACCCATAGGTGAAAATGTTCAAATTCCGTCAAAAAGCTGATCTTGCAAAGTGACTACAATATTGCCTTACAGGCTGGGTTTGAATAATTCCATGGCCCTTGGTCATGAAGTGGGGTCCCAAAAAAGGTTATGTTAAAAATGTGATTTTAAAATTTTAAAACATGACGGACATATGACTATAAGTTCAAACCCCATTAAAATACGTTAAACAGGACATATCTTACTTTCTCTTATCTCAGTCGTTGGTTCTAGAAATAGGACGTGTCTTCTGTCAGTTATGGGATATACATCATGGGACATGTTCAGGTGAGAGAGGGTGTGTGGTGAGATGTAGGGCGGTGGGTGCTGAGTGAGAGGTTGGGGAAGCATGGGTGGCAAGTGCATAGGGAGGGCAGATCGCAAGAGATCATTTTGTATTTTAGAGATGAAAAAAATCAATGAGGAATTTTTTTTTCTGTTTCGGGTGATTTTTTTGGCAGTTGATATTGGACACCCCACTGTCAGGATACTGTTCAGTGGCACTGGGGGTGGACAGCACCAGTGTCACCATTTATGAAATGAAACATTTCATGGGTGACCAGGAGGGGAAAGGGTGAAGAGAAGCAGTGCCAGGGGTTGGCACCCTAGTCTGAATATCCAACATTAAATTAAACAAGGGAAATGGAGTGGGTAACCTGGAGTGGAGGGGAGAGAAAGAAGTGGTAGTGGAGGTAGGCACCTTGAACCACTAGTAATTTAGATAGATAGATATATAGATAGATAGATAGATAGATAGATAGATAGATAGATAGATAGATAGATGGATAGATAGATAAGTATAGGTAGATAAATACATATATACATATATATATATATATATATATATATATATCTACACACACACATAGAAAGAGAGAGCAAGGAATTGCCACTTCACTGCACCATCTGAAGAGGGCAACACAACTCCAGTTCGGCTTCATAATTCAAGAAAGGCCTGCTGTTCTTGGACTGAGAATGTAGGAGAATGGCTCCACTTGCTAAGCTGGGCACCCAGGATTTTTGGTTCCCAGAAACAGTATTTCCAGGTCAATTTTCAAAAACAAACACCAGAATCTACTGTAGCTAAACAGGTCCCATTTACCTAGGCTCAAGTGTTTATCTTTGAAAATAGTATACATCTCAACTTTTTAGTTATAAAAAAACAAGATGGTGGGCGTCACAATCTTTTTTTTTTCTCATGACAAGTAAATCATGAAAATGAGCACTCACAATTGGTGATTTTTTACTGGTCGAGCATGAGGGTTATCCAGAAAATTCACTTTAAATCCTTATGACTCTGGACCTGTATAACAGTTTTGCACAAAACCTTTGAAGGCACTACCCCTATACAAGCCGCTTCTACTCTTCAGGTTTTGTGAACAGATTCTACACCATCTAGGATGTACATGAGAGCCATAAAGGCCACATGTTAAGTACAGGAAAACAGAAAACATTTTGCATTTTTTGGCATTCTGTATCTCAAAAACTAACAAGATGCTATCATGAAACATTTCATGTCTTTAAACTCTGGAAGTTAGACCACACATGACAAATTTGGGGCTTTTTCAACAAAACTTGGCCAAAGATATTAGGGTGCAAAAATAGGGTTTAACATTAAGTTGCTTACTCATCCCTAACTATAGGAGTGCTAACATTCCTTTACAACAGATATGTCTATATTCATTGCATTAATGGGAGCTGACCTTTGCTGAAGATGTTACCACCGCATGCTGACAAACTGAGGAGTGACTTGCAGAGCAGGAGCTGTTCTTGAGCTGTTTTAAATTCTAGAAAAGTTATGCCATCTAAGGAAATTGCCATACCTGTCTAAGACTTCAGCTCTTTCCAGACCATCTTGGATGGCCGTCTTTAGGTTTTCTCTCCGTTGCTGTCTCCTCTCTCTTTTGCAGGGGTGGAGTGCAGAAGGGGGTGCAGCCATTCTGATGAGGGAAATGGAAGAAGTGCAGCGGAGTGTTGGTGGTTATCGGAGAAAAATGAGTAAAAAAGAAAAACACAAAGGACATGTTTCACTGTACCTTGTCTGTCATACTGTTGTTTCCTTGGTAGGAAAGGGAAAAAAAGGAAAGTAAGGATGTGACACAAACTAAGATTTCCCCATTGTTAAGGAAAAATACTTTTATGAAGGTCTTATTAAAGCCTGAGGTGTGTGTGTGTGGGGGGGAGGTTGTATAAACTGAACCTTGGTAATTAAAAGAATTAAAGAAACTAAAGTAACTAAAGAAACAAAATCAGAGCTTTTCAACATCTACTCCTATAGTAGAAAACAATATGAACATGGCAATGACTCCATTTTCCCCAAGTATGTATTTTAGAACTAATAGAGGGTGATTTGGTGAAATTAACTGGAGATGTTACTTATATACCCCAATAGTAACTAGGAATCTGATTATCAATGAATCATATGGTAAAGGTGGAAAAATGGAAATCCTTGGAGAATTTCAAAATAGTATACAAGGTCTTAAAATGTTTGATGATCGTCAAAAATAAATAGTTGTGTTGTACAAAGGTTGTAATTGAGAGCCTGGCACCAAGATGTGACCAGGAAGACAGAATTGAAAAGAGAGGGAGATAGTGGAAGAGTCCATGATGTATTATCCCATGGTAATTAGTGAAGAGATTATTGCAATTATGAAAAATCAACATGCTGCGAATTTGATATTAATGGAGCAATTGATAACAATAAGAAACAAAATTGATATACTTAAGGAGAATATAGCCATAAATGGATACAGAATGGATGAGATATTGGGTGTCTTGAATAAAATTCAGCCCCCAAAGGAATCATCATCAATTATGGTGATGGATGATGAGACAGAAAATAAAGAAATAAGAATAAGACAAGATTTCTCCTCCTTGCTATTATTAGATGATATTAAGAACAATGAACCTATAGCTCAGAGGAAGAAAAGAAAACAATCAGGAAAAGGACCAGAGTAAGATCAAGTTAAAGAGTGATAGGAGTTGTGTACAGAGTAATAAAGATGTGAAAGGGAGACAAAAGGAAGAAAGAGGGTGTGAGAAACATGAAGATACACATAGGTTAGGAGTTGGACCAGTGCAAAATATTATGGATGTTGATATTATAAAGCAAAGGGCAGGAGACGAATGGCCTAAAACACGAAATAAAAGATATGGAGGAAAAGTTAAAGAAGGCCCAAAATGTAATAAGTAAAACTCAAGTAGAATGGGAAAGGTGTAAAAAGTGGGAACATGATTGTTGTTTAAAACTGTATGGTTTAAAGAGATTGGATGATGAATCAGAAACATCTCTGAAGGATCGGGTAATGAAAATATTTGACAAACTACTTGAAATGGCAATTGAAGAAAGAGATATGCTTGATGTGATTAAGCCATTAAATCCTGGCTTTGCTGACATAGAATGGATAAGGGTTATTCATAAGAGAGTGGCACAATATCTGTGAAGAAATTGTCAATATTGAACGGTTTGAAATTAAGTATGGAATTGGAATCAGGAACTGTATATAAAGAAGAGAATGTGATAGTAAATCAGCAAGAGACACCTGTGATCCAGGAATTTATAATGAGACACCATGAAAGCTGACATGGTCTATTTGTAATCTGATTTCCAATGTTTTTCAGATAAGATTAGGAAGAATGGGTATTATGAGAACGTATAGGCATGAAAGCTTAAGTGGAGATAGTCAGATGGATATAGTATGTAAAAATTAAGAAGTAGCACAGATAATAACGGAATGTTATGGGAAATTGGATGAGATGGGCATTTATGTAGTGGAGATGAATGCCCTCTATAAAAAAAGTGATCAGGCATCAAGGAAGGAGATAGAAAGAAAGATAAAAAGTTGCAGTGATCATTTTGTATTAATGAATCAATTGAGACCTATAATAGGTATCAATTGCTAGAAGAAGAAAGCTGACCAGAAGAGAAAATTCAAAACAGTGACTTTGGAAAAGATAGTAATGATATAGCAATTGAAGGACATGATGCGATCAAGAAAGAACAAACCTTGATTAGTTTTATGACTTGGAATATAGCAGGTTATAGTACCAGACTATATAATCAGGATTGGTTGACATTTATTAAAGAAAGTTCAGTTATTTGTCTACAAGAGACATGGCATGATAATAAAACAGATATAAATTTAAATGGGTACCAAACCCTGCAATGCCCAAGCTATACGGATACTAAACTAGGGAGAAGAGCCGGTGGCTTAATTATGCATGTAAGAAATGGAATATTTAAGTTTATTAAAGAATTGTTTAAAGATGACTATCATATGATCCTTAGATTGGGGTCAAATAAAATATCCGTAATATTAATCAGTTGTTATATACCACCAGCTAAGTCTAAATATTATAAAGAATCGGTATGGAAAAAGTTAGAAAGTAGTACTTCTGAGGTTTCCCTGGAATATCCAGAGGATCCTCTAATACTACTTGGAGACCTTAATGCCAGAGTTGTAAGGCTCGATGGCCCAACAGATAATACAGTTATGCATTGGATATATCCAGATACTGAAAATATTAAGAGAAAAACAAATGATAAAAAAACTAATTTAAATGGAAGAAAACCTTGTGAAATTTTAAAAAATAATAGACTTTAGGTTTTGAATGGGTGTTTAAAGGGGGATGAAGATGGAGCAACAATTTATATTTCAAAACATGGAAATACAGTACTTGATTTAATATGCTAGAGAAGGTCCTAGTGATTAGTGGAAGTCATTAACTATACACAAGACTTGAAAGTGATCATCTACCAGTAACAGTTTATACTGATCACTTGAAGGAGGGAATGGTTACAGTAAATAATAAAACAAAACCAACTCAAGTGGAAATTAGATATAAGAAAAGGATTAGGTGGATGGTGACTTTAGAAATGCAAATTATAGGACAATTAGAGGCATTCTTTGACAAGATTAAACTACAATTAAATGAGATAGATATTATTGCACTTTATGATAAATTGAAAAACTTTTTTAAAGAAATTCAGCCTAAATCATATAAAGAAGGAGGTTTTATACCCAATATGCAGGCTAGGAGATGGTTTGATAAAGACTGTAGTCTAAGTAAAAAATACTTATGAAATGTCTGAGAGTATATAGACAAAATGGTAGAAAAGAAACATATGATATCTTAAAGGTGGTAAGGAAAGAAAATAGGAATTTATTGTCATCTAGGAAAAAGGAATTTTATTCTGAGCAGTGGAAACATATGATAGAAACAATAGAAGCAAAGGATAATAAAACATTTTGGACACTAGTAGCCAGAGGTTGTAAGGAACGTTTGGTAGAAAATGTAAATTATATAGATGGTGATGGCTGGATGAAGTATTTTTCAACTGTAATGTATAATATGACTGAGGAGAATTCATGGCCAGTTTTGGAAAGGAGCGTGATAGGTATGAATTTTATTCCAATTACAAATGCTGGAGTTAGTTTAACAATAGGAAAACTTAAGTTTAACAAGGTACCAGGTCCTGACATGATGCCAGGTGAGCTATTAAAATTAAGGATACTCATTGGACAGAGTTCTTTGCTTCATTGTTTAATAAATGTATACATACTAACTTTATCCCTGAGTCTTGGAGGGGTGCAGTAATAGTACCCATTTATAAAAAAGGTAATAAGTATGATCCAAAAAATTATAGGGCAATTAGTTTGCTGGATATTGTAGGAAAGATTTTTGCTAGAATACTACTGGTTTTCATTATGATAAGTTTAGAAAAATTGGGGGCTTATCTCCCCTTCAGGCTGGTTTTCATAGGACATACTCTACTATGGATAATTGTTTTATATTACATCATTTATGTGAGAAATCTGTTAAGATAAGAGCACATAGGTTATATGCAGCATATATAGATTTTTCTACTGCATTCGAAACAATTGCCAGAACTAAGTTATAGGATACAATGTACAGCATTGGTATTGAACCAGTACTGATAAATAGTATAAGAAAATTATGTTCTTCTACATGGGCACAGGTTAGACTGGATATGAGGAGGTAAATTCTCTCCACAATTTCCAACAAACATGAGAGTAATACAGGGGTGTATACTCGCCCCGACTCTGTTTGCAATTTATTTAGATCCACTGTTGAGAATCCTGCAAATGACTAATACAGACTCTCCTAAAATTAGAACAGATTATTGTGCAGGACTTGCATACACTGATGACCTGATATTATTTTCATTAATGGCTAAAGGTCTTTAGGATAAGCTAAACCTTCTCAAAATATTTGCTAAGGACAGGAATTTAAAAGCGAATGTCTCCAAATCTAATGTAATGTTGTTTGGGGAAAAATACTGTGGGGAAATGGTATATAAATCTACAACCATTGCACATTATAACTGAATATACTTACTTAGGGCTGGTCTTCTCAAAAATGTATGCTGAAAGACACATTATACCACAATCTACAACAAGTTGGCAAACTCAGTATTGGCATTAAAAAGATTTAATTTAAATTTTTGGGGCTATACTATAAAACCATTATTAAAAGCTATTGATGCAAAATACAATTCACAAATATTATGTGGAACAGAAATAAGTGAACATAAGTATTTAAAAACATGAAAACCAGTAATGCAGCTGCTGGAGGTGTACACTGGTTTTCCTTTAATAGTATCAAGCTTCATATGTACTTGCAGAAACAGGATTAACAAACCTGAAGGCATTAGCCAAGTCAAATATTATTAATTTCTGGATGAGATTAAACAGTCAAGAGATTGGTAGAATGTCTAAGAAATGTTTGGAAGAAAAAAATGGGTTATTAATGGTATAAAGTCACCATGGTTGCAGAAAGTTAGAAGGATATTGAAGACAGTAGAATTAGAGCAATTAATGGACTTGACATTTCAGAATGTGATGATTTCTGTTCAATATAAGAAATACATAAAAAAAAACTATTAATCAAGAAGTTTAACAATATAGATATGGAAAATATTAAAAATTCCTATTATTCACTAAGGTTTAGCAATAATATTCCAAATCATAAATATAAATATTACTTGGATGTGTTAGAAGAACCAGAACTAAGAAAAGTGTATGCCAGATTTAGACTTGTGCCCCAGGAGTCAATTAAATTAATATCTAGATTCAATAGAGAAGTAGATCTAGTATATTCCCATTGCCTATATGGAGCTTTAGAGACAGAAAATGTGTTGCATATGATACTAAAGTGTATGTGGTATGAGAAAGCCAGAAATAAATGGCTCGCAGTTATTCTATCTGATTTACAAGGTTGTGATGATGAACTAAAGAGTAACATACTCCTTACAACAAATGATGAATATATAATAAGGAAAACAGCGAAATTTGTAATTAATATAAGGGAAATAAGGGCTAGCAACATTAGGACAATGATTATAAAACCCTAAAAAGAATAAAATCGAAGGAGAAATCAAGTTATTATATTGTGGATTGTCTTGAATACGTATAAGTTTATGTGCAATGGATATTTATATTTTTTTGTATGTCCTTTTTTGTATAATTGGAGGTTGTGAAGGTACTATGTATATGTCTATTTTATACTCTCTGTTTTTGTAAAGATCTTTTTAGATTAAACAATAAAAGCTAACTGAACTGAACTTCTTCTATTCACTGCAAATAACTGTGATCTGCACCATACACCCTTTGTCACTGACCCAAAGTGGGTCTAAATGTGAAAGTTGGGTTAATGGTGAAATGGTAGAAGTGGTAGCACCACTTACTAAAACTGCAGAAATGACATAGCACCGTGATGACTAGTGCAATGCCATACCTGAACCTCTGAGATTGTTTGCAAGCTGGAACAGTAGTCAGTGCAAACCTCTTTTATGCCCACTGACATCTGGCAAAATGATATGTATTGGGTACTGGTTTATGGGGGCTCCCCATCCCCAGTGACTTAGTCAGTAATTTGTGTACTAGTGTTATTGTTTTGGGGCAATGGGCAGCTGGTTTTCAATCTGTATGCACCACCACCACCAACTGCAACTGAGAATAGGGCCTTTAAAACTTTTAGGCCATTAAAAGTTACAGGGTTTTTAATGATGGGTTCTGTCAGCATCATTTTTATGTTTAGATTTTCATGCCACAACATTGGCTGTTGTGTGATGTTTTGCTACGAATAGGTGATAGGGGCATTTTATTCCACCAGTGCAGCTGATATTTTAAGTTTGGCAGCAGTAGTTCTGGACTCTTTTACAGGTGACAGAGTAGGCCATAGTCAAACTATTACCAGCTTTCAGCTAGGGGCCTGAAAATTCTGCTTGACTTTAATAGTTCAGCTGATCTACCTTGGCTCCCAATGTACCAATTGGCATGGGTTCAAGCAGATTACAAATACAAGAGGCAGGATTTTCAGAATCCCCAAAAGTTAGGCAGCTGAGAGAAAAAAATGGCGTAAGTGGGTCGCTGCATGGAGAGGCAGAGTTTTTCCAGCCGTTGTGGTATTTTCAAAGATGTAGCCATTTTATGACCAGCTCCATGATTTATGGCTGCTTGCAGCTATTGTTTTGGCACAGCTGTACCAAACTGTTACACCTGGTGGGACCATGCATAACAGCCCTTGTAACTGCACTGGCCGAGAATATGAATCTCTGCAGGTGCAGAGATTTAGTCCTGCAGCAGTGGCTGCGAAATGGGACTTAGTCCCAGATGTTTTGAAAAGTTAACCCAAGGTATAAAAGCCTTGATGTCAGCAATGAACAAGAATTACTGTAGCTTATTTGTAACATCTGCTGTTGCCATGAATGTGCTGTTGATTGCTGTTTGTGGTATTGTGACTGAGTCAGCAAAATACACTAAGATCACCACAGCCCAGTGTGAGCTAGAGCAATATTTACTACTGTTTTCTGATCTCATGGTGTATACCTCCCTGGCCTCCTGCTTTATACCTGTGTGCCAGGTACTACAAAATATTCTATCGGGCTCCACTGATGTTACAAGTATATAATAATATACGCCTCCAATAAAACAAGTTACCATCACAGAAAAAAAATAAATTTAAATACATTAATTGCAGGACATTACATTAAACTTCACAATGCTGTCCATCCTTGGATGCATTTTTCTTTGATTTTTCCTTTTTTTTTTCATATCTTAACTGCTTCTATATGTCAGATGAAGTATTGGTGTTATCACTCCTTCAACGCCATCATCATTGCTGCACTTCTTCTCCTCACCACCAGTGTCACCATGGCTGCAACCATCACCAGCCCTGATCTTTTGGGTTGCTCAAGAAAATTATACAGTAAATAACAGTTTGTGGTGCATTCAAGTAAATGCCCCAGTGGAAATAGACCTATTAAGGATTGCTGATTCAGCACTGAATCAGCACCCTCCACACCTTCATCAGAGGTTGCCCATCTGTATGCATTCTGCCTTACACATGATGGGAAGAATATGCTAAGAAAATTTGATTTGAGGGAACATGATTCAAAAAAATATAATGAAAGAAACTGTGGCTGGTCCTGGCTTTTCCTTTCTCACTTCATGTTACATGAAGTGGCTATGTCAGATTCAAGAAAATGTGATATGAGAAAACATGATTTCAGAAAACATGATTTGAGAAAATGTGACTGTTTGTGACTTTGCCTTTCTTATCTTATTTTACATGATGCAACTGGTTTTAACTTTGCTTTTTCACCTCATTTTATATTAAATGAAAATAGATGCCAGTAGGGATAGGCAATGTCTCTTAAACTGGATGCACCTGAGAAAAAAGTTGGCAAAATTGGTGTGATTCTACATTGCTCAGCTGACTTTATCACCAAATGCTCTGGATGACTGGCTGGAAGAAATGTTTGCAGTGTGAATGAAACCAGTGGAGTTCTGGGGACTAATGAATTATGATGTATGTGGCCATAATATTACTTATCCGGCCACAGTCTATCTCTCAGGCATAGCCCCTGCTCCACAATAGAAACACAGAAACATAGACAATGACTGCAGAAAAAGACCAACAGGTCCATTCACTCTGCCCGAGTTCCCTATTTATCTCTGGGAATTACTGTTCCTTCAGGGTCCTAAATCCCCCCATCATCCCCCCATTCTCCTCCTCAATTCTGATGCCATGAGCAACCACTATTCCCAAAGCCCCCTGCTTTCTGCAGTTCTGGGGCACACAGGATTGCCACAGAAATAAATGCCTGCTGCTGAGTTTTGGGCTGGGGGCAGAATTTGGATCTCAGCACGGAAATTACACAGAAACTAAGTTAGACAGAGACTGCTCCATTTCTTTCTGCCCATCACTCTGCCTGTGTGTAGCTTTATAAGAACTAATATTTTCTACTGACCATCTCAACCTCTTAAACCCTCCACACTCAAGCCTGAGATCCCATTTCAGTCACCCTATTTTTTATAATGATACCCTTTTCTGGTTGAAGGTAGCTTGATGATCTGCTGCCTTTTCATATCACTGCTAATAGGCCAGAATACTCATTCAAAAGAATGTTTGTTCCTCATACCAGTAGTGCTTTCTAGAGCCCACAAAAAGCTCCACTGGGCATGAATACAACATTTGAGCCCAGCAGAAATAAAGTAGTAGAATTTATTTATTTTGGGTGCCTTTCCCAAGGGCTCAGGGTGCTCTTACACAAAATATACAGATATACAAAGACAGCAAAAGGACAGTCAAGCGCAACAATACATAAAACTCAACAAACCCATTAAAATCTAAAACAGACTGATTCCCAGACTGTCTAATGATGCCACAATAAATTCCTCAGGTTCCAAAGGCCTGCTCAAACTGGAAGGTATTCAGATGCTTTTGAAGAACTATGGGGATGGTGCCTCCTGGAGGTACCCCAGCAATGAGTTCAGAGGACCAGGACTCACTTTGAACACCCAGTCCCTGGAAGATTTTAATCTTGCCCTGGGGACCTCAGTGAGGCCTCTCTGGTCTATCTGAGAGAGAGAGAGATGGGGTGTAGGGATGCAGGAACTCTTTTCGGTAGCCCAGATCCAACCCATATAGGGCCTTGTAGATTAAAAGACCTACTTTAAACATGATGTGCCAGCGTGCACAGGAGCCAGTGCAGTTTACGCAGCACCAGTGTAATATGACTGAACCTCAAGTGTCTAGTCAGCAACAGGAACAGTGTATTCTGCAGAAGCTGCAGGCGCCACATAGCACCTCCACTGACCATAAGGTAGAGTGCATTACAGTAGTCAAGCCTCAAGGTGATGAAAGCATGTACCAGTGTAGCCAGATCATCAGGGGGAATGAGGGATTAATTCAGGTGATGTTCCACAGATGGTAAAACTCAGTCCAGACAACGGACAACACCTGTGAATCAATTGTTAGCTCACTGTCCAAAATAACGCCCAAATTCTTCACCTTTTGGGAGGTCTCCAGCTTGGTTGGGCCAATAAAAGTCCCAGTCTATCATCAGGGTCCCTGCTCCTCCCCTTTGACCGGCTCAACCACCAACACATCAGTCTTCCCCAGGTTAGGTCCCAGCCAGTTCGATGATGTCCAAGCCTGGATCTCGTCAAGCAGTCATTTAGCACATCAGCTTTGTCAGATCTCCCAGGTGCAAAGGACGGGAAGAGCTGAGTATCATCAGCATAGTAATGAAAGCTCAGCTCATACTGCCTTGTGACCTCACACACGGGCAACACATATACTACGAACAACATGGGGAAAGGACAGTACCTTAGGGGACTCCACAGAGCAGGTCCATTTGGTCTGAGGAATAATTCTCAAGTACCACCCTCTGAGACCTGCCCCAGAGAAAGAACTCAAACCAGCTGATGACCTTTCCAGTGAGTCCTACATACTCCCTCAGCCAGTCCAACAACACCCCATGGTCCACATTGTTAAATGCTGAGGAGAGATCAAGAAGAATGAGAATTGTTCACTCTCCTCTATTCTTCACAATAAGCAAATCATTCAGCACCCTGACCAATGCAATCTCCATGCTGTGCAAAGGCTCTAAGTAGGACTGGAATGGTTAGCAATTTTGGAAGTTGGTAAGGTGACCCTCAAGCTGCTCCTTGACTACCTTCTCAAGAACCTTCCTCAAAAAGGGAGGTTTGCGACAGACCAACAATTGCCAAGACATCAGGGTACAAAGATGTTTGTTCTATTAGGGCTTAACCAGAGCCCATTTAAGAGACTCCAGAAAAGCTCTGACAACAAGGAACTCCCAACAATCTCAGCAAAAAACAGACTCAAAACCTCAACGCAACTAACCAGTAGTTATGTCGTGCCTGAGTCAAGGTCGCACAATGTTGGATTAAGCCCGGAGATCACCCCACAGACCTCCACCATTGTCACTGGCCAGAACTTTCCCCAGGGAGATTGAGTGCAT
Source organism: Neoceratodus forsteri (assembly GCA_016271365.2). NCBI lineage: Eukaryota > Metazoa > Chordata > Ceratodontiformes > Ceratodontidae > Neoceratodus > Neoceratodus forsteri. The sequence continues at coordinate 423,218,744 of CM057451.1, forward strand.
CTGTCCACTCAAAGGCCACCACTGTTGGAGACTGGTATTCCAGTTGGAGAAATTTCAGCCATTATGGAGGACACCCTGTCTAAGAAGAACCGAGCTAACTCCTCACACTTGTGAGCTGAAAAAGCTCTGATGGGTTCCAGATGGGCAGGGTGTAATAGTCAGTCTACAACCAAAAAGAGCTGAGCCAGTCGATTCTTCCCAGCTGCAATCATGCTGGACATAAAAGATGCCTTTTTTTGGATGATTGAATTCTGATACTCATCATAATGAGTAATCAGAACCAGCCTGTCCTCCAGAGACCTTGGTCTTCCTCCAATGCTTCTCAACCTCTGCCCCTTGGTTTCAACCTCCTCAGCTCATCATCAAATCATGATGAGCTGAGACAAGACACCAAGTGGCATACACGGATCAGATCCAGGCAGTGTAGGGCCCCAACAACAGCCCTATTATAGGCTATCATAGCATTCTCCAGGCTGTCAGTGCACGCCTCAAGCACAGACGAAATGTCCAGTTCCACCATTAGTCCCTCTGGTTGTAAACCTTTCAAAGGTCAGAACTGAACCATTTCCACAGGGGAAGGGACCTTTGGGGTTGCTCTGAAGCTGAATCTGATGGTGCAATGATCCAGCAAATGACTGGATCAGTCTTGATGGTGTCAATTTGGCCCTAGGAAGAACACCAGGTCAAGTGTGTGATCTGGTGGTGGATCCCGGCCGTGGTCACCAGTGACAGGCCCAGAGTATCCATATTCAAAAGGAAGTCTCTGGCCACAGATGATGCCTTGTCATCCACCCAAGTATTGAAGTCACTGAGAATTAACCATCTTGGCGACACCAACACCATCTCAGAGACAAAGGCTGACATCTCCTGCAGGAAACTCCAGTCTCACCCAGGTGGTTGGTAGACCAGGAAAATCCTGAACTCCACTCCAGGACCTCCTCACACTGTCACACACTCAAAAGAACTGGTGTCCCCCACTGGGTGCACCGCCAGGCCCAGCTTCAACCTAAAACAAATGGCCACCCCTTCAACCTTGCATTTCTTCCTTGGGCAGTAGACCACGATGAACCTGGCCAGAACAGATGTCTCTAGCACAGGGCCCAAAGTATCCCTCAGCCAGGTGTCCACGATGAATGCCAGGCTTGAGCGAAGCAACAAGCTCCCCATTATAGTGGTCTTGTTCATCATTGACCTGGCATTGCACAATACTGCCCAAAGAGATTGAAAGGTTGAGGCTGGTCCCTCAGCTTCCTGCCCTTTCAGTCTGGAGGGTTCTGTGTGCAAAGATACAAGATACAGGGGACCCCTCTACAATTGTCTCCTCAACCCAGGGTGTCTCCTGGTATCCACCACCCAAATTGGCTCCCCCTCAGCTACATCCATCTTCCTGTATCCCCCCAGTGCCCCTCTTTTTAATACCCAACTCCCTACATTTCCAAACAACTGTGGCTACAAGGGGTGGGTCACATAAGCGGCGTAAAGCTTTTACTAATGAGGGGGAATAGCAAATCCCCAGGACCTGAGTAAAAAAAAAAAACATCTCCAATATATTTACTAGCTAATTCTGCAAATTCTACTACAACAGGCAATTTAAAATAAAACAATTCAAAAAATCATACATACCACACCACACCTCACTCACTCACTCACCCACTCACTCACTCACTCACTCACTCAGTCACTCACACGATCATTCACAGATTGAAAGTATGTCCCCTCCCAAAACCTCCCCAACCCTCCCAAAACAAATCATAAAATATATTTTTTTTATCTTATAGTGGAGTCCATGAACCTGTGAATCTGTGAGGCAGTTTTTACAAGTTCTCAGTCCAGGCAACTATTAATATCAAGGCTCTCTCTCTCTCTCTCACACACACAGAGCTGTCTCTCAGTGTCTTTATTTCTTTCAAAGGGCCTTGTTAGTCACCTACTGACCTCATTAATCACTATACAATTGATGTAATATATACAATTGTTCATAAAGTTATCCCCCATAGTCTATAATGTAGTACATCCCGTGCTCTCCTGTCATCACATCATAAAAGTTGGCTGAGGGTGGGACAGCGTGGGAGGGAGTTCAACACCAGAAAGTGCCTGTGTCCCAGTGTGGTGAATTTTATGAGCGTGTTTTCTAATAAACTGGAGTATTTATATGGACTATGGATCAGCAGCAGTTGGTGGAGGTAAGGCACCAAACTGTGTAGTGCACATCTACTTCCATTCACCTTAGTGAATCTCTTTCAAATAGACTAACAGGAGGTTCCTCACATGGATAGCAGCCAAGATTGGCTGCCATCTTTATGGTAATCCCTTGGAAGGGAGTAAGCTGAGTAGAGGAACATCCTACCGTGTTGGACCAACAAAGTATTCCAAAATGTATGCCAATATGAAAAACTTAATGAATTGATGAGGCTCTGGGTGGAGTGAGTGTTGTGGCTAAGATTTGCCAGGTAGGTTTTCATGTTTGATAAGGGGCTGAGTGATATCTAGAGGAGAACTTACAGTGCTATTCAGGAAGAAACAGGCAGATGAACATTGTACAGGGTACGATGACAAATTTAAAACTACAAGGCAACTTAATGGAACCCTTAAGTCTATTTAGGAAGGTGGTGGGGCTGAGATCGATGGGAGTGAGTTTAATCTGTTTTAAATCCATCAGAGGGAAAGTGCTTGCTGGGACAGAGGGCAATTTGCCAGTTGCCATCCTTTTGGGGATAAACAGAAGAGGTAGCTGTAGACTGGGTTGGAAGGTTGCCAAACTGATGGGTCAGTTCTGGTGCCTGGAGTAGAAAAGTGTGAATTATTTGAAAAAGAAAGCAAAGGGGCAGTTAAGTAAACAAAAGTGTCGGAGAAGGAAAAAAATGAGAGAATACTGGATAGATTGAAGAAATTAAAAAGAGAGCCATGATAAGAAAAGTAAAAAGTCAAAGCTAAAGATTATTTATGCAGAAAGCAGAAACTAAATAAGGGAAGAGTGAAACAAACAGAAAAATTAAGAAAAAATCCTAATGACTCTGCAGAAGATTCATTTTCAAAAGTTTACATGTTGGTTTGGGACAATATTATTTTGGTATTGATACAAAATGGAAGGGTGGATGGATTTTTTTTAAACACACATAGCTTGACATTTCAATATAGTAGTCAAAGTAATATTTTGAGGATGACACTTACTTAAATGAATGAATCAAATGTTGGTTCTGTGCAGCTGAAGGCCCTGTCTCTCTTACACTCCCCTAGTCTCACAGCCAGCCCCAGTGTGTCAACGTTCTGTGATGAAATTGTTTGGCGAGGACTGCAAATATCATCCCTTTCCTTCTTGTGGTGGGTGGTGGAACTATGGTGGGTGGGTGGAGTGGACCACTGGGTTTGAAAACTGAGTCAGGCTAGAATAGTTGATTGGGGCAGGATTGCGTAAGGGGGTTCCCCAAGCCATGGCAACAGAAAGTTTGCTGACATCCTACAGCAACACAGTGCTGTACATCCCAACACCACCACCACATCCCGACACCGACTGGGAAACACCCCAACACTGACTCAGTATCAATGTGAGGGTGGCTGAGCCACCCTCCCATTTAATATATCTAAGTCCCATCACACAGATAGTGGAGAAACAGCCAGACTGCTGCCCAAGCGTCAGTCACCGCAACATGCTGTCAGCAGTGAATACAGCTCACAGTCTGTGCGGTCGCTGCTCCTGTGTTGCTGCAGGGGATTCGCTGTTACAGCATCACTGTAACAATGGTATACAATGGAAGGGAGAGGAGAGTGAATCTTGCTGTCATTAGGTCCGTGGTGGGAGTAAATTGCAGAGAGCATTACTACCATTTAGAGGAATGTGGAGCTGAGAAAGCATTATTGCCTTTAGGTCTGGAGGAAGAGAGGACAGATCATTATTGCCATTATGTGGATTTGGGGAGGTGAGAGAATTGCTGCCATTAGACAGGTGGTGAATGAGGGAGAAGGAAGCTTTACTTTTACCAAGTTGGGGGAAGGGGTGGAAGAGAGCAGAGAGCATTGCAGCCTTTAAGTCTGGGGTGAAGGAGAGAGACCTTTACTGTCATTAGTTTCTCTGGGGGAAGGGGGTATTTTCCTGACATAAAATCATACGAACATACAAAAATGCCAGCACATACAGGCCATATGGTTTACCGAGTCTGCTTGAGTGCACAGCTCCCAGTCTAATCTGCTGCAATTGCCTCCCACCCCTTGCCCATCCATTTGGTTTATTGCCCTTGAGCCTAGTCCTCCATCCCCAGCTTTCCCAGTTCTGACCTTACCTTTGATCCTGTTCCACCCCCTCTTAAAACCACCCACAGATTTCAGTGATATCACCTCCTTTGGCTAACTGTCATTATGCTTCTGAAGAAGGACTTGTTGGTCCAAAAGCTAGAGTTACATCTATGTTGGTCCATTAAAAGGTATCAAATCATTTGCTTCTGGATGTCTCCTTTGGCAGTGCATTCCACCTCGCTACCACCCTTTACATGAAGTAGTACTTCCTCATTTTTCTTCTAAATCTTCCACCAACCAGCTTCAGACTATGTCCCCTTGTGTCCCTCCCCCCTTTTAATCTAAACATGCCCTCAGTGCTAACCATATTCATGCGATTTAATTATTTGAAGGTCTCAGTCATATCCCCTCTCTCCTTTCTATCCTCCTGTGAATACATGTTCAGCTCCCCCAGTCTTTCCTCATATGGTTTGTCCCCCAGCCCAAGGATCATCTTTGTCACACTGTGCTGGATCCCCTCGAATAGTTTGATGTCCATCTTTAAATAGAAGCACCAAAACTTCACACAGTGCTCCAGGTGAGGTCTCACCAGTGACCTGTACAGTGGCAGAATGACTTCCTCTCTCTTAGAGATGATTCCCCTGGCAATGAATCCCAGTATCTTATTAGTCTTGGCCACCACCTTCCTACACTGTGTTGAGTGATTCATGAACTCAGTGACTAGTACCCCAGATCCTTCTCCTCCAATGAAGTTGATAACTGCACTCCTCCCAGCCAGCAGCAATTCCCAGAGTTCCTGTCTCCAATTGCATGACTTTGCACTTCTTAGCGTTGAACCCCATCTGCCATATATTTGACCAGAACTCAAGTCTTGCCAAATCCTCTTGGAGTACCAGCCCCTGTTCCACACTATCCACCTCTGCCCTGATCTTTGTGTCATCTGCAAAAAGGCTGATCTTACTCCTATTTCCATCTGATATGTCGGTTATGACAGTCTTGAGAGTTGAAACACAGACAATGAAGCTACAAAGACACAAGAAAAACATGAAAAAAAGCTTGCTGAGCCATCATGCTAGGCTAGTGGTATTGCATCAAGGTTATATGACAGAAGCCCATGTTCAGGTGTGATACTCGGATCATCTAGCCCGCTGTAGGACAGAACATGGTCAAGGGGCACTGCAGATTCTACAGCTTTCTGGCTAGGGCAGGGAGATGCACAGAAAAGATAAAGTCAAGGTAAGAAAGATGACATCCAAGCTATAGATTTATTCAAGATGAGGAAATCAAACAATGTAAGTGTGAAACAGAAAAGAAAAATAAATAATCACAATGACAGTGCAGATGCCCAATATTTTATATTTTAGATATATGGTAGTTTTGGGGGGTGGCAGTATGGGGAGTATCTGTGTTCCCCAAAGCCCAACACCCCAACTGCTACTACTGTGTATGGGACCACTGATAGGTGTTCATGGAAGAGGTCAGTCTTGGGTGCTCCATGGCTAGGCTACTTCAGGCTTCTCTTTAGGGAACTACTATTCAGCTGTATGTTTGCTGCCAGCAGGTTGGGTGGGGAGCTGCCAGTAGCCATTAATATTGCATACAAGGACACCAAGCTCTAAATAGATTTATATGACTATGGAGAGCCAGAACAGCCACAGAAATGCATGAGACTGGATGTCTCAGTGAAATTATGTAAATTATATTTATGTGGTGGGAGTTAGGTGTCCTCCTCGCATGCCATCTTTTGCTGGGTCCTCCAAAACTGCAATGCTGCCTCTGTATTATTTATTTATTAATGTGCTGCAGAACATTAAACCTTGCGATAGAACTTGACCTAACAGTTCTGCAGAAGGTCAAAGCATCTGCCACAGAATTACTTCTACACTACTGTAGTGAACAGGGGGCCTTGAATATACCCTTCATTCTGTCCCAGTCATGTTTGAAACCAGTAACATTTTTGCACCCATGTACTTTGCTGCTACCATGATCCACAGCTCCATCACCCTTTCTGTAAATTAGTACTTAATCACGTCCCTGCTGAAGCTCCCTCCTGTTAGCTTCCATTCATGACCACATGACTGCCTCATGTAAGCTTCCATTCATGACCTCATGACTGCGAGCTGCTATTCAAGTTAAATAGTTCCCCACAGTTCATCCTGTTAATTCCTTTTAGGAATTTGTAGGTCTCTATCATATCTCACCTCTACCTTCTGGTCTCCAGCAAGTACATCTTTAGTGCCTTGGGGCACTCCTCATAGGACATGCCCTGCTGGCTCTCAATCATGTTTCTTTACCCTGTGTTGCACCATCTCAAGCCTATCTTTATCCTTCCTGAGGTGAGGATTCCAGAACTGGACATTACTCCAGGTGTGGCCTCACCAAGAATCTATACATGGGAAGTAATAACTCTCTTTTTCTGCTAACAGTACCCCTCCCAAGACATCCAAGCACCCTACTTACCTTGTTATAAACCTTGTTGCACTGACTGCACTGACTCAATTGTTTTAGGGTGTCACTGTTGATAACTCTGAGGTCTCATTCCTCAGCTGTAGTATTAATTTTCACCCCTCCCACCAAGTACTCCATTCTGGGGTTTCTTTTTCTCTAGGTGTATTACCTTGCACTTTTTGGATATGAATTTTAACTGCCAAATCCTTCACCATCCCTTTAACTTTTGCAGATCCCTCTGAGTTTCCTTTATTCCCTCATCACCATCTACCCTCCCACAGAACCTACCCTGGATTCCCTCACCAATGTTGTTGATGGACATGTTGAAGAGGACAAGACCCAGGACAGATCTGTGTGGAACTCCACTACTGATCTCCTTCTCTTTTGATTTAACCCATTGACAACTACCTTGTAGTTTCAAGTTTCAAGTTTATTGATCAACTTTGTTGTTATTAGCAGACAAAGTTGTGACAATTAAAACCATCTCAGTTACATAGGTCACAGTTTATAAAATCATAAATAAACCATTTATTACATAGTACATAATTTATCCAATATATAAAAAAAAACTGTTAAATTAAAAAAGAAAAAAAGGGATGCTATTACACATTTTGTTCGCATTTCATTTCAGTATAACAGTATAAGGATTTTCATCTCAGATAAGTGCATGTTCCATATCTAAATATATATGATTACCATAACAAAATGCATTTAGTACATAGGTTCATTACAACCAATGGAATAACAAAGTACATTTAGAGAATGAGTTCATCACGGCAAGTGGCAGAAAAACTAAGTCATATGACTCTGTAATCTGTAGTAGTTTTTCTTTATTTTAATAACTGAAAAGATACATTTGGATATTATTATAGCCTCTTCCAAATATATTGGGTGAAGAAGTATAAACACTCTGTCATAATTATTGTTTGTATATATTTTCAGAAAGTTCAAAAGGAAATCATTTCTAGGTGCTGGATATAGTGGGCATAAGTTAATTATATGTGCTAAAGATTCCTGATATCATTCATTACATTTACATTGTTGTTTTCCTATGTTTGGAGTTTCATTTATTGGAACAATATTATTATAGTATATGTATTAAGAGATTATCTATTCAAAGCAGGCACAAGTAATTAGCTTTCTATCAGTTGGAGAGATTGGTAAAGTTAAATAATCTTCCAAATAATGTCCTATTTTATTGAACTTGAACAATTTGGAGCACTTTTGTTCCTTTATTTTACTCATATCAGATCTCCTCGTATATTAAAATATTTTTTTTTTATTAGGGTTCTAAATTGCAATGAGATATTTATTTTCCTATTATAATCATTCCATAGATGAATCATATTTATTTTTGTGAGATATTTTTCCAAGGCCAACAGCCATTTGGATTTGTGTCCCTCTCTAGACATTTAATTTTTTTTTCTTTTAAGCAAATGTGGGGAAGGTCATTAGATTTGTTGTTTATCATCCTTAGCCAATAAGTTAGTAATCCCAATTCAATTATAGCTTTATTGGGATTCTTCTCAGTTCAGATCTAACCTTTGCATTTGCAGTTGAACTGGGAAAACCCAGCAACACTTTATAGTAATAAGATAAGACTTTTTCAGGCTCCTCTGTTATCTGATGACCCCAAACTTCAGCTATATATGTTACAATAGGATTTATTTTGGCTTCCCCAGCCTTTAAAGCTGGAGTAACTGTGTTTCCCTATCTTTTAAACTGAACTTCAACAATGCTGTTGCAATAATTTTTGCCTCTAGATTTTGATTCCTATGATTAGAAGCCCAGTTAGATGTATTTACAAATGTTACCACCAAATATTGATAGTTGTTCACTGTTTCAATCTTATTTTTTCTTAGAAAAAATGTGGGTTGTGAATAGTGATGCAGTGAATTTAAATTTTGCCGATGGAGTGCCCGGTGAAATGGTCAAATTCACATTGTGAAGCACTAAAAAATCTGCCCACATAAGCAGAATTTCTCTTTGGTGAAATTTCACCTTCCGAGGCAAAATTTCACCTTCTGCAGCAAAATGTTGCCTTCGTCTGCTGGCTAAATTTTATCTTATGCAGGTATAACTAACCTGGTGGCTAGCAGTCCCTCCCCTCACCTGTCCCACATGTATAAAAAAAAATCCCTGGTGGCTAGCAGTCCCTCCCCCCACATGACCCACATGTATAGAAAAATCCCTGTTGGCTAGCGATCCCTCCCTCTACATGTCCCACATGTAAATAATTATCCATGGTGGCTAGTGGTCCCTCCCCTCCACCTGGTAATATCCCTTCTACCATGAAAATGTACAGTAACACCCCCCCACCTGCATCCCTCCATATCTCCTTCTCCTGTTGAAAAAAAAAATCTCTGGTGGTCTAGTGTTTTTTTTTTTAATTAAACCTCATCCCAATCCCCAGTTTCAATAAATCCCTGGTGACCCAGTGGGCCCCCCAGCATCCTCAGCAGCCAGATGTCCCCACCACAATCCCACTCCCACCCTATCCTAAATCCCAGCAGTGGCAGACTGGCACAGCCCTCCTCTCTCCTCCACAGTCAGCCCACTGGCTGGGCTGTCAATGAATGAGCTTCGTGACAGCTCACTCAGTGGGCCAGCCATAGAGTGGGGGAGGGCTGTGCCAATCTGCCACTGCCAGGATGGGGATGGGAGCGGGGCGTGGTGGGGACACCTAGCTGCTGGGAGGCTGGGTTGAGGGGCACTGGATCACCAGGGATTTTTTGGAACTGGTGATCAGGAGGAGGTTTAATTACAAAAAAACCAGTAGACCACCAAAGATTTTTTTTTTAACAGGAGAAAGAGATACAGAGAGATGCGGGTAGGTGGTGTTACTGTACATTTCAATGGTGGGCGGTTATTGCCAAGTGGAGGGGAGGACCACTAGCCACCACGGGTAATTATTTACATGTGGGACAGGTGGGGGAATGGACCACTAGCCACCAAGGAGTTTTCTATACATGTGGAACATGTGGGGGGAGGGACCGCTAGCCACCAGGGATTTTTCTATACAAAGTGGGACAGGTGGGGGGAGGGACTGCTAGTCACCAGGGATTCTTCTATACATGTGGGACAGGTGGGAGAAGGGACCACTAGCCACCAGAGATTTTTCTATACATGTGGGACAGGTGAGGGGTGGGACTGCTAGCCACCAGGATTTTTCTATACATGTGGGACAGTAGTAAAATATTTTATTTATCAAAATTCATATGAATAGGGATAAACTCGATTTAGCAAAGCTCATTTTCAATGAGGTCCTATGCAGTATTCAAAATCATACCAAAAAAATGTTACAATCACATACAGTGTGTCTGACATAATACATAGTCCAAAAGAACTATAAAAGAAACATAATACAATTAAGATACTCACAAAAAGTCATTACACTTATACAAGAATTATTAGTTAATTCCAGTCTATTTTACATTTAAGTTCCTAAAATATTATTCAAACCTATCTAATTACCCTACACTGTATATCTACAAATACCCTTTATATATCTATACAGCAATGTATTTTTAGCGTGAACTATTCCGATGCCAGCATTGAATATGAAGCCATAAGTTCTTTATATTAGCCAACAGCAATGTCCCAAGAATTGCATTCCTTCCCAACATCCCTCTATAGTAAATAGACTGTAGTCCAATTTCTAAGTTACAGTTAGGCAATTCCGGGCTTGGCACTTGGCAATTTCTCAATGAGATGAATTTATTTTGGTGAATCAACCTGTCTACAACTTACCCTGGGAATTGCCCCATCAAAACTTTATAAATAAATGCCAGCAAATGTTCATGGTTGCACTCATAGAGCGTGGGACAACCTAACCGATCATATAGCTGGATAGATAGGGGAGGGACCGCTAGCCACCAGGAATTTAGTTATACCCACATAAGGTGAAATTTCACCCACAGACGGAAGGTGAAATTTTGCCGTGGAAGGTGGAATTTTGCCATTCTGCCAGGTGAAATTTCTTCACTTTGCCAGGCAAAATTTCACATTTCACTAGTTGTGAAGATCACTTTCTTTGGGTATTGAATATCATAATATTTGTTTTATTAAGATTTATAGTTACAGTAGTTCTAAGTATTCACAGCTCTCCTGGAAAATGTCTATTTTCTTTACAGCATTGCAGCCAGTTACCTACCCAGTTTACTATGACCTTAACTGCACCCAGATCCTCCACCTTCTTCAACAAGTGTTTGTAGGCACTGAGTTGAAAGTCTTGCTGAAGTTGAAGCAAATCCATAGCATAGTCCCTATCCAAGTCCCTCATCTCCCAGTCAAAGAAAACTATCAGGTTAGTCTGACAAGACCTCCCTGCCATTAATCCATGCTGTTTACTATCCTGGAGACCATTGCTCTGCAAGTAAAGTAGTCCTTAAGGTCCTCTCTGACCAGTGGCTCCACCAATTTCCCTACGATAATGGTAAGACTGACAGGTTTGTAGTTCTCTACTTGTTCCCACCCCTAATGGAGTGGAGCTAAATCCTCCACCCTATAATCCTTCATAATTACCCCTGTCCTAAGATGGCTGTTGAATAGACCTATCAGGGAATCAGTTCTGCTGCCAGTTCCCTTGAGTATCATTGGATGCAACCCATATGGTCCTTGGGCCTTATCAGTCTTTAGAGCAGTCAACTCTTTTTGGACCCTTTTGCTCACAAATGTTGGCTGCTTCATGTCCGAGACCCCCTTAGTAGCTCCCTTGAAGCCACTGACTGGCAAGGGCCCACTCTCCTCCCTAGAGAAAACTGAGCAAAAGTAATCATTAAAGACAGTGGCCTTTTGCCTGTCCACCTCAATCGCCCTATCCCTTTGGTTAGCCTCACAATTCCCTCTCCTTTCTACCTTTTTTCACTAATGTACCTGAAGAACTATGTTTCTCTGCTCTGTACCCCCCCACAATACATAGCTGTTTGTCTACTTTTGCTTCCCTAACTGTCCTCTTTACCTCCCTATTTTTCTGCAAATAGTCTTGCCATTCTTCCTCCCACTGCTTTTCCTTAAATTTGTCTTTTTCATGGTCCTCACTGCATGCCTGACCCTTCCCAAAAATCATAGCAGTCTCTTGAACCTGTTGTTTTTGGTATTGTTCTCAAGCATATATTATATGCTCAAAGATGAGTCCCCTTAATTGTCCCCATCTCTTTTCACATCTCTGGCATCCACCATTAATAACTTACCTGTAAACAGCTCCTGCAGGCTATTAAAGTCCACCATTCTAAAATCAAGGACTTCAGCTCTTGAATGATTGTGGTTTGCCAGATCCAAGGGTCAGTTAATACCAAATGGAGTTATGGTCACTGTTCCCCTAGTGGTTCCCCTACTCCCACAGCTCCTACCACCTCTAAGTTGGTGAGTACCACATCTAGAATTATGGTTTGTCTGGTGGGCTCCTAAACTAGCTGAACCAGCAGACAGTCCCAAAACACATCCAGCATGGCCTAAACGGGAGCTAGAAACATTTTTTTTTATTCAAACAGGCTTTCTCTTTTAATTAGTTTGGTTGAACTAATTGGTAAATAAGTGAGAGTTATTTATTGACATGGTATGCATTTTAATGTTTTTAGAAATTTGTTTTGTGTAAAGCACCTTGAGTCTGAATGAGAGAGTGTGCTATACTGAATAAAATAAGAATGAAAGAATGAATGAAAGAATGAATGAATGAGTGGCCTGACTTCTGGTGCTTCTGGCCACAGGAACATCCCAGTCTATGTCCTGCAGGTTCGGATCACCCAGCACCACTGCTTATCCCTAAACTACCCCTTTTTCCAGTTCTTCCCTGAGCTCTCTTCCCTTCTCCTCCTCCTACCCTGGCAGTCTATAGATCACCTGCAACCTCAGTTTCTTGCCTGAGGCTGCCATGAGTTACATCCACAGTGACTCAGTCTCCCCATTACTACCCCAATGCACCTGTCTTCTGCCAACCAAATTCCCTCCTTGACAAAAAAGGCTACTCCTCTCCCTGTACCTGTTCATGTATCCCTCTTGAACATCAAGTCTCCAGGGACCATCAGTTACCAGTAGTTATTTTCTGAAGCCTTTGTTTCCTTTATGGCCATAAGGTCTGCCTTAGTGTCTGCCATCCATGCCTGGAGCTCACCAATTTTGTTACCTAGGCTCCTGGCATTAAGTCACAATCCCTACCATTGGACCCCTGATCCTACTTTGCTACTACCCTTGTGCTGCCCTTGTTCTCTCATCCTCTTATTTTTCTTGGTGCTTGCACCCTTTGCATTCCCCCCCCTCCAAGGTCCCTTCACCTAGTTCAGTATGGGACACAGTCTTCTTTGTGCCTGCTGTGCTGCTAACAGCTTCCAGATTTGGGCTAGTTAGGATCCCATTCCTCTTCCTGGCAACTGAGATTCAGCTAGACCCAGTCTCCCCTGCAGTCATTTTTATACATCTGATATAGAAGTCAAATGTCTGCCACAGTGTGCAGGTACTCTATCTCGTCAGGTGAGGTCCATCTCCTTGGAGAGTTTTTATTTATTTTTATATTTGTTTTATTTATTTATTTATTTATTTATTTCAGCTTGGGATGAATACCTTTGAGTCAAGGACTCATTTTCAATGGTGCCAAGTCAGTAGTAAACAAAAACATAACACTCAATACACAAATTAGACAATAACACAAGGTTCCTTACACAGGCATACATTAAACTGAGGTTACATACGAATTATAAGCAGTAATAAAACATGGTTTCAAAAGGGTAAAGAGAGGAGTGCATAGGGAATACAAATGTGTGAGACAGCAGTCTCAACAAGGGTTTAATAAAACATCAAAATAAGCAGAAGTATGAGCATGTGTGGCACATACAATAAAAGAACTAGGATCAGCAAGGTTTCATCCAGTAGGACCCAATAAGCAGTCCAGAATCACAGTGGTGGGATTTGCTTGAGTTGGGCATACAAAAAGATGGAGGAGGGGGTGCCAGCCAGTTGTGGGCATTGTCAGGAGAAGGGAGGGATGAAGAGAGTAAGAGAGGATGGGTGAATGTGGGGTATGAGGTGGGAAGGGGTGAGGAAGGAGACAGGGCTTAGTAGTGGGGGTTGGGGAGAGTAATTTGAGGGTGATTTCAGAGGTTGTGAAAAAGTGCTTAGAACAGGCAGGTACAGGTCTTAGTAGTCTCAAGAAAGGATATGAGCCCTGTTTTGGATGCATTAATCTTGACAGTATCAGTGAGGGCAGCTGGTAGCTCATTGTACCATTTTGGGCCTTGGTAAAAATGGATTTCTGGGCAAGTTTCATGCATTTAAAGGGATCAACAGCCTATCTGTAGCAACACTTCTGGTTAATTTTGTAGGCACTGCTGGCTCAGAAAGCTGCCCAAGAAGGAAGCATTATGCCTAGAAGTGCTTTTTTTATAAGTAGACAGGTCTTGTAATGTGCCCTAAGATGGAGTGGGAGCCATTCGGTCTCAGTGTAGAGCTTACAGGTGTGGGTGGAGAGGGCAACCCCCAATGATAACTGGCAGGCCTTGTTTAGGAGTGTGTTAATCTGGCTAAGGGCAGTTTTAGTTCCAGTCCCATAAATTGGCAGACCATAGTAAATGGAAGACAGTACTGAGCTGCTGGTAGCAAGTTTGAGGGCAGGGGATGTCATGGAGTGCCTATTCTGGTAAAGGACCCACAGTTTTATATTAGCCAGTTTGACAACAAAGTCTATGTGGCCTGTGAAGGTGAATGTGTCATCCAGAATAATACCAAGTTATTTAAACATGGACACTTCATCAAGTGTCTCCCCCTTGAGGTTTTGTATGAGCAGGGGGTGGAATTTCTTTTTATTGTGGGTGGTAGTGAAGATCATACTCTTAGTTTTATTGTGGTTGAGTAGGAGTTTGTTTTGGATGAATCAGGTTTCAAATTTGTGGAAGCTGTCTTGAAGCTCCGCTGTGATGGAGGACTGGTCCTTTCCAGTGACTGATATTACAGCATCATCAGTATAAAGTACTGTGTGTGCTGAACATACTAATGGGATGGTGTTAATAAAAAGGCTGAAGAGGAGAGGGCCAAGAATGGACCCCTGAGCAAACCTGAGGTGCATCTCCCTTGGCTCTGAAAAGGTGTCTCCAATTTTGACATGTTGTGACCTGTGGGAAAGGTAGCTGCCAAACCGTAATACCAAGTCAGGGGAAAGTCCTATTGACAGTATGCTATTAAGGAGGAGGTTGTGATTAACAGAGTCAAAGGCCTTCATAAGGTCACTGAATACAGATCCCACTGCCAACCCACTATCTAAGGCATCATATAGCTGGAATGAGTAATCGAGGGTGGTGAGGGTAGAGTGTTTTTACAGAAGCCATGCTGCTGAGAGCAAAGTATTTTGTATTTATCAAGGTACTCTGTGAGTTGCTCAGAGACCATCCTTTCTAGTACTTTAGAAATGGGGGGTAGGTTGGAAATTGGTCCGTAATTGGAAGTGAGGGTTTTGTCCCCTGCTTTGAAAACTGGCATGATGATAGCAGACTTCCAGACATTAGGAAACACTCCCGACCTTAGAAAGGCATTAAACACCATAGTGAGTGGACCGGCAAGTTCGTCCAGTAAAAGTGCAACAAAACTTCATGTCGATAAAGCAAGTTTTGAAACAGTGAAGAGCTTCCTGTCCCAGAAGTCCCCCCAGTCCCCCACAAAGTTGTACCCCTTTATGCTTACAACATCCCTTAAGTTCCTGAAGTCATCTGTTAAACTCCTCTATTACCTCTCTCCTTAACATAGACTACTTTCCCTCCCTGCTCCATGCACAGAAGACATTTGAAAAGGCTATGGAAGCTGAGTGTGCAGACAGTCTGTCCCTCATTCTAAGAAAGTTCTGCTTCACAATCTCAACCAACTGGTTCATTAAATTATTGGTACCCAGGTGTACCAGAATCCCCAGCTCCCCCTGCCTTCTCTCCACTATCTTCCCCATCCTGTCTAAATGACTATAACCAGCACCACCACTTACAGAAATGGTTCTTTGTTCAACTGTTATAGTGGAATCTTTTCCTGCTCCCCCACATCAGTTTTTCTCCTAGTTTGTTTATTTGTGGCCAAAAAATAACAAATATGTTGCAGGTGATAGCTTTTATTGGACTAACAAACTTATTTCTAAGGTTAGCTTTCAAGAGATAAAACCCTCTTCCTCAGGTCCTGAGGAAGAGGGTTTTATCTCTTGAAAGCTAGTCTAAGAACTAAGTATGTTAGTCCAATAAAAGGTATCACCTGCAACATATTTTTTCTACATTGTTGACTGGACTAACACTGCTACCACATTTCTCTTTTTCACTTGTAGTTTAAATCCAACTCAGTGACAGATGCCCCCACCTCCAAAACAAAACCTGCCCATTGCATCACCGTGCACTGACCCTCCTCTCCCTCACTGAAAGACATTGTGTCTCAGTGCAGTAGCCTGCTTCACCTAGCTTTCAGTCACAGGCAGAAAAGTAATAACAAAATAAAGATGGATTTCTTTGCCTGCACCACCAACTAAGTCTGCTAAATTAATTAGCTTTGCTCCTCTGTAGGTGGAAAATAAATAAATAAAAATGGATTTGTGTGCTCTCTACCACCAGTACTCAGTAAAAAAAAATATTAAAAAAAATCAACAATCTCCATTGCACCTCTTCTCATCTGCTAAATTCACTCTACCCTGCTGCTGCTTCTGCTGCTGCTACTGCTGCACTGGGATCTGGAGGTGCCAGCGCAGGCTCATTTCCTCTTTAGTATGATCTTACTAGTCTGCCTGCTTGAAACAATAGTTAAATGTAGTGATAAGTTAGCTAACTGGAATGATACTGCATAACTATAAATTAAATTATTTAAAAAAAATCCAAATTATTCATTTAGGGAGCATTAAAAAGAGAGTGAGAATAGAGAGAGCGCAAAAAGGAAGAAAGGGGGAAATAAGCAGAGTGAAAACAAAATCTGAAATGTCATGTGTGCGATTGCTAGATGTCTAGGAAATAAGATTCTGGATCTAGATGTCATCATGGCAGAAGCCAACCAGGATATTGTAGCCATTACCAAGTCATGGTGCACTGAAAATCATGACTGGGACATGGCCATACCAGGCTATGCCCTGTTAAGGAAGGACTTTGTGGGAATGCTAGGAGGGTGTCTGGTGCTTTATGTGAGGGAAAGAATGAAAGCACTTAAGATACAGGAAACACAGGGGGGAGGCAGAGGTTCTGTGGGCCACCCTGGAAATGGGGAATGGTACTACTATTTACACTGGAGTGATCTACTGACCTCAAGCACAGGGGTAGGAATTAGATAAGGTATTGGTGGAAGCCACTGGCAAGATGGTAGAAAAGGGGGAGGTGCTGCTCAAGGTGTACTTTAAACCTGCCAGCCTAGATGTACAGTAGATTGGAGCCTCCCAGCAGTGGCTTCAACTAGAAGCAGGAACAGCCTGTTATCTCTGTAGGGGGAATTCCTCTAGCAATTATTCAGTGAATCCACTCATGATGGGGCAATACTTGATGCAGTATTCACTAACAGGGACAGTACTGCATAGGTCAAGGTAGGAGTCCACCTGGGAACCAAAGATCACCACATGGCATGGTTCAATATATGGACAGTGGTGGAATCGAACCACACAAGGGCGAGGGTCCTGGACTTCAGGACGACAGATTTTATAAAGATGGATAAAAATCTCAGGGATGACCTAGTGGATGGGGGGTGGCTTGGATGGGGTGCAGGAACAGTGGGTGAAGCTAAAAGGGAGCACAGTAAAGGCAACAAACCACTGTGTCAAACACCTGAGCAAAAGAAAGAGGAAAAAGAGACTGCTATGTTTCTCAAAAGAGATGACTGAAAATGTAAAGGCTAAAATGGTACCATTCACAGTATGTAAGGAGACCCAGAGGGAGAAGGATAGGGAAGTGTATGGAGGAAACAAAGGGACACAGTGAAAGCAGTAAGGAGTACAAAGTTGCAAACTTAAGAGAGAGTAGCCCAGGAGGTAACAAAAGGGGACAAAACATGTTTTAGATATGTAATTGAAAAGAGGAAGACCAGGGTGGGATTGTAAGGTTAAAAAGGGAAGGGATGGACTATGCAGAAGGAGAACAGGAAAAGGCAGACATCACGAACAAATACTTTTGTTCGGTGTTCACAAAGGAAGAAGAGGAGGGGCCACAATAAAGTAACAGAAGCTCTGGAGAGAGGGAGGTGGACAACAGTCCTTTTCTGGAGCAAAGAGTCCTGAAGGAGCTTGTTTATCTAAAGGTGGACAAATCAGTGGAACCAGATGGGGTACATCCAATGGTACTGAGGGAGCTCAGACAGGGAAATATTGACTGTACCTCTAATAGTTCTGTTTAACTGCTCAGTGGAAACAGCAGTGGTTCCAGAGGACTGTAAGAGGGTGGATGTAGACTCTACACAAAAGTGGTAGCAGGGAGAAAGCTGGCAGTTATAGGCCACTCAGCCTGACACTGGAGATGGAAAAGTTAATGGAATCACTGTTGAAGGAAAGGACTGTGAAATATCTTGAATCCAGAGGTTTGCAAGACCCAAGGCATTATGAGTTCAAAGGAAGGAGATCATGTCAAAAGAAATGGATAGATTTCTTTGACTGGGTGACAAAGGATTTAGAGCATGGTGGAGTGGTGGTGCCATGCCTGACCCAAATTTCACTAAGGCTTTGACACTGTGCCACATGGAGACTAGTAATCAAGCCAAGCTGGGTAGTTTACTTAGTGGGTCCAATGGTGGTAAACTGGATAAGAAATTTGTTAGCAGATAGAAGACACATGGTGGTGGTAAACAGAGTTCACTCTGAGAAAGGAAGTGTGTCTGGCAGGGTGACTCAAGGATCAGTACAGAGACTGCTCTTCTTTAATGTCTTTATAAGTGACATTGCAGTGGAGCCAGAAGGGAAGGTCTGCCTCTTTTTGGATGACACCAAAATCTGTACTAGGATGGACACTCTGGGTGTGTGTGTAAATGATGAGCAGAGGCCTGAGAAAACTAGAGGAGTAGTCAAGGGTCAAGAGTATGGGAGCTGTATGGCAAGGGTATGGCAGCTGGATTTCAATGTGAAAAAGTGCAAAATAATGCACTTGGTGCTCATAAACCAGGGGTAAAAAATGGGTGGCGTGGTAATGATGACCACCAAGCAGGAAAGAGACCTGTTGTAATCATATGTGATAACCTAAAGGTGGCCAGGCAGTGTGCCAAGAAAGTCAGTATGGATTGTGGGATGCTGGGGTGCATACGAAGGGGTATCATCAGCAGAAAGAGGTAGATGGTTTTGTCTCTGCATAGATTGCTGGTAAGACCCCACTTAGAGTACTGTGTTTAGTTCTGGAGACCACATCTGTGCAAGGATATAGACAGAGTGGAAGCAGTCCAGAGGAGGGCAGTGTCTGCATCAGATGGCATACAAGGAGAGACTAAAGGACCTCAATATATACAGCCTGGAACAGAGAAGAGAGAGGGAGTATATTATTGACCCCTTTCAGTACCTCACTGGGTAAATAAGGTATAGGAGGAAATTACTGTAACCTCTCACTATAACAAACCTTGTCATAGCGAACACTTGGCTATAGCAAATGGTCCATTTAGTTCCTAACTTTCAGTCACTGTCAGCTGTTAGGCAGTTAGTCATCCATAGTCATCAGCCAGCATTTCAGCCCCATGCTTTTTCATGACCCTGACAGCAGCCTGCATTTCCCCCTCTCCCAACCAGTTTCAGCAGAGCCCCAGGCTTGAGCTGCATTTAGAAGTAAAACAGAAGACACTGTATGTGCACTGGGACCTCTGTCCCTTCCAGTGCACAACCTACATCACAACTTGATCTGGGGTTCAAGAATGGAATCCCAATCCAAGATTTAAATAAAAGAATGTCTGGCAGCTATTAGAAAAAGGTGTGCTGAGTAGCAGTAACGGAAAAGGAGGGACATTGGCGATGGTGGATCAGGCTTACCTGGTGGTTAAAGCTGTCCCATCAGCTCAATAGTATATTTCTCTATGGTAGCCTCCTTCAAGCCACAGTAGTGAATTAGTCAGTCCAGCAGGTAGCCAGAGTTCCATAGTACTGTGTTACCTGCTCTTAAACAGCTCTGCAAACCTCCACCTGCACCGATATTTCATAATTTCTGCATTAGGAAATTCACCGCTGTACACTGCTAAACAGTCCAGCTGCAAAGATCAAGCATAGACCTTAGTTGGAACAGTGTTCCTCACTTTAATGAGTGACTTGTTGTAATGAACATTTGCTGTGGCTCCCAAACCATTCATTATAGTGAAGGGCTACTGTATTTTTCAGAAGAAAAGGTGCTCAAGAACAAGGGGACATGCTATGGAGCAGGAGGTAAGTAGATTCAGGAGAGATGTGAGGAAGTACATCTTTGCAGAAAGAGTGGAGGATTCCAGGAACATCCTTCTAGCAGAGGTAGTGGGCCAAAAATAGTATTGGGGTTCAGATGAGCACAAGGGAATCATAGCAGAAAGGAAGCAGGGAGGAAGAAAGAGCTGTTGATCAGGTACAGTCTGCTGTAATAATGTAGGTAGAAAGGAATGGGCAGACTAGATGGGTCAAGCAGTTCTTATCTACATAGATACATAGCTACATAGATACATAGACAGTAATACGTGAGATAAGACCTATGGCCACCCAGTCTGCCCATTTGAGCTTGTAAGTTCAGTTTGTTTTCCTAGAAGTCTATTTCCCTTACCCCTGACCTCTAGAATTCCTTTATGTCTATCCCATGCATTCTTAAATCCGTGATTTTTCATCCCCCACCACTTCCTCTGGCAGGGGGTGTTCCACTTGTCCACCACCCATTCTGTGAAGAAATCTTTCTCATGTTCCTCTGAATCGTCCTCCTCCAACTTCATCCCATGCCCTCTAGTCCTGAAACATCTTTTTCGCTTAAAATAGTGTTTTCCTGCACCCTGTTCCTCCCTGTAGATACTTGTATGTCTCTATCATATCCCTCTCTCCTCCCTCCTCCAGGGAGTACATGTTCAGTTCCTTCAACCTGTCTTCATAGGACTTGTGATGCAACCCATGCACCATCTTTGTTGCCCTCCTCTGAACCTTCTCCACCCTGTCTATGTCCTTACGTAGGTATGGTCTCCAGAACTGTACACTGTACTCAGGTGGGGCCTCACTAGTGTCTTGTATAGCGGAATTATGACCTCCCTTTTCCTGCTGGTGATGCCTGCCTATACATCCCAGCATCCTATTTGCTTTACCTGATGCCTTGTCACACTGTTTCCTGCCTTGAGGTCATCAGAGATGACAACCCCAAGATCCTTTCCTGCTTGGTATGCTATATCCTCACCCCCAACTGATATATTGTGCCAGGTTTTTGTGCCCCATATGCATTATCTTGCACTTCTTTGCATTGAATTTCAACTGCCAAACCCTGACCATTCTTCAAGTTTCTGCAGGTCCTTCTCATTCTGTCTACACCTCTGGTGTGTCTACTCTGTTACAGAGCTTTGTGTCATCAGCGAACAGTGAAATCCTGCCTTCTATATCCTGTGCAATGTCACTGATGAAGATGTTGAATAGGACCGGTCCCAGCACTGATCCCTGTGGTACCCCACTGGTCACTCTTCCTCTGTGGAGTGACAGCCATTTACCACCACCCTCTGTGTCCTGCCACCCAGCCAGTTACCTACCCACCACACTACTGTCCTGCCCACACCCATATTCCCCAGTTTGTGTAATAGTCTTCTATGTGGCACAGTGTCGAAGGCCTTGCTGAAGTCCAGATAGGCCATGTCCACTGCCCTCCCCTGATCCACCTCCCTAGTCACCCAGTCAAAAAATTCAATGAGGTTGGTCTGACATGACCTCCCCTGGTGAAACCATTCTGCCTTGGGTCCTGTAGTCCATTGACAACCAGATGTTCCACCAATCTCTCCTTCAGTAGTTCTCCATGATCTTTCCCACTACCGAGGTGAGGCTGACTGGTCTGTAGTTCCCTGCTTCCTCTTTGTTCCCACTTTTGTATAAGGGGACTACATCTGCTGTCCTCCAGTCTTTGGGTACTCTCCTGTTTCCAGTGATTGGCTGAACAGGATAGCCAGAGGTTCAGCCACCACCTCTCTTAGTTCTTTAAGGACCCTGGGTGCACCCCATCTGGCCCCATTGCTTTATCAGCTCTATTACTTCCAGTTCCTTCAGGACCCTTTCTCGTGTAGAGGGACTTATGTCCATTTCTGCACCATTCTCACCCCTTGTACCCTTCAGACCCATTACCCCTCTTCCTTAGTAAAGACTGAGCAGAAATACCTGTTCAATATGTCAGCTTTACTGTTGTCATCCTCCATTGTCCCATCCTCCCCTTCAGTCTCACTATCCCTCCCTTTGTCCTTCTTTTTCACTTATGTACCTGTAAAAGGTTTTGTCCCCTTTAACCACTGATTTTGCAATGTGTTCTTCTGTCTGAGCTTTGGCTTCCCTTACTGACTTCCCTGCCTCCCTTTGTGTCTCCTGGTACTTCTCCCTATCCCCTTCTGCCTGTGTCTTTTTGTATTGCCTGAATGCAATCTTTTTGGCTTTCACTTTCTTTGCTACCTCTTTGGAAAACCATAATGGTCTCCTCTTTCTTTTCCTCTTGCTAACCTGCTTAATGCATAATTCTGTTGTTCTTATAATCCCCATTTTAAATACTGCCCACTGCTCCTCAATCCCTGATTCCTGTCCCATTCCCCTTAATGACTCTTTCAAGTATCTCCCCATTTTCCCAAAGTCTGCCCCCCTAAAATCCAAGATACGTGTTTTTGTGTGGTTTGGGTCTGCTCTTTCTGTGATTACTAACCACAATGACTGGTGGTCACTGTTACCCAGGTACTCCCCACTGTTAACCCCATCACACTGTCCCTGTTTGTGAGCTACGGTCCAGTATTGCCTTCTGCCCAGTTGGTTCCATGACCAGTTGCTTGAGGAAGGCACCCTGAAGGAGTCCAGGATAAATCTGCTCCTAGTTGATGCTGCTGCTGGGATGCTCCAGTCCACGTCTGGTATATTGAAGTCTCCAACCAGTACTACTCACCTTGTCTGCCATCCTTTGGATGGCTAGCATCAGCTCCCTATCTGTTTCTTCCTCCTGGGCTGGTGGTCTATAGACCACACCTGTGCGGATGGCTGGCCCCATTTTCCTTTCCAGCTAACCCACAGTATTCTGCCCCATTTTGTTCCTTCCTGGATCTGTGTGGTCCTTATGTCATTTTTCAACATACAGTGCCACTCCTCCTCCCTTCCTGCCTGCTCTGTCTCTTCTGAATATGTTGTAGCCAGGTATGGCCATCTCCCAGTCATGGTTATCATTACACCAGGTTTCAGTGATGGCCACAATGTCCAGGTCTGACTGTACCATGACAGCCTCCAGATCTTCCATCTTGTTGCTAAGGCTCCTGGCATTTGCACACATGGCTTTCCATGATTTGACCTCCCTAGACTGCTTCACTGTTCTACTCCAGCCCCTTCCTTGGTTGTCATTTATCCCTGGTTCTCCTTGCTGTCTGCCCTTCTGCTGAATTTTGCCCCCTATTCTGCTTATCCACCTTTTGGACACTAATCTCCATCTTTTGCACACTGCTTTGCAGAGATAGCCACTCTGCCATTAAATTCTGTTTTTCTATATTTATATTGGCTTTCAGAAATCACAGCATAACAGCACTGGATAAAGATCCTGCAGCTTCTTCACAATAAATTCAATATATATTTGTTGTTGTAATATCTTTTTGTTTGACTAACCAAAACATTTTGCACAAGCTTTTGAGACCTCTCAGGTCCCTTCATCAGGTACAGAGAAAATTAACCAGCATTTCAGAATAAATGCAAGAGTTTGTGGGTGAACTATAACCACAAATCCCTGATTGCCATTACAAACATGGCTGCCACCTTTACTCTCAAAAAACCTACAACCAGACCATAAAAAAAGCTTCATTCAATTATATATAGAATAATGGCTAGGTCACTGTGCATTACTGGTGAATAATACCATTGAGAGGTTCCTGTGCCCAGAACCTCGAGATGGTATCACCAGTAAATGCACAGTAACCTATCCATTATTTTTTAATACATGAATGCGATTTTTTGGGGGCAATCAGACGTTGTAGTGAAGGAGTCTATTTGTCTCAGCCAACCGCCACTGCACTGTCTGGTTCTCGTATGGGTTCAGATTCGGTATCGGTAACCTCCCCCCTCTTTAAGCAGGGTATATGTAATGTTTGCTGCTGTCCTCTCTTTTTTATTAGATTGTGAATGCAGGATAAACCAGATTAGTCCACTTCTGACAACAATTAAAATAAAAAAATTGGGGAAATGTGAAGTATGGGATTCACTCACGCTAAGCGAGAGACAGCCGCCATGTTTTCAAACTTGTACCCACCCACTAAGGAAAAGCAGCCAATCAGTAGGCACGCTTTTGAAGATGTCGGGTGGGAGACTTGCGGTTGTGCTGTTAGGTGTACTGATAATACTATCATTGAGGCCCCGAACAGTACTGTTACGGCAGCTGAACGATAGCATTATCACTCATGAATGATAGTATTATTGCTCTGGGAGCGATGGTATTACCGGGAATTTTGTATATGCTTTAGGATCCTATTATTTTAGATATCCATATATTAAAAAATAATAATTAAATGTCATTTTCCCTTATTATCCTCTTCTCTACACAAACATGAAGTACTACAGTACTTACAATTTTAATTCTTGGTGTTTCTTTCCTGACCATGACCCCCAACATCCATATCTGCTTACCAGGGAAATGTCTGCTTTTTATCCTGCTACAAATAAAACAGAAGCCCTAGTTCCATCTGAGGCCATCTGTTGTGGGACTGTGGGGTGAACTATCTGCAAATAGAACTCAGCATATTGAGGACTGCTGGTGACATCACCATTGAGTATGGAGAGCTAGGAGAAGATCCTCAACTGAGACCCAGTCTAAAGCCCCCTTTTTCATCTTTCTTAACCAACAATTTAGTGTTATTTTATTGGGGAGACTTGCAGTAGGAAGACAAAAATAGTGAGTCTCTCATTTGCCTTCCTCTGATTCCACCCATGATATCTGTGTCAGTGAGATGATGGCCAAAACACTGTAGACCATAATGTGTTTTTGGATCATCTTAAGGAGCTCTGAGGACTTGCCAGCACTGTCATCAGCTGGTTTGATTCATTTCTCACAGGTAGGACACAGAGGGTGGTAATGGGGAGCATACCCTCACTCATGAAGCCAGCATCATGTGGAGTTCCTCAAGGACTGGTCCTCTCACCCATGTTTTATTTTATTTAGTTTTCATTGACTGGTAAGGAGGACTAGACAATTGTTTGACTATTTTCAGCTTCGTCCTGGGGAAGGGGAATACAGATGGATGCCAATTGAAATTGAACCAGATTTTAAGCTGTTGGTATTTTCAGTGAATGGGGGAAATTTATTCAGGACACTGGGGAGATTCCCCTACTTGCTTGCAGGGAACCTCTGGTTGCCAGGACGTACATACAGTGGGTGGAGGAGACGGTCTCCTCCTCTGCCTCCTCAGTATTAGAGACCGAGAAATTTTGGATGCTACTAACAAGATCAATGAGGAGATAATCTTGCCAAAGGTGACAGAAATGGAAATGGATCAGCAAAAAATAACACAGGAAGAAAGAAATCCTGAGACTAGTAAACAGACTACAATTAATTCTAACAAAAATATTCTTGAGGGACCAACTGAACAAACTTCAACAACAGAAAATTTACAAGCACTCCTGAAAATGGAAGAAGAGCACTTTAGGAGACAGCAAGAGATTCAGATAAGCAATTGCACAACAACAGAAATAGATGCATACCACAGGGTGTCAAACTTCTATAGCTGCTTCAGCAAGCTGCAAACCTCCGTGAGACTGAGACATCATGCCAAGAACTGCCTCAACCATCACATCCTCTGGAGAGCCAAAAGAGGATGAAATGAATACCAAAACTTTCACATTTACAACAGGTACAAAACTTTTATTTGCATTGAAGAAAATGTAGCATGGAAAACTGTAGTGGTCTTGCCAGGAATGGCAAAAATGGATAGAACAGTATGTGGCCTAAGACGAGACCCCAATGTTATGGTAACAATTGTTGAGCAGCCTGTGTGGTCAGTAGACTCTGCTCTAACAGCTGCAGGATGGGAAAAATCCCAGACGGGACAATAGGTATCAGGCCCCTCTCATATAGAAATACAAGGGAGAGAGGGGCAACAACATGAAGTAGTAAAATAATTCAAAAGCAGCAAAGCATTGTCAGGGGAAAAAAGCGAACCATGGAACAATGGATGACATAGACAGAGGTGAGATTTTAACTTGTGAATCACCCCTGCACCACCAGAGTGATTTAAACTTAGCCCAGATACAAGGTTACCACTATGGTGCACCCCCCCCCAAGGTGGTGAACACAGAGGATACAAATGCAAAAACTGAAAAGAACTTACCACAACCTAGTACCTCCAGTAATCGATCTGGTATGAACCAATATTTTCAGACTTTCATTGATAATACTGTACCTGAGACAAATGCAAGAAACTCCAGGTCTTATGCTTTGTTTTTTAGACAACCTGAATATCCAGCTAAATGGCACAATGCCATCTACCTCATTTATAAAGGGGACTAGATAATTTTCCAGACAGACTGTTCATAGCTAGAACCTTATTAAAAGGCTCTATGAATTTTTCCATGGCTTAAATTTACACCATTATCCATGTCTCTAGAGAATTGATGTTTGACATCAGCTTTAAACTAAGCAGTGGTCTACAGAAATTTTGGACAATATACCACACTTTAAAAAACTCACCACTATGGGTTCCTTTTCATGTCATACCACTTACCAAACCAGCCAACAGAACTAGCAAAGTCCTGTTCAGAAATGAGGGGTCAGTGTCACAGACCTCTTTATTGGCTTAAGCAGAGATGCACAGTTTGGGGCACCAAGAAGCCATCTCCAAAGAAGAGAGAATTTGGACTGGAGGTTGGAAAATCAGGGTGTTATTAAACACAACTGAGGAAGGGTCACAACACCTCCACACTGCTTCTTTTGGGCAGGGACAGACGGTGTTATTTTTGCAGGCAACCCAAAGCATGCCCTTTGTGGGGAAACTGACATATTAGCAGTCTGTGTGACAGACTAAATGTAAGCTATGTAATGGGTTTGGACACACTAGCAGTATGTGCAGATATGAACAACTGTCTAATTTATGTGGACAACAGGGACATTCCTTTCACACATGTCCTGGGTGGGCAGAGAATCAGCCAGACCAAAATGGCAATGAGGAGCAAAGATTACTCATTGTCATAGCACAAAGAAAACAAACCAGTACACACCTCCACCTCTACCCCCACCTCCACTTTAAGTGCTGAAGACACACAGGATAATGGACAGATTATCCCCAGCAATGTGCAGCAATAAACAACTGAGCCTGAAGAGTAGGATTCAGAGATGGTAAATCTGAATAAAGTGACACAAGACACATCTTGTGTGGAACCACAGGAGATGCTCCCTCCCTCTCAGATTAAAGCAAAAGAGGCAGGGCCAAACAAACCAGCCATGAGATGCAGACAATCTTGGATTAAACCATGTCCTAAACTTTTATAAACAGTAGACATCCCTATCACTAATAGGTATGAGGCTCTGACAGATGCTGCATTCAATTCAGGAATTAACAAATTATTCTTCTGTTTGGTCCTCTCTGCCAGACATTACTTCTGATAGGAGAACCCCCAAAAAACAATACTGAGAAAGGCAACCCTACCCCAGTTACAACACCAGCTGCCACAAAAGCCAAATCCAAGCAAAAGCACACCAGACTGACCAGAAGTAGCAAAGCAAAGCAAAGCAAAGCCACCTTGAATTAAGAGTCTTTAATAAGCAGGTTATCCTTCTCACTCTATTATAATGGAACCCAATATCCCACTATATACCATCAACATTAATAGTAATAATACAGCCAGGAAAAAAATAGCAGTGTTTCCACACTTGCAGGCATTAAAGCAAGGGATATTCTTTTACAAGACGCAAGATTACATACCATGACTGAATTGCATCAGGCAACATCACAGTGACATATAGGACCTTCATACTGGTCCTTGGGGATGGAAATCTGCACTGGGGTGGCTATATTGTTTGCTGATATTTCCTTCAAGCTCATTAAACTGGTAGATCTGGTTACAAGCAGGGCATTAATACTGGCTGTAAAAATTCATAATATACTGTTTCTTTTAATCAATATTTATGCAGGTCAGACTAAAACAGAAAGAACTGAACTTTTCCAGACTGTACATCCTTACATATATTCAGCCCAAAATATTGAGTTCTAGGGAGATTTCAATTGTGGTTTCTCCCTTAAAGACAGAGGAAGAAACACCAGAACTAAAAAAAATATACTGTGATATGGCTTTCCTCCAAAAATGATTAAAATACCAACTTGAAAGATGCTGATTTACAAGCAGTGAGAAACCCAGAACCAACATTTCATAAGGGTCCTCTAGCATCAAGGATAGATATTTTTTTATTACCCCTCTCAACAAATACAGAAAGCTCAAACACAAGTTGCAGAATTTTCAGACCATAATATGTTGCATGTCCTATCAGTGAACGATGCAAACACCACCTCATAGCCCAGGTACATGGAAATTCAGATCTTCTTTACTGCAAG
Source organism: Neoceratodus forsteri (assembly GCA_016271365.2). NCBI lineage: Eukaryota > Metazoa > Chordata > Ceratodontiformes > Ceratodontidae > Neoceratodus > Neoceratodus forsteri. Next base: position 423,247,061 of record CM057451.1, read on the forward strand.
GCATTGATACCAAACTCATAATACAGTCCTTTTTATTAGTGAGAAAGTCAGTATACATTATGTATGAGGACCCAGTAATATGGTGGGAGGACACCATATTGGATATTACACTATTACTGAAACAGCACAGTAGAACATTTAGGAACAACACCTATTATCAATATTTACAACATAGAATGCAACTACAAAAACTCTTAACTCTTTCTTATATGACAGGGCAAAACTTTACTACACAAATTACCAACATGAAAAAAATAATGACAACATATCATATAAGACAATCACAAAATCTGTAACATCAACAGAAATTCAGAAAACAGGGAAATATGGGTCAGATTTGCCCATATGAACACTGCAACAATAATAATAAACAAAAGCAGATGGATGAACTGTGGATTCTAATCATGCATTATGAATGAATATGTTGAATATAAAAATATACTAATACAACGTACAGCTCAACTTTACAAATCAACATCTGTATAGCCGGAAAATTTGAAAGACTTTTTCTCAACCTCCCACACTCCACATGCTCACTAGAGGAAGCAACATGGCTAACACAACCAATTAACCCAGAAGAAATTAAAAAAGCTATTAAATCTATACCACCAGATAAAGTCCTAAGGGGAGATGGATTAACGGGAATTATACAAAATAATAGGGAAAGCACTCTCAGTAGAAATAACTAAGGTATTCACATGCATATTAAACACTCAGTCCCCATCCCTTAGGATGACTAATTGACATTTAATATATCATTATAAAAATGGTATGAGAAGAACATCCAGAATCAGAGCCCAATCTGTCTTCTTAACACATATTTTAAAGGTTATGCCCCCTGTACAGGGACACGATTACAGCAAACACATCAATGCTGAAAACATCGACAGTTCACTGTAATGGTCCACTTGAGACCCCAGAACTCTGTTCCCTGGTCCAACACCTCCTCCCCAAATTAACTCTGACTTGGAGTTGATAATCCTTAAGTTCGGGGGTGCGGGAGACAGAGCTTCCTGAATGGGGGGTTCAGGGGCAAGGCCCCCTGATAGAAAAACAGCCGGGGTCTCCTGCTGGATTTATGTTAACTGCAACTTGTGGTCGACATAAATCTGTTGCTGTGTTGTCGGTCGGCAACATAGTTGTTGAACTGGCATTGTAGAGCCATTTTAAAGTATTAACTAAAATCCTGAATTCAAGATTGCTAGACGTAGCCCAGCAGTTGATCACACCAGCTCAAACTTGCACAATACCAGGAAGGAAAATTACAGACCATCTAATTTTATAAGGAGAAACATGTGAATTTAGGAATAAAGGAGCCCTGTCTGGATTGTTCTGTCATTAGACCAGCAGAAAGCATTTGATTATATTTTGCATGATTTTCTTTGGAGAGTTTTGCAAGCATAATGCATACCTACAACATTTGTTGGATGGATACAATGTCTTTATAGAACAGCTACAGTTACAGCTATGGTAAATGGATAAAAGGGTCCTATGATCCCAGTAAGTAGGGGTGTCAGGCAAAGTTGTCCTTGAAACCCTTTACTGTATGTATTCTGCATAGATCCACTGTTAAGATTGATAAACTCCTCTCCAAATACACAGTATTTAAGTAATTCAAAATTCTTAACACCATAAACAGCAATAGCACATGCAAATTACATCTGAATTTTGGTTATGGACAAAAATTATGTTGAAGTGGCAATTAAGTTATGTAATACATATGGGTCTTATTCAGGAGCTGCACTAAATTTAGCAAAAATTTCTGGAAGACAAATAGGGACTGAATATCTTAGATATACTGAAATAGCAGGTATCCCAGTTACAAAAGAGCCCATTCAGATTTTAGGTATTAATTATGATACAGCAAATCTAGATAGGATAAACTGGGAACCTAAAATATAGCAAGAAAAACAAATAGTACCCAGTAGAACAGATGGCAACTTAGTAAGAAAAAAAAGGGTACATCTTGTTAAAACCTTCTTGGAGGCCAGCCCGGTGGTGTGGAAGGCTGAGGCAGAGAAGCGGTACCTCCTTCCACACTGGTGACCCGTTTTCATGGTGTGAGCATGTCCTTTATGTCTGGCTGGGGTGGAAGGGGATCGAGCATCTGGAAAACAGCCCTCCTCTCCCAGGAAGGGTGTGGAACAGAGACCTAGATTTGCCTGACACCTAGCAGAGGCTAGGTGTTGGCAAGCCAGGACCCATACAGTAGGGGCATGGAAGTGGACTAGCCAATGGGTGTGCTGCATTTTGATGCATGCATGGCACACCCATGGCATGCATGGCAGCTCCCCTCCACAGAAAATGCGGTTCAGTCAAGTGGATTGATAGCCATCTGCTGCAGGCCTTGCCTCTGAGACGGCATCACCCAGTACTGGATCCAGACTTGATGGGTTGAGTTGGGGGCTCCCCACCACCCAGTCATGGGGGAAAGCCATTGCGGTAGGAGGTTAGATCCTGAGATCAGAGGTTGTGGCTTAATGGATGGCAACCAAAAGGAAAAAGGAGGAGGAGGATGGCCGACCAGGGAGAAAAAGAGTAAACAAAATAAAAACAATCTTGGTGCCAATATTTTTATATATTAACACATATTCCCCCTACCAAAGTGACTAAAAACAACCATACTTAGTGTAGTTTTTCAAGCCATCTGGGGTAGTAGACTCAACCCTATTATGAGAAATATAACCTATTTGCCCATTTCACAAGGTGGCATAGGGATGATAAATCCAATCACATTCTTTTTTAACATTTTTCTTAAAACAAACTTACAACCCCTAGTAGTGTATATAGGACAAGGATGGACTCTATTTCAATATGCAGCATGCATGCAATGGTTTCACCAGTGGGAGCAAGGTCGAATAGGGCTCCTCCTGCACTCAGCAAACACCCCAGGATGTATAGGAAACTTTTAAAATTAAAAAGTGGAAAATTATGAACCAAATTGTGCTAACAAAACATGGGAAAGAATCATATTCCTGGATTCAGACTGAGCATTTTCAAGAAGAAACTACACTCCCCTATGTCCTGCACAAAACCTTCCTGCACTATTGCACCTACTGAGAGAGAAGAGAGTACCAGAAAAGATGTGGGACCTGCAATGGCTAAGCTGCCATGCCAAAATCAATGTAAAAGTTAACCATAAACATAAGCAACAAGAAGATAGGATGTGCAGTAGATTTAAGTGATAACAGCCAGCGAGCTGGAGTATACAAATCAATAACTGGCTTCTGTGGGGATTAAACACTGAGGCGAAGCTGAGGTGTTTAATCAAAGCAGAAGCCAGTTATTGCAAGTATACTCCAACTCACTGGATGCTATGACTATTGTATGATTTGGAGTGTGTTGAAACAAAAATGTTTTACTGTCAGGAAAAGTGCTGGCACAAAAGCATTTTGTACTGTTTTTTTTTTTTTGCTGTGTGTGTGGGGGTGGTGATTAAATGACTGGGGGGGTGATTAAACTACCGTGGGAGGTGATTAAATGACTGTGGCTAGGGTTTTAGGTGAATAAATTACTCTGGGCCATTGTTTCAAGTTTGTGGAGAAATGACTGAGAAGAGTTCTGAATGCTGATTGGGTGAGAGGAGATGCCCTGTCATATAATAAAGTGTAACCAACAAACATAAACTATAGATCATCTCTTTTATGACTGCTCATATATAAATGGGTTCTGGGAATCACAGAAATGGCAGTAACGATGGTTTACAAAATTACTTCAGAAATCCTGATGTTTGGACAATTTCCAAGACAGGCAAATAAATGGACAGAAGTAAATTGCATATAGTTTTAATAACCATAAAATGGTATATTTCAAACATAAGGAGTTTATTCACCTTACAGCAGAAACAGATTATCCATATATAAATTGTCACACAAATTACAGCAGAATTACAGTCTATATATTTCACAGAAGCAGAATCTATGAATAACAGATGGCTCACCACAGTTTGGAGAAATATGCATGGATAACAAATTCTGATATACCAGTTACTTGAATAACACTTCATATACAATTCATGTAAGATGTCTTAAAACAGCTTCTTAAAGAATATATTTTGTAAGATAACTATTTGTAAAGAAAGAATTTATTTAAATTTCTCCCCTTATTTTCTTAACAATGTACATGCTGAACTAAGCAAACTGTTATTTTGGTTTTGAATGAGGACGTTATAACCCCCCCCTCTTTCTTTTTTGTTGTTGTTATATTATGTTATAAACCAGAAAAAAATCATGTATTATATTAATTATTTATGTACCTTGTGATGTTATATTGTTGATTTTCTTTCCCTAATAAACGCCCCTACTCTTTTCAAGAAGTGCCATGTGATCTATAACATCCACCTGAACTACCACCAGAACAGACAGATGGGACCTTGGTTTAATGTCTCATCTGAAAGATGACACCTCATGACTGCAGCACCCACCCCCCCATGCTGCACTACATTGTCAGTATTGGGATTTTACCCAAGTGCCAGGTGTGGGGATAGAAACCACAGCCATCTGATCTACTGGCCTCAGAGGTGAGTGTGCAACCTGCTGAGCCACTGACACTGACACATTGACACATTGACACATTGTTCACATTGTATATGTTTCCCTTTGGAGAGATCATTTGACACTGCAGCATGGGGTTTCACTGCTGTGCAGATTATACCAGCTGTATTTGTCTCTTGCACCCAGGACACATGCCACTTTTAGGTATTAAATCATGTCTGTCCAAAATCCAAGACTGGATTTCCTCTAGCTGTCTGAGGCTTAACCCAGATAAGATGGAGGTGTTGGTGACAGAGCCTGGTCATTGGCAGAGTGCAGAGGTGGTAGCGGAGATGTCTGGTTTGAGGATTAGCTCTTCTCCACTTGTTGCCTCTGTTAAGGTGAATAATCTTTAGCATCAATCTGGATGACAGACTGACACTTAAGGCTCACATGCTATCCATTGTTTGGAGTGCTTTTTACCACTTTAGGATTATTGACTGGATTAAAGCCTTAATCCCTCCTGATGACTTGCCCTCACTAGTGCATGCCTTTGTGACCTCTAGTCTTAACTACTACAATTCTCTCTATCTTGGGGTAAATGGAAGGGTCCTGTGTCACCTGCAGCTAATGCAGAACACAGCAGCCAGCTTGCTGATGGGTCTGCCTAGGTCTTGTTATACGACTCCGGTCATGCATAATCTACACTGGTTGCTGGTGAGGTGGAGAATCACCTTCAAGGTCAGTTTACTGACCCTATGTGGACTGGGCTCTAGCTACCTGAGTAACCTTGTGACTCCCTACCATACCCAGTGCCCTCTCTGCTCCTCTGAGTTGCACTTCCTAGCAGTTCCCAGGGTGTTGCTCAAGATATTAGGTGACTGATCATTTGCATTGGCAGGACTGGCTCTGTAGAATTTGCTTCCAAGATCCTTGAGGGAGGCCTCCTCGTGGGAGGCTTTCAAGAGGAGCCTGAAGGCACACTTGTTTAGGGAAGCCTTCAGCATATAGTTAAGGATCACTTACTTCAGCTGCTGATTAATATGGTTTTAGACCGGACTTATAATTAGAGATATGCAATATTAGAAAATTTCATTCTGTGAAATATTTTGTGAAATTCGCACATTTTGCAAAATATTTTGTGTGTACAAAATGCGAAATTCCACAAGCAAAATGCAAAATTTCACCTGTGAAATGGAAAAATTTCACCCTTGAACTGGCAAAATCCAGGCAAAATTTTGCAAAATTGCACATTTTCTGGCAAAATTTTGCAATTTCTACGTGACAAAACATTTTGTGAAATGAAGAATTTAACAATATGTTTTGCATGATTGAAGTACCAGTTTCATGGCAATTTCTGAAGTGAAATTAATTTTGACAACGTCTCTACTTAAAATCTAATCATAATATTTAATTTATATATTTTTTAATTAATTTATTTATGTTTACATTGTTTTGTAAGTGCTGGTAAAGCACTGTCTTTATTTGTATTGTGCTCACCTTGCACAGTACCTTGACTCTCAGAGAATGGGTGTTTCATAAATATAATTTTATTTACTTACTTACCTACAACGGCATTGCTTTGTTACCATGATTTACCATTCTTCTAGTATGGGTCCCACAAAAAGCAAGCAGAGGATACTGCTGTGGCTTCAGTGTATGGGCAGGAATATTATATAAGCAAATTGCACTTCTGATTATGTATCTTGTCTATTCAGAGTGTTGTCTCTTGAGTTCTAAGGATATGAGGATTGTGAAGTGAAACTGAATGGTTCTGGAACCATATGGCCACACCTGATGACACTCATGAATATTCAACAGACATAATCAGAATACCATTTACTTTTTATTGATCATTGCTATCAACTAAAGAGAGATGATAAAGATGACTTACTCTGCAGGGGAAGTAATCATGATGCTTTACAATACCCTTGTCAAAATCACCCTGGACTGTCAGTCATATTCTGACATGCTTTGAATATTTTGATTAATTCGTGATCCAGATGTATAGTGCTCTCAAATCAACATTGTTCCTTTCTACTCTGTAGCTACTAATCTTTCATTTCATATTTCAAGACAATCCATGACATACCTTAGACCGCTTTTTGTACCATTTATATAAATGACTTGGAATTATGTAACCTACTGTATGTCATTTAATCGTCAGGCAGTATGAAAAGAGAGAGACCAGTTTCTGCTGATCATAAAGGATTCAATGTACTCTGCTGTATATACAAAGACAATAAACATTTGATTAATTATTTAACAGCAGTGAGGTCAAAATGCTAAAAGTACTAGAGTTGTGGAAATGTTAACTTCTGCTCATGGAATTCAGGTAAAATTTTGATTTTACAAATGTGACATATTAAGTAATTTCCAGAAAAAGTTTGCCAACTTTCACCAAAACTTAATTTCTACTATTATCAACTACATTTAAAACCACTCATGCAAAATATATATACACCACACTTGACATAATGTCAAGTACATACTAGATAGATAGATAGATAGTTAGATAGATAGATAGATAGATAGATAGATAGATAGATAGATAGATAGATAGATAGATAGACAGACAGACAGGCAGGCAGCCAGACAGACAGACAGAAGTGTTATTTATATAGCACCCTCCTGGACCCTGGAGCTCTTAAAATTTTAAAACAGTTCATACTTAAAACACAACAACGGAACATAAAGCAGAGTTCAATATAAAATTCTATTTATCACACATTAAAATAAAATAAGTAAATTAATTTTACTCTTACATATCAAAAGCCTGACTGAATAGAAAGATTTTTAATCCTTTTTTTAAAGGTTCCCCCTAAGGGTGCTTCCTCAGATGTCTTGGTAAAGAGTTCCACAGGGTTGGTGCATTAACTAGGAAAAAAAAATGCACGGTCCCCAGAATGCTGCAATCTCGCTCTGGGAACTGCAAGGAAGTAACCATCGGAGAAGCAGAGAGCCTGAGATGGGAGGCAGTATAGAGCAATGGTTTAAGGCTCTGAACTACAAACCTGGAGACCTGGGTTTGAATCCCACAGCCCCCACTTGCATACTGAGTGACCTTGAGCAAGTCACTTAACTTCCTTGTGCTCCCAGGTCACACCTGTAAACAAGCTTCAGCTTACTGTGTCTCTCCTGGTTAAAAAAAAAGAATGCACAGTCCCAGAATGCTGCAGTCTCGCACTGGGAACCACAAGGAGGCAACCCTCAGAGGAATGGAGAGCCCGAGATGAGCAGTGAGAAAACAGTAGATCTTGCAGGTAGGCTGACCCCCTTCATGCAGGGCTTTATAGGTCAGTAATCCAATCTTGAAGGCAACCCTCCACCTTACTGGCAGCCACTGCAGTTCACAGATGAAAAGTGTAATATGATCTGATTTCAAAGCGCCAGTCAACAATCTAGCTGCCAAGTTCTGCACCAGTTGCAGCCAACAGAGACTGCCTCCAGATAGCCTCAGGTACAGGGCATTGCAGTAATCCAACCTGGACATGACAAAGGCATGCACCAGGGTGGTCAAGTCCTCAGTTGATATAAGGGCCCGGATCTGAGCAATGTTCCTCAGATGGTAAAAACTGCTGTTGATGATGGCTGACATCTGGGCATCAAGTGTCAAACTGTCATTGAGGATCATGCCCAGATCCTTAATCAAAATGGAGGGGGCCAAGGGATCACCCCCAAGTACTAGACCAGGAGGGTCTCTAGATCCCCCTCCATCACAACCATGGCTAGGATCCATCACCAGTACCTCCATCTTGTCTGGGTTGAGCCGTAACCAGCTGTGAGTCATCCAGTTCTTAATCTCCTCCAGGCAGGTGTTAAACACAGGGGCATCTGGTTTCCAGGTGTGCAGGACAGGTATAGCTGGGTATCATCAGCATAACAAAGAAAACCCAGCCTATACCACCTGATAATTTCTCCCAATGGCAGCATGTACACCATAACCAACAAGGTGACAGGACCGACCCTGCAAACTCAAGTGCAGCGGCATCAGGTCAGATGAGGATAACCCCATCACCACCCTTTTCACTCTACCCATGAGGTAGGACCTAAACCAGTTGGTGACATTTATTTATTTGTCAGATATCGGAATTATAATCTTTTGAGTCATAGACTCATTTCTAAAGTCTCCACATCATATAAACAGTACATCAATCATCAATCAGTCATTCTTTTTTTATATAGTGCCTTTCAATATCAAGGCACTGCACATATTTTAACAACATATACAAACAGAGAGCAATATACTTATTTAAAAACCATTTAGATTGGGATAGCCTGTGCAAATAAATATGTTTTTAATAAAGATTTAAAACATAATAGATAGCAAAGCAATACTTAACAGAGAGGCAGTATAGCACAGTGGTTTAAGGCTCTGAGCTGCAAATCTGGTGATATCCAACAGACCAGACCTGGGTTTGAATCCTACAGCTTCCACTTGCATACTGTGTGACCCTAGGCAAGTCATTTAACTTATCTGTGCTCCCAGGTCGCTCCTGTAAAAAGCTTTCAGCTTAGTAGCTACTCCTGGTTAAACAACTAATAACATAGAACACCATAGGGATAGCAAGTACAGTTATTTACAATATGATACCACAGTTTCAGAGTGGTGAACAAGCTCACTCCCCTGGATGAACAACATTTAGCAGGTACAGTGGAGGTGGTGTGCCTATGTAGAGCCTATACAGGATGTTAGCTAAGCACATAATTGATTGCAAAGGCATGTTACTAAGCACTATAAACTCTAGTTCTGATATAACTTCTGCCACAGAATTGGCAGAGAACACCAGGACAAAGCACTGCTGTTGTGACTGTACTTCTCTACTGGGACTATTTTGCCCTCCTTCACTCCACCCCCCCACCCAAAGCCAGTTCTACTTTTATAGGCACATGATTTGACTGACAACAGGAACTTCCTGTTTGGGAGCAGGAAGTGAGTGATCACTGAGCCACAAAAGACTTACCATCCTAGCAGGACAAAAGTAGCACTCCGTCCCCCCCCCAGCTGCTGGAGGTCTGCCTCTGAGCAAGTAAGGGGACTACTGAGAAATATAGGACCTTCTTGACTCAGAACAGGAAGATCATTAGCTTAAAGGGCACAGAGGCAGTAAGTAAGTAAGTAGGGAGAAAAAAAATAAACAGAGGAAAGAGTAAAGATTCCAAACAACAGTGAAGGGGCCAGAAATAAGACACTGTGGGAGTGGTGCAGCGCAGTGGCTGTGGAGCAACAGTCTTCCAGGAGATGTTCTGGAGGATGCAGTGTTGTCTCATCTGCAGGCACCTCTCTGGGCTGAGGGAGGAGGCTGCTCATCTCCAGGCTGAATTGGCCAGGAATTGTTTGACCTCCTCTACCATCCAGAGAACACCAGGGCCACTGCCATTTCCTCAGAGTTTGTCAAGAAAGAGGAGCGGTTGGACCACATTGGGCTCAGGGAGGGTGAGGGTGGTGGAACAGAGGCACATCCCTCCAGTTGTACCTCTCCACAATTCATATGCTGTTCTGGCAAAGTGTGATTCCTCTATGGAGGCACCCGCAGTGGAGACCAAGGAGGATGCTGGGAACCTCCATAAAGGAGACCCACAGGAGGGTGGCATGGGACCCCAAAGGGAAGGAAACAACTCCTGGTGGGGACTCCATTGTTAGGAAGGTAGGACTGAGTAAGGAAGGAGAGAGGGGTGTAAGGTGCCTGCCTGGTGCCATGGCTTGGAGGGACAGGGAGTGAATCCTCAGGATCGCCAGAGCAGCTGCACAGGGAAGGGATCTGGATGTCATTCTTCACCTAGGGATAAATGACCTGGCTAAGAAAGGGATCAGAGCAGTGCAGGAAGAGTTTGTGGAGTTAGGGAGGGGCCTTAGACAAGTAGCATGCATGGCAACCTTCTCGGAGGTGCTGCCTGTCTATGGTGTAGGTGACGCTAGGGTGCTCCATACCATGGAATTAAATCAATGGTTGAAAAACTGGTGCAGAGCTCAGGGATTTGGCTTCATTGGGGACTGGGGGTCCACCTGGAATGATGCAGGCCTATACTGGCATGATGGTCTGCATCTGCCCAGGAGGGGAACCAGGATCCTAGGTGATAGGTTTAAATGCTTCATTGGCAAGCATTTAAACTAGCCAAGGGGGGAGGCACTGGAAAGGAGAATGGAAATCCTAGCCCCCCCAAAAAGTCAGGGTAGTAAGTGAGGTAAACACTAAGTTAGAGATGTTGATAGGGAGAAGGGCAGGGTAAATGGAGAAAGTGACAAAAGCAATAAGGACAGGGATGGGCAAAAAGGGGTAAGGCCATCAGGAAATGGAGGGTAATGAGTACCAATGCCCATAGTCTGGGCAGCAAGCTCCCTGAACTTGTTTCCTTGATGGAAGAGGGATGCTTGAATAACATAGCAGTCACAGAAACATGGTACACAGAGAACCATGACTGGGGTGTTAACATACCATGGTACACAACTGACAGGAGAGACAGGAGGGAGAAGAGGGGAGGAGTAGCTCTCATGTAAGGAAGAGATAAAAGCAACTGAACAAAAGAGTAAATTGGGAGGAAGGGAGGCACTGTGGGTCACCTTGGAGACTGGAAATGGCATCACAATCCACACAAGGGTTGTATACAGACCCCCATGTCAGGGGGAGGGGACTGGACAAGGATATGATAGAAGGCAGTCTTAGGATGGCAGAGAAAGGGGAGATACTGTTGATGGGATACATGAATATAGCAGATGTTAACTGGAGTATGTTTGCTGCAGCCACATCCAAGAGCAGGGCCATTCTCAATGCCCTACAGGTGGCATGCCTCAGACAGCTAGTTTTGGAACCCACTCATGAGGGAGCAATCTTAGACCTCGTATTCTCAAATGGGGACAGTGAGAGGACCTCAGATCTAGAAGTGGGTAGCCATCTGGGAACAAGTGACCACCAAACAGTGTGGTTCATGATAAACTCAGCTACAGAGTCAAGACATACAAAAGTGAATGTACTGGACTTCAGGAGAGCTGACTTTGGCAAGATGGGAGGGTGCCTTAGAAAAGCATTAGCAAACAGACTAGAGAGAGGGGTGGAGCAACAATGGGGAAACATCAAAACTGCCATCACAGAGGCAACAAGCCTTTGTATGAAGTAAATAAACAAATCAAAATTAAAGAAAAAGCCAATATGGTTCTCAAAAGAGGTGGCGGTGAAGGTCAGGGAGAAAAAGATAGCATTCAGGAAGTATAAGGAAACACAGAAGGAGCAGGACAGAGAGTTGTACCAGTTAAGACAGAAGGAAGTGGGGAGAGAAGTCAGAACAGCAAAGGCCCAAACTGAGGAAAAGATAGTCAACTCAGTTAAGAAGGGGGACAAAACCTTTTTCAGGTACATCAGGGAGTGTAGAAAGACAAAAGGAGGGATAGTGAGGCTTGTTAGAATGGACGGTGGGTGGGCAGAGAGGGACAGTGAAAAAGCAGGGATACTGAATGAATATTTCTGCTCAGTATTCACAAAGTGGAGGGAGGGAGAAGTGCTAATCAGTGAACTGAAGCACTCTGGATAGGGGGTGGTCGATCTGATCCTTTCACAGAAGAAAGGTTATGAAAGAACTTCAAACTGAAGGTGGACAAAGCAATGGGTCCTGATGGAATTCACCCAGAATTCTAAAAGAATTAAAGGAGAACTAGTGAAACTACTAACTACCCTTTTAACAAATCATGGAGGATGTGTGGTACCTGAGGACTGGAGGAAGGTGGATGTGATTCCCCTTCACAAAAGTGGGACCAAGACAGAGGCTGGAAACTACAGACCTGGCAGTTTGACCTCTGTGGTAGGGAAAGTGATGGAATCACTTCTGAAGGAAAGAATTGTTGAGTACCTAGAAGCTAGTGGGGCACAGGACCCAATGCAGCATGGGTTCACAGTAGGAAGGTCATGTCAGATGAATCTAATTAATTTCTTTGACTGGGTGACCAAAGTAGTAGACCAGGGAGGGGCTGTGAACATGGCCTAGCTAAACTTTAGCAAGGCATTTGACACAGTCCCACACAAAAGATTAATAACCAAATTAACCAGCCTGGGAGTGGGTCCCAGGGTGGTAGCTGAGGTAAAGCATTGGCTGGACAACAGGACACAGAAGGTAATTGTAAATGATAGTCACCATAATGTGACTTCAAGACCAATTTGTTCTCCATCAGTCCAGATCTCCTCCAGCACTGCTCCAACTTCTAGCCCTTTATCGTTAACTCCCTGAGCTCCCCATTGAACCAAGGGGGGCCTCCAGCAAGCAGATAAGGGTTGGACATGAACAGGTGAGACTGAGTCAAAGGCGGCACTGATGGCCCTATTATAGGCCACCACTGCCTCCTCTGGTCAGGTCGCACACACAGCCTCCACACTCAATAGGTCCTGTGCCACCTGTAGTCCTACTAGGGACAATCCCCATAATGGGCAGTACCGGACCATCTCCACAGAGGAAGAGCCCTCACATGGGGCCCCAAACATGAAACTCTCAGTGCTATAATCCAACCAAATGGCCTGATCAATCCTGAGGTCATCGACCCCAAGACCCAGAGTGAACACCAGGGCCAATATGTGGCCATGTGAGTGGGTTGCTGTATGTGTGTCAGGTTTCAGATTATTATCTTTAAAGGATGCTTAATTATAAATGGACTAACATTTGGAAATTTTGTAATTAAATTGCGCAATCATGTGAACTGAAAATGATAAGCCCCTGTAACTTTAAGATTAGGGAATGCCATGTCACCAAGTTAAGCAGGTTCATAGACGCTAAAATGGAGGCTGTGTATACCATGTTTTTAATCACTTGCTTAAAGGAACTTCATGTTATAAGCAGCCAAAAATTGCAAAATAACAAAGTACATTAATTAAAGTTGCATTTCATGAGATCATGGACAAGGATATGATAGAAGGCATTCTTAGAATGGCAGAGAAAGGGGAGATACTGTTGATGGGAGACCTGAATATAGCAGATGTTAACTGGAGCACATTTACTGCAGCCACATCCAAGAGCAGGGTCATTCTTGATGCCCTACAGGTGGCAGGCATTAGACAGCTAGTTTCGGAACCCACTCATGAGGGAGCAATCTTAGACCTCGTACTCTCAAATGGGGCAGTGAGAGGATCTCAGATCTAGAAGTGGGTTGCCATCTGGGGACAAGTGACCATCAAACAGTGTGGTTCACGTTAAACTCAGCTACAGAGTCAAGCCATACAAAAGTGAGGGTACTGGACTTTAGGAGGGCTGACTTGGCAAGATGGGAGAGTGCCTCAGAAAAGCACTAGCAAACAGGCTAGAAGGAGTGTGGAGCAACAATGGGAATTATCAAAACTGCCATCACAGAGGCAACAAGCTTTTGTGTGAAGCAAATAAACAAATCAAAACAAAAGAAAAGCCACTATGGTTCTCAAAAGAGGTGGCTGTGAAAGTCAGGAAGAAAAAGATAGCATTCCGGAAGTATAAGGAAACACAGAAGGAGCAGGACAGAGAGCTGTACCAGTTAAGGCAGAAGGAAGCAGGGAGGGAAGTCAGAATAGCAAAGGCCCAAACTGAGGAAAAGATAGCCAACTCAGTTAAGAAGGGGGATAAAACCTTTTATAGGTACTTCAGCGAGCGTAGAAAGACAAAGGGAGGGATAGTGAGGCTGAATAGAATGAACGGTGGGTGGGCAGAGGGGGACAGTGAAAAAGCAGGAATCCTGAACGAATATTTCTGCTCAGTATTCACAAAAGAGGAGGGGGAAGTGCCTAATCCAATTAACAGAAGCACTCTTGATAGGGAGTCGATCCCAGTCCTTTCATAGAAGAAAAGGTTCTGCAAGAACTCCTAAAACTGAAAGTGGACAAAGCAATGGGTTCTGATGGAATTTACCCCAGAATTCTAAAAGAATTAAGGGAGGAACTAGTGAAACCACTGGCTACTCTTTTTAATAAAACATGGGAGGATGGTGTGGTACCCGAGGACTGGAGAAAGGCGGATGTGATTCCCTTTCACAAAAGTGGGACCAAGACAGAGGCAGGAAACTATAGACCTGTCAGTCTGACCTCTGTGGTAGGGAAAGTGATGGAGTCACTTCTGAAGGAAAGAATAGTTGAGTACCTAGAGGCCAGTGGAGCACAGGACCCAAGTCAGCATGAATTCACAGCAGGAAGGTCATGTCAGATGAATCTAATAGATTTCTTTGACTGGGTGACCAAAGTAGTAGACCAGGGAGGGGCTGCGGACATGGCCTACCTAGACTTTAGCAAGGCATTTGACACAGTCCCATACAAAACATTAATAGTCAAATTAACCAGCCTGGGAGTGGGACCCAGGGTGGTAGCCTGGGTAAAACATTGGCTGGACAACAGGACACAGAAGGTAATTGTAAATGGAGTCCACTCTTAAGAAAGGGGGTTACTAGAGGGGTACCAGGGGTTCAGTATTGGTCCAGTCCTTTTAATGTCTTCATCAGTGACATTGCAGAGGGACTGAAGGAAAAGTATTCCTTTTGCAGATGACACAAAGATCTGCAACAGGGTTGATACACAAGGAGGCGTGGAAAGGATGAAAAGGGACTTGGCAAGGTTGGAGGAATGGTCAGAAGTATGGCAGCTAGGATTCAATGCAAAGAAGTGCAAAATAATGCACCTGGGAAACAAGAACCCAGGGGAAGAATACACAATGGGTGGGAGGTAGTAACAACAACAGAAAAGGAAAGGGACCTGGGGGTAATCATATCAGATGACCTTAAGGTTAGCAAGCAATGTGAGAAGGCAGTAGGGAGGGCTGGGGGTATACTGGGATGTATAGGTAGAGGCATCATCAGCAGAAAACAGGAAGTTGTTATCCCTCTGTACAGACAGTTGGTGAGACCCCATCTGGAGTACTGTGTCCAGTTCTGGAGACCCCATCTCCGCAAGGACATAGACAGGATAGAGGCAGTCCAGAGGAGGGCAACTAAAATGGTGCAGGGTCTGCAAGAGAAGCCGTATGAGGGGAGACTAAAAGAGCTAATATATACCCTTGAGGAAAGAAGGAGAGGGGGACATGATAGAAACTTTTAAGTACCTTAGTGGAATCAACAAAGTCCAAGAGGGTAGCATCTTTCAGAAAAGAGACTTGCAAGAACAAGGGGACACAATTTAAAGATAGAAGGAGGGGTCTAGGGGCAATGTGAGGAAGCATTATTTCACAGAGAGGGTAGTGGATGCATGGAACAGCCTTCCTGAGGAGGTTGTGGGGTCTAAAACTGTGGGAGAATTCAAGAATGCATGGGACAGACATAAGACAATTCTTGTGAGGGGTAGGAAGAAATAGGCTGTTGGTTAACTAGGACCTGCGGCCTATCCTGTAGGTAGGGAAGTGAGCAGACTAGATGGGCCTAGCAGTCCTTATCTGCCATCAAAGTCTATGTTTCTATGTTTCTATCAGTAGCAGAATTTTTTAATAATTCTGTGGAAGTCAGATCCATGGTTTTTCCCAGCCACATACCTCACCTGCTGTGGAAGACAAAACAAAATACTGAGTAGACTGGTATTAAACTTTGATTCAAAGAGGACTCCATTGTAAAAGCAGTAGGAGTGCTGGTAGTGCATTGCAGGACCATAATGCTTGTGCAGGTATATTGATTTGCCTGAATGCCATAGAGGTCAAAAGAGTGCTACCATAGCCAAGTACTTCAGCTGGAGGGAGTAGCTGACTGTTTTATTCATTTTGATGGGTAGTGCAAGTTCTTAGGACATGTGGAGATCATTTATTGAATTAGGGGTGTTTCTTAGGGGAACAATATCAAAATTGATCTTCTTCAATGTCCTCATGGTCTTGAGACCTGTGAGGGATGACGGAGACAGAAATTAGACAAGATAGCTTTTGTTCTGATTCATTTGAAATGGGGAGGGCCTTATTTTTCTGTCATATAGAAGGTATTCATGGTTACAAACTGCATCTATGCATGGTCAGGATGGGCTACAGATGTGCCAAGGTGGAGGGGGTACTGGTAATGACAAGGGACAGGGCAGTCATGGGAATTTAAACTAAATGATGGGGTTGAGGAGACAACACATGAAGGGAGTTACCAGTGACTGGGATGCATAGGTTCTCAAAGAAAAGGATAGCTGAGTAAAGAATGTCATGAGGAGGGTAGAGGTTCTAGGCTTACCATGCCAGTTCAACATCTCTGATGTCGACCAGCATTGCAGTGACAGGAATCATGTCGACTGCAAATCATGGTCTGCATGATTCCTTGACAGAATCCCAGTCCTGCTTTCATTGGAGGTTTTCCCTCGAATCTCCCACGCGGGGGGCTGTGTCCCCCTAATCCCCCTACTAAAGGATTCTTAACCTCATCAGAGTTAAGTCAGGGCAGGGGTGCAGGACTGGGAGACAGCATTCCTCAGTCTCAGGCACACCAACACAGCAACCTGTTGACAAAGTGTTGATTTTTCTGACAGAGCGTAGTTCGCTGTAGTTGGTGTCGCCTTAGGAGCAACCAAGGTTCATTTCTACAGTGGCAGAATGGGGTGTCTCTTTTATTTAACAGCTAAAATTTTGTCAATCAATTTAAATGGTGGGGAACTACTGCATCTAATGTTAAGAAATGTTGACAGTAAACAAACATTAGAAGGTCAAGCAACATATACAAGGAAAACAAAACTAAGATCAAGGTTATTGATTAACCTGTTGTTATCAATAGTTAGAAACATGCATGTCAACCCTGGCCCAGGAAACACACAAACGGTTCATAGGGAAAGAAAAATGGTTTACATTTGGTGCACCTAAACATGGGAAATTTCCTTACTGAATTTTTGAATGGGTTGATGTGCAAAGACCAGATGTTATTATGTTGACAGAAGCATGCTTAATACATAAAAACTGATTATGCTGTCGTGGCTTTTGGGAACATTATTCAATAATTTGAATAGATAAGGAGGAAGTGCAGGTTGTATGGATATATGTGAAAGATTATCAAATAGTAGAGAAAGCTACAGTAACACAATAACTAGCAAACCAGGATGTGAATTTATGGCTACTGCTGTTGGAGGGATTAAGTATAGATTAGAAAATGGGCCCTTCAGAAGCTCAATCCTGATTGGCTAAACCACCCTCCCACCCATTACTGTTATTTTTTAACAATGCCTTGTCAAAAACAAGTGCCAATTCAGGGTGCCCCATTACTTAGAGTGTTATTGGGCACCTCGAATTTGCAAATTCACATGCCAACATTTTTGTTCAGTTGCTTACCAACAGAAACACCCCATCACACCAAAAAACTGCCACAAACCATGCCACATCATTATTTTTCAAATATTCACACAAAATCATTATTAAACCATCCTCTAACCACAAACATGGAAAGCTGCCACACTAACAACTTCCCGGGTCCCACTCGCGGTACCTGTGCCCACCACATTCCAATACAAATCTCCGAACATTTCTTTCACATTACACCAGCCCACCACCATTGCTCTTTTGCCAGTCCCCCCCAAAGATCCTTTTTCTTTTTATACAGTGTAGCCCTTCTGAAAATGAAAAATAAACTAAAAAAAAGCATTAAGTGTGTACCTTCCTATAAAACGCTTCCTTTTCTTACCCTGTTAGCTCATCCATCTGGCACCACTGCTCCTCGCAACAACCCAAGCTAAGAAAAACAGACCTTACAGAAAAGAATTAATGAATCCTAAAAAAAATACTAACACAAAACCATATGAATATAAGTCCCGCTTCTCTCATGCATGTTGGAGGAGTGAAGAAACCATGACAAATAGAAAGAAAAAGTAAAAACTACAGAAGCTCTACTAGGACAAAAGTCCCTAGTAAAAAAAAAATACTACAGTGCAGGTGGAGGAACTATTTTATTACAAAAGGAAATGAAACAGATCAGAGTATAAACATCTAAACATGTTTTTTCCCAAATATACACAACACTGTTCCCCATTTTCTAAGAGTAATAACCCTCCAGGTTGGGCGTTATGGGATATAATGGACCTTCCAGGGGCTATAAGGCCCTCCGCCTGCAGTTCGGGCCTCATTACGCCCCTGGGCAGTCTGTTATATCCCAATAATGCCCACCATGTAGGGTATTATTACTTACATAATGCATGGGGAAGTATGTATAATGAGGATTTTATTCACGCCTGAAGTGTGTGGTGCCCCATAAACCCCGAGGGCAAAGCCTGAAGGGTTTATGTGGGCATCACACACCAAGGGTGTGAATAAAATTCAAATTGACAGACTTCCACATGTTTTCTGTTTTATATTTACTGGTTTAAGGAAGGTAAATATGAAATATTGAGACATGGAGAAATCTGGAATTGTAACATTTATTGACCATGAAAAGAATGAATAATTTAATGTGAGGATAGGTTTTCTTTTAACATCTGTAAAACATTTTTGAACATTTAGAACTAAAATATTTTAAGAATTTCATAGCATTTTTAACATTTCTATGCGTTTACTTTAGCTCCCATCTCCCCACCCAGCTTTACTCCAGTAAACTATAACAAGTGCAAGAGAATAGAGCTGTAAAGAAAACCATTTCTTAACCATCACAAAGTACTTGAGAGAAAAAAATATCAGAGGCAATAGTAAGTTGTTAATGGAATGAAAGTCTGTGTACTGTAGAGCTTTTTCTGTTTGTTTCCATGGTAGCTGTGATCTTTGAGGTTGTGTTACATGGTTTCCAAAGGGAGTGACAGAAAAGTACAACTTTTGAATTTCTGTCTTTTCATTTTTTATAAATTTTTTGTGACACTTTTGTGAGAAAACCATACCCGGCGTTTGTTTGTGCGAAGTACTGAGAAGGCTGTGCTTCATGCTGGTGGTTTCCCTGAGGGAGTATGAGGGAGCAGCCAGCATGAGGACAGACTACTGGACAAGTGCTCAAGTATATTGCAGTCTACCTTCTAGAAAGGTGGTTTATGGAACTCTGCAATTCACACATGTGAATTACAGAGTTTGTGAGGGTCTGCCAGCAGTGGTTTATTGACCCTAACCAGTAAATATAAAGTTAATTATTGAGGTAGTTTATATTCCACCGAAATTATGGTGAGGTTGGGATTGTTTGCTTTAGTGGGCATGTAGCACAGTTAAATAGTAACCATGAAAAATTATTTTTGATGATTTTCATAATGACTGGTTAAAAAGGCCAACAATGAGATTAGGGATAAAATGACATCAATAAATTTGGAGCAACTAGTGAATAAGACCACCAGGTCTTCAAGTGCTTTGCTGGATTCAGCACCGTCATGAGTCCCTGACCCACCAAACCCAGGGCAGCCCGATAGGATCTCCTCATTGCAGAGAGGATCCCACTTTTCAAGAGCTTGTGAGCAGTTGCAAGAGTTCAGAAAGACTTCACTAACTTTCCTTTTCCCAGTGGGAGGGTAGAAACTGTAGTTTTATGTTCCCTTGACTAGGCACTATGTTCAGTGTTTGACGCCCATCACGGCCACTGGCTATGCCTTGCCTAAGTAGTTTTGTACAATAGCAGAGAGGTACTATCCTTCAGGGCACTCAGTCTTTCAAAACCCTTCTGTTAAAATATTAGATCACACAATCGGACCCCAGGCAGAGCTGATAAAAAATCATAAAAGTTTACTTAAAATAAAAGCAATACAGAAAATTTTAAAGTTTGGAAGAACTTTGAAATGCAGACAATATCAAAAGTAAAACTGGATGTTTTACAGAAAACACTAGATACTGTTATTCTAAACTATACCTTTTGATGTTTTGATGTTAGACTCCAGACACGATTTTAAATGTCCTTGTAGAGATGAGTCCTTAAGCAACAGTTTTGTAGCAAGTGAGTGCCAAGTCAAGTTTCTCTGAATGTCCTTCTAGAAAGTCTCAGGTGCTTTTGTTGGTGAAAAGTCTTGTTTTCCAAAATTCTGACTTAAAAATCAGAATTTGCTGCTTAGTATGCGAAAAGTCAATCTTCCACACACTCAGGTATGGTTTTAGAGATTTTTACAGGCCTACACATATACTTCTGGTTTACAAGTATATGCCAGGCTGTCTGACCCCTAGCTAAACTGTTCAAAAACTGCCTTGAATTCAAAATATGTGTCTGATTATATACATGATGGTCATTTTTTTTGGACACACACAACTTTTTTTTCTCTGGGGTGGGGTTAAATGGCCCCAAGACAATACAGATATTAGGGTGCAACAGTTTACATTTTCCTGCAGGTGTCACTGTGGATCCATGTCAACCCCACTAACATCTGGTCCATGCATTTGGCTTAACCCCTGACCCCTAGGTCATCCTCTGACCTCTTCCTGTCACGGAAAGCTACAGTGGGATATTTTATGCCTTCCTGGGCCATATACCTGCCTCCCTTATCTGGAGACATACCATCCACCCTAGCCATTATAGCAATTCTGGCTATTTTGTATTCCTAGTCCTAAAAGCCCTTTAAAGAGACAGTGACTTAATTCTAAAGTACATCACAGCATATGCAATATGAACCTACATAAATGGATCTACATCTATCATGTGACATTCTTCCCTCCTAAAACAGAACCAGAGAGGAACATGCCCCTACTGGATGCAGTTCTTCCCAATTCTGTTATAGACCCAGTATGTGTGATAGGCCATCTGCATTTCCATTTTTGGACCCTGGCCTATGTGAAATCTTCATGTCATAAGCCTGCAAAGCAATACTCCATCTCAGAAGTTTCCCATTTGTTTTCCACATTTGGCCCAATCATATTAATGGCTTGTGGTCTTTTTGGACCTTAAAATGCCTCCCATAGCGGTAAGGTTCAGTTTTTTTAATGCCCAAACTAATGTGAGACATTCCTTCTCAATTGTTGTATAGGCTAGTTCCTGTGGAAGCAGCTTCTTGCTTAAGTATACAATGGGGTGCTCTCTCCCGATTGGATACTTGGCTGAGGATTGCCCCTATTTCCACATCTGAGGCATCTGTCTGTACCACAAATGGCCTGTTGCAGTCTGGGCTAGCCAGCACTGGGGCCCTACACAGCAAGGTTTTCAGCTACATGAAGACATGCTCACAGCCTGTGTCCCATTTTACCTTCCTAGGCTTATTCTTTGTCAGCAACCCAGATAAAGGAGAGACCAGGGAGCTGTAGTCAGAAACAAATTTTCTGTAATACCCTCTTGTCCCAAGAAAGCTCATAACTTGTCTCTGTGTTTCAGGTGTAGACCATGATGCATTAGACTCTATCTTTTCTTGGTTTGGGTAATGTTGGCCTCGCCCCACCACATGTCCCAAATAAGTGACCTCTGCCATGTCCACCTGACACTTTTCTGCCTTAATATTCAGACTTTAGGCCTGTATTCAGCCCAACACCTCCCTCAGGTGTATCAGGTGTTTCTCCAAGCTATTGATGAAGATAGCAATATCATCCAGGTAGGCAACTGCAAAACTCCTCTGTATCCTGTAACACCTGATTTACTAACTGCTGGAATGTAGCAAGGGCATTCTTCATACCAAATGGCATGATCTTGAAACCAGTTGGGGTGATGAATGCTGACCTTTCCCTAGCCCTGTCAGTCAGTTCCACCTGCCAGTACCCCTTTTTCAGGTCTACTGTAGTCAAGTATGTTGCCCCTCCCAGTTTGTAAAGCAATTCATCTGTGCATAGAATCGGGTGGGCATCAGATTGCATGATGGCATTAATCCTACAATAATCTATGCAGAAACATGAAGTCCCATCCGGTTTTGGTACAAGGACTACAGGTGAGGCACAGGGGCTGTGGGATTTCTGGATTACCCATAGATCCAGTGTCTCCCCCACCTCCATCCTAATGTCCTTGAGGACTGTCTCTGACAGTTGAAAAGCTGTCCTATGTATGGGTGCTTGGATCCCCAAGTCTACATCATGCACCACTAGTGGCGTCTGTCCAGCTTTGACATAAATAAAGGGGCAAAGTCTCACAAAACTGTCCTCAATTCTTGGGCCTGTCCAGGTGTCAGCTGGGGTGACAACATGATGATCTCCACAGATGATGCCTCCTTGCTCTCAGCCAAAAAGTCAAGAAGGGGGTCTTCCCCACCTAACTCCTCTCCAGGACTACAAACCGCAAGTACCATGTCAGCCCTATTAAAATATGGCTTCATCATGCTCAAATGATACATCCTGTGAGTGAGTTTTTGGTCAGGTAACTCTACAACGTAATTGACATCATTTACCTGCTGGACTACCTTGTATGGCCCTGCCCACTCATCTTGCAGCTTGTCCTTCAGACTGGGATCAGAACCATTGCCTCCTGTCCTACCCCATATGAGCAAACTTTGGCTCCACGATCATACCAGGTCTTGAATTTTTGCTGGGCAGCTGTCAGGTTGCTCTGGGCCATGCCCATGAGCTCCCTCAGTGTCTCCCAGAATTTTAACACAAACTCCACTATGGGAGTCCCCTGGGTGGCATACTTACCTTCCCAGTCCTCTCATATTAAATCTAGTGGCCCCTCACCTGGCGTCCATATAAGAGCTTGAAGGGTGAAAACCTGGTTGACTCTTGTGGCAATTCCCTGTTGGCAAACAGCAGGCAGGGCAGGTATTTCTCCCAGTCCTGCCCATGCTGTTCTGCAACTGCCATAAGCATAGCTTTTAGGGTCCCATTAAATCTCTCTATGAGACCATTAGCTTGTGGCCGGTAAGGCATTGTGTGCCTCTATACAACACCACACTTCTCCCACAAGCACATCATTAGATCCTACATGAAGTAACCCCCTCAATCAGAGACAACCTCCTGTGGAAACCCAACATGGGAGAAAATCCCCAGCAAAACATCTGCCACCTTGTCCACCTTAGTTGAGACAGCTTGATGGCTTCGGGATAGCGGGTAGCATAATCAACAACTGTCAATATATACCTTTTCCTGAGGAACTTGGGGTATTCAAAGCACCCACAATATCCATTCTAACCTTCTGGAATGGCTTCTCCACAAGTGATAAGGGAATCAGGGCAGCCTTGGCTTTGCTTCTGGCCTTTCCTATTTCCTGACACTGGTGACAGGAGTTGCAGTATACCTTCACCTGCTTGGTAATATTGGGCAAATAGAAATTGTGGGCTAAGTGGTGCATAGTGCGAGCAATTCCTAAATGTCCAGACATGGAAATATCATGAGCTACCTTGAGCAATAACCCACGCTATTCCTGGGGAACAACAAGCTGACTGCCCATCATCCCTCCCTCTGTCCTGATGTCCTGTGAATATAACAGTCCATTGTCCAAATATACCTTATGTTTATGTCACCTCCTGTGTCCCAGCAGACTCTGCACAGGCCCTCAGCTTCTCTAAGCTAGGGTCTGTCCATTGTGCTGCTCCTAAATCTTCCCACTTACCCAGAGCATAGGGCATGCCTCCATTAGTTCCCAGGCTGAGGTACATAGCTGTGGCAGTAGGGGACTCAGTATCACAACCATCCCCCTCCCCAGACTATGTGTCACCCCCTCCCTCCAGAGAGCAATCTTCCATAGCAGTTGGGTTAACTGTCACTAGGGAAGTTCATCCCCCTGTTATTACCCACTTTTACAAGAGCTACAGGTTGGCTGGCCTGTCTCCCAACCTCTCCTGCCTGAATTTCTATGTGGTCCTGAGGATCACAGGAGCCTCTATTCTTTTGGCTCTCGGTCACATAACAAATTACTCCTTGTGGAACATCATTCCACACACTAACACCCATAATGAGATTTTCAGCTACAGCCACCTTCCTTAGCCCTCTACCTGCATCTCCCCAATCTTGGGTAACACTGGCTAATGAGTAAGGTTTCCTTTCCCTTGTGTAAGCCTTCACAGAGACAAACTGATTTAGCAGTATTTGTTCAGCACCCACCAAATCCTCTTTCACCAGGGTAAGAGATGTTCCTGTATCCCTTAGCCATCTAGTTTGTACCCCATTCACCATGACTGGGTGAATGTACCCCCTCATATTGTCAGGGACAGCCTCAATGATACAATGGGCCATTGTCTCTGATTGCAGAGGTCTTTTTACCTTCTGGGTTTTCTTAGGACACTGCCTGGATAGATGGCCTATCTGGTGACAATACCAGCATTCACCATGTTTCTTGTCCCCAACCTCTCATTTGGTGACCTAGAGATTCCCTTCTGTTTGCAGGGGCCCTGTGGTTTTGGTTTGTCAAAAATGCCCATTTTCCCTTTCACCCCTGAATTCCCCTTGGGAGCAGTCCTGCTTTGAGCATAGCTATCTGCCAGCTCTGCATCCTCTTTAGAAGTCTTAGGATCTCAGTCCTCTAGCCAAAGCTTTAAGTTAGGTGAACAAATCCAATAAAACTGTTCAAGCAATACCACCCATTCAATAGCTTCAACAGAATCTGCTTTCACCCCTCCCACCAATGCTTTAAATATTGATGCTATTTAGTTGCTAATTCCTCAAAGCTCATTTCTGGCCCATTTCAGAGTTTCTGGAACTTTTTATGCATCAGGAGTTCAGATCATATTTTTTAATAGAGCAGTTTTTGACTTGTCAAAATCTTTACTTTCAACATTGTTCATCTGCCCCAATGCTTCCTTCCCCTTGCCATAACTAGTGGAGACAGGTGAAAGCTCCAGGTCTCTTTGGGCAGATTGGCCTCGATACAGACCTTTTCAAATGAATTTAAAAACATGTCCATATCCTCCCCTCTTTAAGCTCAGTCATTAATTTTGAATTTAGCTTGTACCCCAGTCCTGGAGATTCAGACCCAATCCCACTATTGCCACCAAATCTGTCACGAGTCCTTGGCCCCCAAACCCCAGACAGCCCAGTAGGAGCTTTTGTTTGCAGAGAGGCTCCCCCTTTTCAAGAACTCATGAGCAGCTGTAAGGGTTCAGGAAGAAGTCACCAACCTTCCTTTTCTCAGTGGGAGGGTGGAAACTGTAGTTTTGAGTTCTCTTGACTCTGCACTAGTTTCAGTGTGTGAAGCCCAACACGGCCACTGGCTACATCTTGCCTAAGTAGTTTTGCATGATAGATGAGCGGTACTGTCCTTCAAGGCACACAGTCTTTTCAAAACCCTTCTGCTAAAATGTTAGATCACACAATCAGACCCCAGGAAGAGTTGATAAAAAAATCATAAAAGTTTACTTAAAATAAAAGCAATACAGAAAATTCTACAATTTGGAAGAACTTTGAAATGCAGACAATATCAAAAGTAAAACTGGATGGTTTACAGAAAACACTAGATACTGTTATTCTAAACTATACCTTGTTTTGATGTGAAACTCCAGACAATATTTTAAATGTCCTTGTAGAGATGAGTCCTTAAGCAACAGTTTTGTAGCAAGTGTGTACCAAGTCACTTCTTCTGAATATCCTTTTAGAAAGTCTTCAGGTGCTTTCCTTTGTGAAAAGTCTTGGTTTCCAAAATTCTAACTTAAAAATCAGAATTTTATGTTCAGTATGTGAAAAGTCAAAATTCCACACACTCAGATCTGGTTTTAGAGATTTTTACAGGCCTTCACATATACTTCTGGTTTACAAGTATATGCCAGCTGGGCAGGCTGTCTGACCCCCAGCTAAACTGTTCGTCAACTGCCCTGAATTCAAAATGTGTGTCTGATAATAGACATGATGGTCAAATATTTGGGACACACCCACCTTTTTTTTCCCTCTGTGGTGGGGTTAAATGATCTGAAGACAATACATATATTAGGGTGCAACAGTATACCTTTTCCTGCAGGTGTTACTATGGTTTCATGTCAACTCCAGTAACATCTGGTCCATGCATTTGGCTTAACCCCAATCCCTAAGTCATCCCCCGACCTTTTCCCATCATGGAAAGCTACAGTGGGATATTTTATACTTTCCTGGGCCATATGCCTGTCTCCCTTATCTGGAGACATACCATCCACCCTAGCCATTATAGCAAATCTGGCTATTTTGTATTCTTAGTCCTAAAAGCCTTTTAAAGAGACAGTGTCTTATTTCTAAAGTACATTACAGCATATACATAATAAACCCACATAAATGGCTCTAGTCCCATCATGTGACACGCACTAGCATCAAATTGTAAACATTTGAAGAAAACTGAAGTGCTCCCAGAGCTTTGAGCAATCATTCCCCTACATTATGTTACTGGGTTGTAAAGATAGATAGGCCGAAACCTGAGATAATCAGCATTAGGAAAATTCCTACGAGTAAAGCCTTAGAACAAACATTGATTAATGTTGATTGGTCCTTAATGGACTGTATTCAATCAGTGAATTTGGCATTGGATTATTTAATAACTAAATTTAATCACATTTTTGATGTGGGGGAATTCAAGAATGCATGGGACAGACATAAGGCAATTCTTGTGGGGGGAAGGAAGAAATAGACTGTTGGTTAATTAGGATCTCCAGCTTATATAGTAGGTGGGGAAATGAGCAAACTAGGTGGGCCAAGTGGTCCTTATCTGCCATCAGAATCTATGTTTCAATGTTTGCATCAGTAAAGAACTTGATAAAAAGAGGGTGACCTTAAATTGGTTAACAGGGGAAGTTAGACAATAATGAAGGATAGGAATAGCATATGGTTAAAATTTAAACACAGTAGATTAGAAATAGACAAAATAAACATTTGCAAAACAGATGGAAATTGACTGCCCAAAAGGCTAAGACTGACTATTTTCAGAAAAAAAGCAAAGGGAGGAAGCAGAAACCCAAGGTTATTCTGGGACAGTATTAATCAAATCTTGGGAAGGGACACAAAGGTAGTGCCTAAAGCCATGTAAAGTAATGGGGGTCTGTTGGTAGAATCATTTGTTGTAGCAAATGAGTTCAGTATTTTTAGCTCATTGTCAGCACAAACAAATACCATCCCTGTTGTGAATGAATAAAGGGAGGGAGACCGGAAAAGAGGTAGGACATTTTATTTTACAGAGAAGAAAGTATTAAAAGAACTAAATAAAATAAATACAAAAACAAGAGTGGGAAGTGATTGTCTGGACACTAAGCTCTTGAAAATAGCTATAAATGAAGTTTCAGTTCCTGTTAGAAAAATATTTGATTGATCCCTGTGTACACGAGAGATTCCAGAACTCTGGAAACAGGCAGTGGTAGCCCCCGTGTAAAAGAGGTTGATGTTATGGTCACAAGCAAGGTAATCAAATTCTGTCACCACTGTTTAAGGTACTGGAAAGGAGTGTGTGTATGAACAATCGATGAGGCATATTGAAGATTGTGATAGTTTACCTGAAGCACAACATTAATTTTGTAGGAGATATAGCACTACAAGTGCCCTGTTGGAGTATAGAGACTTGCTAGGTGGTGCCTTGGACAGTGGGAATATAGCTGGGGCAGTCTATATTGATTTATTCAAAGCTTTTGATTTAGTGGGCCATTAAGTACTGTACTTGTGGAAAGATTATTTGAACTTCACTTGGCATGGAATATGAGCAACTGGTTTCAAGACTATTTGGCAAATGGAAGGCAAAATGTAAAATTAGACAATGTTATTTCAACACTAAAATTTGGTAGTATTTGAGTTCCGAAGGGGTCAATATTAGGACTGTTGTGTTTTAGTCTCTTCCTTAACAGATTGATTTATGTTTGCCAGGACTGCAAATTCATCCTTTATGGTGACGAATCCTGGCAATCAGTGTCAAGACTGTTGCTTCTCTTACTAGACTACTTCTGGAAAACTTTGAAAGAGTTCAAGAATAGGTTACAAAGAGTAAACAAGCATTAAACGTCATAAATACTAAATAAATTATGCTTTGTAGTTAAAAAAAAGACTGGAATATGTGACTAATTAAAAATTAATCAGTTACAGATGAGTTACCAGAGCTAGTACATTTTTTTTACATACCTTGGTGTTTATTTAGACAGCGCACTGTCTTTTACTAAACACGTAGATAATGTAGTAAAATAATTAATACAAGATTGGTTTATTATATAGAAGCAAAAAATAATTTCAATCAGGTAACTCATAAGTTGCCGGACCAGTTGAGCAGAGGGCTGATTCATTTAGATTCCTTACCAATCCCATGCTGATGAACCAAGTTTGGGAATGAGCTTGGGCTGCCAGGGGTTAACTGAGTGGAGGGAGGGCTAGGAGAGCATAGAGTTGCCATCTAGCATCTCTCCTCTCCCAGAATGGAGAGGGCAGCTTCTATGGCTCTTGGCTGCCACTGGGTGGAGATGCAGTGGTAGCACTGAAATTGGGCAGGGGGCAGGCACTTAGCCAGGTGGGTAGAGTGGGGCCATTGGTTCAGGAGCACATGCACACCTCCATGAGCATGTACTTCTGTGTCTGCTATGGCCCCAGGGAGATAGGAAGAAAAACAGGGATAATCCTACTGTATGTCTCCCCATCGCCTAGCATGACAGCCCTGAGCACTTTCAGAATCCCACTCCATGTAGATCCCTGCTGGATGGATGGGGGGGAGTGGCAGATGAGACTGGGGGTGTTGGGGCATGTGCCTGATGAAAGGCATAGGTGGTGACAGAGGGCATAAAGCTCTGTGGAAAAAAGGAAATTCATAAGCTGGTTGATTAATTTAACATGTTCTGTTACAAATTATAGATTGCCCATCTATGCTCTGGCTATGGACAGTGTACTGTCTAGACTGAGAACATCATATAATCAAACATACAGGTTTGTATTGAATACAAAAAGAGATGTCCACCATTATGTTCTCTACCAGCAAATGGATAGACTTCCTTTAGATGCCAGAATTGATTATTGTGACAGCATTTGGTGTTGGAAAATTATTAATGGACAAAGCACTAGTAAACTGAACATGCTGATATCAAAATGTTTGGATTTATACTGCACTTGAGACACAAAAATTCTGCAGCTAAAAATATGTATCTGCAGAACAGTTTTGGGTCAAATATCTTTTAAGAATAGAGCAATAAAAACTTGGAACTCATTTCCACTGAATGTAGTAAATTGCCATGAAAGAGGATAATTTGAGCGTGGTCTGAGATTATAATTGAATTATTTCATATCCTGTATATGTTTCAGATAGAACTGTTTGTAAAACGATTTACAAGAATGGTTTGTGACTATACTTGAATGATCTTGTAAAAGGTATTGCTATGTGTCCATTTTCAAATACTTGGACATCTGGCTTGACTGTCACCTCCATTTCTCCAAGCACATTGACGCAATTCATAAAAAGCTTCATCCTAAACTTGGTGCCCATTATAGGCGTAAAAGCTGCATCCTCCTCCCTGCGCACCATGACATCCTCACCAAAATGATTCTTCCCACCTTCATTTACAGTGATCTTGTCTATGATGCTGCCCCTAAACCCACCCTGGCCAGACTGGACCCTCTTTTTCACTCCTTCTGCTGTTTTGCTCTCAACAGCCCTTACCGCACTCACCACTGTACCCTCTACTATTCTCTTTCCATCCCTTCACTTGAAGATTGCCATCTTTCCCACGTTGCCACATTTACCTCAAAATTCTGGCTATCCTATCTACCCTCCCCCCCATCTTGACTTCCTAATTTCTTCCTCCACCCCTTCTTTCTCCAACCCTTCATCCTATTCTCTTTGTAACTCTGGGTTTCATTCACTCAATCTCCCTCCCAATAAATCTCTTGCTGGCCAATCTGCATTCTTTTTCCTCTTTCCTAAACTTTGGAATTCTCTCTGCTCCCTCTAAATCCTCCCTCTCTTCTCTTCTCTTCTCCTTCACACATCTCCCCTTCTTGCCATTGTCACTATTGTGTTAGGCCTTGCTTTTCATGGCTGCTGATTGCAAATGTGCTGTAACTGCTGTCATTGTATCCTGCATTTTTTGTATACTCATTAACTGTTGACAATCTTAATTGCACTTATTGTTGTTTATATGTTATTATACTTTGGTTACTTTTTGATGCAACTGTATATCACATATTCTGTATTTGCCTCTTTCTTGTCTGTAATATCATATGTTCATTCCAAATGTACTCTCTGTATAATACATTGTGTGCAATCTCTATTTATATTGTATCCATTATTCCCTTCCCTCAGGACACATCTGGAGACAAGCTATTTGAGCACAATATATTTTTTCTAGTGAAATACTTTAATAAATAAATAAATACACATTGTATGCCATATATTATATGCAAGGCCCCTGGAATTCTGCAGTTGCAGAATTTGCCGCAGAATTACATCATGCCGCAGAATATATATAGTGCCGCAGAATTCATTGTTTTTGGTAAATTTTCTTATAAATATACTGTTTTTCCATAGTGTCAGCTTTCTTTCCCATCTCATTTATCCTGAAGCCCTCCTCTATGCTCAGCATATGATGTTATCGATTACATCACATCATAGTTAGTCAATGACAGGACTGTGTTCTGCGCAGAAGTGAATAAATCATGCATGAAATCAGAAAATGCTGCACTTGAAGTCTGAAATTCTTGCATGAAATCAGAAAATTCTGCCGCAGAACACCAGGGGACCTGATTATATGTTTTAATGTCCATTGTACTGTAAATTTAACTGGGTCACTTTTGAAAACAGACATGTGTTGCCTAACTGTCACTCCCTATTAATAAAATTGAAAAAGAAAATGAAATCGAGCTGGACAGTACAACAGTCCAGTAGTAAATCCACTCTTGGAGCAAGAAAGCATGGATGACAACAATCCTAACTTGAAAGCTGGTCATGTCTAGAAAAACTGACTAGCCTGAGAGCTTCATGTACTTTGAGGTCTAGGAATTACAAGCACTCAAAGAGACATAGTGGTGGAAAAATGGCTGGGGCACCAATGAGGCATTCTGTCTATTTTGGAAAAGGAACATGTGACTCTCTTTTGAAGGGAGTGTGTCACTGTGAAGAGCAAGGAAGATATGAGGGGCTTAAGAAGTAAAATGGAGTCCAACAGGTCAAGTTAAGAGAAAAAGGGAGTGATAAAATAATCATCCCAGAAGGAACTACTGGATGAGAAGTACAGTAACTCAGCTAATCAGATGCAGTGGTGATATGTGCTTTGTGAAAGTTACATTTCAGAAGTGAAATTCTTGCGGTATTACCTGTGGTATTACCTACAGTATTACACTACACTGATTTTTCTGGAGATACTTTTGTTAATTAATAATTTGCGGTATTTCTACTGAAATTTCAAGTGCACAGAAGCACATTTATTTATTTGCTTTTGTTAACCAGGTAAGCACATTAGACTGCACGTGCCTATTTTCAGGTGCAACCCGGGAGGATTACAAGTGTATAAATCAGAGTAAACAGGTAGACAGGGTGCACACAAAGCATTGAAACAATGGTTGCACTAAGAGGTACATTGTTATTATCGGGCAGACAGGGTTCATACAGGAGCAACAGACACAGTGAAATTGGGGCGAGGGGTAGAATAGCAACAAGTAGAGGCATGGGAGAAAAAATAAAAGTACATAACAACAAACATCAAGCTAGCTAGGTACATGGAAGAGCTTTAGGCTCATACGTTTTGTCAGGAGGTAGATGACTGTGTGGTACAGGCCTGGGCAGCAAATGCATACAGGACAAATCATGGGCAATAGGTTGTCGGTGTGGGGGGGACTTCTGGATGTGGGCACTCAAATCATGGTCATCTAGGCCAGGAAAGAGCACCGTATACAGAAGATGGGACAGGTGTCATCGAGTTTGCCAGCACCATAATCAACAGGTGGGTCAGATGGACTTGAGCTTGCCGGATGGAAGAAGTGCTAGTAGAGGCCGGGGTCTTCATGCCCAGACTGTTGGAACACGTTTGGTGGCTCTCAGACACAGAGGCAGGCAGAGGATAATTTTAGGAAGCCCCATAAGGAGGCTTTAAAACAGGGATGGGAGGTAGTGGAGTGAGTATTAGCAGGAAGGGAGTTCCACAGTTTGGGTGCATAGGCAGAAAAAGCCTGATCCCCTATTTGGGTGTGAGTTTAGGGACCAGGAGGATCAGACAGTCTCTGGATCTTAGTTGGTAGGTGGGTTAGCAGGTTTGAGGAAAGAGGTGAGTATGGGGGAAGTGGCATTTCTGACAGTATTGTCAATGAAGTTGCCAAGGACAAAGGTGCAATGGTATTCTGGGGGAAGCCACTCCATTCCGGAGTGTAGCTCACAATGGTGTGTGAGGAGAGGAGTGGGAGTGGTGAGGGCAAAATGGAATACATTGTTGTACACTGTTCCCCATTTGGAGAGACTGGATTTTGGAATCTGGACAAAGGATACCAAGCCATAACTGAGCATGGGTAGGACGATCCCTCTAGCAATGCCGAGATGTGCGGCTGGGGTGAGACAGCCTTTAGCTCTGTAATCCATGCCCAGCTTGCAGTTTGTGGCCTTACAGGCATTCTGAATGTAGAGTGAGAGGTCCAGTTGTGGGTCAAGGGTGACACCCAGGTACTTGACCGCATCTGTAACATTCAGGAGGGAACCATCAGCTCCCAAGATATTGAGAGAAGCTTGGCATGATTTTATCTTGGCCGAGGAGCCAAAAAGCATGGCCTGGGTCTTAGTGAGATTAATGGTTAGCCTGTGGTCCTCAAGCCAAGTCTGGATGTGGTTTAAGTCATGGTTTTACTGGGAGTTAATGTCTTTAATGTCCCGTGAGCTGACCAAGATGACAAGATCATCCACATACAGGATGGAGTGCCCATTGGCAGATACTGATGGCAGCTCATTTACGAATAGGGAAAACAAAATGGGTCCAAGGATGGAGCCCTGAGGTACCCCACAGGTCACCTGGGAAGGTTTAGAGAGGGTTTTGTTAAAGACAGTATATTGCTGCCTCCCAGTGAGGTAGTTGGAGAACCAGGCATGGGCAGGAGGGGAGAAACTAACAGACCAAAGGTAGAATGCAGGAACGAGTGATCAACCAGGTCAAAGACTTTTGAGAGATCAATGTAGATGGCTCCTGTCAACTTACCATGGTCAATAGTAGACCTGATATCTGAGGTGACAACTGCAAGGGCTGTAGATGTGCTGTGCCCTTTTCTGAAGCAGTGTTGCGCTTGGGAGAGTAGCTTATAACTCTGAAGGTAGTGAGTGAGCTTGGAGGCAACTACTTTCTCAAGTAGCTTGCAGATCGCCAACAGGATCGCAATAGGGTGGTAGTTATTGGGATCCTTAGGGTCGCCATGCTTGAGTACAGGGATGACCCTAGCCACCTTCCATACCTCTGGGATGGTTCCCGAGATTAATGAAGTGTTGAATATGTGAGAGATAGGCCAGGCTAGGGGGATGCCCCAAGGCAGAGAAGTTTCAGCTCTAGGCTGTCGTGGCCAACTCCAGTGTGAGGGGAGAGACTAGCAAAGAGCCTCTGGGTCTCCAAGGTGGTGACAGCCTCTAGGTAGAAGGAGGGTTGTCTGGGGGCCCCATCATGGGAGGACCCAGGGTCACTGGGCTGAGGGGTTAGGGGAGGGAGCAGCTGGGTCAGAGAACTGGTTGCTAAAAGCATTGACAGTTGTGAGGGGGTTATTGCAACTGACCCCTCCAAGCAGCAAGTCAGAGGCCTGGGCATCGGCTGACCCCTCGACAGAGTTTTTAATGTTTTGCCAGAAGGTCCTGGGGTTGCTGGCTGAGGATATCAGGGCAGACTGGCAGAATTCGCTCTTAGCAGAGTGGATGGCTCTCTTGCAGGAGTTCCTCAGCTGTCTATATTTGAGGAAGTTGGTCCTGGAGTGGGTGGATTTGAATCTCACCCAGCATTTGTCCCATTGCTTCATGAGGGAGAATAGGCCACCATGGAGCCACTTGGTAACCGTGCCCCTTACCCTCCTTTTCATTAGGGGTGCATGTTTGTTTTGCAGGGTGTGACGACAGCGAGGAAGATGTCAAGGGCCTCTGTGAGATCACTCATGGCAGTGACCCGGGACCAGTCAGTTTGCTGGAGGTCAGCAAGGTAGTGTTCAGTGCTAAAGCTTGAGTAGCCCTGCATCTGGATCACCTTGCTAGGGATTTTGGGGGGGGGTGAGATGCCCCATGTGCAATAGGTGGGGGAGTGATCATAGGTGGCATCACGGAGGACACCTGAGGAGACTATTCTATCAGGCCTGTTACTCAGTACCCAGTCAATGAGGGATCCTTTCCCCCCATGTGGGTAGGGCCTCATGGGTTTGGTGATGAGTTGGGAGAGGACAAGGCCCAATAGAAGAGGCTCATACAGCTTGGCATTGCCCCTAACCAGTTTAAGTTGAGGTCACCCAGGACCAGTAGCTCATTAGAGTCCACTCTGTCATTAAGGCAGTCGAGTAACGAGGAGAGCCAAGCATTCCTCCCTTTGGAGGATTTTAGGCACATACCATGCAGATCTTTTTTGTACTGCCTAGAAGGAGGAGGGCTTGCAGAACTCACAGATAGAGGGAGTGCAGGTGGTGTGCCTAATGAAAGACACGTTCAGATGCCCCTAGTAGTAGAGGAGCACCCGGCCCCCCCCGCTTTTTCACTTCTCTGTCCAGCCTGATAAGGTGGTACCCAGGGAGAGCACATAAAGAGCCTTTGGTGTGCGGCTTCAGCCAGGTTTCAGTAACCCCCAAAAAGTAAGGGTTGTAGTGAGCCACCCAGGTGGTTAGCTCTGCTAGGTTAGGTAGTAGACTACTTACATTCAGGTGAGCCAGCTTTATGCCTTTGGTAGATATCCAGGTAGGAGAGGGCTTGAAGGAGGGCAAGACAGCCTGAGGCCCAGGGGATTGAGCTGTTTATTTATTTATTTATTGAAATAGTTTCACCAGGAAAGGCACACTGAGCAACAAGATGCTCATCTCCCGGTGCGACCTGGGGGGGAGGGGGTAGGATAACACGCAGGTTATCAACTGAACAAATAACAGAGGCAAGTAGCAGCATATGGATACAAGTGCATTAAACGACAAGCAACAACACATGGAGTGCATTAGATATTGTATGGCGCATATAACAATTACTTGACATATAGTAGCAGTACAAGGGAAAATTTAGCACACAGTAATATGCAGGTATAAGCAACAGGAGACATAGAACACATGACTGTGCAGGACAAAAAGGCACAGGACAAATGTGCATAGGTTGGGGCTATATGTTACATTTATAGCAAAGCTAAGGCCGCTGATCGGGCAGTGGGGAGGGGAGCAATTGGTGCATGGCCGAGTCAGGTACAGGAGCAATTAGTAGTGAGGAAGTTAGCTAGGGTGGTAGAAAGAGAGTGGGCAGAGGAGGAATGCAAATTTGTAGTGGGAGATCATTCCATAGCTTGGGTAACCGGTGTGAGATGGCTGCTTGCCCGGCAGCAGTCTTCCGCCTAGGGATTGATAGTTGGCAGTAGTCGCAGGATCTAAGATAATGGGTGGGGAAGGGGGCAGCTGAGAGCACAGAGGAGAGGTAGGAAGGGATGGTGCCAAGCCATAGGCCTGCCCTGGTCTAGCTGTGCCCCCAGCCAGGCCAGGGAGGACTGAGCACCCCTGGGGAGACATCCTAAAAGCCACGGGTGGATTCAGTACAGGCGAGTTCCAGGCCTAGAGCCCCGGGCAGCCCAAGAGAGGCAGAGACCAAGACTAACCCAAAAACAGTGGCAGTGAGTTATACTGACAGAGGCCTGCTTGTGACAGTCACCCCACACCAATTTAGAAACAGGTAGCAGCCTTGAAAGATGCTAGGCCCAGATTGCCATGGCACAGGCGGCAGAAAGCTGTAGTGTAAAGGCCCAAGGGTAGCAGTTGCTGGTCAAACCAGACAAGGGGTAGGAATTGAGCAACTCAAGCAAAATACAGTACCAGAACAAGTACTTAGAGACACTATATCTAGCCGGCAGAAGCAAGTATATTATACTGGCCCTATACACAACACCAGTGAGGCAGTGAGATATGATATAATACATACATATGACTGCAAGTCCATAAAAGTCCAAGAATTTTGGCTGTAAAATACAATCCAGCAATGGGAAAAAATACATGCCCTAAGAAACACCAGTAAGTACAATCCAGTGATGGGAACAGTAAGAACAAGGCAAGAAGAAAAGTTCTGGCTACAAGTCAGATTGAGAGCCTGGATTCAACCCTAGCTAAGCCAGGATATGAGGCAACGCACTGATCTGAGCCCCCACAGAGTCAGTCAGGGGATCAATCCTAGAACAAGACCCAGAGGGCTTTGGGAGATGCAGCACTAGACCCGCTGTGGTGACAGGTAGAGAAGA
The DNA here is from genome assembly GCA_016271365.2 of Neoceratodus forsteri. Classification (NCBI taxonomy): domain Eukaryota; kingdom Metazoa; phylum Chordata; order Ceratodontiformes; family Ceratodontidae; genus Neoceratodus; species Neoceratodus forsteri. The sequence continues at coordinate 423,283,524 of CM057451.1, forward strand.
CGTGGCCTCGGGCAAGTGAGAGGGGCTGGGGAGCATTTAATGGGAGGAGGGAACGGGGGGTGGGTGGAAAAATTTTCCCCACACAGTACTGCAGCCCACCGAACCACAACCCCTGCAAATTCAGAAAGTAGTCGTACCATGGAAGATTAGCGCCCAGCACAGGCAGCGAGGAGCAGGTATACAAAAATCCACCCAGTTAATCGTAGCAGTGATGCGGCATCTGGTCGTTGGGGGGTGCCATAATGAAAGGGCTCCCAAACCACTTCCCCCAGGTCCATGTTGTAGAGGACTGTGCCGCCAGTTCCAGAGGGCAGCTTTAAATCAGGCTGGTCTGTGACTGGGAAACCAATCAAACGCTAGTGCTGGATTTGAAATTGGCACCAGAAATCTCCCCAGTCTCCGGTCAGGAACAATGATGAGACTCCCAAAGGCAGAAATTTTCCCTGTACAATACTGCAGCCCACTGAACCACAACCCCTGCAAATTCAGAAGGCAGTCCCACCACGGAAGATCAGTGCCCAGCACAGGCAGCGAGGAGCAGGTATACAAAAATCCACCCGGTTAATCGTAGCAGCAATGCAGTGTCTGGTCATTGGGGGGGTGGGTGCTGTAGTGAAAGGGCTCCCAAACCACTTCCCCCGGGTTCACATTGTAGAGGAGCTTTGTTAGATATCTGAATCCAATTACATTGGGTATGCATGCCAGATTTCAGGTTTGTACCTGCAATAGCAGGGAATTTACAACATCCACATTTGAGAATGTTATAGAAATTTTTACACGTCATTCCATAGTAAAAATGTAACAATAATAATGACTGAGTTTACTAATAGCAATGACTAGAAGGTGTTACAGCCAGTTGAGCCACAATCTCATTTATTACAGTGTTATTTTAAGTAGAGAGTATGTAAGCAGGTACATAGCAGTTTACACAATTTAAAATTTCACATATAAAATACCAAATACTTTATGAAACCTAAAGACACACAATAATCATAACAATACATTTTAGTAACATGGAGAAGGTTTTAGAGTTGTCCATAAACAATCCCTTAATCCAGGAAAATGGCACCATACTATTTCTGTATAGCCAGAAAGTCATCAGAAGAAAATGTTAGGTTCTGGTGCCTCTAAGTGAAAAAGATGTATGACCTTTTCTTCTTTTAAACTATGGCACATCAAATTCTCATCCAAGGGATGCATGAATCCTTGGGTTTATTAGACACATTATGGCATTTGATTTTTAATGCATTAGCACATAAACTTTACTGAGTGCAACTTCCACCTGGTTTTCAAAGTAAGTCAGTTTAGCTGGTAAAGGAGAGGACAATGGTGTGAGAGTCAGGAGCATCCCATATAAACCTAGCCTTCTTGTTTAACGCACATCTATAGTAGTTTGTTCCCACAGTGGTCTCCCATACCACCATACCCCAAGTCCTCTTAGTCTATAGTAGTCCTTAACAAGATATTTAAAACTTACAAACAGATGTCACTAGAAAGAAATGCCTTGTGTTTATGAAGAAAACCTAGCCTTGGTCCCAGTTTCTTCAAAGCTGCTTGAATATAATCACTCTGTTTTAACTTAGCTTCCAAATAATGCCTAATAATTATATCTCTGGACTGAACAAAGCTAAACTTGTCCAGAGCTGTGGATAACTACTGTAATAAGGAATTCCCAGAATGTAAACTCTGTACCAAATAACATTCCTGCTTCAGGGAAAAGAACTGATTAGATTGAAGGCATCCCCACCCATGGGCGGATGGTCACGAGGGCCAGACTACTGAAGCCCTCCCTCCAGCACAACATAGAACAGCATAGCAGGTATGGATCTCCTGCTGCTGGAAACAACGCTGCATTGGGCACTATCTGCTGCCTCTCTGTAAAGCAGAGAAGAGCAGATTTGGCACTCTTTTTTGCATTTGAAAATCGGACTCCTGCACTCTTTGCTAGGACAAAGAACATATTTGGCACCCTTTTCTGCGTTTGAAAATCAGACTCCTACACTCTTTGCTAGGACACTCTTGGACTCCTGCTTTATTTTCTGTCAGTGTAGAAGTGGAGATAGTCTCTCTCACTCTACAAATCTGTGAATGTGAGGGCATTTTACGTGCATCCTAAGTCTACTTTAATTAATTATTTGAAAGTTACACTGCTTGTTATCTGCAACCTAAATTTACTTTAACTAATTATTTGAAAGCTACTCTGCATGTTACCTGCAACCAAAGTTGACTTTATTTATTTGAAAGTTACACTGCATGCCTAAGGAGTGTATAGGTTGTTGTTTAACTGGTGCTATTTTTTTTTCCACTACAATCCAGCTCAAACCTAGTGTGCCTTTAGAGACCTACAGTCAGGGTAGCTGATTAAATGTGACTCCCTACCAGCAATTCTTATAAAGCAGGACCATTTAACTTAATTACCAGCAAACCTCTCTGCTGACCTGTACACTGAGTTAATGAATGCAGGAGTGTTTAACTTAATTTTTAGCAACCTTCTACTGACCTGTTGCTCAAGTACTTAAAAGCAGGTTTCTCTGAAACTTAATTTCAGCTTCAGTTGCTCCAAATTCCCTAAAGAGCTGAATCCTTCCCCTTTCCATACACTCCTTCCCCTTAGCAGTAGCAAAAGACCCATACCTGCCTATAACAAGTGTCTCTCCTCTCTGCATATTTCTGCTTTGGGGAACAGAACTGATCAGATTGAAGGCCCCCCCCCCAACGGGTGGAAAGTCACAAGAGCCAGACTACTGAAGCCCTGCCTCCAGCACAGCATAGAACAGCACAGCAGGTACAGATCTCCTGCGGCTGGAAACAACGCTGCATTGGGTACTATCTGCTGCCTCTCTGTAAAGCAGAAGAGCCCTAGCGATGCTGCGCATCAGCTCCCCACCGCCCACACCACCCTTGGTCAGCTCTCCTTTATATAGGGTTGAGGCTGATAGTGAGGCTGAGTGCTGAACCAATCAGCTCACTTCTCCATTAGCAGCTTATAGCCATCAGCCACTTGAGGCAGCACTGTCTCCCTTCTCCAATTAGTATCTTCCTTGGCATTCCTTCTTTATTTATCTCTCCTACCTACTCTATTAAAGTACCACCAGAGGCTTTCATCTGCTGCTCAGCATTGTACTGCTTCTGCAATTATCCTGGAATACCTCCTGTTCTCTATACTGCTTCTCCCATTAGTAGCTCCACCTATCTTTGCTTACCTTCTGTCTTTCTTCACTTTCATCTCCCCATACAACTCTTAATACTGTGCTACAAGAGGCAGCTTCCTTTACATCTCAAACCCCTGCCTTCTCTCCCTGCCCTCAGCTTGCTATTCCTTGCCCTAAAATGTTCGCATTAATCTTCACCTGTCATCCTCCTCTACCAGGACTGCCCATTCCTTAGCCCATGGCTCAACCTGCTGATGCCATCCCTACACAACCTTGGCTCCCACCTACTCTCCCATTCTCTATAGCTCACTTGTCAATCCCACCAATGCATCTCCCAGCTGTCACCTTCCACCACCACCCGCCATGTCAAATTACATTTCTCTCCTTCCCTTCTCTCTCCTCCCTGGCCATTCCCTGTTCAGGCAGCAAATATGTTAAGAAGCATCATACCAATATCAGCAAGCAGCATGTGCTTGCCCTCTGCAGAATACTTGCCCTTCTGCTCCTGATTTCAGGCAATGTACACCCCAACTTGGGTCCCCTCTTGCACAACTCTAGCACCTCGCATGATGGTCTGAGAATGACTGCTATGAACATCTGCAGCTTGCCCAAGAAGTTAGCACCTCTACAGTGCTGGATGCTGCAACATCAATTGGATGTGCTAGCCCTCACGGAAACCTGTCTGTCAAAGAACACTCCAAACACCTCTGTCACACTACCAGGCTTCACCCTTTTAGAGCCGACAGAATTGGCAAATAAGGTGGGGGGTTTTACATCCATGACTCCCTGTTATGCCATAACCCACTGGCTCCATCTCTGGATCACGGAGCACAAGCCCTGACAATAAAACTCACACCAGACTGGTCTAGAGCCCCTATCACCATTACCATTACCATGGCTTACATCCCACCAAGAAACCAAGTCGCAGTCTTTCAATCTATGGCCTTCTATATCTCTAGCTTCCCTCCCAAAACCAAACACATTATACTACCATCATTCCATCAGTCATCTCCTACCCCCCACCCCCACACTCCCAGTCCATGGTGGTAGTGGACCATCCTTCTCCTTCGTTGAAATGGAGCATGTGGACTATGCCCACTATGACATGATTTGTTAAATAATTTATTAAACTTATTTCCCAATATATTTGGATGAATCACACTTTTATCATACAGCCTAACAACTTCCAGTAACCCAGCAGAAATGCCTCCCTCTAATTTGCTTAAGGCTTTCCAAAGGCTGAAATATGAACCCCTGCAAAACAAAAAGTGCTTAACTGAATCTCACCATATCTATTAATTTAATCAACCCTTCCAAGAATGTTATACATACTAATTTACAGAAATCAAGCTCCACAGGTGTCTGAGTTATAAGCAGATAAATATTGCACCGGGCCCAGAACCAAGCCCTGCGGCACACCACTCATCACTGGTCCAGGTGTTGAGAGCTCCCCCCCACCCATTACATTCTCCCATGGAGCCAGTTCCTTATCCAGTTTGTCAGCTTCGTCCCCACCCCCACAGCAGCCAGCTTCCCCCTAGCATCCCATGAGGCACTGAATCGAAGGCCTTGCTGAAGTCCAAGTACAGGACATCTACAGCATGACCCATATCCAGATCTCTTGTTACCAAGTAGTAATATTCTATTAGATTGGTCTGACAAGACTTCCCCAAGATGAACCCTTGCTGCCACCCATCTTGGAGGTCATTACCCTCAAGGAACAACACCAGCCTCTCCTTTACCATCATCTCCATAAGTTTATCCACTATGGAAGTGAGACTGACAGGCTGATAATTTCCTGGCTCATCCCTAGGGCCACTCTTGTGTATGGGCACCACATGGGCCACCCTCCAGTCCTGAAACACCCATCCCATGTCCAGGGAGGTGCTGAACAGGTCTGCCAGTGGCTTGGCCAACACCTCAGCCATCTCCCTCAGCACCCTGAGGTGGATGTCATCAGCACCTGGTGCCTTGTCGACTTTTAATGCCCTCAGACATGCTAGTACTCTACTCCCCTCCATCATTCCATCAGTCATCTCCTACCCCCCACACCCCCACACTACCAGTCCATGGTGGTAGTGGACCATCCTTCTCCTTCGTTGAAATGGAGCAAAAGTATTCATTTAGTACTTCCACTTGTTCCTCCCTTTCCACCCACTCCACTCCCCACTTTATCTTCACTGTATGGTCTCTGCACTTCCTCTTTTCCCTGACAAATCTAAAAAAGTTCTTCTTCCCTGCCTTGATACCCTGCACTAACCATAGCTCCCTGGAGGCCTTGGCTACTCTCTCTCGCTTGATCACCTTCTTGGACCAACTCACATAAGCCTACCTGTCCTTTTCCTTCCTCGTTCTCCTGAACTTCTGATATGCAACTCTCTTCACCCTCACCCCCTCCAACACTTCTCTATTCAGCCAGCATGGTTTCCTGGCTCTGTACGTCTTGCTCCCAGTCCTGGTGTAAGCTTCTATAGCCTCTGTTAGCCCAGTTTTAATAATTTCCCACTTTTGCTGTGCATCCATCTCTGGCCTAATACCCTGAAGTCTCCCATGCAGTATTTCTCTCATCTTCCCGAAGTCCACTCTCCTAAAACTCACCACCTTTGTTACTGTGGCTCCAGACTCCCTGCCCAACTTGACAGTGAACCACACTGTTTGGTGGTCACTACCAGCTAGTGGGTCTTCCACCCTTATTTCCCTCCCTGTATCCTCATTTGACAGCACTGAGTCTAGCATGTTACCTAGTCATGTTGGCCCACTGACCAGCTGTGTCAGGAAACCATCCTGGATCATGTCCAGGACACTTGTTCCCTGTCTCTGGAGGTGGCAGGGGTGCTCCAATCTTCCCCTGGCAGATTGAAATCCCCCACAGTCACAACACTTCCTTTTCTATACATCCTCCTTATTTGCTCTGCTAACTCTCTGTCCAGTTCCACTGATTGGGCTGGTGGTCTGTACACCATCCCCAGCCACAGCTGTCTACCCTTGGAGTCCAGAAGCTGAATCCATAGTGCCTCTGTCCTTCCTTCCTCCCCCTCATCCCTCATGCATCTGATCCCTTCCCTCATAAAAAGTCCTACCGCACCCCCCCCAACTCTTGGGTCTTTCTTGTAATTTTATACCTCAGGATTGCCAGATCCCAATCATTGTACTGGGTGGCCCAAGTCTCAGTCACTGCAGTGACGTCCACACCTCCCTCCGAAAGGAGCATCTGAAGTTCTGCTGTTTTATTACCCAGGCTCCTCACATTTAAGGAGACCACCTTCCAGCTGTTCCCATCCATCCTCTCCCACTCAGCTCCTTGATCTGCCCCTCTTCACTCAGTAGTCTCCTTCCCTTACTCTCAATATTATCACAGGGGGCAGCGCATTTTGCACTCCAACCTGGTGACCGTGTATGCTTCCTCCCTGTGCCACTTCACCACTGCCTTTATCCATAACTAGGGGGTGAGCTCACTAGGCTCCCCTTTCTGGACCCTTTTCCTATCAGAAGTCCCCTCACCACCCCCTGTCCTAGTTTAAAGCCACCTTTGTTGATATAAATATCCCTCTATTCCACTATTTAGTAGTCCATTCCCCTCCCTGCTGAAATGTAAACTGTCCCCTGCATAGAGGTCATTATTGTCCCAGGTCCTTTCCCAGTCTGACACTAATCCATACTCCCTGGTGTGGCACCAATCCCTCAGCCACTCATTGAACTCCTCTATCCATTTTTTCCTCACTGTACTTGCACATGGTACTGGGAGTACCTCAGAGAATGCCACTGACCCCCTCCACCTCCTCACACTGCCTACCCAAATCCTCAAACCTCCCCTTTACCACCTCTACAGTCTCCCCCACCAAGTTGTTTGTACCCAGGCGCATCACTATGTGAGGTTTATTCCTCTCCTTCCGTGTACGCTTGAAAAGTGCCTGCCCCATGCATCTTGTGGTCAACCAGGGAATAGCCTCAACCCAGATATGACTGTGCCTTTCTCCCCTTCCACCCCACCTGACCCCTTTCAGCATAGAATCCCCCAGCACTAGCACCCTCCTTATTCTTGTCCCATACTCACTCCTCCTGTTTTCCCTATCCACATTTCCAGAGTCCACACTACCCTGCCCCTTATTACCTCTATCTGCACCATTTGTAATTCATACAACGTCTCCCCCTGTTTCTGCCTCTCCCTCTGCCTCTAACCTGCTCTTCCACTCCCCCCTTCTTTCCTTACCTGCCTGACTTCTGACTCCTGGGCCTTGACTACCCTTCCCCTCCCTTCTCCCACCAGTCTCCGACACCTACACTACCACCTTCGATACCAACACTGAACACATATTACTTGCTACCTCTGCAGTGGTGCCCATCTCCTCCTTCACCCTGCCCTCTACCTTCCCTACACTTACTGCCACTCTGCTCCCCTTACCCCCATCCCCCTTCCCTTCACCCCCATGGGATTTAACCCTGCTGTTCCTCCTCTGCTTCTCCCAGCTACTCCTCTCCGGGGTCCCTCCTGCCCTAGCCCCCCACCCTCTCTAGCTCCCTCCAGAACCCCTGTACCTCCTCTTCCAGTCTGCTCAGCCTGTAACAAATTGGACAACCCCCCTAGTTTCCATAGTATATTCATCCAAACAGCTGCCCCACAACCATTGCACCCTACTATCCTCCCTGTGTTTGCCATCCTCACTCCATGGTGCCCCAATTCCATTCACTATTCTTATGTCTCCAGCCACCCATATGGAAGCCCTTCCACCCCCCAATGTGATCCCCCCATAATTCCCCATTTTCCTTCCCTCCATTATTCACACTTAACTTAAACATAATCTCCATTTCTTATCACACAATATATACAGCAATAGCTGGATACTACATGTGACCTTACTAGCTTGCTTCCGAGTCCTTCTTTACCCCATTGGTCCCTAGCTTGCTAGCTCAGTATCTCTATTTGACACATTTATACATGATCTTGTCAGTCGGAACTTTCAACTTTATTTATGCAGTTACCCTTCTTAAACCCAATCCTTTCAGTAAAACTTTCAAACTTGCAACTTTGAAACATTTAAACCATAAACTCCAACTAGTGAATGCCTGAGTGTCAGAACTTCTCCCCCACCTATTAACTTTAAGATTTAGCTCATATGGGAAGTTTGCAATTGAACAGAATCAGACCCAACACTGACCCCCGTGGCAACCTGCTCATCACCTCTCCCTCTCCAGAGTACTCCCTGTTTAGCACAACATTCTGATTCCTGCCATTCAGCCAGTTCTCCACCCACAGAACTATTTTAGGATGCACCCCTAGGCTGTGAAGTTTGTTAATCAACCTTCTGTGAGGGATGGTGTTGAAGGTCTTTATGAAGTCCAGATAAGCCACATCCACCACACTTCCCTGGTCCGCTACCTTAGTTACCCAGTCATAATGTAGATTAGTACAATGAGATGGTGAAAATCATAGTGCTTATCTTAAATACAGTAAAAGTTAGGGTTAGATGTATAAGTAAAAAAAATGTCATATAAGGCAGTGTATGTGTGTTACTGTGTGTGAGGCAATGTTCTATGTGTGTAGAACATTGCCTCACACACACAGTAAGGCAATGTTCTATGTGTGTAGACAGTGCACTGCTATGTTATACTGGAATATATATGCATATATGTTTATATGTATTCATGTATGTGTATCACAACAATTAGAAAGTGCTGTGAGGTGTCTCAGTGGTTAGTGAAAAAATTGCTAATCTACATTCCCCCACTCTCTAGTTCAGTTTCAGCTGTATGCATACTCATTTCTGATTCAAATGAGGTGTCTAGTGGCAACCCCATCTTCCAATGTCCCTCAGAGCCTGACAAGAAGAAAATGGTCCCTCAGTGTCTTTTTTTTAATCTGTAAAAATGTGAGTAGATAGTGCATGGCTATGTTACACTGGAATATATATGCATATATGTGTATATGTATTAGTCATTGTGCAGTACAAGTCACATTAAACTGTTCCACCAATGAGTTGGTTTAACATTGTTTTTTACAGCTGGCAGTGCACTGGCAACTCATATTGCATTGTTCTTCAATCCTTTACCATCTCAAGATCAATGTTTGTAAAATGGTTTTGCAGCTCAGTTAGTATGTGTCTGCAGTCTAGTCACAATGCAATGCAAAGTTGCATTTTAACCCTTAAGAAATAGTTTGTGCAAGGCTTTGTACTGGATCCAGCAACACTTATGCAATAGTCAGAAAGCTAAAACAACTCATTGGAGGAACAGTTTAATGTGACTTGTACTGTACATGTATCATAACAATTAGAAAGTGCAGTTAAGTGGCTCAGTGGATAGTGTAAAAATTGATAGTTTGCACATTTCTCACTGCCCACAATACCATTATTTTGCAGCCATATTGGCTCCTGCTAGGGTTTGTACTTATCTGGCACCCTATCCAAAGGCTCTGGGCTGCTGTCACTGCCACCCATCAGGTATGGGGTCCCCAGTGCTGCTGCTGTCACCCATGAGGAAAAGGGGCCATAGTGATGCTGCCGTCTAATGCTGCTGCCATTATCCCTGCTGGATGGGAGCCATAGTTCTTCTCCTCCTGCTGCTACTGCTGCTATGACTCCTCAGGAATGGGGCCATAGTGCTGCTGCAGTTGCCATCACCCCAGAGAGATGGGAGCCATAGTGCTGCTCCTGCTTTCACCCCTGAGAGATGGGTGCCAAAGTGCTATTGCTGTGACATATGAGGGCTGGTCTTCTCAAGTTGCCATACATGAGATCAGCTACACACACATACACCACACATACACACACAGGCACACACACTGGCCTCCAAGATCTGCATACTCAGATCACATGGGCAAATAGCATTGATAACAGTGAGATGACTGTCACTACGTACAAGACACAAAACCAAAGTGAGCTACAGGTTGAGCTTATCATAGAGTTTATTATTTTAATAACTACTAGGATTAGTGCACACTACTAGACAGCAAAACTACTAAAATACATGCTAGCTGAGAAAAAATCATGAAACAAATTTCACAGAACAAAACATCGACAAAAGTGGATTTTGGTTTTGTAGACACGGGTGACGATACTCGTTTTTCCATTTGGCAAAATGGATTGTGCCCTTTCTCAGTCATGGTAAGCCAGTGTCCCTGGTCAGTTTCCTACTATGTTGAATAGTGCAGTTGTAGTTCCCATACAGAAATCTGGAGCTCATTTAAATGTACAAAATTCCCAACCAATATCACTTTTGGCACCATAAGCGAATATCCTGGAACAAATTGTTTTTGAACAATTTAACAGTTCACCACATATGATGTTCTACCACTAGTCCAGCATGGATTTTGCCAGTCACAGTGCAATGACAGTCTTGGTGGGGTTCATGCAGGCCATTCATGAAGCCCTTGACAATGGCCTCAGTTAAGTGGCCATCTTCATGGACCTCACCAAGGTCTTAGACCTGGATAATCATCACCATCTGCTAAAGTCACTGGGCAGACATCGACTGTCCATTGAAGTATTAGACTGCTGCCAGATCCATCTTCAGGGACAATCACAACAAAATAAAACATCTAGTTTTCTAACCCCATTAGCCCCTATTACCATGGGCATTCCCCAAGGATCTATCCTGGGTTACCTTTTGTTTATTTTATTTTGGAACACCGTTCCTATAGTCTGCGATAGCACAAATATTCTTCTTTACACAGGTAATGTGGTGATCCTCACAAGTGAGTCTAGTCTACCTGATTTTTATCAAAATCCATTCAATCAGATTTTGATCATGTCCAGAATTGGTTTTTGCTAAACAAGTTGGCACAGAATGCATAGAAATCCAACTCCATGTTTTTTTTGTAGAAAGAAGCCATCTGCTGTGTTATTTCCAGATCTAAAAACACCTCAGGGATTTGTCATTGAGCAAGTATCAAATTGTAAATATTTGGGCCCCACCCTGGACAATATCTTCTCCTATCAGCTACACGTCTAATTTGATAACAAATCTTCATCAAAGTCTAGTTGCTCATTATAGACTATCTTTTTCTTTATTCCATCTACTCAATTATTGCTTTCTCAGTGTTTTCTTCTTCCCACCATTAATTATATAAACATAGAAGTTGTCATTGTTGGCAGATGGGGACCTTATGATCCATCAAGTATGCCCTTGTTTCCTACTCCCCCCTCACACTTATCTGCCTGCTTGAGATTCTCACAATGCCTGTCCCGTGCCTGCTTGAATTCCCCCACCGTCTTCACCCCCACCACCCCTTCTGGCAGGCTATTTCAAGGTTCAACTATGTGTTCTGTGAAGAAGATTTCCTTATATTGCTCCTGAACCTACCCCCCTTGAGGCAAAGGTCATGCCCTCTTGTTCTGCTATAGTTTTTTACCTGAAAGAGTTTCTGCACCTGTACCTTGTTGTTGCCTTTAAGGTATTTAAATGTCTCTATCATGTCTCCCAGATTCCTGCATTGTTCTAGGGAGTATAGATTGAGTTAATTGAGTCTGGCTTTGTATGGTTTCTGGTGCAAGCCCTGCACCATATTTGTTGCTCTTCTCTGTACCGTCTCCAGTCTATCTATGTCCCTCCTGAGATGTGGCCTCCAGAACTGGATGCAGTATTCCAGGTGGGGTCTTACCAGGAATCGATACAGATGCATGATCACTTCATGCCTCCTGCTTGTGATGCTCCTTCCTATGCATTCCAGGATGTCACTAGCTTTTAGTTTTGCCTTCTCACATTGTTTGCTGACCTTGAGGTCATCTGATATGATCGCTCCCAGGTCTTGCTTTAGCCTTGTTTCCACCAGCTGCTCTCCTCCCATTGACTAATGTTTCCCTGGGTTACATTTCCTCAAGTGCATGACTTTACATTTTTTGCCCTTGAATTTCAATTGCCATACCACTGATCATTCCTACAGCTTTTGTGGATCAGATTCCATGCTTTGTTGTCCCTCTGGTGTGTCAACCCAGTTGCCAATTTTGGTGTCATCAGCAAACAGGCACACTTTTCCCTTCAGTCCATCAGCAATGTCACTGATGAATATGTTGAAGAGGATCAGCCCCCAGACTGAGCCCTGTGGAACCCTGCTAGACATCCTACCCTCCTCTGACAGCATGCCATTTACTAATACTCTCTATGTTCTCCCATCTAACCAGTTCCTGATCCAGCCTGTTACCTTTAACCCGACACCCATGTTCTCCAGTTTATTGACTAGTCTCCTGTGTGGAACTGAGTCAAACACCTTACTGAAGTCCAGGTAAACCACATCCACTGCCCTACCCTGATCCACTGTTCTGGTGACCCAGTCGAAGAAATCTACCACGTTTGTCTGGTAGGACCTCCCTGCCATGAAATCATGTTGCTATGTGTCAAGCTGACCACTTTCCTCCAAAAAAGCAACAATTCTTTCCTTCAGTAAGGACTCAATCAGTTTTTCCACTACTGAAGTTAAACTAAGTGGACAGTAGTTTCCTGAATTTTGCTTGCTTCCACTCATGTGGAGTGGTACTACTGTTGCACTCTTCCAGTCCTCTGGAACCTCCCTGCTCTCCAATGATTTGATGAAGAGCATTGCTAAGGGGGCTGCTAGTTCCTTCCCAAGTTCCTTAAGTATTGTTGGGTGTATCCCATCTGGTCCCATAGCTTTATCCACCTTTAACTTGTTGATTTCCTCTAGTACCCTTTCCTCTGTGAAGGGACTCATGTCTGTATCTCCAAGTGGAATATTATTTTTGCCTATTGTTGGACTGCTACCGTCTGCTTCCTATGTGAAGATTCAGCAGAAATATTCTTTGAGTACATCTGGCTTCTCTCCATTATGTTCGTGGCTGCGCCTTTTCTTGATTATAATAATGCCTCCCTTAGTCTCCCTTTTTTCTTGTTTCTACCTGTAGAATGTTTTACATAGATACATAGATACATAGACAGTGTCGGCAGATAAGGGCCTATGGCCCACCTAGTCTGCCCATTTGAGCTTGTAAGTTCAGTTTTTTTCCTAGAAGTCTATTTCCCCTAACCCCTGACCTCTAGAATTCCTTTATGTCTATCCCATGCATTCTTAAATCCCGTGATTGTTTCAGCCCCCACCACTTCCTCTGGCAGGGTGTTCCACTTGTCCACCACCCGCTCAGTGAAGAAATTCTTTCTCATGTTTCCTCTGAATCGTCCCTCCTCCAACTTCATCCCATGCCCTCTAGTCCTGAAACATCTTTTTCGCTTAAAAATAGTGTTTTCCTGCACCCTGTTCCTCCCTGTAAGATATACCCTTTGTCACCCTTTTTCACTCCCTGAGCTATCCTCACCTCTGTCTGTGCCTTGGCATTTCTTATCACTTTCCCTGTCTCTTTTAGCTTTTCTTTATATTCTGTTTTGTCAGCATCTTTCCCTGACTCCTTGTACTTTCTGAAGGCTTTGTGCTTTTCCCTCACCATGGTTGCTACCTCTTTGGAAAACCATAGTGGGTTTTCCTCTTTTTATTCTTACTGACCTGGTGGGCACACTGTGATGTGACCATGTTTATTGCATCTTTCAACCTTGTCCCACACTCCTTGATGCTCCCCACTGTTGTGTTTCTAAAACTGTCACTCAGGCAGGCCTTCATTTTTGTGAAGTCTTCCCTCCTGAAGTCAAAGACCTATAGCTTAGAGTGTGTGGAGTTCTCAGTCATGTGTACCTTGAACCATACAGTGTGATAGTCATTGTTTCCCAGGTGGTCCCCCACTTTGATGCCCAAAACCCTATCGCTATTTGTGAATACCAGGTCTAAGATTGCATTTCTTCTTCTTGGTGTCTTCACTATTTGACTTAGGCCTGCTTCCTGTAGTGTAACTAGGAATTCCCTGTTTTTTTCTGATGCTGCTGCGTGGGAACTCCAATCAATGTCTGGTACATTGAAGTCCCCTATGAGCATCATGTCCCTTTGTCTGACATCTGAAGGATAGTTTCCAGGGTATGCTGCTCCATGGTTTCCTCCTGATTTTGGGCTCTGTAGATTATTCCTACCTGGATGGGTGTCCGGCTTCTGGCCCTGATTGTAATCCATAGATCCTCAGTTTCCTCCTGTGCCTGCTGGATTTCAGTAGCACTTACGGTATCTTTAACATAAATAGCTACCCCCTCCCTTTTTTCCAGTCCTATCTCTCCTGAATGAGTTATACCCTGGGACAGTAGTGACTTCCCGGTCATGATTGTTCGTGAATCATATTTCAGTTACGGCAACCCAGTCAAGTCCTGCCTCAGCTATTGTGGCAGTGAGGTCTGGCATCTTGTTCACCAGACTACGTGCATTGAGACATACAGCTTTCCATTCCTAATGTGCATCGCCATTTGTGATACCTCCCTTTCTGTTCTTGTTTCTCCCTTTACCATTTTTGGCTATTGTCAATTTCTGACAGGGTTGTATGCTTTCTGCCTTCTGCAACTGTTATCCTGGAGTGTCCTGTATGATTGTTGCTAGCCGAAGGGGGGAGAGATGGCAGGCTCTACATGTGCTACTCCTAGAGTTGCTATCTTCTCCCTATCTGCTAGTTTGAATGCCCTGCATGGACATCTAGTTTTTGGCCCAACACACTAACCCCCTCCTTAGTCATATGGAGGCTGTTGAATTTGAAGAACTCCCTTTCCAAGAAGTTGTCCCAGTTTCCAATGAAGTTATGCGTCTTGATGTGGACCAGTCTTTGAGCCATGCATTGCGCTCACCTGTCTCCTTCTCTCTGATTTTCTGCATGTTTTTTTTTCCCTTTTCCCAAACAGGCAGAACCTCTGAGAAGGCAATGCAGGACGAAAGGGAAAACAGTTTCTCCCCAAGTTGAGCAATGTGCTCCTTAACCTTGTCTACTGGCTGGCTAGCAAGGTCGATGGTCCCTAGGTGGACCAGGATGTTAGAGCCTTTGCCTTCTCTTTGAGTTATGCCAACTATTTGGTCAGTGTCCCTCCAAGTGGATGCTCCTGGGAGACATCTGACTTGCACATACGCACCCTCATTTTGGCTCAGGTGGGGTTTCACACAGCAAATCATAGAGTCCCCTATGATTATGAGCTTTTTCTTGTTGTCCTTGAAATTCCACTTATAATGGTGTTTTGTTACCCTGTTGCTTTCAGTTTTGTGCTGACAGAAGGCCCCTTCTCTCCTTTGTGATGGTACAGATGGAAGAGGTGTGAACCTATTTTCCATGTTTAGAGTGTTTTGTCTGTTGGGGAGTTTTCCCGGGTGCTGTCTCTTTTTCCTTAACCAGCTGCCATTCCCTTAGGCTTGGTTGTCCTTTGGGGAGAGGCATGCTGGTTTAGTGCTAACAATGTAGAAGTGCATTCCCATAAAAAAAAAAGTTTTCTTGTATGCAGTTACATAAGAGGTTGATCTCACCCCCAGCTTCACAGAGCTGAGCTTTGAGATGACATATCTCCCAGCATATGGGACAGTGGCCCTGCCTCTGGGTGACGTATCCATTGAAGAGTGTCCCACAGTGCTGACAGCCAGTTATATACATGTGTGTTGCCAGTCGATAAAAAAAGAGAGTGGAAAATAAATAAGATAACTAAGAAAGTTTAAAGTAAATTACGGTTTTCTGTTTTACTGTTCAGCAGTAGAGTGTTTACTGTCCAGAGGGAGGACCCTTTATAATCAAATTGCCAGATTTGCTCCACAATTGCCACACCACACCCATCATTTTTTATTATACAGTATTTGGCAATGGATATCATTTGATCATAGATTCCATGTACAAACTGGAAATCTAGCAAGTAAAAAACATTTTGGAAAACATTCAGGTTTTATTTCATTCACTGTTTCAAACTCAGTCTTGGACTGTTTCTCAGTCCTTCCTTAATCAAGTTTGTACTCCCATTATAAGAACTACACTTTGTCAAAAATTAATGTTGTACAAGTTGCCCTATTTTTATAACTCTGCACCCTGAACAATATCACTGGTTTTAGGTGTGCTTTAAAAAATGCTTACATAGAAACATAGAATTTGACGGCAGATAAGGACCGCTTGGCCCACCCAGTCTGCCCATTTCCCTACCTGATGGATAAGCTGCAGATCCTAGTTAACCAGCAGCCTACTTCTTCCTACCCCAACCCCCTAGAATTGCCTTATGACTGTCCCATGCATGCTTGAATTCCACCACTGTTTTTGACTCCACAACCTCCTCTGGAAGGCTGTTCCATGCATCCACAACCCTCTCTGTGAAAAAATACTTCCTTAAATTACCTCTGAGTCGCCCTTCTATCTTCAAATTGTGCCCCCTTGTTCTTGCACACCTCTTTTTTTGAAATATGCTACCCTCTTGGACTTTGTTGATTCCCTTGAGGTACTTGAAAGTTTCTATCATGTCCCCCCTCTCCCTCCTTTCCTCGAGGCTATACATATTAAGCTCCTAAGTCTCACTTCATATGTCTTCCGTGCAGACCCTGCACCATTTTAGTTGCCCTCCTCTGGACAGCTTCCATCCTGTCTATGTCTTTATGGAGATTGGGTCTCCAGAACTGCACGCAGTACTCCAGATGTGGTCTCACCAGCTGTCTGTATAGGGATAATAACTTGTTTTCTACTGGTGATGCCTCTCCTATGCATTCCAGTATCTCCCCAGCCCTCCTTGCTGCCCTCTCACATTGCTTGCCCACCTTTAGGTCATCTGATATGACTACCCCCAGGTCCCTTTCCATTTTGTTGTTGTTAGTATCTCACCCCCCATTGTGTACTCTTCCCCTGGGTTTTTGTTTCCCAGGTGCATTACCTTGCACTTCTTAGCATTGAATCTAAGCTGCCATACATTTGACCATTCCTCTAACCTTGCCAAGTCCCTTCTCATCCTTTCCACCCCCCCTTGTGCATCAACTCTGTTGCAGATCTTTGTGTCATCTGCAAAGAGACATACTTTTCCTTCCAGTCCCTCTGCAATGTCGCTTATAAAGACATTGAAGAGGACCGGTCCTAATACTGAACCCTGTGGTACCCCACTGCTAACCCCTTTTTCAGAGTGGACTCCATTTACTATTACTCTCTGTGTCCTATTCTCCAGCCAATTCTTTACCCAGGCTGTCATCTTGGGACCCACTCCCAGGCTGGCTAACTTGTATATTAATCTTTTGTGTAGGACTGTGTCAAATGCCTTGCTAAAGTCTAGGTAGGCCATGTCCACAGCCCCTCTCTGATCTACTACTTTGGTCACCCAGTCAAAGAAATCTATCAGATTTGTCTGGCATGACCTTCCCGCTGTGAATCCATGCTGCCTTGGGTCCTGTGCCCCTCTGGCCTCTAGATACGCAACAATTCTTTCCTTCAGAAGTGATTCCATCATTTTCCCTACCGCTTAATGCCTGATTCCCAGTGTTGCTGTATGTAAGTTAATAAGGATTGAATTTTTGTATTTTTTGTGATTGTAGTGTATCTATGTTTGTACTGTTTCTTTTTTATATATTTACTTTGGTCACCAATGAAAATGGGGTGTTAGCCCATGGATTTACCAGATTTTAAATCAACAAAATATAAAATTAAAAAATAAATCAAGAAGTAGAAGAAGTCTGTTATTACTACTACTGATGTCTATATACCCTTCCCCTATCCACACACTAAACCCATTCCTCCACCTCCTCAACCAAACTGTATTTGACATTATAAGGCCCCCCGACCAACACTCATCTGGCCCCAACATTGCTACCACCTTCCTCTTCCCACCAGCATGCAGAAAAAAAATAATTTCTAATATGACCTATAACAAAGAAAACAGTACTCCAGTGCAGAGCATGTGCTCTTTTCAGGGTCCATCATGGTAATGGCATGAATGAATAATGACACCTTTGCTCCAAGTAAAACCTGATTGTGCAAGTGGATGGAAGGAAATAAATTACATGCAACATTAGTAGTAACAAACTACTACCACTGCTTTGAATTCAGTTACCATACATTTACCAGAGCAAAGTGAGAGAGGAGAGATGAGGGTGCTAATAGAGAGAAGGGGATTATGAAATATAAAATTATTTAGGAGGTGGGAGGGTGTGAAATTACAGCACAGAGGGTGGAGGAGGGAGTTTACACACACTTTCAAGGGGAAGAGAGAGAGAGACTAGGGGCTAGACAGTGTGTTGGGTGGGGTGTTGTGTGATGACCTCAAGGCCTGGGGAAAGTGTCAGGATGGTGGGAGGTGTGAGGCTTGTGATTTGAGGTGGGGCAATAGGTTTTATGTTATAAGCAAATAATCAATTTCTTTTCAGCTCTTTGTCCTCCAGTCACCAGCCTCTGGGATCTCCCTCAGATGTAGCCCCCAGTCAGCTTCTCCCACACAGCCTAAGACACTGCCAACCTATGGTCCCTCCGGAACTCCAACTGGCACACCTAGCCCATTTAGACCCACCAGCTTGTACCTCTGAGTGGTAGCTTCCATCCCCTTACTTGGCATTCCTTCTATCAAATCTGTAGGCAGAGTGAGGCTGGAAGATATCGAAGACCTGGATGGACAAGAAACCATGTTGGGCATAGTGCTGCTGCTGGCTCATCATCGTCCTCCCAGGTGCTGGGGTGTATCCTTTTTCATGATGTGAACATGACTCCCAGGAGGTGTAGAGGTGCAATAATGTCCAGCACAATACAGACAGGCTCCAGCAGCCATACTGCGGACATCCACTGTCACCTCCACCCCTCCCTGATGTGTTCCCCAGACTGTAGCACCCCCAGACTCCACTGGAAGTGGCTGATTCTGGGGATCAGCAGCCCATCCTCCCAAGGGGAGGAGAGCAGTCCTCTTGACACTCAATCCTCTCCTCCCAGACTGACTCCCAGCAACCCAAGCTGGCTTCAGAGCCTGGGTCAACAGCATGGTGCAAGTTGTGGCGCCCAGCGCCTCAAGCCTCAGCACCACTGAGCTGGCTGTAAACAGGCAATTTAACTACAAATGTGCTCAGAAAGGGCTTGGGGAGGAAGGAGGTTGGGGTTAGAGGATGAGTAGGGTGGGGTTTAAGTTCATCTTCTGGGTCAGTGGGACATTTGACAGTTTTTTTTAAATCAACTAGATGCTGTGTTCCACATTGGATTGGATTTTTTTAACGGAATCTAATATAGCATCCTGAAATTTAGGATTTAGTACTTTTGGCAGCTACAGTATATCCGAAAATTCTAAATACTGAGCTTGTGGTAGAATGTGATATGTCCTTTAGAAAACTGATTTCTGGCCATTTCTAATCTACACCACAGCCTCGGACATGCACACATACACCAGACAAACACACAAATACAACCTTAAACATGCTTCTGGCACCACAGTGTGGCTTACTTTCACCTTGGTCATTGCTCCAGGTTCATTTTTGGGACAACCACTGCCACTGTTGACACTGCTGCTGTAGTCGGCTAAAGGTGCTTTCATGTAGCACTCCTGGGGTGACCTGGTCTATGTTCATAGCCTTAAACAACATGCAGTAACAAATTTCATTATTAAGTAATCAATATGAAAAGTACTGTATCTCATTATGTATTAAATCTATTTATGGAACAGGCTTTATGAGAAGAAAAAAGGCAGAAAAATTCTTCCATCACACAGAAAAAAAATGCTAATCAATATGGTGTTCATGCACATGTATAACAATAGTTCCTAATGCATTTTTGATGTCCTTATGACCTCTGACAATGAGTTTATTTTGAATTGTTGACTGTAACTTACCTTCTGTTTGTTAAACATTCCTGCAGCAAAACTGAGATCCCCAACTCTTGCATATGTCATTGCTGGTTGCCTGTCACTCTGGTACAGGTCTATGCTCTGTTCATCACTGCTGCTGCTATTATTCCTTGCTGCTCTAGCATAGGCCACCTGTCACATATGTTTCTCTATCACTTACAGTGGGCAGGCAGACTTGGATTACACTTGAGCCTGGGATATGACAGCAGCATGGCTGCTGTTAGTGGAAAGCCCCTCCCAGTTCCGAAGGTATGACCAGCACCACAGCGATTGGCAGAATGCTCCCCCCAGACTCAGGGATATTTGCAGCATGGGAACAATAGACACCAAGTTGTTTGCTGGGCAAGGAAATATGAGTAAGAGGGCTATCATTGGCAGCAGGTGAAGGTCAGGGGTGAGAGATATGTAAGGAGATAAAACTGCAAAAAAAAAAAAAGCCTGGTAAAATTCTAGCTGATGCCACCATCTCAGGGAAATGTGGTCATTATCTCAAAGCGATTTTTGATTGTAGATGAAATGTAAAGCAATACTTCAATTTCAGTCCAACTCCCTCATTTATATTGTACTTTTGTACTTGGATCGTACCTGAAAAGGGTGACTTGGTGCCTGCCAATGCATCCTCCCAGTTATCAAACTAAATGCATAAACTAAATAAATAAAACAAGTATTGTAAGTTGCCTGAATGCTGGGTTCATCCTCATATGATTGGTATCCTAAATAAGTCAAGACAAGGCAAGTTTTATTTATACTGTATAGCACACTATCCAAGGGCTCAGAGCACTTCACATAAAACAATAAAAATAAGAGAATAAAATGACCAAGAATAAAACAACCCCAGCATAAAATTAAAATCAAATCAAAAGCTTTTTCAAAAAGATGAGTTTTGAGGGAGGTTTTAAAGGCCTTCACTGAGCTGGCAGCCTTGATGTATGGAGGAAGAGAATTCAAAAGAAGTTGAGCAGCCACCCCAAAGGCCCTATCTCCTGATCTCTATAAATGGGAAGGTGGAACAACTAATAAATCTTCATTGGTGAAGCTTAGGGCAGACCGGGGAGTAAGGAATTAGGAGCTCTTTAAGGTAGTCAGGTCCCAAACTGTGTAGGGCCTTGTAAGTTAACAAGCCAATCTTGAAGGTGATGTACACTCACTGACAGCCAGTGCAGAGACCGTAGGACAGGAGTGACATGGTCTCTCTTAGAGGTGCCAGTCAACATCCTATCTGCAGGTGATGAATCATACCTCCAGATAACCCCAGGAACAGGGCATTACAGTAATTGAGTCAACTAGAGACAAAGGCATGGATGACCGTAGCCAGGTCAAAGGAAGTCAAGAATGGGCGGGTTCTGGCAATATTCCAGAGATGGAAAAAAATGGCCCTGATGACCAATGGGACCTGTTTTTGAAGGTCCAGCTGGTCATCAAGGTAAACGTCAAGGTTCTTCACCACCCCATTCACTGACAGAGGGCAACCATCCACCATAAGGGGAGGCAACCTCCCGTCAGTGAAAATGCCCCCACGACCCAGCCTGATCACCATAATCACCATCTTGCTGAGGTTGAGACACAGCCAGTTAGCAGACATCCAGTCTTTGATCTCGGCTAAACAATGACTCCGCTTATCCAAGGCAGACAGATCATCAGGGGCACAAGAGAGGTTTAAGCCTGTCAATATGCCTCAACTTTGTTACAACTGTAAATTGTTTATTAATACTGTTTGTACCATGTTATTTCACATTGTTGTTTATATCATATTATCTTGACTGTTACTTGTATTTATAAATGTATTTATAAATGACTGTTGAATGTAATTAATTACTGGTCTCTCCTGAAAATGGACATTTACTCTTAGTGAGCCTGCCTGGTTAACAAAATCATAATCAATAAGCATCTCTCTGGGCTATCAGCAGCTGATCTATAACTGTAGTTGGCTGACCTTACTGTTATCCCATAGGGTATGCTTCTTCTACACCAAAAGGCTTCATGTAATAAGTGTAATTTGTAACTGTAAACCAGTTAAGAAAATGAAGAAAAATTTGTCAGAATGTATTAGGGCTAATATTGACTGCTTAACTTTCTTCCTTCTAATACCTGGAAATGTGTACCCAAACCCTGGGTTGTTTGATAGCTTGGCTTCTGAAGAAAAGAAAGAACCTTAAACACTGTTTCCTTAAACATTGGTAGAATAATTGCTAAATTTGTCCAGTTTGAAGCTTGGGTTGAGTCAGTACATACGGATATATTGTCACTGACAAAATCCTGGCCCAACCCTCAAATACCTGATGGTTGCTGTTCGTGTATCTGGATTTCATCTATTTAGGGAGGATCACTTGGGTAAGCTGAGGAGGTTGTTTAATCTACTATAGGTCAGATCTAAAGGTCTCAAAAATTGAAATCAAAGATAAAATGGATTATTGTGATAGCCTGGCTACCAAACTGATCCTAAGCAATGGTCAATAGAGCCTTGTTCTAATGACTATCTGCATTCCACTATGAAACCAGGACAAGGACTTGGAATCCCTCCATAGATACTTTAAACAAATAAACCAGAGTTGGTTAAAAAATAGTCACAGGGGACTTTATTGTTAATTGGAACTCCAAGACCATTAATGGCCATAGGGGTGTGATCACAAGCCTATTCTTAAATCAAATGATCTCTGAATGTACCAGAACAAATTACAAAACTGGTGCTCAAATGCTTATAGATGGATTACTAGCAACCCACCCATATATAGGAAATGAGTTTAAAGTTTTCCTGGACAGCATCAGTGACCATTCTCTGATCCAGTGTAAATGGGCTATTACTGTAAACAGTCAAAGTCCTCCCCAGGTTTACTCTTACCCTTGCCTTAAATAAGGCTAAAACAACTGAATTCAGAAATAATGTGTCTCACAGCAACTGGAGTTAACCCAATTGTACTCCTACTGCTGATCTGGCACTAGGCTTCTTAATCTTTGAATTCAACAAGGTCTTTGACTTAGTTGCTCCAGTCAGAAAGTGAAAATTATGGGGTAGCTTTAATACCTGGCTGTGTCCTGAGCAACTGGCCCTTATGAGTGAGACGGATAAGTGGTGGACCTTTTCAAGGAAACCAGGATCTTTACTACACTTACAAAAATATAGGGACCTAATCAATAAATGCAAAATGAGAACTACAATAGATAAGCAAGAATTTGTAGAATTTGTAAGGGCCAACACACTCAGGAATGGAACAATAGAAAATGTTCTGGCATAAGGTACAACAGCCTTTTAAGTAAAGAGGAAAAGAAGTCACCAACTATGCTGTGTATTTGTGGGCAAGAGGTCCTAGACCCCACTGAAATGTCAAACAAGTTTAATGAGGCCTTTACAGAGTAAGCGCTTTTATCCCTCAGGTTCTCCACCCCTAAGCTATAATGATTCACAATCAGACATAACATTGCCAACAGAATCAGATCTTGCCCATCCAAACTTCTGTTAGAACCATCTCCAAGTCTGACACCTTAAATATATCAAAAAGGTACTGTGTAAAACCAGGGTGCGGGATACTATGGACATGAAACTGTTATCACTGGTCCTGAATGAGCTAACCTACCTAATCACAAAAAAATTTCAACATCTCCCTATGGTACTTCCAGTTCCATAATAAATAGAAATTGGCCCTGGTCAAGCATGTTTTCAAAAGTAGTGATGGAACAAGCTTAGCCAAATATAGATCAAGCTCCATCTTCTCCCCTCTGTACAAGGCACTTGAAAAGCTAATAAATGACCAATGTATTGCCTGTCTAGACAAATGCAATGTTCAATGCACCCAACAACACGAGTTTAGGAAACTATACTGTACATTACCAGTACGGCACTGGTTGAATACACTAACTATCCTAACAAGGTATTAGACAGTGGAGATATGATATGTGCAGTTTACCTCTGCCTGATGAAGACTTTGACCTTGTCAACCATAAATTCTTGCTTGTAAAGCTATTGAAGCTGGGTCCATCCTTGGTCACTGCACTCTGGTTTGAGTGTTATCTAACTAAGCAGACACAAAATGTTAAAACTGTGGAACTGACCTCTGTGGATAGGACTGTCTCAGTTTGAGTGTCTCAAGGTTCTATTCTGGGCCTGATATTAATTGTACTGTTTATCAATCATCTGCCTGAAGCCTGTCAGCATGCCAAGTTCTGCTATATGCTGAAAATGTGGTAGTTTTGTAAGGCACCCCAGCAAGGATAGTCTGACCCAAGTTGTATAACACAACTCTGAATATGTGGAAAAATGATTATCTAACAATAGTCTCATCCTTAACTATTAGAAAACCAAACAGTCCTCTTTTGTAGTTTCATTGAGAAGAAAAAGTCTTCCCACTGGATATACGCAATGACAAGGATTCTAGACTGTATCAAGTTGAATTCTTTCTATAACTAGGGCTATACTTAGATGATAAACTGTCCTTGACTCTCCATGTGGAAAACTTGATTAAAATGGTCAGTGTTAGTCTAGGTGCCTTATTTCGTAACCAGAATAGCTTCATCGTGGATGCAAGATGCCTAACTGTATCAAGCTCCATCCTTGCACTTGTAGACTATCACTTCATTGTATACTCTGTAACATGCGACTCAGTCCTTGATTTTGTCACTCCTAAGCAACAAACCCTGCAGATTTGTCTTAGGTGCTGACAAGCTCACCCACAGTTGTGAACAGTATGCAAAAATCAGCTGGATAACTCTTCAAAGCAGAATTAAGTTTCAGTCTTGCATGTTGGGGGGAAAAAGGACTTTGCTGAGGGCTAGCCCTCCTTAACATAAAAAATATCTACATTTTGTTGAAAACCATCACCATACCAATTAGCCAATGAAACTCTTCTGCAGAAAAAAACAGGGACAACACTCATTCTCGGTCATAGCTGCAGAGTTGCAGAATGATCTTTCTCACTCATGTCTTAAGTTGTAGTCATTTAAAAAATCTCTGCATGCACTACTCTCTAAACAATTTTCATATAACTGCATGTATCTGATCTGTTCCTTGTAACTGTCTTTTGACTTATGTGTAATGTGTACAGTACTACACTTCATGTTAATATTATATAATGTCCTATTCTCTAATCATGTACTATACTATACGTAACCTATTGTGATGTGGAACCTTTAAAAATGGGCACATGTGCTCAAATGTACTTCCCAACAGTAAAATAAATAAAGAAATAAAATTAGTGATTAGTAATAGAAGAAGTTGCTGGATGTCTTCAATATTTCATGAGGAATGAGGCATTTGTGAGACACTGTCATACATTGGAAAGAGCGGAGAGCAACTAGCAACCAGAATCCAGCTCTGGCATCTGTTTTGCCAGGGATCCTCTTCAAATGGGGGGGACTAGGTCCTGCCCTCCATTCTTTTAAATGCTTGAAAGAATACTCTCTGATGAAGGGGACAAGGAGCCATCCCAACACTCTGATAGTTTTGTGAAAGAGTTCTCATGAATGAGGGGAACAGGGAGTCATCTTGCCACTCTGGCAACTACATGGAAGGGTCGCCTCTGATGAGGGGAGGAGAAGAAGAAGAAGAAGAAGAATCAGCATTTATATAGCGCTTTTCATACATCCAAAGCGCTTTACAAGCAATGATAGACTGGTAGTGAAGTGACTGAATGTGTGGTGGCGGCCATATCGCACATCATCACCCATACACAGCCTGGATAATTGCATGAACCGGTTTTATGGGAAGGGGAATGCTGGCCAGGACACCAGGAATGTTCCCTACTCTTTGCAAAGAGTGCCCTGGGTTCTTTTACTTCCAGCCATCTCACTGCTCCCAAAGGTGGTTGAAATGGTCCTGTTCTGAAGAGGGTGATCAATAGCTGTCTGTTTATTCCAGTAACTGGATGAATAGGCCCCCTTCGATGAGTGGTACAAGGAGCAGTCTTTCCATTCTAATGGCTGTATGACAAAGTCTCAGTCAGATGTGGAGGATCAGAAGCTGTACTGCAACTCTGTCAGCTACATGAAAGGACCCCTTTCAATAAGGAGGCCAGGTGCCATCCTATTACTTCAGCAGCTGCATGAAAAAGTCCCCCTCTTATGAAGGGAACAGGGAAACATCTTGCCACTCTAGCAGCTGTTTAACAGTGTCCCCCTCTGATGAGGGGACCGGGAGCCATCCTGACACTCCAGTGGATTCTTGAAATAGTCCTCCTCATATGGGGGGGGGGCAGGAGCTGTTCTGCCACTCTGGTGACTGAATAAAAGGGTCCTCCTCTGAATAGGAGGACCAGGAGCTGTTCTGGCATTTCAGTGGATGCTCAAATGGGTCCAACCACAATGAGTGGGGGCTGAAAGCTGTGCCACTGCTGTGATGGCTACTTGACATGTCCTCCTTAGATAAGGGGAACCGGGGCCATTCCATTACTCTGGCAGCTGCTTGAAAGGGTCCTTCTCAGATGATTGGGACCAGAAGCCATTTTGCACTGTAGACCTCTGTCAATGCATGTTAAGGGCTCCAATCTGGCAAATCGCATAGCTGATTTACATCAGGGGAGTCAAAGGGCCATCATTCCCTACACACCCCACATCTCACACTGAAACTGAACAAAATGCTCACACCATTGACAGTAGGCTCCATGCTTCATTTGGTGCCTAAAAATAATTTCTCATTTTTAAAAATGACATTTGAAAAACAAATATATTGTCATTTCAAAAATTGGGAAATTATGTTTATCTTTGTAATGACATTTCTGTGAAATACAATTGAACCTAAATCTAATTAAATCTGAGCTGTCTGAGCCCCACAAAATTCTGCAATGTGAACTTTGAGAACTTTAAACCAGGCACAATCCACTATAGTCCAAATAGGTTCAATGTTCACTTCAGAAAGAGCAAGACGAACTGAAAATATTCCCCAAATACCTTCCAACCTTCACATGGGTCAAGGGCAAGTCTTTTGCTCTAGAATCCCTAACATTTCTCTACCTCTACAATGGTTCCATAGACAGTGGAGTAAAATGAAATTATTTCTCTTGACATTAAAACATTTAGAAAGGATAGGATGGGGGAGAAGTGTGGTGGAGTCCTGATACATGTTAGG
Source organism: Neoceratodus forsteri (assembly GCA_016271365.2). NCBI lineage: Eukaryota > Metazoa > Chordata > Ceratodontiformes > Ceratodontidae > Neoceratodus > Neoceratodus forsteri. Next base: position 423,310,356 of record CM057451.1, read on the forward strand.
TCTCAAATCAACGCAACCATGGTCTCTACTGTGGATCTCAAAGGAGATGGGTGCGAAGTGCTGTGTGTCAAAATTCTTCTCGGGACCACAAGCCACTACTTGTAGGATGCACCTATAATGGCCCAAAGAAGGCCATAGAAGCCCTGAGAATTCTGACAAACACTGTACCCACCCTGCCCAGCTGTGAAAAGATAATACTTGGAGATTTCAACCTAAACTTGGAGGATAAGCTAGCCGGGGAGGTCAAAAACAGCCTTCTGGGAGCAAATCTCACACAGCTGATGCACGAGCCCACATGCATCAACCACAAGACTGGGAACCATACCACACTAGACCGGATACTAGTGTCTAATCCAGAAAGGGTCAAAATGGTAGGAATGTGCGCAGACTCACTCAGCGACCACACACCTACCCTTCTAATGTGGAGGAACAATTTCCCCAAGCAACCCCCCAGAACCTTCTGGACCAGAAATTACACAGCACTAAATGAAGGCTCCTTCCTTCAAGCCCTCTTGGAGGTTGACTGGGCCCAGGCCCTTGATACCACCTCAACAGACGGAGCCCTTGAAGGCTTCACTAGACATTTTATGACAGTAGTCAACAAGCATGTGCCCAGGAAGATGATCAGGGTCAAAGATAAGGATGCCAGGTGGCTCAACCCTGATCTCAAGAGGATGCTGAAGGACAGAGACAAATCATGGGGGAAATACAAGCACTCAAACCTACAACAGGATTGGGTGCGATACTGGGAAGCCAGAAACAGCTGCAAAAGGGAACTCAAAAATGCAAAAAAGAGTTACCTGCATGCGCTGCAATCCAAGAACCTGGCAGACCCAAAGAAGTTCTGGGGTCACATTAACACTCTGCTCAAGGGGGCAAGAGTGAGGTGACTGGGTCAATAAAAGCAAATGGAACACAACTCTCCACCCCTATAGACACGGCCAACGCCTTCAACAATTTCTTTCTAGACCTGCGGAGGTTCAGAATGGGTGATCCCAGCAAAGACTCGAGTCACCAAACACACCCAGGGAATCCTCCCCAGGGTGGCCAAGGGCACCCAGAGGCCCCACATCAGGGCCACGAATTCCACCTTAAACTGGTATTGGCAGGGGAAGTCCTGAATTTGCTCAGAGGCCTAAAACCAGATGGCGCAGCAGGGCACGATAACCTGGAACCCAAGCTGCTGAAAATCGAGCCTGTGTTATTGCAGGACCTATATCTTAGCTCTTTAACAGTTCCCTGACAGAAGGGAAAATACCTGCTCTGTGGAAGGTTGGACTGGTGACCCCAGTCCCGAAAGGTGGGCCACACGGAGATGTAGAATACTTTAGGCCTATTTCCATTCTAAGTACCCTAAGCAAGCTGCTGGAGAAGGTGGTCTACCAACAGGTAAACAACCACCTGGAACTGTACAACCTGCAGGCCCACCAGCAGCACAGCTTTAGAAAAAAACATTGGACCGAAACAGCCCTAATAAGCTTCACCACCGATGTGTATGAAGCCTTAGACGAGAACAAAATGCTAGGCGTGGTCTTTATTGACCTCACCAAGGCATTTGGCCTGGTCGACCACCAGCTACTTCTGGAATGGCTTAGGGGGCTGAGTCTGGACACAACAGCCCTGCAATGGTTCACAGACTACCTCAGCAACAGGACACAAATGGTCCAGTGGAATGGCGCTACATTAGATGAGTGCCCAGTACCCGCAGGTGTCCCATAGGGGTCAATCTTAGGCCCCTTGCTATTCTTTCTGTTCACAAACAACCTCCCCAGCACTGTGGAGGGGCAAAAGTCACACTCTATGCTGATGACGCAGTGCTGTACAGGACAGGAGAGGACACAGGGTCTTTAAACCGGGAGTTGTGTCAGGACCTTGCAGCCTTTGCATCCTGGTGTCAGATTAATAGGCTGGTCCTGAACAGCAAAAAGATGAAAGCCATGCTCTTTGGCCCAAAAAGACTGGGCCAAAGGAGATTCAACCACCTATCACTCTCCACCAGGGATGGAGTAGGGATAGAAGTTGTGGACAGCATGCAATACCTGGGAATGTACATTAACCAGGAGGTCTCATTCAGGAAGCACATCAACCACCTCACAAAGGTAGTAAACCAAAAACTGGGCCTCCTCTATAGACTTAACCCCTTTCTAACCAAGTAAACTAGGAAGGCGGTAGGGAACGGGAAAATTTAATTCTCCCCACCCTTTTCTATGGAGCAACCTTGCTCTAGTCGCTGAGAGCTATGGAAAGACAACGACTGAGCATGCTCTACCACAGGGTTGGCCATTTCACCGCCAGGGCAGATAGAATGGAACACCACTGCAAGGTGCTCCTGGCCCTAGAATGGCCATCCTTGGAGGCAAGATTAACATATCCCTCCCTGTGCATGGCCTATAAGCTACAGCAACCCGGGGCCCCTCACGGGCTGCAGGACCTGCTCATCGCAAAGACATGATGAGAGCTCAGATCCCCTGATTGGACAATACTAGAATTCCCCAGGGCTAGATCATCCATCGGTCAACGGTTGCTCAGGGTCACCCTCCCTAAACTCTGGAACATAGCTCCCGAGAGAAATACAAGACAACCCCACCATTGAGGGTTTCAAGAAAGGTCTAAAAGCACACCTAGGGAAGGGACCTCAGTGGTGCTGCCTCACATAGGGTCCTGTCAAGGGACCAAACGAAGGGTGATATCTCTGCTAAAGAACGGTGGGACATGGACGGATGGTTCTGTCAGTCTGGTGGTAGAACTGTCCCCCACACTTATATAGGTTTTTTAACTGTCAATTGGTCTGTACCTAACAAAAGTCTGAAGCATTGGTTGTATCAGTTTCTGCACTGTAATGTTTGTGCACACACTCTATGTAAGCCTTGTTACACTGTACATATAATTTGCATTGGTTTTTCCCTCCCTCTAGGTACATGTAACTAAACACGGGTCACCCTTAAAAAAGGAACCACAAGGTTCCAGTGGGCCTACCCGGTTACCAAAATTTAAATAAATAAATAAATATACTATACCAGGTGCCAACACCATCTTCATAGTTATACAAATGTGAAATACTGTTTACAATGGATGCATTACCATTGCAGTATGATTATTGTTATAATATATATCCTTAGTTTAGCTAAAGTATACTTGTGTGTACAGCTACTTAAAAAATCATCTATACATCATGTACAGTATCAAACATTTTGCAGGACAGAATGCTCACCATGGCATGTTTCCTTAATTTCTGCTGATATGTAATATTTTGCAAATTAATGGATATCTATGCAATCCACAGATGACATACATGGGACTGTAAAAGTCCTCCATCAGTTTTTAAAGTTCACATCTATCGGCTTGTAGGTTAATAACAAAAAGATTAGATGAGCATAAAAGACAGCACCATTTCATAGTGTGGCCTATTTAAATCACATCAAACTTAGCCTTCACTATTCTATCTGTTATGGCAATTATTTTTCAGGCCCACGTTATCTCATTATTCATGAATCAAATACATTCTACAGTATGAGGTAAGTGCAAGTACAACAAAAAGGAAAACCTCTGCAGTGGTGCATATTTTATTTATTTATGTATTTGTATTTTGGATGACACCTTTGAGCCAAGGGCTCTTTTTCAGAGGTTCCACATCAAGGCCATAAGGACAATTAGATACAAAACATAACATGATCATTATTATTATGTATATTACAAATAATGTCTGTGATTGATTATGGGTTGCTGGTCTATGCTGCCACAGATGCAACTGCTGTCAGTAAAATAAAAATGGTCATTAACAAAGCCTGCAGGCTCTTAACTACTGCAGACCACATGACACACACATGCACGCTTTATTCCATTGCCCATATCCTGAACTTTGACAAGAGGGTCCACCACCAGTCCTGCCTCTTGACCAAAAAATCCCTCCTTGGCTTGACCCCCCCAGGCCTATCTGCCTCCCTAATCTCTTCCCCCACAGTGTACACACGCAGCTCGACCAAAGCTGCGCTGGCCATTCCCAGAGTCAGAACCACCCTCACCCAGAGATGTTTTCTGGTCAAGTCTCCCTCCTACTTCAACACCCTCCCACCATCAGAATCTATCCATCAAAAACTTGTTCCCTTAAAAAAAGGCACTCAAGACTCACTTCCTTGCCACCTGCACCTGCACACTCTAAGTCCACCACCAGTGCCTTCACCATCCTTTCAGTATGGCCACACAACCTCTTTCACAGTCAATGCCCTGCAATTCTCACTCAGGCACTCAGACAAAGTCACCTGACAGACTGCTCTATAATTTTCTCTACCTGCCTCCCCTAACTTACCCAGTTTACTCAGCTCCAGCCAAGCATAGTAGGCATGTGCACTGTCCCCCGATTCACTCTCTGGCCTCTAACTGACCTCTTACTGTTAGATTTATCCTATGCACTGTCATCAGCCACAAAAATGTATTGGATATCCTTATAAACTGGTCAGGGCATCTTGTAAAATGGTCATGCTGTAACCGGAAGTCAGAGTTCCCTGGCACTGTACCTGTTTTGTACTGTTTATTGTGTTGCCCATAGTCTACAGCCTCAACTCCATATTTGACATCTCAGTATACTGTTTCATGCTGTAACCTTGTCATTAAACTGCTCTGGCATTGTATATTGTATCATACTGCCTATTGTATTTACTGTACCTATGTCTGCATTGTGTATTGACGTGGATCCTTTGGAAATGAGTCTCTGACTCAAGGGCTGTAATTCCAAGATTTTAAATAAATAAATAAATAAATAAAATGGAACTTACAAAAAAAAAAAAAGATAGGTAAGGTTACAATAATAGCAGCCAAAGGCATTGTCAAGAAATTTTGTTGCAAGTTAATTATACAGTACAAGTTATAGGCAACTCAGTGAAGCTTTATTAGGAGTGGGTTAGTGGGAAAAGAGAAAGAAGAGTGGTGGTGAGGGGCTGATATGGGAGAGAGAGAGAGAGGGAGGAGGGGAGAAGTAGGGAGGGCATTGTGTTGGGTATGTGGTAGATGGGAAATAGCAAGGGAAGAGGAATGGGGGGATGAAAAGGAAGAGCAGACAGATTCATCCTACACCCAGTAATGGGGGATAGGAGAGGAGGGGGAGCTGAGGCAGTGAGGAGGGATGCTTGAGGATAGTATGCCTGGAGGGGATTCTAATAAGCAATCACAGAAGGCACTAGCCATGAGGTGTTGATGTAGTTTACACTTAAAAGCACCAATCATGGCAATGTTGGAGATTTCTGTAGGTAGCAAGTTGAACCAGGTGGAGTCTCTGACAAGGTAAGAATGCTGAGCTTGAGAGGTCTGGCAGCGAGGTATTGTAAAGGTTAGACTGTCCTATCTTCTAATTAGGTGAAGGACATGCTGCAGGGTCAATATTGATTGGACTCCAGGAGGCATAAGGCCCAGTGATGTCTTCTTAGCTAGGATGCAGGTCTGATACTTTAGCCTGCCAGATTGCTGGAGTCAGTTGGCCTGCTCGTAAATGTGACATGTATGCCTTATTAAGGGCTACTGCTATGTGTCGGAGTGCAGTATCAGTAGCGGATCCATAAATAATGAGCCCATAGTCAATAGTTGAGATAACAGAGCTCTGGATAGCGAGGTTCAAGGCTTCAGCCGTTAGACAATGTTAATGCTTGTATAGTAGCCCTATGCAGGAATTCACAGTTTTAGCGATATTGTCAATGTGTTTGGTATATGAGAAGGAGCAGTCAAGGGTCAGGCCCTGATATCAAACATATCACCTGCTCAAGGGCGAAGCCTTCGTGGTTGTTAATTATGAGCTCATGATCCTTGTACTTGTTGTGGGTTCCATGGAACAACATTATTTTAGTTTTTTTGTGGTTAATGATGAGTTTATCTGAGCAAAACCAGTCTTCCACTTCTATGAAACCTATCTGTAGTTGAGACTGAAGGGAGGTGGGGTCAGTGTGGCAAGTGAAGATTACTGCATCATCTGCAAACAATAACATTCTGTCATGGCATGAGGTAGGGAGATTGTCCAGGAATATGCTGAATAACAAGGGACTCAGGATAGTACCTTGGGGTACTCCAGAGTGGATTGGTAGGGATGACTAGAGGAATTCACCATTCCTGACCTGTTGGGTCCAGTTACTGAGGTAACTTTGAAACCAGAGGGTAGTTTCACTTGAAAGACCAAGGAGGGATAATTGTTCAAGGAGAATGGAGTGACTGACAGTGTCAAATGCCTTAGTCAGGTCAATAAAAGAGGTGTCGACCAACTGGCCCTGATCAAGTGCATGATGGATATGTGTGGTGAATTCGAGAAGTGCCATGGTAGTGCTATGCCCTTTGTGGAAGCCATGCTGCTGGAAACATTGCAGGCTGTATTTTACAAGGTACTTCATGAGCTGATCAGTCACTACCCACTCTAATGCTTTGGATTGAGGGGGGAGGATGGATATAGGCCTGTAGTTGCTCATGAGAGTCTTGTCACCACTTTTACGGATTGGAGTCACCACTACCAGTTTCCCCTTTTGGGGGAACTGGGAGAGCATGAAGGAACAGTTGAGGATTTTGTTTAGTGGGAGCAGGACTTTGTCAATGGTGATGGCAAGAAGTTTCATATCCAGTGAATCACCACTGACCCTAGATTTTCCAAGCACTCTAAGAATGTGTTTTTTAGCTAGGCTTTCCTGGATTGCTTTGAAATGGAAAGGAGGGAATTAAATATTAGAAGCAATCATTGAGCGATGGAGCCTTAGGTGGATAAATTGTCTCTTCTGCTGTTGTGAAGTCTACTCTGTCCTCATCAACATCATAAAAATACCTGGCTGTGATACAAACCTTAAGAATGCAAATGCATGTGGCTGAGAAATGAAACAAACATTGCTGTGTCCCAAAAGATATGGGGCAAAGGGATTTTCAAAACCTACTGAATGTCAAGAAGCAGTTTTCTATTGGTTAGCTTTGGACATAAGCAAATTTGCATCTGTGTCCAGTTTTCAAAGCTAGGATATTGCTAAGTCTAATTTTCAAAACTCTGACTTAGTTGTGTCCAGTTTGTTAAGTTTATGTTCATGTGTGCCTGGACAAAATTGTTTAGACCATGTGCAATCGAGTCTATCACTTACATGTCTGGTTAATATTTTTTTTTTATCTTAACACTGGATACAAATCACAATAAAACAACTAGAAATTCTGCAGGTACTGTAAGTGGAAGTTTTGTAAAGAGCCCTATTTTATGACTTTTGAAAAATCACAAAAGCCATAACTAGGAGTTGCAACGATTTTATGATTTTTGAAAATCCTACCTATATTTTTAAATTAGGGTTAAGGTGGGTGTTGCTTCAGTGTGCGGGAAGAACGCAAGGTATTTATTTTATACTGTAACAAGGCAAAGGCAGTGGTGAAACTAAATATGGGCTGTATATTTCAAATGTTCGGGTCTGATTCCAAAAGCCCAAACCCCTTGATTTTCCACAGAAATGGTCTGCTAGAGCAAAGCATGATCAGGTCCAATTCCACTGGACAGCTGACTAATGTGGATCAGATCCTATCCAGTTTTGAATACTTTTTTGGATCTGATTCATTCTGTTAAAGGAAGTAATCAGTTATTGTAGCATGACAAAGCCTATAAAATGATTGGGTTCCATTTCCATCTGCCAGTGTAAGATGTGCTACCATCATCTTCCTAGTACTGCTTCATTAAGACCAGCAGAGGCTACTATACCAATGTTCACAAATTCCTCTTTCTACACATGCAACCTCCTGGCCTTCCCATCACCCCCCACCTTAGCTCCTGAAACCTACCTCTAATGTCTCAGATTCCATGACCCATTCATGTAAGTGTGTGGAGGGACTGCCTGGTATATAGCTAGTTGAAGGGGGGAGGGTGGTAGATGAAGATGGACAGATGACTAATGTCCTAAACAGTTACTTTGGTTTTGTGCTCATGGTTGAGGATGATGGACACTTTCCAGAAAGTGGGATCTGGGTAGCTACATGGGGGTACAGAAAGTTAGGAGGGTGGTGATCATGGTTGAACATGCAAGGAAAGGGATACAGCCCTTAAGGTAAACAAGACACAGGGCCCAGATGACCTGCACTTGAGACCACTAAGGAAATTAGCCTCAGATTTGGCAGAGACCTTAACCCAGCAATTTAATGACTAATTGGAATCAGGGATAATGCCATGGGAATGGAGAACTGAGGACATAGTCCAATTTCACAAGGGCAGGGACATGAAGGACTCAGGCAACCATAGACCAGTAAACCTTTTCCATGTTGTGCAAATTGCTGGAGACCATAGTGAAGGAAGGCCTAGTAGCCTACTTAGAAGATAGACTGAAGAACAGAAAGCAGTACAGGCTTGCATCAGATAGGTTGTGTGAGAAAATCCTGACTGTTTTTTCAGACTGGGTCACTAGGGTGGTGGACAAAAGCCAAAGAGTTAATTTGTTCTGCTTTGTCTTCAGCAAGGCATTTGATTACATGCCACACAGAAGGCTGCTAAAAAGCAGGAGGACATAGGAGTAGAGAAGGGATTAGACAGTGAAGAAGGGGTGAGAGAACTTTAGAGGGATTTAGAAAGATTTGAGAGGTAGTCAGAGGCCTAGCAGTTGAAATGTAATGCCAAGAAGTGTATGCTTATTAGAGATGTTTCAAAATTTTATTTTGCAGGTGAAATTGCCACAAAATCAGCAATTTCGACATACAACACATTTCATGAAATTCCACTGGTCAGTAACATTTTTTGCCCACAGAACACAGAATGTTGACACAGAATGCACAATTTAGCCCCCGAAATGGCAAAATTTCATCCAAATTTTGCTGTTCCGAAGGCAAAATTTCACATTTTGTGGGTGACATTTCATGTCCCATGGGTGGAATTTTGCATTTCACACCCGCAAAATATTTTGTGGAAAGGCAGAATTTCACAAAATGTTTTGCATAAGGACATTTTGCAATTTCTCACACCTCTAATGGTGATGCACTTAAGGAATAAGAACCCACAAGTAGAGTACAAGATAGGGTTATGCTGACCTTTTCAGCAGAGTAGTGGAATATGGGAGCTGTCATCACTGACTAGAGTTGTGCAAAACTGGCAAATTTCATTTCATGAAATATTTCACTATATTGGCCAGTTTTGCAAAATTTTTTGCACAAGTAAACTTTGAAATTATGCCTGCAGAATGCAAAATTTCACATTTTGTGGGTGAAATTCGCCTTTCACTGGTGAAATTTTACCACTTTTTTGGAGAAATTTCACATTTCATGAGCAAAATTCAGCATTTTGCACCTCGTTAAATATTTTGTGTAATGGGTGAATTTTGCAAAATATTTCACACAGCAAAATTGCTGATTTTGTGAGAATTTCACTAGCAAAATATAATTTTGCAACATCTCTATCACTGGCTCACTTAAACAAACCAACCAGTACAATAAGGCTTATGCAAGGCATCTCAAATGCTGGGGTGTATTTGAAAGAGTTTTGACAGTAGGAGTACGAAGGTGATACTGCCCCTCTATGGATCACTGGTGACACCCCACCTGGAGTACTATGCCCAGTTTTGAAGTCTCCCCCTGAGAATGCACATCAATTGAAACCTAAAATCTTTTACTTTGACTGTGTCTGGACCTGGAAAATTGTGAGTTGTCAGATTACCAGTGCATTGCCTGAATTGCTCCCTAAGTGATCTAGCCTGCATAATACAAGAAGTTCAAAAACATACAGTTGGTTATCTGAAATTCTAAAATGTATTTGAAACAGAGATCTTTTAAATCAAGATTAGTTAATATTTGTAATACTTTACCATTAAATTTGTTGCACAGTGAATGTTTAGGGCACTCTAAACATGGACTGATATTGTATCTAAAGGATCTAGACACATGCAATTGTTTTAGTTTTTTATGTTGTGGTTTTATGTATGATGATGTATTTTATACCGTATTTATTGTTTTGTATTGCTTTGTTCTTTATAACTTTGACTGGGTTACCTTTGAAAATAGGCGCTTGTGCTTAAATGTTTTTACCCTATTAATAAAACTGAAATTCAAAATTCAAATTCAAATAGGCTGGAGTCAGTGCAGTAGAGGGTCAAAAAAATTATTTTAGGACAGCAAGGCAGATCCTGTGAGGAAGGATTTAAAGCCTTGAATATGTGCTCACTGGAGGCCAAAAGAGAGGGGAACATGATAGAGACTTATATGTTCCAAAGTCATATAAATAGAACAAATTGTGAGGATCTGTTTGTCATGAATAGAGAAGCAGTCATGAGAAGGCATGATTGGAAAGTGGTGGGAAGTAAATTCAGTAAAGATGTGAGGACGTTCCTCTTCACTGAAAAAGTGGTGGAGCATTGGAAAAGATTGCCAGTGCAGTTCTTGGGGGCAAGGATGCTTAATGTGCTCAGACGAGTGGAACATTGCCAAGGGACTTATGGTCCAACTAGGGGAACAAGGGAGGAGGAGGAGAAGTAAGCAGAAGGGGCAGGGAATGAATAACTCACCTATACTTTAGATCAGGGGGGATGTTAGTAATAAATAGGGGTCTAAGTGATGGATTATCCATCTCCTACCATCAGTCTATGTTTCTATATTTGTATGAGTGTAGTGTGATAATAGTTGCTAAGTTTGTTAAGCCCCATATAGCCTCCTTTGCAACAGCAGTACACTGTACTTTGGCCATCGGTCACAAGGGTAAGGGAGAGAATGTGGAATAAGGGTTGCTGCTGCATATACAACTTTTTAATATGCTGATCTGTATTAGGCACAATATCATTGATTCATAGCCCTGTACCTGCAGACTGTACTTGAGCCATGATGGTAGAGGATGTGGTAGGGTTGGTGGGTATTAGACATAAGAACCCTAATAGCAAATTTCTAATCTTTATGGGGATAGAAACATGGAAATATAGAAACACAAACTTTAACAATAGATAAGGGCCACTTGGCCCGCCTGGTCTGCCCATTTTCCTACCTACTGGAAAAACTGCAGATCCTAGTTAACCAACAACCTATTTCTTCTTACCCCCACAAGAATTGCCTTATGTCTGTCCCATACATTCTTGAATTTCCTCACTATTTTTGACCCCACAACCTCCTCAGGAAGGCTGTTCCACGCATCCACCACCATGTCTGTGAAAAAATACTTCCTCACATTACCCCTAAGCCGTCCCTCCTCTATCTTCAAATTGTGTCCACTTGTTTTTGCACATCTCTTTTTCTGAAATATGCTACCCTCTTGGACTTTGTTGATTCCCTTGAGGTACTTAAAAGTTTCTATCATGTCCCCCCTCACCCTCCTTTTCTCAAGGGTATACATATTAAACTACTTTAGTCTCTCCTCGTATGGCTTCTCTTGCACATTTTGCACCATTTTAGTTGCCCTTCTCTGGACTGCCTCCATCCTGTCTATGTCCTTGCAGAGATGGGGTCTCCAGAACTAGACTCAGTACTCCAGATGGGGTCTCACAAGCTGTCTGTACCAAGGGATAACAACATGCTGTTTTCTGCTGGTGATGCCTCTCCCTATACATCCCAGTATCCCCCCAGCCATCCCTACTGCCTTCTCACATTGCTTGCTAACCTTTAGCTCATCTGATATGATTACCCCCAGGTCTCTTTCCATTTTTGTTGTTGTTACTACCCCCTCACCATTGTGTACTCTTCCCCTGGGTTTTTGTTTCCCAGGTGCATTATTTTGCACTTCTTTGCATTGAATTCAAGCTGCCATACTTCTGACCATTCCTCCAACTTTTCCCAAGTCCCTTCTCATCCTTTCCACACCTCCCTGTGTATCAACCCTGTTGCAGATGTTTGTGTCATCTGCAAAGAGGCATACATTTCCTTCTAGTCTCTCTGCTATGTCACTTACAAAGACATTAAAAAGTACTGGACCCAATACTGAACCCTGTGGTACCCCATTAGTAACCCCTCTTTTTCAGAGTGGACTCCATTTACAATTATCTTCTGTGTCCTGTTGTCCAGCCAATGGTTTACCAAGGCTACCACCCTGGGACCCACTCCCAGGCTGGTTAATTTGATTATCGCTCTTTGGTATGGGACTGTGTCAGATGCCTTGTTAAGTCTAGGTAGGCCATATCCACAGCCCATCCTTGGTTCATTACTTTGGTCACCCAGTCAAAGAAATCAATTAGATTGGTCTGATGTGACCTTCCCACTGTGAACCCATACTGCCTTGGGTCCTGTGCCCCACTGGCCTCTAGGTAGTCAACAATTCTTTCTTTCAGAAGTGATTCCATCACTTTCCCTATCAAAGAGGTCAAACTGACAGGTCTGTAGTTTCCTGCCTCTGTCTTGCTCCCACTTTTGTGAATGAGAATCACATCTGCCTTTCTCCAGTCCTCAGGTACCACACCATCTTCCCATCATTTGTTAAACAGGGTAGTCAGTGGTGTCACTAGTTCTCCCCTTAATACTTTTAGAATTCTGGAGTGAATTCCATCAGGCCCCATTGCTTTTTCCACCTTCAGTTTTAAGAGTTCTTTCAGAACACTTTCTTCTGTGAAAGGACTGGGATTGACACCCCTATCCCGATTGCTTCTGTTAATTGATTAGGCATATCCCCCTCCTCCTCTTTTGTGAATACTGTGCAGAAGTATTCATTCAGTATCCCTGCTTTTTCACTGTCCCTCTTTGCCCACCCACCATCCATTCTATTCAGTCTCACTATCCTTCCCCTTGTCTTTCTATGCTCCCTGATGTACCTATAAAAGGTTTTATCCCCCTTCTTCACTGAGTTGGCTAGCTTTTCCTCAGCTTGGGCCTTTGCTATTCTGACTTCCCTCCCTGCTTCCTTCTGCCTTAACTGGTGCAGTTCTCTTTCCTACTCCTTCTGTGTTTCCTTATACTTCCTAAATACAATCTTTTTCTCCCTTACCTTCCCCACCACCTCTTTTGAGAACCATAGTGGCTTTTTTTCTCTCATTTTGATTTATTTGCTTCACACAAAGGCTTGTTGCCTCTGTGATGGCAGTTTTGATGTTTCCCCATTGTTGCTCCACCCCTCTTTCTTGCCTGATTGCTAGTGCTTTTCTGAGGCACTTTCCCATTTTGGCAAAGTCAGCCCTCCTGAAATCCAGTACCCTCACCTTTGCATGGCCTGACTATGTAGCTGAGTTTAACGTGAACCACACTGTTTGGTGGTCACTTGTTCCCAGATGGCTACCCACTTCTAGATTTGAAATTCTCTCTCCATCTGCATTTGAGAGTACCAGGTCTAAGACTGCTCCCTCCCGAGTGGTTTCCAACACTAGCTGCCTGAGGCATGCCCCCTGTAGGGCATCAAGAATGGCCCTGCTCTTGGATGTGGCTGCAGCAAAGGTTCTCCAATTAACATCTGGCATATTCAGGTCCCCCATCAACAATATATCCCCTTTCTCTGCCATTCTAAGGATACCTTCTGTCATTTCCTTATCCATTTCCTACCCCTGAGATAGGGGTCTGTATAGAACCCCTGTGCAGATTGTGGTGCCATTTCCAGTCTCCAAGTTGACCCACAGTGCCTCCTCTCCTCCCTGTTTACCCTTTTGTTCATTGCTTTGATCCCTTCCCTTACATAGAGAGCTACCCCTCTTCCTCTTCTACCCTCCCCGTCTCTCCTGTAGATTGTGTGTCCTGGTATGCTGACATCCCAGTCATGGTTTTCTGTGTACCATGTTTCTGTGACTGTCACGATATCCAGGCATCCCTCTTCCATCAAGGCCACCAGTTCAGGGAGCTTGTTACCTGGACTGTGGGCATTGGTACTCATTACCCTCCATTTATTGATGGCCTTAAACCTTTTTGCCCCATCCTTGTTCTTACTGCCTTTGCCTTTTTCTCCATTTGCATCTGTCCGCCTCCCTTTTGACATCTCTACCTCGGTGTTTACCTCACAAACTACCCTGATTTATTTTTGGGGGGGAGGATTTCCCTGCTCATTTTCTGTGCCTCTCCGCTTGGCTAGTTTAAATCCTTGCCAATGAAGCATTTAAACCTTTCATCTAGGATCCTGGTTCCCCTCCTGGACAGATGCAAACCATCATGCCAGTATAGGCCTGCATCCTTCCAGGTGACCCCTAGTTCCCCAATGAAGCCAAACCCAGAGCTCTACACCAGTTTTTCAACCATGGATTGAATCTCATGGTGCAGAGCATCCTAGCCTCACCCATGCCATAGACAGGCAGCACCTCCAAGAAGGTTACCATGTGTGCTACTTGTCTAAGGCCCCTCTCCAACTGCACAAACTCCTCCTCCTCCTCCTCCACTGTTCTGATCCCTTTCCCAGCCAGATAATTTGTCCTTAGGTGTACAATGACATTCAGCTCCTTCCCCCATGCAGCTGCTCCCATAATCCTGAGGATTCAGTCCCTGTCCCTCCAAACCATGACACCAGGCAGGCACCTTACCTCCCTCTCCCCTCTCTCCTCCAGTTCTACCCTCCTAACAATGGAGACCCCCACCAGGAGTTGTTCCTTCCCCTGTGGGGTCCCCTGCCACCCTCCTATGGCTTCCTTTTTGGAGGTTCACAGCATCCTCCTTGGTCTCCACTGTGGGTGTCTCTATAGAGGAACCACACTCTGCCAGAATGGCATATGAAGTCTGGAGAGGTACAACTGGAGAAATGCATCTCTGTTCCACCACCCTCACCCTCCCTGAGCCCACTGTGATCCAACCACTCCTCTTTCTTGGCAACCTCTGAGGCAGTGGCAGTGGCCCTGGTGGTCCCTGGGTGGGAGAGGAGGTCCTCTAAATCCTGGCCAGCTCAGCCTGGAGATGAGCAACCTCCTTCCTCAGCCCAGAAAGGAGCCTGCAGATAGGGCAACACTGCATTCTCCAGAATGTCTCCCGGATGACTGCTGCTCCACAACCACTGCACTGCACCACTCTTATCATGTCTTACTTGTGTCCCCTTAACTGTTGTTTTGTATACTTACTCAAGCCTTTCTCTGTTTATTATATATATATATATATATATATATATATATATATATATATATATGTGTGTGTATGTGTTTTTCTCCCTACTTCCATACTGCCTCTGTGCCCTTAAAGCCCCTGGTCTTCCTGTTCTGGGACAGGAAGTTCCTATATTCCTCATTAGTCTCCTTCTTACTTGCTCAGAGTCAGGCCTCCAGGAGCTGGGGGGGGATAGAGAGCTACTCTTTTCCTTCTAAAATGGTGAGTCTTTTGTGCCTCTGTGATCACTCCCTTCCTGCTCCCAAACAGGAAGTAGCTGTTGTCAGTTAAATCCTGTGCCTATAAAAGTAGTATTATGTAAAGGTGGGGGTGGAATAGAAGGAAGGAGGGCAATATAGCCAGTAGAGTAATATAGTTCTAACAGCACCTCCTTTCTCTTGCTGTTCTCTGTCACACACTATCTAGGGCAGTTTTTAAATCCAAAACACTTGGCTTCCTTCTGTCTAAGCCACTCCCCCTAATACACAGTTTTCTTCTACACCTAGCTAACTGCACAAATAACAATTCAGAGTTTCCTTCTACACCTAACTACACAGATAGCAGTTCACAATTTCCTTCTACACCTAGCTAACTGCACAGATAGCAGTTCACTTCACCCAACTCAGACAAATGGGCTAACTTTTTTTTTTGTTTGTTTTTACCCAAAATTGAAGGTCCCAGAAGTAATGTTCTAGTTCTTTATTACCAGTAGATTAGTATAGTTCTAACAGCACCCCCTTCATTTTGCTGTTCTCTACCACACAGTGGGGGCAGTTTTTAAATCCCAAACACCTGGCTTCCTTCTGCCTAAGTCTCTCCCCTGAATTCACAGTTTCATTCTACACCTAGCTAACTGTAAAGATAACAGTTCACAGTTTCCTTCTACACCTAGCTAACTGCACTGATAACAATTCACAGTTTCCTTCTACACCTAGCTAAATGCACAGATAACAATTCACTTCACCCAACTTAGACACATACACTCTTTTTTTACCCTAAACTGAAGGTCCCAGTAGTAGAGTTCTAGTTCTTCGGTCCCAGTAGAGTAGTATAGTTCTAACAGCACCTCCTTCCTCTCGACAACCTTAAAAATGTATTTCCAATTTTTTTATAGATTGCTTTTTTTGTGTGTATGACAGGTTGACCTCTGGTAGATGGAGAGGCAACACACTGGGTTTAAAGTTCACAGAACAGAATGTACTTTTATTGCTTAAAATGTAAGTTGTTGCTCCAGAAACGCATAATCAGTCAGTTCAACTTCTCCAACCTGGTCAGGTAACATAAAGATTAACACAAAACTGTTCTTTCAGACTGACTTGACAAAGGAATATTTGAACCACCTATGTGGACCAGCAGTTTGCTCAATATGCAGTCTCAAACAAAACAAATGGTTTGTGGGACAGCAGTTTTGAATGCATAGTCTCAAATAAAACATGGACAGTTTTCCCTTTTTGCCTTATTTATAGGCTGTTATCAGCAGTACATTCCACTCACTGTTTTTGGCCCAGCTGGCTAGACTGATCCCTTACCTCAGGACTTTCTGCTCTAGAAATGGTCTATTTCTCAGCAGCAGGTTTTAACTTTTTCCCAATGGCTCTCACCAATCCTTAATCATTCTCCTTGGCTGTCTGCTCTGGTTCCTGTCTCACATTCCACCCTCCATTTTGCATGGTTCTCTGCCTAGAAGACTCTGCTCCCTGCAGCAGTTTCCGCCTTCTAACTAACTCCTTGCTGCATTCTCTCTGCCTTTCAGCAATCCCTCTAATTAGCAATACCTGAGGAGGCACCACACTCCCTTGCCTGTTCATGTTTCATTCCCTGCATTTCCTCAGCCTCAAACAAGAGGTTAACCTCTTGTTTCCCATTGTAGTGTTTACACTGTCACAGTGTGGTAATGACCCTAATAAACATTAATGTAGTAGCTATGGATGCAACAAATTTGTTTGGTTGTTTGGGCCCTGTACTTTCATGTGGCTACAAATCTAGATGTGTAGGATCAAGAGTCTGTCTGGCTATGGAAGCAAAAGGTCCTTTGTGCCCTGTGCTTGCATATAGCTATAGGTGCAGAGGTTCAGGGCCCTGTGGACCTAAGCCAAGAGAAAAATTCTCTTCACTGTATGGTTACTTGTTTACCATGTGGCCAACACTGCACTGCCCCTCTTCAGGCTGTGAGTGATGCCCCATAAGAGTGTCCCCTTCAGCCTTGGCACATCTTGCAGAGTCACTAAGCTCAAACTCAAAACTTAGGTAACCAACACTGGAGCACAATACTCTGCTCACTAGGAAAACAGCAGGTTACATTTCTTCATGTATTGTGTTGGGCAGTGTTGCTTAGGAGTGGAGGGTGGCCATAAATGAAAAGTAAAGAGATGTAGATGCATAGAGTTCTCTGAGCCTTGAACCGTGGAAGACTCCATCAGCATACATAACTAAACAGAGAGTTCTGCACTTCCTTGTGGCTACAGATGAAAATAATCCATAGGATTCTCTGGGTCATTAAAAAGGAAACAAAGGCTGTCTTGGCACTGCACTACCAAATTACTACATATTTAGAGGTGCAAGGCCAGGACTCTGTTTAAACATTTACTCATAACTTGCTTATTTTTAGATAATTATCTAGCAAATTTTATACATGCTGTTCATATTACCCTCACATATTGGAAACACCCTCACCAGAAATCTGTCTTAGGGGCTCAGTGTACCATTTGCCTTACTTCCCAAGTACTGGTTACTACATAAACAGCTGACACATTTTTGAATCCATTGTGAAAATGTTGATTGCTATAGTGTAATCCCTTATGCAGTGTATTGTAAACCTTGGACTGGCTGAATAGTGTCTTGATTTGCTGTAAGTGTATGTCCTAGTTCTTTGCAAGCAGAGAAGCATCACTTTATTTATCATGAACTTGTTTTTTATGTCCTTAACCCCTATTTTAAGATATGATGTTTATGGAGCTCTCTGGAGCAAAGTGTTTCTTACAGCGTATATCTTCTCTGAAATTATTACAGGTGGTGCTTTACAGGTTTTACAGTTTTATCTAACATTAGGATAAGCTTTCAGGGTTACTGCATTTGTTGTTGACTGATTGTTTCTGCTCTTACCTCCTTGTTCTTTCATCTGTGGTTCTTCTTTTTAGGCAGGGGAAGGGCCCAGTCACCCACCCCCATCCCCAACCACACCACGCTACACTCCTTTTATAGGGTACCACAGTTGTGACATTTCCTGTGGCAGAGCAGGAAGGGTGGATCAGTGGGGCCTCCACAAGGTGATCTCATTTACAGGCATCTAGTAATTTAACTTGTTATAACAAGTTAAACAAAGCACAATTAAACCATTACTTGCATTTTTTTCCTTTTTTTTCCCTTCTAATTACTCTGACTAGGTTACAAACCCAGCAACTTATTTGGAATGGATTTCATTAACTGCAGGTACTGTGGAACAATTTTCAGAAGGACAGTCTTACAGGATTTAGGACACTGTCCTACATGCTGGGCCTTTTGAGATCTTAGGGCTCAGCTCCGGGCAGCATGGGCAGAGATTGCATGCCTCAAATTTCATATTGAAGAGGAAATACATTATAAGAATCACCCAACATTTCCCCAGCATCCAACAGAAAAACCTTGACCGCAGAGGGTAGTTGGTCCAGGAGGTTGGCAGGTGGTTAGGAGGAGTAAATCAAGTGCCCCATCACTCTCTGCTCTCCAACACATTACCTCCAAAAACCATATAAACACTACAAACAGGTATCTGCCTCTATCTCTGAAATCAAATAAAGAGGCAGAAGACACTGCAGAGCAGGACACTGCGGCACAGGAGCTAGCACAACAAAACTCACCCAAATCAGGAACCAAAACAAAACAAGCACAAAGGAAATCCAAAAAACTTCTGATCATAGGAGACTCCATGATTTGGGGAGTTGATACCCATCTCCAGCCAGTGGTGATGGTCAGATGTCTCCCAGGTACATCAGCATGGAGAGACACTGACCGCATTGCTAAAATTGTTCACAAAACAGGAGAAAACATTGATGTCCTAGTACACATAAGGACTAATGATCTCACCAGCCTGTCAGTTGTGGAGACCAAGGAACACCTGACTAGGCTGGGTGACAAACTATCATCTATTTCATCCGCATCTCCTTGCTGAGATCCTGCCAGTCTGGAAGAGGGGAGCAGATGGACGGAAGGTCAGAGAAGGGGAGATAGGGGAGCTAAACATGTGGCTCAAGGGCTGGTGCCAGGAAAAAGGACACAGATTTGTAGGGAACTGGCAACAGTTCTGGGAGCGAAAGTTCTTTAAATTTGATGGACTGCATCTGACTAAAGAGGGAGTCAGTGCATTGGGGCAGAAGTTTGATGTCTTTGCAGAATATTTAAACTAGCAAATGGAGAGAGGGGTGCAGCACCCCATACGTCGAATGGGAAGAACACCCCTCCCCCCTCAGCTAGTGGTCAAACAGGAATTCAGCATGTTTGCCGTTCATTTGCATCACCAGGTAAGAAAAGTTTTGTCTCCCCATACGATGCACAGGGGTAATGCCAAACTTCACCCAACAACCAACACACCAAAATCTGGCCAATGGAAAATCATGTACACAAATGCTCACAGCCTGGGAAATAAGATCCCAGACCTGCAGGCAATAATGTCAGAGCTAAACTGGACATAGTAGCAATTAGTGAGGCGTGGTTTACCAGTAACCACACTTGGGAGACTTCAGTACCTGGCTATGTATTGTTCAGAAGAGACGAGGGCAAAAGGGGAGGAGTGGCCTGTGTGTTAATGAAAATATCAAAGCTACAGAAATTCAGAATACAACATAAGGAGCCAGAAGAACTGTGGGTCACCCTGGAAACAGGAAATGGGACAGCCATAAGAACTGGGGTTGTCTACAGGCCCCAGACCAGAGGGAAGACATAGACACATTACTGTTAGAAGATATACAAAACATGACAGCTAAAGGGAGGTTCTGATAATGGGAGACTTCAACATGCCAGATACAGATTGGTCAATACCAGCAGGAACATCTGCCAGAACTAGACTCATAGTAGATTCCTGCAGGGAGGGCCTCAAACAACTGGTACAGCAACCCACAAGAGACAGGGCTATCCTAGATCTAGTACTGACTAACAAAGATGGGATCACAGATCTCCAGGTAGAAGGTCACCTGGGGGCCAGTGACCATCACATGGTATGGTTCAATTTGGCTACTACATCTAAATCATCCCATTCCAAGGCAAAAATATGGGACTTCAGAGGAGCTGACTTTGATAAGATGGCCAACAGAGTTAAGCTAGCCCTGGCAAAAAGAAACACAGGTGAGGGGGTACAGGCAAAGTGGGCAAGCATTAAGGATGCAATACTTGAAGCAACATCCCATTGTGTTAGACAGAAAAGGAAGTACAAAAGAAGAAGGAAACCACTTTGGTTCTCAAATACAGTAGCAGAAAAGGTCAGAGCCAAAAGGCTGGCCTTCAGGAAATATAAGGGAACACAGCGGGATGAAGATAGGGAGGCATACCAAACTGCCCTAAGGGAAGCAGGGAAGGCAGTAAGGCAGGCAAAGTCCCAAACTGAGGAAACACTAGCACGAACAGTAAAAGAAGGTGACAAGACTTTCTATAGATACATTAGTGAAAGGAGAAAGTCAAGAAGGGTATTGCTAAGCTTAATGGAGAAAAGGGAGCATGTGAGGAGGAGGACCCTGTAAAGGCATCTATCCTAAATAGATACTTTTGCTCAGTATTTACTGAAGAGAAGGTAGGGCAGGGCCCACAGCTCAGCATCATGGACACAGGGAGAAGGGAGGTAGCACTACTCCCTTCACAAAAGAAAGGGTCCTACAAGAGCTTGCTAAGCTCAGGGTGGATAAGGCAATGGGACCTGATGGCATACATCCCAGGGTACTTAAGGAGCTAAAGGAGGAACTAGCAGAGCCATTAGCAGAATTGTTTAGTGAGTCTCTGAGCACAGGAGAGGTCCCAGAAGACTGGAGAAGGCTCATGTGATCCTGCTCCACAAAAGTGGTAGCAGGGAGGAGGCGGGGACTACAGACCAGTCAGTCTTACCTCAGTAGTGGGCAAGATTATGGAGGCACTCCTTTAGGAAAGGATAGTGCAACACCTGGAATCCATAGGGGCACAGGATCCAAGACAGTATGGGTTTACAAAGGAAGGTCCTGTCAAACTAATCTCATAGATTTCTTTGACTGGGTAACCAGAGTGGTGGACCAAGGGGAGCAGTTGATGTCGCCTACCTTGACTTCAGCAAAGCTTTGACACTGTTCCACATAGAAGATTGATAAATAAGCTGGGTAGGCTCGGGGTGGGTCAGAAGTTGGTCAACTGGGTGGCAAACTGGTTGACGGGCAGAAAACAGAGAGTGGTGGTAAATGGTATACAGTCAGAAGAGATGCAAGTCACAAGTAGAGGGTACCTCAGGGATCAGTCCTGGGGCCAGTCCTCTTCAACATCTTCATTAGTGACCTTGCAGATGGACTAGAGGGTAAGGCTTGTCTGTTTGCAGATGACACCAAGATCTGCAACAGAGTAGATGATCCAGATGGGGTGGGCAGAATGAGAAGAGATCTGGATAAACTAGCAGAATGGTCAGAAGAGTGGCAACTGGGATTTAATGCAAAGAAGTGCACAATCATGCACATAGGGAAGAGAAACCCTGAAGCCACCTATAGGCTGGGAGGGGAGTTGCTAGCAGTCACAAAGGAAGAAAGAGACTTGGGCATCATCATCACTGATGACCTGAAATCATCAAGCAGACCTCTCAAGCAGTAGGTAAGGCTAGGAGGTGTTATGGTGTGATTAGTAAGGGTATCACAAGTCGTAAGAGGGAGGTAATAATCCCTCTGTACAAGACACTGGTTAGGCCCCATCTGGAGTACTGCGTGCAGTATTGGAGGCCACACCTTCACAAGGACATTAACCAAATTGAGGCAGTCCAGAGAAGGGCAACCAAAATGGTGCAGGGACTGCATCAGAAGACATATGAGGACAGATTAACGGAGTTCAATATGTATACCCTTGAGCAAAGGAGGGAGAGAGGTGATATGATCGAGGCATTCAAACACCTTAAGGGCATAAACAAGGTGAAAGAGTCTAACATGTTTAAATATAAGAAAAATAGCAGGACAAGAGGACACAGCATGAGATTAGAGGGAGGCCAATTAAAGGGAAATGTGAGGAAATTCTTTTTCACAGAAAGGGTGGTGGATGCATGGAATGGCTTACCACAAGAAGTGGTGGCTATGAATACAGTGCAGGAATTCAAACACGCATGGGATAGGCATAAGGGAGCAATACAAATTACTATGAATAGATAGGCCACTGACAGAGCAAAGGCCGATGGCACATTTATAAGGTAGAAAAAGAAATGGGCAGACTGGATGGGCCTTGCGGTCCTTATCTGCCGTCAACTTCTATGTTTCTATGTTTCTATGTATCACTGTTTCTGATACCACTGTATTCACTGTATTATATGTACCTACTGTATTATAACTTGTATCTATTGTCTTTACCACTGTATGGCCCAGATCACAACTCAAAATGGTCCTTTGGATCAGTTCGCTCACCCAGTTACCAAAAACATACAAACATACATAGATAAAACAAACATTATGAACTGGGTCACTAGAATGTGTTACATCCTGCCTGAAAGGTGGTTTCACAGAGTGAATGTGAAAACATGTTCTAACCTGTATTTGAAAATTCCCACCACCCTTGTCCATCAGGTAGGGTCATGTAAACAGTATGTTCACAATTTAGGACTGAAATATTGTAAAACATTAAGTTATGACTAAAAGTATGGAGACACAAAAAAATCTCATTTTATGTTGCCAGCCATATTGCTGTACTGCATTTTATGTGCCACCTAAAAGTCCTTCTATCACACATAAATATCTTCAAGTATTAAAAGAACAAAAATTTTTATTGTGCAAGAAAAAAAATTTGTCTCACCCTATATGTGCAACCAAAAAATTCTTTATCCGCATGTCAAAATCTTCATCTGGCAACATAACTTTTTTTTGTTCACACAAAAAATTATTGAGTCTCACTTAAATGTGTGACCAAATAATTAATTTGGCAGAAAAACAATATTTTTGGTGCACACAAAAAATGCTTTGGTCACACTTAAATGTGCAATACTAGAATTCATAGCTCCCGACCCAAGAAAATGCCATCTCGCTATGCTGACAATTGGAGAAAATGACAAAGTCCAAAAGAGATATTCTTGGCCATTTTTTTTAAACAAACACAGGAACTGAGCTTAATGAGCAACTCATGCTTCTAAAAGAACTTTGTAAAACATGATGTTTGGACCCACCAAGTTCAGCATACATTTCACATCAGTTCTGTATTTTTCCTCCCTGTCATTTATTACTTAGGCCATGTATGTGAAAGCAGGACCACTGTTCCTTTCAAGTACGCCAACTCATATTATTTAATCTCCACCTGATGTCATAATACTCTGTTTGTCACATCACAGATATGACTTTGACAGGCAGTAATATCACAAAAGAAGATTATGACTTTAAGTGTAGAACAGAAGGAAAGACATTGGGCCAGATTCACAAACATCTGGCGTAGGCGCTTGGTGCATGCACCAAACAGACATGGTGCATGTGGTGGCTTGTGCTACACCATGTGCCATTTCAGATTCAGAGATGCGGCCTGTGCAAATGGAGTACCACCTGCACCAGATGGGCTTGTACCATACTTGCAACAAATTCACCAGTGCAACATGGCAGGTGGAGGTTTGTGCCAGGGCAGTGCTGCAGCATCCCCTTAAATGGGATTCTACAAGCCCCCACAAAGGTCTAATGGCCCCTATGTCCAGGAGGTAGTAGCTACCACCTCCAGGGAATCCTGTTTAGATGCTGAGCC
Organism: Neoceratodus forsteri; assembly: GCA_016271365.2. Taxonomy (NCBI): domain Eukaryota; kingdom Metazoa; phylum Chordata; order Ceratodontiformes; family Ceratodontidae; genus Neoceratodus; species Neoceratodus forsteri. The sequence goes on from CM057451.1 coordinate 423,334,176, forward strand.
CCAGCTTCAAGATTAGAACATGTGGGGAACACAATATTTTCTGTAGCTGCACTGAAACTCTGGAATATTGTTTTAAAATTCATCTACTCTGACCCCTTATTGTAAAGTTTTAAAGCGCAACTAAAAAACTGGCTGTTTAAAAAGGTCTTCTCAGGAGACTGATAGATTCTGCTAACTGTGTGGAGTATACTTATACCTCTTAATTATGAACAGTGAATATGTATTATATGGTTTGAATTAATTATTTGTAAAGCTCTTTGAGTTGTGGAAATACAGCATATAAATAAAATTTATATCCTAGCCTAGCCTAGCTTAGCCCATCCTATCTTATCCTGTCCTGTCCTATCCTATATTATCCTACCTGCCTGACCTTGCCACCAGTGGGCAGAAGTTACCCCCTGTCTGCTCAGGTGTCGTCTGGGGGTATGCCCATAGATAAAACTTGCCTGTTGCCATGTATTGCAGACTCTTCCATTTTTAGTGAACAAAATGCTATTTCACTCAGCGAAGCAGGCCATTTGCTAGGTTAAGAATTATAAAAAGTTGACACTTCACTCTTCATAAAGTCAGGAAATTTTGCAACAGACCTCTAGTAATGAGTAGGGAATGTATTACAAAGTTGCTTAATGCAGTCTGTACTATACTTCTAATCTGTGCTGTATGCTGGAAAATTGCACCATTAAACATGTGATCAGATTTAACCAGTCATATTTCCCATTTTAACTGATCCATTTTATAGTTTACATAGAAACAAAGAAAGTGACAGCAGAAGGGGACCATAAGTCCCATCTAGTCTGCCCATAAGTCTACCCCCTCCCTTAACTACTATTCAGTGTTATGGTGCCCTTGTATCTATCCCATGCATTTCTGAAAGTTCCCACCATTGGAATTACAATGAAAGAGTTGTATCTATTATTTTTATTTTATTTTTATTGTACAATTTATTTACCCAGGGTAGCCCAGCTGAATTGCAGCATTTCTTTTCCAGTGGGTTCCTATTTCCAACCATTTCCAGAATTGGTTGAACTGGAGATATTGGAGGATAGGTGACCAGGTTAAGTAACTTACTCAAGGACACACAGTGACTAGAGTGCGCTCTTGCCATAACAAACCCTGTTATAGTGAATATCCAGTTATAATGAACAGTGTTTATGTCTCCTGATAATTACATATCTTGCTGCACACTGTACTATAAAGACTTGTGGCCGTCTGCCACCGGTGAGTTCAGGCAATCAGTCATTTCATTTTCTCTCACCTCCCAGCACAGAAAGTAAAAGGCAATTGTTTAATTGCTTCACTGTACCTGTTTTCAATTAACTTCAATTAACTACCACAGTGTGCACTGTAAATGGCATAGCCATTACTTGCTAGTTAGTCCAAAAGCAAAATGCAGAGCTAAGCAGACAGATCAGCAAGACATCATGAAGTGACCCTCTTACTCCATGCAGACAAAGTTGTCTGTTCTTGACAGACTGAAAGCTGGTGAGATCCTCAAGAAACTCTCCACAGACACCGGCTTCTCCAAGTCCACCATATGCACATGGCATAAACAGGAGGCATCTCTCCATGAGTTTGTAGTAGTGTATGGAGAGCAGGAAGGCATGGCAAGAAAGAAACTGTGGCATGCTATTGAAAGAGAAACTGACACAGCAACACAGCTGTGGTTCACACAGCTGTGTACCAGTAGTGTGCCTATCTCTGGATCAATCATGCTGGAGAAGGCACATCATTTTGCCAAACAAATCTAGGGCTACTTCTTTTAAATCATCCACCGGATGGCTGTGGAGGTTTCAAAAATAACATGGCATCCTGCCCAACTGCCCGAGTGTGAGCTGAAACCGAGAGATGGGAGAATTAAGGCACTCTTTCTCTCAAAAAACACAACCTCCAGTCTACAGCCAATAAATGGTGGCATTATTGCCACTTTCAAGAAACATTATCACAAGAGACTGTTAAGTGATTTGGTTTCCTGCTCAGACCAGACATCCATGAATGATTTTCAGAAAAGGTTTAACTTACTGAAAGTCCTGATGCTGGCAGGTGAAGCTTGTGGGAATGTTACAGAGTTCACTATCATGCATTGCTGGATTTCTACATTGAGCCCTGCTTTCAGTAAACTACTACAACCCAGTGATGATTTCTAACCCAATGGCACAAAATATAAATTAGCCAACAGCTTCAGCTGATTTATCAGGGAAGAACTGCCACTGAAGTTATTGATGATTGGATGTCTGTTGTTGACCAGCTACAGACACATGATCAGCTTACTGAGTAGGAGATTGTGATTGCCATTGTTGGACAGCAAAGTCATAGTAGAAGGACAAGAGTGAATAATTTGATGAGGAGGATGCAGTGGAGGTACTGCAAAGTGAGTCTGCAAGTACTGGTCTCGAAATTGCTCACCAGTGGCTCCAGGCACAAGATGCGAACCCGATTAAGGTAATCCAGCTACACCAGCTCATTTCATACGCCTGTGACTTGGCTATTAAAAAAGAAAAATGCACAGAGCAGCATTACTGACTTCTTCAAATGAAATGATTACCTTTTGCTGTCAAATGTGTTTACTGACTGTTTATTGACTACCTGGTGCTTTTAAATGCTCTTTCCTCTGCTCAGTTTTTACACATTATTCATGAGTTACAGTAGAAGTTCTTTTTAACTGAGGAAATGTTTTTTAATATTGCTGATGTGCAATACATGTGTTTAGATAGGTCCAGCACTTTATTAGAAGTTTAGGAGTGATGTGCTGATCGTCTGTTGCTTTTAATATGCTCATATGCTGCTCGTTTTTTGTTTATTTGTTTATTGTTTATTGAATAGAATCAGAATTACAATCCTTTTTATAGTTTTTATGCATTTAACTTTAAGGTCTTTAGGTCATTTTAACAAAATAAATGTGTTTTTATACTGCTGATGTGGAATAAATGTATTCTGATACTTTATCAGATGTTTCTGAGTGACGTGTTGTTTATCACATCTGAAATTTAAGCTCCCTCGATTTAATAAACAAACAGCTATAACAAATTCATTCTATGGCTCCCATTTTTTTTCATTACAGTGAAGGAGCACTGTATTTTGCTCTTATAGGGTTGAATCTCTAGTCTCTGAGTTCTCAAGCTGTTGCTCTAACCACTAGATTGGATAATGCAGGAGCTTTTAGGGAGCAAAGGGAACAGCAGGAGAAATGGAGCAGATGGGAAGGATTTCTTCCTAAGCTACTCTTAAAGTTGAAAAAGCTGCTCAACAGGAGCTGTTTTTCAGAAATCAGTAGCTGATTGTTTCTAGTGGCATATCAGCGGCAGCAGTTCCTCCCACCAGCCCTTCCCCATCCCACCCACCCGAGCTCATCCATTTTTTAGCTCCCACATATGTGCTACTTCCTGTCTAATAATATATTCCATTCTGCAGGAACTAGTAGGGGTACTATCAATAATGTTCATTAATACACTAACCAACTTCAGAAGAAAAAGAAGCAGGAAGGAAAGAAATACAGGAAGAAAGGAGAGAAAAAAATCCAAAGGAACTGCAACTAAGTTGAAGGTACCCTACCTATTGGAAACTCACCAGCAACTCTGCTATATCTTCTAAATGTTCAACATGGAGATACTGCACTGTGATGACTGCAGAGCTCGCATGTCTGAGGAGCACCTCTAGAGGACGGGTAATTGCCCCATTTGCAAGAAGTTACATGACCTACATAACTCAGCTGGGGGCAACCTTGGGTGAAATTAACAGGCTACATCAACAGTTGTGCTGGAGTACATGCACACACACACACACACACACACCACTCCCACAGAGGTCCACCAGGCCAGGAAGCTGGAGAACAGTAAAACAAGGAGGAGGAGGGAAACAAAGGAGAACTGGCAAGGACAACAAAGTTCAGAACACCCCCATAAGGGCATCAAATAGATTTCAGCTCCTGGCAGAGGGGAAGTGGTCAACCCATGCTAGGAGGGATACTAGTCCCAGCAAGAGGGTGAAAAGGGAAGCAACTTCAACAAACAGTGGTGGATCAGAGAAGACCAAACAGAAAGCCAAGAAAATCCTGGGGGTTGGTGATTGCATGATCAGAGGAATGAAAGCTAGACTGCACAAGTATTTACAGGAGGTGGTGATAGTCAGATGCCTTTCCGTTACCTCAGTGGAAAGGACTGTGAGCCCATCAGAAGAATTGCAGACAGAGACAAAGAGAACCTGGGAGTGCTGGTACAGCTAGGTACCAATGATCTGGCTGGCTAGGTTCAGGATGCTAAACAGAGTATTGAGAAGCTGGGAGAAAGGCTTTTGGCAGCAGCTGTTTCCCTGGCCTTCTCAAACGTTTTACCTGTGAGGGATAATGATGGCAGCATGGAAAGAATCTGACCAGCAGAGATACAGGAATTCAATAGCTGGCTGAAGGACTGGTGCCAGACAAAAGGATTTCAGTATATCACATCCTGGGGGAAGTTCTGTGATAGATCACTCTTCATGCTGGATGGACTACACCTCTCAACAAAGGGAGCAAGAATGCTGGCTCAGAAGTTGGAAGTGTATTTAGTCCATTTAAATGAATTGGGGGGGGCTGAGGCATGGAAACAGCTATTGTGCCTAGCCAACTCCACCCCCTATAAGAAAATCCTGGAGTAGACAAAATTGTTCCACTCACATAAAGACAAAGGAAGGGCACATTGTAGGACTGACAACAGCAAAATGACAAGCGGGAGTGTCTGTGAGAAAGAGGGATCTTCAATCAGCCAGCAGAAAGCACATTACAGGCTCATGGAGGGGAGTCTGCCTCAATGCTAGGAGCATAGGCAACAAAATCAGTGACCCTCAAGCTCTAGTGGCATACACAAAGGTCAGCCTGGTGGCCATAACTGAAACCTGGGCCACAGACAGCAATGACTGGGACCTTGCAATTCCAGGTTATATACTGTTCAGGAGGGACAGACAGGAGGGGAAGGGTTGGGGGTCACCCTCTATGTGAAAGCAGGAATCAAAGCTGCAGAAGATGTAATCACCAAGAATGGCAAGGGGGGCATAGAGTCACTTTGGGTTCACCTAACCACTGCAGCAGGAAGTAAACTGTGCATCAGAGTGGTATACAGACCCCCGGGGGGGGAGCAGGGAGAAAAGAAGTGTGGGCAATTAGCTGAGGAGCTACAAAAGATGGCAGGAAAGGGAGACACAGTGGTGGTTGGGGAACTAAATCTAACAGACATAGACTGGGGGTATCCAGTAGCAAAGAGCTTGAGAAGTCAGGCTATACTGGATGCATCTCAGGACTGCCTACTGTCCCAACTAGTGAAGGATCCAACAAGGGAGGATGCCATCCTGGATGTGTTCTTCACAAATTCAGAAGTAATTAGATCAGTCAGGGTAGGAGCACCATTAACAAATAACGACCACAGTTCTGTCTGGTTTGAAATATCCTCAGAATACACAAAAACCTCCTCAAAGCCAGAGGTGCTGTGCTTTAAAAGGGCAGATTTTTGCAGTTAGTGAGGGAAAGGTTAACGGATATCAGGGACAAGTCAGAGGTTCAGGAAATATGGGAAGGCATTAGGGAAGCAGTCATTGAGGCAACTAGGCTCTGCATCCAAACAGTAACAAAGAAAAGTAGGTATAAAAGACCCATGTGGTTCTCCCCTTCAGTAAGGGAGGCAATCAGTGCCAAAAGGAACAGATTTAAACTGCACAGGCAGCAGAAGGGGGGCAGGGAATGGGAGGATTACATTCAGAAAAGCAGGGAGGCCAACAGAATTGTGAGGGACACCAAGGCAGCAAATGAGCTGCAGACTGCATGCAGAATTAAGTCAGGGGAAATTAATTTATTCCACTATGTCAGCAAGAAAAGGAATGGGGGGTGACTGTAAGGTTGAAGGTTAAGGATGAGGTGCTTGAGGACAACAGGCAAAAAGCGGAGGCCCTCAATGAATACTTTTGCTCGGTATTCATTAGAGAGGAATAGGGTCAAATACCAGACAGCAGTATCAGGGCCACAGCCAGGGGGATCCAGAGAATGTGCTTCCAGGAGTTCACCACAGAGAGGGTCAGAAAGGCTTTTCAGACATCTGGCCTAACAAGGCCCCTGGCCCTGATGGTTTACACCCCAGGGTGCTGAGGGAGCTGGCAGAGGAGCTGACAGCTCCTCTCATGCACCTATTCAATAGGCCTTTTAAGCTTGGGATTGTACCAAGGGACTGGAGGGTGGCTGACATGGTACCACTACATAAGAGTGGGGATAAGGAGGAGACAGGTAATTATAGACCAGTCAGCTTCACATCATTAGTGGGCAAGTTGATGGAGACAATCATTAAACAAGATTAGGCAGAATACCTAAAAAAAAATCACCTCCAGGATGATAGAAAGCATGGGTTTGTGGTGGGCAAATCATGTCTAACAAACCTTATAACTTTCTTCAACCACATGGTCAAGGAATTGGATAGGGTCCATGCAGTAGACCTGCTTTACTTTGACTTTAATAAGGCATTTGACACAGTCCTGCATATGTGCACCTTAAAGAAGTTGGAGGACCTGTGAGCAGCAGAGCAGATAGTCAGGTGGGTACAAAACTGACTGGAAGGCAGGAAACAAAGAGTCGTAGTAAATGGGGCGGGATCTACAGAAAGGCATGTCACTAGTGGGGTGCCTCAGGGGTCAGTCCTGGGGCTGATCCTTTTCAACATATTTATCAGAGACATCAGCGAGAATATAAAGGGTAATGTCACCCTGTTTGCAGATGACATGAAACATAGTGGTATGGTGGACAGCATGGAGGGAGTAAATCAAATCAAATCACATTTATTTATAACAAGCATTTGTCAATGCCGAACATTCACTTGCAGGTATTTGCAGTGGTGTTTTGGCACTTATAGTACTTCATGTTCAGCACTTTCCATTGCAATAGTGGATAAAATAATGAGGTATTTTGGTGTTTTGTCGTGTTCTTTCTCTTTTCTAGGTTCATATTAAGCTCCTTTGGTCTCTCCTTTGTACATGGCTTCTCTTGCAGATCCTGTACTATTTTAGCTGCTCCTCTCTGACTGCCTCTATCCTGTCTATGTCCTTGCAGAGATGGGGGTCTCTCTAGGAACTGGGATTTAGTACTCAGATAGGGTCTTACTAACTGTCTGTACACAGGGATGACACTTTCCTGTTTTCTGATGGTGATGCCTCTCCTTATACATCCAGAATTTCTCCAGCCCTCCTACTGTTTTCTCACATTGTTTACAACCTTAAGGCTATCTGATATGATTACTACCTAGGTCTTTGCTATTTTATTGTTATATTAATTTCTACACACTGTGTTTCTTCCTGGTTTTTGTTTCTGGTGAATTATTTTGCACTTCTTTGTATGAATAGAAGCTGCCATACTTGACTATTCTTCCAACCTTGCCAACCTTCTCATCCTTTCCACGCCCTTTGTGTCAACTTGTTGCAGATCTTTGTGTTATCTGTAAAGAGAGATATTTTTCCTTCCAGTCCCTCTCAATGTCACTTATGAAGATATTAAAAGGACTAGGACCTGGTAATGAAATCTGCATACTTCTACTAGTAACCTCTTTCATCGTGGGACTCTGTTTACTGTTACTGGGGTGTGTCCTGTTGTCCAGCCAATGTTTTACCCAGGCTATCACCCTGGGACCTACTACAGGCTTGCTAATTTGTTTATTAATCTTTGTGGGACTGTGTCAAGTATCTTTGTTAAGTCTAGTAGACTGTGTCCAGCCCTCCTTAGTTATTACTTGGTCAGTAGTCAAATAAATTGATTTGATCCTGATATGACTTCCCACTGTGAATCTATGCTGCTGGGTCTGTGGTCTTCTGGCCTCTGGTACTCAGAGTTCTTCTTTCAAAGTGATTCCATCATTTTCCTTACCACTGAGGTTAAACTGACAGGTCTGTTGTTTCGCCTCCTTTGTTCTCCTCTTTTGTGAAGGCATGTATCCTGTTTCCTCCAACTCTGGTATTGCACCATCCTTCCATGATTTGTTAGAAAGGGTAGTTAGTGGGTCATGCATTCTCATTTTAGAATTTGGGAATCCTATTGGGCCCCATTGTTTTGTCAACCTTCAGTTTTAGGATTGGGTGATTGATTGTGGTTCATTTCTGTTAATTTAGTGATTGTGGAAAATATACAGTGATGTTATTTTACAGTACACGCATACCCACAGGCAGCACATTTCATTAAACATTTAACCCATGTTTTTTTTTTTTTTTTCTTGTCTCTTCCAGCAAAACATTAGACTGCATTCATTGTAAACCGTAATTGTCTTAGTCTCTGCTGCATTTTGGCAAACAAAGGGCCTCAAAGCACATGAATGAAATGTTCTGAGAAATATGGAACTTCTTTTAGAAATGGGATATGTCAATGGCCTGGCATGTGTCTCTGTGGGGGGAAATTAATGTTTCTTTTACCTTAATGAAATCTGTGGAATACTGCTTCTTCAGCAACTGAAAACACAAATCATGAAGTGGATTGTGTGGAAGACTGCACTGTAGAGTCTATGATCCCGGTTATTTGCATACTGCAATTGCTTCGAGGTAACCTTAGCTGCCAGAAGGAAAGGTCAAGGAGTCTGTAATATGTGCCGGAGGGAGGGGGCTTAGTTGGGGCCCGTAGCTGCTGCTGGGGCAGGCTGAGGAGCCACAGCTGAGGGAGGGGGTGGAGCGTGAGCCAGTAGCTGTGAGCCATCCCCAACTGACAGTGCATCTGCAAGGATGATCAGGGTCTGCAGGGCACGCCTGCACTCTTGTGCACTGAGTAGGGCATCAAAGCAGGGCACCACACACCTTTTAACTGGAGTTGCAAACATGAGCTTAAATCTCACAGCCTGAGCTGCCATGCTTGTGCAGGCTTCAAGGCTTGGCTATGCATGCTTGACCCTTTATAGCCAACTGAGAGCCAAGGGCCAGCCAGTTACAACAAAGTAAGCATTTTTGTCAGCCTGAGTAGTCAGTAAAGTCTGAATTATTCAACCCTATTCAGAAAACAGCCTGCAGCCAGGGTTTGGCTCAGATTTGACTCCCAGAGTCAAGCCAGACCCCTGGCTTAGCCTGTCTCAGCCTAGGTAAAAAAAAAAAAACTGGCTTTCTAATGACTGCCCACATTCAGATTTCAGCCTGTTACTTTTAAGGCGCAGCACATCTGAGCTGCGCCTGGCAACATACAGGCATATATCTTGTGCAGAGATGTCATGAGGCATCACCTTGAATATGTCAGATAAATAGCTGAAATGGGAACTGCACCAGTGCAACAGAGTTATGCTGTGTGTGCAAATTTTGGATATTCATTAATAGAGGTGCAGATGGGGCCATAATACATAAGCTGCAAATGGGACCATTTGCATGTGATTATGGCCCCATTTGCATGGGAGTTAAGGGCCAGCCAGTGAAATGAAACCTCTGTACAGCATGTGCTATGAGGGTTTTAGGGGCATCCCTGGCCCTGCAGTGGCGAGCGCCTAAATATAATTAGCAGTGCCCCTCTCCTCCTTTCCATCCTTGTAGTTAAGGACGACAAAATGAAATTAATTACTTATCCCTTTGTAGTCTAGCAAGTAGTCCCTCCACCCCTCCTCATAACCCTGATCATCTAATGCTCAGTATCTACCCCTCCCAGGGAGTTCAGTGGCACTTCAGCATCTCCACACAGACCCCTTCAGCATTACACAGCCTCCCCATCAGCGCATGGCAGCAGCATGGCCCTGAGGCCTCTGCCAATAGACTGAGTCAGTTAGCCATACAGACTTAATATCCATAGGGGGAATATTGCAGTGACAGACCTGGGCCATTCACACAATGGGGGCATTCATTTACATTTTGTGAATGACTAGGTACAGTATGCACCTGTAAGCCCACTACTGTATTGTGGACCAAGAGATTGCAGCCCATGGTATGTCAGTCAGCAGGCAGCTGTAGAGTGGGTGCGTTGCTGCCCACTACTACTGGGGAGGGCTGGTGGGCCTGATCCTGGGGTGAGAGAATGCTACTGGATCACCAGGAAAGCGAGTGTAGCTCATTTGGAGACTGGGGTTACAGGAGTGGTAGACTGCTAGACTATCAGGAATAGGTGACTTATTTCATTTATACAGCTGTGGCTACAGGGAGGAGAGGTGGCACTGGACCACCAAGGGTATGATTATATTTTATTTTGGGTGATCACTGCTACAGGGAGGGGGGATCCACTAGGGACCACCAGGGATGGTATGGAGTGCTTCTGCATGGTGTACTAGGGTGGGGCGGGCGGACCACCCATGGCTGGCTGCTGCTGTGTTGTGCCCTGCAGTGCAGCAGCTCCATCTGTGGGTGGCCACCATTTGTGCCTTTTTTCTTTTCAGGCTCAGCTGCCTATCTGTATGCAACGTATCTTCAGGGATGTGCTGTGCATATTTACTGTATACATCCCGGGCTGAATATCGGATGTGCCTTATAAGCATAGGGCGCGCCCTGTAAGTTGCACCGCGTCACATTATCTTTAAGCGTCCTGAGTATTATCAGGACTTGAAGCGGGCATGTCCTTCTTTTTGAATATTGTCCTGGGGTGCATTTTCAGCAGCACAACTCTTTAAATATTTGGGTCACTGTGTAACCCTGGAGCAAGTCGCTTAATTTCCCGGTGCTCCTCAGGTTGCACCTGGAAACAATCTTTGGCTTAGTGTGCTTTTCTTAGTTAAACAATTTCCTCCTTCCCTATTTCATTAAAGCTGGGCCATTAAACCAGTAGAGGTTCCACTAACCCACCTGTGCTACTGTTCTAAAGTACTGACCATTGGCGACCTGCCCATTCAGAGCACTAAGGGTTTTAGCTGAGCCCCACCCCAAATTACGCTTTCTCTATTCTTTCCTGTCTTTATTATTTTATTTATACTCATACTGGGTTGTGGATGGAAAAAGGCAAGAACAAAAACCCAGGGGAAGATTACACAATGTGGGGGGAAGGTAGTAACATCAACAAAAATGGAAAGGGACCTGGGGTAATCATATCGGATGACCTTAAGGTTAGCGAGCAATGTGAGAAGGCAGTAGGGAGGGCTGGGGGTATACTGGGATGTATAGGGAGAGGCATCACCAGCAGAAAACATGAATTTATCCCTCTGTGCAGACAGTTGGTGAGACTCTATCTGGAGTACTGCATCCAGTTCTGGAGGCCCCATCTCCGCAAGGACATAGACAGGATAAAGGCAGTCCACAGGAGGGCAACTAAAATGGTGCAGGGTCTGCAAGAGAAGCCATATGAGGAGAGACCAAAGGAGCTTAATATGTATACCCTTGAGGAAAGGAGGGGGGGACATGATAGAAACTTTTAAAGTACCTTAAGCGGAATCAACCAAAGTCCAAGAGGGCAGCAAAATCTTTCAGAAAAAGATGGCAGAAGGGGAGGGGTGGTCTAGGAACAATGTGGAGGAAGTATTTTTTTCTTGCCAGAGAGGGTGGTGGATACATGGCACTGCCTTCCTGAGGAGGTTGTGGGGTCTAAAACTGTGGAAGAATTCTAGAATACATGGGACAGACATAAGGCAATTCTTGTGGGTGGTAGGAAGAAATAGGCTGTTGGTTAACTAGGTTCTGCAGCTTGTATCCTGTAGTTAGGAAAATGGGCAGACTATGGGTCAAGCAGTCCTTATCTGCTGAGCAAAGTCTATGTTTCTATGCCCATATTGACCATCCCCATGTATTTCCTTTCTCTGTGTCTTTTACCTTTCTTTGACCCCCACTGTGACCTTTAAAGGGAAGCTCTCATCTTGCCAGCTTCCCTCCCCCACAAGGCTTACCTGCTGGTTAAGCCTTTTAAATATGTTGTGGCATTTTTCTCCCTCAGCTAGATACTTTATTTTAATTGCAAAAAGTCTGCTATCCGGAAGTATGGTGGATGCTAGTAAGGCTCCATTATGTCTAAAGGCACGATGCTGCACCATACACTTCAAAACAAAAGTATAATGGAGCCCCACTATTGTCCTCCATATTTCTGGGTAGTGGACTTTTTGCAATTAAAATAAAGTATGTTGTGACAGAAGAAAAACGCTGCAACATACTTTAAAGGCTTAACGGGAGGGTAAGCTTTGTGGGGGTGGGAGGCTGGCATGGTGAGAGCTTCCCTTTAATTCTAAATTCACCCTTTTCCTTACTTCTGTGCTGTTCTATACCTCTTGCATCTCTTGGCTCTCCGTTTCTGCTCTTGCAACTGTGTTTTCTCTATAGTAACACAATTTTCTTTATTTTACAGGTCTGAGAGGACACCGACTCCTTTTTTCCCCTCATCAGATAAGAATCATTCTATCCCTAGTTTGTTGTTTCCATGCTATTTACTCTCTTAAGAACTGTGGATCCTTTGTGACCCTTATTTGTTTTCTATTTTTACGGGTCCTGTGGACATCATCCCTTAAAGACCTTCTTCTGGCTCCCTATCACTCAGGTAAGAGACTCAACTTCTACCTATAAATGGACTGGCTGTAATGAGGTTGCTGTGCCCATTACAGTGTGTGTTGGAGTTGGGCATGTGGGAGGGGTGTGTGTGTGTGTGTGTGTGTGTGTGTGTGTGTGTGTGTGTGTGTGTGCGCTGTGTGTGTATATGTCGGGCCTTGGAGGGAGAGAGTTAACAGTGCAGTTTTGGAGAAAACAGGGTAGTTTGGGGGACTGTGGAGGTGGGGATATTTGTGGTGGCTGTGGAGGGATGGTGTTGTCTGGGGACAGTGGAGTTAGGGAGGCTAGTTTAGGGGTGCCTTTGAGGGTGAAGGCTAGTCTGGGCTGTGAGGGGAATTGCCTGTGCTGTGGAGAAAGGGGCTAGTGTTGGGGCATGGTAGGAGTGGAGTTGGGGTGGCTAGTTTAGGGTGCTTTGGAGTGTGGGGCTGGTGTCTGGGCTGTGATGGGCAAATGTCTTGTGCTGTAGAGGAAGCGGGCTAGTGTGGGGGCATGGTGGGAGACAGGCTAAGGTCCAAAGCTGTGGAGAGAGGAGTGTTTGTATTGGGGCTGTGGATGGAGGGGGCTAGTATTGTGGGGCCATTGAGGGCAGTGGCTGCTGTGGATGGAAGTGACTGGTGTTGGGTGCTCTGGACTGAAAAGGCTGGTATAAAATTAGAGTAGCTGCATCAGAGGAGCAGAAGGACCTGGGAGTGATGGATCATTAGGAGACCTGAAGCACTTCATGGAGTGCAAGAAAAGCAGCAAAGGCAAACAAGAAGCTGGGTTGCAAAGCTAGAGGGATCGGCAATAGGAGAGAGAGGTTATACTGCCCTTGTGCAGGTTAGGTAGCAAGGCCGCATCTAGAGTATGGAGTTCAGTACTAGTGCCCACACCTCAAAAAGGGCATTAACCTGATGGAGAAGGTACAGAGGAGGGCTACAAAGATGATAGCTGGTTAACAGGGCAAGGCATATGAGGAGAGGTTGAGGGCACTGAACATGTACTCCCTGGAAGACTGGAGGGGGGGACATGATTGGTACATTCAAGTACTTGAAAGGGATAAATAATGTTGATAAGGATAGTCTTTCTTTAAGCTGAGTGACAACCATATCATGAGGGGGCATAGTCTCAAGCTGGAGGGTGGGAGGTTTAGGGGGGATGTCAGGAAGTACTTCTTCCCAGAAAGGGTGGTAGACACTTGGAATGCGCTGCTGGAAGAGGTCATCTCATTGAAGACAGTGAGCATTTTTAAGAGAGGCTGGGATAGGCATGGGGGAAGATAAGAATCATGGGTAGGGAGGATGGGAGGAGTGGGGAGGGAGGGCAGGGACATTAACTCAAGCTGTTGACCCTGCAATAAGAGCAGACTTAATGGACCAAATGACCTTCTTCTGTTGGCTTCTTTGTATGTTCATATTGGGTGCTGCGGACTGAGGTGGGCTGCTGCAGGGTACTGTAGAGGGAGGGAGCTAGTGTAGAGCCACAGAGAGGAGGCTAGTGTTGGCTAGTATGGAGGCAGATGGCATACTTTTTGAGTATCGTGCTGGGAGGGGTGGGTCTAGTGTAAGGTGCTTTTGGAGTGAGGTGGACTGGTGTAGGGGGCATTGAAGATAGTGAGTGACTACTGTTTTGGAAGGTGCTAGTGTTGGCTGGAGAGAGAATAGTGTTGTGGGGGTTGAGGAAGGAGAAGAGTCTAGTGTCTGGGGTGGGGGAGCTAGTATCTGAGGTTGTGGAAGATGGGGTAACTCAGGGTGTTGGAGATTGTGGTAATAGGGGTTAATGGCTGGGCCAGTGGTGGTGGTGGCAGTAGTGCTTTGTAGTGCTGTTGTAGTAGTATGTGTTGTTGCCTTTATTTTACGTGGCGCTCTTCCTCTGGGGCTCAGGACACATTTTCAAATATCAAACCGTAGCAAAAGAAATGTTTTAATTAGTATTTAAAAACTGGCATGACTTAACTGTGAGGAAAATCAAACCCTGAAAGCATAAGTGAATAAAGGTTTGAGACACTGACGAAAAGCCTCTACTATCTCTAGGATGCAATGCATCACCTCTTGGCTATGTGGTTTTAGACCCACTTCCTTCCCTGTGCCCCCTCACTAGGGACTCCCTTGAAAGGGATAAACCAGGTGAACTGTGAGGAACTATTTAGTCTGACCTTAACGGAAGGTTAACGGACATGGTGGGTATTTATTTATTTATGTTAGCCTGGAAATGAGAGCTATTTTCAGATTTGAACCTACCTGGCATTTGTTGGAGGTGTCCACTGACCAGGTCCAACCTTGTTTTGAGATTTGATAGTAGGCCCATACAGGGAATAATGAACCCCCTCTGTAGAACAAGTCACACTAACTGAGACTGGTGACATCATGGGCATGAGTGCAAAGCTTTAAGGTTACCAGCTACTCGGTTTTTGACCAAATGATTTGTTTTTTTTAGGTCCAGATTCGGTCCTCCTGTTTTCATCATTGCAAATTCAGTTTTTATGGTGGGTCAAGCAGCATCTGTGAGATTCCCCACTAACTGTTTCATTTTCTTCTCATCTGACTGTAAGCAAGTGTCTGACATTTTAGTGTGATTGCTTGCTTGCAGTGTATGCTAATCAGGAAGTGCCTTCAAGAGCAGGGCACTTAAAGAGCCAAATGTGTCCCTGTCTTCTCAGTTGTCATCACCTCTAACTTCACACCAGCAACCTGAAGATTATTCCTCTATGGAAGGGTAAACAATAACACCTTAATTTTCTTGAAACCAGACAGGCACCACATTAGGGTAGCTTCCTGTCCCAGTATGGATGGTACAATGTGTTTCAGAAACTCTACCTGATAATCCAGTTTTATTCAGAGGTAGTATTTTTTCAGTCAATTTGAATGCTCACATACTTGTAAAATAGATTCTGTTAAATCCTTCACCATTTTACTTGCATGGTCAGATTACAAACAAATTCTGATGTCATGCAGACCTTTGTTTGTATACCAGTCAGTCTGAGAGGGTGCAAAGTAGGGCTATTAAGACCATTAGTAAATCAAACTAACTTTCTAGGCTGCATTGTGAGTATGGTCTTTTGACTGCTGTGATATGGAATACTTTTATACCTTTAAATGTTCACCATTTTTTCTGTTAGGGTCTGTCCTATTTTAAAATTTGTTACTCCCTTCTGTTGTTAAATTAATAATCTAATATTTTATTTAATTCTAGCAATACTATGCCTCTCTCTCCTCAGTAGTTATTGCTGTCAATTTTCATACTATCAGATATTTCAAGGAAGACCAATCCAGGCCTTTCAGATGAACAGCTGCAGAATTAGTGGCCAATGTCATGAAGCTACAAAAATGTAGAAAAAGTAAAGAGAGAGAGCAGTAGCTGATGAGATAACAGGAACACAAATCTAGATTTGATGGCACTGCAAATTTAGGCAATTTAAAGCATGTGACACAGTACTGTAAGCATGTGATTTGTGAGGGCTGCCCTATTTACTTCTCCTTCGCCTTACCAGCATTAAGGCATAATGACAACACGAAATAATGACAGCGTGAAGTGAGCACTTTGGGTGGCACTTCGTGTTGTGCTCACCAGCGAAGTGGCCATCATCTTCACTTAGCCAGTGGATTAAAAATTCACTGCATCTCTACTTGCAAGACACTGGTTGGGTATCTGGGTACTGCATGCGTTGCTGAGTCCACATCCACACAAGGACATTAACAAAATGGGCAGTCGAGAAGAGCAACCAAAAGCGGTGCAGGGACCGAATCAAACATGAGGACAGATTAACGGTCTCAATATGTATACCTAGAGCAAGGATGGAGAGGGTGATAAGATCAAAACATTCAAATATCTTAGGTCATTAACAAGTGAAAGATTCAACATGATTCAGACAAGAACAAATATTGTCAATGCCGAATGTTTGCTTGCTGGTATTAACATGGAAATGCAGGAGTTAGAAGATGCAAGTAGGAATGGCAGTAGTATTGAACTTCATGCCAATCCCTCCACCTTGCGAGACAGACGGCATTGGGGCATGCATTTGGGTTGCTAAAACGTTCATACCAATCCAGCTCACCCATCCTGCAGACACTGACAGTGTTGAGGTGTGCTGGGGTGTCGGCTTTCAGTCACCCAACTCCTAAGAGATACACAAAAATGGCACATATAGAATGGGGTGAACTGGGGTCAAGGTCCAACACAGATCGATGCCTGCCAGTGGAAGTGCAGAATGGTGGGGTTAGACTAACATAAGCATATATTCAGCAATCAAGGCACCCAAGAATCTATCGTCTGTGCAGGGTGGGATGTTATGGTTAACGCCCTGGGCATATATTGATATTTGCAGTACAAATTTCAACATAGCCATTTTAGAACCACCTCATAAGCATTTGGGACCTCTTCTCATGAACAGTGGCACTGTAATTTTATCGTCCCAAAATTTGAGTTTCCTTGACCGTGCCATCATCGCCAGATGTGAAAACACAGATCGGGCAGGATGTGAAGAATAAACTATAACATTCATAGGGAGGGTGTGAAGAGATGCAGTGTTAATCTGTAAGTGAAAGTATAAAATGCTCAAACTGGCGCATACCGGAAACTTGCAAGCACTTGTCACGAGTAACACAATCATTTAGTGGAATTATTTCCCCAAATTTTCAACATAGGCGTTTTGGCGACTCTGCTCATGAACACTATCACTCTGATTTTCTTAATATCCGAACATTGATTTCTAACAACCACGTATTCTCACCAGATGTGTAAACACATATTTGGCAGGATAAATGACAGCTATACTGTTCATAAGAGGTCTGAAAAATGCCAGTGTTGAAATCTGGGTGAAAATACTTCAAATTTGCGGTTATCAGGGTATGGAAACTGCATCACACCGCTTGTAACACAATCATTTGGATACTTGTCACCAAATTTTCAACATGACATTTGGACCCTGCTCACGAACAGGTCACTGTGATTTTACATGCTAACATACATACAAACATATGAACATATGAATCTGCCAGCAGAACACACCAATCAGTCTATGTAAGTCTGCCCGAGTGTGCAGCTAGCACCCTAGATTGCAGCTGCCCCAGCCTTCTCACCCTCAGTTCCTCCCCCGCTTGTCATAGCCCCTACCCCCCAACTCTTCCTGTTGCTTTATCCCACTCCTCCTTAAAGCTATTAACTGTCCTACATGTTACCACCCCCTCTGGCAGCGCATTCAAACTAGACACCACCCTCTCAGAGAAGTAGTGCCTCCTCATTTCCCTCTTGAAACATCCCCTTTCAACCTTAGTCCGTGCCCCCTCGTCTCTCCTCCACTCCTTAGTTTAAACACCCCCTCAGTGCAAGGTTTATTTACCCCTTCAGGTATTTAAATGCTTCAATCATATCCCCCATCCCTTCTCTACTCCAGTGTGTACATGTTCAGCTCCTTCAGCCTAACTTCATATTCCATTCCTTCCAACCCCTTTAACATTTTTGTTGCCCTCCTTTGCTCCCCCCTCCAGTAACTTTATATCTCTCCTCAGGTATGGCTTCCAGTATTGCACATAGTACTCTACGTGCAGTTTGACCAATGATCTGTAGAGAGGTTAGATCACACCCCTGTGTCTGGATGAGAATCCCCTTGTGATGCACTCCAACATCCTGTTTGCCTTCATTGTGGCTCTCGTGCAGTGGGCTGAGTTGTTCATGCTCCCAGTTACGAACACCCCTAGGTCCTTCTCCTCCTCTCTGACCCCCAACCAACAGTCCCTCTTCTGGTTCTTAGCCCTGAAGTGCATCACCTTACACTTCTTTGCATTGACTCCTATCTACCACTGCACTGACTATATCTCTAGTTTGGTTAGGTCCCCCTGCAGTTTTTCCCATCCATCCTCTTCATCCACCACTGCCTCCAATTTGGTACAATGTGCAAACAGACTAACCCTGCTCCCCACTCGGTGTGCTATATCAGAGATAAAGAGCCCAAATAACAGCCAAGCCTTTTACCTTCAGCACCCGGCTTGTCACTGCTCTGAGTGCCAATAGCTCCCCCCCACCACCACCACCACCCTCTGCCCCTCCTGTAACCAGTTCTCTATCCATTTAGTCAGCATTTTTCCCACCCCCACTGCAGTCAGCTTCCCCCCAGTCTCCCATGAGGCACTGTATCAAAGGCCTTACTGAAGTCCAAGTACAGGACATGTACCGCATGGCCCCTGTCCAACTCCCTTTTCACCCAGTCACAATACTCTGTTAGGTTGGTTTGACAAGACCTCCCTGAGACGAACCCAAATTGCCAACCATCTTGGAGGCCATTACTGTCTAGAAATGCCACTAGCCTCTCCTTCAGTATTACCTCCATAAGCCCTACCATGGACATGAGACTTACTGGCTGATAATTTCCTGCTGGCTCCTCCTAGAGCCCTTTCACGTGTATGGGCACCATGAGCCACCCTCCAGTCGTGGGGCTGCCCCGTTCCAGGAGGTGTTGAACAGATCCGTCAGTGGCTCAGCCAACAGCTCTGCCATCTCCCTCAGCACCCTGGGGTGGATGGCATCAGGACTTGTTGCCTTGTCCACTCTTACTGCCCTCAAACCCTCTAGCACCCTACTTCCTGTGATCACTTTGTTCGTCACCTCCTCCTCCCTTTCCCACCCCCCCAGCCCATTCTGGTAGTGGGCCATCCTCTCCTTAGTGAAAACAGAGCAGAAGTACTCATTTTAGAATTTCCACTTGCTTCTCTGCCTTTTCCACCCAATCCTTCCCTTTATCCTCACAATGCCATGTTCCTTGCACTTCTTTTTCCCTGACATACCTAAAAAGTAATTTCCCCTCGTTATGCCCGTGTGTAACAATTTGACTATAGGCCTTAACTTTCACCCTCCTAGCAACCTTGCTTGACCAACTCCCAAAAGCCTCCTTATCCTCTCCATTCCCTGTTCTCTTGTACTTCCAGTATGCAGCGTCTTTGCCCTCACCCCTTGCAGAACTTCCTTGTTCAGCCAGCATAGTTTCTTGCCTCTGCTCTTCTTGCTCCTGGCTCTGGTGCAGGCCATTGTGACCTCTGTTAGCCCAGTCTTTATGACTCCCCACTTTTGTTCTGCATCCATACCCTGCCTTATATCCTGAAGTCTCCCCTTCCAATATTGCTCCCATCCCTCCAAAGTCCACCGTAATAAAGTCCACCACCTTAGTGCCCGTGTTTCCTGTCTCCCTGCCCAGCATGACAACGAGCCACACTGTTTGGTGGTCGATACCTGCTAGTGGGTCCTCCACCCTTACCTCCCTCACTGCCTCCCCATTTGCTAGTACTAGCTCCAGAGTGCTACCAAGACTAGTAGGCCAACTTACCAATTGCGTCAGAAGGCCATCCTGGAATGCATCAAGGAGCACCTGATCCGTGGTACTGCTAGTGGCTGGGGTGCTCCAGTTAACCCGTGGTAGGTTAAAATCCCCCACTATCACACCTCCCCCTCTACACACCCTCCTTATCTGCTCTGTAACTCACCAGCCAGTTCCTAGATTGGGCTGGTGGTCTGTACATCATCCCAGACTCAGCTTTCTGTCCTTGGAGTCCAAGAGCTGCACCCAAAGTGCCTCTGTCTTTTTCTCTTCTCCCTCATCACTTATGCATTTAATCCCTTCCCTCACATACAGTACAAACCCCCTTCCCAACCCCCGGTCCACTGCGCATAACCTGTTCCAGGATTGCCAAGCCCCCAATCATGGTACTCTGTGGCCCAAGTCTCTGTCACTGCAGCAATGTCCACCTTCTCATCTGAAAGGAGTGCCTGAAGCTCTGCAATTTTTTTCCCCAGGCTTCTTGCGTTGAGAGAGAGACCACCTTCCACCCGTACCCCTCCTTCTCCTTACTCTTCTCCTCCTTGGCCTGTGTCCCACCTCCAGGTAGTCTGCACCCTTTCTCCTCCTTATTCTTACCGGGTGGTGGTCTCTTCTTTATTACATTCAGACCACTCTGCAGCCCCCTCCCATGGTTACTATGTCTCCGCTTTTACCTATATCTGGGGGGGTAAGCTCATTAGGCTCCCCAGTCCAGACCTTTCTACTAACCTCAGTCTTTGGCCACCACCCCACTAGTTTAAATCCACCTTGGTAGAGATATGCCCTCTAATCCTGCCTTTAATACTCCCCTCCCCTTCCTGTTCAAGTGTATCCTGTCCCCTGTGTACAAGTCACCATTTCCCCAGACCCTACCCCAGTTAGTCACTATCCCATAATTTTTGGTATGGCACCAATCCCTCAGCCCCCCTTTGAACTGCTCAATCCTACCCTTCCTCCCCATGCTTGCACATGGTACCGGGAGTAACTCCTAGAATGCCACTGACTCCCCCACCTCCTCACACTGTCTGCCCAACTTCTCAAACCTCCCCTCACTACTTCACAGTCATTTGTACCCATGCAGCAGTAAATTAGATTTTCTTCCTCCCCCTCACTGCACACTTGAGCGGTGCCTTCCCTGCCCCTCCTGCAGTCAACTTAGGGATAGCTTCAACCCAAATACAGCTGTGCCTTTCCCCTCTTCTGCCCCATTTCACCCCTTCAGTATAGAATCCCCTAGGATGAGTACCCCTCCTCTCTTAGCCCCTTTCTCTTCTAATGCCCCTTCCACCACCCCAGTATTCAATCTTCCCTGCCCTATACCCTGCCAGCTGCACCCTCTGTGACTTCTGTATCTGTACCCTCTACTTCCACTGCACCCCTTTTCTCTGCCTTATTCTTCCTATCTGCCTTGAACCCTTTCCCAGCCTGACTACTTCCTACTGGGCTTCCCATGTCAACCTCCCCTCCTCCCGTGCTGATTTCCAACCCCTCTCCTATCCCTGCTGTTGTCGATTTAGAGCCCCCATTACCTTCTACCCCAATAGTGATGCCCCTCCCATCCTTCTCCCTTCCTGTAGCCTTCTCTCCTCCAGTCACCACCCCTCCTTCCTTACTAGCCCCCTTCTACCCTTTTGTCCTTGCTATCTCTTCCGCTAGCTGTTGCCATCCCTCTCATGCCCCATTTGTCCTCCCCCTCCTTCAGTATGTTCCTACTCCCCCTCTCTCTCACAGCAGAGGCTCAAATCTATTCCTAGTCAATACCCCTCCTATATCTCTTCCCCCTATTGGTTTCCCCCTCCTACTTGTTCCCCTCCATGCCACTCCTGGTCCCTCCCTATCTGCAGCCATCTGTTCTCTCCCCTGGTATTCCTCGTGGTCTCTTATTCCCCTAACAGGAGACCTCCCCTCGCCTCCGGTACCCCTCCCTTCTCCTCTCTTTTCTGCTAGTGCCTGTGATACTGGGGTCAGTTTCGGACCCCAGTTGTTCTTCCTCCAGCCCCCCCTTACCATCCCCTATTCCACCCCCCCAGCTAGGATGCCTACCATACTCATCTGCCCTGCCACTTAGACTCCTCCCTAACCTCTACAGTTCCTCCCTCAAACTAGCCAGTCATCTACTGACCATACCCCCCCATCCTCCAAGCCCAGTCCAGGATCATGGCAGACCCACACCCTATACAAACCACCACCCTTCAAATGATGCCTGCACTATTGACGTGTGGCACCTGCCCCATTTTGGCCCCCATCTTATGTTACTCTTACTCCCAGGTTCTGTACCCTACTATACCTGTTATGCCCCTATTTACTCAAATTCATGCACCTTACACTACTCCCCCTACTGGCCCCTTGCCGACCGGGGTAATTAAGTCTCAAATCTCACCCGTTATATACAGTATTACTATAGCAATCCTAAAGCCTCCTTGTCCATTTTTCACCCCTCAGATACCATACTTTTTGTTCTCAGCTCTCATATAGTTTCATTTAGCCCAGTTAGAAATCCTATTGCACTCCAAGTATTACTCAACTCAATTAGAGAAATAAACAGAACAAATAATATTTATGTTTACAGCAGTCATAACAGTATAGCTCAGTACTTAGCTCAGTTAGAGAAATAAACAGAACAATTAAATCTGTATTATTTCAGCACTCCTCGGAGAGTATCCAATCATTGCTTTGTCTGCTCCCCAGAGGCCCTGCTGTAATATAGGACCACAGAGGACTCTAGATGGGAGGGTGGGCAACTCTAAAATCCCGGCAGAGCTCCATTGAGCTCGCTCACTCCCCCTCTCTCACTCACTCCTTCTGTTTCTCCCAGTGCTGCAGGCTGCCTTTTTGTACTGGGCTGCTGCCTGTGTTGGTACCTTTTTTTCTGTCACAAGAAATCCACAGCAGTCCCAACAGAGCTCCGTTGAGCTCACTCCTCCCCCCTCACTTGCTTGTTCTGTTTCTCCCGGTGCTGCAGGCTGCCCTTTTGTACAGGGATCCTGCCTGCGTTGGCACCTTTTTCTGCCCACAAAGTTCTAGCTGTCCTGACAGAGCTCCGTTGAGCTCGCTCACTCCCTCTCTCTCACTCACTGTTTCTGTTTCTTCCAGCGCTGCAGGCTTGCCTTTTGTACTGGCCTCCTGCCTTCATTGGTGCCAATTTCTGCCCACAAAGAGATCCACAGCAGTCCTGACAGAGCTTTGTTGAGCTCACTCACTCACCCTCCTCACTTTCTCATTCCATTTTTCCCTGCACTGCAGGCTGCCCTTTTGTACTGGGTTCCTGCCTGCATTGGTGCCTTTTTCTGCCCACAAAGAAATCTGCAGTAGTCCTGACAGAGATCCATTGAGCTTGCTCACTTCCCCTCTCTCACTCACTCATTTTATTTCTCCCGGCGCTGCAGGCTGCTCTTTTGTACTGGGCCCCTGCCTGCATTGACACCTTTTTCTGCCCACAAAGAAATCTACAGCAGTTCTGACAGAGCTCCGTCGAGGTCACTTACTCCCCCTCCCTCACTCGCTCATTCTGTTTCTCCCGGCACTGCAGAATGCCCTTTTGTACTAGACTTCTGCCTGCGTTGGCACCTTTTTCTGCCCACAAAGAAATCTGCAGTAGTCCTGACAGAGCTCCATTGAGTGCGCTCACTCTCCCTCTCTCACTTGCTCATTCTGTTTCTCCTGGCGCTGCAGGCTGCCCTTTTGTACTGGGCTCCTGCCTGCATTGGCACCTTTTTCTGCCCACAAAGAAATCTGCAGCAGTCCTGACAGAGCTCCGTTGAGCTTGCTCACATCCCCTCTCTCACTCGCTCATTCTGTTTCTCCTGGTGCTGCAGGCTGCTCTTTGTACTGGCCCCTGCCTGCGCTGAGTGCCTTTTTCTGCCCACAAAGAAATCCACAGCAGTCCCAACAGAGCTCCGAATTGAGCTCCTCCTCCCCTCACTTGCTTGTTCTGTTTCTCCCGGCTGCAGGCTGCCCCGCTTGTACAGGGATCCTGCCTGCGTTGGCACCTTTTTCTGCCCACAAAGTTCTGGCAGCTGTCCTGACAGAGCTCCGTTGAGCTGGCTCACCCCTCTCTCTCACTCACTGTTTCTGTTTCTTCCGCGGCTGCAGGCTGCTCCTTTTGTACTGGCCTCCTGCCGCTTCATTGGTGCCATTTCTGCCCCACAAAGAGATCCACAGCAGTCCTGACAGAGCTTTGTTGAGGCTCACTCACTCACCCTCCTCACTTTCTCATTCCATTTTCCCTGCACTGCAGGCTGCCCTTTATACTGGGTTTCCTGCCTGCATTGGTGCCTTTTTCCACAAAGAAATCTGCAGTAGTCCTGACAGGAGATCCATTGGGCTTGCTCCCCCCCTCTCTCACTCACTCATTTTTATTTCTCCAGGCGCTGCAGGCTGCTCTTTTGTACTGGGCCCCTGCCTGCATTGACACCTTTTTCTGCCCACAAAAGAAATCTACAGCAGTTCTGACAGAGCTCCGTCGGTCACTTACTCCCCCCTCCTCACTCGCTCATTCTGTTTCTCCGCGCACCAGGCACCCTTTTGTACTAGACTTCTGCCTCGCATTGGCACAGCACCAGCCCACAAAGAATCTGCAGTGGTCCTGACAGGAGCTCCATTAAGGTGCGCTCCTCTCCCTCTCTCAGTACTCGTTCTGTTTCTCCTGGGCGCTGAGGCTTGCCCACTTTTGTGCCTGGGCTCCTGCCTGCATTTGGCACCTTTCTGCCCACAAGAAATCTGCAGCAGTCCTGACAGAGCTCCGTTGAGCTTGCTCACATCCCCTCTCACTCACGCTCATTCTGTTTCTCCTGGTGCTGCAGGCTGCTCTTTGTACTGGCCCCTGCCTGCGCTGCTTTTCTGCCCACAAAGAAATCCACAGCAGTCCCGACAGAGATCTTTTGAGGTTGCTTACTCCCCTCCTCCCCACTCTTTCTGTTTCTCCCAGCGCTGAGGCTCTCTTTTGTACTGGGCTTCTTCCTGCATTGGTGCCTTCTTCAGCCCACAAAGAAATCTGCAGTAGTCCTGATGGTGCTCAGTTTAGCTTGTTCACTCCCCCTCTCTCACTCGCTCGATCTTAATCTGTCCCAAACACTGATTTCCCACAGTGACCACTCTATTCTGTGCCAGAAGTGCAAAAACGCATTATAGTGTATAGTGGAACGTCGTTCTCCACCGAAATCCATCGCTTTTGAAATGTTGTTCTGCTGCACTAGTGACGTCCACAGTGTAGCAGAATGACTTTTTGTTCTACTGCACTGCATATGTCACACACTGTGTCCTCGAGCAGCATCTGTCAGTTACGGCTCACTCCATAGACAGGACACACACTCGAAGTAGCAATGTGGGTGGCAGTACTGTCAAAGTCACTATCCGGAGGATAGATTCATCCTGGATCAGGAAAACAAAAAAAAAACGGCAAAAAAAATGGAGAATGACATACTTCCGTTCCCCGCAGATCATGAATTACTGTTCCGGGTGCTGCTGTATGTGAGTTTTTAAACAGTAAAAATGTTAAACATTAAAACGTTAAAAATGTTAAGTTCTTTTTACTTCTAGGACCTCAGTAAAAATTATTTGAAACAGAAACATGCTGTAGTGACTTTTTTTACGCAGAAAATGACGTTCCACTATACATTATAAAGAAACGTGCATGGGGAACAGTTAACAACAGGGCTAATCTTTCACCTCATTGGCACTATGACGACGGATTACCTCTCAAGCTGCGCTCTTGAGGTAATCCGTCGTCATAATGCCAACCGATGAAAGAATAGCCGTGTTGTTAACATTCCCATCTATCTGTTGGCCCAGTATGTGAAAATGACGGCTGTACTGGTCATAGAAAGGTGTGAAAAAATGACATTGTTGAAAATCTGGTGTGAAAATATTACAAATTTGCGAGTTACAAGGGTGCATGAAACTGCTCAACGCACTTGTAACACAGTCATTACATACAACATACTAATTGCCAGCAGATTGGGCCTTCGGTCTGCCAGTGCTGCCGAACCTCAGATCCCTAGTTGGGTGCGAGGGCCCCTCTTGTGTTCAGAAACCCCTATCATCCATCCCCACCCCCTGGGCCAGGCCATCATCTGATACATCCACTTTCTGTGTCGTCCCACCCTCTCTTGAAGCCCTCCACTGTGGATCTCTGAACCAGCTCGCCAGGCAGTGCATTCCAAGGGTCCACCACCATCTCAGTGAAAAACCTCCTCCTCTTTCCCCCCTCACCCTTCCAGCTTCCAACTTCAAACCATGCCTCTGGTGATACCTCCCTGCTTTAGTCTAAAGATACCCTCCATGTTTATCCTATTTATTCCCTTGAGGTACTTGAAGACCTCAATCATGTCCCCCTGTCTCTCCTCTCTTCCAATGAAAACAGGCAGAGCTCCTCAAGTCTGTCCTCATACGTCAAATCCCCTAGTCCTCGTATCATCTTAGTTGCCCTCCTCTGTATGCTCTCCAGGAGTTGTATGTCCCTCTTCAAGTGTGGTCTCCAGTACTGTACACAGTACTCAAGGTGTGGTCTAACTAGTCCATTGTACAGCGGCAGAATCACTTCCCTGCTCCTAGAGGTGATCCCCCCTTATGATGCATCCCAACATCCTGTTTGCCTTGCTAGCCGCTCTCCTGCACTGCTCAGAGTTATTCATACATGCATCCACCATGACCCCTAAGTCTTTTTCCCCTATTGAGGCCTCCAGCGCCTCCCCTCCCAGGGTGTACCTGTGTTTAGGGTTTCCCCGTCCAAGATGTAACACCTTGCACTTGGTGATATTGAAATTTAATTTCCATGTGTGAGCCCAGCTTTCCAGGGTGTCCAGGTCCCCTTGCAGGGCCAACCTCCCCTCTTCTCCCTCAACTACTGCTCCCAGCTTTGAGTCATTAGTGAAGAGACACATTTCACACCCTATACCCTCCCTGGTGTCTGATATGTATGCATTAAACAGGATCGGACCCAGGACTGAGCCTTGTGGTACCCCACTACCGACCTCTGTAGGGTTCGAGAGCTCCCCACTGACCACTGCTCTCTGGGTGCATCCAGCTAGCCAGTTTTCAATCCATCTGAGCATCAAAGGGCCTACTGCCAACCCCATCAGTTTTTCCACCAGACCATTGTGGGGGACAGAGTCAAATGCCTTGCTGAAGTCCAAGAATAATACATCCACAGGCTTTCCCCTGTCCAGTTCTGATGTTACCCATTGATAGAACTCCACAGGATTGGTTTGACATTATCTACCTGGCACAAACCCATATTGCCGACTATCCAGACCTCCCACCTCCTCCAGTACACCCTCAATCGTTCCTTTAATATACTCTCCATTAATTTTCCCCACGACCGAGGTCAAGCCGAGTGGGTCTATAGTTACCTGGTACTCCTCGGCCGCGCAGGGATTGGCTTCACATACTCTCGCCAATCTAGGTACCCTCCCTGTCTCAAGCGACCTGTTGAAAGCTCCGCCAAAGTGCAGCCAGTATGTCGCACAATTCCCATAGTACTGTTGGATGAATGCCATCGGCCCAGGAATTTGTCTTTCTTTAGGGCCTTGAGGCTATACACCCCTTCGATTGGAATAGCATAATCCATCCCCTCCACCATACTGGCCTTTTTATCCTTATCCTGATGGTGACACCCTGGGTACCTCTCCTCCCTCTTGCTCCATTTCCTGTTGCTCCTGATCCACTCACTGCCGCTTCTATACCTATCATGCCTTGCTTTGTAGATATCCCACCCCCTCCCTAGTAAACACAGAGACAGAGTACTCATTTAATACCTCTGCCTGGTCCCTCGCCTCTTCCACCCACCCTCCTTCCTGATCTCAATCTGCTGAGATGGCCCTTAGTTTTCTCCGGCTCCCAATGTGCGGAAGACCCCCTTTTCCCTCCATGTATCCTCTGTAGCCGCTGCTCTTTACTGGACTTTGCCCCCTCACCATCTGGGTGGCTTTCTAGATGCAAGATGGTACATTTTCCTTATCCTAACCCTCTTGTTGTTTTATATTTTGTAGTAGCCTTCTTTCTGACCGCTACCCCTGAATCTCACTGGACCCACGAGAGCATGGCTTGTGGACCTTGCTCCTTCGTTTCACCTTAGCGCAGGTCCTGACTGCCTCTGAAGTCCCGTTTTGTCAGCCTCCATCTCTTTTCCACATTCGTCATTGATGTAATCCCTTCAAGTGATCCTTGAGAATATTTCCCATGCCCTAAAAGTCTGCCCCCTGAAGTCCTGCCAGTGTCCTAGATCTCCCCCTCCCCCATGCTTATTTGAAACCAGACAGTGTGTGGTCGCTCCCAGTTAGGGATCCTCTACATCCAGGTCCCGCTTAGATCCCCATCTGCAGAACCATGTCCAGGACATGCCCCATCCTTATGGGCTCCATCACGTGCTGTGTTAAGAACACATCCTGAAGCCGTCCAGCAGCCTCTGCTCCTTGGCCACTTTAGAGAACATGGTTCCCAGTTTGTACCTGGCATATTAAGGTCACCATCAACACCACTCCTTCCCTTTTTACACTGGGCAATGATGTTGTCCAGCAAACCATCCTTCAGAACATCACCCATCCCAGGGGACCTATATATTACACCCAGCTTGACCTTATGTCCTGCTGGGGTTCGTAAAGTGACCCATAAGGCCTCCACATTTCCCTCTGCCTCTTCTACCCTAGCAATTTCTATGTCATCTCTACTGAACATAGCCACTCCACCCCCTCTGCCCTCCTTTCTATCCTTCCTAAGCATAGTTTACCCCTGCACGTTTAGGTCCCAGTCATGGTTTTTGTTGGCCTACGTCTCCATGACCACCACCACATCCACCCCCCCCTCGAACAGCATGGCCTGGAACTCTGGCAACTTGTTTCCCAAGCTCCTGGCATTTACTAACACCACCCCAACCCCTTATCTCTGATCTCCTTTGTCGAACTCCACCAGGTTCCTTATACTTCCATCCTCCCTCTGCTCCTCCTGAAACCTCTACCCCCAGTCTGCTTCCCCTCAGCCCTTGGGTTTGAAGGCTACTCCTTAATGGAGGGGGCTGGTCAGCCCTTCCTTATCCCTCCCCTCACAGGTTTAAACCCACCTTTCTTGAATGTAGTCAGCCATCCCTGTTTAAGGACTTCCTTCCTAACAGGGCAAGATGAAGCCTGTCCTTGGCGCATACATCCCTTATCCTCCCAAACTCCTTTCCAGTTACCTACTTCCTCAACCCACTCTCTTCACCCCACTTCCTGAGCCAGTCATTAACCTCTGTGATCTTCATTTTTTTCTCCACTGAAGCCTTTGGTACCAGCAATATCTCTGAAAAGGAAATGTTGCATCCATTATCCCGACAGACTCTGGCAAGTTCTTGGAACCTTGCTTGGATTTCTAAAACGCTATTTCCCTCTAGATCGTTAGTTCCCAAATGCACCAGGAAATCCAGTTTCCCTCCACAATCCTTAACCAGTTCATACACCATGAACTTTGCTCTGTGCACTGTCAGCCCAGAGATACTCACTACCTTCACCTGGCTATGGCATCCACCCCCCTGTCCCTCCCACTGGATACCCCTAATCATTGAGTCTCCCTATAACAGAACCTTAACACTGCCATCATCCTTACGGTTACCTCCACTATGCACACTCAACCTCCACCCCCCCCCAATTCGTGATCTCAATTCCATGGGAGTCTTCCTGCCTTATTAGAGACCCCCTTGTCACCCTCCCCTTTCTGTCTCCCTTGTTATTTTGCCCACTTAACTCAGAACCCCCAATAGGTGTCCCTTTAACCTCTCTTATCCAACCATTTATCCTGGCCCTGATGGTTTCCCCTTCCCCCACACCACCATCCTCCCCCCTTGTAATAGTACCCCTACCTCCAGAGGCCCTCTGTGGGTCCCCTTTACCTAGGGCCCCATCCCTGGTACAGACCCCCCTGCTGAAGGGGGCCCTCCCCTGCCTTCCTGTCTCCCAGTTTCTCTCCAGTCATGCTCTCCTCCCTCATGTCTGCAACATGTTGCATCTCCCCCATCTGCTTAACATTTATGTTTCTCCTTCTCCCTCTGGGACTATTTCTATTCTTTCCATTGCCGGTCTGTGATGACCTATGGGTATCCGACTCCCTCCCCCCGGGTGTCTGTATCAGTTTCCTTATTTCCACCAACCCCTTCCTCCCCCTCTAGGTTGCTTAGCAGCTCAAATTTATTGTGACACTCTATGCCAGCCTCCATCTAGTAACCCGAGTTTCCCCCAACTGCCCCTCTAAACTGCCTCCTTCCTCCCCTTTTGCTCTGTTCTCTTTAGGAGCTCCCTTCCCACAGTCTGCTCTTTTAGGCTTCCCCACAACAGCCCCTCCCTTCTCAATGTCTTTAATAATTTTGGCTTCCCCACAACAGCCCCTCCTGACTCTTCCTCCTCCACTCTCTTTACATTCGGAATGTTTATCCCATACGCTTTCCTCTTAGCGTCAACATCCCTATCAAAGGGCCCTCTGTCCCTAATATCTCCCCTCCTGCTTGCTGTAACATAACATCCTGTAATTTCTGAGCGTTGCCCCAGCCTCCCCTCAGCCCCACCCTTCTGCTGCCCATATCCACACCCCTTATCATGGACACCCCCAACTCCTAACTTGCTCACTAACCCGTATATTTCTCCTGATACAAGATAGCTATCTACAGGTGGGTAACTCCCTCTCTCAGGCCCAATTGAGAATGCCATCCCACAGCCTGTAGCCTACAACCCTTCCGAAGATGCCTGCCACGGTGGAATATGGCCACCCTGTTTGTCCCTCTCTGTTTATAATGGCACACACCCCTTTTCTCAGTCCCTTCCCCCTGGAATACAGTCTCTCTCTATACTGACTGCAGTTATTTACAAACCCAATTTCAACCTGACCAATAAAGTTCCCAAGTCTCACAAATGCATACAGTCCAGTGTGTGTCCAGTCCCATTAACAGTGTGTGTATGCAGACATCAGGTACCGTATGATGTCACAGGCCCACCAGTTCCTGTTGCTTCAAATTTCAGTCACAAACAGAAATACACAGCCTTTCAATCCCTACCCCCAGTGGCTTTTCAGTATTTAAGAAAGCCTACAAACAGGCTGGGTGTGAGGGCTCTACCAACACCAGGTAAACATCACATTTAAATTTCACTCTAATTATCACTGCCAAACAAGTGTTCCCAAGCCCCAAAAGTTACAATATCACAGCCCAAGTAACAGTTCTAGCTCAAAGTAGTAATTTTTAACACACAGAACTAATTTCACGTACAAAACTATTCAAATATTTCAGTTAAAACAGAAGATAAACCCAAACCTCTGTCCTTAACAGCCTCCTGCTTATGTTCTATGTTTTATATGTTTTTTGGACTTTCGTCACCAGACTTTCAACATAGGTATTTTAGGACCTCTGCTCATGAACAGTATCACTGCCATTTTCTCAGTCTATCCCGAAAACTGATTTCCCACAGCGACCGCGTTATTCTGCGCTGGAAGTGCAAAAACACATTTTGGCCAGGATGTTTACAATGACAGCTGTACTGTTCATAAGGAGGTGTGGAAAAATAGCAATGTTGAAATCTGGAGTGGAAATCTACAAATTTACAAAATTCTGGCGTGCGTGAAACTGCGCAATACACACTTTCGTAAAACAGTAATTTTTTGATTTTTTCACTAAATTTGCAACATAGGCTTTTGGAGCCCACCTCATGAACAGTGGTACTGTCATTTTGTTAATCAGTCCCAAAAGGTGATTCCACACAGTGACTGTGAAATCACCTTTCGAGACCGAATAATGCTATGACAGTGGCTGAGTTCATGAGAAGGGGTCTCAATAACCCTATGTTGGAAATTTGGTGCCTAAATTCCCAAGAATGCCTGAGATATGCACCAAAGTTTAAAAAAAATGTATTTATGCCATTATACTGCTCACCTGCATTTCTTCAGTTCGAGGTCGGCTTTGAAGAGTGCAGACGTATTCCCAGTCCACCGAAGATCATCGCGCTGAGCTCTGGAGGTAAGTATTGGGTGGGGGAGTGTGGGGAGGCAGGTTGCACAGAAGGTGGGTGCTGGTTGGGGGAAGGGCCACTGGACTCAACGAGACCGCTTTTCTGTTTCACAGGTTTAAAGGGGAAAACAAACATTAGCAGACATTTTTTTTTAACAGAGACATTTGGCACACCTGAGTGTTTTTTTGGGGGCTGTGGCTGATGGGGATTGGGCACCCCATCAGCACACAAATTTTGGGGACATAATGCCAATGGGGAGTGGGCTCCCCCATCTGCAAATTTCCTGGGAAGTGTGGGGACTGAAGCCAATGGGGATTGGGGCCCCCAATGCCAAAGAAAGACTGTTGGGGGCATTTGATGCCAGGGGGGGTTGGGCACCCCCTCATCACACAACAAATGGGGGAAGGGTTACAGTATGCTGACAGGGAGTGGGGTCCCCCATCAGCAAATGTACTGGGTCGGGGGCATATGGACGGTAAGGTACTGCCCTGCAATAACAGTTTGCTCCCTCAATGCAGTGAGATTGCTATTGCTGCAACAATGAGGTGGCCCCTGATTGCAGCAGCAAAAATGTTTCAACCTGGTGGCACTTCTGCAGAACCAGTGTCATCAGGACACTGGGCCTGCATTGGTCCACCAGTGCCAAGCCCCCAAATTCAGTGTCCCCGTTGGCTGCCACAGTGCCGCACCTCCACAACCCGCTTCTCTACTAAGCTGCCGCGTAATGTTTCTTGCACATGCGCACAAGTAAACATAAAAATAGCATCACAAGAAGACACAGCATGAGATCAGAGGGAGGCTGATTAAGGGGAAATGTGAAAAAGTTCTTTTTCACATAAAGGGTGGTGGATGCATGGAATGGCCTACCTCGGGAAGTGGTGGATATGAATAATGAGCTGGGCTTCAAACAGGCCTGGGATAGGCAGAAGGGAGCAGTACAGATGATTATGAATAAATAGGCCATTGACAGTGTAAAGGCCTATGGGACATTCATAAGGTAGGAAAAATGGGCAGACTGTCTGGGCCTTGCAGTCTTTATCTGCCATCAACTTCTATGTTTCTATGATTCCATCATTATGGCCCCCTCTTGTGTGCTCACCCTGTTACAGAGTTTTGTATATCCGCAAACCGGCATACCCTCTACTCAGTCTATCAGCAATGTCTCTGATGAATATGTTGAAAAGGATTGGCCCCAGTACTGATCCCTGCAGCACTCCACTGGTCACCTTACCCTCCCTTTACAGAGTGCCATTAACCAACACTCTCTGAGTCCTCCCGTTAAGCCAGTTTTGAATCCAGTTTACTATTTTTGCCCCATGTACATGTGCTCCAGTTTGTTTATTAGCCTCCAGTGAGGAATGGAGTGGAAGGCTTTACTGCAGTCCATATATACCACATCCACCGCAGCCCCCCAATCCACTGTTCTGGTTACCCTGTGGACGAACTCAATCAAATTTGTCTGGCATTACCGCCCTGCTGTGAAGCCATGCTGCTTGGGGTCCAGTTGTCCACTTGCTTCTAAGTATTCCACCGTTTTTTTCTTTTAACATCTACAGGCACAGTGTGTAACATTGCTGCACTGCAGGCAGAACCAATGGGCTCTTCCCATCCAACCCACCCCAACCACCCTCCCATGCAGGGGTGGTCCTCCTTTTATTCCTGCTACAAGTTTATTGTTCTTCCATGACATATTATTTTTGGACATTACAAAGGTGCAGTTTGATAAAAATGCAATAGCATAAGCATGACAAAACGCATTTCATGTTTACAATACAAATGTAATGGGTAGAGGTAGAGGTTAAAGCAGCAGTATTTGTTAGTGAAAAAATTTCGTCATATAGTTTTTTTAGTATAAATGTATTTCTGACAACCTAAGATTCATGCTCAGTGTATTTTTTGTTTTCTCAGGTGTGTATAAGACTTTTTTATAGCTGATCTTGTAATTAATGACTCACGACATTAAAGATGGCTGCCATTCACCATTTTTTTTTAAATCTCTTCCCCAGTGTTACTTTTTGAATGTGCATGCTAGATTCATGCTGTAGTTGCATTAGGATGATTCTTCTGCATGTTTCTGGCAGTAAACAGCACAAAATATTTAATTTGTGTCATTGTGTGGGTTGCATGGGTGTGGCAAGGGTGTGGCATGGGCGTGGAAACTTTAGAAAATTTCAAGACCCCATATCTTGGTTCAGGAATTAAAGAAAATGAAAAGATAAATATACATCTTGATATTTTTGCAAGACAAACCTTATTACTGAAAAAATGCGTATGTTTATTAACAAGCATATACAGAAGTAAGTACACAATCAATCATGTAAAAGGTGTTTAGTGAAAGAGCTAACACCAGCTGCTTTTCTAAACACAAGGCATTTTTTTCTCTTGGAGCTAATCACAGAGGACAAGAATTTGACTATTATTTTCGCATCCTCTTTAACCATATGATACATTAAAATAAACAATAAGTCGTAATCCGTATTTGCATATCTAAGGAAGAATTCTTTTAATAAATTTGCCCCATAACACTTATATAGAGGGCATTGAATTATGACATGAAATAAAGTCTCCTGAAATCCTCTATTATGTATACATCTAAAACCTTGAAGAGAATCGTACATAGTTTGTTGATTGAAATAAGTATACTTGGAAGTGACAATACCAAATCTGGCTATTTGTGATCATCTTCCGGGTTTTTGGAGCTATTGGTGGCATCAAATAATCATCTATAGCTGAGCCAATTTTATTTTGGATCCTTACTGTTATATCCTATCTAGGTGAGCACTACTAGTTTAATTAAGACATCTGTTTTGTAGTCTACTTTAATTAGTTGTTTGTTTTACTGTTAAAGCTGATGCTTTCTGCTACACCCTAACTGGATGAGCACTGCTAGTTCAGTTCACAGGTAGTTATTTGTTTGGAACTGTAGCTGATTATGTTGCTGCATTTTGTTTATTGTTATATGCCAGATTGACTTTGTTATGTTGTAAACTGCAAAATTGTTAGTTACATATATACTTATCAGCTAGGTATAGCCTCATTCATAGGTCTGTATAGGGATGGGCTGGGGGGGGCAGGCAATTGGGGAGGCTGTTTTGCACTCCTCTCTAGGGATATGCTCTGGAGGATTGGTCACTGCCTCATCTGCCAGAATTTAGTGGAGCTCCATGCTCAGATAGTGGTAGCAAGAGTAGAACTAGCCCAGCTGTGTTACCAGTTCAACTAGATCCCACCCCCACACCTCCACCCTATGAGGCCCACTGGTTCATGGGAGTGGAGAGTGGTGGGGAGGAGAAGGGGAAAGGGAGGAAGGGATAGCCACAGGGAGGTTGTCCAGCCCAGCACCATCCAGATGGTGAATCACTTTGCAGCTCTAGAGGAGGCTCAGGTACCTGACTCTGCTTGGGGATTTCTGAGTCAGTAAGAGGGAAAGGGAGGATAGCATGATGGCACCCTAGGGAATGAACAGGAGCTAGTATATGTGGAGAGCTACAGTGGTTGGGAACTCAGTGATTAGGGATGTGGAGAGGGTGGTGGAAGAACATAAGAATGTGATGGCAGAAGCAGACTGTTCGATCCATCTAGTCTGCCCATGAAGGCTATCCCCCCTTAGCTTGTTCTTTTCCTGAGGTTCCCACACTGACTGTTCCATGCCTGCTTAAACTCTCTAATGATCATTGCCCTGACCACCCCCGGGGCAGGCCATTCCAAGGCTCTGCCACATTCTCAGTGAAGAAGAACTTCCTAATGTTGCTCCTGAACCTACCTCCCTTTAGGTGCATGCTGTGACCTCTTGTCCATGCACTATTATTCTTACGGAAGAGGCTCTCAGCCTGCACAGAGTTCATTCCCTTAAGGTGTTTAAAGGTCTCAGTCATGTCCCCCATCCATTGTTTGTTCTAAGAAGTTTAAGTTGAGAAGATTTAGTCTTGCCTCATATGGCTCATGATGCAGACCTGCACCATCTTCATTTCCCTTCTTTGCACAGTCTCCAGTCGGTCTATATCCTTCCTAAGGTAAGGTCTCCAGAACTGGACACAGTACTCCAGATGATGCCTCACCAAGGACCTTTACAGTCGATTATTAGCATGTGTTTTCTACTTGTGATATCTACAAAGCAAGGCACGATGGGGATAGAAGCGGTAGTGATTGGGATCAGGGGAGCAGCAGAAATGGAGCAAGAGGGAGGGAGAGGTACCTCAGGGGTGTCACATCAGGATAAGGATAAAAAGGCCACTAAGGTGGAGGGGGCGGATGATGCTATCTCCACCGAAAGGGTGTGGTTAGCCCTTAAGGGCCTAAAGAAAGATAAATCTCCTGGGCCGGATGGCATTCATCCAAGAGTACTATGGGAACTGGCGGACATACTGGCTGCACCCCTGGCAGAGATCTTCATCAGGTCGCTTGAGACAGGGAGGGTACCTAGGGATTGGTGAGAGGCACATGTGGTGCCAATCCATAAAGGGGGGTCGAGGGAAGTACCAGGTAACTATAGACCCATCAGTTTGACCTCGGTAGTGGGAAAATTAATGGAGAATATACTAAAGGAACGATTGGGGGTCTACTTGGAGGAAGTGGGAGGTCTGGATTGTTGGCAACATGGGTTTTTGCCAGGTAGATCATGTCAAACCAATCTTGTGAAGTTCTATGAATGGGTAACATCAGAACTGGACAGGGGAATGCCTGTGGATATATTATTCTTAGACTTCAGCAAGAAGTTCGACTCTGTCCCTCACAATGGTCTGGTGGAGAAACTGACGGGATTGGGAATAGGCCCTTTGATGGTCAGATGGACTGAAAACTGGCTAGCTGGATGCACTTAGAGATTATTGTTCAGTGGGGAGCTCAAGAACCCTAGAGAGGTCGGTAGTGGGGTA
Organism: Neoceratodus forsteri; assembly: GCA_016271365.2. Classification (NCBI taxonomy): domain Eukaryota; kingdom Metazoa; phylum Chordata; order Ceratodontiformes; family Ceratodontidae; genus Neoceratodus; species Neoceratodus forsteri. The sequence goes on from CM057451.1 coordinate 423,370,703, forward strand.
CCGCAGGGCTCGGTCCTGGGTCCAATCCTGTTTACTGCATATATTTCGGACATCAGGGAGGGTATAAGGTGTGAAATGAGTCTCTTTGCTGATGACTCCAAGATGGGAGCAGTAGTTGAGGGGGAAGAGGGGAGGTTGGCCCTGCAATGGGACCTGGACACCATGGAAAGGTGGGCTTACACATTGAAATTAAATTTCAATATCATCAAGTGCAAAGTGTTACATCTTGGGCCAGGAAACCCTAAACACAGTTACACCCTGGGAGGGGAGGTGCTGGAGGCCTCAGCAGGGGAATAAGATCTAGGGGTCATGGTGGATACATGTATGAATAACTGAGCAGTGCAGAAGAGCGGCTAGCAAAGCAAACAGGATGTTGGGATGCATCGTAAGGGGGATCACCTCTAGGAGCAGGGAAGTGATTCTGCCGCTGTACAATGGATTGGTTAGACCACACCTTGAGTACTGTGTACAGTACTGGAGACCACACTTGAAGAGGGACATACAGCTCCTGGAGAGCATACAGAGGAGGGGCAACTAGATGATACTGAGGACTAGGGATTTGACGTATGAGGACAGACTTGAGGAGCTCTGCCTGTTTTCATTGGAAGAGAGGAGAGACAGAGGGGACATGATTGAGGTCTTCAAGTACCTCAAGGGAATAAAAGGGTAAACACGGAGGGGATCTTTAGGCTAAAGCAGGGAGGTATCACCCGAGGGCATAGTTTGAAGTTAGAAGATGGAAGGGTGAGGGGGGAAAAGAGGTGGAGGCTTTTCATTGAGAGGGTGGTGGATCCTTGGAATGTGCTGCCTGGCAAGCTGGTTCAGAGAGCTACAGTAGAGGGCTTCAAGAGAGGGTGGGACAGACACAGAAAGCAGATGTATCAGATGATGGTCTGGCCCGGGGTGGGGTGGGGATGGATGATAGGGGTTTCTGGAACACAAGGGGGGGAGGGTCTCGGTACCCAACTAGGGACCTGAGATTCGAGCAGACTCGACAGACTGTAAGGCCTAATCTGCTGGCAATTAGTATGTTAGTATGATACCCCTGCTTTTGCATTTGAGGATACTGTTAGCTTTTTGTGCTGCCCTTTTGCATTGCCTTCCCACCTTCAAGTCATTGGATACGACTAACCCAAGATCTCTCACAAGCTTTTTTTCCGCTAATTCTTCCCCTTTTAGAAAGTACTTCCTTTCCTGGTTGCATCTACCCAGATGGATAATCTTACACTTCTTGGTGTTAAATTTCAACTGCCAGTTCCTGGACCATTCTTCCAGCTTATTTAGGTCTGATTCCATCACTATGGCCCTCTCTTGTGCATCCACTCTGTTGCAGAGCTTTGTATCATCCGCAAACAAGTACATCCTCCCCTCAGTCAATCATCAATGTCTCTGATGAATATGTTGAAAAGGAGTGGCCCCAGTACTGATCCCAGTGGCACTCTAGTGGTCACCTTACCCTCCATTTACAGTGTGCTATTGATCAATACCCTCTGAGTCCTCCCGTGAAGCCAGTTTTTAGTCCAGTTTACTATTTTTTGCCCTAGGCATGTGTGCTTCACTTTGTTTATTAGCCTCCTGTGGGGAATGGAGCTGAAGTCTTTACTGAAGTCCAGATATACCACATCCACTGCACCCCCGATCCACAGTTCTGGTTACCCAGTTGAAGAACTTAATCAGATTTGTGTGGCATGACTGCTCTGTTATGAAGCCATGCTGCTTGGGCTCCAGTTGTCCATCTGATTCTAGGTATTCCACTATTCTTTCTTTTAACATCTACAGAAGCAGTGTGTAATGGTGCTGTGCTCTGCACAGCACCATTGGGCTCTTTCCACCCAACCTGCTCCAACCACCCTTCCACCCAGGGGTGGTCCTCCTTTTATTCCTGCCAGAACATGTCAGCACACTTTTTTGACCCAATTTTCCCCACCACTTGGTCTCACCCATCCACCCCTCACAGTACAGAGTAGTCACGCCCCATTTTATTTTCTTGTTTGTCCACCATTACCCTTAAACAATCTGCTTTCCCCCTCCCACTGTTATAGTCCTCCCACCCCTCCTTTTTCACTATCCCCTCCTGTAGCTCTCACTCTTGCAGCCCAAGTAATATACACCTTTTGTGTGATTTGAAACTGGCCTGTTCCTGGCCTGCTGCTACAGCCAGGTGTTCTAAACACTGGGCCAACACTGCCTTCTGCTGCTACTGGAAATCTACAGTCATATCACTCAAGATGAAGCTCATTCTGCTCCCTCTGCTGTCAGCCTCTCTGCTAGGTACTCTGATAGGTGTTGATTTATGTGCCTCAGTACTTGCTTTGGACCAAGAGCACCTTTCCTCCTACACACTTGACATCCGACATAATGCCTCCCCCTGTGGATAACAGATGAGAACTAACTCCTTTGGGACCCCTAGTCTATGCTTTCTCTGGAACTTTGAGTGTCGCCTACTCAGCTTCTTCTTGTGCTCCCTCTCGATAATGCTCTCCTTACTGCCCTGCCCATGCAGTCCTGTCTTTTCTCAGCTACTTTTGGCAGCAGATGTAGACAGCAACCTGGGATCTTCAAATTGTCATTGTTGCACAGGTCAGGAAGCACAGGAAGACCAGGAGCAGTTGTAAAATTTGAAATGAGCATTTTATTATTATTAATAACAGTAAAATAAAAAATAATAATACTTCAAAATAATTTACAAAGGCAGTACAAGCAGAGAAAACAAAGTCCTTCTTCTGAGTGTTTCTTCTCAACTTCAAATCTCAGTCTCTCACTCCCTTACAAAACATGCTGCTCTTTTCATAGCAAGTCTTTGCAAGGAGTTTGTTAAAGAGACTGTTTTTTTTACAGAATGTTCTTGTCAGTTTGCAATGTTCTTGCAGGTGCAGTAAAAAGAATGCAGTGGCCCAGAACTGATCTCTTGTTGACAGCTCTGGAAAGTCTGCACAACAGGAGCTCAGGTTAACCCATTGATTTCCAAAAAGCTTTTTGCAATCATTTCAACAGTATAACTATATACGGTTTTAAACAAAGGGATCCCAGTATCGGTGACATTTCCACATAAACATTAACATATATTTTTTATACCTGCAGATAAGAAAAGAGGAAGAAAAGACAGAAATAGCAAGGGAAAGCAGAGAGATAGTGAGAGGCAAAGAACTGTGAAACTATCAGAGTGATCACTTCCTGGGTCTCACAGGCACATTTGGTTGTGCAACCAGATAGAGAAGATAGAGAAAAGAAGAAGATAGGACAAACACTTGCATTTAAACCCTTCTTGCATAAAAAATGGGGCAGGGCCTTATTCAACCCTATCACATACCCATCTTTAAAAGGGAACCTGTTTTACAAAAACAGGTTTTCAAAAGTTCTTTTAAATTTCCATCTAACATAGAAACATATAGAAACATAGAATTTGATGGCAGATAAGGACCGCTTGGTCCACCCAGTCTGCCCATTTCCCTACCTAATGGATAAGCTGCAGATCCTAGTTAACCAGCAGCCTACTTCTTTCTACCCCCACCCCCTAGAATTGCCTTATGGCTGTCCCATGCATGCTTTAATTCAACCACTGTTTTTGACTCCACAACCTCCTCCAGAAGGTCGTTCCATGCATTCACAACCCTCTCTGTGAAAAAATCCTTCCTTACATTACCTCTGAGCCGCCTCCCCCTCTATCTTCAAATTGTGCCCCCTTGTTCTTGCACACCTCTTTTTTTGAAAGATGCTACCCTCTTGGACTTTGTTGATTCCCTTGAGGTACTTGAAAGTTTCTATCATGTCCACCCTCTCCCTCCTTTCCACGAGGCTATACATATTAAGCTCCTTTAGTCTCTCTTCATATGTCTTCTGGTGCAGACCCGGCACCATTTTAGTTGCCCTCCTCTGGACAGCTTCCATCTTGTCTATGTTCTTGTGGAGATTGGGTCTCCAGAACTGCACACAGTACTCCAGAAGGGATCTCACCAGCTGTCTGTACAGAGGGATAACAACTTCCTGTTTTCTACTGGTGATGCCTCTCCCTATGCATCCCAGTATCCCCCCAGCCCTCCTTACTGCCCTCTCACATTGTTTGCCCACTTTTAAGTCATCTAATATGACTACCCCCCAGGTCCCTTTCCATTTTTGTTGTTGTTAGCATCTCACCCCCCATTGTGTACTCTTCCCCTTGGTTTTTGTTTCCCAGGTGCATTACCTTGCACTTCTTAATATTAAATCTAAGCTGCCATACATTTGACCATTCCTCTAACCTTGCCAAGTCCCTTCTAATCCTTTCCACCCCACCTTGTGCATCTAACATTAGCTTATAACATTTACAGTTCACTGCATATGCAGTATAGCAAACAGAGAAATCTGAACTCATATTTTTTCAGCCTTTGGAATTCACAATTCCTGATCCATATCTTGACAGAAAATCAGCACTGGCATTCTCTTTCCCAGATTTGTGCATCACTTTTAATTTAAATGGCTGTAGTGCATAGGAGCAGTGGTGGATGACCTAGGGGGATGGCAGGGGTTACAGGATGATCTGGCAAAGCTTGAAACCTGGTCAGACACCTGGCAACTGGGGTTTAATGCCAAAAAGTGCAAGGTGCTGCATTTTGGGATAAAGAACCCAAGGAGGAGTTACCAGTTGGGGGGAGTGCAGCTAGCCCAGACAGAGGAGGAGGAGGAGAAGGATCTGGGGGTGCTCATTACAGGGTCAATGAACAACTCAGCACAATGTAGGAAGGCAGCTGCAAAGGCTGAAAAAATGCTGGGTTGTATTACAAGGGGTATATCTTCGAGGGGAGAGGAGGTGATTCTGCCACTGTATAGGTCATTAGTGAAACTGCACCTGGAGTACTGTGTGCAGTACTGGCATCTGTATCTGAAGAGGGACATTAAGTTACTGGAGGGGGTGCAGTGCAGGGCAACAAAGATGATCAATAGGGTGCGGGATTTATCATACGAGAGAAGGCTGAGGGAGTTGAATGTGTACTCACTGGAGGAGAGGAGGGACAAGGGGGACATGATTGAAACCTTTAAGTACATGAAAGGAATAAACAAGATAGGTACAGAAGGGTTGTTCAAAGTAAGGGAAGGAAGGGACAACAGGGGCCATGATATGAGACTGGAGGGAGGAAGTTTCAGGAGGGAGATAAGGAGACACTTTTTTACAGAGACGGTGGTGGCTGGGTGGAATGCGTTACCTGCAGAAGTGGTATCCTGTAGAACAGTTAACTGCTTCAAAAGGGGATGGGACAGGACAAGGGGGAGGGTCAATGAAGGGGAAGGGTGGAAGGGAGGGGCAGCTGCAGAATAAGGGGTGCTAGCTGCACATTCAAGCAGACTTGATATCCCTCTAGGCCTTTATCTGCTGGCAAATTTCATAGGTTCATATGTTCGTAGTGCCAGGTACTACTGTGTGATTCTAGAATTTATATCCTTTATTTGGTTAAGCCAACAGAGAGGACTGTGATCTGTTACAAGTACAAAATCATCTCTTGTAAATAAAATGTAAGGGACTCCATGGCCCACTTTGCCACAAGGCATTCCCTTTCAAGGGGGAGTACCTTTTCTCTCTGTTGTGCAATTTCCTACTTATGTATGAATGGGATGTTTCTTTCCATCTATATGCTGACTCAAGACTGCACCTAGGCCTACCACTGTAATAGAAATTGTTTCTCAAACTCTGGGCTTCTTAAAACAGGGGCTAAACATAATGCAGCCTTATTGGCCCAAAAAGCCTCATCATACTCTCAGGCCATTATTTGGGTACCGTTTTTTCATCAGTTCAGTAAAAGGAGTAGCTAACTCTGCAAAGCTGGAAGCAAATATCCAATAATAACTAACCAGCCCTAAAAATGACCTGACATGTTTCTTGGTTTTAGGGACAGGGCTGTTAGCTACAGCTTCTGTCTTGAAAACCTCTGGCTTGACTTCTCCATTTCCCAAAACATAGCTCAAATACCTGGTTTCCTGCATGCCCAATTCACACTTGGTAGGATTAATTGTCAGATCTGCCTTTTTGATTGATTGGATAACTGCTCATAGGTGTTCCAGGTGGCTTTTCCAGTCTGACTGTATGCCACAACATCATCCAGGTATGCAGCACAATAACCACCATGAGGGGGATAAAATTACATCCATGTACCACTGGAATGTAGTGGATGCACCATACCAAATGGCATGGTGGTGAACTGATAGAATCCTATAGAAGTGGCAAATGCAGTTTTGTCTCTGAATTCTTTCACTAGAGGAATTTGCCAGTAACCCTTGGTGAAATCGAGGGCACTGATATCCTTGGTACTCCCCAATCTGTCCACCAAATCATCTATTCTGGGCACAGGATAACTGTCAAATTATGACATTTGATTAAGTTTCCTAAAATTAAGGCAGATTCTTATACACCCTTATTTTTTGTTTACAGTCATCACTGGTGATGGCCAAGCACTTCTTGACTCTTCTATGATACCCAGTTGTTTCATTTTTTGTATTTCTTTAACCACGTCTGCTCTTAACCACTCTGGTATTCTGTATGTCTTTTGTTTAATATGGCCAGCATTCCTTGTCACTATTATGTGTTTGACACCTTTAGCTCAGCCTGCTACTGTGGTAAAAGTACTTTAAAAGGCTTTAGCAAGTTAGAACTTTCTGCAATTTTTTCAGAGGTTAAGGAATCATTCACCTTTACAGCATCAGCAGTTATAGTTTGTTCCAGTCTGTCATAAGCTACATCAATATCTTGTTTATCATTTTTTGATGAAACTAGCAAAGCAGTTTTTGGTGTTTTTTCAACTCATTTCTTGAGGAGGTTAGCATGGTACATGTTAATAGGATTTTTCCTATCGGGATCTCAGTCTCATAGTTAACTGTGTCAGTATGTCTAAGAACCTTATAAGGCCCTTGCCACTTCATTAACAGTTTATTTTCTGTAGTGGGTAACAGTAGCAAGACCTTTTCACCTGGCTCAAAAACTTTTTCTTTTGTCCCATGGTCACAATACACTTTCTGCTGGTTTTGGGCCTCTTCCCAATTACTATGGGCAATTCCAACATATTTTGCCAGCTTATTTCTCAGGGCACACATATAAGATGTAATAGATTGTTTCTGATTGGGGTTATATTCCCATGTTTCTTTTATTACATCTAGAGGCCTTCTAGGTTGTCTACCATATAGCATTTCAAATGGTGAAAAACCTGTAGATGCCTGCGGCACTTCTCTGTAAACAGAAAACAGGCAAGGTAAGTATTGGTGAATAAATAAAGTCCAGTCTGCACCCCCCAACTATCCTAACAGGCCAATAATGGAGGATTGTTCTGCTTCTCATACTTTAAATAGGGGCTCTTAGTTATCAAAGTTTGGCCAAAATGTGAACGAGCCAAACCACTCTGTCAAAGTGGCCCCAATCAGTTTGGTCCTGACTTTAAATAATTTTAAATGTGTCTTGCTGATCTGAGTTGAAATCCTGCTGTTTCATTCTCTCTGTTTGCAAAGACAACCCTCCAGCTTCCTTGTCTCACCGTTATAAAGTGTAGTCTACTGCGTGCGGCTGGAAACAAATCACTGGGAAAGAGTCACTTCTTTCCCTAATCATAAACCAATTCAAAGTGTGATCTGCTTAATCTTGGCTTTATACATTTGATTATTTTCAAAGATGCTTCTGGCTCTGACTAATATCAATGAATAAAGTCCAATGTGCATCCCCCCAACTGCCCTAACAGGCCTGTGATGGAGGATGTTTCTGCTTCTCATACTTTAAATATGGGCTCTTATTTATCAAGCCAGGGTTAAGCAGATCACACTTTGAATTGGTTTATGATTAGGGAAAGAAGTGACTCTTTCCCAGTGATTTGCTCCCAGCCACACCCAGTAGACTACACTTTATAAAGGTGAGACAAGGAAGCTGGAGGGTTGTCTTTGCAAACAGAGAGAAGAATCAGTAGGACTTCAATTCAAATCAGCAAGGTACATTTAAAATGATTTAAAGTGCAGGACCAAACTGATTGGGGCCACTTTGATGGAGTGGTTTGGCTAGTTCACATTTTGGCCAAAATGTGATAACTAAGTGCTCTATTCAAAGTATGAGTAGCAGAAAAATCCTCCATTACAGGCCTGTTAGGGCAGTTAGGGGTGGGGTGAGGTGCACATTGGACTTTATTCATTGATATTAGACACAACCAGGAGCACCTTTGAAAATAATTACATTTTTAAAGCCAGGGTTGAGCAGATTACACTTTGAAAAGGTAAGAATTGGTCCCAGTATTTCCCTTTCCCTTTTACAAACCTTTTTATCAGGCATTTTAGGGTTTGATTAAAATGCTCACCAAGACCGTCTGTCTGAGGGTGATAAGGGGAGGTTCTTAAGACAGTGATCCCTAATAGTCGGTATAGCTCCTTCAGTAATGCAGCACCACAATTACTACCCTGATAAGTAATAATCTCTGTTGGTATGCCCACCCTGCTGAAAATCTTGGCAAGCTCAGCTACCACTTTTGGAGCTGTGACAATATGCATGAGAACTGCCTCTGGGTATCAAGTAGCATAGTCACATACTACCAAAATAAATTTATTAGCTTTTTTACTTTTGTCTAAGGGGCCAACCATATCCATTGCAATTCTCTTAAAAGGCACATCTATCAAGGGTAGGGGCACCAGGGAAAACTTATCTTTTTTTAGTCACTGGGGCTACTTTCTGACACTCAGCACAAGAACTGCAACAGGTAACAACATCTTCATAAATTCCAGGCCAGTAAAATCTGTACAGTAATCTGGCAAGGGTGCAATCCCTCCCCAAGTGACCAACCATAGTACTATCATCTGCTATCTGTAATAACTCAGATCTATACTTTTGTGGTATAACCAATTGTTCTATCTGATCCTGTGCCTGCGGTTTAATGCAAACTGTACAGTAGCCCATTACATTTTTTAGACATAGGTTCACCCTGTTTTGGTTTCACCCCCACCTGCTTAAAAAAACCCTGGAGAGAAACATCATTAGCTTGCTCTGAAAGAAAATCACAATCAGTGAACAGTTTAGTTTCAGCATTTTCATATGTTAACCCCCTATGTCTATCAGCCTTTTGTTGCCATTGTTTTTTCAGGCATTGTCTTTCTTTTTGGGACTTCCGGATCTTGGAGCTGTACTCAAACAATCTTGAATCAAAATCAGTGAAAAGAAAAGAATCCCCACCATCTCAGATTTTCTTTGCCCGAGCTCTTGTCACCACAGCTGCTGAAACATCAGGATTTATTCCTCTTTGACTAACTCAGTAAATCCTGGAAAGTCATTTCCAATAATCACAGGTACAGGTAACTTAGGTACTACCCCCACTTTCATTTCATGTGACATAACATTAATAGTCAGAGTCACTTGACTCATGAGATAGTACCACGTGTCCCCATGGATGCAGATGAGACCAGTACCTGGTCCTATTGGACATTGTTTCCCAGCACTTCAATATGCACTAAGGTCTGTCTGCTTCCTGAATCTATAACTCCATTCACAGTCTTATCTCCCACCTTCACATCTGTTAAGTACTTGCCCCAATTTGCTAAGGACAAATCTGCTCCAGTGTTACTCTTCTTACTATGGCAATTTCTTGTAATATGACCTGGCTTAATACAGTTATAGCAAATAAAGTATTTGGGTGCAGATTTGTTACCCCCACCAGAGTTCTTATCAGACTTGGAGTTTACATGTGAAAAATAATTTCTTACCGGTGCTTGGCTGTTTCCTCACTGCTGGGGCATCTGTCTGGCCATTTGGTAGTCTTCGACTAAAGAAACAGCCTTTTCCTCACTTTCTGGTTGGTGTTCAAAGCTGTTCATCTGTGGGTAGGATGCTGATGAACTGCTCCATTACAAAAGTATTGATGATCTGTGGGAGTGTTTTGCCCTCTGGTTGGAGCTGTTTAATATGGAGTTGTCTGAGATGGGTGAAGGCTTCTCGAGGATTGTCAACTGAATTATTATTCAGGAACAGGAATCTTTGTCTGTATGTCTCTCCTGAGATGTGATACCTTTTCAGGATTTTGCTTTTCACCAGATCATAGTTTTCTGACTGTGCAGTGTCCATATTGTTGAAAGCAAGTTGGGCTTTGCCTGTCAGGTAATGTACTAGTCTGATTGCCCATTGCTGCTTTGGCCACTAGCAGGCTGTGGCAACCCTTTCAGAAGTTGTCAAGTATGATTCAATATCATTCAAGGGACACAATTTTGTAAGTTTATTGTATTTTAAGTTGTTTGTGTCTTGTTCTGCTGGACCAGAGCCAGATCCTCCAGCTTTGATAACTTGCAAGGCATCCATCCATTGCTGCATCTCTTCTCTTCTTTGCTGCTCCTGTTGCTGCATCTCTTCTCTTGTTTGTTGCTCCATCACTGCATCTTCTTTTCTCTGCTTCTCGAGTTGTTTGATTTGTTCTTTTGGCTGTGCCTCTAAACACTGAATCTCTTTTTCTCTCTGCTGTATCTCCTCTCTTCTTCGTTTCTCAATCTCTGTTTATGGTATAACCCACCATTTGAAAAAGACAGTCAGGCTTTCAGGTTCTGGAACTTCCTGTTATATTTTTTTCCATCACTGGTGCTGGCTTACAATCTCGGCTTGGACTTCTGTCTCTGTTAGTTTGGCTGCCATTCTTCTGGTAATCACTCCTGGACTTGCTGCTGCAGAATCCATACCTTTCTTCTATACTTCCCTGGTACCATGTCTAATACCCACATACAAAACTGGCTTAGAGTATGCATGGTGCTAATCCCACTGGTGATATCACTTGTCATTGATGCACAGGTCAGGAAGCACAGGAAGACCAGGAGCAGTTGTAAAATTCACAATGAGCATTTTATTATTATTAATAACATTAAAATAAAAAATGTTCAAAATAACTATTTACAAAGGCAGTACAAGCAGAGAAAACAAAGTTCTTCTTCTAAGTGTTTCTTCTCAATTTCAAATCTCAGTCTCTTACGCTCTCTTTCAAAACATTGCTGCTCTTTTTATAACAAGTCGTTGCAGGGAGCTCGTTAAGGAGACTTTTTTCACAGAATGTTCTTGTCAGTTTGCAACATTCTTGCAGATGCAGCAAAAAGAAGATAATGACCCAGAACTGACCTTTTGTTGACAGCTCTGGAAAGTTTGCACACCAGCATCTCAGGTTAACCCCTTGAGTTCCAAATAGCTTTTTGCAATCATTTCAACAGTATAACTATATACAGTTTTAAACAAAGGGATTCCAGTATCAATGACATTTCTACATAAAGAGTCACATATATTTTTTATAACTGCAGATATGCAAGGGAGAAGAAACAACAGAAATAGCAAGGGAAGACAGAGAGTTAGCAAGAGGTGGAGAATTGCAAAACCATAAGAGTGATTAATTCCTATGTCTCACAAGCAAATTTGATTGTACAACCCAACAGAAAAGAAGAGGATAGAACAGACCCTTGCATTTAAACTCTTTCTGCATAACAAATGGGGCAGGGCCTTATTTAACCATGTCACTCCAACTATATATATGGGCTAGCTCCCCAGGACTGAAAATCACTCATATAAATATTAATCAGCCTCCAGTCCAATTTTCCTGATCTAGAATCATGAGTATCCCTTTACAAACCCCATGTCCTCAGTCTCTCTGAAACTTGGCTAAAGCCACATATCCCTGATGACACCTACCACCTGCTAGAATACTCCCTGCTTCACCAAGATTGACCAGGCAAAAAGAAGGGTGGTGGCATGGCACTCTATTTCATGGAACTCCTCTCTGCCACCCCCATCCTCAGCTCTGACCCTGCTTCTCCAAGCAAGTGGCTCATAGCTGAGTAGACCCAGGACTCTACAAAAAATTATTTATTTGGGTTGCTGCTGCAACCCTCCAACAGGAGGCACTCCAGGTCTTCTGAACTACCTGACAGGTCAAGTAAACTCTCCCCCTCCAGGGACACTATTGTCCTTGGAGATTTCAACCTTAATTGGTTAAGTGCTCAAGACTCTGACTACTCTAACCTGCTAAAGCAGCACAACTTTGTACAAATCATCTCTGTCCCTATCAGATATAACTTTTGTACACAAAACCAATCTCTACTAGACTGGGTCCAACAGAGAGGACAAGGTACTCCTGGCAGGAACCTTGTCTGACTTCATCAGAGATCACTCTCCCACATACATCGTCTGGTCCACCAAGACCTAATGCCCCCCACATACCTATTCTTCCAGAATTTTAACTGCCCTAACACCTCCACCCTGCTTGAGGATGTTAGGGTGATAAACTGGTCTGTACTTTACTCTGTAATGGGTGTGACATTGGCAATGGGCTTCTTCATGGATGCCCTCCTTCAGATCCAGGATGAACACTTCCCAATCACTACCCAAAGAGTAAGGGGTGGCTGTATGTGCTACATCTCAAAGGAACATTTGGCCATGATGAAAGAAATGCTCAAAAACTGAGCTACCTACATAGTGGACCCCTCCCCCAGTCTCTGGAATGAATACAGGCACATGTGAAATCTGTGTAAGCAAACTGCCCAGGTCCAGAAGCAGAACTTCTTCCACAACCAGCAAAGGGACAACCTTGGTAACCCCCAACGCTTCTGGGGCTCCATCGGTTCCCTGCTTAACCCATGTACCCTCAGACCTGCTATCCATCTAAGCTCCCCCTGTGGTACTCTGACCGATCCCGTTAAGGTCATGCAGGACTTCAACAAAATGTTTACTGATCCCTCTACCCACCTTATTAAACTACTTAGCCAACTACCAACCAGTCCCGAGCCTGGTCCCAATGGCCTGTCTTCCTCCTTCTCCCTCTAGTGCACACTCCCCTTTCTTTGTCAGGACCATCTCCCCCAAGGACACTGCCAAACTCCTTAAGAGCCCCCCTAACAGGGGCTGCCCTTGCAGTGATGGTCTCTTCCCATCGATGCTCAAGTTAATTTCCCTCATGATCTCCAAACCACTCACCTTTATTTTCAATCTGGCACTGAACACCTTGACCATGCTGGACTCCTGGAAGATTGCCAAGGTGGTACCAAGTTTCAAAGCAGTTGACCCCCTTTTCTCAGATAACTACAGGCCAATATCCCTACGTCCCCACCTTAGCAAACTCCTGGAGAAAACTGTTCACTGCCAGCTATCTGATCATGTAGGGAAATATAACCAGCTATGCAGTCAACAACATGGGTTCCACATATTTCACATCACCACGTCTGCCTTGGCCCATTTTTCTAACCAAATCCATAGGAACATGGACCTGGGGAATGCCATGGGTACTGTATTTGTGAACCTGACTGACGCCTTCGACCTAATCATCCATCCCCTCCTACATGTCACTCTCCACCAACTTGACTGCTCTACAGAGACCTCCCTGTGGTTCTGAGGCTATCTTTCGGGGTGAACCCACTCAGTGAATATCAGCACTGCCACCTCCCCTGACCTACCCATCACAATGGGTGTTCCATAGGGCTCCATCATGGGCACCCTACTATTCTCCATCATCATAAATTCCCTCCCCTCCTACAGTCTCTCCTGTGAAGCACTACTGTACACCAATGATCTTGTCTGCTTCCACAGTGACAAGTCCCTAACAAATATATCTTCAGTCCTGACTCATAACTATGGTTCTACCTCTAACTTGTTCCTGTCAGATAGGCTCCTGGTCAATGCAAAAAAAAAAATGCTCCTTGGGTTGAAACCCTACCTGGCCAGTATCTCCAAGTACAACTCCTCCCTCTCTGTACTTACTCCCGATGGTCTTGCACTACAGAATGTTTCATATTTTAAATACTTAGGTGTAACCCTTGTTCCCTCCCTCTCTTACATGGAGCATGTTAACACCATAGTGAGCTAGATAATCCAGAAACTAAGGGCCGCTTATCTACTTAAGCATTTCCTGACCTATGAGGCCTGCTTAGCTATAGCCCAAGGCAATCTGCTCCCCATTATTGACTACTACTCCCCTATATATTCCCAAGTGTCCTCTGCCCTGTGCACATGACTAAACTCAGTCTATAGCAACATCTGTCAGTTTGCGCTCCTGGCATCCTACTAACACATCACTGCAACCGTTACCAGGTGCTAGGATGGCTTCCACTCTCAGGTTGATATAACTATGCTCTTAGCTGTATCGTCAACAACACCCTCAGAGACAGCAATGCGTCACCATATGCACCATTCCTGAAGGCAAGAGTTTCTCCCAGATGTCTCCACATGTCCTCAGTTGCCCCCACAGAGGTCCCATAAGTCATGGGTGGCAAAACACTGTCTGTCACTACCCCTTGACTCTGGAACAGACTCCCTGCATCACTCAGCTCAGCTGATACCCACAGCACTTTCAAACTCTTTCTCAAATCCTGGTTGTTGACTGAAGCCAAATGCCTGTGCTCTCCAGTGTAATCTTTCTTGGCTTGCTATTTTCCCACCTTCCATTTCTACCAACCCTGCTCTTCCAATTGTCATGCCTCAACATAGCACTTTGAGTCTGCTCTCACAACCTATTAGCCAATGTGTAATTGTGAATACCTACCGATTTGTGAAATATTTTGATATGCATTCTGTACTAGCTCAACATGTCCTATATACCCACTATGTGTCTGCCACCCTTTCTCCAATACATTGTAATTATACTGTCTATAATTATCTAATTCATTGTAGTCTATCTGTATCTCTATTGTGCCAAATTCTTGGCCCAGGTCATGCCTGAAAATGGTGTTTGGATCAGTGTACCTGTCCCGTAATCAAAGACTTAAATAAATAAATAACAGTGATTCCATGTGTTTCCCTATTACTGAGGCTGATTGGGTGGCAATTACCTGCCTCTTCCCTCTCTCACTTTTGTGCAGTGGGACCACAGTGGCCCTCCTCCAGTCCTCAGGTACCCTTCCACTCTCCAATGACTTGTTGAAGAGCTCAGTTAGTGGGGCGGCAAGTTCCTCTCCAAGTTCTTTCAGAATTCTTGGGTGAATTCTATCCACTCCCATTGCTTTGTCCACCTTTAATTTATTGAGTTCTTTCAGGACCTTCTCTTTGTGAAGGGACTCATGTCAGCTCCTCTGATATGGCTCTCTTTCCTACTCAGTGTTGGACCATTTTCACGTTCCTCCTGTGTGAAGATTGAGCAGAAGTATTCATTCAGAACCCCTGCTTTTCCTACATCACCCTCCACAAGCAGACTCTCCTTTTTTGTCAGTCAGACAATACCTCTCTTGCTCTTTCTCTTTTCCTGTATATACCTGTAGAAGAATTTGTCCCCCTTATTTACCCACTCTGCTATCCTTTCCTCCGTCTGAGCCTTGGCACTCCTAATTGCCTTCCTAGCCTCTTTTAGCTTAACTCTGTATCCTTCTCTATCATTGTTTTTTTTTTGTCTTCTTGTACCTTTTAAAGGCTTTTTTCTTCTTCTTTATTCTAGACGCTACCTCATTTGAAAACCAAAGAGAATTTCTCCTTCTTTTGGTTTTGCTAATCTCCTTGCTGCATTGACTAGGGTTATTGCTTCATTCACAGCCTTCCTGCTTTCATCCACATCCTCTCCTGTGCCTTGACCAAGCATTTTTTTATACAGGCTTTCAATTTGGGGAAATTTGCCTTCCTGAAGTCGAGGACCTTCAGTTTAGTGAGACTGGTATCTTCGGTTCTGCTGACTGTAAACCAGACAATCATGTGGTCACTGGACCCCAAGTGGCTTCCCAGCCTTATGTCTGATGTCCTGATACTGTTTGAGAGCATGAGGTCCACAACTACTTCCTCTCTAGTGGGTGTTTCCACCAACTGATTTAGTCCTGCCCCCTACAGTACTACAAGGAAATTCCTGCTCCTTTCTGATGAAGCACCCAGCATCCTCAACAGTAAAAGTGACTCTTTAGAACAGGTAGAAACTTTCAAATACCTTGGTGTTACCATCGACCAGACTCTAACATTTGCACCATGTGTCAACTAAGTTGTCTGCAACATTAACAGGAGACTAGCAGCACTATATAGACATAGGCACAACCTTACTCTGGAAGCCAAAAAAGTGGCAGTTACAAGTTCCATCCTCCCCATAGTTAACTATGGCCTAACAGTCTATGGCAGTGTGTCACAGACACTTTGTTAAACAGGGTCCGATTAGTCCTGAACAAAGCCTGCTGCTTTGTAACTGAGGCTGATAAACTTATGCACACCTGCACTCTTTACTCTTTCACAAACTGGCTTCCCCTGCAGGATAGAATAAAATATCAAATCTGTGCCTGCTAGGCATGAAAGCTCTCATGGACTTGCCCCCCCCCAGGCTGCAAGGTCTCCTACAACCTGCCCAAAATCCTTACCCAATGAGAGGCATGATTATTGGTACATTGGCTGTTCCAGTCAACCAAAAAGCTCTAGTCAAGCACTCCTTTGCAACCATGGCACCAAGCTGACTTAATGAACTTCAAGTAATATAAAAGACACCAACTAAGCTAGGTCCTTTCAAATGGGAGCTTCTAAATTTACTCCTGCCTGGCTCAAAATGTAGCTGCTTTTCCTAATGAAACCCCATCCCTTGCACTGTCACTTTCCAACTGTACCCCTACCCAACCCAACCCTTGCACCATCTGATTGTGGTGCTTCTGCCCCCTAATGTCCCCTTTTGTAAGTGCACATGGTGCCAGCACCTTACCCACTACATGGTCTCCTCATGCATGTTCCTCTTCTCCATTCCAATGTGCCATAAAACCACACAGACTTAACTTCTGACAATGCCCAGATGGGCGGCTTCCTTTGTATAGCTCCTAGTGCCTATGCTATGCTTTGCATTATTTGGCCTGCTGAATGTTAACTTTTGCTCACTCTTTATTGCCAAAATGGTGCTTATGTTACTCATTCTGTTTTGTTATGTCACTGACTCAGTATTGTCCAGTCTTTGTTAATCAGTTTTTAATGCTGTCTTTACATGGCATAAACAAATTGTTATTCTGATGAGGAACCTTTGTAAATGAGCATTTCTGCTCAAATGTATATTTCCAAACATTGAAATAAATAAATAAATAAATAAATTAAATAAGCTTTGTAGGAGGCCCAATCCAGATCTGGCTGATTGAAATCTCTGACGAGCAAGAACTCTCCCTTGTCAGCCATCTTTAGGATGGTTTCCAGAATCTCCTTGTCCTTTTCTAGCTCTTGAGATGGGGGTCTGTAGATTACCCCCACCCAGATAGGGGCCTTGTCACCAGCTCTGAGAGTGCTCCACAGGGCCTTGGCCTTGCTTTGTGTCCCTTGAATGTCTATGACCTTGATCTCATCTTTTACATCGATAGCCACCCCCCTTTTTCCATTCCAGTCCCTTTTTTACACAGTGTAATCTGGTATAGCAACATCCTAGTTGTGGTTCTCATTGAACCATGTTTCTGTTACTGTGACCCAGTCAAGATCAGCCTCAGCCACCGTGGTGGTAAGGTCTTGGACCTTATTTGCCAGACTGTGAGCACTGATGCACATTGCCCTCCAAAACTGATTCCCTTGGCTCTCTGTGAGATTTCCTTTTTTCCCCTGCATACCCTTTCTGCATTTTTTTGCATTCCATCAATGGTTTATTTTGGGCTGTGTGTTTCCTGTCTTGTATGGTGCTTCCCATAGTACGTCCTGATGACGAACTACCAACTAATGGGGGAGGGGCAACTTCTTTCCCTTGCAACATGTCAGGTGCCAGTGTCCTCTCCCCTTCTATTAGTTTAAATGATCTGCAAAAACGTTGAACTTCTGGATGAGTGCTCTGACCCTGCTCACCACCACCTCCCTATCACCAGTCCCTAGTACACTCACACACACGAAGGTCAATGGCCACTACAGCAGGGTAAGCATACATGTAAGTCAAAGGCCACAACAGCAGGGTGTCAGCTGTGTGGCACTAAGTGAGAAGTAAGGCTGGCAGCATTGATTCTCCTTCTCCTGGAGCTCCCAGAAGGATACCAGATTACAGATCTGCACTTTAAGCTCTCTTTGACAGCTGTCTGTTCTTGAGAGCTATCATTCAAATTTCACGCTTCTTTTTACAAAATAATCTGTGTTTCCTAAAGCTGGTTGAGAGAGCAGAGGGGGTTTGAAATGAAGTGATCATGCATGTGTGTGGCACTGCACTGTGAATCATGACTGAATGAGGGTTGCTGCATATGGCATTCTCCAGAGGCCTGTACCAGAGAGCAATGACAGCTTTAGTAAAGTGCTCCATTAGCGTGACTGACACTAGCCAATGAGGTACAAATAGGAACTGTGACTGAATGTTACCATAATTAATTGTTTGCATTAAGCGGCCTGTAATGTCCACTGTAAGAGATAGTTTTAATATTGTTTCCTAGTACATTTTGTTTGGGCAATGTATTTTTGTCTGCAGAATCTGATTGTTCGTAATATCCATGTCTGTCGAAAGTGGAGTGCACTGTATTCCCACATCCTTCACACTATATTTTGTCTTCCAACATTGTTAGTAACCACATGAACCACCACTAATGGGATCTCACCTCCATTTCTTAATATTACCTCTGACATTTTTATTATTTATTTATTTATTACATTTTGAAGACCGGGTAAGCCCATGGAACCCCAGAGGTCCCTTTTTCAGGGGCGACCCGGGAATTTATATAACAAAGAGACAAATACAGTGTTAATTCGGTTTACAGGAAACACAACAACTCATTATAGTGACATGACAGAAGCATAGCAGTCCAAGTGGAATAAATAAGTATATCAGCAGTGATAACATTGTACAAATATTAGCAGTTTGGCATTGTTTTTTAAACAGTGGTGAATAGGACCTGGTAAGTCAGTTGTCACTGGGTTCCTGTTAGGAGCCAGTGCAGCAACAGCAACTGGAGACCGCTAGATGGGCCTTAAGCCTAGTGCGGAAGTTTTTGATAGTGGGGGATTCCTGCACCCCAGGCAGAATCTGGTTCCACAGTGTGGGAGCAGTGAGGGCAAATGACATTCCACCCATCTTAGTTCTAACCCTGGGGACGTCAAGGAGAGTTCGACCAGTTGAGCGGAGGTGTCGGTGGGTGGTCTTCAGAGCAACAAGGCCAGAGAGGCTGGGGGAGTCAGGCCGACTAACTTGTAGGCTAGACAGAACAGGGGGTATTGAAGATGTGCATCAAGTAAGGGCCAGTTTAGGAAGGATAGGGAGTTGCAGTGGTGGTCCCTAGGGTTGGCCTGGGCAGCAAAATGAGCCACCTTGTTGTAAAGTACCTGAAGTCTGTTCCTCTCCAGTTTTCCCAACCCTTGTACAACTGGGGCAGCATATATGAGTGCCAGCAGGAGGACGCTGATGGTGAATGATATTCTGGCTTCGGGTATGAGCTGATCTTTCAGATGGTAGATGGTTCCCAGTTTTCCATGTAAGGTTTCAGTGACAGAGTCCACATGGTTCTTCAGGATGAAGCCAAGGTCCAGGGATAGTCTGAGGTATTTCAGGGAAGGCACTACTTCTTGGCTGTTGCCATACACAGTGGTGAGGTGTAGGTGCTGTGTTCTGTCCTGACCATGGGATCTAGGGTTGAACAGCATTGCCTTAGTTTTGGACGTGTTGAGGACCATTCTATTCTTGGTGAACCAGTGCTCCAGTGACTGGAGGTCATCTTGGAGTAGGGGGCTAAGGCCTCCCAGATTACCTGTGAACCGGTAGATGACTGCATCATCCACGTACTGGTCTACAGAGCTTCCACCACAGTGGTTCGATAGTTCATTGGTGAACAGGGAGAAGAGGAGGGGGCCGAGTATCGACCCTTGGGGTATCCCCTCTTTTAGTGGAAGTGGCCCAGAAATGGTATCCTTCCACTTTACCCTCTGCGTGCGGCCAGTCAAATAACTCTTGATCACTTCAGAACATGGCAGTCTAGGCCCGTGTTGCTCAGCTTAGTGAGTAGGAGGTTGTGGTGGACCAGGTCAAAGGTCTTGGAAAGGTCTATGAAGACCACACCAGTGGGGGTAACCTTGTCTAGGTCTCCGAGTACGTCTGTTGCAAATTTTGTCAGAGCTGTGTCTGTCCCATGGCCAGTTCTGAAACCGTGCTGGGAGAGTGACAGGATTTTATGGGCCTCTAAGTAGTTGCGTAGTTGTCCATAGATCAGTTTTTCCTGGATTTTTGACAGGATGCAGAGTAGGGAGATTGGTCTGTAGTTGCCAGTAGACTCCCAGCAGCTTCCCTTGTGGATTGGGACCACGTGGGCCTGTTTCCACTGTGGTGGGACAGTGCCCTCCTTCAATGAACGTTGATAAGCCAGAATAGGGGTCTGGCCAGGGCTGAGGCCCAATTCTTTAGCAGCTTGGGGTGAATCCCATCAGGTACTCCAGAACCAGAGGTTTTTAGCATTTTAAGTTGTGATAGAACCTCTTTGGACTTAACTAGCCTTAGATGGAAGGATAGGCGGTCATGAACAGGGGGGATCCTTCTGCTAGGGTCAGTGGTGAGGGGAGGGGAGGTTGAGCAGCCTTGTATGAGTCTAGGTTAGTGAAGTGGTGGTTTAGGGAGGTGGCAATTAAGGAGTCCTCATGAATTAGGTGTCCGTTGACTTCTATGGGGTCAGGTTCAGACTTGTCGTTCCCCTTCACCAACTCATTGATGTGTGCCCAGATGCATCTAGGGTTCCCTAGGTTATTTTTCTGGAGGCACGTGATGTACTCTTTTTTTAGAAACATAGAAACATAGACTTTGATGGCAGATAAGGACCACTTGGCCCACTCAGTCTGCCCAGTTCCCTACCTACTGGATAAGCTGCAGATTCTAGTTAACCAACAGCCTACTTCCTGCAACCCCCACTATAATTGCCTTCTGTCTGTCCCATACATGTTTGAATTCCCCCACTGTTTTAGACCCAACAACCTCCTCAGGAAGGTGGTTCCATGTATCCACCACTCTCTCCGTGAAAAAAAAATTCCTCACATTACCCCTGAGCCATCCTCCCCTCTATCTTTAAATTGTGCCCCCTTGTTCTTACACATCTCTTTTTCTAAAAGATACTGCCCTCCTGGACTTTGTTGATTCCCTTGAGGTACTTGAAAGTTTCTATCATGTCCCCCCGTCCCTCCTTTCATCAAGGGTATACATATCAAGCTCTCTCAGTCTCTCTTCATATGGTTTCTGATGCAGACACTGCACCATTTTAGTTGCCCTCCTCAGGACTGCATCCATCCTGTCTATGTCCTTGCGTAGATGAGGTCTCCAAAACTGCACACAGTAATCCAGGTGGGGTCTCACCAACTGTCTGTATATAGGGATAACCACTTCCCTTTTTCTACTTGTGATGCCCCTTCCTGTGCATTCCAGTATCCCCCTGGCTCTCCTTACCGACTTCTCACATTGCTTACCCACCTTTAGGTCATCTGATATGACTACCCCCAGGTCCCGTTCCATTTTTGTTGTTGTTAGTACCTTCCCTGCTATTGTGTACTCTTCTCCTGAGTTTTTATTTCCCAGGTGCATTACTTTGCACTTCTTTGCATTGAATCTAAGTTGTCACATGTCTGACCATTCCTCCAACCTTGCCAAGTCCCTTCTCATCTTTTCTACCACCTCTTGTGTATCAACTCTGTTACAGATCTTTGTGTCATCTGCAAATAGGCATACCTTTCCCTCTAGACCCTCTGCAATGTCACCTATAAAGATGTTAAAGAGGACTGGACCCAGTACTGAGCCTTGAGGTACTCCACTAGTAACCCCCCTTTCTTTGGAATGTGTTCCATTCACTATTACCTTCTGTGTCCTGTTGTATAGCCAGTTTGCTACCCAGGCTACCACCCTGGGACCCACTCTCAGGCTGGCTAACTTGATTATTAATCTTTTGTGTGGGACTGTGTCAAATGCCTTACTAAAGTCTAGGCAGGCCATATCCACAGCCCCTCCCTGGTCTATTACTTTGGTCACCCAGTCAAAGAAATAAATTAGATTCATCTGACATGACCTTCCTGTTGTAAATCCATGCTGCTTTGGGCATGCCCCGCTGGCCTCTAGGTACTCAACAATTCTTTCTTTCAGAAGTGATTCCATCATTTTTCCTACCACTGAGGTCAAACTTACAGGTCTGTAGTTTCCTGCTTCTGCCTTGCTCCCACTTTTGTGAAGGTGAATCACATCTACCCTCCTCCAGTCCTCAGGTACCAGCCCATCCTGCCATGACTTGTTAAAAAGCATGGTCAGTGGTGTCACTAGGTCCTCCCTTAGTTCTTTTAGGATTCTGGGGTGAATCCCGTCAGGCCCCATTGCTTTGTCCACCTTGAGTTTTAGGAGTTCTTTCAGGACTCTGTTCTGTAAATGGACTGGTGTCAACCCCCCTACTGATTGTGCTTCTATTGTCTTGTTTAGGTAACTCCTCCTCATCGTCTTTTGTGAATACTGAGCAAAAGTATTCATTCAGTATCTCTGCCTTTTTACTGTCTCCCTCTGCCCACCTCCCCTCTCCTTTATTAATCTTCACTATCCCTCCCTCAACCTTTCTATGCTCCCTAATGTACCTATGAAAGGTTTTGTCTCCCTTCTTAACTAAGTTGGCTATTTTTTCCTCGGTTTGGGCCTTTGCTATTCTGACTGCCTTCCCCACTTCTTTCTGCTTTAATTGATACAGTTCCCTGTCTTGCTCCTTCTGTGATTCCTTATACTTTTTGAATGCAGCCTTTTTCTCCTTAAACTTCCCTGCCACCTCTTTTGAGAACCATAGTGTTTTTTCACTCCGCTTTGTTTTCTGTATTTGTTTCACACAAAGGCTTGTTGCCCTTATGATGGCAGTTTTAATTTTTCTCCATTGTTCTTCCATCCCTCCTTTTTGGCCATTTGCTAGTGCATTCTTCAGGTAGTCACCCATTTTGCCAAAGTCAGCCCTTCTAAAGTCCAGTATCCTTGTTTTTGTATGGCTTATCTCCATGGTTGTGCTCATTGTGAAGCACACTGTGCAGTGGTCACTTGTTCCCAGATGTCTACAGACTTCTAAATTTGTGATCCTCTCTCCATTTGAGAGTACCAGGTCTAGTATTGCTCCCTCCCGAGTGGGTTCCAACACTAGCTGTCTAAGGTCTGGCCCCTGCAGGGCATCGAGAATGATCCTGCTCTGGATGTGGCTGCAGTACATGTCATCCAGTTAACATCTGGCATATTCAGGTCCCCCATCAACAGTATCTCCCCTTTTTCAGCCATTTTGAGAATGTCCTCTATCATTTTCTTATCCATTTCCTCCCCTTGAGATGGGGGTCTGTATACAACCCCTGTGCAGATTGTGATGCCATTCCCTGTCTCCAAGGTGACCCAGAGTGCCTCTTGTCCTCCCCCTTTACTTTTTAGTTCTGTAGCTTTGATCCCTTCCCTTATGTATAGAGCTACTCCACCTACTCTTTTACCGTCCCTGTCCCTTCTGTAGATTGTGTACCCTGGTATGTTGATATCCCAGGCATGGTTCTCTGTGTACCATGTTTCCATGACTGCCACAATATCCAATTGTTCATCTTCCATCAGGGCTACTAGCTCAGGAAGCTTGTTTCCCAGACTACGGGCATTGGTACTCATTGCCCTCCATTTAATGTTGGCTTTATCCTTTTTTCCCCCATCCTTGCTCTTATTGCCCTTGTCTATTTTTACATTTACCCCTGTCCTGCCCTGTGTTGCGCTCTGTACCTCAGTGTTTACCTTACTATCTGCCATGTTTTGTGGGGGGAGGCTTGAAATTTCCTGCCTCTTATCAGCACCTCCCCCCCTTGGCTAGTTTAAAAGCTTGCCAATGAAGCATTTAAACCTGTCACCTAGGAGCTTGGTTCCCTTCATGGACAGATGCAGACCATCTTGCCAGTATAGACCTTTATCTCTCCAGGTGGACCCCCAGTCCCCAGTGAAGCCAAAGCCCTGTGCTCTGCACCAGTTTTGCAACCATTCATTAAACTGCATGGTGTGCAGCACCCTAGCCTCACCCTTGCCTTGGATTGGCAGCACCTCTGAGAAGGTTACTGTGCTTCTACCCATTTGAGGCCCCTCCCCAACTCCATAAATTCATTCTGCACTGCACTGATTCCATGCTTAGCTAGGTCATTTGTCCCAAGGTCGACAATGATATCTAGTTCCCTCTCCTGTGATGCTGCTTCTGCAATCCTGAGGATTCACTTCCTGTCCCTCCAAGCCATGGCACCAGGCAGGCACCTTACTTCCTTCTCCTCCCCCTTCCCCAGTTTTACCCCCCTAACAATTGAGTCCCCATCAGAAGTTGTTTCCTTCCCCTGTGGTGTCCCTTGCCACCCTTTTGTGGGTCTCCCTTGTGGCATTTTTTGTGGTCAGTTTGCATTTTTTCCTGAGGGTTTTGTATGTCACGAAGTCTGCCTGTAGGGAGGACTGCTTGAACTCTTTCCAAGCCTTGTCACAGTGCGTCATGAGGACCTTTAGTGGGGGGTTATCCATTTGTAGCTGTTTCCCTTAGCACAAAGTTTTTTCATAGGGGCAAGGAGGTTTGCTACCATATTTATCGTCCTCTAGAAGAAGGCCACAGCTTCGTCAATGGTAGGGAGACGCTTGGTCAGGCTCCAATCTAGGTTGCTTAGATGATTGGAGAATTGTTCAGGTGTGTAGTGGGTGAAATCCCTTGTGGCCAGAATACGTGTTGGCACACTATTATATTATAGTAATATCACTGATCATAGCCCCTGAAAAACTGCTGCCTGTACAATTTAGTTTCTCTGTCCCACAGATAAACTTGTCTGCATATTTAATTATAGAATCCCCCCAAACAAAAGCTTGGCATGCTTTAGGAATTTTTTTCTGAATCAGTAAGTTGATTTTGTTCTTGCCCATCATGCCCATCCTTGACCTCAGTATCCAAATCCTGTGTTAGTGGCTCAAAATTTATTTTGTAGCTCAACGTTAAATGTATCAGCCCTCATACCCCTCTTGATTTTCCTGTTATAGTTTACTAAGGTCCAATCCTCTCTATCTTTTATTTTCCATTATCCCCTTGGGGATCATTATCAACATTACTTAATTGAATTTGTGTGGATTCCGTGCTTGGTGTGTACATCACTTAAATTCCGTGGAATGCTTATTTGGGCATTTCATACTATGTATGTCATCTTCTATTTGTTTGAGTAGGCTTAGACTCTCATATTTGCTTAGTTTCATCTCCAGATTTAAAATTATTTTCAATTCCCTAATCTCTTTACATTGTGCACATGTGAAAGTTTCAAAATCTGTATTCGAGCTAAGACAAAATGTTTTACATATTTCACTTTTTCTTCCCATCTGCCCATTAGTCAAGGTAACATATTTTGATTCTCCTTCCATAGTTGCAGTATCTCCTGTATCGAAGTTTCTGTTTAGCCTACCTCAGTTTTTGCAAGAAGCCTGGCTTCCTGGCTGTCCCTGGTAGACACTGGCAGACACGCTTGCCTGTGCCAGCATCGCCTCTGCTCAGTACTCGCCTCCACTCGCTGAGGCTGCTGATCAGATATCATCATACCAAAAGTGCTACCCACATCACTTATGGCTTTGCAAGATACTAAAAATGCTGATAAAAATGTAAAAAAGACAGTTACAAGCTTGCCTATAGTCACAATGTTAAACTATTGTGCCGCCTGGAAGCCTTCGCTGCTAAAATGACCAGCAGCCTCCTAGAAGTGCAATGCACAAAAACAAATGGAATGCTTGTCCTCCTCCATCCCCCAATACTTTGTACTACCACTACGATAATATCAGTCAAGCTGGACTCCTGACTGTAGTCCTCTGTATACCTGGGAACTGTAATCCCCAAGATACCCAGCAGTTGCTAAGGTGATATGAAACGTTGCTTCAGCCTCCTTTTTTTTGTATTTTTCACTTTTCTTAGACAACACATTAAGACAAGAGGGAATGTGGGGGGTAGGTTACATAAGCACAACATTTTACAATTGAAATAATACAGTATCTTTGCTGCTCAAACATAGCCCTGCTTACTGAGGCTGCTGCTTAAATCTTGTCAAACCAAAAGCACTATCAGCATCACTTTCAGTTTCGCGAGATAGTCAGAACACCATAAAATGTAAAAAGGCACGTACACGCATGCCTATAGTAAGCATGTTAGAATATTGTGTTCCCTGATAGCCCTTGCTGCTTAAATGCCCAGCAGCCCTCCTAGAAGTGCAATGCACAAACATGAATAGAGTGCTTGTCTTCCTCTACCCCACAATGCTCTGTACTGCCACTATGATAGTATTAGTCAAGCTGGAATCGTGGCTGTTGTCCTCTGCATACCTGGGAACGACAGTCCCCAAGACACTCAGCAGTTGCTATGGTGACATGAAACTTTCTATCAACCCCCCCCCTTGTTTTTTTTTGTATTTGTCACCTTTCTTAGACAACACTCTCAGACAAGAGAGAATTTTGGGGTTAGGTTAGACAAGCACACCATTTACGATCGAAACAATATCTTTGTTACTCAAACACCATGATACATGCAGTACATTAGCATATTTTGCACAATTGAGTTATCACATTTCAGTCCATGGGAACAGTAGAGTTCAGCATGTTATGAATCCTTAGAAAGCATTAGGAAGGATATCCATCCCTCTGTTGAAGTAGTACAGTACTTACCACACCATATGTGATTTATGCCCATTCTTACATAGTCACAGTGTATGAGCCTTCCAACACATTAACTGTTATTCAAAATCTGATTTATGGTTGTACATAAATTATTATGTGTTGGAGCCCTATTTAGACAGGTGTTGCTTGTGACCAGTTTGTGCTCCTTTATGCTGGGAAGGTTTCCTTTTCTTCAGCTTCCAGCAGGGGTCCACAGACCATATGGAAGGCATCTTTTTGATCATTCACCTAGTATTGGGCATTCTCAGTTCTGAGGCAAGTTAATAGGATCTAGTATCAGTGCTGCATGTGTGGGAGGTCTTCACCTAGCAATGGTTGAGCCAAGGTTTTCCTAGCTGTTGCTAGGGCTAATGACCACGGAGGTGCTTTCTGCCTACTACTACTAGTAGTAGTAGTAGTTTTATTTATTTATTTATGGTGCCATTCTAGGAGGCACAGGGACCCATTACAAAAATAATAAATAAAAGCATTCACCTACTACCAAAGGATATAATTGCCCACCACAAACTATCAGCTTACTAGCATCAATTAAGATATACCATGAAATCAGACATGAACAACAGACATAAAACTCACAATTGTTTGTAGGTGCAATAATAATGAAATAAAATCAAAAGTCTATAGCAGAACCAATAGCATGGGCAAAGAGGTAGGTTTTAAGGTTCTTTTTAAATATTTTGACTAATGAAGCTTCTCTATCAGCCCTCGGTAATGAGTTCCGGAACGTAGGGCCTGCCACTTTGAAGGCTCTGTCCCCCAAAGTTTTTAACCCAGTTTTGGGGATTATCAGAAGACCCTCATCAGAAGAATGGAGGGAGCGAGCAGGACAGTACAGGTGCAGGAGATCATGCAGGTAACCAAGACCCAGACTGTGCAGGGCCTTATAGGTTAGTAAACCAATCTTATACCAGATGTGCCACTTTACTAGCAGCAAGTGCAGATCCCACAGTGCAGGGGTGATGTGACTTGATCTCAAAAGGCCTGCTAACAATCTTGTAGCTGTGTTCTGCACCAGCTGCAGGCATCATAGCTCACCTCCACTGACCCCAAGACAGAGGGTGTTACTAGAAGTTTTTGTTCTGAGCAGCAGCTCTAAGGCTGTGCTTGGCAGTGCCATCCTGAGAGTTTGTTCCATTTTTCAAAGGATTTTGCTCCAGTAGGTCCTTACTTGTAGGCACTCAAATACCATATGGAAATATGTTCCAATCTCAGTTTTGCATTTTGGGTGTATGAGGTCTCATTTAGGATTATAGGTACGGGGCATGATTCTAGAAGGGTGGCGGAAGTCACTACCAAAGGTGACTTTCACCATACCCTGTTATGCCAAGGACCCTGTGCCTGATTCTGTAAGGGGCAGAGTCCCCATGGCTAAGTCCTGAGACTTGTGATATTCCCACAGGTATACTCAATAAAGGGTGTACTTGCAGGGTATGTCACATGCTGCAGCCCTGGATGTGTAGCATGTAAGTACCCCTTGATGCCATGATCCCCATAGCCTCTAAGGGCTTGATAATGCCCCTGACCCTCAGTATCAACACAATAGTCCCCAACCCTTGTTTCTGCAAATGATGTCCTTCAGGGCTGCAATGTGCCCCTGAGCCCATTCCTGCAAATTATGCCCTGCAGGGATTGACTGCACCCAGAACCCCCACAAGTTGTGAAACCCCACCCGACCTGATCCCTGCTGTGTCTGAAACATAACAAATTCCTAGTAGTCTAGTGTCCCCCACCCAGCATTGCCAGACCACCCCACACCCACCCTACCCAGCCCATGACTGGCACAGCCCACCTCTCACCACCACAGCCAGCCACCTACTGAGCTCTGTCTGAGTGCATACTGTATATACATGCTCAATGAATGAACTGTCATTCATACAATAAGTGCATATATACAGTACATGCTCAGACAGAGCTCAGACAGTGGCTGGTTGCTGTGGTGAGAGGTAAGCTTTGCCTGTTGCAGGCTGGATGGGGGTGTGTGCGGTTGTCTGGCAATGCTGGATGGGGGGGCCTCTAGATCACCAGGGATTATGGGTTAGGGTTTGTCTAATTTTTACTATTTTTACCAGAAAGTGCCATTTGCAGGTGGCTGGCATTGGGGCTTGGGGAGCTATGTGTAGCCCTGTGGGTCTATTTTTCAAGTACTGGGAGTCAGGGGCATGTAGCAGCCCTGTGGGGCTATTGTTCAAGTACTGGTGATTAGGGACATAGTTCAGCCATGTGGGGCATTTTGGTATGGGGGGATTACCATGTTGTTTCTGGGTCGGGGCATGGGGGGGACAGAATTAGCCCTGCAGGGCTTTTGTGATTTGGGGTCAGGGCAGTGTTGGGGGGGAGGGTGGAATACTACAGAGGGATGTGCAGGATGCACATGCAAGCAACCTCCAGGGGTGTAAATACAGTTATGCCAGCTATATGATAGTGTAACTTATGTTGACGGTTCCCACCCGGGGTTGTTGGAGAATAGTGCCCTGGAGGACTTTGCTGCTGCCCTTCCAGAATAGGGTGTAACTGCTTCCATAAGCCCCCTAGTGCCATGTCACAAGGGGGTTTATGGCATGGCACAGGCTGCTTTGCAGAATACAGTATGTCACAACTGCTGGTGTAACTTGCTGCTTGCACCATTTTCTTTGGCACAGGTCAAGTTATGCCAGACATAACCTTTAAGAACTGGGCCCATGGAGTTTATTAGAGGAGTGGTAGATGCAATATGGGAAGCTGTACTGGACTTGGCACAAGTGATTGCTTTTTGCACATGTCCGTAAGTGGGCTACTGTTGCCCCCCCCATTGATCCAAAGTGAGATTATTACCTAGACCATTGCTCCAAGCTTCTCTGTATGCCTCAAAGGTTTTAGGGAGGCTCCCAAACAGGAGCCTGTGTTGGGCTGACAGTAGTTTCACCTGTGGTTGTGGATTTGCTATTTCCTCTACAGAGGTTGTAAAAGGTATCTCATATCTATCAATCAAATCTTTATTTTACCAGGTGAAGCACTGTTGAGAAAAACTCATTTACAAGGTGGGCCTGGGAAGGTCAAGGTAAATACAGTGGAATAACATAATAGGGTAGCTTGAGAATACATCTTTAAATATGTAGCAGATTCATTTACAATGAGTCACTGTGTGGAGAAGACATACAATACTTTGTAGCTGTACACCTACAGTATAAGCTATATACATATATACAAATGAAAACAAAACACAACGTAAGTTTGTGGTTCAGCAGCTAGGCAAATACTGTAGATTTTATAGCTAGTAGGTGATTTGGGGCGACAATGCAGTACAGTCAGAGGTTAAGTCACAGTGAGAGTAGGTAAGAAGGAAGAGTGGAGAGGAACAGTAACTCAAGGTGTGCTACTCACTCAAACAGAGGGTCACTAGCAAATACATTTGCATGTCTGTTTGACAGAGTGATCAACCAGGGTTTTAAAGAGGACAGCTTCACAGAAGTTGCAAGTTTTAGTGTTTTTTTTTTGTTTTGTTTTAAATTTAAATTCTTATTGTCATTAAAATGGTAGTATCCAGAATACAGTGCAGTACAGGTACATAGAGAAGAGTATAGCAGTATTACAGAATTACAGTCCATAGACCTACAGAGCAATTTGTTTTCCATTATCACTAATACATTTTGCTGGTAAAAAATTTAAGGGAAGAAGAATAGCAGGTATATAAATTTCATTTCCTACCACAAGTATGTAAGTAAGTCTTGAGGGTAAACATGGGGTAATACACAGCAGCTCTTCCCATCCTCAGCCTCCTCCCTATGTGATTACAAACCCCAAACTCTCTGATTCATACTCTTACAAAGAGAAGATTATATGGGGAAAATCATTTCCATATCCACCATTATGGTATAATATCTGAGTAATGCTCAAACTGAAAGTGGGTCCACAAGCTCCATCTATACGTGAAGCTCAGCATTCGGTTATTCAGTTTGGCTGATATCTGTTCCAGTCTGTCTACTTCAGATGTCAACCTGCGCCAGGCTTCTTTAGTCGGTTTATAGTTGGTAAACCAGAGCCTGGTGATCACTTTTTTAGCTATCAAAACCAAGAGTGCAATAAGTTTGAATTGTCCCCAATTCATCTGGGAGCCTATGGGAGGAGTCACAGTCAGGATGAAGGTGGGGGTAAGTAATTCAGGTTTCTGAAAAATATCATTTAGTTCAAAGATGACCTCAGACCAATATCCCTGAAGGAAGGGGCAGGACCACAGAATATGTGTCTCCTTAGCCGGATGAAAGCCACACCCCCTCCAGCATTTTGAAGCGGCTCCCTCTTTGTATTTAGCAGTCAAAGCTGGGGTTCTAAAATAGCGCATTCTGGCTTTCCAAGCAAACTACCTCCAATATGTTGTGGATGTGACGTTGGAATAAGGGACAGTAGCTTTATGCCAGTTCTCTTTATCAATTTCTACCCCCTATGTCCTTCTCCCAGCGTTGCCGAACTGGGTCCAAAAGGGTAT
Source organism: Neoceratodus forsteri (assembly GCA_016271365.2). Classification (NCBI taxonomy): domain Eukaryota; kingdom Metazoa; phylum Chordata; order Ceratodontiformes; family Ceratodontidae; genus Neoceratodus; species Neoceratodus forsteri. The sequence goes on from CM057451.1 coordinate 423,401,672, forward strand.
TACCATCTGGTTGAAATGCTTGCTAAAGCTGACTGATATGATGCTCCTGTATACCACCATTCAAGTGGTGTCTAATCATTCCAACTAGAAGGGATGGGGATTCCGCCACTGAGGATAAAGCATCCTACTGGGGGAGAAGACAATTCCTGAGTTGTGCATAAGTTTGATATTGATTAGAAGGGAGTTTGTAAATAGACTGTAAATAAGTGAAAGAATATAGGCCAAAAGGGCATACAACTTGAAACACAAAACATAAGTGGTATGATTTCCAGTCCCTCAGCAAAAAGGCCAGTCTTAACGGATATAAAGTTGGATTATAACCTAGTGTGGAAAGGTAGAATCTCTCAGAGACAGTGAGGGTGGAGCGACTAATGAGAATCCACGTTTTAAAGAGTTCCCCAGTAAATTGCCTAAACCTGCTCAAAGGGAACTATCTCGGGGAACATGCCAGAATATATGAAGGGAAATTTTCTAACTCATTAATGGTTGTTTCAATGTCTTTCCAGTATGCTGTATAAGAAGCAGATACATGTCATAGGACAGTGTGTAACTGTGCTTCCTGTGCATATTTCTGTAAATTAAGGATGTTAAGGCCACCTTGGGCTCTGGACAGTTGCAGCATATTATATTTCACTCTAGGTGGTTTGCCTCCCCAAAGAAACCTAGAAATGAATTTGTCCCAGGCTAAAAAATAGGGATTAGTGGGTATAATAGGTAAGGTTTGAAGGAAAAAAGGATTTGGGGAAGAATATTCTGCTGGACAGTTTCTGCCCTACTCACCAACCCAATGGGGAGGTGCGTCCTTTTGGATAAGTCAGCAGTTATTTATTAAGTGATCGGTTCAAAGGTAACCTGTTCTAAGTGTAGTAACCGAGGTGGGATCTTGATTCCAAGGTAGCGCATTTCTACCTTGTTCCAGCGAAACGGGAAGGCCCCTTTTAGAACTCTGGAGGGAGTAAAAGAGTAATTTAAGACTTCTGTTTTTGAACTACTTATCTTATACCTGGACAGGTTACAGAAAAATTGTAGTTGATCCCACACCGACGGGACAGAGGTTTCAGGGGAGGTTAGTGTTAATAAAATGTCATCTGCAAAAAGCGTTAGCTTATATAGCCTGCCCCCCAAGGATAGTCCCTCAATACAGGCCAGTTTCCTGATATTAGCTGCTAGTGGTTCCAGGTATAAAGTGAACAGCAATGGAGACAGTGGACAACCCTGTTTGGTGCCATGGGCTAGGGGGAAGGGGGATGACAGGGAGCTGTCCAGTTTAAGATATGCCATAGGGGATTGGTACATATGCTGGATTTGAGAGATGAATTTATCTGGAAAGGCAAAACATTTGAGCGTAGCCGATAAATAGGGCCATGAGACCCAGTCAAATGCCTTCTCGGCATCTAGGCCGAGAAGGACTAAGGGGATCTGTCTTTGAGAGGCATGTTCTGTTAATAATAACACCTGCCAGATGGCATCGTGGGCCTGATGCTTCATAATGAAGCCTACTTGATCTCTATGCACAAGATGGGGGAGAAGACTATCCACTCTATGAGCTAGAAAGGCCATAAACAATTTATAGTCGATGTTCAGTTTTGAGACTGGATGGTACGATCCCATCAGAGTTGCATCCTTACCCGGTTTGGGTAGGGCTGCTTTCTCAGCATATCTCCAAGAAGGTGGTGTGGACCGCCGTCCTGAATTTCCTGGAATGCTTTAAGCAATGGTGGAAGAAATCATTTACTCCATTTTTTATAAAACTCTGATGGGCACCCGTCAGTTACAGGTGCCTTTTGAGTCTTTGTTAATTTAAGTGTGGCCTTGATTTGCTCTGCAGTGATGGGACACAGCAGCCCTTCCACCTGTATCGGAGAGAGTTGTGGGATGGGGGTAAACATAGAAACAAAGAACATAGATTGTGACGGCAGATAAGGACCACTTGGCCCATCAAGTCTGCCCATTTTCCTACCTAACAGATAAGCTGCAGATCATAGTTAACCAACAGCTTACTTCCTCCTACCCCCCACTAGGACAGCCTTATGTCTGTCAAATGCATTCTTGAATTCCCCCACTGTTTGACTCCATGACCTCCTCAGGGAGACTGTTCCATGCATCCACAACCCTCTTCTTGAAAAAATACTTCCTCACGTTACCTCTGAGCCATCCCCGCTCTATCTTCAAATTGTGCCCCGTGTTCTTGTTGTTGGGTTTTTGTAAATATTCTGTGATTTGTGAGGGGGGCAGGGTAATATCCTCAGTATAAAGATTTTTATAAGTAGCCATGGCTTGCCTGATGGCAGTGGGATACACCAGGGCCTGGATATTCAAACTGCGCTCAAAACTGGCACAACAGCAGGAGCAAGCGCAAACCAGTTGCGCAAATGCGCAACAGGTGCGATATTCAAACATGGAGCAGAGCAAATTGCGCAAGCAACCAACATCTGAATATCGCAGATACTGCGCCATCGCGCAACCAGGAAGGAGAAGCTGAGCCAAAATGTTGCGCTATGGCGCAACCATGGAAGCTCAGCTGAGCATTCCAGAGCTGCCATAGCGCAAGCACAGCACCCCCCAGAGCAATGGAACTGCACATCCAGGGAGGCAGGCTGGGGCCCACTGCCAGCCATGCCACACATGGGCACAGGAACACACTGCAGAACCCACACCACACAGGCACACCCCAAGCACAGCATCACTGGGGGTGGGACGGATGATCCACGTGCCCATGGGGACAAGCCAACAAAGCATAGCAGAGCCCTGACACCCCAGCACAACCACTGGCAGGCGGAGAGTGCCACACACAGGGGGTTGACAACCACAGTGCACATCAGCCCCTGTATGCACAGCGCACCCTGCACTGTGACCCCAAGACACCACCCATGTGCAGTGACTGGCACTGCAGAAACCATGCAGACCCCCAGCACACGTCAGCCCCATGCAACACAGAAGCCTACAAGCCAGCACACACCCTGTGCACCCAGCAGTGGTGCAGCAGATGGCAAGACCAACCGAAGTCACTGCCATGCTGGAGATACCTCCCATGCACACACATGCACACACACACACACACACGTACCCAGGACCATACCAGCCCAGATGGCATGTACACACCTGCAACTGAGCACCATAGCCAGCTGCAAATCAGAGACCAACACAGTATTCATATATCAAAATAGAAATGTATATTAAACATAGTGCAACAAGAACAATGAAACTATTTACAAGGGGGACGGGTACAAGGAAGGGTGTTCAAGAGGAGGGATTAAAAACTTGGAGAGGGAAGGCAGAGTGGTAGGGATGGAAGAAGTGGGAAGGGTAATGCGGCTATGGCCCAGCCAGCTCCTGGTCCTCCCGCTGCTGGCGCCCATTCCAGTCTGCCCCTGATGGCGTCCATGCCTCCATCGCTCTGCAGGGATCCTGTGGTTCGCCACGCTGACCTCTGTGAGGCGACGGACATCCCGCTGCATCCTCCTTAGAACCTCGAGGCCTAGGAAAATGGGAACACAGTCAATGGCTGTGACTGACCACAACCCTGAACACCACCCAACCTGCAAGCCATATAGCCCAATGTCCGCACCTGTGATGGCATGCACCACCCACAGTGAACATGCACATGGCCATCACAAACAGGTGGCACCAGCTATGCGCACCACCGCCACACACACTGCCCACGTCCAATCACAGTACAAACTAGGCTGGCAAGTGATGTGGCAATGTGGTGCGATGCCAGTTACACAGCTATGTGCCCAGTGCATGCCTGGACCACCAGTGGCGCATACATAGACGCACCGTGATACTGCACTGTGATGCAGGTCACCTGTGTCATGCCTACATACATGGATACATAGACAGTGTCGGCAGATAAGGGCCTATGGGACACCCAGTCTGTCCATTTGACCTTGTAAGTTCACTCTGTTGTCCTATAAGTCTGTTGCCTTACCCTGACCTCCAGAATTCCTTTATGGCTAACCCATGCATTCATAAATCCCGTGACCAAGTCAGCCCCCACCACTTCCTCTGGTAGGGTGTTCCACTTGTCCACCACCCGTTCTGTGAAGAAATACTTTCTCATGTTTCCTCTGAATCGTCCCCCCTCCAACTTCATCCCATGCCCTCTAGTCCTGGAACATCCTTTACGCTTAAAAATACTGTTTTCCTGCACTCTGTTCCTCCCTGTAAGATACTTGTATGTTCCCATCATATCCCACACACCCTCCTCCCCTCCAGGGAGTACATGTTCAGTTCCGTCAACCTGTCTGCATAGGACTTGTGATGCAATCCATGCACCATCCGTGTCGCCCTCCTCTGAACCCTCTCCACCCAGTCCATGTCCATACGTAGGTATGGTCTCCGGAACTGTACACTGTACTCCAGTGTGGGACTCACTAGTGTTTTGTATAGTGGAATTATGACCTCCCCTTTGGTTGTGTCCCGCATGGCTGGTGGTCTTGCCCCCCCAGCATGCAATAGCATCCATGAAGTAATGATACTCACACTCCTCCAGCAGCTGGGTCTGACGCTGCTGCTGCTGCTGTTGGGGCACAACACCCCCCGGCACCGGGGCCCTGGCACGGCCCACGTCAACCTGGCCCTGTGTCCTCACAATCCGGCCTGTGGGAGACATATGTTGAGACAAACATCAGTGTGACTCAAAAGCAGAGTGCCCCTGTCCCAGTGAGAGTGCCTGCCCACACAGCCATAACCATCCATCGCACAGCTGCACACACTGACACAGCCCACCGTGTCCGAGCCGCACCTATGCACAGCCACCCAAGCACACACACCCCTACAGAGAATATGAGGTGCATAGATGGTACACTCACCTGGCCTAGGCACCACGCCCGCCTGGCATGCGTGAACGCAGCCGCGCAAGAGTTCCGCCTCCGGGCGGAGGTCACTGTACCGTGCTGGCACTGCTCAGCAGACCGGCCCCGCCAGTGACCTCCACCAGGTCAGTGGCCACTTACTGCCACACGTGGGTTCTAGGCATGGTGAGGGGGCCTCACCATACAGTGCCTCACAGTGGCTCCACCAGGGCCACCAGGTTGGCCACTCAAGCTGGCTCCAGGACACCGCCCTCCTCCTAGCCATGGCACCAACTTTGCAGCAGGCAATTGGCGCCCGCTGCGCCCGTAACCCCCGTGGGGTTGTTGCACAATAGACCACCACAGGCTCCAATCGCTGTTCGAACAGCGCCGTCACTACATGGCGCTGTCACCAGACAGCGCAATAGGGACGTACACATGGCATGCCAACAGCGCCAGGGGTCAGAGGGCATACACAAGGTCACGGCAATGACGCAAGGCTACGCACAGTGCCATAGGACGTATAGGCATCCTGCACGACTGCCAAGCTGAGCACCAGTGCCACAGTGGACTATCGCGCAGTAGTGCCACAGCGCCATATAGTGCCCAGTGCTGTAGCGCCACTGGCACAATGGTGGCCATGGTCTGAATCACCTATTGCGCTCAGCAGGTCTGCAGCATGATAGACGCATGCGTAAGCTGTCTGGGCATGCGCAATGCAGTGTGGCACACAACCACAAACCTGCGCCATTGGCTCAGCCAGACCTTCCTTATTGCGCAAAGCGCAAATACGCGATATTCAGCCGACATATGCAAATCATGCGATCAGCCATTCAAAGGCGCAGTGGCATGATTAGCATGTCATTAAAGTTGCGCCACACCTCATTTGCATGTGTTGCGCTATAAAAATGTGACAGTGGGTTGTGCTGGCCAGATTTGGTTACTGCAGGTGAGAGGTGAGTTACATGCTGTGTGATGCTCAGGACAATGCTCATGGGTGGAGGATGATAAAGGCTGAGGGGGCTGAGCATGAAAAGGGCACTTAGAAAGGGACAAAGGGCACCCTTTCGATCAGTATCTGCCATGCGGAGTGGAAACGTGGTGGGCTTCCGCCCCCCCCGGGCCGGCATCTATGCTCATGGGGAAATGCTGTCGACTGCACAGTGACAGGTGTCCACTTCCACCCATACAGATCACCATGACTGACCAGAGCCAAGCTGAGGGTGTGGACGGCGGGCGTAGGAGGAGGCCGAACTTCACCACGGCAGAGACGGAGGCCCTCTTCCAGGCCTACCTGGAGGATGAGCCACTAGTGAGTGGACGGAGGGGCACCCCTCAGGAACGTGCAGCTGCATGGGAGGGGGTAGCTCAGGCCGTCAACCTGCATGGAAGCCACCAACGCTCCGTGCAGGAATGCAAGAAGAAGATGGGGACTGACCGCAGGAGGCTGAAGGAGAAGGTGGCAGCCTTCTGGGCGGCACGTGCTGGCACTGGTCGGGGCCCACCAGTGGTGTTGCAGCTGACCCCTACAGAGGAGACACTGGTTGCGGCCATGCAGCCGAGTGCCATTGCCGGTGTACCAGGTGGAGGATTCCAGACAGGTGGAAGCCCATCACTGCACAGTATGACATGGTGGTGTTGTTGGGGGGGGGCTGTTGTTCACATGCACTCACATGTACTCTCTTTCTGTTACAGATCCTGTTCGTCTTCAGGAGACGGTGGTGGTGGTGGGTCCAGACAGTGATGCAGACCTGCTGGACGTGGAGGAGGACCATCCACCTCCGCCACCAGCCTGCAGGCACTGCAGCAGCATGCACGCTGGGCCAACAACTCCGGTGTCAGTGATACGGGTGCAGGGGTGCACAGCCTGTGTCACAGCAGTCTGGCATGCAGGTATGCCAGCATGCTGTGCCTATGGTGGCACGCACCTGCACCATTGATGATAGCAGGCCTGCAATGGGCAGTGATAGGTGTGTGTCCCATGACGGACACATGGCAGGCCAGCACGTGCCCCTGGGCCTTCCTGGTTCACACCTGTGTACCAGCATGCTGGCACAGTCCCAGGCTGTGCCTGTCAGCACCGGTGGGGCAGCACCGGTGGCTGTGCAGGTGTCTGGCACTGTTGTCAGCACAGAGGTGGAACAGGTGGACCTGGGGGCTCAGCAGTTGGAGGGGCGGCAGCAGCAGTCGCACACCAGGTCTGGGGGTACAGTGTCAAGCAGTGGCACATGTCCACCGCCCTTTGATCCGCCCATACCTGGTCCTGGCGAACAGCACCCACCCTCAAGGGGTGCTGTGCACTAGGACCGTCCACACCCTGGGGGTCACGATGCCATTGGGGCACAGTACCCATTGGACGCGCACACCCGCCTGCTGCAGGACTCGTTACAGCTGCAGGGGCGGGTTGCAAGGTCCGTGGAGGCACTGTCTGTGTCCGTGGAGTGGCATAGCAGGGAGTGTGCTCGGGACTGAGCTGAGCTGGTCCTTATGCGGACGGATGTGACCGCTGCCATTGACAGGCTGACCCAGGCAGTGGTCTCTGTCGCGGATGCATTGGCCACACTGTCAGGTGCCCCTGTACCACACACCCCACACAGTGCGCTCTCCACTCCCGTTCCGGCGTCGTGCGACACCAGGCCTGTCAATGCCGGGTTCTGCTGTGGGCATCCCGAGCACCCCTGGTGCAAGTTTGTTTGGCAGGATGCAGACCCCTGTGTGGGCAAGGTCGTGTTCACGCAGTGGGACCCCTGGTGGTGCACCAGCACCACCCGATGTGGCCCCTGCTCAGCCTGCCAGTGCTGCTGGGCCACGGTGGGGCCACCCATGCATCTGTGGTGGCTGTGGAACAGTGCTACCTGACTGAGATGTCTCCCAGTGCAGGCCCTGTCTGGTGCTGCCCTGTGTGCAATGTGTGTCATGGTGGGCAGTGCACTGCTGGGTGCTCTGCTCACCAAGCTGACACACGGACCATCTGCACACTCTCCCAACTGCTGTCCACAGGTGCGTGTGCATGATGATGCCTGCATTGCACTGTACACCAAGGTGCAAGGTGCCCAGGTCCTGACACACGTGCGTGGACAGTCCAGGTGGTGGGGTGGTTGGTGGTGCTGTGTGTTGGCAATGTCATTTCCGCAGTGCTGTGCTGCTGCCCATGTATGCTGCCTGGTGTGTGTGTGTGTCCATATGAGTGCTCACCCTCTCTGATGGTGTGTTGGTATGCCTGGAACCTTCAACCCCTGACCTTCATGCACGTGTGTTCCCCTGTGTGCCTGTGGTTTGCGCATGGACAGTGTTGCCTGCACATGTCCCCTTGACTTACTTGTGTTGGGCGTAGTGCTCTTCTGCAATGGTGTCCCGGTGCAGCTGGGCCTGCCTGGTCAGTCGGGGGTCCCTCCGTCCTAGGGGGGGCTGCTCATCACTAACATCACCGGCGCCACTGGCGTCCCCATCGCTGTCCCCTCTTTGGACCTGTACGGCTATCCCATGGTCTTTGGCCATGTTGTGCAGGATGCAACAGGCCAGGAATATCCCACAGGCCTTTTGGGGGCTGTACTGTAGGGCTCCGCCGGAGGTGTCCAGGCATCGGAAGCGTGCCTTGAGCATCCCAAACACCCGCTCTATGATGTTACGTGTTGCGGCATGTGCCTCATTAAAGCATAGCTGCGCTGGGGTCGTGGGGCGCAGGTACGGTGTGAGCAGCCAGGGACGGAGTGGGTATCCGCAGTCACCTGTGTGGAGATAGTGGAGATCAGTGTCATGTCAGGTCCATATTGCCCATATCCTTGTGTGCCACTACCATGGCACCTGTGTCATTCCCACCCTTGCCCAGAGTTTGCATTCCATACATGTGTACTCACCCACTAGATGACCCGTGGGGATGTCCCCACTCTCGAATCGATGGCACAGTGCAGACTGGTGCCATATGAAGGCATCATGTGCTCCACCAGGGTGTGTGGCACAGACATTGATAATGCGCCCAGTGGCATCACACACCACCTGGCAGTTGACACTGGAAAACCCCTTTCGGTTCCGATATGCCTGGTCGTCGGGGCCAGGTGGCGTGCGAATGGCCACATGGGTGCAGTCTATGGCCCCTAACACGCCAGGCATACGTGCTACCCTGCCAGAACTCCTGCATGTTTGTTATCGCTCTGCCGCGGTGCTGGGGAAATGGATGTACTCCGCGGCATGAGGCAGCAGTGCGCTGAGGAATTGGGTGAGGATGCGTGGCGTGGCCGACTGTGTAATGCCTGTGGTGTCCCCTGTTGGCCTCTGGAAGGTGCCCGTGGTGAGCAGGCACATGCAGGCTGTCACCTTGGTCTCCACGGACAGAGCGTGACTCCGTCGTGAGGGTGCCTGCATCACATCACTGCACAGCTCGCAGAGCCGTCTCAGTATTGCCCTGTTCAGGTGGTACCGGCCCACAATCTCGACGTCTGTGTACAGCTCGAAGCTGATGCGGGCACGATACCGCCTGTCGGGGGCCTACCGCCGACGGGCTCCTCCGTGGCCACGTCCCCCTGCAGCATGGTGTCTCACCCCCCTCATTACAGCTTCCATGTGGAAGCTGGCACTGTCCATCTCCCTGGCTTCTGCCCCCCCCGGCTGCTGTTCCTGTGTTACCCCCGCTGCCCCCACTGCTGCTTCCACTGCACCGGGCACCCCCCACTGGCCTCTCTGTCCTCCTGGACCCACTGTCCTCTCTGCCCTTCCAGCTCCTGTCTCTCTCTCTCTCTCTCTCTCTCCCCCAGTTTGCGGCCTGCTAGGTTCTTGCCCACTTCCTTGAGCCTTTTTATTTTGGCTCAATTCCGCTCTCTTGCTGACTTCGGCTGAGCCACTCTGCGCATTCGCAAGTGTTCGATGTCGCATTGTGTACTTTTATGCATGGACCTACTTCTTCTCGGTTGTGCATGCCTTCATTTCCATTGCGCTGTTGCTCAGCATGTTTTTGGTGGCGCAACTGGCCCCTTCTGAATATCGCAGAATGGCGCATTTTTGGAGTTGCGCACGCTCAACCCTGTTGCGCATGGCGCAACCCTTTTGAATGTCTGGGCCCAGATATTTTTTGGTTTGAGGGTCATACAATTTTGTGACCATCACCTGCTGTCCCCTCCCTTGCAGTCGTCTAGCCAAATGCCTAGCACCTCAAGGTCCCCCTTCCTGATGTTAAAGTTTTAAATACAGTAACTGTTGTTCCAGCTTTTGGTCCTATAGTTTTTGTAGTTTTTGTTTGATGAGCTGAAGTTCAGGTTTCAAAGTTGTATCCCCCTGCCTAATTTGTGCCTGTAACTGGGCCAAGGAATTATAATGTTCCACCTGTAAGGCTTCCCAGGCTTTTTTCTTTTTGGCTGAATATTTCACAATCTCTCCCCTAAGTACCATTTTCAGCATATCCCATCGTATGACACATGAAGTCTCTGCTGAATCATTATCAGCCAGAATTAAGGGAACTGCCTGAGTCACCATACAGCTGAATTCTGGGTCCTGAATATAAGATAGATTGAATTTCCAAAAAGGAGTGATTTTTGGCTGATCTAAGGCTAACTTAAGCAAGAGACATGTGTGATCGGAAAGAATGGAGGCCCCCCGAGGTATCCTGAACCATTTCCAGGTGTTCTACAGAAACAAAAAAATAGTCCAACCTTGTCGAGGTATTTGTCTTGGGGAAGTAAGGAGCGTACATCCAGGCTGAGGGAAAGAAATGGAGCCATATATAAATAATACCAAGTAATGGGAGGGTTGACTTCAAATATTTTTGAAGCAGGGAGGCTCTATGCCTGGAGGGTAATGAAGTGTCCATAGTGGGGGTTAAGGTTTCATTGAAGTCCCCACCCATTATATGTATGCCTTGAGCTATGGAGGCAAAGTCACCTAGGAATTTCCATGCCACAAGGTATGAACTACCCGGGGGGAGATATACGGAGGCCAGGGTCACTTGGGTGGAATATAGTAGGCCCACCAATATGACATATCTTCCCTCACTGTCAATGATTTGATTTTACAGTTGGGACGGTACTCCATGTGGAACTAGGATCGTTTCTCCCCGTCTGCATCCAGAGGAGTGTGAAGAAGCCAGCACAGTCTGAAATCCCCAAGACTTTAGATTTGCATGCTCTAAGTGGGGGAGAAGCATCTCTTGCAAGAGAATACTATAAGGCTTATCTTTCTTAAGAAATTGAATCAACCTCCTCCTCTTAATAGGGTAGTGGATGCCATTGACATTGAATGACAGTATGAGGGAGGGGCTAACCATTTGTAAAGTTGTAGCAATGAGCTGTTAAGAGGGATGGGGCTACCATCCAGCATCTCCCCTTCATAGCAAGTAGCAGTGTGAGGTTTATAGGGTGTCCCCCTTGCCTTTTGTGAGTCCCATGGAAACTCTTCTTTATATCATCAAGTAGTAAGCTAAGGGGCACAGGAACCATTAAGACTGGGTCCATGTGTGTGCTTTGCAAGAATAATCTAGAAATGCACTGTATTGTAGATTGTTTCAAAAACATTAAGAACTTGGCAAACTGGGCACAACAATAACTCTCAGATAGCCTGAAAAACCTTTCCCGAATTATGTAGAACTTTAAGTTTATGTCATATTTCACATAACCAGTAGAACACTCTTCTGGCATTAAAACAATTGTGGCTTCCAAGGTAGGGGAGAGCCAAAAATCTCTCCCTTTAGCCTTCAGAGATGTAGTAACCTTATACAGTTCCCTGATAGGTTGGGGGGGGGGGTATGTCCAAAGCATTATTCACTCCAGGCCCCCTGGAGACCTAAAACATCATAACAAAAAGTATACAGTACAGTGGAAAAAAAGAAGGGTAAGGGAGTATTTAATCACCTGAAAAGATTAATGTTTGAAAACCCAGATGAATACCCACATAACTCCCTCCCCTGACTCAAATATTTAATTCTAGTAATGCAAATCAATAATATATGTCCATCTTACTCCAAAATGCAGGAAGTTTCACTTGTCCATTTCCATGGCAGTGCCTTTTGTCTGATTCAAACAGAAATCATGGCTGTTTATAGTCTATAAGTATAGCACAGCATGAATATGTAAATTAAGCATTTCTAAGAATTGTCCCCTATGAAAGCAAATATAGAAATAGAGACATTTATATTTTCCACCAAGGAAAGGTAAACATCGAGGGGGAAAGCGATAAACAAAAAGGAGCACTTATTCTCAAGAGTCTGTCCTGAATCTCTTTTTGCTCCATATATAAAACCATGGATGCCTCAGAGCTTTATGTTCCAAGGAGTGAAGGCAGGGTCATAGAGTACAGTTAAAAGGAAATCCCAGGCATAGTTGTGTTGGTAAAGCCTCTTGTACCAGGATATTAGGGGGATGAGGGGTCTAAGGAGGAAATAAGGCTCGCAGGGCATGTCCCAATAAGTGACCGCCTGTATCCCCGTGTATTAAGGGGAATGTTAATGCTTCCCAGTGATCTAGAGCTAGGCCTGCCTCGGGAGCCCTGGCAGAAAAAACCCTACCAAATCACCCACCCCCCAATCCTAACCCACAGTCCAGTACCTGTGCCTCAGCAGGGCCTACTGAGGTAAATGTAGATACAGCCTCACGAGGCAGACTGTCCTAGAATTCAGGTGGTTGCAGGATTATTTTCCACTCTGCGAAATTCCACCAAACGCTTTTTCGGTGCCATATTCTTGCTGTCCCTCTCCTTCCCATGCTCAGTTGTGGGGACTGCTTGCCATCTCAGTGGTTGGGGCAAAGGCTGTGTGGAAGCCCGGGGGCACTCCAGAAAAAACAGGCCTTGTTGCAGCAGATCCTCACATGCCTCCGAGGCAGTGGACTATTCTTTCTTGCCCGAGGGGAGATGGACAACCAGCCTTGCAGGGTAAGGTGTAGTAAACTTGAGACCCTTTGCTTTCAAAGTAGGGAGAAGTGGAAGATAAGCGCAATGTAATTTCATTGTCTGTGGCACATAGTCGTGGTCAATGTAGAAGCGCTTTTGTTGGTAAAAGATTTTTTGTTTTCGCCAAGCAGTTAGTAAAACCTGCTCCTTCACTGAGTAACTATTAAAGTGAGTGATGATTGAATGGGGGCTGGCTGTTGCTGAGTTTGGTTTTGGGGCAAGAGCCTGGTGGACACATTCAAGGTCCAATACCATGTCTTGTGGCAGGTCAAGCATTGTTTTAAGCAGGTTAGTGACAAAGTCCTTTATATTAGCTCCCTCTGCACCCTCAGGTATATAATAGAAATGGACGTTTTTACATCTTGCTCGATTTTCCACATCTTCTTGATGTGCTTCAAGAATTTCTTGTTGTTCCTGCAAATGTTGTTCCAGGTCATCTACCTGGTTTTCTGTTGCTGTAACCTGGCGCTCCGTGTCATCTGCTTGTTGTTCAAGCAATGTAACATCTCGACAAATTTCCCCATGCAGTTGTTTAATATCTGCCCGAAAGGCACAAAGCTTGTGGTAGATGGTATCAAGCTTTATTTTTTTATTATTTTTAGCTTTTGGGGTGCACTGAGAGAGGCCTGTAGAATTTGCTGAGATTGGAGTAGGCCACGGTTGCGTTGTTTCAATATTGGAGGCTTCGGCTTCCGATCCCACGACATCCTCATTACAATCCTCCATTTTCCGAGCTGATACAGGTTCAGTATGTTTGATAACCCTCTTGTTCATATTTTTAGGCAGTTTTAGTTAAATTTTGCTTTGTGATAGAAAGGGTTTTGCTCAGGGGGAGCGAGAGTAGTTCTACTAAGTGGCCATCAACCTCGCAGGTGGAACCAGAAGTCACAAGTTTGAGTGATTTTTGAATCATGTTCCCTAGGGCAGGAAGGGCATAGCTTATCAGAGATTTACTGTAGCAAGATCTGACCTTAGGGATCACAAAAGAGAAACAGGATAAACTTCTCAGCGGATAGCTACCCATTACACAATGGGGCAAGCAGTCCGAGATATATCGAGGGAGCATATTGATAATGGCTCTTTATGTCCATTGAACTGAGTTCCTTTGGTGTCTAAAGCTCAGTGAGCTGCAGCCTAAGGCTGAATAAAAGGAGCAGAGGTGAGTGGAATAGGGCGCACCCGTAATAAATCTAAGTGCTCTATGGTATAATATGTCAAGCTTAGAGAGCACTGCTTTTGGGGCTTGCCCATACAGAAAGTCAGTATAGTCCAACAGTGACATAAAGGTTGTTTGGACTAACCTAGTTTTTCCTTCCAAGGTTAGCAGGTGCCTGATACTAAAAAAGAGACCAAACCTTCGCCTAAGCTTCTTTGACAGCTGCTCTATGTGGTCAATGAATGAGAGTTAATATTTAAGCTTGACCACATGTTCTAGTGGATCACCTAAAAACGTGGTTATATATGGTGCATTTCCATGGTTACATTTAATGGATGCATTGAGTAACAGGAAAAAGAGCATACTCTTAGTTTATTTGACATTTAGGAGAAACTTTAGGTATAATAGATTTTTCTGCAGTAGATTAAATTCCATCTGGAGGTCACTAAATGCTAGTTTAGTGGAAGCCCTATCTACATATATGACAGCATCATCAGCAAACAGATGAATGTTTGCTGACTTTATACCTGTGTTAATGTTATAAATATATATAGCAAACATTTCTGAATTCTTTACTGAATTCAGGAATTATAATAAAGCCAACTTTAACGCTATTATCGATCAAATAAATTCAATTTCCTGGGATGCAATATTATCTCCTCTCTCCCTGGAAGAATCCTGGGACCATTTCAAATCTTCCATTTATTATTTGGAAAATTTACACGTTCCTATTACAAAAAAGTATAATAAAAAGGGAAAAATACCCTTGTGGTTTAATAAAACTATCAAAGTCTTAAGGATAAACAGAGGCTTTTTTTCATGTGTAAAAAACAGTGAGGGAGACACTAAAGAATTATTATTCATTCAATATAGGAAAACTTTAAAATGACTAAAGCAAGCCATTTTGCAATCTAAAAAGAAACTTGAGTTTCGTTTGGCCCATACCAAAGATAGCTATAAATCATTATTTTCCTATCTCAACAATAAAAAAATGAATAATAGGTATATGGGGCCCTTATGCGTAAATGACACAATTATATCTATGGATAGGGATATAGCTGACACATTCAATAAGCAATTTTGTTCCGTTTTTACTAAGAAAGAAGTTTCTAAATTCTTTAAGCAATTAAATAATGTTACTCCCTCTTACACTATTACTGAAGATGATATACTAAAAGCAATTTTGTCCCTAAAACCTAATTCTAGTCCAGGACCAGATAACATCAATCCCAGATTTTTAATTGAGACAGCTGCTGTAATTACTAAACTCCTTTCAATTATTTTTAATAAATCTTTATGTGAAGGAGTCATTCCTCAGGATTGGACAATGGCTACAGTAATCCCAATCTTTAAGAAAGGTAACCGTTCCAAACCAGAAAATTATCGACCTATAAGTCTAACATCTGTTATAAGTAAGATCATGGAGAAAGTTATTAAGAAATTGTTAGATTATGAATCTACCCTGGGTAACACAACTGATATTACACAACATGGTTTTAGACAGGGATATTCCTGAACCACTAATTTGGTCTCCTTCTATAATCATGTCAGTATGGGTCTGGACAGTGGCATTCCTATGGATGTAATACTTCTCAATTACAGTAGAGCTTTTGTTAAAGTTCCTCATGACATCCTGCTTGATAAAATGGAAAAAATGGGTTTTTCACATTATATAGTCAATTGGGTGTCAGGTTGGTTGAATAAAAGACATCAGCAAGTTAGAATAAATGGCACTCTTTCTCAGGCGTTGAGTGTGACCAGTGGGGTCCCGCAAGGATCTGTAGTGGGACCGACCCTGTTTAACATCTTTATCAGTGATCTGCAGGTTGGCCCTGATAATGTTCTCTTGAAATTTGCTGATGACACCAAGCTGTGTGGCTCTGTTCTTACATTATTAAACAGAGAATCTATGAGGAACAATTTAAAATCTATTGAAGAATGGGCAGTTTTAAATAAGATGACATTCAATTCAGACAAGTGCCATGTTGTACATTTTGGTAAGAACAACCCCAAGCAGACTTATTTACTGAACAATGTTCCCCTTCATGTGTCACCGTTAGAGTGAGATCTTGGGGTAATTATTAATAATAAATTATCTTCCAATGATCATTGTACGATGATAGCTAGGAAAGCTAATGCCTTGCTCACTCGGATTCAACGTTCATTTGTTTCAAGGACACAGGAATGTGTTATTCCATGGTACAGAGCTTTTGTTAGGCCCCACTTGGAATATGGATCTCCCTGCTGGAACCCCTACTTAGAGCAGAATATTGATAGAATTGAGAGGGTGCAGAGGAGAGCTACAAAAATGGCCCCATACCTATCCAAACTGGACTATAAGGGAAGATTAAAGGTTATGGGATTACATTCACTCTGTACAAGACGTACTAGAGGAGATCTACTCCTCTTATATAAAATACAGAATTCCCAGGAGTTAATGCATCACTGTGGCTTATATTTATCAACTAGTTGGACTTCTCCTCGGTACCATAACAAACAAATTTTTGTTTCAAAAACTAAAACAACAAAAAGGTTAAACTATTTTACAGTAAGAACGCCTAGATTGTGGAATCTTCTTCCTCAACACTTAGTAGATAGCCGTTCTAATTTAATCTTCAAGAAAGGGTTGGATTGTTGGCTGGAGTGTAATAACCTCAAGGTATAATTATCCCACCAAGGTGGTGGGGGACAATCTCGATGGGCAGTAGCCTCCTTTTGTCCTTTGAAACCAAGTAAAAAGTAAAAGACCTAAAATAGATCCTTGCAGCACTCCTCTATGTAATGTTTTTAATGGAGAGGGTTCCCCATCAGCCTTAATTTACTGATGGCTCACGATAAGGTAGTTTGTAAATCAGTTTAGAGCTGTGTGGTCCAGCCCAGAATTCTCTAGTATGGCTAGCCGCAGATCATGGTCCACAGAATCGAAGGCTTTGCTCAAGCCAAGAAACAAAGGGTATACATGTTTTTTTAATCCAGTGCATTTAGCCAGTCATTTGAGACCTTAGCAAGAGCAGATACAGAGCAGTGCTGTGCTCTAAAGCCAGACTGAAGTGGATTAAGGAAGTTGTGACTCTCCAGGTACTGCCTGAGCTGTGTGTTGACAATCTTCTCTAATAATTTAGACAGGGCAGGAAGAAGGGATATTGAACGGTAATTATTTAAATCACTTGGATCTCCAGATTTAAATAAGGGGATTATGTGGGCAGTTTTCCAGATAGAGGGGATGTTGCCCTGAGTGAGTGATAAAGAGGTGAGTGATTGGGGCTTCTAAAACATAATCTCCTAGTTGTAAGTGGAAGGTCTCGAAATAATTGGTGCCCACACTTTTCTTAGTATCCAAGGCCAAAAGAAGATCCTCTACTTGCTTAAACATGATAGGACAGAAAAAGAAGCCATGTATATGCCTAGGTGCATTTAACGCTAGGTAGTTTGAGTCCTGGGTACACATTTGTGCCCAAAGGTTACTGGCCAGTAAGATGTTGAATGCTAGCCCTGCGGTAGCAAAATGGTCATTGAGTAGGTCTAGCATCTTTGGCTTGTCAGTGAAGCATGAACCACCAGAGGAATTTTAGGAGGAAGTGCACTGGCAGAGCTGTGGCCTTCTATGTTTTTTAGGGTTTTCCAGAATTTGGTCACACAGTTTGCTTAGACATTGAACTTAGTGCAAAAATGTCTGGCTTTCGTTGCTCTCAAATGTCTAGTGCACTAATTTCTCTAGGCTCTAAAAGCTGCTCAGTCAGCTTTGCAGTTTAATTTTTCTTGCTTTCTTCCACAGGGCATCCCTATGGAATAGTGCAGCTTTGAGACTAGCTGTAAAACAGGGACAAGAACTCTTTTTGGTGTGCACTTTAACTAAAGGCATATGTCTGTTGATAGTGTCCAACACTATATTTTGGAAAGTATCATATGCTTGCTCTACTGTAGAGGCAAGATATAAGTCCTGCCAATTTAAAAGTTGAAGGTCAGTAAGAAAGGCATTTGGATTGAAGTGCCAGCAACATCTCTTGAGGATATGTCTAGAGGTGGAGATAACTTTTTTCACCAGCCTCACACAGGCTATTGCACAATGATCATTTAGATAATTGAAGAAGTCAGTAGAATGTGAAAAAAAAGTGAGGCCTATTAACTAGAATTAGGTCCAGTAATGTGCTATGTGATGGGTTTTTGGAGTTTGGATGAGTGGCTTTCCTGACAAGCTGGGTGAGCCCAAAGGAGTCATAGATGTCTTTAAGGGGCTGAGATGCAGAAGAAAGCCAGTCCATACAGAAATCACCCAAGATAATTATTTCTGAGGTTGTAGTGCCTTGCACATTACTCAAATGCTCCAGTACTTTGAGCCCTGCGGAAGGGGGTCTGTAGTACCCCATTATATAAAAAGAGAGATGGCTTGTGAGAGTTGGACCTTTAAGATAACACACTCAGATTCTTTGGCCACAGTAGTAGCTTTGATTAGGGAGGCAGAATACTTGTTTTGATTATAGATTGCTACCCCTCCATCCCATGTAATTCAGTCAGACCTAAAAATATTGAACCCATACAGTGCATAGAATTTGTCTGACTTTCAAATATACAAAAAAGGAGCTTGCTTCCAGTTGGAACTTCTCAGATAGATCTGCATATGTCAGTAAAATTCTCCCTTTAATCAGGCAATGCAGATTATGGTATTCATTTCTTAGTCTACCTTAGCACCCCGTGGCTCAAGAAGACATTATGCTCCTTTCTTTTTTAAATGCCCATGTAAGAGATACCACATGGAGGTTTCTGCTTAACAATTTTATGGGCTTTTATGACACTTGGCCATTTGTTATCACCTACACTGCTGTGTAAGTGTACAACACCCTGACCCAGTTTTGGAACCCCAGGGCTATCCCCAAATGCCTTTAAGGTGCACATCATGCACCCCTACTCAACATGGCCAAAATCTTTCTTGGCATCAAGTGCAAGACCTGTGATGCTGTTTTGGATGAAAATCACATTTATTGTCTCACTAATGTTATCTTTCCCCTCTGTCCCCCCTCACAGTGCACAACAGATCTGGAAGGATGATATCTGGTAGGACTACTTACAGCCTGTTTTCGATTATCATGGCAAGTATTCTGTTGTCTGCTGTGAGGATGGAGTTGTACTGGTAAGATGAACAAGGCAGTGATATCTTTGTTTGGCTTAGGAAGGACAATTACTGTGGCCAAATATCTGGAGGGTGGTACAGAATGCCATTCTCCATGCTCTCTCTTAGCTTGTCCTCCAAGGAATTATGGAGGCAAGGGGGCAAATATTTGATAGAAATCAATGGGTAGTCCATTTGACCCCAGTGCCTTTGCAGCGCTTACACCTCAAGTTGCCATTTGCACCTCTTCTCTCTGAAGGTATCTGTCTAGTTCAATGGCCATAGCTTTAGGCATCTACTTCAGTCTGGCCTTGTCAAGGAATTGTGTCAATTGCTCATATGTAGGCAAGCACACTGATGTATATAGGTTTTTGAAATTAGGCCTAAAACTGGCTTCAGTGTCCTGAAGGCTTGTGGTCTATATCCCCGTGACAGTGAGACTTTTTTGTGGGCCAGCTGCTCTGACTTATGTATTGAACTACCATGCCAGTCTTTTTCCCCACTGTCTCCATCGAAGTACCAGCCAGCATTAGTTAAGAGGATCTGCATCTCCAGTCTTCATATGGTGAGTGTGTTGTATTCAACCTTTACTTTTGCAGCACCTATACTGTAATCGGGGGTTAGACAAAGTCATTTGGGATTTCACACATGCCTGAATCATCTGCTTAAAGAAGACAGGAAGTTTGTGATAACTGGCAGCAGTTAGTAATGTTCCTATTTACAGAAATGAAATTCATACCTCCAAACGATTCAAGTTTGACTGTGCCTTAATAAATAGTGAAATGAAAGTGTGTTTTCATTTTTTTTTCCTCCTAGACAACATTCTGCACAGTTCTCTTCACAGAATCAGTAATTTGGAGTTTTTACTATGTCATGGTTTGTATACAGAATGCTAAGCATGAGCTGCTGACCTATCAGAACAATGCTCAGAGTTCTGTACAGAAATGCCAACATAGTTCAAACTCCAAAACACTAGTACCTTGAAGAAAACTCTAACAATTAAAACAAAGCAATGCAAAATGTAGTTTTTCACACAATTTTTTATTCAGGTACTGTTAAATATGGACCATTTAGGTGTGAATATCATTTCTGTAATTGGGAATATTATAGACAGCTGACAATTACAAATCATTTCCTATTCTCTATAAGGTGTTTGATTCTGACATTTTCCTGTCTATTTTGGTTACTAGCGAAGAGTACAAGGAATCCTGTATGTAAGCCTTGAGACTTCCCATAATGTTGCATGGGATGTGTTCCCGGGTTTCTATAAACACGATAGGGCAGAAAGAGAAGTCAGGTATGAGCCTAGGTGTTTGTCAGTCTTTAGGAAATTATTGACTGCTTTGGTGATGTGGTTCCAGTATGTTGCAGATACCAGGAGAGTTGGATCTAGTTTCCATTTGGGGGTTTATTTAGCAGGGCTTGGGTGTCCTAGCCTCATGTGGACTGGTTCATGGTAAGATATTAATACTGTAACATGGTTTACTGATGCTAGGCTGTACAATAGTGAGTGTTCCAGCAGCATTAGATCTATACATGTGTATGATATATGGGCATGGGAACATGTGTATTCCCTGCTGCCGGAGTGGGCATACCTCTAGAAGTCAGTTAGAGTATGGGTAACCATCATCTCTGCTAGCGTTGTTGAGCTCTTTGAGTGTGAGAGTAGGACTCCAGCTGACCTATCCAATGCACCATCTAGGACGCAGTTTGTGTCTCCCTTGATATCCATGACCCCTCTATTGCTGACATCTTTACAGCTAGTTTTTGGAAGAAATCAGGTGAGCTGTTACTGGGCCCATAAACTGAGCCCAGTGCAAGGCTATGCCCCATTACCAAGGAAATCTGTGCGAATGAATATCTGTCCCTGAATCATTATTTTATAGCAAATTGTGTGGCGATGGAGCTGGACCCAGATGGCCATGCCTCTTGCCTTTGAGTTAAAGTTTGCTGCAACTCACGTACCATTCCAGTTTTTGTCCCTGTGGTTGAATTCAGTATCAGTATGTGTCTCCTGGAACAATACTATGTCTGTATTTTGCTTCTTAATGTACTTAAGAGACGTTTTCCTTTTCACCATACTTTTTAGTCCATTGATGTTCTAGGATATAATCTTTAGTTTGCTGTCTAGTCTTAGACTTAGTGTATATATTTACCTGTATCTGCTGTGATTGATCTGAGTCACTCATTCTTCGTTTACCGACTTCTAGAGTTGATATCTTTTATTTTAATACCTTTGCAGTTGGATGTAAATGCTGTATCTTAGTTTCTACCTCCTTTAGGTAAACAGTCTGAACTCAACACCCCTAGAAAAGCCACCATCCCTCCCCAGGAGACCAACCCCAGCTTGGTTCTTTATACCTGTTTCCTTACATAACTGTATCCAAGGCTGGAAGTTTGGTTCTACAAAAGAATCAAGCGCCTCAATCTTTAGGTGTTCAATTCTTTTGGACTGTGGCAAACTTTTTGGGGCAATAGGCAGACTTTTGGTTCAACTGGTCTGCTCTGATCCAAATGTTGAGGACCAGGTGAACCAAACTACAAACTGTGGTCCACACCTGAAACAGATACCGAGGTTACAGTGTGAGTTACAGCTTCATTTTGCTGATACACTCAGCTCAATGACATGAGCCAGCATGAAAGATCACTCACGTGCTCACCGTTGAGCTGTTGGGAAGCTCAGACAGGGTTGTTATTTACTTTTAGTTAGATTAGCAAAGACATTCTTCACAGAGCAATAGAAAATCTTCAAAAGTTCAGCCTACAGCCCTGCGAACAGCAGGGCTGCTGAAGGGGGATATTTAGTTGGAAAAATAAGAAAACAATGAAAGTAAAATGTCAGGCTGAGCAGTGTTCAAAGTAGCAGGCCTCTGGGATCAGGGACATGCCTGACAGAACTGAGAGGGGACAGAATGTTCTCTGGAGGAGTGTGATTGGGGCTAGGCAGTGGGCAGATGGGGCATGAGGTGGCAGTCTGCCAGTGCCCACTTGTCTAATCTCAGCATTGCAGAACACATTTCTTTATTGCAGAACTAAAATTTAGCTGAGCATGCAAACAGACTGACTGACGCCCCTTCCAGAAGCTTAATATGTGTTTTTCTGGTGGGAGTTACTTTTATTCACTGAGCAGCAAGAGTGTGCCAGCTGGCAGTATGATCGTGCCTGGCCTCTGGTAGTTGTGCTTTGGTGGCATCCCATAAACATTAAAAAAAAAATTAATCATTCACATTTCTTTTTGCAGCAGTTTTCAAATTCAAATTCTGCATTCACCAAACTTGAAGACTTGTAGCCATAACTTCTTCTTCCTCCTCTAGATCCCTGAAGCAAACTTTTGCATTGTAATTCGGGCAGTGGGCAACAAGTGTATGCCAGCTAGCAGTTGGCCAGTGCCTGTTCCCTGCTAGTTGGCACCTTGGTAGCATCCCATAAGAAAGTAAGAACAAAATTATGAAATAAAAACTCAACATTCCCTCAAGTTGCTGAAGTTCCTTCCTCCTCCTCTTCCTCCTGAGTTCTGCACAGAGCATTTGTGTGTGTGTGTGTGTGTGTGTGATCTTGAGTTGCACTGTTGCAGTGCGAACAGAGCAGTGGGCAGCAAGTGTGTGCCAGCTACTGTAGCAGCATGATGGTGCCCAGCCCCTGGTAGCTGGCAGCTTGATAGCATCCCATAAAAAATGTAAAAAAAAAAAAAATCAATAAAAGAAAAAACTATTCCCATTCTTGCTCTAGTTCCTTCCTCCTCCTCCTCCTGAGTCCTGAAGTAGAGTGTGTGTGTGTGTGTGTGTGTGTGTGTGCGTGCATTTGTGTGTGTGTGTTGTGTGTGTGTGTGTGTGTGTGTGTGTGTGTGTGTGTGTAGTGTGTGTGATCTTGAGTTGCACTATTGCAGAGTGAACTGAACAGTTGGCAGCAAGTGTGTGCCAGCTGGCTCTGTGAAATGACCAGCCCCTGGTAGTTGGCAGCTTGATAGCATCCCATAAAAAATGTAAAAAAAAAAAAAAAAAAAATCAATGAAAGAAAAATCTATTCACATTCCCTCAAGTTGCTCTAGTCCCTTCCTCCTCCTTCTGAGTCCTGAAGTTGTGTGTGTGTGTGTGTGTGTGTGTGTGTGTGTGTGTGTGTGCGCGTGTGTGTATGGTCCTGGCTGTGCTGTTGCATTATGATCAGGGCATGAGACATCAGGTTTGGAGCAGATGTCAGCAAGTCAGTGCCTTGCCTCTGGAAGTTCTTGGTGGCATCCCATAAAATAAGTAAGCAATAATGCCCGACAGGGTGGGCGGTGATGGGCAATCCGGACCAGCCAGGGGCGTATTAGGCCCGACGCCGCAGGCGGAGAGCCTTATAGCTCCTGGCCGGTCCCGTATTGCCCAATACCGCCCACCCTGGAGGGCATTAGTGCACTTAGAAAATGGGCTAACTGTTGAAACATAAAGAGATAGAGTAGTAGTTTTTAAGTGAATAAATGAAGTTTTATTTTTAACATTTTTTTGAAAGTTGAGAAAAAATAGTCCGTTTTTAACATGCTTAAATATGGTTAAGAATATTGTAAATAGAATGTTAAACATTAATGCTTTAAAATGGTAGTTTAAATAATTTAAATATGATGGTTTAAAACAGTGTTAAACATTTAAAACATTTTGAGGGTAGCATTTTGTGAAAAAATATTTTTAAATACTGTTAAATGTGACATGCTTAAAAAACGATTTCAAATACTGTTAACAATCACTGTTACACTTGTTGAGGGTAGCATTTATTTCATTTCTGGTAAGTAATGAAGTTTATTGGTGAATTAAATGTGCAATTGGTAGGCTGGAAAATGTTCTTCATTGCAGTTTGTGTGAGATCAGTAGGTGGCAGGCTTCTGTTACAGCTGCTGTGGTCTTCGTTATCTGTGTTCTGCTGTTGTGTCTGAGTTGACGTTTTTTCCTTTTGACTTTGTTTGCCTGCTAGTATGGAGCTCCATGTTTTTCTGTCGGTAGTTGAAGGGGCCAAGTAAGATGCTAAACTTTGTTCTGAGCGGTGGCCTGTGACTGCGACGATCTCTTTGTCGGTAAGTCCTGCTCTGGATAGTAGCTGCACTGCAGTTGCACGAATACTGTGGTTTGTGTAAAGCTGGGACAAATCAGCTTCTTTGCTGAGTCGAGGTACGAGGGAGCCCAAGTAATTTTTTCCCATGGGCTCCGTGGAATACCAGTACTGTTGCTGATCAAAGATTTCTTGTGGGAGCTTTTTGGGATGCAGGTAGAAACTTGAAGCACTTGGTGGGCAATTCTGTATGTATTTTACGAAGGAGTTAACAGGGCAGAGCGGGTAATTTTTTTGCTCTGAGATGTAACCTCGTGAGTTTTCTTTATTTAGCTCCTGTGGATCTTTGTGGTTTTTTGTTTCCTGATTGTGTGTGAGTGTTACATATTTGTGCCCAGTTTCGTCCTGTTTTCTTGTGAAACTGTCTCTAGTTAGTTCACGGATGCCCTTCCGACCGTGCCTGGCCATGTGAAGCTGGATATCGAACCAGACTTTATGGACTAAGCCAGGGGCAGTTTCGGGATTTAGTGCTGGGCTGTTCCTCAGTTTTTGTAGATCTGCTGTGTTTATTGCTGGATGGTGGCTTGCTATGTCTTTTTGTGACTTTCTGAGTCGTTTTAGCACTACTGCTAGTACGTTGTTTGACGAGTTAAAAGCTGGGTTGCTAATTATGCTGACAGGGCGACGGAGATCTGTACTGGCGAGGTGGCGGTTGATGCCCGCGCGCAAAGCGCAATACCCAGCTACTGAATACTCTGTCCCGCTGCTTGTTCAGACCTCCGCATAGAATCGCCTGAGGAGATCGTTTAAATATTCAAAACTGATGCTTTGCCAGTCAATAGTTAGGTGATTGTATGTTAGCCACTGTTTGAAAATGGAGACTGCCCATTTAGTGTTTTTTAATGTATTCAGTTCTTGCCTTTCATTTTCGATTGTATCTAGCTGCAGATCTGTGACTGAAATGAAGCTCTCACTTACTTGTGGTTTTTCTGTTTTGTTTTTTAGAGGACGACTTCTTTTCATTTGCTTTGGTGGCTGGTCATCTTCCGTGAGTACATTGTGGCGCTTTAAAATGCTTATTAGATCGAAATTTACAGCTATGTGGTCATATTTTTTTTTTTAAACTGACGTTTAGTACTGTTAGTTGCTTGACAGAAGTGGTCAGCTGGGCTGCAGAATATGGGCAATGTACAGTGGTCAGCTGACTGGCACTTCTTACTTGCTGGTCATCTATTGAAACTTAATGTACCCCTATGTTGAGGGTACTGACCAATCAGATTGCAGCAAGTAAGAAGCCCATTTTCTAAAACTAAATATCCAAATTCACTCAATTTTCTGAAGTTCCTCCTCCTCCAGAGTCCTTATGCAGCCGATGTGTCTTCTTCTGAGCTGTGCTGCTGCAGTGTGATCCAGGCAGGGGGCAGCATGTGTGGGCCAGCTGGCAGTGAGTCAGTGCCTGGCTTCTGGTAGTCCCTGGTGGCATCCAAAAAAACTAAAAATTAATTAAAAATTAAAAAACTAAAAAAACTAAACAAGTAATAAAAATAATTCAATAAAGTCTTCCCCATTCATCACCCAAGTGGTTGAGACCTATAACAAGCATTAGGAAATGGATCAAAAGAGAGGCCAATGAAACAGTGACATGGGATCATCTTCTAGTCACATAAAAATAAAATCAGAGTGGGCTTGGTCATAGGCCCACTCCCTCAATGAGAACTACATGTGTAGAGGAAGATGACAGTAGTGGTTGAACAATCCATAAAGTATAACTCATTGTAGTAACCATTTGCAGTGCCACTGTAAGGGTTGTAAAACAAGCAATCATTGTAGAAAAAATAAGAAAGGAGTACATCAGGTAGTGAGACAGTCAGAGGAGTGGCAAAGTGGTTTGCAGGAGCATGGGGACAGGGATGCAGACTGTGATTACCTACCCAATAAAGGGGATAGGAGCAGCACTTCTGGAGAGGAGAAGGAAGTAGAACAGGCATGAGTTTGACTTGGGGCAGGTGCACATAAGAGATAAAAAAAGGCCAAAAGTGTGGTAAAAATAAAAAACAGGCCACAAAGCAACAAGGGGAAAACAACGGCAAGCATATGAAATCACTGCTCATAAAGAAGACACAAGCAAAACTGGTGGGCCAGGACACATGACAAAGGAAGAAGAATCATTCCCTGACCTTGAAGAACTGATGTAAAAAGAGGAGGTGGGTGATGATGTGGAAGCAGGCCATAGTAGCCCTCATATTGGGCAACAGCAGAGAGTGCCAGGATGAAACACCAAACCTGTTATGTTGGTGGTGTGGGATTTTTTTCAAGTAAACAAAAAAACACAGACACACATAGTGTGTCTTTTATGTGAAGACAAGCTGAGTTGGAGTAAGGAATGAACAAGGCCGGGAATGTCTACTATGAAAGGGCATTTGCTGAAGCCCCAAAGATCTCAGCATGAGAAAGCATGCCAATGCATCACATCAGCAGCAACACCACCAGGCAGTGATGCTCATGGTGATGATAATGATGATGGCTAGGAGGAGGTGAACATTTGAAGTCCAGGTAGAGAGGAACAAAGTCTTTCAGTTTGTAGACAATGGACAACTCCAACATTTTCCATTCATCAGTTCTTCAGCCCATTGTCTCCCATACATCTGAGGGATAGTGAATCCCCAGTCACTTCCACCCACAGGAGTGCCACAAAAAGGAGCCAACAGTCATGTCAAGGGACAAAAAGCTCTCAACTATCACTGTTTGAGTCCGTGGAAATGGACCAGAAATATAAAGCCAACAGACCAGAGGCAAAAAGTTAAGAAAAGCAATTGTGGAAATGTTAGCCACTGACTTGCTGCCATTCTCCTTTATGGACAAGGCAGGTTATCTATTACTAATGCAAGTTGCAGTGCCAAGTTATTAAGTGCCCAGCGTGCTACAAGACTGTGTCACATGCCCTGAAAACATCATTTGTTTGAGTGGTTCACATCATCACCTCATGTGGACCAGTGATCAAACTACTAATTACACAGCAGTGACTGCCAATTGTGTCAGTCTCCACACTTCATTCTCCTCCTCACCTTCTTAACCTCTGAGTTAAGTGCCAGCAGCAGTGGTAGCAGTAGCTGCAAGTAACCAGGGCCATCAAACCTCTGCAAGCAGGCAGTTCTATGTATTACTTGTTTTGACAATGACCATGGTGCAGAAAACTTGCTACACTTCCTTCAGCAGAAGATGGATGAGTGGTGACTATCATTAACATCAGGTTTTATAGTATCAGATGATGCAAAAATATGTGTAAAGACAGTTAACTAGGGGATTATATACATGCTCCATGTTTTGCTCACTGTATAAATCTGGAAGTTCAGGGATTGCTAGATGAGGGAGGTACCACTGTGCAGAGAAATGTAGGTCTGGCCCAAAAAGTTTGCTGTCATTTAATCATTCTGTAAAGGCATGAAAGCTGTTCAGAAACATTCTTCAATGGAAAAACCTTTCCCTCCACCAGCTGAAACAAGATGCGGCAACAAGATGGAATTCCACCCATTAAATGATGGAACAGTTGCTTCAACAACAGAAGGCTATCCACCAGTATGCAGATGAGCGTGGTATTTGTAATGGAGAAATAAACAGAAGCCTAAATCAATAACACCTAAATGAGACCCTCTGCATTGCATTGAAGCCCTCTTAGAAGGCCACAAGGGAGGTAGGTGCTGATGCAGCTGGTCTGAACCAGGAATTGCCTCCTCATTGCCCTCATTAAACTGTGACTGCTTTGCATGAAATTTCAGCATGAGGACAGAGGATAGCACTGTCCTTAATCTAGTAGAAAGGATAAGAACACATTTCTGGAATGATACACACATTTCAAAAATACATACAGATGACCACTACATCATGACCACTCTCTTGGATCCTTGGTTCAAAGACATATTTGAGACATTCTTTGATGCACAAGTGTACGGTAAGGATCAGCAGTTCTATAAAGCCTGGCTATTCCATCTAATCTCTGTATGCACAGTATGACACAAAACAAGACTAGGAGCACAAATACACTAGAAGAACAACATTCATCTTCATGCTTTGCATGCACACAGACAGGCCAAGAGGAGAAGAGGGAAGAAGCAGCATACCAATATGTTTCTACTGCTACTACTGAACATTACAAGAGTGACTCATTGTTGTCTCCAAGTCAACCTGTGACTACTACTGCTGCTGCGACACCCCCCAGAAAGACAGCCATTTATGACAAACCACGCAAGGAACAATTGTCTGACAATGGCTTGGAAAACACAACAAGTCACATTCTGGATCAGTGGTACATGAAATGCCAACAAACAAAATGGTACAGGAGTATCTGGATGGGAACATGTCATTAGCAGTAGGAGACAACCCTCTATTGTACTGGCACTATACCATAAAAAGATCATTTGGCCTCTTTGACACTGGTAGCTGCTGAAGACATCAGTTATTCCCTGCAAGTACATGTACAGAATTTGCAGTGCTGCAGACACAAAAAGTGTCTGCATGGCTCAGTTGGAAGTACATCCGCCTCTGGCCAGAAAGTTGTGGGTTCTCATCCCACATCGGGATTGGACTCATACATAAAAACACTGGCACCCGAGTGCAGTATTAGGAGGGTGCTGTACTGTTGGTGTGTGCCATCCTTTGGATAAGATGCTAAAGCGAGGTCCCTTCTACCCATCCTGGTGCTGTCCTGGTGGGTGTCCAGGTAGAAGTAAAAGAACTCAAGGCACTTTTTGCAAAAGAGTAACGGACATTCCACAGTGTTCTGGCCAATATTCTCCTTCCCATCAAACCGGTTCATGCAATTGTCCAGTCTGTGTATATGTGTTGATGTGTGATATGGCCACCACTAAACATTTAGTCAGTTCACTACCAGTCTAGCATTGCTTGTAAAGTGGTTTGGATACATTGTCTATGAAAAGTGCTATATACAGTAAATGCTGATTCTTCTTGTTTTTCTTGTTCTTTTTCTTGTTCTTGTTCTTCTTGTTCTTTTTCTTGTTGTTGTTCTTCTTCTTACACTATTGTCACCAACAGGAGAACATCTTTCAACCCAAAATGTAGAGATTCTCACTTTGTTAAACATTAAGGCAAGGCAAGTTTATTTAAAAGACGCCCAATCCCAGAGGGTCTGGTCGCCACATAAAATTTAAAAGCATTTAACAAAATCATTCATACAGAAATAGAATAATAAATCACAAACTATAAAATAAATCATACTCTAAACATCAAATGCTTGTGAGAATAGTAATGTCTTCAGGCGAACCTTAAAGACATCTATAGTGGGGGCCTCTCTGACCAGAGCTGGTAATGAGTTCCATACAACGGGAGCTGCACCACTGAAAGCTCTGTCACCGGCTGATTTAAGCCTCATTCTAGGAATGGTCAGAAGGCTACCACTGGAGGATCGAAGAGGGTGGATAGAGGAAGTAGGTGTCAGGAGGACTGACAGGTAACCAGGGCCCTGTCCGTGTAGGGCCTTAAAGGTGAGAAGACCCACCTAAAAAAGGATTCTCCACCTGACTGGCAGCCAGTGCAATTTGAGCAGTACCGGTGTAATATGGCAAAAATTTTGGCTGCCCAGTCAGTAACCGGGCAGCTGTGTTTTGCACCAGCTGCAGTCTGCAGAGAAGTTCCCCAGTGACCCCGAGATAGAGTGCATTACAGTAGTCCAGCCTAGATGTGACTAAGGCATGTATCAAGGTAGGGAGGTCCAGAGGCGGAACAAGGGGCCTAATCCTGGCAATGTTTCTGAGATGGAAAAAACAGGTTCGAACCACAGAAGCTATTTGAGCCTCCATGGTCAGATTCCTGTCCAGAATCACTACAAGGTTATGCACTCAAGAGGAGGCCTTCAATGACACAGCTCCAAGAACTCTGTTCGACTCCACTACCAATACCTCCATCTTGTTAGGGTTCAGTCGCAACCAGCTGGAAGCCATCCAGTCATTTATCTCTGTCAGACAGATATTTAGCACATCTACTGCGTTGGCTGCTCCTGGGGCGAAGGACAAATATAGCTGAGTATCATCGGTATAACAATGAAAACTCAAGTCATACTTCCTAATGATCCCCCCCAGGGACAGCATGTACACTGCGAACAACATTGGGGCCAGTACCGAACCCTGAGGGACTCCACAGGGAAGGAGACAGGGTACAGATGAGAAATTACCCATCATAACCCACTGCCTCCTGTTGGTAAGAAAGGACTCAAACCAGTTGATGACAGTGCCGGTGAGTCCACACAACTCCCTGAGGTGGACAAGCAACACACAATGGTCCACAGTGTCAAATGCTGAAGATAGATTGAGGAGAATAAGAATTGTCCTGTCTCCTCGATCTCTAACCCTGAGGCGATCATTCTGCATCCAAACAAGTGCAGTTTCTGTGCTATGTCTGGCCCAAAAAGCTGACTGGAAGGGATCATACATCTCGTGAGTCACGAGGTGCTCTTCCAATTGAAGCGCTACCACCTTCGCCACCACTTTCCCCAAAAATGGGTGATTGGAGATAGGACAGTAATTTGCCATGATCTCTGGGTCCAAAGAAGGTTTCTTTAAAAGGGGTCTTAGCAGAGCCTCCTTCAAAGCATCCGGAAAGACTCTCTCAAGTAAGGAACACCGTACAATCATGGCAAACACCGTGCCAACAGAGTCAACGCATCTCATTAAGAAACGCGTTGGCACTGGGTCCAGTTCACAAAAGGTATGCTTTAAATTGACTGCCACCTAGATAACCTCACTCACTTCCACTGGTCTAAACTCCCCCCAACTCGGCGGAGTGCACTCAGAGCACATTTGGAGACCACTGTCAGCTATAATATTGCTAGCTGAGGAAGCCTCCCACCGGATCAAGGACACTCTGTCCGAGAAAAACCGAGCAAACTCCTCACAATCTGTGTTAGGAAAAACCCTCCTGGGCTGCAAACAGACTGGATGAAGAAGTCTGTCTACAGTCTGGAAGAGTGAAGCTGGTTGGTTCTTCCCGGCAGCAATCTCCATGGACAGGAACACTGCCTTCTTATGGTTGATTGCCTCCTGATATGCCCAATAGTGCATACGCAGGACCAGTTTGTCTGCCTCCAGGCGGGACCTTCTCCAGCAGCTCTCTAGTCTCCGACCCATCTTCTTCATCTCCCTGAGGTCCCCATCAAACCATGGGGACCTCAGATATGAAGTTCTGGGTCATACACGGGCAGGTGCGAGGGAGTTGATGGTGCCAGAGAGCACCTTATTATAGGAGTCGACCCTGGCACCAACACCTCCGATGCATGCAGCACCCACACTTGATAATTTAACTGCTGCCAGAAAACCCTCAGGGGTGAGACCCCGCAAAGGGCGACAGCTAATCATCTCAGCAGGGGAAGGGCTTATGGGGGGAGCCCCAAGCGTGAACTTCACCATGCAATGATCGGACCAAGAAACCCGATCAATCCTGAGATCAGTGATCTCAAGCCCCAGTGAGAACACCAGGTCCAATATATGGCCATCCTGATGGGTGGGTGCAGCAACAACCTGCATCAGTCCTAAAGAGGACATAACCTGCAAGAAATCACTGCTGCATCTTTGATCTCTATCATCCACCCAAACATTGAAATCCCCCAGAAAAACACATCTGGGGGATCCCAATGTTTCACCTGCGATGAACTCGGCAGACTCCTGCAGGAAATTCCCCATCAGGCCAGAAGGACGATAGATGAGGAAAATCTTGCAGCCTGCGTCGAGACCACCGCAGATAGCCACACACTCAAAAGAACCTGGAGTTTCCACAGGGTGCACAGCGAAGGTCAGGCTGGATCTAAAGCAGATGGCTACACCGCCACCCCTGCAATTCACTCTGGGGCAGTGCACCACGGTGTACCCGGGAAGGACTGCAGCCTCAAAAATGGGGCCTGCATCATCACCCACCCAGGTCTCCGTAATGCAAGCCAGATCAACCTGCCCCTTTTTCCAAAGCCATTTTTGCCATGGTTTATGAATGATGAATCTCTTACATATCTAGCTGGGCTAAAGACAGAGAAGGAGATTTTGGTGGATGGAGAGGGCTAATGTGTCCATTATTTTTTTGTAACCAGTAACCTGCACACACACTGTGGGATGCTGCAATCTTGTCTTCACTCAGTCTTCCTTAGATTAATGTTTTGTGAATTTTTGAAAGGTCTACACAGGCCAAATAAATAATTTTTGGGACAACGTTGACCATGAAACTAGTGTGCACAGCACTTATACATAGCATAACAGGAATTCTTGTCCATATGCGGCACTGTTCCAATAGGCACACACTTTTTTAAAACCAATAGCCCACACTGTTTGATGCTGCACTGATGTCTTCTCTCAGTCTTCTTCAGATTAATGTTTTGTGAATTTTTGCCAGGTCTACACAGGCTGAATAAATATTTTTTTATTGGAGGGAAGCCAATGTCACCAAGAAACCATTGTGTGCCACATCCAAATATCCGTGGCATAGTAAAAAGCCTTGTCATGTGTAGCACTGTGGACATACAGCTTTTGGAACCAGTAGTCTGCGATGTGGATTCTATACAGATATTTTGTGGCATACATAGATCTCATAAACCATTTTGTTTTGAGCAGTGTTAGCCACATAATACTGTTTATTACTAGTATAGTAGACTTTTGGCACTAACTGAATGGACACAATTTTTGGAAGTGGTGCCCATCAGTGTGGGCCACTGCATCATCCTGCTGTTTGGGGTGCTTCATCAGTTTTGTGTATTGTGTTATTTAATTTGTTCCCATTACCTAATGCTTTCTAATGGTAAAACCAGTGCAAACAAGTCTGCCAGTAAAATAGCTTTGACAGTCTTTACCTGGTTCGATGGTCAAAGTTTGCATGGTTGAACTTTGCGAGGTTGCATAGCCCTATTTGTATCGACCAGTTTTTCTGAACCCCCTCCTTCCTGGAGCTCATCCCAAATACTGCTCCCTTTGTATTCTCTGCTCCTCCCCCCCTTCATCCTCCGTCTTATCCCTGCTAATCCACCCCTCATCATCTCCCCCCTCCCTGGGCCCAACTCCAGCTTGGTCCACCTTACATAATCCCAAATTTGTATCCCCCCAGCCATAGGACTCTGTCAAATGTGGTGCCACGGCATTCCAATAATTTGGTGTATAGTCTTTACTATATGCCATTGACTCCAGTAGTGCACTCGGGTCAGTTGCTTCCTGGTTTGGTGTACTTATTGGAGTCAGTTTAGGGAAACTCACTTGCTTTCACATCAGCTGTATATTCTTTCAACACTTGAGATCTGGATGCCCTAGGCCCCATGTGACACTCTGCTATACCTCACCTTCCCCTCAACCCCCCTGGTACTGCACACCTCTTGTGAGTGGTTGCAGTGCACTCACACTGACCTTACTCAGCTGATACTCATGCAATCCCCCACTGGCTTGGTAATGCACCTCTTCCTCCAACCAGCATGAGGGAAACTGCCTCTTCCCTGCAATCACTACTTACATGCCCTAACCATTCATCACACATCTACAATATGCACATATGTAGCAGGTTTGACCTATACTGCTCCTCTCCAAACTCATAGCATGCCTAAGGCATTTACTGTAGCATTATATAAGACCATTTGAACATTTTGACAGCACATTGGTAAACAGTACTGGGTTGTAAATATCTGTTACTGCAAAAACAACTGTTGATCGCATTTAATGCATCAGAATGTAGACTAATGTAAATGAAAATTTTTGGTGGAAGTGAGAGCCGCCCATCAGGCATGGAATATGTGGCACACAATGTTTCATTACATCTCTTCTGTGTTAATTTAGCATGCTGCAGAAAGTATGCTTTGCTTGGGTTTTGCACACCTCTAGTTTCATCTCCTTACCTCATTCTTAGTAATCCCTTCGTGAGGAACAGTGCATCAACCCCGTCTTGTCCACAGGGGGTCTTCAGTCTCCCCCCACAACAAAATGGGCCATTCTCTCTCCCCTCCCCCCCCCCGGGTGGGGAGGTAGTTAGATAGTTTTTATGTGAGCCAGCATCCCCTTTTATTTGTTGCAGGGCATTACCAAGTCATTTTGGTTGAAAAGTGAGGGAGTAGGGCTGATCCAGGAAGCAAAATGCCTGTCTTAGTGGGACAGATTTCAGAGTTTTCATACTTCCAGTCTTTTTAGTCAGGGGTGGTGTGCTGATCAGCTGTCCTGGGTAAAACTGGCATGCCTGTTACTGTCTCCATATCTTCCGCTTTGCTCCTTGACTCAATCTGATGAACTTCTTATCAAGTTGCAGTAGTTGCCCCAGATTAAAGCTTTGCTTTCCTCTTTTGAGTATTATCGGTCTAGTTGTACTTCATAGTAACTGTTGTCCCCTTCCCTTTCCCCTAGTTTGCACCTGGAAATGAACCTCAGTTCAGTGTGCCTCTCCTGGTTACAAATATGTAAATAAAATAAAAATAATTAAAATGAATTAAGCTAAGCTCATAGTTGCTTTCTTTGATGATGCTAACTGTTCAGTGTAGGATGCCTTTAATTTTGTGCAGGTTGTAGGATAGAGGAAGGTTGGCTCTCACAAGTTCATCATTTTTGGTGGCCAAGCCCTAACCAGGGCTTAAAATTCTGCTGCCCTGCTGGAATGTACAGTAGTGTCCGCACAAGGTTCTCTCATGTCTAGTCATGTTAACCAGTATGGTATTTTCAGTGAAGAACCACTGAGAATGGTCAAGGCCATCACTTTGCAGATACAGTATCTGTCTTTTTGCAATTTTCCAGTTGACCACTAGAGACTGCAGGCATAGGGGCATGTGGAGGCACACATATGCACCGTTATGTATCTGTGTCTGACCCCCTCTGTGACAGCTAAAACCCTGTGTGAGGAGTTTTCATGGCCACCACTCTGCCACTATGCTAGGCTGGCCAGCACATGAACACCATTTCGTGGCATTCTGCATTTGCAGTCTGTCGAGCTAAGTGCAGCTGGCAACAAAATAGCTGTGTGATCGCACCTTTTGGGGGTCCACAAGGGTTCTGTGCTGCATACCTCAGGTACACAGTGGTGTCCATTTCACTTGTGGCTGTTAGCAGCATGGGCACTGGGCACTGCATGCACATGCCCTTACCAGTGATATGCTATGATTGGTACGCACAGTATGGAATCGGCGTGGTGTCCATACATTTGTTCCATGCCTACCTGTGTCTGGCCCTGTTGCTGCACCACCCCATCCCTCATTGCAACCCTATGGGTGCACACACTGTTCCTGACATGCTCCATGCATGCTACCACCCCGGCAGCCTGTATCTTTCCTCTGTACCCAGCAAGGCAATCCATATTCAGTTTTGGTGTAATGCTGTTCAGCATGCCCAGTGGATCTTGAGTCCTATGTACTGTACACCTAATTGATTCTGTTTGTTCTTTTCTTCCACAGGTGCCTCCAGGACCATCGAGTGTTTGATGGGCACCCTTTGTGATGAGGCAGAGATGCTCTACCCTGGTGTCAGGTCATACTACTGTGGCAGTCCAGAGTATTAAGGCAGCTTTGGCTGTGGTGGTTGTGGTTGAGGACTTCACCACTGTTGTCTTGGAAAGTCTGTCAACATGGTTGCCCATGCCCCATGCTGGACAGCAGCATGGGCAATGAGGGGCCCTCAGTGAATGGTCTGAGTGCAGGATGCACCTGTAGACATCTGGGCTTTGATTCCCTGTTTTGTTACCAGTTGTGTTGTTTCCCTGATCAGTTTTGTTTCAAAGAATAAATGCATTTGTCACCTTTGCTAGTGTGGTATCTGCATCTCCTTGCTGGGCAGTGCACGATGATGGTGGCTGTTGTCCTTACATTGTGTTGGGTATTGTGCTGTGCCATGCTCAGTGTTATTAGCACTTGGACTGTGATCCCATGCTGTGCTATGTTCAGTGTTATTAGCAGTGCATCTGTTGACCAGCACTGTGCCTTGTTCACTGTCATTAGTGCTGCACTTGTGGCCTTTGTGTTGCTGCACTGTGGCATGATATTCAGATGTGTTTGCACTGGGGTAGTACCTGATCCATTGAATGATTATCACAGTGTCCCAGGTCCAGTGCTATCATGGCACAACGCAATCCAACCTACCTGAATATGGAGGTCAACATGTTATGATCACAAGTGGTTTGACAGATATTTCCTAATTAACAATTATGTAATGGTGCTGCATCAGAGATATACTATAAACATATGTTTATGACTAATGGAGTTTATATTTTTGGTCCATTTCTGATGCATCTTTCACTCTTTCTTTATCATGAAGCATATTTGTATGTAAACAAGATATTTGTCTCATTGGTTACTTTTCTTATTGCTCATCTATGCATAACTACATAAATCTCAGTCTGTGCCAAAATCATTGACAAGAAACAGAAAGTGATGTCAGAAACAAGAGCATTGTTTACATGCAAATATCCACAGTTAGAAAGAGTAAGGGGGAAAGCAATACAAGCAATAATTATGCTTTTATATTTTTATTTCATTTCTATAAAATAAAACAAAAACATGATTAAAATGTACTATTTATCTGCCCTAGCTCCAACCCCATTCAGCCCTAACTCCTCAAGTCTCACTCCACCTTCTACAGGACTTACCTACTACCTCCCATGGGTTGCCCACAACAGCGGGGCCACCAGAGATGGGACAGACCCCTTCTGGAAACTGAATTGAGTGGAGAGCTCAGTTGGTGGAATGTGGCGCAAGGTAATTTGGTGTTAGGAAGTGTCAATACCAAATTTGTACTCAGTAAATGTTTCATACCTCAGTCCTTTTTCCTTTGATGCATCTCAGTTGAACTCAGTTGATTCTGTTTGTTCTTTTCTTCCACAGGTGCCTCCAGGACTATCGAGTGTTTTATGATCACCCTTTGTGATGAGGGCTGGAACAGTTTGACCTTTGGTCACAGAATTAAAAGCAACAATTTAGTCATATCATCCCACTAACCTATGGCCAAGAGAAGGAGCTGATGTAGTGATCAAATGACAGACACTGACCCCTGGGAAGGTTGTTGTCTCTCCTTGTTGTACACTGGCAACCCTGGCTTGTTTCTGAATCTGAGTCACCAGCATCACAAGTGGAAGCACTGTTGCAGTGCTGATGGACCAGTTTGAAATAAAATCATATGTTTCCAGAGTGTCCATATCCTTTCAGGTACAGTAGTTGTACCACCTCACCTTTTTCGGAAGAATCACATTTTTTAGTATACTAAAATCCATTTAACTACCTGGCACAACATTCTCAAACTATGCTGGGACATGGTGTAGTGAATCAAGGTCAATTTCAAACATCTAAAAAAGAATGGTATGAGATGAATTAGGTTTCCTGCTTCCAGTTACAGTATATGATCAATGCTGTGTTTTTTTCTTCACAGAGCCAATGGGTAGCTCTGGCCATCCCTTGGATGAACTCATTCTCCGACCGAACATGTCGGATCATCATTGACCCTGTCGGCTCCCTGCCTTTTTTCTGCTTTTCTCCCCTGGAGACCCAAACCATGCAATGGACAAGACAGCTGACCCCACCTTCGCAGAAGCAGCCATATGCCCTGGATGGTGCCCTCCCCTCTTCTGGCTGACATGCCTGTGCCAACGCCCAGCCACTGCTGGATGTCAATCTACAGCAAACTGCACTGTCCCCCCTCCCTGAGGAAGGAGAGCTGTCTACAGATGCTCAATCCTTCCTCCCCTTGCCAACCCCTGAGTAAACTGAGTTTGTTCCTGAACCTGGGTCGCCAGTGTGATGTGAGGTGTGGCAACCAGCACCTCAACCCTGAGCACCACCGGGCCAGCCTCAATACTGTGTTATCATTTTTCACTATGGTACTGTACTTTCTACATTTTGCTATCCACAAACTGAGCCTCAAGCTATCTCAGTTAAAAGTTGCTGTCTGATTTCTGGCCCCTTTTATATAGTTTTTTAGATAGTAGTTAATCTCTTCTGAGCACTACCAGTAATATTCCTTATAATCTGGTCTGATTATAAATCCATTCTAAATCTATTCTGGATCATTTAACTGGATTGAAGAAATGCTTAATTTTTTATTAACTGAAACTTTGCACTTCAGCATGTGCTTTCATAAATAAGATGTTTCA
Organism: Neoceratodus forsteri; assembly: GCA_016271365.2. Taxonomy (NCBI): domain Eukaryota; kingdom Metazoa; phylum Chordata; order Ceratodontiformes; family Ceratodontidae; genus Neoceratodus; species Neoceratodus forsteri. The sequence continues at coordinate 423,439,710 of CM057451.1, forward strand.
GCTATTACAGTTTGCTAGAGAATACTTTTTTTTTCATTTTCAATGTTTGTTTCCAAGATTCTACATAGAAACATAGAAACATAGACTTTGATGGCAGATAAGGACCACTTGGCCCACCTAGTCTGCCCATTTCCCTACCAACAAGATAGGCCGCAGATCCTAGTTAACCAACAGCCTATTTCTTCCTACCCCCCACAAGAAGTGCCTTATGTCTGTCCCATGCATTCTTGAATTCTCCCACAGTTTTAGACCCCACAACCTCCTCAGGAAGGCTGTTCCATGCATCCACTACCCTCTCTGTGAAAAAATACTTCCTCACATTGCCCTGGAACCACCCCCCCATCTTTAAATTGTGTCCCCTTGTTCTTGCACGTCTCTTTTTCTGAAAGATGCTACCCTCTTGGATTTTGTTGATTTCACTGAGGTACTTAAAAGTTTCTATCATGTCCTCCCTCTCCCTTCTTTCCTCAAGGGTATACATATAAAGCTACATTAGTCTCTCCTTGTACGGTTTCTCTTGCAGACCCTACACCATTTTAGTTGCCCTCCTCTGGACTGCCTCTATCCTGTCTATGTCCTTGTAGAGATGGGGTCTCCAGAACTGGATGCATTACTCTAGATGGGGTCTCACCAACTGTCTGTACAGAGGGATAACAATTTCCTGTTTTCTGCTGGTGATGCCTCTCCCTATGCATCCCAGTATACCCCCAGCCCTCCCTAATGCCTTCTCACATTGCTTGCTAACCTTAACGTCATCTGATGCGATTACCCCCAGGTCCCTTTCCTTTTTTGTTGTTGTTACTACCTCCCCCCCCCCATTGTGTAATCTTCCCCTTGGTTCTTGTTTACCAGGTGCATTATTTTGCACTTCTTTGCATTGAATCCTAGCTGCCATACTTCTGACAATTCCTCCAACCTTGCCAAGTCCCTTCTCATCCTTTCCACTCCTCGTGTATCAACCCTGTTGCAGATCTTTGTGTCATCTGCAAAGAGGCATACTTTTCCTTCCAGTCCCTCTGCAATGTCACTTATAAAGACATTAAAAAGGACTGGGCCCAGTACTGAACCCTGTGGTACCCCACTAGTAACCCCTCTTTCTTCAGAGTGGACTCTGTTTACAATTGCCTTCTGTGTCCTGTTGTTCAGCCAATGTTTTACCCAGGCTACCACCCTGGGACCCACTCCCAGGCTGGTTAATTTGACTATTAATCTTTTGTGCGGGACTGTGTCAAATGCCTTGCTAAAGTCTAAGTAGGCCATGTCCACAGCCCCTCCCTGGTCTGCTACTTTGGTCACCCAGTCAAAGAAATCTATTAGATTCATCTGACATGACCTTCCTGTGTGAACCCATGCTGCCTTGGGTCCTGTGCCCCACTGGCCTCTAGGTGCTCAACATTTTTTCCTTCAGAAGTGACTCCATCACTTTCCCTACCACAGAGGTCAAACTGACAGGTCTGTAGTTTCCTGCCTCTGTCTTGGTCCCACTTTTGTGAAGGGGAATCACATCCGCCTTCCTCCAGTCCTCGGGTACCACACCATCCTCCCATGATTTATTAAAAAGAGTTGTCAGTGGTTTCACTAGTTCCCCCCTTAATTCTTTTAGAATTCTGGGGTGAATTACATCAAGCCCCATTGTTTTGTCCACCTTCAGTTTTAGGAGTTCTTGCAGAACCCTTTCTTCTGTGAAAGGGCTGGGATCAACCCCCCCTATCAAGAGTGCTTCTGTTAATTGGATTAGGCACTTCCCCCTCCTCTTTTGTGAATACTGAGCAGAAATATTCATTCAGTATCCCTGCTTTTTCATTGTCCCACTCTGCCCACCCACTTTTCATTCTATTCAGCCCCCCCTTTGTCTTTCTACGCTCTCTGATGTACCTATAAAAGGTTTTATCCCCCTTCTTAACTGAGTTGGTATCTTTTCCTCAGTGTGGGCCTTTGCTATTCTGACTTCCCTCCCTGCTTCCTTCTGCCTTAACCGGTACAGCTCACTGTCCTGCTCCTTCTGTGTTTCCTTATACTTCCTGAATGCTATCTTTTTCTCCCTGACTTTCCCAGCCACCTCTTTTGAGAACCGTAGTGGCTTTTTCTTTCATTTTGCTTTGTTAATTTGCTTTACACAAAGGCTTGTTGCCTCTGTGATGGCAGTTTTGATGATTCTCCATTGTTGCTCCACCCCTCCTTCTAGCCTGTTTGCTAGTGCTTTTCTGAGGCACTCTCCCATCTTGCCAAAGTCAGCCCTTCTGAAGTCCAGTACCCTCACTTTTGTATGGCTTGACTCTGTAGCTGAGTTTAACGTGAACCATACTGTTTCATGGTCACTTGTTCCTAGATGGCAAGCCACTTCTAGATCTGAGATCCTCTCACTGCCCCCATTTGAGAGTATGAGGTCTAAGATTGCTCCCTCACGAGTGGGTTCTGAAACTAGCTGTCTGAGGCCTGCCACCTGTAGGGCATCGAGAATGGCCCTGCTCTTGGATGTGGCTGCAGCAAATGTGCTCCAGTTAACATCTGGCATATTCAGGTCTCCCATCAACAGTATCTCCCATTTCTCTGCCATCCTAAGAATGCCTTCTATCATATCTTTGTCCATTCCCTCCCCCTGACATGGGGGTCTGTACACAACCCCTGTGCGGATTGTGGTGCCTTTCCAGTCTCCAAGGTGACCCACAGTGCCTCCTCTCCTCCCTGTTTACTCTTTTGTTTAGTTGCTTTTATCCCTTCCTTTACATAGAAGCTACCTCCCTCTTCTCCCTGCCTGTCTCTCCTGTAGGTTATGTACCCTGGTATGTTAACATCCCAGTCATGGTTCTCTGTGTACCAAGTTTCTGTGACTGCTACAAAATCCAGGCATCCCTCTTCCATCAAGGCCACCAGCTCAGGGAGCTTGTTGCCAAGACTACGGGCATTGGTACTCATTACCCTCCATTTCCTGATGGCCTTACTCCTTTTTCCCCATCCCTGTCCTTCTTGCCTTTGTCACTTTCCCCATTTACCCCTGCCCTTCTCCCTATCGCCACCTCTATGTTGATGTTTACCGCACTTACTACCGTGATTTTTTGGGGTGGGCTAGGATTTTCCTGCTCCTTTCCAGTGCCTCCCTCCTTGGCTAGTTTAAATGCTTGCCAATGAAGCATTTAAACCTATCACCTAGGATTCTGGTTCCCCTCCTGGACAGAAGCAGCCCATCATGCCAGTATAGGCTTGCTTCACTCCAGGTGGACCCCAGTCCCCAATGAAGCCAAATCCTGAGCTCTGCACCAGTTTTTCAACCACTGATTGAATCCCATGGTGCAGAACACCCAGCCTCTCCCACGCCATAGATGGGCAGCACCCCGAGAAGGTTACCGCTGAGGTAATCTTGGTTCAAGGCCCTCCCAATTCCACAAACGTTTCCTGCACTGCTCTAATCCCTTTCTTAGCCAGGTCATTTGTCCCTAGGTGGACAATGACATCCAGCTCCCTCTCCTGTGCAGCTGCTCCGACAATCCTGAGGATTCGCTCCCTGTCTCTCCAAGCCATGGTGCCAGGCAGACACCTTACCTCCCTCTCCCCTTCCTCCCCCAGTTCTACCTTCCTAACAATGGAGTCCCCCACCAGGAGTTGCTTCCTTCCCCTGTGGGGTCCCATGCCACCCACCTGTGGGTCTCCTTTGTGGAGGTTCTCAGCATCCTCTTTGGTCTCCACTGCAGGTGCCTCCATAGAGGAACCACACTTTGCCAGAATGGCATAGGAATTGTGGAGAGGTACAACTGGAGGATGTGCTCTGCTCCCCCACCCTCACCTCCCTGAGCCTCTGTGGTCCAACCGCTCCTCTTTCTTGGCAACCTCTGAGGCAACGGCAGTGGCACTGGTGGTCCTGGGTTGGAAGAAGAGGTCCCACAAATCCTGGCCAACTCAGCCTGGAGATGAGCAACCTCCTCCCTCAGCCCAGAGTGGTGTCTGCTGATGGGACAACACTGCATCCTCCAGAAAGTCTCGCGGAAGACTGCTGCTCCACAGCCACTGCACTGCACCACTCCCATCATGTCTTATTTCTGGCCCCATAACTGTTGTTTGGAATCCTTACTCTTTCCTCTGTTTTTTTTCTTTCTCTTCTCTCTCTACTTTGTGCCTCTGTGCCCTTTAAGCTCCTGATTGTCCTGTTCTGAGACAAGAATATCCTATATTTCTCAGTAGACCCCTTACTTGCTCAGAGGCAGGCCTCCAGCAGCTAGATGGGGCCGGAGAGCTACTCTTGCCCTTGTAGGATGGTGGGTCTTTGGTGGCTCTGTGATCACTCACTTCCTGCTACCAAACAGGAAGTTCCTGTTGTCAGTCAAATCCTATGCCTATAAAAGTAGAACTAGCTTTGGGTGGATGGTGGAGGGAGGAAGGACTGCAATATAGTCCCAGTAGAAGTCCAGTCACACAGCACTCCTTCCTCCCGGTGTCTGCAAGCGTTACTAACAGAATCTTTCTAAGGCAGTCTTTAAATTTAGCTTCCTTCTAGCTAAGCCACTCCCCCTACTTATTAGATTTTTCTACAAGTAATTTAAACTGCACAGCTATCAAGCCCTTTCAATCACTTGAGATTTACACCTAGATAACTGTTCAGATAACCATTCAGTTCAGTTAACTCAGACAAACACACTCATTTTTTTTGTTTTGTTTTGTTTGTTAGTTTGTTTTTTTTTACCCTAAATTAAAGGTCCAAGTACAAGAGTTCTGCTTCTTTAGTCCTAGTAGAGAAGTCCAGTCACACAGCACTCCTTCCTCCTGGTGTCTTCACCACTACAGCACATGTTGGTAGTCTATCCAAAAGTCTGTATAAAACATTTGAAAACATTTTCTTCTCCCCTGTTAACCTCACAGTGCCTTTGTTTGTGGCATCTTGATGCCCACCATGACAACAGACTGTGATGTCACAAACGGCAATTGGGTGGTTAGCAGGGAAGAGTTGGCTACATTTTGAAATACACAGTGAAATAACTGATGCATAGTCTATATTTGGTGGACCAACAGCAAAGCACATTAAAAAATAATAAAAAGAACTAGAAAACAGTGAAATTAAAACATGACTGGTGTAAATCTAGTGTTAGTAAGTTTTTTATTAGAACAGAGAATTGCTCTTTAAATAGATAAACATACCAAATATATTAACTATATTGACTGCTTCATAATTTAAAATGCAACAAAAAAGAAGCAGAAATAAAGAAACTCTTGATATAACATATAGCAAGAAGGATGAGCTGTTTTTTTTTTCACAGAAGCAGCAGCCAGATAAACAGCAGTATAGAGTATTGATGATTACATAATTTAGTTTGTTGTTAGAAGAGAAATCTTTCATTGAATACAATTTAATCAGGATGGTTACTTAATGATATAGCATATAATTTCCAGTGGCACCAATATTCCAAGTGCAACAGGAAGTTTATTTTAAATATGCATTGCAGAGCAATTTTAAATCACATGCATTCTTAAATAATATTCTAATGGTTATACCCTGATGTATTAACCACACAAGACCAGAGCAACCTAAAACAGTTTGTTTTCTCAACAATTCTTAAGTCTACATGAAGGGCATTCCAGAGGGATGGGCCACAAATAGAAACAAGCCTTGGAGCCAAACACTGTTCTGTATAAAAGGTTAATGTCAGACCAACTAATTTCTATTTCATAGGGTTAGTTTTAATAAAATAATAACTAAGGCAGTTCAAGTAGCATGAAAGAATAGGCTGAATGGAAAAGGTTTACAGGAACACAGGACATGTGAGAGATTTTATGAATTATGTATAAATATACCATACAACTTAAAAATATAGAAACACAAGATGTGACTCACTTCTGTAAAGGTGAACCTGAAAGACTGAAGACATGGACCAGATCATGTAGATATCAACAAGGCTTATTACTTGAATTTGGTTTAAAAGATTATTTACATCAAGAATAAGGCTGCTGTATCAAACATACAGTAATTTATGGTTGGAATGACTCTTAAGTTAATCACATCTCTAGCCCTGCTCATAAACAGGGACCAGTAAGTATGCTGTGCAAACATTTAGCTCATAGAGTATTTCTTTAATCTCTTAATTAAAATATTGTGACTAACCCGTTTGAAGGTCTTTATCAAGCTGAAAAGTATTTCTCTGTTAAACTTTTTTTTTCATAACTGAGAAGACATCTTTACTAAAATTTAACACAGCCAGTGATGTTCTGCTACCTGCCATATTGGCAGTCAGACAGGAGTTTATTTACATGGTCTTTAAACTATTTGAAGATCAATGTATTTTTATCATTTACATACATAGCAACATAGCAATTTAAGACTTGAAGGAACTGTAAGCTCATCACATGCCTCTGATTCTCTGACGTGCTTCCTCACTGCACTAGAGAACCTTCCTGAAGCCACTTCACTGTCTTGCGTTGCACTTTTCCAGAGACCATGAACCCTCCAATCAAGGACTTGTTTGCCTGAACCCACATCCCTGCTGGCCTGTTTCCTCCTGTCAATGGTGACCCTCTGCTTTCCATTAGGAGGAGTCTCATCTTTGAAATAGGCAACTAATTAAACAGTCTTCAGCATGGCAGTCCTACAAACTAAGGAACACAGTGCAAAGGCCAACATGGGAGTCTGCCTTAGCAAGTGAGCCAAGAAGGAAGCCATGGACTATCCATGCTGTTCAAACTCCCATAGACTATGTATATTGACTTGTGATGGAAATCTAACCTGGAACTGCTTACATAGGCCCCTTGTAGCTTTGCTCACTAATATCTGAGGAGCTGGTGTGACCTTTTCTCAATAACTAGCAATGATTTCTTATAAGCTTTCATATTGTTTGCATTTGCCCATATCCAAAATTACCATATACTGCACATAGTATTATCCATCCAGAAGCAATTTCTGGTTTCTTTGCCTGGCTGCCGTGTCACCAAGCTGCACCACAAGCAATCCATTGCATTTCACTTCACTAGTGTACCTTCACCATATCAGGGTGGCTTCTCACTGTTTGCAGACAGCCCTCAACCAGTCGGTGCATTGTTTTATGTTATTAGGATATGAACCAGTATATTCTATTGAGTTACATTGTATGACAGCTTTCGGTTTGTTTCTTTTGTTGCACTCTATATGTGTGGATCTGTACTATGTGTGCAGAAATGTATATGGGTGTCTCTTTCACTGTTTACAGATAGTTTGCCCTGCTTGGCTACCTGTTACTTGTGCTTTCTGAACTTTAGATAGAAGTGGTCCTCCCTGTCCTGGTGTACTTACATTCCTAATTACTTTGCTATTATCAACCCCAGCGTGACCTTTCTTGGTAACCAGCAATAGTTTTCTGTATTGCTTGCATTTGTTGTGAAACCACAGACCAGCTAATTCTTGGGTTCCTAAATGCGGTGCTCAAAGGCTTTTGTATTGGTATATCTTGATGCTGCTTATTTCTGTTGCTAGACAACCTGCTTGTCTCCTTAGAAGGCAGTATAGCACAGTGGTTAAGGGCACTGAGCTGCAAACCTGGAAACCTAGGGTTGAATCCTATCAGCCCACATTTGCATACTGTGTGACCCTGAGTAAGTCACTTAGTTTCCTTGTGCTCCCAGGTTACACATGGAAACAAGCTCCAGCTTAGTATGCCTTTCCTGGTTAAACAATTTCCTCTTTCCCTTTCTTTTCCCTTTATGTTAGACTCTAGCCACAAGTGCTACATCTGCGACTTGTGCCATAACATTTCAATATTCAGTCACAAAATTACCTACTCCCTAACAGGCCTTTTAGACTTTAGCAAAATATTCCCTTTATCTTCTTGGGCATTGACTCAAGGTTAGGCTTGCTTCTCACGATGGTCTTCACATTTCCAAAGTAATTTACTGTCTGCTTGAAAACTCAGGAGACATTGAATTCAACCCATGATCATTTGACTGGCACCTAAAAAACCCTGGGTTGGCCCAAAAGATCCATGGCTAATGCATTTTAAAATCCATAGCTTGGTCTCTAAATTGGCAGAGGTGGAGGCCTTGGTCTCCATGCAGCAGCACAACCTGCATATCTGGGCTATTACTGACAGCTGGCTGAAACCTTACATCAGCATCTCTAAAAACTGAGCTACCCAATTATATAATTCATCACAAGGATGGACTCAACAAGAAAGGTGGAGGCATACTGCTTTCTATCAGGTCTGACCTGTATTTCTGAGGGCTGCTCCCCAAATTATACAACCACTACTGACAGTGAGTGACTGCTAATACATTTGAACTTGGGCCTCAAAAAACTGAACTTCTGTTGTGTGTATACCCATCTAAGGTAGATCCAGAGGGTCTCAAGGAAGCGTTAAAATTGTTTTCCACCCTAGGCAGGACTGAGATAATTATCACTTGTGACTTTAACTTGAATTGGCTTGGTAACATGACATCATACAGAGACATACTTGACGGACATGGCCTTATGCATATACTCAAAGCACTCAATAGACCAAACACAAAAGCAGGGAACCACTCTCCTCCTTTACTGTATGTTGGTCAACAATTTTGACAGAGTCAGGTTGCATGGCATTTATCCTACTCAGTCTGTGACCACTCCACTATTTATTGTCTCTGGAAAAATTATACTGCCAGCACTCCAGTCCCAAAAAATGTCACATACTACAACTGTAAAAATTTGAATCCCCTGTCTTTCTTGGATGACCCCTCTCACACTGACTGGGCCTAAATGGACACAATACCTGATGTCAACTGTGCCCTAGACTTCTTTATTACAGAGTTCATGGCAGTACTCAACCATCATGCTTCCATCACCAGACGTAGAGTTAAAAACACTAACTATAAATGGCTTTCAAATTAATGAAGGAAGAAGATAATGTTTGGGGTGGTTTTAAGCACTCTAACCTGCACACTGACTGACTCACCTACAGATGCCTACAGAATAAGTGCAAATGGGAACTTAAGCTGGCCAAGAGCATGTACCTCAAAGGGCAGCAAACAAATAACCAGAGCGACATCAAAAAATTCTGGAACTGCACTAACTCCCTGCTTAACCCCAGAACTGCCACTTCCCCACAACCCTTGAAGCTAATGTTCTTAAGCTCACAGACCCCAAATCTGTGGCTGATTTATTCAACTATCATTTTTGCAACCTAGAGAAATACAGACAACCCACAATTGAACAGATTTGCTCTCCTGATACCTCCATACTTCACGCAGTGCCACATCATCCTCAATTCTATCTTAAAAATGTCACCATCAATGAAGTCAATAAAGTCTGCAAGCTGCTGTACCTGTTAACAACCATTAAATTAACTGGAAGCAATGGTCTACTCCCTAAATTTCTAAAAATTTATATCTCACACATTTCTTTCCCTATCACCAAGATCTTCAATCTTTCTTTCAAATTGAAAACAATCCCAGATATCTGAAAATTAGCCTCTGTAGTACCACTTCACAACAAACTCTGGTCAGAGCAGATAAGACTGTGGAGAGCTTTTAGGAGCGGCAAGAGCATTAAAAAGAATATGTCATGCTCTCACTACACCAGAGACAGTCATAAATAATAATGCAGAGATTACAGCACTGTGTATGCGAGATACTAGCACATGTGCAGTTTGCCCCGGAGTCAGCCATGCTCAACATGGTTGTACTGACATAACTACGTATGCATGATAGTCATGTATGCACAGTTTAAGTCCGTGCCACTATGTTGCACATGGTGGCACTCACTTCTGCAGCTGCAGAATAGAAAAGTAGTGCACTGGGGATATGAATATGTTTATGCGGCCTGTGGACAGGAAGAACTGCACCAACATAATCACTGGAAACCCTTTCAGAGCATTGTGGCTTATATGCTTCCATAGTGCTCATATACAAAACTGATGGTGGCATAGCATCCTTGGAGCTTGTACACTGGCATTCACAAACATGAATGACAGAGTACAGTACTCACTGCAAGCCCATTGGTCAATGGGGTCCACCAATGGGCTTGCAGTAGTACAGTTGTTGTCATTCACAGACAGCTCTGTCAGTTGGGCAGCCATGGCTGTTTGCAGGTGGGTTGTGCTGCCTGTTGATCACTGGGGACCTGCTCAGATGGGGGAGCGGGGTAGGGAGAGGGTGCCTGAGTGAGTGGGGGGTGAGTGGTCTGCTGGATTTACTGGAAGTATTCTGGAGTGCCTTCGGTGGAGCATGTCATTCAGAGTTGGAGGGTTCTTCGTATACACCTCTACCACCGCTGTGTGCAGAGTGGTAATGGGGATGGGGGCAGGGAGGCAGGGAGGGGGGTTTCTGTGGACATTTATCTACCACCATAGTGTGCATCTTGTATTCAGAGGCCCAGGAATGGAGGGGGGGTTACTGTGTACTGCTGACTACCACCACAGTGTGCACTGTGGATATGGAGGCATAGTCATGGAGAGGTGCAATACCCTGACAGGGGTGCTGGGTTTGTGGCTGTACAGCCACACATGCAAAGCACCCGGCGCATTCCGCTGGGTGCAGCCCTACATGGCACATTTAAATGGGGCCATGACATGCAAATGGCCCCATTGCACCTTGTATGCCTAATGGCCCCATTTGCATTTGGCAGTATAGCCTAGAGGTTAGAGGAATGAGGTGCGAACAAGCTTGATACATCCAGCAGACCAGACCTGAGTTTGATTCTCACAACCTCCACTTGCATACTGTGTGACTCTGAGCAAGTCACTTAACCACCCAGTGCTCCCAGGTTGCCCCTGAAAACAGGCATTTGTTACCTAGTGGGCCTTACCCAGTTACCAAAGACTAAAATAAAAAAAAATTGTCCATGACTGTGAATGGCAGCAAGTGGCACAGTGCGTCAGGAGATGTTCTGCCCCATTGGAATCACAGCCTGAGCAAGGGGTTGCATCAATGCGTCCTGGACTGAGCACAACTGTGATATTCACAGAAGGGATGCACTGGGGCCATCTCCTGGCACATCTTCTGTCAATGCCACAGTTGGTGCTTGGAGCATCTTATTTGCACAGGGGCATCCAAGATACACCAAGCACATATCCTTTGTGAATCCTGCCCTGACTTTTTAATTCTGTAGACAATCCTTCTCCCATTCCACTGCAAACAAATTACTAAAGGATCTGTTCATGCATATGGGCAAAACTCTATCAGCTTTAGAGTGGCATCCTTCTGGAATTCCATCCCATCCTCAGTCAGAGTAGTTTCTACCCCAAAGCCTTTGCAACCAAATTGAGAGTGCATCTCCAACTGTCCAATGTTAGTGCATGCTTTGATAAATCCCCAGCCAGTTATAACTGCTGGCAGACTGAATGTTTCCTTTTCTACCATGTCACTTTTTTAATGTTAATACCTAAATGGCTGAATGACTTGATTACTTGTTTCTTGCACCATGGTTATGACATTGTATGTTAATGTACCAGGGTCATGCCCTAAAAAGGCACCTTGAAGCCAGTGCACCCACCTGGTTATCAAAATAAACAAAGAAATAAAAAAAAATCTGATCTGTTCTTTATGGTTCATATGCAAGGATTCATAAGTATGCTTTACACATGTACTAATCTGTAGTGAATATCTCATCCGCTCTAATATTCTGTGACTCCTCTGGCATGCAGAAAATTGTCTAGGTGTACCTTGAAGACTTGTACTGAATTAATATACTGAATCCACTGGCATGATATTCCATGGGTTCACCACCCTTAGTGAGCAGAAGAGGGCTCTTAATATGATCACTGAGTTTACCACTTCTGAGCCTCAGGCTGTGTAACTGTATCCAAAAAAAATTCACTTGTTCAGTCTTGTCAATATCCTTGAATATGTAGAATACTAAGGTTCTGTGTCCTCTCAGCCTCATCCCCAAGGCAGGGCCACTGAAAAATTGTGGAAAAGGTTACCCCAAATTGCAGAGAGTTTTTGGAAAATTGCATGGAAATTGTGGGAATTTTACCTTAGGCTCTGAATGCTGCACAATAAATGTTTTACTGTTTTCTGCAGCATATATTAATCAGCATAAATTGCTAAATGAATACAGTGCCAATTGAATATGTTTTAAACATGAAGAAAAGTTATGTTCCTATAATGAATACTAAACTGATAGATGAATCGCATATCTTCCAAAGTTTAAAAACATCTGCCTCTTACACTACCAAATAGGTTCTATTTAGCGAGCCACAGCAAATCACTATTAAATAAATCCAGAATAAACACATTTTGTCTGTTTCTGCATGTAAAAAAATGAAGCCTGATCAACAGTTGCTTAGAGTGCTCTGTGAACTCTTTACCCACTTTGGTGCAAGAAAAAAAATAAGAAGATAGTGTGTTGAATAATTCAGTTTTAATAAAATGTTAAAGTGTTTAATGTTCATAATTTGCACTGTAGGTACTGTACACCATTATTAAAATCACATATTAAAACATTAAATTTGGGAGTTATTGGGGCTGACAGTATAGCCTAGAGGATAGGGTAACAAACTGTGAATGAACTGGGTACAACCAGCAGACCTGTGTTTGATTTCTACAACCTCCACTTGCATACTGTGTGACACTGAGCAAGACACTGTCCCTCCCCAGTGCTCCTGGGTCATCACTGAAAACAGGCACGTCTGCCTAGTGGGCGTTACCCAGTTATCAAAGAATAAAAAAATTACCAATGTATTTACACTGCATTATACAGTAGTCAGGGTACCCTGTAATTTACCTTTGTTTTACTTGGGCTGCATTGATTTTGTTCAAGTACATATAAACATTCAGATACATTTTATGTGTATAATAAGCTTGTTTTTAGACTTTAGTCAGGTTTTTATGTTTGCTTACATGCACAGCACACAAGAAACATATTGAGATAGTAGAGCATTGCAGAGATGTGGCTGTGTTGTGGCCAATGCAGCTGATGCTTTCATGGGCGCATCCCTCAGCCACCAATTAATGCTGAAGTTGCTGATGATGGCACTGTCAGAGCAAGTGCCGCACTTGAGAGAAATCTGCTGCTGCAATCAGGGGCAGTTTCATTATTGTAGTGGCAGTCCCCCCCCTCCCAAGGAGACACAAAGCAGGACAATAGATTTAAATATTAGCTCCCTCCCACTTCTGCTGCCCACCCTGCACCCTCTGTTCTCTGTCCCCTGCCAACATCAGGGTGCTCAATCCACATGTCAGCATGTATCCCCCATCCCTGCATTAATTTGGCACAATGGGAGCCCACCCCACTGTGCCAAAAAATACTTCTTTGATGCTTCCAATACCGGGATACCCACTCCCGGTGTCAGATGCACCCTGCTTCCATACCCCTATGTTCTCAGCTGACCTCAGGGTTCCAAATACCCTGGTCAGCATTGATCCCCCCTCCAGTACTCTGGCACATTGGTAGCCCACCCCAGTGTACTGAAATTTGTTTTGTTAATATTTCACCTGTATAAGAGAAAACAGTCCCACAATGTCTTTTTTTTAAACCTGAAAAAAAAGAAAATGGTCCCTCATTGTTCCAGCTGGCCCCCTCTCCCAACCTGCACCCTTCGTCTGTGCACCCTCTCTCCCCATGCTCCCCGTCACTAATACTTACTTCTGGAGGTTGGAAGCAGCACCCTTCTGTGGACCGGGAAAACATCTGCACTCTTCAAAGACCAACTGGGAACTGAAGAAATGACAGTAAGCTCGATAATAGCAGTCAATGAGGGGAAGGGGTTCAACTTAGGTTGTTATCTCAGCCAATTTTTGGAGTCTCGTCCAAAATTTTGAACATGGGATTCTTGGGATCCACCTCGTGAATACTGACACTGTTATTTTGTTCATCAGTCCCTATAGGTGATTTTGCAGTCTGTGTGTGGAATCACCTTTTAGGACCAATTAACAAAAAGACAGTGCCACTGTTCATGAGTTGGGGTCCCAAAAAGCCCTTGTTGCAAATTTGGTGAAAAAAACTCTAAAAAATGACTGCATTATGAGTGTCCATTGTGCAGTCTTTATGCACGCTCGTAACATCATCAAATTTTAGTATTTTCACTCCACATTTCCAACATTACCATTCTTCACACCCTCCTGCTGTATGAACAGTACAGCTGTCATTTTCTGCATCCTTCCTGAGATGCAGAATGACGCAGTTGCTGTGCGAAATCAACTTTTGGGACAGATTAACAAAATCACAGTGGCACTGTTTGTGAAGGGAGGTCCCAAAATGGCCATGTTGAAAATTTGGTGATAGCATTCCAAAAAATGACTGAGATAAAAGCATGCATTGCAGGTTCTATGCACACTCATAACTTTGCCACTTTTTCATATTTTCAATCCAGATTTTCAACATTGCCATTTCTTCACACCTCCTCATGAACAGTATTTATTTATTTATTGATTAGGATCTACTATTAAACACCTTTGAGCTGAGAGCTCTTTTACAAAGGTTCCAAGTCAATAGGAGGGAAGACAATATTACAAGGGTTCAAGCAACATATAGTATAAAAAATGTACAATATTTACAATACTTACAATGGATTATTCAAGCAGGTTTATATTAACAAAAAAATATAGCTGGTAAGACACCCTTGGGGTGTGTTTACAGTAAGTTATAGGAGAGGATAGTTGCAGGTAGTAGAGGGTTGGGAGTTAGTTCACTAAGGCAGTAGTTAGTGGAGAGGAAAAGTAGATGGTAGGGAAGAGAGGGCTAAGAGATGATGGGTGGGGGGAGTAGGGTGGGGAAATGGAGTTGCTGCAGTCATGGGCATTGTCAAGTGAGACATGAGGGTTGGATGTATGAGGCAAGTGACCAAACAGAGTTGTGAGCCACCAAGTGAAAGTAGGGGAGGGAGTGTAGGGGCATGATAGAGACCATTAAGTACCTCATGAGAGTAAATAAGGTACAGGTGGGGAGTATTTTTCAGAAGAAAGGTTGCTTAAGAACAAGGTGACATGCAATGAAGCTGGAGGGGGTAGGTTCAAGAGAGATGTGAGTGGAGATGGGTGAAGTTGAAAAACTTCGCTCACAAGTTAATCTGTGAATTCTGTGGAATTTGACAAATTCTGCATGGCAAAGTTTCACTTCAAATTGCAGAACTGTGTGCACAAATTGCAGAATTTCACCAAAATTCTACCTTTTGAGGGTGGAATTCCACCATTTGTGGACAAAATTCTGCACTTTGTGGTGGAACTTCACCATTTTGAAGTTTCTGAAGGTGGGAAAAACTTTGCAGAGCTCTGTGGAGGTGAATTTTGACTGCTTTGTGGCAAATTAGCCTGCAAATTTTAACTTTGCCGCATCTCTAGATGTGAAGAAGTACTTCACAGAAAGAGTGGTGGATGCCTGGAACAGTCTTCCAGAGGTGGTGGTGGCGATGGTGAAAACAGTGGTTGGTTCTAGAATGCATGGAATATGCATAAGGGAATCTTAGCAGAAATCCCGGGGGGGAATCCAGTTGGATCTGCAGTGACACTGTAGGTAGGGAAAAAGTGGCAGACTTGGTGGGCCAAAATATCCTTATCTGCCATCAAATTATATGTCTCTATGTTTTCTTTACTGTCCTCCTTTTCCACCTTCCCCAGGACACATCTGGAAAGGAGTTGTTATTTTATTTATTTGCTTTTGGTAACCAGGAGGGTGCACTAGGCATAGAGATGCCTGTTTTCAGGCATGACCCAGGAGGAGACAAGTCAAATACATGAGCAAAACAACAATGTGATGCAGCACATAGAATAGGTTAGACAATGCACAGGTGGGCAGAAAATGCAGACAAATTAGCAAACAGTGAAAGCACATAGTTATACAAAGTCAAAATATAAACAAAATACAGTTAGCAGATATTCAAACATATAGACAATTGCAGGACTAGTACAGAATTGGCCCGATCAGGTGTTATGTACAATATACAGTAAGTGCTGTTAACAAGGCCAATAAACATAGTGAGAAAGAGAGGGGAGGGGAGAGGAGGGCAAGTGAATGAAAGAATGCAGAGGAAGAGGGGAGAGTAAGATAAAGCAAAGTGAGAGATAGAGAGAAAAATGGATGAGCATAAGGTGGATGGATGCACGTGCAGGGATTAGATGCAAGTTGATGTTCACAATGAAGTTTCTTGAAACTAGCATGCGTAGAGGCTAGGCAAATAGATTGAGGAATAGAATTCCAATACTTAGGGGCAGCATAAGAGAAAGCTCATGCACCCATGGTGGTTTTGCATCTGGGGATGTATAGAAGGGTTTGGTCATTAGACCGGAGACCATACAAGGAGGGTTGGGAGTATAGCAAAGAGGTGAGAGATTGAGGGAGGCCTGATCTTGTTATACAATCCAGTAGGGAGATGTAGGACAGTAGACAGTGAACAGTGAACAGCAGGGCTGGGCCATCTTTGGTCAGCATAGAGCTGACAGTGGTGTTTCTACTGTGGAGAAGCAGAGGCAATGTGGCAAATTTTATTATAGGTAGTGTCCCATTTATGGAGAGAGGTCTTGGAGGCACCTAGGTAGGTGACTGAGCCATATGCCAATGCTGGGAGCAGAAGGCCTTGAGTCCCCACAAGCCTAGCCGATGGAGTAAGGGCATAACTGGTATGGTAGGCTCCCCCTATTTTTGCATTAACTGATTTGCAAGTAGCGGTGATGTGGAGATCGAACTCCAGGGATTCATCAAGAAGAATGCCCAGGTATTTGAAGGAACTAGTGATAACTAACGGGGAACCATCAGCACATGATATTTTGAGGGAGTTACGATTCGCTTTGAGTCTGGCAGGAGAGCCCAGGAGCATGGAATGGGTTTTTGCTAAGTTCAAGTTCAAGTTTATTGCAGGAAAACTCCATTGAGCAAGCTAATTGACAAGGAGTTTCTGGGCACATTTACAAGCAAAATAAGCATTACATATAGGAAATAACATAGCAACACATTAAGGACACATTTGCTAGCAAAATATGCAATACATATAGGTAAAGGCATGACAATGCATTAAGAGCAGACTAGGTCCTGCAAAAATACATCGGTCCACTATCAGAATCTGAAAATATCTAGTGCAAATTCAAAAAGTTCAAAAATAGCAGTGCAGTAAGAGGGAGCATAGGGGGAGTAGAGAAGGATGGGGAAGGGGATTAAAAGCAATTATAGATATCCTTTATTATTGAGGCTGCTAATCTTTTGAAGAAATTCACAGAGACTACTCTGGATAGTTTCAGAGTAGACTGCAGCTGGTTCCAAATAGTTGGTAGGGCAATTGAGATGGCTCTTCTGCCAAAGGAGGTGTGAGTCCTGAGTACGTCAAGTAGGATAAAATCTGCTTTTCTGAGGGAATAAAGACTGTGGGAGGTATGGATGAAAGATGTTAAAAAACTTGGAAGTTTGTTCAGGAGAAGTTTTAGGGTCCAAATGCCAGCATGAAGCTTGCGTCTGATGGTAAGTGATGTCCAGCCAACAGCTGCGTACAGCTCAAAATGATGGGTTTGGTATGGGTAGTTTGTAATGAAATGCAGGGCATGGTGGTAGAGGATGTCTAGTTTGTTTAGGTTGGTAACTGCTGAGGAGGTGTAGATGATGTCCCCATAATCAAGTAAGGGAAGGAAGGTGGTCTGAACAAGCCTGAGTCTGGTTTCCAGGGGAAAGAGGGACCTATTTCGGAAAAAGAAGTCTAGTCTAGGTTTTAGCCTTCTGGACAGGTCATCAATATGTTCATTGAGGAAGAGCTTGCTGTCTAACCAGAAGCCGAGATATTTAGTTTTGGAGATAACTTCCAGCAGTTTGTCTAGGGAGGTAACAATGAAATTGGGGGGGGGGTTGGGTGGGGTATTAGGGGAGAAAAACATGGCCTTGGTTTTTTTGGTGTTTAGGAGAAGTTTGTTATTGATGAGATTAGTTTCTAACTGTGTAAAGTTGGCTTGGAGTATGTCCCTGACTTCGAGTAATGAATGGCCTGATGTGTACAAGACTGTGTCATCTGCAAAAAAATGCAGGGTAGACCTGGTTATTTGTGAATCAAGGTTGTTTATGTATAGGGAGAAGAGTATAGGACCTAAGATGGAGCCTTGCGGTACTCCACTGGTGATATGTAAAGAGGCAGAGAACAGCCCACCTGCTTTGATTTTTTGCATCCTTCCTGTTAGGTAATTGGAGAACCATTGGGAAGTAACTGGGGTGGCACCTATGTTGGTAAGGCTGTTTACAATTAGATTATGTTCAATGGTGTCAAATGCTTTGCTTAGGTCTAAGAATACTGCACCTGTGATTTTCTTAGCATCCTTAGCTGAAATCCAGTCGTTGGTTACTTTGGCCAAAGCAGTAATAGTGCTATGATTAGAACAAAAGCCTGATTGTGCTGTGTTGACATTAAGAACATTGTGCTGTGCTGACATTAAGAACAAGGTTATTTTCAGTTAGCCAGGTTTGTATGTTTAGAAAGTCCAGTGCAAGGCAGTTGTTGATATCCGAGATATTTCTGGCATTGTGGTAGATGACAAGGTCATCTGCATAGAGCAGGTAGGTGCCATCAGTGGGAGGCCGTTTATGAAAATAGTGAAGAGCAGGGGACCAAGGATGGATCCCTAAGGGACACCAACATGTAAGGATGAGTAATCAGACATGGCTGCATTAAAAGCTGCAGCCTGCTTCCGATTGGATAGATAGCTGTTGAACCAGTTCACCATATTAGCTGAAAAACCCAAGGAACAGAGCTTATTAAGGAGAAAAGTATGATTAACCAGGTCAAAAGCCTTGGTTAAATCAATGAAGATTGCACCTGTCAAGAGACCAGATTCCATAGCAGCATAGATGTCGTTGGTAAGTTTTAGAAGGGCAGCAGAGGTGCTGTGGCCTTTGAGGAATCCATGATGGGAACCAGAGAGGAGGTTGTGTTTCTGAAGATACGCTATGATTTGGGTTGCCACTAACTTTTCCAGGATTTTACTGAGCACAAAAAGGATAGCAATAGGTCAATAGTTACACATGACTTTGTGATCACCTTTTTTTAGGATAGAAATTATTTTAGCTAACTTCCTATATCGGGAACCGCACCACAGCATAGTGACAGGTTAAAGATTTTAGTAAAGGGGAAGGCTATGAGAGAGGCAGCAGCTTTTAGGAGCCTAAGTTCCAAACCATCAGCACTGGAGCTAGTAGTGTCTGAGACGGAGAGAAGAAGCTTTAGGATTTCAGTTCTTGTGATGGTTTAGAACCGGAACAACAGATGAGAGAGCAGGGGTTCAGTATCCATGGGAGGGAAAGTGGGGTGACCAGAGAGGAAAGAGGCCAAGTACCTAGATAAGTCCGAGAAGTGGCAGTTGAAGGAGTTTGTGATGGTCACTGGATTATTACAATGCACGCCATTTAGTATCATGTCATTTGAGTTGGTCGATTTATTGACTCCAAGGAGAGTTTTGATAAAGGACCAGAATTTCTTGGAGTCCCCTGCAACTTTTATTAAAAAGTCTTTAAAGAAAGAGCTTTCAGCAAGGTGAGTATTCCTTTTGCAGGAGTTTCTCAGGGCCCTGTAGCGATTGTAGTCTGCCCGAAGCCCTGAGGCCTTGAAACAGTGCCAGCTTTTGTCCCTGCCCCTAAATTGAGTAAGAAGATCTTTAGAGAGCCATTTAGTTTGTGTACCTCATATATGGCGAGTGACATGGGGAGCGTGGTGGTCCTTGAGATATCCAAATTTTGTAAGAAAATAGTCTAGAGCTGACTGAGCATTAGAGGGAGGCAAAGATAGGTGACCAGTCAATCCAAGAGAGATGCTGCATAAATTGTTTCTAATTAAAGTTGGCCAGATTTTGGAAGGTGATAAGTTTCAGAGGCAGAGAAGGTTGTCTAGCAGCACACCAGATGCAGAAGATTGGGGAGTGGTCACTTATAGCATCTGCAAGGGTACAAATGAGACTATACCATCGAGTCGGTTCATGAGGACCCTGTCAATGAGAGAACTAGATCGAGGGGGAGCCATGACCCTATTTGGGTCAACGATTAGTTGGTGGAGGTCATGACTTAGTATGTCTTTCCTTATGAAACTTGTGAAATAAATAATAAATACATAATATTATTAGTTCAAATGTTTAGAGATACATTGTATAAAAAGCTGCTATGAAAAAAATTATATTCTAGTCCAAACCAAATTATATAGCTGTTATGTTTTAACATTCCTGTGCTTATCTCCATCAACTGTCACACTGGGTAAATGCATAGCTCCATTGAAATTTAGATGCTAATGGGTTAATACATAGAAAAAAACTTGTTGTATGAAGAATGGATTCCATTGACATTTGAATGCATTTAGAAATTTAAATTAGTATTATGGTTTGCAACACTCTATGTAGAACTATTTTCCATTTGATACTTATTCATTTAAAGGCCTCCAATGTATAACCTTGTTTAAAGTTTTTTTTTCTGTTTTTAACTTTGCTGTCTTAATTTTTTCGAAATACTAGCTTATTATCCAATTTATATGCATGCCCATTTTATGATCTCTGCCATTTCAATTCAAAATGCTTTCCCAGAAAACTGTTAGTGGTAATTTTCTGAAAAGTGATTTTGTTTCATTGCAAAAGGACAAACCTGACACCAAGTCCATGAACTGACCTATAATAATCTGTTACTTCATTGAGTAGTTAACTGAAATAAAAAAAAAAAATTAGTCTCCAAGGTCACTTTACTATGTTCTCAGTAAATGTTCCATCCCAGTGGATCCATAAAAGTGAACTATAAAAAGAATTCAGAAATAATCCTCTATAGAATTGTAAGATTGAATCACCTTTACCTTTATTTATCCTTGCCTTCAGGATATGCATTGGCTTGGTCAACTAGACTGAACTTAGAACAAAGCTTGGGACTAAACTGTTTTTTTATACTTTACCTCTTGTCTACTTTACTGATAAAAGTGATAAGCTTTGTGGATTTTAGTTGAAGTTGGCTTTCTGATACATGAAAACTGTCCTATGAAAAGTGCACAGAGGTCAAATTTAGGAATATCAAAACATTTATTAAAACATCATAATATTGATTGGGCTACACAACATCAATAAAAGTAGACCAGTTGCCTTCCTAGAAAAAGACATTCAACTTGACACCTTGTTTTGGTAAACAGTAAATGTGCAAAATGGTCAGCTGTTTTTACAGACAAGCTTAATTATTGCCTTTTATATATGATGTTATACAAAATCATATTCATGTGGCTTGTGATAATAGAAATTACATGGCAGATGGCCGAGGGAAACAGTTGAGGGCTATGCTGGTCACCATCTGGAGAACATGATGGGGTTAGAGTTTCCAGGGTGCCACTAGACATTATTGACTACTTTGGATGGGACAGGGTGAGGGTTGGGGTGAAACAAAACTGAAGGGATTAAAACCAGTAATTTCTACTTAAACAAGTTCTGATCAGAGCTGTTATAGCTTTGGAGAGCTTTTGGGATGCTTTTACCCATTATGTCTAATGAATTTGCACAATGCAGATATGCTGAGTGGTAGTTTCAATGTGGTCCTCTTTTTATACATTTTTACAATGTATTTTCATAGATTATGCCTGCTGATTGCTATATATTTAGCCTGGATAGTTCACAGAAGAACTAGCATCTTATTTTTGGGTGGCAGAGCACTAGCAGTAGGACCCTGGAATGTATCATACAGTATATAGGCATGAGCTGTGTGCAGGCTATAACACCTCAGGTGCTCACATGCGGATCCTTTGGCCCATTGGCTTTGCACTGCTCATTGTGGTTGACAAGTGATGCTGCACCCACTCACACAGGTCCTGGAACAGGCATATTATAGCTGACCTCCCATTCATTTGTACAATCAGGGAACTGCGGATGCACTATCCATAGCCTGGAGCATAAACTGCAAATGGCATTGCAGGATACCGCACCCCATGGCACCCAGGATACCTCAGCAGTCCAGTCTGGGTGGCATATTACACAGGCCAGTAGCATGTGAGGTGGGTGCCTGAATCACAGCACCATCTGAAATGGTGACACGATATGGGCGAAAGCCCGGAAGGTGAGGGGGCAGGGAGGGCGACCGGATGTGGTGGAGTGGGCGACCCTAGTGACAGGATTTCGCTCGTGTACGTGCACGTGGGGGGGGGTGAGCATGGTGAGCGTGGCCTGGGGGGTGGAGGGGATGTAGGGGGTGGCGCTGAGGTCCGCTGCTGAGCTGTGCCGTGGCATAGGGGATTGACCTCCACTTGTGGTGCTGGGGTTCTAGGTTCAGGTCTGGGTCTGGGCGCTACTGTGCTTTTCTTGTGCCCGGCCTAGAATCTTATTTTTTTTTACTTTCACACCCCCACCCCAGACATGCACCCCCCTGGAGTTGAGAATCCTTAAGTAGGGCAGTGCGGGGGTGAAGCCCCCCATGTGGAGGGGTGTGGGTGGCACTGGCCCCTACAGAAAGCAAGTATTTTTAGTCCCCAGCACCATTTTTCTGTGCGACGGGTTTGTCAGGGTGGTGATATTGTTTTCGACGCCCTGATGTCACTCTTCTGCAGGTCACCCTTTCGCGGTCACCCACATCACATAAAACCCACAGGGCAATGGGGGAGTGTGGGCCTGCAGAAGTGTGTAACTTTAGGAAGATATAACATTGACAAGGCATGCATTGGAGGTATGTCAATTCCCTATTACGGTTTGCCAGGGACATACACAGGGCTGCATACACTGGTTAGTCCACAGCTTGTGTAGTGCCCCAATGCATGATACAGCCACTTGGGTCATTCCAGAGTGCAGGTCCCAGGCCCGGGTCCAGTGCAGTCAGCAGCTGGCTGTGGCAGGGTGTGGAGGGCAGTGCCAATCTCCACAACAGGTCAGGTATGGGGGGAGCGGGGTTGTCTACATACCAAGGTTGTGGGTGGGAGCCCTCTATGCTATGGATATGGACTGTGGTTTCTTCTGGTGCAATTGGTCACGCGGGGCCCTACACTATGGAGCTCTTTGGGGATTGAGTTGGAGTGATCTGGGATGGGATGGGGTACCTTTAGTCCACCAGGGCTGCCAAGTTGTTATGCATCTGGGTGCACTTAGGCCAGCTATTTATGGCCTAACTGTGGGCTGCGCTGCTCTAGACTGCGAGAGGCACATTCCCAGTATGCTGCAGCACTGCATATGCATGGAAATGCACCCTCGACTTGCACGGCATACTACTTATGTGCACCCTGGCCCATTCCCTTGAAGCCAGCACATCCTGCATGTTTGACTGTCATGCTGTGGTACATTGTTGGAGTTGCGTGGCACATCTCCCTTTTCTGCCAGGATGCACCACACATCTCCTTTGAATATGGGGTCCCTGGACTATGCTATCCTGAAGAAATACATTATCAAAATGGTAAGATCATGAATCCACTGAAAACAAGATATTGCATCTAATCTGGGACAGCCTGAGTAAATACAGTGCAAAAATGTATAAATGAAGATCCCTATAACAATTTATTTATTTAGCTTTTGTTAACTGGGTAGGTACACTAAACAAGTTATATGCCTATTTTCAGAAACGACCCAGGAGAGTACAACAAGTAATACAGATACATCAGAAAAGAACAGCAGGTAAAGCAAGTACATTGAGTAATATAATACATTGAGTCACAAAACAGTAAGGCATGGAGTGAACTACTATGGCAGAAATTGGTAAAGTACATATAATCAACAATATGTAGTCTATGTGAGATTGAATGCTACAATGAGATGTAGCATCTCCCCTGTGCTATCCAGGATACAAAATATAGGGTAATAAATATTCAAAGCAAATCTACTCTAAACTGGACTTCACTGTGTTCACTGACATAAACACACAGTTTCTTTATTGCTCTATAACATATTAGAAAACAGTATTTATTTTGAATGTTGTGGCCATGAGGATGGTGTGTGTGCACGAGTGTGTATGTGTGTGTGTGTGTGTGTGTGTGTGTGTGTTTGCTGTAGCTCAATGTATTTTTTTCCCAAAAAGCATAGTAGAAATGCCAGCTGATTGCTACATATTAAGTCTGGATAGTTCACTGAAGACCTGGCATATGTCTGAGACAGTGCTTATCAGATAGTGTCTTTAAAGGTTAAAAAAACAGTGTAAATTATAGATTTGCTGGGAAAGGGATGATATTTATGAGGTATGAATCTTTCTTGAAATACAGTACACTCCCAAGTGAAACTAGTAGTAAGAAGCTGTTTAAATGCTAAGTATTATAAATGTGCAAGTTGTTGCATTCCAAAGGGGGTGAACAAATCTCCAGTTTATTAGGCAACCAATATTTAACAAATATTTAACAAGCAGTTTCAGTTTCCTAATGGCATCTGATAAGCAGCTTGGAGATACTCTGTAACAGGAAATATTCACTTTTCATTTTGTTTTCACTATATTCGCTGGTTCCATATTAGAGTGAGACTAAAAAGACAGTGAATATTAGGTAGATCACTATATAGCAGCACTAGTGTTCCACCAATGAAAATAAGAGAAAGTGAATACTGTATGTGGGGGTGTGCTTGGAGTGCTAAATATAAAGGGTGTGAATATAAACTGCTATACTGTATGTCTCCAACATTCTTAACAGAAAGAAGGGAGTATTTTATTTCAGTTGGCATGGAAGGATACATTGAAAAGTCCAAAACATGTGTTCCACGATACTCAATTTTCCTGGTACAGATAACAAGTGGTTCGGTCCTCAGCCACAAACAGGGAATGTTGGAGTTCAGCAGCACTTCCCTATTCAGGCGCTATCTGTGGACAAAACACTAGCTCTGACCTGGGGGCCAGGGCTAGTCTCACCAAGTAATTGTTCATGTTTCCCCATTCTGCCAAACATGTTTGTTTTAGTAACAAAAAAAAAGAGATATTTTGGCTTCTGGCACAGTGCCAAAATCTGACCACATCGTTTTATAGACACCACGTCTCAGATCTAGCCCTTTAAGTCACCAAAATATACTATTACAGAGACGAGCCCCACTCCACACCCACAATCCATGATTTCAGAGTGGGAATAGCTAATAGTTACAAATCCAGCAAAGTATAGTCACCCTGACTCCTGCAGCACATCCTTCTCTCAATACACATTCATTCTTCTGGTACAATGATCAAGGCACATGACCAAGAGAAAGGGGGTCGGCATAGCACTCTGTGTTATTAATGATGTTTGTCTGACTCACCAATGTGTCTGCCTAGCATAACTGATGATGCAGACTGCTCCACCCACACATTCCGCCTGATCACGAGCCCCCATCATATCAGAAAAATAACTGTGATAATTGGAGAGAGAATACTGTGGGAGGGGAAACTGAACTCGCCTGGATGTTTGACTTTTGACCCCTCCCCCTGAATGTGAATTGGTGATCAAGAGTGGCTCATACTTGCAATAAATGTATATGGAATGGGGTGTTTGTATAACAAGAGAGATGTCTGTAAAAATACATGGTTGGCTCACAGCACAGTACAAGAAATCAGAATTTATTTGTGTTACAAATGTGTCTGTGAATGGGGGAAGGTGGAGGGTGGAGAATTATTCTGGTGGGAAGGGTAGAATAATATGTTCAGTTTTGTAGTTTGCTTTACCCCAATGCTGTCAGTTGAAGTTTTTCTTGCTGAATTCTCAAGGTTGAACTAAAGAAAAGGGCTCCAAATCAAAGCTGAATTGAATTTGTCACTTTTCACCTTCTCTCGCTCCTTAGGTGGAGATGGGAGAGCCACTGGACATAAGTGTAGCATAGTGGTTAACAGAACTGGGTTGCAAACCTGGAGAGCTGGGTTTGAATCCCACAGCCATCACTTGCATGATGTGTGAACATAAGCAAGTCATTTAACTTTCCAGTGCTTCCAGGACACACCTGTAAATGAGCTTTGGTTTACTGTGTCTTTCCTTTTGGCTCAGTGTGTTTTTCCTGGCAAAAAATTGTAAAATAAACAAAAGAAAAAAAACATTAAAGACCACTTGGCACAGGACTGGGATAGACAGCGTGTGCCACTGGACACCAGGACCTGCTTAACAAGAACAGCAAGAACAGGTGAGCGAGGATATGCTGCTTAACAAAAGGAAGTTCTTGACATTGGGTGAGATAAGTGAGGAGGTACCACTGGCTATTAGAGTGCTATATTTATCTTAATATTTGGTTACATAAAAAGTAAGAAAGCTTATGCTTTCACTAATAGTCATATTTATTTTGCTATGAAACTCAATACATTGGGTTTTGGGACTTGTTACCTACACCCCATGATGTAGCACGGGTAGTCTCAATTTTTAAACTAGTTATGAAACCCAGTTCTTCAGCTCTTCAATCTTTAATGTGAGTGAGAATGAATAATCTTTTGAAGTTTTTTTGAGAGTTTTATAAGCTAAATGTATTTTAGTATTTGTGAATTTTGCACTATCATTTTGTGCAGATAGATCCCTACGTCTTTATTTAATTGACATGCTTAGTTCCTCCCTCAGAATTCTACAGACATCAGTTAAGAGCATATCCCAAATGAAGTGGATACATTTCTTTTGATCAAAAGTTTATTGAGGATTATAACAAGAAGGTCAATGTGCATGTCATCTTACATTAGCAAATATTCATCATTTCTAGCCAGAAATTATAAAGAATACCCTTGGAAATACAACTCTGGTAGACATTCAAAGAGAACAACATAAGGGCATATGGGAATGAAGCTACTATTGTGCTAAGGCTATATTTCTCCATTGTGAGATCAGAAACATAGAACCATAGAAGTTAACGGCAGATAAGGACTGCAAGGCCCATCCCGTCTGCTCATTTCTTTTTCTACTTTATGAATGTGCTATCGGCCTTTGCTCTGTCAATGGCCTATCTATTCATAATCATCTGTATTGCTCCCTTATGCCTATCCCATGCCTGTTTGAAGTCCTGCACTGTATTCATATCCACCACTTCCTGAGGTAGGCTGTTCAATGCATCCACCACCTTTTCTGTGAAAAAGAACTTCCTCACATTACCCCTTAATTGACCTCCCTCTAATCTCATGCTGTGTCGTCTTGTCCTGCTATTTTTCTTATATTGAAACATGTTAGACTCTTTCACCATGTTAATGCCCTTAGGGTGTTTGAATGTTTCAATCATATCACCTCTGTCCCTCCTTTGCTCTAGGGTGTACATATTGAGCTCTGTTAATCTGACCTCATATTTTTTCTGATGCAGTCCCTGCACCATTTTGGTTGCCTTTCTCTGGACTGCCTCAATTTAGTTAATGTCCTTATGAGGGTGTGGCCTCCAGTACTGCACGCAGTACTCCAGATGGGGCATCACCAGTGTCTTGTAAAGAGGAACTATTACCTCCCTCTTCTGACTTGTGGTACCCCTACTAATACACCCCAACATCCCCCTAGCCTTGCCTACTGCTTTAGTGGTCTGCTTGGATGATTTCAGGTAATCTGTGATGATGATGCCCAAGTCTCTTTCTTACCTTGTGACTGCCAGCAACTCCCTTCCCAGCCTATAAGTGGCTTCAGGGTTTCTTTTAACTATGTGCATGATCTTGCACTTCTTTGCATTAAACCCCAGTTTCCACTGTTCCAACCATTTTGCTAGTTTATCCTGATCTCTTCTCATTCTACCCACCCCATCTGGATCATCTACTCTGTTGCAGATCTTGGTGTCTTCTGCAAACAGTCAAACCTTACCCTCCAGTCGATTTGCAGTGTCACTGATGAAGATATTGAAGAGGACTGGCCCCAGAACTGATCCCTGAGGTACCCCACTTGTGACTTGCATCTCTTCTGACTATATACCATTTACCACCACTCTCTGTTTTCTGCCCATCAACCAGTTTGCCACCCAGTTGCCCAATGTCTGACCCACCCTGAGCCTACCCAGCTTATTAATCAATCCTCTATGTGGAACAGTATCGAAAGCTTTGCTGAAGCCAAGGTAGGCGAGATCAACTGCTCCTTCTTGGTCCACCACTTTGGTTACCCAGTCAAAGAAATCTATGAGATTAGTTTGATAGGACCTTCCTTTTGTAAACCCATGCTGTCTTGGATCCTGTGCCCCTATGGATTCCAGGTGTTGCATTATCCTTTCCTTGAAGAGTGCCTCCTTAATCTTGCCCACTACTGAGGTAAAATTGACTGGTCTGTAGTTCCCTGCCTCCTCCCTGCTACCACTCTTGTGGAGTGGGGTCACATGAACCCTTCTCTAGTCTTCTGGGACCTCTCCTGTGCTCAGAGACTCACTAAACAGTTCTGATAATGGCTCTGCTAGTTCCACCCTTAGCTCCTGTAGTACTCTGGGATGTATGCCATATGGTCCCATTGCCTTGTCCACCCTAAGCTTATCAACCTCTTGTAGAACCCATTCTTTGGTGAAGGGACTAGTGCACACCTCCCTCCCCCCCCTGTGTCCATGGTGCTGAGCTGTGGGCCCTGCTTTACCTTCTCTTCAGTAAATACTGAGCAGAAGTATCTATTTAGGATAGATGCTTTTACATGGTCCTCCTCCTTACATGCCCCCTTATCCCCTTTGATCTTAATAATTGGTACAGGTAAATGCAAGAGTGCAATAAGACATGAAATGTGTATGTTACTAGTTCATCAATGTCTGGGGATGCTCTGCCCTGTGCTGTCCTGTTTTAGTTCTCCCACAGTTGTGATGCACTGCTTGCCTCTGCCCTGCAGGGGAGTGAGGTGTGGCTAAGATGGTGTCCTCTGTCTGTCAGTTGGTGGTGTGTTTATGTTGACTTCTTAGAAATTCTGGAATAAAGACAGCCTCTGGCATTTTGTAGTATGCTGTCAACAGATAGGGTCCCTACCTAGACTGGTATTTCCTCATATTATTAGTAATCGTGTAGTACATCCTCTTAAAGTTGGAGGCCTTGCCCAGCTCCATGAACCATTCTGTTAGATCTGGGGGTTGCTGCTCCCTCTAGTGTCTAAGGGTAATGTGCATCACTCTGACTAGGGCCTCTAGGATCCATTTTCTAGATTCCTAAGGCATGGGATTGTGTGGGGTGTGTGGGCTTGTGCTAATACCCAAGCATCACCAGCTCAGGTGATAAGACCAACGGGGAATACAGAATTTCTCTGCATGCATCCCACACTTCATGCCAGAAGAGCTGCAGTCTTGGGCATGCCTACAGTAGGTGGGTGATTGTCCATGTACTTTCTCCACAGCACCAGAAAGCACCTGTGCTCATATGGCCCCAGCTGTGCAGCTGTTGTGGCATTCTTTGCCACTGGTGTAGCATTTTGAACTGTGTGAAGCAATTGAGGGTGGCTGCTCTGTGGATCTTGCTCCAGCACTTGTGCTGCATCTGTTCTGTGATGTCACTGCCCAGCTCTGCGTACCACCTGAGGCACAGTTTCTCAGTGCGGTCCAGTTGTAGTTCATTTAGACATCTGTATGCTTGGCTCCCGGTGACAGTATCAGGCCTCGCTTGGTAGATAAGGAATTCTATCCAATTTGTGTGGTGCAGGATGCTTATCCTTCCTATTACTTGACTGAGGGTGTGCCTCAATGGGAGGTATTGTCAGTGTTGTTGTTTAATGAGGCTGTATTGTACCTGTAATTGTGCAAACATGCACAGGTGCCCTGCACTTCTGTCTTATTGCTGACTAAGGTACCATATCCCATTGGATGCTCAAGTATCCCAGTGAATGGGTTTATTTTCTGTGGTGAGTGACTTGCTTCTCCAGATGGGGAACCTAGTGGAATGTTCTTTGTATGCAGTTGGTGAGTTTGACCCATATCTTCCAGGCATGAACTGTGTCTGCAAGGGTTGGATGCAACTTCAGGGTCTTTGGCTAGTCCTTGAAATGTATGGTGGTGTCTAGGGACACCCTTAGGAGTGCTTCCTCACAGTCTGCCCAATTAGATTTGTACTTGGAGAAATTAACTGTGGCTGTCTATGCCATTTTGTGCAGTAAGTATGCCTAATGTTTTCTCCAAAAAGTCGAGAATGAGATTCCATCTTAATGCCAACTTTCTCTCCAGGGAGAAGGCTGTGGATTCAGTAATATTAGTAAACACCTTTGCCTGTGCACCCTGATACAGCATCTCAACCCATCCATTAAAGGTCTTCCTGATACCAAAACGTTTGGAGGGTGTGAAAGAGGAACTCCCATTCCACGCTGTTGAATGCCTCCTCACCATTCAATGACACTAATACAGCTGGAATAAGTGGACATGCTGCTTGCCAGATAAGATTTTGCAGTTGCCTTGTGTTGTCTGAGTCTTGCCTTCAGATTATATGAGTTTTTAACTGTGGGAGTAACTGTAACTCATACCATAGGATCAAGCCAGTTTTCCCTAGAGTCAGGACCATTTTTTCATCAGTGCGGAGGTGGTGGTCCATGCTGTTTGGTGCTGTGTAGGGCCAAGCAGGCAAGAGGAGGAGAAGGAGGAGGAGGCTGTGCTGCAGCTTGTTGACTAGAGCAGGCATGCTTTGCCTAGCTGGTAAAATGGCTTTTTTGTTGTTGCATTATTGTGGAAGTGGAGGCCCATGCTGTTTGTGGCTGTGTAGGACCCGGGCACGCCAGAGGAGAAGGAGGAGGAGGTGGTGCTGTGTTTTGCTGGCTGGAGCAGGCATTGTCTTCAGACATGACATTCAGGGTCAAGGCAGGTACTCAAAAATGCACAAGGAAACAGCAGCACAACAATTGGGGATGGAGAACAGTAAAATGAATGAAGATAACAGAATTATTTGTGAATCATACAGTAAAAGTTTATACTGAAGGGCAACTAAGGAGGGAAACGACACATCTTTTTTTAGTCTTCAAACTCATTAAGGAAGCATCCGTCAGTCTTCCAGACAGGAGTCATCACCAATTGGAAATTCTTTCTCCATTACTGCTTCATCCACCTCAATGATACAAAATGATTTGCTAGTGACGAGTCTGAAAACACCTTCTTTTTCATTATCACTGCCATAGTAGGAACATGGACATGATTGTCTTATGCAGAATGTGATCCTCGTTCATTTTAATAAATGTTAGCATGCCATAATTTTTTGGTGACAGATTAGTGTACCTGTCCCACACAATGGCACCAGCCGAACTGAATACACATTCTACACTTACACTTGAAGATGGGCAGCTGAGGTATTTCATGGCAACCAAGGTCAATGCTGACCACTCAGTGATCTTCCTGCTCCAGTACAGTAAGGACTTACTGGCAATTATAAGGTGCCTTGTGTCCAGCAAATACACACATACCATGTGTTCCACTCCTAGCAGACCTGCTGCTTCATCCTTCTCCTCCTTTTCCTTTTCTTACATGTCTGCAACTTCAACCTGACTTAAAACATCCCAAATGGGATTTGTCTTTTTTTTTATTTTAAGGTGCATGTGTTTTCAGCCCCTTTCCCATGTGAGGAGGTAGCAACACCCAGTCTCTGTACAGTTTCATGTTGTGCTTTAAATACAAGTGTCTTTAACATTTGTTCCCCTTGTATACTTCTTATCAGAAGTTCTGTCAGCTTTTGGACCTGCTGATGCCCACCTTCAATTATTGAAGCCAGCCCATATTTATAGTAAGGGACTAGCATAATGGCAATCCCAAACTCTTCAAACTTCAGAATGTTGGAAATATGTGTACTAGAGTCTAAGATGAAGAGCATGTGTTCCATTAAGGCACAACTTCCACTGCTACCACCTACCTCTAGCTGCTGCTACACATTCAGGCTATACTGGATACACTTGGCTCACATTCTAAGAAAACTGCTACTGATCTCAGGAGATGTTCACCTGAACCCAGGCCTGCCTATTGCCAGACCACACTTGAGGTTGGGTCATATCAGGATATTTACATTGAACATTCACAGTCTTCTTAGCAAACTGCCACATTTTCAGGCCTGGGTGTAGCTACTTCAACCTGATGTAATAACTCTGACCAAAACCTGGTTCTCACTGAAGGCCAGTGATGCCACCACTGCCCTAAATGGCTTTACAATGGTGCTGCAGGACAGACTGGCCAAGAGAGGTGGGGGATGCTTAGTCTATCTGAAAAATGAGATAAATGCCCAAGTTCTGCCCTGTAGCTTCCACACCAAAGAGGCACAAACACTAAGCCTAAAGCTCACCCTGGTCCAGCAAAATAAAGTGTTAATAGTATCCACTGTGTACATACCACCTGGTAGCCATAAGACAGGTATACAACAAGTGTTAAGCAACCTTGAGCAGTTAAAGCACAATTGGTAGCATTTAATGTTCTTTTAACACCAACTGGCTGTCCAATGATGCCCTCGCAGTTCAAGACCAGGTATCTGGTCTCTACCTTACCCAACTGGTCACACAAGCTACCAGACTAAATTACAAAACTGGCACAAGCACTCTAATTGATTGGCTCCTTGCAAGCTGCCTGGAATATATCTCTGAGGTCACTGTCCTTCTGAACACCTTCAGTGATCACTCTCCAGTAATGTACACTTGGTCAAATAAGTCCAACAGTAGTGCTTCCCAGGTCACACAAAGCCACTCCCTGAGACCTGGGCAACTGGATTACTTCAGGCAATGTTTAAAGCTTGTGGATTGGTCACCTCTAGAAAGGGCTGAGGATGGTAACCAAGCCCTCAGCTTCTTTGTCATGATGTTCAACAAGGCCTGAGGCATCTTTGCCCCCTATAAAACTAAAAAAACTAGAGGAGCTACTAACCCATGTCTCACAGGCTCCCTCCTTGAGCTCATGCTGGAAAGTGATAATCTCTGGCATAAGGCCAAAGCAATTTGCAAAATAGCAGACCTTATATGTTATAAGATGGCTAGAAATAGATGCATAAGACTCATCTGTCAGGCCAAGGCAACCTACTACAACAATCTACTAAAAAGGAACTGGGGATGTGGGAAGGGGTTCTGGGACTCTGTAAAATCACTCACAGGGAAACCCTCCAAACCTGAATCAGGGCTAATAGTCACCACCACAGGGACACATCAAGAACCAGGAGACATAGCCAAAGCTTTTAACTTGGCTTTCACTGATCTAAGCTTGGTACTTCCTAGAGCCTACCTGATCCCCTCAACTCTACATCTTGATCTCACCACCCCCTTGATGCACTTGGCCAAGGGCAATATCCCCCCATTCAACTTCAAGCAGCTCACTAGCAATGATACCACCAAATATGTTAAATGTGTACTTGGGAAGACAAAGATGGGGAGCAACCTTATTGAAATGAAGCTGGTGACACTTGCAGTAAGTGAACTGACAGATACACTTACTAAAGTCTTTAATGCCTCACTAAGGTCAGGAGTGTTCCCTAACATGTGGAAGAAGGCGCATGTCACCCTGGTCTTCAAATCAGGTGATGCCACCAACCTGTCTAACTACAGGCCCATCTCCATTCTCCACCCCCCCATCTAAAGCCCTAGAATGAATTGTCTCTGACCAGCTCATGGTTTATCTGCTGAAATACAACCTCCTCTGTGCCCAGCAACATGGATTCCATAAAGACCATTCCATGATCACTGCCCTGGTTGACTTCACCTTCAAAATGTACAATGCCTTTGATGATGGTCTGGCAGTGGGATCTATTTTTATAGACCTTACAAAGGCATTTGATACAGTCAACCAGCAACTCCTCTTACCTACTCTCAATAGGACTGTCCATAGATACGGTTAAATGGTTCAAAAGCTACCTCTCGGGCAGGGCTCAGCGTGTCTAAATCAAAGGCACTCTTTCTAAACAAAGAGAGGTGAATCTAGGAGTATCACAAGGCTCAATACTGTGGGCGATCCTTTTCAGCCTCTTCAAAAAATTCCCTGCCCTCAGTGTGCCCAGTGCACATCGCGTTATATGCTGATGATGCGGTTGTCTCAGTAGGTGGGAAAAACCTGCCGTCTATCACCCTTGAACTAGAAGAAAGTTTCCACAGGCTTGAGACTTTGTTTTCTAATAATAAATTGTTGCTCAATTATAAAAAAACAAGAGCATGCTTTTTACGGTTCCACAGAACCGAAAGAAACTTGGGAAACTGGAGGTACGGAATAGCAAGGGGGTTACACTGGAGTGGGTTGCCACCTTTAAGTATCTCAGAGTTCACATGGATAATGCCCTCTCTTTCACAACCCATGTCTACCATGTAATCAAAATGGTCAATGCAAAACTAGGTGTCCTCTATCGACACCGTCACTACATGCCGTCTGATGTCCTAAAGATGGTCACTAACTGCACAGTCATATCTACCATAGACTATGCCTTATAATCTGTGGTGCAGGTACTGACACAGCCCTCAAAAGGGTAAATGCCCTGCTAAATAAAGCTTGTAGGCTTGTCCTGGGTGTTGACCACTTATACCACACTTGTGACCTCTATAAAGCAACTGGATGGCTACTCCTTCACCTCAGAGCCCAATACCAGGCTTGCCTTCTGGCAAAGAAAGCCATGCTCAGGCTGGCACCTGGGTCCACATCTTGTCTGTTCAAATTAAATCTGCCAGCTGTCAGTACTCAAAGTGCTTCAAAGGTAGGTCTGATGATTCCCTTTATGTGTACCTCAATAGCCTAGAGATCTCTCTCCTATAGAGGGCCCAAGTGGATGAATGATCTCCCCCTGACCTTATAAACTGTAGCAAGGTTGGCAATTTCAAAGCTGGACTCAAAGCACTCCTAAATCTCGACTGTATATGTGAGTACCCTAACACAACCTAACCCATTTTCCAACATTATAAGAGAGCCCGAAACACTCCAATACAAGCACTTGAACTGTCTCTAGTATTCCCTCACACCCCCATTGTAATCTACCTTTATCCCCTTCCTGCCCACCCCCCTTGGTCCCATCCCCTTATGTCCTCTCAAACTCCTCCATATCCTTGTCCCCACCCTACCCACCCTCCCACCTCTCTGCACTACTACCTCCCCTTCACTACCTACACCACTTGACTGCCCTACTCCAATTTTCTCCCCCATCCCCTTTCCCTCACCTCCATCCCTCCTCCCTGAATGACAAAGCCCTCTCAGGCTGCCATTCATTTTCAGCTTCAACAAAACCTCACATTCTGGTGGCCTTGCCTCACCCAAGCACTAGCTCACTGTAGTTCTCCTGCTGATTTATGCTATTTATGTAGGACTGCTGGGGAAATTTCTATTTAAATTTCTTGATGATTTGCAACCAAAACATAACTTGACAATTAAGCACAATTATTTTATTTTCTTATGTATATTTTGTAACAATGAATTCATGTTCTCTTACATACGCTTATGTATTTCTGTATATTTACTGTTATAGTTCATTCTGTTCTGTACTATGTGTGACTTAGAGCCTTTGTAAATGAGCCTTTGGCTCAAAGGTTTTAATCCCAAACTGCAATAAATAAAATAAAATTCACCAGTGTCTGCCTCAACACATGTAGTAGTGGAATGGCCTGACTGATTCAGGCAGTTTTCCCGCTCACTGCCTATGTTGCATGTTTGAATGGCCAGAGATTCATGATCAGTCCATCCATTTTAGCACCACTGCTTTGTTGTGAGACACATGAATACTCTAGTACTGTCATGGCTTGGACGCAGCAGTAGTTAGTCAGATATTGCTTTATATTGCTTATATAATTGCTCCATCATGTACAGGGTGGAGTACCATCTGGTGACAACATTCAGCTTCATATGGTGCTGAGGCAGTTTCTTCTGTATCTGCAGCTGATGGAACTGGTCATGGGCCTTCCTGGAATGGGTAAAGTGGGTACAGCTGCAACAGGACACAGTCAAAATGTTCTTGATATCCAGATGGGTGAGAAACTGCTGCACAATGAGATTAGGGCCACATGCCAGGCATGGCACCTTGAAAAATCCCCCCATCACGGAAACATTTCACATTAGAGCCATTATTGCTTACACTGAAACCTGTTTTAAATGAATGGGGGTGAAGCCAGTCATCAATCTAGGTAGGGAGCTCTTCCAGTATTTTCTCACACATGTGTGATCCAGGTGTACTCTTCATTGTCAGTGTGGCATGCTGGTATAGACCCAGAATGTTGCTACCACCACAATTGGGCTTAGTGCAATTTTTGCCATGCCCAGAGTCAAATAGTACCCCAGGTACCTGTGTCCAGTGTGCTACAATGCACAAGCAGGAGCTTCCAGCTGTTTGGCCACTGGTCCACATATCCATGCTGAGATGTACATAAGGCAATGCTGAATGCTTCAGGGCATGGTTTACTGTGTCTGACACTGTCCCATAGAGTTCAGGAATGGCACATTTTGAGAAGTACATTCTTGATGGAATCTGCCATTTGAGACAAGCATGGTTCATCAACCTCTGAAATCCAGAATTCTCTACAAAAGAGAATGGTAACAGATAAATAGCCAGCATTTCAGCAGCTGTTGCATTTAGCTCATGTGCAGTAGTATTACTCAGAAGATATTTGGAGTGCTTGGGGTTGGGCTTCCAAACAGATGGACCTGTCATAGCTGCATTGGTGGGGAGCTTTTTGACTCCTGGGGATTCACTTCTGCTTGAGTGACATCAGCAGTGACTTTAGGGGTTTTCTGCAATGGTGTAACTGTGCTTTTCTGACTGGGGTTGGTATTGCTGCTATGCCCACTACTAGGCAGACCCACAGAATCCTACTCTCTCTATAGTTCTCCTTACTCATCCCTCTGTTTGCCTGGTCTATTGCCCTGTCACCTCTGTTTGCCTTGCCTAATGATGATGAGGGCAAGGGACCCCCTGCACTGGCTTCCTTCTGGTGTTGATGCCAGAGTAACAGATGATTGTTCTTCAGGGGTGTGTGTGTGTCTGTGTGTGTGTGTGTGTGTTGCCCACCAGTGCCTAGGTGGCTGCCTTTTTTACCTCATGTGCTTGACACTGCTGACAAATATCAACTGTCTCATCAGCTGGGACAAGTGTATAGACATCCAAAACTAGTAGTTTTGTTCCCCTTGTTTTAAAATGATGCCAGTGCTTAGGCAGCTGAGGGGAAGGGGTTGAAACTGGTGTTTTTTGGATGATTTGAGAGCCTTACAAATATTCAAGGGGGGGGAGACTTTAGTAGTAGGATCACTAGTGCACACAGGATCCACTGCATCATTTCCATCACCCCCCTTATGCTTTTTATTTCAGGCTCCAAAAGGGCATCCAACACTTCAGCAGCAGCACAGCCACTGCTGTCCTCCTCTTCCACAGGTGTGCCTTCCCCAACCTCACCATCTCCAGGCTCTCTGACCCTCTCATCATGACAAGTCAGATCCACATTTTCTACATCTCCAGCCTCAACCACTGGCTCCAGGCTATCAGGCTCAGCACCACTATCCCCAGCAGCAATGGGACACCAACAACCTCCTCCTAGACCACTGTTTCTTGTTTGGTGGTGCTGCTGCTTCCTTTGTCATCTGCCACATCCCCCTCCAGCGTGGCTGGCACAGATGTGGCAAAGGAAAATTTTGCAACTGCTGTGAACTATTCCTTCACTGCTACCAGCCCCAGACCCCACAGAACACACTGCCACTGCAGCTGCAGACATTGCTTTTTGTAACTGAAGCACTATTTTGCCCAACAGATTTGGAATTCTTTGTTGCCTCCCAGCACTTCTCCCTTTACTTGAGCTTCTCTTCCTGGTCATTCTTCTCTGCTGTGTAACTTAATTTTTTGAAAACAGAACAGGGATTACAATGACAGGGATAACAACAGTGACAGAACTCTTTTTTTTTAACAGCACAGGGATTACAATAACAGGTATAACAACAGTGAGAGAAAACATCTTTTTTTTAAATTAGCACAGGGATTACACCGATAGGTAAAAAGTGACAGCACATTTTTTTAAACATCACAGGGATTACAGTGACAGGGGTCAAAGGGATTATTAGGAATTAGTAATTTACTTTGACACACAGTGATAACACACTGTAACTTTAAGGAAACTATAACTATAAAATCACTAAAACTGCTGCAGTAACGGTAGCAAAATGGCTTACTTAAACACAACAAACTCAAATGAAAATAATCAAAATGAGAAACTACTGTACAGATAAAAAAAATAACAAGAAAGACTGAGGAAACAAAAATCTACCACAAACCTCCTACTTACAAATTGAAAAAGCTCCAAATCTTTCTGGGCTGCCTTGCTACCATGCTGCTACCCTCCCCCACACCACTGCTTCACAGACTACCAAAACAGAAACCATTACTTTAAAGTAAAGTAATTGTAGAAATGAAAGGAAAAGTGTGACTCTCACTGGGATTTGAACACAGGACCTCAGCAATCTGTACTTTAGTTTTTAACCACTGAGCTATGAGAGCTCAGCCAGTTAAGGCCCCTGACTTTTCCCATGTGAATCATGCATACATTCCTTTCTGGTGTTGCAATGAGCAACCAGGAAATCTGTTTACAGAGTCAGATAGCTCCCCCTCTATCTCTCCTAAGTGCAGTATATGCCACTACACAGATACAATGAACAGAAACACAAATCTAGGGACACATGGCCCTCCACAAGAATTTGGGAGCAATTTAGAATCCAAAAAAGCTTAGTTTTTCAATCAATTTAAAGTTTTTTCTTGCTATGAACGCACACACAATTCTAGTCTCTACTCTGTCTTCACAACCCTGCACTGAGAGATAGCCTCCTCTGCATCCTATAGGCTGTTCAGCAACAGGTGACCTCCCTACAGACTGTTCAGCAACATGTGACCTCCAATTCCATAGTACATTTGCAAACTTTGCCTTTGTACCTAACTGTGCAGGTGAAGTTGCAACTTCATGGCTTGTGAGACTTCATCTCTGTGTCTAACTCCACTGGCGAAATTGTGATTTTGCATTGTACTAAGTGATCACTCTTCCGAGAAGTTATGACTTTGCATGGTAGATTCATTTGCAAAATGAGGCAAATTTGCAAATTAATCCACAAAGAGAGGTTTTCCAACTTTGCACAACACTACTTTCCTACTTCTCTTCAGTATCTCTTAAGTGCTTGACACAGAATTAAAAGATGGGTTAAATTTCTTTATTTATTTCTTTATTTCAGAAGAATCAGAACCTTTCAGTCATAGACTCCTTTACAAAGGTTCCACGTCACATATAATAGATCCAGATACACAAATACAGTTAGTACAGATACAGATACAAACACAGTGATTGTTACAGAGTAAAGTTATGTTACAACAGGAATGTTAGGCTAACATTCAGGAACTAGTGCAGTTTGAGACAGTTGCAAAGAGGCTGGAAACTTAACATCACTGAGCTAGTGGAGCTAAGAGCAGTATGCAGAGGCCAGCTAGAGGCCATTGTCAGTAGTAGAGGGACAGGGAGCACCGATTCACGTACAGTCGCAGTCACTTGAGGACCGAAAATGGGCCATAAGGTGCATTTTGAAGTGACCAATTCTTTAATCAAAACGCAAGAAGGAGGGTAGGTTATTTATCCACAAGGGTGGATTTTATTATTATTATTAAGGGTGCCCTGTAGCAAAAGGATCTTTGGAATTGAGTTGTGCCACAGGAAGGGATGGATAAACGATGGGTATCTGAGCTACGGGTGTGCTTAACTTTAGAGTCCAAGGTGATTAAGGAGGTGAGTGATGCGGGGGAGAGGACAAGGGTGATTTTTTTTGCTAAGACACAAGTGTGGAATTTGATTGTTTTCAAGGTTAATCCAATTAGTGTCCTTATATAGCACACAGGTATGGGTGAGTCTGTCACACCCTAATATAAGACGACAGGCCTTGTTTAGCACAAGTCTAAGACTATCAAGGGCTGAGGGGCTTGGCCGTCCAAAAGTCAGAAGGCCATAGTCTAGCAGGAAGAGTACCGAGGAGGAGATAGCAAGTTTAAGGGCCTCAGGGGTAAGACAATGTTTATAGTGGTGCAAGGGCCCTAGCCTAATGTTTAGGGCCTTGGATAATTGATGTATATGCTCATGATAGGTAAGGCCAGTGTCCAAAGTGATGCCCAGGTATTTAAAGGAATGCACAAATTCCAGGGGGGTCAAGGATGTTGATAGTATTTGAGGAAAGAGACCTTTCCTGGAATTCTGCGGATGTGCGAAGAGCATACCTTTGTTTTTTTATAGTTAATAATAAGGCATTGTGAGGCGAACCAGCTTTAGACAGCATTGAAGGAGGACTGGAGGGAGTGGTGGAGTTGAGAGGGGTCTGGGCTGGAGGAGAAGATGACAGCATCATCTGCATATAGTAATAGGTTGGAGGTGCAGGATGCGGGGAAGGAGTTTAGGAAGAGGCTGAAAAGGAGGGGACCCAAAATGGACCCTTGTGGGACCCCTGAGAGGACAGGAGATTTGGAGGATAGTGTATTTCCAATTTTAACTGGAAGGGTTGGTAAGATAGTCTGCAAACCATCCCACACCTTCCTGTGAGAGACCCAGGTTGAGCAAGGAGGTTTGGAGTAGTGAATGGTGGATGGTATCAAGGGCCTTAGTGAGGTCAATGAAGACCGCACCTGTGATGTAGCCTTTATCCAATGCAGAATGGATGTGTGATGTTAGCTCAAGCAAGGCCGTAGTTGTGCTGTGACCTTTGCGGAAACCATGTTGTTGTTTGCAGAGTAGGTCATATTTATTGAGGTGGTCAGTGAGCTGATCCAAAACTATCCTCTCTAAGGCCTTGGATGGGGGGGAAGTATGGAGATAGGGTGGTAATTGTTAGCAGAGGAGCAGTCACCACCTTTAAATATGGGAGTGATAGAGGCGGATTTCCAAATGGTAGGGAATTTACCTAGTGAGAGGGATAGGTTTAGAATGTGGGTGAGAGGAGCAAGGACTTCCTTAAGGGAGAGCCGAAGAATTCTGAGATCAAGGGACTCGGCGTTGGAGGAGGCGTGACTAAGGGCAGCAGTAAGGTATGGTTCAGCTGACTTAGGAGAGATGCGGCGGAAGTAAAAGGGGGGACACCGAGATGAGATGCGGGTGTGCTAGGAGCTGGTGGATCATAAAAGTTTGGGGGGAGAACATGACTAAGGTTGGAGAAGGCATCACTGAAGACTGCAGCAATGTGTGTAGGGTCAGAGGTCAAGGACCCATTTGACATGACTTGGGAGGGGACCAGGTTGGGGACCTTACCACATATTTCCTTAATGTTGTTCCAGAACTTGCGGCCGGAGCCCCAGGACGAGGTTAAGGCCGATTTATAGTAATCCGCTTTTGCCCTGCGAATGGCCCAAGTGCACTTGTTCCGGGCCATTCTATAAGTCTGTCAATCATGGGGAGGCCGGACTCAATGAAGAGATGCCATAATGAGTCTCTGGTTTGCATTAAAGTCTTAAGCTGTTCAGTGAACCAAGGTACGTGATTGCCTTCAACCATTCTTTTCGTGAAAGGTGCATAGAGGTCACATATATTATTGAAGGACCGGGTAAATAGGTCCAGGGCACTGTCAAGGTTAACAGTGTTCAAAATGAAGGACCAATTAATGACTCTGAGGTGCGCTTTTAGTTGTGCCAATTTACCAGGACCAAGTTTACGTTGCACAATTATTTTGGGAGGGGATCTTGGGATTTTACAGAACCAGGAGCAGATAATTGGAGAGTGGTCACTGAGGGCATCAAAGGACAGAAACATTGGTGATCTTGCCCGGGTGATTGGAGAAGATGAGGTCCAATAGGGAGGAGGATCCAGTACGCAGATCCAAACGTGTGGGAGAAGTGACCAGTTGAGTTAGGTCGTGGGCTGTGGCAAGATCAATGTGTGGGGTGGCATCCTTACTTAGCCAATTGATATTAAAATCACCAAGTACAAGTAGTTCCGACTGTGATGGCAGTGTGTCCAGATGTGACAGCAATGCTTGGAAAGCTGATTTTTGGTCCCTTGGGGGAATGTATACTGTTGTTATGTATAAAGGGTTTTGGGCTCTTCCCCGTGCCAGTTTGACAGTGAGGGCCTGTGTGCCAGCCCCCAGTTGAGGGGAGTGGAGTAGGTGACCTTGTAAGGTATCCTTAGTGTAGAGGGCACAGCCACCCCCTTGCTTACCATGTCGATCAGCATGGTAAAGGATAAACCCTGGCAGTGATACAGAGGAATCCGGGGTCCTAGGGGTGAGCCAGGTTTCACACACTGCTATGACATCTGGTTGGTGCTGTAGTACACAACCCAGGAAGGAGTCCCACTTTTTTAGGA
Source organism: Neoceratodus forsteri (assembly GCA_016271365.2). NCBI lineage: Eukaryota > Metazoa > Chordata > Ceratodontiformes > Ceratodontidae > Neoceratodus > Neoceratodus forsteri. The sequence goes on from CM057451.1 coordinate 423,481,574, forward strand.
TGCTACAAATATTGAGAGAAGCAATGTGCAGCTGACCCTGATTGCATTGGGGAGGCATCATGCCATTTGGTGGTCCAAGATTAGGATGGCTATTCCCCGCTAGGAGAAGCAGGAGAAGCAGGAACCTTGAGGAGGGGTACCAGGAACACTTCCTCTTAACAAACAGGGATAACAGGGTATGTGGTATAGTTGAGGTGATGGTCGGAATGGGTAGTGCATAGGCCTTAAGGTAGGCCTGAAGGAAGTAGTGAAAGTCTAGAGAGGCCGAGGGTGTAACATGTTGAGGTTTCTGAGTCAGGACAGCCCCAGGGGGGAGTGGCCAGGGTAGAATGACTAGACAGGCAGTCATAGTGAGTAAGTGGAGTGTAAGTTATCTGCCAATCTCCTATAACAGGGTCATGGGGAAGGGGCTCGAGTTTACCCAAAGTATAACTAGCTGCCAAGCATTCAGACTGTGGTCAACTGCAGAGGAGGGGGGTTGGGGGCAACTGGGTACAACAGGGAGGGGAAATGGGCCAGGGGGAGCAAATGGCAAAGCAGCACGATTATAGTAAACATCCTGTCACTAAGAGTTGAAAGCTCAGGGGTGGCCAGTGAAACAAGAGTACAAGCAGTAGAGCAGCCTCTAGTGGTTGAACAATATAAGCTGCTAATGGAGAACTTGGCTGATTGATTAAAGCTGCCTATAAAAGGGAGTGCTCACCAAGCGTGGTGGTGGGGGTGGTGGGGAGCTGACACCCTGCATCGGCGGGGCCAAACTGCAGCAGCAGAGCAGAGTCATAGGTGGAAGCAGCAAGCACGGTGGTTCCCTGTGATTTTCCTGTACCTTGTAAGCTTGCAATCGGGGGTGGGGTGGGGAGGTGCCGTTGCCACTAGCCCTCACGACCTCCTGAGCGTCTGGAGAAAGCAAGACAGGTAAGGCGTTATATGCAATCGTTGTTGGGGAACTAAGGGGGAGGGGGATACAGCAAGAGAGCGTGCATTGGTCAAACTTTAAAGTAAGGTATTATAGAGATCTAGTCTAGCATGGCTCACAAAAATCACAGGAAATAAAATTAGGTAAGTCAGTAACTATTGCTCTCGCTCCAAACTGAGAAATACAGAAACTAATTAAATGTGCAAGTTACTGCTGCTAAGGGCGTTCGCTGTGGGGCAGTCACTAATGCTCCAAACTATGAATCACAAGCTAATTTGCCGGAGAAGCCCTAAGTTAATTGGGGAGCCCAATCTTAAGGACCGGACACTTTGGCAAGTTTCACACTTTAAACTTTAAATAGTTACTGCTGCTAGGGCACTTCACTGAAGCTCCAATTGAGAAATAATACCTAAAAAGCCTTAAAAGTCTTAAAGCACCAGTCAGTATATTGTTAAAAAGGTGCCAAAAATTCAAATAGAGTAGATCTTAAGGCACCCCTCAGTTTATGCAGAAACATCAGGAAATATAATACAAATGTGCCACAGCATGAGACCATTCCCACGGAGTGCAGGTCTTAAGGCACCACTCAGTTTAGCAGAAATATCACAATATGCAGTTAAAAAGAGCCCCTGCAGGAGACTATCTCCACATCTGTGCTGACAGTAAAATGGCGCCAATATTCAAACTGCAGCAGCAGAGCAGAGTCTTAGGTGGAAGCAGCAAGCACGGTGGTTCCCTGCGATTTTTCCGTACCTTGTAAGCTTGGAATCAGGGGTGGGGGAGGCGCGTTGTCACTAGCCCTCATGACCTTCTGGCATCTTGTAAGCTTGGAATCAGGGGTGGGGTGGGGAGGCGCCATTGCCACTAGCCCTCATGACCTCCTGAGCATCTTGTAAGCTTGGAATCAGGGGGTGGGGGGCGCCGTTGCCACTATCCCTCATGACCTCCTGAGCGTCTTGTAAGCTTGGAATCAGGGCGTGGGGGTGGGGGAAGGCACCATTGCCACTAGCCCTCATGACCTCCTGAGCGTCTGTTAACCATTAGTTAAAGTTCTATTTTATTTAAAGAAGCAGTGCAATGAAAAATTATGTTTCCAGAAAGCTAGTTTCTACCACACTTAATAAAAAGATTAATCTACCTGTCAAATTTACATTTCTAAGTGCATCTCTCGCTGCACACCATAAGGTTTTTGGAATTTCTGAATCCTAACTCTTGCTGGTCTAAAATGCTATTTCTAAGTCAAATGTGGTGGCCATCTTTTTTCTTGAGAAATAAAAATAACTAAATTAAAGAGCAGCTGATGCCTTTGGTAAAACTTTGGAAAACATTAAATTTAGACACAAGTTGGCTTCTTTTTCATATACCTTGAATAGCTTTCTTCTCTCCATTATTTATTACTGAGGAAATTCCCCAAAAATTAGATTTTTCTCCCTCAGAGTTCATCCTCCTCTGTAGCTTATTCCCTACTTGAAATCATAATTCCCTGTTGTGACATCACAGTTGGTTGCCATGGGAATAACTGTGGTGTCACAAGTAGAGTATTATGACATCAGGTTGGTAAGAAGCAATAGGAGTTGATGAACCCTCAAGAAACAAGTATCCTGTTTTTGAAGAAAATGACCTCAGTAGTAAGTAATGAGGATAGGAAATTCACAGCTGATGAGAAATACAAGCTGCTTTGTGTACAAATATTATGTTTTTGAAAGTTCTTCTTGAGGCGTAGGTGGCTGTTTAAAATGTTTACAAAATACTTAGATTTTCTTGGAACTATAAAATCATATCATCAAATAAAATTGGAAGATGCCTGGAACTTTTTAGAGTGACAAAAAAGGTAGAGTCAAATTATGACCAGTTCCATTGCACTGCTGCTTTAATGTAGATGATCACAAAAGATTAAAGCATTATTAAAAGATAAAGGCAAGTTCAAAGGGACATACAAATGAATCATCATTACAATAATCAGCCATTTCTCTTAATTTATACACAACATTTTGTGCACATTTTGCCACAGAATAAACAATAGCAGCATTTGATGGAAATAACAAAAATCAAATTATTTGCTTACAGTGCTAAAATAATTTTTCTAAATCAATAGTTTTAGCCATGATTAGCATTTAAACCATTATATCTCCAGCTTTTGTCATATGGTAGAACGGGCATCTTTTTAAACATTACTAGGGTCCTGTACCACCAGTAGAGTATATTATACTGAAGAAATGTACATTGGGCTTCCCTGTATGAGTCATATGCATGTTCCCAACATCTTTGCATCATTATGACTGTGGGCAGAGCCTACAGCCATCCTGTTTTCACTTGAAAAAAGGTGTTTTCAGTGTATCCTTCCATTCTACAAATCTCCATGGCAGTTAAAGAAATGCACCCTTTTTTCTGTTTAATTAGAATGATGGGCACAGAACTCTAACCTGCTTTTCTTTGAGAGCAAATGTGCACACCTTCCAAACAAATCTAAATATCATTAAAACTCTTCAAGGTGCACAAAAACAACCAGTGTGAAAGATGTTCAGGGCAAAAAGACCTTTCTCATGAGAGTAGTCACTAATCTGAATTCTTTACATTTTGTAACATATGGTTTTCCAAAAAAACTCATTATTTTTCTCCATGAGTGAACACAGTAGGGGCCATGCCAAACAAATGTAAATTTCTCAGAAAGTATACTAATTATCAATACACAACCGATATGAAAGTTGTTCAGGACAAAATGACCTTTTAAATGAGGGTAGTCACTAATCTGAATTCATTAGATATTTTTAAATATAGTCATCCAAAAGGTGGACATTGTGATGGAAAATGAAAATTCAGGTAATCAGATGGCCATAGTTAAAAAAAAATATAATTAGTGCAGTTTAATGAATAGGCTCATTTGAAATGTCTTGTTGTCCTCAACAATTTTCATACAGGTTTATTATCTGTACTAACATACTAACATAATAAAATGCCAGCAGAATAGGCCTAATGGTCTTTTGTGTCTGCTCGTTTGGTCAGACCCCAGCCTGGGAGCTGACCTTGCTGCCCCCCTTGCCTTCTCTGGCTTCTCCCTTCCCAGTTCCGGATATTCTCGCTGCACTGGATTTTGCTTCCAGAACCCTTCACCTATACCTGTCCCACCCCCTCTTGAACCCCTCCACTGTCTCTGCCTCCACCAGCCCCCTGGGCAGTCCATTCCATGGCTCCACCACCCTCTCAGTGAAGTAGCACCTCCTGCTTTCTCCCATGAATCTTCCCCCTCCAGCTTCCACCCATGCCCTCTAGTTGCCCTCCTCCTTCTTTCAAAGCACTGTGACTGCTCCTCCCCTGTTTGCCCCTTCATGTACCTGAAGACCTCTATCATGTCCCCCCAGTTCTGTCTCTCTTCCAATGTGTACATATTTTGCTCTTCGAACCTCTCCCCATAGGTCCTGTCCCCCAAGCCCCAAATCATTTTGGTTGCCCTCCTCTGGACCCTCTCCAGGAGTTTAACGTCCCTCTTTAAGTGTGGCCTCCAAAACTGCAAGCAGTACTCGAGGTGTGGCCTCACCAAGCAGTTATACAGAGAGAGTATCACTTCCCTCCTTCTGGAGGTGATCCCCCTAGCGATGCATCCCAGCATCCTGTTGGTCTTGGGTACTACCCTCCTACAAGTCTCTGAGTTGTTCATCATGACATCCACCACCACCTCCAGGTCCCTCTCAGCCATCGAGACTTGTAGCATTTCCTCCCCCGGGGTGTACACTTGGCCTGGCTTTCTGACCCCCAGGTGCAGTACCTTGCATTTCCCTGCATTGAACCTCAACTTCCACTTTATAGACCATCTTTCCAGAGCCTTCAGGTCCCCCTGTAGGGCCACCCTCCCCTCCTCCCAATCCACCACCACCTGCAGTTTTGAGGCATCTGCAAAGAGACTCATCTCACTCCTGATACCTGTCCTTATGTCAGAGACATAGGCGTTGAACAGGAGGGGCCCAAGGACTGATCCCTGTGGTACCCCACTAATGACCCTCCTTGGGGATAAGACTATTCCACCAACTATGACCCTCTGGGTCCGGTCCTGGAGCCAATTGTCTTTCCATCTGATCATCTGGTTCCCCACCCCCATTTCTCCCAGCTTATACAACAGGCCCTTGTGAGGAACAGAGTCAAATGCCTTTGCTGAAGTCTAGAAAGAGGACGTCAACTGGTCTACCCGGGTCCAAGGCACTCGTCACCCAGTCATAGAACTCCACAAGGTTTGTCTGACACAATTATCCTAGGACAAGTCCATGCTGTCTATCGTCCAGGCACCCTGACTTTTCCAGGTCCCCCCCAGCCTCTCCTTGACAATGCCCTCCATCACCTTGCCCACCACTGATGTCAGGCTGACAGGCCTGTAGTTCCCTGCCACCTCCCTTGATCCCCCCTTCTGGATAGGCACTATATGTGCCACCTTCCAGTCCTGGGGCACCCACCCTGTCCTCAGAGAGATGGTGAAAAGCTCCACCAGGGGTTTTTCTAGGAGATCTGCAAGTACCTTCAGCACTCTGGGATGTAATTTATCCAACCCCAGTGCTTTCTACATCTTAAGGGACCTGAGGGCTTCCCTCACTCTCTCTGCTGTGATTTCCACCTCTGCTACCCCTTCTCCCTGCTTAGCCTTCCCCGCTCTTACCAGTGATGCCTCCTCATCTCCCCAGACCCACCGATTGGTAAGGGTCCCCCCTCCTCAGTATCACTGTCTCCTCCCATGTATGATGCAGCACCCCCCATTTTCCTTGGTGAAAACTGAGGTGAAGTACTCATTTAGTACCTCAGCCTGCTCTCCCGGGTCTTGTGCCCATCTCTCCTCTGTTTTAATCCTGCTAATCTGCCCCTTCACCCTTCGTTTTTCCCCAATGTATCTAAAGAACCCCTTGTTCCCTCTCCTAATTTCCCTGGCCAGGTTCTGCTCCTTCCTAGCCTTAGCCACCCTCACCACCCTAGTGACCCTTCTAGCCATCAGTTCGTACTCCCCTTGATCCCTTTCACTCCTTGAGCACTTGAATTACCTATAGGCTGCCTTCTTTCCCTGCACCACCTCCTGGACCTCCCTGGTCCACCAGCAGGGTTTTCAGGCCCTACCACATTTTTGTCTTAGTCTTGCACAGGTGCTGGTAACATCCTGCACCTCTCTCCTGATTATTTCCAACCTTCTGTCAGTGTCCATGTCTGGTCTAATCACATCCAAATGCTCCTTAAGGATCCTTCCCATTTCCTTAAAATCTGCCCCCCTGAAGTCAGTTACCTCCATCTTTGTGCAATCTTCTACCCCTCCTAGGTCCAGGCAGAACCAGACCGTGGCATGGTCACTCCCTGTCAATGGGTCCCTTACCTACAGGCCCCCAATCTGGTCACTGTCTGCCAGGAGCATATCCAGTACCCACGCCTCCCTGGTCGGTTCCCCCACCTGCTGAGTTAGGAACGTGTCTTGAAAGACATCCAACAACCTCTGTTCCCTGGCCACCGAGGATGTCATAGTCTCCCAGTCTGTTCCTGGCATGTTTAAGTCCCCCAACACCACCACCCTTCCCCTGCCCAATCTGCAGTGTCTCCCAACATCTGCCACCAGACTCTCCTCCAGCTCCTCCGCCAGCACAGGGGGTCAATACACCACTCCTATTTTTACTCTCTTGCTCCCCTTGTTATCAAGGTGACCCAAATCACTTCCATGGTTCCCTCCGCCTCCTCTACTCCCCCTATGCTAATGCAGTTTTTGACTATTATTGCTTCCCTCCCCCCTGTCCTTCCTGAACATAGTGTAACCCTCCAGGTTCAGATCCCAGCCATGTCCTGCGGTGGCCCAGGTCTCAGTGACCACTGCCACATCCACCACTCCCTCAGTTAGCATCATCTGGAGCTCAGGCATTTTATTGTCCAAGCTCCTGGCATTTAGCAGGAGTACCTTCCACCCTTTCCCTATACTTCCATTTCCCCTGCTCGGGTTCCCATGGGGATTCCATTTTTCCCTGGTCTACACTTTACCAGTTGGCCTTTTCCTGCATTACTCCAGCTCCCTTGGGGGTGGAGACAGAGTCCCTCCTTTATCGGACCCCTTCTTGACAGCCTTTTCTCCCATCCCTTCCCCTTCACAAGTTTAAACCCCACTTTTCACCAATGAACCCCTCTAATTTCAACTTAAGGATTCCCCTCCCCTCTAAATTGAGATGGAACCTATCTCTAGCATACAGCTCCTTATCCTCCCAAGTCTCCCCCAATCGCCCATCAACCCATAACCTCTGGCCTCACACCACTCCCTGAGCCACTGGTTTATCTCCCTAATCTTCCTTTTGTGTTCCTACTAGCCCTTGGCACCGGCAGGATTTCCAAGAAGGAAATCATGCACCCTATGTCATGACAGACCCTGGCAAGCTCCCTGAACCTTGCCTGTATCTTTAGCTCGCTATTTCCCTCAATGTAATTTGTTCCCAGGTGGACCAGTATGTCCGGGGTACCCCCACAATCCTTTGCCAGCTAGCTGATATACCTCATGCTTGGCCCTGTCCACTGTTAGTCCAAGGAAGCATTTTGTTCTTACTGGCCAGGTTTCCCCCTCCCTATCCCATATGATACCCCTGATCATAGAATCCCCCAACAGGAGCACTCTGACTGCTCTTTTTCCTCCATTTCCCCCCTTCCATGTCTCTCATCCTTTCTACTGGCCCCTCTACCTAGCCAGCTCCTTGTTCCTCCCCCTATCTGGGTGCCACATGCCGCCCCCTCATTTACCCTTGCCACTCCCTCCTCTCTGATCCTACACCTCTCCTCCTCCCGAGTATCCTTCTGTGCCTCGCTAACTCCTCCTCACTGCTTATGACAGGTCCTTCTCCCCCATCCACTAAACTAGCCTGGCTCATCCTCCCTTCCATCCTGTCTCCGTTCAGCCCCTCCTTGCTTGTCGTGCTCCCCTGGCCTAAACCCTCAGCTCCCTTTACTGTATCCTCCTTGTACTTCTGGTCCTTCTCCTTGCCCTTTGCTCCCAACTGGTCCTTCTCCTTGTGCTTTCCTCCCTCTTCCCACTGGCCCTCCTGCTCTGATCCACTGTTCCCCCCATTTTCCTGCATTCCAGGTTCCCCCCTGTTCCTCCTGCTATCTGGCCCCGCCCTTCTGCCCCCCACTACCTTTCCATCTCTAACCACCCCTGTCATGGCTACATCACCCTCTCATCCTCAAGCAGAAGAAGAGAATTGAAGTGGTTACTGAGCATAAGGTCCGAGCCACCTCCCCACCTTGCTTCCTTCTGTCCAGCCCCAGCCATCTGCATACTTCCCTGAGAATGTTGACCCTCTGGTCCCCCTTTGTGAGGGTCCCCAGTTACCTGCCTACTTTCTTGGTAGTGTCCTCCTTTTGGGACCCCTCTGCCAAGGTCCCTATGTGACCCCAGAGTATTTTCCTGCACTCCTTTCCCTATGCCCCAGCTCCTAGTGCTTGGTGCAACACCATGGGAGATCCCTTGCCCTCTTCCCCAATCATACCTCCCCCCTTCCCCCAGCTGTCTCCTAATCCCCACAACCTCCTCCCTAAGCTGTGCCAGCTGGTAGCACACTCAGCAACCACCAGACTTCCAAGCCCAGTCCAGTATCATGGCTGTCCCACACCCTGTGCACCCCACCACCCTCCCAAAGATGCCGGCCCTAATGACGTGTGGTGCCATCCCCCTTCAAGTAGGTTTCCTTGAGTGAGCCACCATTCCCCACTAGTCCAAGATACACCCCTACTGACTAATCAGATCACCTACTAATTCTAGATACAGTCCCACAGTAAACCAGTAACCCTGTTACTAGGTGAAGTACAACACAGTAAACTTATAAGGGAAGTGAAAAACTCCCTAAGCTCTTCTCCCCTAGCCTTTAAATCCAACCCCCAGTGGCTAGAACTACATGAGCTGCACCTGCAGCCTTTTCCTCCAATTGCAGGGCAGGTGTTCCCCTATAAATAAGCAGAGCTCTGGGGAGGAAGGGGTGGGGGAAGGTCAGATTAGAGCCTACACCCGACTCGCGAGAGAGTTTATCAGCCCTGTGTCTGCTCCTCCAGGCCCTACAACCAAATAACCAGCCCCAAGCAAATCCCACCAAATAGGTTTTAAATCAGAAGAAAAAGGCCTCCACCAGAGCAGCCAGTTACACAGTGAAACATCCAACAAATGATCCCACTTACAGCCACCAAACCAGTTTTCAAACTTCCAACAGCCCCAAAAACAATACCCTGCTAGCCCCTTAGAAGTAGTAAGAAAGAAAAGAAATAACCTTCTACCAAGTAAAATCCACAAGAAACCCTGTAAAAACAACAATAAGCAGCTACTGTACTGAAACACATCTGATCCCGTCCCCTTCTAACACATCTGATCCTGCCCCCTTTTAGTTGTATACTTTTAGAGATATTTACATTTATTTAGCATCCCTACCATAGTACTTCTAAACAGCTTCAAATGTGCAAATTACTTCACCAAGACAGGATTAATTAAATCAAAAGGAAGCTATCCCAAGGTCGAATTTCACTGACTTGAATGTTCACTCCCTGATACAAGCTACAAACCAACTGAAGTTTCATTGTAAAACCCTCTGTGTGTGTCTATGCTAGCATTAGTATATGACAGCGATTAAAAACACAAGGAAAAATAAGCTTAAAAAGCAGCTGACACCTTCAAGAGAACTTTAACAAAACCTAATATTTAGATAAAGTTCAGCTTGTATTTCACATTATTTCATTATTCTTCCTCCCCGTTATATATTGCTGAGGTCATTTGCATGAAAACAGGATTTTTTGCTCCTGAAGAGTTCATCTATTTCTATTGCTGTCTCCCTAACTGAGGTCATAATGCATTGCTTGTGACATCACAATTACTCTCATGGCAACAGAGTGTGATGTCACAACAGAGCATTATGACTTGAAGTAGGGAGTAAGCTATAGAAGCAGATTAACTTTAAAGTAACTGCAAGGGATAAAAATCATGTATTCATGCAGATTTTCTCAGTAATAAATAATGGGGAGGAGAAATCTAGAATACAAATGGAATACAAGCAGAATTTTACCTAATTGTTTTGTTTCTCAAAGATTTCTTTGAGGCATCAGTAGCTCTTTAAGCAATACATAGTAAATAATGTTAAACGTCCTATAAATAAGAAAATATAGATGTGCTAAGTAAAAAAATAGGTTAGACAACAACCTGCCCTACTCTAAGTTAAGCATTCAGCAGCTGTTTCACAGAGTGGTGTCAATCAAATTTTACGCAGTGTACTGTTCAGATACATTTTTCTTAAACTATATGTACAGTAAATCCATATTACTCATGAATAGTCAAACTTATACCGTCTTAAACATGATATATCTGCAATTCTGTAACAAGTGACTTGTGTATGCATACATTTAAAACCCAAACCTAACACCGACCCCCTTATAATTGAGATACTGCCATCCTAATATGTAAACATTTTAACATATAACCATAAGTACCTAATCTGCTGTTGTATTAAATAACAGTTCTATAAATCTAAAACCAAAACAAAATACAACTAGCAGCTTCAGCTTTTATTCAGGCACAGTTAAAATAGGGATCATTTAGATGTATGAATATAATTTACAAAAATAGAGACATTCCAAACAACTGCATATAAGTAATTAATTCCTATCCCCTTTAACTCAAGGGGTCATTTCTAAAATGTGCAGATAAGCATGGGGACCACTTCTTTCAAAACATGCCACCACTGGTAGCAACCATTTCAAGACTGCTACTACCTTCTCTTAATACAATCAAGGAAAAACCAGAAGTAGTCTACCAGAACTGAGATCAATATGATTAAGGCACATTTACCAGAACTTACTGCTTAGAAAAGAATGAGAAAGTGACTATGATGATGAGCAAATCTGAGACCAGATCTCTAGTTTGTTAATAGTCTCCTCCTGAGTCTGAGTTTCACAGTTGTGTGGGCCAAGCTCCAAAGATGTTAGTCCATCATCAGATTTGTTAAAAAAAAGCAGTGTGGAAGCTTGTAACTGGACTGCTGTATGATGTTCTGCCCCAGTGCTCCAGCATAGTTTCCAATGATTCTGTTTATGCAGCCCTTCCCCTCTGCAGGCCACAAAAACATACCCACTTCCTGGAGCACTACTTCTCCTTTCTGCAAGTGTGGACATGATGGCCCCATGTGCAACATGGTGGTGTAGTCTTAAACTGTGCATGTATGAGTACCATGACAATGTATGTAATCCCCACACCACCTTTGGCTAGCTGGCACCCCCCCTTAAAAGAACTGCTGAAGACTACATGGCAAACAATTTTCTTTTGGCAGAACTACACTCATTGTACCCGTATACCAGGCTGATTATCTAGAGGATGGGGGGGGGTGGGTGTACATACTAAAACGGGCCTTTTTATTTATAACTAGATCCAGGGGGAGGATGCCAGGCATATGCTAGACCTAACTGCTGAGGAGCCCCAAAAACATTCACACTAGAAGCAATAAGCGGAATGTCCAAAGCAGTAACTGGGATTTTGCAGTATAGCTTTATTTACAGATGTTATTTAAAGCAAGGGTGGTCTCCCAAATGTTTATCATTGCAATACAAGCACATTCTCTTTTGCAGGACACTTTGCAAGGCAGTACTGTTTTCCACAAATAAACATCTCTAGCTCTTTTCCAAAGTGTATATCTGTGGCATGTGCCACACACGTTAAAATCCTCCTGGTGCATGGTCATTGCCCAGGGAACACTGGTGCCCATCCATGAACCCCTTGGCCCTGCCTGACATTCCAGATGGTGTTCCTCACCCTTTGCTTCAAACAGCCTCTGCCATTCCTTCAGGGTTACACCAAATTGTACACAATCACCGACACCTTTAATGATGTGTTCTTCAACTTGATTAGTGTCCTCCCTTCTAATTTCTTTGATGCCCCCTCTAGTAGTAACCCTCCTGCAACTACTCCTCTCCTACACCCTGCCCCACAATTCTACTTCAAGGAGATCCCAGTGCATGAAGCCAGAACCTATATTCAGAAGGCCATTCACATCGCAGGCTACAGCCGTGACTCTCTTGACCTGAAGTTAGCACTTGTCCTTGAAGAAGTCCTTGAACCCCTGACAAAGGTCCTCAACCTATCACTAAGGATGTCCCAGTTCCCATCTCACTGGAAACAGGTGACCATCACACCGGTACACAAAAGTAGACACAAATCCCTGCACTCCAACTACAGACCTATCTCCATCCTCCCTCCATTGTCTAAGGCCCTGGAGCACATTGCCTCAGACCAACTAGTCAAGTACCTGGAAAAATACGATATCCAGTGTCCTGAGCAACATGGTTTCCGAAAAGGGCACAGTACCACCACTGCACTATTAGAATTCACTGGCTTCATCCATACCACGCTCGATCAAGGAAACTGTGTAGGGGCAGTATTCATCGACCTTACAAAAGCCTTTGATACTGTGAACCACCCACTCCTACTCAGGCAATTATCAAACATTGGGCTCTCCAATGAAGCACTGCTCTGGTTTTCAAGCTACCTTGGGGAGAGGGTCCAATGGGTTTGGATTGTCGGTGTCACCTCAGAAGAAAAGCCAGTCCTTTCAGGGGTCCCACAGGGGTCCATCCTGGGGACACTACTCTTCAGCCTTTTCCTCAATGACCTTCCCAGTGTCTGCCACCAGAAATTACTGCTCTACACTGATGATGCAGTCACGTTCACCAACCACCAAAACACATAACTCCTCGAGAAACAATTACAGCTTGAATTCATGCGCATCGAAGAATGGTTCAAGTCACACAAACTGGTCATGAACTACAGCAAAACAAAGGTTATGACCTTCTACAACACCAGGAGCAAGTACAAATACCATGACCTCACCATCCTAAACCAAACAGGGACCTTACTTGAACACGTTCCTAATTTTAAATACCTAGGTGTCACATTGGACAGCTCACTCTCCTACCATCGGCACATAGATTCTGTCTCCAAAGCCACCAACATCCGTATAGGCCTGCTCTACAGGCACAAACACTGCATGACTCCTGACACTCTCCGGTTGGCTATCAACAGCTCTGTCACCTCCATCATCGATTATGGGCTAGCAATTTATGGCTCTGCCTCCACCTCTGCCCTCCGCAGAATTACAGTTGCACTCAACAAAGCATGCAGGCTGCTAACTGGGGCTGACCGACTTACACACTTGTGACCTGTACACTCAGGCAGGATGGCTTCCTCTCATCAGCCGGATACAGTATCAAACCTGCCTCTTAGCCAAAAGTCCTCCTCGGGGTCATGCCCCGGGCATTGAAAAGCTCCTCATTGACCACCACAACACCCAGCAAACTAGAAGTTCACAAAAACTAACCTTCCTTGTCACCAGATGCCGGACTACCACGGGCCAGAGGGCCTTTGCCCACAGAGCACCACAGTGGTACAATACTCTCAACAAAGAAACTCTTACTGCTGCTGCTCTTGGCCCTTTTAAGAGACAACTCCGACTTCATCTCATTTCAACTAGTCATTGTGACGGCCTCACAAAATCAGGGGCCCACTGCTCACTGCCTTCCACTTCAGTCTTGACAGCTACCTCTCCCCACTTTGCCCCCTTCTACCTGCCTACCCCCTTGCCCCCTCTCCCTTTCCTCCCCTGGGCATTTTCTGACTTTTATCCCTCCCCTCCCTCCCCTTTAGAGCTCTTACCCTCACCATCTACCCTCCGACAATGGCCTTCCTGCCTGCATAACCCCTTCCCTCTCACCTGCATTGCTTATTTCCAAGATTGCCCTTGGCTGGTATGTCATGCTACCTAACATTTGGCACATTTTGAATTACTGGATTTCCTAAGCCTCAGTCTCTTACTTTTTTTATTGTGTAACTATGTATAATTATGTTGACCTTCATATGTACTGTATGTATACCCCCATTCCTTCGACGTGGAACCTTTGTAAATGAGCAGTTCCTGCTCAAAGGTATTTGTAATCCTAGATTTCAATAAAATAAAATAAAAATAAAATGAATTAGTCTCCAATCCCCAATGAATTGCTAAAGACTCCCAACATTATCTTTAAATTCAGCACAGTTGTGTTGAAAGGGGTCCTGACCGGTGTGATCTAGCCTTATCTAGGGAACACACACCTCAAACAACTCCCTCAGAGAACAGTCTGAAATTCTGTACTCACAGATCAGTTGTTCCTTCCTCCCAGTCATGGAAAGAACAAAAGGTAACTTTCTTTCCCTGGTAGATGTCAGATTCTACTCATTGTTCTTCCTTAAGGCAGCTGTGATCTTCAGGAACTTCAGGGGATTGCCCCTTGGATCCACAAGAACTGCATCTCCGTTCACTCCTCCGGAGTGAAACTAAAGAATCCTGTAGTCAAATGGAAGATTTTACCAAACTAGGGTAAAAAATATCAGGGGTCCCTTTGATAGAGCCCCAATGGGAGACCTCCTGCCAGTCTAACTGCCACACTTGAACTTACTGATAAACATTCTAAGCTCCCCAAGAGCAGCTGACTCTAAAATGGTTATGCTGCTGTGAGAGTTCTAAATGACATAATCATCCTTCTCTCAGGCTAGCTGAGTAAATAATGATGTCATTATGTGGAAAACCCCTAATGACCTCCCCATCAGTTGCCTTTTCCTACCCGCCTAAGACTAGTATTAATGGGATTCTAGTAACTGGAGGGGACTGGGTTGCTACACATAATTATGTCAGTACTGCCATGTTGCGAAAATCTGAATCCTGGGAAAATTGCACATGTGCGAGTATCATGCATGCACAGTACTGTAATTGCTGCTGTATTATGACTGACTCCTGTGCATTGAGAGTGCAGCATATCCTATTCACTGCTCTTAAAAGCTCTTCACAGCCACATTGGCTCTGACCAGATTTTTTTTTTCTGAATTGTGCATGAAAAATTCATTTTCCCAATATGGTTTTATGGTTGCTTGGAGTGTGAATAACTTTGACCATATGAGATTTCATAAGGGGTTCTTTCTAGTATTCTCCTTCTTTGGCCTATAAAATTAATTAAAGCACTGTGCATTTGTAGATAACATTCACATTGTTGCATGTGGAGACCATATGTATGCAAAATAAAGTCAAATAAGTGTATGTAGTTCTTTCATTAACTTTCTCTTTATGCCTACCCTTTTCCAATAAGACCATGCTAAATGTTTATTCACAATTTTATTTCTGTTGTTGTTTCACAGAGGTGTGTACCTAAAGGGAGAAGCACCCATTTCACCAATGTTGGCAGCTGTGATCAACTGTCCTTTGTATAAAACAGACATGGGTGGGTTTTGAGACCCCTGTGAACTAGTGACCATCAAACAGTATGAGTCACGATAAACACAGCAGTGAGTCAAGCCATACAAAGGCAAAAGTACTGGACTTTAGGAGGGTTGATTTTGCCAAAATGGGTGAGTGCTTAAGGAATGCACTAGGAAATGGGCAGGAAGATGGGGTGGAAGAACAATGGGGAATCATCAAAACTGCCATCACAGAGGTAACAAGCCTTTGTGTGAAGCAAATAAACAAAACAAAATTATGTAAAAAAACACTATGGTTCTCAAAGGAGGTGGCAGGGAAGGTTCACAAGAAAAAGAAAGCATTTAGGAAGTACAAGGAATCAGAGAAGGACCAGGACAGAGAACTGTATCAGTTAAAGCAAAAGGAAGCAGGGAAGGAAGTCAGAACAGCAAAGGCCCAAACTGAGGAAAAGATAGCCAACTCAGTTAAGAAGGGGGATAAAACCTTTTATAGGTACATCAGAGAGCAAAGAAAGACCAAGGCAGGGATAGTGAGGCTTAATAAAGGGAGGGGTGGGCAGAGGGTGACTATGAAAAGGCAGAGATGCTAAACAAATATTTATGCTCAGTATTCACGAATGAAGAGGGGGAGGTACCTAAACCAAACAATAGAAACACTCTGTATACGGGAGTTGATACCAGCCCATTCATAGAAGAAAGGGTTCTGAAAGAACTCTTAAAACTGAAGGTGGACAAAGCAATGGGGCCTGATGGGATTCATCCCAGAATTCTAAAAGAACTAAGGGTAGAACTAGTGTCACCACTGACTACCCTCTTTACTAAATCATGAGAGGATGGGGTCGTACCTGAGGACTGGAGGAGGGCAGATGTGATTCCACTTCACAAAAGTGGGAGCAGGGCAGAAGCAGGAAACTACAGACTTGTTAGTTTAACCTCAGTGATAGAGAAAATGATGGAATCACTTCTGAAGGAAAGAATTGTCGAGCACCTACAGGCCAAAGAGGCACAGGACCCAAGGCAGCATGGATTCACAGCAGGAAGGTCATGTCAGATGAATCTAATAGATTTCTTTGACTGGGTGACCAAAGTAGCAGATCGGGGAGGGGCTGTGGACATGACCTGCCTAGACTTTA
Organism: Neoceratodus forsteri; assembly: GCA_016271365.2. Taxonomy (NCBI): domain Eukaryota; kingdom Metazoa; phylum Chordata; order Ceratodontiformes; family Ceratodontidae; genus Neoceratodus; species Neoceratodus forsteri. Next base: position 423,497,865 of record CM057451.1, read on the forward strand.
GCAAGGCATTTGACACAGTCCCACACAAAAGATTGATATACAAGTTAGCCAGCCTGGGAGTGGGTCCCAAGATGGTAGCCTGGGTAAAGAATTGGCTGGAGAACAGGACACAGAGGGTAATAGTAACCAGAGTCAACTATGAAGAAAGGGGGGTTACTAGTGGGGTACCGCAGAGTTTAGATCTAGGACTGGTCCTCGTCAATGTCTTTAGAAGCAACATTGCAGAGGGACTGGAAGGAAAAGTAGTCTCTTTGCAGATGACACAAAGATCTGCAACAGAGTTGATACACAAGGTGGGGTGGAAAGGATGAGAAGGGATTTGGCAAGGTTGGAGGAATGGTCAAAAGTATGACAGCTTAGAGTCTATGCTAAGAAGTGCAAGGTAATGCACATGGGAAACAAAAACCCAAGGGAAGAGTACACATTGGGGGGTGAGATACTAACAACAACAAAAATAGAAAGGGACCTGGGGGTAGTCATATCAGATGACCTAAAGGTGGGCAAGCAATGTGAGAGGGCAGTAAGGAGGGGCTAGGGGGATAAGGGGATGCATAGGGAGAGGCATCACCAGTAGAAAACAGGAAGTTGTTATCCCTGTATACAGACAGCTGGTGAGACCCCATCTGGAGTACTGTGTGCAGTTTTGGAGACCAAATCTCTGCAAAGACATAAACAGGATGGAGGCAGTCTAGAGGAGGGCAACTAAAATGGTGCAGGGTCTGCACCAGAAGACATATGAAGAGAGACTTAAGGAGCTTAATATGTATAGCCTCAAGGAAAGGAGGGAGAGGGGAGACATGATAGAAGCTTTCAAGTACCTCAAGGGAATCAACAAAGTCCAAGAGGGTTGCATCTTTCAGAAAAAGGGGTGTGCAGAACAAGGGGGCACAATTTGAAGATGGGGGTGCGGCTCAGAGGTAATGTAAGGAAGTATTTTTTCACAGAGAGGATTGTGGATGCATGGAACAGCCTTCTGGAGGAGGTTGTGGAGTCAAAAACAGTGGTGGAATTCAAGAATGCATGGGACAGTCATAAGGCAATTCTAAGTGGTGGGGGTAGGAAGAAGTAGGCTGTTGGTTAACTAGGATCTGCAGCTTATCCATTAGGTAGGGAAATGGGCAGACTAGGTGGGCCAAGCGGTCCTTATCTGCCATCAAATTCTCTGTTTCTATGTTTCTGTGCAGTCCTACATACAGGTAGTCAGATGGCTTTGGGATTTGCATTACTGTAGAACTAGTTATTTTCACACAAAGTAAGTTTAGCACAAACACAAATGCAACCATGATTACTTAAATTAAATTTAGTACTAAGTCATTAGCACCACTTTCACTATAATGGAAAAAAGTGCTAATAACACTAATTGGCACATATTTGTTTTAGTGCAAAGGAGTGCTTCACTGAAAATAGTAAAAATTATTTGACAATAAAAATGTCAAGTTTTACAGTATATCTATCTCAATCTGACTCTGCTTTTATGTGTAGGATATATCTGTGACAGAAACACTAACTTTGCCTGCTGCATTGCAGATGCCAGTCTATACCATAGTATCTACAGAAGCCCAAAGCTTCCCTCCCTTATATATGTTTATAATTTACAATTGCAACAATAGACATGGATAGATATTTACTGACATTTCTGAGATAGGAAGCAGACCTAACAGTTCAGGAGATATAGACTATAGTCTTCTCCCTGTTCAAAGAAAAAGCCCCTATACCCCTGTGGGATACCAGGGGAGCTTTACAGGGTGTTCCACTCCAAGGGGCACTAACATCTGAAAGCTTGCCCCAATCTCAGTATATGGCTACCATTACCATCCTCCATAAGCCAGGAAAACCTCCCCCACTGTGATGCCCATAGCGCCCCATCTCACTATAAATGCTGACTATAAGATTGTAGCTAAAGTGACAGCCATGAGGTTGGAAGGGGTCCTACCCTCAATTGCACACAGTGGCCAGGCAGGCTTTGTACAAGGGCACCAGGCCAGATATATACAAGAATGCTGAATTTCATATTGCAGTGGACCAGGGAGAGGGCCTCTAAATGCAGTCTTTATGTCCTGGATGCAGAAAAGGCCTTTGATTGGGTCAAGTGGCCCTTCATGTGTGCAGCTCATGCTCAGTTTGGGTTTGGGCCTTATATCCAATCCTGGACAGCAACTTTGTATAATTCATCACAGGTACAGATCCTAATGAATGGCTGCCTCTTAGCCAACTCTTCTCTTACCAGATGAATGTTAAACAGTTCACCCTTTCCCCACTACCATACATTCCCACAGTAGAACACCTGTCTATTTAGATTAGAAACCATAAGGGAATAGAGGCCTTTCAGACCTAAGACACACACTCACCACTCCATCTCTCTATTTGTGTGTGATATCCTGCTGTTGCTAGGCCAGTGGAAAAGGGCCCTGGAAGCTCTCAACCAGATCTTTGCAGCATTTGGTCCAATATGTGGCCACAAAATAAATTGGTCCAAATGTGAGTGAATGCCGCTGGGAGAGGGAGGTGGGCCTACACCAGAGCTGTGTAAAAAAACTTCCGCTGGTGGAATTTGTGTGAAAGTCAGATTTTCACTTCCGTGAAAGTTCAGAAATCATTTTGGCAACCTTCACAGAAATTTCAACTTAGAACAGCAGAATAAATGTATGAACTACAGATTAATGTATTAAACTGCAGAACAAAATTTGACAGAACTGATTACTGTCAGAGGTCAGTGCTGCAGAATTTATTTTGAAAGTTCAAATACATTAATCCAAAATGCATACATTCATTCCACAGTCCAGTTAGTCACTGAATTATGGAATGAATGTATGAGATGAAATCTGTTATTATGTATCGCTGCCTCCTCCATTTATGTATGTTTCCAATCCCTGGTGTCTAGTGCACCCCCACACTCCAATCGCTGGCCCCATAATTTAATGTTTCCCTGGTGCCTAGTGGCATCCCACACCCTCTGATATCTAACCCCCCCAAAATGTAATATTTCCTTGGTATCTTGTGGCACCCTCCACCCTCTGATCACTGTCATCCTAACAATTTAACATTTCCATGGTGTCTAGTGGCACTCCCCTCCCTCTGATCACCAGCCCCATAACAATTTAATAATTCCCTAGTGTCTAGTGGCATTCCCCACCCTCCAACCACTGGCCCCATAAGAATTAATGTTTCCCTGGTGTCTAGTGACACCACCCCCAAGCTGTGATTGCCAGCCTCCTAATAATTTAACATTCCCCTGTTGTCTGGTGGCAGCCTCCATATTTCAGTTGCCGGCCCCCTAACAATTTTACATTTCCCTGCTGTCTAGTGTCACCCCTCCACCCTCTGATCACTGGCTTCCTAACAATTTAACATTTCACTGGGGCCTAGTGGCACCACCTCCCTCTGATCGACAGCCACCTAACAATTTAATATTTCTCTGTTGTCTAGTGGCACCTCCCCCACTCTTCAATGACTGGCCTCATAAGAATTAATATTTCCCTGGTGTCTAGTGGTCCCCCCAGCCTCTGGTCACTGGCCTCTTAACATTTCCTTGGTGTCTAGTGGACCCCCCTCCGATCACTGGTCCTGTATTTGCTGATGTGCCTTCACCTCCATCCTCACTGGTAACTGAACTGCCCATCAAAAGTTCACAACTGCACACTTGCTCGTTAGTCTTTACATCATGCAGTAGTCATGGAAACAGTCTCTAAGACTACTACAGGATGTAAAGACTATGGAGTGAGCCCACAGTTTTGAACTTGTGACAGGCACTTCAGTTAGCAGTTAGGATGGAGTGGAGAACAACATGAAATTCTAGTAGAGGGATAGGAGTGTGGAGAGTGCCACTAGATGCCAGGGCAATGTTAAGGGGCCATTGACCCAAGGGTAGGGGGTGCCACTAGACACCAGGGAAATATAAATTATCATGGGGCCGCTGATTGAAGGGTGGGGGGTGCCACTAGACATCAGGGAGATATTAAATTGTGTGGGGACTGGTGATTGGAGGGTGGGGGGGTGCCACTAGACCCCGTGGAAATGTTAAATTATTAGAAGGCCAGAAATCAGAGGGTGGAGGTGCAACTAGACACCAAAGAAATGTTAAATTGTTAGCGGGCAGTGACTGAAGGGTGTGGAGGGTACCACTGGAAACTAGGTAATTTTTTTTTTTGCTTGAATGGCACAGAACTGAACTATGGAATAATTACATGAATTCTGGATTAATGTATTAGTTCAGCAGTTCATGTGTATTATTCCACATTTCAGCAAGAAAATTCTGTGGAACAGAATGAAAATTCACAGAACACATTCGGAAGATTTCCATTTTCACCACAAGCAGAAATTCAGAATATTCTGCGAAAGTTGGCAAACTTTCTCAAAACTTCCACTAAAGTGGAATTCACATCTTTTGCCCAGCTCTAGCCTACACTCAGAGAGGAAGGTGCCCAGCTAGCTCTGACCAAATAAATGAAATATGTTGGGGTTCTCCTGCTCAAGAAACTCTCCACAATCTGGTGCATCAGCTATATACCAGTATTACAGTACCTGAAATAAGAATGTGAGTAATGGAAATCACTTCCTCTTAAACTGATAGTGAACGATAACTACATCAAAATGCCTGCAACCAAAGTGTCTTCATCTATTTTGGTTGATTTTAGTTGTTGTCAATCCAGATACTCCTAATTTTTTTTCAAACTGTACAGGGTTAGTTTAATAAATTTCTTTGCCAAGGGAAGAAAGCCTGAGTAAAAAAAAAAAAAAAGAGGTGCTGCAGAGGCTGTGGGGAGAGGGCCTGTATCTGCTTAATTTTAGAAGCTATTAAATGGCACCCTTACTAACCTTTCTTAAGGATATGTAAATGGAGGGACAGTTAAGACTGACTTGAGTGAAACTGGAGGAAGAGACATTAAAGGGTCCTGGCCCCAGTCTTACAAGTAGGCATCACAAAAAAAGACAGTAAATGCATTTGTCTGTTCCTTGACAAGAGCATGGCTCACTGCGCATAAAATAATCTATCTTAGGCAATGAATTTCAATGCTGGCTGAAATCCAGAGGGTCTCTGGGCATACCAGCTGCTCCAGAACCAATATGTAAGGTACAAGATAGATGGCAGTTGGAGGTCTGAAAACTACGATTCTTGAGAGCATTCCAGTCACTTAAAGCAAGTTTCAACCTACCTTTTGCAGATTTCTTTCTATACCTAGAAATAAGACAGAAAATCTGGAGCCAGGTGGGAATCTTCTGACCTCCACAAAGGTACTTGCTTGAGAATGTTGCAATCAAACTACAGAAAGGAGACAGACCCCTCAAGCTATTCTGTGAGACTTTAATGCAGACTCCACAAGAAGAACTGGTGGCATTAAAGTAGAAATTGGTAGCAGGTACAGCAGAGGGGGAACTACATGGCCTAAATGGACACAAGTGACACATGCTTTACAATCCTGCTCCGAAAACAACCAATTGAGACAAATACAGATTATCTCTACCCATAGAGTTCACTTCACCCACAGTTAGCACATAAAATAGACAGAACCAAGTCAGACCTCCCTTACAGAAATATAAGTGTGCTGCGTACATGCAGAATGCATGCCACATACTTAATTGTTCAAAGTGAACCTATGTGAACCAGGTCTAAAAAGCACATCAGGTTTGCAAGCTGCAAGCTTGACATGTGTACAGCAGGTAAGCTGGTGTGAACCTCAAGTTCTTTTATTGCACACTTGACATGAGTGCAGCATTTAAACTGGTGTAAACATGATTAAACAATCATATAAACATATAAACAAATGAAAATGCAAGCAGAAGCAGGCCTATATGGTCTATTGAGTCTGCTCTAATGTGCAGCTAGCCCCTCAACTTGCAGCTGCCCACCCTCCTCCTCTTCTTCATCTTAACACCCCCCTTACCCTTTCCCAACCCCTCTTAAATAGGTGAAGACACTTTGGTTGCAGGCACATCAGGTTCACATGCTGCACGCATGCCATGAGTGCAGCAACTGAGGTGGTGTAAATCTCATCTAAAAAAAACACATCAGTTTGTCAGGAGGTCTAAACCTCACTTTCAGATTCTTGATGATATTGGGATTGCAAGTAATCACAGACACATTGCATTAGAGTGATAAAGAAGTTTATTACTACCAAAGGGATAAATCACAGTTGCCCTAAGCTGTTCTTACCAATACAAACTGGGAGCCAGTGCTAAGCGTTCCCTACACCTCGCGGCTGCTCTGTGTCTCTTGGGGTCTCTCAGGTCTCTGAGGTGTAAGGCTTGTGCATTACATTATATACCTATGATAATTACTATGGTTACCAAAAGATAGAAACATTTCTACTTACAGAGATGAGCCCTATTGGCTAAATTAGAGGTGGCTCCACAGTCAAAGATAACATTATACAATTCTGTAAAGTCATCAATTTGAGAACAAAAGAGTTCTTATACAGAGTCTTACATAACTCAGTATAGTGGTACAAATCACGAAAAGGTGGCAATGCCGTCTTACATATTATAATTATTCCAAGGACACAAGTGCCTTGGCATCATACAAGTAAGAAATACACAGAAAATGCATAGCAGAATATATGTATTAGTAAGCAAAGTGTATTACAACAATATGCATTCATATCCTGACATCTACTCTTATACGGTAGATGCCCTTAGCCCTATATGTTCGTATAACATATACCTAAGTGCTAGCTGTCTACGGAGTACCTCTAAGGGTACCAATTAGGGTACAGGGACCTCGTGTAACATTCCCCTCTTGTTGCCTCCAAGGGCAACACAGGCAGATGTCTTGGGAAAGGACAGGAGCAGTGGGCGTTTACAAACCCTACGCGTGAGCTTTGTAAAGGAACTCGAGCTGCTCACCGTGTTGGTGCAGTGTGCGTCGTAGGCAGCAGAGCATAATAATCAAAATGAAAATTAAAAATGCTTGTATAATAACAAAACCTTTAAAAGTAATCTCTAACCAGGTGTTAGTTAATGCTCTATTCATATCTCCATCATTGATCAAGGCGAGAACAGCTTCATTGGCTTTGGTCATATTATTGCTGATGTGGATGAGGTGTGTGTCTTTCCTGTCTAAAAGTGATTTTAATGTAAGTGTCAGTGGGTCTATGTGTACATTAAAGTATGGCAAATATTCTGACAGTGTGAGTAGATAATTGGGGTTACCATCAATAATGTCTGCATCAAGAAGGGGGACAGGGGTTATAACAGTATGTCCAATGACAGTCTTCTGATGGGGAACAAAACAAAAATTGGGGTAATCAATAGCACATGTAACAGATCCATATGTATAAGACTTGTAATTCATGACCATGCAGTACTCGCCATCAGAATTATACTGTGAGTGCACAGTAGGCAGTGTCCACTTTTGCAACTGGACAGGCCAGGTGTAGGTTGTCTTCGAAATCCGTGTTGACAGGTGATGAACCTCCTCACGATAGGGTTGGTAGAGCTTATCCGGAGCTAGAGATGAGTCAAAGGAGTCAGTGCCCTTCGCAGTGATGTCATCATCCATGGTGAAAGTCCAATCAATGCTGTCTGGAGAGTAACTACAAACAGGTTGAATTACATTAAATACATCACATCGGCACAAGTAAATAAATTGCTTTTTCACACAGCAGTCCGTGTGCGGAGCCACCCAGGCATCCAGGAAAGAATGGTAACCAGTAGAGGCGGTAGATCCAGACGTTCTCTGTAGATGTCTTCATCCAAATGCCCAATCGAATGTACCAGTGCAAGCTTGTCAGACAAAGCTGTAGTGGGATCAAAGTGTGGTAAGGCGGCAGTAAAGGAAACAAACATGATATCTGTTATGGAACACTTCTTAGCAGTGAAACAAGAACCAGTATTAGGGTGTCTAGTCACCAACCCCAGATTCCTAGCTGTAGAAAGAGGAATGGTAAAAGTCTGTTGCATACACATGGAAACACAGCTAGTAGTTTTACATTGTGGACAATACCATTTGGAGATGCGTCTGTCATGTATAATGTCAGGTATTCTCCTAGATTCTAGATCACGGAAGAGGTTATTGATGGTGGTGATAATGTATGAGCCATAAGCAGAGCAAAGCATCTCTCTAGCAATGTATTTTTTATTTGCCTCTTTGTTGCTCTGTTGTATGAGTGCGTTAATCTTATCTTTAGAATCAGTGAATGCCTTAGCAATGTCGTGCATGTTATATACAGTGTATCTTTCTTCCTGACTAAGGCCATCCACACCGAGCAATAATGGGGGGTAGTATATTGTTGACCAAACCAGTGGAGAATTTGGCAGAATGACTTTTGATAGCAGCAATGTCTGCTTTGTTCAACATAGACATAGCCATACCAAAAAGACCTGTGACAGTATCTGTTGCACCGGTGACATCAGAACTGTCAATTTCACGTGTTTTATGTTTATGAGTTAGATTATCAGGAGAGGGGCTTCCTCCTGAAGTTGCCTCTATGTTCAGCAGAATGGACCCCGGCAATAGGGTCTTGCATACGAATCTGAAATGCAGCTAAACTATCAAGCAATAATGTACTATAAAATGCTGATGTATTAGTATTGTGACACATACCAAACTCTTTCATATTCCAGTAAGTAAGATTAAACAAAGCAGGTATGTGCATAAGCTGTAAGTTATTAATCAAAGAACCTGGGAGGGCAATGGCTGTTAGACCACTACGGGGACCAGGGGTATGCTTTGGACATTCCAAAAGCTGCTTGTCAGTGGGTGGTAACACAGAGAGGTACATGGCTGCAGAAGCCATGTGGTGTATAGTGCAAAATTTTCAAGCAGAATCTCTGGACAAAGAATTACAGTATGAAGGATCAATTAAGGCGGTTTTGTTGTACAAAGCAGAATGTCTTAATGCAGTTTGTAACAAGGACAGTGAACCATTTGGGGATAATTTAGCATTGGGCCAACCTTGGAAAGTTCTTTTGGAGAGTTTGACCACAGGGAGAATTTGTCCTTGAGATGTGGTTTGCCACTCAATTTGAAGGGTAGATTTATCAGGAGCAACAACCAAGGCAGTGAGGTAAATATCAGAACCTTCCTGGACAGTGATCATATTATCTGGTATATTGATGGATACTCCCTCTGGAGGAGGTGCTGGAGGATCGAAGAGTCATAGGAGGTCTGGTACCATGCCTTGGATGCAGGGGATAACTCCTGAGAGGAGGAGATAATAGAACAAGATAGCCATCTTGTCAGTGTCTCTGAAAAGGAAGATCAAAGATTAGTATGTTAGTACTATTCCGCCCAATGGGGTGAGGAAAAGTAATTTAAGCTCCTTTATACAATTTCAGCTGGTTTGCATGTAACGATTTGTCAGTCAACTTGTTGTTATGAAGGAGTCTAACTTGATAGATTGCTGGACTGAGCTTGTTGACAATGGGGTATGGACCTTCCCACTTGTTGGAGAAGGAGTAGGTGGGATGTGCAAATCGAAGTACCATTACCTGATCTCCAGCTTGCCAATCCACTTCTTGGGCGTGTTTATCAAACTGTATTTTGGATTGTTGCTGGGCCTTGCCCATGCAGTTGGCAACATACAAGTGTGTGTGTATGAGTTTTTTTCTGAGTTTTTCCACATATTGATCCACAGACACATGGTCTGCAGTAGGGGTGTGCAGGTCAAACAGCAGGTGTTCAGGTAATCTGATCTGTCTACCAGTCATCACCTCAAAGGGTGTGAGCTGGGTGGTGGCTGAGGGTGTGCCCCTAATTGCCATAAGGAGTAATGGCAATAGGGAATCCCAAGTTTTGGGATTGTCCTCAATGAATTTGGAAAGCATTTGCTTAATCTGTTTGTTGGCTCTCTCTACTTGACCCGAGGATTGAGGGTGGTAGGGTATGTGGAACTTCTGTTGAACTCCAAGGCGTTCAAGGGATTCTTTCATCAACTCACCTGTAAAACTGGTTCCTTTGTCAGAGTCCACCTTGAGGGGTAGACCCCACCTGGAGAAAATCTGTTCCACCAGGATTTTGGCAGTAGTTTACGCTGTACATGTCTTAGTGGGGAAAGCTTCTACCCACTTAGAGAAGAGATCAGTTACCACAAGAGCATATTTGTTATTTCTGCTGGTGTTGGTCAGTGGACCAATGAAATCAATTTGTATGGCATGCCAAGGTCCAGAATGTCATTGTGGTAGGAGTTTGGCATTTCGCTTGGTAGGGATGGGGTTATTTTGTGCACAAATGAGACAGTTGTCTATGTATTGTTTAACATCTTTGGTGATACCAGGCCACTAGGTGGTGGTCTTGAGTCGTTGGAGGGTATTTTCTGCTCCCTGGTGTCCACCAGTGGGGGTGTCATGCACTTGGTGCAAAAATTCAGACCGTAAATGTCTGGGGACCACCCACAGCTTGGTGGTGGAGTCATCTGGTTGGAACCAGATGAGCTTGTCATCTGGTGACAAACATATCTTACCTTCATACCTCCGATAGGGGTTATCTGTGGGAAGTTTCTCTTCAGTACCTTTGTCAAGGAATCTGAACACCTCTTTAAGTTCAGTGTCAAAATGCTGGGCTGCAGAGAGGTCCAAGGGGGAAAAAGGTTCAGGTTTCTTCCTGAGTGCTGCAATGTGTACAGCAGCATTGGCCTCTGGATGGTACATCATCCAGGTATCCCCCCTCTGGTCCCTTCCTTAGCAAGGGTGTCTGCTGTGTCACTGAAGGCATGATAGGGGTCATGGAGAGAGTGGGCTTTGACTTTGTGTACATAGAGGTTGTGTGCAAACTTTTGTGCCAGTGAATGTATGTATATTACGAATTCCTTGTACTTCACTGGGCTGCCATCAGAGGAAAGGAAGGAGTTCTTCTGTCAGAAGGGAAGAAATTCTGTAAGGGAATAACAAACCCAGTTAGAGTCTGTAAAGATGATGGTAACCTCGGTTCCATGCTGGATGAACTCGAGGGCACAGGCCACCACTGACATCTCTGCATATTGTGATGACGCTACACTACAGCACTTAGATATTTTGACAGTGTTCCCATAAGGGTAGATCACTAGAATGCCCATCCCTGCAATTTGTTCTCCCTGATAGTAGTATGCTGAACCATCAGTGAAGACACAACACAAAGAAGTGTTGTCAAGTATCTGTGGCATGGCAGGGAGGAAAGGACCTGGATCCGGAAGATCAGGTGACTGTAGTGTACAGCCATGGGGTTCTCCCTGGAAAAAGAGGCCATGAGCTAACATAGATGGCACTTTAATCAGTTGTACCTGTATGTCCCTGTCCTGGAGAAGAAGTGACCAGTGTGTCCATCTGGTGTTACAGACTGACCCATCCTTCACTCTATCTGAGAGCAGAAAGGTAGTTGGGGTGTGTTTGGTGTTGATGATCAGTGGTGAGTACCCAATGATATACAGGAAGTGCTTGACAGCCCAGTAGGTGGCCAGAAGGTTCCTTTCACAAAGGCCGCACTTCTGTTCCACTGGGGTCAAGAGCTGTGAGGCATATGCAATGGGTCTCAAGGTGCCATGCACCTTCTGGGCCAACACTGCTGACATGGCAATGTCAGAGGTGGCACATTCCAGATGGAATGGTAGTGCTGGATTGGGGTTGACAAGAGCTGGGGCGGATGCCAAGGCCTGCTTTAGTGACGTCACAGCCTGGGTGTGTATAGGGCCCCAAGTCCATGGTACATCCTTTTTGAGTAACTCATACAGAGGAGCAGCTTTCTGAGCAAAATCACAAATAAAATCTCTCGAATAGTTCACCATACCTAGAAACCTTCGAAGAGTTGCCACACTGTTAGGTAATGGCAAGTCTTGCAATTCCTGTACCTTCTTCCAGGTAGGGCTTCGACCTTGGTCAGTTATTTTTAGACCCAGAAAGAGTACTTCTTTCTGACACAACTGTGCTTTTGCTGGGTTGTATTTCAGGCCTGCTTTCTGAATGAGAGTCAGTAGTTCGTCCAAGAGATCCAAATGTTGTTCCTGTGTAGCTGTTGCCAGCAACAGGTCATCCACATACTGTAAGAGACATTGGGGAGTAGAGAAACTCTCGAGGGCGTCCATCATGTGGAGATGGAACAGGGATGGACTGTTATGGAATCCTTGTGGCAGGCAAGTCCACGTGTACTGTCTTCCTTCAAAGGTGAAGACAAACTTATACTGACTCTTAAGGGCCAATGGCAATGACCAAAAACCATTGGAGATGTCCAGGGCACTGAACCATTTCAAATCAGGGGTCAGAAGTCATAATACATCTGGTGCTGATGCCACAGTTGGAGAACAACTGGGGGTGACCTGATTCAGTTTCCTGTAGTCGATAGTAAGTCTCCAGGCGCCTGTGAATTTCTTTACGGGCCACACTGGGGAGTTGGCAGTGGAAACACAAGTTCTGATTACTCCTTGTTTGAGGAGTGACTTGATCGTTTCTCTAAGGGAAGGCAAGGCCTCAGTTGGGAAAGGATATTGCCTTTGCCTCTCATGTGCTGGGCTTGGCACTTCAATGACAGTGTGCATTCTACCACAGCCATTTTTGTTGGTTGCAAACGCTTCCAAATGTCGTTGCAAAACAGGTAGGAGCTTCGGGAAAAGTTCATGATTCTTGAACAAGTCTATGATGTCATACTCTTTGTCATTGGCAGATATCGTTGCCACAACATGTGAATCAGGAATCAAAATGGTATGATATTGACCCTGAATCTGTATCAGTAGCATGTTAGCTAGGTCCACCACACAGCCGTGCAGTGCAAGGAAGTCAATCCCTATGATACTAGGATGATCATGCAGTACCATTAGTTGGAAAGTGTGTGAGGCCTTTAGATGGCTTCACTCCACTGGTAAGGGTAGAGAGCGGTATGCAGGTAACCTAGCACCATTGACTCCTGACGTGTTGGTCCTCCATCTGGTGGACCAAGGGGATGTGTCTGGGTGTTCATCATGTAGCACAGATACAGCTGCACCTGTAGCTAACAAAACTACAAGTAGGCGGCCCCCGACCTAGGCCTCGGTGCAGGGCCTTCCGTTTGTATCCAAGACTAGCTTGTTTACAATCTGGACTGGGGCCTGTAATTGTCAATCCATACTGCTGGAAACATGTAGAGGTTGGGCCTGGCTCATGTGAACTGCTTCACCATGTTGCACTGATGCTATGTAGGGAGGTGCTTCTGGGTTCAGGCCTGAATGGGCCTGAGGGCCTGTATCGCCAGTGTCCCCATGGCCAGTCAGGGCCTGGGTTGCCGGTTGTATTGCCGCAAGGGTCTGTGCAGGAACAGCATCCACCACAGAGTGTTCTTGCCCCAGGAGCTCTCGTAATTTCCGATTCTCTTCAGCTATCTCCATACATGTAGGGCCTGTTCGTTGTTGTGGTTTGCCTCTACCCTTATGCTTCCTGTTCTTATGCCAATTCCGGTTCCCACTCCATTGCTGTTGTTGTTGTGGTTGTTGATAGGCCTGTTGGGGGTGTTGATTATCAGCTGGAGGGGCCTGCTGATCTTGGGCCTGTTGGCGTTGGGCCTGCCCTTCCACTGTGTAGTGCGTTGTGGCGTCCGGAGCGGACTCCACGGCAGCTACCTTTTTGGAACCAGAGCCCAGATCACGGATATAGAGTTGATATACTCTCTCAGTTTTCTGAAGGATGTTGGCAAACCTATCCGTATTGGGGTAGATGGTTGGCTCTACCTTTTCTCTTACTGCTGGAACCATGTTCCTAAGGAACAAGTTCTTATACTCAATAAGATCCACATCCACAGCTTCTTGTGCTAGGTGCTTTCCTGCTCAGTAGGCCATCCAGAGTCTCTGCTGGTAAGTCACTGGACTCTCCTTGGCATTCTATTTCACAGGGTATGCTAACATCACTCCTACTACACCTGGGCTGTGAGCAGAAATGAGCTCAGCTGCAACCTCGTCAAAGGTAGCGTTCCCATCCTGGCGAACAGCATCGGGGAGTTTGGCCCACAAATCAGGATCGATGGTCTGGCATAGTATTTGGACCTGATATTCTGCAGTGAGACTAAGCATCTTGCATTTAGAATGCATCTTCTCCAAGTGATAGCTGAGGTTGTCGGACGGATTCATCCGACCAATGCTATCAGCAATTTGCTGAACAGAGTAGGCCATTTGTAGGGGATTAGTGGGTCGATCAGGCAAAGATAGATTGTCTCACGCGCCATCCAGGGCAGCCCAAGCTGCAGCTTCAGCCGCAGTGCGGACAATCCCTTCCTGAGTGCCAGCTTCTTGCAGAAGCTGCCTAATCTGGGTTTTAATAGCCTGTTTACTCCTTTCAGGAAGAGGTACACTGCCTATCGCAGTTTCAAACATGGTTTCTATCTCCTGCCTGTCTTCCACATTAATAACGGCTACCGAAGATGTCGTCGGGACCAGGCTTGGGCCTGCTCCCCCCCATCATGGGGGCCACCATGTTGGCTTCTCCCATGATGAGCGTCACAATGTCACCGACGTGTGACATGGGGAGTTGGGGGCAGGGACCCGCCATGCTGTGGATGGCTGGGTGTGGTCTCTGGGCCATAGTAGGGGCATGACTGGGCATTGTATTGTGAAATGTCATCATCAGATAACTCACCTTCTGATGACAAATGGAAGGCAGGAGCTAAGCCTCCCATTGCCTTAACATGTCCAGCAAGAACCTCTCACTGATGGCGCAGTGTTGCCATCTTAGTTCTACATTCATCGTGACTCACATTTGCAACATCCATATCAACCTCATCTTGCTTTTGTTTTTGCAACACTCTATACGCAGTGCTCAATTTGCGATTGTCCCTGCAAGCTACTTCTAAATCATTACATACCTGATTGATCTCATCCTGCAACTCACCCATTTTGTCACTCAACTGAGCATTCGCAGCACTCAGCAAATCATTCATTTGCACTGCCTGACTCTTATCCGATCTCAAACTTTCACACTCCTGCTTCAACATACACAATTCCTGTTCTCCAGCTTGAGCTGAATGATGCAATAGTGAATCCTTTTCATTCCGCAGAGTTTGGAGTTCATACTCCAAGTTCTGCTGCAGTCTAATACACTCTGTTTCCTGCAAACCAATCTGTTGCTTAAGAGATGAAATCTGCAGATCGAGGGTTTGAAACCTTACTTCGGAGGCTTCCAAAGCAGCATAGAGAGCCGCGACCATCAACCCTTTAGCATGACGCTTATTGGCTGATTGTCTCGTCTCTGTATACTGGGTTGAAATCCCCAGTATAGGGTTTTCGGATTGACTTGCGTCCCACGCGAAGTCAGCCCATCCTCCATGGGAGGCAAGGAAGTTCGAGACTTCGAGTCTCAGTTCTGCACAGATATTTGTTACGGTGGCCATTGTGTGGGAGGGAACGAAAATTCAAGCTGTGAAAAAGGCACCGTCCTGCGTATCGATCCACAGCACGAGCACTTTATAAACAGCCAGGCTACTGTATTAGTTGTAGGCTTGCAATTCAAAACTGCTATGGAGTGGGTCAAGATAGCATCGACCAAACCTGAAAAGTCAGCCAGACTTTGCAAGTTACTACAAACTGGTTTTAAAATGGGAGAGGTGATACGGGAATGTACACCTACTGTCCCCGTGGGAAAGGGAAAAGTTCCAGCAACAAATACAAATACCAAATATCGCCTGCACACGGTCACCAATTTGTCGGGAGGTCTAAACCTCACTTTCAGATTCTTGACGATATGGGGAATGCAAGTAATCACAGACACGCTGCATTAGAGTAATAAACAATTTTATTACTACCAAAGGGATAAATCACAGTTGCCCTAAGCAGTTCTTACCAATACGAACTGGGAGCCAGTGCTAAGCGTTCCCTACACCTCGAGGTTTCTTTGTGTCTCTTGGGGTCTCTCAGGTCTCCGAGGTGTAAGACTTGTGCATTACATTATATACCTATGATAATTACTATGGTTACCAAAATATAGAAACATTTCTACTTACAGAGATGAGCCCTATTACATATTATAATTACTCCAAGAACACAGGTGCCTTGGCATCTAACAAGTAAGAAATACACAGAAAATACATAGCAGAATATATGTATTAGCAAGCAAAATGTATTACAATAATATGCATTCATATCCTGACATCTACTCTTATACGGTAGATGTCTTAGCCCTATATGTTAGTATAACATATACCTAAGTGCTATCTGTCTACGGCGTACCTCTAAGGGTACCAATTAGGGTGCAGGGACCTCGTGTAACAAGTTTCTCTTTCTCATACTACTGCTAGCAATTAGAGTCATTAAAATACCTTTTTATTGAGTTTCCATTAAAATAAGATAAACTTATTAATTCTGATCATTTTGCAAGTTGTTTAATAGCTTTTGATTTTTGTAATTAAATTGTCATTAATGTGTAAAGTATTGTTTACTTACTGCATTATATGCCTAGGATATAGTCATCCAACATCCCTCATTCCACATGTGCCTTTTTGTTCTGGGCCATGCTAATCCACTTATGCATATTTAGTGCTACAGATGTGTTTCTCCATGACTGTTACTGCTCACTTACTTTCCCTTTGTCATTCTGTATGGAGAATATATACTATGGTCATGATCAGCACTCTTTGTGCTGAGTAGGGTCTTGGAAACATGCACCACACCTCACATTTTGTCACTGAAATGAGGGACTTGGACACTCAAAATGAGGGACACTAACCCTCACAATGATCAGGACACATCCTGAAACTTGGAGATACAGTACCTCAGAACACAGTGGAAACCATTTTATTTATGTGTTCTGATGTCAGTCCCTGAGAATACATTTTTTCCATAAAGCAGGGATGACATTTAGGTAGGACAGAGGGGAGCAGTTGCCCCCCACCTGCATTTGTGCCTAGGTTGTTCTTATAGTGTGGCAATAATGGCATTACATTTGGATTTAATCTTTTGCACAAAAAGTGCCCCCCTGCAGTTGCACTCCTGACTCAACTGTGTCTATATTGTGTTGTCCACTCTTGCCATCTATTAGCGGCAGTGCCATCACACATGATGTGGAGGAGCTCCAGCCAAGCAAGAGCACATGAGTCACATGAGTGGGACACTGTCTTTCCTGCCACAGAGTAGTCAGGCTGCACACTACAGCTTGGAGGAGTCAGTGAGCAGTGAACTCTCAATAGCAGTGCAGTGGTGGCATATTTTTGTCGGTCTACTCTTAGAGCATCTCCATCTCCCTTGGTGGCTGAAGGAGCTGGGGGTGAGCTAGAAGATAACTTAAGACTAGGCTACTTACTTACTCTACTAGGCTCACCTAGCAAAAAATACAGCCCCCCACAGCAGCAAGCAAGGCCTCACAGCAGCAGTGACAGTGGTGTGGGTGGCCTTCATAGGCCTTGATCAGTGCAGTGTGACAACAGCCACGGCAGCAGCAAAGCAAGAAGCAAGGAACACAGGTTGGGTAGATTCGGTTGGTCAGGTGACTTGGTCGTAGACCACGCTGGGGACCTGGGATGGTCAGGTCTAGAATCCAGCTTCTGGCAGAAGGATGGAGGAGGAGCAGACTGAAAACTAGGCTGGTAGCATACTGAGCCAGGTCACAGGTTCTGGCCAGATGGCAGGTTAAGCAACAGTAAATCATATTTTTACAGGCAGATTGGGAAAGCAATAAGGACTGAAATATTGATGTGTTTTTTGCATTTCTGCACCTTTGGGTGGCTTCATGACCCATATGGGATGGATATTGAATGGAATGGAGTTGGGGAGAGAAATTGGGACAAAGGTTTTCTTTTTTTTTGGGGCGGGGGTTAGGACTTTAGCCAGGAAAAATTTGGTTACTAACTGGGTGAGTTTAATCCCACATTTGATGCACTGCTCCTGTGTATAGACTGGAATGTTATACATTTGAATTTTTCCTGATTTGCATATCACTTTTTGGTCACAACAAATAAGATTTACCTTTTAGAGACATTCCAGAAATTCCAGAACTTGCCGCCTAGGGCTAACTAGCACCTGGCCTCCACTGGTTGTTGGCTCCCCCTGCTGAAATCTGAAATGCTGCCCCTGCTATAAAGTTTAAATTTACAGGACATCCTCTGTGTGAGCAGCAAGTTTTCTATGAGGGATGGATGAGGGGCAAAGCAGTTTTCAGCAGTAAAATGAGGGCTGTCCCTTGTATTTAGGGACAGTTGACCGGTACGATATGCACAGACTATTGGAGTCCCACAATAGTCAGGCTTATGCTCCCCCAGTGAAGCTGACCTCCACATCCCCACACTCAGGCACATTATGACACAGGGCAAGGGAGAGTGTAGGAGTGTGCCCCATTGAAATGAAAGAGTGTATTTTTTATT
Source organism: Neoceratodus forsteri (assembly GCA_016271365.2). Classification (NCBI taxonomy): domain Eukaryota; kingdom Metazoa; phylum Chordata; order Ceratodontiformes; family Ceratodontidae; genus Neoceratodus; species Neoceratodus forsteri. The sequence continues at coordinate 423,516,079 of CM057451.1, forward strand.
ATTTTATACATTATTAATGGAGAGTTGGAGATTAATGAAGGCCATTGCTCGACTAACAAGGGCCTTATTTGTAGAACAGTGGCCTTTATCATTCTCCAACTCACCATCATAATGTATAAAATAGTAATAAAAAATAACTCCATTTGTTTCAAGGGGGTATGTCCCAGCACTCTGACTCATGGACATCATCTCTTAAAGACTCTTACCTCTGGCTCCATAGTACTCAGGTAAGAGACTCTTGACTTACAGTATATCTATACTTGGTGGGTTGTCTGTAGCAGCATGGGTGGTGGGGGACTGGCCATGTGGGTGGGGTGTCAAGTTATAGCTACTTTTGTGTTTGCCCCTTAATGTCTGTTTGTGTGGAAGCATTCAAAACTATGGAGAGAAAATAGTAGGCATACAGGCCAGACAAAAGTAATTAAGTAGTTTTGTGGGTAAGTGCATGTATTGTGAGTGTGAAGAATCACATGTGTTTCCATTGGTATGTGAGCTACAGTTCAGCTGTGCAGCTGAGGTGAGGGGGGACAAGAAAACTAAAAAGTATATCAGTGGCTATAAGTATGCCACATGTGTGCAGATTTATGCAGTTTTGTATTGAAGTTCAAGCAAACCATACAGTATGTATGCAGGCAGTATAGCTTAGTGGTTAAAGGCACTGAATTGCAAACCTGGAAACCTGAAGACCTGGGTTTGAATCTCATCAACCCCCACTTGTATACTGTGTGATCCTGAGCAAGTCACTTCGCTTTTATGTGTGCAGTTATCAGTAAACACTTGCCTTTTGCATGCATGCCACATGCATTCAGTTTGTTCCAATTTAACATAAAAAGCATGCTTTCCACACTTGCTTGCTGCACGCATGCCACATGCATGCAGTCGGTTCTAATTTAACATTTAAATCATGCTTGTAGCATGCATATCACATGGGTAGTTTCATGTGCGCAGCACAAAAACATTTCATAGAATTATTTCTGTATGATCTGTGCACAAAATGCAAAGCCACAATGGACAAATTCTCTCACCTGAGCTGGGAGTAGCCATGGATTCCATAATTTGGGGAAGGGGGCACAGTAGTACTGAGTCTTAGTGACTGCCTGAATTATAACTGTTCTTGACATGTAGGCCCATGATCCCAGGTCACACACCCAGTGGGGAGTCCCTGAGTCAATAAAGACACCCACTACTTGTCACTGGACAACAGGTAGTAGCTAAGACCGGGCTGTATAGATGAAATCCATGTATATCACAGAGAGGAAACTCCCTGCTTGAGAGCCTTAAGACAGGAAAAAAAAGTATTGGATCTCAAATTACTTTAACAAATACAGCTCTATATGGGGACCATTGGAGAGAGCACTGGAGGCAGGAATGTTTACTGAATGACCTAATACAGTACATGCTCATCTCTTGGGGCTCTGGTTGTTAAAAAAAAAAATAGAAATGTGGTTGCATCTCTAAGTACATACAGTAGATACATAAAATTGTCAGCAGATAAGTACTGCTAGGCCCATCTAGTCTGCCCATAAACCCTAAACTTGCATGTGGTCACTGACCTTAAGTGATCAATGGCTTTTCATCACTCCCTCCCCACCCAATGTTCCCCTGTGCCTGTCCCAGGCATGTTTAAAACCCTCCACTGTGCTTGCCCCCACCACCTCTTGTGGCAGACTATTTCAAGCATCCACCACCCTCTCTGTGGTAAGAAACATCCTCATGTTACCTCTTAATCTACTCCCCTCCAATTTCATATTATGTCCCCTTGTTCTGATATCTTTTCAATTTGAAAAGATCCCCCACCTGCACATTGTCTATGCCCTTGGCATACTTGAAAGTTTCTATCATGTCCCCCCTTTCTCTCCTCTCCTCCAGTGAGTACATATTGAGGACTCTTAGTCTCTTCTTATATGTTTTGTGGTGCAAGCCATGCACCATCTTTGTCACCCTTCTCTGGATAGCCCCCAACTTGTCTATGTCCTTACATATGTGTGGTCTCCAGTACTGCACACAGTACTCCATGTGAGGCCTTACCAGTGTTTTATACAATGGCATCAACACCTCCTATCTCCTGTTAGTAATGCCTTTGCCTATGCACCCCAGCATGCCATTGACCCACAATGCAGCCTTTGCGCACCACTTTGATACCTTAAGGTCATCAGATATGATAACACCTAGGTCCCTTTCCTGTTTGGTGACAGTTAGCACCACTCCTCCTATTCTGTAGCTCTCCCCCAGGGTTCCCCATACCCAGGTGCATTATCTTGCACTTTTTTGAATTGAACCTCAGTTGCCACACCTCAGACCATCTTTCAAGCTTCTCCAGGTCTCTCTTCATTTTCTGCACCACTTCTGGAGTATCCACTTTGTTACAGATCTTGGAGTCATCTGCAAATAGGCAGACCTTTCCTTCTAGCCCCTCTGCAATGTGACTAGTGAAGACATTGAACAGGACTGGCCCCTGTGCTGACCCCTGCGATACTCCGCTGGTCAACTCTCTCTCTTCCTGGATTGGATCTCATTTACCACCACCCTCTGTCTTCTGTCCATCAGCCAGTTTCTAACCCAGTGTATCATCTTATGCCCCATACCCAGACTACTCAACTTGTTTACCAGCCTTCTGTGTGGGACGGTATCAAAGGCTTTGCTAAAATTTAGGTAGGTGCTGTCTACTGCCCCTCTCTGATTCACATCCCTATTCACCCAATAAAAAAAAGTCTATCAGATTAGTTTGACAAGACCTTCCTGCTGTGACTCCATTTTTCCTCAGATCCTGGGCACCATTGGATTCCAGGTGTTCCACTATCCTTTCTTTTAGCAGTGTCTCCATGATCTTCTCCACCACTGAGGTAAGGCTGACTGGCTTGTAGTTCCCGTCTTCCTCCCTTCTGCAACTTTTGTGCAGTGTGACTACATGCGCCCTTCCCCAGTCCTCTGGAGCCATGCCTGTGTTGAGTTACTCTGTGAACAAGGCTGTGAGAGATACTGCTAGTTCCATACTCAGCTCCTTTAATATGCTCAGCTGTAGGTGGTCTGGCCCCATGGCTTTATCCACTTTCAGCTTTGTGAGTTCCTCCAGAACTCTCTCCACTGGGAATGGACTGGTGTCCACTCCCCACCCCGGTGCCTCATCTCCCCAACTGTTATCCTTGACCCTCTCCCTTCTTAGTGAATATTAAACAGAAGTATTTATTTCAGTATTTCTACTTTGTCTAGATCCTCCTCCTTACACTATCCCTCCTCCCCTTTGAGCTGCACAATACCCCCCAGTTTTTCTTCTATCACTGATGTACCTATAGAATATCTTGTCCCATTTTTTCACAGTCCATGCTAAACCCTCTTCTTTCTGTGCCTTGGCTCTCCTAACAGCTTTCCCTGTTTCCCTTAGACATTCAATGAACAGCTCCATGTCCTCCCCCCTTTGGGTTCCCTTATACTTCTAGAAACTTGCTCTTTTATCCTTTACTGTGTCTGCTATCTCTTTAGAGAACCATAGTGGTTTCTTTCTTCTTTTCCTTTTGGCCACTATCCTAATGCATTGGTTAGTTACCTCCACTATGGTTCCTTTTAGTTTCCCCCACTGTTCCTCCACATCCCTCCATTACCTCTTCCTTCTCCAGGGCTGCTCTTAAACATCTACCCATTTCACTGAAATCTGCCCTCCTCAAATCTAATACTTTTACCCTTGTGTGGCTTAATTGAGTCCCTGTCTCCATGCCAAACCACACCATGTGGTGGTCTCTGGATCCCAGTTGCCCTTCCACCTGGACTCCTTTGACCCTGTTTCCATTGGTCCATATCAGGTTCAGAATCAATTTGTCTCTGGTTAGCTCATGCACCAGCTTTCTGAGTCCAACTCCCTGCAGGGAGTCCAGGATGGCCATGCTTCTGGCTGAAGCAGCTGCCTGGGTGGTCCAGTCTATATCTGGCATATTGAAATCCCTCATCAGCAGGATTTCACCTTTAGCTGCCATGTTGTGAATTTCCTCCATTAGTACCCTGTCCACTTCCTCCCTCTGTGCTGGAGGTCTGTAGATCATCCCAGTACATATTGCTGTGTCATTCCCTTGTTCAAGGGTGAATCACATTGCCTCGGTCTCCCCCTGTCTTTCTTGTACTTCTGTAGCCTTTACACCATCTGTAATGTGCAGGACTATTCCCCTTCCCTTTTTCCTTCCCTGTCCCTTCTGAGCAGTGTGTAGCCCAGTACCCTGATGTCCCAGCTCTGATTAGCAGAGTACCATGTCTCTGTTATTGCTGCTATGTCAAGGTCTGCATCCGTCATCAAGGCTTCCAGATCTGGAACCTTATTTCCCAGACTGTGGACATTTGTGTGCATGACCTTCCATGTTTTATACCCTGCCCTCCCTCTGTTCTTGTTCTGTCTCCCTTGCCTGTGTCTCCCACCCTGTATTTCTTGTTCACGTGCTCCTGCTCCATCCCCCCTTTTACATGTATGCATGTTTGTAAAACTTAAACTTGATTATTCTACTGTAAACCTGTACAAACTTTGCAGTTGATAAAATATGTCTGCAACTGAACCCCAATGGAATGTTGTCAATAAATAAAGACTAAAGAAAGAAAGTGAATTTTCTGTGTATCTATATACTTTCTAATGTGAAAATGTGTTCGCTATTATCAGGCATAAACTATAGCCAAAATGACCTTAATGAAACAGATTAAGATGTTCTTTGAAAAGGGTCTTGTGTTTGTATTACAGAATATGATCAAAATATAGTAACTGGAGGATAGTTAATGCAAGCTGTGGTGAAGGTGATGCAACTTAGAAATTTGAAAAGTTACCAAGTGCTAATATAATTAAACGCATGCATTTTCATTTTCTCAAAGTGCTGAAAACCAGTACATTTGTACAACAATTTGTTCAAGATTGTGAATACAATAACCTGTAGAAAATGTGATTTGAAGGTTGAGGTCATGTGATAGCTGTCTGAGCAGACGTCTTTAGCTCCAGCTCCCGTCTTCTTGCCGAAATGTTTTGTCAAATAGCCACAAAATCTTTCTTACCTGGATTTTTCGGAATCTCTGGATAACCAGAAGGCCTCCTGCACCATTTGGCAATGCTGCTTGGATCATAATGGATACAGGTATAAAGAATCCCCTGCTGAAACACACCCCGCCACCCACCCTCTGCGATAAAAATGCTAAGTGGCTAAAGTACAGCAGAGTGGGTCAGCCGGCAAATTGAGCTCCCAGGCAGCCCTTACTAAATTGTGCTTTCTGGAAGAGCTTATCAGCATTAAAGATGCATTACAAACTTTAGTGGAAAATCCTAACACATTAAAACTCTGATCGACACCTTAAATTAGTGGACGGGGGACAACAAGACCAGAAAATCTTCTTTAGATGACTGGCAGGCCAAGATTGATCCTGAAATGGTGCATCTCTGTCAAAGGCTTAAAAAAGCAGAAGACCATCTAGAGAATCTGGAAGAATGGTCTAGGCATAATAATCTGGTTCTTCTGGGCCTTATGGAAGGTGAAGAGGGCTCATCTCCAATAGTATTTGCTCAGAAATTTTGCACTCGTGTAGCTGGTCCTTCACCAAATGGGCCCAGCTATATCATGATTTTCCAACTCCTTAAATATCTGGACAAGCAACAGGTAATTAGTAAATCCCAGGACTTAGAGGCTCTGCAATAGGAAGGGAAAAAAGCCGCTTGGTGCAAGATTTTCCTTACTCTGTTCGGCAGAAGAGGACCGCTCTCCATCCTACAGTGCCCACCTTAATTGCTGCAGGAAATTAGATAAGGAAATGAGGCTCTCTGCTATGCTACAAGTTCATCATGGTGGGCAATGGAAATCCTTTGAGACTCAGGAGATGGCTCACACTGAACTTAAAACTTTGTTCCCAGACATTTTAAAATGAGCTGTCTCTATGCATTCTGCGGCTAACATACGATTACTTCTTTTAGACCTTCTTTTGACCCTGTAGACTCAATCTTTACCTTTTAGTTTCTAATGGCTACTACAATGTGTTGCATAAGCACCTGGGACCTCTGCGGACTCCTGAAAGCTTAACTTCACCTTTAAAATACAGCCTGACTGAACTTAGCCTATGTTCAGACTGTTCGAAGGATAACAACTAGTTTACTCACTGAGGCTCAAGGGATAGTTTATGTATATGCTGGTGTTTTTGCTGTACTATCGTCTACACTTCTAAGTTACCCAGTGGCAATTTTTCCTTATTGTTTGGCAGCCTTCCCTGATGTTTACCCCCCCCCGGCCGAGAAGCTCTCTCTGATTACCAGAAGGCGAGATTAAGTTTATGGGGTGGTGCGCTTCTGGACTAGCACTTGCTGACAACTTCAAATGAAACCTAGACGTTTATAGTTATTGGGCAACTTTTTCTTTGTTTCTGGCACCTGTGGTCCAATGCAGTACTAAACCAGTTGTTATGATGCTCGGAGGGCTAGCACTAATCCCCAGGTAGGATGTGGTCTAGACAGTCCATTATCAGATTGGGTGCAACAGCAGCTACAGAACATCTTCATGGACGCAGTTACTCTGAAAACAGACAGATGTTTACTCCTTTTTCTTCCTTGATCCTGAATCACACAGTTTATACCAATTGTTTTGTCCTGCTCAGCATGTTTGTTCTACCACCAGGACACTGTATAGATTTGGGTCTTACTCTGTTATTAGGAACTTTTATGCATTCAGTGCTAAGGCAGGAACTAGTTGAACTGTAGAGACGCTATGACACTCTATTGGACTTGTTACTATTTTATTAACAACATTTATGTATGGTTATATTCACACTTGTGGTATTCTCACTGTTTTTTTTAGTAGTTTGGCAAGAGGGGTTGTTGCAGGTAGCAGTAAGTAATATCCTGACCAGGACAAAGATAGGTGGTCAGTCATTAGGACTGGGGTGTACGTTGTTGTTTGTTTGTTTTTGTGGGGTTTTGTGGGAGGGAGGGTGGGATGTTTCTTATATAGTACGGCTTGAGCATATTATGTTTATTTTCTTGGGGAATCTAGTGTGGCTGAAGGTTGAGGGAAGGAGGTCTTTTCCATCAGAGGTTTCCCTATGTACTGGTTGTACTTTTACATTACAATTACGATTGACAACAGGTTTTAAGTATCATGAGTGCCTACCTAGATCTTGCTGGAATAGGGAATTTATAGCACCTTTCATATTAGATATCCTGTATACAGTGGAGTTCATGTCAGATCCCAGTTTCATGGGGAAGACATTGAGGGAGCTTATCTGTCAGTATTGCAGATGTGTTCTCTTTACAGAAGACATTTTCTGGGGTATTGGGATCCCTATATCTCTGATATCTGGGAATGAGGTATGTTTATTGGAATGTTACGGGAGCATGCTCAAGGGTTAAGAGGTACCAAATTTTAAAACACCTCTCTGTTCTACACTCTCAAATTGCTTTCCTCCAAGAGACCCACATGCTTGCTTCGGAGGGCAATCTCTTCTGGAGACAGGCTGTAGGGTAGGTCTTTGCTACTGGGAACTCTACATCTCAAAGTGGGGTGGTTATCCTTACAGTCAGAGGGGTTCAATTTCAAGTGGTTCACTGTGAGGAGGACACCTAGGGTCGTAATATATTTTTACAGGGAATACTGAATCATTCTGAGGTCCTTCTGGGTTCAGTCTATGTGCCCAATAAAGATACCCATTTTTTTCCACTTTGGCATTGATATTGGCCCCCTACATTGATCTTCCTATTCTCATAGTTGGGGACTGGAATTTGGTACATTCTCCTGACCTAGATAGGACACACTGACCGTGCTCTGGCCTTTCTCCAGCATAGCGATCCCTTCAGGAGATGGCTGAGTATTAGGTCTCTATGACCCTTGAGATTATCACACCTCTCCATGTGAAAGTACACTTTCTATTCACCCATGCATAAATCCTACTCCTGGATAGACTACTTCTTGGTTAACCAGTTGTTTCTACTGGGAGTTTTGGATAGTGTCATTGTGGCACATGTCCTTTCTGATCACTCTCCTGTTTGGCTAGAGGGTACAGTATTGCCCAACATCCAAAGAGAAACTACCTGGAAGCTTAATAACCAGCTTTTCAAGGATGATGGGATTGTTGCCCGCATTAAGGAGGTCATAACACAATTTGTTACTCACAATGTTGGCTCTATTCGCGACATGGGCAAAGTCTGGAGTGTCTGGAAATGTGTTCTAGGGCAGAGTTTATTAGACTTTCCACAACAATGAAATGCACATCAGAGGCCACTTCACCCCTTCTTTTAAACCATATTAAAGCCCTGGAGCAGACCCTTTCTGCTGCCTTTCTGGAGGATGATCGAGTGGTCCTTGAAGTGCTTAGGGACCAATATGTGGCAAGCCTGAGGGAGAGGACTGAATATGCCCTTCTTATGACCCATGCATGCTGTGTTGAACAAGGGAATAAAATGAGCTGCCTCCTTGCCCAGCGACTGCGATGGCAGGAGGAATCCTGCCTAGTGCGGGACCTCTCCTCCCCAGTGGATTATCTCCCAAAGACATAGTGAGAGAATTTGAGCTCTATTATCACCAGCTATATAGTCCACTTGTTAACGTGCCCTCCGCTGAAGAGCTCAATTCATACCTGACTAACATCCCTCTCCCTAGCTTGACACTTAACCAGCAGTTTTTTCTTGCCCAGCCCATTACTTTCCGTGAAATATCGGTAGCAATTGCCTCTCTTCCACCCAATACAGCCCCAGAACCTGATGGTGTCTCATCTAATTTTTATAATTTTTTTTCCAAGGAGTTAATTCCAATACTTCAGCAGCTATATTCCTATTTTTGTGAAAATGGGTTATCGGACTTTATCCTGTTAGAAGCTCTAATAATTGTGCTGCCGAAACCAGGTAAACCCCAAGACAGGGTGACAAACTATCACCCTATCTCCCTCATGAATTATGATATCAAACCCTTTACCAAAATTCTAGCAACCTATATTGTACAGGTCTGGGAGGGTCTGGTTAGCCAGGAACAAGTGGGTTTTGTGAAGTGTAGGTCCTCGACAGACCATCTGTGCAAATTGTCCCATATCTTCTCTGTGTCCAGGGACTCCCCTACTCCAATGGCTCAAGTTTGACTGGATGTGGAGAAGGCTTTTGTCAGGGTGGATTGAACCTTCCTGTTCACATTTCTTAAGGAGTTTGGTTTTCCTTTAGAATTCATTAAGTGGCTTAAGGTCTTATATTCTAAGCGTAGTACTAGAATTTATTGTAACAGTGTTTTCTCTTCCATCTTTCCACTGGGCTCTGGTACCCAGCAAGGTTGCCCACTGTCCCCGTTATTGTTCAACCTCTATTTAGAGCCATTGCTCTACTGCTTGCAGACCTCACCCTTGCTCTCTGTAATCCAGGTTGGTGCCTTTGATCTCAGGCTCTCCGCATATGCTCAGGATATTTTACTACATATTTTGATCCTATCACTTCCATCCCAGCAGTGTTATCCCTTATTCAAGAATTTTGAATATTTTCTAACTATAGGCTCAACTTAGACAAAACAGTAGTGATGCCATTAAATTCAAGGATCCATAAGGCAGATATCACAGCTCACTGTCTAAATTCGGCTCCATGACTTAAATACTTAAGTCTAATTCTTACCCACTCACATGCGCAACTCATTAGACATAGAAACACAGAAACATAGAAACATAGAATGTGATGGCAGATAAGGACCGCTTGGCCCACCCAGTCTGCCCATTTCCCTACCTACTGGATAAGCTGCAGATCCTAGTTAACCAGCAGCCTACTTCTTCCTACCCCCAACCCCCAGAATTGCCTTATGACTATCCCATGCATGCTTGAATTCCACCACTGATTTTGACTCCACAACCTCCTCCGGAAGGCCATTCCATGCATCCACAACCCTCTGTGTGAAAAATACTTCCTTAAATTACCTCTGAGCAGCCCCTCTATCTTCAAATTGTGCCCTCTTGTTCTTGCACACCTCTTTTTTGAAAGATGCTACCCTCTTGGACTTTGTTGATTCCTTGAGGTACTTGAAGTTTCTATCATGTCCCCCTCTCCCTCCTTTCCTCGAGGCTATACATATTAAGCTCCTTAAGTCTCTCTTCATATGTCCTCCGGTGCAGACCCTGCACCATTTTAGTTGCCCTCCTCTGGACAGCTTCCATCCTGTCTATGTCTTTGTGGAGATTGGGTCTCCAGAACTGCACACAGTACTCCAGATGGGATCTCACCAGCTGTCTGTACAGAGGGATAATAACTTCCTGTTTTCTACTGGTGATGCGTCTCCCTATGCATCCCAGTATCCCCCCAGCCCTCCTTGCTGCCTTCTCACATTGCTTGCCCACCTTTAGGTCATCTGATATGACTACCCCAGGTCCCTTTCCATTTTTGTTGTTGTTAGTATCTCACCTCCCATTAAGCTGAATCTAGATGACCTCCTGATTACTATTAGGCAAGACCTGGACTGTTGGTCCTCCCTTTAACTCTCTCTTCAAGGGAGAGTGAATATCATCAAGATGAATATTCTCCCTCACATATTCTATCCCCTGCACATGTTGAACATTTACTCCCCCTTAAATGGTTCAAAAAAGTCCACTCCCTTATTTCTACCTTTCTCTGGAAGGGTAAACCTCTGAGATGTTCCTATGTCTGTTTGGGGGACTTGAAACACCATAAGGGGCTTAAAGTGCCTAATTTCTTTCTGTATTATTTATCAGGCCAGTTATCCAAGTATGCAAAGTGGTTTGTGGCCCCTTCACCACTAAATGAACATAGTTATGTTCCGATACAGCTTTGGATTGAATGTTGTCTTTTTGCAGAGTCAACTCTTGCTCCGGACAGTCTACCTTTCATTTCCCCCAAACTGGTACCAGCATCACTTCACAATTCAGTCATATCCACTTCCCTAAGGGTCCATGCTCAGTTGTGCAAAGCTCTACCCTAGAACAGGGGTTCTCAAATGGTGAGGCCAGCCTCCCTGGGGAGGCCCCAACCTGTTCCAGGGGAGGCTCAAGCAAGTCTGAAAAAGTACTGTATTTAAATTTTGAGTTTTATGTATTTTGTGTGAAGAGATGAAGCAAACTGAAAGAGGATAGTAGTAGGTGAATGTTATGTATTTATTTACTAAAAGGTGACAAGGGAAGGTGAATGAGCCAAGGCTCATTTCAGGTGTACCTAGGGAAGGGTAGGGAGTGAATACATTTCAAAAGGTAACTGCAGAACAATCAAGAAATACACAATGAACAATAATGTAAACAAATATGAACAATAAACTAATAATGAGTGGTGGTAATTGATCAGTTTGTAGACTGATGACAAAACAGCCCAAATACAAGGGTTGAGCACAGAAGTGCTAAGAGCAATAGCCGGAAGGAGCAAAGTAATCCCAGAGAAGTTGCTTAGGAGTAGGGAAGGGGGGGGAGTCAAAGTAAGTAGGAAGGTTATTTCATATAGAGAGGAAAAAGGAAAAGTAGTCTGACTAATGAAGGTACTACAACAAGGGGTAACAATGGTTCAAGAATGAAAATAGCAGAGAATGTAGGCTGGCCTTTTGAAGGGGAGGGAGTTACAATAAGCTGAATAAGAATTATTTTCTTTTTTATTCAGATAACACCTTTGAGAACATGAGCCCTTTTTCAAAGGTTCCACGTCAGTATAAGACAAAAACTGAATATAAGCCAAGTACTCAAAGGGGTTTCAATTTATTCATGGTGTATTGCGTAAAGTACAGTATGTTGTTTTTCTTTGGGGAGGCCCAAGATTATTTCAGTTTTTGGGGGAGGCTCAAAATCTTTTCCATGGATTTGGGGAGGCTCACTGTGTCAAAGTCTGAGAACTATTGCCCTAGAACAACTCAAAAGATGTCTCACAGTCAATATGTTATAATCCCAACCTTAAGGTGGAAGGACAGATGATAACACTGGTAGGCTATCCTTATCTGGCTGGGAAAGGAGAGGGTGACTTGGTGACTAACGGCCGTCTCATGACAAGTCAGGACCTCTTAACAACATTTCAACAGACCCCTAGAAGTATTTTTAAAATATAGCAGATCAGGCATTCGCTGATTCAATGGTTTGGTACAGCTTCTTGGACTATTAATCAAACCAAATGTTTTCATACCCTTTAAACTATGGCTTGGCAACCCCACTCAATATCTAAGATTACTTCAGCCTGCTTTCCAAGATATTCCCAGAAATTAGGGGATACTCCTTGTATTGGCCTTCTGCTCTCCCGAATGGAGATTTAGATTGGGAATGCATTTGATCAGATCTCTACAAGTATACCACCAATGATAGGCTCCACCTTACTCAGTGGCATATCCTGCATAATATTTATATTACTCCTACCACATTAAACACCATGTGGAAAGCAACTTCCTCCATTTATACCAGATGTGCTCAAGAAACAGGCTTGTTGATTCATGTCATGTGGGAGTGTTCCAAAATTGCTGTTCTCTGGGAGCAGACTAAACAAAAAGCTGAGCCTCTTTTAGGCTTAGAGGACCTATTTAACCCTGAAGTCTGTCTGGTGGGAGACTACTCCCAGATAACTGTAAAAGAAAGATGCTACCATATGTCCCTAATTTCTTTATCAGTGAAACGGATGGTCCTGCGCCACTGGAAAGATAGTTTGCCCATTTCATATCCAGAATGGCTGAACAAGCTCCTGGTTAACCTTTGGATAGAAAAGACAGTACCTAGCCTCTGGGTTCAGTTGGACAGTTAATCTAAGCAGTGGGGTAAACTACAGATCCTGTTTTCTCTTCAGCCCAGCCCGTAATCCGTGTCTAAGTATCTGTATTTTCTCTGCCTTGGTTCTACTCTGTTGATCTTTTCAGGCTACTGCGTTGGGTTCGTTCTTTCATGACAATTCCCCCCGAAAGATATTTGGGATCCCATTTGTTTGCTGTAACCCATACCTTATTCTACTTATGGCTACCTATCCTTTCCTCAACAGATTATAAATCCTTTATTTCATGATTCCCCAAAAGGGGGGGATGGTTGGGGGAAGATGTTGAGGTGGGAGGGGGAATGGTGTAGAGAAGGGGTTTTGATGTTTGTCATTTGTTGCCTGTTTGTTGAATTTGTTGTTACTACTTCATTGTTTGTATTATTGTTACAGTTTTCTTGTTGAAAACTTAATAAAGTTTATTAAATTAAAAAAAGGAAAAGTGATTTGAAATAATTAGTTTGAATTATACTGGAAGAGCACTGTGACAATCTAGAAATCTAGCAGGATCTAACGATTGAAAGCATCCTTTTCTGAGTTTGGTTAAGGTCTAATAACTCTTAAAATACAATTCAGTTTCCTGAGTCTGGGGCATCAAGAGCTAAAGTCTACAGGGAGGATCCAGAGCGTCCCTTGTATGCTCTCCTCCCAGGTGGGAGGGATCCAGAATGTGTCACTCTTTAGTGGCTCCTGGTAGCTTGCACCATGCAATGCATCATGGGTGACCACATGACTCCTGTATGGGGCAGCCAGGACACCACAGCGTGTGTTCAATGGGTGGGGAGGGACAAAATCAGGAAAAATGGGCACCTTGCAGCCAGATGATGGTGGCTCTATCCTCCGATGTCACAATAGCTGGGATAGCCCAAATGCTGTGCTGCTTGCTGCCCCAGCGCAGATGCAAGATGGTGCCTCTGGGCACTGTAGTCTCCTCTGCCCAGTAGCCTCCCCCATCGAAGGGATACAGTTGGACAACTGGGGCAGCAAGATGAGGAGGCAGAGGATGGCAGAAGTGGAAGTTTGGGCCGGAAGCAAGGAGTCTGGCTGTCCGAAGCAGAGATCAGCTTGGATGGCCGTTGGCAGGACAGGCAAAAAAAATTATGCAAAAAAAATTACAATTCAGTTAATTCATAAGTTCCTTCCCCCATAAACAGTAAACACATGAACACATAGAAATTGTCAACAGAAAAAGGCTGTTTGACTCATCCAGTCTCCACAGATATTCCCTGTCTAATCTGCCTCCACATATCCTAACTGGTCTCCAGCAAACCTCCCGCCTTGCTGCCTTATTTTATAATACATCCCTATGTCATTCCCATGCATGCTTGAAGCCCTCCACAGTTTTTGCTTCCCCACTTACACTGGCAGTCTGTTCCAGGCATCTACCACCATTTCACTGAAGAAATATTTCCTCACCTCACTCTTAAACTCCCCTGCCAGTTGCATCACAGGTTCCCTGGTCCTGGCATTCCTTCTCATTTGAAGATACTGCCCTCTTCACCCTATTCATCTCTGTGAGACACTTGTAGGTTTCTATCATGTCACCTCTCCCCCTCCTCTCTTCCAGGGTGTACATTTTGAGATCTGTCAGTCTCTCCTCATAGGGCTTCTTGTGCACCCCAGCACCATTTTAGTTGGCCTCATCTGGACTACATCCACCCTGTCTATATTCTTTCTGAGGTGCGGCCTCCAAACTGGACACAATACTCAAGGTGGTGTCTCACCACTGAGCAATAGACTGGCAACACCACCTCCCTTTTCCTGCTGTATATACCCCCCCGTGCAACAAAGAAGCTCACCAACCCTATCTACTACTTTGCCACACTGGTTGGCCATCTTGAGGACATCAGATACATAGCCCCAAAGATTCTTTCCTGTTCAGTGACTGTCAGTACCCCCCCATCCTATATTCAGCACCTGGGTTCCTATGCCATAGGCACAAGATTTTACAGTTTTTGGCATAGAAACTCAACTGTCATGCTTTAGACCACTCCTCATGTTTCCCCAGATTCCTGCTAATTGTCTCTATCCCCTCCTGAGTTTCCACCATAGACATTCCATTCCTTCTAGTTCCTCAGCAATTTTGCTTATGAAGACATTGAAGAGGACCAGTCCCAGTACTGAGCCCTGTTGCATGCCACTAGTTTCACCTCCATCATTTGAGTGAGCGCCATTTACCACAACCCTCTATCTCCTGTCTGTTAACCAGTTTCTAACCCTATTCAGCATTTTGCCTCTTACCCTCAGGCTGCTCAGTTTCTTTATCAGCCTTCTGTGCATCACAGTGTTGAAAGCCTTGCTGAAGTCAAGATTGATCACTTCCATTTCCTTCCTCTGATCTATTTTCCTGGTCATCCAGTGAAAGAAATCAATCAGATTTGTTTGGAATGACCTACCTCCACCCCAACCCACCGCATGAATCCATGCTGCCTGTGGTCTTGCAACCTACTAGAGTCAAAATACTCTACCAGTTACTCTTTTAGCAGGGTTTTAACTCATTTCTCCTCTCTACTGCTGCTCTTATGGAAAGACACCATGCCAACTTTTCTCCAGCCCTCCAGAACAATGCCTTTTTCCAGTGAGCTGTTGAACAAGGCTGTCAGTGGGGCAGCTATCACATCTGTGAGTTCTTTTAGAATCATTATATGTATCCCATCCTGTCCCATAGCTTTCTTCACCTTCAGAGTTGCAAGTCCCTTCTGAACTTTTTCTTCTGAAAATTAACTTGTGCCCCCTCCCTCCTCCATGTTTCTGCTATTAATTGGTGGTCCATCCCCAACCCCTCCACTGTGAAGACTGAGCTGAAATACCTGCTCAGGATGTCTGCCTTTTCTTGGTCCTCTTCTGCGCTGTCTCATCACTCTCCCCTTCTAATCCTCACTATCCCTGCCCTCGTTTTCCCCTTCTCATTTATGTATTTAGGGAAAGTCTTAGCCCCCTTATTGGCCCCTTTGGGATTCTTCCTCTGTCTGCACCTTTTCACCCTCATCGATTTGCCTGCTTCAGTATGCTTTACTAGGTATACCTCTGTGTCCTCCTTTCTCCATGTTTCCTTGTACCTCTTGAATGCCACTTTATTTTCCTTTCCCACCTAGCCACTTCCTTAGAGAACCACAATGGTCACCTTTTCTATCTGATTTTACTCAGTTCCTTCATGCAGAGGTTAATTGCTTTAGTTATACCCACCTTTATTTTTGGCCACTGTGCCTCCACCCCTCCCCAGCAATCCCCCACCCCCCCAAGGCCTCAGAGGCGGTCTTCCATACCTTTAAGATCCACCCTCCTAAAGTCCAGGACTCTCATCCTTGTGTGGTTAGCTTCTGTTCCCGTCTTAATTTTAAGCCACGCTGTATGGTGATCACTGGCACCCAGAGGACTACACACTGTGACATCTGCAGCACTGTCGATGTTTGTAAGCATAAGGTCCAGCACTGCCCCATTTCTTGTTGGTATTGTGACTAGCTGCCTGAAAAAAGCACCTTTTAGGGATTCCAGGATGGCCCTACTGCTTGCGGAATCTGCAGTTTGAAGGCTTCAATCCACATCTGGCAGGTGGAAGTCACTCACTAGCAGCACCTCTCCTGACTTGCCACTCTGATGATGACGTCCCCAAGTGCCTTATCCAACTCTTTCTCCCTTTCTAGAGGCCTGCACACTACACAAATATGGACAACAGTCTTAAAGCCCATCTCCAGGGTGACTCACAGCACCTCCAGATCTTCATTTTCCTTCTGATGCCCTGGTACCTCCATTGCTTTGATTCATTCCCTTACACATAAAACAACCCCTCCTCCCTCCCTTCCTGTCCTGTCTGTCATGAACATAGAGTAGCCCAGTATGGCCATGTCCCTGTCATGGTGCTCAATGCACCACAACTCGGTAATACCCACTAAATCCAGGTCAGTCTCCATCATGATTGCTTACAGGTCTGGAATTTTGTTTCCAAGACTCCTTGCATTGACACACATGGCTCTCCACACTTTCTTCCCATCCTGCCTGCTGCACTACTTTCCCCTCCCTGTCCTGTCTGTGCTTTTCTGAAGCTCTCCAGTTCTTTCTTCTTATCTTTTTAATTTCCTCTATCCTTAACTTCTTCAATCCTTTACACTCACTTACCTGGTTTTTACCCCCTACCCCGCCTTGTGTCTGCCATACCCCTATCCCTAAGAAGACAAAAGTGAAACACTGAGTTCACAGACAGATACTTTTAATCAAAAAGTGTATTAAGCCATATACTAGCGAACAGCAACGCCGGCACTTTGAGGATGCTGTGCTGCTTCATCGGGGCAGAACCTTCATGCCACCACCATCAATTTATAATTAAATACCTTTTAAAGTGACATTACAAAAAACATACAGTAAACACTAATGACATTTAAAAACAAGTAGAAAAATTCTCAGCAAGCATTCATGGAATTAAAGGTAAATACTAATATGCATCACAACATTGTTTGCTTATGTAATGCATCACTCTAACTAAGTGCATCTTAATGGTATGCCCCCACCCTGACAGTGACACCAACACAGCGACCTACCAACCTGTCGACAAAATTGACAGGTTGCCAACAGATCGCTGTGTTGGTGCACCTGACACAGGGGCACACTGTCTCCCAGTCCTGCACCCCCTCACCGAATCAACTCCAATTGGAGTTGATAATCCAAAGTATGGGGGATGCAGGGAGAAGAGAAAAAATAGAACCGGGAGACAAATGAGATTTATGTCAACTGCAACTTGCGGTTGACATAAATCCTGTCTATGTGATGCCGGTTGACAAAAGAGTTGTCGAAAAAGCATCATGGAGCCCATCTCAATTAATGGCTAGTAGTGATTAAGTATGTAATGTTTATTTTTGAGGGCCCCATCCCAGAGGTTCTGGGCACTGTACAAGTAGACAGGCAACCTACATCAAACAATAAACAGGAAATGAAATAATAAATTACAACAATTTAAAAGATAAAAATTTAAATAGAATAAAATATTGCAGCAGTTGACCAATTTAACTATAAATGATCTAAAAATGCTTTCATAAAAAGATGCACCTTTAGGCCCTGCTTAAAAACCTCCACTGATGGGGCCTCCCTCATGGACCTTGGTAGTGAGTTCCACAATACCGGGTCCGCCACCTCAAATTCATGATGTCCGGAGGATTTAAGGCAGGCCCTAGGAACCACTAGGGGGCCCTCAGTGGAAGAGTGAAGCAAGAGCACAGGATGGGCAAGAGTCAGGGGGTTATATACAGTAGGTAGCCAGGGCCTGCTCCACTTAGGGCCTTATAGGTGAGCAAGCTCACCTTGAAGATGATTCTCCACCTAACCAGTAGCCAGTGCAGTTTGTGCAGAACCAAGGTCATGTGACAGGACCTTAGAAGGCCCATCAGTAACCTGGCTGTTGCATTCTACACCAACTGCAGGTGCCAGGGATTCCCTCCAGTGACCCTTAGGTACAGAGCATTACAGCAGTTGAGGTGCAATATCACAAAAGCATGTACCAGTGAAGGCAAATCATCTGGAAGAATCAAGACTTAGATTCGAGCTACATTCCTGAAGTGGTAAAAACCACTCTTGATGACAGATGACACCTGAGCTTCAAGTGCCAATCCATCATTGAGGAGGACATTCAGATTTCTCACCTTGATGTATGCAGCCAAGGGAGTGGTGCCACGGAATAATCCTGTTCCCACTCCAGCAGTGTCCATATTTCACTGATGACCAAACTCAGTCACTAGCAACTCTATCTTGTCAGGATTGAGTCTTAGCCATTCCTGGATCTCAGCCAGACATTTTTTTAGCACCTCCACAGTGCCATCAGTCTCAGGTACAAATAACATGTGCAGCTGGGTGTCATCTGCATAACAGTGGAAACCAAAACCCTTACCCCAATGATCCCACTCAGGGGAAGCATGTACACTGCCAAAAATGAAGGCAACAGGATCGAGCCCTGGGGTACACCACAGGGCAGGGGCTTTGGGCAGGATGAGAAATTTCCCATCACCACCCTCTGCATCCTACCTGTAAGAAAGGACTCAAACCAGTTGATGACAGTACCAGTGAGTCCACAGAGCTCCCTTAGGTGATCCAACAGCACTACATTGTCCACAGTGTCAAATGTAGAGGAGAGTAGAGACTGAGGAGAATGAGAACTGACCACTCCCCTCTATCTCTCACTCTGAGGAGATACTTTTGCACTCTGACTAACATCATATCAGTGCTATGCCTTGACCCAAATCCAGAATGGAAGTGCTTGTAGGTGACATAGGCTGCAAGATTGCACTAGAGCTGCAGAGCCATCACTTTCTCAATAACCTTCCATAAGAATGGGAGATTGGGAGGTTAGAGATAGGTCTATAATTTGCCAAGATGTCAGGGTTGAGATATGGTTTCTTAAGGAGGGGTCTTACCAGCACCTCTTTCAAGGTGTCGTGAGAACAACCCTCTGAAAGCAAAGACTGGACAATCTCAGTGAACACTGGCCCAACGGACTCGACACATTCCATTAAGAGATGATGAAAAGCCATTGATCACTTAGGGTCAGTGGAGACATACATGTATAGGGCATATGGGCAGACTAGATGGGGCTAGTGGTGCTTATCTGCCAACAATTTCTATGTTTCTATGACTTGGGCCCAGGTCCAGTTTGCAGTATGTGGGCTGCGGCTTTGAAATCACCTCACAAATCTTAGCCCCTCCAACTGGCCTGAACTCACGCCAAACAACAGGAGTGCCTCTGGACACACATGACTCACCACAACATGGCTGCAAGCGTCTGTTGAGGAGATCCCAGCCATGATGAAAGACACCCTGTCAGAGAAGAACAGAGCAAACTCCTTGCACTGAATGATTAAAAATGCTTTTTACAGCTGTAAACAGGCTGGATTGATAAGCTTTATGGTTGATTGCCCTTTGATATTCCCCATAGTGAAGTCTAAAAGCCAGTTTATCCCCCTCAGACTAAGTACTCTGCCAAAAGTGCTCCAACCTCTGACCATTGGTCTTCATCTCCTTGAGATCTCCATCAAACCACAGCAATCTCAATTGTGAAGACCTGGCTTATATACGGACTGGTGCGACACAGTTGAGTGCCCTGGAAATGGACTCATTATAGGCTGCAACTGCCTCACCCATACCTGCAAATAGTTAGTACAATTTAATCAAATGATGATAGAAACATTATTCATATCTATAGACTATTGTTATTACAGAATGCTAAAAAACTCATAGGAAAAAATCCAAATACAGTTCCCTTTTAAAATGTTTAGTTGCATTCATAATAAATCCTCAGGACTGTCCTCCTACCTTTATAATTTCCCCATTCCTTGACTCCTTCAATCCTTTACACTCATTTACCTGTTTTTATCCACCCCCCTTTTTGTCTACCATGTCCCCATCCCTGCCTTTCTGTCCCCTGCCTTAGATGTGTTTTCTCCCTCCAGGGCCCTCCCTCACTGTTGTCCATCATCTCAAGGGGGACAATTGTTGCCTCCCTTTGCTTTACTGTCTTCTCCCTTGCTAGTTTAAATGCTCATTTAAGTAGCATTTAAACCTCCCTCTAAGGACTATGGTCCCCTTCCCAGAAGCATGCAGGCCGTTTACCTTATAGAGACAGATGTTCTACCTTGCTGCCCCCAGTCCCTGATGTAAGTCCAAGTCCTCCTCAATGCACCATGCCTTCATACATTCATTAAATACCCTGGTGCAGAGTACTCTTGCATCTCCCCAGCAGTATACAGGCAACAACTCAGAAAAAAAGCCACTGGCTTGTTATCTGCTTAATACAATTGATTACAAGTTTACTATTGTACATTTAACAGTAGTAAGTGCTTGCTCACTTGCTCTTACTTGTCTCTGTCTCATTTCTTGTACCTTTGTTTATTCTCTCTAACCCAATGCAGCACTTGTTCAGTGGTTCTGTACTTTGTATTCCTTCTCATCTGAATAATAGCCATCATATAAAAAAAATCCATTAGTATCAAACTAAAATTACTGAAATCAATACAGGTATATTGAAAAAGCCAAACAAACTCATACATTGCTCTAACGTAATTACTACATAATTGAACAAACAATTGCTCTTATCTGAACACAACAGAATATTCATCTACTTTAATAACATCATAATGTTTATTTTAAAGCTTCCATTTACTGATCAGATAAAATTAAACTATAAATGCTTGGCCAGAAAGCTGCCAGAGTAGTTTGTCCTGCCATTAACATTCATGCTATGTTTAAAAATCCTAATCAAACACATTCACCTCTAAGACAGCGATCATGGGTTCATTCATATTTCACAAATGCAACTTAGGGGCATACTTAACAGTGAACCTATAGTGCAGTTGTAATAGGCTTCTGCCATGTTAGAATGACCTTTTTTCAGATAAGAGACTAAAATGAGGTCCCTACTTCTCTCTTCTGGTATTTGTCCTTATTGACAGAATGAGGTAGTGTACTAATATCCTGGTCAACATTACCTTTCCTAATAATGCCGGTGCTCATCATCAGCATCTATTTATCTATGCCTAATCTCTGGTGACTCACGTATCTTTGACCCTGGGGATGATGCATCTGTCTAATTAATTTTTCACTTCCTGTGTTGCTTCAGGTTTTACTCTTTCCTCTTCTTCTTCTCCTTTCTGTTCCACCTATCCTTCATTCTCAGCTGATAACCCCCTCATGATTTCTTCTTTTCCCTAGTCACTCCATCTGATACTCTCTTTGCTTTACTGAACATAAACCCCACCAAAGGCTAAATTCCTGATTGGTTTGACCCCAAACTGCTCACTCCCTATGCATCTGCATTTACATTTCCTTTTCCTGTCTCTACTTTACACTTAATGCAGTACAGAGGATTGGAAAGCAGTCCAAAGTCCTCCATTAAGCTGGCCCAGTGGTGTGGAGGGCTAAGGCATCATGCCTTATCTCCTGCCATGCTGGCAACCCATGTTCACGGTGCAAGTGGGTCACTGAGGTTCGGCCAGGAAGGCAAAGGATTGAGCATCCAGGGGACATTTCTCCTCTTCAAAGGAGGGTGGGGAGCATGAACCAGCAATTGCCTGACACCTAGCAGAGGCTAGGTATTGGCATGATGAGTCCCGTATGTTGGGGGGCAGAGGAGGAGGAACAGCTGACCAATGTGCAGCATGCGGATGCATGCACTGCATGCCACTGTTGGCACTGCATGCTCCCCTTCTGCAAGACCAGCAAAATAAAAGAGGTCCTGGCCAGGCAGAATGAATACTGTCTGTCTCAGGTGTTCTGCCAAGATGACACCTCCCTGGCTGGATCTGTTCCTGATGGGTTGAGTTTCTCCCCACCACCCTGCCATGAAGGGTATGTCATGGGGGCATAAGAGAGGGGGTATGATCCTTGGGGTGGTGGTTCTGTGGAGGCAGAAGAAAGGATCAAGAGCTGGCCAGGACCATGAGGAGAAAAGTATAACCAAAGTCGTCCATTTGCACGAAGGTGGTGCCCCAGGCTCCCCAGACAACTACCATCCCATCTCCTTTCTTTCAACCCAATCTAAGATACTGTAATGTTTTTTTTTTATTCACCCAGCTCACTTCTTTCCTGGATTCCTCAGGATATAACTCTCAGTATTAGTCTGGTTTCCAGATCCACCACTCTACTGTTTCCTCTCTTCTTAGAGTCACTGTCTCCATCTTGACAGGAATGGAAAAGGGCCTTATCACATGTCATCTTTATTACCCTTGCTGTGATGTTTGAATCAGTTGATCACACTCTTCTTTTGAAGAAATTAGAACTTACTGGCCTCTCTGTCATCACAGTGAATTGGCTTCTATCTCTCTGACTGTTACCAATCAGAGCAGATTGGCAGCTTAGTCTACCCCCCATTCAGACTGGAATCCCACAAGGTCCCTCCTTTGTCCCATTCTTATATCCCTCTTTTTTAATGACCTTACATCCATCTGTGTCAATGCCAACATACACAGGTATGCAGATGACACAGTCCTCTGTGATACTGGTCACACCTCATTGGAGCATAAATCATTACTACAACAGGATTTAGATATCATTCAGCTCTGATTCCCCATTCCAGCTTCTACTTAATGCTAAAAAGAGTTTTCATATCCTCTTGTACTCTACAAAAACTAACTAGGATTTCATCTTACTCCCATTCACCATTCTGGATGGCCTCCCTTTTGGATGATGTCCCCTCCTTTAAGTACTTTGGTATATGGCTTGATAGAGGACTTCAGTTTCTCTCTACATACAGTATCAGTACCATTATTAAGAAATTACATCCTGAACTTGGAGCCCTTTACCACAACAAAATATTGTCTCCCACACCAGTTCCATCAAGGAAACTGTTCTAAAAATGATAATGACAGCATTTGATTATGTGGCCATAAAGTACAGGAAGGGCCACATTTTTAAAAGTGTTGCAGTCACTGCAACGGACTTGCATCCGAGAGTGTGACACAAGTGCTGACTTGCTTCAAACTGTGCCGCCTGGGCAGTTTTGGAAGGAATCATGCTGTAAACCTCCTGCCACAAGTCCATTGAACAGCAGCAAAGTTAGACCAGCACCCCCCTGGTCTAACTTTGTATCCATGGATGGCCCAATTTATGGGACTTGTGCCACAGCTTTGGTGCAAGCTGCTGTAAAAGGAGGGCACTGTTGCAATTTGTGTCCCGGGTTATAAAATTGGGTGCAAGTTGAGGCAAACACTTAGCTGCAGGTGCAGCAAACTTTGCAGTGTTGCAGGGCTTGGCTGCAACCCCTGCATCCCAGTTTGAAAATTGGGCCCAAAGTCCCAAAATGATGAGGACAAGGGGGACTACTTGTAAAAAACTTAGGGAGGCAGGAAAGGTATTTAGGCAAGGAAAGGATAGGAAAGATCGACAAACTGCAGGAGGGATTAAGAAGGGAGAGAAAGTCTTCTTCAGCTAATTCAGTGAAAAGAGGAACATGAACGTACTATAGGCATAGTAAAGCTAGAAAAAGGAAAAGGGTGGGTAGAAGTCAGTAAAGAGAAGGCAGAGGTATTAAATGAATACTTCTGCTCTGTCTTTACTAAGGAAAACAATGGATCAGTGCTGCAAAAGAAGATGAGAGGGGAAGGGTAGAGTAGGGTTGTGTGCAGTTTTGGAGACCTCATCTACACAAGGACATAGACAGAATGGAAGCAGTCCAGAGGAGGGCAACTAAAATGGTGCAGGGTCTACCTCAGAAACCATATGAAGAGAGATTGAGAGAGCTTTATATGTAAACCCTTGATGAAAGGAGGGACAGGGGGACATGATAGAAACTTTTAAGTACCTCAAGGGAATCAACAAAGTCCAGGAAGGTAGCATCTTTCAGAAAAAGAGATGTGTACAAGGGGGCACAATTTAAAGTTGGGGGGGACGGTTCAGGGGTAATGTGAGGAAATTCTTTTTCATGGAGAGAGTGGTGGATGCATGGAACCACCTTCCTGGAGAGGTTGTGGGGTCTAAAACTTGGGGGAATTCAAATATGCAAGGGACAGACATAAGGCAATTATAGTGGGGGGTTGCAGGAAGTAGGCTGTTGGTTAACTAGAATCTTCAGCTTATCCAATAGGTAGGGAAATGGGCAGACTGGGTGGGCCAAGTGGTCCTTATCTGCTGTCAAACTGTATGTTTCTATGTTTCTATAAGGTTGAGCATAGGATAACAGAGGACAGGGTTAGGAAGGGGCTCATGTTCATGATGGTAAACAAGTCACCTGGTCTGGATTGCATGCACCAAAGAATCTTGAGGGAACTGTTGGTAGAATTGATGAACCATGCATGTGGTATGGCTGCACAAGAGTGGGCCTAGGGATGACCCTGTGAATTAAATGCCAGTCAGTCTAACTGCCATTATGTGCAAACTGATGGAGACCATTTGCAAGGAAAGGCTATCCAGGATCCTTTGAAAGACAAAGGTACAGAAAAAAGAAAACATGGGTTCATTTCAGGCAGTTCCTGTCAAACCAACCTGATCAGCTTCTTTGACTGGGTAATGATGTCAGCAGACAAAGGCTAGTCAGCTGACATTCTGTACTTGGATTTCAGCAAGGCTTTCAACTTGATGCTCCACTAAATGTTGATCAGGAAATCAGTGGACCTGGTGGGGAAACAAATTAACATGGTGGTGGCAATTTGGCTCAGTGATAGAACCCAAAGGATAGTTGTGTGTTGGGAATTCTCGGGTAAATAGGACATAAGCAGTGGTGGCCCACAGAGGACAGTGCTTGGCCCAGTGTTATTCAATATGTTCATTAATGAAATTGGGGATGGCATCAAAGGAAGAATTTTTTTCTTTGTGGATAATATCAAGCTCTATGGATGGGTGGACATGGATGAAGACATGCACAACCTAAGGGAGGACCAAGTAAAGCCAGAAAGCTGGTGTGGAATTTGGCAACTGGGGTTCATTGCAAAGAAGTACAAAGTCATACACACAGGAAGAAAGAACCCGAGGGCTGAGCACAGTCTAATGGGCTCAAGGTCACTGTATTGGAGGAGGAAAAGGGCTAGAGAATAACCATTATCAGTAGTCTAAAACAGGAAACGAAGAGTAAGAGAACACTGTGGCCAAGGCCAACAGAATGCTGGGTTGTATAGCTAGATGGTTCACAAGCAGAAGGAAGGAGGTTATCCTGCCACTGTACAGATCCTTGGTGCAACTGCATCTGGAGTATGGCATACAATACTGGAATCTCTACTTGAGAAAAAAATAACAATCAGATTGAGGTAGTGAAGTTAAGGCAACAACGATTGCTCAGGGTCATCATGACAGGGCATATGAGGACAGACTGTGAGAACTCAATATGCAGTCACTCAAGGAGAGGAGGGAGAAAGAGGGACATGATTGAAACCTTCAAGTATCTGAAATGAATAAACAGCATTTAAACCTTTAAACTAAATAGCATTTAAACCTTGCATCATTAAAATGGAAAAGGTCCCCAATCAGGGACTATTTTCATCTTAGCCATAGCAAGACCACAAAGGGCACTGTTACACTGGCAGGGGTAGGTTCAAGAAGGAGGTCAGGAGACAATTCTTTACAGAACAGTGGTGGCAGTTAGGTGGAAAGAGCTCACAACTAAGGTAATCCACCAGAAGACTGTGGGGGGAAGGGTTCAAGATGGGGTGATACAGGTTGAAGAGGAGGGTCAGGGTTGGCGGGGAGAGGGTGGGGCCCATTATAATCTCTAGTGTAGGGGCTCCACAATCAAGCAGACTCAATAGATCAAAAGGCCTTCTTCCACTGGTTTATTTGTATATTCATATGCCCTATAGGTCTGTTCCCCAAACTTTCCTGGACAGGTTGTATCCTCTCTTTCATGGTTTCTGCCACTTGGCCTCAAACTTCCCTGTTCTTACTCATTACTGTCTCCTCTAGCAATCCCTCTCCCTGATAACCTTGGATTCCAGGGCCAGATATTCCAAAATAGTGCAGGCACTAAGGGGCTGGTTACCCATGCGAACTGGGTTTTGCATGCGAATCATAGGTGGAGTCTATATTCAGACACCCCCACAGCATGGGCAAAACCCGTTAGCACCTGAGCGCTAACTTACTGCTGTGCTCATGCGAATGGGGGTGTCCTACTCTGCATATGGGTGCAACAGCAAATTCAGAGATTTGCACAGGTAGTAAATGCTACACAAACCACTGCAAGTTACTGCCTTTGCAAATCCTGACTCAAAGGGGCACAAGGCCCGGGTGACAGGCATCAGTACTGCAGTGACCCACACTCCTGACTCCCTGAACTCCATACTACTGCACAAGTGAATGCTCTTGTGCACAGGGGTGCACCCCACCCTCCAAACCTCAATCCCTGTAATTGTTGGGAATATCCTGATGTTCAGTGACACCCCCTGCCTTCCAATCAACCATCCCTGTAATAATCTCATTTGCCCTGGTATTGAACTGCACCCCTTGCACTCCATTTCCATGTCCCTGAACTCTTTTGTTGTCCCTGGTGTTTAGTGGTATCCCCCGATTGCATGTCCTCATACTGTTTGTATTGTCCTTGATGTCTAGTGGCACCCCACCCACTGATTACCCATCCCCATACAATGTTTTTTGTCCCTGGTGTCTAGTGGCACCCCCTGCCTGCCAGTTGCTGATCCCCATACAATGTTTGCTGTCCTTGGTGTTTAGTGCCACCCCCACCATCAATCCCCTATCCTTGCAAGTGTTGTGAATTCCCTGGTGTCAAGTGGCACCCTCCACTCTCTGATCCCCAGACCCATCATACATAGTTAGTGTCTGGTGTCTAGTGATACCCTCTATCCACCAATCACCTATCACAGTGCTTGCCAGACTCTGCCATGGCTATTGGCCCCACACTGCCCACACCATGCACACCACCCAGCTAACTCCCCCATACCTCTGTAGATTGTGCTGTGCAGAGGGTCCAATATGGTGACTGGCGCAGCCCTCCTCTCACCTCTGGCTACTGTATGAGAAGACATGGTGCACTGATACTGTATACCGTAAGCATGATCCATGCACTAAGTTATACTCTGGAAGGATTTTTGTAAGCAGGCACAAAGCCTGCAGACTTGGGTGTGCATATGCACAATGGCACTGCCAATGCACCTAGAATAATGGATTTATTTGTGCCTGATCTTATATACTGTATGCAGGCACATTTTCAGTCCTATGGCAAAGTTTAATTTTAGTGGTCCCAAAAAGAACATATATTATAGCATGGAGCCATGGCCTAATGAGTTTCGCTTTGGTGCAAGGAAGAAACATTTTGATTTAGGGTACTAATGCAAGTCTGCTACATCAAATGTTGCCTCTGCTTTTTTGTTTTAAAGATTTACAGTACCTAGAAATCTCCACACCTTTCACAGAAGGCACTCCCAATTTGTCATAAACAGGAATACAGTTACAAACCAGCAGAGCTCCCAATTCATAATTCATACTATGGTGCGATGACCTGTGCAGTTGCTTTCCTGTAGAAATCATCTTTGATCTATTAGGATTGCAGTGACATTCAATAGCAAACAGCTCCCATCTGCTCCCTGGCTAGTGTGATATATATTTTTTTCATTTGTAGATATATACAAAACCAGCTTACACATAATGACAGATTCCAACATGTTGACACAGCTTTAGTGTGCATATGATAGAGACATAGATAGATAGATAGATAGATAGATAGATAGATAGATAGATAGATAGATAGATAGACTGATTTTTTTGTAAAGCCACACACAGTCATGAAAACTGATGTTGTTTTTCAGCATTCTTTCAGTGTTCACAAATCCATTTTCACGAGTCTTACCTGGCATGAAATTGGATAAATTAGGAGAAAATGTACATCAAAAACAAAAACGATGTTTGGAGTGGTAATCTGAAACTTGTATGTTCACCAGAGTGGAATGTAAGGTGTAAGAACATTACACAAATCCAGTATGCTTTGAGATACAAGGCACCACAGGGTATGGCTCGGAGGCAATGTGGGGAAGAGCCACACACAAAGCAGCTGCAACATCACTAGAGTGGTGTGGAATTTTCAGATTCATCTTCTAATGGAATTACATGTAATTTTTGAAATTACTTTGTGGAATTCTGACAGAAGCATAATTCCAAAATTATGACAGCAATATTTAGACCACTGATTAATACTTTGCAGTATACTTAAACCACAGATTAATGTTCTGTGGTTTACAAAAAAAAAAACACAGATTAGATTTTCACAAACTACAAAAAACTAATCCATAGTTCACATAAAACAAGGATAATTAATTCACACATTACCTTAAAATACTTTTCTAATTTCATGAAACTTAGTGAATAATTCTGAAACAGTTTGGAAGCAGAATTTCTATTGAAGAAAGGGGATGTCTGAGATTGCCACAGCTACTTCATAGAGAGTTGAGGTAGATCTTTCACCTAAACTTGGTAGTTCCATAGGGGTTTAAATTAAATTTTTCACTTTAGCCCACATTTGATGTAGGTACATATTGGTATAAATGTGTCGCTACAACATTATATATACTGCAGACTGGTAGATAACATACTCAGCCAACGTAGCCAGTTCAAGGTATTTGAACAGTTTACTGGAATTGGGGGTCATTTCAAATAACATTGCAATTAAACACTGTAGAATAAAACAGAGTTTAGTCAAATACATATATTTTCACGTGTTTTTGATTAACGATTGTGCTTCTCTACAGAGTTAAGTTTTTGTCATTTCTTTATTCCCAACCTTGGTAGGGAAGCAGGGCAGTGTATAAGGAATAAAGGGCCCAGAACCAAGGGTTAGTTGAGTGACAGAGGATGATAGGGATTATATGGTGGGTGTGACGAATCACACTAAGCATGGACTGCATGGAGTAGGCTGCTTGTATGATACAAGTAGGAGGGGCTCTTCCCCCACATTGATCCTTGGGCTTTAGCCCTCACAGTTTTGTGTGTTTGTGAATAGTTATTGTACTTGTGTACATTGTTAAGCTTTTGGCATTTCTCTAGTCCAACTCGTAGTAGTGAAACTGGGCAGCGTATAGGGAATAGAATGCCTCAAATGATTACCTCCTCCAACTCATGGAGAGTGTGGCCAGTAGCAAGCAGGAGAGGAAAAAACACCCATGGAGGAAACCTTTCAGAACCCATGGTTCCTAATCTGCCCATCCTCTGAGAAAACTAAGTGGAAATAATCCCAAATGCTTGTCTGCTTTCTACTTCTGGATTAATTGATGAAGGCCATCTTCCAAGTCTCTTGATGATGTACGCAGTTCTGTTATTCTTTGATGCTGTGGAAGCTGCTCTGATTTGAATAATCATAAAATGTCCTGGAAAGGAATAAGGCTTGAGCCAGGTGGATGCAGAAGTGTTTTTGATGGAGGTTAGTCAGGTTAATGCAAAAGTGTTTCTGATGATAATGAAAGGCTTGATGGAAAAAGTTAAGAATGTGATAATCTGTTCAAACATGAACAGAAGTACTGAGGGAAAATTGCAGAGTGCAGAATGGAGCTACTTATATCTTGAGGTATAAGTAGCTAGTTCACCCATATCAGTGCAACAGTTATTTTGTGGACATTGATATGGGCACAAGCAATAAGCTGTCTAGCATTTCTGCACCAGGCATTGTGGCTCCCCGGATGGAGATTGCAAAAGCCTCGTCCCAGGAAATAGTCATGTTTCATGGGGAACTTCACACCCCGCACCTCCCACAGCTAAATATAACATTCTCTGAGGTGGATATCCCCAGAGGGACCAGAAATTGCATGGCCACAAAGGGCAGCATGACTGAGGGGGTGATCTAAAATCAAGATTGCCACTGTCGTAGTCGCCCTTATTGTGGCACCCTAATTGGGATGACAAAACTCAGTCACCATTCTAATGGTATACCTGAGAAGCTTGGGTGGCATTGATGAAGATCTTGGAGAGATGTGATGACTGGAGACCAGGAAGTGACAACCTGGGATTGATCAAAGATAGTGGTATAGCTGTTGGAGATGCATCAGAGCATATAGTGCAGTGCAGCACATCACTTAGAAAAAAGTGTGAGCTGCATTTGCAATATAATTTCAGACAAAAGTATTAATGATCCTCCCAAAGACATGCCATAAAGATGCCGAGAACAAATGAATGGGTAACAACAGAAATGGTCCAAGGGTGCCAGCATTCAAGTGTCAGGATCCAGGGCCAGAACATTTGATGTGTGCTGATGCATTGCCAACATGAGCAGAGGATAGTAAATCTGTGAAGGAACCAATGAGTGGACACCCAGGTTAGATAGGGACAGGGGCACAGATGATGAGTATCATGCCACAATTTTCCAATGGAGACACATATGGGATTGAGTGATAAGCAGAGAGTGGTGGGAGCTAAAGATTTCAGGATGAATACTGAGTAAAGTTCCATTGTAAGATCTGGTGGAATGCTGGACAATTCTTCACTGCAGATTGCAGAGTAGAACTGTGGAAGGCATTAGAGGGGAGCATGAGATGCTTGTGTGAAGTTCATGAGAAAGCCATAAATTGTATGCTTCAAAACTGGGTGAGAAGGATGGGAGCCAAAACCAGGATAAAGTTAATAAGTTGATCAAAGTAGATGGAGGAACAATGGAAGACTGAGGTGGTCGATGACCTGTCAGGCACAATGACAAGCATAATGGAGTCAGAGAAGTTGTGGTATGGAAATATGTGCATCAAATCCAGGGTAGCCAAAGTAAGTACAATTTATGCCAGTTGGCTGGACTCCCATGATTGGAATGGGCTGAGCTAGAATGTTTGGTCAGGCTAGATGGATGGAAGAGTAGAGAAAGTTGAGCTTGATGGATGACTTATGCTTGCTGGTGTGGAGGAAGAGGTGTGAGAAGCTGGTAGAAGGTGAGGAAGTCCAATGGGATAGAGCTTTACAGGGAGCAGGAGTAAGTGGGCTTCCCAGAAGTGACTAGAAAGATCTCAAGGGGAATGCCCATTGTACTTTGATACCATAACAAGCCAGTGCAGCTGTGGCATTAGCAGAGGAGGATCAATGGGTAATCATAGAAATGGGGTCCCCTGAAAAGGACACATAAAGCAGCAATAAGATGTAGATGGGAGTCTGAGTCCCCATGGCTGGATGGCAATATAGTAGAAATCACATTTAATAAAGGTTGAAAGTCAAGATGATTTCAGCTCAGTCAATGTCTTCAGGAATCTGGGGTCTATAGATATCATAACACAGCAGTGTCACCACAGGATACAAGTTGGTCATCAGGAGACTGAAGTCGGGAGCAGTGGATGCTCTTAAGGTGGGTAAAGAATGCAGGTGTGAGTAGTACCTGGAGGAGCAGGGTGACATGAGAATTGCTGGTAGATGGAATGGCAGCAAAGGAGTGTAGGATGGAAGCTGGAAGGCTGAAGCAGGAAGTGAACTATAATAGTCATGAAATGAGAGTGTAGATCAAAACCAAAGGAAAATGGAGTTTATGAAGTCTTAATATCTGATGAAGGAGCTGGTCCCTGGTGAGGAATGGGCTGGCTGAGATCAGGACCATGAACTGGATTAGAATTTAAAGTGAGGTTCTGTAGCAATACTACAATTCTTGTTGCAGGCTGATGCCTAGATTTTTTGCCATATGTCCTCAGTCATCCAGAAGGCAGAGAATGGTCCAACCATAAATGAAGTAGCATTATTTGAATGCTCAGGGACTAGCAGAGAGCTTGGGAAAAGTCCAAAGACTTACAGGAGAGTCTTCTGTGGGTTGCAGGAGTCAGATGGTAAGAGATACCAAAACACCAATACATGGCTGTGTATTGTGATAGATGCAGAGTTGGTCGCTTGGTCAAAGGCAAAACCTCAATATGCGGGGTGTATTGCAGTAGATGCAAAGAGCTGGTAGAGTGACCGATGCTGCAACACAAATACCGGCTGCATATTGCAGTAGATGTAGAGAGGTGGTAGAGTTGCCAACACCACAACACCAATACCAGCAGCGTATTGTGGTAGCTGCAGAGTAGTTTAATGATTAGCGACAGTACTCCAACCCCTGGTCAACCAGGCGGGCACACCTGCACTCGAATATCTCAGAAAGTATGAGTTAGAGATGGAAACTGGAAAACAGCAAAAAACTGCTGGTAGAAGCTGTAGTGATTTGAATAGGTACTGACAGAACTCCCATCTCTGATAGACAGGTCAAGCCTACCTGCAATCAAATACCCAGAGGCATGAGTTAGAAATGAAGACTGGAATTGCTACGATTGCTGAAGAAGGCTGGCTAGGAAAGAGTAGGAAGCAGGCTAGAGTGACAGCATAAATGGATTAGCAGGCAGGAAGTGGAATCAAGGAGCAAACAATGGAGGGAATGGATGTTGCAGGAGTGAGAACATTTATGACATGGAAGTGGATGTCACAGAAGAAACACACTGCAAGAGTTAGATTAAGAAAAGAGAGGAATGGAGAGTGTAGCTTTAAGGAGGTGCAAAGGAAGCATAGAGATACACATTGTGGTCAAAACAAAAATAAGCACAAGAACAGGAAGCATATACTAACATTGCAAATTGGGCTAGGACATTAATCTTTTAAGGGAAAAACCTTGAGCACTAGTAGATAGATGTTAGACAGTAACTCCCTTTGGGAATATGACCGTTGCCCAACTAAATCAAGCTCACAAAGTAACATAGACCTTCACAATGGTAGATGGTGTGTACTTACTTTAAACATGCTGCAGTGAACTACCCTTTATGCTGTATCATTCACCTCTAATCCTCCTGACTGATGCAAGTATGGCTTCCTGCTTTTAGTCAGAAGCAGCAATGTACAACACTCAATTGGGCCAGGTAAAACATAACATGCATCTTCAAACACCTGTTAGAATAGTACAACTGGAAGTTCTGAGCCATGAAAGGACTGTGGCATTTTTGAGGAGAAAGGCCAAAAAGGGCAGCACACAGAGGGAAAGGAGCAACAGGTAGCTAGAGATATTCAAAATTATATTTCTCTCTCAAAATTCCCATGAAATCAGCAATTTCACTGCTCAAAATATTTTGCAAAATCTGTCCATTACTTGAAATATTTTGCATGGTGCAAAATGCAGAATTTCACTCATGACATACAGCATTTGCTGGAAAAGCTGCAAGATTTCACCATTTCACAGGCAAATTTCACTTCTGCAGAAAATTTCATGAAACAGGAACATTTTTTGAAACATTTTGCATAACGAAATTTGCCAATTTCACACATCTCTACAGGCAACACCACGAGAAACAGCAATGAGGAGAAGCAATGCAGGGGGAGGAATGATGAAGCAAATGGCAAGGAAGCATCAAGCATAAACCAGGAGCAGTGACAGCAGCAAGGCACAAGCAAGAGGTGGGGGATGGGGAAATGAGCAGGATGGAGGAGGAAGCAAAACAATGGCAAACAAGCAGGATGGAGGGCAGAGCAAGCGAGAGGCAGGAGCGCACAGCATGCAGGAGGAATTAACAGAAAAAACACAAAACAGCAGCAGGAGCAAAGTGAGGGACAGACAGACAAACAAAATGGAGGAAACAACAAACACAACAGGGGGGGACATAGAGAAAAACAGAGGACAGAAGGGAGCAAGAGAGCAAGACCAAACAGAGCAAGGCAAGGTGGCAGGGAAATGCAAAGAGGCACAGTTGCACAGACCATACAGGAGCCCAGTGTGAAGAAACATGCTAAATGTGGATTGCAAGGAGTAGGCTGCTTATATGCTACATGTGGGAGGAGCTATTTCCCCACATTGAACCTCAGACTTTAGCCATCTCATAAAATATTAGAATGTGAATCTACCCCTTTTCCAAACTGAATTTCCCTTCTTTTGCACAAAAAATATTTACTTATCAACAGGTTACTGTTTTCTTCTGAGAAATCCACTGCGATTTGTAATTCTGGTGTTTCAAGTGCTCTACTCTTTATTTGCTATTTCTTGTATGCTGTTTATTTTATGATGGATAAATTACTGTAGTTTGAATCAGAGTGGAAGCATTAATTTGTGGCCAAGGTTTTGATTCATTGAGTAAGCACATGGCTTCAGGAACTGTAACAGGAGTGAGCAGTGACAGTGTGGCTTTTGGGAAGCAGCAAGTGAGAGTCTATTTTGATTTTTCTGAAGGGAGAAAGAAGTGGGCAACAGCTTAAAAAAAGGTACTCATTATAATTTGGTGAGTTGGGCTGTTGTCTCGGTATGGTATACCGGGGGGTAGGTGAGAGCAGCTGGGCGAGATGAGCGGCAGTGTCTGATGATGAGAAAGCTAAATAAACTACTGGGTTGGTGAAAATACATACTGAGAAAATGAAAGCATTTATTTTTAAATAAGTACAAGAGAAGTTAGTTTTTTTTTATGGTGGGGTAAGTTTAGAGTGTTGTGAGGGCATGTACATTAGGGCATACAGCTGAATGTTGAAGTTTTACTGTGTAATTACTGCCATTGTGTTGGTGGGGTGCAGCTTGATGACCACAGAACTATATGAACAAATTCTGGCCAGAGCTGATAGGCTGCAGGTGAGAGATTTGGGGTAAAAATATTGAAAATTACCAAAGTTATGAGCCTGCATTTGCAAAATGTAACATAGGTTCATAAATGTGTTGTTTTATAATATTGTTACACCACATTTTCAACATAGCCTTGTTGTGACCCTGCCTCATGAAGAAAGGCTGAGAAAATGTTTAACTCCTGGCCTAAAGGTGATTTGCTGCAGGTAATGTGAAATCAACTTTCAGGATGTAAAAATGCATTTTGGGCAGGAGTTGACAAAAGACAGCTGTTACATTCATGAGGTGATATAAAGAGATGTCTATGTTGAAAATGTGGGGTAAAAATATTGAATTACTTCAGGATTCACTTTGGGACTGTTTCTTTATGCATTTCTGTAACTCTAATTCTGTAACCATATGCCTGTATTGTATTAAGCAATGCTTCTGCCCTTATGTCTTGTAATGCTATTGCTCTGCCGTTACACCATGCCATTAATGTGTTATTGACAATGCTTGCTAGCTGCTTCTGCAATTTCCTGACTAACTGTTTGACCCTCCCTTGATTGATGAGGACCTTTTGTAAATGAGCTTTTAGCTCAAGGGTTGTAATTCTGATTGACAAACAAATAAAATAAATAAATATCAAACTTCCGAGCCTTCTTTTGTAAAATTCAACATAGCTCATAAGTTGTTTTTTTTTTTAATATTTTTACACCAAATTGTCAACATATCCTTCTTATGACCTCACCTCATGAACAAAGGTAGAGAAATTTTTCAACTTCTGCCTGAAAGGTGATGTCATGCAGGGACCCGAGAAATCAACTTTTGGGTTGTTAAAAAACATGTTGGCCAGGATTTGAAAAATGGCAGCTGTCACACTCATGAGGTACTGTAAAGATATAGCTATGTTGTGAATTTGGGGGAACAATTTTGAAAATAGCCAATGTTATGAGCCTGCATTTGCAAAATTCAACATAGGCTCATAACTTTGTTTTGTTTGTTTTAAGTTTCACACCAAATTGTCAAGATAGCCTTCTTATGACCCTACCTCATGAACAAGGGCAGAGAAAATTTTCAGCTCCTGCCTGAAAGATGATTTTGCACAGGGATTGCAAAATCACCTTTCAGGACAGATCTGCCTAATGACAATGCAACTGTTCATGAGATGGGGTTCTCAAAGAAGGCATGTTGAAAATTTACAGCAAAAATATGAAAAAATGGCCAAGTTATGGCATTGAGCTCAAAACCTCATTGAAATACATTGAACCACATACCTGTTTCCTAAGTTTGAGAGTCAGCTTTCAAGAGTGAAGCTGTGTCTGCAGTGCAGAGAGTATCATGATGTTGGACCCTCGATTGATAAGTAAGGGCTTGGGGTGGTGGTTGGGTGCTGAATGGGAGGGTTGGGTGGGGGAGTCTAAAGGCCACAAAAGACATTGATGGATGGTTTTCTTTTGCAGGTACTGTATATTAAAAAAAAGACAGAGGATTCCTGCACTGGGGGATTGGGCATCCCCCAGTGTTACTTTTATGTTTTTTTGGGGGGAGGGGGTTGGTGGATGCTGAGAGGGAGTGTCGAGTGGGGTGGGCAATAAAAAAAAAACACAAATACACAGAAGTGGGGGGGCACACAAAAAAATAGGATTTGTGATCCCGAGACTGGGAGATTGGGCACCCCCAGTGTCACTGTTATGTTTTGGGGGTGGGGGTGCTGAGAGGGAGGGTCGAGTGGAGGAAAGA
Organism: Neoceratodus forsteri; assembly: GCA_016271365.2. Classification (NCBI taxonomy): domain Eukaryota; kingdom Metazoa; phylum Chordata; order Ceratodontiformes; family Ceratodontidae; genus Neoceratodus; species Neoceratodus forsteri. The sequence continues at coordinate 423,552,411 of CM057451.1, forward strand.
AAAATACTTATTGCGACACTGGGGGAATGGGTACCCCAGTGTCACTTTAGTTTTCTGGGAGTGGTGCTGAGAGGGTGGGTTGGGTGGGGATATGTATAATTTAAAAAAATTGGTGGTAATGGAGGAACATAGTACAGTCTGCCATGACCAAGATGGCTGCCAAAATGTACTGCACATGCGCTAGTAGTCGCCCATGAGCAATATGGTCTGGTGGTCATCTTGGACACAGAGGGGTGTGCCATATTCTGCCGTGACTGCAGGCACAGTAAAAATAGTGCAGTGTTACTGTACGTCCAGTTGGGACAATGAGAGGAGTACTTCACAGTCCTGGAGGAGACTGTGGTGCATCTCCAACATGACTGGTTGGATGGAATGTGCTTAGCCCTTTTCTTATAGCAAGAGATCTGCAGGGCTACGCCCACTGGAGCTTTAATTATGACTAAAGTACTATATTAATAAATATGTGGTCACTGAGTTATTCATATAATTGGTCTGATAAATGTGTTTATCAGCAGTCATGAGTCTACAACTTTTGCATAAATTAAATATATATCATATTATTATTTACTTGGTCTGAGAAAGTATTATTGTTTAGTAAAGAAAAGTGAAAAAGAGGAATTCCTGCAACTCAATCATTAGTAAATCTTCAACCTACATTTCAAAAACCCTGGCTTATGAAAGGCTGAGTTATTTTAGCCTGTTTAAAATGATTTCATCTTTTTACAGTTCAAAAGGAAATAGGGAGATTTTTATAATAACAAAAAGGAGTTGCATTTCACTACATCAAGAAGGAAAATGAAAACATTGCTCAGAAAAGTGCATATGAAGCTTTTGTTTCCAGTATTTTCAACAGCCGTAGCATCATTTAAATACATGATTTCTGAAGTAACACTTTGACAAAAACTTAGTGCTGCAGTGTGTTACTTTTTAAGTCTTTAAGTACCATTTCATCTTGATAGCAGAACAGTGGGCCCCGTGCACAACTGCAGCATGTGTGCTATGCAACATGTAACAGATGTGTAGTACTACCATAGTCCTACACATCATACAGAACTGCCACATAATGGACATGTATACGTGTACCCACGCTGCTCTGCAGTGGCACAGGACATGTGCCAAAATGGAGGCATGCCATGCATGCAGAGCAAAGGCACAACATTACACTGAGGCTTGAATGTACAGATGGATGTGGGTGCATGCAACAGCTCCCATATGACTATGCAGCCAGAACCATTGCAATATCACTAGCTACACCCTTCCCCCAATAAGACACACAGTACAGAGAAAGAAACACAACACATATACACATAGGACAGAGAAAAAAACACAACACATATAGTAGTAGTAGTGAGTTTATTTAAACAGAACCCTTCTCCGGGGTTGAGGACATGTTATAAAACAGTTAAAATAACATTTGCAACAGTACCGAGCTAGTATCAATACAAAAGCAGCAATAAATATAAATGAAAACAGAGATAAATAACGGCGACACCCACTTAATAAATGTAGAGTTTGTTCACCAAATGGTATACTGTATTGCTGTCATCTAGAAATACAGTAAACAGTGGCAACACAGGACCTAACCAGCACTGTTACAGTGCCCTCCGGAATGCCAGCCACACCACAGACCCTGAGTCCCTAAGTGCCATTCCACCATCTGTGGGCATGAAGGGCCACACCCTAGTCCACCACCAAATTCCCCAAGTGTCTTGCCAATGTCCATCATTGAGGAATTACATCTTGCTGGAGGTGTGCACAATACACCCCTTATCTCATGCCTCCTCCTGCTGCACTTCAGCCATTGGCCCCATCAGAGGCTTCTGCACCACAGCGGTGCCACATGCCATGTATAATGCCAGTTGCTAGCCCTTATCCAGTGGCTTTCCTGGTGGTGGCTCATCTACATGGACCACCTCCAGGCCTTCCAGTTGCAGTAGCTGTTGACTCACCAGACCTACAGACACCTACATGACAGAAGAAAGATGCATTACCATAGTTCCATACAGGACGCTGTACAGTTGACACCAGGGTACCAGCTGGGACACATGTCTGCATGGTAGTGGTAGTTTTATATATTTAGCACCCAATCCCAGAGGTTCTGGTCACTGTACAGCATAACAAAATAAATAACCAAAAATAACATCACAACATAAAAAAATGTAATAAATACTAGCCACATAAAAGTAACAGTGTAAAATTAGCAGGCAGGATAAATTAAGAACTATGACCAGTGGTGTTAGAGTATATCAAATGCTTGTCTGAACAGGTGGGTCTTTAGGCAGCTCTTAAAGGCCTCCACTGCAGGGGCCTCCCTTAGTGACCTGGATAGCCAGGTTCATAGAGCAGGACTGACTAACTTAAATGTGTAGTGACCTGATGTCTTAAACCTGGAGGGAACCACTAGTTGGATCCCCTAGGAGCAGCAGCGAGGCAAGTTTGGCAGTAAGGAGACAGGAGCTCACTCAGATAACCTGGGTCCAATCCATGTAGGGCTTTGTAGGTCAGCAACCCAACCTTAAAGGAAATTCACCACATCGCCGGGCAGCCAGTGTGGATCACACAAGACAGGGGTCACATGATATGACCTCAGAGGGCTTGTCAGTAGCTTGGCCACTGCATTCTGCACTTGCTACAAGTGCTATAGGACTCCTCCACCTACCTCTGATACAGACACTGCTGGGCCCCAACAGCCCTGTTAGGGTTATCCTGGACTTGATAGAAGAACCCTTTTGAGGAGGGCTGAGCAAACTCTTCACACTGGGCAGATGGAAAGACCTCTACCAGATGAAGATAGGCAGTATGTAACAGCCTGTCCACCATCCAGAAGAGCTGAGCAGGGCTGTTCCTCCCTGCCACAGCCTCCTTGGAGAGGAATACTGCCTTTGTTTGGGAGAGTGTCCTCTGATATTCACTGTAGTGAGTTCTCAGAGCCAGTCTGTCCCCATCTGTCCTAGATTTCCTCCAACAGCACTCCAGTCTGTGTCCCAAAGTCTTCATCTCCCTATGCTCCCCATCATACCACAGGGATCTAAAGTGAGAAATCCTACGTCATACAACAACTGGTACATCAGAATTGAGTGCCAAGGTGACAACCTTATTACAGGCTATCACCACTTCCTCCGATCCAGTCACACACACACAGTCACCACAGAGTAGAGGTCCAATAAAGCATGAAGTCTACCATACTCCCGGCGATGATCCAACAACAACCTATGGTCCACCATATCAAATAATTGACCAATCCCCCTCTATTTCTAGAAATCCAAGTGTTGCTGCATTTCTGTCAGTGAACTCAAGGCCACATGTGTAACCTGTCAAAGGAGTCTGGCCACTGCTGCCATTAGTGCACACAGCTGTTCATTGTTGTCCCTACTGGCATGTAGCCCCACCTGCTTCTGTCTCTTTGACTCTAGGTATTACAGACAGAATTTGGATGGCCTCTCTGTCCAGCTGCCTTTCTGTCCTGCATCATGGAACATCCGTTGTGTCTGCTGCCTTCATGTCCAGTCACCATGTCTGTTCTGCCTGTGTGCCCTTGTCAAGCTGCACATGGTAGTCATGGTCTAGCCTGGTGCTGTGGTCACATGTTATGTGTCTGTGGTGTGGCTGTCTATGGTGGTAAATTGTGTGTCCAGCATGTTGTAGTGTGTGTGTGTGTGTGTGTGTGTGTGAACATGTCGACATGTCCACAACCTTGTTAGTATTTTCATGTCCATTTGCTGGTACTGTGTCCATGATGTAAGCTCTGGTGGGGGAGGAGACTGTGCTATGTGTGATCTCTGTGTCTTCCATACTGGTATAGTATCCTCTGCCTTGGCATTACCGTGACCAGTTTCTGTCACCTGTGCTGCTGCATGTTTGTAGGAAGAGTGGAGACATGGGTTAGGTGCTATCTGGGTCCACAGCTTGGCATGAGTGGTGTTCCACACTTCACTTACCATGTGCAATCTCTGGGGGTGTTGCAGTCATTGTCCTCTATGGCACAGCCACGTCATGGATCTGCTGCATGCCTTACACCTCCGCAGTCTGTGCCTTATTCCTCTCAGTATCATTCTCCTCCTGTGTTACAAGACTGGTAGCAATGTATGACATTGGTTAGTTAAGCAATAATGCACAACAGGGTGTGAGTTGTTCTGTGATTTACCCGTTCCTGATGGATTGTGTCTTGAGGCTGCAGGCTGAGTGACTTAAACCACACCCGAAGTGAGTAAATCCCACAGCAATGGACACACTAAAGTGCATTATTGTAATTATACTGTGGGTGTTAGTGTGTGTAAAAAAGAATGGCAAAGAAGAAAAAAAAATGATACATTTGTGTTTTCTAATGATTGTTTTGAAAAATTCTTCCTCTGTTGGAAAAATAGTGCCTCCTCCCTATATAGAGAGATTAAAGTTGAGACTAGAGTGGTGACTCAAACAGATCAGTGAGGAGGTACGTATGGAAATCTACTGCACTACATGTGTTTCTCTCTGTCCCTGAACACTGCTGATATGCTGCTGTCTTCCTTATTAAAAAAAAATCTGTTTGTGTTTGTTTAATTTGAGATTGGATGGATCTGTTGCTGTCTTCTTTGAATGCAAGTTTGAAATGAAGCAGCTATCTGAAAGTAGGAGGGAGGGACAAGGGAGGGGAGATTAGATGGTGTGCTGGTAAATCAGTTTCTTTAACAAAAAAAAGGAAAGGAGTTTTAAAACAGAGCTGAAAGTTGGAACAAGGGGCACAAGAATAGAAACCAGACCTGTGTGTTAAGGCAGAGAAAGTGAGAGAAGGATCAGGAGCAGTTTTAGAAGTGGCAGCTGCAGTTTGGTTAATTTCAGGAGTGGTGTTTTTACAGTAGCACTTAAATGTTTGGTATGTGACTGGCTTTTGTTTGCTGATATGTTTTGGGTTCATAATTTTTATTATTTTGCTTCCAGAAAAGGTCATGATGTGTGGTTTTAAATGTTTGTTGTGTGTCAGTAATTAAATATTTGGTAACTAAGTAAGATCCACGAGGCACAATGCCTGTTTTCAGAGGTGACCCATTAGCACTGGGGAGGTTAATTGATTTGTTCAGAGTCACACAGTATGTAAGTACAAGTTGTGGGAATCAAATTCAGGTCTGCTGGATGTACAAAGCTCATATCTTGTACTGTACACTAACCTCTAGGCTACACTGCCTGCAGTAGATTTTTGGATTTAATGGTCGTGAAAAAAAAATTGGTGACTGCAATGTTTTGAAAAAGTGTTGAGTATGTAGTGATTTTGGACCCTTTTTGTGAGGGGGTCAGCTGGTACTTTATATGTGGGTTGTGGGGATATTTAATCATGGCCAAATTGTTGTCTTAGCCAATCAGATTGCAGGACTTGTGATGCCAATAATATAACCCATTACATGGTGTTGTAGTGACATACCTGTACGTACACATTTATGGGTATCACACAGCATCTCAGTGTAATTATTAAGCCTTTTATTTGGGCCTAGCCATATCTGAAACCAATGGTTCTTGCACCACCATCTCTGCTGGTAGACTGTTCCACAGCTCAAAACAAAACTTTCTCACATGCCTCCTGAATCTACACACTTTCAGCGTCCGCTGATGCCCAGTGTTTTTGAATCACCAGCCCTGCTAAAGATTTCCCCAAAATCTACATTGTTCATTTATTTCAGGAACTTGAAGGACACTATCATATCACCACTTTCCCTTCTGGTCTCCAATGAGTACATATTTAGGGCTGTGGCAAATTCATCATTCCCAGACTCAGCCTACATCTCTGTTACTAGCTTTCTCAATACTTCATTAGCTGCGGCACGGGGTTATTATGTCGAATGACATAATGCCGCATGGCACAATTGCGCTGCGCAGTTTATGCCATGAGGCCTCTCTCTTTGTTCTGTGGGAAGCTGTACCCCTCACACCCCCTGTTATGGGGGGCTGCACCCCCCGGATCCCCCATTAAAGATTCTCAACTCCAGGGGGGGTCCAACTCGGGGTGCGTACAAGTCCTGGTTCGCCATAATACCATACCCTATTATGTCATGTGGCATTATGACCAGGTACGATTAGCTGCCACCACTCAGCTAAGACACTGTCTTGTGGGGGTCAGGGTACTTGACAGCAGCCCTTTGTCAGGTCCACAGTGAACAGGTACCACCTCCCATTAATTACTCTAAGACTTCATCCAACCTGGGCATGGGGTATGAATCTGACTTTTTTTAGCAGTTGAACTTGGGGTAGTTGATGCAGAACCTTATGGCCCAGGGAATACCGGACTCCTGGGTCACCTGGAGGGATATCCACTCTTTGATCTCCTCCTCATGGCATTTCATTCACCTTCTGGGACTCTGTAGGATGGCTGTCTCAGTTGGGCTTGGGACCTTGTATCCATGTGGTGCTCTGCCAGAGTGGTATACCTTGGTTTCCTTATGAACATTTCACCAAATATACACAGCATGCCACTCATTTCAGAAACTTGGCTGGTGTCAGTCACTCTGAGATGGTGACAGCATCCAATGAGGATTCTTCCTTCACCTCTCCCAGGAGGTTCACCAGTGGTGTGCTTCTGTTTCCTCCACTGAATAGCTGCATACAGCAAGGGTCATCTCATCCCTGTCATGGTAGGTCTTCATCATGTTTATGTGGTAAACTTGCTGCTTGTGCCTCTTGTCAGGTATCTCCACCACATAATTAACATCATTCAGCCTCCTGATCACTGAGTAAGGCCCCTTCCAAGCCACCTGTAATTTGTTCTGCTAGACTGGGATGAGCACTATCACCCTTTGCCTGATTTTGTACATCCTGACTGTGGCCCCATGGTTGTACAATGCCTTCTGCCTCTGTTATGAAGTGGTTAGGGGCTCCTGGGCAAATCTCATGAGCTCCTATTAGGAGCCATGACCTGGAATTCAGGACATACTCTGCAACAGATTCCCCTTGGGGAGCAAGCTTATCCTCCCATTCATTCCTTATTAAATCAAGGGGTCCTCTTACCCTATGGGCAAACAGAAGCTTGAAGGGTGATAACCCTGTGAACTCCTGGGTGACATCCCTACATGTGAATAAGAGATGAGGTGGTTCTGTGTCCCACTCTCTCGCATTCTGGTCAGCAAATGCCCTTAACACTGTCTTAAGGGACCCACTAAATCAATCAACCAGACCGTTTGACTGGGGGTGGTATGGCAAAGCCCTGAGCTGCCTTACCCCACACCTCTTCCGGACAGTAATGATTAGATCAGACTTGAAGTTTGCGCTTTGGTCTGACAGAATATCCTGTGGAAAACCCTCCATGCTAAATATCCCTAGCAGATTGTTGGCCACCTTCTTAGCATTGATGGAGGACAAGGGCATTGTTTCTAGGTACCTTGTGGTGTTATCTATGACTATCAAACTGTACCACTTGCCAGGGTGATGTAGGGTGCTAACGAGTCCCACAATATCCATGGCAACTCACCAAAATGGCTCTTCAGCAACAGGTAGGGGACTCAAAGCTGCTTTAACCTTGGCCACAACCTTACCCACCCTCTAGCATTGTGGACAAGTCTGGCAGTAGTTTGACACATCTTTAAAAATACTGTGCCAGTAAAAATTCTGTCAGCTGCCTTTTTTTATTGCTGACCCCTAGGTGATCTGAAAAGGGTGTGCCATGGGCTGAGGCCAGAAGCTGCTTCCTAAACTCCCTAAGAACCACTATCTTCTGGAGTACCCCTTCCTCTGATCCTCTCATCGGAACCCAATCATGCTACAGGAGCCCATTCTCCCAGTATACCTCCCTTTTCCCAGAACTCAGAGAATCACCTTAAACTCTGGTGGCTAACTTCATTAGGCTTTGCATGGATGGGTCAGTTTGCTGAGCTCTCCCTAGCTAAAGCTACCAACAGTCCCTATTTTCCCAGGGCAGTCCCTATTTTAGGCAGCATGTCCCAGTGTCCCCACAAGTGTTGCAAAATGTCACTTTTGTCCTGGTTTTTGCTTACTTGTCCCAGTTTTGTCCTTTTTTTTGCTGACTGCTAATCCATGAGTGACAGTTATTTCAGCACCACTGTGGCACTGCTTGAGTTGGACAACAGTTTGCAACTTCAACCCTCTCACCTGTGTTGTACCGCAAGCATGTCAGCGTAAGCATGATAAAGCATGTTCCTTCCTGTTAGGTTAGACTGGGTGGTAGTGCAAACAAGGGCATGTGGACGTCTGCCTGCCAGCAGCGGAGAAAGACTCCTGGCAAAAGAGACCAGCAGCAGTGAACTAAGGTACCTGAATCTGATCAGCTGCAGGGAAGTGTATGAAAACAATCTGGCGTGGTGGTGGGAGTCACTGAAGTGATGTTTGCTCAGCAAATGAGGGGAGTGTAAGCAGGTTGGGATGGGGCTGTCAGAAGGAGCAATACATGCAGCTCGAATGTCTGAACGCAATTTAATGCAGGTTTGCTTCTAATGAACTTTCTGTACATCATGATTTGGAACTTGCTGCAGCAGAATGTTGTATTGTTTTAATCTGGATGTTTGCTACCGGTGTTACTATAGGGCAGCATGGCCAGATCAAGCAGCAAAATGTAATTGATTGTGTGCAGCGTTGTCTGTGGTGGTGCCCATGGAAATGACACTGTGGGGGGGGGGGCATGGTGAGGATGAACCCTGTCCCAGTTTAAGGCCTTGGAAAGTTGGTAGCTTTATCCCTAGCTCCACATGCCCATCCCTCCTCAGAATACACTCTGCTGTGCAAGATCAAAAACGGCTGAGCTTTCCTTGGTCTGTAGCTGTGGCTCAGAACTGTTGCTTCCAGCTCACTCTTCCACTACAACACGTCCTGCTACTGAGATACTGTAGGGGTTGTTTCATCATGCACTGCCTCCTCTGTGTCTTTAAAAAATGGTTTCCTCACCTTGCTATGAGCAGTGACACACACAATAGTGGCCCTAATCAATGTCATTACCCATGATTACATCCACAGGCTGGTCTGGTATAACGCCCACCTCCCATGTGCTCTGGTTACCTTCCCAGCTTACAATGATCCATGCCAGTGGCACTGAAACTGCAGGACCTGTCTCTCCTCTAATCCTAAAAACAGGCCAGGCAAGATGTGTTCCTCCTGAATCAGATCCTGCTTCAACAAATAAATGGAGGCCCTAGTGTTCCTCAATCCCTGGGTCATCATCCCATTCACACACACAGGGCCTTCTGTGTTTAGGGCAAATGTTGCCAGTGTATGGGCCTCACTTGCAGGTGTACTGGCGGCCTTTGCCACCCACCCAGAGGCTCCCATGTCCACAGATGCTGCCACAGCAGATGCCCAGGCAGAGGACTGATTTTTTTTTCCAATTGTTTAAACAGGTGAGACACACTAAGCTGAAAGGTGGTTTACAGGTGCAACCTGGGAGCACAGGGAAGTTAAGTGACTTGCTCTGGGTCACACAGTATACAAGTGGGGGCTGTGGGATTCAAACCCAGGTCTCCAGATTTTGCAGCTCAGAGCCTTAAACCACTGTGCTATACTGCCTCCCTTAACTGGAATGTAGTGGGCTAAGCAAGGGTGAGGGAGGGGGATCAGAGGCACATCTCCCATCTGGTCCAACTTACAAACTCCTTTCCTGTCCTGGAGGAGTGGGCAAGCCCCATAAGGGAACCTGAGGTTGAGACCAGGGTGGATGAGTGAGTGCTCCAGGAGAGAGACCCAGGGGTGGGAGGTAGAGGACACCAGAGGAAGAGGAAGCTACTCACGGTGAGGGACTCATTAGTTTGAGGAATGGATCTGCGTACAGGCAGTGGGGAGGAGAGGGAGGTCAAGTGCCTTCCAGGATGCACAGCTTAATGGGGGGGGGGTGAATCCAGAGGATTGCCTCATCGGTAGCAAGGAGGAGGACAGTAGAGGTCATGGTCCATCTTGGGACAAATGACCTAGCCAAAGAGGAGGTGAGCATTGAGCAGATTCAGGAGGACTTCAGAGGGTTGAGTAGGTGCCTTGGAGAGGTAGAAGGCTTTGTAATATTCTTGGAGGTGCTGCCATTCCACAGCAGGGGGGAAGTTTGAAATCTCCACATCAGAAAATTCAATACTTGGTTGAGGGGCTGGTGCGGAGATAATGGTTTTGGCTTTGTTGGGGACTGAGGACCCACCTGGAGGGATGGGGACCTGTACTGTGGGGATGGCCTTCATCCTTCCAGGGAGGGGACTGTGGTCCTCAATGAAAAGTTCAGAAGCTTCTTTGCTAAGAGTTTAAACCTGCTCAGGGGGAACAGTCGGGAGCAGGGAGACATAGGCAGCCCATCCTCACAGGTCATCGTAGCTAGCAGCATGGATCAGGAGGAAATGTTGTGGACAGATATTCCTGAGTTCATTACAAGGGGTACGGCACAGGAAGGGAGGAAGCAGAAAGAAGAAACCAGGGTTGGAAAGGGGGAACAGGGAGACAAGTAAAGACTTACAAAAGTGACATGTTGGGAAACATGGACAAATACGCCTGGGCTCATTACAAAAGATAAGGCAGAGGAAAAAGGCAGCAGGAGAAAAAAAAACAGGGTTGGAAGAAGGGAGAAAAAAGGCAAAGGTAGAAATGCAAGGGGCACAGTCTGCGAGGCATGGACAGTCGTGTATACAAATGCCAGCAGTCTGGAAAACAAAATCCCAGCCCTTGCAGCCTTGATGGCAGAGGTATACCCGGACGTAGTAGCAATTACTAAGACATGGTACACTGGAAACCATGACTGGGAGGTAAATGTACCACGGTACGCTCTACACAGGAGGGATTGGGAGGGAAAAAAGGAGAGGGGGCTTTGCATCAGAGAAGGTAATAAAGCGACGGCAGAGGAGAGTAAACATGGGAAAGCTGAGGCACTGTGGGTCACACTTGAGCCAGGAAATGGCACAGCAGTTCACACAGGAGTAATCTATATGCCTCCAACACAGAGGGAGGTGGTAGATAGGGCAATAATGGAGGAAATATATGGGATGGCAGCAAAGAGGGAAGCACTGCTGCTGGGCGATTTTAACATATTAGATGTGGACTGGACCATCCTGTCAGCTGCCTCAGCCAGGAGCCAAGACATCATAGAATCTTTGCAGGGAGAAGGCATTAGGCAGTTGGTTCAGGATCCGTCCAGGGGCAAGTCGATCTTATACCTTGTGCTGACCAATGAAGATAGGAAGTCAGGGTGGATGGGCACCTAGGGTCCAGTGACCACCATACAGTGCAGTTCAGCATCAGTACAGTGCTGCAGGTCAGCCACACAAAGACAAAGGTCCTGGATTTCAGGAGGGTGGACTTTACTAGGATGGGGAAGGGGATCAAAGAATCCCTAGCTGGAGGAGATCTGGGGGAGGGGTTGAGGAGTGGTAGGCACACCTAAAGGAAGCCATAGTGGAGGCAACAAATCAGTGTATTAGGCCAAGTAACAAGGTAAAACGAAACATAGACACATAGAAACATGGAATCTTTTGGCAGATAAGGACCATACGGCTCACCTAGTCTGCCCATTTCCCTACTCATTGCTGCAACCCCAGATGATATTTGATCTGCGGCTCTCCTGCTCTGAACATCTCCAGGGTATCCTTATGTCTATCCCATGCACTCTTGAACTCCTGTATTGTTTTTGCACCCACCACTTCTGCTGGAAGCCTGTTCCATGGCTCCACCACCCTCTCAGCCTCTCAGTGAAAAAGTACTTCCTAACATTACCTCTGAGCCTTCCACGCTTCAGCCTCATATCATGCCCCTTGATCTTGTGCAGCGTTTTCTCTGAAAAATGCTTTCCACCTATACCCTGTTTATTCCCTTAAGGTACTTGAACGTCTCTATCATATCTCCCCTTTCCCTTCTTTCCTCCAGTGAATAGATATTAAGGTCCTTCAGTCTTTCCTCTTAGAGCTTCTGGTGCAGTCCATGTACCATCTTCAATGCCCTTCTCTGGACTGCCTCTATTTTGTCAATGTCCTTCCGGAGATGTGGTCTCCAGAACTGGACACAGTAATCCTGATGAGGACTCACCAGTGATCTGTACAGTGGCATCACCAGCTCTTTCCTCCTGCTTATTATGCCCCTTCCTATGAACCACAGCATTCTGTTTGCTCGTCCCACTGCTTTTTCACTCTGTTTGGTCACCTTCATGTCATCAGATATGATAGCCTCCAGGTCTTTCTCCTGACTTGTGGTGGCCAGAATTTCCCCACCTGTCCTGTACACCTCCATTGGATTCCTGTGATCCAGGTGCATGATCTTGCACTTTTTAGCATTGAAACTCAACTGCCAGACACCCGACCACTCCTCTAACAGGCTTAGGTCCTTTCTCATTTTTTCCGCCCCCTCCTGTGTGTCCACTCTGTTGCAGGTCTTGGTGTCATCTGTGAAGAGGCACACCTTTCCCTCCAGATGCTCTGCAATGTCACTAATGAAGACATTGAATAGGACTTGCCCCAGCACTGACCCCTGTGGCACCCCGCTGGTCACCTCCTCTCCTCAGATTTCATGCCATTTACCACCACCCTCTGAGTTCTGTCCCTTAGCCAGTTCCCAACCCACTTTACTACTGTAGGACCCACTCCCAGGCTCCCCAATTTATTTAGCAATCTCCTGTGTGGGAGGGTGTCAAAGGCCATGCTGAAATCCACCGCCCATCCCTGATCTACCACCATGGTTACCCAGTCAAAGAAATCTGTAAGATTTGTCTGACAGGACCTTCCCTTTTAGAATCCATGCTGCCTCGAATCCTGTGCCACACTATCCTCCAGAAACTTCACATTCAAAAGAAGGCCGAACAAACCACTATGGTTCACAAAGAAGATGGCAGAGAAAGTGAGGGACAAAAAGGGGGCTTTCAGAAAATACAAGGAGACTCAGAAGGCTGAGGATAAGGCGGTGTACCTAGAGAGACAGAGGGAGGCAGGGAAAGCAGTTAGGATCACAAAGGTGTAAACAAAGGAGACATTAGCACAGTCAATAAAGAGGGGAGATAAGACACTTTATAGATACATTAGTGATAGAAGGAAGGTCAAGAGAGAGATTGTAAGGTTCAAATGGGAGGAAGAGGTGTCCATAGAGGGTGACCTAGAAAAAGCATTAATATTGAATGACTACGTCTGTTCGGTATTTACGGTAGAAGGACAGGGACAGGGACCACAGCTAGGCAGCAGAAGCAGTGGGGGAAGAGAGAGAGGTAAACACCAGTCTTTTTACAGCTCAGAGGGTCCTGGAGGAACTCACAAAATTGAGGGAGGACAAAGCGATGGGCCCAGATGATATAAACACCAGGATATTAAAGGAATTATGGATGGTGCTAGCAGCACCACTGGCATGCCTGTTTAGTGAATCATTCGATACAGGGGTGGTTCCAGAGGACTGAAAGGGAGCAAACGTAGTCCCTTTCCACAACAGTGGTAGCAGGGGGGAGGCAGAAAACTATAGGCCGGTCAGCCTCATCTCAGTAGTGGGTAAGATTATGGAGGAACTGCTTAAGGAAAGGATTGTGGAACACTTGGAAACCATGGGAGCACAGGATCTATAGCAGCATGGTTTCACAGCAGGAAGGTCATGTCAAACAAATCTGATTGATGTCTTTGACTGGGTGATGAAGGAGGTGGATCAGGGAGGAGCAGTGGATGCTGCCTACCTCGATTTCAGCAAGGCCTTCGACACCATACCCCACAGAAAACTGGTGAATAAGCTAGAGAGACTGGAGGTGGCCACAAAGTGGAAAATGGGTTAAAAACTGGTTGAGGGACAGGAAGCAGTGGGTGGTAGTTAATGGGATCAAATCCGAGGAAAAGAGGGTGACCAGTGGGGTGCCTCAGTAATCAATCAGTCCTGAAGCCAGTCCTTTTCAATGTCTTTATCAGTGACATTGCTTAAGGGCTGGTGGGGAAGGTTTGCCTATTTGCAGATGATACCAAGATCTGCAACAGAGTAGAGACTCTAGAGGGGGTCAAAAGAATGAGGAGGGATCTGGGAAAGCTGGAAATATTGTCAAAGGTGTGGCAGTTTAAATTTAATGCAAAAAAGTGCAAAATCATGCACCTGGGGCAAACAAACCCTGTGGAGAGCTACAGAAATTTGGGCAGGGAATTGCTGACAGTCACCAGGGAAAATAGGGATTTAGGGATAATCATCTCAGATGATTTAAGGGTGGCCGAACACTGTAACAAGGCTGTGGGGAGGGCCAGTGGGATGTTGAGGTGCATAGGAAGGGGCATCACTAGCAGAAAAAGGAGGTGGTGATGCCATTGTACAAAATGCTGGTGAGGCCTCATCTACAATACTGTGTTTACTTCTGGAGGCCACATCTTCACAAATACAGACAGGGTGGAGGCGATCCACAGAAGGGCTACCAAAATGGTGCAGAGGTTTCATCAGAAAACATATGAGGACAGATTAAAAGCCCTCAATATGTATTCACTTGAAGATAGGGGGGAACGGGGTATATGTTAGAAACTTTCAAGTATCTTAAAGACTTGAATAAAGTGCAGGGGGGTGAAATCATTCTGTACAAGTGTTGTACAAGAATGCGGGGCACAATATGAGATTGGAGGGGGCAGGATAAAGGAAAATGTGAGGAAGTTTTTCTTCACAGAGAGGGTGGTGGATGCTTGGAAGAGCCTACCCCAGGAAGTGATGGGTGCTATCACAGTGGGGGAAGGGATTTAAACATGCATGGGATAAACATAAGGGAACCCTAGATGTGGGGAAGAGAGATAAAAGGCAATGACCAAGTAGGGTCAGCAACTGCTGATGCAGGCAGGGAATATGGGCAGACTAGGTGGGCCTAGCATTCCTTATCTGCCTTATCTGCTGTCAGCTATTATGTTACTATGTATGTATGCAGTGGAGTCAGAGGGCACTGTGATCTGTGTACAGGTACCAAATGTGGCCAAACTTCTTCAGCAGCCCCCTCCAGCTTTATTTGTACCTTTTGTTACATTTTTTGGACAATCTTAAAACAAATGTCCCAGTTTCTGGCAGATATAGCACCTGCATTCACCTGTCTCTGTGCTTTTCATACCAGGTGGCTTCTCTTTTTGTTCAGCCACAGGCTGGCTTCTTTTAGGCTGCCCCTCTGGAGTTCCCCTAAAACCATCATTCCCTTCTGGTGAGAGGATACTCAAATGTGTATGAACTGATCAGTCCTCTTGACTGCCTTCTTTATGGAGTTCAAAGTTCTATCCAACAACCATACTCTCAGATCCTCAGGTACAGTTTTTAAAAACTCTTCTGTGAGAAATAAATCTTTTATCTCCTATACAGAAAGAGCATTTGCTCTGGCTACCCAATGTTCCAGTAAGCTACATACTGTAGGTGCACAGGCATTTCAGCATAGCTGTCCACCGGTGCCTTTCTTAACCAACTACATTTTTGCCTATAGACCTCAGGGGTTAACTAAAAATTCTGTAGCAATGCATTTTTCCCTTTATGACAGTTCATGCAATCATTATTGTCCATTATACAAAGACAAGAAAATTTCCTGGGCTCTAATTGGTCAGTGTGTGCCTGAGACAGTGAAGTTATCTGGGTATAACCTCATTGTATGAAGTCCAGGTACACACATGACTGCATGACAGTCATGAATCATATGCCCCTCCACAAGTTATCGCCACTCCAAGTTACTCCTGAGTAGCAGCATGTGTATAAGCCGTCATGCATTCCCCCTAAAACATAAACAGAGATACAATCTCTTCCTCACTCCCTGTTTTCCTTCACCACAATACAACTTACAAAAAGAAGAAGCTGTTGTATGAGATGGCAGCTTCTACAGACATGCATCGGCTTCTTCAATCTGACAGCACATGGCCGTCCATTTCTGTTACTTCTTGCCTTACAGTCCATTACTCTTTTTCAAGCACCCACTCCTGAGCCCCCCAATCCCCTATATTTCTGTCCATTTTGAAAAATAATATGATCCATCATTCAGAGCAACAGACCCTTCCTTTTATTAACTTTTTCTCCCAGTAGTTAACCGAGACCAGGAGAAGTTCTTGCCTACCAAAAGTGCTGGAGCCTGACCCTCACTCTGCTCCCTCAGTTCCTGCTCCACGGTCAGCTCCCTCTCATTCTGCAAATCCAAACAATTTTTCATTGGCACAGACATGGAGCCGGGAGACAGAGAAAGCACGTTCACTTTATTTCCCTCATAAGCTACTGGCCACTTACCGATCAATGTTCCAAAGCCAGAGGTCTCTACCCTCTCCTCACTTCTTCCACATCCACTGTGGTTTTGCAGTTTCATGTCACAGAAGTCACAGAGTCCCAGGGCAGGTAGTGGTGCTGGTTGAATTAAACTCTGTGGACTGAGAAGAAGAATGAACTAACAGATACAACAAAAACAAACAAAACAAAGTTGGGGTGGGTGGCCGTGTATAGGGGGCAGCCAGATGAAGACACAGATACACTCATTTACCAGCAGCACCACTTACTGATGAAAATAGAACTATTTTGTTTCCTCTGTATACCTCCACACTGATAAATAAAATAAAAATCCCCTTAAAAAATGCTTCTTTAATCTTTTTTTCTTTAATGTAAACTAGCTATTGTATAATAGCAATAATGCACTCCAGGCTGTGGGTCATTCTGGGATAACCTCTCTTCTGGGGCATTGGATGCACTTGGCCTGTGGCCTTGTGCCCAACCACCCCAGGCACGAGGTTATCTCAGCACGACCAACGCCCTGTCATGCATTATTGCTTAATTCAGGCACAGGCTTCTAATGCCTTGCCTGTAAGCTGTGGCAACAGGTGAGTCACCCAAGAAGCCCTGCCAGCTTCCAGTTGCATACATATTGTCTCAAAATATCTTGAAAACAAATCAAGAGCATCCCCCTCATGATATCTAGGAAACATTTTAGAATAAATTTTGGCTTCTTGGGTCAAACCCCTAATGCCATTACTCACAGTTTGTAGCGATGTCCTCTGGGACAGAATCTCCATGTAACTCTCACTGGCACTGCCGTTCTTGCTCCTCCACCCTTTGCCTCTCCTCCTCAGCCTGTCACTTCTTCTCCTTCTCTCACTCTCACTGGATCTGGTGGTAGCACTCTTTCTCTCACTTCTCAGTCTTTTGCTTCTCCTCCTCTGCTTCCTGCGTCATCTTCTGCAGATTCACCTCTGCCTTCGCCTCTCAATTTCTGCCATCTCCTTAAGTAGGGCCATCTCCAGCTCCAACATCTGTACCCAGTCTGCTTGCACAGCTGCCCCAGTTAAATGTTCTGGCTCATTTGTATTCTAGGAAAACAATGAAAGTGGGCTATCTTCAGCGCCACTGAGAAAAAGAATCATATTCTGATCATGTTTTCATAGTTTCATAGTAGTCACAAAGCATATATAGACTTTCGTCCTTGACTGCTTGCAAAAGTTTATTTTATCATCAAGTGAACAAATTAATTGACTAAAAACTTGGTTCTACTGTAATCATCCAATCTTACTTTAAAAGTATCCAAAGTTGGACTATTAACTATGTCATGGGGAAGAGAGTTCCACCTTGAAACAACCCTCTGACTGAACCACTGTTTCCTTTTTTGAGATTTCCACTTTTGTTGTTTGTCTACAATGAGATCTAGTATAGTAATTTCTAACAATTAATTCAAGCCCCAAATCTTCTCTGAGAGCGATATCTTGAAATGATCTATAAACTAAGATCATATCACCCCTCCATCTTCTATAAGCCAAAGAATACAGATCCAGACTAACCAACCTATCCTCATATGTCATATTTTTAAGTCCCAATACTGATCGGGTAGCCCTACGTTGCGCTCTCTCCACTCTCGCTATCTCACCCTTAATGTAAGGGACCCAAACCTGGGAACAATACTCCAAGTGAGCTCTAACCAACGATCCATACAGTGGGATCACAACCTCTTTGCTTCTACTTACTGTATGTCTCAATATACAGTTAAGAGCCCTATTAGCATTTTCTACAGTTTGATCACAATGAGCAGTAAATGAAAGGTCATTTTGTATAATAACACCCAAGTCCCTTTCCTGTGTCACACATTTTAATTGTTTGTTATTAATAGTATAATTAAATTCCAAATTGTTCTTGCCCATGTGTAGGACAATACATTTATCCTCATTTAGCATAAGTTTATGATCTAATGTCCACTTTTCAATATATTTGAGCGCATCCTGAAGTCCAATATAATCTGAAGGTGAATATATTACTGCTCCCACTCTACAGTCATCAGCAAACTTGGTTATCCATACATTTCCCTTATTATATTGTAATGATGATATATATATGTTGAACAGGCAAGGGCCCAACACTGAGCCCTGAGGGACCCCACTTGTCACAGGAAGCCAATCAGATAACTGCCCATTAATCACCACTCTCTGCCTTCTAAGCTCCAACCATTCCGATATCCAATTTACAAGGATCCCATTTATATTTAGTACAAGAAGGGATTTAATTAGTTCATCATGAGGTAATTTGTTGAAAGCTTTCAAATAATCTAACTGGATAACATCCACTGATCTACCCTGATCCAAAACATTGCTAACTTTTTCATAAAAACTCAACAAGTTGGTTTGACATGATCATGACTTTGTAAACCCATGTTGACTATGATCAAGAAGGTCATTAATAGTTATGTGGTCTTGGATATGATCTTTTATTATACTTTCTGAAATTTTCCCAAGTGTAGATGTTAAACTAACTGGTCTATAGTTACCAGGGGAATCCTTCTTTCCCTTTTTAAAAATGGGGACAACATGAGCTTCCCTCCATTTACTAACAACCTCACCTCTATCCAATGACTCTTGAAAAATAAAAGTTAAGGGGCAAGCTATTACCTCTGCTATTTCATAAATCAATCTAGGATGTATATTGTCTGGCCCAGGGGATTTGTTGGTCTTAACTCTCTTCAATCTATCCAGTACATCTTCTATATCAATGTTAATCAGTTTTTCATTATTTGTATTATATTTAATGTTAGTTGTTACAGTACCTTTGGGGTTGAACACAGTAGCAAAATATTGATTTTAAACCTCAGCCATTTCCTTATCATTTAATAAGTTGCTACGGTCATCCTTAAAGGGGCCTAATGTTTGTCTATTCCCTTTTATGTTATTAATATATGCATAGAATGCGTTGTAGTTATTTTTACTTCTAGTTGCTAATTTAATTTCAAAATTTGATTTGGCATCCTTTATTAATTTCTTTACATATTTGACCTGTTCTTTGTACTTTGGCATTAGGTTTAGATCAAGTTTTGCTAATCTGTACAATTTATGTTTTACATTTATCAGTCTTTTAATTTTACAAGTTATCCATTTTGGGGAAGCACCCAATTTAGAATTTTTTCTTGTATATGGTATATTTGCATCTGCAGTGTCTTTTATTTTATCCACTAAGATGTACCACATTTCATCTAACATTAACCCAGCGAAATCTGATTTCCAATCTTATGAAAGTAATGCCTGTCTAATTTTATGAAAATCCGCTTTTTTAAAATTGGGAATTTTTATATTACTACCCTGTTGAGTAGCTAATTCATTTAATTGGAAAAAAACGGTGTTATGGTCACTGTTTGAGATTGGAGGTCCAACCTCAGTGACATTTAATCTAGGTCCCATATTTGAAAGAACGAGATCCAAAATATTATTAGATCTCGTATTTTCTAAAACTAGTTGGTCCAAGCCCAGTTGATTGAAGCATTCTAAATAATTCCTTTCATTTAGACTAGATGATGTCTGGTTTATCCAATCTATATCTGGGAGATTAAAGTCACCTGTTATGATAAGATTATCAGCTGAATCAATATGGTCCAGGTAATGTAGAATATCTACATCCTGCTCCCTGTTTGTTGAAGGGGGACGATACATGGCTCTCAACATAATTTTAGAAGCATTTTGAGGCAAGATTTTAACAGACAAAAGTTCAATATTAAGTTTACCATCATGAATTTCCATACTTGGAATAGATTCATGCACATAAATTGCTACACCACCACCTTTTCTATGTAACCTAGATTTCTGATAAATGTTAAATCCTGGTATGTTTCTGTCCCATGTATCATCTTCCTCCCACCAGATTTCCATAAGGATTGCTATTTTAATATTTTTGTTCCTCATAAGGAGTTTAAGTTCATTGAATTTGCCATCCAAACTTCTCACATTTGATAGTAAGCAATTTACTGGTTCCAAGTCTGTATTTTGAAGATTTTGTGTACTAGTGGTGGAATTTATCTTAGTATTTTTCCCATCCCCCACTTTACCCAGTTTAAATGTTTCTCAATGATTTTATTAT
Source organism: Neoceratodus forsteri (assembly GCA_016271365.2). NCBI lineage: Eukaryota > Metazoa > Chordata > Ceratodontiformes > Ceratodontidae > Neoceratodus > Neoceratodus forsteri. The sequence continues at coordinate 423,572,604 of CM057451.1, forward strand.
ATGTATTTCCTAGAACCCTTTCACCCATCTTGTTTAAATGAAGTCCATCATTCTTATATAATGATCCATTTTTAAAAATACAACCAGTATCAATGAACCCTATTTTATGTTGGATGCAAAACCTACGTAACATACAATTTGTAGAAAAAATATCATGGTTAATATGCTGATGCAATCCATAAGTAGGTAGAATACCAAATATAATAATATCAGTGGTGTATTTTTTCACTTCCTGAATTAAATCAATATAATTCTCTAAAATAGTCCCTGCTGATATAGTACAAAAAATCATTTTTTTATCAAAGACAGTAGTTAACCAATACAGGGCTAATGGGGGGGGACAAATGTTTCACACCTATACGGGGTGCTTAATCATGGGAATAAGTGGCACATCAAACAGCATGCATTTTGTAGCATTTTTAAATTGATAATACAAATCACGTGAACACATGAGCTAAAACAGTGAAAAAAAAATGTTCAGTTCAGTTAATACCAGTCTCCATTATCACAAACTAATAAAAGACAGTGTCAGTATAAATATGTATATTTTTAAAGAAGTATCTTACAGAGTTTAATTCAGTATCATGAGATAAAAAATAAATGACCATATATTAACTTAACGATCTTTTAGACCATCATTTCATTACAAATTACATTGTTGCATAGAAACATAGAAACACAGACTTTGACGGCAGATAAGGACCACTTGGCCCACCCAGTGTGCCCATTTCCCTTCCTACTGGATAAGCAGCAGATTCTAGTTAACCAACTGCCTACTTCCTGCAACCCCCCACTACAATTGCCTTATATCTGTCCCATGCATGTTTGAATTCCCCCACTGTTTTAGACCCAACAACCTCCCCAGGAAGGCAGTTTCATGCATCCACCACTCTCTCCATAAAAAAAATTTCTTCACATTACCCTGAGCCATCCCTCCTCTATCTTTAAACTGTGCCCTCTTGTTCTTGCCCATCTCTTTTCTGAAAGATGCTACCTTCCTGGACTTTGTGATTCCCTTGAGTGCTTGAAGTTTCTGGTATGTTCCCCGTCCCTCCTTTCATCAAGGGTATATATATTAAGCTCTCTCAATCTCTCTTCATATGGTTTCTGATGCAGACCATGCACCATTTTAGTTGCCCTCCTCTGGACTGCTTCCATCCTGTCCATGTCCTTGCATAGATGGGATCTCCAAAACTGCACACAGTATTCCAGATGGGGTCTCACCAACTGTCTGTACAGAGGAATAACCGCTTCCCTTTTTCTACTTGTGATGCCCCTTCTTATGCATCCCAGTATCCCCCTGGCTCTCCTTACTGACTTCTCACATTGCTTACCCACCTTTAAGCCATTTGATATGACTACCCCCAAGTTCCTTTCCATTTTTGTTGTTAGTACCTCCCCTGCTATTGTGTACTCTTCCCCTGGGTTTTTGTTTCCCAGGTGCATTACTTTGCACTTCTTTGCATTGAATCTAAGTTGCCATATGTCAGCCATTCCTCCAACCTTGACAAGTCCTTCTCATCCTTTCTACCCCCTTGTGTATCAACTCTGTTGCAGATCTTTGTGTCATCTGCAAAGAGAATACCTTTCCTCCAGACCTCTGCAATGTCACCTATAAAGATGATAAAGAGGACTGGACCCAGTACTGAGCCCTGAGGTACTCCACTAGTAACCCCCCTTTCTTCGGAATGTGTTCCATTCACTATTACCTTCTGTGTCCTGTTGTGCAGCCAGTTTGCTACCCAGGCTACCACTCTGGAACCCACTTCCAGGCTGGCTAACTTGATTATTAGTCTTTTGTGCAGGAATGTGTCAAATGCCTTGCTAAAGTCTAGGTAGGCCATATCCACAGCCCCTCCCTGGTCTATTACTTTGGTCACCCAGTCAAAGAAATCAATTAGATTCATCTGACATGACCTTCCTGCTGTAAATACATGCTGCTTTGGGTCCTGTGCCCTGTCAACACAGTCGTTTAAACCAGGTGAGAAACAGTATCTCAAATTATAGATCCACATAGATTCCTTTCTCAGGAGAAGGCTATCAAGATCTCCTCTAGGTCCTAGATTTACCCTTTTGATTCCCAAGAAAGTACAGTAAATGAATGGTCTGCTTCCTTTCCATAACATGCTTTGTTAGGGCATATTCTTAAATACCTCTATTGATGTCATTCAAATGCTCTCCTGTTTTGGTACTACATGTGTGTGCTGTTTTAGCTAGATAGTATGCCAAACAGCTACAATGGTCAAAATAAATTACACCACAGTGAAGCACGTAATAAAATTGCAAATTATGAAGGTCTTAGGTACCCCAGCTACACTAACCCTATCTGTATTTTGCACTGAAGGCCAATGGGTGCAGTTATTAAATTTTTTTGTGCCCACTGGAGGGTTTTGTAGCCAATACCATTATTTACTACTGGCTGTATGCTATGTACCAGTTTGTCTGCTAAGTTCTTCCACCTCTTGCACACCAAACTCGGAATTAGTGAAATTTATCTGGTTGATCCTGCTGTGTGTCAGGCTCAGGAAACATGAGTTCTGACTCAGTGTGATCTCCAATGAGGCTGTGCCAGCCCTCCAGACTTGAAAACTGCAACTTAACCACAGTTCAATGACTTTTTTTTTATACACCTAAACAGTTCTTGTGCTGAACAGTGTGTGTGTGTGAGATACAATTCCCTGCACCAGCATAGGGTTCTACAAGGGTCTGTCATTTCAGGAATTGAAGGAAAAACTCCCTGCACTAGTAATTATAACAAAAATAATGGCTACACAACTATGTTGTTAAGGAGTTGTTTTACACACCCTTGGTGTGCACTGTCCTCATAAACCTCTCGAGCTTCACTTTTGAGGTTTATGGATCATCACACACTTCGGGTGTATAAAACAAATCCATAACACATGACATTCCCCTGAGGTTCATGGTGCTATTACAACAAAATGCAACTAAAATATTAAAATACACTTACAGAGTAATCATCATACAAATAAAAGAACAATATAATATAAATAAAATTATGACAAATCAAATTAAAACCATCCCATAAATATCATCCATATTAAAACTCATAAAACTATGACTAGATATGCGGCAAAACTTTAAACGGCTTCCCCAAAAGCCTGCTGGAAAAGAAAAGGTTTTAGTCCCTTTCTAGATATGACGTCCCCTTTTAAAAAATACTGTCCCTATCCCTCAGTTCTGCTCTTTGAATGTCATCAGTTACTGTCCCACTTCAATACTCCCTCTCAGAGAACCTATTTTTCATTTATTCAGCCCTATGGTGATAATCTGTACTGTTTGAACAATTGCACTTCACTCTATAAAATTGATGCAAAGGGATATTATTAATCATACGCCTAGGGTGACAGCTACTGTTATGTAATAATGTATCATGATCTGCATTTTCTCTAAAATGTCAGTTTTGATAATACAGTCAATATCCACTTTTATGAAAAGGTCCAAAAACTCAGTTTCTATTGTTCTAAATTTCAAGGAAAATCTCAAGTTTTCATTACTTACTTCAACAAATTTTTTAAAGGTCAGCAGTTCTTCAACTGACCCCCCCCCTCCAAAAAATGTAATAATCAATGTAACATTGATATAACATAACCTTTTGAATATATGGTTTGGCCACGGTGCCCTGTATCACTTTGCACTCTCACATTCCAAGATATATGTCAGCAAAATTTGGGGCTAGTGCCGAGCCCATGGCTGTACTCCTACTTTGCAAAAAAATTATTACATGTCAAAACCAACTCTGTCAATTATAACAGAAAGTTACTTAGTTTCTGAATGAACAGGTCTCATTCCATAAGAGCTGTCTTTAGGGCATGGACTCCCTCCATATGAGGGATATTGGTATAGAGGGACTCCACATCCATAGTGATTAGCAAAACATTTTCAGGTAGGGTTCTACCATTCAGCATATTTAATACATCTGTTGTATACTGAATGAAATGAAGGCAAACCAGATACTAAATCTATAATATATGTATAAATACAATTAGACAGGGGTTCAGTTAAACTCCCTACATAGAAACATAGAATATAGACTTTGATGGCAGATAAGGACCCACCCAGTCTGCCCATTTCCCTACCTACTGGATAAGCTGCAGAGTCTAGTTAACCAACAGCCTACTTCCTGCAACCCCCCCACTATAATTGCCTTATGTCTGTCCCATGCATGTTCGAATTCCCCCACTGTTTTAGACCCAACGACCTCCCCAGGATGGTGGTTCCATGTATCACCACTCTTTCCATGAAAAAATTTCCTCACATTACCCCTAGACCATCCCCTCTATCTTTAAATTTTGCCCCCCTGTTCTTTCACATCTATTTTTCTGAAAGATGCTACCCTCCTGGACTTTGTTGATTCCCTTGAGGTACTTGAAAGTTTCTATCATGTCCCCCCTGTTCCTCCTTTCATCAAGGGTATACATATTAAGCTCTCTCAGTCTTTCTTCATACGGTTTCTGATGCAGACCCTGCACCATTTAGTTGCTCTCCTCTGGACTGCTTCCATCCTGTCTATGTCCTTGCATAGATGAGGTCTCCAAAACTGCACATAGTACTCCAGATGGGGTCTCACCAACTGTCTGTATAGAGGATAACCACTTCCTTTTCTACTTGTGATGCCCCTTCCTATGCATCCCAGTATCCCCTGGCTCTCTCTACTCGACTTCTGCTGTTACCCACCTTAGGTCATCTGACATTACTTCTCCCCAAGTCCCTTTCCATTTTGTTGCTGTTAGTACCTCCCTGCTATTGTGTACTCTTCCCTGGGTTTTGTTTCCCAGGTGCATTACTTTGCACTTCTTTGCATTGAATCTAAGTTGCCATATGTCTGACCATTCCTCCAACCTTGCCAAATTCCTTCTCATCTTTCCTACCCCCTCTTGTGTATCAACTCTGTTACAGATCTTTGTGTCATCTGCAAAGAGGCATACCTTTTCCTCCAGACCCTCTACAATGTCACCTATAAAGATGTTAAAGAGGACTGGATACAGTGATACAGTGGGCCTGCCTGTTGGATGATTTAAACTTTTATGTATTTTAGGTAACACATATAGAACAGGTCTGACAGGGAAATCAACTGTCAAAAATTCAAACATAGTCTGGGTAATAAAGCCAAACTTCAATGTTTCTGTAAGTACATGGTCCGCCATATTTTTAAAAATGATTTGTGGGATCTGTATGCAGAGGAACATAAAAATCTTGATTATTCTGTTGCCTCAAATCCTCATTATTATGAACAGTTGTGTTCATAACAACAATTGCACCCCCCCTTATCAACTGACTTGATCATAATGTCAGCATTAAATCTTAATTGTTCAGATGCTTCAGACCCCGAGTAGAGTTATTATAGTTAGGTTTTCCAGTAGTCTTAAAGAGATCTTCAAAATCCTGGAGACATGGGGCTGGATTCTCAAAACACTTTGAAGGGGCCAAAAACGTGTAAGTCTCCAAAAACTGCACAGGTGCAAAAAAAAAGGGTACTTGTGCTGAGGTATATACACAAAACATCCACAGCTGAGGGAAAAATACACCACCGATTAAGGCAAAAATGCAGCCGTAGTAGGTCTTGTGCAAAATAAAACAAACATTGAAAAGTATGGCTTATCCCCTTAAGGGCTATTCTCAGACGCTGTTTTTCTGGAGTGGAGGAAAAAATGTTGCGCACGTGCTGCACCAAAGAGAATGGGAAGTAACTCACCCTGAGCTAAAGGTAGTGTACTGTCAGTTGAGAAATAATTATAGGGGGTTCAGGCACCATGCAGCAGAAAACCAGGGGGCCTTATAGTAGTCAGATGTTAGACCACAAACAGCACACACTTCAATTGAAATTCAGCCAGCCACAACCACATGAATCAGTGCAGCCCATAAAGGAGCCCCACAGCAGAAGAGGCAGAGGTGGTAACATCCAGAAGTATATGCTACAGAAGCAGTCAAAAGACAAACCTCAGAGAGAGACAGAACCAACAGTTACAAAATGTCACTGGGTGAATGGGCCTACTACACATGGAGTGCAGGGCACAGACTATAGCAAGGGGCACCACAGCTGCCACATATATGCTGCTCTTGGCTGGTTGTAGTTGACAAACATTGAATGTTGTATCTGCTGCTGTTGTGTGGGGCCAGGCAGGACAGGCCACTGCTGTGGCGCAAGGTCCTGCTGGTACATGTGGTGCAGCTGTTGTCCCAATTGTGGGACTGGCTGCTGGCCTTACTGGGGCTGGTGGTTCTGCTGCATCTTTTGCAAGACTGTCACCGTCTCCAGTTCCATTACTATGGATAATGTGTTGTTCTGTCTGCTGGGCCTTTTATATTATTTCAGCAGCTGCGGATTCACACATGTGAAAATTCTGCATGTGTGAAATTCCGTAACTCATATGAATATACAAAAACTTGCCAGCAGAAACAGGCCTCACAGTCTATCAAGTCTGCTTATGTGTGCAGCTAGCATCCTTATATTGCACCTTGTGTTTTGCGATTGTCCGCATGTGCAGAACTTTTTGACTGTGAGTATGTCGCACTTGCATTTCTGCAGTTTTACTAACCTTTTTTATGTATGTGCAGAATTTTCCTGCTCTCCAGCCCACAGTGTCATGAAAACCTGTACTGCTGGATGGGAGTGGGCAAAACCTACATCTCTTAAAATCTTGAAGCAATGTCTCTGGAAATGTATCAGTGATTCCAGTTACATAGCAATTTTAAATCACTGTTTCAAATTCTAGTTGTATACTCCATGTACACTGATTAGTCTCTAAAAACTGTTTAATTAAGTGTATGGATAAACTTTTGAAAGTCAGTATATATATTGCATGGATTTACTTCTGTTGTAGGCACAAATATGTGTCCCTTCTGCATCACCTGTATCTGTGGTGTTGTTAGGGCTGTATTCAAGATATTAATCATGTTCAGTATCTCCATCCTCTCCAACTCTGGTTGCCCTGCTATTGTTGACTCCATTGCAGTTTACATCTGTTGTTCCTCCAGTTCCTCCAGCTGTCCATAATTCCTATCAGTGGAGTACCATCTGTTTGCCTGTAGTGATTGTTGTTGCATGCTTGATTCCATCCCCCTTCTCTTTGACCATCTCCCCCCCACCTTTTTCTTCTACCGGAAACCAGACTCTGTTTTTTTCCTGCTGCTCCTCCTAGGATCCTAGGGCTCTTGTGGAGGTGGTGTTGGCAAGCTGCCACCCAAAAAAACAGTCATATCAGTATCGCTGCCACTAGTAATTGTTCCTACTTCAGTTTCTGTATGCTTGAGAATGGGATGTGGAATAACAATTTTCTTTCTATTCCTATCAAATACACAATCATTTTCATATTCTTCCTTATCTCGGATACTTTTTTTTCTGCTTAGCAGCTTTTATTTTAACATCATATTTAATGATTCTCTCTCAAATCATTCTGGTAATGCTCAAAATGTCTTGATGAAGGAAAAGAGTTCAGTTCCTGCTCTTTTTGCTGAAGCACCTCAGTAAATTATTTAGTGAGTTCTGCTGAATCTTCTGTAATTAATCTAATTAAAACAGTGGAGACCTCTAACAGAGAAGTTATCCACTTACCAATAAACCCCCATCTTTCATGTCCAAAGGCTGGTAGTTTGATTATGCTGAGACCCCTTAGTACATGACCAACTTCAAGACACACTTCCATAGTTAATTTTTGCCAGTGGAGTTGTTTGATTTTCAAAGTGACCTGCTAATTTTGATTGAAGGCATCATGGATGATTAAGGCAGGTTGCTGGAAGCCCTAAATTCTGTGTGAATGTTTTGATTCATACTAGGCTCCCCTCTGAAGTCACTTAACAAAGGATTATCCCCACTCAGAAAAAGGGACTACAAAAAGCTCATACCTCCTGTTGCCCTGTAAGGTACTGTCTGTATCAAGGCAGTGACTTCTACCTCAGTCATCCTTTCAGCTAAAGGAGACTATTAATCTGCATTGAGTCCCAAAAAAACAGACAAATCTAAATGTAGCAAGGGACCACTTCTCGAAAATGCTGGTACTCATGGCAGTTACTAACCAAACCAGAAAAACAATAAAACTGGGCTATCTTCAGCTCCACCGGGATAAAGAATCATATGCAGATCACATTGATATAGTGCAAAAAAATTCACTTTTATTAGAGATAGTACTAATCCTATACAGGACTAATTGGGGGGGGGGACCTAAAGTTTCACAACTCTACTGAGTGATTTATCATGGGAATAAGTTGGAATTTTTTTTTAATTTCACACTTTATTAAAGTTTTACAATTAAACCTTAACATGAATCACATAATATACATCAATACAAAGAAGAGCATAGGAGCCAAAGATCCATGTCAATGTCCCATCCCCACTCTATCCACCCCCTCAGCTTGGCACAAATACTTCCACAATGTTTGGGAAACAGAGGGATCTTATCATGTACATCATGATAAGAATACAAACAAAAATAAAAAGCCACAAAGAAAAAATGGCTTCAGCTACTAGACCAGTTACTGAGAGCTAGAAAAAAACAACCTGTCTACTATGGGGGCACACCAGTCTGGAGAAGATATAGAGTATGGAAGTTTTCCCAGATACTTTTATAGTGAGGTAGGGAATTTCTAAGACTGGACTTGAGTTGCTCAGCCCAGTGATTGAATAACAGGTCCCCCAACCATTCGGTATATGTTATAATATGACTATCCAGCCAATGAAGTAAAACATGTTTCTTTACCATGAGAGATATCATAACCATATGAAATCTATGAGATCTAACCGGTATCCAGGAAAAACAAGTTGGATATTGTTTGATGTGCCTCTATATTGGTTAGTAAATGCCATAAGCATCAGCATTTTTGAGAAGCGGTCCCTCGTTACAGTTTGGTTTCATCTGCATTTATTTATTTAATTCAGTTTCAGATTAATACCTTTGAGCTATGAAGCTCATTTACAAAGGTTCCAAGTCGAGAATAAAATCAACAGGACAATAGATTGTATACAGATATAAAGCAAATAATCAAATACAGAGAAGGAAAAATAAACAAATGTTACATGAGCTAGTTTCTGTAGTGCTAATCAATGGACAATACACAGGTAGTCAGAGGGGGAAAGGATCAGGAAGTAGAAACAGGGGTGGAAATGGTGAGGAGAGCTATGAATTGGGAGTATACGGGTGGGGTGAGGGAGCAAACATTAAGGTTGAGTAAGTGCCTAAGTAGATAGCAGCAAGAGGAGGCTTTGTCACAAGGGAAGGGTGGGAAGGGGAGTTGTAGTAGGTAGTAGGTGGTGAGGAAACTGCTATGGTGACACTTAGGGGATGAATCAAGGGCTCTGCACAACTAGGCATAGCAGTTACAGCAATTGCCCTGAAGCAACAGATGGTGGAGCTCCCTTTTGAATGGGCCAATTTTCTCATAAGCAATGAGGGTGGCTGGTATGTCATTGAAGTACCCAGGCCCTTGATATGACAAAGCACATTGAGCAAGTGAGGTTCACTGAAAAGGGATGAGGAGTGCTCCTTTAGTCATACTTCTCATTGATTTGAAGGGTTGTGAGAGCTGAAATAGGCCTTATAATGATGCTGGGGTAAGGCCAAGCAGTGCCTTTTTTTCCAGGCAGGTAACCCTGGTACTTTAGTCTGAGGTGTAGTGGTAGCCACCCTGTTTCAGCATAATGTCTGCAGGAATTGGTCAAGTGATCAGCCCCCAGGACCAGTCTACAGGCCTTATTTAGGAGTGTTTTTACCCTTTTCAGTGCTGTGTCAGTACCAGCACTGTAAATAACCAGTCCGTAGTCAATCATAGATAATACTGAACTTCTGGTGACTAGGCACAAGGCCTCAGGGGATAATGCACACCTGTGATGGTATAGGATTCCTAATTTGACATTCACCATTTTCACTACATGCTTGATGTGGGTGGATAAGGACAGGGTGTAAATGAGGTAGACTCCAAGATATTTAAATGAGTTGACTTGTTCAAGTATCTCTCCTTTTCAGCTAGAAATTAGAAGGGGGCCAGAATTCTTTCTGCTGTTTAGTGTGAAGAAGAGCATGGCCTTGGTCTTTTTATAGTTGAGGAGTAGTTTGTTTTTAGTGAACAAGTCCTCAAGCATATGGAAGCTGTCCTGAAGAGGATTGAATAGTGTGGAACTTTGTTTTCCCTGTACAGAGATAATGGCATCATTTGCATACAGTAACATCTTGGCAGGGCAAGTGGTATGCAGACAGTTAATGAACAAGCTGAAAAGTAATGGTCCAAGAATTGACCCTTGTGGGACCCCTAAGGACACTTCCTGAGCATAGAAGACAGTGCCACCAATGTGTATGCACTGGGTTCTATGAGTCAAGTAGCTATGGAACCATGATACCAATTCAAGTGATAGGCCAAGGGTCTGCAGGTTGGTGTGAAGGGTTTGGTGATTCACTGCATCAAATGCTTTTGTGAGGTATATATAGACCTCACTGCCATACCATTGTTGAATGCATCATACAGGTACATGGTGAAGTCAATGAGTGCAGTAGTGGTACTGTGTCGGTTTGTGAAATCCATGTTGCTGAGCACAAAAAAGGTCATACTTATTCAGATATTCTGTCAACTGGTCTGGTACAATCCATTCAAGCACTTTAAAAGTGGGAGTAGTATCGATATGGGTCTATAGTTCCCTAGTGAGCTTTTGTCACCACTTTTGAATATGGGCATTACAAGAGTCCTCTTCCATTTAGTCAGGAAAACTCCCCTTCTAAGAGAGAGGTTGAAAATTTTGGTGAGTGGTTCAGCAAGGGTGTCTAGGGTTAGTGCAATGAGCTTCAAGTCAACCATGTCTGCTCTTGACCTTGTTTTTCCCAGGAACCTCTTGATATATTTTATGGCTTGAGTCTTGTTGACTTGCTTGAAGTAGAAAGGAGGTATTCTATTATTATGAGCAGGGGGGATCTACAGTAAGGGGCTCTTGGGAACATTGTGCCATGATGTATTGAGGTGGAAGAACATTGCTCAGGTTGGTGAAGGCATGGCTGAAATCATTTGCCACTTCCTTCAGTTCCTGCAGAGTGCCAGCTGTGGTTAATATTAGGTCAGGGGGTGCTTTGGAGTCCCTCCTGGTGAGAGATTTTATGGTGTTCCAGAAGTCTCTTCCACTTCCCATGTTCCTGGTTAACAAATCCTTATAGTGATTTGCTTTACCATTTCTAATCAGCCCAGTGCACTTGTTTATTTTATTTATTTATTTATTTATTAAATTTTGGTAAACGGGTAAGCCCACTGGGCCCCAAAGGTCCCTTTTTCAGGGGCTACCCGGGGATTACATGGAATTTTACATGGTATAGTATACAGCAAGAGTACATTACATAAGACACATCGAAACATAACACGGAGTAATTCATAGTTGCATTTCAGCTGGTTACATATGCTGGGTAGGCCATATTGGTTAGTGTAGTCATTGTAGGTATTTCCCTGGGAGAGGGGGGTTGGGGTGAGGGGGGAAGGCCCTTGAGCATATTATGCTGTGATGAATTAGGCTTATGCTTAGGAGCCCTGACTGTTTCTTGCTGCTTTATATGTGGAGAAGCCAGATTGTTTGCCAGTAGCTCTTGCTTTGTGCCACAGATTGTACATGATTTTCATTTGTTCAATTAGGAGTCCTGAGAGCCAGGGGTTGCTTGACCCTTTGATCTGGGAGGATTTTAAGGGGGCATATATGTCACATGCAGTGTTGAAATCTGTGGCGAAGTAAGCAAAGGCCTGGTTAACATCATTTAGGCTGTGAAGCCTGCTCCTACCAAATCAGTGAAGGTATTGTTTAAACTGTTCCAACTGCCCTTTTCATAGTGACCTGTTTTTGGGTGTTTGGGGGTGGGTTTGATACCCTTCTTAGGCCAGTAGCACAGTACTGATGAATGGTCACTCAGGTAGTCGGGTAGGACTGACACATGTGTGATATGTTCTGGGCAGCTGGATAGTAGCCACTCAATCAGTGTGCTTGTGCCAGTGTGGTAATTACTCCTCATTGCTTGAGTAACCATTTGTGTTAGGTATAGGTTTGATATGAGGTCATTGATATTGGTCATATTCTGGGCTAGCCAGTTGGTGTTGAAATCACCAACAACAATCTGTTCCCAGGTCTGCTTGAATTGTTGAATGTGCTCTGCAAAGTGCTCCATGCCTTTAGTTTGCTTGTCGGGGGGCATATAGACAGTAGTGAATACAAGAATCATGCTTTGTCATCATATGGTCAGCTTTATGGATAGCAGTTGAGCTTCCTTCAAGGTGGTGCTGCATGATAATAGCTGGCCCTTGATCTCATTGCACACGTATGCCAGACAAATGCTCCCACGCTTAAAAAGATAGTCTTGTCTGAATATGGAATAACCATCTAGGAAAACAGCAGAATCTGGGATCTTTGGGGCGATCCAGTGTTCTGTGGGGGTAATAATGTGGGGCTTGTGCTGGGCCACCCAGGCCTGGAACTGTTGGAGCTTGGGAAGCAGGCTGCATACATTAATCCAGGCAATCTTGAGGGTGTTCCAGGCATTTGTTTTCCCTGCACCAGCAGGGCCAGGGTTAGGATGAATATTTCCCAGGAAGAGTAGGAGGATGATAAACTGCCTTTTAAGGTGCTGCTTCCAGTGGGTCATTAGGTTGACATTAGGATAAAGTGTGGCAAGCCTAGGTTTAGTAGAAGCAATGCAAGGTAATTCTAAGAGCGGTAATGCAGTAGCAACTATGGGTGGGGGACTAGTTGTCTGTTGGGTCATAGGGTATTGGAATTTCCAATATGAACCCCAAGATCTTGTTTGGACCCAATGTGGTGCCATATGGCAGTTGTATTGTGGGGAGTATACTATGATTGGACACAGGGGTTGTTACATGTTGTTTTATGTCACACACTCCTCTTGGCAGAACCAGCAGTAAGAGGGTTAGACACAGGAGGTACATGTGAGCCCTAATGTTATGTAGAGAGGTTAGGGTAGCATTCAATGAGAGGCCAGGTGAGGTTCCTGCTTGGCCAGCTAACAAGGGATGTGGGCATGTTGAGGAGGGTGGGGAGTTCAACTCTAGGCATGTATAGAGGAAGCTTTCAGCTGAAGTGTGACAGGTAAGAAAGAGTTGGGCAGAGCCAAAATGCTGATTTAAAGAGTGCTGGGGTGGGATGGGTGGGTGGGAGAAAATTCAATCCCAAGAAGTCAAATTAAAAAGTCACTTGTGAGCAGTTTAACTTATATTACCTATTTACAGGCAGGCTATAGTCCCAGGAGTGGTGGAGAAGTGGGCAGCCAGTGAGGAGCCTGGCTTCTGCTGCTGCAGCCAATTGGAAGCTGAGAAGGGGCTCCGGAGCTTGGGGGTTTTTAGGCCGTTACCTTGCAATGCTCTGGTGGGCTTTTGGTGGTCACTCAGTGGCTAAAGGAGGTGCCACTCACCACAGTGAAGATCCATTGTGAGGGTCAGGGCCATCCGATCAGGGGCCTGTCAGGCAGGCTAGAGTCCCAGGAGTGGAATAGAAGTTGGCAGCCAATGAGAAGCCAGGCTTCTGCTGCTGTAGCCAATTGAAAGCTGAGAAGGGGCTCTGGAGTGCGGCAGTTTTCAGGCCATTACCTTGCAATGGTCTGGTGGGCTTGCAGTGGTCTGGCGGTGACTAAAGAAGGTGCCACTCACCACAGTGAATATCTATTGCGATGGTCAGGGTCACCTGATCAGGGGCCTGTCAGGCAGGCTAGAGTCCCAGAAGTGGGGGAGAAGTGGGATTCTGTCACTGTAGCCAATCGGAAGTGGAAAAGTTGGAAGCGGAAAAGGGGTTTTGGAGCTCAACAGTTTTCAGGCTGTTACCTTGTGATGGTCTGGGGGGTTTGAGGTGGTCACGTGGTGGCTAGAGAAGGCACCACTCACCACAGTGAAGATCCATTGTGAGGGTTGGGGTGCCCGATTAGGGGCCTGTCCTTGCAATGGTCTGGCAGGCTTGAGGTGGTCAGGCAGTGGCTAGATGAGGCATCACTTGCCCCAGTGAAGATCTGTAGTGAGGGTCGGGGCTGCCTGATCAGGGGGCTGTCCTTGTGATGGTCTGGCAGGCTTGAGGAGGTTGGGCAGTGGCTAGAGGAGGTGCTGCTCACCACAGTGAAGATCTGTTGCAAGAGTCAGGGGTGCTCGATCAGGGGCCTGTCCTTGCAATGGTCTGACAGGCTTGAGGTGGTCTGGTGGCTGCTAGAGGAGGTGCAGCTCACTGCAGTGTAGATCTGTTGTGAGGGTTGGGGGCACATGATCAGGGGACTGTCCTTGTAATGGTCTGGTGGGCTTGAGTTTGTTTGGCAGTGGCTAGAAGAAGCACTGCTTACCGCAGTGAAGAGCCATTGCAAGGGTCAGGGGCACCCAATCAGAGACCTGTCCTGTATTCTCCCTTGCCTGCTTCTAACAACTTTGGGTAGCAGTGACCCCTTTTTTCATGACTTTTGTGGTTACTTATTTGGAGGATGGCTATCACTTGCATCTGTATTTGGTCCTCCTCATAGGCCATTTTTCTCTCAGCACAGCTCCTGCATGCATAGCAGTTTACACTTCTTATGTAGCCCAGACATGATGTCTTCTATATTTCTACTCTTGGTTAATAAAAAAAAAAGGTAGAACATACAGGTTGTGTTTTTATATCCTATTCCGTGACAGCACAGATAACCTTTATACTGACAAAACTGTTTCTGATTCCACCTCTGCCACTAGTTTATGGCAAACTGGTCTTTTCCAGGCTCTGCGTGTATCACTGTTACTAGTTTCTTGATACTTCATTAGCTGCCACCACTCAGTTTAGACACTCTTTTGGGTTATTTCTAGGTCTGAATATGAAAAGAAAAAGACTGTGAGGTGGTTTTGCACTTGCTATATGGTTGCACTACTGTGAGCCATAAATAAAAAAGCACTTTTGCACTGTTATTTTGGTCTAAGCATGCATAAATTACTTAGGGGGTAGAGTCTGTGCAGGTTTCCTTTGTTTTTTGCTGAGCCTAATATTACTTATGCACCACTTTTCCAGGGTGGACCCCACCTTCCCTATGGGGATGCTGTGTGCTGCTTATTACATTTACTATCTCTAATGTCACACATCCTTACTTTTTTGTTTTTGTAATTAATTTCTAACTTGTGTCTTAACATAGATTATAAAATGGGCAGTGACAGTTCTGGTCTCTAATTGGTCAGTTGCCATGCAGAAAATCTGCTCCATGCATGAGTTAGAGAAAATACAGACCACCAGAGAAGTGACCAGAACTAGAATCACTGCCCAGTATAATGCTGGAAAATCAGTTGGGTAGCCATCTTTTTTTTCGGCCAGTAAAGTTAAACACATCATCACTTGCCATGGCATCTCAAACTGAGGTAATTTTCAACCTAAGCATAACTGAAGAAGGGCTTGAAAACATTTTTAATGACCGAATTGAACAACCAGCAGACAGAGCAATAGAAGTAATCACGACTGGAACTGTGAGTAAGGAAAGAAAGCCTAATAATTCAAATATCACCTCTGTGGCTTCCAGGCACCTGTCCCTTACTGCCACACAGCTAGATGAGGTAGAATATGCAGTGAAAGAGCCAAATACAAAAAAAAATACTATCTGGGCTCTGAGGGGTTTTCATGACTGGGCAAGGGCTAAAAACGTAGTGATGGATTTTAAAACTCCCAGCCCTAAGGTTTTCAATGATGCTTTCCATGCATTCTATACAAAAGTGCAAAATTGCATTGGGAATGAATACATCTTGAGTAGCTTTAGTAGTCTAAGGGCAGGACTGAATCAGCACCTCAATTTCATGTCAGTTGGGAGAAAAACAAATATAATGAGCTACCCAGCTTTTGATTCTAGTAACAATAATTTTGTGGCAATTATGAAGTTTCAGGAAATCACAAAAGGACTGCACCAAACACCACCCTGCAGTCTTGAAGCATGACTTCCAGGAGCTACAGCAGTCACCTGCCCTGTCTCCTAACACTGTGCCTGGTCTAGACCACAAAGTATGTCCAGACATACAGCTATACATGGCCAGGCACTGGTGGTAGGGAGTGAGACAGTTAAAGACTGACAGTTTCCAACTGAAATGGGATGAAAATGGCCATAAGCACATCACTCTGCTATTCAATGAACATACTAAGAATCACAGAGACTCAAGGGAACAAAATTGAGAAACTCACTGGGACTTCATATCTGCAGTTCCCAAGTCTCCACACTGCCGGTGGCTAGTTTTAAAAAATATCTTTGTAGCAGCCTGGTGGCATTGAGGGTTGAGGCGCTGGATGCCACACCTCATGTCATGCTGGTGACCCAGGTTCAGGAATGGACCTGAATCATCAGGGGTTGGCAGCGGAGGAGAAGGATTGAGCATACAAAGGACTGCTCTCCTTCTCTGGGGAGGGGGGTGCAACCGTCAATGCATTGGTGGCCCCTTATGGAGACTGGGGGCGATGCAGTGCACAGGCAGTATGGGGCAACGTGCTGGGGCAGACACTGGGAAGGAGTGCATGCAGAAGCACGTGCACTCCTGTCCATGGGCATCATTGCACAGCGCTCATGTCGGGGGCAAACCAGAACAAGGAAAATGGGCACCAATCATGGTGGCATTATGGCTATCTCTGTGGGGGAAGTACTCTGCTCCGAGGGGAGTGTGGCAACATTGGATCCGGTACTTGTGGACGAGCATAGAGGGGGCTCTCCACCTCCCCACTGTGGGGGTGAAGCTGTGGGACCAAAATGGGAGCTGGGAGATCCTTAGGACAGTGGCTGGAGACCTTGGAGGATGCCAAGATGTGAGACAAGGTAAGGCAGACTGATAGCCAGAGGAGAAAAATTACCAAGAAAAAAAAAATATGTATCTTTGTAAACTGCCAGAAGGTATGCCATCATTTTACTGATGCCTGAGGAAATTACTATAGCACTTTCTTCATAGCATGGAGATGTGGTACACTAAGGAGCCTATGGGGCTTAATTTCCTGTCAACGTTATTGTCACAGATAAGTAAGGAGGCTGGAATTAGCAAAGCCTTTATGAATTATTCAGTTCATGCAACTGCTGTGCAGTTACTGTTGGAGACTGGCTTGGAACATAGAGGAACAATGGTAGTCACTGGACACTGCAGTGAAGCCAGCCTCTGATACTACTGGGATGCCTCCTGCTCAGATACAGTAGAAGATGATGGAGCATTATTCTGGCTCAACAGCAAGAGCCTGCTCAAACAAACAATGCCTCACAACACAGAATAGCCTCAGAAGCTTCACAAACGTGTTGTTTAGTGCTCTCTACAGTCCAGCAAGCCGCATTTACTCAGGGGCCATTTTCTTTCTATGCACCTTGAACTTTTTTTTTTGTATAATCTTTTTATTGATTTCAAAAACTGTTTTAAACACACAACAACACATATCTACGACACATTAACATACAGATAACAGACAACAGACAGATGCATTCCATACATATTTCAGACACAGACCTTCATAACTTGACAATACATAAATTACAAATTAATATTATTCATCTTATCCTTTTTCTTTTAGCTCAGCTCAATTATCTATCAGTTCATTCATTTCACAGTATGTCCTCCCTCCCATTTTCCTTCTTTACCGAATTTTGTTTTATTCCCCCCCTTTTTATATTTTTCCCTTCCAATTCAGCAAGCAGGTAGCAACCAGTTTTCTTTTTAATATTCTCTACTTACCCCGCTTCTCCTACCCCAGTCCCAATCTTAATATATTTTCCTCCTCACCACCTAGCGAGGCCAGAAGGGGGGCCCACTCTCTATAGAAGGATTCCCCTCTATTCTTTAGTACCAACGTCAGCTTTTCAAAGGCTGGTGTTTGCATAACTAGTCTACGCCATTGCACAATTGTTGGTGCTACACAGGTTACCCAGGTATTTTGTATGCAGTGCCTCGCTATTATCAGTGCTATCCTCATCCAGTGGGGTAGGGGTTCCCATACTCCTTCCCTCCCTGGATCCATACCAAATAGACCCACAATTGGCTCCACACGTAGAGGGATACCTGCCATCTGACTAACTTCCCTAATAACTTCTCCCCAAAAAACCTGTAGGACTCTGCCTGCCCAGAAGCAATGTATATACGTCCCCCGCTCACTCCCACACCTGCCACAAAGTGGGGAAATAGCTGGGTGCGCCCTGTGCACTACCTCAGGGGGGCAGTATAGTCTATGTACAAATTTATAATAGGCCTCCTTATATTTATTGCATATTAAAAGTCCTCCATGTCCCTCTATCAGCAGTTGCCAGTTCTCTTCAGATATATCACTCTCTGTATCTCTTATCCACAGCCTTCTTGTTTTCTGGGTATGGCTTTGACAATCCTGCTTCCCCATTTTTGCCACCTTCCTAATAAATCCCTTGGGATCTCTGCATGCTTGATATATTATCATTTCTAGCTCCCCCCATTTCTGAGCCAGTTCACCACCCCTATTCAATTTGGACACAATAGCCCTTAACTGAAAATACCGCAACGTCTGCTGCTTCTGCAATCCCAATTATTGTATTATATCCCCTAATGAATTTAGAGTGCCCTGCTTGACCAGATCCCCTATACTCTGTACACCCTTCCTTTCCCACTCTTTAAATCCTCCATCTACCATCCCCTGGAGGAAAAAGGGATTATCCACAACCGATAGCAACAGGGTTTCACCCCTACACACACCCCCGTTTCTTCCTAAGACAATTCCATGCCTCCAGCACTGATTTTACCAATGGGTTACCCCCTTCCTGAGCCAAGAATGCTTGGAGCCCCCTACTATGTAAATATGTGGACAAACGCCCTGTGCACCCCCATTGCCAAGATCCACCCAGCTGGCTACCGCTGGTCTATGCACCCAGTCCGACACATACCGCTGTTGTATTGCTAGGTAATAATTCCCAAAATCCGGGAAATTTAATCCACCTCTATTTACTGCAACCTTGAGTCTCTGCAGACTGATCCTAGGGTGCTTTCCCCACCAAATAAACCTAATAAACGCTTTCTCAGTGCCCTGGAGATCCCTTCTTATCAGGCCCGATGGTAACATTTGCATGGGATACAATATTCTTGGGAGCATGTTCATCTTTATCAGATTTATGCACCCCAACCAGGATATGGGAAGCTGCATCCAACGTCTCAAGTCCCCTTCCACCTTTCTAATCAAAGGCATATAGTTTAGCCCATACAGTGCCCCTATCGTTCTACATACCATAATATCCAGATATGTAAAAGACTTATCCCTCACCTGTAATCCCCACTTCCCATCCTCTGCCTCCATCTTAGGAAAAGACATCAGCTCCGATTTACCTAAATTTATTTTGTACCCAGAGAACTCGGCAAAGGCATCTATAATTCTTAGCAAAGGTGGCATGGAGGTCTGTGGGTGCCTAACGAACAGGAGCATATCGTCCACATACAAACCTATTTTGTGTAGCGTGCCCTTAGTGCCCGTTACCCCATGGAACTCTTGACATTGACAGAGCGCAATAGCCAATGGCTCTAATGCCAATGCGAATAATAATGGCGAGAGGGGGCAGCCCTGCCTCATACCCCACTCCAGCTCTACCATCTCTGTCATTGCCCCATTAACCATTATCCGGGCCTTGGGCTCCCGGTATATGCTCTTCACCCACTGTACATATGATTCACCCAGACCAAACTGGCCCAGCACCTCAAAGAGGTGCTCCCACTCCACTCTTTCAAATGCCTTTTCCGCATCCATAGAGATGATGTACATCCTCTCATGTGCTCTCCATGCTCTCCAAATCACATTAAGCAGCCTCCTCACATTGTGATATGAAAACCTCGCCTTTATGAAGCCTGTCTGGTCTGGGTGAATCAGCACAGGCAAACAGTCCTCCAACCTCATAGCCATCACTTTAGCTATAATCTTTAAATCACAATTTAAGAGTGATATTGGCCTATAGGAGGCACACTCCATTTCATCTTTGCCTGGTTTGGGCACCAGGCAAATCAGAGCCTCAGACCATGAAGCAGGCAGTACTACCCCCTCCCTTTCCTCCCCCTCCCATACCAAGTCACACAACACCTCTGCTGTCTGTCCCGCCAAAACCTTATAATATTCCACTGGGAAGCTGTCTGGGCCACTTGCTTTCCCTCTCTGCAACTTCCTGATGGCTTTAATAATTTCCTCCTTCTTTACTGGCTGGTTTAACTTCTCCTTCTGCACTGATGAAAGTCTTGGGAGCTTCATCTTATCTAAGAAAGCTTTCATCTCTTGGCCCTTACCTTTACAACCTGCTCTATACAGCTGCCCATAATAGTCCAGAAAGGCTTGCCTTATTTCCCGCGGTTCCCTATGTACTCCACCTCCCTTCCCTTTTATGCCTGTTATCTTAGTGGGGCATTTACCCCCTTCATTAGCCTCACTAATAAGGGTCCAGGCTTATTAGACCACTCAAACATTTGCTGCCTACAGAAGAACAGGGATGTTGCAGCCTCATTTTTCAACAGGGCATTCAGTGCCTCCCTGGTGGCATTTACCAGTTGCACCACTTCCTCTTGCTCACCCCTCGCCACCCTTTTCTCCAATAGCTTAAGCTTTTTTTCCAGTTCCCGCCTCTTTTCATCCTTGTCCCATTTATGTTTAGCCATATATGCTATGATGGCTCCCCTCATGTAAGCTTTACCCGCATCCCAATATACAGCTTTTGAGACCCCACTACTTTCATTAGTTGTCTTATATCCTTGCCATTGATCCACTAGGTATTCCTTGAACTCCTGGTTTGTAAGCATGTACGATAGGAATTTCCATTGGGGGCAGAAACTCTATCCCCCTCGGAACTGGATTCTCCCCATAACCATCGCATGGTCATAGATATGTATAGGGCCATGAGCAACATCCAGCACCCTGTTATGCCACCCCCATGGCAGGAACAAATAATCAATCCTGCTCCATGTTCCATGAGGGCTAGAAAAAAAGGTATATTCCCTAGCCCCCAGATACATCATCTGCCATCCATCCACCATATCCATATCCACCATTCCCTCCTGCCACAAACCCAGTGCCTCTGTCCTCTTACCCTTGCCTTCTGAATGATCTAGTACTGGGTCCATGGTACTATTCCAATCTCCCCCTAAGATCAGACCCGGGAATTGCTCTTTCATTAATAAATCCAGAAGCCCAGGGAAAAACCCCGGATCATATACAGCAGAGGCATAGACACTACCAAAGGTAACTGCCTCTCCATATAACTGTCCCACCACAAACACATACCTCCCATTCCAGTGATCTTTCACTACCCTTGTGATCACCAGCGGCACATGCTTGTGTAACAAGATGGCTACTCCTCTTTGACGGGAGGAGTATGAAACAGCAAAGCATTTACCTACCCACCCCTTCACCAGCTTGGTATGCTCTGCATCCGATAAATGGGTTTCCTGGAGTAGAGCGACCTGTGCCCCCTTTCTTTTAAGTGCTGTTAATAATGTTGTCCGTTTAACCGGGTTAATGACCCCCCCAGTACATTCCAAGAAATTACTTTCAATTCCTGCACATTAGCCATATCGCAACCTTCTGCTTTCCCCATTTCTAATCTCCTCCACTCTCCTTTCCGGCTCAAGACTTTGAGCTGGTTTCCATGAGAATTTGTGTCCTATATAGAATGCATCACATAACACACATTGATGAACTATGTACAAAGAACTAATAAACACCCTTCCCAACCCCCAATTCCTCCCATTAACTTGCAAATGAACTTTCCCCTTCCTTCTCCCCATCCCCTCCATCCAGTCTCTGAAAAGTGATCTATCCCCTCCTTGTCCCCCCCCCGACACCAATTGCCGAAATTGCATGTGTGTCTTAATCTCCTCCATGGACAAAATGCCCCTTTCTCCGACAATGGTCGGCCCCAACCCTCTTAGTCATTATCGGCCCATCGGCATATTGTATCCATATAAAAGACCCCAGAAAACAGTTCTCCCACACCTCTTCATAAACAAGCTTTTCAACCTTTTCATGTTTTCCTTTGCCCTCCAAATTCTCCCCCAATTAGTCCTTCACAGATGTCTCTGGCCTCCAAGGGCTATGCACATCCAGGAGAGTGAGTGGATTCCATCTCCTGCGAGAGAGGAAACAGGCCGTGCCAATAATACACGTGCTAAGCCCATCTCCCCCTCACTCACACCATATCCAGTTCTCGACAAGCCGACAAACCAGTCCATCCACATGGTCGATTTAGTTTGTACTCGTGGGAAACCCCACTGTTCCTCAATCCACTCCGGACTGTTTCCACATTGTCCTCCATTACCATGGAGGACATCCCCCCTCCTCCTTTCCGTGCACTGTCCTGCTCTTCCTCTCTTCAAAACCAAGGACCAATCCGAGACATTGGGGGGGAAGAAGAACTCCAATCTGGCAACACTTCATGGCAGGAAACACAAGCAAAGTCCTTCTCATATATGAAAAATATGTAACAGTACCTTTATTAATTAAGATCCAATGTCTCAGTATCTCACTTCTAATCAACTAGAAACAGAATCAGGTATATCACCACATGATTTTGAACTACTTTCCATATTTAGCCAGCCTTTTTCTGCAGCTCCTTTACAAATTGTTTAGCCTTGGTAACCTCCCAGAAGGAGAACGTCACACCCTCGTGCCAAATTTTCAAAACCGCTGGGTATACCAAGAAAGACTCCACTCCTAAGCCTCTCAGATGGCCCATCAACTGGTTGAACATTTTACGTTTTTTAAGCAGATGTAGCGAGTAATCTTGTGAGAGGAAGAGTTTTGCCCATCCATATTCCAAGGAACCCTTTTCTCGATATGCTTTTAAAACAGCCTCTCGGTCTTGAAATGCATGAAATCTCATAATTATTTGTCTGGGTGGTTGGTTACCAAGAGGCCGTGGCATCACGGCCCTGTGCACTCACTCTAGTTTCAATTGCCCATTTTATGGCTTCAAGCCAAGTAGTTCTGGTAGAGTTTGGGCACAAAACTTCAGGACATCTCCCTTTTCTGCACCCTCTGGTAGGACCCTAATGCACAAGTTAAGGCACCTATGATAATTCTCTTGATAATCAAATGATTCCTTTAAGTCCTTTTACTCTTTCTGCAATCTTGCCACTTGCCCCGGGACTTCCACGGTTTCATCTTCTAGTCTAGAAATCCAGTCTTCCATCTCTCCAAGTCTGTTACCCTGCAGCATTTGCTGCTCCAATACCTCCTGCAATTTAAGTTAGATTTTTCTTTCCAGCTTCAACAATTGGGGCTCCATTGCCTCTGTAACCTGCCCTGTTACCTCGCAGCCTAGCACGCTCACTTCTTCCATAGAAAGTGATATGATGACCATGCTTTCACTTGCTGCCACAGCCACCGACTTCTTTCCAGATTTCCCGGCCAAATGCTGGCTTTTCCTGGGACCTGACGTGAGATACTCCTCCATGATATCCACTGCCTTATATTTAATCATTCACTTTTCATAGAATAAACTTGTAATGGGGCTTTTTTAAACTTTTACCGACCGTTATTATGGAGCAGTGCTCAGGCATGTCTATCGAGCTAGCTGCTCATCAGCGCTGCACCTTGAACTTTAATGGGACAGTGAACTTTTATAGTTTAGCCAAGTTGATTTTTTTCCATTCATGTATTCAGTCCTGCACACAGTATATTGTTGCTTTAGTTGTTTTTTCCTTCATCAGTGTTTGTTGTTTTACCTCCATTTTCTCCATGTTTTAGAGGAACTATTTTTTCCTGTGTAAGGTTAATTTACTAAAATAATGCTATTTTACTAATTTTAAAAATGTCTGCATCTTCTCTTATTTTGAATGTAAGTAGCCCATTTTATAAGAGCAATAAGACACTCTGGGGTGTGCATGGAACAGATAATACCACACTTCCAGTGAATGTAGGCACTCAGCCTGTAGCCTTGTGCCTTACTACACCCCTGGGCATGCAGTAATATCTGTTCCATGCACACCTCATTGCATCTTATTGCTTATATAACATCACGGATCTTGTCCCAGCACACAAATGACCACAATAAATGTTAAATAAATCAGTGACAGTGAAGTCTTTGGCGTAATTGGCTTCACTGTTCACTTGGCAGCCTACTCCATTGTGCCTGACTCCTCAAGTTCAAACAGCCAGATGAGTAAAAGTAAAAATTTCCCTCCCAACAAATCACATTGTGCCCCCCTCAAAACTCACAAAAAACATTCTACAAATAATTTCCTTTCTATTTTTACTTTTCCTTGTTTCCTGCAGTATAAAAAACAACAAGTAAGCGCTTATTGAAAAGACCAGTATGAGGCTGTCTATTTCCTTAACCATTCAATCTAGCTGTATTATTCCCAATCAGTATTTAACTGGAAAGAGCAATAACAATAAAAAAATAATAATAAAAAAAAAATTCCTCTCCATGCAGAACTCAAATAACACCCACCTCTCCCCATCTACAGACATCCTCTGATCGTTGCTGTCCCACAGATGCTTGTGCTCAATAGCCCTCATTAGTTAATACTGCTTCAAAAGTCAGGTCATAGTTCTACTGGAGAAACGTTATCTTCCAAAAGAGTACTGAGGGAAAGTTGGAGCAAGTTTGACTCCACCGAGCTGGAAGGAAGCAACAGAGAGCCACATCATAAACATACATACATACACAGTGACTGGACCAAGACAGCAGGAAGCCAAGAGAGAGCCTCGTTATCAAAACACAGTTCCACTTAGAGGAGAAACACTATAAGAAACTATTTTTTACACCGGAATACTTCCACAATGAAAAAAAAATGTTAAAACAGTATATATACACTATATATAGAAACTGTATTATAGTGGCACGGTAGTGCCACTATAGTTAGGGTTGAGGAGCCATTTAAATGTTAAACCCAAAATTTTGCACCTTAATAACTTTGCAACTGTTCAATGGATTTGCCTGAAATTTGGAATACACTATCAATACCCATACACCTTGGGATCTGCCAAGTTTCGTACTGGTTGCATATACGGCTGTGGAGTTACTAAGCATGATCTGTGCGCACGTTTACGCTTTTCTGGAATTTTACTGTCATTTCTACAGGTTGCACAGTTTGTGCGACTGGTCTGAAATCTTCAGGGAATGTGCAGCCAGTGTCCCCGATGTGCCTTTTGAAGATTTTGTGAAAAAATATTAAACAGTTCAAAAGTTATTCAAAAAACAAGTTCCCATTATAAGTCAATGGGAAAAGTTAAAACGTTCGACAGTGTAGCAAATGCAGTTTTTACTTCCGCAAATGGCCCTTTTACTGTCGCAAATCCACCATTTTGTTTTCAGTTAGCGATCAGAAAAATGCTTGGCATTTAAAATTGGGACCCTCTAGCAACTAATTCTTTTTGTATTCACCTAGTTGGAACCTTAGGATACTAGCCATGTCTTTATTTTGGGGTAAAACACCCCAAAAATATGTTTTTCAAATTTCTGGAAAAAGTACTTTCGCAAAGTACTGTTGCACTTGTGACACTGTCAAATGAATTTGAGAAAGCTTTCACAAACTTTGACAATACTTTTCTAGGCTTTGGGAAAATGATAGCAATTCTTTGGCACCCTGCTGCAAAAGAATGGTTTGGTGTTTTGGCCTGAAATTTGGACAGAACACAGCCAACATCTTACAGATGTGCCTTTCAGTGTTTTGTTGAAAAAATATTACATAGCAGCAAAGTTATGGCACTCCAAAGTTGACACTTTTCCCATAGGATAACATTATGGTGTTCGCCGCGCCTTTCAGGGCCCGTATTTCGGAAATGGTGCGAGATACGGACTTTTCGTCAGAAAACTACTTAGCACTCTACTATGGGCTAAGTTCAAAACTAGCCAGGAAAGTCATAAATCATATGACTTTTAAATTGTTTTTCTACGTTGTACGGTTCCTGAAATATAAGCAATTTAGTATTCCAACCCCTCATTTTCTGCTTCGAGAACCATTATTATCCATAAATTCTTTGTACTCACTGTCTTTCTCTATGCAGCTTTTGGGGGAAAACCAGCCTGTGTGCTTCCATTACTGTTACCATTACCATTTCCGCTTGCGGTTCCATTACCGTTTCACTTAACGTTCACGTCTACGCCACCATGTGCGTTACCCTTTGCGTTTTCATTTGCACTTCCTTCTGCATTGTTTTTAACATTTCTGTCTACACTACTGTTTCTCTTTCTGTTTCACTTTGCATCACCATGCGCATTACCATTTGCGTTTGTGGGCACAATGTTACTATGTGACAGGACACCATGTGGCAGGAGCGGGGGGCCCGCCACCACTTTACATTCACTATTTCTCGTTATCATTCTCAAAAAGAAGGGACATTAGAGGCAAAAAACTCTGTTTAATGCATTAGTTAGGGTTGTTCCACAGAGACAAAACGAGGAAATTTGGTGTTAGGGTTGAAAGCCCCACTTGGACCCCCCAAACCTCCACCAGGCATCGGGGTGCACATTAGGGTTGTCAGTCCTAACTCTAACCCCATTCTTCACACTCTGCTTCTTTACATGTGATGGGGTGAGAGTTATGGCCAACAACCCAATGCACACTTTGGAGGTGGGGGTGTGGTTCATGGAGCTTTCAACCCAACACTGCTTCTCTCACTTTTGTCAGTGGAATACCCCAACCAATGATTAAATGACGTTTTTGCCTCTAAGATATAATATATATATATATATATATATATATATATATATATATATTATATTCATGGCAAAAACTTTGTTTAATGCATCAGTTAGGTTGTTACACAGCGACAAAAGCAAGGAAATTCAGTGTTAGAGTTGAAAACCCTAACTCTGAATTCACCCCCCCAGCACAGCACCACACACACACACACACACACACACACACACACACACATATGCAAGTAGGGGGAAGGACCAAGGCAACACAACCAATGACAGACAACCAGCAGTAGGTGACAGAAATAAAAAACAACTGTCTAAATGTACTACAAGACATTCCCACCCACCTGACCAGGTACTACATGCCCAGTGGAGATCAACAGCAAAACTGAGACCATGTACACCAAACGTACACATCCCTGATTGCAGGTGCATACAACGTACCACACTTAGTAGTTGCATGGCCTTACCTAGTGACAACATTCACTTATTAAATAACAGATAAGAAATTCATAGAACTACAATATTTCACATACCATTGCTGTCTAGAAATGTCATGACCAGTTCTGGATCATAGTCAGTTAAACTAAACTGAGATGCATGCAACTACCATTCATCTGGGTATAAAATCTGTTCCTTTTGAAGCACCATTTAAATTATGAAGTACTACACTTTGTTTTTTAAAATTTGTAAGAAATATACCCCTACAAGGTGCTGGTTTTCTGGAGGATGTACCACAGCTGCTGTAGTTCAGTCACAAGATGCAGCCAAGAGACTTGCCCACGCCAAGACTGGTAGATCCTCCAGTATACCTACTCCCTGGAGCGGTATATTTAAATTATAGAAAGGGCTTATTTTTTTTTTTAAATATGTGAACATCCATTAAATGTAAAACTTGCTGCTTGTTTGTTTGCCATCCATCTATTAGCTTTGCAGTGGTGTTTTTGAAATGAACATATGCATTTACTGTGGAATTCCTGATGTGGCTGACTGGTGGCTGGCAACTTTTACAACTTGCACACTGTAGTATTTATGACGCTGAAAAGGTGCCAGCTAGATAATCAAAGTCCAGAATTTTATTAAATTTTTTAGTGTACGTTGTATTATTACAAATATTACATGGGTGCTGGAAGTCATATTAACTTTCTAAAGAGTATTTCCCAAAGAGAACTGAGTTAAGTAGTCCAGCTCACACCTTACAAGATAGCCTCATACCACCCCGATTACGTAATACAATTTTTTTCTATCAGCATCTTATCATCTGACCCAACAAGAATGACACTGTCGGTGTCAGAGTGATCAGCCTCCACAGCTTCAGACTGCACTGGTACTACCTCAGCTGCAGCGGGTGGGGCTGCACTGGTCTATGAAAGAAGATAAAAAGTAGAGACACTAAGATTTGCATGTAAATGTCATCACATTTTAACAACACTTTCTTTAAGCATTAAACATGTTTCAGGCCCCTAACATTGCCTGTAATCAGGTATCACAGAGCCATTGCAGACACATAGAAAATCACTATAACTTAAAATATAGAGGATAATGGCTGGGTAGCAGGTGATAACAATGTTGTAATCACCTCGAATGGTTGCTTCGCCAACATGGTAAACCTCGAGAGCACAGCTCGAGAGGTTTACTGTGGGTCTAGCAACCACGAAACATTATTCAAACTTGGTTGTCACCAGATCCCCAGTCATCATCTTTTAATAGTCCATGGTTAAAAAAAAAACACTGTTTGCATTCTATGTATGAGAATTATGGAACTCTGGTGTATTCTGTTTTGTTATGACATTGTTTGGAAGTTCCAAAGTGTGGTTAACAACTGTTAAAATTCTAAATAGTGCATAACAAAGCTGTGTGACTGCTGATTATCGTGGTTAATAGACACTTAACATACATCATAAATATTTCATAAATATAAGATCATAAACTGACTCAGTACACAATACTTAATACTTCTATAGTATGCCACATGAAATACAATTCTGCTTAAATTAAATGGATACTGGATAGTAACTCCAACACTATCATTGGGTGATTCATTAAAAAGCATCATAAAATACATGTAATACAATGGGGATATGAAAATTCAGTAACCTCATTGGTCAAAACATATCACATAACAGTGATAAATCCCCCAGTTTATGCACTGTAAAAGGTTTATATCACTATAAAGACAACAAAACAAGCTGAACATTGTAAGATAGCAATATACCATGACAGACAGTGGGTGTGTGGGTGCCTTTACCACTCCTGGTGTGGTTAAGTCACTCAGCAGTGCCTCATGACCGAACCACACCAGGCATGGCAAATCCACCAATATACCCACTCCCTGTAATGGTATATTTCTTAACTTTTATCTAAGTCAATATCAAGATACATGTATTGTATAAACACATATCTATCTATCTATCTATCTATCTATCTATCTATCTATATATATATATATATATATATATAATATATATGTAACAAAAATGCATCATTATTTAGTAACAGTTATAAATACTTTTTCCCTTAACACAAAAAAAACACAACAAAAGCTTAAAAAAAATGATGTCTCTTGTGACGTACAAAATATTAACTTCTTTGACATTACAGCAACTTGACTCATAACATGTTATTATGATACTAACATGGCTACAACAACAGAGACTTCAATAAGAAAAAGACTGTTTTATACCCAATTGTGTACCTTCTTTAATATAATAGAATCTGAGGAATTCTATTGAATAACTTACGATGAGTGACACGCTCCACCACAGCTGGCTTCCCTGCAGCGTCCCACAATTCATATGCGAGGTAGTACCAGCACTTATCATTCTTCAGTATCTCCTCCCTCTGGTTCAACACATAGAAGAACTGGCACAACAGCTTCCACTTCCTCTTCAGCTGGAGTACAGTTTTGTTTTTCACCTTCAACACTACGTGAAGGAAACTATTAATGCGCCTCCACACTGAGTCCAACTTCCGGTTAGTGCTCCACATTAAAACATGGGCACTTCCCCTTGCTTGGACTGCCTCAAGCAGCAAGCACACCTCTCTTAAGGCCAACTGCCTCATGTTGATGTATCAATTCTGCAATAAAACATAAAGAAATATTCCATTACTTTCATGTCTCAGAGTCTATACATTTCTATGTATTCTTTGAAGTATTCTGATTAGAACATGGCAAGAACAGCATTTCACAGCCCTACCATACCACTTCACATAGCAATTATTTTTTTACATGGATTGTATTGTGGTACAGTAACGCTCCTATGCACGCTTAACACATCCTGGTATTGATCCTGTAATAACATGAGCATCTGCAACCACAACCCATACTTCTGCGGCACACTGTTGAAGCTCCCCAAACAAAAAAAGTTTAAAAAAATGACAACCACAGTCTACTTGCAGCATTGCACATTACAATATGCAGCCAACAGCTGTTCATGCCCACCCAAGGTCCAGGGCTACCATGTGTTGGCATCAGCCCTCCCTCACCAACTATTATTTTGCTATGGAAAATATATCCACGGTGGTCCACTGCACCCCATCCCCTTATCCAATTGTGGGCTTTCCATTTAAAAGTAACCATTGTGCTGTACTGCAGCTACCACTCCATGTCAATTTAATGAGGAAGTAGACTTAACAGGGCCACAAGGGATAAATTTAATACAGTTAACCCATTATAAGGTGAAAGGGTACCGTCTTCTGTACTACCAGCAGTATTTTTTTTTATTGTAAAACCAAGATCTAATTTTAAAATACATTACCACAGAGCAACCGGTGAGGGGTGCATCACTAGCCAACAGGTACTGACTCACACGATACGAGCGACAAGTTACTGATGAACACCACACCTGCACAGTAATGATGCCATTATTACATGCAAATTGGTGTATTAACACCTTGCATGCATTATGGCTTCATTTGCGTGTGCAGTACTAAATACTGTCATACTTGAACCTACCAACACAGCACTTCAGTGTTGTATCCACCCCTACTCCTCTCTGCCCACTTACACTCATGCAGTGCCAGAGTAACATGCACAATGCAGGTTGCCAGACTGAAATATTTAACAATGCCAACCATGCCACTGCACTGTAAAATATTGCCCTGAAAACAACCTGCTGCATTTCAGTTGCACTTTGCACAGGCTTCTTCTACAGCCTGGCACAGTCTGAATATTCCCAACCCATGTGTTACATCTGTGTGAGTGATGTATACAGCTGTTCTATTTTTTGACCAACATTTTTTGGTTCTGAAAAGAACATTTGTTTGCACTTTGTTATTTGTTCAAACAGTCTGACATTCTTAGAGGACTTTGAGGATTGCATCTTGAAGGTCTCCCACAAAATGGCAATTGCCAGCATGAGAGAAGTGTACACTGTCTGGTAGGTATAGCCAATCATAACAATACTTAATTTCTGGGTGACGTATGGTGTACATTCCAGACATACGTAGAAACGCAGATATCTGTATGTTGACTTTTCTTCGGGCTCTGTAAATCAGGTACATATGGTGTTCTGCTTGCCAGACCCTACACTCTGTAATATCTGAAAAAATGATTTTACAGGCAGGCAACATAGTCATAATAGAAGCAAGGTCCAATTTTGCTTCTGTTACTAAATCTACCCAGCGTTTGGTTCCCAAATCATTGCCTCCAAGATGTATCAGCCATATGTCTGGATGAGGCTGAGTACTCAAAAGTCTGTGCATGGTTGGCATGAGGTGCTCCCACCTCATTACACCCCTACCAAACCACTTAACACAGCAATTTGGGAGCTGCAGGTTTCTCCCAAAATTACTATTTTGAGCATACTCAGACACTCATCTCACGATACTGCTTCCAACTATCCACAAAGTCCTTTTGCTGTTTTCTGTCATTCTCAGCTTTTAAACTTAGAAGTGGACAGAGAGCTACCAAAAAAGTCAGTGTTTACCCTGCAGTGCCTTAAACAGTAGTGAAAGTAAAACTGCTATTTTCTCTCCAAACTTCAAGCCAGCTTTACTCGGCTGATCCATAACACAAAAATAAAACAAATCATTGGCTTCTGCTGTGCATTCATTAACCAATGTAGTCTATACAGTGACTATCACTGGACTTCTGCTACAGCTAAGATGTGCAAAAATCAAGAGTTGGGAAAAATTCATCCTTTTCATAGGCAGTTGTAAACAATTACAACTGCAGAAACATATCTGATTGGTTCCCTCATCTCTTGTGGGTCCACGTGCTCCTTCCTATCTCCTTCCATTTGCAGCTGTATCTGTGCAAGTAAGTACTAAAGCAGTGTCTGACTTTAAACACTTTTACCTAAATAAAGCAGCATCCTAGGTTACTTCAAGCAACATAGTCAAGGAGGAGTAAAAAACATTTTGATTAAAACTATTTACCTGTTACTAACAGTTTTTATCATACTAGAAAAATGGTGTATAAAATATGATGTACTTACAGTTCTAAATCTGCTGTCTCTCAGTGTCAACTAAGATGGCTGCTGTTGACTTCTTCTTTGGTGTTGTCCATCTCTGATTGGTTGTGTTACATGGCCTGACAAATCTAGCATAACATAGGCAGGACGAGCTGTCACTCAAATAGCAGTCAGATATGATTCGATAATGAATACAGTTGTCACTCCCAAGTTTAAATTTGCGACACTTTCGCATGCATGACACTACTTTTGTGACACTGTTGAATGCACAACATTACTTTTTGCGACACTGTTGAATGCACGACATTACTTTTTGTGACACTTTCATGCTCATGACACTATTTTCACCAAAACTTTCAATTTACAACACAATTTGATTATTTATTACAAAAACAAGCAATTTTTCAATGCCGAACATTGTCACGCTGGCATTGGCAGTGACAAAGGTGTAGAGGCATAGTGCTGTGAGTTTGTTAATTTGCCCCAAAACGTGATTTTGCACAGCGAGTACACCACTGTATGGCAGACTTGCGTAATGTATTTTTGGCAGTTTCTAAGCACACTTGTAAAACAGTCATTTAATGGACTATTGTCACCAAATTTTCAACACAGACATTTTAGGACCTCTGTTGATGAACAGTGTCACTGTCATTTTCATAATGTGCTCCGAACACTGATTTTGCGCAGCAACCATGCTATTCTGCGCTGGAATTGCGGAAACACATTTCGAACAGCATGTGAAAAATGACAACTGTACAGTTCACAAGAAGGTGTGGTAGAATGCCAATGTTGAGAAGCTGTCATGAAAATAGTGGAAATGTGCTAACTTACAAGTGTGCATTGTGCAGTTGCTATGCACGTTCATACAACAGTCATTTTATTGTCACCAAATTTTCAATA
The DNA here is from genome assembly GCA_016271365.2 of Neoceratodus forsteri. Lineage (NCBI taxonomy): Eukaryota > Metazoa > Chordata > Ceratodontiformes > Ceratodontidae > Neoceratodus > Neoceratodus forsteri. Next base: position 423,605,482 of record CM057451.1, read on the forward strand.
TAATCATTTTAGCACCTCTGCTCATGAACACTGTCACTGTCATTTTCGGAATGTGCTACGAACAATGATTTCTCACAGCGACTGTGCTATTCTGCATCGGAAGTGCTAAAACACATTTCAGGCATGATATGAAAAATTACAGCTGTACGCTTCACAATAATGTGTGGAAAAATGGCAATGTTGAGAATGTGACATGAAAATACTTCAAATTCATTATGTCACAAGTGAGCGCTGCACAGCTGCTACACACACTGGTAAAACAGTCATTTTATGTACTATTGTCTCCAAACTTTAAACACAGGCATTTTAGGACCTCTGCTCATGAACAGTATCACTGTTATTTTTGTTATGTGTTCTGAACACTGATTTTGTTCACCAGCCATGCTACTCTGCACTATAAGTGCGAAAACACATTTCGGCAAGGATGTGAAAAATGACAGCTATACAGGTCACAAGAAGGTGTGCTAAAATGCCAATGTTGAGAATGTGACATGAAAATATTACAAGTGCACTAACTTAAGTATTTGAAGTTGACTTATTAATCTGTTACTCATTTACAGAACGATTTTAAATAAAGTAGTTGTTTGACCAGCAGTTTTACAACACTAGGTCAAAATCACCATACAGAATGACACTGAATCTGGATTGCTGAACAGTGAAATAGTACAGAAAAAATCTATGTGTCATGGTGATAATGCTATACTGGACACTGTGACATGAATGAAAATAAGCCTGTAAAAACTTGAACAACCAATCTGATTAAAATGTTATGATTCTTTTGTTTTTATATTTTATACAGAAATCTTCTGTCTCATTATACAATGTTAGATGTGAGCAACACAAGCATATACTAATATTGTCTTTTTCTTTGTCTTTTATACAGGTGTCTGATACTTCTGTAACATTGGTGACTAGCACTGTGAACTAACAGATTGAAAGATGCCTAGTAAATACAGACGTGCATGTATGGAAAAATGGAACCGGAATCATACTACTTCACTGTTGCTTAAAAATGCTGAAAAAAAATGATGTGAGTTCAAGACGTAAAACAAAACAGAGTTCTACTGGAATAGTGAGCTCTACAGTAACTCACTCCACAAGAAAACAAAATACTTGCTCAACAGCAAGTAAAAAATGCTTACCTAAGCAACAGTTGTGTAGATCTCTCAGACGAAACACAACTATTGTTACAGCAACCATCAGCAGACCTTCTAGACAGTGTCGAAAACTCACAGCTGATGATTTTCATTTGAGAAAGCAAAAGTATTTCGGATCACTAGCAAGTAAAGCTAAGATCGACAGGCTTATTGCTGCTGTGATGAGACATGAGCACAAAAAGACAATGAGTCATCTGACTTTGATGAAATTGTGTCTCAAAGTATGTACATTTGTTACAATAGCAGTATTTGTTCTTCAGCGGTTATGGCATAAGATGTCTCATGTGCTAGAACTATTCAGAAAAGTTGTGTATGACATCAAAAAAAGGCTACAACGGTATCCTACTTTGACTGTTCACAATTTCTGTGATGTATTCACAGGTCACTGGATGCACACACAGCACTCAGAGGCATATTTCTGGGAAGAATCTTATTATTCACAGAAAAAAGAGAAAAAGTTCACCATTGATGAGTCCGGTAAGCTGGTCAATGTGCTCAGTGTCTGTGATGACACAGCAATGGACACAAATGATGACTGTGATGCAACCACTGTGTCCTATAAACAGCACTGTCTCTCATGGCCATGTGATGAAACCTGCAACCGTAGGCAAACATCATTTGAAAAAGTTGAACAGTTTGCCAACCTATTTGAGACAACAGATTTCAAAGAAAGATAAAAACTGTTTAACAAGAGTGACCTTTGTGAAATTCATCCACATACTGGACTTTTGGGTCACTCACTAGCATGCCTCGATAGTGGTGCTTGTGACAGTGTATTTCACAACATGTGGCTGCTGGGAGTACATCAAACAGGCATGCAGAACTTTGCATAGAGAGTATATGAAGTCCTACAAGTTGTCAATCAGTACACTTGTTTAAATGACTTATTGCAGTCTGGTGACATGCAGGGTGCCATCACATTTCTTAAGCAGCTGCAACTTGTTACTTCTGTACCAGACACAACTATTTATCAATCAGCAAGTTCTGTTGAAACATCTGTTTCTGTGTTAGAATCTGACATACTGAAACAGTATGGCAAAGAAATTGCTAAATTTGAGCTGGCAAAGGCTCAGAAGTTTGACTCTTTATGTGTGTCATGTGACTGTCTATGCTACAGTAAAACAGTTACAGTGAACCTGGAAATGTTGTTACCATACAATGACATGTGGTTCCATCTCTCAGCATTTTTGTTGATGAAATCTGACTTTCAGTTACAGACCACCATTGTGCTGTGCAAACACTGTTTCTCCAAACTAAAGTCAAACATTCTGCCACCAAGGTCACTGTTGAATAATATGGAGGCACATGTCACACCAAATGAGTTTGTGACATTGAATATGTTTGAGCACATTCTAATTCAGACAATGAAACCATTTCAGACCATTCTACGTCTGAACACAAAGACACAGAACATTCCACAGAAATAACTCATTAGATCTCTAAAGGGTTCCATGATGTATCTCCCACTTCCTCTGCAGGAAAATGTGTAGGCAATCTCTATGGAAAATAGTTTGGTGATTCTTGTAAATGGTGTTCCAACTAAGTCCAAGGTCATATGGCAAGATGTGGCCAACGTACAGAAGGTAAAGCTTTCTCTTACTTATTTAAAGAGTAATAATCCCTTCTATGCAGACCTTGACAAAGATCACATGACTAGTCTCTCTGTTCAACATGATCTCTTAGAAACAACTAAGCCAATGATTGAGAAGGTCAGTAGACAGACAAGTGACAATGTGTATGAACAGTACACAATTGACCCACTACATGGCAGAGATCCAGTAGGAGACAACATTGATCGCTAGCAAATGAAACAGATGGAAGGTGAGCCTGTCAGCATTTGGGAGGCAACACTAGAAGCATGCTGTTTCCCAGAATTATTCCCAAAAGGGTCAGGTGGACAGCTAGTTGAAAGGGAAGTGCGTGTGCATGGTGCTGAGTACCGCACTAGCCTTGTGCTCAGTAAAGATGGCAAATTCAGATGTAATGTACAGTACCTGTTTCATCTCCTCTGGGATAGTGAACTTAGCATTCTGTCTGCGTCTATTGCACATACTATTCATCTCACAACTCCACTAGATGGAATAAGAGCTGCTCAATTTCTGGAGAAATTAAAGCAGAAAGATGAAAATGTGCAAGTGAACCTGTCTTCCACACTTTCAAGTCTTCGTGGTACCAAAGAATATTGGTATCGCAGACACTCCAAAGTGATGACAATGCTGCAAGAGTATGGTGCAGCCACATGGTTTGTCACACTTAGTTGTGCTGAATATGCCTGGGACAAGCTCATCGAACTGTTAAAGTGGGCAAATTCTGATGTTGATGGCATTTCATCAATGACTGTGAGAGAAATGTGTTCACTTGATCCTGTCTCTCATAAGCAGTTCCATGACATTCTGACTTTCATATTGTCAAAGGACAATCCATCTCTTGGTATTGTGGAGCATTACTTTTGGAGGACAGAACATCAAGCACGTGGTACCCCCCATATCCATATGTTATTGTGGATCAAAGATGCACCATGCATAGGTGAGCATGAAGCAGCACAAGTGCTAGCATTCATCAAGAAATATATCACTTGCCACATTCCAGACAAGTATGACAGTCCTACACTATGGAAGTTAGTACAAAAGTTCCAGTGACATATCAGCACAAAATACTGCCAGCGAGTAGTAAAGAACAAATCTAATTGGTACACATGATGTTGCTTCGGATTACCTAGACGAGTTTGTCAGGAAGGTTCCATGAATTAACTTTTTTCAGCAATGTGACACCACTTGAAGGCAAAATCAACCAAGAGGGCATACGAGTTACCCAGAGATGAGAAAGAGGTGTTCATCAATGACTACAACCCAACTCTTTTCCTAATGTGGCAAGCTAACATAGATGTTCAGTTTGTGGCTGATAACTCATTGGCCCTGGTGCGGTATGTGACTTCGTACATAACCAAACATGAGCAGACTAGCTTGCAAGATCTTTGGGAAGATATTGCCAGTTCAAGCAGGAGCCTGACATCTCAGCTGTGGTCATTGGGCTTGAAGACCCTTTCACACAGAGAATGTGGAGCTTATGAAGCCAGTGACCATTTAATGGGTACACATCTGTATGGGAAGTTCGATGCACTGTACAGTTTCTCAGTGTGAACTATAAAGAGAAATGCAAACGTGTACTGATTCCCCATGCCGAAATTGAAGAACTCGATGCCAATAGACCTTCTTCAAAACATATCTTGAAGAATAACCTGATAGACACATACTACTCCTGTAGACAAGATGACATGGATGATATGTGTCTCTTTCAGGTGGCTAAGTGGTATGACTACAAGGCAGATATATCACCTGACTCAACATGCCACATTTACAAGGTAAACGAAGTGGATGGCTGTCTCATAAAGAGACACAAGCCTTGGCTCATAGACCACTGTAAATTACATCTAGGCACATCAGAGAGCAGAGAGCATTACTACTTTGCCCTCCTATTCCTATTTAGACCCTGGGGGAATGAGTCTGAATTAAAAGGTGACTGCAATACATTCGAGGAAGAATTCAATCTGAGTTACGAGACTTTCAAAACTGAATACTCAGAGACATACATACAGAGACTGGAGACTGAGAAAAAACAGCTTGAGAAGGCAGAGAAGCAAGCTATGAAGACACCTGTTAGCTCACAAGACAATCTTGATCCAGAAGGACAAGCTGTTCTAGGTGAACCTCTGCCTTTAAATGCCTCAGAAGTGTTAATATCAGAAACTGAGACAGCCATGGAACATGGAACACACTCCACTGTCAACCCAGCTGACTTGAGAGAAAGACTTAATCAGCAGCAACATGTAGTTCACTCTCAAGTCATTGATGCTGTTCGACATGGCCTACAACATGAAACAAGAAAATGTGACTGTCTTGACTACAAACCACTACTGATCTTTGTTAGCGGTTCAGCTGGCACAGGAAAGAGTTTCATTATTGAAGCCATAACTGCTGAAATATGGAGCCTGACAGTGTCATCAATGTCTATTTCTGTTACTGCTCCCACAGGACTAGCTGCATACAACATTGGTGGAGTTACATTACACCATCTCTTTATGTTGCCAGTATAACATGGCAAAACAGGAGAGTATCGTAAACTGTCATTTGAGGTTGCATCTCAGCTCCATTCCATGTTCACAAAGATGAAGTTACTCATCATTGATGAAATCAGCATGGTCTCCAATGTAATGCTTGCCTGTATACATCTACATCTACATGAGATCTTAGGTACTGATGATGGAGTACCATTTGGTGGCAAAAGTATTGTTGTATTTGGTGACCTTTTACAGCTTGCACCAGTTAATGCAGAGCATGTGTTTGCAACTCTGACTGCCAAGCAAGCTAAGAACATTCTCGACTGTATTACAGGTTATAACATTTTGGAGTTATTTACCTACGTTGAGTTGTATGAGAACATGTACCAAAGTGGTGATCTGGCTTACAAATCACTTTTAGATGAAGCTCGTACAGGTTCTCTATCACCAGAACATGTTGCTATGTTAAACGATAGGAGAATAAAAGTAGATACTGCACCCATAGAAACAGCATGTGATGTTTTCAGCGATGTGTACTCTACCAGTACACACATAGTGTGTCTTATGCCATGGCTAAAGAAATCAGAGTTCAACAATATTATGCTACAGAGACAAAACCAAGAAATTCTAACTCTCCGTGCTGTTGATACAGTTGATGGTGTCATTCTTAGTCATAAGCTAGTAGCAAAGATGACTGAATGACTCAGTAAACTGAAGTCAAATGTTTCATGCACAGCTGGCCTAGAAGCTGTTCTTACATTTTGTAGAAATGCACGTATTATGCTACGATGTAATCTCAATGTTGAACGAGGCATGGTAAACAGTGCCTTGGGAAACATCACTGACTTTATTTATAATGTCCAGAAGACATATATCGAGACACTTGTAGTTCACTTTGACAACATGGAACAGCCTGCACACATAGAACGTACCTGTGTGAAATCTCAGGTATTTAAGGATATCTATGTAAACAGGAAACAGTTCCCACTATGTGTTGCATATGCTGTTTCTATTCACAAATCTCAGGGCTTGAGTTTGGATTCAGCAATGGTGGACATAGGTACAGACATTTTCAAGGATGGCATGAGCTATGTGGCAGTTTCATGTGTCCGTAGTCTTTCTGGGTTGCACATTATAACTCTTGCACCCCAGAAGATATGAGTTGACAAGCAATGTATTGTAGAGTACAACAGGTTACATACTCGACATCAGCCACAAATGTCTTTAATACCACTACTTACATATCTGGCTGTCTCACATTGTACAGTCATATCTACAGATGTCAGCAAACAGGCACAAGCTTCCACAAGTGATTCAACTCTAAACAGTTCAACAAAGGTCACAATATCAACTAAACATCCACAGCCAGCAATTCATCAGAAATCAGTTGGTGTAGCTGCTGTACTAGTCTTTGACAACAGCACTAGAGTGAACTGCTATGCTAACTCAGCTATGCAAGTTTTTCTACACATGCCACACTTTGTGCAGGCAATATCTGCTTCACAAGACACTCCCCTATCTAATGCATTGAAGCAGATTGTCAACATGACTTCTGACCAGTCTAACAATGTGCAGTCACTAACACCACTACGCCAGGTGTTAGGTATACATGATGGGTGTAGTACATTTACTGCTGACATACAGCAAGACACTAGTGAGTTTATGATGGCTATCATGAACAGCTTGGATGAAGACGGTACTCCAATGTGCCACTACTTAACAGTGTCATATGTAACCAAATATGAATGTGTATCATGTGGTCATTCACAGCATGAAGCCACAGAAGACATGCTGTGGACAAGTCTTTTTGTCACTCAAGCCAAAAGTGTAAAATTTTGGCAGCTATATACCAATGTTCAATGTGGTCACTCCTGTAAATGGTGTGGAGGCAGATGCACTCAGTCCGTACACCTCAGGAGTTCATCTCAATATCTGTTGCTTATATTGCACAGATTTTACTCCAACGGGCTCAGAGTTGACACTCCTATCACAGATTACACAGCTGGTAAAATAGTTTTTAACCAATCAGTGTTTGACACTCACAGTGTACTCTATCACCATGGTCAATCCATGCATTCTGGCCATTACACCTGTTTACTAAGGTACAGAAGTGGGTGGGTAGAGTGTGATGACTCTACAAGCAGTTTTAAACAGAGACTGCCACAACACTTAAAAAATGCATATCTTCTAATATTGAAGAATTATGATGACCTTCATATTTCAGAAGAATAGCAGACAACATCTAGCATTTTTTAAATGACTACTTTGTGACAGAATCAGTCGTAGCTCAGTACAACTGTTTCCAATCTATGACTCTCAATAAACCATAGCACATATACTGGCAGAGACATTTCATGCACTATGACATCTAAGATCTTGTGTGGATCAGTGACAACATGGAAATTGTTACAGTGGCTTAAATCGGTGCCAACAGTATTCACAGTCACTAGAGAAACCATGCTTACATGTCTATCAAAGATTGTACATGTCAAAAACGAGGCCTTTCTGACTCTCCTGTTCTGTACATATCTTTTCTTGTAGCTGTATCATACCCGTACATAACAAGAAGTTGTTGCCAGTTAATAACTTTTTGCCTCTGCAGAGACACAAAAGTTGTCCCTTATCATTTTAAATAACTGTGTAACACATGTCTCATTCACCAAAGAGAACACAGTGTCACAAATTTTCTGTCACCGTTTTCTTTTTGTCTGTTAGCTGTTGACATCTAGACAACAGCATCATTCTGTCACCATGCAACAGTGTTGAACTATGCCTGATGTATTTGTTACACTCAAACTGTATATATGTAAAAATAAAACTCTTTAGTCATAATGCAGCAAATGAAATGAATCAAGTGTAAATACTGCACCATTGCAGCTTATTATCAAATGACTTTTGCATACCTTCCTAATGACATGTAAATAATATTAGCATTCTCATTCTGTCTCACTATTGTTGTTAACTAGTTTAATTGTTCTGTAAAATTATTACTGTAAGAGTCAAGTAACAATCCTTAACATGTAATACAATACTATAGTGATTAAGTTCAGTGACTCATATCTTTCATAAAAACAATGTACTACACATATTATTTCTTTACTAGTTCAGAGCCAACATAGTAACTAATGTAACAATTGAAAGAAATGAATTCTGCACCTGTAATAATATGCATTTTTTTGTACTTGGCATACAAGTAATTGTAACCTGTGTTAGTAATACTGGAAATTGTAAATCAGACACTTACTGATCACAACGCACTTCATACCTGTTCCTGACAATGTTTATGATCGCCTCTATTGAGGGGTCGGGTAGGATTTTTCCGTATATACCTAGTCAGTGATATATCTTTAAATATTTAACTGAACATACCAGTTATCAAATGTCACTGAAATCATAACTTTTTAATATTCTATTACTTGAACAATTAGCATATGGTTTTTCGCCCACCCCAGGAACATACACATTATCAGTCACACAATAACAACAAAACATCACTGTTTCATGTGTGTAATCACTGCTTAGAAGCTCCTGACATACCTTCATTAATATAGGACTGAACTAAGGGACGACACATGATTGGAACATTCAGCTACTTAAAAGGTAGAAATAATATTGTTAACCAAAGTCTCTTCAAGCTGAGTAGCAAATATATCATGAAGCTGCACAGGCTTCAACTAGAGGATGGGACATTCAGAAGGAATATCAGAAAGTACATCTTCCCACAAAGAGTAGTGAACACTTACACTCCACTACTAAAAGAGGTCAATTGGTTAAAGACAGTGACCAGCTATAAAAGACCCAGGTATATGCATAGCTGGAAGATAAGAAGCATGCCTAGAAAAGATGGGAGAACAGTGCAGGGATAGCAGAGACATTAGCTCAAGATGCGAACCCTACAACACGAGCAGACATAATACCAAATTGCCTTCTTCTGCTGCATTATTTCTATGGTGTATTACCATATACATACTTATTCCAATTCATATCATCTGCTTACTATAAATGACATGCACTTAGGTATATTCCAAGCAATGATTACACACATGCAAGGATTGTATTGTGAGACTGATTTTGTAAAAAAAAAAAAAATCTTAATTGGCACTTTTTCAGTTTTACCAATTGGCAATACATCTTTCTTAAATGTAACCACCTGTGTTGAGTCTTTACTGAACCATAACATAATAAAATTGGAATGTAACTATTGTTTCTATTAAGCATGCAAATCAACTGTAAGAAATACTACCACAACTACATGTCCATGTCCTTATTTTTTTGGCATGGGTCTCCACTCAATATCCACCACATGGGCTACTATGTGGCACATTGCCTAACACACTTCACATAATTCCTAACTGTGTTAAGAAGTCTGTACTGCCCTTACTTTTCCTGTGCCTCTCCAGGTAGTGGGCAGTACCTGCTGTAGCGAGGTGCAGTGCATCACAATGTAACACTATCCAGCTGTGGCTATACACTCAGGATGCAGTCACTGCTATGTGTGCTGCAATTCCCTGGCTGAGCCCATGCAACTCCTAACTGTGCTAACTTCACTATACCTACAATTTCAGAGCCGTGCCATTGATCTCCAATGCTTTATTGTTCCTGTGGATCACCATTCATAATGCAGTACAAATTTTGGGGGGAGGAGCAGCATTAGCTGCCTAAATGCATGCAAATCATAACTCAGCTAACTTCACTATCCCTGCAATCACTGATATCTACCATTGATGTCCATACCCTCACAGGTGTTGTGTATCTCCACTGAGATGTCCATACCCTCACCTGCATTGTGTATCTATACTAACAATTCAGTACCTGCTGTCACATTTGAAGACACGTCACCTGCCTGAATCCATTCAAGTGATAACTGTAATAACTGGACAGCTCCTGTAATCAAGGAGCTGTACAACTGATGTACATTGCCTATCTTTTTCCTCTGACTGTTCACTCAGCATATAGCAAGTGGTCTGCAAGTACAGTAACCCCCATGACACTGTTCGTCTCCATAGGCTATTTTGTTCTGTACTCTCCACTCAGTAAGCAGTACCTGTGCTAGGAGTTCAGACATTGCCTGACAGAGTTCCTGTAATTCCAAGCTAAATCAACTAGCATGAGCCACCCTTACTTTTCATCTGAGTCTACAATCAGACTGCAGTAGCTGTTGTTGAGAAATATGCAACATTGCTAACTACGTCCATGAAGCTGTGGTTGTACAGTCACAATCAGTAACTAGTATGCATATAAAATTCCCTTTGTGAGGCTATATGAATCCTAACTGTGTAAACCTGTGTCAACCAACAAATGCAGAGGCATACAATTGATATCCATTTCCTCACTCGTTCTCTAGATCAGTACTCATGATGCAGTACAAATTTCTTAGGTGAAGCATTACCTCTCTGATCCACCCCCACAAACACTAACTATGCTTATCTGAGTGTCCCTGCAATCACTGACAACTACCATAGATGTCCATACCCTCAGCTATGTTATGGGTATTTACTAAAGATCCAGTACTTGCTGTCACAGTTTGGAAATCATTACCTAGCCAAGGCAATGTAAGTGATAATTGTGCTAACTACACTGTACCTGTAATCATAGAAGTGTACAAGTGATCTACATCACCCTTCTTTGCCTATGCCTCTTCACTCAACATGCAGCAACAGGTATGTAGGTGTAGTCCTCTACCCCATTACACCATGTAACTCCTAAGCGTACTAAGTTCTGTACAGCAGCAATAATACTCCTAAGTGTGTTAAGTTCTCTACAGCCACAATGAAAAAGCCATACTATTCATTTACATAGGTGTATTCTTACTGTGTCTCTCCACTCAGTATGCAATATTTACACTAGTTTTATATTATTCCTCACACCTCCTGCTGATTGTCTGTGATTGGGCCTGTTGCCTTGCTTCTCCCCCCTACTCCCATGTCTCTGTGTCTCTTTGTGTGCCACTGGTGCTCAGGGGGAGTGAGGGGTGAATGCATGTTTATGTTTTTGAGCCCTAACACAAAATTTCCTCACTTCTATCACTGAAAAACAGCACTAACTGAAACAGTAAACAAAGTGTTTCTCTCTAATTTCCCTTCTTTTTAAAAATTACTCTGACAAATATCGAATGTAATACAGCAACAGTAACACAGGCCCCACCTTCCTGCCACATGATGTCTTTTCACACACTAACACAGTGCCCATAAATATGTTAACGCCATGTGATGCCTTAATACAGTGCCAGCAAACACAAATGTTAATGCACATGGTAGCACAAAGTGAAACACAAAGATAAAGAGTACTGAAAAATACTGAATGTAATACAGCGATGGGAGGGGCCCCGTGCTCCCACCATGTGATATCTTCACACATACCAACACAGTGCCAGAAAATGCAAATGTGAATGCACATGGTAGCACAAAGCAAAACACAAAGATAAACAGTACTGAAAAATAGTGGATGTAGCACAGCGCCAGGAGCACGGGGTTCTTTGGACCCCAAGCTCCAGCCACGAGATGTCTTCACACATACTAACCCAGTACTAGCAAACGCAAATGTGAATGCACGTGGTAGCACAAACTGAAACACAAAGATAAGCAGTACTGAAAAATACTGGATGTAATACAGTGCCAGGAGCACCAGGCCCTCCCGCCACGAGATGTGTTCACAAATACTAACACAGTGCCAGCAAACGCAAATGTTAATGCACATGGTAGCACAAAGCAAAACAGAAAGATAAACAGTACTGAAAAATACTGCATGTAATACAGCGCTCCCGCCATGAGATGTCTTCACACATACTAACACAGTACCAGCAAATGCAAATGTTAATGCACATGGTAGCAAAAAAATGAAACACAAGGATAAACAGTACTGTAAACACAAAAGGTAACTGAAACAGGTACAGAACCACGACCAGAAGCGCTAAGGGTAACAGTTATAGAAACACACACTATAGTATTTCCCAAAATCTGCATATAGAAAAACAGTGAGTACAAAGAATGTATGCATAATAATGGCTCTCAGAACAGAAAATGAGGACTTGGAATACTAAATTGCTTATATCTCAGAAACCGTACGACGTAGAAAAAAAAATAAAAGTCATATTAATTATCACTTTCTTGGCTAGTTTTCTACTTAGCCCCCATAAGGGGGCTAAATATTTTTATGACAAAAAGTCCGTATCTCGCATTGTTTACGAGATACAGGCCCCGGAAGGTGCAACGTGAGCCATAATGTTATCCTATGGGGAAAAAAGACAAATTTGCAGTCCCATAACTTTCCCTCACTGTAATATTTTTTTTGACAAACCACTGAAAGACACATCTGTGGGATGTTAGCTTTCCTCCCTCCAAATTTCAGCCCAAAAGACCAAACCGTTATTTTGCAGCAGTGCGCCAAAGGATTCCTGTAATGTGGTGGATGCTGTAATGTTATCCTATGGGAAAAAGCATCAATTTTGGAGTGCTGTAACTTTGCCGCCCTGTAATATTTGTTCACTGAAACACTGAAAGGCACATCTGTGAGATGTTGGCTGCGTTCCCTCCAAATTTCAGCCCAAAATGCCAAACTGTTCTTTTGTAGTAGGGTGCCAAAGAATTGCTGTCATTTTCACACAGCCTGGAAAAGTACTGTCGAACTTTGCGGAAGCTTTCGCAAATTCATTCAACACTGTCTCAAGTGCGAAAGTACTTTGTAAAAGTACTTTTTCCAGAAATCTGAAAAACATATTTCTGGGGTGTTTTACCCCAAAATGAAGACATGCCTAGCATCCTAAGGGTCCGACTAGGTGAATACAAAAATAATTAGGTTGCTAGAGTATCCCAAATTTAAATGCCAAGCATTTTTCTGATGACCAACTGAAAACAAAATGGCAGATTTGCAACAGTAAAAGGGCCATTTGCGAAAGTAAAAACTGCTTTTGCGACACTGTCAAACTTTTTGTTAACTTTTCCCATTGACTTATAATGGGAACTTGTTTTTTGAATAACTTTTAAACCGTTTACTATTTTTTCACAAAATCTTCAAAAGGCACATCGGGGACCCTGGCTGTATGTTCACTGAACATTTCAGACTGGTCGCACAAACCGTGTGACCTCTAGAGATGACCAAAAAAAGTGTAAATGTGTGCGCAGATCACGCTTTATAACTCCACAGCCATATATCCGAACAGTACAAATTTTGGCATATCCCAAGATGTATGGCTCTTGGTCATGTATTCCAAATTTCAGGCAAATCCATTGAATGGTTGCAAAGTTATTAAGGTGCAAAATGTTAGGCTTAACATGTAGATGGCTCCTCAACCCTAACTATGATAGCACTACTGTGCTACCATAATATAGAGCTGCATCCAACTTCCAAAGTGACTTATCCTAGCATGATACACACCCTGTGTACATTATTCCTATATATATGGCTCATTTGGATGTAGATTTAAAGACTATATATATATATATATATATAGTGTGTGTGTGTATATATATATATATATATATATATATATATATATATATATATATATTCTTTTAAATCTACATCCAAATGAGCCATTATATAATAGGAATAATGCACTCCAGGGTGTGTATCATGCTAGGATAAGGTCACTTTGGGAGTTGGATGCAGCCTCATTCCCAACCACCCTAAATGTGACTTTAATCCAGCAAGACACACACCCTGTTGTGCATTATTCCTTTATTTTAGCAATGAGTGTACACTATATATACTGCATAATAACTGTAAAAACCTAAGTAAATAATTATATTTGGGTTGAAGCACAAATTGTGCAATGTAGGGAAATGAAATAATTGCAGTTAAAAGTCAGTGGAACCTGGCACATATGTGGTTGAGGTGCTCCTTGAATTCAATGATTATGTGATGCGATGTTTGCATTATCTTAATATCAGCACCCTGTCTTTATGCATTTCTGTGTCACTGATGTACTTGTCTGACATAACTATGCCAATAGAGGGTAAGCTAGATAAAAGAACTATTGGGCAATTGATTCACTCAAGTACATAGTATTTTTTTTTTATAATGGTATACCATACTGGCAACAGCATTGCCCATATTCACTTACATTTCAATGCAAAGCCTCTTCCTAAGGCTGCAGTCATTGTTCTGATCCATGATGGATTCACCCTAGTGGTTATTCTCCCCATAATATATTTCTGGATTATCAATATTTTTATTAGAAATAACTGTGCCTTCTTGGCTGCTATTACTTTGTATGTAAGATGCAGTACCAGTTTGCTCAACTGAGCAGCTAATGGGCTGGACTTCAGTATATTATAATTCAGGGGGTGCCAAGAAGTGACAGTTAATCCTACCTACTGTAGTTATTGTGTTCAACACCAGGGTTTTTTTCAAACACCTCATGACTTGCAGCATGACTTTCCCACCTCCACAGTGCTTACTTCACTACTATATATTAGATCACCAAAGAGATGGACTGACTTATTTGTGTAAGTGGCAAGAGTTGTGACATTTCTGACAATGTGTATGTGAAAAAAAGAACTTCACAAATTTGTAAGTTTCACAGATAAACGTTCACATACTTGATACTCTTTTTCTGTAGTGGTATTCTTGCATTGTAATGATCATAGCCGGAACAGGTTTTTTATCTCTTGTCACATTATTGTATTTATTATCCTTAACTTTTCTGTGTAATTTTTTTTTTTTGGCTGCATTATATTTTTGCACTATACTCAGTGTTGCTTAATTTATGCTTGATTTGGCCTTTACCAGCTCAGTGTGATGCAATGACTAGGACACATTTTGTTTCCCATTGTTATTCTTCTGCACCTTTTGTTATATTGCTGCCTTTGCTGCTAAAAGTAGTTTCATCTGCCTTTTGTAACCTCCCAGGCCAACCCGGAAAAGATATATTTTTGCTTAGTGCACCTACCTTATCAACAAAAACTAAATAAATAAAAAGTAAATACCTAACTAACTAACTAACTAACTAACTAATTAACTCAATATATCAATCAATAAATAAATACATATCATTTTTTGACAGACACTTGCATAAGGAAAAGAATATCATAAATGTATCAAAACAATTAAAATAGCATTTAAACATTTTGGCACATTTATTTTGATACAAATAACTGAAAACTGTGGGTTGTGACTGTATCAAGGATTTTAAAAATCCTGTCTTAAGTAGAGATATGCAAAGTTGGCAAACTTCACGTCACAAATTAATTTCCAAAGTTTGCCAGATTCGCAAAGTGTGATTGCTGAGTTCACAAACTTTTTTTGTCACATGAAGGGGCACTTTTTCAGGTGAAGTCACACAAATTCTTTGGTGAAGTTACAACTTTGCCATGACTTCCTTCACCTAAAACAGTATCATGTCCCCCTGAAAACTGAATGTGAAGTGGTGAGATAGGAAATTTGCAAAGTTATTAACAAAGATGAATTTGGCAACGTTGCCAGGACTCACAGGACTTTGTTAGTGAAGTCAAACGTTACAACATTGCTAGTAGTAAGTCTCTGTTAGTATGTAATACTAAAGTTATTAATGATATACTTGTTTCAATTTGAGATAGCTTTCTCAGTCCCAGTTCAGGATCGATTACCAGTAAGGATTCAAAGTAATGTAATGAATCACACCCATTAACACAAGCAGTTTCTGTAGTTTGAGATCCTGTTTCAGATAATAATAAAGTAAGATATGGGGCTGAAAACATTACAGAGTTCCTTTCTGTTTAGGCAGCAAACAAGCCTGATAATATGACCAGTTGTGGTAGGCAAAAATGGGAAACCTTGATTTGCATAGCACTTCCCAAATTTTTTCTAGTTTTGCTTCATCAGTTGCCTAAATTCACATAGTTTCTACCAAGCAAAGTGTCCAGCTTTTTGTGACAAAACTCTGTAAACTGCAAACTTGCATAGCTTTCACTGAGCAAAGTAGGCACTACACCAGAGAAAACTATAGGAACTGTGTTGGGCCAGCTGCCTTTTGAAAAAAAAAAAGCCCAGACCACTTAACTTCCAACCCCACCCAGCCATTGTGTAGTAAGTTCCCACCCCTCCTAGATTATTTCAAAATGTATCCTCCTGCTGTCCCATGCTAGCACCCTACTCCCCCTTCTATCCAGTAATTTTACAAAATTAATTGATTTTCCCTTCCCATAACCTGTGCACCAAAGCACTCCTCCTGCCTTTCCCCACACTACAAGACATCAGTTTTTATCTCCACTTCCCTCACCCAAGCACCATCTGACTCTCATGCCCTCTTCCCCCAGCACCCCCAAAACTATTTTTTTCAACTGTAAAAGAAGAAAACCATACCCTGATGAAGAGGGTATTCTCAGCTCAGTATCTGCATCATTAATGGCATGAATTAATGGTAACATTTTTTGCTTAGAGTAAGAACCATTTGGTTGAAGCTCAGCCTATTAGGTTTTACTTTATGCAAAGATGTCACCATTCATTTATGCTATTATTGATGCAGACAGTGAATAGAGTAAATGCTCTGCAATGGGTAATGTTTTCTTCTTTTATAAATGACAAAAAAAGGATTTGGGTGCTGTAGTTGGGGGAGGTGGTGGGACCCAGGAGTTTGGGTGAGGGGAATAGAGTTAAACATCAGGTCCTGGTTGGGCGGGCAGAGCTGGGGGACTGCATTTTTGTGTATGGGTGGACAGAATGGAAATCAAAATATTTTTTTTTAATTTGCTGGGGCCTGGGGGAAATGGTGCTAGGAAGGGGATGGGGGGATGCATTCCAAAACTACAGTATGTGGTAGGAAAATTATTGCATAGCGGATGGGGGCTTTTTAAATAATGACAAATTAGACAAAAGAGAAAATGCTTGGCAAAGTTGATGTGTAGGTTGGCAACATGACAAAGCTTTACAAAGTGTTAAGTTCCTGACTTCATACCTACTTGGCCAGAGAGTTAAAACTTCACTGTAGTTTACCCTTGATAAAGAGTTAGGTGAATTGAAATGCATCATGTGATGTGTTATCAGCAGGTTTTCTTGTTTCCTCTTTCAGCACTTAAATTTAAACCAGAACCTCAACATTGGCACCTTTGCATTCACTCTTGGGTGCTATTGTCTCCATTAGAGCTTTCTTTCTTCATATTGCCAACAACCAAAAGAGCAAACACACTTTACTTGGGGTAGCCAAAGCCATCTGAGTGCCACGTATGTCAGCTGGGATCCACATTGGTGTGGACTGTGTTTGCCCAAATCTATCAAGAGTCTTGGAGGGAGGAAATTTAATTGGTTTTATCTTGATCCCAGTTTCTGGAACTTTAGATTGTGATTACTGCTGTTGAGCTTTTTCATGTTGAAGAGAAAATTAGTAATGCAGCCTCAGATGTGGGTGAAGCAACACATTTCTGAGTTCCAGTGCAAGAGCTAACTTAAACTCTGACACCCAGTTTGGCAATTTTACCCCACCACCATTTTAAATGCTCCAGACACAAATAATGAAAAAAAGCTGAGTGCCTAGATATCTCAGCCAAGTATCTGAGCAATACTTATGAAACATTTGCTCTGTTGCACTAAACCCAATTGTAACAGTTGAACTTACCTTGGTATTGGAAGTAGTCTAAACATGTTACTTCCTATATTGAAATGATGTAAATATGATATAACATTTTGTAATAACATGGCACATTTAAATGGTAGTGCAGTCAAGTGGTTCAAGCCCTAGCTTAAGAACAGGGAGATGTTAGGCTGAAACCCCACTAGAAACACTCACTGTGTGATCTTGGCCAGGTTTCTTAAAATCTCAGTTCCTCAGTCTACCCAGCAGCAGAAATGGATAAAAACAGGATCCCACTGGAAATGAGATGTTTCATCCTGAGTAAATAAATTGCAATAAATTAAAACCATCACACATAAAGGCTTTATAATTAATATCAATCAATCAGTCATCTTTATTTAACCAGGTGGAACACCGCTGATAAGAACTCATTTACAAAGTGGGGCTGGAAAGTCCAGTGGTGAACAAAAACTTCAAGGTTGTACAATATCAAGAAGAAGAAAAAAAAACACATGAATGAATACAATCAAATATAGGCAGGAATATTTATGGAATGTACAGTGTCTACAATAACCATGAGTCCAGGACACTGGATAAAAGATGCCTAATGTATAAGCAGACATGCAACTTGTAATAACTTTGAGCAATATAATGACAATGGCAAGGAACATCAATGGAACAGGTGGACTACATAGATGGGGATGATAGAAGAGGGGGTATTAAGTAGAAGGGGAGAGGACCAGAAGGAGGGAAGTGAAGAAAGGAAAGACAGAAGGGAGGGTAAAGTGCAGATGTGATATAGGAGGTTAAGTAGAGGTCAGGTTGAAGAGTGGCTACTACAGGGGAAGTACTAAAGGAGCCAAGCAATGTGGTCTTTGTAATAAAGAGGGAGCAAGTGTAGGGGTAGCAGTTGCAGGAGTCAGTGAGATGTCTTCTTATAAGTGATTTGAAGGAGGACATTTTAGTTAGGGATGGGAACTTCAGGGATTTCTGCAAATTATTCCAGAGTCAGTAAGGAATGGCTTAGCAAAGAGGCCACAATGTGGGTTCAAATGCAGGGAATATCTAAGCACAGGAAGGAGTGACTCCTAAGTGAATAGTTTCCAGTGGTATATGTTAGAAGACTGGAGATGTACGGTGGTAGCTAAGCAGAAAGGGCTTTGAAGGTTCAGGTAACTGCATTTCTTAGTCTTCTAGTAGCCAAGGACTGCCAGCCCAGCATGGCATGTATAACACAGTGGTGCATTCTGAAGAGTGTGCCAGTGATAAATCTTAGGGCTGTATTATATAAGGTGTCAAGATTTACCAGAGCAGAGTGAGGGTCGTGCTTATACAGAATATCTGCATAATCCAGGAGGGGTAGAAATGTAGAGTGCACAAGTCTTAGTTTGGCTTCCTGAGTCAAAAGGTGTTTGATTCTAAAAAACAGTCCTAGGCATCATTTTAATTTCTTACACTACTTCTCGATGTGTACCATGTAAGTGAGTTTATGTTTGAGCAAGAAGCCAAGATATTTGAACTGTACTACAGCTTCAATTGACTCATCCAATAAGGATGTTATTTGTGGTTGGATGCTGGGGTAGGAAGAATTTACTAAGATAAAATTGGGTGGCAGGGTCATGGCCTTCATTTGTTTCATATTCAGCAGGAGTTTTAGGCTGAAATGATTATGCTTAAGTAGGTTAAATTCACTTTGCAGTACATTTCAGGTTAGTTCAAATGTAGGCTCAGCAACATATATACATTAACAGTATCTTCGGAGAACAAGTGTACACTTGTTCGACTGATGCCTGCATCGATGTTGCTAATGTAGATTGTAAAAAGTAATGGTCCTAAATATGGCTTTGCCTCTCATTACCGAATTACCCAACTTACAAGTAGGGATAGGTGTATTGTCTATAAATTTCATTTTCTCTGTCAGAGGACATGGAATTACTTGAAGTCTGGAAATTATATTTATATTTACATGGAAGGTTCCCTAATTCATGATTTGCAGAGAAAGGTTTTACTGAGAAAATTGTAATTTCTGTACTGTGGATCAATATGGGCTGCAGTAGAATAATTGTACTGATTTAGAAACATAGAAAATGATGGCAGAAAAAGACCAAAGACCGATTATTCCTCTAGTCAGTCTGGAGTTCCCCATCCACCCTGGGACCTATTGTCCTTGCAGTGTCTTATCTTATCTGGATCCCACTTGCTCCCTCCCCCACTGCTACTGAACTGAGCAACCACTAAGCACCTCACTCTGTCCTAGACATACTTGAACCCATTTATGATCATGGCGCCAACCGCCTCAGCTGGCACATTGCTCCATGGCTCCACCACACTTTCCATAAAATAGAACCAAATCACATCCCTCTTAAACCTTCCTCTCACGAGTTTTCAAACATGACCTTAGGTTGTTGACTCTGTACTTCTGCTAAGTGCTTCCCTGCAGCTCACCTTCTTTATGCCCTTGAGAAACTTGAAGATCTTTATCAGATTTCTCCTCTCTCACCTGTCTCCAGTGAGAACATGTTCAGTGCCTTCAGATATCATCATAAAATCTGCCCTGTTTAACCTGAATCATGTAGGACACTCCAGCCTGCCCCTGTCCTTCCCTAGGTGAGGACTCCAGAACTGAGCACAGTATTCCAGGTGCAGCCTCACCAGTGACCTATATAGAGGTAGTAGTGCCTCCTTTTTCCATGTGTCATTATCCCTTCTGATATACCCCAGCATCCTATTAGTCTTACTAAGGGCATTGTTACACTGGCTTGATTGTTTGAGAGAATCACTAATGATGGCTCCCAGGTCCATGTACTGTGCTGTATTGCTCCATTTCACCCCTTCCATCTAGTACACTTTTCTGTTTTTTCCCCTAAGTGCATAGCCTTGAAATTGTTGGTGTTAAATTTCCACTGCCAAACCTTAAACCACCACTTTAGTGTTTGTAGGTCCCTCTGCATCTCCTTGATCCCTTTTTTGTTATCTACCCAACCACAGAGCTTTGTTTTTATATGTGAAGAAACATAGCTTACCCTGGATGCCTGCTCCAATGTCACTGATGAACATGTTGAAGAGGACAGGAATCAGGACAGATCACTGTGGCACCCCACTCATGACCTCCATCTCTTCCGATTTGACTCCTTTTACCACCACCATCTGCTGTTTTTGCTTCAATGAGTTTCCTACTCATCTAACAATGTCCATAGCTGCATCCAGGTCCTCCAGCTTCTTCAGCAATCCTCATTTTAACATAGAGTTGAAAGCCTTGCTGAAATTGAAAGTAGAGTAAATCTACAGCATGGCCTTATCTACTACCTTTGTTAACCAGTAAAAAACTATCAGGATTGTCTGACAAAACCTCCCTGCTACAAAACAATGCTGTTTGCTATCCTGTAAACCTTTGTTCTCTAAGTAGTCCACAAGGTCCTCTTTCATCAGTGACTCCATCAAATTACCCACTGCAGAGGTAAGGCTGTCTGGTTTGTAATTCCCTAGTTGCTCCTTGCCTGAAAGTAAGACTATCTCTGCTACCCTCCAGTCTACTGAAATTATCCCTGTATGAATTGAGCTATTAAATGGCACTATTAGAGGTTCCATTGATTCCTCAGCGAATTCCTTGAGTACCCTTGGGTGCACCTCATCCAGCCTTGGGTCTTTATCTACCCTTAGGGCTTCAAGCCCCTTCTAGACACTTTCTGAAGTAAATACTGGCAGCCTTATTTCAGGGATGCTCCTGACAGCCACTTTTAAGCAGAGCCCTACTATCTTCTCTGGTGAAAACAGAGCAGAGGTAATCATTATGGATGGCTGCTTTCTGTTCATCTTCTTCTAGTACCCCCCCGATGCCTATAAATACCCCCTCTCTGCTTCCCTTTTTCCTTAATAAATCTGAAGAATTGTTTTTCCCTACCCTTGAACCCTTCGATAATATACAGCTCTGTGTCTGCATTTGCCTCTCTGGTAGTTCTCTTTGCTTCCTTAGTTTTTATTTGGTACTTTTCTCATTCCGCCTCCCACTGCTTTTTCTTGTGCCTGGTGAAAGCCTTTTTGTTGGCACTCACAGATTCCAGAAGTAGAAATAAAATATGTAACTCATAAGTGGTAAAATATATGAAGCAATGATCATATATCATTGCAAACCACTCTGGATAAATATGGGTACCTCACTGCAGCCTATTATGCAAGTGTTTTATACTATACCATTTTAAAAGATCCAATTGTTCAATTACATCTTTACATGAAGATGTATCAATCTAGGCGTGCAGGACATAAGATCAAAATTATAAAAAGATGTGTTAAAGACTTGGGGCAGCACTTTGTTTAAAATCCTCTTTCAGTTGTTCTGGTGGTGCAGCATCAGTGAGCTGCATTTGGGATGCTTGTGACCTGGATTCATGTCCTGAGCTATACGGTAGCAGCTATGATGGACTAGAAAGAGGAGGAATGAGATTCCTTTGGATCCTCTCCTTGTCAAGGGTGGGTGGATGGTGTCTTCAAATGCAACACCTTCACCTGTGTGACCAGAGTAGAACATGTAATTAGACAGTACAAGTGGGTGGGGAAGATGCAAATGGGGCATGTTGGTTTACTGACACATGAAACAGATTTGTGTTTTCAAGGATGAGGCTTCCAAGCTTGTCAGACAAAGCAGCAGAAAATATGGAGTGGTATTGGAGGATGATGCTCCATCATCCACTATACTGTAATCCACTGCTGCTCCTGCCTTTATCATCCACTGCTCTCTAACCTCCTCCCTCCTCTCAGGTGGCTGGAATTGTTGTGGGGGAACATGGGTTTGTATTGGCATACGTATTGTCTTTTCAGGTTATCAATTAACAATAGCATTCAAATCTCATTATTGTTCTCTGAATGGCGAGTATTTAAAAAGGCCCTTTAATGGCTCCCACCTTTATGGACAAGATTTTAAAAAGCCATTCAGGGTTCAGTGGTATACAATTCTACATTAGAAAATGGGTAAAGTAAATCCTCTCCCCTGATTGGCTGAGACATGTTTTTAGGTGGGCATCTATCAGACAATAGATGCCCACCTAAAAACGAGAGCCAGCTAACAGTGTCCCTTTACCCACTGTAGTATCCCAGCACCCACTCTGTTTCCCAATTGGCCAATATGTAAAAAAATTTCAAACTCGCGCCATTTTCCATACAAGTTAGCGAGTGATTTCACACAATACAGTACATGCAACACTCGCTATAATTAAATCAAAATCTAGCAGTTTAACGAGTGGTCCAAGCGCAAAGAAATCCACACACAAGTTGAAAATTAGAAGTAAACTAATCGCTCAGCACAGCAGACCGCATGATTAGAAATAACTGCAGTGCACTAACGAGCGATCTGACATTGTGCGCGGTAAACATTATGCATCAGCTAGAGTCCTTTCAGTGCACCTCCCAGACCGACACAGAAAGTCTTTCCCTCTGAGGTACCCCTAGTACCTGGCATGAATGACTGTTCCTAGATGATAGCAGGCTGCAGCCAGATACCTGCCCTGCTGCTTCCTGTGTCCTGTAATCTGACTCTCTCTCTCACTAAGTCACAGGTACAGTGCCACGGAAAGACAGTAGCATAGCGGCACTTGCCTCATACATAAAGCGAGCAGCATCTCGCAGTTCAGATCTACGCCTCCCCCCGCCCTCGCACCCGACTCTTTCCGTTACAGAAAAAAATAGCCGTACACTTTCATACCATGCAACCAAGCAATACTACTGGCTGTGTCACCACATAATTCTTCACTTCCTGTTTTTTCACAAACGGGGTTACGCAAGGTCGCGTGCTGAACAGCAGCATCTTTTGAAAGAAAAAAGCTTGCAGGAAACGAACAGCACCAAGAAAATAGCAAGTTTCACAAAACATGTCTCTCAATCTAATAGTGTGTGTGTGGGGGGGGAGTAAGTAGAATGGAATGGCTCTGTGTGTGAGGGGGGAGGGAGCTAGAACAGCACAAAAAGGCAGGGACTATTTAACCTTATAAAAATTTTCTTTTTCTAATCTTTTTATTCAAAAACGAATTTCCTCTAATTTTTTTATTTAATTAACATTTACACACAAGCCCATTTTCTAAGCACAATAATACCCTCCAGGGTGGGCGGTATTTTGCTATACCGGACCTTCCGTGGGCTATAAGGCCCTCTGCCTGCGGCGTCGGGCCTCATTACGCCCCTGGGCGGTCGGTTACACCCACCCTGTTAGGTATTGTACTTAATTCCTTTGTTATTACTTGCTGATAATGATACACTAGTAGAAAAAAGCAAAGCACTCACCACGGCTGAAGAAACAGTCGTGGAGACCATCCTAAGTTGTTTCAGTCAATTACTTTATTCTGGTACAAACTTTGCAACAAACAAATAAATGCAGACCCATAAGTAGAGATGCAGTGAATTTAAAATCTGCTGGCGAAGTGAACACGAAGTGGCCACTTTGCATTGGCACTTCACTACGCGGAGTGCCCAATAGGAAAGGCTCACTTCGCCTTGTTATTATTACTTCACATTGTCATTCTGCCTTAAATGCAAAATAAGGCGGAGTGACAACAATATTGGTAGCATCCCACCCACACAGTCACCAGAATGAATGTGCATCCCCAAAGTGCTACTGTCTTGTGTCCAGAAAACTCCCCAGTGCTGATGAAGTGAAATGAGAGTGTAACAAGAAATGCAAAGTCTCCCAGAATTAATGGCACACTCAGTCATGCGCTCAGTGGTCAGGTCACACACAGAGTCACCAGAATTAATGTGCATCCTCAAAATGCTATTGTCTTGTGTCCTGAAAATTCCCCAGTGCTGACAAAGAGAAATGAGAGTGTAACAAGAAATGTAGTCTCCCAGAATTAATGGTGCC
This sequence comes from Neoceratodus forsteri, assembly GCA_016271365.2. Classification (NCBI taxonomy): domain Eukaryota; kingdom Metazoa; phylum Chordata; order Ceratodontiformes; family Ceratodontidae; genus Neoceratodus; species Neoceratodus forsteri. The sequence continues at coordinate 423,630,027 of CM057451.1, forward strand.
ATGCAAACGCACAGATAGATTAAGATTGTGCTGCACACTCAAGGGATGCATACGAAAAGGCACAACAACAACTAAACCAGTGCTCACAAGTTATAATTCCAAATCTGGAAAGGAATACATTTTGCCAGTTGGGGGATTAGTGCACGGCAGTAACAATCCACTACCAGTAAAGATACCACAAAGCAGTATAAAAAATTCATGCAGGTGCGGTGGACAGTAGGTTCACACTGCTGCAATTACTCTGTAAAACAATAAAAGGTTTCTGATTTAATGGCATGCATCACACACACACACTCACATGCACATTCAAGTAATGCATAGCAAATTGAAAACCTTTAGTAATATAACCAAATGTTTTAAACAGACAAATTGTATACTGCTGCACCACAACAATCAGCAAAAAAAATGTCAAGAATTACTGAAAATATTACTGTGTGTACATTAACACAGTTATACAAGAAAAATATAACCAAAACAGAATGACTGCCTTTTTCTCCCAGTTAATCTACCTATACCACAAATATGCCCTTCTCCCAAAGCACACTTCACAATACACAGAATGGCTGTTCTAAATTAACATTCAAAATCCACACACAGCAATAAACACTCAATGATATGAGCACAGAAGGGTTTCCTACAATCGATGTACTACATTTTAAGCAAAAAATATTACTCAAAAAGACATTTTATATAGCTTTTAGAAGTTTTGAATCACAGAGCTCTGAGAGCAAACTGTCTCCAGCTACCACTGCACACACACTACCCAGGCCAGAACTGAGGCTATGCCGAACAATCTAGAACCCATGTGACCTGCAATCACATGAGTAACTGCAGAATTTCATTTGGAGCTCAATTATAGGGCAAAGTGAGGCAAATTACATTGATTTCAATGTACTTTGCCTTACAATTGGTGGAGAAGTTGTTTGGGAAGGCGGAATAATGCAAAGTCATTGGTTTCAATGGACTTCGTGTTCCTTATTATGAAGCAACGTACTCTGCTTCACATAGTGAAGTTCTCCACAGACTCCACATTACTCAGTGAATCACTTCACGAAGCACTTTGGGGCCACTTTGGCCACCACTTGTTATAGAACTGTAACCCACATGCTGTACGGGAAGGAATGTGAATGCTTATGGCTGTACTTCCCCGATGGGCTGTAGCACAAAACTCCCAGACTTAAAAATGCTTATCAATGAGTACAATGTTAGAGTGGTGATGCCTGGAGAGATATTACAAAACAGACTTACAATACATCTAAGTAACTAGTAAAAAAATGAATGTTGTGATTCGCGATGTGATCGTGAATCTTGATTTGTGACTGCATTTGTGACCGTGATGATGAAGAACATGATTCGGTGTCAGCAGTGTGAGATAACCAATATGAAAACTGTACTGGAAACACAAATGCCTATGGCTGTACTTCCCCGATAAGCTCTAGCACGAACTTGCTGACTTAAAAATGCTCATTAATGAGTACAGTGGTGGGGTGGTGAAGCCTGGAGAGATACTACAAAACAGGCTTACAATACATCAAAGTAACTAGTAAAACAATTTATGCTGTGATTCGTGACGTGATCGTGAATAGTTGTTTGTGACTGCATTTGTGACCGTGATGATGAAGAACATGATTTGTATCATAAGTGACTCATGATGATGGTCCTAACTTAAAAAATGCATATTAATGACTACAATGTTCATGCAAAATTATGCACCACACCTGTCCAGTACTCTGAAGGGAAGCCAAAGAAACAACTGTGACTTAAGTTACAGATGGAGATTGGGCCCTAAAGAGATGCAAATGCACAGACAGATTAAGACTGTGCTGCACACTGAAGAGATGCAGATGCAAAGGCATAACACCTAACCAGTGCTCACCATCAGAAATTCAAATCTGGAAAAGAATACCTTTGCCAGTTGGGGCGGGCCAAGGGAGGGGGGGCAGTATACTGCACTGCTGCAGTAACAGTTACTAGTACTAGTACCAGTAAAGATACCACAAAGATGTACAAAAATCACACAGCTGCAGTGGATAACAGGTTCACATTGATGAAATTATTATGTGGCACAATAAAAGATGTCTGATTTGATGACACGCATCACACACTTACTCACATACATACTAAGTTATAAGTAGCAAATTGAAAACTTCAGTAATATAAACACATATTTTAAACAAACTAAAATTATGCACTGCTGCACCACAACAATCAGCAAAAAAAATGGCAAGAATTATTGAAAATATTACTGTGTGTACATTAACACAGTTATACAAGAAAAATATCACCGAAACAGAAAGCACTGTCTTTTTCTCCAAATTAATCTACCTACACCACAGATAAGCCCCTCCCCCAAAGCACACTTCCACTGTCTCTCAGTACACAGACTGGATGTTGTACATTAACATTGAGATTCCACACACAAACAATAAACGCTCGATGATATGAGCACAAGAGGGTTTACTATAATCGATTAACTAAAGTTTCAGCAAAAAAAAATGACTCAAAGTCTTTTTTAACAGCTTTTAGAAGGTTTGAATCTCAGCGAGCACTCAGAGCAGATTGTTTCCTACAGCATCCTACAAACACTACCCCAAACTGAGGCTGTGCAGAACAATCTAGAGCCCATGTGACCTGAAATGCCATGAATCACTGCAAAATTCGCCTTTGGAGCTTAAAAACAAGGAGAAGTGAGGCGAAGTACATTGTTTTCAATGTACTTCACCTTAAGAATTGGTGGAGTAGTGGTTTGGGAAGGAGGAGTAATGCAAAGTCATTGTTTTCAATGGACTTCGCGTTACCCATTATAACGTGAAGTACTCTGCTTCGCATTGTGGAGCACTCCGAGAATTCGCCTTCACTCCATGAATCACTTCGCGGAGCGAATTGGGGCCACTTCGCTCATCTCTACCCATAAGCTGGAGGATGCATCATCTGATACCTTAATAAAGCATCAGGTGGAGACGTGAAACATATCTGGTGATGCACCCTCCAGGATATGGGTCTTCATTTATTTGTTTGTTGCCAAAGTTTGAACCTGAATAAAGTATTAGATTGAAGCACCTTCCTTCAGTCTCCACAATGAGAAGGATATAAGTCTGAGGTTCGATTGGGTGGAGCAACTACTTCACTCCCCACCAGGCTTTATTAGGTAGCTCACCCCGGGCTTTCCCAGGATTCATTTCTTTCTGCAGCCAGAGACTCTGTTTGTCTGTCCTCTGAGCTGGCTGGGGCCTACCCCACCACCTGCTGTTTCTATGTGTCTCTGCTGGACTTCAGTGCTTGTTTTTCCTTCTTCCAGTTTGCATCTTTCCTCCAGCTGTGTGCTTCCCTGTGTTTTGTGTCTCTTGTTTTTGGGCCTTGTTCCCTGTTTCCTGTTTTGCTGTGTTTTGGTTTTATCTTTTGGGGCTTTATTTCTAAGCTGCTAGCATACTGCTACTCAGAGCTCATACTACTGCTTTTGGTTACTTACAACTGCAGCCACTGCTACTGTTTACTCCAATTACTATTGTACCCTGTGCTTGTGTTTTTACACTGTTGCTCACTTCACTCAAACTGCTGCAATGCACCTGCAATAATTATCTGCGTGTTTCAGCTCTATCATAGCTGCTCTATGTTGCATACTTAATTCTTTTCACCTGACTCAGATTTACTCTGACCCTAGCTGTGCTGCTCATTCATGATCTCATTCTACTTTCACCTTCATTGCACTGCCTTGCTACACCTGTTTTCAGAGCATTTTCTCCATGTTTTATTGCAGTTACAACTCTGAGGTCAGCCACCTGAACTCCTGCTGAGGCTGTTAATATAGCTTTATTATTATTAAATCCTGCCTCACTGCCGAATATCGTCAGAGTATTTATCACCTTGATTTGGCATCCTCCTCCACTTCAATGTCCTGCAGTTCTCCCCCCATGCAGGACATCCTGGATTCAGTCCACTCCTGGCCTGCTTTTGCTCTTTTCATTTTTTTGGCATTCATCAGATTCACCCTCCTGCCATTCTCCTTCCCTAATGGCCATCTAGGATTCATTCCATGCTCAGCCTGCATTCAATATTTCTTTTGGGCTTGCCTATCATGGTTCCTATGCCACCTTATTGAACTGCAGCCCTCCTACGATGTGTACTCAGGTTCATGACTTTGTTCTGTATTCCCTCATCCATACCATCCCTACTCGGCCATCTGGATTCAATCCAATCAAGGCGTTACTCCTCATTGTCCATCGTCCATTTTGCTCAATGACCTGCGGCCCTCCTGCCGCATGTCTCTGGTTCCAGACTCCTTATCTCACGCCAGCTGCCTTTTCTCGTACTGGCCATCGGGATTCAATCCTCTAATGGCATCACTCCTCTTCGTCCATCATCCATTGCTTCCCTCCAAGTTCCTTTCCAGTTCATTTCTGAATCTACCTCCTTTCAAGGAGATTCCTTCATCACGTTGCTCGATTTGTTTCTACCTCCACTCAAGGCTATGCCTTCCTGTTCATTGCCCTTTGCTAAGGGCTGGTTGGCTGCTCTCCACCATCATTCAGTTCATCTTCAAGTTCCTTCCTGTCTCCTCTTCCTCAGTCTTCTCAGGTTGGACTGCTGCACTCCTGCGGCAATCATTATTATCAGTCTGCCTTATCCTCAGTCTTCTCGTGAGTGCACCTGGAATATCCCTTGCTCTTCTGACTTCTACATGGATCTACTCCTTCCCATCTCCTACTCGAGCATACCCATCTTGAGTACCTGCTGCCTCATGTTCTTTCTTCGATCTGTGCTTTCCTTTTGGGGTTTTCCCCTATCCCATCATCATCCTTCCTACTCATCCTTCTTTTTAATGAATCCTTCTTCTTAACATGTACATCCTTAAATCAAACATTGTCAGCCTGGAGGGAAGGTGACCTAGGCCTTGGATCCTCAGAGGTTTCTTCCTTAAAAAGGTTTTTTTTCCTCTCCACCATACCAATGGTCATAATATTAGATAGAGTTAGTGCTTCTTTAGGTTAATGTGCTGTCTTAGGTTAATTATTTAGGTCCCACTGTTGGATGGAGGTGGATGGTGGCTCCTGCTTACCCCTGTCTCCTTAGGAAGTCCACCTTAATCATCTTGTCAGTTTGCATTCACTCACCATCCTTGCCTCTTCAATGCTCGACACCCAATGGGATATTCTTTTGGGCTTTTGGGGCCTTTTCCTAAATCATCTTTAGCTGACAAAATCATCACCATGTCACCTATGGGGAGAACCCTCCTCTAGGGTTCCTCGCATTGTACCCAAATAGGGTGGTATATCCCATGGATAGAGAGGCAGAAAGCCACAACATAAATCATATTCACAACATAAGTCAAGTCACACAAGCATCATCTCATCCAGTTGCATAAGCACAATCAAACTGTTTCTTTGGTTGTTGTGAGTGCCCATTTTTTCTACTGTTGTTATTATGTGTTAGCCATGAGCACCATACTCTGAGCGTGGCTTCCCTGCAAACTTGATACTGATATATGCATGTCTAACAATTTTTTATTAATTTAATTAAAATGTGATGACTGAGAAAGTCACAGTGAGTCAAAACTCATTTGAAAGTTCATTCCATGGGAGAGGGAACAGAGATAGTTACAAAAATACCAATCTTCAAAATCGATATTTTTGCAACATTTGTTACTTATTTTCTCTTAAAACAGCATGGTAAAAATGCACAAAAGTCGCAGTAGGTTCAATGCATGACCTGAGCATTAGAATCCCTCACTGTAGAGGCTGAACATGCCATTTATTTATATTTATTTAAAAATTTGATAACCGGGAAAGGCACACTAAGCCGAGGCTTATTTCCAGGTCCAACCCAGAAGCAGGGGAATGGGGAGTACTGATATGAAGAGCAAATACAATCATATAGATGTGCATAAACTAAAACAAAATACAAAACATAATGCAGAACAAAACCAGTAAGCAGTAGGAGGGAAAACCCCCTTGACCAAACACAGCATAGAGTAAACAAGAAAACATGGCAGACTGAGGGCACAATTACATGGCAGCCAATGTTTAACACACTGCAGAGCTAAGAAGTAGCTCCAAATGCATTAAGGCACACAGTGTGGGCCAAGGATACAAAGTGGCCCAGGTAGGGAGAAGGAGGTAGTAGAGGTGGACAAAAGAAACATAGAAACATAGAATCTGATGGCAGATAAGGACCACTTGGCCCATCTAGTCTGCCCATTTCTCTATCTAATGGATAACCTGCAGATCCTAGTTAACCAACAGCCTACTTCCTCCTACCCCACACTAGAATTGCCTTATGTCTGTCCCATGCATTCTTGAGTTCCCCACTGTTTTTGACTCTATGACCTCCTCCGAATGGCTGTTCCATGCATCTACAACCCTCTATGTGAAGAAATACTCCCTCACATTACCTCTGAGCCATCTCCCCCTCTATCTTCAGATTGTGCCCCCTTGTTCTTGCACATCTCTTTTTCTGAAAGATGCTACCCTCTTGGACTTTGTTGATTCACTTGAGGTATTTGAAAGTTTCTATCATGCCCCCCCTTTCCTCAAGGCTATACATCTTAAGCTGCTTTAGTCTTTCTTCATATGTCTTCTGGTGCAGACCCTGCACCATTTTGGTTCTCCTCCTCTGGACAGCCTCCACTTTGTCTATGTCTTTGTGGAGATGGGGTCTTCAGAACTGTACACAGTACTCCAGATGTGGTCTTACCAATTGTCTGTACAAAGGGCCAACAACCTCCTGTTTTCTACTGGTGATGCCTCTCCCTATGCATCCCAGTATCCCCCAGCCCTCCTTACTGCCTTCTCACATTGCTGGCCCACCTTTAGGTCATCTGATATGACTACCCATAGGTCCCCTTCCATTTTTGTTGCTGTCAGTATCTCACCCCCCACTATGTACTTTTCCCCTGGGTTTTTGTTTCCCACATGCATTGCTTTGCACTTCTTTGCATTGAATCCAAGCTGCTTCTATGTACTCAACAATTCTTTCCTTCAGATGTGATTCCATCATTTTCCCTACCGCTGAGGTCACTCTGACAGGTCTTTTGTTTCCTGCCTCTGTCTTGCTCCCATTTTTGTGAAGGGGAATCACATCCACCCTCCACCATTCCTCAGGTACCACACCATCCTCCCATGATTTATTAAAAAGGGTAGTCAGTGGTGTTACTAGTTCTTCCCTTAGTTCTTTTAGAATTCTGGGGTGAATCCCATCAGGCCCCATTGCTTTATTCACCTTCAGTTTTAAGAGTTCTTTCAGAACCTTTTCTTCTGTGAAAAGACTAATATCAACCCCCCATCCACAGTGCTTCTATTGACTGGATTAGGTATCTCCCCCTTCTCTTCCATTGTGAATACTAAGCAGAAGTATTTGTTCAGTATACCTGCTTTTTCACTGTCACTTTCTGCCCAACCACCTTCCGCTTTATTCAGCTTCAGTATCCCTGCTAAAGTCTTTCTTTGCTCCCTAATGGACCTATAAAAGCTTTTATCCCCCTTCTTAACCAAGTTGGCTATCTTTTCATCAGTTTGGGCATCTGCTATCCTGACTGCCTTCCTCACTTCCTTCTGCATTAACTGGTAGAGTTCTCTGTTCTGCTCCTCTGTGTTTCCTTATACTTCCTGAATGCTATCTTTTTCTACCTAACCTTCCCGATGGTGGTTTTGTTTTTCTCCATTGTTGCTTCACCCCACCTTCTTGCCTGTTTGCTAGTGCTTTTCTGAGACACTCTCCCATTTTGACAAAATCAGATCTCCTGAAGTCCAGTACCTTCACTTTTGCATGGCTTGACTCTACAGCTAAGTTTATCATGAACCACACTGTTTGGTTGTTGCTTGTTCCCAGATGGCTACCCACTTCAAGATCGGAGATCCTCTCTCCATCCCCATTTGAGAGTACCAGGTCTAAGATTGCTCCCTCCCAGGTGGGTTCCAAAGCTAGCTGCCTGAGGCATTCACCCTGTAGGCCATTTGAGAATGGCACTGCTCTTGGATCTGGCTCTAGCAAAGGTGCTCCAGTTAACATCTGGCATATTCAGGTCCCCAATCAGCAGTATCTCCCCTTTCTCTGTCATCCTAAGGATGCCCTCTGTCATTTCCTTGTCCATTTCCTGCCCCTGGGATGGGGGCCTGTATACAACCCCTGTACAGATTGTGGTGCCATTTCCAGTCTCCAGGGTGACCCACAGTGCCTCCTCTCCTCCCTGTTTACCCTTTAGTTCTGTAGCTTTAATCCCTTCCCTTACATAGAGAGATACTTCTCCTCTTCTTCTCTCCCTGTCCCTCCTGTAGATTGTGTACCCCGGTATGTTTACATCCCAGTCATGGTTCTTTGTGTACCATGTTTCTGTGACTGCCATGATATCCAGGCATCCCTCTTCAATCAAGGCCACCATTTCAGGGAGCTTTTTCCCTAGACTACGGGTATTGGTACTCATTAGCCTCCATTTTTTTATGGCTTTATTTCTTTTTGCCCCATCCCTGTGTTACTGCCTTTGTCTTTGTCTCTGTTTACCTGTGCCCTCCCCCTATCAATTGATCTATATTGGTGTTTACCTCACTAATTACCCTGATTTTTGGGAGGGGCCTGGGATTTCCCTTCTCCTTTTCAGTGCCTTCCCCTTTGGCTAGTTTAAATGCTTGCCAATGAAGCATTTAAACCTATCACCTATGATCCTGGTTCCCCTCCTAGATATATGCAGACCATCGCACCAGTATAGGCCTGCATCCCTCCAGGTGGAGCCCCAGTCCCCAATGAAGCCAAATAATTGAGCTCTGCACCAGTTTTTAAACCAGTCATTGAATCCCATGGTGCAGAGTACCCTAGCTTCATCCATGCCATAGACAGGTAGCACGTCTGAGAAAGTTGCCCTGTGTTCTACTTGTCTAAGGCCCCTCCCTAACTCCACAAACTCCTGTTCCACTGCTCTGATCCCATTCTCAGCCAGGTCATTTGTCCCTAGGTGGATAATGACATCCAGCTGACTCCATCTTGCAGTTGCTCCCATGATCCTGAGGATTCATTTCCTGTCCCTCCAAGCCATGGCTCCGGGCAGGCACCTAACCTCTCTTTCCCCACCCTCCCCCCCAAATTCTACCTCCTAACTACTGAGTCACCCACCAGGAGTTCTTTCCTTCCCCTGTGGGTCCCGTGCTACCCTCCTCTGGGTCTCCATTGTGGAGGCTGCCAGCATCTTCTTGGTCTCCACTGTGGATGACTCTATAAAGGAACCATGCTCTTCCACAGTGCTGAATGAGTTGTGGAGAAGCACAACTGGAGGGATGCACCTCTGTTCCACCACCCTCAACCTTCCTGAGCCCATCATTGTCCAACCACTCCTCTTTCTTGGCAACCTCTGAGGTAGTGGTGGTGGCTTGGGTGGTCCCTGGGTGGGGGAGCCAGTTTCCTGAATCCTTGCCAGATCAACATGGAGACAAACAACCTCCTCCCTCAGACCAGAGAGGTACCTGCAAATAGGGCAGCAATGTAGTCTCCAGAATGTCTCCCGGAAGACTGCTGCTCCACAACCAGTGCATTGCACCACTTCCCAAAAAAGAGGAGGAAGAACTGGGTGGAAAGAGTGAGGAGTGAGAGGGGCTGGTACAGGTGGGAGAGTAGGGAGCAGGAAAAAGCTTTAGCAGATGTTTAAAGGCCTGATGAGAGGGAAAGAGGTGAAGTGAAGAGGTAAGTGTGTTCCAGGGAGAGGAGAGATGATATGAGAAGGCAGTTTGCCCAGCACGCAAGTGGGTGTGGGAATGGCAAATGTGCAGGGATCCCTGGAGCACAGGGAATAAGAGGAGAAGACATTGGGGGAGAGGAGACAGGAGAGGTATGATGGAAGTGAGTTAAACCAGTAAAGTACCATGTCATGTAGGTGAGGTGCTCACTTCTGCATACTGGTGAGGGGCAAAAAGCAATATTGGTAATGGATAGGAAGGCAGCTGGACTCCCCCCCCTCCAGGTTAGAGGAAGGGTGTAGCCTAATTATCAGGGTGGGAGACAGAAGGAATGTTAGAGGAGAAACTGAGGAGGAGAATAATAACTGGAATGGATACTGAGTTGACAAAACCAAAGATACAATAAATCAGCCCAGTCAATGTAAAAGTTACCCATCGACTGGTTAAAGTATTCCACAGTGCAACAGATACCAGAGAAACGACATGCTGATTTAGAAATAAATGACTTTACACTGGATATGTCAGAATGTTAAATCAAATCACACATTTTATTATGTAGAATTTAATCCTACAAGTGTCATATTATATTAATTTAAAAACAGTAGACATAAATCCAGCCTCTTAACTGACTAACTGGCAGAAATGCACTCTGGAGGTTAGGATACCTTTCAGTATTTATACCCTTTGCAGTTTTACACACAGAGGTGTAGTTACCTGATCTTCTTTCCCCATCATGCATTATTGTTTAATTATTTCAATGTAGTTCATTTCATATGCTACTTATACATCTCCTTTTTCAAAGCTATAAATTTAACTTAGTATTTATAGGAAGATGTAATGGTTTCTGCTTGAATTTGGCTACACAGAAGCTTTGTGATACCTCATAACCTTGCAAAAGTATGCAAATTACTACAGTTATGGGATCAGAACTGTTGAGAAAGCATATCTTGCAAATCAGAACTGTAAAGATGAAACGGATAATAGAAGCTATGGAGTGAAATACAAGGCAGTGTTCCACTTGAGGGGTCTCCCTGACATCAAAACTGGGAGACAGCAATGTGAGCCATTTGCAATGTCAGTGGAATCCTGACAGTAGCTTTTCAGTTTAAGAAGATATATTACTGCATAATGTCTATTCAAAAATGCATACTTCAGTTTTACCATTCCAGGTGTAAAAGGAAAAGAAAGATCTTTCATTGGTGAAATGGTCAGTTCTACTGATGTTGATGAATTTGTATTCCCACTTTCAGTGATGTTAGTTAATGGGTATTAAAAGTTTTAAAGAATAAAATACATTAACACAAAATAACATACCTATGGAGGACAATATTACTGCCTTGTAAAACATGACTCAGGTGCACAGGTTGAGGGGAATGCATTGTTTTAAAGAATAAGTGTGAAACATGACTGTAGTACTTCAGGTATCCTGCACCAGGGTGGCAAGATGTTTAATTTCAACATACCATACATGTTTATTTTTCATGTTGAAGATAAACACTACATCTAGAAATGTGATATCACGTGTATATTTTCAGTAGTGCTGGTTATTAATTTTGTGGTAGGATGAGTAATGTGGATTATAGTATGGTGCAAAAATAAAATTTTACATGAGTAGACAATTATGGTGAAATTACCACTTTTGTTAAATTTTGCAAGAAGTTAGGAAATGTTAATGGGATTTCACCAATAAATAATATGAGAGATGTTACAATGTTTTTCCACATTTTGTAGATTCCATGACCCATCTAAGAAGAAGTATGCATTCCATGTTTTAGGTCTCCAAGGTCTGATAAGTTATAAGTGGCTAAACATTTTAGAAGATTTAAGTTTCACAAACAACAGAATTGTAACATTTTGAACCCCATTTACTTTTAAATTATTTATCTGAATGTCACCTTGTTTTGCAGTTTACAAGACACTTCCACATACAGTGTCCACACTAACTGTCAGAGCTCTATCTCAAAGGACTGTCATGCTATTAGCAGTTTCATTGTACAGAAATGTTCATAACATTTCAGAAATTGGTAAACTGCCAGATTTTACAATCTAGTGATTTCACAACTACTTAGACAAAGAGAGTGATGGCAAACCCCATACGTGCTGTGCTGTGGATTAGCAGAGACTGCTAACAATTTTATGCTTGATGGTAAGGTATAAAATGTATGCAGTCTAAGCCAGTGGGCTGTTCATATCAGTGAGACTTGCAAGTGAGTTTAAAATGTTACTGCACTTAGAAACATAGAAACATAGAAACATAGAAGTTGACGGCAGATAAGGACCGCAAGGCCCATCCAGTCTGCCCATTTCTTTTTTCTACCTTATAAATGTGCCATCGGCCTTTGCTCTGTCAGTGGCCTATCTATTCATAGTCATTTGTATTGCTCCCTTATGCCTATCCCATGCCTGTTTGAAGCCCTGCACTGTATTCATAGCCACCACTTCTTGTGGTAAGCCATTCCATGCATCCACCACCCTTTCTGTGAAAAGAATTTCCTCACATTCCCCTTAATCAGCCTCTAATCTCATGCTGTGTCCTGTTGTCCTGCTATTTTCTTATATTTAAACATGTTAGACTCTTTCACCTTGTTTATGCCCTTAAGGTGTTTGATTGCCTCGATCATATCACCTCTCTCCTCCTTTGCTCAAGGGTATACATATTGAGCTCCTTTAATCTGTCCTCATATGTCTTCTGATGCAGTCCCTGCACCATTTTGGTTGCCCTTCTCTGACTGCCTCAATTTGGTTAATGTCCTTGTGAAGGTGTGGCTCCAATACTGCACGAGTACTCCAGATGGGTCCTAACCAGTGTCTTGTACAGAGGGATTATTACCTCCCTCTTATGACTTGTGATACCCCTACTAATACACCCTAACACCCCCCTAGCCTTACCTACTGCTTTAGAGGTATGCTTGGTTGATTTTAGGTCATCAGTGATGATGATGCCCAAGTCTCTTTCTTCCTTTGTGACTGCTAGCAACTCCCCTCCCAGCCTATAGGTGGCTTCAGGGTTTCTCTTCCCTATGTGCATGATTTTGCACTTCTTGGCATTAAATCCCAGTTGCCACTCTTCAGACCATTCTGCTAGTTTATCCAGATCTCTTCTCATTCTGCCCACCCCATCTGGATCATCTACTCTGCTGCAGATCTTGGTGTCATCTGCAAACAGACAAGCCTACCCTCTAGTCCATCTGCAAGGTCACTAATGAAGATGTTGAAGAGGACTGGCCCCAGGACTGATCCCTGAGGTACCCCATTGTGACTTGCATCTCTTCTGACTGTATACCATTTACCACCACTCTCTGTTTTCTGCCTCACAACCAGTTTGCCACCCAGTTGACCAACTTCTGACCCACCCTGAGCCTACCCAGCTTATTTATCAATCTTCTATGTGGAACAGTGTCAAAGCTTTGCTGACGCCAAGGTAGGCGACATCAACTGCTCCCCTTGGTCCACCACTCTGGTTACCCAGTCAAAGAAATCTATGAGATTAGTTTGACAGGACTTTCTTTGTAAACCCATGCTGTCTTGGATCCTGTGCCCTATGGATTCCAGGTGTTGCACTATCCTTTCCTTAAGGAGTGCCCATAATCTTGCCCACTACTGAGGTGAAGACTGACTGGTCTGTAGTTCCTGCCTCCTCCCTGCTACCACTCTTGTGGAGCAGGATCACATGAGCTATTCTCCAGTCTTCTGAGACCTCTCCTGCTCAGAGACTCACTAAACAATTCTGCTAATGGCTCTGCTAGTTCCTCCTTTAGCTCCTTAGGTACCCTGGGATGTATGCTATCAGGTCCCATTGCCTTATCCACCCTGAGCTTAGCAAGCTCTTGTAGGACCCTTTCTTTTGTGAAGGGAGTAGTGCTCACCTCCTCCCCCTGTGTCCATGATGCTGAGCTGTGGACCCTGCCCTACCTTCTCTTCAGTAAATACTGAGCAAAGCATCCATTTAGGATAGATGCCTTTACAGGTCCTCCTCCTCACATGCTCCCTTTTCTCCATTAAGCTTAGCAATACCCCTCTGGACTTTCTCCTTTCACTAATGTATCTATAGAAAGTCTTGTCACCTTCTTTTACTGTTCGTGCTAGTGTTTCCTCAGTTTGGGACTTTTGCCTGCCTTACTGCCTTCCCTGCTTCCCTTAGGGCAGTTTGGTATGCCTCCCTATCTTCATCCCGCTGTGTTCCCTTATATTTCCTGAAGGCCAGCCTTTTGGCTCTGACTTTTCTGCTACTGTATTTGAGAACCAAAGTGGTTTCCTCTTCTTTGCACTTCTTTTCTGTCTAACACAATGGGATGTTGCTTCAATATTGCATCCTTAATGCTTGCCCACTTTGCCTGTACCCTCTCACCTGTGTTTCTTTTTGCCAGGGCTAGCGTAACTCTGTTGGCCATCTTATCAAAGTCAGCTCCTCTGAAGTCCCATATTTTTGCCTTGGAATGGGATGATTTAGATGTAGTAGCCAAATTGAACCATACCATGTGATGGCCACTGGCCCCCAGGTGACCTTCTACCTGGAGATCTGTGAGAAATCATCCTCCCTTTCTATTTCTCTTACCAGAAAATAGATGAATTTGTAACCACCAGTGCCATGAGAGTGATTGGGTCAGCTGAGAGACTTAATATAGAGGACTGAGGTGTAGAAGAAAGACTGGAGATGGATTGGATTAATGCATGGATGTGGAATATCTGTGATATAGTCAAGTGAGGAAGACAAGGAAATTACTGGGGTTTCCATGGCTGTATTGGTATTGAGTGATGTATTCAAAAGGGAGGACTGCAGGGAAAATACAAAGAAAAGACCAATGAGTTACAGAAGATAAAGGACTTATATGAACTGCAAAAATTTAAAATAATCAATTTATGAAGCAATTCAAAGGATGACAGCTGGTTATAGGACAATGAAAAGCAAACTCATAAGGGAAGCAATAACAGGTGAAGTGTTTTGCTTGTGGCTTCATTTGCACACTATAGATATATGTTGAGATAAAGATTTTTATTTTTCTATTCTTTTCATTTAATATTGTCTTTTTGGTCATAATGAGGTTATCATGTAATTGTTTCATTGATTTAAAATTTGAAAATGATCAATAGGGGCTTGCCACGTCATTTTCATATTGACTACTAAGGTATGTCACACAGTTTAGTCACTTAAATTAGGGGGTGTCAATTACAATTCTAGATCGAGACAGCAAACACTTCGGCTTGAGACTCAGACTGAAAGGCAATGGAGGGAGATCTGCAGTAAGTGAGGGTCATTGTCATTTGCATTTGAGCTAAAGATATACATTTAATCTTGTAGCAGCATATAGTAGAGAACAAACTAACGTACATTTCCTTATGCGAGGGTGACTCACAAGTGCCAGGTACTTTTTAAATAAACAGATTTCTAGATGAAGGCTGAATGCTTTATCTGCCAGTAGTTGGCATTTCAGTGATGTGGACATAAGTTGAAGACTGTATAATATGCAGTATTATATAATTCAGTTAGATAAAATGGATTTTAAGCCACCATAAACTTAGCTATCATATTCTATGCTAAAACTCAAAGCCTTTTTGATTTTATGCATATCTTTGCTATAGTTAGTGTATAAAAATTCCTTTCTTTTTTATTTTTTAAACAAAGTCTTTATTAAGGGAATGCAAAACATAACATAAATAAAATCCATAGTGAGCATTATTACAGCAAATTCTCATTTACCTTTATCACTCTAATAACAGCTAAAACCTTAATACAAATAGTTGTTTGTCTACTTCATTTTTAATAAACGCTTGTAAAATCTTCTGAATTCAAAACACTGTAAGGTTCATCACCTTAATAACTATATATTTCATAGTCTACACTTAGTGTGGATTAACCCATTAGTTTAGATGGAAAAACATTGGAGGAAGGGTTCACATATAGCATTAAATCTTTGCAAGTTGGAGTTGGCAACGTGTGACAGTGTCTCATATTCCATTACTTTAGTAAGGGCTGCAAGCCAGTTTGAGAATGTGGGAGGCAAATCAGAATGCCATTGGAGAAAAATTTGCCTTTTAGCCTCTAAGGCCACTGGGTATAGCCAATGCTGGCCAGCACAGAGGAGTCTAGCGTTATCTAATGGGCAACTCAGCATCCAAAATATGGGATCTGACTGTAATTCCACTCCTGAAACCCTCTGACACAAATGACTAATTTGGTTCCAGTAATGTGTAAGTGTGGGGCATGTTCACAAGATATAGGTCAGGGTTCCGTCTTATTGATGGCAATGCCAACACTCATTAGTAGGCATTAAGTGCATCCATAAAAGTGCTGCTGGGGTATGATATAGAACACAGAAACATAGAAGTCGATGGCAGATAAGGACCATAAGGCCCTCCAGTCTGGCAATTTTTCCTACTTTATGAATGTGCCGTAGGCCTTTACTCTGTCAATGGCCTATTTATTCATACTCATCTGTATTGTTCTCTTATGCCTATCCCATGCCTGTTTAAAGCCCTGCACTGTTTTCATATCCACCACTTCCTGAGGTAAGCCATTCCACACATCCATTATCTTTTCTGTGAAAAAGAACTTCCTCACATTACCCCTTAATCAGCCTCCCTCTAATCTTATGCTGTGTCCTCTTGTCCTGCTATTTTTCTTCTATTGAAACATGTTTGATTCTTTCACCTTGTTAATTACCTTAATACGTTTGAATGTTTTGATCATATCACCTCTCTCCCTTCTTTGCTCTAGGGTATGCATATTGAGCTCCATTAATCTGTCCTCATATGTTTTCTGATGCAGTCCCTGCACCATTTTGTTTGCCGTTCTTTGTACTGCCTCCATTTTGTTAATGTCTTTGTGCAGGTGTGGCCTCCAGTACTGCACACAGTACTGCAGATGGGGCCTAACCAGTGTCTTGTAATAAGGGATTATTACTGTACCTCCCTCTTATGACTTGTGATACCTCTCTTATACACCCCAACTTCCCTCTAACCTTACCTACTGCTTTAGTGGTCTGCTTGGATGATCTCAGGTCATCTGTTATGATAATGCCCAAGTCTTTTTCTTCCCTTGTGATTGCCAGAAACTTCCCTCCCAATCTATAAGTAGCTTCATGGTTTCTCTTCCCTATGTGATTGATTTTGCACTTTGCGTCAAACCCCAGTTTAAAATCTTAGACCATTTTGCCAGTTTTTCCAGTTCTCTTCTCATTCTGCCCACATCATCTGGATCATCTACTTCTTTGCAGATCTTGGTGTCAACTGCAAACAGGCAAACCTTACCCTCCAGTCCATCTGCGATGTCATTGGTGAAGATATTGCAGAGGACTAGCCCCAAGACTGATCCCTGAGGTACCCCACTTGGGACTTGCATCTCTTCTGACTCTATACCATTTATCACAAAACTCTGTTTTCTGCCTGTCAACCAGTTTGCTACCCAGTTGATCAATTTCTGACCCACCCTGAGCCTACCCAGCTTAATAATCAATCTTCTATGTGGAACAGTATCAAACGCTTTACTAAAGTCAAGGCAGGTGACATCAACTGCACCCCCTTGGTCCACCGCTCTGGTTACCCAGTCAAAGAAATCTTTGAGATTAGTTTAACAGGACATTCCTGTTGTAAACCCATGCTATCTTGGATCCAGTGCTCTTATGGATTCCAAGTGTTGCACTATCCTTTCCTTAAGGGGTGCATCCATAATCTTGCCCACTACTGAGGTAAGACTGACTGGTCTATAGTTCGCTGCATCCTACCTGCAGCTACTCTTGTGGAGTGTGATCACATGAGCCCTTCTTGAGTCTTCTGGGACCTCTCATGTGCTCAGAGACTAACTAAGCAGTTCTGCTAATGGCTCTGCAAGTTCTACCCTTAGCTCCTTTAATACCCTGGGATGTATGCCATCAGGTCCCATTGCCTTGTCAACTCTGAGCTTAGCGAGCTCTTGTAGGGCCCTTTCTTTTGTGAAGGGACTTGTGTACGTCTCCCTTCCCCCGTATTCATGGTGCTGAGCAGTGGGTCCTGCCCTACATTCTCTTCAGTAAATACTGAGCAAAAGTATCTTTTAGGATAGATGCTTTTCCTTGGTCTTCCTCCACACATTCCCACTTATCCCTTTTGATCTTAGCAATACCCCCTCTGGACTTTCTCCTTTCACTAATGTATCTATAGAAAGTCTTGTCCCCTTCTTTTAGTGTTTGTGCTATTTTTTCCTCAGTTTGGACCCTTGCCTGCCTTACTGCCTTCCCTGTTTCCCTTAGGGCAGTTTGGTATGCCTCCCTGTCTTCATCCTGCTGTGTTCCCTTGCATTTCCTGAAGGCCAACCTTTTGCCTCTGACCTTTTCTGCTACTGTTTTTGAGAATCAAAGTGGTTTCCTCCTTCTTTTGTTCTTGCTTTTCTCCCTAACACAATGGGATGTTGCTTCAAGTATCACATACTTAATGCTTGCCCACTTTGCCTGTACCCACTCACCTGTACTTCTTCTTGCCTGGGCTAGCTTAACTCTGTTGGCCATCTTATCAAAGTCAGCTCCTCTGAAGTCCCATATTTTTGCCTCTGAATGAGATGATTTAGTTCCAGTGGCCAAATTGAACCAGATCATGTGATGGTCACTGGCCAACAGGTGACCTTCTACCAGGAGATATGTGATCCTTTCCCCATTAGCCATTACTAGATCCAGGATAGCCCTGCCCCTTGTGGGTTGTTGTACCAATTGTTTGAGGCCTTCCCCCTGCAGGAAATCCACCATGTGTCTAGTTCTGGCAGATGTTCCTTGTTGGTATTGACCATTCTGTATCTGACATGTTGAAGTCTCACATTATCAGAACCTTCCCTTTAGCTGTCATGTTTTGTATATATTCAAACAGTAATGTGTCCAGAGGTGCAGGATCTTCTTCTGTATCTGGTGGTAATACTTATCCCTAAACTGGAGGTGGGCGTCTCTGAGCATCCTTTCCCAGGTCTCTGGGGTAATAGGCATTCACAGCTCTGTCTCCCACTCCACCCTACAGTTGCACAGGTCAGGAATAAGGCTACAAGAGATACTTATAAATTCTGCCTCTAGGCATTGTGGATTACTCATCCAGCTCTCAATATTATGAGGTAGTGTGTCTCTCCCTGGATTCCCCACCTGGGTAATACTCTTACACAATGCACTGTGGAGTTGGAGGTAGTGCCACAAGTCTGTCTATGGAAAAGGAAAGATGTGGACTACATTTTGAAAGGAGTCTGAGTTAGTTGAGGATGGGACAATCAACTATCCTACTGCCTGAATTCCCCTTGCTGCCCAACGTGGCCAATCCAGAGAACATGACTCTATAATAATATATGAATTGTGCCTTAAGTGTTCCCACTTCCCCTGAATGTGATGCTCCCAGTGATATTGTTTTACCAATGTCCCCCATGTCTCAGTAGCAATCACAGTCATGGGTGAATCTTGGGACTGGTGAACCCTTTTCTGGGGCATATTTTGTGATGTCCATGGTAGTCACACACCCAGCCCTCTTTCAACATCCAACCACACCAGGTGCTTGTCAGTTGGGGCTGTAACCAACATATGTTATACTACCTCCATGCTGCTTGGTTGTATGCTCAAAGCCACAGAAGTGCCCATCCCCTGCATGTCCTCGGTGCTCTGAGCTTCTGCAGACTAAACCAGGGCATTTGTCCTTCCCACAAAAAGGATGCAAAAAGTTTTTCAAATCTTTGACATTTATTTTTAGGGATGGGTACAGGAAGGCTGTTTAGGAAGAATAAGTGTTTGTGGAAGGTCATCATTTTATATGCAGCTGCCCCTCCCTCCCCTCCTCCTCCCCAAAGGACAATTTTTAGTTTATTTCGTTGCTTAAACTCTGCTTCAGGTTGGAATGAAGAGGGTTGAGGTTAATATCAACAATGGTCCTGATAGTTGCTGTGAGGAAGATGCCCAGATAATTAATCTTATGTTGTTGCCATGAGAGCCCCAGCTGTTGGAGGTGCATCTCTAGAGTGACTTTATTCATTGGGAGTACCTCAATTCTGGTCCACTTATCCCTGAGCCCCAGAAGGGACTTGAATTCATTCAGGACATCCAGGGCTGCTGGAAGAGAAACAGAGGGGTTTGAAACTTCAAGAAGGAGATCATCTGGGAAAGCTAACATTTTAATGTGGGTGGCTCTGCATTAGATACTCTCTGTCTCTGGGGATTGCCTGATCTTGCATGCTATGGGTTCCATCACAGGGAGGAACAAGAGAAGGAGAGGGCACAGTCTTGATTGGTGCCCCTCTTAAAACAGAATAGAGAGGAAATTAGGCCATTTATGATCAGGCATCCTGTGATTGAGGAATAAAGTATTTTCACCCATGTTGTGAATGCTGGGCCAAATCCCATTTTGCACATGACTTGAAACAGGTTATACTACTTCACTGAGTCAAAAGCTTTCTTAAAATCAATGCTTGCAATGAGACAAGGGATGTCATTGTCTGAAGCTACCCATATAGCATTCAGTATAGCCTTGATGTTGTTCATTGCCATCCAGAAATTAACAAACCTTGTTTGATGTCCATCAATACATCCTGATATGACACCTCCAAGCCTAAAAACCATGATCTTGGCATCTATTATCTTAACATCCACATTGAGCAAAGAAATGGGGTGATAATTTGCTACTAGCTGGGCATCGCAGCCTGGTTTAGGTAGTAACATTACAGGCTCACTGTACAAATAGGACACTACTGTGGGTTCTCAGACCTTCAAACACCACCCGTTCCATAATAAATTCCCACCTTTGGCTAACACAATACTCCAATTTATGTTCCCACACCGCTCTCTCAACTTGCACATGCTCCAACAGTCCTTGATCCTACCTCTGTGACTCTCTCCCCATCCTTTCTACTCACTCTTTTCTGTCCTTTCCTCATCACCTCCAACCCCCCACTCTATTCACACCCTTACCTCATACTTATCCTCTCCTCTCCTTTTCCTTCCTTCCTTCCTTCCTTCCTTCCTTCCTTCCTTCCTTCCTTCCTTCTGCAGTTGCTCTCTCAACTCCTGTTTTTCTCCAGCCCCTCCACTTCTCACATCCATCTTTAACCTGCTCCTAGACAGTAGATAAAGGACCTAGATAGTGACAATGCCTGGCTCATGGCAGCTACTTCAGCTTCTCATACTGGTTTTTGTGTAAATTCTGTTTATATCAGTTTGGGCTGTATCTGTCCTGACATGATGGTATTCCTTTGTAATTATTTTATATTTCTATATTTGTGGAACTGTATCTGTCTTATTTTGCCTCATTATGAGGAACCTTTGTAAACAAGCTCCCAGCCCAAAGATGTTTTCTGATAATTCAAATAAATAAATAGATAAAACATTATTAGGGCTTTTGTCATGGACTGTGGCAGGGTATGCCCAGAAAACATGTCCCTCAGCTAATTTAGAAGGTGACCAGACAGTTGGGTCATGAAGACCTGATACAATTCAGTTGGCAGGCCATACAGACCTGTTTACTTTCTCTTGGGAAGCACCTTAATGGCTGATCTGATTTCCTTGATGGTTATAGGGGCAATCAAGGATGCCACCTGCTGTTCAGTGATTATTCCAGTTAGAAAGGACTTACGATGCACCTGTCTTTCATGGGCATGTGATGAATACAATTCTGTATAAAAATGCTCAAAAACTTTGTCTATATCATTAACACACGGCCTGAAAGTAGGTGGATAGAGACAATGTGAGTGATGTTGCGCTACACTTTAATGTGGTAGGCTAACAGTCTACTGGCTTTTTCTCTAGACTCCCAGTATCTTTATGCTGTTCTGTTCAATACTCACTTGGCTGCATTGGGAATTTCTCTGATAATGCAACAGCAGCAGGTCCCAGTGTGGCTGAGGTGAGTGATTAGGACGCTTATTAAACTCTTTCTGTTTTAGGGCTGCCTCCAGTTGTCTGAGTTCTGCTGTCCACTGATTCTTTACATAAGTGGCAAACCTGATTATACACCCTCTCATATAGGCCTTGAAGGTATCCCTCAAGACAGCTCAAGATAAGTCAGTTAAATCATTAAAAGCAAAAACATTCATCTGTTTCATTCATGAGCCATGTGGGGAATTTTTTTGTGCATGAGGAGGTATGTGTCCATCTGCCACCTGGAAGTTTTGGGTGATTCTGGGCCTATTAATAATGCAAGAGTAGTACAGGTATGGGCCAAGATCATGATCAGGCCTATAGAGGCTTGCAGTACATCTGGAAGCTGTGTGGCAGGGTTAAGAAAGAAGTTGATCGGACTACCCATGTTATGTGGTACTGAAGGAAAGGTGACATACCTTTATGTAGGATGTAGACTCCCCCAGGGATCTATCAACTTGTGTTCTGCAGTCATGTAAGGGGGGCACTATGGGGGTACTCTGTAGCCCAATGAAAACTATATGGATGACAAATGCCCTCTGGGACAGCCCTTGGATGGAGACTGCGGGCATTAATATGGTCACCAAATCCAAGCATCCCAATAAGGTGAGGATTTACTCTTACAGCACACTTATCCTCCTAGTATATATCCAGCTTAATCAATCATAGATATGGGTCCACGAAATAATCCTGAATTGGAAATATTACATTACCCAACATAAAACACCATACAAACCATACAAATATAATAACACAGGCCAGCAATGTTATTTGCACCATACCTAAATCTTTCATGAATTTTGTTTAAAACTACCTTGAAGTGAGACAGTCCAAGATTTACCATAGGTATATCCTATGGATCCTAACAGCTACTGCTAGTCTCTTGAACTTACTGATCCCAAGAACTTCAGTTGAGTTTGCAGTCCTTCCTCAGACCCAGAAAGCTTTATCAGAACCTGAAACAACTGGGGCTGTCCCAGTGGCATGGAGGGCAGAAGTGTCACAAAGTGCTTTACCTCCTGCCATGCCAGTGACTGAGGTTTGTAAACAGACTTGTGTCATCAGGGGTGGATTGGGGAGGTAGAAGATTGAGCATGTGAGTGACTGCTCTCCTCTCCTCTCCCAGTAAGAGGTGGCTCATCATTCGGGCCTCAGCTGCTTGCAGGAGGAGGTCAGGGGGTAAAGCATATCAGGGAGGCAAAATATGAGAGGGCACTGGGGGGGTCATACAATAGGCATGCCTCCATACATGAGTCTTATGCTTCGAAGGAGGGATAGGACAGAAATTTGAAAATGAGCACTGGGGGCTTTATAAAGCCCAACTCAGCTGTCTCCTTGCCTGCACCACTGCACAGTGAGTGACCTGCTCCACCTTGGACTTGATGTACTAGGGGGGAGGATGGCAATCCCTCCTCGGCCCTGTCACAAGAGGGGAACTCATGGGGAGACTTCTGAACAAGTACTTAGCAGGAGAGCTAGCCTTGGGGGCTGGGGATCAAGCTGATGCAGCTGCCCCCCAGATGTAGGAGGATACATTTTTATATGAAAAGGTGGAGCTACAAGTTATCAAAAGTAAAAATATGTTCAAGCATTTGTAATCATGAAAGCATTTATTTCCTAAGACCTTACTAAATGTCAGTTTGTCAAAAAGAAGATCAAGTTCAAGTGCCAGCAGCTTGCAACACAGAGTCCGGCCACTTATCCCCTCCCCCCCATCGCTTCAGTGTCAGGTATAATTGTCCTCAAGCTGCATCTGCCCACAATAGTTGAGAGCTTGTGAAATCTTGCTGTGGGACCTAGTGTTGTTGGTATAGAGGTGGCACTGATGAGATGGTGGTCTGGAAGAACAGTTACCATCTTCGGGAGGGTGGATCTGTCTGGCAGTGAATCTATTCCTGAGGAATCAGCATTCAATGCTCTGGATCCTGTGCTCCTGCTTCTGTTGGTATGGGTTGCTGTTGGCAGGACTCCAGAATTGTTTGTGTGTATTTTTTTGTGCTTTTTGCCTTCTTCTCTGCCACTGCTCCAGGGGTGCCGTGCTGGCAGTTGGGGCAGAAGAATAGGGGACAGAATCCATTTGTTGACTATCTTGTGCCAGCCTAGGATTGCCGTGATACTATTGGTGCTGCATGCTGGATGGTGGGGGGATATTTGTTGCCACCCACGTTCAAAGGATGTAGTTTCCATGGGATCAGTGAAGTCAGGGAAGACCGCATTTCTTTTTTTATTATATGTGGCTGGGTAGGTCATCCTGTGTCACATCCCTAGCTTCTGGAGTGAGTGTCAGAGGTTGCTAAATGCTGACCTCTTCTTTGTAAGCTGAGCTGAGTAATCATCAATGAAGACACCCGTTGTCCATGCTGCATAAAGGGACCATTCTCTCAAGCAATTTTTTAAAAGTCTCTCCTTGGTGGAATACTGCAAGAAAAGTGCTAGGATTAGTCTTGGCTTCTCCTCTGCTTTCAGCCAGGGTGCCAGGAAGTGGTGTGCCCATTGTACTGTACTTCTAGGGACCAATTTTTGAGACCCAGCAGTTCACATAATGTATTGAATAAAGTCCTACATACATTTTCCTTCTGCGCCTTCTGGTACTCCAATTACTCAGCTATTACTTCTTTGGCTCCCACACTCCATATCATCCAATTTACTCCACAGCAAGGCAGTCTCCACCTTCAGAAGTTGGATTTCAGTGTCCCATTTATCCCATTGGAGGTTGAGCTGCTGGAGCATAGTTTCCATATCAAAAAATCTGAGGCTGAGGTTTTCCATTGTAGATTCTAAACTTGTTATCAATTTCTTCACTCCAGTCTTCTCTGTCAGGATTTTTTTGAACATTAACTTGATAGACTGCTTAACCTCCAGTCCTTCAGTAACAGCCACTGCACTCATTTTGTCCCCTGCTATGACAGTGCTATTTTAAGAAATATGTTTCTGAGAGGAAGATTTAGCCACAGCTTTGCAGTAAAGGTACTGGGCCCGATTCTAACATGCATGTCACAACTCACAGGCGTATGCGAGTTGTGAAATGCGCCGCTGTGCCAAGAACCCTGCACCCTATTCCAAGACAGGCAGGGTCCCTGGTACTTATGTCCTGCAACTTGTGGCAGCCACAGGGTTGCACCAAGGGAATGGCACAATGGACCTGGGTGCCACAAGCCACAGATCACAATGGACAGCCCCTTGAACCTCATTCCAGCCACGGAAAAAGCCTGTGAGCCCCTGTGGGCTATGGGGGGGAGTGTGGCAGGGGTGTAAGGGTGGTTCCAGAGAAAACAGACCTGGGTGCTGGTGGGTGGCACCCTAGAATTGAGGGGTGGCATCTATGTGATGGGGGTTGTCCGTTAGGCAAGTCTGTGTGCGTGTTGTGGCACTGTAGGGGGGGGAACCACTGACTGGCATGGACAGATGCCTTTTAGACCAGCTAACTGCTGATATAACCCCTCAGTGTTGTAGTGTGTCTTGGAATTGCATAAGTGGGTTATGGCAGCTGTCCTTTCAGAATAGGGCACAGTTGCTGCCATAACGCCCCTTCCACCCTGCCATAGGGGCAGCAGCTGGCAGAAGGCCGCTTGGACACAGGCCACCCACGCCATGGCACAGGCTATCTCTCAGAATCACAAACAGAGTAACGCATGTCGCAAGGTGTGACTTGCACCATTTGGTTTGGTGCAAGTTGCCTTGCGACATGCATAACCCATTTTAGAATCGGGTCCACTGTTTGTTAATCCAAATCAAGAACTAACAAAATCTCCTTAGTTCCTTTAAAAAAAAAACCTTTTTAGGTTTTTATTATTTTTAAAAGAACCCAATGAGGAGGGTCAATTCCTCAAGTGGTCATCTTGGTCATGGCTAAAACTGGATGTGATACAAATTCCTTTCTTATAGCTTTAATATTGTTTCACATTTGGCTCTAAAAGTCCCTGCTGGCAGGTTTTTTCTCCCACTAAAGCCTGTTCAGAAGTTTAATCATTCTGTCAGCTTGTTTTACTCACAGCACTGAAAAGCCATGGAAAGAAGCCAAGAGTGAGCAAAAATGACTCAAAGTGATAAAGCAGGGGGTTCATGATGGATGGAAAATAAAAGGCCATCACCTCCAACTGCACTGTGTGGAGCAGCTGGAATCCCTATACTTTTTCTGCAGAACAAGTTCTATCTAATACATGGAAAAGTGGTATACAAATGTAAAACAACAGACTATCATAAATAGCAGGGTTGGTATCTGTACTCAATTATAGCACTACAAAGATAGGTTCAGGGGCCTGCAATGTGCCAGGTAACATATAAATACTTTTCTAAGACAAAAACCAGCACAGTCCAAGCCTCAACAAAGATAGTGATATATCCCCCAAAAATTAGACATACTGGTCCATCCTTAATTTCAAATGTTTTATTTGGTAGAAAAGTAAAGACTCACAGTATAGCAAAACAGTGGGATCAAGACCACAGGTTGCCAACCTTAATGTTTTCGTTTCATACGAGCTTCATCAGACGTTAACAAAATGGCTATGATCCTCAATTTATATAGTCAGTGCAATTAACACATTTCAAAAGTGCTTGTGTATAATATTAAATTACCATTGCAATCATTAAACACTGAGGTTAAAAATGAAGTGCCCAGTGAAATTATTTACAACGATATTATTAAAAATAAGCAGCTAAATATCAAATTTGTGTAATACAGGTGGAAATAAATCCCCACTGATAAATCCTGTTATTATGTGATAAACCGCTGATGACATGTCTACTATGTGTATAAATGTGAAATCTCACATTTATGCATGTAATAGACATGTCATCAGTCATTTATCTGTTTAGTAGAAAGGTCCTCCCCCCCCCCCCACTGGCCTTGCTACTTTCAACTTCATCACTTTCTATGTAACAACCAACTTCATGCTGCAGCATATCTCACTGTATCTGGACAAATCACTACTTTGTCCAGTAGCAACACTATTCCAGTGTAAAAGCATCTTTACAACAGTTAATTGAAAATGAGCCCTAGTGCACCACTCTTCAAAATGTACATCATTAGAGCACCAGGCTACTCCTGCTCCATTCCTACAACTGTCATCTCCAGGCTACTCCCAATACTCTCAGTTCATTTCCAGAACTCTGCATACTCCCAGATTATTTTTTTAGTACATTTTAAGCAACCTAGTTTTTAATAAACTAAAAAAATGTGTACTGTCTTTACCACCCACCAAAATGATCTTACTGAACATCACATTCATGCTCAGCTTTCTTCAACAGCAGGGTCAAAGACACTATGCTCCCAAAAACAGCCAGGCTCAGTTCGCTCTGGCACTAGGCTAACAGAAAGCAGGCTCCGAATATGCGATCTCAGCCACAGACATAAAAACAAACATTTCAGAAATCTTTTTTTTTTTTTTTATTTCAAACTGCAAACAAAACTGAGAATTGTAGCCGTCTCTCAGTAACCCAGTTTGTTCAATAAGTGGAGCCACCATGTTTTACTGTAATTTTTAACTAAGCCACTCTCCAACCAATCAGAGGGCACATAGCTATGTCAATGCCAGCATCATTACGTGGAGTGCATAGCAACGGGCATAGCAACATCACTTCTCAAAGGTGGAGGAGCATTATTTTAGTAAAGAAACCAGAGAACATTTATTTGAAAACAAAACATAAACACAGGGTCCCTGCTTGTTGCATAAATGAAATAAACAGCAGGGACCTTGTGGAATACACAATTTAATTTTACTCATGCTATTTGAACTTGAGCACATCACTCATGGCTTATGCCACTCGTGAGGTTACCCAAGGTCAAACTTCACTCATGAAAATAAATTGTGTATTCCTTAGTACCCTGTTGTGTATCCCCTATGTGTTCAAAAGTAAAGTGCAAAGGTTTGCACTGTGATTGCATCTGACCCAGAGGGTGCCATATACAGTCAGATAGCACACCTTTGCTATCCGACTGAATATAGGGCCATGCTTGTGCAGCTCTAAGTAAGGTGACCTGCTCTGCTCTGACATGGACCTGAGAGGTATGCAGACCACAGGGATTTGCAACCCTCCAACTCAATAATGCCAGAAGCTGAGATGTGATATTCAGCTGCAGAATGTGCAGTACCATATTGGCATTCAAGGTACTAAGGGGCCATATGCATGCCAATTATGTGGCAGGTGGTGGCAGGTTTGTGCCATCCCATGGGTGCCTGCCATGTCAAGCATGGTGGCATTGTGTGCACCCTGAACACCCATTCTTACTATGTTAATGTACTCTGTGGTGTCTAGTGGCATCCCCTGCTCTCAGATCACCCATATTACTGTGTAGCAACCTGTCCCTAATATATAGTGGCACCTTATACCTTTCAAACACTAGTCCCACTTTGTAGCACCATGCCTCTGGTTTCTAGTGGGATTCCCTACCCTTAATCACCCACCTTGGTAGTTAACATGTCCTCCCTGGTGGATTGTGGCACCCCCCCACTGTCTGACCATCTACCGTGTTCTGTTGTCATGGTGTCCTGATGTCTAGGGACCCTCCCCACCTTCTGATCCTCTAGCCCCCTAATACATATGTAGTCCCTGATGTCTAGTGGTACCTCCACCTCCACAATGCCCATGCCTGATATGTTTAGGTAGTACCCGGTGTCCAGAAAACCCCCAACTGCCAGTTGCCATGTGGACTGGTGAATGATTGCCGGTCAGTGACTCCCTCCCCACTGCCCACACCTAGCATACCACCCAGCCAACCTCACCACACCTGTGAAGGCAGTGCTGCATGGGGAGCCCGATATGATGACCAGCACAGCCCTACTCTCACCTCCTCAGCTGACCTCCCTATGGGATGACAGGAAACATGAATACAGTATACTGTACACGTGATCCCTGTCATCCCATACAGGAGCCAGCTGAGGAGATGAAAGGAGGGCTTTGTTTGTTGGTCATCATATCAGGCTGTCTGCATGGCATCACATTCAAAGCTATGGTGGGGTTGACTGGGTGTTATGGTAGATGTGTGCAGTGCAGAGGGGCCACTGACCCACCATCATTCACCAGGCCAGTTTGTAACTGGCAGTCAGGGAGACTGGTGAACATCAGAGACTACCTATGCAATTTGAGTACTGGTGTTTGATGGAGGGGTATCACTAGACACCAAGGACTATAGGGCCAGAGGATCAGAGGGTAGGGAGTGCCCCTAGATACCAGGACACTGTGACATTAGAATGGGGTGGGTGATTGGGGTGGGGGTACCACTAGGCATCAGGAAGGATGTGTTAACTACTGGGGTGCATGATTATGGGGGTACCATCAGACATCAGGGAGGACATAACTACTGGGGTGGGTGATCAGAGGATGGGAGTGCCACTAGACACCAGGGAGGACATTTTAAATACTGGATATGGTATAGTGGAGGGTGAAGGCTGCTACTATATACCAGGGAGTTCATTGTTTCACTGGGATGGAATTCAGAGCTGGAGGGGCAGGTGGCTACGGTACCACTATCCAACCACCAGGGCCTTGTGCCCTGTTAAGACAATATTTGCAAAGGTGGTGACTAGCACCCGTTTGGTGGCATTTACTGCCAGTGCAAACCTCTGAATTTGTAGCTGCACCCATAAGCTGGGGGAAACCAGCACTTGCATGGGTGCAACAGTATGTTAGCATTCAGGTGCTAACGGGTTTTGCCCATGCTGTGGGGATGTCTGAATATAGAACCCACCCACAAATTCAGCAAAACACACAGTTATCATAAGCAAACACCCGTTAGTGCCCATGCTAACTTTTAAATATTAGGCCAAAGATGTCACATTACAAATAATTTCTCAGTTAGCATTTATGCACTCTGTTTATTAATTTTGTTTGGAGTCATCAGATGAGGTACTTGCCATTCAGCATGAGAGTTGCACCACCCATTGTTTGGTTTGGTTTCTCAACTAAGATAAGAGACCCTCAAAAATAGAAAAAGTATGTGTGTAGCTTGAGAACTAAGTGGTGCAATAGCAAAACATACTCATGACAGGAATATTTTGATACATATCAGAGGCTTATCCAAAAACCCTTCTGAGAATGTTCAGAAAAGAAACTTTAAATCTTTATAACCCTGGAACTGTTCAATATTTTTTTCATGAAACCTTTGAAAGGAATTATCTTGGAACTTGGAACTTCTACCCTAAATATTTCAGGAACTATTTGGTATCATCTAGGCTGTAGGTAACAACAAAAAAAAGTGTACTAAGTATATGAAACATTTTAGACATTACACTAATTCTGCACACCTGGATCTCCAAAACCACACAAGCTTCTGTCACAAACCTGTACTTGCCTTGAATGCAGGCCCAGACATCCTTGCTGTTGCCACCTCGGATGGTGAGTAGCCATGTGTGCATGCAGCAAATCCCACTTCAGGGCCCCGGTGAAAATCGTGCTCGATTCTCTTTGCCCCAAAGCCAGCAAATGCCATCTGGCCCTGCTTATTAGTCCCAGGCCAGCCAAGCTGCCACAAAAATGCTGTCCTGCCCACCAGCATCAACAGCCCAGCGCTCGTTCTCTGTGTCAAAAGCATACTTTTCATTCTCATAAAAAAATCTTCCTCCTCGCACTGCATGGCCTGCCCTTAGGTCTCAATCCCAAACAGCAAATGCAACAAATCCCTCAAGTTCTGCTCCCAGCAGCCAGCTCTGCCATAAAACATATTCTTATATACCAACTTTGCTCCATTTGTAAAACTGCCACTAACATTTCCATTCAAACTTTTAGCAATGACAATTAAACCACAAAAACACTACCAGCCTGTTGCCTAACAAAAAGGCCCCAGGCCCTCAGTGCCTTACCTCAGATTGCCAAAGATGTGCTGTAGATCAAGCTCTGAAATTTACAGCAAGAAAGAAGGCTTATTGAGGGTTACAGGCCCTTTAATAGCCCCTAAGGACCCTGATTAGGACCCTTTCTGGCCCCTCCCCTTGGTCAATAGCCAACGAGCTCCGAGCCTGGTCAGTTGACACCATCCATGAGGTCATAGCTCCTCCCCCTTCCCTTGCAGTCGCCTTCCCTGTCCCCTCCCTCTCCCCCTCTTCCTCTGTATTAATTTCTGGCTGGGTCCCAGGACAACCTGGCCTGCCTTTTAGTGGCAAGCTTAATCACCGTATGTTGAAAGTGTGTCTGTGTATTTATTTGATGAATTATCACTTTTTCCTTTGTATTTATTGAGCTATTGTTCCTGTCTGTCTGGCAGCTTTTTATTAATTAATTAATTTATTTATTTCATTTTTCTTGACAGGGTTCTCCCAAGAGCTGCTAACACTTCCTCACACTATCGGGTAATGCCAAAATCAGCTGTAGTGTCAAGTGCTTGCTGTCAGTGTCAGAAGCTAACAGACTCAGTCTCAGAATTCAATGATTTTGATTTTGTATGCTGTAAGTTTATTAGTTTATTCATGAGTCTGTATTGATCTGATATTCATTAGTCATTCCTTCATTGCTGTCATACAGTTAAAATAAGTTATTATTTGAAATCATATGATCTGTTGTCTAGAAATGCTTTTTTGTTACTTTTTGATGCTGGGATTTCATACTAAAGCAGTGGTAATCAGGCTGCTCTATGGGGAGATTGGGGAGATTTTGAGAAGAGGGACTGCATGAAGTGACATTCTGCAGTGACAATTGGGCTGGACCAATATAGGAAGATAGTGTAAAGGAGATCAGACAGACTGGAGTTAAGTACTGCATAAATTGAATTTAAAGTGTAAAGGAGATCAGAGAGACTGGAGTTAAGTACTGTATTAATTGAATTTAATTTGAATAAAAAAAATAAAACATTAGTACTTGCATACAGTAGAGTTGGAAAAATCTCCTGCACTCTAGTCTGTGACAGTGATTAAATGTACTGCGTGGTCCCCCACCACCACCGCTGCAAACAAGAAGCAGATGGAAGAAGCTCCTCTAGTCTAAGCCAGAGCTGGGAGGTGGCTGTACCAGGTTGCAATTATTCAGGAGGGACAGAGTGGGTAAGAAGAGGGGAGAAATGCCTATTTATGTGAAAGAAAACATCAAGGCCACAAAGGTTCAAGGGGAATGGGGAGGAGGGAAAATACTGGGGGTTACACTTGAAAGGAGTAGGGAAGCATCCATCTGCACAGGGGTAATGTATAGACCACCAGCTCTGGGGAGGGAGGTAGACAAGGAAATGATGCTAGCAATCCAAAGGATGGCACACAAGAGGGAGAAGTTACTGGTAAGTAATTTCAATCTACCGGACATGGATTGGAGCCTCCAAGTGTCAGGAACAGCTAGAAGCAGGAACATCTTGAACTCCCTGCAGGGGGCATTCCTTAAATAGCTTGTCATAGAGCCCACATAAGGGATGGCACTACTGGACCTGGTGCTCAAAAACAGGGATAGTGTCACAGGGGTTATAGTAGGGGATCACCTGGGGGCACTGATCATCAAACAGTGTAGTTTGAAATAACTGAGGGGGTAGAATCAAGCCACACAAGGACTAGAATCCTAGACTTTAAGAGGGTGGATTTCATAAGGATGGGAAAGTTCCTGGAAGACACTTTGATCAAAGAAGGGGAAAAGAAGGGAGTAGAGGAGCCATGGGTGAAGATCAAAACAGGGATTACAATAGTGACACAACTCTGTGTCAAACAGGTCAGGAAGGGGAAGAGAAAAAAGAGACCATTATGGTTTTCTAAGGAGGTAGCTGATGAGGTGAAAGCAAAAAAATGGCATTTAAGGAATACAAAAAGACACAGGAGGAGGGGGATAGGGAGAAGTATCAGAAAAAACAAAGGGAGGCAAGGAAGGCAGTTAGGGAAGCCAAGGCACAAAAGGAGGAACACGTAGCAAACCAAATGTTATGGGGGACAAAACATTTTACAGGTACATCAGTGAAAAAAAGGAAGGGGGATTGCAAGATTGAAAGGGGAGGCTGGGGATAGTATATAAGATGACCATAAGAAAACAGATATACTGAACAAAATCTTCTGTTCAGTTTTCATGAAGGAGGGGTCAGGAAATGGGCCAGGAATAAGTGATAAGGCCTAGAAGGGCATACCAATTGATGCAGGTCCTTTTGAAAAGGAAAGGGTTCTTAGGGAACTGGCAGCAGTAAGAGTTTTTTTTTTTATAGTTCAAGTTTATTTAGTTTTGTATTTCTCCAGATAGAACATTACACATAAATGGTTACATTGAGAGTATAAATATATGATGGATACCAAAGGAATAATTAGTAAACAGGATTAAAATTAACAAACCTCTTCTCTCTATCCCCCTCCCCCTCTACCCCCACCCCATCTCCCTCCCCTTCTTTGGTGCCAAATAAAAGGTAATACATTTTTCATGTCCATCCCTGAACATAGGGATAAGAAGACATAAGTTGTATTCAGTACCATTTTGTAAAGTTTCCTTATGTGCAGGCTGGTTATCTAATGGAAAATATTAATACACTTAATCTTTCTATTATAGCATGTGCAAGACATCAAAGGTTTCCCATAATGGCTTAAACAATCCCATTCGATTTGCAAGGCTGGCCATTATATTTTCCATTCGTAGGTTATGAAGGAGTTCCTGCAACCATCAGAGTACGAGGGCTGGAGTGAATCCTTCCAGTGTTTTAGTACAACTTTTTTAACCGACATTGCGATTAAAGTAATGTGGAAATTTCTAATCATAGTTGGAAAACCTGTAAAATCACCTAGTAGGCATACTTTGGGTGTGAAGTAATCTTGCAGACCCAGTAGGGGATCCATCTTAGTTCTGATGAGGTCCCAAAGTGGTACTATTTTAGGGCAGTCGCAAAACACATGAAGCAGGGAGCCATTATCTCCGTGACATCTATTACATGTCAGAGTCTCTGCTCTTCCCATTTTATGCATTTTGGCAGGGGTAAGATACATGTCATTCAGGATTTGCATTCGCATTTATCAAAGTCTATCTTGCGTGATTAATTTATGACAAGATTCCCAAATTTTTAGCCCTTTGGAGTTGATGTTTGGAAACAGGTTATTCCAATATGCTGAAACACCACCTACTTTAGGGAAGACCAGTGGATAAAGGAGTGCACAAATCGAGCAGACAGCATGAGAAGAGGAGGCCAGTATTTTCCCTGTTGAGATACACTCATTAGGTTCCTCTGGAGGAGGTGAGTTTCCATGGAATTTTATTAACATATGGCGAATTTGGAATAATTGAAATGCCCACTTACTGGAAAGACCGAAAGAGGTTATATGGCTTGCAATGGGCAGCCATTATTGATTGGGAGTAAAGAAGTCCCATATCTTGCAGTTATTTAATGGGGGTATCCAGATTTCCGGGATAGTTTCCCTTCTATTTTAAAATTGGGGTTTTGAAAGATAGGTTGGGAGAGACCTTGTGAGTTGTTAAATCATAAAGTCATGCAAAGTTGATTATGTACACACACTGAATGTCCCAAAGGGCTGTTTCATAAATGCACAGGAAGACTTTTATATTTCAGGTAGAGTAGAGCAGACGGGTTTATTCCTGCTGCTATTATTGACTCATTTTCTATAGTTGTCCAGGATGGAGTGTAATTCTGAGTCTTGTGAAACCGGGGATGGTGACCATCGGAGATATTTGCTTAAATGGCTCTCCCAGTAATATAGAGTAAAATGTGGAAGTTTTAATCTGCCAAGGCACTTTGGGGGTGGCCAACTTATGAAAAGCCCATCTTGGAGTTTTCTCCTTCCATAAGAAATCAGATATGGTGCTGTGGATTTTCCTGAACCATGATTTTGGGAGCCACATATTCAGGAGGTTGAGGGGGTAATAAAATACATGGGAGAATATTCATTTTTATAATATTCACCTGACCCCATAAATTTAGTGTAAGACTCTGCCAGCGCTTTAGATCCTGTTGGACGGATTTGTGTAAATCCTCCAAGTTCAGTTTCTGCATTTGGGATTCACTCGATATCAGGTGTATTCCTAGATATTTTATTGTTTTGGGGGCCCATCTTAGGCCCAATTCCATTACATCTGACCTCAGTACTCTTGGATTAAGGGGGAAACATGGGACTTTTCAGCACTGAGCTTGTAATCAGAAAGGAAACTATATCTCTGGACTATGTCTAGCAGCATCTGTATAGAGGGTTTAATTTGGGTGATGTGCAGCAAAATGTCATCTGCATAAACTGCTATTTTTGTGTTAATGGGGCCTAATTGTATTCCATTTATACCTGGGGATGTCTGGATGGCCACTGTACGGGCTCTAAATACAAATTGAATAAAAGGGGAGATAGGGGGCAGCCTTGCACGTTCTAGCCTCCAAAGGGAAGCTGGAGGATAAGGTGCCATTGCAAAAGACTTTTCCAGTAGGGGTGGAATATAAAACTTTCAACCAAGCTATAAGTTGAGTGGGAAAATGGAAACTGTACAGGGTTTGAAATAGGAATTGCCAATCGACACTGTCAAAGGCCTTTTCCGCATCCAGGGAGGTCAGAGCCATGGCATGTGGTGAGTCCTTGGATGTAGAGAAGATGTGAGAGAGTTGTTGGAGATGGTCAACTGAGTATCCACCCCTCATAAAACCTATTTGATCAGAGGAAATGAGGTCTGGGAGAACTCTTTGAACAAGTAATTTAGCTAGAATTTTGAGGTCTGTATTCAGAAGGGAAATGAGCTGGTAATTAGAAATCTGGGAGGGATCCATACAGGGTTTTGGAAGGACTATGATTGTTGCATCTAAAATGTTGTGATCTATTTTCCCTTCGGATAGCATAGAAGAAAAAAATGTAAGTAGCCAGGGAGCTAGTTGGGGGGCACATTTTTGTAAAAATTTGAGGAGAACCCATCCAGACCTGGAACTTTGTCTGCAGGTAAATTTTTATCACTTGAATTATGTCAGCTTCCTTGAAGAGTTCCAATGGACTTTCTATTTGATTCAAGTTTAAAGTTGGGAGCGGCAGACCCTCCAAGTACTGATTGACAGTTTGTTGAGGGGGGTGATTAGGCATGCAAGCGTATAGCTTTTTATAATAACGCTGAAAAGCTCTGTTGATATCTTTGGCCTGAGTGATAGATGGGTCAGGGGGGTTGCTTTGAAAAGCAGTAATACATTTTGAGGCTTCCATTTTTTTAAAATGAAGAGCCAGGAGTTTACCTGCTTTCTTACCCTGTTCAGTATAGGTTGCCTTAGTTCTTAAAATAGCCCATTCTGCCTTTTCCCTAAGTAACTCCGAGTATCTATTTTGAAGTTTGATAAGGGTTTCTCAATCAGGGTCTGGAGTAGTTCCACATAGTTGTCATTCGGATTCTCTAATTTGGTCTATAAGGAAAGTAATTTCTTGAGTCTCCATGCATTTTTTGTTGGCTGCCCATTTAATAAATTCTCCTCTTAAATAACACTTCAAAGCTCCCCATTCCATGGGTAGGGAGGAAGTGGTACCCCAATTCTCTTCTTTGAATAATGTTAAGGCAGTCAGTATATTATCAGTAATTATTTTATTTTTTAGCAGTTGGTTATTAAGTCTCCATTGTTTGTCTGTACCCCAACTTAAAGAGAGTGAGAGGGTGCATGTCACCATGGAGTGATCCGAACCCATTCCTGGTTCAATTCCACTGTCCATCAGCCCTTGTATAAAGGACTTGTTGAGCCAAAAATAATCAAGGCATGAGGTCCAGCCATGGAATATTGAACGGAAAGTATATTCCCTTGATGTGGGATGTAATGTCCTTCATGGGTCACAAAGACCCATGTAATCTATCAAATCTCTCCAAGATCTTTGCACAGAGGAGAGGCCATGAGTTTTAAAACTGGATGTTTTATCGAGATTGGGATCAAATGGGACATTCCAATCCCCACCCAGGAGTATTGGTATGTGCAAAAAGGGCATTAGCACCGAAAGAAGCTCCATAAAAAATGCAGGGGAATATGTGTTGGGACTGTAAATACTGCCTATAACTAATTAGGAATGTGTGGATTGTGCCAATCACCAGTACAAATCTACCGTTATTGTCTCTAATGCATTGGTCACATCTAAAGGGGAAGGCCCTGGTGAACAGAATAGCTGTTCCATTACTATTCTGGGAGTTGCCCACTGCAAAGACCTGTCCAACCTGCTGTCTCCTCAAAAGGGTCTCCTCTGACTGTAACAGATGAGTTTCTTATAGTAATAATACTTCACCTCTTATATTGTTTAAATGTTTGAGTAATCACATACATTTAGAAGGATGCATTGAACCTTTAACATTCCCTGTACAACATTTAAAAATCTGTGGCATATTTCTTTATTAATACAGTGAACTGTTTTAACCAGCTATCATTCAAGATTATAACACTAATTTGGCACCACCTCCCTCGAAGCAGAAACATTGTTCCATAATTGTCCTCGATAAATCCCTGAAGAAACCCTACCAAACCCTTACTACTCTTCTAAACACCCTCCCTCTAATAATAAAATAACTTTAGGTAAAACTTCAGAACAAACAAAACAGTCCAGTTAACCATTTGTTTTCTATATCCTAAATTAATTTTACAAAAGCTGGGACTTGAACAATCTCCCCCTCATTGTGCTGGCCCATGGCGAACAGCAAACTGTAGACCCCCCACTACCCCACCCATTTGACAATCTTGTTGTCTTTCTTTATACTTTCCCAAACTAAGTGAGATAAACAATCTTATTGTTATCCAACAGTGTGAACCCAGGATTTGTTAAAGTTCACAAAATCCCTTGAGAGTACCAATATAGCTAAGTAAATATGATGTAATATTCCAGAAATAATAATAATACGAAGCCTTGAATTGAGGTGGCTCATTCTTCTACTTGAAAACAAAATGCACCATGTTTAAAATATGGAAGCAAACCTCTGTGTTTATGTAAAAATCAGAATGTTGTGATGGGAGGAACAATGTCTCCCGCTACAGGATAAAGAACCTCTAAGTCAACATCTAGCAGCAGAATTCTGAAATGTATGAGCTGCAGGGCTATATAATAAAGAAAAGGAGCACTGAAATCAGAAAAGGTCTTGTCTCTTCGATTGTACCAATAGAAAACCAAAACCAGATCTATGGTAGTATGTCCATATGGACTTGAGGCAAATGATAGTCATAAGAAAATTTAGAGTGTCATTTTCCAAAAACATTGACAAAAAATGGTGAAATGAGCAAATCATAGTGGTTGCTCCTATAAGTCAGGAATGAAATCCGAGCATCTCATTAATGTAGTATATCAGAGTCACTTACAAAAATGGCGATGCCGGGTATAAAGTTTGTTTATTTTAGTACATTACCAATCTGATGGCTCTTCTATGTTTGCAGATAATTTTACTTCCTGATGGAAAATATCTTGTTTGCAAAATCCAAGCAGTCTTTTTGTGTTTTTGTAAACTGATTTAACTGCTCTTTAATTCCCAAGTAAATTCAGTGGTCTACAAATAGTGCGGGGCATTTCATTTTCATGTGAGCTATCGCTGGGTTTACTTCCTTGAAAGATGACCAGGAACCATCCAAATGCACTTGTAGTTTGGCGGGGTATAGCATACGGAATTTTATGCCTACTGCCAGGCATTTTGAAATAATGGGATGGAACAAAGCACGGCGTTGACGAACCATTGCAGGGAGATCTTGTGTGATTCGAATCTTCTTCCCTTCCCAAAGTACATCTTGCACTTCTCATAGTTTTTGCAGAACATGTTGCTTCTCCAAGAAATTAAGGAATCAGCAAATCAACAGCCTAGGTGGAGCATTAGAGGAGGGCATAGGCCTCATTGCACGATGTGCTCTTTCCAAGGTATATGTGGGCCCAAAAAGGGAAGGCCCTGTGAGTTTGATAAACAGCCTTTGTGTAAATAAGATAGTGTCCGGTCCTTCCTCCCTCTCAGGTATGCCCAGTATAACCACATTGTTCCTTCTGCTTCTCCCCTCAAGATCTTCTATCCTGTTCTCTAATTTTTTTAATTGTTTGGCTATTAGTAGTTATGGAATTGTCCATTTTATCAAACCACTTCTCCAAAGAGAAAATGAGGGCTTCACAATCTGTGGTTTGTTTATTCATTTCTTCTAAAGCCTCTGATATTGTTTTAACTTCTGAAACCAGAGCGTGAACCTCTTCCCGAGAAAAGTTGAAACTCAGAAAGAAAGCAATTGAGAGTGAGTAAATTAGAATCAATGCTTGCTGTGGAGAGAACTGAGGTAGTGGGTGGGTGGCCTGTAGGAATAGAATGCACCTGTGGTTTCTTTGGCTGTTTCTCCGGTGTAGCTGGCAGGGTGTGTTTGGGCGCCACCTGCTGCATTTCCGCATCCATATCCCAAACTTGTTAAATGAAAAGAAGTCAGGACTGTTGATCTTTAACTGTGAGTCATTGAGTGAGTTCTTTTAGTAAGATTTAAGCCTTAATTTGTGAAGTTTGTTGTCTGGGTGAGCAGAGCCAAGGTGAAATACGTCCTATACAGCTGGCTGCATCACATGACTCCCCTGACAGCAGTAAGAGTTGATAAGACTATGGGACCAGATGGAGTACACCCCAGGTTACTGAAGGAGCTAAGAGAAGTGTTGGCAGAACCTCTGACTACCCTGTTCAGCCTGTCATTGGAAACTGGGGAAGTACCCAGGGACTGGAAGAGAGCTGATGTAGTCCCTCTATACAAAAGTAAAAACGGAGAGGAAGCAAGGAACTACAGACCGGTCAGCCTAACCTCAGCAGTGGACAAGGTCATGGAAACACTACTGAAGGAGAGAATAGAGGAACACATGGTTGTCAACAGTCTACAGGACCAAAGGCAGCATTGGTTTAGAGGAGGAAGGTCATGACAAACTAACCTCATTGAATTCTTCAACTGGGTAACCAGGGAGGTGGATTGGGGGAAGGGCAGTAGATGCGGTCTACATGGATTCCAGCAAGGCCTATGACACCATGCTTTATAGAAGACTGTCAAACAAGCTGCAGAACACAGGGTGGGAAAAAGGGTAGTAAAGTGGTGGGAGAAGTGGCTGGATGTTAGGACTCAGAGGGTGGTGAAGAATGGCATTCACTCTGCAGAGGATAAAGTGATCAGTGGGGTTCCATAGAGATCAGTGCCGGGGCCAGTGCTCTTCAATGTCTTTATCAATGACATTTCAGAGGGTCTAGACAGGAATTTTTGACTGTTTGTCAAAGGCACACAATTCTGTAATGGGGTGGACACACCAGGGGGAGTGGATAGAAAGAGGGGAGATCTAAAGGAGCTGGAGGATTGGTCAATGGATTGTCAGCTGGGTTTTAATGCAAAAAAGTGCAAGATAATTTACATGGAGCAGAAAAATCCAGGAGCAACATATCAGCTGGGGGAGGGGGAGTAGAAATAGAATGCTCCAAACAGGACAGGGACCCGGGTGTGATAATCTCTGATGACCTCAACGTAGGGAGACAATGTGACAAAGCAGTAGGAAAAACAAACAGGATGCTGGGATGCATAGGCAGGGGAATCACCAGCTGGAAAAGAAAGGTAATAATTCCAGTGTATAGAACACTAGTGAGGTCTCACCCAGGGGCGTCATGCAATCAGAAATTCTGGAAGTGCACAAAATCTCAACATCTCTAGAGGGGTCCGGGGGCATGCCCCCCCCCAGGAAAATTTTGAAAAATTGACGTCAAATGGTGCATTTTGGTGACTTTTAGCAGCCCAGAAAGCTGTTCCCCAACAAGCTAAGTGACATACTACTGATGTAGGTTAGAGAAATGATCAATTGTTTTTGTTCTTTGTTCATTGTACTTAGTGTTACCTTTTGTATTTTTTTAACACTTAGTCAGAACTTGTGCATTTTGCCAGTCTTTTATCATAAAAGACTCACATAATGGACAAGTTTAGTTTTATGATATGTAATCACATAACTATTTAGTCCACTTGTAGCCGATCCATTGACTTCTAAATGACAGGAATTCACTATCAATTTTTTGTCATTATAATCAACTGTAAATGTTATATTTGAATAATAATGACATGTCATCTGTTTTTCTTTTTTTTTTATGTAAAATTCTATACTTTGGGTAAAGCACAGTGACTGAATATCAGCTTGTTCCCAGGTTCGATCATGTTGGGAAGGGTAGATTTTTACAATTAAAATTTCACAGTATACAACTCCCCCCATTCACAGTAAGATAAGTAAGAACAAATAAATAATAATAATAATACACATACAGATTGGAAACAGTATTTGCAGTAGGACAGGCAGTTATAATTACTGTTTCATATGTTCATTGTGTTACATCAATTGAAATAATCAGTCATCATTTTATAACTGATTAGCAGGTGAGGCAAGTGTGGTAACAATATAAACATGATACAACAATGCTGCTTTTGACACAGTTTCACATAATGCAAAAGGCTGCTCAACAAGAGTAGTAGACTAGTA
Source organism: Neoceratodus forsteri (assembly GCA_016271365.2). Lineage (NCBI taxonomy): Eukaryota > Metazoa > Chordata > Ceratodontiformes > Ceratodontidae > Neoceratodus > Neoceratodus forsteri. The sequence continues at coordinate 423,670,842 of CM057451.1, forward strand.
GTCTGGGCATGTTGCACAATGTGATAAATCAGGAAGTGGCTGCCAGAATGCAGATGGTTGCAGTAAGATACTTTTGTCCCAGAGTGATGTCATGTGTGATAGATGAAATAGGAGGGTCCATGGCCCGTATCTGGGGGAAATGTGGAGCACCCAATCAGAGGCTTCAGATGCCCTTGGGAGAGAGTGGTGCTCATAGTGTAGTGTGCCCAGGTGACATGTGTAAATTTGAGTGTCAAAATCATAGCGCTATGCAGAAGTAATATAAGCTGAGAGCTGTGATCTCCCCTCTTCAGTGTTGGACTGGGATACAGAGGAACCGCTTGGAAAGAGGATACAAGGGCCCGCCTGGAAAATCAGTGCAGGAGGGACTAGGGTGACACACTCATATCAATATTTCACTTCAGTTTGATACATTCCCACTCTGTGTCTCTATCTTACATTTATCTACAGTGTCCCAGATACCCCCATTTAATTAGAAAAAAGATGATAGTTTGCATGGTGTCTGGTCCAGAATTAACTTTAAGTGAATGGGTTGCAGGGTGAATCTAGGCCCCTCTAGGTAAACACTCCCAATTTCCCGATGGTCTAAACAAAGTAAAGGGTTAGCAGGTATGATTCAAATTTGGGTTAGAGACTCTGATCCAGACCCATCTCTGCCTGTTAAAAACAGGTGGGAAAAATGCTTGGAATCTCAGTTACTCCTCAGGAATGGTCTAATTGTTGGCAGCTTGCACATAAGGCCTGTGTGTACCAGAGGAGCCTTCTTATTAAAAACAGAGTTATTCACCTCTGGTATAGAACCCCCTTATCAGCTGCATAAAATAGGATTGTTACCTAATAACCAATGCTGGAGATGTCAGGCCCCAGGGGCGGATCTACTGCACATATTGTGGAGCTGCAAACCACTCCAAGTGGTATGGGGGAAAGTGATCCAGTTCTGCTCCCACACCTTGGCGTGCACTTTGCCTTACTCCCCCCTCTTTCTGGTTACTCGGTGTTGTTCCAGTTAGCTGGCTGATGACTAATGCACAGCTGAAATGGCTCACACAGGCTTTGGTGAAACTTCTCTGACTAACTCTAATGAAATGGCAGACATCAAGTCCTCCAGCCTTTCAAACATGGTTAGAAGCAATGGAGTCCTTAGACTCCCGAACGAGTCTTATTCACTTCGCCAAGTAGACAAGCACAGCCTTTGTAAAAATTCGGGCTCCATACATGGCTTGAGTCATTAGATCCCCTCCACCCCTGTGGGATTCAACATGAAGGACTTATTGAAACCCCCATAAACTGGTCAGTTAACCAGCCTGATATTTCATACTGCTTGGATTAATATGCCTGTTTCTCTACTAAGATATTCATATATAAGTCATTGTTATGATTCAATGTGTTAAAACTCTGTCTGCAAATTATAAGAAATGTAAGATGCATTTGTATGTAAACAATTCCTGCTTTCTGCTGCTACCTTTGTATTTATTACTCAATAAAAAGATTAACTGTAAAAAGGAAAAAGATGATAAATGCAAAAGTTTTCAGAGTTCTGAAAGTGACCAGTTACCCAGCTGAGGGGGGGCACACTTGGAAATTTCCAGGTTTCCAGATGGGCCAGTCCAACTTTTGTCACCCACTTGTATGTTGTGGCCACGACAGCTCAGTGGTCGAAGTTGAGAGGTAAAGAAAGGGGGGTACTATGTTATACAAGCAGAACCATATCACTACAACTTTTTAATGTCTCTTGTAAATGAAGTCTATAAAAACACCGCAACTCCTTATCTACCTACATGTGTGTGTGTGTGTGTGTATGTATGTGTGTCACTACAATACCTACCCAAATAGTCCCACTCCCTATGTGTAACACAGCACTTCAAAGAAACACATTCATCAACTTCCAAAAAAGATTGATCTTTTTCAACAAGTCTGAAATAATGCAGTAAATTGTGAAATGTTATTCAACAATACCTGCGTCTATATGTATTACAACTTAAGGAATGCTCATATTGTCTTTCCTATGCTGCATTCAGGAGCAAAACAACAAACAGTAAGTCAGGCTTCCTGTACAGTAAGTGTTACACATTTGCAAAGATGGTGAATTTTGTCCCAGAACTTCTGGTAATCTAGTTTCTGCAGAGAGCATGACTGTTTTCATTCCATGGTGAAGTTACAGTAAAGGCAGCAGGGAGATTTCAGTAATAAGCTTTTAGGGGGGCGCTGACAACAGGGTACTCAAGCAATGGATAAAAAAATTTGGAGGGGATAAAACGTGAACGAGCAGTGCGGGGCACAGAGAAATTAATTTGGGAGAGATCAGTATGGGAAATACTCACTCACGATGACAGTCATGACGTGCACTGGAATCCGAGTGAGGGACTCTTTCTAAAATGTAAATTAGTGAGATACCAGTCTGGGCAAATACAGGCAACAGTGTAGGGCTGCTCGATGCAGCAAGACGTGGACCGTGCATGAAGGAAAAGAACTAAGGCACTGAAAATTGCCAAGAAGTTCAATAGCAGTAAATTTTCTACCCTACCCTGAACTTGTTACAGCTACTACTGACTACTGAGTCTGACCGACCTTTTTAATCAAGGAGCGACTGTAGTGTGGAAGGATGAAGGAAGCAATCGATCCTTCAAGCAGGCAGCCAGAAATTTCACAAGACTTCCACCGGGCAGGCAGGCTTGTCTCTCTTACTGCCAACAGGACAGACTGATGCTGTGGGTCTCACTGTGTCTGCGTGCGAGAGGTCAACCGAAGGACTCATCTTGGAAGATCATGGAAGAACAACCGTTCATTGCAGCGTGAGCTACTTTTTCGCTCCTCCGATCTGCAGCCACTTAGCTTGATTGGTGCTTACGTTGGAGTGGACGTGTCACATGGTAACTGCCTGGCAGCAACCAATCACAGCGCTGGTTGTCTCAGACTGTCCGTCTCACTCTCACGCTCTCATTTTACAGGTGCTCAATCAGCCCCGAAGGAAGTCGACTCTCCAGCACACGACAGGCTGCAATCGCGCTAATCGTCAGTAATAATAACCCCGCCCCAACCCCCAGCACCACCAAAATGACATTGAAAACACACACATTATTTGGCAGCCCATGTATGCCATTAAAAATAAATACTCATGATTTTTCCTGTATAGCCCTCTCAACAATTTTTGGGGGGCACATGCCCGCTCAGGCCCTATGGGCATGACGCCTCTGGTCTCACCTACAGTACTGGATCCAGTTCTGGAGGCCTTATCTATGTAAGGATATAGAGAGGATGGAGGCAGTTTAGAGGAAGGCAACCAAAATGGTAGAGGAACTACATTACAAATCCTACAAGAATAGGATAAATGAATTAAATATGCGCTCCCTGGAGGAGGGGGGTATGACTGAGACACTTAAATACCTCACAGGGAAGAATAAGGTACAGTGAAGCCCACCAGAATCAAGTGCAATGTCAGTTTCCTGCATGACAAAAGGGATTAATTCCCATTAAAATTACATTTTTTACTTCAGTAAATCTTCTGCAGCATGCTTCAGGATTGGGTTTAATCCTGACGAACTTGACTGTATAGGAGAATACTATTTTCCATAGAAAAAGATGCTGAAGGATGAGGGGGCACAACATGAAACTGAAGGGAGAAAGGTTCAAAAGGAATGGGAGGAAGTACTTCTTCACAGAGAGGGTGGTAGACAGATGGAACAGCCTGCCAGCAGAATCAGCAGGGGCAGAAACAATTACAGATTTTAAAAGTGCTTGGGATAGGCATAGAAGAGTTCTGGTAGTCGGGGAAGGGTACAACCTAATTATAGTATGATATGAATAAGCACAGTTGTTAGGGTTAGGGGTGATGGCGCAGACTAGGTGGGCTGAAGGCCCTTATCTACCTGCAGTTTCTATGTTTCTATGTTTCTAGTCAGCAGCATCAGATAATCAGACTGAACAGAGATCAGGCAATTAGATTAACAAGTTCTGATCAGAGTCAGTACGGGTGCTAGTGTATTAACCTGATAAGTGAAATAGAATTAAGGTGTGGCTTGCACTGTAATTTCTTTGTGTTTATTTGGCTAGATGCCACACCAGGTAAAAGCTATAAGTGACCTCTAGCCTTTGTTATGATAATGTATTTATTATTGTGCCACCCAGATGTGACCAATGCAGAAACTGCTACACAAGAGTAGAGCCCAGCCCATGTCATCCCAGATCCATTCAAAAATAAATGATATCCATCGTAGAGAAAAAGTAGTAGTAGTATCACTTGCCAGGTGAGTGTTCATCTCACTGTGTATGGCCAACCTGCTTGCTCACTGCAGTCCTCTAGCTCCAATCCAGCATTCCAGGTGTTAATATCGCAGAAAAAATATTGCGGGACAAAATATCTCGGTCAAATCATTGCAGGAAAAAATTAAGTGTTGTAAAAACTTTGCAGGACAGAACAATGCAGGAAGCAGGGAGTACAAGCCATAAGATGACAAAAGAGCACAGGACACTAGAGGGTTTATTGGGGAGGGTGCCTAACTTTGCACAACCTCCCCTTGGCCACTTCGCTGTGGCATGCATCACAGTCCTGCACTGTGGGGGCTAACTTCACACTGGCTTTATGAAGTTAGGCCCCCCCAATGGAGGACTGTGATGTATGGTACAGAGAAGTGACTGAGGGGCAGCTGTGCACAGTTAGGCCCCCAGTGAACCCTTCAGTGTCCTCTGCTCTTTTGCCACCTTGTGGCTTATACTGCCTGCTCCCTGCACTGTTCTGTCCTGCAATGTTTTTACCACACTTTATTTTTTCCCACAATCTTTTGACTGCAATATTTTGTCCCGTGATATTTTTCACCATGATATTAACACCCAGAACCAATCCCGCTTCCTACCCAAAAGGGTTCTAGTCTACATTAACAGTCCAATCCATGCAACTAAAGCTGCCCACCCTTGCTCTTACCTTTACTTCATGATAAGGGTGGATGGCAGTGAAAAGACAAGGCCTAGAGCTGGCATCTAGCTATACCAGTGAAAATGGAGCCCACTCTCCCCAAACCATGCACAGCACATGCAGGAATGAGTCACACAATTTCAGAGGCACACTTGCCTGATTCCTCCCATTACAGCTGCTGGCTTACCCCATCTAATAAGCGCAAGAGCTATTGCTTGGACCAAGTTGATGCAGCTGGTTTTCCTGCCTGTAAATAAAATGTAACCTCCAGCCAGACAGATGCTCAGGTGGAGCACCCTGCCCCACTAGCTATGTCATTGTGCTCTGGGACAGCACAGAGCAGTGGGCAGCTCTAGGAAAGCCTGCTTCATGGCCACTTAACAAAGGGATGGGAAAGGGGGAGAAAACAGCATGCAAAAGGACAGTGAAGGAGGTTTTTTCTTTAACAGAAAAGTGAGCTCTGTGGGCATTGAACCTGGGACAGGGAGCACAGAGACTGGAGAGAAGGATTTTTTTTTTTAAATAGAAGAGTCTGTTTCATGGGCACTTAACAGGAGATGGGAAGGGAAGGGAGCAGAGAATCTGGGTAGAGGGAGGAGGCTTTAAACTGAACAACCCAGTTCTGAGGGTATTGAACCATGGATGGGAAAGCAGCACAGAAACCAGGAATAGGGTGTAAGCTGCTTGAAATCAGGGATTTTAGATATTCTGTACCCGGGAAAGGGAAGATCCATTAGAAGGGATGGAGAGACAGGCTAGATTTGATATCTGTAAACATTTTTTTCTTTTTCTTCTTTTTTTGTATTTTTAAGGTAGCAAGATGCAGAAATATGGCATTAAATTCACTTGCATAATTTGGTAACTTTACAAGAATATGGATAACTTAATTTGCAGCTCAGAACAGTATCTTTAGATGAATAACATATCAATAATAAGTATGCAGTCCAAATTCATATGTCAAAAACAGTAACAAAACCATCTGGGGGAGGAAAGAAAGGTGGGTAATGTTAGGTGGTGAAGGATGGAAAGATTCTGGGGGTGGGATGGTTAAGGCAAAGTGACAATCAATTTAGGAACCACATATGACAAATTACAAAAAATATACAAAGATTTACTATTCTTTTACTGTATTTAAAAATGCTAATTATTCACAATACATATAGCATGATCAATACCAAATGCCAACTGAAAATGTATTTTATCCTATGAGATATTGGACACCCCCTAAATAACGTCCTTATAGCCAGATATAACAAACTGACCCTTATCTGACAGCATTGCTACTGTTCATTTGGAGCCAAGGAGGATTTAATGCATGTCTCGTGGGACTGTCCTTGGTATGAGGGGCCCAGGGTACATTGGCTTGGCCCATATCTTAAGAAATGGAATTACCTGGACAAACCTATTCTTACAGGGGTCCGTCTGCACAAAGAGGATAATTGGACTATTACAAGACTGGCAGAATATTTCTTGCAATCAACAACATCAGAAACATAGATACACCTACATTATAATCTTCGCTGGAATCTGTCTTCCTATTGATATTTCAGCAACATAGTTTGTCTTATTCCTAAAAATGTTTGGCAAGGTTAGTCTTACTGCCTCATTAGATATAGTCAATTCCATGATTTTGTGATGTTGCTTTAGATAGACTGGTATGTGTCTGAATACTTGGAAAGACAGTTTAGGCCTTGGCCTTAGTTAAAGCTATACGTGGGCTTTACAAGTTTTTAATACAACATACAGTATGTAATATGTATCCTGATAGATATAGCCAACAATGTGATTATGTGATATTGCTGTAGAAAAACCGTGGTGGGTATAATACTTTCAAAGATGTTTCTTGACCTTCTGGCCATAGTTAAAGTTGCATGTGGGCTTTTAAGGTTTTAATACAGCATATGTATACACATGCATTTTATGAAGAATGGAAATCTTACGCAACGTGTGGAAAGTTTATGAACAGTGCTTGAACCCTTTCCGTGATTCAGAAAGAGACAAGGCTCGCTCTGACTGGTGCGGTGCTTGTAAGTCCCAAACAGTAAATGGCAAGCATAAAGGACCCCGCACTCATTAGCAAACAAGAACTTAAGACACGAAATCTCTCTTCTTATTTCTTTTTAGGCAAATAGCCAAATAATTTGGAATTGACTGATGGATTTGTAGACATTCTGCATGCTTTTTACAATGATTTTTATTTGATTACAGTTTATGGTATAAAGGGTAACCACTAGCAATCGTACTACATCTTGAGAAAGCACTCTGTGTGAGTGTGAAATGGTCGTTGGTCAGTGGCAGCCTCCCTGGGCTAAAACGGCTGTCGGTCCATTTGCCAGCTTTGCAGAATGAAAAGAAATTAGAAGAGAGACCTTTTGTCTTAAGTTCTTTTTTTGACACCGAGTGCTGGGTTCTTTATGCTTGTCTTTCCATTATTGCAAGTAATCAATATGTTTATAAGTTGTGTAGTCATTTGCACTTTGTTGACTGCTATGTATTCTATTTTATTTATATTACGTATGTTATGAATTTCTATGTGGAACTGTAAAGACTTTGTATAGTCGATCAATAAACTGCTACTACTACTAATGCTAGGCAAGCCTTGTAACTGAGTAAAAACAACTTGCCTACATAAAAGGCTGCAGCCCACACACTGCCCCTATTGTAACAAAGTAAAAACAACCAGCCTACATAAATGGCTGCAGCCCACACACTGCCCTTATGATTGACTCACCGCTTGTGCCATAGATCTTTGAACTGCCCACCCAGATGGCAACGACTGAACTCTCCTGTAAATGATTCAAATTAGTGTCCACACACTCAGGCAGCTATAAGTAAATGTGCAAGTACTCTCATTATTTAGATGGAGGCCGAATGTGAAGGCAAGTGGGTTATGCCAATCAGCCACAGTGCTACCATAAAATAATTACGAAAAGTGGATGAGGGAGAATAACAGGCTGAAGGAGAGACTGTAATTTTTTTTTTTTGCTTTGTTTGTTTGTTTTTTCGCTTGTTTTGTTAAACAGAAAAGACCACTATATTAAACCAATGACAGGAACAGGAGGGATCAATGAAACTGAGCAGGGGGAGATTCTGTTTAATAGGAAAAAAGAAGTGAATATTCTGCAGCTCCCAGGGGACTCTGCTACAGGGTCGAATTACACAGAGTCACCACCAAGTCCCATTGACTATTTTACGTCATGCTGTCCTGAAGCACAGCCCCTTAGGAGCTGCAGAATGTATAAATGACAGTAAAATATGGCACAACAGTACAGGAATCCAGAGTCCAGTTTCATGCAGTTACAAAAAAATGGAAAACTGTCCTTGCCTCTTATCTAAGCCATTAGGAAACAAATGCTGGAGGAGTACTAGATGAAATCAGGTCCTGTTTTGAAATCAGGACCCTTCCTCTAAATAATCTGCTACAGAATCCAGTGTCCAGATCACTGATGATGGAACTGAGCAACAGTGGCTCCAGCACTGATCTCTCATGGACACCACTAAGTATCTGTTATTTTCTTTTATTTACTTAAGATACAGGAAATGTTGTTCTAACTGAATGTGTGCAGTCTCAGGCCAAAAATACTAGAGGTGCAAGCCTGGCTCCACCTCTATAAGCCAGATATTCCTGGCTTAAGGCCCACATCCTCGCCATTAGATCATGGCCCAAGGTTACAACACCTTCCGCAAAGACAGGGAGGGCAAGAGAGGGGGTGGTGTACTGATCTACACAAAGGACTGCCTTACGGCATTGCACATGACCTTGAAGCAGGACACCAGCCCGGACAGTGAATCCATATTCATAAGGGTTACCCTTGGCCAACACAAACACCTTACAATAGGTTGTGTCTATAACCCCCATAAGATGGCTCTTCAGTCCCTCAAGTATATAACCAGATCCACGGCTAGAGGAGTCTCAACTGAGCTCCTTATTCTGGGAGACTTCAACCTCAACTGGGCCCAAGATCCCAACAAAGACCTCATGTCTCTGACACAAGAGGCAAACCTGGCACAGGTTATCACAGAACCCACCAGGATGAACCATAAGGCTGGGAACCACACCATCTGGACTGGGCTCTGGTGTCCAACCCCAGCAACATTCTGAAAGCCGGACTCATGTCAGATGGTCTGAGTGACCACTCCCCTATATTTTGCATCTGGAGAAATAGAGGGTCCAAGTTCCAGCCCAGAATACTGACTGCTTGTGACTACTCCAACTTCACGGTGGCACGATACAACAACTACCTCAACACCCAGGACTGGAACCCTATTAGGAGCCTCCTTGGACGAGGCACTTGAATACCTCCACCACTCTATAAGTAAAGCAGCCAACCTCTTTGCCCCTCTGAAGAAACTCAGGGCTAAGGGCAGCTGCTTCAAGTGGATCTCTCCAACCCTAAAAGCCCTGATGATCAGCCATGACAAGGCCTGGAAGAGGTTCAAGAACTCCTCGCTCCAAGATGATCTAGTGGCATATAAAGCATTGCAAAACAAATGCAAGAGCGCCACGAAACAGGCGAAAAGGGACTATGTCACCCGACTACAGAAAAACAGCCTGGGTTGCCCCAAACTGTTTTGGTCTCACATAAATGAACTGATTAGGGGAAACACCAAAACTGTACCAGGACCTATGGCGGTAAACGGTAAACTAGTGAGTGAGTACCCACAAATTGTCTCAGCCCTAAACCTTTATTTCACCAACCTTGAAACATACAAGGCCGGACTACCCCCTCCCTCCCTGGGACCTAGCAGGACAAAACCACCATGCCTAGCTAGACCTCTATTTCACCTGCGGCTGGTCAAAACAAAAGAGGTACAAGCTCTGCTGAGGGCCTTGAAAACCAAAGGCCCTGGAGGACTGGATGGGATCAATCCCAGATTACTCAAGGATGGAGCCCAATCCCTGTCCAGACCTTTGACCTGGCTCATAAACAGATCCCTGCTGGAAGGAACTGTCCCAAATCAGTAGAAATGAGCAAACATGGTACCCATCCATAAGGGTGGCTCCAGGGAACACACGGGCAATTACAGACCAATCTCTCTGCTCTGTTTACTCACAAAGCTACAGGAAAGGCTCATATATAATTAACTCTGTGAGTACCTGGAGGTGAACCAGGTACAAGCCTCTCCCAGCATGGTTTCAGAGCCAACCACAGGATGGATACTTCCCTCACTAACCTCACGACAGCCATACTCAGTGCCGTGGATAGTTGGGCCCCCTCGGGGGCAGTATTCATAGACCTAGCCAAGGCATTCGACCTTGTAGACCACAACCTCCTCCTAGTCAAACTAAGCATCATAGGCCTCGACCCTCTGGCTCTCAAATGGTTTGAGAGCTACTTATCTGGCCGTACACAGAGGGTCATTTGGAAGGTGGTGCTATCAGACCTCCTACCCCTAAAGAAGGGCGTGCCACAAGGCTTAGTCCTTGGTCCCCTACTTTTCTCTCTGTTCATGAATGACCTCAACCTCCACTGTGGGGGGGGCCTTGGTCATACAATATGTGGATGACACAGTCATATACCGCTCCTCGGACAGCCCAGCAGAAATTGGCCTCACACTCCAAACTGATCTAAAGTCCCTGGAGGACTGGCTAAGGGAGAACAGAATGGTCCTGAATGCAGGCAAAATGAAAGCCATGCTGTTCAGACCCAGATCCCAGAGGCAAGACAGGACCAATGCCTTACAGCTTACCGCACATAACGGGACAAGCATTGAGGTAGTGGAATCCCTAAAGTATCTAGGGCTCATGCTTAATCTAGGTCTCACCTACAAGAACCACATCAAACAAGTGACCAAGACCATCCATCACAAACTGGGCATCCTGTATCGGATAAAGGACCAGCTTATACCTCAAGCTAGGCTATCCATTGCAACCAGCATCCTGCTCCCCACATTGACCTATGGTGCCCCTGTAATACAGGGAATGGCTAAGCTGGAGGTCACCCGATTGCAAATCCTGTACAACAAGGTAGCACGATTTGCTACCAAAGATCACCTCAGAAGCCACCACTGTGACACACTCGTCAAACTACATTAGCCTACCTTTGTTGCTTGCCTCCAATACCTGCTCTTCTGCCTGGCTTACAAACTACTCCGTCCATCCTCTCCACCCTGCCTGGCAGCTACAATCACCACCAAAAATAACCCTCGGACCCTGAGGAGCTCGGGTTGGATCCTCCTAGAAAATCCTAGGACTCAGATAAATGTGGGGGGCAAGTCTTTCGCTTTCACTGCCCCTTACCTGTGGAACAAGCTCCCCCCCCCGGGTACAGGCAGCATCCACTCTCCCTTAACTTACGCACCAGGCTCAAGGCCCACATGCTTGAAGCCAGCACCTGCCACAGTCCGAACACCTGGAAGTCCCACCCCCCCATCTCTAAACCCTCACTCTTGCACAACCTTGGTGTCAGATTGCCTTGAAATACACTAGGCAACCGTCATGCTAGGGTTTCTGTATAGTTTCACAACAGTTAACAACCTGGTACACCACATGCTGTGTATCAATGCCAAGGATGACTATAATCTATTAATTTACCTTGTATAATCTGTATAATCTCTTCTCTGCAAGTATGGCTCTATGTAATGTCTCTTCAGGTTGTCCCTAACAAAGGGACCTTCGGGGCTCAGTGGGCCTGCCCGGTCATCAAAATTTAATAAATGAAAAATAAATAAATTTCAATCTTTCCTTTCTGGCTCAGTATTTGAAAAATGATTCTGCAAAGGAAAAACTGTACTTAACACTATTCACATGTATTTCTTAACATGCAGTAGGCAGAGTTTAGGTACTTTTTGAGTGACCTGTATAATGTTACAGTACATGTCAGCTCCATATTGTTTCTCAAATGTTCATACTAAAGTGCATGATGAATGTCTAAGTAGCATCATATTTCTGTTTCTGTGAAGAAATATTTAAAAGTCACACATCAGATTTTCATGATTCATTGAGTTTATAATGACTTTATTGACTTCTGGTGATGTCAAAAAGTGCATGGGTGTCTAGATCAGCAGTTCCCTCCACCGACTTCTGAATTGCTCTCAAAATCGCAAGTTAATCACCAGCAAAATTAATCAAAATTGTAGAGTGGATTAATGTCTGTGAAAGAAACTAGCCAGAAACAAATTTGAGGTGCTATCAGTAGACGCTGACAGCTCAGGACTGGAAATGGCAGACTCTGCACAATCATGGGGCTATCAGGCACAGTGACAAACATCCAGGAGCAATAACAAACTAATACTATAAAACTTGATGTTATACTTGTTGCGCTCAGAAAATTCCAAGCTGAATTTAAAGACTCCCCAGCTCAGGTCCAGAGAGATCTTGCAGATCTTGAAGTCTGGGTTGCGGCTGGTGAGAATCAAGCAGAGAAAAACAATGACTGCATAGAACAGATAGAGACCAAGTTGCTGCAGCTAGTACAGTGGAAGGCAGACAACATAGATCACCAGGAAGATGCTTAGAAATACTCTTGGTGGAAAAAATATTTGGGTCTATATCGTACCCAAGGGCCCTGAGGGCTTGAATATGACTGTTTCATAGGCACATGGCTCCATGCTATCCTCAGCCTCGGAAAAAACAGTGCTTTGGACTTTGAGAGGACCCATAGGGCCCTAAACCACACTCCTCTACAACCTGCCCCTCTCAATATTGATCAGATTCAACAAATACACTACCAGAGAGTTAGTACTGCATAAATACTGATAACTATCTAGCATTATGTACTGCACAAAGCAAATATACCGGGAAAATAACTATGCTCCAGACACCATGAGGAGGTATATAGAGTTCATTCTCATACTGCAGACTCTCAGACAGCACAAGTTAAAATTCTGAACCATCTATCCAGCCAGATGTCAGGTACAGTTCTCAACAGGGTAAATGTCATGGCCAACCTGTCTACATGGGGCATTAAAATCAATTAATTTTGTCCCATCTCAACAGACCAGCAAAGATGCCAGCACATCCAGGAAACATTAGCTGCCATTGTGACACAGCTCCTTAGGATGGAAGGCCCAGATGTCAAGGATTGAAAGACTTATCTTTTTTTTCACTAATCTTGCCTACAGTCTCAACATTGGGGGATTTAAGGGGGGTTGACTTGGGAGAGGGAGGCATGGGGAGCATGGACAACATGCAGACCTAGGCACTATATACCCTATTCAGAAAGGCCTAAGATGAGACTTCAGGACCCTCTTAACACTACATATAATGCCATCTGTCACTTTGTTCTTAAAGCCCCCTCTTCTACCCACCACTGTACACTCTACCAGTGCCTAGGCTGGCTCCCCCTCCAGGCCCACTTTGATTATGCCACAGACTGCCTGGTGGACAATGGTCAAAGAAGCAACCAGTTATCCCCCTATGCTCCTCTACTCACAAATAGGGCCACACTAGAGCTCTTAAGGCCTCCTCCATCCCCATCCTGGAGGCTCCTCATGACTCTACAGCAATGGGTAGTAAGGCTTTTTCTGTCTCTGCCCCTCCCTTTGGAACTGACTTCCCCCATTCATTTGCACATCCCCATCCCATAAGCCTTTCAAATCTAACCTGAAGGCCTAGCTCCTGGCTGAGTCAATCAATCAATCAATCAATCAAAACTTTATTTTTAAAAAGTGCCTTTCCAAAACCAAGGTGCTGTTAAAATAGATCAATACATAAACTTAAAGCAACTCTGAATATGCTAGACTAAACAAATATGTCTTTAGGGCTAACTTAAAACTTTGGATGGTCAGACAATCTCTCACCCGATGAGGTAGAGAATTCCACAGGGTTGGGGCCATAAAACTAAATGATCTTGCCCCAGATGTCTTTAAATGAAACCTGGGAATCTCTAGCAATCCCTCATCTGTGGATCAGAGCCAATGAGAAGGACAGTAGAGACGAAGAAGATCTTGCAGGTAACTAGGTCCCTGATTGTGTAGGTCCTTATAGGTAAGAAGACTGACCTTGAAGGTAATCCGCCACTATATTGGCAGCCAGTGCAGTCTGCGGAGGACAGGCGTTGTATGACTGGTCCTTGACGTACCAGTCAAAAGCCTGGCAGCCACATTCTGCACTAACTGCAAGTGGCGGATATCCACCCCCAGTAGCTCTAGGCACAAGGCATTGCAGTAGTCCAAGTATGAGGTAACGAAGGCGTGGACCAATGTTGGAAGGTCATCAGCAGGAACCAGATGCCTTACTCGGGCTATATTCCTCAGATGGTAAAAGGAAGTTTTGCCAATGGCTGACACCTGATGTTTAAGGGTCAGACAGTCATCAAATATAACACCCAAGTTCTGCACCTGGTCTGAGATCACCAACTGGGTCCCCCCAAGCCAAAGACCTGAAGGTGACCCGGTCAGCAAACCCACCCCCCAATGACCTGGGTCCGCAATCAACACCTCAGTTTTTAGGAGTTTAACCGTAACCAGCTCACAGTCATCCAGTCCTGGATCTCGGTGAAACAGTTGTTAAAGACTGAGACAACATCGCCCTGGTTGGGCACAAAGGACATGTGCAGCTGAGTATCATCTGCATAGCAGTGAAAACTCAAGCCGTACTGCCTAATAATCAATCCCAACGGCAGCATATATACCGCAAACAACATGGGTTCCAAAATAGAGCCCTGCAGCACCCCAGAGGATGGGGGAGTGATGCCAAGGAAAAAATCCCAGACACCACCCTCTGAGTCCTACCCTCGAGAAATGATCGAAACCAACTGAGGACCTAGTCCAATAGTCCACAGATAAACCGCAGGTGCTCCAAAAGTACTCCATGGTCAACGGTATCAAATGCCGAAGAGAGATCAAGAAGGACCAAGATGGAACGAGTCTTTCAATCTCTCGCTATTAGGAGGTCATTTAGTACCCGAACAAGGGCTGTCTCAGTACTATGTCTCTTCCTAAATCTGGACTGGAGAGAATCATAGACATTGTGGCTGGTCAAACGATCATCCAGCTGCAACATGACCGCCTTCTCAATAACTTTTCCCACAAGAGGTAGGTTAGAGACAGACCTGTAGTTAGCCAGACAGTCCGGGTCCAAGGAGGGCTTTTTAAGAAGGGCCTAATCATGGCTTCCTTCAAGGGATCAGGAAAGATCTCACTCATCAATGACCACCAGACTATCTCGGCAAGAATCGGACCAATTTTATCCACACATCCTACTAAGAGGTGGGTGGGGCCCGGGTCCAAACTACAGTTGGTCGGTCGCAGCGATTGGACGATCATCACTATGTCATTGGTTGTGGGCTGGTCGAAGTCAGACCACACAAACTGGGTGTCCGACATCTCCTGCCAACCACCACAACTCCTGTTTGAAAGAGTTAGAAGGAGATCGGACCTGATTGTGTCAATCTTATCTGCAAAGAATCGAACAAACTCCTCACACCGTTCCTCTGAAAACGCTCTCTCAGGCTGAAGACAGAGTGGATTGCACAATCTGTCCAAGGTCCAAAAGAGTTGGGCTGGTCGATTCTGTGCAGCAGCAATTTCCCTGGACAGGAATTCTGCCTTCTTACGGGTAAATGCTGATTGATAGACATGATAATGGTCCATCAAACTAAGCCTGTCACACTCCAGACCGGACTTCCGCCAACATCTCTCAAGCCTTCTTCCCACTCTCCTCAACTCCCTCAAAGTCTCATCAAACCAAGGAGACTTGGGACAAAGGGTGAGGGGTCGAACATGAACAGGAGCAATGGAATCCAGGGCCCCTACTACTGCCTTATTATAGGCAAGAACCAGGTCCCCAGGATCCATGCATTCACTCAGCAAACTCGATAGATCCAGCACCGCCATCAGGCACTCCGGTGTAACATTCCTCAAAGGGTGATACCAGACCATTTCCATAGGGGCCAACCTACCGGGGGGGGCAAGAAACTGAACCCAATGGTGTGATGATCAGACCATCTGACTGGCTCCACCACCAAGTCAGATATCTCCATCCCCAGGAGGAATACCAAGTCCAATGAATGACCATCTATATGGGTCGAGGAAGAAATGACCTGTGTGAAGCCCAGCAAATTTATCAGGTGGAGGAAGTCTTAACCAAACTGTGAAAGTTCATCATCGACCCAGGCATTGAAATCCCCCAGGATCAGCCATCTGGAGGATCCCAATGTCATATCGACAATGAAGTTTGCGACTTCCCACAGGAAAACATTCCCATTACCTGGTGGACGGTAAATGAGAAGAATCCTGTACCCCACACCCTCACCCAAGATACATTCAAAAGAGTTGGTAATTCCTACTGGTACCTCCATTAGGTTCAGTTCCGTTCTAAAACAGATTGCCACTCCCTCACCACTATGATCCAATCTCAGACGGTGTATCACCGAGTACCCAACTGGTACAGCTGAAGCCAAAACAGGGCCAGCATTATCATCCAGCCAGGTCTCAGTGATGCATGCCCGCTCTGATGATCCTACAAGATCAGCTATTATAGCAGTCTTGTTTTTAATGGATCTGGCATTACATAACACCGTCTGAGTAGGATGGGATGCCGGTGAAGACCGAGCCAGCTGCCTGCCACAGGCAGAGCCCTTAGTTATGGGAATCAGGCAGGGAGGACCCCTCTCCTGAACCCATTTCACCCCAGGGTGTCTTCTCGTCCCCACTATCCAAATCCATCCGCTCCTTTCCATTCCCCCTCCAGTCTACCTGTCTACCTGCAGCTGCTCACCAGGCCATGAAGAAGCCTACAAACCACCATAATCTTACCCCAGCTGGTGATTATTCGGACCATTTTGGTCCCTTTTCCCCCTTTTTCTCCCTCCATCCTACCCTGCCTCATACTGTCTAGCACATGCACCTACACATTTGACTTCCTTACCTTTTTACAGTCACACACAGCCTACCTGTCTGACTCCTCATAGGTCTGGTACCCTATGTCAGACCAAGACTTAGCATGCACTTTGATCCTGCAGGGCATGTCGTTTCATGTCTACTGCACAGTAGCCTAAGCTTCCCTGTTGTCTGTGTGTGGTGCTCTGTTTGTGGACCACACTCTGTTTACTACAGTGCTTCTCAGGCTGGCTGCTCTTCTTCCCCAGCACATGTTTTGTTGCCTAGATTTAATTTTACAGTATATGTTGCTTTAACTGCTCGTTTGTTGAGTTGTATAAATGCACAATGTCTTCCTCTGTACTAATGCCTATAGTCCTTCTATAATGTAATTTGCCAGGCCACTATACCGTATGTAAAATGTGTCTATTGTTCTCTGTTGGCACTTGCCATGCCAGTATAAAGTATGTAAGTGTGTCTGTTGTTTGGTTTGCTGTCTCACCACTTTGTGGCACAGGTCATGACGGAAAATGGTTCTCTGGATCATTGCACTTACCTGGTTAGCAAAAACATAAATAACTAAATAAATAATTTAAAAAAAAATACCTCCACCGACAGGGCCTCCCTTAGAGAACTGGAAAGCAAGTTCCAGAGGACAGGGCCAGTCACCTCAAATGTGTGATCATCGAAAGTTTTCAGCCTGGCATCTGAACTGTAAGGAGGCCCCTGGTGGAGGAGTGGAGGGAGCAAACTGGAGTGGCAGGGGTATGGAGATCCATCAGTTGTCCACTCACCCATCGCTTAGACACTGTGTAAAATAATAATGTTTGAAGCTTTAGAATCCAAGGGGAGGGGTTTCTGGGCATCATGCAGCTGCTTAGACAGCCAGAGCAAGGCCTACAGCACTCAATCACCCCCCCTCTGAATATGTGCCTTTCCAAGTCTCAGTGATAGCAGTGCAGAGTACTGTATATCTCTGACCTTATGTTTGTGTTAGTGGCACTGGGCAGATAATATCAGAGATTGCATGGCAATATTAGCAGCACAAGACATCTAAGTTTCTGTTAAAAATTAGCCTGGTGATGCACTTATGGTACCCTGCGGTGCTCCAGATTTCCACCCATGTGCCCCACTGCAGCTCTGTATCCTCCTGGGAAAGCCACCTGGCATGCACTTGCTGGTTAGATTAAGCTACTTATGTGTGGGGACCACCAGTTGCACAACACTCTGAACTTCCTATCTAATTTTGAATGTTCGGTGACTACTGCAATAGGATTCCTTTTCTTTTTATTTATGAAAATGCAGATTAATGTCTTTGAGCCAAATTAGTTCTTTTACAAAGGTTCCATGTCAGAAGACTCAGAAATACAAACATCAGAATATTACAGTGATGGCAAGTAGATTAACCATTGTATAAACCATTTTACAAGGAATTCAGAAGTACAGTTATTTCTACGCAAATAATTCATGAAGAGACTTTGTAAAAATATGGTGATGAGCTGAGTCACACTGACCGGTTGCTAAGTGCAAGGAAGAGAAGAGGTAACAGCCAGGGAAGGCCTTGTCAATGATGTAGTACAAGGGGGAAATGGGGGGGGGGGTAGCAGCATGGTAGGGGCTTCGCTAGGGGATGGAGGAAGGGAGGATTTAGGAAGGAGTGGAAAGTTGGGTTAGGGAGGTTGGGGACCCTATGTGAAGAGGGGTAACAATTGGCTAAGAATAGCAGTCACACTGGTTATTTGGGCCAGGTAAATGTTAGGTCTATTTTGAAAGGGCCAATTTTCTTGTGCTCTAGGAGGGGAGAGGGCAGGTCATTTACTCATAGGGGCCCTTGATAAGATAGTGACCTCTGCACAAAAGAGGTTCATTTGAAGGGAACATGGAGTGCACCCTTTGTGGATCATCTAGTGATTTTGAAACAAGATTCCAGATCTGCAGGCAATAATGACAGAGGCTGAACTGGACATAGTAGCAATTAACGAGACATGGTTTACCGGTAACTACAGTTGGGAGACTTCTGTACCTGGCTATGCATTGTTCAGAAGAGGCTGAGGTGCAAAAAGGGGGGAAGAGCGGCCCAGTATGTCAATGAAAATATCAAAGCTACAGAAATTCAGAATACACATAAGGAGCCAGAAGAACTGTGGGTCACCCTGGAAACAGGAAATGGGACAGCCATAAGAACTGGGATTGCTACACGCCCCCAGACTAGGGGGAGGGCATAGACAAATTACTGTTAGAAGATATACAAAAAAAAACAGCTAAAGGGGAGGTTCTGATAATGGGAGACTTCAACATGAAAGATACAGATTGGTCAATACCAGCAGGAACATCTGCCAGAACTAGACACATGGTGGATTCCCTGCAGGGGGAAGGCCTCAGACAAGTGGTACAACAACCCACAAGAGACAGGACTATCCTAGAACTAGCATTGACTAACAGGGAAATGATCACAGATCTCCAGGTAGAAGGTCACCTGGGGGCCAGTGACCCTCACATGGCATGGTTCAATTTGGCCACTACAAATAAATCATCCCATTCCAAAGCAAAAATATGCGACTTCAAATGAGCTGACTTTGATAAGATGGCCAACAGAGTTAAGTTAGCCCTGGCAAAAAGAAATACAGGAGTGGGGGTACAGGTAAAGTGGGCAAGCATTAAGGATGTAATACTTGAAGCAACATCCCACTGTGTTAGAGAGAAAAGGAAGTGCAAAAGAAGAAGGAAACCACTGTGGTTCTCAAAAACAGTAGCCGAAAAGGTCAAAGCCAACAGGCTGGCCTTCAGGAAATATAAGGGAACACAGCGGGATGAAGATAGGGAGGCATACCAAACTTCATTAAGGGAAGCAGGGAAGGCAGTAAGGAAGACAAAGGCCCAAACTGAGGAAATACTAGCACAGACAGTAAAAGAAGATGACAAGACTTTCTACAGATACATTATTGAAAGGAGAAAGTCCAGAGGAGGACTTGCTCAGATCAAAGGAGATAAGGGGGTATGTGAGGAGGAGGACAACGTAAAAGCATCTATCGTAAATAGATACTTCTGCTCAGTATTTACTGAAGAAAAGGGAGGGCAGGGCCCACAGCTCAGCACCATGGACATAGGGGGGAGGGAGGTGAGCACTAATCCCTTCACAAAAGAAAGGGTCCTACAAGAACTAGATAAGCTCAGGGTGGACAAGGCAATGGGACCTGATGGCATACATCCCAGAGTACTAAAGGAGCTAAGGGTGAAACTAGCAGAACCATTATCAGAACTGTTAGTGAGTCTCTGAGCACAGGAGAGGTCCCAGAAGATTGGAGATGGGCTCATGTCATCCTGCTCCACAAGAGTGGTAGCAGGGAGGAAGCAAAGAACTACAGACCAGTCAGTCTTACCTCAGTAGTGGGCAAGATTATGGATGCACTCCTTAAGGAAAGGATAGTGCAACACCTGGAATCCATAGAAGCACAGGAACCAAGACAGTATGGGTTTACAAAAGGAAGGTCCTGTCAAACTAATCTCATAGATTTCTTTGACTGGGTAACCAGAGTAGTAGACTAAGGAAACATAGAAACATAGACTTTGATGGCAGATAAGGACCACTTGGCCCACCCAGTCTGCCCATTTCCCTACTTCTTGGATAAGCTGCAGATTCTAGTTAACCAACATCCTACTTCCTGCAACCCTCCCACTATAATTGCCTTATGTCTGTCCCATGCATGTTTGAATTCCCCCACTGTTTTAGACCCCACAACCTCTCCAGGAAGGCAGTTCCATGCATCCACCACTCTCTCCATGAAAAAGAATTTCCTCACATTACCCTTGAGCTGTCCCCTAACTTTAAATTGTGCCCCTTGTTCTGACATCTCTTTTCAGAAGAGCGCTACCTTCCTGGACTTTGTTGATTCCCTTGAGGTACTTAAAAGTTTCTATCATATCCCCCGTCCCTCCTTTCATCAAGGGTATACATATTAAGCTCTCTCAGTCTCTCTTATATGGTTTCTGATGTAGACCCTGCACCATTTTAGTTGCCCTCCTCTGGACTGCTTCCATCCTGTCTATGTCCTTGCGTAGATGAGGTCTCCAAAACTGCATGCAGTACTCCAGATGGGGTCTCACCAACTGTCTGTATAGAGGGATAACCACTTCCCTTTTTCTACTTGTGATGCCCCTCCCTATGCATCCCAGTATCCCCCTGGCTCTCCTTACTGACTTCTCATATTGCTTATCCACCTTTAGGTCATCTGATATGACTACACCCAGATACCTTTCCATTATTGTTGTCGTTAGTACCTCCCCTGCTATTGTGTACTCTTCTCCTGGATTTTTATTTCCCAGGTGCATTGTCATCTGCAAAGAGGCATACCTTTCCTTCCAGACCCTCTGCAATGTCACCTATAAAGATGTTAAAGAGGACTGGACCCAGTACTGAGCCCTGAGGTTCTCCACTAGTAACCCCCCTTTCTTCAGAATGTGTTCCATTCACTGTTACCTTCTGTGTCCTGTTGTGCAGCCAGTTTGCTACCCAGGCTACCACCCTGGGACCCACTCCCAGGCTGGCTAACTTGATTATTAATCTTTTGTGCAGGACTGTGTCAAAAGCCTTGCTAAAGTCTAGGTAGGCCATATCCACAGCCCCTCCCTGGTCTATTACTTTGGTTACCCAGCCAAAGAAATCTATTAGATTCGTCTGACATGACCTTCCTGCTGTGAATCCATGCTGCTTTGAGGGAGCAGTTGATGTCACCTACCTTGACTTCAGCAAAGCTTTCGCTACTGTTCCACATAGAAAGTTGGTAAATAAGCTGGGTAGGCTTGGGGTGGGTCAGTAGTTTGTCAACTGGGTGGAAAACTGGTTAACAGGCAGAAAACAGAGAGTGGTGGTAAATGGTATACAGTCAGAAGAGATGCAAGTCACAAGTGGGGTACCTCAGGC
Organism: Neoceratodus forsteri; assembly: GCA_016271365.2. Taxonomy (NCBI): domain Eukaryota; kingdom Metazoa; phylum Chordata; order Ceratodontiformes; family Ceratodontidae; genus Neoceratodus; species Neoceratodus forsteri. Next base: position 423,692,435 of record CM057451.1, read on the forward strand.
ATCAGCTCTGGGGCCAGTCCTCTTCAATATCTACATCAGTGACATTGCAAATGGACTGGAGGGTAATGTTTGTCTGTTTGCAGATGACACCAAGATCTGCAACAGAGTAGATGATCCAGATGGGGTGGGCAGAATGAGAAGAGATCTGGATAATCTAGCAAAATGGTTGGAAGAGTGGCAACTGGGGTTTATTGCAGAGAAGTGCAAGATCATGCACATAGTGAAGAGAAACCCGGAAGCCACCTATAGGCTGGGAGGGGAGTTGCTGGCAGTCACAAGGGAAGAAAGAGACTTGGACATCATCATCACCGATGACCTGAAATCATCCAAGCAAACCATTAAAGCAGTAGGTAAGGCTAGGGGGATGTTTGGGTGTATCACTAGGGTTATCACAAGTCAGAAGAGGGAGATAATAATCCCTCTTAACAAGACACTGGTTAGGCCCCATCTGGAGTACTTCATGCAGTACTGGAGTCCACAACTTCACAAGGACATTAACCAAATTGAGGAAGTCTAGAGAAGGGCAACCAAATGGTGCAGGGACTGCATTAAAAAACATATGAGGACAGATTAACGGAGCTCAATATATATACCCTAGAGCAAAGGAGGGAGAGAGGTGATATGATCGAAACATTCAAACATCTTAAGGGAATTAACAAGATGAAAGAGTCTAACATGTTTCAATATAAGAAAAATAGCAGGACAAGAGGACACAGCATGAGATTAGAGGGAGACTGATTAAGGGGTAATGTGAGGAAGTTCTTTTTTGCAGAAAGGGTGGAGGATGTATGTAAAGGCCTACATTGATATGAACACAGTGCAGGGCTTCAGACAGGCATGGGATAGGCATAAGGGAGCAATACAGATAAGTATGAATAGATAGGTCATTGACAGAGCAAAGGCCGATGGCACATTTGTAAGGTAGAAAAAGTAATGGGCATAATGGATGGGCCTTGCAGTCCTTATCTGCCATCAACTTCTATGTTTCTATGTATGGTGATGAGGTTAGTTTGGAATAGAGCTGTCGTAGAACATGGTGCAAGTCCTAGAAGTTTTTTTTTTTTTTTACCAACGAGGCAAACCTGGTACTAAACCCTGAGGTGCAGAGGGAGCCATTCTGCAGAGTAGTAGAGACTTCAAGTGTGCAGAAGGTGTTTAGCCTCTTTGACAAGTTGGCAGGCCTTGTTAAGGAGTTTAACTCATTTGAACTAAGTTTCAGAGGCAGCACTGTAAATAACAAGCCTGTAATCTATAACTGACAGTATTGATCCCTGCGTAACCTGGTTTTGAGCCTCAAGAGTCATGGCTTGTCTATGACGATACAGTATCCCAAGTTTAATGTTAGCAGATTTGACTACTTGGTCAATATGGTGGGTGAGGGAGAATGAGTCATTTATGTGGATGCAAGATATTTTAAGGTACATACTGTACCTGTTCGATGACGTTTCCCATTTGGCTTCGGATGGTCAAAGATTCAGTTTTTTTCTTTGAGTGTAATGTTGAAAAGTGCATGATTCTGTTTTTTTTTATAGTTTAATAAGAATCAGTTTTGAGAGACCAAGACTCTAGTTGTGCAAAACTGCTTTTTTGGCTTGTTGTTATATCAGATGGGTGATTAACTGAAACTGTGACTACTGCATCATTTGCATAGAGCAGCATCTTTGCTTTTCCTTTCTGTTTTCATCTAGACACAAGGTGCAGTGTTCTATGTGACAGCCTGGACCGGAACCTTGTGTGGTGGGGCCCACCTCATAGACTTGTGCAGGCTGGGAATTCCCCTTAGGAATGTACTGTGCATATGCCTCTCCTCTCCTGCCCCCAATCCCAACTTTACATGCACTCCTAGTTTAAGCTCACTAACCCACTTTTAATGCCAGGATAAGTGTCCATTGTTGCTAGAGGCCAGTTTCATTTGTATCCCTCCTGACATTGAGGAGGTCAGAGTGCTAACTGAGATAAAGGTTAGCACATGCATGTCAGTGAGGTTCTTTCTTACCCTTCCTTCCCCTTTTTAACTTTGTTGCTTTTTTTCCTTTTTCTCCAATCCCTTAACTTAGAATCTTCTCAGATCCCATGAGGGCTCAAAGCCACTAGGCGTTTGACTGTCCTCCAGGTGGAGGTCAGCTGACCCTGTCATGAAGGGTGGCAACAGAGACACACTGAGCCTTGGAAGACTCCTATGTGTGTATGTTTCCCTGTTAGCCCCAAGTGTGCCCAGTCCATTAGGTTTAGCAGAGCAGACACTTCCCCCCAGATAGGCATGCCCTTTGAGAGCAGTCACAGTTGACTGCTCCTCCGTTTTTCATTTTTTATTGCCCTGAGTGCTGATTCTGTACTTCCCTCCTATAAGGAGAAGCTCGGGTAGTGGCCCCAAACGACTTTGCTCACTTAGATTGTAACAGTATGTTTTGTTGGCCACACGGCTATGCTACTTACTGATAAACTACAGAGTGTATTGAAAATGCACTAGAGATGGTCACAGACATCTATTGCCTGAGAAATTATTACTGGGTGGAGGGGGACTTAGACACATCCCATGGTTACACAAGATGCACAGCACAATTAAGGTAATTTCACAAAATGTTAACAGCCTGGCCAGTCACATCTAAAGATACAAAATGATAACATTCCAAATAAAACAGAAACTTTACATCTTCCTGTTGTAAGAGATGCATATGAGCTCCTTGCAACACCAGCAATTGATGAAATTTGATTTTGGCCATGTGATTGAACCTTCTTACAGAAATGGAAAGAGATAAGAAGGTGCCATCCTAATACCCAAGAACTCACCCTTCCAACTCATCTCTTTCTATACAGATAAAGAGGGTACACCAGCATTAGTGACCAGCATTTTCCAAGGCAGTAGCCTCTACAGCAGTGAGCCTCTATGTCACATCAGTCAGTAACACCTCTACAATATTATCTTTGTTAGACTCAATAATACTTCACCAGGAGGGGGCGCTCCTGATACTGGGAGATCTTAACATCCATCACAATCCCTCCCTAGACACCACTAGCCCCAGATCACCTCCCTCCATGTCTGGACAAAATCACCTGCAGACACTTCTCGGAAATATGGGTATGACAGATGCCTGGCACCACCATCACCCACATGCTACCAATGCACATTCTGTTCAAATGCTTATCACAGTTACTCCCATTTAGACTATTTCTTTATCTTGGTAGAACATGCAGATTGGCTGGAAGGAGTAACTATGGCCCATACTATCCTCTCAGATCATACACCCATCATGCTAACAATTAAATGTATACATCTCATTCCTCTGAGATTCTGCTTTAATGGAGACCCTCAGAAGCTCTATTCCTGCTATTAGAAGATAATGATACACCTATGGTGACCCCTACCATGTTGTAGAATACTCTTAAAACTGTCTTGCAAAGTGAGACAATAGCAATCACATATTGGTGCAAGAAAGAAATGAAAAAGTGTTAGCCCTGCAAGATAAATTGCAATTCTTATAAATGGCCCATTTGCTGCAAGACATATTCATGGAGGTCAAATTAAAGTACAACATACTGTATCCGGGAGATACTGAATTACAAGATGCAGCAAAAACATCTTTGGCTATGCCAAAGATATTGTGAGGGGGGATCACAAGAGACAAAACTGTTAGCTCACTACCTATGGCTGTTATCCCACCCAATGTTGCACTTGTTCCCCGATCCTTGCCTCCCACTCACCTGTCTTTCTACCTCCCTCTCTGTTACCCCTCTACACCCACTTTCTCTTCCACTTTCCTACGCTACATAGCACAATTGGCAGCAACTCAGTTTTTTCCACTCTACCTTTCCCTTTGACAATGCCCTTCTGGTAGCTTTAATTCATGTAAATAGTATTTGTTGTGACTCATCATTCTTTAATGTATGCCTAATTATGTTGTTCTAACTGTTATTTATATCACCTGTAGCTTTAGACCATGTAGACCCTGTATTGAATTTTGTATTCAAGCTGCTTGCCTGCTAATCTCACACAAACTGTACTTCTATTCTTTGTATACTGACATGGAACCTTTGTAAAAGAGCCATTGGCTGAAATGTATTTATCCAAAATTCTAATAAATAAATAAATAAAAGGCAACAACAACAAAATAACACACAATAATACAACTCAAACATCTATGTATGGGCAAATGTTGTATCAAATCAACTGAAGTATTAGATGCCCTGAAGCAATTCTATGAGATCCCATACACAACTGACACTCCCCAAGCAGCAGAGAAAGTCTCCTCTTTCTTACAGGTACTCTGATTACTGGAGCTGATGGAGAAGCACCAGGAGACTCTGATCTACCCCATTTCCATGGAGGAGCTGGTCCAGACTGTACAATCCCTTAAATATTGTAAAAGTCCTGGACTGAATGGGCATGGAGCAGAATTTTACATGGCCACCTGAGAGCTACTACATACCACTCTCTTAATAACATTTGCTACCTGTCACGCCTCCCCCCACCTGCCCAGATACTTGAAAATATTCCACAACATTGGTAATCCCCCTTGTTCCTGTATGCCCTTCACTTGAACCCTTCCAAACTTGGAACTGGGTACTGACTCAGCATCCCATCAGTAGGGTTCCACAAAGTATATAATTATCTATTGGACAACCTGTTATAATTACAACTTTACTGTCTGTACCACATTTTGATTATGCACTTCATGTCACTGTGCATGTAAATATCTTTAAACAGCCTAGTGTATCTTTTTGTGTTACAGTGCTGTTCCCATCCTTCTGCCATGGGGTTGCACCTGGAAATGAGCCTTGGCTCAGAGTCCTTCTCCCAGTCACCAATGTTTCAAATAAAAATAAATAAATCCTGAAACCAGCCAAAGAGCTGGCATGCTGCAAGTCATACCACCCCATATCAGTCATCAACGCTGTTTATAAAATTTTCACTAGCATCATAGCCCACAGACTGTATCATAGTATCATGGCATCATAGTGGTAAAAGCGCTTATTACACTTTCATCCATTTGTGTTTGAAAAAGAAAAAAACATATTTTAGTATTCTCTGACTTTATTTTTATTAAATCTATTCAACCGAATTTTGAATGTTTCCAAAGTTGGATTATCTACCACCTCAATGGGAAGTATATTCCAGTGAGGTACCATGTGCTGGCTAAACCAAAACCTTCTTTTTTGTAAATTAGCAGTGTCAGTGGCTCAGAAGGTAGCACACTCCCCTCTGAGGCTGGGAAATCAGAGGGCTGTGGGTTCAGTTCCCACATCTGGCACTTGGGTTAATATCCCAATACTGACACTCTAGTACAGCATGAGGGTGGTGCTGCACTTCTGAGGTGCCATCTTTTGGATGAGACATTAAACCGAGGTCCCATCTTCCTGAATTTGTGGTAGTTCAGGTGGATGCTAAAGATCCCATGGCACTTATTGAAAAAGAGTAGTGGAATTTTGTTGGGGAAATAGGAGTAATAATCCATAATCATATCGATAATTTACATGCATAAATTTACCTGCCTTGACCCAAATACTGAACATATTTTCCTGTAAAACCTTTCAGTTTCTAAATATTTCTTCACATATTCCCTTCCATGGAAAGACAGTTTAAAATGAACCTCCCCTTTTTTTTCCTAAATCTTATTTAAACCCCAGGACATGGGTTACCTTTTTTTTCTTCCTGTTTACTCTTTCCATAATATTTTATCACATTCTTTCAATATTTGCTGCATCTGCCATCATGAGCATTTTCCCAAATCGTTTTCATATACTTTTCTAATTCCATCTTTCACTGTCTTTAATAATACTACTTGCGGTACAATTTGTTGTTGCAGTACCCATTTGCATCTGGCCTGCCATAAATAATACTTTAGAACTGCAAACAATACCTTCAAATTGTCTCTTGAAAACTTCTGCCAAGCTGGAGACCAAGATATATAAACTAAATCCTTACATGTAATGGCTCTAAACTGCTGAATCTCCCAGTGATTTGCAATTAAGTCCCAAAATTGTTTAGCATACTCACATTCTAGGAGCAAATGTTCTTGTGTTTCTAAGATCTGGTTACAACTTTGTCTTGAACAATATCTCTCCTGTAGTACCTTATGCTTATCATTATTCTTGACATTTAGTTTCCCATGTGTGGTCAACCAAAGGACATCCCATACAAATACTGGCATTCTCTTATTTGATAGCTGCTGAAACATCTCTAGACTGTTCTAGGTACTACAAAATGGCAATACTAATTCATCTAAACATTGTGGTTTTACCATCATTTCATAAATGTCAGTCCTCTTTTGCACCCTCTCTATATCATATTCCACTTTTCGTGTTATTACTTGTTGAAACATTTCCCTTACTTCCTTTGGAATGACCCGAACTTTATTTAACAATCTACTTTTCTTATGTTCCCAAGCTCTTATACATGGTCCAATCCATTCCATTAATAACATATACTATTCCCTATTCTTTTTCCTTCCTGGTTCTATAACATTATAATAAAGGAATATACTATAAATAATAGAAGGCTATAAGATGAATCATTCCTATGTATCCCTCCTGTATTCCTCGATATGTTACATTTCTCTTGATCGGATTCAATCTGCTCCCCCACAAGGCTCTAAAAAACAGACTAAATAACCTGGTATGAATTGTCTTTAGAGGGGGGTAGATATAACTCACATACAATAATATTGGCACAATCATGTTTTTAATCAAAAAGATCCTCGTTTGTTTAGCTATTGAGCCATGAACCCATCTTAGTTGGTTTTTTTTTGTTTTGTTTTTTTTGTTGACCGGGTAAGTGCTCTTGACAAATCCTGCCTATTTTCGGGCATGACCCGGGGGAGGGGGATACAGATGAATGCCAACTGACCTTGAACCGGATTAAGCTGTTGGTGGTATTTTTTTTTAGTGAATGAGGGAAATTTGGCCAGGACACCAGGGAAATTCCCCTACTCTTGGCCAGTAAGAGGACAGGCTATCAGCAAAGATGGCTACTCGGAGCAGGACGTTGGAGGGAGAAGATGTTAGTACAGTGGGAGCGCTTGCCTCATCTCCCACTGTGGATCTGCAAAAGGCAAAAGGAGCAGATTTGCTTGAATGTGAATCTGAGGATGAATTTCATGAGGCTCCTATTTCCAGATGAAATGGAGCTTAATATTGTTAAAGCTACAAGTGATACTCCTTTGCAAGTAGGTGCTGAAGCTTCACAACTAAAAAGACAGCTACTCACAGAGTCTGTAGAGCTACAACATATGGAGGCACGCCCTGTCATTACCTCTGGAATTCCTGTCAATAGCCCAGCTGAGGAGAAGCTCTCTGAATGCCCCGGGGGACTTGGTGAGTCAACACTTTCCCCTACTGTTGTGGTTTCTACAGGTGATGGTGACAAAAATGAACAGCAGGGTACGCTTGATACTGGTACTCCCATACAAAAGGTTGGCAGTGTTTTCATTCAACTGAACATGTGCCTAAAGCCAGAGTTTGTGGGACAAGATGAAGCACTTAGAACTGGGACTTTAGCGTAACAACAGGAGAATATTTTACCTTCCAAACCTAGCGCTCCGCTAAGTAAAACTACAAGTTTCATTTATAAGCAGCCGGTTAAGGTAGAGTTGGTAGTTTCCCCTAAAATAATTTACCAATCTGCAATGGAGCCTTAGCCAGGAGTCACAGAGTTTTTTTGCAAGGACACTCTGCAGAATGCTGGGAGTAATAAGGATGATTCACAACTTTGCTGCAAAACTGACTCTAGGTCTGTTATTTATAACCCAATGGCTCCTCCTAACTTGTCTGAGGGTCCCTGGACCCCAGGAAAGGCCCTGGTAGGGGCAGGCTGGAAACGAGCTCCCTCAGGTATTTGGTTACCTGACCCTGACTGGGATTTGGACCTCAAGCTTTCTCAAAACCTCCCTACATGGAAACCAGGCTCCAATCCTAAACTGAGCATAAAAGCTGGGTTAAAGCATAATGAAGCAAGCCCCCCTTTTGCACCTTTGGAACCTCAAGTCCTGCAGGACACAGATCCTAAGGATCCTTTACCTATTCCTACACATATCAATCCACCAAGTTTGGAGGCCTCTAAACCACCTCATCAAAAGCCTTTGATGTCCGAACTCTTTTCTACTGATAAAAGGGAAGCTGCTCCATGGAGGAACACTGCACGAATTCAGTACAAAGGAGGGCTGGACTCTAGACCTGATAGATACTACGCTGGGAAAACTTTGCTTAAAGACCCTCTGCATTTCTCCCCCAAAGATGTTTATAAGTTTATAAATATTTCAGGTAAGGATAATTTCGATGTTAGTTTTAGAACATCATATGCTTTAGATCTCTTTTGGGAAAGGTATGGGTAGGTTAAATTCTCTCCTACATGGACCCCCTTTTTCTATTTTTTTTTTATTTTATTGAAATCTAGGATTACAAATACCTTTGAGCAGGAACTGCTCATTTACAAAGGTTCCACATGGAAGGAATGGGGGTTATACATACATACAAAGGTCAACATAATAATACATAGTTACACAATAAAAAGAAGTAAGAGATTGAGGCTTAGGAAATTCCAGTAATTCAAAATGTGCCAAATGTTAGGTAGCATGACATACCAGCCAAGGGCAATCTTAGAAATAAGCACTGCAGGTGAGAGGGAAGGGGGTATGCAGGCATGAAGGCCATTGTCAGAGGGTAGAGGGTGAGGTAAGAGCTCTAAAGAGGAGGGAGGGAGGGAGGAGAAAAAGTCAGGAAATGCCCAGGGGTGGAGGAAGGGAGAGGGGCAAGGGGGTAGGCAGGTAGGGGAATGACGGGGAGAGGTAGCTGTCAAGACTGAAGTGGAGGGCAGTGAGCAGTGGACCCCTGATTAGGCGAGGCAGTCACAACAACTAGTTGAAATGAGATGAAGTCGGAGTTGTTTTGGTAATTACCCTTACTAAACCATTGATTAAATTTGTTACTGTGATATTTCGGAATGAGGTGGTCCATGTGGAAGATATTACATTTTGGCTTCCCCAGAAATGTGAAGTGTTGAGTTCTCCTGAACCCATTTTGGATTCGGAGCAATTCTGGACAGGTGGGTGGAAATATAAAGTTAAGCTGAGGCAATCTGACTCTGGAATTGAGCACATCCCAAACTCCTTTTTGTTGGGGAGGGATTGTGGGGTCTGCTTTTACGAAGGTCAGCCTTGAGCTTGTTATAAGTGTGGCTCTAGAACCCACTTGTCAAGTGTATGTGACCAACTCAGGTGCGACAACTGCGGGGAAGTAGGCCATGTCACCATGCAATGCGTAAATCACAGTAGATGTGATCTGTGTGAGGAGTATGTTCATGTTTTCAGGGATTGCCCTTGGGCAGCCAAAAATAAAGCAACCTGCTTCCTGACCTAGAAAGCTCAAGACTCTGTAGATTCTCTCCCCCCTCCCCCTCTCCTTCCTGTGGTGGGAGAACAGATTTCTCAAGGAGTTTCCCCATCTGTACCTTCCTCCTCAGGCTCTACAGAGCAGACTCATTGTGCTGTCCCACAAGCTTTGTTAAAGGAGGGGAAGGGTGAGGTTTCATCAGTACCTCAGGAGTTGGTACCAGTTTGTTATACCGACCCAGTCACTTCAGGCCCTGATAGTTCATTTACAGCCCCTCCATCTTCGTTGCCTAGACAGAGATCTTCTAGGAATTTGCAATCAAAATCCACCCCCCCGTTCATGTTTCAGTAGAATCAATCAACTCTTATGCTGCTTTATTTACTCCTTGCGGGGAGACAGACATGGAAGTTGGGGATTCTGACTCCCAGAAATCCTCTTTTTCCACTGTTTCATAGTCCATAGATAATTATAAGGAAAAAAAAAGAAAAAAAGGAAAAAATGAAAGCTAGCCATTCTCCATAAAGCTTTGAAATGCAGTTTATTTGGGATTCCTTGAACATGCATAGTTTACTGAGCAATACCAAAAAGCAGGCCCTTTTCCAGCATATACATGATTCTAAGATCACAGTTAGTTTTCTTACAAGAAACATGGATGTTTTCAATAGAGCAACTGTATACTTTTAAGAGAGAATGGCCATAGGGTCCTTCATACTGGTTGTTTGGCACTGATAGTGCTGACGGTATTGGCGTTCTGTTTCACTCCTTTAACTTTTCCCTACAAAAACTAGTAGACCTCATTCCTGGTAGAGTTTTTATTTTAGATGGTAAATGGCACAACACCTGTTTTAGATTTATAAATATGTATAATCCTCAGACAAAGGCTGATAGAGTGAATTGCATGAGGGCCATACAACCATATTTGATTGCCTCCTTGTCTGTACTATGGGGATGTGACTTTAATTGCACATTATTAGGCTTGGCTCAGCAGAATAAAAAAAACTATTGTGATTCTCATGCATTAGCCTCAATAATTAGGACAGCAGGCCTACTTAATTGTATCTCCTATCAGTCTAAGGGTCCCACTTTTTCATTTTCCAAAGGTAAATTACAATCTTTAATGGATTACATGTTTGTTTGTCTCCCATCAGTTCACATCCAGGGCTTCCAGATGAGACCCATAGAGTTTTCAGATCACCTATTTTTGCTGTGTTCCTTTTGCACTGAAGGCTTGGTACTTGGTGGGAAAGGAAGGTGGAAGCATAACACCTCCTTCTTGGACTCCCCTCAGATTACTTTAGGGGTAAATTTGCTTTTGCAGGTTCATCTGTCAGTAGCCTTTTTATATACTGACCTAGGGGCCTGGTGGATGGATACTAAATTACTTCTTCAGAAATGGTTCAAACATCAAGGAGTGATTGCTAAAGACTCTAAATTTATGAAGTATTTGTCCTTAAGACAGCAGCTACAGATGCTTATTTCAATCTTTTAAGTTTCAAAACTTGATTACTCAGACCAAATCAGAGCTCGGAACTACCTTATAAAAACTGAACTGAACAATCTTAATGAAATACTGATCTCAGGCATTTGTTGGAATTTTGGCACCAAATTTTCTGCAACCAGATTGGGACATACTCATGATGAGTAAGGAGTTCTGATAAAGAAAGCCACTTCCCACACTTATAGAGATGACAAGCCCAGTAATAATATAAAAAGTTAGGGAGACACAAGCCTCCTAGCTCTTTAGGTAAGGAGAGCTTAAGATAGGATCTTTGAATAGCTTTGTCCTGCCAGATAAAGAAATTAACATCAGAATGGATACGCTGAAAAAAAGACAAAGGTAACCAAACACCCAGCATGTTTAGCGGATAAAACAATCTGGGTAGGACATTCATTTTGACGGTGTTAATTCTGCCCCATAATGAGAGGGGAAGCTTTTTCCATCTTGATAAGTCCTGCTGAATATAATACCTTGGCACCAAATTTTCAACACGGGGTTTTTGGGGCCCCTCCTCATGAATTCTATCATTGTCATGGCATTAATCGGACTCGAAAGGTGATTTCGATGTCAGTGCACGAAATTACCTTTCAGGAACCATTAACAAAATGACAGTGCCAGTGTTCATGAGGTGGCCTCTCAAAAAGCCTATGTTCCAAATTTGGTGGAAAAAATCCAACAAATGCCTGTTTTACACACATGCATTGTGCAGTTACTACACAGGCTCGTAACTTCATGAATTCACAATATTTTAACACCAGATTTTCAGCATTGCCATTTTTGTACACCTCTTTGTGAACAGTACAGCTGTCATTTTCCACATCCTGCCCAAAATGTGTTTCCGCACTTCCGGCGCACAATAGTGCAGTCGCTCTGAGAAATCAGTGTTTGGGCCAGATTATGAAAATGACAGTGACACAGTTCACGAGCAGAGGTCCTAAAATGCCTATGTTGAAAATTTGGTGATGATACTCCATAAAATGACTGTGTTATGAGCGTGCATCGGCAGATTGCAATCACGCTCGTACCGTCATGCATTTGTGATATTTTCACTCTGGATTTTCACCATTGCCATTTTTCCACACCTCTTGATGAACAGTTCAGCCATCAATTCACATATCCTGCCCAAAATGTGTTTTCACACTTCCAGTGCAGAACAGCGTGGTCGCTATGCAAAATCACTTCTTGGGACACTTTGAGGAAATAACAGTGACAGTGTACACGAGCAGAAGTGCTAAAATGTCTATGCTGAAAATTTGGTGCCGAACGCTCATAAAATGGCAGTGTTGCAAGTGTACATTGCATATTTCCCATGCACCCTTGTAACTTCGCAAATTTGCTATATTTACATGCCACATTTTCAACACTGCCATTTTTTTTACACCTCCTTATGAACTGTACAGCTGTCAATTTTCACATCCTGCCCAAATGTTTTCCTGCACTGCACTACCAAACACCCAAAGGGACACCCCAATGCCTGTCAGTCTCTGCAGGGTGGGGGTGGGTTGGCATCAGTTCAATACCTCACTGCCATGCCTATTATGCATCTCTCTAACTCCTGCACTACCAATGCCAATGCCAGCAAGACAACATTTGGCATTGACAAATGCCTGTTTCTAATGGCACCCCAAAAAAAACCCATTGGTGACCCATTTGATGCCTGTAAATGTTTAAAAGACTCTTCTCTACTACTTATTTTTTTATTTCTACTGATGGATCCAAAATGTCTACCTTGGATCAACTCAGGGATGCTATTAGGCAGCATTAGCAGACGTTAGAACCTGAATCACCAATTTCAGGGGAAGATCTTGAGAATTTTTTAAACTCTGTTCATTTACCCTCTGCACCAGTAGAGGCTCTTTAATTATTAAGACCAGTTACTATTGATGAGATAACAATGGTAATCCAAAAAATGAAGCCTAATATCTCACGAGGGCTAGATGGGTTACCCAATCACCTATATAAAAGCTTTTAAAATGAATTTAGCAAATATTTAGTGCTTCTGTTTCGTTTCTTCTTAGATACTGATTCTAAGTTTCCATCCTTCACTGAAGGGTTATTGATACACTTATTTAAATCTGGTGATAGGAACAATATTTAAGAACTGGAGGCCCATTACCCTTTTAAATTCAGACTACAAGATATTTACTAATATTTTGAACAATATGCTTAAACAATACGCTAAACTGGTTATATCCCCATATCAATTCTGTGGAATTCCTGAAAGGAGAATTCAATCTGCCCTAATGATTACACGGGATACTATAAAACATCTCCCACTTAGTGGTATATCTGGTTGTATGATTTCTGCAGACTTAGAGAAGGTTCTTGATAGGGTTCACCTTCCTGTTCTCTATTTAGTTCTAGAGTGCTATGGAATCCCACAGCAAATGGTTAAACTCATTACATTGCTCTAGCAACATAACACAGTTTACCCTTTTTCGCAAGGAAATGTTGCCAGAAGTATTCATTTAATCACTGGAGTCCAATAAGGCTGTCCCTTAAGCCCCCTTTTATATATTTTTTCCTTAGATCCCCTTTTACAGTTTATAGTTCAGACACAAGGAGGGATAGGTATTGGTGATGTACCTGTTTCTCAACTTCATTTAAAGGCTTATGCAGATGATTTAATTTTATATTTTGTAGATTATAATCAGGTTCACCATTTTTTGGAGGTTTTTTCACTTTTTTCAGCGGCTTCTAATGCTAAGATAAACTTTCAGAAGACCAGAGGTTTATTTCTTGGAGCATCAGGCCCAACAGAAACAATTCAAAACAGGATTTGTGTCTCCCGCAATCCATTGAAAATTTTGGGGATCCTATTTGGTGCCCAAAATATGCCAACTGAATTGGGAGCTAGTTCTTAAGGGGATAGAAAACAAGGTTAATAGATGGAAGCAATGGAAATTTTCGAAGCTCAAAAGAATACATATATTAAAACAATTAATTATTCCCTGTCTGCAATATCTTGCCATGATTTTTCACCTCCCTCCCCAGCTAGAGATGAAGATGTACAGTTTATTTTTTCAGGTGCTGTGGGGAAATCAGTTGAATCCTGTCAAAAGGCATTATACGTAGTTGGATAAAAAATCCACTGTTGCTTCCTGCCTGTTGAAGAATCCACTATTACAAGGAACATTGCTCAATTTGTCCATTAGATCTCACTAGCCAGCAAGAGACACAGAATAACTTTTCTGAGCTGTCTGTCACTCTGTTTTCTAAAGAAGACTCAGCATGGTGGAAAACTCCAAAATCATGGTGTGGATGGTAGGCAGCAGTCTAATTTACTGAGGTGGTGAATATGCCCGAAGAAGTCACTTTGGAAGTGATTTGCACCTGCCCAATTGCAAGGTGTACTGGTTTGGTAAGGAAGGTATGAGGTGGGAGCAGCTCATACCAACCATACACCACCAATTGAGCAACCACTCTGTGCCAAATGTACTGCTGATCCATCTTGGAGGGAATGATTTAGGTGACAAAAGGTGGATAGATTTATTAGCTGAAGCTAAATCCAACCTAGCTTCACTTTCAGAGATGTTACCCACATGTAAGATTGTCTATTTGGACATAAGAGAGCATATGGTCTGGCATGCGGATCAACACATGTACCTGCTTGACAGGGCAAGGAAAAAAATAAATAGACATATCTCTGCATTTTTATATAATCTGGCATGCACACAATTTGTTACTCTCAAATTAAGTATTTTAAAGATTGGCTCTACCTAAGAGATGGTGTGCACTTCTCTGACACTGCCAATTGCCTCTTCTTGGGAGATATCTGACATGGCATCATCTCCGTGATCTGAAGGACAGTATGTCTTAAGGACCTGGCAAGGTGTTAAAAAAAAAAAAACTAAGGCTCTTTTAAGAGCCAAACTCTTCTGGTCAAAAAATAGAACATTTACACACAACAAACACACAGGCAGGTAGGCAGTATTACAGCACATGCAGTATGATTAATAGTGTTATCATTTCCATTAGGGAGGCATCCCTGTAATGTTTAGAGGTTTACTTGAGCTGTAGCTGCTACCTCAGGATCTAGTAACTGCTGCTTTTTTTTTATGTGGGCATTCGCTGACTGAGACCGTACAAGGTCCCACTATTATAAAATATGTGTGATTTGTATCAGGAAGTAATGCCAGTAATGTTCAAGGGTTTAGTTGAGCTGTGATTGGTACCTCAGGATACAGTGCGTGTTGTTTTCTTTTTTTGGTGGGGGGATTCCCTGGCTGAGACCATGCAAAGTCACATGTCCAGTTTGTATCAAAGAGCTATACCAGTAATGTTTACCTCTTCAGTTGAGCTGTACCACCTCAGGATACAGTGCCTGATGCTTTGAGGGAGTGGGAGGTGAAGCATTCCCTGACTGAGTTTGTGCATGGCACCAGTATTCAAAAATATGTGCAGTTGATGTCAGACAGGTGTACTGGTAATGTTTAGGGGTTCGGTTGAGCTGTTCCTGCCACCTCAGGAGCTAATCCCTAGAATTTATTTTGGGAGGGAGGCATTTTCTGACTGAGAAGCCCCAGTGTTGTAACATATCTGTAGTTTGTGTCAAGGAGGTATACCAGTAATGTTTATGGGTTCAGTTTAACTGTGGCTGCCACTTCAAGATACAGTGTCTCATGTTTTCTGGGGTTGGGGATAGTTACTGACTGAGGTCGTGCAAGGCCACAGTGTTGTAACATATGTGCACTTAGTATCATGCATGTACATCAATAATGTGTATGAGTTCAAGTGAGCAGTTACTGCTACCTCATGATACAGTGCCTGGAGTACTGAGGGAGCTGGGGGGGATTGCCTGTCTGACACCATGCAAGGTCTCAGTGTTCTAACATATGTGTAGTTTCTACCATGCAGCTATACTGATAATGTTTAGGGGTTAAGTAAAGCTCTGTTGCTGCTACCTCAGGATCCACTTCTTGGTGTCAGGAAGGGGAGCATTCCCTGACTGAGACAATGCAAGACCCTAGTGTGTTACATATGTACGCTTTGTATCAGTGAGGTATTCCATTAATGTTTTGGGATTCAGTTGCGGTTTGGCTGCTACCTCAGGATGCAGTACTTGGTGGGTTTTTTTTTGGGGGGGGAAGCATTCACTCACTGAGATCATGCAAGGCCCCAGTATTGCAACATCTGTGCACTTTGTATCACTGAGGTATTCTGATAATGCTTTGGACCTCTGTTAAGCTGTGGCTGCTACCTCAAGGTACAGTACTAGGTGTGTTGGGAGTCAGGAGGATTCCCTAACTAAGACCGTATGAGACACCACTCTTGTAACATAAGTGCAGTCTGTATCAGGGAGATATAACAGTAGCATTGCTGCTACCTTAGGATCCAGTGCCAGGTGTTTTCGGGGAGGGAGGGGGGTTGGGGTATTCCTTGATTAGGGCCGTACAAGTCCTCACTGTTGTAACATATGCATAGTTTATATCACAGTGGTATACCAGTAATGTTTAGGTGTTCAGGTGAACTGTTGCTGCTACTCAGGATGAAGTGCCTGGTGTTTCGAGGGGGAGGAATTTCCTGACAGAGACCATGCAAGGTGCCACATTTGATTAAAACAACATATGTAACCCTTAATGTCTTTACTATACAGCCCAATGTATACATAGCTTTACATATTAACATTTATCTGTGATTTCTTCTTCTGTTTCAGAATATGTCAAAATACTCGACCTCTGAAGAGCTGCCTCAGCTGCTGGTGGCTGAGTCAAAAATAACAGATCCATCTATCATTATGCGAGGGACAAACCTCCCACTAGAGGAACACCTGAAAGGGGGTGGCCAGGTACCTCTGTCACAAAAATGAACTAGAAGAAAAGAAGTGATAAAAGTGCAAGAGGAAGTAGAAGCTGGTCCGACAAATGTTTCACAAGCTCAAACAATAAGGGAAAGTGACAGAGAAGGACCAGACCTGGTATGACCAGGCATACCAGCTGTGGCTCCAGGCAGGGCAACCTACCTTCAGATAACATGTCCTGCATCATAAGTAGCATATCATATTAGCATAAAGCAACACTACATAGCAATAATAAATAAGAAACTCAAACTGCATTGTTGTGCTGAATCAAACTTCACTACCAAATACGAATGTAGAACAGCAATAGATGTAAAAGTTCAATGGGTACTGAAATGAAAAACTTTGTCCAATATCCTTAATTATGTATAATGTGTATGCCTGTCCAGAAACAGTGTCAGCAATAGTTTTATTATACAGTCAAGGTAATATAACCACATGACACAAATACAGATTCAGGATGCAATATCACTGTGTCAAGAACAAAGCAATGTTGTTACTTTTGAAAACTGATATCATCAGCATTTTTACTAGGCATAGTTCTTTGTTAAAAAAAGGCTATTAGACAGTGTTAACAAAACACAATGCTCCAGAACAAAATCAGCATTTCACATCATATGTTTTTGTTTTATTTCACTGCCCTTTCTGGAGCCACAGCTCAACAATCAACATCTGCCACAGGCCTGGTCCAAGCAGAGGATGTGACACAACCACATGATGATGATGACATCACTATTGTCACAACGGAACATAAGTACCATAAAAAAACCACACAGAACTCACTTACCAAACGTTCACACCTAAACATGCAAGGTCTTAATGGGGCAATTTCTATGTCATTGTTGTCCTACTTGCATGTCATATACAGAGATACCCCAGAACAGTATGCCAGAAGCCATATAGGACTAGGGTAACAATACCAGCTGGTCAAGTCTACCCCCTGTATGTGCCATAGTATGACAATCCTTCCAGTGTCAATATTGTCAATGGAGTATACTAGTACCCGCTCCCTGAACACTCCCTTTACACTTCCACTCCCAATATTGAAAGAATCCCTGATGTCTAGTACTAATTCCTCCCCTCCCAAAACCCAAGCACAATACCAGTAAGTTAATTGCTCAGCGCATGTGTAGTTTGTATCACAGAGGTATATCAGCAATGTTTAGGTGTTCAGGTGAACTGCTACTCAGTATCAAGTGCCTGGTGTTTTGAGGATGAATCCTCTGCCACATCTTGCAAATTGCTCAGCCAAGACAGTCTATTGGTACATTCCACCACCCTACCAACACATGACCCACAATCCCATCCTAGTTCCACACATCCCCCTCCACCCAAGTATTTGTCAGGCAGCAAAACACACACACACAAACCTCCAGAACTGCCTACCAAACAACAACAACAATAACACTAGCAATCCCAATTAATCGACAGTCTCATCCAATGTGCTTGCAGTATGAACTGTTCCATTAATTTGGTTCTGAGAGATAATATCACTTGCAAAACAAACAGGACATAATATCGCAGGCATGTCATCGTGGGCAGAAACATCACGCGACAACAACATCAGTGACCAGAATAATGCGGGCCACCAGCCCGCGATGTGTCCCAGACACCTCTGTGCCTCCACAGTCACGGGAGGAACGAAGCGACACACAGACAGACTGATGGTGCGGGCATGCAGGCACAGTGGGAACACCACAGGTACCAATGAGGCAGAACCCCATGCCCACACCTCCAAGTGCAAATGCCTGTGGTGCACCTGCATCCCCCCACAGCCACCCCACTGGCCCCCAACACAGCCACACATGGCCACTGACCTCTGGTTGGCCCTAAATCATGGTGTCTTGTGAATCACTCCCCCTGTGCCCAGTGCTGACCCAACCCAGTAATACAGCCATCGGGCCACAGCCTGCCATGGGTAAGTCATGAATGGGTTGCCACACTTACCCGTTCCCTGTCCATGGTCTGAGGCAATGCATCCCCAGGGCACTGTGGCATCCTACGGCAGCCCCATGTCAGGTGACAGGACATGGCAACATAGTTGGAGGAGCAGGCATCACTGTGCAAGGGCACGGGCAGGCACAGTGCGATATTGTGAGGGGTGGTCATTTGTAGCCCCAATGCTCCTGTAGACTCCACCTGGTCTGCACTGTAATGGCATGCATTCTGTTATGGTGGCTATGGTTTGCCAACTGTTATTGCGCCCTGTTTTCATATGCCCCGCTTTCTTTTGCCCCCACTTTATTTTGCCCATAATGTTCTGTTTGGTTATGTGTTCTGCGTTATTAGCACCTGGAACCCATTAATTCTTATCTCATTCACAACTATTGAAGTAACACAACACTACACACTGCAGCTCCACTGACCAACACAATCAAGAAGTCGGGTCCATGCTTTACCATACCTGTTATTTCTCGAGCACCCTGAATGGTATATAGACCAACTTTAGTGCCCAATAAATACCAAGGTGTAAGGTTGCAGGAGAATAGACAGAGAACCAGACTGGGGTAATAGACTATATTTTTTTGAGGTGGGGAGTGGTAACAGGTACTACCACACACAGCAGATGTTTAGTGAGGTGGGAGTGGTAACAGGTGCTACCACACATGACAGATGTTCTGTTTGAACTATTTATGGCCTCAGAGCACATGGCAGGGTGTGAGCCAACACTAAGAGACTGATGGATCCTCTGCCACATCTTGCAAAACAATAGCCTGCCTCTACCAGGCTACTGCTTTGCCTGATTTATGAAGACATAATTTTCTACCACTATATACAGCACAGCACCAACATGTGGCAACACATGCTACAATGCTCTCTGTTGAATAGGAATATGTGTCACCTATGCATGGACACAGCCCTGTAAATGCACAGCATGCATGATAGATGCATCTCATTCTTGCATAGTTTTTATAGTCCAAATGCCTAACATTTACTTGTACCTGTATGACTACTGAATATGAGTACCTAGTCTTAAACCAATATTAAGCAGTACTTAATAGCATCTGCATCAATTACGTTTCAAAACTAAAAATATTACGTTGCTTTTGCAAATAAACACTAACCTAGACATTATAAATCTACATACATATAATGTAAAAGCATTTACAATCCCTTTTTTTTCTATTCCAGAACCAGTGGGGACCAGAACCTTGCCTGATATCAAGGTGGAAAAGCCAGAGCCTGGAACATCTCACGGTATGCACGATTGAAAATATTTCTGCTAATTGTATTAAACATTTGCCTCCTCTTAAATTTAAGTAAATGTAATAGTCATTATGTGCCTTTTATATGAAGTACTTCTCAGACACAAAAAGCTCAGTGTCACTAGCTCAGTAGGCACAGTTCCTATCAATGGCAGGACACCCAGGACAACTGTCCCAGGACGCATAGGTAAGGGGTCACAAACTGATAAATGTTTATGTTTTAGAAATGTGACTGGATGCCCACTCCTAGACATGTGTACCAGTCCTCAGAATTATCCTGCCAAAAAAATGGCAAGCTTGTATTTCAGAACTGTGTTACTAAATTTTTTTTTCTCAATTCTTAATCAAGATACAGTTTCTCCGTGCTTTTTATTTGTTCTTCATTGATAGTGTCAAAATGTTGTGCTACTTTTATCATACAATGTACCACTCTATAAACAAGCAGGTGGGGAGGAGTGTGTGTGTGTGTGTGTAAGAAAATATTGCTCACAGAATGCAGCAAGTCACCGAGGGGAAGACAGCAGTCAGTAACTGATAAGCTACATAGTGAAAGTGTGTCACAAAATGCAGTTTTTTTTACATTTCACATCTATTCTGAGATAATTTGTTCTCAATACTTGTCAATTTTTTTTTCTAAATTGCAGTAAGCACAGCTCAGATAGAAACATATTACACTTCCATGACAATTAGTAACATAAAACATACAGTAGTGACAAGTATAAACCAGTACACATATGTTTATACCTATTATGCTTTTTACTTTTTTCTTTTTATAGAAACAGCAAGAACACACCACAAAGCAATTTGCGACTGCCTTGACAAATTGATACAAATTTAAACAGAAACAAACAAGCTATTGGAAAAATAAATGCAAAATCAAGACAACATCCTGAACAAGATCCATTCAGTTGAGACACAAATCCAAGCAAACACCATGCAATAAAGTATTGTACCTGTATCAACTTGTCAGTGTGCAAACAAAGTCAATACAAAGGGCAAGAAGCCATTCAAAGGATCTGGCACCACTACCTCCACCTGCAAAGGAAGGTCCTGATCCCCCGTGACCAATGACTGTGTCCCCTCCTCTGCCCCTCTAGGCACTTTCCTCAAAAGAAGACCAGCTTCCACTTCTTCCTGTACTATCCCATCTGGCCAACTCCTTTCAGTTCTCACCTGGACACAGCCCCCGGCAGCTGGGGCACCTTTCATGACCCCCCCCCATACCAATAAACACTTTAATTAACAACCATCCTTAGTTGTTTATTTCATTATAATTTAAGGAAAAGTAAAGTATAATTTTTAAAGTTAACAAAACTGGAAAAGGCACTGTATATTTTTATTTATATTTATTTACACGTAGTCAACAAAACATACATGCTTATCTTCAACATTGATTAATGGTGACATAACCATATATTTTGTTTTATTTTTTCATAGTACAATTCATAAAAAGTCTTTACTAATTGTAAAATACTAAGAAAAAGTGTAAATGTATATATTTGTTTTATTTATATTTTTGTCAGCTGAAGTAAGCTTTTTTTTGTATGAGAAATCTTTATTTTTTTCTGATTATGTAAAAGCTGCAAAAGCATGTGTACTGTGAAAGATTTTCAATCCCGAAGGAATACATATAAAACAAATTCCAACCATAACGCACAGTCTCTGTTTTTCATTAATCAAGTTACATGTATATACATGTTACAGTATATTAACTTTGTTCACAGTACATCTAAGCTGTAATGCACAACAACCAACGCCTTGACTAAGCAATAATGCATGACAGGGCATGTCTTGTTGTGGAATTTACACACACCTTGTGTGGTGTGTCACAAGTGTCAGCTGAGTGACTTTAACCACACAAGAAGTGCGTAAATCTCACCAGTAAACATCCCCTGAAGTGCATTATTGTAATAATAAAATGAATCTGTTAATAGAAATTAAAATAAGAATGAATTACATTCAAAGAAAGTAAACATTTGATTACTGGGATCTTTACTGGTTGTCTGTTGCAGCATTGATACTTGGTGATGTGACATGTTTTGAACAATGAGGTAACAGGATTTTCAAGATCCATTTTATAGTAAGAAAATAATGTATAATGTACATCTTCTGCATATTAGTATTTACACTTTCAAAACCTCAAGGGTCCACATCCATCCAGGTCCTGTTCTCCTCTCAACCAACAAAATCATACATATGAACATGCACAAGTGGAAGCAAAAGCTGTCCATGCCACCTGCTCCTACTTGTGTGTATTAGTATGTATAATTTTCGGTGATAGAGGGGAGCACAGGCTGTCCTAGACCTGCGCTCCCATCAACCACAGAAGCTATAGAAAGTCATATGTACAAGTGAGAGCTTGGGCCCACCGGGCCCTGCACTCCCACTTGCGCATATTAGTATGTACAGTTTAGGAGGTTGAGGGGCATGCAGGCCCTCTGGGCCCTGTACTCCCCTCAACCAACAAACCCATACATACTAATATGCACAAGTGGAAGTACAGGTTCTCCCGGAGGGCCTGCATTCCAACTTGTGCATATTAGTACATACAATTTCAATAGCTGAGGAGAGTGCAGACCAACCAGGACCTGTTCTCCCATCGACCATGGAAACTATAGAAAGTAATATGCACACATGGGAGCAAGGGCCCTCTGGGCCCTGTACTCCCACGTGTGCATATTACTATGTACAGTTTAGGTGGTTGAGGGGAGTGTGGGCTCTCCATGCCCTGCTCGCCTCTCAACCACTGAACCCATACATACTAATATGCACAAGTGGAAGTACAGGTCCTTGGGAGGGGCCCCAATCCCTCTTGTACATATTAGTATGCACACTCTTGGTGGCTAAGGGGAGCACAGACCATCTGGGCCATGTGCTCCCATCAACCACCAACACTATAGATAGTAATATGCAGAAGTGTGAGCAAGGGCCTTCCAGGCCCTGTGCTCCCACTTGTACATATTCGTATGCACAGTTTAGGTGGTTGAGGGGAGTGTGGGCTTTCCAGGCCCTGCACTCCCCTCAAGCTCCAAAATCATATATGCTGCTATGCATAAGTAGCAGAGTGGGCCCTCCAGGCCCTGTGTTCTGAGTTGTGCAAATCCACTCAACCAACATAACTATATATTTTAATATCCACAAGCAAAAGCACAGGCACTCCAAAACCTATGCTCCCAGTTGTGCACATTATTATGTACAATTTTGGTGGTTGAGTGGGATGCAGGTCCTACAGACCCTGCGCTCCCCTCACAAAATGAAACTAAACACAGTAATATGCACAAGTGGGAATGCAAGCCATATGGGACCTGTTTGTGCACATAAGTATGCACAATTTCTGTGATTGGTGGGAGCATGGGCCCTCCAGGCCCTGTGCTCCCCTCAAACACCAAATCTATACACAGTACAATATAGGAGAATGGGGTGAGAGTTATGCCTGATGACCCCATTACACACCCCAATGTCTGTTTGCATGTGGAGGGTGGTAGGTGGGGTGTGAGTTGATAGGTGTGGGAACCCTAACATAGAATTTCAATGCTTTGTTACTGTGCTTTCAAACCTAACTGATGCATTAACATGGTTTTTGCAATGAATTTCCCTTCTTTTTTTGAGAAAGTGTAATGTAACTAGTAATTGGTATGTGGTTGTGGGAGCACGGGCCCTCAAGGCCCTGCACTCCCATCACATTCCCCCTTTATTTTTGTAATGGTATGCATATGTGGGAGTGTGAGCCCTCTTGGCCCTATGCTCCCACTTATACATAAATACAGACTCATACAGTAGCCCCATAGTACTGAAAAGGAACCCTTGTAACACTTATTTGGCAACAACTCAGTAACCATAACAACTATGAAACAAATGCCACTGCAGTTGTAATCATGAGTTTGAAACCTCCATGCCTGCTTAGTCCACCTGGTAGACTAAGCTGCAGGTACAGAAAAATCTATATCTCGTATCATTTTTGAGATATGGGCACCGAAAGGTGCCTGGGGTACCGCAATGTTATCCTATGGGGAATTTCTCAACTTCAGAATGCTGTAACTATGGAGCCATTGAATGTTTGGGGATCAAACCACCAAAAGGCACATCTGTAGGACAAGGGCTTGCCACCCTGCAAATTTCAGCCCAAAAGCACAGTCCACCTTGGAACAAGGAAGTGACAAAGAAAACAACACATAGAAAATGTTTTCAAACATTGTTTGCAGGAAAACAAAAATGTTCTCACAACAACCCTGTACCTTTTAATGGAATATTTTCAAGCACAAAAATATGTTTGCTGAGCCACCTTTTAATTTGTGCTCAACCATTGTCAGGCACACAAATAATGTTTTCACGAAAACAAAATGGCAAAATGGTGGACACTTTTTGAAAAACATATTCCCAGGCAACCTGTATAAAAGCTGATGCTAAGGTCATGTTTCTCAGGGCCTGATTAGTTAAACACAAGTGTTGGTGTTTACCAAGGGACAGCATTTTTTGATTTTCAACCTTTTTTGTCTCTCACTAACTGAAACAAGATGGCAGCAGCACAAAAACAAAAAAACAGAGCATGAAAACAAAAAAATTTTCGTGGAAGTTCTCGCGGTGCACATATAAATTTTCCCAAAGGCTAAAATGGGATAAGAAAAACTTGCATACCTTTTCAACGGATTAATATTTTTTAACCAAATCTTCAAAAGGCATCAGTTTGACCCAGGTCACATATGCACATGCACATTTGAAGCCAAACAGATGTATTATTCGATCTGTTAAGCCTGACGAAAAATGTGCAAATGTTGAGGATTTTTCACATTTTTGACAAACTGAAGTTCCACAACTGTAGATCCAATGGAAACAAAACTTTCCAGATCCAGAGATCTATTGTTGGACACTGCGCATGTAAACTTTCAGGCACCTCAGACAAACAGTTACAAAGTTATTAAAGTAAAAACTTTGGGGTTTAACATAGTACCTGCACTACCTTGCAGGTATAATATATATATATATAAAACTATATTAAAGGAGCAGTCACCCCCCCATAGTTACTATCGAGTAGCATGTTTAATGTTAAACCTCACATTTTGAACTTTAATAACTTTGGAACTGATCAGTGGATTTGCTTAAAATATTATATGTGCAATCCCTTGTTGGTAGATCTGTGAGGTGGCAAGTTTCATTTCAGTAGGGTGTGTGGATTCTGAGATCTGGACATTGCAAAAAATTCATAAAGCTATCATTTTTTGCAGTTTTTTCCTCATCACCTTGTGTCCAGATTGTGTGGAATTTTGGTGATTTTTTGTGGTAAAAACAACTTGGGTAACAGTACAGGCGTGCATTTCTTTTGTAAACAAAATATTAATCTGTTGCAAAGTTATTACATTTTTCATTTCCCATAGTTTTCAATGGGAAAATAACTTTTTACGATAGAGGGAGAAAGTTCAACAAAGGATATGGTCTCACAAAAAAGGATTCTGTCTCGCGAGACCTGTTCCTTTTTTGTGAGAACAAAACCCTTTTTCATGAGCTGCCATCTTGTTTTATTTTCCACTAACTAAAATGCATGGAAAATACATACAAATGTTGGCATTTTACAAATCAAACATGAGAGCCAAACTAAATGGGCTCCATTTAATTATATTATAGTGCTTGTTTTTTACAATTAGTGCCAGAAATACCTTTTTCTGGGCACCCAAAATCCCAGGTGCCAGCTTAGTGAGAGGAGATTTCTTCCACAATCTCTGTATGAGAACAATGAACTTTCTTTTTTTCTGCAGCCACAGCTGAACTCCTGCTACAGGCTGCAGTGTGAGTTGTGAGCCACTGATTTCCTGGTGTCTAGTGGTGCCCCTCATTCCCCCATCATTGTCCTCCTAAATTAATTATATATTCCTTGGTGTCTAGTGGCACACCCCAACCCCCTGATCACCATCCCTTAGTCCCTTGTTTATTTATTTATTCATTGATATTAAAATAATCTGACACCAGGATGCCCACCCCAGTGTCAGATGCCCCCTGCCCTGGCCATTGTTTTATTAAATAGCTGACATAGGGGTACCCAATCCCCATGTTGGCATTTAAGGTCCCACCCAGCAGTGTGGGACACTGGGGAGCCCACCCACAGTGTTCCAAGATATTTCTTTAATTTTATCCTGTAAAAAGGAAACAGTCCCTGATGTCCTTTTATTTTTTACCAAAAAAAAAAGATGGTCACTCATCATCCCCAATGCCCCTCTCCCCAATCCCAACCCTGCCACATAGCACCCACCACCCCACACCCCCTTACCCTATAATTACCACCGTAGGTCATAGACTGTCATTTTCTGTGGACTGAGACACATCTGCACTCTTCAAAGCCAAACCATGAACTGTGAAATCAAGGTAAGTGCCATACAACAAAATTTCAGTGGCACGTCTGACATTTTTAGGAATTTACTCAGCAAATTTTCAGCATGGCCTTTCTGGAACCCCAACTCATGAACACTGACACTGTCATTTCATTAATCAGACCCGGAAGGTGATTTATTGGTCTCTGCATGAAATCACCTTTTAAGACTGAACAACAAACATTTCACCACAAGTGTTCATGAGGTTGGGTCCACAAAAAAGACCATGCTGAAAATTTGGTGAAAATATTCCTAAAAATGGCTGAGTTAGCAACGTTTGTTGAATTTTTTCTGTGCATGTGCGTAACTTTGGTCATTTTCAAGGTTTTGAGTCCAAATTTTCAGCATAGACATTTTTTCACACCACCTCATGAACAGTACAGCTGACATTTTTCACATCCTGTCTGAAATGTGTTTTCACACCTGTGGCATGGAATGTTGTTCTGGCATGGATTTGAAAATTTTCACCTACAGGGTTTATGAGATGGTGTCATATGAAGACTATGTTCAAAATGTGGGGTCAAAACATGAAAAAATGCCAAAGTTATGACAATTCATTGCAATTTCATTATGCCCGCTCATACGTTTTAAATATTTTGGCCCCAGATTTTCAACATAACCTTCATACTACCCCACCTCATGTATGTCACAGCTGTCATTTTTTAAATCCTGTCCAACATGTGTTTTCACAGCTGTGACATGGAATGGCATTGCAGTTGTGCAGAATTATGTTTTGGCAGGGATTTGGACATTTTCTGTACTGTGTACATGAGGTGGGGTAATAAGGTGACAATGCTGATAATGTGGCCACTGTTGTCCTGCAAGTGGAAGCACAGGGCCTGGAGGGCCCTGTCTTTTCACAGCTATATAGATATACGCATCTATGGAGGGATGGCAGTGCATGGTCCAAAGGACCCTGCACTCCCAAAATAAAATAAGGGTACTGTTATACTATATCAGAAAGTAATGAAATAAGTTGCAAAAAACATTGTTAATGCTCCAGTTAGGGTCAAAGTGACACAAGTTGGGAAATGAGTGTTAGTGTTTCCCAAATACCCCACCTTCCCAAACCAGGCAGGAGAATACATGTGGGGTGTGCCTTGGGATTCCCAAGCCTATAACTCACCCCATTCTCAAAAAGTCTACACATCTGACCTTATTTACAGATGGAATGGTGTGAGTGTTAGGTATGAGAAGCCCAAAGCACACCCCACACCTGCTCTTCTGCCTGGTTTGGGAGGATGAGGTGTCATGAAAACCCTAATGTCTTAATTTCTCAACTTTCATCTCTTTGACCCTTACAGAAGCATTAACAAAGTTTATTGCAACATACAATATATATAGATTGTGCTGGAATGATAGCACCAGTATAGTTAGGGTTGAGTGCAAATGTCTATGTTAAATCTGATAATTTGAACCGTAATGGCTTTGGAACAGTTCAACATATTGGAACATATATAGTCTCTAGAAGAAGGTCTCATGAGGTGCCAAATTTCATGTGAATCTGTTTTGGGGTGTTTGAGATACATAGCATCAAAACATCCTACATTTAGAAGTATTTTGCTATTTTTTCAGCAGCCATGTCTCAGAAATGGCTTTATCTTTTGGTCTGACAGTTTCAGGTTAGAAAGCCTTTGCCTCACAGATGTACCTTTTCAAGGTTTGGTGAAGAAATATTAATCCATTTAAAAGTTATTCAATGTTTTAGTTCCCATTATTTCATATGGGAAAAGTGTCCTGCACAAAAACAAACTTGTTTTTGCAGAGAGGCATCTTGTTTTGTTTTGGAGGAAGGTTCGGAGGGATGATACATAAGGGTACGAGGAGATTATAGAGGACAAAAATGCATCCTGTTAAATCTGTGCACCCTGAATGAGGAATTAGTGAGAACGCCCTTCCTGATGAGGGTACTTAAAGATACAATAACAGATACCCAGATTATGGTTATAATAGGTGGGGATTTTAATTCAGTGATGAACCTACACGTAGACAGAGTAGGTTCTAGAACACTAGGTTCTTCAAAGTCAGGTAAAACACTGACTAGACTTTGCACAGAGTTGGCACTAGTGGAAGGATGGAGATTTGCACGCCCGCAAGAGAGCGACTACACTTATTAATCTCCTAAGTACAAGATGTACTCAAGGATAGATTTTTTGCTGATATCCACAAACTTGGTACATTACCTAACAAAGGCATCGATTGGAAGTATCATCATTTCAGACCATGCTCTGATTTTTTTGGATGTAGATCTGTTCCATAGACCTACAGAGACTCTTTGGCACCTGAACATCATCCTTTTAACCCACGATGAGTTTAAGGAACAAATTCAAGTAACAATTACAACTTTTTTACAACATAACTCACTGGAGGAGACCAATGCAGGAGTAAGGTGGGATGCCTTGAAGTGTTATTTGAGAGGAGAGATTATAAAATATTCCTCATATGTTAAAAAGACCAGTGAAAAGGAATGCTTAGGGCTAGAACAACAGATAGCTCAGCTGGAAGAGCAACATCAAATAACATTTAGATGAAACAATCAAGATACAACTAGATCAAAGTAAAGATAAACTTAACAAAATGCTAGACAATAAAATAGAAGCAAATTTTATGAACATGGTAGCAGGGTGGGTAAACCTCCAGCATGGCAGATATGCAAGGAAGCCTCAAGAGCAGTACTGAGGTTGAAATACCCGACAGGCAGTCGCACTACCACACTTTCACCCCTTATAGTGGACTATTTCAAAAATATTATAAAGGGCTTTACACAGCAGAAAGAGGCCCAACTCCCTTAGGGAGGATTTCCAAACATTTAAAATCCTTTCAGCTCCCACAGCTGACAGAGGAGCAACATTCTGTTATGGAAACCTAGATCACAGAACAAGAAATCAAACAAAAGATTAAGCAACTGAAAAACGGAAAATCCCCTGGGATGGATGGGTTTGCACTGGGGTGCCATATCCCTGTGTCCACATAGCAGCCCCCACCAGCCAGTGTGGGACACTAGGTAACCCACTTCCAGTGTCCTGAAATATTAATTTGTGAGAAATAATTTCTTTATTTTGCTGACATTGGGGTGCCCAATCCCCATGTCAGCACTAGCCCCTCCAAAGTTGGGATACTGGGGAGCCCACTCCCACTGTCTCCAGTTATCCACCAGTACTGTGGGACACTGGAAGCCCACCTCCAATGTCCCAAAATATTACTATATATGTCCCTGTAAAAAAGAAAATGGTTTCTCTTCATCTTCCCGTCCCCCGTTTAATAATTTTTTCCATCATTGGGAGGCAAAATCCCAGTGCTGGCAATGTTAGCCCACCCCCAACCAACACTTTGGGACACTGGGGAACCCACTCACCGTGTCCCCAAATATCTTTAAAATACTTTCCTTTAAAGAAGAAAAACATTCCCCGACATCTTATTTTGTTTTCTGAAAAAAAATGGTTCCACATCATCTCCCCATCACCCCCATCCCAACCCTCCCACTGAGCAACCCACCACCCACACCACCCACTTACCCTATACTTACCACTGGAGATCCTCTTCTGTCATCTTCTGTCAACTGGGACATGTCTATACTGTTCAAAGCAGAACTGCGAACTGAAGAATCAAGGTAAATGTAGCATAATGGCTTCCGATGGCATTTTGAATGCATGTTGATATCTCAGCCATTTTTCAGAATTTTCACACCAAATTTTAAAAATGGTATTTTTGGGACCCTGCCTCATGAAAACTGTCACTGTTGCTTCATAGACCGGACCCATGAGATGATTTTGCAGTTGCAGATCAAAATACCATTAAAGACTGAGTAACGAAATGACAGTGCAATTGTTCATGAGATGGGGTCCCAAACAATGCCAGAGTTATGTGAGGTCAGTGAAATTTTTCTATGCAAACTCTTAACTTCGCACATTTTTAATATTTTCACTCCAGATTTCCAACCTTGCCATTGTTTTATACCTCATCATGAACAGTACAGATGTCATTTTTCACATCCTGACCAAAATGTATTTTTGCACCTGTGGCACAGAATGGTACATTTACTGTGAACAATCACCTTTTTGGACAGATGAATGAAATAACAGTACCAGTATTCATGAGGTGGAGTACCATAAAAGCTATGTTGAAAATTTGGTGAAAAAATTCCTAAAAATGCCTGAGTTATGTGTGTCAGTTAAATTTATTGTACGCATGTGCATAACTTTGGTACTTTTCAATATTTTGCCACCAAATTTTCAACATAGCCATTTTTTCACACCAACTCATGAACAGTACACCTGCCATTTTCCACATCCTGCCCAAAATGTGTTTTAGCACCTGTGGTGCAGAATGGCACTGCAGTTGTGCATAATTATGCTTTAACTTGCATTTCAAAATTTCTCTTTACCATGTACATGAGGTTGGGTAATAAGATGGCTATGCTAACAATTTGTTCTCTGTTGTTCAACACATGGAAGTGCAGGGCCCAGAGGTTCCTGCATTTCTTTCAACAACTACATGTATACATGCATCTATGGAGGGATGGGAGCTCAGGGTCCGAAGGACACTGCGTCCCAACCATAAACTAAGGGTAAGATTACACTGCCTAAGAAAGTAAGGAAATTCATTGCAAAAAAAAAATCTGTTACTGCATTGATATTAAAGCAACAAAATTCTGGAAGTTCAGTATTAGGGTTCCCAATCCTACCACCCCACCACACCACACCCCAACCCTCCATGCATCAATGGGCATTGGAGTGTGCCCTGGGGTCATCGGACATAACTCTCAACCCATTTTCCTATACTGTACCATCTCAATTTTTGAGCTGTCCTCTAGATGAACAGAACAAGATTGCTTCACGAAATCTTCAAAGGGCACCAGTGCAGCCCAGGACCCATGCATACAATCCAATCTGAAGGCATTAAAATGCATTCTTTACTCCCACCAACTTGTACATTTCTGTATAACATCATAATGTAAGCAACTTAGATGATTTTCCACTTTTTTGAGTGTGCTAAATTCTGTGACTGTATATCCCAGTGACATGAAAATTTTCAGTCCAAGATCTATGATGAATCCTTCTACATTCCAAATTTCAGGCAAATTGCACAAAAGGTTCAAAACTTATTAGAGTGGGAAAAATGAAAGTTTCAAATTTTGCAGTGGTATAACTATGGCTCTCTTTATTTTTTAGACACCGAACCACTGAAAGGCACATTCGTGAGACTAGGGCTTCCTACCCTAACAATTTCAGGCCAACAGCACCATCCCTAATCCTATGGGAAAAATGTCAAGTATGTCATTCAACATCTCCACAACAAAATAATTTCCCAACACCTAAACAGCATAATTAACATCTCTGGGACATCCACTCAACACCCTCCAAAATTGAAGTAAAAAGACTAAACCATTCCTGAGATATGAAATTTAAAAGTTTTTAAACCTTCACAAATTTCTTCTTTCATGAGAAAATCTTCAACCGCAAGCTTCAGCCGCCAGCTAACAAAATCGTCGGCCATGAGTGGCCATCTCGTCATAATAAAAGCATTGAAAACACCACAAAAGCACACATCTGTGGCACCAGGATTTGGCACTCTGCAAATATGGGCCCAGGAACACCAAACACTGGCAGAATGGACTGACCTAGAAAGAAACAGCAGGGACAATGTTGCGCAGAAATGTTGCCACAGGAACAAAAATGCTACCACAGCAAAAAAATGTGTTCGAGCTTAAAAAATGTTGTCACGATAAAAGCATTGAAAACACTACCAAAACACACATCTGTGGAACCAGGACTTGGCACCCTGCAAATATTGGCCCAGGAGCACAATACAGTGGCACAATGAAGTGATAGAGAAAGAAACACCAGGGACAATGTTGTGCAGAAATGGTGCTGCAGGAACAAAAATGTTGTCTCAGCAAAAAAATGTGTTTGAACACACTGAATATCTCTGCAACCAATTAATTTTCCAACACCTAAGCAGCATAGTTCACATCTCTAGGACATCCCCTCAACAACCTGCAAATCTCAAGTAAAAAGACCACACCGTTCCTAAGACAATGAGGATGTGATTGCGATCAAAAAATGTTATCGCAATCACATTGAAAGTTTTCATGACAAGAAAATGTCACAATAGAAGCATTGGAAACACCACCAAAACACACATCTGTGGCACCACGACTTGGCACCCTGCAAATATTGGCCTAGGAGCATAATACACTGGCAGAATGGAGTGTCAGAGAAAGAAACACCCTGGACAATGTTGTGCAGAAATGTTGCCACAACAAGAAATCTTTTCACAGTGCACACATATATATTCCCATTGACTATTATGGGAGTCAAAAAATGGCGTAACTTTTGAATGGAGTAAGATTTTTTCATTAAATCTTCAAAGGGCACCACCACAGCCCAGAACCCATGCATACAAACCAATCTGAAGCCACTCAAATGCATTCTTGTTGCCACCAAAAAATGTGATAGCCATTGTTTTCACAAAGCACATATATTCTTTTTCCATTGACTATAATTGGAGACAAAAAATGGCATAACTTTTGAAAGGAGCAAGAGTTTTTCACGAACTCTTCAGAGGGCACCAGTGCAGCCCTGGACCCATGCATACAATCCAATTCAAAGCCACTCAAATGCATTCTTCACTGCTGGTGGGAGCATGGGGCCTTTTGGATTCCGTGCTCCCACCACATTGCCAGTTACTGCATAACAATATACTGCTGGAATACCTTTTTAGCTTTCCTATACCTTATAATGGGATTTTGTTGCGCACCAAAAAATGTGCTCGCCATTGTTTTCACAGTGCACACATATACTTTCCCATTGACTATAATGGGAGATATAAAATGGCATAACTTTTGAAATCTTCAAAGAGCACCAGTGCAGCCCAGGATCCATGCATTAAACCCAATTTGAAGCCACTGAAATGCATTCTGCAGTGCACTATGGGTGGAGAAAGAAATCACAACTTAGGGGATTTTCCACTTTTTTGAGCATGTGCTGTGATTCTGTGACTGTATATCCCCCGACACAAACATTTTCACAGTCAAAGATCTATGATGAATCTTTCTACATACCAAATTTTGGGCAAATCGCACAAACAGTTCAAATGTTATTAAAGTGAAAAAATAAAATTTTCTGATTTTTCAGTGGTGTAACTATGGGCCTCTTTAATTTGTATACACTGAACCATTGAAATGCACACCTGTAGCACTAGGACTACCTACTCTAAACATTTCAAGTCAACAGCACCATCCATAATCCTATGGGAAAAATGTCGACCACATCATTCAATATCTCAGCAACAAGTTAATTTCCCAACACCTAAACAACATAATTCACATCTCTAGCACATCCCTTCAACACCCTCCAAACTTCAGGTAAAAAGACCAAACCATTTAAGATTTATATAATTTTAGTTTTTACAACTTTAACAATTCTTTAACAGAGAGAATGCAAAATAATCAGCTGCAATCATGGCCTAAGATGATTTTCAGCCACAAGGGGACATCTGATCATCTCAGATTCTGGCAATCTGGTCTTCCCCATGGACATCTTGTTCAGAAAAGCTGGCTATCTGGTCGTCTTCTGACGAACGAAGCTCACGGCCAAAAATTTTGCAGACTCATGGCCGAAAATCATTAGCTAGCCGTGACTTAAGAGTTTAGAAGTTTAAAACTCTATTTTTTGACACAACTAAATGAAATCAGAAGCATGGGTCAATAGGGGAGCGCCTCCTGAGTAAAACCCATCCTTCATTTACTTCACAAGTCACCAGTGGGATGAGATATTTGTTTTTTCCGATCGCAAACTGAAAGCAAAATGGCAGCCATCACAGTCGATAAATTTCTGCCAGATGAAGATTTATCAGCCATGAGTCTACAAATTCTTTGACCACGAGGGGAGACAAGATGGTTGTTTCGCAAATCATACATATGAATTTTCCCATAGAGTTATAATGTGACCTTCAAACTTTAATAACTTTTTGAATGGATTAATATTTTTTCACCAAACAAAAAGTGTCATGTTCCTTGATCCATGCTCTTTCTATGTCCCAAGTTTTGGACTGGCAGACCACACAGCTCGTGTGCAGCGCCACAGACAAAAAACGTGCAAAACTGGTGAAAAGTGCATTGTGTGGTGCTCTGCTGTGAAAAAACTATTTGTCTGACTGAAACACAACTTGGTAAATCAAGAAATCTATGATGCCAGAATGCGCATAACAAATTTTGTGCAAATCCATAGAACAGTTGTAAAGTTATTAACGCGTAAAATTTGAGGTTTAACATTAAAGTGCCTACTCAACCCTAAATATAGGGCCGCGACTGCAGCCCTATATATATATATATATATATATATATATATATATATATATATATTATGGTAGCACGGTAGTGCTACTGTACTATAGTTAGGGTTGAGGAGCCATTTACATGTTAAACTTAAAATGTTGCACCTTAATAACTTTGCAACTGGTCAACAGATTTGCCTGAAATTTGGAATACTTGATCAAGAACCATGCATCTTGGGATCTGCCAACTTTGGTACTGTTCGGATATATAGCTGTGGAGTTATTAAGTGTAATCTGCATACGCATTTATGCTTTTTTGGATGTCTTTGCTCGTCTCTACAGGTCACACGGTTTGCGTGACCAGTTCAAAATCTTCAGGGAACATGCAGCCAGTGTTCCTGATGTGCCTTTTGAAGATTTCATGAAAAAAATATTAAATGGTTCAAAAGTTATTCAAAAATCAATTTCCTAATATAAGTCAATAGGAAAAGTTAACAAAAAGTTTGACAATGTCGCAAATGCAGTTTTTAATTTCTCAATTGGCCCTTTTACTGTCACAAATCCACCATTTTGTTTTCAGTTGGTCATCAGAAAAATGCTTGGCATTTAAATTTGGGACCATCTAGTAACCTAATTCTTTTTGTATTCACCTAGTCGGACCCTGAGGATGCTAGGCATGTCTTTATTTTTGGTAAAACACCCCAGAAATATATTTTTCAAATTTCTGGAAAAAGTACTTTCACATTTGCAACACTGTTGCATGAATTTGCGTAAGCTTTCACAAAGTTTAACAGTACTTTTCCAGGCTGTGGGAAAATGACAGCAATTATTTGCCACCCTGCTGCAAAAGAACGGTTTGGTCTTTAGGGCTGAAATTTGGAGGAAACGCAGACAACATCTCACAGATGTACTTTTCAGTGTTTTGGTGAAAAAATATTACAGGGCGGCAAAGCTATGGAATTCCAAAGTTGACGCTTTTTCCCATAGGATAACATTCCGGCATCTGCCGCATTACAGTAATCGTTTGCCGCCCTGCCGCAAAATAAAGGTTTGTTCTTTTGCGCTGAAATTTGGAGGGAAGAAAGCCAACATCCAACAGATGTGCCTTTTAGTGATGTGGTGAAAAAATATTACAGGGAGCCAAAGTTATGGCACTCCGAACTTCTCTTTTTTTCTCATAGGGTAACATTACGGCGTTCGCTGCACCTATCAGGGCCCGTATCTCAGAAATGGTGCGAGATACGGACTTTTCATCAGAAAAGTGCAAAACTAGCCAGGAAAGTCATAAATCATATGACTTTTACATTTTTTTCCTACGTCATACGGTTCCTGAGATATAAGCAATTTTGTAGTCCAACTCCTCATTTTCTGCTCTGAGACCCATTATTATGCATACATTCTTTGTACTCACTGTCTTTCTCTATGCGGCTTTTGGGGGAAAGCAGCCTGTACGCTTACATTACTGTTACCCTTACCACTTCTGCTTGCGGTTCCGTACCCATTTCACTTACTGTTCCCATCTACGGAACCATGTGCGTTACCCTTTGTGTTTTCA
The DNA here is from genome assembly GCA_016271365.2 of Neoceratodus forsteri. NCBI lineage: Eukaryota > Metazoa > Chordata > Ceratodontiformes > Ceratodontidae > Neoceratodus > Neoceratodus forsteri. The sequence continues at coordinate 423,728,451 of CM057451.1, forward strand.
TTTGCGCTTGCGTTTGTGTTATTTTAACCATTTGTGTCTACAGTACTGTTTATCTTTTATGTTTCACTTTGCGTCACCATGCCCATTACCATTTGCATTTGCTGGCACCGTGTTAGTATGTGACAAGACATCCCGCTGCATTATATTCACTATTTCTCATTATCAGTCTCAAAAAGAAAGGAAATTAGAGGCAAAAAACTCTGTTTAATGCATTAGTTAGGGTTGTTCCACAGCGACAAAAGCAAGAAAATTCAGTGTTAGGGTTGAAAGCCCCCCTTGGACGGCCCACCCACACCCCCAACCGGCATTGAGGTGCACGTTGGGGTTGTCGGTCCTAACTCTTACCCCATTTTCCTATACCTCTGCTTCTTCACACATCTGATGGAGTGAGAGTTAGGGCCAGTGACCCCAACGCGCACCCTGATGCTGGTTCGGGGTGTGGGCGGGGAGTCCAAGGGGGGCTTTCAACCCTAACACTGAATTTCCTTCATGCTGCCATCAATACGTAATATTATCAATTTCTTAGAGCCCTGCACTACCAAATATCCATAACTGTAGAGACATTGTAATGAACTCTCATGTTCCTTCAGGCCCTGCGCTCCCAGCACTGCATAATGGCATGCCTCCCACTCCCATTTTTGCATAATGGTATGCATATGTGGGAGTACTGGTCCTTTGGGCACTGCACTCCCATTTACACATAAGTACAGGACATATCACAGGCTATAGAAGGTGTGGGATAAATGACAGACACCAGACGATGATATTTAGTGCATAAAAAACACAATAAATCTGTTTATCAATTTATTTGCAAAAACTTTGCAAAAAAAAAAAAAAAATATATATATATATATATATATATATATATATATATTTACAGAAATAAAATTGTGGGTGTTAGTCCATCACACCATTTCAACACATCAGGAAATACTTCTTCTTGAGACTTCTGTCTTTCTTCTGTATAGTCAATATCCAATACTTAATTCCCAACAATACAGTGTGTAAGCTCTCACACTAGCTCCTTCTCCCTTGGTGGTCAGAAGATACTGACCCACACATTTCTTAGTCCTCTGGTGGCAGGTTTTATAGCAATTCTTAGGATGACATCACAATCAGGGGAATCTCCCACTTAATATAAAATAAACCTTTATGTGGTCCTACCTAAGGCTATCTTGGATCATTCTTGTACAATAGGAAAAACAAGCATTTATGTTATATTCTTTCTGTGAATATATCCTAAAATATCAGTTTTAGATAATCTAAACCTTAATTAGGGGGTTTCTACTGCATTTGGAGCATAGCTCCTCCCACTTGCTGTGACCTCATCTCTCCTGATTTTTACAAAAGCAATTATTTCAAGGCTTTCAGTCTTGTAGTAGGAATCTCCCCATAATGGCAAGAATTCAGGTAACGACAAAACAAAAAATATTTATTTGTTCATTTTCACATGTTTTATATACAGCAATGGTTCTTAGACTTCATCACAGTGAGCCTCCCCAAATCCATGGAAAAGATTTGGAGCCTCCCCCAAAAACTGAAATAATCTTGGGCCTCCCCAAGGAAAAATAACATGCTGTACTTTGCACAGTACACCATGAATAAATTGAAACCCCTTTGAGTACTTGGCTCACATTCAGTTCTTTGTCTTATACTGATGTGGAACCTTTGAAAAAGAGCTCTTGTGCTCAAAGGTGTTATCTGAATAACAAATAAATACAATAAACAAATATTATTATTCAGTTTATTGTAACACACACCCCCGGTCAGCCTACTTGCTCTGCTATTTTCATTCTTGAACCATTGTTACCCCTTGTTGCAGTACCTTCATGGGTCAGACTACTTTCTTTGTTTCCTCTCTACATGAAATAACCTTCCTGCATACTTTGCCTCTCCCCCTCTTTCTCTGCTCCTAAGCAACTTCTCTGGGACTACTTTGCTCCTTCCTGCTATTGCTCTTAGCATTTCTATGCTCAACCCTTGTATTTGGACTGTTCTGCCATCAGTCTACAAATTGATCAATTACCACCACTCATTATCAGTTTATTGTTCATATTTGTTTGCACTATAGTTCATTGTGTATTTCTTGATTGTTTTGCAGTTACTTTTTGAAATGTATTCACTACCTTCCCTTCCCCGGGGTACACCTGAAATGAGCTTTGGCTCATTCACCTTTCCTTGTCACCTATTAGTAAATAAATACATAAAATTCACCTACTGTTATCCCCTTTCAGTTTGCTTAATCTCTTCACACAAAATACATAAAACTCAAAATTTAAATACTGTACTTTTTCAGACTTGCCTGAGCCTCCCCTGGAACAGGTTGGGGCCTCCCCAGGGAGGCTGGCCTCACCATTTGAGAACCCCTGATATACAGGAATACCCAGCCTGGACAGGGGAATGGCAAATGAGGGGCACGCTCCCTATTTGCCTTCCCTTTGCCAGTCCAGGAGACCTGATACTGAAGTACAGGTTATTTATTTTAACAAAGAAAAAGGAAAAATAATTTTTTTATTTAAAGTTGCAGGCTTTATACTTAGTAAGCCTTTGCAAACTGTTTTAGGAGTCTTTCCTAATTTTACTGCTGTTGGGTTTATAATCCTGACGGCTGAAATGTCAGCTGTTGGTTAAAACATTTAATTTTGGCCTTGGTTTTGGCAGCTCCCAGTCACTCGCTTTCTGGGCTGTCTAAACAACTAATATTTGCAGCACTTCCTTTTCTTCTTACACTCACAAGAGCTTTTCATCAATACCTCAACAAGCAGTTTTCTTTTTATTTACTTTGCCTGACATCGGGCTTGCAGCACAGCATTTCTGTGCTTCTTAAAGGAGCACTAATTACAATAGCGCATAGCGCTTCACTTTTGACACCTAGGCACCTATTTCCAGTGCTGAAGCATAACATAAACAAACTGGGGGCATCTTAGGGAGCACAACCATTACTCAAACACAGAGCTCCTTACGGAAAAAGGATAAACTTTCATTGTGCAACCATAAGGGTTTTAGGATTATTTAAAGGGACAGTAAAGTTTGTAGAGATATGCCAGATTGGCCACCCTAACACGACATTTAGTAAAGAAAGGAGGAAGAAAAAGATGAGAGAAAAGTAGGAAAAGAAGATTTTGGGGGAGGGGTGTTACACATTTTTACTGCAGGACTAAATATTCATAACAGAGGCATCCTGTTACACAGGCATATTGACATAAAAAGGAACCCTTGTAACACAAATTTAGCAATATGCCAGTAACCAAAGCAAATATAGAAAAATTCCACTGCTGTTGTAATCATGACTTGAAAATCTTGACACATGTTTAGTTCACAAAAAGGTGGACTAAGCAGCAAGTAGCAAAAAATTGGTATCTTGAACCGTTTTTGAGATACAGGCACTAGAAGGTGGCACAATGTTATCCTATGGGAAATTGCACAATTTTGGAGTGCTGTAACCATGGAACCATTGTGAATATTTTCACCAAACCAGACAAAGGCACATCTGTGTGGCAAGTGCTTGCCACCCTACAAATTTCAGCCAGAAAGCCCTAACCATTTTTTTTTGCTATGATGTGGCAAAGAAATGTGTGGTTTGGGGCTGATTTTCAGCTGTACTTTCATGAAAGTACCAGTATTTTCTCTACAGTACCATTGGTTTGCATGGCGGTACTTTTGTGAAAGTACTGAGGGACCTTTTCGAAAGTACCCCCATGTCAACCAATTGTATATTCATGATACAACCTAATACTTTCACAAAAATACCAGTACTTTTGTGAAACTGCCTGGTACTTTTGAGAAAGTAACAGTGGTTTTATGAAACTACTTGATGCTTTTGTGAAACTACCTGGTACTTTGGCGAAACTACCAGTACTTTTGTAAAACTACCTGGTACTTTTGTGAAACTAATATGCATATGTGGGAGTGCAGACCTTCTTTGCCCTGAGCTCCAACTCACACATAAGTATGGAGACATACTGCAGGCCTAGAGGCATGAAAGGAACCCTTGTAATGCAAATTTGGCAATATCTCAGTAACCATAGTAGGTATGAAAAAAAATTTCACTGCAGTCATAATCATGACTTGGAAAGCACCATGTGAGCTTAGTCCAACAAAAGATGAACTAAGCAACAAGTAACTAGAAATCCATACCTCAAAATGTTTTCAAGATACAGGTGCCAAAAAATGCCATGGGCAGCGCAATGTTATTCTATGGGAAATAGTGCCTTTTGAAGAGCCATAACTATGGAGCCAGTGTAAATGTTTTCACCAAACCACAAAAAGGAAAAATTGCTAGAGCAAGGGCTTGCTGCCCAGCAAATTTCAGCCCAAAAGCTTTATTGGTTCTTTTGCTACGAAGTGGCAAATAAACATGGGTCACATATATTTTTTCCCATAGGATAAAATGGGAACTTTAAACTTGAATAACCTTTGAACAGATATATATTTTGGCCTGAAATTTTCAGGGTAGAAAGAAGTTATCCTATAGAACAATCCATCATTGGTTTTGTGAAAACATAATAATGCGTTCAAAAGTTATTAAATTTTGAAATTTTGAGTTCTGAGTTGCTCAGTTTGTGGTGTACATATATTTTCCCCATAGGCTTTAATGGGAAACTTTAATCTTTAATAACTTTTGAAAGGATTAATATTTTTTTCACAAAACCTTCAAAAGGCACTTCCCTGACCCAGTCCGCATATATTCTGAAAATGTTGGACCAGATGGACAAACCACTTAGGCTGTGGAGATGAGCAAAGAATTTCACAAAGTTGAGGAATTTTTCATACATTGTCATGCTCTGCAGCTCTGCAACCACAAATCCAACCAGAACAAAACTTTCCAGATCCAGAGACCTATGTTTCCACACTGTGCATGCAAAGTTTTTACTGCAAATTAGAGTAATGGTTGCAAAGTTATTAAAACGCAAAATTTTGAGTTTAACGTAGACGTGGCTGTGCAACCCTAATATACTGGCCCTACAGGGTCAGTATAATATATATATATACACACACACACACACACACACACACACATATATATCTACACACACACACACAGTATGGCCCAGATATTCAGACTGCAACCAGCAGTGGCGCAAACATGAGCGCAGTGCAACTGGGATGTGCCGGGGCCAGTACCAGGTGATATTCAACAGTGATGCACCATGGCAGAGCACCATTGAATATGGCATGGATAGTGCACTGCACAGTGCGCCCTGCACACAGTGCAGTGGCACTGCACTGGATCAAGCCACGGATAGGGAGCATGGGATGCCCCAGTGCAAACGCAGTTGTGCTGGGTGCATCACAGGCATATTCAGCAGTGGGCATGTAAATGACACCATAATATATGCAAGGTGCAAATGGGGCCATTTGCATGTCATTATGGCTCCATTTGAATGCTTTGCACAGGGCAGCCCGGCAAATTGCGCCTGGCGCCCTGCACAAAATGATGTGTGCATGGTGGGGGTCATGGGGCATCCCTGCCCCTATACGTGATCATGGTAAATAGCTGTAGCACAATTCCCTGGTGGTCTAGTGGTACCCCCCTCCCTCCTTTGTTCCTGATCACTGGAATATGACGTTAATGTAATGCCCTGGTAGTCTAATGGTATCCCCCTACCTACCCGTAACACTGATTGCCATTATTAATATATTTTAATGATCCCTGTTAGACCAGTGGTGCCCCCTTCCTACCTGTAACCCTGATCACTGTTATTAGTATAATTTAAAGATTCCTGGTAGTCTAGTGGAACCCCCTGCCTGTGTCTGTGATCGTGGTAAAGCACCGTATAATACATCCCTGGTGATCTGAGTGGCACCCCCCAACCCTCCCACCCACAAAGAACCCTTGCCCACCACGCTCCCTCCTCCCATCATTTGTGTACTGCTGCAAACCACCCGCATACCGCCCAGCTGCTCACCGAATGACAGGTACAGTATGGGCTTGTAGGGCATACTGTACTAGATGGCTCCAAATATGTGAATGGAGTCTTTCACATATTTGGGACTGTCTAGTACAATATGCCATACAAGTCCATTGGTCCACACTGTGGACCAACAGAATTACAGCCCATACTGTACCTGTCATTCAGCGTGCAGCCGGGGTTATAGAGCGGATTGTAGCCACCCACCAAAGATGGGGAGAGTGGGGTGGGCAAGGGGTTCTATGTGACTGGGAGGGGTGGGGGTGCCACTGGATCACCAGGGATTTATTTTATGTCACTTTACCACAATCACAGAAATGGGTGGGGGGGGGTTCCACTACACTACCAGGGATCTTTAAATTATACCAATAACTGCGATTGGGGTGACAAGTAGGGAGGAGGTACCACTAGACTACCAGGCATCATTAAAATAGATTAATAATGGTGGTCGGGGTTATGGGATGAAGAGGGGGATTTGCACTGCACCTGGCAGTCATTTCAATATCCCACCAGGGCACAGTGCAGAGTTGTGCCAGTGCAACTCTGTTGCACCATGCACAATCCCTTTGAATATCTGGGCCTATATGTGTATATATGTGTGTGTATATATATATATATATATATATATGTATATGTATATAATGTGTAGGGTTGGTACAGCCTTTCATTGTTGAATCTAAATTTTGTACCTTAATAATTTTGTCATTTTTCAACCAAATAACCCACACATCGGTGTGTGTTGTCATGTTGACGGTGTCAAAAGACTTGGAAAGTTTCATGAGAGCAGCTTTTTTGGTTTCAGAGATATAAAGTGGTCAAAAATGCCAAAAGGAAACTTTTTTTTCCATAGGATAAGGTAGGATTTTTTGCTGTCATGTACAACACGCACATAATTAAATTTGCCTCTGATATTTACAGGGATGATAGGGTGTGTGCCAAGCGTATGCCTTTAGATGGTTGGTTTAAAAATGTATTGCCAGTTTTGAATTACAATGACTTTTGTGATAGAAGCAAGACAGGCTGCTCAAATGGTAAATAACTTTTACCATTCGAACAGTAAAAGTGTGAATGGTAAATGTCATTTACCATTTGTACTTTACTGTGCAAATGTTAAATGTTCGAACAGTAAATACCATTTACTTATTTGAATGGTAAATGTTCAAATGGCTGTTAAGTGAATGAACTCCTCCAGCCTACCCACCCTTACAAGCAGTGGTAATTTAAATCCCTGCCCACCCACTCATCAGAAATGCCTCTGGCAGTATTGTTAAGCCACTCCAGGGGACATGAAATGGTGCTGAACTTTACTTTAAACTGAATGAGGTTCAAATTGTTAATAAAACTATTTTTTCACCACATAATAACTCTTGCTATTTACATGTGATTTATTTCAATAAATCACAAAACAGTTGCTGCTCCGATATTGAGGATTCTTTTTATGGCATGAGAGTGGCTTGATGAAATCTGAGTTCCAAATGATGTCCTTGTTTAAGCTAGCAATATGGCATTCAGTTGGACTCAAAGCATAAGTAAGGTATTCTGTAGACAAATATGTTGTCATTGCCTGTGATGTACTACATTTATAATGCTGTTCCCTGACAAACAGTGATCTTACAGATTCATATTGTAAAAAATGAGTCCCTTGTAAATAAACATTTGTTCACAGAAATTTCACTGTCACCTTTTACCACCCCTAACCCTGCCCCCCTTGCCGTATTGGAAATGTCACATATCAATAGCTTACTGACTTTCAGATACCATACATAGCTCCACCAGTGTCATTCATTACCTTTTGATATCGATGCTATTCTAAATTACACACTCCAGTACTGTAGAAGGCCATTGGTTGATGGCAAGTGATTTTCTTTGTCTGTTTTTGGTGTTGAGAATAATCAAATGTTACTATAACTTACAGCTAGTCTCTGCACCTATCATGTGATAATGTCACATGCTTAATAGCGTATGACATTATGGCTAAACCAGTACAGCACTGTACCTGTGAGCGAATGGTGCAATACAGCGTATACTGCTGTATGCAGTATTGCACCATTGTCACTCTTCTAGGCTGAGGATAAGACCTCTGCTGGGAGTGGGTTCCACCGAGCAGCTGCTGTGGCTTATTGGACTGAGCCACAGCAGCAGGATCCCAGGCACTGCGACTGGGACTGGGTTTGATTCTGGGTCCCAGAACCTTTTATTATTTTTTTTTTTACTTTGTGAGCTCCCTGAGGTAAACCCCCCCCCCAGAGTTGAGAATCTTTACTGGGGAGATTCAGGGGTGTTGCCACACATAACAGGGGTGTGGGGAGAGGAACCACTCACAAAAAAAGACCTATGCCTCATGGCAGAAATCGCACTGTATTGGCAGCACAATTTTGCCATGTGGCATAATGTCTGGCGACATTACGACTCCATGCCATCTCTGCATACGCGCTGTTATATTGTTTCAGATGAATGCAGTCAAAAAATAGTCTACAATACATAATTATAATAAAATGAAAATAAAAAAATAAAAAAAAAATATTTTGTGGGATCTGTTCTACATTTCTGTATTTCTATATTTTCATATTACCAGTAATTCAATAGTCAATCAGTACACACAGTCAGTAATTGCTGGTCTGTGGTGTGACTACCATTTACAAGGTTTCAGTGTTTTGAGTCCTCACTCTTTCATTGGCTTCTGACAGACAAAATGCCAGCTTCAGCAATAGCTGTCATACAAAGTCTATAAGGATAGGGTAGTTACTGTAGTGGCTACAGATGCAGTTGTGAACTTACCAGGAGATTTAAAACACTTTTATTATGTTTTCATTTCACAATGTTGTAATACAGGTTTGTTATTTTTTCTCCTTCATTGGCAGTTGCACAACTCCTCACCACAACCTCTCCCCCCAATAAAGAAAAAAAATAACAGTGATAAAGCACTCCTGTCCTACGCTTTATCAGTGTATGGTAACATTTTGCATTCATATGTTTGCTTTGACATAGCCTACAGTAGCATATTCATTAGTATTACATAGTGTTTCAAAAATACTCTAGTAGGTGCCTTTCATCCACCCTATTTCAGGGATGGTTTTATCATTCAGATTTCCCTGACTTGCATTTAAAGTGGCTGCATGAATCAATCAATCAATCAATTAATCAATCTTTATTTTACCAGGTGAAACATCATTGAGCAGAGCTCATTTTCAAGATGGACCTGGGATGGTCAAGGAACAGTACTCTGGGCAAATACCAACACAGTAAAACTTGAAAACAACATAACAACATAGTAAAGCTTGAAAACAACATATAAGCAAAAATATAGATATTCACCTATAAAGCTATACAGTGCAATGTGTTGAGTATTATCAGTCTTAACCTATACATATTTACAACATAACAACATAGGTACTATATTCAGTGTTTAAAGAATTACATTGATATAGAAAGTACAGAGCTTCAGAGATGACAATGCAGATAATTAGTACAGTATTTAGTAGACAGGAGAGCAGCTAAGGGTAATGAACAGAACAATACAAGTGAAGAGGATAGTAGAAGAGGAACATTGCTGATGAGAATCCAATCCCCTGGGTTATCCCCTGCATTATCCAGTATCTAGAGGTAGGTAGGCCGGTCCTCAGATTTGTGATCATTTGTGAAAGCACTTATAAGTCTCTGTAAAAGAACAAGAGAGAAGATTTTTAAAGAATGAGAGCTTCACAGGGGTTGCAAGTTTTAGTGTTTTTTTGAATAGAGTTCCACAGGATTGGAAGGGTGTGGCTTATTGCCAATTTACCGTATCATGGCCTAACCTTGGGAGTGATAAGGGAGATATAGGCTAGGCTTCTGGGGGGTAACTGCCTGCTACACAAAGGGGTAAACAGTCTGAAATATAATGTGGAGGCAAGTTGACAATGATTCTAGATGTCCATAGGGCTGAGTTCCTTTGTTGTCTAAAGCTCAGCAAATTCCAACCTAGTGCTGAATAAAGAGAGCAATGGTGTTTAGAGTAAGGTGCATCCATAATAAATCTAAGTGCATGGTGGTATAATGTGTCGAGCTTGGACTGGGCAGATTTCGGGCTTTGTCCATACAAGAAGTCAGTGTAGTCCAAAAGTGGCATGAAGGTTGTTTGGACAAGCCTGGTGTTTGCTTGCAGTTAGGAGAGATCTAATCTTAAAAAAGACACCAAGTCTCTGTTTAAGCTTTTTTGAAAGTTCCTCAATATGGTCAGCAAATGAGAGTTTCAAATCAATCAAAACACCTAGGTATTTAATTTTTCTATGAATTCCAGAGGTTCTCCTAACTGTGTTGTAATTTGGAGTGCAGCAACAGGGTTGCATGTATTAGAGGCATTTGCCAAAGTAGAAAAGAACATTGTCTTGTTTTTTTTAACATTGAAGAGTAGCTTTAGGTACATTAGGTTATTCTGCAAGAGGTTAAATTCAAGCTGGAGGTCCCTGAGTCCTAATTCTGGGGTAGGCCTATCTATATAGAGTAAGTGTCATCAGCAAACAGATGAATGTTTGTTGACTTAATTCCTGTGTTAATATTATTGATATAGATGGCAAATAGAAAGGGCCTAAAATAGACAGTTGTGGCACTCCTCTTGGTAGAGTTCTGAGTGGAGAGAGTTCCCCATCTGCTTAATCTGCTGTTGACGTCCAGTAAGGTAGTTTGTGAACCAAGTCAACACTGTCCGGTCCACCCAAGAGTTCCTTAATGTGGCTAGAAGTAGTTCATGATCCACCGTATTGAAGGCTTTGCTCAAGTCAAGGAACAAAGCACATACATGGTTTTTGGAGTCCAAGGCATTTAGCCAGTCATTTGTAACCTTAGCAAGTGCTGATACTTTACTATGCTGTGGTCTGAAACCAGACTATATCAGGTTAAGGAGATTATGGTTCTCTAAGTGCTGCCTAAGCTGTGAATTGACAACCTTTTCTAACAGTTTGGATAGTGTGGGCAGTAGGGATATCAGATGGTAGTTATTGAGATCACTTGGATCTCCAGATTTGAACAATGGAATTACATGAGCAATTTTCCATATGGGTTGGAGGTCCCCTTGGGCAAGCAATAAATTGAAAAGATGAGTGATTGGTATCGCCAGTGCATAGTATCCTAATTTTAGATAGTAAGGCTTAATGAGATCAGCCCCAGCACTTTTCCTAGTATCTAGAGCCATGAGTAATTCCTCCACCTGCTTTACTGAGACAGGATAGAAGGAGAAGACTGGAACATTCCTTGGAGTCATTGAAGACAGGCGATGAGAGTCCTGAGTGCACATTTGCTCCTGCAATTTATTGGCCAGGGAGGTGTCAAATGCTAACTCTGCAGTAGCAAAATGATTATTGAGCAGGTCTAGGATTTTTGGTTTGTCAGTATAGCACATGCCACCAGTGGAAATTTTTTAGAGGGAGTGAGCCAGCGGGGTTGTGTCCTTCTATGTTCTTTAGTGTATTCCAAAATTTAGCCACGCAGTTTGTTGCGGCATTAAGCTCTGCATGATAGTATCTGGCTTTCTCAGCCCTGACTTGTTTAATGCATTGACTTCTCATGGCTCTGAAGGCTGCCCAGTCAGTGTGATGTTTAGTTTTTCCACCTTCCTCCATAGACTGTTTCTATGGAGTAATGCAGCTTTCAGACTGGATGAGAATCAGGGACAAGACCTTCTTTTGGTGCAAATTCTAACTAACGGTGCATGTCTGTTTATGGAATCAATGACAATGGTTTGAAAGGCCTCATAAGCTATATCCACTGTAGAGGCCATGTAGAAGTCATGCCAATTTGAATATTATAGGTCAGTAATGAAAGCATTTGGGTCAAACTGCCGGCAACATCTCCTTGAGATATATAGAAAGGAAGAGGTTGAGGTTGCTTTTTGGACAGACCTCACACATGCTATTGCACAATGATCACTTATATCATTAAAGAAGACAGCAGAGTGGGAAAGCAAGTGGGACTTGTTAGCTAGTATTTAATCCAGAAGAGTACTGTGCATTGGGTTTTTCATATTGGGGTGGGGGACATTTGTGTTCACCTGGGTAAGGCCAGAAGAATTGCAGATATCTTTTAAGGGTTTAGAGGCCTGCCCAGGTAAAAATCTCATAAGATAATTATCTCAGAGGACAGGGAGTCTAGCGTATCATGCAGATGGTCTAGTACTTTAAGCCCCACAGATGGGGGTCTGTAACAACCCATTATGTAAAGCGGGACTGATTGTGAAAAGTTGAACTTCTAAGGATCTGCAATCAAATTCTTTGGCCATAGATGTGGAATCAAGCAAGGAAGCAGTGTATTTATCTCTAATGTAGATTGCTACCCCCCTCCCCGTGTGAGCCTGTCAGTCATGAAGAGGTTATATGAAGGAATATTGACCTCATGATTCTGCGTTGATGGTTTCAGCCATGTTTCTGTGACTGCAAGGACATCTAGATTAGAATGATTAATCCAAGTCTGAATGGCATCAAATTTCCTTAACAGACTACAAGCATTAATGTGGATGAAAGTCATCCCCTTAGACTTAGCCAGATCTGAAGGCACAGCTATAGAATGGAGGGGACCTGGATTAACCTTGACATTGCCTGCACATATAAGCAGCAGCAGTAGCATTTTTTTAGGGTATCTAATAGTAGCCTAAAGAGGTGGATCCTTTTACTTTTGTGAAGGCAGGAAGGGACAGGTGGTGTGTTCATTTGGTATGGGCCAAAGGGACTCAAAAAAGTGTACAACAGTGCCCTAGCAGATAAGATAAGTGGGCATCTTGGGAAGGAGGATATCAAAGTTTGATAGTGCTTATAGTAAGTATTATGTGTGCTACCATGTACACAGTGCAGCAGAGGACTCCAGGTGTGGTAGTGGGAATTGTGTTGAGTTAAATGAGCACTGGGACTTCAGACCTGCAATGCAAGGTTTCACTGCAACTACTGTTGCAATGTGTGGATCAAGTGGGCAAATAATCACACATACTAAGTACCTCAGAATAAGGGGTAAGGAATTAATTTTGAAATGCAAGATGGTAACTACTAAGCGTGACAAGGAGATCTTGTGCCACAACTTCAGATGTAGAAGGAAACACAATGTAAGGGGGTGTTCCTTGATGAAGAATGTTCAGACCAGCAGGCCCATATCAGGGAGGTGCCTTCCAGGAGGAGGGGGAATGGTGTATTTAATAAGCATCAGGGGTTGGGGGGTGGACAAATAAATCCTCTTTTCAACTGTTTAATTACTCGGCTGAGGCCGAGAAGCTATTTCGGTTTGCTGAGGTAAGCGGAAAAAAAAAAACTGGTCCAATTGGAAGTGAAACCATAGTCTCAGCAGTCAATTACTTGCTGATACTGTCAGGCTTCAGCCTATCACAGCTCCAACTTTCAGTCCCAGGTTGGCTGAATGCTTACCCTGCATGCAGTAGCTTGGAGCCGGGCAGACGGAGAGGCATAGCTGGGCTGCTTTCCCAGCCTGTGCTGCTAGACGTTCTGCAACTGCCCTGGTCAGGGGCTTCTCCCCTGCGTGCAGTAGCTTGGAGCCAGGTGGATGGAGAGGCACAGCTGGGCTGCTTTCCCAGCCTGTGCCACTGGACATTCTGCAACTTTCCTGCTCATTAATGATTAATGTATATTCACATTTATGGGCATAGACAGTGATGCATCTGGTTACATCCTGCTGGCAATAAAAACATTCATCTACACAATTGCCACCTTCATACACTATAGCTTTTATAATGTCACTTGTCCTCCACGTTTTTACTGAGTCGCAATTTATAATTTTGCATCTGTTGCTGTTGGTCCATCATTGGTGGTCATAAAATAGAAAATAAGTATGTGAACAACAAATAAAAACAGAACAGAAATTAAAAAAATGGAATCGTGCACCCACTCGCTGTAGTTTCTGTCCACAGACCCCTTCAACCACGTAGTAATGAGTTTCACTTGTTTCAGGGGGTATAGTTTGTCTATGGCAGTTGTACAGTGTGTTGTATCTATAATTATCATCACTGTCAATGTATGATGCCTAACTGATTTGAAATGCTCATTAGGGACATGGTAACAAAGTCATTCTTGAGCTGAGACTGGGTGAAGAGACTAATACCCTATCATTTATTCTTAATTTTTTCCTACTGTATGTAATAGAATACGTTGCAATGCTGAATGATACAGTGCTGAACGTCAGCCAAAGATGGACAGCAGTTTCAGTGATGATAATGCATAGTCAGGGCCCACCAGTGCATAATTGCTACATCATTTGGAGTTGACCAGCCTCCCACTCCACTTCCCCCTTAAAATGCAAGCCCCCCAACACCTCTATCCCAGTCAATTCATGTAATAAATGATGTATGATGGACCAACCTCCCCTGAGACACACACACACACACACATGTAACCCCCCTACAAATGGGGGTTCCCAAAAGACTTCTAGGAGCTTGCTTGAATGCTCCAAGCCTGAATGGTGTTTGGCATTTAAGCCATTTATCAGTGAGTGTTTTTAGAGCCTCTGGTACTGTCTCTTTAAGAGCTGTCTGCTTGCAGACATAATTAGTTTGTATGGGGGGACTGTGTGCTTCTCTGAGTACCACTGAGCTGCTGCCAATTCACTTCATTTTTGCAGTCACTAGGAGTGCAAAGGAACCTATCTGAAAGATGTAACTGTTTGCCAGAAATTATTTAGAGTAATAATGAAATTACAGTTTGTCTAACCTGCTTTCTTTGCAGTCAGAACTGTGTCTGCTAGTTCCCATTCTAGTTTTGAACTGCTGAACTGGACCAATCAGTGTGGGGTAAGCTAGCTCTAAAATGGTGCCTTGACGAATCAGAACTTGGACTCATAATCTGAGCCAGCCACAAGAGGATTGTATGGGCAGTGACTCTGGGAGATGTAGTTTAGACTTCAGTGCCTTTTTGACCAACAGCAGCAGTCTATTGTGAGTGACAGCCAATCCAGTCAAGAACTGGGAGGAACTCAAAGGAAATGCCCGGTTTTGTCGGTTGGAGTTCAGTTGAGCTTTGGCAGTGAAGAAGGAAGGAGCCCTGTGCTTTCAGTGTGCAGTTTAGTCAAAAACGTGTGTAAGGCCCAGAGTTCCGGGTCTGCAGCTTGTGTAACAGCTTGTTAGGACTGAATCCGTCCTGTGAAAAGAATCAAAGGACCTCTGAAGAGTAGAAACCAGGCTCACCCTGTAGAAGACTGGAGAAATTGTTGAATTACACTCGGTCTGTCAGGAACTGAATCTGCTGTGTGTTCTCCGGTATTGTGCAGTAATTACGATCGGGATACAGATGCAGCCTGCCTGGTGTAGTGCTTTCTTGTATATGGATGTGTGAAGAGGTTTGTGTACCTCAAGTGAGCCCTGCTGACATTGAAGGACCCTATCTTATTTGGAGGTCGTGAGTACTAATTCAGGGTCGCTCCTTTGAATTGCCACATTAAATCCAAATGGAATTACTGTACTGCTGACTGTTTAATTCTCCTTTTCTCTGTGTGAAAGGGCCCCTACCAGCTGCCACGGTTTGGACTAGCCACTAGGGCTTGGGTACCCAGGGACAGTAACTGATAGGATAGGCCTGTGCACAGAGCCATAGGTAGATTATTAGAGTGATAAGCTAATTAACCTGATTTCCCCTGTCCTTGTTATATCCCCTAAATAAATCAGAGCTGCTTGTTTCCAGCAAAGTTATACTGCCTGAGGTATTTGTCTATGTTAAAGTACTGTACTGTGATTGTTGCACTGTATCTCATTTCACAGGAGGTCCCAGTGCCGGAACCAGACCTGGGGGTAAGTGTATACTGTGAAGGTAATTCTGATATATTGTGTGGGCCACTAGTGGGAAGAAAGGGGTTGCAGTGTCCCAGAGGGCTGTGACCAAGTTAGTTTAACTATTGCAAACCCTGACCTCTGGGTGGAGGCACCCGCCATTGGATCCAGGCCCCTCAACCTGTTAGTGGCAAATCAGGCAGGGGTAGTAGCCCCTGAGATAGCGCCATCTAGGGGTTACATCTTGGAGGCTCACCGCTGGGATTGTGTGTCCTCTAGTGGCCATATTCTGAACCACTGTTAAGAAAAAAATGGGTACCTTGACAGAAGTGGCTGTGCACCGCTGGTGGAGTGGTGTACTGGGAGGAGATCGACCCCAAAATGCTATGCTTATCCTGGACATCCCCTGGGTATCAATACGGACACTGTGCAGGGAGTACTTTCCAAGGTGGAAGGTTTACAAAACCCTGTGGTGGTGGGTCGGCATGCTAATCTGCTCACCCACACTTTCCTGGCCCTAGTAGAGTTTAAGGATCCCATAGATAGCTCCAAAGTGCCACAGACCATTACCCCAGAGGGAGCCCTCACTGCTTGGAGAGTGATAACTAAGGACAGTAAAGACCCGGGGGGGAATCAGCCCCCACCACTATCTGAAACTTTTGAGGAGAAATTTGCTGAATGGCTGCTGGGAGAGGGGAAAACTGTGGAGGACTTGAAGAAACTATTCTTGCCACCTGGGGGTGTTCCTCCCCCAACACCCTCTCCTGCTCCAGTGCCCGTAATGGTGGCTGAACCAATGCAGACTCCTATTTCTGCACCTGCCATTAGTCACGACTCTTACCGAAGGTTGAGGATCTTCTCTGGCACCTCCCCACCCCCAAGGGAGGATGACTGGGAGACCTGGATAGACTATGTTGCCCCAAGTGCTAGAATGGCAATGCTCGGAAGGCTAAAAGCTTAAAGAGGGTTAGTGAGAGCCTCCCGAGGTCCCGCCCTGGCTACCATCCGGCAAACGGGCCAGTAACCCTGAAGCGACTGCACAGGCCTATCTTGAGGCCTTGGAGAATGTATGGGAGCCCAGATTCTGATGAGGACCTATGGTGGAGAGTAAGAAATGCACAACAGTACCAAGGGGAGTTGTTGTCTGTGTATGTCTCTCGGCTGGAAAAATTGTTGCAAGAATGCCTCAGAAAGGGTAGTTTGCCAGCGATTGAACTGGACCGAACCAGACTGGACAGAATCCTTAAGTCTGCCCCCTTCTCAGAACTGCTGTTGCTTCAGTTACGCCTGGCAAATCGACTGAATCCCCACCCTCCTATGATGAGTTAATGAGAGAAATTCGAGGAGTTGAGAAAAGGCGACCCGGAGGTACCTGCACCAACAGCTGTGGGCTACTACCCGAGTGACTGAGGGTGACCCATCAAGTGAAGTTCAGGGCAGAGGTTGACAGTCAATGAGTGCTCTGACAAGGAAAAGATATGCCACAATGGGGCGAACTGTTGAGAGAGATCCGGAATTCAAAACAGTCCTTTATGAAGGCCACGCCTGCAGTCACGGGCCCTGACCTATATCCGACTGCATCTGCTATGGGGTGGGGTACCCACCGTGTATCTCCTGCTGATAACAGCTCCAAACTCAATTCCTTGACCATGGAAGTGGAGAAACTGACGAGATGTCTCCAAATGCTTATCACGCCCAAGACAGAGATGGCACCCAGGTTTCCAGTTAGTACTCCCTCGCCCTGGCTCCCCAGTGTGGCGCCCGGCCAGCTCAAACTCCAGAAAGTATGTTTTGCTATAATTGTGGGAAAGATGGGCACATGAAAGGGAATGCCAGTCCCCAAAAGACACTGACAAAGTTGCATATAGGCTACAAGGAGAGCTCGGAGAAGAAATCAGTGGTTAAGAGGTGCACGACATGATCCCAGTGAGGGCACCAAAATGCTAATTCACGTCCTTTGGCAAGGTCAGTTGCCCAGGCCCCTACTACCGCCTCTCCAGACTGGTCCAGAATAGTGGGTCCCTCCATGGAGACCACTGTAAAGGTGAATGGAGTGTCTACAAGAGCTGTATTAGACAGTGGCTCCCAAGTGACAATTATGTTCCAGGATTGGTATCAGAAGCATTTGTCAGATCCACTTACAACCATTAGAAGGACTGCATGTATGGGGTTAAGAGAAGGCCTACCCCTATTCGGTATATCCGAATTTGGCTGTCTTCCCCACCTCCGTGGCTGGAGTGGCCGAACAAGTAGAGACCCTAGCCTTAGTGTGTCCCCACTGGGCTGTATGATGGTGTCCTTTGTTGATTGGAACAAATGCTCATATGTTCGGAAGGCTGGCACAGTTGTGTTATGAAAAACAGGGTCAAAGACTAGTAGAGCTTTAAGAGTTCCGCTTTAATTAAGAAGGCCTATGAGGCACAGAGAGATGCTGAAAAACAGAACCAGAGGAACCGGTCGGAATTGTATGGAAGAAGGATCCTGAGTCTCTGATCCTGGCGCCAAATGCCCAGTGTACCTTACAGGGAGAGGTCCGTATCAGAAAGGATGTTAAGAATAAAATATTAATGTTGGATGCACCAGGCGATGTGGAAATTGCCAGAGGGACTGCTGGTCAAGCTAGTATTTTGCCCGCTAGAGCCCATGCTTATGCCAGAAGGGTAATGGTCCAAGTTCATAATGTGTCTGAAAGAGACATTCGAGTAAACAGAGGTTGCATCCTGGCTAATGTGCATTGTGCAGACACTGCAGTGCTACCCAGCAGCAAGAGTTCAAGGAAGAATGACAGAGTAACGCCTGACTTGTTTGATTTCGCGACTCCCGCTGCCAGCTGAATGGAAAGTGAGGATCAGTGAGAAGCTTGCCCAGAGAGACCAGGTGTTTTCTTTAAAGGAATGGGATGTAGGATGCGTGCAAGGAGCTGAGCACAATACTCCGGCTGCATGACGAAAGACCATTTCGTGAGAGGTCTCGACGCCTGGCACCTGCTGACATAGATGATGTGAGACGGCATCTGCAAGAGATGTTAGCTGCTGGTGTAATACAAGAATCCAGAAGCCCTTATGCTTCCCCCATTGTGGTAGTGAGGAAAAAGAATGGAACAGTAAGGATGTGTGTGGATTATCGCACCTTAAACCGCGGACTATCCCTGATCAGTACACAATGCCCCGCATTCAGGATGCTTTGACTGCCTAAACGGGAGCAAGTGGTTCTCTGTGCTGGATCTCCGCAGTGGGTACTACCAGGATCCCGATGGCCCCAGAGGACCGTGAGAAGACGGCTTTATCTGTCCGCTTGGCTTTATGAATTCATGAGGATGCCTCAAGGGATTTCAGGTGCCCCAGCCACTTTTCAACGATTGATGGAGCGTGCAGTGGGGGACATGAACTTACTAGAGTGCCTGGTATACCTAGATGATGTTATTGTGTTTGGCAGCTCACTGGAGGAACATGAGAGCAGATTATTTAAGGTATTGGACCGACTGGAGGACTTTGGCCTTAAACTGTCCATTGATAAGTGTCAATTCTTTCAAACATCAGTAAAGTATGTGGGACACATAGTATCCACCGAGGGAATAGAGACCGCACCCAAGTAAAGTTGAGGCCTTGACCACCTGGCCCACAGCCCAAAAATCTAAAAGAACTGCAAAGATTCCTGGGATTCTGTGGTTATTATCGGAGCTTCATCAAGGACTATTCAAGAGTGATCCGCCCTTTACTTAACCTTACTCAAGGGTATCCCCAACCCACAAAAATACCAAAAGTCAGCGTCCCTCAAGACTGAAAGAGTGTATTTTCATCCGAGGAAGTATTTGGCTCGCTGGACTCTGATTGTGAGACTGCTTTTCATGAGATCATATATCAACTTACCCATGCTCCAGTGCTGGCCTATGCCGATCCAAGAAAACCTTATGTCCTGCACACTGATGCTAGCTTGCAAGGGTTGGGGGCTGTGTTGTACCAAGAGCACGAGAATGGCCTGAGACCAGTGGCCTTTGCCAGTAGAAGCCTGACCCCATCCGAAAAGAACTATCCTGTACATAAGTTAGAGTTCCTAGCTTTGAAGTGGGCTATTGTTGACCAATTCCATGAGTACTTGTATGGGCTAAAATACTAGTAAAACTGACAATAATCCTTTGACCTATGTGCAGACCTCAGCTAAGTTGGATGCCACTGGCCATAGGTGGCTTTCTGCATTATCTACATATGACTATGCTCTCGAATACCGAGCAGGTCTGAACCACATAGATGCTGATGCTCTCTCCCGGAGGCCTGTTCCCCAGAATGATTGGGTCCGATTGGCAGAACCTGACATTCGGCACTCTGCCGAAGTTTGACAGGAGGAACAAATGTCCACGGACGCAGTGGACTGCATGGTGGATTGCTTGGGAGCTCTGGAGAATTGCATACCTGCTGCTTATTGCCACTTTTCTGCAATAGACATTGGTGCACTGCCTCAGCTGGACAATGACAGTATCAGCGGGCTCAACTCGCGATCCCATGATCAAAGCAGCTTTAGAAGCCCTCTATGCAGGAAAAGATGTGTCCAAATTACGCTCCACTGATTTGAGAACTGCACTGTTATACAAAGAAGGTCCTAAGTTGAAACTGATCAATAAACTGTTATACAGAGAAACAGTAGACAGAGGGGACAAGTAGACAAACAACAACTAGTGCTGCCCACTGCCTTTCGAGACTCAGTACTGAGGTCCTTGCACAACCACATGGGGCACCTTGGTATAGACAGAACACTTGACTTGGTGAGATCCAGATTCTATTGGCCTAAGATGGGGCTGATGGAGCAACACATTCGAACTTGTAGTCGCTGCTACAGAGGAAAGCTTTGTTCCAGAGGGCTGCCCCTTTTAACATCACCACCAGTGCACCCATGGAGCTGGTCTGTATTGATTTTCTGAGTTTGGAGTCAGATCAAAGAAATATCAGTAATGTGCTGGTGGTCACTGACCATTTCACGAGATATGCCCAAGCTTTCCCACCAAAGACCAGAAAGCATCCACTGTGGCCAAAGTACTTGTAGAAAACTTTTGTTCACTATGGGCTCCACAAAGAATCCATTCTGATCAAGGAGAGACTTTGAGAGTCGTCTGATCAAAGAGATGCTTTCTGTGGGGAGTGCGAAGTCCAGAACCACTCCTTACCACCCCAGGGGACCCACAGCCTGAACGTTTCAACCGCACTTTGCTAGATATGCTAGGCACCTGCACCCAAAGGACAAGCCTAGATGGAGCCAACAAATTAGCACCCTGGTACATGCTTATAACTGCACCAAAAGTGATGCCACTGAGTTCTCCCCTACCGCCTGATGTTTGGAAGAGAAGCTCGACTACCAGTAGATGTTTTTGGGGTCTCTCCTGATGGGGTTCAAGCTGACAACTATTTACAGTATGTGCAAAGTTAAAGGCCCAGCTAACTCATGCGTACCAACTGGCTCAAACCATGGCTGCCAAAAGAAATCTGGCCAACAAAGAAAGGTATGATAAAAGGTGAAAGCACAGGAACTCCAGGAGGAGATCGGGTATTGCTAAGAAATCTGGGACTGCATGGCAAGCACAAGATTGCTGACAGATGGCACCATCTCCCTCACATTGTAGTGGGCAAACTAGATGATCTGCCAGTGTACAAAGTAAGGCCTGAGAATAATTCAAAGATGTAAAACAATGCATAGAAATCATTTTACTGCCCATTGGACAAATCTTAATTGAGTCTGAGCCCTAGAAGATGCCCCTCTGGACCAGTGACTAGAGCTGCTGCTAAGAAAAGATCAAGAAAGTCTGCACCTACAGAAGCAAAGTTAAAGTGTTCCCTCCACAAGTCCCAGTTGAGCATGACTGTCAGTCCATATCGGAAGAAAGTGAGAGTGACTTTGAATACTATCCTTCTTACGAACTGAGTCAATTGTTTCAGGGCAATCCCCTAGTCAATACTGGAGACAAAGCTGGGCCTTCTGGACTGTCTAAGCCCCCAGCTTCATCCCTGGAGCCAATGCTCCCAGAAAGTGAAGTGCAGCATCAGATCAGATGAAATGGAATCATTGTGCATGGTTGAACTGTTTGAGCTTTCAGGGGAGGAAAATGATAGATTGGGGCAGACTGGTGATACACCCGAACAAGAAGAGTATTTTGAGTGCACTGACAGTCCACTGCCAGTGTCCGAAAGCTCTCCATGCGAGCCAAATGTTGTGGACTCAGAAACTGTAACTCCTGGAGCTGAAAGTGCCCCAAGTTCTAGCCTCTCTACCCCATGGAGACTCCCCTGACAAGTGAGGACAATGCTGAAAATGAGGCTCAGAGTGCAGAGACTATAACAGTTCCCCCTAGAAAGACTGGTCGAGCTGTAAAGCCTGTGGTGCACCTCAGTTATGATTCACTTGGGAGGCCTGTGGACTTGCCTCTCAATGTTGTCCATAAAGGAGTGTATGTGTCCCCGAGCTCATTGCCCAAACTGAGCATCAGTGCTAACTCCAAGTTACTTGTGTTGCCCTCTAAGTATGGTGCCCTTGCCCCATCCAGCCCCAAGGTAACTGATAGGGAAGGTCCCTCTCTTCAGGTTTCATGTACAAGAGGTAATAACTTGAGTTATGGTACAATGTGTATGTAATACTGTGTAAAGAGTGACGTACTGCAATGTTTCAGAAATGTGTTCTTGGTAAAATCATATATTGACTGATGATTACATGTGCGAGCCTAATGTAAATGTATATGGTTGCAGTTGAAACTTATGGGGGTACTTGCTTGACGCGGACGTCAAGCTTTCCCAGGCCAGGAAGGGTGTAACCCCCCTACAAATGGGGGTTCCCAAAAGACTTCTAGGAGCTTGCTTGAATGCTCCAAGCCTGAATGGTGTTTGGCATTTAAGCCATTTATCAGTGAGTGTTTTAGAGCCTCTGGTACTGTCTCTTTAAGAGCTGTCTGCTTGCAGACATAATTAGTTTGTATGGGGGACTGTGTGCTTCTCTGAGTACCACTCGAGCTGCTGCCAATTCACTTCATTTTGCAGTCACTAGGGTGCAAAGGAACCTATCTGAAAGATGTAACTGTTTGCCAGAAATTATTTAGAGTAATAATGAAATTACAGTTTGTCTAACCTGCTTTCTTTGCAGTCAGAACTGTGTCTGCTAGTTCCCCATTCTAGTTTTGAACTGCTGAACTGGACCAATCAGTGTGGGGTAAGCTAGCTCTAAAATGGTGCCTTGGACGAATCAGAACTTGGACTCATAATCTGAGCCAGCCACAAGAGGATTGTATGGGCAGTGACTCTGGGAGATGTAGTTTAGACTTCAGTGCCTTTTGGACCAACAGCAGCAGTCTATTGTGAGTGACAGCCAATCCAGTCAAGAACTGGGAGGAACTCAAAGGAAATGCCCGGTTTTGTCGGTTGGAGTTCAGTTGAGCTTTGGCAGTGAAGAAGGAAGGAGCCCTGTGCTTTTTCAGTGTGCAGTTTTAGTCAAAAAACGTGTGTAAGGCCCAGAGTTCGGTCTGCAGCTTGTGTAACAGCTTGTTAGGACTGAACTGTCCTGTGAAAAGAATCAAAGGACCTCTGAAGAGTAGAAACCAGGCTCACCCTGTAGAAGACTGGAGAAATTGTTGAATTACACTCGGTCTGTCAGGAACTGAATCTGCTGTGTGTTCTCCGGTATTGTGCAGTAATTGCGATCGGATACAGATGCAGCCTGCCTGGTGTAGTGCTTTCTTGTATATGGATGTGTGAAGAGGTTTGTGTACCTCAAGTGAGCCCTGCTGACATTGAAGGACCCTATCTATTTGGAGGTCGTGAGTACTAATTCAGGGTCGCCCTGTTGAATTGCCACATTAAATCCAAATGGAATTACTGTACTGCTGACTGTTTAATTCTCCTTTTCTCTGTGAAAGGGCCCCTACCAGCTGCCACGGTTTGACTAGCCACTGAGGCTTGGGTACCCAGGACAGTAACTGATAGGATAGGCCTGTGCACAGAGCCATAGGTAGATTATTAGAGTGATAAGCTAATTAACCTGATTTCCCTGTCCTTGTTATATCCCCTAAATAAATCAGAGCTGCTTGTTTCAGCAAAGTTATACTGCCTGAGGTATTTGTCTATGTTAAAGTACTGTACTGTGATTGTTGCACTGTATCTCATTTCACAGGAGGTCCCAGTGCCGGAACCAGACCTGGGGGTAAGTGTATACTGTGAAGGTAATTCTGATATATTGTGTGGGCCACTAGTGGGAAGAAAGGGGGGTTGCAGTGTCCCAGAGGGCTGTGACCAAGTTAGTTTAACTATTGCAAACCCTGACCTCTGGGTGGAGGCACCCGCCATTGGATCCAGGCCCCTCAACCTGTTAGTGGCAAATCAGGCAGGGGTAGTAGCCCCTGAGATAGCGCCATCTAGGGGTTACACACACACACACACACACACTCTATCTCTTTCACACACACACACACGATCATCTGAAAACAAAAACTATTTTTAAATTGATAAGCTGCTCTTCATGGTTTCAGTGTTACTACAGCACTTGACTTCTGGCATGTGTTGAACTTGTCAGCTGTCACAATGTGAATCCAATGAAGCAGCATCCTGCAAGAAGTAGGAAGCAGAAATCGCTGTAGTCTGCATTGTACAAAAGTGTATGTAAACTACATATCCAAACCATCTTCTAATCCAGATCGTTCTGTATGTTGACTCTATGATCACATTAAGTGTGATTGAGAAATTGCTCAATTAATTTCTTTAAATTTTACACTGAGGGAGAGGGAGAGGGAGAGAGCAATTTGTGATGTGATGCTATGCTGTTCAGATTTTTTTTTCCTACATTTATTGATCTTATACCAATGTACACAGTAATTTCAGTACTCATTTGCACAGTCCCAGAAAGTTTGAAACACAAAAGAACGTCAAGATCAGAGAATTTCACATTGTCTTAATGCTCCCATTAACAACCCCTGCACAAAATCTCATTTTCTTTAAACGGATCATACTTTGGCATAGAAAACCACATTGGTAGCTTGGCCATTTCACTAGTACAATGTGAGATTGCATGTTGTACATTTTGAAAATATGAGAGAGAGAGAGAGAGAGAGAGAGAGAGAGAGAGATAGCACAATTGCACATACCCCAATAATGCAAAGCATCATGGGAAACTTGAACATCCCCATGAGAGAATTTGGACTGGCTCAACTTTAAGCAGAGTTGCATGGTACCAGAAGGCCTCACACTGCAATCAGCAAAGGCTAAGAACAGCAGACACATACACGTGTTTCATCCTCATTTGAATTCATCAGTGTGCCATATATGCGTCGGAGCCCAAGGAGAGGAAGCCAGTCACCCCTTAAGGGGGATGTTACTTGTTTTGGTCATGGGGAGCCCAAAATAGAGAAGGAAATGAACTACAGCAGAACCCCAGAGCAAATACCCTCAGGAATGGGTTATCCCAGAGGATATTGGCTGTATAGCCAGCAGCAGTTTATAATTCGGCAATATAACCCATGGGTTAAAATGGCAAACATGCACCAGCTGCTCCTTGGATTTGGGTCTCTGGAGTATTGGCAGATCAGTGGTGGGATTTTACTTGGGGTTGTCAAACCTAATGCCCACCTCCCCAGCCCATTGCCTCTTGTCTGAAGCACAAGATACAGCTCCAATCAAGTGCCAACATAATCTCTCAGAGCTTTCTTCATGCAGGGCCCTATGGGCCCTGCATGAAGACATCACATTTGATGTCATCTGATACAGGGTGGAGGTGAGCATTAGGACTGACAACCCCAAGTAATACCCCACCACTGATTCACCAATACTCCAGAGACCTAAATCCCTAAGGTTTTTTCATTTCCCGTCTTTGTGAGCTTTGCGTTTTACAGTCCTAAAGTCTGCATTAATGTAGTTTCTTGCAAAGAACTTCCCGTCTTTTTGTGATAGTGGAACTGTATCCTCATTTGTACATGTCCCTTTAGGACCTGTGCAAAATGAGATAAATACAATATTGGAGACAGGCCTGATGCTGTGCATGTGCCCAGAAGACCCCTGCATACATGTTGATACCTTGTGGGTAAGGTTCCCAGACCCACCACAGGGTCTGGTGTCTGCATCAAAACACTGCTCATACCTACCCAGTCCATGACTGGTGATGCACACTGCAGCACCTTCCCCATCAGCCTTGTCCCAGTAAACTGGCTCACTGAGTTCATACCTGAACTCAGTTCATTGGCAAGGTAAGGCAACGTGTTACCCAGGGGTGCAATGGACATCCCTGCAAACGATGTTACTCAAAAAATTCTTTGGTTTTCAATATTTTGACCCCAAACATTCAACATAGTCTTCTCATGACTCCACCTCACAAACCCTGTAGTTGAACATGTTAAAATCTGTGCTGAAATGCCATTCCGTGCTACAGGTGAGAAAACACATTTCAGAGAGGATGTGAAAAATGACAGTTGTACTGTTCATCAGGTGGTGTGAAAAAATGGGTATGTTGAAAATCTGGAGTCAAAATACTGCAAATTACCAAAGTTATGCACCCACATAGAAAAATGTCACTGCACACTCATAACTCAGCCATTTTTAGGAATTATTTCACCTAATTTTCAACATGGGCTTTTTGGGACTGCACCACATGAACACTGGCACTGTCATTTCACTAATCAGTCTTGAATGGTAATTTTGTTCAGTGACCACAAAATCATCCTTTAGGCACAATTAACATAATGACAGTGATAGTGTTCATGAGGCTGGGTCCCCAAAAGCCCATGTTGAAAATTTGGTTAAAAAATACCTACAAATGGCAATAATATCAACATAAGTTGAAAATGCAACTGATATACATTATACAGCACTTACCTTGAATCCTCAGTTTGTGGTTCAGCTTTGAAGATTGCTGATGTGTCCCAGTCCACAGAAGATGACATCAGCCGACCTCCGGAAGTAAGTAAAGGGTAAGGGGGTGGCGTGGTGTGTGCTCAGTGGGAGGGGAGGGATGAGGGAGGGCAGTTACAACTAGGGACCATTTTCTTTTTTTTCAGGTAAAAAAATGAAGACATGGTGGGATGTTTTTTTCTTTTCAGGGAAATAATACAAAAATAAAACTATTTTGGGACACTATGGGTGGGCTTCCCAGTGTCTACACTGCTTGGGGAATTCTACAAGCTGACAGGGATTGGGCCCCCCAATGTAGGCACTTTAATTAAAACAATGGGCTGTGGGGGACGGGCGACATCCAACACCGGGAGTGGGCATCCCCTTGTTGAATCATATAAAAAGGGATAGATAAATAATAAAGAAAAATAAATGAGTAAATACACTGCCACTGGGGATTGGGGCCCCTGGTGTGCAGATAATAGTTCAGGCAGAATACAGTCAGGATGGTGAGGATATAATGACAGTAGTCCCATCCCTGACATAGAACTCATGACACAGCTGGTTGCCCTATACCACACAGCTGTAGTTTGTTAGTAAATGAGAGCTGTGTCATATAATGCAACCAGCAGTTGTCATACGTTTTAGGGTACATACATTTTTTTCCTCAGCTTATGGTTTGGCTTAGAAGAGTGCATACTTGTCTCAGTACACAGAGGATGACAGCATACAATCCTGGTAGATAAGTATAGGGTAAGAGGGTAGGGTGGTGGGTACTCAGAGGAAGGGTCCAGATGGGGGAGATGATGATGATGGTGGTGATGATGAGGGATTTTTCTTTTTTTTCAGGTTAACAAAAACTAAAAAAGACATTGCTGAACGGCTTTGTCTTTTTAGGAAAATAACAGAAAAATAAAACTATTTCAGGACACTGGGGGGTGGGCTCCCCAGTTTCTCACAATGCTGGAGGGAGGATATAAAATGCTAACATGGGGATTGGGCCCACCAATGTTGGCACTGTTAATAAAACAAGGAGCTGCACAGGGGGGAAGTATCCAACACCAGGGGTGGGCATCCCAGTGTCAGATAATAACAAGAAATAAATAATAAAACATAAATAAAAACCATGCCACTGGAGATTGGGGCCCCTGATGTGCAGAAAACAGTTCAATTAAAGCACAGTCAGCATGGTGGAGCTATAATGACAGTATCCCATCCCTGACCTACTGTATGAGTCATGAAAGAAGCAGGGGTTGCACTATACGACACAGTTGTCATTTATTAAAGACAGCTGTGTCATATAGTTCAAGCTGCTGCTTTTACAAAAATTCAGTTATGACTTGAACATTGATTTTATGAACTGTGCATGCTCAGAAATGGAACATTTTTAATAAATATTTTAAAAACTACTTAAAAGTGGGACCTAAGAAACACCAAAGCACACACCTTGAACCAACCTCTATCAAATCTGAAAGTATCAGGTTTCAAAACTTCCTATATTTTTAGTTATCAGGTGGAAAAAATCATCAACATTTTCAATAATGTAGCCTTTTGTGTTTTTGCACCTCTGTAACTTTGCTTCCCCTAAACCAATCTATATGATCAAGAATTCCTGGCACAGAGGCTGTGCTTTCCAAATTTCCTGTAAATTGGTTGAAAGGGAGCAAAGCTATTAAGGTGCAAACATTGGAGTTTAACACAGAAGTGCTTGCTGAAACCTAATATATAGGCACTATCTTGCATGTATAACACACACACATATTCATTGCAAAAACTTTGTTAATGTACCATTAGGGTTGAAGTGTAAAAAGTAGGGAAATGTGATCTAAGGGTTCCCAAGCGTAAGACCCCCCAACCTTGGCTTCCAGTCTGAACACCCCACTCTCACCCTCGGCTTCCAACCCAAAGGCCCACCTCCACCCTGCATGCAGGAACAGGTTGAGTGGTGTCCCTTGGGGTTGTGAACTCTA
Organism: Neoceratodus forsteri; assembly: GCA_016271365.2. NCBI lineage: Eukaryota > Metazoa > Chordata > Ceratodontiformes > Ceratodontidae > Neoceratodus > Neoceratodus forsteri. The sequence goes on from CM057451.1 coordinate 423,756,904, forward strand.
ATGCTCACCCCATTTTTTTATCCTGAACCCATGTCAGGTTATTAACTGTTGAAATGGGTGAGCATTAGGGTTCACAGCCCCATGGCACACCTCTCACACCTGTCCCTGCATGCATGGTGGAGGTGGGCCTTAGGGTTGGAAGCCGAGGGTGAGGGTGGGGTGTTCAGGTTAGAAGCTGAGTGTGGGGGCAGGGTCTTATGCTTCAGAACCCTAAAGTCACATTGTCCTACTTTTTACTCATCAACCCTAATGGTGCATTAACAAAGTTCTTTGCAATGAATTTCCTTACTTTTTCAGATAGTATAGTAGTATCCTTATTTTACAGTGTGAGTGCAGGGTCCTTTGGACCCTGCTCTCCCATCCCTCCTTGAGACAGTACATCAGTATCCTTGAGACACTATAACAGTATCCTTATTTTACAGAAGTGCTACCATCTCTCCAGTGAAACAATATAACTATCCTTGCTATGGTGGGATTGCAGGGTCCTTTGGACCCGGTGCTCCCATCCCTTTTTTGAAACAGTATAACAGCATCCTTAAGTTACAGTGAGATCGCATTTGTATTTTGCACAGATTAAGTAATTTGTGCAAAATACAACAGTATCTTGGGAAAGTTATGTAACTTGAGCAAATTACAACTTTTGTGCCTGACAGTATCTTGTGCAAGTTATATAACTTGCACAAATTACAACTTTTCTGCTTCACATATAAATTCTCCCATAGGAAATAATGGGAAATTAAAAGTTTAATAACTTTTGAAAGGATTAATGTTTTTCACCACACCTTCAAAAGGCAAATTTGTGAGGCAAAGTCTTTTTATTCTGAAAATTTCAGTCGCTACCTTAAGCCATTTCTGAAATACAGGTGGAAAAAGAAATGTAACAAAACCTGATAAATTTATGATTTTTTGATGCTCAGTATCTCAAAAACCACAACACTGATTTGCACAAATTGTGGCACATCAGGAGACCTTCACATAGAGATTATTTATGTCTAATTTTGTGCAAATCTGTGGATCAGTTCCAAAGTTATTAAGGTTCAAAAAGTCAGGTTCAACATGTTGTATTTTGCTCCAGTTACATAACTTGCACAAGATACTGTTGTATTTTGTGCAAATTATATAATTTGTGCAAAATACAACAGTATCTTATGCAAGTTATGTAACTTTTGCAAATTACAACATTTGTGCCTGACATAAATTTTCCCCTAGGAAATAATGGGAAATTTAAAGTTTAATAACTTTTGGACAGATTAATATTTTTGCACCAAACCTTCAAAAGGCACATCTGTGAGGCAAAGGCTTTCCACCCTGAAAATGTCATATCCGGTCATTGCCCTGTCAACAAAAACTAAATAAATAAATAAATATCACTACCTAAAGCCGTTTGTGAGATACAGGTGGACAAAGAAATGTAAATAAATCTTGTAAATGTAGGATTTTATGATGTTCTGTATCTCAAAAAACACAAATTGGATTCACACAAAATGTGGCACATCAAGTAACCTTTTATCAGAGATGTTGCATGCCAAAGATCAAGCAAATCTATTGAAGGGTTGCAAAGTTATTAAGGTGCAAAGTATGCATAACTGGATGACAGTATGCAAAAAGTAATTTCACTTTCATTAGACATATAAACTTTCCCATAGAAAATAATGGGAAATTAAACATTTTATGTTTAGAACAGATTAATATTTTTTTTCACCAAACCTTCAAAATGTACATCTGTAGCCCAATGGCTTTCTACCCTAAAAATTTCAGACCACAACATAAAGGCATTTCTGTGATACGGGTGGACAAAGAAATGTAAAAAAATTGGTAAATTTAGGATTTTGTGACAGTTTCCATGTCACAAACCACACAACAAATTTGCATGAAATACTGTACGCCAAGGACATACCCCTAGAGATTATGCATGCTAAATTTGATGTGAATCTGTTAACTGGTTCCAAAGTTATTAAGGTTAAACATTTTATATGAACATATGAAATGCCAGCAGAAACAGGCCTCACGGTGTATCGAGTCTGCCCGATTGTGCAGCTAGCCCCTCAACTTGCAGCTGCCCCACCCTCCCCTCCTATTAACTACCCCTCTCACTCTGTCCCACCTCTCTTAAACCCTCCCACCATTCTAAATGATACCACCTCCTCGGGCAGAGTGTTCCACTTATCTATCACCCTTTCTGTGAAAAAATGTCTCCTGATTTCCCTTCTGAATCTCCCCCCTTACAATCTCAGCTGATGCCCTCTTGTGTCCCTCCCCCATCTGATCTGAAGAATCCCCTCTGTACTAATCCTGTTAATACCCTTTAGGTACTTAAAGATTTTGATCATATCCCCCATCCCTCCTCTCTTCCAGGGAGTACATTTGCAGCTCTCCCAGACTCTCCTTGTAGGATTTACCCTCAAGTTCCTGTATCATCTTGGTTGCCCCACACTGCACCCCCTCCAGCAATCTGATGTCCCTCTTCAGGAATGGATGCTAGTACTGCATGCAGTATTTCAGGTGCAACCTGACCAGGGACCTGTACAGGGGTAGGATCACTTTTCTGTGCCTTGAGGAGATTCCCCTCACTATGCACCCCAGCATCTTGTCTGCCATTGCAGCTGCCTTCCTGCACTGAGCTGAGAGGTTCATACTCCCCATTATTAGAACCCCTAGATCCTTTTCCTCCACTCTGTTTACCAACTGTACCTTTCCCAACTGATATTTCCTCCCCCGGTTCTTTGCTCCGAAGTGCAGTACCTTGCACTTTGTGGTATTTGGCCCCAACTGCCATGTCTCTGACCATTCTTGTAGTTTGGTCAGGTCTTACTGCAGTCGTCTCCACCCCTCTATGTCATCTACCACTGTATGGATTTTGGGTTTAACATAGAAGTTTGCACTCAACCCTTATATAGTAGCACTACCGTGCCAGTATAATATTTATCTATATATACTATATATATACATAACCCATCTCCACAAGAATATAGACAGGATCAAGGCAGTCCAGAGGAGGGCAACTAAAATGGTGCAGTCTGCACTAGAAGACATATGAAGAGTGGCTAAGTAATCAATAATACTCAACAGGGCGGTTGGCATTGAGCTAAACCGGATCGCCCAGGGGTATAATGAGGCCCAACGCCACAGGCAGAGGGCTTTATTGCCCCATGGAAGGTCCAGTATAGCTAAAGACTGCCCACTCTGGAGGATATTATTGCACTTACCAAATGGGACACTGTTACTCTATATGTTTTAAAAAATAATTTATATGTTCACATGTTGAAACTCAGAGGTGTTTCATTTATTTTGTAATACAATAGTTCCTCCACCTGTTGTCATGGGCTGGAGTGATGAGCTGGTTTTCATGGTTACTGTATACACACACACACACGTACACATGCACACACAGCTTGAAATTATTTAATCAGTTTAGTGTTACTGGATATTTATTCTAAGATGGGCAATGGTCATATTCAATAATCCGAACCTTCAGACATCTTCATGCTGAGACAATCCCTCTGCCAACCACTTCGTTGTCACAAATGGAGTGAGGCTGGGGGTCACATGATGAGAATACTTTTTATATGAGTTTCGATTTATTTTAACCTCCCCAGCCGACTACTACTAAAAGAGCCAATTTCAGAACAGCTGCTGTTTTACCAACAGAGTGGTCAGGTGAGTTATGCTCTCTGGGTGCAGGGGGAGCTGTCTCTCTCTATCAGGAAGTGTAAACTGTTGGTCAGTGGCTGTGGGTTGTGGTAAGAAGTAATTATTTGAAAACTAGAATGGATCTGTCCGATCTTTGGCTCATCTTTTGTATTACTGTGTATTTATTTATTTTAATGGGCAATGGTCATGTTTTTATATTCAGTACCTTCACACATCTTCATGCTGTTATGATCCCTACGCTGACCACTTGACTGTTACAAATGGAGCAGGACTGTGGGTTGCATGATGAGCATGATGACTTTTTACCTGAGTTTCATTTTTTTTAATCTCCCCAGCCCACTACTTGTAAAATAACCCATTTGAGATCAGCTCCTGTTTTACCAACAGAGTGATTGGGTGAGTTGTGCTCTCTGGGAGTGGGGGGAGCTGTCTCTCTCTAACAGGAAGTGTGAACTATTGGTTGGTAGCAGCGGGATGTGGTAATAAGTAATTATTTAAAAACTAGAACAGAAACGAGTCTGGTCTTTGACTGGCGTGCACATTGGATGATCAAAGCTTTGACAGGACTCATAAACTGCAGCCACTCTTTTTTTTATTTTTAACAGGACTTTATACAGACTGGTAACAAGCGCTACTATGGCAGGGTGTCCTGGTGGCCGGTGGGGTCCACAGAACAGCTGTATCTTGACAATAGATTTTATTACATATAATAGAGGATTTAACAACAACAATGACAAAAAGTAAAAGTTTAATAGATGACCTGTGAGGCCAGTGGGGGGAGGATCTTGCCTGTGTATGGGTATGGAGGAATCTCTCGCTAAGTGAGACAACAACATGGCAGAAATTGATTCCTAAAATTCTATGGGACCAATGATTTTAGAATGTAAGCTGGCAACAGAGACAGGGATTTATTATTTCCTGGTCTCTGTTGCCTGATACTGGACTGGCTGATTGGTGGCCAAAACCAATCAGAAAGAAGATTTATCCCTGCCCATTTTCTAAAGGAGCTTAATATGTATGCCCTCAAGGAAAGGAGGGAGAGAGGAGACATGATAGAAACTTTCAAGTACCTCAAGGGAATCAACAAAGTACAAGAGGGTAGCATCTTTCAGAAAAAGAGATGTGCAAGAAAAAGGGGACACAATCTGAAGATAGAGGGGACAGCTTGGGGCAAAGTGAGGAATTATTTTTTTTCACAGAGAAGGTGGTGGATGCATGGAATGGCCTTCCTGAGGAGGTTGTGGGGTCAAACACTGTGGAAGAATTCAAGAATGCATGAGACAGACATAAGGCAATTCTAGTGGGAGCAGGAGGAAGTAAGCTTTTGGTTACCTAGGGTCTACAGCTTATCCAATAGGCAGGGAAATTGGCAGACTGGGTGAGCCAAGCAGTCCTTATCTGCCATAAAAGACTATGTTTCTATATACTATAGTTAGGGTTGCATAGCTACTTCTATGTTAAACCCAAAATGTTGCACTTTAATAACCTTGCAAACACTTGACCGATTTCCCTGAAAATTTGCATGAGCTGTCTGGTATCATAGATCTCTGTATCTGACAAGTTTTGTTCCAGTCTGAGGTGCAGTTTCAGAGCTGTAGAGTGCCAAAAACTGTGAAATGTTCTAATTAGGTGCAAAGTTGTTGCTCATGTCTAAGTCTGAAATGGTTTGAGGCAGGGATATTCAGACTGCGCCAGGCTGGGGCGCAAACCTGGGTGCAGCGCAATTGGGATGCACCAGGGCGTGGTCTGGGTGATATTCAATGGTGCTGTGCCAAAGCTCAGAACCATTGAATATGGCACTGTGGCCACTCGCATTGGGCATGGTGCAGTGGCACTGCACCAGCGCAAGTGGCTACAAAGGAGCAGGTTGATGTGCCAGCACAAGAGCAGATGTACTAGGTGCATGAACCGAGATATTCAGCGCTGTATATGCAAATGGTGCCATAATGCATGCAAGGCACAAATGGGGCCATTTGCATGTCATTAAGGCCCCATTTGCATGCACGTGCGCAGATCCCTGGTGACTTGTGCCTAGTGCCCTGCCAGGCTGCAGCCATCGGAGACTGACACCACCTGTCCCATTGGTGGCAATGCACCCCAATGCCCAATCGTGGGATTTGTAATTGTAAAAGATCCCTGGTGGTCCAGTGGACCCTACTCCCTCACCCGACCATGGGCGTACTGAAATAAATACAGTCCCTGGTGGTCCAGTGGACCTGCTGCCCATCCTGATCATGGAATTTGTAAAATTAAAAGTCTCCCTGGTGGTCCAGTGGACTGAATCCAGCCTGATGGTGGGCTTTGTAAAATTAAAAGTATCCCTGGCTAATTTTGTCACTGGAACCCTAACTAGTGCACTGACAAAGTTTTTTTTGCCAAGAATTTCCTTACTATTTGAGAAAGTATAATTGTTGCTTACTTTGCTTGTGGGAGCACAGGGCCCTCCAGGCCACACGTTCCCATCCCTCAATACTGTACATGCATACATGCACGTTACCATGCAAGCATTTCATTTTAATTTTCATTTTCATTTTCATTTTTATTTTATACTGAAAGGGCCCGTGAGCAAAAAAATGCCAATTTTCACAGACATCCAGTTTGGCGTCCAGTCAGGCCTTCCCCATTTCAGCTGAAACAACAACCAAATTGTCATCATAGCCTTGTTATTACCCAACTGCATGAACCCTGGACTAAGAATTTTCAAATGTCTACCAAAATGTCATATCGCACCACCACAATGTAATTCTATGGCATGGGTGACAAAACACATTTTGGACAGGAATTTAAAACTGACTGCTGTCACACTCATGAGGTCATGTAAAGAAATGGCTATGGTGAAAATCTGGGGTGAAAATATTGAAAATTACAAAAGTTAGGAAGGAGCGTAGTGAAATGTCAACAGATGCATAGAAATTTGCCATTTTAGCACATTTTACCCCACATTTTCAACATACAGTACCTTTCTTATTTATGCCCCAACTTGATAAGTATGGTGAACATTTTGAAATCCTGCCCAAAAGGCGATTTCTCCAACTGACCATGAAAGCACCTTTCAGGCAGGATCTGGGAAATAACACCAAGATTGTTCATGAGGAGGGGTCTCAAAAAGAGTATGTTGAACATTTGGTGTCAAAATCTTTAAAAATGATGTTTTGCACCAAAGTTGAAAACCTCATTGAAATACATTGAACTGCATTTACCTTAGTTTCTAAAATTCATGGTAGTCTAGTGGTCCCTCCCCCTCCCGCATTTCCATCCCCATCTGCCTATGATAATATATATACTGTAGTTCCCTGGTAGTGTAGTTGTAAATCTCCCCTTCCCCATACATCGATCTTCATCTCCATATAAAAATATATATTTCCCTGGTACTCCAGTGGTCTCTCCACCCTTGCTCAAAGTCCTTTCACCCTCCTGTTACCTTTGTAATAAAATTCCCTGGTAGTCTAGTGGTCCCTCCCCCCTCCGCCAATGTCCGATCGCTGTCCCCTTATTCCAAAGAACTATTCCCTGGCAGTCCAGTGGTCCCACACCCCTCCCCAATCACTGATTGCCCTCCCAGTATTGAAAATAATATTCTCTGGTAGTCTAGTGGTCCCACCCCCCTCCCTGATCCCTGAAGACCCTCCCGGTATTTGTTTTTACAAACTTCCCTGATAGTCTTGTGGTCCCTCCCCATCTATGATCCCTTTCCCATGAAATAGTAAAAACATAACCCCCCACCCTCTCAGGTACTGACCTACTCCCCCAACCCAATCCCCAGCTAGGGACCAGCACAGCCCTCCTCTCACCACTGCTGCTGGCCAACGACTGAGCTGTGAATGAGTGCATACTGTATGCAGTACACACTCATTCACAGCTTAGTCGGTGGTGCAAGAAGCTTAGGAGTGCTGATGAGGATGCAATGCCCCATACAACACAGCTATGGTTCAGCCAGCAACAGGCACATGGCATTCCAATGTCTGGCTGTCTGGACTGTGAGAAAGCAGAGCAGTTTGATAATGACATTCATGGAGAGGGTTCCAGTTCCAGTCCTCATCTCCGTGGCAGTGGTGGTTCCAAAACCACCACGAGATCCGCAAAGTCCCAATAACAAATGAGTAGTGGTCTTGGGACAATGTGGTAGCTGCTGAGTTTATATCAAAGTTGAAGGACATCTTGGGGGGGAGGGTAACTACCAGAACAGGTGTATAGTGTGGATGAGGCAGGTCTGTTCTGGAGCTGTCTTACCGACATTACTCTAGCTGCAAAATCTGAGTCAAGTGCAAGTAAGGAGTTTATTTTAACTTGTTTAATGAGACAGCTCATACAATTGACAAAAGCCTACTCATATACTTCACATCAAAGTGTAAATGTTTATCATACAAGATTACACCTATCAAGAAGAATACCTCTGTCAAAATAAGTGGCCACCATAGCTTGTCATATATTTTACTATGAATTAGTTAACCTGCAGTCTCTATATTAGATTGACACATTTACTCTGCTGTCCAACTGGTCTTAAAGCCTCTCACACCCATCAAACACTACCCTCTCTCACACCCACCCTCCTGTTCCACAACTGCCCAATTCCCCCTCCCACCTCCCGCTACCTACTACCTCCCCTTGACAAAGCCTCACCTTGGCTGCTAAAACATGCATTTCTGCAGACTGGGAGCACCCCGTCTGAACTGTAACATGAATGTTAAACACTGTACTGCACTTAATTAGTGCTGCATTAATATGTTTCTCTGGAAGTGTGGTCCTGTTTCTCCTTACTTCTTGTATCCTGCTTAATGTTGTAACTGCACGCTAATACCACTTGTTAGTTGATGTCTTTCTGTTCTGCAATGTTTCATCACCTGTAAATGTATTGTATTCCTTGTTGACTTGGAGCCTTTGTAAATGAGCTCCCGGCTCAAAGGTATTAATCCAAATTTGAAATAAATAAATATATAGATAAATAAATAAAAAGCTGACCAGAGTCTAAAGGGAGATATAACAATCTAACATATCTAAATGGAAGCAAGGCAAATATATCACATATTATATTTCATATAGTGGTATACTATCCATCTATGAATTAATCATACAGTAGTTGTTCCAAAACCAGTGTTTCTTCACTATCTTCTATCACATGCTCAAAATGGAGCCATCTAGTGTTAAAGTGGTATACTTTGAAATCCAGTCTAGTTGTAATTTCCTCCATTACTTTAATCCTCTTACAATTGTGTATCCAATTTTCCCAAGATGGGTGGGGGTGGGTGGGTAGCAACTAGCCACCTTGTGTAATGGCTTTTAACGCTGCAGATATTAATATGTTAAATAAATATTTTTTAACCATTCCCATTTAAACCCTCTGGGAAAAGGCCACAGATCATATGAGAACCATTGCGCTCCTGGGTGAGTTTCAGTATTTTATTAGTCCAAGTTCGGATTTCCTCCCAAAACACCTGTAAAACCCTACAGGACCAGTATATTTGTAGAGGGGTTCCCTTTTCCCAACAACATCTCCGACACAAATCTGTGTTGCTCTTACCCAAATGTTTTGTCCTATCAGGTGTCATGAAATATATAACCAATTTCCATTCAAACTCTCTCCAACTCCCTGATGAAGTTGTTTTATGTGTTGCCAGCCAGATCTAAGCAAGGAGTTTAAAATAGCAAAACACAGACTCATATTCCTATTCTGCTCAAATGTCACAGGAATGCATAAAGTAACCCTGCTATGAACTGGCTATTTCTACAAATACTCTGTTTCCACCATGTAAACAAGGACACCTTACATGTCACCAATGTTGCTAGCAGAAATGCCTGTTCTGACAGCAGTCATTTTACAAAAGTGGTTTGACACTTGGGTTGTTCCCTCTGTGTCTGCCTAACTGAGATCTAAATTGTTACCTAGAAAAGTACTACTACTCCTTGAGCAGTGTACTCCTCACCAGTGGTAGAACTGAAATGAAGAGATGGCCACATCAAATCAGTGTTTCTGGCAAAGAATACCACATTCCATATTCAACCACTGGATCACAGAATAACCGTTACTTTTAAAAAGCTTCATTGGGAGAGCATAACTGAATTCCTTAAAACTCTCAGAGTGAAAGATGCCTTTCACCTGTCTGGGGAGCCATGGGCAAAGGTTTCTCCCATTGCAGTGCTACACTGTGGAGTCTCAACTCTTGGCTGACCCTTCACTGCTTTGCAGCAGCCAGGAACCTTAGATCCCTATGAGCCTGATGACACCAAAGACATTGCAGCCATGGCAACAGAACTCAACCTACTAGAGACTGTCAGTAGCAGTGACATTGATGATTGGCTCTCTGTGGATGACACTGCCTTCACATTCAAGCAGACATCAGACATGGAAATCATGCACACTGTGAGCAGAGCAGAAGTATCCTCAGAGTCTGAAAAGGAGGAGAATGAAATGCTAACCTGAGAAAGACCCTCCAACAACAAAGCGTAGCTGATCTGGAGAAAGCACTGGCATGGTTTGATCCAAGCAGCCAACACACTTAAACTAATCCAGGTATCAGAGTCCTCCATTTTGCCTCAGAACTCCCAGAGACCCTGCATCACACAGAGCAGCACACAGAAATCAGGTTTTGGAATAGAGAGCCTCTCAGCACTGCTGAAGCTGTGCACAACATCTTGCTGTGTTATTGGAATGTTTTAAATGTCTGCAAAAAAGTTTAGATTGTCTTTTTACTCAGCTGTTTATTCATTTACTTGTTGTAGTTTTACTCCAAATTGTGCTTAATTCATTTCACTCAGATTCTGCATTGCTTTGGTTTTGCAGCAGTTTAGCCAGTGAGTTCTCTGTGGGACACTGAAAGATAAGCTTATCTCTGTGCCTTCTTTTCTCATGTTCCCTTAATTCAGTTTCTATGTTCCACTTCACTTCAGCCTCCTCTTTCATCTCACTCCTCTGGTGCTGAGCATGCTCAGTGCAATCCCCCATCCCCCTCTCTAGCTTCTTGCTTTAATTCCTTCATCACCCTCCAGATACCTCACATTACCCCTTTCTGCTTCTCCACAGAATCCTCCATTTTGCCTCAGCACTCCCTTGGAGTGTACGTATGTGTGTGTAATGTGTTGTCCCATTAGTGCTGTGTGCCGACTGCCCCACCCTTGGTTGTCATTTCCTTTATGTGCTCTGCCTGTCATGTGACATAGGGCTGTTTTTTCTAACAACCCAGTTTCTTACCTGCTCCCTATACTGACACCTGCATTGCCCAACCAATAGGACTGGAGTCACTGTCTGCACTTGCATTTATTGCCCCCCCCATCCTTTCTCCTCTACCACCTTGAATCGTCTGACCTAAAACTCACCCTTGCCCTCCCCGTCTGCCTCCAGTACTCCACTATTCCTAGGAGTCTCCTCTCTGGCACCAACCAGGTTTCAAACACTGCACCTTCTGCACCAAAGGCTGTGACACTGACCACTGCTCCACCCTGCAGCCTTAATTACTTAACATTTTAAGCAGACCTTTAACCTTCCTACTCAACACCCCTGTATTCTGTCCACTCTCACTCAGGAGTCCTTAACTTCACTCTCATACTCTTCCATCCATCTGTTTTGCTGCACCAACCATGTTAATCCTTCTCCTTCCCATTGTACATCTTGACCACCCAAGCAATTATCTCCCCACCACCTCAACCCCTCGATTTCCTCCCTCCTGGTCATTGTATCCTCTCACTACACATTAAACCATTTAATCCCCCACAGCCCTTTGTCCAGCTCTATCCCAATGATCCCCTAACCTTTCTCTCTTTTCCACTGTCCCTCCACTGCCCCGGTGTCCTTCCATCCATGCACCCACCATTAAAACTAAATGCTGCAGATCTAAAAGACACAAGTTGCTAACTCTTTTCTCTATTTTAACCAGAACCCTCATTCTCCTCCTACTCCTATAAGGTACCATCCACCCTAACCCCAGCCCAGGAAATATGGTCACCCCTATCCCTCAGCCCCTTCTAAATAAGGAAGGAAACATCAGCATAGTCCACCTAAACATTCAGAGTTTCCCATCCAATCTCTACACCTTCCAATCCTGGGCTGCCCTCTATGACTTTGATGTAATCGCCCTCTCCGAAACCTGGCTTTCCAACAAAATCTCTAATGGGGAGATCGAGCTCACCAGCTACACTGCTGTCAGAAAGGACAGACAGAGTAAAAAGGGGATGGCTGCATGTTCTTTATTTCTAACAAATTCTCTTTCTCTGAACACAACACCAGCTCTGAGTTTTCCCTTCTTGAAATCCTCTCTATCCACCTCATCCTCCTCAGCTCCAATAAAACAATAACCCTCACCACCACCTATCTCACCCCAAGTAACCCCTCACTCTGACCTTGAGTCTTTACTAGCCCTTAAACACTCCCTCCCACTGAATAGAGATTGGATCCTCCTTTGTGATTTTAACATAAACCTGAACTCCAGCCATATTGACACTCCCAAATCCTGTATCGCGAATCTAGGTCTCCTCCAGCTCATCTCCTCACCTACTAGATCCAACTATAAAACTGGGACTCACACACTTATAGAATGGATTGTCATCTAGCACCCCTCCCACATCACCAACTCTGGTGTTTTGCCTGAGTATATCAACTAACACTGTGCCATTTTCTGCCTATGGTCAGCCCATATACCCCCCCCCCCCAGATTCATTTTCTCAGGAGACTAACCGATAAGAAAATTGAGCAAATAACCCACAATCTCAGGCTAGTGGACTGGTCCTTCACAAAGGGGCCTGGCGACTGCAACTCTATCCTAGATAAATTTTCCAGGATCCTTGGCAGCATCTGTAACAGGCACGCTTCTTTAAAAAAATCAGGACCAGGGGTTAAATTAATGAATGGATCACACCTAATAGCATCAAATTCATGAGATCCAGGGACAAAGCTTGGGCCTGCTACCAAAAGCACAGGGTCTCAGCTCTACCTCTATAGGTCACTGCAAAACAAGTGCAAATCAGCTGTAAGAAAAGCAAAAATCAACTTCCTGCATGACAAACAACTCGGTGAATTCTCTAACCCCCATCAGCCTTGGGAGACAGTTAACTCGCTACTAGGCAAGACCAAAAATTCAGATCCCATCACATTGCACCATGGCACCAACCAGACTCATGACCTGACTGAAGTGGCTAGCATTTTCAACAACTTTTTCAGCGACCTCAAAAAATGCAAATCTACCCCCTCCCCTTCCCTCCTGTGCCCAGCTCCCCCCTCATCACCCCCCCAACTCTGAAGGCAGGACTTTCCCCAGCTTCTACTTCAAAGCCCTAAAACCTGCTGACACCAAAAAACTCATCCATGGGAATAACCCCAAACCCAGTAAAGGTGGCAATGGTATAGATTATAAAATGATTAAACTCTCCATCAATTCCTTGGCAGTCCCCATCACCAACCTACTGAACCACTCCCTCTGTTCTGGGTTCTTCCCCACCATCTGGAAAACTGTTACTATCAGACCCTTATTCAAGTCTGGGCCTAGAAATGAGGTTGGCAACTACTTTCCTATTTCTCTCCTTTCCCCTCTCTACAAAAATTATAGAGAAGGTTGTGCACACTCAACTCGCCGACTACCTGGAATCCAACAACCTACTCTCTAGTGCCCTGCAAGGGTTCAGATCTGGGCGCAGCACCAAAACAGCCCTGGTCCAGTTCACCAGCAAAATTCTAAAAGCTAATGACAGAGGCCAGTACACCGGCTCCATTTTTATCAACCTCACCAAGGCCTTTGTCCTTGTGGACCATGCCCTCTTCCTTAACACTCTAAAAGGCCTACATCTTTCTGATTATTCCATAAAACGGATCTGTAGCTACCTCTCTGGGAGATCCCACAAGACTGAAATCGAATGCCACTTCTCTTTGGAATGACCCATTAAATATGGTTTCCCCCAGGGATTGATCCTGGGCCCCCTTTTTTTCTCACTCTTCATAAATAACCTTCCAACAATATGCCATTCCACTCAAATTGTCCTTTATGCCAATGATGCAGCCCTTTTCTGCAGCAACAAAAACCCTGTCATGATGTTCCACAATCTGCAGTCTGATTTCATGAAGCTTCACCCCTGGTTCTCGGTTAATGTCCTTGTCCTCAACTCCAAAAAGACTGAGCTCCTGATCTTCCAGGGACCCAGGAAAGCCCCAGTCCCTGGTTTTAAACTCCTTGACAATTTCAGCAATCTCATTGAACAGGTGTCATAATTCAAATACCTAGGTCTCCACCTTGACCCCCACCTCTCATACAATCACCACACCAGTAAGCTCATAAAGAAGGTGCATGTCAGACTTGGTCTGCACTACAGGATTAGAAGGTTCCTCATCCCTGCATCCAGACTTTGCCTTGCTATCTCTCTGCTTCTGCCCCTTATTGACTATGGCTCTATTGTCTTTCCCCCCACCTCATAACTCCTTCTCTCCAAACTTAGAGTCACGTACAACAGCATAGCATGTTTCATCACCAGTCGCCCCTGGAAAACACACAACTGCTTACTTTATTCCTTCCTCGAGTGGCCCAATCTAGAAGGGAAGTTCCATCTTAAGATGCTCTCCTTCCTACAAAAGATATTCCTCAATATTCTCCCCCCCAAGTGTTATCTTCCTATTCCCACTCCAGTGCCTGGGTGTTTTACTAGAGGTGCCTCAAGTCTGGTTTTTGCACCCCTTTCTACATGACTTAGCATACCTAGAACTCCATTTCCTTCAAGGGAATGAAGCTTTACAACAAGCTACCCCCAAAATCCATCCCTATGGGTCCATATACTCTTTCAACTCTTCCATAAAGGAGCACATCCTCATATCATCCACCTGCAGCCCGCTTGATAGGCCTCCTACATGGCCATCTCAGTAAATAGCAGTGGCCTTCTCTCCCCTTCATCACCCGCATTTTTCTTCTCCCCACTGAGTGCACTAAAATGTCCTGTCCTGTAGAATACATGAAAACATTTCTGTTTATTGGTCTGCCTTCAGGTCGACTCTTGTACAATTTTACCCATGTAATATGCTAGTTTATTTCTGCATTTGTTAGTTCCTTGTACTTCAATACACCTACTTACATACATATATATATATATATATATATATAAAATGTACTTCTGTACACTTTATATATATAATGTATTTACTTTGTTGTATGTTGTAGGTAGTTCATTGCATGTCATATCTATTTCATTAGCCTATGTATTTGTTCCTCTGTTGTATTTCCTATGCTGGACATTTGTGAAAATGGGCATTTTTGCTCAAATACCTTCTAGTATACAAATAAAATTGATTACATTGATTGAGGTATACCAGCTAATCTTTTACAAAAGAGAACTTCTTCTAAAAATGACAAACTGCAAACCAAAGTCAGGGACATTTTTTAAAAATAAGAAGAGGAACAGCAGCAGTGATCTTGAAGTTTTAGTTGCTTTTATTTGGCTATATTAGCTATTGTAACTGTTTTTTTAACTTGTTATAAATAAGAGTTTAATTGATTTGATGTATTCATCTGAAGGTTTTGTGTTTATTTACAAAATCCATGCATGTCTCATGTTTGATGAGTTAACCTCAATTTAACAAACAAGCCACTGCAATGATCAGTTGGGATTAACCCAATTTTGTTCGTTATAGGGAGGGAGCACTGTATCTGTCTGTCTATCTATCTATCTATCTATCTATCTATCTATCTGTCTGTCTGTCTGTCTGTCTGTATGTCTGTCTGTCTATCTATCTGTCTGTCTGTCTCTCTGTCAGTCTATTCTATCTATAATGGCAAGAAAAAATCTAGAACTGTCATTGGCCAAGAGCCATCACCTGACCGTGCATTTCAGTTTTGTAAACCCACGTTCAGGTGCTTAATTTCATTATTCTCGTCTGTATCCTCAAAATAACTACTTAAAGTCATGTTTAAGTGTAATAAGCCCTTCATGATGTGCATCATAGGATTTTAATGTACTTCTTATGAGCATAAGGACACTCAATCTTCAATCTCATGCCTTACTATACTCCTGGGGCATGCATTAAAATCCTACAATGCACACTTGTTGTGGCCTATTTCATATATATATATATATATATATAGGAAGAAGGTCGCAAACCCTATTAGTTATAAAAGGAAAAACACAACAGTAAAAAGCAATCTGGATGGGAACATAAGTAAGGCAGAAAGGAACATTACAAGTTATATATTGGCTCCACATAGTCAATTAAATCTTGTAGGGAAAAAGGAGGTACTTAGCACACAGAGTGCTTCCTTTATCCCCTTAAGTTCATCTCCAATAAATAGTGTACAGGAAAGAGCATTTTCTGTGCAGATAGAGCACCCATTGATGAAAACTATTAGAAGTTCAGAAAAAGAAGGTCAGAGAGATAAAGAAAGTGGTAATCAATATGGACAAGATAAAGGAGAAGGGGGATTGAAAAAGTGGATTTAGGAAAGTATGGAAACAAAGCAAGAGAACCTGTGGAAGAACAACTGGATACAGGGAAACATTAACAAAATAAAAAGAATGGAGGTAAATATGTTACAGATGTTTCCCACCAATGTCCTAGTAGATCTTTTCTAGAAGAGTTTGAAGCATTCTTCAGCCTTATATACTGAGATCCAAATTAGACCCACCTAGCCAATATCGCCCAGATATTCCACATTTTATCAAGGGGAATGTTTAGAAAGCATAGACATTGAAGAAAGCCAGCAACATGAGACACAAGGGAAGATACTAGAGATTTTAGGAGAAATAAAAAATGGGATTCTCCTGAATAATTAATTATTGAATAATTTCACATCTTTGATAAGTACACGGTTAAATAAAGAAGGGTAAAAGATTCCATCAGTGATACAAAATAAAGTACAGGTTGGAAAAAGATATGTTTCAAATGAGGAAGCTAAGGAAACTAATAGAGAAAAAAATTAGAAAAACCACTGAGAAAATTGGAGAAAGAAATAAAAGAGACAAGAGCTCTAGTTTTGAACATCTAGAAAAAGAAAAAAGAAACAGAAAGAAACCATACAATTTCAGAGAAAAGAAAAGAAAATGGGAAGAATAAAGGAAAGGAAAGACAAACATTATCTGGCAAGGATGGGAGAATAGATAAGAAACAGGGATCTTCCAAAGAAGGAAGGCATAGAGAAGAATCAGAAAGGACAATTCAGATAATGGAAAATGGGCTGTTAAAAAGATTCAAAATCATAGAAGAATGCTCAGTAATACAGAAAGGAAAGGAAAATTAGAAGAAAAGAAATAACAACATGGATAGAATTGAATCCAGCATTGTAAATGAAAAAGAAGATTTAATAGAAAAAGGAGAACTGTTACCAACATTTTTTGAGAGGTATTCTGAGAGCAAACAATGAAAACTATATGACATTAAAGCTGGCAGTATACAATGTCTGTAAAGGAGTACTGGGTAATAAAATTACCTGGAATGAGATAGGTTCAACATATAGATATCATGGTGGGAAGGAAAGAGGTTGGATTTGTCTGGTTTTGAAGAACACAAATATCAGAAAAAAGATACTAGAAACAAAAGACCAGTTGAAGGAATGTGGTATAAATGCTGATGTGACTATTCCACCTATAAAGAATGATATAGATATAAATATTCCAACTGGAAAAGTGATAATAAAGGAAAAAAAACACAATAAAACATCAGGGAATAAAATTCAGCAAAGGATACCTAACTACATAAAACCTATAGAGAAGGAACACACACTGTTCCAGAGGAGGTATATGGAAAGATGATTAGAGGCAGGCAACAATGGGAGCCAAGAACAAATAATAGTACTATATTAGAAGAGACACAAAACTTGGATCTAATAGAATTGGTGCCTGCCTTTTCTATAGATAAAGAAGGGGTATGTGGAGATGATGAGGAAATTATATGTGCCACTAAAGAAATAGAAGAAAAGATATGACTACTAGAAGTTAAAACTGGAGAGACTGAAGCCAACTAATAATACTTAGCTGGAATATTGCAGGTGCAATGTGAAAATTTAGAGACAATGGAACTGTAAAATTTATGCAACAAACACATATAATTATGTTGCAAGAAACCTGGGTAACTAAGGTAGAGAACTGTTATTTTGTAGGATACCAGGGATGGCATAGCCAAACTGAAAAAAAGTGTGAAATATGGCAGGACCATCAGGGTGGGATTAGTACCTTTGTTAAAATAAGTGAAGAGGTGACATGTAAATGCACCTGGAGAGATGTAAGGCATTATATGCACGTGTTGGAGATCTCTGTAAATGGCAAAGTGGGATGTATTTTGCTAAATGTTTAATTTCCACCTGACATCACTGTATCTCCCATTATGGTTTGCATTAATGCATTTGCAAAAATAGTTGAAGAGTTACAAAATAAATATTGAGGCAAGATGATCATAATTACAGGTGACTGTAATGCAAGGGTGGGTACAGAGCTAGAAGAAAAAATATACAATGACATTTAGATGATGCTTTTTTAATTCCATTAAGAAAGTCAGTGCATAAAAATAAAAATAATGCAGGAGAAATATTTCTAAAGGCATTGAATAGGATGAATCTTCACATACTGAATGGGAGATGCTGTGGCAATAGGTTGGGAAATGGTACTTATGTGTATAGGCAAGGAACCAGTGTTTTAGATTATGGTATTGTGGATATATATTCTTATAATAAAGTACAAAAACTGGAAGTTATAAAGATAAGGGCTCAATAAAAGTAGAAATAGAATATGTAAACAGGGTAGAAAATAACAGTTGATTGGACTTCAACAAGGAGGAAGTAATAGAAGCAATAAAATTACAAAAGAACAATAATGCACCAGGAACTGATAACAAACTGTAGGTACAGAGATATATCATAGAAATGATGAATGGTGGGTGGATATTCTACTAAGTCTATATAGAAACATAGTAAAATATATGACACTTCCAAATAACTGGAATGAGAGAATATTAATACCCTTGCAAAACAATGATCCACTGAGAAGCCAGATAATTATTGTCTGAATTCTTTATTAAATATAGTCAGAAAATATGCCCATGCTTGATATTGAAGAGAATTCAATATTGAAGAAAGGATAACAAAATCTTATCACCAGTGCAGGCTGGTTTATGCAGAGGAAGATCCATGGTGGATCAAATTTTTGTTTTGAGATATATAGTGGAAAAATATGTAACCATCAAGAAAATGAAGATTTATGCAGCATTCATAGACATCAAGGCAGCCTTTGATTCATTTAATCGTAAGACTTTATGGGATATTCTTGCTGAAAAGGGTGTAAATGAAAGTTATTAAACATTATTAAGTTGTTGCATAAGGACAATAAAATCATAATAAAATATAATCAGGAAGGGAGTACAACAAGTACAATAGATGTAAATATTGGAGTTAAGTAAGGATGCATTTTAGCGCTGACATTATTTAATTTGTACATTAATACACTGGTGGAGGATTTAAAATTGGTGGAGAAAGTCTCTCCAACAATAAATGGGGTTGATACCCAACTTTTATTATATGCAGATGATGCGATTTTGTTGTCACAAACCCCATTAGGTTAGAGGAGAACAATCTCAGTAACAGTAAAAATTTTAAAAAGACTGGATATATTAAATAAGAAAAAAGCTAAATCGATGATCTTTGGTAAAAAAACATCGAAGTTGAAAAACCGGAAAATTGGAGAATTATTGATTGAAGAAGTTAATAATTTATGTTACCTAGGAGTAGTATTTAATCAAAACTTGAAATGAAAAATACATATTGAGAAAGTTTGTGAAAGGGCAACAAAAATGTGGAATGGCATTAAGCATTTTGCTAATACAATGGCTGGGAATTCCTTTTCTGCTCAATACAGGTGCCTAAGAGCCAAAGTAGAAACATAGATGATGTATGGGGCAGTAGTATGGGGTTTAATATATAAAAATAATTTTAAAGAACCTGAGATAGTCCAAAGTAAATATTAGAAAAATCTTTTAGGAGTACCAAGTTTTGCTTCAGCAGCAGGGGTTAGAATGGAAACTGGAACCGTATCAGCATTTGCCAGAATATTTAAAAAGGCGTTGTTATTCTGGAGAAAAATGGTAACCTCTATAGAAGGAAGTGTAATACATAAGTGTTGGCAGGACATAAAAAACTGGCAATGGAAAGATTTAATGCGGTTTAGAATTTTGAATAACAAACTGAATAAGAATGGCTTGGAGTATAGTTATATTTTTAGAGATTTAAACCCATCCAGATTTGTGGATGAGAGCATACAAAGAATAGAGGACAGTGCAAAGAACATGGACCAAGTTAAAAGAGTGCTGTGAAAATGATCCCTTGAAATTCATAAAAACTGAATTTTAAGTAGAAAAGTACTTGCTAAAATGTGAACATGTAAGACAGAGGAAAGCATTAGCAAGATTAAGATCTGGCATATGTACAGGTTGGTGCAATAAAATTCAGGGAAATAATGTAACCATTTGCTCAGGTTGTGAGGATGCAATTCTGTCTAGTGCACATTTAATGTTTGACTCCAAAGCTTTTGTGCCAGAAAGAGAAGTATTTATGAATCAGCACTTAAACAATATGGAAGGACTGAATAAGCAGGAGAAATTAATTGCGGTCTTAAACTATAAACATACAAAGCACATTTTTGCAATTGCAAGTTTTGCACAGAAAATGTATTTATTTATTTATTGTTGACCTGGTAAGTTCGCTAGACAAATCCTGCCTATTTTCAGGCATGACCCAGTGGAGGGGGATACAGATGAATGCCAACTGACCTTGAACCAGATTAAGCTGTTGGTGGTATTTTTAGTGAATGAGGGAAATTTGGCCAGGACACTGGGGAAATTCCCTTACTCTTTTCGATAGGTGCCATGGGATCTTTAACATCCACCTGAACTACCATGAATCCAGGCAGATAGGACCTCAGTTTAATGTCTCATCCGAAAGGTGACACCTCAGAAGTGCAGCACCCCTCTCATGCTGCACAACAGTGTCAGTACTGGGATATTAACCCAAGTGCCAGATGTGGGACCTGAACCCACAGCCCTCTCCTCTCCCTGCCTCAGAGGCGAGTGTGCTACTTACTGAGCCACTGACACTACAAACTGGTATGAAATTAGGATGGAATGTATAAATTGGTTTCTGATTTGCTTGATATACCAGTTGAAATGAAATGGTTTTATGTATAATGATTGTTTGTTTACTTGATGTAAGTCTGTGTATGTGATAAAGTTTTTTTATATACATACTTTTAATAAGCTGAACTGAAATGAACTATATATGTGTATGTATAAAATATATATATATATATATATATATATATATATATATATATATATATATTTATATTATAGAGGTGAGTGATAAATGAGTGTGATAAATCATGTTATTTTCACAGGCCTTTGATAACTGTAAGAACTGACATTTATCACACCCCTGAAACCTGTGCTAAACCCACGCAAAGCCACGTAATGTCACAAAGCTGCGCAAAGCCACACAGATGGTACATTTTGCAACAGTGAGGCACCATTGTATAAATAGGACACATGATGTGCACATCATGGAATTTGAAAAATATTTTCACTCCTGCCTTGTGAGCACTGTATATTTCACTCATGCCTTCGCACTGTGGAAATATCCAGGCTCACTCTGCAGGAGTGAAAATATTTTCCATATTCCACTCATGCCCATCATGTATCCACTATTTATGTATATATATATATATATATATATATATATATATATATATATATATTTATCCAATCTCATGAGGATGTTTATTGACACTTATCAGTGAAACTTCTGTCCATACCAAGAGTGAAAATATTGCAGCAATATTCTCACTGTAGGTCCCCATTAGTAAAAATATTCTCACTGAAGGTGCTGATTAGTGGAAGCCAGCAGAGTGAGCAACACAGTTCTAATTTTTGGAACTGAAATGTTTACTTTTGTGTTGGTACCCACTCACTAGTTATATTTTAGCTCAAACTCTCACTGGTTACTTTTGGTCTCTCCCCCTTTGCTTTTCCTTCTTCTCAATATAAAAAAAAAAATCACCCAAACACATTCATTTTAATAAAATTACTCCATACTGACTCTGGTTTAACCTTTCCACAAAAATTCTCACTACCATTGCTGCTAGTCAGAAAACTGCTTCCCATACCTCCTGCCACATCATCAACTCTTGCTCCAGCCAGCACTTTCCTGCTTCTCTTCCCAACATGGAACCATTACTCCACCTCTTTCCTGAACGCCACATCCACTTGCATTAATCACTAGCTAGGTCCTCTCGAAGTGCAGCACTCTGATGCTTCCTAAATGTGCTGATACATTGAAGCACGCAAAATTGTCACATGTATCATGTAGCACCCACCACTCGACCATCAGAAAACATCACTGAAGAAAAGGAGAACATATAAGATTATAAGATAAAATAACAAGAAAATATTAATCAGAAAACAAGAATACTGTATCTCTTTATATACTGTAGATATATACACACTCACATGTAGCACTTTATATCTGTTCCTAGAGGTTGCAGGGTTCCCTTCTAGCACATTTCTACACTGTTGTGATGTTGTCTTGGTAGGTAGACACTACTGCTGCAAGTTTATGCTTAGCCTTTTAAAGCCACTCAAAACTTGTCTGGCTGCAGTGACCTGGGCCAAACCAAAGTTGCATTTATGTAACTTTTAGCAGTGGTCTCATATCCCTATTCAGAGATTTCTGTTTGATCGGCCACAGGTTGATAATTTCCTGCAGGTGTAGGAGTACTACTGGATACCACAGCTACTAATGTCATTGTGAATTTCATAAGTGGGAGGGAACAATAATGAGACTGAAAAGTCAATTCAGTTCGTTTTATTATGAAAAAAATTTACCGAAGAGGAGTGAAAAATCATTAAATCAACTGAGTGCAGTTTTTTCTTGATGCAAGAAGAACTGAACTGCTTCCAACAATTGGTAATCTAAAGGAAACAATGAATGACGTTAGTGGCAGTGGCATCCATCACTCCTACACCTGTAGGAATAGATAAACCCACTTACCAAGGAAATCAAAGGCTACCCTGGTTAGCACAGCAAACTTATTTCATCCATGTGTGTTAAGAAAGGGTGAGAGACCCAATGGACATAGACTTCATTCCAGCCTTAAATTACAATGTTACTGAGAGGCAAAGGGCACGTGGGATTATGTGTTGCACCCCCTAAGCTCCCAATATTTCAAGACCTAAACCCACACCATATCGACCTTCCTTATAGAGACATCCCCTGGGGAGGAGCACAGTTATGTTACATATGTAGCATTTTGTTTCTATTAGGATTCCTGCTTCTAAATAATTTTACGGTTGAAAGGACAGAAGCACTTGAAGACTTTGGGGCCAGTATAGAGAGCCGGGTGACTGTACATGCACACAAGTGCATCACATGATAAAATAGAGTGGCCAGCTCCAGCGCGATATTCAAACTGATAGCACAATCCAAAATTACTGCACTATCTGTCTGAATATCATGCCATGGTAGCATGGTGCACAGCAGGCAGTTGCCATGTTGTGTGCTGTGGTACCAGAATGCCAGACCAAAGACTACCCATAGGGGTACAGCGCACACAGAATGGTTAGCTCCATGGGTACTATGGGTGATATAGAAACACAGAATAGAAATTCAGACCAAACATGCAGATGAGCCTATTAGGCATGAACAATGCATCTGCATTCTGTGCATTATCCGAGTGCGCCGGGCCAGGTCTCCTTTCTCTAGCCCCGATCCCCTTTCCAGTTTAATATAAGAACTACCTGGTGGTCTAGCAGTCCCTCCTTAGCCTCAATCCCCTCTCCAGTATAATGTAAGATATCCCTGGTGATCTAGTGGTCCCTCCCTTGCCCTGATTCCCTCCTGTAATAGCTGATGATATTCTCTGGGGGTCTAGTTGTACATCCCTTGCCCCAATGCCCTTCCGTAATAGCTGTCAGTATTCCCTGGTGGTCAATCAGTCCTTCCCTAGCCCCAATCCCCTCGCTTAATATATTTCAGTAATTCTTGGTGGTCTAGCAGTTCCCCTCCCTAACCCCCACCCACCTATTTCAAAAATATCTCTATCCCTGGTGGTCTAGTAATCAGTTATTACAGTACGCACTCCTTGAGACCTCAGTCTGCAGCTCTCCTGTGTGGTGAGTGGAGGGCTATGCCAGCGGGACAGTTCCTGCCAAGGTGGGAGAATTACTAGACCACTAGGAACAGATATATTTTTGATATGGGTAGATCATGGTTTGGGATGGGGGACTACTAGACCACCAGAGATTACTGAAATATATTATGGAAGGGGACTGAGACTAGGGAGAGACTGCTAGACCACCTGAAATGATGCTGTCACATGGTGCAGAGACAGGGTGTGTGGCAACAACCCTGTCTGTGTACCATTAAGGGCTGGGTTTCAGAAATGCTAAACTGTGCCATGTACATGTGCATTCAGCATTTATTGAAATCTCTGAATTTTGCACTGCACCACATATGCATGAAGGAACCCACATTTGCATGGTCACAGTGTACAATTCTGTGGGATGGAGAGGTCGGGGTTGTGCCATACATAGGTGCTCTTTGAACATGGACAGTTCCCTGGCAGCTGGCCCAATTCCCGGTTAGCACATCTCAAATCTGGTTTGGGCTGAGCTAACCTTTTGAAAATGGGGTCTTTTGCTTTTTCTTTATGGGCATAAAAGGAGTCAGTTGCAATAGAGAGATGTGATTGTGGGTTTCCTGGTTCCCACATATGCAGTACGCTATAACTAGTAGTCTTTTCAGTCTTTCTGGTTTTCAGAGAAACTATATGAAAAAATAGATCTTAGAGCAGTGCACTCTCACAGAGTGATTAGTTTGACTTGCTTATTTATAGAGTTCTAGGGTTTTCTAATGTAAATAAAATCCTGATAGCTGCATAGAAACCATATGTTGATTGGATTTATAATCCTAGATCACAGAAATCAAGTTATTGCTGTATAGCCCCTTAGGAAATTTGAATACTTAAAAGGACAGATTATAAATTTAAGACGTTATGTTGGTATAAAAAACATGTAAGAATGTAGACTATATAACACTGTAGTCCTCATGTTACCATGGAAATAACTCAACAAATATCAATCATCAGTGGCTACTTCAACATTTTATAAATGTTCCTGAACAGAAGAGGAAGGAGGATTATAATAATTTTAATGAGTTGCAATGAGACACATATTATTAATACATATGATGCATAATAATGCCATAGCTACAGTAGGCAAAAAGGAGGGTCCTTACAAAAGCCAACAAACTGTCTGTTTTAATGAGAAGAAGGGGTTATTTTTTTCCTCATCAGTCTCTTACAGAAGGTTATTATGGCCTGAGATTCAACTTCAATTTTTAATAGGTTGCTTCTGAGCTATGGTCCCTAGCATGCATGCATCTGTTTTTTTTTAAAAATGAGTAACTCCTGTTTCATTTACATCTAACATCAGGCAAGAGAATGTAGGAAGCATTTAAATATTTAGCATGATCATTGCCAGAAAACAAAAAAAACAATTTTGCATTAAATGATATACTGTATATGCAACAGAATGAAAAATACTGCATTATCATTAGCCTTTGTTGTTAAATCAGTTTCTAAGCTTGTGTCAAGCTCCTCTACTGGCTTTTGTATTTTCACATATGGCAAAGCATTTTTTTAATTAGTGTGATTGACTTTAGTGCTCACAAAAATGGAAGGGATTGCCAGTATAAGAACATGGAGCCCTATGTTAATATTTTTATTTCTGAAGATATTTATTCAGGATTTCCCTACTGGCATGAAGCACTGGTGGGGTTCTAATTTTTATTTAATTATACAGATGAGTAGCCTTCAACAAAGGGATGCCAAACAGCTTGCACATAAGCACATAACAGTACAGTGAAGGCCAATAGCATGTTGGATTCTGCAATGATCCAGCGGGCAGTACCTCAGTACCATAATGCATCAAACCCCCTATCATACCTGTCACCATAATGGCACCAGGTGTTTTGCCATTTAATTATCTTAATTATTTTGTCTGCTTTTCAGCTTATTTAACCTTCTTCCCAGGAGATGGCATTTTAAGTAGACCCTTCTGCAGACATGCTGATCACTAGTTACAGATATGTACTGCAGCACAGACATCCACTTACTGATTATGTGTTGGAAGGGGGAGTGTATCATGCTGTTTGGGCAGCAATGGTACATTATTGCAGTACAGTCTTTTGTATGGCAGAATTATATATTGTACCTTGCAATATGGGTGTTTAGTGTTATGATAAAGCATAAGTAATTTTGGTATTGTACCATAAAATGTGTGTGCTTACAGTAAGTGTCAGTATTTTCTTTAGTGGATCCTCTACTCCCCATTTGTTTACAGTTTTAATCGTTTAGTGTTTTCACAGACCAAAGTGCAATGCTTTCCAACATAGGTGTGCAACAAATGTTGCAGCACCCATATACAGAAGGATCAGGGTCATGCTGAATTACAGTATATAGATACATAGACATACATATATAGAAAATGATGGCAGAAAGAGACCGAGGGTCCATCGTGTCTGCCCATGAGAAATCCAGGACCTATTCTAGATACTGAGAGCTACTCCTCCCGGATGCTTTGGTTTGCACATGTTGTAATACCCCTCATTTGAGCTCTGTTTCTGTCCGACCCATGCTTGAATCTCATCACAGTCCATGCTTCCACCACCTCTACCAGCAGACTGTTCCATGGCTCCAACACTCTTTCTATGAAGAAGTGCTTCTTTAAATCTCTCCTGAAACTCCCCCCCCCCGTTTCTACTCATGTCTCCTAGTCATTGAGCAAGTAATCCTATGGAATAGCTCACTGATGTCTAGCATCTTGTTTATGCCTTTCAGGAACTTAAATGTCTCATTCATGTCTCTTTTCTCCTTCCTTGTTTCCAGCAAGTGTATATTTAATGATGCCAGATGATCCTCATAGGCTAATCTTTGTAGACCCTGGATCATCTTCATTGATCATCTCTGCACTGCCTCCAGTCTGTCTGATTAAGCACAGTTAATAAGCATGCACTGTATATAAGATGTTTTGTATTTTGTGTACTGTGTCAGCAATAAACCACACATAGCACTATATGTAAAACAGAATGTAGGAAAAGGAACATGGCTAAGCAATTTGTAACAATATTTACTTAACAGTGGTGTGGGGGATATTCTGTGCTTCTGCAAACTGAGGGTTCAGATGTGTGGGGTTGCAGTGTGTCCCCTCAAGCCATCCTGTGTCCACACCCCCTTGCAGGTATTGTCAGTCTATAAGACACAAGTGTACAGGCAACATCATAGTATTGTAATGAAACTGTCGGTTTCATTTAAAGTATTATACAGCATGTATCTTTCATGTGATGTGCTTTAAAATCACTCAACCAATCAACCAATCAGCACTCAACACCCCCCCCCAGGGACCTAAATTAATGTGATGATCATTCCCCCTGCATCCTGCAATAATATGCAAGATGGGTGTTATAGGTCTGCTAGTGAATCTGTCATTTGCTGCTGAATACAATTATCTCAAATAATTTTAAATCTCATTACAGTTTGTTACTCACTTGAACAGATGTCATATGTTACTGGGGCTAGGTGGGTGTATTTTGTACCTACTCCTGTGGACACAGAAAGGCCACAGTGAAGTGATTCATTCTTGTGAATATTGTGAAATATTGTACAGCCATTAGGGTCCTGTTACCAGCATGAATGGTCACTGATACTAAAGAACAGGGACCTGTGCGTGATACTTTATCGTAACTGATCTGTACCAAAAGAGGAATTAATACAGGTATATTGATTTGCTTGTATATTGAAATTCTGTCACTTTTTGCACATAAATATACAGTATAGTGATGCTACTTTAGAGTGTTGGAAGTTTTCCTTTTTTACTGAAAACCTGATTTGTGAGTGTAGGCTACTTGTCTTTGGTGTCTTTAGGTTTGTCTCAGCTGTATTGCTGTCAGTCTGTACATTCTGACTGTGTGTGTGTGTGTTTGTGTTATTTTAGTTCTGATGTGTTTGTAGGAGTTGCATTGCTTGTGTAGGGGGTCTGAATTTATGGCAAGCACACTATATGGGAGCTCAAGCATATTATACTTAAACAAGTCTTATCCATTGAGAGCTGTTGCTTTGCATATTCACTAGGCCTGGTACTGCAGCATCACCCATCCATTCACACGTGATTGGGAGTCATCTAGTGAAGAATGGTCTGACTTCAAGCTGAATGAGGTTTCTGAAGTACTGTACTGTAGTTGTGATGGAGGTGATGGATGGGGTTGAGGGGGCATATAAGCAGACTCCAATGACTGTGTTCAGACTCAGTAATTTTGACCCTTTGAGTGTTTTTAATTAAGACTGGGGGGAGGATGCAGATTAGTCTAGTACTTTACTTTGTTGAGGTCAAACTACATTTCCCAGGATTCATAAATGCTTCATACATGACTGTCTTGTGTAGGCATACTAAAGAAACATGTCTTCTAGTAAACAAACTACTAATTAAAACCAACGATGGCACACAAAGCAAGCATTTGTCAATGCCAAATGTTTGCTTGCTGGTATTAGCATTAGAAATGCTGGAGTTAGACAGATGCAGAATAGGAATGGCAGTGAAGTAGTGAACTTGACATGAACCACACCTCCATGCTGTAGAGATGGACAGGATGTGGGGTAAGTTTCTGGGTCATCACACATGACGGTCAAGCCATGTCACCTCACCCTATTCTGCAGACAGTGAGATGTGTTGACCTGTGCCTTACGGTGTTTGGCTTTACAGTCAGCCCATTCCAAAAGGACATACGTTGAAATTGGTGCAGCATAGGAGAATGGTGTGAAGTCTTGGGATGAAGAGTACAAGGTACACCTTGATGCCTGTCTGTGGCTGGGGGGTGAGGGTGGGATGGCATGAGCAGTACGGTCAGCAATCCAAAGGTACATCCCAATGCCTGTCTGTCTGTACAGGGTAGAACGTTATGGTTAGAAACCCTAATGCCTTGGGCTTTTGCTGGTATTCACAGTACACATTTTGAACATGGCCTTTTTTGTGAGCCCACCTCATGAAAGCATTTATGACCTCTTCTCATGAACAGTGGCAGTGTGATTTTGTCAATGTGTCCTGAAAAGTGACTTCCAACAGTGACAGTGCCATTCTGCACCACATGTACGAAAACACAGATTGGGCAGGATGTAAAGAATGACAGCTGAACCATCCATAGGGAGGTATGAAGAGATGACAATGTTGAAAATGTGCTGTGGGAATATTAACAATGCTTGCAGTTCCAAGCATATGTGGAAACCGCACAATGCATGCATGTAACACAGTCATTTTATGGAGTTTCATCACCAGATTTTCACCATAGGCATTTAACGACCTGTGCTGATGAACAGCGTCACTGTGATTTTGTACTGTGTCCTGAACACTGATGTCCCACAGCAACCACGGTAGTCTATGCCAGAACTGCAAAAACACATTTCATAGAAACATAGACTTTGACAGCAGATAAGGACCACTTGGCCCACCCAATCTGCCCATTTCCTTACCTATTGGATAAGCTACAGATTCTAGTTAACCAACAGATTACTTCCTGTAACCCCCCACTATAATTGCCTTATGTCTGTCCCATGCATGTTTGAATTCCCCCACTGTTTTAGACCCCACAACCTCTCCAGGAAGGCGGTTCCATGTATCCACCACTCTCTCCATGAAAAAGAATTTCCTCACATTACCCTGGGCAGTCCCCCCTCTAACTTTAAATTGTGCCCCCTTGTTCTTACACATCTCTTTTCTGAAAGATGCTACCCTCCTGGACTTTGTTGATTCCCTTGAGGTACTTAAAAGTTTCTATCATGTCCCCCCGTCCCTCCTTTCATCAAGGGTATACATATTAAGCTCTCTCATTCTCTCTTCATATGGTTTCTGATGTAGACCCTGCAAAGTTATAAGCGTGCGTGGAAACTGCGCAACGCATGCTCGTAACACAGTCACTTTATGGACTTTCATCACCAAATTTTCAACATAGGCATTTTAGGACCTCTGCTAATGAATAGTGTCACTGTGATTTTTGTAATGTGTCTCAAACAGTGATTTCCCACAGTGACCGCGTTATTGTGTGCCAGAAGTGTGAAAACACATTTCAGCCAGGAGGTGCAAAATGACAGCTGCACTGTTCATAAGGAGGTGTGGAAAATGGCAATGTTGGCAATATGGTATGAAAATATTGCAAATGTGTGAAGTTATGAGTGTGTGTGGAAACTGCACAATGCACGCTCGTAATACAGTCATTTTATGGACGTTTGTCACCAGATTTTCAACATACCCATTTTAGGATCTCTGCTAATGAACAGTGTCAGTGAGATTTTCCTAATGTGTCCCGAACATGGATTTCCCACAATGACTGCGCTAGTCTGCACCGTAAGTGCAAAAACACATTTGGGCCGGGATGTGAAAAATGATAGCTGTACTGCTCGTAAGGAGGTGCAGACAAATGGCAGTGTTGACAATCTGGAGTGAAAATATTGCAAATGTGCAAAGTTACAAGGTAGAAACTGCACAATTCACGCTCGTAGCACAGTCATTTTATGGACTTTTCTCACACACATTTTCAACATAGACATTTTAGGACATCTGCTAATGAACAGTGTCACTGTGATTTTTGTAATGTATCTCAAACATTGATTTCGCACACCTACTGAGCCATTGTGCACTACATGCGCAGAAACACACTGGGGCAAGATATACAAAATTAAAGCTGCACTGCTCATAAGGAGGTGTGGTAAAATGGCATTGTTGAAAATCTGGAGTGCAAATATTAAAAAGTTGCACACTTACGAGAGTGCGTAGGACCTGTGCAACGCACGCTCGTAAAACAGTCATTTTTAGGAATGTTTTTAACAAATTTTCAACATAGCCATTTTAAGACCTCTGCTCATGAACAGTGCCACTGTGATTTTCTTAATCTCTCCCAAACATTGATTTTGCACACCACCTGTGCCATTGTGCACTACATGCGTGGAAACACATTTTGGGCGAGATGTGAAACATGACAGCTGTACTGCTCATAAGGAAGTGTGGTAAAATGGCAATGTTGAAAATCTGGACTGCAAATATTAAAAATTCATGCACTTATGAGTGTGCACAGGAACTGCTCAATGCACGCTCATAGAACAGTCATTTTTAAGAATTTTTCCACCAAATTTTCAACATAGCCATTGTAAGACCTCTGCTCATGAACAGTGTCACTGTGATTTTCTTAATTAGTCCCAAACATTGATTTTGTACACCGACTGTGCCATTCTGCACTACATGCGTGGAAACACATTTTGGTTGAGATATGAAAAATGACAGCTGTACTGCTCATATGTAGGTGTGATAGAATGGCAATGTTGAAAATCTGAGGTGCAAATGATACTTTGTGAACTTACAAGCCTGCTTAGGAACTGCACAATGCACTCTCATAAACAGTCATTTCTAGGAATTTTTTCACCAGATTTGCAACACAGGCTTTTTGAGAACCCACCTGATGAACACTGACACTGTCATTTCGTTAATCGGTCCCAAAAGGTGATTTCACGCTATGACCATGAAATCACCCTTTGGGCCTGATTAATACCATGACAGTGACAGAATTCATGAGGAGGGGTACGAAAAACCCCATGTTGAAAATTTGTTGCCAAAATTCCAAAAATTGCCAGAGATATGCAGCAAAGTTGAAAAAAACCCTATATATTCCATTATACAGCTTACCGGCATTTCCTCAGTTGGTGGTCAGCTTTGAAAAGTGCAGACATGTTCCCGGCCACACCGAAGATCGTCGCTCCGGACTTTGAAGGTAAATATGGGGTGAAGAGGGGTGTGGGGGGAAGGGTGCACAGTGGGTGGGTGCATGTTGTGGGAGGGAAGTCTGGAAGACTGCGAGGGACCATTTTTTCTCCACAGGAAAAAACAAAAACCAAAAGACAACGTGGGAAGGTTTTTTATTTTGCTGGGGCATTTGGCATGCTGGGGTGGTCTCCCAGCATGCCAATGGACTGTTTTTTGGGGGGCCTGTAGCCAGTGAAGGATTGGGCATCCCCGTTGCCACATGAGAAAAGGGGGTGAATCATGCCGATGAGGATTGGGCACCCCGGGCGGCACAACGAGAATGGGGGGATCATTTCGACTGGGAGTGGGCTCCCCCATTGGTAGACAGATGACAGGGACATCTGCGCACTGAAGCCAGTGGGGATTGGGGTCCCCGTCAGCAAACAAAGACCACCTGGGGGGGCACTTGCTGCTGAGGGGGATTGGGCACCCTCTCGTCATAGGGGCAGCATAATATTGTTGTGAACATGGTGGCAAGCCACCCGCCATGTTCACAAACAGTATTATGCTAGTTAACATGCCGCCCTGCAAAGATGGGTCACTTCCTCATTGCAGCACAATGACTGATGCAGCAATGATGAGGTGGCCCCTGATTGCTGTGGTGAAAACATTAGAAGTTGGTGCACTTTTGGAGACCAGTGTCATCACCACATTATGCCTCCATTGGTCCACCATTGCAAAGCCCCCTAATGCAGTGCCTCCCTTGGCTGTAACAGTGCCGTGCCTCCACAACCCGCTTCTCTCCTAAGCTGTCATGTCATGTTTCTTGCGTATGCGTACAAGCAAACATAAAAAGGAACTCCACAACACAAAAAAGATTGTCCTATAGCATCCTCTAGCAACAGTCCTCCAGTGAAAGTACTGCTCAGTAAAAATCACACCTGCATAAACATTTTAAAAAATGTTTCTGTTAAGTTTTCAAAAAAAGCTTAGAGCAATTTTTTAACAATGTGACATAAAAGAAAAAAATATTCACCTTAATAATTGTGTTTCTTCTAATGGAGTCCTGCTGTATTCTGACTATCTGCAGTTAGCTCCAGCCTTTAAACTGCCCAGGAGAACAAAGGGTTAACTTTCTATGCAGTGCATAGAATGCTGAGCTCGAGCTCGGTTGAGGTCTCTGTCTGCCGCCCTTAGAAACCCAACTGTCAGATTCTTATGAGCAAAAACTCACTAACTACCCTATGTGGAAATTGTAAAATGTTTACTAGGCAACTGGCAACAAGAGTTTTGGATTCCCAAGGAAAACTCAAGTCAGGAAACCTAAAACCAAAAACCAATCCAAAAAAGATAAAAATATAACAAAAACACCCAGACCAAAAGGGGGAAGGGTGTGAAGAAGCACCTCTGGGGTGCAACACTGCACTAGCCCACCCTCTTCCCAAAAACCAGGTTCTGAGAGAGGAGGCAGGGAGGGAGGTCAGAATACAGTAAGACTCCATTAGAAGAAACACAATTACTAAGGTGAGTAATTTTTTCTTCAAACAACATGAAGTCTTGCTGTATTCTGACTATCTGCAGACTACCAATCAGTACCTCCATGGAGAAGGGAGATAACCTACATTGGGAATAGGCTCTGAAGTACTTCTGTGCCAAACCGAGCATCACTCCTAGACTGGATATCCAGAGAGTAATGCTTGGTAAACATATGGACTGTTTCCCAGGTGGCTGTTTGACAAATTTCTAAGAGAGGGATATCCCTGGCAGCAGCCAGGAAAGCAGCTGTACCTCTTGTAGAGTGAGCCCTCAGGCCTGAGGGTGGAATCTTTCCCAGATTCTCATAGCAGAATTGTACAGAAGACACAATCCACCTGGCAATAGTTCTCTTGGTGGCAGGTTTGCCCTTTCCCACTTCTCCATAAGTGAGGAAAAGCTGGAGGGACTCAAACCTGTGAACCTTGGTATGCTCTATGTAGTAGCTAAGAGCTCTTTTAACATCTAAATTGTGCAGCCTCCTCTCTCCTGAGGAAGAATGATCAGTGAGGAAGACAGGAAGAGACATAGACTGATTCAAGTGGAAGTCTGAAACCACTTGGGGCAAAAAACCTTTTTATTGTTTCTAAGGACCACTTTATCCCTATGAAAGGATATAAAATCAGGTTCCACTGACCAGGCTTGCAATTCATTAATACGTCTAGCAGAGGTAATGGCTACCAAAAACACAGTTTTCCAAGTCAAGTACTTTAGCTCTGCTGAGGACATAGGCTCAAAAAGGAGGTTGCATTAGTTGAGCAATGCAAACATTTAAGTCCCAGGCAGAGGCAGAATCCCTAAAGGGGGATTGATATGAAGCAATCCCTTGAAAATTTTACAAAACACAGGATGAGATGATAGTGAGGAAGACTGCCCCACTGACAGAAAAGCAGAAACAGCTGACAAGTGTACCTTGAGAATAGCTGGTCTGAGGCCAAGGCCATTCAGATGGACCATATAATCCAGAACTGTAGACAATTCAGCAGTGTCTGGAGAGATATGCTTTTTGGAACACCAAATGCTGAATCTCTTCCATTTGGAGTTATAGGTCTTTCTGGTGGCGGGCTTTCGAGAGGCTTTGAGAATATTCAGGACCCCTTGAGACAGATGCAGATCTGCATACTCTAACTCTTCAAGAGCCATGTCTTGAGGTTGAGAGACCAAAGATTGGGGTACCAGATCCTCCCCTGAGAGGAGGTTAACAGGTTGCAATTTCTGGGAAGAGACAGGGGAACATGGACTGCTAGAGACAGCAACAGGGGGTACCAAGGCTGTCTGGACCAGTCTGGAGCAATCAGAATCACTTTTCAAGGTTGTGACCTTATCTTGACTAGAACTTTAAACACAAGAGGAAAAGGAGGGAAGGCATACAGAAATTTCCCTTCCCAGTTCAGAATCAGAGCATCCAGAGGGACTGAGCCCAAGACTGGGGGTCTGCAACAAAAGAGAGGAAGTTGGTGATTGTCTGGGGCTGCAAAGAGATCTATCTCTGGAGTGCCCCACCTTGAAAAAATCACTTTCAACACCAGAGGTTCCAGGGACCATTTGTGATGGCCCTGGGTGATCCTGCTCAGTGCATCTGCTAACACATTGTCCTTCCCTGGGAGGTGGACTGCTGTCAGAGAGGTCTGTAGGGAATAAGCCAGGGATCACAATTGCATGGCTTCTGTGCACAAAGCTGTGGACTGAGTGCCTCCCTGCTTGTTGATGTACCACATGGTGGTGGTATTGTCTGTTCTGACCTGAACTACCTTTTCCTGCACTGACTGAAAGAAAGCTTGCAGGGCCAGAAAAACTGCCCTGAGTTCCAGGAGATTGATATGGAGAAGGGATTCCTGAGGGGTCCACAGTCCCTGGCAGTGAGGGCCCCCAGATGGGCTCCCCAACCCAGAAGGGAAGCATCCATGGTAAGGACCACCGAATGAGACTGAGTGACAAATGTCCTTGCCTTAAATTGCCCTGATCCTGCCACCATTAAAGAGCTTGGATTAGAGTCCGAGTCACTGGAATCAGTTTGGTAAGGGGGATCTATCCTTTGGGACCAAAAGGCCCTCAGATTGAACTGAATGTCCCTCATCTGGAACCTTGCCCCTTGGACCACTGCTGTAGAAGCTGTCATGTGGCCCAAGAGCTGAAGGAAATGCCTTGCTGGTTGGGATACCTGAAGGCTGAAGGAAGAAGCCAGTTCTATGAGAACTCTTGCTCTTTCTAGGGGCAGAAAGGCTCTTGCTTTGACAGTATCCAGCTCTGCCTCTATGAAGGTAAGAAGCTGCACCGGTTTGAGAACTGACTTGGGGCAGTTGAGAAGAAATCCTAGAGAAGTGAGCACTTGCTGGGTCACTTGCAAGTCTGACTTGACTTGGTCTGGAGACTGACCCACTATGAGCCAGTCATCCAGATATGGAAAAATGGAAATCTTTTTGCCTTCTTAAAAAGGCAACAACTACTGCCAGGCACTTTGTGAAAACCCTTGGGGCTGATGTTAAACCAAAGGGCATTGCTTTGAACTGATAAAGGCCTGAGGGCAACTTGAACCTGAGGTACTTTCTGCAGGAGCACCTGATGGGAATGTGAAAGTAGGCATCTTTGAGGTCCAGGGAGGCTAGCCAGTCCCCTGGCCTTAGAGAGGAAAGAATTATTCCCAGAGTCACCATCTTGAACTTTGGTTTTAAAAGATGTTTGTTCAGGTATCTTAGATCTAGGATGGGTCACCACTCCCCTGTCTTTTTTGGGGTAAGGAAGTACCTGGAGTACAGACCTTTGCCCCAGTGTAGGGTAGGAACTCTCTTTATGGCCATTAAGGCCAGAAGAGATGAAATCTCTGCCTCCAGGGCAAGGGTTTTGGAGAGACCTGTGGGTGGAAAAGATCTGCCTCTCATCTTCAGAAATTTTTTGAAGCTGAGAACCAGTCCCTGGTTTACTACTTCCAGGACCCACCTGTCTGAGGTAATAGACATCCAGTCCTGGACATAGCAAGCCAGCCTGCCCCCTACAGCAATTGGAGAGTCAACCTGGGAAGACCCATCAGGGTGTCTGCTTGGCAGGAGCCTTAGGCTGAGGAGTGGATGCAGCCCTGCTCATCCCTCTTCTGCCTCTCCCTCTGAAGAACCCCCTCTGTGAAAAGGGAGAAGAGGCCTGTGCTTGGTAAAAAGGCATATGAAAAGGCCTACCCCTGCCCCTAGATTGCTGCCTTTGAGGAGCTGCCTGCCTCTCCTTGGCCTGAGCACTCCTATAAGTAGTCCTGTACTCATCCATTTTCTTCATGTAATTCTCTGTCTGCTCCCCAAACAGAGAATTACCCACCACAGGAAAATCCATGGCCTTAGCCTGGGTATCCTGTGAGAGGCTAGTACATCTGAGCCAAGCCATCCTCCTAAGAGACACAGATGTAGCCATGACTCTTGATGACACATCATTGGAGTCCACAGCAACATGAAATTGTACCTTTGATGCCTCAGTCCCATCAGCAGCCACCTCCTACAGCTCCTTGGCCAGCTGGGGGGAGGCCTGTTTAGCCAGTGCCAGTACAGTGTCCCACCTGGACTTCTGGTACCTGGCTGTATAGGCCATATAGTTCACCTGCATGAGTCCCAAGGAAGATGCCATGCACTGCTTTTTTGCCATGGCATCATTCTTCCTGGAGTCTTTGTCTGGGGGGTGTGAAGCCAAGAGAATATTTGCCTTGTCACAGGCAGCAGCCTGTACTACCCCAACATGGCTGCGTTGTTGGTATAAAAACTCTATATCTGAGCCTAATAGTGTGTACCTTTTGTCCATCCTTCTGTCAACAGGAGGTACAGAATTGGGAGACTTTAGGATTTTTTTGTGTCTGCTTCTCAAAGGATTTGTGAAGGGAAATAGACAGTCTCCTGGACTCTGGGATGTCCATCATTTCTGCATAATCAGGCTCCTCTTGATCCTCCATTGCCTCATCCATAAGAAGCTGGAGGGTTTTAGCCACCTTTCTGTAAAACAGATAGTGGGGAGGAGAATCAGAAAGCCTAGGAGGGGAAACACCAGAAGGTCTGTCTGGGGAGATGTCTGGTTCCACAGGCACATCCAGACTTTCACCATCATCACCATCATCTTCAAACTTTTCCTCCTCAAACTCCAGTTCATAAAAATCTTCAGGAGTATAATCTTGAACCTGGGGAACCGACTAAACAGAACCCCTGCCAAATGGTGCCGGATCGGTCGGAACCGGGTGAAGCGATTCCATAATCCGAATCGCCCAGGTTATTTCCTGGGTGGTCAGAACATGAGCCTCTGGATCCAAACCAGTCGATTTCTCTTTGCGTTTCCTTATTGTAGGAACTGACCCCTAAGGATCAGGTCTCCTCTTGCCCGAAGAAGTATCGCCCTGGTCAGAGGGTACTCCTTCTGGTTCTGTCGGAACCGAACCAGGCTGGCCATCTGGATCAGCGGACTTCTCGGCCTCCTTTTCCCTAAGTCTACCTAATTTCTTCTCAAGGGTAGATTTAAGAACATTTTTACAAATTTGGCAGTCTGTATTGAGGTGTTCAAACCCCAGACAACAAATACAGGTGGTGTGGGGATCGGCATTAGCAAAGACCTCCCCACACTCACTGCAGTGTTGAAACCCAGTGGGCCCGGTTTTCTTCTTGGGTTTCTCAGACATGGCCAACCTAACCAAACTTACCCTTTTTATGGCAACCGCCAGGCAAGACTCTCTTATCGGTTCCTAACCGTGTCAAGGGTATTGTAAAAAAATGTTCAAAACAAGATTTTTTTTGAACCGATAAGGACCAGTAATCACACTCTGAAGTAAAATATCAAAATTCACTCAAAGTGATCAGTTCAGCCAAACCAATCAAACAAGTTTACAATTTTCACACAGAATTTAGACAAAACTTATCTAATACTCACGGTACCGCAGACAGAGAGTGAACCGACTATGCAGAACAAATTCAGCTTAAAACCGACACTTTACCGACTTTCAAACCAAGCTGAAGGAGAAATCTCCGGGGCGACTGTTCAGTGAGGTGGAGTAAAGAATCTGACAGTTGGGTTTCAAAGGGCTGCAGACAGAGACCTCAACCGAGCTCGAGCTCAACATTCTATGCACTGCATAGAAAGTTAACCCTTTGTTCTCTGGGGCAGTTTAAAGGCTGGAGCTAATTGCAGATAGTCAGAATACAGCAAGACTTCATGCTGTTTAAATCCATTTTATAAGCACTGTAAGACACTAAAGGGTTGGA
Organism: Neoceratodus forsteri; assembly: GCA_016271365.2. Classification (NCBI taxonomy): domain Eukaryota; kingdom Metazoa; phylum Chordata; order Ceratodontiformes; family Ceratodontidae; genus Neoceratodus; species Neoceratodus forsteri. Next base: position 423,795,079 of record CM057451.1, read on the forward strand.
TTTTTACTGTGATTTCTGATGCACTACTAAGGACTGTATGACCCTCTGCCTGCAGCATTGGGACTTTGCACTCTCCTGGGCATTAGTAATTTCAGCATAAGTCCCACCTTATTGTGACTTACTGCTTACATTGCTGTTTTTGTTAAGGCACAAATAAACAGAAGTTTTTTGCAGCACTGAGCTCTGAGGCAAAAGGGTAATATGTGTGCACTGTAGCACAAGAAAATAGTTTGTTTCTCCAAACAGATCTGGAGCTAGATTCACAAAACTACGCCTGTGCGCAAACCCAGTTTGGCTGGGGCAAATTGGGTTTTGCTTGGAATTTGTATTCATAAAGCCCAGTTTGCCTTCGCAAACTGCGTTTGCACCTGGGCAAAGTTGTAACAGGGGCCGCAATGCAAATGAGGAGTAGGGGACCTTCATATCACTGCAATCCCATTCACTAAGATTTTGCTCCATGCAAGGGCCTTTGTGAAGGCTCTTGCATGGAGCAAATTATGGCCAACAAAAACCTGGTGGTAATCTGTGCAACCTTAATGGTTGCTGGAGGTCCTGCTGCCCCCCCCACCACCTCTCCAGTCCCCAATTCCCCCCCCTGGATGTGTATATAAAGTTTCCGTAGTACAGAATCCCACCCCAGTCCTGGAATGCCTACCTGATAATAAAAACAAATTTCTATAGTGTACTGTAGTGTCCCACCCCATTCCCTGACCGTCCACCCAATAATATAAAAATATGTTTCCATAGTGTAGTGTCCCCCCATCCTGATAGCTGACCCAACATGTAGAATCACTGATGCCTGAATAAATAATATTTTTCTTAGTGTAGTGGCCCTTCCCAATCATTGATCCCCATTAAAAAGAAAAAAAAAACAACATTTCCCATAGTTTAGTGGACCACCCCAATCATTAATCCCCCATGAAAAAACATTTCCTGTAGTGTAGTGGTCCCACCCACACCCTGTTCCTTAATCCCTGAACCTGTGAAACAGTTGACCCCCCCACCTGGTAATTGACTGAGCTCTCAGATCACTGTCAGTGGGCTTTACTTTGTACCGTACTGTGCAGTCATTGAGAGCTCAGACGGTGACCAGCAGTGGTGGTGATTGGTGGACTGTGCTGGTTGCCAGCTGTGGTTTGGGCTGTGGTGGAGTGGGGTTGTCAGACTCTCTGTTATCAGGTGGGTGGAGGTGCACTAGACTGCCAGGGTTTTTGACTGTTTCAAAGGTTCGGAGATCGGGAAACAAAGTGGGGTGGGACCACTACACTATAGAAAAATGTTTTTTCATGGGGGATGGGTGATCGACAGGGCCACTACACTATGGAAAATGTTTTTTTAACAGGGGATCGGTTATTGGGGAGGGCCACTACACTATGAAAAATGATTTTTTAATGGGGGATTTGGGACTGGTATGGGACACTACATTGTGGAAATATATTTTTCATTATTTGGTGGGAGATCGGGGACTGGGGTGGGAAACTACACTGTGGAATTTTTTTTATGATCAGGTATCCTATTGGAGTTGGGGGAGGGCCACTACATTATGTAAAAATATATTTCCATTGATCAGGTGGGTGATAGGGACCAGTGAGAGGGTAGGGACCACTGTATTACCAGGGAATAGGAATGTGGCTGCATCAGGCATGGGCTGGTGGGGGAGGCACACTAAGCCACCCAGCAGCAGGCCATGGAAATGAGCATGTAATGGACATGCTAATGGCCAATAGCACCTTGCATGCCTAATGGGATCATTTGAATGTCTACCTTGATGAATAGGGGATTAGCGCTTGTGTGCTATTGTTGCCCACCCATTCTCCTGGCTGGTTGTAGGGGCAGCGCTACTGAGGTCCCTAGTTCTCTCCATGGGTTAGCGTGTCCCCACTGGCCCCACTTCACAGTTGGATAGTGCACTGTGCTATCTGACTGTGAATAGCAGGTTTGCCTACCAGCACAACCACAAAGTGCAGAGCAAACGTTTGCATGGCACTTTGTGTTTTTTAATGAATCCTGGCCCAAATGTCCCCCAGGCCATTTTTTTTTTTTCAATTCAAAATTTTATTCAATTATACACCATTACAATCCCCGGCAGTTTTGGTACACCAAGCTGAGATTGTATTGTTCAAAGTATCCCATATTAAAATAAGACGCATATAGCTGTTTGCAATTTACATAGAGAAATCCTCTTGAAAGTGTAGCAGAATATTTGCCTTCTTAAAAGTCTTCAAAAAAGTAGAACCAGGAAAGATTTTAACTCTGTGTGTTTCTGAAGTGTTGCTAGGTTACACTCCCACAGGCTACCAAACACAATTTACCAGCCCTTCTTCTACCCAGTTTCCTGTTTGGCAAGTGTACTCAAGCCATTTATTTATTCACCGGTAGATATACAGTGCAAATATTAATGAGTCACTGTTGCCATTTCCCTTGCCAGTACTTTTCCTTCCTTGCTTGTAGTGCCGATAGATATCTATATCTTAATATTATTATATCAATATTTTTGAGGTACAGCAGGTTTGCTGAAAGTCAATGCCACTTCTCTGTGCAGTGAAGGGTCACAAACATGATTCAGGGCCAGCAGGGCAGATCATAGGAGGATAGTCTGAAGGCCCTGAATGTATACTTGCTGAAGGACAGACACGAGAGACGGACATGATGGAGACTTATACGTTTCTAAGAGATACTGTATAAATTGGGTAAATTGCCAGGACCTGTTGGTTTGAAAATAGAGATGCAGTCACAAAGGAGCACATTTGGAGATTAGTGCAAGGTAAATTCAAGATGGATTTGAGAAACGTTTACTTCACGGAAAGGTTGGTGGACCCCTGGATTAGATTACCACTGGAAGGCGTGGGGGCAAGGACCATTAATAGGTTAAAAGTGGGTGGGACAGGAGTAGAATACTCATAATCCCACTTGGGGAACCAGAAAGGGGGAGGAAGCAGTATGTAGGGAGGTCATGAATAATCCACTGCACACCAGGTGGGGGGGGACATGACATAATACTATATTAACTATGGACAGACATGATGGGCCACTAGTCTCTTTTCTGCAATCAGATACTATGTAGTCTGGGTGGGGTTTGTCATGCCACACATTTGGGATATTGTACTGGTGTAAGTTTGTGTCTGCATTATATTTTGAAAGACATTTATCCTCTACCTTGAGGTCAGCCTGTACTTTTCAGACCTTGTTATTTGGGTTAGGAATGGGTAATTATGGGACATAGCTTTTTTTTTATTATTTGTGTATTATACCAAATACAATGCTATTGCACATAATATATAACACATACGGTGCTAGCCTGTTACAATGGACACATCTGTGCACACAGCATTTGTCCATTATATCCAATGTCCACTATATCCAGAGGTGGAGGACCTATGTGTTAGGTGTGCCTGTGTGTGAGAGCAGGACCTCAGAGTGAATGATAATCTATTATAACACATCCTACCTTACTCAGAAAGCTGCCTAAAATATATGTTTCTGTATTCTTTGTGTTTATTAAAAGTTATTTAACTTGGGGAATATGAGTTTTTTAAGGAAGTTTAATGCAGAAGCTAGGAAGAAGATAGTAACTCTAGTTGCTAAATGATGGGATTCTAGGACAGTAAGTGCGACGGCAGTTGTATTGTAGGATTTTAGTGAAATATAAAATAACTTCATTGTAGGGTAATTAATTAACTAATGAAAACTTATGCAGCTTGTGGAGAATTATTTTGTAAGACATTTAATCTCTGTAGCTCCTCCATCTTAATTCTACATTTTGGATATTTTCTTAGCAACTCTGCACTGCCCCAAAAAAAAGGCACTACAAATGTCCATAAAAACTTCATAGTGTCCACTATAAGCAATGCTTCTGTTCTTTTTATCCAGAGAAAAATTAACTTGATTTGATATATTTGTTTTGGGAAAACAGTTTTTTCCTCTGGTATAACCGATTGTCCCATATAGCAGTGTCCTTTAAAAGGAGTGCACTGTATAACAATAGACAACTTTTCTGAACAATGCCACATTACTGTACATATATATGTTATTGACAATGACAGTCCAGTGTACTTGATGTACAGTATTTACATCTGTGTGTCATGTCATTGGCCACATGGAAAGAATGGTATGTTACAAAAATAATTCTGAAGTTAACAACCAGAGGGCTCATAGAACTATGCGTCTAGGTTTTGCTACAGGCAAGGTACATTAATTTTAAGTTTTCTTATCCTTTGAGAATGGGATGTATGATTTTTCTGTTCAGGAAATGTTACTCATTCCTGAGTAATTAATTCAACACCTGTCATCTAACTTTTCACTGGTCTTTAAACACCACTTGTGGAACAATATCCTGAACTCGATGGCTTGGAGTTTTAAAGTAAGCAATTATCTGCAAGTACTTTACAGGGAAAAGGTGAAGCCTTTGCAAAACTCTATGACTGATTTCTACATTTTAAATTTTATTAAGCCATTTGGGACGGTGTTTGGGAGAAACATAGAAACCCAGAATTTGTCTTCAGAAAAGGACCTCTTGTTCCACCCAATCTGCTCAAACGGTCTCTGCCTACCCTGTCTCTGCAGACACAAACTGGTCTCCAGTAACCATCCCTCTTCCCAATCTATTTACTAATATTCCCCTGGGTCCATCCCATGGTTGCTTGAAGCCTCCTATCACTTTTACCTCCACCACTTCTAGTGGCAGTGTGTTCCAGGCATCCACCACCCTTTCATTGAAAGAGTACTTCCAGACATCCATCTTTTGATTCAGATCCTGCACCATTTTAGTTGTCCTCTTCTGGAATGCCACCACTCTATCTATGTCCTTCCAGAGATGTGGTCTGCAGAACATAGTCCTCTGGGGACAGGAGGGGGGTCTTACCAGTGATCTATATAGAGACAGCTCCACTTACCTCTATCTTCTGGTGATACCACACCCTATGCACTCCAACATCCCACTAGCCCTCCCTACTACCTTGTCACACTGCCTGGCCACCTTTAGGTCATCAGATACTATTACCCCCGGTCTTTTCCTACTTGGTGGTTATCAGTAGACTCATGCCATTTTGTACTCTGCCCCTGTCTTTTTGTGCCTTAAGTGCATTATTTTGCACTTTTTTATACTGAAACCCAGCTGCCATACCCTTGCCACTGTTCAAGTTTTTTTTTAAATCTCTGCTCATCCTTTTCACACCACTGGAGAGTCCACCTTAATGCAGATTTTGGTGTCACCCACAAAGAGGCAGAACTTCCCTCCAAGCTGCTCTGCAATGTCACTTATAAAGACATTAGAGAGGACTAGTCCCATCACTGATCCCCTGAGACACCCCACTGGTTACCTTCCCTCCCTTCCTTGGAGTGCACTCCATTTACCACCACCATTTGTTGCCTCCCTAACCAGTTGCTTACCCAGATTACCACCATTGGATCCAGTGCTAAACTATCCAGCTTGCGTACTAATCTCCTATGTGGAATGGTGTCAAAAGCCTTACTGAAATCCAGGAAGGCCGCATCCTCTGCTCCACCCTGATCTATATCCTTTGTCAACCATTCATTTGACATGACCCCCCCCCCGGGAATCTGTACTGCCATAGGAATTTAAAATTTTGGTTTCCAAATATTCCCCAATCTTTTCCTTCAGGAGTGATTCCATTAACTTTCCCACCACCGATATCTGGTTGATTAACTTATAATAACTGGCCTCCTCCTTGCTAACACTTTTGTGAAGTGGGACTACATCTGCCCTCCACCAGTCCTGTGAAACCTCTTCCATTTCCAGTGAGCTGGTAAATAGGACTGTCAGAGATGCAGCCAGTTCCTCCCTGAGCTCCCTCAGTTCTCTTGGATGAACCCTGCCTGGCCCCATTGCTTTTTCCATTTTCAGATTATTGAGTCCCTTCAGGACTCTTTGTTTCATAAAAGGACTAGTGTTCATCTCCATCCTTTCAAGGCTCCTGTTATTTGTTTGTTACCACTCCCCTTCTCCTTCTTCTGTGAACATTGATCAAAAGTATTGTTCAGGATTTCTGACTTTTCCTGGTTCCCCTCTGCACAGTGCCTTTTTCCCTTTTTAACCTTACATTCCCTCCCCTGGTTTTCCTTTTTTTCACTTAATACCTAAATAATGTCTTACCCACTTTTTTCACAGTCTAGTTTATTCTCTTTTCAGATTATGCCTTTGCGTTCCTCTGTTTCCCCTGATACATCTCCCTGTTCTCCACCATCTGTGTCTCCTTATATCTATTGAATGGTACTCTTTTAGCCTTTAACTTTTCAGCCACCTCTTTCAAGAACCATAACCGTCTCTTTTTCTTATGTTTTTACTCACTTGTTTCATGCAGAGGTTTGTTACTTTCTCTATGACCCCTTTTACCTTCTCTCACTGTTCCTCCACCCCACTCTAGTCATCCCCCGGCCAGGTCATCTCTGAGACATTCACACATCTTTATAAAATCTGCCATCCTGAAGTTCAGGACAGTTGCCTTTGTGTGCTTTGATTCTGCAGCCATCTTTATGCTAAACTACATTGTACAGTGATCACTGGTCCTCAGGTGGCCTCCCACCTTGACATCTGCAACACTGTCCTTGTTAGTGAGAACCAGTTCCAACATTGACCCGCCTTGAGTGGTTTCATGACTAGTTGCCTGGGGAATGCCCCCTGTGGGGAGTCTAGAATGTCCCTGCTTCTAGTTGAAGCCACATCATGGAAGCTTCAATCTGTATCTGGCAGATTGAAGTCCCCTACCAGCAGTACCTCCCCTTTTTCTGCCATTTTACCAGTGGCTTCCACCATTACCTTATCCAGCACCTCCCCTTGTGATGGAGGTCTGTAGAGTAGACCAGTGTGAATAGTGGCTGTATTCCCTGTCTCCAGGGTGTCCCACAGTACCTCTCCTCCCATGTATTCCCTGTATCTCCATAGTTTCTATTCTTTCCCTCACATAAGACACCGCATGCCCTCCTTTCTTTCCCACACTGTCCTGACTGAAGAGAGTACCGCCTGGTATGTCCATTTGCAGAGGAGGGAATACTGAAAGGAGAAGCAAATCTGAACGTAGACAAAGCAATGTGGCCAACACCCAAAGGTGTTGTGGGAACTCAGTAAGGTACTGACTTCACCTCTGGCAGCCCTATTCAATATCTCACTGTAATCAGGGAAGGCTCCAGGAGACTGGAGGAGGGCAGATGTAGTACCACTTCATAACAGTGATAGCAGGGAGAAGGTTGTCAACTATAGACTGGTGAGTCTGACATCAGTGGTGGGGAAGCTAATGGAGTCCCTTTTGAAGAAAATGATTGTAGAGTATCTAGAATGAAGTGGGGTACAAGACCCAAGGCAGCTTAGATTCAGTATTTGGAGGTCATGTCAGATGAACCTCATAGATGTCTTTAACTGGGTGACCAGGGAAATAGATTATAGTGGGGTGGTGGATGACCTACTTAGATTTCATCAAGGCCTTTGACACAATGCCACAGAGAAGGCTTAATAGGCAGCTGGGCAGTTTGAGTGCAGATCCTAAGAAGGAAAATTGGGTATGAAATTATTTGATGGATAGGAGTCTAAGCCTAGGTATTCCTTTGCAGAGAGATTGCAGATTCAGAAGGGGCTCTTCTCATGGAGGAGACTTCCTTCACATTTGATCATTTTATCAGTCTATTTTTTTGTCTGCCTCCAAAAGGCTGACATTCATTATATTACATTGGATGTGTCTGCCCTTAACTGACTAATAACAAGAAAAAAGTTATCTCCCATTAAAAATACCTAGAAGTTCAGATGTACTTCCCTCAGTAAACTAAACTGAGGGAACCTAGGACCCTCAGGTAATGGAGGGAGTGGGTTGGTTTTGAGGCAGATAGCTGGACATGCCTCACAAAAGGAGGTTTGCATTCTCCTATATAGATCTCCACAATGTTTTGTAGAACATCAGTGGACAGATAATGATAGTAATGTAGGTAGTAGATGTTGAAAATATTCATTCCAGAGTGCTCCTTTTTATCCATGGGAATGTATATAACCCACATTTCGATGCTGTGGAGTTGTCCAATGAGTTGGGTCAGACTTTAGCTCACCTGGCTATGTTAAGGACTCCCATCCAAGGAGAGAACTTCAATCTTACACTGGAGCCATGTCTCATGAGATCCTGTGCTCTCCCTTAGTCCATGCTTGCCCAGCCATGTTTGTGAAATCTCTTTTGTAAGTGCATATGCTCACAGGTCATTACTTGATCCTTCAGATAGGGATTATTCTTATTTCTTTCCCTCCCATGCTACCTTAGATTGCATTGAAATTTTACCTGCATCCCCAAGGATTATTCAGTTATCCACTGATTAATTGATACAGCCCATCATTATCTCTGATCATACCCCCATATCTCTGACTTTGCTATTGGGCCAAGAACTCCACAGGCCTTCCACTTGGAAACTAGGGGCCAGATTTTCAAAGTGTTGTGCAAGGCTTGTGTCAAGCCCTGAGCCACAACACTTAGGTTCTGCCAGGGCACCAAACCCCTTCACCGGTACTGCATCCAATTTTACATTCTCGGGTGCAGTTCAGACAGTTTCAAGGATTTATGGCAGCTTGCTCCAAATATCTGGCACAAGCTCCATGAAAAGGTCCTCAGGATTGCCACAAACTAGACTACAGCAAGTTGATCCATCTTGCGGTAGTTGCTGGATGGGATAGAAAATCCTGATCGACAGCCAGGAGAATTCCACAAGTCCTGTGCACCATATGTTTGGCACACCAGGAGCTTGTGGCATTTTCAGAGTTTTGAAAATCTTGTCCCAGGTCCCATGCTTCTTTGAGACCAAACTTCCTGAAGTGAATCAAAGAGGTAGCCACTGAGCATTACCATTATCACCGATATGAGAGAGTTATCATCTGGAATACTATGGAAGGCTCTCAAGGCCATACTCTGATGGTGAATCTTTCTGTAGACGGAAGGATCAGAAAGGCAAGGCCAAAGTTCATGAAGCTAAATTAAATGCTAAAGAAGCAGTCATTAAATCTGTCCCTGCTCACCCTCTTATATAATCTCTTATATCTGAAACAGTCAGCCTCAGAATATGGCTGAATTCCATTTTATCCAGAAAGGGAGAACTGACTTTACTCCTTTGATACTACAAATAGTGGGAGAGAGGTGAGGGGCTGGTAAAATACTGTTATAAAGATTGTGTAAAAAACAGGCAAAGAGAACTATTATGATGCTTAGGAGAGTCTCCATGGCATTCAGAAGCAGTCAACAAAAAATGCTGGAGTTGCACTTACTCTCTATACCTTTTAAGGTCTGATAAACACGTCTTGTCTGGAAAATGTTTTTCTCTACTTTGTGTATCCCCAAAACCCTCAATGAGTAATTGGTGATCCTTGAAGCCCCCATAAATGTACATGAGCTAGACAAAGTGCTTTCTTTGTTTCAGTTCCAACAAAGAATCAGGAGGAGATGGGCTCCCTTTGGCCTGTACTAACATATTAGTTAGGTGGTGTGCCCAATTCTCTTTGTAACTCATCAGGGGTCCCACTCGTAGCTGACACGTATTCCTACCCTGAGGGAACAGGGAAATCATCACCTTGGTACTCCCCAAGGCATGTAAAGACCTCACATCTCTGCAGGACTAGTTTTGTCCTAATGACTTGTCTCCTGTTTAAAAATAAAGTTTTTTACTTACTTTTTACTTACATTACCAGGAAATTACTGACCCATTTCTCTTATAAATGCAGATTCTAAAATTCTGGCAAAGACTCTGGACTTACATCTTGAAATGATTCTCCAAACACTCCTTCAGCCCTTCCAAATGAGTTTTGGTAAGGGTATGTTGATTTCTGACCATCTTGTCTCATTGGTAAATATCATGCACAAGGTGAGTTCTACCCCCACTCCTGCTGCAGTAGTTGCAACTGACTTTGAAAAAGATTCTACTCAGTTGAGGGGGTATTGCATCATGTCATACAAACTATGGGCTTTTGTGATTTATTTCTCTTTTGTGTTAGAACTCTCTGTGCCCTCCCCTTGGCAAATATTCTCACAAATCATGCATTATCTCCCTCATTCCCTCTTCACAAAGATATATGGCAGGAATGCCACCTCTTTCTCATGTTGTTTGTGCTTGCAATAGAACCCCTGGCCTTTGCGATCAGGAATTTAAAGGGTTGGAGGGCATTAACTATAGTAGGCTAGATAGACTATTGAACCAAGTGTTATGCTGATGACTTTCTGGTATGTTTATCAGATATCTCTGATGAGATCCAACCCCTAGTACATAGAAACATAGACTTTGATGGCAGTCAAGGACCACTTGGCCCACCCAGTCTGCCCATGTCTCTACCTTTGAATAAGCTGCAGATCTAGTTAACCTATAGCCTTCTTCCTCCTATCACCACTATAATTGCCTTATGTCTGTCCCATGCATTCTTGAATTCTCTCACTGTTTATGACCCCACAACCTCATCAAGGAGGCTGCTCCATGTGTCCACCATCCCCTCTGTGAGAAAATACTTCCTCACATTCCTCCTGAGCCATCCCCCCTCTATCTTCAAATTGTGCCCCCTTGTTCTTGCACATCTCTTTTTCTGAAAGACACTACCCTTTGGACTTTGTTGATTTGCTTCACGTACTTGAAAGGTTCTATCATGTCCCCCCTTCCTCCTTTCCTTAAGGGTATACATATTAAGCTTTTCTAGTCTCTCTTCATATGGTTTCTGGTGCAGACCCTGCACCATTTTAGTTGTTGTCCTCTGGACTGCCTCCATGCTGTCTATGTCCTTGAGGAGATGGGATTTCAAGAAATGCCCACAGTACTCCAGATGGGGTCTCACCAACTGTCTGTACAGAGGGATGTCAATTTCCTGTTTTCTACTGGTGATGCCTCTCTCTATGCATCCCAGTATCCCCCCAGCCTTCCTTACTGCCTTCTCACATTGCCTGCCTACCTCTAGGTCATCTAAAATGACTACCCCCAGGTCCCTTTCCATTTTTGTTGTTGTTACTACCTCCCAAATGTGTACTCTTCCCCTGGGTTTTTGTTTCCCAGGTGCATTACTTTGTACTTCTTTACATTGAATCTAAGCTGCCATACTTTTGACCATTCCTCCAACCTTGCCAAGTCCCTTCTCATCCTTTCCACCCCACCTTCTGTATCAACCCTATTGCAGATCTTTGTGTCATCTGCAAAGAGGCATACTTTTCCTTCCAGTCCCTCTGCAATATCACTTATAAAGACATTAAAGATGACTTGCCCCAGTGCTGAACCCTGCAGTACCCCCTAGTAACCCCCCTTTCTTCAGAGTAAGCTCCATTTACCATTACCCTCTGTGTCCTGTTGTCCAGCCAATTTTTATGGCAGCTTGGGCTGAGCCATGCTGACATATTGCCATGATGTAGGAGAGAAAAATGATTGTGGTAGCATGTGATAGGAATGTGAGGTAGTTTTCCTATACTTGGTGTTTTGACTGGTGCTGAGACAGAAATCTCTGCCTCCTGCATAAAGCAGCAGTACTACATTGAAAAAAGTCAATACCACATAGATGTCTTTCTTCTGATCTGTTGAGCATGTAGCTATTTAAACTTATCTTGTGTAGTGCAACATTTAAGCCCAGTTTCTTCTTTGTTTTTGTTTAAATTTGTATACCTGTCATGTTGTCCCCCCCAGACCTGTGCTGCCTACTGCACACACAACACACACACACACACACACACACACACACACGCACACGTTCTGCTTTGTTGACAATTGGTCATGCTTCCGGCGTGTGTTGCTGCTCTGCCAATTCCTTCAAGAAGTAAGTGGTGAATAGGTTAATTTACAAAGGAATTGGGGGTGGTTGCTTACTTCAGTTCCCCCATGTCATAGTCCTTCCCTCTCTTGGTATTCTTGGTATTTCCATTCAGCAATTGTGGTTTAAGGAGCATTTGAAATGAAAAAATACACTTTGCACAAATAAAGGCTAAGAGTACTACACACTGTGTGAGTGGTGTGACAGGACTGTTTTAAGCCTTTGAAAACAACATAAAATGCAAATATGAAGCATTGAAAACATTATAGACAAGAGGACATTGAAAACGTTATGCTTTCAGAGCTTCTGGGTGACATCCAACAATGAGAGGGGTTGTATTATGAGTGCCTTATTTGCATATACAATGAATATCTTGCTGTGTGTTACAACAGAAAAATGACTAATCTCTTATTGACATACTTGAATTAACTTATGTAATGTATAAAACATATGTCAGAAATATCCAGTTCATAAATAAACAGGAGTCTTCTCCTTCAAAACATCTGCTGCTAGCTACAGATAGGAAAGAGAAATACCAGGCTAAACATTAGTTTCATACATGCACTGTGTTAGGACTGTGAGATGCAGTGTGTGTGTGTGTGCATGTGCGTGTGTGTGTGTGTGTGTGTGTGTGTGTGTGTGTGTGTAGGCACTCAACCACAAGAGGACATACAATTATGCTGAAAGTGTGCAACTTAATGGGTGGTGATAGAAAGTGTTTTTTATTGAAAGTGTGGTACACTGCTTGGACATTTGGTCAGACTCTGTTCGGGAGTCTAACAGTATCATACTGCAATCTATAACATGTCAGGGAAAATTCTTTTATATAAAATCAGTACGTACAGGAATACCAATTAGATATTGTTGTGAAGTATTCTGTCAGAGCATAAAATAATCTATGGGATCTAAATGTTCAAAGCCGGGAGTTCTGTTCTAGGTTATTGTGCCAAGTGGATGTGACAAAAGTTGTTCATTGTCAGGGAACCTATGTTCAAGTGCATTCTTTATCACAGTTGCAATGCTGTGCACCACTGCCTCCCTGCATAATGCTTGCAACATCAGATAACAAGTGAGCTAGCAGTATTTCAGAGCTCTACTGTCACCTTGGGCTGTTTGGTACAAAGGTGGAAGCAGGGAGGATGCTGGCAGCAGGCAGTAAGCTGTCAACTACAGGACCATCAACCTGAATTTGATGGAGGTGAAAGTAATGGAGACACTGTTGAAGGAAAGGATTGTGGAATATTTTGAATCCTGTGGCTTATAGTATTTGTGGCTGCATGGATTCACTTGGGGGATGTGGGAGCTGATATCAAAGTAATCTGTTTTCTTTGAGGGGGTCACAAAGGATATTAATTAGGGTGGAGTGGTGGATGTGGCTTACCTGGATTTCAGTAAGGTCTGCAATACTTTCAACATAGCAAACAGTAATGAAATTGGGCAGCCTGGAAGTGTGTACTAAAATGTTAAACTGGGTAAAGAATTTGTTGGGGAGTTGGCATCAGTGGGTGGTTAGAAATGGCATTCACCTGGTGTTGGGTGAGTGACCAGTGGTGCACCACAGGGATCAGTACTTTGGCCTGTACTCTTTATTGACATCACTGGTGATAATAAAGATGGCTTAGAATGTAAGATATGCTTTTTTTATGGTTGAGACAAAGATCTGCCACAGGGTAGACACTACCGAGGGGGGGGGTGAAAACAGAATGGAACAGTGAAGACAGAACTACTTAAGCTTGAGGAGTGGTCCAGTGTGTGTCATTAAATAGAGAATAATGGCTGGGAAACTATGCACAACCTGTGTGTTCTTCCATAGATGGGTTCTGATTCCCTCTAACCTCCAAAATGAAGCTTGAGATATCAGTGGGAATCAGAACCCCAAGTTTGCAGAACACACTGGTTGTGAATAAAGTTGCTTATCCTGTATTTTATTTAATGTATATGTAGTAGTAGTAGTAGTAGTAGTAGTAGTAATTGTTATTTTTATATATGATACATGTCATTTGGGTTGGTAACTCAGTTTACAAGACAGACCTGTTATTAGCATTACAACTAAACATATACACATATACATCTATCTACACATTAGTACACACAGTCCTTGACAACCCAATAAATAACACATCATTTCTAAACATTACTATCTGGACTAGAAACATTTAAACATAGTCTTTGAGGTCATCTACACATATAAGTACTGTAAGTTTAAAATCACAGTAATGATCCCTGAAACTTTGTGAGAATTTAATTTTATTTATTGAATACTGTGATAACAAACAATCAGATGAATATGACTATCTATTTGATTAGGCACCACCTGAAGCCTCAGGGTTCCTATATTCAGGAAAATATGGGACTCTCTAAGTACAAACACATCTACATTTACTAATTTTGTTTGTTTCTTGGATAAATAAGTCATAAGATGTTGATGTATATGCTGAAACAGGTAGAATGTTCCAATATTTTGATGCTTGATAACCTGGAGTTCGTTCACCATGTTTATTGCAAATTTTGGGAACATAGATTTTTTCACATGGACTGATCTTCTAAGTTTGTCAGTTGATTTTTTTTGTTAAATAGCACAACATTAATATAATGATTTGGATGTAACATATGGTATTTGTATATTACTTTCTGCCATGTCCTAGTGCAAATAATATCCAGAGGTTGCCACTGCAATTTGTACAACAGTGTGCAATGATGTGTTCTGAATTTGCAACAAAGGATATACCTTGCCAGATTGTAGTGTACTTTATCTAATTTCGATAGTAATTGTTTATTAGTTGTACGGTGTACAAGTTCTCCATAAGTTATTATAGGCATAATTAATTGCTCTGCCACTATTTTACGAGCACTTTTCCCTAAGCACTCTGTTGTCCTACGTAAAGCACCTATTCTTTTGTTTACTTTATCTATCAAAGTGTTCACATATACATTAAAGGACATTTGGGCATCGAAAATTAAACGTAAATAGGTATACTTGTCTACCTGCTGTAAAAATTCTTTATCATCTATTTTAATTTTAAGTTTTTCTTTTTGTTTTGATGCAAAATGTAATAGTCTTGTCTTCTTTGTATTTATGATAAGGCCTAACCCAGTCAACCACTCCCTCAATTTATCAAAATCTGTCTGCAGTTTTTGTTGTAAGTCATAGATATTTGAACCAGATGCTATAATAGCAGTATCATCTGCATACAGTCTTACCTGTGAGTCCTTCACAGCTCATGGTAAGTTGTTACTAAATAACAAAAATAACAGGACTCCAAAAATGGAACCCTGAGGTACACCTCTTTTAACTGTTCTGAATTAAGAATTTTTTCCTGAAACCATAACTCTTTGTGAATACCCTCCAAGGTAAGACTGAAGCCAACACCAGGGCCCCTCCATGACACCCACATCTTCCACATCTTGTAAAAGAAGGGAGTGGTTCACCAGGTTGAAGGCCTTAGACAAGTCTATGAAGGTTACTGCTGTTTCCAATCTTTGATGTAATGATGTGTTAATTAAATCATTAAATTCCAGTAGTGCAGTAGTAGTTGAGTGTGCTTTTCAAAATCCTGATTGATAAGGAGTAATTAAGTTATATTTTTCTGCATATTCCATGATTTGAGTGTGAACATGACTTTCAAAACTTTTAGACAAAATCGAAAGGAGTGCTATCAGTCTATAATTATTTATTTCAGATGCCACCCCCCCTTAACAAAATGAATTATTTTACTTTCCCTCCATGCTTGAGGGAATAAACTTATTTGTAAACTCCAGTTGAATACGTGTGTTGTAACTGGAGCGATTATATGTGCAGCTATTTTCAGAAATCTGCCCTCCAGTCCGTCAGTTCCTACTGACTTGTGGACGTTCAGACTTCTTAAACCTTTACTCACCTCATTTACAATTAGTTTTTTAAATCAAAAAGGAGAGTGTAGGTCCTGCTCTTCTCTATGTAAGTCTCTGTAATGCCCCAAATTGTTTTCATCAACATTGTACCCTGGGAAGTCAGCAAAAAAAATGATTTAATAAATTTGCAACCACATAGAGATCGTCTGTTTGTGACCCTTGTGCTTCAATAGTTATCTTTTTAGATGAATCTTTTCACCCTGGATCCATTAAACTATTAATGTTCTGCCAAAACTTCCTAGAATTATTATCACATTGCATCTTGTTTTTGTAATAAGTAGCTTTTGCTTTCATTATTACTACTTTACATCTATTTTTTTTTTAAAGAAGCCAGTCATTTTCTTGCTTTGATTTCCTGGCCTCCCCAACCCAGTCTATTTTTAACTCTTATAATTTTGAATAATTTCTCATTTATCCATGGAAGTCCTGCTGTTTTGGTTTCCAAATACATTTTAGGGGCATGCTGGTCGCAAATCTTATTAAATGTATCTGTAAAATACTGTATTGTTAAGTTTAAGTCAGGAATCAATAGGCATCTATCCCATTTTTCCCCGTTAATGTCTTCTAGGAATTTCGATTCTGAGAATTTTCTAAAGTCCTTTGTTCTTATATGGCTAGTATAGTCAAAATGCTTCTGAATAGATGATATTGAAAAAGTTCCCTTTATTGGGTTGTGGTCTCCCAAGTGGGTTGGAAGTATCCCTAGATTCTCAAGCACCCCAAAAGAAGTAATAAACAGCAAATCCAGTATAGTCCCTTTCTTTGTAGTGTCTGTAAATCTTGTAGGGGTGTTTATGTGTTGGATCACATCTAGAACCGAGACTAGTTCTTCCAGTTGGTTGCCATGAGGACCCAACCAATTGCAATTTAGATTGCCTATCAGTACCAATAGTCTATCTGTATATAGTACTAAGTTAAATGTGCATGTGGAAGTTATGCTGCTTTCAGAATGAAATTGAGGTGGGCAGTCTCTTTATCTTTCAGAATTATGTTGTAACACAAAATGGTTCAGTCGCGTCCCATGACCTTTGAACTGTGGTACAACAGTATATTGAAAGGCATGGAATTCTACACAGAACAACAGTCTACAATACACTACATATCCATTGAGAATAAATGAGAAATCAAGTACTTGGTTCATAGAAACCAAGGGGTGGAGTACATGAAGGGGGTACTGCAATGGTGAGCACTAAAGAGAAAAGAAAACTGGTGATGGTCATTTCTGATTACCTAAAAGAATCCAAGCAGTATGACAAAGCAGATGGAAGCACCAGTGGGATGTTGCTGTGCATAGGTATTACCAGCAAGAAGTTTGAGGTGTTTATACCACTGTAAACTTAAGTAATTGATGAATCCTCAACTAGTGTACTGTGTCCATTTCTGGAGACCATATCTATGAATGGACATGCACAGGTTACAGGTGTTCTAGAGGAGGGCAACTAAAATGGTGCAGTGGCATGCTGTCACCATTAAACTTACCTGCATGAGGGAATGCCTACAGGACAAACCAGTGGTATGGGAGCCCCAAGATTTTGCATACTTGGGGTTAAACATCACCATATTATGAAGGAACTTGGCTGAGGCAAACTACACACCCATCACAGCCTCCCTCAGTGTGGAAACACAAAGATGGACAAAGCTACTCCTATCCATGAAAGGCAGGGTAGATGCGGTACGCATGTTCATGCAGTCTAAGATAGCATACCTCATGTGCAGTCTACCAATCCCTTTGCAACCAAACACACTTCTGAAAATCAGCAAGGTGACAGCAGAGTTCATCTGGTAAGGCAAAGCCCCAAGATTTGGAAAAATTAGTTTACGGCTACACTGGTCTTGGGGGAATGGGTCTCCCCTGGCTGTAGAGATGCTTACTGGCATATAGGGCTGCACAAGGGATCAAGGGATCATATATTTTTCCCTAAAACCTCAAATACCTCTGTATGGGTGAATCTGGAAAAGAACCTATCAGAATCCAAATGGTGGAGGAACCTGCTGAGCAAAGGGGGCCACCCAAAGGGCCACCTTCCTTCTGTTATCCAAGAGACAAGAGAAGCCTGGCACTGGTGCAAACATCTCACTCAATGTCCAGCCCCCTCATGGGCACCACCTGAACAATACAGCCCCTTATGGAGAAACCCAGATGTGCTAGTGGGGGACAAACCATCAACTGGCACTTTTGGCAGCAGGCAGGCATCTGTACGATAGCAGATCTTTATGCACTGGACTCCGAAGCAATGATGTCCTTCCTGCAAATGCAAGCACAGTATCTACTACCCAAAACAAACTTCTGGAAATTTCTCCAGATCTGGGATGCATCCAAGACCCTCAGAGCCACAGCACCTCTGGGAGATGGGTGGAAACAGCTGATCACCATGCATAAACAAGGCAAAGTAAAGGGCACTGCAGGCAAGATGTGTGGTATGCTTAGGGACTCACTACCTAATACCATGATTAAATGCAAGGTGCAATGGGAGCGGGACCTACAAATAAAAATAAGGTACACTGAAGGGTGGCAATACCTCAAGGAAGCCCATCTGGTCTACAGGTACTCTAATAACCAGCTGATACACCTTAGGGTACTGCTGTGATGATAACGTACCCTGGACACACTCCAAAAGATGGGAATCATTCCCGATTCCACATGCTGGAGGTACCAGGCTCCTCAGGCCAATCTGCTGCACATACTATGGCAATGTCCCATACTGGTGCTCTTCTGGGCAGGAGTAATTCAGGACTGCTCCAAGATCCTGAAAACACAAGTCCCTGCTACCCTTACCCTTTGCTTCTTGATCAATACCTCGAAGGTGTCAAACTTTTCCAATCAATCCAAAAAATGGCTCCTTGTGGTACTACTCGAAGTCAAAAGGGCTATCCTAATGAGGTGGTGCCAGAATCTTCCTCCCTCTCTTCTTACATGGCATATGACAGTGGCTTAGTTAGCACTTTTTGAATGGTTGATATATACCACCACTAACCACACACAGGTTTACAACAAGAAATGGGGCCTTTATCTCACATCACACATATGCCCTACCCCCACCCCACCACCTGCCCACCCGTCTGACCCAGACAACACTCTTACTCCACTTTAAGCTTCCACTCAAAGTGATTCACGTCAGTACTTATAGGCTGAAAGGTCCTAGAAAGGGGTCACTCTTGATAATACAGGTTCAGCCCCCCCACCCAGATGTATCAGCAATGGCTGGTAATATTAGGGATTTCACTCAGTTCCCTTCTGTAAAGGTTCGACAAGATGAGCCCACACTGCTTCCAGGCTGATGTATACCCAGGCTACATACTCTTTTATCAATTCAGGGCTAGAGGGTACAGTTCACCATGCAATGGTTGATGTTCTTACTTATTACGGTTAATATAGAAAGGGACTAATCATCCCAATGTAGAGTGCTACTTAGTGTTAAATTTCTTCAATGCATGCCTATATTTGCAAACAGTGTATCCTACAGTATAAGCAAAAGTTAAGTATAAAACTGTTACCTACAGCATTTGATGCCAAGTCATCTCTGCTTCATGTATGTTCCAATGTTGAAAAATCATCATTAAATCTTTTATGATTAAAAAAATGGTGCAGTGACTGTAACATGTAGAATAATGGATGGGGAAGGGTGTGTTACAAGAATTTAATTGTCATCCAAGGTGTGGAATGCTACATAAACCCTGAGGATGAAGCTCGAAGGGGTTACTAAAGCATCCCACACCAAGAGCACCCTTACATTCAAGTAGGACACTTTCCCATCTTTTATTTTTTATAATTGCTGATCAGCAATTTTTTTTTTGACGAAGTGCATTTGGTATTGCTGTGTCAGGCTCACACACACACACACACACACACACACACACACAGAATCTATCTTTGTCTCCTTTTTTTTTGCTTGTAATGATTTTTTATTTAATCTGGCATTTATTTTTTTTTTTTATCTGCAGACTCGCAGAGCTGGACATTTGGATCGCAGTCGTCATCGGGCTTGCCTCAGGCACTTCGGCCTCTGAGCCATTCCTGGTTCCTGCTGGTATTTGTTGTCCACTGCAAATACCAAATGATAGGATCAACCAGACACATTGCTTTTGTTTGTAGATGTTGAACTGGTTGAGAAAAAGAGAAACAGATGATGACTTTCGGTCTGGCAGCTCCTCAGTACGCAAGATAAGGAGCCACCATGTTTTTGCAACTGTTTACCCAGCCCAGTAGTAGAGCAGCAGCCAATCAGGGAGTGGTTGTTTTTTGAGTGACTCAGCATGTGCTCCCATTATAATCCATGGGTTATAATGGCTAATTATAACTAGGTCAGCCTATGTAAAAAAATTGCTGTCCAGTTATTATATATATATAATAATGTCTGGGGGTGAGTGTATAATGAGAAATTATGTGCACCTGAGGTGTGGGATGCTACATAAACCCCGAGGGATTTATATGAGCATCCCACACCAAGGGTGCACATAATTTCTCAATTATTCACTCACCCCCATGCATTGTTTTATGTAATTGTTGGGGAGTGTTTTCCCAGCATCTCTTAAGTAGTAGGAGTGTGACTTGTGTGCAGCTGCTGTTTAAAAAAAAATCAGTTTGCTGTTTTGAGCCCTAGGGGTTAGATGCATTTTATTTATTTTTTTTTTACTTTCACCAATATAAAAAAAGGAAAAATAAACAGCTTTCATGGTTTGCTACCTGATGTGAGGGACGAGAATAAGAGGGCCATGTCTGTGCTGTCACGATGATCATCGCTCATTTTTTGAAGATGACTCAGGAAGGCAGCTAGCTTTGAAATTCACTCCTAATGGCAAACATTAGTGTATGACTGGGAATTTGCTACACATTTAACTGTTTAATCCATGCTGATTTTGCTGCGTTGTGCGCAGCAGTCGTAGTTCATGAAGCGGTGGTTCCAGGATCAGCGAGTGAGGAAAAAGAGCATAGGCATACGCAGTATGTGAGAGACCGGGCGCGTGTTCACTGTTATAACTCACGGGTTATAATGGCAAATTGTAACCCAGTTTCTCAATGGGAGAAAACACTCCCCAGTTATTACAAAATAATTATGACTAGAGACTAAAGTATCTCATTATATACAGTCTGGAGGTAACTAGTGATATGGTATGATATGATCTGATAGGTACTTTCCAATATCTCACAGGTATGAATAAGGTTCAAGAGGAAAGCATAATAAGATTAAAAGGTGTCCAAGAACAAGGGGTCATGATATGAAGCTGGGGAGGGCAGACCTAGGCAAAATGTGTGAAAGTCCTTCTTCTCTAATAGGGCGGTGAATGCATTGAACATCCTCAAAGCAGAGGGGGTAGGATCAGCAATGACACTGGCATTCATGAATGCATAACATATGCATAATGGAAAATTAATGCAGTAGAAGTGGTGATAAAGCCAACAAATATGTATGGTCTGTTGCATTACAGTAGGTAAGGGAAATAGGCTGTCTAGGTGGGGAAAGACATCCTTATCTACCAAGAACTGATATACAGCATATAGAAGAGCACTGTTCTGAATAGAATTCCATCCTTTTCAAAATGTTGTTGTACCACACTTCAAAGGCCATGGAATGTGATTGTACCCTTCTGTAGTACAACATCATTATGGAACCTCTAGAGACTGCATACGACAGTTTCATTCTGAAAGCCAAGGAACCACTGTGTGCACATTTCACATAACTGTAACACTGCTCGTTTCACATAACTGTAAAATGACCCAGTGTTACAGGACACTGATACCTTGCCTGTATTTATGTATTTATGTATCTTGTATAATGCCCACCTTGTTTGTTGTATCTTGCATTGTGTGCTTGTATTATTATTTGTCCACCTCTGTATGTTATCTGACTACACCAGATTCTGTACTTGCTTATGTATAATTCACTGCTGTTGTTCACTGTATTTTATCATTGACTGTGCTAGTCTCTGGCCCAGGCCATGCCTGAAAAAGGTCTTTGCACCAGTGCACCAACCCGATTAACAAATTAATAAAAAAATAATACTATACCCTATAAAAATACAGGGTGAACAACTTTATTCACAAACAGTGTATTTTATGCCACCTCATGATTCTGATTGCCATCGATCTCTCAAGTCAGTGTGGATAAGCAAACTCCAGTGGACATCTCAGAGATGGCACACTCTGCTGTGGGCTCCATCTTCAAGGAGAACTTCTTCATAGGAATTGGGCTAGGAACTGTCTGGGGGAAAGGAAGCAGAGGATGGTGGTTAACGACATCCAGTCCGAGGAAAGGGAGGTGACCAGTGGGATACCTCAGTGAGCAGTCCTGGAGCTGGTCCTTTTCAATGTCTTCATTAGTGTCATTGCAGAATGGCTGGAAGGAATTAGTCACCTCTTAGCAGATGACAACAAGATCTGCAATATGTTAGACACTCCAAATGGGGATCATTTTTTAGCCTGTATCCATCCATGTGGATTATTTTGAGGGTTTGAAACAATGCTTTGAGTTGCCACATTCTGATTTTTAGAAATTTCTACAACTCTGGAGCCATTTGTCACCCAGATCCCCTCCTGAATAATCCAAGGAAGGTATCCCTGATAGTGAAATGATGTCAGGTCAAGAGGGGTCAGGTGAAAAATAGAAACATAGATTTTTTAACAGAAAACAACCTTTTGGCCCTTCCAGTCTGCCCATTGTCCCTGTATGTTCCATCAGCACTGACCCTAGTTGATTACAGGTGTCACTTCTTCCCCTCATTTTCCCTATCTAATATGCCCCTATGCTTATCCCATACATGCCTGAAGCTCACCACAGTCTTTGCCCCCACTACCTCCTCTGGCAAGCTGTTCCAGTCATACACCACTCTTTCCATGAAGAAGTATTTCTGTACATCTCTCCTAAACTGTCCCCTCATGGTGATGTGAATATACTGCTATGTTAGAGATTAAATATTTGACCAAACCCTTAGAGTCTGCCAGAAATGTCCACAGTACATGAATATTTCTATACCTAAGCTGGGTTTGGATATGTTCTGGGTTGTCGTGTGTAAAACATGCATGAAAAGTGACAGCCTTCTTCACACAAAAAAATAAAAATAAAAAATACTACACCAATGGTAACACACCACCACCCAACTGCACTCCTTAGGTGTTATGCATAACAACTGTTGATAGAGATCAGTTGACCATGGTGAAATACTTCTCCACATGTTAGGATTATGCCCTGGACTTCAAAATTTATTGAAGGCTGCCCATGCAGAGTGTTTAAGGGTGGTCGGTTCCTCCCCTCTGCTGTCCCCCATATAATGGTGCAGAGACAGGTATCTCAAGGACTGTGTATTTTAGTGTCTGCAGTACAACGGGTGATGGTGGCCGGGGTAGAAACAATGAGTTTAATTCCTTGTAAATGGTGTGCAACAGAAATCCCAGCTTTGCAAGAATGTTTAAAGGCTATCAATTAATTGACTATTCTTGCCTGTATGTTCTAACTGGTGAAACATATTACAGAGTTTGAGAATCCTATAGAATATCAAATTGCATTTTTTCTCCTTGGTCTCTAAGTATCCAATTGCAGACAGAAATGATGTTCTTTTCCCCCATCCCTTGTGCACTTTCCCCTTTAGTCTCTCTCCTGTCTTCATGACCAGGAGACATGTTGGGGGCCCCTGCTATTCTACAGGAGGTAATGCCAGAGGGACAAGTCATCAGTAGGAAGGCTGTGGGGGTATCCCCCCATTCCTAGATTACATGTGAGGGTCATCTAGCCTGCTGTTCCATTCATAAGTAGTATTATGTTCTTGCAGACCTGGACATAATTTGGGTCCTGTTATTGGCGTCTACATACCTCAAGAAATGTGTAATAGGTACATTAACCCTCACTATTGTTTAAGATTCCCCCTGTTTCACTCCTCATGTTTAAGTTCTCATTTCATATCAGTTCCCCTTCTCCATTATTATAAAGGATGTTGTATAGCAGCTTTTTCATAACCCAACCCTCAGTGTTTTGTATATTCTGTGGTTTACTATGGTGGAGAAAACTGTATACTTTTTTTATGTGAATGTACCTATGTTTGCCCCAATCAGTTCTGTATACCCTGAAGGCTGAACACTGCAACTGTAAATTGTGTGCTGTATTTTTATAAAAAATGTTTTAATAAAAAAAGATTAATGATTAAAAGCAAAAACGAAATTTGAAGAACACAGTTTGACACAGAGTCAACCATCCACATCTACCTTTGTGATCCCAAAAAAGGATACTTTTGAGGGCCCAAAATCTTTAAAATAAGTTATATTTCCTTAGAATATACCATTAATCTCTTTTCTTAGAAACATTTTAATATCACCATGCAGTTACAAGTAATTTCCCGTAGCAAAAATGTGATTCGCAGTACCTAAAATGCTTTCCAAAAATCAAGTTACAAATTTTAGGCAGTTAGCATTACTGTATATATGATCTCCATCCAACCCTTTAGTCATTACCTACATAAAAAAATAGATTGGTCCTTCATAATGTTGTATTCAATTGCTTAGATGAGGACCATGAATATTCAGCACTGGAGTTGTTCAGAACTGCAACGGTAACAGCCTTAGATAGCCTGTTCCACCAAGAGTATGGGGACAGCCTATTAGTTTTATTGTAAACATAAACTTAGATGGAGGTTCAAAACCCAGAATATGTAGGAGCTGCCAGACATATATGGGGAAGTCCCTTCAGTGATAAAAAGACTAGACTTAGCCTCCATAACTGAAACATAATAAAACAAACTCTGGTCAGAGCTGATATGTCTGTGGAAAGCTTTTAGGAGTGGCACAAGTGTGAAAAAGAATATGCAGTGCTTTCGCTGAGTCACAATCAGCTGTAAGTAATAACAAACAGAATCACTTGAAACTTTGTTGGAGCACTGTGGCAGCACATCAGACAGTGGACAGGTTATGTGCTTCCACAGTGCTGTTATACAAATCTGAGGATGGCATAACATCTGTGAAGCTTGGCCCATGCTGTCGTACAAATCAGAGTCAGGAGGAGTCTATTAACAAACTAGAGATCTGGTCTGGGACTTGCTCGTCATCACAGTCACTTTATCATTCTTTTCAAAGCATTAATTTTTGGCAAATGCGCCTTAACCATATTGATCTCAGTGCTGGTAGACTATGTCTAGTTTTCCCCTGACTGTATTAGGTGGGGTAGTAGCAGTCTTGAAGTGGTAGCTGCCGGTTGTGGCATGCTCTGGAAAAAAGCGGTCCCATTGTTCGTCTGCACATTACAGAAATGATGCCTTTCCTTGTTTTTGCTGTAAGGAAACTGACCCCTTTAACACAACAACAAAGAGTCAGTTTTGGCCTCCCCCCCCCCCTTTTTGCTTCAAGTGAGGAATGTAATTATGGATTTGCATCAGATGTACCGTGGCAGTCATAGATGCAAAATATTGTTAAACAGTAATCAACTGTATGTAACAGCTCTTTTTTTTTTTGAATGTGTGCTTTTTAATGTTGTCAATGCCACTCCACCCATGTGTAATCTGCCCCTGTATTTCTGTACCCCAAGTACATTATTTTTCATTTTTGTGTTCAGGACAAAAATGCCTTCCAGATGAGGGTAGTCACTAATCTTAATTCTTTATTGTTTTTTATGTTTCCTTGCATGTGTGCAAGAAACATCTTTTGGTAGAATGACATTTCAGAGGTGTGTCAGGGATGCGTCCAATGCACATCAATCTACAGTGGGCTCATCCCTGACAGACCAAAGAGCATGCAACCAGACTGTGACACTAGTCAGTTTCACAACTGGACTCCGTTCTCTAGTTGAAAGAAATAAAGTGCTCAAATGAGATTGTTTCATTCCTTTCATTCATGCCCTTACTGATCTTATTGCTTGTCTTCCCACCCATCCTGCAGCTGTCCTGGTACCCAGCCATACACTGCATCCCCACTCTCTGTGCCATAAGCAGTAAACAGTCCTAGCAGTAAAGAACAAATAAATATTATTTATCCTTCCCCAGACAGACATCCGTGTTGATCTTGTTTGTGTCTCTGTCTGAATGATAGTGCACATTCTTGTCCCTGAGCTCCTCTCCCTCTCCTGTGCTTCATGTGTGCCACAATGCCCAGCCTGAGCATTGCTCTCTGTGATGGCACCCACTGACCCATCCTGTGGATCTGCTAGTGCCTTGCTTTCTCAGTGTGCCACCCACCCCACCACACAATACAAGGAGCAAGAGTGCAGAGAAGTGAGTCAGCATTGCCTGCAGAGCTGTAGCTTAAACCTGGATGGCAGAGAGACAGAGATACAGGCTGCAGGGACAGACACCAAGAAGAAGAGGCAGCAGCACCCCCTGAAAGAGAGCACAGTATCGAAAGAGGTGGTGAGTGGCACCAGTGTCAGGGACAGAACAGAGAGATAGTCCCCAAACAGTGACAGCAACATGCTGAGATTTGGCGAGTAAGCAGAATGAGAGTGATCACCTGGTGACAGGCTGTTGCAGCACCACCTTGGCAGTGTGAAATTGGGGGCACTGCAATGTAGTGACCATAACCACGATGACCTGTGGCTCCCAGACCTGCACTTGAACAAACATTCATTTAAATGGGTGGCCTGTCCCCTAGCAGTGTCTACTCCCTCCCCCCCCCGAGAGAGATACAGTAACAGCAAGAGCACTTCCAGCGTGGCATATATGTGCAAGTCCAATTTGTTCCAGTGAGAGACAGTGTCAACCCCACCACCAAACAGAGAAGTGGAGTGCTGTGTGTGTCTGAGCTCAGTTGCCATCCATTTTATTTCCGCTTACTCTTCCATCACCTTGCTGTCAGTCTGACTGTTTGTCTCTCTGAAGCTCAGTGGAAGCAGACAGCACATACAGAGAGGCAGAGAAAGTGGAAGCAAGAGTGCTGTGAATGGGACAGAGAGCAGTGCTGCAGAGTTTTCCTTTCACTATGGAGGAGCGGACGTTAGAGAGAGAGACAGAGAGAGAGTGAGAGAGAGTGAGAGACCAGGAGAGACACACTGCAAATCAAACTTGATGCATCTATTCCACCACTGCACAAAAGGAGCACCCAGACAAAGCCAGGGGTGAGCTCTAGGCGGATGACTCTAGAAGACTGATGCCCCATCCCCTCATTTCACCTCCACACAAGGGTAGCACCCTGCAGCAGCCAGGGATAAAGATGCAAGTTACACATCAGCCCCTTCATACCCATCCCTGCTCCACCAGAGCTAGCATGAAGGTTGGATTGGGCTTTGGGTGACTGGCACTTCCTCACCCTATACCACACCTCAACACTTGCAGAACACTCTGCTTCAGCCAGAGGATCTCCCACCTAATGTGCTCTACCCATGGAGAGCACTCCGAGGTACTGAGATATAAATATGTGGATCTTGTATCTGCCCCTCCAAAACCATTCCCACTCTACTGGGTGGGTTTATACGGGTAGGAAACAGTGGTTGCTTCTGAGTGACTGGTGCCCCCTCTTGCACCCACACCTATCAGCCCACTACATTACAGCATCCAGAGAAGAGATGTGGATTGCATATCTACCCCATCATAAACTGTTTCCAATCCAAAAAAGTTTCACACAAAGGCTGGAGTGGGGTCTAGGATGGTGGACATTAACTGACTGGCCCCTCCCCAATCCCACCTCCACACATGGGGAGCACTCCTCACCCTCCATTACACATTTGCACATAGAGAACACTCTTCCACCTTCATGCCTCCTTTGCATATGGGGAGCAATTCTCCCTCTCCAGCCCTCTTCTGCATGATGGACATAGTGTGTTATATAATCATATTTGGTCTCAATCCTTGTTGAGTGCAACATTGTACACATTGTATATACTAATTTAAAGAAAATTGTTCTATTTTAATTTATGTGTCCTTACTTTTTGTATCTCACACCATGTTTTGTCTTTGCAATTGCTTGTACGAGGGACCGCCTTGCAAATGAGCTTGCTTAATGGATTTTGTCCCTTCACAATGAACTTGAACTTATACATGGAAAGCACTATTCCCTCCATTTCATCTCCACACATAGGTATCATTGCTCCACCTCCATCCCACCTCAATACATTGTAAGCACTCATCCCCTGACCCCTCCAGTGCTTTTCCCTCTACATTTCACCTCCCCCACATGTATGGCACTTCTCCCACTGCATCCAACCTCCTGCACATAGGGAGCACTCCTTCCCCTCCATTCAACCTCCACACATGGAAAGCTTTCCTCCCACTTCGTATCAGCTCTGTACATGGGGAGCAATCCACCCATTCATCCCACTGCCCCTACATGGGGAGCATTGCTCCCCATCCATACCACTCCTACACATGGGTACACCTCCACACATTTGCATCACTCTTCCTCTACCACCATCCCACATCTACATATAGAGAGTACTCCTAACCCCATTCCACCTTTGCACATGGGAGCACTCTGCAACAGCCAGAGACAAAGATGTTAGTCAGGTACCTGCCTTTCCATACCTAGTCCCACTCCACATGATAAGCTTCAGGTTAGGCAGAAAATCAGTGGGGTTGAATGTAATGAGAGGGTTGCTCTGGGAGATGGTGCCAATACCCCTTACCACCTCTCTGAATGAAAGAAGTCTCCTCCCCCGAATCAATATTTTTTCTTTTCTCCACTCACTACTTTTCTGCTGATTGTTTTTCTGTTGGTTTGCCTTAACAGTCACTCTCCACCCAAGACAGGACTACAGGCCACTAGGTCAGGACAGATTTTTCCTCAACCTCTCCTGTCTTCTCTTTGGACCACACTGGCAGTCCAGCCAGCATCCAGCACAGTCAAGAAGACACACTGCATGTTACTCACAGCTCGGCCCCAGATGGATCTGTTCCTTCTGTGGTATACCATACTTCAAGTTCTCCCACAATTCAACTTAGGCTAGAAAAGAGCAGAACATAGTCCTACCCTACCACCATGACAGTGAACAGGATACCACAACATGTGCAGGACTATACAGATGCTGCAGAACAGCAGCATGCTTACTAGTCTGTCTTACCAGGCTTTTCCCACTCTCTCTGATGATGATGTCTCTATCTCTCCTAGCCATCAATGGTCCCGTGCATGCACATTGCGTTGCAGCTAGCTCCAGCTGCCATGGAGGCTGCTGAGGTGCTGTGTGTTTTAGCAGCTGAGCCTGAGGCAACCAGAAAATAAAATACAAGAATTTGAAAATTTCTGAGGCAATTTTGGGGGGCAGAGGTTGAACACCCTGAGCACCCCCAGCTTATGCCCATGCAATCCACAACAGTCCTGACACATGCAATTCTTGCACTTAAAGGCACTCTTCCCAGCCAGATCAGCCACCCTGCCTGCCCCAACACACAAATGAACACCAACTGCTACCCATCCCACTTCTTTGCAAGCAGGGAGGATCCCTCTCTCTCTCTCTCAAGTGGTCAGTCCTGTACAAGTAGCAGAGTTGGGGTTCCTGGGCTGCAGTTGGATCTGTTGCTGTAATGGAGCTGAAGCCTGCCTGATTACAGCAGGACAGCTAAACTGAGTCACCTAAATCCTCACAGATGGAGGGCTGCTGCAAAGATGATTGCTACAGCCACTCAGGCACCACCAGGGATTTAAAACAAGAGCTGGAATATGGCAGGCTGCCTGCCATCAGCCTCCTCCTCCTCCTACACTTACTGCTTGCAGCACTTACCCATCTCCTCTTTTGCTACAAGTGCCCACCAGCAGTCAGTAGTGTCAGTAGGTGGCCCCCATTGGAGTGGTCAAGTAAGCTCCTCGACTTACTACTAGCCCCTGCAACCAATACTCTCTTTTTACGTACTTCCATGTCTGGTTGCATTTGCCCGTTTCCAAACATCCTAAGCTTTTTTCTAGTGTCTACTTAGATACTGAATATTAAATATATTAAAATAAAATATAATTGCTTTGAAGAAGATAGATGCCTTTATTATGGCTTGGCTTCAATATATGGTTGGAGAACACTGAAATTGCATCTTGATTGTTTTACTTCCTTATTACTATTTTGTATTTTCAGTTTAAATCAAATAAAATATAATTTGTTTTTGTCAAGATAGAAGCTTTTATTGTGGCTTTTTTTAGTTTGATCCATGCCCACTGAAGTGTTGAAGCAGTGAGATCATCATAATTTTGGCAGCCTTGCACCATTCCTCTGATCCTAAAAATATGTATCACAATGGTTGAGTAATTGTAGATCTATATTCAAATGTCTTTAATTTATTATAATTACACACTAGGAAGAATAGTCTTAATGAGTGCATTTAAGGTTTCATAATTTGACCTTTTGCAATTTTAATGACCTCCCAATCCTGCAGTCATCAATTTGTTTTATCTAAACATTTCTCTTCTCAGTTCATCAATAGTCCAATAAGATTCAGAATAACATTACTTTAGAACAAAAACTGTATAAACTTTGGGTTTGGTTTGGGGCAAATATTAACTTCTCTCTGAGTTGAAAATGCAGAGGAGATTAGTTGTGCATACTTTTCTATTTCTCCAAACTTTTACTTTGGAAATTTGTAAAAAAAATATGAAAAAAATAACACTGAACCCTTTGCACAGGTCATGATCTCCCATAAAGGGAATGGCTTAAAACTTATTTAGGTGGCACTCAAGAGTTATCCCAAGGTCAAGATTTAGTAAACTATACATTTAATGCATTTTAATAGTAGAAGTTGCCAAAGAGGACATAATAAAATAACAAAATCAGTGGTACAGCATAGATGCCTAAAAGGTATCAAACCATTTGCTTCTAAAAGATTCACCAACAGCCAAGACTTTATGTGTGTGAGAATTATTTTCTTCTGTATCTACCTTCTTCCCCTATCTGGTCAGTGACAGCTTCGCATATAGATATTGCTAGCTAATAATTACTAAAATTAATCTGCTGCTTTTTTCCTGAAAAGATTTAACATGATCCCATCCTGAAAAGATCTAATGTGCCCCCAATAAGCAGATCATTTTGTTTGAAGTGGATTATTTTGTTCATATTAAGAAATAAGGAATTTCATTGATGTGCTCTGCATTGCTAGAATAACTTCAGCATCTGCTGTTAAATTAAACATGACAAGATAGAAACTGTGGGACTGATTCTAGAAGGGTGGCACAAGTCACCTCCAAACACAACTCGCACCACCTGCAACTGCAACTTTGACCCTGCACCCTATTCTAGAAGGGGCAGGGCCACTGCAGCTAAGTCCTGCAACTTATGACATGCGGCCAGGTATGCCAAACAGAAGGCGCACCTGGCAAGCATGTCACAAGCCACAACTGGCACACTGCATATCGCAAGTCCCTCCCCACACCCAGCAAGCCACATTAGCACCCCGCATGGCTGCCTACACCAACTGGCCCCCAAATCCCCAATTGTACAATGCCCCACAGGGCTGCCCACACCCCCAGCCTCCAGAATCCCCCATTTTAAATTGACCTGCAGGGCTGCCCAAAGCCACAGTCCCCTGAATCCCCCATTGTAAAATGCCCCACAGGGCGGCACTGTCATCTCCCCACCCATGCCCTGACCCCTGAGTCACCACCTGAAAATGAAGCAAATACCCTGCCCTGGTAGTCTAGTGGCCCCTATCCAGCCATGCCAGCCCACAGCACTCCCCCACCCATCCCAAGCCAGTGACTAGTACAGCCACCCTCTCACCTCCACCACCAGCCACCAGCTGTGGTCAGTAGGAGCATGTACAGAAAGACATGCTCAGAAATTAATTTCTGAGCATGTCTTTTCTACCTCCTACTGAACACAATCGACAACTGGTGATGAAGTGAAAATAGGCTGTGCCAGTAACTGGCTGGGGACAGAGTGGGGTGTGTGAGTAGAAGCCACTAGGCTACCAGGGCAGGCTATTACCCGCATTTGTGGCTGGTGACTCGGGGTCAGGCTACAGGTGGGGATGCACAGCCGCCCTGTGAGGCATTCTTATGCTTGGGAGACAGTTGGTGTGGGCAGTCCTGCGGCCTACTAGTATGGGGTACATGGCAAGTACAGTATGGAGGATGGAGTGGGAATGTGTGTGATGATCATTGGGGCACCAACGGCAGTGAACAGGGCATGGGGGAGAAGAAACATGGACCAGGTTCTACAGGACCCTCGTAGGATGTATGTAAGTTACACCAGCTAAATGCAGGTGTAACTTACATTGCCGGTTCTCATCCTGGGGTTCTTGTAGAATCCTGACATTGGGTACGTTGTTACTACTCTTCTGGAATGGAGCACAACTGCTGCCATAAACCCCCTAACACCATGTCACAGGGGATTTATGGTGCAACTGCTGGCATAACAGCTGTTCAGTGCAAGTGGCCTATGACATGTCGCTGGCCACTTTGTAGAATCACGTAAGTTGCAGATGCTTGTGTAAGTTGGTACTTGCACCATTCTACTTGGCACAAGTGCTGTTATGCCAGGTGTAACTTTTCTAGAATCGAGGCCTATATGTTCTGGTCTCAGCATAGTGATTTCAGAAATCAGGCTGTCAGACATACAATAAAAGTTATTCCAAACAAATTTAAATATCTCTGAAAGTATAGGACTTACTCATAACCCATCTGTATGAAAGTTGGTCAGGACAAAACTACCTTTCAAATGAGCCTATTTGTTTAGCTGCACTAATTATATTTTTTAAACTATGGCCATCTGATTACCTGAATTTTCATTTTTCTTCACAATTTTCAACTTTCGGATGGCTATATTTAAAAAAATTCTAATGAATTAAAATTAGTGACTACCCTTATTTGAAAGGTCATTTTGTACTGAACAACTTTCATGTGTCTTGTAGGTTGTTAACATGTGTACTTTCTGACATATTTACATTTGTTTGGCATGACTTCTATTGTGTTTACTCACAGAATAAAAAAATTAGGTTGTTTGGAAGACCATATTTTACAAAATATAAATCATTCAAATTAGTAACTACCCTCATGTGAAAGGTCTTTTTGCCCTAAACAAGTTTCACACTGGTTGTTTTTGTGCACCTTAAATAGTTTTAAAGATATTTAGATTTGTTTGGCAGGGGTGCACATTTGCTCTCATAGAAAAGCAGCTTTGAGTTCTGTGTTCATCATTCTGAACAGAAA
This sequence comes from Neoceratodus forsteri, assembly GCA_016271365.2. Taxonomy (NCBI): domain Eukaryota; kingdom Metazoa; phylum Chordata; order Ceratodontiformes; family Ceratodontidae; genus Neoceratodus; species Neoceratodus forsteri. The sequence goes on from CM057451.1 coordinate 423,827,751, forward strand.
GAAGGGAGTATTTTTTTAACTGCCATTGAGATTCACAGTGTTATTGAAGGATACACTGAAAACTACTAAAAAATGTGTTCCATGGAAACCTCTTTCAAGCTAATGTGATATGGTTGTAGACTCCAACCACAACCATAATCAGCAGTTTAAAATGACTTTGTAAAAAGCGATGTGAGCATATTATTAATTGTGGCAGTGGGATGCTGCACAGGGGGAAAAGAAAAGGACACCTGGCTTGCCGTTCTCTCACACATGCAGTTTTACACTTAAATATAGTGTTTGTCAATGTTTTTGTGGAAAAATATAATATTGTTACTGGTAGAAATAGAGAATTGTTACGATGATGGCCAGTGGACTAGTTAATGGATCACCCTGGCTACTGACTCAAGTGCTGGGCAGTCAGTGTATTGTAAGATTGGACTGCCTGAGTTGCCTGTGAAGATTTTAAGTAATTTATATTTTATTTGTTAGACAATCACTCCTGAGAAGAAGTTATGTTGCTCTGAAGTAAAATATTGTATGTGGAGTGGCAGCTGTGAGCACTACTGGCACCAAAAACTGAGTGCAGAGGAATGTGAGAGACAGAGCATCAGTCTTACAGAAGAGCTCTCCATGCTCAGTCAGGACCCTTCTGTCCATCTGTGTAACCGTTGGAGTGAGCCCATCATTAGGGCACCAAACTTTGAAATTCACCATCCCTCCCTCAGGTCCACCCCCGGAGTTGGAATATTTAGTTATAGGGGACATGAGGGGCACAGCCCCACCACATATAGGGCAATCAGCGAATTTAAATCCTGGTGCCCTAATGATAGGCTCATTCCAGTGGGCATGTTCTGAGGGTGGAACCCAGTCAGGAATCCTATGCTGCTCTGGGCAGCTGCCTCACTCTGCAGCCGTACTGAGATCAGGCTTCAGCCTGACTGTGTGTCTGGCTATGTGCAGGATAGAGAGGTAGCAGCACGATGTGTTCCTCTCATGGCAGGATCAACCAGATAAACATTTCCCTCACAGTACTGTTGGCAAAGTGAAAAGCAACAGGGAATGTGATAATAAAGGACTGACTCTCAGAAATGAATAAGAATATATGTAAAAAGCATTGTCTGCCACTTGGGGCTCATGGAGGCTCCACAGTATAAAATGCACAGTGGAATTAAAGAAAGCACACTGGAGCCATTTTGTGCAGGAGAAAAGGTTGCAATTAAGCACAGGCGCTCACGGGTTCACATGCAATAAAAATACTTTAAAAATAGTTAAATAATTTTAAAAAAATGGGCATGCGGGGGCTAGAGTAATCCCAGCCACAGCACACAGTCAGTGATTGCTTAAAAAATGTTCAGAATCCAAAAAGGAGCCTTTTGAACATAAGGACAGTCAGAAAGTGTAGCAGAAAAACCAGAACATGTTGTACACATTTAGCAACACGCTGTCAAGCCGAATTTTAATAAAACTGACCCAGACTTGGCATACTTGTTCAGAATACTGCCCTATACATTGGAAACATAGATTGAGCTCTGTAGAATGACAAATATGGGAGTTGATAACCTTTTTAGGGAGCATGGTCCTTCGTAAAGCTAATCCATGCAGGCAGCTACACTACAGGTAGAGCGTAGCACGGCAAAATGCACAACTAATGTCTGAGAGGAAAACCTTGTTGTGATTAGCACAATTATAGGGGTCATGACTATTTTGACAAGAAAAAGCATATGAACGAGTTCAGATGTCAGTACTTGAGTGCTTTATTATTAAAATAATAGAAGTCATAGTGACTATGCTTTCCTGGGGAGTTATTGTGAAAAAAAAAAAAAATCAGCAGAAATCTTAGAAAGTCAGCTGTCCAACCTATAATGAGAAAGTGCTTGACCCTTGAAAAAAATTTTCATTTTGTGTGACAAAGAAAATGTATTTTAAAATGATCAAAAGTAGAAAAAAACAAGGGAAGCCTTAAAATGTTCAGGTGGGTGGCTGGGCTTCAAAAGTGAGGCTTCAATTGTGGCTTATGCTGCTGCAGGAAGCAATCTTGTTTGTGCTTAGCTGCTGGACAGGTCAGTGTCCACTTAGTGGCCACATATTTAAACATGCTAATGAGATTTTGACTATGAAAAGAGCTGCCCAGCCAGTGTGCAGTCAGTCTGAGTAGGGAGAGTGACCAGCCAGAAAGATGCCCATTCCAAGGGATGTCTGTCTGAAGAGGCCTACTGATGAAAGAAAGCCTGACAGAAACAATTTAGCTTAATTACAGTGTAAGAATAGGGGATCACCTGTATCCCAGATTAGGGACAGTGCAGGGCAGTAAATTAGAACAGGATCTTGTGTAGAAAGTCTGTTGCTTCAAGTGCCTGTTGTATCTGTGTAATCAATTTCCTCACAGAAAATAATCTGCAAATGTGAAGAAATCATCATTCTCATCAACCACCTGATGACTCAACAGAGGGCCCTCCAGCTACATCAAGCTGCACCATCTCTACATAATTTCTTCAGTATTTCCAGAGGAGTGTGATATAGTAAAAATCTTGTTGATACAACATTGGGGACTATTTTAAAAGCTTCAGTGACACTGTTTACAGATAATTTACCTCAATCCTTCTGATTTTAAGAGAATCTGTCAAAGTGAAGCACTGAACCTAAAGAGACTGAAGGAGGATTCTGCCACAGTTTGTAATGTACCAGTATGTAACATTGTTTAACATCATTACTAAGTTTAAATGTATATAGAAATTAATGTACAAGTGTGTTAACTGATTTAAATGATTTTTCAAGTATAATTTACAGTAAAGCAAATAGGTTTGGATACCAGGAGGTATCTGTCAGAAGGAGTCAATGGGCTGACTGAGGTAGGTAGGTAGGAATAGTAGTGACTGTACACCCTTAAGCTCACAGTAATTGGATACCAGGGATGGTATCTGGTAGAAGGATTTGGTGAACTGGCTGCTCAGTGGTATGGCCCAGCAGTTACTGATTTCCTAACTTCTAAGAACACAGTGTACACAGTAATTGGATACCAGGGAGGATATCTGGCAGAAAGATTCAGTGAACTGATTGCTGCAAGGTATGGCCCAGTACTTATTAATTGCCTTAGTTCTGCAGTACAGAAAGCTTGGGGATGAAGGCCTAGGTGGGTGCTTATCCTGGAAAAGTGTGACATCTGGAGGGTTGGTGAGAGGCGAGTGTCTGCAGTATCCAGGTGTAATTTAGTAGTGAATAGTGGGGTGGAGGTACCCTGATAGGATACATAAAGTATATGAAACAGTGATTGATGCATATTAATTGTAGTTGTTATCTGAATTTTAACTGTGCAATTCGTGGCTGTAATTACAAGAATTTCTTTAATATTTTTAGTAAACTTTTACCTTTTTCCTCGTGTACCCTTTATTTGCAGTACCATTGGCTCATATTCCTGAAGGTTTCAAGGTCAGTCCAGTGCAGATTTCCCTACTCTTGGCAGCTCCTAGCTACTCCAGTTGGGTAGATAAGGTACTGTACTCAGGTTGTACCCAACTGGGAAAGGGTTGTCACAGGGGAAGTAACAAATAATCCTTGATGTCACCTATCTCTGTGTGGAATGGTCCCATCTGTGGCCAGACGTTAACACAGTAGCATTTGAGTCATCATAAAAGTGGCGCCCAAACATGTGACTGCACAGTGAATATTTTCTATTGCTTTGTGAGAGGTTAACACAATAGCAAGACTGACCAATTCCAGGTTATGCTAACCATGGACTACTATAAATTGCTGTTTGTTGTGAATTTGACATTAGACCCTGACATTTTTTTCTGTCTCAGGAACCTTATATTTATACTATACACTGAAGGGTGATATTCCTTTTTTTTCTTTCTTCTTTTTGCTGTGCCCCCACTGTTAGTGTGCACCCTGGTCCCAGATCCCCATACTTTCACCTCTGTCCATGCCTGCACCCACCCAGTCACCCCTGGTTTCCCCCCAGAGGGCAGGGTCATGGCACTGTTTCTCCACCAGTGCCACAATACCAATATCTGGTTGGAGAGCTGGCTAAGGACGCTAATAGAGGCACGGGGAAAGGCATCATGGAGAAGGCCAGGGTAACAAGGTTTCCCCTTTTAGGCAAGGGCAGGGACATGCAATGATGACTAGCATCTGCCCCTGAGTGGAGTAGGCATCTGTGCTTGCAATGAACCCAGCCTCTGCTGGGTGTCACTGCTACACCCTCCATGCATGCCCCCCTTCCCCTGGAGAAGGAGAGCAGTCAAGGGATGCTCTCTCCTTCTCCCCTGGCCAGCCTTCCAATGACCTGGGTCCATTCCTGAACCCGGGTCACCAGCATCGCAAGCTGAAGTCCAACCACTGTGCCAGCAGGCTGGCTAATGGGGGTATTTCTTGTGAAATCATCTGTGAGTTCAAAGGTTGTAGTGGAGTTGGCTCTACTTTTGTAGGCCTTGGCTACTCCGCTTGGCATTTGGTGTGAGAAGAAGGTATGGATTTGAGACTCTCAGGAATGGTGGATTAGTGTGAAGGACCTAGGGATATAGAGGGAGCACACAGTCTAGATTCAGTTGTGGGAGCTGGAGTGAATTTTCCTTCCATGGAAGCACCAGAATTTAATCTGAGAACCAGTAAATCACATGCAGCAGACATAATGAGGATGCCTGTAGGATTTAGTAGGAGTTTAAACAGAGAAGTACCTATGAATTTTAAATTTGAAATTTTTTTCTGTCTCAGGAACTTTCTAAACAATGTCATGTGATGCTGAAGAGATGGAATGAAGAATGAGCTGTAAGCTAGAAAGGTGTATGAAGCAGAAGCTGGAAGTGTTCTTGGATAAGGTAATGAATAACCTGCAGAATTTAAATGTTACGCCAGAAAGAAAAAAAGTATGCTGAATGTTAATGCAGCCAGATGATGGTCTGACTAGGAGAAGTGAAGACCAAGAAACTCCTCAAGGAATGCCAAGCCTGTCACAAAGTTATGGGAGAGCTATGACACCTGTAATTCCTATAGTTGCACCATGGATTGGTGGAAATCTTGCCGTATTTAGTGGGCAGAAGAAGGAGGATGCTTCTGAAGATCTCAAGAATTTTGAATGTTCATTACACCAAACTCAAGTGCCAGAAGAAATGTGGGTACAACATTTCAAAGGAGCTGTTCTAGGTGTCACAAGTAAATGGTGGAGCTACAAACTGGATCAAATACAGGTACATTGGAGACAATGTAGAGTCCAGTTCTTGGAGTATTTTGACAAGGCTCACAGTAGACAGGACCTGAGAAGACAGTTGGATCATCCACAGAGAAATAGGGACCAACTAGACATGCTAGTCCTAGACGAGTGGGGCATTTATAAACAATTGTATCCACAAGCTTGTGAAAGAAAGCTAGTCAAGTTTATAGTTGGAACTCTTCAACCTGAACTCCAAAACCTGTTAATGTGCACAATGCCAAGAACCACAGAGGAGTTAATTCAAAAAGGAAAAATGTTACATGAGAACCTGAGTCAGACAAAGCCTGTTGAAAATCACTGTTATGATAGAAGAGAGAGGTTCCAGGTGAGAGTACCTGTGGCTGAAATGCGATGCCAGTTAGGCAGATGCAGCAGAGGTATCAACCGAGAAGGACTAATCCGGCAGAACTGAGATGTTACGGATGTAACAAGCTAGGTCATTGTTCTAAGGGAAGACCAGATATGAATGCTAACAAAGCAGTAACTACTCTCATCAAAAACAAAGAAAAGTCAAAGTCTGAGCCAATAGAAGTAACCAAAGGAAATAATGTTCCAGAAATAATAACATCAGTCATGATTTTGAGTTTGCTGTACTTGCCAATTAAGTTGGGAGACAGAATCACTCAAGGTTTGGTAGATACTGAAGCAACTGCTTCAATAATTTCAAGACCTATGTTAATGCAAAATATTGACTCATGCACATGGTTCCAGAGAAAATCAGATGTGGAGCTCATGTTAGCATCAGAAGAGTCATATGGTCCACTGGGGACAAGAAGAAGTGAATCTCAGTGTATGACACATCCCGTGAAAAGGGAGAGTCATAATCTTTGACGCTGCTGTAGCTGAAGTGATTATTGGAACAGGCATTCTAATAGATTTGCAGATGGTGATAGATATTGTGAACAAGACTGCAAAGTGACCTTAACTGATTAATGTCAATCTACCAGAAGAGACAGTAACAGAAGAAGAAACTGAGATAATACAAGAAGATACAGAAAAGAGTGTGTCTGAGGAGCACCAGGTTGCAACTCTAATTTCATTGGAACTGGAGGATATCCTGCACGATATCAGTGTTCGCAGGTCTATATCTAGAGGGGCTGATGGAACCAGATGTTAATAGAGATGAGCAGCTTGAGACAGTGCTAGGTGAATATCCAGAGGTAGTTACAGAGAAGATTGGTCACACAGATCTGCTGCAGCACACCATAGAGATTGGAAACACACAACCAGTAAGAAGCAGTCTGTATGCATATTCCACCGCCAAGAGAGAGATTATTCGAGAACAGATACATGAGATGTTGGAAGAAGGAATCATCCAGCCATCTTTGTTGGCCTGGTCATCATCAGTGGTGTCTGTGCCAAAGAAGGATGTGACCACATGATTCTCTGTTGAATACAGGAAAGTGAATGCTGTGACAAGAGGAGATGCCTACCCAATGAAGAATATGCAAGAGGAGTTCTATATAATTACAGGGGCACAGATATTCTCAACAGTTGGTATCAGGAGTGGATATTGGCAGATACCTGTAGAGGCTACAGACTGGTGTAAAACAGCCTTTATCATGCATTAAGCACTGTATGAGTTTAACGTATTGCCATTTGGCCTAAAAAATTCACCTACTACTTTCCAAAGAATGATGGATGAAGTGTTGAGAGGAATTCAATACCAGTTCTATTTTGCATACATGGATTATGTAATCATCTATTCATGAACAATGGAAGAGCACTGGGAGCATCTGAGAGAGGTGTTGCAAAGACTCAAAAGGCACAGACTTACAATAAAGAGGGAAAAGTGCAACTTTCTATTGCCAGAAATAAAGTTCTTGTGTCACATAGTAACTAATGTAGGAATATCGCCTGTACTGGCTACTGTACAAATCATCCAAGACTTCTCAAGACCAAGGAAAGTAAAAGACATTCAAAGGTTTATAGGACTATGTATATGGTATGGACCATTCACTCAACAAATGGCAGACATTGCAGAACCTCTTAAATCAACTATGAAGGAAAAGAACCAAATGGAAGTGGACGTCCGTACATGAAAAGGCATTTTAGACAATTAAAGAATGAATAGAAGACACAGAGAAATGTTTTTTCCCAGATTTCTATAAGCCATTTTACTTAGCAACAGATGAACATGACAAGGGACTTGGTGCTGTATTATATCAAGAGAGTGATTGATAAAAGAAAGTGATCTCCTGTGCTGCAGGACTTTGACTACACCTTAAAAGAAATATCACACATCAGAGAAGGAATACTTGGCAATAGTGTGGGGCATGAAAAAGTACAGAGGATACTTAGACAGAAAATCTTTCTCATTATACACAGATTATAATGGTTTGACCTGGTTATTCACCATGAATGATACAAATGGAAAGATGGGTTGTTGTTCACTGCTCTTACAGGAGTATGCATTTAAGATTCAGCATTGTAAAGGGAAAGTGAAAGTGATGGCAGACTGCTTATCGTGAGGCACAGATAATGAAATGGTGGACGAGATTGAAACAGACAATACCGACATGGACAGAGTAATTCCAGATCTATGCTGTCGTGTCACAACCACAAGAATCGGGTCCACTGAATATGATAAAGAGCAACTTTTGCTATTTAACAGGAAGGAAGTTGGAAGAGCACAGAGAGGAGACATTTATTTATTTATTTAAACATTTTACCAGGAAGGCATACTGAGCAGGCTACTGCTCAATTCCAGATGCATCCTGGGGAGGTGGGAGAGGGATAACAGCAAACATATATGCATCAAAGTGCAACAATAAGCTCTGTATACAAAGTCAATAGACATGATATATGCAGCATAAAATACATGGTTTACACAGATCAGAAGAGTTCAACAGTATCCAGCAAAATGAATTCTGCAGATGAGCAAAAGTGCAAGGCTTGAACATTGGAATAATAATTGTAAATGAACGAACACTGGAATTAAAAAGACTAATTAAGATTATTCAAAATGGAGAACTCATGGAAAGTTTACCAGCTAAATGGAGAGTGCCAAGTTAAGAGCACCCAAATGTGCTAGTAGACAATATTCTGATGCTACATGTGAAAAGTCCAGAAGAGTGGAAAGTTGTTTTGCCAGAGAAATTGCAAGAGAAAGCAATGTTACTAATGCACAATTGCACCATATCAGGGCATATTGGCAGAAAAAAGACCCTTGACCAATTGAAGTAACACTTTTACTGGCCAAATATGTGTCAAGATGTTATACACTATGTTCAGTCATGCAGTACATACTAAGAAACAAAGGCAAGCAATCAGAAGGAGATGGGAAGAATGATAGTCAGTCATCCCAGTGGACCACAGACAACCATTGCTACAGATTTGCTTGGGCCTTTACCAAAAACAAACAAGGGAAATGAGTACCTTATGGTAGTTGTGGATCAATTCATCAAATGGGTGGAAGCTTTTCCTTTATGCAGAAGAAATATGGATGTGATGATGTGGAATATGGAGATATTTTGCAGATGGGGAATTCTGAAGTATATCATAACAGATAATGGACCACAATTCAGATCTAAACAAAGGGAGAAATTTTGTACAACTTGGGAGAGTCAAACCTATTTATATAACACTTTATTATCTGAAAAGTAACTGGACTGAGAGAACCAATAGAAATATTAAAACCTATTTGTGACCATATGTGCATGATAATCAGACAAGATTGGATCCGTTCTTACCAAGAATGTTGATGGCCTTACATAGTGCAGTTCAAGAATCAGCAGGATATAGTCGAGCCTTATTAATGTATGGAAGAGAAGTAATGTTATCTATTGATCGAGAATTGTCAGGTGAACCAGAACTAGAAAGCATACCAGAGTACATAAAGACTTTAGCAGACAATATGAGAAAATGCTGGGAGATTGCTAAGTGCAACATGGACAATGCCCATAGGCATCAAAAACAATATTATGACCAAAATAAGAGAAATGTTGCTGTAGACTGAAGAGAAAGGACTGTTAAAAAATCATCCACAATTGGATAAAGCAGGTAAGTTTTGAACAAAACCTGCAAGAAGATGGGAAGGACCATTTGTGGTTGCCAGAAAATATTCAGAGGTCACGTATCTTCTGAGAGACCTATATACTGGTCTAGACAAGAGGGTACACTACATTAGTAACCTTACAAAGTATAAGAGTAGAGATAGGACAGACTATACAGGTATGAATTCTGGGGGTCATCCGATGTGCAAACTTCTTCAGATAAACCAGAAGGAAAGCAAATTCCTGAAAGCATCAATCAATCATTCAATCAATCAATCAATCAATCAATCACATCTTTATTTATCTGGGCAAACACCATTGAGCATAGCTCATTTACAAGATGGACCTGGTTAGCACAGGAACACAGGATATACAATATATGAACAGTCATAACATAACACCTCAGTAGTATTATACAATACAGAGATACAATAGTTAAACATAGTCATAAGTGGAGAGCAGTTTGGAAATACTGGTTCAGTTCCTTCGTGGTGTATAATGAGTCTAGTAACAGTAGCTGGATGTACTAATGAGGACAATTGTTAGGTAATGGTGTATTGTTTGTTGTTTGTTGAATTTTGTTGACCCTGTAAGCCCACTGGGCCTATAAGTCCCTTTTTCATCAGTGACCGGGGTGTGTGGGAATATATATGGTAAGCAACTGAAATTGAACCAGATTAAACTGTTGGTGGTATTTTTAATGAATGAGGGAAATTTGGCCAGGGCACCAGGGAAATTCCCCTACTCTCCACTGGGGGAATTGCTGGCCATCAGCCAAGTTGGCCATTCGAGTGTGTCTGTGGCATGACTGGATGTGCTTGAGGCAGGGGAGAGGGCCTCCTGCCCCCCGTCTCACTCTCTGTAGAGGCTGCTGCCATGGATCTGTCTGGTAATGGAAATTGTGACTGTGCTACAGTTCATTCTGTGACTGATGTTGTTTCTTTTCCTGCTTTGAATGTTTCAACCATTGTTGTTATTCAGCAGACCTCAGTGGTTTCTCAGGACTTGCATCATCCTGATCCTGCTGCTCGAGACTTTCTTGCTGCTCAACAGGCCTTTCCTGGTCGGCTTTCTGGCTTGCCGGCTTCAGCATATTCTGACGTTGCTCCAGCTCATATTGGCATTTGGCGTCAGCTGGAGTGTGATGCAGTAGCATCAAAGGTTTCGGGAGTACAGCCCACAGACCCTGACATTGCATCTGCTTCGCTATCAGCTTCCCCCGATGCTCCAACTGGCAGTTCTGTCACCGACTGGGGTGCATGCCTACAGTCAGACTCCAGTGAGTTTTATGCTTTTCCAGTTTCTGTTTCTCCTTGAGAACTGTGTGATAGATTCTCTATGGCACCAAAGATGACTCCTGCTTCTGATGATTCATGAAGAGTTCAAGATTTACTGTGTTCAGACTCTGCTCAATATTCTGTGGATTTTCCTCCTTATGTGAGTATGGAGGTTGTTACTGCAGACTCAGACAACATTGAGGTGGCTACTTTTACAACCCCAGGTACTGTTTCCAGCATTTCTGTTTTGACCCCTCTCTCCTGTCATAAGACACCCATTTTTTTACCTTTGACTGTCCCTCCTACTGCTGTGGATACTTTTCCTGTTTCGGAGGACCCCCCCCCCCTTTTGATACTTCTGAAGTACCCCCTACTTTTGATGACAATATCTTGGCTACTGGGGTTACTATTGCTGAGGCTTGATGGGGGCAGGCTGGATTAAATCCCCAGACACTTGTGCTTGGACTTCTCCACCTTGAGATACTACCGATGAAGCAGTTGCATTTTAGTCCTTCCCCTTGAGCTACACTTAACTCAGAACCCTGTATTACATTTGGGCTCTGTTTCTCCTCCTATTATTTGCGCTCAAGTCCTGTCTCCTTCCCTTTCCCCTGAACTGCCTGTTTCATGCCCAAAGCCTCTTTCTTCACATGCTATTTCTGTCTCTAGGCAGTATTTATCTGCTGAGCACAATCTGCCTTCTGAGGATGGGGCACAGTCTGAAGACCCCCTTCTACTGCCACCAACTCCCTTCCAACATGCGGCGTGGGTTCCTCTAATGGCTCAGGGCCTCCCCTTAGGTCTTATGCAGGACTCTTTCATGCCCCCCCAACCTGGCTAAATGATGGAATGCTGTCCAGATATATTATAAAGGGGGTTTGGAGGTCTTTCCTGATAGGGTTTATGTGGGGAAAACCTTAGTTAAAGGTAGCTTGCATTTTTCTCCAGCGGAGGTAAATGCCGCTATCCATACTTCTGGTGACTCTAATTTTGACCTCAGTTATAAGATGGCTGCTGGTCTGGAACAATTTAGGGAGCATTACCAACAGGTGAAGTACACCCCACTGTGGACCCCCTTTGTGACCATCCCTCTTCCTCTAAACCTGCTATTAGGATCATCACTGTGCTTTTTAAAAATGAAGGGCTGGCAGTTACTGCTATAGTTTGCTGGTTAAAGTTGAAGTGCACAGTTCTTGGACTTCCCGTGGCTATCATTGATTCAGAACAGTTTTGGACTGGGGGTTGGAAAGTTCAAATGCGCTTGCCATACCTAAACAGCATTCTTCCACACCTCCCGAACTGCTTGCACCTCGGACAAGACCGGGGATTTATCTTTTATCCTGGGCAACCGAAGTCCTGCTTTAGATGGGTGCTCAGTCTCATTTAAGCAATGCTTGTGATAAATTGAAATGCTCTCTCTCTGGGTATTGGCCATACTAGCCTTGGTTGTCCGAATCCTACTTATTGCAATTTATGTGAAGCTACTAACCATACTTTTTGTCACTGTCCTTGGACTTTCCATAATGATCCATCTCAAACTCAGGACAAACAGGACGAGTCTGTCTACAAGGCACAACAGCAGGCTGCCGCTTGGCCTGCTGCCCGACCTCCTCCTCCAGCTCGGCTTCCTCCCCCCCTTCCCAACAGGAGAAGCCAGGGCCAGATTCAGCAACTCAGCCTAAGGGGTTGGACCCTCAGGACTTGGACTCTGCTCCAGTCCCTGATACCCCTCCTTTACTGCAAATTGTGGACTTGGTGGTAACCTCTGATTCTGCACCTATACTGTCTTCTTCTTCTGAGGCTGCTACTGGGGATCCTCTTGGAGACGCTGTTCCAGGCCCTAGTGGTGTTATTTTATCTGTTCCAGTTACACAAGGTGATTGTCCCTCAATGCCTCCTCTAGATGACACCTCTTGGTCTCTTAAGCCTCAGAAATGGGTCACCAGAGTAGTTTCCTTAAGGGTTCTACTGAAGCCCTCCCTTTGCTTGATGTGTCTGGTCCAATGGATATGGTGCCAACTTCTAATAGATTTGCCCCTTTGGTCAAGAGGAAACAGGCAGAAGGGACAGAAGATGACTCTGACGCTTCCTTGATGGCTTCCTCTTCGCAACCTGATGCTATGACTGACTCTGAACAAGTTTTCAGCAACTCAAGAAAGCCAGGAAAAAAAGGTGTAAAAGAAGATCTCCTGGAAAAGGGAAAAAGTCGTGATCTTTCCTTTACCCTTTTCTATGGCTTTTGAACTGACTTGTGGGTCTTTGAATGTGAACAGCAATCATAATCCTAAGAGGAGGTGTACCATTTTTTCTCTTTTGCAATCCCTTAACTTGCACATTCTTTTTTTACAGGATACCAGGCTGCATACTCTGAATGATACAAGGAAGGCCTCACAGGAATGGTTATCTTGGCTTTCTTATTGGTCATTGGGGGAGGATCTTTGTGCAGGGGTTGGGATTTTGTTTAATGCTCTAGATTTTGTGGTAACCTGTTTGATAGATTTAATTAAGGGGAGGGTTTTGATTTTAGATGTGGTTATTCAGGCTCAGTAATGGCGACTGATTAATATATATAACCCCCAAGTTAAGACACATAGGGTAGATGTTATGAAGGCTATTCAGCCTTGCTTACATACTACTAAATATGTGCTGTTTGGAGGTGACTTCAACTGTAGGAGTTTCTTTGTCAGATAAAACTGGTTTGACACAGATATTATGCACTGATTCTAATTTTTTAACTAAAATGCGTGCTACTGCTGGACTGAAAGATAGTGCCCTTTTTGGTCCCCAAACTCCTTCCCATACATATCATAGGGGACAGTCCTCCTCCAGGATTAACCTATTTTTTTTCTTTCAGAATGGATACTGTGTCAGAATGTTTTTTTACTTCCTATTGAGATATCTGACCACTGCATATTAAAATTGCACTTAGGCATTCCTGGGACTAAGCCTCAGGCTCATAATCATTGGAAAATGAATGTTACGCTTTTAGAGGATACTCAAGGCTAGCATGCCCTGCCTCTAGTTCTGGAAGCTTGTCTTTCGATTTTTGAGCTATATGATAATCCCCTTTTGTGGCGGTTAGATACTAAGCTTGAAATTAGCCGTTTTTGTAGGTTGCAGTCTAAAATCCAACATAAGGAACATTATATTCAATACCTGGATAAAAGACAGCATTTACAATGACTGCTTCCTTTACAGTCTGACTTTGGTTATGATTATTCTGTACAAATTGCCCAAATTAAGAAAGACAGGTGTTCATTTCAGCTTAATATGGCTGCCTCGCTGTTTATGGAGCAAAACTATCGTATGAAAGGAAAGGCCCAATCAGCAAATCCATATGACTGCTGTAAAGAATGGGTAGACATCAGATATATGCCTGGTCTTCGAACTGCTGCTGGGGAGGTTGTTACTTCTAATCAGGATATTTTGGCTGCTGTGAATGAGCATGCCTATTCCATGTTTGGTCCTGTTTCGGAGGATGCGGAACATGTTTTTGGCACTCTAGATCTCCCTAAATTGTCTGCTGCAGATAAAAGAGATTTGACTAATCCTGTTGTTGCTTCAGAAGTGGATTTTTTGATAAGACAATTAAAAACTAGAGTTACTCTGGGCCCTGACGGCATCCCAAATGAGTTTTATAAGAAGAGTATTGATCTGCTTTGTCAACCTTTAGCTGTTATTTTTAATGCTATTCTTCAAGGTCATTATTCTATTCCTCCACATTTGGCAGACAGTTTATTGATATTTTTGCATAAAAAGGATGCAAAGGAAGATATTGCAAATTGGAGACCCATTAGTCTGATCAATACCGACTGGAAATTGCTCAGTAAACGTCTATGTGTTAGGCTGTCTCATGTTGCTGGTGATTTGATTCATCCTTCCCGGACCTGTGCCATCCCGCAGAGGTCTTTACTAGATAATCTAAAACTTTTGAGAGAGGTTTTTGATTGCACTACTGCAGGGGGTTATGTTATTAGTCTTGACCAGATGAAGGCCTTTGATTTAGTTCCTCATTCCTTTTTGTTTTCTGTATTACATCAGCATGGTTTACCAAGGGTTTTTGTTCAATGGATACAGACTTTATATAATTCTGCTTTTTTGTCTCCCTTAGTGAATGGCTGTTTGGGATCTTGTATTCAGATTCGAAGAGGGGTCCAGCAGGGTTGCCCACTGAGCCCTTTATTATACGTTTTCACTATAGATCCTATATTGCAGCTTTTGAACTCTGATCCCCTTATTCTTCACATGCTCAGTCCAGCAGGCATACCATTCTCATGCACAGTGGCTTATGCTGATGATGTCTGCCTTCTGGTTGCTGATGATGGTTCTGGTGCACATACTTTAGGGATTATTCAGTTTGTTTCTGGCTATTTGGGGTCACTTATTGATAAACAAAAATGTAAAGGGGTAGCTATAGTCATTCAGCCAGAATTTCAGGTTACTGATATAGCTGGGAAACAGATTCATACTGATTCTATGCAATTATTGGAAATCTCTTTTGGGGCTCTGGATACTGTAGAATTGAACTAGGAGAGCAAATTTGATGATGAGAAACGAAAAGTTAATAAATGGAAATCTTATCTGATGGCTCAATTTAAAAGAATATACTATATATGTTGAAAACCTTCCTATTTTTTGACACTGAGTTATGTGTTTCTACTCCCTCTTAAGCTTGAGGCTAAGCTTACTAATATTTCTTTTCAATTATTATGGTGGAATCATTTGAATCCTGTTCAGAGAGCAGTTACTTATTGGCCTGTTAAACAAGGGGGTTTGAATATGCTTAATCCTGCATTATTTTTTTCTCTATTTTTGTTTATTCTAATGTTCTCACTCTCTTAGTGCAGAATAGGATGGATTGGGCTTTGAGTCTCTGTGCTAGATGTTCATATTTTTTTTGTAAGTGGGAAGCACCTCCCTGGGGACCTTTTCGTTTAATCCCAGAAGGTACCTCTCTTTATTTGATTGAATTGTTAAAAAAACTTAAACTATGGAATGTGACCACCCAACTCTATAGAGGGATGACTAGGAAACCTTTTTATGTTCATGTTCTGGGGACTCAGTTTTTACAGGGCCCTTGTTTTTCATGTCCTCGTACCATAGAGTCTAAATGGTTACTTGCACAACTTACGGAGGCTTGTCTGCCAGACAAACTCTGGGATACTGTCTGGATGTGTTGCCATGGCAAGTTGAATATAAGAGGTAATCATGCTCATAAAGCAGTTGAGGACAGAATGTGTGTTAGAAAATCCTGTATTATGCAAATTGAAACAATGCAACATTTGTTTTTCGACTGTTCT
The DNA here is from genome assembly GCA_016271365.2 of Neoceratodus forsteri. Classification (NCBI taxonomy): domain Eukaryota; kingdom Metazoa; phylum Chordata; order Ceratodontiformes; family Ceratodontidae; genus Neoceratodus; species Neoceratodus forsteri. Next base: position 423,843,511 of record CM057451.1, read on the forward strand.
TATATTGCTTCGTTTTGGGACCAGTTAGCCGCATACTGGCATTTGCTACTCTTACGCACAATGTTTTATTCAATTTAGTTTATGGTCACTTTGGGCCTGCCTGGGATGTGTTTCACTTGGGGACTTTACCAGTGGCTTTAGCAATCATAAAATGATGTATTTGGCAGAATAGATGTAAATTTGTCTTACAGCAACCCTTTGTGCCTTTAAGGGGTCTTATTGCTACAGTTACAAAAAAGGTATTGATACTTTACTTGAAAGAACATTCATCATTACCTCCTACTGTGGTTGAGAAATGGTGGAGAGCTTTTCTGATTATTTTATTTGAAGGAGTAACGTGATGTTAATCTCTGTATAGGCTGATGATACATTCTATTGACACCTTGTTTTTTGCTTATTTGCTTTGTGTTTTAATAATTTTCATTATTTCCAGGTGTCTGAAATGCTTGTGTTCCAGTTTTTTCTTCTGTTATTTCACTGTTTATTCACTTATGTTTTCTATGGAATGTTCTTTTTTTGTTACACTTCTTCTGATAAAAAATTCCCCTACTTTTTTCGATAAGTGCCATGGGATCTTTAACATTCACCTGAACTACTACCAATCCAGGCAGATGGGACCTCAGTTTAACGTCTCATCTGAAAGACAGCACCTCAGAAGTGCAGCACCCCTCTCATGCTGCACTACAGTGTCAGTATTGGAATATTAACACAAGTGCCAGATGTGGGAACTGAACCTACACCCTCTGATCCCCCGGCCTCATAGGTGAGTGTGCTACCCACTGAGCCATTGACAATAAAACTGATATTACATACCATGCCATAAGTAACAAGACAGACAGTGAGTTAAACAAAGAAAAAAAAAGTGTAACAGGGTAGAAGGAGGGTGTGGTAGGTGAGGCGAGATAGGGTACAGGCAGGGTGGTATAGGATAGATGAGGGACAGATGCTATAACACACAGAGTTATAGTTGTAGGCCTAGGAAGTGTGTGGACTATTGAATCCTACATTCTGAGGGTATTTAATTCTAGGGGGCCAGCTAATCCTAAAGCTAAGCCCCTCCCTATCACCTCTGGCATACCGCAAGGCTCAGTCCTCGGCCCCATCCTCTTCTCCATCCTCCTAAATGACCTGCCAGACTCCTGCTCCTCTTCCGCCATCCACATGTATGCAGACGACACAGTCCTCTTCACCTCCAGCCGGACCCACGCAGAAGTCGCCTCCAAACTTCAATCTGACTTCAATAAAATCCAACTCTGGTTCAATAGCAACCAACTCTCCCTAAATGCTAAGAAAACCAACTCTATGACTTTCGGCACCAGACAGCTCCTATCCAAACTCACCTCCCCTCTGAGATTCCACACCCTAAATAACACCATCCTCGAAGAAGTACCCTCCTTCAGGTATCTCAGGGTTTGGCTTGACCGCCACCTCTCCTTTTCCACTCACGTCGATGCCATCATTTCCAAACTGCACCCAAAACTTGGTGCCCTCTATAGAAACTGCACTAGTCTCCCTCTTCCTGTCAGACTCGAAATTGTTCAGAAAATTATTCTACCCTCCTTCGACTACTGTGATGTAGTTTACAGTTCTGCTGCACAGTCCACCCTTGCTAGACTAGACCCCCTCTTCAATGCATTTTGCTGCTTTGCCCTCGATGCCCCCCCTCGATCACATCACTGCACGCTTTATCGTTCCCTGTCCCTACCTTCTCTAAGTAACCGTCGCCTAATTCATAGCGCTAAATTCACTTCTAACTTCTGGCTCTGCTCCCTCCTCCCTATCTCGCCTCTGCCCTATCCTCCCCACCTACCCCCTCTCACACCCTCAGATCCGCTGACCCTAGACTACTATTCATCCCTCACCGTAGGATCACCACTGGCCAATCCGCATTCTCTTACCTCTTCCCTAAACTCTGGAATGGCCTGCCCACCCAGAATCATCATTCTTCATTCTTCATCCAAACTCTCCCTTTTCTATGCCCTCTCTAACTTCTTTGCACCTAATTGCTACTGCCCCGGACCACCCTCCTGTTAGCTCCTCCCCCCCGCTACCCCCTTCGCCTGACCAGCGGCCCGGCTATCACCTAATTGTCTGGCTTATATACTACCCTGCGCACTTATACCCACTCTATTACCTACTCAGCACTCTCAATTTCTCCCTTCCCCCCTTCCTAATCAACCTAAGCTCTCCATCCCCACTCCCTCCCTCCTCCTCACTAACCTCTCCCTATACACCTACATTTTTTCACCCTCCATCCCTACCCCCCATCTTGCTCTCCAAATCTTTCCTTTCTACTCGATGCTTCTCCCTGAAGCTCAACCTCTGCTACTGGCACTCAAGTTCTGCTATTACTACCTCTGTTCTGTTACTGGCACTTATGTATTTCATGTTTTGCCTCGATGTGTACCCTTGTATTGTATACCATCCCCTTACGTTCATGTTCTGTACTGTTCTTACCTAGTTGGTTAACCACAATTTGTATAACCTGTACTTGCTGAGCCTGTGCCATGCTGAACTGCACTGCCTTTGTAACATGTTCAAATGTATCCTTCCCAACTATGTACATTTTCCATATTGTGCTACTGTAAGTTCAACTTTTGTATGTATACCTGCCTCCTCTGTAATCCCCCCCCCGGTCGCATCGTGAGACAAGCATCTTTTTGCTCATTGTGCCTTTCCTGGTAAAACATTTTCAATAAATAAATAAATAATACTCATTAAAGTGCATCAAAACTGTAGAGTCCTAAAAAAATGTATATAATGTATATATGCTGCAGTAAATGTGTTAAAGTTATTTCGTATATGTAAAACTTAAGGTAACAAGGCTTTCCAGATATGGAAGCCTTGGTCAACATTGTTGCCCTTCTTGGGGGAAGACTGTAACAGCCTTAGATAGCATCTTCCACCAAGACTATAGGGACAGACTATTAGTTTCATTGTAGACATAAACTTAGTGGTTAACAACGCAGGTTCAAAACCCAGAATAAGTAAGAGCTGCCAGAGATATGTGTGGCAGTCCCTGCACTAATCAAAAGACTAGACTTAGCTTCCATAATTGAAACATAATAAAAATCAGCTGTTTAAAATGAGTTTGTAAAATACGCAGTGAGCGTATTATTAATTGTGACAGAGGGATGCAGTGCAAGGGTGAAAAGGAAAGGGCTCCTGGCTTGCCATTTTCTCACACAAATGCAGTTTTACAATTAAGTATTGTGATTAGCAGTGTTTTTTGGAAAAATATAATATTTTTAATTGTAGAAATGAAGAATTGTTATGCTGATGGCCAGTGGGCTGGCTAATGGATTGTCCTGGCTACTGGCACAAGCACTGGAGAGCCAGTGCAAGATTGGACTGACTGGGTTGCGTGTGAAAATTTTAAGTAATTAATATTTTATTTGTTAGACAATTCTGCTAAAAAGAAGTTATGCTGCTCTGAAGTAAAATATTGTATGCAGAGTGGAAGCTGCGGGTGCTACTGGCACCAAAAACTAAGTGAGAAGAAAAGTAAGAGACTGAGCATCGGTCCCACAGCACAACGCTTTTCACTCAGTCAGGAATCATAGGCTTGCTCTGAGCAGCCAATTCACTCTGCAGCCATACAGAGATCAGGCTTCAGCCTGACTGTGTGTCTTGCTATGTGCAGGATCAAGAGGTAGCAGTACAATGTGCTCCTCTCATGGCATGATCAACCAGATAAACATTTCCCTACAGTATAGTTGGCAAAGCAGAAAGCACCAGGGGATGTGAGAATCAGGGACTGGCTCTCAGAAATGAATATAAATATATGTACTGAAAAGAGTATAGTCTTGCAATAGATGATCTCAGAGTCTCAACAGTATAAAATGCATAGTAGAATGAAAGAAAGCTCACAGGAGCCATTTTGTACAGGAGAAAAGGGTGCAATTAGGCATAGGAGCTCACAGCTACACATGTAATAAAAAAACATTAAAAATAGTTAAATAACTAAATTAAAAGGCATGCAGCGGATAGAGTTTCCTGGGCACAGCACACAGTCATCGATTGCTCACAAAAATGCACAGAATTCAAAACAGAGAATTTTGAACATGAGAACAGTTAGAAAGTGAAGCAGAAAAGCCAGAACACATTGTACATATTTAGCAATGCACTGCCAAGCCAAATTTTAATGAAACTGAACCAAACTTGGCACAGTTGTTCACTGTACAACAAATGGGAGCTGTGCTGAATGAAAAATAAGGGAGTCACTAACCTTTTTAGGGAGAGTGGTCCTTGGTGAAGCTAATCCATGCAGGCAGTTACACTAGAGGTGGCGCTTAGTGTGGGAAAATGTGTAACTAATGTCTGAGAGGCAAAACTTGTTGTGACCAGCAGGATTAAGGAAGAAATGACTATTTTGACATGAAAAAGCAAAGAAAAGTATTCAGAAGTCAATATTTGAGTATTTTATTAATAAATTAATACAAATCTTAGTGACTATGCTTTACTGGGGGTTACGGTGAGCAGAAAAAAATCAGCAGAAAGCTTAGAAAGTCAGCTGTCCAACCATTATTTTATTTATGACTTTGTTTACCGGGTAAGTGCACTGAGCCAATGGACCGTTTTTAGGCACGACCCGGGCCAATGTGGCAACAAGTGATGTACATTACATTGAACAAGAAGTACATACAGTAAAAAAGCAGTAGAAGCAACAAAATAATAATAGCACAGGTAAACAAATTAGCCCAACGCCAGGAACAAAAAATTCAAGTAACATTTACAAGTAGCAATAAACAATCCAATGAAATGAGAATAACATTTAACCCCCCCCCATCACTCACTATTAGTATACCTGATCCTGGTGAAATTGAGAGGAAGCGCAGGTCAGAGGCGGAGGATCATGACATAGCATATGGGACAGAACAAGCAAGGGGGGCTGGAGGTTACCTGGGCAATCAGATGTAGGTGTCACAGGAGAGGATCCAAGATTTCAGGTTATGCTTGAAGGAGTGAAGCATGACAGAGGGTCTGAAGGCAGCTGGAAGCCCATTCCAGAGTGTGAGGGCAGCTATGGATAGAGCATTCCCACCCATTTTCATCAAGGTGCTGGGGATATTAAGGGAGGAACAGTCAAGGACTGAAGGCTCCTCAGCATGGGTTGGTGCTTGTAGATGGTGGAGAGGTAGGAAGTAGTGCCGCATCTAATGATAGAGTCAACCAAGTATCCCAAGGTAAAGTCGAACCTGCCACGCAAGGAGAGTCAGCCTAGAGAGTGACAGAGGTCACAGTGGTGAGTGGAATAAGAGGAAGATAGCACAAAGCAGCCAATACTGTTATAGGCAGATGACAGTCTGGATCAGTGGACAATAGAGGCCCGGGAGTAAATTGGGGAACAGTAGTCCAAGATTGGGAGAAGGTTACCTCTGGCAATGACCATGTTGGCCTTGCAGGTCAGGTAGGGTTTGATGTGATAGGCAGCACTGAGCTTCTGATTGATCCTGCATACAGCAAAGTTAATATGGTCAGTGAAGGACAGGGAGGGGGTCCAGGGAAACCCCTAAGTATTTGAACTTAAGGATGATTTCAAGGTCAGATCCATCAGAGGACTGTATGATAAGTGAGGAATTAGAATTAAGAGACTTGGCATGGAATGACCTAGACCAAAAAAAGCATGGCTCTGGTAATCTTGGCATTAACCAACATCAAGTTGTCGATAAACCAGTTATGGGCAGCATAGTAGTTCTGGGTAGGAACAGTGGATTGGCGAGGAAGACAGTTGTCACTATGAAAAATATTGGCATATAGGAGGGATTTGCAGGAGAGACTGTCAGAGGGGAGGGAGTTTACAAATATCATGAAGAGCAGGGGGCCCAAGACAGAGCCCTGTAGTACCCTAGAAGAGATTGACCCTGCAGGAGAAATGGTAGCACCTATGCACACAGATTGAGCACGGTCAGAGAGGTAGCATTGAAACCTAGTGGTAGTCTCAGTGGAACAGCCAATTGATCACAGTTTAGAGAGAAGGATAGAATGGTTAACCAGTCTGAAGGCCTTAGAAGGCCTAAGAAAGTGCTTGACCTCTGAGAAAATGTTCATTTTGTGTGACAAAGAAAATGTATTTTAAAATAACCAAAAGTGAGTCAGTCCGCTGGTGCAGTGGCAAGACATCCACTTGCGGTACCAACATCCCAGGTTCAGTGACAGACTTGGGAGTCAGAGGGCTAGCCAGGAGAAGTAGGATAGAGCATCCTAGGGACTGATCTCCATCTCCGGGGGGTTGGGGGAAAAGTGTCCAGGGCAATGCAGACCTTGGGAAGAGACCTGGGGTACTGTTGCAGCCATTGGCCCCCTTTAAGGGGGGGGTGGATCGTGGCATCATTGCACATCCCTGCCCACAAGGAAAAAACCTGAAAAAACGCCAGCCGCTAATGATGGCCCCCATTTCCACCACTGCTTCTGCTATAGAACAAAGTCCACCTGGGGGATCCTGCTCCCATGGCCCCATCCTGGGGGATAAGCCAGGGCTAGATGACCAAAACCTTGGGTAGGGGGCAGCCCTGCCCAGAGGAGTAAACCTGGGGATGGATCAGGCAAGGAGGTGGCTGGAAACTCTCTTGGCTGGAGGAAGGAGCCAGGCAATAAATAAATAAATAAATAAAAATGACCAAAAGTAGAAAAAAACAAGGGGAAGCCTTAAAATGTTCAGGAGGGGAGTTGGGTTCCAACATTGAGGATTCCATTGTGGCTTATGCTGCTGCAGGGAGGAATCTAATTGGTGCTGAGCTGCTGGACAGTTCAGTGTCCACTGAGTGACCATAGATTAAAATATGTTAATGAGATTTTGACTATAAAAAGAGCTGCACAGCCAGTGCGCAGTCTGTCTGAATAGGGGATGTGACCAGTAAGGAAGGTGCCCATACCAAGAGGTGTCTGTCTGAAAAGGCCTACTGAAAAAAGAAAGCCTGACAGAATCAGCTTAGTTTAATCACAGTGTAAGGATAGGGGATCACCTGTATCCCAGATTAGTGACCGTGCAGAGCAATAAATGAGAACAGGGTCCAGTGTAGAAAGCCTGTTGCTTCAAGTGCCTGTTATTCCTGTGTAACCAGTTTCCTCACAGAAAAGAATCTGCAAGTATGAAGAAATCATCATTCTCTTCAACCACCTGACGACTCAACAGAGGCCCCTTCAACTATGTCAAGCTGTACCATCTCTACAGAATTTCTTCAGTATTTCCAAAGGAGTGTGCTATAGTAAAAACCTTGTTGATACAAAACTGGGGACTATTTTAAAAGCTTCTGTGACATTATTTTACAGAGAATTTACCTCAATCATTCTGATTTTAAGAGACACTGTCAAAGTGAAGTACTAAACCTGAAGATACTGAGAGGGGGTTCTGTCACAGCTTTTAATACACCAGTATGCAGTATTGTTTAATGTAATTACTTATTTTTGAATGTGCAATTGTGTTAACAGATTTAAATGATTTTTAGAGTATAAGTTATAGTAAAGTGAATAGGTTTGGGTTCCAGTGGGTATTTGGCAGAAGGGGTCAGTGGGCTGACTGTGGTGGGTTGGCCTAGTAATCACTGTATGCCATTAAGGTCACAGTAATTGGATACCAGGGAGGGTATCTGGCAGAAGGATTCAGTAAATTGACTGCTGGGAGGTATGGCCAGTTGTTACTGATTGCATTAGTTCTAAAAATACAGTGTACACAGTAACTGGATACCAGGGAGGGTATCTGGCAGAAGGATTCAGGGAACTGACTGCTTTTATATATGGCCCAGTAGTCACTGATTGCCTTAGTTCTACAGTACAGAAAATTCGGGATGATGGCCTAGGTGGGAGCGTATCCTGGGAAAGTGTGACATCTGGAGGGCAGGTGGGAGGTGAGTGCCTTCAGCCCCCTGGGATCATTTAGTAGTGAATAGTGGGGGTTGAGGTACCCTGCTAGGATACATAGAGTAAGGATTGTTACAGGGGAGGTAACAAAGAATCCTTGATGTCACCTATTTCTGTGTGGAATAGTCCCATCCGTGGCCAGTGGTTAATACAGTAATGGGTGGGTCAGTATACAACACCATTGCTTATTTCAGAGAACAAACTATGAATGCAACATCTATCATGTCAAATAACCTACAGTAAGTGTTCATGGTATGGAAAGACAGTCAATAATATTAATTGGAAAGATATTTGTAAATAAACAGACATATTGGACTAAATGGTAACATAGAATGCTTTCTAAATAGCAACATAATGTAATAAAAAATAAATAGACTTGGCTTACACAGAAATGTGCAGTTTTACATTTATTTTCTGCATGCTGGATCATCACACTTGATTCCTTCTGCAAATCTCAGTTTTAATGAGATATATTTAAATGCAAATAATACTAGCCCCAGGCATTTCAACAAGACAAATACTGACAAAGCAGTGTTCTACTTTTAAAAACTTATCATGAACTTATTAAATACCTGGAAATTGATCAAGTTTATGTCTTATTATCAGCATCTTTGACAGAAAAGTCTGCATGATGCACTTAGACTGCACAGGCCATCAATAAATGGAACACTTATTTACATATCGTTGCCCAATAAACAGAATGTTCTGAAGCTGGAAGGTAAATATTTGCTACTCTGAAAATCAGAAAAAGACCCACAGAGTGCTGAAAAAGTTATCCATTAAATTCTCTTTCTAGTTAGAGTTACATCTTATGTGATAAACTGCAAGTTAGAACCAGTATCCAAATACTTTAATGGTTTTGAAAGTACATTTATTTTTTGGTGAATGTCTGTTTGTTCAATTAGAGATTTTGGCCTTTGAAAACTTAGTTCTATACAATGCTGGTAGCTGTTTCTTTAAACTAATTTTTGGAAATAATGGTATTATGTGAATGGAGGATTCTTTGACTGAAAATTGTACTTTTTGGGACTAAAAGTCTCTCTTATTGCAGTCTACAACTGCACAAGTAGAATAATAGCTATAAAATTAAGTATAACTCAGCTGGAGTTCTATGGTGCATGTCATGATGACATTATAAACAGCAAGAGTAAAGCTAGACTCATCTATGATGTAATCTGAACCCTGAGATAGTATCACATGGCCTGTTGTGTTTGGTTGGTGACTCTTATTTTTTTAATAAAAGAAACTTATTTCTTGTTATTTATTAAAAATTGGTAACTAGGAAGGGCACACTGAGCTAAGGCTCATTTCCAGATGAGACCCGGGGTGGGGAATAGGAAGAAAATGTACAAGCAATGATAAAGTGCAGTCCATGTAAATTAATTAGTATACATGCACAGATGAGATAAAAAGGATAAAAAACAGTGATAACTGGCTAAAACAAGGAAAATTTGAAATCAAGTCATGTACTTTCATTAATAATGTATACAATGAACAGTGTGCAGAGATAAGACTAGGACATGCTAGATTGACAATGAAAATTTACTAACAAACTGTGGCAGAAACAGAAAGAGGGAGGAAAACAGGAATAATAATAATATGTTTATTTATTTTGCACCTTTCAAGTGTCAAGGCGCATTCCAATAAAATACATAAGACAAAAATACAAGAGTACAGAATACAGAAATACAGAAAGCAATATTATAAAAACACAAAAGCAAATAAATGAACAGTAAAACCATAAGCCACAGGAAGGACTTCAAAGCCTGTTTAAAACTCCCCACGGTCGTACACTCCCTGGTCCAATGAGGTAGAGAAGTCCAAAGGGAAGGAGCCACAAACATAAAAGCACAGGCCCCAGCAGATTTTAACATCACCCTTGGAATCTCTAGCAACCCCTCGTCAGCTGAGCAGAGTGATCTCACAGGTCGATAAGGGATAAGAAGTTTTTTCAGGTAATCCAAACTAAAACAGAGAAAACACAACAGGATTAAATAGGGAAAGTAAGAGGTTAGAGGGTACACTAACCAAGACCAGTGTAAGAATAAGAGGAGGCAAAGAGAAGTTTGAGTTGATGTTTGAGAGACAGATAGGAAAGTGAGAGAAGAAGTGAGAGGAAAGAGAATTCCAAGAACAGGAAAGACAAAAGGAAAAAGTGGATTACCCAGCAACAGATTTAGAGTAAGGAATGAAGAAACAATGAGAGTCCCTTGAGAGCAGATCATAAGAGGAAGAGGCATTAGGAGAGAGCAGAGAAGAGTGGTAAGGAGGGTGAAAGACTGAACTAGTATTTAGAAATTAAAGAAACACAATGAATGAGTTAGTGTAACATAATAGAAGGAATCAAGAGGCTACAGTATAAGGAAAAGTGATGCGTATGAAAGGAAACATCAGCTGAAAAGTGGCAAAAGGCATTGTAAAAAATGTAATTTATTTATTTAGTTTTTGTTTACTGTGTAAGTGCACTAGACAAGAATGTTGCCTATTTTCAGGCATGACCCGGGAGAGTTACAAACAATGGAACATTTTACAAACAGGAACTACAATGGACATGTCACAACCAGAATTAAGCAAAATTTGACCATTAAAGGAGTGTTTACAATTGGACAAAGGCATTTATTTATTTATTTTATTTATTTGAATTTTGATGACCGGGTAGACCCGCTGAGATACACATATCCTGTTTTCAGGGGCGACCCTAGGAGATACATTTCCAGAAGTTTGAACCATGTGTGTTACAGAGAATACAATCTACAGACAAAGTTTTTTCTAACAGACAGTTCAACAGGGCCATAGTCAGTTAATTATCGACATGACAAAGATAGAGATCACAAAATAATTAACAAATCAGTTATATACACACACAGAATAGCATGAACCTGGTATTTCCAAATTGTGGAAATAACATTTTACAATGAGATATTTGACCTGAGTGGTAGACAACAATAAGGTAACTTAGGAGAAGTCGAGTAGAGAGAAGAGAAAATGCAGAACAGGTAGAGGCAGTGGGGTGGAGGTGAGAAGGAGTGCTTAGTAGCAGGAGCAGATGGGTGGGGGAAATAAGAGATCTTTAAAACATTAATTGGTTGGGGAAGGGATGAGCAGGAAAGTAGTCCATGCAGGAGATTGTTCCATTTTTGGGGTGCCATGTAGGTGAAGAATTTCTTGCCTATAGCTAACTGTGTCTTTGGAAGACTTAATAAAGGGAGGTGGGAGGAGTGTAGGGACCTAGTGGTGAGTTTCAAAGTCAGCAAGTTAGTGAGGATAGGTAGGGAGGGAAGGTGGATGAGTTTGAATGTAGTACAGAGTAGGGGGAAGTCAAGCTTTGCTTCGAAGGATGCCTATACTAGGAGTGTGAGGATGTTGCAGTGGTGCATTTGAGCAGGTACTATTGCAGTAAATCATGCAATTCTGTGATAGGTTTGCTTTAACGTAGTCAGGATTGCTGATTTAGCTGAATGAAGTAGGGTAGGGGGCTTCGTAAAAAAGACCAGGTAGCAGAGTAACTGAGGCAATTGTTCTACGAGATTGGGGGGCCAGGTAAGGGGCAATTCAGTAAAGTAGTCCCATTTTTTGGTGTGTAGACATAATAATTTCAAGAGATTGAGCTTCAAGGGATAGATTTTCATCTAATGTTATCCCTAAATATTTAAAGGAGTCCACGTCTTCGAGGGCCGTGCCATTGGAGGTGTTAATTTTAAAGGGTTGTTGGGTGAACAAATCATAAGAAGTGCAACTGAACAGCATTGTTTTAGTTTTCTTGGTGTTGAGAACCAGTAAGATTTGCCTAAACCAGGCTTCTAGAAGCCAAAAATCTTTTTCAAGGCCGACTTGATGGAGGAGATACTTCTGTCAGATCTGTATAAGAAAGCATCATCTGCATAGAGTTGTACCGACTCACTTCCACAGTTGCAGGGTAGATCATTAATGAAAATGAAAAATAACAGAGGACCCAGGATAGACCCTTGGGGGACCCCATCTGTGATGTGTGCAAGGAGAGAGGTATCTAAGGCCTATTTGATGCACTGTAGCTGATTAGACAAGTAACTAGTAAACCAAGAAAGGGTATGAAAGTTGAGACCGAGTTGGTTTAGTTTTGCTAGGAGGAGTCAGTGGTTAACATGATCAAACACTTTTTGTGAGGTCAACAAGGACAGCCGCAGTGGTACACCTTTGATCCATGGCTTGAAAGATATCTGTGGTGACCTTCAGTAGAGCAGATTCCATCCTGTGCAGTTTCCGGAAACTGTGTTGTGAGATGGTAATGGCATTTGTCCATTCAAGGAAGGAGTATAGGGGATTGTAGAGTATTCTTTCCTGAATTTTAGCTAGGGGACACAGTACTGATATGGGTCTATAGTTTTTGTAAGGTTAGATGGACCACTCTTGTGTACAGGGACCACTATAGCAGTTTTCAATTTATCCAGAATGGTGTGTGAAATGAAGGACCTATTGATTAATTGCACAATTAGGTCAGCGAATAGCGGAAGCACCAATCTTTAGGAATTTGGGAGGAAGGGAGTCAAATGCTGGTGAGCTATTGGGGACAAGTTTGTTTAGGAGCTTGAGAACCTCCGAGTGTGAGGTGTGTTTCAGATGGAAGGGAGTGGGAGGGGCATCAGGGCTGATGTCGGCAGGGAGGGGTGGTGCATTTGGTAAGCATTGTTTGTATCTGACCAGGTCAGAGGCAGTATAGCGCAGTGGTTTTAGGCTCTGAGCTGCAAATCTGGAGACCTGGGTTTGAATCCCACAGCCTCCACTTGCATACTGTGTGACCCTCAGCAAGTTACTTAAATACCTTGTGATCCAAGGTTGCACCGGTAAACAAGCTTTCAGCCTAGGGTGTCTATCCTGGTAAAAAAAAATGATTTATACCAGACACAATTTCCAAGGGTGTGGACAATACTGTACCATTAGTGATCATTGCCTGGGGGATGGTATGCTCCTTACCCTTGATGAGGGCATTGAATTGTACCCAGAAATTTTTAGGGTTTGAGAAATGGTTGATTTGTAGAGTTTGGAGGTAGGTTTTTGTGATTTTTGCTTTACAGGTGTTCCGCAATTGATGGTAGATCAGCCAGTCAGAGGTGAGGACAGATTTTTTTAAGATTGTCCAGGCTCTATCATGAGTTAAAATGGTAAGAACAGAAAAATATATTAATTAAGTGCACTAGACAAGAATGCTAACTATTTTCAGGCAACAACCAGGGACAGTGGCATATTAGGGAAAAAAGTAGGAGAGATAGAAGATTAATGAAGTTGAAAATTGTGACCATTGTACTATTGCAGAAATTAGAACAGCATGTAAGCCTTCATCCCCTACAAAATTCATGCTGAGGAGATCGAAAAAGAAATTCAACATCAATGCATACCTGGATGATATCAAACACTCCACAAGATGGCTATTCTATAGCTAAGATAGCTATAGAAGTTCTATTTAGCGACCACTACGGAGATTGTACATGGTATCCTAAATGATATCATTACAAGTGCTCTAAACACCCATGCACCAGTTTCTAAACTTCGTATCAAAAATAAAACTTGTCGTTGGTTCAATTCAGATCTTAAATCCAACCTGCTCAACAGGGATAAGCTTTGGAAGAAGGCTCGAAAAACTAAGTTAGCCACTGACTGGGAGCAGTTCAGAAAAGCTAGGAATCTCTGCACCAAGAAAGTGCGAGACACAAAGGCTGCATACTATATGGCTGAACTAGACTCATCATACCATAACCCTGCCAAATTTTGGAATACCATAAAAGATATAACTGGCAATGTCACAAGCAACCTACTCCCAGAAAAAGTACATAGTGGAAATAGAACCATTATTGACAGAATAGAAGTACTGGAAGCTTTTAACAATCACTGTACTACTGCTGGGCTAGCATTTGACTCCTCTCCTGCCAACCTTCTGAGATTGCAACTAGGGATTAAGAACTCTGATGTAAAAGTGACTGACTCCACTTTCTCCTTCACACCAACCACACTGAAACAAGTTGAAGAACTAATATTACAGTTGGATACAAAAAAAAGTGCAGGTGCTGACTCCCTTGACCCCTACTTCATAAAAATTGCCATACATGTTTTAGCAGTACCGGTGACACATCTGTTCAACCTCTCACTACAATCAGGAGGTATCCCATCAATCTGGAAAACCGCTCAAGTTATTCCACTACTGAAAACCGGGGATCCCACAGATCTCAATAACTACAGACCAATATCCATTCTTCCGGTACTGTCCAAACTACTTGAAAAAATTGTGAGCACCCAGTTAAGGGAGTACCTAGAAGCTAACAATCTTCTAAACCCAGCACAATCTGGTTTCAGAACAAATCACAGTACCATCACAGCTCTTGCAAAAGTCACCAACGACTGGCAACTTGAATTGGACAAAAAAAATTGTGTTTGTGCTGTTTTCTTAGACCTAAGTAAGGCCTTTGATACGGTTGACCATGATCTGCTCCTCTCATCACTGAGGTCAGTTGGGCTTGACACCAATTCCATTAGATGGTTTCATAATTATCTTTCAGGAAGAACTCAGCAAGTAAAGGCCGAAGGAGATATATCCCCACTCAGACCACTTCAAAGAGGAGTACCACAAGGATCTATCCTTGGCCCTATCCTATTTGCAGTATATATCAACAACATCGACTTAAATCTTTCCAAAGCCACTGTACACCTGTTTGCTGATGATACAGTACTGTATCAGTCACTCTTCACCTTTTACAGCCTGCAAAGAACTACAAGCAGAATTCGACCTGCTGCAATATCAACTGCTGGGAAAGAAACTACTATTGAATGCAAAAAACCAGGCAATGTTTTTCTCCCTCAGGTGCAGTCAGCATACACTATCCCTTTCAACCTTCCTAAATTATCCACTGACCTTGGTGAAAACCTCAGACTATGTCACAAAATTCAAATACCTGGGGTATGGTAGATAATAGGTTAGACTACTCACAGCATTTGGAAGAACTGTTAAAAACTCAGACAAAGACTTGGACTTTACTACAGAATAAGGCACTTCCTTACAAGTGACTCAAAAGAAGATGGTCCATGCCACTTTCCTCTCAGTACTAGATTATGCTGACTTCTTTTACAGTCGCTGCCTACTGTATGTCTGAACAAGATAGATACACTATATCACAGAGCCTTGAGGTTCATCACAGACCTACCCTACAGCACTCACCACTGTCTGCTCTACTCTGCTGTGGGATGGACGTCACTTCAAGCCAGAAGAGATAGAAATGCAATACTATGGACCTACAGAGCAATATCGCAGCAGCTTCCAAAATATATCTCTGACTGTTTTCTACAAGCCACATCAAATAGTTATGCATTAAGAAGTCTGAACCTTATTACCCTCAAGGTGCCTAAATTCCACTCACGACATGGTAGATATGCAGTTAGCTATGTGTTATCCACTCTATGGAACACAATGCAGAAGACATTGAAAGTGAAGAAGCTTATATCTATTTCAGCCTTCAAATATCTATACAATAGGATTTTCAAAGAAAAATGTAACTGCTTCCATCAACACTAGTTTAACCCTCCATTCTTAGATAGACAGGACAAGCTTACCAGTACCCACTGTGAAACTACCCTATAGCTCACTAACCAGTGCCTTTCAGTTCCCTATACCCTTAGTACTTTAATCTCCCTAACACTCCCAGCTCTACACTCAGCTAACCCTCCTCTTTCTCCTATACCTACTCTGGATCCTCTTATTGCACCAACTCTCACGATTCCTCCCTCCCACCCTGTTCCCTACCCCTGACCATTACTGCAGTTATCCATCCTGCCCTCGTCAGCCACAAACCCTCCTTTGTCCCCTATTACCTATCTTAGCGAGCTAGCTACCTCATGAATCGTGTACATATGTATTATATCCTTGTTTTTCTAACATGTCAAATTAAATGTTCTATGTTTGATTTATTGTTTTATTTCTGTCTTCACAAATTGGTGTATAAACTGATTGTTATATATTTGGGATTTGTTGTATAACTCACATTTTTGTATTCATATATTTGTAAATGTTCTGAATGCTATATTTCTTGTAAATTGAACCTTGACCTTACCAGGTCCATCTTGCAAATGAGCCTTGCTCAAAGATGTTCGCCTGGATAAATAAAGATTTGATTGATTGATTGATTGAAAAAAGCAGTGCAGAAATAACTACCAGAACAACTTAATAAACAACAGCCAAAGACAAGCAGCAGCTCCTAAGGAGCTAGTACAAATTACAGAGATTAAATTCAGGACAAGCAACAACTGCTAAGGAGCTGGTACATATTAAGGGGATTAAATTCAGCTGTCCCGGCATGAGTGCACCAGAAAAGGTGCCACGTTCAGAAGGGAGCTCGTCCCGTACCTTCATTGCAGCAGGCTGACTCCACTGGGGAATTCAGCTGCAATCACAGCAAGGGGACTGGGGAGGGATAAAGCCATAAACTAGCCCTCAGACCCTGTAAAAGTATGTGACAAAAGAAATTAACCTCTGCAATTAAGTAAGAGGGCATCGATGGCTGAAAGGAGATTGAGAGGAAGGGTTTCAACACTTATAGCATAATGATGGTACCTTTACATTTGGCAAATACACAAAGGTAGGAGAAAAAGAAATCCACAGTGGTTCTCAAGGGAGATGGCCAGGAAAGTAAGGGCAAAAAGGGTGGCTTCAGGAAATATAAGAAAACACAGAAGGAGTAGGACAGAGCAGTGTACCTAAAGAAACAAAGGAAGGCAGGAAAAGATCTCAGAAGTGAAAAGGCACAGACAGAGGAAAAGATGGCAAAGGAAGTGACAAAAGGAGGCAAGACCTTCTATACGTAGGTTAGAGAAAGAAGAAAGACCAGGGGTGGGATAGTAAGGCTAAAAGGGGAGGATGGAGACTGAGTGGAAGGAGACCAGGAGAAAGCATCATTCCTAAACAGATATTTCTGTTCAGTTTTCACAGAAGAAAGTGAAGGGCAGAGACCACAACTAAGTAAGAGAATAGGAAGGGAGGTGGACACAGCACCATTCACAGAGAAGTGTGTCCTAAAGGAACTTACAAAGCTAAAGGTGGACATAGCAATGGGACCAGATGGGGTACACCCTAGAATATTGAAGGAGTTGAGGGAGGTACTGGCAGCACCACAGATAGCCCTGTTCAATGAGTCTCGGGATACATGAGTGGTTCCAGAGAACTAGAGGAGGGCAGATGTATTCCCTCTCCACAAGAGTGGGAGAAGGGAGGTCACTGGAAACTATAGACCTGTTAGCCTGACCTCAGTGGTGGGGAAAGTTATGGAAACACTGATCAAAGCATAGTGGAGCACCTTGAATCGAGCAAAACACAGGATCCCAGGCAATATGGATTTACATCAGGAAGTTCACGTCAGACGAATCTGATGGATTTCTTTAACTGGGTGACCAGGGAAGTAGATCGGGGGGCCGTGGATGTGGCCTACCTGGACTTCAGCAAAGTGTTCAACACTGTAACACATAGGAGGCTGGTAAACAAACTGGGCAGCCTAAGATTGGGTAAATAACTGGGTTGCAAGCAGGTTGAGGGATAGAGAGTAGTAGTAAATGGAGCTAGATCAGAAGAGGGTAGGGTGACCAGCTGGTGCTACAAGGATCATTTCTTGGGCCAGTCCTGTTTAATGTCTTCATCAGTGACATTACAGAGGGACTGGAGATGATGGTATGCCTCTTTGCAGATGACACAAAAATCTGGTGTAGGGTGGATACACCAGGAGGGGTGAAAAAAATTAGAAAAGTCCTGGATAAACTGGAGCAATGGTCCAGAGAATGGCAGCTAAGATTCAACACGAAGAAGTGCAAAGTCATGCACTTGGGGCACAGAAATCCAAGGGAGGAGTACATGATGGGTGGGGAATTGCTAGTGGACACACAACAGGAACATGAGCTGTGGGTTATCATATCTGACAACCTTCAAGTGGCCAAACAGTGTGCCAAGGCTATGGGAAAAGCCAGCGGGATGCTGGGGTACATAAGCAGAGGTATCACCAGCAGAAGAAAGGAAATTGTGATGCCACTATACAAGTCTTTAGTGATACTGCATTTAGAGTACCATGTCCAGTTCTGCAGACCGCATCTCCTTAAGTACATAGACAGAGACAGGCAGTTCAAAGAAGGGCAAGAAACATGGTACAGGGTCTGCACCAAAGGTCATACAGAGAAAGAGAGAGAGAGAGAGGCTGGAGGTGCCTAATATGTACACCCTGGAGGAGCGGAGAGAAAGGGGAGATACGATAGAGACTTTGAAATTCCTAAAGGGAATAAACAAGGTACCGGAGGGTAGCATTTTTCAAAAAAGGTGTCGCCCCAGAATGAGAGGACATGACATGAGATTGGTAGGGGGTAGACAAAGGGGCAACCTGAGAAAATACTTCTTTATGGAAAGGTTAGTGGAGGCATGGAACAGCTTCCCAACAGAGGTGGTTGGGGCAAAGTCAGTGCAGAAGTTCAAAACTGCATGGGATAGCCATAAGGGAACCGTGTCAGTACAAAAGGTGATATCAGGCAAGAGATAGTGCAAAGATAGGAGGCTTTATGTAATGGATAGTGAAAAAAAGGGCAGACTGGATTGGCCCATCGGTCTATATCTGCCATCAGATTATGTTTCTATGTTACTATTTCCTGATTAACTGGTAGTGTTAGACAGTTCTTATTGCAGTAGTGGGCCCTGAGTTTTGGACATTATTTTTTGTGGGTAGTATCAATGTGGGAGGAGAAGTCATTTCCATACAGCCAGACAACTAGCATTTGAACTAGAACTTATCCTGTAAATTATTAAACTTTGTTAAACTTTTAAATAAATAAAAAAAATTAAAAGTAAACTATGGTTTGATTTTCATAGCCCCTGATTGCCTCAGGCCCCAGGTGAACCAATGATAGGACACTCAGGGGTTGCAGCAAACACCCAGCCGGCAATCAGGAGTTTCAGTCTTGTGCACCAGGTGACGCAGGTTAGACCAACTTTTTCTGGTCTAGCTTGTGGCATTCATGGGGGCAGTTTTTATGCAGTTTAAGTTACATATTTGGTGCAAGGTGCTGTAAAAAGTGGAAACTGTTGCAGCTGCACCCAAGATTCAATAATCAGGCTCAGCTGTGGCAAGAGGGGTTTGGTACACAGCCAGAACCTAAGTGTCCATGCAAGGTTTGATGAAAGCCCTACACCACTCTTTGAAAATCGAGCCCCTAGACACTTGATATTTGGAATGACCTTAAAGGGAGTGCCAGCCTGGGTGGAAAAGACTATCGGAGCAGGGGAGCATGGCAAGCTTTTGGATTGTGTCAGAGGTCATGGACACTGTCTTATTAGTATTAATCTAAAGTTTGTGAGCTTGGAACCAGCACAGGAAGTTAGCTTCCCCAATCATTGGAGCACCCTTCTTGTTGCTATTGACAATGCTCCCTCTTCCCAATCACTAAAATTCTTCCTCTGTGCAGTTGCATAGAGAAGCTACAGACCAGGATGGCAACCTGATCTGACAGTTGTGTGCCACCTAGCATGAAATTCAGCCAGAGAGCTGGGAAAATTACTCAGTGGGAGCTTAATGAGTGCTCATTCAATGTTAACAAATCAGCTCTACTGAACCTGAGAGTTTCTAAATGAAACTTGGTGGCAATCCAGTTATTCCCATTTATCAGTGGTAGCTGCTGTGCAATGGTGGGGAAATGCAGAAAGTGCATCGGAGGGCCCAGCTTCCTCAGATATGCTGGAGATCAAATCAATGTTACAACAGTTGTTAAAGGTGATATTCACTTTTAAATCATTGGTTGCCTCCTTAGAACAGAAGGTGCATGAACTCTGTCAAAAATCAAATGACACCAAAATCTTTTTGTCATACACAGATGACAAGGGCAAGTGCCACAAGGTGCATATACAGGAGCTTAAACAGATGGTGGTACTACTCTAGGTATAAGTAGAAGACTCAGAGAACAGAAGTTGCTGTAATAATATAAGATTCACTGGGTTTCCCGAGGGGCAGAAAAGGAAGATGCAATCGGTTTCCTGCAACAGGAGCTCTCCTGGCTACTTCACCACTTCTGGAAGTCCTGATTGTAGATTGAGAGAGCCCACTGGGCCCTTGGCCTTCAGCCCTAGCCTAGAGAATGACCAATGCCAATACTAGCCAGACTTCTAAGGTTTCTGGATAAAAAGATGATCCTCTCACTGGCCAAAGATCATGGCCCCTTTGCTGGCAAGGTCACAGGATCCTGACATTCTCCCATTATTCTACAAATCTGGGACAAAAAGAGAAGGGCTTAATGGGGGCAACAAAAAGTGTTTAAAGCCCAGAACATCCCATTAGAGCTACAATTTCCAACTAAACTGAACATTACTAGAAATGTCATCTCTCATACATTTAACACTCCAGAGGAATTGATCAACTACATTCAGAAACACTGGCCAGACAGCATGGCCTCACTGCAACAACCCAAACCCAGTGCCCAGTTGCATAGGGGAGCACAATCTAACAAGGATGGATGCTACAAAATTATCAACCATGCTACACCACTGCAGAAATGGAAAATGAGGAATGGCAGACCACAAAAAGCAAGCAGCTGAAATGCAGGGACAGAGACCGCCAGAGATTTGGACACCCCACTGCCATGCTTGGTAACAGAGACCTCAGCAGGGAATCCAGATGAACAGTGGCCAACTTGGATTCCACAGGGAAGCTGTCACTGAAATGAGTAGGGAAGCTCCAGAACACAGTAAAGAATGTACAGCTGCCTCCATCACCAGAGAAACCACCTCCCACATCATGCCAGGCATCAGGTCAAACAGACTCTCAGTCCTGGGTGGAAAGAGCAGCAGGAACGCCGCAACAAGATGCATGCCAAATAGTGCTGTAAAGAATACAGAATTCTGCCAGTGAAATTAATGTGGAATGACCATTCTGTCTGCAAGCAAATTGTGTAGTTGCTGTATTGGTCCTAGTAAGAACAGACCCAGAAGCAAATGGCTGGACACCTTTTATTGGATCAACATAGATGTTATAACAAAAGAACAAAGTGCTCTAGCTTTCGAATCAAACAAGTCCTTCTTCAGAAGCTTTATAACAGTTAGTTAGAAAATCCCATACTATTAACATCCAGATAATGCATAAAAGACATAAATTATTCTTACTGGTTTAACATACTCATTCGAAACATAACAGAAGATCACCTCAGAGAAGCTAATTAACACCAGTATGCTTTTAGCTGAGAAGCCCCTGAAGGTCAAAGGTTGTCAGAAGATAGCTACAAGCAGAGAGTTCTCCTCACATCAATTTTAAAATGTCTCAGTGTGTTTCAAGAAAACAGTCTAATGAAAACAAAATCTTAGGATACTATTCTCCCTAATAACATGTAAGATGAGGAGCGTACAACTTTATTTGCAAGTGTCCTTGTGTGTTAAAGAACACAGTCAATGAAAGGCAAGCCTCTGGATAATAAATACATGATAAAATTAGGCCTAATTGCAAGCTAAAAACAAGCCCCAAAATTAAAATAAACAGAAATAATATATAGGTGTATATATACTGTATATATATATATACATAAATGTGGCATACAGATGGTTTAAAGTGAAGTTTACTCAAAGTGAGCAAATGTTTCACACATAACTCTGTCTCCAAAATTTCTGCTGGAATTTCAGTGATTCTTCTAGGGAATTCTGCCTGCTGCTATCCACAGAATAATATTCCAGGAGCATCATTTTTTCAATGAAAAATCATTCCACAACCATTTCCATTGACATATTGAAATCTGCACAATAACCTTCTGCAGAATCTGCAGAATGTTGTGGAAAAACTAATTCCACATTTTTCTGCTGCTGAATTCTGCCATTCTGTTTCCTTTGAAATTCAGCAGAATTTCATCAGAATTTCAAAAATGTCACCAAATTTCTTTCCACTAAAATCTGAAAATTCTGCACAGCACTAGGGCCAAGGAGCAAACTGGATGAGAGATGGCCGTTGGTCCTGAGAACCTTCATGGATTAGAGTCTCCTTTGCCCTAATAGCTGAACTGTGATGAGTTGGAATCTTATATGGACTCTTACCTCAGACTACATTTCAGCCGAACAAGGGTCTCCCCGCTCCAGACACTGCTGCACTGAAGGGCAGATACCCTCCCACTTCTCCCCTGATTCATCAACCTTTTCCTTCTCTCACCCCCTCTCTTTCTTCATGACTCACCTCACTGTTTCCCATTCTCCACTGCAGTTGGATCATCTGTTAGTTCTACCTGTCTTCTGTTCCTCCTTCAGTCTTTAAGTCTGCTCCCTTTACTCTGCATACCACTAAGGGAGGCAGTATAGTGCAGTGGTTTAAGGCTCTGAGCTGCAAATCTGGTGACATCCAGCAGACCAGATCTGGGGTTGAATCCCACAGCTTTCACTTGCATATTGTGTGACTGTGAACAAGTCACTTAACTTCCCTGTGCTCCCAGGTCGCTCCTGTAAAATAGCTTTCAGCTTAGTGTGCTACTCCTGGTTAAACAACTACATAAAAAAATATATATACAGGTGTTCACATTTCT
Organism: Neoceratodus forsteri; assembly: GCA_016271365.2. NCBI lineage: Eukaryota > Metazoa > Chordata > Ceratodontiformes > Ceratodontidae > Neoceratodus > Neoceratodus forsteri. The sequence continues at coordinate 423,865,903 of CM057451.1, forward strand.
ATTTATTTTCACTTCTTGTGAGGGTGGGCAGGCCAAGAACTATGTCACACAGTTAAGGCAAATGGTTCATTGTAATGTGTGATGCTTGAAGAGCCCATGCTCTGGGGTTAGTGAGCACTGCAGTGGCATGGATTGCTGAACAATCAAACCTGCCCTAGATTAATCTGGGCAGTGGGTCACACCCCTTCTTCAGGCAGAGATTCTCTGACTCTCTTTTTTTATTTTAGTCAGGAGTGAATAGACCCTGAGGCAATCCTCCATTTGTGAGGTGTTTTACTGGAGTTCACTTGCCATTCAGGAGGTCCTCCTTATCCCACCCAACTCTGATATCCCCACACCCATGTTCAACAATGGGGCTGCTTACCCCTTACCACATGGGCCATTAAAAAAGGGCAGATCTGCTCTGCAATTGTGTAGCAGTGTGGTTGTTTCATGTAGTGTGAGTCAAGGATTCAAGCAAACACACCAGGAGGAGAGGTGACCACCTTCTAGCTGGACACCTACCTCAGCCAATTGATTCCACACTATTAGATCTCATTCTCCTTGTAAGAGAGCTGGCAGACAATAGGGACTCTGATTGATGGGATTACAAGGCCTAATGCCAGCCCACAGTGTTGCTAGTAAATTCACAGGTAGGTAATGCTGGCAACTGGAGTCTTTCATTTTCCACACGGAATGCCCCGAGCAGGATTTAGCCAGTCTATACTTTCTTACATTTAAGCAGCCTGCTCAAAGAGGGGAAAAGTGGTCCCTCCCACATGAAGCATGCAATGGAACTTCCACAGAATGGTGGAACATCTGTGTACTCCCCCACTTCTCACCAGTCCCATCCCCACTTCTCTGCTGGGCTCCCAAGACTAAGACTACCTTCAGCCGCAAGTGAGTATGGCATGACCAGTTCCATACCTGCGAGATGCCCTTTCCATTTAATAGGTGGGCATGGAGGCAAGGGCTTCTGACTAGGGGCACAATGATGGCAAGTGACCGCTCTAGTTACCAAAAGGTGCAAGGTCAAGAAATCCAAACACAACAACTAGCAAAAGCCAGAACTCTTGTGGCTGCCAAAGTGATTAATTTATTTTATCACCACAAGTGCCATACATGGAGAGAACATGTCCCTGACCAGTTTTGCAGTGACGTGAATCCTTAGAGGGATAGTTTCCACCAATCACAAGTGATCTTTATACAGTAGTTACAAATCCTTAAAGGCACAGTGACACATAATCAGTTGCAAATCTCAAACTATCAATGTATACTGAACATATAAATATATATTGCATCAATTATGTGCAAGAAACAAAGTGCCTATAGAAGAACTGTTTAAAGACACATTCCTGTAATTCAACACTATGAAATCTATTTTTTGCTTCACCAAACATTGCAATCAAGTCTAATTATTTTAGGTAGTTTAAACTGCCGGAGCACATAAATGAACACTTCCTCAGGTACCAGTAAGGGAATATATAGCCACTTATTAGTAAACACTATCATATTTATAGTGGGGATCTGAAATTTTAAAAATATAAGTTATTTATATATTTACAACACCAACCAACTTTTTTCAACTGTTTTCAAACACAGACAGTTTGTTAAGTTTCTCCTACATACTGTATCTCTCTATTATCTGAAGTGAAGGTGGGGGGGTGTTTTTATACAGGTTATAAAACATTATAGTCATATTGTTCTTTTTACTTTTTTACCTTTTCACAAATTTGAAAAGCTCTATTCTGTCATTTAAACCTGGTGCATGCAATGCTTCCAGTGTATATATCCAGTATGAATCCCTTTGTAGCAACTTCTCATCCAAATCCCCACCTCATGGACCCAGGCTAACCTGTTTCACCCCACAGAATTTAAACACAAGACTACCAGTCATCTGCCTTTTACAGTGTCGGGCCAGGGTGTTTTTTACATCACCTCCAGCTATGCTGAGCGGTGTTTACCTATCCGTACCTTAAATGGTCTGGAGGTTTTCCCAACAGAAAATACACCACATTCACAGACAGCTAAATAAACCAGGTAAGGCATCATACAACTAAAGAAAGACCTACAGCTACAGACCACTGTGAAATTAACTGTAGTGAAAGTTTCAGTTCTCAAACTAGAGGCACAACATTTACAATTACCACACGGGTATGTGCCATGGGGGTGGTACAGCCAGCAACCTTCCTGCTGTTTTTTATATACTGGCTGATAACTTAGAAACATAGACACATAGATGATGATGGCAGAAGAGGATCACAAGATCTATCTAGTTTGCCCAAATAGATGCTATCTACCCCCCTTCCCCAGTGAATGATACATTTGTGCCTGTAACAAGCTCTCTTGAATCCTTCATCCATTTTTGTGCCCACAGCCTCATGAGGTAGGCTTTACCAGGTGTCCACAACCCTCTCAGCGAAGAACTTCCTTGTGTTGGTCCTGAATTTTCCCCCTTTCAGTCTTAGATCATGCCCCCTTGTTCTACTACCTTCCTTGACATGGAATAGTTCCTGCATCCACACCATATTTATACCCTTGATGTACTTGAAGGTCTCTATTATGTCTCCCCTCTCCCTCTTCTGCTCCAGCGAGTACATATTAGTTCTCTCAACCTATTTTTATTTTCATATGTTTTCTGATGTATCCCCTTTATCATTTTTGTTGCCCTTCACTGCACTGCACTGTCTGTAACCTATCAGTATCTTTTCTGAGATGTGTTCTTCAAAACTGGATGCAGTAATCCATGTGGGGTTGGACAAGTGCCTTATAAAGTGGAAATATCACTTCCCTCCTTCTGCTCATGTTTCCCCTCCCAATGCATCTATAGTCCTGGTATTCTGCTGTAAGGTGGTCCCAAAGATTCCTGCCCCTCCGGTACACTACCCTTGGTGGCAAATGTGTGGCCTCTTCAAGTAATAGATCCTTCTGTGATATATTCCAGTTGTTTCTTCTAACTTTCTCTGTCTCTTTTGAATGTCTTGTATAAGTGGTCACAAAGTGTATCCATTCTGGCTCTGCTTGCTTTTATTTAACTATTAATAGGTCCCCCATCCATATTACAGGATTCTGATAAAACAGAAAACAAATTTCATAGTGCTGAATTATAGGAATATGTCTTTTTACAATTGAATAGGGAGCTGGCCGACCAGATTGGAAGAATCTGTTGGAAGGGGAGACACCATAGTGATGGGGGATTTCAACTTCTCTGGGGTGGACTGGAACACCCCAATCACCACGTGTGCAAAGGAGAAGAGATTACTAGATGCATTTCAGGACTGCTTCCTGGTGCAATTGGTCCACCAGCCGACTAGGGAGGGTATGACTCTGGACCTAGTATTAACAAACTGGGAGGCTGTAAGGGATCTGGGAGAGGAGCACCCCCTGGCTGGAAGCGACCATCATATGGAGTGGTTCACACTCAAAATGGGAAGGATAACAGGAGGAACAGGTACCAGGGTGATCGATTTTAAGGGAGTGGACTTTAAAAGGATGGGGGATATTTTGGTTGAACTTCTGGTAGGAATTCAGACATGCATGAGTGCCAGCCAAAAATGGAATATCATTAAGAAAGGGCTGTAAGAGGCTACTGAGGCCTGTACCAGGACACGTAGCAAGAATGGGAGAGCAAAGAAGCAGAGCTGGCTGACTTGGGAGGTAATGGAAGGGGTAAGGGCCAAGAGAAAAGCATTTTGGAGGCTTAGGAAATTGGAAGGGCAAGGGGACAAAGACGAGTGCAAAAAAAAGAAGTCCAGGGAGATTACCAGGCTAGTCAGAGTGGACAAGACTTCCAGAGATCTGAGACTGGCACAGGGAATCAAGGAAGGGAAACGTATTTATTCAGATATATTGGTGAGAGAAGAAGAAGCAAAGATCAGATTATGAAGATAAAGATGGGGGGTGGGTGGAGAAGGGGGAGGACCAGGCAGAATCACTGAATGAGTACTTCTGCTCTGTGTTCATAAAGAAAAGAGGGGGGCATATACATCATGGGAAGGGTGGAGGGGGCAGAGGGGGTGACTGATATCAGAATTACAGAGGACAGGGTGCTGTAGGGACTAACAGCACTTAGGGTGGACAAGGTGCAGGAGCTGGATGGCATTCTCCTTAAAGTACTTAGGTAGCTAGCGGAGATCCTGGTGGGACCACTGGCAGACCTGTTAAGCACATCACTGGACACAGGATGCATGCCGCAGGACTGGAGGATGGCCCATGTGGTGCCAATTCATAAAAGTGGACTGAAGGATGATCCAGGCAACTACAGACCAGTGAGTCTCACTTCAATCGTGGGGAAACTCGTGGAGTCAATCCTAAAAGAGAGAAAGGTGACCTTTCTGGAAGACGATAGGCTCCAAGATGGCCATCAGCATAGTTTTGTATTGGGCAGATCCTGCCAGACGAACCTAGTCAAGTACTATGATTGGTTTATCAGGAAACTGAACAGGGGCCATGCACTGGATGGGCTATTTTTGGACATCAGCAAGGCATTTGACTCGGTGTCAAATGGGAGGCTGGGGGGAAAACTGGAATACATTGGGGTGGGGACAAAAATGGTCAACTGGCTCACCACTGCCTGAGGGGTAGGCAGCAAAGGGTGGTGGTGGGGGAACTCTCATCACCAAGGGACATTACGAGTGGGTGCCCCAGGGTTCAGAACTGGGACTGGTGCTGTTTTCATTATATTCATAACCAATATCTCAAACAGGATCCAGAGTAGGATCAGTCTGTTTGCAGATGATACTGAGATCAGTGCTGTGGTAGATGACATACAGGGGTGGAGGGGGATGCAGGAAGACCTGACCAAACTACAGGCATGGTCAGAGACATGGCAGTTGGGGTTCAATGCCAAGAAGTGCAAGGTACTGCACTTTGGAGCAAGGAACCAGGGGAGGAAATATTAGTTGGGAGGAGTACAATTGGAAAGCACAGTGAAGGAAAAGGATCTAGGGGGACTAATAATGGGGAATATGAACCACTCAGTTCAGTGCAGCAAGGTGGCTTCAAAGGCAAACAAGATGCTGGGATGCATGACGAGGGGAACCCCCTCCAGTCACAGAGAAGTGATTCTACCCCTGTACAGGTCACTGGTCAGGCACACCTAGAATACTGTATGCAGTACTGGCGTCCATTCCTGAAGAGGGACATCAGATTGCCGTAGGGGGTGCAGCATAGGGCAACAAAGATGCTACAGGGACTAGAGGGAAAATCCTACAAGGAGAGGCTGGGAGAGCTGCAAATGTATTACCTGGAAGAGAGGAGGGATGGGGGATATGATCAACACCTTTAAGTAACTAAAGGGTAATAACAGGATTAATACAGAAGGGATTCTTCCAATCAGAAGGGGAAGGGACATGAGAGGGCATCGGCTGAGATTGGAGGGGGGGAGATTCAGGAGGGAAATCAAGAGACACTTTTTCACAGAAAGGGTGGTAGATTGGTAGAACACTCTGCCTCAGGAGGTGGTATTGTGTAGAACAGTGGGAGGATTTAAGAGAGGGACAGAGTGAGGGAGGATGGTTATGAAGAGGGGAGGGGAGAGGGACAGCTGCAAGTTGAGGGACTAGCGGCACAATCGAGCCGACTCGACAGACTGTGAGGCCTGTTTCTGCTGGCATTTCATATGTTTGTATGTTCATATCTAATTGTTCTTTATGCACTTTATTTGTTTCTTGCACATAATAGATGAAATACATATTTATATGTTTTGTATACATGATAGTTTGAGATATGTAACTGATTATGCATCACTGTGCCTTTAAGGATTTGTAACTATAAAGGTCACTTGTGACTGGTGGAAAGTATCCCTTTGAGGATGCAAGTCAGTGCAAAACCGGTCAGGACATTGTGTGCTCTCTGTGTATGGCGTTTGTAGTGGCAAAATATATTAATCACTTTGGCAGTAATAAAAGTGTTGGCTTTTGCTCATTTTCCTTCGGACTAGGGGGCCTACATCCTCCTCAGCTTAAACCCTTCTCCCAAAGAACAAGTTACTGAAGAACATCACAGAATGATACTGCTATGTCCACAAAGGCTTTTCTTACTGTTGCAAGGTTTGTTTAGTTTTATTAACATGTTAGTACAGTTTGTGTAATATTGGCTGTATATCTCTAAGGTGCCAGCTTTTTGTTGCTTTTGCCTGGGGCAACAATTGCTTGGGGCCAAGGGCTGCAGACATCTTGCAGTTAGTTGCCCTTCACCATGCTGACCATCTGGTACATATATACTCACCCTTTAGTAGGATTAGGAATCTGGTTCAGTACATACTGGCGGCAGGTATGCTGGGCTGACCTCCAGAGCTGATAAAGAGTAGTGTTTTTAGTTTCTTTTAGTTTATTTAAATCCATTTTTTTTAATTGGTGTTTCTGAGCCTTGTGAGCTACCAAGCAACAGTAGCTGTTTTCTGATCGACAGTACGGAATGTTTGTTTGAGTTTATAGATAGGACTGAAATGAACCTAGAGTCCCTATACTCGTTATTACTATGAGTTTAGCTTATTCATCTGTTTTCATCTGCAACATTTATTTTGCTGTCCATTGACCCTTTTTGCCTCATTGTCAGCTGCAAGTTATTATCATGTCTGAATTTGTGACCGCTTACCTGTTTGGTTAAGGATTCAGGAAAGAGTCGTGAAGGAGTCCTCTGGAGAATTCATTGGTGCCATGGATGGGATCTGGAGTTGAGTTCTACAAGGTTAGAGAGCTGCATATGGAGAACTTGGGTGAAAGAGATTGATCCTTAGGCAACTGAAAGGAGTAGAGCAGGGATTCCCTCTGGGTCTTGGCCTTTGACCTGGTTGTGGTTTGTGGGGTAGCTGCCAAAGGGCAGCTGCAGCCGCTTAGTTTCTGTTCAGCTGTGCAACTGCAGGTGGGTGGCTGCAACAGCGGCCTGGTCTGAGATCAGGGCTAGATACCAGGAGGGGGGTTCCCTGCAGAAGTGGAAGTGTCCTTCTATCAGTCTCTATGGAACTCTTTCTGCTTGGCCCTACAGGCAGGAGAAGGATTTAACCAACATAAAGAATTGTCTGAAGGAGACAACTCAAGGTGGACTATGAATTCTGGTAAAATTCCGGACTTTATATTACTTATGGCTGACTTTTAGAATAAGTTACTTAAATAATCAGTTTATCTACTATTTGAAATTGGGCAGTTTCAATTCTGGTTCAAGGCTTAAAGAGTGAGAGTCCTGAAGTTTTGACTTTAATATCTGAGCTTAGGAGGTGGCAGGTTCTAGTTCTGACAGCAATAGTTTTTACATTGCTCATACACACTGATTTTCCAGATCTTCAGGAGTGAGAGTCCTGAACTTTCTGAATCTTTGGAGCCAGAGTTTTTGAGTCTGGCTGCGGTCATTATCTGGTCTAAGGAGGTGGGAGCTCCAAAGACTGGTGTTTATAAACATTCCGGACTGGGTGCCTTACAATATACAATTACCTACGGGGACACCAATTAGAATTTACACACTGATTTATGGACTACTCATTTTCCTAATAGTTTATATTAAATTGTTGGGGGGTTAAGGGGATACTGTGGGATATTGTTTTATGCTATTGTGTTTGGAGTGTGCTTGGTAGTATGTGGTTGTTTGTATGTGTGAGGGTGTGTGTATAAGTGGAGTTCTTTTGACTGTAGAAAATTCTTTCAGTTCTGTGCATTGTTAGTCTAGTTCTGGGTTATTATAGTGCTGTCAGTTTAGTTGTGGGTCATTGTGTGTTAGACTGGGTCACTGGTGGTCAGCCACTACTCTTCTACCAGGCTTAGGTACCTCCATCCTTTCAGCTGTCCTTCTCTGCCAGCAGAGGTGTATGGGCACTGCCAGGTATTGGGGATAGCTAGGAGGGGGAAGAAATGGGGAGAAATCTGGCTTGGTGGGGTAGTGGAGTGGGGTAGGCAGATCGGAGCAGTGGGGACAAAAGACGCTCTTGGGCAAAGTGAGTCCAGGAAAGGGGTCCTCCCTGCCTGGTTCCCATACCCAAGGGCTTCACCTTGAGTGGGCAAGTTGCTCAGTCTACCTTGTCCACCTATTCTACTCGGGTGATGTTGTGCAACACCAGGTCAATAAAAAAACAAGACAGCTATTACAGCTGATCTTGTTGGGACAACTGACCTGGCTTGCATCACTGAGACCTGGCTGGATGTGAATTTTGGCCCAATTTTGAAATCAGCAGTTCCAGCCGGGTACTTGGTGATACACCACCCAAGAGATGATTGTAGGGGTTGGGGGTAGCCATTTGTTTCAAGCTGTATCTGGGCCTTGTAAATGTCCCAGTGGGAGTGACCAGATTCTGTAAATGTATAGTGGAAGCAGGTGTAGGCTGTAGGATACTTCTCATCTACCATCCACCCAAGGGTGAGAAGGAATTCCTGCAGAAAGTCACGGACTTCATCGTCAACCTATCGTTGGAATCCCCCATATGGTTGATTTGGGGGGATTTCAGTGCTTGGATCAATGATGAAATCTCCCAGTTTAGACAGGACTTCCTCCAACTGATGAACTCATTGGGTCTTACATAGGTAATTACCTCTGCTACCCATAGTCATGATCATTCACTGGATCTGGTCTTCCTGCTGGGGATGGAGATCACCGATCTGGTGGTGGAGCTGGTCAGATGGCTGGACCATCACACTATAAGGTTCAGATTCAAGGCACCCCCCCAATAGACCTGCTTCTATGGAGATGGTCCGGTACTGCCTATTAAGGGGTTTGACCCCTGCAGGTCTTATGGTGGTGCTGGACCTATCAGGTGTGTCGCGTGTATGCTGAGAGCTGAGGGAACTGGCACTTGCTTATAATAAGGCAGTGATACGTGTCTTTGACTCTGTAGCTCCTGTCCATGTTCACCCCCTCACTCTTCGCCCAAACTGTCCTTGGTTTTATGGTACTTTGAAGCAGCTGCAGTAAGGGGGGTTAAAGTTTGGCGCAATGCTGGTGGAAATCAGGACTGATGGCCGACAAGCTTAGGTTGATAGCCCATTATAAAGAAAATCAATTAGAAATCTCCTTTAAGAAGGCAGAATTCTTGTCCAAGGAGATTGCTTTGGTGAAGAATCGACCTGCTCAGCTCTTCTGGACTGTTGACAGGTTATGCAATCCAACCTGTCTTCAGCCACAGGGTGCGTTATCACAAGTTAAGAGTGATAAGTTTTCTCTGTTCTTCACTGATAAGATTGCTACCATCAAGACCAAGATCCTATCAGCACCCTCAAATGGGCATTGTAGTGGTCAGCATAAGGTGGCAAGAACCTGGTCTACCTGATCTGATTTTGGCTGACTGGTGATCAAGAACATTGTGCAGGTTGTCCAGGATATGTGCCCAACCTAATGTAGTTTGGATCCAGGCCCAACATGCCTCCTAGTGGGGTGTGTTGAGGTCATTGGCCTGATCTTTGTTGAGATAGTCTGGTGTTCGTTGGATACAGGGGTGTTTCCTGACCCCTGAAGGAGGTGGTAGTAGTACCCCTCCTGAAGAAATCTTCCCTCGACTCCAACTGCTTAGCAAACTACAGACTTGTCTCTAACCTGCCTTTTGTGGGTAAGATTATTGAGAAGGTGGTTACAGTGCAGTTGGATGACAATTTAAAATCTCATAATGTCTACAATCCTCTCCAGTCTGTGTTTAGGAAGAGGCACGGTACCAAGATAGCCCTGGTTCGGGTGCTTAATGATCTCCTGATAGCAAGAGATTGGGGGAGCAGTACTATCCCGGTCCTTCTTGATCTCTCTGCAGCATTTAATACTGTAGACCAAGGGGTGATGCTGGAATGCCTGTAGATAGATAGATAAGAACTTTTATTTTTTGACAGGTAGATAACTTTGAGGACATGAGGCCCTGTTTATTAAAGTTGTCCTGTTTCAGGTCATGGTTTCAAAAATACAAATCAACGTGTAATAAAATATTACAGGAACAATCTTAAAAACAGCACTCACTTGGTTTTTCCAAGCAATGCATACAAAAGACATAAACACACAATATACTATAAATCTCGGTTAAAAAATTATATCTTGAAAATTGGATTTACCATGAAATAGACAAGACAATATATATGAACTATAGTATAAAGCAGTTTACATAAATATCTGATCTGGGAGAGGATACATTGGAATTAGAAGGGGGGGTCCGGTACAGTTCTCAGATGGTTTTGATCTTTTCTCAGTGGCAGGACTCAGAGAGTGGTGTTGGGGATTTATTCCTTAGCCCCCTCTTCCTGTCTTGTGGGGTTTCGCAGGGCTCTGTGCTGTCCCCCATATTGTTTGCAGTGTATATGCTGCCATTAGGAGACATTATAAGGCAGTATGGGCTGAGTTTTCACTGCTATGCAGATGACACTCAGCTGTACATGTCTTTTGTGCCCAAACATAGTGGAGCGATCTCGGTATTTAACAGCTGCCTCGCTGAGATCCAGGACTGGGTGAGTGCCAATTGGCTGAAGTTGAACTTGGATAAGACTGATGTGTTGGTAGTGGACCCAGGTCACAATGAGCTTGGGTTATCAGTGGTCAACCTTCTGGGCTTTGGCTTGAGGGTGACCAGCTGTTTACCTCCTACTGGTCGCAAAATCTGGGTGTGTTCGACAGAGACCTGACACTAAAATCTCAGATGTCTGCTGTTGTTAACACCTCTTTTTTCCATCTGAGAAACATCACCCTGATCAAGCACCTGGTCCCACCTGTTGATCTTCCAGCACTGGTCCAGTCCTTTGTAACCTTATGCCTTGATTACTGCAATGCCCTATACCTTGGCTACCAGGAGCTGATATCCACCGATTGCAACTAGTGCAGAATGCAGCAGCCAGGTTGTTGACTGGCCTTTCAAGATTTTGCCCTATCATTCCTGTGCTCTGTGACCTGCATTTTCCGCCTGTGCATTGGCGGATCACCTTTAAGGTCGGGTTACTGACCTATAAAGCCCTACATGGACAGGGACTGCACCTCCTCTGCTCTCTCTGCTTCTCCAAAGAGGGATTGTTGGAGGTTCCCAGGGTTTGATTAAAGACCTCTGGGGCCTGTTATTTTGCTTTTGTGGCCCCTACCCTGTGAAACTCTCTACCTCATCGGATTAGAGACCGCCTGACTACTGAGACCTTTAAAACTGCACTAAAGACCCATCTATTTCAGCTGGCTTTTCCTGATCCTAGTGATAGCTAATGTCTGTGAATCTGATTTTGATTATTTTAACTGTGTGACAGCTAGTTTTATTCTTATGACTATTGTCAATGTTTGATTCTATTTTATATATTATTGTTTTCTGGATTTTACTGTCTTTACTGTACAGCACTGTGATCTTTGGAACAGTGCTTGAAAGTAAAGTGATTGATTGATTGATTGATTGATCGATAGATTGATTGATACTACATAGCAAACTTTGCTCTGATACTCTCATTGCTACTGGTCTGTTTAAGTGGGTAATGTGGAATGTCAAGGGACTGAATCCCTGTCAAACAATGGAAGATTCTGGATCATGTCTGCAGGATGGGGGCAGGGATCTAATTTATTCAAGAGACCCACATCACGTCATCTGAGACAGCCAAAGTTCAAATAAGCGGAGTCTCTCAGGCTCTCAGCAATACATATAATTCTAAGAGCGGAGGGATTGCTATCCTGATGCACAAAAATGCTTCCTTCAAAGCAGGTCAGGTGACTCAAGACCCAGTGGAGAGTTATGGGATTGTACAGGGACTGCTGCAAGACATGGCAGTCACTTTATGCAATGACTACTGTCCTAATAAAACTGATGCTGCCTTTTACACATCCCTAGCTCAAATGCATCAAACTCAACTCGGTAGGCAGTTGTTAGTGGGAGGGCATTTTAAGTTCACAATGGATGCTTTTCTAGACAAGAGCACCACTCCAAATGGACCACGCATGTCGGCTTTGCATGTGCTTACTAGTGTGGCAGTGGAGATGTGTCTTACAGACATCTGGCAGCTAGTACACCCCCAAGAGTGGGACTACAGTTTCTATTCACCTCCACACCAGTCATTCTCCAGGATAGACCTCTGGTTGATCCTACACCAATGGGTCCCTGAGGTTTCCAAAGCAGGCATAGTTGTGGTAATAATTTCAGACCATGTACCAGCCACCTTTGCATGGCTACCATTAGGTATGGAAGCCCTGTTAGACAAACTATGGACGTTCAGCACCTCCCTATTACATGACCCACTTTTCTGTCAAAAGTTCCAGCAGGGACATCCTTGACTTAAACTGCCCAGGAGATACTACCGCAGCCATAAGATGGGATGCCATGAAAGCATTTATATGGGACATAAGCATAAGCTACACATCCCTTTCCAAAAGGCAAAAGGTCAAAGACCTCGAGGAACAACTGGCCACCTCAAAAAAAAAAAAAAAACTACAGGAGACCTCTAGAGGAAGTCAGAATCCCCCCAGCCTTTTGCCAGATATAATCAGCACCCACTATAAGAGCTGTCTCCACCTGCATCAATGTGCAGAGTATGCCCTGTTCAGATTATACCAATCCTTCTGGGAATCAGGGAAAAAACCAGGGCAGTTCTTAGCATACCAGCTAAAGAAGCAACAAGAGAAATTCAGAATAGTGGCAATCTGCACCCTTCCCGGGTGACCTAAAAACCAAAGCAGTAGTGATTAACCAAGCCTTTGTGGACTTTTATTTAGCCCTGTACAGACAAGAATAGGCTCTGTATGAAGTAGTGCTCTCCACTTTTGATTCCCTGCAACTCCCTTCTTTAATCAATGACCTTAAAGAAGAATTAGAGGCCCTTTTCACACTAGAAGAACTGGAGACTGCCTTAAGGACAATGCCAACTGGGAAAGCTCCTGGGCAAAATGGCCTCCCAGCAGGATTCCTTAGCACCTTCAAAGACCTGTTGCTACAGCCACTAGCAGATCCCCTGACTAAAGCTTGCTGGACTGGGACTTGTTTTAAAACCATGGATGAGTAGAGGTGTGCCAAGTTGGCTAACTGCTTCGTGGATTAATTTGAGAATTCACCATAATTCATAACGTTAATCCATCCTCCAAAGTTCCAATTTGCAATATAGGTCTAACTTTGTGAATAGTGAATTTGATGATTTTGCCTATGTAGTTGGGTGAAGTTGAATGAAGTTCAGCCCACAGGTGAAGTGTGTGATATCCCGTGCCATTTTTAACCCCCTACTGCATCTATAAATCTGTTGAGTTGGTGAACAGCCTTAACAGCATTCACCAGAGGAGTGCAACTGATTACTTTCAGGGCTGTAGTCTGTGCTGTTAACCAAGAGGTTTTAAATAAACTAAACTCTTGCATTTGTGGAAAAAGCAGTCTGGTTGAAGAGCAGCTCAGTGAGGGAATGGATAGCTGATCGGGACAGCACTGAGGATCAGGGAGTAGTGCAAGTGCCTTGCTGTGATTTCCCTTCCACCCAATCCTAGCCAGTACCATTCTGATAGGCACTGAGCTTGACTGACAACTGGTACTTCTTGTATGAAAGCAGGAATGGTGGGATCAAAATGCATAGGGTAGAAAAAAATATAGCCGTTCCTCACATGGAGGTCTGATTGGTGCATAGGACCGCAGGTCCAAGAGTCTATCAGATTGAAATACATGGGAATCATCCTCTACAGGGCAAGTGGAGTTATAATGGGTGTAGTAAATTGTCATGGCTGTGGGACACTCATCACCAGGGGATTTCTCTGGTGGGTGGGTCATTGCCCCATATGTAGTACTTTCAGAGAACTTAGGGCTTAGCTGAGAGCAGCATGAAATGAAATAGCCAGGCTGCAGCATCGGCTAGTCTGGAGTTCATCCCCTCCACATCAACTTCCTCAGGACCTACTGTTCCAGGGGGGTGGAAGACAGTGGGTTGGGGGAGGAGAGAAGTTGTTAGGATGAACAGGTTGAACCCTGCTTGGCCCCAGGCTTCCTCCGCTGTAAACCATTTTGCACTCCTGGTGGAGGTGCAGGATCCTGACTCCATTAGGGGGAAGATCATGTCAGGTGGTAGAACTGGCCGGAGCAGGGCGTTGGCATCCCAAGGTAGCCAGAAAAATATGCAGATATTAGAAATGTAACAAAATTCTTATTGTAGGTGACTCAATGATAAGAGATGTGGAGAGCCACTTGAGTGAAGAGGCACAGACCTAGGTAACAGTCAAATTCCTACCAGGAGCCTCGGTGAACAGAGATGCAGAACACATCAGGAAGATGGTGGACAGAGGTGGAAATGGAGGACTCATAGTACTAGTGCACCTCAGCACTAATAACCTAGCAAACCAGATGGTGGAGGAAACTAAGCAAAGCTTTGTGAAGCTGTGTGACTGGTTGACTACTTGTTCATTCTCACTGGCCTTTTTGGAGGTCCTCCCAGTAGGGGGTAAAAGGTCAGATACCAACAGAATCAGGAACAAAAAGACTGAAGAACTCAACACATGGTGTCTGGAAAAGAGTTATTTCATCAGAGCCTGGGGGAACTTTTGGAAGAGGAAGTTCTTCAAATTTGATGGACTTCACCTAACAAAGGAAGGGGTGAGTATGCTAGGACTTAAATGCAGCATCTTTGTGGGATGTTTAAAATAGGAAAGGGGGAGTTTGTGGCTGGGGAACCTATCAGTCACAGCACGGAAGATAGGAACTTAGCTGACACTCCCCTAGAAAGACGGAACACTCTACCTCAAACTGCAAGCAACAGTAGAGTACAAAAGAGTTCATGGGGGGATAATTAAGGGGACCAAGAAACCAAAAGAAGTAGATGAAGCCAAAAGGAGAAAAGAAAGTGCTTCTGCTGATGCCTGGAGAGGAGTGTGCTTCAATGCAGAAGCCTAAGATATAAAGTGAGTGACCTACAGGCAATAATGGCAGACATCCAACTAGACCTGGTGGCAATAACAGAAATATGGGCTACAGACAATAGTGAAGGGACCTCTTGATCCTGGGATATTTACCCTATAGAAGGGTCAGGAAGAGAGTTGGGGGTAGGGGTAGCACTTTATGTTAAGGAAGGGATAAGAGCCACGACACTCAACTTTAGCAAAAAAGTAGGTGTAGAATCCCTGTGGGTGCAAATCAGCTTGGCATCAGGAAGAAAGATCTTCTTTGCAATCATATACAGGCTACCAGGGCAAGCAGAGGATAAACAGTAGGTACTTCTGGAAGAAATCAGAGGCATGACACAAAAAGTGGAAACAGCGATGGTAGGCAATTTGAACATGCCCGACATTGACTGTGGTATCCCCTTGGCTAGAGACTCAAAAAGTCAAAAGGTGGTCAAGGACTTACTAGACTTCCTACTCACCCAACTAGTTAACACTCCAACTAGGCTTGATGCCATCCTCACTGTAGTCCTCACAAACTCAGAGGTGGTTGGTGCTGTTAAGGTTGGAGAGCCACTGGCTAATAGTGAGCACCATTCTGTCTGGCTTGAGTTGTCCTTAGATGATGTAAAATCTAAGTCTAGGATGGAAATCTTGAACTTCAGAGGAGCTGACTTCAATAGGATGAAACAACTAGTCAAGGGAAAACTGTTGGGGATCCACAAAAAATTGGAGGTAGAAGACATCTGGGGGCAGGTTAAACAAGCCATTCTAGAAGCCACCAAGCTGTGCATAAGGATGGTGACAAAAAGGAACAGGGACAAGAGTCCCATTTGGTTCATGGGCCAGGTCAAGGAAGCAATTACTATAGGAGCAGAAGGGAAGCTTTTCACAAATATAGAACAAACCAAGGAGACTGTGAAAGGGACGACTACACTCAGAAAAGCAAGGAAGCTAAGAGGGCAGTGAGAATGGCAAACATGGCAGCTGAGCTTTGGATGGTGGGTGGGGTCAAATAGGGGGACAAACACTTCTTTCGGTACATTCAGGAGACGAGGAAAAAGGTAGGGGGATAGTTTGGCTCTTAGATGGTAATAGGATCATTGACGATGATGAACAGACGGCATCTGCTCTAAACGACTTTTTCTGTTCGGCATTCACCAAGGAGCACAATGGACCAAAAGTGGCATAAAAGCCAATGATGGGGGGTCCCGAGAATGAAGACACAAACATTCACCACAGACAGGGTCAGGGAAGCACTGGTGCACCTCAAAGTAGGCAAAGCACCTGAACCTAATTGACTGCACCCAAGGGTGCTGAGGGAACTTTCCGAGGAATTGATGGACCCTTGGCACTTTTGTTCAACCGCTTATTACATAGGGAAACTGTGCCTATGGACTGGAAAAGTGCAGATGTAGAACGTCTCCACAAGAAAAGGAGTAGGGAGGAGACTGGTGACTACAGACTCATAAGCCCCACATCCATAGTCAGGAAATTAATGGAATCATTAAACAGGACAGAGAAGAATACCTGGAAAGGAATGGATTTCAGGATGTGAGACAACATGGGTTCATAGAGGGGAAGTCATGCCAGACAAACCTCATTACAGTAGGTTCTTTGGGTGACTAAAGAATTGGATAGAGGCCACCCAGCGGATCTACTCTACTTCAGTTTTAGCAAGGCCTTTAATTCAGTGCTGCATGAGCACCTACTATTTATTTATTTATTTAGCTTTTGTTGACCGGGTAAGTGCACTAGACAAATCCTGCCTATTTTCAGGCACGACCCGGGGGAAGGGATATAGATGAATGCCAACTGACCTTGAACCAGAATAAGCTGTACTAAGGAAGTTAGAGCACCTAGGCACACCTGGGAGCATAGTCAGGTGGGTGGGAAGCTTGCTGAAGGACAGATGGCAGAGAGTAGTGGTCAATGGGGTGAGGTCAGGAGAGGTCAGGAGAGAGGGTGGTCACTAGTGGGGTGCCACAGGGATTGGTCTTGGGTTAGGTCCTTTTAATATGTTCATTAGTGACATTGGTGAAGGCACTCAATGACCCTCTTTGCAGATGACACTAAGTTAGGTGGTAGGGTTGACAGTGCCAAGGCAGTAAAGGACCTGCAGAAAGACCTGAAAAATTGGAGAGATGATCCAATGTTTGGCAGCTGAAGTTGAACGTGAAAAAATGCAAGGTGTTGCCTTTGGGTAAAGGGAACCCAAAAGCAGAATACTGGCTTAATGGGGTCCAACTCAGCCCCTCACATGAGGAAAGGGATCTTGGGGTCATCATATGTGACATTCTTAATCATTCAAGCCAATGAAACAAAGCTTATGACAAAGTGAATAAAATGCTGGGATGTACAGGGAGAGGTTTTGACAGTAAGGACAAAGAGGTAATCCTCCCACTGTATGAGACCTCACCTGGAATACTGTGTCCAGTTATGGAGCCCTCACCTTAGGAAGGACAAGTATAGGTGAGAGACTGTACAGAGAACGGTGATCAAGATGGTTCAGGGCCTCCAGGGGCTTTTGTACAAGAAGCGACTAAGGACATTGAATATGTACTCTCTAGAGTCTAGAAGGGAGAGGGGTGATACGACTGAGACATTCAAATTTATGAGAGGCACTAATTAAATGCTCTACTCTAGAATTTTGTAATAGAATAGAAGGCTCAGTCAATAGAGGACATGAATGAAAACTACGGAGTGGGAGCTTCAAAAGAGATCTGAGGAAATATTACTTCACAGAAAGAGTCACTGAACCATGGAATAGATTGCCTGCCGAGGTGGTGCATACTAAAACCGTGGAGGCTTTCAAGAGAGGGTGGGACAGGGTAAGAGCTTATCTAGGTATCAAGAGTACAGGAATTGGGTAGGGCGGCTAGGTCCTGAGACCCATAGAAGGTCTCGGTAACCCTTGAATAGAGTTGATGTACCTATGGTCTCAATCTGCCATCATTTTAAATGTTTCTGTGTTTCTGTGTTAAGTTTGCAATGTATCATGGTGTAATATATTTTGGTGTCCTTTGCAGGGAGACTGAGTTACAGCACATTTATTCAGCAGCCAGGTGCTTCGTTTTTATTTGACACTGGTCCTGGTGGAACTTCATGGGCAGGAGCAAAGTCCTCTGTGTCACTGTCCTCAACTGGAGTGATGTCTTTGGCCACATTTGCTGGAAACTTGGAATGCAACAGGTGATCCACATATATATACGAACATATGAAAACACCAGCAGAAACAGGCCTAATGGTCTATCGAGTCTGCTCGATTGTGCAGCTAGCCCCTCAACTTGCAGCTGCCCCACCATCCCTCCTGCTCCTCTTAATTACCCCTGCCCTCACTCTGTCCCATCCCCTTTTAACCTCCCCCACTGTACTACAGGCTACCATCTCCTCAGCAGGGCATTCCACTTATCCCCACCTGTTCAGTGAAAAAGTGCCTCCTGATTTCCCTCCTGAATTTTCCCCAAACCAATTTCAATTTATGCCCTTTCGTGTCCCTCCCACTTCTAATCTGGAAGATCCTCTCTGTGTCAGTTTTGTTAATCCCCTTTAAATATTTAAAAGTTTCAATCATATCCCCCCATCCCTCCTCTCCTCAAGTAAATATATGTTCAGCTTGCCCAGTCTATCCTCATAGGACATAACCTCCAGACCCTGGATCTTCTTTGTCACCCTGCACTGCAGCCCTTCTAATAATCTGCTGTCTTTCTTCAGGAATGGGCACTGGTACTGCACCCAGTATTCCAGGTGCAGTTTGACCAGTGACCTGTACAGGGGAAGGATCACCTCTTTATTCCTGGAAGAGACGTCTCTCGCTATACACCCCAGCAGCTTGTTGGCTTTTGCTGCTGTCTTCCTACACTGTGCTGAGCTGTTCATATTCCCCTCTATAATCATCCAAGATCTTTCTCCTCCCCGGTGATTTCCAACTGAACCCCTCTGAGCTGTTAGCTCCTCCCCTGCTTCCTAGTTCCAAAGTGCAGTAGTTTGCACTTCTTGGTGTTGAACCCCAGCTGCCATGTTTCTGACCATTCCTGTAGTTTAATCAGGTCATCCTGCAGCCATTTCCACCTATATGTGTCATGTACCACAGCTCCTATTTTAGTATTGTCTGTGAATAGACTGATCTTACTCTGGATTCCGTGTGAGATATCTGCTATGATTATTCCAAACAGCACCAATCCCAGTACCAATCCCTGTGGCACTCCACTCGTCACATCCCTTGGTGATGAGAGCTCTACCTCCCACTACCACTCTCTGCTTCCTTTGCTTCAGTCAATTGGTGATCCATTTCACCATTTTTGTTCCCACCCCAGTATCCTCCAGCTCCACCCCCGAGCTGTCCATGCGGCACTGAATCGAAGGCATTGCTGAAATCCAAATACAGGACATCCACTAGCCCTTGTCCAGTTTCTTGCCCACCCAGTCATAGTACTCAACTCGGTTTGTCTGGCACAATCTTCCCAAGACAAACCCATATTGCTGAACATCCTGGATTTCATTGTCCCCAAAAATGCCATTATCCTCTCCTTCAGGATTGTCTCCATGAGCTTCCCCACAATCGATGTGAGGCTCACTGATCTGTAGTTCCCCGGCTCATCCCTAGGGCCACTTTTGTGTATGAGCACTACATGGGCCATCCTCCAGTCTTCTGGTACACATCCTGAGTCCAGATAGGCACTGAACAGGTCAGCCAGTGGTCCTGCTAGGATCGCTGCCAGTTTTTTTAGCACCCTAGGGTGAATGCCGCCTGGACCGAGTGCCTTGTCCACCTCCAGTGCCCTTAACCCCTCCAGAACCCTGGCCTCTGTAATCTCTGTATCAGTCACCCCCTTCCCTCCGCTGTCTGCCTCTCTCCTCCCATAAGGTATCTGATCCCCCTTTGTCCTTCATGAACACAGAACAAAAGTACTCATTTAGTGCCTCTGCCTGATCTCCCTCCTTCTCTACCCACCCCCATCCTTCTTAATCCTCACAATCTGGTCCTTGCTGTTCCACCTCTCCCTAATGTAGCTGAAGAAGTCCTTTCACCATCCTTAATACCTTGTGCCAGCTTCAGCTATCTCGAAGCATTGGCCACTCTGACCAGCCTGCTTACCTCCCTGGACCTCTTCATATACTCCTCCTTGTCTCCTTATCCTCCTGATTTCTTGAGTCTCTGAAATGCTTTTCTTTTGGCCCTCACCCCCTCCATAACCTCCTGGGTTAACCAACTGGGCTTCTTTGTCCTGCTCTTCTTGCTACATGTCTTTGTACATATTCCAGTAGCCTCCACCAGCACTGTTTTAATAATCTCCCACATTTGACAAGTATCCATGTTAAGCTGAACACTTGCCGGGTGCCTTCCCACAATCTCCCCCATTATTTTAAAGTCCTCCCCCTTGAAATCAATCATTCTGGTTCCCATATCTCCCTTTTCCCTTCCCATATTGAGCATGAACCACTCCGTATGGTGGCCACTTCTAGTCAGAGGGTCTGCCACCTCCAGATCCCTTACAGCCTCTCCATTTGATAATACCAGGTCCAGAGTTCTTCCTTCCCCAGTCTTTTTGCTGACCAACTGAACCAGAAAGTTGTCCAGAACTGCATGTAATATGACTTGTTCCCTTGCACTCATGGTAATTGGGGTGCTCCAATCCACCGCCCTATTAGATTGAAGTCCCCCAGCACCACTGTGTTCCCCTTCCTACAGACCCTTCTAATCGGATCAGCTAACTCTCTATTCAGGTCCTCCACTTGGGTTGGTGGTCTGTACACCATCCCCATCCTCAATGTCCTTTTCTTTGAGTCTTGGAACTGCATCAATAGGGCCTCTGTCCTGCCTTCCTCACCCTCTTCCCTAATGCACCATATCCCCTCTCACACATAGATTGCCATGCCCCTTCTCTCCCCTTTGCCCTCTCCTTCCTGAATATCCTATACCCTGGGATCATCATATCCCAGTCCCAGTACTCGATGGTCCACATTTCTGTGATGGCCACAATATCCACCCTCCCCACTGCCAACAGCACCTGTAACTCAGCTGGTTTGTTACCTCAGCTTCTCGCATTCAGTGAGACCACCCTCCATCCTGTCCCCTTCCTTTCCTCTCCTTGTTTCATCTCCCTCCTATTCTTCCCATGTGCAACTTCACTGAATCCTTCCTCTAGCCGGGGGTGTTTGTTTGGATCTTCTTTGGGATCCCTGCCTACCAGCTGTTCACCTGCCACACCCCCTACCTAGTTTAAATCCACCTTTGTCACTATATACCCCTCTAACTTCTGCTTTAATACCCTCTTCCCCTCCCCACTCAAGTGCAGCCTATCCTCAGCATAAAGATCATTATTCTCCCAGGTCCTGCCCAATCCACCTACTACCCCGTACCCCTTGAATTGACACCACTCCCTCAACCATGTGTTGAACTCCCCATTCCTCCCTTTCCTCACCGTACTCAAACAGGACACTGGGAGCACCTCCGAGAATGCCACCAACTCCCCTATCACCTTGCACAGCCTTCCCACATCCTCAAGCCTCTCTCTCACTACTTCTATCCTCTATCCTGCCAGGTCATTCATCCCCACATGCACCACTATATGCGGTTTCCTCCTATCCCTCCTTGCGCACTTTAGAATTGACTTCCCCACCTTGTCTGCCATTAACCCCGGTATGGACTCCACCCATATGTGACTATGCCTTCCCCCTTGATGCCCCATCTCATCCCCTTAAGTATGACGTCCCCCAGTACCAATACACCCCCTTCTTCATTTTTCACTCCTGTCCCCACCCTTCTACCAAAGGTTCCCATTTCTTGAGCCCCCCCATATTAGAAGCTCTACCATTAGCTCCAGAGGTTCCCCTCCTCTCCACCCTTGACCTATTCCCTTCCCCTTCACTGCTTGCTTGCGATCCTCTACCTCCTCCCCATCTGCCCTGGGCTCCCCCCACCTCTGCAATGAACCTCTTGCCCCCTCCACCAGTATTGCCCCTCTTCCCCTCCTCTTCCTGAGTACCGTCCCTTATGCAATCTCCTCCTGTTTCTTCTTCTGCCCCCTCCTGGAGCCCACCCTCCTTCTTCTCCTCCTCCACACCAGTGTCATCAGTACAGCAAATCTATTTCCTACCCCCTTAGTTCTGTTATGCATTGGATCTTCCCTCCTGAATTGAGTCCCCCCTCTGTGCTAGACCTGACTTGAGTTCACCCTCCATCATAAGGCATCCTGTCCAGTTTGCTCCCATCCCCTCCCCATCCCTTCCCTTGACCCATTGTTCCTCCCATGTAATGTCCTCATGTTAATCCCCTGTGAAGGCCCACCTGTCCTAGAATCCCCCCTTCCCTCATCCTCTCCAGCTCTCTACCAAGCCATCACATATCATACTCGAGTCTCTTCACCCTGTGACAGATTGGACACCCTACCAGCCTCCACAATATGTTCATCCATACCCCTGCCACACAACCACTGCATAGCAAAATCCTACCCACAGCTAGCACTATCTATTAATGAAACAAAAGATGATACAGTACTAGCTATATTAATTGTACCAGTCTAGCCCCATATCAACTATACCTGTGCAAGGCACAAGGCAATGTTCACCAAAGATACCTAAAACTACTCATAAGTTATATTACCAACTATACCTACACAGTACTGACCAGGGGCATCACCAGAGGTGTAAAGTTAGGGGGGCTAATGCCTTTTAGTCAAAATCCTAACAAAGCTACGGGGGTCCGGGGCATGACCCCACATACAATTTTGAAAACTGTACCTTCAAATGGTGGCTTTTCCTGCATTTTAATGGTGAAATATGTGTTTGAAAAGCCTGTTTATCATGACCTCTATTTACTGTTACATGTGGAAAAATGTGGTTACTGGATGACCAAGGACAACGGAGAGAGACACCACTCTCCAGTGGATCTGCTGGGAAGGTTACAAGACCTCAGATCAAGTAAGAGACCAGCCAGACACCATTATCCCAGCAGATCTGCTGGGAAGGTTACAGGACCCCAGAGCAAGTAAGAGACTAGCCAAACACCATTATTTCAGCAGATCTGCTGGGAAGGTTGCAGGACCCCAGAGCAAGAAAGAGACCAGCCAGACAAAATTATCCCAGCAAATCTGCTAGGAAGATTACAGGACCCCAGAGCAAGAAGGAGACCAGCCAGACACCATTATCCCAGCAGATCTGCTGGGAAGGTTACAGGAGCCCAGAGTAAGAAAGAGACCAGCTAGTCACCATTATCCCAGCAGATCTGCTGGAAAGGTTACAGAACCCTAAAGGAAAACAGTCAGACTCCATTATGTAAGAAATGTGCTGGGATCCTTAAGTATCCTGCCTTTTGAACTTAAAATGCTTGAAGCAAAATATCAGTGTCACACAATACAGGTTGCCCTTGTTTATTATCTTGCTGATCTTGGGAGAAGAAGCTCAACCCTCATGTTTATCATGGATGCAAATTCGTCAATCACTTCATCAGTGTCAAGTTGTCTGCTTTCTTTGCCCTGAATGTTGAGAATTCCAAGTGAACTCAATCTGCTGTTTTCAGTCTTGTTTCTCAGATATGTCTTAATACAACTTATGGCACTGAAGGAGCACTCACATACACGTGTTGTAACTGGGATTGTTAAAGCAATCTGCAGTGATTTATGCAGCATCGGATACATAATTTCTGGAAGTACATTATAAAGACTGGTCATATCTTGTGGACTTTCATTTTCTGGAAGCTATCTAATGAAGTTTCTTGATACTACTTGTTCCTCTTCCAGAACTGGACAGTCATATATCTCGTTAAGTGGCCTCAGTTTTTCCTGGTCTAAAAACGTGTCAGACTGTGGGTTGAGAGCATTGACAGCAACCATCAGTGTTTGGCTATGATTAGAAAACCTTCTGTCAATCTTGCCAGTCATTTTGTCAATCACAGGGTAAAAAAACACCAATTCTCAAATGCACAGCAGTTCTCTGTTCGTGTGATGCTGATGCACTTTGTTCAGTACCAGTTTTTGAAGTTGGAACAAATTCTTCCCACGTACGAGGTTGCTTCCTTTACCTCTGTGGAGTGTTTTCGGATATGTGTGCCCCATATTTTTCTGCCATATTTTCGACTTCCCTGTAGAGAACTAAAAATTTCTCTTCAGTACGAAATTCTGCAATTGTGTCTCTCAGATCAGATACAGCAGTCACAGCACATCCAAAGTCCAAAGCCTGAGTCTGAAGTAAATTATTTGTTCTATCAGCCACTGACAATAGTTTGTAAAACATTTTAATGAGAAAGATATTGCTGAATTCTAGAAGCTTGCTGTGGAGTCCTATGGCCTTTGCAGTTTCTCCTTCTTCACATTGTGATGGATGTTTTAGAAGAGCTGGGTAAGTTTCCATTACTGCCTTTGTTGCTCACTTTTGACAAGCCCACCTGGTAGAACTTAACCCTGGTATATCAAGAATTTTATTTAACCCAAGCTCCTTTTGAACATTTAAGAAACCCTGGTGAGTCTGGACAGATTTTGAAAAGAACGTGTGTATCTCTTGAAGCATGTCAAAGAATTTCCGTACAGGAAGAACTGAAGAACAGGCATCTACAAGGACCAAATTCAGAATATCCGCATAGCAATGAACATAAATAGCATATGGATGCTTATGACGAAATAGTTCCTGGACTCCATTTAAGTTGCTGCTCATAACAGACGCATTGTCATAAGCCTGAGCTATGCAAGTCACATAATTCTCATAGAGGTCCCAGTTAGTCAGCTTTGAACACAGTTCATTTGTCAGAATCTAGGCATCTAATGCTGTTACTTGACGGACACCCAAGCATTCCTCTACAGGGGAACCATGGTGAACACAAGGAAGGCAAATACTCATTTGTTCTCTGCAAGCGACATCTCTAGATTCATCAGCAAGTATTGCTAAATACTTTGCTTCTTTTACCTCATTTAAAATGTTCTCTTTTATTAATTTTGCACAACATTCTATCATCTGATTTTGACTGAGAGGTGAGAGATAGGTGGCAGTTCCTGGCATTTGAATTGCAAATTTTCCAATTCAGGATCAAACTTTTTTAGAAGATCAAAAGTCTCTAAAAATGTACCCGTCTGAGCTCCCTTCACACTCCCTATGACCTCAAAAGTCAGTTCCCTGTCTGCCAAACAACAACACAATCTCAACAATTCTTCTCAGGTACTCCCTGCACTTTTTAATATCTGCAATCATTGCTGAATCCATTAGCTGTATAATATTGCCTCGTTCTTTAGATTTCACATAAGCAGACCAGGCTTCCATTGCTCCTGTTTGTATTGTAGTTTGTTGGTGTTCCCTCACCTTCTTTATTGCCTTCTTCTAGTTGTTAAACCCTCTGGACATGAAAGCAGTGTCTGCGTGACCAGTGCAACTTGAAAATATTCTGCAGGCAAAGCAAAATATGGCATCATTGCTTACACTATATTCAAGCCATGTAAATGATGCATACCAGCTGCTTGAAAATGAACCCTTCTGCTTTCCAAAATCCCTTTCTGGAAAACTAGACAGCTTTGGCTGCATAGTACCAGCTTCTTTGGTTCCTAGATCACTGGGTACAACAGTAGCAGCAGGCGTAAATATCACTACTGATTCAAGTGCATCATGAGATGTTCCGGGAGATGATGATGTGTTCGCTACATCTTCAATTACTGGAACTTGCACTTCATATCTTAATGGCTGCTCTGGTTGCAGCTGCTGATCAGCACTGGGGTTCGGGGCTGGGCAGTTACTTTCTTTATTCAGATTTGTTTGATTTCAGAAGGAAAAAGTCACAGATACTCATTTTTAACAAGATTGATGAGTGTGTGCCAAGAACTAAGCAGCTTGTAAGAAAAATACCCTTTTATTGGGAAAAATGGATCTGGCATGCAGGGATGAAACTGTTTATCCTACAGACCTAATCTAAGTTAACAAAGAGGGCTCACAGTATGCAAAGTAATGAGTAACCCACTGGAAAACTGCTATTTAATACAATAGACAAAGCCTAACACACAGGGCTCACAGTATGCAAAGTAATGAGTAACCTACTGGAAAACTGCTATTTAATACAATAGACAAAGCCTAACACACAGGGTTCACAGTATGTGAAGTAATGAGTAACCTACTGAAAAACTGCTTTTTAAGACAATAGCCAGAGCCTAACACACAGGGCTCACAGTATGCAAAGTAATGAGTAACCAACCTACTGAAAAACTGCTTTTTATAAAAAAGATGGATTCTCACACAAAGGGCTCACAGTATGCAAAGTAATAAGTATGCTACTGGAAAACTTTTTTATAAAACAGATGGATTCTCACACACAGAGCTCACAGTATGCGAAGTTAAAGTAATGAGTAACCTACTGAAAAAGCTCCTACCATTCAAACCTCATCTGGTACCTCTGTCAGCCCTGCATTACACCCCTGGTATGATCACAGGAACCCACGACTTGTACCGTCTTGCACCCTGCCCACCTTTGTGGCACCTTGGGGTCCTCCTCATACTTGAAGTGAGCAGCTCCATGACGATCCCTCAAGCTGTGTATGTTCTCTGCAACCAGTCAAGACGCTCCCAACACTATGGCACTATAAAGCGCAGGAACATCACATACAAACAGGTCTGCAGCATGCTCAAATCCTTTCTCCTTTGATTATTACTTATGCTGCTCCTCCTCTCAGGAAATGTGCACCCCAATCCAGGTCCTTCTGGGCACCCAGCGGAAACTTTGATAAGGAGGGAAGGGTCTCTCACCCTGGCATCTATTAATGCCTGTAGCATCCTCAGCAAGTTAGACTCCCTTCAAGCATGGATTCAACAGCATAACCCTGATGTCCTCTCCATGGTTGAAATGTGGCTAAACCCTAAGATCCCAGATGCCTCCATCTCAATCCCTGGCTACTCCATATTCAGGCAAGATAGGGCTTCTAAACATGATGGTGGCTGTGCCATATACCTCAAGAGTACCCTCTTAGGTCACTCTATGCCATCACTTAACCTGGGCACCTCTGCTCAGATCCTCACCATCAAAGTCCTCCTTGGAGCTCACAATAAGGAACTCACTGTTTTCTCAGCTTATATATCCCCTAAGAACCAGGCCACTGACCTCAACAACATTCTGGAATGCATTAGGTGCTTGCATCATAACACAGAAACTATAATTCTTGGTGACTTTAATATTAACTGGCTCTGCCCTGAAGCTTCTGTATACAAGGATGCAGTAACAGCACAGCACCTCTCACAACTGGTCCTCACCCCCACCAGATGCAACTACAGGACCAGAACTCACACTACTAGATTGGATTCTGACTAACCACCCTGAATGAATTTATAATGTCACAGTCCTCCTGGACTCAATTAGTGATCACTCCCCTGTCCTCTGCTCTTGGTCTAACAAGTTTCTTAAACCCCCTCCCAAGATTCTCTACACAAGGGTAATAAACAAGGGGCACTTTGAGCTACTAAAATCCCACCTAAGCAGACTTGACTGGGCAATGCTGGATACACTCAATAATACTAACAAAGTCTTGGACTTGTTCATCGATCACTTTAACTCAGCCTGTAACATCTATGCTCCACTAAAAAAGATGAAGGTCAAAGGACAGTCGAACCCCTGGATTACCACTGAGCTTTTAACATGTCTTAAGCACAGAGACCACCTTTGGCAATGTGCGCATGCTATCCCATCACAAGGAAACATACAAAAATACAAAGCAGCCCGCAATGCCTACTCTTGCCTAATTCGGAATACCAAAAGTAAATATTTCAAGGAGGCACTGACCAACTCCTGTGGTGATGAGAAAACTTCTGGATCAACTTGAAAGAACTCACCGGCAAGGAACCTAAAGCACCCCCTACCATACTCAACTTACACGGCACTCCAACGCTCAACCTTGACACCATTACTAATACCTTCAATAATGCTTTCACGAACCTGGACAATGTGCTTCCACCTAATTTCTTCAACGACCCTTCCCTCAATGCCCTTCTTGAGACCACCTTAAATTCTCATTCAGCTCCACCTTTCTTCTTCAAAGAGGTTCCTCCACACGTGGCTCGTACCTATATCTGTAAAGCCATCTGCAAGTCTGGGTTCAGTGGTGACTCCCTTGACCTCAGACTACTGGCGCATGTTCTGGATGAGGTCACTGAACCCCTGATGAAAATTTATAACCTCTCGCTATGATTGGGCCAATTTCTTGCATGCTGGAAGCAGGCAACTGTCACACTGGTGCATACAAATGGAGACAGGTTTCTGCATTCCAACTACAGATCTATCTCATTCCTCCCCCGGCTATCAAAGGCATTAGAACAAAATAGTGTCAGACCAGCTAGTGGAATACCTGGATAAATAAGATGTCCAATGCCCTGAACAGCATGACTTCACAAAAGGGCACAACACCACCACGGCTCTTCTGGAATTCACAAGTTTCATTCACTACATGCTTGACAAAGGACACTGTGGTGGTGCAGTCTTCAATGACCTCACTAAGGCATTCAACACCGTTAATCATCCTCTACTTCTTAGGCAACTGTCCTACATTGGGGTCTCTAATTAGACCCTTCAATGGTTTGCTAGCTACCTCAAGGATCAGACCCAAAGGGTTAGGATTGCAGGTGTCATGTCTGATGTCAAGCCTGTCTGCTCCGGAGTCCCCCACAGGTACACCTGGAACTTCTACTCTTCTCCCTCTTCCTCAATAGGCTCCCTGGCATCTGCCAGCAAAAAATTCTACTCTTTGCAGACGGTGCAGTACTATTCTCCTCTGACCATGACACTAATCTCCTTGAAACACAGATGCAACTTGACTTCAAGCATGTTGAAGATTGGTTCACCTCGCATAAACTCATCATGAACTATAGCAAGACCAAAGTTATGACATTCTGTAATCCGAGGAGCAGGAACAAATCTAAGTCACTCAGTATTGTGAACAATGCCAGGCTTTTGCTTGAACACATCCTGGAGTTCAAATACCTTGGTGTCAAACTGGACAGCTCCCTCTCCTATACTTGGCATATTGACACTGTTGCCAATGCTGTTAATATGCAAATTGGATTGCTACCCAAACACAAGTCCTGTATGACTGTGAATCCCTTAAACTGGCCATCTACAGCTCTGTCACCTCTATCATTGACTATGGTTAGGCAATCTATGGCTCTGCTTCCTCAGCTGCCCTCCACAGAATCTCAGTCTTGCTCAACAAAGCCTGCAGACTCTTAACGGGCACTGCCAGAGACACGCACACATGTGACCTCTATACACAGACCTTTTGGCTACCACTCCTCAGCAGGATTCAATACCAGACCTGCCTGCTTACCAAGAAGATTCTCCTTGGACTCATGCCTCCTGGTGTGTGTAAGCTCCTCTCTGCCTTCAGTGGTACACAGCAAATGTGTAATGCCCAATCCCAAACCTTTCATGTTCCTAGATGCCGTACCTCTTTGGGTGAGTGGTCCTTCTACTATAGGGCTCCTTATTGGTTTAATACCATCAACAAAGAAGCACTTTCCTCCTCTACAATTGGACGCTTTAAAAAGAATCTCCAACTTTACCTCACCTCTACCTCCAAATGTGACCGCTTCTCCTAACTGACTGGTCCATTCTCTGACAAGAAGATCTTGACCTGGGTCCCGCATCCCTCCTGACATGACTCCCACTGGGAAATGTCTCCCTGTGCTCCTTTTCCCTTCTCCATCATTCCTCCCTCCTTCCCTTCCCCCTACACTCCTCCTCCACTGTTCTAACCCCACCTTTTCCACTTTTTTGATCCCCTCCCACCTCCCTTCTCCCCTTCATGACAAAGGCCTCTCAACCTGCCTCATCTCTCTTGCAATTATCAGGCCGTTTGTCCCCGTTCATCTTAATTCTCTTACTCTGCTGTATATTCTATCTGCCTACCTTCATTGCTCCCTACTAATAATCTTTATCTCTAAAGTAAGAATTGTCAACCTTGTCTATATTATGCCTGGTTACCATTACCAACCTTTGTATGTATGTTTCCCATTACTGTGATGTGGAACCTTTGTAAATGAGCAGCTCCTGCTCAAAGGTACTTTTAATCTGAGAGTTTAATAAATAAATATAACTGCTTTTTTTTATAAAAACAGATGGCTACTCACACACAGGGCTCACAGTATGTGAAGTAATGAGTAGGTAACCTATTGGAAAACTGCTTTTTATAAAACAGATGGTTCCCCTTGTAACCCTTGTTCATAAAAAAAGTGTCTGAAATTGAACTGGCTAACCCCTTCCT
Organism: Neoceratodus forsteri; assembly: GCA_016271365.2. Taxonomy (NCBI): domain Eukaryota; kingdom Metazoa; phylum Chordata; order Ceratodontiformes; family Ceratodontidae; genus Neoceratodus; species Neoceratodus forsteri. The sequence goes on from CM057451.1 coordinate 423,895,863, forward strand.
TGTGATATTAAGCTTGCCACAACACAAACACTGAGGGTCAGGGTAAGGTAATTTGGGAAAAAAAAAGTTCTGTTATTTTAATTCTAAATTTGTGAGCCTAAAAACATAAATCACCAAAGTGAGGTTCTTCAGGCTTTCTGAGCTGTCAGCTCTTCATTGGTCTAGTGCGCAATTTACTCAGTAAAATAGTAAATGTGGAAATAAGTTAAAAGTAAGAAAAAAATGCAGTTAGTAATGCTGCTGTATGGCAGCACTGACAACAGGTTGTCTGTGTTTGAGCTTTTCAATTTAACCTAAGACACACAAACACAACAAACCCCCTTGTATTTCACTCAGACAGAAAAAAAGGTAAAAAAAAAAACTATTTATTTAGCTCTCAAGCCACTCAGCTCAACAAGTGTGAGAGGGAGAACTTTAATTTTTTTCAAATTCAATCAAGTATTTTCAATGTTTGATTATGAAACTTTCAAGAAAATAGATCATCAATTGAATTCTAATTTGAATCTCTAATAGTCTGTCTGCTCTTTTGCTCACTCTGCCTCTACCAATAACAACTGTGTCACTAGTTGTTCTTGCACACAGCTGGACTACTAGTGTGTATCACGTGTGTGTTGGATAAGCACACCATGTGTTTGTGCACTGATTGACTCACTGTGCAAAGAAGCTGCTATGCTGTTGGTTGGCAGAATATGAGGTGGGTACCAGTCACAGAATGCAGAATAGAACCCTCCCTCCTCTCCTCCTCCTGTCTATCACCCCCAATCCTCCATTCAACTGACACCATTTAATTAAATCTTGTCCCCTCCCAATCATCAAGTCACTCAGATGATGGCACTGCCTCAGGTCCCCCCGGCCACACAATAGACACCTCAAGCTGATATGACTCCAGTACTTGTTCATGTCATCAGCACAGTGAGGTGCAACTTTGCAAGCCAGGAGCCTCCATGCTGCTAGTAAGTGGCGTGCTGCTGTTTGAGTGCTAGTTGACTTGAGCCAGATGCCAGTGAGGCTAGTGAGCCTGTTCAGTTCATCATTGTCACAAAAACGTATTTATAATTTTTTGTTCTTCTTGAAGTTGTCCCCAACCCTGGCCCCTGCCCATTGCCATTGCCATGAAGCCACATGAGTCATGACAGCACAGTAACAGTACTTGGCCTTACTGCTACTGAAAAAAAATTCCCCATAGCTCACTCAGCTGAGGTCCCTCCCATCTCTCTCCCGAGTAGTGACTCTGAGTCTCCATGCATGATCCTCTCCTAGTCTTTTCTCTCTCTCTGTTGATTTGTCTCCCATCCCAAGTGACTCCCGACTGGTGCTTGGTTGGGAGAGAGAGTGAGAGAGGAGAAACAAAACACACATTCTAGTCTTCTACTACTCCCCCAACCCCCACACTTCTACCTATCCTTTTTCGCTCGCTGTAACCCACGCCTGTTTCCCCAATCTCAGGTGAATTGTTATACAGCAGCACTTGAGCACTGAGCATATACCCTGTCCCTGGAAAGTAAACCCTTTACTCACTCACTTCACTTCAGGGACAAGCGCTTCAGTTCTTCTGTGTCGTGTTATCCCCTTGACCGTCACTCAGCTCAGCAGCTCAGCTCTTTAAAGTTCTTTCTTTGTCCACACCACACTCTGCAGCAGCCCTTACTGGACTAGAGACTTATCTCATCCGGGGAGGGGAGGGAGACTCGTACTACTAACTGTACCTCGCTGAGTGACTCCTACTTGTTCAATCTATAATCTTCTATAAGTCTGTCCTCCTTTTCCCAGCCCAGTCTGTGGTCCTGCATGACTTAAAATTAATTCATATAAAAAAAAAAAAAAAACATAAGGGCTTGCTCTCAGCTGCTGCTTCACTCACTCGCTACTAGCAGGTGGCTGCCTGGCTCACTGACACTGTTAGTCTCTCTTGGACTCTCGGACACTGGACGGACACAGACACAAATTAAAATTATTTAAAAATTTAAAAAAAATTCTACTGCACCTTTCTCTGGTTAGCCTAGCCTCTTAAGTTATTATAAACAGCACCAGAAACAATTAGTAGATGTCGTTTCTTAACTGTTAAATTCTGCAGTCACATCAGATGCGACTGCAGAATTTAAACAGCTAAAAAATAGTATTTAATTTATTTTTTCAGTGCAAATCAGTGGGGGGGCTTTAACGTAGATTGGGGGGTCTTTAGCCTCCCCAAAATCAATGTCGTGATGCCACTGGTACTGACCAAAAAATAACAGTTCTACAGTCACAGCCAAAGACATGACCAGATATTTCCTGAAATGTATGTGATATTTCTAGAGAAATGTCCTGCTTTCTTCATTTCCACAGTAGGGACAGCAGAGAGAAACTCTTTTAGAAATGTTGTGAAATATCTGGAAATATCTGGGCATATCTTTGGCTACTACTGTACCTAAAATGTAATACAGTACTAAAAATACCTATCTGCTGTATTACCCACTATACCTGCATGAAGCATAAAATACTAACTAAAAGTACAGTTATGTACAGTACAGTTATATAAGACAACATACATTTCTAAACTACCTATATGATTCCATACTACTAGACCTGCCATACTACTGTACCTGAAACTATACTGCTATACCTGAAACAACTGTCTAATTAGAGAGAAGTTCCCTGAAAGCTATCTAAGAATTACACTTCTGATACCAGTACCAACTGAAAAATATAGTACTCTATATGAGTTTTTTAACCAGTCCTGTCCCTACTTAAAAATTCAATATCAACTTCACTTACAGAGATGTATAAGATATACTATGCGAACAAGTCAATGTCCCATGTGAACTGCATAGATCAAAGGCCCAAGTGTTTTTACCACGCCAGGAATCAAAGAAATCTTGGGATGTCTACAGCCTTGAGCCATCACCCTCTCCACAGTATGGAAAATTTGTACTGGCTTGGCTGACTAATCATGACCCTTTTACTGTTGTAGTTGATGCTTTGTGACGGTGTCGGCCAAGTTTGGCTTGAGCAATGAGAAATGGGTTCAAAGCTGACGTTTTAGGAACAGTTTATGTAAACAAACAGGAAACAAGCCAACCTTTGAGCTCTAAGTATTTGCTGTGAATCTGGTTAATGCCTAGCTTTTTTGAATGTCTGTACAGCTTGTTCAGCTGCACCATTGGATGCTGGATGGTAAGGTGGAGTCAAAATATGTCAGACATCATTCTACTTTAAGAACAGTTTAAAATCATGGGAAGAAAATTGGGGGCCATTGTCTGATACTAACTGCTTTGGTAGGCCACATGAGGCAAAAAGTTGTCTCAGATGGTTTACAGTCTTTTTGATAGTTGTGACTTGTGTGGGCAACACTTCCAGCCATTTGGAATGGACATCAGTTACTACTAAAAAATTATGTTTGTCCAATTCTGCATAAGTGACATGGATGCACTTCCATGGTGTGGCATACCAGGACCAAGGATGCAGTGGTGCAGTTGATGGTTGGTTGCAAACAGCTGCACATGATGCACATTGGTTGACAAGATGATGGATATCTTGATCAAGTCCTGGCCACCAGAGGTACCCACTGGTCAATGCCTTCATTTGAGAGATTCTCAGATGACTGTCATGTACTGTAAGGCAGAAAATACTCACTTGTGGAACTTTGGAGGTATCACAACTCAAGCTCCCCACAGAACACAACCTTGCTCTATGGACAACTGGTCTTTCTTGTTTAAGAAAGGTGCGAGAGTCGGGTCTCTCAAGAAGTTAGACCAACCATTTAGGGTGAAGCCTAGGACTTTAGAGAGGACAAGATCTCATTGTGTCTCTGCTACAATATCCTATGAAGAAATGGGCAATTTGTCAAGATGTGAGAGATGGAATACTGCCACATTGTCTTCCTTCCCTGTAGCATTTTTGCATGGCAGTGTCAGTAATGCATCTGCATTTCTATGACCTTGAGAACATCTGTATTCAATATCATAGTCATATGCCAACAAAATCAGGACCCGTTGCTACATTTTGAGTGCTGCAAGAGTTGATATTGTGGCTTCTGGCCCCAGAAATGCCAGTAGAGGCGTGTGATCAGTTAGCCGAGTGAATTTCAATCAGTACAAGTACTTATGTAACTTCTTGACACTGAAAATGATGCTCAAAGCTTCTTTCTTGATCTGAACATAGTTTATTTTGCTTGGGGACAAGGTTCTGAAAGCAAAAGTGATTGAGCGTTCCTTCCCAGAAGATAGCACATGAGAGATGACAGCCCCCACACCATAGGATGATGCATCACATGCCAGCCTCCAAGATTTGGCAGTGTCATAGTGTGCTAACCATTTGCTCCTTAGAAGACATTACTTGCAAGCTTGGAATGCTTCCTCACACTGTGGTGATCAATTCCATTGAGCTTCTTTCTGTAGCAAGTCATGGAGTGGTTGCAACAATGTGAGCAAATGGACTAGGAACTGTGCATAGTAGTTCAAGAGTCCTAAGAATGATCTTAATGCTATCATATTTGTTGGTGCAGGTGCCATGACTACAGCATCCACCTTGCTCTCTGTTGGATGTATGCCTTGGGCATCGATCCAGTAACCTAGGTTCTCAACAAAATTTTTGCAGAAATTGGCATTTGGTGAGCTTTAATCTCATTCCATACTGCTGCAGTCCGGCCATAACTTGTTCCAGGATTGTCAGATGATCTTCTACTGTGGGTGATATTACCAAGATATCATCCATAAAGCATACTACACTGTCCAGTCCATGCAGTATCTGGTCCATTGTATTCTGGAAAATTGCTGGCACTATGGAAATTCCATATGCCAAGCAATGATACCAGTAAAGTCCCAAGTGGGTGTTGATGGTTAGATTTGGTTCTGACTCTAGTTCCAGTTCCACCTGCTGGTATGCAAAAGATAAGTCCAACTTGCTGAAGAAGGTGACCCCTGAGAGTGTGGCAAACAAGTCCTCTGCATTGGGTAATAGGTATGGATCTTGCTGTATATAACAGTTCACTGTAACCTTGTAGTCACCACACAACCTCACTGCTTTGTCTCATTTCAGTACCACAGTGCTAGAGGCAGCCCAGTCACTCCTCTCTACTCATGAGATGATACCATGGCTTTTGAGATGGTCCAGTTCCTTTGCTACCGCTTCCCCTTAAAGTGTAAGGTACTGGTCAAGGCTTGTGCAAAATCAGAGTAACTCCCAGTTGCACTCAGATCTTCACCTTGAAATCTCGGATTGTGCTGTAACTGTCCTGGAAAATAGGACCATGTTTGTCCAATACTTTCTTTAGTGCATCTTGCAGTGCTTTGGTCACAGTATTTAAGCTGAAGATTTTTTCCTTGTTCAACTTAACCTGTGTGACCCAGTCTCGGGTATAGTAATGCAGGTCTTTCTCCTTGTACTACCACTAGAGGCAAGGTCCACCTTCCTCCCTCACAGGTAACTGGTACTTAAACCTCCCTCAACTCATGGATTGGGTCTCCTGAGTAAGACAAGAGTTGAATATACGATGGCTGCAATGGACACTGCTGATGTTTCTCTCTGTAGATGTGCTCTGGCAAAAGAGATACTTAGGCTCCAGTGTCAAGTTGCATGCTAGAGATAGTGGTCATACACCACTGGACATAGACAAAGAAAAGCCCACTGGGCATGACAGGAACTGTACATTAGATAAGACTACAATTATCCACATGTATAAACTACAGCCCTAATTGTGTTCTTTGTACCTTCTTCCATATATATCCATGTATATACTACTATACATATCCATGTACATACTACACATGGGATTGGAGGTCACACAGTTCAGAAATGATGTATATAATGTATTCAGTGCAGTCTTATGGAGAGAGTTGGAGAGAAGTCTGTAATGGCTTGTCCGAGCAAAAAAAAACATTTAAAAAGTGGAGTATTTTGAAACAAATCACTCACAAAATATATCTAAAGTGCCTTGTGCAGCTAGATTACAGTTTGTTCATAGTTTTTCATATTTATTTTGTTGAAAGTAGTGGTTTTATTTTGTCTAGTGAAGCAGTGTTTTGTGGAGAAGAAGAGGCTTTCAGCTAGCAAGCAAGGTAGCCCTGTGAGCACTAGTCTGATGTGTTTTCCTCAGTCTGTTTTCTTAGTAATGTTCGTCTGCTATCTATGATTTGTCAGTTTATTTCTGTAGTACAGTTTTATGTGGTTAAGTGAATCATTTGTCAAGGTGTTTCTAAATTGATTGTGGTTATTTTGGTTACTTCTTGAAGTGACAGTATTACTTACAGTAACTTGTTTTGAATTCCCCTCTGCCATGTCTGTCTTGATAATTCCTGTCATGGTAAACACATGCCCCAAAAAACTTTCTTGGCTGGTTTAACTGTAGCTGCTGTCAGCTCAGAAAACTATTCTTGTCATATTGAAATCACACTGCTAATCCCTCTAATGAGTTGTTTTCTGCTGCTACTGGCATTTAGTTTTACAGCAGTGTTTGTTGTTTTTCCCTTGCAATATTAAAAATCCAAATATATAAAATGACTAGAAAGAGATGCTTAAGTAAAGGGAGAGGTGGTGGTGAGGTGGCCAAGAAGTACATAGGTTATATGGGGTAAAGGGTTGTTGTTTGGGCTCTGGGGCCGCTAGCAGTAGCAAAGGAGTAGTTGGTGGATGTGTTAGTGGCATTAATGTTGCCTAATTATTCTCTGTCACATCTGTGACATCCATGTTAGTGGGTTCTGGGGGAGTAAGTATCAAAAAGATCAGCTTGAGAAGTAGCAACATTTTTTGCGCAGGAACTGTGGTCAAGGAGGAGGTTGCTGGTGTCCCAGTGACTGCTGTTGGTTGTGGTACCGAGCCCAATTCAGATGATAGGTTTCTATTACCAAATGAGAGTAACTGAGTTTGACGAAAAGTTGTATCAGCTCTCTTGTACTAGTGAAATAATTTTGCCTGCTTTTGGGGAGGGTGCAATAAAGATAATAGATGACTGTTTTATACTAATGTGTTGGAATGCAATTTTATGTCTGTCTGTATTTGCACAAAAATAATAAACTTTAAGTGATAAAAAAAAGAAATGATCACTGCTTTATTTTGAAAAGTATCCACAAATCCTCTTTAGTTCAATGCTACCTGACCAGTTATGCTGCCATGTTGAGTCCAGGTGTTTGGTAGCCCAGCACCCAGAAAGGTCCAGCCTACATTGAATAGTATGTTTTTTGAATGTCATGTCAAATACTCACCCAATCATGCTACTGCATGGGAAGTGAATGCAGCAACCACTGAAATGCTGCAATTGATCTATTGCCAGTCTTTTTTTGTGGATAACATAGGAGGTTGATGGCACATGCCAGTTTCAAATGGCAGATTCCTTCACAAACGTAATTCTCCACCTGTGCCACTCCTGAACTTAATGGAACTGTGTCATGCACAGTAATCCATACCCTGCTGCATTCAGCATCCCCCATACATGCCTCTTAGTATGGATATGTGGATGAGTGGAAAAACAGCTGTTAACTACTATCTATGCATTACAGCTCATTGGGTACAGGTAGATGTGGTAATATTCAACTCCGGCTAGAGGAAAAATTGTACTAAGCTCAACTGCAGTAGTAGCAACCTGTTGGGCATTTATCTACATGTCACACTGGCAATGAAGATTGGAACAGGATAACACATGGGTCAGAAAATGCTAAATTTGTTCCTGAGTGAGACTGATGAATGGATGCAGCTTGTGGTGGTACCATGGGAGGTTTGGTACAGGGTCTTCAAGCTGCTATGGAGTGAGGGGGGTGCAGGAGACTGCTGATCCTGAGACATTTGTGTATCAGTAGCCTCATTTTGACCCAACTGAGCCATGGTGTACCCCAAGTGTAAAGTTACAGGCAAAGTTGCTAGGTGAAGTTGCCAAAAGCAAATTTCCTATTAAATAGAAGAAATCCATGAATTTGTTCACAAAGTTGATTTTGGTGAATTCACCTTAACTTCACTGGTGAATTAAAACTTTGCAACATCTCTGGTGATGAGTGATAACTTGTCATTGTTCAATATTTTCCATCAGACTGAGCTTTGTAAACTGGCCATGCTCAGTAGGTCAGAAACTGTTACACAGTGAGCAGTTGTATTTATTAGTAGAACATAAAATGTGATAAACAAAAAACACACATACACTAAAATAATTTGGGGGGGGTGACAGTTCAGTGTCTTATTCAACAGTTTAGTGCAGAGCATTCTTTTTATTATTTAAAAAAAACAGCATCTTAGTTTAGCTGTGGTGGGTAGTACTTCTGGGTGTTGTTCCATAACTCTGATGTCAGAATGACAATATCTTTTAATGCTGCAAGTATGGTTCAATTGCATTTGGCAAGGGCAGAGTTCCATATGCAATAGACTCAAACTATATTCTTAAGCATTAAGGTATGACCGTGGGTAGTTTACCAATCGTTAATCCAGCCATCAGGTATGTAATGAGGCCTCAGGCAAAGCAAAGGCCTTTATGCACCTGGGGGTTGGAGAGACTACTGGCAATTCAGCTCCAAGAGTATCACAGAAATAAAGAAATATACATTTTGTTTGAAGAAAAGGGCCTTTAAGCTGTCCATGCCTTGTCTCTGCCTATTCCATCACCACTTACCCAAGTGGGACAAACTGTAGGTGTCACTCTTTCTCCCCATTCCTCTTCCTAATATGCCCCATGTCTATCCCATTTATGCTTGAAACTCTCCACAGTTTTTATCCCACTACATCTTCTGACAGACTGTTCCAGTCACCCACCACCCTTTCCATGAAGAAGTATTTCTGCACTTCTCTCCTTTGTCTTCATTGCATGCCCCCTCATTCTAGTGCCTTCCTTTCTTTGAAATGCTATTATAAAAATGAACAGATATACAGAAAATATTCTATACATATATGCTGCATTCAGAAGTTTTGAAGAGATTTTTTCATTTACCAGCTATTATTTTCTGTTACATGAAAAAGAAAATTCCTTTTTTGTTATATTTTCTCTTATTTTGGAGTCAGCCACATTAGAGGTGTTCTGTTTGATTCTTTTACCTTCATTCTAAAATGCAGGACTGTCAAATGAGCACAGTAGTAAAAAAATGAGAAAAAAGTAGGTGTCTAACTAATACCTAAATCAACTGTCTTGTTACCTGTAACACTATCCCCCCACGCCCCTTCCCAGGAACTGTACAAGTTTCCTGTGATAGTAAAGTGGTTAGATCCTTCCTACTACCTTCTCAGCTTTGAAAGAGAAAATATACAGTAATACTGTATATAGCTGCAAGCTTTATTTGTATGAAACATGTCATCAGCTCAATGGCCCAGAGGCAGTGTGTTGTACTGTCATGCAGGTAAACTGGATTTAGGGATGGAGCCCAGGTGGTCATGTTTGCCTTCAAATATCAAAAAGATGGTGGTCATGGGGTTATGGGGCTGCTTAACTCTCACAGCAGAGACTTGGGCAATTTCAGGATGGGGGAGTAACATGATGATTAACTTGAGGACTATTGTCTCTCCTAATATGTATTTACCTGCTTTATTGCTGTGCTTATGTGGCAGTACTATGGTTAAATAAAAAATGGAGTTTTCAGATAACTTTTAACATAAAAAGCTCAGCTGCAGATAAAACAACTTTGTGCTGGCCAGCCTGCCAGTGCAGCTGAAAGATATCCACTTGCTATGCCAACATCCCGGGTTCGGAATGGACCTAGGAGTCAGAGGGCCATCTGGGGGTGAGGAGGATTGAGGATCCCTTGGACTGCTCTCCACCTCAGGGGGGGGGAGGGTGGTGGCTGAGCACTAGGCACATGACTCACCCCTGGTGGAGACCTGTGGGTCAGCAGCTACCAATGCCTAGACAGTGTTGGAGGGCATGACAGAAGTTGGTGCTTCAGAGCATTTTGTCATTGCATGCCACTCACCCATGGGGTTCCTTGTTCCAAAATTGTGGCATACATCTATGATGCCCCACTCCTCCAGCCCCATTTGCCCACTGCAGCATTCCAACAGTGACCTAGCCCTGTTGTCCATCTGGTCTGACCTGACTCTGTGCCCCTCCCTCAGGGGCAAGCCAGGGAGGCAATGTCAGTAGGCAATCCCTGCTGGTAACCTTGTACTGGTGTTGTGAGGATTCATGTCTGCATGAAGGCCCTGCCTTGTGGGGAAAGCCAGGGGGATCATTAGGAAGAGGTAAGTCCCATCTGTGAAGTGGGGGTGTGGTAGAGTGGGACTGAGCCTTCAGTGGATTGCAACAGAAAGCATACTCAATAAAAAAAAACACAGTTATGCGCTCACTGCCTACTACAGTAGATAATCCAAATGAAATTTAAATGTCTACCTGACAGTTTTCCTTAGAGTGTTTGGAATTTCAGACAATTTTTTTCCCTTTCTACAGTATGAATCTGCTGCACTTTCTTGTGATAATGCTCCAGCCTCTGGTTTTCCAGAGGTTAATCTTGGGCTTAGAATGTCTGTAAGCCAATCGAACTATGACTTTCTGTTTTCCCATTTTATAATGTAAAATAATTGTCTCTGAGTTCAGTTAACTACGGAATAGCTTGTAATGTATTTTGCCTAATAAAACTGCAATAAGCCAACCCAGTAGTGCTGAGGATTGAGACACTGGATGTCACACCTCAATCCACGCCAGTGAGCCATGTTCAGGAATAAACATGGGATGCCAGGTGTTGGCTGGAAAGGGAGAGGATCATGGATCCCAGGGACTGGTCTCCTCTGCTGTGGAGGATGGACCACTGGCTCCGTCGAATGACTGCTACCAGCTGGAGGCCTGGTGGCAGTACAGGATGGGAGCAGTAGTAGTGGGAGGAGCTGTAGGACTCTGCGGTGTGGGAGTGTCTCCACACTCACACACACCAGTGTACTCCCCCCAGCAATGGTTCTGGGAGAAAATAGGATGAAACTGGGGATGGAGTAGGCATTCATGAAGCCTTGATGGCCATTTCCTCGCCTGTCTCAGCACCAGGACACTGACTGCCAGAAGTGTATTGTTGGACTTCAGTGGGGAAGACAGCCCTCTGCCTCCTGACGCCATCAGAGGGGAAGCTATAGTAGAACACAGGCTAGCCAGTAAGTCATGGGGAGCATACCTCTCAACTGTCCCTGATTTTCAGGGATGTCCCTGATTTTGCCTCAACATTTTCCTCTGTTCCTCGTAAAATTTGTGTTTTTGTGACAGACCAGTGGGGATTAAAAGCACAAAGTGATGTCAGACATTAAAGTTACAGACTTGTTCTTCTTCAGAAAATACATCTTAATACAAATCCTTTCCTTCTATCAGCTTTCTGAGTGAATAGTACCAATTTTTAAGATGTGGCCCTCATTTTGGGTCTTTGTCCCTGATTTTTTTAAGCCTTGTCCCTGATTCATGAGGCAAGAGGTTGAGAGGTATGATGGGGAGGTTGGGGATGATGGAAGTCAGAGGAGCAGGATGAACGACAGCCCAGCCTGTCATGGCCAAAAGGAACAAAAAATATTTATATGGTGAAAAAAGAAGAAAAAAAATAAATTGCAGTCTTTTATTTCAAAGGTTTTCTGACAAAAGTACAACTTCAACCCTTTTAATACTACTTGGCTATAACTAAGTTATGCATGTCAAGTTGTGCTGTCTTCTGCCTTTACTGACTTGTCCAACCATTTCAAATGTTTAGCAAAAGTACTTCACTTAAAACAGCACCATGGCATTAAAATTCATAAGCAGCTCTTGTATTAAAATATAGACCATCCCAAAGAAAAGGTACAGTACACATGAACACTGATGCAGCACTCTATGAATTATATTTACAATTATGCTTAACCCTGGAGCCCTCTGCACTCCACAAGTTACAGATGAAAAGAGATGAAAATTATCAGTTAGGCTGTGGGCATCATAGAGCAGTAAATGAATTATCAGTTACTGACCTTGCAAACCTTTATTAATAGCCATTATTAACATTTCTGTTAACAGTTTCACTTTTGTGCAATGAAAGTGAACTATACAGGAAGTCATATTTAATGCCCAGAGTACAGACATCCATGTATTGGCATCAAGAATAGTATAAATTATGTCTTTATTGCAAGCAGCAACCCAGCATGTAAGAAACTGACTGAAGATAGTAGAGAGGAAAATGGAAGTCTTTTTTTATTTGCATAAGGTGTTTATATGTGTGTTTGGGGAGGGATTACACATGATATTATCCTGCTCCTCTACTTGTACTAGAACTGTAACAAGGCACATTTGTACTGGGCATTTGCTTTACTATATTTATTTATTCATTCATTCATTTATGTATGGTCACAATGCATGTGTATGACCGATGTTGTGTAATTACAGTATATAAGTTCAAAATACAGTAAAAGTTGGAAAGATATTTTTTGTTTGAAAAAAGAGGTGCATGTCATGTTACTGTACCATATACAGTGGGCCCTAACAAAGAAGAAACCTAATTGGCTAACTGGGTCTTTTCTTTGTGAGTAAATCCCAGAATAATTAACGGAAAAAAACCCAGTCAGCCACTTCACCACATCAAAAGCAGAAGTGACAGACAAAATCACTCTGACCATCAGCAAATGTAAACAAAACAAAAAAAATTGTAATCTTTAAACTAAGTTGAAGACCAGAAAGTGGCAATAGCACTCACACCAGAAAATGACTGACACACACACAAAAAAAAAAAGTACCTCTTCAGAAACTTTACAAACTATAAAGAACTGCTCACACCATGCTGTGTCAGTCAGTCAATGCTGGCAGCCCCTTGCAGCTCTGCTCACATAACACTGTCTCAGTCACTGAATGCCAGCAGCCATGTATAGCTTGCACCACCCTCTCATTAAAACATAGTTTACCTAGCAACACAGGACTATTTAATGATTGGAGGAAGGATGTAACAATAACAATCAAAACAAATGTATTTAAACTCCATAAATGTAAACTTTTTGATATTTTTGAAAATATTTTATTTAAAAGACATTGTATAACCGCAATAATTCACAACCGGGTGTAGGTTATGCTGGGATTTACTCTTGCCTGGTATAGATTTAGTCACTTGGCCTACGGCCTCATGATCAAACCACACCAGGCTTGAGTAAATCTCAGCATAACCCACACCCTGTCATGAATTATTGCTTAATAAATCTTTATGCAGTTACCTCTTCTTGCCAATGGGAGGAGGAGCATTGGTTACCAGAATGCCACAACCAAAGTCTACTTTTTGAAGTGAGTGACTGACTTAAAGAACAACTAAATAGAGTGTACTGGGAATATAAAGACAGCAAAAACTGAAAACACAGGCTGTAGTCTAAGCCCTTACCTGCATATGATGTGCTTTGTTTTCCGCATAAAGTAGTTTTAACATTGTTTTGCCATGTTTGAAAAAATGTAAACAAATCAGCAACTCATTCAAAATGCCCACTCCGGTAGCAACCAAAGGTGGCCATGATGTGCTTGCATGATGATATCAACAGACTGAGAGCACACCAGAGTGATAATGGGATGTGTATAGGAGTCTGTTAAACATCGTTCTTTTAATACCCATGGACTGCATATATGGGTAAAATCCTTTACTGTTCATATGTGATGCCCTCTTCACACATGCACAGCAAAGGATTTTACTCATATATGCAGTCCAAGGGTGTTAACTATATATAATTAATGGTCTCTGTTTTTGCCCATTGCCAAAACTGTGTGTTAAATGACGTAACACCTGAGTAGGTGTTACGGCATTCACGCGCTCCCTTTGAACAACAAAGCGCTCGAGACTAAACATAGCGTGATGCTCAAATTGTCCCTGTCACCTCAAGCGGCACTGACTAAAATACACACTTCTCGGGGGTTGCCTCTATACCAAATAGCCTCCAGCAGCCTCGCATAGCCTAGAAGTTAAAAAAACAAAAAAAAATGCCGATTCCAAACACCGAACGAAACCGAAAGACAAGAGCAGGAAAACCGCAACACAATTCAAAAAAACAAAAAGCGACCTCGGACTTTTCAGAAGGAGCCCTTCAATTATATAAAATAAAATATGGGGAAAAGTGTGTTAAACTTGAATTTAACACACATTCTCATTGTTGGATGGCATTCATAAACCCCTCGGGGTTTATGTGCCATCCAACAACTCGGGTGTGTGTTAAATTCTCATAACACACTTCTCCCCATACTTTATCCACTATTTAACAGACTCCTATACACAGCTCATTATTGCTCTGGAGCGGTCTTGCTCCATTGACATCATCACTCAAGCACATCACAGCCATCTTAGGCTGCTACTGAAGCAAACATTTTGAATGAGTTGTTGATTTGTTTATATAAATGTGGCAAAACAGTGTTAAACCTACTTTATGCACAAAATGAAGCACATCATATGGCAGGTAAGGGCTTAGACTACTGCATATATTTTTTGGTTTTTGCAGTCTTGATTTTCCCAGGACACCCTATGGTTGTCACTTAATGAGTCAACTGAGAGGAGCTCAGTGATCCAGAAAAGGGCTTCAGGGTACCCTAAGGTCACTTGCATTGTCTTTTTGTCAGAGTTCAATGGGGTGGCAAGGACTTCACACCTCATAGCTGTCAATGAATCTAGCCATTAAGACCTAATCATCTTGATGCCCCATTATACCTCTAAATCTCTTGCCTCATAAATTAAGGACAAAGCTTAAAAAGTCAGGGACAAAGACCTAAAATCAAGTAAACATCTTAAAATTGACAATACTGACTGAAAAAGCTGATAGACATTTTAAAAATTGATAATACTGACTGAAAAAGCTGACAAAATAAGGGCATTCATGTAAGATAAATTTTCTGTAGAAGTCTCTGGCCCAGATATTCAAAAGGCTTGCGCCATGCGTAATAGGGTTGCACCAGTGCAAGTCTGAAAATGCGCCATTCTGCGATATTCAGCGGGAGGCAGTTGCGCCCCTCTAAATCACACTGAGCAATAGCGCAATGATAATGAATGCATGTGCAACTGAAGGGGGAGGAACCATGCATAAATGGCGCAGTGCGATATTCAACAACATGCGCCATGCGCAATAGGGGAGCAAGCGGAAGTTGCACAATAGCGGAAATGAGCCAAAATAAAAAGGAACAAGGGAGAGGCACAAGAACGCTGCAGGGAAAGCATATATTGCTAAACTATAGCCAGCCACACAGGCAACACACACACACACACACACACACACACACACACACACACACACACACACACGGCAGGACAGAGAAAGGGCACCTGGAACCCACAGGCTCATGGAAGGTGTGGGGAGCCACAGCCACAGTGCAGAAGGGGGAAGTGCCACACAGCACTGAGGCCAGCACAGTTAGGTGTTCCTGGTGCAGGGGAAGTAGCAGCCAGGACAGTGGGGGGAACACAGAAACAGCTGCCAGGGAGGTGAACACAAGCCAGGGACATGGCCAGTGCCACCATCCAGATGGAGACAGTAATGAGGGGGGTGAGAAGGCGGGCAGCAGGGGGGCATGGCCGTGGAAGGGCCCGTCGGCGGTATGCCCCCAACAGGCAGTACTGAGCCCGCACCAGCTTCGAGCTGTACAATAATACCGAGATCATGGGCCGGTACCACCTGAATCAGGCAATTCTGAGGCGGCTCTGTGAGCTGTGCAGTGATGTGATGCAGGCACCCACATGACGGAGCCATGTTCTGTCAGTGGAGACTAAAGTGACAGCTTGCATGTACTTGCTCACCACGGTACCTTCCAGAGACCAACAGGGGACACCACAGGCATAACCCAGTTGGCCGTGTTATGCCACCTCACCCAATTCCTCAGCACACTGCTGCCACATGCTGCGGAGGACATCCATTTCCCCAGCACACCGGCAGAGCACACAGCAAACATACAGGAGTTCCACAGGGTAGCACGTATGCCTGGTGGGCTAGGGGCAATAGACTGCACCCATGTGGCCATCCACACACCACCTGGCCCCAAGAGGGCCACATACATTAGTCGCAGGGCTATGCTATCATCAACTGCCAGGTGGTGTGCGATGCCAGGGAGCGCATAATCAATGTCTGTGCCATGCACCCTTGGGGAGCACACAATGCCTTCATCTGGCACAAGTTAGCACTGTGCCACAGATTCAAGAGTGGGGACATCCCCACTGACCACTTAGTGGGTGAGTATGCAAACCACATGGACAAACATAGGGCTTGGGAGGGGCACGGTTAGAGGTGACATGGGTAGTGGCCTACATGGCCCAGGGCAGGGCGATGCTGATCACCAAACTAACCTCCACCCTCTACACACAGGTCACAGTGGATACCCACTCCGTCCCTGGCTGCTCACACCATACCAGCGGCCCGTGACCCCATCGCAGCAACGCTACAATGAGGCACATGCCACCACACGTAATGTCATCAAGGGGGTGTTCGGTATGCTGAAGGCACATTTCTGTTGCCTGGACACCTCAGGCTGTGCCCTACAGTACAGCCCCTCAAAGGCCTGCGGGCTATTCCTGGCCTGTTGCATCCTGCACAACATGGCCAATGAATGTGGGATAGCAGTACAGGTCAAAGAGGGGGACAGCGATGGGGATGATGAGGACACCAGTGACAATGGTGATGGACAGCCCCCCTTGGGCAATGGGACGCCCGACTACTCTGACTGGCATAGCTGCACCGGGACACCATCATGGAGGAGCACTTCAGCCAACCCAGGTAAGTCATGGGGCCATGTGCAACCACCAGTGGCAAAGGCACAACCCACAAACATGCATGGACACACACCAGGGGTGCATGCCATCAAGGGAAGTGGCCGGGCATGGAACTACACACACCACCAGGGATGGGTGAGGTCTAACATGGCACATGGACAGACACACACACACACACACACACATACACACACACACACACACACACACACACACACACACACACAACTCACCAGACATGCACAAAGGGTAGGCGGCGTGCTGACCCAGAACACCACCCCTAGCCACACACATGTCCACAGACCACCATGCCCACTGCCTGTCATTGTGCGTGTGTCAGATGCTGGGCATCATTGCACATTGGTGTACAACGCAATGCAGGCATCATCATGCACATGCAACTGCAGACAGCAGCTGGGAGGGTGTGCAGCTGGACTGTGTGTGTGTGTGTGTGTGTATGCAGGGCCAGGTACCCACCCTTGCATTGCCCGCTGAATGACACAATGCACACAGGGCAGCATCAGACAGTAGCCACACTGGGAGACAGGTCAGTAACGTGCCACAGTGCCCTGGCTGCCACGGATGCATCGGCGGCCCCGCGGACACCCGCCAGCAGTGACAGCCTGACCACTGGCCTCATGGGGTGGCATCGATGGTTCCCCAGGGGTTCCACTGCGTGAACGCGACCATGCTCGCACAGGGGTCTGCAGCACACCGAACATGCCTGCGACAGGCGTGCTCGGGATGCCCACAGCTGAACCTGGTGTCCACAAGGATGGTGTTGCACGACGCCGGGAACAGAGGGTGGACATTGCACTGCGCGGTGTCTGCGACACATGGGCAAATAACTGTGTGCCCCCTGTGGCCATGGCAGCTGTGATTGTATGTATCAGCCTGTCAATGGCAGCAGTCACATCCTCCCGCATCTGGTCCATCCCTGCCAGGAGCAGAGCAGTTTCTCTGCTGCGACGCTCCTCTGCTTGCTGCAGAGCAGCACTCAGTGCATCCTCCACTGTCACAATCTGCATCTGCTGATTGACTGATGCTTGCAGTATGCAGGTGCGCTCATCCAAGAGGTCATCTGCCTGATCGGCATGCTGTCCCTCAGGGTGTTCACGGCCCTGATGCTCATCACCCCATGAGGGTGGGCGCTGCACACCAGGGCCAGGCCTGTGCATGTCCACAGGTGGTGCACTGACGCCGCCCCCAGACACTGTACGCCCAAGCCCATTGTTCGACTGCTGATGCTGCCCCTATTGCTGCTGCTCCCCAGGGCTCAATGGTGCTGCTGCAGTGGCCGTAACAGTCCCACTGTCCTGTACACACACCAGTGCTGCCCCACCAGTGCTGACAGGCACAGGCTGGGACTGTGATGACATGCAGGCCTCCATGGCAGCACCACCCACAGCCATGGCTGCGATGTTACCTGCTGTGTGGCCATCCCGTGGCACACACGTGTCACTGCCCATGACGTTAGCGACATCATCATCGGTGATGGACCCGGCACCAGTCCGAGTCCCAGCATGCTGGCATCCGTGGACACTGGCATGCTGGAACACGGGCAGGGCCACCTCCGCACCTGCTCCAACAACATCAGTCTGGACGTCCAGGCAGGCCCACTGTCGCACTGAGCCGCGTATTCCTGTGGAGGTGGATGGGCCCTCCTCCATCTCCATCTGACTGGCCTCAGTGGAGAAGTACACCTCGCTGACCCATGCAGATGCTCAGGAGCTGTAAGGGAAAACAAAACAAAATTGCGTTACTGCATGTGACCTACCCTGTCCCCCCCAATAGACAGACCATGACCTACCATGCAGTGACGGGCTACCACCCGTCTGGAATCCACCACCCGGAACACCCTCAATGGTGCAACGCTGCATACTGCCAGCAACCCTCTCCTCCTGTGGGGTCAGGCATAGCACCTCCGGCTATCCCCCACCTGTCGCAGACCATGCTGCCCTGATGGCAGCCACCTTTTCCTTAATCCTCCTCCTGTCTGTGCCCATCTTCTTGCACTCCTGCACAGAGCGCTGGTGGCTGCCATGCAGGTTTACAGCACGCACCACCTCTTTCCATGCAGCAGCATGGGCCTGGGGTGTTCCCTGACATCCTCTGAGAAGTGGATCCTGGTCTAGGTAGGCCTCAAACAGGGCATCCCTCTCAGCCTTCATGAAATTTGGCCTCCTCCTCCTCCCACAACTCTGTTCCTCTTCCTCCACAACTCTCTCGGTCATGATTCAGCCTGTGACAATGACAGGTGTTACCTGTGACTGTGCAGTCCCATGCATGTCCCAAAATCCACAGTCCACACTCCCAAACAGCAGGCAACTCACCAATAGACTGCAGTAACCGACTATGGCCAATGCAGCCCAATGTCGCACTTTTATAGCGCAACCCATGCAAATGAGGTGAGACGCATCTTTAAATGGATGCAAATGTAGTGACTGCGCCATTGAATGGCTGATTAGCTGATTTGCATATGATGGCTGAATATTGCGCTGTTGCGCTTTGCACAATTGTGTTGAATGTGCTGAGCCAAGGGCGCAGTTCTGTGACATGCGCAGTACACACCTAACTGCGCATGCCTGGGTTGATGACGCAGGCGCCTGCTGCCCTGCTGATGTGCTGTGTGTGGGAGGCAATGCTGGGCACGGCCACCATTGTGCCAGTGGTGCTACAGTGCTGTTCACCTATATGGCACTGTGGCACTGGGGCGTCGTAGGCGCACTGGGGCAATAACATGGTAGGCCACTACATGAAGTGGCACACAGGCACCCAATTGCACTAGACGCATTGGGTTCCAATCGCACTGTGGCTGCCCGTGCGCCAGAGACCCTTGACCCTGTGCCTGACCTTTGCCCCCTAGGCGCCATGCATCAGGCATGGGTGCACCACTATCATGCTGTTCAGTGACAACATGATAGGGAATGGCAGCGCTGTACCACACAGCATCTGCATGTGGCGGAACCATGCTGAAGAGTGCCATTTTGACTTAACTGAGCAGTAGAGATGGTGCGGAGGAGAGCAGTACAGTGGAGCCAAGTGGAGATGGCAAACTTGGTTGCCATTGTGGAGCCACTTGTTGGCCCACTATTTGGTGAGGCACCCCTGGACAGGGTCAGGAGTCAGGTGTGGCAGGAGGTGGCCGACGCCCTGGAGGAGGCCACTGGTATGGGGCGGATGGCAGAGCAGTGCTGCCACAGATATGGGGACCTGAGGCGGAGGGACCCTGACCTGCTTGCCTGCCTGCAGGCACGTGTCAGGAGGGGCATGGTGCCATGGCCAGGTAGGTTCAACATCCATACACTTGTATCTTCCATACGGGTATCACAGTTGCATGTGTCCGGCACATAGGGGGGCCATCCGGTGTTGGCCGTGGTGGTGTTATCAGGGTGAGGGGTGGGTGGGTGGGTCTGTCTGTGTGGGATTGCACACATGGGGTGGGGTACTGGTGTTCCTCTCCATGTTTGCACCTTAGGCCCAGACAAGCGCAGGCTGGTGAGGGAGAGGAGGCACCAGCAGGAGGACCATCAGTCCGGGAGGGGCGAAGGTCTGCAGAGGTGCAGGGACCAGCCTGATGATGGTGAATGCCTTACATCCATGATTACTATTGCATGCTGTGTAACAGGGTGGGCAGAGGGGCATGGCCACCATCCATTGACACCACTGCCATGCACACAACTTGTTACAGTCAGCACTGTCCAGTGGCACTGCATGTCTGGGAGTGCATCAATGGTGGTCCATGCGTGCACCGGGTATATGGCTGTGCCACTGCCTTCACACCACATAGCCATGTCACTGAACAGCCACAGTGGTGCTATGCAGGACTTGGCTGGTGGGTGTGTGCAGTGGTCCACATGGCTGTGTGCACCTGGGTGGGCAGGTCTTGTGGACGCGATCACTGTGAGTGGTCACTCACCATCACAGAGGCATGTCCCACGGCCGTATGCCATGCACAGTGGGTGGGCTGCATGTGGCTGTCCATTCACACCTATTGACTCTGCTCACTTGTCCTAGGTGGACAGCAGCTGCAGGAGATCAGGGTGGTGCTGAGGGAGATTCTCCAGGTAGCCAGGGTGTCCCTGGAGATACTCAAAAGGTTGGAGAGGCTCGGTGTCTGAAGACGTCATGGCGGGAGGAGAAGCTGGAGCGGGGAGTGGGGCTCCCGCTGAGCTTTGAACTGCCCCTGATTTCCTCTACCCCCGGACACACCCTCACACCCTTCCTTCCCTCTACCATTTGTTCACCCTTGCCCCTTACCCACCCCCACCTTGTTTGTGTCCCAACCCACAAACCTTTGTAAATACTTGTACATAGTTTTGTTTGCTGTTTTTAAATACATTTCTTTTGATATGCCTAGTGTGGTGATCTCTGATTTGCAGTGGGCTATAGGTGCTCAGCTGCAGTGGTGTGCGTGGTGTCAGGGGTGGTGCAGTCATGTGCGTGTGTGTGTCCATGGGGATGTGAGTATGGTGTGGGAGTGGCTACCAGTCACTGTCTGTGGCATGTGTGTTGTTCCCTGTGCACTGGATGACTGTGTGCAGTGGTCCACAGTGCATGCTCTGTGTCCATGGCACACCTGTCAGACCATCCATGGCCTGTGCAGCTGACACCCATGCATGTCTGTGACATGCATAGTCCACTGGCATGTCAGTGGTGGCTGTCCATGCAGGACAGCCACTGTACCCAGCACAATGCCGGGTTGCCTCCTGTCACTGGTGTGGTGCATGTCTGCCTTGGGTGACACTGTGGTCTCCGCTGTTGTTGTTGTCCCACCTCCATGCTGTCACTTGTGTGTGTCGCAGGGGATGTGCACCACTGTCTGTCACTTGTGCTCCGGGCAAATGCTGGTGGCGTACAGCTCCACAGTGCCTGCCAGGGTGGCTGGCACTCCTGTGCCATGGAGGAGTGTTGGCCATGTGTACATGGTTTCCATGGCCACATGCTGGGGGCTTGGTTGCCCCGCTACTGTGTCCCTGTGTTGGTGTGCCCTTGGGTATGGGTGGGTGTTTGTCCATGCACTGTGTTGCATCCTGTGTGGTGCATGCTTCCATGCACCACTGTGGGTGTCTGCGCTGGCTGTTGTAGCTAGTGCTGGGTTGGGGTGTGTCCTTGGGAGGGTGTGCAGGGTGCTGTACCACTGGTGGTGGGGTCTGGGGCATGCCCTGTCATGTGTGGGGTACCTCATGTGCCGAGGCATGGTCAGTCTCTCAGCTGTACCTCGCGGGGGGGATGTGCGTGGTGGCACTGTGTATGCAGTCATTGCATCGCTGTGTGCTGCCACCCACTAATGGGTGCTCGTGGTGGAGCTGCCTTGCATGGTACTGTGGTTCACAGGGTTGCATTGTCACAATGGGGGTGGTGGCATGCATGGGGTATCCTGTACTGGTGGACGCTGCTCCTGGGCAGGGTGTCTGGGGGTCACGGTGCAGGGTGTGCTCTGCATTGGGGGGATGGTGTGACATGGGGTGGTCGTCCCTCCTTGTGTGCCAGTCACAGCTTGCTAGGGGGTGTGATGGGGCACCATGTCCCGGCTGTGGGTTGGTTGCTGGTCTCCATGTGCCAGTGGTTACTCCAGCCGTCCCCCAGTTGTGCAGTGCATGGGGTGTCGGGGGATGATGTCTGTTCTGCTGTGTGTTCCTCTGCCCATCTGTGGCATGGGTGGTGGGCCCCTGCATACCTGGTTGTGCTGTTGCATTGCTGCCCTGCTGCTGGGGGGCATCCCTGGTTGCGCTATGGTGCATCTGGACTGCTCAGCTGAACATCCCTTGTTGCGCTATGGCACATCAGATATGCTAAGCTTCACCTCCCTAGTTGCGCTATGGCACAGGTGGTGTGATATTCAGTCGTCGGCTGTAGGCGCATCTTGGCCTCCGCAGTTTTTGAATAACATGCTTCTTGCACATGGGCGCAATGGACTTGCACTTGCTCCTGCTGTTGCGCACTTTTTGGGCACAGTTTGAATATCTGGGCCCCTAACTTTAATGTCTGACATTATTTTGTGCTTACAAACCCATGGTCCAGTCACAAAAACACAAGTTTTATGAGGGACAGAGGAACATTTTATGGCAAAATCAGGGACATAACTGAAAATCAGGAGCAGCTGACAGGTATGTGTCCAGTCCCCTTGCAGCCTACATGGAGAGGTCCAAGATAGCAGGGGTGATCTCAGGGAAGGGTCCTGGTGGCATTTAATGTAAATAACTATTAATTGCTTTGAAACTGTAGAGAACACACAAAAGAGGATATGAGAACACTGGGGAACTTCCCTTCAAGGTAATCTGGGCAGCCTTGTGGTGCAGGAGGGCTCCCCAAAAGAGGGGCTATTACATTTGGGCATGGGGTCATAATGTCGCAAGACATTATGTCACACGGCAAAATCACGCTGCCAGTACAGCATGATATTGCCATGCAGCATATGTCTTTTTTTAGCCCCGGATCCCCCCACTAAAGATTCTCAACTCCGGGGGCAACCGGGAGTGCACAAATTGCTTAAAAAAATAAAATGACTGGGATCTGGAATTAAACCCGGCCCCAGATGCTGTGCCTGGGATCCTGCTACTGTGTCTTAGTCCAGTAAGCCATGGCAGCTGCTTGACGGAACTCACTCCCAGCAAAGGTCTTATCCTCAGCCTGCGAGTGAGTGAATGATGCAATACCGCATACAGTAGTATACACAGTATTGCACCATTTGCTGTCATGGACAGCATTCTGTCAGGTTATCTATATTGTTGTATGCTATTAAGCATATGACATTCAGATCCAGTAGCTCACATTTTGTAGGCATTTTTGGTCCTTTGCAAGGGAAATGCTGCTAGCCAGACTGATGATGGGGAGGAGAGAGAGAGAGAGTGAGACATGGTAAGACAGGCAAAGCTGCTGATTAAGGAAGGGAAAAAAAACTGCATTCTGTACAGGAGACCTCATGTTGGCACCAGCACCAGAGATGCTGGTTGTGGCAAAGGGCCTAGGACAATTCCCTGCTGTTGCCAGTGGGTAGTCTGGCATACACACTGCTGCATTATACCTAGTACTCTTGCTGGTGTTGACATCTGATGTGAGGAACCCAGCACAGGGATGGCCTGTCAGCCTCAGGAAGACTGTCCTAATATGGAGTAGTTGGCCTTAGTACCAGGGAGCACATGGATGCCTGCCAACAAACCGAAGTTCGAGTGTGATGTGTCTATAGCAGTTATGCCTACTGCATCACTATCTGATCAGGTATTGTGGTACCAAAATGTTGCAAATATTTGAAGACCAAAGCATTCATCAAGTGGGAGAAGCTTAGTGAGTTATGCAGAATATAATAGTTTCTTATCTACAGTACAGTATAACCTCACCCACTGGTGTGTGAAAGGAGGGATTGGAGGGGTTGTGTGGCTCCTACTGTAAGAGAAGAATAAACCTTTACTAAGAGAACTAAAGTCTCTACTCATGTCTGAGGTCAGGGTTGAACCTGTTGGTACTGTACTAACCAGAACAGCATTCGTTGACGTGTCTGCATGTGTGTAACTAAATATATGCCAGCATATATGCCAGTAGAGTGTAACTGCTCCTTAAACCATCATGCAGTGTGATGTTTCTTGTCTGAAAAGAGGTCTTAGCTGAATTCACTGCAATGTCAGGTAAAAGTAGTGTATAATGATTGCAGGCCAATGATCAGGTGAACAGTCCAACACACCCCTAGACACAGGGTCTCCCTGAGCAATGTTCACCCCTGCTGAAACCGAGAAAGGATACATACTATGCCAGCCTTGGCTGAGAAACACATTACAGTAACAGCTGAAAGAACCGTGGCTTAGAAGTTGGGGTTGCAGGCATGTAAGGATGAGTTGCATGATGGAGGTTTATCCAAGATGTGCTAGATGCGATGTGGTGATTCTGTATCCAGAATTCAGCCATGACCATTTACAAACTCATCCTCGGTGATGTGACCAAGGCATTTCAGGCTCCTCATCCTTCAGATGTTGTGTGAAATAAACTGTGCAGGCTTGAAGGAGCTGAAAGTAAGAAACATTACTGAACTGTTGCTATGGGACAGCACTGGCTTTCTCAGAGAGTGGCATGAAAAAATACCCAGGAAAAAGTCTGTCCATTCGAAAATTAAGTCAGAACTGAAGTGCTAATGCTTTCAGTATTATAGCAAGAAGGTGCAAAAATATTCTGACAAGGAAGAGCAGTGTCAAAAATGAGCGACATGAATGGAAATTAGCAATATTTTAATGCAGTGAATCAAAGCTTTAATGTCTCAATGGAGAGTTAATGAATTTTTTTGATTGCTAACATAGACTAGGAAAGTGCATGGTCCATGAAACTGTGTGAGGCATGTGCACCCAAGGGAGGGGGGTAGACAATGATAAGTAACCATATTGAGATAGTACCTACAGACTGTTTTCTTAACTCTCAGTACAAGTACTCAACCTTATGTTGCTCAGCTGCAGCTTTTTGAAAAACTTTCACAGACTGATAGCAATAATACTGCTTTATTAGAATGAACTTGTAGCATACTTCAAATGAAATAGGCATGTGTGCATGTGGCATACCTTGTCAGAATAGCTCCAGTCAGAACAGTCGTAGTCTACTGTGCATGTTTCCTTTCACTATGTAACATATGGTCAGAGGCAACTGGACATGTGCCACCCATACCTGAAGGGAGAATGACAAAGGGACTAATTCAGACAGAAGCAAGAAACACAGACATCTTAAACTTTTATTGAAAGTACAAAAAACTACTGAACATAAGAAAAAAAATCACTCCAACATCATGCATGACTCTTAAATACTAAATCCACTAGCTATTTAAGAAACTCCCATCCTGTACCTTGTTCACTCCCATGAAGTACTTATTGGTCTCAGCCATGTCCCCTCTCACTCTCCTCACCTCTAGGGTATACATATTGAGTTTCTACAGCCTCTTCTCATATGGTTTCTCATGCAACCCCCACATAATTTTGGTAGACCTCTTCTTGACCATTTCCACTCTATCAATGTCCTTTTGGAGGTGCAACCTCCAGAACTGGGCAGAGTACACCAGGTGGGGTCCCACAAGTGAGCAAAACAGAGGCAACACCACCTCCTTTCTCCTGCTAGAGTTCCCCCACTCGATGTACCCCAACGTCCTGCTCACATTACCTGCTGCCCTATCAAACTGTGCTGCTACCTTGTGATTATCAGATATGATGACCCATGGTCCCTTTCTTGCTTGGTAACTGTAAGTACCCTCCATCTTATACATAGCCCCCTTATTTCCCTGCTCTAAGTGCATGCCTTTATAATTTTTGGCACTGAAGCCCAGCTGTCACTCCCTAGACCACTCTTGTAGTTTCCCGAGATCTCTTTGCATTCTTTCAACACCCTACTGGGTGTCTACTCTGTTGCAGATTTTTGTCTCATCAGCAAAAAGTCACACATTCCTTACAGTAGAACATTGGGTAGTATAATATGGGGACACAGCTGACCCCTGAGCAACACTGTAGGTGACTAAAGCAGGGTGTACTGACAATGAACCCATTATAGTCATCTGTGTCCTACCTAAGAAGGACCCAAACCACCCCTTAGGCTGCCAACAGAATGAGAACGTATAGAAATTTTGGACTGCTGGATCAGTCAGTGGCACAGACAATCCCGTCCACATAGTGCTCAAGGTGTGAAAACAAAATCTCATGATCCATGGTGTCCAATCCTGCAAAGAGATCAAAGAGAATAACAATCAACTTCTCTCCCCATACCTTGCCAGGGGCAGGAGATTAGTCACCTTGCCAAGCATGGTCTCTCTGCTGTGATGAGGCTGGAAACCTGACTGGAATGGTTCATAGATGTCATGCTTCTCAATGTGAGCCTCAATATTTATCATCACCACCTTATAAATAACCTTACTCAAAAAGTGTCGGTTCAAGATAGATCTGTAATTCACCAACACATCCAGGTCCAGAGACATATCAATATAGAATCTGCTAGCATAAAAGGATCACTTGGCAAACCCAGTCTCCCCAAATGGTCCCTGTCTAGTCTTTCTCTGTAAACCCTAGCTGTTCACCAGTGGTGACCCTCCCATCTCCCTGCTTGTTTACTATTATCCCCTATGTCTATCCCACTCATGCTTGAAAACCCCTACTAGTTTCTCCTCTACTACTTCCATGGGTAGTCTGTTCCAGTTGTCCCACGCTTTTTCAGTGAAGTAGTACTTCCTCACATCCCTCTTAAACCTCCCCCACTCCAGATTCATTGTATGCCGTCAGGTCCTGTTATTGTTTATTAGTTTAAAGAGACACTTCACTTCCATCTTGTTCACCACTGTGTGGTACTTGTATGTCTCTACAATGTCCACGCTTACTCTTCTCTATTCCAGGGTGTACATGCTGAGATCCCTCAGTCTCTCTTCATATGACTTTTAATTCAAACCCTGCACCATCTTAGTTGCCTTGCTTTAGACTGCCTTCACCCTGTCTATGTCTTTTCTGAGGTGCAACCTCCAGAACTGGACACAGTACTTCAGGTGGGGTCTCACAAGTGAATGATATAGTGACAACATCACCTCCCTTCTGCTGGAGATGCCTCTCCCTGTGCATCCCAGCATGCCACTGGCCCTACCCACTGCTTTATCACACCATCCTGCCACTTTTAAGTCATCAGATATGATATCCCCATGGTCCCTTTCCTGCTTAGTGAATGACAGTACCTCCCCTCACATCATATACTCAGCTCCTAGGTTCATATGCCTCAGGTGCATGATTTTGCACTTTTTGGCATTGAAACCCCAACTGCCATGCTTTTGACCACTCTCTAAGTTTTTCAAAGTCACTGTGCATTCTCTCCACCCCCTTCTGACTGTCCACCCTACAATAGATTGTGGTGTCATCTGCAAAAAGGCATACCTTCCCTTCCAGTTCTTCTGCAGTGTCACTTATGAAGACATGGAAGAGGACCAGTTACAAGACTGAGCCCTGCAACACCCAGCTCATCAGTCTTCCCTCATTAAAATGAATGCTGTTAACCACCACCCTCTGTTGCCAATGTCTTGCCTAATTCTCCACTTTGGATCAAACATCTAGGCTGCTCTATATTTCATTATCAGTATCCTGTATGACAAAAGTGTTGAAGGCCTTGCTAAAGTCCAGATAGACCATGTCCACTACTCTCCCCTGATCTATTTTCATGCTTGAAGAAATCAATCAAATTTAACTGGCATGACCTCCTCCCCACCATGAGTTTATGTAACCTGTGGTCTTATAGCCCATTGGATTCAAGATACTCAACCAACCCTTCTTTTAAGGGGGTTTCCATTAATTTTCCACCAAAGATGTGAGACTGATTGGCCTATAGTTGCTAGCCTCCTCCCTCTCTCTACTGCTGCTCTTTTGTAAAGGGACCACATCTGTTCTCCTCCAGTCCTCTGAAACCATGCTTGTTTACATTGATCTGTGGAATAAGGTTGTCAGTGGGGCAGGTAGCACCTTCCTGAGTTCCTTTAGTATACTTGGGAGTATCCCATCTTGTCCTATAACCTTGTCCACTTTATGAGCTGCAAGTCACTTTAGGAATCTTTCCTCTGAAAATGGAGTTATGTCCACCCCCTCCTCCATTTATTCTGCTGCTCCCTGGTGGTCTGTCCCTCACCCCTTCACTGTGAAGGCAGAGCAGAAGTACCTGATCAAAATGTCTGCTTTTTTTATCCTCTTCTACACATTATTCCCCTGCCTCCCTCCTTAACCTCATTATTCCTAGGGCATTATTAAGGCTGCTGTAGCTGCTGGTCTTGGGAGTGTTTGAGGCCTGTTTATGGTGGCGGGGAGGGGGTCCCCCCGCTCCTTCTGCCCTGTGTTTGCCTTGGATGTACGTTCTTTCTTTCAGTGAGCTGGATGCCGAATTTTGTGCAGAAATTTACATGGAAAGGTTGATTGGACAGGGCCTAGCGGAATAAGGGAATCGTAAGTGATTTTGCTGTTGGTTCTGTGGATGTATTTTCCCTACCCTGTGCTGGACTGTGGATTACTTGCACTGTGTGGACATTGAGAAATGGTTTGCAGCCCTCTATAGTTTCATCTATTTGGATCCTTGGTGGTGAGAGGACCGGGTGTCCATTTTCCCTTTGCTGATTATTTTTTTACTTACTTTCTTTTGGATTTTGTACTCTTTATGGAAGCTGATCTCAAATTTGGGTAGTGAGAGTGCCTAAAATCCTGCCCCCTTGTCGTGAGAGGACTTGTGTTGGGGGAAGGATACTGCTATATGAAGAGACTGGCTATTTTCATCAGTTTTATGGATTTGGACTTCTTTGAGCAGTGAGAGTGCCAGATGTTTCTTTTCTTTTGCTGATTTTTCTCGTTTTGAATATTATTTTATTGTCTTTTATGTTATTTTGTGAGGGATGATTGAAATGCCCATATAAAAATTGAGTGCAGGAGTCAAGTGATCCAGTATATGCAGGGTGGGGTAAAATATATATTTTGAGTAGTATTTTATTGAATTGAGTTGGGAGTGTTTAGTGTATTATTATTTTGTTAATGTCACTTATAGTTTATAGTTTGGGATAATTGTTTAGTCAGGGTGGGTTTGTGGAGGGGATTTATTAGTTTGGTTTTATTTATTTAATTGTAAAATGTGTTGGATGTCAGCCCCCACAGTTGTGCACTCTTCATACTCTGCTGTTAGTGCCCTCCGCCCTTTCTCTACTCCTCCTCTTCAATTTGCAACCTACCAGCATTGTTGAGTGCTTGGCATTATGCATAGGAGGAGGAGGAGGGGGGCAGGGGGTGGTGAACAGTGGAGGATAAATGAGGGGGCCACAGAATTGGGGTGGTAAGATCCAGAAGATGCCCTGGAGTGAAATTGAACCCAGATCATGGTTTACCATGTCTGGTGCTCATATACAAGGGCACTATGGATTGTGGAAGGCAGATGGCCCGGATGGCCTGAGAGGTTCGTCCAACTCGGGAGATGTTGTGCAATGCCAGGTCCATTAAGAACAAGACTGCAATTATTGCAGATCTTGTTGAAACAGTGGACCTTTCATGTATTACTGAGACCTGGCTGGATGAATATTCTGGCCATTTTGGAGGCTATAACTCTAGCTGGGTATTCGGTGATACACTGCCCGAGATTGGATTGTTGGGGGGGGGGTTGGGGTCTGTTTTGAGACCAAACTGAACCTCACCAGGGTACTAGTTGAGGAAGTTGAGTCCTTTGAGTGTTCAATAGTAGCAGGTGTAGGCTATTGAATCGCCCTCATCTACCATCCACCTGGTGATGAGAAGCAATTCCTTCAGGAAGTGGCAGACTTCATCATCGACATGGCGTTTGAGTCACCCAGATTGATGGTTCTGGGTGACTTCAAAGCCTGGGTAGACAATGAACTCTCGCAATTTGGTCAGCACTTCCTCCAGTTAATGACATCTTTGGGCCTTACACAGGTGGTTTCCACTGCTATTCATAAACATGAACACTCACTCGACTCATTCTTTCTCCTAGGGATCGAAACATTGGATGTGGGGGTGGAACCTGTTGGATGGTCCGATCATTACACCATGGGGTTTAGTTTTAGCACCCCCCCTTCATAGGCCTACCCCTGTGGAGATGGTTAGGTACCACCCTTTACGGGACATAAGTTCTCATGGCCTTGTGGCAGTACTCGACCTCTCATCCCTCTCTGTAGCAAGCAATGATCCAGAGGCCCTCACATCAGCTTATAATTCAGCCATTTCAGCAGCTCTGGATTTAATTACTCCTGTCTGTGTTCACCCTCTCTCCCTTCACCCGAGGTTCCCTTGGTTTGATGGGACTTTGAGGGAGATGCAGAGGTTAGGGCAAAGGTTAGAGCATTGCTGGCAAAAGTCTGCCCTTGATGCCGACCACCTTAGATTGATGGACCACTATTTAGTCTATCAATCTGCAATCACCCATAAGAAGGCAGAATTCCTGTCTGGGGAGATTGCAACTGCTCAGAATCAACCAGCTCAGCTATTCTGAATTGTGGACAGACTGTACAACCCAGCCTGTCTGCATGTTCGGAAAGCTTAATCGCAATTAGAGTGTGATGAGCTTGCTCATTTCTTTGCAAATAAGGTGTCCCACATCAGGGCAGTTCTTCAACCGGCACACTCTATGGGGGTTGTTTGTGATCAGTATGGGGTCACCGTACCTCATATTTCCGTACCTTCCGTCGACAGGAGTTTATGGATGTCATGAGGATCATCCAGAGTGTGCACCATATGTGCTGTAGTTTGGATCCTGGACCAACCTCCCTATTTTTGGGTTGTATTGACATCATAAGTCCAGTCTTTTGTGGATAGTCTGGTGCTCCTTGGAATCTGGAGAGTTTCCTAGCTTTCTGAAAGAGGCGGCGGTGACCCCACTCTTGAAGAAAGCTACCTTGGATCCAGACTGCCAGGCAAACTACAGACCTATTTCTAACCTTCCCTTTGTAGGGAAGGTGATTGAGAAAGTAGTGGCAGTGCAACTGGAGAACCATTTGACCATCCATGAGATCTATGAACCACTCCAGTCCAGTTTTTGTAAAAAGACATAGTACCGAGACAGCACTGGTTTGGGTGCTCAATGATCTCCTGATGGCGAGAGATTGGAAGAACCATTCCATCTTGGTTCTTCTGGATCTGTCTTCAGCCTTTGACACTGTGGACCACAGGGTGTTGATAGGACACCTGAGGCATATCTGTGGCATGTCAAGGACAGTCCTCAGATGGTTTACATCATTTCTCACCGGTAGAACACAAAGAGTTGTGCCTGGGTTTTTTCTTCAGGCTCAACTGCTTTGTCTTTTGGGGTGCCTCAGGGTTCTGTGCTGTCACCCATGTTGTTTGCGGTGTATATGCTACCCCTCAGACACATTGTAAGAAGTTATGCAGATGATACCCAGCTCTACCTTTCTTTTGCAACTGACCAGGATGGAGCTCTCTTTGTGTTTAACAACTGTCTGAAAGAAATCCAGGAGTGGATGGATTCCAGTTGGCTGAAGTTGAACTCGGAAAAGACTGAGGTACTGGTTGTGGACCCAGGTCGTCGGGGGGGGTTGGGTGTTGGTGTGTCTTCTGGAATTTTTCTTGGCTGTGTCTCACACCCGACCTCTGAACAGGTGCATAACCTGGAGGTAGTTTTTGATGATAGACTGACCCTTCATTCTCAGGTGTCAGCTGTCATCAAAACTACCTTTTATCGTGTTAGGAATATCGCCAGGATTAAGCATCTGGTTCCGTCTAATGACCTTTCTACCTTGCTTCATGCCTTTGTGTCCTCATGCTTGAATTACTGTAACTCCCTTTATCTAGGGGTTTCTGTTTGCTGAAATCCATCACTTGCTGCTGGTGCAGAACTCAGAAGAATAGCTTCTGACAGGATATTCATGAGCCTGCCACATTGCCCCGGTGCTGCGTGAGCTGCACTGGCTGCCAGTACAGTGGCGGTTCACCTTTAAAGTTGGTTTACTGACTTTCAAAGCCCTACATGGACAGGGCTGGCCTATCTAAAAGAGCTTCTGTTTCCCTAATGCCCTGGTTGATCGATCCGCTCAGCCAACAAGGGGTTGTTAGAGTTCCGAGGGTGAATTTGAAGTCATCTGGTTGTACAACTTTTGCGTATGCAGCCCCCACCCTTTGGAATTTTCTACCTCGCCAGTTATGGGAGTGTGCAACTGTGGAGGAATCTAAGCAGAGTTTAAAAACCTACCTGTGGAAAAAAGCTTTCATAGTTAATTGAAAGGAGCATTTGTTGTAAAGGTATCTGATTTTAACTGTATTAATTTGTCATTTGTTGCTGTATATCATGTTTTTACATTGTTAGGTTCCTTGGCATTGGAAAGGCGACATAGAAATAAATTTATTCTTATTATTATTCCTCCACTTGCTTTCTTTTTCTTACTTATGTACCTAAAGAATGCCTTATCACCTTTAGTTACATCCTTGGCTAGTCTTTGCTCTGTCTGCACCTTTGCTTCCCTCACTGCCTTTCTTCCTTCCCACTGTTTTTCTTATATAGCCCCTATCTTCTTCCATCTGCATTTCCTTATACCTCCTGTCAGTCACACTTTTTTCCTTCACTATGTTGGCCACTTCCATAGAGAACCATAACTGTCTCTGTTTCCTTCTACTTTTGCTCACTTGTCTTCACATGTAGTTTGGTTGCTTTAACTATGTCATGTCAAATGCTCATTTAATTTTCAAGAGCATTAAATATTTTAAACATTTCATTGTTAAGTTTAGTAGAATGTCCCTGGTGTCGCCTTTGTGAGCAGTATGAAGAGGAAGGGAAGCACATCAAATGTGTGAAAAATTGATGGGTCTCTGAAAAATCAGAGATACCCCCTCATAATTTGTGTCAGCTGTCACCCCCATGTTAACACTGTGACTTAACAGTCTTGACACTGACATTTCAGCAACAAAATAATAATAAAAAAATAACAGTAAGCATATGCATTCATATTCATTTATTCATTCAATGGCAAACCCATTAGTTAGATGTCACCCACACAAATGGTAAATGTAAAAGATATTTCTATTCAGTAAACTCTGAATTCAAAAGGATATCTCTTATTATAGCAGTTAAAAACACTAAAGACATTTTCATTAGAATGTCTGCATGGAAGCCAAGCAAATTGGGGTGGGGGGTGGGTCGAGGTGTTGGCTTCATGATGATCGTATGGAATTGGTGGTGGTGAGGTTTTAGAACCATGAAAGGGTTCAATTGGAATAGGGTATAGGAGTGCCCCAGAGTATTATAGTAACACAGTTGAAACTAAAACATTTACCATAAAAACTCATGGAAACATATAATTCATAAGAGAGTGTAGGGTTGTTATTGAGTATTACATCAATGCAGCTGAAACTGAAATTTCTATCATAAAAACTCATTTATACATGTCATTCAACA
Source organism: Neoceratodus forsteri (assembly GCA_016271365.2). Classification (NCBI taxonomy): domain Eukaryota; kingdom Metazoa; phylum Chordata; order Ceratodontiformes; family Ceratodontidae; genus Neoceratodus; species Neoceratodus forsteri. The sequence goes on from CM057451.1 coordinate 423,929,333, forward strand.
CTTTGTTATTCTGGGATCACAACTGAGTTTGTTAGAGGACTGGTACATAAGTGAATGATTTTCACACTGTAATACAAGTTTTAAAGAAACTCATACACTAATTTTAATGAAGAGAAAATTAATCCAAAATGGCTGCTATTATGAATAAACTGTCCAACTACAGTTCCACCAGAAAGTGGAGAACACTTCAGGGAAAGGTAAAATGCCCTGCAGAATCATTCCCCAATCTGTTTCTTCAGTCATTCCCTTTCTTTTATTCAAAATGCCCAATCTTTCTGTCCATGCAGTTTCTTCAGTGAGAAGCAAGCACTCCCAATCACCCCTCTTCTTGGTCTGTCCACTCACTCTGCTCCACAGAATTTCAGAGTCGACACCTGATGGTTAGCGCTGTTAAAATATCTTACAACACAGCTTTACTGAAGGGATGCACTTTCAAGACTGCATCAGAATAACAGTGCAGTGAAATTTAGGCTGAGGAAATAGCATCAGTGAAAACAGCAACCTGTAAGTTATAGCACTGGGAAATTATAGCATTCCTGGAGTTGGCAATCATAAATCGGCTCCCTCCCAACTTTCAACCCCTCCCCCAATTTGGGCAATCATGAATCGTCCCGTCCCCCCCGACATTCACTCACCAGGACTAGGCAATCATAAATTCCCCACTTGAGTTGCCACACTATCATTACTGTGCGCTGTCTTTGTGAAGCACAGTTTTGGGTGTCGGCATTTTACCTGCACTATCAACCCTGCTATCTTTGTTTTTGTGGACTTGTTGTTGTTTAAAATTTATTTCTATACAGGATACAAATTGGTTAGGGTGTAACCCCCATTTGCAACAATGTTCTGCGTTTTATAAAATACAGACAGACATAAAATTACATAACACTAGACTAACAAACAGTTACAACGAAACTTTACAATATACACTCATTAAGATTATTTGTAACATTTATAGGTAGATGTTAAATATTTTTTAAAAGTAGTCTTAAAAATTGAAAAACTTGCCAAATAACTTAGTTCTTGTGGTAATTCAATCCAATGGGTTGCTAAACAATTTTGTAGTATGAAGTCTCCTAGTCTGTTCTGGGATCTTACCATTGGTATTTTGAATGTCCTTAATTTAATTGTTCTTTTACTGGGAGGATCAACAATAATATGACCAGCTAGTGGATGTACAGTACTTCATTTACATGAATCAACTTGTGACACCAAATTAGTCACAAGTAGATTATTTTTGCCTCTGGATCTAACCAGTTCAAATCGCTATAGATATCACAGTGGTGAGAGCCATAAACACCTTTTGTTATAAATTTACCTAGTCTATAATAGGTTTGATTTATTTTTATTTTATTTATTTATTTTATTTAGCTTTTGTTGACCAGGTAAATGCACTAGACAAATCCTGCCTATTTTCAGGCACGACCCGGGGGAGGGGGATACAGATGAAAGCCAACTGACCTTGAACCAGATTAAGCTGTTGGTGGTATTTTTAGTGAATGAGGGAAATTTGGCCAGGACACCGGGGAAATTCCCCTACTCTTTTCGATAAGTGCCATGGGATCTTTAACATCCACCTGAACTACCACCAGTCCAGGCAGATGGGACCTCGGTTTAACGTCTCATCCGAAAGACGGCACCTCAGAAATGCAGCACCCCTCTCATGCTGCATTACAGTGTCAGTACTGGGATATTAACCCAAGTGCCAGATGTGGGAACTGAACCCACAGCCCTCTGATCTCCCGGCCTCAGAGGCGAGTGTGCTGCCTACTGAGCCACTGACACTGCTGATTTATTTAATGATTTCTTAGTTGAATTCATATAGAGGAGTGCTCCATATTCTAATACTGGAATCAGCAGTTCTCCCACCACTTTCTTCCTTACTTCTGTTTCCAGACACCCTGATACCCTTCTCAAGGCCCCCATCCTCTGACTAACTCTCCTGACTTGTTGGTTAATATGGTCAGTGTAAATCAGCCTTTGATCAACAAGGACTCCTAAATAGTTATAATTTGTAACATTTTTTTATAGGAGTTCCATCCACTAGCTTTAGTCATAATTCAAGATTCTTTACAGGGGTTCCAACAGAAAATAACATACATTGCTTTTTTTTACTGTTTAATAAGAGACCTGAAGCTCTAAACCAGTTCTCCATGTTCACAAGATCCTTCTGAAGCTTGTATTCTAATGAAGTATGACTATCCGCTGACGGCAGTAGAATTGTATCATCAGTGTATAGTCTAACCGCACTATGTTTTATAACTGTTGGTAGACTATTAACATAAATGTTAAGCATCAAAAGTCCTAGAATTGAGCCCTGTGGAATTCCTCTATTTACTTCAATCAATTCTGAATCGATAGGCCCAACTGAAACACACTGCTTTCTATTTGAAAGATATGATTTAAACCAATACAAAGAATGTTCCTGTATCCCTATGTCATTCAGTGTCTCCAACATACCTTGATGTTCCACCAAATCAAACACCTTACTCAGGTCCATGACCACTGCCCCAGCGTTCATGTCCTGGCTCAAGAAAGTTGATGCCAGGTCATGAAAATCAACTGGGGCTGTGTCCGTGGACCTGCCCTCTCTAAACCCATGTTGGTATTCTGTGAGTAACTTATTCTCTTCTAGACAGTGATAGAGCTGACCATGAACTTGTTTTTCAGATATCTTTAATAATATGGGTAATAAGGCTATCGGCCTATAATTAGAGGGAGTTGTATTATTCCCACCTTTGTGGATTGGTATTATTTTCCCCACTTTCCGCATTTCTGGGACTATTGATTCACATACTGTAAGCCCCAATTGAAAAAGAAAGTCACCAAATGGGCCAAAATATCTGCAGCAATTTTCAAAAAATATCCTGATATTCCATCCTTCCCTCCCTCCTGCTTTAGAACCATCTATTTTACATAGTTCCTTTTCCTCATCCTTTACCTTTACTTTCATAAATCTAAATCCCAAGGCTGTATCTCTATTTTCACCATCTTTAAACTGGTTTTCCTTTTTCACTAATTGAGGTATAGAGATATGTGAAGTTCTTAATTTTGTCTTGGTTAACTTTAGGTCTGGAAGTTTTGAAAAAAATAAGAGTTAAACTACTTCTACAGGCTCATCCACTAGGTTTTTATCATCAATTATTTTTAGTGGTGTCTCTGATCTAATCGGGTTTTGTAATGTTTTTACACATCTCCAAAATTGTTTTTGGTAATTTGCTGCATTAATGTTTGTTATAAAATACTCTTGTGGACTCACTGAAGGGTACCTAAAATAAGATTCATGCTTTAATAGTCTGGTTCTCAACATTCAACTTGTTTTTCTCATGTACAATTTTGAGCAAGGGCACTTAATAATATAAATAACATGCATAATAGAACATGTGATCATGTCTTTTTCTTCATTGTCTTATTTTTATGTGAGTTTGAGATCTCCAAAAGGTTATGTGTATGTATAGTACACCAAAGGAGAAGCCTCTGTCCTCTAGAGTAATTCTAAGACAAGAATTAACTAATTTATGCTCTTGGTTTGGGACTATGCTTTGGCACAATGAGAGTTCAAAGAGAGTTCAAGAATACGTTCTGTCTCTGTGAAGGTAAGAATGTGCCAGTGACTTCTTATTACATTTCCCACTTTGCCAAAATCCTTGAAATATGGGTTTTAGACCACTGTTCTGGATGACTTGCCATTCTTGTGAAGAATTTTTGACTTCAGCAATAGTACTGTCTTGATGGCACTAACTTTGTTGCCTGTTACTGTTAGGGTCTTCTCTGAGTACCCTCATCCTCTGAATCTAGCTTTTATTCTGTTTAGATTTGTTTCAGACTCTTATTGTTCAGAGCAATTTCTTCTGGCCCACAGAAATTGACCAAAAATTGTACTTTTGGCTGGTCTCTGCAGGTGACAGCTACAATATCTTTCCTTGGTAACATGTTTCATTCTGTTGGTTTCCTACATAGCCTCCTACACAATTTGTTATTAATGATACCGCTCTCCAACCCAACTCTAAGTATAGAATGCTGCTGTTATTGCATTATAATGTAAGTTTTTGATTGAACTGGTTTAAAAACATATCAACACCTAATTTTGATTCAAATTCTTGTCATAGAAATAATGAATCATCAGTGTAGTGTTTGTGCCCCCCACCCAGTTCCATGAGATTCGCAAAAAGCTAAGCCCCCCAATTAGCTTGCTTCCATAAATACCTCATAACAAACATTAATTTAGAGTCTAGCTACAAGGGAGTCCAGGGGGGTCAAGTGTAGAGTTTGTACTCTTATACCAATATCTCCGGGTAAGTAACACTATCTTAAAGACTCAAAATGATAAAATATGACTAGCCTTAATCCAAATGTGGTTAGAAAGGTTTTGAGTAGACCATCCCAGACTTCTGGTGATGCATGCCATAAAGATGACAGCTTAAGAGGAGTGCTCTGTGGGACTGTTCAGTTTTAGCCTCCTTCAGCCGGTCCAAGACTATTTTATTTGTGCAATTTGGGGGTCTGGAAATTTATGTTTCATGGGCAGACAACAGCAATATTAAGATCAGCATCTGTTGCAAGAAAAAAATACAATTTTACCAATTGTGCAACACGGTCTCATTGCAGCCATGGCAGCTGAATCTTCAAGTGGCATGGAGCAGCCGACAAATGCTGCACTCAGGAATGAAATTTAAGCTTTTATGGAGGAGTCCTGATTGATCTATCAGCAATTACAATCTTCTTTGAAACAAGTGGAAGATTGGATGTCCTCTTTGGAGAAGCAGGTTTCGGCAACAGATAGGTGGACTGACTGAAAAGTTTATTTGGCCAACTTTTGCAGAACACACAACAATTAGGAGATAAATGTGATAATCTCAAAAATTGATCAAGAAGAAACAATCTTCATATTTATGATCTCCCTGAAGGAGTGGAGGAAAAGGGGACTGTCTTATTTTCCTACAGGACTTTTTTTCTACTATTTTGGCTGTATCAGACCTAATGCCACTCCCTATTGAAAGGGCCTATCATGCACTTGTGGCCCCAGTATATAGCCCAGGAGCTCATTCCAGACTCTCATAGTTCGCTTCTACAATTTTGCTGTAAAGCAGGCAATTTTGGTAAGAGCTTGGCAAAAGGTCCAATTGATGTATGAAGGTCATCATATTCGGATGGATAATGATTATTTTCTGCTTATTCAGTGATACAGGAGAGCATATGCACCTCTCTTTAAAATGTTGCGAGTCAACAGTTTGAAGTTTCCTACCCCGTACCCAGAGGAGTAATTTTGATGTCAAGGTTAGGGGGGTACAACCTCACTGTCAACCAGCCTCGGATCCTGAGGGCTGTGCTACCCACCAAAAAGTAAATCATCTATGGAAAAATACCATTATTTCTTTCAACATATTTCTGAAAGCTAATACATACAGGGAAAGCACTGAAGACACTGCGGGAGACCATATGCTGACTGGCACAGCCCACTTCTCACCTCCTCGGCTGGCCACCAAATGGGAAGACATGGCGCATGCATTCAATGTACAGTACAGGTTGCATGTCCTTCCCCTGTATTGTACAGGGATGATGGATTGTGTACTGTACAGGGTGCATGGTCCTTGTACAGTACACAAGTCACAAGCTGTCTGTTCAATATATGGTCTGCACTCCCTGCTCAATACAGAAGATGCATGAATGCCATGAAATGTACATTGAACATGTGCTCCATGTGTTCCCATTCAGTGGCCAACTGAGGTGGTGAGAGGTGGGCTGTGCTTGTCACCATATGGTCTCCTGCAACAACCACCCTTTAGGTAAGGGTGGGTGGTCACCAATTCAACCCATGTTTTAAACTCCCCTAGTACAGTAGTAGTCACATACATTGGCAGCTATTTCCAGATGTTTCGCAAAATTTCTAAAGAGTTTCTCTCTGCTGCCCCTACTGTTGAAATGCAGAAAGCAGGAGATATTTTTGGAAATATCACAAAAATTTTGGGAAATAGCTGGCAGTGTCTATGATTGCTACTGTACTGTCACTGGCTGGCTGCTCCACCTTATTGTGTTTAAAACAGCAGTTACTGCTGCTTTAAACATATTCATGAAAGAGAAACAGCTACACCTACAATGGGCATTTTTTATTTTTATTTGTAAAACAAAAAAATGAAATACAGCCACCTTTCTGGCAGTGTTCAGGAGGGTAGCATCTTTCAGAAAAAGAGATGTGTAAGAACAAGGGGGCACAATTTAAAGATAGAGGGGGGACGGCTCAGGGGTAATGTGAGTAAATTTTTTTTCATGGAGAGAGTGGTAGGTACATGGAATCGCCTTCCTGAGGAGGTCGTTGGGTCTAAAACAGTGGGGGAATTCAAACATGCATGGGACAGACATAAGGCAATTATAGCGAGGGGTTGCAGGAAGTAGGCTGTTGGTTAACTAGAATCTGCAGCTTATCCAGTAGGTAGGGAAATGGGCAGACTGGGTGGGCCAAGTGGTCCCTTATCTGCCATAAAAGTCTATGTTTCTATATTTCTATGTTTCAAGCCCTTCAAAAGTGTCCACACCACTTAATCCTCAGTCCACCCACCTGCAGGGTTTGATTTTTTTTTTAATTACTTTTACTCTGGTAACATAACACAGAAGAAAACACTGGAGTTGCATGTTGGGCTAACTATATAGCTGCCAGGCCCCTCCCCACACCCACCCACCCACCCACACAGCACAGCAGTCCCTACCAAAGTAGGCATAATCAGGCTCAGTCAGAATCAGGTGGCACACAGGAGAGATGCTAGACAGCACAGTATTGACTGACTACAAACAGTAGACAGGACCAGCACAGCACAACAGAGAAGAACGCCAATAAACATAATGGCCCAGATCAAAGGAGATGTGCCTGGTACAACTGAGTTGCACTGGTGCATCTCGTAAATGCACACTTTGACCATATTCAAAATGAAGCAATACTCCACGCAATTCCAGATGTGCCACAGTGCAAAGATAATGTATGCAGTGCATCTCGAGGGGTTGTTTCCATGCATATGCGGCACAACTTAATGTTCAGCTGAGATGTGCGGCACAGTTGCCCACATACCTCGGAGATGTGCCGCACAGAGTTAGGCATGGAAGAATCATGCTTAAGTCCTAGCCAACAACAGGTGGGCTGCCGTACTGCACAGTGCAACTCAGCAGTCGCCAGCCCCGGGTGGCTAGCCCCCCCAATCCCCGATTGTGGCAGAAAATATATTGAAACCCATATTCCATGGTGGTCTAGTGGCCCCTCCTTCCCCGAACACCATCCAATCATGAATAAATGTCCAAAATTCCCTGGTAGTCCAGTGGTGCCCCTTTCCCTTCCCCAAACCCCTCTGGATTATTTAATACATTCCAGAATTCACTTGCAGTCTAGTGACCCTCTCCCAGCTCAGATTATAAATTGAAAACCTATCTTCAGACTTTTCTAGTGGTCTACTGCAGCCTCCACACACCCCCACCCACTAAGGAACTCACATCCCACCCCACTCCCCGTCCCAGTATGGCCATGAAGTCAGTGGACAACACAATCCACCCGTATCATTCCACAGCTACCTGCTGACTGTGCTGTCAATGAATGACAGCATATTGTGCACCTGTGCACCCATTGGTCGACACTGTCAACCAATGGGCTTGCAGTGTGTACTGTACGCTTCCATTCTCAACTTTGTGAATTACACAAAGTTGTGAATGAGAGAGTACATTGCACACTGCAGGCCCGTTGGTCAACAGTGTCTACCAATGGGAGTACAGGCTGTATAGTACACTGTCATTCACTGATAGCACAGTTGGCAGCAGCCGTGGAGGCATGAGGGTGGGTTGTGCTGCCTTCTGGCTTCATGGCCATACTGGGACGTGGGAGTGGGGTGAGTTGTGTATTCCTCTGTGGGTGGGGGGTCCACTAGACCACCAGAAAAGTCTGGGGTTTTGTTTTCAATTTATGATCATTTATGGGAGGAAGGCCAGTAGACTACCAGGGAATTTTGGACATAAATTCATGATCAGACTGGGTTTGGGGAAGGGGGGGGCCAAGGGAATTTTGGATAATATTTCTTGTTTGGATGGGGTTCGGGGAAGGGAAGGGACCACTAGACTACCAGGGAGATATTGTGCTGTTTTAGTGATTTTGCCGGGTGCATCCCTGCCCGAGAAATGCAAATGGGGCCATAATGACATGCAAATGACTCGATTTGTGCCTTGTATGCATAATGGCCCAACTTGCATGTTTGGGTCTGAATATCTGGAATTTGCACATGACCTTTCTACAAGATGCGCTGCACAGTCCCAGTCCAGGTATTCAGACCTGACAGGTGGATGCACTGGCGCATGGTCAGTGGTCCCCATTTGCACAACACCCAATTTTTTAAATATTCAGATGGGATGTGCCATTGCGTATCTCATTTGAATATACCAATGTTGTGCTGCAGCACAACTCAGTTGCACAGAGCAACCACTTGCACCCTTTCTGGGCACAGTTTGAATATCCTGGCCTATAATAATTAAAACTAAACACTACCTACCCTTGCCTTCTTGCACACTAGAGCTATGTTAGCTCAAGTTGAGAAGCTAATTGTGCTGTTTTTCCTGTGCCGGTGGTCACTGGTAGAGCCAATGGCCCACTCCAGTCCAGGCACACTGCACTACAGGAAGAGAGAATGCCTCACAGATTGCAAAAGGCCTCTTTTCCCAGGCACTCCCTGACCCTGACTGGCTCCAAATTAAATGGCCAATATAGTGTGTAGCCCCTGCCAGCTCAGAATCACCCTGACTGTGCTGACTGGAATTCTCTCCCACCACCTCCTCTGTTTATTGCAGCATTTTTGTGCATAGCTTCCCCCATGGCATGAGTACTGCTGTTGCTGCTCCCCCAATAACTACTCACCCTCACCCATGACCCACCACTGCAGCACCACCAGTAACCAGACTCAGTATTACCAGTTAGCTTTTGCTTGAAGTCAATGCCTCTAATTAGTCTGCTGTCCTCTCCTCTCTCTTCCAAACTTTTCCAGCTTCCGAGTTCAGGCAGACAGTTCCACAGGCTCACTCAGTGCAACCCAATGCTCCAACCGACTAACCCAATTTCAGTTACTCACAGCAGGTGGGGCCTGCCCCGCTGCACCACTAAACTTGATAAGGACTTCCTCCCAAGCCGACTGACTCCTGAGTCTCACATGAAGCAGGCAACTTGAGGCATTGGGCAAGTAAAGTGGCAGCAGGCAGCTCCTGGATGAGGTGGGCAGACATGGCAGCATTCAGAGAGGCAGACAGGAAGGAAGGGATGCACCAGATATGACAGCACCATGGTCTCGATGCCAGCAGTGAGTTTCCCGCCTGCTCATTCTGACTTCTCTCTCACTACTGGTGGCGGTTAGGGTTTATGCTACTTCTGGGTAAGGTGACTGCAGTCTGTCACTTTCTCCCTTCCTGCCACCATTCAGTCCTGCTTCTCCTAGTTCCATTTAGGCCAGTTTGTGAAATGATGCCCCCCCCACTATGACTGTCACCCTCACCCACCTCTCTGTCTGTCACTCCCTCACAACTCCCACAAGGGAAACCCAATGCTCCTCTGACACAGCAGGCTCATGAGCCCCTCCTAACCTGCAGCAGGCAGCAGCAGCAAGGTAAGGGGCTGAATGTTGGGGGTGACAAATGTGTTCACCCAAATTGTTGGGGGGGACTTGTGTCCCCCATCCCCTCTATAATTACACCCCTGCCCATACCTGGCTCATTTAAAAATATTTTTCAGTGATAGTCCAAATATTTATGATGATCCAGATGCTGGACTTCTGGCCCTACAAGAGCGACAATTGATCCTGCAAGAGGAGATGGAGGTGCAGGCAGTTCGTGACAAATGGAGTTTGCAGGAGGCCTGGTCTAAAGTTTCAACCGAGGAGAAAAAGAAACGGCGAGAGCAAACATTAGAGGAGATTCGTTCCCTATTACAGTCATTTAGAAGGGAGTCTGCTGACTGAGTATTAAGATGAATGGCCTATACAACTTTGTTCTAGACATAGCCTCTGGTACAACTTGAAGAGTTGGGACTAGTGATGGGCGAAGTGGCCCCAATTCCCTTCTCAAAGTGATTCACGGAGTTAAGGCGAATTTGCGGAGTGCTCTGCAATGTGAAGCGGAGTACATCGTGTTATAATGGGTAACGCGAAGTCCATTGAAAACAATGACTTTATATTACTCCGCCTTCCACTTCGCCTTGTTTTTAAGCCCCAAAGGCAAATTGTGCCGTGATTCATGGAATTTCAGGTCACATGGGCTCTAGATTGTTCTGCACAGCCTCAGTTTGGGGTAGTGTATGTAGGAAGCTGTAGGAGACAATCTGCTGTGAGAGCTCTTTGCGATTCAAACCTTCAAACAGCTGTTAAAAAAGCCTTTTTGAGTCATTTTATTTGCTTAAACTTTACTTCATCGATTATAGAAAACCCTCCTGCGCTCATATCATCGAGCGTTTATTGTTTGTGTATGGATTTTGAATGTTAATGTACAACATTCAGTCTGTGTACTGAGAGACAGTGGAAGTGTGCTTTGGTGGAGGGGTGTATCTGTGGTGTAGGTAGATTAACTTGGAGAAAAAAACTGCTTTCTGTTTTGGTGATATTTTTCTTGTATAACTGTGTTAATGTACACAAAGTAATATTTTCAATATTTCTTGCCATTTTTTTCGCTGATTGCTGTGGTGCAGCAGTGCATAATTTTAGTTTGTTTAAAATATGTGGTTATATTACTGAAGTTTTCAAGTTGCTATGCATTACTTAGTGTGTGTGTGAGGATGTGTGTGATGCGTGTCATCAAATCATACACCTTTTATTGTGCCACATAATAATTTCAGCAATGTGAAGCTGCTATCCACTGCAGCTGTGTGATTTTTGTACTTCTCTGTGATATCTTTACTGGTACTAGTACTAGTGACTGTTACTGCAGCAGTACAGTACACTGTCCCCCCCCTTGCAGCCCACCCCAACTGGCAAAGGTATTCTTTTCCAGATTTGAATTTCTGATAGTGAGCACTGGTTAGGTGTTGTGCCTTTGTGTCTGCATCTCTTCAGTGTACAGTGCAATCTTAATCTGTCTGTGCATTTGCATCTCTTAAGGGACCAATCTCCCTCTGCTACTTAAGTCATAGTTGTTTCTTTGGCTTCCCTTCACAGTACTGGACAGGTGTGGTGCTTAATTCTGCATGAACATTGTACTCATTAATATGCATTTTTAAGTTAGGACCATCATCACGAGTCACTCATGATACAAATCACATTCTTCATCACGGTCACAAATGCAGTCACAAATCATGATTCACAATCATTCACGTTAAGAATCACAACATTCATTTTTTTTCTAGTTACATGGATGTATTGTAAGTCTGTTTTGTAGTATCACTCCAGGATTCACCACCCCACCATTGTACTCATTGATACGTGTTTTTAAGTCTGGGAGTTTTAAGCTACAGATCTTCGGGTCCTGGGGAAGTACAGCCATAGGCATTCACATTTCTTCATCATCATGGTCACAAATGCAGTCACAAATCATGATTTACGATCACGTCATGAATCACAACATTAATTTTTTTTAATAGTTACTTGGATGTTTTATAAGCCTGTTTTGTAGTATCTCTCCATGCTTCACCACCCCACCTTTGTACTCATTAATGTTTGTTTTTAAGTCAGGGAGTTGGACAGTGTCTGCAGTACATACACAGACTGGAAAGAAGACTGACTGCACACATGCAGTTTAGCAGAGTATACTTGCACTGCTCAGAATACAAAGTATCACGCATACCTAAGACAACAAAAAAGGGCATACTTACAGTGGCGTGAAAAAGTATTTGCCCCCTTCCTGATTTTCTCTATTATTGCATATTTGTCACACTGGATGTTTTCAGGTCGATAGACAAAATATAATATTAGATAAAGGGAACCTGAGTGAACAAATAACACTTTTTTTTTTTACTTATTTCATTTATTTAATGAAAAAGTTAACCAACACCAACTGGCACTGTGTGAAAAAGTAATTGCCCCTAGTTAAATCAACCCAATTAAAGGGATAATTAGAGTCAGCTGATTGAACACAGCCAGGGCTTGATTACAGCCAGCCCTGCTCAATATAAATCTCACTTATTTTGACCTTACCATCAGAGTCACTTGCCAGCACAAAGATTCAACAAGCACATTATGCCATGATCAAAGGAAGTTCCTGAAAAGATCAGAAAATAATGTGTTGCCCTCTATCAGTCTGGAAAGGGTTACAAAGCTATTTCTAAGGCTCTGGGACTCCATCGAACCACAGTGAGAGCCATAATCTCCAAATGGAGAACACTTGGAACAGTAGTGAATCTTCCCAGGAGTGGGCGGCCTGCCAAAATTACTCCAAGGCGCATAAAATCATTCAGGAAGTCTCAAAGGATCCTAAAACAACATCCAAAGAACTGCAGGCTTCTCTTGCCTCAGCTAAGGTCAGTGTTCATGACTCCACAATCAGAAAGAGACTGGGCAAAAATGGGCTTCATGTGAGAGTAGCAATGCAGAAACCACTGCTAACCAAGAAGAACATAAATGCTCATCTCTCATTTGCCAAGCACCTGGATGATCCACAAGCCTTTTGGGAAAATGTTCTATGGACAGATGAGTCCAAAGTGGAACTTTTTGGATGACATGGATCCCATAATGTCTCGCGTAAAGCAAACACAGCATTCCACAGTAAGAACACCATACCAACAGACAAACATGGTGGTGGTAGTGTGATGGTGTGGGGATGCTTTGCTGCCTAAGGACCTGGATGACTTGCCATAATTAAAGGAACCATGAATTCTGCTCTGTACCAGAAAATTCTTAAGGAGAATGTCGGTCATCCTTCCGTCAGCTGAAGCTGAAGCGTGGTTAGGCCATGCAGTAGACAATGATCCAAAACACAAAAGCAAGTCCACATCAGAATGGCTAAAAAAGTAAAATTAAAGTTTTGGGTGGCCTAGTCAAAGTCCAGACTTAAACCCAATAGAGATGCTGTGGCAGGACCTGAAACGAGCAGGTCATGCTCGAAAACCTACCAAATGTTACTGAATTAAAGCAGTTCTGCGAGGAAGAGTGGGTTAAAATTCCTCCACAGCGATGTGAAAGACTGATATTGAATTATAGGAAGTGTTTGGTTGCAGTCATTGCAGCTAAATGTGGCATAACCAGTTATTAAGTGCAGGGCAATTACTTTTTCACACAGTGCCAGTTGGTGTTGTTAACTTTTTTTCATTAAATAAGTGAAATTAAAAAAAAAAAACAAGTGTTATTTGTTCACTCAGGTTCCCTTTATCTAATATTACATTTTCTCTAAAGACCTGAAAACATCCAATGTGACAAATATGCAATAATAGAGAAAATCAGGAAGGGGGCAAATACTTTTTCACGCCACTGTACATACAAGGGTCGGGGATGGTGGAGGAATACATTTTATAACACAGCAAGGAAGGTATGGGGGGCACATGGTGTGAGGAAAAAAAAAACTAATGTGGGATCCCATGGTGATCCAGCAGCAGTTCCAGTATGGACATAATTTGCAACTGATGTCCCTCTATAGAAACATAGAAACATAGAATTTTATGGCAGATAAGGACCGCTTGGCCCACCCAGTCTGCCCATTTCCCTACCTGATGGATAAGCTGCAGATCCTAGCTAACCAGCAGCCTACTTCTTTCTACCCCCACCCCCTAGAATTGCCTTATGACTGTCCCATGCATGCTTGAATTCCACCACTGTTTTTGACTCCACAACCTCCTCTGGAAGGCTGTTCCATACATCCACAACCCTCTCTGTGAAAAATACTTCTTACATTACCTCTGAGCCACCCCCTTCTATCTTCAAATTGTGCCCCTTGTTCTTGCACACCTCTTTTTGAAAGATGCTACCTCTTGGACTTTGTTGATTCCCTTGAGGTACTTGAAAGTTTCTATCATGTCCCCCTCTCCCTCCTTTCCTCGAGGCTATACATATTAAACTCCTTAAGTCTCTCTTAATATGTCTTCCGGTGCAGACCCTGCACTATTTTAGTTGCCCTCCTCTGGACAGCTTCCATCCTGGCTATGTCTTTGCAGAGATTGGGTCTCCAGAACTGCACGCAGTACTCCAGATGTGGTCTCACCAGCTGTCTGTACAGAGGGATAATAACTTCTTGTTTTCTACTGGTGATGCCTCTCCCTATGCATCCCAGTATCCCCCCAGCCCTCCTTGCTGCCCTATCACATTGCTTGCCCACCTTTAGGTCATCTGATATGACTACCCCCCAGGTCCCTTTCCATTTTTGTTGTTGTTAATATCTCACCCCCCATTGTGTACTCTTCCCCTGGGTTTTTGTTTCCCAGGTGCATTACCTTGCACTTCTTAGCATTGAATCTAAGCTGCGACCAGCTGCTGCTCCACAGCACTCACCCTCTCGTTGTTCTCCTCTACAGCACTCAAGAGAACTGCCAAGTCAGTCTGTGTTACACACAGTTCTCTGGGGTCCACACATTCTACAGGCTGACCTGCTGGTGGTGGTTGTGGTGGGGTTGCTGATAGAGAAGCAGGTGCTGCTGTGGCCCTCCTCTTCTTAGGGATGGCACAATGCACAGCTGCACAATCAGCCACAGAATGGCCAGCAGGTGCAGACATTGTCTGTTCTGCGGCAGCCTGCCACTCCAACTGCCGGTGATTGAGCATATGGGTGTGCTGGACCCCAGTCCCCAGGTAAGTCCCCCAAGGGCCACAGCGCACCTCCACCTCACATAAGTGGCACTTGATCACACTGCTGTCCCCCGACACAGTCAAAAAACTGCCGAACAATGGAGGTGTGAGGAGAACCAGGCACAGACAGTAGATGGCCAGATGAACTGGCAGCTGGCTGGTCATGGTGCTGAACAGGGATGGGATTCACACTTGGGCCTGGGGGAACAGGCACATCCTGCTCCAGAGGACCTGGTGCTGGACGTGGTGGTGGTGGTGGTTCAACTGCCTCAGAGTCAGGACAGAAGGTGGTGGTGGTGCTGGTCCTTCTTCGGGGGGGCACTCACAAGTTTTGGGTGGCCCAACAGGAATGGGCGCCATGCCCTCCATACATGCGCCCGGTACAACACTTACCACTACCACACTCTCCCAGAGCTGCCCCCACCCCAGATATTCTCTCACCCTGGTCCATCTCTCCTACTGAGCTCCCTCAGTCCGAGCAATCACTACTCACATTGTCACACAACACACACACACACACACACACACATACACACACACAGTCACACACACACAGACAAACAACTAACTACTTATAAAGGTAAGAAAAATAACATTTACAAAATTAAGTAAAAAAGAGTACAGAAAAGACAAAAAAATGTAGCTTTTAAAAAAGCTGTTGGGTCTAAATCAAAGTTTAAATCTCCTCCTCACTCTGGTCTAAAAGTATCAGCAGTCACAAAATATACTGCTCTCTCACCATCTGCACAGGAGAAAGTAAAGGTGTCTGCTTGTATGACTCACTTTCTTCCTGCCTAGCTAAAGAGCATGTGACTTACAGTACTGTAAGTACCTCAGTGGAATCAACAAAGTCCAAGAAGGTAGTATCTTTCAGAAAAAGAGATGTGAAAAAACAAGGGGACACACTTTGAAGATAGAGGGGGGATGGCTCAGGGGCAATGTGAGGAAGTATTTTTTCACAGAGAGGGTGGTGGATGCATGGAACAGCCTTCCTGAGGAGGTTGTGGGGTCTAAAACTGTGGGAGAATTCAAGAATGCATGGGACAGACATAAGGCAATTTTTGTGCGGGGTAGGAAGAAATAGGCTGTTGGTTAAATAGACCCTTGGGGGTAGCTAGATTGTCTACTAGGATTTTCTGAGAGTCAAACTATTTTTAAATAAATTACAGGTGGCTGAGGAGTTGAAAAAGGAGCTTGCAAACTCTGCTTATCTTGGAAGTAACTTCACAAGTGTTTGAATACTGCATTTTGGTTGTCCCTTGGGGGTAGCTGGATTGACTACTAGGATTTTGGGACAGAAACTATTTTAAAATAATTTACTGGTGCGTAGGAGTTTGTGATAGTTAAACTATTTTAAATAAGTTACTGTGGTTAGGAGCTGTCATAGCAAAACCTGCAGTGTGAAACAGGAAAAGACAGTCTTTCAAGCAACAGAGGGAGGTGGATCTAGGTTACGTTTGTTTGTTACAATTCTTAACATTTTCAGTGCAGGAAGAGTTTAAAGCACAGCTGACTTATTTTGGGGTTGACTGCTTTCAGAGCACAAACCACCAGGCCTGTTTTAGGGCAGGGGAGGTTTACCTGTGTCTGACTTGAATGTGTGGATTTTTCTCTGTTTGATTAGCAGGGCATTTTCTCTGTCAAATTGTTGTGTAGGGCATCTTGCTGACAGGAAGGCACTCATCACAGTGGTGGGTCAGAGCTTTTAGCTGATTGTTTAGTGAGGGCACAGTTTAGGCCCACACCCTTGCCACCCCTCACCCCACCACCCCTGGAAATAGTTCCTTTATACCTGGGGTTCTGACATAATTTCCTCAAGAGTGCAAGGTTCATATCACTGTCATATCCTCTCTAGCACAGTGCACTGACAATATAAGCATACACATTGTATAATATATATATTTCTATATAACAAACCAATCACACACACAAAAATGTGGGGAGTAGTGCAATGTAATGGCTGAGGGGCAGCATTCTTCCAGGAGTTTTTCTGGAGGCTGAGATGCTGCCCTATTTGCAGACAACTCTCTGCCCTGAGGGAGGAAGTTGCCCGTCTTCAGACCACACTGGACAGTAGTAAGGGAACCTTCTCCCAGGCCACACTGGATGGTAGGAAGGGAACCTCCCCCATCCAGGGAGCACCAGAGCCACCACCACTACCTCAGAGGTTGTGAAAAAAGAACAGCAGTTGGACTACAGTGGGCTCAGGGAGGGTGAGGATGGTGGAACAGAGGCACACCCAGTCAGTTGTTCCACTCCACAATCCATACACTATTCTGGGGGAGCATAGCTCCTCTATGGATGCACCCACAGAGGAGACTAAGGAGGCTGAGGACAACTGTCACAAGGGAGGCCCACAGGAAGGAGGCAGAGGACACCACAAGGAAAGGAAGCAGCTCCTGGTGGGGACTCAATTATTAGCGGGATAGAACTAGGGGGAGCAGGGAAAACTGAAGTAAGGTGCTTGCCTGTTACCATGGCTTGGAGAGACAGGAAGCGCATCCTCAGGATCACGAGAACAGCTGCACGGGAGTCTGAGCTGGATGTCATTGTCCACCTAGGGACAAATGACTTGGCTCATCATGAGATTAGAGCAGTGCAGAAGGACTTTGTGGAGTGGGGAGGGCCTAAGACAAGTGCTTTCACACAATATCCTTCTCTGAGGTGCTGCCTGTCAATGGAATGAGTAAGGCAGGTACTTTGCACCATGCAGTTTAATGGATGGTTGAAAAAATGGTGTGGAGCACAGGGGTTTGGCTTCATTGGGGACTAGGGTTCCAGCTGGAGGGACACCAGCCTATACTGGCAGGATGGTCTGCATCTGTCCAGGAAGGGAACAAGTCTTTTGAGCAATCGGTTTAAATGCTTCATTGGCAAGCTTTTAAACTAGTCAAGGGGGGAAGCACTGATAAGCAGCAGGAAAATCCCAGCATCTTCCTACAAAACAGGATACTAAATGAGAAAAAGACTGAGGTAGAAAGGTCAGTGGGGGATGCTGCAAAAGAAGGTAAAGCCATCAAAAAATGGAGAGCAATGAGTACCAATGCCCATAGTCTGAGTAACAAGCTTCCTGAATTAGTGGCCTTGATGGAGGAGGAACATCTGGATATCATGGAAGTCACAGAAACATGGTACACACAAAACCATGACTGGGACGTAAACATACCAGGATACACTATCTACAGGAGGGACAGGGATGGTAAAGAGGAGGAGGGTAGCTTTTACATAAGGAAGGAATCAAGCAACAGAACAAAAGGAAAACGAGGGAGAAGAAGCACTGTGGGAAAATTTGGAGACCGGCAATGGCACCACAATCAGCACAGGGGTTGTATACAGAGCCCCTTCTCAGGGGGAGTAAATGGACAAGGAAATGATAGAAAGAATACTTAGAATGGCAGAAAAAGTGAAGATATTGCTGATGGGTGATCTGAATATGCCAGATGTTAACTGGAGTGCAGTTGCAGCAGCCACTTCGAAGAGTGAGGTTATTCTAGATGCCCTACAGGGGGCATGTCTTAGACAACTAGTATTGGAGCCCACTTGAGAGGGAGCAATCTTAGACCTGGTTCTCTCAAATGGAGATGAAGAGAGGATCACAGATGTAAGTGGGTAGCCATCTGAAACTAGCGACCATCGAACAGTATGGTTCACAATAAACACAGCAATAGAGTCAAGCCATACAAAGACAAAAGTACTGGACTTTAGAAGGGCTGACTTTGCCAAAATGGGTGAGTGCCTAAGGAATGCACTAGCAAATGGGCAGGAAGGAGGGGTGGAAGAACAGTGGAGAATAATGAAAACTGCCATCACAGAGGTAACAAGCCTTTTTGTGAAACAAACAAACAAAATGAAAAGATGTAAGAAACCACTATGGTTCTCAAAGGAAGTGGCAGTGAAGGTTCAAGAGAAAAAGAAAGCATTCAGGAAGTGCAAGGAATCACAGAAGGAGCAGGACAGAGAACTGTATCAGTTAAAGCAAAAGGAAGCTGGGAAGGTAGTCAGAACAGCAAAGGCCCAAACTGAGGAAAAGATAGCCAACTCAGTTAAGAAGTGGGATAAAACCTTTTATAGGTACATCAGGGAGTAAAGGAAGACCAAGGAGGTTAGTGAGGCTTAATAAAGGGAGGAAGGGTGGGCAGAGGGTGACTGTGAAAAGGCAGATATACTAAACAAATATTTTTGCTCAGTATTTACAAAGGAAGGGGGGAGGTACCTAAAACAAACAGTAGAAACACTCTGGATACAGAAGTTGATACCAGCCCATTTACAGAAGAAAGGGTTGTGAAAGAACTCTTAAAACTGAAGGTGGACAAAGCAATGGGGCCTGATGGGATTCATCCCAGAATTATAAAAGAACTAAGGGTAGAACTAGTGACACCACTGACTACCCTCTTTAACAAATCATGGAAGGATGGGGTGATACCCGAGGACTGGAGGAGGGCAGATGTGATTCCCCTTCACAAAAGTGGGAGCAAGGCAGAAGCAGGAAACTACAGACCTGTTAGTTTAACCTCAGTGGTAGGGAAAATGATGGAATCCCTTCAGAAGGAAAGAATTGTTGAGTATCTAGAGGCCAGAGGGGCACAGGACCCAAGGCAGCATGGATTCACAGCGGAAGGTCATGCCAGACAAATCTGATAGATTTCTTTGACTGGGTGACCAAAGTAGTAGATCAGGGAGGGGCTGTGGACATGGCCTACCTAGACTTTAGCAAGGCATTTGACACAGTCCACACAAAGATTAATAAACAAGTTAGCCAGCCTGGGAGTGGATCCCAAGATGACAGCCTGGGTAAAAAATTGGCTGGAGAATAGGACACAGAGGTAATAATAAATGGAGTCCACTCTGAAGAAAGGGGTTACTAGTGGGGGTACCGCAGGGGTTCAGTATTAGGATCGGTCCTCTTCAATGTCTTTATAAGCGACATTGCAGAGGGACTGGAAGGAAAAGTATGTCTCTTTGCAGATGACACAAAGATCTGCAACAGAGTTGATGCACAAAGTGGGGTGGATAGGATGAGAAGGGACTTGGCAAGGTTAGAGGAATGGTCAAATGTATGGCAGCTTAGATTCAATGCTAAGAAGTGCAAGGTAATGCACCTGGGAAACAAAAACCCAGGGGAAGAGTACACAATGGGGGGTGAGATACTAACAACAACCAAAATGGAAAGGGACCAGGGGGTAGTCATATAAGATGACCTAAAGGTGGGCAAGCAATGTGAGAGGGCAGCAAGGAGGGCTGGGGGGATACTGGGATGCATAGGGAGAGGCATCACAAGTAGAAAACAGGAAATTATTATCCTTCTGTACAGACAGTTGGTGAGACCCCATCTGGAGTACTGCATGCAGTTCTGGAGACCCAATCTCCACAAAGACATAGACAGGATGGAAGATGTCCAGAGGAGGGCAACTAAAATGGTGCAGGGTCTGCACTGGAAGACATATGAAGAGAGACTTAAGGAGCTTAATATGTATAGCCTCAAGGAAAGGTGGGAGAGGGAAGACACGATAGAAACTTTCAAGTACCTCAAGGGAATCAACAAAGTCCAAGAGGGTAGCATCTTTCAGAAAAAGAGGTGTGCAAGAACAAGGGGGCATAATTTGAAGATAGAGGGGGGCGGCTCAGAGGTAATTTAAGGAAGTATTTTTTCACAGAGAGGTTTGTGGATGCATGGAACGGCCTTCCGGAGGAGGTTGTAGAGTCAAAAACAGTGGTGGAATTCAAGCATGCATGGGACAGTCATAAGGCAGTTCTAGGGGGTGGGGGTAGGAAGAAGTAGGCTGCTGGTTAACTAGGATCTGCAGCTTATCCATTAGGTAGGGAAATGGGCAGACTGGGTGGGCCAAGCAGTCCTTATCTGTCATCAAAATCTATGTTTCTATGTTTCGATGTAGGGAAATGGGCAGACTAGGTGGGCCAAGCAGTCCTTATCTGCCGTCAAAGTCTATGTTTCTATGTTTCTATGTAAGCCATGTGATGTTTGGGGGGCTGCCAAATCTGAAACACCAAGTGTATCACTTAGAATCATAATGAGGAAAGCAAAATCCATTAAAAACAATGACTTCGCCTTACTTCGCATTGCTGTTCCGCCTTAACGCGAAGTGGTAATGACAAGGCAGAGGAGCACTTTGCATTGCCCACTCCACGTGGCAGAGTGGCAATGCAAAGTGCCCACTTGGTGTTCACTTCGCTGGCGGAATTTAAATTCTCTGCAACTCTAGTTGGGACTTGAAACAATATAAATATCAATAGTGGTATATTATTTTTTATTGCTGCTCAACTGTTTTGTTCTAGCTCAGTGCTACTGATTTCAGACATTGAGAGACTGCTGGAATTTTTTGGACTTTATTGGACTAGAGTGGCTTCTTTTGCACCCTTACTGCATATCAGAAAGCTATTTTGAAAGATAAGCAGGACTACCTGGTGTTATATCTTTTGATAGGTTTTGAAGGTATTCGCTGTTAAACCAGGTATGGACTGTAGCAACTGCCTGTTATTTAATCTTTTAGCTTGGAAATGGGTCATATGCAGGTTGTATTTTGCTATGACTTTATGTATCTAGAGCCACGTCATGTCTTTGTTTTTTCCATTCAAACTCAGATTCTACTTCGATCTATGTTTTACTGGAGCAGTGATGCTTGGATTTTTTATTAATGAGCAATTAATTTGAACTAGTCATGACCCGCCCCTTTTGGTAACTGCTAAAATACAGTTGGAGCTCACAGAACTTTCCCGGGTCACTTTCTGTACTTAAAGTGGAGAAAGCCTCAGTTGATGCCTTTATTTTAGCTGGTTGGTTCAAAAAGGAGCTTCAACAGATGGTCAGGATCATCTGAACTTGTATCCTTTAAACTGCTTGGTAGTAGCATCTGAAGCCTTTTCTTCAACTGAACATGGTTTTTGCATTGATGTAAGTGCATTATGAGTTCTGCGATCGAACTTCTGGGAGTATTTGAACTATCAGAATCTTTCGCATGTTACAGCATCATTGTTTGAAACTGCTTTCCTTTTTCTGCACAGCGATGTTGGGACTGATATATATTGTTTTTGCTGATTATTTTTGTGATATTGATACAAATATTTGTTTTTTTTATGAAATGTTGTTATAGAATAAACATAGAGTTGTTTCGGATGGCCCCTCCTTGGGGACTGCTATGGGGCATGGAAAGGACTACTTAAGAACTGAGGTGGTTGATATTAAATTAGCACAATTTATTTGTGAAGCAAAATGGGGGAGTGGCTATTAACTATTTTGGTCACTCCAGGTGGAACTATTAGGGAGCACACTCCTTGTTTTTATATATGTATCTTATTTTATTTTCCCTTGCTACAAATTGAGGATATGTCTTTTTTTTGCTGTTCCAAAATTTAACTCAGGGGGGTAAAATGTTCTGATGATAGGCTTTGTTAGGAATTATGGGAATATTGGTGGAGAATGGGTAGAAACTTAATCCAACAGTTTTGATTGTAAATCTGTGTTGTTTAGTTTGATCAGGAATGGAGTGAGTTAGTCATCCTCTCTCTTTCCTCCCCCCAATTTTTTCCTTACTGTGGTTATATGAATTCTTAAGGCTGCAATTTAGCTAGTTTAATTGATATGCCCTGTGTTATCTATTGTAGTTGATTAAGTATCATAGCTCCTGCTTGTTGTTTATGGCTTCTCTGATTTATAGTGTCCTTTTGTTTATTGGAGTCTTTGTTACCTCTGGGGTTTTGGGATTTTTCTGAGTTGATACCTCCATAGCATCTAATTACACCTGGGCACTAAGTAGGAGCCTAAGAGTTGTTTGGGTTCCCTTGTTTGGAAGTCCAGTATTTTTGAGTAATTTGCCCTCTTATCAGATTTGGTTTATTTTGATAACTTCATTATTCAAGGGCATAGTTGTAAGTGTTTGTAGGATAGGTAGCTTTGTAGTAATTAGTAATATAGTAAGGATAGGTGGTAGATATTTGTCTATTTTCTTCATTTGTTGCATTTTTCCCCAAAGGTCTGGGGCTTTCTATACTTTTTATTTTTATTTTAAAGTAACCTTTGGTATAGTACAGGGGTTTGTATATTCCACTATAGATAAATTAGTTAAATTACAATTTGTTCAACAGCATCAAGTCTTTGTTTTGTTAAATTTTAGTCAGTTTAGATTGTATCCCAATGGTCAAGCACTGGACAATTGGGGCTCTGGATTGTTTTATGTGCTATTGAAGGTTAATGGGTATTTACATTGCTATGCTAACCTTCGGTGGGACTATTTCTCCACATTTATGTATTTATTTGTTACATAGTTATATTATTTTCTGTTTTTAGGGGGACTGGGCTGCCAACCTTTGAGTTTAGTTGTCCAGCCTCCTATTCACATGTAAGAGGGGGAATGAATGTGGCTGTATTCTTAGTAGCTGTGTATTATGAGACTGGAATGTATATCTTGTTTATGGAGTTCTTGGTTTTATGTAGTCATATAGTAGCTCTCTTGTCATCAGTCTGGATAGCATGAATCCTTTGAGTGCACTTAATAGTTATTGTTTTTTTTGTGCATGTGTGTGTTATATCACTATTTTAGGTTCATAGTTTGGGAGTTCAAGTCCAGTGGCTTAAAATAGCCATTTATGGACTTGCCACTAACTATGGAGATATTGAAATTTTCTGTCCCTCATATAGCTTTCTATTTGGCATTTGAAGGAATTCATGCTGCTGGCTCCAACCACTTGCTCTGGCAGTTCATTCCATGGTCTCACCACCCTTTGGTTGTACTAGTTCCCTCTTCTATTTTATTTATACTGCTCTCCCTTCAACTGATATGTTTGCAGTCTTATTTCCCTTGAGGTGACACCTTTTCTAGTCAGACCGGACATTTCCCATTGTAATTCATTTTGAAAGGCTTTATATGTAAAGTACATATCACCTGTCTTTGTATGGTGTGTTGAATAATTAGCAAACGGGGGAGAATAATAGTTAACTATTACACAAATTTCAAAAGGAAAGTATCATTTCCTTCCAAAAAAAGGAAGAAAATGCCTTTCAATATTTTGCCAAAATGCAAACACCTTGGGGCATGCCCTTATCATATGTATCACCGAGCCTTCTTCCTGCTTACATTTATGATATGTTGCATCCATCTTTCAGTCCATATGGTAAAGTCTGAGTGGGGTGCAATATAAATTATGAAGAATGTTAAATTGTACTAAATGTAATCTGTCTTGTTTAAGATTTTTATAAATGTCAGTCCAAATTTTCCTCCACTCAACAAAGTTGTAAGTCAGATTGATGGCTGAAGCCTAATAGAAGGCCGTTGGGAGATGACATTTCCAGGCCTGAAGCCACAATTCTTTATATAGTCTAGAATTCTTTTTATTTAGAGACACTGAAGTCACCAGTGATGTAAATAATGTAGAAGCTGTAGGATATCAAGGAGGTTTCCCTGCTTCAGACTGTAAAGAATGCATAGGTAGGTAATTAAAGGGTGAAAAAGCCAGGAGGTGAAAAAAGTCTCTGAACTCAGCCAAGTTTGGGTTTTTACCCCATTTAACAAAATCTGATAAAGAGGAAGCCACCAGACCCTTCCAAGCCAGGGAGGGTAAAACTTTACCCAAAATCATAATATTAGGATTTTCCAGGAGTGGCCGTCCTGAATCTGTTTTATTGTTAAGCTGAAAGAATTGGCATAACTGTCGATGCACTTTTACGCACCATCCAATTGGTGAGTTTCTGAATTGAGTTGGAAGTTTACTGAAAGCTATATAAAGGAGTGAGGACATAGAAATATGATGTGAATTTAACAAAAAGGATTTGATTTTCATACACTCAGGAGCTCAAGAGGTCCCTTGTGCCTGATTGATCCACTGAAAATATTTACAGCCATGAAATGCTAAGTAATAAAGAAGCATATGGGGAACCTGTAATCCTCCCAGTTCCCCTGACTGACACAATTTCTCCAATGCCCTCCTTGGACATTTTCCCAGCCACAGGAAGGTTGATCAAATAGTGTTACTCTTTGGAAACCAATGCTTTGGCAATGAAAGATTTAACACTGAAAGTGGATACATAAAGTGAGGAAAGATGGCCATTTTCAATATGTTGACTGGTCCCCTAAAGGGTAAGGGGTAAATGCTGCTATCGTTGAAGATTTAGATTCATGTGTTTTACCACAGGGTCTAAATTTAACTCCCAAAGGGTGTGAAAACTTTGTGTAATTTCTATCCTCCCCATAAAAATAGTTCAGGGTACCCATTTAAGGCCCAAGTCCTTGATTATAGCCCTTGAAAAATAGTCTGTTAGTGTGAGGACCCTCATCTTGTGACAATTTAATTTATAACCTGCCAGGACACGATATTCAAATAAAATATCTAAAACATTGGGATGTAAATTCCCCCAATTAGATATATATATAACAGCATGTCATCAGCAAACATGGACAATTTAAATTCATAAGGACCTACGTGAATTTCTGGTCCCCCAGGAATGTGTTAATTTTCCTAGCTAAGGGCTCAGTATATAAACTAAAAAGCATAGGGGAAAGGGGACATCCCTGATGGGTTCCTCAAGACAAATGAAATAACGGAGATACTATTCCATTACTGAAAATTCTAGCAGAAGGGCAAATATAAAATACTTTGATCCACTGCATAAATTCTGTCATAAAACTATATCTGGGTAGGACATCAAATAAGAAATTCCATGTCACTCTGTCAAAAGCCTTCTCTGCATTTAAGGAGATGAGCACCTTATCAGTGCTCCCCTCCCATGATGCAGATAGGAGATGGAAAATCTTCCAAAAGTGGTCACTGGATTGGCTCCCTGCCACAAACTCCACCTGCTCTGGCCCAATCAGGTCCATCCAAAACTGTTTTAAATAGAGTTCCAAAATGTTAGCATGAATTTTTATACCAATATTAAGGAGAGAAATGGGCCTATAATTAGGAAGGGGAAGGGGAAATTGTTTAACCAGGAAAGGCACACTAAGTCAGAACTTGTTTCCAGGTGTGACCTGGGAGCACAAGGAAGTTAATTGACTTGCTCAGCATCACACAGCAAGCAGCTGGTGGCTGATGGGATTCAAACTCAAGTCTCCAGGTTTGCAGATCAGTGCCCTCAACTACTATGCTATACTGCCTCTTATAAATGATCTGGAGGAGAAGGATCTCTCCTAGATTTAGGCAATACAATAATGCAGGCTTCAAACAAAGCAGTTTCTGTGTTATTAAGGGCAAAAAGATAATTATAAATGACAGTAAAATACAGGGCAAGCATCTCCTTACAGGCTTTATAGAAGATAGGTGGATAGCCATCTGGTCCAGGAGGTCTATCTGAATGAAGACGGTCTATAGCCCCAGGTACTTCCCTCTCTAATATTTTCCCCTATAACATTTCTTGCTAGGATTCTGTAAGCTTGGGTAAGTCAATCTCTTGAAACAATTTCTCAAAATGAGTAGGATAGGCAACATCAGTGGGAGGAGCGGAGTACAAAGATTGGTAAAATTCCTTAAATATATCAGCAATTTTGGTCAGATCAGAGGTCAGAGAGCCTGAGTTGGGATTGACTAAAGCTGTGGCCCACCGAGCAACATTCTGTTGTTTTATCCTGTTAGCTAGAAGCCTCCCAGTCTTCTCTTCTTGCCCAATATATGTTGCAATCATATGGAAAGCCAAAAGCTTAGTACTATCCAAACGGTAAGCAGAGTATTTAGCCCTCAGGGACTGAAGTTCAGCCCATAAATGATCCTCAGATTTTGAAGATAGTTGTGACTCCAAAGCATGTATTTGGGACATCCACCCCCTCTATTTGGGAATTAAGTTTCTTTTTTTGAACCGAGGTGAGCAGTATAAATTGCGCTCACCACAGAGCTTTCATTGACCCCCCCAAAGAACATCTTTAGCAGCCACTGAATTACATTTTTCTACCCAAGAAGTGGAAATTAATTTTTTCATGTGCTCCAACAAATAATCATCTGTAAGGAGTTGTGTATTAAGGGACCAGGTGCCAGACTTGGGGGACTGCTGTGATATAGACAAGTCTATCCAAATAGAGCAATTGTCTGAGATGACTCTGGGATATATGCCCACTCCTCCTACTCCCATCAAATTTGGACTACTAAGGAGAAAAAAATCATTTCTGGAATAAACCCCATGTGAGGGAGAATATAAAGTGTAATCTCGAGCTTCTGCGTGTAGCAGTCACCATGGATCAACTAAACCTTGATTTGTCTTAAATTCCTATAGCTCTCTTTGAGCTGGGAAAAGTCTGACCCAATTGCAAAATGATCTGTGTCATTAGGAAACACAAGGTTCCAGTCCCTCCCCAAGGAGACAAGGCACATCCCAAAAGCATGCAAGAAAAGTAGCTAGTGGGGGAAAAAGAGTGTGTCAGCATTTGGCCCCTATATGGAACCAAAAATCACTTCCACACTAGCAAGTTGCCCATGAATAATAATGTAGTGACCCTCATGGTCCTGCCATTCCTTTATTCATTTGAAGGGGACTGATCAATGAAATAAAACAGCCACACACCCCTCCATCTGGCACCTTATCCAACCCTGAAAACCTAACCCACCCAAAGTTTCTTTAAGTTATGTAGTTGATCAAATAGAACATGAGTTTCTTGTAACATCACAACATGAGGATGATAATGATTTAAATGTCACAAAACACAGTATCTCTTTGAGTTCTCTCTCTCCCCCTTAACATTCCATGAAAGTATATTCCAAGAGCCTACAGTATACTGTTAATTCCCAAAAAGTTATCCAAAGATAAACCCCCTGCATAGAAGTAGGATACTTCTGACCCGAATGTATACCCCTCCCATCCCCTCCTACCCACCACAAGCCCACCTCCAAGTTCCTAGCCCTAAGTATCAACCCCCCAAATCCCTTGACTAGCAAAAAGAGATTTTGGCAGCTCGCAAAAAGGGAGCAGCTTGCAAAAAGGAATTTTGACAGCTCGCGAAAAGGGATTACTTTTTATAATCCATTTTTGTGAGCTGTCAAACCCCCTTTTCGTGAACTGTCAAAATCTTTTTTCATGAGAAATCCTTTTTCGTGAGCAGTCAAAATCCCTTTTTTTGAGGGATGACCAGATGGTCCTACCTCGTGTAAAGGGATTTCTCGTGAAAAGGGATTTTGACAGCTCGTGAAAAGTGATTACTGGCAGGGCCATCTGATCAGCCCTATTAAATCTCTTTTTGAGATCTGTCAAAATCCCTTTTCCCAAGATGTAAAAATCCCTTTTCACAAGAAATCCCTTTTCTTTGAGCTGTCAAAATCCCTTTCCATGAGGGGATGATCAGATGGTCCTTCCTTGCAAAAGGAATTAGCTAACGAAAAGGGGTTTTGACAGCTCACAAAAAGTGATTCGGCTTGCAAAAAGGGATTTTGACAGCTCATGTAAAGGGATTTTTAAAAGTTACTGTTCTTTGTCACTTTGCTTGAAAGAAACCATTAGGACTTTCGGCTTGAAATTTGCAGGGTACAAAGGGGTTGCCCAGTGGATGTGAGTTCAGTTGGCTTGTTGAAAAAATATACATCAGTTCCATACTTATAACATTCCACAGATTAGAAACATCCCGTACAATAACATTGTGATGTACGTGGTACCTTTCGGTGCCTATATCTCGAAAAAGGTTTGTGATACAGATTTTTACTAAATGTAGCTTAGTACACCTTTGAGTGTACAAAGCATGCATGCAAGTTACCTGGCCATGATTGCAACTATGGTGGAATTTTTTTCCCAGATTGCTATGTTTACTGAGATATTGTGCCATTTGCATCACAAGGGTTACTTGGAATATCTCTAGATCTGCGTTGTGTCTCTAGACTTATGAGTAAGTGGGAGCACAGGGCCCAGAGAGCTCATCGCTCCCACATATAGATACTATTTTTCAGTAATGGTAGTGCAGGGCCCTCCATTATGCAGTGGTGGGAGTGCAGGGCCCAGAGGGCCCTGTGCTCCCACAGGGAGATGACAGTTCATTGCACTGTCTCTGCAGCTTCAGATAGATGGGAGCCAGGCCCTATGCTCCCACAAATGAATACCACTATGTAGTGATGGGATCATGATGATACCAGGCCCTGCACTACCAGAGGGAGATGCAGCCACAACACATTGTAGGCTGATCTTCCATAAACATATAAGGGTAAGATGACACTTTTTCAAAAAGTAAGGAAATTCATTGCAAAAAACTTTGTTAAAGCACCAGTTAGGGTTGAAGCAACAAAAGTAGTGAAATGAGATGTTAGGGTTTCAAACCCTAACAACTGCCCCAACCCTACCGCCCCACCCCCACCCTCAACACACCAACAGGTATTGGGGTGTGCCTTGGGGTCATCAAGCCTAACTCTCACCCCATTCTCCTATACTGTACCATTTCAGCTTCCTTACACATGAAATGTTTTGAGAGATAGGGCTGATGACACCAAGGCACACAAAGATGCCTGTTGGTGTGTGGAGGGTGGGGGTGGCTTGGGGTGGTAGGGGTGGAGGTGTTGTTAGGGTTCAAAACCCTAATGCCTTGTTTTCCTACTTTTGTTGCTTCAACACTAACTGATGCATTAATGAAGTTTTGCAATTTATATATATATATATATATATATACAGTATGTATATTGAAAAAACCTTTGTTAATGCATCAATTATGGTTAAAGTGACAAAAGTCTGAAAATTCAGTGTTAGGGTTCCCAACCCTACCACCCCACCCCCCACCACTCCACCCTTCACACATCAACAGGCATTGAGGTGTGCCTTGGGGCCGTTAGGCCTAATTCTCTCCCCATTCCATGTGTAAGGAAGCTCAGATGGTGCATTATAGGAGAATATGGTAAGAGTTAGGCCTGAAAATCCCAATTCTTACCCTGATGCCTGTTGGTGTGTGGAGGGTGGGCGATGGGGTGGGGTAGTAAGTTGGGGACCCTAACGCAAATTCAGACATTCATCACTTTAACCCTAACTGATGCATTAATGACATTTTTGCAATATATATATATATATATATATATATATATATATATATATATATAATAGTGGTGCAGTAGCAGTCTAATATTAAACCCCAAATGTTGCACTTTAATGACTTTGCAACTGTAAAACAGATTTACATAAAGTTTGATATGCACTGTCCTGTGGGGTAGATCTCTTGAAAGGGCAAGTTTCATTTCAATCGGGTGTCTAGATTTCGTGCAGCACATAGTGAAATAAGAGAGAATAGGAGAGCATTCAAACCACTACTTGAGAAGGGGAGTAATCCTTGCAGCTAAATTCACTGTTGGGAGAAAATTTCTCCACATTTTAAAACAAGCTCTAGATTCCTGGGACTAATATACTTGGGGTTTCTGTCACCACAAGACCTCACGCATGAGTGGGGCTTGTGAGTGTAGTATTTAAAACTTTAATTTTGTTTTCAAGTGAATGAGTGATTTGAGGGAGGCAGGTCATCACTTCCTGGCCCTCCATGCCTTAAAAAGCCCACTGTAGTGAGTGGGGTGAGCATGCATGGGGCCGCGCTCGGAGACACATGTTCTGCGCATGTCTGTTGTGTCTGCTGAGGAGGCTGGGAGCTGGGTCACACACATAGTTTGTAAGTAGCACAAAATTTAAAAAAACAAATTCAAAATGGAAGGCCCTTTTAAAACATGCACTAAGTGTCAAATGTTCACGAGAAGATTACAAGCAGATTTATTCATTTGTGATAAATGTAAACTGGTAGAGATGTTGAAAGAAGAAATTACATGTTTGTTAGAAACAAAATCAGAAAATGAAGAGATTGTCAGCTTGGAGAAATTTATTGACTCTATGGTCTCCCGAATAGGAAGCAAGGAACATGAAAACAATAGTTGTAAGGATGTAGGGAAACAAAATATAAATTCAAGTTTAGAACAGGAAACAGAATAATGGGCAAAGGTAACCAAAGTTAAAAGTAGAAAAAGGGGACGACAAATTTATAAGTGCACCCATAACACTACAAAATCGATTCACAGCACTATAATTTGATGATCTTGGATAAACAAAAACCGAGATTATCCATGAACCAAGTCCACAGGCACAAATTCAGGATAATAGTGAAACAAAGCATCAAAATAGGGATTTAGTAGTAATAGGAGATTCCTTGATTAGAGTTATGGACACTATGTTATGCAGAGGAAGAAATGAATCTACTACAGTAAGCATGTTACCAGGAGTAAAAATACAAAACATATGCCCACTTTTGGATGGATTTCTGGAAAATACTACAAACCCATTGGTTTTATTGCATGTAGGGACTAATGATATTCAACACAGAAACTTACAAGATATTTTTCTAGACTTCCAGAACACTCTAGTTAAAATAAAACAAAAAGGGGGAAGTACAATAATATATAGCTTACTACCAGTATTTGGTTATCATTCAGCAAAAACTTCTAAAATAAATACATTAAATAGATGGCTGAGAGATTTGTGTAGAAAAGAAGGAGCAGCATTCTTGGATAATTCGGTGGCATTTAGTGACCCAAATTTGTTCAAGCAAGATGGACTCCATCTTGAGAGGGTAGGGACCAGATACCTAGCCAAGAGATTTAAAGAAGTTACTAGGACTGATTTAAACTAAATGAGAGGGGGCAAGGGGGACAAGAAAGAGAAAATATAAAAAAAGGAAATAATGGCCATAAATTAGATAAACCCGATACTTGGAATTGCATGCTTCTAAATGCTAGAAGTTTGAAAAATAAAATGGGAGAATTTAGAAATACATTGTCTGCCAAAAATATACATATAGCAGCAGTAACAGAGACATGGTGGGACATACATGATGACTGGGATCAGGCCATAGCTGGGTATACTTTATATAAACAGTCTAGATTATATAGAAAGGGGGGAAGGGTGGCCCTGTATATAATAAATAGTATAAAGTCAGAAGAAATAACTATGTCCATTGATATGACTGACCAACTATGGGTCAAATTAATACCGACACATACCACCAAAATAGTATTGGGACTTATCTATAGAACTCCTTCATCAACTCCACAATACAATAAAAGTTTGATTGAAAAAATGTTGTCTTTAAATCCAAAGGACAAAATATTAGTCCTAGGGGATTTAAATTTACCAGGAATAAATTGGGGAACATCACTCGCAGAAACACCCTTAGAGAGAGAGTTCTTAAATGCATGTGATCAAATTGGATTAGTAAAGCATGTTGAAGACCAGACAAGGGGACAAACTATTTTGGACTTAGTTCTAACAAACATGGGAGATATACTAACTGAATGTAAGACAACTGCACCTTTAGGTACAAGTGACCATTCCCAAAGTAGAATTTAAATTAGCTGAACTACAAATAAACAAAGGGGAAATACAGTTACCTTTGATTTTGGCAAAGCAAACTTTGCCTAGATGAAAACTAACCTCTCAAACTGGCAGCGGAAAGAAGATTCAACAATAAATCATTAAATGATATATGGGAAACTTTTTCTACCAAGATTAAGCAGCAAGAAATGGAAAACATTCCTGTCAAACAAAAGTATACGCTAAGAAATTAAAAAATACAGTGGTGGACACCTAAAATCAAAAAAATAATTAATAGAAAACATATGCTTTATAAAAAGTGGAAAACAAATACATCAAACAAAACTAGGATTCAATATACACAAATAACAAATTTAATAAAAAAACAAATTAAGAAGGCCAAAATAAACTATGAAATAAACTTAGTAAACAGGGTGGAAGGGAAATCATAAGGCCTTCTATGCTTACATAAATAACATTAAAGGGAACTCAAACAGTATAGGACCGTTAAAAAAAATAAATGGGGATTCTACATCAGATAATAAAGAAATGGCTGATAGAGCAAATTAATATTTCTCGACAGTTTACAATAAAAAAAAAGGTTTATATCCAGCTATAAGATCTGATTTAAATCCAAAAGATAGAATAGTATTAAAACAAATTGAAGTCAAAGAAAGATTGGCTAAATTAGATCCAAATAAATCCCCGGGTCCTGATGATTTTCACCCTAAAGAACTTAAAGAATTGGAAGAGATAATAGCCCCACCATTAACATACATATTTCAAAAATCATTGGATACAGGGGAAGTAATTGATTGCTGGAAATCGGCAATTGTTATCCCAATCTATAAAAAGGGTAACAAGATGGATCCTGCAAACTATCGACCTATTTGTCTTACTGCTATACCCTCCAAAATATTGGAGGGAATATTAAAGGATAAGATAAATGAATATCTGGAATTAAATCATCTTATCGACCAATTTCAACACGGATTTGTGAAAGGTAGGTCGTGCCAGACAAATATGCTGGCATTTTATAACAACGTTATAGACAGACTAGATATGGGAATCGCTGTGGATGTGTTATTTCTTGATTTTTCTAAGGCTTTCGATAAGCTCCCCCACTCAGAATTATTATACCAAATGAGTAAATTGACTATAAATCCATACATAATAAACTGGGTTCAAAATTGGTTGGAGAACAGAAACCAATGTGTGTGCATTAGAGGTGAGCTATCCGAACAGTTGGGGGTGACTAGTGGGGTACCCCAGGGTTCAGTGCTGGGCCCTTGCTTGTTCAATCTGTATGTATCATCTCTTCAAATTAAACATGATTCTGTTTGGATACAAAAATTTGCAGATGACTGTAGGATAGGTGCAGAAATAAATATTAGTCAAAATTCATCAAACTTGCAAGATACAATTGATAACATAGATATATGGAGAAATAAATTTAAATTGACATTAAATCGTGACAAATGTTTTGTTATGCATTTGGGAAATAGAAATCCAAAAATACCCTATAAATTAGGAAATATAATATTAAAGACAATAGATGAGGAAAGAGACTTGGGTATTACAGTTTCTAGCAATATGTCTTTTTCATCACACTGTCAAAAACAGCCCAAAAAGGAAATAGAATCCTAAATTGCATATTAAGACATATATCATCTAGGAGTAGGACTGTTATCATGCCATTGTACATATCACTGGTTAGACCAATTATGGAATTTGGTGCCCAGGTTTGGACACCATATAAAAAACAGGACATTACATTGTTGGAGAGAGTTCAGAGGAGAGCAACAAAAGCAATGCACAATATGGCAGAGAAAAATTATGAAACCCGTTTGATTGAGCTGAATATGTATTCCCTGGAGGAGAGAAGGAAAAGAGGGGATGTGTGATTAGTGCACAAGGCTTGGAAAAATGATGATCTTTGGGATATCACTGGTCTTGAATTAAATGAAAGTGTATATAACACTAGGTCTCATCCTATGCAGTTAACAGCACCAAATAGAAAAAAAATACGTAGTACATGGTGGTTCAACCAAAGAGTTGTACATGACTGGAACAGACTACCATTGGAGGTTGTGGCCAGCCAAACAACTGCTGTGTTTAAATCTAGATGGGACATATATATGAACAAAATAAGAGTTTAGAACTAGATGGCGAGCATATAGGATGAAAGTCCATTTAGCTCAGTATTATTCCTATGATTCCAATGAAGTGTATTTTTTCACTTTCTTTTACCAGTTTTACTGATTTTTGCCCCTAATAATGCGTGGCTACACCATTTGGAATTGCAGTCTGAACTTTTTAGGGTAGGACGAGGTTGCCCCAAAGAACAAGCCAGTATTGGTTTGGTGAAAAAGTATTAATCCATTCCAAAGTTACTACATTTAGAAATTTCATGTTCTGAGCATGCCCAGTTCAGTCTTTTGGATGGGTGTGTAAATTGCAAACAAGGATTTGCCTCACGAACAGGGATTTGACTGCTCACGAACAGGGATTGTTGAAATCCCTGTACATGAGAAAAATTCCTTGTTTGCAAGCCACCACCTTTGTTTCCACTTTTTCTCATTAAAAAAAAACATTATAAGATGACTTGGGGAAGTGTTGTGAGGTAAACCAAGCATGGGTTTTCTTCAGGGTGACATCCTTTACAAACCTATACTTTTGGTTTACTTTAGTTCAGACCCCAAAACGTGGTTTTGAAATTTTAAAAATCCTTGTTCATGACTTGCTTCCGATCCTTGTTTGTGAGTTGTCAGAATCCTTGTTCGCTAGCTGATCCTTGTTTGTGAGCTGTCAAAAACCCTATTCATAAGATGATGACCAGATGGCCCTATCTCGCGAACAGGGATTTCTCACGAACAAGGATTTTGACACTGCATTAACAGAGATTCGGCTGACAAATGAGGATTTTGACAGCTCACAAAGGATTCTAAAAAGAAATCTCTGTTTGTGAGGTGTCCAAATCCCTGTGTGTGAGCTGTCAAAATCCTTGTTTGTGAGAAATCCTTGTTCATGAGCTGTCAGAACAGAATGAAAACCACATGGCCCTGAAATCCCTGTTTGTGAGCTGTCAAAATCCTTATTCATGAGGGGATGATGAGATAGCACTACCTTGCGAACAGGGATTGGCTCATGAACAGGGATTTTGACAAATCATGAAAAGGGATCTGGCTCATGAACAAGGATTTTGACAGCTCATGAACAGGGATTTTTAAAGGTTGCTGCTTCTTTACCACTTCACTGCAAAGAAACAATTAGAACTTTGGGCTTGACATTTTTAGGGTAAAAAGAGGGGGTGTCCCAGAGATGTGACTTATGCAGGTTTGGTGTAAACATTTGCATCAGTTACATAGTTATAGCATTCCAAAGTTGAGAAATCTCCCATAGGTTAACATTGTGGTGAATGCAGCACCTTTTGATGCCTGTATCTCAAAAACGGTTTGAGATATGGATTTTTCACTTTCCAACATTGCTATGGTTAATGAAATATTGTGCCATTTGCAGCACAAGGGTTACCTGGAATGTGTCTCGGCCTGCACTGCATCTCTACAATTACAGGTAGTTGGGAGTGCAGGGCCCAGAGTATGGATACCATTATGCAGTAATGGGACTGCTGGGCCATCCATTATGCAAAACTGGGAGCGCAGAGCCCAGCGCATAACCATATTACTAGGTATTACTCAGCATTACTTGGTAATTAAAAGTGGAAGAAGGCCAAGGCCCATCGAGATTACCTTACCTGCATCTGCAGGGTGTATGCTACGCCCCATAGTCTAGTAGGTACTTATCCAAGGTATTTCTGAACATTTCAGGGGAGATAATATTAACTAAATTATCTTTTAGAGAATTCTATAATTTGCATGCCCCTAATTGTAAATAAATTACAGATTTAGGTCTCTAAGTCTATCATCATAAGATAAACTACTAATGGAAGTAATGAGATTAGTGTCCCTCCTTTGTATAGACTCAATTAGCTGTGAATCTTTAACTAAATAAGGTTCCCAAAATGAAGCTGCGCAATCCACAAGTAGTCTAACATAGAGTGAAGCCAGCCAGGAATAAGTGCAGTCTCACAGGTCTACCGCTTGGCAAAAGGGATTAACTTCCATTGAAATTACATTGTTTGCTGCAGTAATTCTATTGCAGAATTCTGCAGTGCTGTGCTTCATCCTGGTGGGCTTCACTGTATGTCTTATATAATGGAAGAATACAGGCCTTGCTCCTGCTAATGAAGGTTATCTTACTTGATATTAAAATTCTGTTGGCTTTGAGAGCCCCTTGTCTACACTGGTCAGTGGATGACAATTCTTTATTGACAACACCCAGATCAACTTCTGAATCTCCTGCTTTAATTGGACACCTATTTAAATAGTAGGTAGTATTGGGATTTCTTGTACCAAAGTGAATTACCAAGCATTTCTCAATGTTAAATTCCATTTTATTCAGTTTGGCCCAATTATCAATAAGACTGAGATCTCGTTGGATAAGGGCTGATTTGGCGATAGTATCCACTTCAGAATTAAGTTTGGTATTGTCCACAAATTTAACCAACTGGCAATCAATACCTGAATCAATATCACTGATAAAAATCCCAAACAACATGAGGCCCAACACAGAACTTTCAGGCATGCCACTGGTGACCTTGATTGTTTTGGATAATGTGTCACAACACTGACTTGTTGAGTTCTACTTCCAAGCCATTCAGAGACCCATCTTACTAGGTACAGGTTCAGGCCTAGTTCCAACATTTTTAGTACAAGATGTGCATGGGGGCCCTTAACAAAGGCCTTCTTTAGGTCCAGCAACAGAATGTCCACTGGAATTCCCATGTCCAGGCTTCTATTAACCTAATCATAAAATTATATTAAATTACTGGTGCATGACCTTCCCTTTATGAAACCAAGCTGATTTTGGTTACCTAGGCTGTTGTCACACATCTCCTGTTCAAGTCTAGATTTTAATAACTTCTCCATACATTTACATACTATTGAGGTCAGACTAATTGTTCTATAGTTGTTAGTCTTGCTTTTATTTCCCTTTTTATATATTGGTACAAAAATAGCCTTTCTCCAATCCAATGGAATCACTCTAGTATGTAAAGATTTATTGAACAGGATAGTAACGGGATCTATTAACTCATCCACTGTTTCTTTCAAATATTTGGCATTGATCTGATCTGGCACTGGGCAGGACTTATCCTTAAGTTATTTTAGTGCTGTGATTACCTCATTTTCTTTGATAGCATTGAATCTATCATTTGGGTTAATTCTTGCGACAGAAATTCAATCTGTGTTAGAAAAACAGAACTAAAGAATGTAGTGAATGTGCCATGTCAGTTGGCTCACTAGTTTTCATATTGTTTTCCAGTATGGGGCCTAGTTTGTTATTTGTTTTAGAGTTATTTCTAATGAAGGCAAAGATGGCTTTAGGATCTTTATTAGAAGACACTCTTAATTCAATTTTGCTTCTTTCCTGCCTGATTATTTGTTTAGATGTCTTTAACTCCTGTTTATATCTACAATATCTTTGTTATAGTCAGTTGGGTCCTTTTTATATTTTGCAAAAGCTTTTTCCTTTCTTTAGATGTGCTTTTGGATTCTTTTAGTTAACCAAGGAGGGATTTTACCAGTGGTATTAATAAATCTTCTTTTGGGAATGAACATAGCTTCTAATCTCTATATAAGTGATTTAACAATGTCCCAGCATCCCTCTACTGCACAGTTAGCTAAGACATAATTCCAATCAATTGATTTTAGCACTTTCTGTGTATTCCTATAGTTCCCCTTGGTATAATGATATTGGAGCCTAGTTGTACTAGGGGCAATATACAGTATTGTTTGTTGATTCATAATATGATGCTATTATGATCACTATTTCCTAACGGGAAGGATTGTAATGTTAGTTATCTCTGTCGGAATATTAGTGAGTACTACATCAAAGATATTATTTCCTCATGTAGGTTTTGCTATTGGTTGTTCAAGCCCAGATTCAATAGTTGAGTCTAGATTAATTGATTCCTGATATATTGATGCCTTACGTGAAACCCAATCTATGCCAGGAAGATTTAAGTCACCCAAGATGAATAAGTTCTTTTTATCAGATAATTCACTAATAGTTGACCTTAGTTCCTGGTCAGAATGATTATCCACAGATTGATATCAATAGAAATTACCTATTACAAAGTTACCAACATTTGGAATCTTTATGTGGACACATAATCCTTCTATTATTTCTGAATTAACTGCATACTCAGTAGACTCTAACCTATTTGTAACATATATACAGACTCCTTCTCCTCTTTTACTAGTTCTATTTCTTTTATATAGTGCAAATCCTGAAATAGTGTTGGATCATTCAGAGGAGTCACCCCACCATCTTTCACACATAGCAATTTTATCCAAGTTATGTTGTTATGTAATAGTCTGAAGCTTGCTATGTTTAGCCAGATTTAAGCTTCTTGTGTTGGTAGTTAGGACCCTTAATTCTTTATAAGAATTGCTACAATTTAATGATTTCTGAGATAATCCCATTTCCCCCCTTGCTGTTAGTTTAAATTAATACTAATATATTTAATAGATTTATCCATCAGGGAATTCTCCCTTTTACTTAAATGCAGCCCAAACCAACAATATAAGTTGTGATTGTCCATAAATTTTTCCCAGTGAGCAAGGCAAGCAGTTGATTCTTTCAAAGTCCATCTCCTCAGGCAATCATTGATGGTTCTGATTTTAGCTGTTCTTGCCTTTTTTGCCATCAAGACTGGGAGGATTTCAAATATACAGATATCACAACCAGATTGTTTAAGGGTATTAACTACTGACATGAAATCTGACTTCATATCTACAATGCTTGAGTTGTTAATATTAGTTCTCACATGGACAACTACCAAAGAGTTTGGGCCTGCCATGCCTAATGCTCATCTCATTCCATGTGTAAATAAGATCAGTTGTTTAGGCTTTATGAGAAGAGGGTAAGTGTTAGACTTGAGATGTGCAAGGCACACCCTGTACCTGTTATCCTGCCTGGTTTTGGAAGGTGGGGTGCTAGGATTGGATACCCTAACAAATCATTTCCCAGCTTTTGTCTCCTTGACCCTAAATGGAGCATTAACAAAGATTTTTTTAACTTATTTCCTCACTTTTTGAGATAGTATAACAGTATCCTTATTTTACTGTGGGAGCACAGGATCCTTTGGACCCTGCACTCCGATCCCTCCATAAATGTGTGTATATATGTAGCTGTGGAAGCACAGGGCCCTCTGTGCCCTGCACTTCAATTAATTGGACAACAGAGACTAAATTGTTAGCATAGCCAACTTATTACCCCACCTGACATACCTGATACAGCAAATATTCAAATCCTTGCCAAAACATGATTCTGCACTACTGCAGCACCATTCTGTGCCACAGGTGCGAAAACACAT
Organism: Neoceratodus forsteri; assembly: GCA_016271365.2. NCBI lineage: Eukaryota > Metazoa > Chordata > Ceratodontiformes > Ceratodontidae > Neoceratodus > Neoceratodus forsteri. Next base: position 423,968,724 of record CM057451.1, read on the forward strand.
TTTGGGCAGAGTAGAAAAATGACAACTGTGACATAATGACTACCCTTTTTAACAAATCATGGGAGGATGGTGTGGTACCTGAGGACTGGAGGAGGGCAGATGTGATTCCCCTTTACAAACGTGGGAGCAAGACAGAGGCAGGAAACTACAGACCTGTCAGTTTGACCTCTGTGGTAGGGAAAGTGATGGAATCACTTCTGAAGGAAAGAATTATTGAGTACCTAGAGGCCAGTGGGGCACAGGACACAAGGCAGCATGGGTTCACAGTGGGAAGGCCATGTCAGACAAATCTAATTAATTTCTTTGACTAGGTGACCAAAGTAGTAGACCAGGGAGGGGCTGTGGACATGGCCTACCTAGACTTTAGCAAAGCATTAGACACAGTCCCACACAAAAGATTAATAAACAAATTAGCCAGCCTAGGAGTGGATCCCAGAGTGGTAGCCTGGGTAAAACATTGGCTGGACAACAGGACTCAGAAGGTAACAGTAAACCGCGTCCACTCTGAAGAAAGGGTGGTTACTAGTGGGGTACCAGAGGGTTCAGTACTGGGTCCAGTCCTTTTTAATGTCTTTATAAGTGACATTGCAGAGAGACTGACAGAAAAAGTATTCCTCTTTGCAGATAACACAAAGATCTGCAACGGGGTGATAGACAAGGAGGTGTGGAAAGGATGAGAAGGGACTTAGCAAGGTTGGAGGAATGGTCAGAAGTATGGCAACTTGGATTCAATGCAAAGAAGTGCAAAATAATGCACATGGGAAACAAAAGCCCAGGAAAGAGTACACAATGGAGGGGGAGAGGTAGTTATAACAACAAAAATGGAAAGGGACATGGGGGTAATCATATCAGATGACCTTAAGGTTAGCAAGCAATGTGAGAAGGTGGTAGTGAGGGCTGGAGGGATACTGGGATGGATAGGAAGAGGCCTCACCAGCAGAAAACATGAAGTTGTTATCCCTCTGTACAAACAGTTGGTGAGATCCCATCTGAAGTACTGTGTCCAGTTCTGGAGACCCCGTCTCCATAAGGACATAGACAGGATGGAGGCAGTCCACAGGAGGGCAACTAAAATGGTGCAGGGTCTGCAATAGGAGCCATACAAGGAGAGACTAAACGAGCTTAATGTGTATACCCTTGAGAAAAGTAGGGAGAGGGGGACGTGATAGAAACTTTTAAGTACCTCAGTGGAATCAACAAAGTCCATGAAGGTAGTATCTTTCAGAAAAAGAGATGTACAAGAACAAGGGGACACAATTTGAAGATAGAGTGGGGATGGCTCAGGGGCAATGTGAGGAAGTATTTTTTCACAGAGAGGGTGGTTGAGGCATGGAGCAGCCTTCCTTAGGAGGTTGTGGGGTCTAAAACTGTTGGAAAATTCAAAAATGCATGGGGCAGACATAAGGCAATTCTTGTGGGGGCTGGGGTAGTAAGAAATAGGCTGTTGGTTAACCAGGATCTGAAGCTTATCCAGTAGGTAGGAAAATGGGCAGACTAGGTGGGCCAAGTGGTCCTTATCTGCTGTCAAAGTCTATGTTCCTATACATGAGGTGTGATAATAAGAACACTATGCTGAAAATCCTGGTTCAGAATATTTTAAATTTCCAAATTTACAAGCGTGCATATCAAAATTGCTATGAAGGGTCATAACTTTGGCATTTTTAATAATTTTGACTCCAAATATTCAACATAGCCTTCTTATGACCCCACATCATTAACAAAGGCAGGAAAAATGTTCAAATCCCACCCAGAAGGTGAATTCGCCATGCAATGTTGAAATTACTTTTTGGGCTAGAGTTGTGTAATGTCAGTCATATTGTTCATGAGGTGGGGTCCCCAAAAGCCCATGTTGAAAATGTGGGGTCAAAATGTCAATAAATGTCTATGTTATGCATAAAAGTTGAAACCCACTTTGAAATACACTGAACCACATTTACCTTAGTTTCTCATATTGCAGTTGCTGGTTCCAGCAGCAAGATGTGTCTTCAATCGGAGAGTGGATCTTGAACCTTGGACCAGTTCAGGTGAGTGAGGCTTTGTGTGGGTGTACTGGTGGGGTGGCATGGTGGGTACTGAGTGGGAGGTGAGGGTGGGGGGGCTGATTGTTGTGGGACCATTTTCATTTTTACAGTTTAAAAAACAACAACATTGAGGGATCGTTTTACTAGGTTTACTAGGTTGTCAGAGACTTATGAAGGTGTTTGCCCATCAAGAATATCTCCCACCACCTGGTGGGTGAATTAGTCACTTTTGGTATTCCACTTTAGATAATGGTCAAGTTTCATTTTAAACATGTTGAAACTGTTGGCATCAATGAACTCTTGGGGCAGTTAATTCCAAGCCCTAGCTGCTCTAATTGTGAAGTAATAATCCCTTTTCTTAGTGTTTACTTTTAGAAACATGGAAATATAGAATCTGATGATGGATAAGGACCACTTGGCCACCTAGTCTGCCCATTTTCCCTACCAGTTTCGTATACTGTAGATCCTAAATGATCTGCGGCTTTCCCATCTTTCCTATCACTAGAGTTCCTTTATGTCTGTCTCATGCATTTTTGAATTCCCCTACCAGTTTTTTTCCTACAACTTCTGCTGGGAGGATGTTCCATGATTCCACTACCCTTTCTATGAAAAATGCTTTTTCACATTACCCCTAAGTCTACTGGTCTCTATTTTCATATCATGGCTCTTTGTTTTTGAACATCTTTTTTTTTTTGAAAGATGCTACCCTGTTATACATTATTAACACCCATGAGGTATTTGAAAGTCTTTATCATATCCCCCTCCCTCTCCCTCTCTTCTCCTCCAGGGAATACATATTGAGATCCTCCAGTATCCACATCATATGATTTATGGTGCAGCCCCTGCACCATTTTTATCTCCCTTCTCTGAACCACTTCTACTCTGTCTACTGTATGTCATTCCAGAGGTGTGGCCTCCTGAACTGGACACAGTACTCTAGTTGAGGTCTCATCAGTGTTCAAGACATTGGCATCACCATCTCCTTTCTTTGCTTGGAGATACCTCTCCCTGTGCACCCCAGCATTCCACTGCATCTCCTTACAGCCTTCTCACTTTGTTTCATAATGTTTAGATCATCCGATATGATTACTCCCAGGTCCCTTTCCTGTTTGGTGGCCATCAGTACCTCCCCTCCGTCATGTACTCCTCCCCTGTTTTTCTGTGCTCCAAGTGCATGATCTTGCACTTCTTTGTATTGAACCTTAGCTCCCACATGTTTGACCACTCTGCAAGCTTGCTTAGTTTCCTTCTCATTTCCTCTACCCCTCCTGGAGTGTCAACACTGTTGTAGCTCTTGTGACATCTGCAAAGAGAGACACCTTCCCTTCCAGCGCCCCTGTGATGTTGCTTATAAAGATGTTAAAGAGGACTGGTCCAAGCACTGATCCCTGTGGTACCCCACTGATCACACCCCGCTCTTCAGATTGAACTCTCTTAGCCAATTTTTGACCCAGTTTATCTGCCTGGAACCCACTTCCAGGTTGCCCAGCTTGTTTATTAGCCTCCTATGTGGGACGGTGTTGAAGGCCTTGCTGAAATCCAGGTAGGCCACATCCACCACCCCTACCTAATCCACCTCCCTTGTCACCCAGTCAAAGAAATCTATCAGATTTATTTGACAATATCTTCCTACTGTGAATCCATGCTGACTTGGATCATGTGCTCCACAGGATTCAAGATACATCACAAACCTTTCTCTTAGTAGTGATTCCATTAGTTTCCCTATTAATGAGGTCAGGCTGACTGGCCTGTAATTGCTAGCTTCCTCCATGTTCCTATTTTTGTGGCGAGGGACTACATGCACCCTCCTCCAGTCATTTGGAACCACATCTGTTTCTACTGAACTGTTGAACAGGGCTGCCAGTGGTGCTGCCTGCACCTCCCTGAGTTCTCTTAATACTCTGGGATTTATCCAGTCCAGCTCCATTGCCTTGTCCACTTTCAGATGAGTAAGCTCCTTTAAAACTCTCTCCTCTTCCTCAAATGGACTGATGTCCACTTCCCTTGCAGTGGTGCTTCCATTGCCTAACTTTGGTCCCTCATCTTCCCCTTCTTCTGTGAATGCTGAACAACAATACTTGTTCAGGATTTCTGCTTTTTCTTGGTCCCCCTCTGTACACTTCCCTCCTTCCCTTTTTAATCTAACAATGCCACCCTTAGTCTTTTTTCTTTCACTAATGTACCTGAAAAAGGACTTGTCCTGTTTTGTTGTTGCCCTGGCTAATTTTTCTTTTGTTTGCACCTTTGCACTCCTGAATGCTTTCCCCACTCCCTCTGCTTTTCCAGATAGTTCCCTGTCTTCTTCTCTCTGTGTCTCCTTGTACTTCCTTATATAACTAGTTGTCTATTGTGACTTCTAAGGTTTGGTTTTCCAATAGCAAACTGTAAACTGCGTTGTGTGGATCTTCTTTTTTTATTATTATTATTTTGTTTAGCTGTGGTAGGTCTCTCCTAAGTCATCTGTCTTCCAGGCTAGCCAACCCAGTTTTGGATAATCTCTCAGAGTAGGGTAGATTCCTTAGTTTGGTTATTAGTTTTGCACCGAATTCTTTCCAACAGGTTTATATCTTGTTTGATGTATGGGTTCCAGAAGGGGGATCCAAAATTTAACTGTGGTGATACATATGTTCTGTACTGGGGTATAATGCAAAACTCATTTTTATTAACAAATGTTTGTTTTATACTATTTAAGATTCTATTGGCTACATAAGTTATCTTTTTACAGTGGTCAGAGGATGTCAATTTATTATTGATGATTATTCCTATGTCCCTTTCCATTTCTGTTGATTTTAAAGTCTTTTTATATAATACATGCTTATAACAGGGGTTCTTTTTACCTATATGTAGTACCACACATTTTAGATGAATTTGTATCAGCAATTGACCATTGTTTGATGGATTTTAAATCTTGAACCAGGTTCAAATGTTTGGGTAATGTATAAACTTCCTCTCCTAATTTTAAATCATCAGTGAACTTTATCAATGCTTTGGTGATGTTTTCATTTATGTCACTTATGAATAAGTTGAATGGTGGAGGTCCGAGTACTGAACCATGCCAAACCCCACTGCTGACCCTACCAACATAAGAGAGATGATTCCTGACCCTCACCCTCTGTGTTCTCTCGATCAACCAATTGTTAATCTACATAACTAAATCAAGTCTGAGTCCCATGTTTATAAGTTTTTTGATCAGTTCATAATGAGGGATGGTATCAAAGGCCTTCCCAAAGTCAAGCAGAATAACTTCCACTGATGTGTTGGTATCTAAACTACTACTAACATTATTGTAAAAGGTTACAAGATTTGTGGTGCATGAGAATCCAGTGGTAAACCCGTGTTGGTATTTATTCATGATTCCCTTCACGTGCAACTCAGACTCAGTTCTGTTCTTGAATAGTCTTTCCATTGTCTTACTACAGATGTACGTTAAACTGATTGGTTGGTAATTGTCAACTTATCCACCACTGCTCTACTTAAATATAAGAGCCACAAGTAATGTTCTCCAGTCAGCTGGCACTTCACCCTCAACATTGATTTATTGAAGAGTATGGACATTGGATATATCAAGACCGAGGATGTTTGAATTAAAAATCTAGTGTTGATATTATTGGGGCTGGGAGATTTGTTTGCCTCCAACTGTTTTATTGATGACAAGACTTCTGCAATTATAAATTTGGTGGTAGGAGTACATTGCATATTGTCTGTGACAGGGCTTGATATTTTTTTTATTGAAGACCAAGCAAAAATAGTTATTGAATATATCTGCTGTTAATTTATCATCCATTATTATTTGGTTGTCAACATTAATAGGTTCCACCTTCCTGGATATATTTTCGTAATTGTTGACATAGGAGAAGAAGGCGTTGTTATTTTTGGAATAGGCTATTCTAAACTCTATTTTGCTCTTTTTTTCAATTTTTAAAATTCTTTTTTTTTAAATTCAGCACTTAAGATTTATATCTAATATGTGATTCTTTATTATTTTCCTTCTTAAACCTAGTATACTGTATGCTTTCTCCTTGATTTTTTTATTTACTTCTTGATGGAGCTTGTGAGCCAAGATGGGATCTTTCCCTTTTTATTATAGTTGTCCTTTTTGGTACAAATTTTGATTCAACCATTATTTTGTTCTTTATAAGGGTTCAGCTTTCTTCAACAGAGAGGTTTAATATCTTGTGATCCCAATCAATACTCTCTATGGTATTTTAATACTACTGAAGTCATCCCTGTTGTAGTCACTAATGTTAGATGATTGTGATTTCTTGGTTATGCATGACATGATATTAAATATTACTACATTGTGATCACTGCCAACCCAATGGACATTTTATAGAAATGTCAGATAATTGATTTTCTATTTTAGTGATAAGAAGGTCTAGTATGTTATCCCTTCTTGTGTGTTTTTTACTAGTTGACATAATCCCTGTGATGTTAAGGTATTTATAAATGAACTTTCACAGTTATTTGTTAGGGATAGAATTTCCCAATTTATCCATGGCAGACTGAAATCTCCAACTATTACATTATCACACATGTCTGATACCTGTGTAACTTGCTTTAATAGCATATTGTTGTATTCGATGCTTGAATTTAGTGGTCTGTAACAATTGCCATATATAATCTTGGGTCTATTTTTGAATTGGATGTGTAACCATATACTCTCAATAGGCTGAACATCATAATGTGTTCGGAAAAAAAACCTTATAGCAATCTGTGTTATTTTTAACATAGATACAGACCGCATTGCATCTTTTATCACATCTGTTGTTATAAAATAATTTGTACCCCTTGATTTCAGTGCATTAGATGATGGCATTATCCCACTATGTTTCAGATACAGCAACAATGTCCAAATTATCTCTATTCATAACCATCTCTAACTCACAGATCTTTGACTAAGTTTGGGTTTCTGGTGTTGGTCAATAGTATCCTATATGCCTTAGAAGTTTTGTTACCATAGTATGTGTTGCTGTTAGTGGATTTTTTTAATCTCCTGTGTCCCCCGTCCTCTTCAGTTTAAAGATTTATCAATAAATCTTTCTAGTTGTTTTCCTAGTGCCAAGATTCCCCTTTGGCTAAAATGCAGATGGTCCCAGCTAAATAAACTATAATTGTGGTCATATGTTTCCAAATGAGTTAGGCAAGTATGGCCATTCTCTAATGACCACTTACGCAACCATTCATTGATTTCTTTTATTTATTTTTTTCTGAATTCAGCTCTGGCACTGCCAAGATTTCAGAGAAACAAATAGTACATCCATTTTCTCTTAGTTTAGTGCCTAGGTCTATAAAATCCCTTTTGATCCCCTCCATGATATGTTTGTTAATGTCATTTGTGGAACAAGTGGATTAGGGCCAGAATTGTTAAGTATATTGTCCAGCATGCTGGTAATATCTGATATTTGTGCCCCACAAAAACTTAATTTCTCCATTTCAGGTTCTCATTCAGATGGGAGGGTTAAAGGTGCCACTAGATATCTGGGATAATACAATTTTACAACAGGGATGGTGATCTGTGGGTGGCGGGGTGTCACTAAACACCAGAGATTTTATAATTTTACAGTGGGGATGGTGATTGATTTGGGGTGCGACTAGACATCAGGAATTATAAAATGTTATAACAGGGACAGCGATCGGAGGATGGGGGTGCCACTGGACACCAGGAATATAGGGAACAGCAATTCGCAGGTGGCGGGGTGCCACTGGATACCATGGAAAACACTTATTCATGGAGAGAATGATTGGCATGTGGGGGGGTGCCACTAGACACCAGGGATTATATTTATGTATTTATGGGGAGAACGATCAATGGGTGGGGGAGGTACCACTAGACAATGGGGCAATAGATTAATAGGAGGACAGCAATTGGTGGGAAGGAGGGTGCCACTAGACATCAGGGAATGTATAGTTTATTAAGGGGACAGTGATCAGCAGGTGGGGTAGCCACTAGACACCAGGTTAACATCACACATTGCCAGGGATGGCAATAGAGGGTGTGTGTGGGGGGAGCACCACCAAACACCAGGGAAAAGGGAAGCTCACAGTTAATACTGCAGATGGCAGTATGAGTTCGACTGCGGCTGCAGAAGTGAAGAAATTCACACTGTTCTCATTCAGAGATTGTGGGGGAAAGGCTCCTCTTGCTAAGCTGGGCCCCTGGGATTTTGGGTGCCCATAAAATAGATTTGTAGCCATAATGTTAATAAACAAACATCAGAATCTAGCTAAACATGTCCCATTTAGCTAAATTCTGATGTTTGTTTTCAAAAATCCCAGCATTTTTATGTATTTTCCACAATTGTTAGTTTGTGGAAAAAATCAACAAGATGGCAGTTGGCACGACACAAAAAATGTTTGGTGCCCTGCCACAGAAGTGGCGCAAAATTAAACATCTGCAGTTATGGCACCTAATTTTTACTTTTGCTGTAAAACATTATCTGTAAAACCTTACTGCGCATGTGCAGGTCAGAAACAATTAAATTTTATAGCCTTATAACTCAGGAACCCTATAATATTTTTTCACCAGACCTGTCAAAGACACTTCCTTTGGGCATAACACATGTCCAATGCAGGTTTGGTGAAAAAATGCTATTTCATGCAGGCTGTAAGGGAGAGCAATAAAAGCCCATGTTAAGTATAGGAAAAAAGTAAGATTTTCACAAAATATGACAGCTATAGATCTCAGAATCTGCACTAGCTGCCATCCCAACATTTTTCTCACATCAAGCCCTTGCTACCTAGACAACAAATACATTTTAGCTCTTTTTGTCAAATGGAGCCAAAGATATTAATGTCCAAAGTTAGGGGTTTAACATTAACCAGGTTATTCAACCCTAACTAAAGGGGTGCTACCGCTGTCCTATAATATATACATATTGTATCTATGTGTAATAATATGCTGTCTGAAACAATTTGACTATCAGGACAACTTTGTAAAACAAGGCTATTCAGTCTAAAAGTTAAATTCTGTTAAAAAACATGAACATACGAACTTGCCAGCAGATAAAGGCCTTATGGTCTATCAAATCTGCTCGAGTGTACAGCTAGCAACCCTTATTCTGCAGCTGACCCTCCTTACTTCCCCTGACCATCCCTCTTACCTTGTCCCATCCTCTTTTGAAACAGTCCACTGTTCAACAGGATACCACTTCCACAGGCAATGCGTTCCACCCAGACAACACTGTCTCCATAAGAAAGAGTCATCTCATTTCCCTCCTGAACTTTCCCCCTACAATCTGAGATTGTGTCCTCAAGTGTCCCTACCCCCTTAACTTGAACAGTCCCTCCACGCCTGTCTTGTTTATTCCCTTCATGTACTTGAAGGCTTCAATCATATCCCCCCGTCTCTCCTCTCCTCTAGTGAGTACATGTTCAACTCCCTCAGCCTGCTCACGTAGGTTATGTCCCCTAGTCCCTGGATCATCTTTGTTGCCCTGCACTGCACCCCTTCCAGCAACTTAATGTCCCTCTTCAGGTATGGGAACCAGTACTGCTTACAGTACTCCAGGCATGGCCTAACCAGCGACCTATACAACAGCAGGATCACCCCACTTGAAGATATACACCAGCAATACAACCCAGCATTTTGTTGGCCTTTGCAGCTGCCTTCTTGAATTGTGTTGAGTTGTTCATTGAGTCCATTATATTCTCCCCCAGATCCTTCTCCTCCTCTGTCATGGCTTGCTAACCCCCACCCCCAGCTGGTAGGTCCTTATTGTTTTTTTTTTGCCCCAAAATGTAGCACCTTAAACTTTTTGACTTTGAACCCCAACTGCCAGATGTCTGACCAGGTCTTCAATTTTGACAGATCATCCTATAACAATGCTACCCTTCTGGGTCATTCACTACTGCTCCCATCTTGTTGTCATCTGCAAACAAACTGATCTTGCTCTTGATGCCCATTGAGATGTCTGATTTGAACAACCCAAGCAACACCGGTCCCAGCACTGAGCCTTGCAGTATTCTGCTTGTCACTGCCCTTGCAGGTGAGAGCTCCCCTCCCACCACCACCCTCTGCTGCCTTCCCTGTAACCAGTTTACTACCCATCCCACCATTTTTGCTCTTGCACCTGCACCTGTACCTGCCAGCTTACTACCCATCCTTCCATGCAGCACCAAGTTGAATGCCTTACTGAAGTCCAGAAACAGGACATCCACTTCATGGCCTTTGTCCAATTGTCTAGTTACCCAGTTATTGTAATCCACTATGTTGGTCATGTCAAACCTATGCTGCCTAACATCCTGCAGCCCATCGTTCTCCAGAAAGGACACCAGCCTCTCATTCAGGATTGTCCCCATTAGTTTTCCAACAATGAATGTGAGGCTTACTGCCCTGTAGTTTCCTGTTCATCTTTGGGACCACTCTTCTGTAAGGATACCTCGTGAGCCATCCTCCAGTCCTGAGGTACACATCCTGAGACCAGGGAGGCTTTGACCAGGCCTGCCAAGGGCCCTGCCAGGATTTCTGCCAGCTATCTTAGTACCCTGGGCTGAATGCCATCCAGTCTTGGTGCCTTGTCCACCCTCACTGCCCTCAGGCCCTCCAGTACCCTGTCCTCTGTGATTACCCCATCTGTCACCTCCTCCCCCCGAGCCTGACCTCCCACCCCACCCTTGGTAGTGCCTCTCCTTTCTCCTTAGTTAACACTGAGCAGAAGTATTCATTAAGTGCTTCTGCCTGCTCTCCCCCTGTTTCCACCCACCCCATTCCTCTTAATCATTACTATTTTGTCCTTACAACTCCTTTTCACCCTGAAGTACCTGAAGAATTCCTTCTCCTTCTTATTGATGCCTTGCACCAGCTTGAGCTCCTTAGATGCCTTGGTTTCCCTTACTGCCTTTGTCACCTCCTTTGATTTCTTCAGTTAATCCTCTCTGTCCTCAACTCTCCCTGTTTTTCTGAATCTCCTAAAGGTAGCTTTTATTTGTTACTTTCTCCATGACCCCACCTGCTCAACCAGCTAGGTTTCTTGGCCCAAGTTCTTTTACTCTTGACCCTGATGCAGGTTTTGGTTGCCTCCCCAATCCCCAATTGTATGACCTCCCACCACTGATTAGTGTCCAGATTAGTTTGGATTCTGGCTAGACACCCTTTGACAACCTCCCCCATCCTCCTGAATTTGGCCTTCCTGAAGTCAAACACTCTTGTACCTGTTTCTACTCCCTTCTTACCCATTTTCAATGTGAACCACGCTGAGTGGTAGTGGCTCCCTGCCAATGATTCTTCCACCCCAACTCCCTCACACACTCCCAATTTACTAGCACAAGGTCTAGGGTGTTCCTTAACCTGGTTGGCTTGCTGACCATTTGCTTTAATAAAATAAATGTTCTATCTATCTATCTATCTATCTATCTATCTATCTATCTATCTATCTATCTCTGTTGGTATAACTTGAGTTTCTTTCCTCATTTCAACTTGGAGACTTGCAGTTTTCAGGGATTCTCCTTGTGCTTTGCCTACCAGCTAGCAAGTAGGAGAATCCCTGCATGACTAAAGGGCTCCAAGCCAAAATGAGGAAAGAAACTCATTTTATAAACTACAAAAATACCTGAATAAACACAGACTGTCATCTTTGTAGCCTATCTAAGATCAGAAACTGTAGCCCTGAAGAAGAGGAAATGTTTCCCCAAAACATTGGCAATCATACAGTACTGTAACCAGATTGCATAATAAATGGTTAACATTTTTTTGGTGAGTGACTCTTACTCTTGCTAGATTCTGTGTAGTAGTTATAGGGTCTATATCATGAGCAGACTCATTCCACTGTACTTTTACATTACAGATGCTGGGCCACACTACATTCCTGAACACAGCCAGATGGGGTATATCCAAAGGTGCTGAGGGACTGCAGGGAGGGGTTTTATGTGATAAGGGTGACTCCAAAATGATGATCCCAGAATCATGACAGAATTTTGGTGAGGACTCAAACCACTCCCCCTCCCCTTATTTAATTAGCCAACTCCATGGTAGTAGCCCATTAAGGAGGGATAACGCATTGTTCACCATTACATCCTCGCTGTAATTCCCTCACAAACTTTTGGTCTCACCATTTTGCATTCACCAACATCATGGGCCACCCAGGGAGGTATTAACTGTACCTCTGACAGCCCTCTTCAGCAACTCACTGGAAACAATAATGGTTCCATATTATTGCCTGAGGGAAGACATAGTTCTGTTTCATAAAAGCGGCAGCAGGCATGAGGCTGTCATCTATAAATCAGTCAGTCTGACATCAAAGGTATTGAAATTAATGGAGACACTTTTAGAAGAAATGCTAGTGGAGTATTTTGAATCCATCTGGTCATACGAGCTGAAGTAGCACAGCCTCATTGGAGGGGGATCATATCAATCAAATCTGATAGATTTCTTTCACTGTGGACAGTGGAAGAGATTAGGGGAAGAGGTGGATGTGGCTTACATAGACTTCAACAAGGCTTTCAATACTGTACCACATAGTAGGCTTATAAAGAAACTGACCAGGTTGGGATTGGGATCCAAGTTGGTAAACAGAACTGGTTGATTAATAAGCCACAGAGGGTGGTGGTAAATAGCACTCACTCTAAAGAGTGGGGATTGACCACTGGGGCATCTGTAGGCTCAGTTCTGGGACCTGCCCTCTTCAATGTCTTCATAAACAACATTGCAGAAGAGACGGAAGTGCAGGTATGCCTCTTTGCAAATGACACCTAAATGTTCAATAGGGTTAATACTTTAGATGGGTTGGTAAGAGCAAGTAGAGACCTGAGGTTTCACCATCAGAATGCACCTGTCTGAGTGCACCCACCATTAGAGTGTCAGGATTTAAATTTACCACCCAGTATTTATGCCTCAGGGGGGCAGACCTCAGGGAAGGGGCATTGAATTTTGAATTTTGGCACCCTATTGATGGGTGCAATTGGACCAGCACACAGACAGCCAGAAGGGGAGACATGAGAATACTCAAGGAGTGGTTGAGACTATGACAGCTGAATTTTAATGCAGACAAGAGCAAAATCATGTTCCTAGGGCATATGAACCCAGGGGCAGTGTATAAAAGGGAGGAAGAGGTATTAAAGAGGTATTAAAAGCCACTAAATAGGAAAAGGTCCTTTGGGTAATCTTATCTGATGACCACATGTGGCGGGGTAGTGCAACAAGGCAGTAGGCAGGAAGATCAGGATGCTGGAGTGCTTAAGGAGGCTCAGAAACAAGGCCTTGATAAAGCATGAGTGAGTGTGAAAATGTTTGGCTAGTGGGGCAGGGGAGAGTGCTATTTTTATTTTGTTTTATATAAACATTTTGTAAAGTCATCCAACAACCATAATAGGTCTTTTTATCCTGCATCAGTTTTTGGGTAGCTACTTGTCTTCATGACTTGCTGCTGAGCCTTTATTGTTGGGTTGGCTCCAAACATATATCTCCTGAACCACCTCCTTGTGTGATTTGCAGTGCATAGAGAGGGAATACTCCAGAAGAAGGAGAAAGGTGTTGTTACCACTGTATCGATAGTTGGTTAGACCCCACCTGGAGTACTATGTCCAGTTCTGGAACCCACATCTCTGGAAGGACATAAACAGGATAGAGGCTGTTCAGAGGAGGGTAACTAAAAGGGTGCAGGGGCTGCATCACAAGCCCTATGAGGAGAGACTGAGGGATCTTAATATGTACACCATGGAAGGGGGGGCATGACAGAGACCTAAAAGTATCCCATGGGGCTGAATAAGGTGTAAGATGGAAGTATATTTTAGAAAAGAAGATGCACAAGAACAAGATGATATACAATGAAGCTTGAATGGGTAACATTTAGGTGGGAAGTGAGGAAGTACTTCTTCACTGAATGAGTGGTGGACACCTAAAACAGTCTTCCAGTGGAGCTGGAGGAAGCAAAAACAGTGGTTGGTTTCAATCATGTATGTGATAGGCACAAAAATATATCAGTAGGAAGGTGTGTGTTGGGGGGGGGTGTTGTAGCCAGAGATAAGGTAGGGTCTACAATTACAGTATTGGCAGTGACAAAGCAGGTGGTCTGGATGGGCTAAGTAATCATCTCTTGATAAATTCTATGTGTCTCTGTTTCTAAGAAGGCCCATAAGCTTAAATGCCTGTTTTTATAGGCATCCTTCTTTCACCTATGCAAACATAACAGTGCACTACAAAGTACCGAACATTGCTGTTACTAAAACAATCCAAAAGCATAACACTGAATTATAAAAACCCATCATCTAATTACAAAACTGACATTCCATATCAGTTAACAAGTTTGATCTAAATTAATTTCTAAACCCATTATCAGCCAAATGTGTCAGATTGTTAGGATTCAGATTCCATATTTCAGCATCTCAAAATGAAAATGCTGCTTGTCCATTTTTTTGGTTTTCTAAAGGAAGTACAACTCTGGTGATGGGCTGGGATCTAGTTACATAACCAACATCAGAATCTGCTCTCATAAACTAAATTAGTCAATTTCAGTGGCAAAGAACCAAATAAAATTTTCCAAACCCATGTACATTATGCAAACTGCAATCATTATGCCCCACCCGATAGTGACACCAACACAGTGACCTACATCACTGTTGATTAAATTGATAGTTTGTCGATAGGTCACTGTGTTGGTGCACCTGAGACAGGGGCACACTGTCTCCCAGTTCTGCACCACCTAACAGAATCGACTCCAACTTGGAGTTGAGAATCTTTAGTACAGAGTGGTGTGGGGGGCACAGCTCCCCACATAGGGGGTTTGGGGGGAAGAAGCCCCAGATAAAAAAAAAAAAACAGGATTGGGATGCATTTGGAATTTATGTCTACCACAACTTGAGGTCGACATAAATCTCATCACTGTGATGCCAATTGACAAAAGTGCTGTCGAACTGGCATCGTAGATCCACTGCAATCTATGCTCAAGTGTTTTCCAAACTATTGTTTTTAAACAATGAACAGGAATGGATAATTTTGCACAAATCAAGGGTAAATCTGCACATCTTATTTATTAAAATGAATTATTTTCAGTTCATTCCTACAAGTAGCAGAATAGGCAGCTACAGCACATTCAATTATTGAAAGAACATGGCTCATTACCTCACATCTGATTCTGATATAATGTTAATTCTGGTCCCAGCAAGGATGCCTAAACAAATGTTAACAGCTTTGATCAAACTATCAGTGTGATCCAATTCCTGTCCAATGTACCTAAAACTAATTATTTGATCTAGACAAATATTATCTAGTGTAACAATTTAAAATTTAGTTTGAGTAGTCAATGTGTCTTTAGCACTAAAATAAATGATCTGTTTTTTTTTTAATTAAGAGCCAGTTTATAAAATGTTTAAGAAACCATTCCTGTACAGCATCAGAATCATTTTCCAAATGCTATTTAACTACCTGAGTATCCATATTGCAATTAGCAATGATGGCATCCTTGGCATGAATTATATTCCTAAAATTCCCATGAATATCTGGTAGCGTATTTAAGAACAAGGTATACATGAAAGGACCCAGGATTAAACCCCAATTTAAAGAATTGTACTCCCATGTTCACTTTCAGAGGGGTAGATATAAAGGTCACAACTTATACTCCTTGCATTTTGCTTGAAAGGTGATTTAAAAACCAAGAAAGAACTGAATCACAGAAACCACTTCTCAAATTGTAACTATAACAGTCTCTGCCTGATTAAATACATGCCTTATTTAAATCAGTAGAGTACAGACTGTCCCAGTACAGCTACCACTGCCCATGGCAATATGATGAAAATTGGTATACACTCTTAATGCTATTACTGTAGTATGAGCTGTTCTAAATCCATGTAGAGTACATGTCTACATAGTATGTTTAAATTGATCTTCAGTTACAGTAATTACTCATGAACAATTCATTCCAGGGACTTCAACAGTGGGAACAAGAATGACAGGTCAGCCTAGAGTTACACACATCTGAGGATGACCCTTTTGAATACATAGGGAATACCACAACTTGCTTCCAGGCATCAAGTATCTCATGTGATACAAAATAAATTACAAATTCAGAAGCTTGGCAACAGACTGTGCAAGTTCTTTTTCCCTTCATAATAGATTTATACATTTGAAATCAAGACCAACTTGATAAACATGAGTCTTAACACTGCCTGCTTTTAAACATTTAAATGCTTTCTTTTCTGTCTTTTTTTCCTTTTAATGGGGATTTTGAAGACTCAGTTATTTGATGTTGAGTATTAGTATTTTTTTAGAGACAAGGAATGTAATATGCTTTGATGCAGTGGTAAAATCATCATTACATTTTAAGCAATCACATTGGAATCGGTACAAAAATGTTTATTGTCAAAGTACCTTGAGG
This sequence comes from Neoceratodus forsteri, assembly GCA_016271365.2. Taxonomy (NCBI): domain Eukaryota; kingdom Metazoa; phylum Chordata; order Ceratodontiformes; family Ceratodontidae; genus Neoceratodus; species Neoceratodus forsteri. Next base: position 423,985,051 of record CM057451.1, read on the forward strand.
TGGCAGGGACCACATACTTCACCGCTGTCAATGGTTAGAGCCTTTCAGACTTATGAACATATGAAAGTTGCCAGCAGCAAAAGGCCATCCTGGTCTATCTAGGCTGCTCAAGATTGCAGCTAACTCCATATTCAGCAGCTGCCACACCCCCCTCCCCTTCCCTCCCTTTACCCTCCCATTTGCCTTGTCCCACTCCTTCTTGAAGCATTCCACTGTGTTACATGCCACTGCCTTAGCCGGTAGTGCATTGCACTTTGCTACCACCCTCTCTGTAAAAAAAATGCCTCCTCACTTCCCTCCTGAATCTACCCCTCTCCAGTCTCATGTCATGGCCCCTAGACTAGTCTGGACAGATTCATCTAGACACAAAGTTGCCTGATAGCCTCCAGGCATAGAATCAAGATGGTAATAAAGATCCTAGGGATGGTATCAGAGGCACCTGTGTAGAACACTGTTACTTCCTGTGAGTATGTAGGAGACACAATGGGAGGGTGAGGGAAGAAATCCTGAGGGGTTACTCCAAAAGAAGGCTCTTCTGCAATTTTATGGCACAGAAAGGGTCTTGTAAAAAAAGGACTGTCACCTTTTGGGATGTTTGTAGTCTGGTGCCTAAAAGATCCTGCCAACAATAATTGCTGATGGTGAGAGACCTCATGTGAGAGACAAAACCATTCTCTATAGTAGGAGATAAGCTTATATTGTGTGAAAATCCCAGTCTGGAATGAGCTGGGGTAATTGCCAGGTGCTGCTAGTGGGCAGGTTGGGGTATACACTGTCTTGCTTTATCTAGCAATTCTGCTGGTTAATGTGGAGTCACTGATGCGAGGCACCCAGCACTTGTGTAGCCTCTGGGCTTCAGCCTGAAGACTGGCCTTGTATGTACAATGGAGCCAGCCAGGATGCAGCACATTACCTCGTAGCAAAATAGAAACATAGAATTTGCTGGCAGACATGTTATGAAGTACTGTATGACAAAAATACTTAATTGCCATCAAATTGCATTGTTCCCTACAGCATACTACAACACCTTGTAGTAAAACTGCAGGGTTCTGCACTGCATCCTGCCTGTTTCCACTATAGTTGCTGGCCTCAAAACCTGGAAACCCTTGGACACCTTTCAGTGAATCAAAGCCAAAGTGTGATGTCCATAGAGCAGTGATGCCTCCAGCATTACTAGATGACAAGGCATTGGTGTGTAAAAGCTGTGTTAGCATACTGGGGAAAGATTATAAAGTTTGCAAAATTGAACAAGGTCTGGCTTGAGGTATAACCTTACCACTGGTGTGTAAAAAGAGTAATAGGAGGGGTTGGGCGGCCCCTGTAGGGAGAACAGGTTACAGATTTTAATGAAGTGACCTTAAGGTATTAATACATGTCTGGGGTCAGAGCTCAACCCAAAGGTCAGGGAAAAGTGCAGTGTTTATTTATTGCAATGGAAGCCACTGGCATGCAATACACCATACCTGTAGATACAGCAGGCAATAATTTCAAAATGATCTGCCCAAGATGTGTTTGCCCCTCTTTTCAAAGGAGAAACACATTGAAATGTATTAGACAATCTATTAGATGGCATAAAGCATTGAAAGTTTGCATCCAGAAATAAACATAAGTGTATTTAAAAATGGATGCAGCTGTGACTTGTGTCCATTGTGGACACAATCACATCCATTGTCTGCTGCAAATTGTGACTCTCTGTCATAAACAGACTTGACTCATTGAGTCCGGCTAGCCATTTTGGGTCAGGTTCTGCAATGGATGGTTCCAACACCATATGGCGTCTACTGGACCCAATTAGTTGACTTCTAAAAATAGCAGAAGGGCTGCCTCTATGCAGATGGATAGATTCAGACAGTCACAGTATACCCTTGTGTTTATTGTCCAAACCTTTTGAAGAGTGTCTCACTATGGCCATGCTCACCCCATTGACATCAACAGATGGCTATTATGTAGTGTCAGCCTCAGATGAAAAATGCAGTGCAGCACCAGCTAATAGAACTCAATGGTTAGGAGACTGGGATTGCAGGACTGTAAGGAAGGGTTGCATTTATTAGTCTGCCTCATACAGTACAAGCTCATGTAAAGTTAATATACCTTGGCTCCAAACTATATTAAATCCCATGACAATTTGCTTTACTTAAGCAATTCCTTATAGGGACTACCAACATTCTTGTTTTCCCAGAGCAGGCTGATAAGAAAGTCCACTCTATTAAAGTAGATAAATTTTAATGAGTACTCTTGCATTATAGATAAATTTCATTGGAATAGTGGCATTTTCTTTTTTAGATGAGCATGGCTATAACTCAGTAAATCATGTGTTTAGTTTCCTGAATGAACTAGTAAAACTTTAATATTTTATTTTGGAATGCATTCTACTCAAATATTCTTTGTCATTCTGGAAGTTACTTACTACAATATTCAGTTATAGATCTGCAGCTGTGTGGTTAATATGTAGTCTGACTTGTATGATACTTTTAAAAGAGGTAAACACAGCACTTTCTCACTGAAAGAGTACCACAATAATAATACTTAGCCTTTAACCTGTGCAAGGCTGCCCTGTCATTAACTGTACTAGGAATACAGATAATTGACCATCCAAAGAGGTGCAGATATTAAATGGTAGGTATCATGGACAAGGCATATACATTACACACAACCAGATAGTTAACTTTAGAGCAAAAAGAGCACTAGAAAAGGTATGCATTTTTTTTTACATATTAACTTTTATACACAGTATCTCAGCATGCTTTTTATTTTGTAAGCCTAAACATTAATCCCAACAGAAGCAAACAATGCAGGCAAAGAAGAGGTAAAATAAATGTTAGCAATTGAGAACTTTAAAGAGCAAATAGCTAACAAAATAAAGTTTTAAAGCCATTAATAATTTAACTTGTCTTTTTTTTTACTTTCTCCTCTTGTTGGCTATCTAAATATTCATTCTAATGCAGTATTATTTTTCACTGTGTTTTAAAAGCTTCTGGCTTTACCTACAGACCTCACAAATACTTTGTTTTTGACATCACAGACTGTTGTCATGATTCACATTATACTGTACAGTAATTTCATAAAAAGCAACTACCAGGTCAGTTGTAGACAGTCAAATTCTTTTTATTACAACAGATGTCATGGGCATCCTTCCAGGATGCATTATAAACTCTGGAAAGAAAGGCTGAAAAATATACAGTTATAAAAAAAGGTATTATCTAATAACTTATAATAGCTTAAACATTATGTTTATGAATGTACCTACTAAACTATAGAGTTACTGTTTAAAAAAAGTTTAGTTATAAGGGTCATTTACACTGCTTGATCTGTACTGTTTGCGAGAGGCAAAGTTGAGCTTCATTGGTGCAGGTCAGATAGTGTACAGTAAACACAATGGGGAGCAATCCAGGCAGCTGCGATGTACTCCAGTGAGGCACAGAGCAAGCAGTGTTTTCATAGGTTTGTGTACTGATGTAGGAATTTTTTGCTGGCAAATAAACATGCCAGCCCCACAACACAGTGTGACATGCTGTGCTGTTATCTTTTCTAGTTACTGTCCTGTGGTCAGCCAGAAATCGACACATCCTCCCTCTGGTCCCACTCTGTAACCCTGATTCCCTTCCCCTTCATTTCCATACTGAGTACAGCATGGATCAATATTTAAAAAAAAATGTTAAAATGACTATAGGTTTTGCAATGGGCCAATCAATTCACGTTCAGACAGGTGTTTGTTTTAAAGTGAAGAATAGACATGTATTACAGTTACAATGCAAGGATTTCTAAGGGTAGGTAAAAACCTTCTAACTTCACAATTTAACTTCTGAACATGGCATGTTAGAGCTTAGCATGTACACAGAATAAAGAAGTGCCACAATGCAGGAAGAGAGGGATCATCCATCCAGAGCACCACAAACCATTGTTTTGCAAACACATGGTACAGTTGATGTGGACAGAGAAGTGGGTAAGTGGTGCAGTGTACAACACATTGAAGGTTTTCATGTAAACACACCAATAGAGTAGACATAAGTTGGCATTGAGAGCTATTAACAAACAGAATATTGGTGGGAAATGGGATTTCAGAATAAGTAGTTATTCTAGTTTCTTTGATGGGGTATGGGCTTTACCATTATACTCAGTTTGCATCCATGGCCAAAAAGATGTATGATTTAACACGATGAAATCATCTTCTCATGCCCTCCAAATTAGCAAACATATTACACTCCCATATTTGTCTAAAATAATATTGTGGCAGAACTTAGAAACAGTACATAGCCTCCATAAGTACTCTGCTTCTTATTTAGGTCTACTATGCAAGTTTAAAACCATGTAGGTCTGTGTGACCTTGTTCAAATCCTCTAAAGAGTTCATTCCCTGGTATCTCTGTGGTTGGGCCAGCTGGCCTGCTCCAGTTTCCTGAATGGAGGAGCCAGCTAGCACTGGGACTGAAGGAACTGGAAGAAGTTGGATCAGAGTCTGTGAGGTGCTCATCTTGCAAGCAGTGCCTACCTCTTGTTGCTTATCTTTTGTACCAGTGAGAAGGGCCTAGACATAATTTTCTGAATCATGGTGGCAGCCATTGGCAAGGATCGCCATTCACCAGGAGGGGAATCACCACATTTTCCATCCAGTCAGAGGCTGAGAGATGAATAAAAGTTGTGAACTGTCTGAAATTGCAAACCAAAAGAGGAAGGTGATGTAACAAACTATTAAACCCCACACAGCAGTGTCCTCCCTTCCTGAATTAGGCAAGAGGTTTAGAGATATACCTCTGTACCTCTAGTTTAGTCTGGCCACTTAAACAACTAGTGTGAGGATGCCAGCATCAGTGGGTATTAGTGCCTAAATTAGGCTGTAAACTTTTTTAGTACATGTGAATCTAAGGGTCAGGGTCCCTGGTTTGACCACTGTGGATCAATGGGTGGGGTATGGCTTGTAGTGAGTTCAGAAGAGTGGCTGTTTGATTTTGTTGGTAGCTGTACTGAGTCAAACACTCCTGTCTGAATTAAGAAGGACTATACAGGGTGAAGCCTGAAACTCCAGTTAGTGTAAATATGGATCCTGTTCTTAAGAGCCTTTATGGGCTCATGCTACAGGAGGCCCAGGAGAAAGTGTAAATCTTGGGTGATTACTGTGTGATAATCCCAATGTGAGTTCAGATAGGAATAGAAAGTGATAAGACTTACATATGTGCCTTTGAAGTTGATGGAACAATCCCATACATTCAGTAAATGGACATCTCTACCTCATAAAATGCTTTTACTGTCACAGTTGATGGTCTGGGAGCCAGAGACTGCAATGTGTGAGACACTGTGACATTCTTCAGCCTGCCCCAGTGGGGAAAAGAAGAGTCTGCTCATGAGAATCAGTTTAATAAAAGGATCCTGTTTGGAAGCTTTCTTCCAAGTTTGGACATTGCCCTTTGTTTTAAAATTATTCTGTGTTTTACTCCCTACTTGCTTAGCAACCTGTAAGCCCTGATATGTGCTGGAACAGTTGAAGGTCACCATACATGCAGAGGTCATGTAAGTCAGCTATTACTGTTTATGCTTTCCTCCCTCTTTTACCATCAGAGATAGCCCTAGATGTCAGGAAGTGAGGGATAATACTGGAGGTTGGTCGGTGGTCTGGCATTTTTCTGAAGCTCAGGGCATGTTTTAGGCATCAGTTGCAAGTTGGAACTGTTTCACACAAAGTTAATGCATAGTGCTGATTTTCAAGATGGGGCTATCTGGATAAATCCATGCCATTCAGAACTGTGTACAAACTCAGGGCTTGAGAGGCATGTGAGTCTGTGACACAGTTATGAAACCAGAAAGTGGTATGGCAGAGACACTGGAGTGAACCATATGCCAGGACATGAATACTGAAAGGAATTAGCAATTCTTGTAGTGGATTTGAGTAAAGTTGCAAATTGAGACTTGTCTCTCCTGTGCAGGGGCTGCCTTCTGCTGTTGAAAGCTGTGAAGGTGGAAGGAACCTGTAACTAGTGCAGCACCAAATTTATCATGAATATCAGTAGCAAGAATGGCTACCCCAAGGAAAAGCATCCAAAGGTCCAATCAGAAGGCTTCTCCAGTGGTCCCAGCTGGAAAGAATGGTCTGTCATCATCTGAAAAGGGACTATCCAGCATAGTTAGTTAGCTGGTTAGTTAGTTAGTTAGTTAGTTAGTTAGTTAGGTATGTAGTTTTTGTTGACCAGGAAAGGAGGACTAGGCAATTTAAAACAACAACAACATATTCCTATTTCCAGAGTGGCTTTGTGATGAAATTGAGAGGAGGAGAGAGGACTGGTTGTACGAGTCTGCCTTGGCAAAGGGTATGCCATGCATGGGTTAAATGACCTTAGTGAGGCTGCTAGGCTGGAGGAAGCCCACCGGGTGGCCAAATCCATTCTCAGTAGCATGTATAAGGGTCTGACCCTTACTAAGAACTATGCCTTGCCACAAGATATGGATGGGTGAAGAATTCATTATGGTGAGGAATCCTGAGATTCATATGGTGTCTCTTGCACTAAACCAGAACCAACTATTACTTTCAGACCAAAGCGGAGCTTTCTTCTGCTTTCTTCAACTTTACCACCTGATGACCAAAGGACACCCGCCAGCAGGTTTTGCAGATCTTCAGTGAGAGGTCTGCTTCTTCATTCCTTGACTTCAGCATTGATGACAGCATATCCTGCAACACCTACACACAGGTAAAGTGGTAGCTGTAGTGGCCACCTGAAGCCTTTTCAAAGATTCATTTGTTGTTCAATTTCACCATCGGTGAGGACCCCATATGATGTTTTCCTGTTTGTTCTTGCTTTTTTTTGAAGATTCTCTGTCATTTGATTTCACCTTGGGTGGCTACTTCTGATGACACCATTTCCATTCTTCTGGGGACCTGCAGTATCTGAGAGATTGGGCCTGAGATTCTAAGAGGTATCAAATGGTGAGACTGAACCTTTTTCCTTTCCATTTTCTATCTGTGGAAAAATACACTAAGGATCTGCCCATGGCCTGAACACATGTATCCTATGGGGTGTTGACTCTTTGCTCACACCTGTAATATTTATTACTTGCAGTTTCATTATTTGGACCATTAGGGATACCTTACCTCCTCTTGAAAATTGATAATGAGTATTAGGAGTACTATAGGTACAAGTAATTCCCCTGATGAATATATAAATAAGTGATTCTTAATGAGTGGTATGTGATATTCTTTATTCTGGATATAAAAAAAAAACTGGTTACACAGAGTCTGGCTGGGGTTTGCCAGTCTCCCAAGAGAATTGTTCATAAATCTAGTTATCTATTAATAATATATACCAGCTACTGTTAAATGTCCTGCATTGAGCTGGAGGTTCTTGTTTTTGGGATCCTCGGTGATAAATGTGTTTTGTGATAGTTATATTAAGCTGTTGCATGGTTCATGGAGTGGGCCTGCCTACAGCCATGGTAAGGACTGTCATGCATGCCATATTAAGGTATGGGAAAGGTATACCATGCTTGGCAAAATAATTTAAAATGAAGGGTATATAAACAACTGCTAGTGTTGGTACACTATGTCTGCCTAGTTTAGCACTCAGGTGAGGCAGTGGCTGTGAGACCACTACAAGGACAAGGGGCTTATTTTGGACATTCCAAAAGTTGTTTCTCAGTAGGGGGTAACACAGATAAATACATGGCAGCTGAGGCCATGTTTTGTACAGCTCAAAATTTCCTGGAAGAATCTTTAGACAGTGAATCACAAAATGAGGGATCAAGTAAGGCAGTGATATTATATAAACCAGAATGTCTAAGAGAGGTCTGGTGCAAGGACAAAGTACCATTTGGGGATAATTTTGCATGGGCCATCCATGGAAAGTTCTGTTGAAGAGTTTGGCCATGGAGAGTATTTGTCCTTGAGACTTGTTTGCCACTCAATTTGTGGGTAGATTTATCAGGAACAACAACCAAGGCAGTAAGATAGGCACCTGAACCTTCCCAAATGGTAATCAAATTGTCGGGAGTATTGATGGAGACTCCCTCTGGGGTAGTTGCAGGTGGATCAGTTTGAGGAAGGAGTTATTTTACCATGCCTTGGATGCATGGGATAACTCCTGAGATGAGGAGAAAATGGAATAAGATAGATATCTTGTCAGTGTATCTGAAAAGGAAAATCAAACATTAGCAGATCAGTACTATTCTGCCCAATGGGGCGAGGAAAAGTAATTATACTTCTTTATATCATTTCAACTGGTTTGCATGTAACCATTTGTCAGTCAGTTTGTTGTTTTGCATGAGTCTAACCTGATTGACTGCTGGACTGAGCTTGTTGACAATTATATAGGGTTCTTCCTACTTACTGGAGAGAGAATGTCTTGGATGTGCATATCGGAGAACCATTACCTGATCTTCAACTTGCCAATCCACTTCTCGTGTGTGTATGTCAAACTGAATGTTGGACTGTTGCTGGGCCTTGCCATGCAGTTTGCAGCATACAAATGAGTGTGTATGAGGTCTTTTATGAGTTTTTCCACATATTGGTCCACATAAACACAGTCTATGGTGGGGGTGTGTAGGTCAAATAATAGGTGTTCAGGTAATCTCATATTTCTACAGTCATCCCCTCAAAGGGTGTCAACTGGGTGGCAGCTGAGGACATGCCCCTAATTGCCATAAGGAGTAACGTCAGTAGGGAATCCCAATCCTTGGGATTGTCCTCAATGAATTTGGAAAGCATTTGTTTAATCCATCCGTTGGCCCTCTCTACTTGACCTGATGATTGTGGGTGGTGTGGTATGTGGAACTTCTGATGAACTCCAAGGAGTTCAAGGGCTTCTTTCATCAACTCACCTGTAAAACTGATTCCTTTGTCAGAGTCTACCTTGAGAAGTAGGCCCCACCTGGAGAAAATCTGTTCCACCAGGATTTTGGCAGTGTTTTTTGCAGTGCATGTCTTAGTGGGGAAGCTTCAACCCACTTAGAGAAAAGATCAGTTACCACAATGGCGTATTTGTTGTTTCTGCTGGTATTGGTAAGGGGGACCAATAAAATCAATCTGTATGGCATGCCAAGGGCCAGAATACCTTTGTGGTAGTAGCTTAGCATTTTGTTTGGTGGGGATGGGGTTGTTTTGCACCCAAACAAGACAGTTGTCTATGTACTGTTTGACATCCTTGGTGACACCAGGCCACCAGGCAGTGGTCTTGAGTCTCTGGAATGTGTTATCCACACCCTGGTGTCCACCAGTGGGGGTATCATGCACTTGGTGCAGAAATTCAGATCTGAGATGATGAGCGACCACCCACAGTTTGATGGGGGGTGTCATCAGGTTGATGCCAAATGAGCTTGTCATCTGGGGACAGGTGTATCTTACCTTCATGCCTTTGGGATGGGTTGTGGTTAGATAAGTTCTTCTCAGTACCTTTTTCCAGGAATCTGAACATGTATTTTTAGTTCAGAGTCAGCATGCTGGACTTCTGACAAGGCAAAGAGGGAGAAGGGCTCAGGTTTCTTCTTGACAGCTGCTATGTGCACAGGTGCTCTGGCCTCTGGATGGTCCAACATCCTTGTGTCCCCCCCCTTTGGCCCACACTTTGGCAAGGGTGTCAGCAGTGTCAGTGAAGACATGATAGGGGTCATGTACAGAGTGGGCCTTAACCTTGTGTACATAGAGTTTGTGTGCAAATTGCTGTGCCAGTGAATGAATGTATATTACCAGTTCCTTGTGTTTCACAGTGGTGCCATCAGAGGAGGTAAAGGAGTTCTTCTGCCAGAAAGGAAGGAATTCTGTAAGAGAGCAACAAACCCAGTTAGAGTCTGTGAAAATGATGGTATCCTCTGTTCCATGTTGGATGAACTCGAGGGCACAGGCCACCGCTGCCATTTCCGCATACTGTGATGATGCCACACTACAATGTTTAGAAATCTTAACAGCGTTACCATAAGGGTTAACTACTCATATGCCCATTCCTGCTATCTGTTCTCCCTAATAATAGGAGTCTGATCTGTCTGTGAAGACATGACACAGTGAGGTGCTCTCAAGTAGTTGTGGTGTAGCAGTAAGGAAAGGTCCTGGATCTGATAGATCAGGTGGCTGCAGTGTATAGTCATGGGGTTCTCCTTGGAAAAGAAGACCATGAGCCAGCATGAATGGCATTTTGGCTGGGTGGACTATGATGTCTCTGTCCTGGAGAAGGAGGGACCAGTGTGTCAGTCTGGTATTAGAGACTGACCCATCCTTTTCTCTGTCTGATAGCAAAAAGGTTGTCAGGGTGTGGTTTGTATTGATAATCAGGGGGGAGTACCCAATGATACACAGAATGTGCCTGACAGCTGAGTAGGTGGCCAGAAGGTTCCTTTCACAAAGACTGTACTTCTGTTCCACTGGGGTAAAGAGCTTTGATGCATATGCAATGGGTCTCAGGGTGCCATGGACCTTCTGGGCCAACACTGCAGACATAGCAATGTCAGAGGTGGCAGATTCCAGAAAGAATGGCAGGGCTGGATTGGGGTTAACCAGTGCTGGGGCTGAGGCCAGGGCCTGCTTCAGTGATGTCACAGCTTGGGTATAAATGGGGCTCCAAGTCCAGGGGACATCCTTTTCAGTAGTTCATACAGAAGGGCAGCCTTCTGAGCAAAATCACAAATAAAATCTCTGGAATAAATTACCATTCCTAGAAACCTCGTAAGGGTGGCCACGCTGGTGGGTAGTGGCAGATCTTGCAGTCCCTGTATTTTCTTCCAGGTAGGGCTTCGGCCTTGATCTGTTATCCTCAGGCCCAGAAAGAGTACCTCTTTCTGACAGAGTTGTGCTTTTGCTGGGTTACATTTGAGCCAAAAGAAAAGTGCAACTGCTGTCAAACACGATATCCAAAGTAAAGCATTTTAAGGAATTTAAATGTTATTTCTTCATCCAGCTCAGTCCCAACATTTTGCCATGCTGCTGGCTTCTTCTGGGGAGCTGTTAAAAATATATACATATCAATCAATACACCCTTATAGAGGAAATTGAATATTATAAATTTTCTTTATTTTTACGTATATAATATTCTAATCTAAAGGACTGAACCTAACAAATGAACCACTATCTATAATGTGTATGGCAATATATAAATAGTTCAGAAAAATGTAGAACATATATACATATTCTGGTAGTGCTATCCAACAAAAATGAAAAAAACAATAAGGCTAGCTGCTTGTTACTGCTTGGGAAAGGTCCCCACGCTGCCCTTTTACCCTTCCAGAGGGTCTAAAGAACACAAAATTAAAGCATATTTAATTATTCCACTGCTGCTTGTAACTAGTAGAAAAAAAATTGTAACAATTTATGTAGTACACTACCTGTGTGTACTTTTTCACCATCACTTAAAGTTTTAGTAGGTTTCTAACACTGAAAACAAAAAAAATATCAAATGTAAATGAGAATCTTCGTTTATAGCTAAAAAACTAAATAACCAGCTTATTATTCGACTAATGTGAAGATATAATACATTTCCAAACTTCAATACCACATTTAAAATAACTAAATGATTATGTTAAATCAAAGATATTGAATACTTAATGCACAGTATTCCAAATTCAGATCAGGAGACTGTCTAACAACAAAAAACTAGTTGTGCGCTATTGCAATTCAGTTTTACAAAACATTCATCATACCTGTAAAGAATAAAACATTTCCAATTAAGCTCATGGCTCTGCAAATTAATGAAAAGTGCACAGTATTCAGCCATTAAAATATGTCTTAAAAAGGAATTGCCAAAGTGTTTCAAATCTTTCACTTCATAAATAAGCCTACTGTGTATTTAGTGTTCTCAGCATGTAATTCTCCTCTTACTGTGGAAGCAAGAGGCTGTCTGTAGCATGAACCTCTTATACCCATGCAGAGCAGCACTGGCCGACGTCAGTGGGTGTATCTACATATCATCACTGAGCAGCATTAGCTGCCCACTGACCATATTTCCATGTGGGTATAATGGAAGTGCACCAGAAAAGTACCTGATCATAATACTACTTGTAAAGTGGAACTGTAAAACATTCGATGTTATTTGACTCTGGTATATACTTGGTTACTATTTATGTAAAGGATCTTCAGACTTCTATCTCTCATATTCCAGGAGTTCAAGCACTCATTGATCTTTTAAATTCCTGGCCTCAAGGACAAAGGCCATGAACAAATTTAATTATGGAACTAGCCAGATTTGTCCTGGACAATAATTATTTGATGTTAATAGAAACACAAGCGTAAAGTGATGCCGAACCGAACAGTTACGTAAACTGAGACATCAAACAGAAGTGCATACAGAACGCAACTGGTAACATACACATTCATGGTACCACAATTGTAAATGCAAATGGTAACAGTAACACCAGCAATAACACCCAAGTAAACAGAAATGCAAGCACGTACGAAAACGCAAACCGTAACACACACACTCACGGAACCACAGTTCTAAATGCAAATGGTTACGGTAACAGCAACAATTAAGCCAATAAAAACAGAAACGCAAGCGTATACGAAAACAAAAACTGTTACACATAAGGTCATGGTAAACATAAATGGTAACAGTAACAGCAACAGTAAAGACAACAGAAACAGAAATGCAAGCGCATATGAAAATGCAAACCGATACGCACACGGTGGCATAGATGGGAACTGTGATTCGAATGGTAACAGAAGCACAACTGGAAACACTAGCTGTCACAGTAACAAAAGGCCACACCCTTCTTTTTGCCAAAAACTGCATTGAAAAAACTAATTGAAGACAAAGAATGTATGCATTATAATTGACTTCAAAGCAGAAAAGTCCGACTTGGAATACTAATTGCTTATATCTCAGGACCCGTATGACGTAGGAAAAAATTAAAATTTTGTATGAATTATTACTTTCCTGGCTAGTTTTTTACTTAACCCCCCAGATGGGGGCTAAGAATTTTTTTGACAAAAAGTCTGTATCTCGCACCATTTCTGAGATACGGGCCCATAATGTTATCCTATGGGACAAATCGACAAATTCGGAGTGCTGTCACTTTGCAACCTGTAACATTTTTTCTCCAAACCACCAAAACGCACATTTGTAGGATGTTGGCTTTCTTCCCTCCAAATTTCAGCCCCAAAAACCAAACCATTATTTTCCAGCAGAGCGGCAAATAATTCCTGTAATATGGCTTATGCCGTAATGTTATCCTATGAAAAAGCACCAACTTCGTAGTGCCGTAACTTTGCTGTCCTGTAATATTTGTTGACCAATCCACTAAAGGCACATCTGTAGGATGTTGCCTTTCTTCTCTCCAAATTTCAAGTAAAAAGACTTAACCATTTCTGAGATAGTCAATCTCAAAGATTGGCAAAATGTCCCTATCTATTCCATTATAAGAAATCTGGCCATCTTGTCTCTATTTTGCAATCAAAGATCACGATCAAAGAATGTCACGATCAAAGAATTTGCAGCCTCACGATCAAAGAATTTGCAGGCTCATGAACAAAGAATAACAAATTTAATAATTCAAAAAATAGAAGCAATTGCAGTAAACCACCACCATGGTTCAACAGAACGAAGCCCCCTGAGTAAAACCCATCCTCATTTGACTTCCTATGATACCCCATGGCTAAGAAAATTGAATTTTAAATTGGGCCATCTTGTCCCTCGCTCGTGATGCAAGATCATGATCAAAGAATCTCACGATCAAAGAATTTGCAGCCTCACGATCAAAGAATTTGCAAGCTCATGAACAAAGAATAAAAAATGTAATAAATCAAAAAATTGGAGGAATTGCAGTAAATCACCACCATGGTTTGACAGAATGAAGTCTCCCTGAGTAAAACCCACCCTCATTTGACTTCCTAGGGCACCCATGGGCTGAGAAAAATGATTTTTAAATTTGGCCATCTTGTCCCTCGCTCACGATGCAAGATCATGATCAAAGAATCTCACGATCAAAGAATTTGCAGCCTTACAATCAAAGAATTTGCAGGCTCATGATCAAAGAATAAAAAAAGGTATAACACGATTTATTCACTGATTTGAACCATACAAATGGCATGGTTCAACAGAATGGACCCTTCTGAGCAAAACAAGCCCTCATTTGTGTCCCTAGCCCACCCTTGAGCCAAGATATTAGTGTTTTAGGTCATGATGCAAGATCACGATCAAATAATCTCACAATCAAAGAATTTGCAGGCTCGCGATCAAAGATCGTTAGCGAGCCGCGAATTAAGATTTTAAAAGTTTATAACTCTATTTTTTGACCGATTTGGATGGAACCAAAGCCATGGCTTGATAGATCAGGGTCCTCTGAGTAAAACCCATTGAAGTTTTACTTCAGAAGTGACCCCTGAGCCGAGATATTTGTGTTGGTGTGATTGGAAAACTGAAAACAAGATGGCGGACCTCGCGGTCAAATAATTTTGAAAATTCTTTGGGAACAAAGATTCTTGAACCATGAAGCTGCAAATTCTTTGATCACCAGGTGAGACCAGATGGCCAGAACCCCCATTCTTTGATCGCAAGATATACATATAAATGTTCCCTTTGACTTATAATGGGAACTTAAAAGTGCCATAACTTTTGAATGCCTTAATATTTTTCACCAAACAAAAAGCAGCATGTTCAGCCACCAAAGCTCTTTCAAACAAGCCATCCTGCAGAGCAGCACACCACACAACAGCTGTGCAGAACCACATTAAGAATGCCAAAAGGTGCCTTCAAAAATGGATAATTTTGCATTTTTTAGCACTTTTATACACAAAGACCAGCATTCCGACACAAACGCAGTTTGGAACATCAAGAGATCTAGTGTGCCCCAATGAGTGTTCCAAATTGCAGGCAAATCCATTCAACGGGTCCAAAGTTATTAATGTCCAAACTTTTGACTTTAGTATGTAAGTGGCCGCTCAACCCACATATATAATAGTGGCGTGGTAGCAGTCTAATGTTAAACCCCAAATTTTGCACTTTAATGACTTTGCAACTGTTCAACATATTTACACAAAGTTTGATATGCACCGTCCTGTTGGGTAGCTCTCTTGACAGGACAAGTTTTGTTTCAATCAGATGTGTGAATTTTGTGCAGCACATAGTGAAATAAGTGTATTTTTCACTTTCTTTACCATTTTTTATAGATTTTTGCCCATAATGCTGTACTCACACCATTTGGAATTGTGGTCTGAACTTTTAATGGTAGTAAGAAGTTGCCCCAAAGAACAAGCCAGCATTGGTGTGGTGAAAAAACATTAATCTGTTCCAAAGTTATTAAATTTAGAAATTTCAGGTTCTGATAATACTAAGTTCAATCTTTTGGATAGGTGTGTAAATTGCAAACAAGGATTTGCCTCACGAACAGGGATTTTGACTGCTCTTGAACAGGGATTTATGAAATCCCGGTTCATGAGAAAATTCCTTGTTCACAAGCCACCATTTTGTTTCTACTTTTCCTCATCAAACAAAACATTATAAAATGACTCAGGGGAGTGTTGTGAGGTAAACCAAGCATGGGTTTTGTTCAGAGTGACATCCTTTACAAACCCATGCATTTGGTTTACTTTAGTTCAGCCACGAAATGTGGTTTTTAAATTTTAAAAATCCTTGTTCGTGACTCACTTCCAATCCTTGTTTGTGAGTTGTTAAAATCCTTGTTTGCAAGCTGATCCTTGTTTGTGATCTATCAAAATCCCTATTCATAAGTTGACGACCAGATGGCCCTATCTCATGAACAAGGATCTTGACACTGCACGAACAGGGATTCAGCTGATAAACTGGGATTTTGACAGCTCATGAAGAAGGACTCTAAAAAGGAATCTCTGTTTGTGAGCTGTCAAAATCCTTGTTTGTGAGAAATCCTTGTTCATGAGCTGTCAGAACAGAATAAAACCACATGGCCCTGAAATCCTTGTTTTTGAGCTTTTAAAATCCTTATTCGTGAGGGGACGACCAGATGGCACTACCTTGCAAACAAGGACTGGCTCATGAACAGGGATTTTGACACCTCATGAAAAGGGTTTTGGCTCATGAACAAGGATTTTGACAGCTCACAAACAGGGATTTTTAAAGGTTGCTGTTTCTTTACCACTTCACTGCAAAGAAACAATTAGGACTTTTGGCTTGAAATTTGCAGTGTATGAAGGGCGTGTCCCAGAGATGTGACTTAAGCAAGTTTGGTGTAACAATTTGCATCAGTTACATAGTTCTGGCATTTCAAAGTTGAGAAATATCCCATACGTTAACACTGTGGTGAATGCAACACCTTTTGATACCTATATCTCAAAAACTGTTCAAGATTCAGATTTTTCACTTACAAAGGTTGCTACAGTTAAGGAAATATTGTGCCATTTGCAGCACAAGAGTTACTTGGAATGTGTTTTCGCCTACACTGCATCTCTACAATTACAAGTAGGTGGGAGTGCAGGGCCCAGGGTATGGATACCATTATGCAGTAATGGAACTGCTGGGCCATACATAATGTAATACAGGGAGCGCAGAGCCCAGAGCATAACCACATTAATAGGTATTACTCAGTATTACTTGGTAATTAAAGGTAGAAGAAGGCCAAGGCCCATCGAGATTACCTTACCTGCACCCGCAGGGTGTATGCAATGTCCCATAGTCTAGTAGGTACTTATCCAGGGTATTTCTGAACATTTCAGGGGAGCTAATAATAACTAAATCATCTGATAAAGAATGCCATAATTTGCACACCCTAATTGCAAAGAAATTACAGATTTAGGGCTCAAAGTCTATCATCATAAGATAAACTACTAATGGAAGTAATGAGGTTAGGAGCCGTCCTTTCTACAGACTCAATTAGCCATGAATCTTTAACTAAATAAGGTGCCCAAAATGAAGCTGCATAATCCACAAGTGGTCTAACATACAGTGAAGCCTGCCAGGATTAAGCGCAGTGTCACAGGTTTACTGCATTGCAAAAGGGATTAACTCCCTTTGAAATTACATTGTTTGCTGCAGTAACTCTACTGCAGAATTATGCAGTGCTGTGCTTCATCCTGGTGAGCTTCATTGTATGTCTTATATAACGGAAGAATACAGACCTTGCTCCTGCTAATGAAGGTTATCTTAATTGATGTTAAAATTCTGTTGGCTCTGAGAGCCACTTGTCTACACTGGTTGGTGGATGACAATTCTTTACTGACAACACCTAGATCAACTTCTGAATCTACTACTTTAATTGGACACCTATTTCAATAGTAGGTAGTATTGGATTTCTTTTACCAAAATGGATTACCAAGCATTTCTCAATATTAAATTCCATTTTATTCAGTTTGGCCCAATTATCAATAAGATTAAGATCTTGTTGGATAAGGGCTGATTTGATGATAGTATCTACTTCAGAACTAAGTTTGGTGTCATCCAAAAATTTAACCAACTGGCAATTAATACCTGAGTCAATATCACCAATAAAAAATCCCAAACAACACGGCCCAACACAGAACCTTCAGGCATGCCACTGGAGACCTTGATTGTTTTGGATAATGTGTCAGCAACACTGACTTGTTGAGTTTTACTTCCAAGCCATTCAGAGACCCATCTTATCAGGTACAGTTCAGGCCTAGTTCCAACATTTTTAGTATTAGCTGTGCATGGGGGGGGGGGGACTTAGCAAAGGCCTTCTTTAGGTCCAGCAACAGAATGTCAACTGGAATTCCGATGTCCAGGCTTCTAGTAACCGAATCATTAAATCATGTCACATTACTGGTGCACGACCTTCCCATTATGAAACCCAAGCTGATTTTGGTCACCTAGGCTGTTGTTTCACATATTTCCTGTTCAAGCCTAGATTTTAGTAACTTCTCCATACATTTACATACTATTGAGGTCAGACTAAGCAGTCTATAGTTGTTAGTTTTGCTTTTATTTCTCGTTTATATATGGGTACAACAATAGCCTTCCTCCAATCCAATGGAATCACTCTAGTATGTAAAGAATTATTGAACAGGATAGTAACGGGATCTGTTAACTCATCCACTGTTTCCTTCAAATATTTGGCATTGATCTGATCTGGTGCTGGGGAGGACTTATCCTTAAGTTCTTTTAGTGCTGTAATTACCTCATTTTCTGTGATAGCATTGATTCTATCATTTGGGTTAATTCTTTGGACAGAAATTTGATCTGCATTAGAAAAAACAGAACTAAAGAATGTATTGAATGTGCCATGTCAGTTGGCTCACTTGTTTTCATATAGTTTTCCAGTATGGGCCCTAGTTTGTTATCTGTTTTAGAGTTATTTCTAATGTAGGCAAAGATGGCTTTAGGATCTCTATTAGCAGACAATCTTAATTCAATTTTTCTTCTTTCCTGCCAGATTATTTGTTTAGATGTCTTTAACTCCTGTTTATATCTACAATATTTTTGTTATAATCAGTTGGGTCAATTTTATATTTTGCAAAAGCTTTTTCCTTTCTTTTGATGTGCTTTTGGATTCTTTTAGTTAACCAAGGAGGGATTTTACCACCAGTATTAATAAATCATCTTTTGAGAATGAACATAGCTTCTAATCTATATATAAGTGATTTAACAATGTCCCAGCATCCCTTTACTGCATAGTTAGCTAAGACATAATTCCAATCAATTGATTTTAGCACTTTCTGTATATCCTTGTAGTTCCCCTTGGTATAATGATATTGGAGCCTAGATGTATTAGGGGCAGTATACAGTATTGTTTGTTGATACATAACATTATGATGTTATGATCACTATTTCCTAATGGGGAGGATTGTTATGTTAGTTATCTCTGTCAGAATATTAGTGAGTACTACATCAAAGATATTATTTCCTCTTGTAGGTTCTGCTATTAGTTATTCAAGCCCAGATTCAATAATTGAGTCAAGATACATTGTTTTATAAAATATTGATGCCTTATGTGAAACTCAATCTATGCCAGGAAGATTTAAGTCACCCAAGATGATTAAGTTATTTTGTAAGCAATAATACCCTACAGGATGGGCTTTATTGGGAAATACCTGACCACCCAGGGGCACAATGATGCCCGATGCCACAGGCAGAGGGCCTTATAGCCGTGGAATGTCTGGTATTTTCCAATAAAGCCCACCCTGGAGGGTATTATTGCCCTTAGAAAATGGACACTATTAAATAAAATACGTTTAATAAAAAATGTTAATAAAAAATTAATTTTAAATAAGTTGTATAATAAAATAGTTCCTCCACCTGCTTTATAATGAAGGACTTTAGTCCTAGTACAGACTCAGTAGTTACCCCAAAACAAAATGCAGTTGCTGAGCACCCCCCCACACACACACACACAGTGCTAGCCCCATTCTTTTGTTTTTGCCATTTCTTTTATTACTGGGGCAGGAGATGTTCTGGTTCCAGTCAGAAGTAGAAAGCGCAATCTGCATTTTGCACTGTGGTTTGGTTTCATGTTTGCCCCCCCGCACACACATGGTGCTGAAATAAAATACATTTAATGTTCCTGCAAAATCTCTGAGGAGCTACATTTTATTCCCCCCTTCCAACTCATGGATTTGAGCTGGACAGCTGGCAAGCTGTGGGCTAGTAGGCAGGCGATTGACTGCACTAGCAGGCTTCTGGGATGAAACATCAAACGTCTTTCATCGAGGAGCAAGTTAAATAATTATTTGATAAGAGGTATCTTGCTGGTTTTTCTCTATGGTCACGGCATTTGTTTACTTGAGCTGGGTTGCTGAGCTGGGATAGTTTTAATATGCTACTGGTAGCTCTAGGTGTATGAGACTAAACTTTGTTTAGGTGCCATTAATGGAGAGGGCGGGTGGCTTCCTAGATGGCAGAATTGTTTTTTTCAGTAGAAACGATGATGGATCTTTGGAATGGGGTTATTGTATTTTTAACAAAAATGAAAGGCAGCAGGGTTTGCACGTCTGTCTGTGTGGTGGGGTGGACTCTAATTTTTTTCTCTTACTAAGCAAGAGAATAACATGGTGGCTGGCCAGTTTAAACATGCGGGGTGCCCAAAGGTACCCAAAGTAATGGAGCACCCCAAATTAGCACTTGTTTTGTAGCGGGCTCTATTGAAAAATACCTGCCTGCTAAAACAAGTACACTGGCAAATCAGGATGCTAGAATTAGCATACCATTTTCCAATATATCATAATTCACCAATAGTTGACCTTAGTTCCTGGTCATAATGATTGTCCACAGATGAAGATTGATAGAAATAACCTATTACAAGGTTACCACCATTTGAAATCTTTATGTGGACACATACTCCTTCTATCATTTCTGAATTAACTGCATACTCAGCAGACTCTAACCTATTTGTAACATATATATACAGACTCGTTCCCCACTTTTACTAGTTCTATTTCTTTTATATAGTGAAAATCCTGAAATTGTCTTGGACCATTCAGAGGAGTTGTCCCACCATCTTTCACACATAGCAATTATATCCAAGTTATGTTGTTGTATAATAGTCTGAAGCTCACTGTGTTTAGCCACATTTAAGCTTCTAGTGTTAGTAGTTAGAACCCTTTATTCTTTATAAGAATTACTATAATTTAATGATTTCTGAGATACTCCCACTTGCCCATTAGCTCTTAGTTTAAATTATTATTAATTAATTTACATAGAAACACAGAAACATAGAATTTGATAGCAGATTAGGACCACTTGGCCCACCCAGTCTGCCCATTTCCCTACCTAATTGATAAGCTGCAGATCCTAGTTAACCAGCAGCCTACTTCTTTCTACCCCCACCCCCTAGAATTGCCTTATGGCTGTCCCATGCATGCTTGACTTCAGCCACTGTTTTTGACTCACGACCTCCTCTGGAAGGCAGTCCTGCATCCACAACCTCTCTGTAAAAATACTTCCTTACATTACCTCTGAGCCACCCCCATCTTCAAATTATGCCCCTTGTTCTGCACACCTCTTTTTTGAATTTTTGAAAGATGCTACCCTCTTGGACTTTGTTGATTCCCTTGAGGTACTTGAAAGTTTCTATCATGTCCCACCTCTCCTTCCTTTCCTTAAGGCTATACATATTAAGCTCCTTTAGTCTCTCTTCATATGTCTTCCGGTGCAGATCCTGCACCATTTTAGCTGCCTTCTTCTGGACAGCTTCCATCTTGTCTATATCCTTGCAGAGATTGGGTCTCCAGAACTGCACACAGTACTCCAGATGGGGTCTCACCAGCTGTCTGTACAGAGAGATAACAACTTCTTTTTTTTCTCTGATGATGCCTCTCCCTATGCATCCCAGTATCCCCCCAGCCCTCCTTACTGCCCTCTCACATTACTTGCCCACCTTTAAGTCATCTGATATGACTACCCCCAGGTCCCTTTCCATTTTTCTTGTTGTTAGTATCTCACCCCCCATTGTGTATTCTTCCCCTGGGTTTTTGTTTCCCAGGTGCATTACCTTGCACTTCTTAGCATTAAATCTAAGCTGCCATACATTTGGCCATTCCTCTAACCTTGCCAAGTCCCTTCTCAACCTTTCCACCCCACCTTGTGCATCAACTCTGTTGCAGATCTTTGTGTCATCTGCAAAGAGACATACTTTTCCTTCCAGTCCCTCTGCAATGTCGCTTACAAAGACATTGAAGAGGACCGGTCCTAATACTGAACCCTGCGACACCCCACTAGTAACCCCCCTTTCTTCAGAGTGGACTCCATTTATTATTACCCTCTGTGTCCTATTCTCCAGCCAATTCTTTATCGGGGCTGTCATCTTGGGACCCACTCCCAGGCTGGCTAACTTGTATATTAATCTTTTGTGTGGGACTGAGTCAAATGCCTTGCTAAAGTCTAGGTAGGCCATGTCCACAGCCCCTCCCTGATCTACTACTTTGGTCACCCAGTCAAAGAAATCTATTAGAGTTGTCTGGCATGACCTCCCCCCTGTGAATCCATGCTGCCTTGGGTCCTGTGCCCCTCTGGCCTCTAGGTACTCGACAATTCTTTCCTTCAGAAGTGATTCCATCCTTTTTCCTATCACTGAGGTTAAACTAACAGGTCTGTAGTTTCCTGCTTCTGCCCTGCTCCCACTTTTGTGAAGGGGAATCACATATGCCCTCCTCCAGTCCTCAGGTACCACCCCATCTTCCCATGATTTGTTAAAGAGGGTAGTCAGTGGTGTCACTAGTTCTACCCTTAGTTCTTTTAGAATTCTGGGACGAGTCCCATCAGGCCCCATTGCTTTGTCCACCTTCAGTTTTAAGAGTTCTTTCAAAACCCTTTCTTCTGTAAATGGGCTGTATCAACTTCTGTATCCAGAGTGTTTCTTTTGTTTGTTTTAGGTACCTCCCCCTCTTTGTTTGTAAATTTAACAATAGATTACCCAGCAGGGAATTCCACCTTTTACTTGAATGCAGCCCATCCCAACAATACATGTTGTGATTGTCCATAAATTGTTCTCAGTGGCTAAGGTAAGTGATTGATTCTTTTAAAGTCCATCTCCTCATGCAATCATTGAAAGTTTTGATTTTAGCTGTTCTTGCCCTGCTTGCCCTCGGGACTGGGAGGATTTCAGATATACAGATCTCACAACCAGATTGTTTAAGGGTATTAACTAGTGAAATGAAATCTGACTTCATATTCACAATGCTTGAGTTGTTAATATTAGTTCTCACATGGAAAACTACCATAGGGTTTGGGCCTGCCAATCCTAATGCTCATCCCATTCCATGTGTAAATAAGATCAGTTGTGTAGAATTTATGAGAAGAGGGTGAGTGTTAAACTTGAGAGATGCAAGGCATACCCTATACTTGCTCTCCTGCCTGGTTTGGGAAGGTTGGGTGTTAGAATTGGAAACCCTAACACCTCATTTCCCAACTTTTGTCTCTTTGGCCCTAACTGGAGCATGAACAAAGTTTTTTGAAACTAATTTCATTACTTTTTGAGATACTGTAGTATAATAGCATTCTTATTTTACTGTGGGAGCACAGGATCCTTTGGACCCTGCACTCTGATCCCTCCATAAATGTATGTATCTATGTAGCTGTGGAAGCACAGGGCCTTCTGGGCCCAGCACTTCAATTAATTGGACAACAGTGACTAAATTGTTAGCATAGCCAACTTATTACCCCACCAAATGTACCTGGTACAGAAAATTTTCAAATCCCTGCCAAAACGTGATTCTGCACTACTGCAACAATATTCCGTGCCACAGGAGCAAAAACACATTTTGGGCAGGAGTGGAAAAATGACAACAGTGACACACAAACACCCTTTTTAATAACTCATTGGAGGATGGTGTGGTACCTGAGGACTGTAGGAGGGAAGATGTCATTCCTCTTCACAAAAGTGGGAGCAAGACAGAGGCAGGAAACTACGGGCCTGTCAGTTTGACCTCTGTGGTAGGGAAAGTGATGGAATCACTTCTGAAGGAAAGAATTGCTGAGTACCTAGAGGCCAGTGCAGCACAGGACCCAAGGCAGCATGGGTTCACAGCAGGAAGGTCATGACAGATGAATCTAATTGATTTCTTTCAGTGGGTGACCAAAGTAGTAGATCAAAGTAGTAGACGAGGGAGGGGCTGTGGACATGGCCTACCTAGACTCTAGCAAAACAATTGACACAGTCCCACACAAAATATTAATAAACAAATTAGCCAGCCTGGGAGTGGGTCCCAGGGTGGTAGCCTGGTTAAAACATTGGCTGGACAACAAGACACAAAAGGTAATAGTAAGCGGAGTCCACTCTGAAGAAAGGGGGTTTACTAGTGGGGTTCCACAGGGTTCAGTACTGCGTCCAAAGTACGCCTCTTTGCAGATGACACAAAGATCTGCAACAGGGTTGATAGACAAGGAGGTGTGGAAAGGATAAGAAGGGACTTGGCAAGGTTTGAGAAATGCTCAGAAGTATGGCAGCTTGGATTCAGTGCAAAGAAGTGCAAAATAATGCACCTGGGAAACAAAAACCCAGGGGAAGAGTACATAATGGGGGGGTAGTTACAACAACAAAAATGGAAAGGGACCTGGTGGTAATCATATCAGATAAGCTTAAGGTTAGCAAGCTATGTGAGAAGGCAGTAGGAGGGTTGAGGGGATACTGGGATGTAAAGGAAGAGGCTTCACCAGTAGAAAACAAGAAGTTGTTATCCTTGTGTACAGGCAGTTGGTGAGACCCCATCTGGAGTACTGTGTCCAGTTCTGGAGACCCCAACTCTGCAAGGACATAGACAGGATGAAGGCAATCCAGAGGAGGGCAACTAAAATGGTGCAGGGTCTGTAAGAGAAGCCATACAAGGAGAGACGAAAGGAGGTTAATATGTATACCCTTAAAGAAAGGAGGGAGAGGGGGGACATGATAGAAACTTTTAAGTACCTCAGTGAAATCAACAAAGTCCAAGAGAGTAGCATCTTTCATAAAAAGAGATGTGCAAGAACAAGGGGACACAATTTGAAGATAGAGGGGGGATGGCTCAGGGGCAATGTGAGGAAGTATTTTTTTTCACAGAGAGGGTGGTTGACACAAGGAACAGCCTTCCTGAGGAGGTTGTGGGGTCTAAAACTGTTGGAGAATGCAAAAATGCATGGGACAGACATAAAGCAATTCTTGGTGGGGGGTAGGAAGAAATAGGCTGTTGGTTAACCAAGATCTATCGCTTATCCAGTAGCTATGGAAATGGGCAGACTAGGTGTGCCAAGTGGTTCTTATCTGCCATCAAAGTCTATGTTTCTATACATGAGGTGGGGTAATAAGAACACTAAGCTGAAAATCCTAGTTCAAAAAGTTTTAAATTTAGAAAGTTACAAGCGTGCATATCAAAATTGTTATGAAGAGTCATAACTTTGGCATTTTTAATAATTTTCACCCCAAATTTTCAACATAGCCTTGTTATGACCTCACATCATGAACAAAGGCAGGACAAATGTTCAAATCCTGCCCAGAAGGTGAATTTGCCATTCAATGTTGAAATTACTTTTTGAGCTGGAGTTGTGTAATGTCAGTCATATTGTTCATGAGGTTGGGGTCCCCAAAAGCCCATGCTGAAAATGTGGGGTCAAAATGTCAATAAATGGCTAAGTTATGCATAAAATTTGAAACCCACTTTGAAATACACTGAACCACATTGACCTTGGTTTCTCATATTGCAGTCACTGGTTCCATTAGCAAGATGTGTCTTCAATCGGATAGAGGATCTTGAACCTTGGACCTGTTCAGGTGAGTGAGGCTTTGTGGGGTGTACCGGGGGTGTGGCATTGTGGGTACTGAGTGGGAGGTGGGGGTTGGGGGATGATTGTTGCAGGACTGTTTTCATTTTTTACAGTTTAAAAAAAAAACAACATTGAGGGACTGTTTTACTATTTTTATTAGGTTGTCAGAGACATATAAAGATGTTTGCCCATCAAGAATATCTCCCACCACCTTGTGGTTGAATTAGTCACTGTTGGTATTCCACTTTAGAGATGCATCAAATTTAAAATTCACCAGCGAAGTGGCCACTTCGAGTTGGTGGAACGCTACGTGAAGTGGCCACTGTAAAGTGCTCACTTTGCCTTCTCATTATGACTTCATGTTATCATTCCACCTTAATGCAAAGTAAGGAAAAGTGACAACAATATAGGCAGCCTCCCACACATCACATGGCTTACAGTACTGCAAGTCACATGCTTTAGCCAGGCAGGAAGGAAGTGTGTCAGAAAATCAGTTACTTTCACTTTCTCCTTTGCAGTTGTAGAAGGAGGTAGCATTTTTGGTGTAGAGAGAGGAGAGTTTGTTTTCTGGTTGCATAGTTGTGATTTTGAGCACAAAAAACAGCTGTTTTAAAAGCTACATCTTGGGGTTTTTTTGTACTGTGTTATTCATTTTTTTTTTGCTACTGCATGTTTTTTTTTATAAGTTTTATTTTGTGTCTGTGTGTGTGACTGTGTGTGTGTGTGTATGTCTGAGTGTGATACTGTAAGTGCCGGTGAAGGTCAGAGTATTGTGGCTTCAGTCATAGTCAGGGACTTGTGTGCGATGGACCCAGGAGAGTCTGTGACACATGGGCATGGGCAGAGGAGAGGAGTGCACACACATGGGGGCGGTCGGGTGTTACTGGACCGCTCCTGACTCTTGGGTGTTGCATCTTCCCCTGTGGAAGCAGCAGCAGCAGCACCAGTGCCACCGGTGGCTGTGCATCCACCTAGTCTGCCACTACCACCACCCCTACCTCCATCAGTAGCAGCTGAAGGGGCTCCAGCAGCAACCCTCCACCACCTCTACAGCCACAGGTGGAGCCCCAGGCAAATGAAGGTGGTTCTGGCAGTATATCTGGTTCCCCCTATAGCTCCCCAGTGTGGCAGTATTTTAACTGTGTGGGGGGAAGACAGCACCATTGTGGTTTGCCATCTGTGTTGTGTGCTGGTGTGCCATGGCCCACAGGGGACACATTAGGGGACCTGTGGCCAGTGCATGCACATGGAAAACCACCACAAGGTGGAATGTCAGGCTGCCACTGAAGAGGCCAGGGGTCCAGCTGCTGGTCCTTCTGTGTCAGTGGCAGAGGGTGCTGGGGGTGAACTTGTGCTTCACTGCTGCAGCAGGAGGAGGGCAACTGCAGCAGCTGCTTCACAACCAATACTGCCACCACAGCTACCAGCACCAACCTCACCACCACCACCTCTACCTGGCTTTCCTGCTGCAGTGGACCCCGCCACAGTGCTTGCAATGCAGTCTGACATTGCACTGGTGTGGGTGGCCCTTGAGGAAAGCAACAAGAGGGTGGGTGCTGTGCAGCAGCAGTTGGATCAAATCCAGCAACAGCAGCTGCAGATACTGACAATGCTCCATCTGCTGCTCGAACACCATGGAATCCCCCATTAAGGGATTTCTTTTTCTGGACCTCCCCCCCCCCACTACTAAGCTGTACTGTTTTTGTGTGTTTGTTTTGTTGTTTAACAATAGACATTTGCCCTTCTGTTGTTGCAGTGCCTCAATAATGTTGACTTTCTGTTGTGGAGTGCTTGTGAATAAGCTGGTGTGAGCAGTGCAAGTATGATATGTTAAATTGCATGTGTGCAGTCAGTGTTGTTTCATTTGTGTGTGTGTGTGACATTAGACATTGTGCAGCGTGTTGCAAACATATACTATTGTTGCTGACTTGTTGCAGTGTTTATGGTATAAAGAATAGTGAGCAGAATACCATATATTTTATTATCACCATCATCATCAATGGACTAAGTGATGCAATTCTTTTTCAGAGGTGTCTGGCCAGAGTGCACCTTAGTCACATACTGCACACATAACTTTTAGGAGAGCATGTGTTTTTTGTGCTATGATCTCCACAAAGTCATGTGTGCACTATGAGTGACTGAGGTGCACAGTGACCTGATACCTCTGAAAAAATATCATATCACTTACTCTGCTGGTGCTGATGGTACCAATTCTTTGTTATCTTTATTCTTGATACTGCAACAAGTCTTACCATATATATGTTTGCATGAAGCTGTACAATGTATGCACACACAGGAAAGAACAGTGATGGCACACATGCAGTTTAGCACAACATGCTCGCATTGCTCAGTCTTCATGCTGTTTGCGAAACACTTAACATCTGATTCATGAGTCCCGACACAAAGTAAACATTACTGAGGCTCTATAACTATTTTGTTTGTGAAATGGACATGAAAGAGATTCACCGATTTACAGTGTTGCATCTGATATATGGGTGCCTTACTTACAGGGGAATCTTTCTTGCTCCACATGCCCTTACATAGTGCAATACATTTCTGTGAAAACCGCCCGTAATTTCATTAAAGAGTGTCATATCACGGAGGAATTCCCATTCTGAAAAGCCACCCAAATTCTGTCCCCCTTTCTCAGCAACATTAAGAGGTGATGCCAGGGGGAGCACAGGTGCATGCTCCATTATAGTGAATGTCTGGCAGCTTTCTGAATGTTTCTTTATGTTATAATAGTCAGTTTGTGGTGAAATGTGGGCATGTTTCTCCTAACAAGGCTCTTGTTACTGGAAACATGCCCACACATTTCACCAAAAACTGACCATCATAACATAAACATGCAGAAAGCTGCTGGACATTCACTGTAATGGAACACACACTTGCGCTTTCCCACATCAAGTCCTAACATTGCTGAGAAAGGGGGCCATAATTTGGGTGGCTTTTCTGAATGAGAATTCCTCCATGACGTGACACACTTTAATGAAATTACAGGAGATTTTCACAGAAATGTATTGCACTATGTAAGGACATGTGGAGCAAGAAGGATTCCTCTGGAAGTAAGGTGCCCACATATTAGGTGCAACACAATAACTATGTAATGTGGCAAATCTCTGTGAAGCAGCAGTGCAACAATCTGTTGAGAACTCTGACCTATATTTTTTAATGCTATGTTACCTTGCCACTTACTTTACTTACATCCTGACTTGTATGATGCTATAATTTCCAGTATTTGAGTCTGCTGTACTACTTTTTTTCATGTCTGAAATAATGAAAGGAGCACTCCTTTTACTATGGTGCTGGCCAGGTCTTTGTCAGTATTTTCCTCTGCTTTTCTCCATCACATCAGTTATTTTTTATATATCACTTCTGTTTTAAATTAACAGTTATGCAGCAGGCAGTGTTTTATGACCCCACATAACAATATTTATTGAAAAGCAGCTGCAAATATTGCTACAAACCTGGTCATGACAATATTGAAAGGTGTGATTATTTTTTTTTCATATATGACAAAAAGTAGTAAAGCAGACAGAAATTGTGAAAAGAAGTGTATCATTCAAGTCATGCCTCGGAGGTAACTAGTGGCTGGCAATGTAAAATAGCATAAAAAAGTACAGTTCAAAATTGTCACCACATTCTTGCAATGCTGCTTTAATTGATAATGTCAGTATGACATCATGAGCTCACAATCACAACACACAAAATGCATCTGCCTTGTGTCTGGAAATTTGACAAGTGGTACCAAAGTGAAATGGGAGCATTACAGCACATACAAAGTCCCCCAGAATGAATGGTGCACTTAGTCATGCATGCAGTGGTGGCACGGAGTCCCCAGATTTTTTCTGCATGCCCTAAATGCATCTGCCTTCTGTCCAGAAAATTGACAAGTGGTAACAAAGTGAAATGGGAGCGTTACAGCACATACAAAGCCCCCCACAATTAATGGCGCACTCAGTCATGTGTGCAGTGGTGGCATAGAGTCCTCAGTTTTTTTCTGCATGCCCAAAATGCATCTGCCTTGTGTCCAAAAAATTTACAAGTGGTAACAAAGTGAAATGGGAACGTGTCAGCACATACAAAGTCCCCCAGAATAAAAGGATGACCATGAGTGAGCTGTTGCTGGTCCAATGTGTGCTGCGATTCCAGCAAATGCAATGTGATCATCTCAAGTGGACGGAAGGGTGCCCTTTGTAAGTACACTAATAGTAGCCTTGGTGAGTTGCTATATATATATATATATATATATATATATTTGTGTATTTTGTAGGTGAGGGGGGTCGACATGGACATGTACTCATTGTATTGTTTTGTATCACAGGTCAAAGATACTGTTGGTGTGCACATTCCAGTGCTTGATGAAAACCTTATGCATAGAAATTTAAAATGGATAACTCTCAAGCAAATGAAGGTAAGTATTTTTTTTTTGTAGTGGGGTATGCGTATTTGCAGGTTTGTCTCTAATGGTTTCTTATTTTGCTACTTCTTAACAGATTTCATCTGCATCCTTCTCAAGTCTAGTTGTTAATGATGGTCATGGTCATCGAATAAAACAACTTCTGCATGTTGCATGTGTGCCCCAGCCCCAGGAGGGGGGCTGATGTTGAAGAACGTCTTTGAATAAGGCCACTGTGACACGACAATAAAGAATCTTGAAGTTTTCTTATAAAATAAATGAATGACTTCTTACAACTTGATTGTAATTTGTCCCTGGTTCTCAATCTCAAGTCAAGTTACATTTCAAAACCACTTGTTGTCAAGTAACACAACCTGTGTGCAACTTTTTCAACACTGTCATGATCAGGACTCCACAGCTGCAAGTTCAGAATACAGTGCATGAATGATATCTCACAGAAAATAGTTTTGGTGATGTACACATCACCTAGTTTATGAATCGTACTCAGTCGCATTTGCTGCAGTCTTTCAAAAAAATTGAATGGATGAAATAAAATCTTGATACTTACCAGAATGGATTTCAAATGGATATTCCATAGATTCCTCTGTACAGTACAGCTGGAGTACCATTCCTACTGACTTTCAGCGAAGGAGAGTATTTTTGTTGACCTGTAAAAAAAAAAATAAATAAGTGTACCGTATGTGTTTGACCACTGCAGCTCTGAAAAACTACAGAAAGCAAAACATACAACTAAAGGAAGTTAAATAGCATAACAAATATTAGTACACATATTCACTTTTTAGTTTAATTATTAAGAAGCTTTGTGCCTGTGGCTGATGGATGTGGTCTCCTGTTCAACTCCCTGTGCCTTGCCATGGTAAATGTAAATGAAATGAGGAAATATTGTCTGAATGACACTGGTGGTGGGTGCTGGTGGTGATAGCTGCAACATATGATGACATTCTCTGTTCTATCTTCCTATATCTGGTGGTGGTGGCAGTGGCTAACATTGGTCCCAGTGGTGGTGGTGGCAGTGGTGGTCTGGGGGGGAGGACAAACTCATGATCAGTGGTGGCAGTGGCTAACAACAGTCCTGGTGGTATGGTCCAGGAGCAGACAAACTCATGCACAGTGGTGGCAGTGGCTAACATCAGTCCCAATGGTGGTGGTGGTCTGGGTGGTGGACAAACTCATGCTCAGTGGTGGCAGTGGCTAGCATCTGTCCCAGTGGTGGTGGTGGTCTGGGGGGTGGACAAACTCATGCTCAGTGGTGGCAGTGGCTTATATCAGTCCCGGTGGTGGTGGTGGTGGTCCCGTGGGCAGACAAACTCATGCTCAGTGGTGACAGTGGCTAATATCAGTCCTGGTGGTTGTGGTAGTCTGGGGGTGGACAAACTCATGCTCAGTGGTGGAAGTGGCTAACATTAGTCCTGGTGGTGCTGGTGGTCTGGGGTGTGGACAAACTCATGCTCAGTGGTGGCAGTGGCTAACATCAGACCCAGTGGTGGTGGTCCAGGGGGTGAACACACTCATGCTCAGTGGTGGCAGTGGTTAACATCAGTCCCGGTGGTGGTGGTGGTCCGGGGGTGGAAAAACTCCTGCTCAGTGGTGGCAGTGGCTAACATCAGTCCCAGTGGTGGTGGTGGTCCAGGGGTGGAAAAACTCCTGCTCAGTGGTGGCAGTGGCTAACATCAGTTCCGGTGGTGGTGGTGGTCTGGGGGTGAACAAAGTCAAGCTCAGTGGTGGCAGTGGCTAATATCAGTCCTGGTGGTGGTGATCCAGAGCGGACAAACTCTTGCTCAGTGGTGGCAGTGGCTAACATCAGTTCCAGTGGTGGTGGTGGTCCAGGGATGGAAAAACTCCTGCTCAGTGGTGGCAGTGGCTAACATCAGTTCCGGTGGTGGTGGTGGTCTGGGGGTGAACAAAGTCAAGCTCAGTGGTGGCAGTGGCTAACATCAGTCATGGTGGTGGTGATCCAGGGCAGACAAACTCTTGCTCAGTGGTGGCAGTGGCTAACATCAGTCCCAGTGGTGGTGGTCCGGGGATGGAAAAACTCCTGCTCAGTGGTGACAGTGGCTAACATCAGTCCCAGTGGTGGTGGTGGTCTGGGGTGAACAAACTCAAGCTCAGTGGTGGCAGTGGCTAACATCAGTCCTGGTGGTGGTGATCCAGAGTGGACAAACTGATGCCCAGTTGTGGCAGTGGCTAACATCAGTCCCGGTGGTAGTGGTCCGTGGAGCAGGCAAACTCATGCTCAGTGATGGCAGTGGCTAACATCAGTCCCAGTGGTGGTGGTGGTCTGGGGGTGGAAAAACTCCTGCTCAGTGGTAGCAGTGGCTAACATCAGTCCCAGTGATGGTGGTGGTGGTCTGGGGGGGTGCACACTGACTTTTAACAACTTCAGCTAAAACCTGCCAACATTAACCACATCATCATCCTCATAAAGAAAACTGCCCTCACAGTCATCTATGTCTGAAGTCTGACCACTGGGAAATTCTTTCTCCATTGTGTCATCATCTACATCAGTGGTGGACCATTTCATGCTGCCACTGCCAGTGCCACCAGGGTGGTCCATTTCCACATCACCAAAACCACCATGACTAGGCCAGGGTATGAATACCGAGGTTGCAGTCTGTGCTGGTATGTGCTTCTCATTCATTTTAATGAATGTTAGCAAATAAACTTTTGCAGGAGACAGGTTTGTCCAATGATCCCTGACTATTGCACCTGCTGAGTTGAATACCCTCTCAACACTTACATTGGAGGGTGGGCATGTGAGGTACTTCAGTGCCACTGCAGTCAGCTCTGGCCATTCACTGACCTTTCCACTCCAGTACAAAAAGAGGATCATCAGTTATTGCCAGATGCATGTTTTCATGCAAATATGACTCAACCATTCTCTGTGCTGCACTAAGTCCAGTGGTTGATGCATCATTCTGTTCTCCAGAATCATTTATTTCACAAATCCCCACTTGGGGCAAAGCCTCCCAAAGCGGGTTGTCGCCAGCCACTTTGAATGACAGACCACCTAGAACTGCAGTTCCCTTCCCCTTGCAGGATATGCTTGATGGTCCTACAGGTACACCTTCAGACGGATTATGCTGCTGAGGTTTGCTGACCTTGGCACATGACTTCTGTGCCCCATGAACCAAGCACACCAGTTGACCACTGATATTTTTTACCTGTTCAGGCCCTCCCTCCAGTACTGATGCAATTTCACATTTGTATCTTGGTTCCAACATTGTTGTTATGGCAAAGTTGTCACTATGCTGAATGTTCAAAATGTGACAATTCTGGTTGAATACTGTCAGCATGTGTTGCAGCAACATACTGCTAGCACTGTCTCTGGCAACATCAAGGCTATGCTGTACATTCATCAATGTCTGCCTCAGCAACCACAGCAGTGGAATTGATTGGCTAATGGAGGCAGACTCACTACTCACTGCCTGTGTGGCATGTTCAAAAGGCCACCAAATTGTTATTACAGAGTCCATGAGGCACCACTGTTCAGTCATCATAGAAATGGAGGCTCAGAACTGTCACGGCTAGTGTTCATCACAAGATATTTTGAGATGGCTTTGCATTGTTCATACAACCTCTCTGACATGTATAAATTGGAGTTCCATCAGGTGACAACTTCCAGCTTCAAGCGGTGCTGAGGCAGGCTGTTTTGCATCTGCAACTGCCGCTGTTGGTCATGGGCCTTTCCAGACTGTGAAAAGTGAGAGTAGATACGGCGTGCAACAGTCAGCATTTCCTTTACATCAGTGTGATGCAGAAACTCCTGCACCACAAGATTTAAACAATTGGCCATGCATGGAACACAAAAAAAAACACCATTTGGAATGCATTTCACTACATTTGACCCATTGTCACTTGCTATGAACCCAGCTCTCAGGGCCAGGGGGTTCAGACACTTGTCAATTTCAGTCAGTACCACATCCATCATTTTTTCTCCAGTGTGTGAACAGGTCACATTGTGCATAGTAATCATTGCATGCTGTCAAGATCCTGTAAGATTGCTACCATGACAATCCACCTTACTGCACTGATTATTCACACTACCAACATCACAAACAACCTCCGGCACCTCCGCCCAGTGTGCAGTTATACACAAATATGATCTCCCTGCTGTTTTTCCACTTGTCCACATATCCATACTTAAATGGATGAATGGAGAAGAGTAATGTTGAAAGGCATGTCTTACTGAGTTGGACACAGTACGGAACAACTCGGGGACAGCAAGGGTTGAAAAGTATGCCCTGGATGGGACTTTCCATTTTGGACAGGCATGTGCAGCAAACCGCTGGAACCTAGAATTCTCCACAAAGAAGAAGGGCAAAAGATGAGTTGCCAGCATTTCAGCTACAGCAGCATTAAGTTTGCATGGCACTGTATGATTGTGGGGGGTACTTCAGCTTATGCACAAAAACACTCTGTAAGGTGGGCTGACTTAAACATTTTACATAGGGTGTGATGACAAGTGGTTCTGCTCTGTGATGAATGGCATTGGCAGGGGGTGGAGTGTGGATGTTTGATGAAGATGGTTGCACAGGTGATGATGACAAACCCAGAAAAGCAGTTATTTTGCCAGATTTGCCAACCGGTGTTGATGTACCACTTGCACTAGACATACTGCATTCACCACCACCACCACCACCAAAACTGCTACTCTCACCAGCACTGGACAACATTTCAAAATCACTATGCTCCTCCACCTCATCATGCCTGTAGTAATCCTCTGCTCTTATTACCTCACTACTGCACACGTTTAATTTCATACTGGAATTAACACTCATGGAAGGGGATAACATGCTCGTTATGGTGGCTGACGAGGGTGAATGCCCCACTGTGGTATTAGCTGCCATCTTGTGCTGGGTCCACAGTGCCATGTGCTGTCCTTCTGTGCCCAGATGGCTCCTCTTTTTACCTCAACTCACACACATATGGCAAACCTGGCAGATTGCAACTGACTCATCATTTGCATCTTGAACAAAAAAATCCCAAACAATGGATTGTGATGCTTTGCTTTTAACATGTCCATGATGCTGCTTATTTAATTCCATTCTTTTAAGCATTGAAGTGGTGGAGGGGCTACGTGATGTTTCTGGCACTGCACACCTGGACTGCAACTGACCACCACGACTACCTATCATTATTACTGGGTCATCATCATCAACTGAAACTGGTAAATCACACATTTTTACAGGGGGGGAATTACTGCAAACAGACTCAGATACAGCCACCTTGAATTTCTTTTTCTCCGGTTCCCAACTGAAGTCAACTACATCGTCATCATATTCATCAACATCACACACATCCACATCTTCTGCTTGGATGCAGGCGTGTTGACTGCATGTTGCAACAGCAGCAACATCATCATCATCATCACATTCATCATCATCATCATCTACACCACCATCACTTGATATTTTTTCACCACACTGTGAATCACTGCATGGAAAATGCGTGACATGAACCACGGTGGATGAAATATAACATTGTATGCTATCATTGACATGATTATCAGAATCCTCAGGTTCAGCTACTGGGATATTACTGGGAAGTATGATATCATCTACATTACCACTCACTTGCACTACTTCACACTCCATTCTATTTTTGGATATGGTACACTGGTCAGAATTCAAACTTGAGGCAGCAATACTCATACTACCACTACCAGCAACTGCACTAACATGGGAACTATGATGGGAAATCATTAACTCCTCCAACTATGAGTGAGGCTACAGGTTGGGCTGTAAAAAACATTGCAGAAGAAATAACTTTCCTCACATCAGCAATGTATTTCTCAATCTGCGTACTACCATACCCACAGACTAGCTTACTGGCAACAGTGCCATGGCGAGAACCAGCTTTATTTGCACATCACTTTGTGGGCATTTTAGAGGATCAACAACAATATTCTAAACAAATTTAGATTTTGTTACGTTCACTCTCTTATTGTGGGAATGCTGGATGTGAAGCCAAAAAAACAACTGTGTCTTCAGCAACAGATAGAGATGGTCATGCAAATTCACAAGTGAAAACACCTTCAGTAACCAGTGGTGCTGAGGTCACAAACAATCCAATCTGGAAAAATATTCCTTTTGCAGGTGGGGGTGGGAGGGAGCACTGACTGCAGATTTTTATGGCAGTACAAGCAGCAAAACAAAGAACAGATACCATTATCACAGCACAAAATCAGGCAGCTGCAGTGGATAGCAGGTTCACACTGCTGCACATGCAATTACACTGTGGCACAAATGTGTATTATTTCATGTCACACAACACTGCACACACACTCTCTCACACACACACACACACACACACACACACACAGAACAGTTTGTCTACAATGGTGAATGAGTAATGCGCAGCAAATTGAAAAATTCAGTAATATGCTATGTATTGTAAGCAACCTGAAATTATGAACTGCTGCACCAGATCCACACAACACACAAACAGCAAGAAAATGTCAGCAATTACTGACAATATTACTGTGTGTATATTAACACAGTCAGTTATATAACAAAACTATAACCAAAAAAACAAAGAAATCCCTATTTCTCCAAATTAAATCTACCTACACCACAGATACGCACCTCCCTCAAAGCACACTTTCACTGTTTTTTACTACACATGCTCAATGTTGTACATTAACATTCAAAATCCCCACACAAACAAAAACCCTCGATGATATGAGAACAGGAGGGTTTCCTACAATTGATAAACTAAAGTTTGAGCTCCAAAAAAAATTCAAAAATGCCTTTTTAACAGCTTATAGAAGGTTTCATTCACAGACTGCTGTCAGAGCACACTGTCTCCTACAGCTTCCTGCACACACTACCCCGAACTGAGGCTGTGCAGATCAATATAGAGCTCATGTGACCTGAAATCCCATGAATCACTGCAAAATTCACCTTTGGAGCTTAAAAACAAGGCGAAGTGAGGCGAAGTGCATCGCTTTTAATGCACTTTGCCTTAAAATTTGGTGGAGTAGTGGTCTGGGAAGGCAGAGTAACGCAAAGTCATTGTCTTCAAGGGACTTCTTATTATCCATTATAACGTGAAGTACTCCGCTTTGCATTGCGGAGCCCTCCTAGAATCCTCCTTTACTCCATGAATGACTTCATGGAGCGGATTGAGCCCACTTCGCCCACCACTATTCCACCTTAGATAATGGTCAAGTTTCATTTTAAACATGTTGAATCAATGACCTCTTGGGGCAGTATATTCCAAGCCCTAGCTGCTCTAACTGTGAAGTAACAATCCCTTTTCTTAGTGTTTGATTTTATAAACATGGAAATGTAGAATTTGATGACAGATAAGGACCACTTGGCACACCTAGTCTGCCCATTTTCCCTACCTGTTTCATATATTGCAGATCCTAAATGATCGCAACTTTCCCATCTTTCCTATTGTTAGAGTTCCTTTATGTCTGTCTCATGCATTTTTGAATTCTCCTACCATTTTTGTCCCTACAACGTCTGCTGGGAGGCTGTTCCATGGATCCACTACCCTTTCCATGAAACAAATTCTTTCTTGCATTACCCCTAAATCTACTGCTCTCTATTTTCATGTCACGGCCCTTTGTTCTTGAACTTTTTTTTTGAACAATGATACCCTCTTGTACCTTATTAACACCCTTGAGGTATTTGAAAGTCTTTATCATATCCCCCCTCCCGCTCCTCTCCTACAGGGAACACATATTGAGATACTCCAGTATCCCCTCATATGACTTATGGGGCAGCCCCTGCACCATTTTTATCGCCCTTCTCTGAACCATTTCTACTCTGTCTACTGTATGTCCTTTCAGAGGTGTGGCCTCCAGAACTGGACACAGCACTCTAGATGAGGTCTCACCAGTGTTCTATACATTGGCATCACCATCTCCTTCCTTCTGTTGGAGATACCTCTCCCTGTGCACCCTAGCATTTCACTGGCTCTCCTCACAGCCTTCTAACATTGTTTGATAACCTTTAGATAATCAGATATGATTACTCCCAGGTCCCTTTCTTGTTTGTTAGCCATCAGTACTTCCCCTCCATCATGTACTCCTCCTGTGCATTTCTGTGCTCCAAGTGCATGATCTTGCACTCCTTTGCATTGAATCTTAGCTGCCACACCCTTGACTACTCTGCAAGCTTGCTTAGTTTCCTTCTCATTTCCTCTACCCCTCCTGGAGTGTCAACACTGTTGCAGATCTTGTGATATCTGCAAAGAGACACACCTTCCCTTCCAGCCTCTCTGTGGTGTTGCTTATGAAAATGTTAAAGAGGTCTGGTCCAAGCACTGATTCTTGCGGTACCCCACTGATCACCCCTCTCTCTCCAGATTGAACTCTGTTCATCATCACCATCTGTGTCATATCTCTCAGCCAATTTTTGACCCAGTTTATCTCCGTGGGAACCACTTCCAGGCTGCCCAGCATGTTTACTAGCCTCCTATGTGGGACAGTGTTGAAGGCCTTACTGAAATCCAGGTAGGCCACATCCACCACCCCTACCTAATCCACCTCCCTAGTCACCCAGTCAAAGAAATCTATCAGGTTTGTTTGACAATATCTACCTGCTATGAATCCATGCTGCCTTGGATCCTGTACTCCACTGGATTCAAGATATATCACAAACCTTTCTCT
Source organism: Neoceratodus forsteri (assembly GCA_016271365.2). Lineage (NCBI taxonomy): Eukaryota > Metazoa > Chordata > Ceratodontiformes > Ceratodontidae > Neoceratodus > Neoceratodus forsteri. The sequence goes on from CM057451.1 coordinate 424,023,148, forward strand.
CAGTAGTGATTCCATTAATTTCCCTACCACTGAGGTCAGGCTGACTGGCCTGTAAATGCCAGCTTCCTCTCTGTTCCTATTTTTGTGGTGAGGGACTACATTCACCCTCCTCCAGTCATTTGGTACCACATCTGTTTCTACTGAACTGTTGAACTGGGCTGCCAGTGGTGCTGCCTGCACCTCCCTGAGTCGTCTTAATACTCTGGGATTTATCCAGTCCAGTTCCATTGCCTTGTCCACTTTCAGATTAAAGAGCTCCTTTAAAACTATCTCCTCCTTTAATGGACTGATGTCCACTTCCTTCCCAGTGGTGCTTCCGTTGTCTAACTTTGGTCCCTAACCTTCCCCTTCTCTGTGAATACTGAACAAAAATACTTATTCAGGATTTCTGCTTTTTCTTGGTCCCCCTCTGTACACTTACTTCCTTGCTTGCCTTTTTAATCTAACAGGACCATCCTTAGTCTTCTTTCTTTCGCTAATGTACCTGAAAAAGTTCTTGTCCCCTTTTGTTGTTGCCCTGGCTAATTTTTCTTCTGTTTGCACCTTTGCACTCCTGACTGCTTTCCCCACTTCCCTCTGCTTTTCCAGATAGTTCTCTGTCAACTTCTCTCTGTATTTCCTTGTAAGTCATAATATAACTAGTTGTCTTTTGTGACTTTTAAGGTTTGGTTTTCCAATAGCAAACTGTAAACTGCATTGTGTGGATAGGTTATATTTTTGTATTATTTTGTTTAGCTGTAGTAGGTCTCCCCTAAGTCATCTGTCTTCCAGGCTAGCCAACTCAGTTTTGGATAATCTCTCAGAGTAGGGTAGATTCCTTAGTTTGGTTATTAGTTTTGTCACCCTGCACTGAACTCTTTCCAACAGGTTTATATCTTGCTTGATGTATGGGTTCCAGAAGGGGGATCCAAAATTTAAGTGTGGTGGTCTATATGTTCTGTACAGAGGTATAATGCAAAACTCATTTTTATTAGCAAATGTTTGTTTTATACTGTTTAAGATTCTATTGGCTACATAAGTTATATTTTTACAGTGGTCAGAGGATTTCAATTTATTAATGATAATTATTCCTATGTCACTTTCCATTTCTGTTGATTTCAACATCTTGTTATATAATACATGTTTATAACAGGGATTCTTTTTACCCATATTCAGTACCACACACTTTAGATTAATTTTTATTAGCAATTGACCATTGTTTGATGGATTTTAAATCTTGAAGCAGGTTCAAATGTTTGGGAAATGTATCAACTTCCCCTCCTAATTTTGTATCATCAGTTAACTTTATCAATGTATTTGTGATGTTTTAATTTATGTCAATTATGAACAAGTTGAATGGTGTAGGTCTGAGTACTGAACCATGCGGAACCGTACCGCTGACCCTAACAAGATAAGAGAGATGATTCCTGACCCTGACCCTGACCCTCTGTGTTCTCTCCATCAACCAATTGTTAATCTACATAACTAAATCAAGTCTGAGGCCCATGTTTGTAAGTTTTTCGATCAGTTCATACTGATGGATGGTATCAAAGGCCTTCCCAAAGTCAAGCAGAATAACATCCACCAATGTGTTTGTACCTAAACTACTACTAACATTATTGTCCCGGATTCCCCCCTTTTCCCTCACAAAAAGACGAAGACCATTGTTTGTTGTTGTGCTCAGACTGGCAATTAATTTATTTATAGTCATAATTTCATATTCCATTTCAATTTCTTTATTATCATATTTTCAACCTTTCATTTATTTCCATCCATATATCAATCTCTGATTATCTTCCCCCAGGTGAAAACCTGGGTGCCTTCTTCTTCTCCTTTTCCATTAGGTAATGGTGAAAACCAAGACCGCTTTCTCCTTCATCTTCTTCCTCTTCTTGTGTTATTCCTTTATTCTTCCCCCTCCCCTCCTCCCCCCTTTTTCCCCACTAGCCAGTCTCCAGCTTGCGTTGGATGGCTGGCTTCCTCACTCTAGGGGTACCATTCTCCCTTACCTCAGGGAATATCCTTCTGTTCCTGCTTTCTTTCCTCCTTTTTTTTTTATATTCCATTTTTTGCATGTTTTCTCCATGCTTCTATAAAACCCTTTGTTTCTGTATTGAACATATCTATGGCTAGGTCTGACAGGTGCACACCGTCTGACCTGTAGAAATCTTCTACCCATTCTTCTACCCCCCTCAGTATCACCAGTCCTCCCATCTGCTTTACCAACATCCCACCCTCCTATTCATCTTCCTCCTGGCCCTCTCTACTGCTCTGTGGCTATGCTCCTGCCTCCATACCCTCCGTGGTATCATATCCGTCCAGGCGATGCACACCTGCCACCACCACTGTCGTATTGCCACTAAATCTCTTTTATTTGTAAGTATGTATCACCCAAGGCCTGCCTGCAAAGGGTGGTGCCCCTACATGTGCAATAATGGTTTGGGCTGGTCACCATTCCTTGAGTTCTTTTAAGGTTGGAAGCAGCTGTGCCCATCTCATCCCCCACATGCCATGCCAGACCAAGCTACACTTTCTTGCATCCTGGTACAGCTGCCTTCCCCCAGCCTTCTTCTCTACTCTTTTTCCAGCCCATTAGATATAGGAATGGCCGCAGATCCAGACTTCTGTGATCCTCCCTCTACCTATGGGGTACAAGCAATTGCTCTTAGTGTCCTACCCATATTCTCCCCCCATTATTTTTTTTTTTTTGCTCCCACCACCTTTTTTCCTGACTCGCCCCCCCCCCGTTCTGCAGCCCACCAGGAGTGCCATTTTCAAAATTATTATTTTATATATATATATTATTTTTTACTTCAGTGGTCTAATGTTTCTCTTATAACTGGCCGATTGCCAGCGTCCCTTTTCTAATATCCCATTCACCTTCTCTTCCACTGCTGCCCACTGTGAGGCAGCCCCAATCCGCAAGGAATGGGATGAATAATTAGCTGGGTCTTCCCCCAGGAATTGCATGCCCCTTTTTTAGTAATGCTGTGACTTGGTAGCCAGTGACCCTTTTCCATCCCCATGTACAAATAATTTCCCCATCCTGTTCCTGTGCTTTGCGGCTAAAGCCCACAGAGCCTGTACTGGGCATATTGCACCCTCTGCTTGCCCTTTCAGTGTCAATATGCAACCTTGCCCTTTTTGATCTATTTTTGACCTCTTTATCTTGATCCGTTTCTCTGCTACCCCCCAGTCTACATCTTCCCATTCTAACCCCCCTTCCTTGTCTTCTCTCCCATGGCCTACCACCTCACTCATTCTCATGGCCCCTGCAAACATTACCATGTAAATTGTGTGAAATAGTTGGGCCTCTGCCTTTGACCTGCATATTGCTGGGAGTATGTCCTGCAGCCTTATTAGCCACTGCTCCCCTATTGGCCTTCTATTATCTGCTAGCCCTTGTCTCAGCCTGCTCCATCCTTGCAACATTTTTCTGATGAGTAAAGATTTTGTCAGGTCCTTCCACTCCTTTAGACTGCAGATAACACTAATCCCTGCCAGACAGATTCCCATAGTGGTGTGGGCTGTGCCTTTTTTCCACTGCTCCATGGTGAACATTCCCAATTGTTCCTCCATGAGTGGCCTACTTACCTCCATCTGGTGCTCTGCCCTGAATGTTGAGAAACACTCGCCAGGCCCCATCGTAGGCCCTCAGAGTGAGAGGCGCCCAAGAGCTGCGAAACAACAGTTCTGCTCCTTCTTGCCAACATCCCAGATGTTCGTTGGAATGGGTGTTTTTAGTTCTTCCGTTGCTGGTGCCAGCCTCCGAAAATGGTCCAGCTGCAGACGGGAAAGGATGTCAGCCAGGGTGTTGTGTACCCCCTCTGTGTTTTGTACTGTAAATGACATGTTCAGCTGCAAAGCCCTTAAAACTAAAAGTCGCAATACCTGCATGACTGTGCCTGACCTGGCTCCCCTGTTGTTCAGAACATCCATCACTGCTCTATTATCACACCAAAATGACACTTTTTGATCCCGTAATTCCTCCCCCCAGACCAAGGTACATGACCATATGGGCATGATCTCTAGTAATGTTATATCTTTCACCTTCCCCTCCTTCACCCGATTGGAAGGCCAGGGTTCTGCGAACCATCTACCCCTCAGGTAACCCTCCATGCTTAGCCCCCCAGCAGCATCTGTGTAGAGGTCGAGGTCTGTGTTGTATAGCCACTCCTCCTGCCAGAAAGAGCACCCATTGTGATTTCTGAGGAATTCTTCCCAGATTTTAAAATCCTCCCTGACACCTTGCGTCAGATCTACCCAGTGATGTGGTCTGGTGACCCCTGATGTAACCTTGGCTAACCTCTCTGTGAATGCCCTTCCTGGTCCGATGGCTCTGCATGCGAAGTTCAGGTGCCCCAGTACCTGCTGCACCAATTTTAGTTGTACCCATCTCCTGCTGGTGTGTTCCTGGATTAGTTCCTTCAACTTCTTTACTTTTTTGTCCAGAAGTCTAAATACTTCATTCGGGGCATCTATCTCGATCCCAAGAAATTCCATAACCCTGCTGGGGCCCTCTGTTTTTTCTGGTGCCAATGGGACCCCTAGCTCCGGGCACAATTCCTGAAACTTGCCCAGCATCCTCTGCGTCTCCTGTTTTCCCTTCCCAATGAAAAGAAAATCATCCAGATAATGGATGACCGTCCTATAACCCGTTTTTTTCCTGGAATATCCACTGCAAACAGGTGCTGAACGCCTCGAATGTAGCACATGCTGTGGAACAACCCATTGGCATTGCTTTGTCAAAATAATACTGTCCCCCACTTTTAAAACCCAATAGATCCCAGTCTTCCCTCCTAACCGGAAGCAGTCTGAAAGTGGATTCAATGTCCGGTTTTGCCATCCATGCATCCTCTGTGGCCTGGATTATCAGGACGGTGTCCTCTAGTGTTGCATATGTCACCTTACTATGCTCCTCACTGATGAAATCATTCACCGACTCCCCTTCCGGATAGAACAGGTGGTGGATCACCCTGTACTCCCCCTCTTGCTTCTTGGGTATCAAACTCAATGATGAAATCTGCATGTTCAGCAGTGGGAGAGTATTAAACGGGCCCTATACCCTACCTGCTGCCTTTTCTTTCTCTATCTTTTGTCTTAGCATTTCCTCCTTTCCTTTTACTGACCCCAGGTTTCTCGCCTCCCTCGCTTGCCTGGGTCCCCTACTCTGTAATGAAAAACCTGTGTTAAAACCCCTTAAAATCATATCTTGCATGCTCGTGTCTGGATATCCATCCAGGCAAACTGTCCATGCCTTCAAGTTGATGGAGGTTCTGGCCATGAAAAACTGTTCCCTGTTGTGCTCCCCGCCACTCCTCCCAGACCCCTCCCTCTCATTTTGCCCGACCTTCCCTCCTCCCTCATTGGTGCTGACCCCCTATTTCCATTCCCCTACCCCCTCCCTTGTTCCATGTTTGTGCTTTAAACCCCTGGCCATCTCAAAACTGTTAACCCGATCCTTGCCCCCATGCCCTTGTGCTCCCTGGGCCCATGTCATTCTACACTTGTTCGCCAGGTGCCCTCCTCCGCATTTTGATCAAGCATTCTGGAAACGACATTGAGTCCATGAGCAAAAGGCCCTGTTATAAGCCCAGCAACATCTCTGGGGCGTAAACCTCTTTTTGCCCCACTCACCTTCGGGTGTGAACTGATCTGTTACGTAATCCGTCCACAAATCTTTCTGCTTGATATCCCATCTCACGTCCTCAAATGATGCCATTATCTGCCAAAAACATTCATCGTAGTATAACCACCCCACCCCGCCCTTTGCTTTTGCTCTTCGTATTATCAATGAATAAGTAATGAGTGAGATGCCCAGCTCTGGCCTTTTTTCCAGAATGATGGCTGAAAAAATGTCAAAACCTAGGAACCACCCATCCCATGTCTTCCCTTTTGCGTACTTGTCATCCTCTTTTTTCCCTAAAAGCACTATGGCCACTGCCATCTCATTCTTACCTATGCCCTCAGTTTCCTCGTACTTGGCTGCCACCTCCCAGCTCAGCAAAGTGAATACGTCCACGTATTCCCCTTTCCATATTTTTTCCTTTGTAGCCAATGGCACATGCTCGCCTATCCTCATCCCAGGTGCACCTATCTCTCATATACCCTTTCCTTCTCTCTCCTCTCCTCTCCCTTTCCATTCTTTTCCAGCACCTCCTTTTCCATCCTAATCTCCGCTAGAGCTGATTTCATCTGCCCCAGACCTCCAGTCCACAGTGCTGCCACAATTTGCCCTATATATTCTTTTATACTGTCACCCACCGTGCTGGATGTTTTACCTGTAACCTTGTCCGGGCCGTGCTGCCTGGAGTCCTCCAAAGTTCCCCTTGCTTCTCCCTGCGGTTGAGGTGGAGGGTGAGCTACCGGGGTCTGTGGAGGGAACAAACCATTCCGGGCATCATGTCTGGGTTCAGCCGGGGAGATCCCCCTTTGATCTGGGGGGGTACTGGCATCACTGGGTCCACAGGCCTCAGAGGTACTGGATCCACTGCCTTGGTGGTGCCAGCTATCGCTGGTGGTACCCTAGTGGGGCTACCTAACCCTTTGGCTGGTCGTTTCCCCCTGCCACCTTTTCCCTGGCCCGCTTTTCTCTTCTCCCTGGGTCTCCCTGGTTCCTCCCCCTCCACCAGTTCCCACATTCTGTTTGCCTTTTCTGCCAATTCAATTATAGCCTTGTAATCATCTTCCTTTGATGTCCTGCTCTTCATTGGTGCCATGTCTGTCTTATCTTTGCTCTGTAGACAACTACTGGAAGAGAAAACAAGTTGTTGTATATCTTGCCTTTTCCATTTCCTTCCTCCTGTCCTTTGCACCACACGGCCCTTAAAACAGACTGTGCCACCAGCGAAGGTCCCCTCCTGTTTGACACCCTTGTCATCCACTCAAGTGCCTCCTCTTATTTATAATTACAAACATATTATATATATTTTTTTTCTTTTTTTGGGGGGGGGCTTCCCTCCTTGCCTGGGCTGACCAGGGCACCATCAGTCAGCATCCCTACTATAGAGAACAGACGCACCGTGTGGTCCCATAATTGGCCCCCTTTATACTCCTGCCTGTGCCAGCTTTTTTTTTTTTTGCAGTACCAAAAGCAAATAACCCAGTAAAAAGGTGGGGGCCCCAATTCTAAGGCAACCACCTCCCAGCGTGGAACGTCCCCATGAGGTCCAGGGTCACAATCCTTCTCCCTCTGCCCTTGGCCTCCCCAGGCCCTTACATTCCCCAGTATGCCTCAATCAAAGCCCCCGAGCTGTGGAACTGGCCCTATCCCCCGGTTATGCTGTTGTCCCATCCCCCAGTCAGCGTGTGACGTCACGCCATGTGATCCCCTAACCTAATCACTCCTCTTTGGCCCCTGGCCTTTTCCAGGCCTACTCCTCTGATTTTCCACCTGAAAACACCCTTGCCCCAACCCCAGAAGCCATCCCAGCCCCAGGAGAGTGCCTCCCCTCTGCACCCCCCCATAGCATGTGGCACACCATGCAGTCCATGTGTTGTTGTCTCTTCCGGCCTACCATCCCTTCTGGGCAACACAGAGGTCATACACCCACCACCAATGTACAAAGGATCCTTACACCCCCCTGCGTGGTGTGTGATGCTCGACACGTGGTTCCAGGATCTCGATCGGCCTTCCCAACTTCCAAGCTTCTTTCAGGCCTCCTGCTCCCAACGGCAACAAAAACAGCCACCCAGCACCTACTTAGCCTGAGACACGAAAAGCAAGTGCCTGTCTATCAAACCCCCTGAGGCGTGTGCCTCACGGCATGCCATCCATGGCTCAGGGCCTCTTCTAGGCCTACCCTTCCTTCCCCAGGCCACCAAATGGCCACAAACTGCCACCACAGCACCCATCCAGACAAAAAGGGGTTTCTACAAACTCCCACACAGCGTGTGACATCACGCCATGTGGTCCCAGCGTGCGCTCGCTCCCCCCCATCTCCACGGCCTCTTCCAGGCCCCCTATTCATATCAGGCAGCCACACAAAAAGTTAAATCACCGCAAACTGTGAAAATAAATGAAATGCTTTGCTACTCCTCCCCACAAACTGCGCATGGCGCCCCACCATGTGTTCCCTGCTCACGCATTCTCTCCCCTGCTCAAGGGCTCCTTCAGTTATACCAATTCTTAGCAGCCAGCAAAACCAGTCCTCAAAAACCTACAAGGCATCACAGTAAACAAAATTCTTTCCAATAAGACCCCCACGAGGTGTGCGCGTCACCCCATGTGGTCTTGGGTTGCTCTGTCAACCACATTCTGATCCCCATCACTACCAGGATCCTCCACATTTTCTTCTACTGTAACATGTTCTATCTTAAACCTGTATATATATTCTTCCTCTCCTTCTTTGTCTTTTTTTTTAAAACTTCAACACACCATCCTGCCACATCATCTTTTTGTTTCCTTACCTCTCTCTCCTGGTGAAACAAACCTCAAAGAAATTGCCAATCCAACATGCTGCAGTTGATGTAGATCAAAACTCCAGCAAAAAGTGACTGAGGCCCCCTTGTGTTGTCCCTTATGTACCTCCCTTTGCCCCTCCCCTACCTGTTACCTGCCCCATTGTTCTGGCCCTTAGCCTCTCCCCTTCCTTCCCCCTTCCCTTCTGAGCACAACCATTCTATGCAGGAAGGAAGGGGTGCACCAGGACAACATGGTCTGCCCCTTAAAGGGCAAACTCTATTGTAAAAGGTCACAAGATTTGTGGTGCATGAGAATCCAGTGGTAAACCCGTGTTGGTATTTATTCATGATTCCCTTCACGTGCAACTCAGACTCAGTTCTGTTCTTGAATGGTCTTTCCATTGTCTTACTACAGATGGAAGTTGGACTGATTAGTTGATAATTGTCAACTTATCCACTATTGCCCTTCATTAATATAAGAACTGCAACTAATGTTCTCCAGTCAGCTGGCACTTCACCACTCAACATTGATTTAATGAAGAGTATGGACATTGGATATATCAAGATCGGGGATGTTTGAATTAAAAATCCAGTGTTGATATTATTGGGGCCGGGAGATTTATTTGCCTCCAACTGTTTTATTGATGACATGACTTCTGGCATTATAAATTTGTTAGTAGCAGTATATTGCATATTGTCTATGACAGAGGTTGATATTTTTTTATTGAAGACCGAGCAAAAATAGTTATTGAATACATCTGCTGTTAATTTATTGTCCATTATTATTTGGTTATCAACATCAATAGGACTCACCTCCCTGGATATATTTTCGTAATTGTTGACATAGGAGAAGAAGGCTTTGTTATTTTTGGAATAGGCTATTCTAAACTCTATTTTGCTCTTTTTTTCAATTTTTATTATATTTTTTTTTATTTCGGCACTTCAGATTTATATCTAATATGTGAGTCTTCAGTATTTTTCTTCTTAAGCCTAGTGTACTGTATGCCTTCTCCTTGTTTTTTTTATTTACTTCTTGATGGAGCTTGTGAGTCAAGATGGGATCTTTCCCTTTTTATATTTTTCCTTTTTGGTACAAATTTTGATTCAAGTTCCAAGATTTTGTTCTTTATAAGGGTTCAGCTTTCTTCAACAGAGAGGTGTAATATCATGTGATCCCAATCAATACTCTCTATAGTATTTTAATACTACTGAAGTCATCCCTGTTGTAGTCACTAATGCTAGATGCTTGTGATTTCTTGGTTATGCACAACATGATATTAAATATTACTACAATGTGATCACTGCCAACCCAATGGACATTTTATAGAAATGTCAGATAACTGATTTTCTATTTTAGTGATAGGAAGGTCTAGTATGTTATCCCCTGTTGTAGATTTTTTTTAGTAGTTGACATAATCCCTGGGATGTTAAGGTATTTATAAATGAACTTTTATAGTTATAAGTTCCAGTTAGAATTTTCCAGTTTATCAATAGGCGACTGAAATCTCCAACTATTACATTATCACCCATGTCTGATGCCTCTGTAACTTGCTTTAATAACATATTGTTGTATTTGATGCTTGAATTTGGTGGTCTGTAACAATTGTCAAACATAATCTTGGATCTATTTTTGAATTGGATGTGTAACCATATACACTCAATAGGCTGAACATCATAATCTGTTTGAAAAAAATATATAACAATCTATGTTATTTTTAACATAGATATAGACGCCATTGGCTCTTTTATCACATCTATTGTTGTAAAATAATTTGTACCCCTTGATTTCAGTTCACAAGATTATGGCATCATTCCACTATGTTTCAGATACAGCAACAATGTTTATATTATCTCTGTTCATAACCATCTCTAACTCACAGATATTTGACTAAGTTTAGGTTTCTGGTGTTGGTCAATAGTATCCTACATGCCTTAGACATTTTGTTACCATATTATGTGGTGCTGTTAGTGGATTTTTTATTTCCTGTGTTCCCCGTCCTCTTCAGTTTGAAGATTTAGCAATAAATATTTCTAGTTGTTTTCCCAGTGCCAAGATTCCCCTTCAACTAAGATGCAGATGGTCCCAGCTAAATAAACTATAATTGTGGTCATATGTTTCAAAATGAGTTAGGCATGTAAGACCATTATCTAATGACCACTTATGCAACCATTCATTGATTTTTTTTTCCTGAATTCAGCTCTGGGCCCTGCCAAGATTTCAGAGTAACAAATATCACATCCATTTTCTCTTAGTTTAATGCCTAAGTCTATAAAATCCCTTTTGATCCCCTCCACAGTCTGTTTGTTAATGTCATTTGTGGAACAAGTGGATTAAGGCCAGAATTGTCAAGTATATTGTCCAGCATGCTGGTAATATCTGATATTTGTGCTCCACAAAAACTTAATTTCTCCATTTCAGGTTCTCATTCAGATGGGAAGGTGAAAGGTGCCACTAGACACCCGGGATTATAACATTTTACAATGGGGATGGTGATTGGTGGGGGAAGCCAGTAGACACCAGGGATTATAAAATTTTATAACAGGGACAGTGATCAGAGGGTGGGGGTGTCCCTGGACACCAGGAATATAGGGAACAACAATTGTCAGGTGACGGGGTGCCACTGGACACCAGGGATTATATTTATGTATTTACAGGGAGAACGATCGATGGGTGGGGGTGCCACTAAACAACAGGGCAATACATTAATAGAAGAACAGCAATTGGCAGGTAGAAGGGTGCCACTAGACACCAGGGCAACATCACACATTGCAAGGGATGGCAATAGAGAGTGTGTGTGTGGGGGGGCACTACCAAACACCAGGAAAAAGAGCAGATCGCAGCTCACACTGCAGATGGCAGTATGAATTCAACTGTGGCAGCAGAAGTGAAGAAATTCCCACTGTTCTAATACAGAGAATGTGGGGGAAATGCTCCTCTAACTAAGCTGGGCACCTGGGACTTTGGGTGCCCAGAAAACATATTTGTGACCATAATGTTAATAAACAAACATCAGAATCAAGCTAAACAGTTCCAGTTTAGCTAGGTTGTGATGTTTGTTTTTAAAAATCCCTGCATTTTTATGTATTTTCCACATTTGTTAGTTTGTTTAAAAAATCAACAAGATGGCACTTGGCATGACACAAAAATTGTTTGGTGCCCTGCCACGTAAGTGGCGCAAACTTAAACATCTGTATTTACGGCACCTAATTTTTACTTTTGCTGTAGAAGATTATCTATGAAACCCTACTGCACATGCACAGGTCAGAAACCACTACATTTTATAGCCTTATAACTCTGGAACCCTTTAATATTTTTTCACCAGACCTGTCAAAGACACTACCTTAGGGCATGACACATGTCCCCTGCAAGTTAGGTGAGAAAATGCTATTTCATGTAGGCTGTAAGGGAGAGCAATAAAAGCCCATGTTAAGTATAGGAAAAAAGTAAGATTTTCACAAAAAATGACAGTTACAGATCTCAGAATCTGCACAAGCTGCCATCGCAACATTGTTCACACATTAAGCCCTTGCTACCTAGACAACAAATACATTTTAGCTCATTTTTTCAAATGGATCCAAATATATTAATGTCCAAAATTAGGGGTTTAACATCAAACAGGCTACTCAACCCTAACTAAAGGGGTGCTACCACAGCTCTATAATATATACATATTGTATCTATGTGTAATAATATGCTGTCTGAAACAATTTGAATATCAGGAAAAACTTTGTAAAACAAGACTCTTCAAGCCTAAAAGTTAAATCCTGTTAAAAAAGATGAACATACGAACTTGCCAGCAGATAAAGGTCTTATGGTCTATCTAATCTGCTCAGTATACAGCTAGCAACCCTTATACTGAGCTGCCCTCCTCCCTCCCTCCCCAACCCTCCATATTACCCTGTCCCATTCCCTTTTGAAACAGTCCACTGTTCTACAGGATACCACTTCAGCAGGCAACGCGTTTCACCCAGACACCACTGTCTCTGGAAAAAAATGTACCTTCCCCCCTCCAATCTGAGATTGTGACCTCATGGATCCCTACCCCCTTAACTTGAATAGTCCCTCAATGCCTGTCTTGTTTATACCCTTCATGTACTTGAAGGTTTCAGTCATATCACCCTGTATCTCCTTTTCTCCAGCGAGTACATGTTCAACTTCCTCAGCCTGCTCACGTAGGTTACATCCCCTAGTCCTTGGATCATCTTTGTTGCCCTGCACTGCATCCCCTCCAGTAACTTAATGTCCCCCTTCAGGTATGGGCACCAGTACTGCACGCAGTACTACAGGTGTGGCCTAACCAGTGACCTATACAATGGCAGGATCACCTCCCCTCTCCTTGAAGATATACCCCAACAATACAACCCAATATTTTGTTGGCCTTTGCAGCTGCCTTCCTGCATTGTGCTGAGTTGTTCATTGAGTCCATTATAATCTCCTCCAGATCCTTCTCCTCCTCCTCTGCCATGGCTTGCTGAACTCTCCCTCCCACAGCTGGTAGCTCCTTCTTGTTTGTTTGTTTTTGCCCCAAAATGTAACACCTTGCACTTTTTGATATTGAACCCCACCTGCCAAATGTCTGACCAGGTCTCCAATTTTGGCAGATCATCCTGCAACCTATGCCACCCTCCTAGGTCATTCACTACTGCTCCCATCTTGGTGTCATCTGCAAACAAACTGATCTTGCTATTGATGCCCATCGAGATGTCCGATTTGAGCAACCCAAGCAACAGCTGTCCCAGCACTGAGTCCTGAAGAATTCTGCTTGTCACTGCCCTTGGAGATGAGAGCTCCCCTCCCACCACCACCCACTGCTGCTTTCCCTGTAACCAGTTTACTACCCATTCCACCATTTTTGCCCCTGCACCTGTACCTGTCAGCTTACTACCCTGCCTCCAATGCTGCACCAAGTCAAATGCCTAACTGAAATCCAGAAACAGGACATCCACTGCATGGCCCTTGTCCAACTGTCTAGTTGCCCAGTCATAGTAATCCACCAGGTTGGTCATGAAAAACCCTTGCTACCTAACATCCTGCAGCCCATTGTTGTCCAGAAAGGACACCAGCCTCTCCTTCAGGATTGTCCCCATCAGATTTCCCATAATGAATGTGAGGCTTACTGGCCTGTAGTTTCCCAGTTCATCTTTGGGACCACTCTTATGTAGGGGTACCATGTGAGCCATCCTCCAGTCCTGAGGTACACATCCTGAGACCAGGGAGGCATTGAACAGGCCTACCAAGGGCCCTGCCAGGATTTCTGTCAGCTATCTTAGTACCTTGGGGTGAATGCCACCCAGCCCTGGTGCCTTGTCCACCCTTAATGCCCTCAGCCCCTCCAGTACCCTGCCCTCTGTGATTCCCCCAACTGTCACCTCCTCCTCTCTGAGCCTGACCTCCCATCCCTCCTTTGTTGTGCCTCTCCTCTCTCCTTAGTAATCACTGAGCTGAAGTATTTATTAAGTGCTTCTGCCTGCTCTCTCCCTTTTACCACCCACCCCATCCCTCTTAAGCATTACTATTTTGTCCTTACAACTCCTTTTCACCCTGATGTACCTGAAACATTCATTATCCCCCTTATTGATGCCTTGCACCAGCCTGAGCTTCTTAGATGCCTTGGCTGTCTTTACTGCCCTTGTCACCTCCTTTGATTCCTTCAGTTAATCCTCTCTGTCCTCACCTCTCCCTGTCTTTTTGAACCTCCTAAAGGCAGCTCTTTTATTTCTTACTTTCTCCATGACCACCTTGCTCAAATAGCTGGGTTTCTTGGCCCAAGCCCTCTTACTCTTGACCTTGATGCAGGTTTTGGTTGCTTCCTCAATCCCCAGTTTTATGACCTCCCACCTCTGATTAGTGTCCAAATTAGTTTGGATTCTGGATAGATACCCTTTAACTATCTCCCCCAGCCTCCTGAAGTTGGCCTTCCTGAAGTACAACACTCTTGTACCTGTTTCTACTCCCTCCTTACTCATTTTCAGTGTGAACCACACTGAGTGGTAGTGGCTCCCTGTCAGTGATTCTTCCACCCCCAACTCCTTCACAAACTCCCCATTTGCCAGCATGAGGTCTAGGGTGTTTCCTAACCTGGTTTGCTTGCTGACCATTTGCATTAATAAAATAAAGGTTCTATCTATCTATCTATCTATCTATCTATCTATCTATCTATCTCTCTCTATCTATCTATCTGTTGATATAACTTGAGTTTCTTTTCTCATTTCAGCTTGGAGACTTGTAGTTTTCAGGGATTCTCCTGGTGTCTTGCCTACCAGCTAGCAAGCAGGAGAATCCCTGCATGACTACAGGGCTCCAAGCCAAAATGAGGAAAGAAACTCATGTTATAAACTGCAAGAAAACACTGAATAAACACAGACTGTCATCTTTGTAGCCTATCTGGAATCAGGTGACTCCAAAATGATGAGCCTAGAATCATGACAGAATTTTGGTGAGGACACAAACCACTCTGCCCCCCCATTTAATTAACCAACTCCATGGTAGTAGCACATTGAGGAGGGATAAAACATTTTACACCATTACATCCTCACTGTAATTCCCTCACCAACTATTGGTCTCACCATTTTGCATTCAGCAACATCATGAGCCACCCAGGGAGGTACTAACTGTACCTCTGACAGCCATCTTCAACAACTCACTGGAAACAATAATGGTTTCAGATTACTGCCTGAGGGAAGTCATAGTTCTGTTTCATTAAAGCAGCATCAGGCATGAGGCTGGCAACTATAAATCAGTCAGTCTGACATCAGAGGTGGGGAAGTTAATGGAGACACTTTTAGAAGAAATGCTAGTGGAGTATTATGAATCCATCGGGGCATAAGAGCTGAAGTAGCACAGACTCATTGGGGGGATCATATCAATCAAATCTGATTGATTTCTTTGACTGTGGACCATGGAAATGATTAGGGGGACAGATGAATGTGGCTTACATGGACTTCAACATGGCTTTCAACACTGTACCACATAGTAGGCTTATAAAGAAACTGACCAGGTTGGGATTGGGACCCAAGTTTGTAAACAGAACTGGCTGATTAATAAGCCACAGAGAGAGGTGGTAAATAGCACTCACTCTAAAGAGTGGGGAGTGACCAGAGGGGTACCTGAAGGCTCAGTTATGGGACCTGCTCTCTTCAATGTCTTCACAAACAACATTGCAGAAGAGATGGAAGTGCAGGTATGCCTCTTTGCAAATGACACCAAAATCTGCAATAGGATTAATACTCTAGATGGGTTAGTGAGAGCAAGTACAGACCTACGGTTCCAGCATCGGAATGCACCTGTCCAAGTGCACCCATCATTAGGGTGTCAGGATTTAAATTTGACACCCATTATTTATGCCCCAGGGGGTGGACCTTGGGGAAGAGGGCATTGAATTTTGAATATTGGCACTCTACTGATGGGTGCACTCAGACCAGTGCACAGATGGCCAGAAGGGGAGACATGAGAATACTCAAGGACTGGTTGAGACTACGGCAGATTCCATATTTCAGCATCTCAAAATGAAATGGCTGCAGGTCCAATTTTTTGTTTCTCTAAAGGAAGTACAACTCCAGTGATGGGCTGGGATCTAGTTACATAACCAACATCAGAATCTGCTCTCTCGTAAACTAAATTACTCAATTTTGGTGGCAAAGAACCAAATACAATTTTAAAAACTAATATTCATTATGCGAACTGCAATCAGTAGACCCCAACCAACAGTGACACCAATACAGTGACCTACGTCACTGTTAACTAAATTAACAGTTTGATGACAGGTCACTATGTTAGTGTGCCTGAGACAGGGGCACACTGCCTCCAAGTCCTGCACCCCCTAACAGTATCAACTCCAACTTGGAGTTGACAATCTTTAGTACAGGGGTGTGCAGGGGGCAGAGACCCCTACATGGGGGGTTGGGGGCTGAAGCCCCCGATAAAAAAACAGGACTGGGAGACATTCGGGAATTATGTCTAACATAACTTGAGGTCAACATAAATCTCATCACTGTGATGCTACTTGACAAAAGTGCTGTCAACCTGGCATCATAGGTCAACTGCAATTTATGCTCAAGTGTTTTCCAAACTTTCATTTTTAAACAATGAACAGGAATGGGTAATTTTGCACAAATCAAGGGTAAATCAACAAGTAGCAGAATAGGCAGCTATAGCACATTCAATTATTGAATGAACATGGCTCATTACCACTCTTTTGAGTCTGCTAGAAAGGATGCCTAATCAAATGTTAACAGCTTTGAACAAACTATCAATGCAATCCAAATCCTGTCCCATGTACCTAAAACTAATAATTTGATCTAGACAAATATTATCTAGCATAACAATTTCCAATTTAGTTTGAGTAGACAATGTGTCTTTAGCACTAAAATACATGATCTTAGTTTTTTTGGGAATTAAGAGTCAGTTTAAAAACGTTTAAGAAACCATTCCTGTAGAGCATCAGAATCATTTTCCAAATACTATTTAACTACCTGAGTATCCATATTGCAATTAGCAATGATGGCCTCCTTGGCATAAATTATATACCTAAAATTCCTGTTAATATCTGGTAGTGTGTTTAACATCAAGGTATACATGAAAGGACCCAAGATTAAACACCAATTCAAAGAATTGTACTCCCACGTTCACTTTCAGAGGGGTAGATATAAAGGTCACAACTTATATTCCTTGCATTCTGCTTGAAAGGGGATATGAAAACCAAGAAATAACTGAATCATAGAAACCACTTCTCAAATTGTAACTATAACAGTTTATGACTGATTAAATACATGCCTTCTTTAAATCAGTTGAGTACAGAATGTCCCAGTACAGTTACCACTGCCCATGGCAATATGATGAAAATTGGTATACTCACTTAATGCTATTACTGTAGTATCAGCTGTTCTAAATCCATGTAGAGTGCATGTCTAAATACTATGTTTAAACTGATCTTCAGTTAACTAGTCATGAACAATTCATTCCAGGGACTTGGACAGTGGGGACAAGAATGGCAGGTCAGCCTAGCATTACATACATCTGAGGATGATCCTTTTGAATACATAGGGAATACCACTGCTTGCTTCCAGACATCAAGTATCTCATGTGATACAGTATAAATGACAAATTCAGCAGCTTGGCAACAGACTGTGTAAGTTCTTTTTCCATTCATAATAGATTCATATATTATATATATATATATATATATATATTTGTCTAACTTAACTTCCCAGAGAATTGAAGATCTGTTTAATGAAATAGATTGGTCCCCCCTTCTATCTTGTACCAGTATTGATACAATGTGGGAGATTTTTTTGCATAGCCTATAATGCCATCATAAATAGAGCCTCCCCCTTAAAGAAAATAAGAATTAGATCCTCTAAACAAGAATAAGTTAGAAGGAATCTCATTCATTTAATGAGGAAACCTGATAAATGCTGGAAGCAATATAAGGTAATGATAACCTCTGCTCTTCTCCAAGAGTATAAGACACTCAGAAACAATGTAAATCTGAAATTAGGAAAGCCAGGGTTGCTTACTGTCTAAATGAACAAAGGAATTCCATGTGTAATTCTAAAAAAAACCTGGAATCTTCTGAATAAAATTATGGGAAAACAAAAAAAAGGTTTTGCCCCAACCGTTCTTCAAGATGGACAAAGTATTAACGACCCTTCTTTTATATGTAACATTTTTGATAGTCATTTTGGGAATCTTGGTTCTTATAGAACCCCCATAGTTTTGGACAGTGGTATCAATCCCAAAGATGTCTATAAAGATACTAATCCAAAGTTTTAGTTCAAACGTATTACTCCCTCTCTAGTAAAAAAAAAATATTTTTTGAAAAATAATCCAAAACCCCTCCAGGGTCAGGATGGAGTGGGCATTAGGATTATTAAACTAGACATAGATTGTTTTGGTTATCCATTAGCTCATATCTTAAATTTTTCTTTGTCTCACAATGTCTTTCCATGTAGTTGGAAACTGGCAATTATAAACCCATCTTGAAGAATGGAAACCCTTCTATTGTCTCTAACTATCGACCGATATCCCTTTTATCACCCATTTCCAAAATTCTGGAAAAAAAAATTGTGATTGATCAAACCTTGGTTTTCTTAGGAAATACTCTTTACTTTCAGGGAACCAACATGGGTTCAAGCCAGGTTTTAACACCAAAACAGCCTTGGTGCGGTTCACTGGCAATGTACATGGTGCACTCAACAGAGGTCACTCGTGTGCAGCACTGTTTGTGGACCTCACCAAGGCTTTTGACCTGGTTGAATTTGATCTTCTCTAGGGTGTCCTTCATGGTATTCACTTCTCTGGTGATGTAATCGCGTGCTATCAAAGTTTCTTAAGTAATAGACTCTTTAGAACAAAATTGGTTCTTTCTTATCCCATACACTTCCTTTAGTTTGTGGTGTACCCCAGGGTTCAATCCTGGGGCCACTAATTTTCTCATTGTTTATGAATTCAGCCCCAGATATTTGTATTAATAAAGAGCTTACCCTCTATGCAGATTACACTGTTATCTTTTGTGTTAATTCCAGATTTGAAATTGCTCTTTCCCATCTTCAGACTGATTTTGATCATCTGCAGGATTGGTTATCATTAAATCATTTGGTGCTGAATTCACAAAAAACAAAGGTAATGTTTTTTGCTCGTCATAAGAAGGCATCTACCAACTTTACCTTAATTACTGATAGAAGGGGTAATGAAATCAAATTTGTTTCAGTTTTTAAATATTTAGGGACAACTTTAGATAGTCAGTTTTCTTTTGAACCTCATATTCAGAACCTTAGGAACACCCTGCATCAAAGGTTGGGTACTCTTTATTGGATTAAGTCTCTTTTGACCCTTGAATCCAGAAAGCTTTTAGTCCATAGTTTCTTATTTTCAGTATTGGACTATGGTATACTGCTACACACCTCCTCATGTTGTAATGTTTTGAGCTTGCTTCGAGTGATATATCATTCTGCCTTAAGATTCTGGCTAGACTTGCCTTTTTGATCTCACTGTTCTGATTTGTATAAACAATCTTATTCTTTATCTTTCGATGATCGAGTTCTTTTCAAAATTGGTACTTTCCTATTTAAAGTAAAATGTAATCTTCTTCCCCCGCTTACTTCTCTAATGTTTCCCAGGGCAATAAATGCATTATCCACTAGGTCCCAGCACAAATAAAATTTAAAAATACCATTTTTCAAGACTACTTTTGGGCAAAGATCTTTACTATTCAGAGCACCTACTTTTTTTAACAAGATTCCAACAGAAATTGTTAAGAATAATCTTATACAGTGCTTTAAAAAAAGGTTAAAATACTGGCTTTATTCAAAAATATAAATGTATCTGCCTCTGTAACTGCACTTTATTGGATTGAATGGTCTGCTCTTAAATGTATTGTTATTTTTTACTGAGTTTTTAGATTGAACTTGTCACCAGTGAAAACGGGCAATTTTTGCTCATCTGGTTTTACAATGAAAATGGGCAATTTTTGCTCATCTGGTTTTACAAGCATAAAAAATAAAAATGAAAAATGGAATATTTGAAATCAAGACCATCTTGACAAACATGAGTCTTAACACTGCCTGCTTTTAAACATTTCAGTGCTTTCTTTGCTGTCTTTTTTCTTTGTAATGGGGATTTTGAAGACTCAGTTATTTGATGTTGAGTAGTAGTATTTTTTTAGAGAAAAGGAATGTAATATGCATTGATGCAGTGGTAAAATCATCATTACATTTTAAGTAATTACATTGGGATCAGTACAAAAATGTTTATTGTCAGAATACCATGAGGTGGCAGCGACCACATACTTCACAGCTGTCAATGGTTAGAGCCTTTCAGACTTACGAACATATGAAAGTTGCCAGCAGCAAAAGACCATCCTAGTCTATCAAGGCTACTCAAAATTGCAGCTAGCTCCCTATTCAGCAGCTGCCCCACCTCTCCCCTTCCCTCTCTTTACCCTCCCATTTGCCTTGTCCCACCCATTCTTGAAGCATTGTACTGTGTTACATGCCACTACCTTAGCCAGTAGTGCATTCCACTTTGCTACCACCCTCTCTATAAAGAAATGCCTCCTTATCACCATCCTGAATCTACCCACCTCCAATCTCTTGTCATGGCCCCTAGACTAGTCTAGACCTATTCATCAAGACACAAAGTTGCCTGGTAGCCTCCAGTAATAGGATCAAGATAGTAGTAGAGATCCAAGGGAAGGTATCAGGGGCAATTGTGTAGAACCCTGTTACTTCCTGTGAGTATGTAGAAGACACACAGGGAAGGTGAGGGAAGGAACCCTGAGGGGTTACTCCTAAAGAAGACTCTTCTGCAACTTTATGGCACAGAAAGGGTCTTGTAAAAAAGGGTTGTCACCTGTGGGGGTGTTTGTAGTCTGGTGCCAAAAAAGATCCTACTAAAAAAATTGCTGATGGTGAGAGACTTTGTGTGAGACACAAAGCCATTGTCTATGGTAGGAGATAAGCTTACATTGTATGTAGAAAATCCCAGTCCGGAATGAGCTGGGGTAATTGCCAGCTGCTGCTAGGGGGTAGGCTGGAGTATACACTGTCTTGCTCTATCTAGCAATTCTGCCAGTTAATGTGGAGTCACTGATGTGAAGCACCCAGCACATGTGTAGCCTCTGGGCTTCAGCAGGAAGGCAGGCCTGGTATGTACAGTGGATCCAGCCAGGATGCAGCACAGTACCTTGCAGCAAATAGAAACATTGAATATGCTGGTAGACATGTTATGAAGTATTGTATGACAAAATGACTTAATTGCCATCAAACTGCATTGTTCCCTGCCGCATACTGCAGCACATTGTAGTAAAACTGTAGGAATCTGCATTGCATCCTGTCTGCTTCCACTGTAGTTGCTGGCCTCAAAACCAGGAAACCCTTGGACACTTGTCAGTGAATCAAAGCCAAAATGTGATGTCCATAGAGCAGTGATGCCTCTAGCATCACTAGCTGACAAGGCACTGTCATGTAAAAGCTGTGTTAGCATACTGGGGAAAGAGTATAAAGTTTGCAAAATTGAACAAGGTCTGGCCTCAGGTATAACGTTACCACTGTTGTGTGAAAAGAGGAGTAGGAGGGGTTGGGTGGCTCCTGTAGTGAGAGCAGGTTACAAATTGTAATGAAGTGACCTTAAGGTATTAATACATGTCTGGGGTCAGAGCTCAACCTCAAGGTCAGGGAAAAGTGCAATATTTATTTATTGCCATGGAACCCACTGGCATGCAGTATACCATACCTGTAGATACAGCAGGCAATAATTTTAAAATGCTCTGCCCAAGATGTGTTTGCCCCTCTTTTCAAAGGAGAAATACATTCAAACTTGTTAGACCATCTATTAGATGGCCTAAATCATCCAAAGTTTGGATCCAGAAATGAAAACAAGTGCATTTAAAATGGATGCAGCTGTGACTTGTGTCCATTGTGGACACAATTGCATCCATTGTCTGCTGCAAATTATGACTTTCTGTCATAAACAGACTTAACTTCTAAAAATAGCAGAGGACTGCCTCTATGCAGATGGATAGATTCAGACAGTCACAGTACACCCTTGTGTTTAAGTCCAAACCTTTTGAAAAGTGTCTCACTAGGCCATGCTCACCCCATTGACATCAACAGATGGCTATTACATAGAGCCAGCCTCAGATGAAAAATTCAGAGCAGCACCAGCTAATAGAATGCAATGGCTAGGAGGCTGGGGTCACAGAAGTGTAAGGAAGGGTTGCATTTATTAGTCTGCCTCGTGCAGTACAAGCTCATGTAAAGTTAATATACCTTGGCTCCAAACTGTATTAGGCCCCTTGACAATTTGCTTTACTTAAGCAATTCCTTATAGGAACTCCCAACATTCTTGTTTTCCGAGAACAGCCTGATAAGAAAGTCCACTCTATTAAAGTAGATAAATTTTAATGAGTACTCTTGCATTATAAATAAATTTCATTGGAATATTGGCATTTTCTTTTTAGATAAGCATGGCTATTACTCAGTAAATCATGTGTTTAGTTTCCTGAATGAACGAGTAAAACATTAATATTTTATTTTGGCATGCATTCTGCTCAAATATTCTTTGTCATTCTGGGAGTTACTTATTACAATATTCAGCTGTAGGTCTGCAGCTGTGGTTAATATGCATTCTGACTTGTATGAGATTTTTAAAAGAGGTAAACACAGCACTTTCTCATTGAAAGACCACCACAATAATAATACTTAGCCTTTAAATTGTGCAAGGTTGCCCTGTCATTAACTGTACTGGAAATACAGATAATTGACCAACAAAAGAGGTGCAGATATTAAATGTGAGGTATCATGGACAAGGCAGTAGTGATTTTATTCCTTTAAAGGTGACCAAATGAAGCATAAAAAATTCTAATAATTTGTTCAGTTACCCCAAACCATTGAAGTAATTTTGTAAGCCTAAACATTAAACCCGACAGAAGCACACAATGCAGACAAAGAAGAGGTAAAACAGATGTTAGTAACTAAGAACTTTAAAGAGCAAATAGCTAACAAAATAAAGTTTTAAAGCCATTAAAAATGTAACTTGTCTTTTTTTACTTTCTTCTCTTGTTGGCTATCTAAATATTCATTCTAATGCAGTATTATTTTTTACTGTGTGTTTTAAAAGCATCTGACATTTCCTACAGACTTCAAAAATACTTTGTTTTTGACATCACAGACTGTTGTCATGATACACACTATACTGTATAGTAATTTCATAAAAGGCAACTACAAGGTCAGTTGTAGACAGTCAAATCCTTTTTATTACAACAGATGTCATGGGCATCCTTCCAAGATGCATTATAAACTCTGGAAAAAATGCTGAAAATATACAATTATAAAAAAGATATTATCTAATAAATTATAATAGCCAAAACATTATGCTTACGAATGTACCTACTAAACTGCAGAGTTACTGTTTACAGAAAAGTTGAGTTATAAGGGTCATTTACACTGCCTGATCTGTACTGTTGCAAGAGGCACAGTTGAGCTTCATTGGTGCAGGTCAGACAGTGTACAGTAAACACAATGGGGAGCAATCCAGGCAGCTGCAATGTACTTCAATGGGGCACAGAGCAAGCAGTGTTTTCATGGGTTTGTGTACTGATGTAGGCATTTTTTGCTGGCAAGTAAACATGCTAGCCCCACAACACAATGTGACATGCTATGCTGTCACCTTTTCTATTTACTTTCCTGTGGTCAGCCAGAAATCAACACAGGGTCACTCCGTCCTCCCTCTGGTCCCACTCTGTAACCTTGATTCCCTTCCCCTTCATTCCCATACAGAGTACATCATCGAACAATATTTAAAAAAAATGTAACATGATTATAGATTTTGCAATGGGCCAACCAATTAACATTCAGACAGGTGTTTCTGTTAAAGTGAAGAACAGATATGCATCACAGTTACAATGCAAGGATTTCTATGAGTAGATAAAAAACCTTCTAACTTCACAGTTTAACTTCTGAACATGGCATGTAAGAGCTCGGCATGTACACAGAATAAAGAAGTGCCGCAATGCAGGAAGAGAGGGAACATCAATGCAGAGCACCGCAAACCACAGTTTAGTAAAGATGTGGAAGAGTTGATGTGGACAGAGAAGTGGGTAAGTGGTGCAGAGTACAAAACATTGAAGCTCTTCATGTAAACACACCTATAGAGTAGACGTAAGTTGGCAGTGAGAGCCATTAACAAACAGAACATTGGTAGGGAAGGGATTTCAGAATGAGTAGTTATTCTAGTTTCCTTGATGGGGTTTGGGCTTTACCATTATACTTAGTTTTCATCCATGGTAAAAAAGATATATGATTTAACAACATGAAATAACCTTAACATGCCATCCAAATTAGCAAACATATTACACTCCTATCTTTGTCTAAAATAATATTGTGGCAGAACTTAGAAACAGTACATAGCTCCCATAAGAACTCTGCTCCTTATTTAGGTCTACTATGAATGTTTAAACCATGTAGGTCTGTGTGACCTTGTTCAAATCCTCTTAAGAGTTAATTCCCTTTTATCTCAGTGGTTGGGCGAGCTGGCCTGCTCCAGTTTCCTGAATGGAGGAGCCAGCTAGCATCGGGACTGAAGGAACTTCAAGAAGTTGGATCAGAGTCTGTGAGGTGTTCATCTGGCAAGCAGTGCCTACTTCTTGGTGCTTATCCTTTGTACCAGTGTGAAGGGACCAAACATAATTTTCTGAATCATGGTGGCAGCCATTGGCAAGGATTGCCAGGAGGGGGAATCATCCACATTGTCCATCCAGTTAGAGGCTGAGAGATGAGTAAATGTTGTGAACTGTCTAAAATTGTAAACCAAAGGAGGAAGGTGATGTAACAAACTATTTAACCCCACACAGCAGTGTCCTCCTTCCCTAAATTAGGCAAGAGGTTTAAAGATATGCCTCTGTACCTCTAGTTTAGTCTGGCCACTTAAACAACTAGTGTGAGGATGCCAGCATCAGTGGGCATTAGTGCCTAAATTGGCTGTAAACATTTTTAGTACATGTGAATCTAAGGGCTGAGGTTCCTAGTTTGCCCACTGTGGAGCAAAGGGTGGGGTATGGCTTGTAGTGAGTTCAGAAGAGTGGCAGTTTGGTATTGTTGGTAGCTGTACTGAGTCAAACACTCCTTTCTGAATAAAGAAAGACTGTGCAGGGTGAAACCAGAAACTCCACTTAGTGTAAATATGGAGCCTGTTCTTACAAGCCTTAATGGGCTCATGCTACAGAAGGCCCAGTGGAAAGCGTAAATATTGGGTGATTACTGTGTGATAATCCCAATGTGAGTATAGATGGGAAAAGAAACTGATGAAAAGTTACATATGTGCCTTGGGAGCCGATGGAACAATCCCATGCATCAGCAAATGGACATCTCTACCTCATAAAATGCCTTTACTGTCACCGTTGATGTTGTGGGAGTCAGAGACTGCAATGTGTGAGACACTGTGACATTCTGCAGCTGGTTCCATTGGGTGTCTGCTCATGAGCATCAGTTTAACAAAAGGATCTTGTTCGGAAGTTTTATTCTAAGTTTGGACATTGCCCTTTGTTTTAAAATTATTCTGTGTTGTACTCCCTACTTGCCTAGCATCCTGTAAACCCTGATATGTCCTGGAATAGTTGAAGGTCACCATATGTCCAGAGGTCATGTAAGTGAGCTATTAGTCATTATGCTTTCCTCCTCTTTTACCATCAGAGATAGCCTTAGATGTCAGGAATAAAGGGATAATATTGGGGGTTGGTTGGTGGTTTGGCATTTTTCTGAAGCTCAGGGCATGTTTAGGGTGTCAGTTACAAGTTAGAACTGTTTCACGAAAAGTTAATGCATAGTGCTGATTTTCAAGATGGGGCTGTCTGGATAAATCCATGCCATTCAGAACTGTGTACAAACTCAGGGCTTGAGAGGCATGTGAGTCTGTGACACAGTTATGAAATCAGAGAGTGGTATGGCAGAGACACTGGAGTGAACCATATGCCAGGACATTAATATTGAAAGGAATTATCAACTCTTGTAGCGGATTTGAGCAAAGTTGCAAAGGGAAACTTGTCACTCCTGTGCAGGGGCTGCCTTGTGCTGCTGAAAGCTGGGAACGTGGACGGAAGCTCTGACTAGTGCAGCACCAATTTCATCGTGAACATCAGTAGCAAGAATGGCTACCCCAAGGAAAAGCATCCAAAGGTCCCATCAGAAGGCTTCGCCAGTTGTCCCAGGTGACAAGAATGGTCTGTCATCATCTGAAAAGGGACTATCCAGCATAGTTAGTTAGCTGGTTAGTTAGTTAGTTACTTTTTATTTATTTATTGAAGGTCTAGGAATTACAACCCTTTGAGTCAGAGACTCATTTGCAAAGGCTCCACATCATACATACTGTATATGAGGACAGGTACAGAGTATGACAGAATACAGAATTCTGCTCTAATACAGAAATACAGCAATAATACAGAAATACAGCACTAGGTACAGAGGCAAAGAAGTATAAAACATATGTAAGGGAACACCAAAGGTGTGTATAGTAGAGGCCTATATCGGAGACACAAACATAACTGCAGAACAGATATTTTTTGATCATTATTAGCAGAGTTTATCTGCAGTTGCAGTGAGAGTTGGATATAATGTGGCTCTGCAGCTCAGATTTTAGTTAATTAGTTTTTGTTGACCGGGAAAGAGGACAAGGCAACTTAAAACAACAACAACAACATATTCCTATTTCCACAGTGGCTTTGTGATGAAATTGAGAGGAAGAGAGAGGACTGGTTGTATGAGTCTGCCTTGGATAAAGTGTATGCCATGCATGGGTTAAATGGCCTTAGTGAGGCTGCTAGGCTGGAGGGAGCCCAACGGGAGGCAACATCCATTCTTAGTAGCATGAATAAGGGGCTGACCTTTACTAAGAACTATGCCTTACCACAAGATATGGATGGGTGGAGATTTCATTATAGTGAGGAATCCTGACATTCATATGGTGTCCCTTGCACTAAACTAGAACCAGCTCTTACTTTCAGACCAAAGGGGAGCTTTCTTCTGCTTTCTTCAACTTTACCACCAGATGACCAAAGGACACCCACCAGCAGGTGTTGAAAATCTTCAGTGAGAGGTTTGCTTCTTCATTCCCTGACTTCAGCATTGATGACAGCATATCCTGCAACACCTACACACTGGTAAAAGGGAAGCTGTAGGGGTCACCTGAAGCCTTTTCAAAGATTAATTTGTTGTTCAATTTCACCATTGGTGGGGACCCCATATGATGTTTTTCTGTTTGTTCCTGCTTTTTTTGAAGATTCTCCATCACCTGATTTCACCTTGGGTGGCTACCTCTGTTGACACCTTTTCCATCCTTCTGGGGACCTGCAGCATCTGAGATACTGGGCCTGAGATTCTAAGAGGTATCAAATGGTGAAACTGAAGCTTTTTTCCTTTCTATTTTCTATCTGTGGAAAAATACACTAAGGATCTGTCCACTACCTGAACACGTTTATCCTATGAGGTGTTGACTCTTTGCTCACACCTGTAATATTTACTACTTGCAGTTTCATTATTTGGACCATTGGGGATACCTTACCTCCTCTTGAAAATTGATAATGACTACTAGGAGTACTATAGGTACGAGTAATTCCCCTGATGAACATATAGATAAGTGATTCTTAATGAGTTGTATGTGATGTTCTTTATCCAGGGAAAAAAAAAACTGGTTACACAGAGCCTGGCTGGGGTTTGCCAGTCTCCCAAAAGAATTGTTCGTAAGTCTAGTTATCTATTATTAATGTATACCTGCTACAGTTAAATGTTCTGCATTGAGCTGGAGGTTCTTGTTTTTGGGGGCCTTGGTAATAAATGTGTTTTGTGATAGTTATATTAAGCTGTTGCATGGTTCATGGAGTGGGTCTTCCCACAGCCATGGTAAGGGCTGTCATACGTGCCATATTAAGGTATGGGAATGGTATCTAATGCTTGGTGAAATCTTTTAAAATGAAGGGTATATAAACAACTGCTAGTGTTGCTACACTGTGTCTGCTTAGTTTAGCACTCAGCCAAAGGTGTGTTTGTTTTGACCAGGTATAGAACTGATGTGCCACTCCTGGTCATTTGGGCACAGTGCACCAATGGACCTGGAGGGTGGGGCTATCAGAGAAGGATTGAGGGTTAGGACCTCAGGCTCAATGGATCCTCATTTTTGTTTTGGATTATGAGATACTGGGCACTACTACTGTGTTGCATGGCAGCCTTAATTCTGTCTGGGCTCTGATGGAGGGGACAACACAACTCCCTTTTTCATGGGAGCTTGGAGAAGAAAGCTGCACCCAATGCCTTAGATGCTTTTTGAAGGCATGGAGCTTCAAAGGAAGATGTGTGTGTAGCCCCTATAAGGAGCTCTGTTCCTTCTTTAGAACTACTAGGTCGGTCTGTTAAGATACCACATAGGTCTGTGTGACATGGGTAAAATCCTCTAAATGGATAATCCCTTAGAGTCTCATAGGGCTGGACAAGCTGGTATACTCCAGTTTACTGAGGGGAGGAGCCAGCTTGCTTGTGGCTGAAAGAGCTATGGGAATTTGGATCAGAGTCTTGGGAGTGATCAAAAGGCAAGCCGTGTCTGCTTCTTGGAGCAGAACCTCTGTTCCAGTGTAAAGGGACCAAAAAGAACTTGCTGAATCAAGGCAGCTGCCATTGGCATGTATCGCCAGGAGGGGGAATCATCCATAACTTCCATCCAGTTAGAGGCTGAGAGATAAGTAGAAGTTATGAACTGTCTGGAACTGCAAACCCAAGGAAGAAGGTGATGTAACAAACTGATTACCCCCAGTACTGCACAAGTCCCCAGGACTGCACACAGCACCCATCGGTGTCACCCATCCCTGCATTATTCAGGAGGTTTATATATACACTGTATATCCCTGTAGCTCCAGTTCAGTACACCCATGTAAACACATAGTGTGCAAAGGCCAGCACCAATCACTATCAGTGCCTAAAGTGTGCTGAAAGCTTTTGCAGTACAGTATATGTGAATCTAAAAGCTGGATTCCATGGTTTTCCCCACTGCAGCAGGGCAGGTAGAGTGTGACTGGTACCAAGTTCAGGGGAAGTAAAGCCTGATTCCCTGGGAAGCTCTACAGAACCAAATTCCCCTGCATGTATAATGAAGGACTGTGCTGCCTGAACTTCCCGTTACTATAAATATGGAACCACTTCATAGAAGCCTTTGGAGGCTCATACTACATGGACCATGTAGATAGTGCAGATCCTAGGTGGTTGCTGTGTGATAATCCCAATGTGAGTTCAGGTGGGAAGATAAATTGTTTTTTTCAATCACAAGAGTGCAGTGTGCATATTTATGGAACACACACTATACAAACAGAGGAGAGAAATAAGCATGTACCTCAACTGGAACTTGAATCTAGGCCACCCAGGAACACCATTCTAGTTGCACCACCAGCTGTGCCACCTAGGTAACTGGAAAGTGTGCCATCCTGGGAAATATTACTCTTTCTCAAATGCACAACCTGGTGCTGCAGAGGCAATTACATTTTCTACTGCAAGAGTGCGATGTGCATATTTATGGAACACATACAAACAGATGAGAGAAAGAAGAAAGTGCCTCACTTGGGGGCTGCACAGAATACCATTATGGTTGCACCACCAGCTGTGCCACCAAGACAACTGGAAACTGGACCGTGCTGGAGCACATTACTCTTTCTCCAGTGTACAACCTTGCATTGCACAGGAAATTACATTTTGAATTGCAAGAGTGTGGTGTGCATATTTATGGGACACATACAAACAGAGGAGAGAAAGAAGAAAGTGTCTCAGCTGGGACTGGAACCGAGGCTTCCCAGAATACCATTTTGGTTGTGCCACTGGCTCAGCTCAGGTGTAATAGTCTCCGTGGTGCGTGGTTGTGCATTGGATAAAGAGTAATGTGCTCCAGGACAGCTCAGTTTCCACTTGCCTTGGTGATGCAGCTGGTGGCACAACCAGAATGGAATTCCTTGTGGCCTGGGTTCAAGTCCTATGCTGAGGCACTTGCTTCTTTTTCTCCTCTGTTTGTATGTGTTCTATAAATATGCACACCACACTCTTGCAATTGGAAAGAGTTAATTGTGTGGTGTCAGGTTGTGCATTGGAGAAAAAGTAATATTTCCTGGACAGCCCAGTTTCCAGTTGCCTTGGTGGAGCAGCTGGTGGCACAACCAGAACTGTATTCTGTGGGGACTGGGTTCAAGTCCCAGCTGAGGCAGCTGTTTCTTTCTCCCTTCTTTTTGTATGTGTTCCATAAACATGCACACCACACTCTTATGATTGAAGATGTAATTGTTTGTGTTTCACAAGGCTGGGTATTGGAGAAAGAGTGATGTGCTTCAGGATGGCCCAGTTTCTTGTTGTCTTGGTGGCATAGCTGGTGGTACAATTGGAATGGTATTCTGGGTGGGTTGGGTTCAAGTCCCAGCTGAGGCACTTGCTTCATTTTCTCCTTTGTTTTTAAGGGAATGGAAATTGACCATGTGTGCCTTCAGGGTTGTTTGAACCACCCCAGACATTCATCAAATGGACTTTTCTACCATATGAAATGCATTTACTGTCACCCTTGGTGATGTGGGATTCAGAGACTGCAATGTGTGAGACACTGTGACATTCTGCAGCTGGTTCCATTGGGTGTCTGCTCATGAGCATCAGTTTAATAAAAATCCTGTTTTGAAGTTTTATTCCAAGATTGCACATTGCCCTTTTTTTGAAAAGCATTCTGGGTTTTACCCACACCTTGTCTTGCAGCCTGTAAGCCCTGATGTATCCTGGGGTAGTAGGATGTCACCATTTGCCCAGAGGTCAAGTGAGTGAGTTATTACTGTGTATGCTTTCCTTCCTGTTTTACCATCGGAGTTACTTCTAGTGACCAGGAAATTAGGGCATTCAAGTATAACATCATATGCCACAACAATGAAATCAAGGCAAAAGATAATTTTCTCTGGGGATCTGAGAAGGATAGAGGGATTTTTTTCAAGAAGATAGAAGGCTATTTTTGTAGTCACTCAATGACTTAAACCTTTTAGTCCTTTGTTGGCTTTTCATTCAGAATTCAGCCAAGGGAAAGTATAGATTTTCTGTGCAAATGTGGAATAAGCTACCTAGTGTACAGTAGACATCACATGATAAAAGAAGTTTACACTGAGATTGATCAGGTGACATGCCATATTTGTGAGGAGAAGCTCTAGTATTAGATGGCTATATGAAAACAGTGGCTCAGGTGGGAATCCAATATTTTAGTAGGAAGAGGATTAAATGATGTGCTACCTATATTAATCCTCTTGAATTTACACAAGGACCTGTTTTAACAATGAAAGAGCCCACTTTACCTTAAGCAAGCAGCTTTTCTGTCTGATCTTTTTTTAGCGCAAATGTCAATTCTGTATCTCAGAACTCTTATACAGAGCCCCGCAGCACCCTGCTGGTCAGTTTCTCTAATGATGGGAGAATGACCTGAGGGGTGCCACAGGGCTCAATGCTAGGACTGGTCATCTTTAATGTCTTCATAAGTGACATTGCAGAATAACTGGTAGGGAAAGTATGCCTTTTTGAAGATGATACCGAAATCTGTAAGACAGTGGACACTAAGGAGGGAGTGACAGTTAGGGTTCCATCTCACAAATATAATGCAAACACCAATCAGTGAACAACAGCTCTTTATAACTTCTCCAATTGTTATTATTATTGACCAAAAGTGGGCCAAGTGGACCATTTCTGTTGACAAGTCTGTAATCCCAAACATTTTTGCTGGCTTCTGTCAGCTTTCTCAAGGGAACTCCTTACTCATTTATGTTTAAAATGTGTGTTAATATGCAGGAAAACTTTTCCCTTGAAAAGGCTGACAACAGTCAGGAAAAAAAACATTTGAGATTACAAATTTGGTGCCCAAAGCAAGAATAATAAAAATGCAAGAAGTTAAAAAGAACTGTTGTTCAGTGGTTGATATTTGCATCATATTTTTGAGATTAAAATGTTCTTTGCTAACATCTTGGTGGACTACCACAATACCTGGACCCTGGGTTGACCATTGAGGATGCTAATTCCTGTTTGGCAAGTTTGGGTTCAATGCCAAAATGTGCAGAATCATGCACCTAGAGCATAGGAAAACAGGAGTTGAGTGTAAGATGGGGAGGCACTGACAGTTAATAAGCAAGAGAGTGGCCTTGAGGATATTGTAAATGATGGAAACATAGAAATAGTCAACAGATAAGGACTGCTAGGCCCAACTAGTCTGCCTGTAAGCCCTACCCTAGTATGCAGCTACTGACCCTACCTGGTTAATGGTCAATGATGACCTCAAAGTGGCAGGGCAGTGTGACACAGCAGTGGGTGGGGCTACTGGGATGCTGAGATTCATAGTAAGGAGTATCTCCAACATGAAGGGGGAGTTGGTGTTGCCACTGTATTCTTAACAGGTGACACTTCACCTGGAGAATTATGTATAGCTCTGGAGCTCACACCTCAGAAAGGGCACAGACAGTGTGGAGGCAGTCTATAGGAGGGCAACTAAAATGGTACAGGGGTTGCAAAAAATGCCGTAAGAGGAGAGACTGAAGGATCTGAAACTGTACATCTTTGAAGAAAGTAGAATGAAAGAGGACTTGACAGAGATCTGCAAGTACCTCACAGGGGTGAACAGGGTGCTCAAGGGGAGTCTCTTTTAACTGAGAAAGAGCACCAGTCTCAGGAGGCATGTGATAAAGCTGGAAGGAAAAGTTTACAAGGAATATGTGTAAGTACTACTTCAATTAAATGGTGCTAGACACCTGGAACAGACTGCAAATGGAAGTAGTGGAGGTGAAAACAGTGGTAGCCATTAAGCAAGCATGGGATGGACATAGGAGAGTATTGGTTAATATGAAGGAAGGAGGGATGGTCGGCAGAAACCAGTTAGGGTCTATGGATACAGACTAGGCAGGGAATATCTGGGCAGACTTAGTGGTCCAAGCTTTCCTTTTCTGCCGATAAATGTTATGTTTCTGAGTTACTCATAGCTTTTGTTTCTGAGTTAGCTTAGTTCCTAACTCTAATCTCCGTATGGTAGCTCATTCTAACTCTAATGTCTGTGTGGTGGCTCATCAGGGATACAGATGTTGTGCTGTGGAGATTGTGGAGGTTGCTGAAGCTTAAATGCTTAATGGTTCAAAGGCTTATTATGTTTTTGAAAAGGTATACCACCGATTTACTAACTCTGTAATTTTACCTGGTCTCTTGTATACTTTTTCTCAATTCTTTAGTTTCTTTCAGTCACTTTCTTTCCCACAGGAAGAGTGACCAACCAACTGACTGACCGTTTGGTGGTGTTGATGTTACTGTGGTGGCCAGTGGATTTTGGGCCTTGGATAGGCTTGGATAGGCCTAGAGACTGTGGAACATCTGAGAGCTTTTCTAGCTTTTTCAGAGATAAGCAGTAACTAGCAGTGGCTGTGTCACCTGGTCTGTGGGGAAGAGTTTGGAAGAAAAGTATTGCAAGCGGTGGTAGAAGAGACATTGAAGGACAAAAGAAAGACACAAGGACTCTGGGTTTTTGGAAATGCTGGAGAGATTCGGGATTCCATTGCTGATCTGATTTTATTTTTTATTCACATTTGTTTTAATGTAATGTTGTGATGGCTTGGTGAAAACAAGATTTCAGTATTTAAATTTTTGGTTTTTTATTTTATTTGTGTGATTGGTGTGATTTGCTTTTTTTCTGGAGGCACATGTCTTAAGGTTTTTAATTCAGATGGTTTCTGATGTAATCGTTAAAATATATAAAGTCATTATATTTGTTTTTGCCTTTTTAGAAAGATAAATTATATTTTTAAACTTAGGTTTGAGTTTCGTGCCAGTGAAGAAATCTGATTACCTGATTGACTCTCATTCCTCACATGGGCAGCGCTATATCTGCGTATGCACGGCATGTTTGAATCAGATCCATTTTGGCTGTGAGCAGTATGGACCTATTGGTGTTTGCTGAGGCAGAACCTTGAGTCTGCAGCATCTGTGCTTTTGCTGATAAGCTGTTAGCTTGCCATTTTTCATGGGAAACTTTATCCTTACGTGAAATTTCTGGTGTGTGTATGAATATGCACCTTTTCAAGTAAGTTGTTAGTTTTAGGGGTCAGAGATAAAATATGTGTTTTCCAAGTAGTAATAAGAAGGCAAACTAAATAATAATTTAAAAACTAATTTATTGAAAGTATCTGATTTGAAAAGCAAAGTATCTTTATTAAACCTGATAGCTGGAATCAGTTGGGTTTAGTGTGGGCTATTCAGAATGATATAGTGGTTTAGTGACAGTTTGATACTACTGTTAATATATTACTGACTGCTCATTTGTTGGTATTATAAACACTACCACTGACTAGCTAGTCATTGATATTATAGATTTTTAATTAAATTTAAAGGGGTCTCTAAAGAGACAGTATTTATATTTATACTCCATATATGCTTTTTTTTCAAGGATTTCCTGGGAATCTTTGGAAAATTAAATGAACCTATAGAGGCTGTTAAGTTCAACAGGATTCAAAGAATGTATTCTGATAAAAGTGTGCACAAGAAAAGGTGCAAAATAAGGAGTCCCCTTTTTATGAAAAAGGAGATTTTTTTCTAAATTTTGGGCTTTGGCTGCTGGTTTAAATTGCTATTTAAATTCCTGGTTAATAGAAATATAGAAAAATAGAATTTGACAACAGATAAGGACTGCTTGGCCCACCTAGTCTGCCCATTTTCCTACCTAATAGATAAGCTACAGATCCTACTTAACCAACAATAGGCAGTGTTTTGGAAGTAATAACAGTCTGCACTTTGCTTGTGGCACCTTGTAAGAACAAGTACAGTAAGAAACTAATTGGAATAAACTGCCAACCAGACTGCGAAGGAAAACTTTATCCAAGAATCCTCTTAAAGAGGATACTGTATGGGATACTGGCACAGTTATATAAATTAGATAAGTAAGAGATTGTTACCCATTACTATTTGTGTGTTTGTTCCCATTCTGACAAGGATTTAGCTTAATTTTTCAATTTGATAATAGAACATTTTGTTTGGTTGAAAAAGGTAAGAGATGGCAACAAGAGCTGCAGGAAGAAAAGAGCAGTTAATCGAGTAAGCTAAAAAAAGGAAAAATACCCTGGTAAAGGGGAGGACTGATGAAATGGTAAAAAAAAAGGAAAAAAAGATAACTAGCTATATTCTGGCCACAGGGAGCCATCTGAATGTGGTTGATGATAAGAAGGTACTCAGAATAGAGAATGTCTCCTTGCCTCCTCCACTTCCTTTTCCCCTTTGAGTTCCTCACCAATAAGTGGCTTATGGGGGACAAGTTCCCTGCAAAAAGAACATCTGATTATGAAATCATTTAGATGGCTAGAGAAAGAAAATTATATCCAGGAAGGGTCTTCAACTAGCGCCCTAACCTTAGAGGTAGAGGAGAAAGGAATAGGGTGTAGCATGGTGAATTATTTCAAAAATAAAAATGAAAATATGGATACAGAACAACAAGGAGCAGTTAGGAATAAAGATAAATCTAATGGGAAAGGGAAATTAATGATAGATGCCTCACATCAGTGCCCCAGTAGATCTTTCCTGGGCGAATTTGAGGCCTTTTTAACCCCATATATTTTATGACCTAAACTTGATCCCCCTTCAGAATTCCCCCCAGATATTCCACATATAATCCAGAAAAGTTCTTCTCAGACTTTAGTGTCAGAAGACACCCCTCAGCTTGGGCAAGTAAAGCAATTTTGGATCTGTTAAGTGAAATTAGGAATGGAATTGTGTTGAATAATGAGCTTCTTATTAACGTTACTACCTTAATTAGTTCACAAATAAATAAAGAGAAAGAAAATGTTTTAACAGATAATTTACAACCAACTAAAGAAATTAACAATACTAAAGTGAAAGAAATGGATGTGAGAAAAGCTTATAGAGAAATAATTAGGCAAATCACAAAAGAAATAGGTAGGAAAGAAGTTGAAGAAATGCAAGCATTAGTATTAGATCTCCATAATAATAGGAAAGCACAGAATAAAAAGAGACAACAACCTGAGGAAAAGGAAGTGCAGCTGAAATTAAATCATAAAAAGAGAGATCTTTCAGAACATGATGGGATAACCAATTCTAGAGGGAAAGCTAAGGGATTTCCTAAGATAATACAAATGACTGACAATGGAGAAAATAGGAATTATAGACTTATAGAGGAAGTGATGGAACATCAGAACGAAAGCAGTAGTGGAAAAATAGGTAAAGACATCGGAGAACATCAATATGATATGGAGCAGAAGAAAGAGCAGAGGATAAAGAATGGAGAAATATTACCAACAATTTTTCTAGAGGTATACCAAAGGCTAAAAATGAAAACCCTATGACTTTGAAACTGGCGGTATAATATTTATAAGGATATATTGGGAAATAGAATCAATTGAAATGATTTAGGACCAACATATAGATATCATGGTGAAAAGAAAAGGGGTGGATATTCCTTGTTCTAAAAAATAATAGCATAAGGATGAAAATTCTGGATGTAAAAGAACAATTAAAAAAGTGGGGAATAAAGGCAGATGTTTCTATCCCCCTATGAAGGAAGTCCCTTCAGAAACAGAAACACAAACAGAAACAGCTCTATTGAAACAGAAAGTAAATATATTAAAGTCAGGAAGAAATAAGAAATATCAGAACATCTTTGAATTTATGAAACCAGTGGTTACAATAGAACATAATAACCCACAGGAAGAGACCTTTGGGAAAATAATTAGAGGAAGTCATCAGAGAAGTATAAGAATAAATAACAGTGTGATACTAGAAGAAACCCTCCAGAGTTTAGCTTCAATAGACTTGGATTCAACCTGTTCAGAAGTAAAGAGAGATAATATAGAAGAAACAGCAGAGTGTGAAATGATGATTGAAGAGTTGGAAGAATCAACCTGACATCTAAAATCTGGAGAGGTTCAAAATTATCTGAGAATTCTCAGCTGGAATATAGCAGGTACTTCTTGTAAACTAGGAAATAATGCAATAATTGGTCTTCTTCAACAAATGCATATTATCATGTTACAAGAAACCTGGGTAGATAAAGTTGGGTGTCATTTTGGTGGTTATCAGGGTTGGCATATTTATGTCAAAAGAAGGACAACATTTGGTAGATCAGCTGGAGGCATTAGTACTTTTGTTAAGATAAGTGATGAATTGACATGTTTATGTATCTGGAGTGACACATTTTTTTTATACAAGC
Organism: Neoceratodus forsteri; assembly: GCA_016271365.2. Lineage (NCBI taxonomy): Eukaryota > Metazoa > Chordata > Ceratodontiformes > Ceratodontidae > Neoceratodus > Neoceratodus forsteri. The sequence continues at coordinate 424,060,253 of CM057451.1, forward strand.
TTTTGAAATCCAGATAAAGCAGAAAGTGGAATGTATATTGATAAATGTTTATCTGCTGCCTGACACCAAGGCATCTCCCATACATCTTAGTTTGGACACTCTGGCTAATTTACTGGAAGAACTACAGAATAAGTATATTGTCAAAAACCTTTTTGATTGCAGGGGATTGTAATGCAAGTGTTGGAATAGATATAGAAGAGAAGTGTACAAATTAGAATTTAGATCATATCTTTTCAATATCTCTGAGAAACTCTATGGATAAAAAGAAAAATAAAGCTGGAGAAAGATTATTACAAATTATGAATACATTAAATATGCACATTTTAAATGGAAGATGCCATGGCGATACTCTAGGCAAATGCACTTTTGTCTATAAGCAGGGACAATTTGTGTTGGATTATGTAATTATAGATGTATATTCAGTTAGTAAAATACACAAAATGAAAGTGATGGATCTATGGGACAGTGATCATAGACCAATTCAGGTATCGTTGGAAAGTGAGTTTCTGTTAAGAGAAAATATGACAAATAATGGGTGGACTGATAAAATTATGGAAATTAGAATTGGCAAATTAATAAAATGGCAAAAAGTAAATCAAGAACTATTAAGAAACTTCATTGTATCAGAAGAAATGGAAAGTTTGAAGCAAAAATGTGTGACTGACCTGAGAGATGCTCTAGAAGTTGTGAGAACAGGTGATCAGTTAGACATATTATTTGGCTTTCATCAGTCTGTTGAATGGAAGATTTTAAAAGAATTGGCAATACATTCCTCTTGAAGAAGCACAAATAAAAATGTCCATGGAAAAGAATGTTATGATAAGGAATGTATGCAAAAAAGGAGGCTGATACAAAAGGTAGGCAGATGTATAGTTAATAATAATAATATAGAATCCAGAAAAGCACTTAAAAATCTAAAATTGGAATATAAAGATCTGATTTTATCAAAGAAAAAACACCATCAGGAAGACTTATGGAGTATGTTACAAAACTCCATTAAGCGGATAGATGGCAAGCCTTTTTGGAGGATAATGGCCCAAGGCACAAAAAATACTAGAAATAACATATTGACAGTGATACCATCAGAAGACTGGACCAACTATTATAAGAAACTTTTTTTTATAGAGAAGGGATTCAAAGATTAGAATATATAAGAAAAAAAGTTAATGAAAATTACTGATTAGATTTTACAAAAGAAGAAATTATAAATGCTATAAAATCACAAAAGAAAAATAATGCTGCTGGCACCGATAGTATCAGTGCTGAAATGTATCATAGTGACCCGAATTGGTGGGCAGACCTTTTACTCTGTCTTCATAGGAATATTGCAAAATATATGAAGCTTCCAAATGGCTGGCAACAGGGAACAATAATTCCCATATATAAAAAAGTTCCTATGGAGAATAATGAGAATTATAGACTAATTACTCTTTCAAATATCAATCAAAAATATTTTATAGATTGACATTGGTAAGAATAATTTATTGGACAGAGTCTAATAAAGTTAAGTCAGAAGTACAAGCTGGTTTCCGAAGAGGTAAATCTACAGTGGACCAGATCTTTATATTGAGACACATATTGGAAAAATATATTGTGATGAAAGAGACAAGAATATATGCTCATTTTTATTGATATTAAGGCAGCCTTTGACTCATTAAATCATGAAACACTTTGGGCACTTCTGAAATCTAAAGGTATGAATGATAAACTTCTAGAAGTGATAACACTTTTACATAAAGAAAATGAGATTTTAGTTAGATATAACAAAGAAGGAGATATGACAGCACCCATTAAAGTAAACATGGGGTGAAACAGGGATGCATTTTGGCTCCCACTTTATTCAACCTCTATACAGAGGTTTTGGTAGAAGAACTAAAACATGTGGACACATTCCCACCAAGAATAAGTGGGGAAGGTGTCCAACTGCCATTGTATGCAGACAATGCAATGTTGCTTTCACAGACAAAAACAGGCCTAAAGCGGACTATTGCTGCATCAATGGAAATTTTTGGGAAATTACATCTTATAATTAATCAAGGTAAGACCAAAATAGTGATAGTTTGAAAAGACAAAGCTAATAATCTGACAGATTGGAGGATAGGTCATTTGAATACTGAAGAAGTAAGTAGCTTTTGTTATTTAGGAGTCACTTTAGTAATAATTTGAGTTGGAAAGATCAAAGAGAACAAGTAGGTAATAGGACAGTGAAGGCATTGAATGGTATCAGACATTTCTCAAACACTATAGCCACTAATTCACTGCTGGCACAATTCAGATGCCTTACAATGAAAACTAAGGCCCAGATGTTATATGGTCTGGGGAATAACCTACAACCATGAATTAAAAGATTTAGAAGTAATTCAAAATAATTACTTTAGAAATCTTTTGGGTCTACCCAGTTATGCATCAGTGGCTGGGGTAAGGTTAGAAACTGGAACTTTTCCAATATATACCAAAACTATAAAGAGAGCCTTGCTTTATTGGCAAAAAATTTGGTTAGTGGAGGAAGGAAATGTTATTAAAAAATGCTGAGAAGAAGCAAAGACATGGGCTAGGAATAAACAATGGTCTTAGTTGGGAATATTAAATCAAGAATTAAATAATAATGGTTTAGAATATAACTATAATTATGGGGACTATACCAACCCAGTAAGTTTTGTAAAGAAAGCTATACAACATATAGAGGACTGCTAAACATTGATATTTTAGTAGAATGAGAGATTCATGCTTAAATGACCCTTTAAAATTTAAGTCAAAATTTGGAATGGAAAATATTTACTTAAATGTGAGCAAGTGAAACAAAGAAAGGTGTTAACTAGATTGAGATTCAGAATTATTTCAAGTTGGCAAGTTCGGAGAAGTAATGTACATCCAATTATGTGTGAAGGCTGTAAGAAAGAAGTGCTGTCCCGTAAACATTTATTATGTGAGTGTGAAGCTTTTGTACAGGAGAGGAGCTTGTATATTGATCAGTGTTTTAAAGATCTGGAACAGATGAATAATAAGCAAAAAATGATCTTGCTACTAAGTTGTGAAAATATAAAACAAATATTCACACTTGCAAGTTTTGCACAAAAGATTGCTAAGAAACTAAACTGGAATGTATAATTGATTTTTATGACATGTTTGATGTAATAATGTGTAGTGGCTACATGTTGAATTTGTATCTGATTTTTTGTATGTGAAAAAAATATTTATATATGTACAGCAAAATAAAAATGTAAACCTTTTTGAACCTTTTGATACAAGAGTACAACAAAAATTAACACATTCCACTGCCAACATAAACAAACTCTAACCAGAGCTGACAGGGCTGCAGCCGAGGAATTTGGGGTAAAAATAGTAAACATTTTTTTTTGAATATTTTTACACCAGGGGCTGGATATTCAAACTGCGCCATTCTGAGGCGCAAGCCCTTGAGCTGCGCAAAATAGTTGCACAAGGGTGTGGCCGGGGCGATATTCAAAGGAGTTGCGCTATTGAGCAACTCCTTTGAATATCACCCCCCAGCCACAGCCACTGTGCATGACACAGTGGAACTTTAAGCCACCGCAAGTTGTCAGAGTGGAGCATTCAACTTGCGGTGGTGCAAGTACCGATAGCATGCATGCGCTAAAATCGCGATATTCAAAAAAGTGACATGCAAATGGGGCCATAATTCATGCAAGCGCAGGGGGCCATTTGCATCTGATTATGGCCCCATTTGCATGCCACAGAACGTAGGTGCGCCTCGATCCCCGAGACTTGCGCTGGCGCCTGTCAGGGCAGCAGCCGCCGGGGACCGACGCACTCAAGCCCGGATCGCTGGCAGCAATGTGGCTCCCCCACCTCCTCCCGTACATATCCCTGGTGGTCCAGTGGACCGAAATGCCCGATCGCGGGCAGAAAGTAAACGGACCCCCGAACAGCTCCTTGTGCCCGATCGCGGGCAGAAAGTAAGGAACCCCCTGAACAGCTCCCTTGTGCCTGATGGCGGGCAGAAAAGCGGAACCCCGAACAGCTCCCTTGTGCCTGATGCGGGCAGTAAGTAATTGAACCCCCCAACAGCTCCCTTGTGCCCGATCACAGGCAGTAAGTAAATTAGACCCCCCCAACAGCTCCCTTGTGCCCCATCGTGGGCAGTAGTAGATGAAACCTCCCCAAAACATCTCCAGTCATCGCATGCAGCCTATACGAGAGTGACAGTCCAGATTTGTGAATGATTCACAAATCTGGACTGTCATGTATGGTGCATACGCATGCCCATTGGCTCTTGCCTGCACCACTGGGCGGCAGCCCCACCGGCAGTCAGTCGGGCGGCAGCTTACGGCAGGTGGTGGGATGCTGCCGCCGCCGCTGCCGGGGAGCGGGTGGTGGGCTTCGCGGGTGGGTGGGTGGGGGACACTAGCCACCAGGAGATGTTTTGGGGAGGGGGTTTCAATTTACTTACTGCCCATGATCGGGCATTTCAGTCCACTGGACCACCAGGAGATGTTTGGGGTGGGGAGGGGTTTCACTTACTTACTGCCTGTGATCGGGCACAAGGGAGCTGTTCGGGGTTCTGTTTACTTTCTGCCCACGATCGGGCTACTGGGAGCTGTTTGGGGTCCATTTACTTTCTGCCCGCGACAAGTATTTCGTCCACTGGACCACCAGGGATGGAACGGGAGGGGGAGTTATTAAACATACCACCCGCGATCGGGCATTTCCGTCCACTGGACCACCAGGGATGTGAACTGGAGGGGGAGCCACATGATGCCCGCGATCAGGCTGCTGGGGGGCACAGGGACTGAGTTGGGGCCAGCCACAGGTGGCAGCTGCTGTGGTTGCGCCTGCACACAGCAGCTCACCCTGGTGGCCCTCGACGAAGCCTTTTTTTTTTGGGCTCAAAGTCCTGCAGGCTCAGGATGGGGGTTGCACCTGCACAACTCTGCACAGCCCGGCTGAATATCATGCTATGCAGTTTATGCATGGTTCTTCCCCCTCCAGTTGAGCATGCATTCATTTGCATTGCGCTGTTGCTCAGCCTGTTTTCAGTGGCGCAACTGCCTCCTGCTGAATATCGCAGAATGGCTCAATTTAGGACTTGAGCATGCGCAACCCTGTTGCGCATGGCGCAACCCTTTTAAATATCTGGCTCCAAATGTTCAACATAGGTTTGTTATGACTCTGCTTCATTAAGAAGGACAGAGAAAATTTTCAACTCCTTGCCTAAAGGTGATTTTTTGCACAGGGACTGTGAAATCAACTTTAAGGAGGCAAAAACACATACTGGGCAGCAGTTGAAAAATGACCGTTGTCACATTCATGAGATGCTGTAAAGAAATGGCTATGTTGAAAATCTAGGGTAAAAATGTTGAATATTACCAAAGTTATGATATAACAGAGGGACTTACCTGAAAGCAGGATGCCAAGGGGTAGCCCTGGGGAAAGGTCGTCCACTAATGTACCTGTAAAATAAAAGATAAGCATTTGTCAATGCCGAATGTTGGCTTGCTGGCATTGGCATTGGTAGTGCAGGAGTTAGAGAGATGCATAATAGGAATGGCAGTGAAGTATTGAACTGATGCCAACCTGCTCCCATGCTGCAGAGACTGACAGGCATTAGGGTGTCCCTTTGGGTGTGGGCCATAGTGCTCATGCCATTTCACCTCTCCTTATCCTGCAGACACCGACAAGTGTTGCCGGTGTGCACTGGGGTCTTCCGAAGTTACAAGGGTGTGTGGGAAATAAGCAACGCATGCTTGGAACACTGCCATTTTATGGGTGTTCGGCACCTAATTTTCAACATAGGCATTTTAGCACCTCTGCTCATGTACAGTGTCACTGTTATTTCCTCAAAGTGTCCCAAGAAGTGATTTCACATAGCGACCAAGCTATTCTGCGCCAGAAGTGCAAAAACACATTTTGGGCAGGATATGTGAAATGACAGCTGTACTGTTCATGAAGAGGTGTGGAAAAATGGCAATGGTGAAAATCCAGAGTGAAAACATCACAAATGCACGATGGTACAAGCAAGTGTGCAATCTGCCAACGCACGCTCGTAACACAGTCATTTTAAGGAGTATCATCACCAAAATTTCAACATAGACATTTTAGGAACTCTGCTCATGAACTGTGTCACTGTCATTTTCATAATCTGGCCCAAACACTGATTTCCCACAGTGACTGTGCTATTGTGTGCCGAAAGTGTGGAAACACATTTTGGGCAGGATGTGGAAAAGGACAACTGTACTGGTCACAACGAGGTGCACAAAAATTGCAATGCTGAAAATATGGTGTCAAAATATTGTGAATGCATGAAGTTACGAGCCTACCTATCAAATGCACAATGTAAGCTCGTAAAACAGGCATTTGTTGGATTTTTTCACCAAATTTGGAACATAGGCATTTTGAGAGGCCACCTCATGAACACTGGCACTGTCATTTTGTTAATTGGTCCTGAAAGGTGATATCACTCAGTGACTGTGAAATCATCTTTTGAGGCCAGTTAAAGCCATGACAGTGATAGAATTCATGAGGAGGAGCCCCCAAAACCCTATGTTGAAAATTTGATGCCTAAATTCCAACAAATGCCAGCGATATGCAGCAAAGTTGAAAAAACCCTATTCATTCCATTATACAGCTTACCGGCATTTCCTCAGTTCGCGGTCAGCTTTGAAGAGTGCAGACATGTTCCCGGTCCACCGAAGATCATCGTGCCAGACTCCAGAGGTAAGTATGGGGTTAGGGGGGTGTGGGGAGGCAGGGTGCTGATGGGTCGGTGCGGTGGGGGCAGGAGACTACTAGGGACCTTTTCTTGTTACAGGGTAGAAAAAACACTAACATTGTGGGACAGTTTTTCCTTTTCAGAGAATTTGGCAAACTGGGGTGGGCTCCCAGTGCTACCTAACTGACGGGGGGGTTGCTGCAGCTGACGGGGATTGGGCACCCTCGTTGGCAGACAATGGGGGTTGCTGCAGCTGACGGGATTGGGCACCCCCATCGGCAGACAATGGGTGGGTAAACTTATGCCGACAGGGATTGGGCACCCCTGTCAGCACACAATTACAGTGGGGGGAGGCAAGATCCGAGGGGGATTGGGCACCCCCTCAGCATATAAGAAATGTGGGGGAGGCGGATTTATGCCAACGGGGATTGGGCTCCCCCTTCTGCACACAATGAAAGTGGGGGGGAAGCAAGAACTGAGAGGGATTGGGCACCCCCCTTGGCATATCGGAAATGGACAGGGCTGCTGCATGCCAACAGGGAGTGGGCTTCCATGGCAGCAAATTTCAGCAGCCACAGAAAGCCTGCTGGGGGATTGGGCACCCACGTTGGCAGACAATGAGAGGTTACTGCAGCTGACGGGGATTGGGCACCCTTCATCGGCAGACAATGGGAGACTATGCCGACAGGGATTGGGCACCCTGTCAGCACACAATTACAGTGGGGGAGGCAAGATCCGAGGGGGATTGGGCACCCCCTCAGCATATAAGAAATGTGGGGGAGGCGGATTTATGCCAACGGGGATTGGGCTCCCCCTTCTGCACACAATGAAAGTGGGGGGGAAGCAAGAACTGAGAGGGATTGGGCACCCCCCTTGGCATATCGGAAATGGACAGGGCTGCTGCATGCCAACAGGGAGTGGGCTTCCATGGCAGCAAATTTCAGCAGCCACAGAAAGCCTGCTGGGGGATTGGGCACCCCCAAAGTCGGCCATTGGGTGGCCGCCCACCATGCTTCTAATGTGGCAGCACACAGGAAGGGTCCACTGCATCTGATGAGCTTTGCTCAGATTGCAGTGGACTTTTCCTTAGATGTGCTTGCCACATTAGCATGCATGGTGTGGATCAAGCATGCAGGCTGACTGGGGAAAAGAGGGACGCACCTACTGATGCTTGCCCTGCATTTGCCCAACAGTGGCCGCACCTCCAAAGCTGCACTCTCCCAAGATGTTGACTTATGTGCAAGCGCGGCAAGCCAACATAAAAAAGGGTGTCACAAAGTATCCACAGCTCTCGGGGGACACACAGGTCACAAAGGACTGGTCAGGGAAAGAAATATACTTATCTGATGGGGTAGTAGTTCACATCCTGTCAGACCTGTAAAAATAAGACAAAATTAGGTTAGCTAGAGGGAAAATATAGTAGCAGCAGAAATAAAGGAAGGAAAGTTGGTTTGGGAGGGGGACTCAGATAAAGGCCCTGTGCCAGATGTCCTAGTTGTCAGTAATTTTACTTAGTAGCCCAAGTGTGCTAGTGAAGGTCCAAAGGGGGCTAGTAGGCCTTTGTTTAATAAGGCGTTGTATTGGTGGCCTGTGGACTACTGAAATGCCCTGAAGGGAGCCACTGTGTAAAAATAGCCCTGCTGGTCTAGTGAGCTAACTCCATGTGTGGCTCTGGCCAGCATGTTTTAAATAAATCAATATCCTTTCCCTGGGGTCCAGTGGTAGCTCTCCAAGCCCTAACATAGTTTGGGGGGGCTATATTTAATAGTGACAGGAGGAGGATGAGTTGGGGCTACAATTGCAGCCTGCCACTAGCATGACCACACAAAGTGAAAGTGCCTGTGTACACTGTAAACACCCAGCCATTTGGAGCTCAGGCTGTGGCCTACTCTGCAGGTGTGGGAGACACAGAGAGAGAGAGAGAGAGAGAGAGAATAGAGTCAGTGGGAGGTGGAGAAGGCAGTAATGGAAGTGTCTCCCCCCACCTTTCCAAATTACCACTGCAGTGGCAAAGTGTTATGCCCTACTGGGCTCAGAAGGCAGTCAGGGACCAAAATGGTTGGAGCAGCAGCAAGGTGCTGCCATTACGAAAAGCCGCTACACTGGCAATAGTGAGAGCAGGGAGGGAGAGTGCGCAGAGTGGCAGAAGCCACCACTAGTGAATCCACTCCTGTGGCTAATGTAGAAGTCAGGGGGAAGCTTAAGAGGAGCAAAAGGAAAAGAGAGCAGCAAAAAGCTGATATGTTAAGTAATGCCACTCCATGGCTAATGCAAATCCTTGGGGGGGGTGTTTACAGAGACAAAGGATGTGAAACAGCAGAACTTCAGGTGCCCCATGACAAAAGTCACACCATGGCTTGTGGAATGGCCAGCGTGGTACTTTAAAATACAAAATGAAGCCTTCAGAAGCCCGGGTAAGGACAAAATGCTCCCTGAGGGGAGAAGCATAGCAAAAGAGCCACACCGAGGCTATGTGGGAGCCCAAATTGGGCTGTAAAGGTGAACTGGGGGGAGGGGGATGGAAACAGAGACAAGAAAGAGAGAATTTGGGCTAGAAGAGCCCACAGACAGTTCAACAGAGCAACATTCAGCAGTAGGAGCCCAGGGTGGATAAATAAAATTATACATTTACAAATGAAATGGCTACCTGGGGTAAATTCAGGCAGAACTCCAAGCTGACCATATTGTGAACCCTGTTGTCTGGCACTGTCGCCACTGAGGATGATTATTTTGCATGGATTGCTGAGCAGAAACCAGTCCCTACAGCCTTGGCATGTGTTCCACAGATTCCCCATGGAGCGGTAGCATGGACCTAGCTATATATAATAATATCTGCTCTGCTGAGCCATTTCTAGATTTTTTTTCTTTGCCCAAGCCATTCTATAGCTTTCAACTAACCAGTTTTCATGCATGCCAGCACTTTTTTTTTAAGTACTGACTTTTCTATTAGCAGATTATAACTTCAAGCCACTAGAAGGCTATAGCTCTGGTAGAAGTAAAATTTAGTGTCCACTCCACCATTAGCAGGTTATAGACAGCTGCCACTAGGGGCTCCTATCCTATCTGGCACATCACACCCTCTGTTCCCCAGCTGTTATCATCACAACTCTGTGTATATTTGTCTGCTTCCTTTGTTGCCTTCAAAATAAGGGCTACATGCAAGCTCTTCCTCCTATGAACATGGGCTACATCCACTTTCTTCAATCTCTCTGTTTCATACTGCTGTTGAGTCTAAGTAATGGCACTTTACAAAGTGATATGCCGGTTCCCCTATCCCATACCACTATCAAGCATAATCTCTATTATGACCCCTGCTTTATCACAGGTAATTTTAAACTGTTAACCAAGTGTCACTGGTCCTACCACTGGCTACTGCTGCCTCCACAGGGGTGGCTTAACTCTGGGGTCCATGCCTCATACCCCACTCTAATTACTCCACTTATGCTGATGGTGCTGCTCTTGGAACACAGAAGGTGCCTCAGCTCAAGAAGATCCAATAAGCTTTTCTTCAAACAACTTAAAGGAAACTTACTCAGAATCATCCTACATTTACTGCTTATGTCAGGCAACATTCACCCTAACCCTGGCCCTGCTGGACCTGCGTCCACACATGACTGCCCAAAAAAAGAAACTATTAAGTTGGCAACTGTCAACATCTGTAGTTTGCAGACTAAATTAGATAACCTCCAGGTATGGGTCTCGCAACATAGCACTGACATTCTGTCAGTGATGGAAATATGGCTTTCCCCAAAGGTTCCTGATTCTCCAGTTGCTCTACCAGGGTATACTCTTTACCAGCTGGATAGGCTCACCAAGTGAGGTGGTGGCTGTTCCATCTACCTGAAAGAGACGCTTAAAGGATACGCTCTACCTGTGGCCAATCTGGGCTGCATGGCCCAGGTGCTAACCATTAAAGTACTGCTTGTGGCCCAGAATAAAGCTTTGACAGTAATCTCTGCCGATGTTCCTCCAAATGACAATAGGACAAAGCTTTCACAGCATAAGGGACTACATTCTTAGCCTCAACCACAAATCTGAAACTTTAGTATTGGGTGACCTAAATGTCAATATGTTATCCTCTAGTGCTTCTCCATACAAAGATGCTGTCTCATCACTCCACCTTGTCCAACTTGTTACATCTCCAGCAAGGAGTAACTATAAGATGGGAACAAGTACCCTTCTGGACCTGATACTCTCCAGCCACCTACAATGAATCTCTAACGTGGCTGTACATCTAGATTCTATGAGCCACCACTTCCCTCTTTCCTGCATTTGGTCCAATAAATTCTGCAACCCCGCATCTCTGACTAGCTACAGTAGATTGTTAAAAAGTGGACATCTAGAACATCTAACAAATGACCTCAACATCATTGACTGGCCCCCTCTTGATGTCTTCAATGATGTCAACTTGGCACTGGATTATTTCATAGAACAATTCAACAATGCCTGTGATGCCCATGCTCACATTAAGAAAATGAAAGTTTATGGCACTGTAAACCCCTGGACTACACCAGAACTCATTGTTATGATGAAGCACAGAGATCACCTCTGGCACTGTACAAGGGTATCAGACAAACACACAGATGTTCAGGAATACAAGAAGGTGAGGAATGCCTGTACACGTGAAAACCGTGCCATGAATTCCAAACATCATAGGGAAATGCTTGCCAATACCTAGGAAGACAGCAAAAGGGTCTGGAGCAACATAAAAGATGTCACCAGGAAAGAATCTAAGGTTTCACCCTCCATGCTCAATATCAATGGAATTCCAGCCCTGGACCGCAAACCACATAAGCACATTCAACAACACACTCATGGACTTATCCAGTGTCCTCCCTCCAGACTTCTTCACAGATAACGACTCACCCAGTACCTACTATCCTGCTAATAGCCCCCTTGAACCACCTCCTTTTTGCTTCAAAATGGTCTCAGCATGAATGGCCAGGAAATACATTACCGAAGTGTTAGGTAAATCATGGCTTAGCAGTGACTCATTGGATCTTAAGCTTATAGCTCTCACTCTTGAGGAAGTGCTGATGCCCCCCACTAAGATCATCAATCTATCGCTACAACTCTAGCAATTTTCTAAAGTTTGGAAATCAGCACTAGTCACCTCAGTGCACAAGAGTGGAGGCAGGACCCATTACACAAATTATAGACTTATATATATCCTCCCACCAATATCCAAGGCACATGAGCACATTGTTGCAGACCAACTGGTGGACTACCTTGAAAAATACTCTATCCAATGCCCACAGCAACATGGGTTCTGGAAGGGGCACAGCACCTCCTCAGCCCTGATGGAATTCACTGGCTTTATTCATCAATCTGTGGATCAGGGTATCTTAGTAGGAACTGCCGTCACTGTCCATCACTCACTACTCCTCCAACAGCTTACTGGTACTGGCCTCTCTTCTGACACAACACTTTGATTCAAAAGCTATCTTTAAGACCACTCTCAATTGGTGAAAATAGCCAACATTGTATTTGACCAACAGCCTGTCTGCTCTGGCATGCCATAGGGCTCAATCCTGGGGCAACTGCTATTTAACATCTTCCTTAATAACCTTCCTCATTTCTGACATCAAAGGATCCTCCTCTAAGCAGATGATGCATTCATCAACTCCTGCAGCCATGACCTGAAACAACTGGAACTTCACCTTCAGAGTGGGTTTGCGGAAGTGGAGGACTGGTTTTCTAAACTTTAACTGATACTCAACTACAAGAAAACCAAAGTAGTGATGTTCAGCAGCACTCAAAATAAGCATAACTCCCATACAATTACCATCAGAAACTGTCTTGGAGTTCCTCTTGAAAAAATACTACATTTCTAATATCTGGGGGTCACCTTAGACAGTTGTCTACCCTATGCTAAACATAGAGATAATGTAGCCAGGGCTGTCAATGTCAAGACTGGTCTCCTACATAGACTTAAACATTGCCTTATTCCAGAAGCCCTCTGACTTGCTATATGTAGTTCAGCCGTATCTATTGCAGACTATGGTCTTGTAATCTATGAAGCAACCCCCATGTCTTCATTGCACAGGATATTTGTTGCTCTGAACAAGGAATGCAGACTACTCATAGGGTCCACACATTTCACTCCCACCTGTGATCTTTACGCTGAGTCTGGTTGGCTACAGCTCTCTGGTAGGATCCAATTCCAAGCCTGTCTTTTGGCCAACAAAGCACTTCTTGGCCTCCTGCCACCAGGCACCACAAACCTTATAGTTCACAGCATATGCGATGCTCAAACAGCCATCATCTCCATGTTTCTTGATGCTGGACAGCCCAAGGGCAATGCTCATTTGCCTACAGAGCACCTCACTGGTTTAATACTCTTCATAGTGATATAACTACCCTACCTGAATTGGAACCATTCAAATCGAAGTTACACCAGCATCAGACAGCCAACAGTTCTTGTGACTGCTTCCATCTGAGACTCCCATCTACTAGCATTCAATCTTCTCTTCACAACTGGATAACCCTGTGTCTCCAACTAGATAACCATGTGTCTCCACTGTTACCTCAATAATTCCAAGGCTAACCCCCCTTTCGCACTTTGACAAGGCCCCTGGCTACCCCCTACACCTCACCCCCTGCCCCTCCCACACCAGCTAGACAAGGCCAATGACTGCCAATTCTTACCTTTCTTAGCCCCCACCCACCTCACCCGCTGTCCCTACCTCCACACACACCAGCTTGACAAGGCCTAAGGCTACTACTTCCTACCTTTCTTATACTCCCGCCCACCTCACCTCCTTCCTCACCCCCGCACCAGCTGGACAAGGCCCATGGCTGCCACTTCCTACCTTTCTTTCTCCCATCTTTATCCTTCCTCCTTTTGTCTACGCTTTCCTCCTATTAGAACGACAGCACTGCATACATATATATATATATATATATATATATATATATATATATATATATTTGTTCACTTTATTTTACTGTTTTTGGCAACATTGTACTTTGCCTCATTTGTATGTTTTGTCTCCCTTCCCCACTGATGTGGAACCTTTGTAAATGAGCTGTCTGTGCTCAGAGGTATTGTAATCCGAGAATGAATAAATAAATAAATAAAATGCATGCACAATTCGCCAGCTGAACTAGTGTGCCATGGGGGAAGGGGGGTAGTGAGCTGAAAAATAGTGTAGTGTGACTTCTACCAAAGACAATAAGCAGAGGACTTCATAGAGGCAAAAGTGACTGTACTGACACTCCAACATGTTGTTGGGTCACAAAGAATGCAGGAATATTTTTCTCTTAGCAGGAAGTCAGTAGGGCTACATCCACTGCAGCCCTTAAAAGGAGTAGAGAAGTGATGGAGAGTAGACATGTACTAAAGAAGTATAAGGGTTCCGATAAGAGAAAAGCTTTTCTTAAACAAGAACAAATTGGGCAGAAAATTACAAGCATACTTAAACAAATTCATTTCAAAAATCATGAAACCAAACTGATGTAGGATCATCTTCACTTATGCCAATAGTTCAGAACAACATTACAGATAAATATCTGGTAGCCTAGCCACACGAAAACCTCAAAACTTTGGTAAAGGGCTCATTTTTTATATTACCACTGTGATCAATATCTTTTAAGTACAGCCAGCCCCCAACAGTGCATAAAATTAATATGTTTTTTTTCTTGTTATCCCCGTGTCATAAAAATCCATAACTAACAAAATAAAACAAAAATCACCAGCAACATTTTTGTATGAAATACATGGTAGCTAAACTGCCCTCTTTCTTTTTCTCTCTCTCCCTAGGTCATTTAGCCATTTCTTGAATAAGGTATCCAAGTATCTTTACATCCCCAGTGGCATTTTACTTTGTAGCCAGTGAATGGCATTGTCTTGAGGCCCATATCAGCCTTTAAAATGAGCCAATGCCAGCAGCAATGCCCTGAAGCCTTTATAAGGTCATTGAGTAAGCCTCTATCAGTGCAAAATGCCCTGAATCTACAGTCAGGCTGAGGAAGTAAGTTTCTTTGAGCATGAATGCACTGAGCTTTTGATCTGGCTGGTGAAGCACGCCACTGCAAAATCATTGTCCTGAAACCCTGAATGAGCCATGATAGTATGCTATTACTCCTAGAGTGTCTTGAAACTTCAATCAGGCCTTGGAAAAAGTGACTGCCAGCCTCAATACCTCAAGATCAAAATGGTATCATGACAATAAACTGTGTGAAGCTAACACCATGAACAACCTTGCCCTAAACCACCCTTAGTAGCAATAAAGCAATGGCCTAAGCAGGCCTGCCTGATGCCATTCTCATTTACACTGTAGCCATGGCCCTGAGAGGTTCACTCCAAAGCAGCTGTCAGCAGTAATGAACCCATGACCATGAGGGGTACTCCCTGAAGCCTCTTTTATTGGTGGTAAAGCCATGACTCTAAACATTAAACTTGGTGAATTAAGAGGTAAGATCTATTTGTCTTCTCACATTCCTAAATGTTTCTGATCAATAACATAGAATTATTTCTTATTAGTTTTACATTTATATTGTATATTAATAAAACATAATCTGAACATATGAACATATGAAAAGAGCCAGCAGACCACCTGGTCTATTGCATCTGCTCAGTAATTGATGTAGAGTCTGGCCATACAATTTATGTCAATGACCCTGCCCCTCCCAACTGTACCCCTTCACCCTCCATTCTCCCCTTCCATGGTCTCAATGGTTCCCTTTGTGCTTGTTCCAGGTTCTCTTGAATTCTCCCACCATCCTTGCTAATACCACCTCCTCTGGCAGCTCATTTCAGGTAGACACCACCCTCTCTGTATAGAAACACTTCCTTACATCCCTTCTGAATACTGGCTACAACATATTCAGAAGAGACAGGGCTGGTAGCAAAAGAGGAGGAGTGGCACTTTATATGAAAGATTGCATAAAGGCCATAGAGATCAAGGAGGAACAAAATCATGGAGAGATACTGTAGGTTAAGGTAGAAAGGAAAATGGGATCAGCCATCTGCACTGGGGTGGTCTATAGACCACCAGCCCAGGAGGAAGAAGAGGAAGAAGAAGAATCAGCATTTAAATGACACTTTTCATACACAGTATCCCAAAGCACTTTACATGCAATGCTAGACTGGCAGTGAAGTGACTGAATGTGTGGTCGTGGCCATATCGCACATCATCACCCATACACAGCCTGGATAATTGCATGAATCAGTTTATGGGAAGGGGAATGTTGGCCAAGACACCTGGAATGTTCCCTGCTCTTTGCAAAAAGTGCCCTGGGTTCTTTTACTTCCACCTGGACACCCACCAGGATGGGCAGAAGGGATCTCGGTTTGACGTCTCATCCAAAGGACAGCACACCCCAGCAGTACAGCACCCCCAATACTGCATTCAGATGCCAGCAATTTTTAGGTGCAAGTCCAAACCCAGTGTGGGATGAGAATCCATGATCTTCTGGTCCAGAGGCAGATATGCTACCAACTGAGCCACGCTGACACCTAGAAACAGATAGGGAGCTGATGCTAGCCATCCAAAGGATGGCAGACAAGGATGAGGTAATTCTGGTTGGAGTCCTCAATATTCCAGATGTAGAATGGAGCCTCTCAGCTGCAGTATCAACCAGGAGCAGATTTATCCTAGAATCCCTTCAACATGTCATTCTCAAGCAACTGGTCATGGAACCAGCTCGGCAGAAGGCAATACTGAACCTTGTGCTCACGAACATGGACAGTGTGATGGGGGTAACAGTGGGGGGAGCACCTGGGGAACAGTGACCACCAGTCACTGTGGTTTGAAATAATAGAGGGAGCAGAACCAAACTGCACAAAAACATGTGTCCTGGATTTTAGGGGGGCAGACATTGGGCAAATGGGGAGATGGTTGAAAGAGGCATTAATGGGAAAGGGGTGGGAACCAGGGGTTGAGGAACAATGGGCAATATTTAAAATGGGGATTACAAGAGCAACATAATTATGCATTAAGTAGGTTAGCAAAGGGAAAAGGAAGAGGAAGCCATTATGATTTTCCAAGGAGGTAGCAATGAAAGTGAAAGCCAAAAAGATTGCATTCAGGCAATGCAAAAAGATGCATGGAGAAGGGAACATGGAGAAGTACCAGGAGAAACAAAGGGAGGCAAGGAAGTCAGTAAGGGAAGCTAAAGCCCAGACAGAAGAGCACATTGCAAAATCAGTGGGCAAAACAGTGGGGGAATTCAAACATGCATGGGATAGACATAAGGCAATTGTAGTGGGGGGTTGCAGGAAGTAGGCTGTTGGTTAACTAGAATCTGCAGCTTATCCAACAGGAAGGGAAAAGGGCAGACTAGGTGGGCCAAGTGGTCCTTATCTGCGGTCAAAGTCTATGTTTCTATGTTTCTATGTTAGAGGGGACAAAACCTTTTACAAGTACATAAGTGAAAAAAAGAAAGGCAAAGGGAGGGATAGTGAGACTGAAGGGGCAGGATGGAGGCCCCATGGAGGATAACAACAGTAAAGCTGACATATTAAACAGGTATTTCTGCTCAGTCTTTACTAAGGAAGATGAGGGTAATGGGCCTGAAGGGAGCACAAGGGTTGGGAATGGTGCAGAAATGGACACAAGTCACTTTACAAGAGAAAGGGTCCTGAAGAAACTTGAAGTAATGAGTTGGTAAAGCAATGGGGCCAGATGGGGTGCACCCCAGGGTCCTTAAAGAACTAAGTGAGGTGGTGGCTGAACCTCTGGCAATCCTGTTTAACCAATCACTGGAAACAGGGGAGGTACCCAAAGACTGGAGGACAGCAGATGTAGTCCCTTTATATAAAAGCGGGAACAAAGAGGAAGCGGGGAACTATAGACCAGTTAGCCTCACCTCGGTAGTAGGGAAGATCATGGAAGCGCTACTGAAGGAGAGATTGGTGGAACATCTGGTTGCCAACAGACTACAGGAACCAAGGCAGCATGGTTTCACCAGGGGGAGGTCATGTCAGACCAACCTAATTGAATTTTTCGATTGGGTGATGAGGGAGGTAGATCAGGGCAGAACAGTGGATGTGGCCTATCTGGACTTCAGCAAGGCCTTTGACACTGTGCCACATAGAAGGCTATTAAACTAACTGTGGAATATGGGAGTGGGCAAAACAGTAGAGTGGTGGGTAGTTAACTGGCTGGGCTACAGGACACAGAGGGTGGTGGTAAATGACTGTCACTTGACAGAGGGAAAAGTGACCAGTGGGGTACCAAAGGGATCAGTGCTGGGACCGGTCCCATTCCACGTCTTCAACAGTGACATTGTGTAGGATCTAAAAGGCATAATTTCCCTGTTCACTGATGACACAAAGGTCTGTAACAGAGTGGACACGCCTGAGCGTGTAAACAGAATGAGGAGGGACCTACAGAAACTTGAAGAATGGTCAGGGATTTGGCAGTTGAAATTCAATGCAAAGAAGTGCAAGATAATGCATATGGGGCACAAAAACCCTGGAACAACATATCAGTTGAGGGGTGAAGATATAGCATATACCAAGCAGGAAAGGGATCTTGGGGTTATTATCTCTGATGACCTCAAGGTAGGGGAACAGTGTGACAAGGCATCAGGTAAAACAAATAGAATGCTGGGGTGCATAGGCAGGGGCATCACCACTATACAAGACTCTAGTGAGGCCCCACCTGGAGTACAGTGTATAGTTCTGGAGACCTTACCTACATAAGGACATAGACAGGGTAGAGAAGGTTCAGAGCAGGGCAACAAAGATGCTACATGGATTGCATCACAAGTCCTATGAGGACAGGTTGAAGGACTTGAATATGTACTCCCTGGAGGAGAGGAAGGAGAGAGGGGATATGGTAGAGACACACAAGTATCTTACAGAGAGGAACAGGGTGCAGGAATACAGTATTTTTCAGCAAAAAAGATGTTCCTTGACTAGAGGGCATGGGATGAAGCTGGAGGGAGGGTGAATAAGAGAAAAAGTGAGGAAGAATTTCTTCACAGAATGGGTGGTGGACAAGTGGAACACCCTACCAGAGGAAGTAGTGTTGGCTGAAACACTCATGGGATTTAAGAATGCATAGGATATACATCAGGGAATTCTGGAGGTCAGGGGTATGGGGCAACCGACTTCTAGGAAAACATGAAGTGAACTTGCAAGCTCAAATGGGCAGACTGGGTGGGCCATAGGCCCTTATCTGCTGACAGTGTCTATGTATCTATGTATCTATGAATCCTCCCCCATCAATGCATCTTAAAGAAACCCTCCCTTTTCACTCTAATTCCCTTCATGTACTTGTAGGTCTCTATCATATCACCCCTCTGCCTCCCCTCTTCCGGAGAGTACATCCCTAGGGCTCCCAGCCTCTCCTCACAGGACCTACCCTGTAACCCCTCAATCATCTTGGTTGCCCTCCTCTGCACCACCTCCAGCATGCTGATGTCTTTCTTAAGTACCTCACCCCATATTCTAAATGTGGTCTCACCAGTGACCTGTACAATGGTAAAATAACCTCATTCTGCCTACTACCGAATCCTCTTGAATACACCCCAGCATCCTGTTAGCCTTTGCTACTACTTTTTTATGCTGAGAGGTGTGTTTCAGGTCACTCATAGTCAATATCCCTAAATTATTTTTACCCTTCAGAAGCGGTTAACTGAGCCCCTCCTATGTAATACTCAGTCCTATGGTTCATGTGCATCACTTTGCACTTTTTGCAATTGAAACTAAGTTGCCAGGTTCCTGAACATGTCTCTAGTTTGGCGAGGTCCTCTCTCAGGTCATGCATCCACTCCTTGGTGTCCACTCTCCCACAGAGTTTGGTGTCATCTGCAAACAAGCATATTTTGCCTTTACTGTCTTCCCTGATGTCACTTATGAAGACATGTGCTGTGGTTCCCCTTCCCCCCATCAGAGGGCACTACACACACAGATTAAAACCCAAGGATAATATCCTCGATTGGCCATAGGGCTCAACTTGTAAGGGCCTCATATCCTGCCAGCCTCAAAAGGAACCCAACTGAGTCAGTGGCAGGTTATTCCCCTTGCATGCTTTGCACTGTACCTGCCAGACTACCGTGCCCTACACTTACATGACTGTGGCAACGTGCCTAGACCCCAACACTATCCTGTTAAAGGATGTGAAAACCCCAGAGAGACATAATGGAAAAAACAAGATCATTCCTCCTCAATCCTTAAGATGACGCCACTTGGTTGGATAACAGGATCCCTAACTGCCCTTAGCCTTCCTTTCCCAGCTTTCACAAGGGCTGACCCAGCATGACATTGAAGAATGTTGGATATCAACCTGGTATAGACAATTGAGCATTATGGGGTAGGGCTGGGAGAAATGTATCTTCTTACAGCAAAATTCTGGCAAAATGCTGATTTTACTTCCATGAAATTTCACAAAATGTCCAGAAATATTTTGCGAAATTTCACCAAATTATATCAGCTATTTTCATCTAATTTCAAAAGTGTTAGTTCAAATTGCACCACGTTAGGTATGCTGAATTTATCAAGATCTCTGCATACATGCAAGACAGCTAATATTCTTCAGGTGAAGCTACCTCTGGCTGGAAGCTGCAATACCGAAGACAGGATTTGCAAGAAAGCGAGTTGTGCTCACAAAAGAGCGAGGTGAACCTTACAATTGTCTTTGGTCTGTAGCAGATATTCTGCAGGTGGAGGCTACTTCTAACTGAAAGGTGAAATAAGGAACTTAGAATTATCAGGAAAGACAGTCTTTCAAGCAACAGAGGGAGGTGGATCTTGCTTTACTTTTGCTACAATTGTTAAGATTTTCAGTGCAGGAAGAGTTTAAACCCTGAGGGATGGAATACTGTTTACTGTGTCTGTCCTGGTGCACAGCTGACGTATTTTGGGGTTGACTGCTTTCAGAACACAAATCACCAGGCTGTTTTGGGGCTGGGGAGGTTTACCTGTGTCTGACTTGGATGTCTGGATTTTTCTCTGCTTGATTAGCAGGGTATTTTCTCTGTCAAACTGTTGTGTAGGGCATCTTGCTGACAGAAAGGCACTCATCACAGAGGTGGGGCAGAGCTTTTAGCTGATTGTTTCATGAGGGCACAGTTTAGGCCCAACCCTCCCACCCCTCACCCCACCACCCTGGAAATAGTTCCTTTATACCTGGGACTCTGACATCATTTCCTCAAGAGTGCAAGGTGCATATCACTGTCATATCCTCTCTAGCACACTGCACTGACAATATAAGCATACACATTGTATAATATATATATTTCTATATAGCAAACCAATCACACAAACACACAAAAAAGTAGATAAACATGTGGGGAGTAGTGCAGTGTAATGGCTGTGGGGCAGCAGTCTTCCGGGAGTCTTTCTGGAGGCTGAGATGCTGCCCTATTTGCAGACAACTCTCTGCCCTGAAGGAGGAAGTTGCCCGTCTTCAGACCACACTGGACAGTAGTAAAGGAACCTTCCCCCAGGCCAAACTGGACAGTAGGAAGGGAACCTCCCCCATCCAGGGAGCACCAGAGCCACCACCACTACCTCAGAGGTTGTGAAGAAAGCACAGCAGTAGGACTACAGTGGGCTCAGGGAGGGTGAGGATGGTGGAGCAGAGGCACACCCAGTCAGTTGTTCCACTCCACAATCCATACACCATTCTGGGGGAGCTTAGTTCCCCTATGGATGCACCCACAGAGGGGACTAAGGAGGCTGAGGACAACTGTCACAAGGGAGGCCCACAGGAAGGAGGCAGAGGACACCACAGGGAAAGGCAGCAGCTCCTGGTGGTGGACTCAGTTATTAGGGGGATAGAACTGGGGGGAGCAGGGAAAACTAAAGTAAGGTGCCTGCCTGGTGCCATGGCTTGGAGGGACAGGAAGCGCATCCTCAGGATCACAAGAATAGCTGCACGGGAGTCTGAGCTGGACATCATTGTCCACCTAGGGACAAATGACTTGGCTCATCATGAGATTAGAGCAGTGCAGGAGGAATTTGTAGAGTTGGGGAGGGGCCTAAGACAAGTAGCACACACAGTATCCTTCTCAGAGGTGCTGCCTGTCAGTGGTATGGGTGAGGCGAGGGTACTTTGCACCATGCAGTTTAATGAATGGTTGAAAAAATGGTGTGGAGCACAGGGGTTTGGCTTCATTGGGGACCGGGTTCCACCTGGAGGGACACCAGCCTATACTGGCAGGATGGTCTGCATCTGTCCAGGAAGGGAACAAGTCTTTTGAGCAATCGGTTTAAATGCTTCATTGGCAAGCTTTTAAACTAGTCAAGGGGGGAGGCACTGATAAGCAGCAGGAAAATCCCAGCCTCTCCCTACAAAACAGGGTACTAAATGAGAAAAAGACTGAAGTAGAAAGGTCAGTGGGGGATGCTGCAACAGAAGGTAAAGCCATCAAAAAATAGAGAGTAATGAGTACCAATGCCCGTAGTCTGAGTAACAAGCTTCCTGAATTAGTGGCCTTGATGGAGGAGGAACATCTGGATATTGTGGCAGTCACAGAAACATGGCACACACAAAACCATGACTGGGACGTAAACATACCAGGATACACTATCTACTGGAGGGACAGGGAGGGTAAAAGAGGAGGAGGAGGAGGAGCTCTTTACATAAGGGAAGAAATCAAAGCAACAGAACAAAAGGGTAAACAGGGAGGAGAAGAAGTACTGTGGGTCAATTTGGATACAGGCAATGGCACCACAATCCACACAGGGGTTGTATACAGACCCCCCCCCCTCAAGGGGAGGAAATGGACAAGCAAATGATAGCAAGTATACTTAGAATGGCAGAAAAGGGGAGATATTGCTGATGGGTGATCTCAATATGCCAGATGTTAACTGGAGTGCAGTTGCAGTAGCCACTTCGAAGAGTAGGGTTATTCTAGATGCCCTACAGGGGGAATGCCTTAGACAACTAGTATTGGAACCCACTTGAGAGGGAGCAATCTTAGACCTGGTTCTCTCAAATGGAGATGGAGAGAGGATCACAAATGTAGAAGTGGGTAATCATCTGGGAACTAGCAACCATCGAACAGTATGGTTCACAATAAACACAGCAATAGAGTCAAGCCATACAAAGGCAAAATTACTGGACTTTAGGAGGGCTGACTTGGCCAAAATGGGTGAGTGCCTAAGGAAAGCACTAGCAAATGGGCAGGAAGGAGGGAGGAAGAACAATGGGAATAATAAAAACTGCCATCACAGAGGTAACAAGCCTTTGTGTGAAGCAAATAAACAAAACAAAACAATGTAAGAAACCACTATGGTTCTCAAAGGAGTGGCAGTGAAGATTCAAGAGAAAAAGAAAGCATTCAGGAAGTACAAGGAATCACAGAAGGAGCAGGACAGAGAACTGTATCAGTTAAAGCAAAAGGAAGCAGGGAAGGCAGTCAGAACAGTAAAGGCCCAAACTGAGGAAAAATAGCCAACTCAGTTAAGAAGGGGGATAAAACCTTTTATAGGTACATCAGGGAGCAAAGGAAGACCAAGGGAGGCACAGTGAGGCTTAATAAAGTGAAGGGGGGGTGGGCAGAGGGTGACTGTGTAAAGGCAGAGATACTAAACAAATATTTTTGCTCAGTATTTACAAATGAAGAGGGGGAGGTACCTAAAACAAACAATAGAAACACTCTGGATACAGAAGTTGATACCAGCCCATTTACAGAAGAAAGGGTTCTGAAGAACTCTTAAAACTGAAGGTGGACAAAGCAATGGGGCCTGATGAGATTCATCCCAGAATTCTAAAAGAACTAAGGGTAGAACTAGTGACACCACTAACTACCCTCTTTAACAATTCATGGGAGGATAGGGTGGTACCTGAGGACTGGAGGAGGGCAGATGTGATTACCCTTCACAAAAGTGGGAGCAAGGCAGAAGCAGGAAACTACAGACCTGTTAGTTTAACCTCAGTGATAGGGAAAATGATGGAATTACTTCTGAAGGAAAGAATTGTCGAATACCTAGAGGCCAGAGGGGCACAGGACCCAAGGCAGCATGGATTCCCTGCTGGAAGGTCATGCCAGATGAATCTGATAGATTTCTTTGACTAGGTGACCAAAGTAGTAGATCAGGAAGGGGCTGTGGACATGGCCTACCTAGACTTTAGCAAGGTATTTGACACAGTCCCACCCAAAAGATTAATATACAAGTTAGCCAGCCTGGGAGTGGGTCCCAAGATGACAGCCTTGGTAAATAATTGGCTGGAGAATAGGACACAGAGAGTAACAGTAAATGAAGTCCACTCTGAAGAAAGGGGGGTTACTAGTGGGGTACCACAGGGTTCAGTATTAGGACCGGTCCTCTTCAATGTCTTTATAAGCGACATTGCAGAGGGTCTGGAAGGAAAAATATGTCTCTTTGCAGATGACACAAAGATCTGCAACAGAGTTGATGCACAAGGTGGGGTGGAAAGGATGAGAAGGGACTTGGCAAGGTTGGAGGAATGGTCAAATGTATGGCAGCTTAGATTCAATGCTAAGAAGTGCAAGGGAATGCACCCAAGAAACAAAAACCCAGGGGAAGAGTACACAATGGTGGGGTGGGATACTAACAACAACAAAAATGGAAAGGGACCTGGGGGTAGTCATATCAGAAGACCTAAAGGTGGGCAAGCAATGTGAGAGGGCAGCAAGGAGGGCTGGGGGGATACTGGGATGCATAGGGAGAGGCATCACTAGTAGAAAACAGGAAGTTATTATCCCTCTGTACAGACAGCTGGTGAGACCCCATCTGGAGTACTGTGTGCAGTTCTGGAGACCCAATCTCCACAAAGACATAGACAGGATGGAAGCTGTCCAGAGGAGGGCAACTAAAATGGTGCAGGGTCTGCACCAGAAGACATATGAAGAGAGACTTAGGAGCTTAATATGTATAGCCTCGAGGAAAGGAGGAGAGGGGGACATGATAGAAACTTTCAAGTACCTCAAGGGAATCAACAAAGTCCAAGACAGTAGCATCTTTCAAAAAAGAGTGTGGAAAACAAGGGGCACAATTTGAAGATAGAGGGATGGCTCAGAGGTAATTTAAGGACGTATTTTTCACAGAGAGGGTTGTGGATGCTTGGAATGGCCTTCCAGAGGAGGATGTGGAGTCAAAAACAATGGTGGAATTCAAGCATGCATGGGACAGTCATAAGGCAATTCTACGGGGTGGGGGTAGGAAGAAGTAGGCTGCTGGTTAACTAGGATCTGCAGCTTATCCATTAGGTAGGGAAATGGGCAGACTGGGTGGGCTAAGCGGTCCTTATCTGCCATCAAATTCTATGTTCTATGTTTCTATGTTTCTATGTAAGGCATGTACTAAGTTTCAGATCTATTTTGTTAAAGGTGACTGAGATAAAAGCCTCCACATTTTCAGAAATCTTAAGGAACAGCTCTATTATAATAAAGAGCTTAAAAACACCAGATTTATGCAAATTATGTTTTAACTTTATTCTTTTCTGGTTATTTGTTTTATTATTACTTTCCCCTGCTGTTAGTCTACTAAATATTATAGACAATGCAACAATTATCTCATTGAGTCATTTAAAATGTGTCTGACTCCCTCCTGTTAAACCACACAATTGCTGTTTGTGACATCATAGTCTGTTATCATGGCAAGCACTATGATATCATAAACAAAAGCACTATGAGGTTAACAGGTGTAAGACAAATCTTTTCAAATGTATTGTATACAGACTTTTTAGATGACTACCAACTTCTGCTGTAAATCTTGGAAAGGAACATTGAAAATGGAAAAAAAAATATTCTCCAGTAACTTCTAACAACTGAAACATCTTATTTATGAAAACACATGTCAAAATGTAGATTTGCTGTTTAAATTTTATTTTGCAATTATATAAACTGAAAAATTTCAAAAGTATTACTCCCAATTACACCAAATTTGTTATGCTGAATTTGTCAAGGTCCATAAAGATGTATGCCAAGTTTCTGGATGTATGCAGTTGCTCAGTTAATTCCCTTTGATCCTGTTGATGACAATTTTGAGTGGTAAAAGCAATAATTAATCCCCCCAGGACTTTTCTTAAAGAGTCCCATAGAATGTGTCAAGAGGTGGCGAGAGAGGAATTTTCATCCAGAATTTGTTTAATGCAGTCTGAAACCAAAGAATGAAATGATTCATCTCAAAGAGGAGAGGTATTAAATCTCCATAATGAGGTCTTATGGGTTTTACCCAAATCTAATTTCAGCCAAAGCAGGTCATGGTATAAGAGATGCAAAGGTCTGTAGATGAGGTCTTAATTATTTGTAAAATGCTCACAAGTGGTGAAAAAATAATTTTGACTGGTGTAGTTACCATGTCTGGGAGAGATTAAGCTATATTCTCTACTTGTATGGGTAAACAACTGCTAAAAGTCCAGCATATCTAGCTGAAAAAATTGTGTTTATAGATACTTTTCAGCAGGAGAGATTATATGATGGAAAGGGTGAGAGGTGTCTTAATCGGGAGAGAGGGAGAGATCAAGGTCACTTCCCATAACCATCTGGCCCTGGAGCAAGTCAAGTAGTTTTCCTGGAAAACATCTAAAAAATGAGGTGTCTGAGCTGGGAGGTAAATAAACATTTGTCAGTTTGACTTCAGTTGTATATAGGCAGCCAGTCAAAATTACATAGCATCCAAAAGCTCCTCTCTGCTAGATTACTTTTTTACTGTGGCCGAGCATTTAGACACCCCTCATGATGTCTGGCATGGGGTGACTTTTTTATCTAACCATGGGCCAGTTTATGTCAGGATGGTTTTGGGGGCTGGTATTAAGGCATCTCATTGGCGTCTTAATCTTAGCCATCTTAGAGACCCTGCGTTCAAACACCTGGTGCAGGAGGCCATTTCTCCTATCCTCTCTGAAAACTTTGGGCCATCAGTGTTACCGACTATTTTATGGGATACTTTGAAAGTGGTCTTATGGGGGGACATTATTAGATATTCTCTGCAGAAGAAAAAGGAGGGGAAAGCCTCATTTAAGGCACTTAAGGAAGAACTCTGAATGTTGTGACAGCTTATGATGCCAGTGGACCGCGGGTATTGCAAACTAAAATTCAAACAGTTAAGCAACGACTTCAGAAGTTGATTTATCAGAAAATTGAACAGCAACTGTTTTATCTCAAACATACCTATCTTGGGGGGTGGGCAAGGGGAACATGGAATTTGGCACATAGGCTAAGGGAACATAAGATGAAGGCTTGTGTGACCAGTAGGTATAATCCTTGAACCGGGGTACTACTTCATAAACCCCAGGACATCAGAAATACCTTGGCTGCATATTATAGGGAACTATATGCTGCAGCATCGTACCCACCCCAGTCTCAGATAGAGGCATATTTACAGGCACTGCCCCTTCCTAGAAGAACTCCACCCCAAGCTCAATCTCTCTTGGCTCCAATTTTGAGACAGGAGATTGAGTGGGTGTTAACTAAAGCTAAACAATTAAATCTCCTTGGCTGGACGGTTACCCATATGAGTTTTATAAGCATTTTAAGGATCTATTAATTCCACTCTTGTTGTCAGCCTATCATAGAATTCAGCAGGGTGACCCTACTCCCCACTCCTCATGGTGGGTTTGGGTCATGGCAACCATCCTTAAGCCACAAAAATACCCCAGATATCCTTCATCCTATTGTCTGATATCAATGCTTAATTTTGATTATAAGATTTTTATGTCTCTATTGGCTTCCAGACTGGAAGGTCTGCTCCCCTCCATTATCAATCTTAATCAGGTGGCCTTTAGTAAGGCCCAGCAGGAGCAAGACGCCCTATGGCATATTTATATGTTGGTGGATTATGCCGTTTCCTGAAAAATACCTTTCGTCCTTTTAGGTTTGGATGCTGAGAAGGCCTTTGACAGGGTTGCCTGGTCCTTTCTCTGGGCAACCCTATCACATTTTGGCCTCCCTGATGAGGTGATAAAGTGGCTTCAGAATATTTATGGCTTGTCTGTAGCCTATTTGAGACTGAATGGCTCTCTGTCTGACCCTTTTCTCCTTTTGCGAGGGACCCTGCAGAGCTGCCTCCTGTCTCCCCTGCCTTTTGCTTTGTATTTAGAGCCACTGATGGTGGCTATTCAAGTTAATCAGGGACAGTGGTTTACTGGGATTGAGAAAGGGCATATTCCATTTTGCACATTGTGAAAAACGGTATTGTCACCAGTGTCTGGTAAGCCAAAATCCAGTTTTACCATTGTTTGGTTTTGTGTACTTTATTTAACAATTTTTAACTCTGCTAACATGCATTTTAGCAATTTTGACCTCCACTTTTACACATCCTTCCATCCTTGTACCAATTTAAAGTTATTTTAGGTACAAGATGAGATGGCAGCAGCAACACTACAGCCTCCATCCCTAAGGTGTGATGGAAGCAGCACTATAGCCCCATCCCTCAGGTGCAATGGCAGCATCAACAGTACTACAACCTCCCTCCCTCAGGTGTGACAAAAGCAGCAGCACTGTGGCCCCATCCCTTAGGTGTGATGGCAGCAGTACTATGTTCACCATTCCTCAGGTGTGATGGCAGTATCAGCACTATGGCCCCAATCCCTGAGGTAGGATGGCAGCAGTACTACATTCTCCATCCACCAGTGGTGATGGCAGAAGCACTACAGCCCCCACCCCTTCGGAGTGATGGCAGTAGCAACAATGCAGTCCATATCTCTCTGGGGTGATGGCAGTAGTGACAGCACTATGATCCTTTTTCTTCAACATCCATACCCCATGTGTACAAGTTACAAATGACTTGGTCTCTTTGCTTGTTAGAACTCAGATGTGAATTAATCTGAACCATCACCGCCAAGGTGGACTACCTTTGTTTTTTCCTATCTATAATTTAACTGCCTGAATTGGATTTCTGCCTGTGACACCACTGACCAGGGTTAGGGAACAGGCCTAGGTATTGGAGGGAC
This sequence comes from Neoceratodus forsteri, assembly GCA_016271365.2. Taxonomy (NCBI): domain Eukaryota; kingdom Metazoa; phylum Chordata; order Ceratodontiformes; family Ceratodontidae; genus Neoceratodus; species Neoceratodus forsteri. The sequence goes on from CM057451.1 coordinate 424,088,759, forward strand.
AGCTGGTGGGTGAAGGACTGAGTGTCCAATGACCACTCACCTTCTCCTGGGAGGGAGGGTGGGTTCATGGCTTAGCATTAGCTGGTCCCTGGTGGAGGACATAGGCATGACAACATGTCAGCCCTCACTACAAGAGGGAGCATGACTGATGTCGGCTTGTGCCTTGACATCATGTGGTCTGTCACACTCCCAAGAAAATGGGGAAATACCTGCTGACCAACTGAAGGACAGCTTTTGGTCCCTCCATAAGCCAGAAGCCCCAGACTTGTGTCCATTCTGACCCCTGCCATGCCCAGGATACACAGGAAGCTCTTTGTGGCAATCTTCCTCTCCTGGTAGCCTCCAACTCAATGAAAGGTTACTTTGGATTACCTGGTAGCACAGCAGTAAGGGGCAGTAAATGCTGGTCAGGACTCAGCTGTGGTGGTAGGGGGCCTTGGCAGGCCTGAAGGAGTGGATGGCCAGGGGGTATGAGGAGCAGAAAAAAAACTGTTTGAATTTGCTTCTGTGAAATAAAATGTCTTCACCTAACAAATCCACAAGTGATTAGTGGAGGACCTTCAAATATGCTGAAACTTGCCTGAGTACTTATCCCTGCCCACCTGTTCCTGAGTGTGGTCCCCTGTTGCTTATCCCATATTGTTAGCCTTGTTGACATTGTCTGTATTTTTGTTGTTTGCTCTACCTGGCAATATGTTATGTATCTTGCTCCCACATGCTGTTATCTACCTATTTACTTGTTATGCTGGATGATCCTGTATGTTACCCTGACTATGCTTGATGCTTTGTATGTACCTTGTAATCTCCCAGGTCGCACCTGAAAATAGGCACTTGGATGTCCAGTGTGCTTACCTGGTTAACAAAAGCAAATAAATAAAAAAAAATGGATTCATGCATCTCCCAGACATGTAGATGCTTTTTTTTCTTTTACTTGGTGTCCATGAAAAGGGTGTCTCCCAGTCTTCATGTCTTTGTTCAGATGTGAATTGAGCATTACTCTTCCCACCAGCATCATACAGTCCCTGTGGTCTTACCTTCTGTACATCATTGACTGTGCTTTCAAAATCCACTGGCAAAACATAAGTACACTAAAATACTTAACATTTGCTTTTTGTTGAAGCAGTCTATCAGAAAACTTTTTGTTGTCACAAAGACTGAAACAGCAGGTGGGAGAAAATGTGAAAATGATCCAATTCACCTAAATGGGGTTCTAACTGTGAAGTATTTTCATAAGTAGTAAAGCAGCTTTTTCCTTGTGAACATACTTTCATTCAGACTAGTTTCCATTCAAACAACTGAGGATTTTGGATGGCCCTATTGATTATAAACTTGAATAAGCTAGTTGGTAACAGTGATCCTGCATTTAGCAATCTACAGCCTAGATGCTTTTATGCAAAGAATACAATAAAAGCCTGACTAAAATCTAAAAACAAGCTTATAAAACACATAAAATATATCTGAACATTTATCTTTACCTATACAAAATCATTGCAGCCCAAGTAAAACTCAGGTAAATTACATGGTACCCAGACTACTATTCTATGATGTAGTAAACTGGTATTTTTTTAATATTCTTTGTAAAGCAGGTAAGGCCCACTAGGCAGAACTGTCTGTTTTCAAGAGTGACCCAGAAGCATTGGGGAGGTTAAGTGACTTGCTTAGAGTCACACAGCATGCAAGTGGAGGTTGTGGGAATCAAACCTAAGTCTGCTGGATGTACCCAGTTCAATCACTGTTTGTTACTCTAACCACTAGGCCTGGGTGGTTAAACTGAATGGCTGATTACAACAAAGCAGTGCGGGTGATTTCCTTACTGACTCTGTATGCAGCAAAGCAGAAAGAATGAAAGCACATCAGCATTCATTTTAAGATGCTGAAATCTGGGTCAGCCTGCTGCCACTGCGGTTGCACTATTGCTTGCAATGCCAGAAAACCAGGGTCAGAAGTGAACTCGGGTTGCTGGAGGTCTGGCCAGGGGAGTAGGATTGAGCACCTGAGGGAATGCTCTCCTCCTCCTCCTCTGGGGAGGGTGGGCTGCAAGTCCGGTTGCTTTACCACCACCTGTGTGACCATGGGTGGCGGTGCAATGGTGCTGCAGAGTAATCAGGAGGGGAGGATGCTAGCCAAGATCTGGAGCAGTGACATGTGTCTATGTGACTTACCTCCTTGGATCTCCTCTAGTGCTGGTGCCCTCAGGGACAGAGACCAGAAAACCAGGAACAATCACCCCACATTGTCCACTAGCAGAAGGGACCCAGGTGCCCCAGACTTCATAACCAGACTCCATGAGGGACCCACTGAGCTGCCCGACACACACTAAGGGAGTGTGGAGTCGTGACCTGGGGTCCCCCTTCCTTCCCATTTGGTGGGGTACAATCCAGGCAGAATAGGGGCACACCCACAGGAGCTCCTGAGCATTACCTGGGAGTGAAGCTAGGTGGTACCCAGCCTAGGGATCTCTGAAAAGTGGAGACTGATGCTGTGAGAAGGGGACATAGAAAGAGAAAATAAAAAAAATTAAAAAAAGATGCTGAAATCTTAGAGATTCTGTGCAGTGACATGCAATTTCTGTGAGGCACCGGTATAAGAATTCAAAATCCACAAACCAAGCAGGATTCCATGATTGTTACCAGTGTTACCGGTAAAAATGAAAAACCAGGGTCCCTGAAGTTAATTCAAGGGTGGATGGTATTTCAATGGGGGCTCATATGCATAAAATGATATTGTTCATAGATGATATTTTACTTCACTTTGACCTCAGCAGAGTTTTCAGTCCCTGAGATCTGGGATCAGTTAACCTCATTTGGAGACCTGAGTGGGTGCAAGGTGAATGATCAAAAGTCAGAATTCCTTCTTCATAAATACAATCCCCCACAGTGACTGAAGAGATGGTTCCCTTTCAAATGGCAGAAGCAAGCTATGCATTACCTTGGGGTTAAATTTACCAAAAACCCTATATATGCTGAGTAGCTTAATCTGGAACTCTTTACCCAACAGTTGACTGAGGACTTCTCTGATGAGTTTTTTAGGAAAGGTAGAGACCACCCAGCAAAATGTTCTTCCTCATATTCTTTTTTTCTTCAGATGCTCCCAATGATGCAGGTGAATATTTATTTTCTGGCATGGGATAGGTTGATATCTTGGTTTATCTGGAAAGGGCCCCCCCAGATAAGATGTTCCCTTCTGCAGTTGCCATGGGAGAAGGGAGGCCTCAGCTTCACAGATCTACAGAGATGCAGTATGCAATGGTAGCCCAACTGAGAATACTTTTGTGTTGGCTAACCCCACAGTATCTGGCTCATTGGAAAACTATAGAGGTTACCTGGGGGGATTTGTCTGACTTCCTCATTTACATATTTGGGGCCCCCCAATGTATCCCTGTTTTGAAGTTCCCACTGTACACCAGAGAGACTCTGTGACAATGGCTTCTGCTTAGCCAAATGTATATGACCCCGGCAGAAGCCCTTTATCTAAGGCCTTTGCATAAGACTCTGCTTTTATACCTAGTTTCATGGATAAGAGTTTTTTGAGATGGACAGGTTATGGAGTTATACAAGTATTCCAGCATGTGGGGCCCACTGGTGTTCTCCTTTTTATTTCTTTGCAATTGAGCAATCAGCTTCCCTGAGAGTTTTTTTCATGGGTATTTGCAGTTAAAAGCTTATCTTCACCAGTCAGAGGAGGCATTGTCTGCTTTAGTAGAAAGGCCTTCTCCCTTGTTATCCTTGATTCAATTCCATGTACTTAGGATCTCAATAGGACACTTAATTGGTCAACTGTATCAGGCTGTTAGGGAGAAGCTTGGGGATTCTATTGATTCAGTTAGAGTAAAATGGTCTAGAGAGTTACAGGAAGATGTGCATAACCAGGGTTGGTTGGCGTCTGCTCTTCCGACATATAGGGTCTCTACCTCTCCATAAGGAGAGAGTATCTATGGAAATTGTGGACAGGATTTATGTGTACCCCAGTGGTGTTGGCTAAATATTTTGGGGAGGCCATGGGTAGGTATTGGTGGTGTTGTGGGTGTGATTTGGCAAGCCAAAGCCATATTCTCTGGACTTGAGAACTTTTGAAACCCTATGGGAGGGAGGTAATACAGAAATTGATAGCCATATTTGACTGCCCTGATTTACTTCAGCTGGTATATATTTTGACTTTCATGGTACCAGAGGGTGTTTGGGTTGACTGTGTTACCTATAGACAACTTACCCTGCTTATAATGGCCGCCCACAAAGCTATTACCTGATTATGGTGTACAAAACTAGTCCATACTAAGGAAGCTTGAAGGGCATTGGTCAAGGAGATTTATGCCCTGGATTGATTCTCCACCAGATTATCAGACTGGGTAGAGAGATTTGACCTTCACTGGTGTCGATGGGTGATGCATCAGTTGGACCATGACACTGATTTTATTCTTAGGTTGATAGATGACTGGGGCATGGTAGGAGTCTGGAGTAGTTTCCTCTGGTTTTTGTTCTTCTTTATGTGGGAATGGACCCCTCTCGCTTTGAAGGGTTTCAATTGCTTCGTAAGTATAATTTCAATGGGTCATTTGAACTGGATTGTGTTGATGTACACCTCATCTTTTGTCAGCAGTAATCTTTTAAAGTATTAATCTTTTTTTTTCTTTTCTTTAAGGTCAGATGATAGTATATGACAAAAAAAAAAAGATTTTGCAATGTAGCCAAATGACAGAGAGGAAAGATGGTGAATCTCATTGACACCCTTCCCCAGGACACTTATTGGAGCTGTGTTGTTCAGACTTATTCTAATATTAGAGTTGAATGTTTGGATGATATATATGGTCTTATGTAGCTCCTGTCTTTGAATTGTACCTACAATGGGTGGGGTTTTGTTTGTGGTTTACCCGGATTGGACCATGTTTGGCAGTATCAATCTGTCTTTCCGGCACTATGATAAATTGTAATACCTATTTATGATTCTGCTTAGTTAGATAATGCTTGTTATTTGGAGTAATGTTTGCTTGATTCATATTTGGTCCTTTTTTAGGGCTACAGTAGGCGGAGAATGCAGATGGTTTGCATGTACAAAAGGAGTGATCACATATTTTCTGTCCATGGAACTGACTGAAGGTGTAAATAGTCTAATCCACCTCACCCTCCTCGAAGAAATGTTTTCCGCCCTCAAATAAATACGCTTTCGTGTTAGTCAATGGTTGCAGGGTACTATTTTCTTTCTTAAATGGGTGGTACAAGAACTGGAACCTGAGTAGTGGGAGGCAGCATTGTTTTTTGGGGGGGAGTAAGATCCATGCCACCTCTACCCGAGAAGCTCCTAAAGATCCACCCCCACCTTTTTTTTATTCATGTGGGAGAGGAATGAGGTGGATCTATCATGTTGAAACAAGACTCACTAGTTTGGGATCTGGACCAAGGAACAGAACAAGTCTGTGGAGTCCTTGCATTTTGTTAAGGATTAGGAGAACAGAAGTTACTTAATGCCTTCAAACTGACTTAAAACCCCTTGGAACAAATGATTATCAGAGTCACTTGGTGTCTCAAAAGGAAAGACTAAGAAGTGTCTGAAACTACAGCTTCCAAGGAAAATAGACAGCTTTCTGGTTGAAAGAGCCACAGGTATTTTTTAAACATGTATATACTGAAAACAAATTTTAGCTTTTGGGATTAACAATATTTGTTTACCATAAGATAGATATATATATATATGCATTTAGAAATACATGTTTATTGTCTTTACAGTTAATCATACAGGTTCATGTGAGGGCACATTTTTGGGGTGAGGGGTTCAAATAATTTTAATCATGGGCACAGTACTTGGTAAACACAGACTCTGATGAAGTGTATTTTTCTTTTAAGTTTGAGAAGTGGAGTTGCCTTGCACATGTTAAAAATACCAGCTGCAATTAACAACTACTTGTAGAAACAAAAGGCTGTTTTTTTCCCCTACTTACTTTTTTCCTGGCTTAGTTTATATCAGTGAAAAGAAAAACTGGAACAACTATCAGAGCTGCCATCCCCCTGGACAGGCTATTTAATCAGTCATTTAAAATAACATAAATGTAGTTTCACATTTTTACCATGAGAGAAGCAAGAAGATGAACTAGCATGGTTAAGAGCTACATTCATTTACACCTGTGAATGAATGGAGAGGTGTAGTTTGTTCTAACATTCCTGGTGAGTTTATACTTCTTGGAATCTGTTATTCAGGTTTTTTTTTATTGCATCTTGTCCCAGGCAATCTCCCCAGAGTGCAGTTTGCTCTATTGTTTAATATCTCTGGTGGAGGCCAGTGTCTTGTTACATTTTTTGTTTCAAATTAACCACAGACATCATGGCAGCCAAAGGAGACACACTTTGAGTCTTAAGGTATGTACAGCATAATTAACAGAAAAACAATGAAGTGGAGCACCAGGCAATTTACTGTGGTGCTCATGTTGACAAAAAGTAACAGCAGAAGTGGTAAAAGCACCCACAAAAATAAGAGAGCACAGGACTTTGATGGAAAAACGAAGTCCTTTTATTTAAATACAAAACTACATAGTACATGTGCACCAAGTCCCAAAAATAAGTGGTAAAAACCGTACCAACACTGACATTTCTCCTGACCGCTGTCAGGCATCATCCAAATGAATCTAAAACATCACAAAAGTGTCTCCATATAAATAGTGATTAAATTACATGTTACTAATTAATTCTAACCAATCATAAACTAAAAACAATTTAGTTTTATTACTAAAAGCAGTTTTCAATAAACAACTCAAATAACCATTAATTCAGACTTGAAATAGCAGCAAGGTTTGTGTGGAACTTTAAACTGCACATTTAAATTACACTGTTGTCCTTTACTTGGGTTACCACGCTCATATATTGCTAGTTGCAGCACCTAATTTTATTTCATATTGCTACCTCATATTTAATTTAAATGTTTCTGGCCTATGATCCATATAAAGAATCAAAAATTGTGAATAGAGGAAAAAGAGGATGCAACTACAGCAAATGTCTTGAGCTGACTATTTGTTATGAGGTTTGGATAAAAAACTATGTTGGGCTCCAACCCATCTGTTTAAATTGAACTGTTGCCATTTAAAACTAAAACAATTACCATGCTCATGCATTGCTAATTGCAACACCTCATTATATTGTGTTTTGCTACCTCATATTTTATTTAAATATTTCTGACCTATGATCCATATACAGAATCAAATAAATCCATAACTGGAGGAACAAAGAGGGTGCAACATCAGCAAATGTCTTGAGCTACCTATTTGTTATGAGGGTTAAATAGAAAACTATGTTAGGCTCCAACCCATCTGTATAATATATAATGTTCAACAAAGTTACCAATAAATTATTTTGTTTTTTTCACCTCAAATTCAACCCTATTTTATAAATCATGAATCCTTTGCAGTTACAATACACAAAAATGTGCTGCTATTACCGGCACTGCACTTACTGTGTTGAGGATGCAATCATGCTTTACAAAATTAATGGCTCTGACCAGAGGTTTTTTTTTTTGTATTTCTTTAACTGTGCATGTTTATCAATAACTTTATTCCAAATCCCTAAAAATCATTTTCAAGTAGGAAGTTCATATCTGTAAAGTCATCCATTACATTCCAGTCTAATCACCAGCCAATTTATCTCTTGTTATTTGTACACACAAGTAATAGAGACAACAATGCAGGAACAGTTGCAAATCAGTATTTCCACCCTTTGTGGCACTTACCATATAAAACAAATGCACCAGTTATAAACAGTACTGGCCAAATAAATAAATGAAAGGCTTTACTTCCTAAGTGAATGCTGCTCATTTATTGTGCAAATACAATGTTGGGTTATAAATCCAAACATACCAATAAAGTGCAGAGTGCAAGTACAGTGGCAGGACTAAAGGTGACAAAATTCAAACAAGTCAAATAGTCACCAACACCACCATGGGTGCACCGATGCAGTGAAGAGGTGGCCGGCAGACAATGGGCGTGCATGTGATGTGCATATGCTATGGCTGACATTTCAGTGAAATGCCTGCCTCCGAGCTGATTGGCTCACATGAATATCTTATAAATAGTCATATTTATGAGTCTGTGCAATGTTGAACTGTCAGAGAAAAGGGGCATAGGATCATAATGTCCCGGACATAACCGCACAGACACAATGGCATGTGCTCTAACAACGTCGGGACACAATCCTGACTGATACAAGAAGAGCGCATGCCATCTAAAAAACACTAGCTGTCTTTGTTTTTGTGGGGGGCTTCACCTCCTGCACCCCTATACCCCATGACTTATTATAATCAACTCCGGGGGGGGGGGGTCATGGACTTAGGGAGAAAAGGAATCCTCGGAGTGAGTAAAACATTTTTTTGAAAGCTGTATTACTGGCCCAGTGGTGCTGAGGGTTGAGGCACTGGATGCCACACCTCGCACCATACCAGCAACTTGGGTTTGGGAATGGACTTGGGCCATCAGGGATTTGGCAGGAGAGAGTGTGGATCAACACTCCCAGGACTGGTCTCCTCCCTTTGGGGTGGACCTGGGGGATGTGTCATGCTTAAGCTGTCCGTGGTGACAACTGGGGGTGGCACAGGCATGGTACCAACAATGGGGGGGAGCATGGCAAGATGCCCACACATGCATTGTGCGTCATTGCCCTACTGGCTCCAGGGGGACTTAATTGGAGGAAAAAAGACTGGGCGTGACCTTGTAGCTTGATAGCCGTGCCCCTGCTGACCTGGAGGCCTGTTCTGGAATCTCACTGGTGGGGTATAGGCCAGTCCACAATGGAAAGGTAAGGGGAGACCCTCCAATGGGCTGGAATGGCTGTACCAGACCCCCACATATCGAGTGAGCCTGCTGTCCTCTGGGTCAGTGGGCCAGTAGCTGGATGCCCCCATCAGTGCCCGGCAGAAGGAGCATAAATACAAAGAATAAAAAAAAGCTGCATTACAGTAGGACCTGGGGAGAACTGAACTGCAGCCCCAAGTCCCCGATGCTACCAAAGGCTGGTGCTCTAGCCACTCCAACATGAGAGCAGCTCAGCCAGGCAGTGTCCTTCACTTTCCAGCATTGAAGTGTACAGTGACGGGGTAGCAGTTCTTACCACACGCTGAAACAACCCCTGTCACTGTATAGCCATTCACGCTATTCCATGTGCAGTTTTGTCTGCACTATAATGACCTAGTACCGAGAATCACTCTGTAGTTGAACACAAAGTGCAAGTGCAGTGTTTCAAAAAAGTGAAGAGACTGTATCCAAAGTTGAAATCAAGCATAAGCTGAAAGTTAAAGTTAAAATTTCATGGGATAATGCTAACGAACAACATAAAGGAAAATGCTAAAAAGCCAATCATGAAAGGTGGGAGAGAAACAAAATGGGAAATTACACAACACACTGATATCCCTACACATGGAAGGATCTCAGCACAATGAGAATGAAAAACAGGGACATCAGCACTTAATATGATGGCAAATTCAACACTGAAAGTAAGTCAATGAAAGATCTCCCAGTCTAAATGGATCCAATGTTTCTAATGTATGGGCCCAATAGCATTGTCACATTGATTTTAAATCATCAGTGCCACAAGGAGTGGAAATGGTAATTTCCAACTGTTTCTGCAGAAAAATGATATCAGCTGGATGATGCTTGAGAAACTGAAAAAGGAGTGTGCATTTGACAGGGTTATTTCAACCATTTATATTTCGAGAGAGAATTACTATAGTAGTCACTACCATTATGCGGCAAAGAAACTGGTGAATAAATAAGTAGACTGATTGAATGAGTTAACTCAAAAGAGAGTCTGTCCAGACCAGAGAGCCCCTTTAGGGAAGTGGTCAATCCTGATACCCATCTGGAGGGACCTAAAACAGAAAAGTATTGAAGAAGACCAAGTCCCACAGTAGGGGAACTGTGCCAAGGAAGACCACCAGAAAAATCACCTGCTGTGGAACAAACTGATCATAACACCATGTGTCAGTTTCCTGACTCTGAATATTAAACTTTTTTGGGGGGGGTATAGGCACCAACTGGGCAACCCCTAAGGCAAGAAATGTCCAGAATTGTGCAATGTAGGCCAGAGAGGCCACATTCAGATAAACTACATAACTATACTGCAGATATCTTCTAAGAGAGAAAGGGCTTCTTCTAGAGAGTCCCTAAAGGAGGAATGATGGAAATCTCTCAGGTGGAAAAAAGCACAAAGACTATACACCCACCAAACATGTATACTTATGAGTCACCTGTGGGGAAAGTGAAGGCAAAGGGATGTTTGGAGTGTAGAAACTGAACCAAGTTTGGGAACAAACAGTGTAGAAGCCCCTCCCCAGCATGTGCAGAAATAAATACCAGGACAGAAATAAATATAAAAGGGATTGGACAAAATGGATAACAGTTAATAATGTGTGGGGTAAGACCACATCAGCACAGTCCAGGCCTGTTGTTCATATGGTCCAGACCAAGGTTCATTAGCAAATACAGATCTATATGTCAATTTTACATAAAGTTCAAAGTAAGCTCAGTTAAACTAGGTTAATAAGGTCATCTGAAGGAATCTCTTCCTGTAGGAGGTAATCTGATTTGAAGTCATTAAGATTCAGAAGAAAGCCAGACAACATATGCATTTGGTCAGGGAGTATGGGGAGCTCCTACAGCTGGAAGGAGGGTTATATGCATTAGAGAGTCTCCTTGGGCTCAGTACCCCATCCCTAAGCTTACATGGATGAGTTCACTCAGTAAACTGAATGCTCAACTCAAGGATGGTGTATAGTGAATAAGGAGATTTCCTCTTGCTCCAAGGAGAGTCAGGCAAGACCTGACCCAAGTGCTAAATCAATGGTCATTGGATGAGGAGGATTGTGAGGGCAGTCAGCAACAAATATGCCAACATACCCCAGCAGGATCCTTGCTGTCAGCTGTAAGAAATTGTGACTATGGGAAGGGATAGAGACTGTAGTATCTGGTGAACTGTCCCAGTGGTGGATAGGTGTGGTCCACTGCATAGGGTGGAGCTGAATCTGGGAGATCTCCCTGCCCATGACAGCCAAGGCCACAGAGTCCTGCAGAGTATGATATAAATTGAACCGAGTCATTAAACAGAACTGCAGATGTTTTGGGGGAGCAGGATATGATTAAAATATAAAGGAAGGGAGAGAACCAAATACTAGAGGAGAACACGACTATCCTCCCTCCACCAAGCTACAGAAAGGACCCCTACCACTCTCAGCCCCATACCTGCTGAGAAAGCCATAAGCAAGTACTTGAGGTTGCAATAAAATTCAGAGGACAGTAGTTTAGATGTTTTCAATATGCAGAACAAGGTATTGCAGATAAGCAGGATATTTTCTGTCCATACAAGGAGAAAGGCAGAAAGGTGTGGTGTAATGGCTGATCTAATAAGTCCAAGCTGTCATCTGGCCTACATCTAGAACTGTTTCGGGAGATCTTTGATCTGTTATAGTAAGTAAGTAACATTAATTTAGTTAGGCACCCAATCCCAGGGACTCTGGGCACCGTACAGTAGTAGACAGTGGCAGAATAAAACAGAATAATAAAGGCACAATTTAAATAATCAGCAATATAATTATATAAAATATAAGATATATCAGGCACTAATTAAAATATGTCTTCAGGATAAACAAGGTTAAAAAGATGGGTCTTTAGGCCCCTCCTGAACACCTCCACCATAGGGGCTGCCCTCAAAGTTCTTCAGAGTGAGTTTCAGAAGACAGGGTTGGCCACCCTGAATGAACAATCACCCAAGGTTTTTAGCCCAGTCCTTGGAACCACCAACAGGCCCTGGGTGGAGGAACAGAGGGAGTGAACTGGGAGAGCAGAAGTAAGGAAGTCTGACAGGTAGCCAGGGCCCAAATCATATAGGGCCTTATAAATAAGCAAGTCCACCTTGAAGAGAACCTGCCTCCTGACCAGAAGCCAGTGCAGACCCCGCAGGACTGCTGTCACATGACAGGACCTTGATAGTCCCATCAGCAGCCTGGCCACTGCATTCTGCACTAGCTGCAGCTGGTGGAGGTTCCCTCCACTGACTCCGAGGTATAGAGCATTACAGTAATCTAGTCTTGATGTCACAAATGTGTGCACCAGTGATGGAAGATCCTCGGGCGGAATTAGGAGTTTAATCCCAGCAATTTTCCTCAGATGGTAAAAGCTGCTTTTGATGACCACTGACACCTGAGTCTCAATTGTCAGCTTGTCATTAAAGACCACACCCAGGTTTCTTACCCTAGAGGATGCCATGAATGGTATCGACTCTAGGACCAAACCTGTTGTCGTCCAGGAGGTATCCCCATCAAACCCACAGCCAAGATTAATCATTAGAACCTCCTTCTCATCAGGGTTAAGTCTCAGCCAGTTAGAGTTCATCCAGTCCTGGATCTCTGCAAGACATTTATTCAGCACTTTGACAGCACTACTTGTCCAGTGCAAAGGACATGTACAGCTGAGTGTCATTTGCATAGCAGTGAAAACTCAGACTGCATTGTCTGATGATTCTTCTCAGAGGCAGCATGTATACTGAAAACAACATCTGCAATAGGATCGAGCCCTGAGGAACTCCACAGGTCAGAGGCAAAGGGGAGAAGAAAAAGTTCCACTTCAGTACCCTCTGTCTCCTACCAGTAGAGATGCAACAAAGTTTTATTATGCCCTCAAAGTTAATGCGAAGTGCCCAACTTCACATCCGCATATCATTATGGGAAGTTTCCATTAAAAGGTTGAAATTCACCTCTAAGGGACTTCGCATTCTAAAACTTAGCATTAACTGTGGGTTACATTTTGAGAAGGCGAAGTTTGTGAGAAATAACCCACAGATCACAGGTATGAACATCTGCAGGTCATCTGAAGCAGGCAGGGTGTGAATCAGGCACCATCCCTTGCTATTCAGTCACCTTTCTGGATGCACTGTGTCCACAATGACCTTCACCTTGATATGCTCTGGTCTGCAGAATTTTTCATGTGATATCTGTGCCCCATAAACCAATCAGGCCAGCTGTCCAGTGAGATTTTGAACCTGATCATGCTCTCCATCCAGTATGGATGGAATGCCACATTTGTAGCATGGGTCCCTCATTGTGGCTATTCCAAATTTGGGAGATTGCCAGATGTTGGCAATGTACCTATTGTTGTGTAAGATTGTAATTATGTGTTTGATTAATGTACAGCTTGACCTATCTCTGGCCACATCAAGGCTAGGCTGCAGATTCAACAATGTCTGCCTCATCACCTATAGCAGTGGAATGGCTTGACTAATGGATGCAGTGTCACCACTAACTGCCTGTGTGACATGTTGAAACAGCCTCAGAATTACCATTACTGAATCCATGAATTGCCATTGCTCAGTTGTCATTGACATTGATGCCCCTGGACTGTCACAGCTACTGTGCATGACAAGGTACTCAGATATTGCTTGGTACTGCTCATATAGGAGCTCTGCTATGTAAAGTGTGGAGTTCCATTTCATGACAACTTCAAGCTTAAGGTGGTGCTGAGGGAGGCTGTTTTGGATCTGCAGCTGCTTAAGTTGGTCGCAGGCCTTACCAGAACATGCAAAGTGGGCACAGTTGTGGTGTGCAACAGTCAGCATTTGCTTGATTTCCGGGTACTGCAGAAGCTCTTATACCACAAGATTTAAACAGTGGGCCATGCACAGAATCCTGACATGGCCACCATTGCCGACACATTTAACAACATTGGACCCATTATGACTTGCTATGAAGTCAGGTTTCAGGGACGGGGGTGCAGCCACTCATCAGTTTCTGTCAGTAGCAAATCTAGTATGTTTTCATTTGTATGCGACCCTGTTACACTACACATTGCAAATGTGGCATGCTGTCTAATGCCAGGAAGGTTACTACCACCACAGTCTGACTTATTACAGTGCTTTCCTATGCCACCATCACAGACAAACCAAGTTAGCTGCTTCCTATGTGCAGTAATACACAGATAAGAACTACCCTCCATTTTGCCACTTGTCTACATATCCATGCTTAAGTGAATGTAAGGTGATACGGAATGCTGAAGGGCATGTTTTACTGACTCTGTCGCAGTATAATATAACTCAGGGACAACACAGGTGGCCAAGTATGTCTTGGACAGGATCTTCCATTTAGGACATCTGCATGCCACAATGCCTTGGAGTCCCACATTCTCTACAAAGGAGAACAGCAACAGGTCACTTGCAAGCATTTCCGATATGGCAGCATTGAGATCAAGTGCAACCGCATAATTTGGTGGATATTTACTGTACCACTCAAAAAGGCTGTGCAATGTAGGTTGCATTTTTCTGTGTTTTGCACATGGCGTGCCAAATGTCTCTTCTCTGAACTGCCATGGATGAGGTGCTTTTGACATAAGATGGTGGGTGCACAGGTGACAAGCCAATAAGTGCTGTTATTTTACCTGTTTTAAGCACAGTGGTTAATGCAGTAGAATTACTACATGGACCACCACTGCTACTCTGACCACTACTGAACATTCAAAATCCTCCTCCTCCACATGCCTGTAGTAATCCTCTGGTGTCAATTCACAACTTTTACCGACATAGCTACTTACAATGACTTGAGATGGGGATACCATGTATACTAAGGTGGATGAGGGAGAATGTCCCACTACCACTTCAGCTTCCTTCTGGTGCCGAGTCCACAGTGCCATGTGTCTGCTATTGAGATGAGTATGCTGGCCTCCAGTGCCAAGATGGCTACCCTTTTTACCATGCCACACATGTGCTTGGCAAAGCTGGCAGATTGACACTGTTTCATCTTTTTCATCTTGTATGAAAAATTCCCAAACTATGGATTTTGCTGTCCTACATTTCACATGACGCTGCTTCTAAACAAAGTCTTGCAGTGACAGTGTGTGTTTTCTGTGCTCCTACTGTAGCAGAGACCAGTGCATAAAGCTGTAGTTACCTGTGGAAAAAAAAATCAACGTCAAGGCATTCTAGCTCTATTTGTGGCATACAAGTGAACTGAGATATCAGCAGACCACTAAAGCAGTAGGTAAGGCTAGCAGGATGTTAGGGTGTATTAGTAGGGGTATCACAAGTCGTAAGAGGGAGGTAATAATCTCTCTTTACAAGACACTGGTTAGGCACCATCTGGAGTACTGTGTAAAGTACTGGAGGCCACACCTTCACAAGGATATTAACCAAATTGAGGCAGTCCAGAGAAGGGCAACCAAAATGGTGCAGGGACTGCATCAGAAAACATATGAGGACAAATTAACATAGCTCAATATGTATACCCTAGAGCAAAGGAGGGAGAGAGGTGATATGATCGACACATTCAAACACCTTAAGGGCATTAACAAGGTGAAAGAGTCTAACATGTTTCAATATAAGAAAAATAGCAGGACAAGAGGACACAGTATGAGATTAGAGGGAGTCCGATTAAGAGGTAATGTGAGGAAGTTCTTTTTCACAGAAAGAGTGGTGAATGCACGGAATGACCTACCTCAGGAAGTGGTGGATATGAATGCAGGGTAGGGCTTCAAACAGGCATCGGATAGGCATAAGGAAGCAATACAGATGAATATGAATAGATAGGCCATTGACAGAGCAAAGGCTAATGGCACATTTATAAGGTAGAAAAAGAAATGGGCAGACTGGATGGGCCTTGCAGTCCTTATCTGCCATCAACTTCTATGCTTATATGTTTCTATATGTACGAAATGCTTAACATAGGTCCCCTACAAAACTACACCTGTAATAAATGTAAGGAAATTGGAGCACTGAAAGAGGAATTGAGACTACTCAAATATATGGGTCCAGTGGCATGTAGCTCACCTAACATACCCCCCCCCCATTGTCACCAGTGGGGTATCTGAAGGAGTACTAATCAATAGTGAGATACCTATAGTCAACAATAGTAGGGAGTTTGTTACAGAGGACTGGGTCACTGCATGTGAGGACTTGAACTCAGGGAGCTGGGCTACTGTGACTAAGGGTCCAAATAAAAAAAGAAGGAGGGCATTTGGGCCATCAGAGATAGCAATGTTCAACAAATATTCTCCCTGAACACTATCTCTGAAACCAGTTCTAATTCATCCACTGGTGCTACCCCCCTAAGAGCCCAAGTCGTGGTCATTGGAGACTCCATATTGAGGAATACTGATACAATTATTACCAAGGGTGATAAATGAAATATTATAGTAAATTGTCTTCCTGGAGCTACAGTAAATCACATTAAAAGATGGTTACCTAAAATAATACACCATGTTCCAGGTTTGCAGACTATAGTGTCGCATGCTGGTAGTAATAGTATAGGTAGGGACCATGAAAAGGATATTGTTATCAAGTTATTGGTTTGTATTGATTTTATACATGAGAGGGGACAGACACCCATAATCTCTGCTGTTCTCCCGCTGTTTGGTTGTGCTCCAGAAAAGAATCCTACCATACAGAGGGTTAACAGCAGACTAATAAATGGTTGCGTTAAAAAAAGCATAAAGTTTATTAACCTGTGGGATTCTTTTTTTTGAAAATATATTGATGTATAAAAAGGACAGACTTCATCTTAATAGTTTAGGAACTTGTACATTGGCCACTGCAATAAAAGAAACTGTTCAGCAAGCTTTAAACTAGGTACTTGGGGGGGGGGGAGTGTACTTAGTAGACAAACCAGTTAAACCTCAACTGAAACATAAACAAAACCAAGTAATGAGATCCACTGTTTACTGTTAAATGCTAGAAGCCTGAATAATAAAATGATGAATTGCAGGTTGAACTAAACAGAGGTATACAGATGGCATTTATCACGGAAACCTGGTGGACTGACGATGATGCCTGGGGATGACATATCCCTGGGTATAACCTCTATCATTTGGATAGGAGGGGCAGAAAAGGGGGAGGGTAGCTGCATATATATCGAGCACCCTGAATTCAACTAATGTCTTAGAGAAAATGAAAAAAACAAAACAAGGGGATAGGACCTGAAACTATCTGGATAAGGATAAAAACAGGTAACAATACTCATTTCACTGTAGGGGTATGCTATAGGCCCCCTCTATTGTGTCCTGAAACGTCTCAAGAAATAAATGAAGAGATAAAAAATAGCCTGTGGATTTGGGATGGTGTTGCTAGTTGGAGATCTAAATTATGGGGATATGAACTGGAGAGTTCCCCTCTGAGTCCAGAATTCCTGGATTTATGTCAAGAATTAGAAATTACCCAGAATGTAGAACCCCCCCCCCCCCACACAGGGAAATAATATATTAGACCCAGTGTTGTCTACACAAGAACTCAATATTACATCCTGTTCAACTACTCCCTTCTTAGGAAATAGTGACCACTGTGGGATAGCTTTTTCACTCACCCAGTACATTCCCATCACTAGTGGATGTAGAGTAATTTATAAATATGCCCCCACCAGTATAAATAAAATGAATTCAGAACATGAACAAATACATTGGGGAAGTATTCTAAAAAATAAGTCCGCTGAGGAAATATGGAATATACTTAAATATAAAATATTTACACTAAGTGATAAATATTTTAAATAAATAAAGGTATATAACACTAGGGGGATAAAATTAGGTGGTTAAGCAAAGACATACAAAAACTCTTAAAGAAAAGGCAGTTATCTGTTTAACTTATATAAAAGCAATAATATGGACCTTTATGTGGAGGGACTACAAAAAGATACAGACTAAGTGTAAGAAACTGATAAGAAAAAGTAAGAAAAAAATGGAAATCAACCTGGCATCGACAGCTAGCATAAATAATATGCAGCAATTCTATAGTTATGTAAACTCCCTAAGGAAATCAAATCGTAATCTGTGCTACATTAAAAAGGGAAGTGAGATAGTCACGGACCCTGTTGAAGCTGCAAACATATTTAATGACTATTTTGGTACAGTATTTTCTAGCAAATAGCATAGCATAGTTAATATTAAACCAAATGACGTAGAGCCCATAAACATTACTACGGATATAATATTAAAGAAAGTCAAGTCCCTAAAAAATACAAATTCAGCAGGACTGGATAATATTTTAAATAGAATGCTGAAGCTATTTGTCCCTGATATAGTGTTGCCTCTGACCATATTGTTTAAGGAATCACTCATAAGTGGAGCTGTGCCTGGTGATTGGCTCAAAGCAAGTGTAGAGCCTATACATAAGAATGGAGATAGGGTAAACTGCATCAACTATATGCCCATTAGTTTGACTTCAGTCACAGGTAAACGTATGGAATACATCTTGAGGGATATTATAGATGCCACCTTGTAGAGACTGGGCAAGTGGTTAGTGAGCAGCATGGGTTTGTGGTGGTAAGGTCATGTGTGACTAATCTCTTGCGTTTTTATGAAAAGATCTCTAAAGCTTTAGATAATAGGCAGGATGTAGATTGCATATACTTGGACTTGGCAAAGACCTTTGATAAGGTTCCCCACCACCAGGTTCTCCGAAATCTCACTGATGCAGACATAGACCACAGAGTGATGAACTGGATTGAGGGCTGGTTGTGTTGAAGAACCCAGAGAATATGTATTAATGGATATTATTCAGATAGGGTAGATGTCACTAGTGGGGTCCCTCAGGGGTCTGTACTGGACCCTGTGCTTTTCAGGGTCTTTATGGTCTCTATGGGCAGGGACAGCGGTAGTTGGATCAGCAAGTATGCTGATGACACCAAGTTAGCTAGCATAGTTACAAACCTGGAAGGGGCCCAGGGTCTGGAGGAGGATCTAGATGCTGTATGGGCCTGGGCAGTAAACAGAGGTATGACGTTTAATGTGGATAAATGCTGTGTAATTCATTTGGGGAATCATAATAGTGGATTTAATTATCATATAAATGGAAAAATGCTGCATGAATCTGTAGAAGAGAGAAACCTGGGAATTATTGTAGACCATAAACTAACATCTTGCTCTTATGTTAATAAACAAATCATAAAGGCAATGCAGGTTCTATGAAACATTAAGAGAAACTTTAAGAGCTGCAGCGAGGAAGTGGTCATGCCCTTGTACAGGGCATAAGTTAGGCCTATCTTGAATTATGGGGCCCTTGTGTGGGGTTCCACATCTAAAGGACTTGTGTCAGACATAGAGAGAGAGTTCAAAGTCAAGCCACTAAATTGGTGAATAACATCAAAGATATGCCCTATGAAAAATGTCTAGAACAGTTGAGGCTCATGTCCCTGGAAACTAAAAGGGTCAGGGTGGGGGATCTGCTACTCTGCTACAACATTATGGGAGATGAATATTTATTAAATGAACTTAATCTCTAATTCAAAAATAATAATAAAGGCTCTAGGGGGCCCCCACTACAGCTAAGACACATGAAATATAACACTAATAGAAAAATGGCCTTCTTCACATAGAGGGTGGTGACCCCATGGAATGATCTCCCTTTGACACTTATCTGTTCTAAATCAAAGCACCAGTTTAAAACCCAGCTTGATGAATATATAATGAAAAGGGGTAAAATTACGTATTAAGGGTAATGGAAGGGAGCAGCTGTGGGTCATACGGCCTTCTTGGCTCCCATATACCTTTGTATGAACCTTTGTATGATGCATATGGGATTGCAGTTTTCGTGGAGGTGAAATGGGGTGTGTGCTGCATGATTTCGGGTGTGCTAGAAACTTTGACTTTGACTGAACATAACAATCTATGAGTATGACTTCAGTGTTATCTACAGACACAGCTACATCAGAAGAACTTTGTGGGGGGGACTTACTAACAGACTGTTTACCTAGAGCCACCTTAACTTTCTTTTTGTGTAGTTCCTATATACGGTCACTAGCATGTAGCATCATCATCATCATAATCATCATAATTCACAAATTCACTTTGGATGCTAGCCTGTGGAGTTATAACAACCGCAGCCTCAGTGTGATCATCCACCCTTTTTTTGTAAACATCTGATTGTTTGGATGGCCTAACCTAAGGGATTTGTGGAAACATGAGACTGTGACTTATGATGATCAGGATCATGTTCAACTATTGTGGAGAGTGGGGACATTAACTACACTCAAGTCTTCTGACTCCACAACATTTTTTCCCCCTGATAACTTTGCCTGTGTTGTAGCAATACTCATGCTGTCATCAACAATGCTGTCACTCACTCTTCTACCAGTGACACCAGCATCTCCAACCAGCATTGAAGCAACTGATTTGGCTGAGAAAAACTCAATCACTGAAATCCCTTTGCTTGAGGAAACTATCGTACTACCTTCCCCCCTGCTGTGTACTACCATGTCCACGAACACACTTAACAGTTCTAGACCCTGAAGAACCGGCTTCATCATCACAACAACTTCTACTGCTAGCATTTGGAGGCACACAAGCAATGGTCTTGGCAGCAGTGCCACAGCCAGAAACAACTTTCCATGACCACCTTTTCATGGGCATTTTTTAAGATTACATGGACAGCCACCAAGAAAAGAAACACGTGCACTACAAAAAGTGATTTTTCTGGTCTTGTCTGTTGCTGTAACAAATCCAAGAGAATTCACAAGAAAGTACAATGACAAAAATACTGCAATAGCTACTTTTTTATTATGTCTGTTTTTGCTTATTTAAATTCTGTACTATGTACTGAGAAAGTACTTTTTTTTTTTATTTAGTCTTTTACCCAGGAGTAGCACACTAAGATGAAAGCTTTTTTATGGGAGTGACCTAGGAGCACAGGAAGTTAAGTAATTTGCTTAGGGTCACACAGTACGCAAGTGGAAGCTGCGGAATTCAAACCTAGGTCTGGTTTGCTAGATGTCACCCGATTTGCAGCTCAGAGCCTTAAACCACTGCACTATACTGCTGCCTCATGGTATTCGCGGTACTATGGGAAACAAACAATAGTGAAACAGTTACAACATTTTCAATAGAGTGAACAGAGGCAATTAACAATTCAAATGAATAATGATTTTTTTAAAGTTTTTGAAGGTTTGAATCTCAGAGCTCTGAGAACAAGCTAACTCCAGCTTTCCACTGCACACTCTACACTGAACTGAGGCTGTGCAAGCCAATATAGAGCCAGTGTGACCTGCCATCCCATGGATCATTGCAAAATTTGCTTTCAGGAGCAAAAATGGGTGAAGTAATATGAAGTGCATAGAAACAGTATAGCACAGTGGTCTAAGGCTCTGAGCTACTAATGTGATGATATCCAGCAGACCAGACTGGGGGTTTGAATCCCACAGCTTCCACTTGCATGCTGTGTGACTCTGAACAAGTCCCTTAATCTCCTTGTGCTACCAGATCACTCCTGTAAAAAAGCTTTCAGCTTAGTGTGCTATACCTGGTTAAACAACTAAAAAAAAAAAAAAATAGTGCTAAGTCCATGTTATTCTATGGCAACTTCACAGACCCGCCAAAATGCGAAGTTTTTAACTTCGCATTGCAGAGAATTTTGCAAAATTCGAGTTCTATGCAAAATACTCCACATATCGAAGTTGAGTGAATTCACCCATCTTAATAAATGGGAGGGAATGTGGGCAGAAGGTGACAGTCAAAAAGCAGAGATACTGAACGAGTACTTCTGCTCGGTATTCACAAAAGAAGAGGAGGAGGGGGAGGTACTTAAACCAAACTATAGAAATACTCTGGATAGGGGGGTTGATACAAGTCCATTCACAGAAGAAAGGGTTCTGAAAGAACTCTTAAAACTGAAGCTGAACAAAGCAATGGGGCCTGATGGCATTCACCCCAGATTTCTAAAAGAACTAAAGGGGGAACTAGTGACACCATTGACTACCCTCTTTAACAAATAATGGGAGGATGGGGTGGTACTTGAGGACTGGAGGAAGGTGGATGTGATTCCACTTCACAAAGGTGGGAGCAAGGCAGAGGCAGGAAACTACAAACCTGTTAGTTTGACATTAGTGGTAGGGAAAATTATGTAATCACTTCTGAATGAAATAACTGTTTAGTACCAGAGGCCAGTGGGCACAGGACCCAAGGCAGCATGGATTCACAGCAGAAAGGTCATATCAGATGAATCTAATAGATTTCTTTGACTGGGTGACCAAAGTAGTATATCAGGGAGGGGCTGTGGACATGGCCTATCTACACTTTAGCAAGGCATTGGACAGTCCCATACAAAAGAATAATATACAAGTTAGCTAGCCTTGGAGTGGGTAACAAGGTGGTAGCCTTGGTAAAACATTGGTTGAACAACAGGACGCAGAGGGTAATAGTAAATGTATTCCACTGTGAAGAAAGAGGAGGTTTTAACAAGGTACACCTGCAAAAAAAAATGCAAAAAAGTGCAAAATAATGCACGTGGGAAACAAAAACCCAGGGGAAGGGTTCACAATGGGGGGTGAGATACTGACAACAACAAAAATGGAAAGGGACCTGGGGGTAGTCATATCAGATGACCTAAAGGTGGGCCAGCAATGTGAGAAGGCAGTAAGGAGGGCTGGGGGGATACTGGGATGCATAGGGAGAGGCATCACCAGTAAAAAACAGGACGTTGTTGGCCCTCTGTACAGACAGTTGGTAAGACCACATCTGGAGTACTGTGTACAGTTCTGCAGATCCCATCTCCACAAAGACATAGACAGGGTGGAGGCTGTCAGGAGGAGGGCAACCAACATGATGCAGGGTCTGCATCAGAAGACATATGAAGAAAGACTAAAGGAACTAAAGCTGTATAGCCTTGAGGAAAGGAGGGAGAGGGGGGACGTGATAGAAACTTTAAAATACCTCAAGGGAATCAACAAAGTCCAAGAGGGTAGCATCTTTCAGAAAAAGAGATGTGCAAAAACAAGGGGGCACAATTTGAAGATAGAGCGGGGACGGCTCAGAGGTAAAGTGAGGAAGTATTTCTTCACAGAGAGGGTTGTGGATACATGGAACAGCTTTCCTGAGGCGGTTGTAGAGTCAGAAACAGTGGGGGAATTCAAGAATGCATAGGACAGACATAAGGCAATTCTAGTGAGGGGGTAGGAGGAAGTAGGCTGTTGGTTAACTAGGATCTGCAGCTTATGCAGCAAATGGACAGACATGGTGGGCCAAGCGGTCCTTATCTGCCTTCCTACCCTTTAGCACATGCACATGACCTACGATTTTTTCTTGCAAAGGTCTTTTACATAGAGTTGATGTTCCATCTTAGTGCCCTGTTAACCTTTCTCCTTTGGGCTTCTAGGCCCACAACACAGCAACCACTGTACACAGCATGGTGGCTCATGTTGCAGATGCATGGCAGGTTGCACATAGCTGCTTATACATAGGCACCCAACCTGTAATCTGAGCCCAGTTATGGTGCTCTTGTAAAAATCTTGCATTCCCCTATCCTGCTTCTTGTTGCTAGGTCTTTCCCGCCATGACTTTCTGTTCTCTCTTAATGTCATAGTACTCCTTCTCCATTAGGTTGCTAGCCCCATCACACAGCAACCACCATGCAGAATATTGCAACTTGCAGGTGCGCATTGATTCCAGCTCACACATGGCCGTTCATGTGAAAATGCTTGAACTGTGTCCCAGCCCAGCACTCCTGGAAAAGTTTTTGGCAAACCCCTTCCTGTAGGACCATACTGCATTTGCTGCTATACTGGGCTGGGGAATTACCAGCCCCTCATCCTCGATGAGGCCCCACCTGCACCATCTTGACCCACTGTACAGTACTGCTATACACAAGATGGCCACCATCCACTGCACATGCACCCATCAGGCTACCCGGCACTACGTTCCCACAACCCCCATTTTCCGACACCTGGAAGCTTACAATGTGACATCTTGATCCTGTACCTTATGAATGTTCAACCCCATTCCTATAAGTCTTAGTTTTTTATGAGACCCAACTCCACGTACCCATGGGAGGTGCATGTGCACCTCATCATTGCCACCAAAGCAATGGCCATGCGCTGGCCTGGTCCCCAGAGTTTGTGGACCCAATGAAGCAAACTGTCCATTACCAACTGACACACTTGCACCCTTCTCTTTTGGCTCGACATGGGTGGTCAAGAGAGGCAGGTGGCAGAGAACAGTGCCACTCATAGGGCTTGCTCAGGAACTTTTTCTTTAAAACAGACAAAAAGCGCATCCTGCTCCCTTACTCTCTCTGGAAGTGCTAGCACTGAAGCACTTTGACACTCAATTACAAACATCACACTAGCCCATGAACATGCTGTTTTCTGTCCTCAGAGCTCATTGTAAGTAATTCAGTATGTATCAATCAACATGTACTCTCCCAGAAGTGCTAGCCCCAGAACACTGGAGCACTACTAGTAAGCCCCGTTTTAACACACAGGCCTGCTTTTAAAAGCAGCTCCACATTACCATTCCCAGTCCATTGATGGCAACACTGTCCTCTCATCACCATTTTATACATCCCATTAAAAGGGAGCCCTACCTTCCTCCCTGCAGCTGCTCATGGAGAAAACCATTACTTACGTTCTGCAATGCTTTACCACAGGGCACCTAACTTAAATCATAGTTTATCAATGATCTTCCTGCTGCTGATGCTGCCAGGGTCCTGCTGCTGCTGCTGCTGCCAATCTCATCCAGTAGTATGGAACAAAGAGGCTGGGCTTTGGAGCCCTAGCCTGTAAAAAGCCTCTTTGCTCCTCCCCTCCAGAACAAGCTTCTCCCACCCATGGGATGGCCTTATCTTTCTATCCTGACCCTCCCCTTTTCCCATCCCCCTGCCCTATCCCTTCTACCCATCTTCTGCCAAGCATTAGAAGAAGGGCCCACAGACAAATGCTTGCCAGCTTTAAAGGCCCTTCACTGACTTTCAGTTTTGTTAAATGAAAAATCTCCTTGGCCCTCAAGGTTGACTTGTTGTCTCAGGTGTGGAATCTTGTATGCAGAACCTGTTGATTTTTTTCACAGCCCTGTGTTCTGGGTTTGAGGCCCCACATCTGAGACACAATGCATTTGTTGGAAAAACTGGATGGTCAGATTTGGAATGCAGATTGGTGATGGGTTACTAAAAGATGTCAGCATCCTATATACATCTAGTTGACACCAACAAGGCTTGGATAATGTGAAACATTTTCTCTCACAGGTAAAACCCAGCTGCTCCCAGGTCACTCCTGTAAACTAGCTTTCAGCTTAGTGTGCTACTCCTGGTTAAACAACTAAATAAAATAAATAAAAAAACCCAGGGGTACCAGTGCCTGTGTCTTTACTCCTACGGCCCATAGAACTTATTCTTACCAGAAACTACATTAGGTTTTATACAAACTATAATTTGCAGAGATGTGGCACCACCATGGTGGCAGCAGTTGCCCTATAATGTGCAAATGTGTTCATGGACCTGTGGGGGGAAAAGGAACAACTATAATTCAGAACATAACCCATTTATAAATGGAATTATTTATTGGCTCTGTTTTATTGATGATATAATCTCTATCTGACATTGCAGTGAGGAACAAGTCTAAGATATTATGGAATGTATTAATTACAATGACTGTAACTTATCTTTTATATATGTTTATGGGTCTGGTCAGAAGGCCTTTCATGGTTATAATTTATTTATTTAGTTTTTGTTTACCAGATAAGTGCACTAGCCATAGAGATGACTATTTTCAGGCACGACCCGGAAGGTTACAGGGTAAAACATTACAGATGTACAAAAAAAGGTTGTTACAGCAAGGTATAAGTAACAGTGTTACACAGCAGGTTTTGCAGCATTACGATACAGGGTGTTGAGAACTGGGTACAGAACATATTTTACAGTTATAGCATAAGGATGAGGCATAGTTGCGATAAAACAGTGTGGATTACAAAATAAAGGAATAAATTTAAATCAGAGAATACAGTGGGCAAACAATACAAGAAAATAGACATGCAGTAGATAGGACCCTGTGGGAAGAAAAATAAGCAGACAGGTAAGATAAGGAAAACAGGGCTGATAAGTGCTAAGACGGTAGCTGCAGGAGAATAGGTGACTGGGGAGCAAAGGGAATAAGTGCAAAGGAGGCTGGATGCAGAGGATAGTCGAGGTGAGGTTTGAGAGTGAAAGGCCTATCAAAAAAGGGTAACCTGGGGAGGAGCATGTGGGAAGTGTCATAATTTATTATGCAGAAACAGGTAAGAACTGCTGCCAGGGATGGAGGACCGGGAGCTAAGGAGGTTTAAAGCAGGAGCATTGGTCAGATGAGATGAGGTTGTGCTGGAGTGCTTTTTTAAAGGTGTCATGGGTGGGTGCTAGGCAGACTTCGAAAGGGAAGGAGTTCCACAGCCATGGAGCATGGTGGGCAAAAGCACTAGCACCTTTGGTAGTTGTGTGTTTCAGTACACATAAGAAGATTTGGGTGTTTGAGACCTCATAATACTGTCTATGTTGGAGCCAAGGGAATAGAGCCTGGTGGCATTTGGAGATAGCCAATTAAGATCAGAGTAGAGGAGGCAGTGGTGTTTTCTCCTATGGGATGAGGCAGTGTACCTGCATATATTATTATAGGCCACGTCCACTTGTGTAGGTTTGTTCTAGGTATGGTGGCAAATGAAGATATCCCATAGGTTAGGGTCAGCAGGAGAATGCCTCAGGCAATAGCTAGTCTTGCTGGGGGGGGTTAGAACATAGCTAGTGTGGTAAGCTACACCTATCTTAGAGTTCACAGACTTGCATATGTTAGTTATACAATGATCGAAGTTTAAGGATTGATCCAATGTGATTCCAAGGTATTTAAGAGGTAACTACGCCAATGGGTGAGCAATCTGAGTAGAAGGCCCTGAAATTGTTTTGACAAGATTTGAGTTTTGAGGGGTACCAAATAGCATGGACTGGGGTTTGGTCTCATTAAGAACAAGTTTCTTTTCCAAGAACCAGGTTTGTATGCATTGGAAGTCAGCAGACAGCCGTAGATTGATGTCAGTTACATTTTTCGTATTGATATAGAGGACAATGTCATCTGCATAGAGTATGGAGGAGGAGGAAGAGAATTTGGACGTAATATCATTAATAAATATTGAAAAAAAAAAGTGGACCCAGGATAGAGCCTTGGGGAACTCCAATATTCTCTGTGGCCTTATGAAAATATGATGAGTTGAACTTAACAACTTGGACCCGGTTTGACAGGTAGCTCCTAAACCAGCTGACTACATTAGCTGCAAAACCCATAGATTGTAGGGTGTCGAGGAGAAGGGAGTGGTTCACCAGGTCAAAAGCTTATGTCATGTCAATGAAAACAGCCCCTGTAAGAAGACCCGAGTCACTGTGGTAAATTTAAGCAGTGCAATAGAGGTGCTGTGGCCTTTGTGAAAAGCGTGGTGGGCTGTTGTTAGTAGGTCATGTTTGGAGAGAAATTCTATGGTTTGGGTTGCAATTAGTTTTTCTAAGATTTTGTTTAGCACTGACATGATGGCTATGGGCCTATAGTTTGAGGGGTCACCCTTTTAAAGATAGGAGTAACTCTTGCTACCTTCCAAATGTCAGGTATGCTACTTTGACACAGGGAGAGGGTAAATATTTTGGCCAGAGTAGCTGCAATAAGAGGAGCAGCTATTTTTAGTAGCCTGGGCTCAATACTATATAAGCCTGTGGCTGTATTATCAGAGATTGAACTAAGAATTTGTGTAACCTCCTTTGGGGTAATAGCTCTAAAGTGAAAGGGTGAGGGTACCGGTGCTCTGCTAGAAGAAATTGAAGACATATTTGTTGAGGTGGGGAAGGAGGATATGAATTTCGTTAGGTCTGTGAACTGATTATTAAGGAAATTTGCAATGGTCAGAGGATTGTCGCAGTGAGTTCCGTTAAGGACCATATCATTGGGAGAAGATGATTGAGTGGATCCCAGGAAAGTTTTGATGTGGGACCAGAACTTCTTTGGGTCGTTCGAGAAATTGTTTAGAAGGTTTTTGCAGTAGGAGCTTTTTGCAGATCTTATTGCCTTTTTGCAAGTATTTCATAACATCCTATAAGTGTTATAGTCCTATGGAAGTCCAGAGGACTTGAAACAGCTCCAACTCCTATCTGTTTCTTTTATCTTGGCCAGAAGATCTTTTTTGAGCGATCTAGTATGTTTTCCCTTGACACAGTGGGTTATAAGAGGGGAGTGATTATCTTGTAGTGCTGAGAAATTAGCGAAAAAGATGTCCAGAGCGGTTTGGACATCTTGAGCACTGTAGAGATCGGACCAATCAGTGCTGGCCACATCTTGAAGAAAATTTTGCTGATTCAGGTTGGCATAGTTTCAAAAGGTGATGAGTCATGACTTTACAGGGAGGAAGGAGGTCGATCCCCAGATGCAGAACATAGGGGATTGGTCAGAGATGTAGCCTCACAAGAGTGTAGCCTCACATTTTCTTAGGATCAAAGGACTGCAAATCAAAGGGAGCAGTTCTGTAGTCCTAAGAACACAAGAGGTGACACTCTTAGATCTATAAGAGGACCTCCAAACAGACTCAAAAAAATCATTATAGATCACTAACTTTCTTAAGTAAAAAATCTTGTTTTTTTATTTAATGTGCTGATGGCCCGAGCAGTCAGTGAGAAGCTCATTACAGTGGCTCAACATAAGAGATGCTCTTACGGTAATAAGAGTACCTCAGACACAACTAAATAAAGTACTGTGATTGGTCAGAAATGCTCACGATTTACAAGGTGCTAAACAGACTAAACAAAAATGTGTTTTTGGGACCTACCACCTTACTGCTATTACAAACAGAAAGGCATACTGATGTATAATAGCTCATTTCTAGTTGCATCCTGGAGGAAAGGGGAAAATGGAATACAATTTTGAATACGAGATCCCAATAAAAATTATAGATAGAGCTAAGTCCATACATACTACCCAATAAACTTAAAGCTATACTAAACATTTTTGTGGGGATAGGCAAGCAGCACTTGCCATCCAGAATATAGTCTATATACATATATTATACATATACACATATATGATTTTAAGCATATACACACACACTTACTTTTATATTAACATATGAACATACAAAATGCCAACAGAAACAGGCCTCACAGTCTATTGAGTCTGCTCAAATGTGCAGCTAGTCCCTCAACTTGCAGCTGTCCCACTCCCTTCCCTAATTAACAACCCCACACACTCTGTCCCAAGCCCTCTTAAATCTTCCCACTGTTCTACACAATACCACTTCCTCAGGCAGAGTATTCCATTTGCCTACCAACCTTTCTGTGAAAAAGTGCCTCTGGATTTCCCTCCTGAATCCCCCCCAATCTCAGTCAGTGCCTTCTCATGTCCCTTCCCTTCTGATCTGAAGAATCCCTTCCTTATTAGTCTTGTTTATTCCCTTTAAGTATTTAAAGGTTTCAGTCATATCCCCCCATCGCTTCTCTCCTCCAGGGAATACATGTTCAGCTCTCCCAGCCTCTCCTCATAGGATTTTCCCTCCAGTCCCTGGATTATCTTCGTTGCCCTACACTGCACCCCCTCCAGCAATCTGATGTCCTTCTTCGGGAATGGACACCATTACTGCACTCAGTATTCCAGGTGCAGTCTGACCAGTGACCTGCACAGGGGAAGGATTACCTCCCTGTGCCTGGGGGAGAGTCCCCTCGCTATGCAGCCCAGAATCTTGTTTGCCTTTGCAGCCGCCATCCTGCACTGAGCTGAGTGGTTCATACTCCCTGTCATTAGTACTCCTAGATCCTTTTCCTTCATGGTGCTTTCCAATTGTGCCCCTCCCAACTGATATTTCCTCTGCTGGTTCCTTGTTTTGAAGTGCAGGACCTTGCACTTCTTGGCATTGAACGCCATCTGCCATGTTTCCAACCACTCCTGTAGTTTGGTCAGGTCCTCCTGCAGCTCTCTCCACCTCTCTGTGTCATCTACCACAGTTCTGGTTTTAGTATCATCTGTGAACAGACTGATCCTACTCCAGATCCTATTTAAGATATTGGCTATAAATATCCCAAATAGCACCGGTCCCAAAACTGATCCCTGTGGCAACCCGCTCATAACGTTCCTTGGTGATGAGAGTCCCACCACCACCATCACTTTTTGCTGCCTACCCCTCAGCCAGTTGGCGATCAAATTGACCATTTTTGTTCCCACCCCTATGTATTCCAGTTTTCTCTGCAGCCTCTCATGTGGCACTGAGTCAAAGGCCATGCAGAAGTACAAATACGTGATGTCCACTGCATGGCCCCGGTCCAGTTCCCTGGAACCCAGTCATTGTACTTGACTAGATTTGTTTGACAGGATCGGCCCAAGACAAAACCATGTTGATGACCATCTTGGAGACCATTGTCTTCCAAAAAGTTCACCAGCCTCTCTTTTAGGATTGACTCAGTGATCTTCCACATGATTGAGGTGAGGCTTACCAGTCTGTAGTTGCTTGGACCATCCTCCAGGCCACTTTTATGAATGGGCACCACATGAGCCATCCTCCAATCCTGTGGCACACATCCTCTGTTCAATGATGCATTGAACAGGTATGCCAGTGGTTCTGCCATGATCTCTCATTGCTCCCTGAGTACCCTAGGGTGAATGCCATCTGGTCCCGGTGCCTTGTCCACCCTCAGCACCCTTAGCCCTTCCAGCACCCTGTCCTCTGTAATCCTGAAATCAGTCACCACCACCCCCCCTCTACCCACTCCACCCTTCCCATGGGGTATCTGTCCCCCCTTTTCCTTCATGAACACAGAGCAGAAGTACTCATTCATAGCCTCTGCCTGGTTCTTCCTCTTCTCCACCACCACCCCTATCCTTCTTAATCCTCACAATCTGGCCTTTGTTCCTTCTTCTCTTTCCAATGTAGTGGAAGAAGTCCATTTATGCGTCCCTGATTCCCTGTGCCAGTCTTAGCTCCCTGGAAGCCTTGGCCACTCTGACTAGCCTGGTAACCTCCCTGGCCTTCTTTGTGTACTCGTCTTTGTCCCCTTGCCCTCCCAATTTCCTAAGCCTCTGGAATGCTCTTCTCTTGGCCCTCATCCCATTCATGACCTCCCGAGTCAGCCAGCTTGGCTTCCTTGCCCTACCCTTTTTGCTCTGTGTCCTGGTACAAATCTCAGTTGCCTCTGCTAACCCTTTTTTAATGCTATCCCACTTTTGGCTAGCACTCATGTATGTCTAAAATCCCATCAGGTGCTCAACCAAAATTCCCCCCTTCCTTTTAAAGTCTGCGCCCTTAAAATCTATCATCCTAGTACCCATACCTCCTATTTTCGTGCCCATACTGAGTGTGAACCACACCGTGTGATGGTTGCTCCCATCCAGGGGGTCCTCCACTCCCAGATCACTGACAGCCTCCTTGTTTGTCAGTACCACCCAAGTCAGCTCACAGACCAATTACACCAGGAAGTAGTCCCCAAGTGCATATAGTAACACCTGTTCATTTGCACAAGTGGTGGTTAGGGTGCTCCAGTCCACCCCAAGGGAGGTTGAAGCCCTCTACCACTACAGAGCCCCCCTTCCTACAGACCCTTCTAACCTGCTTGGCCAACTCCCTATCCAGGCTATTCCTCTGAGCTAGTGACCAGTACACTAATCCCACCCTAAGTGTCTTTCTTTTGGAGTCCTGAAACTGCATCCATAGAACCTCTGTTTTGCCCTCCACCCCCTCCTCCCTTATGTACCTTATCTCCTCCCTCACGTAGATCGCCCCCCTTTTCCTCCTAGCCCTGTCCTTCTTGAATATCCTGTATCCTGGGATCATCATATCTCTGTTCTGGTTCTGGGTGGCTCATGTTTCAGTGATGGCCATGATGTCCACCCTCCCCATAGCCAAGGGAGCCTGTAGCACAGATAATTTGTTACCCAAACTTCTCGCATTCAGTGAGACCACCATCCAACCTGTGTCTTTCCCCCTCACATCCTGGCTCCCCTACCTCCTACCCCCACCTTATCTCTCCACCACACATAGCAATACAATAGCATGGGGGGTGGGCATGCTCATCTCCCCCTCTGGGATCCCTACCTACTAGCTGTCCTCACATCCCCCAACCTAGTTTAAATCTATCCTTGATGCTATGTACCCCACTAATTTCTGATTTAATACCCCCTTCCCCTCCCTGCTCAGGTGCAGCCTATCCCCTGCTTATAGACCCTTATTGTCCCAGGTTCTGCCCCAATCCCCCACTACCTTGTACCCCATAGACTGATACCATTTGCCCTGTGAAGTGTTGACCTCCCCAATCTTCCCTTTCCTTCCCGTACTTATGCAGGGTACTGGGAGCACCTCTGAGAAGGTCACTGATTCCCTCACATCCTCACATAGCCCTCCTAGTTCCTCAAACCTCCTCCTCACTGCTTCCACTATCTCCCCCACCAGGTCATTAGTGCCCACATGTACCACTACATGCGGTTTCTTCATGCCTCTCCTTGTGAACATAAGAAATGCCTGTCCCGCCTTGTCCCCCATTAGCCAGGGTACAGCCTCCACCCATATCCTACTATGCCTTCCCCACCTGTCGCCCCATCTGATCCCTTTAAGTATGGAATCACCCAGAACTAGCACACTCCCTTCCTCATTCCTTATCCCCTTCCCCACCCTTTTCCCACAGTATCCATTACTAGCACATGCCACTTCACTAGATCCATCCTTCCCCCTTCTGCTCTCCCCTTCACCCATTTCCTGTCTCCCACCACCTTCCCTGCTCCCTCCCCATCCTCCATTTCTCTCCCCACCACCCTGGCCCCTCCTCCTCTGCTCCACTGCTGTTGTCCTCCCCACTAGCAATGTTTCTCTCACATTCACCCCTGTCACCCTCCTCTCACTGGCTCCTGTCTCTTGTGGATTTCTCCCCCCAGCTCTCCTTGGAGATCATGCACCCCCTTCCACCAGTGTCACTAGCACAGCAAACCTGTTACCTACCCTTCCTGCCTGGTTGTGCTTTGGCCCCTTCTGCTGATCCTAGCCTGCCCACTTGTGCTAGGTTCCTTCTTTGTTCCACTCCTGCACTCCCTTCCTATCCTTTCCATTAAGTGTCTGTTCCTCCCATGTGGTATCTTCATGTTGTTTCCCATAACAGTCCCTCCTGCCTCAAGTCCCCCTCCTATCCTCTCCACCTCTCTACCTAGCCACAGCACTTCCTCTTCCAGCCTCCACAACCTGCTACAGATTGGACACCCTATTAGCCTCCACAATACATTCATCCAAACCACTGCCCCCATCCATAGCATCCCACAATCCTACCTGTGTTGCCCTCCTTGCATCCCGTTCCCCCTATATCACCCCCTCCCCTCACTGACCCCAACCATCCTCACTGGATCCCTCCCACCCTCCGGTGTGTCCATCCCTCAGATGCAACATCTGTCCTCCTCTTCAGATACCCACAATGGTTTTAAGACCCTTACACTGCTGCCTTCAGAGCAGACTATGCACTATTAGCAGTATCTATTCATGACTTTACAACCCTTTACAATCCTTCATTGCTTCCTTCAGAGCAGTCTATGCACTATTAATGGTAACAATGGAAAACTTTGCAGTCCTAGCAATGTTCCTTTCTGAAGCAGTTAAAACCGAACAGTCCTCCAGCTCCAGCGCCTTTACAAGCAGTGTACCTAACTGCCACCCCCGCCAAGAAGAAAAAAAGAGACAACACAGAGCCCACCATGACTTAATCACCCCCTAAGTCTGAAGTGTTCCAGAAAACCAGTACAACCCCAATGGTACAGCTTGACGGCCAGTCCAGAACTGGAACAGCCTCAGTACCTTAACTCTGAAAAGAGCTGGAACTTAAGAAAATGAAGTCACCATACCTTATCTCACACTAGGTCCCTCCAGTTGGGGAAGTTCTTTCTCCACAGCTCACCTTTGGGTCACTCTCTCGTTCAAGCTCCTCCAGTTGCCCTTACCTGCTAGTTGTTCCTCCCCTTGTCCTCCTCTGATGAGCAATACAGTGATCAGCTCTTTTTTGATATCCTTGCTAAGCACTCCTTCACCTTTCTCCACTAGAAGGCAGTGATTCCTCTTAGGTCTGCAGGTTCACCCTGGTACTGGCTCCTCCTCTTTCAGGTGTTTAATAGAGGTCAGGGCTGGAGAGAATGGGTGGGCCGAAAACCCCTCTCCCCCTTCTGGGATGGCTTCTGCTGCCTCCCTCTGCCACTTTTCCCTATTCTTCTGTTTGCAGCAATGGCCGCCTGGTCTCTTCACTCAACGGATCTGCTGAGCTTTAAAGTGAGCTGCGGTCAGTAGGCTTTTTAAAGCTGGCCGCTGAACTCAAATCTCACTACTCATGCTCCTTTTGGCTCCTCCAGGAGCCTACATCATGCTATCCTGTCCTCAGAATAGGGTGCACTTCCTTGTACCTGGAGCTGGAATGCTGCACCTTGGTGCGGCAGTGTTCAAAAAACCCTCTCCCCTTATAGGAAAGCTCCTACCACCTTCCTCCACCACTTTTCCCCATCCTTCTCTTTGCAGCAATGGCCACCTGGTCTCCTTGCTCCCTGGACCTGCTGAGTTTGGTATTCTCATATACATATCATATACATAAGCACCAAGTACTTCAACACAGATATATTTTGCTTTTTTAACACTTGGGATAGTAAGTGAGAAACCTTGTTAGAATAGGGGGATGGGGTAGTGGGAAATGGTTGGAGATTAGGTGAGCCTTCATCCCTCCAGAATGCACAACCCACAAGGGGATTGGTAGGTGATAAGGGGGAGAGTGAGGGATAAAATGGGGAACAGAATACTGGCACAAAAGAAGTGGGTGTGGCTAACTTAAGGAAAGGGTGGAGGAGGATTGGGAACAAAAGGGGATGGGAAGAGGTGGTATGAAATTGTGAAAGGGAAAAATGAAAGAGGAGTGAAGAGGAAGGAGGAATGCAAGTCTTACCCCAAGACTGGTACCCAAGGGTACGAACACTACTTGATGCAAACCCAGCTAGTGCTACAGGCTATCAGCATGCCTAGGGAGGGGTAGAAGGGGGTAGAGTAGTGGAAATAGAACAGAAGAGAGGGCATGGAGGGGTAACTACCAAGATAGAGCAGTCGATAGGGAGAAGGGCAGTGGTAAATGGAGAAAAAGACAAAGGCAGTAGGGACAGGGATGGGGCCAAAAGGAATAAAGCCCTAAAATAATGGAGAGTAATGAGCACCAATGCCCATAGTCTAGGTAAAAAACTCCCTGAAATGGTAGCCTTGATGGAAGAGGGATGCCTGGATATTGTGGCAGTCACAGAAACATGATACACAGAGAACCTTGACTGGGATGTCAACATACCAAGATACACAATCTACAGGAGGGACAGGGAGGGAAGAAGAGGAGGAGGAATAGCTCTCTATGTAAGGGAAGGGATCAAAGCAACAGAACTAAAGGGTAAACAGGGAGGAGAAGAGGCACTGTCGGTCACCCTGGAGACTGGAAATGGCTCCATAATCCACACAGGGGTTGTATACAGACCCCCATCTCAGGGGGAGGAAATGGACAAGGAAATGATAAAAGGCATCCTTGGGATGGCAGAGAAAGGGGAGATATTACTGATGGGGGATCTGAATATGTCAGATGTTGACTGGAGCACCTTTGCTGCAGCCACATCCAAGAGCAGGGCCATTCTCGATGCCCTACAGGGGGCATGCCTCAGACAGCTAGTTTTGGAACCCACTCAGGAGAGAGCAATCTTAGACCTGGTACTCTCAAATGGGGACGGAGAGAGGATCTCTGACCTTGAAGTGGGTAGCCATCTGGGAACAAGTGACCACCAAACAGTGTGGTTCATGATAAACTTAGTTGTAGATCAAGCCACACAAAAGTGAAGGTACTGGACTTCAGGAGGGCTGATTTTGTCAAAATGGGAGAGTGCCTCAGAAAAGCACTAGCAAACAGGCAAGAAGGTGGGGTGGAGCAACAATGGGGAAACATCAAAACCACCATCACAGAGGCAACAAGCCTTTGTGTGAAGCAAATAAACAAATCAAAACAAAAGAAAAAAACACTGTGGTTCTCAAAAGAAGTAGCTGGGAAGGTAAGGGAGAAAAAGATAGCATTCAGGAAGTATAAGGAAACACAGAAGGAGCAGGACAGAGAACTGTACCAGTTAAAGCAGAAGGAAGTGGGTAAGGCAGTCAGAATAGCAAAGGCCCAAACCAAGGAAAAGATAGCCAACTCATTTAAAAAAGGGGATAAAACCTTTTATAGGTACATTAGGGAGCAAAGAACAACTGAGGCAGGGATACTGAGGCTGAACAAAGAGGAAGGTGGGTGGGCAGAGAGCGACAGTGCAAAAGCAGGGATACTGAACGAATGCTTCTGCTCAGTATTCACAATGGAAAAGTGGGGGAAATACCTAATCCAGTCAATAGAAACACTCTGGATAGGAGGGTTGATATTAGTCCTTTCACAGAAGAAAGGGTTCTGAAAGAATTCTTAAAACTGAAGGTGGATAAACCAATGGGGCCTGATGGGATTCACCCCAGAATTCTAAAAGAACTAAGGGAAGAACTAGTAACACCACTGACTATCCCTTTTAATAAATCATGGGAGGATAGTGTGATACCTGAGGACTGGAGGAAGGTGGATGTGATTCCCCTTCACAAAAGTGGGAGCAAGACAGAGGGAGAAAACTACAGACCTGTCAGTTTGACTTCAGTGGTAGGGAAAATGATGGAATCACTTCTGAAAGAAAGAATTGTTGAGTACCTAGAGGCCAGTGGGGCACAGGACCCAAGACAGCATGGATTCACAGTGGGAAGGTCATGTCAGACAAATCTAATTGATTTTTTTGACTGGGTGACCAAAGCTGTAGATCAAGGAGGGGCTATGGATACTGCCTACCTAGACTTTAGCAAGGCATTTGACAAAGTCCCACAAAAAAGATTAATAAACAAATTAGCCAGCCTGGGAGTGGGTCCCAGGGTGGT
Source organism: Neoceratodus forsteri (assembly GCA_016271365.2). Taxonomy (NCBI): domain Eukaryota; kingdom Metazoa; phylum Chordata; order Ceratodontiformes; family Ceratodontidae; genus Neoceratodus; species Neoceratodus forsteri. The sequence goes on from CM057451.1 coordinate 424,125,420, forward strand.
AGCCTGGGTAAAACCCTATTTGGACAACAGGACACAGTGGGTAATAGTAAATGGAGTCCACAGTGAAGAAAGGAGGGTTACTAGTGGGGTACCACAGGGTTCAGTACTGGGACCGGTCCTTTTTAATGTCTTTATAAGTGACATTGCAGAGGGACTGGAAGGGAAAGTATGTCTCTTTACAGATGACACAAAGATCTGCAACATGATTGATACACAAGATGGGGTGGAAAGGATGAAAAGGGACTTGGCAAGGTTAGAGGAATGGTCAAATGTATGGCATCTTAGATTCAATGCAAAGAAGTGCAAAGTAATGCACATGGGAAACAAAAAAAACAGAGGAAGAGTACACAATGGGGGGTGAGATACTGACAACAACAAAAATGGAAAGGGACCTGGAAGTAGTCATATCAGACGACCTAAAGGTGGGCCAGCAATGTGAGAAGGCAGTAAGGATGGCTGAGGGGATACTGGGATGCATAGGGAGAGGCATCACCAGTAGCAAACAGGAAGTTGTTGGCCCTCTGTACAGACAGTTGGTAAGACCACATCTGGAGTACTGTGTACAGTTCTTGAGACCCCATCTCAGCAAAGACATAGACAGGCTGGAGGCTGTCCAGAGGAGGGCAACCAAAATGATGCAGGGTCTGCATCAGAAGACATATGAAGAAAGTCTAAAGGAACTAAAGATGTATAGCCTCGAGGAAAGGAGGAGGGAACATGATAGAAACTTTCAAATACTTCAAGGGAATCAACAGAGTCCAAGAGGGTAGCATCTTTTAGAAAAAGAGATGTGCAAAAACAAGAGGGCACAATTTGAAGATAGAGGGGGGATGACTCAGAGGTAATGTGAGGAAGTATTTCCTTACAGAGAGGGTTGTGGATACATGGAACAGCCTTCCTGAGGAGGTCGTAGAGTCAAAAACAGTGGGGGAGTTTAAGAATGCATGGGACAGACATAAAGCAATTCTAGTGGAGGGTAGGAGGAAGTAGACTGTTGGTTAACTAGGATCTGCAGCTTATCTGTTAGGTAGGGAAAAGGGCAGACTAGGTGGGCCAAGCGGTCCTTCTCTGCCGTCAAATTCTATGTTTCTATGTAATGAAGGAGAGGTGGGGAAGGTGAATTTGCAGGATGAGGAAATATTGTATCAAAGAAGATAGGACAATGAACTAGTAGATGGGGCAGAACAGATATCTATGGAGGTAGATTTCCAAATGTTTGGAAAGTAATAGGAGAAGGCCGCTCTCCCTGAAGTGGAAGTACAGGCAAGGAGGGCAAGGGTCTGATGGAGGAGTTGTGGAGGGAGTAGGTGGGGGTAAATACTCTGCACAACAGACGTATTGGGGCAAATGTGTTGATGATGTACAAAATCATTAACAAGGAGGATCTAATGGAAGGATTAGATTTAAAGTTTAGAATGGAGCAAACAGTAGCGGACATGAACAACAAATTGTATTTATTTATTTATTTCTCAGAATTACAAAACCTTTGTGTCAGAGACTCATTTACAGAGGTTCCACGCCTGAGCATACAATAGGTTAGAATACAGACCAAGTACAATAAAATAATGCAGACAATGGGATATTGAATCACAAGGCAGAATTATGTGGTAAACGAATGTAAACACATTTGGGTAACAGTTAGCATTGTGTACATTTGTGGATACAGTGGGTGTAGATGATAATAGAAGGCACAGACAATCAGAACATAGAAACATAGAAACATAGACTTTGACGGCAGATAAGGACCGCTTGGTCCACCTAGTCTGCCCATTTCCCTACCTACAGGATAAGCCGCAGATCCTAGATAGCCAACAACCTATTTCTTCCTACCTCCACAAGAATTGCCTTATGTCTGTCCCGTGTATTCTTGAATTCTCCCACAGTTTTAGACCCCACAACCTCCTCAGGAAGGCTGTTCCATGCATCCACTACCATCTCTGTGAAAAAATACTTCCTCACATTGCACCTGAATCGCCCCTCCTCTATCTTTAAATTGTGTCCCCTTATTTTTGCATGTCTCTTTTTCTGAAAGATGCTACCCTCTTGAACTTTGTTGATTCCATTGAGGTACTTAAACGTTTCTATCATGTCCCCCCTCTCCCTCCTTTCCTCAAGGGTATACATGTTAAGCTCTTTTAGTCTCTCCTCTTATGGCTTCTCTTGCAGACCCTGCACCATTCTAGTTGCCCTCCTCTGGACTGCCTCTATCCTGTCTATGTCCTTGCGGAGATGGGGTCTCCAGAACTGGATGCAGTACTCCAGATGAGACCTCACCAACTGTCTGTACAGAGGGATAACAACTTCTTGTTTTCTGCTGGTGATGCCTCTTCCTATGCATCCTAGTATACCACCAGCTCTCTCTACTGCCTTCTCACATTGCTTGCTAACTGTAAGGTCATATGATATGATTACCCCCCAGGTCCCTTTCTTTTTTTGTTTTTGTTATACCTCCCCCCCACCATTGTGTAATCTTCCCCTAAATTTTTGTTTCCCAGGTGCATTATTTTGCACTTCTTTAGGACTGGACCCAGTACTGAACCCTGTGGTACCCCACTAGTAACCCCTCTTTTTTCACTGTGGACTCCATTTACAATTAATTTCTGTGTCCTGTTGTCCAGCCAATGTTTTACCCAGGCTACCACCCTGGGACCCACTCCCAAGCTGGTTAATTTGACTATTAATCTTTTGTGCGGAACTGTGTCAAATGCCTTGCTAAAGTCTAGGTAAGCCATGTCCACAGCCCCTCCCCTGGTCTACTACTTTGGTCACCCAGTCAAAGAAATCAATTAGATTCATCTGACATGACCTTCCTACTGTGAACCCATGCTGCCTTGTGTCATGTGCCCCACTGGCCTCTAGGTACTCAACAATTCTTTCCTTCAGAAAAGATTCCATCACTTTCCCTACCACAGAGGTCAAACTGACAGGTCTGTAGTTTCCTGCCTCTGTCTTGCTCCCACTTTTGTGAAGGAGAATCACATCTGCCTTCCTCCAGTCCTTGGGTACCACACCATCCTCCCATGATTTGTTAAAAGAGGGTAGTCAGTGGTTTCAGTAGTTCTCCCCTTAATTCTTTTAGAATTCTGGGGTGAATTCCATCAGGCCCCATTGCTTTGTCCACCTTCAGTTTTAGGAGTTCTTTCAGAACCCTTTCTTCTGTGAAAGGACTGGGATAGACCCCCCCCCCATCAAGAGTGCTTATGTTAATTGGATTAGGCACTTCCCCCTCCTCTTTTGTAAATACTGAGCAGAAATATTCATTCAGTATCCCTGCTTTTTCACTATCCCCTCTGCCCACCCACTGTTCATTCTATTCAGCCTCACTATCCCTCCCTTTGTTTTTCTATGATCCCTGATGTACCTATAAAAGGTTTTATCCCCCTTCTTAACCGAGTTGGCTATCCTTTCCTCAGTTTGGGCCTTTGCTATTCTGACTTCCCTTCCTGCTTCCTTCTGCCTTAACTGGTACAGCTCTCTGTCCTGCTTCTTCTGTGTTTCCTTATACTTCCTGAATGCTAGCTTTTTCTCCCTGACTTTCCCCGACATTTCATTTGAGAACCATAGTGGCTTTTTCTTTCATTTTGATTTATTTATTTGCTTCACAGAAAGACTTATTGCCTCTGTGATGGCAGTTTTGATGATTCCCCATTGTTGCTTCACCCTTCTTTCTAGCCTGTTTGCTAGTGCTTTTCTGTGGCACTCTCCCATCTTGCCAAAGTCAGCCCTCCTGAAGTCCAGCACTCTCACTTTTGTATGGCTTGACTCTGTAGCTAAGTTTAACATGAACCACACTGTTTGATGGTCACTTGTTCCCAGATGGTAACCCACTTCTAGATCTGAGATCCTTTCACTGTCCCCATTTGAGAGTATGAGGTCTAAGATTGCTCCCTCATGAGTGGGTTCCGAAACTAGCTGTCTGAGGCATGCCACCTGTAGGGCATCGAGAATGGCCCTGCTCTTGGATGTGGCTGCAGCAAGTGTGCCCCAGTTAATATCTAGCATATTCAGGTCTCCCATCAACAGTATCTCCCCTTTCTCTGCCATCCTAAGAATGCCTTCTATTATATCCTTGTCCATTCCTTCCCCCTGACCTGGGGGTCTGTATACAACCCCTGTGCAGATTTTGGTGCCACTTCCAGTCTCCAAGGTGACCCACGTTGCCTCCTCTCCTCCCTGTTTACTCTTTTGTTCAGCTGCTTTTATCCTTTCCTTTACATAGAGAACTACTCCTCCCCCTCTTTCCCCTCCTTGTCTCTCCTGTAGCTTACGTACCCTGGTATGTTAACATCCCAGTCATGGTTCTCCATGTACCATGTTTCTGTGACTGCTACAATATCCAGGCATCCCTCTTCCATCAAGGCCACCAGTTCAGGGAGCTTGTTGCCCAGGCTATGGGCATCAGTACTCATTATCCTCAATTTCCTGATGACCTTACTCCTTTTTGCCCCATCCCTGTCCTTCTTGCCTTTGTCACTTTCTCCATTTACCCCTGCCCTTCTCCCTATCGACATCTCTATGTTGTTGTTTACTGCACTTACTATCATGACTTTTTTTGGGATGCTAGGATTTCCCTTCTCCTTTCCAGTGCCTCCCACCTTGGCTAGTTTAAATACTTGTCAATGAAGCATTTAAACCTATCACTTAGGATCCTGGTTCCCCTCCTGGACAGATGCAGCCCATCATGCCAATATAGGCTTGCATTACTCCAGGTGGACCCCCAGTTCCCAGTGAAGCCAAATCCCTGAGCTCTGCACCAGTTTTTCAACCACTGATTGAATTCCATGGTGTGGAGCACCCTAGCCTCTCGTACACCATAGACAGGCAGCACCTCCGAGAAGGTTACCGTGCATGCTACTTGTCTAAGGCCCCTCCCCAATTCCACAAACTCTTCCTGCACTTCTCTGATCCCTTTCTTAGCCAGGTCATTTGTCTCTAGGTGGATAATGACATCCAGCTCCCTCCTCTGTGCAGCTGCGCTGGCAATCCTAAGGATTCGCTCCCTGTCCCTCCAAGCCATGGTGCCAGGCAGGCACCTTACCTCCCTCTCCCCCTTCCTCCCCCAGTTCCACCTTCCTAACAATGAAGTCCCCCACCAGGAGTTGTTTTCTTTCCCTGTTGGATCCCATGCCACCCTCCTGTGGGTCTCCTTTGTGGAGGTTCCCAGCATCTTCTCTGGTCTCCACTGTGGGTGCCTCCATAGAGGAACCACACATTTCCAGAATGGCATAGGAATTGTGGAGAGGTACATCTGTAGGGATGCACCTCTGTTCCACCACCCTCACTCACCCAGAGCCCACTTTGGTCCAACCACTCCTCTTTCTTGGCAACCTCTGAGGCAACGGCAGTGGCCCTGGTGGTCCCTGGATGGAACAGGAGGTCCCACAAATCCTGGCCAACTCAGCCTGGAGATGAGCAACCTCCCCCCTCAGCCCAGAGAGGTGCCTGCAGATGGGACAACACCACATCCTCTAGAACATCTCCCGGAAGACTGCTGCTCCACAGCCACTGCACTGCACCACTCCCATCATGTCTTATTTCTGTCCCCTTCACTATTGTTTGGAATCCTTACTCTTTCCTATGTTTTTTTCCCTTCTCTCTGCTTACTTACTGCCTCTGTGCCTTTTAAACTCCTGATTGTCCTCTTCTGAGACAAGAAGATCCTATATTTCTCAGTAGACCCCTTACTTGCTTAGAGGCAGATCTCCAGAAGCTAGAGGGGGCCGGAGAGCTACTGTTGCCCTTCTAGGATGGTGCATTTTTAGTGGCTCTGTGATCACTCACTTCCTTCTCCCAAATAGGAAGTTCCTGTTGTCAGTCAAATCCTGTGCCTATATAACATTAGGTGACACTTGAGCCATCAGTGAGGAGACATTGTCAAAAGAGTATGGGGTTCCAATCCCAGTGCAAATTGATAAAGAATGAGGAAAGGTAACAGCATGAACATGTAGAGAGGAACAGGTAAGGGAGTTACAGGTAGAAAATACAAGTTTACAATATGAATTACAGGTTGATGCACCAATAGTGTGATGCAGCAACATTTGAGCAGGCTATTGATTTTATCAAGTAACAGAGTGGAGAAGAAAAGGGGCAAAAGCAGAGCAGTCAGCAGATGACTTTGTCAGGTCGAGGTTTGAAGGGAGGGGAGTGGAGTGGTATGGGAGGGAGGGAGCACAGAGGACATAGGGTGACAGAGAGAAGGATGACAGGAGAATGTGGAAAATCTGGGAGCTGTCGGCGGTAAGGATGGGGGAGTGGGGAGTGGGTGACTGGCAAAGGGAACAGGAGCTGACAGAGGGAGGGAGGGAGAAGTAGGAATAGCTAGCAAAAAACAGGGAATGGTGTGGCAGTGTTCTGCTAGAGTAAAAAGATAGTTGGGAAAGTTAGGGCAAGCAATTTTAACACAATCTAGCATAAGATTTATTACACATAAACAGTAGACATTTGGAATAATCTGCCATCTTAAGTGGTAAATAGCAGGAATTTCTCTGAGTATAGGGCTAGACTGGGCAAATGTCCTAGCAGAGACGGGTTTAGAGGATTATTATCACTTAACAAGGGACAGCTCATATGGGTGTCATGTCTTCTACTGTATCTAAAATTCAAAGTGAATTGTGGTGTCACCACTCTAGGAGTGGTATATTGCGTCACACATTTTCCCTTTGATTTTTTTCCCTTTCTTAATGCATATATATTATTGCCCATCTGATTATCGTGTACGTGTAACATAGTACAACATGAATTATGTGTGCCACACAGTTTACAGAATGGACATTGCACATTTTAATAATGTTACTCTGTATCCATTTGAATCACATAACCTGTCATACTGTACATACCAACTTAAAAACTGATGGCTGGTATTTTTTATTTATTTATTTAAATGTTTCTCAAGGAAGACACAATGAACAATAAATTGCTTGTCTCCCAGTGTGACCGGGTTGGGGGGTACAATTGGAGGTAGACTTTACAAACAGATTATATTTAACATTGTTGAGACTATACACATATCATGACTGAGAGAATAGACAAACAATTACATTTGTAGTGAAACACTCAGTTAAAATAAACAAGCAAGTATAATATACATACAATTACAATTGCATACCTATGGATCCTAGCAAATGATATTGATGCAGCCCAGGGTCAACACCTTACAGGAATTGGTTCAAAATCAACAGCCATAGGGTTTGGCAAGTTATAGGCAGTGGGGGAGAAAGATCAAAGAGGGATAGTGGGTGGGCAAGATAAGTCAGATGGAGGGAGGACAGGCGAATAGATGGGGGAGCAAACTGATAGAGCAAGTGAGTAGAAATAGTAGTTGTAGTCGTATAGTGTACCTATGTCATCATCCTAATTGACCTCCCTACTGCACATGTGCATAATATATATGTACGTGATATCCCTCATGTCTAACCCAGAGAGTGGCTCATGTGACCTGCCAGGAAACCCAGGCATTGTATAGTACTTACTGCAAAACAAGACCATATATGGTGTTGCCCCCTTATATGGATCTAGCAAAAAACAATATTAGAGATGTCCAAACATGCCCAGACATCTCCAGACATGTTTTGCCTGGATACATATGATGTATTATGACAAGATGATTCTGTTGGTGTATTTGTGGCTGTGTGCTGAGGGGGGGAGGGGGAAGTATATATATATATATATATACTTGTTTTTTCTACAAAGGTGAAGAGAACGTAACACCGACGGCTGCCTAACATCATGTAGAAATAAACGTTCCTTTTTGCTCTTCCAACTGCGTCCATGTCATCTGTACTGTACCAGACAACCAGGTCCCAAGGTAACAAGTAGTCTGTAGGGTCCCCAACTAAAATTCCTCCACTACAATTAGTGCAATGACTCGGATCGGTTTCTAAAAAGAGGAATACTAAATCGGGACCTCAACGCAGTCTGCCTACGCTGTAAGGAATTACCCTAAGTGTGTGAAATCCTTGGAAAGTTCGGTACCGCGGGAGAGACTGATCACCTCAACCAACTACAGAGCTCCACAAGATAACGTATGTTTAGAGACCTGTACAAAAAGAAAGGAAAATATAAGCTAGAGACCACTGTTACTTGCAAGGCAGGGCTCTAGTGGGTTTGTAAGACTAGCCCACACAGGATCACTACTGGGGCACAAGGGAGTGATACCTTGTCAGAGTTAGCAGACGAATAAGTGTAAAACCGTGGGATAGGGTCCCTCAGAGTTAGTTCTTTAAACACAACGCAACATAGCTAGTGCCATGCAGATAGAAATACATAAGTATTTGGGAAAAAAATGTAAGTTGGGGGCATATGATGCCCCCCGGAGGACAAATCAGTTCAAAAACATTTTAATAGGCTAGTGTTGGATCACAATTCTGCAACCAAAAATGAAAAAGAAAAGCTAGCAAATGCTGTACAAGGTCTGTGGCAGTGTAGCCAAGAGATAACTCATCGACAGTATAAACTTCTCCAAGAGCTGCATGAGCAACAAGATAAAGTAACCCAACTATGGTCAAAAATAAATAGTTTAGAGATGCAAATTAATCCAGAGCCAGCGCAACTGCAGCAAGAGAACCAGCAACTAAAGTCACAATTAGTACAGGCACAGGGAGACCATTGCCTTTTAGATAGAGATAATCCCCCCTTTCAGAAAGAGATAATTCCCTCTTAAAAATAAAGATAGACCAACAATCACAAGAACACACTGCAGAAGAGTGTAGGCTGAGCTTTGAGAACAATGAGTTACAAGAGAAATTTGAGGAATTGTCAGAACTGTTGGCAGAATGTCAGGGTAAGTTAGAAGAGGGAGAGAGGGTGGAGAAACAGAAAAAAGAAAGGGCTGTAACAAAGATGGGGCCAGTCACCACGAGGGGCATGACCGCTGCAGGTGACGGTACTATGTCCGAAGTGACCAGACAAAGACAGGAAGAGTTAAAACTTTTGTTGGAAGGGAAAAGAGATCAGTATCTCCTACATCTAAAGCATGCCATGGAGAGGGGTAACGCAAGTGAGGTGGAATGGTACACCCAACTAGAGGAAGACATAAAAAAAAGATTAGACAAGGTTCGTAACTTATTAGACAAGGACCTAGATAGCAGACAAAAACCCCTCATGCTCCTGACTCCGGGAGAAGAGGTGGAGGTAGTTACAGAAGAATCACAGGAGATGAAAAAGAGGGAAGATGGAGATTGGGAACCTGCCAGAGAAAAGTTGTGAGTAGAAAAAACAGTGATCAGGCACAAAGGAGACCAAACAAACCAGGGACCTGAAATTCGGGACCTAACCATTAAAGAGTTGACACAGCTAAGTCAGAAAATAGGGCCCATTGATCATAAAACAAACCTGATTGAATTAAGGAGAAAGTTAAAACAAACTCAGACTACTATGGAATTGACCAATAAAGATGTATGCTGCATTGTCATGTTTAAACTCAGCCCACATTTGGCGGAGGTGATGCCGGACGAGGTGCAAGGCACACACAAGAACGCGTCCATGAGCCCCAACTCATGGGCAGACTATAATGAAATAGTTGATGCCATAAAATGAGCAAGGGGAGAGTTGGCACAACAGGAAGTCGACTGGGACAAAATATTACAAACAAAGCCGACAGTAGGGAAAGGGCCGCGGGTGTTTATCCAGAGGCTCTTCGAGGTTTATCAGAGACGTGGTGGGCAGGAATGTCCCACCAAGGAGGATCTGACATTTAGGAACCTGTGGATACAGGCATACGACCTGGACCCCACCCTATCACATGATGAAAGGTTGGAGTTACTAGAGACATACCTCGATGAAAACCAAAAACGCAGTAAAGTTGCCGTAGCCACCAGGGTAAATGAGGGTCCCAGCAGGAACCCAGCTGTCGGCAAGTCAAACTTAATGTGCTTTAACTGCAAGTGAACAGGGCATATCAAGAGTGAGTGTTGGGCCAAGGGTGGAGGACAGGAAGGAACTGGTCCAAGACAAATGCAAACCAGGGGTAGTGGTCAGGGTAGAGGACAAGTCAATGGGTAGACAAAGTAATGAGAGAGATACAGTAGAGGATCTCCTCAACCACCTACAAGTAGTCCTAAAAGCATCCCAGAAAAAGGGACAGGAGGACCCCCTGGATGATGAAGACATCATCAAAAGGCTTAACGCCATACGTGAGGTGGAAGAGCAATAGGGGGGCAGAGGATCCAGTAACCCTGACGCTAAATGGGTATGCACCTTACATGCTGATAGTCAGGGGAGGCCTACAGCTAAGGTTACCATCAATGGTCACACTGTAGAAGCACTCATAGACACCGGAGCAGCCGTATCTATTACAAATGTCAGCATACCCCTAGACCCTGAGAAGCCACCAATATACATAGAAGGATGTATGGGGCATACCGCGAAAGGGTATTGGTCCCAACCACAGCATATCAGGTTGGGAGACACGTCCGTGGGACGTCAAGCCTTCGCATGGGCGGAGGGGGGGCTCACAGAAGCCAACATTATTGGTAGCGATTGTTTAACTAAACACCAGCTTATTGTAGACCTTATTAATCAATGTTTATGGAGAACAAATGTTAAAGGTTTTAAACCAGTTACTGTTGTAGAAAGTTAGGCTTTAGCCTCAGTAAAGTCAAATGTCACAACAAGTGTTAAAGGGCTAGAGACATGGTTAAAACACACTGAATTTAAGCAGATTATACAAAATCATGAGAGGGTCTGGGCAAAAAATGGTACAGATTGTGGACAGGTGAGCGACATAGAAATAGCTGTAGAAGGCCCGTGTCCAGGACATACCAGACAGTATCCAATACCTAAGGAAGTGATAGAGGGAATTAAACTGGTTATTCAACAACTGTTACAACAGGTGGTCATTAGAACTATGTGTTCAACAGCCAACAGCCCCATCTGGCCGGTGTTAAAACTAAATAGGAAATACCACCTAACCATCGATTACCGCAATTTAAATAAGGTAACCCCTCAAGTTAGCCCTGTTACTAGCTCCAACACTGAGATTTTTAACAAATTATGACCCGAGAGCAAATTCTTTTCTGTCCTAGATCTGGCTAACGGGTTCTGGTCATTGCCCCTTAGGATAGAGGACCAATATAAATTTGCATTTATTTTCAAGGGGGAACCGTGTACATTTGCTCAATTACAACAGGGCTTCCACTCAGCGCCAACCCTGTTCCACAGATATATAAAACAAATTTTGGATGAGGAGGGGTTGGGAGACTCGGTTATCCAATATGTGGATGACCTCTTGCTCCAGAGTCCAACAAAAGAGGATCATCTAGTGTTACTGGATAGAGTATTGGGATTACTGGAGAGAAGAGGACTAAAAGTAAACCCAGACAAAGCACAAATTGATGATCAAAAGGTTACCTTTTTAGGAACCATTATTTCCCCTCAGGGGAGATGAATAGACCCTGCCAGAACAGCACTGATCCAAACTCTACCATTACCAACCACCATCACTGACTTAAGGAAATTATTGTGTATGACAAATTTCTGTAGGGACTATATTGAAGGGTACTCAGAGATAACAAAGCCATTATATAATATGTTAAAGGATGACCCAAAGGGCCAGTACAAGCTCATCTGGGAGGGAGAGGAGTTATACTGTTTTGATAAGCTAAAAAAAGCTTTGCAGACAGCGCCTGCTCTAATCCAAGTGGATTACTCGAAACTCTTTATTTTACAAGACAATGCAACTGATGACACCATCATTGCCATACTTCTGCAAAAATGGAATGGAAAGCCAGTGCCAGTTACCTACCTCAATAGGCAATTATTGGAGGTGAAGAGGGGTTTTAACATATGCAAGAGAGCGTCCCTGGCTATGGCCTGGGCTGTATAAGAGAGTGAGGCAACCACTAGATTTAATCCCATTATAATACAGACCACGCATACCCTTTTAAAATTGTTGTTAGAAAACAAAGTCAAGGGAGTTAGCCTAACTCGATAAGCAAGATGGCTTTTAGCACTGCAGGATAAAAATATTACTGTTGAGAAATTAACAATACCACACATGTTACAGTACCTGGTTTACAAGGGAGAGCCACATGATTGTGGTGAGGTTCAGCAAATAGCGACCAGAGAGTCACCTTTTGTGGATGGACATGGCACAAATAGCTATGACGTAGCTTACGTGGATGGGTCGAGATATTGGGAACAAGCAGTCCCATACGTGGGTGCCACAGTGTACCACTCCACCGGGTGCTTCCACCTGGAGGATAAGAGACCTTTACACAAACAGGGAATACTCATAAAGCTGTCACCAGGGGACTACTCCCAATTTGCGGAGTTGGTCGCAATCTATGATGCCATCCTAGCAAACCCTAAGGGTAGATTAGGCATACATACAGACTTGCAGTTTGCGTTGGGATCACTTACTACCTGGTTACCCATATGGGCTAACAGGGCTATGAAAACAGCAACTGGGGAACATGTCAAATATAGGGAACTATTACAAGCCATTTTAAAGGAGGGTGAAGCTACACCAGGGAGAATAGCCATTATAAAGGTTAAAGCCCATGTTGACTCTAAATATGCCACCCCAGCAGAGTTAGGAAATGATAGGGCAGACAAACTCACCAAAATGGCGGCAAAAATGGGGAACCCCTGGAAAGGAATCCAACCAAAGGCTACCATTCATTCTGTGCAACTTAAACCAGCCATCACGGTGCTAATGTCAACTCATAAACTGTTACCCAAAGCAAATTTGGGAGATTTACAAAGCCAGGACACCTGGATTGTAAATAAATGTGCACAGACAAAGAAGGACCCTGAAACCAACTATAAATTTAAAATTAGAGACGGCATCCTGTTTAGACAGGAGGATGATAAAATGCTAAAATGGATACCTCCAAGTCAACTATATCATGATATCATTATGGAAAACCACCGCTGGTGTGGCCATGAAGGTCCAACAAAACCATGCAAATTATCAAATCAGAATACTGGTGGCCTAATATGGACAGCACAATTGCAGTCAGCCTACACTGTTGTCTCATATGCCTACAACAAGATCCTAAGAGAGGTAAACCAAAATTACAACCATTGCCATTGGCAGATGGCCCCTGGGATGCATTACAAATTGACTATGTGGGGCCACTCCCAAAGGCAAAGGGGGATATAAGTACATGCTGGTTATCATAGATATGTTCTCTAAATGGGTGGAAGCATTCCCCACCAAAAACAACACAGCAATAACAACGGCAAAGATCCTATATAACCAGGTGTGCACTAGGTGGGGTGTCCCTAATATTATAGAATTAGACAGAGGCACACATTTTGTAAACCAGGTGATGGCCACAATGTGCCAAATAATTGGGGTCCAACAGAGATACCACCTACCATACCATCCTCAGTCATCGGGAATGGTGGAAAGAATAAACAGAACTCTTAAAAATACATTAAAAAGTGCATCTTAGACGTGGGAAAAGACTGGGTGGATCACTTGCCTGGTATTTTAATGGTAGTCAGAGGGACTGTACAGGCAAGCACTGGATTAACACCCTATGAATTGATGACAGGGCAAAAAATGAGGTTAACGCACCCGACAGATGTGCCTTCTCCAAGCGGCCCTATTAGTGATAAGGTGAAACATGAAAAGTTTCTGTCCGGGGTACAATTACAATTGGAACAGTACCTAGAATTTGCTGCTCAAACACGACCAAGGTACATGAAAAGAATGTTAACTATAGACAACCATTTATGGGATGGGCCACTCCAATAAAAGAGGGAGACATGGTGATGGTCCGAAATTGGGAACAAAAATCACCTTGGAAAGATGCCAATTGGCTAGGACCCTATACCGTGTTAAAGAAATTGGGAGAGACTGCAATATACGTAAGAAGAATTACCAAAGGAATCAAGCTGGTGCCCCAAACTGTGCAACAACAATATGGGGGAAAATTAACTTTTGTAAACAAAAAGAAAATACAAAAGACAAGGCCAGAATTATGGGTCCACGTTGATCAATGTAAAAAGGTATCAGATAAAACTGACTAAACAATGATACTGCATTTGATTTGTCTTCCCAGGTCCTTGACACCATACTTACGTTACTACTATTGATGGTGGCACACTACTGCAGAGCAACTTTTGACATACAAGTATCCATCAAAACCAATCTCATAGTCATAGATTATGAGGACACTGCCTACTTGAAAATAGACTATACATGGAAGTAAAGCACAGGGTCCAAGTTCTGGGAGATAATGTGGATATTAAATGAGACTCAGGTTGTGACCTCAAGATGGTGTCAGGAGTCATCTTGACTATAAAACCATGTGCCTGTGTCCCACCCTGAACACCCCTACGAGGATGGATTGAGCCAGACACTGGGACTCTGGTGTTGCAGAAGGCAACCCCCTAAAGATTCAGGCACCTACCAAGTAACTATTTCGAGCGACATATGGAATAGTGATTCCCAAAAAAGGCTACCACCTATTACGCTCGAAATACTAGCGCACAAGTAACATTGACTGTTAACCCTGCCACCAGCCTTAACCTTACTGCAGGGCCAAACAGTGGGCTTACATCAACTCCCACTGAACAAACTCTTGTAAATGATGTACAATACATTAGATTACCTGTTAGTTTTAATTTTTCCAGTTGGGACTTAAATAGTATAAGCAATTGTGCCAATACAAATGTATCACAATTTTATGCCAAAATGCTGTTAGACATGGTCAGTGCTTTCCATGCTGGGGGGGGTCATGATTACTAATCAAACCCACGGACCGCTCAAAAGATTAAAAAGAGACTTGTTGGGTGACATAACAGGGCTCTTTGGCTCTAGAATGAGTATCTGGAACCGAGCTGATCTGGAAGTCATTAGGGAACACCAGAATATAGTAAACCAACAGGAGGAGAGAAAAATTCTCCTACCCTTAGCAATCAATCAGGCCGAACTGGTGGCCGAAGAGCGACTGACCGTGTATAACATGCATGAAGTAGCCAAGTTGTTTAGACAAGCTGAGAATAAAATAAATGACATTATAGACAAACACAACAATGAGGTTGGTCACTGTACTATAGGGAAAACTATAACCTGTTCTGCTTATGGATCTTATGTATTAACTACTGTAAATAAGCTATTACAACAATTGGGTAACAATCGGTTGCTGGATCAAATATCAGACGCCCAAATCAAATTATGGTATTGCCCCATGTGTCGGGATGTTGATGACTCCCGCTGTTTAAACCTTTGTACCTATAACAGAGCCCCGCCAATTTGGTGGGTTAGAAAAGTGCCCAAGATATATATAAGACCACAAGAGTTCAGACAAAATAGTACGCTGGCAGACACAATGAATGTACTCCTCACTGTAAAATTACCACAAATACAGTATAACGAGCAAAGATATACCAACATTGTAAAGGTCCATTCCCTAGGATGACTCCAAGGGGATTACTAAGCATATCGGGTGTACCAACCCGATATACTCGTGCAGACCAAAAATGGATCCTGGGTGGCTCCAAACCTACACTGTTGTGAGGAAATAAACAGCCAGTGGGTCTGCCAGTGTGACATCATGTTTCAAAGTCAATGAGTGTGTGGAGAGGTTTCTATCAATAAGGCAACTAATGACACTACCTGGTGCCCAGTTCAAATACAAAAATGGAACACCCAGCGTGTCATCTCCACTTTTAACTCTACTAACCAATATTGTATTGTGACATATGTCAAAATATTAATACATCAAGGCAAAACATGTTCTATTATTCAACCTAACTTTTGTTTTATACCTAAGAGTGATGTGCAAACTGGAGATTATACTTTTCACCCTATATCACAGCATAAGCCAGTCCAAATTAATGTTAACACCCAAGCCCCTCATCAGGCATATCAAATTAACAACTATGCACCTGCATTTGAAGCACCAATACCACCACTTACACTAAATTTGCAAGCCCTGCTAGATCGTAAGGACACACATTTAATCAAAATTGAAAACTCAGCACATGATATGCAACTCAATGTTCAAGAATTACTTAATGATGCTGATAATGAGCACTTAATATACAGTACACTGGGTGGACCATGTAGCGTGTTGACATTTAAAGCCCTGCTAATGCTACAACTGGTGTTGGTGGCCATTTTAATGCTCAGTGCATGCTGTCTAAGGAGCACTATCAAAAACATGAGACGAAATGTACAAATGCTGCATGGAGCAGGACTTGCGAGAGCAGCCATGCTATAATTAATAAAAAGTTTCCGAATTGCATACTTATAGGAAAAGCCACCCAGAGGGTCCCTAATAGGGCCCCCTATTGGAGGACTTCCACTATTGCATAGGAGACCAAAATTGTCCACAGTTAACTGGCTGCCTCCATAGGTACAAGGGGGGATTGTAGTCATATAGTGTACCTATGTCATCATCCTAATTGACTTGCCTATTGCGCATGCGCGTAATATATGTGTACGTGACAACCCTCATGTCTAACCCAGATAGTGGCTCATGTGACCTGCCAGGAAACCCAGGCATTGTATAGTACTAACTGCAAAAAAAGACCATATATGGTGTTGCCGTTATATGGATCTAGCAAAAACCAATGTTAGAGATGTCCAAACGTGCCCAGACATGTCCAGGCATATTTTGCCTGGATACATATGACATATTATGACAAGATGATTCTATTGGTGTATTTGTGGCTGTGTGCTGAGGGGGAAGGGGGGAAGTGTATACATATGCTTGTTTGTTCTACAAAGGCGAAGAGAATGTAACACCGATGGCTGCCTAACATCATGTAGAAATAAACATTTCTTTTTGCTCTTCCGACTGCGTCTGTGTCATCTGTACTGTACCAGACGACCAGGTTCCAAGGTGACAAGTAGTCTGGAGGGTCCCCAACTAAAATTCCTCCACTACAGTAGTAGAGGGCACGTTACTAACACAAATGCTAGCTGGAGCAACAAAAGAGAACAAAAAGTGCACTTATCTTAGCTCCGGTGAACTAATTATTTTTAAGCGTGGAAAGGTAGAGAGGAGAGGCATGAGAGAGGAGGGGAGGGATTTGTTGGGACAGGCAAGGCCACCAATAACTGGTCTATTTAGTAGGCAGAGAGCTGTGCCATTAGATGAAGGAAGTGGTGATATGTAAGTATGGGTGAGAGAGGGTGAATGGGCAAGGGAAAAAAACAAGGGAAATTAGGTATAGGTAGGAGGGGAAGATAGGGTGGGGAGTAAGAATGCTGAAGAAAAAGGAAGAAATAGTTTTGCTAGTTCGTGACCTTTCCAGGATGTGAAGAACCCTGCCAGAGAACAGAACTAGGCAAGGTAGAGTTGGATAGGGAGTGGAGGGGTGGGTGAGGGGAGAGAGAAGAGAAAAAAGGGAAGAGGCTTGCCTGACTCTAAGCCTCTCCAGGATGCTGAGAACCCTGCCAGAGGGCAGAAACAGGCAATGTCAATGTTGCGTAGAAAGGATAGAAGTGAGGTGGGAAGGAATAAAAGTCTTATTCAATGCAGGACTCCTCCAGCCTGCTGAGAACCCTGCAAGGGGTAGCACTAGGTGAGGGTGAGTGGGGAAGAAGGAGTAGGGGGGGATGAGTATGGAAGGAAAAGGCATGAGGGAAGAAACAGTGCTATCCAAGGCCTCTCCAGGATGCTGAGAACCCTGCCAGGGGCAGGTTTAATGCAGGCAAGTTGTAAAAGAGGATTTGAAGGAGGTAGTAGAAGGGCAGGGGGTAGAAGAAAAGGCGTAGTGATGAGAGGAGAGATGGGGAACAGGGCTACAGGATGTGAGGATGTGAGGGGGAGAAAGGCAGGGTAGAGGATAAGTGGCATGAGTAGGGGCATGGACATAGAAGGGCTTATATGGAGGACTGAAGCAGGAGCAGCTAGAAGAGAGAAAGTTTTGAAAGGCAATGGCTAGGGAAAAGGAGGAGAAGGAGTGCCTTATGTGGTGGGCAAGGGAGATGCAGTTTTTTTAAAGTGATGGGTGAAGTCTGACTGGCCAATGATGGTGATTCGTCGGGGGACCGACAAAGTACAAGTGTCAGTGGACCTGAGTAAGTGGAAGGGGGGAAGAGAGTGAGCATGAGAGGTAGGGAGGAAGTTCTCCTAGTCAGAATTTAGAAGTGAGTTTGGCACAATGACTGAGGCACCTGTTTTCAAGTGGGGGAAAGGACAAGGCATGGTAGAGGTTGCAGTGGTGGGTGTATGAAGGAGCGTCAAGGGCAAAACAGCAGGAGTTGAAAAGAGTGTTCATTCTGGTTAGGGAGGATTTGGGAGTGGCACCATAGACCACATCGCAGTAGTCAAAAATGGAAAACGTAATTTTCTGGACTGGTTCACATCGTGACGTAGTAGGAATGCAACTACGGTTCCTCTATAAGGCACCAAGCTTGGGGTACAGTTTCTCAGGATGGTGTCAATGAGGCCAGAGAAGCTGCTGTGTTGGTCTAGCCAAACCCCAAGGTATCTGAATGAGCAGGTGTCCTCTAGGATTGTCCTATCAAGGGTGTGTAAGGATGGTAGGGGGTGGAGCCTAGATTCTATGCCTTGTGTCCAAAGGTCATGGAGACTGTCTTTTTGATGTTTAAGAATAATTGATGTGAGGTAAAACATAGGGGAACCTGCTGAAAGTCTTGCTGAAGGGTGGCTGCTACATCGGAGGGGCATTTGCCAGAGGAGAAAAGGACAGTGTTGTTAGCATACATATGGACAGAGGAGGAGGAGGAGGGGAGCATACTGAGGGCAAGTCATTAAGGAAGTTGTAGAAGAGAATGGGGCCAAGCACAGAGACCTGTGGGACACCTGTAGTGATGGGGAGGGGAGGAGAGATTGTATGCTGGATCTTGACTAATTGGGTCCTGTCTGAGAGGTAATCTCTAAACCAGTTAAGGCTGAAGTGAACAAACCAGCAGCCATTAGGGAGTCAAGAAGCAGGGAGTGTGAGACTTTGTCGAAAGCCTTGGCGAGGTCAATAAAGATGGCAGAAGTAATGAAGCCATTTTCCATCCCAGTGAGGATGTAGTCAGTGACCCTAAGAAGGGAGGTGGTGGTTGAGAGGTTCGTCCAAAAGCCTGAATGGAACGGGGTGAAAAAAGAAGACTCAGCAAGAAAGGAAGTTAGTTGTGAGAGTACCAGATGTTCTTAGAAATTGGCAAGGGCTGGAAGGAGGGAGAAAAAGCGATAGTTAGCAGGGGAGGAGGGGTCGCCACCCTTAGGGAGAGGGAGGACTAATGCATGTTTCCAGGAAGTAGGGACTGATGAGGTCAGGAAGGAGTGATTTAGGAATAAGGAAAGAGGGTAGGCAGTGGCAAGACCTGAGAGGTAGAGGAATATAAGGTCAAGGTCATCTAGTGATGAGCCTTTGGAGGGATTAAGAGAAAGAAGGGCAGTTAGTATTTCCTCAGGGGAGACAGCAGAAAAGTAGAAGGAGGGGTTGGCATGGAGGGTCTGAGTGCAGGGTGTGGGAGGGTAAGAGTGAGGGTGAGGAGGGGTTGTAGGAAGGGACTTTAGAAGGGGTGAGGCACAGGAGGTGAAATAGGAGTTAATCTCTTGAGCCACTGAGCATGATTCAGAGAGCCATGTGTTGTTTATTTTAACCACTGGGGAAAGTAGATGCGTAGGAGCAGAAAATAGAGCGTGGACCGCTTTCCAAAATTTGGATGGGTAGCTAATGTTTTTGAGAAAAGAAGATTTAAAATATTCAGATTTATCTAATTTGGTGGCCTTAGTGCAGGCATTTCTGAGTGTTTGATACCTAAAAAATCTGAACGAAGCTGGGAGGCCTTGTGCTTCCTCCATGCCTTGTCACCCTCCCAGAAACAGGTAATTAATTCGGGAGTGACCCAGAGATGGTGTTGCCACAAACTCTAGTGCATTTGAAAGGGGCATGAGAGTTCCAGGTAGTCAGAAATGAATCTTTGAAGTAGGCGAGGGCTTGGTCAATGGAAGGGGCAGAAGCAACAGGGGACCAATCAGAGCCAGCCACCTCAGTGAGAAGGGGATTAAGGTCTAGGGAGCTGAAAGAGCGGAGCTGGAGCTGTAGGATTTTATGTGGTGATTTTAGTCTATTAACTTTTCTGACAACGAAGATAGGGTGATGATCACCGAGGGCATCCAGAAGTATGCCTGTTTTAATGACTCAGTGGTGGTGGGAGGTGAGAGCCCAATCTATCAGAGAGTGATTTAGGGTTTTATGGTTGAGGCGGATGGTTTCCAGGATGAGTTGGGAGAGATTGAGGGCCGAGATGTCATTTTGTGTCTTGGATATTGTTGGAAACAGCCAGTTTAGGTTTACATCTCCCAAGACATATTTTATTTATTTATTTTATTTAGCTTTTGTTGACCGGGTAAGTGCACTAGACAAATCCTGCCTATTTTCAGGCACGACCCGGGGAGGGGGATACAGATGAATGCCAACTGACCTTGAACCAGATTAAGCTGTTGGTGGTATTTTTAGTGAATGAGGGAAATTTGGCCAGGACACCAGGGATAGTCCCCTACTCTTTTCGATAAGTGCCATGGGATCTTTAACATCCACCTGAACTACCACCAATCCAGGCAGATGGGACCTCGGTTTAACGTCTCATCCGAAAGACGGCACCTCAGAAATGCAGCACCCCTCTCATGCTGCATTACAGTGTCAGTACTGGGATATTAACCCAAGTGCCAGATGTGGGAACTGAACCCACAGCCCTCTGATTTCCCGGCCTCAGAGGCGAGTGTGCTACCTACTGAGCCACTGACACTGCGACACTGCATATTGCTCGCCTGAATGTAGTAGTGAGGTTATGGAGGTAATGAGAGCCGTTGTGTCAAAAGGCTTGGAACCAGGGTGACAGTAGATCTGGCTATGAATATTCGGAATGAGAAAGGCAAGATAATGTTTACTACAAGTGCTTCATAAGCGGATGGTAGTGAGGACGAGAGATTGGTTGTAGATTGAAGTGAGGACAGGATATACATGGCAACTCTGCCACACTTGCCAGTCCTATCCATCCTAATTATAGAATAACATGGGATAGCTATGGATAGATCAGGTATTTTATCATTTAGCCAGATTTCTGTTAGAATTAGAATATCTGGTGTGAGGGAGATTACTAACGATGCAAAAGATCTATTTTTGAGACTAAGCTGCAGATGTTTAAGTGTAGGATTTTTAGGCCTTTGGGGAGTGCAGAAGGTGGGTGGGAAGTAGGTAACCTAGTGGAAGGATTGCAACTGGTTGTGCTGAGTGAAGAAGGGCCAGGGTTAGGATGGACATTTCTTGAAGGCAGTAAGAAGAGAACAATTATAAGGAAGTGGAGTTTAGGACATTTGTGGCGGATCGAGTGTTTAGGAAGTTTTGGGGGATGGGGTGGACCAGGTGAGATGAACATTAGGAGATCTAGGTTGGATGCTGAGAATAGTGATGCAATGGGAAGGTAAGGGAAGTGAGTCCAAAGAAGTTGGGGAGGTGTGGGAGTTATAGCAAGAATAAAGTAAGGGGTAATGGGAGCAGGGGGGAGAGTTGAGTAGGGTTTTTTAGCATGCGGAGCAAGTGGAGCTGGAACGGATAAAACTGAGAGAAGAAAGAGAAGGAGGGAAATTGACGATACAGATGAAAGATGGGTAGGCATGGCATATGTAGCCATGGGAGCCAAAGGTAAAACCGAGTTACAACACGCTAAAGGGAGTAGGGCAGCAACACTGCCAGCATTAAAATGATGCAAAATAGCAGGAGCCTGAAGCAGCTGTCACCTGCAGTCTGATTTGTGAGAACCTAAAGGAAAGAGTCACACACAGAAATGGGCCGAATAGTCAGAATGATGAAAAGTAAGTAGTGCTTTAAGGAAGCATGAGTGATTAGAAGAAGTACACCTTTATTTTGGAAGCTGCCTGTATGAGCCAATGCGCATTTGAAAGGGTAAAACAGGAGTGGCAAAAAGTGCATTTAATAGAGGCTGGGGTCATGGTGGCTGGACAAAATATTAGAGAGCAAAAATGTACAGTAGTAAAAATGGCACCTAGGGCAAACCGCCAAAGCAGAGATTCAACTGCGCTGAAATGGCACCTAGAGCAGACTGCCAAAGCAGCGAATTCAGCTGCAAATGAGCAGGCCAATCAGAGGCAAAGCTGAAGACAACAGCAACCAACAGCAGGCCAGACTGCTAAGCGGAGCCAATTGGCAAATGATCTCCGAGTCCCAGTGATTCCTCAGCAGTGTACCTGGTGTCGGAAAGGGTCTGCTAGCAAGTGAGGTGGCACGAATGGGCTGGGTCTCCCACTGCTGCCACAGCCTTAGGGATTTCAGTGGAGCCCCAGTCAGAGGCTGAGCAGCACCTAGGGTGGGAAGGTAAAGAGGGAAGGTGTCAGAGAGAAGGGATTAACAAGATAACAGAATTGGAGCTAAATTGGGGTTGGGGGCAATAAATAATAGATGTGAGCTGTTAACTGAGGGGAGGGCGTAAACTGGCACCAGTGTCTAACAGCCTGAGTTGGATTATAAGAGGAGAAGGGCGGGAGTGAGTTAAAGCAAGGAAATGGCAGGGGAGAAGGTACAATTAGTTTGCAGAACAGGCCACAGAGGAGTACAGCTGAGATAGAAATCAGGCTAGGGATCAAGGGTGAGACTCAGTAGAAAAGAGGAGATGGTAATTTAGAGTAGGCTAGGTAGAGAGAGGAAGGGAGGGGCTGCCTGGAAGGAATGTTATGCTGTTAGAGGGAGCATCAGAGAGGGCTTGGAAGCTTTAAAATATGTAAAGCAACACAGCTGGAAAATGCTAGTAGAAATCCCCCTACAGACTCAGCTAGCAAGTCTAAATAAGAAACATCACCTAGACCAGCATGCAAAGCAACAGTGCAGCAGCCTCAAGGAAGTAAAACAAAATATCTAGCTGCTCAGTGCAAGAACTACTCTGTTAGCTTGAAGCTCTTTGCATTTTCATAGCCCAGCTATCTAGATCACTGCAATAATTACTCCTAACCCCGAAGGCTGTTACACATAAAATTCAGCACAGTCTCTTACAGTTACTGGTTTAAAGTAACACAAATCTCTAACTTGCCTAGATATGGTACAGTAATAACAGTTCTCTATAACGTAACAAAATCAGTGCTTGCAGATTCTGGCATCTAGTGACACATCTTTCCTTAATTTAGCTGTATACACAAAACATTAGAGAGCAAAATTGTACAGCAGTATAAACAGTGTCTAGGGCAAACTGCCAAAGCAGAGATTCAACTGCACTGAAACGGCACCTAAGATAGACCACCAAAGCAGAGAATTCAGCTGCAAATGAGCAGGCCAATCAGAGGCAAAGCTACAGATAACTGCAACTAATAGCAGTCCAGACTGCTGAAGTGGAGCCAATTGGTGCACGACCTCTGAGTCCCGGTGATTCCTGAGCAGTGTACCTGGTGTCTGTGAGGGTCTGCAGGTGAGCGAGGTGCCATGGCTGGACTCGGTCTCCCACTACTTCCACCTATTCGGGATTTCAGCAGAGCCCAGATCAGCAGCAAAGCAGCACCTGGAGTGTGTGAGGGTCTGTAGCTGAGCAAGGTGGGGTGGCCAGCCTGGGTCGTCCACTGCCGGAACTGGTAAGGAACACTGGGCCCATCTACTCTGCCCATTTTTCATTCTGATCACTTTTGCTGCAGACTCTACTTGATCTACAGTACTGTCCCTTCCACTCCATTCCTTCCTCTTAGAAGTACTGCCTCACATCTCTTCTGAATCTACCCCTTCCAGCTTAATATCATGACCCCATGTTCTAGATCCCCTACTTTTTCTGAAATGTATCTCCCTCCTGTAACTTATTAACCTCTGTGAGGTATTTAAAGGTCTCTATCATATCCCCACTCTCCCTACTCTCCTCCAGGGTCTAAATATTGAACTCTTAACCTCTCTTCATAGGGCTTCTAATGCAGACCTTGCATCATTTTGGCTGATGTCCTCCAGACCACCTCCACTCTGCCTATCTCTTTCCAGAAATGTGGTCTCCAGAACTGGACACAGTTCTCCAGGAGGGGTGCTATGCATTGACCTATACAGGGGCAACACCACCTCCATCTTTTTGATGGTGATATCCCTTCATATACACCCCAGCATCCCACTATCCCTATTGATTGCCCTGTCACATTGCCTGGCCCCCCTTAGGTCATCCAGTATCATTACCCCCAAAATCTCTTTCTTGCTTGGTCACTGTCAATATCACTCCCCATTTTGTATTATGCCCCCAGGTTTCTGTGGACCAGATGCATTACTTTGCACTTTTTGGGCACTAAAAAAGTAGTGGATTGATTACCCAAAGAAATCTATCAGATTTGTTTGACATGATCATCCCCATGTCTGTTGAATAAGTCTGCCAGAGGTGCAACTAGTACATCCCTGAGCTCCCTCAGCACCCTTGGATGTACCCCCTTTGGTCCCATACAGTAGCTTTGTCCACCCTCAGATTACTGAGTCTTTCTGAATTCTATCCTCAGAAAAGGGACTACTGTCCATATCCCTCCCCTCAAAGCTCTTTCTGCATCTCTGCGTTCCCTTTCCTTCACCTTGTACTCTGAACGCTGGGCAGAAGTATTTGTTTAAGATGTCTTCCATTTTTTGTTCCCCCTCCATACAGTCCCCCCCAAACCATATAATCCATTCCTTTGTCTTCCTTTTCTCACTAATATGCCCACAAAATATCTTGTCCCCTTTTGATACTGCCTGAGCTATTCTTTCCTCACTTTGTGCCATTGCACTCCTTACTGCTTTCCCTGCTCTGTTTTCCCTGATATGCCTCTTTATCCTCCTCCTTCTGGGTCTTCTTATACCTTCTGAAATGTATTCTTTCAGCTTTTGCCTTTTCTGCTACCTTTTTCAAGAATCATAGCGGTCTCATTTTCTTTCTGCTTTTGCTTACTTGCTTGACACTGAGGTTTGCTGCCTTCACTATGCCCTCTTTTACTTTGACTGTCTTTTTCTCCACCCCACCCCCCAGCAAGTAATCTCCCCTTGCCTGGTCATTCCTGAGGCATTCAACAATCTTTGTACCCTCAGTCCTTCTGAAGATTAAGACCATCCTCCTTATGTGATTGGAGATTGCCCCTGTTCTTATGTTGAACTACACTGTATAATGATCACTGGTCCCCAGATGGCTTCCAGCCTTCATATGTGCAATACTGTCCCTGTTAATAAGAAGGAGGTCAGGTATTACCCAATCACGAGCAGATTCACAGACTACTTGCCTAAAGAATGCCTGCTCCTAGCTGACACTGTAGCTAAAGAAACTTTAAACTACATCCAGCAAATTGAAGTCCTCCACCAGCAAAACTACTCCCTTTCAGCCATTTTGCCAATTGCTTCTTGCATTTCTTTGTCTGAGCCCTCCTTTGTGTCAGAGGTCTGAGGATTACTCCTGTCCAAACAGAGGTTCTGTTTCTCTACTACAGAGTGACCCACATCACCTTGACCCCCTCCGAATTCCCTATAGCTCTGTCTCTTTTACGTTTTCCTTCACATAAAGCACCACACACCTTCCTTTCTTCCCTACCTTGCCTCTTCTGAACATTGTGTAGCCTAGGATGACTATGTCCCAGACATAGCTGTCAGTACACCGTGATTCGGTAGTGGCCACAATATCCAGGTCTCCTCCACCATGATGCCCTCTAGGTCTGGGATCTCATTTCTCAGACACTAGCATTGGCACACATCACCTTCATATTTTGTTAACTCTTTTCTTGTTGCTGTCTTTATTTCTTCAATTGTTTTCGCCTTCCTCACATTTCTTCTTTGACTGTTCCCTTCTCCCCCTTTCTCCTTTGCTAACCTATACTTACTTGAATAACTTATATCCTTGCGGGACTCTCTCGCCTAGAGATATCCCTACTCTCTATCTCAGCCTGTGGTGGGCCACTTTCTACCTTCCCTATTTCATATGTCACCCCTCGACTGCTTTAAATATCCATCGAAGTAACATTTAAACCATCCACTGAGACTATAGTTCACTCTTGGATGGAATCAGGCCATCACCTCACTATAGCCTCCTATCCTTCCAGGTTGGTCCACAGTTCCCAGTGTAGCATTACCTCTTCTCTCTGTGCCATTTCTTCTACCATTACTTGAAAGCCTTGGTGTTGAGCTGCCTCTCCTTCCCCATATCATACAAGATGCACTTTTTGCTCACAGGTTAAACAAATGGAAAACACAGGCTCAATGCCATAAATGATCTGAATTTACAAAAATGACATTTAGATACGGACCTGACTATGGCACTTAAATTTTATGTTTAAGCCCATGACACGCACTTACCAAGTTCATGCATTAGAAGCCCTAGTGGCTCTGACCAAAGCTTGTTTTCAAAAGTGGAAAATACAAATTAGCACTCCAGAAACAAATATATGAAAGACTTTGAAAAGTTTCTGACTCCATTTAAAAAATATAGAACCAGAGAAACATAAAAATAAGGATACAATTCATTTGTTATGGTTAGAGGAAAGACTGGTGAAAACTTTATCACCAAAAAAGAAAAAAAAAACAATAACCAAATACTTGATTGTCATGGGTTACAAGATTAGGGCAGAGAGAATAATCAAGAAATATATATCATCTTGAATTCCTACTGACAAAAACAAGCCTGTTGCTAGAAAACATTATACAGTGGAAGCGCTTACTGAAAATGGTGACCATGAAATACTCTGCCATTGTAATGCTAATGTAATCCTCTTGATGAAGCTAATTTATGGTAGCAATAAGCACCATCTTAGCCAGACCAGTTTTCCCACAAAATCAGTCAAAAAATAAGTTGATACAACAGATCACAAAAGAAACCGATGATATAGAGGTTTTGGAAATGGAGGCTTTGGTTTAAAACCATAATAATAGAGAAACAAACCAAGACACTTTGGTAAGTAAGAAAGCTAATAAAAAGGATAGAGATTAGAAAAAACATAAAAAAATAGTGTGATCATCCAAAACAGAGCACTCAGAGTCTAAACTGAGCCAGTACTTGTTCCAAAAATCCAGGATACTCAGGGAAGTAAGAAAAAAATGGCAAACAAAAATAATTTTAAATCCCAAAAAACAAAATGAAAGGCTTTATATACTGCCACCTTCATTGTTTACCTACAATTTATATAAAGGGAGTTCCTCAACAAAATGATGAGAATAAGGGCCCAATTTTAAAAGGAGTTAGATTGACACAAGTAGTTTGCATCAAAAGAGTTTGACGCAATAGGTGACTTGAGTCACAACTTGCGTCGCTCTAAGGGCTCTTTAAAAATTAGGCCAAAAGTCATCATTTAAAATAATGATCTTCCCACCCTGCCTGTCCCTACTGGGGTCCCCCAAGGCCCTATCCTGGGACCCCTCCTTTTCTCCTTATTCATTAACTCCCTTCCAATGGATAGTAGCAACTGTTACTCAATCCTTTATGCCGATGACCTCATGCTCTTCTCTAGCGGAAAGTCTGTCTCCTACCCTCATCTCTGCAGCCCACTCACAAAACTACACCACAGCCCACAACTGGTTCTCTGACAACCTCCTTCTGGTCAATGCCAAAAAATCAAAAACAATGTTGTTTGGCTCTAAGCCCTTCCTAACTAGATGCAAATCTAACTCACCCCTAATCATCATATCCTCTGATGGCCATGCCCTAGAAGACAGAAAACACTTTAAATATCTAGGAGTTGTGCTTGACCCTTCCCTTTCCTTTTCAGAGCATATAAACTCCATGGTTCTAGGATTTTGCCAAAAATAGGGGCTGCCTATAGATACTGGCAATACCTCAGCCCTGAAGCCCACCATGACATCATTGAGGGAAACCTGCTACCTATCCTGGACTACTGCTCTTCCATCTACTCCAGGACCTCCACATCCGCCATGGCAAAACTACCGGTAGCATTCAACAGTGCCTGCCGCTTCTTCCTGCTGACCTCTTTTTCCACGCACCACTGTGCATTCTACACTACACTGGGTTGGCTCCCACTACAAGCCTGCTTTGATCTTGCACTGTACAATTTTATTGATTATGCCATCTGTACTGGCCAGAAATCCCCTCTTTCTCCTCTTCTCACTGTCCAAATCTCACACCGCTGCCTACTCTCCAACAGTATCCCCTCCCTGAAAATCCCTAGGGTAGCCATGAACATGGGAGCTAGAGCCCTTTCTGTAGCAGCCCCACAATATGGAACAAGCTGCCCACTGAACTACACACCATAAACACTCACCGCCAGTTCAAGACTCATCTCAAAGACTGGCTCCTGTTGGCATCCACCTGCCACTGCTTTAAGAACTAGCCCCCTCCCCATAGGTTCCAGGGGTAGGGCCAAATAGGTTCTCTCATTTACTGAAACTGTACCACCTTGAGCCTTACTTTGCTTTATTATTTTTGTCCCTCAACTACTGCCACCATGTATTGCCAAATGTAACAACTGTAACCTTGCACTATGTTTTACCTGCTCTTATTATGTTCTTGTTGTTTTGATGTTTCTACTCTGTACCACCTTACGTGGCCTGGGTCGTGCTTGAAAACGGTCCTTGGGATAAGTGCACCTACCCAGTTAACATAGTCATAAATAAAATAAAAAATCTACAACATAGTAACAAGTATCTTTACTGCACGTTTGCAATGGAAAGATAATAGATCATGTTATAGATGCAAAATACATCAAAATAGAAGGCTGTGAATGTGTTGTGTTAAAAACTTTAAACAGACGGCAATTTTGAACATAGAGGAAGTCTGGAAAACATTCAATGTACAGGTTTTAGGGAATATCACCTCCCTAAAGCAGAAAGGGGAACAAAAACAAGAAAATAAGAATACACAACCAACTTCTCCTAGAAAATTCAAACTCTACTCAGAGGCACAATGGCTGCCATTGTAATAGTATTGAAGTAATGTGAATGCACATGCTCAGTAACTTAGTGTGCCCTGACTCAGACACAACTGCCGTTTCCCAGAGTAGCTCTCAATTGTGCTCCTGCATTGTGCGTGGGTGGAGAGGCAGGTAAGTTCGACAGGACCAGGGGGTGCTTGCTTCCAAACTTCCCACCACACAGAATATTGAGTGGAGCTAGCTGTGAAATTAAGTGGAAGTGGGCATGTTCAGCAGTAAGGGGTGTTACATTGTCTGCAGCTGACATGTGGGTTTGGCAGCTAGAGGTGGTTACTCTGTGGAGCCAGCAGGAAGGTAGGTTGGGTGGCTAACATGTTCAATGCCAAGGGGGATAAGTTTCCTTTCTTATGCATGGGCAGGCTAAGGGAGAGATTGTATAGAAGGCAAGAAGGTTTGATACCTACCCAGTATTTACAGTGTCTCTAAAAGTTAATTGTATGGCAGGGAAGGGGGGCTTCTGTGCAGCCAACAGGCAGGTTCAGCAGCAAAAGAGTTTTTCTGTGCCAGTAGCAGGGAGATCGTATTGGAGATGGGTGAGTTTTGGAATGGGAAAAGGAGTTTCTTATGTACAGTGAAGGGAGAGATGATATAGGAAGGGGATGGTTTGACAGCACTGGTAATCAGCTGGGTCAGGCAGGAGGGTCTCTGAGAGGGTTTTTTTATTGCTGCATTAGAAGGGATGGGGTATTGGGGTTGGAGAAGAAGTGAGGTGACTACAATTGGCTTGACAAGCAGAGCAGAAAAAAAGTGCCAAAGGGGGGAGGGGTAGAGAAAAATGAGACAGAAAGGAAGCAGGGGAGCTAGAGAGAGAGAGAGAGAGAGAGAGAGAGAGAGAGAGAGAGAAGGAGCAAGATGGGAGGAAGCATAGTGATTCAAGAATGATGTGTGTTTACCATTTGTGTGGCATATGGTATCCTTTTGGGAAGGGGGACTGATAGTGCTACAATACTTCAAGCTGAAGTGAGGATTTGATAGCATACCTCTAAGCAGTCCAGTACTAGGAGGGTGTACCTAATTGGAGTTTGTCCCACATGTTTCATTGACAAAGAGTTTGAGGTCTGAGGCCTTGAGCTATTTATTATCATACCTGCAATGCAGAACTTTAAGCAACCCTGATACCTGGAACCCAGCAACCATTAGTGCCAATGAGAACATTTAGAAAAGAATGTTTCTGAGCTGCAAATGTAGACATTGATGTGCCCTCCAGTGCACTTGCCTCCCTGTGATGAGAGAGGACATGGATTTGACAATTCTAAAGTCAAGATCAAAGCGTTGGTAGAGCTGGCCAAGGCTGGAGAGCACTGCTCTCCTTTCTGTGTCATACCCCTCCCCCAGGACAACTGCCGTTCTGTCTATTTTCTCAGCAGTAGACAGCTTCTCCCTGCATACCAGGGTTTATATAGTGTTGTACACATTGAGCATGACGCATGCTTCTCTCTAGTGCTGCTCCTCGTGGCTCACAAGCACAGCCCCTCCAGCTGAGTGACAAGCCAGCCACAGCCACTGCACTTCCTGTTTATTCAGCAGCATCGCGTTTACACTGAGAGGCAGATCAGAGGGAGTCTATGAACTTGCCTTCCCCAGCCAGACAGTTAGCTCAAGTGGAGACAGAACAAACAATGAACCCATGCCCAAACATGGAGTCTACTCCAGCAGCCCCTCACCGTGTGGTCACCAAGAGGCCAGAAAACAGTGGCATGTGCTAATGCAGCAGAGAGTTTAGTGAGCCTGGAAGGGGTCAGAAAGGAAATGTAATGGCAGCAGCTGCCCCAGTTCACAGGCAGAAATGCTCCAGTATCAAGCAAAGTAGGAGGCATGTGGATACTCCAGACAGAGCAGCACAATTGGCAGTTATATCAGCAGCTCCCAGTGGTGGCATTGAGCAGTGACACTTCCGTGGTGTATAAGCAGCTAAGCAGGAAATTTTTCTGCCCCAAGAGGTGCTGCAGCAGCAGCTCCAATATTGCCAGCAAGCCATCATTAGCAGTAACAGCAATAGCAGCTCCCAATCCCACCACCTCTGGTTGGCACCTCACCTTTTTAACATCCAAAAAGTACTAACATGATTGGACTTTAGCATTCAATGAAACAAACTTTTAAAGCTGCAGTGTACTCTTTTTAATTTTATATTTGAAGCGAGTGTTCCTTCATCATGTGTCATAGACCTTCTAGTAACCAATAGATTGGCTGTTCTGAGTTGTAGTAGTTAATAACATGATGATCTTGAAAATAGGCTTGGCAGTCCAACTTTTGGCAGGTCAAATAACCTTTTGCTGTTTACCACCTCATTATTGAACTAGTGGGTACCACTGACACACATGAAAGTTTGTGTTGTGTAAGTTATGTGGTGTCCATCATGTTGCAAGCTGTGCTTTTCTAGTTTGCTAATGCTCAAAAAATAATCCAGGTCTGCAAAAAGTTCAGACTGAGTTTCAAATTAATTTTATTAATTTATATAGATTTTGTTGACCAGGTAAGGAGGACTAGACAATTCTGTTTATTTTCATCCTTATTCAAGAGAAGGGGGGATACAGATGGAAATCAACTGAGAATGAACCAGATTTAGCTGTTCATGATATTTTAGTGAATAGGAGAGTTTGGCCAGGATGTCAGGGGAAATTCAATCAATCAATCAATCAAAATCTTTATTTATCCAGGCAGGCAGCACCATTGAGCAAGGCTCATTTGCAAGGTGGACCTGGTCATGAATACATCAAAGTACAGTACAGAAGCAGGTATACAAAAAGTAATAATATACAATGAAGAAAAAGTATATACAGTGTATACAGTACAGTACAAGGTTGAAATAAATAAAAAAACAGCATTATTTTACAATTGAAGAAGTCAGCAGATGTACAATCAACCATAGGCATACAGGGGGTATAAGCAGAGATCTTTTAGGTGAGGCAGCTGCAACTGCACACATAGGGGAAAGAGGCTGTGTATGGGGTGGTAGGTTAGATAGGTAAAGAAGAGAAGGGATATATTACTGACGATTGGGTGAAAAATTGGGCTAAAACCACAGAAAGTGACGATGGCTGTCGTGTACTTGTTTATTATGTTAATGATGAATACTCTTTTTGAGAAATGCCATAAGGTCTTTAATGTCTGCCTGATAAACCAAAGGAACATGTAGACAGCACATCTGTTTAACATATCATCCAAAAGATGGCACCTCCACAGGTGTGCAGCTCCCCTCTGATACTGCACTGCCGGTATTGGGATTTAATCCATTATTGGTTTGAGGATGGAACCCATAGCCATCTGATCTTCCAGCCTCAGAGGTGAGTGTGCATCCTGCTGAGCCACTGACACTGCCAAATGTTACATATGTTGTAGAAATTATAGTTACAGCTGTGGTATCCGACATATTTTGTTTTGCAGCTCTTATAAATTGTAATTTTTGACTTCGGAGGAATCTTTTATTATAGCTACAATTTTCATTATTTGCCAGTGGCTAGTTACCCAAATTTATAGCTAGGAACTGGGGCAACTCTGAGGTGGAGAGAGAGGGTGTGAGAACAGTAATTCATGCAAACTGAAATATGTGCTTCACCTCCACTCTCCTCAGAGTATTTGTGATGTGTGTTCGGCATCCGGTCACACCACCATCCAGAGCTCCATTTTCTCTCCTGTATGTCAGCAATACTACAGCATAGCTCTCACTATGCAGCTGTAAAAACACAAAAACTCACTTCCCTCTCTCCTCCTGTATTGGGAGTAGACCCAAAAAACACACAAAGACATGGCAAATGTTATGTGAAGAAGCATATTTTTTAATTCTCCAGATCTTTCTTTTCTTTTCACAGTTCGTATGATTCATTACTTTAAAAAAAAAGAGCTTGCAGGTACCTGCATCTTTATCACAGTTTGTAAATTGGAGTCATTCAGAAACTGTATGTTGTAGTCCTTCTCCTAAGAGATACACAAAGTCAAATAAATTTCAAATACTCTGCAAGACATACAGGCTTTGCAAGAAAACATAATTTTTATATTCACTCAGCATTGTCTCATCCACTTGAAATCTTATGATTTTAAAATCCTGAATTGTATCTCTAATTCAAATAACTTTATGCTGGCAGATTAGTAATATAGAATCACAAAACAAAATCAGTGCATTCATTAAGTGCTACATGATTCAAGTATTTATATATTGCACATAATATAGGATAAAGTGAAAAGTGCTTAAATAGTGAATTCCTTTATAGTGTGGCTTAAAAAGTGCTGCAGCCCTGCACATCCCTACAAATGTACACTGTCTTTATTTCTTTGTTTCTTTGTTCATACCAAACTGGATAGTTCAATATTTGTAATGTCAGCAAGGGTTTGAAAAAATTTAAAGCAGCCGGGATATACCTCCCTCCTACTGTTCGTAACAGGGAGCCCTCCATGTTAAGACAAACTGTAGTCACAATAAATTTAAATAAAACAGAGCAAGATTCCCAGTTTACTCACGGGTACCGCTCTCATGCCACACTCAAAAACAGAAGTATAAGACTTAGAAGCATGTTGGAAAAAAAGTCTGTAGGAAGCCAAAATAAGACAAATTAGAGTGCACATCCACTGTAGCATGCCACAAAAAACTTGTGCTGATGGAGTACTAGACAATGTACCAGATGTGATAATGTTACAGGAAACACCCCTTCATCAGACCTTTAAAATCATAACATTCCAAGAGTATGAGACAATGGTAAATATAAATATAAAAAATACATTTTCTTGCAAAGTCTGTATGTCTTGATCACTAAGCAAAAACTGGTAGACAGCTGTTTTTCTTACACCACTGAAAGCAGTGGGTTCACTGAATAGTTAAAAAAGACAGAGAATAAGTATTGTCTGATACACTGTGAATTGTATTGTGTTAAATGCTGCAAATATCAGAGTACTTGAAATGTATTTAACTTCAAGTATGCTTATTTAAATATGAAACAGACTGCACTACATAGATTCAGGAACCTATGGGTGAGGGCAGGCAGCAGCACCCCCACTTTTACCAATGAACATTCAAAGTGCCCCTTTCCTGCATGCAAGTCAGAGGAGAAACAATTATGGTCACTTTTAAAATTACTACAGCCCCCTCACACACAGACTTTTCCCTATGTTCTAGAACCCAAGTTGTAACATACAGTTTTTGAATGACTCTGATTTACAAATAAACTGTGATAAAGATACAGGTACCCTGCAAGCTTCTTTGTCAAAGTCAATGAATCATAGGATCTTTTCCGACTGTTCATATGATTGATTTACTGACTTTGAAAAAGAAACTTGCAGGGTACCTGTATGTTTATCACAATTTATTTTAAGCACCACGGACATACATCTTTCCTCTCATTTATAACAGGGAACCCTCCATGATAAGGCAAACAACTGTAGTCACAAAAAATGTCAATGAACCAGAGCTGCAGTCCCAATTTACTCACAGGTGCTGCTGTCATGCCACACTCAAATACAAAAGTCCAAGGCTTAGAAGCATGATGGAAAAAAGTCAGCAGAAAGCCAAAAAAAGCACTCTAACATGCTGAGAAAAACATATGCTGGAGGAGTACTAATAATGTATCAGATGTGATGATGTCATTGCAAGTTAGGGCATTGTGTTGGAACTTTTACAGTACCAGTGCTTTGCTGCTGGACTTGAATGCAGTAGTCTGATTCATTCTGGCAAGCAAGAACATAGTGTGGTGCGTGGGAAGACAGGAAGAAACCACAGTGTAGTGAATGGAAGGCATGAGGATAGATGTGCTTTAACTCCATTCAGTGTAAGGAGACAGCTGTGCTACATTTGGTATCCAGCCACAGCCATGCCCCCAAAGCCCCGTTCTCTGCAATTCATCAGGAAGATGTCAGCATGGCTCTCACTATGCAGCTGCAAAACTGATAATAAATGACCTATTATATAGAGGTTATAGGCCAAACCTCGGGGAGGCAAAACACAATTATAGTATATATTGTGCTTGAACTCGATACACAGTTTGTCAGGAGATGAAAGTGTATTGGAAGTATGGATAAGAGGTCAAAATAGACTGGCTAACAGAATTCATAATAATGTGGCTTTGAAATTATCATCCTCAGATTTTGATGACAGTTACTGGCCAAATAGTGTTCCTAGGTTTGCAGCCTCAACTAGATATTTAGCACTTGAGATTAAAGAAAGTATTGAATGACTACATGAAAAGAAAACAATTATGGAAGCATGTAGTATGGACTATATCATGTACTGTATGTGGCCTAAATTCACAGTATGATGATGATCTTTTGTTAACTTTTTTACAGTCTTTTGATACCTTGTGTTCCAGGAAACATGGTCTGTCAGCTCTCACATTCAGCCAATAAATGACTATAGCCAAGCCCTTAACCAAGCCTCCCAAAATATTAACTTTGGTAGATACACGGGTGAACTATCAACTTCTATTGAAAAAAATCTACAGTTTACTATTACTGAGTTGAAAATAGGTTCGCAACATTTTTTTTCAATTATTTTGTTTAATAACATCAGACCTTGTTTTTTAACATTTACCTGTATGTACCCCTAGGGATCTGTAAAAAGGAGGTGGTAAAAATAAGAAACACACTAAAGGACACCTCCCTCTTGGCAACATCTGCCTTGCTTTTTGGGGACTATAATGGATGGGCAGATGAGAGAAATTAAACATATGATCAAGGAGGGACTGTTGATTATTTTAAAATTCTTTTTAGGGCATTAGATGATAAGGAAAAAAGTTAAAACAAGAAGAAAATTATTTTCTGAATTTAGCAGGTGATTAAAATTTTTGGATTCTAAAGGGATGGGCAAGAGGGGATGGATGTACAGAAACTTCTTTTCCCAGTGGTACTGGAGGTAATGTGATACACCTGGGGCTGATTGATGTTCTTCAGTATTCAGCAAATGAGAGCCTTTTGATAATCCTCAGGTCTGAGAGTAACCATGTACTATTTGTTTGTAAAATATATTCTTAGTGTGAGGGATTTAAGCCCCTGAATGAGGTATTAGTAAATAAAGCAGGGCAATTTTTAAAACGAGGCTGAATCCACACTAATGTCACCTTTAACTCTAGTTGTAATTCCAAGTTTTATGAATACAGAGGTTGAGTGGTCTGGGGGCCCGGAGAAGGGCAGATGTAGTCACACTTCACAAAAGTAGTAGCAGGGAAGAGGCAGGCAATTATAGGCCTGTCAGCTTGACATCAGTGGCGGGTAGGTTTAGGAAACACTACTAAAGGAAAGGATTGTGGGATATCTTGAATCCAGTGGGGTATAGGATACAAAGCAGCATGGATGTATGTGGGAGATTATGACAAACAAATCTAAAAGATTTCTTTGACTGGGTGACCAAGGGCTTAGAACAGGTGGAGGGGTGAATGTTGCCTACGTGGATTTCATCAAGGTTTTCAACATTGTTCTACATAGGAGACTGGTAAGCAAGCTGGGTAGCTTGGTGGTGGGCAACAAGGTGGTAACCTGGGTAAGAAACTGGTTAGAGGAAAGGAGACAGGGGGTAGTGATAAACAGAGTTCACTCTGAGGAAGGCAAGATGACCAGCAAGGTTTCTCATGGTTCAGCACTGGGAGAGGTCCTCTTTAATGTCTTTCTTAGTGATATAGCAGAGGACCTGGAAGGGAAGGTATGCCACTTTGCAGATGACGCCAGGATCTGCAACAGGGTGGACACTCAATGGTGTCTGCAAAAGACAGGCAGAGATCTGAAAAAGACTGGAAGAGTGGTCAAGAGTATGGCAGCTGAGTTTCAATGCAAAAAAGTGCAAAATAATGCACATAGGCTATAGAAACCATGGGCAAAGTACAAAATGGCTAGAGTGATACTGATAACACAGGGGAATTCATACTGGATGATGTAAAGGTAACCAGGCAGTGTGACAAAGCAGGCGGATCAACTAGTGGGATTCTGGGGTGCATAGAAATGGGTGTCACCATCAAAAAGTGAGAAGTGGTGTTGCCCCTATGTAAATTGCTATTAAGACCCCACCTTGAGTACTGTGTCCAGTTCTGGAGACCATATCTCAGGAACTGCATAGACAGAGTACAGATGGTCCAGATGAGGGCTCCCAAAATGGTACAGGGTCTGCATCAAAAGCTCTATGAAGAGATACTAAAGGGACTTGATATGTACACTCTGGAAGAGAGGAGGAGGGATATTATGGAGACCTTTAATTACCTCACAGGGTTAATAAGGTACAATAGGGGAGTATTTTTCAGAAAAAAAACTGCTCTAGAATAAGGTACATGCTATTGAGCTGGAAGGGGGGTAGATTCAGTAGAGATGTATGGAAGATTTCTTCACAGGAATGGGTGGGTTCATGCAACAGTTACAGTCCTGTAACAGCTAAGATAGTAGGGGTGAAAACAGTGGTGGGGTTCAAAAATGCCTGAAATAGGCACTAGGGAATCTTAGGGGTAAAAAATGGTGGAGAGACAGCACCATAGATCAAGATGGTCAGCAGCAAAAAAGAAGGCAGAAAGAAAATTGAGCAGACTGGGCATGCCAAGTGGCCCTTATCTACCATCAGATTCTGTGCCTATGACCAAGCTGAAAAATGGTCTGAAGTGATAGAAAGACACAACAGATTATAAAATGGGCTAAAGAAATCAAGCATCCTGATTGGCTGAAAGCCATTTTCAGCTGTGTCCTTATCAGGATGTATCATGCCAATCAGCACTAATTGTGCCACCCAAACCCCACCACATCACAAAATCCATCCATGCCACCACTCTCTTCCTGGCCAGTACAGCTCCTCAGTGCTGAACTATGATCCCTGCTGGACAGAAACACACCAGCTGCACTGAGACACACGATGGAACCAACGTAGAACCCACGGATACCAGAGACTGTCCATGATATCTTAACGCAGAAAATGATACACTCACTGCTTCTCGGCATCACAGTTCTCAGTCCCACTGCTCAAAAAGTTATACAGTACATACTACGTCTAACTTGCTTTCCCCCCAAAACTCCTCTTCCTCCTTTGACACCTGCAACAGCCCATAAGTTCCAGTGTAAAAATCAGTGCATTACTGTAACCGAAAAAGAAAAAATATTTAAAAAAAATGACTTTCTGTATCTTCCTCATGCTTACACGAAACGCGAACCAGAAAACCGCAACCCTACGGTGGCTGCTGAGGGACAGGCTCGCTACCAGCTACCCACTAGCCAGTCCTTGAAAAACTTTACTATAACAGCACAAAGGAAGCTGTAAAAAAATGAAGCGTGACCACAAAAAATGTTTTTGTCTGTTGAATTGGAACAAAAAAAATCCCACTACTTGCCTCAGCTACTGTACATGACACGACACTTTGGAATACGCTTGCGCTAACTGAAATGGAGGGATGGAGAAACTATGAAACATTTGAAGGAAAAATATTTTCATAGTTTTTTTTTTTTAATGAATGGGGTTGCTGTGGACTACAACTATATTGCAGACACCAATGTTCTGTAGTGAGTTTTAATTAAACAGCTCCATACCAAAACAGTGAGTGGAACTACTTTTTCTTTTTTTGTAATACATAATCAAATGTTTTACTCTTTTTATTTACTTCTTCTATGCATTTTTTATTAACTTATTTAACAGAACAGCCAATTTTATAAGTGCAATAACACACTCTGATGTGTGGGTTATCTCCTGATAAGAGCACGCCCAGGTGCATAAGGCACTCAGCGCAAGTGCCTCATGCCTAACAACACACCTGGGCATGCTCTTGTCAGGTGATAACCCACACCTTGTTGTGTGTTATTGCTTGCTTAATACAGATGACAGCAGAAACTTTTACCCACCCCCTTTTTTAATGTAAAATACTTCATTCATTTTGGAAAAAGAATACAGTGTATACAACATGGTACCAGAGCACAAGAAGAAGAAATATGAAACAACCACAAATAAGGATATCCTACACATCTAACTTAATAATACCCCAGAATCCACCCTCCCAGAAAGTGTTTAACCAAATAGGAGCCTAATTAAGAATAAGGGCAATACAGTTATGAAAAAGACAAAGGAAATAAAGGTCAAAAATTAGACCTCTTGAAATCAAGAGCCCAATGTATATGGAAGGAGTGCACAAAGTGATTACCATCTGTTACGAAAATGGTCTACTTGATTTTGTAAAGAGGTGATTTGTTTCTCGACCATCAACACCTGCAAAATCTCCTGGTGCCATTCTCTATATGGGAGGATGACATCGTCTAGCTAATAATGTAAATTAATGAGCATGGCCATGATCGATATTAAGACCATATGAGTCTTTCAAGGGCCAAAAAACACTGGGAGCATAACAGCCAACCAAGCAAATGGCTGGAGTAAAAAAATTCTCAAGGCCTAAAAAAATATCTAAAGAACTCTTAATAGCATTCCAGAAGGGAATCACTTTTGCACAATCCCATAATTAATGCTTGAGATGACCTTCAGCGAGTCTGCACCAGAGCATGGAGTAGAAGCAAGTTTGTTGATTTTACACAATGTTTATGATGTATAGTATAAATTATGCAAAATGCGAAATTGGATCAAACGGTGATGGTTCTGTTTTATATATTTCTACAAATTCTGTCATATGGTCCACCACCTCTGAAGATCCAACTGAAGACTCAGAGCCTGTTGCCAATAATAGCACATTCCTGAAGGGCTTGTAGGGTCGAGTGTTTGAAACAACCCATAAAATTTAGACACAGAATGGGGCTGTTCTGCAAGAGACAAAAAAATGATTGAACACTGAAGGTATCCTGTGGAAACAGGGGCAGGGCCAAGATAAGAAGAAATAGCCTGAGACAGCTGCAAATATCTGAATTAATAAAAGTGGGGAATAGAAAAGTGGTCCCAAAGGGCATTATGTGGGGAACATTTGCCCTTTTCAAAGAGAAAGGAAATCGTAATATCCCAGATCTGCATTCAAAAATTAATCGGGATCAGGCACTGGGCAATTTGAATATTTGGATTACGAAGGATTGGCTGCATAAGAGCCTTTGTTCAGTCCATACCTGGATGATTGCAGAGCTGCAAAAGGCTTTTAAGGACCAAAAAAGTGGTGTTGTTTTAAGCAGTGAGGGTAATCGGGATGGCTTTGCAAACAATGGACTACTAAACTGCAACCAGACTGGCTAAAAGCTCCCGTTCGATAACCAGCTAAGCAGGGTGTAGCTAAATCCTGACTGTACAGGACAAGGGTGGCCCCACTGAAAAAATGTGCTACTATGCAGGACACAAAAAATAATTGAGAAGAAGCACCTTCAGAATCATCAGTTTGAGGTAAGAGTGATGAGCAGCTCCACCTTTCCATAAAAAAGCATTGATCATACTCTGTAATTAGAAAAACAAGATTTAGGAAGATAAGGACATAACATACCAACAGGATATAAAATATGGGGCAAACAATTCATTTTTATTATGCTAACTCACCCCAGAGAGAGAGAGAGAGAGAGAGAGAGAGAGAGAGAGAGAGAGTGACAGAGTTGTCCAGTGCTGTAAATCCAATTTGTGCATTTGCAGATGGGGGGGTGGTGGTGTGGTTTTCTTTAATCAGCTCAGATGGAAAACAGGAAAGGTGCACCCCTAAGTAAGTCATTACTCTGGGTTCCCACTGTAAATCCAAGTCCAGAATCTTCTGTTTACTAATGTACACATTGAGGGGCATAACCTTGGTTTTATCTATGTTGAGTTCATACCCAGAAATGGCAGAAAAATGTTGAATTTCCCCCAGCACTGCTGGGATCGAGGCAGAGGGATTCTCAATATGCTGAGGAAGGCCATCTGTATAAAAGGGGAGCTTATATCTGCTCCACCCCAACTGAGACCCCCTTAATAGCCAGATTATTCTGGAGAGTATATAGTAGGGGCTCCAAATATAAATTAAAAAGGGAAGAGAGGAGACCCCTGCCTCATTCCCCACTGCAACTAGAAGGGCAGACAAAATGCCATTACACCAGATTTGGGCAGATGGATTACAATACAGCACCTTTACCCAGGTGAGAAATTCCAGAGGAAAACCAAACTTCTGCAAAACAGCAAATAAATAGGGCCATGAGACCCAATTGAAAGCCTTTTCTGTGTCCAGGGAGACCAAAACAGAAGGAAGTTTGCTTTCACTAGACATGGAAATCAAATAATGCAGTTTTCAAAGGTGGTTACTAGATAGTCAAATAGTCATAAAATCAACCTGCATGGGACAAATCAGACCATCCCAAACAGAAATCAGTCAGTTGGCCAGCACTTTAGCCAACATCTTTATGTTGAATTATGCAGGTAAATCAGTTGATAGCTACTTGGCAATAAATCACCAAGAGTAATTTCAGACTAAAAGGTTGAAGGGAAACCAGGGGACACAGTCTGAAATTGGAAGGAGGCAGATTCAGCAGGGAAATGAGGAGGCATTAGTTCACTGAAAAGGTGGTCACAGGGTGGAACACACTGCTGTAGGAGGTGGTATCACTACAGATAGTGGGCAGCTTCAAAAGAGGGTTGGACAGGATCTGAGGGTGGGCTCAAACCTGAAATGGATGGAGGAGTGGGTGTGAGTGAAACAGGAGGAAAAACAGTGGGGGGAGCCACAGGAAGGGGAGCAACTGCAGTTTTGACTGGCTGAAAAGCTGCACATTTGAGCAGACTAGATAGACCTTAAAGCCTGTATCTTCTGGCAATTGTGTACAGTCATGGCCAAAAATATTGGCGCCCTGGCACTTTTTTCAAATAACTCACAATTTCCTCTAAACATAAGTTGAAATTAACAACAGTATTTGGTCTCCACAATTCTTTATTTCTCCGTTAATATTACAGAACCTTTGTTTTTGATTCAGAATTTAATATATCCTTTTAAATCAGAAAATGAAAAGAAATGGCCGTGACAAAATTAGTGACACCCTAGAATTAATATTTGGTAGCACAGCCTTTGGTCAAAATAACTGCAATCAACCACTTGCTATAGCCATGGATGAGCTTCCTGCACCTCTCTACTGGCAGTTTGGCCCATTCTTCTTGTGCAAACTGCTCCAATTCTCCCATGTTTGAAGGGTGCCTTCTCCCAGCTGCTGTTTTCAGATCTCTCCACAGGTTTTTAATGGGATTTAGATCTGGACTCATTGCTGGCCACTTCAGAACAGTCCAGCATCTTGTCTTGAACCATTCCTGGGTGCGTTTTGAAGTGTGTTTGGGGTCATTGTCCTGCTGGAAGACCCATGACCTTCGACGGAGACCCAGCTTTCTGACACTGGGTTCAACATTGCACTCCAAAATGGCCTGGTAATCTCCAG
The DNA here is from genome assembly GCA_016271365.2 of Neoceratodus forsteri. Classification (NCBI taxonomy): domain Eukaryota; kingdom Metazoa; phylum Chordata; order Ceratodontiformes; family Ceratodontidae; genus Neoceratodus; species Neoceratodus forsteri. Next base: position 424,167,449 of record CM057451.1, read on the forward strand.
ATTTCATGATGCCATGCACACGTTCAAGGCACCCAGTGCCAGAGGCAGCACAGCAACCCCAAAACATCACTGAACCTCCTCCATGTTTGACTGTAGGTAAGGTGTTCTTTTCTTTGAAGGCTTCATTTTGTTTTCTGTAAACATTGAGATGATGTGCTTTACCAAAAAGCTCTAATTTGGTCTCATCTCTCCACAGGACATTCTCCCAGAAGGATTTTGGCTTGTTCAGGTGTGTTTTGGCAAACTCTAGTTGGGCTTTCTTATGTCTCTCTCTCAGCAGTGGGGTCTTCCTGGGCCTCCCACCATATAACCCCTTTCATTGAGTTGGCGATGGATGGTGTGAGTTGAAACTGTCGTACCTTTTGTCTGAGGGTCAGCTTGAATCTGTTTGGCAGTTGATCGAGGTGCTTTCTCCACCATTCGAACAATCCTGCGCTGCAATCTTCGATCAAGTTTTCTCTTGTGGCCACATCCAGGGAGGTTGGCTACAGTGCCATGGGTCTTAAACTTCCTGATAACATTATGTACGGTAGAAACAGGAACGTCAAGGTCTCTGGAGATTGATTTGTAGCCTTGAGATTGTCCATGCTAGGCTACAGTCTTCTGTCTGACCTCCTCAGACAATTCTCTGGCTTTCTTTCTTTTCTCCTTGCTCATTGTGGTACACACAGTGATACAAAACAGGAGAATGAGTCCTTTTCTCTATTCAAACTGGTTGAATGAGTGATTTTTATATTGCAGGCACCTGCAACTCACCACAGGTGAGTTCAGTTTCAAAGTGAAGGAGAATCACCTGCTTGAAATCTAATTATTTCTAACTACTTCTAAAAGGTGCCAATAATTTTGTCCGGGCCATTTAAGGATTTCTGTGTGGAATAAGCTAAGACTTAGTACATTTTTCTGCTTTTTGTGTTTTATTCCACTGCAAACCAAAGAAATACATATGTGGATACCAAAATGTTTTTTAATTTCAACAATTTTCTGGAAGGAATAGTGCATTATTAGAAAAAACTGCAAGGGCACCAATATTTTTGGCCACGATGTAAATCATCCTTTCCTGGCTTCCTAATAAGTGTTATCCAATCTTTCTGTCTTTCAGATGAAACATTAAACTGAGGTCCCATCTGCCTGGATTGGAGGTGGTAGTTCAGGTGGATGTTAAAAATCCCATGCACTTATCGAAAAGAGTAGGGGAAATTCCCCAGGTGTCCTGGCCAAATTTCCCTCATTCACTAAAAATACCATGAACAGCTTCATCTGGTTCAAGGTCAGTTGGCATTCATCTGTATCCCCCTCCCCCAGGTTGTGCCTGAAAATAGGCAGGATTTGTCTAGTGCACTTACCTGGTCAACAAAAACTAAATAAAAAATAAATAAAATTACACAAAATTTGGGTCAGCAAGGCCTGACAAAAACAAATAGTTAAACCAGGTCAAAAAAGGAGCAAGCACTTCCACACAGGCCATGTAAAAATTATTAGTTAAGCCATCAGGCCCAGGAACTTTATCTGGAGGCAGCTGCTCAATAGCCCAGTTGACTTCAAAGACTGTAATGAGGCCTTTTAATAAGTCCTGCTGTTGAGGAGTAAGAGTGGGAAGGGTCAGAGGATCAAGACAGGATGTAATTTGATCCATAAGGGCAGATTTAGGAGGATCGCTCTTGTACAAAATGCTATAGTAGTTCCAAAAAGCTTCTGCAATAGCACAGGGATGAGTGACAATAGTATTCCTCAGACTAGGTCACAGATGAGGAATAATTTTCGAAGACTTTAGTGGACAAAGCTGGAGAGTGAATAGTTTCTCCACCCACTCTCTGGACTGTAAATAATGAGTTTTAGCATGCATTAAGGACAACTCTGCCTTCCTAGTGAGGTGGTCAGCATATTGCGCCATGAGAGTACTTAGTAGGAGCCAGACAGAGGACAGAGTCTTTGACCCTTTCTTTAAAGAATGTGTAAAAACAGAGACACAATCATAAGACTTGATTTGACTAAGAAGGTAAAAATAAGAAAAAAAAAACAAACGTTTAGGTTAACTTGCCATATTTGTCCAGAAACAACATAATAATCAGACTCCTACAGCATTTTGCAGACATAAAAGAGAATATTAGAAACAATTAGAATAAAAAAAAAACATGCATTGTTTGAGAAACCTCTGTGAGGAACTAAAAAAGGCTGTAAAAGAGAAGGACCTAAGGTCATCTTGGAGCATTGTGGCCAGGGGCTGGAAGGAGGATGATGGCACTATTGACACAGCCATCACTGAAGATGTTTGGGCTAATCATTTTGAAAAAATTACAGCACTAATTAATTGGAGAGACAATATGGGCCTCATGAAGTTCATGATCTTCCATCCCTTCCTCATCATGCGTGTCTTGTTGTCTCACCACATGAAGCTAAGACTGCTGTCATGCTTCTCAAAAGAACTAAATCTGCGGGAATTAATTTTATCCCTGCTGAGGTCCTGCAGTCTCTTTCAGAAGAATGGGCAGTCACTGTGTTCATGGCTATAAACTATTCCTTAAACATGCCATCTAAATGGTCCATATGTGTTATCTTTCCTTAAAGAAGGGGACTATCATGACTCAGCCTTCTATAAACCAGCCATCTTATTAAGTATACCTCTAAAATTTACACATTGGCCCAGATATTCAAAGCAGTTGTGCAGACAGTGAGAAGGGAGGGGCTGTTGTGGGGAAGCCTAAAAGAGCAGACTGTGGGAAGGGAGCTTCTAAGGAGAACAGAGCAAGAGGGGAGGAAGGCGGCAGTTTAGAGGGGCAGTCAGGGGAAACTCAGGTTACTTGATGGAGTCTGGCATAGAGTGTTACAATAAATTTGATCTACTAAGCAACCTGGGGGGAGGAAGGGGTTAGTGGAAATGAAGAAACTGATACAGAGGCTGGGGGGAGGAAGTCTGATACTCATAGGCCATCACAGACCGGCAACAGAAAGGATAGAAATAGTCCCAGAGGGAGAAGTGGAAATGTAAATGTTAAGCAGATGGGGGAGATGCAACATATTGTAGACATGAGGGAGGAGAGCATGACTGGAGAGAAACTGGGAGACAAGGAGGCGGGGAGGGGCCCCCTTCAGGAAGGGGGTCTGTTCCAAGGATGGGGCCCTAGGTAAAGGGAACCCACAGAAGGCCTCTGGAGGCAGGGGTACTATTACAAGGAAGGAGGAAGATGGTGGTGTGGGGGAAGGGGAAACCATTAGGGCCAGGATAAATGGTTCTGATAAGAGAGAGTTAAAGGGAACACCTATCCGGGGGGGTCTGAGTTAAGTGGGCAAAATAACAAGGGAGGCAGAAAGAGGAGGGTGACAAGGGGGTCTCTAATAAGGCGGGAAAACTCCCATGGAATTGAGATCACGAATAAAGGGGGGGATGGGGGGTTGACAGCGCATAGTGGAGGTAACCATAAGAATGATGGTGGTGTTAAGGTTCTGTTATTGGGAGACTCGATGATTAGGGGCATCCATTGGGAGGGACAGGGGGTGGATGCCATAGCCAGGTGAAGGTAAAGGCAAAGGCAAAGGCAAATTTATTTAAAAAGATGCCCAATCCCGGAGGCTCTGGGCGCCGCACAAAACTTTACAGCATTTCATACCGCATAAATATATAAGCTAAAATTAATACATACAAATAATCAACATTACACTCCAAATGCTTGCAGAAATAGGAAAGTCTTCAGGCAGGCCTTAAAGGCACTTATAGTGGGGGCCTCCCTGACTACAGTTGATAAAGAGTTCCAAAGAGCAGGAGCGGCAACACTAAAAGCTCAGTCGCCTGCAGATTTTAATCTCGCTCTTGGAACAATTAGGAAGCCACCACTAGAAGAGCGGAGATTATGGGTAGAGGAAGAAGGTACCAGGAGAACTGACAGGTAACCAGGGCCCTGCCTGTGTAGGGCCTTATAGGTGAGAAAACCCACCTTGAAGAGTACTCTCCATCTGACAGGCAGCCAGTGCAATTTGCGCAATACAGGTGTAATATGACAAAATTTCCTTTGCCCATTCAAAAGCCGGTCAGCAGCATTTTGCACTAGCTGCAGTCTATGGAGGGAACCCCCAAAGACCCCGAGATAGACGGCATTACAGTAGTCAAGCCTAGAAGTGACTAAGGCATGTATCAAGGTAGGGAGGTCCAGAGACGGAACAAGGGGCTTAATCCTGGCAATGTTTCTGAGATGGAAAAAACAGGAACGAACCATGGAAGATATTTGAACCTCCATGGACAGGTTCCTGTCAAGAATCACACCAAGATTTCGCACCCAAGGTGAGGCCATCAATGACACAGCTCCTAGCACAAGTCCAGTTGCAGAGTCAGAGGCCATCCCATCACGAACTCTGTTCAACTCCACTACCAATACCTCAGTCTTGTCAGGGTTCAGTCGTAGCCAGCTGGAGGCATCCAGTCATTAATCTCAGCCAGACAGATATTTAACACCTCCACTGCGTTTGATATTCCTGGGGCAAAGGATAAGTATAGCTGAGTGTCATCAGCATAGCAATGAAAACTCAGACCATACTTCCTAATGATCTCCCACCAGGGGCAGCATATATACTGCGAACAACATTGGGGCCAAAACCGAACCCTGAGGGACTCCACACAAAAGGAGGCAGGGTGTAGATGAGAAATTTCCCATCACAACCCATTGCCTCCTATTGGTGAGAAAGGACTCAAACCAATTGATGACAGTACCGGTGAGTCCACATAACTCCCTCAGGTGGAGAAGCAACACACAATGGTCCACAGTATCAAATGCTGAAGAGAGATCGAGGAGAACAAGAATTGTCCTGTCCCTCAGTCTCTCTAGCCCTGAGGGTCATTCACACCAAACTAACGCAGTTTCAGTGCTATGTCTGGCCCGAAAAGCCGACTGGAAGGGATCGTACAACTCGTGAGTCATGAGATGTTCCTCCAACTGAAGCGATACCACCTTCTCAACAATCTTCCCCAGAAATGGGAGATTGGAGATGGGATGGTAATTTGCCCTGATCTCCGGGTCCAAAGAAGATTTCTTTAAAAGGGGTCTTACCAGAGCCTCCTTCAAGGCATCTGGAAAGACAGCCTGACCCAAGGAGCACCGGACAATCACGGCAAACACCGGGCCAACAGAGTCAATGCATCTCATTAAGAAACGCGTTGGCACTGGGTCCAGTTCACAAAAGGTATGCTTCAGATTGACTGCCACCTCAATAACCTCATGAACCTCCACTGGCCTAAACTCTCCCCAAATAGGCGGAGTGCACTCAGAACACAACTGGCGACCACTGTCAGCAATGGTATTGCTGGCTGAAGAAACCTCCCGCCGGATCAAAGACACCCTGTCTGAGAAAAAACGAGCAAAATCCTCACAATCCTCATTTGAGGAAACTCTTCCGGGCTGTAGACAGACAGGATGAAGAAGTCTATCAACAGTCCAGAAGAGTGAGGCTGGTCGGTTTCTCCCGGCAGCAATCTCCCTAGACAGAAACGCTGTCTTCTTTTGGTTGATTGCCTCCTGATATACGCAATAATGCGCATGCAGGACCAGTTTGTCCGTCTCCAGACAGGACTTCCTCCAGCAGCTCTCTAATCTCCGACCCATCTTCTTCATTTCCCTAAGATCTCCATCATACCAAGGAGACCTCAGGTATGAAGTTCTGGGTCATACACAGATAGGTGCGAGGGAGTTGATGGTGTCAGATAACACCTTATTATAGGTGTCCACCCCGACATCAACAGCTCTGAAGCATGCATCACCCATACTAGATAAATCAACTGCAGCCACAAAACCCTCAGGGGTAAGATCACGTAAAGGGCGGTAATGAATCATCTCGACAGGGGGAGAACTTAAGGCGGGAGCCCCAAGCGTGAACTTCACCATGCAATGATCAGACCAAAATACCTGATCAATTGCAAGATCTACAATCTCGAGCCCCGGTGAGAACACCAGGTCCAGTGTGTGGCCATCCCGATGAGTTGGTGCATCAACAAACTGCATCAGCCCCAGCAAGGACATACTCTGCAGAAATTCGCTGGTGCACTTTTAGACTTTATCATCGGCCCAAACATTGAAATCCCCCAGAAAAACACATCTAGGAGAATCCAATGTTTCACCGGCAACAAACTAAGCAAATTCCTGCAGGAAACTCCCCATCGGGCCGGGAGGGTGATAGATGAGGAGGATCCTGCAGCCCCATGCCAAGTCCTCCACGAATGGCCACACACTCAAATGAACCTGGGGTTCCCACTGGGTGCACAGTGAAGGTCAGGCTAGATCTAAAGCAAATGGCTACACCTCCACCCCTGCAATTTTCTATGGGGCAGTGCACCACGGTATACCCTGGGGGGACTGCAGCCTCAAAAACAGGGCCAGCATCATCTCCCACCCAGGTCTCCGTGATGCAAGCCAGGTCGACCAATGAAATCAAGGCAGCAATAATTGCCATCTTGTTTCTGATTGACCTGGCATTGCACAGCACTGCCATCAGAGACATAGAGGGTGGTGCAGCCCCTCAGGTTACCTGACCACTCGGTCTGGTGGTCTCCCCTGGAAATGGGCACCAGCCACGTCTGGCTTCTCCTAGATGCCCTAAGTAATCCAGGGCGTCTCCTGGACCTAACCACCTCTAACATAGAAACATAGAATTTGACGGCAGATAAGGATTGCTTGGCCCACCCAGTCTGCCCATTTCCCTACCTGATGGATAAGCTGCAGATCCTAGTTAACCAGCAGCCTACTTCTTCCTACCCCCACCCCCTAGAATTGCCTTATGACTGTCCCATGCATGCTTGAAGTCCACCACTGTTTTTGACTCCACAACCTCCTCTGGAAGGCTGTTCCATGCATCCACAACCCTCTCTGTGAAAAAATACTTCCTTTACCTCTATCCTTCTATCAGCCAGCTCCTGGTCATCCCACAGACCACAGGCAGAACAATCCCTTACAATCCCCACTTCCCTGCAGCGTCTGATAATAGCGTCAGACACTGGGAGAGGGACAAAGGGACGCAGAGCATGCAGCTGTGAGTTCCCATAGATGATCCTAGCCCCCACAAGTCCACCTGCAGACCCCCTACACATTTCCAGTTACATAAACTAACAAACAACTAAATAATTAATACAAAACTCAGAACAATTTAAAACATTCCTATCCTAAACAACCTAGTTAACACAGTTAAAACCTTCAGTGAACTAGCCCGCTTCCCTCCTCTCATCCCAAACAGGGGAATTCCTGCACCGAGTGGCACTTGCACCACTCACAACGCTCACGCTTGTGAGTGGCACTTCCATTTATGTGAAATCCTCCCCATCCCCTCCACACAATGTTTACTCCCCCCACTCACTCCTCCAGCTCCAGCTGGAATCATTCAAGTTCAACACAGCCTCTCACGCCGTGTACTTCAGCTGGCTGGGGGGCTAGTGAGCAAATAGCCCACGACGAGGGCAACAGACACCAAGGAGGGGAAAAAGCAAACTCGGAGCTCGAAGTCCAACAAAGTTCCAGCCACTAACGAGCGGTGTCCCACAGATGCACAGCATTCCAGAAGGTACAAAACGGGTAGGTAGTGAGTATCTGTAGGCTGACAGTGCACAGAGCAAAGTTCATGGTGAACGAACTGGTTAGGGATTGTGGAGGGAAACCAGATTTCCTGGTGCATTTGGGAACTAATGATCTAGAGGGAAATAGCATTTTGGAAATCCAAGCAAGGTTCTGAGAACTTGCCAGAGTCTGTCGGGATAATGGATGCAACATTTCCTTTTTGGACATATTGCCAGTACCAAAGGCCTCAGTGGAGAAAAAAATGAAGATCACAGAGTTTAATGACTGGCTCATGAAGTGGGGTGAAGAAAGTGGGTTGGGGGTGTTAGGGAACTGGAAAGGAGTTTGGGAGGATAAGGGACTGTATAGCAAGGACAGGCTTCATCTTGCACTGTTAGGGAAGGAAGTCCTTAAACAGGGGGCAGCTGACTACATTCAAGAAAAGTGGGGTTTAAACTTGTGAGGTGGGGAGAGAGATAAGTGAGGGGCTGACCAGAAGCCCTCTCCTCCAGATGAGGGCAGTAGCCTTCAAACCCAAGGGGGGGAGAACAGACTGGGGGAGGAGGTTTCAGGAGGAGCAGAGGGTGGATGGAAGTATAAGGATTCTGGGTGGGTTTGACAAAGGAATCAGGGATAAGGGTGGGGTGGTGTTAGTAAATGCCAGGAGCTTGGGAAACAAGTTGCCAGAGTTCCAGGCCATGCTGTTCGGGGGGGGGTGAGGATGTGGTGGCGGTCATGGAAACGTGTGCCAACAAAAACTATGACTGGGACCTAAACGGGGGTACACTATGCTTAGGAAGGATAGAAAGGAGGGCAGAGGGGGTGGAGTGGCTATGTTCATTAGAGATGACATAAAAATTGCTAGGGTAGAAGAGGCAGAGGGAAACGTGGAGGCTTTATGGGTCACCTTTCGAACCCCAGCAGGAGGTAAGGTCAAGCTGGGTGTGTATAAGCCCCAGGATGGTGATGTTCTGGAGGATGGTTTGCTGGACAACATCATTGCCCAGTGTGGACCAAAAGGGGAGGGAGTGTTGTTAATGGGGGACCTTAATATGCCAGGTACAAACTGGGTAACCATGTCCTCTAAGGCGGCCAAAGAGCATCGGCTGCTGGACAGCTTCCAGGATGTGTTCGTAACACAGCACATGATGGAGCCCACAAGGGAGGGGCATGTACTGGACATGGTTCTGGCAGATGGGGATCTGGTAAGGGACCTGGTTGTAGACTATCCCCTGACTGGGAGCGACCACAATACTGTCTGGTTTCAAATAAGCATGGGGGGGGAGAGATCTAGGACACTGGCAGTGGACTTCAGGGGGGCAGACTTTGTGGGCATGGGAAATATTCTCAAGGATCACTTGAAGGGGATTACAACAATGACAAATGTGGAAAAGAGATGGGAGATCATAAAACAGGGACTTCATGAGGCAGTCAGGACCTGCGCTAAGGTGAAGTGTAAGGGAACAAGGTCACATAAACCATGCTGGGTGGTCCAGTGAGGTTCAGGTAGTGGTCAGAGAAAGAAAGCTGCCTACAAAAATATAAAACAACAAGGGGATAGGGAAAAGGAAATGTACCATCTTGCATCTAGAAAAGTCACCCGGATGGTGCGGGGGGGGGGCAAAGTCCAGTAAAGAGCAGCAGCTGGCACAGGGGATACGGGGGGGAAAAAGGGGGGTTCTTCTGGTACATTGGGGAGCGGAGAAAAACTAGGAGCCATCTCTGCAGGTTGAGATCAGAAGGAGGGTGGGTGGAAGAGGCGAGGGACAAGGCAGAGGTATTAAATGAGTACTTTGCCTCTGTGTTCACTAGGGAGAGGGATTGGATATCTCCAAAGCAAGACAAGATGGGGATAGAAGCGGTAGTGAGCGGGATCAGGGGAGCAGCAGAAATGGAGCAAGAGGGAGGGAGATGTATCCAAGGGGTGTCACATCAGGATAAGGATAAAAAGGCCAGTAAGGTGGAGGGGATGGATGATGCTATCTCCACCAAAAAGGTGTGGTTAGCCCTTAAGGGCCTAAAGAAAGATAAATCTCCTGGGCCAGATGTCATTCATCCGAGAGTACTATGGGAACTGGTGGACATACTGGCTGCACCCCTGGTGGAGCTTTTCAACAGGTCGCTTGAGACAGGGAAGGTACCTAGGGACTGGTGAGAGGCACATGTGTGCCAATCCATAAAGAGGGATTGAGGGAAGTACTAGGTAGCTATAGACCCATCAGTTTGACCTCAGTGGTGGGAAAATTAATGGAGAGTATACTAAAGGAATGATTGGGGGTGTACTTGGAGGAGGTGGGAGGTCTGGATAGTCGGCAACATGGGTTTGTGCCAAGTAGATCATATCAAACCAATCTTGAGGAGTTCTACGAATGGGTAACATCAGAACTGGACAGGGGAAAGCTTGTGGATGTATTATTCTTGGACTTCAGCAAGGCATTCGACTCTGTCACCCACAATGGTCTGGTGGAGAAACTGACGGGTTTGGGAGTAGGCCCTTTGATGGTCAGATGTATTGAAAACTGGCTAGCTGGACGCACTCAGAGAGTAGTGGTCGGTGGGGAGCTCTCGAACCCTAGAGAGGTCGGTAGGGGGGTACCACGGGGCTCGGTCCTGGGTCCAATCCTGTTTATTGCATACATTTCAGACATCAGGGAGGGTAAAGGTTGTGAAATGAGTCTATTTGCTGATGACTCCAAGATGGGAGCAGTAGTTGAGGGGGAAGAGGGGAGGTTGACCCTGCAATGGGACCTGGACACCGTGGAAAGGTGGGCTCACCCATGAAAATTAAATTTCAATATCACCAAGTGCAAGGTGTTACATCATGGGCGGGGAAACCCTAAACACAGGTACACCCTGGAGGCCTCAACAGGGGAAAAAGACCTTGGGGTCATGGTGGATGCAGGTATGAATAACTCCGAACAGTGCAGGACAGCGGATAGCAAAGCAAACAGGATGTTGGGATGCATCATAAGGGGATCACCTCTAGAAGCAGGGAAGTGATTCTGCCACTGTGCAATGGATTGGTTAGACCACACCTTGAGTACTGTGTACAGTACTGGAGACCACACTTGAAGAGGGACATACAGCTCCTGGAGAGGGTACAGAGGAGGGCAACTAAGATGATATGAGGACTAGGGGATTTGACGTATGAGGACAGACTTGAGGAGCTCTGCCTGTTTTCATTGGAGGAGAGGAGAGACAGGGGGGACATGATTGACATCTTCAAGCACCTCAAGGGAATAAATAGGGTAAACATGGAGGGGATCTTTAGACTAAAGCAGGGAGGTATCACCAGAGGGCATGGATTGAAGTTGGAAGGTGGAAGGGTGAGGGGGGAAAAGAGGAGGAGGTTTTTCACTGAGAGGGTGGTAGATCCTTGGAATGTGCTGCCTGGCGAGCTGGTTCAGAGATCCACAGTGGAGGGCTTCAAGAGAAGGTGAGATAGACACAGAAAGCGGATGTATCAGAAGATGGCCTGGCCCAGGTGGGTGGGGATGGATGACAGGGGTTTCTGGAACACAAGGGGGGGGGGCCTCAGTACCCAACTAGGGATCTGAGGTTCGAGCAGACTTGATAGACTGTAAGGTCTAATCTGCTGGCTATTAGTATGTTAGTATGGTGCAACTGAGTTATGCCAGCACAAGTGTGGAATTGCACCAAGGAGCCATATTCAGCAGGAGCCATTGCGCAGCGCAAAATCCATTGTGCCAATGCACAACTATAATGTATGCAGGCGCAAGTGCAGGGGGCATTCCCATGAATATCCAGTGCAGTGGCATATTCAACCGTGAAACCATGATGCAAGTGTGGAGCAAATCGAAGTTGCCCTGAGCAGACTTGTTCCTATAAATACAGGGCGCAAACACACAGACGGGGTGAGAGTGAGAGGGAGAGAGAGAGAAAGAAACAGAGAGACAGGCAGACAAAAGTCTACATACGGAGGGACAGGAACAGAGGGGTGGCCTGGGAGAGGGAGAGAGGGGCAGAGAGAAAGACACACACACACATACAGACAACCTGAGCACCAAGGTGGCACACAGCCAGCAGCCAACCACCCAGGGGGACAATGGACAGCAAGGACCTTGGATAATGCACCCTTCTTGATGGAGGCAGTAATGAGGGGTGTGAGGGGGCAGGAGGAACAGCAAGGAAGGGCCCATCGGCTGTATGCCAGACACAGGTGGTACCATGCCCACATCACCTTTGAGAACTACAGTGACACTGAGATCGTGGGCTGGTACCACCTGAACAGGGCCATTCTGTGAGCAGTGCAGTACAGAGAGGCAGGAACACACCAGACGGAGCCACGATATGTCCATGGAGACGAAGGTGACCGTTATGTGCCTGCTCATGACTGGCACCTTCCAAAGGCCAAAAGGGGACAACACAGGCATCACCCAGTTGGCCACATCTTGCCTCCTCACTCAGTTACTCAATGCCCTGCTGCCACATGCTTTGGAATTTATCTGTTTCTCCAGCACACATGCGGAGCGTACAGCAGCCATGCAGGACTTCCACAGGGTGGCACACATGCCTGGTGTGATTGGGGCCATTGACTGCACCCATGTGGGCATCTGCATGCCACCTGGCCCTGAGGGTGCGGCATATATCAACAGGAAGGGAGCCTGAGTGTCAACTGCCTGGTGGTGCGATGCCATGGGGTGCATCACCAATGTCTTCCCCACACACCCTAGGAGTGCACATGATGTGTTCATATGGCACAGCTCTGCACTGTGCCACAGGTTTGAACATGGAGACATACCCATGGGCCACCTAGTGGGTGAGTATGGCATGGGCAAAGGGGCAATGGGCAGAGCAGACCTGGGGATGGGGCTGGGCAAGGTGTGCATAGTGGCGTGGGCACCAGGGACAGGCAAGGGGAACAGCACAGAATAGCAGAGGGCTAATCATCTCATTCTCCACACCGGTGACAGCGTATACCTGCTGAGGCCCTGGTAGCTCACCCCCTACCAGCGCCCATTGTCCCCAGCAGAGGAATGGTACAACAAGGCACACGCCAACATTCACAACATCACTGAGTGTGACTTTGGCATGCTGAAGGCATGGTTCCATTGCTTAGACAGGTCAAGCGGTGCACTACAGTACAGCCCCTCGAAAGCCTGTGGCCTATTCCTTGCCTGCTACATACTGCACAACATGACCATTAACTGTGGGATAGTGTCAAGGCTGATGAGGGCGACAGCAGTGGGAGTGATGGAGGCAGTGGACAAGAGGGTGGTGGACAGCCACTATCTGGGCAGAGGGACCCCCATCTGCTGCAGCAGGCACAACGCCACTGTGGCACTGTCACACAGGAGCACTATGGTGCACACATGTAGGTGGTGCGGTACACATGCATGGGCCACACAAACAGGTAAAGCACCCATGGAGGGGTGTGCATGGCAATGGGCATGTACACACAGAGGCATGATGCAGGGGTAGGGGAGTCAGTGGCACACACCCACACACAGCAATACAAACACACACACACATGCACCCACCCACTCAGGCTTTCGTATGTGGTGTGGATCAGACACATTGCACCGGTGCACAGACATAACCAGAGCTAGACTGCCCTCATCATGCCCACACCACACGGTCCAGCAGCTGAGCAAGCACACACAAAGGCAGCATGTGGCACAGCACACAGGCGCACCACCAGTGGTACAGTACATACACACAGCACATATGTGCACTGGGCAACAGCTGCAGACTGTAGTCAGGGTGGCCCCGCAGTTCAGGGCTGCTGCACAGGATAGGGTAAATAGGGGTGCAGTTTTGAAGTTCACAATTTAGTTGGTCAGTCTAGCCTAAGGGGGGTAGGGGGTCAGCCAGGGATGGCGTAGTTGTGGTGGAAGTGGTTTGTCAGCTCTGTGGGCCTCGTTCGGGTATCGGGGGTTGATGAGATAAAAAGGGGGGATGGAAGGGAGAGGGTTGAGTGACTGAAATTCTGCCATATTAGTGCAGGCAAGCACAATTGTTTTTTGTGTCAAGAAGGAATCTGAGCCCAGATTTGAAGGTACTAATCTTGGGTGATTCTGTAAAGTTAGCAGGTAACTCATTGTACCATTTTAGTCCTTGGTACAGGATGGAGTACTGGGCAAGTTTTGTCCTTTTGAAGGGAATCACCAACCTGTCTGTAGCTGTGCTTCTTGTTGATTTGGTGGGAACTGCCGGGGTAAAGAGGCAGCCCAGTGTGGGGAAGGCCATAACACTTTTTCAGAAGTAGGCAAGTTTGGTATTTGGTATAAACTATGCCAACAGGCACCCAGTCCCTGACCTTCTACCTGGCAATTATTAACTACTTTCTCACTTTTCTAAAACCAGCACTGGATCACACATGGTGTCACAAATTTACAAAGCATTGCAATACATGGCAGAAGACTCCACTCTGGAGATAGCTCATAAGTGGAAAGAAAAACTGGAAACACAAACTTCCTTATAGAACTGGGAAAATACTGCCTGGCACCACCTAAGCTTACCAGTTCACATGCGTGGTGTGAATACATCTGGAAGCAGCTCATAAGATATTTTAGAACACCAGTAATCTCAGCCCACTTCCTGACCTCCTAGTTTAGATACATGGATACATAGACGGTGTCGGCAGATAAGGGCCTATGGCACACCCAGTCTGCCCATTTGAGCTTGTAAGTTCAGTTTGTTTTCCTAGAAGTCTGTTGCCCTTACCCTGACCTCTAGAATTCCTTTATGTCTATCCCATGCTTTCTTAAATCCTGTGATTGTTTCCAGCCCCACCACTTCCTCTGGCAGGGTGTTCCACTTGTCCACCACCCGTTCTGTGAAGAAATTCTTTCTCATGTTTCCTCCTGAATCGTCCTCCTCAACTTCATCCCATGCCCTCTAGTCCTGGAACATCTTTTCGCTTAAAATAGTGTTTTCCTGCACCCTGTTCCTCCCTGTAAGATACTTGTATGTCTCTATCATATCCCTCTCTCTCTCTCCTCCAGGGAGTACATGTTCAGTTCCTTCAACCTGTCTTCATAGGACTTGTGATGCAATCCATGCACCATCTTTGTTGCCCTCCTCTGAACCTTCTCTACCCTGTCTATGTCCTTACGTAGGTATGGTCTCCAGAACTGTACACTGTACTCCAGGTGGGGCCTCCATAGTGTCTTGTATAGGCGGAATTATGACCTCCCTTTTCCTGCTGGTGATGCCCTGCTATACATCCCAGCATCCTATTTGCTTTACATGCTGCCTTGTCACACTGTTTCCCTACCTTGGAGGTCATCAGAGATGACAACCCAAGATCCCTTTCCTGCTTGGTGCATGCTATATCCTCACCCCCAACTGATATATTGTGCCAGGGTTTTGTGCCCCATATGCATTATCTTGCACTTCTTTGCATTGAATTTCAACTGCCAAACCCCTGACCATTCTTCAAGTTTCTGCAGGTCACTTCTCATTCTGTCTACACCCTCTGATGTGTCTACTCTGTTACAGAGCTTTGTGTCATCAGCGAACAGTGAAATTCTGCCTTCTAGATCCTGCATAATGTCACTGATGAAAATGTTGAATAGAGGACGGTCCCAGCACTGATCCTGTGGTACCCACTGGTCACTCTTCCCTCTGTGGGATGACAGCCATTTACCACCACCCTCTGTGTCCTGCCACCCAGCCAGTTACCTACCCACCACACTACTGTCCTGCCCACCCATATTCCCCAGTTTGTGTAATAGTCTTCTATGTGGCACAGTGTCAAAGGCCTTGCTGAAGTCCAGATAGGCCATGTCCACTGCCCTCCCGATCCACCTCCTAGTCACCCAGTCAAAAATTCAATGAGGTTGGTCTGACATGACCTCCCCCTGGTGAAACCATGCTGCCTTGGGTCCTGTAGTCCATTGACAACCAGATGTTCCACCAATCTCTCCTTCAGTAGTGCTTCCATGATCTTCCCCACTATCGAGGTGAGGCTGACTGGTCTGTAGTTCTCTGCTTCCTCTTTGTTCCCACTTTTGTATAAGGGGACTACATCTGCTGTCCTCCAGTCTTTGGGTACCTCCCCTGTTTCCAGTGATCGGCTAAACAGGATAGCCAGAGGTTCAACCACCACCTCTCTTAGTTCTTTAGGACCCTGGGGTGCACCCGTCTGGCCCCATTGCTTTATCAACTCTTATTACTTCCAGTTCCTTCAGGACCCTTTCGCGTGTAAAGGGACTTGTGTCCATTTCTGCACCATTCTCACCACTTGTACTCCCTTCAGACCCATTATCCCCCTTTTCCTCAGTAAAGACTGAGCAGAAATACCTGTTCAATATGTCAGCTTTACTGTTGTCATCCTCCACGCGGCTCCCATCCTCCCCCTTCAGTCTCACTATCCCTCGTTTTGTCTTTCTTTTTTCACTTATGTACCTGTAAAAGGTTTTGTCTCCTCTACCCACTGATTTTGCAATGTGTTCTTCTGTCTGAGCTTTGGCTTCCCTTACTGACCTCCCTGCCTCCCTTTGCTTCTCCTGGTACTTCTCCCTATCCCCTTCTGCCTGTGTCTTTTTGTATTGCCTGAATGCAATCTTTTTGGCTTTCACTTTCTTTGCTACCTCTTTGGAAAACCATAATGGTCTCCTCTTCCTTTTCCTCTTGCTAACCTGCTTAATGCATAATTCTGTTGTTCTTGTAATCCCCATTTTAAATACTGCCCACTGTTCCTCAACCCCTGATTCCTGTCCCATTCTTCTTAATGCCTCTTTCAAGTACCTCCCCATTTTCCCAAAGTCTGCCCCCCTAAAATCCAGGATACGTGTTTTTGTGTGGTTTGGTTCTGCTCTTTCTGTGATTTCAAACCACAATGACTGGTGGTCACTGTTACCCAGGTTCTCCCCACTGTTACCCCCCATCACACTGTCCCTGTTTGTGAGCACTAAGGTCCAGTGTTGCCTTCTGCCAAGTTGGTTCCATGACCAGTTGCTTGAGGAAGGCACCCTGAAGAGAGTCCAGGATAAATCTGCTCCTAGTTGATGCTGCTGCTGGGATGCTCCAGTCCACGTCTGGAATATTGAAGTCTCCAACCAGTACTACCTCACCCTTGTCTGCCATCCTTTGGATGGCTAGCATCAGCTTCCTATCTGTTTCTTCCTCTGGGGCTGGTGGTCTATAGACCACACCTGTGCGGATGGCTGTCCCCATTTTCCTTTCCAGCTTAACCCACAGTATCTCTCCCCCATTTTGTTCCTCCTGGATCTCTGTGGCCCTTATGTCATTTTTCACATACAGTGCCACTCCTGCTCCATTCCTGCCTGCTCTGTCTCTTCTGAATATGTTGTAGCCAGGTATGGCCATCTCCCAGTCATGGTTATCATTACACCAGGTTTCAGTGATGGCCACAATGTCCAGGTCTGACTGTACCATGACAGCCTCCAGATCTTCCATCTTGTTGCTAAGGCTCCTGGCATTTGCACACATGGCTTTCCATGATTTGACCTCCCTAGACTGCTTCACTGTTCTACTCCAGCCCTTCCTTGGCTGTCATTTATCCCTGGTTCTCCTTGCTGTCTGCCCTTCTGCTGAATTTTGCCCTTTTCTGCTTATCCACCTCTTGGGCACTAATCTCCATCTTTTGCACACTGCTTTGCAGAGATAGCCACTCCTCTGGTTCACTGGTTCCACTGCTAGCTGTGGGGGGTGAGCAAGTAGGTACCCTCCTTGCTGGCCTTCCACCCCCCTTTGCTAGTTTAAATGCTTGTCAATGTAGCATTTAAACTTATCATTGAGTGCTTGGATTCCTCTCCAGGATGGATTCAGGCCTTTTGGTGCTTCTGCAGGGAACCACATGTTACACATACATACATTATGTGGTCCTGTCTGCTACTCACACTGCTCTTCTAGACATTGAATCTTGAATTCAGTGAGCTATTCAGCAGGCCCCTCCATCTCCCAGTGAAACTGCCATTATTACTGCAATACCCCTGTAGGTTCAGGGACAAGAATACGAGATACCAGTTTGGTACCTAATAACAGTAACTAAAAACATCATCTTAAGACTATGGCTAACTCCTAAAGAGCTAGACTTCCAATCATGGTGTCAGCTAGTGAACCAAATTTACCTCATGAAACAACTAACCTTTTCCTTGAATGGTAGATCAGACACCAGTTCTTCCAGGTGGCCAGCTGGTTCGTCCATGCTATGGCCAAAGACCCAACCCTGGACCATTTGTCAGATAATGAGACAGGAGCAGGGCTGGTAACCCTATTCACACATCAGACATTAAGAGATGAGCTCACCCTCACCAATCCCATCATTATTAGCAGGTTGTAACTGACATATGGATGGCTTCTCTCCCTCCCCCCTCTTGTTGATTGATAAAAAGATGGGTTCCATGCAAGGAGCCACACTAACTGAGACTGTCATTACAATATTTGATATTTCAACAGCTTGTGTGCAGGTGTTCCTCTCGAGCTGTTCCATAGAGAGGGTGCCTTTTTCAATATAAAATATTGGTTGTGGGATAAACTTTTGAAATGTAATACTGTGAGAAGTAACATAATGAATATTACCATGTGTAATCATCTACTATATATGCTATTCTGATGTATTCTAGACTGCTGAAAAATTTTTAATAAAAAGATACAGAAAAGCATAACATATCAAGCATCAATATAAAAAAATACATAATAAATTTATAAAGTCCTGCCATTTTTAACAACATAACATCAATATGCATTGACATGTAGCAACACAGTATAATTGTATGTTGTTAGGATCAATGCAAGTTGAATGGAAAAGAAACTGCAATTAAAAAAAATAGATTTCTATGATTAACAGTTCACATATGACAGAAATTAAAATATAATTTTAAGCATTATAAAATATCACAAAAAAATGTTTTGGGAAATGGTCAGAAGATACTGGGGGTGGGGTTCTGGCTAAAAATAAATACTTTTTTTTTAGTTTCATTGAGCTGTTTATTCTTCTCAGATGAGTCCCAGTCATGTATTATATGGCGGTTTTACATGATCTGCAATGCTGCAGTAAATATTTCACTTATTGATTTGTTGTTTCCCTTCTCTTTACTTTCAAACAGTACCTGATCGGTACAACTGCAATTTAAAACAAGGTTTGGAGACTATCCAAGTCTATAGTCTTGATCTTTGGTTCCTAGTCTTGTAGCCACTCAGAAACACACTACTTGCCCAATAAAGTCAATTAAGGGGCAATAACTGTCAGGTCTATCAATATCTACCACTTGTTTTGCATCCTTTTTTAACTCAGTTTTGCCTGGACAGACATTTTGGATCAAAGTTTAGCACGGGAAAGCTCAGACTTCAAAAAGTATTCCAGCTAGTAATGAGAGAAAGCTTTCTTTCAATCCTTCAGCAGCATTCTTTCACCCCATGTCAAGTCCTTTAGCAGATAATAACATTTAGCAAAAAAAAAATGAATCAGTTGGAGTTAAGAAATTAAGAGTGCCGGTGCATAGCCACAGTGCCATGCATCCCTCTTTTTGCAAGCTCCCATGTCGCTAAATAGCTATCTGTTACTTTTAGCTGTCTCCCAATGATATGTGATGGGGCTGTGTGAGTACTTGATCTATTTGGTTCTGCAAACCTTACATGCATATAATTATTTTGTTTCTCCATTGTTTCTGCAAACAACTCAATATTTTATAGTCCCTAGAAATACTGTATCTGGGTTTCCAGTTATGTTTGCACTAAACTTGGTTCTCTCTTGACTGATTGCTTTTCTACATCTGGTCAAGGTTCTGTTTTATTTGTACATTTTCCAGGTTTTCATTTTTGACTTATACACAAGCTAGTATTCTTGTTTGGTTTCCTGCTGTTTTAGTAGAGCTGTTACATTCAACCAGTGTTTACACTTTTTTTTCTATGTGGTGCTTTTGTATTTTCTGTTGGTTTATCATTCATCTACCATGCTTCTCACTCTTTTTTGCCTCCTTCACTTCCCCTTACTAGTCACCTCCCCTTTACCCCCTTTTCACATGCCAGCTATCCTCCTTTCTCTCCTGTCCTCCCTTCTCCTGTCCCTTCCAGTCCCCTATCTTCCATCATCTTCCCCCATTATCCATCCTGAGTTTTTCTGTCCTCTCCCTCCCTCAGCCTGGAGTTTCTCAACCATGTCCTCAGCTCTGCTCATCATCCCCCTCCTCCCCATGCTTTCTTCCTCACTCCAATTGGAGGAAGTCCCACTCCATCTGTCCCTTTCTCCTGCTCATTCTTCTGGGTGGTTTTGTGGAGCTCAACACTGATCCAGTCTCTCCATTCTCCTCCACCTCTGCTACTGCCAAATGCCTTAGCATTTTTCACCTTAATGCTAGGAAGGCTCACCCTAAGCTTAACCTCCTCTCTGTTTGGGCTCCACAGCACTCTCCAGATATCCTCTCATCACTAAATCCTGGCTGTCCTCCAGGATCACAGACTGTAGCCTGGCCTTCCCTGACTTCCTGCTTTTCAGGCAGGATAGGGGTAAATGTAATGGAGGAGTAGCCATTTATGTCTGCCAAGTCCTCTCTTGCACCCTGGACTTCGAGGAGGCTGTACCTCCTCCTATGAATTTCTACTTATCAGAGTATCTCTCCCCTCATCTGTCTCAATCTTCATTGGGGCTTTTTACTCTTCACCCAAGAGCTCACCCTCCTCTCTGTTTGGCTCTCTTTCCAATACTACCTCTCATTCCTCCATGGTGAACTCATTCTCCTTGGAAACTTCAGTGTAACTCTGCCCTCCTCTTCCTGTAGATCAATCACTCAGAAGACTGAGTTCTTGATTTTGTCCCAAGATATCTCTGAACTCACACAACTCAGTCCCCCTTCCTCCAAACACTCCCTGTTGGACTGGGTTTTGGCCTCTACCACCCTACCACACTGAGGCAACAGGTAATTTATGGGATTCCCTCAGTGAACACTGCATGACTTACTGTGTCAGGAAAATCTGGCATCTCCCATTCAGCCCAAAAATATATCTGGTTCAGTTGTCTCTGGTCAATAAACATAAATGCTTTTTTGAGTGACTTAGCTGCTACAGACTGGTCAGCAAACCCACTGTTCTCCAACATTGATGTTACCCTCTCTCTTTTTCATTACAAATGTTCCATAGTGTGGAGCTTGCATTCCCCCCTCATGAAATGTATGGTCAGATCTTCCCATTTCCCCTGGATCTCTACTGAAATCATTGACCTACTCAATGCAAATCCTGTGATCTAGCCTGGGCATGCTATAAATTAACCTGCTCACTTCCTGATCTTTTCCAGTACAGGACCCTGCGAAACAGATACACACTGGCCACTCAGACTGCAAAATCCCTCTATTTCAAAACAAATGTCCACAATAACATTAACTTACTCCTGTTAAATTCTGAAAGGTAATCTAGTCCCTTTTTAACACCTTTTCCCCTTCTGCTCCTCCAGTCCTTATGGTTAAAGGTTCACCCATGTCTCACTATGCCTGTGTTGTTGCTCCTTTCAATGAGTTTTTTAACACATGTGTTCTCCCCTTCCCACTGCTGACTTCCCTCCTTCCCCTCCTGTCCCCTTCTCCTCGGTCTCATTCCTCCTCAGGTTACCATTTGTCTCCTGTCACTACACAAAAAGACCTGCTTGCCCTGCTGTCCCTCAAACTGTCAGTGTTCAGCCCTGATGGAAGCAATCCCAAATTCCTCCACCTCTGAGCTCCTGCAATTGATGCTCCTCTTAGCCACCTGCTCAACCTTTCATTCTCTCTTTGTTCTGTTCCTCAGTCCTGGAAGATTGATAAAGTCCTTCCACTTCATAAAGGGGATGACCCCAGACCCCTTGGTAAACTTTGTCCCATCTCCCTCTCTCCCCCCCTCGGGTACTGGGTCAATACAGTGCAGCAAGAACAGTGGAGCAATAATTGCACCATAACTATAACATATGAAAAGATAGCTACAGGTATACTATAGCACAGGTACAGCTTAGTGCTATCACTGTAGCAATAACCACATTGTGAATATAATGCAGGGAAGCATGGGACTCAGTGACATAGGGAAGCTAGAGATAAAGGCTCTGCTGGGAGGAACTCTACCAAACAGCTGCCATGGCTCAGAGGGTAGAGCCACAGGCAGTGTAGGGTGGCAGAGCATCAATGGACTGAGGTTTGATTCCCGGTCCTGAAATACTTGTTGTAGTTATTTTTTTTGTGTTTGGGTCTATTTTCCCATCCCTTTTCAAGCAGTTGCGCCCCCCCCGCCAGGTTTCTTCCTGTCCCCAAGTTGCCTGCCCCCCAAAGGTAGTGATTTTTAGTTGGGGGAGTTCAGGGGCTGCAGGCCCCCTCCTTAATGGTGGGTACAGGGTTGGGAGCCCCATGCAAAAAGTCAGTTTGTTTATGTTATTTTGAATTTGATGGTAGTGCTGTTTTTCAGAGCACTGTACTTTAGCACCTTGTGTTTACTGTTGCTGTAATGTATGCATGGTATTCGACCACCCTGTTACTGAGGTCTGTGTTTTGATCTCGTGCCCCTCCCTCACCAAGATTTAAGAGATGTCAGTCTACTCCATTCTCCTAGATTTTCTTACATCTTTCAGTATTCTATCCCCATTCCAGTCTAGCTTCTGAAAACACCATTCCACTGTCTCCTTCCTGCTATGAATCACTGATTTCATCTTCTCAAGGATGGATCATGGGCTCATTACGGCTGCCACTTTCATCATTCTGGCCAAAGTCTTCTACTTGGTGTCCCATCCACTTCTCCTGGACAAGTTGAGCTTTGGTGGCTTCTTAGCTTCTGTTGTTGGCCGGTTCCATTCCTACCTAACTGACCATCAGCAGTTGGTACAGATTGGAGGTTCCTTATCATCACCCCTCCCCATAAAGGCTGGTGTCCCACAGGCATACATATTAGGCCCTATACTGTTTTCTAGTTTTCTGAATGACCTTCCATCTGCCTGTGCCTACTTGCATATACAGATGTATGTAAATGACAAAGTCATCTTCGCCACTATTCCCTCCACCGCTTCTATAGAAAGCCTGCTTCAGCAGGATTTTCACAGTGTCTGCTCTGGTTCTACACAAACCATCTCCAAGTCAGCACCAAAAAATTGTTTCCTTGACCTTTGGTACCAGTCGCAAATTGGCCAGACTCTTTAGATTTCTGTTTTTTTCATGCTGGATGACTCCCCATTTGTAACAGTGCAATCCTTAAAGTACCTCGGTGTGTGACTTCACAGCAAGCTTGACTTCTCAGCACACTGATGCCATCCATGCAAAACTGCAGCCCAAGTTGGGTGACCTTTACCATAATAAAGACTGCCTTCATTTGCTGATCTGCTGTGAGCTGCTCATCAAAATGGTGCTCCCAGTTTTTAACTGTGGAGATGTGGTCTATGATACTGCATCTTCCACTACACTAGCCAGACAGGATGCCCTCTGTAATGCCTATTGTCACCTAATGACAAGTTCCCTCTGCTCCTCCCACTCCATCATCCCTCTAATATCCTCTTGCCAGTTATACTGTTCCTCCTTCATCTGCAAATTCTTGTTTGGTTCACTCCTCTCCTACGTCTCATCACTCCTCTCCTTATTTATACCCATTCCATTCTCACTCCACTCCAGGGATCAGTGAACCTTCTCCATTCCTCATCCCCATTCCTCTGCTAGGCAATCTGCCTTTTTCATATCACCTCCTTGCTCTCTGGAACCAGCTCCTCTCATCCCTCTGCTATGCTACTACCTCAGGCTCTTTTAGGCATGAGCTGAAATTCCTTCAACTCCCCATCTGCTCCTGTTTCCCCTAAGAGATCCTTCCTGTTTTACACTGGCAGCAATGGGTATTGGCTTTTTCCCTACCAAAACTTATTGCTTAGTGCACCACCTGCTCATTTTTGGATAAGAAGTCTAAAGCGAAATTTTTTGTTGTTTCTTGCAAGTGCACATGGTAGGTTATGGGTATCCATATTGGCACTTTAATTTGTTCCAGGGTATACCTGAAAGTCTTATACTATGTATGTATAACTCCACTTTACTTCTATATTTGACTTGTACTGTAATTTGTTGTTCCTCCTGTTTCCCTCTCCCCTGGATTGCACCTGGAAAAGAGCATTGGCTCACTGTGCCTTTCCCAGTCACCAATTTTCAAACAAATAGATAACTAAATAAAATTCTTATTGTATGGTGAAAGTGAGTTTATCATTGTCACACATACAGTTTACACCAGCAAAGATTACCAGATCATGGTTTGACCAGTAATTTTGTCTCAAAACCATCTGTGGACCATGGTATTGAAGAGAATGTTCTTCAGAACAGATAACACATGCATTATGTACTGTTTTTGGTCTGGGAATGCAGTTGATACATTTAACAATTCTGTCATGGATATACAGTTTAAGTCAGGGTACTTCGTAGTCACTGAAAGCTCATACAGTGTTTGAATTGTTGTACTATTTTAAAACAAATCAGGAACAAAATATTTCACTTTTGAGCATTAAGGGCTCATCTGCTCATTTGAATTCCCCTTCTACTAGAGACAATGCCTGCCTCATTAGAAGGAAACATTGCCAATGCATGCCACTTGCATCGCAGAAGAAACTGATGCAATTCAAGCTAAATTATGCCGCTATCAAAAACTACCACATATAAAATGAATGCACTTTCTCTAGTAAGTAGAAGTCATATGAAAGATAAAATGGCAATGCTCTAATGTCTGGGCACAATTTGCAGTTGATTTCATGGCAAAACTGCAGGAATTAGCTGAATAGTGACAGGGTAAGTGAGTGTGGGTTTGGAGAGATAGATGCTAAATTGTAAATCAGTAATGCTAATGTGGTGTCTGACCAAGCATGGTTTTGTTCCCCCTGGAATGCACGAAGTCAACTGTGGAGCAATCATTTTTAATGTTAAGCTTAGTTTGCCCTATGTCGTTAAATTAAATTATATGCAGAATTTTTTTGCATCGTAAAACATATCTTAGGAATCACTCAGCTTAATCAATTATTAAAGGTGGAGATATGTGAGTCATGCTGTGAAAAGTAACATGTCTGACTCATCTCTCTTTATGCCATAAGTATGCTGTTTTCTGAAATGTAAACTAGTGGCTAAACTAAAAACTTGCAGGGGGACTTAACTCCCCTCCCCAATCATCCAGTAAACCATAATTTTTCTGCCTAAGATTTACCCTTTGGAAAAAAAAAATATATATATATATATTAAATCACATTCCTCATTTCCCCTGTTCTTAAGTGCCACTATTGCAAGTCCCAAATAAAATACACTACCACAACTCATTAGTCCCACTCCTACCACAATCACACAGCAAAGCTCTTGGTACTCTTCCCCCACCCTCTTCCTGGTCACCAGGCTGCATGTGTTGCATGTTAGAACTCTTACTATTCTCTAGCAAGCTCAACGACCTTTAAGGTGTATGACTGTTTGTAGAATCCAAAGTTGTAGTATTTGGAAGTTTAATGCAACCTTCAAATCTTAGTTTTAATTAATTGTGCTTTTACTCTGTGTTTTGGGATAGTTAGTAGTATTTATTATGAGGGACAGTAATAGGGGAACAAGCGAACAAGTCACAGGAATTTAGCATTTGTTATCTTTTAGTTAGCAGCATCTGTTATACAGTTTGTGGTGTCATTTCTTCACATATCTTTCAAAATTACCTGTTCAGGCAACACTGTCATGGTGCCCGCATTCTGATTCCTAGAAGCCATGGTGCTGATGTGAAGTGTTGGCCAGAGGTCTTCAGTCACTGCCCTGACATCTTTGCTGGGAGGATACTTACAGAATGGTTCCCATGGAGAGATTTGCATGTAGCATTTACAAGAGGGCTGATAAGAGGAGGGAATACTGTATAGAGTGAGGCTAGGTTAGAAGCAGTCAAAAGTGAAAACTTCTCAACCTGCCTTCTCTACATGAAGCAGAAACTGCATCTGAACTGTGAGGATCCAGAGTGATTGCTAGCCAGCAGTCAGATTATTTGAACATTTGCTGTTGCTGCCACCTTGCCAGACTTGTTTTCTGGACCACAATTAAAAGGGACTTAGCTGCCTCTCTGTCATCTTCCTGAATCTACTGGCCATTTCAGTGGATTACAGATGCTATAGGATGATACTGAGGACCAAAAACTTTACTTCATGGTCACTGGGGGTGAGAAAACCCACAGATTCTATTTCATTTATTGCACTGCTGTATTAATAACAGTTTCATTCTTGGTGAGGGAGCTGCCTGCAACATTAAAATCATTTAGATAATGGGCGTTATATTTCCTAGCATTTGATTGGCTGGTACCCTTGCCGGGGGTTACATTAACTTACAATAGATGCCCAGGAAATAAAAAGTGCCAGCCCTAGTGCCCCTTCACCCACTCTGGTAGGCTTGTGCCCACCCTGCTTCCTCATTGGCTGAAAGCACCCCTTTAAATTTGAAATCACTGCCATTTTCTTCCTCTCAATTAGTCAGAGATTTTGGCTCCCAACGATCTTTAATTCAGTGCCAGCTGTCTGAAGAAACCACAAACAACCCCTGCTGGGCTCATTTCTCGCTACGTTTAGTTTTTTTTTGATTTACAGTACCCTCTTCTTCAATGTCACGTGGTTCTCAATAGCGCAACTCTTGGAGAGCTGACCATGCTCTTGCACCTCCTTCCTCCAGCCAGCCACCTACTCGCTGAACCACAACAGTCATTGGCATGTCAAAAAGCAGCTAATGTTCACTGTAGCCTGTTTAGTAAAATACCTGTAAGCAGAGTGGTACAGACTGTAGAAATGTGAAAACAAATATGGTTCTCTGAGATGTTTTACAAATGAGGATAAATACGAATAAGTGAAGCTTTGCTTTCAGAAGAACAGCAATTTTACACTAACTGGTTTTGTCATTGTTGTTCCCAGACTACATTTACTAGTAATAGATCTCAGGCATGCTGTCATGATAAAGTTACCAGTAACCGGTTTAGGATGAAAATGAGCAACGTTTTCCCACTACAGGCATCCTCCCATGTAAAAGCTGCAAATGTTTACCAGAACCCTCTTTTGGATGGAAATAAGCAGAAAGCGACCACTGTATGGAAACTAAAATAAAAGTCTGTGCTTTATACCATAATTCAAAGACTGCAGCTCCTCCTGTTGCCATATATATGAGCGTAGGGACTAGTTTACAAGTAAAAGACTTAAACTTCATTTTTACTCTATTTTTAATTTTTTTATCCCACATAAAAATGCAACATTTTTCCCATTTTTCTAAGCACAATAATACCCTCCAGTGTAGGCAGTATTGGGTAATACTGGGCCTTCCAAGGGCTGTAAGTCCCTCCGCTTGTGGCACTGGGCCTCATTACACACCTCCTTGGTCCAGTATTGCCCACCCTGTTGAGTATTATTGCTTGATTAGTTTCCCTTCATATTTCTCTGGTGAGAGCAGAGACTAGAATCTCATGGTTTCAATAACTGGCATGATCTGGAGATTAAAAATGGCTACCATCTGTTATAGGGTACTACCTTGCAGCATGAACTGCATATTTCATGGATTCTCCTGTTAAGACTGTTATAAACTTTTAGTGATTTTATTAAATTGAATTGGGAGGGAGAGGTTCAGTGTGCATGGTGTGTGTAGTGGTGTGAATGGTTGTGTGTGTGGGTAGTTAACATTGGGCCCTATGCATGAAGGTGTGTAGAGTACATGGGAAACTGGCAGAAAAGCAGAGCACAGCTAGACAGCGTGCAAGTTAACCATTGAACATGGTATGCATCAACAGGCTTACAGTGTCTGCGGACCTTGGAGGTGTGGCCGCAGGGGACACACAGTGCCCCACACAGGTAACACTGGGTGGGGCAAGGATACATGGATCCTTCACTTGATGCCACCATATATTGGCATCAGGACCAGCCCATGTAGTTATTCAGAAGTGAATAGTGTATAGCAACCAACATGGAGGCAATTGTGGAGAATGACAGAGATGTGCAGGACCCAATACCACAACCTGCGATGCCAGAGTGGTGAAGAGTGATATGGACGTGTCTGCACCTGAAGCGATGCACATCCCTTGCTCCCTGAACTTCACTGGTGGCCAGGTGGTGGAACTGGTAATCATCATCAGTTCCCATAATGCCTCACTGTATGGGGCACAATCCCTAGCAGTGGCCTCAGCGGTCAAAGCCTGCCTGTGGCTGGACATACAGGCCAACATGAATGCTGCTAGAGGAGAGGCATGGACACTGGCAGCCATCAAAGGCAAGTGGCATGACGTGCTCAAGTGGTAAAGAAAAGGCTCATCATGGATGCATGGGCATGCCAGTGCAGAAGTGGTTGTCCACCCAGATGCACACTAACCCTGACCTCAATAGAGCAGATAGTCACTGACACACCCACAGAGGTGTGCCTCCACGATGAGATGGAGTTATTGGACACCCTGGCAGGTATGTAGGGAAAGGCAGGGACAGGAGCACCTAGATCATGTATCCCATGCATGTGCTATCAGCCCTGAGTTCCACCCCACAGACACCTGCCCCGAAGGATGCATAACAACAGGTGCACCAACCCCCTGCCTGGACCATACAGCACAGTGTGTCAGATGCAGCGATGACCATGATAATGAGGATGGCACAGGTGGGACACCTTGTGCACTCGCACCATAGCAACAAGCACTGACAGTGGCCTTGGCACAGCTAGCATAACACCTCCATATGACCAACACATACCAAGCAGGACACAGAGGCACAGCTGGAAACAGAGCGGGACCTTGAGAGCACACAGTCATGGACATACAAGGAAACAGAGGAACAGAAGAAGGAGGTAGAAAAAGGGATCAGCAGCCCTATGAGGCAGCACACTAAACGTCAACAGGAATGCCCCACAAAGAACTGATCAGTGGGCATGCACAACATAGGTGGCACAGAATGTGCATGTCTGAATGCCATGGCCACATGCAGGATGACAACAACAACAACCCCTGGACACAGTGGTGATGAGATCCCGTCAACACAGGCAGTGGGATGACTATGGACACCGCGCACCTGAGTTGTAATGCACACTTACTACACAGAGGTGCAACAGCTGGAGTGGGACAAGCTAAATGCACAGATCAGGAACACAGAGGGGCTGCTGGAGCTGACAGAGGAGATGTGTGGTATGCAACATGAGATAGACGGGCTGGGTGACCTCCTGGAACAACTCATGGACCACCTGGTAGCAGGACTGGCACCAAATATCCACACATCCACCCTCCATGCCATGTGACTGATGCCCACCTTCAGGATGCAGGCAGCATGGTGCCCATTTAGGGACACCAGGACAGCCAGCACTGCTACAGAGACAGCACCCTGGAGGATGGGTCCCAGTGCACATGTATAGCACACATGCAATCACTTGGCACCCAGGGATCTGAAACACAGGTGCATGATATGACCCCCCAAAGACAGTGATGATGGCATGCCAGATGACACAGCCACCCCACTGTCTGCTATGCACAACCTTCCAAACAGCTGCAGCACAGCACCTGGGGGAGGGACAGAAGAAGAGTGGATGGTGCCCACACCTGAAGCCATGAGCCGCTGCAGTGCTGGCCATGAACAGGCACCCACCCTGAGACTGGACACACATACATCTGCACACCTGAAACCAAAGCCCTATGCTAGGACTGGGCAGTGAAATACCACACACATGTATTAAAGCACTGTATAGCACAAGCACTGTAACACTCTCCAGCACACACCACACTGTCATGCACACAACACCGCTGCACAGCCACCCCCCAAAACACATCACTACTGCACAACACCACTCCTCAACACCCTGATGCCCACACACACACAAGAAACCACAATGCCACACAGCACCACCCCCACACATAGCAGTAGCCACCTCACTCACTCACATAGCAGCATCTTCAGTTCTATGTGACAACTAACCTTCCTTGTCCCCAGATGCTGGACTACCATGGGCCGGAAGGCCTTTGCCCTCAGAGCACCACAGTGGTACAATACTCTCAACAAAGAAACTCTTACTGCTGCTGCACTTGGCCCTTCTAAGAGACAACTCTGACTTAATCTCATTTCAACTAGTCATTGTGACTGCCTCGCCTAATCAGGGGCCCACCGCTCACTGCCCTCCACTTCAGTCTTGACAGTTACCTCTCCCCACCTTGCCCCTTTCCACCTGCCTACCCTCTTGCCTCCTCTCCCTTTCCTCCCCCTGGGCATTTCCTGACTTTTATCCCTCCCCTCCCTCCCCTTTAGAGCTCTTACCCTCGCCCTCTACCCTCCGACAATGGCCTTCCTGCCTACATACCTCCTTCCTCTCACCTGCAGTGCTTATTTCTAAGATTGCCTATGGCTGGTATGTCATGCTACCTAACATTTGACACATTTTGAATTACTGGAATTTCCTAAGCCTCAGTCTCTTACTTCTTTTTATTGTGTAACTATATGTTATTATGTTGACCTTTGTATGTATGTATATCCCCATTCCTTCAACGTGGAACCTTTGTAAATGAGCAGTTCCTGCTCAAAGGTATTTGTAATCCTAGATTTCAATAAAATAAAATAAATAAAAAATATGGGCTACTCAATAATAGTGAGCCCAAAAACAGTGATGGCATTTCTGCAAAGACACTAATGGCAATGGTGAGAAACACTTTTCTGCCAGGGGCTTTACCCCAAGCACCCCCATTTGAGGGGGGCTTTGGCCCCACACCTCCCTTGCCAAATAACCAACTCTGAGGTTGTAGCAACTTGGGGAGGGGCTAAAACCATTTTTCCCCATTTCGGCGATGCCTAATATGTACCCTTGCCATTTCTGTCCTCGCTGAAATGCTGTTGGTGTTTTTGGGCTCACTCTTATTGAGTCACTCAAATCATGGGACATTGTATCATCCCCCAAATATAACAGTACCCAAACACGCACCATTGCAGGAACCCCCATACAAAGCAGTCCTCCAACCCCCAACCATAGCAGTAAACCCCTGACCATAACCCCACCCCCACCGGACAGGTTCACTCAGTGTTGCAAGTCATCATTGCACACCTGCCACCTACACCATTCATTGCCACACACACCTTTCCATCATGCTGTCCACACCTGCCGTGAACACAGAAACTCTCATGCATTGGTCCTGCACAAGATGGATGCTGGAGTACATGTCCCACATCCTTCTGGTCTGATGTCTTGCTGATGGCTATCCTTACAGGTGCAATGATCCCTGTAGAAGGGCATCACATGCTGCCAGACAACTCAGTGTCTCCAGTCCTGTGCCAGGCTGCCAGTTATACACCTCTGGCATTTTACATGGCTGTAGATCCATCAGCATGGATACATGGTATTGTACAGCAATGTTATGGATCATAGCATATCTGGGTAACACCTTGCATGCCCTTTCCAGTGGCAGCATCATCGTGCCACCTTTACAGTACTAATACGGGAACCTCATCTTCAATATGCCAATAGTCCTCTCAATGACAGACTATGTCTTCTAGTGGGCATGGTTGTTTGCCAACTCTGCAGCACTGCGTGGATCAGGAATGGTGTCATTAGGTATGGACATAGTGGGCATCTGCTGTCACCTATTTAGGGACATGTACAACAAATAATCAGATGCTGTTTACTGAGGACCACACGGTGCCACACATGATGTGGCGTTATACTCACCTAACAGTCACTCGTCATTCTGACTGGTACTGAGCAGGGCACCAAGTCATGATTTGTCCAGGATATTTATGTCGTGGCGCGAGCCAGAGTACCTTGCACACACGTTGGTGATCATTCCATCCGTGTCACACACAACCCAACAGTTTATACTGTGGAACCCTTTTCTGTTCCTCTATGCCTCCTCATTCTTGGATGGGACCACTATCTCTATGTGGGTGCAGTCTATCATGTTGAGTACACTGGTCATGCCATGTATGGCATAGAATGCCTGCTCAGTGGCACATAAATCGGCCTCCATCGTCACAAATCATATGTGCTCTTGCACATGGGCCACTAGGGCACCTGTCACTTTAACCCATGCCCTGGACATGGAAAACTGACTGACAGTGACGACATCACCAGACACTCTCTGTAATAACCCAGTGGCATAGAATGACAGAGCACATAGCACCTTGGTCTCCGCCATCATTGATCTTAAGTGTCATGTCCATGGTGCAACGGTGTCACGGACCATGTCATACACCACTTCAATTGTGCCCAGTTAATCCCGAAGCGTTCGATGTAGTGAGTGTCCTGCATCATCCATGTGTCCCACCATGGTTTGAATACCTTGGGTGTTGGCCCTCATGCTGCCTCCCCTCCCGCTCCACCTCATGCAGGAGCACATTCATCAGGAAGCCTGGACACATCTTCTCCCACCCCTACTGATACCTGTCTATCTGCACATGTCTGGATGCCAGCCTTTTGTGAGAGCCAGACCCCTTGTATGTACTTTTAAAGGGGTGAGAGGGACCCCTCATGAATGATAACAGTACCTGTTCTGGTGTCACGTGCATACACCACAAGGTGAAATGATGGCGATCGCTGCAGCTGTGGAGAGCAGATATTGTTCAGCGCCACAAGTTGGGTGACTGGAGATGTACCCCAGACATCTATTGAAGGTGTCTGAGGACACATACCTTGATAACCCAAATCGGGGCAACATCTGGTGACTGGAAGTCTCAGCCTAGGTATGTATTTAGCCTGTAGGATGTGGTGTGGGGCATTGCAGTGTGTGTGGTTTCTGTGGTGTTGAATGCTATTTCTGCATCTCTTTCTCACAGGACTTCCTAGGGTTTCTAGATGAAATGATCGTGACCAGGGAGGAGCAACCAGATGGGACCACCTGTGTTGTACAGACACCTCCATGTTGGGGCCGATGGCATCACTGGGATACAGACTTCCTCTCCCTGAGGATGGAATTCACAGGACATCTTTTTATAAAGCCAACAATTGGGAGAAGTGGAAGGTGGTGGAGCCAACAAAGGTAGGTGTTGCATCCTTTGGCATGCCAGCTCAAGTTTATATTGCCTGTTAGGCACATCATGTGTATCCTGCTCATGCCATTTCTTCCTGTGTTTTCTTCTCATGTTTTCTTCTCTTTGCAGTGCTACAGGGGACCGCTGCACCAATTGGTGCTGCTGCTACACCCATGGACGACCATCACACCAGACTCCAGTAGGGACTCCCACGAGGGGGATTATTAGGGCATGACCGCCTCCCTGGTACCAAATTGATGGCACACCTGTTGACTCATGCCTTGCCAGCATAGTGGTCAGGTAGCATGGACCATTGTGCGGACTGTGAGCCACTGTGGAGTGATGCTCCTTTCTGTGCCCTGCCCTGCCCTGTACCTAGGCAGATGTCACCCAACTTCCTTATGCTGTTTTAGTGATATGTTTTTCATTAAATGTTTTATTTTCCTATCCCTGTGTTGGTATTGTCTCCAACCCAGTAGTTCACCTGCTGCTGTGGGAGGAGCACAGTTGGGGAGCCTTGGGACATTTGTAGGGGGACCATGGTGGGAGGGCCATAGGTCATTCATGGGGGGCTCTGTGTGGGTTGGGTGGTGTGTGCATTGTGCACTTTGGTTATGGTTGTTTGGGATTCCAGCCTGTGTGGTCTGTGTGGCGTAGGTGTTGTCCCCATACAGGTGTCTCTGTTGGCAGTGGTTCAGCATTGCCTGGGTGGTACCTGCCTAACCAGGGGGCTGTTTCATCGATGTCAATCCCACATGTGTGTGACTGTGCATGCATCTGCTGGGTGATCTCAGTCATGGTGCTTGTTGTGTCTCCCATGTGTGTGCCCATGGTGGTGCCATACACAGTTGTGCATTGTCCTTCCCCTTCAATCCCGGTCTGGTCTGTCTAGGCACTTCTGCCTGCCTCGTGTGCAGTTGCTTACGGCAGCCCTCCACCTGCTGTAAGTTTATGCACCTCATGCCAGATGCCTGACTGTCATACCTGGCTCTGTGAATGCACATTATGAGGTGCTACATATGCTACTATATGGTCAAGCCCCCCTCACATGCACCAGGAGGTGCCCTGGGGTAAAGTGATTTCAAGAGAGAAGCTAGATGTGTTTGGTGCCCTTAACCAAGGCTCTCACTGGACCATGTGGGGCAGGTAGCCTGTAGGCCAGCAGCTCTCATTTGTCCTCTGCAGGTAGTGCTTTGTAATGTCAGACTGCAGTAGAACAAGAAAGCCCTTATAAAGATTTAATGCCTTGTTCTTCACTCAGTCTAACTTGCATAACTGAGACATAGCTGAGCGATGATGATGGTCCTGTTTGGGAGGCAGTTGTCCCAGATGGATTCTTTGGGTTACACTTGCCGCAGATGGACTGCTGGAGGGGTAACCTGTTTAAGATCCAAACTGAATTTCACCATCCAGCCAGTTTGGGATACTTCATCATTTAAATACATGGGGGTCAAGGTACAGGTTGCAGGATCCTTCTGTTGTACCTTCTTATGGAGCACAACAGGATTTGCCTGCAGGAAATTGTGGATGTTTTTTTTTTTTTTTTGCAAATAACTTTATTTTTCAGAAAAACAGGTTTTAACATAGCACATAAAAAAAATCACAAAACAAAATTCTATCTTGGCTAGGCGATCACAGACATGTTCATATTACAATGAAGATAAACAACATAAAAAAAGAAAAATACCCTAAATATAACCAAAATAAAACCCTTCCCACCCTGCTGCAAAAAAACCAAAACCCCACCCAACCTGCAGCATCCCCTTTACCGTAACCTAATTGCAGCTATAACTGATATTATGTAAACCAAATAGACCCTTATAGGGGTCCTGTGAAAGTTCAAGTAGAGGTTCATGGAACAGCCCTTAACCAATCCAACAAGAAATGTAGTGAAAGGGAGGGAACAAAGAAAAAAGAAGAAAAAAATATATAAAAATAAGTTAAAAAAAGAGAGTACTGGGAGTTACTATGCCCCTCCCCATAAAAGCCTAGAAATATATCCATCCCTAAACAGAAAGTCATCTAACAAAATAAAAATATAAAAGAGGGATCATAGGCCTTCATAGGAAGAAAGGAGAAAGGGACTGGTGGGAGTTGGTTCAGTAACCAAATTTATCCTTAAGAATTGAAAAAAGTTCACCCCAGCATTCCTGAAACTTCTCACCAGAGTGGAAGAACCAGGATACACATCTTTCTGCATTTAAAGCGGTAAGAAATTCTGCCCACAACTCTCTAAAGGAAAGCTCCCATTCCTCCTTCCAGTGTCTAAGTATTACTAACTTACTGACCATAGCCACCAATGCTAACTGCACTTTTTGAGAATAGGTAGGGACCGCTGAATACATACCTAACAGACAAGTGTCCTCATTAAAGTATGGGGCAATCTTTAGATAAGAGGCCACCCTCCTTTTGACCAAGTTCCAGAATTTAACTATTCTGGGCACGACCACAATTTATGATGTAATGTAGCAAACTTGAAGCCACATTCTTTACATTCTGCTAAGCCAGTCTCCCTATCCGGAATCATTTAACGGGCGTAAAATATAAATTGTGGAGAATATTGAACTGAATGTTTCTTAAGTGGTCTTGCTTAATTAAAAGATAATTATCAGTCCAAATCTTTTCCCATATTTTGTCTGAGAAGTCCTTGTTGTAATTGTTTTTCCAATAATAAGATATGGGGGAAACCTTTAACACAAAATGGCTTATAATTCTCTTGTACAATTTAGCTATCACTTTCCGGCCCTTAGACATTGACCAGAGGTTATTTAAAACTACCCCCGCATTGTCCGACCACGGAGGTTTGCCCAGAAAGTGTTTAATACACTGACGTATTTGAAATAACTGAAACCGATTTTTCAGAGGCACCTTAAATTTTATTTTCAGATTAGAAATAGATAGGACTGAGTTACTCAAGACAAAATCAGCTAGGCATAACTCATTGTGGGGTCCTCCAAAAAAGGTTTTAATTGTTTTCTTATCTATTTTTAAGTTTGGGTTATTAAACAAGGGTTGCGTCAGGTCTTTTGTAGTGAGGATTTGAAGCAGAGAGCATAATTGTTGTAAAGCTCTCACATCCCCCCCGAGGGGAGAATTTCTGAGTTTTAGTGGAATATTTGACCATGGATTAAACAACAACGCCCCTAGGGCCATATTACAAGAACAAGCCTGTTGGATGTCTAACAGCAACCATGGGGGTCTCTCAAATATACCAGCCGTAGGCATAAACCAATGTAAAATCTATTAGCATGAATTGCCAGATAGTAAACATAGAAGTCAGGCAACTGAAGCCCCCCCATTGCCCTAGGGTGGGTAAGTTTTCTGTAGGCTCTTCGCGAAGCCTTCCCCTTCCAAAGGAAATCAGAACATATCCTCTGAAGCAATAAAAAAGAGGATTTAGGGAGGTAAATGTTAAGATTACTAAGGGGGTAAACAAATCTGGGCAAAATTGACATTTTGAGGACATTAGCCCTCCCCCAGAAAGATAAAGGTAAACTGTTCCACCTAGCCAAATCTTCTTTAGTTGATTTTAACAGTGGGTCTAAATTGAGATCCTTAAGTCTAGAAGTGTCTTTAGAGATTTTGATGCCCAGGTAGGTTAGGTATTCTTTCTCCCGCTGGAGGCCCATATTTTCAATTAGGTCTCTTGTAAGGAGAGGAGATAAGGAATATACCATAGTTTTGTTTTTGTTGAGTTTATAACCTGAGAATTCACTAAACTGAGAAATAGTTTGGAGGGCACAGGGGAGTGACTGTCTACTGCTCGAAATATGGAAAAGTAAGTCATCAGCAAACAAGGATAATTTAAATTCCAAATGTTCCAATCGTATACCTCTTATCCCCCGTTCTAAATTGAGAACTCTAGCTAAGGGTTCTATATACAGATTAAACAGATAAGGGGAAAGAGGGCAACCCTGTCGGGTACCTCGTCGAAGTGGGAAGCTATCAGAAATGTGATTATTGCACTGCAATCATGCTGATGGACATCGATACAAACCCCGAATTTGATCAACAAAGGGTTGTGGTATTACAAACTTTGAGAGGACCACAAACAGGTATTCCCACTCGACCCTATCAAATGCTTTTTCTGCATCCAGGGACACCAAGGCCGCTTCCAGCTCGGGGTCCCTGGATGCAGAAATCATGTGGAACAATTTCCTAAAATGATCAGATGAAGTACTCCCCGCCACAAACCCTGCTTGTTCAGGGCTTAGTAGACTTTTCCATACTCCCCCCAATCTGTTGGCCAGAATTTTTGCATATATTTTGACATCAATATTCAACAAAGAAATAGGCCTGTAATTACAAATCACTGTCGAATCCTTCCCTGGTTTGGGCAGGAGGATTATTCTCACTTCAAATAGTGACTGGTCCAAAACTGGGAGGGAGCTCCAGTAACTATACAGCTGTAGCAACAGAGGGATAAGATATTTTTTAAAGGTTTTATAAAATAGGCCTATAAAGTCATCTGGGCCCGGTGCCTTGTCTGGCTTTAAAGAGTCGATCACTACCAATATTTCCTCCCCCGGTGATTGGGGCTACTAAACAGGTCTGGCTATCTCACGATAAGGTGGGTAAATCAGCTCTCTCCAAAAATACTAACATTTTCTCAAAATGAACCCCCAGCAACAGGTCTGGAGAATACAATGCCTTATAGTACTCTCTGAAGAGAGTTAGTATCTCTGGTGGACTAACCACCAAAGATCCTGATTGGGGATGTCTAATAGCTGCGATCCATTTTGATGTTGACTGTTGCTTTAATTGCCAAGCAAGTAGTTTGCTTGCTTGCCTGCTTGCTTTACTACCTTGGCCAATATAAGAAGCCTTTAATAGAGAAGCTGACCTCTACTAGTAATAAATTTGCGTTGTGTGCTCTTAGCCTAGTCAGTTCTTGGTCTTCTGAAGGCGAAAGTTCGTCCACCCCTTTATTTTCCAAACTCTTAATTCTCTGCAGACAGTTTATTCATTTGGCAAACCTTTTTCTTTTTTGTACTGTAGCAATACGTATAAGTTCCCCCATCCAGGTAGCTTTTAAAGCTGCCCATACCCGATCCACAGCAGGGATTGATTTATAGTTAACCTTAATGGAATCCTGTAAAAAATGTGGGAATTTTGAAATAATTAGTTTGTCCTTTAATAGTCTATTATTTAACGACCACATGTGCGATCTGATAGGGACTTTGGGTATTTCTATCTGGACAAATATTAGGGAGTGGTCAGAAATTACTCGAGCTAGTATTTTGGAATCGGTCGTGCATGAAATTAACTGATGACTTACTAAAAAGTAATCAATACGAGAGTAACTTTTGTGTACTGGGAAAAAAAGTAAACTCTTTTCCTGATGGATTAAGTAATCACCAAAGGTCTATAAGACTCAAAGAGGAGAAGAATTCCCCTAAAGCTTTTTGAGCTGAAGACAGTCCCACCCCCTAAGATAGGTACGGTCCAGATCATTTACTTGAACTAAGTTCCAGTCTCCACCAATTATAATTGGAAATTGCAAAAAGGGGGCTAATACCATTGCTAATTGTGTAAAAAAGGAAGGGGTTTCCATATTAGGGCCATAAACTGATCCCAATACTATATCAAGGCTACCCAATCTACCAACAACAAAGATAAACCTCCCCCCAGGATCACTAATAGACTCCACCGGAGTAAAGAGTAGTTTTTTGGCAAGCAGCAAGGCCACCCCCGCTTACTAGAACTGAATCCCGCTCCAAAAGCTTGGCCTACCCAGCTCTTTTTAAAGAACTTACATTGTTCTGGAAGCATGTGCACTTCTTGAAGAAACACTATTGAAGGGTCATACTTGGCAAAATGGTTTAAAATAATATATTTCTTTTTGTTGTCTTCCCCCCATTAATATTCCACAAAAGAATATTCAAGCCATTGAGCATAGATTAATATCTGATTGTGCCATGTAATAGAAAAAGACTGAAGGGCTGTTCTGCTGCCACCCCCCCCCCCAAGAAACAGACCAACTACCTCAAAATTATCCCCCAAACACACTAAAACTAAGCTAACACTCAGAAACTTTGAACTATATACAAATCTCATTACCTAGGCCCTAAGCCCCCTCCTTGCCTCACAGTCCATGATACTCACAAAGGAGAGAGCGCCGCTCTACCACCTCCCCAACCTCTGAACGAGAAAAAAGGTATGGAAGTAACTCATGGCACACCCACCATCCTCCCATCCCTGTAGATTCTCCCTGCCTAAATAAAAGTAATACAATGGAAGGGATGTTATATGTCACACCCAACATTAATTAGGAAACAAGACTCCCACAAATAAGCATGAGGAAATGAACAAATACTACTCAGCGAAGGTAATCGCTGATTTTTGTAAAATCTGGCATTGACTGAAACTCTAGAGTCTATATAAGGCAAAAAAGAAAACTCCAAAACATTAAGTACTAACGTAAACAAAGCTTGGGATCCTGATAGGGACTTAAGTCCCTTAAAGAATCATGCCATTCCCAGTATAAAGGTGGCACCCAGAGAACATTCGATGGCCTATTACGAACTCAGTTTAAGCTCATGTCCCAAGCTACCACGTAAATTGTGAGACTGTCTTCCAAAAGCACTATACATGTTGTAAATTATGCCAGAATAACTAGCTAGACTAGTAAAGAGGGGACTAAACGAGAAATGGTAAAAAAAAGAACAGCAGAGCTGTATGCGACTAAACAGTCACAGCTAGAATTCCCCTCGATTAAATTCGCTTCTCTACCAAGGGAGTACTGTTCGATACCACTGACAATCCAGAGAAAAAAAGAATTATACATCTCTCCCTCTGAGCCTGAAACACATTGGATTGTATAAACTGCAAAAAGATAAGTCTAGAACTGTTTCAAAGATTGGGATTGAAAGAGAAAAACACTGAGATAAACATGGTACCGAAAAAACAGACAACTAGAATCGAGAATCTGGCAATAAGCGCTTGTCTTTTAACAGAAAGTATTTGGCACTATCTAGTGGACAAACTGAACTACTGTATCCACCGCAGCATCTTAGTAAAGTTAACCAGAGAGTAAATAAGAACAAATAGTTAAAATTAACAAATAGGTATACAATGGTGCCCCTATAAGTGAGTTTTGCCTACTCTGTTAGATAATTACATGCTATTCTCTAACAAACATTTGATAGAGCAGACCCGCCTAGAGGTGATTAAACAGTACGGTGATACTCTGTCCTTCTTGAATGTTCTTTGGAGCTGATTTTTTAGACCCACATACAGCTGAACTACATCTTCCTCACTTAGGAAATAAGCCAGGGTAACATTCACTCAGAGTCTTTATAGCGTCTTCCGCAGAATCAAAATGTTTGGCTCCTTCTTTTAAGGAAACCTCCAGACGAGCTGGGTATAAAATGCGATGCTTTATGCCAGCTGCCCACAGCGTGGAAGTGATGAGATGAAATGAAGCTCGCAGCTGGTGAGTTTTCAGCGTTAAATCTGGAACCAGCCTCAGTTTTTTACCCTCCCACAGAATAGCTGATAATTTTCTGGCTTCCTTGTGGATGAATTCCCAGTCTAGGTAGTTTAATAATTTAAAGATAATAGGCCTAGGCGGGTCAGCCAGAGCGGGTTTCGCCCTCAGAGATCTATGTGCTCTTTCTATAATAAACTCTGGACCATTCAGGGATGGACCCACAGTTTTCTTCAAGAAACGTTGTAAAAACTGTATTGTGTTAGGGCCCTCTTCCCCGTCAGGAAGGCCTATCAGCACCAAATTGTTCCTCCTGTTTCTCCCCTCCAGATCGTCAAAGCGATCTTCCAATTTAGATAAAGTCCTTTTTATTTCCACTACCTCAGGCTCAATCTTATCTTGCTTCCTTTCTATAGAGGCTACTCTGGCTTCTGCATCGGTAACCCTGCGGGCTAGCTGGGTAAGCGCTGGTTTGAAGTCAGCTACGTCTTCAATTAGCTTCAGCAAGGCCTCTTTAATAGGCGTTAGCTCTGAGTAGATGTGTGAGGATGAGAGCTCCTCCGGAGGACTTTGGGGAGAGGAACTACGGCGAGGGCACTTAGCTTCTGACTCCTGTATGGCCTCCTCAGTTAGTTGCTGCTTAGACATGTTTCAGGGGATGTCCAACTGCTGGTACAGATCAAACGCTTCCTCTGTACTTCCGATTACTAAAAATTTTTATAATATCAAAAAGATAATCAGAATAAGCGGGCGTTTGTAGCGATTTGGGTAGGTGGGAGAGCGGAGCTCCGAGGCGCGCGTCCTATCCCTTGCACAGCATCACATGACTCCAATTGTGGACGTTATTACCGAGAAGGTGTTAGAGTCACCCAGATGGTCAGTTTTGGTAGACTTCAATCCCTGGATCATGATGAACTCTCACGATTTGGTTAGGATTTCCTCCAGCTGACGGATTAACACAGGCTGTTACTATTGCAACCCATCAACACTGTTGTGCAATAGACTTAATTTTCTCACTGGGTATTGAAGTTAATAGCCTCAGGATTGATCCACTGAGCTGGTCAGACCATTGAATGGTGAAGTTCTCATCTGGGGCCCACCCTCCTAGTCCACCCCCATAGAGATGGTTCCCCATAGTTAATTGAAAGGGTTGTCCCCAGAAGGAATCCATGCCATAGAGGATCTCTCGAGTGTGATGTATGGTTGTGTGACTGGATCAGAGAAGGTGGTGGTGGTCTACAATAGGGCCATTACCTCAACCTTCGATGCAGCTGCACTGATTTGTAAATGATCCTGGACTTCATGCTTGAGATCCCTGTGGCTCAACAGGGAGCTCAGGAAGCTGAAGTCTAGGGGTCGGAGGTTGGAGCCTTGTTGGAGGAGATTGAGGTTCCACATAAACATAGAAACATAGAAGATAATGGCAAATAAGGGATGCATGGCCTATCCAGTCTGCCCATTTTCATTGCATTGCTTACACTGTAGACCCTTCCAGGTCTACAGCAATTTTTCTGCCCCCCTTACCTATCCCTTATGATTATCCAGGAACACAGATACAGAGATACAAAGAGGGTGACAGCAGATAAGCACCATGTGGCCTACCTAGTATGCTCCTTTTCTCTACCTAATTCATTACGCAGCTTCTAGTTGATCTGAGGTTTACTCTCTCTTCCTTATTGCTAGAGTACCCTTATGCCAATCCCATGCATTCTTGAATTCCCCTATTGTTTTTTCCCCACCACCTCTGCAGGAAGACTGTTCCAAGCATCCATGAATCTTTCTGTGAAAAAGTACTTTCTCATGTTGCCCCTGAGCCTGCCCCCTTGTTCTTGTACACCTTCTTTTCTGAAAGATGGTACCCTCCCGTAACTTGTTTATACTCCTGATGTACTTGAAGGTCTCTGTCATATCCCCCCTTTCTCCTCTCCTCCTTGGAATACATATTGAGGCCCTCTAGTCTTTCCTCATATGAGTTTTGTGTGCAGTCCTTGCACCATTTTTGTTTTCCCTTCTCTTGACTGCCTCAATTTTGTTTATGTCCTTCCGGAGATGTGGCCTCCAGAACTGGACACGGTACTCCAGATGAGGTCTCACTAGTGATCTGTATAGAGGCATAAACTCCTCCTTTTTTCTGCTTCTGATACCTCTCGCTATGTACCCTAGCATTCCGCTGTCTCTCACCACAGCCTTTTCACATTGTTTGGTACCTTTAGGTCATCAGATGTAATTACCTCTAGGTCTCTTTCTTGACTGGTGGCTGTCAGTACCCCTCCATCTTGTACTCCTTCCTTGGATTTCTGTGCCACAAGTGCATGGGTTTGCACTTCTTTGCACTGAATCTTAGCTGACACACTCTTGACCACGCCTCAAACATTTTTAGGTCCTATCTCATTTTTTCCACCCACCCTTGAGTGTCGACCCTTTTGCAGATCTTAGTGTCATCTGCAAAGAGGCATACCTTCCCCTCCAGCCCCTCGGCAATGTTGCTTATGAAGACATTACAGAGGAATGGCCCCAAAACAGATCCCTGTTGCACCCCACTGGTCACCTCCCTCTCCTCAGATTGATGCCATTTACCACCAACCTCCATGTCCTCTCACTCAACCAGTTGCTGACCCAGTTTACCACCTCAGGGCCCACTCACAGGCTGCCCAACTTATTTATCAACTTCCTATGTGTGTCAGTGTTGAAGGCCTTCCTGAAATCTAGGTAGGTCACATCCACTGCCCCTCCCCTATCTACGTC
This sequence comes from Neoceratodus forsteri, assembly GCA_016271365.2. NCBI lineage: Eukaryota > Metazoa > Chordata > Ceratodontiformes > Ceratodontidae > Neoceratodus > Neoceratodus forsteri. The sequence continues at coordinate 424,210,011 of CM057451.1, forward strand.
CCTGGTCACCCAATCAAAGAAATCTATCAGATTTGTTTGACAAGACCTTCCCATGGTGAATCCATGTTGCCTTGGATTCTGCACTATGCTGGATTCAAGAAATATCACAATTCCTTCCTTTAGCAGTAATTTTATTAATTTCCTCACCACTGAGTTCAGGCTGACTGGCCTGTAGTTGCCAGCCTCGTCCCTGTTCCCACTTTTGTGGAAAGGGACTACATTTGCCCTCCTCCAGTCCCCTGTAACCACCCCTGTCTCTAATGATTTGTTGAATAGGACTGCTAGTGGTTCTGCCAGCACCTCTCAATGTTCTTTTAATATTCTGGGATGTAGTCCCATCTGACTCCATAGCGTTGTCCCCTTTCAGATTCTCAAATTCTTTTAGTTCTCTTTTCTCCATAAATGAGCTAGTGTCCACCTCTCTCCCACTAGTGCCCCTATCCACCAGCCATGGTCTATCTCCTTCTTCTGTGAATACTGAACAAAAATATGTGTTCAGTATTGTTGCTTTTTCTAGTTCCATCTCCACACATCCTCCTTCCTCCCTTTTTAACCTCACATTTCCACCCCCAGTCCTCTTTCTATCATTAATGTACCTGAAAAAGATTGTCTCCTTTCTTAATTGCCTGGACAATTTTTTCCACAGTTTGCGCCTTTGCACTCCTGACTGTTATCCCTGCCTCCCTTTGCTTTTCCAGATACAGTTCCCTGTCTTCCCCCTCTGTGTTTCATTGTACCTTCTGAAGGCTAGCCTTTTCTTATTTACCTTTCCAGCAAGTTCTTTGAGAACCATAGTGTTTTTTTCTTTCTGTTTGTTTTGCTTACTTGACTAACACAAAATCTTGTTGCCTCTGCTATGGCTCCCTTAAGGGTAGCTCATTGTTTCTTCACATCCCCCCTTCTTCTTCCCCTGCCAGGGCTTCCTTGAGATATTCCCCCATTTTTGAAAAGTCAACCCATCTGAAATCCAGGACCACTGCTTTTGTGTGGTTTGACTCCTCCACTCTTCTCACATTGATCCACACCATTAAATGATCACTGGACTCCAGGTGGCTACCCACCATTACATCGGTGACTCTGTCCCAGTTGGTGAGTACCAGGTTCAATATTGCTCCTTCTCTGGTGGGTTCTGCCACAAGCTGCTTGAGGCACATCCTCTGAAGGACATCCAGGGTGCCTCTGCTCCTGGCTGTGGCTGCAGCCTAGGTGCTCCAATCCACATCAGACAAATTGTAGTTTCCCTCCAGCAGCACTTTACCTTTAATGGCTATCATTTTGAGGTTGGCTTCCATTAGTACCCCTTTCCATCTCCTCCCCTTGTGCTGGAGGGCTGTAGATCATGCCTGTGTGAATGGTAGTGACATTTCCTGTCTCCAGGGTGATCCACAGTGCTTCCACCTTCTCCTGCATTCCCTGAACTTAAGCTGCTTTAATTCCTTCCCTAATGTAGACAGCCACCCCTCCATCCTTTTTTCCCACCCTATCTTTCCTAAACAGAACGTAACCTGGTATGGCTATATCCCATTCATGGTTCCCCATGTACCATGTCTTGGAAACAGTGACAGTGTCCAGGTCTGCCTCTGCCATCAAGGCCACTAGGTCTGGGATTTTATTTCCCAGGCTGCAGGCATTCACTTACTTGGCCTTCCAAGTTCTACAACCTCCCCTTCTAGTACCTCCCCTCCTATCCCCATGTTTTCCCTCCCTTCATCATCTGTTTTTACTCCCATTCTTCCTTATCTCTGCCATTCTACCTCTCTCAATTTTAGGTTTTAGTGTCAATTTCCCAATCCTAGGGTCTCCCTACTGACTGCTTCATCCTGTGGTGGGGGAGCAATAAGCTTATTCCTGACTACTATCATCTCCCCTCTTGGCTAGTTTAAATGCTTGCCAATGAAGAATTTAAACCTCTCCCTAGGGATCTTGGTTCCTCCCCTGGATAGATGCAGTCCATTCCTCTTGTATAGACCTGCATCCCTACAGGTGGGACCGTAGTCCCTAATGAAGCCAAAACCCTTTGCTCTACACCTGTCTTTCAATGATGTATTGAATCTTGTGGTGCAGAGTGCCCTGCCTTCCCCGTTGTCATTGACTGTTAACACCTCTGAAAATGTTACAGTGCATGCCACTTGTGTAGGACCCATCCCCAGCTCTTTGACATCATCCTGCACTACCCTAACCTTATCACCAGCCAGATCATTTGTCCCCAGGTGGACAATGATGTCTAGCTCTCCTTCCTGTCTTGCTGCCCCAGTGATCATCTGGATGCACTTTCCATCCCTCCAAGCAATGGCATCAGGTAGGCACTTAATCTCCCTCTTTTCCACTTTATCTGCCCTCAGATCTACCCCCTAACAATAGAATCCCCCACCAGAAGTTGATTCCTGCTCCTTTGGGGTCCTCTGCCTTCCCCCCCCCCGGATCTCCACCATGGAGGACACCCACATGCTCCTTAGTCTCCACTGTGGGTGCCTCCTTTGGACAATCCCACCATGCCAGTGCAGAATAGGAATTGTGGAGTTTAACCATAGGAGGGATGTGCCTCGGCCCCACCACTGTTAACCAGCCTGAGCCCACCGTATTCCAGCCACTCCTCCACCCAGACAATCTTTGAGGCACTGGGGGAGACTCAGTGGTCCCTGGAAAAAGGACAATGTCCCCTTGAATCCTTGCCAACTTGGCATGGAACAGCAACCTCCTCTCTCAGCCCAGAGAGCTGCCTGCAGATGGAACAGCACCGCATCCTCCAGAACATCTCCCCCACAACCACTGCACTGCACCACTCCCATCATGTCTTAATTGCGGCCCCCTCTCCTGTTGCTTCACATGCTTACTTTCTCCTACCTCTGTTTATTTATTTATTTATTTAATTATTTATTTCTCCTTATTTCACTACTGCCTTTGTGCCCTTACAGCTCCCACCTTTCTTGTTCTGGAACAGGAACTTCCTTCATTCCTCAGCAGTTTTCTTCTTCTTCCTTGCTCAGAGTCAGACCTCCATCAGCTAGGGAGGAAAAGTGAACAACTCTTTTCCTTCAAGAATGGAGAATCTTATGTGTCTCAGTGATCCTTTCTTTCCTGCTCCCAAACAGGAAGTTCCTGTTGGAAAGCAAATTCAGTTCTTATAAAAGTGGAACTGGCTAAGGCCAAGAGGGTGGGAAGGCAATATTGACATGTAACAGGCTCTCTTGCTGAGTCAGAAGAGTTCTAGTAGTAAAGTTCTAGCTCCTTAGTCAGGTGCCTCCTTGCTCTGATAGCAAGATTGCTCTCTGCCAAAGCTCGCAGCAGGGAAGTCTAACTGTACAAGCCTGGTTTACTTCTGCATAAGTCACACACCGCAATTAACAGCACTCCTCCTGACCTAGCAAATTACCAAGATGATACAGTCCCCTTCCAGCAACTCAGCACACTATTTTTTTTTTTGTTACATAAGGTATACTTGTAAAAGCAAGCACTAGAAAGAGAGAGAGAGAGAGTGAGAGAAAGAGAGAGATGGAGGGAGAGGGGAAGCTGGGGCACCCAGCATAGCCTTTAAATATTCACTGACAGTTCTGGCTTTGTGGAATATTCACATTCTACCAGAATGGGATTCTTCTGAATTTAGAAAATTCTGCAGAATTCTATCAATAGTGGAATTCTGACCTTTCACAAGTGAAATGGTTTTCATGGAGTAAAAATCCATAGATTACATAAAATTAGTCTGCTGTTTATGTGATCTATGAATTTTCAATGAAATACACAGAAATAATTTTTGGAATTCCTCAAAGTTTGAGAAGAAATAACAAGTTGCATTTCAGCAGCTGAATCATGGTTCAGCACAATTTCTACCAGCAGAATTCATATTCTACTCAGCCCTTTTATGAATATATTTTAAGAATGACTGTTATCTTGAACATAAGGTCAACCAAGCTTTATTTATTACAAATAAAGTACAAACACGTCCCGTTCTCAGCAACAAATGTTATGTAATTACTGGTGATCATTTTTCATATGTGGATAACCAGATCTTAAAATTGCATTATTTGGTTACTTTGTTTGATTAGACAGAGAAGGCCCAATGGCACATTTTTATGTCTCCCACTCCTAGCTGGTGTATTATTTTGTTCTTGAGGATAGAATGTATTCTACATTACAACCAGGTGGTCATAATCATCAACTGTCAATCACTGCCACACTCACATACACGTAAGCGCTACCAAAACAACTACTGCTTTCATTTTCTAAAACTTACAAATTCACTCTGATTAAAAATTATCACAAGTCATTATAAAAAATAAAACATGGGTGGATGTGTGTAGAACCAGAATATTATATACACCCTTGCTGGGGGATGCTTGTATAAACTTTCGCTCTAGGGGTTTATGTAGCATGCCACACCTCTGGTGTGTGTAAAATTCTGATTACACACACACCCACCCATGTATTATTCTATATTTTATACCCTTTCGTATTTGGTGAATTTACACACAGTAAGATTTTCCAGACATTTTTTGTTTGGCTGGCAGAATGTTGGGTGGATATTTATAGCAGAGTCAGACATAATGCAACAAATTAGCTTGCAGTACATGACATGTCACAAAATCCTACATGATAAAACTGCTTATTTGCCTCTGAATTATATCATTCCCTGCAGTATACTGCAGCATTTTGTGATATACTGCATATTACTGCAGTCTGCATTGCATCCTGGCTGCCACTGCTGTATGCTGGTATTTATGTATTTTAGCTCTAACTGATCATTTTCCTCGAGGTCCTGCTACAGTACCTTAGTACACACATAGTACATCAGACTGCAACATTACTTAAATCTTTCTTTGCTTCTAATGGTGTAATCGAGATGCTTGTCCATGAAATCATACTAATACAAACTACTGGTTAACTGCTGAAAAAAATTCTATAGGCTGACTATTAACACATTGGAGCCAATGGGTTGGATTTTCAAAAACAAATGTTTCAAATCTGCCTGCCTGTGTTTTCAAAGTGGACATCCATTCACAATGTTATACCATTTGGGTATAACAGTGTCAGATGTTCAAATGCAGTGATGTCCAGACAGGCAACATTTGCATTAAATATGATGCCTGTGTTAGTTTTTTGAAGCAAACTGCCACAAATATAAGACAATGGTGTAAAGCCTTGGGACTTTTAAAAATAGTGTGATGAATTTTGAGCACAACTGGATGAATGTGGAGTCAGGTAGAGCTTACGTGTGTCTAAATCTGCCCATTTTGAATATTCTGGAGCTCAAAGACAATAATGAGTCCTCGAATGCCTGAGGCCCCAGTCCATGAATTTTCACTAAGTATTTTCGAGAATGTACAGCACTTGCAAATCCCTATGGTATTTAACTTGTATAGCTGAATGGGAAAAGGTCTCCTATCTGGCAACTACATATGAACATAAGAAAGTGCCAGCAGAAGGGGACCATATGATCCATCTACTCTGCCCGTGTGGGCTACCCCCTCACAGTCATTTTTCCATCCTAAGTTTCTGCAGTGCATATCCCATGCTAACTTAAACTTTCTCACTGTCTTTGCTGTCATGAATTCAGGGGAAGACTGTTCCAAGGCTCCACCATCCTTTCGGTGAAGAAAAACTTTCTGATGTTGGTTTTGTATCTACCTCCCTACAGACGCATGCTGTGCCCCCTTGTTTGTGTAAATGACCATTCGCTGAAAAGGTCCTGATTTTTTACTGAATTAATTCTTTTGAGGTATTTGAATGTCTCAATCCATATCCCCACTGTTGGGGGGGGGGGGCAGGGCACAAGATGACCACGGTACTGCTTCACTTCATGCTGCATGCTGCAGGAGGTTTGCTCCTTATTATTCTGAACAATGTTTTTACATGTTTTTAATCATAGCATTGTAATTATGCTGTTTTTATGGCTGAAAAGATACAAAGAAGCTTTTGCTTTGTTGCTACTGTTCCAGCCGCTTGTTCGCTCTGTTTGTTCCATTTGTTGCAATGTTCTAATAGACATTAGCTGAATCAACACCAGTACTATTTATTGCTGCTCTGTGATAGAAGTGGCATTTCTCTAAATACTGATGTACAAGACATGCATGTGGTCTGTGAAGAGTGAGGACTGGTGATAAAGGAAGAAAAAAGTGCCCAATTTTGGAGTCAAGACAATTTCTATAAGGAAAGAAGTGGCTGGAATTATAGCTAGCACACATCATGCTGATAAGTTTGCACTTTAATTTAAAAGGTATGCTAACATTGCCTTGGAGCTGGGGAGGTTACTGGCTACTGAAACACCAAAGTTATTGTGCTCAGAGGAGTGTTCTTTTGTTTTTCTTTTACAGAATTAAATTCTACCAGGATCAGTGATGCAAGGCTGAAGCTGTTGAAGTAAGCTAACAATGTCTGAACAGGAGATTGGGAAGCCAGAAAGCTGAATAATGGAGTACAGCTACTGGTGCTGACCACAGGTGTTTTGTGGAAAATATAAATAGTTTTTCAGTACGGGAGATACAAGTCAGGTCCTAAGTTTGATTTTTTTTCTTAGCTGCATAAAAAACACTACAAGTGTGCAGCACAATTCCCTGGAAAGGTCATCTGTTAAACCTTTCATCCATGAATGGCATCTGATGGTGTACCATCACAACAATGACGCCTAAACAGCAAAAACTATTACAGCAACATAAATCGGCAGGTCATTGTAATGGTCCCAGTTGTACACCGGGACTGCATCTCCTAGTGTTTGGCCCCCTCCTCGAAACACTCCAACTCAGAATTGGTCAACTTAATAGTGGGGGTAGGGGTGGAGGGCAGAGCACCCCACATGATGGCTCCGGGGGACAGCCCCTCAAAAAAAACATATTGTCATACTGATGGCATAATGCAGACAGCATTGTGTCTATCAATGTTAAGGATGTCAATAACTTTGTTGTCATTGCAGCGTGGTAGAGCCACATCTGATAATGGTCTGATAATGGTCACAGGACTTCTGGATATGGAGCCCATTGTTACATTATTTCTGGTGCATTGAGGCTAAAAGTCTTCATTTGAGTGGAATATTGATATTTTGAATGTGTTTGACCCTTCCCCGATACATTTGTCTGCTTGAGACTCCTAATAATGCTATTATAGCTACTTGTGATTTGGAAAATGTTTAAAATATCAGGAGTATTTTTTCTTTGTCCTCTGGTGCTTGAACTTTTGAGGTGTGCACATTACTATTTGGTTACAGCTTATTCTGACTATGAAACTTCAAAATGTTATGTGTTATTAAGCAAGACTCTTTAAACAAGATGAGCCGCTGGATGTTGACTCCTATGTTTGGAACCAACTGTTATATTTTTCCTAAATACCTGAGGCCAAAGAGTACTTGATTGTTGGTTATTTGGCTACTCAGGTTTTGTCAGCTGTGAAAACTGAGTCCAGCTGATGTTTATAGTCTGATTTTGCTGCTATATTCAGACAAATTAAAATTACATGTTCCTGTAAATGAATTTTTAGAGCACTTTTTTACCAAATTATGGACTATAGAGTTTATTGAGCCTTGATCGTTTTAAAATAAATGGACTTCTAGTTAAAAAGGAGCCATAATTCTGCTCAGAGAAAGTGATTATTTTACATTATGCCAAATGTATGTTACAATGCTACTTTAGTATTATTGATTTAATTTTAGCGTATATTAATGTGTGTTTAAAACTCTGACAGCTGGATTCGTTTTTTAAGGAACTCTGCTTGAGTGAGACATCTTGATTTATTTATGATATATTTCCCTTTATAGGTATCTGTTTTTTGTGGAGCCAGAGCGGAATAAGTACTCCTATATTCTACTCCATTTGTACCTTTCCGACTTTGCTTGGTGGGACTCCACACATGGAGCCTAATGTTTTTTGATTGATTAACTTATCCCTCTAAGTCCAAATATTGAGCCAACCTATTGGACTCCTTACTTGGAGCCAAAAAATTATCTGCTTTTACTAAAATTAGGGTGACTTTATGATATTGTGGATACATATTATTTATAATTTTCTAAATAAGCATATAGTTGTAGAAATTTGGTATGTGCTTCTATCTGATAGATCATTTATCTGCTGGGAGGTTAATGATGGCCAGTGATGGCTTCTAGCACAGGAGATGGCCGTTCGACTGCCCTGTGCTTTTCTATCATAATCTGTTAGGACAAAATGCCCCATAATGGGTGGATGTGACATGGGTTATGCCTCAGGAGTAGCCAACAGGAGTGGCTGGATTGAGGTTAATTCAATGGGGCACAGAGTAGCATGAGTTTCATGGTGCCCCTATGGATGTGCTCAATCCCAGTATGTCTGACTGGCCATCAGGTAGGTGCAGATGGGACATGGTGTGAATGGATGGATCCTAACTGTGACATGGAGTTCCACAACATGCCTCAATAGTGGCTGACTGGAGTGGCTGGATTGGGGATTGGTCTGTGGGACACAGAGCAGCATGCGCTGCATGGTGCCCCAAATGAATATGTCCCCATAGCTAGCATGTCCCACTGGCTACAAGGTAGGCATAGCTGGGATATGGTGTGATCTGACGGGACCCTCTTGTAACATGTTGTCACATTAGGCAACTCATTAATGGCTGACTGGAGTAGCTAGTTTGGAGATGGTCTGTGGGTACAAAACAGTGTGCACTACATGGTACCCCTCAAGGATTTGCCTCATAGATTCAGTGTGTCCAACTGGTTACTAGGTGGGCATAGACAGGACAGGATGTGATTGGGTAAAGTAAACTCTGTGGGACAGATTAATCTAACACGGTGCCGCCTTGCCGTATCTCTGTCTTATTTCCCCACATTTTGAAGGTTAGCCTGGACTGATCTTTGTCTGGGTCTGAAGAGGTTAGAATTAGAATGGGTCCTCCTCAAGAAGAAAATGAATTAACAAGACCTAGTGAAATACAAAAATTAAAATGATTTTCAAGAAAAAAGTAAAGTTTGTGGCGTATATTACAGTCTATAATTCATTTGTTATTCTATAACATTAATCAAGGAATAAATTAACTTGAGAAGTATATTTAACAATTGTTTGACATTTAAAGATATCTTTGGCATTTCTCTTGCCTGCTACCTTGCTATCAAATGCATGTAGAACTGAACAGATCTCTGCTTATTATTCAGTATACCATAATTTGTTGAGAATACACTGATATTGTTAGGTATATTTAATTTTAAATATTGATGTGTCTTTTTATTATGCACCATATTTGTAATTACCTTTTTCTATGGTCGAACAAATAAACCTTACTTACCACTTACTGCTAAAAGAAAAATATCCTCCCTGTCCATCCTTCTTAACAGTGAGTACATCTTGAGATGGTTGAGTCTTGACTCGTAGGGTCCTTGAGGAAGTCTGTGAATCATCTTCGTAGCTCTCATCTGAATGGTCTCCAGACGATCCTTTTCTTTCTTGAGTTGTGGTGTCCGGAATTGGATGCAATACTTTAGGTGCGACCTCCCCAAGAACCTGTGCAGCAAGATTATCACCTCACTTTTTGTACTTGTGATACCAGTGCCTATGCATCCAAGGATGCCTTGTTAGCTTTCTGTGCCACCTTTTTGCATTGCCTGATTGTCTTGAAACCATCAGATATGAGTGCTCCTAGATCCTTCCCAATCTTAGTTTCTGTCAGTTGTTCCCCTCCTAAGGAATATTTCCTTCCCGGGTTTTTTCTCCCCAGGTGCACAACTTTACACTTCTTGGCGTTGAAATTCAACTGCCATTGTTTTGACCAGTCATTCGGCTTTTTTAAATCAGATTCCATTCCTGTGGCCCCTCTTTTATGTCTACTCTATTGCAGAGCTTGGTGTCATCTGGAAACAGACATACCTTTCCCTCCAATCCACCAGCAATGTCGCTGATGAATATGTTAATTAGTATTGGCCCCAGTACTGATCCCTAGGGGACTCCTCTGGTTACCCCTCCTTGCTCTGACAGAGTACCATTTACCATGACATTCTGGGTTCTCCCCTGGAGCCAGTTCCTAACCCAGCTGGCTATTTTATGCCCCTCTCCATTGTGTTTCAACATGTTTATTAGTCTTCTGTGTGAAATGGAGTTGAATGCTTTACTGAAGTCCAGATACACTATGTCTTCTGCTCCACCCTGGTCCACCATTCCTGGTAACCCAATCAAAGAAATCAATTACATTTGTCTGGCATGGCCTCCCTGCTGAGATGCCATGTTGCTTTGGGTCCAGTTTTCCATTTGCTTCCATATATTTCACTATTCCTAATGTTTCCATGATTTTTTTCCATCACTGAGGTGAGGCTGACTGGACGGTAGTTACCAGCATCTTCCCTGTTCCTACTTTTGTGCAGGAGTACCGCTATGACATGTTTTTAGTCATCTGGGACTCTGCCACTCTCCATGGACTTATTTAAGAGGACTGCTAATGGGGAGACAAGTTCCTCTGTGAGTTCCTTCAGTATTCTTGGGTGGATACTGTCAGGTCCCATTGCTTTGTTGTTTTTTAATTTGTTCAGTCCTTTTAGGACCCTTTATTTCATGAAGGGATTTGTGTGAGCTTCACTGGTTGGAGTCCTTCATTTCCTAGTACCGGCTCACTACCCTGTTCCTCTTGTGTGAAGATGGAGCAGAAGTATTCATTCAGAACCTCTGCCTACTTGTTGCCAGTCTTCACATTCTGCCTCTCTCTGGTTCTCAACCAAACAATACCCCCTTTGTTTTTACTTTTCTCCCATACGTATCTGTAAAAGGTTATATCCCCCTTTTAAATACCTTCAGCAATTCTTTCTTCTGTTCATGCTTTGGCTATCCTAATTGCCTTCCCTGCTTCCTTGAGCCTTGCCTTGTGTTACTCCATGTCACTGTCCCTCTTTGTCTGTTTGTAACCTTTGAAAGTTTATTTTTTCTCCTTTATACTGAGAGCAACTTCCTTAGAAAACCAAAGAGTGTTTCTCCTCTTCTTAGGTTTACCAAATCTGTTTGTTGCATTCTGCTGTGGCCAGAATCATTTCATCCTTTATGGCCTTCCAGCTTTCCTCCATGCCCCCCCCCCTTGCAACATCTTTGAGATGTTTTTTAATGCACATTTTCATTTTGACATAGTCAGCCTTTCTGAAGTCCAAGATCTTCAGTTTTGTGTGACTTGCGTCCTCTGTCCTTTTGACTGTGAGCTAGACTGACCTATGGTCTCTTGAGACTAGATTGATTCCTACCTTTCTGTGATCCTGGTACTGTTTGGTAGTAATATGTCCAGGATTGCATGTTCTCTGGTGGGTGACTCCACAAACAGTTTTAGTACTGCCCCTTTTAGAACTATGAGGAATTATCTGTTCCTTTCCGATGAAGCCATATTGGAGGACCAATCTATATCAGGCAAATTGAAGTCTTCAATGAGCAACAAGTTGCCTTTATCAGCCATCATTAGGAAGGTTTCCAGTAGCTCTTTGTCTCTATCTAACTGTTGAGACAGGGATCTGTAGATCACACCCACTCACTTGGGGGACTTTTCCCCAGCTCCAAGGGTGATCCTTAGGTCTTCAATCTCAGTGTTTGCCATCTGTACCTCTGTGGCCTTAATTTCTTCCCTTACATAGTTAGCCTCCCCCTTCCTTCTGTTGCTGTCTCTCCTGTACAGAACGTACCCTGAGATAGTAACATCCCAGGTATGGTTCTCACTGAACCAAGTCTCTGTTACAGCTACCATGTCAAGGTTAGCCTCTGCCATTATGGCAGTGAGGTCTAATATCTAGTTTACGAGACTACAGGCATGGCAAGCAAAAACTGACTTTTGATATTTCAGAATCTAATGAACTGTGTGTGTATACTGAGTCAACTAAATTTTGAGAAGGATAAAGAAATGTAGACTTAAGTGACATCGCTCACCCAGGTTAATCCTGTATTGCCAGAAAAAAAAAATCTAGGGGGACATTGGGAAAAACCAATAAATTAGAGAATAAAATGGATCAACCATCTGATGTCAAGTGGTGCAGTGCCCATAGATTGTTGAGGGCACTGGCCAAGATATAATCTATAAATTGTGACTGTTGGGTAATGTAAATGGAAGGGGACAGTTTAAAACACAAAAGGAAGGTTTCACAAATGTTTGCCACAGGCTGTGACAATGGCAGCTTGCAGCAATGGCCCCTGCATCTTGGACCCTGCACCCAATGCAGAAATGAAAAGGATCCAGAAGCTTGAGTCCTGCGACTTGTGATAGCTGTGCAAGGTACGGCACAGCTCCCAGGTATGCTGCAAGCCACAGGATGGGTTAGGTGGCAGAAGTGCCAGCTGACAGGGGCTGTGGTAGCCCATGCCCACCCCAAATCCCCATATGGTTTGGGCCCTAGTCCCATTCACCCTTGACATGAATACCCCCAAAACACAACTGCTCTGGTAGCCCAGTGGTCCCCACCCCCTCCACACACCACACACCCTCCAGGTGGAGTCAATGACTGGCACAGCCCACCTCTCACCACCATGGCCAGCCACTGACGGAGCATTGCCGGGAGCACATACAGTAATCATACATGCTTTGTGAACAGCAGCAGCTGTCATTCACATAGAGCCTATGGTTACTGTACATAATCCCAGCAAAGCTCAATCAGCAACTGGCCATGTTGGTGAGAGCTGGACTGTGCCAGTTACCAGCCGGATGTGGGTGGGGGGGAACAGGGTGTGCTGGAACTGCTGGAGGGGTGGGAGGACCACTAGACTACCAGAACCATACTGGACCTGCCATGGAGGGGGGATCTTGCTCCAGGGCATGTTGGGGGGACAGTGGGTATTTGGGTATTTGGGTGGCTCCAGACATGAGTGGGGATCTGGGCATATGCGGGTGTTCCAGATACCCATCTAGGCACAGTGGGTGCCATAAGCTGGGAACTGGGGCTGTGAGGGCTATAGCCCACAGAGGCTATAGCGCTGTGGCACAGTGGCAACCCCTGTGGATGACAAAGACCACTTACACCACCTCATAGCTAGCATAAGTGGTCCTTGACAGATGTCCACCGGGAGTTGTTTCTGAATCCCAATGTGGAATGTAGCAGCCACCCTTAGTGAATAAGGTGCAACTGCTGCCATAAAACCCCTTATGCCATGTCGCAAGGGGGTTTCAGGTGCATTGGACCACTTGGGTGCAGGCAACCTGCAGCATGTCACAGGCTGCCTTTGTGAATCTCACCACTACTCAACTCAGGAAGCAAGTGCTACTTGCACCATTTATTTTGACGCAAGTTGCCTTGAGTCCTGAATTGCCTTTTGTGAATCCAGCCCAAAGTGTCCACAACCATCTCTAAATTCAATAGCTTGAGTTTATCTATATGATGGGACAGTGCTTTTGCCTTTGATCCATTCACATATCTGGAATGTGTAGTACGGTATGGGCTGCATGCCCATTGGCTCACACTGTGAACCAATGGGCATACAGCCCTACCTACGGTGTCAGTCGGCGAGTGGCGGGGCAGCAGGCGGGTGGGGTGCTGCTGCCCGCCACTGACCCAGGGGCGGGTGGGGAGGGGGTACCGCCGACCACCAGGAATATTGGACTTAATTGTTTTAATACAAATGCCCGCGATTGGGCTGCAAGCGGTCCACTGGACCACTAGGGATATAGGACATGCTTTATTATATACTGTAGAACTATTAATGGTTACGTAAAGTTTATATCACGCACCTGCATTTGAATCTGTGATTGAGCAAATGTAATATCGCGCATTGCTACTGGCTGCCACTAAACAGTGTCTTCCTCTAGTTTTAAAATATGTGTACACTTTTAGCATGTTTTCCCAGCATCTGTTAATTCGCTTTTTGAAGTGGTGTACATATAGCAGGAAAAGCACTTATAGACCCATTCCCCCTCTGCAGTTTGTAACTTCTTTCCCATCTTCTAGTGTGCTATAGTGTACAAGCTATGCCACACAAAATGCACTATGATAAAGAATTTACTTACTTACAATAATATCCCTGCATACACTGCGTAACACACGGACACATGCAGACACCCTGCCCATGCTAGCCCCACTCGCACAGGGCTCATCTTAAATGCTAGTGGTACTCGGAAGCTGTGTTAGGTCACATGATCCTCTCTTCCTACTCTAGCACAAGAAAACTCTCTACCTGGTGCAATCCCCATACTTTTGTACACACTGACTAATAAAAGCTACTGCAGTTCTCTATTTACTGTCACTGCTAAAAATTAACACAGGTTGTACACCAGTAGTGCAACGAGCAAAATGACAGGTAGTGGTGTACTTCCCTAGGAGTCTAACCGACTGAAACGAGCGCCATTTCCCTAGAAACTGTACCATGTGGTCAGCTGAAAAATGAAAGGAATGACTGCTGTAAAACTAATATCATGCTTAAAGGGAAAGCACAATTATAGTGATATTTTTTTTACAGTGATCATTAATAGTTCTACAGTACCTAAGCCCATGATCGGACGTGTAGCAGTCCACTGGCCCACCAGTGATCTGGGATGTTATTTAACACTACATATGGCCATGATCGGGCAGAGGGGCTCATTGCTGCACTGTGCAGGTGGTGTCGGTCCCCAACAGCTGCTCCCTGGTAGGGCGCCAGGCACAAGTCACCGGGGATCAGCGCACCTGCATGCAAATGGGGCCATAATGACATGCAAATGGTGCCATTTGCACCTTGCATACATTATAGCCCCATTTGCATGTGCACTTTTGAATGTCATGGTTGTTAAGCATAGCTCAAGGGACCTTGCGCTAGCGCATCCTCCTGCTCCACTCTGGCCACTTGTGCTGGTACAGTGCCACTGCACCATGTGCACTGCAGGTGGCCAGAGTGCGATATTCAATGATGCTGTGCCATGATGCAGCTCTGTTGAATATCACCCAGTCAACGCCCCTTCACAGCCAAGTTGCTCTGTGCCCAGGCTTGCACCACAGCCTGGCACAGTCTGAATATCTGGGCCAATGAGTTCATTGCTGTGAAAATCACAGCTATCACTTGGTCAATCTACCCCTCATCAGGTTGATGAAGTTTCTTTCTGGACAGATCATTCAACTCAGAACACTCAGCCACAAAGTCTCAGAGAGAGCCTGCCTGCTTTTTCAAGTTAGATAGTGGATTCTGAGAAACCTGCTTCCACAGACAAATTAGACAAATCTTCACCAGCCTTCAACTGGTTGAGTATTGAATATTTCTTCTGAACCATGTAGCCAGATCACTTCATCCTCACAGAAGGTTAGCACTATCAGTAATGTACCTGGTAGATGTGTACCTGCACCTGTATTTGTATCTTTATCTGCTTAATTAATATTAATTTAGAGAAAGGGCGCAGGGGAGTGAGGAGGACTATGAGCATGTCAGTAGGACTGAAACTGACAGAAGTAGCAGAGATGCTCATCAAATGATTTCTTTCAATTTCAGCTCTGACAGTTGTGAGCCCAGAGCAGCATTCATTACAACTAGGAATTAATCATAGCGGTGTCAGTTATAGTGAGGAACTGCTGCATCGTGTTAAAGTCATAATATAGACTACTAGCCTACTGTATTTATTAAACTCATGTTGGTTCTTTGTGTTGAAATCCACTACCCATCACATATTGATAGCCCACCACTGATTCATATCAAATGCTGCCAGAAAGATGAATTAAAAGATGTGCAAAGTATTTTGTTATTCCCAGTTGGAGGGAGGTAGTGTGAGCAAAAGTCCATTATAGACATTAGGTCTCTGCATAGGCTAGGATTTACACGCAGACTAGACAGATGAAGGGTATTTTTTCTGTCATCATTTTCTGTTTCTATATTTAAGATCAACTTGGGATTCAGTTATGAGGCTTTAAGACTGGTTTAGTGTTTATTTATGTATTTATTTAATGTCTTCTGCGCAGAGATAGTCTATTTTACATTAGTGTGCAATTTTCAAAAGTATCTCAGGGAATATGAACTGAAACAATAATGACACATGTTACAAAGTTATACCACTAAAGCAAAATATATATTATACAGACCACTAAGAGGAAATAAACACTTTGATAAATAAAATATAAATCCAACACTTACAGTAGGTATAGTGGATGCGATGTTGATTTAAATAGAGGAATTGATGCAGTAGCCTTTACATTTTCAGAAAATGTACTATAACAGTAGGAAGGCAGTAGCAGACTACTCTTTTCACATAGTTTGCATGGTTACATAGTAACAGAGGTAGTAACATATCTAGTTATGTGGTTCTTGGAATAACAATACGAATACCTCTGACTTGGGATATTATCTGGTGGGTACTAATTGTCTGAGCAAAACATTCACAAAGATTGCCAGGGGACATTTACAGCTGATCAGTGGTACAAGAATTACAAGGGGTACCCATAGGAAGTCAGCCCACCCATCTCTGAAATGAGGCTCTGTAGCTCAAGCAGCACTGCAAGTGATTGGGAACAAGAGCCCTTTTTAAAAATGGGGCTCCCATAACTCCAAAGCTTATTAAATATAATTCCATCAATTATAATCAACACATTTGTAAACTAAACAGGCATCATCTAGCTCATGCTGCATTCCAATGAGAGATCTCAGGGGTGATCCTGATGATCGCAGCAAAGCTCAAACATATACAGGCTGTCAAACATTATTGCAGTCTTGCTCAGCAGTAAAGAACTATTACTCTGGCTGTAAACTATCAATACATTGCAGTAAAGAGAGTGGATATTGCTTTATGAAAACCTTTTTCACATTGTAGTCAAATCAGTGGTGATTTGGTGTCTGATGAGCAGCAGTTTCTCATGTAGTTTTGTGAATTTGGTCTACATTATGTGTATCAAAGGGTTTTCAAGGTTAAGCCAAAGAAAGTTTTTTTTTCAGTTTAATACACTTTATCAAAGTAGGATTTTTAATGGGAAGGAAACAATGTATGTAAACCGTAGGGCTCTATACAACCAAAACTTAGACAAACAGATTAATCTTAAAAATAAATAATCTTTAACATAATGCAAGTATAGGACAGCCCAAATAAATAAATACCTGATAAAAGCATAGGCCTCTTAAGTGAGAATCCTTTTATTGTACGTACAGGAGATACTGTATATCTGTTTTCTATAATCACAATAAAGCCCACAAACAGTAAATCAACCTTTATAAAGAAATATGCTAGTTAAATTATTTAAACATCTTTGCATAAAATGTTGATATATTATCTTCAGGTAAGGTTAAATAATAAACCTGCGAAATGAATAATTTGCTGTGTCCAAATTTTTGCCACTGAAGTGTATTCAGTGCAGCCACCTAAATGGAATAATGGAACTGATCATGTAAGAGGGATACATTTACTGTATCCTAACTCTTTGTATTTAACAGGATTTTCTGTAATAATGGCTTCATTTTATTTTAGGATACAAACCATTAAAGAGATGCTAATTTACAATGGAGTCATAGTTGATCATGCAGTAGAAGTTACAGGACATTCCAGCTTGTCAGTGCAACAGCTCTACCATTTGTGGCACCAGGGAGTAGAGTGTGGTAGGTAGCGTGCCAGGGGGAAGAAGACTGAACATCCCAGTGGATGCTCTCTTCTTCTAGGGAGGGAGGATCTGGTTGACCACAGGTGGAAGTGCAGCGGAGGTGCAGAAGGGTTGAGGGAACATCAATTGGGCACATCCCAATCACACATAATGTGTATGAGCATTGAGCCCCTAGCACATGGACACCCGAGTGACAGGACCACATAACAGGACCACAGAACACAAAAAACACTTTGGGGGATGATCCCAGACACATTCAAGTCCCATACCCTGCCACTGTCATCTCTCTCCACTCCCACAGAACTTTTAAATTCAGTATGTACTGAAAAGAAGTTGGGTAGTGTGACTCTGGCTAGGCGAGGCTGTACAACAGCAGGTAAGCCTATGGATTTGAAAGTGGCAGGCTCATAGGAAAAGAGAGATAGGCCCAGACTAGATTTTGTTTCTAAACTTCAACAAAATGTCATAATAAATTGTATATTACAAGATGATGGATTGTGTATGTAAAGAATAAACATATTACTTTGTAACATTCACAGTAGTTTGTCTAAGGATTTAGGGTTGGTCAGTTTGGTATGTAGTTTGCATTTAGGGAAGGGAGCTCTGATTAATAAGTACCAAATGAAATGTCGAACTGCAACTCAGAGTCTTAGTCAGGAGGACTTAATGTATGAGTAAAAGTGACTAGAGAATTTGAGTACAGTGACCATTCATTAATTATCCTCTGTCAGGATATTATCCAACTCTCTTTCACAGCTACAGTACTGCTATAAAAAAATGTAATCCTCTTTGTAGTGTCTTCTCTAGACTACATTCTCTCATCTGGTCCATGCTGTGAACCACACATTTTATGAGAAAACTTAAATGACAAATTGAAAAATTAAACAAAGCTATGTGGGTAGTGTAGCTAGATAATGTAGATAGCATAGATAAGGCTTCTTAATTTCTATACCTCAGTCAAGAAATTTATGTGCAGTAAAAATAACTAACATTGGTAATAATGCACATATAGGACACAGCTGGTTATTCTATAAAAGCATCAAAATTATCCTGACCAAATTAATAAAATGGAAACCCAAAGTTAACCTCTTACTCATGACAGGCAGTGTGATGTAGTTTCGGTATCTGCATAGCTATATAAGCTGTATTATTAGTTTAGTACTACACCACCTAATGTTTTTGTTGTAGGAGTGGTTCTGGAGGACTGGAGGAGGGCAGATGTAGTCCTGCTTCATAAAAGTTGTAGCAGGGAAGAGGCTGGTAACTATTGGCCACTTAGTCTGAAATCAGCGGTGAGGAAGTTCAGGGAGTCACTGCTAAAAGTAACGATACTGGGGTATCTTATATCTAATGGGTTACAGGACCCAAAGCAGCATTGATTCATGGAGGGGGAGGGCATGTAAAACAAATCTGATAGAATTGATTAACTAGGCAACCATGAAAATAGATCAGGGTGGGGCAGTGGACATAGCCTACTTAGATTTGATTATGACATTCAACATTGTACCACATAGGAGACTCATAAGGAACTGGGCAGCTTATCCAGTGGGTCCTAAGGTACTAAACTAGGTAAGAAATTGATTAATGGAAAGGTGACAGAGTGTGTTGGTAAACTGAATTCACTCCAGCAAAGGGAGGGTGACCAGTGGGGTGCCTCAGGGCTCAGTACAGAAATGAGTCCTTTTTGTCAGCATGTCAGTGTGACTCAGTTGGTAGCACATTTGCCTCTGGGCCAGAGGGTTGTGAGTTCTAGTCCAACATTGGGATAGGGATCATACCTAAATGCTGGCACCTGAGTGCAGTATTGGGGGTGCTGTACTGTTGAGGTGTGGCATCCTTCAGATGAAATGTTAAACTGAGGTCCCTTCTACCCATCCTGGTGCTGTCCTGTTGGGTGTCCAGGTTGTAGTAAAACAACACAAGCCACTTTTCACAAAGTGTAGGGGAATTTTTATTAACACAAGAAATTATACAAAATCAGCTAAGTAATCATATATAAAATCAATGTAAGAAAATCAGAGAGGATGAAACAAACCATATGTGCCCAGAAAACTAGAAAGGACAAGGTGAGAGAGTAACAAGCATGTAGAAAGAAAAAAAAAGAAGAACAAAAAAGTAAAAAGCATTATATTGCATACTAATAACTGTAAGGAATAAACAAAATATGCCAGAACCAATAATAACAAAAAATTCATGGTGGCTTGAAGATATCAGATATAGGTTCATAGGTTCATAGGTTCATAGAAGTGTACGAGCAATGAAGGCATATGTAAGGATGCCCATTGTATGCTCGTCACCCATATGTCCTATGTGTGGAAATCAAACTTTTTGTTTCCCATATGTTTATCCAATCTTTGCTTAAAGGTATTTAAATTATCACTATTAACGACACTTACAGGTAAGTTATTCCACAAACCCACAACTCTGTGTGAAAAATAGACTCCTTCTAGTGGATATACATTTTTCTCCAATGAGTTTATAACCATGACTCCTAGTTGATTTGACGTTGGAGGCAGTAGTAAGTCCAACTGTGGTTCTTAAATAATAATTTTTTAAGGTTTGATATACCAATATTAAGTCACCCCTTATTTGTCTGTATTTTACAGAAAATAGGTTAAGTTTTTTTAATCTATCTTCGTAACTATTACTATGTAAAGATGATACTTTTTTAGTGAATTTATGCTGAACACCCTTAGCGAGTTTTAAACCCCTTTAGAAGTTAGTGCACAAAACTGAGAGCAGTATTCCAAGTGGGGACATACCAGACTGGTGTAGAGTGGCATAATAACCTTGGAGTCTCTACTTTTGGTATTTCTTAAAATAGAGCCAATTATTTTATTACATTTTTTAACTTTAATTATATTATTTTTTTTTTCGAAAGTTAATTTATCTGAGATTATGACACCCAAATCCTTTTCTTCCAAAATACTTTTTAGATAAACATTGTTTAAGGAATAATTGAAGGGATGTTATTTTTGCCCAAATGTAAGACTTTACATTTGTCAACATTAAAAAACATACCATAAGCCTTTGCCCAGTTTGATAGGTTGTTTAAATGATTTTGTATGGAGCATTTATCATGAAAGGTGCTTACCAAACTACCAATTTTACAGTCATCAGCATATTTTGCGACCCATATCTTATCAGTAGTAGGCAGTGTAGAGACCATAATATTAAACAGTATCGGACCCAGGACGGAGCCCTGGGGAACACCACTAGTCACCACACCTCATGAGACAGGTGACCCTTGACTGATACCTGTTGAGTTCTGTTTTCCAACCATGACTGTATCCAGTTTATAATATGAGGTTGCAACTTAATTTTGACAAATTCTTGTAGTAAGACTTTATGTGATACTTTATCAAAAGCTTTGGAAAAATCCAAAAATATTACATCTACCGGAATACCCAAGTCCAAGGCAGTGCGTACTGGTTCAAAAAAATGTAGTAGGTTGGTCATAACTGATCTTTCAGTCACAAAACCGTGTTGAAAGATATCTACTATTTTATTTCTTTCTAAATGATCTATAATATGGGCTTTAAGCAAGCTTTCCATAATTTTGCCTATGATGGAAGTCAGGCTTATGAGCTGATAATTGTTAGGGTCATGTCTGGATCCACCCTTATATATGGGTGTAACTATAGCCTCCCTCCAAGCCTGAACAACTTTACCTTCTCTGATTGATGAATTAAATAACACAGCTAGAGGACCAGAAATTGAATGACTAATTTTTTGTAAAAATCTGGGTGGAATACCATCAGGACCAGGAGAGCTGTTTGATTTTAAAGATCTAATTTGTTTTGCAAACTCCATTTTTGTAAAAACAGGAAAACTAGAATTATTTACTAGAAGAGGCGTATTTACAGCTTCCTTAGTTTCGAAAACTTTTAGAAATGTCTCATTTAGAATTGTAGCAGTAGTTGTTTCATCTAAAATAGGTATATCATTGATGTTAAAGGGTCCAATTGTATGATTTCTTTCTTTCATGGAACCAATATAATTATAAAATTGTTTTTTGTTGTCTTTAACTTTAGTAACTAAATTGAATTCAATTTTAGATTTAGATGATTTAACCATGTGTTTTAATTTTTTGGCTGCAATTTTGTATTTTTCCAGGAGACTGTTGGATTAACTTTTTTATATTTTCTATATAGTTTCCTTTTTTTTTTAAATTGTTTCTTAATTTTTGAGGACCACCAAAGAGGGACACATTTATTGTTGCAGTACTTCATTCTATAAGGAACCCAATTTGAGAGACAAATATTGATTTTGTTATTAATTAAATCCCAAATTTGTAATTAATTTAGGTTATTTAGTTCCGTCTCCCAATTCCATTTAGATAAAAAATCATTTATTTTTTATAGTTTGCTTTATTAAAGTTTTTGATTTTAGTAATGCCATTTGTGCTTGGAAAGTCTGCTATGTATGCATAATTGACCATGCAGTGATCACTATCACCCAGAGGAGGAAGTATTTTGATGTTATCAATTTTCTCATTAACATTGGTGAGTACAATATCGAGGATATTGTTACCACGGGTAGGTTTATTAACTATTTGTTCTAGGTTAGATTCAAGAAAAGTATCCATAAACATCTTTTCAGTATGTGAAGCTGATGTATAATTGTCCCAGTTGACAGATGGAAGATTGAAATCACCCATCAGTATATAGGGAGTATCAATGTGTACCTCAGATATTTCTTCTATTAAACTTTGATTTTCATCATTAGTTAAACTAGGAGATCTATATATTAGCCCAATTACTAGTGGACTATGGGGGAGACAAATGTTGACCCATAAGCTCTCATTATTACTTGTTTTAATTTTAATTGTGTTTGCTTTCAAGTGTTCATCAATGTATAATACAACACCTCCTCCCTTTTTATTTTCATTTCGGTTTTTGTAAAACTTATTATATCCCTTTATGTCAGTGTTCCAGTCTTCATCCTTATACCAAGTTTCAGTAACTCCACAAATTGATATTTTTTGTGCTTGAAGGATGTAAGTAAGTTCTTCTATTTTGTTGCGTAGACTTCTGGCATTAGTTAATATAATATTTATATTTGGTTTAGAAATGACAACAGTAGTGTTCGTTTGGGGTAATTTATGGTTGATTATGGATGCAGGGTTTGAAGAATAGTTGAAAAATTGAGGTTCAAGAGTTGTATCTAGAACATACAACTACCCCCTTGCTGGAAGTTTAAACAACTATTGATAGAATGCACTATGCTTTCACCCAATAGCCTACTACCCCTCCTGCTGAGATGGAGTCCATCCCAACAATAGAGGTTTGATTTACCATAAAAGTCCTCCCAGTGAGTTGCACATTGTATATCTTCTTTAAGACACCAACATCTCAACCAATTATTTATTTCTCTCATTTTACATTGTTGGGAAAGATTTGCTCTTGGAATAGGCAAGATTACAGATAGGACTACCTCACATTCTAAATCCAATAATTTGTTTGTTAATGCAACATAATCTTCTTTTAGTTTTTGAGAAGAATCCTTTAGAACATTGTTGGCTCCTATGGAACTATTACCAAAGGTTTAAAACCTGAGTTTTGTAAGATGTTGCTGGACATCTCTGTGATGTCAGTAATGCCAGCACCCCTGAAGCTTGAAAGAGTTCTATTTGTGTTGTCAGGGTTGCAAATGAGTCTATCAATATGTTTGATGATAGAGTATCCTAACACTATAACCTGTCTTTTTGTGCAAACATCATATCGATTTAGGTCCAAGTTGTCACAATTTTCTAGTGAAATCAATGGATTTACATCAACTTGGTCATGCTTTTTGGCCTCTCTGGTGTCAGTAACATTTTGTAGATTGCTGGGAAAAAGAAGTGAAGAATTAAACTCTGCATTTGAAAGATTCATATTTGTTATAGTAAATATTGGGTTTTCTATATTTTCAAAATTTTCAGAAATGGGGACACATATTGTTTCTGGATCATGGCCTGTTTCTGAGATTACGGTTGCCACCCATCCCGTTTCCCACGGGACAGTCCCAATTTCTGAGGTCCCGTCCCGTCTCCTGCCCCCCCGTGGGACACCAAATGTCCCGCTTTGCACCCCGGCCCCTACCTGGCTAGTATGGAGCATGTCCTGTCCTGTCCTTCGATTGCTTCTTGTTCACCTCACGAGTCCACGGAGTAGCGTAGCGAGCCATCCCTATGGGCTGCAGCAGCGAGCATTAGTCATGGGAGTGGGAGGTGGTGGACAGTCTGGCGACACTCGACTGGGGCACTGGGCTACTAGTTTAGGTTTGCAGCGAGTCCGGCGATGCGACTACCATAGGAGACAACGAGTCCCTTTGTTAGCCCTGTGGTTTCGCGGGCAATGGTGTGGGAGGAGCCCAGGGGGGTGTCATCTTGACGTCTTTGTCATCTTCCCAAGTTCCCGACCCCCATTCCCAACCAATCAGGTCCGACTCTGGCACTCTGCTGAAGTGGCGTCACGGCGTGCGCAGACTAGTGTCTGGAGGGAGTCAGCCAGTCAGTGTGCTGGTTTTTTTTTCGTTCCCGCCCCCACCAGGGTTCTCAATCAGGTCCGCTCAGCTCGCATCTCCGATGACTCACTGCTGCTTTGATGACGAGTCATCTGGGGGTGTGGTTATCCACTGGCAGCATGTTTAAATGCCGGTGTTGCCAGTGGGATAGGGATAGGAGCTGGTGTTTCCTTTTGGAGCTGGAGGACAGGACTGCTTGCGATCGGATTCGGAATCGGATGAGCAACTACTAGAGCGGAGAGAAGTAGAACAGAGATGGAGACGAGGATGAGGAAAATAAGAGCGCTGCACTGAATTGGAGTCGAGACGCTTGACCGAAGGAAGAGGCAGCGAGAGGGTGGCATGCAGTCTGTCTCAGTCACAACAAGTACCAGGCTCGAGGCTCTCAGGACAGGACAAGGAAGGAACAAGGTGGCCAGGACCATCAGAAACAGCAGACAGAGCAGACTGACTTTGAATTTGTCTCACTCTCCAACAACTAAGTCTGAAGAGGAAGAAAGGGACTGGAGAAGACAAGTTCACAATAAGAGCTGTAATCACTGTCTGCCCAGAACTTTAAGATCAGCATTCCTTGTTTGCCTTATTGCCTATTGCCTGTCAGTCACTCACTTCCAGTCTGAACTACTGCTGTCTGCTACCACCAGAGAGGTCAAGAGGAGGTTATTGAGTTCAACAAGCATACCTACCACCTAAGGAGTGAATTCTGCTGCAATAAGCCAGGTATGTGGGCTTCTAGCCGAGCCAGCATTTTTTTTTCCCTGCTGTTCTAGTACATTAAATTAAATGGTATGTGATGTGTGTACTCAGGGGATTCAGAAGAGGGGAATGTGACTGTACTTGGCAGAATTAATTTTTTAGTCAGTTGTGTTATTGAAGCACTTGTTTGAGGTCAGTTTCTTATTCTGCAGTGTAGACATGTTTTCACCATGTGAAACCAAACCAGACACTTTTTTTTTGTTGTTGTTGTTTGGTTTTTTTGTAAAACGCTGGGCTTATGAACTATTGGTACTTGCCTGCATGCTACTCAAAATACTGGTAGATTTCTGTGTCTGGCTTGTAAGATTTTCATAGCCCTGCTGAGTGCTGACTTGTACTGGAGAAGGCAAGACTTCAGTATGTACACCATCTGGACCAGTGGAAATACCATCTGTAGTGCTGGTAAATTTTCACTAGCCCGGCTTCTGGCTGTGCATGCTAATCAATATAGCACTGATTTTTCCCCTGGTGCCTGGTAGGTAGGTCATAGAAAATAATAGTTAAATTATTGGGCAAAGGGCACAATTCATGCTCCCTTCTAGCAGAAAAACTGTTTTTGCTGGTTTGCTTTTACAGCCTTCTTAATTGTTAGCATGACAGCCATAGATGCGATTGATTTTCCCCTGCTGCTGTGTTTTGTCTTGTGTGCCAAATACAGTTACAGGTATGGGCTAGCCATGATAAACTGACAATTTCTGCACCATGTAGTTGCCTCTGGGTGGGCAGGCATATGTAATTTCTTTACAATAATTTGAAACATAATTATTGGGGAAAAGACTGGCCCGGGCCCTTTCTCTTGCATGATTCTCTGCTGAGAATGTCAGCATGGCTCGGTGCCTGTAATCGGTGTTAACAGCTGTCATACTGAATCTGAATGCTGCTGTTTGTTCCAGTCCCCAGTGTCATACTGGATAATGCCATGAATGTAAAACAAGTGGCACGTGGTGCCTGTGAACGTAGCCTTTATCTATTATGACATACTGCTTGCTTAGCCTGCTGTTGTGTTTCTTGGCATGTCTGCTATTGGAATTATAATGAGTCATTGTGACAGATGCATGCCAGGGGAAAATTAATCATTCACGTACTGCAGATAAAACTAGTTTACTAGCCTGGGTGCTGAAAAAATAGAATTCTAATGTGTGCTAATATATTTCAGGGATCTGTTGTTACATAGACTGGAGCTACCAGTCTTGCCACAGATTCCCCTGAGATAGAATAATGTAAAGGTACGGTTTCTTTTTGCATCTCAAGATTGTCAGAGCCCACATGTGCCCACCCACACTTATCCAGATACCACACCATATTTACATTATTTGATGGCAAATAGAAATATTTTGAAAACACAGGCCTGATTCTATGGTAAAATGTTATGGTGTGGTGGCTGGGGCTCCAGCTAGAATTTGGTGGGGTGTTTTAGCTGTCTGTCATTGGCGTTTGGAGCATCACTGCTATGTTTATTTTGTTGTTAGCTGGATCATTCAAACCAAGGCTCACTGGATGTACATTGCTCACACACATGTCATTTGTAATTAGTCAATGGAAACCCTGTTGTCATTATTTTCAGTCAGTATGTCTAGCTTTGTTTGGCAGTGTGTTTCTTGCATTATGCTTCCAACATGAGGGCCAACTTTTCAAGGCCCATGAAATGAGATTGCATGCTGTTAACTGCCTCCATACCTGTTGTTGTGGTGCTGTATTTGTCACAACCTGTAGCCATAATGGCTGGCTTGTCTCTTTTGGTGCTTTGTCTGGCTGCCATGTAAGGTGAAGTTGCACTGCGCTTTCAGACAATGATTGGCACACATCTTATAGTTTCTCCACAGAAGATAAGATTCATATTGCAACAGTTAATGTGTGTTTATCTACTAAAAGCATATTGCAACATTTGTCAAATTGTGCAGGTAAGTACTGGGGCTCAAAGAATGAAGCAATCTGCGGTGACTGCATCCTCAAACAGTAAGAGACTCTGCAAGTGGCAAGATGTGTGGAAGACGGAGTTCAACTGGGTTGACAAGTGCAGCGACATTAAAGCCTCCTGCAGATACTGTAGGCGAGAAATCCTGGTGTCACATGGGGGACGAAATGATCTAACAAGACATGAGAGCACCGAGCAACACAAGATGGCAATCCAGCAAGCCAAACACAGCCATCTGATGACAAAGTGGGCAAGAACTACTAATGTGGATGGAACGGAGCTGAAGGTTACTGCAGCAGAAGGTGCTGAGGTGTTCCATGCAGTGCAGCACAACATGTCTTACAATTCCTTGGACTGTGGCCTAAAGCTGGCCAGTCAGCTGTATGGGGACTCTGAGACTGCCAAAAAACTTGCCTGTGGCAGAACAAAGGCTGAAGCCATTGTAGAGAATGTTCTGGGACCACATTCTCTGGAATGCCTTCTGAAAGACTTGCAAAGTCCAGGGTGTCCTTTTCAATAGCATCCGATGCATCCAACAAGGGCAGCATAAAACTATTTCCACTGGTAGTAAGGTATTTCAAAAGGAAGAGGTGTGTTAATGCTCTCCTGGGCTTTATGAAGACCCAGATGAATCTAGCTAAGCCATAACTGAGCAGATTTCATCTATTTTGCAACGACATTCCTTGCCGTGGGACTCTGTGTCAGCATATGGTGCTGACAATGCCAGTGTGAACTATAGGAAGCGGTCAGGCATGTATACTAGACTGAAAGAGAACTTCCCATCACTTCAAAAAGCAAACTGCCCTGCTCACATACTTCACAATGCTGCAAAGAAGGCAGCAGCAAAACTGACATATGATGTGGAGGTGTTCGTCCTAAAAATGTTTAGCCATTTTTCAGGGTCCGCCACAAGAACAAGAGATTTAAAAGAGTTCTTTGAATTTTGTGGCATGGAACATGAGTCCCTTCTGAGGCATGTGCCAACCAGATGGCTGTCATTGCTGCCAGCAATTGACAGAATAGTCAAAACCTTGCTGCACTGCGATCCTATTTCCTCTCACAAGGAGGATACACTGAGACAGATCTGGCAATACTTTTCTGACAATGAACATGGGAGGCACACTTCCAACACTGCCACAGTGCTACCTGTATTTCCTTAGTGCCGTTCTGGTTGATTTCAATGAACACATAGCCACCCTAGAAAGATCCCAACTGACAGCTATGGAAACATTTGCAGTGATGGTCTCACTTAAACAAAACTTGAAGCCTGAGCAGCAGACAAGTTTTTGGGAAACTCCGGGCATTCATGAGGGATATGGATACTGTCTCCTGTAAAAGCTGGAGACAGATTTTATCCTTTTCTTGAAACTGCTGTCAAATACTTGGAGCAGTGGTTTGACTTTAGTGATGACAACTATCTAAAGAAAATATCTATGCTGTCTTTGAAGGAACCCTTTGCCTTCGATGATTTATTAAATGTTGTTGCTGCCTTTTCTCTGCAGGAATCAATAGATGCAGACAAACTCTTTCAGGACTATTCAGTCATCAGGCCCCTTATGCCAGAGTTGTGTAGACTGGACCTAGCACCAGCAGAAAAGTGGCAAAAGATTTGTTCGGATGCACCAGACCTGCCTGCTCTGTATCCAGTAATTGCACGTATCATGAGCATCCCACCTTCAAATGCTTTTGCTGAGAGAGTGTTTTCTCTCCTAAAGAACAAGTAGACTGATGTAAGAAATCATTGCAGGGTGGAATTGATAAAAGCCGAACTTATGGTCACAATAAATTACCGAATGAAATGTGAGAATTCCATTCAAACATTATGTGGAACAGATCCTTTTGCAGGCTGTTAAATTGAATGCTAAGTATCATTTCAAAGCCAAAAATGAGGTGTAGACAGGAGTGGGAAAGAGGTGGAGCAGTTTTGAAAGGGTGAATATCTTCTTTTTTTTGCTTGAAAATGTCCTTGCCGCTTGAAAATTGACTTGTTTCTTTACTATTTCTTTTTTGTAATAAAAATGCATTCTTTGCAGTGTTGCATTTGTCTGTTTCCTGATTTCAAGTTACCAAAGGTTCTGAACACAATGTTAATACTATTCCATGGGTGCATGCAAGGAATGCTGAGTTAAGGCATACATGGGGAGGGCAGTGGCACATGACAAAGCATCCCAAATATCCTGATTGGTTGGTACCCTGTGTCTTAAGGACGCCATGGACCCGCGGCAGCGGTGACACGAGCAGTTGGCTGCCAATGGTCAGGTCACGCGCTTTCGTCCCACTTTGGGCTTCTGAAAAGGTGGTAACCCTATCCGAGATATATGTTAAGAGATCAAAGGAATTGAAAGTAGAAACCGTAAATTGGTTTGCTCTTCTGCCCTTTTTTGGATTTTTTTGAATTTGTAAAGTGTACCAGTCTTCATCTGCATTTTCAGATGGATCTTCTTCTCTTGTTCTCTTAACACTAACTTTTTCCTTTTCTTTTTGTGCAGGGGGTATTTCAATAGGTTCTTGAAAAGTGGTGATAATTTCATTTGCCTTCTGGCATTTTGATAATGGTCTAAGTTTTTTCCCTGACGTTTGGGCTTTTTGCCTACCACATGTACTTTGGTGGGTTGGGAAATATCACTAATTTGATTTTTAAATCTACTAGACATTTCCTGTTGGCTGGTCTCTAAAAAGCTTAACCTATTGCTAAACAATTCCAATTTGGCAGTTAAATCATGCTTAACTTTACATTTAACACAGGTAAAGGGCAAGGTGAAGTTGTTT
Source organism: Neoceratodus forsteri (assembly GCA_016271365.2). Classification (NCBI taxonomy): domain Eukaryota; kingdom Metazoa; phylum Chordata; order Ceratodontiformes; family Ceratodontidae; genus Neoceratodus; species Neoceratodus forsteri. The sequence continues at coordinate 424,239,395 of CM057451.1, forward strand.
ATCTCAGATATTAAGTACATATTACAGGATTGACATCTGCAACTAAAGGACTCTTTGTTTATTTGGATAATATCTTCCATATTTTTACATAGTAAGTTTAACTCCAAGGTAGGTATTACAGTTTATGAAGGTATTTGACTTCTCAAGCTGTCTGTTGAACAAAATACAGTAAAGCTTAAAACAAGCTACAATAGAGTATAGGAATAGTATTGATTGTCTGAAAAACACAAAGTCACCTTCCACCTTCTTCCGCCTATGGATGCCGACAGACGCCGCTGGCCTCTGCCTGCGTCACCTCTGCTCCATGCTTGACTCCGCTCGCTGGAGCCGACAGTTATGTAGCACTATCGTGCTGACGTCACCAGTTGCTATGGTGATAAAAGGAGACAACAAAGCAAAACAGTGGGGCTGGGCAATGTATATAGCTCGCCTTTATAAAGGCGAGTTAGCCATTACCAAAAGCAGCTGCAAAGGGCTGCCTTTTGAGCACTGAGGAGCAATGCCTGCCCAGTTTTCCAAGCCCTCTAAAAGGGGGTTTAAAAAATGCCTCTACACTGATTTCCCTGTCAAAACAGTCATTGAATTTAAACAGTAGGCAGTACCTGTTAGCAATGCAGAGAGACTAGGAGATGAGCTGTTTCAGTCTCTAACACACCACCTCCTGATATTGATTCAAAACCACACAGGAGTGTGAGTAGCTTCAGTTCTTCAGCACTTGGAAGCCTTTGGACTAGGAGAACAAGAGATATTACTCTACATTTAAAAAAAAAGACTTCACCAAACCCTTATTCTCATCCAATTAAATAGAATTAATAGAACTCATTTCTCTGGTAACCATCTGTCATACAATAAGTGAGTACAGATATTTTTGTTGAAATAATGAAACACATCTAGGGTGCCATAAATAATATTTAACAGTAGTGAACACAGATCTAATGGTGTTATTTTATAGTTCCACGTGGAATGCAGTCACACCAGAACAATATCACCATATGTAACCCTTGACCATAAGCAGTCTCTACTCTGTTGAGACAATGTGGTCCACAGTACAATACTAATAGCAATGCAACTTCCTAACAGGCACAGTAGAGTAGTACTTCAGATATCAATTTCTTCTGTGGGAAATTATGTTTTATGTATTCATTCTTAGGCTTCCCCAAGGTGCTTGTAACCTCGGTAAAATATGTTGATTGTGTGGATGCCTCAATTCAGCTCTACAATGCCGGTTAGACAACTATGTTGTTGACTGACATCACAGTGATAGATTTATGTTGACTGCAATTTGCAGTCGACATAAATCCGGCAGGAGGCCCAGGTACTTTTTCTATTGAGGGTTTCGCCCCCCAAACTATAGGATTCCAACTCTGAGTCAGAGTTGATTCAGGAAGGGGGTGCAGGTCCAGGAAACAGAGTGCCGGGATGTTGGGTGGACCATTACAGCGAACTGTCAATGTTGTTGGCATTGACATGTTCACTTTAATGGTGTCACCTAATGGTCAGCATACCCCCTCAATTCAAATAATTATAGGATTCCATGCTCCATCCGTTAATATATCATCTTTTTATTTAGCCTCGGTGTTTTACTCACACATTTGAGCTTTTTCAAGGGTTCATCATTAACTATTAAAACATAAAATATTCATGTATAATATTTAATACAAAATTTATATAAAAAATGAAGTGAGATTATTATTATTATTATTAGAGCTCATCATTTATGACATATGTTCCCCAATTGTTTTGCGTTAACTTTCATTTCTATTATTTGATGCATTGAAATATTTTTTTCTTTTGTTCTGTCATTGTCAGAAGATCTAAATACAAATTTCAGCACTCATTCATCATTTTATTATCCATTTACAAAAAGCAAGCCAGTAAATTGTAATTGTGCCCCATCACCCAACTTAGCGTATTGTTTTACTTTAGCTATAAAATAGCTTTTACACCATATAACCGGGGTTCAGCGTACCATATATCATAGAATTTAGAAATTGGCTGCTTTGTTATTCCTACAGTGCTTATGAACAAGCGTTCCTGCTTTACTTTTTCTGAAAAACATAATTTGTAAATTTGTTTTAATATTCTTATACCCCTTCTTTATGTGCACTAAGACTTTAATTTTTCCAATTGCAGATTATATTCTTTTACCTCATGATGTCTGATTATTCAACGTGCTGATAATGTGGTGTCTCATGATCATTCCCAAAAATTTAGTATCTCACAGTGTAACATCACTTGTGAAGGTATCACTGTGTCACCGCCACTAGGCAGTTTGGTTGCCAAGCAACCATCAACACCCCTCTGCTAGTGCAGGGGTAGAGATGTCTTATATACAGGCCCATATTATGTGTGCTGGCTGATGGTTTCACTGCTTGAAGGGTTACAATAGATGTTTAATGCTTAGTTTTAATTCTGTAATACTCAGTTTTATGAGCTACATCAGTGTCACTGCATTCACTTGTCTGATCATCTTGATTCCCTACAGATTTGGGATTGATATATACTGTAATGCCTTGCTGATGGTTGGAGAGGGGGTGTATGGGGGGTTGATGATTGGCATCACATTTCTTTGGTACAAATATAGTTTCCCATGTCACTGTAATCATCTGTTTGTGACTATTTGTGTGAATTATTCTTCCTTATACCATTTTAATTTAAACTGCTTATAATAAATCTACCAACAAGATGACCAGTTCATTTCTACATTCATCCCTACATTGCCATCTAGTATGTCAATACAGAAAATCCATTTAATTTTCACCTGATCCAATTTTTTGCCATAATCCCCTCCTCTTTCTCATTGTTGGACAATCTCAAGTCTCCAGAATCTTAAGAATATCCCATTGTGTCCTGCTTGCATGAAATGCTGTGCTACTTGTGACACCTCATCATTTGTCCTGATCTCACTTTTGTGTTCCGAATTCTAACTTTTGGGCTACAGATAGTCTGTCCAGCATATAGTTTATCACATGGGCACTGCAATATGTAAATGACTCAAAGCTGAAGCAGTGGAATAACATTGATGCCGTGGCCCCTCAGGAGCCAGGGCTTCTCACTCTACTGTCTATGTCAGTCCCCAAAAGAGCCATTTAACAGATATATCAATTTCTTAATGCTGATGCCACAGCTTCAGAGTGGGAAAATGGAAGCAGGAGGCAGATTTTCACCATACAAAAACAGAATGATTAAAAGTCTGGAAGGGCTCATTTAAGGTGACTTCATCTCCACAGTGGCAGGAATATATGTGGAAGGTGAAGGTCAGATTCTTTCTCACTCCCCAACTGCAGGCTAAGTGGGATAACTCCATTTTGTCCCATTGTTTGAGGGGATGTGGGGAAGAAAGGGCTTCTCATTCTCATAGTTTTTACTTTTGTTCAGTTCTACAGAATTTTAATCAAGAAGTGATACAGGCTTTACACTCTTTCTTCCAAATTATTACTCCCATTTTTTCCATGATATGGTGTTGGGACTCCCACCTTTGGAAGTAAAGGAGTCAAATGCGCTATATTTATGGTACATCTGTTTCGCGGCAATGAATAAAGCGATTACACACAATTGGTTGAAGGCTGAACTTCCAACAGGGTGGAGTGGAAACACATTAATGGGTCTATACAAGACATGGTAGCCTGAATAAAAAATTGGCTAGACAACAGGATGCAAAGGGTAGTAATAAATGGAGTACACAGTGAAGAAAGGAGGGTTACTAGCGGGGTACCGCAGGGTTCAGTACTGGGACCGGTCCTTTTTAATGTCTTTATAAGTGACATTGCAGAGGAACTGAAAGGAAAAGTATGTCTCTTTGCAGATGACACAAAGATCTGCACTGGGTTGATACACAAGATGGAGTGGAAAGGATGAGAAGGGACTTGGCAAGGTTGGAGGAATGGTCAAGTGTTTGGCAGCTCAGATTCAATGCAAAGAAGTGCAAGGTAATGCACATGGGAAACAAAAACCCAGGGGAAGCGTACACAATGGGGGGTGAGATACTGACAACTGTAAAAATGGAAAGGTACCTGGGGGTAATTATATCAGATGACCTAAAGGTGGGCAAGCAATGTGAGAAGGCAGTAAGGAAGGCTGGGGGATACTGGGATGCATAGGAAGAGGCATCAATAGTAGAAAACAGGAAGTTGTTATCCCTCTGTACAGACAGTTGGTGAGACCCCATCTGGAGTACTGTGTGCAGTTCTGGAGACCCCATCTCCAAAGACATAGACAGAGTGGAGGCTGTCCAGAGGAGGGCAACCAAAATGGTGCAGGGTCTGCACCAGAAGACATACGAAGAAAGACTAAAGGAGCTTAATATGTATACCCTTGAGGAAAGAGGAGAGAGAGGGGACATGATAGAAACTTTCAAGTACCTCAAGGGAATCAACAAAGTCCAAGAGGGTAGCATCTTTCAGAAAAGAGATGTGCAAGAACAAGGGGGCACAATTTGAAGATAGAGGGGGGACGGCTCAGAGGTAATGTGAGGAAGTATTTTTTCACAGAGAGGGTTGTGGATGCATGGAACAGCCTCCCTGAGGAGGTCGTGGAGTCAATAACAGTGGAGGAATTCAAGAATGCATGGGACAGACATAAGGCAGTCCTAGTGGGGGGTAGGAGGAAGTAAGCTGTTGGTTAACTAGGATCTGCAGCTTATCTGTTAGGTAGGAAAATGGGCAGACTAGGTGGGCCAAGCGGTCCTTATCTGCCGTCAAATTCTATGTTTCTATGGAACAATTGACCTATAAAGTCCAAAATAAGATGGGAAAGTTCACTGAACGGTGGTTGAGATGGGCATTGTTGGCAGAGGATTAGAGAATGATCATATTTAGTTACTTGGAATATCCTTTTAAAATCTTAGTGTTGTAAAATTTTATGGTTGTGGGATGGGATTGGTGTAGATACCCCTATAATTCCTTATGTCACTCCCTCTTCTTATAGTTGGGATTTGGGCTTTCAGAGCTGGGCAATGGTCGGTTTATGGTAAATTGGGCAGTTGTTTGATGGTAAAGTCTTTAAATCTTTTATGCAACTTAAGAGGGAATTCAGTCTTCAGCCTCAGGATCTTTACAGATATTTCCAGATTAGACATTTTTTGCAAGGGGAATTTCATAAGAATTCATTTTTTAGAGAAAGAGAATCCTGTCCGGCAACTTTTAGGGTCCCTTTCAAACTATGTGGTAGGGCAAGGACTAATTTTTAAGTTGTATAAGCTTTTAAGGGATTCAGAGGAGGATCATCTTTCCCCGGTTAAATATAGGTGGGAACCAGAGGTGGGGATATCATTGACTACAATTGAATGGGTCTGAATCTGGAAAGGTATTCACTCTACGACTGCCTCCCTGATGTGGCGGGAGTTTAGGTAGAGGGTAGAGATACAGTATTTTTGTATACCAGATAAGGTAAATACTTAGGGGGAGGTGGCACAGAGAAGTTTTGGAGAATCTGCAGGGGCAGAGGTTTGGCCACACACATTTTTTGGAGTTGTCTCAAAATAATTCTGTATTAGTGCATTATAGCTGGGGAAATATGTAAGATCTTTGCAGATACTATCCCTTTTCTACCCCACATATGGCTTTTTGGGTTACCACCACCCAAGATAAATGGGAGAGATGCTTTATATCTTTTTTGCATTTTGATTGGGGCAGCCTTAGAAGCTATCTTACAATTGTGGCTGACAGAGTTGCCCCCCCTCTCAGGAAGGATGGTTTAAAAGTTGTTTCAAGATTCTGGATATGGAATGAATCACTGCATTGCTCCATTTAAGAATGGAAAGATTTAAGGGTAGATGGCTCCCCTTCTTTCATTATTTAGATTTGAGGGAAGGAGTAGATATTATGGAGATCCTGGCTCACTATAGTATGCTTAGTGGGTTGGTGTTGCTTGGTCTTAGCCTTTGAAGCCTGCTATAAGAGTTTATAGGAGTTTTAAAACCCTACTCCCTCTCATTGTCATTGAGGCAGAGTTGGGGTTACTTTGGTGTGTTAAAGAGAGGCAGTATAGTGCAGTGGTTTGAGGCTCTGAGCTGCAAATCTGGTGACATCCAGCAGACTAGACTTGGGTTTGAATCCCACAGCTTTCACTTGCATACTGTGTGACACTGAGCAAGTCACTTAACTTCCCTGTGCTCCCAGGTCACTCCTGTAAAAAATCTTTCAGCTTAGTGTGCTACTCCTGGTTAAACAAGTAAATTAAAAAAAAAAAATTTAAAAAGCCAGTATGATGTTATGTCATGGAGATATGATTGTTGCTGTTCTGTAAAACTTTTGTTTCCTCTTTGTATTTCTTGGTGAAAAATGAATAAACTTTAATTAAAAAAAAATCTTAGCTTTATGCTTGTTGAACTGTATTCAAGCTATCCATATTGACTTTGATGAAATACATAAATACGGCAAATAGATGTTCATTAGATCCCTACAAACACACACACACATCTGTTGGGTTCCCTGGTTAAGAAGAGAGCCATAATGTTATGTTAAGTTTTATTTAGCCCCAGGTCTTGGTTTGAGGTTCATGAGATTGTTATTGTTGTTCTACTTATTACTCTAAACTTTGCTGTTCATCACACTGGATTCACATAAAATAGATATAGTCGTTATGTATATGAGATAATGGAATATGATTTTATTTTGATTCTTTTATCAGTTGGATACCGAGAGTGTACATTTCTGTGTCATGAGAATCCTTATAATAAAAAAAAATGTATAAAAAAAAATGACTCCCTGCTTGTTACATGTGATATGCTGTCTAATCTGAATTGTGTTACCATTATAAGGGTGCACATTCTCCTGCTTCTTACTAGTGTGATTGCACACTGAAAAGTAGCCACACAGAACCATGCCTGGTTACAGTGGGCCCAGAAGCAACTGTCATGGCTTAGTTGGAGTTTTATACTTTGATCTTACCACATAATCTTACATGTTTTCCACCCATTTCACTGCCACTATGGGCTCATTCTCATGGCTTGAGGTTGTTGGATCGTCTAGTGTTATTGAGTACCAGTGTTTGTTAATTATGGCTCATCACCCAGCTAACCTCCTATCTAGTTGACTCTAAATTCTTCACACACTACCAAACTAGATTCAGCAAAGATCACTCCTCGGCCTCCTCTTTAGTAGGGCTCACTGACTCCATCCAATCTGGAATGGATAGAGGTCTCACTGCCATTTTCATCTATCTGGCGAAGGCCTTTGACACAGTCTCCCACACTCTGTTACTATCTAGCCTTTCTGACTCTGGCCTCTCCACATCTGCTACTGCCTGGTTCAGTGCCTATCTTACTGACCACATTCAATCTGTCAGGATTATGGATGCCATACCCCTCCCTCCCTTCCCTCCCTCCCTTCCCATGTCCACTGGTGTCCCCAAGTTTCAGTGCTTGGTCCTATCCTTTTCTCTATTTTTCTAAACAGCCTGCCCCAAACTTGTTCTACCTCCTCGATCCACATGTATGCTGACAACACTGTCCTATTTTCTTCTGGCTCCTCCCCTGCAACAGTTGCCTCTACCATCCAGGCAGATTTTAACAAAGTCTAGCTCTGGTTCAACTTTCATCAGCTCTCTCTAAATGCAAAAAAACCTATAACTATGACTTTCAGTACATCCCAACGACTAGCCAGGCTCCCCTCCCAGCCACTTTTCCACACCCTTGATGGGTCAGAGCTGGAGGATGTCACCTCCTTCCAGTATCTTGGAGTTTGGCTCGACCGCCACCTCACATTCGCAGTCCATGCTGACTCTATACTAACAAAACTCTGCCCCAGGCTCGGGGCTTTATATCAGAACCATTCTAGCCTCCCTCACCTGGTCCATCGTGAGCTTATCCAGAAGATGATACTTCCCTCCTTTGATTATTGTGATATCATGTACAGTACCACCCACAAGTCAGTTATATCCAAACTGGATACCCTTTTTAACGCTTTCTGCTGGTTCACTCTTGACGCTCCTCCTCGCACCCACTGCTGCGAGCTATACCGCTCCCTTGCTTTCCCCCCTGGAGAACCACTGCCAAATACACTGTGCCAAGTTTATCTTGAAGAACTGGGTAGGTTCCCTCCCAGTGTACCTGACCTCCCTACTATCACTCCCTCTTTCACCCACCTATGCTCTGAGGTCCCTTGACTCCCGGTTCCTGTTAGTCCTAAGACATCGGACCCAAGTCGGCCAGGACGCCTTCTCTCACCACTTCCCTCAACTCTGGAATGCTTTCCCCCCAAAATTCGCCACTCTTCCTCTGTCTGCTCACTATCCTATGCCCTTGCCAATCACTGCTCAGTAAACTGCTCCTGCAGCTGAGTCTCCAATTTATTCTACTTCAGACACTCCTATATTTCTTCTCCCAGTAGGCCCAATGGTGCTACTTTTCTAACCACACCCAGCTACTGCACTTGATCCCAACTTTTGAGCTAGCTAGCTTGCACTTATCCTATTCTCATTCTATACCACAACCCAAGACCTTAGCAGGATTTCCTCATTGAAACTGTTACTCTTGACTATTAGGGTATATGTAGTATCCATGCTCTCCTATTCATGTTAAATATATGCAGCTGTATTATGTAATTATATGTTTTCAGGTATAAAGCAGGACTTCCCCATTGGACCTGCTACTATACAATATGTAAGGGTAAATTGTTATCTACGCCTAACTAGTTCTGTCAAATGTTTTCAACTGTATTGTAAATTGTATGTATAATTGGACTACCCTTTTTCTCCTCCTCACTGTACCCCTCCCCCCAGGTCGCACTGGGAGATAAGCAGTTCTTGCTCAGCGTGCTTTTCCTGGTGAAACAATTTCAATAAATAAATTAATATCTGTGGGAACTTGTGATTATATTTGATACTTAACACAAGGCCATCCATTTGTGTGTTGGTGTCATCACCACTCTTCAGGGTGAACAATGTCATTCTATCAATTTCCCTTATCCTGTGTTCAGCTCTTTTTACAGTACCCATTTTCCTTATCCTTACCACAGTAGAGAAGCACCCCAAATGACATAATGAAATGGGACTAAGATTTTGAGCCATGATTAGTTAATAACCATGTGCTAGAAATATTTAATGCATGGCTACAATTAGTCCTGGCAAACAGGATGTAGTACCCATTTTTTAAATCAGCGTGCATGTACTAAGCTAGTTTTTCCATTGTCCGCCTGCTCACTTGCTCGCCCACCCACTCACTTCCTGCCTCTGTCACCCATCTGAGCCCAGTTCTGGACAATGTTTCACAAAACAGTACCTCCTTCAGTTTGTGAATGCAGCATGTACTAAAATAAAAACAGGGACTGCCATGATCTCTCTTCCAGCCTGCCCGCTCACTCACCATCCTAGTCAACAGACAACAAGCAATCCGCTTGCCACTTCGCTCCCTTGGCCTTGCACTTTTCCCATTGCTGTAAAACAAAACTTATTTAGCTCTGTTTTCAAATATGTGCCACAAAAGATGACCTTCTTCAGTTCCTGGAGGCAGAACATAGTAAGAAAAAAAGACTGCCACCATCTCTTTCCCCGCTCACCTGCTCACTCGCTATCCCAATCAACAGCTGACTTGCCAGCCCAGCAGTACTTCCCTCACATAGTGTCTAACTTTTCCTATTTCTGCAAAATTTTAAATTGATTTATCTTGTTTCTTTCAGAGACCACATACTGCTCTGACCTTCCTCACTTGACTTCCACTCCTGTTTCCCCGTGACACTCATATACTATCAGCCTGTCATCCTCAGTGCTTCATGCTACCATAACTGATGGAAATCCCCCTCCTCAACAAAAAAAACAGATTTTTCAGAACCTCAAAGAAGTGGGAGTGGCACTGTCTGGGAGGGGTGTGTACTGTCATGACAACCACATTACTATATGAAAAAAAACACTACAGTGGCAACCTTCCTAGGACATAAGTCCTTAACTAAAAAAAAAAAAAACAGTGAACTGAAGGCAGCGGAACTATTTTATGTTACAAAAAGGAAATATTTAATGTTTTATTAGTTAATACAATTATTTTTACTCTCCACAAGCATCTATAATTTAGATACCCATTTCATAAGTGCAATAAGCCACTCCAGGGTGAACGTTAGACAATTCTAATGCATGGCTAGGTGGATGGATGCACTCGGCCTGTGGCCTCATGCCTCACTTCACCCCCTAGCTGTTCATTAGAACTGTCTAACGCACACACCGTCGTGGCTTATTGCTTACTCAGCAGCCTGGAGGAATGCTGACTCTGGATGCAGCAACCCTGGAGAAATGGACCACACCAAAAAAGTACAACAAATACAAAATTGTCAACTTTGTTAGGATACCTGAAACATACATAGTTATTATAACAATATTTATTGAATGGTACTACCTGTTTTACTGTACCTGCAAAGAACATTGCAAGTGGTCTCTAAACTTTGGAGAAACGGTCCTATAAGGTTATTGACAGGGAGAACTATGTTGTAAGTTCAGGTTAAGACATCATCATCACAGCTCTTCACTGAAATTGGCTTTCTTGAGCAGGTAGTGAAATCAGGGTTTCAAAAATAGCTCATAACTTTAAAATGAAGGAACACAGGAACCTTATGTTTTTAATGAGATTTATTGGGGGCATGCTATTTCTAATTTTGCAATGTAACACTTTTGGAAAGACTCACTCTTTAAACTGTTTTTCTTTCATTAAAGGGTTAGGATATGAACAATAAAACAATGCCAGACATTAATGTTAAAACACAAGCGAGAAAGGGACATGTCTGCCCATTGAGACCATCCTCTATTTCTCAGAAGTACCTATTTTACTTCCCTCATGTGCTTGTCCTGGCAAGACTTGAGTCTGAGTTTGAGTCTAGTTCTCCTTCATAAAATGTTTTACAGTGTAATCTACATATACCATTTTGAGCTGTTGAAGTGCTCCTGTTGTTCCTGATTTTGGTCATTTACCCTTGTGTCATCTCCTGTATTTGTGAGGCAGGTGGTTGAGAGGTGTGTGTGGTCTCAGTTGTTTTGAAATAGCAGATTAAAAATTGAAAAATAAAAGTTTTCTTTAAGAAAATTCATCAGAGCAACAACACTACATAAGTGAATTTGTAAAGTAATGTGCTGTAGTCATTGGCTAACTAAGATGGTATTTATTTCAGTTTTGGGGTACCAAATAAATGAGCTCATTACTGGTTCATAAGTCACCCAATTAAAATGAAACAGTAAACCTACCTTATTAAGTGGCCACACTGATATGTAATGAAGCATGAAATATGCAAGTCCTTTCACAGTCTTTTACCTGGAGTTATTTTTGCAATTATTTTCAGTATTACCAGAATGAAACAGACACTTCATATCTTGTGTTTGGCATGGTTTCAAATATATAGGTATTAGAGAACTATAAACCTAAACATTTGCATATACTGTATCATAGTTTTAACTTCAGATGTTTCACTTGGTTGACATGGACCTGGTATAGCACCCTATATTTTTAAACTTTTTGTTTAAGTATTTTGAGAAAGTCAGTTTAACATTTCTCAAGAGGGAGCACCAAATGGTCATAAAACGTAACTCTTAGTTATAGTACAATAAAAAATCCCTCCTACTAACAGAGAAAAGAAATAATTAAGTGTCTCAGTTTGGACTTTAACCCAGGCCACCCAGAATACTATTCCTGTCAAGCTAATTAGCTGTGCCACCAAGGCAACTAGAACAAACAGAGGAGAGAAAGAAATAAGTGCCTCAGCTGGGACTTGAACCCAGGCTGCCCGGGATACTGTTCCAGCTGCATGAACTAGCAGTGGTTCAAGTCCCACCTGAGTCACTTACTTCTTTCTCTCCTCTGTTTGTATGAGTCCCATTAATATGCACACTACACCCAAGTGATTGAAAATGAAGTAATTATTTGTGCAGTGCCAGATTGCACATTGGAGCAAGAGTTATGTGTGCTCTGGGATGTCCCAGGTTCTAGTTACCTTGGTGGTGCAGCTGATCAGTGTGACAAGAATGGTATTCCGGGTGGTCTGGGTTCAAGTCCCAGCTGAGGCACTTACTTCTTTCTCTCCTCTGTTTGTATGTGTTCCATAATTATGCACAAGGCACCAATGTGATTGGTGCAGCACAAAGTTGTGCATTGGAGAAAGAATAATGTGTGCTCCAGAAAGGCCCAGGTATCAGTTGCTTTGGTGGCACAGCTGGTTAGCGTGACTGGAACAGTACTCTGGGTGGCCTGGGTTCAGTTCCCAGCAGAGGCACTTACTTCATTCTCTCTGTTTGCATGACTCTGTCTCTCTCCTACTATTTAACTCGGCATACAGAGGTACAGAATAATAGATGAATAAAATGGGATGTGGTGTTGGACTAAAAAGAAATGCAAAAAAAACACAACTCCAATAAATGTAAGGGCCACTATTGCAATAATATATATATCTATATATATTTTAATTTAAAAGTTCATAATTTACAGGATAAGTTCTATGAGAAACTAATCTCATTTACAGAATGTCCCAAGTCATCAAAATACAAAACTAGCAACATAGACTTATAAACATCAAATACTTACAAGACAAATACACAAACAAAACTATAGCTCAGTATCAATTTCAATATATTTGTTGGAAAAGCAAGTTGATAACATGTCTCATTTACAACTGCATCCAGTACTATTGAGAAAAGTTACAGCAGGTAATTACTACGATAGTCAAAGGAATATTTATTTATTTATTTATTTGAATCTAGGATTACAAGTACCTTTGAGCCAAAGCTCTTTTACAAAGGCTCCACGTCAGTTGAGGTACAATTCAAACAAGACATTAAAAAACAGTATAACAGTGGGTAACAGGCAGTTACATACAGTTTTATACATTCAATAAAGTGGCAAAAATGCCAGAAGAAGGTCTGGTAACAGGGTTGACACAGTACGGAGGAGAGACACACTATTGGGGTGCGGCCATAGGCACTTGTCAAATATCAACTAAAGTACTACAAGGGGGTAGGGAAGGACGGTGGGAGGAGGGGAGGATGAATGGGTGTATGGATGAGGGAGTTGAGGGGGGAGAGGGTTAAGTGCTAGGTGGAAAGAGCAAAGAGGAGAGGGGAGAACAATTAGGAAGGACAGTCACAGGAGCGAGATGCAGACAGGATGTGATGGAGACTGGATTTGAATGGACCAAGCTTTGGCATTGAGGCGATGTCAATGTTGAGACCATTGAACCAGCTGGGAGCTCTGTGCTCAAACAATATTTGCCCTTGTGTGGTGCGGAAATGTGAGATATGCAGAAGCTGGGATTCAGAGACCCTGGTGATGTGAGTAGTCTGTTCTGGGCAGAGGAGAGCTTGGAGATCTGGGGGAGCAAGGCCTAGTGTTATTTTCTTTGTCATAAGGCAGGTTTGATACTTGATCCGGTTTGAAAGTTGAAGCCACCCAGTCTGGGCGTAGAGATCACACGTGTGGTGAGGCAATGGGTACCAGTTATGAGACAGCAAGCTTTGTTTAGTGCAATGAATATGTGCCTGAGGGCGGTGGCAGAGGCAGAGCTGTAGATTATCAGGCTGTAGTTGATTATTTAGATAACTGAACTCTGTACTGCAATCCTTAAGGTATTTGAGGTAAGGCATTGCCTATGCCTGAAGAGTAGGCCAATGAGAATGTTGGCAGCCTTGGCAATGTTGTCAATGTGTGTAGAATATGATAGGTTACAATCAATGGTAATACCTAGATATTTAAAGGATTGAACCTGTTCCAGGGTTGCACCAAGGCAATTTTTGATCGTGATGGGATTGAGTCTGTGTTTGTTATGCGGGCTGAAGAAGAGCATGGACTTGTTTTTTTTGAAGTTGAGAACTAATTTATGTGCACTAAACCAAGTTTCAACTGAGGTGAAGGCAAGCTGTAGATTCTTTTGAAGGTGGGCCGGATAATAGTGAGTGGAGAAGATGACAGCATCATCACCATAGAGGAGGACTTGTACTGGACACGATTGTAGAAGATTGTTCAGAAAGAGGCTAAAAAAAGAAGTGGCCCAAGAATGGAGCCTTGAGGAACTCCTGAGTGTACAGGACATGCATCTGAGAGAACATCAGCTATTTTCACTCTTGGGGAGCGGTTGTCCAAGTAGCTCTTGACCCAGATTGTGGACTCAAGTGAGAGCCCAGCAGAATGTAGCTGTGTGATTAATAGATTATGATGTACAGTGTCAAAAGCCTTGGTCAGGTCAATGAAGACCAACCCGGTTAGGAGGCTGTTGTCCAATGATCTGTGGATAGCATCGGTGAATTCAAGGAGGGCCGATGAAGTACTATGACCCATATGGAAACCATGTTGCTATGGGATGAGGATATTGTGTTTGTCCAGGTATTCCATTAGCTGGTCAGATACCATACTTTCAATGGTCTTGGGGGGGGGGAGTATTGAGATAGGTCAGTAGTTCACATGCAGATCCTTGTCCCTATTTTTGTTGACCAGGGTTACTGTAGCTGATTTCCATCTGTCGGGGAACTGGCTGAGGGCAAGGGAGAGGTTGAAAATTTTTTTGTTAGTGGAAGTAGCACTTCATCAAGGGTGAGGGACACCAGCTTGAGGTCGAGTAAGTCCCCACTAGTTCTGGATTTGGCGATTGAATTAGAAGCATATTTATGGACCTCATGCACCCTGACTTCCTTAAAGTAGAACGGTGGGTGGTTGGAGGGGGAGGTTGTGGGCTTGGGGTAGGAGAAGGAGGGTGGTCGTCATTGAAGAAGTCCAAAGGGAGAACACTACTGAGGTCAGAGAATGCAGTATTGACAGTATTTGCAATTGTGGTAGGGTCAAGAGTTTTGCCACCATCAATGACCAACATAGTAGCTGAGGTTTTTGGCTGCTTCCCAGTTACTTCTTTAAGATTGTCCCAGAAGGATTATCTCATGCCCCAGGTATTCATGAGGGTATCTCTGTAGTATGCATTTTTCTTCTGGCGGATTGATTTAGTGCAGTCATTTTGCGCTCATTTGTAGTTCTGAATATCGACTTGGTTGCCAGTGGCCCATGCCCGAAGCCAGAGGAGGTCCCTTGCTTTCAGATCCACAAGTAGTTCAGTGGAGAGCCAAGGACTGCAAAGGCCTTTGATTTCATGCCTTTTGAAAGGGGCATAGGTGTCACAGGCAGCATTGAATGAGTTGATGAAATATTCCAAGGCTGAGTTGATATCAGATGAGTTGAATATAGGAGACCAGTTGAGCTGTCAGAGGTGGAATTTGAGGTATTTCAACTGACCACATTGGAGAACTCTATTCATTAATTTAGGTTGGGGCTTGCATAATGTATTCACCATTCGCAGATGACTGGGGAATGGCCACTTAGTGTATCCGGAAGGACAGAAACATTCAAGATGCGGGAGGGATGGTTGGTTAGTATCCAGTCCAGGACAGTGCTTGTGCCAGTTTTATAATTATGTCTGGTGGGGGAGACTACCAACTGTGCCAGATTGGCTGCTGAGATAGCATCCTTGAGGCCCTCTGTGTCAGCAGTTAGCCAATTGATGTTAAAATCACCCATTAAGATTGACTCCGAGTCAGGGGGTTGGGTACGGATGAGGTCCAAGACTGAGTTGAGGCCTTTACCTTGTTCTTTTGGAGGAATGTGAACAGCAGCAACAGTCAGTGCTTTGTTGTGAGCCCTCAACAGAATTTTAATAGGTAGGATATGTGTAGAAGAATCCGAGAGAGGGAAGGTAAGTGGCGACCCAGGAGGGTGTCTTTGAGATATAAAGCACAGCCTCCCCCTCTTTTTATACTCCTGTCAAGTCTGAAGACGTTGTACCTTGGAAGGGCAATAGCCATGTCTGGAATTTTGGGTGATAGCCAGGTTTCAACGACTGCAAGGATATCAGGGTTGTGCTGGTTAATGAATATTTGCAGGGCATCAGGTTTAGGCAGGAGGCTACAGATGTTGAGAGATGCAAGGGTGAGAGTCCCAGGGTGCCTCAATTGATTGCCAGGCAAGGAATTTTAGGCCCAGGATTTGGGTGAACATTCCCAGATAGCAGCAGCAGGAGTAGCAGAAGCTTCAGAATGCACCATCTTAATTGTTTTAAGGCAGATTTGTTTACCCATTTCATGCACAGTCTATTGCAGTGATTCTGTCTTAGCTCCCAAAGTGAAGTAATATGAGCCAGTGTTGAGAACGGGAACAGGTAAACATACACCACCCTATCATGGTTCTTCAGGTGTTGCCAGCCATCACCAGAGGAAACTGGGGGAGTATAGACAAGCTCAGTTGGAAGGGTACCAGAGTGGGTGTAGATAAGGTCAATCCTGTGGCCTACATAGAGTAACAATAAAAAAACATGGGTTGCTCTGGCAAGGTATTCATTTGAAACATTCAGAAAGATTAAATGATATATTGTTGATCCAAGACATAAATCCAAATACAGTAATCAATGTTTGCAGCTTTAGAGATCTCTCTTGTAAGGACCACATTTTGGCTATTTAAAACATGAATGAGAGCAACAAGATTTAAAAACGAATTTAGGTTTGCAAAGCAACATCGATATAGCAGTTCAAGTTGGTGTCTTAGTGGGTTTAATTGTCTTGGTAGTCCCCACAATCCCTTCCCTGAAATCAACACGCTGAAACAGATCTTGGAGGAACTGGTCACAGCCATTTGTTTACTTTTATTGGAGTAGCATGTGCAGGTAGGAGGATATGCACACTCTTCTGGCCCCCACACACATGCCATTGTTGGATGTGCCAACCTTTGTGTGTGTCAGATAAGAGGTGCACCTTCTGGGTTGATACCCAACCCTAAGAGTGGGGAGATCATATGCCCAAGTGGCCAGTGACCTTCCCACCTGGTGCCACCACCCTTGCAGTTTAGCTTGATGAGATTGGACCATGATCCCCTCAGCCAGGTCCAGGTCATGCGTTCCCCTGCCCTTATGCTGACTGGAAGCAACAAGCCCTTCAGAAGAATTAAACTCATCCCTCCTCTTCCATACTACCAACAGTCTGCAATATTCCCAAGCCACATTCTTATGACTGTGACAGTTTTACATTTCTTCAGACTACTTACATTTTATCTCCTTGGGCGAGGTGCAAAGCCAAAAGAAACTCTAATCTATTGAAAAAAACAGCAAAACTCACTCCTCAACCCCTATTGTGGTCACCTCTAGTGATTCAATGCCTTCCCTGTCTAGCCTGAGCAGCCCTAAGCCTGCTTTTATGAGGGCAGGTTGGGTGGGGATCCAAAGAAGGAGGAGAATAGAAAGGGGGAGCAGCTGGCCCTCAGATATTTTTAACCCCACTCTTTCTGCCCTTCTTCAGATAGCCACCACCCTGTGGGTGACACCTGAGATTCCTCCTCCTGAAGTGGTGCCAGGGTATGCCCTGCACCTCAGGAAGAGGATCCTCATATTTAACTTCAGGTCAGGAGGGAGGCCCCAGACAAATGGCCAGCTGCTGCAATGCTCTTGAAGCTTCTGTATTGTCTTGGAAGCCTCCACAACCCCTTACATGAAATAAACACACTTATATGGGTTTTGGAGGAAATGGCTATAGCCACATGTTTATTTTCACATCAACTTATTGGAGCAGCAGAAGCAGCTGGGAGGATATGCAGACTCCCTTCATCCCCACTGACTTACCATCGTTGGATGTGCCAACTCTTGTGTGTGCCAGATAACAGATTTACCTCTTTGGCTGGTACCCAACCCCAAGAGTGAGGCGGTCATGTAGCCAAGGGGAATGCAACCTCCCCTCATATGGCACTGCCACCTTTGCAGGTTAATCTAATGAGTTTGGACAGTGATCCCCACCCCAGCTGGTTCCACATCATGTGATCCCCTGGCCTCTTGCTGAATGGAGGTGAACAGCCATTTGGAGAATTCAACTCACCCTCCCCTTTTCCCTTTACCATCAGTCTGCGATACTCCCAAGTCACCACAGGATGGATACAGTCCGACCCTCCAAGCTGCTTACTCCCACTGCACTGCCAAGACTTCATAAAAAGAATCCACCATCAAATTCCATCCTTCATTTTGCAACTGCACATCCAACTGAGCAAAAAGTCCATGGTGGGAGGTATTGATTTCCTTGTGATTTACCACAGGTCTCCCTATGGCATCCTTAAATGATAGCATTTCTCTATTAATATGAATACAAGCTGCATTAATGCTTTTGTGTCCCTTGCAAGTGATCAGTGTCTCTGTTAAATAAGGTAGGACCAGATACTGACTGTCTTTGGCCGCAACTGTATATTGGTGTGCAGGTCTCCCTTTATTGTCAGTAATAGGTCAATAATTTTTCAAGACCCCAGGTCTTTGTCCCCAAGTTGAAGTAACAGAATGTCAGTGCTCTACCTCATTTGGACATCATTGGCCAACCTGGGTAGCAGATCCACCCAGTGCATGCCACTCATGCCCAGAAAATGGATCAGTGCCTTCTGTCGAGATATGGCTAAGTTCTGCTCCCCAGGCCAGTGAGCCACTCTTTCCTTTGCCCAGCAGATGAAGGAACAACCACATATCCATGTCCTCTTGGAACCATCTTGGGAACCTGGAATAGACAAAGGAAAGACATTACTGCAAGTGCAGCGTGATGTAGTGCAAGAACACTTGGAACTTCCAATGCCCCAGAGCCTATATCTCAGCATCTGTCAAGCCTTGGCACTGAGTTGTCATTGCTGTCCCGATCATGAAAGATTGGGGGTTAAACTCCAAAGCATTCAGTGTGGTTTGGTAAACTGCAAGGACTAAAATATGTTGAAATTTGTAGACTGTCAAAGGCTAATCAATCTCATGCTGGAAGAAAGAATCCCCTTCCTGGGGTGGGAAGCCATGTAAGTTCTCAACTGGACAAGGATGTTCCATAAAGAACCAACAAGAGCCTTCACCATACACCAGCATCCGGGCCCTTCTGATCATTTTGGCCCCTCCACAGCCACACAGAAACCCCTTCCTTGGTCAGTGCAACACCCTGTTCCAGTAAGTTTAGACTCCCACTTTTTTGGGTCACTTGAGTCAATTCCAGACATGGAATGCCCCCAGAGTGGCACTAAGAGCACAGTTTCAGATAGCCTTGCCTCGTATGAATTCCAGCAAACTCCTTGCAATGTGGCCCACATTCATGCCAGGATCTCCAGTGTTTTGGGGCATCACTTATCAGGCTGCTTGATCTGGCTCTTTCCCTAACCTTCCAGGACCTTTTTGATTTTGAAAGCCTGGGTGGTGTCTGTGAATCACATTAATCAGGAAAAGCATGACATAGAAACATAGAAACATAGATTTTGACGGCAGATAAGGACCGCTAGGCCCATCTAGTCTGCCCATTTCCCTACCTACAGGATAGGCCGTAGATTCTAGTTAACCAACAGCCTATATATCCTACCACCCACAAGAATTGCCTTATGTCTGTCCCATGCATTCTTGAATTCTCCCACAGTTTTAGACCCTACAACCTCCTCAGGAAGGCTATTCCACGCATCCACTACCCTCTCTGTGAAATAATACTTCCTCACATTGCCCCTGAACCACCCTCCTTCTATCTTTAAATTGTGTACCCTTGTTCTTGCAAGTCTCTTTTTCTGAAAGATGCTACCCTCTTGGACTTTGTTAATTCCACTGAGGTACTTAAAAGTTTCTATCATGTCCCCCCTCCTTCTTTCCTCAAGGGTATACATATTAAGCTCCTTTAGTCTCTCCTCATACGGCTTCTCTTGCAGACCCTGCACCATTTTAGTTGCCCTCCTCTGGACTACCTCTATCCTGTCTATGTCCTTGCGGAGATGGGGTCTCCAGAACTGGACACAGTACTCCAGATGGGGTCTCACCAACTGTCTGTACAGAGGGATAACAACTTCCTGTTTTCTGCTGCTGATGCCTCTTCCTATACATCCCAGTATACCCCCAGCCCTCCCTACTGCCTTCTCACATTGCTTGCTAACCTTAAGGTCATCTGATATGATTACCTCATGTCCCTTTCCATTTTTGTTGTTGTTACTACCTCCCCCCCATTGTGTATTCTTCCTGGGTTCTTGCTTCCCAGGTGCATTATTTTGCACTTCTTTGCATTGAATCCTAGCTGCCATACTTCTGACCATTCCTCCAACCTTGCCAAGTCCCTTTTCATCCTTTCCACACCTCCTTGTAATCAACCCTGTTGCAGATCTTTGTGTCATCTGCAACAAGGCATACTTTTCCTTCCAGTCCCTCTGCAATGTCACTGATGAAGACATTAAAAAGGACTGGACCCAATACTGAACCCTGCGGTACCCCACTAGTAACCCCTCTTTCTTCAGAGTGGACTCCATTTACAATTACCTTCTTTGTCCTGTTGTGCAGCCAATGTTTTACCCAGGCTACCACCCTGGGACCCACTCCCAGGTTGGTTAATTTGACTGTTAATCTTTTGTGTGGGACTGTGTCAAATGCCTTGCTAAAGTCTAGGTAGGCCAGGTCCACAGCCCCTCTCTGGTCTACTACTTTGGTCACCCAGTCAAAGAAATCTGTTAGATTCGTTTGACATGACCTTCCCGCTGTGAACCCATGCTGCCTTGGGTCCTGTGCTCCACTGACCCCAGGTACTCAACTATTCTTTCCTTCAGTAGTGACTCCATCACTTTCCCTACCACAGAGGTCAGACTGACAGGTCTGTAGCCTGCCTCTGTCTTGGTCCCACTTTTGTGAAGGGAATCACATCCACCTTCCTCCAGTCCTCGGGTACCACACCATCCTCCCATGATTTATTAAAAGAATAGCCAGTGGTTTCACTAGTTCCTCCTTAATTCTTTTAGAATTCTGGGTGAATTCCATCAGGACCCATTGCTTTGTCCACCTTCAGTTTTAGAGTTCTTGCAGAACCCTTTCTTCTGTGAAAGGACTGGGATCGACCCCCCTATCAAGAGTGCTTCTGCTAATTGGATTAGGCCCTTCCCTCTCCTCTTTTGTGAATACTGAGCAGAAATATTAGTTCAGTATCCCTGCTTTTTCACTGTCTCTCTCTGCCCACCCACCGTTCATTCTATTCAGCCTCACTATCCCTCGCTTTGTCTTTCTACTCTCGCTGATGTACCTATAAAAGGTTTTATCCCCCTTCTTAACTGAGTTGGCTATCTTTCCTCAGTTTGGGTCTTTGCTATTCTGACTTCCATCCCTGCTTCCTTCTGCCTTAACTGGTACAGCTCTCTGTCCTGCTCCTTCTGTGTTTCCTTATACTTCCGAATGCTATCTTTTCTTCCCGACTTTCACAGCCACCTCTTTTAAGAACCATAGTGGCTTTTTCTTTCATTTGATTTGTTTATTTGCTTCACGAAAGGCTTGTTCCTCTGTGATGGCAGTTTTGATGATTTCCATTGTTGCTCCACACCTCCTTCTAGCCTGTTTGCTAGTGCTTTTCTGAGGCACTCTCCCATCTTGCCAAAGTCAGCCCTCCTAAAGTCCAGTACCCTCACTTTTGTATGGCTTGACTCTGTAGTTGAGTTTAACGTGAACCACACTGTTTGATGGTCACTTGTCCCCAGATGGCAACCCACTTCTAGATCTGAGATCCTCTCACTGCTCCCATTTGAGAGTATGAGGTCTAAGATTGCTCCCTCACGAGTGGGTTCTGAAACTAGCTGTCTAATGCCTGCCACCTGTAGGGCATCAAGAATGGCCCTGCTCTTGGATGTGGCTGCAGCAAATGTGCTCCAGTTAACATCTGGCATATTCAGGTCTCCCATCAACAGTATCTCCCCTTTCTCTGCCATTCTAAGAATGCCTTCTATCATATCCTTGTCCATTCCTTCCCCCTGACATGGGGGTCTGTACACAACCCCTGTGTGGATTGTGGTGCCCTTTCCAGTCTCCAAGGTGACCCACAGTGCCTCTTCTCCTCCCTGTTTACTCTTTTGTTCAGTTGAAAATCCTGACAGATGACACTCAGCTCCCCCTGGTGTCATCCTTTGCCTCTTGACTGCCATGATGTAATCACATAACTGATCGGTAATGATCAGCCAAAGATTAGCTATCTTGTCTCTACCCTTGTCAGAATGTAGTGCTCCATGCCTCGGCAATACGTCAATCTGGTCTATGGAGCAATGGATTACCTATACACCTCCAAGAGGCCACCACTTTCTTCAGAAAAGGTGGAACTAGCTGTGGTTGCTGTTCCTCTGCTGCAGCCAACTTTCTGAACCTCTGCCATTGTGTATGAGACAAGGCATCAGCAATTCCATTTTCATTACCAGTAACATGGACTGCCTTTAAGTTACCATTCAACAGCATACACTTCAAAATAAAAATTTAAATCAGCTCTCCCAGGGGGCATTTGGTCTCAGTTGGCCATTTATGGTATGGACCTTGCCCACATTGTCTAAGTGGAAAATAATCCTCCTACCCTTCAGCTTGGAGCCCCAAATGCATGAAGCTACTACTACTGTGAATAATTTTAGCACAGTAAGCTGTTTTGTGCAGCCCTGCTGCTGCCCATTCAAGTGGCCATCCCGCACACACCGTTCTCTTTGGAAGTATGCTCTGAACCCCAGCCCTCTGGCAATGTCCCTGAACAACTTCAAGCCTGACTGTCATTAGTTTCCTGCCATACCACTATGTTGTTAAAGTGACCTGCAAATGTCTACTAAACCTACAAGTCTTTCTGGAACCCTGCTGTGATCCTAATTCTCTAATGTGTTTTTTTTAGCCCTCTTACCCAGCTTTGTCATGCATCTCAAGAAAGTCCTCCCTGTATGAATAACCTGGCATGCAAAGTTTAGGTGCCCAACTAACTGCTGCAGTTCCCACATGATAATCTTTTTAGTCCCCTCTGCCTTATTCAAGAGGGCCTGCAGAGCTTACAATTTGTCCCTGGCAAGTGTCACTTCTGTCTGATGGTATAAATTTTCATGCCCAGGAAGATCAGCACTGAACTTGGTGATTCCACCTTCCCAGGAGGCAAGGGCACTCTGAACTCTTTGCACAATTCTACAAAAACGCTCAGTGTTAGCCAACAAACTGAGGTCCTTGCAGGACCCATGAACAGGAAATCATCGAGGTAATGAAAGATACCCTGGCTCCCTGATGCCTGCACCATGGCCTAATGCAGAAAGGTGCTGAACCCTTCAAAAACTGTACAGGCCACCATGCAAACCATGAACATGCAATTATCCATGTAATATTCTCCCTCAAATTTCCTTCCTAACAGGACCCTCTCTGTTGTAAGTACCAGCAGTAAGCAGAACATGGATTCACTGTCCTTAGCCATCCTGGATTGTGGTCCTGCAGCCCACACTACCTCATATTGAGCTGATGTGAACCATAGATCAGTATGATCATCCACTGAATACCCTCTGGATGTGATAAATGATTAATTATCCAGAATTCTGTCAGGGTCTTCTTTAGCATTAACTTTATTGCAGACCCCCTGAGGTTATGCAAGGGTGGGGCCTCATAAAGGCCACTCACCCATCCCAGCCACCTCTCTTTTTTGAAATTTTTCTGGACCATCTGAGGACAATCTCTAGCTGACTTCAGACTGTTTGCCTTCTATGTTTTCTGAGGGCCCATACACAGAATTGTAAGACAACCAAAAAACTCTCCTCAAACTGGTTGGTGGCCTCCCTGTCAGGTACTAGTCAAGCCAGGACCTCAGCCTATCAACCCTTATTGGAGAGGGTAGGCTTGTTCCTCTGCCATTTGTGATACTTTATCCAGGGGTTCTGGTATCCACCCTTTGAGGGCTTCGGGGAGGTACATTGCATGAGGAATATTGAAACCTGCAGTTAATCCTTGTGCAGTTCCCTTGGTTGTACATAAAGCACATTTGTAAGATGGTCATCCATGGCTCCTTCTGCTGCAGCTGAGATACTCTGAGGGGTAGCCCACTATCTGTATGGATAACCCCTCCTCCATGAATCACAGCCACCAACAGGGGCATATCCAGAATGCCCCACCCCTGTCTAGCAGGTAGTTGAGAAGACTTTTAATAGAGCTAATCAGATGACAAGGGAAGAACTACTTAATCCACTTACTAGAGTGAATAATGATAATGATGCCTTTAATGAGAGGATACCTAAATTTACTACTATTTTTTACCCTTAGGCACAACATACTTAGCCTATTTTGCAGAAGAATTGGCATACTCTAGGTACTGATAATAAATTAAAAGGGGTGGCACAATATAAGCCTACAGTAATATATAGAAAAGGTGAAAGCTTGCATTATATATTAGTTCATAGCATATATTGGATGGATAGTGTTAATCACAGTAAGAATTTTACAGCTGGTACATATTGATGTGGTAACTGTAATTATTGTGGTTTTATTAAGCGGGGTTCTACTTTTGAACAACCAGTTACAAAAGATGTATATACTGTTAGAGATTTTAATACTTGTAATACTACTAAAGTGGTTTATTTTGCTTTATGTGTTTCTTGCTTTGATTTTTATGTGGGCAAGATGGACGGCCTAAGTGCATTAGCATTACACATTGCAAATAAAGGGAATGAATATAGTTTTAAGTTCCAAGTTATTGAGAAAGTGATTGTTAGAGTTAGGAGAGAAGGCAGTAAAAATTGGAAGGCCATGTGCTCAAATGCCTGCAATCTTGAAACAAAATCCCTGATCTAGTGCCCCTGAAGGCTGAGGTGGACCTGGACATTGTTGCTGTTACCGAGACATTGTTCATGAGGAACCATGACTGGAATATGGTAATACCTGGTTACACTCTATTCAGGAGGGACAGGGTGGGTAAAAAGGGATACGGTGTGACTATCTTAGTCAGGGAAGGAATTAAGGCAAATGAGGTACATGGAATGCAAGGAGAGGCAGAGGCACTGTGAATCCCTTGGAGGCAGGAAATGGCACTGCCATTCACATTGGTATGATTTACAGACCTGCCGCACAAGGGGAAGAGCTGGACAGGGTACCTTCAGAAGCCATCCACAGAATGACAGCTAAAGGAGAGGTGCTGCTGGTAGGTGACTTAAGTCTGCCAGATGTGGATTGGAGCAACATGGCTGCATCCTCAGCCAGGAACAGAGACATCCTGGAAGCCCTGCAGGGGGCATGCCTAAGATAGCTAGTGACTGAGCCCACCCAAAAGGGAGTGACTATGGACCTAGTACTCACCAACAGGGACAGAATCATAGATGTAAAAGTGGGGAGCAACCTGGCATCAAGTGATCACAGTATTGTGTAGTTCAATGTGAGAACAACACAAGGGTCAAATCACATGTAAGCAAGGGTTCTCCATTTCAGGTGGTCTGACTTCGCAAAGATGGGGGAATGTTTTAGGAAATCACTAACAGGGAAGGAGAAAAGAAGGGGGTTACATAGAAACATAGAAGTTGACGGCAGATAAGGACCGCAAGGCCCATCCAGTCTGCCCATTTCTTTTTCTACCTTATAAATGTGCCATCGGCCTTTGCTCTGTCAGTGACCTATCTATTCATAGTCATTTGTATTGCTCCCTTATGCCTATCCCATGCCTGTTTGAAGCCCTGCACTGTATTCATAGCCACCACTTCTTGTGGTAAGCCATTCCATGCATCTACCACCCTTTCTGTGAAAAAGAATTTCCTCACATTCCCCCTTAATCGGCCTCCCTCTAATCTCATTGGAGGAACAACAGGAGAATCTTAAGGGAGACATAATGGAGGCAACAAGCCTTTGTGTTAGGCAAGTAAGCAAAACAAACAGAAAGAGAAAAACACTTCGATTCTCAAAGGAAGTGGCCAAGAAGGTAATGGTGAAAAAGATGATATTTAGGCAGTACAAGGAAACACATACTGAAGAAGACAGGGTACTGTATCTGGAAAGGTAGAGGGAGATGGGGAAAGCAGTCAGGAGCACAAATGTGCAGACAGCACAAAAAATAGCCCAGGCAATAACACAAGTGGACAAGAACTTTTTCAGGTACATTAGTGACAAAAAAAAACTAAGGGTAGGATTGTGAGATTAAAAAGGGAAGGAGGGGAGTATGCAGAGGAGGACCAAGAAAATGCAGAAATCTTTAACTTTTGAATCTGGTATTGAATCTTGAAGTTTTGTTCAGTATTCACAGAAGAAGGGGGAAGGGATCAAAGTTACGTGACAGAAGCACCAATGGGAGTGAGGTGGACACCGGTCCATTTAAGGAGAAGAGAGTCTTAAAGGAACTTGCTAATTAATCTGAAAGTGGACAAGGCAATGGGGCCAGACAGGATGCCTCCCAGAGTATTAATAGAACTCAGGGAGGTGCTGGCAGCCTGACAGCCCTGTTCAACAACTAAAGGGTGCTATGGACAAATAAAGGGTCGCATGCACGATCCGGTGGAAAGTACATGCCAAAGGTGCATACTGTACCCACATAGCTCTGCACCTGTGAACAAGTGTGCACATGCTGGTATTCACAACTGGCAGCAACCTGTCAGTGGTTCTGCTCCCACTGCATGCAGGACTCCATAGGGCGGCCATGTGGAGAGTTGCGATCCCAGGTGGGAATCCAATCAGATGCCCATCCTGGGACCAGGAGTAGATCGGCAGCACAGTGAGACACAGGTCCAGGTGTGTGAATAGTCACTGCAGGCACCCAGACCAAAGCAGCCATGCCCCTGTGTGCAGCAGTCCTGTAGGAGCCCCCCCCACCCATCACACAGCAGAGACCCATCATGGAAACCCCTGCCACCAAGACAGCAGTATCCTGTCCCCAAAGACCAAACATCCCTCTTCCCCACACTGGCTGCCCTGACCCCAGTAGTGCAAAACATACCCGCTTCCCCAACACAACCCATGCCCCCATACCCCTTTTGCCGCATACCTCTCACACACAGGTGCCCCATATTGAACAGCCACACCTGAACCCGGTACCCTGCCAAAACATTGAGGAACAGTGGCTGGTGGTCCCCCACCGCTGCCACTGACCCCCACAAAATAACATACCTGACCAGGCAGTTCTGCAGGCATGGATGGCCAGTAGCACGGCCCTTCCCACACTTCCTTGGCCACTGGCCATCAAACTGCTGCTGGGAGCGTACTGCCTATTTATAGTGTTATGCTCCCAGCAGCGGGTTAGATGGCCAGTGGTCAAGGGGTTAGGGAAGGGCTGTGGTGCTGACCATCCATCCCCACAGCACCACTGGACAGGTATATTTTTTGGGGGGGGTCAGTGCCATGGGCGGTGGGACCACTGGCCACTGGCCTCTAATGGTTTGGCCAGGTACCAGGTTTGCAGGTCATGGTTGTTCAATGCAGAGCAGCTCTGTGTGTGTGTGAGGATCTCTAGGCAACAACTAGGATGGGGCAGTGTTGTGTTGGGGGACCAGGTATGTTGTGCCACAATGGGATCAGGCAGCCATGTGTGTGTGGGGGGGTGTATTTGGTTCTTCGGGGATGGGACTGACATGTGGAGGGGTGTGGGTGGCTGTTTACCTGTTACCCCAGGGACAAGACCGATCTGTGTTGGGGGGGTCTGGTTGGTGGCAAGGGTGACACTGTGGGTTGTGTCACGCACTCCCGACCAGCTGCCCCTGCCTTCCCATCAGCCTAGTGGGCTGGGCAGCACAGAGGGGCATTTGCCAATCCTACTGTGACTGGCAGGTAAAGTTTGTGGGGGCCCACAATAGGCTACAGCAGGGTTCTAGCAGCCATAACCTGCTCCTTCCTCTGGCCCCCTGCAGACAGCACACTACGCCTTCGTGCATGGTGTGTAGTGCCGGACCACCCCTGGCACGCCCCACTGCCTGTCCCCAATGCTTTGCTGACCACATGGCCAGAGGATTAGCAGCATAACTGACTTGTACCTGGTTTGTGAATTCCACACAGGGCCCACGGGAACCATCTACATGGCATTCATGCATATTAATGCCAACGCACTTTTTTTCTGCAGCGCATTGGCATCATGCATAAGGCCAAAATGAGTTAAATAATTATCAATCATCCTTTTAGAAGAAGGATTTGAATTGAGACCATAAAGGTATTCATAAAAGTTTTCAAACTGTAACAGAATCTGACTAGGGTCAGTCTTGATGGATCCATCTTCTTCAGAGGTAACTGAAAAAATATTTTTGGAATTATCAAGCTATTAACTAGAAGTCTGCGAGGCTTCTCCCATAAATCTATATATTTCACTTTAGTTCTCTTGAGGAGATATTGTTTTTACTTTTGTTATGGATTCATATTGGTCTCTGCAAATCCTCAGTTCTTGTATGAATTGTTCTGAGAAGGAGGCGGTGGCTTGAATCTCTAAATATTGGATTTTGACCAGCAAATGTTCTAATCTGCCTCAGGTTTGTTTTTTCTTTTTTAAAGATAGTCTAATGAATTCTCCCTGAATGAAGCATTTACATGTTGACCAGATTATATCTATCTTTTCTGTGGATTTCAAATTATATTCCATAAAGTTCTTGATTTGGGGGAGCATATTCAGTGCCAGCCAGTTGTGCATGCAAAACAGTGCATCGCACAAACCAGATGCACCGGCCTTCACTGTTGCAATATTCAAACAGTATGCACGTTCGGCACAGATAGCGCATCCTGTCTGAATATGGAACCCTGGATGTGCAGCACAAAGCAGGTGACTGCCGTGGTGGACGCAGGGCATCCAGGGCTGGGGCTAAACACTGCCAATGGGGGAATGTGTGGCACAAACCTGGATGTGTCTTTCCCCCAAGGGTGATATTCAACCAGCATATGCTAATGAGCTCATTGGGCATGCATGTCACAAATGGGCCTCATACATGCCCATTATGGGCTCATTAGCATGGCTGCACCTGGCTGAATGCACCGGGCCAGCCCTCACCAGTCTCCATCCCCAATCCAATTTATGTCCCACCCTGTAAATTCTCCACAGTGCAGTAGTACCCCTCCTCCCATCCCCATACCCTGAACACAGAAAATAGTGCCAGATACCAGTTTCTATATTGTAGTGGTACTCCCCACCCTGCCACAATTCCCATTTGAAAGAGAATCCCACCCACCTCCCATCCCTGATTGAACAGAATGCCCTGCCTGACTCCTGTTTCCATTGTGTAGCGGTACCCCCCTCCCACCCCCAATTCCCTATTGATAGGGAAACAATCCCCCCACCTGGCCCCATTCTCTATCCGATATACAATCACGCCCCCATCTCAGCCCAATTTCCCAATCAAAATGCATCATAGCCTGTCCCAGACCTGAGCCCTGATGCCTGAAGGATTGATGGACTCCCCAGTTTTCCATAGTGTAGTGGCCCCTGCCCCCACCCCATCAGGACCAGACTCCCCAACCCTGCTCCTCCCAACCCAGCTGGTGACGGTGACTGACTCTGCCCTCAGCACACCACCTTGGCCAGCCGCTGACTGACAGGCACCGGGGAGCTGTCATAATATAGGACACTGCTTATTGGTTGCTAGCAACAACCAATGAGCATTGTCCCTTATCATGACAGCTCCCAAGTGTCTGTCAGTCCACTGCTGGACATGGACAGGAGCAGTGGGCTGTTCCAGTCACTGGCATGGGTGGGGTGGGTGAGTGTCCTGTACACTATGGTATGGAGGTAAGCCTCCTTTTACCTGCTTTCAGTGATCGGGGCTGGAGTGGGGGGGGTCCACTGGACTACCATGGAACAGGATGGGGCTTTCTATGGTCACTGTAATTGGGGCTGGGGAGGGGGGTCTACTGGACTATCAGGGAGGTTTGGTGCAGGCATCTTCACCACTTGGGGATAGGGGCTGAGGGTGCCATTGTCACTTGCCTGCTGGGCTGGCAGGCTGCGGTGCACTTGTATGCACTTCTGATGCCTGCCTGAGGGTGGCTGGCTGGGTTAGGCCAGCTTTTCATTGTTTATCTATGAGCTGCACATGTCTGGACTTTGAGGGGCACCTTCCCTCTGAATATGTCACAGCATGACATATGCATTGGAACACCTCCTCCACTTGCACAGCATACATTATTTTGTGCACTGGCCCATTCCCTTGCGGGCATCACATCTCATCCCATTGAATATCGCACTTTGGTGCATTGTTGGGGATCCCTGGCTCATCTCCATTTCCTGCCAGGATGCACCGTCCAGCTCCTTTGAATATGGGGCCTAGCTGTTTAATATGATTAATGATACATTTGTCCCTAAGAAGTTGATTATTTAGACACCATATAGATTGTTTAACATAGTCAGAAGCAATATTATTTTAAATCCATGTCAGAGAATGGTCAGAAATAATTCTGGCCATTATCTGGGCATCTCTAATGCCTGGTAAGAGTGGCTTGATGATTAAGAAATAATCAATTCTTGAAAACAAACTATGTACAGGTGAGAAAAAAGTGTATTTTCTAGAGGTTGCGTTAAGTGTCCTCCAAGGGTCTGCCAGATCATAAAGCTTGATAAATTCTGTCAGTGCTCTGGATTCAGCTTCCCTTCTCACCACTGCATGACTAGATTTATCCAAGTGTAAATCCAGAAGGAAGTTCCAGTCACCCGCTAATAAAATACTATGAGACGGAAATTTTGCTAACACACTAACTAGTCTCATCAAAAAGGCTGCAAAGTCAGTATTTGGCCTGTAGATGGAGCCCAAAAGTATATTCATATTTTGTATAGAACCAGTTGTTTAAATAAATCTCCCATTTGGGTTGGCTAGTATTTGATTGTGATTAAAAATTAATTTTATATTAATTAGAATAACTACACCCTTTTTGAAGTAGAGTTGCCAGCCCCATATACCATATGGAAATCAAGTTTTATCAGAAGATTGATTTCAGTGAAAAGAAGATGGGATTCCTGAAAAAAAGAATATTGTATCCTAAAGAAGATGCATGTCTTAAGATTTGTAGCCTTTTTGTTTTAGAACAAGCCCCTTTTACAATTCATGAGGTGTATTTAAAAATCTTGTTCATTAAGTACAAAAATAATCAACAAGGTAAACCACGTGTCACCCTGAAAAAATAAGTAGATCTGTGTTAATTACTTTAGGAAGGAAAAAGACAAGGGGCCTGATTTTTAAAGGGATGGCGCAAGTCACGGCAACGGTGACTTACACCAAATGGCGATGTGCCAGGGACCCTGCACCCAATTCCCTATTGGGCATGGTGCCGGCGGCTGAATTCCATGACTTGCAGCAACCCCAGCCATGCGCCAAATGGAGAGCGCACCTGAACCAGTTGCCACAAGCCACAGCATTGCCCAGGTAAAGGGTGTAAGTGACCCCAATCTCCACAGTATTTAGTAAAGAGCCCTATTAGGCTAGTGCCCCCCCACAGCCCGAATCCCAATATTTGTAAATATAAGATCTTATGGGTTAGTGCCCCCCCAGCCCTGATCCCAATATTTGCAAATATCAATTGTTATGGGCTTTCAGACTACCCCACAGCCCCGACCCTGATATTTTTAAATATAAGCCCTTATGGGCTAGCGCCACCCCCACAGCCCCGATCCCAGATCCCTGAACCCCAAATTATTATCATGTCAATGTTTCCAAATTAAAAAACAGAACCACTGTAGTCCTGGTGGTCTAGTGCCTACCCTCCACCCAGCAGTGCCTGACCCCCCACCCCCCACATACCCAGCCGATGACTGGCACAGCCCATCTCTCACCACCATGGTTAGCCAGCAGCTGAGCTTTTCTATGAGCAGGTACTGTTAATAGTATATGCTCAGTGAATGACAGCAGCTGTCATTCACTGAATGTATACTATTTACAGTATGATCCCATAGAAGAGCTCAGTCAGCAGCTGGCCACTGTGGTGAGAAGTGGGCTATGCCAGTCGCTGGCTGGGTATGGGGGGGAGTGGAGTGGTCTGACACTGCCAGATGGGGGGCCACTAGACCAACAGGTCTGCAGTGGTTCTGTTTTTTTGTTATTTGTAAACATTGAAATGATGTTAATTAAGGGGTCAGGAATAGAGGATCGGGGATCTGGGGGGTCCACTAGCCCATAAGGACTGATAAGTACAAATATTGGGATTGGGGCTATTGGGGGTCCACTAGCCCACAAGGGCATATTTACTACTGCAGTGGGGGCATATTGGAGCAACTCCTGGTGGATGGGAAAGTATATCGCACACCTCAGATCAGCTGATATGCATCTCACCTTTAAGTGTTTATTCAAATCCCGGCTCCTTGATTGTGACACTTGCAACTGCTTTGCCAAGTAGTGCCTCCCCCACTTTAGTTTCTTTCACTCACTCTGACATGACTTTTTCTCCTCCTCTCTGCTCTGATGGGTCAGTTTTGCCTGAATTGGGCTTATCACTTGTTTTTTGGGGGGGGGGGGTCAGTGGGTTCCTTGCACCTGATCATGTCACTCCAGTTGTTTGTTTTTAACCATACAATAACTAATTTGCTGCTTATTTCCCTTGTAATCTTATCTTCTGTAATTCATTACTGTCTACTGGATTGTCCTCCACTGTCTTTGACTACAGCTGTTTTACCAATTGCTTTGTTTTCTGCTGGTATATTATTTCCGTAAGTATTGTTCACTCTTTGCTTGCTGTGGTACAACAGTACAAAAAATGAAAACTGCTGCTTCTGTCTTTGTGATTTTAACTCTTGTAAATTCGGTTGTTATTATTGTAATATCCATTGTTGCTTTGACCATTGCTGTTTGTTACCTATGTAATGTCTTCTGATTGCACATTATCCTGTATTATGCCTGATATGTGCCTCTTGGCCCAGGTCATGCCTGTAAACGATCCCTTGGACCAGTGCACTTACCCAGTAAACAAAGTCATAAATAAATAAATATACTTACACCTGCTCATAGCTGTTGTAAATGTGCTTTGACAGATGTTCTCTGGGGGTTGTTTTAGAATACCAGATTAGGGGATGTGGCAGCTGACCTCTGTGAATAGGGTGCAACAGCTGCCGTAAACCGCTCTTGCACCATGTCACATTAAGTTTTATGGCGCAACAATGACGCAAGTCATCTTTGATGCAAGCAGCCTGCATCATGTAGCAGGCTGCTTGGGAGAATCCTAAATGGTGCAACTAAAGGTGCAAAGTGCTTCTTGCATCATTCCTGTTGGTGCAAGTCACTTTGTGCCATGCGCAACCTTTTGAGAATCCAGCCCAATCTTAGCCCCCAAATAATCTAAAAGTGTCAAATGCCCCCCACTATTCCAAATTAAACCCTATTAACCCCCACAACCCCATAAAGATGGAATTTACAAAACCTCCCAATAAACAAAACATAAGAAATAAAACAAAAAGTATACCATGACAGTCAGAACTCTTTCACCCCAATCCTAAAGACTGACCTACTGCAAAAATACAGAACAAGATAAAACTCTCTCAAACTTATCCCCAAAGCTCAGATCGCCACCTCATGTACAAGAGAGAAAAATAAGGGTGAACTTAAAAAACAAACCAGTCTTGTAACTGTTAAAGTCAATCTTGATAGTTCAGGGAGGTTTTAGTAGTCAGACATATATTGTAGATCACAACTTAACCTCCAATAGCAAATCCACAAAGCAACTTAATAGTAATGATATGGCAGGAGATCTGATTTCCACCCCTTCAAATGTAAATCAAGTGCAGTAGCAATAGATTATAGATCTATATGCAAATGGGTGGACATAAGGCAGCAAATTAGTAGAGAAAGAAGTAGGTGACAATCAGTACTTAACCAAAGTTGCTTTCTCAAATATAAATTAAATATAGCATAAAGTATGGGACATAGTAGCAATTAGTGAGACGTGGTTTACCAGTAACCACACTTGGGAGACTTCAGTACCTGGCTATGTATTGTTCAGAAGAGACCGAGATGCAAAAAGGGGGGGAGGAGTGGCCCTGTATGTTAATGAAAATATCAAAGCTACAGAAATTCAGAATACACATAAGGAGCCAGAAGAACTGTGGGTCACCCTGGAAACAGGAAATGGGACAGCCATAAGAACTGGGGTTGTCTACAGGCCCCCAGACCAGAGGGAGGACATAGACACATTACTGTTAGAAGATATACAAAACATGATAGCTAAAGGGGAGGTTCTGATAATGGGAGACTTCAACATGCCAGATACAGATTGGTCAATACCAGCAGGAACATCTGCCAGAACTAGACTCATAGTGGATTCCCTGCAGGGGGAGGGCCTCAAACAACTGGTACAGCAACCCACAAGAGACAGGGCTATCCTAGATCTAGTACTGACTAACAAAGAAGGGATCACAGATCTCCAGGTAGAAGGTCACCTGGGGGCCAGTGACCATCACATGGTATGGTTCAATTTGGCTACTACATCTAAATCATCCCATTCCAAGGCAAAAATATGGGACTTCAGAGGAGCTGACTTTGATAAGATGGCCAACAGAGTTAAGCTAGCCCTGGCAAAAAGAAACACAGGTGAGGAGGTACAGGCAAAGTGGGCAAGCATTAAGGATACAATACTTGAAGCAACATCCCATTGTGTTAGACAGAAAAGGAAGTGCAAAAGAAGAAGGAAACCACTCTGGTTCTCAAATACAGTAGCAGAAAAGGTCAGAGCCAAAAGGCTGGCCTTCAGGAAATATAAGGGAACACAGCGGGATGAAGATAGGGAGGCATACCAAACTGCCCTAAGGGAAGCAGGTAAGGCAGTAAGGCAGGCAAAGTCCCAAACTGAGGAAACACTAGCACGAACAGTAAAAGAAGGTGACAAGACTTTCTATAGATACATTAGTGAAAGGAGAAAGTCCAGAGGGGGTATTGCTAAGCTTAATGGAGAAAAGGGAGCATGTGAGGAGGAGGACCCTGTAAAGGCATCTATCCTAAATAGATACTTTTGCTCAGTATTTACTGAAGAGAAGGTAGGGCAGGGCCCACAGCTCAGCATCATGGACACAGTGGGGAGGGAGGTGAGCAATACTCCCTTCACAAAAGAAAGGGTCCTACAAGAGCTTGCTAAGCTCAGGGTGGATAAGGCAATGGGACCTGATGGCATACATCCCAGGGTACTTAAGGAGCTAAAGGAGGAACTAGCAGAGCCATTAGCAGAATTGTTTAGTGAGTCTCTGAGCACAGGAGAGGTCCCAGAAGACTGGAGAAGGGCTCATGTGATCCCGCTCCACAAGAGTGGTAGCAGGGAGGAGGAGGGGGAACTACAGACCAGTCAGTCTTACCTCAGTAGTGGGCAAGATTATGGAGGCACTCCTTAAGGAAAAGATAGTGCAACACCTGGAATCCATAGGGGCACAGGATCCAAGACAGCATGGGTTTACAAAAGGAAGGTCCTGTCAAACTAATCTCATAGATTTCTTTGACTGGGTAACCAAAGTGGTGGACCAAGGGGAGCAGCTTGATGTCGCCTACCTTGACTTCAGCAAAGCTTTGACACTGTTCCACATAGAAGATTGATAAATAAGCTAGGTAGGCTCGGGTGGGACAGAAGTTGGTCAACTGGGTGGCAAACTGGTTGACTGGCAGAAAACAGAGAGTGGTAGTAAATGGTATACAGTCAGAAGAGATGCAAGTCACAAGTGGGGTACCTCAGGATCAGTCCTGGGGCAGTCCTATTCAACATCTTCATTAGTGACCTCGCAGATGGACTAGAGGGTAAGGCTTGTCTGTTTGCAGATGACACCAAGATCTGCAACAGAGTAGATGATCCAGATGGGGTGGGCAGAATGAGAAGAGATCTGGATAAACTAGCAAAATGGTCAGAAGAGTGGCAACTGGGATTTAATGCAAAGAAGTGCAAAATCATGCACATAGGGAAGAGAAACCCTGACGCCACTTATAGGCTGGGAGGGGAGTTGCTAGCAGTCACAAAGGAAGAAAGAGACTGAGGGCATCATCATCACTGATGACCTGAAATCATCCAAGCAGACCTCTAAAGCAGTAGGTAAGGCTAGGGGTGTTAGGGTGTATTAGTAGGGGTATCACAAGTCGTAAGAGGGAGGTAATAATCCCTCTTTACAAGACATTGATTAGGCCCCATCTGGAGTACTGCATGCAGTATTGGAGGCCACACCTTCACAAGGACATTAACCAAATTGAGGCAGTCCAGAGAAGGGCAACCAAAATGGTGCAGGGACTGCATCAGAAGACATATGAGGACAGATTAACGGAGCTCAATGTGTATACCCTTGAGCAAAGGAGGGAGAGAGGTGATATGATCGAGACATTTAAACACCTTAAGGGCATAAACAAGGTGAAAGAGTCTAACAGGTTTAAATATAAGAAAAATAGCACGACAAGAGGACACAGCATGAGATTAGAGGAGGCCGATTAAGGGGAATGTGAGGAAATTCTTTTTCACAGAAAGGGTGGTAGATGCATGGAATAGCTTACCACAAGAAGTGGTGGCTATGAATACAGTGCAGGGCTTCAAACAGGCATGGATAGGCATAGGGCAATACAAATGACTATGAATAGATAGGTCACTGACAGAGCAAAGGCCGATGGCACATTTATAAGGTAGAAAAAGAAATGGGCAGACTGGATGGGCCTTGCGGTTCTTATCTGCCATCAACTTCTATGTTTCTATGTTTCTATGATGTGTGTAACAAGAAGTTTACACACACCCAAGGGGTTTATGAATAGCATCTAACCCTAAGGGTGTGTGTAAACTTCAAGTTTTCCCTTTTTTACCTCAGCAATTATATAAAACGTAAATAAGTTGCTGTGTGGCCATGGTCCCATTAGGTTACAGCCCACAGTCCTGGGACTGTGGTCGACTTTATTTATTTATTTAGAAGTTGTTGTTTGTTTTGTGGCCAGTCGCAAGTTAATTTTTTTAATGGTTGTGGTAAAATTAGTTTTTTAATTACTCATCGCTGAGTCACGGTTCAATGTGCCTGTTATCGGTTCAGCAAGAAGGCGAGTGGCTGGGAAGCAAGGAATTGCAGGGGGCACAAGTACAGAGTGAGGAAAACTGTTCATGTGTTTGCTGTAATAAACACTCCTTTATTATGGCAAACTGCGCCATGGCTTCCCTTCAGGAAAAAGGAAAACCCAGTTATTATATATAAGTAATTACCCAAATACAAATGTACTTAATGCAAATGAAAGTGCACCCTGAGTAGGTATTATCTGTGGTTAAACCAATACTGTCATCCAGTCAACACTCTGTCAAACCAAAGAAAATCCCCTTGGTTCAATCCTGGACACCGCTAACAACGTCAGCCGTGCAATGCCAGTCAAACTACACCCCATTAAAAGAAGTCTGCAATAGGCATGATAATCAAGAAAGTAAATCCACTGAGTACAACAAAAACCTACCTATACATTCATCTGACCCAGCTAGGAAATAGGGACAAGGGTTCCACTAAACGATCTCACAGCTATTGAGCAAACACTATAGCACTGGGACCCTCAATGCACTCAGGAAGCTTTGTTACCACCACATTATTATGGCGGCTTCACCCTTCCAAGTCCTCCAACTTACCTTCCAAATGAGTCACTCTCTGTCATAATGTAAACAGCTCCAGATTGACTCTGTTCCACCAGTCATCTAAGGAACTCAGTCTGTCCTCAACATATCTGACCCTTCGGGTTAGCTCTTCAGATGCAAGCCAGATCACCTTCACATCTCTGGTTAAAGAAAGGATGGCTTCATTAAGGGGGGGGGGGATTCCTGTATAAATCTTTCTTCTGTGAAGGCATCCAGAGAAGGTAATGCACAGCCAGTCATTGTGGTATGCGACTTATTCCATTTAGAACTCTGATCCCGTTCAGGAGTTGGTTGGGTGGTGTGACGCAGGGGTCCAGATCTCAACTCTGTATCCATGCCAAAGACTGGAAACAAATTCTAGCAATGCTAAAAATATTTAACAGCACAGTAAATTCTGGCAACTTGGCAAGATAAACAAAAATAATGGAAAAAACAAGAATAATATAACAGCAAAGTTGGAGCGGTGGAA
The DNA here is from genome assembly GCA_016271365.2 of Neoceratodus forsteri. Lineage (NCBI taxonomy): Eukaryota > Metazoa > Chordata > Ceratodontiformes > Ceratodontidae > Neoceratodus > Neoceratodus forsteri. Next base: position 424,277,060 of record CM057451.1, read on the forward strand.
GGGAGCTCTCACCCACGGGAGCTCATCATGTGACTCCCTGGCAACACCTTCTGTCACTGCTGTTACAATTCTTGCTTTCTACCTGATCATCCATAGTGGTGATGAGGACATGGAGGGTCCTTGATTCATGGTGGTGTTGATCTGGTTGGAAACATAGTGGGTGTCTGGCAGGTGCTTCATCTAACCGTCATCCAGATGTGAGATTTTTGTCTACTGATTTAGACCTACCTTCCACACAGGAGCATTACAAGTCATAGGTTGCTCGTGATCCAATGCATCCTTATGACTCTCCCACTCACTGTAGGCCCCCACACTGATGCTCTCATATGCACCACCACCCACGGTCACCCAGGTGGAAGCAGAGAAACTGAAATATAAATCCCCTTCCCTTGAGGTAAAAGTGTCACAATTTTTTCAAACAAACCTTATTACTGTACAAAAAAGCAGGTAAATAAGAAATACTACTGATTTAATTAATGCTTTTTTCCTGTTTTCCAGGATTACAAATGAGGAATCTACTTCTACAGATGTAAACAAAACTATATTAACAAATAGTATAACATCCATAACTGTTACTGATACTCAATGTGACTTAAGGTCAAGGCGTAGAGGTAGAAGAGGTCAGTTGTCATGTGCAGTGGGTCCCAGATGCAGATGCAATAGAGGGAGGGCCACAAAATGTAGTCCATCACATGGTAGTCAGGTCCTCACCAATTTCATCAAATCAGGTCACTGACTTGTGATCAATCTGAACAGGCAGTGGAAAATAGGAGGCAGTATGGAGCAGTGGTTTAAGGCTCTCATCTACAAATCTGGGGACCTGGGTTTGAATACCACAGCCCCCACTTGCATATTGTGTGACCCTAAGCAAGTCACTTAACTTCCTTGTGCTCCCAGGTTGCACCTGTAAACAATCTTTTAGCCTAGTGTGTCTCACCCAGTTAAATAATTGGAAAAAAAAACTTGTGGATCAATCTGAACTGGCAGTGGAAGTCATTGTAAGAAATGTTTGGTTTTCTGTTTTAAATTTGCAATCATATAATGTTGTCTTCTTGTCAGAAACTGGCTTCTGTCTAATGCGTTATGATATTAGTGCCATGGGATAAAAGAAGTCTATGACTATCCAATTTTCATGTTCAACAGTCCCTCTATGCCAGAGACAGAATCTACAGTAGGATTGGTGTGGCTGAAATATGTAGTAGTCATTGCTGTAACATTTGTGGGAACAAGGTTTATTGTAAGTAATAGAGTGTGCCATTGCCACAGATGAAGCAAATCAATCCAAACACTGTCTCCAGTGAGACACCAGGTACTTCATTAATTCCCGTCTCCTAACTGAAACAGTAATTGCTGCCAGCCTGTTCCAGCACTTGAGATAATTCTTAATGGGCTGCATGCTCCATGGGCACCTAGTAATACTGAATTATGTGGATGTGAGTAAGTAGAAGACTAGATCTAGTGGGATGGATACCAGAAAGATAGGTCCAGGAGTGAGAGACAATGAATATGTTAAGGTAAGTGTTGGGAGGGCATGAACCAGATCCAATGCTGAGGCAAAGGCTTCTACAAGCAGCTGCCCAAATTTGGTTGAATCCTTTGGCTTGGATGGTAGAAAGCAACCTCAAGGTGGCTGGAGCTCCTGTTGGGGATCTAGTATAGAAGCACCCGCATTACAGGTGTGCTGAAATCAGGAAGCAAAGCAAGGCAGCACAAAGGTAATATTGATTGAGGACTCTTCTCAGGTACTGTGTGTTAGGAATCTTTGTGGTGTGCTGGGACACTGGCTACATGGAAACTGCCTACCTGCTTGAGTTGCAGACATCATAGTAAGGGCTGACACTTATGGGAGGGGGGAGAGTAATTGATCATTGTAGTATATGTTACAACCAGTGATGTGGGCACATGCAGACCAGTAGTCCTACTGTACAGTATGAAATCAAGAGCACAGCAATTAACAGCAGGTGGCAGCCCTTCAGTCTGCCTGGTTTGACTTTGGCTGGCCGGCGATCGAGGATGTTGTGAAGATTATCCAGTCTCTGCGGCCAACCTGCTGTAGTTTGGACCCCAGCTCAACACGCCTCCTTATGGGGTGCATTGAGACCATCGGCCCGGCCCTTGCTGATATAGTCAGGTGTTCGTTGGAATCCGGGGTGTTCCCAGACACTCTGAAGGAGGCGTTAGAGGTACCCCTTCTTAAGAAACCATCTCTCGACCTAGGATGTCTTGCTAACTACAGACCCATCTGTAACCTTCCCTTTGTGGATAAGGTTATTGAGAAGGTGGTTGCTCTGCAGCTGGAGGATGATTTTACCATCCACAACATCTACGATCCTCTCCAGTCCGGTTTTTGGAAACTACATAGTACCGAGACGGCCCTTGTTTGGGTTCTCAATGATCTTCTAACAGCAAGAGATCAAAGGAGCTGTTCCATCTTGGTTCTTCTTGATCTCTTGGCAGCTTTTAACAATGTGGACCATTGGGTATTGGACGGGTGCATGCGGTCTATCTGTGGACTGTCTGGTACAGTCCTCAGATGGTTTCATTCTTTCCTCACTAGCAGGTTTCAGAGAGTTGTCTGTGGGGTTTACTCCTCTGACAAGGTCTTCCTGCCATGTGGGATTCCACAGGGCTCTGTACTATCCCCCATGTTGTTCATAGTGTATATGCTGCCATTGGGAGACATTGTAAGGCAGTATGGGCTGAGGTTTCACTGTTATGCAGATGATACTCAGCTCTACCTGTCTTTTGTGCCCGATCGTGGAGGAGCTGTCTCGAGTTTTAATGACTTCCTTTCTGAGACTGAGGATGGATGAGTGCCAGCTGGCTGAGGTTGAATCCGAATAAGACTGAGGTTTTGGTGGTAGACCCAGGCCGTCGGGTACAAGGGCTGTCGGAGGGGTGAGCCTCGGGTCTCTGGCTTGGTGATCTCCAGCTGACAAACTCTGAACTGGTGCAGGATCTGGGTGTGATTCTTGATGACCGATTGACGCTTAAGCATCAGGTGTCATCCATTGTCAAGACTGCCTTTTACCATCTAAGGAATGTAGCCCAGATCAAGCACCTAGTTCCGCATGATGACCTACCAGTTCTGGTTCAAGCCTTTGTAACCACTAGCCTTGATTACTGTAATGCCCTGTACCTAGGGCTATCAGGGGTTGATATCCACCACTTGCAGTTGGTGCAGAATGCTGCAGCCAGGCTGTTGACTGAGCTACCTCAAAGCTGTCATGCCTGTGCTGTGTGATCTGCACTGGCTGCCTATTTAGTGGCTGATCACCTTTAAGGTCAGTTTACTGACCTATAAGTCTGTACATGGACAGGGATCAAGTTATCTGCAAGATCGTCTTCATCCCTATTGCCTCTCCTGGCTGCTTCGCTCCACCAACGAGGGATTGTTAGAGATTCCCAGGGTTCAGTTAAAGTCATCTGGGGCCCGTGCATTTGAATTCTTGGCCCCATCCCTGTGGAATTCTCTACCTCATCGGATTTGACAGTGCCTGATGGTGGAGAGCTTTAAGTCTGCATTAAAAACTTATTTATTTACCTTGGCATTTCCTGATTTTATTTGATCTACTGCAGATTTTCTTATATGTTTTGATGTGTGTAGTTGTTTTTATGTATTGTATGGTTATGTACTAGCACTATGGTTTTAGAATAGTGCTATTTTATAAATAAAAAATGATTGTTTGCTTGATGATACTCTGAAAGGTGCACATACCCAGGTCTAATGTAAAGTCAGACACAGTGAAATGCTAGTGTGCTTAAGGTAAGACAGCACTGTTTAAATAATTAAGCTTATAAAGCAGTTTCTATTAGCAAACACTTCTTTAGTATATTGTTATTGCTTTTAAAATTCCACTAGATCTAGTCTTCTACTTACTCACATGTGATGACATCCAGATTGTTAACAGCAGTACCAGTTACTCATAAAATCTTTTTTTTCAGAGTTCACCAATCTTTCAGCCTCTCATGCCTATCTGTTTGTCCTGTGTCCCAGAATGAAAATAATAAAATCAGATTTACCAACAATAACTTTTTTTCATGGGCCTCACCTCTACAAAACAGAGTAGGTACAAAAGAACAGTGAAACTTAGCAAACATACTCATGAGTGAAATAATTTGAAAGTAGGCCACTTCAGCCACCTGCACTGCATGGCTGCATATAACATGGAGATCTCTTTCAATTCTGATGAGTTCTATATTTGTAGATTTACCCTTCACCTCTGTTACATTAATAATCTGTATATCCAGTATACAGTATTTTTGGTGTTATTGTCAATGAAACTATAAGCCTACTGCCTAACAGAGTGGCCTTGGCTATTGTTTCTTCTATCACTGAGAACAATGACTAGTTTCCGTAGATGTGCAAGAATTTCTTATTTCATGTTGTGCCAGCATTCTACTACTGATGGACAGACATAATTCTGCTTTACGGCATAGAATCAGTGGCATGTTCATAAACTTCAACATAAGAGCAATCCTTGCATAATTATTACCCAATAGAATAACTGATGTTGCTAACAAAGAGTTACCAGACAGAATTCTATAAAACAGTGGTTGCAACCACCATTTTTGGAGTGACCTACAGCCGTACCAACCATCTTGCTGTGTAACACATGCCTTTGTTACATATTTTATGAGTACATCTTGAAAATGTTATCATATATAACTTCAAAATACAATCCACATGTGCAATGCTTGTCCCACCAGATGTCTGATTCATATTCTCTTTATCTCCAATATCATCACAGTCATTACAATTTACTTTTTTGTCACCTCCTTATTCACTCATATCAACATTAATGCCATCTTCATCAATTGATTTGTCAAGTGATCACTTTTCACAGAACTAGACCGCAAAAACTTATACACAAATGAGAATATATATAAAAAATAAACATGAGAGAGAGAGAGGGAAATGCAGAGTGAGATGGTAACATTATAACAATACTTTAAGGAGACTCATAACAATATATTTAAAATGGGTAAAACAAAGTATTTTGACAATGACAACCTTTAGTTCAATGGCTGCCATGTATTGATAACTTGTGTATTACTATTGTTAAAAGCTATGCATAAAAGAACAAACAAAATGAATCAATGCTTCTGGTTTAATTGCAGTAGTATCATTGTAGAGTCCTGTGACCCAGCAATGGTATGGTTATCATATAGCTTGCTACCAGCCAAAAGTGAGGTGGATGGGAGAGTGCCCTGGTTGATTGGAGTGGAAGGAGTCAAAGGAGACAAAGACATGCCTAACATACTGCCCCTATCTCATTGTGTGAAGGTAACCAGTTTTGGTGGGTGATTACCACAAGCTAGAGGACTTGTGACAATATTTGCAAATATCTATATAACTGATAATGGGGGTACTTACTAAATGTAATGATAAGAAGTACAAGTCATGACACTTGTGATTCACTAATGTGGATGACTCACTGTATAACCATGGATGCACATGACACTGAAGAATGCTTAAAGGAGCTCACCCAGACCACTAGAATACACACAGATTTCAGTGGTGGTACCCACAATGTCTACCTGATTATTAACCTTAAGGCTATTGTTTCCCATCACTGTACTACCTTAACTGTGTAATGTAAGGTGTAAAGAACACAATACCTTACAGTAAATGAAAAGTATGACACATCAGTTTCATCAACATATTGTATACTGTCATCCTCACTATCCGAATCATCATCACAAGTGATTCTATGAGAAGATAAAAAAATTACATCACAATTTGTAATAGTAGTTGTGTATAGTAGTGCAAAATCAATATGAATACCTCCGTTTGTATAACTTGGAGTAGATGAAGTCAACATTCTTCAAATATATATGATGTAAGAAGTTGGGTGTTGACATCATATGTTGTGGTATTACTGGGAATGGTGAAGCAGGGCTACCAAAACTGCTTGCAGATGATGTTGAATTCAATGATTTTCCTATCAAAGTGAAAGAAATGCATATCATCATCTATTATAATTGCATGTGTACAAAAGAAAAGATCATAAAAATGTCATATGGAATCTAATCAGTTTTGCTATCAAAACAGATTGATGGAGAATCACTGTCATTGTCTATACAACGTGGTCTGAAAAATAGAAGCAGCACACCTATTTACAGAAACATCAAAGTATATAATTAAAAGAATGCAGATACCTTAGCTAAAAATAAAATCATTATGACAGACATTCATCAGGCAACACACCTGTAGAATGCTATCAGGAAAAATTTAAATTCCTCATTCTTATTGCACTTCAGTTGCTGCCAAAGTTCACATTACTTTTGATGAGCTCTTCCAAAGTATGTATGTGCCTTCCTGAATGCCTTACATGCTCAATTTCCTTTCTTTTGGCCTAATCAGAATTCAGTACTGATGGCCATTCTCTTCCTTTTTCCAGTACTTTCCATATTTTTTATTCAGTTGAAACCTACAGTGGTTAGATTACATAATGCAGCAAGTATCAGACATGAAAATATATTTTGCGATGCTACTGTTGAAGTAATACCAATTTAGATGGGATGGTGCTGACAAATAAGGGATCATTTTCACATCCCAGCATGGATAGTAAGGGGAGTTGACAAGGCACCTCCATCCTGTCCAATTGTTGTCATTATGTTAATTAGGACTGGTGGAGCAAGACGTAATATAGGTTCCTTTGAAAAGTTTAATTACTGAGTGAAACATGTCAGGAGCAGATGCCAGTCCCTTATGTCAGTTGGTGGAACAGGTTTAGGACAATACTGTAAGGACTTTGTGTGTTTATTCACCACTTTTGCACATGGTTGGACTTGAGTATGCACATATTTAAAGCAAGAATTTTAAAGAAACTATAAATAAAAAGGACTTTTTAAGTGAAGTCCTTGCACTTCCATTCTCCAGCCCTCAAAATACTGCTTATATAAACTGTATACAGAAAGGAACCCACTTAGCATTGTTCTTTTTGGATTTGACTTTATGGGACAATACAGATTATCCCTTTAAGTGGGTGGCCTTCTTATCATTTATAATCATTTTTTGAGATGAATCATCAACAAAGTAGTGAATAAACAAGGGCCCAGGTAGGAAGGATTAATCACATGATTAGATGTCATTTTTTCTATTTTTTTTCAAGATCAGTAACTTGTCTGTAATACAGCTGTTTTAATTAGATGGAGAATTAGGCTGAAATTGGTGCTAGTATGGACACCAGACAGGTGGTGTTTTGATTCAGTGAGGAAGAGCAGAAACAATTGTTTACAGCCATTAGAACACAAAAAAACTGAAGCAAATAATACAGAACATGAACAGAGATGTTGCAAAATTCAGTTTTGCTGGCATAATTCCTGTGAAACTGGCAATTTTTGCCATGTGAAATGTTTCACAAAATTGCTGCAAAATGGCAAAATTTTGCCACAGTTTCGCAACATGCCATTCCCTATGTAAAACTATCCCTGGTATCTAGTGGTCCTCCCTCACCACTCTGGCTGCTCACCTGCCCAAATTATTCTCTCTGGTGACTAATGGTCTCCCCGGCCGATCACTGGCCATAATTGAATAAAGCCCCCTCCCAGTTACACTGGCCCCATCATGTCCTTTTTTAATAAAACAAATTAAATCCACACTCCCTGGTGTCTAGTGGCCCCCCATGGCAGGTCATAGCCCAAATTATGCTCCCTGGTGTCTAGTGGTCCCCCTGGCTGATCACCAGCCATAATTGAATAAAGCCCCACCCAGTTACCCTGTCCCCATCATTTCCTTTTCTAAACAAAAATCAATAAATAAAACCCACACTCGCTGTTGTCTAGTGGACTCCCACACCCTGTCATCATGAGCTAGCACCCATTCTGCTCCCCTCAGTACCCTTATTGGGCCACCAGCACAGCCTTCCTCTCTCCTCCATGGCTGAGGTACTGGGGGGTGCTAGCTCATGATGACAGGGTGGACAGATGGGGTCCACTAGACACCAGGGAGTATAGGTTAATTTATTTATTTATTGATTTATTTTTTAAGTAAAATAAATGAGGGGGCATGGGTAACTGGGGGGGCTTCATTTAATTATGGCCAGTGATTGGCCAGGGGCAGGACTACTAGACACCAGAGAGAATAATTTGGGATGTGAGCAGCCATGGGGGGACCACTAGGGAGTGTGGGTTTAATTTTTTTTTAATTAAAAAAGGACATGAGGGAGCCAGAGTAACTGGGACGGGTGCTTTTTTCAATTACAGCTGGTAATTGGCTGGGGGAGGACCTGCAGGGAAAACTTATCAATTTCAGCTGCAGCTGGCTAAATTTCACCCTCGGTCTCTAAATTTTGCCCATGGGTACAAAAGTTTGCTGGTTTGTGGGCAAATGTTTGCTCACTCTGGGGGTGAAAATTTGCATTCCACCCTGTAAAATATTTTGTGTAATGTGCAAATTACGCAAAATATTTCACTGGGCAAAATTTTTCAATTTCACACAACTCTAAAAATGAACTCAGTGTGAAACTAAAACAACTAAAAAATAAAGATGCCAAACTGGAATGGCACAGGATCACACTCGGAAGCAATTGTTGCAGCTCCTCCTACTGATCCTGCAGTGGCCGCTGCTCCACCTGCTCCTGCTGTTGATCCTGGATGACAGCCACAGCTGCCATGCTCACTGTGGCTGCAGATGGGGTCCCCAAATCCTGCCAATTTAATCTAACTGGATGACCACCCAGGATTTGTGGCCCATGATGGCCACCACTTAGCCCACCTCATCCACACTCCATCAATAAAATAAATAAACAAAAAAAAAACACTAGTACAAGTACTAGTAAAATAAAGTAAAGTACCTAAAAATAACTACACAAAAAACTACTTAAAAACACCTTTCTAATTAAATAAAACTTTCCTGAAGGACTGTAACAACTAAGTTCTCAAGGATTTAACACACAAAGAAAGAACTATAGTTTTCTTTGAGCTCCAAAACACACAGAATAATGTCAGACTGCACACTGCATAACTGCCGGGACTGCAGACTCTTTCTACTGGAGAAAGTGAAAGTAAAACATTGACTTTCTGCCAGTGCCAATTGAACTGCCTCCCTGAATCATGTGACCTGCAGACCTGCAGAGACAGTCATGTGATCACTGATCAGTGCGCTGATTGTTTCTTAATGACTTCACCTTGTCTAATCACAATGCGAAGTAATGCAAAGTCACTAAAGGTGAAGTAGATCATTTTAGTGGGGATTTCGCATAGGTGCCACACAAATGCAGACTGGGCAACTTCTCCCATACTTAGCTAGGTGATTAAAACTTCACTGCATCTCTAATGATGACGTATAGAATAAAGAATGGAATGGCATAAGGACCCAATATATTGTGGACTTTATGTATGTGCTCATTGTGGTCATCATAAAAGCTAGGGGAAAATAAGTGGAGGAGATACAACTGTGATAACAAACATTAAAACACAGTTAAATCTTGTGGAATTCAATCAGTGGTTAGATAATGTCAAAGACAAATTAAAGGAGTATGAAAATGAGGACATTTCAAGGGGACACTGCAGACTATAGGAATAATAGGATTTACACCTCTAAAAAGAATAAAAAGAGTGGTCCCATAACAGACTCCAGAATGAATAGTTCTGGTAGTTACACAAGAAGCTCCCATAAACCAGCTGTCTAAACTACCTCTTTTAGACAAATAGACAGAACAAATTAGAATGGAGGTCCCAGAAACTGAGACAACTGCCATGCAGGACCCAGGGCAAGGACAGTCAGGCAGATAGAACCTACAAATCACAGAAGGACAGGGAGGAGAAACAGAAGATCTAGGTGGAGGAGCAAAAGGGCAATGGCAAAGAAGGCAATACAGAAGGTACAGGAACAGGCTGTGATTTTTAATTTCAGTGATAGAGTCCTAACAGTAGAACAACATACAGTATTATCCCTGGTGCTCTTATTCTCCATCTCCAAAAATGTACATATGTTTCACATCGAAGTAGATATGAGACATTGTTTTTTAAATCTCAGATTTGAGGCTCAGTTTGCATTTACTGAATCTGGTAGCAAAGAAAAGGCAGATCTTATACTAGCTTTAGGAGTGAGATCCACTTTTATGCTGCAAACAGGCAGTAATCATGCCCTAGAGACATACAGTATATTGGGACAGTAGAAAAGGAGATTAAACAGATACTTCAAACTGAAAATAAAATAACTAGGCTTAACCATACAAAATTAAGGATGGAAGCCTTACAAAATGTAGAAAATTATGAATCTATCATTATCAAACAGGCAGACACGGGGGGGGGTCAGTAGTTATTCAGAGACTGGCACAAAACAGAGAGATGTGTCCCACCCTATTACAACGGGAAGAGCATATGTGAAATTTAACACTGATTCCCTACCTAGGATAAAAACCAAGATTAATGAATTCCTACAGGAAATTACCCCATTAACTGGTTAAGAGACTGGGAGGCAGACATGCATGTTCCAGAATTCCCATGCTTACCCCTCTTTTATGGACACCCTAAAATATGCAAAAAATGTAAGCAAGCCCCTAGGGAGGCCAATTGTTTCTGGCACTGAATCAGTGTTAGAACCATTCTTAAAATATGTAATTTTTTTATTTACAACCACTGTTGAGTGTATCCCCACCTACATAAGAGATACCACAAATGTACAACATATCATAAAGGACCTAAACTGCTCCTTAGAAATCCAAAACTGTACGCTAGTGACAATAGAGGTAAAGGAATTGTACACCTCAATGCCACATGATGGTGTCATAAGAGCGTTTGGGCAAATTCTGGACAAAGGACCACAAGGTGCCAGACCAAAAACAGTTTTACAAAATATGGCAAAGATAGTGCTTCATAATAAATGTTTCAGATTTGAAGAGCAATATTATGCACAGATAAAAGGCACCACCACGGGCAGCACCATGGCACTAAGCTACAACAATGCATATATGCTTGAAGTCAATAGACAATACATTTCTTCTGTCAACAGAGGAAAGGAATACATATGCCAACAATATCACATTTTGTGATGCATTATAGATTACATACTTTTCATCTGGGAGGGTAGCAAACATTCCCTGGGATATTTTCAAGAATTCTTAAACAAGAGACCCACACCTCCATTTTACCTTTAACAGTAGTCAACAACAGATATATTTTTTAGATATTACAATCTTTAAAAAAGAGACACAACTTGAAACCAAGTTGTAAAGAAAATTGACAGCAATACCACACTGCATATGAAAAGATTCCATCCCAAGAACCTCAATGACAGCATTCCCTATTCATAACTCAGGAGATTTAAAAATGAGAATATATGATCACAAGAGTAAGATCAGAAATAATGAAGAAAAATCTTTGATAGCCAGACATTACAGAGACGGGGGACATACTGCAGTGCAAGTTAGATTCTGGGGTCTTGAACGGGTTCTTGAACCCATGAGGGGGGGCTACAACATGGTGGTTTTTTTGTGCAATTTACAATACTTTATTGAAAAAAGTTTTTAGAAAAAACAAGGAAACAGCAAAACAAGAACCAAAAAAAAATCACACCATTAAAATACAACTATGGCTAAAAGGCCGAAACAAAAAAAAATAACAAACATAAAGGTATTTAGAGTACTAGCATTAAAAAAGTCAACAACAGTAAACTGAACAAACAAACTCCCCATCTACTCCCCCACTAAATCCACCCCCCCATTCCCCATATGTTTGTGCTGGGAATACTTGAAGCAACATCCCACTGTATTAGAGAGAAAAGGAAGTGCAAAAGAAGAAGGAAACCACTTTGGTTCTCAAAAATAGTAGCAGAAAAGGTCAGAGCCAAAAGGCTGGCCTTCAGGAAATATAAGGGAACACAGCAGGATGAAGCTAGGGAGGTATACCAAACTTCCATAAGGGAAGCAGGGAAGGCAGTACAGCAGGCAAAGGCCCAAAGTGAGGGACACTACACAAACAGTAAAAGAAGGTGACAAGACTTTCTATAGATATATTAGTGAAAGGAGAAAGTCCAGAGGGGGTATTGCTAAGATCAAAAGGGATAAGGGGGCATGTGAGGAGGAGGACCATGCAAAATCATCTATCCTAAATAGATACTTCTTAACAAAAGAAAGGGTCCAACAAGAGCTCGGTAAGCTCAGGGTGGACAAGGCAATGGGACCTGATGGCATACATCTCAGGGTACTAATGGAGCTAAGGATGGAACTAGCAGAGCCATTATCAGAACTGTTTAGTGAGTCTCTGAGCACAGGAGAGATCCCAGAAGACTGGAGAAGGGCTCATGTGATCCCACTCCACAAGAGTGGTAGCAGGGAGGAGGCAGGAAAGCACAGAACAGTCAGTCTTACCTCAGTAGTGAGCAAGATTATGGATGCATTCCTTAAAGAAAGGATAGTGCAACACCTGGAATCCATAGAAGCAGAGGATCCAAGACAGCATGGGCTTACAAAGGGACGGTCCTGTCAAACTAATATCATAGATTTCTTTGACTGGGTAACCAGAGTGGTGGACCAAGGGGGAGCAGTTGATGTCACCTACCTTGACTTCAGCAAAGCTTTCTATACTGTTCCACATAGAAGATTGAATAATAAGCTAGGTAGGCTCAGGGTGGGTCAGAAATTGATCAACTGGGTGGCAAACTGGTTGATGGGCAGAAAACAGAGAGCGGTGGTAAACAGTATACAGTCAGAAGAGATGCATGTCACAAGCGGGGTACCTCAGGGATCAGTCCTAGGGCCACTCCTCTTCAATATCTTCATCAATGACATTGCAGATGGACTGAAAGGTAAAGTTTGTCTGTTTGCAGATGACACCAAGATCTGCAACAGAGTAGATGATCCAGATGGGGTGGGAAGCATGAGAAGAGATCTGGATAAACTAGCAATATGGTCAGAAGAGTGGCAACTGGGGTTTAATGCAAGGAAGTGCAATATAATGCATATAAGGAAGAGAAACCCTGAAGCCACTTATAGGCTGGGAGGGGAGTTGCTGGCAGTAAGAAGGGAAGAAAGAGACTTGGGTGTCATCATCACAGATTACCTGAAATCATCCAAGCAGACCACTAAAGCAGTAGGTAAGACTAGGGGGATGTTGGGGTGTATTAGTAGGGGTATCACAAGTTGGAAGAGGGAGGTAATAATCCCTCTTTACAAGACACTGGTTAGGCCCCATCTGGAGTACTGCATGCAGTACTGGAGGCCACACCTTCACAAGAACATTAACCAAATTAATGCGGTCCAGAGAAGGGCAACCAAAATGGTGCAGGGACTGCATCAGAAAACATATGTGGACAGATTAACGGAGCTCAATATGTATACCCTAGAGCAAAGGATGGAGGGAGAGAGAGGTGACATGATCGAAACATTCAAACACCTTAAGGGCATTAACAAGGTGAAAGAATCTAACATGTTTCAATAAAAGAAAAATAGCAGGACAAGAGGACACAGCATGATATGTGAGGGAGGCCAATTAAGGGGCAATGTGAGGAAGTTCTTTTTCACAGAAAGGGTGGTGGATGCATGGAATGGCCTACCTCAGGAAGTGGTGGATATGAATACAGTGCAGGGCTTCAAACAGGCATGGGATAGGCATAAGGGAGCAATACAGATGAGTAGGAATAGATAGGCCATTGACAGAGCAAAGGCCGATGGCACATTCATTAGAAAGAAAAAGAAATGGGCAGACTGGATGGGAATTGCAGTCCTTATCTCCTGTCAACTTCTATGTTTCTATGGAATAAAAAGCATTCAGCTTGAGGAAATAGAAAACAGGGTGTGTAGGTTTTCTAATCTGGACTGATAAACATGTAATGAGTTAAAAACATGTGCTATGGACTTCTCAATATTTAAGGATAATATAATTTCAGCAAGCCATTCAGACCAGGAGGGGATAGCTGTGTCAATCCATTGTCATAGAATTAATAGTTTAGTAAACGCTGAAATTAAGGCCATGTAAGCTTTGTGGAAACTCCCCATAAGAGAACAACAATAACCTATAATGCAATCTTCTGGAAAAAAGCTTCTTGAAGGTCAAGTAATGGATTCAATTTTCTTTGTATGAGGCTCCAAAACATGAAAATATGAGGACAAGTCCACAGCATATTAAACAGGGAGCCATCTGATTCTTTATATCTAGGACAAATGGGAGACTTGTCTCTCCCCATTCTATACATCTTAGTAAGTGTAAAGTATAAGCCGTGGGGTATATTAAATGGTTGCAGCCTAAATCTGTCTTGTTTAACATATTTATAAATGTTAGTCCAGATACGAAACCAATAGATATCGCACTCAATATGAAATGTGTTATCCCAATAATAGATGATGAGAGATATGGAGTCCCATATCACTTGGCCAGTAGCATTGTATAGCTGGGAAAACGGATGGTCTTGGTGTACCAAAGCAGACTAGATTGTAAATAAAGGTCCATCAGGATTATACCATGGGGAGGGCCTCAAAAACTGATAATACAATGATGAATTTGACAGGAGTGAAACATTTGATAAGCAGGGGAACTGAATTTCACGTAAAATTACTCAAAAGAAATAAAAACTTAATTCTCCAATAAGTCATTGGGAGTCGATGCAATCAGGTGTGACCATTGCGTCCTTCTCAAAGGCTTCTTATCGATGGTGATATTAAAATTATTGAGGAGAGGACGAGTGAAGTCTTTGACATAGCATAGCTTCAGGTGCTTGCAAAGTTATGCATGAGCTTGGAGGGATCAGAACACTGGGGAAGAGCTAAGCGTATGAGGAAGCTTGTGAGGGGGTAAATATAATAATGACTTAAGGTCCAGTTGGTGTTGGAGACTTAGTTCTTTTCCTATTGTGAGCCAGGAAGGGAAATTGTTGGTTGAAGCTGAAGTGTCTAAAAAGCCCCAATGTAAATAGCTGAATCTATGCAAAGCAAAGTAATATCTTAAAAAAAAAATGAGGGAGTTGAAGCCCACCATACTTCTTAGGATGTACTATTTTGTCCTAAGAGCGGTGGGGTGGTTTGCCCACCCAAATAAAATCTAGATATCATACTATGTAGGCCCTTAAACCAACTAATTGGCAACACAATATTTTACATACAAAGGGGATATAAAAGTCTAGAAAGGTTATTCATTTTTATAACATTAATTTTATTCCCATAAAATGAGAGGAAGGGATTTCCATTTCTATAAGTCCTGAGCAATTTGTTTTGCCAATGGGTCTAAATTTAAATTTTTTAATAAAGATGTGTTTGGAGAGATTTTGATACCCAAATAGGCTTAGCATTTAGTTTCCCATTTCAACCCAAAAGCCGCAAAATCTGATTTAAAGTCATGAGGTGAAAGGGGAAAAACAACAGTTTTGGTTAGATTCAATTTATAGCCTGAAAAATCATCAAAGTTCTGGATAGCAGACAAAGCCGCCTGGAGAGAGAAATGATTGTGTTTGTAAGGTGCAATAAAATATCATCTGTGTAAGTTGAAATTTTAAATTCTTGGGTGCCAATGGTGATACCCAAAATGTCAGGAACAGAATTCATTTTATGGGTTGAGATTCAGATATAAATGAAAAAGGTATGGGGAGATGGGGCAGCCTTGACGGGTGCCTTGAAAAATTGAAAAGAGCTCGGAAAGAACTCCATTACACATAATTCTGTCCATAGGGTAAGAGTACAGAATACATATCCAGCAGATAAAAGATTCTGGAAAACCTCATCTTTACAAGATCCAAAATAAGCTAGGCCATGAGACTCTATTGAATGTTTTTTACATGTCCAGGGGACCAGAACTGTTTCCAGTCTGGTCTCCCAGAAGGAAGAAATTAAATTCAATAATTTATGAAAATGATAACTTGAAAGCCTTCTCTTCATAAACCCTGCTAGCTCAGGAGCAATCAAATCATTCCAAACCCAGTCAAGATGGGAGGCTTGAATTTTTGCTAGAATCTATACATCAACATTAAGCAGAGAAATTGGTATATAATTCTCAGGACAGGTTTGGGTAGCACCACTACTGTATTTGGGCCTCAAAAAAATATTTATCTAAAAAATCAGTTGAATGTAGATAGCTATAAAGAGTCACCAGGTAAGGGGCAAGTTCGTCTATGAATAGTTTGTAAAAATTAGAAATGAAACCATCAGGTCCCAGGGCTTTTTCTGGAGTTAGGGAGTTAATGGCCTCTCTAACACTTGCTTCAGAGATAGGGCATTCCAGATTTCATGAAGCCATGTCAGACAGTTTTGGTAAAGCAATGCCAGCCAAAAAAACTGAGCATAGCACAGGATCTCTCTCCATCCATAATATCCTCTGAATATAAACTCAAATAGTAATCATTAAAAATATGGACCATGACCTTAGAATTGACAGTAGTGGAAAGTATTACAGGGTCTTTCAGGTTTTAACGCATTGGGCTGCAGCTCTTGGTACAGTCTTAAGGCTAGCAACTTGTGGGTCTTTCTCCCCCAGCCTATGTATGTAGCTTTCAAGGTTTTTAAAGATCTTTGAGCCTGGTCTAACATTACTGATGAATATTGAGCTCAGAGCTGGGAAATCTGAACCTGGACAGCTTTGGGGATAGACTGAGAGAGATCTCTCAATAGTTCTTATAGATCTAGGCAGAGAGCTGTATCATGAGGTAGTTTCTCTCTTGCACTTAGTAGCTAAGCAAATTAGCTATCCACACCTTTGACACTTTAAAGCTCCACAAGACAAATCCAGGGCCTTAACGGAGGATCAATTATTTTAAAAGGAGTTCTTAATTTAGTGCTTCTACTTCTAACTATATAGGGGTCAGTTAAGAGCAAAGTATTCAGAGACCAGGTACAGCCTCGGTCAGATTGGAACAAGATATCCAATGTAAGTATAACTGGTGCGTGATCTGAAAGAACCATGGATTCTATCTGACGGTCATAAACCATAGCCAGCAATGAGCCTGTAACCAAAAAATAGTCCAGTCTAGAATAGGAATTGTGGGGGTTGGAATAAAAGGTGTATTCGTGGGCTAAGGGATAAAGAATCCTCCCAGGATCAGCCAGGCCAGCACTGTCAACAAAATCTCTCAGACTTCATTGAGCAGGTGATAGCCCAGATCCCACCAGATTGGTTCTATCAATATCATTTCACATGACTACATCCCAGTCCCCACCTAAAATCCAGGGGAGATGTGAATAAGGGGTTAAAACTGTAGACAGACTGGTAAAAAAATAGAAGCTGTCAACAGTTGGACCACAAACTGAGCCCAAAAGTATCTCCAAGGGTCTGAGGTGACCATGGACAAAGATGTATCTACCCTCTTTGTCTTGGATTTCAGTTACCAAGGGGAAGGGATGGATCTGTGTACCAAAATGATAACACCCCTTTGCTGAGAACTGTTTCCAGCACCAAATGCCTGACCCACTCAATCTCTTCTAAACAAAGAAACATGACTGGTCACAGTATGGATTTATTGTAACAAAGCTATATGGGTACATTAGACTACCAAATGTTTTTAAATAACCTGATGTTTGGTCGGCTACTGGCCACCCTTAATATTCCAAGTGGCAATATTCCATAGGATCGCCATTATGTGAAAGTGTAATAACAGTCAGTAGAAATGACATTTCCAATTAAAGACAAAGTATTCTAGCATGAACTACATGGAATCCTCCCTGTAAGTAGCCAAAACAAACCCCACAAAGATCCTAAAGTTCCTAACTATCCACTTAGTAACAGTCCAACAACAACAACAACCCCTATTTCTCTCCCCCGCCAAGTACTCCATATGCCTCACTTTTCCAGGGCAAAAATCCTCCTCCAAAAAAACAACCTATGAGTGCTGATGGGCAGGCGTCTCCCCCCGGTCCCCCAAAAGAAAACGCATACTAAATGTATCACTGTTTCAAAGGGTTTCAACCCCAAGTCTTGATAATTTTCTATCTGCCCCATCCCTGCCTAAGAAGGGAGAATAATAGGGTCTAGGGAAGGAGACCAACCAAATATTTGTTAAAATATAAAATCTGACACACATTCTCCCCCCCCACCCCAAAACTACAGAATGCTATATAAACATTCTATAACAAGCTAAGGAGTATCTAAAAGCTAACAAATACACTAGACAAATGGACAATAATTGAGTACTATAAGAAAAAGAAAACATATTGTTTTTACCAATAGTAAATAACTCCTAGTCCATGTAACTTTAAGTTAGCAGATGCAAAAAGGAAATTAATATGGGACTCATTCATTTAATTAACAGCAAGACTGAAAAAGAAAACTTGCCTTTCTCATTATTTATTTATTTATTTTATTTATTTCTCGGTTTACAATACCTTTGTGCCAGAGGCTCTTTTACAAAGGTTCCATGTCAGTAGAATGAAACAATATACAAAACATAAGCAACAACGTTTACAACAATCTGACAAAGTGACAATAGTATAGGTAATATTAGTACATTGAGAATTAGCATATAAAATAATAAAAATCAGGTGCAGCCAGCAAGTGCCTTATTGATAGATGAGGGGGAGGGGTAGCGGGTGAGTTAGGGCAGAATAGTGAGGGAAATAGGAAGAGGTGGGTGTGCATAACAAGAACAGGACTTAGGTGGCAAGAAAAGGGGAAGCAAAGTTAAACCATCAGACAGATCAGACAGAAACTGTAAAATAAGAAAACAAATGAAAGCACTGCACATATCCTACCATCATGAGTTAAATTTGTAAGGAAAGGAGCAATCCAATGAAGAGCAAAAACATTTTTGTACTGCACAAATAAGTCAACACAGACTCCCAAATCTAAATTAAGCTTGGTCTTGCAGAAGGCACCTATCACTTTATGTCCAGCGAGGTGCCATATTAATTGCACAGGAACAAATTTAAACACTACTGGGGTCCATGGGAATGAAAAAAAAAAAAAAAAGATTCCTTTCTTAAAGAAATTCACAACTGCCGATAAAATCTGCTAGAATAAAAAAAAGATATACTAATAAAAAGGGGGAAATTATTGAAAGGAAGGAATAATAGAAATAACTAAATACTGATCAGGACTGAAGTGTGATTGCAATTTAAATAAAAATCAAACAATTCAGTGCAAGTAACAAATTAACAGAATAGAATGAGGTTTATCAAGAAACTTAAACCAACAGAAGCTCAAGTAGGTACCGTTTTTAGGTTCGATTCAAGATGCTATGTACTTTGGTACCATAAATCCCTCAAATCCCAAAAAGAGGAAGATTGGCGCCTTTTTAGAACAGCCAGAAATTGCTGCACCAAACTGAGTACGGAAGCTAAAGCCTGCTATTACCAAGCAGAACTAGATATTGCAGCCAATTGTCCCTCCAAATTATGGGCCACAATCAAAGAATTGGCGGGAGCCACATCACAAAATATGCTCCCTACAAAAATTACTTCTGACAATACAGTAATCAATGACAAAAAAGAGATACTGCAGGCATTCAACACGCACTTCGCCACAGCGGGCTTAGCCTTCAATAACTCGCCTGCATGTAGCCTGTGCACCCAACTTGGCATGACCACACCAAATGTAGGCTTCATTAGTCAACATTTCTCATTCTCATTGGTTTCCCTCAAGGAAGTGGAAGACTTGATTATTTACCTGGATACTAAGAAAAGTGCCGGCGCAGATGCACTTGAACCATACTTCTAAAAGATAGCATGCCACGTATTGGCAGTGCCTATTAGTCATTTATTCAACCTGTCCCTAACACAAGGTACCCTCCCTCAAATATGGAAGATCGTACATGTTATCCCGCCTTTTAAATCTAGAGACCTTTGAGACCTTAATAACTATAGGCCAATTTCTCTCCTACCCACACTCTCAAAGCTACTGGAAAAAATAGTAAATGGCCAACTAAGATCCTTCATCGACAGAGAAAAATTACTAAACCACCTTCAGTCCGGATTCAGAGCCAACCACAGTACAGTCTCAGCATTAGCTAAAATAACCAACGACTGGCAACTGGAGTTGGAGCATAAAAAGTCAGTATGTGCTGTGTTTCTTGACCTCAGCAAAGCATTCAACGCAGTCGACCATGACCTGCTCCTCAACTCGCTAAAAACACTAGGATTGGATGCTACTTTTCTAAACTGGTTCTCTGAATATCTGACAGACAGATACCAGCAGGTGAAAGTGGATGGCGAATTATCTGCCCTAAAACTCTTACAAAGAGGTGTCCCTCAGGGATCCATATTAGGTCCCTTCCTCTTCGCAGTGTATATCAACAACATTGATGAGGGAATCAAGGATGTGAGTATTCACTTATTCACGGATGACACAGTGCTGTACCTGAGTTGTCCCATACCAAAGAAGCTTGTACTGACCTACAAAAAGATTTCAACCTCCTGCAACTCCAACTAATCAATAAAAAACTGCTATTAATGCTAAGAAAACTAAAGCCATGTTATTTTCCCCTGCAAACTACACAAGTGCTACTGACTCCCTCCTCCCAATAACCACGATGCTGGGAGAGTGCTTAAAGTACGTTACAAAATTCAGATATCTTGGGGTCTGGATCGACAGTAAACTCTCCTTCACTGATCACCTGAAAGACTTGCTGAAAACATTAAGGCAAATACTTGGCCTTTTTTACAGGATAAGAAGACTTCTTACAGCAGACGCAAAGAAATGACTAGTCCAAGCCATGTTCCTGTCCTTAATTGACTATGCAGACTTCATATACAGTAGCTGTGTGGCTTCCTATCTTGGAAAATTGGATACGTTTTACCACTGAGCTATACACTTCATCACTGACCTCCCCTTCTCTACCCATCATTGCGCACTATATGCCACCACGAGCTGGACCTCACTTCACTATAGGTGCAAATTTAATGCATCACTCTGGACACTTAGAGCCCTCAGTGGCAAACTCCCTCAATACATCATCGACTGTCTGTCTCCGATTGTGCCCAGGAATTATTCCCTTAGAAGCTGCTCATAACTCCTGCTAAATATACCCAGGGCACTCACACGAGTCGGGAGTGCCGTCTTTGGATTCGCACTCCCATCATCATGGAATAAAACCCAAAAAATACTTAAGCTGAAAACCCCAGTAAGTACCCTTTTGTTCAAAAGACTTTACCATGATGGCATTACGGAAATTTGCAACTGCTTTACTAGACACTAACTAACCTCCCTCCCTCAAATGACGGCCCCCCAGCTGAAATGTGTGCTTCTGCCTCTAGCATGCCCACCAACAGATCCACAGGATTTATTGCCGAACTCCCATATCTTATTCTTTGATGCTCTGAACAGCTGCAGCCTGATTCTAGCACATGGTACTGCATTTGGGGATAATTATCGTCTTTCGCCCCCAAAAATATTCGGTCCCTCATCCATCCAACACCTCCCTCTGCTCCAACCTCCAGGACCCTCCCAGTTATGCCCCTGCTACTATATTCCTCCTCTTGCACTTAGTACAATGGCAGCTTTTCTCCTCCATATGTTGCCACGTTTTGGGGCAAAAATCACTTTGTCACCTTTAGTACGGTCCTCCGCCCTCCCAATCCCTCACTCTGCTTTAACAATTGGGTCCTCTTTGCTTGTGCCCCTATTCCCCACCTCTCCTTACATTATGCACTTGATATCTTCTATCTGGTATGCCTACCCTCTCCCTAACATTTCCCACTACAAAAATGCACAGTTTTTGGGCTTGGATCCAGCACAAGTTCATTATCCATGACTCTTTGTAGTTCTATGTTCAATGTATATTACCTGTAAATGTGTATTTTTACTATAATGGCAGCTATTTTTACTGTTTGTACTATTGTAACTTGTCTTTCTGTATTATTACTATAGGACCGCAGGTCCACCTTGTAAATGATCTTGCTCAATGGTGCCCACCAAGATAAATAAAGATATTGATATTGATATTAAGTTACTGGGTAAGAACATAAGATATGATAAAGTCACTAAAGTAACCAAAGTTGAACATGCTAATAACATGCATTTGTCAATGCTGAACATTCATTTGCAGGTATTTGCAGTGGTGTTTGGCATTTATGCAGCTCCCCCCCAGTTGTATCCATGTCCCTTTAGCATCCATGTCCCAACAGAATACCTCTCTGCAACTCCTCTTGCATCTGATTAGCATTTCAGCCTCATACTTCTTAAGTGTCTGTCTTTGGAACCCTAATGCCCTGGTCATGCTCAAGGTTCTGAGCCTGTGTGGAAACTGCACAATGCACACTCTTAACAGTCATTCAATGGAAATATTTCACCAAATTTTCAACATAGGCATTTTGGCATCTCTGCTCATGAACACTGTCACTATGACTTTTTTACCGTGCACCGAATACTGAATTCCCACAGCGACAGTGCTATTCTGCACCAGAAGTGTGAAAACACATTTCAGCTAGGATGTGAAAATTGACAACTGTACTGTTCATAAGGAGGCATGGGAAAATGCAAATGTTGAAAATCTGAAGTGAAAATATTACAAATTCGAAAAGTTACAAGCGCGCGTGGAAATTGCTCAATGCATGCTCGTAAAACAGTCATTTTTTTGAATTTCTTCACTGAATTTTCAACATAGGCATTTTAGGATGCCTGCTCATGAACAGTGTCACTGTGATTTTCTTATTCTGCAACAAACACTAATTTCCCACAGCAACCATGCTATTGTACGCCAGAAGTGTGAAAACATATTTCAGCAAGGATGTGAGAAATGACAGCTATACTGGTCACAAGGATATGTGGGGAAATGCAAATGCTGAAAATCTGTAGTGAAAATATTACAAATTCACAAACTTATGAATGTGCATAGAAACTGCACAACGCACGCTCATAACACAGTCATTTTATGGACTTTTGTCACCAAATTTTCAACATAGGCATTTTAGGACCTCTGCTCATGAACAGCATCACTGTGATTGTCTTACTCTGTAGCAAACACTGATTTCCAACAGCAACCATGCTATTCTGTGCCAGAAGCGTGAAAACACATTTTAGCCAGGATGTGAAAAATGACAGCTGCACTATTCATAAGGAGGTGTGGAAATATACCAGTGTTGAAAATCTGGAGTGAAAATATTACAAATTCATAAACTTATGAGTGTGCATGGAAACTGCACAATGCAAGGCCATAAAACATTCATTTTTTGGATTTTTTTTCACCAAATTTGCCACATAGGCTTTTTGAGAGCTCACCTCATGAACTGTCATTTCGATAATCGGTCACGAAAGGTGATTCCGCACAGTGACCACAAAATCACCTTTCAGGACCAAATAACACCATGACAGTGACTGAATTTATGAGAAGGGGCCCAAGAACCCCATGTTGAAAATTTGGTGCCAAAAGTCAAAAAAATGGCAACGATATCCACCTAACTTGGAAAAACACAATTTACGCCATTATGCAGCTTTCTAGCATTGCCTCAGTTCTCGGTTGGCTCTTAAGAGTACAGATGTGTTCCCGGTCCACTGAAGATCATCGCACTGGGCTCCAGAGGTAAGTATGGGGTGAGGGTGTGTGTGGGGAGGTGGTTACTCAGACAGTGGGTGTGGGTTGATGGGGGGCAAGGACTCACCGAGGGACCATTTTCTTCTTTCACAGGAATTTTAAAAACAACAAAAAGACAGACACTTTTAGTATGCTGGGGTGAGCTCACAGCATGCCACCTACATATTTGTTGAGGGGGGGACTGGAGCCGGTGGGGATTGGGCCACCCGGTTGGCCATACAGTGTGTGTGGGGGGAGGAGGCATTAGCATGCTGGGGTAGGCTCCCAGCATGACAAATGATTGTGTTTTTAGGGTGCTGTAGCTGACAGGGAATTGGGCACCCCTGTCAGCCACACAATGTGCTGGGTGGGTGTATGAGCCAAGGGGGATTGGGCACCCCCCTCGGTACACAATGTGGGGGCCGGGAAGAACACTAATGAGGGAGGAAGAGGACATTAGCAGAGGGAGGAAGCAGGAGAGATTTCATGCCAAGATGTGTATGACAGCAGTTTGGCTGACGTCAGTATGCTAATTGCACACACACTACCACCGCTGATTGCAGTGGACCTTTTCTTAGAAGTGAAGACCAACACAGCCAAACTGCTGTCATACACAGCTCAGCATGCATTGGTTGGGTAGGGTTATGCCTGCTACACTGAGCACTGCATTCACAAGGAGGGTCACACACCTCCAAAAAGTCAGACTGTCTCAAGATGTTCCTTGCGCATACGTGCAAGCGGATGCAAAAAAGAACCACAATATAACACTTTGGCAACTCAGCAGAAAAATTAAAAGAACAGTCTGGATCTTGTTGTCAGATGGTGGCTTTGACTCCAAACAAATTATGGACAAATTCAGTAGTTCCTGAGTTGCTTGTACAGCAGACTCAAATAGTTGGGTACCTCTGTTTGTAATGATTTCTAGACAAGCTGGGTACAGCATTCTCTGCTTAATGTGAGCTGCCCACAACTTTGATTTAATAGCTTTGTCTTCTGCTCTCTTCTGACGTACTTGAAGAGTAAAGTCCTGCATTAGCCATAAACGTCAACCCTCCCACTGAAGGGATTGCAGGGCTCTAACTTGTTTCAAAATTTGGACATGATCCAAATAGTTCAGCAGGTGAAATATCAGAAGCCTGGGATGGTCACCTTGGGCAGGCTTAGGGTACAGTGAATGGTGATCACATTCAGTTATGTACCCCAGGCCATTAGGAGAAGGGCCAGCTATTTTGATACAGAACTTTTTAACAGAGCCTCCGGCGTTGGGGCCTTCCTCATCTTCCAGTCCAAAATCACCAAATTGTTTCTTTGAGATTGACCCTCTAGGTCTTCCACTTTACTCTCCAGGCAGACCAGCATTTGACAAAGTTGTACAATCTCAGGCTCCATCCTGTTTTGACAGTCCTCTAATTAGCTTACTCAGGCCTCTGCATCTGTGACACGGACCGTAAGCTCTTGCAGAGCTGGCTTAATGATTTTAAATTATGTGTGGTTCATAGCTCAGTGCTTGTGCTCCCTACTGTAGCTGAATGATGTAGGTTGTGCTTGGATACAGAGTCCAGATGAGTAAGTAGGGCAATGCTTACAAGGTAATAGTCATATGACATGATTAGTGCTTAGATACTTCAGCATAGACATGAGCAAGTCAGTGATTATAGTATATGTGAACTGGATGGTATGTATAAGGTGCTTAGATGCTTGGACTGATGAGTAACTTGTTATGACTTGATGTTTTGGCCTTTCTCTGTATCCCACCACAGGAAAGAGGCTTAGTCGAGTAGGATGAGACCCCCCACAAAAAAGAAATAATTATATCGTATGATTATCTCCTCCAACTCTGGAGAGTGTGGCCAGTAGCACACAGGAGAGGAAAAAAAACCTTGGGGGGAAACCTATGAGGACCCATGGCTACAGATCTGCCCATCCTACTGGGAATACTAAAGGAGAATAATCCTAAACTAACAATATTAAGTTGTCAGATAATCTGAAGTCCAAATCTGAAGATCCTGCACCAGAGAAGCAGGGAAGCTGGAATCGTAACACTGACATTTGAGCATCGGGTGAAGAAGGCAGCAAGTCCTTCTCATGAATCCTAGTCCAAGAAATCCATGTCCATAGCAAAATCTGATAGTAGATTGAAATCCATGGTCTAGCATGAACAATTCGTAGTGTTGAAAGTGGCATTAGCCAAACAATTCAGAAGGTAAAGAAATCTTCTCCAAAGAGAACCTATTACAGATGACTAAGTCTCTAGATACACAATATGAAGACTGGTTCGTGTTCCGATTGACAAGCTTAGGAATGAAGGCCTTGGTGATCGAACAGGAGCTAGATGCAGGCTACGTGATCTGGAGATGGTGGAGCAGTAGGAACATTCTGTCTGGAGTGAAAAAGTGTGTAAAGTGAATTAGCAATAGATGTCAGTACGAAGAGGTAGCCATAAGCTTGATGGATGTCAAGGCCTGAGGGGCGAAGCAGGTCATAGAGATAGGTGAGACAGTCTGTGAAGACCCCCCCAGGCCCTGTAAGGGTGAAGCGGGTCAGTATGAGCAGAGTAAATCAGTGGACCTGTACATAGGTCAGCAGTAGTAGTAGTAAAATCAGATATGCATGAAGCAGACAAGTAGAAAGGATTGGTATTGCATAGAGTATGTATGGCAACGACAGAGCACATTAAGGTGGAAGTATCCAAAGGAACAGATGGTGTATGTTCAAATCCAGATGTAAATTCATGAAGAAAGGAGCTCATCGAGACTAGCAGACTGTGAATCTTCATGGATGCTAAGCAAAGTCCCAGATCAAAATCGAAGTCCATGATAGAAATTGACAGAAAGTTATCGGGAATTCAGTATGGAGGCAGATAAGCTGGATGCGGTGTTCCGAGGTCCAGCAAACAAGGTAATGGAGTATGAGATACTGGAGAAGAGGAGAGTAAATTGATGCAGACAAACAGTTGAAAAACGTAGAGCAAAGGAACCCTGGTCCTGAGTGGGTGAAGCAGAAATGGACAATAGACTAGAAAGCTCTGAAATCCTCCAATCATCTGGCAAAGCAAGTATGGTAAGGAACAGGACCTCCGTGCCTCAGTTGGCGAGGCAAGTGTAGTGAAGAATATTTAAATCTCCATGTGGTTGGAGTAGAATGGAAATATTCGAACTTTCAGGCCCTGATACAGGGTGAGGTAGGTATGGAGTAGGAGTAGTTGAACCTCCAGGCCCCGAGCAGGGCGAGGCAGGTGGAGTAGGAGAGCTAAAGCAGGTGTACTGAAGGAGCACTGAGTGCTGAGTGCAAAAGCTTTTAGTGGTGACACCCTGGAGGGGCAAATGGGCATAGAGTGCAGCAGAATCCCAGAGGCTGAGCCGAGGGGATGGCAGTAAGTATGCAGTGCCAAATGTGTGGCAGCAATGAGCAGCGAATTCTGAAGCAAGCATGGACCTACACGTCTGCATAACAGAGTAGCAATAATTTGAATGGTAATTGCAGAATGGCAGGGCAGATGCAGAAGCAAAGGAAAACTTATGAGAGAGTATGAAGTCCTGTAGACGTTGTGTTCTAGATGAGCAATGATGGCAGTGGAACACAGTAGAGAACTGAGCCTGCTGAGTCGGCAGTTCAATTAGATTCAGTAATCCTCAGGGCACCGAAGCATAGAAACATAGAAACATAGACTTTGACGGCAGATAAAGACCACTTGGCCCATGCAGTCTGCCCATTTCCCTTCCTATTGGATAAGCTACAGATTCTAGTCAACCAACAGCCTACTTCCTGCAACCCCCCACTAAAATTGCCTTATGTCTGTCCCATGCATATTTGAATTCCCTCACTGTTTTAGACCCAACCACCTTCTCAGGAAGGCGATCCCATGCATCCACCACTCTCTCCGTGAAAAAAAAATGTCCTCACATTACCGCTGAGCCATCCCCTCTCTATCTTTAAATTGTGCCCCCTTGTTCTTACACATCTCTTTTTCTGAAGGATGCTACCCTCCTGGACTTTGTTGATTCCCTTGAGGTACTTAAAAGTTTCTACTATGTCCCCCCGTCCCTCCTTTCATCAAGGGTATACATATTAAGCTCTCTCAGTCTCTCTTCATATGGTTTCTGATGCAGACCCTGCACCATTTTAGTTGCCCTCCTCTGGACTGCTTCCATCCTGTCTATGTCCTTGTGTAGATGGGGTGTCCAAAACTGCACACAGTATTCCAGATGGGGTCTCACCAACTGTCTGTACAGATGGATAACCACTTCCCTTTTTCTACTTGTGATGCCTCTTCCTATGCATCCCAGTATCCCCCTGGCTCTCCTTACTGACTTCTCACATTGCTTACCCACATTTAGGTCATCTGATATGACTACCCCCAGGTCCCTTTCCATTTTTGTTGTTGTTAGTATCTCCCCAGCTATTGTGTACTCTTCTCCTCGGTTTTTGTTTCCCAGGTACATCACTTTGCACTTCTTTGTGTTGAATCTAAGTTGCCATATGTCTGACCATCCTCCAACCTTGCCAAATCCCTTCTCATCCTTTCTACACCCCCTTGTGTATCAACTCTGCTACAGATCTTTGTGTCATCTGCAAAGAGGCATACCTTTCCCTTCAGACCCTCTATAATGTGTCCTATAAAGATGTTAAAGAGGACTGGACCCAGTACTGAGCCCTGAGGTACTCCACTAGTAACCCCCCTTTCTTCAGAATGTGTTTCATTCACTATTACCTTCTGTGTCCTGTTGTGCAGCCAGTTTGCTACCCAGGCTACCACCCTGGAACCCACTCCCAGGCTGGCTAACTTAATTATTAGTTTTTTTTGCAGGACTGTGTCAAATGCCTTGCTCAAGTCTAGGTAAGCCATATCCACAGCCCCTCCCTGGCCTATTACTTTGGTCACCCAGTCAAATAAATCAATTAGATTCATCTGACATGACCTTCCTATTGTAAATACATGCTGCTTTGGATCCTGTGCCCCACTTGCCTCTAGGTACTCAACAATTCTTTCTTTCAGAAGTGATTCCATCATTTTCCCTACCATTGAGGTCAAACTTAAAGGTCTGTAGTTTCCTTCTTCTGCCTTGCTCCCACTTTTGTGAAGGGGAATCACATCTGCCCTCCTCCAGTCCTTAGGTACCACCACATCCTCCCATGATTTGTTAAAAAGTGTGGTCAGTGGTGTCACTAGGTCCTCCCTTAGTTCTTTTAGGATTCTGGGTGAATCCCGTCAGGCCCCATTGCTTTGTCCACCTTGAGTTTTAGGAGTTCTTTCAGGACTCTTTCTTCTGTAAATGGACTGGTGTCAACCCCCCTACCCAAAGTGCTTCTGTTGTCTGGTTTAGGTAACTCCTCCTCATCTTCTTTTGTGAATACTGGGCAAAAGTATTCATTCAGTATGTCTGCCTTTTCACTGTCTCCCTCTGCCCACCACCCCTGTCCTTTACTAATCTTCACTATTCCTCCCTTAACCTTTCTATGCTCCCTAATGTACCTATAAAAGGTTTTATCCCCCTTCTTAACTGAGCTGGCTATTTTTTCCTTGGTATGGGCCTTTGCTATTCTGACTGCCTTCCCCACTTCTTTCTGCTTTAATTGATACAGTTCCCTGTCATGCTCCTTCTGTGATTCCTTATACTTTTTGAATGCAGCCTTTTTCTCCTTAACCTTCCCTGCCAGCTCTTTTGAAAACCATAGCTTTTTTTTTTACTATGCTTTGTTTTCTTTATTTGTTTCACACAAAGGCTTGTTGCCTCTATGATAGCAGTTTTCATTTTTCTCCATTGTTCTTCCACCCGTCCTTTTTGGCCATTTGCTAGTGCATTCCTCAGGTATTCACCCATTTTGCCAAAGTCAGCCCTTCTAAAGTCCAGTATCATTGTTTTTGTATGGCTTGTCTCCATGGTTGTGCTTATTATGAAGCACACTGTGCAGCAGTCACTTGTTCCCAGATGTCTACTGACTTATAAATTTGTGATCTTCTCTCCATTTGAGAGTAGCAGGTCTAGTATTGCTCCCTCCCGAGTGGGTTCCAACACTAGCTGTCTAAGGCCTGCCCCCTGCAGGGCATCGAGAATGACCTTGCTCTTGGATGTGGCAGCAGTACATGCCATCCAGTTAACATCTGGCATATTCAGGTCCCCCATCAACATTATCTCCCTTTTTTCAGCCATTTTGAGAATGTCCTCTATCATTTTCTTGTCCATTTCCTCCCCTTGAGATGGGGGTCTGTATACAACCCCTGTGTGGACTGTGATGCCATTCCCTGTCTCCAAGGTGACCCAGAGTGCCTCTTGTCCTCCCCCTTTACTTTTTAGTTCTGTAGCTTTGATCCCTTCCCTTATGTATAGAGCTACTCCACCTCCTTGTTACCCTCCCTGTCCCTCCTGTAGACTGTATACACCAGCATGTTGACATCCCAGTCATGGTTCTCCATGTACCATGTTTCCATGACTGCCAAATATCCAATTGTTCATCTTCCATCAGGGCTACTAGCTCAGGAAGCTTGTTTCCCAGACTATGGGCATTGGTACTCATTGCCATCCATTTAATGTTGGCTTTATCCTTTTTTCCCCCCATCCCTGCTCTTATTGCCCTTGTCTATTTTTCCATTTACCCCTGTCCTGCCCTCTGTTGAGCTCTGTACCTCAGTGTTTACCTTACTACCTGCCATGTTATGTGGAGGGAGGCTTAACATTTCCTGCCTCTTATCAGCACCTCCCCCTTGGGTAGTTTAAAAGCTTGCCAAGGAAGCATTTAAACCTGTCACTTAGGAGCTTGGTTTCCTTTATTGCAGATGTAGACCATCATGCCAGTATAGACCTTCATCTCTCCAGGTGTACCCCCAGTACCCAATGAAGCCAAAGCCCTGTGCTCTGCACCCATTTTGCAACCATTCAGTAAACTGCATGGTGTGCAGTACCCTAGCCTCACCCCTGCCATGGACTGGCAGCACCTCTGAGAAGGTATATGTGCTTGCTACCTGTCTGAGGCCCCTCCCCAACTCCACAAATTCTTCCTGCACTGCACTGATTCCATGCCTAGCTAGGTCATTTGTCCCAAGGTGGACAATGATATCTAGTTCCTTCTCCTGTGATGCTGCTTCTGCAATCCTGAGGATTCACTTCTTGTACCTCCAAGCCATGGCACCAGGCAGGCACCTTAGTTCCCTCTCCTCTCCCTTCTCCAGTTCTACCCCCTAACAATTGAGTCCCCTATCAGAAACTCTTTCCTTCCCCTATAGTGTCCATTGCCACCCTTTTGTGGTTCTCCCTTGTGGATGTCCTCAGTATTCTTCTTGGTCTTCACTGAGGGTGCCATCATAGAGGAACCTTGCTCTGCCAGACTGGTGTATGATTTGTGTAGAGGTACAACTAGGGGGCTTCACCTCTGTTCCACCACCTGCACCCTCTCAGAGCCCACTGTGGTCCAACTGCTCTTCATACTTGGCAACCTCTGAGGCAGTGGTTGTGGCAGTGGTGCTCTTTGGGTGGGGGAGGCCTCCTTAGTCCTTGCCAGTTTAACCTGGAGGTGGGCAATCTCCTCCCTTAGAGCTGACAGTTGCCTGCAAATAGGACAGCAATGTAGTTTCCCGAATGTCTCCCAGAAAACTGCTGCCCCACAGCCAGTGCATTGCACCACTCACCACATGTCCCTCTCCCTTATAATACACAATATGTAATATATATAATTTTTTTTTTGGTGGTGTGTACTTACCCTTTATGCACTGTGATGTGTTATTAAGTATATGACAGTACTGCCCAAAGTCCTGTTGAGGAAGTGATATCAGAATCTTGACTATAAAGGAAATGCCACACCTGAGGGATGGGGTGTTGGGACAGGGGTGGGTAGTCCACAACCACAGGTGACTGTTAGAAACAATCAAATACACCACTGATCCACCACCCTGGTGAGTACTGCCCTTTATAGTAATTTAACTAACCTCCAGTAACTTATTTAAAAATAGTTTAACTATCACAAAATCCTACACACCAG
The DNA here is from genome assembly GCA_016271365.2 of Neoceratodus forsteri. Classification (NCBI taxonomy): domain Eukaryota; kingdom Metazoa; phylum Chordata; order Ceratodontiformes; family Ceratodontidae; genus Neoceratodus; species Neoceratodus forsteri. Next base: position 424,308,405 of record CM057451.1, read on the forward strand.
TAAATTATTTAAAAATAGTTTCTGTCCCAAAATCCTAGTAGTCAATCCAGCTACCCCCAAGGGATAACCAAAATGCAGTATTCAAACCCTTGTGAAGTTACTTCCAAGATAAGCAGAGTTTGCAAGCTCCTTTTTCAACTCATCAGTCACCTGTAATTTATTTAAAAATAGTTTAACTGTCAGAAAATCTTAGTAGACAATCTAGCTACTTCAAGGGGTCTACCCAAATGCAGTATTTAAATCCTTCTGAAGTTACTCACAAGATAAACAGAGTTTGCAAGCCCCTTCTTGGTTAAACACTAAATACATCTGTAAATAAAAAGCAATTATCAAAGGTAGTTAGTTCACCTCCCACAGAATTGAGCAAAAGTGCACGTTGTTGCAGGTATCAAGTGCAATATAGAATTTCCCACACAGCTCACATCTGAATAAAGAAGTAGTGTCCTTCAGGGTCAAGAAGATGTGCTTTATGTCTCTAAATATTGCAGCCACCAGTAGCTTATAGAAGTCTGATCAAGTCTCCACCCAGGGCAATTGGTTGACAATGGTTATGATGCAACCTTTCCTGATCCAATACAACACTTTGTGGTCTGAAAACAATGAGGGCAACAATTTCCTGTACCTGAGGCTGTCTATGTTTCAATTCACACTGCAGGTTTTGCTATGGCAACTCCTTAACCACAGTAACTTATTTAAAAATAGTTTAACTATCACAAAATCCTACGCACCAGTAAATTATTTAAAAATACTTTCTGTCCCAAAATCCTAGTAACTAACATCTGAGGCTTAAGCCATGAGATAGGATGGCAGAATAGCTCAGCTGAGAGTTCTGGCAGTGTAACGGCAGTCATAGTAATTCCAAATGAACTGAAGCAGCAGGGCATGAAGGATCCTAGGGAATGGACTGTGAATTCTGGGACATAGGCAAGATGGAAGTCCACAATAGTAAAGGAAGTTATTATGTACGAGAGGAAATAAGTATGAGTAGGTGAAGTGATGGCTGCAGTGGCCAGACTTAATTAGGAAAAATGATGACAAGACGTCCTGGCAGTGTTCAATTCTGATGAAAGTGAGATGAATAAGTGACAGGGAATGAAGGTGTTTGGCAACAGAGGTCCGATGAGTAGGGCGTTGAATGCCATGATAGAGGGCACAGCTAGAGAGCATGCAGGTATCCTGGACAAAGTAACCAGCTAGGCCTCTAACATAGTGTAGATGGGCAGCTAGACTACACATAGGTCATGTGTAGAGAGCAGCAAGCTGGCCCCATGAAGAGAAGCAAACCGCAAACCCACACATAGGGCTTCAAGGTCAGTGAAATCCACCAGGCTAGCCTCAGCATTACCAGCAGAAAACACAAGACCCCATGTAGGTCAGTGAAGGGGAGCAGAGCCAGACCCCTGAAGTCTGAACGAGAAGGAGAATTGCTACAGACAACGGTAAAGGTGTAAATGTGCCAAAGTACTGAGACTCAGAAAGCTGAGGGAGGCTCCATAGCTAGCACAGAGGATGAGTGGAAGGTGCACATAAGCATAGCATAAAGGATGGGCCGCTAATCATGAAATATGGATCCGTAAGGATTCTGAGGTATACGGTTTCCGATTTAAGGGGTGTTGGCATGACCAGTCTTATGTGAAGACGGAAATTCCTGCACGTATGGAAACACAGAGTACAACAGCACAGGCAGGCTGAGTAGTACATATGGTAAATGTTATTGCATGCTTCCCAGTCAGGTATTGTCCAATCAGGACCCGAGGTTGGTTGTTATAGAACAGCCAAGCCTTATCATGTGTCAGTTTTAGAGTTCAAGCCCTGCCACAGTGTCCTCATCCTTTAACATAATCAGAACCATTCCCTAGTTAAGCTGCTTGACAGTACGTTTCAAGATTTGGAAGGCCCATGCCCTTTTTAGCATGCATCTCTACCCACCAATTATCCTTGATCTTTCCACCCAGAAAAATGTTTTGTAGTATGAAGCTGTTAAGTAGAACGCTTATTACAGAGCTTCTTAAAATAAATCTGGAAGCAGAGGTGCAAGGGCTCTTGAAGTACAGTAGCAAATGGCCGGCACACAACCGGCAAAGTGTTATGAGTTGGAAATCCAAATGAATTTTAGCAGGCTGGAAACAGCCCCCCCAGAGGCAGTCGCTGCACAGGACAATGAGAAAAGTGAAATCGGAACTGCTGCCTTGCTGTGAAACTCAAAAGAATCAGCTCAATTTGAATGCTGATGCCAGGTAACAAAAACATGGAATCCTCGGCGAAGACTGTAGTAGCAAGCAGCACCGGAAGCCAGTGCGTGGTTGTCTGTGCAAGGGGATTGCATTAGGAGTCCAGAGGCACTGAGAGAAAAGGAAAAAAAAAATGAAGGAGGAGGCGGATGAGGCCCGAGTTAAACTGTCTGGCAGCAGGGCGTGGCTGCTCAAAAGAAGGGGCAGACACCACCACGGCTGTGGAGGAAGCACAGCCAGCAAGGAGCAGGTGGCAGCAGTAAGAAGGAGCAGAACAGCAGAGAGCAGGCAGGCAGGCAGCCCTTGGAGGCAAGGCAGTGAATGCAGAGATCCCCCCCAAAAAAAGAACACAAGGACAAAGGTATGGGGAAAAACCAGGGGAAAAGAGTGAGACACAAGGGAAGGGATCAAACAGAGGAAGGAAACAAGGACCAAGGAGTGGGGGAGGAACAAGAGCAAGGATAAAAGAGGCACAGCCGTGGACCAGCAGCAACATGGAGTGAGCGCCGAGTGCGACTCGCTCTAAGCAGAGTTGCTGTAGTCAGGTGATATAAGTAGGATGTGGGGGAGGAGCTCTTCCCCCACATAACTACAAGCTTGAGCCTTTCCAGTCTGCGATAAGATTATAGACTGCCTCCTTAATTGAAGTGAGCTCTAGGAAGAATTACTATGTAGAGAGCTCTTTAGGAGATGCAGCCAGGGGTGTTGGCGGTGATGTGCTTCTCCTCAGGCATTTGGGTTCCAAAGCAAGAGGGAAAACCGGTCAGTCAACCTCAGCCACAAAGTCTATAGATTCTGCTATAACCATCGCTGAAACCTCAGAATTTTCCAGCTCTGCCATATTTCTGGTACTGTAAGTATATTCCAATCTAATCCTGGAGTATTTGTAGGGGTCAAAACCACAAAAGATGGAAAATAAATGAGTAGACCAGATGGAGCTCGCTCTGAGATGTCTACTACCAAGCTAGCATCACGTGAAGTGGAAGGAGCTTGTGTTGATAAGCAGTCTGTGATCCTGACACTTTGGTTACATTGTGATAACCGTAATTTGATCCTGTTTACCACAAAGCTATCTACTTCTATTTTTTTTTTAATTTCTGTATTACACCATTATGGCAGCAAAGGCTTTTGAAATGTCTAATGGTTATATATCAACTAGGATTGCAGAGTACAATGACCTAATTACTGGTTCATAGATAGTGATTAAGTTTGTCATGCATGACTGACCTGAATGGAAGCCATTCTGGGTATTGTCATGTAGGTTATGTTTAACTATGTTGTCAGTGCTACTTTTTATAATGGGTTCCATTGCTTTTCCTAAGATCGAAGAACGGCTTATGAGTGATTATTTCAAGGACAGTGTTTTTGCCTCTTTTATTGTAATAGAAATGGTCATGTGGCACTAATAAGCAGCTAGGAGAGCAAATAAAAGTCCCCAAGCTCAGTCTCTCTTATTCAAAATTACTCAAATAAATTGCTGTTCCTGAGCTACAGAGATAGCATGGATTGTCAATCTCTTGGGTGGGTAAAATAAATCTTTTTAAAATGAATATTATACAGAGAATCTTATATCCACTACAGATATTATCCTTTGGGTATAACAAATAAGACCTCCACATCTTAGAAAAGGTTTGTTCTAATTTTATCTGGCAACAGAAGCATTCTTGGATTAGTCCACAAAAGCTTGAGTTCTACCCATTCACGGGGCTTATGTTACCCAGATTTCTGCTACTATTTCCTTGCAGTGCAAGCTAGGCTTCTCATAGAGTGGGTTCAAGGACCACAGTGTACCCATTGGGAGTCCCTGGATCAGGTAAGGAGGAAACCTAGGCTGACTGGTAATCTCAGTTCTGGAGGGCTACGAGTGTACAGGGCTGAGGGCCCCAGGAGTCTGCTTGTGGAACAAATTACTGAAGCTTGGGGAAAGATGTGTTGTACCCTAGGAGATGAGAAGTGGGGGATCCTTCTGGTTCCTGTCTGCTCCAATCATGGATTCATCCCTGGCTTAGAGGACTCAGGCTTTCAGCAGTGGAAGATTGGGGGAGTGCAGTGCCTGGGAGACCTATTTAACTCTCAGAGGCTTAATTCTTTTCAGGAGATGGTGGAGTAGTTGGGGATCCCATGATCTCATCTCTACTGGTACCTTCAGGTAAGGAATTGGTCTTGAAGGATGGATCACTTTCAGCCTCAGGATTCTCCTATCCATAATTTGGAGACTTCAATTTACATGTGTTGAATGACCCGAAGGAGGCCCTGGCTAGGCACTATGGATGCCAGATCACTTATTGAAAGCAAAAGCTTGTTGGGAATGGGACTTGGGTTGTGGGATTCCTGAGAAAACTTTGGAAGACATATGTGAGTCCCATATGGGACTTACGATCTGTAGCCATTATAAGGAAGCTCAATATCAATTCATGCATAGGTTGTACTTACCTCCACAGTGGTAAGGAATTTCAACCCAGGCATTTTGCCCATCTGCAGAGTTGTGGCGTAGAGAGAGAGGCACCTACCTCCACTACTTCTGGCAGTGTCTTGAGCTGCAGCCATTTTGGACAGAGATTGCACAGTATATTCACAAAACATGCAAGTCTGGGTGTCAGTGCAACCTTGGGCCATGCTCTCTGGGGTGGAGTTTAGGGAGCAGGAGGAGTGGACATTTTTCCCCAAGGTAATCCAAATTATGTTAATTATGGCTAGGTGGTGAAATCAAAATATATGGGTCTCTCATAGTCGCCCCACACTTCAGATGTGGAAGGATCTGCGCCTTGGCATGCTGCAGACTGAATATTTAATATATGATCTTAAGGGCTGGCCAGACAAATTTAAACAGCAGTGGGGCCAGTAAATGAACTCATTCTATCAATTAGAACAAGTTGTGGTTTGGCTGGTATGAGGCTGGCCTCTCTACCTAGCCAAGTATGGTTATAAGGGGGCTCTTGGAAGTCTCTGGTCTCTCTGACTTGGTATTCCCCACTTCTCCTGTTGAGGGCATGGCCATTCTCACTGAGGAGCATCTTAGAGGGCATGGATGAATAACCTGATGGACTACAGTACTGTTAAATGAATTACGCTGTCTATGTAGCTAGTGCTTATTAGTGAGTCTTGTTATGTATAAATGTTGAGCATAGCTTTTTTGGATCAGCGATAAATAGTACATCTGCAGCCACAGGTCATGGTCTGTGGTAATTTCTTTTGGAATAAGATGGCCCACTTGATGTGTCATCCAATACTGAGTCGGTATAGCTGATACTAGTTTGTATTTATTTATTTAAAATTTGATAACCAGGAAAGGCACACTGAGCTAAAGCTCATTTCCAGATGCGACCCAGGTACAGGGGGAACAGAAACAACAGAGGGGTACATAATACAAATACAGTGTAATACAATGTACATAGAGGCTACTTACATTTTGGTATTTACAGTTCCATGTTATAATTGCTAAAGCCTAAAGGCGATTGCCATTATCAAGAAGTCAAGATTGCCAAAATTACTTTCGGCACTCTGACACCCCAGTGCACAGCAAAAGGGCACTGGGGACTTAGTTTTTAATGTTTTCTGTACAGCCCCTGGTGGGGGGCTTTCACTCCTGCACTCCCCAATAAGGGATTCTCAACCCAGGAGGGTGCATGTCGGGGGTGAAAACAAAAAAATGTTTGGGCCAGGTGCAACAAAATGCACCAGTGCCTGGACCTGAACCCAGTACACTTTTGACCGATGCTGGCAACCCACTCACACCACACCATGGGGTCAGCATGGCAACTGACTGCAACACCACCACATCGCCTTCTGGCGTGCCCGCCCACCCCCCATGCACGTGGTATGTATAGCAACATCCTGATGGAGTAGCCACCACCCACCATCCAGCCACCATATCCCGTCGCAGCTATTCCCGCAATGCGCTGGGTAGTGGGTCATCATTTTTGTCAGTTCCCTTTCCCCAGCACCCTTATCATGGGCTACTGTATTTAATATATATATATATATATATATATATATATATATATATATGCAATTGATAATAGCTAAACAGAGCAAAGCAGGGAAAAAAGACATTAGGAAGTTGGGCAGGTACAGGAGGTAGTAGAAGTAGGTCTGAGTAAGCACTTAAGGTCAGGAAAGGAGGGAGTGAGACGAGTGGGGGTGGGTGTTGTTCCAGAGTGAAGGAAGTCCGTAAGAGAAAGCTAGTTTACCAACTGAGGTGCAGACTCATGGGAGGGCACAGGAGCCGGTACCATTTGTATGTGAGTTGTAAGGGGAGGCAGTGGCAGGATTTAGGAGAGAGGTGAGGTAGGATGACAGAATCCCAAACCAGTATTTAGAGCTGAAGGTGGCACAGAGGGACGAGTGTCTCTGTGAGAGGGATTGGAGGGATAGCAAGGAGTAGAGGTCACAGTGGTGTGTCAGGTAGGGGGAGTCTGAAGCAAAATGACAGAAGGCATGAAAAGGACATCTAGTTTGGCAAGGGAGATGGCTGGAGCTGTACTGAAAACTACATCGACATAATCGAAAGCAAGGAGGGGCCATTTGATCACAAGGTCACATCTAACTGGGAGGGAAAGATTAGCCTTGTGGTGGTAGAGTAATCCTAATTTAGGGCACAATTTAGAGTTAAGGCCACTAAAGTGGGAAGAGAAGTCTAGGAAGGGATCGGGCCACACTCCAATGTACCTGTAAGCAGTGACATTGTCGAGAGGAGCATTTGCACTATAGGAGAAGGAGAGTTGGGCGGGAGTCCTGGCAAGTTTCTGTTTGGAGTCAAAGGTCATGGCTAGAGTATTTTTTGTGTTCAGTTTGAGGCAGTTGATGTTAAACCAAGTTGTGACCACTGAGAAATCTTGTTGAAGGGGAGTTTGAATGGTGGGGGCAGAGGGACCAGACAGGAAGAGGATGGTATCGCCCGCATACACAGAAGAGAGGTCATCTATAAACAGGGAAAAGAGACCATGTCCAAGGATTGAACCCTGAAGTATGCCAGCGAGGATGAGGAGGGAGGGAGGGAAAAAGGACATTACTGATTTTTACTGCCTGGGACCGGCCAGTTAGGTAAGAGCGGAACCAGGAGACAGATGCTGGGGAAAGGCCACAGTTGCTTAGCTTATTTAGGAGGAGGGGGTGGGAGACTAAAGCAAAGGCCTTTGCAGGGTCAATGAAAATGGCTGAGGTGATCTGTCCTTGATCCATAGCACAGTGACTAGAATCAGTAAAGTGAGGAAGGGAGGAAGGGAGGAAGTGGTGGAGTGGAATTTTCTAAATCCTGATTGGATGAGGAGAGAATGTTTGAGGCGAGAAGAAAATCATTTAACCTTGAGAGAACTAGGGATTGTTGGGCCTTGGTGAGTTAGGGGAAAAGTGATATTGGGCAGTAGTTTCCCGGGACAGTGGGATTGCTGCCTTTGAGAAGGGGGAGGACAGTAGCAGACTTCCAGGCTGAGGGAACTTTAGCGGGGGAGAGTAAAAGGTTGAGGAGGTAGGGTGGGGGGGTCAAAATAGAGGGTGCAGAAATTTTGAGGAGTCTAGGGTGAAAACCATCAGGTCTGGATTTTCTGGGGTTGAGGGAGACAAGAGCTCTAAGGACTTCTGAGGGGGATATTGGGGGTAGTTAGAAGCAAGGGGTCTGTGTGGGGTGTAGGGTGTGGGGTTGAGAGGAAAGGGATTATGGGGAATGGCACAGGTTATGAAGAACTTGTTCAGGGCTTCAGCAACTAATATAGTGTTCGAAACTAGAGAATCTGCCATGCAAAGAGTGGGCTCAGGAGATACGTAAGAGGGGTGAATAAGCGATAGGACATCCTTCCAGAAGATGGATGGAGTGTTATTGAAGGATTCCAATTGAGATTTGAAAAATTCCAATTTAGCCTGCCGAATTCGTTTTGTACAGTGATTGCAGAGGGCACGGTAGGTCTGCAGGTTAACTGGGTCACCTGATATTTTAAAGTGCTGCCGAGAAAGGTCACGGGTTTTGCACCACCAACTGGGTGCTAGCTGTCTTCTGGATTTATTCCCAGGTAGTAGGATGTCCCTTACCCCAAGGGGGGCACATTTTAATACTAGTTTGCACAATTGATGTATTTCTTTACATTTGTAACAACATGCTTCAATAAAGAGAGCTAGAAAAGAAGAAGAAATGACCAGAGCTATTTTCCAGTCTGAGAAGACCATCCCAGCTGCCATGCATTTGTTCAATAGGACCATCAGTGGCCCAACTAAATCCTGCCAGATTAGTTTAATGAGTCTTGCAGAAGACTGTCAGGCTCTGCAAAATAATTTTGATTAAAAACATTAAGTTTGTTATATTGTTCCTTCTTTTCATCATGTGTTAATGTCCACTTGTCAGTATCATCTCTTTTCATCCCCCAGACCTTCCAGCACTGCCATGCACCATCCAAGAGGTTTACCAGTTCTGTGGTCCCCCATAGATCTGCCTCCCCCATGAAAAGGCCATTGCGGTGAAGGCCATCCTCTTACCAGTGAATAAATCCAGAAGACAGCCACCACCCAGTTGGTGGTGCCAGGTCTGCTGAGTGAAGACAGACATAATAATGCCTTGTGGTTTTTCTTCTGTCATTTTTTTGCCCATTCCATGATGTCATCCTGCATGCCACGCTGTGAATGTAGTGAAAAGATGCTTCACATACTCAGTGCCTGCATCCAGACCTTTAGAGGTGGCCACTGCTGTGCCACCCATCTTTTGCTATGTGGTATGTGCTGTTGCTCTTCCCCAAAGGAGGACAGCTGTCTGTGGATATTCAGTCCTCCTGCCCTTCGATCAGCCTCCAAGCTATTCCTGAACCCAGGTCACCAGTGTGGTAGGTAGCCAGTGACTAGGTTCACCATGCAACTGAGCAGGTGTTCTTCCTTTCTTTTTTATTTTGCAATCAGAAAGTTTATTCCCAGGTTAGGTGACTTTCTCAATGGTAGTGGTGTGGTGTGTATGGGGGGGGGGGGGGTTACTGGAAAGATAAACATTTTTTTTTAACATTTCAATCATGTCCCCTTCATCAGGTGCATTATCTTAGTCCTTTAATTGTCACACATATGCATTACTTTGTTTCATAGAGTTTATGTAATGTAAAACTGTTTGCTATTTTTTTTTTCTGGCCAGTCTGTATGCCAGTGTCCTTTTCTCTCTCCAAATTGTGTTTTTGCATTATCTCAGATATTTTCTACACTTTTCAGTACAGTGGGTGTGGGGCTTTTGACAATTTATTCATATGCTCTGCCCTTTCTCTTTTTTTTTTCAACTTGTCGTTAACCATAACAGTATTTCTCATCATTCCCATATCACACATTCATCAGTTCAGCTTTATTAGATTATAATATGTATAGCAAAAGCTGAACACACAATAAAGTAAAAAGATAATAAAAACATTGCACATGGTTACCAAAGTCATGCATTCCAAAATAAGATTTGCAAAGCTTTCAGAGTAAAGTTTGCAATAGAGTACTGGTTTGCCACGTACATACTACTTGAAAGATAATAGCTCCCTTCTACTTAATCCATAAACCTCATTTATACTTGGTCTGATCAGTATGGGGTGTGTGTTTGAAGGTGCTGTAGTGGTACTGATGAAAACCAAGCAGTAAAGAGACCTTTGGTGATCATAGTGGATGATCTAGAGCTGGCCAGGCAGTGTAATAAGGAAGTGGGGAGAGCAAGTGGGATGCTGGGGTGCAAAGATATGATCTGGGTTTGATTTCTACAACCTCCACGTGTATACAGTGTGACTCTGAGCAAATCACTTAACTTTCTCAGTTACCAAAGACCAAAAAAATGCTCATGGGTATCAATAAGGTACATGAGGGTGGCATATTGCCCAGAAAAAGATGCTCAGGGATAAGGGGCATACTATGATGCTAGAAGGGGGGATTTACGGGGATGTGAGGAAATATTTCTTCACTGAAAGGGTGGTGGATGCCTTGAAGAGCCTCCCAGCAGAGGTGGTGGGTACCAAAATGGTAAGAAGGTTCAAACATGCATGGATAGACACAGGGAAACCTTAATAACAGGGCTGGGGGGGGGGTAAGGCCGGAGATCAATTATAGTCTACAGTAGCACAGTATGGAGGGATTTTAGGTAGACTAGGTGGGCCAAAAGGTCCTTGTCTGCTGACAGAATGATTCTATAGGGAGGGGTATCATGAGCAGAAATGTGGAGGTGGTGTTGCCTCTGTATAGATCATTGGTGGGACCTCACCTGGAGTATTGTGTCCAGTTCTGAAGACTGCATCTCTGGTGGGAAATGGACAGAGTGGAGGCAGTCCATAGGAGGGCAACTAGAATGCTGCAGTGTCTGCATCGGAGTCCGTATGAGAAGAGCTTAAGGGACCTCAATATGTGTACCCTAGAACAGAGGAGGGAAAGGGGAGATGCAATAAAGTCAGAGGGTGGAATAGCAGACAGAGGGAGGGAGTGAGTGGGAGGGTGATGATAAATGACTGCGATTGGAAAGGCATAGGATGAGTTTAAGGGAAACTTGATTGTGATGCACTCCACATGCATGCATGCATGCATGCATGAGTTTGCATCACCACCATATCAACATCTCTGTGAACAAAAAAAAAGTAAAAAAAATGAGGCAGTGCAACATGTGGTGTGCAAGCATCACAGGCCCTGCACCAATCTGATTGTGTTCATCCTATTTTATTGTAATGGTACCCTGGGCCTTCAGTGAAGAGTGCCAGATATAAATAAAGACTACTACTACTATTGCTACTACTACTACTACTGCTACTACTACTACCACCACTGGCAGGGTCCTCTCCCATGAAACATAAGATACATTTCATCAGTGGTGAAAAGGTGAACCACTGACCCCCACCATTTGGGGTAATTAATGCAGGAAAATGCTAGGACTGAGATAAGCCCTGGGGATCTGTGTGACAGGGCTGGAGTTTCAGACCCAGATGACTCTGTCTGAACAGAATTGGAAAAAGAACCAAACATGTTCTAACTTCTGGGGCAAAAGAGAATTATTTACCAGAGATGAGATATGTCTTTATTTTTAGGAAGCTAGACAACTTGCTAACAAAATTCACAATCATGCACACATGTTTTAACTAATCCATCAGGGGTCAATGAAGCAGAACAGTGTCAGAAACAATAAACACAATGGGCTTTATGCACTAATGAGCAAATTGCCAATATGCCACATATCTGAGACATGTAGGCAGCCCTACATGAGAATACCATGCAGAATGGTCTAGTGGACCCCCAGGTGGCATTCACTAGATGTGGCCTAGCAGCATGCAAACTGGATTCCCCGGCCATCCAAGCAGCTAAGCACCACAAGCAGTCTGGGGCTGTGCCAGGGATAGGGCAACACTCCGTGCCATTTTCGAAGGCATGGAGTGCAGGGCCAAGGCTTTGTGATGGGTACACTGCCGTAAACTTTATACACCACCCCAATGAACACCTGTGTGTAGTGGTGGAACCCGGACCCCTGCCACACTGTTGCCCCATCCCAGTGGGCTGCCAGTGAGGGCTGGGTAGCCATTTGGGCACTCGTCCATAGTTTCATACAGGATAGGGTTCATGCCTTACTAGGATCCCCTGCACAGGCACAGTAGGGGATCTACTCTAGGACCCCAGATGGGCCTCCTATTGGATGTTCACCTGCATCCCACACTCTGTCCCCATGCAGCCCCAACCCAGCACCACATGGCAGCTTGCTAGGGAGGCAGGGGAATGGACAGGTCACTGGCAATGGTCAGTACAGGCAAGTGCATGCCTGTCCATGGGTGCAGCGCTGTGTGGGCTCAGTATGCATGATTTGCATGTACAACCTGCCCATTAGTGCATAGGGCCCACTGTCCCAAAAGATAATTTACCCCAAAACATTACATCAAAAAATAAAGCTAGCATAGAAATCAACAGTTCATTAATGCAAGAAGCATAAGAAATAAATGGAAGAACTAGAGGCGTTCATTCATAATGATCATCTTGCACTGACTACCATAACAGACAGTTGGTATAAGGAAATGTACTCTTTGGCCCAGATATTCAAAAGGGTTGCTCCATGCGCAACAGGGTTGCGCATGCGCAAGTCCTACATTGCGCCATTCTGCGATATTCAGCAGGAGGCAGTTGCTCCACTGGCAACAGGTTGCGCAAAAGAGCAATGCAAATGAATGCATGCTCAACAGGAGGGGGAGGAACCATGCATAACCTGCGCAACCTGATATTCAGTCGGGTTGTGCAGAGTTGTGCATGCGCAACCCCCAACCTCGCCTGCACAACCTTGAGCCAAAAAAAAGGATCAGTTGAGGGCCACCCACAGGTGAGCTGCTGTATTGCAGGCGCAACACAGCAGCTGCCACCCTGGCTGGCCCCCAACTCGGTCCCTGTGCCCCCCACCAGCCCGACCGCGGGCATCACAGTTACATGAACCCCCACACATCTCCCACAGCCCGATCGCGGGCAGTACAAGTCATGAACCCCCCACACATCTCCCACAGCCCGATCCACGGGCAGTACACGTCATGAACCCCCATACACATCTCTCCCACAGCCCGATCGCGGCAGTACATATACATGAACCCCCACACATCTCCACAGCCCGATCGCGGGCAGAACCTGTATAGACCCCCCAGTGCCCGATCGCGGGCAGAGATGTAACCCTCCCCAACTCGAATAACTCCCTGGTGGTCCAGTGGGGCCGTAAAGCCGATCGCGGGCAGAATGTCTCAATACAACCCCCAAACATCTCCCTGGTGTCTGTGTCCCCCACACCCACCCACGAAGCCCCTCCACCCCCCCCCGCGGCTGGCGGGCGACAGCATCCACTGGATGATCATTGACAAATCTGGACTGTCATGTATGGTATGGGCTGGATGCCCATTGGCTGTAGCTCTGCACCACTGGATGGCAACCCTACCGACAGTCAGTCGGCGGGATGCGGGTGGCAGGCGGTGGATGCTGTCGCCCGCCGCTGTGGGGAGCGGGTGGAGGGGCTTCGGTGGGTGGGGGGACACTAGACAGCTGTGGAGATGTTTGTGGGGGTTGTGCCAGACATTTCGCCCGCGATCGGGCTTTACGGTCCACTGACCACCAGGGAGTTATTCGGGTTGGGGAGGGTTACATTCTGCCCACGATCGGGCACTGGGGTCATACAGGTTCTGCCCGTGGTCAGGCACTTGGGGGTCATAGGTTCTGCCCACGATCGGGCACTGGGGGTCATACAGGTTCTGCCCGCGATCGGGCTGTGGGAGATGTGGGGGTGTCGTAACTGTGATGCTCCGCTGATCGCTGCATTGGTAAAGGCCGGGTCCTCGACGGGTTGCTGCCTGGCAGGGTGACCAGGAGCAGTCCTCGGGATCGGCACACCCACATGCAAATGGCATGCAAATGAAGATAAATAGATGCAAATGGCCCCCTACTTCTACGCCAATTGTGGCCCCATTTGCATGTCACCTTTTGAATATCGGGAATTTGCGATGGCGCAATGGTACTTAATGCCACCATAAGTTTAGCTCAACTCTGGCAGCACGCCTGGGTTCCTGCGCCATCTTGCCAAGTGTTGTGGCTCGGGGTGATATTCAAAGGAGTTGCTCAACAGCCGCAACTCCTTTGAATATCACTCCGCCACACCCCCGCAACTATTTTGAGCAGCTGAGGGCTTGGCGCTCAGACTGAAAGTAGTTTGAATATCTGGGCCTTTGAATACTGGCCTGATGGGCACAACTGTTACAGAAGGGACAGACTACATACAGTAAGAATGCAGGTGGTATAGCTTTATTTATGAAACAGGATATTACTAGACATGATATAAATGATAACATTAAAAAGTGAGTCCAAGGTGAAATCCATAGGGATTAAAATGAGTCAAAACATTCAGAACCACAAATAGAAGGAGTAATTTATTGGCCTCCTGATACAAGTCAGAATTCAAATCCTGCATAATTCAAAAAATAAATACTGTCACAGAACTAGGAAAATTATTGATTCTTAGAGAATTTAATTTCCTGGTATAAATTGAAAACAAATAGAAAACATCAAGAAGAATACTGAGAAAGAATTTTGTGAGTTACTTATTGAACACAACCTAAAACAACATATAGATAAAGCAACATAGGACACCAACACACTTGATTTAGTAATTTCACACCAAGGTGTCAGAATACCTAATTGTATCAAAAAGGAATTGATTGGTAGTAGTGATCACAGCACAGTTTATTTCATAATTGATAATAAACCATTTAATGTAATTGGGGCAACAATATTCTGTAACTAAACAAAGCAGATTGGAATTAAGGAGTTGAGTTCATGGAACTATCATGAAATATAACAAATAGTGGACACATTCCTTTGTGATATTTTCTAAAACAAATGACTGTCTCTTTGACAGAAGTATGTCCCACATGGAAATAAATATAATAAAAGGGGAAAATATCTTTATTTGCCAAATGCAAAGGTGACCAGGGCAATACATTGTGAATAAAGATCCTTATAAAAATAGTAACAAAGTCTAAACCTTGTAGTCAATCAGATACAAGGACACAATAAAGGACTGTAGGAGTAAAATAAGGTAAGAAAAAGGAACCTAGAATACAAGCTGGTAAACAAGGGTAACAAAAGGAGTTTTATAGGAACATCAACTCACAGAAGGGAGGTGAACATATGGACATATGAAGAAGCCAGCAGAACAAGGCCATTTGGTCTCTAGTTTGCTTCGATTGCATGGTCTACATCTTAAGCTACTGATCATGCCCATCTCCCCAATTCTCCCATCCTTTACATCAACCCCTCCTCACTTTCCACTTATGTCTATTCTAGCCTGTCTTGAAGCTGCCCACAGTCTTTAATGAGGTCACCTATTCTGGCAGCACATTCCAACTTTCCACCATCCTTTCCATGAAGAAGTGCTTCCTAACCTCCTTCCTAAGCCTTCAGTCCAACTCAAGACTGTGACCCTCATATTTTGTTGCCAATTAGCTTAATGGGACCCTCCTTTTCTACACTATTTATCCATCCTAAATACTTGAATGTCCCAATCAGATCCCTCTCTCCATCCTCTTCTCTATGGAGTACATGTTCAGGACCCCAGCCTCTCCTCATATGCTTTACCCTGCTGACCTGTAATCATCTTCTTTGCCCTCCTCTGGACTATCTCCAGCAGGTTAATGTCATTTTAAGGTGTGGACACCAATAGTGTAATCCATATTCTAGATATGGCCTCACCGTAACTGCATAAGGACAGTACAACCTCCTCTTGCCTACTCTGATTGCCCTGACTATGCACCCCTACATCTTATTTGCACTTTCTGTTGCTTTTACTGCACTGTGTAGAGTGTTTTGGGTCATTTTGTCCAACAGTGAACAACATATTGGTCCATTAGAATTGATAATAGAGAACTCATAGGTAAGAAAAAAAAGCGGAGGTATTCAATACCTATTTAGATTTAATATATAAGGGCCTGTGCAGTTTATCAGGCCAAACTCTGGAATCTTGCCAGGTTATTCGTTCATAGGGCATATTTATCACTATAGAAGAGCTAAGGGAAAATAAGATTATTGGACAAAATGACCTTAAATCAACTGCTACATCCTTGCCTCACAATAATAAATAAACCACTCTCAACAGGGAGATGCCTAGGTTAGAAACATTCAGACATCACACCAATGCATAACAAACCTAGCAAGAGCCAATACAGCTGCAAATTCTTTGTATTGTGGCAGAGAAATACTTAAACTAGCATTTTTCCACTAACTACTGAGCCACCTTAACTGCACATTCTATTTGTTGTGATATACATGCACTGACTAATACATATACACATATATGCATATATAAAGGTAAGTATTTTATACAAAATAACTCCCATTGCCCCATTTGAAAAGAGAGAGAAGATTAGAACGGGGTTTGTAGGAGAGAAAAGAAAGGCTAAATCGCTAAAACGGACTCTGCTCATTGCAATAGTCACATAGTCAATAGTAAAATGAAAATATGAGCTACAGAAAATCGGAAAACATATATGAAAAAACACGTAAAAGAGTAAGAGGTAAATATACTGAAAACAGCATAGATTGAATATACTAACATTTTTAATATTAAAGACAGATTAGCAAATAGTTCTTAGTACTGAATAAATTCAGTCACGCTGAAGAAATTTTGATATATCAAAAGAGGACCTGACTTAAAATTAGTTCAACAAGTACTTTATATATATAAAGTGATGGGGGAGAAGAGAAATAAAAGATGTAACCAAATAACTATAAGGAAGCTGGAAAATTAAAGATGCTCACCTTAAAAGTAAAATAGGGTGTGAAAACTTTGAAAGTGAACTGAAAACCTGAAATAATAAAATGGAAAAATAGAAAGAGAAAAGGAAGAAACAGAAAAACAAAAGGGAGCCACCAGACAACATATAATGGGTTTATGTGATAACAGTGAATGCCTAAAAGCGATCACTGTTACCACACAGTCAGAGTGCTAAAATGTTTTTCTGCACTGACAGCCCGATTACACAGGACAACGATGCCAGGAGAGTTTTTAATGCTTTCTTTGGGGGCACTGTAATCCCCACCTCCCCTCATGGGGGCTTAGCCCTCTGCAATCCCTGAGTTAAGGATTCTCAACTACAGGGGTGCATGTTGGGGAGGTGAAAGCACTAAAAATAAAGGTTCAGGTGGGGCTCAATAAAATTGCACCAGTGCCGGACCTGGTACCTCACCCACACCAACCACTTGCAACCCCCGATGCCCACGATGCAGCTCGGCCATCCTGTGCATCACCCCCTGTACCTCACGCCCTCCCAGCCCATGCTCACCATGCTCGCTCACCCCTCGTGCACATGTACACATACCCACATCCTGTTGACTAGAATTCCCACCCCTCATCCGGTCGTCCTACACTCCCATCACCATGAGGGATTGCACCGGGATGGAGTCATTATGGACGGTGCCTTCCTCATGTGCCTACCCTCAAGGGTTACCATATATAACCATATTCAGCAAATCGAGTGGTGAAACACTGCAAACAACATCTGCCAGATAAATCAGTTTACGCTGTTTACAGAATGTTCTCTCTTATTCTTTTAGATGTTTTTCATATTTGTTTTCAGATTTTTCTGTAGCTCATATTTGCTTTTTGACTATTGAGGTGAGTGCCTTCAATGATCAGGTTCCTTTTAGTGATTTGATGCTTTCTTTCCTCATGCTAATCTGTCTTTCTCTTTTCAGATGGGGCAATGGAAGTCATATTGTGTAAAATATTTACATTTTTGTACTATTTTGACAAGTTTAATATTTTGAGTCCCTTCTTTGGCAGAGGCAATATAGCACAGTGGGTTAAGACTCTGAGCTCCAGAGCTGGAGACATGGATTTGAATCCCACAGGTGCATACTAAGCAAGTCACTTAACTTCATTTTGCTCCCAGGTCACATCTGGAAGCAAGCTCCCACTAAGCATGCTACTCCTAGTTAAACAAGGTTCCTTCCTTTCCTTTGAGATGTCTCTCTTTCAGCATGATCAGTCTTCTGTCATTGTGTATTTAACACTACTATCTATAGTTTAAACCTCCTATACTACTTTTAGTCTGAACTTGTAGTTCTTGTTCTCCTTTCCTCTTATTGATTTATTTTCTATTTCAATGGGCCATATATTAATATAATTGACATTTGCATGTGAATAAGAATTTATGTTGATGATTCTTAAGGATCCTGCTGTTGCTTAACAGCATTTTATACTGATGTTATTCAAGTTCCAGTACATAGGGATTACTTATTCAATGTGTGCATTTTGGGTGTGTTGTCAATTTCACTGAATTTAAATGTGGAGCTTAGTTTTTTAACAATGTGGGCTGTTAAAACTGACTTGCTTTGGCACAGCTGAACTGACTGGTTGGGTATAACTGTACTACTTTTGCATCTTTCATTTTTTTTCTGCAGAGTGTAGCACAACAGGCTATGATACAGAAATGACTGATAAAACTGAGAAAGTAATTGTATGTAAAGAATAGCAGCAGAACAAACTTTTAACATGACTATGCAGGTTGTAATATAAAAACAATGACAATACTGGAACTGTAGCACTCTGTAGAAAAAAATAAAGATTAAAAGAAGTATTGTTCGTCAACCTTTATTACAGAAGAATGTGCGGCACTAAGCTCCAGCACTTTGCCTTGTATGTAAATGTGAGAGGTTTCATTGAGGGTGTGGCTTGACAGTGATTCCTGACTTAAACCAGACTCCTTCGCTAGGTTTCCCAGCAACATTTCTTCATTTCCAAGTCATGTTAATTTTATTTATTTATTTGATTGCTTTATTTATATCTCAGATTATAAACACCTTTGAACCAGTGGTTCTTTTACAAAGGTTTACATTAAGAAGGGTACAAACAGTTGACAAAATGAGAAGAATAAATTTAACATTACAATATTATAACAAGTGTGGTATGATGTAAGGTATACCTAATGAGGTCAGGAACAGGTAATACAGAAGTCAGTAAGTGACTTTGTCAAATTAACTTGTAAAGGGAGGCAGGTAGTAAGAGAAAAATTAGAAAAGAATAGGGAGAATAGGAAGAAGTCAGAAAGGGTGATAAGTGGAGGAGGATGGGGATAGGTGTAGGGTGAGGGAATAGGGTATCATGTAAGGCACAACTCAAAGGTACACAAACAGGTAACAAAGTGGTCAGTTAAGTGGCTTTGTCAAATTAGCTTGTAAAGAGGAAGATAATTTAGATGGACAAATATCAGAAAGGGTGGAAAGGAGGAGACAGAGGGGATAGGTGTGGAATGTGGGGTAAGGGGTAAGGGATGAGAAACAGTAAAATTCAGAGAAAGACGAGGTTAAGGAGAGGCGAGGGGGAAAAGGTGTAGGAAAGGAATTAGGTGGGGTTAATACCATCAGTCAAGGAGAGAGGTGAATGTAGGATAGCTAGGTAGAGTGTGCAAAATGAGATTGTAGAGGATGGAGGTAAATAAGGGCCTTATGCAATGAATGTTTTAGGAGGGCAGTCATAGATGCCGAGCTCTGTAAAGTGTTGCTGGAGTTTAATCTAAAAGGGCTGAAGTTTTTGATATGGCATTGATGTCAGAGGGAAGCCATTAAGCCAGATTGGGTCATGAACATGAATGTACTCTGAGCCTGAGTGGTCCAGCAGAAAGGTACAAGGTAGAGACAGTTTGGATCTACTACAATTACCATGAGGGCTGGGGTCGGCACAAGAAGAGGCCGAGTGGTAGGAGGTGATAGTCCCAGGCTGATTTTTTGTCATAAGGTAGGTCTGGTAGGGTATCCCTGCCTAAGGTGCAACTAGTTGCTCTGTTTATATAGGTCACACATGTGAGTGCTTATAGGCCCCAGATACTGGTGCAGGATTTATTAAGTGGTACAGTATAGTGATTCTCTTGATGGTGGTATCAGCAGCACTCTATAAGGACCAGACCGTGATACAACAATGGAAAGGATTGAGCTAGTACACTCAGTCAGAGGGCTTCAGGAGTCAGGCAGTGTTTGTGCCAATATAGAATCCTATACTAGAGTTTGTCATCTTAAAGATTAGGTTGACATGCGTGGTGTAAGATAGTGAGCTAGCTAAGGTTAGTCCAAGATATTTAAATACATGGGCCTGTTCAAAAGGCAGACTTTGGTTATTCAGTATTGTTAGATGGGCTGTTTTATGTCTGTTATGAGGACTAGTGGAGAGCATAACCTTGGTATTCTTGTAGTTCATAAGTAATCTGTGCTGAACAAACCAGGCTTCAACAAGTTTGAAGTTACTTAGGTTCTCCTGAGGGAAGGGGCTCATACTGGCTTGTGAAGAGGACGACATCGTCCAAATAGAGTACCATATTGCTGATGCATGCTTGAGGTAGGTTATTAAGAAAAAGACTGAATAGTAGGAGTCCAATGATGGACCCTTGAGGGTCCCCAGAGAGCACAGGATGAGCATCTCGAGAGAGAGCATCACAGATTTTTACTTTTCCATACGACCTTCAAGACAGCTCTTGAACCATTCTGTTACCCCATTAGAGAGACGAGGGCAGGGGAGGATCCAATAGTTTATGAGATAGCCCTGCCTTGTTTCAGGAAAGAGTAAGATTTAAAAAAGCACTTTACCAAGCAGTTTAGTTTGTTGTGTTGTCACCTGGTTCTTTTTTTAAACAGTTGTAAGGCTTTTCCTTGAATACAGCTCCCAGTGTACCATATGCTGACTTCCCTGAGGAGCAACTATTTTGTTTTTTAAACTGCAAATATTTTCTTATGTAACAGTACCTGTCTCTCATAAGTTGTTTGCCACAGCACCGGAAGATGATGAAGTAAACGGTCAGAGATGGTGTCATATAGCATATTGATATCACTATGATACTTTCCTATTGTGACAGCCTGCATATTTATGGATAAGAGCAAGCTGTCTATACCAACACTTGTGAGGCAAAATAACAATGAATAATAATACAGTGCTGCAGCAATATAGTAACTGTTATGCAAGATTGCTGCTATGACAATTTTATCTGCCAACTGGATGGCAATGTTATCACTAAATATGCAGGTAGGCACAAAGAGAAAGTATTGTAACACTAGCAGTATGTGCTATGTGACACTGTCTCTGACTCTTCACTTCATCAGTGCACCATGCTGCATAAAACAACTTTTAATAAAAGGGTACTATTGCATAGGAAAATCCTCCACTTAACAGAAATATGCAAAGTTGCTTCTCTGGTACACTAAGAGTTATGTTAAAAGAAGAGTACTGTCTGTTTAAAACAATGTGAATATTCCAGTCAATTTGGTAATAGCATTTTCACTAATTTTTCAATGCCTTTGCAGCTTTTAAAGACACCCCAATGCCATTAAAGTCTTTCTTGAACAGCAGCCTATCATGCTCTCGCGGAATCTGTTGCAACATTACCCTCAATAAATGCAATTGCTGTGTGACCCACTGTGTGTACTGTAAACTGCAGCACTCACCTCATTGGCTCCTCTAGTCCTTTTTATGTGAAGCCTTGAAGCCATAGGATGCTGTCCAGTGGCACAGAGTCATAATGTTGCAGCTGAAACTGCACAAAACAACAATGCCACCTCAAAACAGTGTGAGTCAGAAAAAGGTCTGGTAAGAACAGATACCATAGAAGTAACAGCACACATGGTAAAACAAGCACAGTATCTTTTTCTGGGAGGGAGGCTCTGCCAACCACACCTCAACATCAGGGGCTTTGCCCCCACATCCATTGAATAAATATATCTAACCCTGAGGGGTGTGGGCTTTAGGGATGAGTGAAACACTGGAGGGGACATTTTGTTTTGTAGAAAAAAAGCCGCAGCAGTATTGGACCTGGCAGTAACCAAACTGCAGTCCAAGGTCCCCTACTCCACCAGGTGCCAGTGCCTCAGCAATTCCACCATGGGAGTGGCTTGACCAGGCACCACACCAGCAGCCTCCTTGACACTCCTCCAGGTGAGCTTACAGTGACAGGGTATGTTTACCACCATATGCTGAGCTACCCCTGTCACTGTAGAATCTTTCATGCTTTTGGCAGCACAGTCATTCATGCTGTGTTTAGGCAGTGCTATATTGACCTGGTACCCTATCCAGCATGGTTCTTATAAACAACAGGGCTAAATCTAGCTGCCATCTCAGGTTGCCATCTTTACACAATCAGATAACATAACACATCTGTCATTTACAAAATACACTTGAAAGGCAAGCAAATACGAGTGCTGTAAGTAGACAGGATACTTGATGGCAGGTGTATGAACAGTATGTTTGTACAACTCAAGCTTTCCTTCTCTGACAACCCTGCCCACACTTACTTTATCACCCAGGAATTTGAGGTAGGTGATTCTGAATTTGGTGCTTGTGATGCCCGCTAAGAAATGATTAACCCAGCCCAAACTGGCAGGTTCGACATGGCTTCTCATGGCTATTGCTACTGTACTTGTAGTTCCACGTTCAGAATTATTGGCAAATGGACAATGTATCTCACTATGAAACCTGACACCTGATCAGACCCTTTTAATGATTTACAGATCATACAAGAGCAAATGAGATGGTTCAGGTACAGAGTATGTAATTTCATGTCTGCCATTCTAGTAGTCGCATACTGTTATAAGGTGCACTGTCATATTAAAATGAAACATTGTTTGGAGTTCTAAATAAATATTTGAATACTTCATCAATAAGTCGTCATAGCTAGTTTATTTTATATTTCAGAATAATGAATGACCACACATCTGAAGAACTGGATGTTCAAATTACAACTGCTTTTTGGAAGACATAGTGGATAGAAATGAAAACAAGGTGCCAATTGCGCTGTTAAAAGTAGTGCAGTAATGTGCAGTGATTGCCATTCACCTCCACTACTAAAAAGTTCATAAAGTATCCAGTAAGCTCCCTTCTCTTCTGTGAGTGCAAAACATCTGCAGATCTATGCCCTCTGCAGCTATAAAAAGGATATAAAACCCATCTAGTAAATTACTACCAAATCAGCATACCATCAATATGCAGCAGAATTGTAGACGCTTTACTAATGGACAGGTTAGAACAACATTATGTGGATAAAATAAGTAAAAACACTATCCAACATGGTTTTGCAATGGGAGAACCAGCATTTCCAATGTGCTAGCATTTTATGAAAATAGCAACAAATCATTGGACACAGGGACACCAACAGACGTTGTTCTGTTTGATTTCAGTAAAGTTTTTGACACTGCTGTACAGAATGATATACCCAGTAAACTTCATTCACTTGTAGTAAATCATAAACTTAACAACTTGGTTAAGTCATAGATGCCAAACAGAACACATGTGGTGTGTTTTAATGGGTTCATTTACAAGTACATAAAGTGATAAGCGGGATGCCCAGGGATTAGTACTTGGAACTGTCCTGTTCCAAATGTATGCCTCTAACATTGAGGATGGTATAGAAAGCTAGTGTGCCCACTATGCAGATGACATGAAACTTGAAAACATTGTAACAACAACAAACAGTAAAATATTACAAAAGACTATAATGCAACACTACACTGGACACAAACATGTGGTATGGAGTTCCATTTCAAAAAAGTTACTGTACTTTACATAGGGAAAAATCATATGATTGAGTACTAATTTGGTAAACAGAAAATAGCAAGTAAGGATAGTGAAAGAGTGGGTGGTTCTCATTGATTGAGCATCTCTGTCTTTGTTGTTTGCCCCCCACCTTGCACCATCTTGTTTTCCTTTTGTTTTGTCCTTTTGTCTTAAAACAACTTTTTGTTGCTATTTTTATTTGTGCTCGTGGTGGCTGATGATTCCTCTTGTATATTGTGTTTATCTTTTCCTTCTCCTTATCCATTTGTCTCTCCCTGCTTTTACTTCTGCTTTTTTCTGTTCTCCTACTCCTTTAGTTGCTCTATTGTATGTCCTTCCTCTGTTAGAGCGTTTTCTGTGGTCTGTCCCAAACAGAAATTTGCCCAGAAATATAGTCCTGTAGATCTCTCTCGTGTTTATTTATTTTTCTTTTTAGCATTTCTCTTTCATGTTGTTCCACATTCCTATTAAGTTCTTTTCTCTTCGTCTGAAAAGTGGGTATGATTTAAATTACTCTAATTCTGTTTGGGTTACTGCAATGTCTTTTTTCCCCTGTTCATAGTTCTCCTTATCCTCCTCTACCAACAGTTTAATGAGTTCATCTGTGCATATATGAAGAGTATTTTCCCAATGTGATTTTCATTTGAAATTCTCTGTGCACAAAATGATTGTATATCCAATCTCAGACCCCAAGGAGATCTAATAGTCCCTAAGTATTCTTCTTCCAAACTACATGAATTATAATAAAGTGAAATTTCACTGTTTGTGTATAGTAGAGTTTTTTACCTTATTTCATTTGTAATCAAAAATAGTGATTTAGCCAAGTGAATGAAATTATACATGCCTGTCTTATCCTATATGTCCTTATTCAATGGAAATTTTCCAACATGTCATAAAGTGCAATAACAATTATTTTAAGGTTGCTATGAGTATAATTTCAGTGTGCAGTCTCAAAACACTTCCGGGGTGTCATGCATGAAAAGATAAAAATAATCTTTAAATTTCTCAAAAGAATTACGGCATGATCGCCAAAATGGTGGATCCACCAGTCATTGCATTCTTACACACCCATAAGTATTTAGGATTGATTGTGAGTTACAAAATATCGCAACAGTACCTAAAACAGTAGTTATATGTCTGCACACTGTATATTATACCGGCTAAACAACAAAATTTACTTTATTGACAATGGGTTTAGAATAGCTACATTTTTATGTTTTACACTCATGTCTTTTATTGTTGGTATTGAGATTAATTAAGAATTTATTGTATCAGCCAAGTGGTCCTGAGGGCTGAGATGCTGGATGCCTTGCCTCACACCACACCAGTGACCCATGTTCAGGAATGAGCACAGGCTGCTGGGGTTGGCAGGGTCGGAAAAGGATTGAGCATCCAGAGTACTGCTCTTCTTCTCCTGGAAGGGGTCACTAGTGGTCGATGCTTGACTGGCCCCTGGTGGAGGCGGTGGGCAGTACACGATCCCTAGGAAGAGGGGCAGAGTTGGGGCAGACACCAGGAAGAATGCGGTAGACATGTGCACACTCCTCTATTGGCGTCATTGCATGCCCCTCCCCGCAGGGGAGAAATGTAGAAAAATGTCCCTAGGCAGCATAAAGGCTACTTTGATGGTGCTATCATGATCGTGCCAAGTCAGCTCCCTCAGGAGTCCATCCTCCAGGTCTCCACAGTGGTGGGGTACGTATCCACCATGATGTGACTGTGAGACCTCATTTAGCAGCACTGTTTTATATCTTCAAGTGTTAATCATGATCAAGCTGTGAGAAAAAAGGAACTCCAGCTCCTGACCTCTGTTGACATGGGCCTGGGGAGGTTGGGGCAGAGAGGTACAAGCTGTAGCCACAATCAGGGTGGCAGCCATGAAGGCAATACTGGATATGTGTGGGGAACTAAAGGTACAACTCCCTAGCTGAAAGGATACAAATATAAATAAGGTTACAAAAAAGAACTTATTGAATCTTGCACCGATTGGTGTCACTGAAGATTTTTGAAAAACATCAGGTTTGTATGTATTTAATGGGATGTGCAATTATGTGGCTCCACCTCCCTGATGAAGAGGGCTATCCTTGAAGCACCAGGGAACTTGTTTGTCCGAATAAAAGTTAAAATATTTTGGTGCTCTCATGTGATCACTTAATGTTCTTGTTTTGTTCTTTGTCCACTTAGCTTATTGTAGCTGATTCAAGTTTTGACCAGTCCAGCACAGATTTTAACTGTGCTATTCTATGAGAAAACAATAGTAACTGCTGCAATATTTTAACATAAATGTTAATAAATGTCCATATTTTCAAACTGTTTCTCATCTGTGTCACATCAGGTTGCCAGAAACTGGGTGTTACCATGTCAACAGAGGTCAGGAGCTGGAGCTCCTTTTTCTCACAGCTTGATCATGATTAAGAACTGAAGACATAAAACAGTGCTACTAAATGAGGTTAGTGTGAAAATACAACCCTTGTTTACTGTGACATGTGAAGATTCCTGCTATTTAGTCCAAAACATTGAAAATTAAAACATGCACTGCAAACACCACAATGACTATATGACATCATATCCAGTTATTGTGGTATTGGAGGATGCTGATAATCATAATGTTTTCAAAGATTCAGTGTTTAACCACATAGCGCATTTGGACACATGGATCATTTGCAAGCCTGCTTTGGTAACTCTCTTTATTTCACATTCGTTTATTAAGATGTCTGTGTACTATAGCTTTGTCTGCCTGGCTGCTGCAGTGTAAATGTTAATGTAAATTTACCTCCAAACCCCAGCAAATCTACTGCAAAATAAATAATTTATAATATATGAACTGGGCTCCTTTTAATTGTGTTGATGAAATTTCCATGTAATCTCCATTTTAGTCCCATGACATTCCCTAGGGAAAAAGAATATTTCCACAATTTAGAGTATAACATTTGCAACATTTTCCTGCAAATTGTCTGATGTGTGTGTGTATATGTGTCTGCATGCACTCACACACATGCATGCATTGCAAATGTAATTTTGGCATTTTAAATACAGGATGGAATGAACGATTTGCAATTCACAAATTCAGAAATATGCCTGAACAGGTACTAGTTATAGGAACTGCAAAATGTGTTTCACAAGTGAGAAGTTTTGGTGAACAATATCAGCAATTATCATAGTTGTGAATTGCTTTGATTTTTTATCATGTTTCACAAAATTTACTAAGTCAAACTTCAGAGATTTTATCCAGCTTTAATCACATTGATTCAGGGTATCAGAGAATCTACAATATATTTGCAGCTTTGTGCTGGCCCAGCATCCTCTTTTTGTCATCATCACCACCATATGTTAACCATGCCATGAGTTGTCCTGCATTTGCCACTGCATGCTGCTGCCTGCCTGGTATCATTATGCAACCTCACACTGACAACAATTCCTGAACCCTACTCCCACCAGACTGCTCTGGTATGTGAACTGACTTTTATCATTTTGTCCCTCTGCTATTGAGTGCTTGAAGGTCCAGTCTGCTCAAGGTATGATATCCTTTGAGAAAATCCTGCATGACTGCTCTGTTGTAGATGTTGCCAGCTTCGCCAGTTTGCAACATGTCTCCCATGTAATGTTGTTTGGATAACCCAGTATTGTAGTATAAACTCCACAGAAACCGAGATACCACAACATAACATTGTAAAACACATTCTGTCTGGGTTTCTGGCATGGAGACACAGTGGATATGGATGGTCCTGCTACGGGCAAGCAAATTTGAATCCTCCACAGCCACTTTTGAGATTAAGTTGTACTTATTAAATTGATGTAATAGGAGTTTCCCTAGTAATAATTCATTTTGATGGATCTTTAAGGAGGATTAATATGAAACACATTCTAACCCCTAAATGAAGACCAGTTGGCTGGTCAAAGCTCAGGGAGTGTGTCTTGAGACAAGGGAGAGCGATCATCTAGATTTTGTCTGTGGTAATGACAATACTTTTTGTACTGCAAATAAACCAGTTCTTTAACTGCATTTAAAATGTTGCCCATGGTCATTCCACAGTGGAGTGCAGAGTTTTTGGAGATTAACCTGGCAAAATGAACTGGAACAGATAATCCATTATTCAAACAACTTAATGTACATTAGTTCGGTCTATTTTATTCTGGTGTGTCATCAGAAATCGGTTTGAGTTTTCCAGTTCCAGCAGCTGATTTTGCTTGTCTTCACATCACTTAAAACAATACATGTCTCCTGTGGCACTGACAAACATCACTGTCTCAGGCTGATATACTTTAAATATGTGCCACGGAAGATGTTTTGCATAGTCTGTGCTGCTCCATCATGCTGTTCTCATTATCGGACAGCACCTTTACAATTTTCTAATTAATATTGTAAGGAAGGGATTTCAAGTAATATATCTGGTAGTTGCTTCAAACTTTCAGTGCATGAAGTAGATGGCTCCATGGTGGAGAAATATGTTAGTGACTACTGTTTGCAATAGGCTTGTAAAGTAGAAAACAATCAGAAAATGGAATTTCTGCAGTCGATATCAGCTTCAGGAATAGGTGGATGGGCTGATAGCTGCATAATGTCTCTGAATTAAACAATAGGACACAAAGGCATGTTATTGTGAGATAACACCATGCTTTAGGGATCAGGCATGAGAAATGTCCAGTATTGCATAATGACCTGAGGTACTGTTTTATCTCACTGGGACAAATCATTGCAAACATGTTTCTAATTTGTTTCATTTATTTAAGTAGCTAAAGTAACCCCAAATAGCAGACTGAAAATGTTTTATAAGTAGTCAGTTGCTACGTTTTTGTTCCTTAAGCACTTTCTCTGCTAGTTAGAAGAGGTTCTGTCTGATCCTATATATGCTGCGATGCATAGAACAGTACTTTTATTGATGCTGATATTTTAGTGCTACAAACATCCATAATGCATCCACATCATGCTCTCTCTGGCTATGATAGTACAACAGACCAAGATAATTCAAAAACAAGAAGTGTTATGCCTAACATTGATTATATTGCCTGACTAGACAGCTGAAAAACTGCAGTTGGTGAGGTCACAGTGCAGATGAGGTTGGACTTTAAAAGTGCCCTACTGTATATGGCAAGCAGTAGTATTTAAGAAACATATTGTCAAGTACTATAGTTATAAACTTTTGCTATTCATGAAGCACAATATTTTAACTGTATGTCAGCCAAAATGCAATGTAGTAATGCTGCAATGTATCAGAAAATGCTACAGTATACAGCGAGAACAGTTTAATTCAATAACAATTAGACTCTTTTGCCATGCAATATTTTGTAACATGACATTTACTACAAGTTATGCATTGCATTGTAGCTGGCACTGCTATATTTATACAATGGGTAAGGAATTTCCTGCATCCTGATGGACCAAGAAGATTCCAAAGCCATGAGGTTGAAGACCATTATCCAATGTCTTTACTTTTTCTGACAACCACGAGGCAGCACAATCAAGATCTTTACACTCTCATGTTATTTTGTAATGTCAATCTGGTAGGCATTTTTTCCATACTTTTGAAGAAATAAATTTCACACAAATTTTCATCAATTTCACTGCTTGTGGAACTGCTACAGTCAAGAAATTCCTAGATATGAAAGAAGCAAATTGTGACAACACTTTCATACTCTAGCACTTGTGCTTGCCAAAAGAAGAAACAAATGCTACAAAGATAAGTAAGCATCTCACACTAATAAGAAGAACAGCTATGGGACCCTAGAAAATTAAAACAAAAATAAAGCAACACACTAAAACCATAAACTGGGTTCTAAAATACTCTACAGAAACAATATATACAGTATCAACGATGCACCCTTTATGGGAAGTCTGGCACATGAATGGAATCAACTGTACAGTATCATCTAAAGGTAATTTACAGTTACAGCAAAATGTGGTGATATATACTGTATGTTGAAATTTCTATGACATCTCTTAGATAAATTCATTACCTGCTTGCAGTACCATTATAGGACCACCAAAGAGAATCTCTTTACAAATATTGCAAATAGATATACATATCTAGCCCTATATTTTACTGCAAATGTACAAGCTGCATTGAAATAACATATCAATTCTCCGGATATAAACCATTGGTTAAAGGTTAACTCTGACATCCATTTTACAAGCACAAAAGTGTGTTTCTGGGAGTGCTGAAATGGTACAGAAGAATAAAATGATGGCTTACCACCCACCATTTACTCCAGCTGACTTACAATAACTAAAGGCATCACTGAATTAGTTCCTTGATGACATTGTCTTGTAGGCAAAGTCTAGATCATGTCAAGTTAAACATGGATGTATGTGCAGGGAGGGACAGAGAGGGATTTAAAGCCTGTGAATTGCATTAGTGCAACAGATTAGACTGAAAATTTTATCTCAGTAACATAAAACAAGATTACTAAAAATTATAAATAACTCACTGAACTAAGCCAACAGGAGTACAGGGTTTCCTTTATGCTTCCAAATGACCACTCTGCCCTGTCAGCATCTTTAAAAAGTATCTCACAAAGCTCCTAGAAAATTCTCCATCTCTCTTCCTCAATCCTAGCCTAGCTTCAATCCCACCTCATAGACACTGCACTGAAAATTTTCAGATTCCTGCTGAAACATCATACGCACCACCCCAAGCGTCATTTCACACTGTAGATTTGAAAACACATTTTGGCCAAGATTTTAAGAATGGCAGCTGTCATATTCATGAGGAGATGGGGAAAATGGTTATGTTGAAACTTTGGGGTGAAAATATTTAAAACTACCAAAGTTACAAAAGCTCGTAGTAACATTTCAATAAATGTGCATAACTTTGCCATTTTGACATATTTTGATGCTGAGTTTTCAACATAGCCTTCTTATGATGACCCCCACCTCATGAACAAGGGTGGTGAACATTTTCAAATCCTGCACGAAGGTGATTTTGCAAGCAATCTCAAAATCATGTTTCAGGCCAGATTTGCAGAATTCCACTGGTATTATTTTTATGAGGTGGGTTCCTAAATGCCATGTTGAATTTGGTGTCAAAATATGCAACAATGGCTGAGTTATGCATTGAAGTTGAAAGCCCCATTGAAATACATTGAACTGCCCTTACGTAGTTTCTCATATTACAGTCAGCAGTTCCAGCAGCAATTTGTGTCTTTGATAGGAGAGCAGATCTTCACCCATGACCTGTTCAGGTGAGTGAGGGTGTGTGACAGTGTACTGGGGTGTGTGGGTGCTGGGTATTGAGTGGGAAGAGGGAGTGGGTGGTGTCTGATCGATGAGGACAGTTTTCTTTTAGCAGGTTTGCAAATGAAAAATTGAGGAACCATTTTCTTTATTTCAGTTTCAGGCAGTGAATAGAAGGTGGAGTTGCCAATAGACACCAGGAAAGACAACAAAAATAATGGGATGGCCTCTGAATTTTCAGGGTGCCACTGGACACCATGGAAAGATCCATAAACTAAGGGACAGCGATTGGAGGGTGGGGGTGCCAATAGACACCAGGGAAAGATCAATAAATGTTGGGGACAGTAATCAGAGGGTATTAGGTGTCACTGGACAAAAGGAAAGATCAATTAACTACAGAGATGGCAATCGGAGGGTGGGGTGCCATAGACAACAGGGAAAGATCAATATACTACAGGGACAGTGATCAAAGAGTGGGGTACTACTAGACACCAGGGAAATATAAACTTACTACAATGATGGTGATCAGAGAATAAGGGTGCCACTAGACACAAGGAAATTAATTCATTATAGGAATGACAATCAGAGGTAAGGGTGCCAATAGACACCAGTGCAACCTTATATGCATACAGGGATGGCAATGGGGGTGCCACAAGACACCAGGGAAAGATCAATAAACTTCAGGGACAGTAATTGGAGGGAGGGGTAGCCATAGATACCAGAAAAGATTAATAAACTACAGGGACAGTGATCAGAGGGTGGGAGGTACCACTAGATACCAGGGAAATATAAATGCACTACAATGATGGCAACTGGAGAGTGATGGGTGCAACTAGACACCAGGGAAAGATTAATTCACTGTGAGGATGGCAATCAGTGGGTGGGGGCTGCCATTAGACTCCAGTGCAGCATTACATGCACAGGGATGGTAATGTGGGGTGCCACTAGACACCAGGAAATGGTGAATCACTCTTCTCACAGCAGCCATCAGTGTGAATTACAGCTGTGGCTGCAGAAGTCAAGAATGTCCCTCTATTCTCACACAGAGAAGCAGATCAATGGCTCTTCTCACCAAGCTGGGCACCCTGGTTTTGGGTGCCCAGTAAAAGTATTTCTGGCAAATTTAAATACAAACAAACACCAGAATGTAGACAGCTGGGCCCTGTATAGCTAGGTTCTGGTGTTTATATTTTAGAAATAAAAATTTGATTGTACTTTTTAGTTTAAAATAGTAAAATTAAATGGTGACCATCTTCATTTTTTTTTTTTCCAATGGCAAATAAATAATACAACAAACCACCTGCAATGTTTTTTGTACTTTTTGCAATAGGTATATCTCTGCACACAAACAGTAAATCTTCTTTCAATTTTCTGTAATCTTAATATGTCACCGTTGTTATAAGGGGACCATAAGTGTGATACATAGGACCCAGTGAAGTTTGGACGAAGGTGATTGCGCTAAATGGGTTATGCCACAAGTGTCACCTTGCATCAAACTTTGTGGCAATCCTTATTTTCAAATGCAGGCCACATCAAAATCAGGATGCTTTTGCAACAAACCTGCTTTGCATCACCCTTGCAGCAAAAGCACTCCTTCATCAGGTTGCAAGGGGAATTGTGACATGGTGGGGCTGCAGCATCCCTTTTTTGAATTTTGCAAGCCCCACCATGGATGCAGAAAAGGCTCCATTTAGACCACCCAGGAAGTGGCCTAGGGACATGCACTAGTGCCATACACTGTGGAGAAGGGGTGGCATCTAAAGGTGGTCTACTGAGTAGATGGGCACAGGGGTGCGATGGGGGTGTTGATGAGACAGTTGAGATATGAAGGGTTTATGTGGCACCCAACAGGGTGCCATTTACTATAACCATAAAAGCCAATGGGATGAGAATGTGGAGGGAGTTCCAGGAACAGACAGTGCCATAGACCCAGGTAGGCACAGTCCTGGCAGGAGCTCCTAAGTGACTGGGCTGTTGCTACAAGCTCCCCTGTGAGGCCATAGCACTGTCTGTCCCTGCATCACACCTATGACTCTTATTGCTGGTATTGAGATTAATTAAGGATTTATTGAATCTTGCACTGGACTTGTGTCACTGAGGATTTTTAAAAATATCACAGAGTTTGTATGTATTTAGCGGATGTAAATTATGTGGCTCCACCCCTGATGAAAAGGGTTATCCTCGACATGCTGGGGAACCCATTTGTCCAAATAAAGTTAAATATTTTGGAGCTGTCATGTGATCACTTAATGTTCTTATTTTGTTACTATTCTTTTCCATATAGGTTCTTTCCCTATGTGTGAGGGTGGATGTTCAGTCTTGTCTCTACCTCTGTTGATTGATGACTGCATCCTCCTGGGACACACCTGGTATGTTGAGTTCTACAATACCCTCCCCCATAGTGGGGCTGAAGGAGGGAGGTACATCCTCCAAGCCAGTCAGTAATCTTGTGTGACCAGGATCCCATGTAGCAGTTTAGCCTGGAGACAGGAGGCAACACTTGATTCAGCCACCACCATCATTTTCCATTTTCTTTCCACATCCCTGCCACAGTGCATGTATGTGGAGGCACATAGGCATCACACACTTGTTGCCTTTCCTTTGTGCCACCCAAGATGCACTGCCACCAGGCCTCCACATGGTGGCAATCTAAGGCTGGGACAACAAGCCTCCCAGGATAGGAGAGCAGTCCATTGGATGATTGATCCTCACCAAACCCAACTGACTCCCAGCAACCAGCACTTGTTCCCAAGCTCAGATCACCAGCATGGTAGGCAACAAGGTACCCAGTGCCTTAGCCCTCAATGCCACTGGGATGGCACTAGTTCCTGTTTTTTGCTAGTTTATTTTGCTGGTGTTTATTCAGTTTAACCAACATAGCAAATGCTGAGCCATGAAACTGAGAGACAAGTAAGAGTGCATTGATGCAAACAAGTATGACTGTTTAAACTATTTCAGTGTTTTCTCAGGTCTCTTCATCAGTTATTATTAACAAAAAATCCTTAAATAACTGTGTGCTTATGAAGAGTTTTCACACAAACTCCATGTGTGATGAGTACACAAATCTCTTGAGTTTTTTTTCAAGGCCTGTAGGACATCAAAATCTTAGGCGTAAATAAATTCATAACACATAGTCACCTATGCATTATTCTCTATTTATTAGCATCTGATGATTTTACAGACCTGCAAAAGCAAGAAAGATTAGGGATTGCTAGAAGAGATGGTAAAATGTTTATTATACAGTGGGGTCCTAGAATTGTTTAATCTGATTGGCATCTTTTACCGTGGCAAATCCTGTGATATATACCAATGAGTAAAAGTGCCAGTCAGCCAAATCTGCTCAAAATCAATGCTACCCCAAAATCAAAACAAATGCCCTGCCATCTTATATCACGGTAAATAGCAATTCCCACTACAGCCACAGAACAGTTTTTCCCAGAGTAGGAGACACTTCACTATTAAACTGACTGCAAAGAATAACACTGTTTTTTTTTGTTTCTACAGCAATTTTTTTCTTTACAGCAGTTTCTCAGTAACTGCTCACAACTGCCTCACCTGTGTCATGGTGGCTCCTGCCATTGTCCCCTGAATCCACCCCAGGAATGATGGACACCACATGATTTTAACTTGTTGGTTGCTTGTTGGCAAATTTATTCATGGCACAAAGACTATATTTACAACCATATACTTTGAATTTACAGTTCAATTTATATCAGATTTCTTTCAAATTTTCCTGGCTCGGCCTCTGTCCTTCTTCTGGTAATTTCTTCCATCTTGCTTTCAGGGCCGGACACTGTGAATCCAGCCCCTCCTCCACATAGGAACCAGGCCAGTTCCACTTCCCAGGCTTTCACCCTCCAGACCCAGTTACTTCTGAATCTGGCTCCTGGACCTATCATCCTCCCCACTTTACCACCACATCTGGGTTCTTTATCCCCAGCCTTTGTATCCTCCCCTCCCCTTCCTTCCCCATTCTCCCTTTTTCTTTCTTCCACTGCCCCTCCTCCAGCTTGCAACAGACAGAGGGGCCCTCTGGTGGGCTAATATCTAAACCCTTTTCTGGCTATCTGGTTATAAGGGGCCTAGTTGAACTGTGGACTTAAAACAGGAGTCTTTGTGGTCTCTGTCTGCTGATGCACAGAGACTAGAGAAAGCAGCCAGAGATTCCTTAAATCAAGGAGTTTTTTTTCTAGACTACACTGAACTGAATTATTACTTTTTGGACCTGTGTAAGTAACTAGTATTGATCCTGTTCTTGGGGTTGACTTGTCTTAGTTTTAACTTTAATTTGCCAGGGATGAACTGTAGCTGGGAGATATTTGCAGTCTTTTGTGACTAGGCCTGGTACTTAACCTGTGTGAAATAGGTGATTGTTAAGGGAAGGAGCTGAAGGGGACTAGCTGCACTGTGGGTTTAAACAGGAGTTGTTTGTGCTCTCTGTCTGCTGAGACACAGAGACAGAGAAAGCAGCCAGAGATTCTTAAATCAAGGAGGTTATTTTCTAGACTACACTGAACTGAATAATTACTTTTGGACCTTTTAAGTAACTAGTATTGATTCTATTCTTGGGTTGACTTGTCTTAGTTTTAACTTTAATTTGCCAGGAGGAACTGTAGCTAGGAGATATTTGCAGTAATTTATGACTAGACCTGGTACTTAACCTGTGTGAAATAGGTGTCTGAAGGGAAGAAAGGCACCCCTGGGGTGGAGGGTCAGAGTTATACTTGATTGATTCTGGATGTCATAGGTTTACTCCTCCCACCCTTCCCCACACCCCACCCGCCCAAGCGCAACTTCCTTTATAGCAGTGGTTCTGACATCACTTCCCCAAAACTGCTAACAACATACACCTGTTTATATCCTAAAGGTAGAGCACACTGAATAGGGAGTAGAGACACTCACAAGCTTGCACACACTAAAACAAGAACAAAAAACAAAAAGAAAAGCATCTGTAACAGGAAGGACACAGACATGTGGGGAGTGGTGCAATGTACTGGCTGTGGAACAGCAGTCATCCAGGAGACTTTCTGAAACTGCATTGCTGCCCTATTTGCAGACACCTCTCTGGTCTGAGGGAGGAGGTTGCCTGCCTTCATGCTGACCTGGCAATGATTCAGAAAACCTGCTCACCCAGGCAACCACCACTACCTCAGAGGTTGCCAAGAAAGATGAGTGGTTATTCCACAGTGGGCTTAGGGAGGGTGAGGTGGTGGAACAGAGGCACATCCCTCCAGTTGTTCCTGTCCACAATCCATTCTGCCACTGTGGTAGAGCATGGTTTATCTATGGAAGCACCTGCAGTGGAGACCAAGGAGGATGTAGGGAACCTCCACAATGGAGACCCACAGGAGGGTGGCACAGGATCCCACAGGAGAAGGAAACAACTCCTGGTGGGGACCCAATTGTTAGGGGGTAGAACTGGAGGAGGAAGGGAAAGGGAGGTGCCTGCCCAAACCATGGCTTAGAGGGACAAGAAGTGAATCCTCAGGATCATGGGAGCAGCTGCAAGGGGAGTGAGGTGGATGTCATTATCCACCTATGGATGAATGTCCTGGCTGAGAATGGGATCAGAGCAGTGCAACAGGAGTTTGTGGAGTTGGGGAGGCCTTAGACAAGTTCACACATGGTAACTTTCTAGGAAGTGCTACCTGTCTATGGCATGGATGAGGCTAGGGTACCCTGCACCATGGAATTCAATGACTGGTTTAAAAACTGGTGCAGAACTCAGGATTTGGCTTCATTGGGGACTGGGGCTCCACCTGGAGGGATGCAGGCCCATAAAGTGCAATGGTCTGCATCTATCCTGGAGGGAACCAGGATCCTAGGTGAAAGGTTTAAATGTTTCATTGTGAGCATTTAAACTAGCAAAGGGGAGGCACTGAAAAGGAGAAGGAAATCCTAGCCCCCACAAAAAGTCAGGGTAGTTAGTGAGGTAAAACACCAAGATAGAGCAGTCAATAGGGAAAAGGGCAGGGTAAATGGTGAAAAGACAAGACAGTAAGGACAGGGATGGGGCAAAAAGAAATAAAGCCAGAAAAAAATGGAGAGTAATGAGTACCATTGCCCATAATCTAGGTTAAAAGCTCCCTGAAATGGTGGCCTTGATGGAAGAGGGATGCCTGGATATCATGGCAGTCACAGAAACATGGTACACAGAGAACCATGACTGGGATGTCAGCATACCAGGGCACACAATCTACAGGAGGACAGGAGGGAAGAAGAGGAGAAGGAGTAGCTCTCATGTAAGGGAAGGATCAAAGCAACAGAACTAAAGGGTAAATAGGAGGAGAGGAGGTACTGTGGGTCACCATGGAGACTGGAGATGGCTCCACACCCACAGGGTTGTATACAGACCACCATCTTAGGGGGAGGAAATGGACAAGGAAAAGATAGAAGGTATCCTTGGGATGGCAGAGAAAGGTGAGATATTGCTGATGGGGGACCTGAATATGCCAGATGTTAACTAGAGCTCCTTTGCTGCAGCCACATCCAAGAGCAGGTCCATTCTCAATGCCCTACAGGGGCATGCCTCAGGCAGCTAGTTTTGGAATCCACCAGGAGGGAACAATCTTAGACCTGGTACTCTCAAATGGGAAGAGGAGAAGATCTCTGATCTTGAAGTGGGTAGCCATCTGGGAAAAGCGACCACCAAACAGTGGGGTCATGATAAACTTAGCTGTAGAGTCAAGCCACACACAAGTAAAGGTACTGGACTTCAGGAGGGCTGATTTTGTCAAAATGGAAGAATGCCTCCGAAAAGCACTAGCAAACAGGCAAGAAGGTGGGTGGAGCAACAATGGGAAACATGAAAACTGCCATCAAAGAGGCAATAAGACTTTGTGTAAGCAAACAAACAAATAAAACAAAAGAAAAACACTATGGTTCTCAAAAGAAGTGGAGGGAAGGTAAGGGAGAAAAAGATAGCATTCAGGAAGTATAGGAAACACAGAAGGAGCAGGACAGAGAACTGTATCAGTTTAAGCAGAAGGAAGTGGGGAAGGCAGTCAGAATAGCAAAGGCCCAAACCAAGGAAAATATAGCCAACTCAGTTAAGAAGGGGATAGAACCTTTTATAGGTATATTAGGGAGCAAAGAAAGATGAAGGCAGGGATAGTGGGGCTGAATAAAGAGGATGGTTGTTTGGGCAGGGAGTGACAGTGAAAAGCAAGGATACTGAATGAATATTTCTGCTCAGTATTCACAATGGAAAAGCAGGGGAGACCTAATCCAGTCAATATAAGCACTCTGGATAGGGGTTGATATTAGTCCTTTCACAGAAGAAAGGGTTCTGAAAGAACTCTTAAAACTGAAGATGGATAAAGCAGTGATTCTGATGGGATTCACCCCAGAATTCTAAAAGAACTAAGGAAGAACTATTAACACCACTGACTACCCTTTAATAAATCATGGGAGGATGGTGTGGTACCTGATGACTGGAGATGGGCGAATGTGATTCCCTTCACAAAAGTGGAAGCAAGACAGAGGTAGGAAATTACAGACCTGTCAATTTGTCCTCAGTGATAGGGAAAATGATGGAATCATTTCTGAAGGAAAGAACTGTTGAGAACCTAGAGGCCGGTGGGGCACAGGACCCAAGGCAGCATGGATTCACAGCAGGAAGGTCATGTCAGACAAATCTAATTGATTTCTTTGACTGGGTGACCAAAGTAGTAGACCAGGGAGGGCTGTGGACATGGCCCACCTAGGCTTTAGCAAGGCATTTGACAGAGTCCTGCACAAAAGATTAATAAACAAATTGCCAGCCTGGGAGAGGGCCCTAGGGTGGTAGTCTGGTAAAACACTGGCTGGACAACAGGACACAACGGGTAATAGTAAATGGAGTCCACAGTGAAGAATAAGGGTTACTAGTAGGGTACAGCATGGTTCAGTTCTTGGGCCGTCCTTTTAATGTCTTTATAAGTGACATTGTGGAGGGACTGGAGGAAGGTATGCCTCTTTGCAGATGACACAAAGATCTGCAACAGAGTTGATACACAAGGTTGAGTGGAAAGAATGAAAAGGGACTTGGCAAGGTTGGAGGATTGGTCAACCATATGGCAGCTTAGATTCAATGCAAAGTAGTGCAAAGTATTGCACCTGGGAAACAAAAACCAGGGCAAGAGTACAAATGGGGGTGAAATACTGACAACAACAAAATGGAAAGGGACCCCGTGTAGTCATATCAGATGACCTAATGGTGGGCCAGCAATGTGAGAAGGCAGTAAGGAGGGTGTGGGGATTCTGGGATGCATAGGAGAGGCATCACCAGTAGAAAAAGGAAGTTGTTGGCCCTCTGTACAGACAGTTGGTAAGACCACACCTGGAGTACTGTGTACAGTTCTTGAGACCCCATCTCTGCAATGACATAGACAGGGTGGAGGCTGCCCAGAAGAGGCAACTAAAATTGTGCAGGGTCTGCACCAGAAGACATATGAAGAAAGACTAAAGGAGCTTAAGATACATACATAGATACATAGACAGTGTCGGCAGATAAGGGCCTATGGCCCACCCAGTCTGCCCATTTAAGTTTGTAAGTTCAGTTTATATTTTCCAGAAGTCTGTTGCCCTACTCCTGACCTCCAGAATTCCTTTATGTCTATCCCATGCATTCTTAAATCCCATAATTGTTTCAGCCCCACCACTTCCTCTGGCAGGGTGTTACACTTGTCCACCACCTGTTCTGTGAAGAAATTCTTCAAAGATGTATAGCCTCAAGGAAAGGAGGAGAGGGGAACATGATAGAAACTTTCAAATACCTCAAGGAATCAACAAAGTCCAAGAGGGTAGAATCATTCAAAAAAGAGATGTGCAAGAACAAGGGACATCATTTGAAGATAGAGAGGGACAGCTCAGAGGTAATGTGAGGAAGTATTTCTTCACAGAGAGGTTGTAGATGCATGGAACAGCCTTCCTGAGGAGGCTGTAGTGTCAAAAACAGTGAGGAATTCAAGAATGCATGGGACAGACATAAGGCAATTCTAGTGGGGAGTAGGAGGAAGTAGGCTGTTGGTTAACTAGGATCTGTAGCTTATCCATTAGGTAGGAAATGGGCAGAATAGTTGGGCCAAGCGGTCCTTATCTGCCATCAAATTCTATGTTTCTATGTTTCTGTGGTTCACTATTTCCCCAATAGGTCACAGGAACAGGCACATCCTAAACTCTGACAGGTGGATGCCGTCCGACCTGTACACTGCAGACTGGTCAAAGGA
Organism: Neoceratodus forsteri; assembly: GCA_016271365.2. Classification (NCBI taxonomy): domain Eukaryota; kingdom Metazoa; phylum Chordata; order Ceratodontiformes; family Ceratodontidae; genus Neoceratodus; species Neoceratodus forsteri. The sequence goes on from CM057451.1 coordinate 424,348,029, forward strand.
GATGTCTCTGTGCTGCAGGTGCACCCTCTCTCTGTTACCACCCTGGCCACCCTCCTATTCAAATGCTTCCTGACTTTCTCAATCAGCTGGATGTCCTGCATCCCCTCCATACCCCCAGGAAGTGATGTTGGACCAGCCGATTGTCACTCTCGGCACCACCCTCTCAATTTTTCTAAGTCTACCATGATGTGCTGTCCCAATGCCCACCATGGCAGGCTTCCTAAATCCTTGCCCCCCAAGTGTATAATAATGCAATCTGGGGTGCCCCATTGCAATTATAATTCCTCCATCAAAGGCATAAGCTGCACCCACTTCATCCCCAATGCCTGTCCATAGCACCCTGGTATGCTAGTGTTATATCTCAGATCTCCTCCTCCGGAGGTGGTGGATTGCAAATCTTTCAGCCCAATACACGAAGGAATGCCCCACTATACAGATTTTTCTCTTGGAACCTGCCATGGAAAACAAAATAAACGGTGTGAGTTGTTGCTATTTTCTCACATACCTCTTGTAGTAGCTGGACCTCAGTGCCCCACCTTTTGTAGATCTGCCACTGCAGCCCCTCTTTCTGCTACCTCTGTGGCTGCCCCAATCCTGAATGAATGTGGGCAAATTTGCTTGGATCCTCTCCCAGGAATGCCAGCACTCTTTGAGGACCACCCCTACATAAAACCCCTTGACCGGGAGCTGTCCCCATGTTGGAACAGCATACCCCTGCCCTCCCCGAGCACTCCTGTACTGTTCCAGTGCACTCACAGAGCAGCTGGCTGACTGTGGTTTCCTCACCAGTGACACTTGGGTCCCCTTCCCCCAGTCCATCTTGGACCTGGCCAGGATAATAACCATCCTGTCGTGCTCCCACAGGACATCCTCGTGCTGCAACACCTGCCCTGCAGCTGTCTTTCATGGGTCCACCACCTCCCCCACCGGAATGCCCCTGCAACCATAGCTGCAAACACGGCCTGGAATAGTACCCCTCTTGGGCCGATGGCATGCACTTCTGGGTTGCCCCTAAGACCCTTACTAGTAATTCCCTCTTATGGGTTGCCTTCCATCCACCCTGGCCCCATGACCCCTGCTACCATGCATCTTATGGTCCTGCTGACCCTCACATCAGGCCAGCCCTTGTCCTGGCATACCCAACTGATGCCTGCTAAGTGCATGACCATTGTGGCATGGCCAGCCCTTCTTCCACAGCTCCACCAAGAACCTCTTTACCTGCTCGTCCTGGGTCGGTTCATCCTTGTCCCACCCGTGCTTCCATCTGAAGACCTAGAACCTTGCCCACCCTGCTTCATAGGTCCTCAGTGTGTTTTCTGCCCTGGAGCCCCAGTACATTTGCCCTAGCTGTCCTCCAACCTCCCATAACTGGTCCAGGATCCTGGTTCTGTGTGGCGCTGCCTGTGGCTTCAGCTCACAAAACCTATCAAGCTGCAAACAGGAAAGACTGTCAGCCACTTCATTCCTCAAACCTGCAATATGCTGCACTTTGAACAACAGGTTCAGCCGAGCCCCATCAGGATCATACATCTGAGCAGCTTGCCCACTATCTCTGTCCTCCACCCTTGCCTATTAATCTCTTCAACTACCCTTTGTTTTCACACCAAACAAGATGCACTTCCCTTTCGTCCTATCACCTCATACTTCTAGGGTCACCCATTTCGGAAAATCTCCAGGAAGGTGATGTCCTTCAGTGTTCCTCCTTCCACCAAGATACCAGCCATGGTTCTGACATCCATTCCCCTGAAAGTATGCCGCCATTCCCAGGAGCCCAGAGCATCTGTAAACAACTCCAGGTCCATACTCCTTTCCCACTCATCCTGCCAGAATGTCATCTCATTATGGCTGTCGAGGAACTCCTACCAAACCTCAAAGTCCTCCTGAACCCCTTTCATGCATCCACCCAATGGTGTGGTCTGTAACTTTTCCGTGGCCCTTTCCAGTCTTCTTGTAAATGCTCTGCCTAGACTGATGGATGAAATTAAGGTGACCCAGCAGTTGCTATATTTGTAACAGCTGCATCCTCCTCCTCCCCATGATCTGGGCCAATAAGCCTTTTAGGCACTCTACTTTGTTCCCATGCAGCCAAAACAGCCATCCTTGGTGTTCACCTCTATGCCCAAGAATTCCAACCTCTGGGCAGGGCCTCCGTCTTGCCCTGTGCTAGTGGAATCCCTATCCGCTGGCACATATTCTCAAATCTCTTAGCATTTTCTGCGCCTCTGCTCATTTCCCCAATGAGGAGGAAATCATCAAGTAATGTACCACCCTCCTGTGCCCATACCTGGCATCGAAAACCCACTGTATCCAGGTGTTGAAAACCTCAAAAGTGGAACAGGCCACCGAACACCATATGGGCATGACTTTGTCGAAGTACATGCACTCTTGGAACTGAAAACCCAGCAGGTCCCAATCGTGGCCTGACGGCAAGAGATGAAGTGCCGACTCAATGTCCATCTTCACTAGCCATGCCCCCTCGATTGCCTTAATCAATGATATGGCCTGCTCTAACAAGGCATACAACACTGCCCTAAGGTGGTCTGGAATGCCATTGTTTACTGAGGAGCCCTCCAGGTATGATAAATGATGAATCAAATGGAACTCCTCTTCCGCCTTCTTGGGCACAACACCCAATGATGAAATTTGGAAATGCGTGCACAGGGAGCCCTTCAATGGGCCATCCACCCGGCCTGCTGCAATTTCCTTCTCTATCTTAGCCCCTACATTCTCTTCCTTCTCCTCTCACTGACCCTAGGTTTTTGGCCCATGTTCTTTCCTGCCCCATTGAAACCCAGTGGGAACCCCATCTGAAACCCTCCTGAAGCAGCTCCCTGCCCCTTTATTCAGGTATTTTGCAGACACTCTTCCACTGCTGCTAGGGAAATGGGTGTATGTGACCAGCACATCCCCACTGCCCGTCCATAGGTGTCTGCACTACCACCCCCAGGGCATTATTTTGCCCACTGTGGCTTCCCTCATGGCCCCTGCCCTGTACCCCTGGGCACCCCAAAGGACTGCTCATAAATCTGTCCCCATTCTGCCCTCCTCTGTTGCCATTCTGCCAACAGTGGGAGGCTGGTGTGGACCCTCCGCATTTTGAGCAGACATGCGAACTCACAGCTGCCCCATGTGCAGGTGGCCTTATTGTAACCCCATATCTTTGCCCCTGCAACAGGGTGTTCCTCCTGCTTGATCTCCTACCACCCCACCCCTTCCCGGAGAGGTCCTCACCCACTGTTCCGAGTGGGTGCAGTCCCATCTCAGGTCCCCTTTCACCACCATCCACTTCCAGAAGGCCTCATCATACTTGAGCCACCCATACCTGACTTTTGCCTTGTACGCCTCCCTGATAATGGAGGTGTATGTCAGCAAGGGATGGCGAGTTCGGATGCTTTTCCAGCAACAATGCACTATATATGATGAAACCGCCTTGCCAATTCTCAATGGTCTTCCCTTATACTTTGCTTCCTCCATCTTGTGGCCTACCACCGCCAATTCCACCGCCATTTCTGATATTCCTACCGACTCCTTCTGTTCATACTTCGTGGCAGTGTCCTCATCCACAAGCCTGAAGATGTCAATGTATTCCCTTTCCAGATTTTTCTTTGATTGAGGCCGCACATGGTCCCCAATTGAACAGCCGGGGACTCTCATATAACTTCTTGTTTGCTTTTGACCTCCACCCTTACCTACCCCAGCCCCTTTACCTTTTAAGGCCTGTATGGCCCATTCCATCTTCTTGATTCCTGGGTCCCCATGCTGCCCAGCAGCCGCTCGAGGTATCGTTTAAACCGTTCTCATCTGTGAGGTCCACATCATTCATACTCCCATCCAGGTTCCTTCATCTAGTTCCAGTGCAAGCAGGGCACTGATATTGGTGCCGGCATCAAACTTCCTGCCTGGGTCTCTTATCCCTCTTCCCTACCTGGGCACTCTTCCCATTCCTTTGCTTTTGTGCATCCTCCTCTTCCACTTTCTTCTTTGTTGCCATCAATAGATCTGACATCTGCCCCATCAACATGGATGCTCCTGCAACATCTTGCGTTAGTTAGTTGGGTTCGCTTTGGTGCCATGCTTGCTTCTTTGTCCCTGCAGTCTGAGGGGAAAAGATTATAATGTTCAGCCTTGCACATTCAAATTGACCCCCTTAACCAAGGTTGGACAGGCTGGCATGCTGCCCTGCCCCATGTCCACCGGACCACTTCAAGCCCTGCTCTGGGCCTACTAACCCAGTGTCCACTTGCTCCTGTGCTGTAGTAAGCCATACTGTTTTCTTTTTTTTTTTTGTGTGTGTGTCCTCCATCTTCTTCCACCCCAGCTACTGCCTTTTGGCAGCAAACAATCCCACCCCAGCGTCCTGACATAGCATGCACCACCCTTGACCTCTGTTTGCCTTGCCTTGCCATGCCACCAGACCCTTCTCCTCCTTAGGGGCCCACTTTTTTTATAACCCTCCATCCAGGTGTCTCAGACTGTGTGGGCCTGTTCTAGCATCCTGTGCCATCCCCCATGAGGTGCACACCCACTGCCACTGTTCAAGGCCTGCTCTGCTTTAGGCCACCCAGGTAGCCACAAAAACTGCCCTTAGTCCTCTGTGCATCCTGCCTAGCTGCTGTACCCTTGCCACACTGGGCCCCACTCTAGGCTTGTGCATGTGGCCGTGGGTACCAAGCCCAAGTCTCCTCCTCGAGGCTGGTGACAAGCATTGTCCGCAAAGCCTCCCCTTTACCAGCTGCAGACCCATGGCCCCTTGCACATCTCAAACCTCACCACCAAACTAACAGCGTGGCCCGGCTCCTGCCCATGCCTGCCATGCTGCAGGCCCCCAGCATGACCTGGTTCTGTGGTTACAATTGCCGGCCCCCAAGGTTCCTTTGAGCCAACCGAGCACTCTTCTACCTCTCCCTCCTCAAACATCCCCATTCCACCCCTTTCCAGGGAACAAACAACAGAAAAACAGTGGCTCAAGGCCGCTTGGACCACGTGGCTGCACCATGCAACCAGAGAACTGGAAAAAAATGAAGAAAAATTGCCCAAGAATAAATGGTGGGGCTGTTTTATTTCCTTTCTATTTATGACACCTGTAATATTCTGTCTCCTTAGTGTCTGTGAATTTCCACCGACTGAGTGGACCAAGAGGGGCCTCCCTGCAAGCCTGCATCTCTGCCTTCAGACCACCTACACCAAACAAACCATTGCATGCCTATTGGGCCTCCCATCCCTTTCCTCTCTTCTCTTTTTCTGTTTTTTTGTTTGTTTTCTTTGACCTTCATGGTGCCTTCTTGCCCAAGCATTCCATGATTTTTCCCCAAAAGCCACAGGAACCACCATACGGGCTCTCACCTGCATCCCACATTACCACACCTGTGTGACCCAATTGCAAACATATTTGGTGACACGACAGCCTGTCCTGCCCAGATGCTTTCAATAGGCTACCATATGCCAACATAAAACCATCGCCCTGCATTTCTAATCACTTGTTTCCTTTGCCAGAGACAAATGCATCCCCAGTCAAACCCTGCTAAAACTGCCAGGCTTTCTTCTTCTTTTTCCATTTCATTTTATTTATTTTTTTTTTAATGAACCTATGTGAAAATTGCAAACCAGCAACTAGCTCAGCCAAACCACATGGATGCAGGACAAAACACTCTTGGGACCAGTTCCCATACCATAAGTTTCTGCCAAAATGCCACATAATGAAGGCCCCCGATACTGCCTGTTTCAAATTTCAGAATGCCCCTACTTCAACCAAACCCAAAGCCACAACACAACGGCTCCAGAATGAAATGTTAAAGCTATCTAGGGCATTGTATGCATTTGGGCCAAACTCAAGTTTTCACCGTATTAATATAAAAAGGACATCAAATGGCTATCATGCATATCATTCTCCAGTCAAACAAACTTCTTGAGCTGACTTCTTAAAACCATTGAAAAATAAAAGATTAAAGATAAAAGAAACAGTACACAACAGAAAACAGGCCCAGTGAGCCATGTTATTACTTGCCCAGGCCTCTCTGTCTAAATTACATAACATGATAGAATGCCCATCTAGATTAAACAATTCTCAATAGGGCCCACATGGCCTACAAGGCTCAGGCCGTCCCATGTGCCTTACCTAAATTTTGCCAAATGATGTGCTAAGATCTTCAGTCTAAAAAATTCCCAGCAAGAGGTCATCCTGCCTCAGCCCTGGTCTAATATAACCCTAACAGTCCCTGGTCAGGACCCCATTTGGTTCCACCCCCAGCCAATCCCTGAGGCTCTGGCTTGCCCTGTCATTGTACCTTCTCCTGCCTGGTGATGTCACCAGGCCCCTCCTCTCTATTCCTCTGTCCCGTCCCCCACCCCTCCCCTCCTATACACTTCTTTCCTGGTGGGATCACTAGACAACTTGCCTACTTTTAGTGGCAAGCCCCATTATCATATTCCCTACAGCTGGCAAGTGGCAGCTTAGCAGTAAACCATCACTGACTCCTGCCTTCTGCACACTCGCTCCCTGGACTCACTCCATCTCTCCTCCATTACTGTCCACCACTCCACATTTAAAATATGCAGCCACACATCATGGGTCTGTCCCGTTAAACCACGCTCTGCATTTTGTGGTTGCTTTCCGCTCCAGCTCCACTACCACTTGCTACCTTTCTCATTGAGTACAGTCCTGCTCTATCTCTCAGTATCGCCAATAATTTTAAAAAGCAACTCATAATTAAAATGAAAATGAAAAAAGCAGAAAGAAGTTTCCCTTGAGTCATGATGTTCCTCAATTTGTTCATTTTAAGCAATGAGGTACCACAGGATGAACCGTGATACTGGTAGTTACAGTGTCGTGGTTCACTCAAGCTGCTTGTCAGTTCTGGTTTGGGCGGAAAAGAACAGCAGCAGTCAATGAAGTGAGATCATGATTTGTAAACAAACAGCCAACCACTGCAAGGCCCCTCTATTAAAAAAAAGGAAATCACAAAATATAACTGTTTACATATAAAGTTGCATTGGGATCAGCACACTGCAGCCATAGCAACAGCCCTAGCAACCAGCACTATTTATTCTGGTGCAGTAACAAATGCAATAAAATAAATAAAAATGTCCCCAAAGCTTTTTATTTCTTTTTCTAGCTCTATAAAAGAGGGAGGAATTGCGTAATCACAGCCTAGTGGCCTCGTGACCAAACAACACACCAGGCATGGGTAAAACCCACAATAATCCACACCCTGTTGTGGTATATTGCTTAATAATATGATTACATGTTGTTTCAATTTGTTGTTGTTGCCTTGTACGCTTTTATCCTGCCCCTCCTCTGGTTGCAACTAGAAATGCGCTCAGATCAGTCTGCCTCTACTGCTTACCAGTTTTCAAATAAATACATTACAGGAATATAATGAAGGTTCTATAAAATGATTCAAAATGACATATCGCCTCATGATATACTGTAGGCTGATGTGGAGCCAAAATTCAGAAGAAATTTCAAAATGTATTTCTAAACCACTTTTTAATCATCTAACATTATATATATTACAATACAGAATGACAGATGTAACAAGAGCAATTTAAAATGTTGTATATAATAGTGTACAGCAGTGTATGGTGACAGATTAAGAAATTATATAGCTAGGTCATGTCTGACAATAGGCAATTCCTTTTTATAGTGTACTTACTATACCTGGTAAACAAAACTCACTAAATGAATATATAAATATTACTACCAAAACATTAAAACTAATATATAAATGTATAATCATGTATTGACAAATATAAACTATTGTATATTGTTAGAGAATATCTATGTTGCTCTGACACTAGGATTACATTTAATCAAATAACTTTCATACTGTAGCTTTAACAATTCCAAAGTGAACTCTTTCTAAACATACTTTTTTAAATGATAGAAACATAGAAACATAGAAGTTGACGGCAGATAAGGACCGAAGGCCCATCCAGTCTGCCCATTTCTTTTCTACCTTATAAATGTGCCATCGACCTTTGCTCTGTCAGTGACCTATCTATTCATAGTCATTTGTATTGCTCCCTTATGCCTATCCATGCCTGTTTGAAGCCCTGCACTGTATTCATAGCCACCACTTCTTGTGGTAAGCCATTCCATGCATCTACCACCCTTTCTGTGAAAAAGAATTTCCTCACATTCCCCTTAATCGGCCTCCTCTAATCTCATGCTGTGTCCTCTTGTCCTGCTATTTTTCTTATATTTAAACATGTTAGACTCTTTCACCTTGTTTATGCCCTTAAGGTGTTTAAATGTCTCGATCATATCACCTCTCTCCCTCCTTTGCTCAAGGGTATACATATTGAGCTCCGTTAATCTGTCCTCATATGTCTTCTGATGCAGTCCCTGCACCATTTTGGTTGCCCTTCTCTGGACTGCCTCAATTTGGTTAATGTCCTTGTGAAGGTGTGGCCTCCAATACTGCACGCAGTACTCCAGATGGGGCCTAACCAGTGTCTTGTACAGAGGATTATTACCTCCCTCTACGACTTGTGATACCCTACTAATACACCCTAACACCCCCTAGCCTTACCTACTGCTTTAGAGGTCTGCTTGGATGATTTTAGGTCATCAGTGATGATGATGCCCAAGTCTCTTTCTTCCTTTGTGACTGCTAGCAACTCCTCCCAGCCTATAAGTGGCTTCGGGGTTTCTCTTCCTATGTGCATGATTTTGCACTTCTTTGCATTAAATCCCAGTTGCCACTCTTCTGACCATTCTGCTAGTTTATCCAGATCTCTTCTCATTCTGCCCACACCATCTGGATCATCTACTCTGTTGCAGATCTTGGTGTCATCTGCAAAGAGACAAGCCTTACCCTCTAGTCCATCTGCGAGGTCACTAATGAAGATGTTGAATAGGACTGGCCCCAGGACTGATCCCTGAGGTACCCACTTGTGACTTGCATCTCTTCTGACTGTATACCATTTACTACCACTCTCTGTTTTCTGCCAGTCAACCAGTTTGCCACCCAGTTGACCAACTTCTGACCCACCCCGAGCCCTATTATTTATCAATCTTCTATGTGGAACAGTGTCAAAAGCTTTGCTGAAGTCAAGGTAGGCGACATCAACTGCTCCCCTTGGTCCACCACTCTGGTTACCAGTCAAAGAAATCTATGAGATTAGTTTGACAGGACCTTCCTTTGTAAACCCATGCTGTCTTGGATCCTGTGCCCCTATGGATTCCAGGTGTTGCACTATCCTTTCCTTAAGGAGTGCCTCCATAATCTTGCCCACTACTGAGGTAAGACTGACCGGTCTGTAGTTCCCCGCCTCCTCCCTGCTACCACTCTTGTGGAGTGGGATCACATGAGCCCTTCTCCAGTCTTCTGGGACCTCTCCTGTGCTCAGAGACTCACTAAACAATTCTGCTAATGGCTCTGCTAGTTCCTCCTTTAGCTCCTTAAGTACCCTGGGATGTATGCCATCAGGTCCCATTGCCTTATCCACCCTGAGCTTAGAGCTCTTGTAGGACCCTTTCTTTTGTGAAGGGAGTAGTGCTCACCTCCTCCCCTGTGTCCATGATGCTGAGCTGTGGGCCCTGCCCTACCTTCTCTTCAGTAAACACTGAGCAAAAGTATCTATTTAGGATAGATGCCTTTACAGGGTCCTCCTCCTCACATGCTCCCTTTTCTCCATTAGCTTAGCAATACCCCTCTGGACTTTCTCCTTTCACTAATGTATCTATAGAAAGTCTTGTCACCTTCTTTACTGTTAGTGCTAGTGTTTCCTCAGTTTGGGACTTTGCCTGCCTTACTGCCTTACCTGCTTCCCTTAGGGCAGTTTGGTATGCCTCCCTATCTTCATCCGCTGTGTTCTCTTATATTTTCTGAAGGCCAGCCTTTTGGCTCTGACCTTTTCTGCTACTGTATTTGAGAACCAAAGTGGTTTCCGTCTTCTTTGCACTTCGTTTTCTGTCTAACACAATGGGATGTTGCTTCAAGTATTGTATCCTTAATGCTTGCCCACTTTGCCTGTACCTCCTCACCTGTGTTTCTTTTTGCCAGGGCTAGCTTAACTCTGTTGGCCATCTTATCAAAAGTCAGCTCCTCTGAAGTCCCATATTTTTGCCTTGGAATGGGATGATTTAGATGTAGTAGCCAAGTGAACCATACCATGTGATGGTCACTGGCCCCAGGTGACCTTCTACCTGGAGATCTGTGATCCCTTCTTTGTTAGTCAGTACTAGATCTAGGATAGCCCTGTCTCTTGTGGGTTGCTGTACCAGTTGTTTGAGGCCCTCCCCTGCAGGGAATCCACTATGAGTCTAGTTCTGGCAGATGTTCCTGCTGGTATTGACCAATCTGTATCTGGCATGTTGAAGTCTCCCATTATCAGAACCTCCCTTTAGCTGTCATGTTTTGTATATCTTCTAACAGTAATGTGTCTATGTCCTCCCTCTGGTCTGGGGCCTGTAGACAACCCCAGTTCTTATGGCTGTCCCATTTCCTGTTTCCAGGGTGACCCACAGTTCTTCTGGCTCCTTATGTATTCTGATTTCTGTAGCTTTGATATTTTTGTTAACATACAGAGACCCACTCCTCCCCTTTTTTGCACCTCGAGTCTCTTCTTGAACAATACATAGCCGGGTACTGAAGTCTCCCAGTGTGGTTACTGGTAAACCACGTCTACTAATTGCTACTATGTCCAGTTTAGCCTCTGACATTATTGCCTGCAGGTCTGGGATCTTATTTCCCAGGCTGTGAGCATTTGTGTACATGATTTTCCATTGGCCAGATTTTGAAGTGTTAGTTGTTGGGTGAAGTTTGGCATTACCCTGTGCATCGTATGGGGAGACAAACCTTTTTCTTACCTGGTGATGCAAATGAATGGCAAACACGCTGAATTCCTGTTTGACCACTAGCTGAGGGGAGGGTGTTCTTCCCATTCGACGTATGGGGTGCAGCACCCTCTCCCCATTTGCTAGTTTAAATATTCTGCTAAAGGCGTCAAACTTCTGCCCCAATGCACTGACTCCCTCTTTAGTCAGATGCAGTCCATCAAATTTAAAGAACTTTCGCTCCCAGAACTGTTGCCAGTTCCCTACAAATCTGTGTCCTTTTCCTGGCACCAGTCTTTGAGCCACGTGTTTAGCTCCCTATCTCCGCTTCTCTGACCTTCCGTCCATCTGCTCCTTCTCCCAGACTGGCAGGATCTCAGAGAAGGAGATGCCGGACGAAATAGATGATAGTTTGTCACCCAGCCTAGTCAGGTGTTCCTTGGTCCTCCACAACTGACCCGGCTGGCGAGATCATTAGTCCCTATGTGTACTAGGACATCAATTGTTCTCCTGCTTTGTGAACAATTTTAGTAATGCGGTCAGTGTCTCTCCATGCTGATGTACCTGGGAGACATCTGACCATCACCCCTGGCTGGAGATGGTATCAACTCCCGAATCATGGAGTCTCCTATGATCAGAAGTTTTTGGATTTCCTTTGTGCTTGTTTAGTTTTGGTTCCTGATTTGGGTGAGTATTGTTGTGCTAGCTCCTGTGCCGCAGTGTCCTGCTCTGCAGTGTCTTCTGCCTCTTTATTTGATTTCAGAGATAGAGGCAGATACCTGTTTGTAGTGTTTATATGGTTTTGGAGGTAATGTGTTGGAGAGGAGAGAGTGATGGGGCACCTGATTTGCTCCTCCTAACCACCTGCCAACCTCCTGGACCAACTACCCTCTCTTGTCGAGGGTTTTCTGTTGGATGCTGGGAAATGGCGGGTGGTTCCTAATGTATTTCCTCTTCAATATGAAATTTGAGGCGTGCAATCTCTGCCCATGCTGCCCGGAGCTGAGACCTAAGATCTCCAAAGGCCCAGCATGTAGGACAGTGTCCTAAATCCTGTAAGACTGTCCTTCTGAAAATTGTTCCACAGTACCTGCAGTTAATGAAATCCATTCCAAATAAGTTGCTGGGTTTGTAACCTAGTCAGAGTAATTAGAAGGAAAAAAAATGCAAGTAATGGTTTAATTGTGCTTTGTTTAACTTGTTATAACAAGTTAAATTACTAGTGCCCTGTAAATGAGATCACCTTGTGGAGGCCCCACTGATCCGCCCTTCCTGCTCTGCCACTGATCAAAGATTAAAATCAAATGGGCTAGGAATTCAATACTTCTTTTGAATTGTAGATTAGAATCATGTGGACATGGTTGTGACCTTTTGACCTGCAGATATAGTTTCCAGTCCTAGTTACTATATATAAAGATTAACATTGATATAAATCAGTTCACCCTTTTCACCAATTTACATTATTGATGTACAGTACAACATATAAATATTGTGTCTATATGACTTATCTATGTCAATCTTGCTAAAAAAGTCATTTAAAGCAATTAAGTATTCTAAGAAATGGCTCTATAGTTAACTATTTTTAAAGATGTCTTTGATAACTACTACATGTGGAATGAGCAAGGCTTAAAACCTTATTGCTTTATTATCCTACAGTGAAAACAAGAAATATAGCTAGCGCTACTTGATGGAGAGGAAATAGTTTCCATACAATTAAAGGGACATGGTAAACATATAGCAAATTAAAAGTGTTACTGGTCATTAAATGATTACATTGTAACTCAAAATTCAGAAAACATTTAACAATATATTCTTAAAATTGTATTTATTTATGTGTTAATGTATGAAAGAGTAAATGACATAATATATTAATAGGAAAACCCTATATGATTATACAAGTAGTACTAAAAGTTTGGTATTGGTTTTTGTTTAGTCTCCCCAAGACAACTAGTCTGAGACATGGAATGTGCTATACAAATACCATAGAAATTCTGCTGGAATTCCGAGAGAAGTCAGTCTGATCACAAACTCCTGAAATGCAAGAGGAGCCCCATGTTATCACTCTTTCAGTAAATGATTAGATAACTACAACCCATGCTGAGTGAAGATGAAAAATTTACATTTTCCCTGAACCACCTGTCATTGCCTACAAGCAGTCCTCCAGCCTTTCTAACATAATAATTCTTAATAAACTCCTGCAGATCAAAATAACCATGACACTGGAGGAACAACACATGCAAAAATATAAGATGCAAGACCTGCACCACATATGCACACAGACCACCATAAAACAGTACAGAAGATCACAATAAAATAAATGAATCTAACACATGCAAATCAAGCTATGTGATTTATCTAATTCAGTGCAAACAGTGCATAAATGGATGCTGCAGTATATAGGAAACAAGGCAACCATTGCAAACCAGAATGAACCATCACTGCCACACAATATTAAACCAAGTTATCAGCATAGTAGAATAGCCCTCCTCACAACCAGACCACTCATCCTTGGATCTGTCTGTCCTAATTCTAAGAAGCAACTTCAGAAACACACAGGAGAAGGACATGACTATTAAAATATACCAAGCAATTTTTTCTAGAAATGAAATGGGCTTAGTGGAGACAGGGATTTTAGATATACTATGGAAAACTCTGACAAGTTTAATAATGAATGATACTTTACACATATGTGCTTTTATGGCATCCCGCACTGGTGCATCTCAGGTAATTACTAAAGTATGTTCTGTGTTCCTGTTAGGAAAGCTTGCACAAAACATTAAAGGGGAATAGTTAGCAGCGAGGTTGGAGGAAGCTGATTGTTTATTTCATAGAAAGTTACTGATGGGACATCCGTTTGGAGCTGACAGAGTGCTGGTGATCATTTCTATTTCCTCCTTTCCACTGATCTGACCACATACAGCTCGGGGCTCAGCCAATCAAAAGGACAAAAAAATGGTGCCAATTCTGAACAGGCACAGTTGCTCCTTAAATATAGCTCCTGAACTATTTTAACCAAACTGCTACAGACAGCAGATACATCAGAGGGAGCTGACTGATTGTTTTCTTTATCCCAGGTTACTGCTGGGATGTTCATTTGTACTTGATAAGAGTCCACAGTGAAGAAAGGAGGGTTACTAGTGGGTACCACAGGGTTCAGTCCTTTTAATGTCTTTATAAGTGACATTGTGGAGGGACTGGAGGGAAGGTATGTCTCTTTGCAGATGACACAAAGATCTGCAACAGGGATGATACACAATGTGGGGTGGAAAGGATAAGAGACTTGGCAAGGTTGGAGGAATGGTCAAATGTATGGCAGCTTAGATTCAATGCAAAGAAGTGCAAAGTAATGCACCGGGAAACAAAACCATGGGCAAGAGTACAAAATGAGGGGTGAGATGCTGACAACAACAAAATGGAAAGGGATCTGGGGTAGTCATATCAGATAACCAAAAGGTGGGCCAGCATTGTGAGAAGGCAGTAAGGAGGGCTGGGGGATACTGGGATGCATAGGAGAGGCATCACCAGTAGAACATAGGAAGTTGTTGGCCCTCTGTACAGACAGTTGGTAAGACCACACCTGGAGTACTGTGTACAGTTCTGGAAACACCATCTTTGCAGAGACATAGACAGTGTGGAGGCTGTCCAGAGGAGGGCAACCAAAATGGTGCAGGGTCTGCACCAGAAGACATATGAAGAAAGACTAATGGAGCTTAAGATGTAGAGCCTTGAGGAAAGGAGGGAGAGGGACATGATAGAAACTTTCAAATATCTCAAGGAATCAACAAAGTCCAAGAGGGTAGCATCCTTCAAAACAACAGATGTGCAAGAACAAGGGACACAATTGAAGACAGAGAGGGAAGCTCCAGAGGTAATGTGAGGAAGTATTTCTTCACAGAAAGGGTTGTGGATGCATGGAACAGCCTTCTGAGGAGGTTGTGGAGTCAAACACAGTGGGGAATTCAAGAATGTATGGGACAGACATAAAGCAATTCTAGTGGGGGTAGGAGGAAATAGGATGTTGGTTAACTAGGATCTGCAGCTTATCCATTAGGTAGGGAAATGAGCAGAATAGGTGGGCTAGCGGTCCTTATCTGCTGTCAAATTCTATGTTTCTATGTTTCTGTGGTTCAAAAGCTCCCCAATAATTCTATGTCTCTATGTTACTGGCATACTGTTTTATGCACACAGTGATTTTTACCAGCGGAGATAATTTACAGGATATTAGAAAAATCAAAGTGATTTTGATGCAATTTAAAATGCTTTCTTGATCAAAAACTGGTACTTAATGAAACAAAAACAAATCAATGATTTTCACAATCATAGGAAAAAATTGCACCCTTCTGCTGCAACAGGTTTAAAAACATTGCAAGCCTTCAATATCGAACAATTATAAGGATTCAAATATTTGGTTTTCCTTATGGATAGTACACTTTAATTCTCATATTTGATTTTGAAAACAATACAATAAGATTGGGTGCACTATACAGACTGAATTCATTTCTATAATCCTCAACTAGGATGTTGCTTTCCTCAAGTTTTCTACTCCTTTCTTGAATATAGCACATTATGTAATTATGTAGCTGGGGAGGCTGGGCTGTCAGAGTTAGAGTTTTGTATAATCAAATAACAAGATTTGCTTCTCAGCCATCTGCTAGGACACATCATTGTATTCTTTACAATACACTGCAGTGGCTTCATTAGTTCAAATATGTAAGATTCAGCATGGCACCCTGGCAAGGAAAATTGTTTTAAAGAGTGTTCTTGAGGTCTTGTACACGTTTTTCAACCTTGTTTTACATTGACCCTTACTAGATCTTTGTATCAAAGTTATTTGAAGGTTCTACTGCAAAACTATACTCGATTAAAGAACATTATTGTATCATGTACCTAAATTTTACAGTACTTCACCTTTTGAATTTAACAACAGACACAACAAGCATTTTAGTTTTAAAACTGAATTAAAAATACATAATGACATCAGAATGTTGCAATTACGCTTCACTTTTTGTTCTATTGTGAGGTGATTTTCAGGTAGTATTTATCAAGTTTTCTTATCATGGATGTTTGTTTGTTAGTTATGTATTTAAGTTATTGTCCTCAATATAATATCCGTCACCCATGAAAATGGGCATTTTACATCATTCAATCAATAAATCAAATCAAATCAAATTGAAACAGTGCCTCTGGACTGCAAATGGGATGTCGTGAGGGCATTTACGAGAGAAGACCTCCCGACTTTCAAGCTCCCACTTCCAAGAAGGACAGGGTCGTGAGGGCATTCACGAAGGACCCTCCCGACTTCAGCTCCCACTTCAAGAAGGACAGGGTCGTGAGGGCATTCACCAAGAGGAGCCCTCCTGACTTTCAGCTCCCACTTCAAGAAGGACAGGGTCGTGGGGGCATTCACTGGGAGGGCCCTCCTGACTTGGCTCCCACTTCAGGAAGGACAGGGTCGGTAGGGGCATTCACCGAGGAGGGCCCTCCCGACTTTCAGCTCCCACTTCAAGAAGGACAGGAACGTGAACTGGACTGCGCTCGGATTTTAAAGTTGGCGCCTTTTGCTCACTCTCCTCCCTGGCACTGGACTATCAGGCTCTGGAAAGAGCCTTGGCTGTAGAAGCTTTCAGGCTGTTATTTAGCTTGAAAACACAGGCTGCAGGCTGTTACTCAACTTTAAAACACAGGCTGCAGGCTGCTCTTAACTTTAAACACAGGCTGCAGGCTGCTCTTAACTTTAAAACACAGGCTGCAGGCTGCTACTAACTTTAAAACACAGGCTGCTTGCGTCTTTCATTCTCTGCCTGTAAGCTGCAGTGATTTCATTTTACTCCTGTGTGGGCTTGAACCTTTGGCCTCAAGAGTTTGACTGTGATTTTGGGATTGCAAGCACAAGTTAAAATTTTCTCTGCTCCTGTACTTAATTCGTATTGTGCTTTACCTAGTGTGACTTGATTTTTCTACCAACCCCTCCCGCTGTTCTTTCTTTTGTCCCTGTTGCTCACCTCTGTATTCTCCCTCCATTCACAAAAAACATTAAAGCTCCTGTTTTCTTTCTCTTCTCCCCAGCGTCATGAGGGCATTCACCGAGAGGCCCTCCCCGACTTTGGCTCCCACTTCAAGAAGGACAGGAACCGAACTGGACCAGCTCAGATTTTAAAGTTGGCGCCTTGCTCGCTCTCCTCCCTGGTGCTGGACTACTCAGGCTTGGAAAGAGCGCCCTGGCTAGAAGCCAGGCTGCTATCTAGCTTGAAAACACAGGCTGCAGGCTGCTACTCAACTTTAAAACACAGGCTGCAGGCTGCTACTTAACTTTAAAACACAGACTGCAGGCTGCTACTTAACTTTAAAACACAGGCTGCAGACTGCTACTTAACTTTAAAACACAGGCTGCTTGCGTTTTCATTCTCTGCCTGTAAGCTGCAGTGATTTCATTTTACTCCTATGTGGTTCCTGCCCTGCTGAATGCTATGCGTTGGCTCCCCACCACCACCACCACCACCCTTGCTCGGCTCTCGACTTTATAGCCAGGGTTGGTCAGGTGACATCGTGAAATATCCTATCAGCTCACTTTTCAAGCTGCAGGTTATACAAAACTAACACTAGTGGCCACTGCCACACTTCTCTCCCTATCCAGCTATACAATGTTGTCCCCACTAATTGCAGCCCTTCTGATCTCCAATCTCTTACAGCCTACTCTACTGCCCCCCGAGGCTCCCAACCCACACTTGCTAAACCCTCACCTACCATTGTTGTACCTATGATTATTACAGATGCAGTCCCTCTAACATCTCCTGCCCAGGCCAAAGGTTTCTGCTGACCTTTATTCACACACCCCCATCTAACCCTCTCACCCCACAAGATAAGCATTGTACCTCAGCACTCCCCCTATCAGACCACAAGCATACCCCACATTGGTAAGCCCCAAACTCGTGCCTTTCAATATCCCAACCGTACTAGCTGGCATCTTTCCCAGTCTCCCAGTGCCCACCACCAGTACTAAAACCCTACTCCTACCAATCCCAATGTCACTCATCCAAGCTCTGCAGGCTGGCCCTCCTGCGTAATGCCTTCTACTTCTCTTATTAGCTGGCAATGTCCACCCCTAACCCTGGACCACCCAGTACAATGGCCACACCTTACAACACAGGGGAGCCTACTGCTAGCCACCCTTAATATTTGCAGTCTGCCTAAAAACACCCTATCTCCAAGGCTGGGTTGCCCAGCATGCACCGGATATCCTAGCCCTCTCAGAAACCTGGCTTTCTGAAAAATTCCCAACAATGTGGTCTCCTCAGTAATTATTCCATATTCCGGACCGATGGGATCAGCAGGAGGGGTGGCTGTGCAATATATGTTAAATCCTCACACCAAGCCACTGTAGTTCAAACCCCACAACACTCCATGGCACCCAGGCACTTACAGTCAAACTCAGTCTGGGTTCAAAACGCTTCACATTACCTAGGCCTATATCCCCTAGAAACCAAAACCCACATTTAATTCCCTTCTACACAGTGTCTCTCTCATACCTAACACAAGTGAGTCCATCATATTGGGTGACTTCAATGTCAACTGGCTATCCCCAGCCGCATCCAGCTTTAAAGACACTGCCATGGCATATGATCTTGCCCAGCTCATCACCTCCCCTACCAGACAGAATATTAGATCTGGGACATCCACCCTGTTAGACCTTATCTTCACCAACAGGCCTAGGAACCTCTCCCATGTTATGGTGCTCCTGACACCATCAGTGACCATTCCCAGTGATCTGCTGGTGGGCTGGTAAAATGCCTACTGCCCCCACCTCAAATCTCTTTACAGGGCGCTAAAAGAGGTGGTATCGTGAAACTCAAAGCCCATCTCACCAACAGCAACTGGCTCCCCATCTACACCTCACAGTCAGTAGACCTAGCGCTCTCACACTTTATAACCACGTTCAGTAAGGCCTGTGACATTTATGCCCCATGTGAAGCAAGTAGTGAAAACCAGAACCACACCTGGGTCACACCTCACTTCTACACTGCTCCAGCAGAGGACAACCTATGGCATAATGCCCTTGACTCCCTGCGTATGCAGGATAGGAAACTATACAGGAGGCCCATAACAAATGTACTTGGGCCTTATGGCAAGAGAAACGGAATACTGCCAACAAACCCTTCCTCCTCCTGGGGAGATAGTAAAAAATTCTGGAAAAATATAAAAGAACTTAGTGGGAAATCCTGCTCCCCTCCCTACCCAACTCTCTATTAATGGGGCTCTCACCCAGGATCCTTCCGCTATTGCAGAAGCCCTTAACTCCGCTTTCTCGGATCTCTCCCATATCCTCCCTCCTAATTTCTTCAACCCACTCCCTCCCACCCACCCCTGACATCTCTAATGCCAATTCTATACCTTTCAGGCTGAGAGTCATCTCCTGCATGCGGCAAACACTACATTGCTAATGCTATTGCCAATACCGTTACAGCAATGACTCCCTTGATCTTAAACTCATCAGACTGACCCTAGATGTCACATTACCACACCTCACTAAAATTCTCAACCTCTCGCTTTGCCTCGGTCAGTTCCCTCTTGCTGGAAGAGCTACAATCACCCTCATTTTGAAAAGTGGTGACCCCGCAAGAGCCAGCAACTATAGACCAATTTCAATACTTCCTCCTCTCTCCAAAGCACTCGAAAAATAGTATCAGACCAGATAACTGAACACCTTACTAAACAGAACCTTCTCTGCCAGGAACAACATGGTTTCCGGACCGGCCATAGCACTGTCACTGCGCTAAGGGAACTCACCTCGTTCATACACGAGGGCCCTTAACCAAGGCTCAATTGCTGGTGCAATCTATGTGGACCTGTCCAAGGCTTTTTGACACTGTCAATCATGAACTCCTGCTTAGTGTCCTTCCAAAGCTAAATGTGGCCCCTGAGGCTACAGCCTGGTTTAAGGATTACCTCTCAGGCCGGTCTCAACAAGTCAGAATAAATGCCACCATCTCCTCCCACAAAGCAGTCTGCTTGGGGTTCCATGAGGATCTATACTTGGACCACTTCTTTTCACCTTCTTTTTAAACTCTCTCCCCAAGGCATGCAGCAGTCGTCTTCTACTCTATGCTGATGATGCGGTCCTGTTCTGGAAACACCCACATCCTAGTACCCTCCAACTTGCCCTACAGGGCTTCTTCTGGGAACTTGAAACATGGTTCACTGAACACCGCCTGATCATCAACTATAGCAAAACCAAGGTTATGATCTTTGCACACCACCAAAGCCCTCACAGTCAGGCTGCACTCCTAATCAAAACACACAAGGTGCCTCTCTTGAACAAGTTAATAGTTTTAAATATCTGGGCATCACATTAGACACCTCCCTCTCTACCATAGTCACTTTCAACTCCTCGCTTCCACTATCAATGCCAGAGTAGGTATTCTCTACAGACTGAAACACTGCTTACCCACACAGGCCATGCAGCTTGCAGTCTCCTCCGCAATCCTCTCCCTAATTGACTATGGGATTGTGAACTATGGCTCAGCAGAACCCACCACACTATGTTACATTAACATTGCCATGAATAAAGCCTGCCGCCTAGTCACCAGCAGCGACAGACTTACCCATACCTGTGAACTCTATGCTCTAGCTGGTTGGCTTAACTTCCAACAAAGGCTAAAGTACCACACTTGCATCCTCAAAAAGATACATCTCCAGCAAGCCCCGCAGCCTTCTCCCCATCATCAGCACTGCCCCCATCAGGCCTGTAATGCAAGGCTCACTGCCAACCCCCTCATTTCTTATTCCCCACTGTAGAACATCCCTTGGCCAAAGATCCTTCTACTACCGTGCCCCACTTTGGCTCAATACGTTACCTCTGCTGCTCTCTCTGACCCATAGCATCTACCATTTCAAGCAGGCCTCAAAGCTCAACTTCTTGAATCTGCCATTTGTGATTGTGGCTAACCCTGCCAATGCTTGTATTCCCCATACCCTCCTTCCTCCGACACAGGGTCTCTCTAGATCCCACGAATAACATTGCCTTGATGTCTTTTCTATTGCCTTCATGTCTTTTCTATTCAAGTGACCTACAGACAGCTGCCTACGTCTGTCAACAGTTTTTATCTAAGTTAATGCCTGGACTGTGTCTCCAGTACTGTATTGTCAAGAATGCTTGTCTGTATCTATATTCCTGTACTTATTTACCCTCCACCCCTGTATCTGACGTGGAGCCTTTGCAAAGAGTCTGTGACTCAAAGGATTGTAATTCGATTCTATTCAATAAATAAAATAAAAGACTGGTCAAAGTGCAAAATAGCTGGGATTGTCTATTCTTCTCCACCACAATCATTCTTTTTTTTCATTAACAGTGTATGCCTCCTTTGCCTCTGGTCTGCCACCTCTTGTCAGAATCTCCCAGCGCCATCCATGGTTACCCTGGAACATACTCTTTGTTTCCATGGCAGGTGTTCCCCATCACTAGGGTGGGTCCCTGAGAAGGTTGGACATCATCCTGCGGCCAGATGGGGTTTTCCTCCTGCATTTTGTTGCACCACAGCTGCCCATGTGCCATGGCATAATGGCAAGCTCCTCCTCCATAGAGACATCTCAAACACCAGTGTTTGGCTGTTGTATGTGTTTCTGAACTGTGCTACCACCCGGACATCTCAAGGTGGCAAGCAAGCAGTGGATTACACAACTCCCCTCCCCATGGGAGGAAAACCATCCAGTGGGACACTTGATCCTCCCTCCCTGGCCAGCCCTTGAATGACCCTACTCTGTTTCTGAACTTGGGCCACTTGTGGCTGGAGGTAAGGCACTAAGTACTTCAATCCTCCATGCCACCAGCCTGGCCTAACACAATCATTCTTGAAAGGAAATCTGTTTCCTCATCATGAGTGCCATCTGATTCATCCCACTCGACTACTCAAGGCTCATTTCTCCTCCAACTGCTCCTGCTAAGCTAACGTTCTCTACTAAAATGTTTGTACAGTCGTATGTGATATTGTATGTCTGTAAATTCTGACTATGGTTGCCAGGAGTAAACTTGTCTGTATTCTAATACTGTATTGTATTGTAATGTACAAATGATATGCTATGTACTGGACCTTGGCCCCCAGGTAGCATCTGAATCGAGCATGTTGCTCAGAATGCCTTCCCAGTAAATCTTGTAAATAAATAAATAAATAATGGATAATCAGAGCAGTCAAAGAGTCTTGTTATAACACTGCAGGGGCATGTTCATGCCCCAGAGCTCATAGCCAACAAGCTTGTGATGTGTAGTACTACAAAATTCTTATTTGTCTCAGATTACATTTTGAGAGTTACTGAAACATCATCTTTGGGATGGGACAGCGGATAGGGGCCCAAAACTTGAATTTCAACACAAAATGACCCAGCTAAGCAATCAGATCATCCTTAACATTCAGAATGTTGAGTCCCAGTGCAAAAGATTATGTGTGACCTGTGACCATGTTCATGGACAGTAGTATAAACAACTTGCATGATGTCCAGAGTTGAAATTATTTGGAGGAATTTTGCACTGACCTGCAATCCTGCATCATTGATGTGCCCCAGAACCAAATGACTGATGTACTCCAATGCCATGTTCATAAGAAAAGTCACAAATTACTGCAGAAATTCAACCATATCCCTCAGAGCAGACAGATGAGAAGAATCTACACCCAATACCTACCTTTCCCTAAAGAACCAAACATCAAACAGCCTGACCTCTCTCACAGGGAATGTGATCTAGCTTGAATCTGAAACAACTGGCCACCCAAACGCCAACCCTACATTCCTACCTTGGCAAGTACACCACCCCAGGTCCCCAGTCTTCATGGTACATAACAGATCAACTAAGGAATCAGTGGAGAAATCCTTCACACCACTGATGTATTCTTCAGTGATGTAGCATTGCATGTCATTAGTAGCACTGTCAGCTTGTCCCTCATTTCTGTCTCAACATGAAGCAGTGTTTCCACAGGCTTATACTAATAAAGCAAGTACAATAGAATGCCATTCTCTAACATCAAAGTAACCCATTTACCTATATTTCAGCATTTTGACTTAATGTCTGTAGGGGTGGTCATAGGAAATCCCCATCCCGAAGCACACTGGTGCTGAGAACATGCCTCTACCATGGAGCATCACGAAGATCGATTTTTACATCTGATTGGATCCAGCTTTTACTCTAGAAGAGTGTGGCATACTGAAATTTGCTTTATCATTATTGCAACTGAGCACTCTTCTGAGTTGCAATGAATTTAAACTTGTCGCTGAAATTCTCAGCATGCACGAGAGTGAGAGGAGAAAAGCTTCACTCTTGTGCACGTGCAGGATTTTGTAGACAGAGTTTAAATTCATTTTGTGGCTCAAGGAGTGCCTCAGTTTTGCATTAATGATAAAGCAAATGGCTCAGTATGCCACACTCTTCTAGAGTAAAAGTTAGGTCCAAGGTTGATGTAAAAATTGATCTTCAGGATGGTGCTTCACAGTATCGGTGCATTCTCAGCGCCAGTGTGCTTCCGGGATGGGGGATTTACTTGCAGACTGCCCTTACAGAAATTAAGTCAAAATGTGCAAATATAGGTAAATGGGTTACTTTTGATGTTAGACAGTGGCATTCTATTGTACTGGCTTTATTAGTAAGATCCTGTGGGGACATTGCTTAATTTTGAGACACAAATGAGGGGAAAAGCTGACAGTGCCCCTTTAAATGGGATAGGGACCATCTGTTCCAGTTGGTAAAATCTCCTTTACCTAGGATACCTGCCCTGGAAAGTGGCCCTTAACTCTCTGGTTCAACATGCACAACACCAACTATTGAGTTAAAAACACTCTTGCTCTGTCTCCTCCAGATCTTTGCACATCACAGTACTTAATCACTGCATTATGTAGAAAAGTCTTACATAGAGGATGCAGCTGAAGGAGTTCATCAGTAGAGTAGGTTTGCAGAGAAGACTTAGTAATACTCCCAGGAAGCTTCTTATCACCCAATAAAATGCAGTTGGTCCCAAAAATAAACCTGGCCTTTCATAACTCTTTTAAGACATCTAAAATACGACCAACAAACCCCCATCACCCATCCAGCCAGCCCAACCAATCAACAAACCAGCCAATAACCAACAAACCAACCAACCAACCAATAAACCAAACAGATGAATAAAATACCCTCCCAACCCTGACCTCCCACCCCATACACATACTCAATACACACCTTTAATGTATAAAATTATACTGTATTAACTCACACCCATCCCTGGACAATGAACAACACAGCAGTAAATCAGAAAAGAAAAACTGAAAAGAAGGATGCACAAAGAGTAGTCAGTCAGATTGGATGGAACTCATTGTACATCACTTACAGTATGTGATAATTGGCATGGGGTCATAATGTCGTAAGACAGTATGCCACATGACAAAATTGCACTGCCAATACAGCGTGATTTCTGTCATGCGGCAAAACTCTTTTGTGGGGTTCTTCCCCACACCCCTGTTAAGGGGGTTGAGCCCCTGAACCCCACCCAATAAAGATTCTCAACCGGGGTTCAACTTGGGAGTGCACAAAGTTTAAAAAATAAAAGTTACTGGGACTGAGAATCAAACCCAGTCCAAGATGCAGCACCTGGGTTCCTGGCTGCAGTGGCTCAGTCCTTTGAGCCACAGCAGCTGCTTGTGGAAACCCATCCCAGCAGAGGTCTTGTCCTCTGCCTGATATTGAGAGGTGCAATACCGCAACAGCAGTATTTGCGGTATTGCACCACTCACTGTAACCTACAGCACTGTGCAGGTTTAGCCTAATGTCATACACTGTAGAGTGTGCAACATTATGACCTGGTAGAGTGATAATTCAATGTGTTTGAGAAAGGAAATCATGGTTTAAAATATATCAGTGTTCATAGCTGCCCAAGTAGAGCAACTCACCAATTCCAGCCCAAAAGCTACTCTGTGATCCTGATAGACGACAATGTCATGCTGAGCTCTTGTACTCCACTTAGCCAGAAACTCAGTGTTCCCATCGAGACCAGGCACACAGAAGATCCTAAACAACTCCTGTCCTCACAACATTGCACATTAATACATGTATGCCCAACATACTTGTTGAGTCTGCTAATAAAGCGGGTGGTGGACTCGCTTCTGACCTTTAATGACTATGTTACTTTGTACTAATACGCCTGTCTAATTATTTAGGATGCAACAAAACAGGAGGCAACTAACGATGAAATACCTTCACTTACATTATCTTCAATTGGCTTCACAAACTTTTAGAAGTGGTAAAATAGGATTTTTTCTAGTAAATTGCTTCTACTTTTTGTTTTTCTTGGGAGTTCTTCAGGCTATTCAGACTTGCCTCACAGATTTAAATGATATATATGGGCAGTGTGGACTCATTATAATGCAGACAAAGGACTGCTGGCCCAATGTTGGCACTCATGAGTCTTTGGGTATATGTAAGGTAGCAAGGATCTAGCTCTCATCCCGTCTACAAATACATATCACACTCTGAATGTGTGCCAAAATAATTGATTTTTAATTAATTTTAAAGGTGCATGTACAAACTGAATTTCGAGATGAGATCCTCACTGGAGGACCCACTGCAGTGCAGACGTTTTGTGCCTGCTGCTCCTGGTGCTTTGTTATGGTATGTGGCCTCCTATTCTCACTAGTTTTATAGCAGGCATTTAAAGACACATAGTGAAATTGCTAAGTGCAGAGTGACAACCAAACAATGTGCAAAAAGATAAAAGATTTTAACAAAAGACTATAGAGAACTTTGTTACCGAACATTAGAATGTGTACTGAACTGCATTCAGAATAATAGAATTTCAACTATTTAAATAGTCAAAACAAATTCAGTTACTCAGAGCTCTGACATCCAGCTTATGGGTATCTGTGGATGAAAACAGAGGGACACAAACACCATTAGTTAATTATAGCAATGGTGTCAACTCAACCTGGTCATTCATACCAGGCTAGGTGAGTGCCCCAGGTGATACATCCAATATACCTCCCTGAAGGCTAGTCTTTTATCTATGCAACACCCCTAACCTCAAAGACCCAAACCGACTTTCTCTATACCCACAGTATAAAAAGGAAGATGCGCATCTGCATTACTCATCTCACACACATGAATTGCCAGGGAAGATTTGTTTTTTGGCCTGTAACCCTTAGCTGTAATCTTTGTTCACTAACAAACTGGTTACCCATTCCCAGTAGAACAGTTTCAAATCTCTACTAGCCAGAAAAGCACTGATGAGCCTAACACCCCTGCACTAAGAAAACTTTCCACCCAGTGTCTAACCATTATAGTTCAAGGGCATGGCCAGGAATGCCCATGAACTACCTTTCCACAGAATTCAGCTGGGTAAGCATTCCTTTGCCACTGGGACTGCAGGCTGGCTAAATGAACTACTAGAATTTGTGTTGAACCTCCCAGGTTACCCAGTTCAAAAATCTCTGTGGGCTGCCCCAGTAGTTCAGCATGTTTGCAATGTGTTATTGAACTAGTTGTAATCAACATTGTTGTGCTCTGCTGTCTCTCTAGCAGCATGCTACTGGAACATGTTTTTGTTCATCGGCTCTGCACTTACACAACTTGGATGTTTCTTATTCTGTTTAGACAAGCTTTTCCTCGGGAATGGTGTGCTCATTCGATCTGTCTCTGACTTAATTGTAACATCTACTGTAATTCTATTGCAACAATGTTGTAAAACGTGTAACTCTGATGTGGAACCTTTGTAAAGAGCACTTGTACTTAAAGATATTATCTGAATCTTCTAATAAATAAATAAATAGCCCTTATTTTCTTTCCCACCCTTTCCTTAAATTTCCTCTTTCTTCAGCTTACATAACAAGCCCCACATGTGTAGCTGGTAGTTACACAGCATTCATCATGTCACAGCAGATAAAATCTTTACTGTTTGACCTTTTTGCTGGTTGTGGGATTTGGAAAGGATGAAGCATTGGTTTCCACTGTACAGTAGCTGCATCTACTGCATTTTTTAGTACCTGTGGGCAAATGTAGACATTTTCTGTGAAGCAGGTTGTACACTACATACCTGAGCATGCCTTAGACTTCTGTCCCTATGGTATCTGGCCCTTACATGTATCCAGTGAATTATAAGCCCTGATGCTGAGGGTATCCAGCCAACAAGGTGACCGTGATTGTGCGATTACAAAAACATAGAAACATAGAATTTGACGGCACATAAGGACCGCTTGGCCTGCCTAGTCTGCCCATTTCCCTACCTAACGGATAAGCTGCAGATCCTAGTTAACCAACAGCCTACTTCCTCCTACCCCCCACTAGAATTGCCTTATGTCTGTCCCATGCATTCTTGAATTCCATCACGGGCGCCTGTGTTCTGGGCTACCTAGCAGGGTAGTGACTGGATACAGGGGTAGATTAATACTACGACAGGATGTCACTATATATATGTAATTACTGTATGTATATATATATACAGTATATATATATATATATATATATATATACATATACACACACACACACACACACACACACACACACACACACACACAGGGGGGAAACCATGCTGCACAATGGGTGAAGGGAAGGAGGTTATGTGGGGTGTGGTATGTGGTTGGCCGAGCTGGCAGTGTGGCATGGTGGTAGGTGGCAGGCTGGGCTCGAGAGGTGCTGGCTTCAGTTCTGGAGCACAATTGCTTTTTGCATTGGTAGAGTTTTAACATTTTTAAATTTTACACCCCGACATGCATGTCCCCCTTGGAGTTGACGATCTTTAAGTAGGGGAGTGTGGGTGAAGACCCACACAGTAGGGTGTGGGGGAACAGCTCCCCACATAACATAGAAAAACAGTCGCTGGTTTTGTAGTCCCTGCAAGTGTACATTGCCATTATTTATTTTCTGCAATGTACACTCGCCCAAATGGTAATCACTATTTTGCGATCACCATTACTACCTAAACTGATGGTAAGCCAGCAGTCCTACATCTGCATTATACCGAGTCTCAGGACAACGCTCCTGTGAGCTCCAGTACTCCCAATATGACAGCCAGTTTAGCAAGGTACAAAATTGGCAGTATCACTGTGGATGAGTATACCCTCTTCTCCATCTACTTCAGAATGACAAGACCCAGTATGCATCAGAGACTTTGTTTCTGAATACAGCAGGAGACAATCCATTCTGACAGAAATCGACAGCAGATAAGGCCCATCTAGTCTGCACATTTTCCCTGCTCACGTAAAAGCCGCAGACCTTACTTGCTCTCCGGCTTTACCTCCTATTCCTATTACTAGGGTTCCCCATGCCTCTCCATGTATGCTTGAATCCTCCCACTGTGTTTGCCCCCACCACCTCTGCTGGGAGTCTATTCCATGCAGCCACCACTCTTTCTGTGAAGAAATATTTTCCTCATTCTACCTTAGTCTCCCCTTTCAACCTCATGTCATGTCATGCCCCTCATTCCTGGACATCTCCTTTCTGAAAGATGCTACCCTCTGGTACCCTGTTTATGCCTTTTAGATATCTGTAGGTTTCTATCATAGCTCTCCTGTCTCTCCTCTGGGGTATACATATTGAGTTCTCCCAGTCTCTCTTCATATGACTTTTGGTGCAGGCCCTGCACCATCTTTGTTGCCCTTCTTTGATCTGCCTAGTGCTGGCATAGAGGGAGCTGCACTCAGCACATTAGGAGAAAGCCAGACAACACTGAAAAGTACATTTTACAACTATGACATGCTGGCGCTAAAGCTAGAAGACATTTTTGGCAGCAGAAAATAATGCAAGCATACCTGAATATTGGTAGAGTTCTGGGGCTTGCACTTATTGAAAAAAACATTTGGAAAAGACAGCTCACAATTCATTACACACAGGCTCCTGTGATTAATCTGCTACATATTTCATGATTCTTAATGGCTGCAAGAAGAGTTAACAGTAGATATCAAGGAAAAAGAGCTGGCTTTACAAAAGTTTGACAACACTCCTGATCTACAGCAATTGCAAGCTAACTTAAAGATTACACTGCAAAAGTTGAAGGAAAAACTAGCACCAATAAGAGAAAGAAGTTTTCAGGGATGAACTTAATTATAAAACAACAGAATCCTTGATTGGGCCAAACACCCCTCCTGGCAATAAAGAGTATGGAACAAACAGTTTCCAGGGGAGTTTATTGGACTTGACAGCTACTCCACATTTTTAGAGGGGACTTGTCACCATTCCCCTCATTACCATATCAAAATAAAAGCTCAAAATAAAACTGCGAAAAAAAAAAACATGTACAGTAAGAAGGGGCAGGAGGAGGAGGTAGGAGATAAAGAAAACAGGGCAATTACAGCGACAGCAAAAGTAAACTAATTTGATTCTCAGGAGGGAGGAGGCAGTATTAGTGAATCAAATAACTGACATTCTTCTAGAAGCAGAAACAGAGTCTTTGAATGTTGCAACCACTCAGGAAAATGAAGATGAGATTTTGAATGTGGTAAATATTTCAAAAGTGAAATTGACAGCAGCATAGGTCAAAGTCCTTAATAAAGGCTTGAGTTTTTCACCATCTCCTGAATTAATAAATTTCACACATATCTAAACTTAGAAAAGTTTATGCATATTTTAAATCTTAAGAGTCACTTTAGTGTCAACAGTATGAGTCCTCCAGTTGCCAGCACAGCATGGGAATGTACTAGTGTGGGTGATGGAGAAACAGACTTCAGGATGGTTGCCAAATGGATGATCAACCTTTGTCATCTAATAACACAGTGCAGACCTTAAATCAGGCATACAAATATGGCCTGGAAAGGTACTATGAAACTGGAGGCAGGACCATTTTGTGAATTTGACAATGGAAGAGAAAACAGCTAGAGAAGAACTGAGCTAGCAATACCACCCTTACCATCAAACCAGCTGATATAGGTTGTAGTGTTGTTGTCATGGGCACTAATGCTTATA
Source organism: Neoceratodus forsteri (assembly GCA_016271365.2). NCBI lineage: Eukaryota > Metazoa > Chordata > Ceratodontiformes > Ceratodontidae > Neoceratodus > Neoceratodus forsteri. The sequence continues at coordinate 424,377,713 of CM057451.1, forward strand.
TAGACAAAGTGAAGAGACAACTACAGAATCAAGAGGTCTACAAGAGAGTTCAATCTGATCCAATCATGGATCTGAAAAAGGAGGATGCCCTTATACTGGCTGCATACAGTATATAGCAGGTGAAATAGATGATGCAACTGAAGAATTTATAACAGTAGAGCACCCATATGCCCAGTCATCTCAATTTTTCCCAAAGTGCTCAAAATCCTTCAATGCCCCTGGGAGACCAACACATTCTGAGGTAAGTAATCATACAGAGCCCATGTTGCAGTACATAAACTGCCATATAAAACCTTTGGTGGGCAATCTGAGATCCTATCTACAAGACACCAAAGACATCCTCAGTATTTTCAATGATACCTATGTCAAGAGCATAGTTTACTTGTGACCCTTGATATGGAATCATAGTACATGAGTATCCCCATGCTTATTGTTTAAAGGCCTTGAGACATTTTTGAATTGTGGGTCTAGTTAAAATGATCCACCCACTTGTGTGTTTGTGGACAGTGTCAAATGTGTATTAGAGTATAAAACATTCAATTTCATGGGAGATTTTCATAGCCAGCAGAGTGGCACAGCTATGACAGCAATATTTGCACTGAATTGTGCCAATTTGGTGATCAGAATGTGGAAGGATGATATTATCTGTACAGATCATTATCCCTTCCTCAGCAAAATTGAGTTGTGGAAGTGTTTTACAGAAGACTATATCATGGTGAGGTAGGGTGTAGATAAAGAACTTTTGAGTTAAAAATATTTAGAAAAGCAGAGGCCAGCATTCAAGTTTGCAATCAGCTGGAGCAATTGTGAGATAACCTTTCTCATCTGTTAAAAACATAGAGGATGGAAGCATTAGCACTACTTTCTTTAGGAAGTCCACTGATTGCAACAACCTCCTGCATGACAGTATTTCCCCCACCACCACATAACAGTAAATACACTCAAAGACCGGCTAAAGAGAATAAAAGAAACAGTAGCCACTAGGATGATTACACTGTAGAAGCAGCAGGTATGGAAATGAGGTTCTTGGAGAGAGCCAATAGTGAGAGGTTATCACTAAGTCATGTAGGAAGTTGATAACATACAAAGGGAGACCTACATGCACAGAGAGGGCAGTTGGTGACAATAATCATGTAAATATTGTTACCACTTATTCTGTTGATGCTAAGGTTGTAAAGGGCATAATTTTGAAAAACTGGATACAGTAAAAGCAGATCCATTATTGAAGGAATGCATAAATATTCCCTTAGCACTGTATACCACAGGGCCAGAACAATAAGGGATATCCTGGTATGTAGTATACAGCAAGACCGCCACACAGTTGCTGCACTTTGGGATAAAAGAAAATAACAAGTCTGATGCAAAGTGTATTGCAAATCAATTTATTAGAAATAAAGTGCAGATAGGGTAACTCGTATTAGACAGAACTGGAATTCTGATATAGAGTAACTGGTGGTGATACACGCTTACCAGATTCATTTCTTTTCTTTTCTTAGCTTAATAATGCAAAATCATCTCTTGTATGCTGTATTTCATGATTTAGCTCTGAGCAGTTCGCTGGTGCAGTTCAAAATATCTAATTTCTGTAATGGACATAGAATTAATGATTATACATGAAATTTGATGAATATCACTGAGCTTCGCTTGACATTTGTGTTCCTCAGTAGTGGGCAATACCAATCACTGCTTAGAGAGTAGTCTTTGTTAAGAAACTTGTTCCACTGCATTTGTAATACTAATTACAAATAAACTATCTTGGATAGTCTTTCAATGGGGAGCAGTTCAGCAGGAAATATAGTAAAGGGTGTAATTTAAAATAAGTTTGAATATTCATTAATTTAATATTAATGCCCGCTGCTCCTCGCTATGAGATTTTCTAGGACCATTTTCTTGACATGATGAAGGATCTGATTTTTGTTGCAGTTTTGCAATATATATTTTATATGTCAGGTACTTTTGTATGAATAATGATGTTATATTCTACTGCACTGGGAATTTGGGTTATTTTAATATGTACGAGATGATGCATAAAAGATGGGCCCCATCCTCGTAGTAGCCACGCAACTGACAGAAACTTTTTCTAAGTCAAAGCACCAGGGCTAGTGGGAGGCAACTCTTGTGCTCTAATGTGAGTTACTCTGTCTGCCCTTTATTTTAAATAAAACACTTAATACACTTGTTATCAGAGTTGCAATACACTTCTATCAGAGTTGTTAGTTTTTTTGTCTTAGAGAGCAACAAATGTCTGGCGGTTTATTGTGTAAGGGGTAGGTAACCCATTTGTTGTCAGCACTGGCCTTGCACCTGGAATTGCAGACCCAAAGCCTTTAATCTTAGTTACATAATGTACAACATGCTCTGCAGAAAATGTCTATAGATGATATACAATCGTTTTATTTAAATATTCCATTTATTTCCATGAGTGAGTTATGAAAGTCTCGCCTACTTATGACTGAAAATGAATGGAATATTTTATCACAGGCCATTGTATGTTCTGCATATACTGGGCACGATATTCAGAAATGCACCTGGCACTAGAGGAAGTGGTGGTGCACTGAGCAACTAAGGGATATATTTAAAAGAGATAAGCTATGGTGCATCTCTTCTGAATATATCAGGTAATCTGCACTAGCATAAATACGATCTTCAGCGCCTCCAAAGAAGACTGAATACCAGGAATGGAAATTAGCAAGTGCAACAGAGATATGCCATGTGCAAATTCTTGACATTTAGCCACCTTTATTGCAAATTGGGCCATAATGTATTTAGGTGCAAATGGGGCTATGTATGTCATTATGGCCCCATTTGCATGAGTTGTGCAGGGCTGGTTGGCGAAATGCACCTGGCACCCTGCACACCATGTCAGTGCCATCAGAGGAGGTCTTCTAAGTCTCCTTCCCATAACCCCAAGCACTGTGAATGTGTCCCAAGACAAGCCCTGAAGTCCAGTGGTTCCTCTCCCTCCCGAACCTCCGATCACCGAATGTTAGTAAATATAATAGCCCTGGTGGTCTAGTGGTTCCTCACCCTACCTGCACCTCTGATCACCATCATTTAATAAACATAATAGCACTGGTGATCCAGTGGCTCCCCCACCCTGCCTGTACCTCCAATTGGCTCATACAGCTGATCCAGCAATCCCTGGTAGTCTAGTGGTACCCCACCCCACCAGTAACCCCAATCACCTGTAATGGTGACCAAACAATTCCATGGTGTTCCAGTGGCACCCCAACCTCCCACCCACACAGGACCCTCAGCCCACCCAGCTCCCACCCATCATCGAGGAGTAGCAAACCCACCTACATACTCAGCAGCTGCCTGCTGAGTGACAGCAGCATTATAGCTGCAATCCCATTGGACCACACTGTGGACCAATGGACTTGTAGTACATACTGTAATACTCATTCACAAATATGTGATGAATGACTTTTACCCCTACCACAGCAAGCATATTGATATATTACCTGGGGGCATTCACCTGGCCAGGTGTGAATGATCAGTTTGTGTTGGCACCATTAGAATAATTAACTAATGATGATTGTGTCCCTCTGCTTTTATTCACAGGTACCTCATAGGCTGAATGCCAGACCTCTGAGTAATTAAGTCATTTTTTGAATATTTAAAAGCATGCATTATATATTATTCTGAATACTGTTTAATACATATTGTAATATTATGTAGTGCAGTTCTCTTTGTCTGGTGTTAACAGAGATGCAGCAAGTTTAACTTCTTCAGAATGAAGGGTAAAGTTGTCAACTTCACCTCTGTGGATTTTCTGCAGAATTTCTCCTTAAAGTCACACCAAACTTTATGCTTCTCCTAAGCATGAATTTTAACCCTAAAATGTGAATTTTGCTGGAAGATTCTCCTTATAATGTTACCTTTATATTTGAAAGGCAAAGTGTAAGGGAAAATACCTTTGTCACATAGGAGAACTTCTGCAGGTCACATGGTACATTCTGTTAAAAAAAAATACCAGTGCACAACCCCCCAACATGTTATATTTTAATATTTAAACAATTTCATGGCCACTGGCTCTCACTTACTTTAAACTTCATGTAAAAAGGGGTCCTCTTAGTTTTCAGATTGGAATTCCAAAGTGAGTAAGCTATACCACCACTCCATGGTGGGACCCTCGTATAGTCCCTACTCTAGCTTTTCAGCTCTGAAATGCCTACAGTGGCTACTCACAAACATAGAGTGCTGCCTCAATTGGCCTGCCAAATTAACTCTGTAATAAGGAACTTCCACCCAGGAACATTTACAGGTGGTGGAAGGAGCGTGCTGTAAGGGTGCCACACCTTCCCCAAATCAGCATGCTCCTCTGCCACCACTTTTGGAAATTCCTGGTGGAATCTATTTAAGGAGCCAATAAGGTCATGGGACTATACCGAAAGGGTCCCACCGTGAAGGGGTGGTATAGCTTGCTCACTTTGGAATTCCAATCTGAAAACTAGAGGACCCCTTTTACATGGAGTTTAATGTAAGAAAAGCCATTAGGCAGTTAAAATGTTTGACTGTTGAATATATGCCATGTTTCTTTCGAGTACTGATGCCACACACCAGCAGCACCTTCTCAAGAAATGTGAATTGCATTTTGAGCAATGCAAAGGTTTTGAGCATGCTATGTGGTTGTCTTTTCACATGGTACATTCCCAAGGCAGGAAAATGTGTTACTTGGTTTAAGTTTTTCAGTTGTACTGAGACAGAGTTTGAGCTGCAGAATATTTACAAGGAGAAAAGTAACACACTTTGAAGTGTTAAAACAGTTCATTTTTATTATTTTTTCTTTAGTGTACTGTTTTGAACACTTTAACCACTTAATCTGTCTCTTCTCTTTTTCCTTTTTTTGTGGGTGTGGGGGTTGAGTACCCCAATATTCATTTTAAATGCAGTGTGGAGTCCATGAACCTGACCAGCATGGTGTCCAGACCCGGCCTTCCACCTCAGTTGGGCACAGTTATTTGGAGTGCCCCAAACCATACCTACTTCTCCCAGTAAAGAGCAGTAGTGGCAGGCACCCACCTGATCCTCAGCAGCAGGAGAACAGGAGTGCTGCCCCAGTCCTGGAGCATGAGGAGAGAGCAGCAGTAGCAGCAGCAGCCTGACCCCCATGGTTGCAACACCATCACCACCCTGTCCACTCCACTGCAGAGAAGCCCAGTCCAACCCAGCAGTATCTTGAAAACTCCTCACTAACCAAAAAGATTTCACCTGTTTGGACATTGTTTACCTGTGAGCAAGTGACCACAGTGTAGTCACTTGCAACCTGTGTTGGAAGCTGGTCCACTGTGGAAAGAAGGGAGCCACATGGGTACTTGTGAGCAGAGGACCCACTTAAACTTACACCACAGGGCCAATAGAGAGGGAAGGCCTTGTGAAGCTGCAAGTGGGGTGAGCATGGTGATGGCCTATCAATGCTGGTTGTGGTAGTGGGCATAGTGTATGACATTGAAATTCACATGCCACAGTATGTTGGCAGGCAGAAGAACAAGCAGTGCCCCTGTTGTAGTTCCAGCTAGAGGTGGCTAAGTCAGCAAAATTCATTATGCAGAATATTTCACTAATTATGCTCAATTTGTGGAGTGCAATTTGCTAAATTTGCCATTTCATGGAGCATGGATCAGAGTAGTGTGAATTTGCATGTGAAATTCCACACTTTGCCCCCTCCCCACCAACCCCAACATAAAAAATTATGGAAATCCCTGGTGTCTAGTGGAACCCCCAACCCATCAATCACCTGTCCCAATAACACAAACCCTGGTGTCTAGTGGACCCCACACCACACCTATCCCTGGCCCCAACAATAAAAATCCCTGTTGTCTAGTGGACCCCCATCCTGCCACTCTCTGGATCCAGTAATAAATCAGTGTCAGTGGCTCAGTTGGTAGCACACTGCCTCTGAGGCTGGGAGATCAGAGGGCTGTGGGTTCAGTTCTCACATCTGGCACTTGGGTTAATATCCTAGTACTAACACTATAGTGAAGCATGAGAGGGGTGCTGCACTCTGAGGTGCCGTCCTTCAGATGAGACATTAAACCAGGGCCCCATCTGCCTGGATTGGTGCTAGTTCAGGTGGATGTTAAAGATCCCATGGCACTTATTGAAATAGAGTAGAGGAAGGTTTTTATTAATAAACAGAACAATAAATCAGAAAACAGTAATACAATTCATGGAAAATAAGAAAATAACATAAAGAGAATATCAGCAATACTCAATTCTCTGACAGCATAATGATTCAACCTATTTTGTCTTTCAAAAAGGAACCTCTTTCCACCTCATAAGCCATAAATATTTGGACAAACATTTGAGTTGAGAATCACACTGTAACAACAAATCAAGTTCAACATGTTGAAGAACTTCAAGTGATGAGTGGTATAACTGTTGTAGAGTAAGGTGACATCTGGCATGTCATAAATGAAACTTGAACATAGCGAACAGCAGTCAGTACTACACCTGCATCCAACAAAGTAGAATGTAGCAAAAAACCTCCCACAACTTCCAGATATGCAACAGCCCACCAGAAAGGCTGGCTCCAACGGGCAGAAAGGGTCATCCAGAATTCTTGTAAAAAGGCAGGAAACAAAAAATTGGACATTGTTTCCTTCTGATTAATGCAAGTATCCTCGGACAAGTACGTCAGTAGCCATTTGATGCTTTAAATTCCCTAACACTGAGTCGCCCATGACAACTAAGCTACAAACATCCCATAATCTAGGTGGAATCCTGTTTATCTACCAAACTTTTAAGGAGGTTATCCACATGACCATCTGGTACATCCTTAAAATGGGGACTATGGAATGTGCTTTAGATTGTAGGACACCATAAATATATTTCATGATTTGTAATACACATGAGCCGGAAGTAACTTCCATCTATTAAGTTTCATGTCACAGGTCTGACATAAATCGGGTAACTAGAAGTGTGTACATTTTTCTGGCTCAAACCTGGCCACTCTGAGGACAATGTAGGTAACCAACCATACGCATAAATCACCCATAACACAGAGTGTGGATGACTAAAGTCTAGTAAATTCCAATGAAAAAACACTATAGTAAAAAGTAATCGGATTCACACAATTCAAACCACCCTGTGCAATAGGAAGATACAACACATCTCTTTAATTGGATTTAGGTGACTCCCCAAATAAATTGAAAAAAAGACCCAATAAAGTGGCTTCAAACCAGAAGGAATGGGGTATACCGCACTAAGGTATAAAAATTGAGGGAGAAGAAAGATTTAGTAATGATAACCTTTTTCTTTTTAGTTTGTTGCCAAGACTTCCATAATCTGATTCTGGACTGAACTGCCTCAATTTTAGCTGACCAATTAAGTAACGCATTATCACCTTTACCAAAATCAATACCTAAAATTCGACTGGGCCCAGTACAACAGAAATGCCTTGCAGCCCGGTAGCCTCAGGAATGGCAGTATGCAGAGGATAAAAAAACTCTTAGATTTATTAAGGAGGAACCCGCAGCATCTGAAAAATTAGAAAATGATGTAACAGCTTATCTCCAGAGGTCAAATCAGCAACAAAGATGCAGACATCATCAGCATAAGCCGAAATTTTGGCCTCAAGGGTACTATGAGGGGAAGCAATACCAAGAATCAGCACATCTTGGGCAATTGTAACGTAAAATGGATCCAAACTAAAACATAAAGCAATGGACCCAGAAGGCAGCCTTGTCTCACCCCTGACGTAATAGGGATATAGGAACCCAAATAACCATTTACCAAAGGCATAGCATAAGCATGACTATAAAGCAAAGCAATCCAGGTTATAAAGCGATCAGAACTCCATAGGTTCATAAAACCTGAAACAAATAACTATACGGGACCTGATCAAAGGCCCTTTGTTGATCCATGGTCATAAGAAACCCTTTATAACATCAACTTTACCAAGCTCTACTAGTTCCCAAAGCAAAGGAGATTATTATAGATAGATCTGCCCGGTACTGAAGAGGATTGGTGTAGGGAAATCAAATGTGAGCTATGGACAACAATCTGGTATTCAATATTTTCATTAAAATTTTAAAATCCGTATTAAGGAGACTTAAAGGCCTCCAATTGGAAAGTAAAGTTCTATCACCTTTCTTATATAACAAAATCTGAATTGAAGTACAAAAATGGAAATCGAGAATGTGGTATTGCAAAACCCAATTAAACACTACTGTGAGCACATCACAAACCAAAGGACTACAGGTTTTATAAAATTCTGCAGGCAAGCTATCAATACCAGGCGCTCAGGATATTCCAGAATAGGAAATTTCCTTTAACCTCATCAACATTAATCGAGCAACTAAAGCCTGCAATAGTATATCAGAACAAGGGCAATATGGAGAGAGGAAAGGAATTGTTCTACACCAGCGCTATCCACTGGAGATGCAGCATATAAGTCTGAAAAATGCGAGGAGACTGCTCGAAGATATCCGGAAATGCAGTGTAACTAGTACCAGCAATATCCACAACTTCAGTCAGAAGGCGATCCAGAACACCTATGACTACAATCCAAAACATCCCCAAGCAGATTTATTAGCAGAACAAACCCTATGTTCATGTAACAGGGAAGTAGTTCTAGTATACTGTAGTGCAGCCATTTCTCTTTTACATTCTGTACCTAGCTGTCAAAGATAAGCCTTGTGAGTGTATAGCTGAATATAAAGTTTCCAACTGAATATGTAAAGACAAATATCTCTTATATTTAGTCACTACAGCATATTTAGATGTCCTCCTAACCAAAGTAGAGATTTCAGATTTAGTGAGTAGCCACCAATCTAACAAATCCTCAGAAAGTCCAGATAGTGACAGACGAGCTTTCAACAAATCATGAATTTGGGCCAAAACCTGTCATCAAGTAGCAGTAAAGAATTCAGTTTTCAATATCCCTGCCTCAGTTTAGCATGAGGGCCTACCCTAACGTGGCAGTTATCACATTATGGTCTGAAATCTCCACTGAATGGTTTGAGCCTTAATCACCCTCAAAGCTGCAGAAACAAAAGAAAATCAATCCTAGTGGATAAGAAGCCCTTAAAAAAGTACGCCCACCAGTAGGATGACAAACCCTGTAAACATCCTGTAAACAACCCTGGACAATAATGTGATTGAGACAATGTGTATCACAGAACTCCTTATTAGTCCGGTCCCCAATCTGATTTATGCACTACACAATTAAAGTCACCAAACCATATGAGAAAGCGTGATGTGAACAAAAAGGCTGCACCTCATGAAAGAGATCCACTGACCTTTCTTTGTAACTGGCATAAATCACAATCAATCTCCAAGTGTAATGTAAATAAGTAAATCCAATATTAAGGCCTGTCCCATAAGCAGTTCAACCAACTTGGTAACATGAAATCCATCACCCCTAAACAACACCCCAACACCACTACATGTGTCTAATCCTAAAGAAAAGAAGGACCCCATCGCCAAAGCTTTTTGGCCATATTAACCAAAGGAAGGGTATTGAGATGGGTATCCTGAATAAGGCAAATATCACATGCCAAATCACCCAAAAGTTGAAAAGTAATCAGGCACCTAGGAGCATTTTTCACACTGTTCACATTGAGGGTGGCTACAGTGAGATGAAATGCCATGGCCATGAAAGAGAATCAGATAAAGGGTCGAAATAAAATAAGTCAACATCAAGTAACCCTTCCTTTCTAGTACTTCTCCAGGGTCTCACCCCGATCTGGTGGGTCGAGTATTCAAGGCAACTCCTTTGATTTATCATCTCAGAATCAGAGGATACCATAGGTTGTGAGGAGGTGTCAGAATCAGCTTCCATATCGGAAGACTGAGTGCGATGGGACAGGACCTCAAATTTATTACTTAAGGAACAGAGCCACCAGGAGAAGAGGCTTAGCCAATTTGGCTCCTACTCTGTAGTCTGTTTTTGAGCCTGTTTCTTTGTCTGAACACTAGGCCTGGAGGAGGGGGCATAATAATAATATCCAGAGGTTTGTCAGGAACAGGCACAGGTTCAGCAGGAACCGGAGAAACAACAGAAAGAGGGGAGGTGGAGGGAGCATAGAAGAAGGGTCCTGTACAACCAGTCATGGAACTTCCTGCAAAGGAGGCTCAGAGGAAGGTTCAGATATTGAAACCACTGACTGGGGAGCAGGCACCACAATATCAGGGCATAAAGAGGGACCAGTGACTACCTTAACATGCGAAGAAAGGGACTTCACCGTTGCAATATCCTTTTTCTGAGCATTAAGAAGGATCACATCCTGATCCGGCTATCTTCCCATTATGGGAAGCCCAAGGACAGGATCTAAAACTGACCTAGTTCTTCACACAGGTTACACTTTAGATCAGAATTACAATCTGCACTAGCATGGCCAAAAGATAAACAAAGGGAACATCGTAGTCTATCACAGGCTGCACTGAGATGGGAAGGGAGCCACATTTAAAACAGGTACGAGGTCGCCCTACATAGAAGCAATGCCCCTGCTCCTACCTAAAACAAACTATTAGGTAAGTGTATGGGACCCACATTCGTATTTCTAAGTCGCACCCTATAACGCCAACCACCAGTCCACAAGTGTCCAGAGTCAAATATAGGCTGTGGCAACCCCAAGACATCACAGCATTTAGCTAACCAATGCGTAGTATCACTAGCTGTTACATTCTCATTTCAAAACAAAATGGTGACAGTTTAAATAGAAGATCTAGTAAGTGGATAGCCTAAAATGGTAGCCACAACTCAGTGTATTTAAGAGTATCATACTTTGTCCAGAATCAATCTAATCCTCTAGGGCTTTGAAAACTAACGTCATATAAGGAAGAAACAGATACATGAATCAACGCAAATATTTCGTTTGTAAAAAACAAAGATCCTTTCAAAAGTGACTTTCCCACATAGAGACGGTCTGGAGGTACATCAAGACCCCAATATACTGAAGGCGGACTGGATTCTGTTGTTGAAGAGGAGGGGGGAGTTCAAACGATCCCTTCTACTCAAATTCTTCCCAAGTAGATTTAGCCTTGTCCCCAGGGTCAGGAGAAGGGCCCGGAGAGGGTCATGGAGTGGGACATCCATGTCCATTCTATCACCCCACACTGGTCGCCTAGAGCTACAGCCTTCATCACTCAAAGAGGAGGGAGGCAAAGAAGGAACTTGGCCAGCAGAGTAGTATCCAATGCAGGATGCTGAACATCCTCAGCACGCAATCCAAATCTAGGCTACCAGACAAAGGTGGAGGCATACGGCATTAACAACAGCAAGTAACTGGTCACGATGTGCAGCAAAGAGGGACTTCAACCAAAGTTCATTGGCAGTCAAAAATCTGACAATGCAGAGGCAGACTGAGCAGGTAAAGATTCATCTGGTACAGTAAGATCCACAAGCATATCAACAAAACGGTCAGACGCCCTCAGTACTTTAGGCTCCAAAGCTGGACCTGCAGGAGAGGAGTTTGCTTCCTGCAGGTACACCAGCAGAATGACTGGGTCCCATGAACAAATCCATGGTCCAACAGTGCCCCACACAGAGTAGGGAATTTCCAGGTGTCCTCGCCAAATTTCCCTCATTTACTAAAAATACCACCAACAGCTTAATCTGGTTTAAGGTCAGTTGGCATTCATCTGTATCCCCTCTCCCGGTCGTGCCTGAAAATAGGCAGGATTTGTCTAGTGCACTTACCCGTCAACAAAAGCTAAATAAATAAATAATCACTGGTGAATAAATGAATGAATGAGCACACGCCAGGCCAGCTGTGCTCATTCAGTCAGTCAGTGAGCTCATCGCTGTAGTGGAAATTTTTCTGCGCTGTAGAGAAGGAGATGGCTGCTCCAGGCTTTGCCTGTGGGAGGATGGGGAATGGCATTGTGAACCCCTCCGCTACCAGCACACACTTGTTCATTCAGAATTAGAGAGCTCGTCAGTCAGGCTGCCAGCCATGGAAGTGAGTGGAGGCTGTGCAGGTGGCCTGTTTGGGTCAGGGAGTGATGTGGTGGCTGGGGTGGCACTACCTGACAGTGTGGGGAAGTGGGAGGATTCCACTAGCTACCAGGGATTATTATTATTGGGAGTTAAAGTGGCACTGGCGATTGGCAGGGTGGGGGTTCTCACTAGACATCAGAGATTTTTTATTACTGGGTCCGTGATCATGCAGTGGGGGTTCCAGCACACACCAGGGATTTTTATAATGGGTGATAGTGAACGGTGGCATGGAGGGTCCACTAGACACCAGGGATTTTGCTATACAGTCTCTTATCTATCTATCTATCTATCTATATCTATCTATCTATCTATCTATCTATCTATCTATCTATCTATCTATCTATCTATCTATCGATCTATCTTTACTTTCTTTTTAAACTGGTGCTGGTGATTGGTGGGAGGGCAACCACTAGACACCAGGGTATACTGGGGTGATGTTGGGGATTTGTAACCTCTACTTGCTGCACTTAAAAATCCAAAGTAAGGTGAAATCACAAATGGTAAATTTCAAATAATTTTCAATAATTACACAAAATGCTCCATGGGGTGAAATTTGCAATTTCATGGCATATTCACCCTTGGAGTAAACTTGCTGCATCTCTAATTCCAGCTCTTCCTCCTTGGGAAACAGCAGCAGCACCCACACCACCACCAGCAGTAATAGCAGCTGAGCTGGCCTCAGTAAGGAGGTAGTCAGGATCTCAGCAAGTAGCTTACTGAGGTCCAGCAGGATATCAGTCATTCTAGAAAATCAGCAGAGGGTGCTGGTGGGCCTGGAAGAGCTGCACGGTGGTGTGTGTGTGTAGTGGTGGGCTGTGTGATTTGTTTGTTTGATCAATTTAATCCTTCTTGTTCCTGTTCCTGTTTAAGTATGTGCAATCCTCTTATATTCTTCCCTTGTTTCATACTCCTTCTTTCCACCCCCAAAAAGAAAAATACAAAAAGGTCTAAAACACCAAAAAACTGTCCTATCCTCTTTATAGTCTTTCCAAATTTCCAAATGTCATACTCTCATTCTCGCCCTAAAAACAAAATATAAGTTTAAAATACAAGATGCATTTCTATTATCTTCAGCCCGTTAGTGCTGAAGGTAGTGGTGCTGGACACTACACCTCACGCCATGCAGGTGACCCTAGTTTAAGAATGTACTTAGGTTGCTCGTGGGTCAGCTAACGAGAGGGAGGGATTAAGCATCTGTAGGACTACATCCTCCTCCTCAGGGAGGGGAGGTGTTCCAGATTCACCACTTGACTGCCATCTAGGGAAGCCTGGATGGCAGCTGTGTGAGCACGCTTAGTGAGAGGCATGCACATCGAGCATCAGGGTGCCTCTATGAGATGGAGCATGCATGTTGTGCTCATTGCACATCTGCATTACCTAGGGAGAAAATCAGGAGGAAAAATAGAGGCTGGGCTTACTAAAACCCTCCTCATTCCACACCAATGGCCCTCCCTATCTCACTGGCTCTGGTAGACATCTGGATTTATGTTCTGGGTGAGGGAGGATGGACCTCCCTTCTTGGCCCACCTCAGAAGGAAATCCATGGGGAAAACAAGCCCCAGAGACCTGAGGAGATACAGAACTGCTGTGGCCATCAGGACAGGCTGAGACTCAACCCAGCCTCCCAGCCACATGATCACCAACAGAAATTTTGTCGATTGCATTACAGAGAAGAACAATGCCGACAGTCGGCACTGTACCTTCAGGAGAAGCAAGTGTTTTTTATGGAGGCTTCACCCCCCATGCACACCCCATGCAGGGGCTATGCCCACCACACCCCCAGCATTATAGCTTATAAACCTGAGTCTGAGTTGTTTCGGATGGAGTAAAATCCAAGGACAAAGCAAGTCAGTATTACCATGGACCATTACAGCAAACTGCCAGTTTTGTCTCTGTAATGGTCTTTGCAGTATTTCCATTGATGTGGCAACAGTATATGGATATAAATCTATAGAAAATAAAACAATTCTATCTTTTCTATTTGTAATATTTCCTAAATTCCTACCTATGTCTTGTCTATCATGTCTCTATCTGCCTGTCTCTTCCTTAATTTTTCTCAGTTGCAGAATAAATATGTCACAGTCTGCTACAAGTAAGGCTAACTGGTACTATACTATGTGTTTGAAGAGTGTCCCAACACTTTTATTGTGCTATTCAGTTGCTGTGAAGCGTGCCAAAATCCCAATTTACTTTAATTCTCTTCTCCCTAAATTGTTCTTGAGTGTGGTAAAAATTGGGCAGGCTGCTATACTATGCTGTTACACTTTAGTTCATACTGTTTAACTCGAAATCCTAAATGATTTCCTGCTACTAGATGCTGCTGATGTGTGCAGTGCGACTACCAACAACTGTCGAGAACATGCACGTGAGACAAGTGCCCAAATAATAAAAGTTAATTCTCTTGTCATGGAAAAGTCTCCGATGTCTACAAATGAGAAATGCTCCCACAAATCCAAAATGCTGTGCTGCTAGGTGCTCTGGCTGCTGCTGCTGCTGTTGCCAGAACATGCACGAGAAAGGTACCAGAGAATCCAAAGTCTCTTGCCTTGTCTTAGAAAATTCTCCTGATGCTCAGAAAATGAGAACCACTGGGGTGGCAGCTGCGTGATGAGGGTCAAGCTGCACACTCGAGCAGATATGATAGACCATGAAGGCTGTTTCTGCTGGCAATTTCATATGTTCGTATATTCCATATGCTTTGCTGCTGCGACTGCTGACAGCTGGTGTGGATGTACTGACATACCAGCAAATGTAAGTATATTTTTGTCTTTGGGGTTCTGTGGGGGTTGAGAAAGTATAGGGCAGCAGTATAGCCTAGAGGTTAGAACAAGCTGTGAATGATCTTAATACATCCAGCAGACTTGTTGATTCCCACAACTCCTTGTATACTGTATGACTCTTCAAGTCACTTAACCGCCAAGTGTTCCCAGGTTGCCCTGAAAATAAGCACTTACCTGGTTAAGAAAGACTAAAAGAAATAGAGATTTGCTACCATTGTATTTCTAAACATCTTTTGTCACTGTTTTCTCTTTGCAGGTACTGTATTTATCATGGAGGTGATTCACTGCTGCTGCTACATGGGTGTTCCCATGGTTATTTAATTTCAGACTCTTACACAGCATGGGAAGGTACAGTAGGTATTTTTACTTTATTTATCTTTTCTAAAATCATAGAACCATAGCTATAGGTCAGGAATCGTGATAACTGTTGTCTTTACCCATTTCTCTTTTTCAGGTATTTCCCACATGCATGACTATTGTATTAAATCTAGTGATGGCATTATGCCTGAAAGAAAAATTATAATATTTGCTATACAAGGCATGCTTTTCATATTGAATCTGGTGGTGGTATTATGCCTGAAAGAAAAATTCTCCTGTTCACTATGCAAGGCATGCTTCTCGTATGTTATCTGGAGGTGGCATTGTTCCTGAGGTAAATTTCTCATATTTTCCATACCAGGCATGCATCTCGTATTTAATCTGATTGTGTCATTACGCCTGAAAGAAAATTTCTTCTGCTCTCTTCCTGCTTCAGTGAAAAGGGCTATTTTGAGTTATCCACTTTCCCTAACCCACCACTCCCAGATGTTTCTGGATAACTCCAACAAGTGGTTCTAACATCACTACAAAAGAGGAGACAGAGGGCAGCCCTGTCTGGTATCCTTACTGAGAGAAAAGGGCGAGGTCAAGATGCCATTGAATGAAATATATGCTGTTGGAGAGGTGTACAGAGCCTTTATCCAGCTCAGTACTTGTCCCTGAAATCCAAACTCCATGAGTGCTAGAAACATATACCTCCACTCCATGCAGTCAAGGCTTTCTATGTCCAGGGCAAGGACTGTTGCTCTGTGGGCCTGATTTACAAAGCTCCTCATGTGGAAAGGGTCTTGCATCCACATGATTGGGCAACGATGCTCCTTACACCAAAGGATGCTCCAGGAGCAATTCACAAAGGCAGGCTGTCCTGCTGCATGCAGCCTGCACCTAACTGTTCTTGTGCCACCTTTGCACCACACAGTGCTGTGGCATGGCGCCAGGGGCTTGAGGCAGATGCAGGATGCCAAATCCCTGGAACTGCAATTCACAAAACTCCACCTGGTGATGACATTTCTAAGTACCCTTAGATCAGCACTGGCAGGTCTAAGGTTTGCTTAGAAATTCACACATGAAGTTGCCAGGCAGACAGCAATGTGCTGCAGACCCTCCCGAACCCATCATTGTTAAATAAATGACATTACCCCTGTGTCCGTGGTGGTCTAGTACCCCTCCCCGATCATTGTAAAATAAGTAAATGTCGCCCCATTTCCTGGTAGACTAGTGGTACCCCATCCCGATCCATGTTCATTGTAAAATAAATGTATAAATGACTTTCTCTGGTAGTCTAGTTGGCCCCGCCTCCTGGACTCTGATTGTTGTTAAAATAAAAGATAAAGAGATCCTTTTCCTGGTAGTCTAGTGCCCCTCCACCCCTATGACACCTAAATTACTTTAATAATTACCACCTGATGGTCTAGTGGTCCCCTGCCCGGCAGTGCCCAACCACCCGTCTCCCCCAATCTGTAAGGGAGCTGGTGACTGGCACAGCTCACCTCTCACCACTGTGGCCAGCCACTGACTGAGCTCTGAATGAAGCGATAATTGTGTGCTCAGTGCTTATAGCACCTGTTACTCACTAAACTCATTACTATATATAGTATGCGTCTCATTCAGAGCTCAGTCAGCAGCTGGCCATGGGTTTTAGAGGTGGGCTGTGCCCGTCACTGGCTCCTTATTGGTTGGTGGGAATGGGGTGGTTGGGCACTGCCAGGTGGAGGGGCCCTGTAGACCACCAGGTGGTAATTATTACAGTAATTTCTAGGTCATCGGAATGGGGTGGCACTAGCCTACCAGGAAAAGGATCCCTTTATTTGTTATGTTAAAAATGATCAGGGTTTGGGGAGAGGTGGGGCCACTGGACTACCAGGGAAAAGGAGTTATATATTTATATGACAATGATTGTGGTTTAGGAGAGGTGCCACTAGACTGCCACAGAAATGGGGGCTATTATTTATTTATTTCACATTGATTGGTGATGGGGAGGTGTGTGCTTCTGTACATTCCTGCATATAGAAGAGGCTTGTGGCAACCTGTCCAGGTGCATCCACTGTGAGATGCTCTGCTAGGTTGCCACAAGCCACGGATCTTTGCCACTGGGACCCACCCTGATAGAGAAACCAAGAGGGTCTGTGGGGTGTTGGTGGCGATCAGGGCAAGCCATCTTTGGTGTGGCTCATACTGAGTTTTGAGAATTGGGCCCATGTGTTTTGGAACATTCTGTCCACCAATGGATTATATATAGGTTTATATGAATGTTGTGCTTCCTTGCTGACCCTAGACAACCCCACCCCCACCAAACCGGTCATGGCGTATGTACTGAGGTAACAGGTTTTCCAATCTAGCTGCATTATTTCAGCAATGATTTTATAATCTGCAGTCAGCAAAGATGTGGGGCTATGAGGAAAGAGGGGTGGTCATTGCCCTGTTTTGGTAGCATCGTGATGATGCAGACTCGCGTGAGGTGGGCACCTCGCTCTTCCAAAACACTGCACAATCATGTCATACAGTAGTTCAACAAGTAATTGGGTGAAGATCTTAATGGAAACAATTGGCAGACCATCTGGGTCAGAGGTCTTTCCCTTTGAAGGTTCAAAATCACCCCAGTGATCTCCTGCCCATGTAGTGGCTGGTCTAGTGTCGCCATGCATCAGGACTTATGGGGATTATGCCATACTTTGAAAGAGCTTAACTGCTCTGGGGTTGGGAGACCTCAGAGAATACAACTTTTATAAATGGAATTGAAAGCATTATGAATAATAATACATTTTTTCAACACCAGACACAACTTTTATCCCTTTGTTTGGCAATTGGTCTCTCTCCCTCCTCCTCTCAGGTGCCAGGCTAGGAGTTTGCCTTCTGTCTCCATTAAAATAATTACCAACTTTCTGTTTCTATGTAACTTGCCTTAGCAAAATAGCCCTTTCTAGCTGTGCACTACTTATAGTGTTAAGCTGCCATTTGAATTTTTGTAGTACACTATAATGGACAGGGAGGGTCACTGCATGTGGGCCTCCTGATAGGCCTGTCCTTCTGCACTAGCTGGTGAAGGGCCTCCTTCTGCCCACTACATGTGGCTTTTGAATGATATAATCTGGCCCCTGATAAATGCCATAAGGGCTTCCTCCTCACTGAGTGGGACCTGCCAGTCTTGCTATTGTGAGCCAGGAATTCCTAAATGGATAGTGTTATACTAGGTTTGTATCCATCCCATCCCAAGTAGGGGGAGCTACCCACCAAGGGCAAGGTGGAGGAGAATCAATTTCACAGCAAGAGTCAGTGACTGGGAAAGTGGTCAGAAACCAGAATGAAACATATTCAGTTCTGGGGATACGTAACATTAAAGAAACCGACAGCCTGTCTATTCAGACACAAGAGTGGTGTAAATGTTAAACTATATTCCTACCTAAATGGTTTTACACTCCATATGTCAGTGAACATATACATGGATTCCAGATCACCTAGGAATTTGGCATTGTGAGACACTGATACTGTGGTTAAATTTGAGCTGTCTAACATTGTGTTCCTGACACAATTGAAGTCCCCAGCAAGTATCCTGGGTCCTTGAATTGCACCACGTCCTGAGGACCTTTTGATAGAAACTTGGGTCTTCTATATTCGGGCCATACTTTACACTGAGCCTATTGCCAGTGTACCACCAGACTGTAACTTGACTTCAGCCAAGGTATACCTGCCCCTGAGTTAACTAGTTTCTGACCACCATACCACCAAAACACCTAGTCAGTCATATCTCAGCTTCCCTTCCTATTGCACTATGACATGCCGCAATCCAAGACCCACTGCAGTTATTCATCATTCTCTCTAGTTCCTTCACACAAAAATCGGTTTCCTGGGTAGAACAATTCTAGTTTTCAGTTTCCTGAGCCTACATAAAATGTAGAAACATAGAAATTATCAGCAGATAAGGACCGTTAGGCCCATCCAGTCTGCCTTAGGCCTATACATTGCATGTGGCCACTGACTTATGTGATCAATGGCTTTTCATCACTCCCTCCTCCAAGTTTTTGTGCCTGCCCCAGGCTTGCTTAAACCCTCCACTGTGCTTGCCCTCACTACCTCCTGTGACAGACTATTCCAAGCATTGCTTCACCCTTTCGTGTAGAAAACTTCTCACATTACATCTTAATCTATCTCCTTCCAATTTCATATTGTGCCTCTTGTTCTAGTATTTTCTACAGGAAAAGATCCCCCACCTGCACTTTGATTATGCCCTGAGGTACTTGAAAGTTTCAATCATGTCACCCGCTGTCTCCTCTCCTCCAGTGAGTACATATTGAGGTACCTTAGTCTCTCCTCATATTTTGTGTGGTGGAAGCCCTGCACCATCTTTGTTGTCCTTCTCTGGATAGTCTCCACCTTAGATACTTATACTTTGGTTAATATACTTTGATTTTCAGGACAACAGAAGCCAAGACCCATGAGTGCTGTCCCCATTGCTCAGTGGTGATAACTGCAGTTATCTTCCTTGAAATACTAATCAAGCCTGGATTTGAACAATCCAAAACTTTCTGTCTCCACAACCTCATCAGAAAGTTTGTTGCAGAGTGTTACTGCTTGATGTGCATAAGCATGCTTGCTCATCTCACTGTTTGGTTTTGTCTCAGTCAGCTGGAGTTATCATCTGTCCTTGCACAGGTGTGCCCTTCAGAACTGCATGCAGTACTCCAGGTGAGGCCTTACCAATGTTTTATACAATGGCATCACCACCTCCTGCCTCCTGCTAGTTACACTCCTGCCTATGCACCCCAGCATGCCACTGGCCCTCTCCGTCACCTTTATGCACTGCTTTGATACCTTAAGGTCATCAGAGATGATGACCTCTAGGCCTTTCCTCTTTGGTGTCAGTCAGCTCCCTCTCCCAACCTGTAGCTCTCCCAGGGTTCCTCTACCCAGATGCTTTATTTTGTACTTCTTTGCATTGAACCTCAGATGCCACATCTCTGACCATCTTTCAAGCTTCTCCAGGTCCCTCTTCATGTTCTGCACCTGTTCTGAGTATCCACCCTGTTGCAGATCTTGGTGTCATCTGCAAACAGGCAGACCTTTCCTTTCAGCCCCTCTGCAATGTCACTAATGAAGACATTGAACAGGACTGGTCCTAGTACTGATCCTGTGTACCTCACTGGTCACACCCCTCTCCCAGATTGTACTTCTACTTACCACCACCTCTGCCTCCTGTCTGTTAACCAGTTCCTAACCCAGCTCACCGCCTTGTCTCCCATGCCCAGACTACCCATCTTGTTAATCAGCCTTCTATGTGGGATGGTGTCAAGGCTTTGTTGAAATGTAGGTAGGCGATGTCTACCACCACTCAAAAATCAATTTGATTCATTTGACATGACCTTCCCTGTGAATCTATGTTGCCTCACATCCTGAGCACTGCTGGATTCTATATGTGACAGCAGTGTCTCCTGATCTTTCCCACCATTGAGGTGAGTCTGACTGGCCTGTAGTTCCTACCTCCTCCCTACTGCCACTTTTGTGTAATGGGACTACATGTGCCTCCCACAGTCCTCTGAATGACACCCGTGTTGAGTGACTCTGTGAACAGGGCTGCCAGAGGTGCTGCTAGTTCCCTTCACAGCTCCTTTAATATCCTCAGGTGGATGCCATCTAGCCCCATGGCCTTATCCACATTCAGCTTTGTGAGTTCTTCCAGAACTCTCTCCACTGTGAATGGACCGTGTCCACTCCCCCACCCCCCCACCATTGCCTCTGCAACCCAGCTGTGGTCCTTGACCCTCCTCATCCTTAGTGAATACTTAGTGGAAGTATTTGTTCAGTATTTTTGCCTTGCCAGATTCCCCTTCTACACTCTCCTTCTCCCTTTGAGCCTCAAAATCCCCCTTCTTCTTTCACTGATGTACCTATTAAATGTCTTATCCCTTTGTTTACAGACCTTGCTAAGCCCTATTCTGTCTGCACCTTCTCCTCCTAACAGCCTTTCCTGCTTCCTTTAGACATTCAAGGTACACTGTGCTGTCCTCCTCCCTTTGGCTCCTCTTACATTTCCTGAAATTCAGCTTTTAGCCCTGACTTTATCTCCCAAATCTTTGGAGAACCATAGCGGTTTCCTTCTTGTTTTCCTTTGGCCTCTGTCCTAATGCATTGGTTTGTTATATCCACGATGGCTCCTTCAGTTTCTCCCATTGTTCTTCCACCCCTCTATTACATCTCTCTTCCCCAAGACTGCTGTATGCATCTACCTTTTAAGAGAATCCACCCTTCCTGAACTCTAATATTCTTGCCTTGTATGGCTTAATTGAGTCCATGTCTCCATGCTGAACCACACCATGTGGTGGTCACTGGAATCCAGCTGCTCTTCCACCTGTATTTCTTCGACTCTGTTCCTATTGGTCCATACCAGGTCCAGAATTGACTTGTCCCTGGTTGGCTCATGCCAGCTGCCTGGGTGGAATCCTGCAGGGATTCAGGATAGATTGCTTCTGGCTGGAAGCAGTGTCACCTGGGTGACCAATCCTTGTCCGGCATATTGAAATTCCCCAGTAGTAGAATTTCGCCTTTAGGTGCCATGTCATGTATGTTCTGCACTAGTTCCTGCCTGCTTCCTCAATATTTGTCTGAGCCTGTAGATCACCCTTGTGTATATTGTTGTTCCATTATCTGGCTTCAGGGTGATTCACATTACCTCGGCCTCCCCTGTCTTCCTGGAACTTCTGTAGCCTTCATACCATTTCTGATGTATAGCCATTCCCCACCCTTTACCCTTCCTGTCCCTCCTGAACAGTTTATAGCCTGGTACATTGACTTTGAAGCCATGATTAGCAGAGTACTACATCTCTGTTATTGCTGCTATGTCAAGCTCTGCATATGCTGATAAGGCCTCTAGGTCTGGAACCTTATTTCTAGGCTACGGGCATTCGTTAGCATTGTCTTCCATGTTTTAAAGTCTGTCTTCCATCTGCTCTGTTCTCCCTTTCCAGTATCTTCCTCACCACAGTTTTCTTTTCTTATGTGCTCTTGCACACCCATATCACTAGCTATACATTCTTCACCTGCCTGCCCCTCCCTGCCTGCTTTAGCTGTCCCTGTGCTAAACTTATGTTACTGCATGTTCCCATGAGGGGTGTTCCTATGCCTCCTGACCCTCCTGGCTCTCCCCTGACCAGTTTAAATGCTCACAGCTGAAGCATTTAAACTTCTCACAAAGAACCAAGGTCACCTTCTTGGACAGATGCAGGCCATCCTCCTCATATAAGCCTGCATCTGCCCAGGTCAGGCCCCAGTCCCCCTATGAAGCCCAACTGTCCTTCCATACCAATCCTTCAAACCAGGAGTTGAAGGTATGGATATGGAGTACCCCAGCTTCCCTGTGCCCTGGACAGGTAGCACCTCCGAGAATGAGATGGAGTGTGCTGTCTGATTCAGGTTTCCCAAGCTACCTGAAATCCTCCTGAACTCCAGCTAACTTCACCCTTCTCCTGGCCAGGTCATTAGTCCCCAGATGGACAATGACATCCAGCTGACCCTCCTAGCTATTGTTGTAGCGATTCTATGGAACTGCTTCCCATCCCTCCATGCAGTGCTTCCTGGGAGGCATTTGACCTCCTTCTCTCCCTTGCTTCGTGTCCCTAACTACAATCCCCAGACAATAGAGTCCCCACTAGAAAAGCTTCCCCTTTCTGTGGTCCCCTGCCTCCCTTCCCTGGGGCCCCATCCTGGAGGACCTACTATCCTCCCTGATCTCTGAATGGGGTTTTCCTGTTCTTCAAAACAGTGAGGAATTACTAAGGGACTGGTTGGGGATGCATTTGACCCTCTCTCTCACCTCCCTGAGCTCAATATTGTCCAATCACTCCTCTTCCCTGGCATCCTTTGAGGAACAGGTTGTGGAGCCAGAGGTCTCTGGGTGTGTGGAGGATGCCGCCTTCAGCTTGGTCAACTCTGCTCAGAGACAGGCAACCTCCTCCCTCAGCCCAGAGAGGTTCTTGCAGACATAGCAGCATCACAACCTCTAGGATGTCTCCTGAAGACAGCTACTCCACAACCACTGCACTGCACTACTCCCATCATGTCTGTTTCATCAATCAACTACTTGCTTAAGACGGCTATTTGTTATCTCCCATATATTTTTCTTTTGTTTTTTGTTATGTTTTTCTCTTGCTGCTTCCTGTATGGATGAAAGATGTTGGAAGGCTTCTATGGAACCCACCCTATAAATGAAGGGTGAGCCCTGGGGTGGGTGGGTTTTGGGGTGGGAGGGTGGGACTACACTACAGGCTGTGTCCAAAACAATCAGCCAAGGAGTCCTCTGTAGTGGCTCGTCACTCCACTCACTGTGGTCCAGACATAGCCAATTACAAAACACAGCCACAAATGTATAAGCTGGACTCCTCAATCCTACCCAAACTAAATGGAAAAGCACACAGAAATGGCAGTTAAGAAAATACCTCAAATTCAATTACAAACACACAGTCACAAACTCACCAGCCAGAATCCCTCAATCCTGCCCCAACTAAATGAAGAATCAAACTGAAATGGCAGTTAAGATCTCACATTCAAACTGCACTAATCCCTGTAATATGATGCCTGGACTTAAAGTTCAGACACCGCCAATTACAAACACACAGTCACAAACTTATCAGCTAGAGTCCTCTATCCTGCCCAAACTAAATGGAAAAGCACATAGAAATGGCAGTTAAGAAAATTCCTCAAATTCAATTACAAACACACAGTCACAAACTCCACAAAATCACCAGCTAGAATCCTCAAACCTGCCCCAACTAAATGAAGACTATCTTGCACCTTTTCTGTTAAATAACAGTTTTCAAACCATTCATTTTAAGGTAGTTATGTTGACCTGCTTACCCATTTGGACTAATATAAGTAGATGTGCATCCATGCCCATCTATTTGAGACCATGCCTAACTGCTGTACTTAGCATTTGACCAACAATTTGAAACTTTCTACTTTCCTCCTTGTATTATGCTCCCAACTCCCACCCCTGCCCACCTCTTTCCCAACAACCAGGTATCCAAAACATTTATAGGAATCATTAACTGTAAACAGTAAGGCTCATAACATGTGGTACATAAGAAACATAGACATTTTCCCTGTTCATCCCCACACCAGCAAACTTAGACTAGTCTGCACCATTTCCTTGCATTATGATGCCAAGACAATCAGTGTTGTAGAAGGCATTTTAAACTAAGTTCTAGCTTTATAATGGTGTACAAACAGCATCAAGTTTCTGGTCTGAGCAAGTGGAGTTGGTGCAGTCCCCACCCATGGCACCCGTTGCCTGCATACTAAATACTCATAACAGAAAAAGTTTTTGTCCAAGGAATCGCCAAATAGTCTCATAAATAATGTAGTTGGTGTAATAGGTGGAGCTGGCCAAAAGATCGGTATGTCCAAAATACATATAACAACGTTTTTGTCCTACTCAAGCAATTGAGTGCTGCTACATTAAGAAAAGGGTCTCATAATATAAAAATTCATAACAGTCAATTATGCTTTATGACTTTATAAAAATGTATATTTGAAAATATGTTTTCTGATTTTGTTCTCAGATCCACAGAAGAAGCTTAATTAGCAGGTGAAATGTTGGGACTGAATTAAAAATAAAGAAGAATTGTTAAAGACATTTTGTTTTTGTGTGTGTAGCAGCACTCATTTGTTGAGTAGGACAAAACTTTGTTTTGTGCATACTACTGTAAATACTGACATGCAGAAATGAACAATTTCATAATCAGGACACATGGGTACAAATAACTTAGAGTACACTGTTAATTGCTAGCTGAATGCCCACATAGTCTTGCAGCAGGCTGTCCTATTATGTGTCCAATATGACCTGCATGAGTCATTTCATGATCTGTCTTTAGTCAAGGGCAATCACAAAATGCTGCCTGAGGTCCAGCCATCAGTAAAACACCAGTGGCAGTCCAAGAAGTCCAGAATTCTGACCCCCATGCTGTTAGCTGCTCTCATTGGAGCAGTTGAGGAGAGTCTTGCACCATGGAAGGCGAAAAGTTAGGTGACTGAGTTTTAAATCCTGGGTAACTGCACAAAGTCAGGAAATCTTTAGGACAGCAAGTTAACAGTTCAGTGATGTAGCAAATGCAATGAATTTAAAGCCTAGTAAACTTGATGACAATACTGCTGCAGCTTGATACAAAGCTCGCACTATTGATGAGACAATGTTTCAGCAGGTTTCTCATCCTTCCACTCATCACTGACAATGGCCCACAGTAGAATAAAGTGCAAAGGTCACCATTTTAATTTGATCTGTATCTCACCTACCACCCGGGTTTCTACATGTATTTCCAGATGAACAAATCATCCCTTGTGGCAGATATCTCTGGTATCTGAAAAGTCATCTCAGGCTAAGAAACAAGATCCTGATTTCCAGAAGTCATTGGGTGTATAAGACCAGTTTTAGGATTTTTTAGTGGAGTGCTTCCCTGCTGAACATCAGGATCTCCCTTCCCAAGGCCCTTTGCATGACCAGCTGCCACAGCAGGTCTCCTCCATGGTTCCTGGCCAATGTCATTCGAGTCTCAAGTGTAAGGAAGGTGCTTATACAGCATGCTGTGGCTGTCAGCTGGAGCATTAATGGCTGCTTACTCCACATTGTGGGAGGGAAAACCATGGCTGACCCAAGGCTATTAGAAGAAGATTGTAAGCATGGAATGGAGTGGGACAGCCTGACTAAGCCCTTGACAGGAAACAGAAAAAAAGAGACAGTACCTGATTTATGGGCTGGAGCGGTGCTGCAGACCTCTCATTGATGCTTGATTACAGTAACTTCCTCCTCCAGATATATCTCTGCAGAAGCTGGGTCAGTGAAAAGCTCAGGATATTCTCAATCTAGTAGAATGCAAGAAGACAAACTCCCACCCCTGCTTGTGCAGCTTTGACTTAACAATGTTGAAATGCTGTCTTCTTACCTACAGATCTCAACTGAAGTCTTGGAACACCAACACTTTACAGCCTTCAAAGGAGATGGGGCCCATTGTTTTGGCTGTTCTCAGAATCCTTTCTTTGTCATGGTATAATAAATAGTTAATTAGCAAATACCTCAGCTTTTCCCCAGACTTTGGCTTAGGGCTGGTGCAGTTGGCTTGCTCCACCTTGTATTGTTTAACCTCTTCCCCAAGCTTTAGCTGTTTCACCAGCCATGTGTGCACATCTCATTCTGGGTTATTAGTCTCCACATCTTCCAGCAGCCCTATGATCTGCAGGTTAAATCAGCTCAAACAATATTCCTGGTTGTATGATTTCATCTTCAGCTCCTCAAGGGCTGCCTTAAGTGAGTTGTGCTTCTGCCTATGTCAGCCACAACATCCTTTAACTCCCAGATCTGGTACTCTGCTTCCTTCAGTGGGGATCCGTGTGCTGCTCTTGTCTCAGACAGCCCAGTGACTGCTGATCCCAGCCTTGATTTCAGATTGTAGGCTGGAGAGCTCTGATGGCATGCTATGGCTGTCAGCTGGACCATTAATGGCTCCTTACTCCACATTGTGGGAGGGAAAACCATGGCTGACCCAAGGCTATTAGAAGAAGATTCAAGCAGGGAATGGAGTGGGGCAGCCTGACTCAGCCTCTTGACAGAAAGCAGAAAAAAGAGAAAGTACCTTATTTATGGGCTGAAGCAGTGCTGCAGACCTCTTATCGATGCTCAATTACAGTATCTTCCTCCTCCAGATATATCTCTGCAGAAGCTGGGTCAGTGAAAAACTTCAGTGTCCTGCCAGCTCAGGATATTATCAGTCTAGTAGAATGCAAGTGGACCAACTCCCATCCCTGCTTGTGCAGCTTTGACTTAACAATGTTGAAATGCTGTCTTCTTACCTACAGATCTTGACTGAAGTCCTGGAACACCAACACTTTACAGCCTTCAAGGAGATGGGGCCCATTGTTTTGGCTGCTCTCAGAATCATTTCTTTGTCATGGTATCATAAATATTTAATTAGCAAATACCTCAGCTTTTCCCCAGACTTTGGCTTAGGGTTGGTGCAGTTGGTTCACTCCACCTTGTGTTGCTAGCCTCTTCTCCAAGCTTTAGCTGTTTCACCAGCCATGTGTGCACATCTCTTTCTGGATAAATAATCTCCACATCTTCCAGCAGCCCTATGATCTGCAGGTTAAATCAGCTCAAACAATATTCCTGGTTGTATGATTTCATCTTCACAGCTCCTCAAGGGGCCTGCTTTAAGTGAGTTAGCGTTTCTGCCTATGTCAGCCACAACATCCTTTAACTCCCAGATCTGGTACTCTGCTTCCATCAGGGGGAATCCATGTTCTGCTCTTGTCTCAGACAGCCCAGTGACTGGTGATCCCAGCCTTGATTTCAGATTGTAGGCTGGAGTACTCTGCAGGCATCCACAGCCAGGATTTCTTTAATTATGGCATATTGCAGCCGTCCATAGTGTTGGTGGTCTGTGAACGAGTGCATGCCTTGTGGAGCTGCTGCTGATCTCCTGATGTTAATATCTGATCAAACTGAAGTTTAGTCTACCTCTTTCCTACTTTATTCATGGACATGAGACATACAGCATCCAAGGCAGTTGTCTAAGATAAGACAAGGTGCTATTTGTTAAATTTGCTGTTTAAAGATTTGTCTTGCTGGAGCTGTCTTAGAAGATGTCTGCCATCTTGCCCCATTGGCCACATCCCTATCTGGAATTTAAACCTTTAGACAGAAAAAGGCATAGAGTTGAATTTAACTGTTTTCATTTGGTTTTAATTTAGGATCTGCTGGTTTAGTTTAGTTTTAATTTAATTTTGTGCTGGGAAAATCACACCTATAAAAAGACCACATCAAGCTGCAACCCAGCAGTACAGGGAGGTTAATAGGCTTACTCAGGGTCACACAGTATGCATGTGTTGACTGTGGGTTTCAAACCTAGGTCTGCTTGTCTTCAGCTTGACAGCTTGATGCTTTAACCTGTAGGGTGTACTGCCTTCCATTCATTCATGATTTGCTCCTTCTGTGTTTTCTGAACTGGCCATTTCTAAATGAACAAGTAGTTAAGCAGTCAATAAGATTCCTGCTTTTGAGTCACATGAGCTTTATAATGAATATTCTATAATCTTGATTACTTTTTAAATATTTTAATGTTTTCCTGTGAGTGGTGGCCATGCCTAAAAATTACACATTTGTTTTGTCTTCTAAACTTTTAATGCAGTAAATTTGGGAAATTCTACCCAAAAATATATTAATACAATTTATATGTGAAGAAAACAGTTACATTTGCCTGTGCCAGCTATAGTGATTATTAAACAGATAAATAACTATGTTGCTTTGAAAAGCTGGTTCATCAAGTTTTTTTTTCTTTTTAGCAGAAAGAAAACAAGTTAGATTATAGTTAGTCTGAACATTCTACAGTTTAGCACACTATCACCATCTGGATCAACATTGATTTTAAAATGGATGCACTAATTAGATTACCATTAATGATACTTGGGAAAGGTGCAATGTAGACTTCAACACATTAAAGCACTGCTATAAATTTGAGTCTGTTTAGAGCAACTATTTTCCTCTGACCAAAATATCTAACATTTGCTGTAATGTCATTAAAAACATCTCAACTTAGCTGCTACAGCAGATATAAATCACATTAAATGCCATTGCCACAACTACAATAAAAAAGCTTTGGCACATGTTTCAGATGAATTGTAAATCGTCATCTTGTCTCTAATTGTGCTCTGCTAAAGGTCATCTAAGATTAGATAAACAGGTTGTCACTGATACTGAATGACCCTACCCTCACTTCAGATTTTCCTAGGCAAGTCTTCATGCATAAAGAAATACACTCTGCCTTGCTATATGGACACAGGTGGATGAAGTAAATTACAATCAGGCTGAATCTGCATAATCAATTGCTTTCTAGTTACTTCTCTTTTAGAGACCCTGGTTCTCTTTAATCTAAGACTTGAGACAATTTATTGTCTGTCTGTTCCTTCTAAAGAAGTTACTTTTATCTTTACTGCCTGTAATTTCAGCCAACTGTGAGATACTTGGTACCAAATTAAATTATGTTGCATTGCAGGAAAAATAACCCATGCAGGTTGCATCATAATGGGTTTAAAACTAAGGAATAACTTGACTACAGCATGAGACATTGGGCCCATTTCCAAGTTGTGTTACACCTGGTGCAAGGTGAATTATGGCAAACCCTATGGTGCAAAGCACACCTTGCACCATGCGATACACAAGTTTGTATTCCAGGTTGCGGATTGTGCCATGCCACAGGGGATTGCACTAAATGTGGGCTATGACAACCACTATGCCCACAGCCTGTTGCCACAAGGGTGGGTTACGGTAGCACCTGCACCCTATTCTGGAAGGACGGCTGCCATAACCCAGTTACACAATTCCTAGTCCCGCATTGGTGCAGCAGGTTAGACCATCATGGAGGTGGTCTAAGGGACATCCATTCTGGCAAATGATGGATGCCCCCACCATGCCATGTATCACATAGTGCCTTTTCCCATGGACCCTCGCAGCACAGTGATGCACCCCACCCTCTGATTTTTAGGGAGCCCCTGGGCCATTTTCTGCCATGCCCCCCATGCGCCTGTGCCACCTGGCTAGCCCCTCATGGCCCCCAGAGGATTGGGGGGTATTACTGGGTGGGAGTGCTCTGTGGGCAGTTGAATGTGGGCAGTGACTTATGGCTCTGAGGTCCATTTCACCAATCCCATGGTGCAAGCCTGTGGCTGCCGCATAGTCATCGGTCATAGGTGCCGAGGACCCTGCCTGTCTTGGAATAGGCGCAGGGTCCCAGAATAGTGCCACATGGTGCAACTCGCAGATGCCCACAAGTTGTGCCATGCAACTTGGAATCAGGCCCCTTAGGTCTAAACCACAAGTTATTAGGTGTGCTACCTAGACTAACTCCAGCAGCCATTCCCTCTAATTCATAAACTGTCAGTGAAAACAATCAGGCACAGACAAAGAATAAAAACTATTGTAATTATTATACTTTATTAAATAATTTCTTTAAAATAAATTAGTAATAACCCACATGAAAGGGACAGAGTATGAGGTTCTAGGCATTTAATCCATGTCTCGGGTGTATTGTGAGGCATGAGGATGCAGGTCAAGTACTCAAGACAGCACCTGAGGCATGGATTAAATGCCTATAACCCCATACCCCAGAGTGGTTTATTATGCTTGTAACTATGAGTTTTTTTTAAAACAAAAAATATACAAAAGGGTTTTATTCATGCTCAGATATAAGCAATCTTACTGTATCAACTTTATCAACTGACATCAAAAGTAGTCCCCAACAAGTAATGCATATATCACTTATATTATGAACACAGAAATGCTAGAAATCTGTTATTAACATGATTTCTGACATTTGTGGTCTATAACATAGAGTGCAACACATAAAAATGCTTTCAGTTCACCCTCCCGAGACAGATGATCTTCAGAGCACATGCAAAAACTGTCAGTATTTACAAGACCTTGCTGTACTTTGCTTTGCCCTTGTGCAGCACAGACCACCATGACAGGTTATCAATGTCAGTGTCTCTCCCCAGAGTCAGATGATCATAGGTCCCAGTCTCTCTCTAGCTGACAGTGTGCATCTCTGGTGCATGGAGTCAGTAGCTGACTGGCTCTGTGTATGCCATTGCCAATGATGTATGAGTAAATGAGTGGGTGGGGGTTGCTGACAATAACATCCAAACGGTCCCCTGATCTCCATTTGTGTCCCACCTCCAATGACTGGCTCCCAGTCACACTCTAGCCTATACGCTGGAGTGCACTCTGTTCCATGCCAGTGCTGGTGCTGTAGCTCACCGTGTTATTATCTCACCCACAGTCATAGGAATGCTGAGTATGTGGTAATCAGACAGTCCGACACATTTCTTTTATATGATAGGGAAACAACAGTATGTTAGCTCACCTGCAGTCCTAGGAAGGGTATATTAAGAATATATTAATAAAAATATTTCCACTTCTTTTTTAGATAACATGTGGGATGGGGGTACAGCTCGTAGTACAGCAACTTTTCAATGTCTGCTGCAGTATTTCCTTTCTTAAAGACAGAACAAATGCCAACAGCACTTTACCTGAGCTGCTCCATGAAACTACAGTATGAATTAAATAGGAAATGTATTCCATGGGCACGCGAGTGCTTTTCAACCAATTGGGTTAAGTGTTCTTTCGAATCTCATGTTATAACACAACATCTGTAAATGCTGCTCATATGTTAAATTTATACAGCACAACGTCATTTATGCAGTTAGAAAACAGGCAGGTAGATGGGTTAATATTATGGTGTACAGTCTGAGAATAGTGATACTTCTACAGTAGAGCAATATAATATTCACCTGAATATACTGTTGTTACTTGTAGTAATGCTACTGCAACTATATCATAAGTAAAACGAATACTAGCTCTCACTGTTAATTATTGGAAGCATGTGAATATATAATGCTGGCAGTCACATTTTCAGCTCTTACTGCAAATAGTTCAGCAAAAACAAACAGCACCAGTCTTCAATATTATAGTAAAACCTTTTACTGTAGACAAAGTTCATGTATTACATTTAGTGACAATTAATAACTATAGTGGTGGACAAACAAAACTGTCTTTTGCTGTCCCGTCTTACTGCAAATAGCATTGCTTGGTACCATTCAGAATAGACAGGAATACTCTCATCCATCCAGTGATGAAGCATGACTAATTTAGCTGCTGATGAGAGTCACTGAAAATGCTGTTTCTGATTACTTCCCAGGTTTTCAATACCTGACCCTGTCAGCATCATTCAGGACTAAATGATCTCTTAGGCCCAGCAATGAGTGAAGTCAAGATTGTCTCACTATCCATAAGGGCTTTGCATTAGTACAGTTCCATAATATGTCCAATGGGGTTTACTTAGCACAATTCCATAATATGTGCTTAAGATTTGTCATGGCTTGATTAAACCTGAATATGTAAGGGTGATAAATACACCCATGGTAACTAGTTTATGTGGATTATAATACAGACTGTGAAGGCAGCAAATTGTAGTAGCTTGTATTTATCAATGCTGATTTATTTAGAGAACCAAATATTACTTGCCAATGAGCTGAGTCAGGTACTAAATTAATGACATTTTCACAATATCTTCATGTAGTTGTTAACCATTTTAAATTCAGCTACTCCAGAAACTCTTTGCAAAGAGTAGAAATGGAATGGGGTTTATTTACAAGTGAAATAAAATTTATGTTAACTGTGAGGTACCCTTTTGGTAAGGTGGAGTGAATAGAGCACATCTTACCACATGTTGCATTTGAGAAATTGAACTACATCCCTACTCATTTGATAGTGTCTTTGTCTAATTATGGCAAATGAGAGAAACAGTTCATTCAAAACCATACAGGCTTGCTCTAATATCCCTTTTTCTAGGTAGGATTATCTAGTGTTTGATTATCTACTTTACAATTTGTGTTGTGCCAAAATGGCTGAGATGCATAGAAATGAGTCTGAATTTTAATGAAACAGCACATTTGGGCCTTAATTTTTATTTATCATTTATTAGCTTTTATTTGCAAGTAAGTATACTAGATACATGTATGCCTATTTTCAGTTACTAACCTATGAAGTTCCACAACAACAACAAAACAAAAACAGTACATGTCAATAAGCATAAACAATCGGGTACAAGGTCATTGGCAAAATGGTACAAGACAGTAACAATAACTACTAAAAACTTGAAAAAAATAGAATCATTTAGACTAAAGGTGAAGTAACAGCAATAACTTGTGCAAATATAGGGCAATAATATTTTAACACCATACAGTAGGCAGTACAAAAACAGTAGGCATAACATATATAACATATCAGTGCGTTGATGTCAAGTGCAGACATAGCTTGAGTTTAGATGGTCCCAGGGCATCTTCTGAACTGTTAGCAGTGTGGGAGCTAGGTACATTGGATGAGAGAAAAGAGAGCAGCTGCAGCTCCACTCTAAAAACTTGTGTACAGCGCAACAAACAAAATATCAGCAGCAGGAAGAGGCAGTAAAAGTTCAACAGTTAATTCTTTAATCCGGTTTGTAAAAGACTTACAAAATCTCACTTACAAAGAAAGTGCCTTGCAGTGCAGAATGCCAAACAGAAACTCTACCAGTTTTGTCAAAGAGTTTTTTCAAGAGTGACTGTATAACGGTAAAGTGCTACCTTTTGTACCCAAATTCCTTAAAGGGACAGTGCACCAATAAAGTACTAAAGTGGGCAATTTTAAAAGTAACACATATTCATGATACTATTTAAAGAACAATGTATGCATTTTCACCCTAATATAAGGGTACCAACTTACCAAAACATTACACCTAGTTCTCAGTGCAGTTTATATGTAATTAATCTCATGGAAACACTGTACCAAAATCAACTTCATATTCCTTAACTATGCATAGTACATTGAAAAATCTTGTTGTACAGTGTAACCAAACTTACAAATAAATTGGAGGCAGTTCAGAAAAGACTAAGCAAAACAAATGTTTCCCTTTAAACTTGTTTCTATTTACAAGAAAGGGACATGAATCTTTGCCATTTTGTGGCTCTCACCATTAAATCTAAGTCCAAATGGTGGTTCTCATAGAGCCATGCAGGATATAGTCCTTATTACTAATCAGTAAATATAGATCCATGCTACCTCTACATACTCCATGACTCCATGGAAGGTCCAATAAAAGGAATCTAAGGGAAAAAAGAAAATGTCACTAATCTTGACATAGAAGTTCATAAGTAATTATTTGACAGTGTACAAAACATGTAACATCATTCCATGTGTATAGATATTTTACAGCTTATTTTCTTCTGATTGATGCAGAGATTTCCATTAAGTCATTTAATCCAGAGGGATAGTGGCTACCCAATCTAACCATCCACATAATTTCTTTCTCTGACAATACATCATCCAAACTACCCCTCTCTTACCCAGAGATACTTTTTAATTCTGCAGTATTTTTAAAAGTATGCACTGAATGATTATGTTGTGTTTGTACATGCAAGGCTTAAGCAGTTGTTTCTTTGTTAACTATAGCCATCTCATGTTCTTCCACTCTGAGCTTACAATGCTTGATGCTCTTCCCCACATAAAATGCTCCACATACACATGTTGCTAAATGCACTATATGTGTGGTGTTGCAATTAATGAATTTTCTAATATCAAAATTCTTTGGGGCAATAGCACTTGTAAAATGTGTTGTCTTTTCAATAATAGTGCAGTACTTACAAGGACGCAGGTGTGGCTCCCTGGTGGTAACATAGGTAGCCAAGTACCACTACTAGAAGTTCCAATTCTCTTTAAACTGTGTGTCAGTTTGTTAGCCAAACCTGGGGCCTTTTTGTGAGTAAATTCCTCACAGTCTCCTACATACCCTGAGGAATCAAAACCAAGTGGTCCAGTCCTCATTGACTATTTCACATCTCTGCCTTACAAAGTGGAGCAAGTCATCCTAGGTGATCTCAATGTTAACTGGCTTGCCTCCACTGCCTCCCATATAGGGACTCCTTTGCTGCCCTGGATATGTTCTAGTTAGTCACCCAGCCCACCAGATTAAACCACTCTACTGGCACCAGCACTCTCCTAGATGTTGTTATATCTAACCCCTACACAATCTGGGATGTCACTGTCCTCCACAACTCTTTTAGTGATCACTCCCCAGTTGTTTGTCTCTGGTCATCCTCCACTTGAAGCCAGTG
The DNA here is from genome assembly GCA_016271365.2 of Neoceratodus forsteri. NCBI lineage: Eukaryota > Metazoa > Chordata > Ceratodontiformes > Ceratodontidae > Neoceratodus > Neoceratodus forsteri. Next base: position 424,412,441 of record CM057451.1, read on the forward strand.
TCCCAGGCCACTCTACACTACCGCTTATGCACCGCGGCCTCAGAAAATTAAAATAATACCTAGCCCAGCTAGACTGGTCCCCTATCCAGCATGCCCCTGACATTGACTCAGCTCTTGACCAGTTCACAAATGCCTTCTGTAAGGCTTGTGACCTTTTCATCCCCTCAGCAGGATCCGCTCCAAAACATGCAATGCCCCATTATCACCCCACCCTCCTCCAGAGACTCAAAACAGAGATAATTCTGGCACATTGCTGTAGAATCTGGAAAGGCATCTGACAGACAGGACTACAATGCAGAATGCAATAAGTGCTCTTGGGCCATTAGGCGGCCAAGGCAGAGCACTACCAGACCACCCTCACTTCCACTTGGGGTTCAGCCCAGACCTTCTGGGATAATATGAAAGAGCTAAATGGAAGTCCCGCTCCCCCCACCATCTCAGCTCTCCATCAATGGCACCCCCACCACAGATCCAATCCTCATAGTTGATTGCCTTAACACTGCCTCTCTGACCTAAGCTCGGTCCTCCCCAGCAGCTTCTTTGACCCAATCCCACCTCTCTCTCCTCTGGTCCTGCATCACCCACCATTCTACCTGTGCACCCTATCCCCCAAGAAGCCAGGCCACACTTCCTAAAAGCCTTAGGCAGCAATAACCCCAGCAGTGACCCTCTCGACTCCAGGATCCTCCAGATGGTCTTGGACGAAGCCCTAGTCCCCAACTGACTTTCTAAACTGGTCTCTATGCCTGGGTCAGTTCCCAAGTGCTTGGAATACTGCTGAAATCACACCTTTACATAAGAGTGGGACTGATCCACCCTCAACAATTACTGCCCACCTCCATCTTCCCCCACTCTAAAGCCCTTGAAAAAGTGGTGTTGATCCAGCTCTCTGAATACCTAAGCAAGTATGACATTATGTGCCCAGAGCAGCACGGTTTCTGCCCAGGAACCAGTACGACCATGGCTCTCCTGGAATTCTCCCAACACCTGCATGCTGCTCTCGACTCTGGAGCCTTGCAGGAGCAGTGTTCATTGACCTCTCCAAGGTCTTTGACACTGTCTGTCATCCTCTTCTACTCGACTCTCTCCACCAACCTGGCTTCTCTAGTGGTCCCATTTCCTGGTTTTCTAACTACCTCTGTGTTAGATACCAGCATGTCAAGATCAGTGGCCCTCTCCAGCACTCTTCCTATTCACCGGGGTCCCTCAGGGCTCCATCCTGGGTCCAACACTTTTAGTCTCTACCTCAACACCCGCCACAGCTCATGTACTGGTAAATGCTCCTCTACGCTGATGATGCAGTCCTCATTGCCTCATATCCCAATCCTACCTCCCTCCAGTTATCCCTCCAGCAAGCTTACAACCAGTCGAAAGGTGGTTCGAGACTGCAGACTGGTCATTAACCTAAAGAAAACCAAATCAATGCTCTTCTACCACCACCAAAATAAAGCTAAAATACCACCCTCTTGATTATCCCCAGCACTCTGCACCCACTAGAATAAGTGACCACATACAAGTACCTAGGCATCAAGTTTGATACTGCCTCTCTTCCACACCCACATTAATGCCCTGTCAGCCGCCATTAACTCTCAGATTGGCATGCTATACCGGCACAGGGACTGCCTGCCTCAGGTTGCCCTCAGGCTGGCCATCACCTCCTCCGCCTTGTCCCTCGTGGACTATGGCCTTGCCCATCTATGCTGCAGCTGACAACAATGCCCTCTCCAAAATCCAACTTCCATCAATAAGGACTGTAGGTTCTGGACCTGTGTCCCAGCCGAACTCACACCTGCCTTTTTGTACTACCACCAATCTTCTCAACTTTGAGGAGTGACTGCTGTACCAGACCTGCCTTCGCTAAGAAATCTCTGCTAGACTCTCTGGGGTCTCCACCTCTCTACAGCAGCCATCTTCATCTGTCACCACCCATAGCTCTGTTAAGGCCACTTCAAGGTGGCCAGAACCAAGACCTCTTACCCAGAGATCCTTCCTCTACTGAGCCCCACCTGGTTCAACTCCTCCCTAGCTGCATCTCCAACTTGCCAAAATTGGCTCCTTCAAACAGTCCTTCGGAACCATATCTTAATACCTGCTGTTGTAGGTGCACCACCCCTTGTTGTTACCTGTGGTTCCTACCCGCCTTTCCCCTGGCTCGACACATCCACTGGACAGCCTCTCCTCTCCCAGACCTACCCCTTCCCTATTAGGTCCAAACAGGGATGTGACCCACTGTCTCTCTGAGGAACTACTATATCCATGAGTGTAACTCACAATTTTGTAACATTATGTAACCTAAGTAACATACAAACTACTACATTATGTAGCCTAAGGTATCTATGTTAAATGTTCCATTTACTGCACTTGTAATGTTATCCTTTGTTTTATACTGCACTGTAATAACGGTCTTGATGTCTGCCCCCGCGATGAGGTGCCTTTTGTAAATGAGTCTCTGACTCAAAGGTTGTAAACCCGATTTGTAATGAATAAATAAATGAATTAAAAAATCTAGGTGGGTCAGGCAACACACCCTTAGAGTGGATTCACTGTGGATAATGCTCCAGTTTTTATGGTCAATGTTGCTAACCTCTCCTGCATTTTTGCTGTACATAGTTATGAAACTCAGGGGTTGTTCCAATGGTGTTTCTTTCTGTTTGATCACAAGGAAACTTTCTCTATTGTTTTGCTCCATTTCAGCTCTGCCCAATCTAAAACCTGAGGTGTGTACCCCTTTCCAAAACCTCTCCTCATGTATCTGCTTTTTTCACAAAAGTCACTGATTGCACTACAGTTACATTTAGCTCTTAGGTATTGGGACTTTGGAATGTTGAGAATCAGGTATTTTGTATGCAACTGGTGGCATGAAGGATGCTATTTCTGTCAGAAGGTTTTCTGAACAAACTGGTGCTTATTGTCCCATCCATTTGTTTTTAACATTAAGGTCCAGGAAGGATATTCTCTGATACAGTAATCATGAACTTCAAGTTCTGATTCGTACTCTGTAGGAAATCAACAAATTCATCCAATTCCTGGTGGCTACCAGTCCACACTATTAAAATGTCATCTATATAGCACCTCCAGAGTTTCAACCCATGGTGGTAAGGGTTGGTCTTGGGGCTATAGATAGTATTCTTTTCCCAATATCAAAAGTACATGTTTGCATAATTGGGAGCAAAGTTTCTCCCATTGCATGCCTTTTAACTGTAAATGGTGCTCATCCAGAAACAGGAACATATTTGAGATTAATACCAGTCTGGTACACTCACACAAGAATACTATCAGACTGTCCTCAAAATCAGTACCATTCTGTAGCCAGTGGCACATAACTTCAATTCCCCTCATGGAGGATATTCATATATAGCACCTTCACATCCAAGGAAACTAACCACCAGTCTGGTTCAAGTTGTTGGTCAGTGAGGAGGTTAAAACCTCTGTGGTGACTCTTAGGTAGGAAGGGATATGTGTGACCAATGCTAATATATGCATCAATATACTGTGATATGGGTTCTATATAGTTACTCCAGAGGTCCAACAAGAGCGTATTTGAGGTTAATATCAGTCTGGCACACTACACAAGAATTCTGTCATGCTGTCCATATATATTTTTTCCTTAGCCTTTTCTGAATTGCTCCAATATTTGTTTTAAGTTTGGTTACACCTTGCAACATGATTTTCCAGTGTACTATACACAGTTAAGGAATATGAAATTGATTTTGGTACAGTGTTTCCATGAGGCTAAATTAGCTATAAACTGCACTGAAAACTAAATGTAATGTTTTAGTAAGTTGGTACCTCTTATATTAGAGTGAAAATGCATACATTGTTTTTTTTAATTAGTATGAATATGTGGTACTTTTAAAATTGCACACTTTAGCATTTTATTGTTGCACTGTCCTTTTAGGGAATTTCAGTACAAAAGGGAAGCACTTTTCTGTTATACAGTCACTCTTGAAAAGCTTTTGGGAAAAACCGGTACAGTTTCTGTTTGGCTTTCGCCCTGCAAGTTCAAGAGGAACAAGTGAGACAGTCCTGATTATTTTGTCCGTGAAGCATTCCAGAGCAAACACGCAACTGTTTAGGTGCTTGACACTCAAGGTAATAATATACAGTATAATTCACAAGAAACAGTTTAATCAATGAGTTGGTTTATCACTGTTTTTAAAGTTTACAATGCATTGGCATCTCACATTGTGTTGTTTTTCAACTATAAATCAGCTCAGAGCAACTTCTATAAAATATTTTGCAACTAATTGGAAAAGCATCTGCAGATCTGCCACAATGCAATGTAAAACTGAGTTGCAGCTCATAGGCAACATATTTTATAAAACTCTGAGCTAGATCCTGTAACACGTAAACAGATAATTGAGAAATGCCAAAGCAGCTGATTGATGGAACAGTTTAATGTAACTTGTACTGTACTGTAGGTCATAGTAGTGGATCAGACAGTTAAGGGAAAGGGCAAATCTACAGATATTCTTGTAGTAACATCTCATCACTTTGACAACAAGGACATAGACGTATGGAAGAAGAAGATAATCTCCATATTTAAGGGTGAGGAGAATGGCACTTCTGGCGAAGGCATGGCAGTCATCAGGTGTAAGGCAGTTCTTGGCAGTAACAAGTTTAGCATGTGCTGCCTGCAGGTACAGCAGAGCCATCCATAGTTCCTGGGAATAACTTACAGTCAATGACATGTCACAAATACATCAGTAAAAGGGCTTCATTGCCACTGAATTACACCATTCCCTGCAGTATGTTGTAATATACTGCGCATGCATCCTGGCTGTCACTGCTGCATTTAAGATGTGTGGGGAAAGTCAAGGTGATGATCCAGGGTGACATCTAAATACTTAAAGAGGATGTGACATTTTGGTATTGCCAATATATCTACTTCACACTGGGTTTGTGCAGGCTCTGTCTTTGTCAAGGGATCTGAACAGCATGGTTTGCCTTTTCTAAGCATTCATGATAAGTTTATTATTAGCAAACCACATCTGCATGTGATGGAAATCAGTGGTATGTTGTGAGATTATGCAGCTTATACTTTTAGGCTAGAGAGAAACACAAGGTCATCATAAGGTTAATGCTACTCAAGGTAATGGTACCAAGGAGATTGTTTATAAATAACGAGAAGAGAATTGGTCCAAGTATACAGCCTTGCAGGACACTAAACATAGGTTAGGCCTGAGATGGACCTATTAAATGTGATCACTTGCTGCTGATTTTACAAGTAGTATTTAAACCATTCAACTGTGTGCATGGATAAACCAAGAGCCACAGTTTTGAATATAGATGGGTATGTTCAGCCTGGTTGAATGCCTTACCAGGTCAACAAAGAGAAGTTCAAAGGCCTTAGACAGGTCAACAAAGACTCTGCTGGTGAGCAAGCCCTGATCTATAGCAGTTCTAATCTCAGTTACCACTTTGTTGAGTTCTGTGGTTGTAATATTGGCTCTACAGAAACCGTGCTGCTCAGGTATGAGTATATTATGTACACAGAGGTGGTCTTAACTTGACTTGCAACAACATGTTAAAGCAGCTTGCCAAGACCAGACAGAACTGTAATGGGGCTGTCATTTTCAAGGCATTTACCATCTCCTGGCTTAGGAACAGGATTCTTCTAGTTTTCTTCCAATTGTCAGAGACAGTACTAGAGACAAGGAATAGTATAAAGATACTACTGACCATGGCGACAATGATAGAGCCCCAAGATTTAAAGGTCTGATCATGAGGCTGTCATTCCCTTCACTGGTATAGAGAGATGACTACCAAGAAGTTTGCTGATGTCACTGATGATATTATTTTCAGATAAAATTGAAGACAGTTAGGGGAGCGGGCAGGGAGGGAACAGCAGCATCCTTATGAGATGGGGGCATAAACACAGATGTACTGGCAAATAAATCAGTGAAATGCCTGTTTAAGACAATCATGGCCAATAGGAATATTTCTAAGGGCCCCAAGTTAAAGATTTAGGTGCAAGAAAGCGGCTTCTGGATTCATTTACTGTGTATTGCACAAGTTGCTTCTATGTCACCATTGTGAATGATAACTGGTAAACTGAGAAATAAAGTCTGCATCATACCAGTGTAGGTATCGATTGACTTGAGAAACCAGCCTTCTCTCTTTGTATTGTTAGTTTTAGATATGGTCGCCATATAGCCTTGTTAAAATGAATGGATTTAAACCATGTCATATGGTATCTAGTAGAGTAGGACTAGATAAAGGCAATATGCTTAATGGATATAACATGTAAGGCAATATTTTCAGGTTTATGAAATTAATACAGCCAAGAGAGAAAAGTGAAGTCCACCCATCTCAACAAGTATTGTAGGAGAACCATAAAATGGTGCCCATATTATCCTTACATATTTGTTTTACTAAGATCAAAATTAACAGCCCTAAATACGGCAGCCCTGATGGAGATCAGTGAAGCCCCAAGTGTTTGCATTCTTGCCAAAACTTATTATAGGCCAGCCCTTTGGCACAATGGTAGATCTACCACTTGCAATGCCAGAGACCTGGGTTCATGTCCTGAGCCTGGATCGTCAGAGGATTAGGCAGAGGGAGGATGATTGTGTGTCCAATGGACTGCTCTCCTCCTCTGGGGAATGGGGTGGCAGAAAACAGGGCCCATTGTTAGCTGGGATCTTAGCAGCAACTAGGGACAGACCACTAGAACCTCAAGCATGGGGCTGAGGCTTGGCAGACATATTGCATGCTGTGTACGGATGCGTGCACAGTACCTCCATTAACATCATCATTGCACACTGGCTCTGCCATACCATGGTGAAAGGATGTAAACAGCAAGCACCCTCGCTGGCAGGATGATCCTCTGACCCTGAGTAGTTCCTGCACAAGTGACTTGGCATGGCTTAAACTGGATCCTGTCCAATGTGTGAGCTTGGCTCTCTGGTCACCTCTCCATAGGAGGGCAAGCAAGGGTGGATGCAGGAGCTGGTACTTCCAGAGGATGCTAGGTGATGGAGCTGGGATGGTTGGAGTGTAGAGAAGTCAGCAAGGGCAGGAGAGAAACATAAATAATAACAACAACAAAAATAAAAAGAATAAAATAAAATAAAAGCCAAACAATGTATTAATTTAAGGGCAAAATCAGTATTTTATCAATATTACATTATATTCTTAGATAACACTCCATTCCTTAGTAATTTGCAAGGCTTTGTTGAGTAAATTAATTGGGATTCACAGGAACATATAAATGACTATGGGCAGAAATAGATGAGCTGCCCATCCTGTCTACTCTGGTCCTTCTGTACCTGCTTCTGTTTAAGCCCTTCACTGGGCAGGCTTATCTTGAGCATCCTCTTACAGTAGCAGCTCAGTCTGTAGTCACTTTACTTCCTCTACTTCCCTTGCTCCCATTGCTATCAACCCCTTATAACCATACCACCCCATATTCAATCCCTGCACCATTTCTGCCTTAACCTCTTACTTGGTAAGCTATTTCACTTGTCCACTACCCTATATGTGAGAATGCAGTTCCTTAAATATCTCCTGAATTTACACTTAAATAATCTGTATCCATGCCCTTGGTTCAGGTTCCTCAACTGCATTAAGTGTTGAAAATCCTCCCTGTTTATCCCCTCAAGTTTCCTTCTGCCCTCAAGAAAGAACAAGTTTAGCCTTCTCAGCCTTTGCTCATAAAGCCTTTCCTGCATAACATGTATCATTTTGGTGGCACTCCTCAGCTATCTATTCCAAATGGTGTAGGAAATCATCTTTATAGGCAGTGATTTGTATTCTGTTTGATCTAATGTTATGCCATAAGGATGTCGAGACAGATTAATTCTTCTAATAAAGGTTCCAAGTAAGGGGACAAAGGGAATGTTGAAAGGTGACCCTTTGTGGTGTAAAACAGTAGGATTTAACCCTCTTGCAGGAAATGTGAGCTCTCAGACTCTCATACAGGAGTTGTATTCATTTGATGAATTCTAATGGAATTCTATATTTCCTGGGGTTTATATTAAAATGACCAGATACCCAACCAAATGATTTTTTTATGCCTAGAGACAGCAATTCATTTATTTAGTTCTTGAATGAGTTTTACCAAGAAAAGGTCTACAGTGCCATAATAGTTAGTTTTCATTTTTATTTTTGGTAAGCAGGTAAGGCCACTAAGCTCAAGTGACTGTTTAATAAACATTTCCTTTATTATTTTATTATAGTATTTGAAATAAATTTCTACTGGTGTCCTGAGGGAAGTGGGTACAGTACATTGATGACAATGTGCTAGCAATAGTACAAAATTGGGAGCAATAAAAAATGAACAGAATAAGCATAGTATCATATAAATGCGTATAAACAAACTTTAATTGCAATTTACATTTTACCTTTTCTAGGTAAATAGCACAAGCAAATATGGACTGCACAAGTTAAGCAGGCAGCAAGAATGGGGCAGGTAGAAGGCAACAGAAGTTGTAGTGAACATACTGTATGAGTACCAAAAATAACACCAAGGCCTCAAGCACTCAAGACTACTGGGACTATGACAATATATTTAATAATTTGTTAGAAAATGGGTATCGAAAAAGATGCTTCCTGATTGGCTGAAAGATGGTTGCACCAGTGTTGTTATATTTTAACAACGTCCGGTCTAAAACAAGTTCTGATTTGGGGTGCGTATTACTCACATTATGCTTGAGCCTGCCCTGAATTTCAAAACCCATCAGCCTACATTTCCCCACTTACCACCTTTACTTGTGAGAAAGTGAAACCAGAACCGAAAAGAAGCCATCACTGCCACGATTAATACTTTTTCTTTTTTTTTTAAAGCAGTGACTTAAAATGTCTGTCTCTTACTTGTTTACCTGAATACTTCCTATTCATCAATCCCTTGTTTTACTGCACGCTGGCGCTTGTCCACCTGCTAGCCTGATGGTCGCTATCTCACATAGCTGATCACTCCTCCCTAATGCCACAAAGCATGTGGTCATTTTCAGACAGGTCATTTGTTTGTTTTTTAACCTTTCAGCAAACATTCCCTGTTCTCATACAGTGCTAATCCAAAAGACTAAAATAAAGCACTCTCATGTCTGTGAGTGATTGGGGAGAGACACAAAGCAAGACAACAAAGCTCATTGGAGACACACCAAACGGCAGTGCCCTCCAGTGGTGAATCCAGCAATACAGGGATTACTTTTGCTATAAAAGTTACCATTTTGTTTTAATTTAAGTATAGAAATGTTTATCATCATATATTTTTATACACCTATAGCCCATTTTCTAAGTGTAATAGTACCCTCCAGGGTGGCGTTATGGGATATAAAGGACCTTCCAGGGCTATAAGGCCCTCTGCCTGTGCGTTGGGCCTCATTACATACCTGGACAGTCCATTATATCCCAATAACACCCACCCTGTCAGGTATTATTACTTACTTAATATGATCTTATGAAACCAATCTGTTCTGGGCCAGTTAGCAGCCCCAAATGTTAACTAGTCATTCAGTCAGTACCTCTGCCAGTATTTTGTCACCAATATTCAGTTGTAGTATACTGTGGTTCTGTAGCTGGATATCAAATGAACATCATGAGTTAGCTTTGGCTGGAGAATTATAATTATTTCATGCAGTGTAGGTGGTAGACATCCCGTGTGTATGCAACATTAAACATATGTACTAAGTGCCAATCCAGGAGATGTCTAAATGCCCCACAAAATTATGGAAAAGTCATTTGGTACAGGTGCCTTGTCATTTATAAAGTAATGGCCTTGTTTATTTCTGAGGTACTGATATACTGACCTATGGTAATGGTTACCAGCAGGGAAACATAGGAAGAGCTGCCAGCTGAAGAAACATTTTGATATCTATTGGAGCAGGGTCAGATTCAGCAATCTACAAAGCCCATAAAATGCCCTTGATTATTTTATTCTAATATTTGAAATAATTTCATCAGGTAAACATACCAAGTAGGGCTGGGTAAAATGTATCTTCCACCAGCAGAATTCTGGAGAAATGCTGATTTTACTTCCATGAAATGTTGTAAAATTTATGTTATAATTTAGTGAAGCTGTGCCAAAATTGTGATTTCAGTAATTTCCATCTAATGTGAAATGTATTTGTCCAAGCTGAGTCAAATTTAGTATTATGACTTTGCAATGCCCACACAGAAGTTCACCAACACCAAGTTTTGGATCTCTATCTTTACAGATAGCTGAGTTCCAAGCCTCCAAACTTTCAGAATTTTTTAAAATTACAGTTCACAGCTATGTAAACTAAAATGTTTGTCCAAATTGCATCAACTTTGGTAAGGTGATTTACCTACATCCATGCAGATGTGTATCAAGTTTTAGATCTCTGGATTTAAAGATGACTGAGTTATAAGACTCACACATTTGGAAATTTTAAAATTACATTTCACAGTTATGTAAGCTGCATAATTTTAAGCCCCTATAAGTTTAAACTAAAGAACAAAATGTCACAAATGCTGCTAGGTTCATTGACTCTAACTATTAGGCTTTATGGAAACCCCCATGGCCCACCATCAGAGCATCATGCTGCCATCAGGACAACCCAGGTTTGGAAGCGATCCCCAAAAGTTGTTTTGAGAGGCAGGCCACAGCTAAATCTTACAATTTACATAACCATTACTTTTCTATTTAGCTGTTTCAAGGACGCTTCCAATAAAATATGCATAACTTTTCAATTATCTAGATCCAAAGGTGGCTAAGTTGTAAGCATAGAAATATTTTCTGAAATATTCACATGAATTTTAAATTGCTAGAACTTCTCTGCCCTTCATCCAAATGATATAAAACTTGCATAGTGTACATTTAAAGCCCATACCAGACAATGTGCGTGCTATATTTGAGGCCTCTAGCTGCAATACTGATTAAGTCATGGCCAAGTAATGGAATTTGAGAAGTTCTGAAAAAAGCGTGACATTTAGTAAAATGTCACAGAATTTTGAGAAACTTCTATGAATTCAGAAATTGCTAGTTTTCCCAGCTCTAATAGAGAGATATAATGATAATATTATTTACAGATGCTACCTGGGAAGTACAGGGAGTGGAAAAGATAATAAAGAAGAAACACAGTATGTACATGCCCTCTCCTAAACTCCCCTACTCCCCATCTCCTCTCTGGCCCAGTTTGCTTCCAACCCCTCTAACCCCTCCATCTGGCACTAGTATTATCATTTGTACAGCACCCACCCTGTTTCTCTCCCTTTTTGATGCTTCTTAGTTTTCTGCATTCTTCATCCCTCCTTCCCCCACACCTGCTCTCCTCTCACCCTTCCTGTCATATTTCTGTAACTTGCACTACTTTTCCACCATTGACCCTCCTCTGTTACTATAAAATTCCTTGACCTTCCATCCTATGTCCTCTTCTATCATTCCAATTTACTTTTTCAGTAATCGTTTCATAATTGTTGTATACAACTATCTTTACCTGTATAGACACCTGTATAAGATTTAGAAAGATTCGGCTATTCAGTATTGCACCTAGTTAATTTCCTTATGTCTTCTTTTTTGAATATGGTATCCCAGCTGTAACTGTATTATACCACTGTAACGGTACTGTATTATGTATGGTCTTATGTCACTCCAGGACCTCCTTGCAAATGAGTTGTCTCAATGGTGTTATCCTGGTAAAATAAACTTTAAATTGAATTGAACTGAACATGCAATAACTATATAGACAATTTACAACAATTTATAAGCTGAACACAAAGCAGATGAGCAGGATGATGAAAGGCAGTTGAATACATTGAGAAGTATAGGTCAATGACAGGTACAGTCACAGTAAGAGACAATTACATTGTTGATGTAGTGCTTGGCTAAGGCAATGCAGGTATGTGGGTTGTTTCTCATGGCCACATTGTTCCAGACCTGTTGGAGTTAGTGACTGAAAAGGAGCTGGCCAGTTTAAACCTGAAACAAGAATCTGCTTCCCAAGCAGGAGCCAAGGTTGTGCTAGAGGGGGCAGCAGAGGTGAGTGGTACACAGGTAGCTGGGGAGTTTGTTTAACCAGAGCTTACAGTCATAAACAGCCAGGTGCTGCACTTGTCTATCTTTTAGTGAAAGCCTGTTTAGACTATCATAAAGTGTGCGTAGAACTGTTAGTTTGGATGGGCAGAGGAATGAACTTGCCAAGGGCATTCAGTAATGAACATGGTTTGGATAAATGGCACTATAACAATGTCTTACACCACATCATTAAAGAACCAAGTACTTTCTCAGACTCCAGAGGAAGCAGTCACACACCCTGTAGAGGGCAATAATCTTTCTATGTGACCTAGACACCAGTGAATGGATGTGAAGAAAAATCCAGTTATTGGTCATGAAGGATGCCAAGGTATTAATATTCTGACACAGATTTCATGGTGACACCAGCTGGGGATTTATGTCAAGGGTAGGGCAGACAAGCTGTTTTTTTTTAGCAAGAAAGTATACATACAGTTGTTGACTGGTTTAAAGCTAGACAACTTGATCAAAACCAATCAGAGAGGTTGTTGAAATCAGAATGTAGGGCAACAGAGGTGTCAGTAGGGCTAGCGGCAGGAAAAGAATGGTGACATCTGCATGCATAAGAATATTGTAAGAATTTACAGACTGTGGGAAGTCATTAACAAGGTACTGAACAGTAGGGGTCCAAAACAGAGACTTGAGAGCTCCATAAGGACTTACCCAGGGTCAGATATGGCTAGACTGGAGAGAGACTTTGGGTGCAACTAGTGAGATAGGAGTAGAACCTGAAGAGAGAAGTAGAGGAAACCAAATGCAGCAAGCTTAGCCAGGAGAATGGTGTGGCCAAGCTGGTTAAATGCTTTAGCCAAGTCAAAATATATGACACTGGTAGGCAGGCTGTTGTCCATGGTAGTGAGGATACGGTCAGTGAGTCTGAGGAGGGGTTGGATGTAGAGTGGGATGCTGAAAAACAGACTGGCAATCAGAAAAAAAACAGTGTCAGGATTAGTAGTTTAAGAGTTGCTTGGTGAGCAGTCTTTGAGAGTTTTGAGAGAATTCAAGAGGTCAGATAGGTCACTAGTTAGCGGGAGTTGATGGGACCACTTTGTCCAAGGAATCATTCTGGTATGTTTCCAATTGGAGGAAAAGCTCCCAGTGGCAAGGGATAAGTTGGGAGCATGGGCTAGAGGGGCACAATTCCAGGAGCTGCCATCTACAAGAATCTTGAAGAGGGCATGGGACCCAAGATGTGTATTAGGCTTTGAGCATATTAGCTCATAGATTACCTGGGAAGTAGTGCTGTGGAGTGTAAAATTAGTGCACCAGATTTGGGATTCACTTGAGGAGGACCAGAGCTTTTGCTAGTGTTTTTGGAATAGAGGTACCACCACCAGAGAACCATCCACAAATAGAGATGTATAAAATCAGAAAATTTTGTTCCATTAAATAGTTTGCAAAATTTGTGCATTTCAGCTAAATATTTTATTGCAAAATGTCAAATTCCATGAGCAAAATGCAAAATTTCACCCACAAATTGAGAAATTTCAACTGCAAAACATTAAATTGTACATGAGGTGGCACAGTTTGGGTGAAATCTGGCAAAATGTGCATTTCCTGGTGAAATTTCACATTTGCAAGTGAAATTTTGCAATTTTGCACCCAGCAAAGGTTTCGCAGAATCGAGAATTTTGCAAAATGTTTCACATGGAGAAATTGCCGATATTGTGGCAATTACACGTGAAATTAAATTTCTCAACATCTCTATCCACAAATTGATTGTTTAAGGAAGTTGCAAAGGCATATGGATCAGATACTTCATCAGAGGCACATTTGCCTTTGGCTAAATGAGAATAGGCCCAGTGCTCATGGACTTAATCTTGGAGAGTAACCAAAATGCCTCCTACTTACTATGTCTTAACATAAGCTGTCTGCCTGATTTGTCACCTTGATCAATGTAGCATACCATATAGCCCTGAAGATGGCATGTGCCTCTTGCTTCTGTTTAATTCATGGTACAGTACAGTCCTGTTTCTCCGTACCACATGGGTGACAAGTTTAAAGTTAGGATAAACTGGAGTTCATAATATTAGGGCCACAATCCTGAAAAAATATTGTTCTTACAGAAGGATTTATGGGTTATTGAATTGTGGGCCTGTAACAAAAAATTAAATTTAATACTGTAAATTGTGTTATCCATCTTGAATAAAACATTTCATTTCTGACTATTATCTGAACAATTTGAAAATGAATAAATCCAAAACAGAAAGAGACTTAGGAGTAATTATTAATGGCTCCTTCACTTCTACTGATCATTGCTGAAAAATGTTCAAACTGGTAATAATACACTTTCAGCCATTCAAAGAACTTTTGTCAATAGAAATGAGTTTTGTCTACTACCATTATATAAATCTTTTATTCACCCACATACAGACTACGAGCCTCCTTCTGGGCACCCCATTATAAAAAAGACCATATTTTGGTAGAAAGTATGCAAAAGGGTAACTAAATTGATACCAAGAGTCAAACACTTACCATATGAACAAAGACTACAGGCACTTGACCTGCATGACCTCAGATTATGGCATGGCCTTGGTGACATGTTGCTTTTATAAAATGATGAATGACCCTACATTAATGGAATGTGCTAATGTCACAATTGCTTCCAAACCCAACAATCTAAGATGTCATAACAGACAAATCAAGTTCCCAAGGTACTGTATTGTACTACAAAAGACAGCTTTATTTCACAATAAGGGCTTCCTCTCACTGGAATTCATTACCCAGTTCAGTGGTGAATATGACCAACTTGCCATCATTTAAAGCTGAACTAGACAAAACTTTTCTGGACTAGTGTTTAATCTACACTGCTTGTGCAGGGACGGTGGTCTCAATGGGCTAAAGCCTTCTTCCGCCTTTTACATACCAAGTAATACCGAGTAATGGAGAACACATGTATGGGTTAAGTAATGAAATATCTGTACTGTATATATACTGTTTGTGCTTGTGCATACAATAAGAAAGTGCTTAGAACAGTGGATAATGTTAAATTGTGTGTTTATTTTTGTTTTACATTGCTTTGTGTTTCACTGCAATTCAATACCGTGTGGTTGGTTCTTTAGTGTGTTACATTCATACGTTGTTCAGTGCTTTCGCTTTTTGTCTTTTTTTTTTGATGTTTTACAAAAAGTCCTTCAGGGATGTTTTTTTATTTATTTATTTAGTTTTTGTTGACCGGTAAGTGCTCTAGACAAATCCTGCCTATTTTCAGGCACGACCCAGGAAGGGGATACAGATGAATACCAACTGACTTTGAACCAGATTAAGCTGTTGGTGGTATTAATAGTGAATTTTGCTGAAGTGCTCTGAGATGTTTATATGTGGCTTTGCTCTGAGGTTGCAAACCAGCATTAGATGAACTAGCCTGCAGTCTATCTCACTCTCCATGCATAGTAAGCAATTATTGAAATTCTCAGCAGCCTTCGAGTGTGCTGGAATGTGTACTGGTTCCACTTCTTCACCAATCTCACCATTCTCACTATCTGTGGCTGCCACGGACTGGCTAGAGTGAACTTGATGGATGATACACTTATCAATCCACAATGAGTATCCATCCTCTTTGTAGTCACATTGGACCCACTACTCCACAACCTCACCACTGAGGCTGATTTTTAATTTGGCAGTAAGACTTTCTGCCAGTTCTGTGCTCTCCATGTTGAGGTCTGTCTCCCCGAGCTGAGCATCCTGTTTCCCTGTTCAGTCTGCTGAGCCTCACTCTGTCATTAACTCTGTCTCAAGTTCTACCTCTTGAGTGTTGTCTGTGATCCACAATTTCTTCCAGGCTTTTGCTAGTGTCTGACCGAGTATGTTCCCAGGCATCATGGACCATGTAAACCTCATTTTGAGCTGTATGGATTTGACAGTGTCCTGCAATGACATGTCTTTTTGTCCTCATTTATGTTAAAAAGAGAGCCTGAAGTAGCTGCTTTCTACAGTACCTCTTAAAGATCTCCAGGATCCCCTCATCACAAGGCGGTATCATGGATGTTGTCTTTGGCTGCAGAAATAAATACCTTATGCTGCCATCATTTTTTATTTTAACAGTTTGAATTTTAGGGTGGGCAGTCAAGTTATCAAGCAGCAACACCACATTAAAGGGTAGTTTTTGTTCAGTAGGTGGTGCCTCATAGCAGGAACCAAATCCTCTTTGAACTACCTGGCAAAAATAATGCCATCCATCCAGGCATTCCTCTGGTGCAATAGAGAAATGGCAGATTAGCAATTTTAACATACTGGAAACATTTCAGCTCTCTTGATTTGCCTATCAGAAAGTGACACAACTTATAGCTCTCACTGGCATTCACACATGCAAGAACAGCCACTCTAGCTTTCTATTTTTTTAAATATGAGGCATTTCCCAGCCCCATGCATCAAGGTTTTATCCTGCTGCGCCTCAGTATAATCAGTTTTCACCTGCATTATAGATGCGTTTCAGTGTGATTCAGCCCTGATGATATCTTTGAGTTACTGCATGAATGGAGCAACACCCTCCTCAGCGGCACTCAAGTGCTCACTGCATAAATGAAGATGGTGGATACCATTGTGTTTTTTAAATCTATAAAGTTACCCATTATGCACCACAAAAGAGTCACGGTCACCTCCCAGCCTTGTATGGAATTGAGCTTTCACTTTCAGGAGAGAGACTGAGATAAGGATCTTCTTCTCACCCTCTTAACAAAACAAAGGGTAAATGGCATCATCCCACTCATCATCATTACAGGTGCACGTTTTTCTTTTCTCCACACTAGATGAGGCCCTTCATTGATATGGCAAAGCCACATAGCTTCGCATTTTCTTCTTTAATGTTGTGGACTGTTGACTTTCAGACTAGATGATCCCTTCAGTGGCATGGCAAAGCACACAGCTTCTCATTTTTTCTTTAATGTTGTGGACTGTTGACTTTCCCACTCCATATTCAGCAGCTTGCGTGACAGTCCATTCTCTGTTTTCCAGACACTCCAGTATCCTTAGCTTCTGTTGAATGTTTTTCTTTACCAGGAAAGACACACTAAGCTGAAGTTTATTTACAGGCTTGACCTGGGAGAACAAGGAAGTTAAATGACTTGCTTAGGGTCACACAGTATGCAAGTGGGGGCTGTGGGATTTAATTTCAGGTATCCAGGTTTACAGCTCAGAGCCTTAAACCACTGAGCTATATTGCTTGTTGAAGGATGAGTACAGTCTGTTTTTGTTTAACACTCATCCTGCAGTCTGAAACAAAGCTGAAAGATGCTGAAAACTCCACTTGTAACATGGTCAGTGTTCATTCAACTGCTCGTAGAACTGTCAGACACAGACAAATGGAACTGAGTAACTGGCTTATGTGGTCAACTAGACAGAAGTTTGTTAGGTAGAAAGTTCCAGTATATCTGGGTTCTGATAAGTATGAGTGCACTGTATTTTGCTCATACTGACTTCAGACAGACTTGGTATGGTTCAAATGATTTGAGGGCAAGAAAGAGTGCTATCATTTCTTCAAGAAGAGTCATGGCCTCAGCTTCATGCTTCCTCTTAAAAGTCATATGACTGACAGTATTATCTCTTAAGAATTGTGTTGTTAATATGAATGCTTAAATGTTTTAGGGTTTTACAGACCTGATATTTCACAAGGTGTTCTTATCAGTACTGGAGGAGAAACTATGAGCTATGATTGAGGGAGCAGCATCTGAAATTACTTGCTCCTTAATTTCACAAGCATGGACTTCACAAAGGCAGGAAGAACTGATAAGAAATAAATTTATCATGGATTCTGCTTGATGTAAGTTTGAGAAGAAAACATATTCTCTCACCTCTGGGTTAAGTGTATACAAGGGTCCAAGAGACCTAGTGAGTCCACAAGGTTCACCAAAGCCCTCCAACCTGCAGATACTATATACATTAAAAAGCACCTTTTCTGGTACTCACCATGGCACCCCATAATCTCCATTATGCCCCAGTGAGTTGCAGGCCACATACAAAAAAATTAAGCAGCTAGCTTTAGGGGTGAAAGGGATCATATTTTGGCTTTGTGGAGCTGAGAGCCTGATCTCTTCCATGTCCCTCTTCAGAGACATAGATTCATAGATGGATACAAGTTCAAAGGTGTTAGCCCATAGAGAACTTGCCAACAGCATTTCAGCACTGAAAGGTATATTTCCTGTCTCCCATATAGAAATCTAATCTTTTTGAATTGTTCCACATTTTCACTTGTGACAATATCAGCAGGGAGTGAGCTCCACATAGGAGGCACCCTCTGGGTAAAAAATCTGTTTGCCTTATAGTTTTACATAAGAGAGTTTATAACTTAAAATTATGGGATCTTGTATTATTATTAGTTATGTGTCTTTCCAGACTGATTGTATTTAACTTGTATTCATTTTGAAGGGCCTTGAAAGTGTAAATCAAATCACCCCTTATGGCTTTATATTCCAATGAAAATAACTGAAGTGATTTAAGTCTGGACCTGTAATCTTTGTTAGCCATATTATTGATCCTTTTAGTAACCTAACGCTGAACCTTCTCTGTCATGATTTGGCAGCCTATTGATGTAGGAGCAGAAAACAGTGCACAATAGTCCAAATGTGGACGCACAAGATCCTGCATGCTCATGTTTTGTGATGCAATAGTCAGGAGAGTTCAGTGGTGCATTCCATTGACTTGAATGGGTCTTCTTTTCAGTCTCAGCCTTTAATATTCTAAATGCCTGACTTGTACTAATGAAGAGCCCCACTAAACTAAGAAAGGCATAATTAGTTGAGCAGTGGCCTTGATTTGTACAAATCAGGCATTTAATATATTGAAAACTGTGATTGAAATGGAAGCCTCATTCAAGTTAATGGAGTGTGTCCCCACGCTCTCCCAACTGTTGCTTCACAAAACATGAGAAACGTTGGGTGTGCATCTTCAAATAAGGATGTGGAACAGACTGGGCTCTTGGCTCCCCAGAGCCAAAACACAAACCCTTCCACTACTAAGACAAGCTACATAACAAAAACAAAACTCTAATGCAGCCTCAGTTCAAAAGGCATCACGGTTGTTCTGTTGGCTCGTGGGGGGATTTGAGAAAGAACACAAGTGGTGATTTTTAAGGAACTTGATATTTCAAGTGCAGATGCTACACCACATTCAAGTCCCTGTCATAATAACAGGCAAATTGACTAGAATGTGATAATGTTCTTAAAAAATGCAGGGTCTGGCCAGTTCATTTTACAGAGCTAGCCCTACAGCTCATCACACTGGAGTCCCAGGTTCAGGAATGAACCTGGGTCATCAGAGGACAGGGCCATGGGAGAGAGGATTGGTATCTTATAGAAAACTCTCCTCCTATGTGTCAAAGGGGATTAGTACCACTGTGCCGCTGCCACCTGGGTGGCAGTGAGTGTGAGTCAGGCTGGCGCATGCATTGGGAAGGTGAGGACACCATTGATAGAGCTGATTCTGACATATGTATCCCATTGGCTCTAGTGTGTGTATCCTGGGGGAGTGGGCAGGGCTAGAAAGTTGGAAATGCCTAGAGCCATTGCAGAATGATGGCTCACACAGAACTCAGAGATCAACACCCTCTGACCCAGGCTGGCTCCCTGCACAATTGCAGACTTTCTGAGGAACCTGGGCCAGCTGAAGACCTCCATGGAAGGGATAATGTGGGTGCACAGTTGGTGAGCAGCAAAGCCTAGGGAGAAGGCAGGGTGATGGGTTATGGCTCCATGGGGCCTAAAGAACAGTCTGATGCAGTGTGAGAGAAAATGAGGTGGAAAAGGTACTGTATAATAAACAAATAAAAAGATCTCCTCTGCACCTGCCCAGGATATTTAAAAAATGCAGGGTTGTCAGCATTAGGTCCATAAATACAGGCCAACTACACTTTATTTAGGCCCCATTGACCATGGAGCAATAAGAATCTGACCGTTGGAATAGCCACCCTTTAAATTAGTTGAATAGATATGTTAGGGGCCAATAGAAAGGCTACTCCCACATGCTTGAACTGTAGTTCTGACCCATAAACTTGTCCCACTTGGAAATAATAAAAGTTTGACTTTTCTAAGAGTGTCTGTTATGAAAATGTATTTATGTGTTTATTTTAGTTTTGTTGACTCAGAGTGGCTAGACAGCAAAGCTGCCTATTTTCATGCACAGCCTGGGAGGTTACATACAAAGGGTGGGAACAACAGTGAATAAAAAGAAAAATTACACATGGGTGCCCAGTCATTTTACATGGGTTAGTATCATATACCTACTAATATTATTACTGGCCTTTTGATATTCTAAGAAGTATATTTAATGTTTTGACTCTTTACCACAATAATCATAACTATGCTGAACAATTCTACTGCAAATATTCCCTGTCACTATATAAACTTTAGTTCATTTGTGTCTCCCCTGGGTCATAGTTAGAATCCAACATAAATCCCCTTACAATGACCACAGAAAACTAATTCTATATTAAATCCTCATTGGTCCTTGCAGGACATTCCAAGAGAGCACACAGAGATCAAAGGTGTAACAACAGATAGAATGACTCAAATTTGCATTAGGCCGGGTTTTAAAATGTAAATTCCTGCAGACCACTTTTAAATTCTTTGTGGATAAACATAGCCGTGGAGCCATAAAAACTTTTTAACTAGTATGAGGCTGGAGACATGTTACCACAGACTTGAAATCACTAAATCCTATGAAAAATAAGTAAAATTTGTAACCACATTAACATGCTGAGCACTAGTTCCTTATATCAACAATGTAATCATGCAACACATGTTGAAACAATAGCCATAACTGTGGTGAACGAACTTAGGTGTGTGACTCATCTCTTCTAGTCAAGGAGAGGCAGGCACAATGGTTCCAGATGCAAACAGATAGTTTTATTAGGAGCAGCCACTGGTTCCACTGGAAAGCAATAGGTTAGTTGATTGTCATGCACAAAACAGTGTTTAGCAATGAGAGACAATGATACAGGTCTAACAACAGTAGCTATAAAATAAACAATCATACATTTGTTACCAATGTGCAAAATACCTCTAACAGGTTCACCTAGTGCCCTACATCTGCAGACGTCAGTACTAATACTTTATCAAGACCTCCCACCTTGGCCAAGGTAATTAGAAAAGCACACCAGTCATAGTCCGACAGTCCTGTAGGAGGAGCAGTCTTGTTGGTGCAGCACAGGTGGTGGCTAGCTAGCTTTGAATAATGGGGTACAGTACCTGAGCAACCAATCGGTCTCATTGGCGGCAGGAGGACTGAAGAAAACAAGCTGAGGATGAAGATAAAAAGATGAAGAGGATGCAGGCTGGTCCGGAGCTGGAGATGCAGGTGATGAGAGGATGGAGGATGGTCGAGGTGATGTCTTCCGATGGTGGATTCTCTGGCAGGCTCTTGACGTGGTGCTGCCTCACTGGGGAAGGGAGCTATGCCACCTTGAAAGAGCAAAGCAAAATGGGATAATTTCCTACTTGCATACTTCAGAGGCACCTCCTACCATGACCGGGCAGCTTCTAAGCTGACTAGCTGGGGGTACTGACTACTGCTATGCTAGCTAGGGCAGGCTTTCATCATCTTGGGGTTGCTGGCATGCTGGGCAGAAGGTACTGGATGCTTGGCCGAACAGCGGTGATCCCTGACCTCAGGGGTGCAGGCGATTGCAGTCTTCTTAGGGCAATTTGTTTGCTGATGGGACTACCATGGCTGGACAACCTGTACACTTCCCCATGGCAACTGTACAGACTGTGGGTGGAGACAGAGAACTGAAGTGTCTCAACGCAGTTGGTGAGGGGTAGGCAGTTCAAACCCTTCTCGGGACAGTTCGGGCACCAACTGGTCGGCGTGGCTTTGTGGGTGCAGGGCAGGCAGTTTAGGCCCTGCTGCAGTCTTTGATCAGACCCGATACATCAGTTCAGTCTGTTGGGTCACTAACATCCTGGGGTGCAACCGGGCAGACATTAAACATAGCACATATACAAGAAACACACTTTCTGTACTAGGGGCTGGGTTTACCTTTTGCCAGGGTCAGGATGACAGGCAGCACAGCTTAGGCGGGCAGTCCCTACAGTCATCAGGTACACAGCAATTCTCAGCAAGCAGTCCAGGGAAGGAGTGGTGGCTGATAGGGTGACCAGGGCTTCCAGAGGGCATCTGAAGCCTTGGTCAACCAGCTTTCTCCAAGTGGGGTACTGGCCCTGTAATTCTCTAGGAGAAATCCTTTTTGATTGGTAGGCCTGCAGGGGCATGCCTGGGCTGGGCTCACACCCTCCACCTATGTATGAGGGATGGTAGCTGGGCTATGTAGTGGGCCCAGACTGAACTCCACCTCTAATTACTGCTTGGCCTGCAGCCTCACAGCACAGGGCCCCAGGCTTAGCTCCACCCCGTGCTCTCAGATGGAGTTCACTACCCACTACTGTGCTCCCTTCCCCTAATTCACTCTAATTCCCTCCCTTGCTGTCCCTCTGGCTGCCCTTGCCTCCTTGAGGTGCCATGCTGGCACCAACCCTACAGCCTGAGGCTTATGCCATGCAGTGACCCCTTATGATCTCTAGTGGGTGCTCTGCCCACTTGCTCGCCCCTCGCTTTGTCCCTAGATTTCCTTTTGGGCACTTGGTTCACTTAGTTCCATTCTTTTATGTCCCAAGCCTTTTAGGTGCCACCTCTAACAAATTTTTGGCTCTTGGCCCACTCACCGCTTAGCCGGGTCCTCCAGAGACTGGATTGTTTGCTGGGGAAGCTTGTGTGGAAAGTCTGGGAGTCCCACTCCCACCTGACACTCCAAATGCTCTGTGATGGCTGCAGGCACAACTACAGTGGTCCAGGGGCTGGTTTCTTCCTGGACACACTTTGTGGCTACACCATGTTGTCCATTCCTCCCATCAGGTCCCCTCCTGTGATGCAACGTGGACCACAGAGCAGCAGGAGTCCGTGGACACAGTGGCACTGCAGGCGCTAGCTGGAGGGACAGGGAGAGAGCATTCAGCTGGAGAGAAAAGCAGAGGGAGGACTGTGTAGTAGCTGGGGATTTGGGAGTAGCCCAATGCTGGCACACCAGCACCCTGCATGACCCAGCAATATGCCAAAATATGTGGGAGGTCATTGCAACCTTCCCAGGATGTGTCCCAACCAAGGACACTTGGCAGATGACAAAGGGAAATGAAACAATCATGACGTAACTCACACTGAATGTGGGGAGGGCAAAGGGGAACAGACACCCAAACCAGCAGATGGCCAAAGAAGGGACAGCTCACAGCAGAGGCAAGTCAGCCACTATGCAACAGGACTGAGAGCCAACTTATAGCCTTTGGAGGGTGAAGACCCGAAAACTGCAAAAAGCAGCTGCAGCGGTTGGCCAGGGTTGCCCCACAAGTGAACAATGGGGGTAATTAAGGACCTACCTGGACAAGAGGCCTCATGGAGAGGAAGCCTGAGGGAAGCCCACACCATGGATTAACTGCTGCTGGCCGGAGGACTGCTGCTATCTGACTGGACCCCTTCAGACTGGAGGATGTCTGCTGTTGCTGCTGAGGACCCCATGACCCTGGCTACAGAGGAGCAGCCACCAAGGGAGGTATGAACCCAAGCTTCAGGTAAGCCTCTAGGTGTCTGTACCCTTTGTGCTCTCTACTCTGTTAGCAACCCAGTCCAGAACTGCCTCTGGCTAGCAAGGGAGACCTTTTTCTAGCCTGGGGTTGGACTTAGCTTCTGGCCAAGTGATTGGGTCTCTGGGACATAGATCACCCCCTTGGGCTGATTTATGGCCCCTTCAGACATTGGCTGGAGCTCTGGCCTGGCCAAACAATGGCCAAGCCCACCAAAAATCAGGAGTGGGAGAGGGGACCAGGACAGGAAGTGGCCAGCCAGTCAGCACAGACAGCAAGTTGGATGACTGTAGTGTGGTGGGTGGGGGGTTAACCCTTTCCCTCCCTGCTATTCTTTCTGCTGCTAATGTAGCAACCATTGGGGTGCTACAATTCAGCCCTCTCTTAGCATACATGTCCCCATGTATGTGGCTGAATGACAGGCGACTTGCAGAACATAAGCAATCAAGTTACAATTACACACCAATACCCTGGTCTATGTAAATGCAGTAAGAACTACCTATAGCATGATAAACATCAGTAACACATTAGACAGTATCAATACCTTGGGCTACCTGTGGCTGAAGGCAGCATAACCCATTGAACAGGGGCTACTGCTTTTCTTTTGTTTCAGGCCCTCAAACAGGGTTCTATATCTCTGTAATGAGATGAGCGGGGGCTCTCCTGTGTAGTGCCCTGCGACCACCTTAGAGGCAGGTCATTGGGCAATGGCTCTACCATGCAGCGCTCCTGTGGCATGGCAGTGGGTTCCACCAATGGGGGTTCTTTGGGAACATTGACTGGGTCTGCCTGCCAGTCTCTGTGGCACAGTAGCTGGGATAGTGTGCACCCAGGGCCATAGGTAAGGGCTTGTTGGGAAAATTCCTGGGCCCTTGAATCCTTGTACCCGCCTCTTCTTGAGTTCTGTGTCTTCATGCTCCAGGTCGATGTCATGTGCAGGGGCATGGCTTGAAGGCACAGGGTTTAAGGATGTTGCAGTGCACATTGTTTTGCTGAGAGGATTTGATTCCAACTGTATTGGTACACAGGAAGTTCAGGAAAGGGGTGTCTACAATTAAATATGGGTTGAGCTCCCATTTGGTTTTGAGTTTGTGGGTGTTGTGTGTCCATCTTAGCAGGACTCTGTCTCCAATGGCAAGTGGTACAGAATTGGCTATATTGTCATACAAGTCCTTTTGTTGTTGGTGCGCTTTGTCCATGTGCTTGGAGACTAGTTTGCCTGTCAGTTTCAGTCATTTGTGGTGCTCTCAGAGCCAGACAGTCATTGGGGTGCTTTCTGGATGTGCTGGTACTCCTAGAACCATGTCCATAGTAAAGTCCATGATGCCCGAACAACAAGTAGTAGGGAGTGTGACCATGGAGCTGTGGGTGGTGTTGTAGATGTAAACCAGCTCTGGGAGGATGATGGGCCATTGCAGGTGTGTCTCATCCAGTAGGGATCTAAGCAGGTTTATGACAGTGCAGCTGGCATGTTCAAAGAGCCCATTGTTTGTGGGTGATAGGCAGTTGTTCATAGCTTGCAGTTTCCATACAGCCCACAGAGTTCTTGGAAGAGCTGCAATTCAAAAGAAGGACCTTGGTCAGTGAGAATTTTGGGAGGAACCCATACAGTTTGACAAAGTGATCCCAGAAGGCTTTGGCAGTGGTTTTGTTGTGATATCTCGGTCATGTACTGCCACCAAGAATTTACTGCAGTGATCAATGACCGATCAGGACGTGGGCTCACCCATCGCTGCTGGGGTCCAGTTTGAGGTGATCCTGGCAACTAGCTCTAGTGGTGCACTAGTAATGATAGGCACCAGAGGTGCTCGCTCAACAGAACCTGAGTTGCATTTCAGGCTGCATGGCTTACAGGCATTGCGCCAGTTTACAACATCTTTTCTCATGCCCACCCAGTAGAAACGCTGCCTAAGACTGCTTTCAGTTTTGTCACGGCCGAGTGTCCAGACCTGTCATGGAAAGCTTTCAGGATCACGGTGCAGCTTCTTTAAGCAGTATGATCTGGACCAGGGGAGATGGGTATTGGGACAGCAGAATCTTCGGATTAGCCTTCCTTGCAGGATTGAGAGGCATTCCCAGTGTCGAAGGAGTTCGAGGAGTTCCTCCGGTGCTTGTTGCCATGCCTTGGGTGAGAGGGTGTCCCCAGTTACCAGCATATCTTGCAGCTGGTTGAGGATCCAGCTTTCTTGCTGGATCTGGCCCCATTGGCCCTCATCTTGAGGAAGAGGGAAGACCAAGTTCTTGATTGGCATTTAGCCCTTGTGGGAGACTGTGACAGCAGGCTTGGACCACCTCGGCAGGCACAATGAGAAAGGTGGCATCTCTAAGCTGTCTTGTGCTGTGTCATCCCTTTCTGGTTCATCCACTGCAGGCAACCATGACAGGGCATCTGCATTGGTGCTGACGCACCCTGACTGGTAGGGGATGGTGAAATTGAAGTTTACCAGTCTGGATGCCCACCTCTGTTCCTAAGGCTTCTGTTTTCAGTATGTAGGTGTGCCAGGGGTTATTGTCTGAGTACATCAGGAATGGGGTAGCTGCCAGATAGTGCTTGATCTTTTTCAGTCACTGCCCACACCAGCTCCAGAAACTCAAGCTTGAAAGAGCTGTACCTTTTGTCATTGCAATCCAACCCTTTTAGCACTCAGCTGGTGTAGGCAATGACCCTTTGTGCCCTCTTGGACTTGAGACAGGACTACTCCAAGCCTGCAGTTGCTGGCATCAGTGTACACAATGAATGGTTCGGCATAATCGGGTAGGCAAGTATGGGGCCATGCTGAGATTACTTTCAGCTGCTGGAATGCAGTTTCTTGGGGCTCGGCCCTCACTGCTGGGGCATTACAAGGAGTTTTATGGACCTTGGGTCATCTGAGGAGCTCATGCAGTGGAGCTACAATTTTGGCAAAGTTCTTGATGAACCGCTGTAGTACCCCATGAAGCCAAGGAACTTGCGGACATCTCTGACAGTTTTGGGAACAGACCAGTCCTGCATGGCTTGAATCTTTTCTGGATTGGTGGAGATTCCTGCTGCACTGACAATGTGACCCAGGTAATTGACACTGTCCTTCAGAAGGTGGCACTTTGATGGTTTGATTTTGAGCCCATATGCTGAGAGCCACTCAAAGACTGTCTCCAGATGCTGCAACTGCTCTTGATAAGTGCTGGGGTAGACAATAATGTCATGCAGGTACAGCAGGATGATGTCAAATTCTGGTTGCCCAGGCAGTGCTCAATCAGTCGTTGGAAGGTTCCAGGAGTGTTGCACAGACCTTAAGGCATTCTGGTAAACTTGTACAGGCACATGGGAGTGATGAAGGCAGTCTTCTCTCAGTTCTCTGGGGTGATGGGCATCTGCTGAGATCCACTGGCTAGATCCAGGGTGGAGAACAAGGTTGCAGACTTCAAGGCAGCAAGGAAGTCTTTGATCCATGGGAGGGATAAGTATCTTTGTGTTTGACTTGGTTCAGTTTGTGGTAGTCCACAAAATTGAAGCTGGCCAGCTTTCTTCTTGACCAGCACTATGGGTGTGGCCTAAGGGCTGTGGCTCTCCTGGATGACTTTTACGTCCAGCATTTCCTTCAACAGGTCTTTGGTGGGCTGGTAAAGGCAGGGGTATGGTCGAAATCACTCTCGGATGGGGCATGGTCTCCAGTTGGAATGTGGTGCTGCACTGGGCTGGTGCATCCAAAGTCCAGTGGGTGTGGGGAGAAGGCCCGGTTGTGCTTGTGTATTAACTCCAGCACCTCTTGCCTTTGCTCTACCATGGTGGCAGGAGTTCCCAGGTAGATTTTGTGCAACCACTGCTCATGGCCGTCATCGTTCAGTACACCAGTGGCTATTGTGGCAATGGTTGCACCCACTGTGCTGGACGTATTTGTAGGTGAGGCCTCTATGATGCTGTCCAGATTAATCTGTACCAGCTGTCCAATTGGTTGGTGCCAGTAGAGGTGGACTGGGGTCACTCCACAGTTCAGAATCCTCAGGGTACTTTTCTAGTTTTCACCACCACCAGGCTCCAGGCAACAGCAATGGTGCTGTCCTCCATGTTGATGTAGGGTTCCTGCAGGGGCGAGGTAGTTTCTCCTCCCACCCTTCTTGGCCTTGCAGATGGCAAGCATCTCATGCCCTGGACTTAGCATGACAGGGCGGGGGTCTGCTACCCAGATAAGGCCTATCTCCTTGGTCAGTGGTGAACTGTTGGTGGCTTCAGATAATTTGAATGGCTTGTGCCAGACACGCCTCTCTGGCCTCAGTAGCTTGGTGACGAGATTTTTCAAGATGTGGATTAGCTCTTCATAGCAATTGAGCAGGCAATTCATCACAAGGATAACTGGGGATAGGCTATCATTGGCCGTCTGAGTTACGATGATGCCATGGTTGGGGTATATGGTTGCGTCCAACTGGACAGCTACCTCTCAGTAGCCATAGTACGGGATGCCGAGGCCATTTCCTTCAATTAGTTTGAGCTACTTTTGGGGTAGATTTTGAAGTGGTGCCTTTGGCCAGTGCTTCAAGAAGTACCTCCCTTGGATGGTGGACACCTGGGAGCCCGTATCAAGAAGTGCCATGAGTTTGACTCCATTGATCCAAACTGGTAAGATGGGTACCTTCCAACATACCTCGGCACTCTGAGTACAGATTTAGGCCCATCTTCTGTCTTCCCGAGGTTGGCTCACTGCCAAGAGGACTCTGCTTAAACTGGCCACTTCTGTGGACCGTTGGGAATACTCCCACTCTATGTGGTCAGCGACTCCACACCTGCAGATAGGCCAGCCGTGCTCATCAAAGCAATCAGTTGGTCTTTGTCCGGTGCCCTCTGGCCCCAGGCAGGTGGACACCTTCCTCCATCACCTTGGTCCTCTCTCTGGTCCCTCATCTCTTGCTTCATGTCCACCAGCTGCTAGGTTAGCTTGTCCACCCAGTCCTCCAGCTCTTGGGTGCAGTCCTTGGGCAGGGCAACCCCTCTGATGGGGCATTGGTCAGGTATCTGGGCCACTTGCTGTACTGCCAACAGGCACTTGGGAAGGTTGAGTAACCAGGGGTGAAGTTGCATTGGCCCACCACTGTTTCTGTCAGAAAGCATCCACTGGGGCCATGCCGTCAGAACCCACATCATTAGCAGAACATTGGTGTGCTGTATGCCAGCGTGACCTCATGAAATACCGCTGATTGGTGATTTAATGTAAATTGGGAACATGTTACAGTTGATCATGAATTGGTCAATTTATTTATTAGACTGGACCTAAGTCAGTTAATCAGTGGGGTAACCAGCATTAATAGCAATGACAGTGAGGCATCTTCATCCCTGGACTTGATTTTTACTACAAGAAAGGAAAATTATAAAATGAGTGGTGTTTCATTAGATACCTTTAGTGATCACCAGGGAGTGTGTTGATGAGCTAAAGAAAAAGGAATTAAATCTGGATATTGGGTTCCTGAAAGAATGTTTAGGCACTTTGATTGCATTGCCTTTATGCAGGATCTGGAAAATGTGAATTGGAGAGGATAGCTCTAATTACTACAGTAAATGAGGCTTGGCAGTAATTTAGGGAGGAATTTAAAGATATTTGTAACCAGCATGCACCCATGAGAAAGGTGTATCATGGGTTGAAAAATACTATCTGGTATAATGGGAATCTGCATAATCTACGTAAAAGAGAAACATCCAATAGCAAAGGCAAGGAAATCAAAGGCTCAGACAGATTGGGATAGTTATAGAGCCTTAAGGAATAAATATTTAAAGGAAGTAAGGAAGGCAAGGTAGATTATCATAAATTTGTATTACAAGATACACAATTTTCACATCCTGGTAAATTCTGGAACCAAATTCATAAATTACAAAATCTGGGTAAAAATGGTTATCCAAAACTTTTTGCATTAATGGCAGGGATATGAAACAGTGCTCTGAGGTGGCCAATTGTTTTAATGACCTACTGTATTTGTGAATATTGGTGTTGTAAAGGATGTAACAGAAGAAGCAATTTTAATTGGGGAACAAACGTTTTTTGACAACAAAGGGAGTTAAAACAGGTGTTTAATTTTGGTAAAATAAATATTAATGAGATAATGTTAGAATTGTTGAACATCAATGAAAGAAAGGAAATGAGATTAGATGAGATTAGTAGTAAATTATTGAAATTTGCAGCCCAGTTGTTGCCCTCCCTGACACAAATTTTAATCCATCATTACATGCAGCTGAAGAGCATGATGAATGGAAACTTGCTAAAGTAACTCCAATCTTTAAATCTGGTTCCAAAAAGAGATTAGTAATTATTGACCAATATATTTGATGCCAGTGGTAGCAAAGATTTGTAGAAAAAAGGTACTTAAGCAGGTTAAGCAGTGCATAAAAGAGCAGAGCATTTTGCATAGTAATCAGTCAGGCTTTAGAGAAAGATATAATACCCAAACTGCATTAATAAAAGTAATGGGATATTCAGATTGCAGTGGATAATGGATTATTAACAGGTGCAATTATGATGACTTGTCAAAAGCTTTCGATTCCTTAAATCATGGTATACTTATTAATAAATTGAAAAATATGGGATTTTCAGACAATTTTACGAGTGGAGTGCTGTGTGGGTGGATGTTTGTCTTTGTGTTTGTCTGTGTCTGTAGGTTAGTTTTGTGGATTTCCACTTAAATGTAAAAACTGTAAAATTGTCTTTCTCCTGTTTTGTACCTAAATGTATTCGTCTGAACCAATTACTGTATCAATGTACTGTTGTTACTTCTATTGTACTCTCCAGGGTCGTTCCTAAAATAGGCATAAAACTTGTCTAGTGTACTTACCCGTAAACAAAACTAAATAAAAATAAAATGTTGTAGACTGGTTTTCAATTACCTAAGGGTAGGAAACAAAAAGTGTTTTTAAACACATAGGCCCAGATATTCAAAAGAGTTGCACCATGCACAATAGAGTTGTGCCAAAAGCAAGTCCGAAAATGCATTCTGATGATATTCAGCGGGAGGCAGTTAAGCCCCAAATCACACTGAGAAACAGCACAATGATAATGAATGTATGCACAACTGAAGGGGAGGAACCATGCATAAATGGCACAGTGCGATATTCAACAACATGCCCCCATGTGCAATAGGGGAGCAAGCGAAGTTGCGCCATAGCTGAAATGAGCCAAAATAAAAGGAGCAAGAGAGAGGCACAAGAACGCCACAGGGAAGGCACATGAGGCTGAACCCAGCCAGAGAAACTGGGCAGGAGGGACACACAGGGCAGGCCAGAAAAGGGCACCTGGAACCCATAGGCTCAGGGGAAGGTGTGGGGAGCCACAGTGCAGAAGGGAAGTACTTGCCACACAGCAGTGAGGCCAGCACAGTCAGGTATTCCTGGTGCAGGGAAGTAGCAGCCAGGACAGTGGGGGAACACAGAAACAGCTGCCGGGGGTGAACACAAGCCAGGGACATGGCCAGTGCCACCATCCAGATGGAGGCAGTAATGAGGGAGGTGAGAAGGAGGGCAGCAGGGGGCGCGGCCGTGGAAGGGCCCGTCGGTATGCCCCCAACAGGCAGTACCAAGCCCACACCAACTTTGAGCTGTATACCAATCTGAGATCATGAGGCAAGTACCGCCTGAATTGGGCAATGTGAGGTGGCTCTGTGAGCTATGCAGTGATGTGATGCAGGCACCACACGCACGGAGCCATGCTCTGTCAGTAGAGACAAAGTGACAGCTTGCATGTGCTTGCTCGCCACGGGTACTTCCAGAGACCAACTGGGGACACCACAGGCATAACCCAGTCGGCCGCGGCAAGCCACCTCACCCACCTCAGCGCACTGCTGCCACATGCTGCAGAGTACATCCATTTCCCCCAGCACACCGCAGAGCGCACAGCAAACATACAGAAGTTCCACAGGGTAGCACGTATGCCTGGCATGCTAGGGCAATAGTCTGCACCCATGTGGCCATCCGAGATACACCTGGCCCCGAGGGGCCGATATAAATCACAAGGGCTATGCTAGCATCAACTGCCAGGTGGTGTGCGAGCCAGGGGCACATAATCAATGTCTGTAGCAACGCACCCTGGGGAGCACATGATGCCTTCATCTGGCACCAGTCAGCACTGTGCCACAGATTCGAGAGTGGGGATATCCCACTGGCCACCTAGTGGGTGAGTATGCAAACCACTCTGATAATCATAGGGCCTGGGGAGCATGATCAGAGGTGACATGGGTAGTGGCCTACATGGCACAGGAAGGGCAATGCTGATCACCAAACTAACCTCCACCCTCTACACACAGGTGACAGTGGATACCACTCAGTCCCTGGCTGCTCACACCTACCAGCAGCCTCGACCCCATCACAGCAAAGCTACAATGAGGCACACGCCACCACATGTAATGTCATCGAGCAGTGTTCAGGATGCTGAAGGCAGTTCCATTGCCTGACACCTCCGGTGCCCTTACAGTACAGCCCCTCAAAGGCCTGAGGGCTATTCCTGGCCTGATGCATTCTGCACAACATGGCCAATGAATGTGGGATAGCCGTACAGGTCGAAGAGGGGGCAGCGATCGAGGACGCCGGTGACAATGGTGATGGGCAGCCACCCTTGGGTGACGGGACTCCGACTGCTCGCTGGCAAAGCTGAACCGGACACCATCACGGAGGAGCACTTCAGCCCACCCAGGTAAGTCATAGGGCCATGTGCAATCACTAGTGGCTAAGGCACAACCCACAAACATGCATGGACACACACCAAGGGTACATGCCATCAAGGAACTGTCCGAGCATGGAACCACACACACTGCCAGGGATGGGTGAGGTCTAACATGTCATCGGACACACACACACACACACACACACACACACAAGCAGACCAGATATACACAAGGTAGGAGCACACAGGCCAGAATGCCACACCTAGCCACACATGTCCACAGACCACCAAGCCCACTGCCTGTCATTGTGCGTGTGTCAGATGCTGAGCACCATTTCACATTGGTGTACAGCACAATCCAGGCATCATCATGTGCCACGCAACTGTGGACAGCAGCTGGGAGGGTGTGCAGATGGACTGTGTGTCCATGTGCAGGGCCAGGTACCCACCGTGCTTTGCCCACTGAATGACACAATGCACACAGGGCAGTACCAGACAGTAGCCATTTTGGGAGACAGGTCAGTCACGCACATCAGTGCCCGGCCACCACAGATGCATGGGCTGCCCGCCAAGACCCACCAGCACTGACAGGCTGACCACTGGCCTCATGGGGTGGCACCAATGGTCCCCAGGGGTTCCACTCGCGTGAACGTGACCTTGCTAGCACAGGAGTCTGCAGCACACCAAATATGCCTGCACCAAGCGTGCTTGGGATGCCCACAGCTGAACCTGGTGTCGACAAGGATGGTGTCGCATAACCCGGAATGGGGTGGACAGTGCACTGCGTGGTGTCTGCAACACATGGGCAAATAACTGTGTGCCCATTGTGGCCATGACAGCAGTGAATGCCTGTGTCTGCCTGTCAATGTCAGTGGTCACATCCCTCTTGCAACCGGTCCATCCCTGCCAGGATCAGAGCGGTGTCTCTGCTGTGACACTCTTCTGCCCACTCCAGAGCCGCACGATTGCATCCACTGCCATCGCAGCCGCATCTGCTGGTTGACTGATGCTTGCAGTATGCAGGTGTGTTCATCCAAGAAGTCATCTGCCTGCTCTGCATCCTGTCCCTCAGGGTGCGCGGCCCTGATGCTCAGCACCCCTTGAGGGTGGGTGCTGCACACCAGGACCAGGTCTGGGCATGTCCACAGGTGGTGCACTGATGCCATCTCCTGACACTGTACCCCGAGCCCATTGGCTGACTGCTGATGCTGCCCCTCCAGCTGCCGCTCCCAGGGCTCACTAGTGCTGCTGCAGTGGCTGAAACAGTCCCACTGTCCTGTACACACACCAGTGCTTCCCACTGGTGCAGACAGGCACAGGCTGGGACTGTGATGACACGCAGGCCTCCACGGTGGCACCACCCACAGCCATGGCTGTGATGTTACCTGCTGTGTGGCCATCCTGTGGCACACACGCGTCACTGCCCATGGCGTTAGCGCATCATCATTGGTGACAGACCCGTCACCAGCCCATGTCACAGCATGCTGTCATCCGTGGATGTTGGCACCTGAGACACGGGCAGAGCCTCCTCCACCCCTGTTCCAACAACATCAGTCTGGACAGCTAGGTGGGCCACTGTCGCACTGAGCGGCGTATACCTGTGGAGGTGGATGGGCCTCCTCCATCTCCATCTGACTGGCCTCAGTGAACAGGCCCCACCACTGCTGACCCATGTAGATGCTCAGGATCTGTAAGGGAAAACAAAGTCACGTTACTGCATGTGACTTACCCTGCCCCCAATAGACAGACCATGACCTACCATGCAGTGATGGGCTACCACTGTCTGGAAGCCACCACCGAACACCTCAATGGCACAACGCTGCATGCTGCCAGCAACCCTCTCCTCCTGTGGGGTCAGGCGTGCACCTCCGGCTGTCCCCACCTGTAGCTCATGCTGTCCTGATGGCAGCCACCTTCTCCTTTATCCTCCTCCTGTCTGTGCCATCTTCTTCTTGCACTCCTGCACGGAGTGCTGGTGGCTGCCATGCAGGTTCATTGCACATGCCACTTCCTCTTATGCAGCAGCACAGGCCTGTGTTGTTCCTCGCTGTCCGCTGAGAAGCGGCTCCTGGTCCAGGTAGGCTCTCAAATAGGGCATTCCGCCTCGCCTTAGTGAAATTAGGCCTCCTCCTCCTCCCACCACTCTGTTCCTCCTCTCCCACAACTCGCCTCGGTCATGATTCAGCCTCTGAGAATGAAAGTTGTTACCTGTGACTGTGCAGTCCCATGCATGTCCCAAAATCCACAGTCCACACTCCCAAACAGCATGCAGCTCACCAATAGACTGCAGTAACCGACTATGGCCAGTGCAGCCCAATGTCGCACTTTTATAGCAACCCATGCAAATGAGGCTAGGCGCAACTTTAAGTGGATGCAAATTGCAGTGCTGTGCCATTGAATGGCTGATTAGCTGATTTGCATATGGCGGCTGAATATCGCGCTTTGCACACTTGTGTTGAACGTCAGTTCTGTGATATGCGCAGTACACACCTAACTGGCGCATGCCGGGTTGATGATGCAGGCGCCTGCTATGCTGCTGATGTGCTGTGCGCGGGAGGCAATGCAGGCACGGCCACCATTGTGCCAGTGGTGCAACAGCGATGTTCACCTATATGGCGGCGCTGTGGCACTGGGGCATCAGAGGCGCACTGAGGCAAACAGCGGTAGGTCGCACAGGAGGTAGCACACTGGCACCCAATCATGCTACACGCATTGGGTTCCAATTGCGCTGTGCCTGTCCGTGCGCCAGAGACCCTTGACCCTGTGCCCAACCTTTGCCCCTAGGCGCCATGCATCAGGCATGATGGTGCACCACTTATCGCTGTTCGGGTGACAGCTAATAGGGAATGACAGCGCTGTACCGTGCAGCATCTGCATGTGGTGGAACCGAGCTGCAGAGCACCATTTTGAACCTACTGAGCAAGAGAGATAGCGCGGAGGAGAGCTGCCAGTGGAGCCAGATTGAAATGGCAAACCTGGTTGCCATTGTTGAGCCACTTTGGCCCACTGTTTGGGGAGGCACCCTGGACAGGTCCAGGAGCCAGGTGTGGCAGGAGGTGGCCGACGCCTGGAGGAGGCCACATGAATGGGGCAGATGGCGGAGCAGTGCTGCCACAGGCACAGGGATCTGAGGTGGAAGGACCGGACCTGCTTGCCCACCTGCGGGCACATGCCAGGAGGCACGGTGCCACGGCCAGGTAGGTGTAACGTCCATACACTTTTATCTTCCATATGGCTATCACAGTTGCATGTGTCCGTAACATGGGGGACCATCCGGTGTTGGCAGTGGTGGTGTTATCAG
Organism: Neoceratodus forsteri; assembly: GCA_016271365.2. Classification (NCBI taxonomy): domain Eukaryota; kingdom Metazoa; phylum Chordata; order Ceratodontiformes; family Ceratodontidae; genus Neoceratodus; species Neoceratodus forsteri. Next base: position 424,447,892 of record CM057451.1, read on the forward strand.
GGTGTGGGGTGGGTGGGTCTGGCTGGGTGGGATTGCACACACATGGGGCAGGGGACTTTGCTAGAGGATTGTACTGATGTTCCTCTCTCCATGTTTGCACCTTGGGCCAGAAGAGAGACAGCTGGTGAGGGCGGTGGCACCAGCTGGAGGAACAGAACAATAGGAGGGTGAAGGTCCACAGCGGCAGAGGGACCAGCCTGATGATGGTGAGTGCCTTACCTCCATGATTACTATTGTATGCTGTGTACAGGGGCGGGCAGTGGGGCATGGCCACCATCCATTGACACAACTGCTATGCACGCAACTTGTTACAGTCAGCACTGTCCAGTGGCACTGCATATCTGGGAGTGCATCAATGGTGGTCCATGCGTGCACTGGGTACATGGCTGTGCCACTGCCTTTCACCACATAGCCATGTCACTAAACAGCCATGGTGGTGCTGTGCAGGACTTGGTTGGTGGGTGTGTGCAGTGGTCCGCATGGCTGTGTGTGCCTGGGTGGGCAGGTCTTGTGGACATGATCACTGTGGGTGGTCACACACCATCACAGAGGCATGTCCCATGGCCGTATGCCATGCACAGTGGGTGGGTGGGCTGTATGGGGCTGTGCATTCACACCTATTGACTCTGCTCCCTTGTCCTAGGTGTCTGGCAGCTGCACATGATCAGGGAGGCACTGCAGGAAATTCTCACCATGGCCAGGGCATCGCTGGACATCCTGCAGAGGACTGAGTGGCTGGGGGTCAGGCGGAGGCATGGAAGGAGCAGCAGCCGGAGCGGGAGCGGGCTCCACTGATCATCAAACTGCCCTGATTTCCCTTACCCCTGGACCCACCCTCACACTGCTTCTTTCCTGTACCATTTGTTCACTTCTGCCTCTTACCCACCCCCCACTTTGTTTGTGGCCTCCCCCACACATTGTAGATAATTGTATATAGTTTTGTTGGATGTTTTTAATACAATTCTTTTGATATGACTACTGTGGTGGTCTCTGATTTTGCAGCAGGCTATAGGTGCTCAGCTGCAGTGGTGTGCATGGCGTCAGGGGTGGTGCAGTCATGGGTATTGTGTGTGTCCGTGGGGAAGTGACTATGGTGCGGGAGTAGCTATCTGTCACTGTCTGTGGTGTGTGTGTTTGCTCCTGTGCTCTGGATGACTGTGTGCATTGGTCCATGGTGCATGCTCTGTGTCCATGGTGCACCTGTCAGCCTGTCCATGGCCTGTGCAGCTGACACCCTTGCATGTCTGTGACCTGCACAGTCTGCTGGCATGTCAGTGGTGGCTGTCCATGCAGGGCAGCCACTGTACCCGGCCACAATGCTGGGTTACCTCTGTCATCGGTGTGGTGCATGTCTGCCTCAGATGACACTGTGGCCTCCGCTGTTGTTGTCCCACCTCCATGCTGTGGCTTGTGTGTGTTGCAGGGATGTGCACCACTGTCTGTGACCCGTGCTCTGGGCAAATGATGGTGGCTTACAGGTCCACAGTGCCTGCACAGGTTGGCTGGCACTCCTGTGCCATGGAGAACTGCTGGCCGTGTGTACACAGTTTCCATGGCCCCATGCTGGAGAGCTTGGTTGCCCCGCTACTGCTTCCCTGTGTTGGTGTGCCCTTGGGTATGGGTGGGTGTTTGTTCATGCACTGTGTTGCATCCGTGTGGTATGCTTCCATGCATCACTGTGGGTGTCTCGCGCTGGCTGTTGTGGCCAGTGCTGGGTCGGGTGTGTCCTTGGGAGGGTGTGCAGGGTGCTGTACCACTGGTGGCGGGGTCGGGCATGCCCTGTCATGTGTGGGTACCTCGTGTGCTGACGCATGGTCAGTCTCTCCAGCTGTACCTCAGGGGACTGTGCGTGGTGGCTGTGTATGCCGTCGTTGCATCGCTGTGTGCTGCCACCTGCTGATGGGTGCTCGTGGACGGGCTGCCTTGCATGGTTCTGTGGTGCACAGGGCTGCATTGTCACAGTGGGGGTGGTGGCATGCATGGGGTATCCTGCACTGGTTGACGCTGCTCCTGGGCAGGGTGTCTGGGGGTCACAGTGCAGGGTGTGCTCTGCATTGGGGATGGTGTGGCGTGAGTGGTCGGCCTTCCTTGTGTTCCGTCACAGCTTGCCAGGGGTGTGATGGGACACCATGGCCCAGCTGTGGGTTGGTTGCTTGTCTCCATGGGCCAGTGGTTTTCCAGCCCTCCCAGTTGTGCAGTGCATGGGGTGGGGGACAATGTCTTTTCTGCTGTGTGTTTCTCTGCCCATCTGTGGCATGGGTGGTGGGCCCCTGCATCCCTGGTTGTGCTGTTGCATTGCTGCCCCTGCTGGGGGTGTCCCTGGTTGTGCTAGGGCATCTGGACTGCTCAGCTGAACATCCTTGTTGCGCATGGCGCATCAGATATGCTCAGCTTCCTCCCTAGTTGCACTATGGTGCAGGTGGTGCGATATTCAGTCATCGGCTGTAGGTGCATCTTGGCCAGCGCAGTTTTTGAATATCGGCCTCTTGCACATGGGTGCAATGGACTTGCACTTGCTCCTGCTGTTGTGCACTTTTTGGGTGCAGTTTGAATATCTGGACATATTCTTCACAGACTTTAGTCAAATAGTGTAGGGTACCCCAGGATCAATCCTGGGCCCCTTCTATTTAATTTATATACAAATGACTTGAATTTAAACAAGAAAAATTAATATATCATCAGTACACTGATGACATTATTACGTATGTTTCAGGAATTTATTCTTATTGTATACAACACATTACAATTAGCATTTGATGATATACAGAATTACTGTATTAAAATAAACTGTTATTGAACACTACTAAAACCAATGTAATATTGTTTCAGCAAAAATAAAGACCCATATATTAGAAAATCCTTGGAAATAATAGTGAGAGATGGTTCTATATTACAGCTGGTAAATGAGTATAAATACTTAGGGTTATGGATGGACTAAATTGTAAGTGGTCCTTTCATATAGATAATTTGGTCAGGAGGCTGGGGCAACAGCTGGGGATGTTGTATAGAATAAAATAATTTCTCAAGGAACATCAGGTTGCATGTGATAAATACTATGTTAGCGCCAGTGATTGATTATGCTGACATAATATATGGGGGGCAAATAAAACTGATTTAAAAAATTATACAGTATATACAACAAAATGACTAGGTATAGTAGAGGGCACATAGACTTACACTCATTGCAGTTGTATAGATATGTAGTATGGGATCATTTGCATAACAGAAGAAATCAACATATAACTAAAATCATGTATAAGTTCATAGAAAATAAATTATGAATACACTACTAAAGATCTAAAATTAAAAACCTGATCGAGGGTTTGAGATCAGCCCAGTATATAGAGTTTAAAGTGCTAAAGTGTAGGACAAAATGTGGGTGTGCAATGCTGTTTTACTTTGGTCCAAAATTTGGAATAATCTACCTGTTGACCTAAGATCCTACCGTATAAAGTAAGTTGGACTACGATTAGGCAGTGGTACCATAAACAAAGTGATGAACTGCATGAATGTTGCATAGCACTGGAAAATAGATACATTTTAACAGAAGGGTAATCAGTGATTAGTGGGATGTGATTTGATAAGTGGAAATGTATTTATCATGTATATGTATATTTGTATTTTTGTATGTCTTGAAAATGTTCACCCTAGACTGTAACCAGGTTATGCACTTTAGAAGGTGTCCCTTGAAAATGGGCGTGCTTGTGTACTCAATGGGATTGTTTACCTTGTTCATTTATAGATGAATAAAATCATTACTACTACTACTACTACCTCCTCAGTTAGCCGATGATCCCCCAGGATCCGGATTACCTTCTCCTTAAAATCTAGGAAAGACTCCTCAGGTTCATGTGACTAGAGTATCCAGAGGTCCTTCCTCTGAGCAGCATTGTGCACACCCTCAATTAACTTATCCTGCACTGCTTCTGATCCTCGTGCTCTATGGCCTGGACGGCCTGTTGGAGGCAGAGTGCAAACTCTTGTAGGCTATCTCTTGGTCCCTGGGTTCAGGAGGAGAAGAACATCATCTTTAGTTGGGACAAGGTTCGGATATCGAAGGTCTAGCCCAGTTTGGTGAGAATTCTTTCAGCCGTGTCCCATTCCCTCTCAGGCCAGCTGGTGACCTCTCTGTGTGCTGTGCCTCCCAGCTGTCCAATCAGGACCTCCACCTTCTGGTGTTCAGGGATTTGGTACAGTCAAAACATGGCCAGCATCCTATTTCAGAACTCTTCTAGGCTGGTTCCCTTGGGGTTGGTAGGATCTGTGGTATACTGGGGCAGCTGGGGGCACCAAAGTAATAGGACATTGTGAGTGCTGATCGCTGGTCTCCCGCTTCATCGCTAGAGTTGGAGTGGTAGCTGCTTCCCATTTTGGAGCTATCCGTGGACACGTGGACCTGCTTTGGACTCCTTTGGACCATGCTCACTGCATCACATTTTGTGGTGACTGAACTCAGGTGGGTGATTCATATCTTCTAGTCAAGAAGAGGCAGACACAATGGTTCCAGATGCAAACAGATAACTTTTATTATGAGCAGCCACTGATTCCACTGTAAAGCAATAGATTAGGTGACTGTCATGCACAAAACAGTGTTTAGCAATGGGAGACAATGATACAGGTCTAACAACAGTAGCTATAAAAATAAACAATCATACATCTGTTACCAATGTGCAAAATACCTCTAACAGGGTCATCCAGTGCCCTACATCTGCACAAGTCAGTACTAATACTTTATCAACACCTAACCACCTTGGCCAAGGGTAATTAGAAAAGCACACCAGTTATAGTCCTACAGTCCCTTAGGAGGAGCAGTCTTGTTGGTGCAGCATAGGTGGTGGCTAACTAGCTTTGAATAATGGAGTACAGTACCTGAGTGACCGATTGGTCTTGTTGGCCAGAAGGAGTGCTGTGAAGAAAACAAGCTGAGGATGAAGATGAAGAGGATGCAGGCTGGTCTGGAGCTGAAGGTGCAGGTGATGAGAGGATGGAGGATGGTTGAGGTGATGTCTTTCGATGTCGGGTCCACTGGCAGGTTCTTGACTTGGTGTCACCCTCCAGGGAAGAAAGATATGGCCACCTCAAAAGAGCAAAGCAAAAACAGGGCAATTTCCTACTTACATACTTCAGAGGGCACCTCACTGCTGTATGCGGGGTGGCTCTTAAGCTGAACAGACTGAGGGGTTACTGACTACTGTTATGCTAGCTAGGGCAGGCCTTCATCATCTTTGGTGGTTGCTGGCAAGCCGGGTGGAAGGCTCTGGATACTTGGCTGAACGGCGGATTATCCCTGACCTCAGGGGTGCAGGCGATTGCAGTCTTCTTTTGGCAATTAGTTAGCTGATGGGACTACCACTGCTGGGAAGTTCGTCCACTTCCCACAGCAACAACAAACACTAGGGGTGAGAGAGAGAACTGAAGTGTCTCAGTGCAGTTGATGAGGGGCAGGCAGTTTGAACCCTCTTGGGACAGTTCGGGCACCAACTGGTCGAGGTGGCTTTGGTGGGTGCAGGGCAAGCAGTTTAGTCCCTGCTGCCATCTTTGATCAGAACCCGATTCAATCAATTCAGTCAGTTGGGGTCACTAATGTCCTGGGGTGCAACCTGGGCAGACATTAATAACAGTACATACACAACAAATACACTTTCTGTATCAGGGGCTGGGTTTACGTTTTGCTAGGGTCAGGGTTACAGGCAGCACAGCGTAGGCCGGGTAGTCCCTACAGTCATCAGGTATACATGCAATTCTCAGCAAGCAGTCCAGGGAAGGAGGAGGGCTGATAGGCTTGGTCAGGGCTTCCAGAGGAAACTAAAGCCTTGGTGACCAGCTTTCTCCAAGTGGGGTACTGGGCCTTTAAACTCTAGGGAAATCCTTTTTGATTGGTAGGCCTGTAGGGGCATGCCTGGGCTGGGCTCACACCTCCACCGATGTATGAGGGATGGCAACTGGGCTATGTAGAGAGCTCAGACTGAAGTCCGCCCCTAATTACTGTTTGGCCTGTAGCCTCACAGTGCAGGGCCCCAGGCTTAGCTCCACCCCTGTGCTCTTGGCCGGAGTACACTGCCCACTATTGTGCTCCCTCTCCTAACTCACTTTAATTCCCTCCCTTTTACCATCCCTCTGGCTGCTCTTGCCTCCTTGAGGTGCCGTGCTGGTACCAACCCCACACCCTGAGGCTTACACCACTCAGTGCCCCTTATGATCTGTAGTGGGTACTCTACCCACTTGCTTGCCCTCGCTTTGTCCCTCATTTCCATTTTGGGCACTTGGCCCACTTAATTCCTTTCTTTATGCCCCAAGAGGCCTCATGGAGTGGAAGCCTGAGGGAAGCCCACACCATGGTTTAACTGCTGCTGGCTGGAGAACTGCTGCTGCCTAGCTGGACCCCTTCAGACTGGAGGATGTCTGCTGTTGTTGCTATGACCCCAGGACCCCTGGCTGCAGAGGACCAGCTATCAGGGAACTACGGACCCAAGCTTCAGGTAAGCCTATAGCCATCTGTACCCTTGTGCTCACTACACTGTTAGCCACCCAGTCCTGAACTGCCCTCCGGTTAGCAGGGGAGACCCTTTTCTAGCCTGGGGTGGACTGGGCTTTATGACCCCTTTAGCCATTGGCTGGAGCTCTGGCCTGGCCAAACAAAGGCCAAAGCCTGGGAAAATCAGGAAGGGAAGGGAAGTGGGAGAAGAGGCCCAGGACAGGAAGTGGCCAGCCAGCCAGCTCAGACAGCAAGCTGGATGACTATATGTGGGGTGGGTGGGGTTAACCTTTCCTCCTGCTGTCCTTCCTACTGCTGATGTAGCAACCGTTGGGGTGCTACATAACTATCTAGAGTAAGCATTAATTTACTACATTAGTAGTTGCTTTGTGGATGTGTTATGAATGTTTCTGTTGTCTAATAATATGTTATCCCAATCCTACTGAGCAACCTTAGTTATAGAAATTAAAGTGGATTCCCAGGCCCCTGCTAACTGTCACCATTTAGCCAGCCTACTTAGGACAGCAGGAATCTACCAACGTTCTCTCTCAGTGTATCGATGAGCTGTTAACAGAAAACCTTGGTTGACTGTTACTCCCTTGTGCAGTAGCAGGCATTGGCAGCCAAGAGAGTTGTTGAGGTGGCAGTGACATTGGCTGATACAAGTAAAGCTCGTTAAGTAGTGAGTTGACCCACAGTGTGTTCAATCATATGCTGGTGCTGCACGTCAATAACTCAGTTGCTGGTTCCACCTAGGGATGACTACCTTGCAAGATAAATTAGTGCTGTTCCAGTGCCACTACCACTCACTACTTGTGTTCCTCTGTGAACCAGAAGGTGACAGTGTTATTCTTTAAAGATACTGATGCACCATCTCTTATCGCACTTCTGGTTCTATATGGCTTGTAGATTAACACTTGGGTGCAGTGCCATTACATGTCTAAATTTTGCATGAGTTCCACTTCAAGGATAAAGTAAATTGCTGTACCAGCATTATTTTACAACACACAGAAATAGTAACTCATCCAATCACCGAATTACATTTTGTCAAGGCCCCAAAATTGCAACACTACATCCATGATTTCCTGTAGTCCTCAGACTCAAGGTTACTCAGCATGATGCTGCCAGTGCCAAACATAAAATCACACCACACCTTTGCCCTTCACAATGCAAAATTAATTGTCCCATAAAGATAGCCACTTTTAGAAGCCACATCTCCAATATTCATCACTTGCCCCACCTGTCACAAAGAACATCAGAATTTATTTCCTTTTGGTTATGACTCAGACCAAGATAGGCATCAATGATGCATACTATTGTTTGGTGGCATGTACCAGGGTTTAGGGAACACATCCGGCAAAATATCTGGAAGATGCATTTTGCAAGTTCAGCTGAACTGATTCCAGCTGGATAATGACACAGTCAGGGAAAACCATGAGAACATAGATGTTACACTGAAACAGTTTTGATTCAATGAGTTAGATTTTCAGTGGTCGCTAGACTGGCACAAGCTGTGGCAAATTGCAGCTTGTTTTGAAGCCAGGTAAACCAGGGTCCCTGCACTGGATTCAGTAAAATTCTGTCACAGAAGCTAAGATCCCTGATCTGCTGCATGTGGACCCATGCACCAAACATGTGGCGATGGACAGAGATTGACAGAGGCTGCCAGCAGACCCTTGTGGTAGCTGTCCACATGCAGCACCTGCCGCCATATTCCCAGACTGCTGTGCATCTGAAGATGTGGCACATCCTGGGTCCCAGGTGGCATCTCGATACAAGCACAGCTGTGGTCTGCCTATATCCTGGTAACAGTGCCCACCATGGAGAGTCCAGTGGTGACAGCAGGTCAACATACCATAGCAGACCCCTAACACTGAGTCTGCACCAGGATTCTGGCTGTCATGGCTGCTCAGTGTGACCCCTGCCATAGAACTGCACCACACTGTGTTATCCTCAGCAGGATAGGATGGCAGGATGGGCTATGTCATGGAGGTGGCAACTGACGGGAGACCTGAAGCCTGCTGTTCTGGCAGGTACTTCAACTCCGGAGGTGTCCCCACCCTGTCCCAGACTCAGTACACAGGGCACCAGTTGCCAGGTGCTCTCAAAGAATTTGTACTGTGACATGGACTGCCAATGCATGGACCCACTCCCACTGAAGGCAATGATACCCCTTGGAGCACTAAGATGAGCCCACAGCCTGTACACTTTCCCATACCAGCTACAGGATGGTCCTGCCCACAGTGTCCAGATCACTGTGAGGGGGATGACTGCTGCCTTAACCCATTGGATATGTTGTGGCACCAGTGCAGCCTGACCACATCCTAGTACAACTGTTGGGCAGCCAGACAATAGTTGAAGAGTTCCTAGCTGTCTCCAGAGTAAAGGTCATGGGTTCATGAGCCATGACACTCACTCCAGCATGCCACCCTGTCCAACCCCATGTTGGGGACAATAGCCTGTCTGTGCCCACAGATATGGTGTTCAGGGCATTGAGCATGCATGTTGCCATTGGCACATGGCCAAATGCACCGATGACATCTGGAGTGTGGGAGGGTTTCCTCCCCATTCATGCTGTGTGCTGCATGCAATGGACACCTGCACGAGACCTTCTGAATTTTGCATTGTCAGAGCCATGGCTGGTGCACAGGGTCTTTAGACCAACACTGGTTGGTCTAGCCATGGCAGATGCTTATGGCCTGAATCTGGCTTTGTGAATCCCATTGTTGGGGATATGGCAGCCCAGTTGTGGTGCAAGCCCCTCAGCACAATGGTGCAGCCTCACTAATTGCTGCAATCCCAGCACAAGGGCTCTAGCTGGTGCTGCAAGCACTGATTGGAAATCAGGAATGACACAACTTGCATCGCAGTAGTCCCTTGGCTCATATCAGTTTGAAGCATGCACATTGCATCATTCCTGGTCCTTTGAAAATCAATCCCAATGTCTAATATGCTATTTGCTTCATTTGTACAGCTAAACTAGCATCACCATAGATAAAGAAGCAGGGATTGTTCTAGTACCATGATTTCTTTCTCCATCTAATTTTCTTGGATGTGCATTTCATTTTGAAAGTGAAGCAAATGCAAAATTATTGCTCTTGGTCACTCTCTGGCAGCTGATGTCAGGTGAGGCACTTTTGTGAAAGCTTTAGGGTCTACAGTATGTACCTCTATTTGTTTGGGGCCAGAAAAGTTCATGAATAGTCGCTGAATGATGTCTATGGTATCTCACCCCTCAGTCTTCTCTGGAATACTAAACATCCATAGACTACTATGTCCACAGTTGTACTGATCTTCAATTCTGTCTTCTAAATGTGCCACTTTGCAACTCTGATTCCTCTTTCACAGGTCTGTTCTGAGTAGAACTGTCTCCTCACTATATACCCAGTATGGTGGTTAAGGGTTGTAAGTCAGCATAAATTATTGAAAAATATGAGGCAAAGTTGGTCAAGGCTGGAAGTATAGCCTAGAGGTTAGAGTATTGAGCTGTGAATAAGGCTGGTATACCCAGCAGACTTGAATTTGATTCTCACAACCTCCAACTGCATATTGTGTGACTCTAGCAAGTCAATTGACCACCCCAGTGCTCAGAAAACAGATGTGCAAGAACAAGGGGCAAAATTTGAAGAGGGGAATGGCTCAGAGGTAATGTGATGAAGCATTATTTCATGGAGAGGGCTGTGGATCCATGGAATAGACTTTCTGAGGAGGTCAGGGAGTCAAAAACAGTGGGGAATTCAAGAATGCATGGCACAGACATAAGGCAATTCTAGTGGGGGTAGGAGGAAGTAAGCTGTTGGTTAACTAGGATCTGCAGCTTATCCATTAGGTAGGAAAATGGACTGACTAGGTGAGCCAAGTGGTCCTCATCTGCCATCAAAGTCTATGTTTCTATGTTTCTATGTTTCGGGGTTGCCCTAAAACAAGCACTTGTGCCTAGTTGGCCTTACCTAGTTACCAAAGCATAAAAATTGAATTTAATTGATGAGAGTTCAGCAGAACACTGGCCATTCACCTGCATGATGCTGGTCATTGAGCAAGGAGAGATGAGGAGAGTCCATTGTATGTCACTTAGGTGCCTGTGTCCTCGATGAATGAGGCAGGGCCCAGCATTTCCTTATAGAAGCAGTGAAAATATTAAATCCATCTATGTTGGTCTATCAGGTAAGAGACTGGCAGCAAACTACCTCAGTTCAGTTCAGGTTAATTGGCTCTGCTCCCTATAGTCTTCCCTCACCTTCTTCTCCATTGATATCAGATACCTGCCATTATGCTTCACTTATCTTCAAGTTCAGGCTTCACTCAATTACTGCATCCCTTTCCCTTTCTCTACTGAAATCAACTGAAGAACAAGCTGCCTTCTCTTTTAACTTCCTTAAACTCTTGTAATGCCTTCCCCTGACCATCCTCGCTACATCTTCTCTTTATTCCATAAGTCTCTTCTCTGTGACTTCACAGCACACTCCTGCAATTGCTCCTGACTCCATCTCATGAGTTGCCATTTACCACCCTCCAGACTTTGCTCTCCCTTACTCTGCATTTGCACCACTGCATTCCACCCAAACACAAATTCCCCAACTTATAACAATTGTTCCAGCTCTCTACTTGTAATGCTTTTTGCACTTTTTGTATCTGCTGGATGTCTAGTCTGCCCCATCTGCCTCTTCTCCCCAGCCCCACCACCCCACTATCTCTGGGACCTACCCTGACTGACCCATTTAAGTGCCACACTGATTGCTCCTGTGGTGGAACTTCCCAGGGCCCCAAGCCTGGGAGGTGTTTAAATCAGATGCAGGTTTGGGAGCCTAGTGGGTGAGTGTGTAGCTCAGAAGGAGAGGCAGGCATCTGCCTGCCAGCCAGGTTTTTTCTGATTTTGTTGGGATCCCAAACCCTTGAATGCTCCATGGAGGAGGCAGCATGATGGATGCACAGACATGATGCCATCTTCTGTAGGTAGTGTCCCCACCCTGAACTGCTGTTTCTGCCTGTTCTACAACCTATGATCACCTAGGTGGTGATATCACAGTGGAGCAAGCAACCTCCCTCCAGGGAGGAGAGCGTCCTCTGGGACGCCAATCCCCTCTCTTCTGGCTGACCCGTGAGCTGCCCTGGATTGTTCCTGCGTCCAGGTCACTGGTGTGATGGCAGGTGAAGCATACAGTAGGTGCCCCAGCACTCCACACCACTAGGCCAGCTGCATTTTTCACTTTTGCAAATCGTATTTAACATATTTTCCTTAATGTATTGTTTTGCATTTCTCAGCACCTAGCATTTGCCTTTCACACAACTGTTAATTTCTTGTACTTACTGCACCTTGTTATATTGTTTCTACCCTTCTACCCCCCTTCCCAGGACTCATCTGGAAATGAGTTATTACCAGACCAATATGTCTTTCATGTAAAGGTAGGAAACAAATAAAATAGTAAATAAAATTGATCAGTCACTTTTCATATTATTTTTCCATTTCATTTTCCATTGTTACATGTGTCCAGTACTGGGCAATTACTATTCGTTATTACAATTTAAAATGCAACACACATTTAAACATATATCTTCAAACATATTAATTTAGAAATAATATTTATATAAAGAGCAGTCTCCAGTAAAAGGACATTTTAAGGCTGTGCCTCAGAGGTTTAGCAAATAAATGCTCACATTTAGTAAGTCTTTTTGTAAGTTTAATAGCAGCAGAATACTGTTTCTATGATCACAAACCAGAGCTAAACCAAGAGAACAACAACACAGTTGAGTGTGTCACATAATCTCCAGTTTTTCATTTGTTCATAGCAGTTTCATTTTTTGATAAGAATTTCATAACAGTAGTCCAGTTAATCTCCAGAATCATATCTCCAGTGGGCAATTTAGGAATATGGACCTGCTGTACAATATGTATTCAACCATGGGTTATAATTGATTTTGACTACCAGTTCTTCATTAGTTTTAGTCTTCCTCAGATCAATGCTGTATAGTAGTTGTTGTGGAGGGAAAGACATGATTCCCCTGTGGTGCACTTCAGGGAGTCATGGTTTAGAATGATGCCATTCTTTTAAAATCTACATGCTGAATTTATGGACTCTCAGTATAAATTAGCATATATATTTTCAACTTGAGGAGGACTATCATTTTAATAATTGGTTAGACAGTACAATGTGTCTACCTGACTGCATCCTTTGCTACCTAGAGTAACCTCAGATGGACAGTTCCACATCTATAAACACACATTCAACCAGCAATCTCATTTTTTTATCCAGTCTAAATATTACTTAATCTATATGAATATTGAATGTTTTAACTTAAAGCTGTTTTTCCTGACACCTAACTGATATGAAGTTGAGTTGAGTTGAGTATGAGGCACGGTTCTCTTGTTACTGTACAGTTTTACATTTATTTATTGTGAAATCATATCTGATCAGGCATTACATTAACATCCACTCAAGGGCACAAAGCATTCAAAGATTATTCTGTCTGTTCACAAGACAGCAGTGATACTGAATGAACAACATCATGTCTTAAATACACCACATACATTAGATGCAGTTACTTTAATGATTATAATTTTAACATTCTGTTTCCTTTACATGCCATTTTAGCACTGCTTAGATCATTCAGGCGGTTTATTTAATTTTATGTGGGTTATCTGGAGAGACATATTAAACCCAGGTTCATATCCAGGTAGAACCCTGGGGCAGTTATTACTTATTTATTTATTTTATTTATTTGTTGACAAGTTAAACAGGAAAGCACAATGAACAAAGTTGCTCATCTCCCAGTGTGACCTGGGGAGAAGGGATACAAAGTGGATGAACAGTAATACATTCAAGGTGCATGAGACAACAGTTACATATGGTGAACAAAACAGTAGGCAATTAACAATTGGCAATTTAGTGTAAGTGGGAGGGAACAAGAGAGCAACACAGGCATGTATCTTATACAGAAGATAAATAACAAGTAGTAAGGGTACAATTAGGTATAGACAGAGTAGAGAAATTACAGTAGATGGGACAGGTACAGGGAGAAGCAAAAGTATTATTATGTATTAGCTTTAGGTGATTCAGCAAAGTGCCACGGGAGAAGGGACTGGGACAGGTAGGTGATAAGTGCCATAGAGGGAGAGGAGGAGGAGGGAGGGGAGTGTTGAGGAGGAGTAAAGCCAAACTCATGGGCCCTCCAGGACATTGAAGAACCCTGCAAGGGCAGAGGACTGCTAGAAGAGGTGGGGATTTTCAAGGGAACTTGAAGTTTGGGGCTAAATAATCAAGTGCAGTGTGTGTGTGAAGAAAGGGGGGAGAGGCAGGAGGGAAAGGGAGAGCCAGGCCCAAGGGCCCCTACATAGTATGCTGGGAAGATGGGCCCTATATAGATGCTGGAAGGAGGGAGGGGAGTGAGCCCAGCGGTCCTCTAGGATGCTGAGAACCCCTGAGGGGCAGGGAAGACTGCAGAGAATGGGGGATTTAAGAGAGTGCCAAGGGAGGGATGAATTTGGAAGAAAGGTATCTAGTACTATGGGCAGAAAGGGGGAAGAAGAGGGGAAGAGGAGGAGGGGGGAAGGAGCTAAGCTTCCAAAGGACCCCTTCAGGATGCTGAGAACCTTGCAAGGGGGTATGGTAGGCTACAAAAAATATAAGGAAGGAAAGGTAGGCTAGGAATAGATATGGTTATGGGTGAAACTAGACCTACCGATGACATGGTTTAGGAGGGTCATGACATGAGCAGCCGGATGAAAGGTATTGTGAAAGGCTGAACTGATGGAGTAGGTGGAGGAGGAGGAAGGACTTGAGGAGGAGGGAGTACCAAATTTTAAGCAAGCAGTATGAGAAGCCTTATTAACAAATGAGGGTGGAGCCCAAGGATCACCAAAGTCACATGAGTCGGTGGATCTAAGGGAATGAAAGGGAGGTGGAGGAGTAGTAAATGAGGAGGAGATGTAGGCCGGATTTCACCCAACCAGTGTTTGGAGGTGAACAGTGGGATAGACATCTGTTTGTGAGAAAAGGGAAGGACTGTGCATGGTAGAGATCACAATGATGAGTGTGAGAAGGGCATCAAGGGCAAAGGGCGAGAAAGAGTGGAATAGGGTGTCCAGTCTGGTCAGGGAGGATTTGGGAGCAACACCATAGATTACATTACAGTAGTCGAAAATGGGAGGATCACATTCTGGACAAGTTCACGCCTAGCGCAGGAGGGATGAAACTATGGTTCCTGAACACAGCACCAAGTTTGGGGTGCAGTTTTTAGGATGGCATCAATATGTCCAGAGAGGTCAAGGTGTTGGTCAAGCCAAACCCCAAGATAACTTAAGGAGGAAGTGTACTTTAAAATAGTCCCATCCAGGGTGTGGAAGGAGGGAGGCTGGGGACCCTAGATAGTCTCTGCCTAGTGCCAAAGGTCATGGAGACAGTCTTCATGGCATTAAGAAAGAGGTGATGGTTAGCAAATCAGAGCTGAATTTTGTTGAAATCATGCTGCAAGCTGATTGTAACCTCAGCAGGACTTCAGCCAGAAGCATACAAGACCGTATCACTGGCATACATGTGGATGGAGGAAGAAAGAGAGCAGACTAATGGTAGCCATTTAGGACAGCTGAGAATAACAAAGGACCAAGCACCAAGCCCTGTGGAACTCTTGTGGTAATGGGGGCCCAGAGATCCTAACTGATTCAAGTTCAAGTTTATTGCAGGAAAACTCCGTTGAGCAAGCTCATTCACAAGGAGGTCCTGAGACGGCATACTGTCAAATACATTAAGAGAATTACATGATATTACATAATGTACGTTCTACCAGTGAGGTAGGCTCTGAACCAGTTAGTGGCAGAAGAAGACAGGCCTGCTGAAGAGAGAGAGTCCAGGAGGAGGGTGTGGGAAACAGTACTGAACGCTTTGGTAAGATCGACAAAATGGCTGAGGTGATAAGGCCATTGTCAATCCTAGTTAGGATAGAGTCAGTGAGTCGGAGTGGGAGGTAGTAGTGGGTGATTTTTCCTGAAACCTGATTGGAATGGGGTGAAAAAGGAGGAGTCAGATAGATAGGAGGTGATTTGGATAAGAACTAGGTGTTCTTGAAGTTTAGTGAGGGTAGAAAGGAGGAGATGGAGTGATAATTGCTAGGGTTAGAGTGCTCCCTTCCTTTGGGTAAGGGAAGACCACAGCATGCTTCCAAGAGGTGGGGACTGAGCCAGTAGAGAATGGGGCAGGGGTTAAGAGAGAGAGAGCTTGGGTCAAGGTCATCTGGGAGGAACCTTTGAAGGGTTGATAGGAAGCAGGGCATTTAGATCACCATCAGTGGTGATGATAGAGAAGGAGAAGGAGGCGAGAAAGGATGAGGGACGGCTTTGAGTAGGAGGAGATAGGAGGTAAGAGTAGGAAGGGAGGAACCTTAGTAACTCAGCAGCGCATGTGGTGTAATAGGAGTTAAATTCCACAGCCACTGTGATTGGATCAACCACAAGAGTGTTTATTTTAAGGACCGGGTGGAGGGTGGGATGGGGTGTGAAGAGGCATGAACTACCTACCAGAATTTTGATGGAGTATTAATGTTTATGAGCAAGGCTGACTTAAAGTATTCAGACTGCTCATCATGTAGCCTTGGTGAAGGCATTTTGAAGCATACGGTATGTGGACGAATTCTCTAGGGGCATGGTTTGATTTATGAAGTTTCCACGCATGATCTCTAGCCCTGTGGCAGGCCATACGTTTGGGGAGTAATTCAAGGAAGGTGAGTGCCTCTGACTCAGGATGTTTTAAGGGGAGAAAGTATCCCAAGTATCTAGACTATACATTTGAAGTAAGTTAGGACCTGGTCCACTAAGGAAACGGAAGCTAGGGGTGACCAGTCAGAGAAGGTGAGGTTGCATAGTTGCAGGGTTTTGTGTGGGGATTTAGGACTGTGAACGTTTCTGATTATAAAGATTGGGTTATGGTCACTGACAGCGACAGAAGGCTACCAGATTTGACTACTCTGTGGGGGTGGGAGGTGAGTGCCCAGTCAAGCAGGGAGTGGTTTAGAGTCTCGTGGTTTGGGTGGGTGGGTTCTGAGATCAGCTGGGTGATATTAATGGCTCTTATTTCATTACGTGTTTTGGCAGATTTAGGTGACAGCCAGTTTAAATTGAAATTGGGATGTATAGTTCACCAAAGTGAGAAAGGGCAAAGATGGAGGTGACCAAATCTAGTGTGATACTTAGCTGAATGTTTGGGTGGCAGTAGACACTGAATATGAAGATAGGGATAGTGAAGGGCACAGTTACCTGTATGGCTAGAGCGTCATGGGTCACTGAATTGGAGGTAGAGTATATAGAAGAAAATTGGAGGTGGTAGGAATAGAAACATAGAAACATAGAATTTGATGGCAGATAAGGACTGCTTGGTCCACCTAGTCTGCCCATTTTCCTACCAACAGATAAGCTGCAGATCCTAGTTAACCAACAGCTTACTTCCTCCTACCCCCACTAGGACTGCCTTATGTCTGTCCCATGCATTCTTGAATTCCCCAATGTTCTTGACTCCACCACCTCCTCAGGGAGGCTATTCCATGCATCCACAACCCTCTCTGTGAAAAAATACTTACTCACATTAACTCTGAGCCATCCCCCTCTATCTTCAAATTGTGCCCCTTGTTCTTGCACATCTGTTTTTCTGAAAGATGCTACCCTATTGGACTTTGTTGATTCCCTTGAGGTACTTGAACATTTCTATCATGTCCCTCTCTCCTTCCTTCCTCAAGGGTATACATATTAAGCTCCTTTAGTCTTTCTTCATATGTCTTCTGGTGCAGACCTTGCACCATTTTGTTACCCTCCTCTGGACAGCCTCCACTCTGTCTATGTCTTTATGGAGATGGGGTCCCCAGAACTGCACACAGTACTCCAGATGGGGTCTCACCAACTGTCTGTACAGAGGGATAACAACTTCCTGTTTTCTACTATTGATGCCTCTCCTATGCATCCCAGTATCCCCCAGCCTTTCTTACTGCCTTCTCACATTGCTTGCCCCACCTTTAGGTCATCTGATATAATTACCCCAGGTCCCTTTCATTTTACTATTGTCAGTATCTCAACCCCCATTGTGTACTCTTCCCTGGGTTTTTGTTTCCAGGTGCATTACCTTGCACTTCTTTGCATTGAATCTGAGCTGCCATACATTTGACCATTCCTCCAACCTTGCCAAGTCCCTTCTCATCCTTTCCACTTCATCTTGTGTATCAACCCTGTTGCAGATCTCTGTGTTGTCTGCAAAGAGACATACTTTTCCTTCCAGTTCCTCTGCAATGTCACTTATAAAGACATTAAAAGGACGGTCCCACTACTGAACCCTGCGATATCCAGCTAGTAATCCTCCTTTCTTCACTGTGGACTCCATTAACTACTACCCTTTGTGTCCTGTTGTCTAGCCAATGTTTTATCCAGGCTACCACCTTGGGACCCACTCCAAGGCTGGCTAACGTGTGTATTAATCTTTGTTGAGACTGTATCAAATGCCTTGCTAAAATCTAGGTAGGCCATGTCCACAGCCCCTCCCTGATCTACTACTTTGGTCACCCAGTCAAAGAAATCTATTAGATTCATCTGACACGACCTTCACATCATGAATCCATGCTGCTTTGGACCCTGTGTCCCACTGGCCTCTAGGTACTCAACAATTCTTTCCTTCAGAAGTGATTCCATCATTTTCCTACCACTGAGGTCAAACTAACTGGTCTGTAGTTTCCTGCCTCTGTCCTGCTAACACTTTTGTGAAGAGGAATCCATCAGCCCTCCTCCAGTCCTTGGGTACCACCACATCCTCCCATGATTTGTTAAAGAGAGTAGTCAGCGGTGTCACTGGTTCTACTCTAGTTCTTTTAGAATTCTTGGGTGAATCCCATCAGACCCCATTGCTTTGTCCACCTTCAATTTTATTAGTTCTTTCAGAACCCTTTCTTCTGTAAATGGACTGGTATCGACCCCATTTTCAGAGTGTTTGTCTTGTTTGCTTTAGGAACTCCCTCCTCTTTGTGAATACTGAGCAGAAATATTCGTTCAGTATCCCTGCTTTTCACTGTCACCCTCTACCCACATTCCCTCCTCTTTATTAAGCCTCAGTATCCCTCCTTTGGTCTTTCTTCACTCCTTAATGTACCTATAAAATGTCTTATCCCCATTCTTAACAGAGTTGGCTATCCTTTCCTCGGTTTGGGCCTTTGCTATTCTGACTGCCTTCCCAGCCTCTTTCTGCTTTAACTAATAAAGTTCTCTCTCATGCTCCTTCTATGTTTCCTTACATTTCATGAATACTATCCTTATCTCCTTAACCTTCCCTGCCACCTCTTTTGAGAACCATAGCATTTTTTTCCTTTGTTGTGTTTGTTGATTTGCTTTACACAAAGGCTTGTTGCCTCTGTGATGGCTGTTTTGATTACTTCCATGGTTCCTCCACCCCTCCTTCTTGCCTGTTTGCTAGTGCTTTTCTGAGGCTCTCTCATTTTCCCAAACTCAGCCCTCCTAAAGTCTAATGCTCTTGCTTTTGTATGGCTTGATTGTATGGCTGTGTTTATCATGAACCACACTGTTTGGTGGTCACTTGTTCCCAGATAGCTACCCACTTCTAAATCTGAGATTCTTTCTCCTTCCCCATTTGAGAGTACCAGGTCTAAGATTGCTCCCTCCTGAGTGGGTTTCAGTACTTGCTGTCTGAGGCATCCCCTCTGTAGGCAGCAAGAGTGACCCTGCTCTTGGATGTTCCTGCAGGAAAGGTGCTCCAGTTAACATCTGGCATATTCAGGTCCCCATCAACAATATCTCCCTTTTTCTGCCATTCTAAGGAAGCCTTCTATCATTTCCTTGTCCATTCCCTCCCCTGAGATGGGAGTCCGATACAACTCCCATGTGGATTGTGGTGCCATTTCCTGTCTCCAGGGTAACCCAGAGTGCCTCATCTGCTCCCTGATTACTCTTTAGTTCTGTTGCTTTGATCCTTCCTTTTCATAGAGAGCTACCCTCCTCTTTCACCCTCCATGTCCCTCCTGTAGATTGTGTATCCTGGTATGTTGAGATCCCAGTCATGGTTCTCTTGTACCATGTTTCTGTGACTGCAACAATATCCAGGCAACCATCTTCCATCAAGGCCACTAGTTCATGGAGCTTGTTACACAGACTGTGGACATTGGTACTCATCACCCTCCACTTTTGATGGTCTTATCCCTTTTAGCCCCATTCCTGTCCTTACTGTCTTTGCCTTTTTTTTACATTTACCTATGTCCTGCTTCCTCATGACTTCTCTACCTTGGTGTTTACCTCACTAATTACCGTGTTTTGTGGGGGAGGCTGGGATTTTCCTGCTCCTTTTCAGTGCCTCCCTTTGGCTAGTTTAAATGCTTGCCAATGAAGCATTTAAACCTCTCCTCTAAGATCCTGGTTCCCTCAGACAGATGCAGACCATCATACCAGTATAGGTCTGCATCCCTCCAGGTGGCTCCCCAGTCCCCAATGAAGCCAAAACTCTGAGCTGCACAACAGTTTTTCAACCATTCATAGAATCTCTGGTGAGGAGTTCCCTAGCATCACCCTTGCCATAGACAGGCAGCACCTCTGAGAAGGTTACCATATGCACTACTTGTCGAGGCCCTCCTCAACTCTTCAAAATCCTCTTTCACTGCTCTGTCCCATTCCTAGCCAGGTCATTTGTCCCTAGGTGGACAATGACATCCAGCTCCTGCAGCTGCTCCACGATCCTGAGGATTCACTTCCTGTCCTCAAGCCATGGCACCAGGAAGGCACCTTACCTCCCTCTCCCTTCCTCCCATACATGTACATGGCCACGCCACCACCCCTACCAGCCCAGTCTTACCTTTGGATGGAGTAACCTGGGATAGAGATAGGTCATGTTTCTGTAATAATTAGTGTATCAGGTTTTAGAGTAGATGCCATGATTTGTAGGAGGTCACTTTTAGCTGTAAACTACAGATGTTTAAATGCAGGATCTTGAGTTCTTCAGGGAGGGCAGAGGGTTGCAGTGTAGGGAGAGGCAGTTGCAGGGGGGGCCTGAAGTGGAAGGGGCAGTGGGTCTAGGTTAGGGTGGACATTTCCTGAGGAAAACAAGAGCAGAGCAATAAATAGGAAGTGAATCTTAGGTGCTCATGAGTGGATGAGGAAGAATCCTTGGGCCTGGAGGGATAGGCAGGGAGGAGAGAGAGAAGGAGAAAACAAGCATTTGTCAATGCCAAATGTTTGCTTGCTGGCACTGGCATTGGTAGTGTAGAAGTTACAGAGCTGGATAATAGGAATGGCAGCAAGTATTGAACTGAAGCCAACCCCACCACCACCTTGCAGAGAGTGGCAGGCATTGGGTGTGTGCCTTTGGGTCGTCAGGCATAACGACCACGCCATTTCACCACACCTACCCTGCAGACACTGACAAGTGTCACGGTGTGCTTTGTGGTCCTTGGCCTTATGCAAACCCCATTCCATCAGGAAATATGGTGAGATGGGTGCGGTATAGGAGAATGGGGTGAAGTTTGGGCCTGACGAGTCCGAGGCACCTTGATGCCTCTCATTGGCTGCAGGGTGTGGGTTGTGGTGGAATGGTATGAGCATGACAGGCAAGAATCCCAAGTCACACCCCTGATGCCTGTTATACTCTACAGGGTGGGGCGTTATGGTGGAAACCCTAACGCCTCAGGCATTCATTGGTATTTTCACTCCAAATTTTCAACATGTTTTTTTGTGACCCCACCTCATGAACATTGGCAATATCAGTTTGTTAGCAGAAACTGCTTTTGCACAGTGACTATGGCATTTGGCACCACAGGTGCAAAACACATTCAGAGGATGTGAAAAATGACAGTGGTACTATTCATGGGGAGGTGTAAAATGGCAATGTTGAAAATCTGCTGTCAAAATCTTAAAAAAACTGGTGATGTCACGGCGGCAGATAGAAACTGTGCAACGCACACCATAATGTAGCTAGTTTGGGATTTTTCACAGTAGATTGTTAACACAGGCATTTTGGGACCTCCGATCATGAACAGTGTCAGTGTGATTTTCTTTATCTATCCCAACAATGATTTCCCACAGCGTACCACGCATCTCTGCACTGAAAGTGTGAAAACACATTTCGCCATGTTGTGGAAAATGACAGCTGTACTGTTTATAAGGAGGGTGAGAAAATGCCACTGGTGAAAATCTGGACTGAAAATATTACAAATTCATGAACCTACGGGGAAGCGTGGAAACTGCGTAATGCTCACTCATAACACAGTCATTTTATGGAGTTTTGTCACCAAATTTTCAACATAGCCATTTTAAGACCTCTGCTCATGACCAGTGTCACTGTGATTTTCTTAATCTGTCCCAAACATTGTTTCAAAACCGACTGTACCATTGTGCGCTACATGCGGAAACACATTTTGGGCGAGATGTGAAAATGGTAGCTGCACTGCTTATAAGGAAGTGTGGTAAAATGGCACTGTTGAAAATCTGGTGTGCAAATATTACAAATTCAAGAAACTTGCCAGCCGCATGAGGAACTGCGCAACGCATGCGCTCCTAAAACAGTCATTTTGGGAATTTTCACCAAATTTTCAACATAGCCATTTAACACCTCTGCTCATGACCAGTGTCACTGTGATTTTCTTAACCTGTCCCATACATTGATTTCAAGACTGCCATTGCCGCACAGCGCCATATGGGCAGAAACATGTTGTGGACTGAGATGTGAAGAATGACAACAGTACTGCTCATAAGGAGGTGTGGTAAAATGGCAATGTTGAAAATCTGGAGTGAAAATATTGAAAATTTGTAACTTACAAGCGGCATAGGAACTCTGCAACGCCGTCAGAAACAGTCATTTTTAGGAATTTTTCACCAAATTTTCGAAATAGCCATTTAAGACCTCTGCTCATGAACAGTATCACTGGGATTTTCTTAATGTGTCCCGTACATTGATTTCACACACCGACTGCACCATTGTGCACTACATTGGAGGAAACACGTTTTGGTGAGATGTGAAAAATGACAGCTGTACTGCTCATAAGGAGGTGTGGTAAAATGGCAATGTTGAAAATCTGGAGTGAAAATATTGAAATTTCACAAACTTACAAGAGTGCATAGGAACTGCACAACGCACACTCATAAAATAGTCATTTTAGATTCTTCCACCAAATTTTCAAAATAGGCTTTTTGAGAGCCCTTATGAACACTGGCAGTGTTGTTTTGTTAATCATTCTGGAAAGGTGATTTCACACAGTGGCTGCAAAATCACTCTTCAGGCCTGAGTAACACCATGACAGTGCAAGAATTCATGAGGAGGGGTCCCAAAACCACATGTTGAAAATTTGGTGCAAAATTCCAAAATGCCTTAGATATGCAGCAAAGTTGAAAACCCCCTATCTATCCCATTATACAGCTTACCGGCATTTCCTCAGTTCGCGGTCGGCTTTGAAGAGTGCAGACGTGTTCCGGTCCACCAAAGATCGTTGTGCAGACTCGGAGATAAGTATGGGGTGAGGGGGTGGGAGGCAGGGTGCACAGTGGGTGGGCGCTGGGTGCAGACACTGCGAGGACCATTTTGCTTTTCAGGTTTTTTTTTGAAAAAGGCAGCATGAGACATTTGCCATGCTGGGGTGGGCTCCCAGCATGGCAGAAGGATGGCTGGGGGGCGTGGAGCTGACGGGGATTGGGCACCCTGTCGGCCATGACATCTGTTGCCATGCTGGGGTGGGCTCCCAGTGGCACCCTTGTACTTGGGGGCAGTGAAGGACGGGAGATTAGGCACCCTGTCGGTGACAGCATGGAGGGTGGGAGACAGTGCAGCCGACGGGGATTGGGCACCTCTGTCGCCATTACATCATTTTGCCATGCTGGGGTGGGCTCCCAGCATGGCACCTGGACTCTTTGGGGGCCTGGAGCCAATGGGGATTGGGCATCCCGTCGGCTGTACAGTGTGAAGGGAGGCGCATGGCTGCAGGTGTGATTGCATGCGGGCGTGTGTGTGTGTGTGTGGGGAGAGCTCTACTCACTCAAGCGGACTCTCCCTTTCAACTGTATGCCACTGCATTTTCAGCTGTCATAGACAGCTGGAGCAGTGATTGGTGCTCTGCAACTGCACCTGCAAATACACTGACTGAATTGGAAGAGGCTGACACACCTCTGGAAAACTCATATGATGGCTATGTTTCTTGCACATGCGCAAGCAAACATAATTAGATGAAGAAAGGTAAGATTAGCTGACACAGAGATCAGGGACACCTGGGGAAGATAGGAAAATGAGACCAGCATTCAAGGAGGGAGGAAGGAGTGACTGTGAGGACAAAAGTAGGAGACTGAAGATATGGGTAAGGAATGATGTTGGGTTAAATGGCTAAGGTAAATAGTGCAAGTGGAGGGAGTAAGGAGGTTAAGGAACAGTAAAAGGGGGAAGGTGGAGAGGCAGAGTTGCATTTTGAGAAGAGGAGGAGTAGGGTTGATCGACCTGAAGATAAGAGAGTAGTGGGTTAAAATCATTTGAATTGCAGATTGGTGGGAGAGCAAGGAGAGAAAGGAATAAGGCGGTAGTTAAGGCAGTGAACTCTAGGGATGAGTAGCGGTTGAATGGCTTTGGTTTTGGCCCTCTAGTGGGTGGAGAATATAACTTGCAGAGGGAAAGTAGGTACTTAGCAATTTACAAAGGATGCAGGTCACCTGACACCAGCAGCAATAAATATAATAGACTAGATAAGGTGGACACAGAAAATTTAAGGTTTATAAATTAAATTCGGCTCATGGGTCAGTTTCAGCTTAATTTTGGCTCAGTGGCAGATTACAACTTAAATCGCTCATGGGTCAGTTTCAGCTTAATTTAGGATCCATGGCAAGGTTACAACTTAATTCCAATGCCTGTGCACATTAACAGCTAAAAATGCAGCTCTAGGGCAGGCTTACAATTTTTTAGGGCACCAGAGCATTCCTTGTGCAGCAGACTGAATTGAATTAAACAAAGAGCCTCCAAGTGCAACAGACTGAATTGGATTAAAGAAAGTTTTAAGTTTAAGGTCTCGAGTCATCACCATGAGCACAATTTAACCTGAAGTGGAGAGTTCACTAGAGGTCAGAAACCACCGAGCTGTGCACTGAAGTAATTAGTGGTTGGAACCCTAAGGGCTGAGGGAGCAAAGGTGCCAAATTTGAAAGTCAGACAAAGGGCAGTGGTGCAGTCTTAGAGGGTGTCCTGATTCCATACCTTTCAGATACTGGCCAGTGGGCAGGGATCAGCTCCAAGGGGTACAGAGTGTGAGTCGGGATAATGCAAAAGGGCCATGGGAAAAGAAGCAGGGAATGAAAGCAGATGTGGAGAAAGTAAACAGAGTGTGTTGATGAGGAGCCTCAACAGCAGAAGCTACTGGGAGGAAGTAAAAGATGAGAGGTCGCACAACAGCAAATGCAAGTGAAAACAGAAGAAACTGGATTACAGGTCTTGAGGCTGGAGCACCAGAAGCAACCTAGAGCATTTAAAGAGTGCAGTATTAGAGGAAATAGGATCAAAAATGAAACAATACAGCAAAAGAAAATAGAGAAGATGGCAAAAGCAACAGCTGACTACATAGTGGACATGGCCTATCTTGACTTTAGCAAGACATTCAGCACTGTGTAGTATAGGAGACTGCTAAAAAATTGAGCAGTATAGGTATGCAACCCAACATGGTGAATTGGGTAAGGAACTGGTTAATTGATGGGTGACAGGGTGGTGGTTAACAGCACTTGCTCACTCTAATGAGGGATAGTGACCAGTGGGGTGCTGCAGGTTAAGTGCTTTCAATGTCTTCATAAGTAACATTGCAGAATACCTGCAAGTGAAAGTAAGCCTTTTTTCAGACAACTCCAAAATCTTTAATAGGGTGGACACTCAGGAGGGCTGGAGACAATACATAGGGACCTTTGGGAATCTTGAGGAGTGGTCAAGAACATGGCAGTTGGGTTCCATGGCAAAAGTGTAAAATCATGTGCATAGGCCATAGTAACACAGGAGCTGAGTATAAGATGGGGAGAGGTTTTGGGAGGCAGTATAGCGCGGTGGTCTAAGGCTCTGAGCTGCAAATCTGGTGACATCCAGCAGACCAGACCTGGGTTTGAATCCCACAGCTTCCACTCACATACTGTGTGACCCTGAGCAAGTCATTTAACCTCCTTGTGCTCCCAGGTAGCTCCTGTTAAAAAGCTCTCAGCTTAGTGTGCTATACCTGGTTAAACAACAACTAAAGAGATATTGGCAGTCATTAAGCAGGAAATTGACTGTGGGGTCATCATAACAGATGACCTCAGGTGACAGTTCAGTGTGACAAAGCAGTGGGTAAGGCCAGTGAGATGCTGGTAGAGATGTTGCAAATTTTACTCTGTCAGTGAAGTTGGGTGAAGTTACTGACTTTGCTTCCCCATAGAAATTTGCAAAATTTTACCATTCCTTTTAAAATGTGCAATACATCTTTTTGTAACTTTTCCAGATAACTTTGCTTGTTAACTTATCTTTTAGTGTCAAAGTTGAAGTTTTAGAAAATTAGACCTCTGGTAAACAATGTGTCTTAAGGTCACATGTTTCAGCTTCTGTACTCACATGGTACATATCTATATAGTGACTCTGCCTTATTTCTCTTTTGCATTTAGTCAGTCAGAAAGAAGAGAAGGAACCTGTCTGCAACAAAGCACATTATAGATTCAGAGAATCACAGTGAAACATAGAAACATAGAATTTGACAGCAGATAAGGACCACTTGGCCCACCAGTCTACCCATTTCCCTACCTAATGGATAAGCTGCAGATCCTAGTTAACCAGCAGCCTACTTTTCTACCCCCAGAATTGCCTTTATAACTATCCCATGCATGCTTGAATTCAACCACTGTTTTTGACTCCACAATCTCCTCTGGAAGGCAGTTCCATGCATCCACAACCCTCTCTGTGAAAAATACTTCCTTACATTACCTCTGAGCCACCCCATCTTCAAATTGTGCCCTTGTTCTTGCACAGTTTAGTTCTAATGCATAGTTTTATTCTAGTTAAGCTTTATTTAGAATATATTTTTGTACTTTTAGGCAGTTTCATTTTGCCCTTTTTTCTGTAATTTTCCTATCATTCTCTTTCAATCTCTTACTTTTTCTGTTTGGTGAGGTTACGGTGATAGTGATGTATAGAGGACTAGTTTGCATCCATTGCAGCAGTGCTCTATGGCTTTGCCTGCCCCTCAGCACCTCCTCAGCTTTGTCTGCAGCAACAGTGTCCTCAGGGAGTGCTGATCAGCATGCCCCTGACCAGCAACAGAAACAAGAGCAGCAGCAATAGCAATTGCAGTCCAACTTCCCCAGTTCCTTGTGAGGGTCAGCAGCCAGAGCCTCCTATACTTCCACATTGAACCACTACTACCACTAGCCCCTCCAAGCTGAGGAGCCAAGTCCATCATCCTCTGTTCCTCCACCAGCAGCTCATCATCCCCAGTGACACTCTGTGATCAGATCTTCCCTTGTGTGGGAGTTCTCTGAAAGTGATGAAAGTGACAACAGAATGGTTAACTGTAAATTTGCAAGGCCAGTTTAAGGTGGTGGACACAGGTGGCCAGAGACCCCACCTTAAATTTGGCATGATGAGCAGTGGAGGCCCAAAAGAAAGAGGTGGTGAGTGGTGGTGGGAGGTGTGGTCCCTCCTCTGTGCCTGCAGAGGTGCTGCACAGCTGGAATCAGCAGTGTGTGAGACAGGTGCAGTGGGCAACTCCATTGAAGAGGCTGCACCAGATTTTCTGGCACTGGGAGGAGAACCAGCAACAGCACCCACAAGGACACCAGCCAGCATCAGCAAGGAGCTGGACAGTCAATGGGAGGAATAGGAGACCTCCTATATAGGTAATCACTATGGAGGAAATGATGGGAAGAAACCTGGCCAACCAACAGCAGTTGTTGGAAGGGATGGAGGAGCTGGGACAGTATGGATGGTGATGCTGGCACTTCTAGAGCTGGGGTCAGTGATGTTCTTTTAAAAACTCATGCCTGTCCTTTTCTTATATATAATTTTTTCTGTTCTTTTGTGAGTCTGTGCTACACTGTCTTACTCTTTTTCTCATAAAATATAAACAAAATGTTTTTAAAAATTGAATTAACGTTTCTTTACTGCTCCACTTGTCTGCATTTCTGTACTGTCTGCTTTGGTTCTATATTTAAAAATGTTATTTCATATCTATATTTTCTTTCATGATCCTCTGTCTCCAATTTCCATGCATCACACCTTTCCTTTCTTTCTGTTTCTCACTATCTTTACTGACATGTTTCTCAACTACCAGAATAAATATATCAGGTGGCTACCAATTAGTAGTACCACCTCTGCTACATGGTACTGCACTCCTGTCATCACTGCCTAGCTTACTGTTCTTTATTTGAATGCAGTTTGTGTTAGTTGTCACTAATCACAATACACATTAATTCTGTTCTCCTATGATTTGTCTCAAGTGTCCAGATCTTAAGCACTTTTAGTACGCACAACTGCTAAGCACAATATATAAATGTCTCACTTCTGGAAATTTTCTCCAAACCAGAAATCAATAATGGTGGTAAGAAACTGTTGCTGCTGCTGCTGCTGCTGTTACTATGCTGTTTAAGTTGATCTTCAGACAGTCTGTGTTTTGTCAAGCACTTTAGTACACACAATTGCCAAGCACAATTTGTTAATTTTCACTTCTGAAAATTCTCTGCCAAACCAGAAATCATTAATGGGTAGGTTGGCAATATATGTAATGGGCTCAGAGCTAAATAAGAAAAGGAGATCCTGAAGGAATTAGATCACTTCACTGCACCCCTTTGAGGATCTGTTTGCACCTGTTCATTTGCCCTTTCCACATTTACAGCTCCATTTATGCCAAAATGATATACAAACTGGAAAGACATTAGCAGGCAATTCCAATACTTTGCATGAAAAAAGATGCAGTCTGTTGTTCTCTTTACTCAATAGCTTTGTGAGCTATTAGCAAAGGTAGCTATTTTATTTTATTTACTTTTTGACTTTAGTGGTAGTAACCACTTTATTTCTTACCTCCTTAATGGACGCTCCAAGTGGGGTCTGAATGTACACCTTTTAGAGAAGCCTTTGAAGCATAGAACTTTGTTTTATTCCTGATGTTTTAAAGTCACTGCCAATTATTTCCTCAACTGCCTGCATTTGTGCTCAGCATCCTGAGCCTCAGGAAAAGGGCACTTTATAAATTAAATCTTGCTTGCTTGCATTTTTTCTTACTGTTTTCTATTTTCAGGTATTATCACTAGGATGATGAAATTATGTTGCTGCCTAGGTCCAGCCTGTATCTTTTTGGAATTTAGCATTTTTTCCAACCACAGAAGGTACATTTTTTTTGGGGGTAATTCTGAATAGTTTGCAGAAGTCAGACTGATTGTTTTCTGTTACTGTTGCTCTAATTTTAGGTAATTTTCAGCAGGTGTCTCTTGCAATGTTGTCGAGGAGGAGAAGATGACAAGGGCTTGATTGCCAGAGCAGGAGACAGTATCACAGGAGACCTGTGAAGGCAATAAAATATTATTTAGACTCTGCTAAGGTACCCACTGTGGTGGTGGATGCATGGTATAGCAATTGTCAACTCCCATCTTACTATACCTGCTACCTGTGAAGAAAAAAGATAAATTATTTTGCCTCACTCGGCCACTTTGGTGGCTGCACAGTATAGCTGTTGTTGACTCCTGTCTTACTATACCTATTACCTGTGAAGAAAAAATAGAGAAATTATTATGCCTTACTTGGCCACTCGGTGGCTGGCATAGCCGTTGCTGACTCCCTGTCTTACTATACATGTCACCTGTGAATAAAAATGAGAAATTATTTATCCTCCTTTGGCTACCATGGCACACTGTGTACTTGTGAAAAAGAACAAAAACTAAGATAAAAAGAAAATCATAATCATACTTACCATTACATTAGTGTTGCTGGTCATGCTGTTTACTGGCTGGCATACCATTGAGATAGTGTAGGAAGATGTCACATACCTCCTCTCTGTTTCTTGATTGTTTTCTGGCTTTGTTACTGCATTTGCCAGGCATCCCTGTGAAAGGTAAACATGCAGGGAGACAAAAGGAAAGAAAGAAAAACATTTTAAAGTCTGTCTGAGTAGGGTGGAACACCTTTCATCCTCTGTGAGGCTGAGGACTGGAGTCACCCACCACCAGTGAAAATTAGGACTGTAAACAACAGTGAAAGTTATTTACCATCACAGCAGACAAAAGAAACCTTGCCAGCTACGGTCTTGCTGCTTTGATGAGCTGGCTGGCTGGAGGGTTGGCTTGGGTATGCTGTCATACAGTTCTAGAATGGCCAAATAAAACTTGTTTCCTACAAATGCAACGAATACTACTGTGTTACTATCAAACTTACATTTCTGATTTGAAACATTTCATTTGAACTCTGTTATTGAATAATATTTTGATACTACTTAATTTGGGGTGCAACCCTGTTTGATGAAATGTGGCTTCACCTGCATTCTTGTTTCTACTGAATTTACAGTACCTGTAGAAAGATTCTCTCCAGGACCGACATGATACATGCTTTGGCTTTCTGGTGTCTCATTTTATGGCTGTGGGTAGATCCTGCAGACTTCCTGCTTTCACTTAAAAGGTGTTTCCATGGAACACATCTTATAAGAGTTTTCAGTGTATCCTTCCATTCTGCAAATCTTCATGGCTGTTAAACAAATACTCCCTTCTTTCTGTTTAATTAGAATGATGGACACATAACTCAATCTGCTTTTCTCTGAATGCAAATGTGCACACCTTCCAAACAAATCTAAATATCTTTAAAACTATTTAAGGTGCACAAAAACAACCAGTGTGAAAGTTGTTCAGGGCCAAAAAGACCTTTCTCATGAGGGTAGTCACTAATCTGAATTCTTTATATTTTGTAAAATATGGTCTTCCAAACAACCTCATTTTTTTCTCTCAGAGTGAACACAGTAGAAGTCATGCCAAACAAATGTAATATGTCTGAAAGTATACAAGTTATCAATATACAACCAAAATGACATTTTTCAGGACAAAATGACCTTTCAAATAAAGATAGTTACTAATCTGAATTCATTATATTTTTTTAAATATAGCCATCTGAAAGATGAAAATTGTGATGAAAAATTAAACTTCAGGTAATCAGAAGGCCATAGTTTAAAAAATATAATTAGTGCAGCTTAATGAATAGACTCATTTGAAAGGTGGTTTTGTCCCAAACAACTTTTCATTTTGATGGTTAATGCATAACACATATACTTTTAGAGATATTATATTTGTTTAAACAACTCCTATGAAAAATGAAAACTGAGGTAATCTGATGGCCATAGTTTAAAAAAATATAATTTGTGCAGCTTAATGAATAAGCTCATTTGAAAGGCCTTTGTTGTCCTGAACAGCTTTATAAAGTTATATTATCTGTAAGTTGCATACTTTTAGATATATTTACATTTGTTTAGCATAGCTCCTATTGTACTTCTAAATAGCCTCAGCTTTGCAAATGACTGCACCAAGACAGGATTAGTTCCAACAAAAGAAAGCTATCCCAAGGTCAAATTTCACTGACTTTAAAGTTCACTCCCTGACACAAGCTATAAACCAATTTAAGTTTTATTTAAAATCTTCTGTGTATGTCTGTGCTAGCATTAGTAAATGGCAATAATTAAAACACAAGGAAAAATAAACGTAAAGAGCAGAAGACACCTTCAAAAGAACTTTCACAAAACACAATATTTAGATAAAGCACAGCTTGTATTTCACATTACTTTCTTATTCCTCCTCTTGATTTTTATTGCTTTTTGCTCCTGAAGAATTCATCTATTTCTGTTGCTTTCTCCATACCTGATGTCATAATGCATTGCTTGTGATATCACAATTACTCTTATGGCAACAGATTGTGATATCACAACAGAGCATTATGACTAGGAGTAAACTATAGAGGCAGATTAACTTTAAAGTAACTGCAAGGGATAAAAATCATGTATTCATGCACATTTTCTCAGTAATAAATATGGGGAGAAGAAATCTAGAATATATATTGAATGCAAGCAGAATTTTACCTAATTATTGTGTTTTTCAAAAGTTTTCTTTGATGCATCAGTAGCTCTTTAAGCAATACATACTAAATAATGTTAAAAGTCTTATAAATTAATATGAAATATATATGTGTTAAGTAAAAATAGGCTCAAAGACAACCTGCCCTATACTGTACGTTAAGCATTCACCAGCTGTTTCACACAGTGTTGTCAATCAAATTTTATACAGTGTACTGTTCAGATACATTTTTCTTAAACTCTGTGTAGAATAAGTCCATATTACTCATGAATAGTTGAATTTATACTATCTTAAACATGATATATCTTCAATTCTGTAACAAGTGACTAGAGTATGTGTACATTCAAAACCCAAACCTAACACAGACCCCCTTGTAATTGAGATACTGCTATCCTAATATGCCCATGTATCAGCATGTGTCAATATGTACCTAATATGCTGCTGTATTAAATAACAGTTCTATAAATCTAAAACCAAAACAAAACACAACTGACAGCTTCAGCTTTTATTCAGGCACAGTTAAAATAGGGATCCTTTAGAGGTATGAATATAATTTAGAAAAATTTAGACATTTCAAACAGCTGCACATAAGTAATCAATTCGTGTCCCCTTTAACTCAAGGGTGATTTCTAAAATATGCAGATGAACATGGGGTCCACTTTTTCAGAGCATGCCACCACTGGCAGCAACTACTTCAAGAATGCTACTATCTTCTCCTAATCTGGGGAAAACCAGAAGTAATCTACAAGCACTGAGATCAATATGGTTACGCACATTTACCAGAAATTACTGCTTAGAAAACAAAATGAGAAAGTGACTGTGATGATGAGCAAATCCAAGTCCAGATCTCCAATTTGTTAATAGTCGCCACCTGAGTTTGATTTTAAGGTTGTGTGTGCTAAGCTTCACAGATGTCATGCCATCATCAGATTTGTAAAAGAGCACTCGGAAGCATGTAACTGGACTGCTGTCTAATGTTCTACCCCAGTGCTCCAGTATAGTTTCTAGTGATGCCTGTATATGCTGCCTTTCCCTCTGCAGGCCGATAAACATACCCACTTCCTGGTGCACTGCTTTTCCTTTCCACAAGTGTGGACCTTGATGCCACCTGTGTGTAACATGGTGGTGCAGAATTAAACTGTGCATGTACAGTATACGTGCATATGTATGTAACTCCACACTAACTTTGGCTAGCTGGCACCCCTTAAAAAACTACTGACAATTACATGGCATAAAATTTCTTTTTGCAGAGCTACACTCATTGTACCACCCCAGCATTGGAGTGTATACCAGGATCATTACCTAGAACATAGGGATGGGGTATATACTAAAATGTACCTTTTATTTACAACCAGGTCCAGGGTAGAGGATGCTAGGCCTATGCTAGACCTAACTGCTGAGGATCCCCAGTAATGTTCACACTAGAAGCAATAAGTGGGATGTCCAAAGCAGTAACTGGGATTTTGCAGTATGATTTTATTTACAGATGTTACTTAAAGCAAGGGTGGTCTCCCAAATGTTTATCATTGCAATACAGACACACTCTCTTTGCAGGACACTTTGCTAGGCACTACTGTTTTCCACAAAAACATCTCTATCTCACTTCCAAAGTGTATATCTGTGGGATGTGCCATACACTTTAAAATCCTTCTGGTGCATGGTTGTTGCCTAGGAACACTGGCGCCCATCCATGAACCACATAACCCTACTTGAAACTCAAGATGGTGTTCTTCACTCTTTGCCCCAAACAGCCCCATTCCTTCAGGGTTACACCAAATGAGTCTCAATCCTCAATGAATTGCTAAAGACTCCAACTTTAACTTTAAATTCAGCACAGTTGTGTTGACAGGGTTCTGACCTGTGTGATCTAGTCTTATCTAGGGCACACACACCTCAGACAACTCCCTCAGAGAACAGTCTCAAATTCTGTACTCACAGATTAGTTGTTCCTTCCTCCCAGTCATGGAAAGAACAAAATGCACCTTTCTTTCTCTGGTAGCTGTCAGATTCTCTTTTGTTCTTCCTTAAGGCAGCTGTGAACTCATGAGCTTCAACAGAGTTGCCCTTGATCCACAAGAACTGCATCCCTTCTCACGCACCCTGGAGTGAAACTAAAGAGTTCTGCAGGCAAACTGAAGATTTTACCAAACTAAGGTGAGAAATACCAGGGCTTCCTCTGACAGAACCCCAATGGCAGATCTCCTGCCAGTCAAACTGCCACACTTGAACTTACTGATGAACATTCTAATCTACCAAGAGCAGCTGACTCTAAAATGGTTATGCTGCTGTCAGCGGTTCTAAATGACATAATCATCCTTCTCTCAGGCTAGCAGAGTAAGCAATGATGTCATTATGTAGAAGGTCCCTAATGACCTCCCCAACAGCTGCCTTTTCCTACCCGCCTTAGACTAGTACTGATGGGATTCTAAGTTACCGAGGGACTGGGTTTTACATGTAGTTATGTCAGCACTGCCGTGTTGCACAAGGCTGACTCGAGGCAAACTGCACATGTGCTATCATGCATGTGCAGTACTGTAATCGCTGCAGTATTATGACTGACTCCTGTGCAGCAAGAGCACAGCATATTCTGTTCAACGCCTTACCGCTCCTAAAGATCTCCACAGCCATATTGGCTCTGACCAGAATTTGTTTAGAGGACTGTGACCTGCAGTATGCTCTGTGTTTAATGCTTGTGTTTGGTAAACTTGAATCACATTGAGACTTGTCACTTTATCAGTGGAGGGTATCTTGGACAAAATCAACTTGACAGTATTTGCAAGCAGGCTGAAACTAGATGGTTTCAGTTTTGTTGTATTTACACATGAATCAAATGGAGACTTCTCTCTTTGACCAAGTGACGTTTTCTTAGACGATAGTAGCTTCCCAGTACTTGCAGGCAGACTAGAACCAGACTGTTGCAGTGGAGTTGTTATGGTAGCATCCCCAGTATCGAGTCCATATTCTCTGCAAAGTGTTTTAGTTGCTTCACGTAATGTGAATTGTATATTCCAAATCCAGTAGCTATTATCTAAGAGCTTAACATTGTATTCATTTATATAGTTTTAAGTCTGGGAGTTTTGTAACTTATAAAATAGGATCGAGCCAAATAGTATTCTCTAGACTCAGGACAATTGATTTTTGCATCAGTGAGGAGATGGTGGCTCATGCTGTTTGTGGCTTGTAGGACCCAAGATGGCCAGAGGAGGAGAAGGATGAGAAGGAGGTAGTGCTTTGTCTTTGCTGGCTAGAAGCAAGAATGCTTTGCCTAGCTGGTAAAGTATTTTTTGTCTGTATCAATGTGGAAGCAGTGACCCATGCTGTTTGTGGTTGTGTAGGAACCAAGCAGGCCAGATGAGTTGGAGGAGACAGTGCTTTGTCTAGCTGACTGGAGAGAGCATTGCCTCGAGGCATCACATTCAGATGGTGGAGGTAGGATTGATTAGTGGAAAGGAAACAGCAGCACAACAATTGGGGATGGGGAACAGTAATATGACTGAAAATAACATAATTAATTTGTGAATCATAAAGTAAAGGATTATACTGATGAGGAAAAGGAGGAAACAACACATCTTTTTAGACTACAACCTCATCAAGGAAGCAACCATCACAGTCCTCCAGACTGCAATTGTCACCAGATGGGTATTCTTTTCCCATTACTGCTTCAACCACTTTGGTTGTAGATGACAGTTTGCTAATGCCAATGACACCTTTCTCTTCATATTTACCACCACCACCACCTTCATGTGGTAGGAACATGGACATGATTGTTTTGTGTGGAATGTACCCTTATTCATTTTAATAAATGTTAGCGTGCAACATTTTTTGGGAGACAGATTGGTGCACCTGTCCCTCATGATGGCCCCAACTGAACTGAATACATGCTCACGCTGACACTTGAGGGTGGTCATCTGAGGTATTTCACTACAATCGAGGTCAGTGATAGCCACTCAGTGACCTTTCTGCTCCAGTATAGCCAGGCATATCAGCAATATGAAATTTGCCAGCAGATAAAGGCCTAGAGGTCTATCAAGTCTGCTCGAATAAATGAGCAATCAAATGAATAAGCAATGAAAAGTTACCTTGTGTCTGCCAACAATGTATCTACCATGCATCGTGTTGCCTGCAGTCCTGCTGCCTCATCAGCCTCCTCCTCCTTTTCTTCATGTCTTCAACTCCCACCTGACATAAAACATTCCAAATTGATGTGGCTTTTTCTCTTTAGCTACAAGTTTTGTCAGCCTGTTTCCATATGAGGTGATGGTAGCAACACCCGGTCTTTGTGAAGTTTTATGTTGTGCTTTAGATAAAGGTGTCTTTGGCATCTGTGCCCACGCATCCTTCTTATTTGAAGATCAGACAACTTTTGACCTGCTCACACCCTCTTTGTAGCATAGGTCCAGCATGGTGGCAATCCCAAAATCTTCAGACTGCAGAATGCTAGAATATGTGTATTGCAGTCTAATATATGGAGCATATGTCCTGTTAAGGCACAACTTCCATTATCACCACCTGTCTCCAGCACTTTTGGTGCATATTCACCAGTGTCTGCCTCAGCACACATAGTAGTGGAATGGCCTGAATGATATAGGCAGTGTCCCCACTCACTGCCTGTGTTGTATGTTTGAATGTCATGAGAATCATGATCAGGCCTTCCATTTGGTGCCACTGCTGTGTTCTCAGAGACATGGACACTCCAGAACTGTCACAGTTTGTGGCAGCAGATATTCAGATATGGCTTTATACTGCTCTTATAACTGCTTGATCATGTACAGTGTTGTGTTCCATCTGGTGACAACATCCAGCTTCATACAGTCTGAGGCAGTTTGTTTTCTATCTGCAGATGACTGAGCTGGTCATGGGCCTTTCTGGAATGGGCAAAGTGGACACAGATATGACAGGACATAGTCAACATGGCCTTGATATCAGGTTGCATTAGAAACTGCTACATAATGAGATTAAGACAATATGCCTGCATGGCGCCCTGACAACCCCCTATCACTGATGCATTTCACAGCATTTGAGCCATTATCACTCTCAATGAAACCTGCTTTCAGTGAATGGGGTGAAGCCACTCATCAGTCTCGGTAAGGAGCACTTCTAGCATTTTCTCTCCATGTGTGATCCAAGTACACTCTTGATTGTCAGTGTGGCATGCTGGTGAATATCCAGAATGTTGCTACCACCACAGTTGGGATTTGTGAAATTTTCACATGCCCAGAGTCAAATACTACCCTGGTATCTGTGCTCAGTGTGCTGTAATGCACAAATAGGGGTTACCAGCTGTTTGACCAGTGGTCCACATATCCATGCTCATATTTATGTATGGTGATGCTAAATGCTTCAGGGCATGGTTACCATCTGGGACACTGTCCTTAGAGTTAAGGAATGGCACGTTCAGAAAATATGTTCTTGATGCAATCTGCCATTTTGGACAGACATGGACCATCATCCTCCAAAATCCAACATTCACAACAAAAAATGGCAATAGAACAGCTGCCAGCATTTAAACAGTTGCTGCATTAAGCTTGCATATAGTAGTATGGTTGCAAGTGAATTTAGAGGAAACTCAAACATGCTATACAGTGTAGGCTGGACCTTTCTGGGAGCTGGGCTACAAAACAGCTGGACTCATTGTTGTGGCACTGTAGGCAGAATGGTATTTGACTCCTGGGGATTCAAATGTGCTGCTGCTCAAGTGATACCAGTGAGTTGGTGATTTTTCTGTAATGGCATTACTGTCCTTTTCTGACTCTGGGAGGTACTACTCAACCTACCACTGCTGCTATGTCCACTACTAGTCAGACCCACTGAATCTTCCTCCTCTTATTTGTAGTACTCCTCATTTGCCCCTCCACCCCTGGTGTATTGCCCTGTCACTTCTGTTTGCCTTGCCTAATGATGTTAATAAGGGACAGAGACCCCTATGCACTGGCTTCCCTCTGGTGTTGATGCCAGCTTAACAGGTGACTGTTCTTCATGTGTGTGTGTTGCCCACCAGTCCCTGGGTAGCTGCTGTTTTTCTCCTACTAACTTGTGTTTGACATAGCTGACAGATAGTGACTGGTTCATCAGCTGGGTGAAGTATATAAAAATCCCAAACTAGGGATTTCATAAAGCTTTTACCATGGTGTTGGGAGTGGGACAGCTGAGGGAAGGGGTGGACATTTGTATTTTTGAGATGATGTCATAACTTCAATAATATTGGGGGACTTTAGAAGTTGGACAACTGCAAACAACACCCCTGCATTATCTGCAGCACCACCCTAATGCTTTTTCTCTCAGGTTCTCATAGGAAATCCAACAAATCATCATTAGCACAGCTGCCAATGTCCTCCTTCTCCACAGGTTTGTGCTCCTCATCATCACCATCTCCAGGCTCTCTGACCATCTCATCATTAGGAGTCTGAGTGTGACACACATTAGGCAGATCTCCCACCTCAGCCACTGACTCAAGCTGCACACTATCAGGCTCAGCACCATCACCACCACCACCACCAGCCATCGGACACCAACTTCCTCCTCAACCATGGTTCCTTATTTACTGCTGCTTCTATTGTCACCTCCCACATCCCCCACCAGCATGGATACCACAGATGTAGCAGAGAAAATGTAGCTACACTAATTCCACTGCCTTCAACTTACTCCTTCACAACTACTAGCACTGGAGCCCGTAGAACAAATTGTCACAGACATAGATTTTTTACCTGCAGCACTATTTTGCACCACAGATTTTGACCACTCTTTGCTGCCTCCCAGCACCTCTCCCTTTATTAGAGTGTCCCGATCATTCTAATATGCTAATTGTATCTTGATTTGGGATGAAAATTACAAACCATAAATGGTTATGGTCAGTAACATTGTGGAACAAAATAAAGTGGACAAAAATAAAGCAGCAAAAACAGTGTCACCATCAATATTGGAAGCACAAAATGTAGCATGCCAGAACAATGCAGGCCACATGACACGAGGTAACAAACACTGTCCACAACATGGAGGCACTGCACTGGAACACACAGCAGCTGGCACCATGCACAGGAACAGCACAGTGGTGCAGGGAGATGGAACAGGGCAGGATGCAATCACCACTGGGGAAGCAGGCCACTGGACACCTACTATGGTAATCTAATGGCACAGCACCCACATGGTGGGGTACCCCCACCCAGAATGCTGAGTGATGGAGAATGTGCACTGGAGCAACCACTGGAGGACAGGTGGACCATGGCCACCCTGTGGATGGCCGTGTATAATGCAAGAGGCCAGGAGCACAAGCCAGCATGTCCCCACAGCAACACGCATGACACATAGGACAGGGGAGATGACATGCTGGCTATGGGTCCTCGCCCTGTGGTTCCAGTGCAGTGCCTCCATGCGTGGACATTGTTTGCTACCTGCTTGTCATGTGGCCTCAGTTTTTCTGGGACACTACATTTTGTGCTGCCAATATTGATGGTGACACTGTTTTGTCACTTTTATTTTGTCTACTTTATTGTGTTCTGTGATGTTACTGACCAAAACCATGATCTAAAAAATAAAACACCTCTGGGATTAACATAATACACACACACAACATGGGTGAAAGGGTTAAACAAGTGATTAACTACCAGCAACAGACAACACCCCGCAGGGTCAGCAGTGTGATCTGAAAAGCTACTACTAAAAAACAACCAGAAAATATATTTTTAT
Organism: Neoceratodus forsteri; assembly: GCA_016271365.2. NCBI lineage: Eukaryota > Metazoa > Chordata > Ceratodontiformes > Ceratodontidae > Neoceratodus > Neoceratodus forsteri. The sequence goes on from CM057451.1 coordinate 424,487,086, forward strand.
TAAATAGAACAAGGATTAAAACAACAGGGTCACAGGGTAATTTAATATAAAGTATAACAAAATGTGACAGAACACCATCACTTTAAACAGCACCTTTCCAAATCCCTTTGACTTTCATATTTAAATTAAGCATTCTTGCATTGATTCTGAACTGTATTTCATTACTGTCCTCTGCAGTTAGTTTTTGTATTCTGAGATGCTAAAACTGCAGGGTGTACCACATCTTCTATAGCAAGCCTGGTGTTGCAGTGGAACCCAGGACTGTACTGCTTGATATCACTTGGCAGAGGAGTGACTCACACTGCAGTACAGTAAAATTGCACCAGTTTTGCAAGGGAAATGACATTACTAGGTGTACATACTGTGGTCCCTCTTCACCAAGACACCGTGTTAGCAATGCATTATGCCAAAATCCAAATGCCGTTTCAGTATGTTTTTGTAAAACTGACTTGTGCCTCTGTAACAATGAATGGGGAGTGAGGAAGATTGAGTTGCTGTCAGCCGAGACAGCTGTCAGTTTATCCATCAGTGTTGATTGGTGTCTATACCTTGATCATTTGAAAGTAGTAATGCCCTTACCCATGCCATACTGGTGCTTTCCATGTCTTTCTGTTGTAAAGCACCTGGCAGTCTCGAAATTGAATATCTCTTACTGCTCCTCTGTCCCTCCTTCCCAACATCAGTATGGCACCATGGAATGCAAAGATTAATTCTGTTACCATATAATACAAACAATATGTTTAGATGTGCTATATGTGCTATAGGCACTGGAGAGTGGTTTTAAAACTGGGGCTATTTCCGAGAAATTCTTGTTTGAAAAGTGAAACTGGGATTATATGGTCCCCTAATTAGTCTTTGGCATTCCACAGTCCCATGCTGATATTGAGGAGGTTCAGGACAGAGGGAGCAGTAAGGGATTTTGATCAGAGTGACTGTTAGGTGCTTTACTACAGACAGAAATGGAAGTCACCATTATAGCATGGGTAAGAGGCATTACTGCTTTCAAAATGATCAAAGTATAGACACTAATCACACGATGCATAAGCCAACAGTTAGCTGTCTCGGATGACAGCAACTCAATCCTCTCACTCCCATGCTTTGTTACAGATGCAAAGTAAGTCACTTTTACAAAAATATATATATATATATATATGTTTACTGACAAGGCATTTGGATTTTAACATAATGCATTGTCTTGGAGACCACAGTAAATACATAGTAATGTACTAGCTTTCCTTTGCAACTTCACTGTACAGCATTATGAGTCACTCTCTCTGCCATAGTGATGTCAGCAGTACAGCCCTGGTTCCACAGCAACACCAGGCTTGGTACATCCTGCAGTTTTAGCAGCTCAGAATACAAAAAGTAACTGCAGAGGACAGGAATGAAATACAATTTCATACTGACAAGGCATTGGAATTTGAATTTTGACATAATGCATTTCTAACTGTAAAACAGGGTGTCTTGGGGAAGGGAGTACACAGTATGTACACCTAGTTTTGGTAGTGGTGCCTTGCAAACCTGCTGCAACTGCACTGTACTGCACAGTGTGAGTCACTCATCTGTCATATAGTGATGTCAGTGAGAGCCAGCAGCCTAGCAGCTGAACAGCAAAGGCAAGTGCAGCAGGGGTAAAACAGGGCTCAAAAACAAATGCAAAATATGGAAGGCAGAGAAACCTTGGCCAAAAGTAACAAATGCATACACCCTTTCAAGTCAAGTCTAGTATTGCATATAATGACTACACGTTGTAACTATTTGGACCATCATGAAAGGTGCTGTTTAATAAAAATATAACTAAAAATAACTAAAACTCCTACAGAAAGACACTGGCAAAATACTTTGCTTAGTAAACACATCAAGCTAAACCACAGAAATAAACATGAGAAATTACTCACTACAATCAAAATGATGAACCATAAAGCATGAGAAAACCAAAATATAACACAAATCTCCTGTTTAGATAAAAAAAAACTCTAGATCTTTCTGGGTTGCCTTGCTTTACAATACCTACCCTCCACCACACTACTGCTTCACAGACTGAAAAAAAGAAAACAGTACTCAAGCGTAATTTTTCAACCTGACAAAAGTAAAATGGTCCCTCATTGTCCCTGACATCCCCTCTTCCAATCCTAACCCTCCCACTGATTATCCACCACCCCACACCTCCCTTACCTAACCTTACACGGAGGTCATAGTCTGTCATCTTTCATGGACCAAGACATGTCTGCACACTTCAAACCTGAACCACGAACTGAGGAATCAAGGTAAAGTGCTGTATAGTGTATTGGAATGGTGTTTGAACTTATGTTCATAACTTTGCCATTTTAGGAATTTTTCAACACATTTTCAACATGGCCTTTTGGGACCTCACCTCTTGAACACTGGCACTGACAGTTCATTAATCAGTCCTGGAAGGTGATATTGTGGTTACTGCATGAAATCACCTTTCAGGACAGAATAAAGATATTTCACCACTGGTGTTAATGAGGTAGGGTCCCAAAAAGGCCATATTGAGAATCTGTAAAACATTCCTAGAAATGGCTGAGTTATGACCATTTGTTGAATTTTTCTACACACACACAAAACATTGGTAATTTTCAATATTTTGAGTCCAAATTTTCAACATAGCCATTTTTTCACCACCTTATTAACAGTATAGCCATTATTTTTCACATCCTGTCCAAAATGTGTTTTGCATCTCTGGTGCAGAATGGAGTTTTGCACAAATTTGAAAATTTTCTCCAAAGGGGTTTATGAGGTGGGGTCAGGCGACTATGTTGAAAATTTGGAGTCAAATATGAAAAAATGACGTTATAACCATTCATTGCAATTTTACTACACCTGCTCATAACTTGGAAATGTTGAATATTTTTATCCCAGATTTCAGTATAGCCTTCTTATTACCCCACCTCATGTATGTCATAGCTGTTATTTGTCAAATCCTGGCTAAAATGTATTTTTGCACCTGTGGCTATGAATGGTGTTGCAGTTGCACAGAATTACGTTTTGGCAGAGATTTGAAAATGTTCTGTACGGGTACATGAGGTGGTACAATAAGATGAGTCTGTGAACAATTTGATCACTGTTGCCATATAAATGGAAGCACTGGACCCTCCACAGCTACATACATATACACTTCTACAGAGGATGGAGTGCAGGGTCCTTCACAGTAAAATAAGGATAATATTATACTATCTCAAAAGTAAGGAAATAAGTTGCAAACCACTTTGCTGATTCTCCAGTTATGGTCAAAGTGACAAAAGTTGAGAAATGAGGCATTAGGATTTCCCTAACACCCAGCCATCCAAACCTGGCGGGAGATCAGGTGTGGGGTGTGCCTTGTGCTTCTCAAGCCTAACGCTCACTCCATTCTCATAAAGTCTGCACATCTGACCTTATTTACAGATGGAATGGGGTGAGTATCAGACTTGAGAAGCAGAAGGTGCACTCCACACCTGCTCTCCTGTTTGGTTTGGGAGTGTGTGGTGTTAAGGAAACCCTAACGCCTCATTTCCCAACTTTGTCACTTTGATCCTAAGTTTTGGCAAAATATATATATATATATATATATATATAGGATATGCAATGGGGAGCAGTGTGATACATGATTTATCTGCACCAAAGGGCAGTTTGACCTCGGGTAACCTCACGAGTCGGCGTAAGCCAAAGAGTGATGTGCCTGGTCAGAGCTGCCTAGTCTGAATAGATGTATATCACACTAGCTCCACATATATTCATTCATACAATAGGACATATTTATGCATTTGATTTAGAAAAAGCTTAAATGTTTTAAAAAGTTTTATTGTTTCATTTCTGTGAGTTTATTTGGTTCTTTGCCAGGTAGTACACTTTTGTGAAGGTGGTTCAAAAGGTGCACTAATCAGCAATGACATTTAGTATGTGAACGTCCTTGCCGATTGGTGGAGACTGTGGTATTTTGAACAAAATTTAAAGCAAGATGGCGGTAGTAGTTAGTGAGGGACCACTGACATGTTCTCGCTGTGTAGAAGATTTTGGAATAAGTTAACGAGTGCCATTAGGCATTGGAGTATTGAATTGTTTTTAGTCAAACTGAGTGATGCTCACATTACAGAGTATGCAGGAGAAGTGTGTGTCCGGTGCATACTGTCATGGCCTTTGTCAGAAGGTGCGAAGTTAACCAGGTGAGAGACCAAAGACTGGAGGATTGCAGCTGGTCTTGTGGCAGTTATAAAGGAGCTGTGCAGGTTTTTTTAAGGTCGTTTTATTTAAAGGGCCTGTCTGTGATCAGAAACTGCTTCAGGGATCTCATGGTGCTGAGGACAATGAGGAGTTAGGGGCAGCAAAGTACAAGTGACAGGAGCAAGGTGAGAGAAAGACAATTTAACAAGAGCTGTATTTAAAAAAAAAAGTTTGTAAATGGCCTCTGCACAAAATAAATTGTATGATCTAATTTAGTAGTGACAGAAGCAGTATTTCAGTGGTCAGTGATGCAGTGTGAAGGAATGACTGCTTATGAATTGATGGCTGTAGTGGGTTACTCAAAAAATGTCAAGGGTAAAAATAAAAACATCTTTTACTGTACTCTGGGTGTTTATTTGTAGTTTGTTTAAGGGTGGGGGTCTGGCTGTGCTGTGCTGTGCTGCTGTCCTCAAAGTGGCATCTGAGGTGAGAGTAGTGAGTGTCAGTGATGCTGGCTGGCTTTTTAGATTGGGGCCTTAGGAAATAGTCCGGCACTGTATGTATAAATGGTCACTGTATGTATAAATTTATTTATACATACAGTGACTCAGACCACATTTATCACACTGAATATATGTCCAGCATTAATATATATATATGTACAAAATCACACATGCCCACACAATGCAAAGCATCATGGGCTGCATATGCAAATCACCACAGAATGTTATGCTGGTTCAACTTTAAGCAGAATTGCATGGTTCCGAAAGGCCTCTCACACAGTTTGCAAGGGTGCTAACAGATGACATAGACACGTGTTTCGTCCTACCAGGACTCATCAGTATGCCTTGTCTGTTTGACACCCCAGTGGAATGAACCAGCTACCCTAAGACGGTCTGTCTAGGTTATGCTGTGGTGAACCCATTAAAATAAAAACTATTAAAAGATAAAGAACCTCTGTGCGCAAACACTGAGGCAAGGTTACCCAAAGGGCATTTGGCTGGGAAGCCAATATATATATATATGTGTTTCTTTTTATGATTTAATTTACTTTATTGAAATTTGTGTATTAGAACAATAAGAATAACCAAGGAAAAACAAACAATAATATAACTGATCATACAAGGAACATCAAGTTATAAAAGGAACACTAAGGGAAAAGGAAAAGAGATTACAATAAAAACTACTACAATAACAACCCAACAAAACTTAACCCCCTCACCCTACCTAATCTCACCTACACCCCTTCTCATGCATTAATGTAATCCTGGCCAGAGAGTAAAACAAGGACTTTGCAGAAAAAGAAGAGAAATAAAAACTGATCTAAGGACTATACATATAACCTATGAGTGACATAAACTGAGAGAGGGACAAGGAAATATCTAAGGCCTTACATTATACAGAGATATAAGAGAGACCAACAAGTCTGGAATTTAGGCCATACATGATTAGCAAGGGCAATTGTATGCTCCACACTATGGACAGTCTGGAATTCTTGGAGCCAGTCAGAATAAGAAGGTGTCAGTCCCTCTTCCAATGTCTTTGATGAGTAACTTGGTTACTAAGGTTATCAGAGCCATGTACAATTTTCTTTTACAGGTCAGATAGCAGTATAGTTGATATATATATATATATATATATATATTACAGGCAAAAAATTCAGTTTAATGCATCAGTTAGGGTTGTTCCACAGTGACAAAAGTGGGGAAATTTGGTGTTAGGGTTGAAACCTCCTTGCACCCCACAGTCCCCACCCAACCAGCATCGGGATGTGCGCTGGGGTCGTCAGCCCTCTCACCCCATCACATGTGTGAACAAGCTGAGGCATAGGAGAATGGGGTGAGAGTTAGGACCGATGATCCCAATGCATGTTTATCCAAGTCCTTCTGCAGTCCTATCCACCCCTTTTGCTGTCTATCACTGTTCTGATCTTTGTGTCATCTGCAAGCAGGCTGATATTGTTACTATCTCCATTTGCAATGTCGGCAATGAAGATGCCAAACAGAACTGGACCCAGCACTGATCCCTGTGGAACCCCACTTGTTTCAGCCCTTGGGATGAGTTTCCCCATCTTACAACCCCTGCTGCCTATTCTGTAGTCAGTTTTGACCCACTCCACCATTCTCTCCCTACCCCTAGATGACCCAATTTGCTAACAAGCCTCCCATGTGGTACTGAATCAAAGACCTTGCTGAAGTCCAAGTACAGGACATCTACTGCATGGCCCTTGTCAATTGCCTGGTAACCCAGTCATAGAAGTCTAACAAGTTTGTCTGGCAGGATCTACTGGAGACAAACCCATGCTGCGTTGTCCTGTAGACCATTCTCCTCCACAAAGGTTACAAGACTCTCTTTCAGGATAGTCTTCATGAGCTTCCCCATGATGTAGGTGAGCCTGACAGGCCAATAATTCTCTGGCTCATCCTTGTGCCCACCATTATGGATGGGCACCACATGTGCAATCCTCCAGTCTTGGGGCACACATCCAGTCCTCAGGGAGGTTGTGAACAAGTCTGCCAGTGGTCCTGCTAGGACCTCTGCCATCTCCCTCAACACCCTGTGGTGTATGCCATCTGGACCTGGTGCTTTATCCACCCTCAGTGCTCTAAGACCCTCTGGCACTCTGCTCTCTGGTATTTTCATCTCTGTCAGTTTAGCCCCCCCTACCCACTGTTCCCTTACCCTGAGGCATTGGCCCCTGCTCTTCCTAGTAAATTCAAAGCAGAAATAGTCATTGGTCTGCTTCTGCCTTACCCATTCTCAGCCCATCCATTGGGCCATAATCCTAACTATTTGATCCTTACAGCTTCTTTTCTCCCTTATGTATCTGAAGAAATCTTTCTTGCTCTCATCTATCCCTTGTGCCATCTAAGGTACCTTGCTGCCTTGACTGCCCTGACCATTCTGCTCACTTCTCTTGAGTTCTTCATGTAATCCTCCCTGTCTTCTGCTTTTTCACTTGTTTTTTATTTATTTTATTTATTTAGCATTAGGATTACTAATACCTTTGAACCAGAGGTTTTTACAAAGTTTTGCATCATAAAACAATAATGGTGTAACATGGCAGTATTAAACAGAGACAAACAGTGAGAAATAACAACCATCAGTACACAGTAATGGTGCATAGCAGCAATAATTATGCAGTAATAAGCACTGAGGATAACAAGAGGGTTAACACAAAAGGTGACCAGTCAGAAACAAGGCACAAAATTGTCAGGTAAGGGGTAGGGAGGGAAGGGTATCAAGGGCCATTGCAGTCTTAAGTGAGACTTTGTCATAAAGTGTGGTGGGGTAAAAGAAGTGCTGAGGGGCTGAGGCAGGGATGGCAGGAGAGGTGAAGAAGATATGTTGGAGAAAGTGGTGTGGGGTCACAAGCAAGAACAAGAAGGTTGGAGTGTAGGTAAGGTGGAGAGAGGTAAGAGTGGGGTGGGTGGTAATGGGAATGACAGCAGGGGAGCAAGGTGTGGGAAGGAGGTAGGGGGCAGGTGATAGGGAAAGTGGATAAGGGAGGAAGGGGTGAGAGAAGGTTATAGTGGAGAAACAAGGAAGGGTGAGAGGAAGGTATAGCAGAGAACAATGGAGGGAAAACAGGGAAGGGAAAGGGAGAAGGGAGATGGGGAAGGGGAAACTAGAAGGAAAGGGTTGAGGTGAGCCAATAGAGAGATGAGTGGTGGAGGGAAAGAGGCGGGGTGAGTAGAGAGAAGGACATGGGGTTTGGAGAGCCAAAATATCCTAGTGGGTACAGTCGCAACTGCTGAGATTGGCGAGGTGTTGGCGTAGTTGGCATTGTAAGGGCCTAACTTTGTCTCACCAGAGACCTCAGGAGGTAGTCCATTCACCAAGGTTGGGGCCCTGGCATAAAAGGAGTGCTGGGCTTGGAGTGTCACGGCAGAAAGGAACCATGAAAGAGGATTTGTTGGCACCATGTGTGCACCACATGAAGGAGGTGGATAACATAAAGTTGTGTGTTGATGTAGGGGTAAGGCAGAGGCAAATTTTCTTATCAAGGAGGCAGGTTTGGTAGACTATCCTCCCTTGAAGATGGAGCCATTTGGATTGTATATAAAGCTCACAGGAGTGCATTCTTTTCCTGGCAGCTGCCACCAGAGCGGCAGCACTTATTAAGTGCAACTTTTATTCATTTTAGGGTGGCGTCAGTGGCAGCTCCATAGCAAATTAGTCCATAATCAATTATGGAGAACTGAACTGGTTATGGCTGTGCACATAGCCTCATTATTAAGGCAGTGGCAATGGCGGTAAAGAATACCTATCCTTGAATTAATGGCTTTGGAGATGAATCGAACATGTGTGCTGTAGGTGAGTGAACTGCCGAGCATAATTACGAGGTATTTGAATTCAGGTACTTGTTTGAGTGGGAGGTGTAGTTTGTTCAGGACAGTTAAGCTTGTAGAGTTTTGTTAACTGTGGGCATTTGTGAACAACATTGATTTGTTTTTTATAGTTTATCAGCAGTTTGTTTTGTCAAACCACAATTCAGCGAGGTAACATTTGGAGCTTATGCATTTCCTGAAGATTGCCCTCTGTTCCTTAACACTTCCTGGTACCTACCTGCTTAACCAGCTCAGCTTTTTGATCTGGCCTTTCTTACTTTGTATCTTAGAACACATGTTTGTGGCCTCTTCTAACCCAGTTTTGATAATCCCCATTTTGATTGGCATCCATGTGTGGTTGGATTCTGGTGATATGTCCCTCCAGAATGCCCCTCATTCTTCCAAAGTCAGCCTGTCTGAAGTCTAATGTCTTTGTCCTTTTACTGGTTGTCTCCTTACTCATACCAAGTGAAAACCAGACTGTGTTGTGGTTGCTCCTGCTAGGGATTCCTCACCTCAATCCTTTTATGTTCTCCCTATTTGTCAGCACAGGGTCGAGTATATTTCCTTCCCTGGTTGGTTCCCTAACCAACTGCACCATGAAGTTGTCCTGGAAAGCTTCCAGGAGGACCTGTTCCCTATTATTTGAGTAGCCGGGTATTCCACTCTACCCTGGAAGATTTGCACAGACCCTCCTTATCTGCTCAACCAGCTCCCTATCAATATCTGCAATTTAAGCTGATGATCTGTACACCACCCCATCCTCACCTTTCTTCCTTTTGGGTCCTCTATCTGTACCCATAAGATCTCTGTTCTGCCCTCTTCCTCCTCATCCCTTCTACAAGATATTTCTTCCTTTACATATATGTCACACCTCCCCTTTTCCTTTTACCTTTTCTTTCTGTACAGTTTGTACCCTGGGACAATCAGGTCCCAGTCATGTACAGGTGGCCAAAGTTTCAGTGATGGCTGCTATGTCCACCCTCCTTCTACCATCATTGCCTGCAATTCAGCTGCCTTATTCCCAGGCTCCATGCATTCAAGGAGACCACCTTCCAGTGCCACCCTCCCTTCTGCACCCTTCCTAGCACACTCTTACTCCCTCCTCCTTGTGAATGAACTCCCCTTTTTCTTTCTCCACTGGCTTGAGGGAGCCTACTAGCCTCCCTGTCTTCCAACCTTCTGCCACCCCCATCCTAGTTTAACAGAATCTTTGTAGCTATATACTCTGTAAACTCTGCTTCAGGGTTCCATTAACCTCCCTACTCAAATGTAGCCTGTCAGGGGCATACATTTTCTTGTCCTCCCCATGTGGGCTGGCAGTATAGCCTAGAGGTTAGAGTAATGAGCTGTGAAGGAGCTTGGTACATCCAGCAGACCAGACCTGAGTTTGATTCTCACAACCTCCACTTACATACTGTGTGACTCTGGGTAAGTCACTTAACCACCCAGTGCTCCCAGATCACCACTGAAAACAGGCACTTGTACCTAGTGTGTCTTACCCAGTTACGAAAGTCTAAAATAAAAATAAAAAAATTAGTGAACCAGTACTCTACCAGCCCATACCCCTGAACTGGCACCATTCCCCTAACCATGTGTTTAACTCCTATATCCACTGCTTCCTGGCAATGCTTGCCTCGGGTACTAGAAGAACTTCTGAAAAAGCGACTGAGTGCCCTACTGCCTCACATAAATTATAACAACATAATTTTCTCTGCCTCTTGGTCTAAGAGAACATCTTGGAAATATGCTCCACTTTTAGCTTATTAGTTTATTGAGAATTTCAGAGATTACCTTTGAACACAAGTGCTCATTTTCAAAGGTTCCATGACAAAAACATTACAAGTAAAATAAGCAGTTACTGAGGAAATTCAGTTGAGTCAGATTCAAAGCACTTCAGACAGAACAATTACAAACAGTTTTGAAAAAATCCATACAGATCGTTGCATAAAAAGTCATATATTATACTGTACACTGAAAGAAATTGAATAAAACAGTTTAACAGTTAACAGTTGTATTGGACTGCAAAGGCAGACTGCAAAGATCTCTTAAACTGATTAAATTTGGGAGATTCACCAGTGCATCAGGCAGTTCATTTAAAGCAGTTAGCAACCCTGGCAGCAAATAACTGCTTGCCCAGCTGATATGCCTGAAGGCGGATTAAAAGCCATTCTGGCCATATTCCTGGAGTTGTATTGCTTGGAGACAGTGTGGAGCAATTTGTTAAAGCAGGTGGTGTTTGGCCCTAGAACACCTGTTTGGCTAGCAAATAGGTCTGGAGCTTTATTCTGCTGGGTAAAGGTAGCCAGTTACTGAGTGTGTAAATGTCCTATATAATTCAGTATTGGCTGGTTCATGTTCATAATTGTAGGGTGATACAATGTTTTACAACAACATAATCTGGACAATTATTTATTTTATTACTATTTGTTCTGTTTATGGCCCCTTCCGTTTTGACTGGGCTTCACTCCGGATCACCAATGTACCCAGTCCCCTATGCCACATACTGTATCTTTGATATTCTGGCCTCCACGTACCTCAGAGATGCCTCAGGTGGGGTCAGGGTGGGGAGCATACCACTGATTCATATGTCATCAGGCTGCTACATCCAGGTAGTAGCTCAAGGCCCAGATATACTGAGGCCATCATCCCTGAAGCCAGGGCCATTTTCTTTGTTCATGGCCCCGGAGGTGTCACATGCCTTGACATCCATAACACTTACAATAGGTGCCTGCAAGCCAATGTCTGCTGCAGCCTTCTCCTGTCCTTTGTCCTCCATCCACAGTATAAACCGTGGCCATGCTGGTGGCAGTGCTGAGGCAGTGGACATGACACATCCTCCCAAAACAAGAGAGCATCTTCCAAGATGCTTAATTCCCATCCCGACTGGCTGGTCACCAGTGACACAGGCTTGTTCCTGAAGCTGTCATGATGTTATGAGGAGAAGCTAACAATGGGATTTTTTCAAATACTTTTAATGTCAGTTTTAGTTTTTAAGCATAACAATGTGGTGCCCGACCCATCGATTGCAGTGGTTGGATTTCAGCGTGCGATGCTGGTGACCCAGGTTCAGGAATGGACCCGGGTTGCTGGAGGATGGCAGGGAGAAAGATAGAGTGTCCCATGGACTACTCTACTTCTCCGGGGAGGGTGGGAAAGTGCTCGGTGCTAAATGGACCCTGGTAGAGGCTGGGAGTCATGCAGCCACGGTGTTCGCATGTACTGAGGCGGGGTGGGCGCTGGATGTCATTGCACTTCCCAATTCCCAGAGGAAAAGCTGAAAAGTGAGGTGGGTCCTCCATCTAAATGAAGCCCTGCCCAGGCTTCAGTTAGCATACCATCACCAGCAGTGCTCCCAACTAGATACTGGATACTAGATACTGGTTCCGCGACACTGGAATTAGGGAACCAGTGCGGGCCAACCCTCTAGGGGCCAACGGAGGTGACCAGGAGACAAACTGGCAATTGATGATTGGTGGAAGCCAGGGGCCATGACCAGGGCAGAACACTGATGGAGGAGCTGCCAGAAAAGAATAAAAAATATGTTTATTATATATGTAGATATATATATATATATATATATATATATATGATAATATAAAACAATGTGGCCTTCATTTAACGAACCTGCTCTGACCTGCTAAAAATGAAATTTGCTGCAAATGAGTCACCTTCTTTTTTTATGATTTACTTCAGATTCCCTCACATAAAAGCCCAGATATTCAGACTGTGCTTGGCAGTGGCGCAGGCGTGGGCGCAACTGGGATACGCTGGAGCCAGGACCAGGACCAGGACCAGGTGATATTCAATGGTGATGTGCCATGGCACAGTACTGGTGAGTATGGCACAGACAACACATGGCACAGAGGTACTGTGCTGGCGCAAGCTACGCAGTTGTGCTGGGTGCATCACCAGTGATATTCAGCAGAAGGCATGCAGATGAGGCCATAATATATGCAAGATGCAAATGGAGCCATTTGTATGTCATTATGGCTCCATTTGCATACCCTTACACTGGGCAACCTGGCAAATTGTGCCTGGCATCCTGCACAGACTGATGTGTGCAGAGGGGTCCCAGGGCATCCCCCACCCCATAGCTGCGATCGCAGATGAATGCCGTAGAAATACCTTGGTGGTCTAGTGGTACCCCCCTCCGTCCCATTTCCCTGATCACTGGTAAATGTCATTAATATCATTCCTGGTAGTCTAATGGTAGCCCCTTCTTCCCGTTGCTACAATGCGGTTAATAGCCCTGGAAATTCCCTGGTGGTCTAGTGATACCCCCTCTGCCTGTTGCTGTGATCATGGTAAATCACCAGTATGACAATTCCCTGGTGATCAGTGGCACCCCCACCACTCCCACCCACACAGGACCCTTGCCCCGCTCCCCCGTCATCAGCGGGTGGCTGCAACCTCCTGCATACTACCCGGCCACCGCCCGTGTAATGAGTACAGTATGGGCCAATGGGCTTGCTGGGCATACTGTACTAAACAGTCCCAAATATGTGAATGAAGTCATTCAGCCGGTGGTCGGGCGGTATGAGAGTGGGTTGCAGCCATCCGCCCGATGACGGAGGGAGCAGGGTGGGCAAGGGTCCCGTGTGTGTGTGGAGGGTGGGGTGCCACTGGATCACCAGAGAATTGTCATACGGTGATTTACCGTGATCATGGCAACAGGCAGGGGGACCACTGGACCACCAGGGAACTTTTAGGTTATTAACCGCCATCATGGCAATAGAAAGGAGGGAGTACCACTAGACTACCAGAGAATGCTACTGAGGACATTTACCAGAGATTGGGAAACGGAGGGAGAGGGTACCAATAGACTACCAGGGAGCTATGGGTGATGGCGGACGGTGTTCTGGGTGGGTGGTGGCCACCCACGGCTGGCTGGCCTGCTGTGTTGCACCCTGCAATACAGCAGCCTGCCTGTAGGTAGCCAGAGTTGTTCCTTTATTCACAGACTCAACTTTGAGCCCCTATGTGGCACAATGCAGAGGTTGTGCCAGCATATGTGCCGCACATCCCAGGCTGAGCTCGGGATATGCCACATATGCATGAGCATGCCCCTGCATCTGCTACATACATTAACATTATTCCCTAGCGCGCCGGGTTTGCACTCGCCTGACAGCCTTTTCAATATCCCGAGGGCCAGTGTGGGGTTGCGCTGGTGCAATTCTGTTGCGCCATGCACAACCCTTTGAATATTCAGGCCATAGTATACAGTATTATCCTCTCTGTCACATAATTTTGTATCCTAGCCCTTGCTGTTTTCTGGTAAACAAAGTGTCCCATTTGATATGGTCTTACAATACACAGTATTTATTCACGATGGAAAATAATTGATTCTACTATAGATTATTATTCACAGTTTTGGCACACATGGTATTTCAGCCATAGCATGGGGATAATGAGAAGACCATAAAATAGAATATAATTAGTAGTTATTTTTATTTGATAAAAAGCTCACCATTTTTTGCATCTGGTGAAAGGGTTCATTCAAATGTATATGCAATAATCAAACATGAAAAATATTGTCATGCACTATTATTCCAATCGAGGCCAACAACGTTGCTAAGAATTATTATAGATTGGCCATGCCAGTCTACTAACCAGTAGTTACAGTTTAATGAAAGTCTGTTAAAGAGAAACTGCTGCCTGTAAGAGAAACTGATAGCTACAGTATAGGATGAGTTACCATGTTATGTTTTTATATAGAAATTAATCAATGGAACAAAAGCATCTTTATGCATTTGTAAAGAAAGATAAACTGAGCTGTTTCTTATACTCACCACTGTCTTTAGGTAGAGACCACTAATTTTCCATCAGTGATCACAAAGAGTGCAGAACATATACAACTTTCTCACACTGAGCATGGACAGAGGTTTGCATAATATGTCATTAATTTCTGGCAACAAGGGCTTTACCTTTATGCCCCATATTCTTCCTTACCACTTATGCACTGCACCTTATAATGGCTCTTTATCATGACCTCATTATGACAACCTAATTAGGTGGCAGCATGGCTCAGATGCTAGCACATCTGCCTCTCAGTCAGACATTTGTGAGTTATAGTCCCAAACTGGGAATGGGCCCATAAATAAACACTGGCACCTGAGTGCAGTAGCAGAGGATGCTACTCTGTTGAGGTGTGCCACCGTTCCAAGAAACATTAAAACATTAATCTGTGGCCCTGTCTGCCTTTTCTGGAGGTTGTTCAGTTGTATGTTAAAGTTTTAGATGTTATAAAGGCACTTCTTGAAAACAGTAGGGTAATTTCTCTGGAGTCTGACCAAATCCCTGCCTCCCCACCACCATTCCTTAGACTATAACCAGTAGATTAATGTGGTTAAGTTTCAGTTGGTTTGCATTAGTACCCCCTAATTACATGGCTGAAAATAGGAATTATTGTCTAGAAACATACTATAGTATTGAGAGACAGGAAGGGATCAGATCAGTTCAGTATTGTAGCTTCTTCTTGCTGTTTTACATTGTTTGTTGTGGATTTTACTTGGTAAAATGTTATTTCTGTTCTTTCTTACTACTTCTAAGGGGCTAGCAGGCTATTGTTTTGTGGCTGTTGGAATTTTGAAACCTGTTTTGGTGGCTATAAGTGGGCTCATTTGTTTGATGTTTCACTGTGTAGAGGCTGCTTTTGTGGAGCCTATTTCTTCTCATTTAAACCCTATTTGGTGTGATTGAATTGGGCAGTTTCTTTGAATTGAGGCCTATATCTTCTAAATTCATGCCTATTTTGATGTGTTGTTGGTGAAGATGTTTGAATTGAAGACTTGTTTCTTTTGGTAGCAAACCTATGTTTGGGTCTTTGAGTAGAACTGTGAATCCTTTTTGCTGGCTTCACTAGCTGCAATATAGTGCATAGTGGGGGAAGGGTGCTAATGGTCTGACCAGGGGCCTCAGCTACTTGATTGTTTCTGGAAGACTTGGGCTGGTCCCACACTCCCAGCCCTCACCCCACCCACCCCAGGTCTGTGATTTCCTTTATACCAGGGGTTCTGACATCACTTCCTCAATGGCAAGGACATGACCTGTCTTAGCAGAAGCAGCTATCCAGGAAAGGAACAGCAGCGACTGAAGAGGTTACTGCTATCTCAGTGGAAGGGAAGTAACTGCAAATCAAGGAGCTTTCATTGTTATTTATTTGCATTGCTATTTGCATTGTGGAAAGGAGGAGTAGGAGTTTGAAGAAGGTTGTGCAATAGTTGCTCAAAGTCTCTTTTGGGTGTGGATAGGAAGGATAGAAAAGTAAAAAGCAGTTGCTCAATCTATCTAAACATGTACAACAAAGGGGTAAGGAAATTAAGAAAATAATGTTTTGCACTGATAGGGGAGAGGGATACTTGGGGTGTTTGGTATCCTTCATCTGGAAGGGTAGGGGTCACTGGTGGGCATTGACAGCAATGGGTAGGGTGATAGGCAGCAACAACTGTGGTGCACCAATCTTTCTAAAATTGCCTGGAGTGTGGGGGATGTTTAGTGTGCAACCACATAGAGGAACTTAGAAAGGAGATCAAGGGTCTGCAGGAGGAACTAAGACAAGCAAGGCAGACTCGGGTGGGTTTAGCCCAATACTGGAGGGAGGGAGGAGGGAAGATGAGGGAGGACGATTTGAGCCAACAGTGGTGAAGAGAGGGTCAGAAGAACAGAAGCTTAGACAAAGGGCCCAGTCCAGGAAGAACGATTGCCAGGAAACCAGGTCAGGAGACAAAAGGCAAATGGAAGGAGGAGATAGGGACTTGTGAGGAGGGAGAAGAAGTGGCAAAAGCCATGTAGTGGAAAGGAGAGAACAGGTCACTATGAAGAGAGAGGGTGGGCATTTGTGATGGGTCTTCAGAAAATAGTTTTGCACTGCTAGGGGAAGAAGGAGGAGGAAATTAAGCTATTGGAGGAGTAATTGATAAATGCCTGGACCAAACTGGTGAGCATGGAAGTTCTGCTGGGAGAATTACACCAGGGGCAAAAGGGTAATAATGTGCAGGAGGAAGAATAGGAGCCAGAAATGAGAGATGGAAATGAATGGAAGCAAGCCAGGAGTAAGAGGGTGGAATCTTAGTGCTGGGGACTCAATACTAAGAGGAGTCAGGTGGGGGTAGCAAGAGGGAGAGGCATAGTCACATTTGGGTGGAGGCCATGCCAGGAATGACAGTGGAAAGGGTAGGACAATCTGTTCTGAAATATGCTAGAAGGGGTAGGGATAAGCCTCATTTAATTATACATCTTGGGATGAATGACCTGGCTGATAAGACAGTAGATATAGTCCAGAGGAGATCTGGGAACTAGGACATTATGTGAGATGGCAGGAAGATCAGTAACTTTTTCAGAGATACTTCCAGTGCCCAAGGCAAGCACAACAAAAAGCTGAGAATAGGAGAATTTAACGGATGGCTAAGAATCTGGTGTTATGCTAAAGGGTAAAGGCTGTTGGGGACTGGGGAGGGACCTGGGAGTTCAGTAGTCTCTATGCCAAGGACAGACTACACTTGAGTGAGGAGGAAAAGAAAGTGTTGAAACAGAGGATGGAGGAGTACATAGAGAAAGTTGGGAATTTAATCTAGGAACAGGGGATGGAAAGTGGGCAAGAGACATGCAGAGACCACAGGTTGGGAAACCATATGAGCTTACCCCTAACAGTGACAAAGGACAAATGACAAGTACTATTGGTGATGCTAGGAAAGGAGAGCAGGATGGGGAGGTGGGAAGGGTGGAAGGTGGTTACCCTTAATGCTAGGAGCCTTGGGAGGAAAACTGCAGATTACAGGTGCTCCTGGCAGAGGGAGAGGTGGATATTGCAGCCATCACAGAAATATGGGCCACCAATACAATGACTGTGACCTGTCTGTACCAGGGTACAGGTTATTTCTAAGGACAGGGTGATTGTGAAGGGGGGTCCACTATATGTGAAGGCAGGACTGAAGTGTGTAAGGAGGAAGGAAGGGAGAAGGAGTGAGTCACTTTGGATGCAAATCCAGGATTTCAAGAATAGGATTCTCAGAATGGGAGTGGTGTATAGGCCGCCATCTCAGATGGAGGAGTTAGACACAGAACTAGTGGGACAGATCTGGAGGACCTGTGAGAAGGGTAGTGTGGTGATTGTGGGAGACTTCAACATACCAGGAGTGGACTGGAGTACCCCAACAACCAGGAAAAGAAGGAGCAGGTACTGCTGGATGCCTTCCAGGACAGCTTCCTTCTGCAAATGGTCAGTGAACCAACCAGATTAGAGAAACCCTTGACCTTGTGCTGGCAAATGGGGACTTTGTGAGAGAAGTTACAGTGGAAGAATCGCTGTCAGGGGTGGCCACCACTCAGTATGGCTCACATTGGATATGGGCAAGGAAGGAGTAGAATCTGGCACAAGAGTGCTGGACTTCAGGAGGGCCGACTTTTGGAGGACACGGGAACTGGTAAAGGGTACCTGGCCAGAATTCAACCTAGTATGGACACTAACCAGAGGTGGGAGCTCATAAAGCTGGGGATAGAGGAGGCAGCCAAAACCTGCTGCAGAAAGCTAGGGCTAAGAAACCAAGATGATTGAGCAAGGAGGTCATGGAAAGAGGTAAGAGGAAGAGAGCTGCCTTTAGGGGTACAAGAAACAGGGAGGGGAAGAACAGGAGGTATCACGAAATCGAAGGAGGTGACTCAAGCCTAAGGAAGCCAAGTCACCTATGGAGCTCAGACTGGCACAAGGCATTAGAAGGGGAGAAGGACTTCTTTAGGTACATTGGGAGAAAAGGAGCTGTAAGGACCACATAGTAAGGATTAGGAAGGAGGGGTTGGGTGGAAGCAGGATGCAATAAGGCAGAAGCACTAAATGAGTACTTCTGCTCAGTATTACTAAGGAGAAGAGGGGTGACACCCAAGGGGAGGAACGGCAGAAAGCGGGGAGGGTGACAGATAGGAAGTCATGGAGGGCAGAGTTTGGGAGGTTTGAAGGCACTGAGGGTGGACACGGTGCCAGGCCCAGATGGCATCCATCCCAGGTACTGAAGGAGGTGGCAGAGGTCCTTGTGAGACCTTTGGCAGACCTATTTAATGCCTGACTACACTCAGGGTGTGAACCTTAGGACTGGAGGATGGTTCATGTGGTGCCCCTCCACAAAGTGGGCCCAAGGATGAACCGAGGAACTACAGACAGGTGAGCCTCACATCCATCGTGGGTAAGCTAATGGAGACTATCCTGAAGGAGAGGCTGGTGACCCTTCTAGAAGCCAGAGGACTACAGGACAGCAGCGGCATGGCTTCATCGTGGTAGATCCTGCCAAACCAACCTGGTGAGCTCTATGACTGGGAAACTAGGGAACTGGACGGGGGCCATGCAGTGGATGTCCTTTGTCTGGGCTTCAGTAAGTCATTCGACATGGTGCCACATACAAGGCTGGGAAGTAAGTTAGAAGCACAGGGGCAGGTGCAAAGCTAGTGAGATGGGTAGGGAACTGGCTTCAGGGAGGCAACAGAGGGTGGTGGTGGGTGGGTGCTCACACACAAGGGTAGTGATGAGTGGTGTTCCACAAGGCTTGGTGTTGGGGCCAGTGTTGTTTGGGATATTCATTGCAAACATGTCATTGGACATCAAAAGCAAGATCATCTGTTTGCTGATGATACCAAGGTAGGAGCAGTGGTGGATGACCTACAGGGATGGCAGGGGTTGCAGGATGATCTGGAAAAGCTTGAAACCTGGTCAGACACCTGGCAACTGGGGTTTAATGCCAAAAAGTACAAGGTGCTGCATTTTGGGATGAAGAACCCGAGGAGGAGTTACCAGCTGGGGAGTGCAGCTAGCCCAGACAGAGGAGGAGAAGGATCTGGGGGTGCTCATTACGGGGTCAATGAACAATGCATAACAATGTAGGAAGGCAGCTGCAAGGCCAACAAAATGCTGGGTTTGCATTGCAAGGGTATATTCTCGAAGAGGGAGGAAGTGATTCTGCCACGGTATAGGCCATTGGTTAGACTGCACCTGGAGTACTGCATGCAGTACTGGTGCCCGTATCTGAAGAGGGACATTAAGTTACTGAAGGGGTGCAGCGAGGGTGACAAAGATGATCAAGGGGCTGAAGGACTTATCATACGAGGAGGAGGCCGAGGAATCGAACATGTCTACTAGTATTCTGTAAGAGTTTGCATCAAATTACTTTTAAATAGTTGACAAATCAGTTACTGGAGGCTAGTTGAATTACTATAAAGGCAGTACTCACCAGGGTGGTGGAGCAGTGGTGCATTTGATTGTTTCTAACAGTCACCAGTGGTTGTGGACTACCCACCCACCCTTCCCACCCACATTCCCAGGCATGCGCTTCCTTTATAGCCAATGTTCTGACATCACTTCATCAACAGATCTTGGGGCAGAACTGTCATATTCTTAATAACCCAGCACAGTGCATAAAGGGTAAGTACACACCACAAAAGGAAGAAAAATATATTTATATATATTTATTACATATTGTATGTTATAAGGAAGAGGAACATGTGGGGTGGTGCAATGCACTGGCTGTGGGGCAACAGTTTTCTGTGAGATATTCTGGAAACTGCATTGCTGTCCTATTTGCAGCAACTGTCAATTCTGAGGGAGGAGGTTCGCACCTCCAGGCTGAACTGGCAAGGACAAAGGAGGCCTCCCCACCCAAGGAGCACCACTGCCACAAACACTGCCACAGAGGTTGCCAAGTATGGAGAGCAGTTGGCCCACAGTGGGTTCTGGGAGGTGCAGGTGGTGGAAGAGAGGTGAAGCCCCTAGTTGTACCTCTACACAAACCATACGCCAGTCTGGCAGAACAAGGTTCTCTGTGATGGCACCTCAGTGGAGACCAAGAAGAATGCTGAGGACACCCACATGGGAGACCCACAGAAGGGTGGCAAGGGACACCACAGGGAAGGAAACAGCTTCTGATGGGGACTCAATTGTTAGAGGGGTAGACCTGGGGAAGGGAGAAGAGAGGAAGTAAGTTGCCTGCCTGGTGCCATGGCTGGAGGGACAAGAAGCGAATCCTCAGGATTGCAGAAGCAGCATCACAGGAGGGAACTAGATATCATTGTCCACCTTGGGACAAATGAATTAGCTAGGCATGGGATCAGTGCAGTGGAGGATGAAATTGTGGGAGTTGGGGAGGGGCCTCAGACAGGTAGCAAGCACGGTTACCTTCTCAGAGGTGCTGCCAGTCCATGGCAGGGGTGAGGCAAGGTACTGCACACTATGCAGTTTAATGAATGGTTGCAAAACTGGTGCAGAGCACAGGGCTTAGTTTCATTGGGGACTGGGGTATACCTGGAGATGAAGGTCTATACTGGCACGATGATCTGCATCTGTCCACGAAGGGAACCAAGATCCTAAGTGACAGGTTTAAATGCTTCCTTGGCAAGCTTTTAAACTAGCCATGGGGAGGTGCTAATAAGAGGCAGGAAAACCAAGCCTCCCCACAAAACTATGACTAGTAGTAAGGTAAACACTAAGGTACAGTGCTCAACAGAGGGCAGGACAGGGGTAAATGGAAAATAGACAAGGGCAAAAGAGCAGGCATGGGGAAAAAGGATAAAGCCAACATTAAATGGAGGCAATGAGTACCAATGCCTGTAGTCTGGAAACAAGCTTCCTGAGCTAGTAGCCTTGATGGAAGATGAACAATTGGATATTATGGCAGTCACAGAAACATGGTACACAGAAAACCATGACTGGGATGTCAACATACCGAGGTACACAGTCTACAGAAGGGACAGGGAGGGAAAGAGGAGGTGGAGTAGCTCTATACATAAGGGAAGGGATCAAGTTACAGAACAAAAAGTAAAGGGGAGGACAAGAGGCACTCTGGCTCACCTTGCAGACAGGGAATGGCATCACAATCTGCACAGTGGTTGTATACAGACCCCATCTCAAGGGTAGGAAATGGACAAGAAAATGATAGAGGACATTCTCAAATTGTCTGAAAAAGGGTGATACTGTTGATGGGGGCCTGAATATGCCAGATGTTAACTGGATGACATGTACTGCAGCCACATCAAAGAGCAGGGCCATTCTCGATGCCCTGCAGAAACAGCTTACACAGCTAGTGTTGGATCCCACTCAGGAGGGAGCAATACTAGACCTGGTACTCTCAAATGGAGAGAGGATCACAAATTTAAAGTCAGTAGACATCTGGGAACAAGCGACCACTGCACAGTGTGCTTCACAAGAAGCACAACCATGGAGACAAGCCATGCAAAAACAAGCATACTGGACTTTAGAAGGCTGACTTTGACAAAATGGGTGAATACCTGAGGAATACAGAAGCAAATGGCCAAAAGGAGAGGTGGGAGAACAATGGAGAAAAATCAACTCTGCCATCATAGAGGCAACAAGCCTTTGTGTGAAACAGATAAAGAAAACAAAGTGGAGTAAAAAACACTATAGTTCTCAAAGAGGTGGCAGGAAGGTTAAGGAGAAAAGGCTGCATTCAAAAGTACAAGGAATCTCAGAAGGAGCACAACAGGGAACTGTATCAATTAAAGCAGAAAGAAGTGGGAAGGCAGTCAGAATAGCAAAGCCCAAACAGCGGGAAAAATAGCCAATTCAGTTAAGAAGGGGATAAAACATTTTACAGGTACATTAGGGAGCATAGAAAGGTTAAGGAGGAATAGTGAAGATTAATAAGAGAGGGGAGGTGGCAGAGGGAGATAGTGAAAAGGCAGAGATACTGAATGAATACTTTGCTCAGTATTCACAAAAGAAGATGAGGAGGAGTTACCTAAACCAGACAATAGAATCACTCTGGGTGGGGGGTGACACCAGTCTAGTTACAGAAGAAAGAGTCCTGAAAGAAATCCTAAAACTCAAGGTGTACAAAGAAATGGGGCCTGGTGGGATTAACCCAGGATCCTAAAAGAACTAAAGGAAGACCAAGTGACACCACTGACCACACTTTTTAACAAATCATGGGAGGATGGGGTGGTACCTGAGGACTGGAGGAGGGCAGATGTGATCCCCTTCACAAAAGTGGGAGCAAGGCAGAAGCAGAAACTACAGACCTGTAAGTTTGACCTCAGTGCTAGGGAAAATGATGGAGTCACTTCTGAAAGAAAGAATTGTTGAGTACCTAGAGGCCAGCGGGCTGCAGGACCCAAAGCAGCATGGATTTACAGCACGAAGGTCATGTCAGATGAATCTAATAGATTTCTTTGACTGGGTGACAAAGTAATAGACCAGGGATGGGCTGTTGATATGGCTACCTAGACTTTAGCAAGGCATTTGACACAGTCCTGCAAAAGATTGATAATCAAGTTAGCCAGCCTGGGAGTGGGTCCCAGGGTGGTAGCCTGGGTAGCAAACTGGCTGCACAACAGGACACAGAAGGTAGTAGTGAGTGGAACACATTCCAAGAAGGGGTCACTAGTGGAGTGCATCAGGGCTCAGTACTGGGTCCAGTCCTCTTTTAACATCTTTATAGGTGACACTGCAGAGGGTCTGGAGGGAAAGGTATGCCTCTTTGCAGATGACACAAAGATCTGTAACAGAGTTACACAGATACATAGACAGTTTTGGCAGATAAGGGGCCTATGGCCCACCTAGTCTGCCTCCATTTAAGTTTGTAAGTTCAGTTTATGTTTTCCAGGAAGTCTGTTGCCCTTACCCCTGACCTCCAGAATTCCTTTATGTCTATCCCATGCATTCTTAAATCCGTGATTGTTTCAGCCCCACCACTTCCTCTGGCAGGGTGTTCCACTTGTCCACCACCGTTCTGTGAAGAAATTCTTCCTCACGTTTCCTCTGAATCGTCCTCCCTCCAACTTCATCCCATGCCCTCTAGTCCTGGAACATCTTTTCGCTTAAAAATAGTGCATTCCTGCACCCTGTTCCTCCCTGTAAGATACTTGTATGTCTCTATCATATCCCTCTCCCTCCTCTCCTCCAGGGTACATGTTCAGTGCCTTCAACCTGTCCTCATAGGACTTGTGATGCAATCCATGCACCATCTTTGTTGCCCTCCTCTGAACCTTCTCTACACTGTCTATGTCCCATGTAGTAAGGTCTCCAGAACTGCACAGTGTACTCCAGGTGTGGCCTCACTAGTGTCTTGTATAGTGGAATTATGATCTCCCTTTTCCTGCTGGTGATGCCCCTGCCTATGCATCCCAGCATCCTATTTGCTTTACCTGCTGCCTTGTCACACTGTTTCCCTGCCTTGAGGTCATCAGAGATGATAACTCCAAGATCCCTTTCCTGCTTGGTGCATGCTATATCCTCACCCCCAACTGATATATTGTGCCAGGGTTTTGTGCCCTATATGCTTTATCTTGCACTTCCTTGCATTGAATTTCAACTGCCAAACCCCTGACCATTCTTCAAGTTTCTGCAGGTCCGTCTCATTCTGTCTACCCCTCTGGTGTGTCTACTCTATTACAGAGCTTTGTGTCATCAGTGAACAGTGAAATTCTGCCTTCTAGGTCCCTCGCAATGTCACTGATGAAGATATTGAATAGTACCGGTCCCAGCACTGATCCCTGTGGTATCCCACTGGTCACTCTTCCACTGTGGAGTGACAGCCATTTACCACCACCCTCTGTGTCCTGCTGCCCAGCCAGTTACCTACCCACCACACTACTGTTCTGCCCACACCCATATTCCCCAGTTTGTGCAATAGTCTTCTATGTGGCACAGTGTCAAAGGCCTTGCTGAAGTCCAGATAGGCCATGTCCACTGCCCTCCCGATCCACCTCCCTAGTCACCCAGTCAAAAATTCAATGAGGTTAGTCTGACATGACCTTCCCTGGTGAAACCATGCTGCCTTGGGTCCTGTAGTCCATTGACAACCAGATGTTCCACCAATCTCTCCTTCAGTAGTGCTTCCATGATCTTCCCCACTACCGAGGTGAGGCTGACTGGTCTGTAGTTCCCCGCTTCCTCTTTGTTCCCACTTTTGTATAAGGGACTATATCTGCTATCCTCCAGTCTTTGGGTACCTCCCTGTTTCTAGTGATCAGCTAAACAGGATAGCAAGAGGTTCAGCCACCACCTCTTTAGTTCTTTAAGGACCCTGGGGTGCACCCCATCTGGCCCCATTGCTTTATCAACTCTTATTACTTCCAGTTCCTTCAGGACCCTTTCTGGTAAAGGGACTTGTGTCCATTTCTGCACCATTCTCACCCTTGTACTCCATTCAGACCCATTACCCTCCTCTTCCTCAGTAAAGACTGAGCAGAAATACCTGTTCAATATGTCAGCTTTACTTTGTCATCCTCCCACAGCCCCATCCTCCCTTCAGTCTCACTATCCCTCCCTTTGCCTTTCTTTTTTCACTTATGTACCTGTAAAAGGTTTTGTCCCTCTACCCACTGATTTTGCAATGTGTTCTTCTGTCTGAGCTTTGGCTTCCTTACTGACCTCCCTGCCTCTCTTTGCTTCTCCTGGTACTTCTCCCTATCCCCTTCTGCCTGTGTCTTTTGTATTGCCTGAATGCAATCTTTGGCTTTCACTTTCTTTGCTACCTCTTTGGAAAACCACAATGGTCTCTCTTCCTTTTCCTCTTGCTAACCTGCTTAATACATAATTCTGTTGCTCTTGTAATCCCCATTTTAAATACTTCCCACTGTTCCTCAACCCCTGATTCCTGCCCCATTCCCTTAATGCCTCTTTCAAGTATCTCCCATTTTCTCAAAGTTTGCCCCAAAATCCAGGATACGTGTTTTTGTGTGGTTTGGTTCTGCTCTTTCTGTGATTTCAAACCATAGTGACTGGTGGTCACTGTTCTTCAGGTGCTCCCCACTGTTACCCCATCACACTGTCCCTGTTTGTGAGCCCAAGGTCCAGTATTGCCTTCTGCGAGTTGGTTCCATGACCAGTTGCTTGAGGAAGGCACCCTGAAGGAGTCCAGGATAAATCTGCTCCTAGTTGATGCTGCTGCTGGGATGCTCCAGTCCACGTCTGGAATATTGAAGTCTCCAACCAGTACTACCTCACCTTGTCTGCCATCCTCTGGATGGCTAGCATCAACTCCCTATCTGTTTCTTCCTCCTGGGCTGTTACACTGTTAGATGTCTGTTAGATGTTAGATGGGCTGTTAGATGGCTTGAGTTGATACACAAGGGGAGTAGAAAGGATGAGAATGGACTTGGCAGGTTGGAGGAATGGTCAGACATATGCAACTAGATTCAATGCAAAGAAGTGCAAAGTAATGCACCTGGGAAACAAAAACCCAGTAGAAGAGTACACAATAGCAGGGAGGTACTAACAACAACAAAAATGGAAAGGGACTTGGGGTAGTCATATCAGATGATCTAATGGTTGGTAAGCAATGTGAGAAGTCAGTAAGGAGAGCCAGGGGATACTGGGATGCATAGGAAGGGCATCACAAGTGAAAAAGGAAGTGGTTATCCTCTGTACAGACAATTGGTGAGGCCCCATCTGGAGTACTGTGTGCAGTTTTGGAGACCTTATCTCACAAGGACATAGACAGGATGGAAGCAGTCCAGAGGAGGGCAAATAAAATGGTGCAGGGTCTGTATAAGAAATCATATGAAGAGAGACTGAGCGAGCTAATATGTATACCCTTGATGAAAGGAGGGACAGGGGACATGATAGAAACATTCAAGTACCTCAAGGGAATCAACAAAGCCCAGGAGGTAGCATCTTTCAGAAAAAGAGATGTGTAAGAACAAGGGGCAAAATTTAAAGATGGGGGATGGCTCAGGGTAATGTGAAATTTTTTCATGGAGAGAGTGGTGGATGCATGGACCCACCTTCCTGGGGTGGTTGTTGGGTCTAAAATAGTGGGGAAATCAAACATGCTTTGGACAGACATAAGGCAATTGTAGTGGGTGGTGACAGGAAGTAGGCTGTTGGTTCACTAGAATCTGCAGCTTATCCAGTAGGTAGGGAAATTGGTAGACTGGGTGGGCCAAGTGGTCCTTATCTGCATCAAAGTCTATGTTTCTATGTTTCTGCATTTCTATGTACTCGCTGGAGGAGAGGAGAGCGGGGCATGATTGAAACCTTTAAGTACATGAAAGGAATAAACAAGATGGGTACAGAGGGTCTTTTCAAAGTAAGGTAGGGAGGGACACCAGGGGCCATGATATATGAGACTGGAGGAGGAAGGTTCAGGAGGGAGATGAGGAGACACTTTTTACAGGGAGGGTAGTAGCTGGGTGGAATGCATTACCTGCAGAAGTGGTATCAAGTAGAACAGTGGACCACTTCAAAGGGGATGGGACAGGACAAGGTGGAGGATCAATGTAGGGAAGGGTGGAAGGAGGGCAGCTGCAGAATAAGGGGTGCTAGCTGCACATTCGAGCAGACTTGATAGACATCTAGTCCATTATCTGCTGGCAAATTTTGTATGTTGGTATAAAAACATAGAAGTTGTCAGTTGAAAAGGACCTCTGACACATCTAGTCTGCCCCAAGATCTCTACCTGCTGTGCTACTATAGACCCTAATTGATCTTTGGCCTTACCCCCCAGCACTGTTACTAAGGTCCCCCCTGTGTAGTCCTGCCTAGTCCTTCTTTCCCAGTTAAACAAAAAGTAAATATAGTAAGTAAATAACTAAATAACAATCCTAAATTCAAGGAGTTCCAATGGCAATCTCCTCAGTAACTCCACCATGTCCCGCTCTAACCTGGCAAAAGAATTGCAGAAGAATGAAGCACTCTTATACTCATTCTCTCAGAGATCGTGTACATCATGAGCTTGGCATGCTTACCTTCTGCCAGCCAAGTGAGATTCAAGGTCAGACTTGACCAAGCTGTCCCTTGAGAAGCACAGTGTGGTGCTACTGAGCCAGAGCAAAATCAAAAGGAGCACTTACTGTACTAAAAAAAAGTCAAAGTTTCTGAAGATTTGATTTTATTGAATATACCAAAGCAAATGAAGGCTGCTGACTTATCCAGACTATGAGCATCACAGACTCTTGAACCAATGATTGTTTGTTTGGCTGTGGAATGCAAAGTATTGTACTCGACATAGCTCTTAAAGGACAAGCATCAGCCACATGATTGTGTGCACAGCCCTTTTTTGTGCTTGCAGTTACGGTCCCACTGGTTAGACAACATTTCACACAACCTATACAGATTTTTCCAGTAGGAAGATGGCTTAATGGTCTGCTGATGTCACAGGAAAAATGTTCACAGACTCAATTCAGCTTATATTTTACACGTTTGTATTTCTTACCCTTCCTTTTTTATATACAAAGGATTGAAGCCAGCATCTGTTTTCCTTTGGTCTTCATCTGCTGCTAGTGATGCAGCTGCTTGCCTATTCGCTACATCATATTTCCGTACTTGCAATATTATGGTAATTTCCACAGTAACATACTGTGGCATCATGAAAAAGGGATAAAGATGTCATATGCAGACAATTGGTAGTAGCATATAATGTCAAATTAACCAAGATCCACTTTTAAGGCAAATTTCCTTGGTAAAAAATAAAGGGCATGCCATACATGAAGAAATAGAGTGCATGTGGCAGATTTCAAACTGTTTAGTTGTAAGCATTTATTATTTGGCTCACCCATGGGTATACTCTTCAAGGGCAGTACACCCAAGTCCTAGAGATAATTGTTATATAGAAACAAACAAAAACTAATATTGAAGAATTCTTAGACGAATGATACTTTTTTTATTTAGTTAGTTTTTGTTTGCAAGGTATGTCTTCTAGCCAAATACAATGCCTATTTTCAGGCACAACTTGGAAAAGTACAAGTAATAAACATTGGTACAAATACACACAAGGACAAAGAACAAGCATTACATATATTAGCAAAGGACTGATAACACAAAAGTGCAGCCTCTAATGTACAACCAGCTCTGGTCAGAGCCAATATGGCTGTAGAGCTTTTAGGAGTGTCAAGAGCAGTGAACAGAATTGCTGTGCCTCTCTGCACAGGAGTCAGCTGTAATAGTGCAGCAGTTACAGAACTGCACATGAGTGATACTTGCACATGTGCAATTTGCCCTGAGTCAGACTTGCGCAACATGGCGGTGCTGACATAACTATATGTAACAATCCAGTCCTCTCGGGTTACTTGAACCCCATTAGTAGTAGTCTTAGGCAGGTAGGAAAAGGCAGCTATGGGGGGGTCATTAGGGGCTTTCTACATAATGACATCATTGTTTACTTAGCTAGCCTGAGAGAAGGATGATTATGTCATTTGAACTCTCACAACAGCATAACCATTTTAGAGTCAACTGCTCTTGGGAAACTTAGAATGTTTATCAGTAAGTTCAAATGTGGCAGTTTGACTGGCAGGAGGTCTGCCATTGGGGCTCTGTCAGAGGAGCCAGGTATTTCCACCCTAGTTTGGTAAAATATTCCGTTTGCCTGCAGGACTCTTTAGTTTCACTCCAGGGGAGTGAGAAGGAATGCAGTTCTTGTATATCAAGGGCAATCCTGAAGTTCCTGAAATACATAGCTGCTTTAAGGAAGAACAATGAATAGAATCTGACAGCTACCAGAGAGAGGTGCCTTTGTTCTTTCCTTGACTGGGAGGAAGGAACAACTAATCTGCAGTATAAATTTGAGACTGTTGTCTGAGGGAGTTGTCTGAGGTGCATGTGCCCTAGATAAGGCTAGATCACACGGTCAGGACCCCTTTCAACACAACTGTGCTGAATTTAAAGTTAAAGTTGGGGTCTTTAGCAATTCATTTGGGGATTGGAGACTCATTTGGTATAACCCTGAAGGAATGGCAGAGGCTGTTTGGGGCAAAGGGTGAGGAATGCCATCTGGAGTTTCAGGCAGGGCTAAGTGGTTCATGGATGGGCACCATTGTTCTCTGAGATGACCTCGCCAAGAGGATTTTAAAGAGTGTGGTACATCCACAGATATAGACTTTAAAAGGAAATGTTTGGAAAATGTTCAAAGTGTGTGGCACATCCCACAGATATACACGTTGGAAGAGAGATGTTTTTTGTGGAAAACAGTACTGCCTAGCAAAGTGTCCTGCAAAGAGAGTGTGCCTATATTGCTTGCAATGATAAACCTTTGGGAGCACCCTTGCTTTAAGTAACATCTGTTAATAAAGCCATACTGCAAAATCCCAGTTGCTGCTTTTGGACATTCCACTTATTGCTTCTAGTATGAATGTTATTGGGACTCCTCAGCAGTTAGGTCTAGCATATGCCTAGCATCCTCTCCCTTGACCTGGTTGTAAATAAAAGGTCCATTTTAGTATGTACCACCTCCCCAGCTTCTAGATAATGAGTTTGGTACACACTCCAGCGCTAGGGGTGAGTACAATGAATGTAGCTCTGCCAAAGAACATTTTATACCATGTAGTTGTCAATAGTTCTTTTAAAGGTGCCAGCTAGCCAAAAGATGGTGTGGGGTTACATACATCTGCACAATACTCATATATGTACGGTTAAGTCTAGCCACCATGTTGGTACATGGTGGCTGTCACATCCGCACTGCGTGTAAGGAAAAGTAGTGCACCAGGAAATGGGTATGTTTATGTAGCCCATAGAGGGAAGGGCTGCATAAACAGAATCGCTGGAGACTATGCTGGAGGGCTGCAACAGAACATCATACAGCAGTCCAGTTACGTGCTTCCACAGTGCTCTTTTACAAATCTGATGAAGGCATAACATTTGTGGAGCTTGGCCCACACAACCATAAAATCAGACTCAGGAGGAAACTATTAAACTAGAGATCTCGTCTCAGATTTGCTTATCATCACAGCCACTTTCTCATTCTTTTCTAAGCAGTCATTTCTGGTAAATATGTGCCTTAACCATATTGATCTCAGTAAGGGTAGACTATTTCTGGTTTTCCTTGATTGTATTAGGAGAAGGTAGTAGCATTCTTGAAGTGGTTGCTGCCAGTGGTGGCATACTCTGAAAAAAGTGGTCTTGTGTTCGTCTGCGTTTTAGAAAGACCCCTTGAGTTAAAGGGACATGAATTGATTTCTTATGTGCAGCTGTTTGAAATGTCTCTATTTCTATATATTATATTCATACCTCTAAAGGATCCTTATTTTAACTTTGCCTGAATACTGTAGAATTGATTTATTTCACTGTGAAAAAAGTCTTGCTGTGTTCACTGTAGAAAGAGAACCACTAAATTAATTGGACAGCAAAGTTAGTCTTCTATGTCAGACTCATTATATGGACATACAGAACAGTGAAATTTAACTGCAGCTGATAAGTCCATAGCCTTGGACCACTAAATTAAAGGAATGTGCTATTTTCAATTCTACAATATAAGCTGAAGTTGTCAGTTGTGTTTTGTTTTTGTTTTAGATTTATAGAACTGTTATTTAATACAACAGCAGATTAGGTACATATGGACACATGTTGATACATGGACATACTAGGATAACATTATTTAATTACAAGGGGGTCTGTGTAAGGTTTGTGTTTTGAATGTACACATATACTAGTCACTTGCTACAAAATTGCAACTATATCATGTTTAAGATAGTATAAGTTTGACTATTCATGAGTAATATGGACTTATTGTATACAGAGTTTAAGATAAATGTATCTGAACAGCACACTGTGTAAAATTTGATTGACACCACTGTGTGAAACAGTTGGTGAATGCTTAACTTACAGTAAGACAGGTTGTCTTCTAACCTATTTTTACTTAACACATGTATATTTTCATATTTGTAATACTTTTAACATTATTTACTATGTATTGCTGAAGCTTATTTTTCCTTGTGTTTTTAATCATTGTCATTTTCTAATGCTAGCAGAGACACACACAGAAGGTTTTAAAATAAAACTTTAGTTGATGTATAGCTTGTGTCAGGGAGCAAACTTTCCAATCAGTGAAATTTAACCTTGGGATAGCTTTCTTTGATGGAACTAATCCTGTCTTGGCAAAGTATTTTGCACAGCTGAGGCTGTTTAGAAGTACAATAGGAGTTATGCTAAACACATGTAAATATCTCTAAAAGTATAATACCTACAGATAATAAACCCATATGAAAGTTGTTCAGACAACAAGACCTTTCAAATGAGCCTATATATTGAGCTACAGTAATTACATTTTTTAAACTATGGCCATCTGATTAACTGAATTTTCATTTTCATCACTATTTTCACCTTCCAGATGTATTTAAAAATTCTAATGAATTCATATTAGTGACTACCCTCATTTGAAAGGTCATCTTGTCCTCAACAACTTTCATATTAGTTGTCTATTAGTAACCTGTATATTTTCTGAGATATTTACATTTGTTTGGCATGACTCCTACTGTGTTCACTCAGAGAGAAAAAAACAAGATTGTTTGGAAGGCTATATTTTACAAAACATAAAGAATTCAGATTAGTGACCACCCTCATGAGAAAGGTCATTTTGCCCTGAACAACTTTTCATATGTTTGTTTTTGCACACCTTGAATAGTTTTAAAGATATTTACATTTGTTTGGAAGGTGTGCACATTTGCTCTTAGAGAAAAGCAGTTTGAGTTCTGTGTCCATCATTTTAATTAAACAGAAAGAAGGGAGTATTTCTTTAACTGCCATGGAGATTTGCAGAATGGAAGGATACACTGAAAGCTCTTAAAATAAATGTTCCATAGAAACACCTTTTTTCAAGTGAAAGCAGGATGGCTGTAGACTCCTCCCATAGCCATAAAATGAAACATTCTGTGTTTCACTTTAAGAGGCATACAGAAAGCACAATATAAATGGCTGGTCAAGGTATCAGTGACAGGATCATGTATCCAATGTCAGGGGAAACTTAGGAAGATCTTTCTTAAAAACTAGGTGAGTTTGAGAGTGCCTTAGGTTAGGCAGAAATGAATTCCTGAGCTTAGGGCAAAGACAGAAAAGTTGCTCTCCCATGCTTGTTTTGCATGTAGGTACTTCCAGAAACAACATATCAATGGATCATAGTGGGTAACCCAGATGAATCATTTTGAACACACTAGCAAGGGCAACAGGTGGATCTGATCTGATAATTTTGTCACAATGGTGCAGCCAAGAGTGAAGCGGTGATGTGAAGCTGAAAAACAAGACTAGGCTCAAGTAGAAAGCAGCGATGAGTCAGCCTGGGCAAAAGTGGGCAAAGTGACAGATATTGTTGCAGCAGGTATTCCATTTGTTATATAACATTTGCTTGCCTCAGAGCAAGGTACCTGAGCATAGTTGAGTCTTTTCAACAAAACACTTTTAGCTGTAGCCAGACTGGTAGCCAGAGTCAGCATAATGCATGACTTTATAAGCAAGTCCAGGCTTTGAATTAAAAGACTTCCAGGTTATTGATATGTGCATACTAATTCAAAGACTGCATCCAGGGTGATGCTAAGGTATTTAAAAGACTAATTGCAGTAAGGGCGTAACCATCAGAGCAGTAAATTGTTAGGATGGGGTACATATCCCAAATCAGGGTGCAAAACTGAAAAGCATGGAAAGGGATTTTCTAGCATTCAGGAGAAGCCTGTTTTGAGTTAGCCATGACTGTACACTCCCAAAGTTAACATTAAATAGAACCAATCCTGAAAATGTTCAAAACTTCCTCCAAAATAACAGAAAGCTCCTTACCTCTGCAGGAGCTCCTCTGCACACAAAAAAACAGCATTTGATATTTTGCCTCCAAGAAAGAGAAGGAATCATAAATTCCCCTGAGGTGCTAGCAGCGCAATCCCTTTTCATTTCCCTGTTGCTGGCAATGCCCCATTTCATGATGTGGCAATAGAGAGAGAGAGCACAATGGTTGTATTTCATTGAGTGTATGGAACATGATTTTAAAGTACAGTTTTTGATTATTATGGCATTTGGTAAAATCAGAGTCATGGTTCAACTAACAAGAGTCTTGCTATTTGAACCATGGCTCCAATTTACCAAATGGCCACTTAAATGCTTAAAGATGTATTTTGAAATCATGTCTATACATCAATGGAGCATGACCCCACGCCTCTCTATTGTGGTGTCAGAAAACACTGGAGCGTGGCTGCATGGCCAGCAACAGGAAGTGGAATGGAATCACTCTGCTAGCTCCTTGGAAGAATTTATGGTCCCTTCCTTCCCTCAGGGACATAATTTAAAAGCTGATTTTTTAGCAGAGGAGCTCCCATGCATTTAAGGGAGTTTATTTCACTGCAGCACTGAGAAAGGTACTGTTTAAGTCACCTGTTGATTTCATATGTGTTCTTAAAGCTTGTGTGCAGCATGATGCAGGGTGGTGGAAGAGGCATTGGATTTAGGCAAATTATTGATAAATAGGTTAAAGAGCAGTGGACCAACTATAGACCCTTGCAGAACACCAATGTTAATGGTGGAGAGGTCACATCTGGCTTAGTTAATATTTACAAATTGCTGTCTCTCATTAAGGTAGCTCAAAATCCAGGTAACAACTGACGTCAAAAAATAAAGGGTATACATTTTGGATGTGAGTAGGAAGTAGTCTACAAGGTCAAAGGCCTTGAGTAAGTCAAAGAAGACAGCCCCTGTGAGCATTCCTCTATCTGTGGCAACTTTGACATCATTGATAAATTGGGTGATGGCAGTAGATGTGCTATGAGCATGCCTGAAACCACACTGAGATGACATAGATTGAATATTTGAAGATACCCAGTTACCTGAGAGGCCACAAGTTTTTCAACAACTTATTGAGCACAGAAAGGATTGTGATTGGGTCGTAGTTATCCATACACCTTGGGTCACTTTATTGTGGACCATAGCCGCTTTAACCTTCCATATCCTGGGCACTATTCCAGAGAAGAGAGATGGGTTAAATAGTCGAGTTACTGGGGCACTCTAGCTGTTACAGAAACCTATGAACCTAGGTACAAGGCCATCATAACCAGCACTACTATAGGAAGATAAAGACCTCAATAGGCATAATACCTCTCCATGAGTGACTGCCCTGACGTGAAAAGGAAGGGAAGGAAAGCAAGTTACTCTATAGGGGAGTTCAGCCAGTGGCACACCAGGACATATTTGTGTACTTGGAAAGATCGAGAAATGAGAATTAGAAACATTAGTAATAGTCATAGCATTCTGGCAATTTGTACTGCCAATATCATATTGGATATTTTTAGTGCTGTGTGGAATTTTCAAATCTTGGCAGAACAAAATTCCACAGAATTTCACCAGAAATGGAATAGTGGAATTCCAAGGCAGAAAATAGTGTCGAATGATTTTCCACAGAAATAATGCTGTTCCACTGAATATTATTCTGCTGATCCCAGTAGGTGGAATTTAACAGAAGAACCAGTGAAATTCACGCAAAATTCTGCTGGCAGAATGGTCATTCCACGCTAATTTTGCAGGTGAAATTCACATTCTGCATGGCAATAATATTTTGGGACTTGCACCCTTCCCGTAAAACCCTTACTAGAACTTCAATATCTATGGGAGTCACCTGCAGATGACTGGAGAAGTTGTCTACAGTAATTACTTCTGTTGGTCATATAGCTTTTCATGTTCATTTCTCTGCCTTCTATAGTTCAGCCAAACAGAGACTTAATTTGAAACTTTAAATCTAGACTAGCATTTTCCCTAGATTTAAGAGATGCAAGCAGATCACTTTGCAACCAATCTAGCAGATGTTTCTCTGACCTGCACCTTACTTGGGGAATATGTTTGTCCTGTAAGGCCTGGAGTGTAGAAACAAAGTATTTAAGGGCTTTGTGAACATTAGGTGTATGATTTAAGGAAGCCAGTCCATATGACGTAAATCTGCATTAAAGGCACCAAGGTTTAGTATAGAAAAATCCTTAAACACTATCTGTTTGGGAGGCAGTGCCTGGGCATGGGCTTTCCAGACGCATAAGACTTGTGAGTGATCACTAATAGAGTCAGGCAATATACCAGAGGTAATAATCTTTTCTTTTTACTGGTGAAGATCCAGTCTATATGGACTGGTGATTACTCCTTGCTGAGACTCTAGGAGGACAAGTGATCAGCTGAGACAGATGGAGCTTCCAAAGAAGAGAGTCAAACAAAGCACATTCAAATTTAAATTACCAAAGGGAGAATTTCATTATTTCCAATACAAGAGAGCAGCTGTTGTATAATATTAGTTAGCCCAGACAGACCATGTGGGGAGGGGATTATAGACATATATACTATGTAATTTCTTTATATTACTAAGAACTAATAGTGAGTGTAGAACTTCACGGAACTTTGGGTGTTAACAGTCGCGCACAGAGACATGCAGGTGTTCTTTGAAATAAATTGCTCCACCACTCTCCTCTTAGAGGTTAGATGGTCATGTCAAAGTAGCTTATAGCCAGGCAAGTAGCACACTCAGTCAGGGATAGCAGGCTTTCACCAGGTCTCAGATAACCCAACAGTATAATCACATTTTCAACCCCAGAAAACCAAAACCTCAGTTATCCAAAACCCTGTAATGTCCCCCATACTTTCAGTCATTCGCACATATGCAGCTAGCAAACAATAGGGGCCCATTCTCAAACGTGGAGTAACCGGGTATGCAGGGTGCACACACAAGGTGCACAGGGGATAAGCGCACTGGGCATGTAACCTGTGTGTGTGCAGCATGCACAAAACCCATTTAGTGGTGTGTGCAGGCCCGGCCCATGGACTGTGAGGACAGGGCTACACAGGTGTGTAGGGGCATGGCCATGTATCCAACCTGTGTGGACCACATGCGCATGCACTAAGCACCACACCTCAGAAAAGCAGCACACAGAGGCAAGCCTCAGCCTACATGCTAAAGAAGCAGATGTAAACCATGGGCATGCAACATAGGTGCTGATGGGCACCCATGAGCCGCACTGGTAGTGGGCATAGCAGGACGCCCATGCTGCCAAGGGTCGCACAACAACAGTCCAACATGAGTTCTGCCCATAGGCCACACAAGAGGTGCGACCCACATGCAGGTCTGGCACTGGAAAAACATGGGGAGGAGGCTGAACAGCCATGCTTGGGAAACACTGCCCTCCCCCAGGAAGCAAGCACCAACACAGACAGCCCACATCACTGGAAGGTTCATGGCAGGCCAGGTCACCATACATGCTACACACAGCCCTGGAAGCCAACACAGGCACCAATAGGGGAATGGCTCTGGCACAGATAAGGACAATGGTGGTGGGTCACACATGCACCACAGTCACATGAGACCAGTGCCATGGCCACATGTGAACATGTTACAGCTCCCACAACACCCAGATCTGAGTGCACACAGGCCACACACACACACACATACACACACACCATGCCAGACATGCGGCGACCTGACTGCAGAGCAGCAGGGCGACAAAGGAGATGGACAAGGCAGATGCAAAACATATGCCTTTATTGTCCCCAGTTGGAAAGAACTAGGTGAATTTAATCCACCTTCTTTTTGGGCAGAACCTGGCAATATGTCCTTTTGCTTTGCACTCATGACATATAATATCATGGTTGTACCCTTACTTGTTTTACTGTGTTCCTTGCCCCACGAAAACCACTAGACTGTGTTACAGGTAGTACTTAGTAGAAGAAAATTTTGCTACAGCTGAAGGACCTCCTAGGATTTGTGAGCGTCCTAGGTCGTTGAGGCCTAGCAGTTATATAATCCTCTGCCAACCGTATAGCTGCCTCAGAGGTTTCGGGCGATGTTCTTTTACCCACAGCTGTACATCTTGGGGCAAAACCCGAACAAACTGCTCCAAAATAATGCTTTCCATAATTTGGACTACTGTCCTGGTATTAGGCTGTAACCATTTATGGCATAAGTCTTTAGTTGAATGTATACATCTTGAGGGTGTCAGAGGTTTGGTACTTATATGCTCTGAATCGTTGCGGTAAGTTTCAGTACATATATCATATCTTTTAAGGATGGCTTGCTTGATATGATCATAATCATTGATATGTGCAATTTCTGTATGGCTATAAACTAATTGAGCCTTCCCAGTCAAATAGGGGGCTAACCTGACAACCCATTGGTCTCTAGGCCACGACAAGCAGTAGCCACCCTTTCAAAGTTAGTAGATATGCTTCAATATCATCAGAATCAGCCATCTTAACCAATTTAATATCTTTTGTCCTACCACAGATGTTGGTGGTGGTCTTGTGCCTAGAGCCTGGATAGCTCAAGTGTGTCAGTCCAACGGGCAGCATTCTCGGCACCTGTCTCTCTCCTCTCTCCTATTCCACCTGTCAGTAAACATAGCCAGCGAGCAGCTCATGGGGGTTCTCTTGAGGATCTCTCTTTCTCAATTCCTGCTGCTTGGGCACCACTTTCAGTAGGCTTAATATCTTCCATTGGTCCAGTATCACCTTCAACTTCAGCCTTAGCCACTTTTCTGCATACCACTGGCTCCAGATCAGTCCAATTTCTGAACCACAGAACTTGTGGCTAACAGAGTCCACTCTCCTGCCTTGTCTGAATGCATATTATTAGGATCTGGGCACAGATCCAGCAGAGGGTTTTCTCCACCTATCCCACTTGGACACCAAATGTGAGCTGGCGGATAGAATGAGGCACCAGACAATATGAGCAGACATAAATGAATATTTATTTCAAAAACAGTGGACTGGAAGGCACAAAACAAGAAACATAAATAAAATTAATGTCTTCAAAGAGCTAGAAATGAGCTAACTCTGATGGGGTGTTACCAGTTCCACAGCCCCTTATAGACTGACTGACCTCCTTAGGAAAACTCTTTATATAGCAATGAAATCATGTGATATAAAGACTCCTCCTTAGATATTCCAATTTTAAACTAAAATGAAATACAGAATGTATCACCTCCCTTTATACTCATAAGTTCATGTCATTTTAATTATCCACATCATAATAGCAGCTTTAACATAAAACAATTGCTTTTAATAGTTTATTGTGTCCAGAGAAGTGATCTGTAGGACCGCCCCTCTGACCAGCAGCATAAATGACAGGGGTATTCGGCCGGCTGGCCTTTAGATACACTCAGCTGAAGTGTCAGTGGCTCAGTAGGTAGCACACTCGCCTCTGAGGCCGGAGATCAGAGGGCTGTGGTTCAGTTCCACATCTGACACCTTGGGTTAATATCCTAGTATTGACACCGTAGTGCAGCATGAGAGGGTGCTGCACTTCTGAGGTGCCGCTTTCAGATGAGACGTTAAACCGAGGTCCCACCTGCCTGGATTGTGGTAGTTCAGGTGGATGTTAAAGATCCATGGCACTTATCAAAAAGAGTAGGGGAATTTTATTAAAGTTGGAAAGTAAAATACAGTCAAATAATACAAAAGCTAAAGCAAATTACTTGAAACAAAATACATATGCCATCATACATAAAATACAAAACTAACATTGCAATAGACTCAAAACTTACTAGACATACTGAAAAATAACCCCCCACCCAAATAAAAGAGTAGGGAATTTTTATCGAGAAAATTTCAAAACAAATACAAAAATTATATTGCATCATACAAAATCATGAGAAAAGAAAGTGAAAGCATAACACGGATTACCACAAATATGACATTTTAACAGAAATAATCCATATTTGTACAAAAGAAAAACCCCAACCCACCCCCTGAAAAAGGTGAAACCATACTAAATTGAGAACTTCGTACAATAATAATAATAACTGCAGTCAACTTCATACAAAAACCTAAAAGAAAAGAAAAATAACAATAAAAGAACGACAATGTATTGATACTCAAATAATTCAAAAACTTAAACAATTATCCCGTATCAAGCCAATGTAAAAGCTTCCAGTATTTCTGGAAACACCTGATGGAAGATGCCTTTTCTCCGGCCGATATATTTTTTGTACAGTATAGTGAATTTTCCAAAATAATTGTGTTGAGAAATAAATTGTTGCTGCAAAGACCAAATACTTCTTGCGTGCACAAATATGATATTTAAAACAAGCTAAAATAACAAAATGGTATCCGAAAAATAATCACACCAAGATACCGTAATATTCCAAAAATAATGTATCTTCAGTAATATCCTGAACAGGAAAATGTTTCCACTGAAGGGAAATAAAATCCCAAAAATCAAGAATATAAGGGCATTCAAAAAATAAATGAGGAACAGTTTCTATTTGAGTATGACATATATTAGATCTGGGACATCCTCTAACTGATATCTCCTTATGTTTCAAATTTCCTTTACATTTAATTTTAAATGGGCTGTAAGCCAAACCACATCCACATGTAAGCAGGAATTCTCATGGAAGTAAGCATATTACCAATTTGTGATATTTTAGCTTAGAAAATACCGAGAAATGTGATGGAATTAAAAGGATTCCATAATTTTTCCATATAGAGTTTTCCTATTGTATAATTCTAATTGTACTTTTACAAAGCCCCCATGTTTTAATTTTGGAAAACAGGGTTTAAAATGTATAGGAAGACCCACTAAGGATACTTGTTTAGGAAGACCACTGCCGGATTCCCACTGTAATAACCATGACGCTACTGTCTCCCATACCCAACTATACCAAATTTTCTCCTCTTTCTTAATAGTGGACATAAATTTTGTGACACAAATAAAGAGAAAAGAAAACAATGGGTTTATCATCCGAATCCTCCCAACTTAAAATCTTGATATAATATACCCCTCTTAATCGGGTTTAGTCTACTCCCCAAATAGCAGAAAAGAATATACCATAAAGTGTGGTGTCAAGAGAAAGAGGAGTTGGAAATAAAGCCCCAAATATAAAAACATACTCAATAAATAGGTTTTAACCTATATATACCTGTTTTTTGGACATTTTCCATTTATTCCAAATATTTACCTTAGATTTAGCTACAGACAACAAAGAGTTCCCAATTATAAAAAGCAGGGTCTTCCATACCCCAATATCGCCTAATAACTTTCCAGGGCCAACACAAATTGGAATATTTGGAGTAGTCAATTTATAGAAACATCTAAATTTAAACGAAAAATACTTACTTTGGAGAAATTAATGCTTGAGCCCGAAACCTCCGTATATGCCAATAACAAGGCATCCGTGGCTTGGCACGATGGGAGATCTGCCAAAGTGAGACAGAGATCATCAGCATAGGCAATTGTCTTTATTTCTAAACAAGTACTACTAAAAGATAATCCCTAATATTATCATTAGCATTTATCCCAGAAATAAGTGGTTCCAAAGATAGAATATATAGTAAAGGGCTTAGAGGACAGCCTTGTCTAACACCTCTGGTTACAAGAATAGACTCACCCAACCATCCATTTATGAGAGGGGTACAAAGCTTATTGTAACATGTCTTTAACTAAGAGATGAAAGGTCTCGGAAAGTTCATACTTTCTAGGCAAAGCTCATCAAATATGTATGAGAGACACTGTCAAAAGCTTGTTTTGGTCCAAGCTAAGTAAAACCCATAGGGTCACCCTGAGTGACTTCTAGAAAAAATCTCCAGAAAAGAATAAGACCATCCTGTATGGATCTTTCTGGAATTGAACAAAATTGGGTGGGATGGATCACAGTTGTCAGACAAAGTGATAAATGATTACTAAGAATCTTAGAAAGTATCTTGTAATCACTATTCAACAGAGTAATAGGTCTCCGATTATTTAAATCTGTCTTATTCCTTTTTTATGTAAAAGAATAACTATACCGTCATACATACTAGGAGATAACAGGCCCAAATTTAAGCTATATGCAAACAAGTCTGTCAATTCTGTCAAAAGGAAAGGTAACAGAAGTTTGTACATTTCATTCGGTAATCCATCAGAACCAGGAGTCTTATCTGAAGGGGAATTTTAATAACAAGTTCCACTTCCTTACTTGAAATAGGTTGCAACAAAGTACAGACTAAATAATCAGGAATTTTCTTTAAAGAACAAGAGAGTAGCCATTCAACTACATCTGATTGAGGTGGGTTTGGCTTTGCTGAAACAAACTATAAAGCTGTATATATACTTTTTAGAATGTCTTCTTTTCAAAAATACACTGTCCTGAGGATTGTTTCAAGGACATTAAATCTTTTTTTGTCTGGACGCCTTACAAAAATCAAAAGGGTTTGTATGTGCTCTAGAACCACTAAGTCCAAACCTCTGTTCATGTTGCAAAGAAGACATACGATCATATTGTAGCTGTGTTAAATAATGTTTTAACGAGTGAAATTCCCTCCATCATACAGCTGACCTTTATCATACAATTTTGGAAAGCCAATAAGGAATTACGTATAAAAGATAAGTCCTAGTTTTATAACTACCCAACAGCCTACCTATTTTTTTGAAATACACCTGAAAATCCTGTTTTGTGTCTTCCCACCATGTATGTTTATCATCATAGAGAAAAATACTGATCGCCTGGCTGTAATAATTGCTTGAAAACCTTCCCTGACTATGGGAATATCCAATAAGGACATATTTAACCTCCAATAACCCATACCTCTGGATGTGTTATTGCAATTTGAAAGGGTAACATATAAGAGCATGATCTGATGTGGCTACTATATTAACTGATGGATCACTGGTCTGTAATGAAGATGACACAAACCAATAATCAATCCTAGAAGATTTGTTACCTTGAAAAAAGTGTGTGAGCAGGAGATGATTCCGGGAACACATCTATTAAACTAGATTGGGTAATTAGGGATCTCAGAAAATGTGTATCACAATATATTTTGGAAAGGATTGTTTGTTCCTAAAGTGTGAAATGTTAAAATCTCCCGAACAATATATTTTACAAGAAAACAGATAAGGCCGAATCTGTTTAAGTAATGCTATCCTACCAGCCTTAGACTGTGGGCCATAGATATTTAGGAGCCGAAAATCTAATGAAGCCAAGGTAACATCAAGCAATAAAGCACGTCCCGGTACAATATCCACAATATGTGTAACTGTAATGTCTGGGGTAGTAAAACAAATACCTAAACCAGAGCATAGATCAATTCCACCTGACCAATAACTAGGGCCCCATATCCATGCCTCCAAGCAGATTGAAAATCCTGTGTGGAGTATAATCTAGTATCCTGAAGAAAAACAATGTCATACTTCAAATTTGAAAAAGTTCAAAAGTAGCCAATAACTTAAACCTAGAGCGAATGCTGTTAGTGTTCAAACTAGCAAGTCGGATTGTATACTCAGAGCCAGACATAAAGTGAAAAAGATCTATGAGGTTAAGGTATAAACTTAGCTAGTCTTGTACTTTTCCTTGTACCTTTTTGGATGTAAAAGTATGTTTCTTTTTAACAGTGCTAACTATTTCCGAATCTGACTGAATACTCAATTGTGAGGAAGCCAAGGAAGCGGAATCAGAGTCATGATCATTGCCATCGTCCTGTTCTGCCAAAACTGAGTATCTGTTTTCTGAAACCGTACTCCCAACACTGAAGGAGCAGGAATTTGCCCAGAAGATCCAGGTTCCACTAAGGGGGATAATGTCGGACAATGTAACATTTACTGAAGTGTTTATCACTGCAGCCTTTGACAAGGTCTTGTGTTCTTCCTGGTTTTCTTACCCTCACACAAAATAGGAAGTTGTGCAGGTACAGAGGAGGGGGATGCTGATTACCTTGTATCGTAGGCTTCTGAGTTTGTACTGTTGAGGGACCAGTGACTATAGATTTAGTAGCCTTATGTACATAGTAATCTTGCACACCATAATTGGCTTCCCCATGTTATGGGCTGTCCATGGACAATCCAAAAGCAGTGGCCTACCTCTTCACAAAGGTTACATTTTGGTGTATTGATGCACTGATTACCCGTGTGACCAACCTCCACAATAAATACATTTTAGTAAAGAACAGGAAGAACTAAGGTGACGAGAGACCCACATTTAAAACAGCGTTTGGTTTGCCCTGGATAAAAATAAAACCCTTATCCCTACCTATATAAAAACAATTAGGTAGATGCTGCAAACCCTCTGGAGTCTGACGATAACTTAACTTTATCTTCCATCCACCATTCCAAAACCCTTCAGCATCCAAAATTGGATCTGGGGTACCTTGCAAGTCACAATGTTTCTCCAACCAGAATAAAATGTCAGAAATATTAACACCTTCATTTCTAAATAAAACAGTAATAACACGAAAAGGTTGTTTTGTTAGGGGAATAACCTGAAAGGGTGTCCATAAGGGATTAGTCTTAACAGTCATATGTTTAATCCAAAACGCTCCAGTAATTCAGGTGACCTGAAACTAATGTCAAAAGTCACTTCTTCAGGAGCATGAATAAGTGCATAAACCTCTGAGGGAGTAAAACCTAAAGACTGCTTGATTAAGGTACGACCCACATAATACCTGTCAGGAATCGATTCTAAGCCACCCATATATCTTAACCGAACAGCATTTCTACGCTTTGCAAGCTCTACAGGCTTTTTAAATAAGTCAGCATAAGAAATTTTGGGGTCTGTAGTTAAGGTCTGTGTCGGTTGCGCTTCCTGAGCAGCATTCTCCAAAATATCCGTATTTTCCCCAGAAATCACAGTTTTAATACGGGAAGAATCTTGTACTTTGATTTCCTTATTTTGAATAAGTGAGGGATTACCTTCGCTTGCTCCTCTATTTCAAGCGCCTGCCCAGCTCCTGGAAGCCTCAAATTTGCACTTATTTTTGATGTTGCCGAAGAATTTAGTAAGGAGGCATGTGGCAAAAGAGTATTTGGGGAAACTGTTGAAGTCCATTCCCTGAAAACCACTGATTCCAACCAGCGCCTCGTGGTGCTCGCCCGTGACCATCCGGGACCTCCAGGCAGTTCTGAGTCTTCCATAGCAACCGGACTGGTCACCTCAGTTGGTTCTGTATCCTTTGCAAAAACTTTAGTTGTAGTGTAGAATTTTATTATCGGGCTGCGCTTACGTTTTGTCTCTTTCGACTTCTGACTGTTTATTCTTTAATTCCTCCTCCAAAAGAAAGAGCTGGTGCTGCAAAACAGTACGTTTATTTTCAAGTTCCTGTGTGGATTCTGAGAGGAAACGTTGTTTAAAGTTGGAAAAATATTGTAG
Source organism: Neoceratodus forsteri (assembly GCA_016271365.2). Taxonomy (NCBI): domain Eukaryota; kingdom Metazoa; phylum Chordata; order Ceratodontiformes; family Ceratodontidae; genus Neoceratodus; species Neoceratodus forsteri. Next base: position 424,531,353 of record CM057451.1, read on the forward strand.
GCGCTGAGATAAACGAATATTATCCACCTCTAGTCATCTCTGAGGCTGTAGTTGCTGATTCTCCGGCAATAGCAGGCTGATACCGACAAAGCTGGTAATAACTTTCTCCTGCCAGAGAAACACCTGCTCCCGCAGAGTCATCCTCTTGAATGGGCTCCTCCATCCCGCTGACGGGCAGACAGACGTCACCCGCCCACAGAGTAGGGAATTTCCCGGTGTCCTGGCCAAATTTCCTCTTTCACTAAAAATACCAACACAGCTTAATCTGGTTCAAAGTCAGTTGGCATTCATCTGTATCCTCCCCGGTCGTGCCTGAAAATAGGCAGGATTTGTCTAGTGCACTTATCCGTCAACAAAAGCTAAAAATAAAATAAAGGAAAGGAAGCTAGGAGACTATATAGCTCTGGAAATGCACAAAGAACCACTTTGTTAACAAATACTTTATATTTGGGAAACGACTCAGCCTTCGATGAAGACCGGTAAGCTCAGTCTCCTAAGGTGTGTTACGCTAGTCAAAAGGACAAATTAGCACTTAGAAGCGGTAAGAATCCTGCGATAAGTGTGTTGAGCATTCGGCCAAACTTTACCGTGGCTTCGCACTATCGCTACTTAGACTTCACTCGCTTCAGCTTCCACTTATTGCCTCCAAGGAAAACAAGTATTTTTGTGGGTAACATAACATTTACATTTATCGCATCCCAGAAATAATGCATTATAGCATGGTGTACCCTTTTGAGGCACAAGCATTAGCACCAGACCAAATACAGCGGTCTCTTAAATATATGTTAAAACTGCACACGCAAATAACAGCAAACGCTTGCTGCAGGGAAAATTCTCCTGAACTCAGGAATATTATGCCATTACCATAAAAGCTTATACAGCAGTCCAATTTACAAAACCCTTTTAACAAATACCCTGCTCTGAGGAGTCTGGAATGCACAAATAGATATAGAAGGTTACTAGATAGAAATAGAATAGAGAGATGAGAAGGGACAAAACAAAGTGGGTGGCCAGCCCAACAACAAAACACAACATGAATACAATGACAAAGATGAAGTAAAAGATGTGTGCTTTCCAGTTGTCCATCACAGCAGAAGTAAAGGGGGTTAACTTTCACAGTCCCATTTGACTAAGATGTTCCTGGTGCTCTGAGGATGCCATCGAGCAGATGCAGTGACAGCGACAACAGGGACACCACGCATGTACTGCACAAGGCTGTTGGCACTGATGTTGCATGACATGGAATGCCTGCAGTGGTTTTGTGCTGACCATGCCACATTGAGGTACATCTGCGGGCTGGTCCATGACCAGGTCAGGCCCCACACAGTACGTGCCCAGGGCCATGTCCGTGGAAACAAAGGTGATATGCACCCTGCTGTATTATGCGATGGGGTTCTTCCAGAGGGTGACAGGTGATATTATGGGCGTGAGCCAGGTGTCCATCTCCAGGGTACTGCACCAGGTGATGGATGCCTTGGTGTGGCACATGATCTCCCACATCCATTTCTCCACCATGCCAAGGGACATCAGGGTTTCCATGAGACCTATGGAATGCCCAGCACACTGGGTGCCATTGGCTGCACCCATGTGGTGATTCTGGCACCACCGGTGGGTGAGGAGACATACAGGAATCGGAAGGGCTTCCACAGTATAAACTGCCAGGTGGTGTGCGAGCCACAGGCATCCTCACCAACTTGTATGCCAGTTATCTAGCCTCCAAGCTTGTGCCACGATGCATATGTATTTGACAACAGGGCCCTGAAACAACACTTGGCCGCATGCAGAGGGAACAGAGTGACTCTTAGGTGAGTGTGCTGGTGTCATCCATGGACATGCTTTCCATGGTGTAAAAAGTCTCACCTGACCTAATGCATTGTTCTTTCAAATCTCTTGAAGCCCTAACTGGGACCACAGCACCCAGTAGAGGAGGCATTCAACCACCCACATATGAGGGCAAGGAACATTGTGGAATGCACCATTGTGCTCCTGAAGATGCAATTCCGTTGACTGGACCACAGTAGTGTGACAATGATGCTAGCCCTTCAGAGGTAGTGCAGAGTCTTCACCACCTGTGCCATGCTGCACAACATCTGTGTGTACCGGAGACTTCCCATTTCCCCAGACATCCTCCTGCCCATACCCACTGCAGCTCCCCATGGAGGGCCATCCATGGCCCACAACCATGGGATATACCGCTTACCACAGCGGCAATATGGTGCACCACAGCGTGAGGCTGAATGCACTGTCCAGTATCACATTTCCATGGTACCTTCAGCTGTAGGACACTGTGACATGCAATGATGATGCCACACTTCTGAGCACTCCCTCCCTGTCTTGATCAACCTCTCTACATCTCCCCTGTCTCTCCTACTTGCAAGTAATCTGTCTGCCCAGCCACTCTACTGCCCAGTCTCCTGCATAGTTCCTCACACCTCTCTTGTCACCCTATCCACCTCCTTCTCTGCCCCTTTCCCTTCCACCTCTCCACTGTGACCCCTCTGTCTCCCCCCGCTTCTTAGTACCCAGAGCAGCCACTAGGAGTTGCTATTTCACCCCTCCACACTTTTCCAGCCTTTCATAGTCGATCAGCCAGTCCCACCCAGCCTCTATACCAAGATCCCTCAACCTCCACTCCCTGAGTTTCAAACCTGTTACCCTTGGCCCCAAAGGCAGCAGCTCTACCACTACCCACAGTGGCAGTCACCCTTGCTGAAGGACAGCTATCCTCCTTATACTGCCAATAGGAAGTATCAATGGGCAGCATGGCTATTACTCTTAACCTACTCTTAGTTACTTTTCTCCTCAGCCCACGTCCCATCTTACTCCAATGCCCCACTCTGAGCCCACTCCCCGCTACCAACCCACAACAGCAACCCCCCCACCTTGGCCACCCCTATTACTCCCCAGCACCCACCGCCAATGAATTCCCCTCCCCCATCCCCTAAGGACACCCTGGACCCACCCCTTCCTTGCCTATACCTACCATCAGCTACCTACCAATCCCCTGCACCCCAACAGCAGGACCTTGCATCAGTACTAGCTAAGGCAACAGTGACCACAGTCCACTCAGCAGATTAATCACTCTACTCCATCTGCTCTCCGTAAGATTCACCCCAACCTCGGCTACTGGCACTAGCCTCTCCACACCCCCACTGGAACTGGCCTCACATTGCTTCTATGAACATTTGCAGCCTCCCAAAAAATAACGCTCTCCAGTGCTGGGCTGTGCAGCACAGACTGATATTCTAGAGCTAGTCAAGACCTGGCTCTCCAAAAAATCCCAACTCTGTTATCTCCTCCTGGCTATGCTCTGTTCAGGGAAGACCGTATAAAACAAATGTGGTGGTGCAGTCTTCCTGCGTGACACCCTCTTAGGCCATGCACCCAAGCCCCCAAGCTTGGTTTTAGCACTCAGGTCCTCACCTTAAGGTTACCCTGACTCTGCCAGGGCCCATATTTTCCTAACTGTCTCTTACATACCCCGAGGACCAGGGGCAAGCTGTCCAGTCTCTCATCGATTATCTCACACACCCCACACAAGGTGGAGCAACTTATCCTAGGTGACCTTAATGTCAATTGGCTGGGTACTTCTGCCTCCAACATCAGGGACTCTTTTGCTGCTCTAGATATGACCCAACTAGTTACCTCACCCACTAGATTTAACCAGTCAAGTGGCTCCCAGCACCCTCCTAGATGTAATTCTCACACACCGCCCCATAAAATCAGGGATATTAATGTACTACCAGACTGTCTTAGTGACCACTCTCCTGTCCTCTATCACTGGTCATCCCCCACACTGAAACCAAAATCCCAGGCCACCTCGCACTGGCACTTTTGCCCAGGGGTCTCAGAAAGCTAAAATGCACCTAGCCAGCTTGACTGGTCCCTAGTCCTACTTGCAGCAAATATTGACTCTGCCCTAGCCTATTTCTCCAGTGCTTTCAGCAAGGCCTGTGACATTTATGCCCCCAGACTAGAATCCACACCAAAAATGGAATGCCTCATGGATCTCCCACCCCTTATCCAAAACCTGAAGCAAAGAGACAACCTTTGGCATACTGCTGTCACCTCAGGCAAACTGGCTGACAGACAACCCTATAATGCAGCACGTAATAGGTGCACCTGGGCTATAAGGCAGGCAAAGTCCGAATATTATCAAATCTCCCTGCATCCACTTGGGGCTCATCCTGTGCCTTCTGGGACAATATGAAGGAGCTCAATGGAAAGACCCATTCCCCCATCTCAACTTTGCATAAATGGTACCATCATTACGGATCCACCTCTCATAGCTGGGTCCCTCAAGATGGCTTTCTCAGATCTAAGCTCGGGTCCTACCCAACCACTTTTTTTGACCCTATCCCAGCCACCACCAACCCCCACCCTGGACTGCCCCTTTCTACCTGGGCACCATATCCCCTTGAAGCCAGGCCTCATCTACAAAAAGCTCTAGCTAGCAACAACCCCAGCTGTGATCCCCTGGACTCTAGGATCCTCTGATTAGTCTTGGACACTGTGCTTGCCCCGCTCACCGACCTCTCTTATACTGGTCACTATGTCTGGGCCAGTTCCCAAGTGCTTGAAAATTGCAGAAATCACCCCAATCCATAACAGTGGGGATAGAACCTCCCCTAACAATTTCAGGCCAATCTCCATTCTCTCTCTGCTCTCCAAAGCACTTGAAAAATAGTGGCCTTACAGCTGTCTAAGTACCTAACCAAATATGACCTGTTGTGTCCAGAACAGCATGGATTCCAACCTGGACACTGCACCACTACAGCCCTCCTGGAATTCTCCCATCACCTCCATTCTGCTCTTGACTCTGGTCACATCATGGGAGCAGTGTTCATTGACCTCCAAGGCCTTTGACACTGTCTTTCACCCTCCTACTTGACTCCCTCCACTAACTTGGCTTCTCTTCTGGCCCTCCCTCGCTTGGTTTACCAGTTACCTCTAACAGATCCCAATGTGTGAAGGTAACTGTACCCTATCCAACTCCTGCACATTCACTCTGGGGTCCCCAGGGTTCCATCCTGGGCCCTGTTCTGTTCAGCCTCTTTCTTAACACTATCTCTAACTCTGGCTCAGGCAATATACTCCTCTATGCCAATTGCATGGTCCTCTTTGCCTCCCACCCTGACCATGTATCACTACAGGAATCCCTACAGTATACATTTAGCCAATCCAAAAGTGGTTCCTTGACCACCGGCTGGTTATTAACCTCAAGAAAACCAAATCCATGCTCTTTTCTCACCACCAGAATAAGGCCAAAAATATCCATCTCTGCATTCTCTCCAGAAATCCACACCCTCTCAAGCAGGTGTCATCCCACAAATACCTGGGGTTACCTTGACTCAGCTCTTACCTTCCACACCCACATCAATACCTTGTCCTCAGCTATAAACTCTCAGATTGGCTTTCTCTTATCAACACAGAGATTGCCTCCCCAAACCGCCCTCTGTTTGACCATTAATTCCTCGTCTATCCTTGGTAGACTACAGCCTACCCATTTATGTCAAGGCTGACAACTCTGCCCTCACCAAAATACAGAGCTCAATAAACAAGGCCTGCAGGCTCCTGACTGGTGCATTTCACCGCACTCATACTTGCCTTCCTATTCCATTCCACCACCAACCTGCTCACCTTTGATGAGCACCTGCACTACCAAAGCTGCCTACTTGCCAAAAATCCCTGCTAGGTCTATCACCCCCAGGGATCCCCACGTCCCGCGCTGTGCATCCTCATCTGTTACCACCCAAAGAGTAGGCAAGTCCACCTTCCAGGTGCCCATACCAAGACCTCACTAGCCCAAAGGTCATCCACTACCATGCCCTCTCATGGATCAACTCCCTCCCACCTCTATCACTAATCGTAACAAAATTGGCCCTTCAAAGTCAGTCTCCGTAACCTCTTCTTCCTTCAAAAGCTGTAACTACCCTAATTATTGTGATGAGGTCCCACCCACCATACTCTTGTCCTTACAATGTCCGTTGGACTGCTATTCAATGCAATTGTAACTTACTGTATGCAATGTTATCTGTAAAACACTACGGTAAATGTGTTCTTATTGTTATATGTATTGCACCCATATGTTACCACTGTTGTATCTCACACTGTTTTCTTGCCTGCCCTCCCATGATGATGCCTTTTGTAAATGAGTTCTTGACTCAAATGTTGTAAACCCAATTCAAATAAATAAATAAATGGTACCAGCTGTAGGGTGTGCAGTACACTGCAACCACTGCAATGGTGCTGTGTCTGCCTCACTGGTGGTTCAGACAATGTGGTGCTGTTGTGCCCAGTTTGCTGGAGGTCTGGGCCTGCCATGGTGTGTTTGCACTGTGGTGTCTGCCTGCCCACATGGGCCAGGTGGCACAACAAGGTGGGTCAGGGATGTGTGGCACCTAGATGCATGGCAATGGCTGTGAGTGCAACAGCCATCCTGTCCTGTGCATCTGTTGGCTGCAGGCTCCAATGGGAGGGTGCTCCTGTGCCTCACACTGGCCACAAGTGACTCTGCTATGCATCCCTGCACCCATACAATGTCTGCCAGCTCCTTGGTCATGTGCTCCTGTGCCCTGGCAGTTTCAGACAGACACCTGTAAGCCATTCCACAACTTGCATTTGCTTTCTTGTTGCCTGTAGCCTCCCACTCCAACCTCCATAGCTCAATGTAGTTGGATATCAGGGGCAGCTGGGCAGTCTCCATGTTGCACGTTGTGTGGATGGTGGTCTGCTGACATCCCCTGTTGTTCATCCTGGGGTGTGGCTGTGGTGGCCTGTGTGTCCAGGTTTTGGAGGGTGTCACATCTGTGCTGAACTGGACCTGGCTGGTGCTGCTACTGCAGGCCAATGCTGGGCTGCTGGTATCCCCCTCCACCATGGGTCCCTGAGATGTAGCTGTCAGGGGTCTCTGCTGTCCACATCACCCTGACTTCAAGGGTGGGAGTGGTCTGCTCAGTGCAGTGGAGATGGTCAGTCCTGTGTCCTGGGTGTTTCTGGCATGCCCTCCAGTGGTGCTGTTGGTTGCATGTCCAGCTGCATGTCACCTGGGGGTGATACCATTAGGGGTTCCATTGTTTGTGTGTGTAGGTTGAGACACATGCATAGCCACTTTGCTGGCACCTGTCATTGGCATTGTCTGCATGTGTGGTCCCTGTGTTCTGGCCCAAAGGCCCCTATCCTGAGCTGTCATCCTTGTGCACTGTGGGGAAAAGGTGAAAGTCAGCCTGCCCCATAGGGGCATGTTTGTTTGCCTGTGGCAGGTGTTACTATGCCCTCTTCCCTCACATGCTGTCAATTCCTCTGGTTCACCATGTCTCACCACATTGCTGATGGTGTCTCCCACCAACTTCCGATTGGTGTCAGCAGTGGTTCCGGTGGGGGCCCTCAACCTGTGTTGCCCTGGGAGTGCTGTGCATGGCACATCTTCTGTTTACCTAGGACCAGCGATCCGCCACTTGGGCTTGATGGCATAGAGCATGTGGGCCTACAGAACCAGGTTGTTGATGGCTGACTGTTTGTCCAGCCAAATTTTTGCCTTGGTCTCCATCGCTGGTTAGGGATCTTGTCCTGTACAAGATATTGTAATGGTGGTGGATATCTGTCACCAACACGGCCACCTGAGCACCCATGAAGTAAGCGAACCTGGGCTGCCTGACCCTCTCTCATCTGGGTGGCACATCTCCCATGGCGGCCCCCTGTGGTCTGTGTTGGTGAGCGCCCTTATCTGATCATCAGCAACTACAGTCCTGCATGCCCAGGATCCATGTCCATTCCATGCCTCACTTACTGCACTCATGTAGCAGTTCCACATCTCCTTATAGGTGGGGTCAGGGGTAGGGTGCTGGTTCCACACGTTGCCAGCCACCCTTGTGCACAGCTGTGGGTCTGTCATGTCACTGCCCCTGCCCCTCCCGCTTTGTGTTAACACCTGTTTGTGAATGCTGTGTAATCATCGGGTTCACGCTAGTGCATAGCTGCACGGCCCTACTTATGTCACCTTCCCAAATAACATAAGCACTTTGAGAAAGCCCATAATAAGTGCATTAGCACTTTCAACACAGAAGGACTGTTCAGCTGCTTTCTATTGTGTGCAATAATAGGTGTTAACTGGTGGCAATCAATGTTTCAGAAGCTAACTTACTAAGTGAAAGAGGTTACATTTAAAAGCACAGTGCCTTAGAACAGAAATGCAGTGGGCATCAACTTAAAAATAAAAATAAACCTGCATTCCATTTGGTTCAATGGGCAGCTGTACTCATGGCTGCAATACAGTACATGTTTGCCCTCTCTCCCTCCCTCCTTACCTCTCTCAGTCAGTCTGTTGGTGAAAAAAAGTAAAATGGCACAAAGTATGCTCAGTAGGAGAGTTTATGAAAACAAAAGACCATGGCAACTCCATTCTCACTCTTGTCTTTCCAGTCGGTGTGAGCATGTCTCTGCATTTATGGCTGCAATGCTCTACAAGTTTCACTCTCTCTCCTCCTTAACTGTCTCAGATAGACTGTTGGTTAAAATATAAATAAAAGTAAAATGGCAGAAAGTATGGCTCAGCAGGAGAAATTATAAAAACAAATAACCTTGGAAACTTCTCTCTCACCCTGCATCTCCAGTCAGTGTAAGCTCTGTCTCTACACTCATGTCTGCAATACCTGTACAAGTTTCACATTCTCTCCCTCCTCTTTAAATCTCTCAATCAGACAGAAAAACCTTCTATTTTGTTTACTTATATGAACAAACATACAAAGAAGCCAGAAGAAGAAGGCCATTTGGTCTATTAAGTCTACTCATATTGCAGGGTCCACAGCTTGAGTTAATGTCCCTGCCCTCCCTCCCCACTCCTCCCATCCTCCCTACCCATGAACCTTACTTTCCCATGCCTATCCCAGCCTCTCTTAAAGCTGCCCACTGTCTTCAGTGTAATGACCTCTTCCTGCACTGCATTCCAAGTATCCACCGTAGTCTCTGTAAAGAAGTGCTTCCTCACCTCCTCCTAAACCTCCCACCCTCCAGCTTAAGACTGTGCCTCAAGTGTTATGATTGCCACTCAGCTTAAAGAGACTCTCCTTATCAACCTTATTTATCCTTTCAAATACTTGAGGGTCCCAATCAAGTCCCCTCCTTTCCTGTCTCCCAGGGAGTGCATGTTCAGTGCCCCAATCTCTCCTCGTATGCCTTACCCTGCTGACCCACTATCATCTTTGCAGCCCTCCTCTGGACCTTCTGCAGCAGGTTAATGTCCTTTTGAGGTGTGGGCACCAGTACTGAACTCCATGCTCTAGATACAGCCTTACCAGTGACCTGTACAAGGCAGTATAACCCCTGTCTTCTACTACTGATCCCTCAGATATGCATCCCAGCATCTTGTTTGCCTTTGCTGCTTCATTCTTGCACTGTGTGGTGTGCTTCAGGTCACTAGTGATCATCACTCCCAGGTCTTTCTCCTCATCTGATGCAGATACTCAGACTCCACCCAGGTAGTACTTGTCCTGGGATTCTGGCTCAATATGCACAACTTTGGATTTCTTGGCATTGAAGTCAAGTTACTTGTATATATTATAAGGTATAGATAGGGTTGCATGGCCACTTCAATGTTAAACCCCAAAATCTGAACCTTAATAATTTTGCAACCATTAGTCAAATTTATATGAAATATTGCAAGTGTGGAGGGGTACCATGTATCTCTGGATCTGGAAAGTTTCATTCCGGTCAGATGTACAGTTGCAGAGCTGCAAAGTGTCACAAACTATGAAAATCCTCACTCGTCATCCATTGCTCATTCACAGTGTGTCCGTTTGGTCTAAAATTGTGTTGATAGATGTGGACTGGGTCAAGGGTGTCTTTTAAAGATTTGGTGAAAAATGTTAATCCACTCAAAAGTTATGCCATTTTTTCATGTTCCATTATAGTCTATGGAAAGTATATATGGGCAGCACAAAACTTTCAGAAAACATTTTGTGCTCAACAACATTTTGTGTGTGAAAACATACCATTATAAGGTATAGAGATGTCACAAAATATTTTTGTTGTCGCAAAACATTTTGTTGTCATGAAAACAATGCTCGACAACATTGTCCCATTTCTTTGTTACTTCATTGTACCGGGGTGGATTGTGCTTTTGGGCTGAAATTTGCAGGGTGGCAAGTCTGGTCACACAGATGCCTTTGGTGGTTTTGGTCCCAAACCATTCAATGGACCCATAGTTACAGCATTCGAAGTTGAGAAATTTCCCATGGATAACATTGCAGTGCCCATGGCACCTTTTGGTGCCCGTATATCGAAAACAAAGTGAGATGCAGATTTTTCCGGTTCTATGTGATAACTGCAAAAGCCTAAAGGTGATCGCCTGGTTATCACTCCAGTCAGAGTGTAAAATATTTTTGGCACTGTGACCTAGCCTACAGGACAAGGGGCACCAAGGACATAAATTGCCCCCACCCCAACAGAGGGCTTTACCCTCATACCCCCTACTAAAGGATTCTCAACTCTAGGGGGTGCATGTCAGCAGGGGTGAAAACTTATAAAATTAAATGTTTGGGCGGGTGCAATAAAAATCGCACTCAGCGACCAGACCAAACCCGATACCTCACCCACCCCAACCACAGGCCAACCCCTGATGCCATGATGCAGCTTCAGCAACCCACTGCAGTGCCATGCCTCGCAGCTCCTCCACCCTCCCAGCCCATGCTCACCGTATTCGCTCCCCTATGCACATACATATAGTGACATCCTGTCACCCATTTCACCTATTCCCCATCCAGTTGCCCTATCCTCCCATTGCTGTGAGGGATTTCACGGGAATGACTTGCGGGTGTGGATGGAGCCCTTCCCCATGCGTCCACCCTCACGGGATACCATCTTTCATTACCCATCGCTTAGTTCACCTTTAAGTTAACTAAGCCACAAAACAAGATTGAAAATCATAGATTGCACCTGCAGTGGAATTTTTCCTACTTGCTATGGTTATGGTGATATTGGCAAAAACATGTTACAAGGGTTCCTCTGGAGAGCTATGGCACTGCTGCATGGCTCCATAATTATGTAAGTGTGGGAGTGCAGGGCCCAGAGGGCCCATGCCCCACATACACATACACTTATTCAAAATGGACAATGTGAAGGGAGCGCAGGCCCCAGAGGGTCCGCACATCCACTAACACATATCAGTTACCAGTTACATTGCACTTTCTCAAAATGAAGGAAACTCATTGCAAAACTCCATTAATGCATCAATTAGGGTTGCCAGCACAGCTACAAAAGTATGGAAATGTGATGTTAGGGTTACACTCCCCCACACCACCCTCCATTCACTAACAGATGTCAAGGTGTGGCATGGGTTGTGAGGCTTCAACTCTCACCCCATTCTCCTATGCTGTAGCATGTCAGCTTGTTTACACATGGAATGGGGTGAGAGTTGATACTGACAACCCCATGGCACACCCTGACATCTGTTGGTGAGTGGAGAGTGGGAGGATGTGGGTGGGGTGGCAGGGCTGTAATCCTAACATCATAATTCCATACTTTTGTTGTTGTACTATCAACCCTAACTGATGCATTAACAGAGTATTTTTGCAATGATATATATATATATATATATATATATATATATATATATATATATATGTGTATATATATATATATATATATACACACACAGACACATATATAGAGTTACAGATGTAATTACTGTTAGGTAGGGGAGTAAAATAACAGGTATCCCTTCAGGGCTTTGAGAACCTTATTTTACTGATAATGCACATCTGTGACTACTGCATTGGCTACAAAGTTATAGACAAAAGCAGTAAGTGAGAGTTTGTAATTAGACACACCTAAGATTATTTGATAAATACAGTACAGTTTTAACTACTGTGCAATACTAACAGTATAGATTAAAGTACTATTCAAAGGGAGCACTGGTTGCATTATTCTGTACCATCAGTACTTTTCACTGAGAAAGCATGTGCTTGTCTATGCATGTGTGATAAGTTATATAGAGAATAATGGATGGGGAAGGGTTTGATATGAGAATTTAATGCACACCCCAGTTGTGGGATGCTACATAAACCCTCGAGGGTGAAGCCCGAGGATTTATCAAAGCATCCCACAAACAGGGTGTATTAAATTCTCATATGAAACCCTCCCATCTTTTATTTTATAATAACAGACCAGCAATTTTTCCAACAGTTTGTGAGACTGTTTGGCCCCACTACAGAATGTTGGCCAATGAGGCAGCAGCATTGTTTGACTGGCATGGTTCATGAATGTCATAACAACCAGTCGGTTGTTATGGAAAATATCAACCTGGTCAGTACATTGAGAGAAATTGCTGACCAGTTATTATAACATGCTCTCTCATTTAACCAAAACCCTGCTTATCTAAAAGTTATTTATGTTCCCCTAGACTTTCAGATAAATGGGGTTTATCAGGAATATAATGACTCACCTAGACCTCAAGCTCAGTAATATTAGCCATAAGGCTCACGGGCATTCAGTTGAGCCACTTTAAGACCCTCAGCACCAAACCATTTGGGGGAGCTAGCACTATTAGCAGAGGTGAGGGGCCTGGTTTAGGTTCAATATCACCAGAAAAGGCAATGCATAGAAGTTGGTGCCACACACTTGTGAGAAAAATTATCAGTAAGTCTCCCATAGCCCAGCAAAAGGAATATTTGGAAAAATGGCAGAGAGTAAGTGAGACTCGATTGGGAACAAGGAACCATGTCCAGTTCGGAGGAGTATATTCAACTACCATAATGTTAGAGAAACAAAATGAAATCTCACTTTCATAAAATTACAAGAGTGATGGCAAGGGAAATGGGCAGAGCAGACCATAAAGGCTAATAGGATTATAAGAGTAATCCCCAAAGACAGATGGGCACAACATTTTCTTTTTGAAATTTAATATGCTTTATTTAGTTTTCAGAACACATAATACATAAAGACATGTAATCAACAGACCATGAAAAGATAACAAACAAACAAAACAATATTTCCTATTCTAACCCCACCCCCATATCCAGTCCCCAGAGGCATGGTATAGCAAATTTGTAATCCATTATGTTTTAATATAGTCAGGTTAATGGTAATAGATTCCAGGTGACCTTTTAATGGGCAGAGAAGGAATAAGTGTGTCAAGAACAAAGCAAAATTGAGGGAACTTATGTAGCTTCCTATATACTCACAAGGCCAGGTTTCAGGTGGGTTGGTGCATTATCTGACCTGATTAGGGACATGGCTCCTTTCAGGTAGACAGGGGTGGCAAGATTAATGTATGTAGTTTTTCCATTTCTTTCTATATACTGGCAGGCGATTGTGTATACTAGCAATTATCCTCTCAATCCTCAAGTTATACAGTAATTCATTGAGCCATTCAAAGTATGAGATTTCAGTTTTATTTTTCCAGTGGCGCAAAACCACTTTTTAACTGATAAAGAAATCAGAGTTAACCAGTATCCCCGCTGTTTAACTGACACCCTGGAGTAATCTCCTACCAGACAAATTTCAGAGAGAAAGAACTCCTCCAACCCCAAGATGGAGTCCATCTTTTGTTTAATTTCCTCCAGAGAGGGAAACCTTTGGGCAATCCCAGAAAATATGCATAAGAGTGCCCTCCACCTGATCACATCTAGTACATAATGCAGAGGATTTTATCCATTTTAACCAGATGAACAGGAGTATAGTACATATCATGTAAAATGTAGATCTGGGTAAGGCAGAGTTTATCATTGGCCACCAGGTGGTATAGGTCTAACCAAATACTTGGGAAAGAGATGAACCAATACCTAGATTGTCCTGTCATTTCAGGGAAGAGTTCACTGAGTAAGATGGAGATCAACTGACAGACTGAGTGGGGCTGTCATGCCTGCATTGTAATGATTGGAGAGCTCTCTCTGGTTATTAAGCCATGGGGTCAGGCTGAACCACGTAATCAATAAGTGCTGAATCTGGTAAATCTTGAAAATAGAGTTGGCTGACATATTGAGATGTGTCAGCAAGTCATGGCTCTGAGGAATGCAGCCACAGGAAAGGAGATCAAGGATTGTTTTCCTGCTAGATAAGGTGTAGTCCTAGGATTAAACATAATGCCACCCACTTTAAAATGTGGTTTTCTGCAGATCAGTTGCAAAACATCCAATGTATTGGAATAAAGCAGTGCCCTACAGAGTTGTACATGCACTCTCAGTGACATGAAAATAACTGAGTCCCAAACTGGTTTTGTTAAACTTCTAGGAGATATGAAATATAAACTATTAAGTGATATTCCAGTCTCTTCAATCAGATTCCTCTCAAGTTGATGCCAAGGGGGGTACTGGGTATTATTTTGTGGTATCACTACCTTAGGCCATTTGGCATATTTTCCTATATGACTTGCTAGGTAATATATGAAGAAACTAAATAGTTTGAGGCCTCCCATATCTTCTTGAAACACAAGGCAATTAAAAGCCCTATGTGGGGCTTTACCCTTCCACAAAAGAAGAGAATCCCATGGAATTTCTAAACTAGCTAAGGGAAAGCAGGATGTTCAACATATTCAAAGGATAAAACAATCAGGGAAGAATGTTCATTTTGATATTACTTTCTTTGCCTTGCAAGGACAGGGAAAGGAAGTCCATCTTTGTAGGTCCTGGTAAAGAACATTAACCAGCTCTTCTAAATGAAGTTTTTCATTAGCCCTTCGATTGTGAGAATAATGCCTAGATATTAAGGTTCAGTAGTCTAACCCAGCCCCAGGTGAGTGAAATCGGATGAGACAACTAAAGGGTTTAAAGGCATTTTACTGTTTTGTCCACATTAAGTTTATAATTGAAAAACCTGCCAAAATCCTGAATAATATGAGGGCTGCCTTAATTGACACTACAGGGTTTGAGAGGTGAGCAGTATGTCATCTGAATATGCAGAGAGCCTGATGTCAAACAAGCCAATAGGAGGGCAAAACATTTTCTAAACTACCGGAAATCTACTGTGAGAAACTATAGTAAACACACCAACCTACTGAGGAGACTAACTGACCCTAAACATGAAACTGTAGCTTGACTTCTAATGATAGACAGAGCAAATTAAACAAAAATTCCAGAAGTAAGACACTATGCAATTTCAACAAAAGCAGCAGTAATAAATAAATTACAGGTAGCTGGCCCTTCTAAATCATAGACAAAGCTAGTGAAACAAAAATTCCAAAAGTAAGACACTGTGCAATTTAACAAAAGCAGCAGTAACTGATAATTTATAGAGATAGGAAAACAAAATAAAGCAGTTTAAAAATGTAAAAATGTGTAGTTCTTAACTGGTTGCTACGGGCACTAAGAAACCAAGAACTAGGCATATCCTTGATTGGTATATGATGAAATACTAGAAAAGTGGGCTAAACAATTCAGGCCTAAGCAGTTTGTTTGTTAATCAGCTATTTGTATAGGACCCATGTGATAAGGTACAACTGAATCAATGACACAGGTCATATCTCCCAAACTAACTACTGTATTCTAAAATGGGACACAAACAACTAGCACATAATAGCAAAACAGCACTAACAAGGAAAAAATTCAAACTGAATATTTTGATCAGTGCTAAAGTAGTACCTTCAGGGTACAGGTCAGAAATTGACAGGAAAAGTATCTTCTGAGATTCCACTAGTCAGGAAACACACAGTACAGTAGTCAGCTGAGACAGCATAACCAGCTTCCAGCTGCCTCCTATGACTGACTCTAAGGCAGACTCTGATGTCCATTACACTTGTCCTTCATGGCGAGGATTGCAGCTTTCATGGATTGCTAAGAGGACATGATTAAATGCAGATTACATCATGTCCACAAACAGTCCAATTGGCTGTGGCTGCAATTCATGTCCTGGCAGACAAACATAGGGTCCCAGGGTGAGTCAAAGTGGTAAGGGAGACACAAAGCAGCAAGGACACTTCCCAATCCTCCCAGCTTGAATCTCAGGATAAGCAGAAGCAAGTGATCACCCAAGTCTGATTAGAAATTTTAAGCACCAGCAAGGCAGTTCAAACTTGATGCCCTCGTGTCACATTGGCTTCAGAAATCCCGTGAAAACAGACGATTGTTGTAGGCCATAACTGCCGTCCACATTCCATCAGACAAAACAGAGGGCCCTGCAGTGAGTTGTGGGGAGAGGAGTCAGAAAACAGCAGGGAAACCTCACTAACTTCCCATCTGATATCTCAAATGAGTTGTGGTGAGCATTCCCCAGAGTCTGAGTAGAAACTTTTAGCACCAGTAAGGTGGTTCAAACTTGACACCCTCACCTCACATTGGCTACAGAAATCCCAGAGAAAACAGCCTGACTGGCTGTGGCACAACTTCATATCCATGTCCTATCAGGCAAACAGATAGTCCCATGGTGAGTCAGTAGGGAGGGAGTCAAAAAGCAGCAAGAATAGCTCTTAACTCTCCCAGCTGGTGTCTCAGGATGAGTTCCTTAACAAAGCAAAATGCAATTTTTTAAATATATTTTTTAAATGAAGAAATTAATAATTAGAAGAGGAAGATAAACTTGCAACAGAGAGGCTAATCTAAAAAGATAACCATCCAATGGTAAAAGATAACTCACCAGGGCATGGTGAGCTTATTTAGGTGGTTTGCCTGTTTAAAAAGGCAGACCCATTTGTTCCAGGCCTCTGACCAATGAAGGTGACTCAGTGGCTGGTCAGGAAGGGAGGGGAAGGGAGGTGGGGAAGGGATTTGGAGGAGGTAAGTATAACATCACAAATAAGGTGGCAGAGCCTGATAAGAGAACAGGTAATTGACTGGGCAGAAAAAAGAGACAGGTGGTGACTTGGGTTTAAAAGGGGCTGCTTAGAACAGTATCCCTCACAATTTTGCTAGCTGTTGAATTTCTCACATCCCAGCCCTTTGGTACAAGCAAATAAAGTGGAAAATGATTTGGAAAACAAAAGTCACACTGCTGAAGGTGGACAGCAAAATTGATGAATGAAACAAAAGGGGAATATGGACCCCTAGGGTATGCTGAAGGTGGACATCATGAGGAAGAAATGGAAATAAGGAAGGGGAAGATGGATAAGGGCGGGGAGGACAGGCTGCTCTGTGTTAACACCCACACAAGTCTCATAGCAACACAGACCAGAAGAAAGGGTATGTGTGTATGTACAGTACCCTTGAAAGACAAAAGAAAGGAAGATGGGCGACCAGATATATCTGGGGAAGAAGAGGAATGCTGTAATGCTGAATACACAATAAATAAACAGAGAAAAATATCAATAAGTGGAATGAAGGAAATTATTAAGGAATACATCCATAATGTTTAGATTGTTAATGCACAAATAAATTGAAATAACTGAATACAATTCTTGCCGACTGAGCACCCACTCAACAAGCTTTGGTGTGTTTTTTGGGAGGAGATCTGGAACAAGGAATTTTGCAGTTAAATTGTAACCTAGTAGTACCTACTCTTCTAAAGGCATTTTAAGATGCTTACAACTTTTAAAAACTCCCAGATACAATGCAAACTGAGGGAGCAGAGGGTGGACCAGTTGACTGTTATAGTATCGGTACAAAAGTTTGACCATATCATATTTAGAGAACTCCCTGAAATATATAAGCTTGGGTGGGGATGAGGACTATGACAAGACCATGTACAATAGGTGGGGAATTGTTACTTATGAGTCTGACAGTACCCCCACCAATCGACCCTGTCTTTTCTGTTTGTTAGGATCCAGTCAACGAGGAGTGATTGGAGAGTTTGGAATTAAGCAGTGTGGGGGAGAGATAATCTTGAGAGGTTCTGTTGCTTGAGCTCAGCATATTTGAACTGCTGGTTGTTTGGCCTATTAAGGTTGAAATCACCAACAATTATAAGGTCCCCAAAGGAGAGAATTTCACAGTATTTCCACAGAGATTCTCCCTGGTGACCCTACTATGGAAGTGAAGCCAGGCAGGGACTTTTTCACAGATATCACAAGTAATTTTAGGAACTGTATGACAATGCCTTTGCTGCACCTGTTGATAATGTATATCAGTCTAGACCTTGGAAAGTCTGAAAAAGTAGCCACAATTAACTAAGTTCTGACTATGCCATAAATAATATGCCTGTGTTTTAACTGTATAAATATGCTCCTTATTATATGAACTACTGGAGCTCCAAGGTTTTTCTCTTGAATTTGAATAACTATAATGATTTTTTTATTTGGCATCCCTTTAAAGCAATCCCTAATCTCCTTTTCATGATATGAGCTTTTCCAGATCAAAGTGCTAGGCACTTTCTTCTTATCAGTATGGTAACAGAATAAGTGGATGATGACTGTGTCCATCTACAGTACTTGCACAGCGTCTAATTTCATGGGAAGAAATCTGCCTCAAGTCCTAAACTTTGCACTGTTTGATTGCAGGTATGTGAAAACTTTACATCCGCTCTCAATGTCCACAAGATTCTCAACCATCTTGCAAGATTTATGAATCCTTTTGGACATTACATTAAGTAAAAGAGAACACAGTAGTCAAAACAATGGTCTAACCATTGAAATGGACTTTCCTTGCTCACCAGAAATGGGTAGTATTTTTTATGATAAGGATTTCAGGATCAGCATGTTATTCAGATTGCCAATGTTTCATCTTCAATCTCAGTAAATCTGTGACTACCAAAATCAATGAAACATTTGACACATACTTACTTTGGAGCAGTTAATATGCTCTCAATCCCTAACATACTATATACTGAATTCACTGCAGACGAGCACATCTTCACTTTTTATGTATCACTGTTATCATAAAATAATCTTAATCACTAAACAGGTTAATGGTTAGACATGCAGACATATCACTATGCTTTCCATACATACAGCACCACTCAGTTACATTGTTCATGGCTGACTATATTCTGCTTCTGTTCTGAATGTGTTAAAACAGATTTATACTTGATTTACCTTGACTTCTGATGACATTACAAATACTGGATCATAACCAATTATGGAAAGGTCTGGTCTTTAAGTTATAAACTGCTTGTAATGCTTTAAAGGAACATGGCTTCCACCTTTACAGTCTCTCTAGCAATGGAAGTATATTTGGGTGATATTGAATTACATAGAACTATTATCTACCAACATGATTCTGGAGTAAAACAGATATATCATCAGCCCTAGTGTCACTTTGTTCTCATTCTGAAGAAGTGCATTTTGGGTGTCTGAGAATGCTGCAGTCATCATATTGGCTCACAGCATGGTGCAATGAGCTGGCAATGCTTTCTGCAAAATATGAGAGAATGGGAGGGGCCCCTGCTAGCTAGACCGATGTATTACTACCAGTGATGACCCCCCAATCATGAACTAGGCATAAGTAAGGTCAAACTGTTCAATATTTTATAGGTTTGGGGACAAGGGAGGTGGAGATTAATTAACATTATACAATGGGGTATGAAAATCCTGTAACCTCATTGGTCAAAACACATCACATGACCATGATAAATCCTCCAGTATACCCACTGTAAAAGTTTTATATCACTATAAAAACAAAAACAAGTTGAACATTGTATAATAGTAATATACCATGACAGAAGTGGGTATATGGATGGATTTACCACTTCTGGTGGTTAAGTCATCGGCTGTGCCTAGGACTGAAATCCACACCAGGTGTGGTAAATCCACCAACATACCCACCCTCTGTCATGGTATATTGCTTAAAGATATTGTATATGCCAGGTGCTGGCAATATTTTCTCATTCTGATATATGTATTGGTGGATGAGGGTGAAGGCTCTGTGGTGGAGATAGTTAACCTTGAACTTGTGATTCAAAGTTACTTAATTCAACAGGTTCAACTGGTTCACACCAATATAACCACTTTAACTAAAAGTCAAAATGTTTATGAGAGTCTGCTAGTATAGACTGCTTGAAATCTGAGGTGTCTGACTCTTGGATAAACTTGAACGTGCAGCTAATAGGCTATAACTTGTTAATCTAGTTCTTCTGCTGAAACCACACGTGTTTCCTTCCTTATGTAACAGTATGAATTATGTTACATTTTCTTTTGTTTTAGACAGTCTTTTTCTGGTCAACCTTACACATCCAGCATATGTAACTCTACTCAAATTAGACTGCTTAAGTGTGATGGTAATGAAAAAGAAATACAAAAAGATGATTTAATAACAAAATTAAGTGTATGTATACTGTACATGTCATGTTTTGTTATTGTGGACCTTTACCATGTAAAATATGTTTTTTGGTTATAGTGTATAGTATGCTATTATGTACTGATTAAAAGGTCTTTGTTTTCTTGTAATTATTTGGAATTTATTTTCTATATGTCTATACAGTATATACAGGATGCAGAATATGACAATCCTGTTTCTTGTAGCCTTCACAACACACTTGGATATGAAATGTGACTTTGACTGACTCAACAAACCATATAAAACTACAAACATGTATCTGCCTTTATCTCTGAGATCAAACAAAGGGCAGAGGACACTGCAGAGCAGGACACTGCAGCACAGGAGCTAGCATAACAAAACTCAACCAAACAGGAACCAAAAAAAAAAGCAAAAGGAAATCAAAAACTTCTGATAATAGGAGACCATGATTCAGGAATGGACACATATCTCCAGCCAGTGGTAATGGTTAGATGTCTCCCAGGTACATCAGCATGGAGAGACACTGACCGCATTGCTAAAATTGTTCTGGAAGCAGGAGAAAACATTGACATCCTGAACACATGCGGACTAATGCTCTTGCCAGCCGATCAGCTGTGGAGACCAGGGAACACATAACCAGGCTGGGTGACAAACTATCATCCATTTCATCTGGCATCTCCTTCTCTGATATCCTGGCAGTCAGGGGAGGGGGCAGATGGACGTAAGGTCAGAGAAGGGAGATAGGGGAGCTAAACATGTGGTTCAAGGGCTGGTGCCAGGAAAAAGGACACAAATTTGTAGGAACTGGTAACAGTTTTGGGGAGCGAAAGTTCTTTAAATTTGATGGACTGCATTTGACTAAGGAGTGAGTCAGTGCATTGGGGCAGAAGTTTGACGTCTTTGCAGAATATTTAAACTAGCAAATGGGAGAGGGTGCAGCACCCCATACGTTGAATAGGAAGAACACCTCCCCTCATCTAGTGGTCAAACAGGAGTTCAGCATGTTTGTAGTTCATTTGCATCACCAGGTAAGGAAAAGGTCCAGCTCCCCATACGATGCACAGAGGAAATGCCAGACCTCACCCAACAACTCACACACCGAAATCTGGGCAATGGCAAATCATGTACATAATGCTTTAGTCTGGGAAACAAGATCCCAGACTTGCAGGCAATAATGACAGAGGTTAAACTGGACATAGTAGCCATTAGAGACATGGTTTACCAGTAACCACACTTGGAGACTTCAGTATCTGGCTATTTACTGTTCAGAAGAGACTGAGGTGCAAAGGGGTGGTGGTAGAGTGGCCCTTTATATCAATGAAAATATCAAAGCTACAGAAATTCAGAATACATAAGAAGCCAGAAGAACTGTGGGTCAGCCTGGAAACAGGAAATGGGACAGCCGTAAGAAATGGGGTTGTCTACAGGCCTCAGACCAGGGAAGGATATAGACACATTACTGTTAGAAGATATACAAGACATGACAGCTAAAGGGAGGTTCTGATAATCTGAGACTTCAACATACCAGATACAGATTGGTGAATACTATCAGAACATCTGCCAGAACTAGACACATGTAGATTCCTGCAGGGGATGGCCTCAAACAACTGGTACAGCAACTCACAAGTGACAGGGCTATCCTAGATCTAGTACTGACTAACAGGAAAGGATCACAGATCTCCAAGTAGAAGATCACCTGGGGCCAGTGACCATCACATGGTATGGTTCAATTTGGCCACTAGAACTAAATCGTCCCATTCAAGGCAAAAATATGGGACTTCAGAGGAGCTAACTTTGATAAGATGGCCAAAGAGTTAAGCTAGCCCTGGCAAAAGAAATGCAGGTGATGGGGTACAGGCAAAGTAGAGTAAGCATTGAGATGCAATACTTAAAGCAACATCCCATTGTGTTAGAGAGAAAAGGAAGTGCGAAAGAAGAAGGAAACCACTTTGGGTCTCAAAACAGTAGCAGAGTCAAAGGCTGGTCTTCAGGAAATATAAGGGAATGCAGCAGTATGAAGATAGGAGGCATACCAAACTTCCCCAAGAGAAGCAGGGAAGGCAGTAAGGCAGGCAAAGGCCCAAAGCGAGAAGACACTAGCACAGACAGTAAAGAAGGTGACAAGACTTTCTATAGATACATTAGTGAAAGGAGAAAGTCCAGAGAGGGTATTGCTAAGATCAAATGGGGTAAGGGGACATGTGAGGAGGAGGACCATGTAAAAGCATCTATCCTAAATAGATACTCTGATCTGTATTTACTGAAAAGAAGGTAGGGCAGGGCCCACAGCTCAGCACCATGGACACAGGGGGAGGGAGTTCGCTAGTCTCTTCACAAAAGAAAGGGTCTTACAAGAGCTCAATAAGCCCGGGTGGACAGGGCAATGGGACCTGATGGCATACATCCCAGGGTACTAAAGGAGCTAAGCTTGAACTAGCAGAGCAATTAACAGAACTGTTTAGTGAGTCTCTGAGAACAGGAGAGGTCCCAGAAAACTAGAGAAGGGCTCATGTTATCCGGCTCCACAGGAGTAGTAGCAGGAGGAGGCAGAGAACTACAGACCAATCAGTCTTACCTCAGTAGTGGACAAGATTATGGAGGCACTTCTTAAGGAAAGGATAGTGCAACACCTGGAATCCATAGGAGCACAGGATCCAAGACAGCATGGGTTTACAAAGGAAGGTCCTGTCAAACTAATCTCATAGATTTCTTTTACTGGGTAACCAGAGTGTTGGACCAAAGGGGAGCAGTTGATGTCACCTACTTTGACTTCAGCAAAGCTTCGATACTATTCCATAGAAGATTGATTAATAAGCTGGGTAGGCTCAGGGTGGCTGAAGTTGGTCAACTGGGTGGCAAACTGGTTGACGGGCAGAAAATAGAGAGTGGTGGTAATTGGTATACAGTCAGAAGAGATGAAAGTCACAAGTGGGACCTCATGGATCAGTCCTGGAGCCATTTTCTTCAATATCTTCATCAGTGACATTGCAGATGGACTGGAGGGTAAGGTTTGTCTGTTTTCAGATGACACCAAAATCTGCAACGGAGTAGATGATCCAGATGGGGTGGTCAGAATTAGATGAAATCTGGATGAACTAGCAAAATGATCGGAAGAGTGGCAACTGGAGTTTAACGCAAAGAAGTGCAAAATCATGCACATAGGGAAGAGAAACCCTAAAGATACCTATAGGCTGGGAGGGAGTTTTGGCAGTCACAAGGAAGAAAGAGACTTGGGCATCATCATCACTGATTACCTAAAATCATCCAAACAGACCACTAAAGCAGTAGATAAGGCTGGGGATGTTGAGGTGTATTAGTAGGGGTATAATAAGTCTGAAGAGAGAGTAATAACCCCTCTTTACAAACACTGGTTTGGCCCCATCAGGAGTACTGCATGCAGTACTGAAGGCCACACCTTAACAAGGACATTAACCAAATTGAGGCATTCCAAAGAAAGGCAACCAAAATGGTACAGGGACTGCATCAGAAAACATATGAGGACAGATTAATGGAGCTCAATACGTATACCCTAGAGCAAAGGAGGGAGAGATGAGATGTTCGAAACATTCAAACACCTTAAGAGCATTAACAAGGTGAAAGAGTCTAACATGTTTGAATATAAAGAAAACAGCATGACAAGAGAACACAGCATGAGATTAGAGAGAGGCCGATTAAGGGTAATGTGAGAAAGTTCTTTTCACAGAAAGGTGGTGGATGCATGGAACAGCCTACCTCAGGAAGTGGTGGATATGAATACAGTGCAGGGCTTCAAACAGGCATGGGATAGGCATAAGGGAGCAATATAGATGAGTATGAATAGATAGGCCATTGACAGAGTAAAGTCCGATGGCACATTCATAAAGTAGAAAAAGAAATGGTCACACAGGATGGGCCTTGCAGTCCTTATCTGCTGTCATCTTCTATGTTTCTATGTTTCTACTGTTCTACGTGCATATTTTGGTATTCATATTTTGATCTTTCTTAGTTATCCTTTCGACCTGATTGTAGGCTCTCAAGTTCATTCATAACTCCTTTGCCTCATACTGTACATATTGGCTGATATCTCTGGTCATAGAAACATGGAATTTGTCAGCAGATGCACAAAGACTGCTGGGCCCACAAATTCTGCCCATGTTCCTACCTATAGCATTGCAGCAGACACTAACAGACCTCCAGTGCTCTCTGCCTCCCATTCCTTACCACTACATTCCCTCATGCCTATCCCATGACTTCCTGAATCCCACCACTCTTTTCTCCCCACCTTTTCCACCAACAGGCCATTCCAGGAATCTATAACTCTTTCTGCAAGGAAGTACTTCCTCACATCTCTCCTGAATTTATCTCCTCCAGTTTCATACCACGTCCTTGTTCTTCAGCTCCTTTTTTCTTTCTGAAAAAAAAATACTCTTTCTGTACCTTATTTACCATTGTGAGGCTTTTAAAGGTCTCTGTCATATCCCCCCACTCTCCCTCTCTTCCAGGCTATAGATATTGAGGTCCTTTAGTCTCTCATAGTAGTGCTTTTGCTTCAGACCCTACACAGTTTCTGTAGCTCCTCTGGACCGTCTCTAGATTTTATCAGGTCTCTGCTCATCCCTTCCACCACCTGGACTGTATACCCTTTCGCAGATTTTGGTGTCATCTACAAAGAGGTAGACATTCCCTTCTAGTTCCTCTGCAAATGTCACTTATAGGGATAGTAACGATGACCAGTCCCATCACTGATCCCTGATTCACTATGCTGGTCACTCTCACTTCCTCAGAGTGCATTCTGTTTATCACCACCCTCTGTTGAATATCCCCAAACAGTTTTTACCCTGTTTATCTCCTTTGATCTCACTCCTGACCTACCAAGCTTCCTCACTATCCTTCTATGTGGAACAATGTCAAAAGCCTTACTGAAATCTTGGTAGGCCATGTTCACTACTCCACTGTGATCTAATTCCTTGGTCACCCATGCAGGGATGTGGGATAACAGATGGACACCAACTCATTAAATTCAGGTTAACACATGTTGGTTTGTGTAATGTTTATTGCATCATAATAAATTGATGCACAGAAATCAAAACAATTAAAAACAAGCAGAAAATAATAACACAAATTGTGGCAAACTTTGTTTCAGTTTTCACTTCAAAGTGCAGTAACAAACTCCCCTCATTCCTTCACCTACACTTAGTCAGCAATCTGTCTCTCTACCTCTTTTCAAAACTGAGGTAGGGCTTTTATAAGTTTACTAGTCAAGGCACTAGTCCCTTCACATGCAGTCAACCTACTTGGGCTGTGTGGCTGGGTGTTTGTGTTTATCTCTGTCAATAGTTTAGTTTTGTGGATTTTCATGTGTTTTGGCTTGGAGGAACTAGACCATTCTAGGATATATGATCTATGAAAGTTTCCTGGACTAAGAAACTGGAAAACATCACCAGCAGATATTGGGATTCTCATTATAAATCAACTTTTTGGAAGTCATCACAATCAAAGTAAGTACAGCTAAGAAATTCTACAAGCTCTGTCCTGGGAAGTGCAAACTGAATCCACATTTGCCTACCTTGTTGCTAAAGGAAACTGCATGTCTTTGAGAACCACTACAACTATTTAAACAAAGGAAGACACTGACAAAGGGTTTTAACTTCCTGCACATGCCCCAGACCAGTGTTCCAGGAATTTAACACATCCTTTGTCTTGTTACCATAGATCAAACAGTTTACTGGTCATTTTCCTGTGGATTTGATTCTTTTACATCATTTGGCAGTGGGGCAAATCCTCCCCTGGAGGCACACAACTGAAATTGATCTGTCCCTGCTCATGTGTGAGCCTTGTGTTTACCATGTAAACCTCCTCTTGTCTTTTCTATCTCTCCATTTGTTATCCACTGTGTCAACTTCCTCTCTCTCCACCCCACGCAACCCCCACTGTAAGCATCTTGACATCCTACCTTCATTATGGAACCATGGCAAATACCCTTTATTTCTATCTGAGGCACCCATTACTAAGGACTGGGTGCAAATGACCACCCTGGCTGGAAAAATCATATTTGAGCACCTGTCGTTAGCAACCCTCCTTTGTTGGGACCCTAGGCGACTGCACTGTATCCAAACCTGCAGTATGCAGAGGAAAGATGTTACATGGTATGAGCTATAGAGATATCCCCAAACTGCTGCTCTTCCTACTTCTCATGTCTGGTGGGATCCACCCAAACCCTGGCCCTGGCTCAAACATTAAGATAAAGCCTGCAAAACTGAAAACAGGCTATCCATTGTTACCTAAATATCTGCAGCCTCCTTCCTAGGCTGGCATCTCTTCAAGCCTTTATTGGACAACATAATCCTGACATACTTGTAATTGATGAGACCTGGCTACTACCTAGCACTCCAGATCATGCAGTCTCTCTCCAAGGCTACAACCTCTTCAGACTTGACTGGTCAAAAGAAAGGGGAAGATGTGTTATCTATATAAAGGACCACCTCTCATGCCACCTTGCCAGTTTCTCCCCAGAAAACACCCTAGTACAACTTCTCCCTGTCAAGCTTCTCCTTGGTGCCCATAACAAAGTGCTTACCATGGCTGCAGTCTATATCCCCCTAAAAACCCACGAGCCGGGCTCCAGTCTATCCTAAATTTGCAAGATCACAACCTCCTGACTCTGAGCTCCTCCTTCTCGGTGATTTCAATATAAATTGGCTTGCCTCAGATATCGGACCCAGCAGGGATACTATCCTAGCAACCAACCTAACACAGATGGTCAACTCCTACTAGAAAAACTGCAAGACTGGAACCATCACTTTCATTGTCTGGATTCTTACTAATCGCCCAGACCGGATAAAAAACACCACTGTTCTCTCCGACTCCCTCAGTGACCACTCCCCTGTGATCTGTATCTGGACAAATAAATTCCACAAACCACCTCCTAAAACCATCCTAAGTTGAATGCTACCTCATGGAAACCTTGCTAAGCTAAAGACCTGCCTCCTACAACAAGACTGGTCCCCTATCTACAATACGCTGGATGTGGACGCTGCCCTAGACTTCTTCATTAAAACTTTCGGTCCAGTCATTATTGGGGTAAGTGTGTGCTTCAGCCTTTTGATACCAAACTTTCAACACTGCCTGTGACACCTCGCACCTTTCAAAAATGTAAAATCAAAGCCCTCTCCATCCCTCGCTAACAGCCAAACTACTGGCTCAGCTTAAAGCAC
Source organism: Neoceratodus forsteri (assembly GCA_016271365.2). Taxonomy (NCBI): domain Eukaryota; kingdom Metazoa; phylum Chordata; order Ceratodontiformes; family Ceratodontidae; genus Neoceratodus; species Neoceratodus forsteri. Next base: position 424,558,639 of record CM057451.1, read on the forward strand.
GTGACCATCTTTGGGCTATAGCCAGGGCCACAGGCTCCATAACAGGCTCAGGTAATTATAAACAGGCATGCAACCTATGCACTTCAGAAATCAGGCAAATGAAGAGCTCCTATTTCAAGAATGCTCTAGAAACCACCTGGGGTGACGGAGATCCTTCTGGGACAATATATGCAATATTAGGGCAAACAGTCTAAATCCTCTCCCACAGCAATGAACATTGATGGCTCCACTACCTGTGACCCTAAGACTATGTCCGATGCCCTAAATAAAACCTTCACTGACCTCAGTGGTGTCCTCTCACCAGACTTCTTCCAGGACTTGTCAGTTCCAAAACTTGTATCCCAAACCGCCTTGCCAGACAAACCGCTATTTCACTTCAAAATAGTTAAGACATATGAAGCCTACAGATACATAACAAAGGCCTGCTCTAAATCTAGAAATAGCAGTGCCACCATTGATCTAAAACTTCTGTCCCTCACCTTGGAAGAAGTGATCCACCCCATCACCAAAATTCTCAAACTCTCCTGTGCCAAAGTCAATTCCCCAACACATGGAAGGCCGCTATAGTCACACCAGTGCATAAAGGGGGCGACAATCCACACCAGGAACTAGGCCCATATCTATTCTTCCTTCCACCCCTCTCCAAAGCTCTTGAACGGATCGTATGGATCAACTATCAGACTACATGCAAAATGCGATCTACTCTGCATTCAGCAACACGGATTTAGGAAAGTACACAGTACGTCGACGGCCCTACTTGATTTCTCTAGTGAAACTCACAAAGCCTTGGATAAGGGTTATTTAACGGAGCTGTTTTCATAGACCTCACAAAGGCCTTTGACACTGTTCACCATAGCCTTCTAATCTCTCTTCTGCTCAACATTGGGCTAGCTAAGGACCTGGAGCCTGGGTAAAAGTTACCTGGCACAACGTTCTCAAACAGTTAAAATCTCTGAGGTTCTCTCTGACTCCAAACCGGTCCTCTCTGGTGTCCCCAGGGCTCAATTTTAGGTCCTCTCCTTCAGCCTATTTCTAAACTTGCTTCCCAAATCCTGCCCTGAAAAATTAATACCTATGCTGGTGATGCTGTAATTCTCCTCCCATAAGGATCCAAATCCACTACGACAGAGCTTGCAGCTTGCTTTCTCATGTGTTGAAAAGTGGTTCCTTGAGCACAAACTGGTCCTAAATCAAAAAACACAAAGTCATGCTTTTCGCCAGTCATCAAAACAGAAATAGGCATACTCACTGGTCATAAAACTTCTCTTGAAATGCACTAGAACAAGTGAACACCTTCAAATACCTTGGTATTACTTTTTGTGAATGTCTTACTTTTGCGTCCATATCGATAACACTGCAAAACAGTGCACCAACGCATTGGAATTTTGTACCAGAACCGTGAATTTTTCAAACTAAGCTGCCTTGAGGATTGCTGTTCAAAGCTCCATCATCTGAATCATAAACTATGGTCTAATTGTCTATGGCTCAGCTACTACCACTGTACTAAAGTGCATCTCAACAGCACTAAACAAAACCTATCGACTCCTCACTGGAGCACAGAGACGAACCCACACTTGTGACCTCTACATGGAAACCGTTGGTTGCATCTTTCCAATCGCCTCATGTATCTCACCCGCGTGATGGCAAAATAATCAATCTTGGGACTCACTTCTCCATGTATCCAGGACCTGCTCTGCCTGAACAATGGCATTCATACCACCAGAAGATCTGACCACCAACCTTCCTTGTCCCTAGATGCCGGACTGCTCAGGGACAAAGATCTTTACATACCGTGCCCTACCTTGTACAATGTCCTTAACCTGCCCTCCCTATCCTCCACGACATTGGGAGCTTTCAAATCCATACTTACGCTCACCTCACAGCCTCAGCTCCTGTGATTGCTTTGACTAAAGTCTCATCCCACTGAGTGCACTTACATTTGTTTCACTCAACCACCATTGTCTCCTCTTTGACAAAGACAACCTGAGTACCACTAACCTGGTTCTGTCTGCTTCTAAACTTCTTATTTCTCCCTCTCTTCCTCTCAAGCTCTCCAATCCTTATTCTTTGCCCTTGACACTGCCTCTGAGTTCCTTTTCTTTTTCTGTACATAAATGTTACTGTTTAAGTTGTGGCCTTTGTTAAACGGCTTACTGATTGTTTGTAACACTGTCTACTATGTTTTTGTACTTAATGACGTGGAACCTTTGTAATAGAGCCTTGGCTCAAAGGTATTAATTCCTAGAACAATAAACTTCAAACTAGAAGTTGGAAAAATTTCCACTGCCTTTTGACTGACAGCAGACATAACATAAAACTAGCTCTCACGGTCTGATGCTGCCCTATAGAGAACAGTTCAGTTAGAAGCTCCTGGAGCACAGAATGTGCAGCTTTTTGTACAGTATTGGAAAAGGTCAGAACATTCTGTGCTCTCCTAAACTCTCCTGCAGGACATATTATCCCATGGTGTCTGCTGCTAAATATATCTTAGAAGGGTATGCTAACATCTAGAAAAGCAGACGAGGTTTTTGTTATTATTATATTAAAATTGCCCTCTCATTTTGTAACTGCACTTTTATTTTTGTTTTATGGCCAGAGACCTGAGAAGAAAACAATATAACTTCAATATTTTTGAGGGTTTTGGCTGGATCTAATTAGTTTTTAGGTTAATATGCACTGAAAGCCACTGTACCTATACAGGACCCAATGGCTGCAACTCTTCTCAGTCATGGTTCAGCTTAATATCTCCACAGTTTTATACACAATACTATGGAACAGCAGGAAACTACATGGATACAGAAACATAAAAAGGTTCCACTCCATCAACCAAACATCAGGGCTGGCTGTTTGCTCTGACAAATAACAGGTTATACATTCCTGTCCTGAGAGTACTGTTACTCAGGGCATTTCATTAATGGTACCAGTACTTTCCTCATAATCCCACATGGGGCACCTTTCATCAAAATATTGCAGAGGTCATTTTCTTAACCTCCCTAAAGCCATATATTTAAAGAGGAAAAAGGAAGTAAAATGGGTGATAGCTAAAAGAAAAAAGGGGTGCCCAAGGTGGCCAAACTTCCAGACTAGAAAATACAGGGTTAGAATAAAGGAGAAATGAGAGAACTGTTGCAACAGATGTTTCAGTAAGTGAGAAAAGATGGTCCTCACCATGACAGGGAGTTCCCTGCCACACATCCCCACCATAAGAGGGGAATGGTTTTCTTTAAACTGTTTTCCACCTTCCTGTCCCTGGAAGTGGTGGAGCTTCCACCAACCCACCTAAAAGCTCCATCTCAGGGTGCCTATTAATAACTAACAATCACTATAGTTTACTATAACCAAAGTGAATTTACAGCAGTTCAATTACCCTGAGAAAATATATACATCATATTACATGATGTACGCCTACACAAACATTATATATCAAACATTACATTGTCATCATTCAAAATATTTTCATGATATTTCATCAACACCTGCCCCATATTGTGACAAATAATCTGCATTCAAATGGCAATCCCTGCCCTATGGGCTACTGTGAAGTGATAGGGCTGCAAGTCTAAATACCACCTCATGATGTAGGGATTTTCTCCCTCATTTGGTGGAGCCAACAGAGGGGGTTATGATCCATCAGCACTTTAAATTCAGTTCCCCACAAATAATACTTAAGGGATTCCACAGCCCATTTCAAAGCCAATCATTCCTTTTCAATTGTTGCATATTTTCTTCCTTTCTTGCAACTTTTTACTGATGTAGATGATAGGAAGCTCTTTCCCATCAGTTCTCTAGGTCAATACATCCCCAATTCCTGCCTCTGATGCATCTGTATACACTTCAAAGGGCTGGATAAAGTCAGGACCTTGGAGAATAGGGGCTGTTCAATATGGCTCAGATGCTTCTAATGGCCACAATGCATTCAGGGACCACTGTACCTTATTGGTGCACCTTATTTAGTAAGATCCATTAGGGTCTGGCAATTGCTGAAAAATTGGGATGAATCTTCACAATAGCCAGCTAACCCAGGAAGGACCTAACATGCTTTTTGGTAGATGGCATCAGACTGTTGGCTACTGCACTCACATTATCCATCTCTGGCTTCACCTGCCAAATCCCAGAATGAAGCCCAGGTACCTTGTTTTGACATTATCAATGGCCTATTTGGATGGATTTAATGTCACCCCTGCTTCTTTAATTGCCTGTAACACCCACCCAAGATGCACCATGTGGGTTTCCCAGTCAGGACTAAACACCACAACATCGTCCAGATAAGCTGAACAATACCCATATGTGGCCTAAGCATTTGGTCCATAAACTACTCGAATGTGGCAGGGCCCTTGCAGTCCAACTGGCATGTTTATAAATGGTACAGACCCAGCTGGCGCTAAAAGTGGTTATCTCACATGACTCTGGGGAGAAGAGATTCGCCAATGTCCCTTCATTAGATCTAATGTAAAATATACTTTGTGTTACCTAACCTATCAAATCTGTCATCAATTTGTGGAATAAGAAAGCAATTGAAAAGCAATGAATTGTTTATTTGCCAGAAATTAAGGCAGATACAGATCCCTCCTTCTTTTTATCCACCACCATAATGGGTGATGACCAGGCACTTTTGATGAACTATGATTCCCAGCTTTTCAACTTCTTGGATGACCTCATCCCTTACCTTACTGGTAACCTGCAAAGTGTTTGGTGTATGGGCCTATCTTTTGTTGCTGTGATAATATGGGTAATCCTTTAGCCCTCCCTGGTATGTTGGTAGGTGGAGGATACTTCTGAAACACATCTTGTATTTCCTGGTGTTGTTGGGTGGTTAGCTCTGGTTTATATGTGTCTCCGCTACACTCCCAGGTTTCTCTAACTTACAGCATGCTGTCTACAACTCTGACTCCCTGCCTTTGAGATGGATGTAGCACACTGAGGTACTTTCCCTGTCATTTTTTTAGCAGGTTGACATGATATACCTTTGGGGAGTCTCTTTCCTGGCATCCCAATCTTGTAATTCACTGGCCCTGTCTGTCTCAAGATAGGAAGGGCCTTGCCATCTCATTAGCAATGTATTCTCTTTGCTTGGGCCTAACAACAGGACTTTATCCCTACTTGGAATGTTTCAGTACCCACCCCTTGGTCATACTGAACCTTTTGCATAGCCTGATTGTGCTTTTGGTTTTGGTGTGCTAGTTCCACATAGCTCACGTGGCATTTTCTGAGTCTAGTCATGTATTCCAGAATGTTAAATTGTCCCACCACTTTTATTTCCTCACAGTGTTCCTTCACCACATCTAAGGGCCTCTAAGGTTCCACCATACAAAAGGAAGAATGGGGAGAAATGGGTACATGACTGGGGCATCTCAGTAGGCAAACAGAAGGTAAGGGAGGTACTTTCCCAGTCCCTACCTTCCTCACTTACAAACTTTTTCAACATGGTCTTTACAGTCTGATTAAAAGTTCAACCAACACATCAGTCTGGGGTGGTAAGGTGAGATGTGTACTGCAGTTATCCCTAGAGACAGTAGAGTTCCTTCAACATACTGACATTGAAGTTGCTTCATTGATCTGCTACTATCTCCTGAGGGATACCCATTCAGCTGAACACTTTGGCCAGTTCCTTTTCTATCCTAGGGGCAGTGACAGCCCCATAGGTATAGCCTCAGGGTAGCGGGTGGCATAATCGCAGATGACAAGAATAAAGCAACTCACCTTGGAACTTTTTCTCAGGGGTTCCACTACATCCATGGCTATTTTTAAAATGGAAGGGACACTATAGGGATAAGTTGAAGGGGACCTTATCCTTCCTCCCTATCTGAGCCACTTTCTAGCATGGCAAGCAGGCCAGTAAAAGTGGGACAGTATGCGATGTAATGTGCTATCCCTACCAGCATGCCCTGCTAATGGAACATCATGGCTAACTGTATGACCTGTGCCCTAAACCTTTCAGGTACCAACAATTGGGTAACAAACTCCCCGTCCTGGGGTTGGTACATTTTCTGTATAATGACCCTTCATTTATTACACATGTTGAGCCCCATTGACTGGATCTTTCCCCAGCTATGAAAAGGTGTTAGGGATGGATCAACAGTTTGTTCCTCCTTCATATTGCTATCCTGTGGTAAATGTCCCACATCAGAATATACCACAGCATGCTTATCGTGCCAGTCCTTCTTGTCCTTTCTTCTTTGACTTATATTTTGGTCCTTCCCAGGACCACTTCTATTTCCAGTGAACGCTTAAACTGGACTGTCAGAGGTGTTGCCAGTACCTCTGTGAGCTCCCTCAATACTCTTGCATGCACCCATCTGGCCCCATTACTTTGTCCACATTCATATTAACAAGTCTCCTCAGGACTCTCACCTCTGAAAAACTAGTGTCCACCCCTCAATAAATCTTCTGTTACTTTTTGGTGCCCCTCCCTTCTTCTTTCTTTCTACTTAACTCAGAGCAGCAGTATTTAACAGGATGCCTGCCTTTTCCTGTTCCCCTCTGCACAGTCCACCCTTCCCTTTTAACTTTACAATCCCTACCCTAGTCTTCTTTTCACTTACATACATAAAAAATGTCTTTTCATAGAAACATAGAATTTGACAACAGATAAGAAACACTTGGTCCACCTAGTCTGCCAATTTCTCACTACCTATTGTATCACCACAGACTCTACTTGATATCTGGCTTACCCTCCCATCTTATCACTAAGGTTCCCTTTGCCTATCCCATGCTTTCTTAAACCCCTGCTACAGTTTTTGCCCCACCATCTCCTCTGGGAGGCTCTTCTTCTATTGCCTCTGTTGTTACCACCTGGGCTATTCTCTCTTCATTTTGCACCATCTTGTTCTTTACTGTTGTCCCTGTTTCCTCTTGTCCCCTGATATATCGCCTTAGTCTCCTCCCACTGCATGCCATTATACCTTCTGAATGCTACCCTTTCAGCTTTTACCTTTTTCTCCAACTCTTCAAGTACCACAGTGGTCCTCTTTCTTGCTGTTGCTCATTTGCTTGATGCAGAGGTTGTCACCTTAACTATGCCCCCTTTAGCTTTGCCCATTTTTCCTCCACCCACCAGATCATCCCTCTGCCAAGTCATCCCTGAGGCTCTCACCCATCTTTATAAGATCTACTCTCCTGAAGTCCAGGACCCTCCCTGTGTGGTCTGAAACAACAGTCTTCCTTATATTGAACCACACTGTACAGTGATCACTGGTTCCCAAATGGCCTCCCACCTTGTGTTCATAACACAGTCCCAGTTACTGAGTAACAGGTACAGTATTACCTCATCATGAGTAGGTTCACAGACTATTGCCTGAGGAATGCCTCCTGCAGTGAGTCCAGAATGTTCCTAAATCAAGCGGAAGAAGCAGCTTGGATGCTGCAATCTACATCGGGCAGAATGTAGTTCTCAACAGCAGCAGCTCGCCTTTCTAAAATTTTGACAATGGCTTCCACCAGTACCTTATCTAACTCCTCACCCCTGTTCTGGAGGTCTGCAGATGATGCAAGTGTAAATAGTGGCTCGATTCCCATCTCCAGGGTGACCAACAGCACCTCTGCCTCCTCTGTATTCCCTGTATATCTGTCGCTTATGCTTTCCCACATGAAGCACCACACACCCTCCTTTCCTTCTTGCTTTGTCTTTTCTGAACAGAGTACAGCCTGATATGGCCATGTCTAAGACATGGATTTCGTGCACCATGACTCTGCAGTGGTCACAGGTCAGCCTCTGCCATTATAGCCTCTTGGTCCAGAATCTTCTTCCTAAACTTCTACCATTTGTACACATGGCCTTACAGATTTTGTTACTTCTTTTTTTCCTTTTGCCCTTCTTTATTTTTTTACTTGCCACGGCTCCCAGCTATTCAGAGGGGCCTCAGCACCCTCCAACTCTTCCACCAGGTCCCCTTGGGATTCCCTGGTTTCATTGTGCTCATTTTGGACAGAGATTTTTTATTAATTTTTCCTCCCATCCCTTGAGGGTGTCGCACGAGGACATTTGTCCAGATGAACAGCATGCTGATGCATGCTGACATCAAGCAGCTAGCAGCGTCCTCCTCCCTAGACTCTGTAGAGTCCAATGCACCCCTGCCAGTGCTCCATCAATGGAAGAGCTATGGTGAAATGCCTAGTAACCCACCTATCAGAAGAGGAGAGCAACCGTTAGGATGCTCTATCCTCCTCCCCCATCTGACCCCTGATGACCCGGTCCATTCCCAAACCTGGGTCAGTGGCATAGCGCCAGGTGTGGCGTCCAGTTGCTCAACCTCAGCACCACTGGGCCTGCCCCCACCTTTCTTTTTAATGCTGCTGTTTTCATCACCTTTGTTTCTATCATGCTGCTGCCTTTATTGATTTGTACCTAGGGGTTCCTCTCCTCAAGTTCTTCTTACTCTCTATTCAGCCTGTGGGACAGTTTCTGCCTCCATAATTTCTTTCACCATGCCCCTAAGCTAGTTTAAGTCTTCTAAGTAACATTTAAATCATTCACTGAGGACTATGGTTCCTCTCCTGAATGGATGGAGGTCATCTTCCTGTAAAGCCCTTTTCCAGCTAGGTGGATTCACAGTGCACATTGTAGATGAGCCCATCCTCTCTGCACCATTCCATTAATCGTGAACGAAAGCTCCTGGAGTGGAGATCCATTTCCTACTCCTGTCTTGGGCAGCACTTCAGAGAAAGCCACTGAGCATGCTACCTGTCTAAGACCATTCCACAACTCCCCTGCACTATCTCAGCCACATTCCTAACCAGGTCATTGGTCCTCAGGTGGACACTGACATCTATCTCCCCTCAGTTCTGCTGCCCTATCAATTGCCTGGATCTGCATTCCATCCCTCTGGTATGTGGTGCCTCAAAGGCACTTGACATCCCTCTCCACCCCTTTGTATTCCCAAATCTATCCCCTGATAGTCGAGTCCCACTATATTGCTTCTGCCTTTTCTTGAGTCCTCTCCCACCTTCCTTGGGTTATCCAGTACAGAGAAAACCCTATCCTCCCAAGTCACTACCATAGGTGCCTCTCCTTGTAGGCCCACCCACAGAGTGATGTAGGAATTTTGTAGTGTTACCAGTTGCAGAACATGCCTCTGACCTACCACTCCCACTTTTCCAGAGTCCACCATCCCCACCATTCCAGATCCCACCATAGTCCAGCCATTCTCCTACCTGAACTTCTGGGTAACATTGACAGACTCCAGGCCCTGGATAGGGAGATAAGGTCCCTTGAACCCTAGCCAACTCAGCCTGAAGTCTAGCGATCTCCTTCTTCAACTCGGAGAGATGCATGAAGAGAGAGCACCACAATCTTCAGAAGATCTCTGAAACTGCCACCCCACAGCCACTGCAGTGCACCACTCCCAATATTTCAATTACTGCTCTCCCATGTTACATGGAAATACTTTATATCCTTACCCTTGATAGGGTGTTTCCAGTTTTTTCCTTATGCTGCTTCTTATACCTTTTGTACTCCTACCCTAGATAGGGTGTTGCTTCTATTCCCAGTTTTGGCCCACCCTATATCTTCCACATGTCCCTTTAGTGAATGCAACAATAGGAGTGAATAGGTACCTTACCATAGTCAACTGGCAAGTCCCTGCCTCCCTGCTTCCTCATGTTGAGGCCTACTGATGCATAAGATGCCAATCTTACCAGTGTTTTACTCCTGTGATGTTCCACATGCTGGGACATGAATATGGGGGACATGTTAGGAGTGTCTGCCTTTATCCTTCTTGTGGTACCACCTCCAGGTGGGACTTCCTATTGGACTGAAGAATCCCAGTTGGTCCTCTGTCTGGCGATGTCCTGCCTGTGCTTTTCCTCTAACTTGGAGAAAGAGAGAGCATGAGAGGGAGCTGGTGTCCTGCAACACAAGAAATACAGAACCCAGTTAGCTCCACTTGGTGTGAAATCAGGTACTTGCTATTTTAAAACCTGATTCAAGTACTTTTGTGTTGTTAATAACAAAAACCCCACCAGGCTCTGGCTTAAATCTACTGTAATGTAATACAAATCTCCTCCAGCTTTCTGTTGTCTGCTGCTGTATTTAATACAAATCAAGTCCTGATTTCAGATGCTTGCTGCTGTGCCTACTTTAGACAAAATCCCTCCCTTGTACTGCTGCTGTTTGCTGTGCTTATTACAAACAAATCTTTTTATTTACTGCTGTTTGCTGATGTGTTTTAATGGAAATCTCCTCCCAAATACAGTTGCATGCTGCTGCTATTTACTTCAATCAAAGCCCTCCTGATAACTGCTGCCTGCTGCTGTGTAAAGCCCGTGTGCCTGCCCATGGCTTTCAGCCCACTTGCTGGTTAACAAGATAACGCTCAGCTGTGAGCACCTCTGAAGAAGTTCTCCTTATGATGACAAGGTCACGTGATGGCTGCCTGACTAGAAGTGCCCTGCTACCACTCTGTTCTTTGCCATAAAAACATTTTTAAAGCCACCTATTTTTGCATACCTCTGCTGTTCAAAGTCTCCTGAGCTTCTTTGTACATTCCGCCTCTAACACCAAAGCGCAACAAAACATCTAACTGGACCAAAGCACAACCCACTGAGGCTCCCAATAATGCTACTGCCCAGGCTGTTCACACCAAAACTAAATTTTGGAGGAGTTAACTCAATAAAATAGACACTGCAGACACTTGTTGCAGACCTGCATCCATGCACTCATCAATAGACCTCCTTGCCCTAGGGTGGGAGATAATTAGGCTTGTATATTCTGTCTGGGTGATTGAGAGCCAGGCTTATCCTGAAGTGACTACCTTGCAGCAACGGATTCAGAAGATGGAAGATAAGCTGTAGGACCTAGGAGGAACAACCTTGTAGTACTAGGTCTTCCAGAGGAAGAAGAGGGCTTAGCAGTGAGCCCATCTATCCAATACCTCTAGGTGGATTGCTGGCACCCTCCAAACAGTTCCAGCAACATTGTCAAGAGGGTGCACAGATCTCTCCATCTAGCACCCCCAAAAGGCTCCCTCCACACCCACTTATCTTTTAGCTCTTAAACTTTCTAGACAAGCAGTTCATTTTGGATAAAGTGCATGATATTAAGGAAACTACAATGGAAGGCAAAGGATTAAGTTGATGCAGAACATACCCTATTCAGTCTGCCAGAAGATAACTGTCCTGCACCCAATGTTATCCAAGTTGATAGCTTCTATTATTAGGTTTCAGGTCCGCTACCAGCTATTTTGCAGGTACAACATGGGGGCCCAGTGGCACTTTTATGAAATGTTGTACTAGGCGAATGATGAACTGAAAAAACTATTTCTCTGACCTGTTCAAAGGATTGTGAGCTCTGCTAAAGGATGTAGTGCTCAGTATATTGGCCTGTGTCCAAGTCTGTATAGCTTGTCATTCTTGTTGGTTCTATTAACTCCGGTCATTGACTAGATATTGCAGCACCATGTTTTTTTTCTGTGCTCTGGGGATGTTCCCTACACTCAATCCATCTGCTATTTCCGCTTCACTGGCTTCTTCATGGATCATCAGATGCAGCACTAGTGTGGAAGTCTGTGATTTATCAAAGGTGTGTTGGAGGCAGAACAACCGCTGACATCTGTGTTCTGGTTTTCACTTGGTTCCTATTTGATGAGTTAGTACCTTGAATGTCTCTTTGGGCTATACTTTCAACTTGAATCAATGCCTGCTGGTTCTCTGCATCTGTTGCTCTAGCCTGAGTGAAAGTTCCTGGCTCCAGATGGAGGCAGGGTCTTCTTTCTCTTTTTGTGGACCCTGCTGCCATGAGGAAGACTTTACAGGTCTGGGACTAGACTTTTGATTTGCTGATGTTACTTACCCTATGTTCTTTGGGGCAGCTGTTGTTAATACCTGCAGGACTTTTGTTTTTCTTGTTATTGTAATAAGAATGGATCTGAATGCCCTGCACCATATGGTGGGAGGGGTCGTAAAGCCAGCCCCCTTGGACCTGATTTACTGTTGAACTGTTCACACTTCTACAATAATCCTTGACTCAGTTACTCAGTTTGCATGTTAGCATTAGTCCCTGTCCAAAATGGGGGTCAAGCTCACTGATCATTGGCTGGCTATACGTTACTTGTTTTCTTCTTACAGTGTTCTGTGTTCAAAATTTAATTAGAAATGTAAATATAATGTTTGGGTTCTTTATATCATTAAGCAAGTGTTATTTTTTCCACTATGTCTTTATTTGGGTGGTTTATAGTTGTTTGACTTGCAGCCATTTAGGCAAGGGGGGTGGGGTGTAATCTGCAGGTGGTGTTAGGTTACATTATGACCCAATTGAGCATAGAAGTTCAGTCATTTGGACTAGGGGTTGGAGTTATAGTTGCATTGTTCATGTGGGGGTCTTTGGATTGGGGAGGGTTCATTTTTTACTTCTGTTGATAAGTTGTTACTTCACCTATGGGGATAGGAGTGTTTTTTGGGGAGGCTGGGTATTGAGCCCAACCTCCAAATTTAGATTTACCAGATGTGATGCTTATTTATACTATTTCAATTTATTTTTGTCTTTCTTGTTTTATTTTGCTAATTTGCATTAATATTATCTTCAGTGGGAGTTGGGAGCACTTTGTTTGGGGTTTTCTCAAGAGACAGTGGGGCTTTGTTGTGGGGTTATTTTAACAGAGAACTTTATTTGCTGTATCCATGGGTTTGTTATCTATATGGGTTCCTTTATGAGGTATATTATGTATGCTCCATCCTAATAGTATGAGATACGTTATTTGAATGTTAAAGGGCCCACTTAAGGGTGAAGCGGTACCAGATTCTTAAATAACTTAATTTATTACAATGTCACATAGCACTCCTTCAAGAGAACCATCTGTTTGCCTTGGAGGGCCTCTCTTCTGATGGCAGGCTATTGGACAGGTTTATGCAGCTGGGCGCCACCTCTCAAAGGAGTGTGGCTATTTTATTTGCTAAAGGGTGCAATTTCAGTTGCTGCAATCTGTGGAAGACCCACAAAGGCATTATCTCTTGCTGCAAGAGGTACTAGATCACTCTGAGGTCCTGTTGGGCTGCATATAATGGACCAAAAGATATCCCAGGCTTCTTCTCCAGTTTATCTACTTAATCGGTTCCACATCTCCACCTCCCCATCATACTGGCTGGGGACTGGAACCTGGTGTTTACTCTGATCTGTATAGGTCCAGACAGTGGTGCTCTGGACTTTCCATTGCCCAGAGGTCCCTTCACGAAATGACAGACACGATTGGTCTTTCTGACCCATGGCAACTCTTGAATCCCTCCACTAGGGATTATACTTTAATTCTCCACTCCACAAATCCTGCTCCTGCATTGACTACTTTTGGATACCAAGAATGTCCTGCCCAGTATTGTGAGTAGTGGCATAACTCTGCAAGACCTTTCTGGTCATTCCCAAAGTGTCACTTTTGACTACTACTCCCAGGGAGAAGACTTCGAGTTAAACACCTAACTACTTAAAGATGATCATATACTGGCTCGAATCAAAGATATCATAACCCAGTTTATAGCTCATAATGTTGGTTCCATCCCGAGGTAGATAAGGTTTGTGTACTTTGAAATGTGTGTTATGGGGGAACTCATACGATTGACCACCATGAAGAAGCATAAACAGGAAGCTGCTTTGCTTCTTCTTTCAAATTGTATTAAACAATTGGAGCACAATCTGTCTCCTAATACTCCTGAGGAGGATCAAGCAACCCTAGCAGTACTCTGGGATAAATATGCAGAGAGCCTGAGGGAATAAGCTGAAAATGCTCTTCTCAAAACCCAAGCCTGCTATGTTGATCAGGGCAATAAAGTGAGTCGTCTTCTAGCTTTACTATTGCAGAAGCAGGAGGAACCACATTTAGTCCTGACCCTTCCTCCCTAACGATAATTTCTTAAAACCTACCCTGGAGATATCATTCAGGAATTTCAGTATTATTACCATCTACTGTATGGTTCTCCTGCCGATGCACCTTCTACTGAGGAGACTTTAGCGTACCTGGCTGATATCCCCTTCCTCAGTTGACTCTGGCCCAGCACTTTATCTTGGTAGGCCTATCACATTGCAAAAATCTCACAGCCAATTAGTTCCTTCCTTTAGATAAAGTCCCTGGGCCAAATGGATTCCCATCAAACCTTTATAAAATTTTTGCTGACTAGCTAGTCCCCTGCTCCAGCAACTCTACTCATATTTTTGTTAGTCTGAGATATCAGATTTTACATTGCTGGAGCCACAATAGCGGTTCTGCCAAAGCCAGATAAATCTTATGACAGAGTAATTATCGCCCTGTCTGTCTCATGAATCAAGATATTAAAATCTTTACAAAATCTTGGCTAATCGAATTTTGCAAGTCTGGGTTGGACTGGTTAGCCCGGAGCAGGTAAGCTTTGTGAAGGGCTGTACTTTGATGGTCCACCTGTGTGCATTAACATATATTGTGTCCAAGATCCCAGAAAGCCTCCCAGCCCATAATTCTGGTCTTCCTGGATGCAGAGAAAGCTTTTGACAGAGTGAACTGGAATTTTATGTTTGCAGTTCTCTATAAATTCCTCCCACCTTTATTAGATGGATCCAGGTTTTGTATTATAAGCCTACTGTGAAAATATTTTGCAACAGGTTACTCTCTTTGGCATTTCCACTGCATTCTGGCACCCAGCAAGTATGTCTCTATCTCAATTACTTTTTAATTTATATTTAGAGCCCCTGCTGTTCCACCTAAACACGCCGCCATTGATTAAAGGCATCCTGGTCTGCCCTTTGACCTCAGGCTTTCTGCATATGCAGATGACATCCTCCTACATTTCTCTGAACCTACTATTTCTATCTTGGCAGTGCTGGTTCTTATTCAGAACCTCAGAAAGTACTCCAATTATAAATTTAACCTGACTAAATGGTAGTTATGCCTCTCAATTCTAAAATGTTTGAATCAGATATAGTTGACCTACATCTTACTTGGGTTGCTCGATTCAAATATTTAAGGATAATACTAAAAACAAAATTCTACCCAGCTGAAAAAGCTGAACCTTGATGATCTCTTGATTATGATTCAGCAGGACCTCAAAAGGTGGTCCCACCATTATCTATCCCTATAAGGGAGAATTAGTGTCATAAAGATGAACATCCTTCCCAGGCTGTTTTATCCCATGCATTCGCCAAACCTTCTGATCCTCTTAGTTGGTTTAGAACGTCCATAGCATCATCTCTACATTTATTTGGTGGGGGCAAACCCTCTAGGAGGTCATATATTCATCTAGGGTACTAAAATAGCAAAGTGACCTTAAATTACCTAATTTTGTTTTATATTGCCTGGCTAGCCACATAGCTAAATATGTTGAGTGGTCCACGTCTCCGCCTTTCACAGGGGAACCCAGTTATATTCCATGTGGCTACAGATTGAAAGAACCCTTATTAAGAATCATCCCTCTCCCTGATAGCCTTTTCTTTTTTCCCTAAACTTTTGCCACAGTCACTTTGTAACTCTGTTATATTTACCTTGCTGAAGGTGCATGCCTAGTTATGCAGGGCCCCTATGACAATATAACAGATATTTCTCAGCCGCTATGTAACAATCCTAACTTCAGGCTAGGAAGGGCAGATGATGTCTCCTGAATGAATCCTCAGATGGAGGGCAAGAGAGTAATTGATCTTATATCTGATGGTCAGATGGGTACCAGACAAGACTCACTGGCAAAGCTCAGTTTGTCACCTAAATCAATATCTAAGGTTTACCAACTTCAGCACTTGCTGGTTATCTGGTTTGTGTAACCCTTGGTCTGATAACCAGGAAGATTTCTATTACACACTCCACTCTTTAGCCTGGCAAACTCATCTAGTGTCTTAAACTGTCCTTGCCCTATTTCCTAGAATGTTCCCAGATGTTAAGAGGCATTCTCCCTATTGGTTGTGCTCTTTCCCCACATCTATCTTTAATTGGGACTGCACCTGGAAAGATCTTTATTTATATACTACCAATAATAAGCTCTGTCTTGCCCAGTTTTGTATTTTACATAATATTTATTTTACTCCCTAAAATTAGCTGTGATGGGTATGCTACCATCTTCATTGTGAACCAGGTGCTGACAGGATACTGGGACCTTGTTTCATATTTTATGGGAATGTCCCAAAATTGTCCTTCTTTGGGAAAAGATCAGACAGAAAGCAGATCCACTTTTGTGTCTAGAGAATTATTTAACCCTGAGATTTGTATCATAGGTGATTATTCACAGATTGGGGTTAAAGAGCAGTGATATTACATGTCCATGATCTCATTGTCAGTTAGCATGTGATACTTTGCCACTGGAAAGATCAAGAGGTTATCTCTTATCATGAATGGCTTAACTAACTTTTGGGTAATTTTCATCTTCAGAAGATGATAGCCAGCCTCTGAAATCAGTTACCATTTATATCAGGAAGTGGAGTAAATTATATACCCTATTTTCACTTCCTTCTGCTCTTGAGTGGTGTGATAGAGCACAGCTTAAACCTACCTAATTCTCTTCCCTTTGCCATAGATAATTGAGAATAATGTTTAATCTTCCTTTTGTGTTTTCTGACAGACTGAATACCTCATATCCCCATTTATTATGCAGTATTTTGTTCTCTAGGTTAAACATCTACGCTTGAATTTTTGGTTCTCCATGGGATGGGAGGGGCTTTGGGTAGTTGGGGGAATGTATTTATTAGATGATTGTATTCTTCTTTATTAGCGATGTTTTATTTTGTATGTCCTGTACTAGCTGTTTGTTAATGCTTTATTATAAAAAGTGTCTTAAATTTAAAAAAAGTTCTCCTAACCCTGCTTCTTCCAGTAGCAATCCAAGCACCTTATGCCCAGTTGTGGCTATCTGATCTATTGACCGTCACCCAAAAGTGCAGACTCATGTTTCTAAATCAGGAACACAATGATTGGTCCTCTGCCTGGCACATGCCCCTGTGCTTCTTCCATGACATGACATGGTGAGATAGCACATGAGAGGAGTTGGCATTCTGCAACATAATGAACTCAGAACCAAATTAGCGCTGCTTGTGTGAAATTAAGTATTGCTTAATTCAGATACTTTTGTGCTGTTAACAAAAAATCATATTCCAGTTAGTAGTTAGTGTAATTTAACACAAATCCTCTTCTGTTTTCTGCTGTCTGCTACTATATTTAATACCTATCTCCTCCCAATTTCAGATGCTTTGCTGTGACTATTTTAGACTAAATCCCTTTTGATTACTGATGCTTTTGCTGTGCTTATTCCAAACAAATCCCTCTCATTTACTGCTGTCTGCTGCTGTATTTTAACAAAATTCTCTCCCAATTACAGCTGCTTGCTGCTGTGTAACACCAATGTGCCCTGCCTGCAGCTTTTAACCCACCCCAGTTGTTAACAGGATAACACTCAGCTACAAGCACCTCGAAGAAACTCTCCTTACCTCTGCTTCTTCCTATAGAAATCCAAGCCCCCAATCCCCTGCTGTGGGTTTTTGATCTGGTGCATGGTTGCCTGAGATTGCATCTCTTGATATCAACACCGTATCCACGCCATGCTCTCTTGGGGAAAAAAACATAACACCTTTTCATGTTCCCCACATGACCCTTACCACCACACCACCTCTCTTTCAACAAACATATAGTGTTAGTATCACCAACAGTCCAGTAGGCAAGACAAGGCAAAGACAAGGGAAGTTTATTTATATGGCACCCTATCCTGAGGGTTCAGCATAGCTCACAATGATGAAAAAAAAAAGAAACTAAATCAATAAATTAACTACAATAAATAAGCATAAACTCTGGTAGCATAAAACTAACTGCAACAATAGGCTTCATTCAATAAATATATTTTTAACAGTCCCTTAAAGGCCTCAACCAAGCAGACAAATAAAAGTTGGGGGCAAACATTGGTGCTGGAACAGTCTGAAAAGTATTAGGGCCAAGGATGTAAGGGTAAATTCTCCCCTAGTAATAAATTAACCTCGATTGCAAACTGATAGCACCACTTATAAAAGTGGTAGGGCCATGGCCATAGTGCCCCCATTCTGCATTCTATGGGGCAAACATTCCAGAGCATGGGCATAGCCATCCCAAATGCACTGTCATATCTTGCTTAACATGCTTAATCTGGTTCAAGGTCAGTTGCCATTCATCTGTATCCTCCCCGGTCATGCCTGAAAATAGGCAGGATTTGTCTAGTGCACTTACCCAGTCAACAAAAGCTAAATAAATAAATAAATATCAGGTGAAATTGAGAAACATCAAATGCCCACATTGGTAGAGCCGAGAGGGCAGACTGAGACATAAGGGACAGAAGATTTTAAGGTAATTTAGACCCAGACCATACAGGTTGCTAGGTCAAGCCAATCACAATTAGTGCTATATTGTACAAAATGATAAAAATGCAGAAGTTGTATCAACTGATGGGGACATGTATAATTTACAAAAGGAAGCAAGGAAGCTCCTGGGATACTTTTTATTTCCTGAATATGTCTGGTATTTGATGAAGTGGGCAGATCAGAATACAAAGATTTTAAGACAATATTTTATTGCTTTGTGGAATTTTGGCATTCTGATACATGCAGAGAGATGACTGGGTCCCATGTGCTTAGTGTCCCTGCTGGGAAAGAAACAAATTGGGTAGAATAAGTTGAGTTCTCATGTAATATGTGAGGGTAGATGAATTATTCCAAGCTACAGTTCTGTATTGTTCCACAAATTTTCTTTTGGTTAAGGTACAGTATATTTAAAAGGACCCCAATTTTATTGGTCAGTATTAATCTTCATCCTAAAATTCAAAATGTTATGACCATGATTTCTGGTCAGTGCTGCCAGATAAACTATCATGATGCTGGGAAAAGGAGAAATTCTGCAATATTTTGTTCATGGGGATTTTAGCTCCCGAGTGACTAACTTAACAAAATGGATCAATAAAGAAGCATTTGATGAATAATACAGTAATATCTTGGGGAAGCATAGTTTGGATCAGAAAACAACTGAGAATGGCAAGTCTTTTGGATTTTCTTGCTTTGTACCAGCTGATATTTAAGAACGGTAGATTTTGGGAAGGCAGGACCGGTGACTTTACATATTTTTCATGTCTGGAATCTTCTGTTGTTGATTACTTTATATGGCAGCCAAATGATAATCAGAAATATAAGTGACTGAAGTTGTCTCTAAGCTTGATAGTGATAATTTCCCCAATTATCTCACATTGTGGTAATGTAATGTTATCTATAACTGATTTAGAACCAGGGATTATAATTAATAATGAAAACATTATCTGCTGCTGGTGTTAACTTGCAGTAGATTCTAAACTCTTTACAAAACATGAAACTACCTCAAGGCTGCCATTCAACAAGACTGTAGCCCTCAGACATTTATTAACTTTTTTCTAATGCAACAAGTTCTAAGAATAATATAACTAAGTACATGGATGATAGCATCCTCTAGCATTAAAACATGGTTCGGTTCTAACTGTAAGGTCAAAAGAGAACTGGGGAAATTATTACATACACTAAGCAATATCCTAACAAAGAAATTAAAAGAAACTTAAATCTGTAGAAGAGAATATAAGGCCTATATCAAAAAAGTTATGGAGGAATGTATGAAAGGGTTGTGGGAAAAGTGCTGAATGTTGTCAGTACAGGTGATGACAAAAGCTTCAGGTGAGTTGTGGCTAATGGTAAACCAGACTATAGAACTCAGAATGACAGTTATATTGAACCACATGTATGGGTAAAATATATTTCATCTATATTATCTAACCCAAAGGAATACCCTAATATACTTTTAGCAGGAGAGTGTAATTTTTTTTCTAATTTTCAATGGATACGGGAAAGAGAGGTTTTGGAAGCCATATTGGCAACACTGATAAATAAAGCTACTGGTCCACAGAACATTACAGATGATGTTTAGAAATTACAACCTAATAGTTGGACTGCGGTTTTAACATTTTTCTTCAACAAGTGTATCCATTATAGTTACATTTCTCCATTATGGAAAGGTAGCTATATTGTATCAAGTTATAAAAAGATGATCAAAATAACCCCATGATGTACGGACCCATCAGCCTTTTTGATATTATGGCTAAATTGTATGTTAGGTTCTCTTGGCACCTTAAAAGATTGTTAAAATCATGGCTCCAGGAGTAGAGATGGAGGTTAAGTGCCTACCTGGAGGAGGACTTAGACAAAGGAATGTTGGAAGACATAGGCAAAATGGTTAAGAAATGAGAGGTGGTGCTGATGGGGACTTTAACCTGCCAGATGTAGAGTGGAGCATCCCTGCTGCAGCATCAGCTAGAAGTAGATACATCCTGGATCTCTGCAGGGGCATTCCTCAGACAGTTTGTCAGTGAACTCACTTGTAGTGGGGCAATAACGGACCTGGTGCTTACTAAAGGTGATAGTGTTGTGACACAGAGTGACAAGTTATCTGGGGACCAGTGACCATCACACAATGTGGTTAAATATAAGAACAGCAGTGGAATCCAACTGCACAAGGACAAAGGTCATGAATTTCAGGGGCTGACTTTACACAGATGGGGGAATGCCTCCAAGAGGACCAGTTCCTGCATGGAGTGAAGGGCAAATGGACCAGATTAAAATAAGGCATAGTAAAGGCAACAATTCTGTATGTTAAGCAAGTTAACATAAGCAGAAGAAGAAGGAGACCATAATGGTTCTCGACGGAAGTGGCAGGAAAGGTAAAGGCAAAAAAGTGGCATTCAGAAGGTATAAGGAGACCCAGAGAGGAGGACAGGGAAGTGTATCTTGGAAATGGAAGGAGGCAGATAAAGCAATAAGGAGTACAAAGGTGAAAGCTGGGGAAAGAATAGCCCAGACAGTATCAAAGTGGGAGAATGCATTTTCAGGCATATAAGTGAGAAAAGGAAGACTAAGGGAGGGTTGTAGAGTTATAAAAGGGGCTGTACAGAGGATGACCAAGAAAATGCAAACATCTTAAACAAATACTTGCTCAGTGGTTACAGTAGAAGGGAAGGGTAGGGACAACAAATAAGCACCAATAGCTAGGAGGGAGGGCAGTGGACACCAGTTCCTTTTTGAGGAGATGGTCAGGAAAACACTCACTATTCTGAAGATAGACAAAGTCATGGGGACAGACAGGGTGCATCCAAAATTGCTGAAGGAGCTCAGGGAGGTGCTAGCTGCACCTCTGGTAGACTTGTTCAACAGTTCACTGAAACAGGTGTGGTTCCACGGGACTGGAGAAGAGCAGATGTAGTCCCACTTCACATAAGCAGTAGCAAGGAGGAGATGGGAAATTACAGGTCTGTCAGCCTGACTCCTGTAGTATGGAAATTAATTGAAACACTACTGTACTAAGGGAAAGAATCATGGATCACCTGGAATCCAACAAACTGCAGGACCAGAGGTGACATGGCTTCATGGAGGGAAGGTCATGCAAAATAAATCTAATAGATTTTTGACTGGGTAACTAGGGTGTTGGATCAGGGAGGGATGGTGGATGTGGCCTACCTGGACTTCAGCAAGGCCTTAGACACCGTTCTACATAGGAGGCTGGTAAACAAATTGGGTAGCACGAGTGGGCAATAACATGGTGACCTGGATTATTAACTTGTTAGGGATAGGAGGCATAGGGTAATGTTAAATGGAGTTCACTCCAAGTAGGGAAGAGTGACCAACAGGGTATATCAGGAGTCAGTACTGGGACAGTCCTCTTTAATGTCTTCAATAGCAACATAGCAAAGGAACTGGAAGGGAAGGTTTGCCTTTTTGTGGATGACACCAAGATCTGCAACAGACTGGATACTCGGGAGGGGTGCAAAAGGTGGAAAGAGATTTAATCCAGCTGGAGGAGTAATCAAAGGTTTTTCAGCTAAGGTTTAATGCCCAAAAGTGCAAAATAATGTACTTATGTCACAGAAACCTGGGGATGCAATACAAAATGTGGGCAGAGATAGTTACAACAACCAAGCAGGAAAGGAACCTGGAGGTAATCATATCAGTTGACCTGAAGGTGGCCAGACAGTGCAGCAAAGTGATCAGGAGAGCTAGTTGGATGCTGGGGTATATACATTGCAGTATCACCAGCAGGAAGATGGAAGTGGTGTTGTGCCTATATAGGTCATTGGACTGGAGTACTGTGCCCAGTTTTGAGACCATATCTCAGGAAAGACATAGCATAGCAGCAGTGCAGAAGAGGGTCACCAAGATGGTACAGGGTCTGAATCAAAAGCACTTTGAGGAGACACTAAAGGAACTAAACATGTACACCTTGGAGGGAGAGGGTGGATATGATCAAGACCTTTAAATACCGCACAGGCATGAATAAGGTCAGTGTCAGTGGCTCAGTAGGTAGAACACTCACCTCTGAGGCTGGGAGATTAGAGGACTGTGGGTTCAGTTTCCATATCTGGCACTTGGGTTAATATCCAGTACTGGCACTGTAGTGCAGCATGAGAGGGGTGCTGCACTTCTGAGGTGCCATCTTTGGATGAGATGTTAAACCGAGGTCCCATCTGCTTGGATTGGTGGTAGTTCAGGTGGATGTTAAAGATCCCATGGCACTTATCGAAAAGAGCAGGGGAATTTTTATTGAACAAAACATTGGAACAATAAAAACAAAACAGACAGTCATATAATCAGTTCAACACAAAAGAAACAGAAAATGACACAGAGGATTAAGTCAATATGTCAGTAAACAAGAAAGTATCCAAGAATATGCCCACAGACACAAGCAAAATAAATCAAAAGAGTAGAACTACACTTCTTTAACTGATAGTATGAGTTCATGTAATTGGGGCATCAGTAGTAGTTACCACGGCAAACTTTTCCAAGATTCCAACAATTGTCTCTCATTTAACTTCTGTTTATCTAAAATTTAACAAGACCTCAAATCCAACATAACTTTAGAATAAATTTCTATAAACGTACTCTCTTTGCTGTAATGTATACCCACAGCTAGATAACCAAATATTCAATTTAAGATGACCATAATTAGTTGTAGGGTGTAGGAATTCCAAGTACTCCAAGCATCCAAAACATCCCATACATCAAATTATCCGGAGTTATTGAACTCCAGATGACCGAAACCCATTTGTCTGTTAAAAATCTGCCAAACCCTAATAAAAGAACAATCAAAAATAAACATAACGTAGTTTCCTCCTGTTGAAAACAAGTCACTCTACTACAGAAATGTTCCTCAAATTTTAATGTTTCTGATTTGCTTTGATATTGATTTTGTCATGACATGAGAGCCAATGGAAATCCCACATCTTAGTAGGAACTTTTTATTGTTAAGAAACTGTAGCAAACATGTCAAGTAGTCTAGTGGACAGTACCGAAAACCACATTCTCATGACAAACTACATCCAGAAGAAAAAATATATAACTGTCTTCTAGGCAATGACCTAAGCTGACCTCAGCCAACCTCCATTGTTTGAGATGAAGAAAAGTGCATCTGAGATATTTGGGTACTTCTGGAGATTGTTTTACAACCTTAAGATTGTTGGAATACCACAAGTCTAACCAGTGTGCACACTTACTTTTAAACACAGGTTCCCAACCATTTCCTTGAACAACCAATAATGGCCTAATGTTTGTGTGGAATAAAGAAACTGTTAAAGAACAGAATAGGATTCACCATATTTAAACCTCTCCTCTTCAGGGGTATATAAAACATTCCTTTTACTGGGTTGAGTCGGCTACCCCAACAAGCTTGAAAAAATATGCTCAGCAATTCTGTTTCCATATGTTTAGAGGGGAAATATATAACTAATAAATACAAAATAGGAATCAAAAAGTTTTAATAAGATAAATTCTCTTTTACTCAATTTCCATTTATTCCAAGACATGACCTTCCTCTTACCCAAATCTAATTTACGCTCCAATTTATACTATCCAAATCGTCCTGCCCAAGTAGAATTCCTAAAATAGAGACAGGGTCCATAGAAATACTTATATGTGCTAGAGTACCCAAATATCCCAGTGAAAATTCAAACATAAACACTTACACTTCTGCAGATTCAGAGAGGCACCAGAGATCATACCAAATTGAGCACAAATACCAAGAGCCTGAGTTAATGAAACCTCATCCGAACCACAAGACTCATATCATCAGCATAAGAAATCACCTTGTACAGACAGGAGATGCTCTGAAGTGTAACTGGAAGAAGAAAAGCAGAATCATTCAACTTTCTTAACAACAGATCCAAAAAATACATATAAAATAGGACTAAGTAGGCATCCCTGCCTCACACCCTCTACAATTGTACTATGCATCCTTTCCAGCCTTGAACTACCGGAACAACCGTAGCAGTTCTGTAAATACATCAGAACCAATTTACCATCATGGGCGAACATGATAATGTAATAAAACTTTCCACAAAAATCATGACTAACAGCTATCAAAAGCTTTTTCCTGGTCAAGCGAAACCAGAAAACCATCCATCATTCCTGTTTACCTGTCTCAACTATTTCCCAAAGAAGCAATAGATGATCTTGTATACATCTGCTACAACCTCATAAGATTGTGCTGTGGAAATAACTTCTGAAGCTATAAGCTGCAGCCTAGTCACCAATAATTTAGCCATAATTTTAAAGTCCAAATTTAACAAACAAAGAGGTCTCCAATTTTCTAGCATTTTGGCATCCCATTTTTTAAACAGATAACACAAGATCCCCATATTCATCGAAAGAGGAATAGTCTGAGTAGTCAAAATATGATTAAACACCTTAGTTAATTCCGGGAGTAACTCCGTAATAGAAGTTGTAAAATTGCATTGGACAAACCATCAGGTCCTGGTGATTTACCATTGTGCAAAGCTTTCAAAACATTGGAAACTGCAGATT
The DNA here is from genome assembly GCA_016271365.2 of Neoceratodus forsteri. NCBI lineage: Eukaryota > Metazoa > Chordata > Ceratodontiformes > Ceratodontidae > Neoceratodus > Neoceratodus forsteri. The sequence continues at coordinate 424,583,390 of CM057451.1, forward strand.
CCTACACTGGCCTGGTTACAGCATCTAGAAGGGCAGGATCTAAGGGTGGAATAGCCATATCAGATAAATAGTCAGATATAGTCTCAGTACCCATAATTAAAGGTGCATACTGAGTTCTAGTATAGGCTTCCACAATACTTAAAAAGGACAATTTATCTGCATAAATTTTGCCATCTGGCCCGTAAGAGAAGACGTATTCAGCCTTTTAGTTATAGCAAAATTCTCATATGGACAGACCACCTCCGCCCATCCCTGTGTCCCAAACCTGTGCTGAAATTCCACTGATCTAACTTTACCATCAAGAAATTGTTTCATAGCCATAGTCACCTTGTCTATCTGGGCAGTAAAAGTATGTCCCTCTCAACAGAAAGGTAAAGCAAGCGTTGGAGCTGAAGTCTATTTTGCAGATAATCAAAATAAGATTTATGTGAGTTCTATTTACCAAATTGTTTACAGAGCTGCTGGAGATCTTTTTGGTATCTTCCCACCAGAGACATGGATCAGTAAAAATCAAATACCGATTTTCTAGCAGTATAAAATCCTGGAGAAGATGTCAAAATACGATCGAAAAAAAAAAGAAATATTCAATTCAAAATCCAGGTCCCCTTGAACAATCAAAGGGTTTCCTATTTTAATACCCACAAGTCTATGGTCTGAGAATTCTAGAGGAAAATTCTCCACCCTCAAAATAGGCATAAGACTAGACATAAAATATAATCAATAATAGATGTCAGGAACCTTTCTGAAAAGTAGGAACATACTTTTTCATAAATGCATAAAAGGAATCCTTCAAATGTGCTTGTGTAATCATATTATACAGCAAATGGGAATCACAATATGTTTTCGAGGACTTGGCAATCAGAGGGCAATTAAAATCACCTGCAAAAATCAAATGGGGACGTGAAAAAATGGTTGTATCAGTTTAAGCAAATCACAATGGTCTGCCTTAGTTCGGGTGCATATATAGTAATCAAATGAAATACATCTTCCTGTATGACAACATCCAGAACAAGAGCCCTACCTGGTAACAAATCATAAACTTTTAACAACTTAAATTCAGGCAATCTAAATAAAATCCCTATTCGGAACAGACTTCCAGCCCAAAGGACCAATAAGAAGGCCCAACTATCCACTCTCTAGAGGCCAATTTCACCTCTGACAAAGTGTAAAATCTCATCCTGCAAAAAATAAATACCAAGGGAGAGATTGCAGAAAAGAAAAACTATCCTACTCTTGCTAACCCTCTTAATGCTGTTAAGATTGAGGGTATAATAGGTAAAGGAATAAGCATCTGTTAAACCATTCATTTAAATTTACACCATCTAGTATTCTGCCTTTTCAATTTTGCTTTCCTCTTCTGAGGACCTCTCACAGACAGCTGTTGTTCAGAATTGAAGCAGCCTCCGCAAAGAAGATGCGATTGAAGAACCATCAGAGTCTTCTCCAGTAAGATCAGAATGCAAGATATCAAATTTATTACTAGTAGGGACAGTAACAGAAGTTTCCTGTTGTTTTAAAGCAGAAGCCCTAGTATCATGTTTAGAAACTTGAGTCCAACCTTCCAGCCAATCCAGAGGCTGTAGAGGTGGGGGCATAAGGTTTAATGGGACTTCTAACACAGAAGTGGAGGCAGCTGCTAGAGTACATTCTACTACCGAGAATCATCCTGTACAACAGCTATCTGTGGAGGCAGAGATTCCTGTTCCTGTTCAGAAACTGACCTCGAGTAGCACCAACCCCAGCAGCATCTGAGAGAAGTTGAGCAGTAGAGGCCTGCACCATGGTCTGCTGCATAGCCATTATATCCTTTTTGTTACCCCAAATGTTTTTTCAGACTAGGGTGATGAGCAGACACTGCTCATCACCATCAGCCTGATTAAGAAGATTATGTGCCGCCATTTACAGTTCTGAAAAGTGTGACCAAGCATATCACACAGGTTACACCTACATTCATTAATGCAATCCGTACCCAAATGCCCCAATTCCCCACAGACATTACATCTTGCCTAATTACATACACTACTAATATGCGCCAGTGAGCCACAGCGTAACACATTTTAGGTTGTCCTGCATAAAACAAAATACCACGATCTCACCCAGAAAAAAGAATTAGGCAAATATATCACCCCAGTATCTGAAGTTTTAAGCAGAACCTTTACCCTCCACCCTCTGTCCAAATGTGCTCAGAGTCAAGAATTGCCTCAGGGTCTTCTATAATGGTACATCTCAGCTTCAACCAGTAGATAAGGTCATTAATGCTCACACACTCATTCCTAAACAGAATCGTGATAACCTTCTGCACCGGCTTAGAAAGGGGTATCGCAATAAATGGTGCCCATAAAGGGATTTTTTTCAGCTGAGAATATTTCATCCAGAAACGTTCCAGGCCCGACATACAGACTTGAAACTCATATCAAATGTAGTTTCCCTGAAACATGTATCAGTGCATAAAGCCTCCAGTTGTGAAAAACTTCATTGAGTCTTTTAATAGAGTTTTGCCACAAATAATCGGGTTCGGGTGGATCCTGCATTCCACTAATACATGACAAATGGACAGCATTGTGCCATTTAGCTGGATAAATCAGCAGTTTGAACAAAGAAGAATAGGTCGAGGGCATCCCTTTGTACTATGTTCAATGGCCTCTGTGCTTAGGCAATGCAGTACTAGGGAGTGCCTCAGGTGTTGCTGAGCAGGCCGGTATATTATTCGGCTGAGCTGAACAAACAAGCGGCAAACTGGGTTTTGTGTTAATTTCAGTTTTTCAAGTATATCTAATGCAGAATTCTAAGACTTCCTCTCACACTAGGCATATGTATAGGGGAACCCCTGCAACCCACTGACCTGAGGTGTTGGCTTCTCCCAGCCGGCTCCAAGAAGGGCCTCATCCACTGACCACTGTTTTCCATCCGCTTCTGGAGACACTGACTGATTCCCAGAGCTTTTATGACCAGGTTTCATATCGCCAGTTGTTGCCATTTCCACTGCATCAACCCCAGGCTGAGGAGTTAGTGGTACATGCAAGCAATCTTCCCATTCCATGGTCTCCGCCCAAGTGCACGGTAAAGCTGTGTGATTGTCAGGTACACTCCCAGAAGAAGGAAAAATAGGCCTCAGCCTCCTACCAGCCTTCAGCTCCCTCAGCTGCTTCTTCAATTGCATCTTATGGTATAAGAACGCCATTCTTCTGTGTCCAGAACCTTAAGTAATTCTGCTTCTGCAGTACTAGCAACAACTGGTTCAGAAGAAAACACCACATTGGCCTTAGTAGTGATATCTCTGCTCAACAGACCACTCTGCAGCGACTCGAATCAGTAACCATCCAAACTTCAGTAGGTAATTTGAAATCACTGCATGCGCCACCTCTTCACCTCGAGAAACAATCTAGTCATCCTGCAAACCAGCAGTAGAAGAGCCATTCAGTGGTGCATTCACAATCTCCAACTCCATTGCTTCCTGTCGCTGACCACCAACATGCAAGTCAGCCATGTTGGATGACAGTCCAGGAGATCAACTCTCCCCTACTGTGCAGTAGGGAATTTCCTAGTGTAATGGCCAAATTTCCCATGTTCACTGAGAATACCACTAACAGCTTAATCTGGTTCAAGGTCAGTTGTCATTCATCTGTATCCCCGGTTGTGCTGAAAATAGGCAGGATTTGTGTAGTGCACTTACCCAGTCAACAAAAACTAAATAAATAAAAAATTAAACAAAAATAAAAGGTACAGGTGGGAGGTATTTTTAGAAGAAAGGCTGCTGTAGAACATGGGCTTAAGATCTGAAGCTGGGGAGGTAGGTTCAGGAGAGATGTGAGAAATAGTCCTTCACAGAAAAGTTGGTGAATGTCTGTACAGTCTTACAGTTGAGGTAGTGGGGACAAAACAGTGGTAGGATTCAAAAAGCCTGGGATAGGCACAAGGAATCACAAAGAATAGGAAAGGGGTAGAAGAGAAAATGCTGTAGACCTATAAGCATCTGCAGCAAAAGCAGCACAACAAAAAGGGCAGACTGGATGGGTCAAGCAGCCCCTATCTGCTGTCAGTTTATATGATTCTATGTTTCTGTTTGAATAGCAAGCTGGTTTTTGAAATGGTAGGAGTACAGTAGACAAGTGTTTTATTTTCACACATCTTGTTAAGAAATATGTTAAGATTCAGGAAAAGAACTGTTTACCATTTTATAGATGTAATTTCTGCATTTGACACCCTGGTTAGGAGTAAATTATGGAGTAAATTGCTAGTTAATGGTATTGATCTTAATATAATATTGTTAATTAAGAATCTTTACATGGATACCTGGGTTAAGGGAAATACAGTAGGTGACGGTGTGGTAACATAACTGACAAAATTGTCTCAAATTATGGTGTCAGCCAATGATGTGTCCTTGCACTTGCCCTCTTCAGTATTTATTTAAATGATATTATAATTCAGTTATATCATGAACATTTTCATTCACCTAAGATTGTACAAGTGGAATTTCCAGTTTTGGCTTATGCTGGTGACTTTTTTCTTTTCTCACTTTCTAATGGTGGCTTAAAAAACTGGGTAAATTGGTAGGACTTTTGATCAATCTGAACTTTTGATGTATCTTAACAAATCCAAAGCTTTAGTTATTGGTGGTGTAAAACCAAAATGAAATGTTTTACTAAGGGAAACCTACTGAAACTATTAAGTCATACCACTATCTCAGAGTCATGTTCATGAAACATTTTTCATGGAATGTACATAACAATATTTTAATTATTTATTTAGTTATTTGTTAACTGGGTGGGTACGCAGGTTCCAGGAGCATTTTAGGTACAATCCGAGCCACAGAGATGGCACAAATACATAGGTACATAGAAGTCATAGATACATTGAGAGAACAGTACTAGTATTTCACAGTTTCAGATACATACATAAACAGAGTGAACAAGAACTTAACATTGAACAGTTTACCATTTTTACTGATTAAGTCTTCAGGAAAGTAGGCAATAGGTTAATGGTCTCCTGAGATTTAATCGTAAATTTGGGGAGGAGGGGGTGATGGTATACCCAATGTTAAAGCCCCTGTAGGAAATTTAACAGTAACATTTTGTATGCCAGTGAAATTTGGTGTGAGATAATGCAGGCAAATTGGGAAGGTGGCAAACAGTATTTGTAAAAAGATTCTGGTCTTTTACATCAGATCCTAATTGTTTGGTTAGGCAGAGTTTGAAGAACCTCCTTTAAAGGTTTTCACAACATCTGCAAAGATTGCTTATTGGGTTAATTTTACAAGCCTATTATTTGGAAGGCTTACTGTACTTATAAGACCATGCAAGAAAAAAGTTCTTCCTCTCAAAAGAAGTTGTTATTCCTCATGGTTGCAATCCATATAGGATGAGTTATCTTCCAAAGGTTATTTCTACCTCTGGGATTATGTGAACAGAGGTATTACTGCTAATTATAAACATTCTAGGGTCATTAAAAAAACACTTTTGACAACCAGCATCAATTTGAGATGGAGACAAGCAGTAAATTGAAATGTTATCTCTGGTTGGAGAAATAATAGTAAACAACACTCATTAAAACCATATATTAGTTTAATGAAGTATCCTCAAAAGGAGAATTGTGACATGTTACCACTTTAAATTTTAACATAGTAAGACTTAAAATAACAAGTATCTGTCAATGCCAAATGTTGTCTTGCTGGCATTTGCCTTGGTAGTGCAGGAGTTAGAGAGATGCATAATAGGAATGGCAATGAAGTATTGAACTGATGCCAACCCCAACCCCACCTGCAGAGACTGACAGGCATCAGGGTGTGCCTTTTTTCATCAGCCATAACACTCATGCCATTTCACCTCACTCTACCCTGCAGACACTGACAAGTGTTTTGGTGTCCCTTGGGGTTTTGGGCCTTATGCTCACCTCATTCCATAAGGAAATATGCTGAGATGGGTGCAGTATAGGAAAATGGGGTGAACTTTGGGGCTCAAGAGTCCAAGACACACCTCGATGCATGTCACTGGCTGCAGGGTAGGGGGTGAGGTGGAATGGTGTTAGCATTACATCTGGCAATCCCAAGTCACACCCCGATGCCTGTCAGTCTCTACAGGTTGGGGCATTATGGATGGAAACCCTAATGCCCTGGTGTTGTTTGTTTCACCCAAATTTTCAACATGGCTTTGATTCCCACCTCATGAACAGTGGCACTATCAGTTTGTCAGCCGAAGGTGATTTTTGCACATCGGCTGCGCCATTTGGCACCACAGATGTGAAAATACATTTCAGGCATGATGTGAAAAATGACAGCTGTACTGTTCATGAGGAGGTGTAAAAAATTGCAATGTTGAAAATCTGGAGTGAAAATATGAAAATTGGTGAAGTCACGTGAGTGCTTAGAAACTGCTCAACACATGCCCATAAAGCAATTATTTTGGGGATTTTTAACCAAATTTTGAATGTAGGCATTTTGGACCTCTGTTCATCAACAGTGGAATTGTGATTTTGTTAATCTTCTGGAAAGTTGATTTCCAACAGTGACCATGCCATTGTGCACCAGATGTGCAAAAACACATTTCAGGCATGATGTGAAAATGACAGCTGTACTGTTCATAAGGTGGTGTGAAAAATGTCAATGTTAAAAATCTGGAGTGAAAATACTAAAAATTTGTCGGAGGTTACAAGTGTTCTTGGAAACTGCACAATGCACACTCATGTACAGTTATTTTCTGGAATTTTTCACCAAATTTGCAACATAGGCTTTTGGACCCACCTCATGAACAATAGCACTGTCATTTTGTTCATTCATCCTGAAAGGTGATTCCACACAGTGACAATGAAATGACCTTTCGGGACCAAATAACAAGATGACTCTACATTTGTTCATGAGGTGGGGTCCCAAAACCCATGTTGAAAATTTGGAGCTAAAATCCAAAACAATGGCTGAGATATCTACTTAAGTTGACCCCCACCACAATGCCATTATACAGCTTACCAGCATTCTTTATTTTGCAGTTCAGCTTTGAAGAGTCCAGACGTAGCTCCGCCCACTGAAGATCGCGGGCCCGGACCGCTGGAAGTAAGTAAGGGTGAGGGTGTGTGGGGAGCTGGGTGCAGAGAGGGTTGGTGCAGGTTGGGGAGGGGCACCATAGACAACAAGGTCAGTTTTCTGTTTTCAGGTACAGAAAAAATATGAACATTGAGGATGGTTTTCTTACAGGTGAAATAAAATAACAGTTGGGCACACTGGGATGAGCTCCTAGTGTGCCCCAGGACTTTGAGGGATGTAGACCACACGGGGTGCACTCCCAGTGTGCCACACAATGTGGAGGGGTAGGTGACATGCCAACATGGAGATTTTAACCCCAATGTTGGCTTTGTTTGGGGATTGTGTGGTGGTGGCAAGAGCTGCCGCCATGTTTATTGAAATCTTTCACCAGGAAAGGCACATATGGGAGGTGTAAGTCATCTCTGCCACTGCATGACAAGCTTGTCTCCAATTGCAGTGGAACATTTCTTTCAAGTTGGTAGCATTTTACATAGTTCTTGCATCAGCGCTAGCATGCAGGCTAATTTGGGAATGAGAATGCACCTGCTAAAGTGTATCTGCATTCACCAACACTGACACACCTCTGCATTTCTGCTACTACAACAAGATGTTGCTTGCACATGGGCAAGAAAACATAAAAAGGTTTTACAAAAATGCAGTAAATTCTATAACTATGCTTTTATAAGTTTAATCTTGGTCGTTTTGAGAATTTATACTCTATGGTTATTACTTGCCCCTAGTATAATTATATAAGAGATAAATATTCTTGGAAAGCTCCTTGCAGAGTGTTATTTTCCAGTTAACTTTATCCTGGATCAAAATTCCATAGCCAAATTTCTTCTTGCTGATAACAGAATCAGAGAAAAGAAAATATATTTTATTACATAGAGTCACTGTATTTTATGTATTTTTTCAAACTATACCCATTAATTGGGTTCTGAATGTGGCTATTCCTTGAAAAGTTTATAATTTTTCTAATCAGGTAGAAATAGGTGCAATGTGCTTTTGTGAGTCAGATGAGACTGTAGTCTTTTAGACTTGAGACTTCATTTACTGGATTACGTGATGTTCTAACAGCATCTCATAATGCCATACTTCAAATGGGAACTTATTTTTATTTGGGACTCACTTGAAATAGCTGCATTTTTTCCTTGCTGTCTTTTAATTCTAGCAAATTTCTGCCCAGTTTTGAAAGCATTTTCTTAGGCACTGTGCCTACTCTTATCTGAATGAAATGGCTAACAATGATTGGGATGTATAATAATACTCAGCCGTACAACTTTTCTTCTTATTCTTACTGGTACTTTGGTTCATATGCACTTTTATAGTGATGTGTAGTCAATTTTATATATAATTGATGACTGTATAATATATTTATCTTTACTGTAATCATTGTTTGTATGATACAAAATTGTTTTAGAAATATTTGCATATGTATTTTATCTATATATTGTAAAAGCTTTATAGCTAAACAATTAAATTATCTGATCTGATCAGACCATGTAGTGACCTGAATGACAACAAGCATATCTTGAAGATGATGCACCATTGAATTGGCAGTCAAGACAGGATGCACGGTACTGGTGTGATGTGGTCTCTTTGAAAATTTCCCTGCCAACAAGGCTGCAGCATTCTGGACCAGCTGTGGCAGCACATCAAGCCTCCAGACAACCCTATGTAAATATTCTAACTGCAGTCCATTTTACACTCTCTTTCCTAAAACAAATGGGATTGAAATTATTATTTGAATATTTATGTTTATTGTATGTGCTTGTGACCATATTCTGTATTTATTTATATTTTTAATGTATTTTAATTGCAAAGACATTGCATGTCGAACAATAAACTTTTGATTGGTTGATTGATAACAGCAGTCCAATCTTGAAGTGACAAAGTATGGACTATTTCAACAAATCCATAAGCACAAGACGTTGCCCAATCTGGGCAATGTTTTATAACTGAAAAAGCCATTCAGACTATAACTGATACCGCCACTCAAGTGTCAGCTTGCAGTCTACAATGTCTCCAGGCCCTTTACTGTGTCTACAGGCTGAAGAGTGACACCGATAAAATATGGTAATATGGCATTTACCCTTGTCATTGCAGACCCATGTGAATTTGGATCAACAATCATGGCCTATGTCTTACCAGGGTTAAAGTATAACTGGTTGGAGACCATCCACTTGTTGATCTCTGGAAGACAGTATCCTAACACTGAGGACATCTGATTCCTGTTAGGTGCAAAGACAGGTACAGATGAGTGTCGTCAGCACAGCAGTGATACCTACAACTACAATATACTGCTTTATAGTCTCATCCAATGGCAACATATACATGGCAAACAACATGGGTGCAAGGATCAAGCCATGAGGAACACTACAGTTGAGCACAGTATCCTTGGAGATGGGATTACCTAGAACTATTTGCTGTGCTCTAGAAGTGAGATTAGACTCAAACCAGCACAAAACATTGCCAGTGAGACCCACATAGTTCCTGTGGTGATCCAACAGCTCCTTTGGTCCACCATGTCAAATGCTGACAAAAGACAGAGGATTAATATGGACACAAGCTCCCAATTTCTTGTGGTAGGAGATCATGAAACACTCTGATGAGAATAGTCTCACTGCTGTGGTGGGATATAATCCCTGAATGGGGGTTGCTGTGCTCCAGGTAGGCTCAAGCTGCATTGCCACTATCTTTTGATCACCTTCCTCAAAAAGGAAATGTTTGAGACAGGTCTGAAATTCACCAGACTGTTGGGGTCCAAAGTTGGTTTCTTCAGGAGAGGTCAAACCACAGTTCTTTTCAGAGCTGCAGGAATGACTCTCCTTCAAGGAACACACAATAATCTCTGGCTTCAGGGATTCAAGACAATCAACAAGCAGCTGGAAAGGTCCCAAGTCCAGACACAACCACAAGATCACCCAGACCATCTCCTGTTCAACAACTGTCTGAATCTCAGTCCAGGATGGGAGATAAACTAAGCCCATCAATTCATGGGTACTGCAAGCTCATAATGTACTGTTTGAAGATATCCCCACCAAAGTGGAGGACACCTTTTCAAGAAAGAATTGTTTGAACTATTCATACATTTTTGTGGAAGAGGCTTAATCATACCATAGACAGTGGGTACAATCATCTGTCCTTAGTGGAAGAGCTGAGCCAGACAATTTGTTACTGCCACAATCATCCTTTTTAAAGCTTAATCTGTTTAGCACCCCAGCAACAGTTCACCCAGAGTGCCACAATCATCCTTGACAGGAACTCTGTCTTTTAAGGGTGATTGCCCTCTGATATTCACCATGATAAGCCCTCATCACCAATCTGCCCTCCTCAGTATAAGACCTCTGCCCGAACACTCAAACTTCCATCCCTTATTCTTCAATTGCCATGGTCTATCGCAATACCATGGGGAACTGTGGCATGATGGCAAGGGAAAGACATGATAAGATGCCAGAACATGATAAGGCTCCAGAGACTCCATGACAGCAATGAAAGACTTATTATAGCAATCCACTGCTGACCTCTAGTCTGAGGTGTTTAATACCACCTGGAATTTTCAGGCTCAATTTATGCTTACGGTGATATTGGATCATGTCTCTTGGGAATATTTCAATGGGGCCCTGCAGAGGAATGACTTGGCATGATGATCTGACCAAATATATTTTATTTATTTAAGATTATAGGAAAACCTTGAACGCAGGTGTCTTTTCAGGTTCTCCATGAGGAAAGTGACAATACTGACAGAACAGGAAGATAACAATAAAACTCACAGTGGATATCAAAAATGCTGATCAGCTTACAATGAGTCATTGCTGAGGTCAGCAAAGAGTGCAAGTGAAAATAATGGTTTACATGGGATATAGAAATGCAATGGTACAACCACAGAGAGCAGGTTGATCAGTGGGTACAAGCTTAGAAACAGGGTCATAATCATTAGGTGCAAGATCAATGAGCCTGCTCGGTAAAATGTACATGCAGTAAAGCTTTTAAATTGTCTCAATTTAGTTGTAGTATAGAGTATGCTAGAAGCTTCTAGCCAGTTAGTTGCTCTATCTAAAAAGGCTATCAAAAAGCTTAGCAAGGGAATAAGTCCCTGAAGAGCCTTTTTTCCTGGTATACAGGGACTGGTATTTGATTCCAGCAAGGGGTAGCCAGCATGTTATGGAGTACAGGTCACAACTGTGGGTGCATTCATCTGCACCCAAGACCAGTCTGCAGGGTTTATTGCATAAAACTTGGAATCTCTCATAACTGCCTCATTTGCTGTAGAGTAAATAATTAGGCCATAATCAACTAAAGACAGAACTGAGCTAGCTACATTTATTTATTTAAAAGTCTATGACCAAGAAAGGCACACTGAGCTGAAGCTTGTTTCCAGTTGCAACCCGGGGAACAACCAGATAGGAGATACAGGATTAAATATACAATCAATAATAAAATCAGAACATGTACATTACATTACATCAGAGTGAGCATGCAGCACAATGTTAGGTGTTGGGTTATATTAACAATCTATTTTTATGCAAGCAGAAATAACATCAGGATAATTCAGCATTTTATGAGTACCACAACTATGTAAACAAATTGAGTTCAAAAATGGAATGTGTGTAAAGGAGGAAAAGTAGCAGCAGGAGGGAAGCACATGGAATAGAGAGATGGTAAATGGGCTAGGTGGGAGGTGGCAGGAGGAGGAAGGGTGGCAGCAATTGGAGCTTAGGAAGGAGACAAAGGTTGGGCTTTATGAGGCGAGTGAGGGGGGAGTGGTAAAGTAGCCAGGGGGAGTTGTTTCCGTGAGAAGGGGAGGCAATAGGAGAAGTCAGACAGCCCAACTCTAAAGTGAGGATGGAAGGAGAAAGAAATCCCTAGAGCAGAGGGAGTACGTAGAAGGGTGAGTAGGAGATAAGTGAGAGAGGAGATAAGTGGGAAGAGTTCTGAACCAGTATTTGGCAATGAGACAGAGGCAGTAGATTACTCATTGGGGTGATGGAGAGGAGGAGTAGAGGAGACAGTGGTGGGTGGGGGAGGACAGGAGGTAGCAAAGTGACAGAATGAGTTTAGGAGAGTATCAAGCCTTGAGAGGTGGGTTACAAGAGCAGAGGTGTAGATAATGTCGACTTAATCAAATGGGGCAGAAATGTTTTTTGTTAGCCAAGTTATGGTGAGTAGTTATGGGAAGGAAAACTCTGTTATGGTAAAGGATGCCAAATTTAGGTCAAAGTTTGGTGCAAATGGCATCTGTGTCAGAGGAAAAATCAAGATGGCTGTCCAGCCAGACCCTAAGATGTTGAAGGTGTTGACCACGCAGGAAACAGCCATCCAGTGATGGAAGTAGGGAGGACTGGAGATGGATTGCCTTTGTCTGGAGCTGAACATCATAGACACTTTTGCTTGTGTTAAGTTTTAGCAGGGTTTTCTGAAACCATAGTTGAACTTCAACAAAGTTTTGCAGAAGGGGTAAATTCGTTGTCTTGATTGTGGGGGCAGAGGAATAGATCACTGTGATATCCACATGCATCTATATGTGAGATGGAGCAGATGGAGGGAAGATCATTTATAAAGACTGAAAACAGAATGGGCAGGAGTACAGAGCCTTGGGTATATTCCAGACTTGGATGAAGGGGAGAGGAGAGGGCATTTCAAAATTGGAAGGACTGCTGTCTTTGAGTAAATAGGAGCTGAACCAATTTACTGCAGATTGAGATAACCTGGATAAGTATGGTTTGCAGATCAAAAGGTGTTGGGAAATGGAATCAAAGCCTTTGCCATGTCCACAAAGATGGCAGAGGTGACATGGCCTAGATCCATAGCAGAGTGGATGTGGTCCAAGATTCTTAGCAGGGAGGCGATAATGGAGTGCTGTGTCCTGAAACCTGACTGGTAGGAAGAATTGAACCGAGGCTGTTAGGTGGTCTAGGAGCCTGGTAGATCAGTGATTCTTGCAATTTTGCAAGAGAGGGCAGTAGATAGATGGGCCTATAGTTTCCAGGCAAGGTCAGATCCCAGCCTTTGTGGAGAGGAATCACTTTAGCAAGTTTCTGGGCCTTGGGACAGTGCCGGATGAGAAAGAAAGGTTTAGGTGGTGGAAAAGGGGAAGGGGCTACACCACAAACCATACAAAGAGAGATTGAGAGAACTCAAAAAATGTATACTCTTGGAGGACAGGAGGGAGAAGGGGATATGATAGAGACATTCAAATACCTCAAGAGGATCAACAGAGTTTAAGTGGGCAGTATCTTTCAGAAAGGCAATGTGCAAGAACAAGGGTTGCAATATAGGGCTGGGTGAGAAGACTCAGCGCAATGTGAGGAAGTATTTTTTCACAGAAGTAGTGGTGGATGTATGGAACAGCCTCCGGAGGAGGTTATGGGGCAGAAACAGTTGTCAAATTCAAGAATGCAGGGACAGGCAGAAGGCAAAACTAGTGGTAGAAAGGAAGGGTAGGCTGCAGAGCAGAATCTGGAGCTTATACAGTAGGTAGGAAATGGGCAGACTAGGTGGGCCAGGCAGTCCTGCTTGCCATCAAGTTCTATGTTTCATGCTTATAAGGCTATGGCAGGTTGAGATGAAGAGAAGTTTAGGATGGAGTCTGGTCAGGCTGGATTTTGCTAGATTCAAGGACAAGAGTGCCTGATAGACTTATGTGGATGATATGGGGGAGTTAAAAAATTTTTGTGCGGGGGGACACTTTTAAAGAGGAAGAAGGGTTGTCATGACTGCACAGGTAATGAAGAATTTGTTGAAGGATTCAGCTATGGAGGTTGGTTGGAGGAGGACCAGCCATCAAAATTGAGGGGGCTGGATTTGCAGGAGGGTCCATGAGTGATTGTATAACCTTCAAGAAAGTAGTTGGGATCTAGCATGTGCCTGGAGTTTTGAATTGAAGTAGTTGGCTTTTGGCTTGTTGAATTGCCTTGGTACAGGCATTTCTGTAGGATTTGTGCTGTTGGAGGTGTGCAGGTATGTGGATAATTTGTATTGTGCCCAGATATTATCTCTAGTTCTGCAATAGGATAGCAGGTCTGATGTGATCCAGGGATGGTGGATTCACTTGACCTTAATCTTTTAGGGGCATATGTGTTACAGATCCAAAGTAAGTATTAGTGAAGATGCAGAGGACCAAATCAATATCAGAGGCCTGGAACATAGTTTACTAGTCAGCACAGAATAGGTCTTGGAGGACAGTAAGAGTCCAGAGTATGGAGAGGGCGATACCAAATATATTTGGTGGCTGAAACATAGAAACATAGAATTTGATGGCAGATAAGGACCGCTTGGCCCACCTAGTCTGCCCATTTCCTACCTAATGGATAAGCTGCAGATCATAGTTAACCAACAGCCTACTTCCTCCTACTCCCACTAGAATTGCCTTTGTCTGGCCCATGCATTCTTGAATTCCCCACTGTTTTTGACTCTACAACCTCCTCAGGAAGGCTGTTCCATGCATCTACAACCCTCTCTGTGAAGAACATTTCCTCACATTACCTCTGAGCTGTCCCTTTCTATCTTCAAATTGTGCCTCCTTGTTCTTGCACACATCTTTTTCTGAAAGATGCTACCCTCTTGGACTTTGTTGATTTCCTTTAGGTATTTGAAAGTTTCCATTATGTCCCCCTCTCCCTCCTTTCCTCGAGGCTATACATATTAAGCTCTTCAGTCTTCCTTCATATGTCTTCTGGTGCAGACCCTGCACCATTTTGGTTGCTCCTCCTCTGGATTGCCTCCACCCTGTCTATGTCTTTATGGAGATGGGGTCTCCAGAACTGTACACAGTACTCCAGATGTGGTCTTACCAACTGTCTGTACAGAGGGCCAACAACTTGCCTCTCCCTATGCATTCCAGTATCCCCCAGCCCTCCTTACTGCCTTTTCACATTGCTGGTCCACCTTTACGTCATCTGATATGACTCCCCAGGTCCTTTCCATTTTTGTTGTTGCTGTATCTCACCCCCCATTGTGTACTCTTCACCTGGGTTTTTGTTTCCCAGGTGCATTACTTTGTACCTTTGCTGAATCTAAGCTGCCATACATTTGACCATTCCTCCAACCTTGCCAAGTCCCTTTCCATCTTTTCCACCCCACCTTGCATATCAACCCTGTTGCAGATCTTGTGTCATCTGTAAAGACATACTTTCCTTCTAGTCCCTCTGCAATGTCACTTATAAAGACATAGACATTAAAAAGGACTGGCCCCAATGCTGAACCCTGCAGTACCCCACTAGTAACCCCTTCTTCACTGCGGACTCCATTTAATATTACCCGCTATGTCCTGTTGTCCAGCCAATGTTTTACCAGGATACCACCCTGAAACCCACTCCCAGGCTGGCTAATTTGTTTATTAATCTTTGTGCTGGACTGTGTCAAATGCCTTGCTAAAGTCTAGGTAGGCCGTCCACAGCCCCTCCTATTTGATTGTGGGGTATCTTGCTTTTATAACACAATAGGTACTACAATAATGAAATACTGAGGGCATCCAGGAGGATGCCAGTAGCATTGATGCTGTGAGGGTGTGAGGATAGCACCCAATCTAGGAGGGAGTGATTTGTGGACTTGGGATTTATGAGAATGAGCTCCAAGATAAATTGAGATAGGTTTAGGGACTCGATCTTGAGGAGGGAGGATTTTGAGGAAGGGAGAGCCAGTCTACATTAAAATCACCAAAAGGATGAGCTCTCCTTTGTCAGCATGGGAGGTGATACATGAGATGCCGGTGACAACGGGTCATTAGCCTCTTTAGAGGGTGTAATGTTCATCAATGTAGATGGGGCAGTGGATGGGGAGGAGAGGAGAGCAATGAGAAGTTCATGGGAGAAGGGAAGGAATTCCTGAAAAGAAATGGAGTTTGACAGAGACTGACATGTGTACAGTGCTACATGTGTATCATAACATTGAGTACCAGTTGAGGGAGGGGGTAGGTTCTTGTAGACTAGATGATTTTGTGGTCCTCTCCTGCCATCAACTTCCATGTTTCTATGTTTTATGTTGCCCCACCTCCATGCTTGCCTTGATCCTGGTGGTATAGGGAAGTGTCGAGATAGGAGATTAAAGAGTCAGGTATCCTGGTGGACAACTTGCTCTAAGTGACACATAGGGTGTTGGGAGCATGCTGGATCAACTAGACTTTAAGGACATTCCTTTCTGCAAGAAGACTCCTGACATTTAAGTGAAAAGATGGAGACCATTAGAAGGGACAGGGAAGAGGGGGAGCAGGGTTAGGCTCAATGTCACCACTTATAAGTAAGATAGAGAGTGCAAAGAGGATGTGGGTCATGTGTAAAGGGGAGGCTTTGGAAGAGCACAGTAGCTGAAATGTTTGAACAGTAGGTGTGCAATAGAGAGCCATTTCCTATACAATAGTGGTAGCGAGTTTTAAGAGAACTTGACAGGGGTGACTAGGGTGTTGGATATAGAAATCATTTAGATGTGGAGGTTTATCACTGGAAAATTGGTCCATTGGCAGAGTGTCTGATAAAGTTAGCAATGCAGCTAGGGTTGGGAGGAGGGTGGCTGTCTGGCACAGCTGAATCATATTTTAAAGGGAAGCATGTGATTTAACTCAGGAATAGAGAAGAGCGTGCCTGAAAGTGACTGGTTACTTAGTGGGTTGGCACGCTGCACAGTGTGGTCCAACTGGGAATTGGAGTGAAAAGAGGGAAGAAGGAGGAGGGCTAGCTAAAAGAATAGTATTTAAAATAGGTGAGATTGTTTAGCTTGAGCAGATGTTTCAGAGCAGACATGAAACAGAAGGACTTGTGTCAGGGACATATTGACAGGACTGATAGGATGTTGGAAGAATTGGTACGGAGACCTGTGCCTAAGAACCTTATTAATTTTGTCAGGCAGTAGTATCCTAGGACCTGTTGGTAATTCAGGTTGGACTGAGCACAGCTGACACAGTGCAAAGAAAGTGTTAGCTGTGAGAGGAAGAAGCCAAGAGAGATCAGGCTGGGGAGGGTCAGTCAGACCAAGTGACTTAGATAGTGGGAGTGCAGAACAGAGTTGATTGGTTCTGTTAGCAGGTGGTCCCTATAAAAGGAACACCAGTTTAGGGTGGGAGGTTGGGCAGCTCGCCTCTGGGGTGAAGTTATTCCTGTTTCTGTACAGGGCCCCAACCTTTGTTTGGCAGTTTTCATCAGGCTATCCATGTATGGGACAAAGGACAAAAGTGTCATCTAGGTGGAGGCCAAGGTATTTTAAGACCTTGACCTCTTCTAGCCTACCACCCAAAGCATTGAATATATCAAGGGGGACAGTTTTCCTTTCGTACTGTATATGTGCTGTTGAGCAGTATGGTGTTTGTTTTTATGTAGTTAAGCATTAGGCAATGTTTGGAGAACCAGGCATCAACAGTCACAAAGTTGCATTGCAGGGCATGAGTTAGGCTGTCTTTATATTGTGATGGCTTGTATAAACAACTTTATTGTCTGCATACAGAAGTTTGGCAGTTTGGCAGGCTTCAGGCAGCTGGTTAACAAACAGACCAAATAGTAGGGGGCCCATTACATAGCCTTGCAGTACCAAACTGAGACTGCTGTCCGCAGAGATGGCAAACACAATTTTGAATTTGTGGGTTCAATGTATTAAATAGCATTTGAACCATTCAAGAGTGTCCAATGATGGGTCTGGTTTATCAGTTTTTGTAGCAGGAACTAGTGATTGACAAGATCTAAGGCATCGGTTAAGTCAATATAGTTTGCCCCAACCATATCACCACCATCCCAAGCCTTGCGGAGGAAGTTACTGTAGTCTACCAGGGTGTTATGCCATGGAATTTCCTGAAACCATACTGGTGAGTACATTGAATGGTGTATGTATCAAGGTAAGAGGTGAGTTGGTAACTAATAACCTTTCTGAGCGGCTTAGACAGTGGAGAGAGGATGGAGGTAGGCCTGTAGTTAATAATAATGGCCCTGTCACCACTCTTGAAGACAGTTGTGACCCATTCAGACTTTCACTTTTAGGAAGTGGGAGTATCACAGTATTGATTTAAAAGTTTAGCGATTGGGTGGGTCAATTCAAGCAGGGCCAGGGATAGTAGCTTCATGTCTATGATGTCACCACCCACCTGGTTTTATCTAACACTTTTTAATGTAGGTGAGGGTCTCCTTTGTTGATGGTCCCAAAGTAGAACTTCTAGTGGTCAAGGTCAAAATCATCACCCAGGTGGAGGTTAGACTTGGACCATTTTAGGTAAGAGAGGGGACCATTAGGGATATTAGAACTCAGGTTGATAAATGTCTTGTTAAAGTCATTAACAATGTTAGTTGGGTCTAGGACCTCAAATCCATCAATATGCTAAATCACAGGTGATTTCTTTTCTTCTTTAAGTCAATAGTTGCCATTTTCCCAGAATTTCTTGCCATTGTTCCAGTTAAGGGTTTGCTGGGATTTAAAGTAGACAGATTTTCTGGTCTAACTCTCTTGTACATTTGTTTCAGAGCCCCTGTACTTTGGTGGTGAGAAGTGAGCCCATATTCTCATGGCAGTGGCCCACCTTTTGCACCTCTCATTCATCAGTGTCAGGAGTTTTGGTGAGAGACAGGCAATGGTGTCACCTCTAAACCCTTCATTTTTGACTGGGGTAAATTAATCACATTCTTTCCCAGATTCAGTTATCAGGAAGTCTAAGGCCAGATCGACATCTGGGGTCAGGTTATGGTAGAGTGGCTTCAGTCAACTTGTTCTACCTTACTCCTGAACTCAGCTACTCCCTTCCTTTTAGGACTCATCTAAGGGAACCCAGGGAGGTTTATGATATTTGGACCAGGTGTGGTCATTTATGCTGTCAGAGAAGAATGTAACCTCTTTTATCCTTTCAGGGTTGGCTGTCGGTAGCCATTCAAGGAGGGTTTGGCTGCTAGTTTTGTAGCTAGTTCTGGTAAATGTTTCAACCTTTTGGTTAAGTCCAGACTTGTTTTATGCTTCCAGTAGCTGTTGCTATTTTTAGAGTTCCAGTTGACATTGACGTCACCTGGGATTATCTTTCCCAGTTTGGGTTTATTTGGGTATAGTAGTTGCAAAAGGTGACCAGTCCCTTTATTTTGTGTACTTGGTGGGATACAGGTAGTAAGGAGGACCAAGTTTTTTGGCCATTTTCCAGTATCAGTTTAGTGGCTAGACACTCACAGTCAGCTGACCTGTCTTTCTGTTTGATTTTTTAAGCCATTAATTTTGCCCTGTAGTAAATAGCACATCACCAATTGCACTTACCAAAGCGAATGACTTGATCAACCTTTATTGCACTCTCTTCAAGTCCCAATGAGAAGACCAGGTCCAACAAATGATCATGTAAGTGAGTATCAGAGGCAACAGCCTGTGTGTGGTCTAATGATTGAATTGACTAGAGTAGCAGATGATAAAGGGCTGAGGTTTTACCACTGATCCAGGCATTGAATTTCACTAGAAGAAACAGACTGTGGGCCTCCAACACCTACTTGACAATGAAGTTTACCAACTTCTGCAGGAAATCAATTGTGACCTGAGACTGGTACACAATGGATAATCCTGCACCCACACCTGACCCACCTCTAACTGCCACACATTAGAAAGAGCTCATAGTTCCTCTTCGGATATGCTGTGAGTTCATATGTGAATTTAAAATAAATGATCACCCACTCAACCTAAAATCCCACATTGGACAATGCACCACAGTGTGTTCAGCAGAACTGATGCCTCCAGTAGAAGGCTAGAGTCATCCCCAGTCATATCTCTGTGATACAAACAAGATCAACTGAGGAATCAGTGATGAATGCCGCTGTAACTGCCATCTTATTTCTTAAAGATCTCATATCACAGAATAACCTTAAGGAGAGGAGCCGAGTTGGGTGGTATGGTTACCCCTGCATGTTAGTATCTGGTGGAGCCCTGGGTACTTGGACCCCACATGACATAATCCATCAGTGGAGTCCTCTTCTGTTTATTCTTGTGAGCACAGTATGTTCACCTTTCCATCCAAGCCTAGGGAAGCAGGTGAATTGTGTATCTTTTCTTTGATGGTATACAAGATGGGGTTATAAGGAGTCAGCTGAGGGAATGCCACAGAGATTCATGTGATTTTGTTAGGGGCTGATGGTAGGGGTAAATTGAAAAGTGTTGAACAGCAATGTCATAAACATTTACCAGAAACAATAAAAAATTAGACAAGTGCACTACAACCCACCTCCCTCCCTAATGCAAAAGAGTCTGAAAAGCACAAACAGCATTGCCTCCACTGTGCGTTGTCTGACAGCATTGCCCTGGGATGTATAACTAGTTTGTTAGCTTGGCAAGTTGTACCACTTACTATTAGTCCACTGGGAAGCCAGGTATAAACAGATTATGCTTAAGCTACATTGAAATCAAATGCCTTTGTTGAAAGGTACTGTAAGTACATGCACAAACAATGAAGCTTTTGGTTTTTAGTTTGTAGTGAATAATGTTGTTTTTTGTGATAAATAATAATCTAAAATTAGGCTTATTAATTTTCTGCTAGTAGTGAATAATGTTGCAAAGTTTGGTATAAGAATGATGAACCAGAAATGGATATAATCTGTAATGTGGCACTACCATGTAACCTTATAAGTTATTTTTACTCATCTACTTGTTTCTGATGTCAAACTGAAAAAGACCTTAAGCACCCCTAGAGATATATGAGGAGTTCAGATGGAACAGATGTGTATGAATAGCAAATGAGAATAGTGAGGACTTACCATGAAATTAATGACACATTTTACTGCTGCAGAAATGTACTATCAAAGATGGAATGACCCCATCCCAACAGATGACAAGAGTAAAACATTTGAGTCATGACTGTACTGCAGTTCTGACAAGATGGAAACAATTGACTATCTGGGTTAACAGCCAAACAAACTGGACTCACTGTTGAAGTGAAAATTGCCTTCCTACAGACATTGACTTTAATCTTTTGAATTTGTTCAAATCTGGACAGGGGACTAATAGGGTTGAAATGTGTGGGTTCTAGCCACCTATCTTCATTGTAATTATTGTTTTTGCTCACTGTTATTGTCACTGTGGCTTAGTTGTACCACCCCCCACTTGAGTAATAAGCTAAGGCATTATATGTTTCACTTTTCTCTTTGTTTGGGTTCCATATACTGTATATGCTTTACACACAATACCTTTGTGAATAAAATGCAATTATCTGTGCAACACCAGGTTGTGCATTACATAAAGAGTAAGAGTGCTTCTGAAGTCCCAGGTTTCCAGTTGCCTTGGTGGCACAGTTGAGTAGCACAGTGGAAGGGAGTATTCCAAGTAGCGTGGTTCAAATCCAGTTAAGGAACCTATACTGTTATCATTCTCTCTTCTGTTTGTTTGTGTTCCATGTGCCTGCACACTCACCTTTGTGAAAATACATAATTATCAATAAATCACCAGGTATTGCATTTGAGAAAGAGTAAGGTGCTTCTGTGAGTCCCCAATTTCAAGGTGTCTTGTTGATCCAGCTAGTAGCATAAAGAAAGGTATTTGGGCTGTTTTGGATTGAAATACCAGCTGAGGCCCTTATATTGTTCTCTATTCTGTTTGTCTGTATTCTGTATGTATATCCTTAAGTTTAAGTACCACAATTTGGATTTAGACCTATACTTAATACTTACAGTGAACTATGGTTGTGGTTTTGGGGTGCTGTCTTTGAGGAGCAATCCTTCAGATAAGAAAGAAACTGATGGGATATGTTTCTTAGTGGGCATTCAAGATACCATGGTACATTTGAAAAGACTAACAAAGTCCTAGCCAAAATTCTTTCAGTAAAACATTGTAATGCACATAGCCTTGGCTGTGTGAAGGATATTATTAAACACACAAGGAATGCCCACAATCGGCATACTGTTAAAGTACTTCTGGAATCTATTGCTCTGATAGTTGTCTGAAATACTTTGTTTATGAAACCTCTATATAAATCCTTATTGTTTCTTATTATATAGCAACTTTCACTACAGAAATATTATTCTAATCAGTCACTGAAATGCTACATAGCTACAGTAGTACAGCACTGAATGTAATTTATGACAGTCAAATTAACTGAATTTGCCAATTTTGCTTTTTCACCATTTGTGCATTTGCACCAAACCCTTGTGAAGTTCCTACTTTGAAAATTATTTTATTTAATTAACATTTTTGTTAACCTTGTAAGCACACTAGGCTGAGGACCTATTTATTTATTAGCTTTGTTTACCAGATAAGCACACTAGACAAGGAATACCATTTTACAGGTACGACCTGGGAGATTACAAGGGCATGGTTTACAAAAGTGCGATGGAATTACAATGACGTGATATGCAAACAATGAGCAGGGTGACACAAATAAACAGGTACAGGATGAACAGATACATATACAGTATATCTAGGGAAAGAACAAGCAAATAATAGTTACATTTCATGGACATAATACAAGTGCAATTTGTTTCATTTTGAGGATGGTGAGTGCTGAATTGAAGAGCATACAGGGTAGATAATTTCCTTACTAGAGCTCAGAGGGATAGGGGACCAGGGAAGTGGAGGGTGCACCAGGGTCCAAGCGGGGGTAGGGATTATCAAGCAGCCTTAAACAGTTACAAGCTGAGGCAGACTTCAAGTTCAACCAGAGGGAGATCTTAAAGATGGAATGGGTGGGGTACATCTGGTGGTTCCAGGTAAGGTATCCAGAATCTAGGAACACAAACAGTAAAGGCACAATCACTTGACAGTGTACAAGTTTTGGGACAAGGAGGGTTACAAGTCTGCTGACCTTAGATAGTATGATGGTAGAGTCGGCCGAATGAGTTTGGACAGGGTGGGTGGGGTGGCATTGTGGACAATTTTGTCTGTGAAGCAGTCCAAGACATATGGGTGATAATTACCTGGGAACAACCAGTGTAGTCGATTGTATAAATCACAGTAATGGGTAAGTCGAGAGGATGGCAAGGGCAAAGTGGCAAATATTATTGTAGGCCACATCCCATTTAGCAAGGCTAGTTTTGATGGTGAGGGTAAAGGTTGTCAGCCCATAGCTGAGAGAGGAGGAATAAACCTTTGCAAGGGCAAGCCATGCAGCAGCAGTAAGGGACCCACAAGTCCGGTATACAAGTCCAAGCTTGATATTTGTTGCCCTGCAGACCTTTTGAATGTGTACAGATAGGTCTAACTGTGGGTCAAGAGTAGCTCACAGGTATCTAAAGCAGCATGTATTGCAACTGGGACACCATAAAGACTTAGGACATTGAGTGGGACAGGACACTGTCTGAGTTTGCAAAGGGCAAAGAGCATTAGTTGAGTCTTCTGTAGTTCAGGATGAGCTTATTTGTCAGTAGCCAATGTTGCAGCTTATTGAAGTCAGCTTGTAGGTTGTGATTTATGGCACGGACATCACCTGAGCTAGCTAGGAGGGCCAGGTCATCAGCATATAAGGTTGTGATGTTAAGGGTAGGGATGATTGGGAAGTCATTGATGAAAGAAAATAGGATAGGGCCCAGAATAGATCCCTGAGAGACATCAATAGTAATATGAACAGTATCCAATAGAGCTCTATTATACTTATCAAGCTGTAGCCTGACAGTGAGGTAGTTGAAGAAACCAGTTTAGGGCTGGACCAGCAACACCGAGGGTGTAAGCTTGATACAGATAAGGAGTGATTCACTAGATCGAAGACCTTTGAGAGGTCCACGAAAATAGCCCTAGTCAGCATACCCTGGTCCATGACAATCTCTTATATATCAGATGCAACTTTAGCAAGGGCTATACCAATGCTATGTCCTTTACTAAATCTTTGCTGTTCGGGTGACAGTAAGGTATGATTAGACAGGTAGTCCATCACCTGCACTTCCACCACCTTTGCAGAATCTTGCTAACAGCAGACAGGGTGGCTATAGGATAGTGGTTTCCTATGCATTTCTGGTCACCCTGCTTTAAAATAGGAACAACCTTTGCTACTTTCCAGATTGCAGGAACAATTCTGGTGGTGAGGACAGGTTACGAATATGGGCTATTGGGAGCACAAGCAAAGGGCCCCAGTCATTGGGAGTTTTGGTTCAAGGTCATCGTAGCATAGCACTCATATAAGGAGAAAGACTAGTGAGAAGCTTGTAGGTTTCCTTCACTGAGATTGTCTTAAGATAGAAAGGTGGTCGAGACAGAGATTCTGGAGGGGAGGAATGGTTGAAGTAGATGACTCATCATTGCCAGTAGCAAATGGGGAGATGCATGACAAAAGATTGGATAATTGCTTGTTAAAGGCACTGGCAATGGTAGTAGCATTATTGCAATTTCTACCATTGACAATCATATCTATAGCATCACACTGGCTATAACTCCTGACTACAGTTTTAATAGTGCAACAGAAGTATCGCTGGTCCCTAGCAGAGGATAAGAGGGAAGCCCTGCAGTATTCACTCATGGAATTACATATAGCTTTTGCAGATGTTGCAGAGCTGCCGGTATTCATGGTAGTCAGACAATTCCTTAGAGGCTTTAAATTTACCCCAGCACTTATTGGTGGCCTTCATGAGGGAGATCAAGTCCCCATGTAACCATTTGGTGATAGTGACTTAACTCTTTCTGATGCAAGGGGCATGCTTATCCTCCAGAGAGGGGTGGATGTTTAGAAGGCCTTCAAGAGCATCTGTGATGTTCATGGCAGAGAGTACTGTGGTCCAATCTGTGGTTGCAAAATCTTGAAGAAAGAGAGCAGTGTTAAAGTGTGAGAAGTCTCTCACTTGTAACATTTTATAGGGCACTTTGGGAGTGGAAACTCTCCATACACAGTAGATGGGGAATGGTCAGATATGGAGCCAGGAAGAACTCCAGGTATGACTAGGATTATAACAGTACAATACAATCACAGTACAAACATCACAAGCTCAGTAAGTAAATAATACAAAATAAAATACTAAAATATTAATATATATATATATATATATATATATATATATATATATATATATATATAAACCATAATAAATACAAAGGAATTACTAGTCAGATCATCTACAAAATGTTTGGGAAATAAAATACTCATTACATCTTTTCTTAAAGAGCTACTGACTCCTGGAAGAAACATTGAAAACATAATAAGTAGGTAAAATTCTGCTTGTATTCCATATATGAAGTATTCTAGATGTCTCCTCCATTATTTATTACTGAGGAAATGTACATGAATACATGATTTTTATCCCTTACAATTACTTTAACGTTAATCGGCCTCTATAGCTTACTCCCTACTTCAAGTCATAATGCTGTGTTGTGACTTCACAATCTGTTGCCATGAGAGTAACTGTGATGTCACAAGCAGTGCATTATGACCTCAGGTAGGAGACAGCAACAAAAACAGATGAACTCTTCAGGAGAAAAAATAATGTTTTCATGCAATGGACCTCAGCAATAAATAATGGGGAGGAGAAATAAAGAACCAATGTGAAATACTAGCTGAACTTTATCTAAATATTATGTTTTGTTAAAGTTCTCCTGAAGTTGTCAGCTGCTCTTTAAACTGGTACTTTATTTTGGAGCATCTAACATTTAAAGGAAACAAGTTCCATGCCTTGGGACACAAGTACATAAATGCTTTTTGATGCACATTACATTTAACAAAGAGAACTTTCATTAGTTCTGTAGCATCTGATCTTAGAGAGACAGATCTTTCAGAAGTTGAGTATGCAAATATTTTCTAAATGATTATGGTTAATTTCTATTTGAATAATATATGCAGAACTGCAAAGTCATTTTACCGCCTGTCTTTTGGTTGGTATTGAAGGTGTGCATTTTTATGTACTACATCTTGTCAAATGTATTAAAATTATCAAAGTGTGAAATATTTTCACTTACAAAATGGGGTTAGAAAATGTATACTGATTGGCTAACAGTATTGCATAATTATACTGCTATCATCACCTAGAATACTCCCAGTTCACCATATTTTTTTAGAATAGCCTCTATGTTTATTCAGTTGGTAACACTGTGCTGGTGCTCTCAATCCCATTAACCCACCTAATGTCACTCCCACTGTCTCTCTTGCTTCTTAACTAAATCACTTGAAAATGTAAGGGTTGAGCAGTACCTATAGTCATATGCAAACACACAAAACTAAAATGCACTGTATACTACCCAGTACCAAACCTTACACAATGCTGTACTCTCATACTTAATTCGCCCATTTCAAACCACTGTTTACAAACACAGCCTACACATATTTATTTCACTTTTATTTATTGGATTTTGTTAACTTGGCAAAGCTCATAGAGACATGTGTCCCATATTCAGGACTGAGCAGGGACTAATTACATTCAGTACAGAAAAGGAATATTTTTGCTAGGTGCAAACAGCATAATAGAAACTAGACATTGCAGGTGATGCAACAGCTGTAGTAACATTCCATACATTAAAATCAAAATGACAAAGTGCAATATGCAGTTCCATTGTGCATTTCATCACATATAGTCGACAGAATAAACAGAGCTTGCACGTTACATAGAATGTAGAGGAAATGTATGACAACAATATTCACATAGGTCTTAGTGAAGACAGGTACAACAGCTGTTAGAGGGAGAACATCCTTTGTGCAGCCTTTGAAAGTCAGAAATGTGGGCTTTCTGTGATAATAAGTGGGGATTTGTTCCATAGCTGGGGAACTTTATACGAGAAGGATAATTGGTCAGCAGTTGTCAAGGACTTGGGTACATCTAGGAGTGGTTCAGAGAGGAGGAATGGAGATGCCTCTCAGTGGTCTTCAGCCCAATATATCCCTGAGGTTAGGGAAGTAGTCACCCAGAATCTCATAGACCACACACAGTAAAGGATATTGTTTAGTCTATCTTGAAGGGTGGCTGATCAAGGAGAACAAGGACATTATAATCATGTTTTTCAGTTGCCTGCACGCACTTCAAACCTGCTTGTTATATGGTGCATTGTCTTCAGCTTTGTCTGCTTATTGAACACACACAATAAAACATATTGCTTAATGTTACTTAAAAACACTGTTGTGCCTAGCAAAAATGTAGAATACTACTTTTACTTTTTCAGAGACAAGTGGAATATCACAACTCAGTAGTGTGTGGGGGGAGCAGGAGAGGTTTAGTTATTGCAATAGTAATTATTAGCTACCAATCTCCATTGCATCACTTAGTGGTATGAACTATTTTGCCTGCATTATTCAATATTTTAAATGTTTTAAATATTTTCATTTTGTTTTACTAATGTGACCCTAAGACTCCATTTTACAAGCACAATAAGACACCCAAGTTGTTGGTGGTAGTACCCTATATGCACTTCAATGGACTGAAGGCACTTGGCCCACAGCCAAGATGCCTTATGCCTGATGGGCATGTGTTCATGGTACTACCAATGCACACACTGTTGTGTCTTGTTGCAACACTTTATATCATACAGATTTGAACTTGTTTTACATATACATCTTTTTGTATGTCTATATTAATTGATTGTGAGTTTGCCCACCAAGACAGCCACATTCAGTCTAGTTTTCCAAAGGTCCTGGAGGACAGTTACTGCAACAGGGTATTATTACTCATGAGTCTGAACAAGAATAATATATACAAGTACATACAATCAGCATATTTTTACCTCTTTAAATCTATAATGTACATATAAATTGTTGGTCTCAATTATATAATATAAATTATTTATCTCAATAAAGGGCCATAAATGGTAGTGAAATGGAATGCTCAACAGTAAGGCTGAGTTAAGAAATAGATATAATTATGGAGTGAAAAATAATGGTTCTAGTAATACTGAATGCATGATAATGAGGACAGTTGCAGGTTGTGAGAAGAAGGGCTAATACAGCATTAGAAAGTTTGTTTGGAGCAGATTCCTTTACATTGCTTATGAAGACATTCTAAGTTGCTGGGTTGGTTCCAGGAAATGCCTTTGTTCTATCAAATTTGCAAGCTCGGGATATGAAGAAGGTTTATAGATTGTAATCTTGTTGGGTGGGGTAGACGTGGTCAAGACATTGCTGAGGTTGATTGGAAAAGTCCATCTGCAAACATAGACATTAGCATGGCCTATAAGATCTCTCCTCTTTGAGGGATATGAGGCCATAGCTGAGTATAATGAGCAGTGGTATGTACTTTGTATCAGCAGAAGACAGACATACTGTTGTAAGTCACTATGATATAATGAAGCAATATGGCTGGAAGCATTCTATAGTCTTCAACTACAAATTCTAGGTCCAGTAGTAGGGCTGTTGCAGTTCTGTTTTAATTTATTATATTTGTGTTATGCAGATGAGGATAGGTGCTGGAATATTTATTAATTTCCCTGACCATTTTTATTTTAATATTGGCTCCATTAAATTTAGTTTTGATTCCAAACACAACCCAAAGCTGATTTATTTATTTGAATTTTGCACAGCAAGAAATCCACATATAGGTGGTTCACCTATTTTCCAAGATGGTGCTGTGGACAGCTGCAACATCGGAGTAGTCTAAAATAAATTCCTATGTGATGAAAGACTATACAAATAGATAACACAAATTAGCATCAGCAAAATAAAGCTTGCCATTAAAAGGCAAGTCAATTTGTTTCTTGGCCCAGCCAGAAAGAGTGACAGAGGGGAGGGGAAAGGGAGGGATAGGGGGAGGGTTAGTGAGATCACAGAAGGTGCGGAAATGAGGCTATGACAGGGGAGATAGGGGCTCGTCAACATTGGCTGCTGGGCGGGGCCACTAGATTCTAACAGTCCTTAGATACTATTTATTGTGCTAGCAGCCTTAAGCAAGCCCTCTTCTTACTGAAAAATTCAGCACATCACTGGCTCTGAGAGGTGAAGGCACTGCCAGGGGAAGCCTTTAGGCCTTTGGGCCCATGGAACCCCTGGAGTAAATTATTTTGAGCATACTGTTCTGAGGGTAGGGATGGTATGGGATGTTATGATTGAAGGGGCTAGGTAGGACGACTTTTCGCCAGTGATGTATGAGCCAAGAAATTTATCAGGTTTGGCCACCTGAAGTAGGAGGTTTTTATTGGATGAGCTGTTGCAATCAAAAAAAAAAAAAAGGAGAGGAGAAAGGGGATGGTAGCAGCCAGAGCATAGCCCTGTGGCTAGGCACAGGACTGTGATCCTAGGGATCAGGGTTTGAAGTTGGCACCCCTCACCCTCGAAACAGAGGCAAGGTAGATGTCCAGACTACCAATAGAAGTACTATTTCAGTTGGGCATCAGCCAAAGAACATTCCGGTGGGTGTTTGGTAGCAGAGCTGTTGATCCAGTTGGTGGATCGTGAGAAGCCCTGTGGGGGGAGGCATGGTAGGCCATATGACAGCAGGCAAGCAGCTCTGCCAGGGGCCAAGCAAGGAGCACATCTTGGGAGCTCTGCTTCAGAAGGGGCTTGTGGATTGGGCAGGGATGGGTAGGTGCTGCACAGCAACTGAGCTGGCGAGCCTATCATGTGTACACCCCAAGACGGGTGAGGTGATAGGAGAGAGCAACTGAGAAGTTTTTGGGGTGCTGCAGGGCAGTGAGATTTGCATCTGTGGGGGCTGGGCTGAGCATTGATGGGCAGAGGTGGCCAGCGAGGCCTTCTGCTTGGTCACGGATGCCAGGTTTGGGGGTTTCACGCTGAGCACTACAGGGGGCTCGGGTCAGGCCCAAGATGGGCAATGTGCAAGGCCACCTAATGTCCAGAGAAGGAGGCCTAGAAGGAAGAAGGGACCTGAGGGGCCTGCTGCATGTCTCAGCCACAATGGGGGTAGGGGTGTCGACGGAGCGTGGCTTTGGAGTGTGTGGGCAGGACCACGGCAGACAAGGGGCGGGGCTGTAGGGTTGTTCTGGGAGTTGTGGCTACAACAGAAGGGCTGGAGAGGCCCGCCGCGATAGTGCAGCCACCACGGGGGGTTTAATGGTATGGTGGGCACCTAGGTGCACACAGCTTGGTGGGGGTACACAGGGGGATAGAGCAGACAAGGAAAGGTGGTTGTCTTGCTTCATCCTCCGCAGAGGATCATCTGGGGGAGAGGAAGTAAGCGAAGGGGGACAATGTGCCTGGTCTGCCGGATCGAGAGGCACATAAATAGATAGAAAGTATACTTAGAATGGCAGAAAAAGGGAGATATTGCTGATGGGTGATCTGAATATGCCAGATGTTAACTGGAGTGCAGTTGCAGCAGCCATCCAAGAGTGGGGTTATTCTAGATGTCTCTCAGGGGGCATGCCTTAGACAACTAGTATTGGAGCCCACTCGAGAGGGAGCAATCTTAGACCTGGTTCTCTCAAATGGAGATGGAGAGAGGATCACAGATGTAGAAGTGGGTAGCCATCTGGGAACTAGCCACCATCGAACAGTATGGTTCAAATAAGCATAGGCAACAGAGTCAAGCCAGCTACAAAGGCAAAAGTACTGGACTTTAGGAGGGCTGACTTTGCTAAATGGGTGAGTGCCTAAGGAATGCACTAGCAAATGGGCAGGAAGGAGGGTGGAAGAACAATGGGGAATAATAAAACTGCCATCACAGAGGTAACGAGCCTTTGTGTGAAGCAAATAAACAAAACAAAATGATGTAAGAAATCACTATGGTTCTCAAAGGAAGTGGCAGTCAAGGTTCAAGAGAAAAGAAAGCATTCAGGAAGTACAAGGAATCGTAGAAGGAGCAGGACAGGGAACTGTATCAGTTAAAGCAAAAGGAGGCTGGGAAGGCAGGCAGAACAGCAAAGGCCCAAACTGAGGAAAAAGATAGCCAACTCAGTTAAGAAGGGGATAAACCTTTATAGGCACATCAGGAGCCGAAGGAAGACCAAGGAGGGATAGTGAGGCTTAACAAAGGGGAGTGGGGGCAGAGGGAGACTGTGAAAAGGCAGAGATACTAAACAAATATTTTGCTCAGTATTTACAAATGAAGAGGAGAGGTACCTAAAACAAACAGTAGAAACACTCTGGATACAGAAGTTGATATCAGCCCATTTACAGAAGAAAGGGTTCTGAAAAACTCTAAAACTGAAGGTGGACCAAGCAATGGGGCCTGATGGATTCATCCCAGAATTTAAAAGAACTAAGGTAGAACTAGTGACACCACTGACTACCCTTTTAACAAATCATGGGAGGATGGGGTGGTACCCAAGGACTGGAGGAGGGCAGATGTGATTCTCCTTCACAAAAGTGGGAGGCAGAAGCAGGAAACTACAGACCTGTTAATTTAACCTCTGTGATAGGGAAAATGATGGAATCACTTCTGAAGGAAAGAACTGTCGAGTATCTAGAGGCCAGAGGGGCATAGGACCCTAGGCAGCATGGATTCACAGCGGAAGGTCATGCCAGAGGAATCTGATAGATTTCTTTGACTGGGTGACCAAAGTAGTAGATCAGGGAAGGGTTGTGGACATGGCCTACCTAGACTTTAGTAAGGCATTTGACACAGTCCCACACAGAAGATTAATATACAAGTTAGCCAGCCTGGGAATGGGTCCCAAGATGACAGCCTGGGTAAAGAATTGGCTGGAGAATAGGACACAGAGAGTAATAGTAAATGGAGTCCACTCAGAAGAAAGGAGGGTTACTAGTGGGACCGCAGGGTTCAGTATTAGATCTGGTCCTCTCAATGTCTTATAAGTGACATTGCAGAGGGACTGAAGGAAAAGTATGTCTTTGCAGATGACACAAAGATCTGCAACAGAGTTGATGGCCAGGGTGGGGTAGAAAGGATGAGAAGGGACTTGGCAAGGTTAGAGGAATGGTCAAATGTATGGCAGCTTAGATTCAATGCTAAGAAGTGAAGGTAATGCACCTGGGAAACAAAAACCCAGGGAAGAGTACACAATGGGGGTGAGATACTAACAACAACAAAATGGAAAGGGACCTGGGGGTAGTCATATCAGATGACCTAAAGGTGGCAAGCAATGTGAGAGGGCAGCAAGGAGGGCTGGGGATACTGGGATGAATAGGGAGAGGCATCACCAGTAGAAAACAGGAAGTTATTATCCCTTTGTACAGACAGCTGGTGAGACCCCATCTGAGTACTGTGTGCAGTTCTGGAGACCCAATCTCCGCAAAGACATAGACAGGATGGAAACTGTCACAGGAGGGTACTCAAATGGTGCAGGGTCTGCACCGGAAGACATATGAAGAGAGACGAAGGAGTTAATATGTATAGCCTCGAGGAAAGGAGGGAGAGGGGAGGACATGGTAGAAACGCTCGGGCACCTCAAGGAATCAACAAAGTCCAAGAGGGTAGCATCTTTCAAAAAAGATGTATGCAAGAACAAGAAGGCACATTTGAAGATGGGGGGCCTAGAGGTAATTTAAGGAAGTATTTTTCACAGAGAGGGTTGTGGATGCATGGAACAGCTCTTCCGAGGAGGTTGTGGAGTCAAAATCAGTGGTGGAATTCAAGCATGCATGAGACAGTCATAAGGCCATTCTAGGGGTGGGGGTAGAAGAAGTAGGCTGCTGGTTAACTAGGATCTGCAGCTTATCCATTAGGTAGGGAAATGGGCAGACTGGGTGGGGCCATGTCCATCTGCCGCCAAATTCTATGTTTCATGTTTCACAACCATTTTGAGGAAGGCCACAACCAATCCTTTGAGGGTTGAGGAAAAGGAGGGACAATTCAGATGCTGGGAGCAGGCATGCCAGGAAGCCCAACCACGTGGGCACCAAGACCACTGGTGTCGGGTCGCGGGTCAGTCGGGGTGGTGAGTGCTTGCTGACAATGGGCAATGGTTTAATACAGAGTAGTCTGGTGCTTGGTGGGTTCGTGGTGCTGACACGAGTGGCATGGGTGGTTATTTAGCTTGGAGCAGATGTTTTCTTGAGGAAAGGACATAGCAAGATTTACTACAAGAGAAGCCATTTTGCAGGGAATAGGCTGACTTTGGCAGAGCAGTTGTTAAGCTATTTTTATGCAGAGGATATTTTCCCATCCTGAAGTAAATTTATCATTTATGGAGAAAAGGCGGTGACTGAATAGGGGCTCTGGGAGTGAAAGCCAGCATGCTATATTCGAGCGCGTGATGTCAATAGCCCAGAGAGTATGGTGGCAGGCAACATGGAAAAGGGGCCCAGACATTGGAGCCATGCAGTATGGGGCCATGGGGGAATAGGGGTGTAAAAAAAAGAAAGTATAGACTATCGCATCATGATAAAGCTGGAATGGGCATATGTATGTATACATATAGCTCAGACAGGAAAGCTGCAAAGGGAGGGGGAAGGGATTTTAGGGACACAGTATCATGGTACAGGACAGAGGGCCCCCCATTACCAGTGGGTTGGCAAACAGTGGTTGGTCAGGGACTTGTACCGTGTACCACGCTTGCTTTATGGTAGTTTGGGGGGCCCCAGAGAGCACATGGCTAAGAGGCCAGGCTGAAGCAGGGGGCTGTGAGGTTGTGGGTAGTACCTCACCAGGGATACACAGGGGCTGGGAACCTCCATCTGAGTTCTCATTCAAAGGTGGCACCCAGGGTGGCACCCAGATTAGAGCTGAGTCAGAAACACCTGCAGGTGGGAGGCTGGCAGACAAGGGCAGTGGGGGAAAGTGACATACAAGGAGCATTAGAGTTTCCATTTTGGGAGTGTTAAAAAAGGGGACGCAATAACAGGCCCAGTGCAGTTATGGAGGCACTCTGCTCATGAAGGAGGCCAGGTGGTGGGACAGCACGCCTGTTATGGTCTGTCGGCTGCCGCTTTAGTGAAGGTTCTGTGGATGGAGCTCCAAGTCTCATGGATCAGTCTCAGGAATCCAGGGAGTGCTTTAGGAATGGTGGAAAACTACTGGTGGTCTGCATGGTCTATTAGGCACAGTGTCGACATAGGGAGGTTAGAGGCAGTGGATCAGGGTGGCAGCAGTTTTGGTGGTTGCCCTTTCAGGGACAAAGGACCATTGCCTGCATAGGGGGCAAAGATGGGAAGGCGTGTTTCTAGGCTGGTGACAGACCAAGGCTTTGGGTCCCCAAAGGAGGAGAGAGGCCATGCCAGGTGCAAGGAGCTAAAATGGGGGAAGGTTGTCCAGTTGAGCTGCCCCTTGTTGGGTATGGCACCAGATATGGGTCCCAACCCTGGTTCCTGTGCGGGGGGTGAGATGTCAGGTTATATGGAGAGAATGTCAGAACTTCAAAGAAAGGTAGGCAGGAGGAACAACTCTAAGAAGGGAGGAGTTTGCTGCTGGGGGCAAGAGGATCTAGAGGGGGACTGTTTGTGGTGAAGGGGTGAGAAGAGGGGCCCCATGCTGGCAAACAGAATTATACACCCCAAGCCTGCACCCAGCCCCAGGGAACCAAACACCGGAGGGAGCCGGGCAAAAGGTTGTCGAAGAGGGTGGCCTGGGGTATGTGGTAGGCCTTAGGGGGATGTGGGTTGGAAAGGTTGCAGGGCTTTTCAGCTGGCGGGCACAACCAGGGGTAAGGTTTTGCAGCTATGGCTGCAGTTGTGATATGAGCAAGGAGTGGGAGGTCGAGGATGCCCCAGCCATAGATGTTTAGGGTCGCAGAGAACAAGGATCCAATAAGAAATGAGTGGATGTATTACGTTAAGCAGAAGGAGAAGCAATGGACCGTTTGATGTCTGGTAGGTCCTTCCAGGAGGGCAACATTCGGATGTCTGCATGAGATGGCTTCCATGCTCTTTGGGTAAGTGGTAGGCTGGTCAGTGCTAGACAGTTTTCGACACTGGCAGAGTTTCATACAGGTCTACAGGTGATGCAGAGTCAGACTCACAGGTTTCGGGCATGGGTCGCTCAATCTTAGAGCACATAAGTCAAGTTGGTAGGGGGCAACAAAAGGTGGCAGCATCCAAAGGAGTCCTGCAGGCAGAAAGGGGCAGAGAGGGTAGGGGACGGGACAACCCCCATCACGGAGGAAAGACAGGAGACCGGAACGGGTGGGCATTGTGGTGGGGGCATGTTTATCCAGTTACCCAGGGATACATGGCCAGGCCCAAAGGTCAGAGTACAATGGAAGGGCAAACATGGTGGAAGTCGGTGGTGGGTGGCACAAGTCACATCAGAATGTGGGAAATAAGGGTTCAGGAACATGGGCAGCTTGGGATGGACCAGCTCAAGCCATGGAGTGTGAAGGAACTACTGTTAGCAGGAAGGGCACCATTAAGAGATTGCCAGGGCCCGGCGGGTGGTATCCAGTCGGGAGGTGGCACAGCTGGGGTAAGGAGATCAGCATCAAGCTGGCAGCAGGTTTTGAGCCATTCCAGGATTAGTCTCAGCATGGATAACTTCTGCAGATCGATCAGGAACATGCATAGGCTGCCTCAATGATCAGGAACCGGAGGTGATATTGGTACAGGGAAGGAAACAGGTATCCCTGAAATTAAATACAGTCAATGTCAATGTAATCTGCTGGTCACAGTTCAAATGGGGGGGCAGCTGCACAGACTTCGGCTGGGCATGGTGGCCTGTTGAGCACTCGGCATAAGGGGATGGCTGTTGGGCAGATGGATCCAGGTCTCCAGTTGGAGCTGGGGCAGGCACAGGGATGGGCTGCAGTTGTGGGGGATGTGGCCAGCAGCAGGGCATCGAGGGTATGGAGGGCAGGAGGCAGGTGAGGCCTATCTTGCTGAAGCGCCCTAAAGGGTAGTGGGTCTTAGCAACAGGTGACAGAGGCTAACAGTGATGGGGCAGGGCCCCAAAAGGGCAGCAGTCCATTCTCAGCTAGGAATACCAGACAAATTGGAAGGAGGCAGCAGATGGGTTGTGGGTCCTTTCCATGGAGCGACTTCTGGTCCTTGTCTAGGGGCCTTGGTACTGGACGGGAGGTGGGGCAAGATGAAAGAAGCAGGAAGGCAGTAGCGAACCTGGTGTTGCCAGCAGGTGAAGGCATGGGAAGGAGTTGTGGGGCCTGCTGGGCAGGAGGACCTGGGCAGAAGGTTGGGGCAAGGCAGGCATGCCAGCAACAGGGTACTAGGTAAGGCAGGACAAGGGCCAATCAGGCAGAAGGGTAGGACCAACCCTGCACTGGGCATTCTTACCTACAAGGCTAAGCAAGGGATATTAGGGCAGGATGGGCCCAACCCAGTCGAGGGCAGGACAACAGTGAAGCAATGCCTGTAGGAAGGTGTGGTGGGAGGACAGCAATGGCCAGAGGCAAGCCCATGGCCTGACACTGGGCAGCACCCAATGGCTTGGAGCCAGGGCCAACTGCAGAGGAGAGGGAAGGGTTTTTGGGATCCCCACTGGAAGAAGGTCAGGGAAGCATAAGTGGCAGTGGACAGGAGTAGAGACTCACGTGGTGCAGGGGATGAGTCAGGGAGCCATACAGTTAGTTGTGGTGTTGATCCCAGGTGGGAATGCATATTTGCAATACAGCTGAGGTAGGGGAACGAGGGAATTTGGTGATGGTGCCCGCCTGAGGAAGGCAGACAAGAGAAGGCATTCAGGCCTGAGGCACCTCAGGCAGTCTGGAAGTTGGGGGTATAGGATACTTTTGTTGGAGGAATTTACACTCAGTGGGGCCTGCTTGTGACTGCAGTATTGTCCACCTTGGGGGCAATGACCTGAGGGTCCTGTGAGGTCCCTGTTAAGAGACATGGTATGGGACCTGGAGAAGGAAAAGCACTGGTGGCTGCAGGGAGTGATTGGCTGGGTGAGATCACCCAAAGCGGATGGCGGAGCAAAAGGGGTGAAAGTGAGGGAAGGGTGAGGGAGCACCAAAATTGGGAGCTAGTTGCAGGACCTATCCTTTGGCCCTTCTGGGATCTGGGGGGAGGAGATAGAAAAGAGCCTGAGACCCTAACCCACAGGGAAGCCCCATCTTCCATCGCAAGCTGGAGATAGGTCAGTGGAAAAGGGTGGGACTGGGGGAAGGGGCAGAAAAGTTGGGAGGGGAGATTCATGAGCTGGGACAAAGGAACCCAGCTGTGGGAGTAAAGGGGAGGGGGAGGAGATAGAGCTAGGGGGCGACGCTGTGTCCACACCTAGCGGGGAAGGAGTCTGCAAGGATAGTACCCAGTTATGGTGGGAGAGAGGGGAGCCAGATCACAGTGTCTGGACCCTACAGAGCAATACCGAAGGAAAAGGACCAGAGGGCGAAGAGGAAAAAGGATGGAAGACATGTGTGTGGATTGTTATGTCCATAATGAAGAAAATAGACTGTTATGTCTGATTAAATGCTGAATATTGTGATTACAGAATTATTGGAATGTAATGTTATAAAGTGTGCCTTTAAAATAAATAATGCCAGGGAGCATCCAAAGGTCAGTAGTTGTTGAAGTGAATTATTTCTGGGGGATCAGGGACAATATACACTTTGCAGTTGTCAAAAATTTAAATGCATATGGACAAGGGCCAGTAGACTAGGGCATCAAAGTCAACATGATTTCCAGTAGAGGTCTGCAGGTGGAAATTATTTGGAATTAGTAAGGTGTGTTTTTCCCCAAAGACCATGCCATTTTTTTGGTGTTAAAGTGCAATAGGTGACTTCTGTCCATCCAAGATAGATTTTAGTTACAGCTGTCTGAAAGTATTTTGTTGATGTCTTTGGCAGTCTTAGACTTGGCATAGATTATGGTGTCATCTACATACAGGTGAATTATGGTATTACTTTAGTACAAACATATGGAAGGTCATTTAACAAATGAGCCTTATGGGATGCTGAAGTTTAGAACTCCTAGAAAAGGGTTTCACTTTTGATTTAAAATACCTTTGTTGGTAATGATTTTTATTGTTTTTCATAAAATAAGACATTGGACACAGTATACATCTTTGCCATACATCTTAGCAACTGTAATGTCAGTACAAGGTACACATCAGAATTGGCATAGTTATTTATGTAACTCACTAGTATGAGACACTCTTCATACCAGATATGAAGTATATAATCATGCAGAAATGTCACCTCCTATTTCTGTGCTGATTTGAAAGACTATTATTTATTCCACTACCTCTTCATCACAGGACATATGAATACTGGTCCCAAGCAAAGAGTACTTACTTATAATGTTGAAACTGGTGTTTGCAAGGCATGCTAGGGGTCTACTACCAGGTCAGTTACCTTCATGGCTTCTTCAGTAATCCTGGGTGGGCATTTCTGTTTGTTTTGTAGCGTTGAGGTGCTCCTGTACTCTGAAACCAAATATAGATAACAGAAAGATCTAGAACTATATACAGTTTAAACAAGAACACAATTGAATCAGTCCTGTAAAACTATCTAGGTACACTGGGTAATGTAAGGAGGGTGACTATTCTATGATTGGATGTCAGTAGTTGGGGGTGGCTATAGTAAGACCAGCTCCACTTGTTATGCCACAGGAGTGGGGGGGCAGTCACCATCACTATCAATGGGCCAGAGTTTCAGGAGGTTCCTAAGTGAGCTTGTGTACTTACCCTATACCAGTAAAGTAGCTAACATAGGCCATGTATTTGAATCAGCAATTTTGGTAGATAATGGGTTGGTTAAGTTTGGAGTGTGACAACCTATCCATTTGAGCTACACTTGTAAGGAGGCCATAATTTCAGCCTTGGAGGGATTTTGTTGCTATGCTAGTTATATACTAATGCTCCTTTAACCTTCAGAGCTAATATGGCTATCCACCTGAGTTCCCCTTTAGTCATCTTTGGAGTATCTGGCTTTATACCAAGCAGCATTGGTGGGGGCCTTGGTGCTATCTGCTTTTGGATAACCCTGGTGCAAATCAGGTCTGTTTGCTTCCATAGGGGTTGTAGCTAAGGGCAGGACCATTAAATATGGTGAAGGTCATGACCTGGAGCCTGGCATCTCCAGCACTTGTCATCCTCAGCTAAACAGGCTAACCAAAGGACCACAGGGTTTATACCAGGAGTGAAGGACCTTATTTTGGATAAGCCTGCTTGGGGCATCCTGAAGTGTGGTGTGGGCAGAACACCAGTTCTGTGCCCATTGGTCATCTGTGATTACAATCTCTAGGGATCTTTCCCACCTGCACTAAGATGGGAGGGAGTCTCTAAGGGCTTAATAAATCCTTTCTGCCACTCATTTCTTGACTGCTAGCCAGTTCTTTATGAAGCAAGTCAGTTTTCTTGGGGGTAATTGTTGTTCGTTACTACTTTTTGCAGCCTCTCTTATCTGTAGGAATTGCCCAAAGTCTTTACTGAGAGGCCCCATCTTGTTTGAAGTGACTGATATATGGCTGTTTTATTGGAGCCCAGGTCCAGTATGTCTTTAGAAAAAGCATTCCCCGTTTGGTCCAGGTGGGCCAGCAGAACTGCTTTCATCAATCAATATATGTGGGTTGTGCCAGATAGGTGTGTACTCTAGCAGGGTTGACTTGGCACCTAGTCTCCAAATTGTCGAGGACCAGCTCTTGATTGTAGGGCCTATAGTAAGGTGGGTGCATATGCTCACCATGGGGTGAGAGTAGGGATCTGCCAGGTTACACATCTGGCAGAGGCTTATACGTTAACCCACTGAGG
Organism: Neoceratodus forsteri; assembly: GCA_016271365.2. Taxonomy (NCBI): domain Eukaryota; kingdom Metazoa; phylum Chordata; order Ceratodontiformes; family Ceratodontidae; genus Neoceratodus; species Neoceratodus forsteri. Next base: position 424,622,717 of record CM057451.1, read on the forward strand.
GGACTGGTCCTGAAGAGGCTTAAACCAGTGTAGTGCTTGGACTGCTGAAAGATGTGTTTATAGCCTTCCACCAAGTGCAAATTCCAGCCCCTGTCTTTCAGTGGAAGTGAAGTTTACTACAGCTATATCTAGGTTTCTTTCCTTTCCATAGAAACTCCCCAAAGGTTATCAATTCTGAGGGCCCAGACTTGAGGAATGACCAGAGGATAAGGACAATAGGGTATAGCATTTTAGGGCAGAGACTAATTTTAATGTGGATGTTTTTCGGGTTAGGGTTAGGCTAAGCAATTTCCCTTTATCCAGTTTGGCTTTACATGCCCGTAGGATAGATTGTATTTTGCTGTCCCATGTTTTTGTACTCTGGGGCTATATGAATTCCTAGGTAAGTGAAGCCTTTGTCAATCCAATCTAGACCTGTTTACTCTGCTGCTTTTGGTCAGCACTGCTGATTTTAAGGCATGATTTCTGTTTTAGAGATGCTTAATCTGAGCCGTGACAATCCAGTGAAAAGATTCAGCAACGCAGAGCAGAGGTTTAGTGGATTGCTTTATGTCAATCAGTGTTATTAGGAGGTTGGCTGCGTACATTAGGTTTGAATACTATCTACCCCAGCTCTAGTCCCTTAATGTGAGAGCTGCCGCATGGCTTCTCAAGGGGTTCCACAGCTAGAACAAAAGCAGTGGGAAGAGAGGCAATGCTGTCTTCTGCCCTCCCAAATTGGAAAGGGGAATAAGAGATGGTTTGTGGTGATTCTTGCCATAGGCTTGGAATAGGGTGCCTGGAACCTGTTCCCAATCCCCAGGTTCAATTAGTCCAGGTGGGTAGTCCCTCTAGGGAATCGAACACTTTTCAAAATCTACTGGTATCGCGTCTGCTGGGGATGTTGGCAAAGTGCATCAAATTTAGGGAGTTATTTGATGTGGTCAGCACTTTTCCTACCTGGGATGAACCCCACTTGGAGGTATGTATTAGCATGGATAAGAGGGCTCAGCCTGTTGGCTAGGACCTTGGCATATACCTTACTGTCTTCATTGATGAGTGAGATAGGTTGGTAGCTGGCAGCCAGGTGGGATTCTTGCCCTTTTGGATATCACTCTGATGACCGCTTCTCTGAGTGTGTGTGGTAGGTGTCCCTAGTCCTCTGCATCCACAAACACCTGTGACAGGAGCATGGCATGTTTTTTATTTTTATTTTAGTCTGTTGTAACTTGGTAAGGCTCACTAGGCACAAGTGCTTGTTTTCAGGGGTGACCTGGGAGCACTGGGCTGTTAAGTGACTTGCTCAGAGTCACACAGTATGCATGTGGAGGTTGTGAGAATTAAACCTAGGTCTGGTCTACTGGATGTACCAAGCTCATTCACAGTTCGTTATTCTCTACTCTGGCTATACTGCCAGCCAAACATTGGGAGGCCAGGATCTGAAAAAGTCAACCAGGAAGCCATCCCCTCAGGGGCCCGCCCTTCTGCAGGGACATCAGAGCTTCTGTCACTTCATTTGCTATAATTGGAGCATCAAGAGTCTGCACTTGTTGAGAGGTTAGCTTGGGGAGTTTTAGCCCTTCAAAGAATGGTTGTATCCTGTTGGAGTGTGTGCATGGGTGGAAGTGTAAAGTTTGGTGTAAAAGGATTGCATAATTTCATTGATATCTTTTCATTAGACACCACCCTACCTTGGGAGTTTTGGAGGCCAGATATGTCTATCATCTTGCTGTTTACATAGCTGGTGAGCCAGGACCTTCCTCTTTGTCACCCCTCCCAGAATTTATGTTTTTGTCTGAGTATTGCAGTTTTGCTTTGTGACTTAGTAAAGAGTTTATTTATAGTTGTAGCCATAGGACTTTCAGCCCTATTGTAGAGTGTGGGTTTGGGGATACTTGGACTTTGTACAGCTTCTTGGCTCATATTAAATCGGTTTTCAGGGCCTTTAGGTGCTCTTCCCTCTCACTTCGTCTTCATGAGGCAAAGCCCATGATTTTACCCATCATTGTGGCCTTGTAGGCTTCCCAAGTGTCTTCTGCTGATGTGTCAGCTGTGGGTTTCTTCAGGAATATAGTGGTCTTCTCCTGGGCGGGAATGAAATCTAAGTCCATCCCCAGTGGCCCATTTGGAATAGTTCATGGTCTTTAAATTGGCACTTCTTATCTGATGCAGCTGTTATATCACATTTGAAAGAATTCATACCCTGTTCTATTGGAAAATACAAATTCTACACTTGCAGTAGATGTATGGTGGGGATCCCTGAAAGCTGTCTGGAGAAGGAGCTTATCAGGCTTACTATGATTAGGGCAAAAATGATGAAACAAGCAGAGGTCTGGTTGATTAGAATTAAAGAGATAGAGATATCTCCTTCTAGGGACTCATAAGAAGATAAATGGTTAGAGCTTAGTCAGTTACGGGCTCAATATTCTGCCTATTTATTAGACAAAGTTACTCTGCGGCAGCCATCGTTAGGGTGACTTATATTGGGCAAGGAGAAAAAGTGGGTAAACTGCTTCCCTATGCGTAAGTGGAAAGCAAGGGCAAGATGGGTGCCGCCTCTATTAGACCCTCTTCACAACAAATGGTATCAGATCCTAAGCAGCTAGTGGAGATATTTTTGGATTTTCTGTTGTTGGCTCTACACCGCACTGGAGACCGATCATGATTGGTAAGCGTTCTAGAAAATTTTTTTTCAGATATTGATCTCCCAATGCTTACAGAGGAACAACAGAGCCTACTGTGTGGACCTATTAGAAACTCTGAGGCAGTCATGCGATTGGATCTTGTCACCCAACTAGGCCCCAGGACCAGACGGCTTTGTTCCTCTATTTTATAAAACATTTAAAATGAACTGATGCCATCTTTCACTCTGCTCTATAATTGTCTATTTGCTTCTGACATCAAGGAAACTCCTCCTTTAAAGGCAAAATTGTCTTGCTCCAAAACCTGGTAAGAATCTTGATGTCACAGATAATTATCAGCCAATCTCTCTGCTGATGTCAAGCTCCTTGCCTCTATTTTGGCCACAAGGCGTAAAAAGATATGGACTAGTTTGATAGGTCCAGAGCAGGCAGGGTCCATCTCCGGATGCCGCTCCAGTGATCATTTAGGAAGCTCTTTCACTTATTCTCTGTATCTGGGAAGATCAACTCAGGTACTGTGTGGGTCACCCTGGATGCAGAGAAAGTGTCTACTGCATTTCATGGGCTACCTGTTTACCATACTTCCCAGTATGGTCTACCCCAAGTTTGTAAACTGGATCAAAATCTTATGCACTATACCTTCTGCTAGGATTTTATGCAATGGTGAACTATCAAAACCCTTCCCACTGATTAGGGGTACTCCACAAGGGTCCCCTGTCCCCTATGCTCTTCATTTTGTACATAGAGCCTTTAGTGAGTAAAATTATTTCTCTGCACAGGTAAGGGATAAAGGTAGGTACCGAGAGTATAAACTCTAGATGTTTGCTGATGATGCACTATTGCACATTTCCAATTGGCATTCTTCTCTCCCGATGGTCCTTCTCCTGATTGCAGAATTTGGTCAGGTATCAGGTTATAAATTTAGCTCCATAAAACCATTGTATTTCCATTAACCACAGATTGTTCCAAAGTGGATATCACATCATTAGGGCTCAATGAGAGTCTCAGTCCCTATTATATTAAGGCATTACATTGTTTCCAGACCTGCAACATTTAAAAAAAATAAATAAATACATTTGGATCCCATTATAAGACAAATGGAGCTGGACTTGCAGAGATGGCATCAGTTACCATTGTCAGTGTAGGGCGAACTAATACAGTGCAGTCCACTTAAGTGCACACCCTCAGGACATAAGAAAAGTGTACTTAACCGGGCTGTGCATTTAATGGAACAATACCATGTCAGACACTGGGATGCTTTAAAATGCTTTATTTAACAGGCAAATACACGGCATAAAGATTCAAACATTTGCGGCTAGCAAATGCAGCAATAAAGTACAACAGTATGTTCTATTTAAAAAAAATTAATTTTTTTTTTTTTGTTTGCTGTTTACCAAACCTAACTGCAGCACATACTAAGAAAATTAAACAGCGTGCTGAAGTCCTGCTTCTCTTTGGGCAGCACATACTTTCTTACTGTGTCCATACTGCATAGTGCTTCTGTGAAAGTTATCGGCTCCTTCTCCTGGCTGGAGTCTTCGCCTTCCTCTGGTTCCCAGTCAGTGTCAGCAGAGCCCCAAATGCCACAGCATATTTCCTCCTCGCTAACTGGGCCTGTTGTGGCCACTGCATTGTCAATTTCAGTGTGAACAGCGATATTGCTTAGCTGTCATTCCCGGCTGGTGGGACTGGGATCGGTGGTGGCGTCTCATTGCTCTCGTTGCTCTCCTCTTCTGGGTTCACATCTCCCTCGCTCGGATTGGCTACTATAAGGTCCAGCCTTGAGATAGCAATTGGCTATGGTTTCCTGCATTTCAGATGCCAACACCCAGTCAAGCATCTCTATGGCATTCAAGATGTTTAACTGCTTTGCTAGATTATCAAATCTCTCTCTCCCTGAATCAATGTGGATTAGGATCTTGTCAATGATCTGTGGACACAAAAATAAAGTTAGCAGTTATGCTTTGCTGAAATGACATAGTGTAGATTTAGCGGTACATATACCTTCCTTCTGTAGAAGTGCTTAACATTTTTATGATGCACATGTCCATTCAGCTGGATTAATGAAGTGGTGTTTGATGCAGAAAAACAGTTTTATGTGGGTCAATTTGATGTTAGCGGCACACTGCAGTTGTCTAACAATAAAACAATACGTCTTTATCTTCTCCTCGCCTGTCCATTGATCAGCTGAAGCCAGCAGGTGAAAATTTCAGCAGTCATCCACGCTACTGTTCTCTTCGTAGATGACTGGAAAGGCATTTATTATGGCCATTAAAGCATTGTGGTTTGCGGGACTTTCCTATAACTACAGGCTTTAGCTTTCAGTCTCCAGCATATTTGCACACAGGAGGACAGAAATCCTCTCTCGAGCCTTCTTGTCACAGCATGCAGCATTGCACCTGAATGTCAGTGATCCCTCGGGAGAGGCTTGAAACTCAACCCGTCATTTGCATTAACAACGTAAGATGGGGCATACCCATTCAGGATTGCTGGCAGCACATCGTTAATCCAGTGCTCAGCGGGTAGGCATCAGCATCCTTCTCTCCCCATGACATTATTTGTAGATGATGTCGTGCCACTTCTTCCACCGGCAGAGCCACCCATTTGTTGTTGTAAGGGGATGGACATCATATCTGCCAGCTATTGCGCATTCTGCAAAGAATGGACCGCTAATCAGGGCATCTACGGCTCTGCTAGCTGTGAACCAGCAGAGTAAGGCAGTTTCTATGGACTCACTTTTACCTGCCCACTTCCTTTTTCAGCCACTGTTCTCACCACCTTCCCATTTAGTAAGCAAGCTCTCCCACGCACTGCAGATGCGGGACATGGTTGAAACATCGATGCCATACTCTTGAACAACATCATACCGTTGGCATCAGGTTGTGTTAATTTGTTCAGCACTGCTATCTTCTGCTCAAGAGTGAGCATCACTTTCTTTGCAGGTTCCATTGAAGAGTGAGTCAGGAGTGAGGAGCTACCAACCACAAGGTGCCAGAAAGCAGAGTCTTTAAAACCAATTACAGCTAATTGGTCAATTAAATATAAAAAGGTGGACAGTTAAAGGTGGAATTGTGGTGTTTTATGATTACAGAATCTGTGACATATGATGGATGTGCACTTATGAGGAAGAAGGATGTAAAATATAATAGGTTTTCCCAAAAGAAATGTGCATTTAACCAAAATGTGCACTTATACAGTGCGACTTAAGCAGTTAATTTAACATGGGAAACAGAGGAAAAATCGGGTTAGAAACATAGAAGTTCACAGCAGATAAGGACAGCAAGGCCCATCCAGTCTGCCATTTTTTCTACCTTATAAATGTGCCTTTGGACTTTGCTCTGTCAATGGCTTATCTATTCATACTCATCTGTATTGCTCCCTTAGCCTATCCATGCCTGTTTGAAGCCCTGCACTGTATTCATATCCACCACTTCCTGAGGGAGGCCGTTCCATGCATCCATCACCCTTTCTGTGAAAAGAACTTCCTCACATTAACCCTTAATCGGCCTCCCCTAATTTCATGCTGTGTCCTCTTATCCAGCTGTTTTCTTACATTGAAACATGTTAGACTCTTTCACCTTGTTAATGCCCTAAAGGTGTTTGAATGTTTCAATCATATCCCCCTTTCTTCCTCCTTTGCTCTAGGGTATATATATTGAGCTCAGTTAATCTGCCTCATATGTTTTTGATGCAGTTCCTGCACCATTTTGGTTGCTCTTCTCTGGACTGCCTCAATTTGGTTACTGTCCATGTGAAGGTGTGGTCTCCAGTACTGCACGCAGTACTCCAGATGGGAGCCTAACCATAGTCCTGTAAAGAGGATTACTACTGTACCTCCCTCTTCTGACTTGTGATACCCTACTAATACACCCCAACATCCCACTAGCCTTACCTACTGATTTAGTGGTCTGCTTAGATGATTTCAGGTCATCAGAGATGATGACGCCTTGTCTCTTTATTCCCTTGTGACTGCCAGCAACTCCCTTCCCAGCCTATAGGTGGCTTCAGGGTTTCTCTTCCCTATGTGTATGATCTTGCACTTCTTTGCATTAAACCCCAGTTTCCACTCTTCTGACCATTTTGCTAGTTTATTCAGATCTCTTCTCATTCTGACCACTCCATCTGGATTATATACTCTGTTGCAGATCTTGGTGTCATCTGCAAACAGACAAACCTTACCCTTCAGTCCATCTGCAATGTCACTGATGAAGATATTGAAGAGGACTGGCTCCAGGACTGAATCCTAGGTACCCCACTGTGACTTGCATCTCTTCTGACTGGATACCATTTACCACCACTCTCTGTTTTCTGCCTGTGTAATGCCCCAAAGTTGGTCATTCCAGAAATAAATAAAAATAATTAAATGAACGAGGACACACAGGTGCTCAGAGTACCTGCTGCAGGTGTAGGTGGCAGGGTACAATGCTAAAGGGCCCCTAGGCATAAAAGTCAACCTCTCTGCACACACAAATCACTGTAAATAATAGAAAAAGTGCCTTGTGCACTTAAATCCTAGTAAAAGAAGAAAAAAAAAGCATTCCATGTCATAATGGCCTGGATGGAATGCTGTGCTAAGTGCTCATGCACAGCATTCCAATCCAGCCATTCCAGAATCCTGGCAGTTTTATCTTTTAAAATAATTCCATAGTTAGTCAGTTGATCCTGGGCAGTGGTTGAGGAGACAGGACACAGAAGTCAAGGAACAGTTTAGGGCTTACCTTGTGTTGAAGCCATCCCTCTGGGCTTGCTGTGGTCCTGTGCTGCCTCCCCTGCCTGAAGACTCCTTGCCCCACATTGGTTCGGCGGTCTGCGGTGCCATCAGGGCACCAGAAGAAAAAGAAACCATCCGTTTGCCGCGTTTTGGCTTAATTGCCCTTCGTTTATTTATTTTACCCTCCTGTATTTTAAAAGTATATCCCGTCCCACGCAAGCGGCAGAGAAGCGCCGCATTGCCGAATTCCTGTCGGCCTTCTCGGCCTCAGTCATCCCCCAGTCGCCTGTCCGTTTTCTCCTCCTCTGCCAGCATCCTCCCACCTTTGTTGCCTCCTTCCTTCCGGAGACTGCAGAGTGGTGAGTCGGCGGCAGCCACGTTGTGCTGACCGCCGTTTTCAAGTGGGTCGACTGAATTGTTTTTAAGCGCAGTAGGCGCTGAACAGGTGGCTGAGTGCCACGGGGCTATCGGGTCTAGGACCCGCAAATTTTAATAATATTCATTACAGGCGGATTAGCGACACCCCAAAGGAGGGGCTAGGAAGCAAGGCCTTTATAGTGGCCATGAATATTAATGAAGGGGCAGAGCGGAGGCGGATTTGCTGCACTGAATGACAGCAGGCACTGGGAGCCTGCAGCTTTAAAGGGCAATACATTTAAAGGGCGATTCCTGCCCATATATAAAGGAGGGCACCTGGCCCATATAAAGTAGGGCACCAGGCCCAATCTAAAGTGGGGCATCAGGCCCATTGTAAAAAGGGCTCCAGACCCAGTATAAAGGGGGCACCAGGCTCAAGCTGACATAGGTTTCAGGCCCGAGGTAAGGTAGGCATTAGGCCCGAGGTAAAGCCTGGTACTACAGGGAGGCCCCGGCCTAGCGTAATAGGGCAAGCCAGCCTAGTGGTACTAAAGGAGGCTCCAGCCTAGCGTAATAGGGCAAGCCAGCCTAGTGGTACTAAAGGGAGGCCCCTGCCTAGCGTAATAGGGCAAGCCAGCCTAGTGGTACTAAAGGGAGGCCCCTGCCTGTTTAATAGGGCAAGCCAGCCTAGTGGTACAAAGGAAGGCCCCAGCCTAGTGGAATAAGGCAGGCTCAAGCTAATGTAGGGCTTCAGGCCCGAGGTGAGGTAGGGCATTAGGCCGAGGTAAGCCTGGTACTACAGGAGGCCCGGCCTGCGTAATGAGGGCAAGACAGCCTAGTGGTACTAAAGGGAGGCCCGGCCTGGCGTAATAGAGGCAAGCCAGCCTAGTGGTACTAAAGGGAGGCCCCGCCTAGCGGAATAGGGCAAGCCAGCCTAGTGGTACTACAGGAGGCCCCGGCCTAGCAGAATAGGGCAAGCCAGCCTAGTGGTACTAAAGGGAGGCCCCAGCCTAGTGGAATAAGGCAGGCTCAAGCTAACGAGGGCTTCAGGCCCGAGGTAATGGTAGGACATTAGGCCCGAGGTAAAGCCTGGTCTAAAGGAGGCCCCAGCCACAATGGACAGTGAGGGATCCTATCCCAGAAGTACCCTACCTATAGAAACAGGGGTTCATTTGAGAGAGTTCCAATTGCCTAAACTGTGAATTTACTGTGATTACTGTACTGCTTATGCTGAACTATTGCCCTAAGTACCTGAACTATTGCCCTAAGTACCTGAACTATTGTCCTAAGTACCTGAACTATTGCCTCAAGACCTGAACTATTGTCCTAAGTACCTGAACTATTGTCCGAACTACCTGAACTATTGGTCCAAGTACCTGAACTATTGCTCTAAGCACCTGGACATTGGCCCTTATCAGTAACGATTACCCTGAAGTTATAATTTGCCTCTGCCGCAATTTTGTACTATTCCACAGTTCTTTGGGCATTCTTCAGTTATATGTTTGCTACTGTACAAAGACAGTCTCAGTCTTCTACCACACTGCGTCTCCTAGGTGGTCTGTTACCTACGTGCTCAGAATCAGTCTCTACTCAGAAGAAGACATCCTTCCAGCATTCTTCACTTCAGGAAGATCATCTATCAACTCATCCCATCCGTTCATGTCGTCCACGAAGTGAAGTCTGTCATCAGTTGTACCAGTAGTACTTGCCGTTTTCTTGTTTTCACAGCTTGAAAATCGTCCGGAAATGCATCACGACCGCGTGCCAGTGCCGTTCCATGTGGTTCCTGTTCCAGATGTCCAGGTTGGTCGCCCTCTACAGAAGAGAGAGAGGCTCATCTTGGAGAACCTGTTCTGCGCCCCAACTGGTCGGTCGCCGAAAGTCGAGTCCGTCGAAATCCAGTCTGGGTCTCGCCGGCCTGCTTTGTTTTGTGTTAGTTCCTGACCTGAGGATTGCAGATTCAACCATCATCTCTTCAGATTCCTATGGTTCCTGGTCCTGTCAGAGTTCCTTCCAATTCCAGCTGGCTCTTGGAGTGCTGCAGCATCAGTCAGATCGTGGTAGTCCTCCACTGGATTCATCAGCCACGCAGATCTTGGTCTTCTTCATCCTTGGCAACCCTAGAAGTGGGTTTTGGCGAGGAACCTCTTGCTTCAGTGTGTGTTATTTCAGGAACCAGTTGCTTTGGTTCTACATTCCGGCAGCCTCGGAGAGAGTGGGCTTGCCAAAGATATATGGTCTGTTTACCAAACCTCTCACCACCCAGTAGCCTTATCTAGGTCCTTGCTGGGAATTGAGATTAGGATTCCACAGTTCTGTTTTATTTCCCTTGTAGCTACCAACGAAGAACAACGTGCGCACGAAGATGACAGACATTTGGACTTTGTGAGAACTGGATGGTCATTGTAAAACCAAATATTGCATTGTGGGTAGTGAAGCACATCAGATTTCGTCTATGTACTAGTTGCTCTTACAGGTTACCGCTAAGGAATTTTAGATGTATAGTGGCAATAGGCCATAGTGCACCAATAGAGAATAATAGTCTAGAGTTTAGACATTTTAGAGTTTAGTTGTTGCTGTTTCGATATCCATAATGCTATCCATACCCTAACTGTTTTGTGGTTGGTTATAATCTGCCCTATTGTTAACCGGGCATTTCCTAAGCTTCTTGTGACTGTGTCTGTTTACCCCCTCTTTTGGTTGCAAATAAAACATCCGCCCTTTGGGCATTTAAAAACTACTAAGTCGACTCCTGCCTCTCCTTGTCGGATAGCAGTTATCCTATCTGAAAAATAATTGGACCTCTGGTGCCCGCTCATCTCTTTTCACCACCTTAGAGTAGGCGCACTCATTACATAATTAACATCACCTTCTTGAAGCACCACATTAGAAGTAAAAATTTTTGGCATAGTCGGCAGGATAGAGATAATTTATCGAGGAGTCCAAAGTTGGTGTGGCAGTAAGGAATCACCAATGGAGCAGGGGAAAGTAGTGGATTGTCCGGAGGAGACCGAGATGGACGTGAGGGAGTATCCCACCATCTCCCCTAACCATGCCATACTACTTTGGCGCCATGGCTTCTGCAGTTTTCGGAGAGAAAGATGGAGACGGAACCAGCAATCTGGGAGAATTCTGTTCAAAAATGCAAGCCATGTTCCGGTTATATCAAATCCCAGAGCCACAAAAGTTGAAATTCTGATTGGGCAACTGAAGGAGCTGCCCACCGTGAAGTCCAATCATGGCCAAGTGGAGCAAAAGTCACAGTAGACCAGATACTCCAGAGGTTGCAACAGATTTTTGATGTTAGGACCGTATCCAACCTCAAGATGAAGTTCTTCTCACGTACCCAAAAGTCTCAAGAGACCCTGAGAGAATTTGCATTAAGTCTACAAGAGCTGTTACGAGCAATTGAGAGAGTAGCGCAGAGGTCCGGGATGCAGACAGAGTCCTAGTTGAGAAATTTGTGGAGGAGTACAAAGTGAGGCCTTAAAAGAGAACTACGGATGTTGCATTTGCAGAACCCTGAAGTGGACTTCCTGGATTTTAAAGAGAAAGCTATCCGTATATTTGGTTCAGGGCATCCTAGAGAGAAGCTCCAGCATATCCCCAAATCTCCATGGGAACTCAATGGCCGACCTATACTGACAAGGGTTGGAAAGAGGATCAGTCCTGGCAACTAGGCCTCCAACCAGAAGTGTCATTATGAAAGGCGAGAGTCAGGAAGAGAAGCTGTTGCATACCCGAGCGGCATTCGAACATGATCGTATACATGACCCAAGGTCACGGGCCCCAATATGCTCGGTACAGATGGGCTCAACACCATTCAGAGCTGACAGAACAGATTGCCATGTTGACCAACCAGATGGCGGAAATGCATAAAGAGATGCAAAGCTGGAAGGCTGGATGGAAGAACGAAAAGCTATGGTCCATCAGAGAAGAGAAAGCCCAACGAATGAACCACTCTAGGAGGAGTGAAGGAAGGCGCTCCACAGATCGACTTGATGGCCAAGGTAGGCCTATATGTCACGGTGCGGTGTGAGTGGCCATGTCAAGCGGAGATGTGGTCAGCCAGTCCACAACACCTTAAGTTTAAACAAAATTCTTCGGAGATGAGGACTGACCCCGAAGAACAGATGAGCAGGTCCAACAGTCCGCTAGAACAGTCATGTTTAGTTGGTGATAGCTCGATGATTCCAGTTAAGGTTGATGGCATCGAGCTAATGGTGCTATTGGACACTGGATCACAAGTTACAACCCTGCAAGGAAGAGAGTTTCGAAGTACTGGACACCCAATGATTTGAAGTCACCTCCTAAATCTTGGGTAAAGCTAATGCAAGCAATGGGGATGAAGTCCCATACCTGGGTTACCTGGAAGCTGATGTACAGCTTGGGCTAACATTCAGCATAGCATGGGCATCATTGTGAGCCGATATTGAGAGACCAGCTACCACCACTCATTCTCGGAATGAACGTTTTGCAGAATTGTTTCGCGAACTAATTGGCATCCTTCAGCAGCAAGTCAACCATGTGCCGCGAATGGAGAAGCATGCCCTTCAACAGACCACGCAATTTGCAATGCCACCAAAGATTAGCCACTGCGAAGGTGAAATCGGTGAAGTACAGGTGATGGATACTAGACCCGTAACCTAAAGCTGGGCACCGAAACAACTTTGTGGTGCAAAGCAAGGTGGGCCGAGGGTCAAGACTACGCGCCCTGGTAGAACCGTACCCTATGAATAAGGAAGAGCCCATACTAGTGGCTAGAAGCATAGCCACGGTGAGCCAAGGGAGAATACCAGTCCGGGTGCTGAATTACGGACTCACGACATACAGCTGTACGGAACCAGCGCTCTGCAGATCCACACAGTATGTTTGCAGGATATTGTTGAAGCTGGGAAGAAATAGAAAGGTGCCGGAATATGGGATGGAAGGAGACCGAAGACCAAGTGGACCAAGGAGATCAAAGTTGGCAATGCAACGACCAGCATGAAGCAAAAAGCCGATGTTTTGAGGTGGTTTTGCACGGAAAGAAGCGTTTAGCCAACACCCCTTGGATTTTGGGTCAGCTCGTGGGGTACAACATCACATCAGTACCCATGGACATCCACCTATCCAGAGAGATTTAGGCCGATTCCACCAGCTATGTACCAGCAGGTCAAAGAGATGATCAAGGAGATGAAAGTGGCAAAGGTGATAAGAGAAGTCACAGCCCTGGGGCAGCGCCAATTGTTCTGGTCAAAAGAAGGATGGCAAGATCTGGTTCTGTGTGGACTACCGCAAGTTGAATGCCATCACTCATAAAGACGCATACCCTCTGCCTAGGATCGAGGATTCCCTCACGGCTCTTCAGTCAGCAGCATATTCTCCACTCTTGATCTGACCAGCGGATACTGGCAGGTTCCTATGGCACCTCAGGATCAGAAAACAGCTTTCATTACTCCCATGGGATTATTTGAGTTCACTAGGATGCCTTTTGGTTTGTGTAACGCACCTGGAACTTTCCAAAGGCTAGTGGAACATTGTCTTGGGAGCGAATTTCGACACCCTGCTGTTGTATTTGAGCGATATTATTATATTCCAAACGCATGAAGATCATCTACGCCACCTGGACGAAGTATTCCAAAGCTGATCCAGTATGGGTTGAAAGTTAAACCATCCAAATGCCACCTGCTACAGACCAAAGTAAGTTACCTGGGACATATCATCTCCGAGATGGAGTGGCCAGACCCAGAAAGATCGAAGCTGTTAAGAAATGGCCAGTTCCACCACCATCAGGAGGTCCGGAAATTCTTGGGATTTGTTGGGTACTACGAAGGTTTATTAAAAATTTCATAAAGATTGCAGTGCCTTTACACGAACTCCTGAGAGGATCAGCAGAAGGTAGGGTCCCTAAGAATCACCTGGTTACATGGGGTACCAAGCAACAAGAGGCCTCGATCAGCTAAAGACCATACTTACTGAAGCTCCCATCTTAGCATATCCAGACTATGCAAAACCATTTCTATTGTATACAGACGCTAGCAACAGAGGATTGGGTGCAGTACTTGCACAAGAGCAAAATGGTGTAGAAAGGGTGATCGCATACCAGCAGAGGATTAAGGGGCTCTGAGCAGAGCGCGCCCACTATAGCTCTTTTAAATTGGAATTCTTGGCACTAGTCTGGGCCATCACTGAAAAATTTAGACAATATTTGACCGCCACCTTTCACAGTCTTCACAGACAATAACCGTTAGCACACTGAATACTGCAAAGCTAGGAGCCCTTGAGCAAAGGTGGGCTTCTCGATTCATAAATCACAGATTCTCCATCAAGTATCGCTCAGGTAAATTGAATGTGAATGCCGATGCCTTGTCCCGGATGCCTAACGTAGAAGCTGAAACAGGCGACAGCCAGCTGGAAAATATTGAAATGCCACCTTTCTTACAAGTACCAGAGATTGTGCAGGCATGCTGTCTACTTGCTCCGGAGGTTGGAGAGGAAGACCAACCAGAAGTAAATGACATGATTGCTAATCAAAGGAGCCTATGGGCGAAACTACAAAGCCAAGACCCCATAGTGCATCTAGTAAAGGATCTAGTTCGCAACAGAAGTGCATGAGCAGAAATGAAAGAAGGAAATTGACCCCAGAGATGATGAAACTGTGGAGGCACAGGACCCGCTTGACAATAGAGGATGATCATCTGGTGAAAAGAGTAGAGATCCCACCACCCATACTGGGATAACTCAAATCATTGTTCCAAAGACCAGTGCTTCAGTAGTGTTGGAAGCATACCATGACAATTCAGGGCATTTCGGTCACAAGAAAACGGAAGCTATCATCAGAAGGTGATTCTATTGGGTAGGAATGCGCAATGATATAGCGAAATGGTGTGAGGAATGTCCAACATGCAACTTAAAGTGCAAGGAAAGGGGAATCAGGGATCCTCTCCATCCGATAGTCAGTAGCGCACCATTGGAACTAGTTGCTCTTGATCACTTGAAATTGGATCCTAGTTCAAATGGACACGTTTACATCCTCACTATGGTAGATCACTTTTCCAAGTTCAGTAGGTTGCAAGTGCAGTGAAGGATCTATCTGCATGAACCACCGCTGAAGCCTTTATGAGATGCTTTGTACAACCTTATGGATACCCACTAAAATCCTAACAGATCAAGGAACATCGTTTGAATCTCAACTCTTTCACGAACTATGTGCTCTATATGGGACTCGTAAGTTAAAGACTACTGTGTACCATCCACAAGGAAATGGACTTTGTGAAAGAACAAACCAAATTCTATTAGAAATGTTGCGAGCTCTACCAGAATATAAACGTCCTTTCTGGCCTGCTCTACTCCCGGAACTCACGTATCTGTACAACAATACGATTCATTGCTCCACAGGCTACACCCACTACTTGATGTTTGGAAGACACGGAAGACTTCCAATGGATTTAGTATTGAAATGCCACCAGAAGAAGTTAAAGGAAGGAAGCCAGTGACAAATTGGGTCCAAGAGCATAATGAACGATTACAAGAAGCTGGAAGAATAGTTGGAAAACACATGGAACAAGCACGGCAGAAGCAGAAAACCAACTACGATACCAAGGCCAAAGCTGCACCTTTACTTATTGGAGAAAGGGTGATGTTGAAGAAGACCCAGAAATGTAGTAAACTTTCTTCAAAATGGGAATCTGAACCTTATTACATCATCGAGATACCTTACCTGAACTGCCAGTCTACAAGATCAAACAAGAATTTGGACATGGCACTAAAATTGTCCATCGCAACCTACTAAAGCGTGCACTTTCAGAGACACTGTGATCATTAAAGAACAGGACAGTCCTAAGCGAAAGAGAGGCAGGAGTCCACCAAAGACAAAATATGGAAACCAGAATCACCAACAAATTGGTGTACAGAACCCTGGATTAGTACTTGCATATGCCTTCCCTTGACTGTTAGAACTATGTACCAGTATTAGCTCCAGAAATACGGATTTCCTGGAAGGAGAATGTCCTGCTCCAGAACCTATTGATTTTCAACCCACAGATCTCAAAGATCGAGCAGGTAGCCCTCCTAGAAGGTATATCACAGAAGTTTCTCAACTTGTACCTTGGTACAACAGGTAGATCTAATTCAAGTAATTTCCCAGACACAGTCACTTTAGGGTAAATCTTTAAAACAAAAATTTATAGTACAGTAGATGTTTTAAGAATATTTTGGAGATTTTAAGAATGTTTTATTATAGTAAGACCTTTATAGAGTATTAAGTAAGATTTCTATAGAGTATTAAGTAAGATTTTATAGAAAATTAAATAAGATCTTCATAGAGTATTAAGTAAGATTTTAGAGGTTGATTAGATGATAGATTTTATAAAATGTTAAGGGAATAAGTGGGGACATGTATTGTTAGGCGGGCCCGAATCTGTAATGACCCAAAGTTGGTCATTCAGAAATAAATAAAAATAATTAAATGAGCATGGGACACACAGGTGCTCAGAGTACCTGCTGCAGGTGTAGGTGGCAGGGTACAATGCTAAAGGGCTCCTAGGCATAAAAGTCAACCTCTATGCTCACACAAATCACTGTAAATAATAGAAAAAGTGCCTTGTGCACTTAAATCCTGGTAAAAGAAAAAAAAAAAGCATTCCATGTCATAATGGCCTGGATGGAATGCTGTGCTAAGTGGCTCATGCACAGCATTCCAATCCAGCCATTCCAGAATCCTAGTAGTTTTATCTTTTAAAATAATTCCATAGTTAGTCAGTTGATCCTGGGCAGTGGTTGAGGAGGCAGGACACAGAAGTCAAGGAACAGTTTAGGGCTTACCTTGTGTTGAAGCCATCCCTCTGGGCTTGCTGTGGTCATGCTGCCTCCCTGCCTGAAGACTCCTTGCCCCGCGTTAGTTCGGCGGTCTGTGGTGCCATCAGGGCACCAGAAGAAAAACCATCCGTTTGCGCGTTTTGGGCTTAATTGCCTTTGTTTATTATTTTACCCCTTCCGTATTTTAAAAGTATATCCGGTCCACGCGGCGAGAGAAGCGCCCGCATCGCTAAATTCCTGTCGGCCTTCTCGGGCCCCTAGTAGTCCCCAGTCGCCTGTCCATTTCTCCCTCCCTCTGCCAGCATCCCTCCCGCCTTCGGTTGCCTCCTTCCTTCCGGAGACTGCAGAGCGGTGTGAGTCGGCGGCAGCACCGTTGTGCTGACCGCCAGTTTTCAAGGTGGGACAGATTGTTTTAAAAGCGCAGTAGGCGCTTGAACAAGCGTCCAGCGCCGTGGGGCCATCGGGTCGTTAGGACCCAAATTTTAATATTCATTAAGGGCGGGATTAGCGACACCCCAAAGGAGGGCCAGAAAGCAAGGTCTTTATAGCGGCTGATGAATATTAATGAAGGGGCGGTGGAGGCGGATTTGCTGCACTGAATGACAGCAGGCACTGGGAGCCTGCAGATTTAAATGGCAATACATTTAAAAGGCGATTCCTGCCCATATATAAAGGAGGGCACCTGGCCCAATATAAAGTAGGGCACCAGGCCCAATCTAAAGTGGGGCATCAGGCCCATTGTAAAGGGGCTCCAGACCCAGTATAAAGGGGCACCAGGCTCAAGCTGACGTGGGCTTCAGGCCAGGTAAAGGTAAGAGCATTAGGCCGAGGTAAAGCCTGGTACTACAGGAGGCCCCGGCCTAGCGTATAGGGGCAAGCCAGCCTAGTGGTACTAAAGGGAAGCCCTGGCCTAGCGGAATAGGGCAAGCCAGCCTAGTGGTACTAAAGGAGGCCCGGCCTAGCGGAATAGGGCAAGCCAGCCTAGTGGTACTAAAGGGAGGCCCGGCCTAGCGGAATAGGGCAAGCCAGCCTAGTGGTACTACAGGAGGCCCCGGACTAGCGGAATAGGGCAAGCCAGCCTAGTGGTACTAAAGGAGGCCCCAGCCTAGTGGAATAAGGCAGGCTCAAGCTAACGTAGGGCTTCAGGCCCGAGGTAATGGTAGGGCATTAGGCCCGAGGTAAAGCCTGGTCTAAAGGAGGCCCCAGCCACAACAGACAGTAAGGGATCCTATCCCAGAAGTACCCTACCTATAGAAACAGGGGTTCATTTGAGAGAGTTCAATTGCCTAAACTGTGAATTTACTGTGATTACTGTACTGCTTATGCTGAACTGTTGCCCTAAGTACCTGAACTATTGCCCTAAGTACCTGAACTATTGTCCTAAGTACCTGAACTATTGCCCTAAGTACCTGAACTATTGTCCTAAGTACCTGAACTATTGTCCGAACTACCTGAACTATTGGTCCAAGTTCCTGAACTATTGCTCTAAGCACCTGGACATTGGCCCTTATCAGTAACGATTACCACAAGTTATAATTTGCCCTCCCGGCAAATTGTTGTACTATTCCACAGTTCTTTGGGCATTCTTCAGTTATATGTTTGCTACTGTACAAAGACAGTCTCAGTCTTCTACCACACTGCAGTCTCCTAGTGTGGTCTGTTACCTAGCGTGCTCAGTATCAGTCTCTACTCAGAAGAAGACATCCTTCCAGTATTCTTCACTTCAGGAAGATCATCTATCAACTCATCCCATCCGTTCATGTCATCCGCTGAGTCGAAGTCCATCGTCAGTTGTACCAGTCGTACCGCCCGTTTTCTTGTTTTAACAGCTTGAAAATCGTCCGCGCGAAAGCATCACGACCGCCATGCCAGTGCCGTTCCTGTGGTTCCTGTTCCAGATGTCCGAAGTTGGTAGCCCTCTACAGAAGAGAGAGACTCATCTTGGAGAACCTGTTCTGTGCCCCACCTGGTCGTCACCGTAAAGTCGAGTCCGTCGAAGCCCAGTCCGGGACGCGTCCACATTTTCTTTGTTTTGTGTTGGTTCCTGACCTGAGGATTGCAGATTCAACCATCATCTCTTCAGATTCCTATGGTTTCTGGTCCTGTCAGAGTTCCTTCAATCCAGCTGGCCCTTGGAGTGCTGCAGCATCAGTCGGATCGTGGTAGTCCTCCACTGGATTCATTCACGCAGATCTTGGTCTTTCTTCATCGTTGGCAACCCTAGAAGTGGGTTTTGGATGAGGAACCTATTGCTTCAGTGTGTGTTATTTCAGGAACCAGTTGCTTTGGTTCTACATTCCGGCAGCCTCGGAGAGAGTGGGCTTTGCCAAAGATATATGGTCTGTTTACCAAACCTCTCACCACCCCAGTGGCCTTATCTAGGTCCTTGCTGGGAATTGAGATTAGGGTTCCACAGTTCTGTTTTATTTCCTTGTAGCTACAACGAAGAACAACGGTGCGCTACGAAGGCGACAGACATTTGGACTTTGTGAGAACTGGATGGTCATTGTAAAACCAAATATTGCATTGTGGGTAGTGAAGCACATCAGATTTCCATCTATGTACTAGTTGCTCTTACAGGATACTGCTAAGGAATTTTAGATGTATAGTGGCAATAGGCCATAGTGCACCAATAGAGAATAATAGTCTAGAGTTTAGATATTTTAGAGTTTAGTTGTTGCTGTTTAGATATCCATAATGCTGTCCATACCCTAACTGTTTTTTGTGGTTGGTTATAATCTGCCCTATTGTTAACTGGGCATTTCCCTTAGCTTCTTGAGACTGTGTCTGTCTACCCCCTCTTGGTTGCAAATAAAACATCCGCCCTTTGGGCATTTTAAAACTACTAAGTCGACTCCTGCCTCTCCTTGTCCGGATAGCAGTTATCCTATCCAAAAATAATTCGGACCTCTGGTGCCCCCATCTCTTTCCACCACCTTAGAGTAGAGCGACTCATTACATAATTAACATCACCTTCTTGAGAGCACCACAGCCTGTCAACCAGTTTGCCACCCAGTTGACCAAGTCTGACCCACCCCAAGTCTATCCAGATTAGTAATCAATCTTCTATGTGGAACAGTATCGAAAGCTTTGCTGAAGTCAAGGTAGGCTATGTCAACTGCACCCCTTGGTCCACCACTCTGGTTTCCCAGTCAAAGAAATCTATGAGATTAGTTTGACAGGACCTTTCTTTGTAAACCCATGCTGTCTTGGATCCTGTGCTCCTATGGATTCCAGGTGTTGCAATATCCTTTCCTTAAGGAGTGTCTCCATAATCTTGCCCACTACTGAGGTAAACTGACTGATCTGCAGTTCTCTGCTTCCTCCCTGCTACCACTCTTGTGGTGGGATCACATGAGCCCTTTTCCAGTCTTCTGGGACCTCTCTTGTGCTCAGAGACTCACTAAACAGTTCTGATAATGGCTCTGCTAGTTCCACCCTTAGCTCCTCTAGTACCCTGAGATGTATGCCATCAGGTCCCATTGTCTTGTCCACCCTGAGCTTATCGAGCTCTTGTAGGACCCTTTCTTTGTGAAGGGACTAGTGCACCTCCCTCCACCCTGTGTCCATGGTGCTGAGCTGCGGGCCCTGCCCTACCTTCTCTTCAGTAAATACTGAGCTGAAGTATCTATTTAGGATAGATGCTTTACATGGTCCTCCTCCTCACACACACCCTTATCCCTTTGATCTTAGCAATGCCCCCTTTGACTTTTTCCTTTCACTAATGTATCTATAGAAAGTCGTGTCACCTTCTTTTACTGTTTGTGCTAGCGTTTCCTCGGTTTGGGCCTTTGCCTGCCTTTACTACCTTCCTGCTTCCCTTGGGGAAGTTTGGTATGCTCTCCTATCTTCATTCTGCTGTGTTCCCTTATATTTCCTGAAGAGCAGCCTTTTGGCTCTGACCTTTTCTGCTTCTGTGTTTGAGAACCAAAGTGGTTCCTTCTTCTCTTGCACTTCCTTTCTCACTAACACAATCAGATGTTGCTTCAAGTATTGCATCTTTAATGCTTTCCCACTTTGCCTGTACCCCCTCACCTGTAGTTCATTTTGCCAGGGCTAGCTTAACTCTGTTGGCCATCTTATCAAAGTCAGCTCCTCTGAAGTCCAATATTTTTGCCTTGGAGTGGGATGATTTTGTTCTAGTGGCCAAACTGAACCATACCATGTGATGGTCACTGGCACCTAAGTGACCTTATACCTGGAGATCTGTGATCCTTTCCCTTTTAGTCAGAACTAGATCTAGGATAGCCCTGTCTCTTGTAGGTTGTTATACCAGTTGTTTGAGGCCCTCCCCTGCAGGAATAAACCATGTGTCTAGTTCTGGCAGATGTTCCTGCTGGTAGTGACCAATCTGTATCTGGCATGTTGATATTGAAAACTGTGCACTTATCTGGGATGTGCACTTATCAGATATGCACTTAAGTGGGCTGCACTGTATTATTAAAATGGCCATCCTGCCTCATTTATTATACCCCATAAATATGTTAAATATACCACTTCCTAAGGCCTGGTTTATTAAGATTAAATCAATCTGGTCCAAATTAATTTGGTTGGGGATATTCCTCACAGATCTCTGCATAATTTATGTAGAACTAGGGAATTCAGTGGGCTTCAACTCCCTCATGTTTTAATTTATTATTTTGCCTTGCATGGATCAAATATTTCAGTGAGGCCAATCTGTAAATGACAGACATTAGTCCCCAGACTGGTTAACAATTGAGTGTGCTCTGGCTGAGCAATTTGGTCTAGCATTGTGCTCCCTATTGTATATCCTTTGCTAAACTACCAACAGGGCTTAAGTCCACCCCAATAGGTTGGTCCACAAGGATTCATTCACATCTTTTCATTCCCTATGACTAGTTTATAAAACTAATCTTAGTCAACCTCTTTTCAATAAAATGAATGTACTAATTGACAAGAAGATGCTTACACATAAACAATGGAAGGGCTAGAGATTTCAGCCTTGGAAGAATTAGCAAAAATGATATATTTATCACATTTGATTCCTTTAGACTTAAATTTCAGCTTCCTGTAGATATATGTTTGCAGTATGCACAGTTACGTCACTGTGGTCTTTGGGCCCTCAGCCATGGCATCGGAGGTGGGTCCAGTTTTGCAAACTTCTCTTTTGGCACTTCAGACCAAACAAATTTCCAAAATGTATAAGGAGTTAGGTAGGTTGATGTGGGCCAATGTCTCCCCTGCAGCCTTTTATTGGAAGCAGGCCCTCAATCTTAACTATTCTTCAGATGTTTGGGCAAGTATATAGAGAAACTGGTATTCATATTTGAAACAGGATAGATTACATTTACTCCAGTTCAATATTTTGCATAACCTATACTTTACTCCCTCCAGGTTATATAAAATGGACAGGATTCTGGACCCCATCTGTCCAAGATATTCACAAGAGGAAGGTACTGTCCATATGATTTGGACAGGCCCAAAGTTGTGGCTTATTCATACTGTACAAAATGTAGTTCTTCCCTTTTTGGCATGCTCAGTATTTCACAGCAGAAATTTTTATTCTAGTCAATTGCTCTCAGATTCCCCGAATATGAGAGGAAATATATAGTCTGTATTGCTGGGGTGACCAAACTATTGCTAATGAGACATTGGAAAGATTTTAAATTGTCCTCAAGGGTTGAATGGGTCCAGGAATCTCTCCTTGTTTTAAACACTGACAGGGCTATTAAAAGGGCTATTACTACTGCTAACCAGGCCCTACAGAAATGTCAGATCTATTGGGAACCTTCCCTTTCTTTAGTAACTGGATGCTGAAATTTCTCTCTTTGTCCCCCCAAGAGTCATGTTAGTAATAAGATATATTGTATTTACGCTATTCATAAACTTTGTAGGTGGCCCTACTCTTCGATATTTTAAAGCTGAGAGTACTCTGGTACAGTAGTTTGCCTGCTTGGGTGGGGAGTAGGAGGAGTTGGGGTGATATTAGAGGAAGGGTAGTTCTGAGGGAGGTGTTGTCTTTCATTTTAGTGGGCTTATTTATTATTGTGTTCTTTAGTTTATTGTGTGATGTATTAGTGAGGTCAGGCTCATTTGTTATGTACTGTAGAGTTATCAGAGCTTTATTGTCTACCTGATTTCTGTATTGTTTGCTATTTATTGAATTCAATAAAGTTTACTGAATTGCAAAATAAAAATACAGATTTTCCACATTATTTTCCAGCCTTGAAAGCAACAACACACACAGAGTGGGAATTGAAGCACAGACCTCGTAGAAAATAAATAGCCAGAACACGCCTTAAAGTAAATGTCTGTGCAATGTTCACTTACTGTAAGTCATCCATAAGTGCTTCCGAATGCACACTCGTTATAAGGAAAGAGCATTGATGGTAGAATTAGTAAGTGGTCAAACATCAAAAGAGTTAGAGAAGAACTGGTGATATGTCATTTTTCTAATGTGTATAAAAATGCCTTATTCAGTAGTCATGCAAACTGAGACAGACAACAGTGACAAAGTATATTTTTAAAAACATTGAGAAAGGCCTACCAAATAATTTATGTGCTTATGCAATGTACTTTTGGTGTATCATGATAGTATTTATGACTGCTCATGCATGTTCATACTGACCAACCAATTGGCCTGCCTGCAGTCCAATGAGTTGCCATGTCTAACACAGGTAAGATGATTGTGGACAGACGGCAAGACAGTGTACTTTGGATGTAAGCAAATGATTTGCTCCACCATAGGCAGCTGGGACATTCTAAACACCATCAATGAGACCTGTGTTTTCCCATGAGCAGAACCAGTGAACACAACACCAATAGGGATTAGGATCACTGCTTCGGTGAAGCACATTGAATTGGGTCACAGCCTTCTGCCTGAATCAAGAAAGAGTGATTTACAGCCCAGTCCTCTGTGGTATGGTTGCAAGAACACAACAAATGGCAACAAGCAAGTAAACTACATTCAATTAGCAGTATGTATCAAGCAACCCATATGCATGCTTCCAAAGTAGAAAGCAACAAATGCATCACCACCATTGTCATAATGAGCAAAATGGAAGCAAGGATAACTAGCACTTGTTAAATCTGCTACTACCATGGTACTGATAGGTATGGTGGGGTAGATAGCCATGTAGAGAAAAAAGTGATACTTCCCCTGCATAGATCTTTGGTAAGGCCACACCTGGGGTACTGTGCCCAGTTCTGGAGCCCTCACCTTAAAAT
This sequence comes from Neoceratodus forsteri, assembly GCA_016271365.2. NCBI lineage: Eukaryota > Metazoa > Chordata > Ceratodontiformes > Ceratodontidae > Neoceratodus > Neoceratodus forsteri. The sequence goes on from CM057451.1 coordinate 424,646,393, forward strand.
GACATGGATTGGCTGGAGGTGGTACAGCAATATGATAATTGGGAAGTCCTATGAGTAGCAATTTGGTCATTGAAAATGTACTGGCTGGAGACCAGAAGGGGGATGGTGGAAACCTTAAAATTTAAACCTTCAGGTTCCCACAACAAAGTGAGCCAAAAGAAATTATGCAGCAGGAGCACTGGTATGACAACTTGAGGGCATGACTGGAAGCTGACAGGAGGAAGGTGTAGAATGGATGTGAGAAAGTATTGTTTTACTCAAAGGGTGGTGGAACTGTGGCAATGCCTGACATCCAAGGCTGTGTGAAACAAAATCATGGGGTGCTTCAAAGGGCTTGGGGCAGAATGAGAGGAATACTGACTACATGTAGAGATGAAACTTGGGAAAAGAACAAGGAAGATTGATGTGGAGGTTAAAACCCTGCATTGATGCAAGGTCATGGGGTTATGCAGGAACCAATGGTCATACTGGATGGACCACTGGTATTTTCTGCTGTCACTGTCTATGTTTCTACATTTCTATGTGACTACAGCACTTCTGCTGACTGTTTGCTGGTATCAGTCACTTAACTGACCTATGCTTTCTATATGTGCACTTTATTTATTTCCTTACAGTCAGATAAGCAGCCTGGGTTTGTCTGGTAGAGGTGAATGCTGCAGCTATGATTCTCTTCTCTAAAGTGGGTAAGTAATAGCCCCACCCTAGAACAAACATTATTAAATTGTGCAGCATATAACAACAGGAATCTCAATTTGATCATTTCTTATTGTATCATCAAAGGGTATCATTTGGACACTGAGCCAGAGGAGACTGCACAAAGAGAACAGAGAACTGGAGCAGCAGCACTCACCCCTAAGATCCAAACCAAGGCTGCTGCTCCATTTGTAAATGAATGAGCTAGAAAGATGCTGCAGAATGATTTAAAACAACTACAGACAGCTGGATCTGAGCACCTCTTTTCAGCATTTTAGTCTATGTCAAAGACACTCTGCATTAGTTCAAAAGTGGCTTTTAAAATACTTAACATTTTGTAAGCTGAATGCATCTTGTCAGCTTATTGAGTCAGAATAGCTCACACAGTTGTAAAACTGAAAAAGGGAACAAAATAAACTTATACAGCCCCCACCAAAATACAATGTAAAATTCACAAAGTATAACTGTCATGCAATGGGATCAAAGCTACTGACCTTAAATATTGAAGCCCCAAATGTTAAATATATTGATCCTGTGATGCAGGAAAAGGTATTTTTGTCCCCCTTTTCAGTATTCAGCTTGCAAAATTTTGGAGTATTTTAAAAGCCACTTTCTTAACTAATACAGCATGGTTCTTTAACATAGACTGAAACACTATTAGAACCTCCACTCCGTTTTCATTCAACAGGTCTGTTTTTAGTCCTAGTTTTCGAAGAAAGAAAGGGTGACCCTATGCTTGTGGTACCAACAATCTGATAAGCTAACATGGGTATAATCTGTAATAATGCAAGTAAAAACACAGAGACACCGCAACTCTGCACTTTATTATGTACTTTCATAATCCCAATGTTTCAGCTATTACAAGCTGCTAGCAAATACATTCTATTGTAGTTCTTTATAATTGTAATCACCATATGCTAATACTTCTGTAACGTCTATGCTTATTGGTAATAATTAGCACATATCATGTATGCAGACATCTGTAGATTGATATCTCATTTGGGTTGCAAACAAGTGCATGCAGATTTTGAGATTATGTTTCTTGGGGACGGGCAGTGCCTGTTGCACAATTAATCTCCATCTAGCTGTTTTATTTTTTTTTCATTTTGCATTGCCTGGTGCAAAGCACATCTCGATAGCCTGTCAGCGAAGTACATGTAAAAACATCTGAGAAATGGTTGCCAAAATCTATCACTCTGATTGGTCACTACAAATCGTTGTTTGGTGTGTTGTTCCACTAAAATCCTACTCACAGGCAGCTGAAATTCCAACACCTTTATGCCCACATTCCATAGGTTTATTAGAGCACAGCCCACACATTTCTTTACTTATTTAACGTTATAGAAAGGGCTGGGAATTTGCTGAGAGGCACCATAACCTGTGTCCTTAGAGTCATAAACTGCATACCTAGTAGTTTTCTGGCAAACTATATGCAACACATCCAGATATCTATGCCTCCCAGTCCCAAAACATTGGAATAAATAAATCAAATTGTACAGCAACCAACATGAACCCAAAAGGACAGATTTTGAATTCTTATTTTGTTATTCTGGTAATCAATCAATCAATCAATGTTTATTGAAAACAAACTGAGAGCAAGAGCTCTGTTTTACAATTGTGTCGAGTACAAATAGACATCGACTGCACAAAACAATGAGTTACATACAGTGTCAATGCATGGATACAGTAAGTGCTCAGCAAAGTGAATTGATTTAGCTATAGCAGTCGACTGGGAGTATAGTAGGTTATATATACAAGACTTAAATTTGTTTAATGTAATTATGGTGGCCATTTTACTGTTTTAGTATGGTATCCCATGTATGTGGGACAGTGGCAGTGAGAATGTGTTTTCCAGATATAGTGTAAATTTTGGGCAGATTATAAGTGGGCAGTTTGGAGGATCTGATGTTGTATGTGGTATGGGGTTTTGGAATTACTTTGAATAGCAGAAAGGACTGGAGTGTGTTTGTTACAAATATGTATACATAGATATACCAGTGTGGTTGCCTACAGAGATCAGAGATGTCCAGCCCACTGCATTATATCAGTAAAAGTGAATGGGTTCTCCATGGTAGACCTGTTATGAACCTGAGGGCATTGTAGTCAAGAGGGTTGAGCTTTCCCAGGAGGGACATGGATGCATTTCTATATACAATATTCAGTCTCCAAAATCCAGTTTGATTAGGAATAAGGAGCAGACCAGATTTTTCTGAAGGGGAGGTTAAAAATGTTTTATTTCTGTAAAACAACCAGTAGGCCTTTCGGTTTGTTGGACAGGTATAGGATATGTGGGTTGAATGTTAGGTGTTCATCTAGATGGATACCTACAGGTATCTGTAGATTCAACTCTAGTAATTATTGTACCTGCTAAGGTTTTAGTGAGAGAAGGGTAGCAACTATTTCCTTTTTGGAGAACGGCATCCACTGCATTTTCTTACTTAAAGGAGAAGTTTCAGTTCAGCTGATAGAATAGAATTTGCTTTGGATTATGTGCAATGCTATGATAATATCCTCGTGTGTGTACAAATTAGTGTCTTCAGCATATAGAAATAACTGTGTGTTCTTTGAGTTGTGCTTAGATAGGGTATTGACGTTAAGTAGAAAACAGAAGAGGCCCAAGGACAGATCCTTGGGGGAATTCATTTATTGATGTGTCTGCCATGTCAGAACAGTGATCACCAGCCCAAGCACACTGTTTCCTTGAGTTCAGGTAGGTTGTGAACCATAGCAGTGGGCCCATGCCCAGATCTGAACTTTTGAGCCTGTTTAGTAGAATAGTGCGGTTGACAGTTTCAAAAGCTTTTGACAAGTCTAGAAAAAAAATTGCAGGGGAAGTAGTTTGTTCTCAAAAGCATCAAATATGTCGTTGGTTACCCTGGACACTACATTTGTCATGTTGTGCCCTTTCCTGAAGCCCAATTGATCTTGGTATAGCACCTTAAACCTAGTGAGGTATGAGGTCAGTTACTTGTGTACTAATTTCTCCAGAATTTTTACTATGGTAACAGTTTCAGACTGAGTCAGAATGAAAAGACAGAACAAGCAAGGAATAGGAGAAGCAGCACTTATCACCAAGAGCTAAGCCCAGGCTGCTGCTCCATTTAGAAATTGTTCCTGGTCATAATGTTGCACACTTAATAGCGTATGGCATTATGGAGAAACCGGACCTGTGCACTCCCGAGTTGGACCCCGAGTCAAGAATCTTTAGTGGGGGTCTGGGGGTGCAGGCCCCATAATGAGTGGTGTGGAGGCACCACCCCACAGAACAAAGACATGATGCCTCATGGCATTAATCATGCAGCGTTATAGTGCCATGCAGCATCATGTCTTGTGACATAATGACCCCGTGCTTTTGAAATAAATAGATAAACTGTAAAACCAAAACATGATGAAACAAATGACTAAATAGTAATATATATGTATGCAACAAGAGGAATTACCAATTGAGTTGCCATTCTACAGATGAAGTGAAAATGGGATGTCTAAATTGAAGTTGTGCTCAAAACAGCTGACAAGCAGAAAAGTGAGGAAAAGTGGTCAGGAGCAAAATATAAAGGTACAAGTGAGAAACAAAAGTTGGTTCAAACTTCTCTAGTGAGTGCACCTCCCCTAGAGACTCTGACGATGCGTGAACATGCATGCTACTAAATTGATTTGTTGGGGAACAAAGGCAGGGAAGAAGCAGCACAGAAATAAGACAATTTATAGTTCTTTTTTTTGTCATGCGATGTAACCATGCATGGAGAGAAGTCAAAGGAAATACAGAGAAAATGGCACAGAAAGTTGAAATGGTAAATCAGCTAAAAAGAAAATAAATCTACAGTGCCCTTTAAGGTTCATAAGTACTCAAACTCTAAAATTATTCCACCAGCTCTACGATCACATTTAATGCAGAGGGCTGTATCAGGTGACAGTACACAGATTCTTGCCGCATAGCTTCTCAGTTCTGAAATGACTGCTGAAGAGGAAAGATCTGTGTTACTTCTGCTGCATATTTTGAGGCTTTTTGAGTCTGAAGTTGTAGTTGTTTTGCTGATTAAGAGGCAAAAGAGCTTTTATCTCTAGTTTCAGTGCTGAGGCAAATGTATTGCTGCAGTTTTTAATTTCTTGGTAGGACTATTTCATAACAGTCTTACTGTTATTCTCTGTAATACTCGTAGGATCTAATTGTGTTATTTTCTTAGAAAACAAAATCACACCATGGTGGACGAAGTAAAGCTTGGAGGATGTTGAAAAAGTGCTGGTGTGTCTAGTGTTCGTGGATCTTTGACAATGGCATCAGGTCAAGGTGCACAGGGTGCTTGGGAAGGTGCTAGCAGTCAGCGCACAGTCACTGACACACTCAGATCCAGTGGACGCGTACTTTCAGCTGTGCCCTATGTCATGTCAGTGTCAACAGGAGTTGTCATCATGGCTTCCAGGTTTGTTTGTTTTGGTTTGCAGTGTAGTAGTCCTGCAACAGGTGTTGCTTAGCATGCAAAACTGGCAAGAAAAACTATCATGGATGTTGCTGAGCTAATGTTTCAGCCCCAGTACTCTCAGAAGAGGAACATTCACAGGAGTCTTAGGCACTGTCTCAGGAACTGTTAGGGATTAGGAGCGATGAGGGTGTGCATCCAATGGCAGTCAGTAAAATGAAGCTTAGTGGATCCAGGCCATTAACTGTTCTGGAAGAGGAGGAGAAGGAGCTGGAGCACAGTGTGCATGATATCAAGGCTGAGTAGGAAGAACAGGACGGACTAGCATATCCGCTATTGTAGAGGTGGAAGAGGAGGGTGGATAGCAGATGAGGAAGAGGAGGCTAGGGATAATCTGGTTTTAGTGTCAGTGCCAGAAATGTCAAGTCAAATATCAGTGATAATAGTGATGATGAAGGTGATGATGACTCAGTAACATGAACCTACTTAGCATCCTCCCCAAACATCTGTAGAAAAAAAAAGTGTTAGCACAGGTAAAGGAAAGCAATCACTCTTGTGCCTCTCCTCTCATAAGGAACAATCAGATGTTAGGTGAAAGGGACCACAATGTAAAAGGTACATGGGGATCAGCAGCAGTAGCAACAGGAAATCATCGTGCTCACCCCATGCCTTGATCTCATCTGCCCTGTAAAAAAAAACAAAACAGTGGAGTGTTGGCAGCATGTCCTTGTGTGGGATATTTTCTCAGTGGATCAGGGTGATGACATATGTCTGTTTGAATATATACAAGGCAGGGATTAGCAGGGATAGGCAGAACACACTATGGCACAACTGATAAGCATACCTATATGGAAAGCATTCCATTCACTGGGCAAAGCATAAGCATCTGGCACCAATGCCCATTCTGATTTGATACCTGAAGAGTCTGAAAAGAGGATCATGGTGATGTAACATTTAACCCTTTACTGTGTTCCACCTAGAAGCTGGAAACAGTCTGCTGAATCAGAACCCTCTTCCTCGTGTATGGTTAGTGTTATCCACTGTATCCCCACTGTCAGACAATCAGCCATAGCAGTGAGCACAACTGCTAAAGCATGTACAGCAACTTCCTTCATCATTTGCCCTCTCCCAAACTTAAACAACCAGGTATTAAGTCTGCATTAACCAAACACACCAAATACCACTGTAACCACCCTGTCTTAAAACAGCTAAACACTGCTGTTGCAAAGATGCTGACAATAGACCTCCTGCCATATTCCTTTGTTGAGAAACCTGAGTTTCTACAACTCATGGAACAATCTTCTCCCAGATACAAAGTGCTGAGTCACACTTATTTCTCCACCAAGGCTGTTCCAACACTTTATAATGACCTCATGTGCATTCAGTAACATGCATTGCCCCACTCTGCTGTTCCCAGCATCCACCTAAGCACAGATATCTGGATCAGTGTCCCATCGTCCTCTATCAGTTTTGTGTGCATTACAGCTCACTGGGACCATGTTCCTGCTGTTTATGCCCTGCAGTTATGCCCATTGTCTATTTGCCCTCTGAGAATTGCCAGTCTAGTGGAAGTCCTTGTTAGCATACCACACTGATCATGCAGAAGCATGCATGGCTCCAGTACTTCTGCCAGAATACTGACCCAACATAATGAAGCTATTACATCCTGGCTGAAGCCACATGGCTTCAATGCTGGCTTCCTTGCAAGTGACAATGCACAGAATGCTACAAAAGCAATCAGTGATAGCTGTTTGTATCATGTCCCATGCTTTGCACATTCTTAACCTGATTGTGAAGGCCTTTTCAATCATGATGCAGTCAGTAGCATGTTGACTATCAGTTACAAAATCTGTATTCATTTCAGTTGCTCCCCACTGGCACAATCAGAGCTCAGTAGCATACAGAATGCCAATGGAGTTCACAACACTGGCTGAAGACTGATCTTGTGACATGCTGGAACTCAACTCTTTACATGCTTGAGAGGCTATTTGAGCAGTATAAGCCAGTCAGTGACTAAGTTATCCAAATGAATCATAATGAAACACTGATAGCCATTTCACTGAGTCCACCCCAGTGGATGTTTATTGATAGTGTTGAGAGGTCTAAACCTCACCTTCAGATTCTTGACGATATTGGGAATGCAAGCAATCACAAACACGTTGCATTAGAGTAATAAACAAGTTTATTACTACCAAAGGATAAATCACAGTTGCCCTAAGCAGTTTTACCAATACGAACCAGGAGCCAGTGCTAAGCATTCCCTACACCTCGAGGTTTCTCTATAGTCTCTTAGGGTCTCTCGGGTCTCCGAGTGTAAAGCTTGTGAATTACATTATTATACCTATGATAATTACTATGGTTACCAAAAGATAGAAACATTTCTAGTTACAGAGATGAGCCCTATTGGCTAATTAAGGTGGCTCCACGGTCCAAGATAACATTATACAATTTCTGTAAAGTTATCAGTTTGAGAACAAAGAGTTCTTATACAGAGTCTTACATAACTAAGTGTAGTAGTACAAATCACCAAAAGATGGCAATGCCGTCTTACATATAATAATTACTTCAAGGACAGGTGTCTTGGCATCTGACAAGTAAGAAATAACAGAAAATACATGGTAAAATATATGTGTTTTAGCAAGCAAAGTGGATTACAACAATATGTATTCATATCCTGACATCTACTCTTATATGGTAGATACCTTTAGCCCTAAATATTAGTATAACCTATGCTTAAGTATTAGCTGTCTATGCTGTACCTCTGAGGGTACCAATTAGGGTGCAGGGACCTCGTGTAACAATAGTGTTGTCCAGATCCTCCGACCATTTAAACATGCTACACAAGTTCCTACCTCTGAAAATGCCTGACTGAGCTACATTATACCACTGCTGCATGTACTCTGCCAGGCAGTGGTTAATGTCAGAGATCAACATGAATTGTCAGCAGATTCTGTAGGAGTAGAGATGGCTAACTGGATCATGTAGCTATCTGATAATGATCCTAGGGTGATTCACATTAACACCTCTGAGGCATACATCCTGGTCATCTTGCCAGATCCTTGGTACAAACATGGAATGGTGGCACTTCTTCCAGCTGGTAAGTCTGATGTGGATCACTGTGTTGTGACCTTTCATGGTAAAGTTCAAAACTGGCTGATGGTAAAGCTTTCAGAGAAAGCCAGAACCAGGAAACAAACTTGAAGGAACAACAACCCCTATGAAACCATCCTCCTCGCCATTCTCCTCTACTGTGTTTTCTGCTTCCCTCATCCTCATGTAGCAGTGGCACACCTCCTCTGTGGTCCATGCTGCAGTAGGTTGGTGTTTCCACACACAAACAAACTGATGGCAAGACACAAGTTCAGTTTTCTGCCTCCCATATGGTTCATTCATACTTGGATGACACAGAGCAGCTGAGCATTGATGAGGACCCATTAAAGTATTGGAGAACTAAACCTGAAATCTGGCCTGATCTTGCAGCTCTGGCAATTGGTATGTTACCTGCTCCTGTTGCAGTGTCCACTCAGAAAGGGTATCTAGTGCTCTGGTGCCATTGTCACAGATCAGCAAAGCTACGCTATGACAGGAATATGGAGTACCACACATCCATAACAATGAGCACACATTTCCTCATACACTAATACAAGTTATCATCTGCAAGATATTATGATCCTTCTGAAGAAGGTGGTGTGAGCATGACTCTTCAAAGGAAGAGCAGCGTCTGCCAATGTCATCTGATGATGAAGACACAATTGAGGGGTCTGAGTTCTTCTTATTACAAGACTTAACACATATTCTGCAACTCTGTCAGTTGCAAAATCTTTATTATTTGGTATAACTTGGTTATATGTGTCTGCAGTTAGCAGAACAAAGAAGCTTATCATCAGGAGTGAAGTGTGACAGAATTGTCCTAAACTGCTGATTCATATATTGCAAGTGAGATGTTGTATTAAAACTTCTGTTGTCCAAACACAGCAGTAGCTGTAAACGTTCCAGTTGGCTACTGTTCAGGCACACTCCCCAAAATACAAAACACCAACATAATTTTGGCAGACACTGTTAATTGTCCCCAGATCCCACCCAGTGAAAACTCAGACAAAAGATGTGTGGGTGCCCAGTTCAGCAATTAATTTACTTATATCATTTTTACAATTCACAAATTCCGTATATCTGATATTTACATACTGATACTAATCACCATATACCATACATACATACATAACATGTTCAATACTCTTTGTAATCTATTTACATGATATCACGTCCAATTTGTTGTAAAATCATTAAAATCATTAAACTTTCCTTCTCCCCCAGATGTACACCTGGGTTCTTCTTCTTCTTCCTCTTCCTTCTCTGCCAGGGTCTGAGCATACACTCGTACCCTTCCATCTCCTTGGTATGTCTGGGGTCTTTTCTTATTAATTCTTTTATTCCTCACTGCCCTTCTTAACCTCCCCTCCCTTATTTTTCCTATTTTCTCCCTAGTTCACTTTTCTCCCTGCCCGTACACCTCTGGCAGTGCTTAGCTTCTGTGCTTCACCTGTCACAAAGCTTCCTTCCTTCTCTTCCTTGTGCTCCACCTTCAATGGGAGGTGGAGGAACATCTCCAAAGCAAAATTTGTGAGCTCTCCTCTCTTGCATCCCTTATATACCTTTATTGCTCATCCCTCTCTCTGTTTATCCACAGCCAAATGTCCACTGCCACCTCATAATCCATAACTTCATAGCCCTTCCCTCTTCTGACCTCACCTAGCTCCACCTCCTTCCCTCCCTTCACCCCTCCCCTGTTCCTGCTTCAAAACCCTGACCCTCTCTCACATTGTCCTTGGTCTGCTGACAATGTGGTCTGCCCTAATGGGGCAAACCACTTTGTCCCCAGATCCTACCAATGAAAACTCAGACAAAAGATGTGTGGGTGCCCAGTTCAACAAATAATTTACTGATATCATTTTTATAATTCACAAAATTCCATATATCTGATATTTACATACTGATAATAATCAACATATACCATAGCATAACATTTTCAACATTCTTTGTATTCTGTTTACATGATATCACTTCCACTTTGTTGTAAACTCATTCAAATCATTAAACATTCCTTCTTCTCCACCAGATGTACATCTGGGGTTGCTTCCTCTTCCTTCTCTTCCGGGGTCTGAGTGTACACTTTTACACCTCCATCATCTTGGTATGTCCAGGGTCTTTTCTTATTATTGATTTTATTCCCCACCACCCTTCCTAACCTCCCCTCTCTCCCAAATTTTCCACTAGGCCACCTCCTGCTTGTGATGGACAGTGGCCTTCCCCATCTTTAAGCTAGTTTTACTGCATCCAAAGCTCAATTACATCTGTTATTTCTGAATTAAAGAGGACCAGACCCAAACCCGAGAGGTGCACTCCATCCCTCCTATAATATTTGTCCACATGCTCCTCTATGCACCTTGGTATTGTTAGACCTCCATAAGTCATAAATAACTACCCACCCTGGTGTTCATGTGCCTTCTGGCCTTCCCCACTGCTTTATGGCTATGAGCATGTCTCCATACCCTTCTGAGTATCATATCTGACCATACCAGATAAACCTCTGCCACCATTCCCAAATTTTATTTAAGTCCTCCTTTATCTTGAAAAAATGTCCAACCAGGGTCTGGTCCCCAAGTCGTTCCCCATTAGGTGAATGATAAGCATGTCGGGGCATCTGTGTTGCCTTTTTCATTTCCGCACTAGCAGTAGCAACTGCACCATCTCATTCCTTTCTGTCTTTCCATATAAGTTTCATAATCCATGTATTAAAATTGCATCTCAACAAAATATTAATAATATGCAGGCACTTGATCAAAATCAGTGCTACTGATGTTAAAGCATCTCAAAATGAAGATTCCATTAACACATTACAGGCTACCATCAGGGAGCAGGACAGAGTTATTAGGAACCTTCAGGACAAAATAGATGATACTGAAAATAGAAACAGACGTAACAACCTTAGATTTCGGATTTCCTGAAGGTGTTGAACTAGGAGACACCAGTGCTCTTCTAACTCATGTACTTCCTTCTTTGCTTAAATTACCAGCCGGCCAAGACCTAATCATCGAGAGATCTCACCGCTGCACAAATCCGAGGCCTGGACCCGACCAGAAACCCAGGCCCATCATTGCCAGATTTCTAAACCACACACATACTGAACTGATTCTTCAAAAGCGAGGCAATTAGGTGCACTTACTTGGCAAGAAAACAGAATCCTAATTTTCAGAGACTATTCTAAGAATTATCTAACAAATGAAAAGCTACAACCACATTAAAACAATCCTTCATCAGTGTGGAATTAAGTTTGCACTTCGTTACCCTCACCAATGCGTCTTTTTTGGATAGATTCTACCAGAGATTTCAGTACCCCAGAATCTCTCTCTGAATTTCTGAATTGGACACAGCCGCACTTACATTGCCTTGCGATGCTAATGCAGTTCATTCCTGCTCCAGCACAACGCCCTCAATTACAATGTCTTGCCCTTCCTGCTGAAACTGTCCTTCAGGTCCCTGAGAAATCTGCAGCCATCATATCTGCCACTGTAGTTCCTGCCAGAAGCTCCGCATGCATACAAGAAAAAAAGCATCTGGTTCTTCTCTAAATAATAATACCTGCTGTTTAAATAATCTTCCACCTCTCCAGCTTCCCATGTGGAGCGTCATCAGTTTTCTACTCTTACCTTGTCTAACAAATTCTCCCTACTCCAAGAACATCTGCTCCAAGAAGATCTGCACTCATCTACGGAGGATCTGAGACAGACTGTATCCAACCCTTTACTCAAGACCAGAAGAAGCTCTCAATGGTAATGACTCTCGATTCTTCCTGGGCTGATCTTGTCCAACTCTCCTTTAAATCATCTGAACCACCCAAAAGAAAGGAGAAAAAATCGAAGAGCAAGGCTACCTGAGGCTTTTCCCACTAAAAAAAAAAAAAAAAAAAATTGTAATAAATACTATGGCCCATAATTAGATGTGATAAGCAGTTTCTCACAGAATCCCTCTCTACACCACCTTACTCGATTCCTTGGGTACATTTACCATAAAGTGCAGTCTCTATCGCACCAACAGGTTTAGACACTTAAATGCAGTAAATCACTATAGCTGCTGAGAAGCCTGTATCTGTCTGTGGAGGTAAGCCAATTGACACTGGAGGTATTTAATCTATCGGGAATTACTCTCAATGTATTCAATGGAAAAAAAATAAATGAGAGAAAGAATAAATATTACAATGTTTGTAAGATCTCTTCTAATTAATCCTTGTGTGGTGCCAGACATTAGTATATATAATTGCTATTTACACTCTAATTTTTCATAAGCTTTGGTGCCACCATGTGGTCAGATGCATATATACATATATATAGAGTCTGTATTTCGTATCAGTGTGCCCTTAACCCTACTATTATAGCATTTTCCACATAAATCCTATCATTTGGAGTGTGGAGGATGATTAGACAAATACTCTAAAATCATTTACTTATTTAATATTTATTTTGCATCACTTCTGGTATGTAGTGCATCAGGTGCATTCCCATTATATCTCACAGATTTTGCACCAAAGTATGCTTCAATTGTATTTCTATACATTGAGTTTTCTGCCTTTCACATTATTCTTCATCCATTTTCTTCCAAATCATTGGAACTTACAAAATGATTCCACAATACACTGATGCACTATGAACCTATAGTATATACTGCATTCCTAACCTAGCTTATGTGGATTAATACACATCGGGCATCTTTTATCTGGCTCACACTGTTTCAGCATTATCTGCCATCATGTTGGTATACTTTATTTAATATTGGACTTATTGCTAGGTCCAAGCTAATTCATTATGTTTGGAATTTAACACTATTACATAATTATCCTTTTTATTTGGTAGAAATGATGTTTGTTTTTTCCAGGGTAATGCTTTAATTACCTTAGCACAAATCTCAATTACACTTCATTAATATACTGTTATATAAAGTTTAGTATCTTAAGATTATAGGGTAAACCGTATCTTGAGATTCACTAATTACTCTACAAACCTAGTAGTGTAGAGTGAGAGTCCTGGTATATTTACGACTCTTATTGCTCTGCATTCATAAAGTTTCAAATTATTATTCTTGTTACTGAGTTTATACTAACGTTTGTTAGTTCTAATGTTTAATTACTTGATATTCTTATCTCTATACTCTCCCTCTGCGACACAAAATGAATACAAAACTCAATCATCTCGAACCCATACAAGTTAAGGGCCCTGCATGCATTTGTTTATTATATATATTTAGCTTTTGAATCTGTGACATCCTCCAAATTAATGGTATTGAGTCCTCATTCCTATTTGTAACTAATTACCTTATATCCTAGTACCATGAGTGATCTAATCTTACATTCATGGAATGTCAAGGACTCGACTCGCCTTGTAGACGTAAGCAAGTACTTACCTATCTTAAAAAGCATAAATACATATTGCTTTCTTACAAGAAACTAAACTTTTATCAGAGGATGTCAACAGACTTAAAAGGGACTGGTCGGTCAAGTATAAGCGTCATCTTCTCCATCCAAAAAACATGGGGTTGCTATCTTAATACATAAATCTCTTAATTGGCCCCATAAAAATCATTAGAGACCGGATGGTAGGTGGATTATAACCTATTAAACACCACAGTAGGTCCGCTTATGTTTGTGAATGTATATGCACCAACTTTGATTCACCCATTTTCTTCCATAATCTATCCCAACAAATTATGATTAATAATAAAAATAATTCAACCTATTCTTATTGGTGGTGACTTTAACTTAGCACTACAAGCATATTTAGACAGAAGTAACTCATCACATGATGCCACCCCGTAGTATTAATGCTCTATCAATGCTTATGAAGGATTAGGTCTCTCTGACATTTGGAGACTACATCATCCCAGACAACGAGATTACACCTTTTATTCCTCTTTACATAAATCATATAGTAGGATTGATTATTGGTTCTCTTCTCCCTCATTACTGAAAAAATTATTGATACATCGATTCTCCTATTGTTATATCTGATCATTCCCTATCAGTTTGCATTTACTCTGGGGTCCACCTTCTTCTAAATCCCCATCTTGGCGTTAGACCCACTTTTACTCAGAGACCCTGAATTCACTCCTTAGATTAAAACCCAGATTCAAGATTTTCTTTCTATTAACGATACTCCAGATATGTCTCAAGGTACTATCTGGGAAGCATTAAAGCCACTATTAGAGGTAAAATTATTAGTTATGCAGCGCATAGAAAGAAATTAAGAGAACAACAATTAGCTAATTTAGAAAAATCCTTAAAGAAAAAGAAACCCAATACTATAAATTAAATAAACCCAATCATAATTACAGCTTCATCTAGAAATTCTACAATTAAGAATTAAAATTAACGAGTTGATATCCAGGAAAGCTGAACTTGCCCTTTTAGGATTAAACACGGTTATTGGGAACAAGGGATAAATCGAAAGTTGCTCTCTTACCAGCTAAAACTCAACAGATGCAGAGACATATAGCAGGTCTAAAAGATCCATCAGGTCAGACACACACAGACAACCTTTCAATCAATGCGTATGCAATCCTTTTACCATCAACTATACTCGCAACCTAATACTACAAATCCCAACCTAATACAACATTTTTGGAAAATTGAATCTACCCACCTATCCCCTCAGGACAAAGCTGTGCTTGATAAACCAATCACTTTACAGGAAATCCAAACTGCTTTATCATCATTAAAACGGTAAAGCACCTGGCAGTGATGGGTTCCCTACTGATTTTATAAAACCCTATCTGACACTCTTTGTCCTGTATTAGTCAATGTATTCCAAGAAGCAACCTTAATAAAGAAACTCCATGCACAATGACCGAAGCCATCATAACAGTTTTACCAAAAAGACAAAGACCCTTTACTTCCTTCAAACTATAGACGATCTCACTTCTTAATACTGATGGAAAAATCTTTGCCAAATTATTAACTCTCTGCTTAGAATCTTTAATGACTAAACTCATCCATACTTCTCAATCAGGATTTATCAAAATAGAAACAGTTCCTATCATCTTCGCTCATTACTCAATTTAATTCACAAAGCAAAAACTCTTAAAACCCTGCAGCTGCAATAGCCATTGACTTTGAGAAAGCATTTGACTCTCTCAATTGGGAATATCTATATCAGGTGCTATCTCATTTTGGCTTTACAAAACTGTTTGTGCTTGGATTCAATTATTGTATACCTCCTTCAGCTCGAGTTCTCACAAACTCTATTTTGTCCCCCTCCTTTTACTTAGCAAGAGGCACCAGACAAGGATGCCCTTATCGCCTTCATTGTTTATACTTGCCATGGAACCTCTTTCTGTGTCCCTCGTCAATCCAGTGCAATTAAAGGCATTACTATTAGTAACTCTCACTATACTTCACTCTCATATGCAGATGATCTCCTTATTTTACTTGAAAACCTCGAAAGTTCTGGGCAACCTTAGTTAAACTACTGAATGACTTCACCTCCCACTCCAGACTAGCTCTAAACCTTAACAAATCTGAAACGCTACCACTGAATACCCTTTGTAGTCCCTCAAGAACAACTCATTAGGCTTTCGTTGGGCCCCCAAGGTATATCTTATCTGGCATTCGGATCACCCGACATTGAATAAATTATGGGATGCTAATCTTTCCCTCTGTTAACCAGTATCCAAACAACACTTGATAGATGGAAGCTACTTAAACTTTCTTTTAATGGTAAATTTCCGCCATTAAAATGTCAATAACTCCTAAAATATTATACCTATTTTCCAATATCCCTTTGATACTTCCTCTAGTTTTCTTACCAAAATAGACAAAATTATCGGCAGCTTCATTTGGGAAGGCAAAATCCTAGATTTAGTCGTAATAAACTTAGATCCCATTGGTCAAAAGGTGGCTTTGGCCTTCCTTGGTTCAAGCCTACTTATGGGCTTTCCGTACATCTCAAACAATTAAATGGTTTAAAAGACCCAACATCCAGTCTCCTTTATGGGTCAATATGGAAACATCCTTATGTCCTGGTAAAGTGGCGACTTCTTTCCTTTATAACACCTTACCTCTTCTTTAAAGTCTCACCCTACCATAGCTGCTTCTATATTCTATTGGAAAATCATTCACAAAGCATATTAAATCTAACCCCAAACCCTTAGCTTACACTCCCATCTGGGGTAACCACATATCTCTTGATAATCACCCCATTTTTGTTGTACCTTGAAAAATAAGGGTATTCTCTTTTGCAGAATATACTTGAACCCAAGTCATTAAAGTTAAAATCTTACACCGACCTATGAGGCATATGGAATCTTCCCCATCAGGATTTTTGGAAATATCTACAGCTTCGTACCGCTTTCAACTCTTACCTCACACCCTTCTCTATCAATTCTCTGTATGATAAGCACATCTCTAAATGGATAAAAACAACATCCAATTTAAATAGCACTGTTTACAAAGATATTTGTGATATCCTTCCTGACTACTCTGTCAATGCTAAAAACAGATGGAGTACTTTGCTACAATATAATATCACCAATGCACATGGTCCAGATGTTGGCTCTCCTGTCACAAATCTTTTAATGATAAACACAGTTCCCTCATTCAAACCAAGATCCTTCATTTGTGGTACAGAACTCCTGTTGTATTACAAAAATGGGTTTATTGAACAATAACAATTGCTGGCACTGCAGTTCCCCCATGGGGATTTATTGCATATCTTATGGCACTGTCCCTCATACAAAAGATTTGGCACTGTACTCACAGATTTGCAAATGAAAGTGGTAGGTCAACCTTTTACACTAGACCCTAAACATTGCATTCTTGGTATTTTAATCACCGTTTTATAAAATTTCATATTCGAGAGCAGATGGTTAAATATACTCTTCCTTCAAGTTAAACGCACAATCCTCATGCATTGAGATCCAACATAATCCCTACCCTTCCGGTATCATTAACCAACTATTGCAATATGCCTCTCTGGACCGTATAAATATATCTTGTCTGACCGACTCGTGTTATATAACAATTGTTGGCAGGGCTTTTTAATTTTTGGAATCAACTAAATCTTCCAACACCAATGTATGGACTTAATATATATGAATTTTCCCCTTTTACTGATACATCATTGTAGTCTTGCTTTTTCCCCGTTTTTATAGTTTCTCTCTCTCTTCTTAACTTTCTTATATATCTTTTCTTTCCTATACTCTGTTCTCAATCATTCTTTATTACTCCACAATCCTTTTACGAATGTACTTTTTCCTTTTGCAGCATCATATATAATTATGTAACATTTTAATATAAACCGTATCTAATCATACTATCCGCTTTAAGTTCACTACAAATGTCAAGTATATGCTAATTACATGACCTGTATTGTTTACTATATTTTAAACCAAAAGCTCCTTGTATTATTGTAGCAATGTTCTTATTATATGCTGCCTCAATTTCTTTAAAAAAAATCCTCACATTGTACTGTACTGTAAGAGGTTTGTCTGTATATCTTATGAAAATTAATAAAAAGTTTAACTGCATATAAGTTTGATGTGCTTGGGGCCAAGTACAGTTGCTACCTCCGAGCCTCATGGATGACCACTTTTGACCCAGTGCACAAACGAGTGTCCACAAATCCATACCGCTAGCCTCCTGTCTGACCCATTTAAAATCATATATCAAAGGCACCTGTTAGTGACTGTTTGTCAGTCCCCCTCCTTTTTGGGGATGATGCCCTCCCTCTTACTACTTTGTTAGTGATAAATGTGCCCTGCTTGTGGGGAGAGAAAAGAAAACATGGTTAATATCATCTTCAAGCATCATTCTGAGCATATCTCTTAAACAGCCCGATGCCCATCTCCTTATGCCCTAATAGCTCCTCCGATCCTCCTTGGGCCACCAGTTCTGATGCCACCCTATTCTGGAGGAATGCACCAAGAAAACACTTGGGTCCTCCTTAGGAAAAACATAATTTTGAGTATGGCTGTTGCCTGAGTGCACGTTACTGGAGACTAGTCCTCATGTATAAACAGCAATGGGTTTTGTCCTTTGGGCGACCCTTAGCATACGCTGACACACCTCCACCAGACAGATGGAGCTGATCCTATGTCTCTGCAATGTCAACCTTGCTTCCACTCCCACCTGGTCTGTCTTTGAGTGTCTTATGGTCAATGTTACCGTGTCACTGGCCCATACTGTGTCTTCCCACTGTAGGCCTGCTGAAGTGTCCCTTCTTCTGTGCCCTACTACCTCACTAACCCTAAAGGTGCCTTCATACATAGTGGCATACAATACTGAAACAACATGGCCTCACTGCTGTACCTATACAACTTGCCTAGTTCCCCATGATACCCACCAACAGAGGTTCTGTGATGGGCTTCCTGCTGTCCTTGGGCTTTTCTCCCACCCTTAGCCAACTTTGCATCATGTGCCTAATCAAGTTGGTCTTGGTGGGATTCTCCCATCCTTCAAACTGCAGACCTGCCAATCGCTGCAAGGTGGACCCCACTGATTGCATGTGCTGCTTTATTCCTCCCAGCCTGATACTACGAACTTCACTACTTGTTCCCCTGTCACCACCCCCACTTGCCTCAAAGCCATTTCCTTCTCTGAATGCCTGGAACGCCTTCCACTAGGCCTCATGAGTGTTCAGTGTTTGGGGCCCAGGAGCTGTGAAACAACAGCTCAGCTGCTGCAACGATCTTCCATCATTACCTGGAACTGTTGTTTGCCTGTGTTCTGCTCCTGGGTGATGGTACAAAACTTGTCCATCTGCAGGCAGGAGAGGCAATCAGCTATTACATTATCCATGCCATCTATGTGCTTACCCTAAATGACAGATCTAACAATAGCCCTGTAAAACCAACTGTCTCAGGACCTTCATTACCCTCTCGGACACAGCTCCCTCTTATTCAGGACATCTACTACAGCCCTGTTTTCATTCCATAATGTGACCCTCTGGTTCCTAAGTCCTTCCCCCATACTAACATTGCTACCCATATGGAGAAGATTTCTAGAAAGGTGATGTCCTTGGTGATCCCTGCCCTTGTCCATTCTGTGGGCCAGGCTATTGCAAACCACTTACCCCTAAACTAGGCCCCATCCCAAAACCTTCTGCTGCATCTGTATACAACTGCAAGTCTGCATTAAACATCCCGTCCTCCTACCAAGATGTCTTCCCATTGTAAGTCTGCAAGAACACTTCTCACACTCTGGATCCTTCATATTCCCTTTTGAGATATCCACCCAATGGTGTGGCCTGGATGCCCATGATGTTGCTCTAGCCAGGTATCATGTAAATGTATGACCTGGTGCTATAGCCTACATGCAAAATTCAGATAATCTCTGAGTTGCTGCACCTGCTAGAGCTGGACCCCACTTCTTGTCTTTGCCATCCTTATAAGAGATTTTAGCTTCTGTATTTTCTTGGCTAACAGACAAAAGGCTTCTTTCCATGTGTACCTTAATTCCCAGGAACTCCAGCCTCTGGCTGGGAGCCCTCCATCTTACCTGGGGCTAGTGGCACCCCAAAATCTCTACACATGTACCCAAATTCCTGCAGCATTCTTCCCATTTCAGCCTATCCTTCCCTATCAAGAGGAAGTCATCCAAGTAGTGTATCATTGTGCTGTATCCAAACTTCTGTTGAAAGGCCCATTGTAGCCATATGATAAACATTTTGAATGTAGCACAGGGCACTGAACACCCATAGGCATGGCCTTGTCAAAATAATAGAACCACCCCCAATCTGAAAGCCCAGAAAATCCCAGTCCTCTGGTCAGACCGGCAGAAGGAGAAATGCTGCTGTCTTTGCTAATATGTCCCCAGGTTGCTTGTAAGAGCCAGACCACTTCTTCTAATGTTGCATATGTCACCCTGCTGTCTTCCTCCTAATCTGATCATTCACCGAGTCTCCCTCTGGGTCTGACAGTTGATGAATCACCTAAATTCCCCAGTTGTTTTTGGGACCAAGCCCAGTGGAGGCACTCATAGCCTGGGAGGGGGCCTGGTAAATGTCCTTCCACCCTGCCTGCTGCTATCTCTTTGCAAATCTTCTTCACCAGGATATCTTCCCTCCCTTTTACTGACTTAAGTTACTGGACATTGTCCCTTCTTACTGCCCCTAATCTGCAAACTAAAACCCTTTTGAATCCTGTAACAAAATACTGGCCACCTCAGTATCCCTATAAGTATGGTGTGTCCGCTAGCCAAAATTTCCATTGCCTGGCTGTTCAACTATCCTGCTGTTCATTATAGAATGGTTGTCCCTCCCCCCCTGCCTCCTCCCTCCCTCACTGCTGGCCCTGAATCCTGAGTGGCCAGCCCAAAATGGCTGCCTTTGGTAGGTGCTAGGTGTTCCTTCTCCCAGGTTGTCCAGCATTTTGATGCCGGATGAGTACCTCCACACTTGGAGCATGCGTATGAGAATGGCAGGGGCCAGAAACAAAATGCCCTGCTGTACCCCAGAAGCATTTTGAAAACCACCCATCTGCTTGTCTCCCTTTCCCTCAGCACCAGGTGTCCCGGTGCAGATTTCCATCCATAAATCTATTTGCATGGTGTCCCTTCACATCCCTGAAGTGGGCCATCCTTTCCTAAACTTCTTGTCATATTTTAACCAGCTGCCCCCCTTTGATTTATATGCATTCTTTATGATTAAGGAGTATGTCAATAAAGGGTGGCCAATTCTGTTTGTTTCTCTATCACAATGGCCATGTAACGTGAAGCCTGTAGACCTTGTGTCCCGATTCTTGCCTTTCAAGTTTGTCATCCTCCTTTTCCAAGTAACACCATGGCTGCCACCATATCTTTTTCTCAAAGCTCTGTTTTTCCTCATACTTCTCCATATTGTCTATGTTTGTTAATGTAAATATGTTGATGTATTACCCTTCCAAATTTTTTCCTTCATGGCGATCAGAACATGGTCCCTATCCTCACCCTGGGGTACCTATCTCCCTCCCATCACCTTATCATTGCCCCATTTTCTGTTCCCATGCCTGTCTCCACCATTTTCATTCTTCTTAATGTCTCCAAAAACCTCTTCCAGCTGCCCCAAACCATTATTCCCATTGACTTAAACATTTGTTTGACATATTCTTTGACACTGCTTTCCACTGTGAAAACCAAATTACCTGGAATCTGAGGCTCCAGTTGTAGGCCCAGCACTGACAGTGGTGCTTGTGGTGGATTGTCCTTCATAGTGATGGGGCAGGAGGGCTCACCGGCATCAGAACTATGGTGGGCATAGGAGGCTGCTGTGGCTCAGGCAGAGTACAGGAGTGGTTGGCGGCAATAGTGCAGGCAACAGAGCAGGAGGTGGTACTGAGGAACTGTCACCAGTTTGATTGGCATGGGATCTACTGGTATCAGTGCAGGTGGGGCCCCTGGTGCCTTTTATTGTTCTCCTTTCTGCTATGCATCCTATCCACCTCCACTTCTCACCCCTCACTGGTGTGGATGGTTCAGCAGCTTCCAGCAACGTATTTGCCTTCTCCACCAATTCCATGACAGCCTGGTGGAACACCTCCTTGTTTGGCTTTGATTTCCTGGGTGCCATTATCCCTAGATGTAGGAAGACCTGGTAATATGAGGCAGAATAAACATTATCATCTCATCACCAACTGTGTTTCTCTTTTTTTTTTTGAAGGTGCCCAAAGAAACATATACTTTGACAGCAGATAAGGACCACTTTCTGCCCATTTTCCTACCTATTGAATAAATTGCCCCTGGACTGAAGCCTCTTCCCATCAGGCTTGGCATCTTCTTTATGCATGTAGCCCCCTTTGGTTGAGCTCCTGTGGTTGATGACCTCCAGTCTGCTGGCCTCTGTGGCCTGTCCCTGTAGGCTATTCCAGCTTTCCAAAAAACCTCACTTAAGCCTGAATCTGTTATAAATATGCTGCCAGGTATCTCCTTAGTTGCCACTGCCACCTGTAGCATGCCCGGATGGCTGGCCACCCTGTCGGAATAGTGCAGCTGGATTGCATGTGGCCTGCATGTCCTTCCCCATGTACCTCTCATCCGCTGCCTAAGATGGCAGTGCACCTCCCAAAAAATGGTGACCCGCCAGCTTCCAAGGCCCTTCTCCCATTTTCACCCTTGAACTCTCTGCCTCCTTTCTTCTGTCCATCCCCATCTGGGCTTCCTCTAGCAGTCCACCTTTTGCAATCTTCCATGTTTGGCAGGAGCCATGCTGCTCTGGGGTGCCTGCCCCACTATGTGGTCCACGTCCATGGCCCTCCCAAGCCTACAAAACCAGCCTTCCCAGTCCCGGTTCATAGGAAAAGTGCTGGCCGATAAAAAGCCACAGCTAGTCCCCTAGCATCTCCTTCCCTGGATTCCTTCCTCTCAGCCTCCCTTCCCTGCATTCCTTGCCTCTGGCCCTGCCAGGTGGTCCACCGCCTGGGCCACCCTCCTTGGTTCCACCAGAAATGGAACAAACAAACTACTCCTTTCATTTTTTACAGTCAAAGAGGGGGCATAGTGCCCACCAAACCAAATCCCTTATTTTGTCTTTGCCTTGCTCACATCTTCTCTGATGCCCCAAGTTCTCATCAGCATACCAGGTCCTTGGATCCTGTGGCATGACGTCAGACACCATGCCACACAGTCCAACACACCAGCCTTTCACCTCTCGATTTTGGCAAAAACAGCTCAAAAGCACCCTGTGGGTACAAGGTACCACCTGGTTAACCCCTTAATGGCATCACAAACACACTCTTCAAGTGGGCTGTGCCTGAGGGCTGATTCCACCACCATGGCTTAAAACACCAGGCCCATCCAGCCCTCTGAGAATCTGATCATACCAAATACAAACTTACAGTGCTTGCAATGGCATATACCCACATTGCTCTGCTGGCTCTGCTTAAACAACCTCCACAAAGATTACCTTAACCTAATATTAAAATCCTTACTAACTATGCTTCACAAAGCTAGTATTTTAACTACATATATATATATATATATATATATATATATATATATGTGTGTATAACATTTTTTAAGATAAGATCAGAACCAAACAGTAACAACTAACTAAAACCCCAACTGTCAAAAACGTTGCTATTAAAATTGCCTGAACTGGCGTGTTGCTTAGAGAAAATCTCCAAATAGCAAAATCTGTGAGCTCTCCTCTCTTACATCACCTTATATACCCCTATTGCTCATCCCTTTCTCTCTTTATCCCCAGCAAATTGTCCACTGCCACCAAATAATCTATGACCTCATACCCCTCCACTCTTCTGACCTCACCTAGCTCCACCCTCCATTGCCTCTCCTTCCACCCTCCAGTTCCTGTTTGAAACCTGAGCCTCTCCCCACACATTTTCCTGGGCCTGCTGACAATGGGGTCTGCCCTTGTAATGGTGCAAACCACTTTGTCCTTTACCATTTATCTAACTTTCTGCCACTGTTTTGTTAAAGAAAACAGTAGTTGCTGTAAATATCTCAACTGTCCACTGTTTAGGCTTCCCTCCCAAAATAAAAATAAAAACACAAAAATAATGTCGTCGGACATTGTTATTTGTTTTGGTGTTCATCTACTGTATGTTTCTGCTACTTTTTGTTTGAAAAAACAGCATTTGCTGTAAATTCCCAATATCCCACTGTTTTGGCTCCTCCTCAAAGAAAAAAAGAAAACACACAAAAATGTTATCAGACATTGTTATTTTCCTTTAGCAATCATCTGACTTTCTGCTACTTTTTTGTTTAAAAAGAGAATTTGATGTAAATTCCCCAGTTGCACACTGTTTAGTCTCCCTCCCAAAATTAAAACACCAAAAAAAGTCCATAAAATGTGTTGATTCTGCATATGCTTTCTATATGATGGATATAAGAATGCCAAGTTTACTCTATCATAATTGTTAATGTGGGCCTGTCATGCATCAGAGGCAGCAGAGTATGATATTCTGATTGTGCATCTGATCTGAATCCATCAGATGAAAGTAAAGCAATTATTGATCCAAATGCCACCAAGTGAAAAATAGATTTATGGCAATTGAACATTACTGCCCATTATAAATAATCTTTCTAAAACACCATTAAAATGCTGCATCTGCCAGTCCCATACTGTCTTACCTACTATACCATGAAAGTTGTGCAACTCTCCACTCACTGCACTGGCTTCAATTTATTTCCAAAATCCATCTTGCAAGTCCTGACCAGTTTGGTAAATCATGTCCACCTCCACTGCACCAACAAGTTACCATCCATGGCCCCCTGGGTCCCTCTGACCACAGTGCTGCTCACCTCTGCAGACTCTGTCCAAATGTATGTCTCTTTACTCCGACCAGGATGGGTACCTAATCAACCAGCAATGTAAAGTTTGAAAGATGTTGGACTGTAACAGGAAACTGAAGCGAATCAAAGGGCAGTCACACAATATGCTAATTGACCTTTTGTCAAACTTCAGACAGCAAGAAGAGACTCATAAGATGAAAGTCTTGTGTTTACATTATAATGTTTTATGGGTGAAAACAATAACAAATAACACTAACAATATACATTCAGAAGACACCAATAACTATATACATAATAGAAAAACAAAACTATTTACAATTATTCAGTCCATGGTCACAGTGACTGGTCCTCCACTCACTGTAGTGCTGCTGGCTACTGTTGTGGCCTCCCCTGCCAACACTCTTTTTAAGGAGCCACACTATGTGGCACTGGCTGGGCTACAGGGTCAAAACCTTTCTTTTTAATTTCTTCATTTCTGCATGAAGGCCCTAATGTCCTATCACTGGCCAGGACTTGGCCATGTAGCACTGTGCTGGCAGTGCTACTGATGCTTGGTGTCCTCGGTTGCCAGTGTGAACCGCTAGAGGCATGATAGACTCCACTTAGGCCCCCTGGCCTGGTCTTGGTCCTGTCTGCTGGGAACATCCAGTTGTACCTGAAAATGAGAAAAGCAATAGAGTCACAAAAGGGCTGCATCTCTTTAGTAAACTAACTAGGACAAACAAAGTCCTCTAAGCAAAATAATACTAATCCAAAAACAGGCAGGACAGCCTTGCAGAAATAAGTGGATAGTGCAGGAGGAGGGATACAATGCATGTAGGTAAGTAGGTAGTGAAAACAGCAGAACAAGCACTTCAGTAATCCATTGAATGTTCAAGAAATTTTGCCCCATGGTGAGGCAGTAGTACTGCAGCCCACCACACCAGTGTCCCTGGTTTGGGAATGGAATTGGTCAACTGAAGGACAGTGGGGGTGGGTAAATTTAGGGCCTATTTACATGACATAGAAACATAGAATTTGATGACAGATAAGGACCACTTGCCCACCTAGTCTGCCCATTTCCCTACCTAATGCATAGGCTGCAGAGTCTAGTTAACCAACAGCCTCCCTCTGCTGTCTAGTTGTATTCCAGGTGGTAAAAAGGGGAGGGGGCACTGTACAGCTATGAACACAGTCTACAAAAGTATCAGCTCATTTATCTTGGTTTACACTGTATGATCCCGGATATGCAAGCAGTCTCTTAACAGGCGCAGCTGATTGGTGTGCAAACTTTGGTTAAAATAATCACTGGCATAGTAAAGATTAAATTCATTGTCCTCAATTGATTAGAGGGCAAAACTCATTTAATTAAGAATGGCAGATAACAGTATAATGGTGGGCAGTCATCAGATCTGAATGGTTGAAACCAAGATACAAACACTTTTATCCAGGGATCTATGTGGGCACTTCTAGTGGCCAAATTAGCTCCTGCCCAAATTATGGTAGTAAGCTTTACTCTGCAGGGCCTAAATGGACCTCAAACCATGCAGCTTCTCCACACTCCATCCAGCACTAATTCATCAGAACCACACTTCATCTGGGGAAATTGTCTTTTCTTTCCTACAGGGTCTCCTAACTATATCTCAGTCTCTCCACACTGCACGAGCACTCCACAGATTCCTTCTATGGGTAGTCCTGAAACTCCAGCATTGGAACTTGGGAAGGCCTCCTCACCAGTGTTCCCATTCATGCATAAATGTATGTGAATCATGCATAAATTATGAAATTCACACACATTTATATGTGGAGTGGGTACACTGCACACAAAGCAACTAGCGCATTTCTATGCTTTCTCAGTCTGCCCTTTGTGTTTTGGATCCCTCTCCAAGTCACAACCAATGCATTCAGTTCCATTTTCTTGTCAGTCCTCCTTCTCTCCTGCAAGCCGTGCCCCATCTACTCCCACATGCCTGCTGCACTGCTGGCCATCAATTGGCGCATGCAAGATTTCACTTCTATCTTGTGTAGGTCAGGCGGGAACAAGCAAAAGTGCGAAGGCAAGCTAACTTAAATAGACACGAAACACAGCTGTGGACACTCGGTGCATGGTCAGGATCACAGTGCCTGTGTTGGTATGAGCAAGTCAGAAGCTGTGCAGTGCAATGGCAGACCATGAACAGAGTGCAGACACGGCAAGAGTGATGGTAAGTCAGAGAAAACACTGTCTCACTCTCTCATGGTGAATGTGCCAGGCTGGTGGCAATCAAATGCATACTAGTGAAATGAGGGCGAAACTTAAGACACAGGAAAATGTAGCAGTGGGAGAGAGTGAAAAGTAAACACACAATAGCGGGCAAGAAGAATTTAATTTTTATTGCAAATCTTGAAACTGGTTTGTGTGGAGAATTTCACAGGTGGTAGTTTGGGCTCACTGATCATTGATAAGTTGCTCAGTGTAGGGAAAGAGTTTGTTGGAGGTTTTAAACTTGCAACTGGGTAAATGAGAAAGTAAGGAACACACCTGACTTAGAGTTTGTTTTTAAACAGGGCATGTTTTAGCCCCAAGAGATATATTTTAATAAATAAATATTTCTACAGAAATAGAGATGGTAACCTGATGCAACACTGGCAAACGTGAATGAAGTGGGCACTTCAGTGGAAAGGTTTGTGATGTGGTCTTAGCAAACTTATAATCTGTTTTGGATGGGGACTGGAGACTGCAACTGACTGAAAGTGGCTTATTAGAAGACACAGATATCCCTGAAGTTGTATTCTGGATATTAAAGTAGGCAGTACTAACCCCCTACAAAACAGTTTAAAAGACAATGCCAAGTTGTCATTCTTTTTAAACTGTTAGGAGGAGGGAGGTGGATTCTGCCTATTTTAATATCTAGAATACAACTTCAGGGATATCTGTGCCTTGCTACTAAGCCATGGTTTTTAATAGCCAGTTGCAGTCTCCAGTTCCCCATCCAAAACAGATTATATGTTTTGTGTGTTGCTCCAAATTTCCTCATAGGTCTACTTGCACTCCAAAATGTATTTTGTACCCCTAAAGTTCAGGGTGGATACAGTGTACCCACAGGGCTGAGGTCTCAGTGAGAACACTGCTCCCCACTGTTCTTAGACAGACACAGGGCTCCTGATGGTGACGGGATACAGGCTGCCACCACTGTACCCCAGTGGGCCAAGCTGCCACCATTGACCCAAGCACTAAAGCCCTCTGTGACAACTGCCAAGCATAAACACAGAGGGACCCACCACATCAACCTGCCCCAGTGCCAGGGATCACATTGCTGTCTCCTATACTCCCCGGTCTTGGATCCCAATGAGGAGTGGTGGTCCCAACATCAGGTCAAACTCACAGCAGCATCAGATGGTCCCAGATGACTCCAGGTGCACATTTCTTTGAGGGCAGTGGGTTGGGTAGCAATCACCCCACGCTCCCCAAATCTCTGCCCTCCTGCCTGTCACGAGCCAACTCCTGACTCCTTTGTCTTCCCACCTGGTTCTCTTCTCCCTGACACCAAAACCCTCCATTATATAGCCACTGGCCCCTGCCCCTCCAGCCAGCAAGTGGCCCTGGAGACCAGGCAAGCTAGCCCAGGGACAAAGCATTAGTAAGTCCCAAAGGGGTTATACCTACAAATGCTATCCTCTACTATATGAAGCGGCATGTGGTTACACTGACTGAGTGCTGTAACAACAGGAGGAGGCCTGGTGACAGTACAGCATGAAAGGATAACAAGGGCTGTCTGCCATGTGACATCACATCAGTAATGCCTCCACACACACAGTACACACATCGATGTCATGCATAGCATAGCATGGGACATGGGACAAAATATAGGAAAAACATGGCGGCAGGGCAGGATTAAGCTTCCAGCCATCAGAGGCACTGCACCATCGACAGTGTGGAATACCAACAAACTAGAGACTCTGGAAGAAGGCCAGACCTCCAGCTCCACCTGCTGGCCCACCACAAGAGGTATCTGTAGGTGTACCAAAGGTCCAAGGTAAGTCCCTCAGGTGGCGAGGGTGACACTGCTTGAGTAGCTGGAGTCGGAGGGTGCTTGTTGCAGGTGTGTGGTCTGCAGAAACAGTGCTTCACTCTGTCTGCTGCTGGTTTTACCATTTTTCATGCTTTCCCTTTTGCACCTGAAACAGTGCATCATCCATCAGCCCTCCACAAACACACTGACCCTCGTGAGGGGAAAGCTGACCACAAGTAGTTGCTTGTGTGACAGAACACTGAGCCATCTGTCACCAAGCTGTGAGTTGTGCTGTTGGGGCAGCTCCAGACTCCCACATCAGGCAACTCAGATGACTCTCAAAAGCCTGTCAAACAACTTGAGATGATTGTATGTGAGCATGATGCACTACCAGCTGGCCAACAGGTGGCCCTGAGCACTAAGTTTCTTTTTTTTTTTTTACAGATTTTGACACCAAATTTTATACACTTTGTTAAAATACAAATCCTATGTATTCTGCAAATTTTCCATGTGTGAAATTTTCTGGCTGAACTGTGGAATGCAACTGCTTGAACTGCATAATCCAGTTCTGCCTTCGGAATTAGTTAACATACTTTATCACATTAATTAACAGTGCATGCAATGCATGTAATCATTCCATCCTCTTCTCAACTCTACAGATACACTGTGTGATCTGTTCTGGGAACATTAGGTCTGTAATTCCATACATAAATCCACAGAGCATATAAGAATTCCACCTTTTCGAGTTGGAATTTTGGGAAAGTTGCCAAAATGATTTCCAAACTTTCATTGAAGTAAAATTCTGACTTTGGTGGAAATTCAGCTGGCACAATGTTTTGGGTTTTCTTTTATGCAGCTCTAGAAATCAAGGAATTTATAAACTGTGTGACTTAGTTTGAGGTGTACATGTAGTGGTATTCTTGCAACAAGGTTTATATTTGTATATTGACTGGACATACAAAAGTGAATACAAGGATACCTCAGTTCAATCCAGTAGAAACAAGTTACCATAGTAGGCAACTTCAGAGAAATGCACAATGGAGATTTGGGCCTGCTGAGGTTCAAAGGATTAAGTGTTTCAGGCCACGATGGAGGGCTGGGGATAAGATTAAAGAAATTTTAAGAAAAGATACATGATAGATTTTAATTTTAATAGTTTGGCACCAAATGGGCTAAATGAAGATTGGAACATCAGGCCATTGTTATGAATAATTCCGTATAACCTAAACATTTATTCTGAATCATGAAGATGCTATGCTTTATCACTAGCTATAATTAGGAAAGAATGCATCATGGAGATGGTATTATGATTATTATTTAAAAATTGATTTAGCTCATACTTAATGCATTGAGATTTCTTTTGATTTTTATATTTGCTTTTGTTTTACACTGTCTGTATCTTCACAACCTTTGATATATAACAATTAATGTGGAGTTTTCTAGCCAGTACAGTCAACAAATTAATTGTAATACGTTTGAACCTACAAGCAATTTAATTGGAATTTGGAGTCTGTGTCTTTAATTTGCCAGTATAAAGGATGTGAAATCACAGCTAAGTTCTGTTCCCTGAGGAAGAGTCAGTGTGGCTCAAAGCTGCTAGGGTGTTTGTGGGTATCTTTGAGAGGTTGTGAATTTGTTGTTTTTGTAACTATTCTGTATGTTCAAGATGGTTGCTGAAATAAAGTGGAGGTGACATGCCTTATTCATTTTCAATTAACTGCCTGAGTGCCTTAATTCTGAGTGATCTCAGCCACTTTGTGTTTGAATTCTGAAGTGAGATGCCTCTGGGTATCATGTCTGGGACATGTCCATACCAGGCTACACTCCTCTCAGGAAAGTCAGGGTAGGAAGGAAGGGAGGTGGGATGGTTCTGTATGTAAGCATCTACCTTTCCACCCTCCTCTCTTCCACCTTCTACTCACTTCACAGCTCTAAGACATGCTGTCTCGCACCTCCTCCCCATCAAATCCTCCGCTGGTCAAGCTGCTTTCTCCTTCTCTTCTCTAAATTTTGGAGCACTCTCCTGTTGCTATCTGTGCTCCCTCTTCCATATCACTAAACTCCCTTCTCTGTGACCTCGCTTCTCAGTCCTGCAGTTGCTGCTTATCATGGGCTAATCCCACTGCTCCTCCCTCCATACCTCCCTCTCACTACTGCCCTAGTTTATTGCTCCACTTTCCTTTGACAGTCCCCATTGTACTCATAAACTCCCCTTCCTCCCTCATTTTGTTACTAGTTGCACTCTGCAGAACTGTTGCAATTGATATCATATTGATATGCTATGTTTTGCAACAATTGCTTTGTGCTTCCTTTTAATTGTCTATCATGTATGTTTTACTTTTTATAATTATTATTGTTTTCTACTTGTAACGTTATTGATGCAACTTATTACTGCACTCCTCACACTCCTTTCCTGGAACACATCTGGAAATGAACTGTTAGCTCAGTATGGTTTTCCTGGAGAAAGAAGAAAGAAAGAAAGAAAGAAAGAAAGAAAGAAAGAAAGAAAGAAAGAAAGAAAGAAATGGAGGGGTTTGAGGTACTGTGGGTCACTCTGGAGACAGTAGCAGAGCCGCTCTTTGCACCGGTGAGACCCACAGACCTCCAACATAGGGGAAGAAACTGGAAAAGGCACTGGTGGAAGCCATTAGCACAATGGAAGAAAAAGAATGTGCTGCTGATGGGGCTTCAATCTGCTGAATGTAGACTGGAGCTTCACAGCCATAGTTTCAGCTAGTAGCAGGGGCATCCTAGACTTCCTGCAAGGGGCATTTCTCAGGCAGCTAGTCTGAGCCCACTCTTGATGTGGCAATACTGGACCTGGTGCTCACTAACAGGGACACTATTGCAGACATCAAGGTGGGAGGCCACCTGAGGACCAGTAATCAGCTTACAGTGTTGTTCAACATATGGACAGCAGTGGAACCAAACCACTCAAGGAGAAGGGACCTGGAATTCAGAAGGGCAGATTTAAAAAAGATGGGTGAATGCCTCTGAGACAATCTGTCAAGGAGCTGACTTGGGTGGGGCAGAGGAACAGTGGGCTAATTTAAAGGAAGGCATAGTGAGGCAACAGACCTCTGTGCAAAGAGTGGGCAAAACAAGAGAAAAAAGGAAACTATGGTTTTCAAAGAAGTGGCTGAGAAGGTAAAGGTGAAAATGGTAGCATTCAGAAGGTATAAAAAGACACAGTGGAAGAAGATAGGGAGGCATATCAGGAAAAGCAGAGGGAAGCCAGAAAGCAGTGAGGAGTGCAACAGTGAAAACTGAGGAAAGAGTAGCCAAAGGGGTAATGGAAGAGGACAAGGCAATTTTTAGGTATATAAGGAAAACAGGAAGACTAGGAGAGGATTGTGAGGTTAAGAAAGGTAGGAGGGACTGTGCAGAAGTGTGTTAGAAAAAACAAATACCCTGAACAAATACTTTGTTCAGTCTTCTAAAAGAAGAAGAATGGGCCACATAAAGCAGTAGTAGTAGAATGGGGGTAGATGCGTGTCCTGTTACAGAGGAAAGAGTCCTGAAGGAAGTCACAAATCTGAAAGTGGACAAAGCTATGGGACCAGTCGAGGTACACTCAAAGGTGTTAAGGTAGCTCAGGGAGGTAAAGAACCATTTAAAGACGCTATCAACATGGTTGTTTTGATAACACCTAAGGAGTTTCAAATCATGCTCATTTGCTCACCTACTTTCAGATATGTATATACTGTATGTATACACTGAACATATTTCTTCTTTTGTTTCTGTTGCATGACTTTAAATCAATCTTCTATCAGTTGTAATTTTGTACTGTATACCTATTGTGTATCCTGTTTTCCTCCAGCATGGCTAAAAATGGGTCTTTGATCCAGACCACGCCCTGGTAAATAAAATAATCAAGTACTGGCTGCACCTATGACAGCCCTATTCAACAACTCACTGGAAATAGGAGTGGTTCAAGAGGACTGGAGGTGGACAGCTGTAGTCTCACTTCATAAAAGCAGTAGCAGAGAGGAGACAGGCAATTATAAGCTGGTGCGGAAGTTAATGGAGCCACTACTAATGGAACGGATTGTGGGTATCTTGAAACCAGTGGGTTACAAGACCCAAGAGCATGGATTCATGGGGGGTCATGTCAGACAAATATGATAGATTTCTTTTGATTGAGTGACCAGTGATATAGATCAGGTGGGGCAGTGGATGTGGCCTATGTATATGTTACTAAGGCATTCAGCACCGTACTGCATTGGAGATTCCTAAGGAAAATGAGCAGCTTAGGAGTGGTAAGTAAGGTAGTAAATTGGGTAAGAAATTGGTGACTGAGGTGGTGGTAAATGGAGTTCACTCTGGGAAGGGAGGGTTACAAGTGGGGTGCCTCACAGCTCAGTACTGGGACCAGTCCTCTTTTTGTCTTTATAGGTGACATTGTAGATGAGCTGGAAGGAAGGTATGCCTCTTTGTGGATGATACCAAAATCTTCAATATGGTAGACACTCAGAGGGTTGGAAAAAATGGCAGCTGAGTTTTAATGTGAAAAAGTGCAAATTAATGCACCTAGGACACAGAAACCCAGAGGAGGAGTACAAAATGAGGGAAGAGGTATTGATGATCATCAAACAGAGCACAGGGCTTTGGCTTCATTGGGGACTGGGATACACCTGGAGAGATGAAGGTCTGTACTGGCACGATGGTCTGCATCTGTCCACGAAGGAACCAAGCTCCTAAGTGACAGGTTTAAATGCTTCCTTGGCAAGCTTTTAAACCAGCCAAGGGGAGGTGTTGATAAGAGGCAGGAAATTTCAAGCCTCCCACATAAAACATGGCAGGTAGTAAGGTAAACACTGAGGTACAGAGCTCAACAGAGGGCAGGACAGGGGTAGATGGAAAATAGAAAAGGGCAATAAGAGCAGGGATGGGGAAAAGGATAAAGCCAACATTAAATGGAGGGCAATGAGTACCAATGCCGTAGTCTGGAAACAATTTCCTGAGCTAGTAGCCTGATGGAAGATGAAAAATTGGATATTGTGGCAGTCATGGAAACATGGTACATGGAGAACCATGACTGGGATGTCAACATACTGGGGTACACAGTCTACAGAAGGGACAGGGAGAGTAAAGAGGAGGTGGAGTAGCTCTGTACATAAGGGAAGGGATCAGAACTAAAAAGTAAGGAGGAGGACAAGAGGCACTCTGGGTCACCTTGGAGACAGGGAATGGCATCACAATCCGCACAGGGGTTGTATACAGACCCCCGTCTCATGGGGAAGAAATGGACAAGAAAATGATAGAGGACATTGTCAAAATGGCTGAAAAAGGGAGTTGCTGTTGATGGGGACCTGAATATGCCAGATGTTAACTGGATGACGACTGCAGCCACATCCAAGAACAGGGTCATTCTCGATGCCCTGCAGAGGTAGGCCTTAGACAGCTAGTGCTGGAACCCACTCGGGAGGGAGCAATACTAGACCTGGTGCTCTCAGATGGAGAGAGGATCACAAATTTAGAAGTCAGTAGACATCTGAGAACAAGTGACCACTGCACAGTGTGCTTCACAATCAGCACATCCATGGAGACAAGCCATACAAAAACAAGGATACTGGACTTTAGAAGGGCTGACTTTGGCAAAATGGGTGAATACCTGAGGAATGCACTAGCAAATGGCCAAAAGGAGGGGTGGAAGAACAATGGAGAAAAATCAAAACTACTATCATAGAGGCAACAAACCTTTATGTTGGACAAATAAAGAAAACAAAGTGGAGTAAAAACCACTATGGTTCTCAAAAGAGATGGCAGGGAAGGTTAAGGAGAGAAAGGTTGCATTCAAAAAGTATAACGAATCTCAGAAGGAGCATGACAGGGAACTGTATCAATTAAAGCAGAAAGAAGTGGGAAGGCAGTCAGAATAGCAAGGCCCAAACCGAGAAAAAAAGACAACTCAGTTAAGAAGGGGATAATACCATTTATAGGTACATTAGGGAGCATAGAAAGGTTAAGGGAGGAATAGTGAATATTAATAAAGCAGAGGGAGGTGAGCAGATGGAGACAGTGAAAAGGCAGAATACTCACAAAAGAAGATGATGAGGAGGAGTTACCTAAACCAGACAACAGAAGCACTCTGGGTAGGATGGTTGACACCAGTCCATTTACAGAAGAAAAGAGTTCTTGAAAGAACTCCTAAAACTCAAGGTGGACAAAGCAATGGGGCCTGATGGGATTCACCCCAGAATCCTAAAGAACTAAGGGAGGACGTAGTGACACCACTGCCACACTTTTAACAAATCAAGGGAGGATGAGGTAGTACCTGAGGACTGGAGGAGGGCAGATGTGATTCCCTTCACAAAAGTGGGAGAAAGGCAGAAGCAGGAAACTACAGACCTGTAGTTTGACCTCAGTGGTAGGGAAAATGATGGAATCACTCCGGAAGAAAGAATTGTTGAGTACCTAGAGGCCAGCAGGGAACAGGACCCAAAGCAGCATGGATTTACAGCAGGAAGGTCATGTCAGACAAATCTAATTGATTTCTTTGACTGGGTGACCAAAATAATAGACCAGGAGGGTCTGTGGATATAGCCTACCTAGACTTTAGCAAGGCATTTGACACAGTCCCACACAAAGGCTAATAATCAAGTTAGCCAGCCTGGGAGTGAGTTCTAGGGTGGTAGCCTGGGTAACAAACTGGCTGCACACACAGGACACTGAAGGTAATAGTGAATGAAACACATTCTGAAGAAAGGGGGTTACTAGTGGAGTACCCCAGGTCTCAGAACTGGGTCCAGTCCTCTTTAGCATCTTTATAGGTGGCATTGCAGAGGGTCTGAGGAAAGGTATACCTATTTGCAGATGACACAAAGATTTGTAACAGAGTTGATACACAAGGGGGTAGAAAGGATGAGAAGGACTTGTCAAGGTTGAGGAATGTCGGACATATGGCAACTTAGATTCAATGCAAAGAAGTGCAAAGTAATGCACCTGGGAAACAAAAACCCAGAAGAAGAGCACACAATATCAGGAGGTGCTAACAACTATAAAATGGAAAGGACTTGGGGGTAGTCATATCAAATGACTTAAAGGTGAGTAAGCAATGTGAGAAGTCAGTAAGGAGAGCCAGGGGATACTGGGATGCATAGGAAGGGGCATCACAAGTAGGAAAAGGAAGTGGTTATCCTCTGTACAGACAGTTGGTGAGACCCCATCTGGAATACTGTATGCAGTTTTGGAGACCCTATCTACGCAAGGACATAGACAGGATGGAAGCAGTCCAGAGAGGCAACTAAAATGGTGCAGGGTCTGCATCAGAAACCATATGAAGAGAGACTGAGAGAGCTTAATATGTATACCCTTGATGAAAGGAGGGACAGGGGGACATGATAGAAACTTTCAAGTACCTCAAGGAATCAACAAAGTCCAGGAGGTAGCATCTTTCAGAAAAACAGATGTGTAAGAACAAGGGGCATAATTTAAAAATAGAGGAGGACGGCTCAGGGGTAATGTGAGAATTATTTTTTTCACGGAGAGAGTGGTGGATCGTGGAACCGCCTTCCTGGGGAGGTTGTTGGGTCTAAAACAGTGGAGGAATTCAAACATGCATGGGACAGACATAAGGCAATTGTAGTGGGGGTTGCAGGAAGTAGGCTGTTGGTTAACTAGAATCTGCAGCTTATCTAATAGGAAGGGAAATGGGCAGACTGGGTGGGCCAAGTGGTCCTTATCTGCCGTCAAAGTCTATGTTTCTATGTAAACAGTACTGGGACCTGAGAGTAATCATATCTGATGATCTCAAGGTGGCAAGACAATGCAACAAGACAGTAGGTAGGGCTAGTTAATGCTGGGGTGCTAGGAAGAGGTATCACCAGCAGAAGGAGGAGGTGGTGTTACCACTGTATAGATCACTGTGTCCAGTTCTGGAAACCACATCTCAGAAAAGAATATAGACAGGTTGGAGTCTGTCCAGAGGAGGTAATTAAAATGGTGCAGGGCTGCATCTGAAGCTGTACAAGGAGAAACTGAAATACCTCAATCTGTATACCCTGGAAGAGAGGAAGGAGGGAACATGAAAAGACCTATAAATACCTCATGGGGTTAAACAAGGTTAAGGAGGGAGTATTTTAGAGAGGAAAAGATGGAGAAGAAGAAGGAACGTTCAATGAAGCTAGAAAGGGTAAATTAAGAGACAAGTGTGGAAGTTCTTCTTCACTGAAAGAATGGTGAATGCCTGGAACAGTCTTCCAGTAGAGGTGGTGGGGTCAAAAGCATTGGTGGACTTTTAGAATACATGGGATAGGCACAAGGGAATGATAGTTGGGACGCAAGGCCAGGGGGAAGAGCCAGAGATAAAGTAGGATCAGTGGTGATAGTATAGACATGGAAAAAATGTGCAAATGGCTGGGCCAAGCTGTCCTTATCTGCTGTCAAAGTCTATGTTTTATGTTTCACTAGATAAACTGCAGCTTGAGCACACCTGATGGGGTGACTGTTTGCAAGTACTTACACCTTCCCTAATCTTTCCTCATCCACATAGAACATAGCCAAGGAGTACAAATAATGGTCTTGGAGGAGACCCCTTTTATTTGGGATAAGGGATAGGACACACACACACACAGACCGAGGGAGTGGAAGTACAGTAGTGACCTATGGCTTGTAGCATCTTCTCCAGAGCTGCTTGATTGTGATCCTGAGGGCACAATGAAATGAAGCAGATCCAAAGTGGAATCATATAAGGGCATGATAGAACAATAGCTAGAAAATGCTAAGAACCCATACATAGTGCAAAACTGGTTCAAAATACATGTTTCAAAATGAAATTGAGAAATTTTGATTTGGCATAACTCTCCATTTTATTCTCTCCATGTGGGTGACTATAGAGCACAACAAATAGAGTTGGATAAGATGAGGTTAACAGGAAATAAATGAAAACTGATGCTCAGAATACATTTGGTGCTGATCGAGCTAGAGGTTCAAAGCATTTAGATTGACTGGATATAGTCCAACAGCTTGGTTAAGATGCTGACTCAGTCAACATTCCTAATATGAGCACAGAGTTAGCGAGTGCAGTTCAGCCTTTGTTTCTTCCTTTGCATGCAATCGTTATTTTAATTCACTAACCTTTGCTGGATACCAACTTTGGTTTCCTGAAAAAGAAGACTAAGTGCTTTACTGATATACATATTACATATTATAGAATAATTAGTTTTGTATACTGTAGTGCCTCAGATTCTCAAAGTATCTCAGTGGAGTTTAAAAACAATGAGTTTTGTACAAGAAGTGTAGGGATTATATACAGAAAAATTTGTCAGCTCTTATGCACTAAGTAACTTCTACAGATAACCAATTACAATTGTATTAGAATCTTCAATTGGAACATTTGCCAGGAAACATGGAAATCACATTCTATTTTCTAAAGATTCCCCAGTATCCTTACAATCCACCTGAACAAATATCAGTAATGTATTTAGTTCAAGAGTTTCTCAGGAAAAACATACTGAGCTAACAATTAATTTCAGATGTGTCTTTTTGGGGGGATGCTGAGAGAGCAGCAATAAGTTGCATCAGTAATATTACTGTTATAATACAGAAAAATAGAGAATAATGTAAAGGCTACTATACACAACGCATCTGTCAACATTGCGAGGTTGCCATGGCAGCCTCATAAACCTGGACAGTGCAGTTGGAGAGGTTTTGTGGTTGACTTGGAAACCTCAAGAAGGCAACTCATGCTTGTATGTGGTAACCTATATTGTCTTTTCTAATGTATGGGCCACCAGACAACAAGCAAAAGCCAAAATGTTTGTGAAACATCCTTTATTTTATTCAAACATTAACAGATGATGTACTTCATCTAAAGATAATGACCCCAAATAAAGTTGACAGTTGTGGTCTGGACCAGTGACAAAACAGTCTCACAATGGCGTTTCTTACTTTGAAATTCTGCTTCTTCCATATAGTGTCCTCTCATCTGGTGTCTGAAGTGATAACTGCAGTACTGGTAGCTTGCAGAGAAATGGAAAAAAACAACACAGCTGGCATTCTGATCACCACTATCGCTGAGAGATCTCTCAAACTATTATGTTTTCATATAGTGTTAGTACTGTAATTGCAGCTGCGGCTTATACCATTTTATTGTATGGATCCATTCAATGTTGTTGTGCTTCAGCAGTGGCATACCTAGTGCAACACAACAGCAAAATGATATCGCTATTGCAGTATAAAGGTACAACAATATTCTGCTGTACACTATCATAATAATAATCAAAAGTAAAAAGTATGCAGTAGACAAAGTAAAGGAAGCACAAAGTACAAAAGTGCAAAACATAGCATATCAGTAACAACAGTTCAGAAAAGTGCAATTGGCAGAAGAAATGCCATTTTAGCATTTCATCTGAGGGACTAACTTCAACATTATCAATACTTGGTATTAGCATATGGCTTTAGTATTTGACTTTAACCAACAGCCTTTCAGCTCAGAAAAGAGAACTACCCTGAGCTGCCTCTGAGTCCCACTGAGCACTACTAACAGCTAGAGTAATATTAGACATTGTATTCAGCTATTTCAGGAAATACACTTCAAGATTAGCAAATACGGAGCTGGCCCAGTGGTGCTGAGGGTTGAAGTGCTGAATGTCACACCTCATGCCACATCGCAACCCAAGTTTGAAATGAACTTGGGCCATCGGGGTCGGCAGGGGATGGAGAGGATCAAGCATCCGGAGGACTGATCTCCCCTAATGGGATGGGTTTCTGGGGTGCCTGACACTGTTGCAGCCTCTGGTGGAGACCAAGGTACAGCACAGGCATCAGGCTTCAGAAAGGGGTGAGACAATGGCAGGTACCAGTGGCGGAGGCTGTGTGCAGGAGGCCACTGCACGCCGCAGCCTGCAGGAGGAAATCAAGAAATCCCCTACTGTCTCAGTAGGCAATGGTGTGGACCAGTGGCAGGTCTACATGCCCATTGCTGGGCCTACTGGATTGCACTTTTGGCTGCCTCTCCTCCTCCGGTCCTCCAGTAGATTAATAGATAGAGTGCCGGAGGTTGGCAGTCCACCCAGGGGCTCAGAGCCGGGGCTCTTGTGGCCAGAAGAGGTTGGAGGGTTCGAAGAGAGTCAGAAGGTGCAATCAGGAGCTTCAGGTGGATAGCAGAGACCTGATCGAACCCCACAGCGAGATAATTTGACACAGCAGATGATAAAATAAAGATTACAAAAAAAAAAAGATTAACAAATAATATTAAATGACGGTAAAATTCATATCTTTACCTGTTTTGCTAACAAACCTTAGGATGACACAATTTTTGGCTTGGTAAGAGTGTTGTTACAGGGATACTGAGCCACCACTGTTTAACATATTTATTTATTGCCTGGAGGAGCAGGTCAGCAGTATGCTGCTAATGTTTGCTGATGACTCCACAACTCTAACAAAAGTGGCACAATGTGTGTGTGGTGGGGGGTGCACGAATTAAGGTTATAGACCAGAAAGAGTTTAAATTTAAGATAGGAAGTACAAGGCTAGGCACTATACCTACAGTGAAGAATCTGGTCACTCATAAATTCTCGTGGTACAGAAAGTGACAGCACAACTGAGGTAAAGGATCTAATGGTAAGTGTGGGCAGTTAGCTTAAGATAGGCAGGCAATGTGCTGCTGCAGTCAGGAGAGCTGATAAGCCAAAGGTAGCCACACACAATGTTTGGTAGCTCAAGTGTTACTGACTTGCCATTCCCTAATATCTGCTTATACAGTTATTGCTTTCAGGGTCTCAGTTTCCAGGGAAAAAGCTACTGTGTTAATGGACAACGAGAAGTATCATTACCTTTTGTTGTCTACAAGACAGGAGCATTAGCTGTGATAGTGAAAGTGGCCACCTGTGCTGCACAAAGAATAGCAGAATACACAAAATAGCCTGCAGCTGTCAGTATGCCGTATTCATACAGGCAGTAGGCATTACTGGCATACACTACCTGTATGGATATGGGCTGTGTTAATGCCATGCAAAGTGCTTGTGTGAAGCAGTAACACAGACACAAGTAAAGGTGTGCAAAACAACAAAAATAACTTCCACAGGTGGAATTTAAGGAAAGTCAGACTTTGCTCATGAAGTTCAGAGATTCATTTCAAATTTTCTTAGAAATTCTACCTGCCCTGCACCTAACAGTATCATTTAAGCATTTACTTAAATTCTTAAATTACTTTACTTCCCAAATCTGTAAGTCAGCTTCTGATAAAGGATCACACTAGATCTGAAAAGTGTCAAGCATTGCAGACTATGATGGTTGTTCTCTTTTATTTTCTAATAAATGAGTTAAAATTCCTAACGATGGAGTACACCTTTATATGGCTGGTGAGTGCCCGAATTTCTTGAATTGTGGTTATGTACTTGAATAGCTTTGAGGAGCACCACCTCTGCAGAGCACACTTTTCTCTGTGATGTGCCTGTTTGTAGTTGGTAGCCTAGCATGCCACCCATCCCTGAGATGATATAATTATGACTGTCAGTCTAGTGTTCCTCCACCCTCCAATCTGCAAGCTACTGTCAAGAACTGCCCTGCATTCTAGTGATCCCTTCTCTAGCCCTGATCCATGTGGTACCAGAAAGAACTGTCTTGACAGTTCAGTGGTCCCAACTCTCACCATAATCATCTGAGATACTGACATGAACTGCCTTGGCAGTCTAATGCCCACTCTATTAGAACAGGTTCTTCAAAGAAAATGTAATAGAAAACCAGTTTATGTGCAATTTGATTCTGTTAGAATTTGCAAATATCTTGTGTTACTTTTACAAGGTAAAGAGATCTGTATTAGGGACCCTTCCTTAAAACATTTGGAGCCATATTTTCAAAATACTTTGTGGGCTTGTGCCATGTTTCTGATGTATTATGGACAACTACACTGAAATGTTAAACTACCTAAAGATGGTCTAATGTCTGAGTGCAGTTGTCATGATTTGTGGCACTTCAGCTTACTTGCATCAAATAAATGATAGATGCTTCACTTTTCTGATGCACACTGCTTTGAACTGGGGCAACTGTCATAAATCTGACTGGTTCCTTAAAAATCAGATAAGGGAATATTAGCACATTTGGGATGTTGCAGGCAGGAGTAGCTCAAAATGGGGAAGATGCCCTTAGCACAGTAACTTCACAGATGCCCCATTATGCAAAAGGTTAGCTCAGTGCTATCCATGTTACTATGGCACTAACTGGAAATAACATAATTTGGTGGGTGGGGTCCATATTCAAAGGCCCCAGTAGTGCAGACACACAGAACATATAGCTGCACAAATGCAAATTAGGAATCGCTTTGCATACTGGGTGCAGTGATATAGTTAGTGGTTTTCAAAGCACTAAACTGTGGCAGCACTGTTTAATGATATTAAAACCCTACTCTTTTCACTGCACACAGTGGTGCATGGACACCCTCCCTCCAGCAAAGTGCTGGGTAGCAG
Organism: Neoceratodus forsteri; assembly: GCA_016271365.2. Taxonomy (NCBI): domain Eukaryota; kingdom Metazoa; phylum Chordata; order Ceratodontiformes; family Ceratodontidae; genus Neoceratodus; species Neoceratodus forsteri. The sequence continues at coordinate 424,688,151 of CM057451.1, forward strand.
ACTAACAGCAGGAGCTGTTAGTTCCTGTCCAGCATCTCCGCCCCTATTTTGATCTGCTTAGTGTACAATTTGAACATGTCATCCCATCCCTGGCATCTAGTTGACTTCACACTTCAATCACCTACCCAAGATATATTCCTAATGCCTCTGTTATCCAGTGATTCCTCTTGATTCCTTGCCAGTATTAAGAAATGACATGCCCTGGAGTCTAGTGGTCCCCATACTCCGATTGTACAGAAGACTTCCCTCCCATTCCATCAATTTGGTTCCTTCAGCCTTTCCCCATACATTCCCTGGTAGGCAGTGTGAGACCTGAAGGGAGCGACCTGCAAAACCATTCCACTCACCACCTCCCCTCTGCCATCTGAGTGATAGGGAATGAACATGCATATACAGTAGAAATAGCAATGTGTGATATTCTAATAAGCCCATAATAGCATACGATTGGCATCTTAGTGCCTTGGATGTGCAGTGGGTCCATTAAAACACCTTGGTTGACAATGGCAAACAGGAGCAGTGCTGCTATCCTGTTTGGGATGCTCTGTCTCTGTACCAGGTCATAATATTATGCGCATAATAACACATGACATTATGCGAATCCGGATCTGTGTGCTCTCTGTGTTGGACCCCCCAGAGTTAGAATCCTTAGTGGGGGGTCTGGTGTGCAACCCCCATAACAGGGGTGTGGGGGTCAGGCCCCCACAGAAGAAAAGTTACAATAGAAGCATGCAACACCCTTATGCCACATGGCATTCTGCCTTATGCAGTTTTGACTCCATGTCCTCTATCTCCATTCCTTCTGTGGACCATATCATGGTGAGGAGCTGTTTGAGCTCAGCACACTGTCACTATTGTATGTGATGTTTTGCCATAGCTCCATATTTGCATAGATAGGGTGCTCTGGTCATAGCATGATACCTGTCTGAATATTGCTCCCAAGTCAGACATATTCTATCTCACACATAGAGTAGTGAGTGAATGACACACATGGCCAGATCTGAGCATGAAGGTTAGAATGCAATGTTAAATTCAATCCACAAAAAACACAGACAAAAAAGAGCTCATATAAACTGAATATTATGAACTAGGGCACTCCTGAAATGTCATAAATTGCAAGACACGCTGGTGCTGAAAATTGTCCAACACTTTAATAATAAATGATAAAACAGCTTGCAATAGCAAACAGACATCTCCAAGCAAATAGTCAACAGTTTCTACTACAAGTGTTTCAAGTTTCAAGTTTATTTTATTGTTTGACTTTTCAACAAGTCATTACAAAATAAAATTCAAGAAATTTCAGATTACAAAATTCTACACAGATACATACAATTATCCTGGACAAACTCTTAATATACTGCTAAAATATATATTTTTATAAATATTAAATAAGATATCACTTTACAATTCTTGTTACTCATTTCATACATTTCTTCTAAATTCAATTTGAGAGCTACCTGTTGTATAAAGTGCAAAGTTTTTACCCAACAAGCCCTTGGAACTGAAGGCTGGATTCATTCTACATCATTTCAAAGGAAGCTACCAGATTCAAGATTATAACTGAGAATAATTAAAATGAACCCTTTAGCACATGATTCATAATTCATTTTATTCTGGTATAAAATTATAAAGTTCTGATATACACAACATACCCTCCAGAATAAAAGTTGACAATTTTCTTCATGCTGTATTCATTTATGTTGGTGATACTATGTATCTATTATTGGTATGAAGATGTGAAATTTACAAAGTATTTTTTTTTTTTAGTTGTTTAACCAGGTATAGCACACTAAGCTGAAAGCCTTTTATAGGAGTGATCTAGGAGCACGCTGGAGGTTAAGTGACTTGCTCAGGGTCACACAGTATGCAAGTGGAAGTTGTGGGATTCAAACCCAGGTCTGGGCTGCTGGATGTCTCCAGATTTATAGCTCAGAGCCTTGAGACCACTCGCTATACTGCCTCTATATAAACTAATGAAGAATCTGTTTGTAGTACTTCAATGAGGAATAGGTTTGATTTGTTTAAGTGATTAATTGTTCTGATGGAATTCACCTGGATTAATTATTCACTATGAGATATATACTGTGTTCTCTGGCATTTGCCTTTCATTACCTTTGATAAAGGACTGGGATCAGTCCGAAACATGTCAGGATACTTGTTTGTGAAATAAAGTTTTTTAACTTTCACGCGTTTCTCTTATGAGTTGTATGTGCGAAACCTTTTTGCGAATAATTCACTTTATTCCTTATATGATTTTGTTTTGTCTCAATAACCTTTAAGAAAGAAGCTACTGTACTCAAGATTTCAATTGAATGTGATTTCAGAAGATGTACCACCATGGTGCTGGGTTCATAATTCAGTTCACTCATATAAGAACCCAATAATTGTTTTCTTTCCCTGTTATAGAGTGGACATAATATTACATGGTGTTTGAGATCGTCACATCTTTTCCACATTTACATAAAACTTTTCATCTGGTTTGCTTTTGTTGTACAAATTTGTTTCCAATTGCTATAACAAAGTTCAAATCTGAACTGCTCTGGAGTTATTCATACTTTGCAAATAGTTTTCCAGTTTGTGTTGTCTTTTGTTTTCTGACAACCATTTATAAATCTTATGTTGTCTGCCTAATTCCAAATTCCTTTGCCTATAGGTATCGTCTATTCTTTCATTGTTTATTAATTCCCTTGAATAAATGGGAGATGTAAACTATCTGTAATATTACCTAGAAGCCCTAAGGGTTTAATAACTCTTTCAGGTATTACCACATGGAAATATTATATTCTGAAGCCTATAATGTAAAAGCTTCCTCAAGGCACAATCTATATAAAGTTCTGTTATTCATTGTATACTTTTAGACAAAATGTATTTCTCTCTGCCTTATTTGACATTCACTTGATTGTTATCCTAGTTTAGCCTTATCAATGCAGAGGATGTACTTGATGGTAAACCCATTATTCTTTTTGTAAAATGTATTTAATATAGTTTCCAATTTTCTACTATTACCCTGCCCCCATATTTCAGCCCTCATACATTTGGCTTCTTAATTTCTTACTAAGGACTCTCAAGAGTTCTTTTATTGAATAATCTCCATACCTATAGGAAATTAATTAAGGATCAGCAGAAACCTTCTTGCTTTATTTATCACTTCACACATATGTTTATTCCATAATCCATCTTGGGATAAAGTCAACCCTAAATAACAAAATTGTTTACCAACCTCTATTTGTTATTATTGTTAATACATTTGTATGCCTTATTATTACCTTCAAAGACCATTGCTTTAATTTTTAATAATTTATTACTAGGTCTGCTTTATCACATTCAACTGAAAACTTGTTTATCATTCTTCTCAAACCCAAGTAACTTGTGGAAATTCACGTTGCATCATCAGCAAATGTCATGTATGGGCCTGGTGTCATGCCTATCATTGGCATATGATGGTCAGGATCATATAAGCTGTTCAGTGTAGTTTGGGAATACAGATTTTAATTTTTATTTTTTTTTTAATTTAGTTGCTTAACCAGGTATAGCACACTAAGCTAAAAGCTTTTTACAGGAGTGACCTGAGAGCACAAGGAGGTTAAGTGGCTTGTTTAGGGTCATACAGTATGCAAGTGGAAGCTGTGTGATTCAAACCCAGGTCTGGTTGATGTCACCAGATTTGCAGCTCAGAGCCTTAGACCACTGCGCTATACTGCCTCAGATTAAACAACAGTGGTGAAAGGGTGTAGCCCTGCTTAACTCCTATGTTTGATGGAAACCACTCTGTAAGAGCACCAGTGATTGAATGTCTAATGCTTGTATAATTATTGTGGTACAAGGTTTGAATAATGCTTAATAACGCCCTATCAATTCCTAATTTTTTATTTATTTATTTAGGAAATTGGAATTACAACCTTTAAATTCTCTAATCTTTTCATAATTTGACTCTATTGGCTCTGTCAAATGCAGTCTTCAGGTCAATAAATAGGCAGTATAATTTTGGTCCCTTTACCTTCTTATATTTATGGATAAGATGTACTATTGTAAAACATTGGTCTATTGTTGACCTTCCTGGTTGAAAACCTGCTTGAGCTGCATGAATAACTCTTTTTTTTCCTTACCTGCTGCAATAATCAATTGTTAATTATTTTGGTGAATACTTTCTCAGTACTATCTAAGAGACTGATAGTTTTATAACATTCTGGCTTAGTCTTATCTCCATTCTTGAATAGGGAACAATACTATTTAGCTTCCAACTAGTCAGTACCAATCTATACTCCCAAACCAAATTGAACAGAACTTCCAAAATGGAATCCACTACCCAACCATGAAACTAATTTCATCAGTTGAGTCCCATCGGGTCCTGGGGCTTTATGTCTTTTCAATGCTCTCAGTGCCTCTTCAATTTCATTGGGGCAGGTTGGGTTCAATTCATATTTTTCTTCATTTTCTATTATACTCCTGGTCAATGCCTCTAAGTAATCTTGATCTTCATGAAAAAAATAGCTGTCTATAATATCAACCCAGTCTTTGGGCTCAATATGAGTGCTCTTTACTCCCCTATAATGTTTCGTACCCGATTTACAGATTCCAAAATGTTTTGTTTCATTCTTCTTAATTGCCTCCTCCAGTTCTAGCCATAGTTTCATTCAATACTTCTCCTTGTTCTCTTTCAACACCTTGTTATATTGCTTCCTTAATCCATTCATTACCTTTTTTAATTTCTGATTATCCTTTATATTACCTTTTATTGTTCTTAAATGTATATTTAGATTTTTCTTAGCAATTCTACATTCTTTATTGAACCAAGCCTGGCCTTCTCTTTTCTGTACCTTGCACTGTTTCGTTATGATATTTCTAATGTCACCCAATATATTATTAAATCTTGATAAGAGTACGTTTACAGTGGTGCCCAGCAGGATGAAGTGCAGCACTGCCATTTTGCAGTAGAACTTATTGCAGCAAACAATGCAATTTCAAAGGGAGTTAATTTCCCTTTGTCATGCAGTGAACCTATGACACTGCCCTTCATCCTGGTGGGCTTGACTGTATATCCATCCCTATGACTGTCCTTTAGATTTTCTAATATTCCTCTATATTTCATAGTTTGTGCTAAATTTCTATTATCTATTATTTCCCACCCTATTATATTTCTACTAGTTACTGTGAGACAATTGCTTACAGTGTTCTGTCTTAGAGGGTGTCTTCTGTTCCTCCCCATTTGAAATTCCAACACTGCATGTTGACTTTCAATGGTTGATCTGTCTATTAATTTCTTACAGTTTTCAATGCATTTTGATTGGCACAAATATAATCTATTACCGGGACTCTCTCCGCCTTCATAAGTGTAATTCTGGCATATCTCCAACTAAACACCCATTCAATACCAGGAGATTTGTAGCTCTTATCACTTTATATACCTCAGTCCTCTGTTGTTTGTCAAATCTTTGGATTATCTCTTATCTTTTAAATGGCTTGTTGATAACTGTGCCATGAGGTCTGAATGATCATCGGTAATACCCTGCAAGTTGCCCAATCTAGCATTTAGGTCACCTACAAGAATAATAATTCCATTTGGTACTTCCATTTGTATTTTTCAAGTTCATATTTAAGTACATCCAACCACTTCTCATCTCTGTATTTACTGTTATCCGGTGGTGCATAGACATTAATAAGCACTAGATCTTCGTTATCCTCTCCTTTAATATGTACTATCATTATACATTTACAATCTGTACAAATCTCTTGAGTTGTTACATTACTTTGTAGTTTACAAAAGGCACTATTCCTCCTACATTCCTACAAAACTTTTTGCTGTTCAGCATTTTTGAATAGGACATGTAACCATCCAAACATATTGTCCCAATCTCTCAGTCTCTTGTAGCATATATAATCGTATTTATTTAAATAGCTTACCATATCTGGTTTTCCTACATTATCTTTATAACCTGATACATTCCAAGATAATATATCAATATTTTCTCCTTCAACCAGCCATTAATATCTCCTAAGGACTCTTTACCTTCTTTTTGACATCCTGGGTTTTTATCCCTTACTTTGAATCCCATTGTCAAAAATTGACTTGGACAATGCCTCAAATCGATTTGCTGTCTCAATCATTATTTTCCATTCTTTGCTCTGATGTCCCTTTTGCTTTCCTAACATTTCCTCTATTTGTTCCTCCATATAAATATGGATACCCAACCCATCTAAGGCTGATTGCTTTTCCAGTAGTAGCACCATAACTTTCCTTCTGTAGTATAAGCATAATTTGACCATTATATTAAATCGTTTAGCTCGTAAAATCTTAGTGGTGCAGATCTGAGACTATAATAATGTTGTTGGTGTAATTTCCAATTTGTCTTTGATATTCCTTCTGTTATCAAGATGTAACTGAGTTAAACCAAAATTTGACAACTTAATATTGCCCTCCCTATTATGTGCTACAAAAGATTCTGAAAATACATCTTCCATTGTTACTATTCTTCCTATTTGAACTCCTATCTTCATCAATTCCTTTTTAGCATTGCAAAATTGATTTGAATATAAATCAGCACCAATTCCAGCCCATTAATGGCCTAATTACACTTGTGCATTCCATCAGATTCCTGCACCCTTCAAGAGCTGTGCTTAATAAGTTCTTGGTCATTTGGGAAAGACTTAATTCAGACTCATCTGGAATACTTGTCATTCCATACAAAGGAAAACAAAATCTGAAGATATTGTTTTTGCCAGAAAGTTCTTAAATCTCTTTGATTCTTCTTGTCATTTCCTTCTATTCTTTTATCATTCTTACTCTTATTTCCTTCACTCTCATTGTCTTTTGCCATTTTTCTTTCAATTCTGGTAACTGTCATCTGAGGTTATTACTTGAACACTTTCTATTAAACCTGATTCTTCTTCCAATTCTTTGCCCTTACTTGGATGTAATTTATTTTTTTTGTTTTGTTTGACTCCTTTCCCTTCAACTCTTTCTCTTTACTCACCCTGATAAACCCCTATTTCATTTGACTTTAGATCTTGTGCTTTTGCTTAATGTATAAACCTTTTTTACCTACTTCATCCATAATGTCATTCCTATTTTCTAAATTCTGCTTCTCCTTTATGTCTGCTCTGGGCCACTCTGTTACACAGATCCAATATTTGATGTTCCTTTTTTGGCCAGGCTTCTGCAACAGGACTATCCTTTACTAATTTGTTTACTGATATCCTGCTCTGGACATCTGCTGACTTATCTTGTTTTGTTTTGTCTTTTTTCCCTTTTGCTTCTTAGCACCCTTTTGTTCTTGTCTCTCACCTTTTTCCCAAAATTTAGGAATTGTTTCTTAAATTCTACACAAATACTGTCATCCCTGATTAATTTATCTGATAGCATAGTATATTTCATAGACTCTTCACTTGTTGTTTTATTGTAGTATATACTTGTTACTTCATTTTTACTTCATCTGTTACTTTATCTAACATTGATAAGTCCTGGGCAGTCAACTCCATCTGGTTAGAACTGCATTTTAAATCTAGGCTGGGTAGGTCCTCTGCAGACTGATTCTGTGTAATTGCTTCCACTTTATTGTTAAAAATATCATTCTTATTTTGTTATCAATACTTAGTCCTTTAAAAAGGCTAGGTCTTTTATTAATTCCCATTTATTGTTGGTATAAGAATATAGTTGCATTAATAGGATCCTTTAAGGTCCTTACTACCTCTTTGTTAAGCCTTCAGTGTCAGGGTTCACCTTATTTTGGATTCGTTGTCCAAGAATAGCTGTCATCTATAAAAGTTCTTGTTGATCTCCATTATTCTCCTTACATACTTTATTCAATGAAGTACAATCCCTATTCCATTTATATTACTATAGTCATCCCTTAGACACCCCTCATACTTCTGACCATTCTGTTAAGAGTTTGAAAGTTGTCAATTGTTCTTGAAATATTTAATATTCTTTAGTCTCCCATTCTCAATTCCCAATAAACAATATCCCGTACTTATTATTGTTTCTTTTCTTAACTCTTTACTTGACTCCTGGCCTGCAATGTTTTGCCACTTAATTCATTAGGTGAAAGAAAAGTGCACTCAGTCTGAAGCTCAGGGGCACCTCCTTTACAGTGGTACCCATTTTGTTTTTGTTAGAAACTTTATAATATCTCCATTGGGTGTAGAAGTGTAACACCTCATTACTTCAATTAGATCCATTAAATGCTTATTTTGTAAATTGTCCCACCATATTTTAACTTGTCTCTTCAGTTTATGCATCTCCCTTTAAAGATAATCCTCTTGATTTGTCCACTTGTCCTTCTCCTATCACATCATTTCAACTTCTGTTATGTACTTACAGTAGCCATTCTTCCTCCCCTTCTTGTAGTGACTGGCATAATATTAATATCAATAGTAATACTAATATTAGTATTAATATCAGTTATGTACTGATGGTTTACCTTTAATTAGTAAATCAGTTAATCAATAGTTGTTGAATAGCTAGTTAAATAACCATCCAAAGAAACTATCTACATATAAGACAATCAAAATGATCAACAGTCAGACAGATAATTGGATTAATTTGACAATCTGCAATCAGGCAATTAAATATTCAAGGGTTCTTGAATAAGAAATTCAGAAGTACCATAAATCTTTGTTATCAATTCATTAACAGTTCATTTATGTGATATAGTGATATAAATGTAAATTATCACAACAGGATACCTTTGCTCACAGTTCTACAGCTAGATCAATAACAATTTTACAATCTGACACTTTCCAAATATGTACTTGGTCTGGGTTTGACTAGGGCTAATAAGTCACAATGATATATTCTTTGAAAATTTGTAGCTCCTCACTTTTCAGAAATCTAATTTGATATATATAAAATGTATAAGATTCTATGCTAATACAGGGCTAATACAGGAAAAGAAAAATAGAACTCCTGTTAAAATACTAAAACTCCTGCTATAGAGTGCTATAAAACACCTTGCTAAATTCCAAACTTATTTCCTTGTTCACGTGATTACAGTCCACTATTCTCCACTTGGTTTTAATTTTAATATAAACCTTTATCAATGTCCCCTTTAATTCTTGTATTCTTCCTTAATTCAGAACTTTCAATATTTGGTCCGATGCATTTCTACTCCGTTCTTATTTTTAAGGTAGGAGCTGTCACAAGTAGAGCAAGTAGAACAAAGTTCTCCAACCCACTGAAATAAAAAACCACCAGTAACTCACTTGCTTCCTTATTCCTTTTAGTTGCTCATTTAATCAAATAAACACTTTAAGCACTTTTATGCACTTTACTGAACCTTATGCACTTTACTGAACACTTAAAAATGTCAGTATAACCTTACTTGTAACAACTAGTGTAAACTTTGCTTAGGGCTACGTGCCCAAAGCTAGTCAATTCAGCTGTCCTACTCCTGGGGATTTCAAGGCCCAGCCAGGCCCAACAGGACTCACTTCACTAGCTCCTATTCCTTACAACACTATGAAGAGCAATAGAAACAGGAAAAAACAGTAAATTACTCTTCTAATTTGATGTCTACCACAATACTACAAGCGCCTAGTTAACAGTTATGAACTTTTAAAGTCGTATGCTTGTACTCATGTCCACTCAATCAGGAATTCAACCTCAGGTTCCTTTAAAACTGGCTAAAACATTCACAACCCCAGCTACTACTTTATTAGTGTTTTCAGTGTTCACAACAATACAGCAGCACGACACTCATTTCTTTTCAAAATTGCCTAAACAGTGCCATCTGCATCAATTGCCAGTGAAATGGTTTAAATAGTTCTGGCGTGCACCGAATGAACTGCCTTAATGTAACCCCTGGGAAGTCGGCAAACTGGCAGACCAAGAATGATCACTAGCCCTCTGTATTAATACAAATAGTGTTGTTAACTATATAGCAGGTTCTACCTCTAAAGCAGGATGCCAGCGCCTGTGCAATAAGAGGAAGAAGATGAGAAATAGGTCCATTAAAAGCACAAAGTTCATTTTGGAAAAGTTTTCCTTTGTTTCAACTTAATCAGTCATTCAATGACAGCTGCTTACCAAATCTGTTACAGCGAAATGTTAAGATGCAATAATTCCTTCTTGCAATCCTTAGAGAGCTAAAAGTTACACTTTTAGATGTTTTATGACTTGTGCCTTCAGAAAAGTGTAGACAGTCATAATCTGTCTTCTGAGGTTTTAGCTCAAGACAGTTTGGTGAATAACATTAATTCATTAATTGCTGCAATTATAAAACTTGGTCCTCTGATAGATTAAAAATATATATTTTACCAGATGACATGTTTTTTTTGTGCAGCAGTATTAAAGGTAGCTTTTCAGCAAACAAAAGCTATCTAAAACATTTTGGTTTAAATCTTGTACCAGACTCAAACGTAACTCTGGCAATATAGACACTGCAGTCTGTGGTATGTGGTTGAGATGGTATCTCTATTGCTGCATCAGGCCATACCCAGCTCATCCCAAAGTCTTGAGGGGCTTTTATCTTCACTGGCTCAAAGGTGAAATTCAAACTGAAGACTGGACTTTTTCTTAAGTCCATCACAGCCACTTTTTATTTTGCTGATTTTATTTATCCTCCTGTGGCCACCTTGCTGCATCCCAGCTGTTCTCTCGCATCCCTGTCACCTGGTATCCGGCCGCTGTCCATCTCGCTCGGGACCGCTATCACCCATATAGCCCCTGCAGCTACTCCTGCAGCGGGTAGCAGGGAGTCCCCAACTCCCACCCAGAACAGATCCAGCTTGGATGCCAGCATCCTGATGAACACTAAGAAAAGCCATCAAGCTGTAGGAGGCACCACTTTTTCCTGTTCGAGCTTCCCCACAGTTGTAGGGTGCAATGACTCAAGCAGTCATGAGCATGCTCATGTCCACACACGCCTCATCCAGGTGTCTGCCCCCAACTCCTCCCCTGAGTACGGCATGCATCTCCACCCCAGCCTCTGCCAGGGGCAGTGCACCGACCATCATGGAACCCCCTACCCGGAGAAGGGAGCCATCCTCGGACGCTCAATCCCTCCTCCCTACCAGCCCTGCAACCCATGCTCTCCTGAACCCAGTTCGTCGGCAGGCAAGTTGTTTGACCAGCCTCTGCCCTCAGAGCCACCAGGCTGGCTGCCATCCAGCCACTTTTAAAAACATTCTAAACGTTTTCTTTTCCTCTTGCTCCTATGTCCTTTGAGGTGAACAGAACCACTTGGTATTTAAACCACTTGCTTAGTATCACTTTTCACCCCCAAATAACCACATAACCAAATAGCATACCTAAATACTAATAACTAGATAGATATATATATATTCTTTTTATTTCAGTCTTTGGTAACCTGGTAAGGCCCACTAGGCACAAGTGCCTATTTTCAGGGTGACCTAGGAGCACTGGGCAGTTAAATGACTTGCTCAGAGTCACACAGTATGCAAGTGGAGGTTGTGAGAATCAAACCAAGATCTAGGCTGCTGGATGTGCCAAGCTTATTCACAGCTTGTTACTCTAACCTCTAGGCTATACTGCCAGCCCATATACAATACCTAATAAATATATATACAAATAAAATACAAATAATATACTACAAATAAAATAATAATACAATTATTTATTTATTTACTAAATAAATAAATAAATAATACAATTATCATAAAATATATTTGCAAATGATAGTTTTATTCCTACACTGGGGTACTGAGGGAACTAAGGGAGGGACTGGCTGGGCTTCTGATGGTACTGTTCAATCTATCACTGGATACAGGAGACATTCCAGAGGACTAGAATAGGCAGATGTGGTTCCACTACACAAAAGTGGAAATAGGGAGGAGGCAAGCAACTACAGACCTGGAAGCCTGACTTTGGTGGTGGGCAAAGTAATAAAAATACTGCTTAATGAAAGGATTGTGGAATATTGTAAAACTAGTGGATTGCAGGACCCGAGGCAGCATGGGTTCACAGAGGAAATCCTGCCTAATAAACCTGCTAGAGTTCTTTGACTGTATTACCAGTAAGGTGGATCAAGGAGGATTGGTGGGTGTGGCCTACCTGGATTTTCCTTAGGCTTCAAACTGTTCCACACAGAAGACTGGTAAGCAAGCTAAGTAGCCTGTGGGTGGGTCCAAAGATAGTAAAATGGGTACAACACTAGCTAAGTAACAGAACTCAGACAGTAGTGGTAAATGGAGTTCACTTGGAAGAAGATAAGGTAACCAGCATTGTACCTCAAGGGTTAGTAATGGGACCGATCCCTTCAATGTCTTTTATGTGACATTGCAGAGGGACTGGAAGGAAGGTATGCCTGTTTGTGGATGACACAAAAATCTGCAACAGAGTAGACACACCTAGAGAGGTGTAAAATGAGGGAAGAGCTGGAAAAAGCTAGAAGACTGGTAAAGAGTTTGGCAACTGGGCTTCAATGCCCAAAACTGAAAAGTTATGCACATAGGGCACAGAAACCCATGGCAACATATCAGTTGAGGGGATAGTTTGCAACCACAAAACAGGAAAGCAATCTGTTGGTCATCATATCTGATGACCTGAAAGTAACAAAGCCATGTGATAAAGCAGTAGGAAAGGTTAGTAGAATGCTGGGGTATATAGGAGGGGTATCCCCAGCAGGAAAAGGGAGGTAGTGAAACCCTTGTACAGATCAATGGTGAGGCCCCACCTGGAATACTATGTCCAGTTCTGGAGGCCCCATTGCAGGAAAGACATTGACCGGTGGAAGCAGTATAGATAAGGGCAACCAAAATGGTGCATGGCCTGCACCAGGAGCCCCATAAAGGAAAGACTCAAGAAGTTAAATGTGCACTTCTAGAGGAAAGGAGGGAAAGGGAGACATGATAGAAATATTCAAGTACTTCAAAGGTATTAATAAGGTACACTGTGGTGGCATTTTGCACAGAAAGAGATGCTTAAGAACAAGGGTGCACAAGATGAAGCTGTAAGGGGGACATAGAGGAATGTGAACAAATGCTTCTTTATGGAAAGTGTAATGGACATCTGGAACAGCCTCCCAGCAGAGGTAATGGCTCAGAAACGTTACAGGTTTCAAAACGCGAGATGAGAGAAAAAATATGTGGACCTTGGTAACAGAGCTGGGGAGGGGGTAATGCCAGAGATCAATTAGGGACTATGGAAGCACAGCAGGTAGAGATTTTATGGCAGACTGGGTGGGCCAGAAGTAAGCAATAAGACATGATGGGGTGTGAATTAGACAGTTCTAACACATGGTAAGAGGGTGTAGTGAGGCATTAGGTCACAGGTTGAGTGCATCCAGACCCCCTAGCCATACATTAGAACTGTCTAAAGCACAACCCAGAGTTGCCTCATTGCACTTACAAATGGGCCACTGTATGTCACAGTGATGTGAGACACAAAATTGTAATGTTGATATAAAAAATCTTTTATGTATTTTGTCATAAAATGTTTCCTCTGCCTTCACTGCATTGCTGCATTTATTGATTGAGTTTCAGAAGTTTGTTTTACTGGAGCCACCATAGTTGAACATGGCTGTTGTGGTTACTATAGTAACAGCTGTCCACCCTACTCACTTGTAGTCTTCTAGTCTACAAAATTGTTTCATCAACAGCATTTTGTTACATCTGTTTTTTTTTTATTAGTTCTTTTGATGTTTGTTTGTTTTTATTAGTTCAAACAAGAAAAGGTGTGAGTGGGTATCCAGCAGATGATCGAGAAGAAATGCATGAGCACTTGAAAAGTAAGAGAGTGTTTCTAGATCCCCAAAAAAAATCAGCTGATGATGTCCAGTGGGTGCATTTTGAGGCAGAACACTGTATGTGAGCAGCGGGTGGGTGGGAGGAAGATCGGGAGTAGACTGATTAATGTTTTGCTGCATTTTGAAAATGGATCGGACAGAGCCAGGTTTGGGAACGAGTGAGTGGCTTGTGGTCGGGCAAACATGCAGACAGCTCACTAGAAATATGAAAACAGAAGAAAAAACAAGTCTCTACAATTGGCCTTGTGTGTTGACAGACAGGGAAATCAGCAGCTTAGGTATAGCATACAAAAATGCAACATTGTGATTAGTGTAACTTTTGCTTAGTGGGGGAGAAAAATGTCGGCTGTTAATTTTTTCAGCATTCCATGGCTGAAAGGTTTTCTTTTAACCTGCATCCTGCTTGGGAGGACAGGTTTTAGCTATGCGTTAGACACTTCTAATGCATGGCTAACAACCAATCAGAGTGCTATTCCTTAAGAGCCTTTATTGACGCCTTTTTAAAAGTGCAATTTTAATTTAAATATTGAAATTGAAAACTACAAGGGCTTTATATATATTATAGCGGTGCAGCTGTGCCCTATAGTTAGGGTTCAATGATCACCTCTATGATAATGCCAAACTTTTCACTTTAATAACTTTGTAACTGTTCAACCGATTTGCATGAAAGTTTGCATGCACCTTTGGGGACCAACAGTCTCTTGATGTGGCACGTTTCATTCCAGTCAGATTTGTGGGTGTGGAGATAAGGAATGTCAAAGAATGTGAAAATTATCACTTTTATCAAATTCTTTTGCATGCCACTATGCAGAAACAGTGCAGAATTGCGGTCAGAAATGTTCAGGGTAAACAGGCTTTAGGTCATAGATGTGCCTTTTAAAGATATGATGAAAAATATTAATCTATTCAAAAGTTATTAAATGGTAACGTTCCCATTATTTTCAATTTGAGAAGTTAGATATCTCGTTTGAAAAAGGATCTTTTATTGCAAATGGGTAATCCTTTTTCATTCTGCCACATTTGTTCTTAGAGTTAGCGAGGGAAACAAAATGCAGTAACTCAAAAAATTGTATCTGTTGTAGAAACAAACAGATGTAGATTGCTTATCGGACCACCTCATCTTGATTCTGCACTTATCTGTTGTAGAAATGCTCTTGAAGTTTTTTGTTCATATTATAGATCTTTTTGAGACACGTGATAAGAAAAAGATTCTTTACGTATCACCAGTAATGAAAAAGGATCTATTTTCATGATGATAACATCAAATTACACACTTATAGTACCTTTGTGTTCTGATAATAGCCCAAAGAGGTTTAAGCTGAATGTTGGTGATGGGGGTGGGTCTCTCTTGCTCTACAGAAAGCATTTCATTTAATTTTTAACCTGAAAAAAAGTGTACTGAAGATCACCCCACACCCCTACCTGACCTCCCACTGTGCACTCACCTCCATGAACCCCATCCCCCCACATACCCTCACTCACCCAACCCAGCCCCACACTGAAGATGCACTCTCTCATTGAGGACATGTATTGCTGCTGGAACTGGTGACTGCTATTTGAAAATAAGGTAACTGTGGTTCAGAGTATTTTCTGACCACAGTTACTTTATATGTTATGTTTCTGTTCTCTCCACCCTAGTACCTGACATTTATTTTAAGCAATTGCTTGTAATTTAA
Source organism: Neoceratodus forsteri (assembly GCA_016271365.2). Lineage (NCBI taxonomy): Eukaryota > Metazoa > Chordata > Ceratodontiformes > Ceratodontidae > Neoceratodus > Neoceratodus forsteri. The sequence goes on from CM057451.1 coordinate 424,703,524, forward strand.
TATGCCATACTTTACAAATATTTCATGTTTATATTGTCTTGTGCATGTGCAAGCAACATCTTGTGGTAGTAGCACATTCAGAGGTGTGTCAGTGTTGTGGTGAATGCAGGGAACACTTTAGTGGGTGCTTCCCTCAGCCAATAATTAGCAAGCATGCTGGTGATGACAGCAGTTTCATTGAGAGCCACGGAGCTGAAAAATCTACAGCAACAATGACATGTAGCTTCCTCATTGAAGCATCAGATGACAAGGCTCTGTTACATTCTTTTCCTGGTGAAACATTTCAATAAATATGGCAGCTCCTGCTGCTTACCACACAATCCCCACAGAGCCGACATCAGGGATGTCCTATCCCCTGTCAGCATGTCCCCTCACAGTTCAATTTGTTTTCTGATTGGGGTACCCAGTCACCATCAGCATCATGTTCCCCACACACACTTTCTTTTGCCGATGGTGGTGCCCAATCCCCATAGGCATCATGCCCCAAACTCATGGCACACTAGGAGCCCACACAAGTGTGCCCAAATATTTTTTTACTTGTAAATAAAGAAAACTGTCCCTAAATCCAGTTTATTTTTTACCTGTAAAAGGTCTCGTCGTCCTCGCTGCATCCCTCCCAACTCACACCCACCCTCTGCACACCCCACATCATCACACCTCCTCACCCCATATTTACCTCTGAAGGCTAGAGCTATGATCTTCTGTGGAATAGGAACACGTCTGAACTCTTCAAAAGCCGACAGGGAACCGAACAAAATGCAATAAGCTTTATAATGGCAGGAAAAGGGGGCGGGTTTCAACTTAGGTGGATATCTCAGCCATTTTGGTGAATTTTAGTATTAGATTTTCAACATGGGTTTGACCCACCTCATGAACACATGTACTGTCATCTCATTACTCAGTCCTGAAAGATGATTTCATGGTCATTGCACACAATCACCTTTCAGGACTGATTAATGAAATGACAGTGCCACTGTTCATGAGGCGGTCACAAAAGCCCATGTTGTAAATTTGTGAAAAAATTCTGAACAATTACTGTATTACTTGTGTGCATTGCTCAGTTTCCACACACGCTCATAACTTTGACAATTGTTAATATTTTCAATCTAGATTTTCAACATTGCCATTTTTGACACCTCCTTAAGAACAGTACAGCTGTCATTTTCACATCCTGCTCAAAATGTGTTTTCGCACCTGTGGCGTACAATGGTGCAGTTGCTGTGCAAAGTCACCTTTTGACTAATGAATTGGTATTGCCACTGTTCATGAGGTGGCTCATAAAAGCCCATGTTGAAAATTTGGAGAGAAAATACCAACAACGCCTGGGGCATTAGGGTTTCCAACCATAATGCTCCACTTTGAAAGACTGACAGGCATCAGGGGTGCGACTTGGGATTGTCAGCTGTAATACTCCTGCCATTACATTCACATCCCAACCCTGTAGCCAGTGACATGCATTGAGGTGTGCCTTGGAGTCTTTGGACCAAGGTTCACCCCATTCTCCTATATGCACCCCTCTCAGTGCATTTCTGTATGGAATGGGGTGAGCGTAAGGGCCCGAAGATCCCAAGGCACACTGCAACACTTGTCAGTGTCTTCAGGGTATGGTGAGGTAAAATGGTGTGAGCGTTATGGTTGATGACCCAAAGGCACACCCCAATGCCAGTCAGTCTCTGCAGGGTGAGAGGGCACTGGTGTCAGTTCAATACTTTACTGCCATTCCTAGTATGCCTCTTTCTAAGTCCTACTACTAATGCCAATGCTAGCAAGACAACATTCGGCATTGACAAATGCTTGTTTAACTGAGCACTTTTATTGAACAAGATATGCTCTATAAATCCTTGTATTATTTTTATTTTAATATTTTTGAATAAAAGACAAATTATAATATGTAATCAATTACTTGTAGCTTATCATGGCTTACTTTAATATTCTACAGTGATCTTTGACACCAGTACCATATTTTCCTCACCTTTCTTCTCTAGTCAGTTTGATTGATCACTTGTATCTAACAAGCACTGCTCTATAATAGTTTCGAATGAGCGCCTGCAAACAGTAAGCATAGCTCCATAAAATCTTGTATTGAGTTTGTCTCTTAATGTAATGTAAATAAAGATGTGTGCTCAATTGGTTGCATTTCAGCAAGCCTCACCTAAGCATTATTTATGCAGTAATTGTTGCACTTTCCACTTTTGTCTTCATTTCTATTTACTTTCTGTCAATCATTAAGAATACAACATGGTTTAATGCACTTGCAGAATCAAGTATAGAATCTGGAAATATATGTAAATAATTTCACTATAGACTTAAACACTGCTTCCTTTTTCTACACCCCAACCTTCCCTATCTTTATCATCTTATGGATTGGACCTGCTGTTTTTTTTTTACTTTTCTTTTCTTTTTCCTTTGTGGCAGCAGTTCAAATTTGGGATACAGAATGATAAAGAAGCAGATATTAAGAATGGACTGACACTTTAAGTACATCTGTGCCCAGTGCTTTTACCACTTTGCTATCTTTTTAAGTCTGCTAAATTATCTTACAATTCTGTGTTGTTGCAATTTGAAACCAAAATGTTTTATATTGAAGACTGATAACTGGAATATGTATATTTTGTTAGAAAAGTCTCACAACTCTGCCTTCACAGTGGAAAAAAGTGCAAACAACCAATGTAGTGTGTTATACATATTCAAATGTATTTAACTTATGGTAAACACACTACCATAGATTTAACAAGCATTTGTCAATGCTGAATGTTTGCTTATATTAGCATTGGATGTGCAGGAGTTAGACAGATGCAGAATAGGAATGGCAGTGAAGTATTTAACGTCACCCATAATGCTCATGGTATTTCACCTCACCCTATCCTGCAAACACCAACAAGTGTTGAGGTGCACCTTGAGGTGCTTAGCTTTACAGTCACCTAATTTCATAAGGACATTCACTGAAATGGGTGCAGTATAGGAGAATGGGGTAAACTCTGGGACCGAAGAGTCCAAGGCACACCTTGATGCCTGTCACTGGCCTCAGGTTGGGGTGGGGGTGGAATGGCACGAGCATTACAGCAGGCAATCCAAAGGCAAACCTCTGATGCCTGTCAGTCTGTAGAGGGTGGGACGTTATGGTTACAAACCCTAGCATGGCGTTGTTGGTATTTGCACTACAAATGTTCAGCATGGCCTTTTGTTACCCCCACCTCATGAAAGCATTTAGGACCTCTGCTCACGAACAGTAGCGCTATGATTTTGTTAATCTGTTTTGAATGTTGATTTCCACAGTGACTGTGTCATTCTCGCCAGATGTGTGAAAACACAGATCAGGTAGGACATGAAAATAACAGCTGTACCAGTCATAGGAAGTGTGAAGAGATGGCGATGTTGAAAATCTGGAGTGAAAATATTAAAAATGCTTGAACATGCAAGCGTACATGGAAACTGTGAAAAGCATGCTCATAACAACGTCATTTAGTGGAATTATTTCACCAAATTTTTCAACATAGGCATTTTGTAATCTTTGCTTATGAACACTGTCAGTATGATTTTCTTAATCTGTCCTGAATGTTGATTTCCCACAGCGACCGAGCCATTGTGTGCCAGATGTGTGAAAACACATTTTGGGCAGGATGTGAAAAATGACAGCTGTACTGTTCATAAGAAAGTGAGCAAAATTGACAAAGTTGAAAATTCTGAGTGAAAATATTACAAATTCTCAAAGTTACAAGTGTGCGTGGAAACTGCACAATGCATGCTCATAACATAATAATTTTGTGGACTTTTGTCACCAAGTTTTTAACATAGGCATTTTAGGACCTCCGCTCATGAACAGTGTCACTATGATTTTCTTAATCTGTCCTGAACACTGATTTCCTACAGTGACTGCACTATTCTGTGCCAGAAGTGTGAAACACATTTTGGCGGGATGTGAAAATTACAGCTGTACTGTTCATAAGGAGGTGTAAAAATGTCAATGTTGAAAATCTGGAGTGAAAATATTACAAATTTGCAAAATTACGAATGTGAATGGAAACTGCGCACGTATCGCTAGCACAGTCATTTTTGAATTTTTCACCAAATTCTAACATAGGCTTTTTTGGGAGCCCGCCTCAAGAACAGTGATACTGTCATTTTGTTAATTTGTTCCAGAAGGGGATTCCATGCAGTGACTGCAAAATCACCTTTCAGAACCAAATAACCAGATGACAGTCACTGAATTCATGAGATGGCATCCGAAACCCCACATTGAAAATTTGGTGCCAAAATTTGCAAAAATGGCTGTGATATCCACATAAGTTGGAAAAAATATTTATGCCATTATACAGCTTACTGGCATTTCTTCAGTTCGCGGTTGGCTTTGAAGAGTGCAGGCGTGTTCCTGGTCCACTGAAGATCATCGTGCTGGGCTCTGGAGGTGAACGGCGATAGCTGCCACCATGTTAAACTAAAAACATGGGGGACATTATGCCAATGGGGATTGAGCTACCCCATCAGCCAATAAACTGGGGAGAGGTCATGCTGACAGGAGGATTAGGCACCCTCATGCACTCATAGGGGACTGTGAGAGGATAGGTTGTCCATCTGCTTCCATGGGGACTATAAGAGGGGACAGTGAAGCCACCTCCAAGTTTATTGAAATGGGACACTGAACCAGGCAAGCTGTAATTTGCTGCTGTAATCAGGGACCACCCAGCAGCAAAACAGCTGATTGTTAATGATGGGTGCACCTGATTGCAGCAGCGAGTTTCTTTCAAGTTGGTGGCACACTACAATACTACTGTCATGGACAGCATGCTCCTCTATTGGTGCCACAGAGACCATCCCAAAATAGACTGTTGGCAATGGCTACAACACTGCTCCACCACCACAACTCACTACTACAGAGCTGCTGCAATATGTTTCTTGTGCATGTGCAAGCAAACATAAAACATGTCACCCCACAAAAAGCCGGGAGCATTTTGCTCCCACATCTGAGCAAAATGTGCATGACTGCAGAAAGCTTTAAGTAGAAGAAATATATTACATCATTATTAATTAAATGTGAGTTAAAATGGGCTAGTAAATTAGTCAACTAATACACTCAAATACTATCTATCTGCCCAATAAAGAATGTGCAGTATCTTCCTTATAAGGAAACTGGCTAAGGATATATGAGTTGTTGGAGATAATTAAGAAATTGACTATAGCAATTTATTTAACAAGAAAATTTGCAGCACTCATCACATCATTATCAACCAGTCTCTATTGTCTCCATCAATCTTTTAGTGCTATAGTATACTGTTTCCATGTACTCAATCACAGTGAGGTCCCAGAATATACATAGAAAAATTTTACATTAGAAACTTCTATATACATATATAGATGTCCTTTTGTATCCATTGTAATGTAGAATGATGTTTCTTTTTCAACTTGATGACACAAAAATTTGGATGGAGGCTGAGGGTGTCCAATGACTAGAGCCGGTTAACCCATTAGTAAGAGGTGACTGTATGGTGTACAATGAAATATCCTAGAGACACAATATACACAACACAATTAAAAAGTCTCAGACAGGATATACATATATGTAACGTAGCCAAGAATGGGGTAACACTTCTAATGTGTGAGTCCAGAAAATGTTCCATTTTAAAGTGAGGGTCTCTATGTCCCTCCCCATCCCAATTGTATCATTTCAATCCATGAAAATATATCATTCTGAAGGACTGGCTGTAGTGGAGGTGGATGCAGTTCTCAGAACAGTATTTCATGATCCCCACTGTTTGTTTATAGAAGAGGCCAAAATCAGGGGGATATATTAATCCATTCCCTTGAGCTATACAAAGGAAATAAACAACAATTTTCTGGTGGAATAGCACCATGGGAATGTATACTGTGTGGAAATGGTAAATTTGATAAAAACATTACTATGTGGAAATATTTTATACACCCCATGACAAGAAAGTGATATGCTATCAAATAATTCATAACTTGTGATACTCCAAATGTGGTCTATTTGGCAAGCTGTATATATGGATCATTATATATGGGGAAAAACACACAGGATTTTAAAACCCACATAGGAGAACACATTTGGGTTATAGAAAATGAGAATATTAAACATATACTGTTAGACACATCAAATATATGAGAGGACATGGACCACATCAATGGTAATTTTCAGGAGTTGAAATGCTACAATTGGGACCGAGTGGAGGAGGTGGGGTTACAGAGACCCTCACTTTAAAATGGGAAACTTTTGGAACTCACACATTAGAAGTTTTATGCCCCCAGGTCTTAATGTTAGGCTAGAACTCTCCTTACCTGCAGTTATCCCACTCTCAGCTATTTTACTTATATGTATATCCTGTCTGAAACTCTGCTAATTGTTTTTTTTTTTTGCATATTGCATCCCTAGATATTTCATTGTACATTGTGGAGTCATCTCATATTAATGAGTGAAATGGCACAAGACATTGGACACCTAGTCTCCAATCAAGTTTTGTGTCATCAAGTTGAAAAAAACAGTTTTCTACACTACAATGGATTGACACAAATGGACATTTATATAGAAGTTGCTCATATTTCTCTGTGCAAAATGTGTCTATGTATATAACAGGATCTCATTGCAACTGATTACACGGCAACAGTATACTATTGCACTAAAGACTGATGGAGACAATAGAGACTGGTAGCTAATGATGTGATAATACAAATGCTACAAATATTTGTTGTTAAATAAATTGCTATAGCCACGTTATTAATTATCTCCAACAACTAATATATCCTTAGCCAGTTTCCTTATAAGGGAAGATACTGAAACTCTTTCGGGCAGAGACAGTATTTGAGTGTATTAGTTACCTAATTTACTAGCTGATTTTAACTCCCATTTAATTAATAATGACGTTGTTTACTTCTTCTATTTAAAATGTTCTGTAGTCATGTACATTTCAACCCTTGATAAAGCCCTAGAGGTATACTCCCCGTACAGTGAAATTTCTACAGAGACATATGTTGATATTGACAACAGCGACATGTCACTGTAGAAGTTCTCCTAGGACCTGGCAATACAGAAAAAAAACACAGTCTGATGTGGACTGCCCCTGCCACTGCAAATCGCGTTGACATGGAGCCTGGCACTGTGATGCCAGTCGATGAATTAGTTGTTGAACCGGCATTGAAGAGAGCTAGCTCCAAGTATAGGATCAAAACACTGTTGTGCTTTTTGTGGAGTAGCACTTTTAAATGTGTGGTAGTGTGTTTATCATGAGATAAATCATTTGTATACTTATAACATACTAAAGTGATTGTTTGCACTTTTTCACTGTGAATGGAAGATTGTGAGGTTTTCAAGCATGCTTTATTGGTTTTAGCCAATTGCAACCACAGTTGGAAAGTGATCTCTCTCAGATTTTATACTGTATATTTTCTCTAGGCTTTACTTTAGCTGCTTTTACCACTTCTTTGATAGAACACAAGCTCTTTGTAATTTTATTTTGTTTTTGCTGTGTGTGTTTAGGGTGCTTGTGTATCATTAAACACTGAATCAGTGCTTGGGTGATTTCTGGATGTGGAAACTATTATGTTACGCTGTTGTGCCAATTTTGTTTAAGTTTATTGCTCAGTGATAGACCTTTACATCAAGTAAGACAGCAAAAACAAAGCACACCAAAAAAAAAAAAGGGCAGCATACAATTTACAATTATCTCATATAACACACATATATGGGAGAAGTAGTATACAATATGTTGTGGACTAAATTTGAGATATATCTTCACTTTTATGACCATACACATAAAAACAGAATTAACATATTTTCCTGTAATACAAATCAGATATTTAGAATCAGTGCAATAAAGTGCATTTATGTAAACATGTTATAATTATTCCCCATTATATACATTAAAAATGTGCCAATATATTAATGATAGCAATATTTAAAAATACCTAAGAAATCCTGGACACCATAACAGTCCTGGCCTTTCATTGGTTATGTGCCCTAATCATAGAAAATAAAAATATTAATATGAAAGTAATCAATTCAAAATGATTGTGTCATTCTCCCCTATGATATTCATATACAAGTGCTTTAAAGCTGTAATTAAAACACTTGATACTTTAATTAACAATCCAGACTCAGCTATCTAGTATAGCCAGCATAAGAAAATAATAGGAGTAGTGGTCGGTGGGGAGCTCTCAAAACCTAGAGAGGTCGGTGGTAGGGTACCGCGGGGCTCGGTCCTGGGTCCGATCCTGTTTAATGCATACATATCGGACATCAGGGAGGGTATAGGGTGTGAAATGAGTCTCTTAGCTGATGACTCCAAGTTGGGAGCAGCAGTTGAGGGGAAGGGGAGGTTGGCCCTGCAAGGGGACCTAGACACCCTGGAAAACTGGGCTCACACATGGAAATTAATTTCAATATCACCAAGTGCAAGGTGTTACATCTTGGGCAGGGAAACCCTAAACACAGGTACACCCTGGGAGTGGAGGCGATAGAGGCCTCAACAGGGAAAAAGACCTAGGGGTCATGGTGGATGCATGTATGAATAACTCTGAGCAGTGCAGGAGAGCGCTAGCAAAGCATATAGGATGTTGAGATGCATCGTAAGGGGGATCACCTCTAGGAACAGGAAGTGATTCTGCCGCTGTACAATGGACTGGTTAGACCACACCTTAAGTACTGTGTACAGTACTGGAGACCACACTTGAAGAGGGACATAAAGCTCCTGGAGAGGGTACAGAGGAGGAGGACAACTAAGATGATATGAGGACTAGGGGATTTGACGTATGAGGACAGACTTGAGGAACTCTACCTGTTTTCATTGGAGGAGAGGAGAGAGGGAGGACATGATTGAGGTCTTCAAGTACCTCAAGGAATAAATAGGGTAAACATGGAGGGATCTTTAGACTAAAGCAGGAAGTATCACCAGAGGAATGGTTTGAAGTTGGAAGGTGGAAGGTGAGGGGAGGAAAAGAGGAGTAGGTTTTTCACTGAGAGGGTGGTGGACCCTTGGAATGGACTGACTGGCAAGCTGGTTCAGAGATCCACAGTGGGCAGCTTCAAGAGATGATGGGACAGACACAGAAAGCAGATGTATCAGATGATGGCCTGGCCCAGGGGGTGGGGATGGATGATAGGGGTTTCTGGAACACAAGCGGAGAGCCTCTGCACCCAACTAGGGATCTGAGGTTCGAGAAACTCGATAGACCGTAAGGCCTAATCTGCTGGCAATTAGTATGTTAGTATAATAAGCACATAAAGGCTATATAATATTAGAAGATTACACCTCACCCTAAAAGGTTTTACTACTCCTATTCCAGGACTAGCAAGCAACACATTCAAACTGAAACAGAGCTGCTGGCTAGTACTTCCATAATATCAACAATCTGAATAACTGAGTGTAGGTTACCCTTAAGGCCACAATGATCAAGCTATTTGAACTGTCTTTATTAAGGCATTAATAGTCCAAACCCCTTTGTCCTGTAAATTTAAGTATGTTAATAAGAGCTAATTAACTCATAACACTAAAAAGAAGGCAAACAAGATGCACAGCTATTCAAGAGTTGTTAAATAAACATATAAGCATTAAATGTCTTTAGTCATACCACATTTTGGCATAAAATGTTACAAATAAATTTGTACTAAGCAGAGTTGTCACTCCGTTGCAATCAGTAGTCTGTTTTTAAATTGAGTGCTCAAGGCTCCATTGGCTCAGGAATTCATAAAATAATACATGGAGCTAGAAGCTCCATTCATGTTCAGAAGTCCATCTTATAAAATGGGTTTAAAAATCCATCATTCTGATTGCTACTACATCATCTGAGCTGTGTCTTATCAGATGATATAGTAGCCAACCGCACCTCTTCAGCCATTCAAGACGCAGAACAGGAAATATCACTGTGCCAATGCCGAGGAATTCACTTGATCGCCACCCCACAAAACAGACCTCGCTTGCCGTCGCTGACCCAGAGCGCACACACACACCCCGCCCCAACTCATATACAAACACACAGAGCCATTAAAATAAACCTTCACAGCACTCTGCGTGTCCGCAACAAGCCACAAGAAACCAAATACCTTTACTTCTAGTTCTCACTCCGGTGCTGGGCAGTCTGTCTACAGTGAGGTACCAGAGAGCATTACAGGTACCGTAACTCTGCATTTTCATCTACCCTCACTGTGACTTCCTCTCACAGCCCACCTAAACCACAAGATCCCCTCATACAAGGCACCACAGAAAAAACTTGCGCGCTTTAAAATAAAGCAAAACCGAATTGCTCTATGCGGCAGCCGTCAAGAGGGACAAGCTAGCTCACTTAAAGCGGGCGAGCACCTACAATGAATAAATCAATAAAAGACTTAAATAAACTAAACAAATAAAACAATCATTCTGGCACATACAGAGCTGTGAGGACAAATACACACCATATCAGAAAAAGATCTTTCTGGCACCGGCTAAAAGCACCGATTGATCACACTCAAGGTATCTAATGCTTACAACTAAAAAAAAAAAGTAAAATAAAACAAGTGTTTTTGTCTTGGGCCAGATACAAAGCTGATAGAGAGAAACACCAATACCCTGTAGTGGCTATATGATATATATTGCCGAAACTGTACACTACACATGGAACTATTTTCCATCTTCTACATGTTTACCACTTTTCTGTAATACTTTGTTAAATAACCTTTTTTTTTTTACTAGGTCAGTTCTGAAGGGGAAACCCATTTATAAGGCAATAACAGTCTGAGGTGTGATTTATCGCCCTGATAAGAGCATGCAGTGGCATAAGGCACTCAGCACAAGCGCCTCATGCCTAGTAGTACACCCCGGCGTGTTCTTTATCAGGCGATAAACCACACCTCCTCGCATGTGTTATTGCTTTGCATATTATAGGCAAAAGGCAAATGAAGGCCTGAAAACACCATTTAAATGATCTCCCTCTATCACTGGATCAGTATCTTTATATGTGTTAATGGGGTATATCACCAAAAATTAAAACTCCTTCACATTCATTTCCTATTGACTTGTGCTAATGAAGGCATAGTATTAGCCATGTCCATATTCAGGCCATTTCAAGCCCTTAGTCAGAAGTCCCCAATTTACCTGTGTCTGATGGAGCTCCACATGGGCAACTCCTGGGCTTCCATTGTTAATCAGTAGAGCTTTTCATTTTTTCTTTATCCACTCTGCCCCACACTTATAAGACTATATATTGCAATTTATTGCCAGCCAAAGCTAAAAAACTTTACAATCCACCATGCCACACCCTCAAAGTCAACAATTTTGGTCGGCAAGATCAAATGAATAGGATGTGTTGGGACAGGGTTACCTAAAAGGAGAGAAAGCCTTACCTTATGCTAAACCAGTGACCTGGGTTCAGGAATGACCTTGGGTAATCAGGGTGCTGGCACGGGGGACTGGGAATAGGATCTAGCATTTGCTCTCCTCTCCCATTGGGTGGGTCATTTGCCTGTAGTCCCACCATCACTGGATGGAGGTCTGGTGGTGAGGCATAGGTGGCAACAGAGTGACTAGTAAGGTGGGACATCCCACTGGGTGCCGTGTCCATGCCTTCACATGTGTGCATCATGTCAGGGATGCAAGGGCTCAGGAATGGGGAAAAAATGAAAAACATACAAATCACCTATGGAAAAAAAAGGAGAGAACAAGAGAAAACACTCCGACAGGCATAATAACTTCAGACAAATTATTTAAGCCCTCCATAACCCCTAGGTAAAGATGTCTTACATTATTCAGGTAATAGAGAGCCTTACAGCACTTATGGTGCTCTATATCATCCCTTTGTAATGGGATGGGGTCTCTATAAACCTTCTCCTTCTCAAGGGGTCCTGTTCCATTATCACTGACTTACACTTAAAACACCTCTAGTCACTGAGACTATACTGGTGCAGAATTTAGACATGCTGTAATTACCACAGTTTGTACGTACTATCGCACCAAAGTTCATACATTTTTCTTCAGTATTTCTTTTCTTTAGCTAGTTTAGGTTGGGAATTACATACTTGTTCTTTTAAGTGGAGTCTCTGTCTTTTACATTTCCAGGACCTAGCAGTGTACACAATCTGTCCCACCTTTTCTAAAATAAAACAGGCAATTCAACACATGCTGTGTACCTGTAAGTCTCACCCATCTTTGCAGGAGGTCTCCTGGTTCCTGACTCCTGACATGAGAACAGACAACCACTGTAATCAGTCTGAGAACCAAGTCTGGCCAGAAAACTGTCAGCCAGCTCCAGGAGGCCAAAAAGCCACCCCAGCATCAAACAGCCAGCTGCAAAGCCTTCTAGTTAAAGGCCAGAACAACTGGCAGTGTGTCTCCTGAGAAAATGACCACCCATCTGTAGACAAAGAAAAAGTTCACCATTTCAAATTTGACATTAAAACAGCACCAATTTCATGTAGCAAATTTTAAAACATTGCATAAATATCAAGGTTTTAACTCAACATTGTCAGACGCTCAAACAGCACAGAGCTGTGGGAACAAAGCATTGCCATGTCCATCTTGCTGCCCCAACCCTGCCCTGAGAATTGTAGGTAGCTTCAAGAGGAGGACTGCCAGTTTGTGTAAGACTGGTCCATCTTTTCTGAGCACCCTGGGAAGATCAGTTTGGTCTTAAAAATAACACAGAAAGAAAAGGCACTGCAGTCACAATTAAAACACCTGCAAGATAATAAAAAATAGCAGACTGGTAAACCTCTGGATGAAACTCATTTGTATTAATACCACTAACAGCTAATTGAACAGAAATACTGTGGAAAATACATAAAAATGCTGGCATTTAAAAAAACAAATGCCAGAACCTAGCTAAATGGCCCGTTTAGCTAGATTTTGATATTTGTTTTGAAAATAAAGTGCCAAAATACCTTTTCTGGGCACCCAAAATCCAGGAGTGTCCAGCTTAGGGAAGGAGCCATCTACTTATGGTCTGCTGGAGGCAGTATAGCTTAGTGGTTTAAAGTTCGAATGCAAATCTAGAGATTTGGGTTTGAATCCTACAGCCCCCACTTGCATACTGTGTGACCCTAAACAAATTATTTAACTTCATTGTGCTCCCAGGTGCACCTGGAAACAAGCTTCAGCTTAGTGTGCCTTTCCTGGTTAACAAATCCACCCCCAATGTATCTTGACATCTGCCACAGCAGAAGGAGGCGATGCTACAGGCTTGTGTGTCAGCATTCAGTCTGCAGTCTCCATCTGGATCTCTGTCTGTTTTTTGACTGTGACCTGTTTTTTAAATATACATTTACTATTCATAGAGGCATGGATCAGGGATTGTGGGCTTTGCACACAGTATTTTTTCATGTGAAGGGGTTTGGGGTGCTTTAAAGATGAATGACAAATTATGAAATAAAATTCTGGTACCCACATTTTTAAAGAGATACAAAATAAATACTGTTTTTCTTAATCAAAACATATGTATGTATGATCAATCTTTTCTTTTTTTTTTAGTTATTTGTGTATTATTTTACCTATTTGTTGTTGGTAAATATTCCTTTTTACCACATATGTATCAGGGCTGATACAGAGCAGTGCTGAGTTGATCCCAGTGCAAGTGTGAGCTGAGCAGAGAGCAGATGACATCCCTCTACTAGATGTCATGCTATATCAATACACTGCTATGCTGCTGATTTCCCATCTTCAGTTCAGAAGACCTGTAGGAGTTGGATAAAGAAATGTACTTTTTCCATAAATGAGATGGAGTCATACAGCATTATATGTCTGAACCCTGTCCATTACATAGACAGAATGCAAAAAGTGCAAGATTATGCGCCTAAGGAGTCCTAGGGTCAAGTATGAAATAGATGGGGTAACACTGAGGCCACCACAGACAAAAGGGATTTATAGGTAATCATAGAAGACAACCTTAAAGTGGCTAAACAATGCAACAAAGCAGTCAGAAAGGCTAATAGAATACTAGGGTGCATAGAGGGGTATAACAAGTAAAAGGAGGAAGTGGTGGTACTATTGTACAACTCCTAGTAAGGCCTCTTCTGGAGTTCTGTGTTCAGTTCTACAGGCCCCATCTCCAATCAGACATAGTCAGGATGGAGCTGGTACCGAGGAGGATGACAAAATGATGTCAGGGGTGCAGCATAAGTCATATGAGGAGAGACTCAGAGCTATCAATATGCACTCCCTGGAGGAAATGAGAGAGAGAGGGAACATGATAGAGACCTTCAAGTATCTATAGGGGATCGACAGGGTACCACAGGGCATCTTTCACATGAAGGGAAATAGCAGAACAAGGGGCACAGGATGATACTAAAGGGAAAACTTAGGGAACTTGGGAAATTTTTCTTCTCTGAAACAGTGGTGGAGAGATGGAACAGTCTCCCCAGGAAGTGGTGGGAGGCCACTGTTCAGGGATTCAAGAATGTGTGGGATAGGCACATGGGAATTATCAGGCTAGGGTGAAAGGGGACTTGTAGCATCTAGGTACCTTAAGCATTAGAAAGAGGGATAGGGAGCCAGCCCGGTGGTGCTGAGTGTTGAGGCACCAGACGCCACACCTCACACCATGCTGGCAACCTGGGTTCGGGGCCTTAAGCCCGGGCCATCAAGGAGTTGGCAGGGGACGGATAGGATGGGCGTCCGGAGGACTGCTCTCCTATCCCAGGGAGGATCAAGGGTTTCATCACTCTGTAGCGGCCCCTGGTGATGACTGGGGAATGTTACTAGAATGGTGTAGAGAGAGGGGTGGAATGCGGCAGGCGTGCGATGCGCACCTGGACATCATTACACGCCAGTACCGCATGGAGAAACAGTGGAAAAATCAGGCTTCAGGTTGGGCAGCATGAGCTCTGACCCTGCTGCCTGACCGAATAGCATCTCTTCATCTGGATCCTGTTCGTGAGTTGAGCTGGAGTAGCTCCTCATCATCCTGTCATGGGGGTAATCCATGGGGTTTGAGGAGGATGGCCTGGGCTCGGAGTTTGGGCTAGGGGTCGGGTCGGGATGTATCACTGGACGGAACCGGGGAGGAAATATAACCGAAAGAGGGATAGGGCATATTGGATGGGCCACAAGGCCTTATCTACCAACAACATCTATGTATCTATGTATTTATGTAGAATATTAGTCATACATCAGCTGTGGGTCAGACTGATGGCTGGAGGAACCCACTCAAATCCATGCCTGAAAACATTGGGAAACCTAATGGTAATGTCCTATGGACATATCTTTTAAAACAATTTTACAATGTGTTATCTAAAAAGTACAGGGTATCTGCATTCATACCAGTGGGACACTGTCTGTCAAAATCATTTCAAAATCACAAGCACTGTCATTTCATTTAATTCGGTTCTGACAGTTACCTGTCCACTCTTGCAAGAAGCAGCTTAACAGACTGATTCATCTTAGTGTGCTTGATTTTTAATTTGAATATACAATAATAATCACTGTATTTCAACATTTCTTATTTTCATTTTATAAATGACAGGCAATATTTGAAGGTGTATGCTACCTGTGCCCCATTGATCTGCCTGACTGACTGATCCTGAGTGGGTGTTTGGGGGGCTAATTTTTCAATGTGTAAGTCATTCACCCACCTGAAGCTGGAAACAATTGCACTATAGCTGATACAGAGTTTGATGCAAGTCAACTGTTGTCACAATGTAAATACAGTTTGAATATTTGTAGGAACACAGAATTGCCAACGAAATTAAGTAAATGACAAGAACATAGCGGATTCAAAGTTTTAATTATTCAAATACAAATTAGAAACTAAATTTGAAAAGCCACATAGACTATCACATTGCTGCCAAAACAAGTAAGTCTACCTACCTCACACAATAATTAAAATGTATTACATTTTCAGACAAACATGAAATAGCACAAAATACAAAACATAAAGTTAAATTATAATTCTCATTCCTCTTGCTTAACAGACTATGCTAACACATTCAGCCACAGGTGTCCTGATTTGATATTCACAATGAGTTCACGGAAACAAAGCCCTCTTTCAATGAGTTCACAGAAACAAAGCCCTCTTTCAATGAGTTCATGAAAACAAAGCCCTCTTTCAGAAAAAAGGCCATACATGTCATAGCATATGAATATACAGTTTACGTGATCCTGCAAAGTAACCTTTCTTTGTTGTTACAATAAAGATAGCCTATAGAGTTTGGAAAAAAACTTAATAGACAACTTCTGTCTATGAGGTCAGCACTCAGACTTCTTGGAACATAAAAGGAACTGTCCTAACAGAATTGATTGAATACCTTTATTACAAGAAAAACATGTATTGCAACAAAAGAATGCTAGTCGAGGTAAAACTCTCACCCAGGTGATACATCTAGTCCCTCCCAAACACAACTCCTAAATAAAGTGCTGCTGCTGCTTGAAATGAAAGTGCCTTTCTGCTGTCTTGTGCAAAATTTGCAAAATTAAAGTGCAGAACCAAGCGGTCCAAACCGCAAATAGATGCCGAGCACCAAGCAAAGTTAAAAAGTAGCCATTCATCCACAGTGGAGTGCAAATATATGGAACAGGCCAGTCGTGAAGGAAGTGAGCTTACGTATCGACCAGATTAAGTCATCATCAGAGCGTGCTTCATTCACCAAACCCATTGTGCTATTAAGTGACTTAAAGAGATAGTGCATTAAATATAAAGTGCCAAGTGCAATAAAACTTCTGACAATACCACAAAACAGTAATCACATATATCAAAAACATCAGTACTGCCAATAAACGTACATATATATATATGTATACAATAATGGGAGGCAGAGCTGAAAAGTCTTGCCTCTGTGTGGGCAGAGCTTGAGCAAGTCTTCCCACAGTTTCACAGAAGTCAATAAAGTAGACAGAGCCAGAAAGTCACGTCTACAGCAATAGGGAAGAGCATGAAGGTCATAACCTATGCTACAATTATACTTGTCATTAGGGATCCAAATCAGTTCTGTGCCATACATTGAAGGGGATAAGAGGGATGGAAAGGAAAAGGTGGGGTTTCCATATTACTCTGCAGGTACCAGAAGTAATTTGCTTCTAAAACAAATCTTGCTAACTCTATGATGTATTCAGTTGGAAGAAAGGTTTTATCCCTTGTCTGCAAACTGTTTGAAATAGCAGCTAAACCTCCTTCTGGATGGATATTCAAGTACAAACTTTCCACATCTATACTCACAAGCCAGTCTGTTTCTTCTACTCTTACATCTTTCAAAATGTTTAGAGTCTCATTAGTATCCTTAATATATGATTTCAAATAAGGCACAGGTTTCTTTTATGAAAAAGTCCACATATTGTGACATCTTTTCTGTGATCGATCCTATAACGAAACAATTGGCCTCCCCTGGTACAGGGCGTGTCTCTTCATGTACTTTAGACAATAGATAAAACACAGGTTTGGAGGGTATGGTACTCTAAGGAAATCAGCCTCTTTTAGTAATCCACCCATTACTTTCACCAGCCAAAACCAGCTGATCTGCTTTCCATTTCATGTCATCTGTAGGATTGTTCAGAAGTCTGAAGTAAAAGTAGTAGTTGTTTTATTGTCTATAGGCTTAAATGTTATATCATTCAACCTCCACACTACCACCACACCACCCTTGTTCACTTTGTTAATGACAATGTTGGTATATTTTCTCATTCTTCTAATGCCTTCCTCTCTTGTCTTGTCATATTTTGTGCTGTTTGTTTATATGACTCTTTCTTAAGCAAGGCCTTAACATCCCTCTGCCCCCAAAACCAACTACAAGATTAACATTTTGCAACCTTGTATCCAAGGAAGGTGAAAGTAATGGGTAGATTACTAAAAAGGAGGCTGATTTCCTTAGAGTACCATACCCTCACATAGAAAGTTTCAGTTGACCAAAATGGGTTCTAACACCTATCATGCATAAAACATTCCTCCCATGTTCCCATATAGATATTGGCTAGATTGGATCCATTGGCATAGCTGCATAGTATAAGATGCACTTGAACGGTATGAGCAGCAGGATCAACCAGAATTATTTTTTTCATTTTCAAGGCAGGATTAACTAGATGGATACTCAAAGTATTTAAACTCTTACTTGCCTTAACAGTGTGGCAAAGCTTGAGTGCTGGTATAGGTGCTCTGTAATGGAACTGCCATGATGGGCAAGATGTTCAGCTCACCCACAGAGAAATGGAATGTTGTTTAACCAGGAGTGAGCACTAAGCCAAAGCTTGTTTCCAGTTACAACCTAGGAGCACAGAAGTTAAGTGACTTGCTCAGGATCACACAGTATGCACCTACTGTAGGATTCAATTCCCAGGTCTCTAGATCTGCAGCTCAGAGCCTTAACCCACTGTGCTATATTGCTCACAGCAGAATTAGTTATAAAGTAGAAAGTGTTACTACACTTTCTACATTTATAATAATTGTTTTGTAAGTGCATGGAAATTAGTGAATTACCACCTTTACATTTCAAAATGTTAGTAAATAAAATAATAGAATTTGGGCATTGTTATGGTAGAAAATCCCATTCCATCCAAAGTATTTCAGTATGCAACTGTTATACTTTTAATTTCATCAAAAGAAGTAAAATACTCTTTTAAGAATGCTTTTCAGATTATGAATGTTTTAACAATGTTGCCCATCTGTGTGTTTTGCAGTTAATAAGCAAGTAATTGTGTCCTATTTTTTCTCTTTAAGTCAAATCTGGATAGAAAGAGCATAATATTTTCAGAATCATAACACATGCTCAGATTGATTTTACTATCTTTGTCCAGGAAAGGCACCTTGAGCTACAGCTTGTTCCTGATTGTGCTTTGGGAGCACAGGGAGGGTGAGTGACTTGCTCTGGTCATACAATATACATGTAAAACATGTTGAAATCAACACCCATTCTGCTGGATGAACAAAACATGTTCACAGGTCTTTGCTTTAATCTCTAGGATGTACTGCAAGCTGATAATCAAAACTACACATTTCAAAGCTGGCCCCATGATGCCAGGCCAGTAGGTATGTAGCCACATTTGCATCTTGTAGACCTGGGTTCACACCTGAAATTGTAAGAAAAAGACTGCACGAGAGGGAATGGAAAAAGAAGTTGGTGCTGTGGCAGCCCCTGAAATCTGTGCTGACATGAACACAGCCAGGATTTAGAAATCCTGATAACGGGCCCCAATATCTGTTGGCATCACAGATTCAGCCTTGGGATGTGGAGTTTTGATTATCAGCAGGCAGTATAACCTAGAGGTTAAAGCAATTCTGAAGATGGATTATTTTTACTAACAATTTGAAATGTAATGTTGATAACTCACTAGTTTCAAAGCATATAAAACAATTATTATAAATGTAGAAAGTAATAACTCCTTAAAACACACTTAGTAAAACAGATAATTTCCTATTTAACCTGTTTGATTAAATACAGTCAAAGGAGGATCAAGGCAGGCTGTAACATAATGAAAGGCTCTGTACTGAGTCCTTTGGACACTAGACCAGTAGTAGCACTTGATTCAACCCCCTTCATCGCTACTAACAATGGCAATGAAGTCACACTGCTGGCTGTGTAAGCATTACTAGCTGGTTTCTCCTAGTACCCAGTCCATGTATGTCTACGGTTTCTCATTCCAAAATTAAATTTATAGCAGCACCTGTGTGGGTAAGTCTTGTGATTGCAATAGAAACTAACCTGGGGCAAGTTAACTTGGTGGTGTGACACAAAGACTTTTACGCAGCGAGACAGCATGAAGATTTGTCTGCATTCAGGTTGGCAATGGCAACCTACCGCAGCTGAAGGGTTTACGTTTTTGCTCTACCTCCAAGCAGAGACAGACAGTCTCAGTCTCTACTTGCAGGTACCTCCAAATTACATTGCTTTCAGTAGAGCCACCTGGCTTTTCCCTGCTGTTGGAACTCATCCCAAGGATTCACACCTGGCTGTTCCTACCAAACCCCTTCAGTAATAAAACAAAAGGTGGTTGGTGGTTGTATCCTCAGATACCCAAAGCTACAGTACTACTGGCTGCCCTTAAATCTCTCGTGGGTTTTATTTTGTTATCTCAGTGCCCACTGCAATACCCCTTTCCCTCATCCAGGATCACACACACTTTTAAAAGTCTCCCTCTCACTCATAATGCTGCTTTTTAATTTTCAATTATTGTCCACCCACAGAACCCAATCACAAAAATCAATTCATATGACACGTCTGATCATTTGGTAATTGTATGCAGTTGGAGGGGTCTGCTAACTTAATCTGCATGCAAAACATTTTTTATGGCTGGCTTTTTCCGCTTTTTACAAGGTGGGGGTTGGGTGAAGCTGAACAGAAAAGGGGAAGAAAGTTATTCACTTGGGGCTAGGGGAGTACTGTGATTTTTTAACATATAACAAATTGGAGGTCTTTTCCTATTCAAGGTTAATTTGCTAAAAGTAGATTGCCCAGTTGATGGACATAATTCGTCCTGTTTAAAACCTTTTGCCTGATACAGTTTGTATATATAGTTTTTGTTGGACTGTATCTGATCTACACTGATGATTTTGATTGGGATCAAACTGTATAAAGTGAGTAAGGCCCCAAGATAGTGTAAAAGCAAGGAAATGTCTCCTATCTCCAAATCTTTAGTTAAAGCACAGCTCCCCTGGATCACCCTCCTCATCACGCAGATGCACTTCAGGGATAACCTCTGGCACAGGGATTTTGAGTCTGGTAAACCTGCTGATAGACAAGCTCTACAGAGCTGCAAGTAACAAGTGCACCTGGGCTCTCCATAATGCAAAAGCAATTTATTTAAGGACTACTCTAGCCTCCTGCTGAGGCACTGCATGTAAGTTCTGGGACAACCATAAGGAAGTAAATGGTACTCTGTAAACTATGTTAACCATGTGTCCTGTCTGTGATGAGGTACCTTTGTTAACAAGCCACTAGCTCAAAGGTTGTAAATCTGATTACACAATAAATAAATAAATAAATAAAATTAAAAATCAAGTCCCCAGCTCAACATTGGTGGCTCCATCATCACAGACCCACAATGACTTGACAATGGTCTAAGTGATGCCTTCTCAGACCTCACCGCAGTTCTACATCAAAACTTCTTGACCCTGCCCCCAAAACCCCTCCCATGCCTTCCATTCCATTTCTGAGCCCTCTCTGCTAGAAGCTAAACCCTACCTGCTTAAAGTCCCAAATGGTGCCGGGCCACAGCAATGACTCTCTTGATCTCAGACTCCTACATCTTATATTGGAAGTATTCCTCCCCCTCACTGACCTTCTCAATTGCTCTCTCTCTGCCTTGGACAGTTCCCCATGCCTGAAAACTACAGTTGTCACACCACTACACAAGGGTGGTGATCGTACCTGCCCTGGAAACTAAAGACCAATATCTATCCTTCCTCCCTCTCCAAAGGCTTGGAAAAAATTGTCACTGATCAAATTGCTAACTAGCTCACGCCCATAACCTCCTTTGTGTGAAGCAGCATGGTTTCTGCCATGCCTTCAGCACTCCCCTGCCCTCCTTGAATTCTTTACATTTATACACTCTGCACTCTACAAAGGACACATTGTCAGAGCGGTCTTTATTGACCTGTCAAAGCCTTTGACACGGTCTGCTACTCCTCTCATAGTCACCTCCACTCAACTCAGTTTTGCCTTCAGGCCCAATAAACTGGCTCACCAACTACCTCACAGCCTGTACACAATGCGTGAGAATCAATAGCACCTCTCTAACCCCTTCTAGTCCACTCAGGAGCCCCAAGGCTCTATCCTTGGGCCACTGCTGTTTAGTCTGTATCTGAATACACTGCCCAACTCCTGCCCTGAAAACATACTCCTATATGTGGACAACACAGTCCTTTTAACATCCCACCCAGGCCCTGTCCACCTCCAACATGCACTAAAAACTCATTTACCCAGCTGAATAGTGGCTCCTAGACCACAGACTTGTAATCAATCTAAAAATAACCAAGACCATGCTTTTACTCACAACCAAAATAAGCACAAAGGCTACACACTGCCAGTCCTATCCAGCTCCTTCAACCTCTAGAACAGGTCAATACCTACAAATACCTTGGCTTAGCCTTTGACTCTGCTCTCACCTTTCATGATTATATCCACACCCTTTGCTTGGCTATCAACACATGCATTGGATTACTATCACCACAGGACCTGTCTTCCCCAGGAACCTCTGAGACTAACCATCAACTCCTCAGTCCCATCCTGGTGGATTATGGACTTCTGGTTTACAGTGCTGCTGACAACACAGACCTGAGCAAAATTAAGCTCTCTATTAACAAAGCCTGTTGGCTACTCACCAGGGCTGACAGGCTCACTCACACCTGTACTCTATACTCCCTGTCAAACATTCTCTCCTTTGATGAGAGGCTTCACTACCAAACCTGTCTTCTCACCCAAAAATTATCCTAGGACTGACCCCACCTGGCCTGACCATGATACTCAGCCCATCTTTCCCTACTGTCTCCATCCATAGCTCACCCAAGACCTCACTTCT
Organism: Neoceratodus forsteri; assembly: GCA_016271365.2. Taxonomy (NCBI): domain Eukaryota; kingdom Metazoa; phylum Chordata; order Ceratodontiformes; family Ceratodontidae; genus Neoceratodus; species Neoceratodus forsteri. The sequence continues at coordinate 424,725,933 of CM057451.1, forward strand.
TGTGCCCAGAGTCAGGACATCCCTGGCACAGAGGTCTTTTCATCATAGAGCCCCTCATGGTTTAACCTCCTTTCTCCTAACATTGCATCTGAACATAGGATTTGTCCATTAAAATTGGCTATCTGAAACCATATCATTGCCTCCACAGCTGCAACTGCACCTAAATCAGTCTGCCTGCTGGGCCTGCCCCACCTCCTATGACCTATGCTGCCTGCATTGTACTGCTCCTTTCACTACCTGTGGGGCTTGCTATTTGTTTTAGCTTTGTCTTTGTATAGGTTTACCTTTCTCTGATCAATCCACATTGAAAATATCTTTGTATATAAGAAGTTACTTCTCATTGTTGCTACCCCACTAGTTATCGGCCTCTGGGATGGTTTATTTTTCGAAATAGTATATTTCTATTAATCTCTGTATGCATTCAATTTCTGTATGTATAACGTATGGAATTTAGTTACTCAATCGCTGTTTGTACTATGTACCCTGTCCAATTGCTGTATGATGAGGCCTTTGGAAATGAATCTATGACTCAAGGTTTGTAATTCCAATACAATAAATAAATAAAACCTTTACTGTTGCAGTGGGTTGAAGAGCATGCAGTGTTGTATTATAATTTTCTGTGCCTGCAAGTAAGGAGTCTTGAAAGGGACAATGTCAACCCCGATTATATACATTTGTGTGCATATGTCCTTTTTAAAAATATTTTAGTTGCTCTAATAAGCAGTATTACATGCAAGAACATAGTTTTCTGAAATGATGCCCAGGAAAGATGTGATCTGCCTAATTTTACTCCCTGCTATATCTGTGTTACCACACTGGCATTGCAAGCTTATTTATTTATCTATTTTGTAATGTGGTCACCTGAAATGTTACATCACTCCATGTACGCACTAGCTCATGTTGCACTGTGTAGCATCACCATTGTCCCATGAGATTAATATATTCTGTGTTTACAGGCAGATTGGTAACCTGAGGTAAAACATCTTTATTGTAAGATATGGTGTTTTAAACCTGCATGTCCTCATTTTTGTTGTCTCATTGTTTAAATCACAAACTAGTAACCAACTGTCATCTTGCTATTGAAATAAACTGAAACTGTAGCTTCTGCTGCCATTATACATCTTCAATTACTTCATTTCTCTCTTAATCTCTCTCTCTCTCTCTCTCTCTCTTTTCTCTCTGTCTCTGTCTTTGTCTCTGTGTTGTTGAATGGATTCTTAGGAGGCTGTAAAATCAGTAAAACAAGTAGTAGATTATTAATAGATGAAAATGTTATTATATTGAAACAAAATCAATTACTGTTTCTACCAAGTTTGGAAAATTTATTTTTCCAGTAAATTAAATGGGATGGGAGGGAGCGTGGCGGTACTGGAAATCAATACACAATAACTTTCCACATTATGACAGAGATCCCTTTGTTTTATATGCTGTGAATTCAATTAGTATAATTTTAACTTTATGCTAAATACATTTAGCTTATCCTTATTTATACACAAGCAGCATATTTAAATACTTTATCAGTTGTCTAGTACAAAAGAACTGCAGCTCTTTACAAATGTTTTACCCTATTTATCCTCTTATCTGCCTCCATCTAACAGTATACATATTTAAAAATATGCCAAATAATAGACAAAATATAGTCTGTGAGACAGTATTATAAACATTTCTGAAATGTAAAGATTCACTAGGTGTGTATGGAGACATGTGAAAATATGCAGTGAGATGTACACGGAAAAAAAAAAATGTCAGAGGGCAATTGTCTGAATGCTTGAATCTGTAATGATTAATCATTATCAGCGAAATGAGGCATGTTACAGTGGAATAGAAATACATAAATCCACACAATGTCAGATGTCACAAGATGCAGTCTGTCACTCAGCAGGGTAGCTCCAGTTACTATGATTCACTAGCGAAAACTCACCCCATCCAAAAGTTAAAGGGCAAATCTGAATTTTTATCACCAACAGTAAGCTACATAATATTGATTAAGATCATACAAATAGTTAAACTCTTGGTTCTCATTATGTAACAAAAGGATTAGTAAACTGTAGCAATCAAATATTCATTCCATGAAGAGATTATGGGACAAAGATTAACAGCAAGCTGTGCAATTACAATTCATTAATCATAACCTGAAAATAATACAGTAAGTAAATAAATAAAAGACCTCACTTGTTAGATGTATCACTTTTAAATTTATATGAAATAAATCAGACCTAAATATACCTCGGATGAAGACACATGTATAAATAGTTGACCCCCATTCATGTATGGACAGATGTGAGTGTGCATGTCAGAATATCAGTCCATCAGAAGTTGCAAGAGACCATCTGCAGTGGCATGACTATGAAAGGCACAGATAGCACATCATGAAAAAACAGACAAACAGCATTACATACAGAGACACACAAATGCTACATGGGCTCATTATGGTTGTGGTTGGGGTGAACTACAACAGCAACCCTCCCATAGCAGTAGGAATGTGTACAGTATGAGATCTGGCAACACTGACATCAATTATATGAGTGAGGCTAACACTGGTGCTGCAACCTCTCCTTGCCAAAGAGTTTTGGCATCTCGATTAGGATGACATAGAGTGTGCAGCTTTTCCTGGTGTTAGCAGTGCTGCAGAGTTAAAGTACCTTGCACCTTAGCCTACTCCTAGAAACTGGCATCAAACCTCGGGTGCATTGTTACTACTAGACACCAGGAAAACAGCCTAGAACTGGGAGATGAAGGGATTATTGCTAGTCACTAAGGAAAGTGGCAACTAAGCACTCCCTGATTTCAGTGATGAAGAAATAAGACTGCAACCAGGGTGAGCAATGCCAGGTCAGAAACAATATAAGTGGAGGCAGTTTTGGGAGGACAGGCACCTGGTAAAGGTCAATTGGCCTTTGAGAAAGCTTTCTGAGTGAAACTTGTCAGGTGATGTCTGATTAGGTGACTTCTGATCAAGGAAATGGGTTCCCTGATTTAGATGAACTGGGACTTGAACCTGTGGAATCATATTTCTACTGTAAGTTTTTCTGCATCCATTATGTGAGTGAAAATAATTGTGTATTTTCTACTAATAAAGCTTTGGGACAGTATCTATGGAAGTCTGTGACATGGAGCTCAGTAAGTGCTATTTCTTACCTTTAGCAGGTGCTCGTCCCCAAAACTACCTCCACTTCTTCATTTCCAGTGGCACCCTCCAACCTCTTTTCCTGGTGTCCAGTGGTCCTGTTTGTAAGCAATCCCTGGTATCCAGTGGCACAGATTGTTGTTCTCACACAGGTCCTTTTGGGACCTGTGCAAATGAGATAAATTCTTCTATCTCAAAAATAAAGGAAATGCAAAGCAACAAACTGCATTAATGTACCAGTTAAGGTTCAAGTTAATGCCACAAAGTAGGAAATGTGGCATTAGGATTTTCAACTCTAATCCCCCCCAAGCAGCAAGGGCAAGCCCACACAAGCAACCACAGACAGTCATCATCAGGTAAGACAAACGACATGCAACTGTTTCAGATGACACTGGTGCATTAATGCAGTTTTTAAATGAATATATATTATAGGGGTGCAGTCGTGCCCCAATAGTTAGGCTGAGTAGGCACTTATATGATAAACCCAAATTTGCTCTTTAATAACTTTGCAACCATTCATCTGACTTGCACAAAGTTTGCATGTGCAGTGTTGTGTAGTAGATCTCTTGACATACCAAGTTTTGTTTTAGGCCGATTGGCAGATTTTGAGCTGTCGTAGTGCTAAAATGTTAAAAGTGGCATTGTTTCTTGCGCTTGTTTTGCCATCATGCTGCATGCAATGGTTGGACATTTTGGTTTGTAATTTTAGGGGACAAAGGGCTTGATCCACAGAAGTGTCTTTCACTGATTTGGTGAAACAATATTAATCCGCTGTAAAGCTATTTCATTTTAAAGTTTCAGGTTCTGAGCATGTTCAGTTCATTCATTTGGATAGCTTCCTGGAATGACAAAGGATTTTGGCCTCACAGAAAAGGATTCTTATTTTGAGGGGCTTATCTCTTGCCATGAAAAAAATCATTATTCGTGATCCACAATTTTGTTTTCCATTTTCACGAGCCACCATTTTGTTTTCCGTTTTTCAAAATAAAAGTGAAAACCAGAAAATGAAGCCCTCCAGAGAAACCAGTATATGTATGGTTTTCATTGAGATGTTGTTAGGTGCATTCTGCATTATTCTGGTTATGGTATTATTGTATAATATGTTTTTTCACATTTATAATAATTTTAAGACTCCTAACTCTTTTTCTGCAATACCTTTTCATTCTTGCAAAAAGGATTTCAGACTCTTTTTTCTAAATCCTTTATAGTGAGTTGATTCTTTTTTGGGAATCCTTTTCATTCTCAGCAAGAAAGGATACCATCTCATAAAAGGGATTTTGGACTTAGTTTTTTTTTTTTGCATCATTTTTCGTGAAAGGATACTTTTCATGATGAATCCTTTTCTGTTCTCTTAAAAGGACTCTTTCTCATGAAAAAGGATTTAAGAGTTAGTTTTGTGCAATTTAGGGATGGTTAGTTGAGCCAGCACCCTACATCACAAATTTTACATTAGTAAGATGTGCAGAAAGGGCGCTTGACCCTCTGGGCTCTGCACTCCCATGAGCAAGTGAAGAATTGATTAGAGTATTAAGAACATACTTATGGATCAGCGCACAAAATAGGGTTGGATGGGAGTGTATTTTGCCATGCCTGACACACAAAACCATATAACAGTGATGTATTGTATGTGCTACCATCGATAATTTGGCCGTGTGCTCCCAATGGATGTGCATTTAGCTCCTTCCCACACTAAACAACAGAATAGTGAATTATGTAGCAGTGGCAGCACAGGGGCCACTACTGGTAATTTGCACTGTTCTCTGAATGGAAGTGTATTTAGCCCTCCACCCCCAGAGTAAACTATGTGATACTGAATTATGGAGCAGGGTCCAAACGGCACTTTGTTTGATCCGGATAGGAATGAATTTATGGGACTGTTTGAACCTAGTAACTATTCCCGACCCCCACACACACACACTGAAATGTATTCTATTGAGGTGTAGAGGAGCAAAACTAAGGGTCAAATATAAATTACAGTTATACTTAGGCATGTCTGTGACCATAGCCAGACCACAGTCCCCAATCACTAGCCCCTGAGACTTTTACAACTACATGTTGCTGTTAAGTGTCATGGGTTCTGGACTTGCAGATTATGAAGGCAGAATCCTTTACATTGCACAGTCCATGTGGGTGATGTTTTCAACGATCTTCACCTCATCATTTTAATCTGCTGTTGCTGGTCACAGTGTCGCTGTGCCCTTTAAGAGTCTTTGTCTTGGTATGGTTACCTGTTGCAATGCACTGACAGTTTGTGCTGTTTGGGTCATCTGTATTGCTTTGAGATCAAATTTTACCATTCTTTTTACCGTGGAGCAAGATGTGGTGTGCAGTATCAAATCCTATTGGTATTGGCTTGATGTGCTGTGCATGGGTTTAGTATTAGTGCAGCTGTCTGTGTTAAAATTATATAACTTCACAGCTGTAGCAAACTATTTGGCGATAATTTACTTTCTAATACTTTACACAATAGTACAACATCATGAATTTCCTGTCCATCAACTACACTAACCTTTTCCAACCCACCGGCACTGACAGTCATACACACAATGCCTCCACGGTCATCCTTCACCCCACCCCAACTCTTCAGCAACTCTTCAGCAAACTATTAATGAATGAGTAACACACCTTGTCTGAATATAAAAAATATATATGTTTTTATATTTAGGCCTAGAATTTAAGCATCCATGCTGGTGCACCACATCCAGAAGCTACTGCTGTTGTTCCAGTAGGAGCTTCTGTTGCTCAAGCACCAGCATGGAGCTCTGAATCACAGATTTGAAGCCCTCCTTCACAGTGTCTGCAAACTGGTGGCAGTCCTCCAGCAGTCCAGCATGTTTTTTGTGACTGGTTACTTGATATCAGTTCTAGGTTCTTGATTGTAATGTGTTGGCCTTTGGATAGAATTAGTATTATGCAGATTGTCATACAACTTCATTGCCAGTAAAAGAATGATTCATTTGATTGTCACTTTATACATTACTTAGAGTCACTTAGGTGTGTCTGTACTGATAAAAAGGGGAAACCAACAAATAACTGCTAATTCTTGTGGTTTATATCGCTGCTGTGGGAGAATAACTACTATTAACATTAACTATTAACTATTAACATACTATTAACACATTGTAAACATGGAAATCAAGAAATTATTTTTATCCTTTATTTATTTTATTTAATTTATTTATTTATTTATTTGCTTTTGTTAACGGGTTAGCACACTAGACAGCCATGTGTCTATTTTCAGGTGCGACCGGGAGAGATCACAGTGTCAAACATCATACATCAACAGTTACAGAATAGGAAAAGTACATAGGAGAACCAGGCATTTCAGGGGTGGCTCTGAGTTGTGGAGTTCAAGGAAATACAAAATACATAGGAAATAAACGGGCATGACAGGGCAAGCTCTAGAGCATGGATTGGTAGAGTTCACATTTAGACAGTTGAGGAGACAAGAAAATTACCTAACATAACAAACGTTTCAAGGCTAGCTGTAGGACAAGGTTGACACTATGCATAAACAATAGCAGAGACAATGGTAAGTGCTAGCCGGGGGCATAGGCAGGGGACTACACCAGGTTGCTGGGCCGGAACTAGAGGAGAAGTGCAAGTAGGGCTCAGGTGGGGGATGAGAATGAGGCCCCCACCCAACTGATAGGGAGGAGGAAGGCAGAGAGTAGGCTACTAGGTACAGGGACAGGGGAAGAAGGTTGCAGGAAATTCCAGAGGTAAGCTTTAAAGCTTGATGGGAGGAGGAGGCCTTGACTAGTTCAGGAGCCGAGTTCCAGAGTTTGGGGGCATAAATGTGGAAGGACTCGATCTCCTGCAAGGATGCGGGTCCTAGGAACCAGACATTCCTGGATTGTCCCAGATCTTAGGTGGTAGGATGGGGCCCCAGGATTGAGGGAAGGGCAAGGGCAGGAGGGAGCCAGAGTGACAATGTTGTCAATGAAATTACCTAGAACAAAGGAGCGTGCTTCTCCAGGGGAGCCACCTAGGCGGTTGTAGAGATCACAACGGTGGGTGAGGGGGGGGAAAAGCACAAAGTGGCAAATGTTGTTGCAGGCTGTGTCCCATTTTGATAGGCTGGTTTTGGGAACTGGGGCAAAAGCCACAGACTGTAGCAGAGTGAGGGGAGGAGGACCCCCGGGCGAGGGCTGAAGGGCAGAGGGGTGAGGCAGTTATTGGCCCGATAAGCTAGGCCAAGCTTACAATTAGTGGCTTTGCAAACGTTACAGATGTGCAAGGTAAGGTCCAGTTGCAGGTCTAGGGTGACGTCCAAGTACTTGGCGGAGGTTACCATCTCAAGGGAGAGCCATCGGCCCCGAGGATCAGCAGAGGAGCAGGGCAGGATTTAATTTTGTTCGAGGACCCAAACAGCATGGCTTGAGTTTTTGAGATTGAGGGTGAGCCTGTGGTTCCCAGCCAAGCATGGATGCGTTCAAAGTCGGTGTTCAGCTGGGAGTTTATAGTGGAGATGTCCCGAGAGCTGGCCAGGAGGACGAGGTCATCTGTGTATAGGGTGGTGTGGGCATGGGTGGTGATGAAAGGTAGGTCATTGATAAATAGTGAGAATAGTCGGGACCAAGGACGGACCCTTGAGGTACCCCACAGAGAACTGGTGAAAGTTTAGAGAATGTCCGATTGAAGTTGGTGTATTGCTGTCGGTTTGGAGGGTAGTTTAGGAACCAAGCGTGGGATGAAGGGAGAACCGAGGGATAGGAGAGTGGAGCCGAGGAGGGAGTGGTTAACCCTGTCGAAAGCTTTAGAAAGGTCCATGAAAATGGACACAAATTTATGGAATTTGTTGACTGGTTAAGCCCCTGAGACCGGAGGTCCCTTTTTCAGGGGCAACCTGCTATTAGTTACAGAGAAAGCACGATACATTGGTCATACATAATCCAGACATCAGTTTACAATCACAAGGAACACACATTAGGTCTATGCACATGCATATATTACACATAGAGACTCTAAGGGAATATGCCACAGAGAATAATTTGTTAGTTACAGTAGTGCAACAATTAGTTCAGTTATAGACAGAAACAACATTCTTTTACATTCCGTAACAGTGCATATACTCCATCAAGGTACAGTAGCTGTGCAGCTTATAGTCAGAAGAGATGCTCTTTAGTGAATGCAGGTACAGCTGCTTTGGGTGTAAGGTGAGCTTTTAGTAAGTGCTTGAAGGTGGGGAGGATGGGCTATTCTGCAAGGCAGGAGGGAGCTTGTTCCAGAACTGCGTAACTCTGAACAAATAACCTTTGTCCTGTTGCTGAGCATACCATTGGTACCTTGAGCAGGGGTTGTGAGGTCGTTCAGTGAGTTCTTACATGTTATCTTTGTATTACTTGGTTCTGGAGGTGGGGCAGACTGTCATTCAGGATTTTGAACATGAGGCAGAGCAGGAAAGCTTAAGCCTGTTATTCAAGGGGCCCAGTTAAGGGATGAAAGTGCTGTGCAGTGGTATTCCTTTCTATCAGCCTGAGTAGTGAATCTGCTGACTTTGTGATAAAGAGTGCAGAGCCTGATAAGGTATAGTTCTTTTATCTCATGATACCTTGCTGTGATACTTTTACCTGGTGAGGTGAAGGTTGTTGTTCACGGACTGAGGATGCTCTACTGCTACAAATAGCAATAATATGTTAGTATCCATTGAGATACACAGTGGTTATTAATTAAAACAACATCATCATGTTTACATTAAGATGAATGCATTTGTATACACACTGTAAACCATGTTGATAGTCCCATATTTCTATAAGAGAAGATTTATGTTACATCATTGTATTTTGCAGTACATTGTGTAAATACAGTTCTAAAACTCGGTACATAACTACACATATATTCATATCATGTATGCACTGTTGCTGTATTAATGCCATGCAGTGTAGGAGTACATTTATTGTGCTTTTCATTAAAGAATCATAGAATCATAGAAATCTGATGGAAGAAAAGAACCCTTGCAGCCCATCCATTCTGCCAACACCTCACCATTCACATACTCCCTCCTGCCTGCCATCACTATCCCCCAATACTCAGCCCCATATCCCTGTCCCATGCCCATTTAAACTCCTCCACCATTTGTGCCCCCACCACTCTGTCTGGCAGTCTGTTCCAGGGTTCCACCACTCTCTCTGTAAAGTACCCTCACATTGCCCCTGAATCTTATTTCCTTGCAATCTGAGGCTGTGCCCTTTAGTTCTGGCTCCCTCCTTCATCTTCAGCAGTCCCCTTCACCTACTTTATTGAACCCCTTTCCATTTTTAAAGGTTTCAATCAGCGTTCAGTTAATTTATTTTCAGTGGAAGTCTAAAACTTCCAGGAGTCAAAATCTGGAAGTCAATCCAATTTTTGGAAGTCAAAATACTTCAGAATCCCATCTCTGGAAGTCAATATTCTAGGAAGGACAAATTTATGGATGTTAATATAATATATTAGTGGTAAAATACAATTTCTTTCAGAAAAATCTATAATTTCTGACTTCCAAGCCTGCAGTTTTGGAAGTCATCTAATTTTGGGTTTTCATCTGAAGTCAGACTTCCTCCTCTGTATTTTGGAAGTTTTGCCTTATTTTTGGAAGTCAAATACTCCCAAAATGGAGTTAACTGAAGCCCTGGTTTCAATATGTCCCCTTTCCCTCCTTGTTTTCAGCAAGTACAGATTCAGCTCTTTACACCTCTGGTTGTATGTCTTCCCTGCCTACCCTGCACCATCTTTGTTGCCCTTCTCTGAACCCACTCCAATGCATCTATATCCTTGTGGAGGTGTGGTCTTGAGAAGTAAACCCATATTCTAACTGTGGCCTCACCATGGTTTTGCAGAGGGGCATTATTACCTCCCTCCTTCTGTTAGTAATGCCCCTGTCTATGCATGCCAGCATTTCATTTGCCCTTCCCAGTGTCCTACTACATTGGAAACCTACCTTAAGGTTTGATGAGACTATGAACCCCAGGTACCTTTTGTGTTCTAATTCTTTGATTTCCTCCCCACCCAGCGTGTACTCTGCTTGCTTGTTTTTTCCTCCCTAGGTGCATCACTGTGCACTTCATGGCATTAAATTTTAGCTGCCATTTCCCAGCCCACTCCTTGAGCATCTTGAAGTCCCCCTCATGTCCTCCATTCCCATCAGGGTGTCCACCCATTGCAGATTTTTGTGTCATCAAATAGGAACACCCTTCTTCTCAAACTTTTGCAATATCACTGATGTAGATGATGAAAGGAGTGAATCCAAACTGACCCCTGTGGCACCCACTCCTCACCCTTACCATCTCCGAGTGTACCCCATTTAGCACCCACCCTCTGAGTTCTCCTGCTAGCCAGGCCTCCACCCAACTTGTTATTTTTCCTCCTACCCCTTTCCATCTTGCAACCAGTCTCCTATTAGGGACTGTGTTGAGCCTTGCTGAAGTCCAATTAGCCAGGTCCACTGCTCTTCTCTGAATGATTTCCTGAGTCACGCAATCATAGAACTCAGTTTGGTTGGTCTGGCATGATTTCCCTTAGTGAAGCCATGCTGTCTGCTGTCCTGCAAGCCACTCCCTCCAGGTAATCCACAGCCCTCTTCTTGATTAATGCCTCCATTTACCTTCCCATCACAGACGTGAGGCTGACTGGCAGTAGTTCTCCTTCAACTCCCTGCTACCTCCTTTGTGCAAGGGCACCACGGCAGCCCTCTTCCAGTCCTCCAGTATCCTCTCCATATCCAGGGACATGTTGAAGATCTTTGTCATGGAGTAGCCAGCTCCTCCCTCAATTCCTTGATTACTCTGAGGTGCAACCCATCGGGCCCCATTGCCTTGTCCACCCTTAGTCTATCCAGCTCAGCCCTAACCCTATCCCCAATGAATGGGCTCTGATCCACCACAGTTGCCCTTCTTCTCCTCAGGCTTTACTATTGGGCCCCAGCCTTCCACCTCCTCTGTGAATACCAAACTAAAATATTAATTTAATGCCTCTGCCTTTTGTAGTCCTGCTCCAAGTTTATCCCTCCTTTTCCCTTCAGTATAGCAATCCCTGCACTGCACTTCTCCTCTCCTCACATACATGAAAATTTTTTATCATCCCCTCCTCGTCCCTTTGGCTGTTCTTTCCTCAGTGACTGCTTTTTGCCCTTCTGATCTCCCTCCTCCCTGCCAGACCTCTTCTCCCTATACTCCTCCCTTTCTTACTCTCTAAGTGTCCTCTTAAATTTTCTGAAAGCCCTCCTCTTGTCCCTGATGACTCCTGCCAGCCTCCTACAGAACCAGAGTGGCCTCTTCCCCTTCATGCTCTTCCTGACATTTTTATGCACATTTCTGATGCTTCCTGAACCTCTCCCTGAGGCATCCCATGGTTTCTCAATGACCCCATTACCTCTGTACCTTCCATTCTCTCCTTAACTATCTTTCTCATCTTATTTAAGTCTGTGTGCCTGAAGTCTATGACTGTTGTATTTGTCTTACTTGTCTCCTCCCTGCCCTGACCTTGAATCGTACCACACTATGATGGCTTGGTGCCTAAGGCTTCCTGACCTGCACCTCCTGCACATACTGCCCATTAGTCAAGACCACATCCAACAGGTCACTTACTCTTGTTGGCACCTGAGCAGCTGTTTAAGGAATACCCTATGCAACTCAGCTAATACTCCTCTGCTCCTTGCTGATGCTGCATCTGGGATTTCCCAGTCAGCATCTGGGAGGTTCAGGTCATCCACCAGTAGTAGTTCTCCTTACTGTGCCAGCCTCATGACTGCCTGAGTTAGCTTTCTATCATCCTCCTCTCCTTGTGCAAGTGGCCTGAAAAACACCCCCAGCCGCCGAGTTCACCCATCTTCCCTGCCTTGTGTTACCACAGCAGCCCAGTCTCCCTTCTGCCTCCTGCCTTCAGTAACACTGAGGACTTTCCTGACATATAAGGCAATTCCCACCCTTCTTGCCTTCTCTGTCCCTTCTGAACAATCTATAACCTGGAATGGTTGTTTCCCAGGTGTGTTGCTCTGTCCCCAGGTCTCACTTATTGTGACTAAATCTAAGCCCTTGTCCTCATGATGGCCTCTATGTCCACCATCTTATATCCTAAACTCCTGGCATTAGCTGACAATCCTTCCACCAGTCTCCCCTTTGTTTCCTTTCCATCCATCTCCTCTTGCCCAACCACGTAGTGTTATCTTGGGGTGGGGCTGGTAGCCCCCAAACTTTCCTCCTTGTGAAGCAGATTTGTCCCCACCCTCAACCTAGTTTAAATTGTAGGTATCCACCATGTATTCTCTAACTTGAATTTCAGCACTGTTACTCCCTCCCTATTCGGGTGCAATCTGTCTGATGCAAACAGGCTCTCGTGCTCCCATGCTGATTCCCAGTCCCCTACCAACCAATACCCCATTTGCTCACACCACTCCACCAGCCACTTGTTGAACTGCCTAATCCTTGACTTCCTATCAGTGCTTGCCCTTGGCACTGGTAACACCTCTGGAAAAGCCACTGATTTAAACCCCAGTCTGCTACAGTATCTAGCAAGAGCTCTGAATCTAGCCTGCACCTCCATCAGGCTACTCTCTGCCAGGTCATTCGTCCCAGGTGGATCAGCAGGTGCATTTTCTCATCCTGCTGCCTCCCCTTGAGGGGATATAATGTATGACCTTCACTGCTGTCATGCCTGGAAGACACTCCACCCACATTGCACTGTTTTTCCTCCCTGTTCCCCCACCTAATTCCTTTTGTTATTAAGTCCCCAATCAATAGGACTCTGGTCTCCAGATCCTGCTGATCACATCTCCTTCCATCTTTCCCCAACCACTTGTATCCTATTTCCAACCTAGTTTCAATATCCCTTGCCCATTTCGCCTCCTGAAGTACTATCTTACTCTCCCCCCAGTTTATTTGCTCTGTGCCCCCCACCTATGTGCCTCCTACAGACTCTACAGTACCTGTCAGGCTGTCCACCTCTGCCCCTCCATTTCTTAACTTTTCCACTCCTGTTTACCTACCCTGCTTGAGCCCTGCCTGATTTTCCCTGGGACTGTTGTCCTTCCCTGCCTCATCCACATTTGCTCCTCTGAACTGAAGCACACAGTCCCTCCTCTTGGGCTTGCCCATTGGTCTTACCTGATATGACCACCCCTTTTCCAATTTCTCTGCATCTCTGCATCTTCCATCATGCTTGCCTCTCCTTCTTCCCTGTGTGCTCTTTACCTCCTTTCTCCTGATCCTCCCCCATGTAGTGCCTCCAATGGGGCAAATCTATTGTTTGCTCTAAGCCCACTGCCCATATCCCTGTGGTCGATGGTCTTCCTTTGCTCCCTCCTCCCTTGTCCTCTTCCATTCCCCAGGTTTCTCTTGTGCCCATTGCTGCCCCTATCTGGGAGTCCAGTATCCCTCATGTGCTTTACCTCACCCTCCCCTTGCAGTCATGCTCCCCAACTTTCCTCCAGTCCCATCCCATTTCCCCTTCCTGCAGTCGTGTTTGCTCCTTGTCCCCTAGGCTTCCTTTTTGTCTGCGCCTTTCCCCACTGTCCCCCTGCTAGCTGCTATAGCTTCCTCCGTGATGCCCCCATGTCCTCACATCTACCCTTCCCTTCCCAGATTAGTGCCCATCTCAGCCATCCCACCTCCTCCCTTAACTCTGAAATCTGCTTACATACCATATCCCCCTATTTTCCAGGCCATATTCAGTACCATGGCTGACCCACAACCAGTACACCCTACCAACCTCCCAAAGATGCCCCCATCCTTGAAGCCCTGGATCTACCCTCACCCTGGTCCATTCACCCCTCAATGGGGTTTCCCCATATTCTCCTCTTGTCTATGTCCAGCTTTTGGTTTAAGCCCAAGGGTAAGATATCCTGTGCTCAGCAACTATGTGTATCCTTGCCCTATGGCTTTTAGACCTCCCAATGAAATGTGCTGCACCTGGCAGTCCTCTCCTCCAATCATAGGGCAGCTCCCCAATAAATTGGATGCACTCTGTGGTGGGAGGGATGGGGAGGGGTGCTTGAGCCTACCCTGACTCTTGTGAGAGTCAATCAGCCCTGACCTTTTCCAGACCAAGACCTCTCAATCCCTCACAAGGCCTCCTATCCGATATTCAGCATATCTTCTCAGCTCCTTCAACAAGGCCCCAGTCCTGTCGGACAAAAAGTGAAGACAACCAAGCCAAAGTTCAAAGGCAAAATAACAATAGAGAGTACTGCTGCCTGTAAATGCTCAGAATTGTCCCTAGTATCACCCACTACCAAGTGCCACTCAGGGAAAGAAACTCTTTCAACCAGAAAGGAAAACACCCTTTGGTTTTCATCTCTCCCCACCAGTCCACCTGCCTTAGTTCCCCGAACCACAGATTTCCCCACCAACCCCCAGATTTCACCTAAAAGCCTTTTTTTGGTTTAGGTTTTAGACAGAAAACTTAAATACTGTACTTCCCTTATTCCTCGTGCACGTCCAGCAGCTCAGCAGCAGCACAGCAGCATTCTGGAGGTCCGTCCGCCACTGCGCCATGCCACGCCACAAGCCCCATGGACTGCTAAGCACCCCAGCACTCCCCAATGCTCCTTGCCATCTATCAATTTGAAAGTAAGCAAATAAAACAGTATTAATTTCAGATAGCATAAGTAGTTTTATTTATTTATTTATTTTTAATTTATCGAGATATTCAGGAAGACCTTTGAGTAAAAGACTCATTCACAAAGGTTCCACGTCATACATAGAAGCGGTAGGGGTACAGGTTGTTCTCTACCTGTATGCAACACATAAAGCAATTGGTGCACAGCCAGTGGTGTGGTATTGTGACATTGTGATAAGAAGCACACAGTGCTGTATGTACACATAGTTGTGCTAGGCAGTTTAGCATACAAGCTACAGTATGTTGTTGTGTCCGGGGTACAGGAAATATTAAACCTGGTAGCTGTTGCATAGTGATGGAAATGCTACTGCTTACGGTGATGCATGCTGCATTTCACACAGACAAGCATATACTGTAAATACTGTAAAACTGACACTTTTAATGTGCACAAGTCTTTTGTTTTTCCAGGTGTACCTGTTTACTATAATGAATGGTGAAATAGGAAAACAAAAAAATTTCATGTGGTAGATATTACATACAATATAGACTTGTGTATTATACCACTTTAAAACCACTTCCTAGTACTTTAGACCACTGATGTCTTTTGTGTTACCTTTACCTACCTGTTGTGGCATCAATACTGTGCTTCTGACTAGTACCCACACCCCTTCAGTCACTCCTACACTCTTACTAATGTTGTTTTTTTCTATATGTAGCAATGCTACAGTACATGCATCTGTTATAGGGATGCAAACACTCACTCATATGCATTAATACTGAGCTGTAGACTACCATGTGTCTATCTGCTGTTTGACACATTATGCTTAGTAGAAGTACACAGTCTATTTACTCTCATCTAATGTGTTACAAGTGGAAATATTGTTTACCTTTCTCAGCAGAAATGGAGTGTTAGTACCGGAGGTAGATCTGTGAAAGGAAAGACCAATTTAGTTGTTAGAAACTATAGAAATGCCAGATAATATCATTCCTCCTAACATTGATAATCTGACCTTCACATCAGTATTTTACATCACTACTGAGCTGTGTTTCATCACATGCCATAGACAGTTGTAGACACACTTTAGTAGAGAACCTTTAATGTATGTTTTTTCTGTTCTGTAATTAACATATATCTATTTATATAATAGATGTGTACCTTAGACTTGACGGTAAAGATGGCTGCCAGGCTGGGGGTTGTTGTCTGTATAAACAGCTTAGTGTTTTCTGGTTTTAATGTTATAGCGCTATTATGTGTAGCGTTCTTTAAGCTTATTTTTGTTATTTTTGCTTGCCTGCTTGGTTTCCTGCTTGTCTGCTTGCTTGTGGCCACTGTCTGTGCTGAACTGTTTGGGCGATTCAGGGTGGAGTGCAACAGCTGGAGCAGTTTGGCAAATCATGCCGTGAAGCAGAGCAGTGTCAGGGTGACTGCGAGGACCACTCCAGGGTGTGCACTGGGACCATCCTGCCATAGCCCATTACTCCCAGTGTCTCAGTCTGCGGGCCACTGCTTTCTCTACCTGGAAAGACCCTGTGGGGTTGCTTTGACTGATGAGACCATAAGGAGTTGTGTAGTCAGCTCTACTGTGTTTAACTGTGGTGAAAATTTCAGGATAAATATTAATTAAGAAGGGAAGAGTGGGGATATGGTCTGGCCCCATGGAAATGGCTGCCTAATTCCTGATCTCCTTTGTATTTGTGATGATCTGCGGCCAGCTGGCCTAATCCTGGGGTGCTGATTTCTATAATTTTATGATATTGCTCGGTGACTGTCTCTTATCATCAGGCATGACTATTTTGTGGTTCTAATGGAGGTTTATAGCTATACACAGGTGCCATTTCTCATAAGTCACATGCTCAATTAGACTGTGAGGACTGTGAGGACTCTGGCTTTGCCTAGCCAGATCTTCATTCAGTTTTGCACCCGTGGCTCCCATTGCATCTCAACCCCTCTTCCTGTTCCCTCTAACTTATAATGGTGACAAGTGGCCCTCTGCTGAAGCATCTCAATGCTGGCACCAGCTCCTCATCCTGGATCCATGGGTGATTCCCTAAATTACCGCATGTTGGAGACTGTCCCATCTAGGGTGGACTATACAAAAAAATTACCGTGATGGGCACTACTGCAGATGTACGACAGCTGCAAGATCATTTGAACATGGCCAAAACAACGAGTGGAATCCTCGAGCTCCAACAAACAAAACTCCAAACAAAAAGTATTAATGCAAGAAGAGAAACTAGAGATTCTGTCAGCCAGGGTGGAAGATCAGAGAATAGATGGCGCCAAAATAATCTTTGGATTATTGGGGTACCAGAAGGCTTACAGGGTGCTACTATGAAGAGGTTCCTGAATGATATGTTACCGGTGGGTGCTAGGGAACTGCTGGTGAAGCCCTGTTGAGGTCAAAAGCCCACCAATTACAGGAGGAGAGACAGAACGATGGCATCTCCCAGGTCCATTGTGGCTCTACTTACTCGAGTATTCAACCAAAGAGCACATACTTCAGGCAGCCAAGACACAGGTGAAATTAAATGGCAAGGGGCAACAATCTTCATCTATAGGGACTTTGCTCAGGAGACTGCTAGTAACGACGTTCCTATGGGCCCTTGAAAAATTCCTTATGGCTCACAATGTTTAATACAGATTTAAAGGACTTACTAAACTTTTGATTTCCAAGGAGGGAGAAATTCTTGCAGATGGCCCCACTGAAGTGGAACAGTGGATTGTCAAGCTTTGGCCTAACTTTCCTCTTCAGCCTACATCCCCAGAAGGCTCTGGGCCCTTCAGCTTCAACATCCCCTAGGTACGTTTATTCTGGCAGATAGCCTCTGGGGACCGATTTGCAGCAGGACCAGCTCCCTCTTATAATGATTCCCCGGCCAGGAATCTACCTTGTACAGTGATACTGACTACTTCCAGCCCTGCTGCTATTATCATGGAACATCCTGTTCTTCCTCCTAGACCTATGGGGCCCATACTCATCCGAGACAATGATCGAGAAGTGTTCAACAGTTTACTTGGTTTACTTGGTTGCAAAGGACAAAGAAGGCTACTGCCCATCGAGATTGTCCCCACCACATTGGTGGGATAATTATACCTGAAGTTGTTAAACGCGAGCCAACAATCCAGCCTTTTTTGAAGACTATATTAGAGCTACTGTCCACTAAGTATTGTGGAAGGAGATTCCATAGTTTGGGTGTTCTTATTGTAAAGTAGTTTAACCTTTTTGTTGTCTTAGCTTTGGATACAAATATCTGTTTGTTATGATACCGTGGGGAGGTCCAACTGGTAGAGTTATGTAAGCCACAGTGGTGCATTAACTCCTGAGAATTCTGGATTTTGTACAATGGGAGAAGGTCACCTCTGTACGTCTTGTGCATAGTGAGTGTAACCCAGTAACCCTTAATCTTTCCTCATAGTCAAGTTTGGATAAATAAGGGACAATTTTTGTGGCTCTTCTCTGCACCCTCTCAATTCCGTCAATGTCCTGCCTCAAGTAGGGACTCCAGCAGGGGATCCATAGTCCAGATGGGGCCTGACTTAAGCTCTGTATAGGGAATTACACATTCCTGTGTCCTAGACACAAACGATCGTTGGATCTGAGTGAGCAAGGCATTAGATTTCCTAGCTATCATCCTGCAATGATCACTGGATGATAAATTATTATTAATGATTACCCGAGATCTCGTTCTAATGGTGACTCATGAAGGGCAACACTGTTCAGAAAGTAAGTCTGCCTAGGGTTGTTCTTATCAAAGTGTACAACATGACACTTGTCTGAGTTGAGTGTCATTTTATTTAGAACTGCCCATTCTTCGATGGATTTAAGTTATTCCTCATGGATTCTCTGTTTAATGATGTAAGAACAGAGCCACGCAGCTTGGTGTCATCAGCAAATTTCAGAGAACATTCGGGGCTAGCCTGCAGGTCACTAATAAAGATGTTAAACAGGGTGGGTCCCAACACGGACTTCGCGGGAAACCCGCTGGTCACACTCAGCGAGTGGGAAAGTGTGCCATTAATTCTGACTTGCTAGTATCTTCCATTCAGCCAACCTGACACAGTTAATTATGTAGTCAGAAAATCCCATATCATTCATTTTGTCAAGCAGGATGTCATGGGAACTTTGTCGAATGCTCTACTGTAGTCAAGAAGTATCACATCTACAGGATGCCATTATCTAATGCCGTACGACATGATTGTAGAAAGAAACCAAGTCTGTAGTACAGGAGTATCCCTGTCTAAAGCCATGTTGTGTAGTGTCAGTCAGGTTACCCCAATAGATTCGTACTTCTAGTAGTTTCTTAATAACTTTCTCCATGATCTTGCTTATAACGGAAGTCAGACTTATCGGACGATAATTTTCTGGTCTGGAATGATTACCCTTCTTAAAGACTGGGACTACAGTAGCATTGTCCAGTCCTGAGGGATAATTCCTCATATAAGGATTTGATGAATATAATTGAAAGTGGTTTTGCAATAGCAGCAGCTGTCTCTATTAGAAATCTGAGGCTGATGTTATCAGGGCCGGACTGGAATTAGGTTTTAGGGATAAAATTGCTTTTAATGCATCATCTTCTGTGATGATGTAAGAGGGTAACATTGTTTGCATGTTTGAAGCGCTTAGGAACCTCTTTCTTGGTAAATATTGAGCAGAATTGTTTGTTAAATGTGTCTGCTATATCTCTGTCTGTAGATATAATTGTGTCATGTATGCATAGGGGCCCCATGTGTCTATTATTTATTTTTTATTGTTAAGGTAGGAAAATAGTGATTTATAGTTGTCTTTGGTATGGGCCAGACGAAACTCAAGGTTTTTTAGATTGCAGAATGGCTTGTTTGTGTGATTTTAGAGTTTCCTGTATTGAGTGAACAATCATTTTGGTGTCTCCCTTGCTGTTTTTAACTCGTGTAAATAGCCTCTGCTTGTTCTTAATTAAGGCTTTGATAGTATTGTTAAACCACAGGGTATTTTCCCTTTTATTATATTTTTTGTTATAGGAACATATAATTTTTCTGAGTAGTAAATTATAGATTTGAAAAAGTCCCAGGATTCTTCCATGGAAAGAGAGGATAGTGTTGTATCCAAGAAATTGAGTTTAATTGGTTATTAATAGCATTAAAATTAGCTTTATTATAATTTTTCAATTCAGTACAATTGGTGATGTGTTGACAAAATGACAGTGTAAGGAAAATGGTGTAGTGATCACTTGATCCTAGTGGGGCACCAATTATAACTTTGGATATTAGATTCCTTATATTTGTAATAATCAAGTCCAGTATATTGTCACCTCATGTTGGTTCTGTAACGATTTGTTCCAAGGCCCATATCAACCATGAGTGTAATTAAGTCTTTCTAGGTCTGCGTACTTCCAGTTAAGAATACCAATTTATAGTAGGCAGGTTAAAGTCACGCAGTATAAAGATTTTCCTTTAGAGGCCATATCTAGGATCTCATTATTTAAACATGTAGAATATTCTTTATTAGATGTCGGGGCCTGTAGCATGTCCCTACCAACAGTTGTGGGTAACCCTTAAACTGGATGTTAACTCAGATTGACTCAATGTCACTCATTGTGGGGATTTGGAATGAGGATATGTTGTCTCTAATATAGAGATACCCCCATTTGTCCATGGTGGTCCTTATGGTATAGTTTATACCCTGGGATGTGCTGGATCCAAGAAGTATCAGGATCCCACCAAGTTTCTGTAATAGAAATGAGTCCATATTTATTCAGTTGACACATAGCTTCTAGTTCAGCTATTTTAACCTGGTTTAAAGATCTGGCATTTAGACTGAGTACCTCACACTCAGAAATGTCCGTAGTAGCCTCTTTAGAGAACAGGATCTTTTGTCGCTGATCTCACCCCTGGGTTTTAGTTTAAAAGTTTGTTAATGGCTGTTGTAAAGCTTTTACCCAGGAGCGAGCTACCTCACGAATGAGGTGGAGTCCATCCTAGCAGCACAGCGAGTCTTTTAGATAGAAGGCTTCCCAATGTATGAGACAGAGAATGTTCTGTCGGAGACACCAGCATCTGAGCCAGTCATTAAAGGCCTTAATCTTTGTATTAATACTATCAGGCTCTCTCTGCAGGGTAGAATCTCTGAGAAGCATGCTAGGCTGTCTTTTTCTGCTAGTACATTATTGAGTGCTATAATGTTCTGTTTAAGTTCATCAATACTTCCTCTAGTTATATCATTTGTACCTGCGTGTACTATGAACAACTGATTTTCACCAACCCCTTTCAATATGTTTTTATAGTAGTAGTGATGTCAGATACATGAGCACCTATAAGCTAGAGCAGAATGCGGTTGAATTTGTCCACGTTACATAAAGGTCGATCCAGATGTTTAATAATTGAGTCCCCAAGCACAAAATTTGTTTAGTTAATGGGTGAGAATCCATATTGCTAGTAGTTACTGGTAGAAAACTAGAAATCGTCCCCGCCAAGATACCCAGGGATGATTCTCTCGGATGTCCAGAGATGGCTACTCGTCAGGACCAGAGTTGTCTAATGAACTTCCTATGGACTGGGCTGATATTCCAGACTTGTCCTTGATAGAAGCAATGGATTTATCTGGGAAACTTAAACTGGGTGAAAAATCTATGCTGCTGCTAGCCTCACTCCACTTTCGGACTACACAGAAGCCCCTAAAACTCTCAAACTGATGGTAAACCACCTACAGGTGCAGTAAGGACCCAATTGACTGAACTCAGCAATATACTTATATATTGTATCCTCTATACTTTGTCAGAGCCTATTGCCTATTGTTTCTACCAAGCCTATGTGATTTATAATATGGGGATTCTCATTTGGGCCACGTATATCTTACATAGAAACATAGAAACATAGAATTTGACAGCAGATAAGGACCATTGGCCCACCCAGTCTGCCCATTTACCTACCTAATGGATAAGCTGCAGATCCTAGTTAACCAGCAGCCTACTTCTTCCTACCCCCACACCCACTAGAATTGCCTTATGACTGTCCCATGCATGCTTGAATTCCACCACTGTTTTTGACTCCACAACCTCCTCCGAAGGCCGTTCCATGCATCCACAACCCTCTCTGTGAAAAATACTTCCTTAAATTACCTCTGAGCTGCCCTCTATCTTCAAATTGTGCTCCTTGTTCTTACACACCTCTTTTTGAAAGATGCTACCTCTTGGGCTTGTTGATTCCCTTGAGGTACTTGAAAGTTTCTATCATGTCCCCCTCTCCCTCCTTTCCTCGAGGCTATACATATTAAGCTCCTTAAGTCTCTCTTCATATGTCTTCTGGTGCAGACCCTGCACCATTTTAGTTGCCCTCCTCTGGACAGCTTCCATCCTGTCTATGTCTTTGCAGAGATTGGGTCTCCAAAACTGCACACAGTACTCCAGATGGGGTCTCACCAGCTGTCTGTACAGAAGGATAAAACTTCCTGTTTCTGCTGGTGATGCCTCTCCTATGCATCCCAGTGTCTCCCCAGCCCTCCTTGCTGCCCTCTCACATTGCTTGCCCACCTTTAGGTCATCTGATATGACTACCCCAGGTCCCTTTCCATTTTTGTTGTTGTTAGTATCTCACCCCCCATTGTGTACTCTTTCCCTGGGTTTTGTTTCCCAGGTGCATTACCTTGCACTTCTTAGCATTGAATCTAAGCTGCCATACATTTGACCATTCCTCTAACCTTGCCAAGTCCTTCTCATCCTTTCCACCCACCTTGTGCATCAACTCTGTTGCAGATCTTTGTGTCATCTGCAAGAGACATACTTTCCTTCTAGTCCTCCATGACATAAACATAAAGACATTGAAGAGGACCGGTCCTAATACTGAACCCTGCTGTACCCACTAGTAACTCCCCTTTCTTCAGAGTGGACTCCATTTACTATTACTCTCTGTGTCCTATTCTCCAGCCAATTCTTTACCCAGGCTGTCATCTTGGGGCCCACTCCCTGGCTGGCTAACTTGTATATTAATCTTTGTGTGGTACTGTGTCAAATGCCTTGCTAAAGTATAGGTAGGCCATGTCCACAGCCCCTCCTGATCTACTACTTTGGTCACCCAGTCAAAGAAATCTATCAGATTTGTCTGGCATGACTTCCGCTGTGAATCCATGCTGCCTTGGGTCCTGTGTCCCTCTGGCCTCTAGATACTCGACAATTCTTTTCTTCAAGTGATTCCATCATTTTCCCTACCACTGAGGTTAAACTAACAGGTCTGTAGTTTCCTGCTTCTGCCTTGCTCCCACTTTTGTGAAGGGGAATCACATCTGCCCTCCTCCAGTCCTCGGTACCACCCCATCCTCCATGATTTGTTAAAAGGGTAGTCAGTGGTGTCACTAGTTCTACTCTTAGTTCTTTTTAGAATTCTGGGATGAATCCCATCAGGCCCCATTGCTTTGTCCACCTTCAGTTTTAAGAGTTCTTTCAGAACCCTTTCTTCTGTAAATGGGCTGGTATCAACTTCTGTATCCAGAGTGTTTCTACTGTTTGTTTAGGTACCTCCCTCTTCCTTTATAAATACTGAGCAAAATATTTGTTTAGTATCTCTGCCTTTCACAGTCACCCTCTGCCCACCCTCCTCCCTTTATTAAGACTCACTATCTCTCCCTTGGTCTTCCTTCGCTCCCTGATGTACCTATAAAGGTTTTATCCCCTTCTTAACTGAGTTGGCTATCTTTTCCTCGGTTTGGGCCTTTGCTGTTCTGACTGCCTTCCCAGCTTCCTTTAGTTTTAACTGTTAGATTCTCTGTCCTGCTCCTTCTGTGATTCCTTGTACTTCCTGAATGCTTTCTTTTTCTCTTGAACCTTCACTGCCACTTCCTTTGAGAACCATAGTGGTTTCTTACATCATTTGTTTTGTTTATTTGCTTCACACAAAGGCTTGTTACCTCTGTGATGACAGTTTTATTATTCCATTGTTCTTCCACCCTCCTTCCTGCCCATTTGCTAGTGCATTCCATAGGCACTCATCCATTTTAGCAAAGTCAGCCCTCCTAAAGTCCAGTACTTTTGCCTTTGTATGGCTTGACTCTATTGCTGTGTTTATTGTGAACCATACTGTTCGATGATTGCTAGTTCCCAGATGGCTACCCACTTCTACATCTGTGATCCTCTCTTCATCTCCATTTGAGAGAACCAGGTCTAAGATTACTCCCTCACAGTGGCCTCCAATACTAGTTGTCTTAGGCATGCCCCCGTAGAGGCATCTAGAATAACCCCACTCTTGAAGTGGCTGCTGCAACTGCACTCCAGTTAACATCTGGCATATTCAGATCACCCATCATCAATATCTCTCCTTTTCTGCCATTCTAAGTATACATTCTATCATTTCCTTGTCCATTTCCTCCCACTGAAAGGGGTCTGTATACAATCCCTGTGCTGATTGTGGTGCCATTGCGGTCTCCAAATTTACCCACAGTGCTTCTTCTCCTCCTCCTGTTTTCCCTTTTGTTCTGTTGCTTTGATTCCTTCCCTTATGTAAAGAGCTACTCCTCCTCCTCTTTTACCCTCCCTGTCCCTCCCCTGACACCAAGGGTGGGTTCTTACACTTCATCACCCCCTTTTTGTTGTTTCCCAAAAGTACCTGTCTGCATGGCCCCAGTACAATGTGCATGTATTAATAGGTCATCTCCTTTATCCCTTATATTCAGTGGTTTAGAGCTGTGGCCATAACTACCATTACTGTGTACGATAGGGTTTTACCCAACTTCCCCCACTTTCCTATCTCTGTACCTCCTTACTCCTTTCACCTCCTCCTCTTCCCCCTCCCACCTGGGGTTGCACAAGCACCTGGGAATTGATTGCCAGGGAAGGAGAGCGCATTTCTGTTGGTTGCCTTTCTCTTTCTCTGCCCTTGAGCATGGACACTTGCATAGCTGAGGGTGTACCACTTTTCTGTACTTTCTTTTGCTAAAGCCTCTTTCTCTCTTTGCATATAAATGCTTTTGTATCTGTTGCATTATTCCTACCTGGATAGTTAGTTTCATCCAAGTGGGCTTAGAGTTTTAAGTGTGTAATTGTTATTGCTAATTGTTCAATAATCTTGTTTGGTGATATAGACTTGGTGAGTTTTCTCTAATTGTTCCAACCTGTGGCTCATACAGCTCTGTGTTTATTCATATGTTTCAGAACTCTCAGAACAGTGATAGTATACCTTCCCTGATACTTTATAACGACATTCAGGAACCAGTCGTGGATATGCTTTTCCTGTGATATCCCCTGTGCTTTCCTTATTGCTTACTACCTTGCTCGTTACATTTCCTACCCTTGGTCACTTCTATGGCTGCTGCTACAATCCCAGGCTTACATCTTGTCTCATGGAACATGAAAGGCTTTAATCATCCAATAAAAATAACTAACGTTATACAGTATCTCCAATCTCTTCACATGGTTGTGGCCCTATTACAGAAAACACACCTCCTCAGTAAGTCAATTCCTTGGCTCAAAAATCCTGGGTCAATGCAGTCCATGCCAGCTCAGCCAACTCAAAAACTAAGGGTGGCTATTCTTATCCAGAGCTCCAGTGCATGGGTATTTGAAGAATCTAGAACTGATACAAGGGTGTGGGTCCTGATTAGACTGGCTTCCCTGCTGGCAAGCTGATTTTGGTAAGTGTAGTTCCTAATAATGACCAGCTGATTTTTTCCGGTCTGAGCCAAACCATTTCTGCTTTAGAACAGCCCAACATCACTATTCCCCTAATACTGGGAGGAACTTTAATCTGGTATCTGACATATTTTGGATAAATCCAACCCACCCAGATGCATCCTAAGTCCCATGTTGCCCTCCAAGAACTACAGGCTGAATGGTGCCTGGTAGATGTTTGGAGGCGTTATAATCCCTCGGGTCAGGATTACTACTACTTCTCGGCTTCTGATGGGGTCCATTGTCATATTGCTTATTGGTTAGCCAAAATGCAGCTTCTGGTGCTCTCTCTAACAATACTATAGGCAGTATCATTATCTCAGACCATGCACCAGTGTCAACTACCTACACCCCTGTGGAGCCCCATCCACAGGTATGAGGTGGAGGTGTAGCCCCTTCTGGTCAAAGACCAAGAATTTCAACAAACAATTTGGAAGGCTGCTCAGGATTATTTTGCCCTTAACCTGGACTGTGGTGTCCGGTAAGCATGGTATGGGAGGCATTTAAAGCCACCCTTAGGGGCCATATTATAGCCTTTGCTGCCCACCATAATAAACCTCAAAAAAATCTCTGGATAGGCTACAAGCCGAACTTGCTGACCTGGAGAAATGCTTTAAGGCCTCCTCCACTGCCATGAAGGATGTGTCTCTAACTGGCAAAATAGTAGGACTCAAGTATCAGATTAATGCTCTGCTGTATAACAAAGCTGAATGGCTCCTACTTAGATCGAGCACTCTTACTGGGAGGCAGAGTGAGAGGTTAAACTTGTGGCTTACCAGCTGTGGAAGCAGCAGGCCTCAGCTAAAATTCATGCCCTCCACACAACTTCAGGCTCGATCACCACTGAGCCTGTTTTAATTAATGAGACTATGCTGTCTTTTTATCAATTTCAATTAAACTCACAGTCCTCTCTGATGCCAAAGCAGTTGTTCCAGGGTCTATCTCAGTTCTGTCAAAACTGCAACCTCCCACTTTGTCCCCTGAACAGGCCACTCTCTTGGATGCCCCAATCTCAGCCCCTGAACTTTGTCAGGCTTTGTCTCAGATGGCCAAGGGTAAAGCCCCAGGTCCAGACAGGATGACTGCCAAATTATACCAAGTTCTGGAACAAGAAATTGCCCAACCAATGCTACTTGCATTGCAGGATGCTCACTCCTCAGGCTTCCTTCCCCTTGATGAATGAAGCCCTGGTCACCCTCTTACCAAAGAAATCCAGCTACCCTCTTAACTGAGTCAACTTCTGTCCCATTTCTTTACTACCTGTGGATACCAAGATATTGGCTACTAGGATGCACAATGTCCTTGCATCCATAATACATTTCTCCCAGGTGGGATCATGCCAGGAAGGTGGGCTCTGATAATACCAGATTGTTATTGAATCTGAAATGGGTGGTGGCCAGGTCTAAGATCCTATGGCTGCTCTACCTGTAGGTTTCGCTAAAACATTTGATTCTATTGAATGGAACTATTTACAAAGTTCTTCTTTGGTATGAATTCGGACCTCAATTCTGCGCTGGGTGGCAATCCTATATTACTCTCCCAGGGCCAGTATTTTAATGTACTAAAATATTTCTCCTCCTTTCCACTACATAGGGGCATACAACAAGGTTGCCCTTTGTCTCCCCTCCTCTTTCTGATTGCCCTGGACCCCTAATCAGGGCCTAAGATAATGCTGAAAGCCTTACAGTATCCCAGTCCATGGCACTTCCTACGTTGTGGTGGCATACACTGATTACCTTTTGCTCACCTTATCCTATCCCCATCAGTCCCTCCCAATAGTGCTCTCAGTTCTCTGTGAGTTCATTGCACTCTCTGGCCTGCAGGTTAATCAGAGGAAAATCACCATGGTGCCCCTTACCCTTTCTGTACACAGGGTGTCTCTGTGGCACTGAACTAAGTGGGGCAGCTCATGGCTTCACCTACCTTGGGATTTACATCCCCACTGGGTGGGCAGACCTTGAATCCTCCAGTTTTACCCATCTCTTGAGCAGCTGATCACAGAAATAAACCACTGGCTTAGGCTGCCTTATCCCTGCTAGGTAAGGTGGCAGCCGTATGTATGCTTCTTCTCCCAGAGTCACATACTTGTTTAATAATTTCCCAATCCACATCTCTCCCAAACTTTTTCCATGCTTTAGAAGTTAGCAGCTCCTTTATATGAGAAGGCAAGAAGCATAGATGGGAGAAACAAAAGTTATGAGCACATTGGTCCAAGGGTGGTTTGGGGGTCCCTGGTTCAAGGTTACCATCTGGTGAGCATCTCTCATAAACCACAAAATGGTTTATTCCTATGGATGCATCTATCCCTCTATGGGTCAGCCTGGAATCTAGTATGGTAGCACCCAGTCCCTCACGGTCCTTGCTAGGACCTGCCCCTTCTGTCCACAAGCTTTCCCTGACTATCTGCAAGACTCGTCATGCCTGGCATCACTGTATAAGCATTTGCACACCCCTAAAGCAGCCTGGAGTCCCCCTTTGCACTATGCTGCTCTATAGTGAAACAACTTCATTACCATTGGAGGAGAATTGGTCAACATGGGAAGTCAATGGAATTCGTTGTGTGCAGGACCTTTGTTTCCAACTCGAATACTATGTTATCCTTCAATCATCTCCAGCAGAAATTTAATCTCCCCACAACTGACTTTTGGAAATTTCTCCAAATCGTAGCATCCCACTACTCTACTCTCCCAGACAAGACCGGATAAGATAGTGATGGCTTGCATCCTACATAAATCCTCCTCCTCAAAGGGTTGCATAAGTATGCTCTATGCCCTGCTTGGGATGCTGAAAATGACCCTACTGAACATTGTATAACCAAATGGGAGATGAATCTGGGTATGGTTATTGCCTAGCCATATGATCTCATTGTCTCAAGGACTCCTATAAGGTGTATAAGGATGCCAAGAGCAGATTTCTACAACTTAAAATACTCCTGCATTGGTACAGAACACTGACTGCACTTCACTCAGCAGAAATTCTGTCCTATTCTAGATGCTGGAGATGCCAGCCCTGATGCACATTTGTTCCATATACTATGGACTTGACCTCAGATTACAGCTTTCTGGATGGCTATTGCCCACCAGTGTTCAATGATCCTAGGCAACACACTGGCATCTAGTGTCAGTGGCTCAGTAAAGTAACACACTCGCCTCTGAGGCCAGGAGATCAGAGGGCTGTGGGCTCAGTTCCCACATATGGCACTTGGTTATATCCCAATACTGTCACTGAAGTGCAGCATGAAAGGGTGCTGCACTTCTGAGGTGCCGTCTTTTGGATGAGACATTAAACTGAGGTCCCACCTGCCTGGATTGGTGGTAGATCAGGTGGATGTTAAAGATCCCATGGCATTATCGAAAGAGTAGGGGAATTTCCTGGTGCCTGGCCAAATTGCCTCATTCACTAAAAATACCACCAACAGTTTAATCTGGTTCAAGGTCAATTGGCATTCATCTGTATCACTGTTCCCGGGTCGTACCTGAAAATAGGCAGGATTTGTCTAGTGCACTTATCCGGTCAAAAAAACTAAAAAAAATCTTTAGACCCTAAACTGCTCCTCAGTGACTCAACAGGGTTATCCCCCACTGCCTCAAGCACACAGAGAATGGATCTTTTAGCATTGCTTGAAGCAGAAAGGCTCCTGTTACTGCACTGGTGGCAGAGAAATAACCAACTATAAGTCAGTGGCAGGTGGCCATGGCTCAACTGGCTCTTTTAGAGAACTGTCTTACTCTCACCGTGGTCAGCTTGAATATTTCCACAAGAAGTGGAGCTTACCTCTCTCCCTCTTTAAAGTCCCCCAGAAACCCTCCTAGTTAGGATAGCTATAGAATAAGGCTGGTTCCTTTTCTGTCTCCTGATGTCTGGGAAGGATATTATTAGCATTGTAGTGTTATTACTATTGTAGTATAGCCTGTATGACACTGTATTAGGAAGTCTATGTAATGTTTGCTTACCATGGTTTCCTGGACTGTTGTAAAACAAACTGAGTAATTGCTGTCTGAGATGTACCTCTTGTGAAAAAAGGAAAAAGCTTTAAACTACAAAAAATCTTCTATGATAAAAAAGAAGGGATGAGCAGAGAGGATTGTGATTCTTTCCATGGTGAAGACTATTGGATTACTTTGCCAGACAGGTTTTGGAATTTGCTGGTCTCTTGGATCAACTACAGAGAAACTCCTGAATGGTGGTAACTTGTTTGTGTCCAAGAGTAGTGGATATTTGAAGATCAGCCTAATTTGGTGCCTGGAGTTAATGCCCTAATCCTGGGGTGGGCTGGCTGTGGTGTATGGCTGTGTGGGGATTTGGGTTCCATTCTGCTGGGTAGTCAGTGGTGTAGCCTATTGTCCCTAGGGTCTCTCCCTGGGGCTTGCTGGAAAGTGAGCCCAGGTGGGGATCTGACAGCAGTGGCTATGGACCTGCGGCCTGGCTGCCTAGTTGGATTTATTGGGGCTTTTCTCTGGCTCAGAGTAGATAACCATTGAGTGAACCATCTGGGATTTTCTCTCCACAATTACGGTCAGACTTATCTTTATTGCTCTTATTTAAGTCTGTTTAAGGCAGTGAGAGTGCCTTTCTTTTTCTTTCTTTTGGTTTACGGTACAGTGACAGTGTGCCTTGTACAAAGAGTCTGGACATATCTTAATCCCCCTTTGTAGTGAGAGTATTTAGGGTTTGCAGAGAGTTCTGAGACTTTCTTCATAAATGTATTTCCTCTGGTGGTATGTGGACTATTGGGGTTTGATCCACTGAATCTACCAGTCATTATTTACAGCTTATCGTCTTTTCATTACTTATGTCGTCACTGTGACTAATCTAAAACTGCAGGCTTGGATTGGATGACTGAGACATTTTAGGTTCTATATATTAGTCTGTGTTGTTATTGAGATATATTTGTTTTAATTTATGGTTATTTATTTTGACTATAGTTTCATTGCATAGGAATTTTGGTTGGTGTTATTATTGTATAAATTTACTTGGGTTACTGAAATGTGTAGAAGACCTGCCCCACGGTCATGTGCTACTCATCCTCCACCCTTCATGCCCTCCACCCTTCACCTTCCCCCACTGCATTTTACTATGTACCAGCACTGTAGAGCACTTGGTATTGCTCGCCGGGGTGGAGACAGGGGGTGCAAACAGTGGAGGATGAATGAGTGAGGACCATCGCATCAGGGTCTTGAGATCCAGGTGGCATCCTGGGTTGAAATGGAATCCAGATCATGGTTCTTCATATCTGAGTCTCATAACCAAGGGTACCACCAATTTAGATGGGCATGTGGCTCAGGCGGCTCTGGAAGTCCATCTAACTCGGCGGTTTTATGTAATGCCAGGTCCATTAAAAACAAGATTACAATGATTGCAGATCTTGCTGGAACAGCAGACCTGGCATGTGTCACTGAGACTTGGCTGGATGAGAATTCTTGCCCCACATTGGAGGCTGTGATTCTGGATGGGTACTTAGTAATTCACCGCCTGGGATTGGATCATGGTGGGGGTGCAGTCTGACTCAAGACCGAACTGGGCCTCACGAGTGTACCAGTTGAGGAGACCCAGTCATTTGAATGTACCGTGGTAACAGGTGTAGTTGTAGGATCACCCTCATCTACCATCCACGTGGGGATGAGAAGCGGTGCCCTCAGGAAGTGCTGGACTTCGTGATCGACATGGCATTTGAGTCATCCAGGCTGATGGTCCTGGGTGACTTTAACACCTGGGTCAATGACGAACTCTCAGCACTTCCTCCAGCTCATGACATCTCTGGGCCTTACAGATTGTTTCTACTGCTACCCATAAACACAGCCATTCTCTTGATTTGGTCTTCCTCCTGGGGTCAAAAACCTTGGATATGGGGTGGAACCAGTTGGATGGTCTGATCACTGCACTGTGTGATTCAGTTTTTGTACCACCCTTCATAGGCCCACCCCTGTGGAGCTGGTCAGGTACCGCCCTTTATGAGATATAAGATCTGAAGGCCTGATGGCGTGGTTGCTTGACCTATCAGTTCCTCCATTGGCAAACAGTGACCAAAGACCTAGTGGTGGCCATTATATGGCCATTTCTGTAGCCCTGGATGTCATTGCTCCTGTCGGTTTGTCCTCTCCCTTGCCCTCGGTACCCTTTGGTTTGATGGGTCTTTGAGGGAGATGCAGTGACCAGGACGCAGGTTAGAGCATTACTGGTGAAAATCCACCCGTGATGCTGATCACCTTAGATTGATTGACCATTATCAAGCCTATCAATCTGCAATCACCCATAAGAGGGCAAAATTCCTGTCGGGAGATTTTGGCTGCTCAGAATCGACCGGCTCAGCTATTTCAAACCGTGGACAGACTGTGCAACCCACCCTATCTATGGGTCCGAAAAGTGTTTTCACAAGTTGAGTGCAAGGAGCTTGCTCAGTTCTTTGTGACTAAGATGGTTGACATCAGGGTGGTACTCCAACCAGCACACTCTATGGGCGTTGCTCTAGATTGGTGTTTGGATGCTGCCCTCAGTTTTCTGGAGTACCTTTAGCCAGCCTGAGAATTTGGACATCATGCAGATTGTCCAGGAATGCACTCTACCTGCTGTAGTTTGGATCCGGGACCAACTACCCTGATTTTGGAATTGGGTGACATTGTTGGCCCAGTCCTAGCATGGATAGTCTGGTGCTCCTTGAAACAGGTGAGTTTCCTGGCTCCCTGAAGGAGGCGGTGATGACACCCTCCTGAAGAAAGCTTCTTTGGACCCAGACTGCCATTCAAACTACAGACCAATCTTGAACCTCCCTTTATGGGGAAGGTGATTGAGAAAGTAGTGGCCATACAACTGGAGAATCATTTGAACATTCATGATGTGTATGAGCCTCTTCAGTCTAGTTTTGAAAGAGGCATAGTACTGAGATGGTGCTGGTTTGTGTGGTCAATGATTTCCTGATGGCTAGAGATCAGAAGAATCACTCCATCTTGGTTCTCCTCGATATCTCTTCAGCCTTTGACACTGTGGACCATGAGGTTCTGCTCAACTGTTTGAGGATCATATGTGGCCTGTCAGGTATGGTCCTCAGGTAGTTTTGATCTTTCCTCACCGAAGAACTCAGAGGGTAGTTTCAGGGATTTATTCCTCTGATCCAGTTCTGTTATCATGTGGGGTTCCTCGGGGTCAGTGCTGTCTCCTATGTTGTTCACAGTGTATATGCTACCTCTCAGAGACATTGTAAGAAAGTATGGGCTGAGGTTTCACTGCTATGCTGATGATACCTAGCTCTACCTTTCTTTCACACCAGACCGGGATGGAGCTCTCTAAGTATTTAATAACCACCTCACTGAAATTCAGGAGTGGATGAGTTTGAGCTGGTTGAGATTGAACTCGGAAAAGATTGAGGTGCTGGTAGTGGACCCGGTCGCCAGATAGGGGGTCAGTGGTGAGGCCACCTTCTGGACTTCTTCTTGGGAGGTTTGCCACTCCTGACCTCCAAATGGGTGCAGAAACCTGGAGGTAATTATTGATGATATGCACGTGGCCCCACCCTTTGAATTCTCTACCCCATCAGTTACCTGACTGTGCAACTATGGGTGGTTTTAAACAGGCCTTAAATACCTCTTTATGGATATAGGTGTTTGGGGAATAATTAGAATACCATTTTAGTTTCCCATTTTATATTACTTATAATGTATATAATTTTACACTGCAGCTGTATTACTTGGTTTGTGAGGCACCTTGATAATTTGAAAGGCACCATATAAATAAAATTGATTTGATTTGATTTGAGAAGATGCATTTTATTAATATGGTGAACCTTACAGCATACAACAAATTGCTGTGTAGTGTGACACTTTATTGAATGCCTGCTATATATATAACATACAGTAGTTTAATATCGTGGGATAAATGTAAGTAGTATTGCACTTATATGTAACTGCTTTTACTTTAATGCCAGTAGGAAAGTAGTCTTACAGACTTAAAAGGTAAAGAGGTATTATAATGTATTTATAATGTAATCTTAAGATTGCAATCTGTTAAGTGGAGGGCATGTTTTTAAATACTAAACATTACACTTTACAATGGGTGGGTGGCTGTCACAATCATTCCACAGTAGGATGGTATGTAATTGTCTATTTAGTAGCGTCTAATCAGTAAACTCGTGTATAATGGAACAACTGTTATATTGTAACAGTGAGTTAATGAGTGACACTTGTCAGGCTAGCAGTCCAGTAGTCTACCACAATTTGTGTTGATGAATAGTGAAAACGGAATGTAATGTCAAGGAGAAAATACTGTCAATGGCTATACAAACATTGCTTTTACCTATACATGCCCCCTCCCCACCTACATCTCACCACCCGCACATGGAGCGTTACAGGTACAATGATATACTGCTAGTGAAATTCATGATGCAACTGTTACTGCATGAGAACCCTTACATATGTGATCTACTTTTGTTACTATACAATTGAATCTGTGGTGGCATAGAGAGCAGCACTGCCATTGATTTATTACATGCACTTAAAATTCATTTACATGTCATGTGCTGTTGCAAAACAGCAATATTGTTATGCTTGAATGCCATTTCACTGATATTTGTCTCTGATCCTGATGTTTTTCCACATACTCCACCCACCCACCCACCCACTCTGCCCCACCCCCTACCAGAACACAGACAATTGTCATATGCACAAAATACTAATACATATTATTAGATCATCTGCTAGTACTTCCACATGTGTTCAATGAGTAAGTTTCTACCTAGAAACAAACCAGATTCTGGTAGCATTCTTAAGCTGCATATCTTTAAAAACATTATTTATCGTTGATAGTTACACACATGTTAATTTTAAATGATATCAGCTGTCAAATCTGAGTCATCTATACTCTACTGTATATAGCAAACAGCAACTGAGTGAATATTTTGTGAATTGTAGTTAACTGTAAGGAATCCTTGTTTACGCATTGTGCAGCTAGAGGCCTGCATCCAACTGCAGCTTTGCCGAGACCTGAAGAACCAGGCTGGTGCACCAATTCAAGTTGTTGCTCTGAGGACCTCCAGCAACTGGTGGTGCTTCCTTCTGGGCCACAGAGGGTCTTGCTGTTCTGAGGTTCCTCCCTCTGTGGCCTGTTCTTCTTTACCGCCAGTATCCTCCATAACATTATCTTGATCTGAAAATAAAAATTGAACATAGGGCTATATATATGTGTTGTGTTCATACTAACATACAGTTGTAACAGTATCTATTGTTTTTACATTTCCTAAGTATATAACAGTTTTTGTAATTCAATACACACTTTTTTTATTCAGTTAGCTCACTACATATTATTCATTATATATGCAATGTGTAAGTAAGGCTATGATTATAGTATCTCAAACAGTAAGGAAATACATTGGGAAAACAAGAAATAAAATCTGGGTGAATGCAGTGGTTAGGCCCAGAGACATACATATTAGGTTCTGCGGCATAACAATTTCAAACCATTAACTCTCCACCCCACTTCCCCATCACCACCCCCAACAGTCAGCACAGCAAATGTTGGGTATAGCTAGGGTTTTCAATGATAATGCTATCCTCATCATCATCATATATAGAACACACAGGGCCTTATGTGCTGATGCTGTTATTGAATGTCTTTTATGAATGATGTATTGATATAACTTTTAAAGATATACATTTGCAGCACCATTACATTATACTTATGTAGAGGTATGTATATCTTTTTGCTGCTTGCTTGGTATGTACTGATAGGGTCGAGCACCAAGACCTGCTCGACCACAGGATCCTCCTCCACCTGATCAAGCAGCACTGGCACAAGACAGATCCTCCTTCTGGTTGTGCCAGGAAGCCTTCATGCTCTGTGAAAATGGAGAAGACATAATGAGTTATTAGTTCTTGTGTCTCATTTAATGAAATGCTGTTTTCTGTAAGGAAAAATGTGTTAAATTATATGATTCTATAGCACCTATCTAGTTTTGGCATACACAAATATATTAATATCAGGCATACCATATGTTCAGTTTCTTGGTTATAGTTTCTGGGTTTAATTAACATGTGTGTGGTTATTTAGATATTGATTGATTTTCTTGGGTTACAGTGCAGTAAACTGAGTTTGACTGACACTACACATGCGATATGAGTTGCCAATGCATTGCCATCTATAAAAATCAATGCTAAACTAACTCATTGGTGGAACAGTTTAATGTGACTTGTGACACGGCAACAAACAGTGTTACAACACTTGATTGTGTAACCACAATAAGTGTATGCCAATCAGATAAATAGTTATTGTTATGTCTAATGGGTTGTTTGCCTATTGGATAATTATTTAGACAATATACTTTTATTTTGGCAGGACAGTATAGTTATCTCACTGGATAGTACTTTAAGATGCCAATATAGCAGCAGTATAGTGCAGTGCTTTAAGACTCTGTGCTGCAAATCTGGTGATATCCAGCAAACCAGAGCTGGGTTTGAATCCACAGCTTCCACTTGCATACTGTGTGACCCTGAGCAAGTCACTTAACTTCCTTGAGCTCCCAGGTTGCTCCTGTAAAAGTGTTCAGTTTAGTGTGCTATTCCTGGTTAAATAACTAAAATAAAATATTAACCAATTCTATTGGTGCCAGCCCATCTAAGAATGGTGTTACATAGCTTCTGTCCCTCCTTTTTGAGCTGGTATCCTAGGTGGTAAGACAGCTATATGACATTTACTGGGGTTTTTGGTAAAGGAAGGTAGCTGTGTGTTCAACCTATGTCTGTGGCAGTATATAACAATATAAGATTATGTTTAGTGCCTTTGTTGTAGTTGAGAAAAGTTATGGTTTGTTACCAGAAAAAAATTAATTCATTGCTTTACTTCTGGAATTACATGTGGTTGTGTTGAAATATAACACCATGTTCTCAGCTATGACACATACTTTTATTTAAACCTTAAATGTTTTTGTTCACTGCCTGACTGATTAGCTGTTGCATACTTTGTTTCATGATTAAATGATAAGTACTATAATACCTTTATATGTAATTATCTGAAGAATTTGTTAAAACAAATCTACCCACAGAGAAAGTTTGGACTCGTTTGTATATATGAAAACCATATCACACATGATATCTGAAAACATGGGCCACTTCCTTATGATTTCCAGTTGCTGAAAATGTAGTTTTGTATGCCTTCACGATTTCTATCATTTTAAAAGTTTAATTTATTTCATGGTGTACTTACAGCATTTGCACGTGTGTAGCTCTTTTCCTCAGACAGAAATCTAAGATGGCATACTTCCAGTCATGTTCCCCACATCTGATTGGCTGAAAGAATATATTTCCTGTTGACATTGAAATCCTTTTTGACTCTCACAATTCCTTTTTCATGAGCGCATCATGAAAAGAAATCCTACCTCAAAAAATAATTCTTTTTCATGAGCTTTAATTCTTTACATGGTCCCTATACAATTTTCAATTGGTCAGAATCCTTTTGCATTTAGAATTCATTTTCATGAGCTAGTCATGAAAAGGAATACCATTTCAAAAAGTATTCTGTTTCATACTGAAACTAATACATTTTGATGTCATTTATCACGGTTTGATTCACAGATCCAATACTATAGCATTATTTTTGCTGTTTTTACACAAACCATAGTTAAAATGTGCACCTATCAGTAGCATAGCCATAGATTAAAGCATTTATGACAATGTGTGTTTTACTTTATCTATTTAATAGACCGTTCTTTTAATGTAAAGAAAAACTGGTTTACATATGTGTACTGCACTCAAGTCTTACAATGCATACAATAGAAAGTTAACCACCATACAATAATTGACATAGGTGTAGAACATCAAACCCCTTTTTATAATTTCTACAGGAATAGCACTTTTATGTTACCCTTTTGTTGCATGATCATGCAAAGACAGACATCAGAAGATGTGCCAACATAATGTGACCACTAACAGATGTACCTCATCACAATGTGAGATGTTAAACATCATTATTGGGAGCTCCACTCTCGCCCACCCTTTTTATGACAGTAATAAGATAACTACTTATACCTATTTACATATGCATGTGATAAAAAGATGTGTGTGTGTGTGGGGGACTGAGTCACCCAATAATAATGTTAAAAGTACTAAAA
Organism: Neoceratodus forsteri; assembly: GCA_016271365.2. Classification (NCBI taxonomy): domain Eukaryota; kingdom Metazoa; phylum Chordata; order Ceratodontiformes; family Ceratodontidae; genus Neoceratodus; species Neoceratodus forsteri. The sequence goes on from CM057451.1 coordinate 424,763,315, forward strand.
CTACTACATGCATCATGCCACATTTTATTCGTCATGCTACTCAAGCAGCGGTGGTTCGATGTTCTATACCAATGTGTTATATTCTATTAATTTTACTTATTGTAAGGGTTTATGTTTCTTACTGCCTAGGTATGCATGACATATTTGCTGTGACAGTTTGTCTAGCATGATGCTCTAGTCTTCTCGACTGATTTTCTTTTTCTCTGTCTTTTACAGATTCACAGCACTAATTACAGAACTGAGATCTGATCAAGGCAAAACATGCCCACTACTGCATGAATAAAAATATTTTCAAAGAAAGAAGTATTTTGGTAGGTCCATTCTATGCTAGAAGGGTAATGGTGGCAAGGTAAAAGAGACATAAGGCAAATTGTCACTGCTGTCACTGCAAAGGTAGCAAGAAAGTCACATCTAAGATGAGATGTGGTGCCAAAAGTATGGTACCAACATATAAAGTAAGTAGCGTTAAAGTCTCTTTCAAGATGCCATTAGTCAAAGGTCAGAAAAGAAAAATACTTACCATAGTAATCTTATTTCTTCCAGGTGATCCCTCAATATGCTCCTGTGTTGATCTGCACCTAGCAACTGCTGTATTCTGAAATGCTCAGATTCATTCTGAAATCTAACAGGGTGAAGACACCTAACTAGCTATGTTACTTAACACTATTCCCACCTTAACAAATGCCAAAAGTATGGTCCCTGTAAGAAGAGACAAAGAATTAGAACAAACTGGTTTAAAAAATTCCAACCATTAACTAGAACAAAACTGACAGCGACCAGCAGGAATGCATTATAATGGATCCCTTTTCCTGGATCTAGAAGGGAGGCATGGTGGGAGCTTTAAGCATACTAAGGGATCCCTGGAAGAAACAAGATTACTATAAAAGTATTTTTTCTCATAACCCCAGGAATCCTTCAGTATGCCTAACTAATGCAGATTACCAAGCAGTACCTTTGGAGGTAGGTTACAGAACCTATTTAGGGAAACAATTCTGCAGAACTGCTGTGCCAAATCTGGAATCACTTCTGGACTTTATGTCCAAGCAGTAGTGCTGGTGAACATGGGAACAGTTTTCCATGTAGCTGCTTTGCAAATTTCCAGTAGGAGTATTTCCTTGCTGCAGCTACTGATGCTGCTGCAGCTCTGGTAGAATGTGCCCTGAGGCCTGGATGGCTGCTTACCAACATTACTGTAATAGAACTGTATGCAGGCCACTATCCAGCATGCAGTGGTTCTCCTGGAAGCTGGTTTACCCTTACCACTTCTCCATAAGTGAAGAACAACTGCATAACTCTGGCCTGAAGGCCTTGATCCTGTCAAGGTAGTGGCTGAGTGTGCTCTTGACATCAGGCTATGCAATTTCCACTCATCTGACAGGGAGTTGGCGGGAAAAGACTGGCAGTGTGACTGACTGATTTAGATGAAAATCAGAAATCACCTTAGGAAGGAACTTCCCATTTGTCCTGAGCACCACCTTATCCCTATGGAAGGAAATGTAGTTCAGATCTGTGCACAGTGCCTGTAGCTCACTTGCTCACCTAGTTGAAGTAATGGCTACCAGGAAAACAGCCTTCCAGGTAACATACCTTTAAGTTTGCCATTGCCATAGGCTCAAGGGAGGTTCCATAAGCCTGGAAATACAAATGCTCAGATCCCAAGCTGGAACTGGCTCCCTAAAGGAAGGGTGAAGGGAAGGAGACCTTTAGAAAAAACTTCCTGATGACAGGGTGCAATGCCATAGACCTGTCCTTACCAGCTGAAATGCATGCTGATATTGCAGCTAGGTGCACCTTCAAGGTAGAAAGCCTAAGGCCCAACAAATGCATATGGGTCAGGTAGTCCAAAAGATAGATAACAACCCCAAGTATTGATACCAGTATGGCCACACCAGATAGAAAACCTCTTCCATTTGGAAGCATAAGTTTTCCTGACTGAGGTTTCCGAGAACCCCTATGGACATTCAGGACCTCTTCAGAGAGGTGTAGACTGACAAACTCTAAGTCTTCAAGAGCCAAGCCCTCATGCAGACATACTTTAGACTGGGATTCAGGATCCTGTCCTTAGAGGATGTCAGTAGATTGTGCGTCTGAGGGAGGCAAATTGGCTGCTCCACTGATACGGCTAGCAAGAGGAAGTACTAGGCTGCCTCACCCAATCTGGTGGCACCAGAATCATTGTTGCTAGTTGTGTCCTGAGTTTTATCAGAACTCTGAGCCACAGAAGAAAGATAGGATAGGCATAAATAAAACTGATTCACCAATCCAATTGTAGGGCATCCACTGGCACAGTACCTTAGGCCGGAGGTCTGCAGAAGAACTGTGGCAGTTGGTGGTTGCTTGTGGAGATCTGTCTGGTGTGCCCCAACTTCTGAACACTGATTATAGCAACTGTGTGTTCAGGGACCACTTGTGGTGGTTCTGGCAAATTCTGCTGAGGGAGTCTGCCAGAATGTTGTCTTTTCTTCGAATGTGAATGGCAGACAGAGACACCTGCAGGGAGTAGGCCAGGTTCCAGACCTTCATGGTCTCTGTGCACAGTAAGCCTGACTTGGTTCCTTGCTGCTTGTTGATGTAATACATGGTGATAGTATTTTCTGTTCTGACCTGTACTACCTTGCCCTTAAGCTGAGGAGCAAATGACTGAAGAGTCAGGTAAACTGCCCTGATCTCAAACAGGTTGATGTGCAGAAGTGATTCTTGGGGAACATTTACTGCTGGCAGTGAGGTTGAGCATGCATGCCCCCATCCTAAGAGAAAGGCATCCATGGTAAGTACCTCTGATGAATTTTCCTTAGAAAGAATTCCCTCTCTGAGGTTCTCTCTGTCTAACCACCATTGCAGGGCCTGTAATAGAGTTTTGTGACAGGCACAAGCTTGGCTAGAGGATCCCTCTTTTGAGACCAGTGAACCCTTTAATGGAACTGGATGTCTTTCATTTGGAACCTTGAGCCTGGCACCATGGCCGTACCTGCTGACATGTGGCCCAACAGCTGCAGGAAGTGCCTTGTTAGCTTGGGTCTGTTTAGTTTGAAGGATCCTGCCAGCTCCAAAATATTGTTTACCTTGTTCTGGGAAGGAATGTCCTTCCTTGCAGGGTGTCCAGCTCTAACCCCATGAAGTCCAGAACCTGTACAGGTTACACTTGAGACTTCTGAGTAGTTATCAGGAATCCCAGAGATTCTAGAGTGCTCTGAGCAAGGGCAAGTGAATCTATGGTGTGCTGGGGCTTTCCTATGACTAGACAGTCATTGAGGTAGAAAATACTGTGACCCTTGCCTTCTCAATTAAGCTACCACTATGGCTAAGCACTTTGTGAATGCCCTGGGGCTGAGGTTAGGCTGAAGGGCATGGCTGAAAACTGATAGTGACCTGAGGGAAGTCCTGAGTCTTAATTATTTTCTGTGGCTGGACTGGATTGGGATGTGAAAATAGGCATCTTAGAGTTCCGGGATGCCAGCCAGTCCCCTGCTGAAGAGTCAGGATTATCATAGCCAAAGTGACCATTCTGAACTTTGGTTTTGTCACATGCTTGTTTAGGAGTCTGAGATCTAAGATGGGTCATCAGTCCCCATTCTTCTGTGTGAGGAAGTACCTGAGTAGAAACATTTGTCCCTCTGGGATAGAGATACAGACTTCTCTGCTTTGATGAGCAGAAGGTTGGCAACTTCTGATTCCAGCAAAGTCCTTTCTGCTGGGGTTGCTGTGGAAAAAATTCTGCTTCTCAGCTTGGGGTGTTTTGAAACTTAGGGACAGACCCTGGCTCACTACCTCCAAGACCCGCTGTCTGTGGTGATGGTATGCCATGCGTGGAGAAGTGAACCGCCAGCCACCTACTGATAGGGGTGGTTACTTGTGCAAGCATATCAGGGGTTCTGTTTCAGCTGGGCTTTAGTCTGAGGTGCTGGCTCAGACCTTCTGATTGTCCTTCTGCCTCTACCACTGAAGTAGTCTAGGAGCAGACCACCTCCCCAGCACCAGCAGCAGGACAGGATCGCTGTCGCCCGCCCTCCGCCCCCACGGACCTCAGATTTCTTGTGGATCGCGAGGGCTCTAGGAGCAGACTGCCTCCCAGCACCAGCAGCAGGACAGGATCACTGTCACCCGCCCCCACCCCACGGACCTCAGGTACACCAGACCATGGAGAACAGTACTGCACAGGCACTCAGTTTTGAATTTGGCACCTAAACCTGGCCTTGGCTCAGCGGCTGCAGCTAAATACCAAAACCTGCCTGACTGTTTCTGCTTTCATAGTCCCGTATATAGATCTGTTTTTATTTCTGTGTTACCAGACATCTTAACAGTGTAAAATCGCGATTACCTCTAATTTAAACAAGTACGGTTAGCAACTTATACAGACTAACATAAGTCTGTGTTGTCCTGTGTTGGTAAAGCTGATTAGTGTAAAGCTGAATAACTGCATAATTTAAGAGTGCTCTTTTGTCCTACCTGGCCCGCCTCCTCAGATCTGTATTTATTCCCTCTCTCCCCAGATTTCTTGTGGGTCGTGAGGGCTCTGGATCCGACCTCCTCCCCAGCACCAGCAGCAGGACAGGATCGCTGTCGCTCGCCCCCCGCCCCTCGCGGACCTCAGGTCGCCAGACCGCGGAGAACAGTACTGCACAGGCACTCAGTTTAATCCCGCTGACCCCACCACCACCACCCTTGGTTGACTCTCCAATTTATAGCGATTATCACGTGAGGCTGCAGAACCAATCAGCTCACTTTGCCATCTGCAGATTATACTGGCTGAACACTATGGGACCCTGCTTGTCTAAACCCTCCTGTCTTTCTACCAGCAGATTAAAATAATGACTCCTTTAGGTCCCACATTATTCATGCTATTCCTCCTCACCCCTACCCTGTTACAAAAACACTGTTCTAAATCCCCTGACACTGCGTTTTACGTTTTTATGCTAGCCTCTCATCCACCCACCACTCCTCTAACCCTCCTTACACCCACCTTTCTCCACTAACACCCCCACACACGCTGGTTCACTTATCAGCCCCAGCTCACCCCCAACACCCATATCCTCTGCAGACCGCAAACAGGTGGTACCTCCTGTACTAGCCCCTGCCCACCCTTAGCTCCTGCCTATCCCCTGCACTTGCCCCCCACAAATCTGCCTGGCTGCCCAAACATCGCTACCACCACAGCCACAGTCCCTTACTCCGACTCACCATTCTACTCCTCCTGCTCTCTGGCAATGTCCACCCCAACCCAGGCCCAGGACCTGGCACATCACCCTCCATTGGGCCTGGCCTCCGCATTGCCTACATGAATATCTGCAGTCTACAAAAAGACTGCTGCACTCCAATGCTGGGTCTCCCAACACAAGCCCGATGTCCTTGCCATAGTGGAAACTGAGCTCTCCTGTTGACCCCTGGCCGATGGTCTCCTTACCTGGCTTCTCCTCTTCCAGAGAAGATCCATATGGGTAAGCTGCGGGGGTGGTTGGCAGTCTACCTAACTAATTTCTCCTGGGGCATGCCCTGCATCCCCAAGCTCGATCATAGGGCCCAAGCAATCACCCTAAAACTCCCCTCACCCAGGCCGAGGCCTCTTTACCTCACTATGGCATATGTACCCCACGAGAACAAAACCAAGCTATCCGCCTCCTCACTGATTACCTCAATACCTTGCACACAAGACGGAACAGCTCATAGTGGAGATCTCAACATCAACTGGCTCAGTGCTACCTCAGCATAAGTTAAAGATAACTTCACAGCCCTTTATCTATCCCAACTAGTGACTCAACCCATTAGATTTAACCAGTCAAGTGGGACTAGCACGATCCTTGACATTGTGCTCTCTAACGCCTTCACAAAATAAAGGATATTAATATATTACCCAACTCCTCAGTGACCACTGCATTCTCTGCCTCTGGTCCAGCCCCTGCGCTCAAAGCGATGCACCATCCCACCCGTGTTGCCGTTTGCCCTGGTGGTCTCACAAACTAAGCATCACCTTGCACAACTTGATTGGTCCCCAATCTCCCATGCAAAGGATATAGACGTTGCCCTTGCTTTCCTCACCAATGCTTTCTGCAAGGCCTGTGATGTTTAGCCCCTGTCACCACACCAGTACCAAGAGGCACCCGGCTGCCTGGATATCCCCCGATCCAACAACTGAAGCAACGTGATAACCTATGGCACATTGCTGTCAGTACTGGCAAACTAGCAGACAGGCAAGCCTACAACACAGCTCGCAACCAGTGCACCTGGGCCATAAGAAAAGCCAAAGCCAGCCACTACCAATCCACCTTGACATCCACCTGGGGCAATGCCGCATCTTCTGGAATAACATGAAAGAGTTAAACGGGTCATCCGCTTCCCTCCCTCTCAGATGATCGTAAAATGGCATTATCGACACTGACCCTCCTGTATTGCCAACTGCCATACGAAACTTTCGCTGATCTAAGCTCTGTTCTCCCAGCCCACTTCTTTGACCCCATACTGGTTTGCGACAGTCCAGCTGTTGCTCCCCCCCTTCCTCTTTAGGACTATCTCACCACAGGATGCAAAGCCAATCCTCCAAAAGCACTCTCCTCCAACCCAAGTGATGACCCCTTGACTCCTGGATACTCTGCCTAACTTTGGATGTCATGCTAGTCCCTCACTGACCTTCTCAATCGATCCCTGTATCTCGGCCAATTCCCGAGGGCATGGAAACAGGCTGAAGTCATCCCTATCCACAAAATGGAGACCATACTGTACCTAATAACTACAGACCTATCTCTGTCCTCCCCTCAAAGCTCTCGAAAAATAGTATCTCCTCAACTTACAGCATATCTATCCAGCCACAACATCCTGTGCCCTGAACAGCATGGCTTTCGCCCAGGTCACAGCACCACCACAGCTCTACTGGAATTCTCCCACATTATACACCCTATGTTAGATTCCAGAGAGTTGGCTGGGGCAGTGTTCATTTACCTGTCCAAGGCCTTCGACACTGTGAACCACCCACTATTGCTAGACACCTCTGTAAAATGGGCTATCTGCTGGCCCATTAGCCTGGTTCTCCAGCTACCTCTGTGGTAGATCCCAACGCATAAAGCTAACTGGTGGCCTATCCTCAGCACTGCCTGTACATTCGGAGTTCCACAAGGCTCCATTCTGGGCCCCACATTATTCAGTCTGTTCCTGAACACCCTTCCCAGCGCTTGTACCAGAAAGCTGCTAGTATATGTAGACGATGCCATCCTACTCTCCTCGCACCCGACCCTGTCATTCTCCAGAACAGCCTGCAGTCCTCCTTCAGCCAAGCTGAAAATGGTTCCTCAACCACTGCCTGGTCCTGAATTTCAAGAAAACAAAGGCAATGATCTTTGCACACCACCAAAGTAACTCCAAAAATGCCTCTCTCTCCATCCTCCCCATCACCACCATCCCCTTGAGCAGGTATCTACATACAAATACCTGGACATCACCTTTGATTCAGCTTTCTCTTTCCATGCCCATGTCAGTGCCCTATCCACTGCCATGAATGCCCGGATTGGGCTCCTATATCGACACAAAGACTGCCTCCCTGGCTTCGCCCTGCCGTTGCCATCACTTCCTCTATCCTTTCACCAGTTGACTATGGCCTCCACATCACGCAGCCGCTGGCCCCACTGTCCTCACCAAAATCCAGACCTCCATCAACAAAGCCTGCAGGCTCCTAACTGGTGCCCCAAGTGGAACCCACACATGTCAGCTCTATACCACCACAAACATATTCAATCTGGAAGAACAACTGCATTATCACACTGGTATACTAGCAAAAAGACTCTTCTTGGACTGTGTCCCCTGGTGTCACTGCACAGCTCCAGCTTGCTTCCCACTCGCCGCCACCAGCACTGCCTGCAAAGCCACCTTCTTGGTGCCTAGAACCAGGACCTTCCTTGCCCAAAGGTCCTTCCATTACAGAGCACCATCCTGGTATAACTCCCTCATGCACATCTCAAGCACCCTAAAATTGGCCAGTTCGAGCTGCCCTACGAAACCACCTTCTTAGCACTGAAGTGTACGTGCTCATGGTAGTGCCTGTCATTGCCCCTCAAGGCTCGTTAGCCCACCCACTCCATTTTACACTGACCATTGCCTGCATGGCCTGCTAGGAACTACCAATGAACTTTGTTCTGTACTATGAAAACTACCTATGTTTTAAACTATGTATAGGCCTTTGCCTGCATGACCAGCTAGGACCTACCTATGATTTTGTCCTGTACTATGAGAAACTACCCATGTTTAGGCAATGTATAATGTATGTATCGCACCTGTTTTGTCTCACCCTGTCTTACCACACTGCTGTTGTTACCCTCCCTGCGACGAGGTGCCTTTGTAAATGAGTCTATGACTCAAAGGTTGTAAATCCGATTCATGAACTAAATAAATAAATAAAAATAAATAAATAAATAAATAAAATACTCTCTAGTCCATTGGTAGTTTGGAAGTGTCTGGGCCTGGAAAAGGACTGGAGTAGGATCCCTACCTCTGCCTGCCTAGTCTGGGATCTATAGGAAGTTGAAGTCTGTCCCTGGCAGAATTACTCAATGGCAGCCACAGACATGGTTAAATATTTCCAGATATTTCACAAAATTTCTGAACAGCATCTCTCTCTCTGCTGCCTCTTCTGTGGAAATGGAGAAAGCAGGAGATTTCTCTAGAAATATCATAGAAATCTCAGGAAATATCTGACCATGTCTTTGGCTGTGACTGTAAGGGTTTTTCACTCTTCCATTTTTTCATGTAGGCTTCTGTTTTGTCCCTGAAAAGAAAGTTGTTCTCACAGGAAAATCCATGGCCTTAGTTTGGGTATCCTGGGATAAGTTTGTAGCCCTAAAGAAGGCAAACCTTCTGATAGACACCATGAGGTGCATAAGCCTGGAAGCAGTGTCACTGGATCCACCACCATATGAAACTGATATTTTGTATCCAGAGCTGTTCTGGTTGTCTCAGCCAGGTCCACTGCCACCTCCCAGATATCTTATCTGCCATAGCCAGTACAGTAAACTAAAGAGCTTTCTGGTACTGGGCTGCATTGGCCATATAATTGGCCTACCTGACAAGAAGGGAGGTTGCCAGGTACCCTTCTTTCCAATGGCATCAATCTTCCTGGTCCTTATCAGGAGGATGGGAAGCCAAAGGCACCCTAGCTTTATCACATGCAGCAGCCTGTACCCTCCCCTCATGTCAGGATGTGTAATAGAAAGTCGGCATTTGATCTGTCCAGCTGATACTTTTTGTTCACTTTTCTGTCTATCCTTGTAACTGAAGTGGGTTTGAAGAATTTTAACACAGCCTTCTTTAGGGACCTATGAGTAGGCAATAAGAGTCTCTTACTGCAGGTTAGACCCATCATGGCCAGGCAGTCTGCTTCCTATTCATCCCTCACCATCTCTTGGAAAGATTGAGGGTATCAACCGTTGTCTCACAAAGAATTGTAAGTTAAGTAATCCTCTCATCCCTGGGAGGAAACATAAGTCCTGATCTTGGAGACTTCCAGGCACTATGGGTTCCCCTTCTTTTCCTCGTCTTCCTCCTCTGGTTCCTCGTATAGGTGTGATGATTCCTGAGTGGGGAGAGCTGAAGAAGGAACTGTTGGAACTGAGAGTGGATCCAAGGGACTAACAGCCTGGTGGGCCTCTAAGATTTGTAAGGCTTTGGCAAAGTCCTCAGCTGAGGCATTGTCAATCTGCTGAGGCTCCTTTGCTTTTTCAGCAAAAGGTACAGCAATTTGTTTTCTTTGTGCTTTCTTTTAGTAGTAACCAGTTCTGTTGCTGGTTGGCCTCTTTACTTGGAAGAATCAGTTTTCAGTGGATTTTGGATCCACTGGCTCTTTAGTTTTCTTTTTTGAGGAGAAAGCCTCTTCCATGAGCTTAGAAGGAGAGGAAGGGTAGCCATTTCTTCATGCTTTTAGCCCACTTTCTTAGAATTTTAGGGCAAAAGATTTTACAAATGTCACAGTTTGCAAAGAAGTGACTAGTTCCTGAAAACATTTCACAAATTGTGCCTATCAGCTGTGGCTATTCATCCACAACCAATACAATTTTAAAACTAGTAAGTCCTGTCTTCTTTTCTACCTAGGTATCTCTGACATAAGTGTCAGGCACTGCAGAAAACAACTCAGATGAAAAATTGGTCAGTTTCTCGACTGCAAAGAACAAATATTACATATACTGTACATCAAAAATGATCAGTTCCCTGACAGGAATTAAAACAGGGAACCAACAAAATGTTCAGTTCCTGAAAGGAGAAGGAAAAGCTAAAACTTCAAAGTTTAAAATAAACAGTGCTAAAGGTTCAGGAGAGGAATTGAGGTGCTAGTACTTGAAAATATGAAAACTATGGCAAGAACACCACATAAACTGTGGTTCCTCATGGCTCCCTGGAACCTTGAAGGACCGCTAAAAAATGTAAAATCTCTAAAATTAAAATAACCTGACTAGGGCAACAATCATCAAGTAAAGTAATAAAATGGTACTACACTGACAAAATAACAATCACAGTAAGAAAGTTGAGGAGAGCTCTCAGAGGTGTCAAACTGGCAGGAAGAAAATGAATCTAGGCATTTCAGAATGAGGCAGTTACTAGGGCAGCAGTTTGAAATTGGCACTAGTCAATGAGAGTTCCATCATTTACTATACATACATTTCATTATCCTGTGAAACAGTTCAACACAGGAGGCTGACTGCATTGGTTAAGCATAATGAGGTATTTCTGGGTTTGAATAACCAAGAGTCAGCCATTAAAGCAAGAACATCAACACAAGTGATAGTGTATAAAATGTTGTCACAGAAAACTAAAACTGAATGCATCATATCAGCAATAGTAAGACATAGTGGAAAGAAAGTTAAGAGAAAACTGTCACTACTGAAGCTATGCCTGAAAGTAACACAGCTTGTAAACTTGGCAATGAATATAGGGTCCCGGTTCTGGACAACTGTGATGGCTGCCATTAACAAATTCAACACAAAATTTGAGAAACTCAAAGCCAAATTACATGACTTTGAACATCTAACCAGGTATAACCTATGCTTGGTGTTTAATGGCCAATGGCTACACACACAATTTAAAGAGGCATACTTTTGGAAAAAACGTATCATGTACAGAACACAGAAGTGACTGTTTCTGTAGATGATTCTGGAAAACACAAGGGGCTGGATTCACAAAGCTTTCAGAAGGTGCAAAACCTTCCCTAAGTCCCCAAAACTGCCATAGCTTTGGAAAAGGAAGATTGCACTAAGTACTATTCACAAAAATCTCTGCAGCTGCAGAAAAACACTACGGACTATGGAAAAAGTGCAGCTGGAAGTCTCTGAAGAAAAAAGGTGTGAGATAAGTAAGGCACATCCCTGAAGGGCTCTTCTCAGCCATGTTTTTTCCTCAGTTGTGGAAAAATGTTACACACAGTTGGATGAGGTGTAACGCTCCCTCAGCAAACTCAGTAGTGCCCCAACACTTGGAATCAATTAAGGTGGAGGTAAGGCACAGGTAATAGCATCCCAGATAGTATAGCAGTGGCTGATGTTACAGCAACAAAAGCACACATTGCCATGCTATGGCAGAGCAACAACCACCAGACCCAGTGCAGCCCATGACAGAGACCCAAAGGCAGTAGAGCCTGACCAGCCTGCAGCAGTGCTACCCCTGCAGGCAACAGGAATGGATTGTTCAAACCAAAACATGTGACAGCATATTTCATTACTTCTGTGTGGTTGCTGTACACAACTCAGGAATGTGCAAATTTGTCAGAAGTCTGATAGGCTCAGATGTTCTGTCAGAAACTTCACAGTATTTGATTCCTTATTAACTGATGGTGACATGAATGGTCCGCTGCCATTTATCAAAGAACATTTTATTTATTTATTTATTTATTTAATTAAATATGCTACAATTTATCAAGGAACTTACATTACGGAAGATGACTTCAGGCTGATGTTCCAACAGTCAGTCTTGAGCATCTGCAGCAATCATTGACAGTGCAGGAACCACACTTGCTCAGAGCATTTGGAAAATGAAATTGCTAAATTTGACATATGTAAGACACAAAGATTTGAGATTGTATGTGTGTCATGTAACTACCAGTTCTGTTGTGAACAAATGGTAAAGGTTGACCTCTACAAGATTAGAAGATGGAATGAAATGTGAGGTCGTTTAGTTGCCTACTTGTTGCTAAAGAATGACTTTCAATTCAATGAATCAGTCGAGATTTGAACATATTGTTTTGTAAGAATAAATCTGAAAGTTTGCATCTGAAATATGTGCTAAACAACATGGAGAAAGATGTCACACTTGCTGAGATACTTCTTTCAATTTGTTTGAAAGGATTCTAATGCAGACAATTAAGCCATTTCAAACAATTGTACAAATTAATTCTAAAATGAAAGAAATATGCCCCAGAAAGAGCTAATTAAATCATTAAAGGGCTCTATCATGTATCTGCTACTCCCATTGCAAGAAAATGTTGAGACCATCACCAAAAACAATAGTATTGTTATTCTGATCAATGGTGTGCTGACTAAGTTGAAAACGATTTGTCACGATGTTGTCAATGTTGAGAAGGTGAAAATTCTCTATGGTATTTAAACGTCACAATCCCTTGTATGCAGATATTAATGTGGATCACCTTCTGACATTGATAGTCAGGAGTGGTTGACACCACAAAAACAGTAACTGAGAAGGTCTCCATGGCTACTAATGAAAATGTGTATGAACAAAACAAAATTCACCTTCTACATGGCAAGGATCTGGTACTTGACAGTATTGACTTGTACCAGCTAAAGCAGGTTGAGGATACACTTGTAAGTATCTGGGACAGTATATTGAAGGATCATTGTTTCTCTGATCTGTTTTCACATGGCACTGGTGGTCATTTGGATGAACATGAGGTAGACATTCTTGGAGCTGTGTGCCGAGCTTGTAGAGTGCTGCATTTAGATGGTAGCGCCAAAAAAATATCCAGTACTTGTTTCATCTTTTGTGGGACAGTGAACTAAGTATCCTGTCTGCATCCATTGCACATACTTTGCAGCTTACCACTGATTTTCATGGCATGACAGCTGCACAGTTGCTTTTGAAGTTGCAACAGAATGATGAGACACTACAGGCTAATCTTAGCTCCATCCTCTCCAGTATGTGTGGTACAAAGAGTATTGGTATAGAAGGCACTCAGACGTAATGTGTATGTTGTGAGAGTTTGGTGCTGTTACATGGTTTGTTACTGTCAGCTGTGCATAGTATAACTGGGAAGAGTTAGCTGACCTTCTGAAGTGGGAAAATTTGGATGTAGATTGTATAGCATTCATTAATCTCGGTAAGATATGTTATCTAGAACCTGTGTCTGTATCATGACACTTACAACATCAGTATCATGAACTGCTCAGGTTCATTCTATCAACAATTAATCCACCTCTTGAAATTGGACACTGTTTCTAGAGGTGGAATATCAGGCCACATGAAGCTCATCATATTCACATGCTACTGTGAGTGAAGGATGCACCGCATTGATAACAGTGATGACTCTGAGATCCTCAGATCCATCATGAACTACATCACACGTCAGATTCTTGACAAATACCACAGTCTGAGGGATGAAACTGATTCAGGAACCCCAGTGTCACTTGTGTTGAAGATAGTGTAGTAAACAGATGAAAAATCATGGGAACTGGTACGCAAGGTGTGGTTTTGGATTTTCTAGACATGTGTGTGAAAATGGGCATCTAAATGACATTTTATTTGCGTGCACCTTCACTGAAAGTGAAATCCACAAAGATAGTCTACATGTTGTCCAGAAAAGAAACAGGCATTCATTAATGACTACAATCCAGCTTTGTTGTTGATGTGGCAGGCTAACACTGATGTGCACTTTGTTGCAGACAACTCCATGGCTCTGGTATGGTATGATACATGCCTTTGTACATCAACAAGAATTAGAAAACTTGCTTGCAGGAGCTCTGGGAAGATTTGTACAACAACAACAGGTCAATCACTTCATGGCTGTGGTCTATAGGATTATAGAATCTGTCACATCATGAATGTGGAGCCTATGAAGCAAGTGACCGACTGACTGGCAAATGCCTCTATGGCAAATCTGAGTCAATTCATTACTTGAATGTCAATTTCAAGGAAAAAATGACAATGTGCCCTCTGAAGTCATGATGAGACTGAAGAGCTTGCTGATCAGGACATCTTTAACCAATATACTGAAAAAAAAATTGACACTTACTATCCACAGTGCCACAATGCTATGGACAACATGTCTCTATTTGAAGTTGCTCAATAGTACAACTACAAATGGGGTGTTGAATTGAACCAAGCTAGACAAATATACAAAGTGACAGGCTTGGGGATAGTCTTGTGAAGAGATATAAACTGTAGTTGATCGACCACTGTAAGCTTAGTCTGACAAATACAGAAAAAAGAGCATTGCAACATTGCTCTATTATTTCTCTTCAAGCCATAGGGAGATGAAACATCATTAAATGGTGATTGTGAGATATACGGTATGAGGTGCAATTCCATCTCAGTTATGACTCATTTTAAACTGAAGTATCAGTTGCTTAAATCAAGAGGCTGGAGTTAGAAAAACAGCAACTGGTCAAAGCGAGACAAGAACTGGAAGAAGATATTCCAGTTAACTGCAAGAAATATCTGACCCTGAGGGTGAAGAAGCTCTATGCCTTCTCTTTCCTGCTAATGATCCTACAGTGCTGATGTCAGAGGTCAAAGTGCTATTCAGCAGGCTAGCCTCGTCACCACTGACAGCTCCATGGTACAGCAAATGTTGAACAACCATTAGAGAATCATTTACACTGCTGTTATATGTGCTGTGGAAAATGGCATGCAACATCGGAAGAAGGAGGAGTGCTCATCTAACAAATACAATCCAGTTTGCATGTTTGCCAGTGGTGCTACTGGAACTTGTAAAATTTTGTCATTAGTCTATAAGAATGAACTTGTCATGCTTCATTGCAATCTTGATGTGCACCATGGACTTGTTAATAGTGCTATGGGCCACAAAGTACACTTTCAGTACAATGTAGAAAACATTTGTTGTGATGGTTGTCATTACATTTGACAACCTTGAGAACCCTGTCCCCATTGACAGGTGCACTTTTCAATTCCAGATTGTGAAGGACATTTATGTTACAAAGGAAAAAAAATCCCACTGTGTCTTGTATATGCTGTGTCCATCCACAAGTCTCATGGTTTGAGTCTTGATGCGCAATGGCTGACATAGGCATTGGAATCTCAAAGATGGTATGAGATATATCACCTTATCTCATGTTACAAGTCTGGCAGGTCTGTACCTAATAAAGATTGCAAAAACAAGATCCACGCTGATATCAAGGGCATTCTGGAATAGAAGTACCTACAGACTATACCAACCCAACCAATGTCTGATTCCTGTACCTGGCAATGTAGTGATGCGGGCGTCTCTGTGGATGCATCACACATAGGCTGAAAAACTAAGAAAGGTTACTCTTATGCCTTTACTTCCTATAATGAATCCTCAGTAGCTGATCAAATGAGGTCATCTCCATCAAAGAAGTGTATTGGTGTGGCAGGAATAGCAACATTTGACAACAGTACTGGAGTCCGCTGCTATGCTAATGCTGCAATGCAGGCACTCATACATTTCCATAGTTTGCTGAACTGATCACTGCTTGCAAATTAACAATTCCATTTGATGCATTGAAGAAAAAAATTAGGGGCAGCAAACAGCAACTTCCAAGTGTAAAGAGCTTAACACCACATTTTGGTTAACTCTGGCAGATTATCATGGATAATAATAACTGGTTTCTATTTGTTATTTTATTACAAAGAATGTTTCGGATTGGTACACATAAAACTGAGATAACAATTAGTATTGCTTTTAAATGTTACACCTAGTATACTACTTGTGGTGTATTTCTGCTGTTTTGTAGGATGGCCTTCATTAAGGGTTGAGTGCAAATTTTTGCAAGTGCACTATATTGCACACCTAACAGTTCTTTATAAATATCATAACGTAGACATTTTTAAAATCTGTGATCTATCATCATGTAACATGTAATAGATCACAATTGTCTCACACTGATAATAATACTTGATTTTTCACCCACTCCAGGAACACAACCATTATCTGACCACAATGCAATTGACATTTTCAAATAAACTTGGTAAAACCTGCATTGTGTGTTGATTCTTTCTTTACAGATAGCCATAAGAGATTTTGAGTTTCTATTAAAATACATATATACAAGTTCAAATGTTTTAGTGTTATAAGTACTATATGAAAGTTTTTAAAATTGTGTTTTGTTGTTCAAAGCTGTACTATCTCATACAAAGGTCAGTAAACAAGAATTTCTGAATGTTTTCTGAAAAGTTAGGACATTCTTTGCAAAAACTTTGGTAATGTAATACTTAGGGTAGGCGTTACATTAAATAAAAAGAATGTATGAAACTTTTTCAAAAACAAAGGAAATTATGGCAAAAATCTTTGTTAATGCATCAGTTAGAGTTGCTATTAAAGCAGCAAAAGTAGAGAATGCAGCATTAGAGTTTCCAACCTAACTCTTCATCCCCTCCCGCACACACATACAAGCAGGGAAGGGTAAGGCATCACAACACAACCAAGCAGAAACAGTCATTATCAGGTAAGACAAACATCATGCAACTTTCTAAACATAATGCAAGAGACATCCATCATCATGTTCCACCAACTGTGACTTGGGGTATGTTAGCATGCTGGGCACCATGAGGAGTGGCCACTGTACTACTACACCAAAGTGCTCCTTTGAGACCTTCTGGGAGGCTGACAGAATGGGTGATAGTGAAGTGAGGACCCCCATCAAAAAAAAACAATTTGTAATAGTCAGTGCTAGAGGAGTGGAAGTGCAGGGCCCACAGTGCCCTGTGCTCCCATCAGATAAGTAAGTAAGGAATTGAGAACAGTACTTGTAAATTAGGAATAGTTGGTAATGCAGGCAATGCACCACTTAGAAAAATATTGTTCTATTTAGCTGTGCAGGAATAAGAGCGCAGGGCCCAAAGGACCGTGTGTTTCCTCTTAAAAGTAAGGAGCTGATCACACTGTTTATAAGTTAGAGATAGATGGTGACAGAACCAGACCCCAAAAGCACACTTGAATTAGTCAGTTATAGATCAATTGGAGCAGAGGTCATGAAGGGCATTGTACTCCTACTTGAAAGTATACTCCTACTTGAAAGTGATTAATTGAGTACACAATTTATAAATTAGCATTGGATGGGAATGCACTTGCCCCCACCCCAAAAAAAGTATGCTAGTCAGTTATACAGGCCAAAGAGCCCTCCACTCCCATTCCTCTATTATGGAGTACTACATTTTGAGAAGTAAGGAATTCATTACACAACTTAAAAATTGGAACTGGATGGGAGTTCAGCCAGTGCCACATAAAAAATAAAACATTTTATTAGTCAGTTATCGAGCAGTAGGAGTGCAGGGCACTTCAGTCACTCTGCTCCAACCATAAAGTAAGGCATTAATTTGACATTATGTACAAATTCAGAATGCATGGGTCTACATCCAGATCTCTACCAAAAGAAAAATCTACTACTCAGCTATGGAGGAATGGGACTTGAGGAATGGGAGCACAGAGGCAGAAGAGCCCTGCACTTCCACTTCAAAGTAAGAGATTGATTACACAGTTAACACATTTAGAGTACATTGGACTATAGGCAGCCACTCTCAAAAAAGAAGAACATTTGCACTGGTCAGCTACAGTATGTGGCAGTGGAAGTGCAGGGCTGCTTGGATCCTGTGCTTCCAAAAACAAATGATTGCACTATTCACAAATTATGCATGGGTGGCAGTGTACCCTGCAACCACCACTATAAGAAATTTATACTAGTAAGATGTAGAGCAATTGCAACCATTTACTCTTATCCCTAGAACTCCATCAGCCTCTTGGTAGGTCTCTAGAAGCACTTTGGGGCTGCCCTGCACTCCACTCATCCACAGCTGTCTAGTACAAATTTGTTGTTTTTATTCAGTGGATGTTCTCACTTCACTACAACCTATTCTGTCAGCCTCCTGCTAGATCTCTTGGGAGCACTTTGAGGTGCAGTACTTGCAGTGGCTCCTCCTCCATGGTGCCCAGCATTCAGGCATACCCTCAAAACACTGACATGATAGCAGACATCATACAGCTGGTGGACCATGATGATGGATATCTCTTGTGTTATGTTCAGAGTATTGCATGTTTGTCCTACATGATAATGGCAGTTTCTGTTTGGTTGCGTTGCCTTGTCCAGTACCCTTCTTCTGCGTGTGTGTGTGTGTGTGTGTGTGTGTGTGTGTGTGTGTGTGTGTGTGCGTGTGTGGTGGGATGCGGAGTTAGGTTTGAAAACTCTAACACCACATTTCCATACTTTTGTCTCTTTAATAACAACCCTAACTGATGCATTCACAAAGTTTTTGCAAGATATATATATATATATATATATATATAGATATATATATATATATATATATATATATATAGATAGATATAGATAGATATATATACGAATATTTATTGAGAAATATGCATTCATACATAAAAGGTATTTCTATCCAGCAGATCAGGTCATGCTCTGATATGTTTAAAGGTGCTATTGTTTGTCTTTGTTTTTCCTATTTGTTTCCACTCTTGTCTTAGTTTGTTTTTTTGTGTGTATGCCTGTCTTTAAGAGCCCTCTCTGGAATCTTTTTGAGCGTGTCATTATATAAATAAATACAGAACATAAAAACAGTAAGGGCTAATTTTATATATTTTATATATGTGCAGAAATGCTATTGAGATACATGAATCTGGACATAAAGGCTGGGATATTCAGACTCGCCGGAGGCTGTGGTGCATGCCTGGGTGCAGCACAACTGGGATGTGCCAGGCGCTGATGGTGTGATATACAATGATGCTGCACCATGGCACTGCACCATTGAATATCATTCCATGGCCACCCACATAGTGCATGGGCGCAGTGGCACTGCACCAGTGCAAGTGGCCAGAAGGAAGCAGGGATGCACTAGCGCCAGCGCTGTTGTGCTAGGTGCATCAATGTGATATTCAAAAGTCCACATGCAAATGGGGCTGTAATGTATGCAAGGCACAAATGGGTCCATTTGCATGTTATTATGGACCAATTTGCATGCAGGTGCACTGATCTCTGGTGACTTTTGCCTGGCGCCCTGCCAGGCTGCAGCCTCCAGGGACCATGTCCCTGCACAGCATGGCAACATGCCCAAATGCCCAATCGCAGGCATACATTTTAAACTAGACAGTCCAATATCCCTGGTGGCCCAGTGGACTGAATCCTGCCCTATCTGGACTGTGTGTAGTACACGGTACAGTCTGCATGCCCATTGGCCCACGCTGTGGACCAATGAGCATACAGCCCACTGTATGCAGTCAGTCAGTGGGTGGCTGGGCGGCTTGTGGGTGGAGAGCTGCTATGCAACACTGCCGGGAGTGGGGTGGCTGGACTCAGTTGGAGGGGTGGGGAGGGGGTACGCTTGACCTCCAGGGATCTGGGGATTAGTTGTATTGCACTCATGCCCACGACCAGGCAGGATTCGGTCCACTGAACCACCAGGGATGCTTTTTGAAAGCTTTATTTTTATACTTATGCCCACAATCGGCAGGATTCGTCCACTGGACCACTAGGGATGCTTTTGAAAGCTTTATTATAATACTTATGACCATGATCAGGCAGAGAGCATCCACTGAACCACCAGGGATATTGGACTGTTTATATTTATACATATGCCCATGATCGGGCATGGGAGCACACCACACAATGGGCGGTGCTGCCAGAGCCGGTGGCTACCCGCAGCTGGCAGCTGCCGTGTGCATCCTGCAATACAGCAGCTCACCTGTGGGTGGCCAGTTGTTGTCTCTTTATTTTCTCACTCAACTGTGTGCGGCACAAGTAGGGTCATGCTGCATGGGCTCCAGCATCCAGTCTGAATATCGGGATGTGTGGAGTATGCACTGCTCCAGCCCCTACTTGCACCGCACATTACTGATTCGCCCATGATTGGGATTCTGTGCCCGTGACTTTTCTTTTGAATATTGCCCTGAGCACATCAGGCATTGCGCATGGCTAACAGTGTTTCACCATGCACAGCCCTTTTGAATATCCCCCAAATAGTTTACTATCTAGCAGACTGGGTCATGCTACTGATCTGCTTATATGTGAACATTGGATCCTATTTAAGAGTGGCAATTTGTATTTAAGTAAAAAAGACTTTTACATATGTATTAATGTTACTGAGAAAGAGATATTCATACATAAAAGGTCTTTTATGTAGCAGATCGGATTATACTTTTGATCTGCTTAAATGTACTTTTAGTGTCTAGCAGATCATCTCTCACTGATAATCTGCTTATATGTGAGATTTGTGGTTCCTACCTGTCCCCCTCCCTGTTCCCTCCATTACTGTTTTAGTGGTACTCACATAAACAATTTACTGTTTCACACTTGTGAATGTTAATTAGTTATACATAAAAGCTTTAAGTGTACCTTGGCTCACAGCGCAAAACTGTTGACTATTTGCTGAGAAAGGTCTGTTTGCTGTCATGAGCTGTTTTTAATGTGTTTATTATTAAATATTAAGTGCAAATATTTAATAAAACGTGTGATTTCCTTGAATTCACATCCTCGGTGTCATGATTAGTGTTTCCTGAAAATATCATGCTATTTGGTTTTGTGGTTTCTTTAAATCAGCATCTGTTAATGTGATCTGCAGTAACTGCTTCTATGAATTAATGGAATGCAGATTTATTTTATGTCCATTAAACAACTTTTTGTTGTGTAGCCAGAATAGAATGCAGAGTTGTGATGAGAGAGAACTGACATCTATAGTGCAGACAAGGTAATTTCTCACAGACTTTCATTCATGTCACTAAAATTCAAAACTGCACCCCAAATGATCAACTTTTGAGAACAAAAGATAAATTTTAAGCATATCTCTCTAATCACAAGCCAGATGGGTTGGTAACAAACTCTGAGTGAAAACAATTAGCTCTACAAACTACTCTAACTAGACTCTGCAGCAGCTTATTCAGTCAATCAGGGATTTAACTGGTGAAGAAGTAGGCTGGACAGGTATGATGTCATTGTTCACTGACAGGGACAGAAACTTCTTCATTGTTTCAGTTACTGCAGGTACATTAACAGATGCTTATTTAAAGAAAACCACAAAACCAAACAGCATGCTATTTTTAGGAAACACTAATCATGACACAGGGACATGTATTCAGTGAATTCTTAAGAAATAGGTGTGCATTTGATCTTTAAAGTGCTGGACAGTTTTCAGTACCAGCGTGTCTTGCAATTTATGGAGTTTAATTAGAGTGCCCCAGTTCATGCAGCTATGCAGACTAATTTTTGAGCTGCACCATGCACATTTTCGAGCTGCTCTTCAGATTTTGCATTTAAACTAGACAACAGTTTTGTTTTTTAAATCTTTACAGTACCAATTATGCAAATATTGGGCCTATGCATGAAAATGCAGATTGCATATGCATCGTGTATCTGATGTACGTGAGCAGCGAATGCTATGTGGTGTTGATCTGGTGTCATGCATTATCGATTGTGCCCAGCCACTTGTGCAGATCCCTGACTGATCATGCTGCTGCACACAGGGGTGGGTCGGGGTGTGTCAAATGTGTGCCTGCACTCAGCACAGTTCACAAAGGTGTGAGTGTCACTCACCAGGATGCTTGAGTTATGGATTGGGGTCCTTGCCATTAGTGCTATGTGGCCAGACCATGTGCACACCTAGCACTGCAACTTGCATGGCTGCTGGGATTGTCCAGTACAGATGCATACCTACAGACTCCTCATATGCAAAGGACCACAGCAGGGTGGGAGACTGACTGTCCCTGAGGTTGGATGTTATAAGACAGCATATGGTGCCAAGGGTGGACACAGCCATATCACTCAGGCATGTTGACCCGGTAATGACCAGCTGCAACTGTATGTACCTATGCCCAGTAACACTGTGGACCACTGGCATGCATATCTCACCATGACCCAGCTGTACAATGTGTTACATGGTATTCCACCAGCAGGACACATGACCATCTGGTGTTACACACTCATATAGTATGTTACAGCCTACTATGTCTACACATAGTGCACCCAATAGATGTAATGGTATGGTCTGTGGCTGTCATGGTGGTATGAGTACTGCACTGGTGTCCATATGGGGAATCCCTGAAAGTAATATGAGGATCAGTCCCTCTGTCCCAAGCAAGGGTACATTATTCAGTGGCCATCATATGGCGCTGTGCCTCATGCATGGCAGGTGAGAGGTATGCCAGTATGGTGTGACATGTGCAGTTACCTACAAAACAGTGTACCAATGCTGTGGGTGGCACCATCCACCTATATAGTAGTGCATTACCATTCCCTACACTATATGTCACTGTGGACATGTGTGTACCAGTACAACTGCCAGGTGTCAACAGTGTCCTTTTCCTTCCATCAGGTTCCATGCAATCTCAGGATCCCTGCATGGTTGCAGCAGGTATCCACTCTGGGACTCAGGACAGGCATCTGATTGGATGTCCGCCTGAATCCTGCACACTGCTCCTGTGCAGACCCAATCCAGAAATGTGGGCTGCACATTTGGGGGTGCAGGCCATTAACAGGTTGCCAGTGATATGAATACTGATCGGCATGCACCTGTCCATGGTGCAGATCTGCATGTGTGGGGTACAAGGTTATAGTGCATATTCTACACCCTTCATGCATAAGGCCCATTGCTTATAAGTTAATTTAACTGATTTTATTCTGATTCTGTTGATCCATGTTGTTTTATCCTATAATAATGCATATCTAAATTACCGAGTTCCTTTGCTCTTAAATAGATGTCCTATAATTGTACATTATAATTCCCATTGGTTTCTGATGATAAGATGATAACTATTCTTCTGTCAATATTTTAAATGATAGTGGTTGCAGTCTGATGTACTGTACTTACATAAAAGTAAATCTTTGTACACAGCTACAGGAGTATATTGGCAACCTTCAGACTACCATGCATCAATACAGTTCTGATTTAAATTCAGCAAAACTTGGAATCCAGCAAGGTGTTTCAATACAATTGATTCTCCCAGTATGCTGCTCCACTCCCTACTGGGCCCTTTGCTATAGTATTTATACTTGAACATTTTGCATCAAATTTTATTTTAAAGCACGTAAACTTCATATTGTGTTGTCAGGTTTTGAAAAGCTTTGCTAGACTTTTTTAATTTAAAAGTTGTTTAATTTTTCACCAATAAGAAAATAAACAGAGATTGCTATAGCCAGATTCCTCTAAGCATATACACAAAATAATGCAGCCCAAAATATATTTGATATTCTTATCTAGGGCTGTATGCCGTAAATGCACAAAACTCATGTGCCACATATCAATGGCTTGTAGGCTTTCTTACAATGGTTATCAATGCATTGGTGGCACCCCTTCCACACTAGATCCCCTACAACTCTACTCACAGATGAACCAGGAAGAAGACAGAGCATTTTCACACTCTTATTAAGTGTGGAATGCTAGGTAAGAGGGGAAACAGACCATGTGTGAGGTAACCATACCATAGTCATTCATGCCTCCAATGTAAAGCACCCACTGGCCAGCAGCAGGACAGCCAACCCCACGCTTGTTGTCCCAGTCTTCTGGTCAGGCAGAGAGGACTGCAGGCAGCCACTGCATCATAATTGTAATTAATTCTGGGATGAGCAGTGACCACATTTCCCTGCACCATACAAAGCAGGAGATCTACTCTGGAGCCAGGACAGGCATTAGATTGGATGCCCACCTGTATCTGCTGATGTGCCCATGCAGGGTGGGGGGCAGGGCTGCAAACAAGTGGCCTGTGAGGGACAGAGGTAGTGAATGTCCTGCCCTGCATGCCTTTCTGGTGGAGCAGATATGCAGGCCTGTTATGTGCCTATTGCATATACCCAGCACACATTGGTGCATATGCATCCATGGAAGTACATATAGCTAAGAATGTAGAGAACTAAACAGTTAACCTGGATTCCCAGCAGACCTGGGTTTGAATTCAACAACCACTGCATACTGTGAGAGGCAAAGCAAGTTTGTTAACCTCCCTGTGCTACTGGGATGCACTCGAAATGAACATCAGCTCAGTGTTCCTTTCCATCCCCACCCTATAAAATCATAACAATTACTTAAAATAACTGTTATTAATATAGGTATTTGGAGATCCCAATACAAATAGAGTACAGGTTTCTCTGCAAGGTTAGGCTATCAATTTCAATTAATGGACATTGGAGTCCTGATTTTCAAACGGCTGACATGACCCAGAGACGAAGTCCCTATGTGAAACTCATGGGTATAGAGATAAAATCCCTGCCCAGATGGAAATGTTATTTTCTGCATTCCATGTGCATGGACAGCAATTTCATAGCCTGCACAGATGTGGAGGAATGCTGCACCATGAAATATCATGTATGGCAATTTGGTGCAGCTGAGGCCTGGAATGTGTACAAACTAATATGTCATGGAAATAATTGCAAAACAACTTCCCTTACAAAATGGAATGCATGAGGAAAAACTTGCTGTTGTGCAAGATAAGCCACCCATAGACACTGTGTTTACCCACTGTGTGTGTGTTTTCCATGTCCTTGAAAACCCAGCCTCTGCTGTTGTAAAAAATCAGGTACTTCATCATAAATTTTAATAACTATACAAAATTGAATCTATACTGTACATGGAGAAAAAACAAACTCTGGTCACAGCCAACATGACTGCAAAAAGATGTTGGGTGATCCTTGATCGGAGCTGAAGGGCATGGCACAGAATGCTTAGTGTCAACATGGCTGCTGTGCTGTGTACATGCGATTGTTTTGTGCATGCGCACTAAGACATGACAGTCATCTTGGTAAGGCAGCATGTTTCCTGTGATGCAATGGACATCGCTGCAAACAGCATTACTTAATAAATTATTTGTTTTTTATATTTTGAATACAAATTTTGAACATAGTCTTATTATGACCCCACCTCATAAACTGCGAGGTGAAAATGTGCAAATCCCTGCTGAAACTGTATCCTGCACCACAGGTGCAAAACACATTTTAGACAAGATGTGAAAACAACAACTGTACTGTTCATGACGTGGTGTGAAAAAATAGCTATGTTGAAAATTTGGAGTCAAATATTGAAAATTACCAAAGTTATGCATGTGTGTAAGAAACTTTAAATGAACGCCTATAACTCAGCCATTTTAGGAATTTTTTAGAATCTTCAACATGACCTTTTGGGACCCCACCTCATGAACACTGGGGTGAAACTTTTGCTATTTAGTCCCGAATGGTGATTTTGTACAGCGAATGTGAAATCACCTTCCAGGCCCAATTAACAAAATGACAGTTGCAGTGTTCATGAGGTGGGGTCCCAAAAGGCTATGTTGAAAATGTTGCATGAAAATTTGAAAACATGGTCATTGAAATACATTATACATCACTTACTTGTATTCTCAGTTCATGGTTTGGGTTTGAATAGTGCAGATGTGTCTCGGTCCACAGAAGATGACTGCATATGACCTCTGTAGAGTGCAGTATAGAGTAAGGGTGGTGTGGAGTGGTGTGCACTTAGTGAGAGAGTTAGTATGGGGGAGGGGTTGCAGGGACCACAGTGGACAGTTTTCTTTTTCCGGAAAAATTAAAGACATCGAGAGCCAGTTTTCTTTTCCTGGAAATTTATTAAAAGCTAATTCAGGATACTTGGTGGGCCCCAGTGTCCCACACTGCTAGAGGTGGGGACTAGTGACTGCTGTCATGGGGATTGGGCCCCAATGTCAGCAACTGAAGCAATGGACCAGGGGAGCACAAGTAACACACCTGGGGTGGGCTTCCCAGTGTCCCATGCTGCTGGGGGTGTAAATGCAGACATGGGGATTGGGCCTCTCGATGTCAGCACTAGTAAGGAGTTAGAATGAATGGCACAAGTGGGCCATGTCAACATAACCGCGCATGTTCAGTACATGCTTGCTGCTTTGCCCATGTGCACTAAGGCATGGCAGACATCTTGGGCATTGCAAGGGTTTATGATAGTTACTCTGTGCGAATGCACAGAACTGTGTGTCACATACTTTAATGCATAAGTACTGCATTGAAGTAGTGTTGGGAGAGTGATCGCTGCTGGAGGGAGCTCCATCTGTGGAGAACAGGGAGAAGCAGACACCACACATCACCAATGACCACAGCTTTGTGGACAGCAGTGACATCACTACAGGAGAACATGGGGACCATTTCAGCTCAGAGTCCTTCTCTCTCTCCTGGAGTGATGTGATACAAACACCTGCAGGGCTTCACCCATGCAGACCTAAAAAGGATGTCCTTACTGAAATCAAAGTAGGCAATGTCTACCACCCTCCGATCCACATCCTTCATCACCCATTCAAAAATCTATTAGATTGGTTTTATATGACCTTTTCACTGTGAAACCATGCTGTCTTGGATCCTGTGTCCTGTTGGATTCCTAGTGCTCCATAATCCTTTTCTTAGGCAGATCCTCTATCATATTACCCACTAACGATGTTAGACTAACTGAGCTATAGTTTCCAGCCTCCTCCCTGCTCACTTTCTTGTGAAAAGGGACTACATGTGAACCCCTTCAGTCCTCTTGAACCACTCCTGCACTGAACAACTCACTGAACAAGGTTGCCAGTGGTGTTGCTAACTCCTTCATTAGCTCCTTTAATATCCTTGGGTGCATGCCATCTGGGTCCATTGCCTTGTCCACCATCAGTTTTGCAAGCTCCTTTATGACTATCTCTTCTGTAAATAGACTGATGTTTACCTCCCTCCCTCCTCCCTTTGTATCTGATGTATAGTTACTGCCTTGTCTCTCACTTTCTTCTGTGAAAACTGACAGAAATATCTGTTCACTACTGATGCCTTTTACAAGTCTCCTTCACACCCCTTCGTCCCCTGAGCTCTACAATCCCACCCTATTTTCCTTCTTTCACTGATGTGCCTATATAATGTCTTATCCCAGTTCTTCACTGTTTGTGCAAGTCTCACCTCTGTTTGTGTCTTTGCACTCTTGGCAGCTTTCCTGCTCCATCAGATGATTTAGGTATACCACCTCTCTTCCTCCTCTCTGTGTCTCCTTATATTTTCTAAAAGTCAGCTTTTTGGCCCTTACTTTCTCTGCTACTTCTTTTGAGAACCACAGTGGTCTCATACTTCTCTTGCCTTTTCTTCTCAACCTAATGCATGGGCTTGTCACCTCCACTATGGCTCCATTAGGCATGCCCACTTGTCCTCTACTCTTCCTGCCTCCTTCTTTGGCAGGGCTTCACTGATACGTATTCCCATCTTCGCAAAGTCCACCCTCCTAATATCCAAGACCCTTGCTTTTGTGTGACTTGACTATAACCCTGTTTCAGTGTTGAACCACACTGTGTGGTGGTTACTGGACTCCAGTTGCTCTTCCATATGGGCTTCCTGTGATTCTCTTTCCATTAGTCAGTACTAGGTCCAGAATTACCTCTTCCTAATACGTTGAATCACTAACTGCCTGGACCTGCCCCTGAATGAAGTCCTGGATGTCTCAGCTTCTGGCTGAGGCAGCCACTGG
Organism: Neoceratodus forsteri; assembly: GCA_016271365.2. Taxonomy (NCBI): domain Eukaryota; kingdom Metazoa; phylum Chordata; order Ceratodontiformes; family Ceratodontidae; genus Neoceratodus; species Neoceratodus forsteri. The sequence continues at coordinate 424,790,915 of CM057451.1, forward strand.
GATGGTGCAATCCATGTGTGGCATATTAACCCCTCCAGCAGTAGTACTCCCTTTTGTTGCCATCTCATGTATTTCTTCCACTAGTTCCTATGCGCTTCTTCCCGTGGGCTGGAGGACTGTTGATCACCACATGTGAACTTGGGCTATTGCCTGGCTCAAGCCTGACCCACAATACCTCAATCTCCCCTGCCTACCCTGTATTGCAGTAGTTTTCATTCCTTCCCTGATGCACAGGTCCCCTTCCTTTTTACCCTCCTGCCCCTCCTCAACAAAGCATAACCTGGTACAGTACATTTACCTCCCAGACATTGTTCACAGTGTACCATGTCTCTGTTATTGCCCCTATGTCCAGGTCAGCCTCTGCCATCAAAGCCTCTAGATCTTGGATTTTATTTCCCAGACTGTGGGCATTTGTATACATGACCTCCATACAGCATTGCCTGGACTCCTTTTGTTCTTGTTTCTGTCTTCTTTTTCCCACATCCCAAACCTGATTACTTTTTTCATTGCCCCTACCTCTGTTGCACCCTTATAAAGAGGTTCAGCTGTACCTGTCAGGAATTTGACTTGATCTTCCTTACTGACTTTTTAACATGTGGAGGGTGGGCTTCCTTGGTTTTCTTGCTCCTATCCACCGTCCCCCTTTGTTAGTTTAAATGCTCATTGAGGAAGCATTTATACTTTTCATTTAGGAATGCCATCCCTTTCTGGATGGATGAAGGCCATAGCCATTGAACAGGTTTTCATCTATCCAGATGGGTCCCCAGTCCATAAAGAAGCACAACCCCATCTTGCTGCACTGGCCATTCTAACTATAGCGAAAGATGCTGATGCAGAGATTCCTCTGCATCAGCAGGAAGAGATACAGAATTATTGTGTGACTTAGTTTTACTTGTACTGGGTGTGGGGTTATTTAGTTGTTTAACCAGGAGTAGCACACTAAGTCCGAAAGCTTTTTTACAGGTGTGACCTGGGAGCACAGGGAAGTTAAGTGACTTGCTCAGGGTCACACAGTATGCAAGTGGAAGCCATGGATTCAAACCCAGGTTCTGGTCTGCTGGTTGTCACCAGATTTGCAGCTCAGAGCCTTAAACCACACATGGGATCAGGGCTTTGGCAGGGGACATGAGTGTTGAGGTGGTGGTACTAAGATGGGTGGGGGAGGATTTTGTAGTACATGGGATCTGGGCTATTATGCGCTAGCATACCTCTTAACCTTTGTCACTTAAATGAGGGACATAGGCCTCAAAGTGAGGGACACATCCTTAAAATGAATATAAATGTTCAGAACACTTTGGAAAACCATTGCAGTTACTTGAATAAAGATTATTTTTTATTCAGCATCTTAGAATATTATGACATTTTACATTATAGCATGAATTTGTGTTGACAGTATATTTTCTGTGAGGGAGGGGTGAAGGACAAGGGTAAAGTGTGGAACATTCCTCATAATGAGAAACAGTTGAGAGGTATGTTATCTGGTGCCTCATTTGGTGGGTACCTGAAAACAGTCTGCATCTCCCTGAAAGATAAGTACAGATAATAGTGAGTGAGTGAGTGAGTGAGTGTATGTGTGTGTGGGTGGGCACTGAAACAGATGAAGCAAAGACAGAACTATCAATAAAGGATTTTATTCAGGTTAAAATATTTTTACAAATTGTATGTATATACAGTTCAGTATTTTTAATTTTGCTAGTCAAATTGAGGAAGTGCTACACATTTGCACAATTGATTAGCACTTCACATGCAAAACTACGCTAATTCAGTTTTGTAGCTTATTTAAGAGTGGCTGATGCCTCCAGGAGAACTTTGAAAACCATAATATTTAGATACAATTCACCTTATATTTGACATTAGCTCTGCAGTTCTCCTATCAGTTATTTATTACTGAGGTAATCATATGCAGGAAAACAGGATCTTTGTTCCTTGGGAGCACATCAGCTCCAGTTGTTTATTCCTACAAGATAGCATAATGCTCTACTTGTGACATCACAATTACTCTCTTGATAACAGACTATGATGTCACAACAGAGGATTAAGACTGCAATTTAGGAATAAACTGTAGGGCAAACAAACTTCCAGGATAAAGATCATGTTTTTGTGAAAAGTTCCCAGTAATAATAAGAGGTATGAGAAATCTATGAAAGCTATAGAACATGCAAGCTGAAATGTGTCTAAATAGTAGGTTTTCTAAAGCTGTATGACATGTAAGTGACTCTTTAATACCCTGCAGTCATAGAAAAAAAAACTATAAACATATAAGGCAGTAAACAGTGCTTTTAGTTCTAGACATACACAGCTGCTTGAAAACACACACACACACACACACATACACTGTTACAACAGTTGTGCACACATAAAGAGTGTAGTGTGAATAGCAGGACTGGGCAGCTGAGCTGCAAATATTTTTTTCAGTGGTGTCCAGCTTTACACATGTTTACATTGTGTTTAGTAAAGCTAGCACAGCTGAAATTCAAAATCTAATTTTTACTGAGGTCCTGCCTTTATAGAGTTTTACAATGTAGTTACCTCAGGATAGATCAGTTAACATGCAGTATCTCATTTTCACTGAGAGGGAGGAATTAAAATACTCTTATTAAAACACATTGCCTTTATGTGTCTGATCTGAGCAGAGAAATGCAGCAAAGAACTGATAAAATACAGTATACCACTAGAAGTTACAATAGGGATATAGATAAACTACTAGGATATTCAAGGGTTAAAACTTCTGTCCAATTCTGTAAAGAGACCAGCAGGGGTTATGAGAGCAATAAATTAAAACCATCCTTAGTAATAAATAAGAGGTAGGAGAAATCTATGGAATATATATAACATGCAAGCTGAAATGGGTCTAAATAGTAAGTTTTAAAGTTTTACCAATGCATCAGTGGCTCTTTAATACCCTGCAGTAGTAGGAAAAATAAAACTATAAACATAGTGGCAGTGAACAGTGTTTTTAGTTCTAGACATACACAACTCCTTGAAAATACACACACACACACACACACACACTGTTACAACAGTTGTGCACACATAAAGAGTGGGAGTGTGAATAGCAGGATAGGGCAGCTGAGATGCAATATTTCTTTTCAGTAGGGTCCAGCTTTATACATTTTTACAGTGTATTTAGTAGACTTAGCACAGCTGAAATGCAAAATCTCATTTTTACTGGAGTCCTGCAGTTATAGAGTTTTATAATATAGTTACCAGGATAGATCAGTTAACATGCAATATCTCATTTTCTCTGAGGAGAGGAATTTGAAATACTCTATTAAAACACATTGCCTTTATGTATCTGATAGGAAAAAGAGATGCGGCAGAGAACTGATAAAATACAGCATACTACTAGGATATTCAAGGGTTAACACTTCTGTCCAGTTCAGTAAAGAAACAAGCAGGGGTCATGGAGAAATGAATCAAAGCCATGCACTAAGACAGACAGAAAGCAAAGTCAAACAACTGAACAGCAGCTATAGAATTTCAACAGTAAAAAGAAGGAATGACTAGGATCTAATAGTCAAGTATCTAACTGAAACTGACAGTCCATTAAAAAATATTTATGTTATGGAAATCAGGTAGGCACAGTAATTGAAGGGCTCTAAAAATGCTTTACATGGAACTGATACATGAAGTATCTAACTGAAACTCACAGTCTATCAATTAAATAGTGCAATCTAGTGCTGGCAGGAAGCAAAGGCAGACACACACAGACGAGTGTTGTGCAAAACAAAAAAAATTTCCTATAGCAAAATATTTCACATGATGCCTGCATTATGCAAAATATTGAAGGTACAAAATGCAAATCACCCCCAGTGAAATGTTTAATTTCACCTGTGAAATGTGGAATTTTGCCAGCTAAATGCTAATATCACTACCTGCATGTGAAATTCTGCATTTCAATCAGAGCTAGGGGAACAACTTGCGATAAAAAAAATGTTTTCCCTCCGAAAGGTGACTGCATATCCCTGGTGTCTACTGCCCCCAGATGATTGCCAGCCCAAATAGAAGGACCCTCCCAATATTAAGCCCTGTTTCCTCCATTCACATAGATTCAAATTAAATAATTTCCCTGGTGTCTAGTGGCCCCACCACCCTGGCTGATCACTAACCAGATTCACAATTATCCCCTACCCCCAGAGACATGGTTTTATGGTGAAGAACTGCCAATGGAAATAATGGCAATCTACAAGGGACTGTAAGGTCTGCTGAATCAATCTCTGCAAGAGGTACTCAGTCAAAAGCTGCCTAAAACAGACTGGAGCAGTTGCACACTGAGGATGGAGGCACTCTTTGTGTCATGCCTCACACCACACTGGTGACCCAGTTAGAGCTGTCAAGGGCCAGCTAGTGGGGAGGCCAAGAAAGAAATGAGCAGCCAACTGGAAGATTTTTCTATCAGGTTGGGGGGTGCTGTGCTGGATCTTGGTCACCCCAAGGTAGAGGCCTGGTTCAGAGCTGACACCCAGCAGGCAGTCAGTAGTAATGGAGGGATGGAGGGTGGAAGGAACTATTTTCCAGAGTGCATGCATGCCTGCACATGCATACAAGCCTATGTGCATGCCACAGCTTCAGGATGGCTATGGGATAGGGGACAAAAATCAGCTGAAGGAAATGAAGCAGACCAGGCTCCATGACAACCCACCTGGATGCCTTGACCTGCCCCTTTCACTAGAACTGGTGGTCTTCTGGATTGTCTGTCCAGTAGGGGGTAGGAAAACTACACCCTCTGATCCCACTGCATGGGGGAATAAGACACGAAATGAGGGAAACGTGGCCACTGGAGTGGAGAGAGAGGGGGATGGGGCTGATGAGCTGCCTGGGATGGCTGAAGGATAAAACCTTTATAAAAAAAAGCTGAGTAAGAGGAGAAAGGTGACACATTAGTTAGAAGATGCCCTGTTTCTCCAGATGAGACAACTCCCAAGGCACCCAAAACCCTAAAGCCCTTAAGGGACAACTAAACCATCATTTTAAACATTTTTAATGACTCCATAGGCTTATAAAGGAGAGGTTGTTGTTTGCATTTATACTGAAACTGCATTTATTAAAGAAGGATAAATGAAGTTTCCTAGCATTTGAACCTTTAAACACAGCCTCTCCTAATTCAAAAAATCATGCTCTGAGAATCTTAAAATTGCAGCCTCGTGATATCAATGAAGAAAGAGATGCCAGTTGTGAAGATGTATTCTAGATCCGCTAACCATATTCAAATGCAAATAACTTTAAAATTAGACATGGTAGCATGGTACTTTGAAGGCAAAGTTGTTCAGCACAAAAATACCTACAAAATGATGGTGTTTCATGTATAGATAACTTTTAGTATTGTTTTAAATGATCAAAAAAGGAGCAGAAAATGTTAATTTTGTCACTGTTTCAACAAAAAATGCAAATAACTTAAAAACAAAAAGATAGTATGGTACTGTGAACACAAAAGTTGTTCAGCACAAAAATATCTAAAAATGAGTGGTGTTTCATTCATAGGTACCTTTTAGTTTTTCTAAAATTAGCAAAAAGCACCTGAAATTCAATTTTTTCACTTTTTCAACAAACAAATGCAAATAGCTTTGGAATGAAATGTGATTGCATGGTACTTTGAGAACAAAAGTTGTTCAGCATAAAAATATCTGCCACATGAGTGGTGTTTCATTTATAGATACCTTTTAAATGTTTTATAATCAGTGAAAAATGGCAGTAATACAATTTGTTTCACTTTTTGGAGGTATGGGATAAATGAAATATGTTATTCCCCTACTGACCTGACTGACCTGATGACATCACGGGTTCCTTTGCCACTCATAATGTCTTCAGGTCAATTAGCACTCAAACAAAAAGAACAACAATATTTCCAGTAAGGGGCAGCATATTCCTTATATGTTCTTTGCAAAACTCCATTAATGTATCAGTTTGTGTTGCTATTAAATTGGCAAAAGTATGGAAATGCAATGTTAGGGTTTTAATACTAACTCTGCATTTCCCCACACAACCAAAGGGTGCAAGGCAGCACAAACAGCCACATACATCCATCATCAGGTAAGACAAACAGCATACAACATTTTCCAAATGACATAAGAGATATCCATCATCATGGTCCAGTGCATCTGTGGCCATGGATACACATGCACACTTGCACACCATCTGGGAAGTGTGGTAAAAGATTCCCATAGGATCACATTGTAAATTGTAAGTAAGGAATAACACATGACAGGGTGTGTGGCAATGTTAAATTGCTGCATGACCAGGTGGGTTTTGAGGTATGTGGTGCAGCTGAGTACCATCAACCACCTGGGAAATGCTGATGTCTTCATTCAGGTGCCAAAGGCATGCTAAGGATGTGGGAGAGTCAGCAGGTTGCTGTTCTGAGGAGCACCAGGCCCTGACTTCTTCAACTGGAAACAGAGGTAACATTCCAACGTAATGATACAGCTGAATGACACAATATGAAACCAAAACATGGGAAAAAGCAGCAGAGCAAGATGTAGCTGCGTAGTATGGTGAAGGCAGTTTCCATGTGCACTAACTGGTATCCAGTGAGGATGACAACTGAATATGAGTGACTGTCAAAATGGTGACTCATATTTAGTGCTTTCCTCCTGGGCTACCCTGGAAGGATAGTGACCCTACTCAAATGTGAGGTACTACAGGGCAACAGGAAGGGGATAGTGAGGGAAGGGAGGGACAGGGAAAGGGTTTGGGGGACTGGTGTGCCTGCTGCTGAACTAGCCATGTGGTGTGGAGGTGTGGGTGGCTAGCGCAGGTGCAGCAAGTACAGGGTTTGGGACTTGGAGTGAGAAGTTTTACCACTGCCTGTGGTTGTGACACTTAACATTTTCCCAGTGCAGAGATTTTACCCCATCCTGACATGCACCACCCTGGAGCTGAAAATCCTTAATTCAGATGAAGGGTTACCTATGAGTGTGTATCGCCAGTTTGCTTTTCAATTATATACACATGTATAATAGCAATCACAATTTTGTGATTGCTAGTATTATATGGAACCACACTGACAAATGCAAGGGAGAAAGGAATTGTTTGTAGGTGGATTTGTGAGAAATACAGCATGCCCTAGATCACTTTTCCTTATAACATAAAGTAGAACATGAGAATCTGTGGCTCACACTATTATGTAGTGAGGCAGCATTTACAGAGCATGGGAAAACAGAAATGGAAACATTAAGCATACAACAGTTTTGCACCCCTCCCCTGTTCAGAAGGCAGGAGGTGGAGCTATTTAAAAAGCAAATTGTAGCTTGGTTAAATGGGAAGGGCACGAGAACAAAATATATTAACAATATTTCCGTAGGAAGGAAGGAAGTATATTCCATTTATGCCATATCTCCAAAAAGTGAAAAAATTTAATGACCTACCATTTTGCTGATTATAAAAAAAACTAAAATGCATCTATAAATGAAACACCACTATTCGAATATTTTTGTGCTGAAGAACTTTTGTGCTCAAAGTACCATACCATTACATTTTGTTTTAAATCTATTTGCAGTCAGGATGGGTCCCTCTAGAATGTAGATTGGCCCATATCATGCCCCTCAACAAGAGTGGACTTTGGGATGATCTGGGAATTTCAGACTGGTCAGCCTGACATCCATAGTAGGGAAAATGTTGGAGGCCATCTTGAAAGAATGGATGGTGGAGTTCAAGGAGCTAAATGGTTTCAGAATGAAAATCAACATGGCTTTGTCTGAGGAAATCATGTCAAACAAACCTGGTCAAAATTTTCTATTAGGTGACAAGGTCCTGGATGGAAAAGCTGGTTGATGTCCCATACCTGGACTTCAACAAGGCTTTCAATTCAGTCCCGCATGGAAGGCTAATTTAGAAATTGAGGATACTGGGGGTGGGAGATAAGTCGGTGGGGTTGGTAGCAAATTGGCTAGGAGTAGACATCAGAGGAGGGTGGTGGTGAGGGCAAAGTCTTGACACCCAGAGAAGTCATCAGTGGGGTCCCACACAGCTTAGTTTTCGGCCCATCCTTTTAATGTGTTCATTATGGACATCAGGGAAGGGTTGGAAGTAAAATGAGTTTGTTAACTGATGATACTAAATTGGAGAGCAGTGGTAGGTAGTGAAGAGGTAGGAGGCACTACAGGATGCTCTGGAGAGGCTGGAAAACTGGGTCAACATGTGGCAGCTGGGGTTTAATGAACACAAATGTAGTGTTCTACACCTAGGTGTTAGAACCCTTGGTATACCTACCACTTGGGGGTACAGCTGACTGTCACAACAAAAGGATCTGGGGTGATGATTGATGCTAAAAGGAACCACTCAGAGCAGTGCAAGGGAGCAGCAGTTAAGGCAAAGAAAATGCTTGGGTGTATTGCCAGGGATAACATCCTGGAGAAGGAGGTTATACTTTCCTGTGCACCTCACTGGTGAGGCTGCATCTGAGTACTGTGGGCACTTCGATGCCCCTGCCTAAAAAGGACATCATGCTGCTGGAGAGAGCCAAGAAAAGGGTGACGAGGATGATTAGTGGTCTGTGGGGTTGTCATATGAGGACAGACTTAGAGAGCTGAACATGTACTCTCTGGAGGACAGAAGGGATAGGAGGGACATTACAGAGACCTTCAAATATCTGATGGGGTTCAACAGAGGGAACAAGAAAGGCCTGTTCAAGATGAGAGAGGAGAGGACTATGAGAGTCAGTAGTCTACAGTTAGCGAGGGGTGGTACAGAGGGAGGCAAAGGGGAATTATTCACAGATATGGCAATGGTGGCCTGGAATACACTGCCAGATGATCTGATAAAATTGGGAACTGTGGGAGGTTTCAAGAAGGGTTGGGACAGGCACAGGGGGCACGTATGGGGTGGGGGTATGGTGATTACCAGAGGTGTACAAGATGGGAAGTAGGTGGGAGGGAAATAATGGGGGAGGTAGAGCAGCTACTGTACTATCAGCGAGCTGCATTGGGCAGACAAGATACTGTAGATCATTAGACCTAATCTGCTGGCAACTATGTATGTATGGATGTATTTGTTGCTAAAGAGAGAAAAAAGATGTGTCTGATGTTTTGCTAATTATAAAAAGTAGCTATAATTGAAACATTACTCATTTTGTAGATATTTTTGTGCTGAACAAATGTAGTGCCCACAGTACTATGCTATCATTTTTTGTTTTAAAGTTATTTGCATTTGTTTGTTGAAAAAGTGAACAAAATTGCATTTTCTGCTGCTTTTTGCTAATTAAAAAATAAACAGTATCTATAAATGAAACATTACTCATTTTGTATATATTTTTGTGCTGAACAACTTTTGTGCTCAAAGTACCATGCTACCCTTTTCATTTTAAAGTTATTAGCATTTGAATATGAGTAGTGGAGCTAGAATACATCTGCAGGCTATCATCTCTCACTTCATTGACATCTTCAAGGCAGCCATTTTAGGATTCTCAGAGCAGAATTTTGAATCAGGAGAGGCTTTGTTTGCTGGCCTAATGGCACGAGGCCTAAGGGCGCTGGATGTCTTACCTCAAGGCATGCTGATGACCCAGGTTCAATAACGAGCCCAGGCCATCAGAGGTCAGCAACGAGGGAGCATGGAGCTGGATGGAGCTGCCAGAAGGCAGCTCTCTCTCTGAGGAGGTGCAGTGGCATCCTCCGATGATGGCTGCCTCCTAGTGGAGGCTGGGGACAGCACGGCTTAAAGGGTGCCAAGGCATTAGACCAAAGAGGTGGGGAAAGGAGTAATAACTGGGGTTGTAAGGCACATCGCGCCTACTTCTGGGGCCCTGGGAGAAAAAACATAGAGAAAAATTCTGACAGCAGGATGATGACTGACTCCCTGCAGGTGTCACTCCCAAGACGGGCATAAGGTAAGCCCTGTAATTCCAGGTGATGGAGCTGGGGGGTCGGTCAGATTGGGGGCTGTCTGGAGGCATAGAAAGTGTTCCACGATAAAAAGGAGAGGCAGTGTTCAAAATTTTCAACTTTATGAAACTGCATTTATTCTACTTTAATAAATGCAGTTTCAGTATAAATGTAAACAACAGCCTCTCCTTTATAAGCCTATGGAGTAATTAAAAAAATTGCAAAAGATGGTTTAGTTGTCCTTTAAATCTAGGTAATTAAAGTTACAAGGAACAAAAAGAAAACTATGTGCACTCATTCATGACAACTTATGCTTCACTAAAAATCCACCAAATACAAGGAAGGCAGATCATGTTCAATTTAGTAGTGTAAATCAAACTGATTAAACTGAACATGGTCAGCCTTCCTTGTGTTTGGTAACTTTTTAATGAAGCATCATTGGTATGAGGAGTGCACACAGTTTTCTTTTTGTTCTCTGATTTTGCTATTGCATCACAACTCCAGAGACAGCAGCTCTGCTTGTTTTATATTTACACTTCACACTTCATTTTAGAAGCCCTAGACACAGAAACATCTACAGACAGCAGCTAAGCTGGAGTGAAGTGGGACAAAATGTACTGAATTTGCTGGTGGGTGGAAGACTCCAGCATGACAAGTATTCCTGTTCCAGTACCATCAGCTAACCTTCACCCCATCTTGTCTGTAATGAGTCTCTGCTGTTGTGAGTGACACCAGATTTGAAGCCCACACTGGGAGGATAAGTCTGCAGAAAAACAGCATGAGCACTGTGCTGTTGTATTTTCCTGCTGTTGACATTTGTAAATACTGTGCTGGTTCCTGAGTGAGTGAACTCTGATGGTGCAATAATCTCTGAGACTGTTGCTGTTATTTTTACTGTACTGCATACCAGTGACTTTGTATGAACTTGCATCTGGACCTCACCTGTGTTCTGTTTAGCAGCCCATTGCGTCTGCCCATTTAAACAAGTCCATTTTCAAAGGTTGTCGTGGGGCTTAGATTAAGCCCTGCATCAACCCTGTTCTTTGGTGCAGCTGCTCCAACCTCCTGCACAATTTCAGCTGATTTTAGTACATCGGGTGCAGTTGTGACACTTTTCACTCTTACGGTGGCTTGTGCCAAACATTTGGCACCGTCCCTGGAAAAAGGCCCACAGCATGCCACAAGTTAGACCGGAGAGCTGGTCTAATTTGCGTATTGGTGTGCAAGAGTGAAAATCCCGATCAGCGCCGGAGAATCGCCGAAGCCCCTTACACTGCATTATCAGTGCACTAGGGGCTTGCAGCACATTTCAGGCTTTGAAAACTGATCCTGTCATCTGTAACTCTCTTGCTCTGCATGTCCTTCTTCTGATTGGTGGTGGCAGGGCCCAGAGGTGAGTCACTATAGTTTAAAATCAGGGGCCCTAGATGCACTGGCATCTACAAGTGAGTAGCTCAGATAGGATGAAGTGGGGCTATGCTGATAAAATCTGCTGGAGTCAACTGGAGAAGCTGGTGCTGGGGCCCAGACATTTGCCACAATTCAGAGATACTATGAGTGATTCTATGTCATTTATTATACTGTTGTATTAAAACTGTGGTGTACTCACTACACAGTAGGAAATAAGGGTGTGTCAATTTAAAACAAATTTAATCTTTGAATCTAGTAGTATATATATTTTTTTGAAACACAGTGGTAGGAAACATTTTAGTAATGATAAGACTAAACTGTTACTATATGGATTAGCTTTAATAGAAACTGTAGAGTTAATGATAAATGGCCATTTTAAATTGAATACCAAAGAAGTAATAATGTGGTAAATATAGTATCAGTAACTAATTCTGGAATCAGTAACAGTCATAATAGAAATAATGGATGCCACCATTTCAGCACAGCATTGAAAAGTATGATGCAAGTAAAAACATTAAGCAGAGCTTGGATTTTAAAGTAATATGAAAAATGGTTTCTGATGTTGAAGTTAAATGGTGACATCAAATTAAATCTGTGTCTGGGGTAAGTCAGGCAACAAGAGATAAAAATTGTCCAGGACAATCCCAGGGCCTGATATTCAAAACTTTTCTCAGGCACAAAGCTGAGTTTGCCTGCACAAACCAGGCTTTGCCGAATGTCCTATATTGAAAAGTCCGGTTAGTGCAGGCAAACAGGATTTGTACCCTGGCGATATTCAGAGGGTGGCACAATTCAAAATGAAGGGGCAGGGACCTGAATATTGGTGCAATCCAGTATTCAAAGTATGTGAGCTGTGCAAGGCTGTCTAGTGTGGTCCTCTTGCGTGGTGCTGATACCATCAACTGAAAACATGACTTACTCCTGCACAACTCTAGTAGTTGGTGAAGGAAGTGCATCAGTGCCCCAAGCCCCAACACAGTAGTTTCTGGTGCTATGATCCCACTGCAATTGCTGGCCTGATGATGAAGAATTCTTTCCCTGGTGCTAGCGGTTCCCCACTCCCCACCAGTCACCAGCCCCATGATAAGAAAAAGACTTTCCCTGGTGCTAGTGGTCCCCCTCACTGATCTCCAGACTGATGATAAGAAAAAAGTCTTTCTCAGGTGATAGTAGTTCCACCCTGCTGATCACTGGCCCTGATGTTCAATATTTAATTTATCCTGGTGTCCAATGGTCCCTCCCCCACCTGCACCCATGCCTGATGTCACAGTAGTATTCCCTGTTCATCAGTGGTCCCTTCCTCCACCCAATCACCAACCCAACACACAGACACTGTTTTCCTGGTGTCCAGTTTATTCCTGCCCTCATCCTGATCCCCAGGATATGATAAAAAATGAACCATTCCCTGGTTTCCAGCGGACCCTCAGCAGGAAGTGCCCCACCATCCCACTCCTCCCCATCCGAACCTGAGCTCGTAAATGGCACAACCCTCTGCTCTCCATCCTTGTCAGCCAACAACTGAGATGTCAATGAGTGCATCCATCCTCAGATTCACCACCCCACTGGAATCCTTCTCTCAATGTGTTTCCCAGCACTGTAATTACAAGAGGACTGCTTCACAAACATGCAGCAATGTGTGCACCATTGGAGAGGCAGTATAGGAATAATTTGTCAATTTATCTTTCCTGTCATCCTTTCTTGCCACAGTCTTAAGTGCCTGGCATTTGCTCAACACTGCTGCAACTACCCTACACTGCAGTGATGACTTGGTTGCAAATCAATCACTAGCAAAGTTTCCCATTTAGAATACCTCAAACTGACTTATCGTACTATACAAAAGTGATACTGTACCAGTGTACAAATACTAGCAGACACACACTACCAAGACACTTGCACAAAATACTAATCTACAGCCCATACAGAAATAATTGGCACCTTGTAATTACATAGGCAGATTCGACCCGGGAATGGAATTCCTGTTGTACACCTGCTCTGCCTGGCTACTTACATTACCCATAGTGCACACCAGCCTTAGTCACACACTCCTCCTGCAATGCTCACAGGGCTACTACTAAGCACTTATTCTGTCGCCACATTTGACTGCCTTGCAAACTAAGCTCGACAAATTCCCCAATGACTTGACCTGTGTACACTCAATAAAACAGAGGAACCCATGTGCTCACAGCAGCATGCAGCTGGTAAAGTGTGGAAAAAGGAATGAACAGAAGCAAAAGACATTGCACTCTGTTAAAAAAGAAAATACTGAAATGTAAATTCATGGTTTTTATGAGTGTTATGCACTTTACTGCTAATATACAATTCAGTACTTTCCTTTATTATGTTTTATCGAACAGAGTGTGATGTCTTTTGTTCCTGTTCATTCTTGTTTCAACATTTTTACCAGCTGCAAGCTGCTGTGAGTGCATAGGTTCCTCTGTTTTTGTACACAGAACAGTTATTGAGGAATTCTATAATGGGTGGGTTTGCAAGGCAGTCAATTGTATGACAGATCAAATACTTAACAGTAGCCCTGTGAGTATTGTACAGCAGGAATGTCACTGACTGGGGTAGAATCTGTCCTGTGTAATTGTAGTTGTGCCGATTATTTCTGTACAGGCTATAGATGAATAATCTGTGCAAGTGTCTTGGTAGTGTGTTTGCTAGTGTTTGTCCACTGGTACAGTGTCACTTTGGATGTTACAAAAGTCAGTTTGGGCTATGCTAAATGGGAAATGTTGGTTAGTGATTGATTGCAACCCAGTCATCAGAACAGTGTGGGGCAGTTGCAGCAGAGCTGAGATAAATGCACCAGGCAGTTAAGACTGTGGCAAGCTAGGATGATAGGAAAGCTAAATTGATTTAAAAATCTATGTTTAGGCCTTAGGTCTTCTTCAGGAAATACCTAAAAGAAAAAAAAACAAAGTTGGTGTAGATTTTAACTCTATTTTCTATTTTCAATGTGCATTTAATATAACCATTTTGTTTTGCTTTTAGACCACATGCCGACGCAATGCCTTGTTTTTGTTTTTTACAAGTTAAATTGATGGCTTTTTCCTCTCCTGCTTCTCCAAGGGTTCATGCATCGCTGCATGTGCATGAAGCAGTCCTCTTGTAGTTGCAATGCTAGGAAACACATGGAGAGTAGGATTCTGGGGATGGATCTGAGGAGCAGACACACTCATTGACAGCTCAGTAAGTGGCCAGTAGTGGTGGAGAGTGGAGGGCTCTGCAGGTCACGGCTCAAGGTTGAGGTGGGGAGCATGGCGGTGGGCACTACCTACTGAGGTATCAGTATTGGGGTCTGCTAGACATCAGGGGACACAACATTATACAGGAGATCTGGGATAGGGAGTGAGGTCCACTAGACACCAGGGAATGGTTAATCATTTTTGTCATATCCTGGGGCTTGGGATGGAGGTGAGGATACACTGGACATCAGGGAAACAGTGTCTGTGTGTCAGGTGGGTGATCAGGTGGGGATAGATACCACTGTAGACCAGGGAATGCTACTGTAGACCTCAACATGGTTACAGGTGGAGGGAAGGGCCACTGGACATCAGGAAACTTTAATATTGTACATTGGGATGGCGATTGACAAGTGGGGACCGCTAGCACCAAGGAAAGTATTTTATTATCATTAGACTAGTGATTGGGGGACCACTAGCATCAGAAAGACTGTTTCTTTTCATTGATCTGGCAATGGGGGACCACTAGCACCAACAAGGCTATTTCTTTTCATCAAGCAAGTGATCATTGGGGGACCAGTAGCACCAGGAATAAATCTCTGGGACTGGGCAAGTGGGCTACCCATGCAAATGAGCCCATAATAGGCATGCAAATGGCCCCTTAGCACCTTGCATGCCCAAGGGCTCATTTGCATGGTCCATTCAAAATCAGAAATTTAGCATGGGTGCACGCATTGTGATGCCTTATTTTGGGAACCATGTCTACCCAGCACTAGTGGCTTAACATTGGGCTGCAATTGCCTTAGATTTAGTTATATAGCACTGGTGTGCTATTCCACTAACTATAGCATGTTTGGGCACACTGGCAAGATCAAGGTGCAGTGCAAATATTTGCACTCCACTTTTCCCCATTTTATGTTGGCGCACTTACGCAGCCAACATCTTGGGATAGTGCAGATTTGGAGGTGCAGTCACTGTTGGGCAAATGCAGGGCATGCACCAATGGAGTGCATCCCTCATTCCCAATCAGCCTGCATGCCGGTGCCACACCACCCAGGTGAGCACATCTAAGGAAAGGTCTGCTGCAATGCGAGCAAAGCTCGTCATGCAGTGGACCCTTCCTATCGCTCGTCAGCTGGAAACATGGCAGCACAGTGGCTGCTAAACTGCTGACTTCAGGGTGCCCAATCCTCCTGTCTGCTTACCCTGCCCTAGTATGTACCAATGGGAAGCCCACTCCCCATCAGCAGAATGTGTCTCCCCACTTTTGTTGTTTGCTGACGGGGAGCCCACCCCATCGGCATGATGTTCCCCTTCTTCTGTGCCAATGGTGCCCAATCCCCGTTGGCTACTGTACCCCAAAAAGAAACCACCTAAAAAGAAAACTATCCACGATGTGTTTTTTAGTACCTGTAAGCAGAAAACGGTCTCTCGTAGTCTCTCTACCTACCACCCGCACCCACCACTGTGCACCCTGCCTCCCCATCCCCCTCACCCCATACTTACCTCCAGAGCTTGGCTCAATGATCTTTGATGGACTGGGAACATGTCTTCACTCTTCAAAGCCGACCATGAACTGAGGAAATGCCGGTAAGCTGTATAATGGAATAAATAGGCTTTTTCAACTTTGATGCATATCTCGGGCATTTTGGAATTTTTGCAAAATTTTCAACATTGGGTTTTGGGACGCCTCCTCATGAATTCTGTCACAGTTATTATGTTAATCTGTCCCGAAGGTGATTTCAGTCACCGCGTGAATCAATTTTGGGACTGATTAACGCAAGGACAGTGGCAGTGTTCATGAGGTGGGCTCAAAAAGCCTATGTTGCAAATTCAGTGGAAAATTAAAAATGGTTGTTTTACAAGCTGCATTGCACAGTTGCATACGCCTGAACTTCATGAATTCTCAAGATTTTCATGCAAGATTTTCAACATTGTCATTTTTCACATCCTCAGTGAACAGTGCAGCTGTCATTTTCCACATTCTGGCCGAAATGTGTTCACTTCCAGCACACAAAACCGCAATTGCTGTGGGAAATCAGTGTTCAGGGCAGATTACAAAATGACAGTGACACTGTTCATGAGCAGAGGTCCTAAAATGCCTATGTTGAAAATTCAGTGACAATACTCCATAAAATGACTGTGTTACAGCACGAAGTTGTGCAGTTTGCATGCACGCTGTAATGTTGTGCATTTGTAATATTTTCACTGTGGATTTTCACCACTGGCATTTTCCCACCTCCTGATGAACAGTACAGCTGTCATTTTACATATTCTGCCGAAATGTGTTTTCGCATGTCTGGCGCAGAATAGCACAGTCTAGTGCAAAATCACTTTTGGGACAGTTTGAGGAAATGACAGTTACACTGTACATGAGCAGAGGTGCTAAAATGCCTATTTTGAAAATCTGGTACAGGAACTCCATAAATGACAGTGTTACAAGTGTGCCTTGGCATTTCCCATGCACCCTTGTCCGCCCATAGAATTTGCAATTCTTACATGCACATTTCACCACTGCCATTTTACACTTCCTTATGAACAGTACATCTGTCATTTTCACCTCCTGCCACCACCAAAGCCAATGCCAGTGTGACAACATTCGCTATTGACAAATGCTTGTTGAATATTGTGCCCCAGAAGTCTAGTCAATACAATCAATGAATTGAGACTTTGGGTAAAACAGGTGGATGTAGGGATTATAGGCCATTCTGAAACCTGGTTGACATCACAGATGGATGATACCAAAGTAAGTCTAAAAGGATACCAGCATACTGTATCAGAAAATATCGGAAATTAAGGTGGAAGGGCCATGCTCTACATATGAAAAGAACTAGACAGTTTTGAAATGATAATGGCCGAGCATTTACTCTTTTACTGTCAAGCTGTTTAAAATTGACTTAATGACTTGAGTAATTTATCTCCATCCAAAGCAAAGTTAAATATTTTGACATTATAGCCCAGGAAATTAGCAATAGTATGAAAGATAAAAATATAATATTGCTGGGTTATTTTAATGTGGATTGGAGAAAATGGGGTACAGTACAATGCTGAATGAAACACAAGCACCTTTGAGATTAACCCAAAATATAACTAAGTCCACAAGACGTAATAAAACACAGCAAATGGGTCCATTTGGACCTGATTTTTACTCCAGTGGATTAACAGATCAGAAATGTTAAAATACAAATGCCTAATCTGGCTGATCATTGCCCGATATTGTGTAAAGCTGCAGGAGGGGTACAATAAAGATAATGCTAATGAAATTAAGGAGAATCCTTAAAAATGTTAAGGAACAGGATTTAAAAAGCCCCAAATCTTATAATTGGAGTAACATTTTACTAATTCCAAACCTCGAATGTGCTACAGCGTTTTTGCTTCTACTCTAAAGAAATTTGTGATGCTCACAGCCCATGCATTACTTTAAAAGGGCCACTTGGCACGAGTTTCTGAAAGACTATAAAACTGTTCAAAATAAAAAAAATGCAAGTGGAAAGGGCAAGGAAGCTAACTGATGATGCCTGGAACTGATTTAAGAAGCTCAGGGAGCAGTGTGATAAATTAATGAGAACTGATTAAGTAAAATACTTTCAGGACTATCAGCAGCAGAAAACACCATGGGCTAGATATTCAAACTGCACCAAAAAGTGCTCAATAGCAGGAGCAATCACAAGTCCATTCGCCCATGCTCAATAGACGTGATATTCAAAAAGAAGCAAGCCAAATTGCACCTTACAGCTAACGCCTGAATATCGCACAACCTGCGCCATAGCACAACTAGGGAGGGAAGCTGAGAGATATGATGCACTCTGGCGCAGTAAGGGATGTCCAGCTGAGCAGTCCAGAGGCACCACAGCAGCAGGGAGCTCCTCCCAGCTGCAGATCAATGTAACTGTACAACCAGGGAGGTAGGGACCCACCACCCATGTCACAGATGGGCACCGGAACACACAGCAGAACTAACATCATGCCCCACTCCCCAAGCACAGCACAACTGGGGAGGGCTGGAATAACCACTGGCCCATGGGGACAAGCAAACAACCCATAGCTGGGCCATGGTGCCCCATCACACCACAGGCAAGCTGAGACTGCCACACAAGGAGGGCAGACCACCCCGTGCCACCATCCCCCCCAGTGCACAGCACATCCTGCACCGTGACCCCAGACACCCTCCCATGAGCAGTGACCACCACTGCAGGAAACCCCATGCATACCACCACCCCACTGTGACACTGCAACCTCGTGTACCACAGAACCATAAAGCCAGCCCCACCATGAGCACCCAGCAGTGGGTGGCAGCACATGGCAATGCAACAGCGGCAGACACAGTGCCAACATGCACAATCCCCCGAGGCACAGCTAGAGACCCGACCACCATTGGCACAAGAGGTACCACATGGGACAGGGTGTGCCCCTGACACCACCACCATTGATACAGTACCCTGCACAGTAATCCAGTGACACGCCGCACTCCACCACACTGGCCACAACAGCCAGCACAGACACCCACAGTGCTGCGTGGAAGCATGCATCACACCAGATGCAACACAGTGCAGGGACAAACACACGCCCATGCCAAGGGGACAATATCACGGGATGCAGTAGCTTGGCAACCCAGCCCCAGTGTGGGCCCATGGAAACCGTGCACACACAGCCTGTAGTCCCCATGGCACAGGAGTGCCAGCCACCCTGCATAGGCACTGTGGACCTGTATGCCACCATCATATGCCTGGAGCACAAGTCACAGACAATGGTGCACATCCCTGCAACACACACAAGCCACAGCATGGAGGTGGGACAACAACCGCGGAGGCCACAGTGTCACCTGAGGCAAACATGCACCACACCAGTAACAGGAGGCAACTGAGCATTGTGACGGTTACAGTGGCTGACCCACATGGACTGCCACTAGTGACATGGCAACAGACCTTGCAGGTCACAGACATGCAAGGGTGTCAGCTGCACAGGCCATGAATGGGTTGACAGGGGCACCATAGACACAGAGCATGCACCATGGACCACTGCACACAGTAATTCAATGCACAGGCAACAACACACACACCACAGACACTGACTGATAGCTACTCCACACATAGTCACTTCCCCACGGACATACACACATACCCATGTCTGTACCACCCAGACACCATGCACACCACTGCAGCTGAGCACCAATAGCCGCTGCAAATCAGAGACCACAACAGTATTCATATCAAAATAGATGTATTGTAACATTAAAAAATAACTATATACAGAATTATTTACAAACGTGGGTTGAGGGACATAAACAAGGTGGGGTGGGTGAGGGCAGGTGAACATATGGGAGAGGGAAGAAGGGGTGAGAGGGTGGGTCAAAGGGGAAGGTGGTAGTTGGGGCATGGGGACATCAACATCTGCCCTGGTCCTCCTCCTCCTCCTGTCGCTGTTGTCTGGCCCCTTCTCCTCCTGACCCCATGCCGGTTCATGTCCTGTAGGAGCTGCAGAGTCTCCCTGGTCACCTGTAGTGGCTCATGAATGGACCGCTGTATTTGCAAGAGCCTCCGTCACCTAGGTTGAGGAGCAGAGTCAATAGGTGTGACTGTCCATCACCCTGCAGCCCACCATTGTGCATGCATACAGCCATGTGCCACGCCCTGTGATGGTGTGCAACCACTTACAGTGACCGCTGTCCACAAGACCTGCCCACCCAGGCAGCAACAGCCATGTGGACCACTGCACACACCACTGCACATGTCCTGCACAGCACCACCAAGGCCGTACAGTAATGTGGCTATGGGTGGGAAGGCAGTGCCACAGCCATGTGCCCAGTGCGCATGGACCACCACTGATGCACTCCCAGACATGCAATGCCACTGGACAGTGCTGACTCTCACAAGTCGCATGCATGGCAGTGGTGTCCATGGATGGTGGCCACCCTGCCCACCCTGTTACACAGCATGCAATAGTAATCATGGAGTCATGGCACTCACCCTCATCGGGCTGGTCAGGTCGGCGGTGATGGTCCCGTCCCTCCTGGGCGCTCTGTCCTCCTCCCTCTGCTGCTCCTCCCTCAGCCGTCGCCACTCGTCCCATGCCTGTGGGGAAACAAGGAGAGAAGAACATCAGTACAATCCGAGCAAAGTCCCACTGCCTCAATGTGTGCCCACCCACCCAGCCAGACCCACCCACCCCACACCTGTAAACACCGCCACAGCCAACCCTAGACTAGCCCTCCCATATGCTGGACACATAAAACACTGTTACCCATATGTACAATACAAGTGTGTGAGACGTATCACCCACCTGGATGAGTCACCATGCCCTCCTGGCACGCGACCGCAGATGGGCAAGTAGCTCTGGCTCCCTCCTCCTGAGGTCCCCATAGCGGTGCCTGCACTGCTCTGCAGTCCTCCTCGGTCCGTGGCTCCCCAAGGTCAGTGGCCACCTCCAGCCAGACCTGGGTCCTGGCCCTGTCCAGTGGCTCCTCCCCAAACAGAGGCCCATGGTGTGGCTCCACAATGGCCACAAGGTTTGCCAACTTATGGCAGTCCACTGTGGGGGCTCCTCCGTGCCATCTCAACCACTATAGTAGGCAATATGGCGCTCTGCAGTGTGGTACCCCACGCAAATGCTGCGTGGTACAGAGCTGCCATTCCCTATCACGCTGTTACCCAACAACGCAATAGAGGTGCAGCCATGCCGGACGATGGCGCCAAGGTGGCAAAGGTCGGCACAGGGTCATGGTCTCGGGCGGAGCCACGCACAGCGCCATCAGATGACAATGCATATAGCGGGATTGGTTGCCTGTTTGCCAGCACCACAGCGGACTATCGAGCAGTTTTGCCATTGCGCTATGGAGCCAATTGTCACAGTGCCATGTAGTGACCCTCGCTATAGCACCACTGGCACAATGGTGGCTGTGCCCTGCATTGACCATCGTGACACAGCATGTCATCACGCAGACGCCAGCATCAGCAGCCTGGGCATGTACAGTGAGGTGTACTAGGCATGCCAACGGAACTGCGCCATTGGCTCAGCCAGTTAACACAATTGCACAAAGCGCAAAAGCACGATATTCAGCCGTCATATGCTAATCATCAGATCAGCCATTCAATGGCGCAACACCGTGATTTGCATCTAATTAAAGTTGCTCCTCACCTAATTTGCATGTATTGCACTATAAAAGTGCGATGGAGTTCTGCAGTGGCCATATTCGGTTACTGCAGTTTATTGGTCAGTTGCATGCTGTGTGGGAGGTGGACTGTGGATTCAGGGACATGCTTTGGATTGCACAGTCACAGGTAACCACCTGCCATCTTTACAGGCTGAATAATGACTGAACAAGGTCTGGGTGAGGAGGACAATGATGGTGGGTGGAAGAGGAGGCCCAACTTCACGAAGGCTGAGACCGAGGCACTTCTCGAGGCCTACCTGGATCAGGAGCCATTGTTCAGTGGACGGCGGGCACCCTCTGGCCTCTGCTGCTGCATGGAGGAGGTGGCATGTGCCATGAACCTGCATGGCAGCCACCAGCGCTCCGTGCAGGAGTGTAGAAAGATGGGTACTGATAGGAGGAGGGTGAAGGAGAAGGTGGCTGCCATCAGGGCGGCACATGCTGCAACAGGCAGTGGACAGCGGGTGGTGCAGCTCACACCAGCAGAGGACAGGCTTGCTGCAAGCATGCCCCACAGTGCCATAGAGGGAGTTCCGGGGTGGCTTCCAGATGGATGGTGGCCCATCTCTGCATGGTAAGCCATGGTGTGCCTTGGGGGCCAGTTAGGTTACACGCAGTAACGTGACTTTGCTTTCCTTACAGATCCTGAGTGTCTGCATGGGTCAATGTTGGTGGCCTGTCCACTGAGGACAGTCGGACAGAGTCAGAGTTTGGAACATCCACCTCCACAGGTTTCTGTGGATCAGCACGACAGTGGTGTCGCCTGACTGTCCACACTGATGTCGTTGAGACAGGTGTGGAGGAAGCCCTTCCTGTGTCTCAGCATTCTGGCATCCAAGGAAGCCAGCACACCGTGGCTGTGGCTGGGCAGAGACCTGCCCCAGTGAAGACATGACCGCTATGGGCAGTGATACGTGTGTGCCACGGAATGGACACACAGCAGGTCAGTCGTGCACATGGCTCTGGCTGGTGCCACCTGTGAGCAGTGTGTCAGCACAGTCCAGGCTGTGCCTGTCAGCACCAGTGGGGCAGCACCGGTGGCTGGTCAGGACAGTGGGACTGTTGCGCCACAGTGGTGGCACTACTGAGCCCTGGGCACAGCGCCGGAGGGCGGCAGCAGCAGTTGCCCACCAGGACTGGGGGTTCAGGTTCGTGACAACGCCTGTGCAACGCCTGTGGACTTGCCCATACCTGGTCCTGGTGCACAGCGCCACCCTCAAGGGGTGCTGAACATCAGGCCTGTGCACACCCTGAGGCACAGGATGCCGAGGAGGCAGACAACCTCTTTGACGAGCACATCCGCCTACTGCAGGCATCGGTCCAGCAGCAGATGCAGCTTGCAACATCCGTGGAGGCACTGTGTGTGGCTCTGGAGCAGGCAGAGAGCGGCGCAGCAGGGACACCAATAGGATGCTGTCACAGATTGACCATTTGCAGGAGGATGTGACTGCTGCCATTGACAGGCATGCACAGGTGTCCATTGCTGTAATGGCCACAATGGGCACACAGTCAGGTGCCATGCGTCGCTCACACCACACAGTGTGCTATCCACTCCCATTCCCAGCGCCATCGACACCCACCCTGTCAACACCGGTTCAGCTGGGCATCCCAAGCACCCTGGTGCTGGCATGTTCGTGTGCTGCAGACCCTGCGTGCAGCACGGCCGCGTTCATGCAGTGGAACCCTGGGAACCATCGGTGCCACCCCATGAGGCCTGTGGTCAGCCTGCCAGTGCTGGCGGGGTCTCAGCGGGCCACCATGCATCCAAGGAGGCCGTGGCACTGTGCAGCGAGAATGACCTGTCTCCCAGTGTGGGCACTGTCTGGTGCTGCCCTGTGTGCATTGTGTGTTTGTGGCAGTGCATGGGTGGGTGCCCGCCATACGCAGAAACACGGTCCACCTGCACACCATCCCGGCTGCTGTCCGCGAAATGCGTGTGCATGATGATGCCTGCATTGCGCTGTACACCAAAATACGATGGTGCCCAGCATCTACACAAGCACATGGACAGACAGTGGATGTGGTGGCCTGTGTACATGTGTGTTGCTAGTGTTGGCGTTCTGGCTTGGTTTTCCTCCTGCCCTCTGCACGTTTGGTGCATTGTGTGTGTCGTGTGTGTGTGTCCGTCCATGTGGCGTGTTGCAGTTCACCATCCCTGGTTGTGTGTGTGTGTTTCTGTGCCTGCCACATCCCTTGCCAGCATACACCCCTGGTGTGTTTCCATGCATGTTTGTGGGCTTTTCCTTAGCCACTGGTGGTTGCGCATGGCACCATGACTTACCTGGGTTGGCTGTAGTGCTCCTCTGTGATGGTGTCCGTTGCAGCTGTGCCAGCGGATCAGTCGGGGTCCCACCGCCAAAGGGGCAGCCCATCACCATCATCACCGGCATCCCCATCGTCCCCATCGCTGTCCCCTCTTTGACCTGTACAACTATCCCACATTCTTTGGGCCATGTTGTGCAGGTTGCAACAGGCCAGGAATATCCACAGGCCTTTGAGGGCTGTACTGTGAGGGCACCACCAGAGGTGTCCAGGCAACGGAAACGTGTCTTCAGCATCCTGAACACCCGCTCAATGACATTGCATGTGGTGGCATGTGCCTCATTGTAGCATTGCTGCGATGGGGTCGCGGGCCACTGGTAGGGTGTGAGCAGCCAGGGACGGAGTGGGTATCCACCGTCACCTGTGTGCAGAGAGTGAGGTTAGTTCTGTTCAGCTTCGACTGCCCCAGCCCTGTGGGCCACACCCATGGCACCTCTGGCCATGCCCCCAGGCCCACGATATATCCATTTCATTTGCATACTCACCCACTAGATGTCCTGTGGGGATGTCCCCACTCTCAAAGTGGTGGCACAGTGCCGACTGGTGCCAGATGTATGAATCATGTGCTCCCCAGGATGCATGGCACAGACATTGATGATGTGCCCACTGGCATGCACACCACCTGGCAGTTGACACTGGAATAGCCTCCGGTTCATGTATGCGGCCCGCTCCTCACTAGGTGGTGTGCTGTATGGCCAGGGTGCAGTCTATTGCCCTAGCATGCCAGGCATATGTGCTACCCTGTGGAACTCCTGTATGTTTGCTGTGTGCTCCCGCCACAGTGCTGGGAAATGGATGTACTCGCAGCATGTGGCAGCAGTGTGCTGAGGAATTGGCTGAGGATGTGTGGCGTGGCCGACTGTGTTATGCCTGTTGTGTCCCCGGTTGGTCTCTGGAAGGTACCCGTGGCGAGCAAGCACATGCAGGCTGTTACCTTTGTCTCCACTGACAGGGCATGACTCGCTGTGTGGGTGCCTGCATCTCATCACTGCACAGCTCACACAGCCACCTCAGTATTGCCCTGTTCAGGCGGTACCGCCCACAATCTCGATATCTGTAAACAGCTCAAAGCTGGTGCGGGCTCGGTACTGCCTGTTGGGGCATACCGCTGACGGCCCTTCCATGGCCACGCCCCCTGCTGCATGCCTTCTCACCCTCATTACGGCCTTCATGTGGAAGGTGGCACTGGCCATGTCCCTGGCTTGCATTCCCCTTGCAGCTGTTGCTTTGTTCCCCTGCTGTCCTGACTGCTACCTCCCTGCACCGGGTACACCTGTCTGTGCTGGCCTCTGGTATGTGTGTCACACACACCTTCCCTGTCATCTCTTCTGCAGTGTGGTTTCCCTGGCCTGCCCTGTTTCTCACAGTTTCCTGTGCCTGTCTCTCCCCTGCCTCATGTGGCTTCTCTGTAGCGTTCTTGCGCCTCTTCCTTGCTCCTTTTATTTTGGCTCATTTCCGCTATGGCACAACTTCCGCTTGCTCCACTGTTCGCATTGCACAAGTCTTTGAACATCGCACTGCACCCTTTATGCATGGTTCCTCCCCTTTGGTTGCGCATACCTTCATTATCATTGCACTGTTGCTCAGCATGTTTTCGTGACATAACTGCCTCCTGCTGAATATCGCAGAATGGCGATTTTCAGACTTGCGCTGGCGCATCTCGGCTATGCATGGTGCAACCTTTTGAATATCCAGCCCCATGTATTTTTGGAAAATAAAATAACCCAGTTAGTAAAGAAACTAAAATTATCATGGTTAATTATGTTATGATTATTGAAATACCGCCATAGTAGCAGAGAAACTAAACAGGTATTTCACAGAGCTCCAGATGTAGAGAGTATGAATGAAGATTCTTTGAGGTCTTGTTAAGCAAGCAATAACATGATGAGGTGGTTATTGCCTGATAAGAGCATGTCCAGGGGTGTACTAAGGCATGAGGCACGCTTGAGTGCTTTATGCCCCTGGGTACTCTATCAGTAACAATCCACACCGAGTGTGTTGTCAGGCTTATAAAAGGCCCCACCCCAGGTAATTGTTGTAAGAAAAAAGAACAAAAATGTTTACAATATATGTGTGAAAATAGGCTTAATAGGTGAAATGCTGAAAATAGTACCCTGTAATATGTATAAAGACCCATCACCCCCCACACACCACCAACAGCAGAGATAGGCTATTTTATCTTGTATTCATTTTTATTTTTAAATTAAATTTATAATGTAGTTTGTGCTGTGCTTTTAGGAAGAGTAACAGCATTGTCAGTCATCGTGGGCATGCCGTCCAGCTTGTGAGGGAAGCGTGTTCCACATCGTTATTTACCGAAACATTATGTTTTTGACACCCTCCCCAAGCCATTCTGAAAGAATTTATTTGTTGTTTGCAGTTTTGCTTACTTTTTGATAATCTGTCTTGACAATGCAAGGTAAATGATTTTGCTGCTTTCTATATTAACTCAGGTCACTCACTATTAATACCTTGGAGTGTCCCTTGATAGTGGCTTGACCTTTTCCAACCACATATTGAATGTAAGAGCAAAGGTAAATGAAAGACTGGGTTCTATGAGGTGCTTATCAAAGTTACTAACAAGGGAAGCAAAACCAAACATTGCAAGCACACTGCTCTCACCGATCCTGCATTATGATAATGTGTGCATACACAAACCAGCAAAAAAAGATTTGAGAAGGCTTTACAAGGTAATTGGATCACATAACTTTGAATGTAGGTCTCAGAACACATGATTTTAATCAATATAGCCATTTAAACTGGAATTCCCTGGAAGTTAGACATGATTTGATATTAATAAGTATGGTTTTCAAAGTAATGCAAGCCAATGGTACCTATCCATTATCCTGCTATATGGTCCTTGAACATAATTACGTGGTGAGGTATGCTGTGAGAAAATCCAAATCAAAAGGCTGAAAGTTCCAGGAATGCATTCTAGATTCAGGGAAATGGAAGTCTGTTTTCATGCAGTATCAATGTGGAATAAACTGAATAGTGAAACAAGAAGCTTAACATCCAGGTAGCAGTTCCACAATAGTGTATGAAATGATCTGCAACATGTATGTAACTGGTTTTAAAGTGAACTGTGTTAATTGAGTAGAATTTAACGTATAATGTTCATAGAGTATGTTTTGGGGCGATGAGGGGAACTTTAGTATGTAAAGCATGGATGTATCCATCCATTTACCCTATATGAACAAGTATGTTAATGTGCATACTGTAGACATGTGTGAAGTCTACAGGGGTACATTTGAAAATAGGCTTTGTCCCTAATATGAACTGTTCCTGTTTAAAATGTTTAAAACATACATTTTAGACCTACCTACCGTGACTCACAATTCCATAGCTGTAATGTTGAAAACCATAGTGTATTATACGGAAACACACCCAGAGATCGGGCGAGGTAGGGAAGGGGTAAATTGTGGCTGTTTGGGGATTGGTGGTGCTGTCTGGGGAAGCAGCAGGTTTGCAAGGAGATCTGCACACAGAAAAATGGCTTGGGTGTTGAGAGATGTACTGTACAGCTGACATCCTAAAACTGATTCTTAATGTTGTGGTCTTTTCTCCTACAGTGCAAGATAATTTAGATCTTCTAACCATGCCTCAGTGCCAGTGAAAATGCCAGTGGACTTGGTTATGAGATGTTGGAGGAAGACCATTACAGGCCTGGCTCTGTTCCAGAGAAAAGGTCTGACCATGTGAGATGCTCAACAACAAAACATGACTGGTGTTGATTAGGAGGGATGAAGCCTTTTCCAAATGTCCAGGTGTCTTTTGACAAGCTCCATGAGGAGCTGCATGTGTCCTATGAGATGATACATAATCCATTTGGTCCACTTTTCCCTGGTTAATTGCCAAGATGAACACACTGAAAGAGCACAAGATACAGTACAATGTGTTATCTTTAACTCCCACATATAAGCCAATAGAACATTATTGAACATTGCCTGACTGACTTTATACACCTCAGTGAAAGGAAATATGACCTGTTGACAATGGCAGCTGTGCAGTATGATCATCTGACTGCACTTATGCTCTACCAACTGGTGCCTTAGCAACAACACCTGATGTGGAGAAAGCAGGTGAACTATGATGGCAGTAGGGTGAAACACCAAATCCACACAGAACATTAGAGATTAAATAATGGCATTGGCCCTATTCATGAATGCCTACACACCACATAAGGGCAGTGCGTAGGCAGACCTAGGCCTGAATGACATGCAGTGGTGCCTTGCACACACCCAGAGACATTCACCAAAGGCATGCTAACATCTTATCAGAGAGATCCCTATGCCATACACACAGTTCTGCACTAGGGGCAGGATGGGGGCATGCCTGGTGGGTGAATCAATTCTGCATGTATGCATAATGCCACTTGGGTGCAGCACTAGTGTTGGTATTTTATGTGAGGAGGGACCCTGCCTTAAGTAACAATGTGCCCCCAAGGTTGATGGTGAGCATGATGGCAACGGGACCCCCACACATGACTTCTGCTGCCCACTGGGCTACCTGGCAGGGCAGGGTCAGCCGGTCTGGCAAATGTTCATCATCTGATCTGGGTGGGCTGCACACCATCCCAGGCTCCCATCCTGGCATGTAAGGGATCCACAAAGGGAAGCAGGATGGGCATCCTTTAGATGCACACCCATGTCCCACACTACACACCCATGCCACCAGGTTCCTCAGCCACGACTGTGCGCCATGGGGTGTGGTGCAGACAGGCAGATGGCAGTCATGAATGCTGACCAGCGACACCTGTGCAGTGATGATGTGTTGCGCGGCAGGTTACATGCATTTCACATGTAATTCCTGCTTGTTCATGTATAGAACCCATTATGAGGTGCCATATTGAAGTGGAACACCCCAACTGAAGCTTGTGAGGGACAGACTTAGTGAACAATTGAGAACCCCAGAAAATATATATTGCACATTCATAAAAAATGAAATTATGTTTATGTGACTCTTTGTAAATAAAATAATACAATTGTATATTATGCAGCATGCTGTAACTTCCTTAGTAAGTAATGGTGACATTTAATAAATGTTGATACAGTATGTGAGTGAAGCAGAGTGAAGCTTGACAGAGGGTCTTCAGTCTGATTCTTAGGTCTAGACTAAAATGAATACCCTGCTTTGCATGGAGAAGGCACTAGTGACATACAGCTGTCTTGAAGAGCTCTGCATCTTGCCCTTATATGAATCATTCTTAAAACCTATTTTTTGTATTTCTAGCCCTCCATGCTAGCTCAGAAGGTTTGGGACATGTAATATTGCAACTCAGCATTGCCTGGGAACATCTGGGACATTTGTAGGTAGGGTAGAAGTCCATTACTGCTGTCCGCTATTTCATGTAATGCATCCACCCTCTGTGTCCCTCCTGGTGAAACAAACCTTGGTGGTAATGCAGATGTGTATTCCACACCACCATGCCGGATTTAAACCAGATACATGCACAGAGGCATGAACTGAGTTGGAGCAGGCCTCCCAGGCAGAGCACTGGGGACTGTGGATGTAGAGATCTCCACATGTACTTAATGTGACCTCTGAGAACGTGCTGCCTCACTGCAGATCCTTACAAAAGTGCAGATGTCCTCTGAGGATTTCTGTGGTTCAGGCCCTAAATCTCTACTCTGTCACAAATTTTTGTGTTATTCTGAACATACATATTTTCACTTCTAACCCTTCTGCAATGTCACTAATAAAGACATTGAAGAGCACTGGGCACAGTATTGAACCTGAGGTACTCTTCTGGTCACTTTGCTTTCTCCAGAATGGGCACCATTTATCACCACCGACTGACTCCTGTTGTTTAACCAACTTTTACCCAGTTATAAGTTTTGACACACTCCCAGACAGGCCAGCTTATTCACCAGTCTTCTATGTGGAATGGTGTTGAAGGCCCCATTGAAATCCAGGTAATCGAGAAGAGGAAGACCAAAAGGGAATAGTAAGGATAAAAGGGGAGGAAAAAAGCTTGTGAGGAGGTTAGTCAAAAATAAGAAATGGTTATTTAATGTTGACAAATTTAATTAAATATGCAAAGAGAGTAACAAATCTCTTGTAATAGTCTGGACAATAAAGGCACATGTCCTAGCAATAGCAATCTAAATTTTACTCATTATCTCGCTATTGTATACATATTAGTTAGTTATTTGGGTTGTTGCAACAGTATCATTGCCTTGAAAGCTGTCACGTGTCTTCTCAAGTATAAATGTTGCTTTTGGGCAGCTCACAGAATAAAGATGGCTTTGCTTTTTTGGTTAGAAATGTTCAGCAGTTCAATTTAATGATGTGATTTTAGAGGCATGCTTCACACGTTACTTTTAAAAATTAAAATACTAAACCCTGATGCCCTGATCCTTTCTTGTACTTGAATGAAAGATGAGATGTATGTAAATACCAAAACTGTGTATTTGAAGAATCTTCTTGACTACAACCAAAGAATTCAGGTATTTGGTTGTATTGGATATTTGGGTACTCTGGTACTCAAAACTAAAGCTCAGTTCAGATATGCTGTATACTTCTATTTTCACCCTGGGTCTCCTCCTTTTCCAGTATACTGATATAGATAATGCTGGGCCCCAATGGTCTAGCCCCACTCCTGAGGGATATTTTTGCTTTATATACGGTGCACCTTAAGAGGGATTTATTTAACTTTAGGGATATTTTGCCTTTATAATTGGTGCAGCTTAAGAGACTTGTGATTTACTATTAATTATACTGCATCAGCCTGTATCCTCTGGGGAGCAACAGCACAATCAGACTCTCCAAATCAGACACTCCATTTTCCTAGTCCTCGACCTGCTTAGTTAGAACCTTCTGAAAAACAACACTATATTTATGTATAAAAATATATATAAAAATGAATTAACTCCCAATTAGTAACTCCATCTCCTACAGTCTTAGGAAATACATTCTTAGGAAACCTCAAGTCCATGCCCACAATCAATGTGGATACCAAGTTAGATAATATGCAAATGCCTTACTCGGTCAGGCTATAAATTAATTCATCTCCTTTTCCACAGCAGAGGTTGTGGATCTGTCAGCTTCAGGGTCCAGGTCATGAGGGCATAAACGGAGGAGCTTCCCCCCCCCTGAACTGGAAACAAGGTACAAAGACCATGTATTTTCCTGAAGGAGAGCTTCTCGCTGCTACTATTTCCCACAGTCGCTCAAGAACTGCTCCCCACCCGCCCCTAATACCCTCCCACCCATAGCCAGCTTTTCTTTTTATTCAACAGTGTCTTGCGATATCGTGTGCATCATGGAGGTCGCTTTTTTCCTATCTCACTTGTTTTCCACCAGACTTTATCTTCACTGACCACCAGAGGTCACACTTAAGTTCGAACTCGCCTATTCCTTGTTGGTTCCCTGCCTCTTGCATCTTTCACTACCACTAGCTCCTTTATACCTCCTTGCCCACTCTCCACCTGCTTATTCCTCCTAATTACTCCTGTTGAGTTATGCACACAAGTGTTCACTAGCTACCTTACTATCGGTCTCTTACTACTTGCAGCAGGGACATACATCCTTACCCTGGCCCTCAAACCTACCCATGGTGCATTCAACAGCAGGCCTCTACCCTAACACAACCCTTAACCCCACTGGAGACCACCTCCCATGGGGTCTGCTCCTCCTGCACCTAAATCTCGTAGCTTGCCCTTAAACTTGAGTCCCTCCAGTTACTGCAGCACACTATGACCCTGATGTCATCGTCCTCTGAAACTTGGCTAAACAAACAAGTCCCTGACTCCTGATTGCTATTCAGGCTATGCAATGCCCGTCAGGACAGGTCAACTAGAGGCGGTGGTGTGGCTATCTATGTAAACTCTAATCTGTGTTTCTCAACCACCTAGCCAAAGCTGAACCCAATGCCTATGAAATTCTCTTGCTTCAACTGACTCTCTCCTTCTCCTCCCTCCCTATCTACATAGCTGGAGTCTATTGCTGGCCTGGCTTCCAGCTCGTCTGTCACCAATCTCCTAGAACAAATTGTCTCCCAAACCCCTACTGGTGAACTCTATGTCATGGGTGACTTCAATCACAACTGGCTGAGCTCCCTCCCTTCAACAAAACCTGGATGGACATTGCCTCGCTTAACCTCTCACAAACCATCTCTGAGCCCACTCGCCTAAACTCCAAAATGGGAAACCACTCACTACTTGACTGGGGCCTCTCCAGTCAGCCCCACTGGGTTATCGCTTCAGGGCTCCTACCCAATTCCCTAAGTGATCATCACATTATTTATCTAGTCCGGAAAATCCACCGACCTCAACCCTCCAAAGTTCATACTGCAACATTCCTACAAATCTCTAAACCTCAACTCTGTGCTTGAAGATTTAGCTCTTGCTTGCTGGGAATCCCCACCAAACCCGGCTCTATCGACGATGCCTTCCTTCATTTTCAAACACATTCCTCCAAGTCTGGGATGCTCACGCCCACTGCATCGCTCCAGGGTATGTGGCTATCACCTGCCCTGGATCACCCAGGAACTGACAGCCTTCCAAATTGCCCAGGACAAAGCATGGAGCACTCACAAACCTCACGCCTCCCAAGCAACTTTGTCATCTATCGGTCTCTATGCAACAAATGCACCAGCAACCCACCTAGCTAAAGTGGAATACTTCAGCTCCCTCCCTTCGTTCAACTAAACTGTCCATCCAAATTCTGGAAGGTTATTCACTCCGTCCTCTCCCCCAACTGCCCACCCTCCGCCTCTCTCCTCATGAACAACTCCCTCCTCACTGAGCCACAGGATGTCGCCACTGCATTCAACACATATTTCTCCTCCTGTGCCTCGGCCCTCCTCTCTTCCCTGCCCACCTCAGTGCCATTCAGTCCTCCTCCCATATGTTCTAATTCCAGTGGGCCCCCACCTTCACCTTCAAAGTTATTCTGCCAGTTGACGCCCTCGAAGCCCTTCAGGCCCTCGACACAACAAAAGGTAAATCCCCGATGGCCTTGACTGCAATCTCCTCCACCTCTCTGCCCCAGCCATTGCAACCCCCTCGCCACCCTCTTAAAACCTCTCCTTTTCCTATGCCGCTGTCCTCCAGGTCTGGAAGCAGGCCATCATCATCCCCTCCACTAAAGGGCGTCACCACCTCCCCTCAAATTGTTGCCCTATCTCCTCCTCCTGCACTCGCAAATCTGAAAGAACACTTAGTGCTCAACCAACTCACCTCCTTCCTCTCTGACACCAACTTCTTCATGCCGTTCCAGTCCCATTTCAGGAAGGGCCATTCCACAGCCTCCTCCCTGGTTAGGTTCATGGATTCCATCCTCTCAGGCATGGACAAAGGGTTGATCACCTTGGCCATTTTCATAGACCTTGCCAAAGCTTTAGATATGGTCTCCCACCCTCTGCTACTTCAATGTCTCTCAGAAGAGGGCCTAGCTGGCTCAGCTACCAATTGGTTCAAAGCCTACCTTGCTGACAGAACTCAATCAATTAGAATTGCTGCGTCACCTCTTCACCCCTCCTATAGTCACCAGAGTTCCCCAGGGTTCAGTACTTGGCTTATCCTGTTCTCCATTTTTCTAAATAACCTCCCTCTGGTGTGCTCATCCATGTCTGTTCAAATGTATGCAGACGATACTGTCCTTTTACCTCGGGCTCCTCCCCAGAAGAGGTAACTGCCAACCTCAGGCTTCTTCAACAAAGTACAGTTCTGTTTTAGCTCTTACCAGCTCTCTCTCAATGCGAACAAAATTACCACCATGACCTTCAGCACTAAACGCGTCTAACCAGGATTCCTTCCCTCCCTACCTTCCACACACCTTGATAGGACAGTACTAGAGGATGTCACTTCCTTCTGCTACCTCGGGTTTGGCTCAACCACACCTGTCCTTCCCAGCCACATTGAAGTCATCATAAAAAACTGTGCCCCAAGCTCGGAGCCCTTTACAGGAACCGAACTGCCTCCTCTCATGGCCAGGTGTGAGCTAATGCCTAAGATGATCCTCCTCTTTGACTACTGCAGCAAAGTATGCAGTGCCACTCCCAAATCTACCTTATCCAGACTGGACACACTTTTCCATGCCTTCTGTCACCTTGCCCTCTATGCCACCCCCGCACCCATCGCTGCAACCTCTACCATGCCCTCGCATTCACTTCCCTCGAAAACCATCGCCTGCAGCACTGCTTTAAATTTGTAGCCAAATTCTGGCATGGCACTTCCTCATACCTCTAGCTCTCCCCTTCCCATTCCCTTAGATCCCTCGATGACTGGAAGCTTCAAATCCCTATGTGGAAAACCACTATTGGGCAATCTGCCTTCTCCTACTGCTTCCCCAAACTCTGGAATGAACCCCTCCCCAAATTCACCACTCCTCTGCCCTCCCTGTCTTCAGCACTAGCAAACTACCTCTCGGTAAATTGTTTCTGCACTTATGCCACAAAGGTGTCCCTTATCCCCCTTCTGATTGCCTGACCAGTGGCACCTAGCTTAGGCTATGGAAGCTGGCTTATCTGTACCAACTTCAGCACTTCTAGTACATGGGCTTGACCTGTCCTAAACCCTCCTTGATACTGCCTGATCCTCACATTTTCTCCACTCAGTGTCACACCCCATCTATCCAATACTATCCCATGCTGTAATATAATCTATGCCTGCCTTTGTTTGTTGTTGAACTGTACTGTTTGTCTTGTCCCTATTACAACACACAATTGTATTCTGCAACTGCATAACTGAAACTTTCTCTGTAAACCATTCAACTGAATCTGACTACTGTATTGGTGTAATTGTGCTTAGCTATGTTCTACTGTTTTTCCTCAATATGTAACTCTTGATAACCTGGTTATCTCCACTGTACCGTCCACACCCAGGCCGCACCAGGAGATGAGCATCTTTTGCTCAGTGTGCCATCCTGGTGAAACAATTTCAATAAATAAATAAATAAAATATATGAAACATTAATTGACCCATGCTCAAGGATGTAAACAAAGAGCCTCCCTTTAGCTTGTGCCATAAAGCCAAACTAGATATGATTTAAAAGGCCTAATGTAGTCCTCATTGGGCCACCAGAGGGCTATTAATTATCTCAGAAGCTAGCAATTCCCTGTCAAATGTGAAAGTTTCTGGGCTGTTGAGCCCATGGACTGCTCCAGCTGACATCATCCCTAGCACTGTAGCTACTCACCCACCACAATTTCCTGAACTGGCTAGTGGCAGTTGCTAGTTTGGTATTCACAGCAGGTGACATCATTTGATGTACTGCTTCTCCCACATAAAAGTGCAGCCACTCATACTGCACTTTTAACAATGCAACTTCAGGTGAGTTGCCCTGCAGGAGTGGCAGGAGTTCACTTGAAGAATGCTGCAGAGGGCAAGGGACTCTGCAATTTTTTTTTACTATTGCTGGTTTTGCCATTGTTATTTTAGTTGTTTTATCAATAACCATGTGTCCTTTACTAACATTTGCAGCTTCTAGAGCAGTTGTATTTTAATACAATTTGAAGCTTTTACTAACATTTCTACTGAGAGGTGGGTACATGGTTATAACTGGTTGTGATACTGCTATATCAGGAAATGTTCACCTACTGCCTGTTTTTATAAGTAAAACCAATTTCATTTATTCAGATATGCTGCTGTCTGAAAGATAGG
This sequence comes from Neoceratodus forsteri, assembly GCA_016271365.2. Classification (NCBI taxonomy): domain Eukaryota; kingdom Metazoa; phylum Chordata; order Ceratodontiformes; family Ceratodontidae; genus Neoceratodus; species Neoceratodus forsteri. Next base: position 424,826,406 of record CM057451.1, read on the forward strand.
TCCGACATCATCATACTGATTTAGCAGTTAATCATAGCTGCATTTTTTCTGTGGTTGTTAAGTCTCAAAACAACAATGGACTGTCTATGAATGGCACTACAGGCTTCAATGAGTTTGACTGCCCACATCAAATCTGATCTTGTCTGAAGGTATTGAGCAAAACCTTGGGTCTGTATTGCCTTTTCATGATACTGGAAGGGTGCCATATTATGTACTTTAGTATTAGAAGTCAGATGAAACATTTTTGGAATTGACTGCTCTGCTATTTAAATTCTCCTGATGTTCTTGGACTGAATGAGACATAGTAAGGTCCCATAGAAACATAGACTTTGATGGCAGATAAGGACTGCATGGCCCACCCAGTCTGCCTATTTCCCTACCTATTGGATAACCTGTGGATCCTAGTTAACCAACAGTCTACTTCATCTTAACCCTCCCCACTAGTATTGCCTTATGTCTGTCCCATGCATTCTTGAATTCCTCCCACTGTTTTTGACCCCACAACCTCCTCAGAAAGGCTGTTCCATGCATCCACCACCTTCTTCATGAAAAATACTTCCTCATGTTGCCCTGAGCCATCCCCCTCTATCTTCAAATTATACCTCCTTGTTCTTGCACATCTCTTTTCTGAACGATACTATCCTCTTGGACTTTGTTGATTCCCTTGAGGTAATTAAAAGTTTCTATCATGTCCCCCTCTCCCTCCTTTCCTTGAGGGTATACATATTAAGCTCCTTTAGTCTTTCTCTTTGTATGGTTCTGGTGCAGACCCTGCACCGTTTTACTTTCCTCCTCTGGAATGCTCTCCATCCTGTCTCTGTCCTTGCAGAGATGGGGTCTTCAGAACTGCATGCAGTACTCCAGATGGGGTCTCACTATGGTCTGTACAGAGGGATAACTTTCTGTTTTCTACTGGTGATGCCTCTCCCTACACATTTCAGTACCCCCAGCCCTCCCTACTGCCTTCTCACATTGCTTTCTTACTTTTAGGTCATCTGATATGACTACCTCCAGGTCCCTTTCCATTTTGCTGTTGTTAGTACCCCCAATTGTGTGCTCTTCCATGGGTTTTGTTTCCCAGGTGCATTACTTTGCATTTCTTTGCATTGAATCTAAGCTGCCATACTTTTGACCATTCCGCCAACCTTTCCAAATCACTTCTCATCCTTTCCACCCCTTGTGTATCATCCCTGTTGCAGATCTTTGTGTCATCTGCAAAGAGGCATATTTTCCTTCCAGTCCTCTGCAATGTCACCAATAAAGACATTAAAGAGGACTGGTCTAGTCTGAGCCCTGTGGTACCCCACTAGTAACCCCCTTTCTTCAGAGTAGACTCTGTTAACAATTCCTCTCCATCCTGTTGTATAGCAAATGATTTTACATAGGCTACCAACCTGGGACCCACTCCCAGGCTGGCTAACTTGTTTATTAATCTTTTGCATGGGACTGTGTCAAATGCCTTGCTAAAGTCTTGTAGACCATGTCCAGAGCCCCACCCTGGTCTACTACTTTGGTCACCCAGTCAAAGAAATTGATTAGATTCATCTGACATGACCTTTCCCCAGTGAGTCCACAATGCCTTGTGTCCTGTGCCCCATTGGCCTCTAGGTACTCAACAGTTCTTTCTTTCAGAAGTGATTCCATCATTTTACCTTCCACTGAGGTCAAACTAACAGGTCTATAGTGTTCTGCCTCTGCCTTGCTCCCATTTTTGTGAAAGGGAATCATATCCACCATCCTCCAGTTCTCAGGTACCACACAATTGTCCCATGATTTGTTAAAAGTGTAGTCAATGGTGTCACTAGTTCTCCACTTAGTTCTTTTAGAATTCTGGGGTGAATACCATCAGGCCCCCTTGCATTGTTCACCATCAGTTTTAGGAGTTCTTTCAAGACCCTTTCTTCTGTGAATGGACTGGTATCAACCCCTATCCAGAATGCTTTTATTCTTTGGTTTAGGTTTGAGGCAGTATAGGACAGTGGTTTAATGCTCTGAGCTGCAAACCTGGAGACCTGGATTGAATCCCACAGCCCCACTTGCATACTCATGTGACCCTGAGCAAGTCACTTAATCTTTGTTCTCCCAGGTCACACCTGTGAACAAGCATCAGCTTAGTGTATCTCTCCTGGTTAACAAAAAAAGTACCTCCTCCTCTTCTTTGTGAATATTGAGCAGAAGTATTCATTCAGCATCCCTGCTTTTTCACTGTCACCCCTGCCCACCCACATTTTGGATAATACTATTCACTTACCAGGTTATAAGTTCCTTAGGACTGATAGACATAAGAAAAGGGAGGGGTATTAGCTTAGTACAGAGGCCATTCTAAAATTAGCGACATAAATCAATCATCCAGTGTCAATACATCCTGCAAGTGGGTATCCCTAACTTTGATATTTGAAGCTGCTAAAAACCTTATGCTCTTTGTACAATACCTCCATAACATGGTATCACTAAATTAGAACATCTATTTTGTGGTAATACATTTTATTAGACTAACTGTATACTTTTACACAAGCTTTGAGGGCAATGTAGGTTCCTTTATTAGATGCAGAGCACTGATTAGAATGATTTATTTTAACATATTAATGGCATTTTAACTGCAATAGAATCATTTATTGACACTGATTCAGTTGTAATGGAAACTCTAATCTAATCTGAATATCTACAAAAAGAGTAAGTTGTAAACTATTATTTGTAAATAGCATCTCTGTCAATTGATGACAAGTCCAAAATGGTTTAATTTTAAAAAAGTAAAAATGATGCCACTTTGACCTGGTGACTCTCAAACATGCCTGGCAATATTATTGATGTAGTCCCTTTTGTGGATAATATTAGTGATATTTGTCCTATAATCAGTACACTGTTTGGTGAGTTAAACCAATAAAATCAGAGTCTAGTATAATAACTTTTCATAACTATGTTAAATTTAATGAAACTTCTTTTCATGCAATCTGAGCAGAAACTGACTGGTCTCCAATGTCTATGTTGAACTGTGTTGAGCAATATGTTTTTCATCTTACTTTATTTACTTACAAAACAAGCATGTACCTATTTCCAGGCATAGGATGAGAGGACCTGCACTCATTGGATAACAGGACATTTTTAAAACATAAGGAAAACTAAGGACAAATACTTGAACAGAATGGAGAACTGGTGGGGAACCTAACTAGGGCTCCCCTGAACAGTAGACTAGTAGCAGAAAGATAGGTAACAGTAAAGATGATCTTCAAATTAGGTTAGGGAAGACGCCAATGAGAAAGAGCTAACAAAGCCTACATTTAATATGAAAATAGAAAATTAAGCAGACCAGGGAGAACGAGGGAGAAGGAATAGGAAAAGCAAGAGGGATGAGAAGAAAGTTGGAAAGGTGTGTGCCTTAATGCCAGGAGTCTGAGAAATAAAACTCATGAGCTCCAGGCACATGGTGGCAGACACTATGATGATTGAAGTAGACATCACAGAAGCCTGGGCACAGAAAAATAATAACAGGAAACTAACATCTTAGGCTACACCCTGTCTAGATGTGATAGAGGAAAAGGTAAAAGAGGAGGCATATTCTTAGATGCCAGTTAAGACAATGAGGCAGTGGAGAATAGAAACATCAAAGGAGGTATTGGGGAAATAAAATAGCTATAGGTTTAGCTCACAGCATCCTCATACAGGAACTATGGATGGATGTAATCTATAGACCTCCAGGGCAGTGGGAATATAGAAATAGAAGCTAGGGCCAGAACTTGAAAGGGGTGGCAAAGTGGGATGCAGTGATGGTGGGAGATCTAATGTACCAGATAGTGACTGGGTCATTCAAATGACCAGGAGTTCCAGAGGTCAGGCCTTGCTGCATACCTTACAGGACTGTCTACTGGTGCAGCTGGTTAAGGAACCCACTAGGCTGGTTGCCATTCTAGATGTGGTATTCACCACCTTTGAAGTGGTAGGAGGAGTGGGGTAGGGGATTCACTAGGAGTCCAACAACCATAACTCTATTTCATTTGACCTGGCCTTGGGACAGGTAACCTATCATCAAAGACTCAGTCCTAGATTTCAGAAGGATAGACATTAACTAGATCAGGAGCTGGTTCAGAACAAATTATTCAGAGTGGACAGCATCAGGGATGTGGAATAAAGATGGGGACAATCAGGGTGGCCAGTCTTGTGGCAACAGTCTTACATGAGAACGGTAATCAAAAGAGACAGGTACAAAAGACCATTAATGTTCTCTGGACAGGTCAAGAAAAAAATGACACCCTAAAGGAAATCATTCACCACATACAAGGAAATGCAAGGGAAAAGAAGAATGCAGAGAGTACCAAATGAGAACAAGGTAAATCAAGAGGGTAGTCAGAGAAGCAAGGGCAGACACAGAGCTACACCTTGTTGAGAGGGTCATGAATGGGGAGAATCAGTTCTTTAGATATACTAGGGAGAAAAGAAAGAAGGAGGAGAAATTCTTCAGCTAACAAAGGAGGTATAGTAATTGAGGGGATAAATCAAGTTGCTCAATGAATTTTATTTGATAAGCAAATTAAGTGGCGACTTCATTATACAACTACAACCAAAGCAAACATAGTAACAGTGAGTATAAGCGGCATATGCACATTATAAATACTATTTCATTTATAACACTTGAATTGGTAGTACAACAGTGGACAGAATAAAGATTTAAAACAAGAAATTGCTAGTAATGCCTAAAATTAGCAACATTCTAAACCTATAACCATGTGCGGGAACATAATAATGCTAGAGATAAGGAATGAGACTTAGTCCTAGTTTTGTCAGAGAAAATTAAAATCACTCATTGCTCCTCTACAGTACTTATGTTTAGTGTTTCTTGCAATTAACACATTAGTAAAATAAGAAGGAGCTCTACTACACAAAATACTAAATGCAAATTGTACCAGTGTAATAGTTTTCAAGTACTCAAAGAAGCCATGCAACTGGTTCATACAACATACACAATGGTGTGCTTGCATGGCAGCTCTGTTATGAAACATATGGCACCATGATATAAAGTGTCAAGAGGTTTCAAAACAATCAGACAGAGCATTGAGACAAATAATGTCACTATAGTCCAACTGAGACATGAATAAGGAATTAAGTAGTTGTTTTCTAATAAAGGTATCAGAAGCGCTTTATTCAGAAAAAAGCCACACTTTGTTTTAATTTACCAGATAGATGGGAAACATGGCAATTAACTGAAAGAGTATTGCTAAAAGAATGATTGCATACTTATATGACTCACTAGATGTAAATTTGAACCATCCCTGACAATAATGGGCAAGTTCAAAGAGTTATATGACTGACCCTATTAAAGAGCATCCATTATTTAATTTATTTATTTATTTATTTATTTTCGCATTCAGCAGGAGCTTTAATTGAAAAAGGTCATCCTGCACCTTGTCAAAACTACCTAGACAATAGTCATGACCTTTTCTGGATCTTTGTGGGATGATTCCATATGGCATCATCAGTATAAAGGTAAAGTCTTAATCAGAGCTACAGAAGGTCAGTAAGTCATTAACACACATGGAAAACAAGAAAGGCCCTAACATCAAGTCATGAGGTACTCCTTCTTGGTTAAGATACATTCAGAAAATAATTAATCTACATGAACAACATCATCTACATGAACAAATGTTAACAGGTCTTTAGTTACTTGTGCCTTTTCCAAGCAGTATTTTTGTTTTTCAATGCATTCCCTTTTGAATTTGTAAACCATGGAGCAATTCGTTTGTGGACTTTTATTTATTTTGAATGGTGCATTCGAGGAAGATGTAAAAAATCCCAGGCTGTACACATATATGGTCAAGAGTAAATAAGTGGTAGGTTCACATTTGCCAAGTTCCTTAAAATGCCTGATCTTGAAAATATTTATTGTTTCAAGATTCAATTAGCTATGAAGGACTACTCAATTTATTATTTTGATGAATACAAGACGCATAACAGTGATAGTTGACATCACATGCAAAGACAGAAGAAAGGAATTTAAAGGTGATGTGGTTAAAATAACATTAAGTGGCATATATTTGTTTAGGTCCTGTACAATGGGTCTAGCTGAAAGGTTGACTATTTGAATTAAGTTTAGTGCATCAAATTGATTAGATAACATACGCAGTGGTGCAACATGTCCCAATTCAAATCTCCCATTAGAATCAGTTCTGCATGAGTAAATGGAGCAAGCAATGTAGTTAAATTAGCTAGAGAATCTGTAGGAGTGGATGGATATCTGTAACATGAAGTTAGCACATAGAAAGTTGACTAGTCAACATCCAACTGAAGAACCAGTCCATCTAGTTGTCTTACAACTGATTTTGCCCATTTAAGTTGTACATTAATTTTGTCTTTTATATAAATTACCTCACCACCCCTTTTGGTAACATGTATTGATGAAATAAGTTATAATGGGGTATAGACAAATCAACATCTGATATTTTCTTACATAGCCATGTTTCTGAGATCAGTAAAGCATCAATGCTAGAAGCAGCCACCCAGAAGGGACAGGATCAGATGTGTTTCAGTACAGTAGCTGCTTCTTGTTATTTTTACAGGGTTTCTTGTGGATTTTACTTGGTAGAAGGTTATTTCTTTTCTTTCTTACTACTTCTAAGGGGCTAGCAGGGTATTGTTTTGGGGATGTTGGAAGTTTGAAAACTGGTTTGGTGGCTGCAAGTGGGCTCATTGGTCGGATGTTTCACTGTGTAGCAGGCTGCGTGGTGAAGGCCTATTTCTTCTGATTTAAAACCTATTTGGTGGGGATTTTCTTGGGGCCATTTCTTTGGTTGCAGGGCCTGGAGGGGCAGACAGAGGCTGATACACTCTCTCGAGAGTCGAAGTAGGCCTCTAATCCTCACTATCTCATCCTCCATCCCTACAGCTCTGCTTATTTATAGGGAACACCTGCCCTGCAATTGGAGGAAAAGACTGCAGGTGCAGCTCATGTAGTTCTAGCCACTGGGGATTGGATTCAAAGGCTGGGAGAGAGGAGCTTAGGAGTTGTTCACTTCCCTTATAAGTTTACTGTGCTGTGTGCACCTAGTAACAGGGTTACCAATTTACTGTGGGACTGTATCTAGGATTAGTGGGTGACCTGATTAGTCAGTAGGGTGTATCTTGGACTAGTGGGGAATGGTGGCTCACCCAAGGAAACCTACTTGGAGGGGATGGGACTACATGTCATTAGGGCCGGCATCTTTGGGAGTGTGGTGGGGTGCACAGGGTGTGGGGCAGCCATGATACTGGACTGGGCTTGGAAGTTCAGTGGTTGCCCAGTGTGCTACCAGCTGGCACAGTTTAGGAGGAGGTTGTGGGATTAGGAGACAGCTGGGGAAGGGGAGGTATGGTTGGGGAAGAGGGCAAGGGATCTCCCACTGGGTTGCACCAAGCATTAGGGGTGGGGCATAGGAAAGGAGTGCAGGAGAATACTCTGGGGTCCATGCCAGGGACCCTGGCAGAGGGAGCCCAAAGGAGGACACTACCAAGGAAGCAGGCAGGTAACTGGGGACCCTTACAAAGGGGGTCAGAGGGACAACATTCTTAGAGAAGTAGGCAGATGGTGGGGCTGGACAGAAGGAAGCAAGGTGGGGAGGTGGATCGGACCTTGTGCTCAGTAACCGCTTCCATTCTCTTCTTTGCTTGAGGATGAGGGATGATGTAGCCATGACAGGTGTGATTAGAGAGATGGAAAGGGAGTGGGGGCAGGAGGGGGCTGGATAGCAGGAGGAACAGGGGGAACCTGGAATGCAGGAAAATGGGGCAGCAGTGGATCAGAGCAGGAGGGACAGGGGGAGGGAGAAAAGCGCAAGGAGAAGGACCAGTTGGGAGAAAGGGCAAGGAGAAGGACCAGAAGTACAAGGAGGATACAGTAAAGGGAGCTGAGGCCAGGCCAGGGGAGCACGACAAGCAAGGAGGAATGAATGGAGACAGGAAGGAAGGAGGATGAGCCAGGCTAGTTTAGCAGATGGGGAGAAGGACCAGTCTGAAGCAGTGAGGGGGAGTTAGCGAGGCACAGAAGGATAGTCGGGAGGAGGAGAGGCATAGGATTGGAGAAAGGGGTGACCAGTGTAAATGAGGGGTGGCATGTGGCACCCAGATAAGGAGGAACAAGAGTCGGCTGGGTGGAGGGGCTGGTGGAAAGGATGAAGGACATGGAAGAGGGGAAAATGGAGGAAAAGGAGCAGTCAGAGTGCTCCTGTTGGGGATCTATGATCGGGTATCAAATGGGATAGGGAGGGGAAGCCTGGCCAGTTAGAACAAAATGCTTCCCTGGACTAACAGTGCACAGGGCCAAGCATGAGGTATATCAGCTGGCAAAGGATTGTGGGGTTCCCAGGACATACTAGTCCACCTGGGTACAAATAACATTGAGAGAAATAGTGAGCTAGAGACACAGGCAAGGTTCAGGGAGCTAACCAGGGTCTGTCATGACATAGGGTGCATGATTTCCTTCTCAGAAACCCTGCCGGTGCCAAGGGCTAGTGGGGAACACAAGGAAGATTAGGGAGATAAACCAGTGGCTCAGGGAGTGGTGTGGAGGCCAGAGGGTATGGAGTTGATGGGGGATTGGGGAGACCTGGGAGGTGAGGAGCTGTATGCTAGAGATGGGCTCCATCTCAATTTGGAGGGAGGGAATCCTTAAGTTTAAAATAGAGGTTCATCGGTGAAAAGTGGGGCTTAAACTTGTGAAAGGGGAGGGATGGGAGAAAAGGCTGTCGAGGGGGTCCGATAAAGGAGGGACTCTATCTCCACCACCCTGGTGGAGCTGGAGGAATGGAAAAGTCCGACTGGTAAAGTGCAGACCAGGGGAAAACAGAATCCCACGGGAACATGAGCAGGGTAATGGAAGTATAGGGAAAGGATGAAAGGTAGTCCAGCTAAATGCCAGGAGCTTGGGCAATAAAATGCCTGAGCCCAGGTGATGCTAACTGAGGGAGTGGTGGATGTGGCAGTGGTCACTGAGACCTGGGCCACCACAGGACATGACAGGGACCTGAACCTGGAGGGTTACACTATGTTCAGGAAGGACAGGGGAGGGAAAGGAAGGATGGGTAGCAATAATGTCAAAACTGCATTGGCATAGGGGAGTAGAGGAGGCAGAGGGAATGGTGGAGGCGACTTGGGTCACCTTGATAACAGGGGGGAGCAAGAGAGTAAAATAGGAGTGGTGTATAGACCCCTGCACTGGTGGAGGAGCTGGAGGAGAGTCTGGTGGCAGATGTTGGGAGACACTGCAGATTGGGCAGGGGGGTGGTGGTGTTGGGGACTTAAACATGCCAGGAACAGACTGGAGACTATGACATCCTCCTGGCCAGGAACAGAGGTTGTTGGATGTCTTTCAAGGTGCGTTCCTAACTCAGCAGGTGGGGAACTGACCAGGGAGGTATGGGTACTGGATGTGGTCCTGGCAGACAGTGACCAGATTGGGGTCCTGGAGTAAGGGACCCATGGCAGGGAGTGACCATGCTACGGTCTGGTTCTGCCTGGACCTAGGAGGGTAGAAGGCTGCACAAAGGCGGAGGTAACTGACTTCAGGGGGCGGATTTTAAGAAAATGGGAAGGATCATAAGGAGCATTTGGATGTGACTGGGTCAGACATGGACACTGACAGTAGGTGGGAAATAATCAGGAGGGGTGCAGGATGCTACCAGCACCTGTGCCAGAGTAAGACAAAAGTGTGGTGGGCCCGAAAACCCTGCTGGTGGACCAGGGAGGTCCAGGAGGTGGTGAGGAGAAAGAAGGCTAGCATGGCAATTCAAGAGCTCAAGGAGTGAAAGGTTCGAGGGAGTACGAACTGATGGCTAGAAGGGCCACTAGGGTGGTGAGGGCGGCTAAGGCAAGGAAGGAGCAGAACCTGGCCAGAGAAATTAGGAGAGGGAACAAGGGTTCTTTAGATACACTGGAGAAAAACGAAGGGTGAAGGGCAGATTAGCAGAGATTAAAACAGGGAGAGATGGGCGCAAGACCGGGGGAACAGGCTGAGGTACTAAATGAGTACTTCACTTCCATTTTCATGATACGGAGGAGGGTGGGGACCCTTACTGATTGGCGGGTCTGGGGAGAGGGAGGCATCACTGGCAGGGGGAAGGCTAAGCAGGGAGAAGAGGTAGCAGAGGTGGAAATCACAGCACAGAGAGTGAGAGCCCTCAGGTCCTTAAGATGGAGAAAGCATCGGGCCAGATAAATTACATCCAAGAGTGCTGAAGGAACTTGTGGATGTCCGGCGGAAACCCTGGCAGAGCTTTTACCATCTCTCTGAGGACAGGGTGGGTGCCCCAGGACTGGAAGGTGGCACATGTAGTGCCTATCCACAAGGGGGATCAAGGGAGGTGGCAGTAACTACAGGCCTGTCAGTCTGACATCGGTGGTGGGAATGGTGATGGAGGACATTGTCAAGAGAGGCTGGGGGACCTGGAAAAGTCAGGGTGCCTGGGCGATAGACAGCATGGATTTGTCCCAGGGAAGTCATGTCAGACAAACCTTGTGGAGTTCTATGACTGTGTGACGAGTTCCTTGGACCTGGGTATACCAGTGGGCGTCCTCTTTCTAGACTTCAGCAAGGCATTTGACTCTGTTCCTCATGAGGGCCTGTTGGATAAGCTGAGAGAAATGGGGTGGGAAACCAGATGATCAGATGGATATACAATTGGCTCCAGGACAGGACCAAGAGGGTTATAGTTGGCGGGATAGTCTCATCCCCAGGGTGTCATTAATGGGGTCCCACAGGGATCAGTCCTTGGGCCCTCCTGTTCAACACCTACATCTCTGACATAAGGACAGGTATCAGGAGTGAGATGAGTCTCTTTGCAGATGACTCAAAACTGGGGACAGTGATGGATGTGGGTAGGTGAGGTGGCCTACAGGGGGACCTGGATGCTCTGGAAAGATGGTCTAGAAAGTGGAAGCAGAGGTTCAATGAAGGGAAAGTAAGTTACTGCACTAGGGGCCAGAAACCCTGGCTAAGTGTATACCCTGGGGGAGGGAATGCTACAAGTCTCGATGGCTGAGAGGGACCTGGGGATGGTGGTGGATGTCAAGATGAACAATTTGGAGACTTGGAGAGCAGCAGCCAAGGCCAACAGGATGCTGGGATACATCGCTGGGGATTATCTCCAGAAAGAGGAAGTGATACTCCCTCTGTATAACTGCTTGGTGAGAGCCACACCTTGAGTACTGCATGCAGTTTTGGAGGCCACACTTAAAGAGTTACATTAAACTCCTGGAGAGGGTCCAGAGGAGGGCAACCAAAATGATTTGGGGCTTGGAGGACCAGGACCTATGGGGAGAGGCTCGAAAGAGCTAAATATATACACATTGAAGAGAGAAGGGATCAGGGGACATGATAGAGTCTTCAGGTACATGAAGCGGGTAAATAGGGGAGGGAACAGTCAGGGTGCTTTGAAGGAAGGAGGGGGGCAACTAGAGGGTATAGAGGTGGAAGCTGGAAGGGGGAAGATTCAGGGGAGAAAGGAGGAGGTGCTACTTCACTGAGAGGGTGGTGGAGCCATGGAATGCACTGCCTAGGGGGCTGATGGAGGCAGAGACGTTTGATGGGTTCAAGACAGGGTGGAGAGGTACAGGGAAGGGTTCTGGAAGCAAAATCCAGTGCAGCGAGAATATCCGGAACTGGGAAGGAGAAGCCAGAGAAGGCGAGGGTGGCAGCAAGGTCAGCTCCCAGGGTGGGGGCTGACCAAATGAGCAGAACACGAAAGATCATTAGAGCCTATTCTGCTGGTATTTTAGTATGTTAGTATGTTAGTAATATAAACCTTTAAATAATCAAGCTTTGGAATGAGACTTCTAACATTATTTGAAAAAAAAACATTGAATTATGTTGAGAAAATTTCACAAAACAGAAATTGTTTTACATTTAGGGCTGGATTAGCTTTAACATTTCAGAGGACCATACAAAATCAAAATACATTTTCTCGTGAAAGGCAAAAATATTTTTGAACATCTATATAAATATTTAGATTGCCAGGCAGTAGGTAGCGTAAAAAGTATAAGTGCAAGCAACTCTACATGAAGACCAGTCTTTATTGCTAGATGATTGAGAGAAGCATACATATACATTTGCAGGAAAACTTAATTTTTTAAGTGGTTCGCCCATTAAAAATTAGCCATATGCAGGCCATCGTCCACATGCAATTGTATGGTAATTGCTTGAGGAACCACTTAATAACAGTATTAAAAGCATTTTGTTAAAAACTAATAATTAATACTTTGACAATAGAAAAGAAAATACAATTTTAAAGGCCTCCTTACCTAAACATCTTACTAGTGATTCCCACCACTCCTGCAGGAGCACTTATTCAGAGTTCCACTCTGTGGAGTTCCCCTAGTGCATAGTCTCTCATTTTAAAATTTTAATGCCCTGCCCCTGCTCCACGATGAAGTTGCCTCCTGATGCAGGAAAACCCAGTCTGACAGTTGCCACTGTGTCTGTCCAGTCAACTGTTTGGAAAATGTAACAGTAGAACAGGAAAAGGCTGGAAGTTGACGTAGAGAACTCATACAGGAGCAGGATAACAGGTTAGTGGAGCTTTTCCTGTTACTCTCTGTGTAGTTTTCATTTTAAAGTTAAGATGCCTCTCTTACCCAATGATGTTGCCTTCCTGCTGCCTGTAGACCAGGATCAAATATTGTCACCTTGTTGGTCCAGTCAGCTGTTGCAGAATGTAAAGGCAGGATGGGGAAGCTGGAAGTTGGGGTGGACAGACACTGGGCAAGCTAGCAGGTTAGTGGAGCTGTTCCAATTTCTCTCTGCATGGCTCTTGCTTTAAAGTTCTGATGCCCTCCTCCTCAATGATGTCACCTGCCTGTCACTGGTAGACCAGGACCAACTGCTGCTACTAACCCAGCTCTCATTTTAAAGTTCTAATTCTCCTGCCCCTCCTCCTTGATGATGTCACCTGCCTGCTGCCAGTAGACTTTGACTGACTGTTGCCACCATGTTGGTCCATTCAGCCATTGGAGAATGTATGGCGGAACAGGGGACAAGTCTGGAAGTTGGGGGGAGAATAGACACTGGAGCATGTTAGCAGATTAAAGGAGCTGTTCCTGTTAGTCTCTGCATGACTCATTTTAAAGTTTTGATGGCCCACCTCCCTATCATGTTGCTTGCCTGCCACTGGATGATGATCAGAAAACAGCCATTCTTAATAACTACCTCTGTTTTGTATTCCCAAGGAAGAGAGGACTTCTGCTAAGTGTGGTATTAAAGCACTGCAAGGGATCCCTGAGATGAGGCAGCAAGTATGTATCAGTAAAAGGGTTCAGAAAGGCTAGCAAACTTTAAAGATAGACAGCTAGTGCGGAAGGGATGCATCCAGGGTGCTCAAAGAATTGGCATAGAACAATCTGAACTCCTGGTGGGGCTACTTACTATTTCAGTTCAGACAGGGGTAGTTTCAGTACACTGGGTGGTGAGTGTATGCAGTCATGTTGCATGGGGGGCAAGGAACAACCAGTTAACTACAGACCTGTCAGTCTTACATCTATTGTAGGTAAACTATTGGTTACACTAGTCAAAGAGGACCTTGTAGACTACTTGGATAGCAGTGATTCCAGGATTATGAACAGCACAGGCCATGACAGAGAAGTTCTTGTCAAATCAACCTGATAGTATTCTTTGACTGGGTAATGGGGATAGTGGATAAGGGCCACACTATAGACTTTTCCACTTCAATTTCAGCAAGGCTTAATTCAATGCAGCACAAAAGGTTGCTGAAGAAACTAAAGGATCTGGGTGCAGTGAAGGACACGGTTAGATGGGAGAGAAACTTGTTGGAAGGGAGACAGCAGAGGGTTGTAGTTAATGGAGTCAAATCAGAAGAGGGACAAATCAGAAGTGAGGGAGGTCACCCATGTGGTGCAACAAGGATCAGTCCTGGGTCTAGTTGTTTACAATATAATCACATGTGACAAGAGAGAAGGCATCCAGAACAAGATGTGTTTATTTGAAGATTACACTAAGCTCTGTGGCAGGTTAGACAATGAGCAGTGAGTTAGGAGATGCAGAGATTTGCAAAGCTATAAGATTGTCAAAGTTTTGCAGTTGAAATTCAATGCTACAAAGTGCAAAGTTATGCACCAAGGAAGAAGATCTCTAGGACACAGTATTAGATGGGGGGCAGTAAAGTGGGCATAACCTCTGAGGAAAGAGATCTAGAGGTCATCATCAATGACTTCTTAATCAAGCCAGTATAACATGGTCTAGAAGTAAGGCAAAAGGATGCTGGGGTGTAGAGAGGGTATTGACAGCAGACAGAAGAAGGTATGGATCAGTGGTGAGGCTCCAAATGGAGTACTGTGCCAGCTGTGGAGTCCTCAGCTGAGGAAAGATAAGGACAGACTGTATACAGTGCAATGTAGTGATCAAAATAATTCAGGGTCAGCAGGAAGATCTTATGAGGATCAAATCAAGGTACTGGACATGTACTTGCTGGAGGCCAGATAAGAGAAGGAGATAGGATAGAAATCTTAAATTTTCTGAAAGAAATGAACAAGGCAAACTGTGAGGAACTATTTAGCATAAGTACTGTATCAAGAACACGGGGCATGAGTGGAAACTGGAGATTCAAAATGGTAGTAAGAAGTTTTATTTTTAAAAATTGTGGTGTAGCCATGGCAGATTCTATCAACTGATGTGGTGGGTGTCAAAAACTACAAATGGTTTTAAACATGGCTGGACAGAGTGAAGAGCTTAGTGGTTGCTAAAGGTGGTACCGGTAGGCTGTATATGGGGTGAAGAGTGTGTTAGAAACCTGTATAGACAGGTCATAGGTTTATTAGGGTTTAATGGATGGATGGATTAAAAGGCATTTTTCTGCAACCTTTGTCTATATATCTAATTCCTTTTTTGATGTTACAAAATGAGGTAAAAAGCAGGCTGCAACACAAATGCTCAGTGTTTCATAACACACTGTTGCTTTCAAAGAGCTGCAATGCCATTTAGTTGACTTTATATTATAGCACAATCTCTGAAAGTGTCAGTTTTGCATATTACCTGACAGAATTTGTAATGTTCACAAGAAAAATGCCTACTCGAGGCAGTATAGCGCAGTGGTTTAAGGCTCTGAGCTGCAAATCTGGTGACATCCAGCAGACCAGACTGGGGTTTGAATCCCACAGCCCCCACTTGCATACTGTGTGACTCTGGGCAAGTCACTTAACTTCCTTGTGCTCCCAGGTCGCACCTGGAAACAAGCTTTGGCTTAGTGTGCCTTTCCTGGTTAAACAATTTCCCCTCTCCTCCCTCCCCACTGAAGCTGGGCAATCAACTGAGTCTAGAAACATAGAGAATTTGACGGCAGATAAGGACTGCTTGGCCCACCAGTCTGCCCATTTCCTACCTAATGGATAAGCTGCAGATCCTAGTTAACCAGCAGCCTACTTCTTTCTACCCCCACCCCTAGAATTGCCTTATGGCTGTCCCATGCATGCTTGAATTCAGTCACTGTTTTGACTCCACAACCTCCTCCGGAAAGCCATTCCATGCATCCACAACCCTCTCTGTGAAAAATACTTCATTACATTACTTCTGAGCCACCCCCATCTTCAAATTGTGCCCCTTGTTCTTGCACACCTCTTTTTTGAAAGATGCTACCCTCTTGGACTTTGTTGATTCCCTGAGGTACTTGAACATTTCTATCATGTCCACCCTCTCCCTCCTTTCCTCAAGGCTATACATATTAAGCTCCTTTAGTACTGGCTGTGTTTGATGGTTGAAACATATGGACTATGTTGTCCCTAATATTGGGGCCTCTGCAGTACACAACACATGGTTTTTCTTAAGTGGCTTTTCCAAAAACCATGTGAAGTTAAAGTATGCCAATTAGACTCTAGAATTTTCTAGGTGGCCTGCCTGAGCTAAATAGCTAGTCACAAAATTCATTCTGCCATTATTTTGATTATCAGATCTCCTATTAACACTTCTGCCAGATAGATAGTACCTCTCTCTGCCCTTTTGATCTGCTGTTTGCCTGCATTTCAGAATAACAACATTATTTTATCCCATGCCTTAACCTCTGTTCTAATTCTTTAGGTGTAGCAACATAGTCATTTTCCATACTATAATTGTATTTTGAGTGCAAAATTGGCTTGTCAGGATATTGTCTATGGTGTGGTAAGGGAAAAAAATGTCTAAACTTTTTAAAAATTGCTTTCTAAGGACTTCCTATAGAGAACTGTGTATACACAATTTTGTCCATCATTAGAAATACACAGATCAAAAATCTGATGAAGTGCAAATCATAGTTCACTGCAAATTTCAGATTTATATTGCTGGCTTGTAAATATGCTCACAAAATCCATAAGTTATTCCTTGTCCCTTGCCACACCAAAACAATATCATCAATGTAAAATCTGTACAATCCAGCCCTGTGATAAATGGATTGCTGATGTATTCTTTCACTACTGCATCCTCCCATATGAGAAGGTAAATATTTGCATAATTGGGGCAAAATATACCCAAATACAGTTCCTTTGATTTAAAAGTAGTGGGACCTCATAAACATTAATGTGATACAGTTTAACACTTTTAGAAAGCAAATAAATTTAATTTGTTCCTTTGAATAGTTCTCAAAATGAATTATTGCTTCATGTAAGACATTAATACTTCTCTGATGAAGGATATTCTTGTACAACATCAAAGGTCACCATGTACCGATCTTTTTGACACACGTTACTATTGTCCAGTGTCCATGGGATATCAGTTGTATCCTTGATGTAGGATCCAAGCAGATGAACAATGGCCTCTATATATGTGCAACATATTGGGCCAATCACTGATGAGACACCTAATACTGGCCAACATTGCATGACACAGAGTATTCACAGGACACTTATGTACCTTTGGCAATGTGTATCCAGTTGTCCATAGTGGATGTTGTTCCAAAAAACAAAACACTAACACTCTTGAGAATTAAATGGTTGGAAAAGCAATGTCAATACACATATCAATATCTTTTTTAAACAACATTGTTGGATCTGACACAAGTCTTGTGTAAAATTCACTATTTTCCATCTGTGAAAGCAATTCTGTGGTATTTTTCCGTATCCATTACTACAATTTCCGCCCCTATCTGTGGGTTTAAATGTTATTTCCTTATTATTCTGTGAACCTACTAATGCATGATATTTAGATGTGGAGCAATTAACAAATGTGGAATGTACTTACTGGCAAAAGTCTGCATAAATCTTGTTCACACATTTTAAATGTTGTCACTGTGTGATTTACAGGTGGTATCAATCTTGATTTTGGTTTGAATTTTATTACTCTTTGGGCTTCTGATTAACTATCACATCTGCCACAGACTATGTTGTAATCATAGATATGTGCCTCCATCTGTAGCTGATACCCCGTGTTACTATTACTGTTATTGTGAAAGGCACTAAGATTAGTAGCCAAATGATTTTTCAAAGTCCACAAAAGTTTCAGCTATTTATCTTGTGAGTAGGTTCATAGCTCAGGCATCTTTATGAAACACTGTTCTCAATGTCACTTGAGGTGTAATTTTATTTTTTATTATTTATAATCTGTTAACTGGGTAGGACCAAGAGCATTAGATGCCCATTATCAAGGGACTGGCGATGTAAACATGAGCAACAATGTTGACTAATATGCAATATATCCATGTACACAGTAATCATGTGACATTATATTTGCACACAGACAAGTCCAAACAGTACTTTTTAACATCATTTTAAACATATTCTGTGAAATGATAAAATGCAATGAGACTGAGCAGATCAGGAGACAGAATGGCGGCCAGCATCAGTCATGAAAAATAAGTTCTGGCTAGAGCCGATAGAGCTGTGAAGCACTACCAAGTGATGAAAGTTACACATATGTGTAGAAATTATTCAATGCCCAGGTGTAACTTGGCCATATGTTTGAGGTGTTGCACCAAATTTTCAACATGGCCATTTTTGGACCCTCCTCATGAACAGTGCCTGTGTCATTTTGTTTAATTTTCCTGAAAGGTGATTGCGCAGAGCAAATGAGCTATTATGTGCCACAGGTGCAAAACACATTTTGGGCAGGTTGTGGAAAATGACAGCTACACTGCTGCAAAGGAGGTGTGCAAAATGGCAATGTTAAAAATGTGGAGTGAAAATATTAAAATTTAGCTTACAGTCAGCAGAAGCGGTAGAAACTGCTAAATGCAAGAATATAATGCAGTCATTTTGAATTTTTCACCAGGTTTGTAAAATGGGCATTTTGGGACCCCACATCTCAAGAACAGTGGCACTGTCATTTCATGATTTAGTACCGAAGGTGATTCTGTTCCGTGACCAGGAAATCACCTTTCAGGACGACAGTAATCAAAATGACAATGACAGTTTTCATGAGTTGTGTTCCAGAACCCCATGTTGAAAATTTTGGGCAAAATTCAAAAAATGGCAGAGATATCAGCATAAGTTGAAATCCCCATTGAATAGCTGTATAGCACACATACCTTTAATTATTCAGTTCACGGCTGAGCTTTGAAAAGTGCAGACATGTCCTGGTCCAGAGGAGATGACAGCACTGACTACCGAGGTAAGAATGGGGTAGGGAGGTGTGGAGGTGGGTGTGCACAGTGGGAGGGTGGGAGGGAAGGAGACCGAGCGACAATGAGGGACCATTTTGGTTTCACAGGGAAACAAAACCGACAATGAGGGACCATTTTCATTTTACAGCAAAGGACAAAATTCAGCACACTGGGTGGCCCCAGTGTGCTACAGGAATGCTGACATGGGGATTGGGCACCCCAGTGTCGGCACATAACGGGGCAGGGGCACCGGCAGGAAAATAAACTCGACGAGGACCATTTTCTATTTTACAGAAACAATGCAAATTCCTCACAATGGAGTCCCAGTGTGCCATATAAGATGGCCATGACTTCGGGAGGGAGCACAAAACAGTGAATGGTATAGTGCCATACACAATATGGCAGCACCGCACATGAGCATGACTGCATGCATGTGACTCAGGTGCATGCACATTGCACTCATTGTATTGCAGAACTAACAGCCAACATAGTGAGGCTGTTAATCCATACACCAACTGTGGTGGAGGGCTTTCAGCCCCATTGGACTTTCAGAAGGATACTTCCAAAAGTCCAATGGGAGAGGTTGTGAGATCAGCCAGAAAAGTGAAAAGCTCTCAGGAAATGGCTGTAGACTCCTTCCACTGCCCTAAAACATCTAATTTGGACTGAGAAACATCTAAACTGTAATGTGTGAGGCAAAGGGTTTGCAAAGAATGTCATGATGACCAAATCTGTGGCTGGAGGCAGCAAATCTACATACTGAATTGTATGGATTTTAAATTCTTTGCAAGTCAGTGATATTAGTGATGGCATACATTGAAGCCTGTAGTTTACTAATTACAGGAATAGGGACTGAGATAAGACTATTTTAGAGTGAATAGACAAACACTTTTTAACTTAAAAAGCTGACTCAGGCAGTATGTACTGACTTAATCAGAGTGGAGATGTTTTATACAAGAGAGATTCTGGGCTATAGCAAAACTGAGATACTTGAAACTGTCCACTTTCTCAACAGAAGTGCCACTCCAATCTTTAATTAAGTCTGAGGGTATAAAGAACTTTGTTTTTGTTTTGTTCTAAAAGCATAAACTTGGTTTTATCAACATTCAGTAAAGGACATTTCTTTTGTGTGTGATCTTTTACCTCCCCACACTCCAGCGTCCACCTCTCCTTCGGGCTGCCTAGTGCTTCCATGCCCTGGCATTCCTCTTCTGGAGCTCACCCTCTCACACACACATTACAACCAACCCCTGAGTTGTCCTGGTGTATCCCATCACTGGGCAGGTCTCCCTTCTCTAAGGGGAAGGCACCGGGTGGTATAGATCCCCAGCACACTATTTTTCTGTGGTTCAGGGTGCTGCTGTGGTGGAGGATGCTCCCAGAGGTTCTGGGGAACATGGAGCATGGAGGCCGTCATCCAGTGGCACTGAAGCTGTTTTCTGGCTTTCTAGGTCCCTTCTGTGCCGCTATGTGTGAGTACCCCTGGTCTCCACCAGGGCCACAACAGAGCGGAGCTACCCCTGAAACCCTCCCCATGACAGGAGAGCAGTCAGTCAGATGCTCGATCCTCTCCTTCCCCTGCCAGCCCCGGTGCCCGAGTCCATTCCCAAACCCAGGTCACCGGCATGGTTTGAGAGAAGGACATTTTTAATAATCATTTGTGTACCAACTCAAAGTCAAGCTATAAATGTCTGGGTATATCACTGACATTAGATAGCCTTCTGTACAAAGCAATATCATCCACATAAATGACAATTCAGGATTCAGAGCTATAGAAAATATCAACTAGATTGTTCAAGAAAACACTAAACCAAAAAGGTCTGGGGAGAATTGACCCTGGGGTACTCTGGTAGTGATTTTGATGAGTGGAGGAGAAAATGAATTCCAAGAGACTGATTGAGATGTCAGTCAAGAAATTGGAAATCAGGATTCTACAGATGAGATAGACCATGGTCCCAAAGTCTGGCAACAGGTGACCATGGTACATCAAATATAATGTTTTGGGAAGATCCAGGAAGAGTGTTCTAGCTGTGTCACTATTATCCAAGGCCCCATGAAGATCATTAGTGACTTTAAGCAGATCTGTGAGCATTATGTGACAATCTTGAAAACTATACTGGTATGGTGTTAGCAAATTGTCAGAATCCAGGAACTCCTTAAATTGGTCAAAACATAATCCTCTGAAGGACCTTGACAATGGGGCAAGAAAGGATATTGTTCAATAGTTTTGTCTAATTTTCACTCTCCTGATTTAAAAATGGGGACCACAGTTGCCTGTTTTACAGTCTCGGGACCACACCAGCAGGTAGCTAATGAACAGTTGTGCAAAGTGCACAGAAGATTAGCCAGTACATTGAGAACCAAACAAAGAGTTTAGATCAATATTGTCTAGTCTCATTTTAGTTGTATGTTTATATGCATAAGGTACTTTAAAGTTTCATCTGCAGTTAGTGATCTAAATTAAAAATCAACATCTGGACCACCCAGCTAGTCCTAATCTACTCAAGATCTAACAGATCAACCAACAAGCAATATGTGTGGCTCCACAGAAGTAGAACTGAGCATTCTGCCAATTTCAATCAGATTTGTCAGGTTACCTTGCTCAGTAGTCAGAAATGATATTGCTGTGGAACTGGTCTTTCCTTGAGATTGTTATAGTGTTTGTAAATGTGCCTGTTGCCCAATTGAAAATTTAAATACTAATTCCTTTGGGTCTTTGACACAATTGTTCACATTTATTCTTTTTCTTATTAACGCAACATTGGATGTGTATATTGTTTCCAAAAACTTTCCAGACAAGGAGTAATGCATTCCCAACATGTATTTTTAGTACATTAGTGAAGATAGAGGCAAAGTGAATACAAACCCTGTTAAATGCATGTATAATATAAACCAACATCAAATCTACCAAGGGGTGATGTGCAAAAAGACCTGTCGATCTGTGAAACAGCATTCCTGAACTGACTAATGTTCAAATTAGAAATGGATCTGGAGGTAACATGTAGAGAGAGGAAACAAGGCCTGCAAATACTCCAGTCGTAAGTAACCAGAGAATGATTACTTAACCTATCGGGTAAAGGTTGAGCTTGAGGGATATGCTCTGGTCTAGAAATGACTATCTATTCTATTAGGGACTCAGTGCTAGTCTTATAATTTAGTCTGGTATCTGAGGAAATCACTTTGTTAATGTTCAAGCTCTCAAGTTGATCTATACATCTAGAATCTACTTTAACAATTCAATAAATATTGACATATCCCAAGAGAAGGATTTCATTTGTGTTGAATTTGAACTGCTTGAACTTGGACAATAAAGCAGGTATATCCTCAGAACAGCCTGCAGGAATGTAAAAATTAGCTAATGATAGGTGGTTGGCATGCCCCGAACATAACACAACAGAAAGAAAGTCACAGGATGAGTAAGTATTAGTAAAATCATCAGCCACCACAGAAAAACAAAACTTGTAATAGGTTGGCTGGTCACTAAAACTTGATTCAAGTAATTTGCACAAAAACTTTGGCAAAATTCACGCTTTTTACTGCAAAGCACAAAATTTGTTGGCAAAGTGCCAAGTTTCACATTTTGCAGCAGAATTCACAAAATTCATGGCAGCAAAATTTGTGAAATCGCTCAGTGAAATCAGCGAATTTCACAGACTTCACACATCTCTAGTCATGGTTTCTTGTCCAACACCAAGATTGGTCTCATACTTAAAATGCTGACACCTGAGTGCAGTATTAAGGGTGCTGTACTGCTGGGGTGTGCTATCCCTTGGATGAGACATTAAACCAAGGTCCCTTCTGCCCATTCTGCAGCTGTCCTGGTGGATGTCCATGTGGAAGTAAAAGAACCCAGGGCATTCTTCGCATAGGGAACATCCAGTGTCCTGGCCAATATTCTCCTTCCCATAAAACTGGTTCATGTTATTGTCCAGGCTGTGTGTGTGGGTGCTGATGTGTGATATGGCAGCCACTACACACTCAGTCACTTCACTGCCAGTCTAGCATAGCTGGTCAAGTGCTTTAGGATACATTGTATATGAAAGCACTATATGAATGCTGCTTCTTCTTCTTCTTCTTCTTCTTCTTCTTCTTCTTCTTCTTCTTCTTCTTCTTCTTCTTCTCCTTCTCCTTCTCCTTCTCCTTCTAGTGTTTGTCCCGTTTTTGTTCAGTATTGATTTTGGATTGTTACTGTTTTATCATATTATATAAAAAGAACTAAATTACTGTATGGTTCATTTAGGCATTATAATAACCTGTACTTTAACATTTTGTTTGATGTTTCAGCAAAGAACTAACAAGCCACTAATTTTTTTCAGTCTGGACTCCTGATTCTCCAGTGGGAGGTCAGCCCAGTACCCTGCCTGCTGCTCCCCATGCCCATGCTTACCTCTCCTATGGTCACTATTGGCAAGCCCTGGCTTACCCCCAGTCGAGGCCACAGGAGAGAGACCCCCAGTGGACAAAGGTGGCAGTGGGGATGGCAGCAGAGCCAGGTGTGATGCTCAGGGGCTGGTTTACATGCAGCTGGAGCCCTAGAGAGTGAGGGATGTGCAATGACAACCAGCATCTGCCCCAACCCCTTAGTATTGGGGCCTGCTGCGGTGGTACCTCTGGCCTCCTCCAGGGTCCAGGAAGTGGCAGACATTCTCCCCCTCTCCACCCTGGAAGGAGGCAGTCAGGATGTTTGATCCTTCTCCCCAGCCAGCCCTCTGACCCCGGGGCCATTCTCCAACCAGGTTGTTGGGTTTATAAGCGGAAATTCAACCGCTGAGCTGGTGGGCTGGCTTAACAAGCCACTATAATGTTTTAAGCTATTTGAACTTGTCACTTCTCTACTAGTTGCTAGCAGTTTTCAGTTGGTTTGGTGGTGGTGTGCGTGCATGTGTGTGTGTGTGTATGTGTAATTGTCATTGTATCTAGTGTCATTAGTTGTTATTGTCTTCACCTGTATGTTGTATTGAGTTGCACTATGAAGTCCACTTGATGACACTGCAGCTCCTGAAAAGCAACATTACGATGTGAAATGTTGAGCATTTGTGCTGCAGCTTGCTGATTCTTGCATTTGCAGCAATAAAGAAGCCCATACAGCACTTTAATATTGTCTCAAGACTAGATTTATACTGATGTGTTGGAAGCTTGATTTTTAATTTGTAGTCTGATGTCTTTCAGATCTCCATTCAATTCTTTGAGCTAGTGTTTTTGTTTTTGTCAACAATAAATGTGACCTTTTAATTGGACATGGGTAAGAAGCTGTGCTACTGTCCATACTGCTTATAAATACAAGTCTTTTGAGAGCTCCAGTAAGAAATTCATAAGAAAAATCAGAGCCACCTTGCTTGATGATAACCACCAAAACTGGGTAAGCCAAAAGGACTGGTGGATACAAGGACCTTATTAAAAGATACAGGGCTATTGGGTTTCTGATGAATATAAGCCAGTATTCTATAAATTCAGTGACTGGTTTAAATCAACAGCACACCACTAATGAAAAAGCCTTGTAATATATTATCCCCATCCCATATACTGTAGAGGGATATCAAGCACACTAATGTTTGCCGTTAGACCATGGTGGGGCTGGTCCTATCCTTAGCAGTTTTAAAATACTAATGACCACAGTTCTGGGTTGGAATAACTATATAAACCCAGAATCCTATCTCCAGTAGCTGGCACAGGTCCATCTACTCTCTATACACTTGCCAGCATTATTTTACCCCACTCTACTCCCTTTCAGATACATCAATGTTTCTGTATCCCTTGGATCCATTTGTAGGGTTGTCAGTCTATATGGTCATCATCAGGCAGCATGGAATAAAATATCTGTCTGCTTCCTTTCAGAACTATCTATGACTCCATTTCTGTTTGCGGCACTAAGACTACCTACCCCACCCCACTCCCAGGGAACAGGTTTAAGTTTTTCCTTGGTCTGGCTAGGAGGTAAATTTAGAAAATGTATTTTTAAAATGGAGAGGACTCCTTTGCTTCTGGCACAAGGCACAGAGCACAAAATCTAGCCCAAGGAGTAGAACTACCTGCTCCATGGCTCAATAATGTCCTTAATAAACTGCTGTAAAACATCCCTGAACCTGACTGGGTGGTTACATAATGTGTTTTGTTGTGGTGAGGGGATCAAACAACTAATACCTACATGCAGCTGAATACATTTAAGTGTTTTCAGTATTCAATGGCTGACTGTGATTTTATGCACACCATAAAAGAAAACCATAGTGATATTATTTGTCAATCTGTTTAAAACTCCTGCACTTCTTATTTTGGACTGTACATATGCTACATATATTATACATTCTGTTTATACCTATTGTAACAGTTCTCTAAAACTGTCATTGTCATTCCTTGTATTGTTTTTCCTTGTATTATTTACTGGTTGTATTCTCCCAGGTTGTGCCTGAAAATAGGCAAGCTGTTTAGTTCACCCTACCTAGTCAACAAAACTAACTAACTAACTAACTAACTAACTAACTAACTAACTAACTAATGACTATTCAACAAATCAACAGAGACAGGGTGGTTCCAGAGGACTGGAGGAGGATGAATGTAGTCCCTCTACGCAAAAGTGGGAATGGGAAGAGGCTGACAACTACAGGCCAGTCAGCCTGACCTTGTGGTGGGAAAATGAATTGAGTCACTGCTAAAGGAAAGGATTGTGATATTTCTTGAATCCAGTGGAGCACTGGATCAGAGGCAGCATGGATTCACAATGAGAAGGTCTTGTCAAACAAATCTGATAGATTTCTTTGACTAGGTGACCAGGGAGGTAGATCAGTGAGGGAGGTGGATGTGGCCTACCTAGATTTCAGCAAGGCCTTTGACACAGTCTCATATGGAGATTTGTAAATATGTTGGGCATCCTGGGAATGGGCCCCAAAGTGGTAAACTGGGTCAAAACCAGTTGGTGACAGGACACAGAGGGTGTTGGTAAATGGCATTCAATCCGAAGCAAGGGGTACTCAACGAGGTACCACAGGGATCATTGCTGAGGCTAGTTCTCTTTAATGTCATCATAAGTGACATTGCAGAGAGTTGTAGGAGAAGGTATGCTTCTTCGCAGATGCCACTAAGATCTGCAAGAGAGTCAACACTCCGGGGGTGGGGGGATGAGAAAAGGACCTAAACATGCTGGAGGAGACGGTCAAGCATGTGGCAACTAAGATTCAATGCAAGAAGTACAGAGTCATGCATTTGGGGCACAGAAATGCAAGGGATGAGTACAAGATGGGGAAGAGGTACTGACAGCCACTAGTCAAGAAAGGAACCTGGGAGTAATCATATGTGATGACCTAAAGGTAAACAAACAATGTGAGAAGGCTGTGGGAAGAGCAAGTGGGATGCCAGGGTGCATAGGGAGAGGTATCAACAGCAGAAAAATGAGGTGATTATGCCACTGTACAGGTCACTAGTGAAACCTCATCTGTAGTACTGTGTCCAGTTCCATAGGCTGCATTTCCAGAAGGACATAGACAAAATACAGGAAGGCGGAGAAAGGCAAAAAAAAAAGTGCAAGGACTGCACCAAAATTCATATGAGGAAAGACTAGAGAACCTCAATATGTATTCCCTGGTAGAGAGGGGGATATGATAGAGACAGTCAAGTATCTCAGGGGTATAAACAAGGTACAGGCAGGTAGCATCTTTCAGAAAAGGTGGTGTACAAGAAAAAGGGGCATGATGTGAGGCTAGAAAGTGGTAAATTCAGAGCAATTTGAGGAAGTGTTTTTCACAGAAAGAGTAGTGGATGCTTGAACAGCTTCCCTGAGGAGGTTGTAGGTGCAAAATGGAAGCGGGGTTCAAGAATGCATGTGATAGATATAAGAGTGCTCTCTCAAAATAGGAAGAAAATATATGCTGCAGATCACCTATGGTCTACAGTATTGCATTAGGGTATGAAAGGGCAGACTAGGTAGGCCACATGGTCCTTATCTGCTGTCACCATCTACACAGAAACATAGACAGTGTCTGCAGATAACGGCCTATGGCCCACCCAGTCTGCCCATTTGAGCTTGTAAGTTCAGTTTATGTTTTCCTAGAAGTCTGTTGCCCTTACCCCTGACCTCCAGAATTCCTTTATGTCTATCCCATGCATTCTTAAATCCAGTGATTGTTTCAGCCCCACCACTTCCTCTGGCAGGGTGTTCCACTTGTCCACCACCCGTTCTGTGAAGAAATTCTTCCTCACATTTCCTCTGAATCATCCTCCCTCCAACTTCATCCCATGCCCTCTAGTCCTGGAACATCTTTTTCACTTAAAATAGTGTATTCCTGCATCCTGTTCCTCCCTGTAAGATACTTGTATGTCTCTATCATATCCCCTCTCTCCTCCTCTCCTCCAGGGAGTACATGTTCAGTTCCTTCAACCTGTCCTCACTGGACTTGTGATATAATCCATGCACCATCTTTGTTGCCCTCCTCTGAACCTTCTCCCAGTCTTGTCCTTACGTAGATAAGGTCTCCAGAACTGTACACTGTAATCCAGGTGGGGCCTCACTAGTGTCTTGTATAGTGGAATTATGACCTCCCTTTTCCTACTGGTGATTCCCCTGCCTATGCATCCCAGCATCCTATTTGCTTTACCTCCTGCCTTGTCACACTGTTTCCCCTACCTTGAGGTCATCAGAGATGATAACCCCAAGATCCCCTTCCTGCTTGGTGCATGCTATATCCTCTACCCCCCCAACTGATATATTGTGCCAGGGTTTTTGTGCCCCATATGCATTATCTTGCACTTCTTTACATTGAATTTTAACTGCCAGACCCTGACCATTCTTCAAGTTTCTGCAGGTCCTTCTCATTCTGTCTACACCATCTGGTGTGTCTACTCTGTTACAGAGCTTTGTGTGATCAGCGAACAGTGAAATTCTGCCTTCTAGATCCTCGCTAATGTCACTGATGAAGATGTTGAATAGGACCGGTCCCAGCACTTATCCCTGTGGTACCCCACTGGTCACTCTTCCTCTGTGGAGTGACAGCCATTTATCACCACCCTCTATGTCCTGCCACCCAGCCAGTTACCTACCCACCACACTACTGTCCTGCCCACACCCATATTCCCCAGTTTGTGTAATAGTCTTCTATGTGGCACAGTGTCAAAGGCCTTGCTGAAGTCCAGATAGGCCATGTCCACTGCCCTCCTGATCCACCTCCCTAGTCACCCAGTCAAAAATTGATGAGGTTGGTCTGACAAGACCTCCCCTGATGAAACCATGCAGCCTTGGGTCCTGTAGTCCATTGAAAACCAGATGTTCCACTAATCTCTCCTTCAGTAGTGCTTCCATGATCTTCCCCACTACCGAGGTGAGGCTGACTGGTCTATAGTTCCCGCTTCCTCTTTGCTCCACTATTGTATAAAGGGGACTACATCTGCTATCCTCCAGTCTTTAGGTACCTCCTGTTTCCAGTGATCGGCTAAACAGGATAGCCAGAGGTTCAGCCACCCTCTCTTAGTTCTTTAAGGACCCTAGGGTGCACCCATCTGGCCCCATTGCTTTATCAACTCTTATTACTTCCAGTTCCTTCAGGACCCTTTCTTGTGTAAAGAGACTTGTGTCCATTTCTGCACTATTCTCCCCTTGTACTCCTTCAGACCCATTACCCTCCTCTTCCTCAGTAAAGACTGAGCAGAAATACCTGTTCAATATATCAGCTTTACTGTTCATCCCCACGCTGCCCCATTCTCCCCTTCAGTCTCACTATCCTTCCTTTGCCTTTCTTTTTCACTTATGTACCTGTAAAAGGTTTTGTCCCTCTACCCACTGATTTTGCAATGTGTTCTTCTGTCTGAGCTTTGGCTTCCCTTACTGACCTCCTGCCTCCTTTGCTTCTCCTGGTACTTCTTCCTATCCCTTCTGCCTGTGTCTTTTGTATTGCCTGAATGCAATCTTTTGGCTTTCACTTTCTTTGCTACCTCTTTGGAAAACCATAATGGTCTCCTATTCCTTTTCCTCTTGCTAACCTGCTTAATGCATAATTCTGTTGCTCTTGTAATCCCCATTTTAAATACCTGCCCACTGTTCCTCAACCCTGATTCCTGCCCCATTCCCTTAATGCCTCTTTCAAAGTATCTCCCCATTTTCACAAAGTCTGCCCCCTAAAAATCCAGGATACGTGTTTTGTGTAGTTTGGTTCTGCTCTTTCTGTGATTTCAAACCACAATGACTGGTGGTCACTGTTCCTCAGGTGCTCCCCCACTGTTACCCCCATCACACTGTCCCTGTTTGTGAGCACAAGGTCCAGTATTGCCTTCTGCCGAGGTTGGTTCCATGACCAGTTGCTTGTGGAAGGCACCTGAAGGAGTCCAGGATAAATCTGCTCTAGTTGATGCTGCTGCTGGGATGCTCCAGTCCACATCTGGAATATTGAAGTCTCCAACCAGTACTACCTCACCTTGTCTGCCATCTTTTGGATGGCTAGCATCAGCTCCTATTTGTTTCTTCCTTCTGGGCTGGTGGTCTATAGACCACACCTGTGTGGATGGCTGGCCCCATTTTCCTTTTCAGCTTAACCCACAGTATTTCTCCCCCATTTTGTTCCTCCTGGATCTCTGTGGCCTTATGTCATTTTTCACATACAGTGCCATCCTCCTCCCTTCCTGCCTGCCCTGTCTCTTCTGAATATGTTGTAGCCAGGTATGGCCATCTCCCAGTTGTGGTTATTATTACACAAGGTTTCAGTGATGGCCACAATGTCCAGGTCTGACTGTACCATGACAGCCTCAGATCTTCCATCTTGTTGCTAAGGCTCCTGGCATTTGCACACATAGCTTTCCATGATTTGATCTCGAGACTGTTTCACTGTTCTACTCCAGCCCCTTCCTTGGTTGTTCTTTATCCCTGGTTCTCCTTGCTGTCTGCCCTTCTGCTGAATTTACCCTTTTCTGCCTATCCACCTCTTGCACCTAATCTCCATCTTTTGCACACTGCTTGTAGAGATAGCCACTCCTCTGGTTCACTGGTTCCACTGCTAGCTGTGGTGGGTGAACAAGTAGGTACCCTCATTGATGGCCTGCCACCCCTTTGCTAGTTTAAATGCTTGTCAAAGTAGCATTTAAACTTATCATTAAGTGCTTGGATTCCCTCCAGAATGGATGCAGGCCATCAGGCTTGAACAAACCTCCATCCCTCCTGGTGGGTCCCCAGTCACCAATGAATCCAAACCCTTCCTCACAGCACCAGTTCTTCAACCATGAGTTAAAGTTCCTGGTGCATGCACCCCTATGCTCTCCCTTGCCTCTCACAGGTAGTACTCTGAGAAAGTGACAGAAGTAGACTTGCTTGAGACCCCTCCCAATTTCCTAAACTCTTCCTGAACTTCCTTTGGCTCCCCATTTGCCAGGTCATTAGTACTTAGGTGGATAATGACATCCAGCTCACCCTCCTGTCTTGCCTTCCCAGTGATCCCCAGGATCTTCCTTCCATCCCTCCATGCCGTGGCACCTGGTAGGCACCTCACCTCCCTGTCCTCCCCCTCCCTGTCCTCCCCTCCTGTGTTCCTAGCTGGATCCTCTATATTTCTATGACTAGTATAATAATCTTAAAAGAGTATAAATTAGCACAATGACTATAAAAATAAAATGTAGATAAACCAAAGGTGGTGATTTTCTGCAACTTGCACTGCATGTCAACAGTATCACCAATCCAGTCATTTGTGCAATAGCATAGAACCCTTCATTTATTACTAATTAGATTGGAAATGTCTGGCAGCATTTTGTGGTAAGGTCAGCGTGATATAGCACTAAATTTGTCTTGTTATTTTATTTACCTTTCACATCATCTGTAAACTGTCTTTGAAGACTGGAGTATCATACATGGAAAGGTCAATGAGGCTAGGATGAATTTGTTCATAAATGAGATCTCATTGTGAAACCTTTAAAAAACTGAAATAATCACCTGGCCCTAGAGCAGTGACAGTTATTAAAAGTCTTAAAATCTTCTTGTGCTGCAAGGGCATATTTCACTAATAAAATAGTAACTATGACCTGTAAGCCTACAGCTAGAATATAATTGACACATATTACTGTATATGTTTGTCTCTCACAAAGTTACAGAAAAGGAAATTTTTTAGAGAACTTTCAATCTAATATTTGTTATTAGAGTGTGTTTCAAAAATGATGTTCTAAACTGAATAACAGTGAACTGAGCAGTTTGTTTCTGCCTTTTGCCTTGTACAAACTGTAGCATTCAGTTAACATACCTTTGGTTAATATGAATTCCCTGCTGGCTTCTAATGTTAAGTGATACGTGTCAAGGTTCTCTCTTCTGAATTTGACTTGTTTTTAATGCACCAGCCTATAAGTGCTCCAGACCCATCTTTACATTTGGGCTAGTCACACATGACAGGTAAAATGAGTTTAGTGTTCTCAGTTTCATTCCTATTGGATGATACTCCATAGCACAAATTAATTGCACACCAGTCAACACAGTTTTCATTCTATGCTCAGCAGAGAACTAGACTTGGATGAGTGTAATTACAGAACTACCCATTAACCGGAAAGGGACAAATTAAAATCAGTACTAAGATGAATGTGTGGAACAATGAAGGAAAGCTTGAACTGTTCCTTACCTGTCAACCTGTGTTCCTTTTTCACTTTCTTTTGCTACCATTTCACAACATAACCCAGATTGACCATCTTAGGGTAGCTGGTTCATTCCACTGAGGGTGTCAAACAGACGAGCATACTGATGAGTCCTGGTAGGATGAAACTCGTGTCTATATTGTCTTCTGTTGGCACCCTTTGCAAACTGTGTGAGAGGCCTTTCGGCACTATGCATTTCTGCTTAAAGTTGAACCAGCATAATATTCTGTGATGATTTGCATATATCAGCCCATGATGCTTTGCATTGTGGGGGCATGTGTATTTTGTATTTCTTTGAAACTTGGCTTCTAGTCAAATGCCCTTTGGGTAACCATTGCCTCAGTGCTTGCACACAGAGGTTCTTTGTCAATTAAATGTATATTCATATACTAATTATAAGTAAATACAGTACCTACAATATATAAAACACTGTGGAGACACACTAACTGTAACTAATTAACACATTAATTATCTATTATCCACAGCACACATTGAGGAAATGTACAAAATAAACCCAAACCAGGAAAACACATTAAATACATCCTAACAGTAATCAATAGTTCCCTATGCATCTCAATAGTTATGTGACTCTGCAGCTCTCTCTCCTCAGACACTATGCCCACCAATCAGCTGTACAAACTCCAGCCTTCTGCAGCTGCTTCCATGGCCTTCATACTTCCCATAACTGATGCTGAGCTTCTTAGACAGTTGCTCCTGACTACACACACTGGTCCTGACCCAAGATGCTACACCAAACTCAACTGTAGATACAAGTCAAACTCTACCATAGATGGCATCTCACATGCCAGAGTAAAGGACAAACTGGCCAGCCTTTCCTCCTTATATAAGGGAACCCTTCATTACAGAAAACCATCGGTGACAAAATGCCATAAACAAAGATGACACTACAATACAGAATAACACTAGGATAAAAAAGGAAACCAAAATTAAACCCACAAATTATTGCAAATGCAATCTAAAGGTAACAATTTGTAATCCGTATCTATTTTATAAAACAAATGATGGGTAAAGGGATTTTTTCACCTGGAAAGGCACACTAACCAGAGACTGATTCCAGGTGTGATCTTGCAGCACAAGAAAGTTATGGCTTGCTCAGGGTCACACAATATGCAAGTGAGGACTGATGGGATTCTAACCCAGGTCTCCAGGTTTTTAGTTCAGTGCCTTTAACCACTATGCTATACTGTTGTACACCTGAAATATATTCACTTCACAGGCTGACCACATAATAAAGTCACTCATCCTTTGTGCATGTGGCTTTATTAGAAGCATAAAACAAAGAAAACGTTGACTCAAAATACTACTGGTCCATCATTCATGCCTCTTGGTCTATCAATCCTGCCCTGATTTATCCTGCCCTACCACATGACTTAAATTTTAGCCTAGGTTGTTGCCGCCACCAACCCTTGCCCATGTCCTACTGCTTTCCCTTGTGTAACTATTAAGACTTTTCTCAGTCCGAAACCATGTTTAAATCCATTAATGATTCTTGAACCCACCACCTTTAGGCTATCACATGGTTCAACCATTCTCTTGTATAAAACATTCTCATATCCCTCCTGAATCTCCCATCTGCCAGCTTCCACTCATGCCCTCCTGATCTTGATTCACTTGACTTCTGCTGAATATTTCCTCACAATCTTGTTGATTCCATTCAGGAACTTAAAAGGTCTTTATCATATATCCCATCTGCCTTCTGGTCTCTGATTATCTGATTAGCCAACTCATTGGGTATATATCCTTATAATACATGGATGGAAACTTTCCCCATGGAAAAAGCCATAATTTATTTTCCTGTATACCTGTGACTAATCTATTAATTAAAAGTAAATATCTGCACTAATTAAAGAATTACAGCTATATACCTACCCTAATTTAAGATATATACCTACGCGAAATGAAAAAAATTAAAAGCATATACCTACACTAAAAAATATCTACATTAAACAATATGGGACACTACTAATAACACAATTACCTAATTATTAAGAAGCTAGCCAAAACAGTTAACAAGTTGCAAAAAAACTGTAGAAAAGACACACAGACCCTCCCCAAACCCAGAAATATCCCAAACTCCTACCAGAGCTCACCACACACCCTTCTCTCCTTGCTGCAAGAGACCTTCAGGTGCTATAACATGATTACAAATGTGATCTCCATAACAATAATCTTCCTAATGTATTATATTCAACAAACAATAGGAAAGGGTGAAATACTCCTAAATGTACCCATCTCAGGAGCTACTGTATTTAGGGCAATAAAACTACTTGGCCCTTTTTGAGCCATGGTCTTATAACCCTTCTTACCCTTATTGATGACTGTACATCCTTGTATACCACTCTTACCATTATTTATTCTATATGTATACCACATTTATCCATCATTTTGTCTGTGCTGTAAATACACAACTTGGGAGCTCAGTGAAGGTAACATTTGGCTGCTAAATGTACATTATTCCTTGATGAGCACTTGTTGAACTGCATGTGGTACTTGTGCCATAAACATGGTTGTGTTTCTATGGCTGCAGAACAGCATATGGGAGACTTTTAGAGAGGACAGCTGCTACACAACATAATTTAATGTTGCTGACTTAACTTGTTTTAGATGCTGTTTTAACTACAGTGCACACTATTTTTTGCCTCAATAAAATTGTTGTTGTACCCTTAAATGTGTTAGTGCAACCAGCATTCTTAAATAAATTCTAGCTACAGTAAATGCATAAATATATCTATATACACAAAAAATGCTTCAAACAGTGTGTACATATAGGAGGGTTTCACAGTATATGTTTCATTAGAACTGTTCATTATAATGAAAAGTTTTATTCTTTTATTTATTTTATTTACTTGTTTTGAATGTGTTTTGTTACCCTGATTGGTGCCAGATCACGTGAAAAGCCCAAGACAGAATTATACATGATCGAGGCCATGCCAGGCAGAGTTCCTTTCTCCTCCTATGGGCTTTTTCTTGACTATGCTTTATCAGGAGTCATACAATCTCAATGAGTAAAATGGGCACTCTCACTTAATAACTGGAGGGTGTTACCTGTGTGGTATAGATAGGAAGAGGGAGGTATTTGCTTTACTACAGATGCTTTATACTTTTACTCTCCCCACTTGGAGTAGGAGCCTTGCTCCATGGGTATGGATGGTAACATCTGTGGGATGGGTAGGAGAATGGAGAGGATTAGTAACATATTCTGCTTGTGTGTTGTGTTTAGGGATCTGGTTCAGCAACAATCCCTGATTGTAAAACCTTCTGCTGTTTTTGTCTCCCTTTTTCTTTAATAGAAATCAGGTGTATTTTCTGTTCATATGCACATGGGCTTGGATGCAAGACCACATGGGTATCTGGGAAAGGTAGGGGCAACACTATGTGGATCAGCCAAACTGGTTACCTATCCTTGGCATCCAGTTCCAATCCCACTAATGTTCCATCATGGCTCAGGCATCCAATAATTTTATCACACTGAATGTGAAGGGTCTCCACCACCTGTTTAAAGAAAGACAGTTAATAAACAGTTTAAAAGTTAGATGCAGCAGTATCCATCTTACAGGATATCATATCACATAGAAAGAAGCACTGAAGTTAAAAAGATAGAGGGTTGGGAATGGAAGTATATCAACAGTTTGCAAGTTGATAGAAAACAGTCTTAAGGAAAGGTTGGTCAAGTTCCTGACAGACAAGAAACATTAAGAACAGAAAGGTCATGTCAAATTAAATTAATCAATTTCTTAGACTGGGGTTCAGGCCCTTTATTATGATCACATTGCAGGAGTCTCTACTAATGGCCTTCTATCTTCCACCTTCCCTTGTAGAAAGGGGACGAGACAGGACAGGTCAAAACTGAACACAAAAGTATATCAATAGTATGTTAAAGAGCCTACTCTACCATACTGTATGCTGACAATCTTGTGGTCTGCTCACTTCTCCGACTTCTCAGTACCAGCCTACTTAGAGTGCTGCAGCAATTCTCAGAGATCTCAGGTCTCAAGGTCAATAGAAGCAAGATGCCACTAATCCCTTTTATCAAACAGTAACAACCTTTTCCTTTACCCAGGCAGGTTGCAAATGGGCCTCTGGGAATCACCCATCTGGGAAGCAAAATAACAGGATTTATCACTTCCTTACCTAAACATAACTTTAGCCCTTGCTACAGTCCCTGCAAAATGAATGTGTATAGTGTAAGGCTCTTCATTTATATCTCTTAGGCAAAATAAAGGCCCTGAGAATGGTTACCTCTGCTATTGCAATTACTCAGTATCCTCCTTCAAATCCCTACCTAATGGTTTGTAAAATCTGATTGACTTTTGGGGTGCTTTCTCTGGGAGAGTGAGCCATATAGGCATACCAGAGGGAAACCCAGGCACACTAGCAACAGGGGGCATGGGCCTTATTAGAAAACACAAACTGTTTGGTGGTACTGTATTGAGGTGATGCAGAGCATTCTTCCTTGTGGATTAGTATGGAGCATCATATTATGGGAATATCTCCTTAAGTGTGGCTATTTATTGGTCCTTACCATAAAAGGCTAAAGCCTTCCTTACTGTGTTTGCCTCCTGAGAGAGATGGAAAGTACTTTAAAAGTTTTGAAATCCCATTTAAAAATGGTTTAGTTGATATCTTAATGGGAGAAGCCTCTGATCATAGTAGACAGAAACACAGAAACATTTGTTACCATAACTGAAACATGGTGGAAGGATTTAGTGGACTGGTGACATCAGTTGGATGGCTATAATCTTTATTAGCAAAATTGAAAAGGGCATAGAGGTGGTGGTATGGCAGTCTATGTAACAAACAAGCTTAGTAGTAGATCATTACACATCCTATAAAAGGAGGGAGATGTTATCATGGAAAGTATATGGATCGAAATTAATATAAAACCCAGATCAATTATTATTAGGACTTGTTACAAGCCATCTGGTAGTAATCATGGTTATAATCAAATGTTACTTGACACTTTGCATAATAGTTGTTTGACAACCAGGCTGTTGTAATATTAGGTGATTTTAACACTAACACTAGACTGGGAAAATGGTACATCAATGGGTCAATTAAGTATGGAAACAAATTACATGTGGGAGTAACTATTAGAACTGGTTTTGACTAATATTAACAAGCATTTGTCAATGCTGAATGTTGTCGTAGCATTGGTAGTGCAATGGGAATACATTTTGGGCAGGATGTGAAAATGACAGCTGTACAGTTCATAAGGAGGTGTAAAAAATACCAGTGTTGTATGTGTGGCATGTAAATATAGCAAATTTGCGAAGTTACAAGGTGCATTCGAAATGTACAACGTCGCTTGGAACACAGTCATTTTATGGGCATGCGGCACCAAATTTTCAACATAGGCATTTAGCACCTCTGCTCATGTACAGTGTCACTGTTATTTCCTCAAACTGTCCCAAAAGTGATTTTGCTGAGCGACCACGCTATTCTGTGCCAGAAGTGCGAAAACACATTTTGGGCTGGATATGGGAAATGACAGCTGCACTGTTCATCAAGAGGTGTGGAAAAATGACAATGGTGAAAATCCAGAGTGAAAATATTACAAATGCATGACGTTACGATCATGCGTGCATAATAACCAACCACGCTCGTAACACAGTAATTTTATGGAGTATCATCACCAAATTTTCAACATAGACATTTTAGGACCTCTGCTCATGAACTGTGTCACTGTAATTTTCATAATCTGGCTCAAACACTGATTTCCATAGCAACGCACGCTATTGTGTGCGGAAGTGCGGAAACACATTTTGGGCAGGATGTGGAAAATAAGAGACCTGTACTGTTCACAAGGAGATGTACAAAATGACAATGTTGATAATCTAACATGAAAATATTGAAATTCATGAAGTTACGAGCCTGCATAGCAACTGCACAGCGCACTCATAAAACAGTAATGTTTTGGATTTTTTCCACCAAATTAAGTAACATAGGCTTTTTGAGAGGCCACCTCATGAACACTGGCACTGTCATTTTGTTGATCAGTCCCAAAAGGTGATTCCATGCAGTGACTGCGAAATCACTTTTCGAGGATAATTAACGCCATGACAGTGATAGAATTCATGAAGAGGGATCCTAAAACCCCATGTTGAAAATTTGGTGCCAAAATTCCAAAAAATGCCTGAGATATGCAGCAAAGTTGAAAAGCCCTATTCATTCCATTATACAGCTTACGGTATTTCCTCAGTTAGCAGTCAGCTTTGAAGAGTGCAGACGTGTTCCGGTCCTGAAGATCGTTGCATGAACTCGGAGGTAAGTATGGGGTGAGGGGTGTGTGGGGAGGCAGGGTGCACAGTGGATGGAGTGCAGGTTGTGGGGCAACCTGGGAGAGCTCTGAGGGACTCTTTCCTTCTTTACAGGGTGAAAAAAAAGATGTCGGAGGACCATTTTCCTGTTTAACAGGTGCTTTGGCACACTGAAATTAGGCTTCAACATGCCACCTGTGTGTGTGTGTGTGTGTGTGTGTGTGTGTGTGTGGGTGTGTGGGTGGGTTCATTAGCCGATGGGGGAGTTGGGCACCCCCATCGGCCAAACAGAGGGGAGCTGCAGGAGCTGAGAGGATTGGGCACCCCTCGGCTATACAAACAGAAGGGGATGACATTATGCCGACAGGGAGTGGGCTTCCCCATCGGCAACATTCAAGGGAAAGGGAGGGATACATGCTGAGGGGATTGGGCACCCCACTGGCAAAGAGAAACTGTTTGTGGGGGCACATGATGCAGAAGGGATTGGGCACCCTCAGCAATCAAAAATGGGGGTATTACATGATGCTGATGGGGATTAGGCACCCCTGTCAGCACACAATAAAGGAAGGGGGTTTGCATGCAACAGCGGCAGTCACGCCGCCATTTTACCTGCACTTAGGGAGAAGTGTGCTGTGGTCATGCTGCATGACAGCTTCACTATCATTGCAGCTGACCTATTGATTGATCTCTTCACCTCATTAGCCAGGTACGGTGTAGGCCCTGCTGCTGGCAGATTAGGGAATGCAGGATGCATCTACTTGTCGCGTGCCCTGCATTACGCCCAACAGCGACTCACGCGATGCAAAGCTGCACTGTCCCAAGATGCTGGCTGCACAAGCGTGCCAACACAAAATCAAGTAATAAGCTTGGAATGTGTTACATCCTCTGGGTAGCAGTGACCACTGTATGATACATGTAGTTATCCACCACAATTCAAAAAATATTCCAAGGGCTCAGATAATTGAAAATTACAACAGGGCTGATTTTGTAGTTATTATGGCCAGGAACTATCTGACTGGGATTAGGAAACATAGCTTGAGGGTAAAACAACAATAGGAAATGGAACACTTTAAACAATGAGCTACTTGAACTACTGTACAGGCAAAATGGGTTCCAAAAAAAAAAGTACTCAAAACATAAGGTCAGGCCAAAATGGCTTAGTATGGTATAAAAGATTAATAAACAAACAAAAGAGATCATATAGGTTCTAAAGAGATCCTAGTAATGTTAATTATGATGTTTCACAAAAGAACATAAAAACTGCTGAACTGCTATAAGGAGCTAATGTAAATTTGAAGCCAGTTTAGCCAGAAACAGGGTAAACCCTAATGCCTTTTTGGGTACATCAATTCTTTAAGAGGAAGGAGTCTGTAGCTGGACCACTTGTCATTATAGATGCAGCAAAGTAAAATTCCACCCACAAAATGGACACGAAGTGGCCATGGCATAATAGTATTCCACTATGCAACCTGTGACCTGTGGATGTGAAGCCAAAAACTGCAGACACAAAGTCACAACAACACCTTAACCAGAGCTCACAAGTCACAATCCAATCTGGAAAAGAATTTCTTTGCCAGTTGAGGTGGGAGGGTGCAGTGCCATTTAAACCCTTACTTTGCCACTTTGCATTGTAATTATGACTTCACGTTGTGCACTCTGCCTTATTCCACTTTAAGATGGGTGAGAATTCACAGGCAGCCCACACACACATCACATGGCTTACACAGTGTAGGACACATGCTTCA
The DNA here is from genome assembly GCA_016271365.2 of Neoceratodus forsteri. Taxonomy (NCBI): domain Eukaryota; kingdom Metazoa; phylum Chordata; order Ceratodontiformes; family Ceratodontidae; genus Neoceratodus; species Neoceratodus forsteri. The sequence continues at coordinate 424,865,541 of CM057451.1, forward strand.
GGCAGGCAGGCAGGAGAGGTTGCAGGCAAAAAACACTCTCAACTTGGGCTGATTTACACATTTGCACAGGCTGTGATGAATGGCTGTGCTCTGCAAATGGCCGGAGGTGGGGGTGGATGTGTGATGAAGAGGAGTGCACAGGTGAAAAGTCCACAACTGAAGTTATTTTCCCTGTTTTATGTACAGGGGTTGCTGTACCACTTGAATTAGACATACTGATTGATCACCACCACTGCTACTTTGACAACAAGTTGACAAGATTTCTAAATCATAATCCTCCCCTTATCATGCCTGTAGTAATCCTCTGGTATTATTTCATCACTACTGCAGACATTCCTGCTTGGTCTTACACTCATGGAAGGGATAACATGCACAGTAAGGTTGATGATGAGGGTGAACTCCCCACTATGGCATTAGCTGCCATCTGGTGCCAGGTCCACAGTGCCATGTACCTGTTCTTAAGATGTGCATGCTGGTCCCCATGCCCAGATGACTCCCTTTTACCTCGACTCACACATGCATGGCAAAGCTGGCAGATTGCAACTGACTTATCATTTGCATCTTGGACAAAAAATCCCAAACAAGGATTGTGATCCCTTATTTTTAACACGTCCCTGATGCTACTTATTGGACTCCATTTTTTAACCCCTGAAATGGGGGTGTGCTACATGATTTTTCAGGCTGGTCACACTTGGACTCCAACTGCCCACCACGAATCTGACTACCTATGATTATTACTAGGTCATCATTATTATCATCAACTGGAACCACTAAATCACAACTTTTTTGAGGAGGGGATATAATGCAAACAGATGGGAGGCAGTATAGCGCAGTGGTTTAAGGCTCTGAGCTGCAAATCTTGTGACATCCAGCAGACCAGACCTGGGTTTGAATTCCTCAGCTTCTGCTTGCATACTGTGTGACCCTGAGCAAGTCACTTAACTTCCCTGTGCTCCCAGGTTGCTCCTGTAAAAAGCTTTCAGTTTAGTGTGCTACTCCTGGTTAAACAACTAAATAAAAAAAATCCAGACACAGCCACCTTGATTTTTCTTTCTTCGGTTCCCAACAGGGGTCACTGACATCATTATCATATTCAGCAACATCATCCACATCCACATTTTCAGCTTGGATGCTGTCATGTGGAGAACATGTTCCAACCACAGCATCATTATCATCATCATCGCCCGATAGTTTTGTGCCACACTTTGAATCATTGAATGACAAAGGTATGATCTCAACAGTGCAGGTAGAAATGTGACATTGTGAGTTATCATTTCCAGATAAGAATCATGTTCAACTACCATGGGGATGTTAATTGAGACTATGACATTATCTACACTGTCAGTCATAGCTTTAGACTCAACTATATTTATTGAAACGATTAACTGGTCAGAAGTGGAACTTGAGGCAGCACTACTCATGCCAGCAGAAACTGCACTAACACCACCAGCTTGGGAAACCGAATCTTCTCCAACTATGAGAGAAGATGCAGATTGCACTGTAAAAACATTGATGGAGAAATTCCTTTACTGACATCAGCCATGCACGCGTCTGCGTACTACCACGCCCACAGACAATCTTGCCACTGGGAGCAGTGCATGGCTAGAAACAGCTTGCTGGCATGTCTCTTTGCAGGCATTTTGGGGATCACAAAGAAAATTCTAAACAAATTTAGATTCTGAGCATTCAGTCTGGACCTGTGGATGTGAAGCCAAAAAATGCAGACACAAAGTCACAACAACACCTTAACCAGAGCTCACAAGTCACAATCCAATCTGGAAAAGAATATCTTTGCCAGTTGAGGTGGAGGGTGCAGTGCACTGAAGTGACAGTCCAAAACCAAGATATCACAAAGCAGTACAAAATGACGCAGATACAGTGGATAGCAAGTTCACACTGCTGCAATTACTTTGTGGCACAATAAACTGTATCTGATCTGATGGCATGCATTGCACACACACTCACACACACTACAAGTAATGTGTAGCAAATTGAAAATTTCAGTAATATAACCAAATCTTTTAAACAAACTGAAATTATGCATTGCTGCACCACAACAATCAACAAAAAAAATTTCAAAGAATTACTGAAAATATTACTGTGTGTACATTAACAGTTATACAAGAAAAATATAACCAAAACTGAAAGACTGCATTTTTCTCCCAGTTTTAACCTACGCTGCCACCACAGATAAGCCAGCACCAAAGCACACTTCAAGTGTCTGTCAGTACACGGACTGAATGTTCTAAATTAACATTCAAAATCCAAATGCAAACAATAAACACTATATGATATGAACACAGGAGGGTTTCTTACAATCAATGTACTGAATTTTGAGCAAAAATGGCTCAAAAGGGCTTTTCTTAGCAGCTTTATAGGATTTAAATTGCAGGGCTCTGAGAGGAAACTGTCTCCATCTACCACTACACACACACACTACACAGAACTGAGGCTGTGAAGAACAATCTAGATCCCATGTGACCTGCAATCCCATGAATCACTGCAAAATTTGCCTTGGAGCTCAATAACAAGGCGAAGTGATGTGAAGTACATTGATTTCTATGCACTTTGCATTAAAATTGGTTTATAAGTGGTTGGGGAAGGCAGAGTAATGCAAATTGATTAGTTTTAATGGACTTCACATTCCTCATTATAACACAAAGTACTCTGCTTCGTGTTGTGGATTACATCGTGGATTCTGCATTGCTCCGCAAATTGCTTCAAGGAGTGAATTCTGGCCACTTTCCTCACCTCTACTTGTCATAGAAGGTTAATTTATTGAAGACCCAGCACTCATGGCAGACAATTTTTAATAAATATTTTGGTACACATTTTAACTCATTGCCTCCTAGAAACGCCTGTAGGCATCAGCAAATCTATTGCAGTGTGTCCCAGAACGCCTACAGAAGTCACCTACAGACTTCCTGTGTGCCCTAGAAACATCTGGAGAAGTCACTTACATGTTTTAATATTACTTGCCAGCCAGAATTGATTAGAATTGACTGCATAGTACCATTAGAAAGGTAATGTTGTGCTGAACAACTTTGCCACTGACACTTTGTGTATATCATGTTCACATTAGAGTTATTCACATTTGTTTATGACATTTTGTCAATCTAGAACCACCTAAGCACTTTGAAGAAAACACACATTCTGGGTATCTCAGCCAGTATAAAACAAAAACTGAATTGAGTGCAGTTGATTGCATCGTGCAGTTGGAAAGGCAATTTTGTTGTGGAACAGCTTTGCTACTGATACGTTGTGTGCATCATGTATACTTTAGGAGTTATCGCATTTGTTTATGGTATGGTGTGTATGGTTCAGATTTGTCCTCAAACCTCACCAACACACTTTAACTCAAATGGGGAAAATTTATGCTTAATACTACAGAAATAGCTGTATTTTTTTACAAACAAATTATTAAAATTACATCTAATGTCTGGATGCTTCATTTGGTGTTTATATGTTACATATTTCCCAACAAAAAAGGTTTATGATGCATTTTTAGTGGAAAAAATATTTTGTTTTGCTGGTTCGACCTGCACAGAAATTAAAATAAATTACCCATTATTCCTTGCATACCACCAGTGGAAAGGTAATTTTATGCTAAACAAATTTTCCACTCATATTTTGTGTCTAGCTCTTATGGTTTGTGTGCTATTAGCATTTGTTTCGGCATGCCAATTATGGTTTGATTTTGCTTAGAAAGGCCCAGGATTACTGTTAACAGTACACAGGAGACAAGTGCTGCAACTTCAGAGAGCTCCTGTGGGAGCAATGAGTTAACAAAAATAGTATTGAAATAGTTGAGAAAATAAATAGTTTGCTTACCCTGACAAAATTCTTAAAGAATTAAATAAAATCAATCCAAGTAAATCACGGAAGCTGGTAATATTCACCATCAAACTATTAAGAACTTAGCTCATCAAATCTCTGTTCCATTAAGAATCATATTTTTATTATCATTTAATATGGGCCTGGTTCCAGAGGACTGGAAAAATGCAGTTGTTACTTCAGTATTCAAAGGTAATAAACAACTGATCAGTAATTATAGACCTATTAGTCTTACATCCATCTTGGGTAAAATTATGGAGGGTATGTTAAAAGAATTTAATTTACATTAGATAATATAAAAAATGGGGTTTGCTGGCTAAAACCCAGCATGGATTTAGCAGAGGGTGTTTTGTGTGACCAATCTATTATTCTTTTATGAGCCAATCAGCAATCTCTTGGACCAGAATACTCCACGTGATGTGATTATTTGGATTTTACTAAGGCCTTTGATTGAGTTCATCATGGTAAACTACTTACAAAACTTGAATAATTAAATATGGATGGTAGAGTTGTATCAATGATTTGAAACTGGTTAACTGACAGAAAAGAAAGGACAGTGTAGCTAGTGCAGTCTCAAACAATATGAGGTTACCAGAGGGATGCCTCAGGGTTCTGTGCTGTGTCTGATTATTTTTACATACAGCATATATATATATATATATATATATATATATATATATATATATATATATATATATATATGTATGTATATATATATGTGATTTACATTTACGTCTGCAAGGATTCATAAATAAATTTGCTCATGGTGCAACAATGGAGGCAGAGTACAAAACTGTGATGATGCTGCCAAGATCCAGGCAGAACTTGACTTATTATACTAGTGGTCAGAAAACTGAGAGATGAAATTTAACCCTGATAAAAGTGCATTACCCCATTTAGGAACAAATGACATCTGTGCTTCATACAATTTGGGAAGTGCTGTACTAAAAGTAGTCAAGGTTGACAGAGACCCGGGTTGTTTATTCAGGCTTTCCAAGACAGCTTCTTAGTACAGATGGTTAATGAGACAACCAGGTTAGGCAATATCCGGACCTTGTACTGTCTAACAGAGAGTCTGTCAGGGAGCTGGGGTTTAGGATCCATTGGCAGGGAATGACTACCATACAGTATGGTTCTCGGTCACCATTGGCAAGGAGGCTGTGGGACCAGGGTCCAGGGTGTTGGACTTCAGGAGGCTGATTTTGTGAGGATGTGAGTGATTAGGCACCTAGCCAGAATCCAACCACACATGGGTATTAACCAGAAATGGGAAGTTATCAAGTTAGGCTCACAGAGGCCTCTAGATCCTGTACCAAGACACAAAGCAAGAGGGCTAGGGCCAAGAAACAGAGTTGTCTAACTGGGAGGTGTTAGCAAGGTGAGGAAAAAAGGGAAGCCTTCAGGAGATTCAAGAGATCCATGCGGGAGGATAGGGAGGAGTACCTGGGGAAATCAGGGAGGTGACCAGAACAGTAAGGGCTGCCAGGCTTTCAGAGAGTTCAGGTTGGCACAGGGCATCAAGGATGGAGAAAAATACTTCTTCAGGTACATAAGGGAGAGGTGGATCTGCCAGGAACAAATAGTAAGGACCAGAAATGATGGGGTGGGCAGAGAAAGGGGCAGATAAGGTGGAAGTGCTTAATGAATATTTCTGTTCTGTATTTACAAAGAAGAAGGATGGGTCACTGTCTCAGGGATAAGGAGGGTAGGCATAGGGGGAATGACAGATGGGAAATCACAGCAGGCATGGTACTAGATGGTTTAAGGCACTAAGGTGGATAATGTGCTAGGACCTGTAGGACCTGATTCTGTACAACCCCGGGTTCTAAAGGAATTGGTGGAGGTCCTTGCAGAGCCATTGGCAGACTTGTTCAGCACTCTCTGGAAATAGGGTGTATACCCCATGACTGGAGGATAGCTTATTTGGTAGCCCTCACAAAAACAGATCCAAGGATGAACCAGACAACTATAGATCAGTAAGCCTCCATCCATTGTGGGAAAGTTAATGGAGATGATCCTCAGAGAGGCTGGTAAACTTTCTGGAAGGTAAGGTACTCAGGGCAGTAAGCAACGTGAGTTTGTCTTTGGCAGATCATGCCAGACCAACCTAGTTGATTATTACAACTGGGTGACTTGACAGGGTCATACGTTTGATGTCCTGTATCTGGGCTTCAGTAAGGCATTCAATTCAGTGCCACATGGGAGGCTGATAAGCAAAATGTGATATCAGGAAGCAGGGACAAAGAAGGTAAACTGGATCAAGAACTGGCTCAAGGGAGATAACAGAGGGTAGTGGTGTGAGGAGACCTCTCAGCTCTAAGTGCTGTCACAAGTGGGAGTAGCAGGGATCTGTCCTGGTCCTGGTGCTGTTTGGCATTTTCATCATTGACATCTCACATGGCATTAAGAACAAGATAAGTCTTTGTGGATAACACCAAGATTGGTGCAGTGGTGGATGACACTGCAGGGTGGTAGAGGCTACAGGATGACCTGGCTAAACTTGGTGCAGGTATTACACATGGCAGCTAGGGTTCATGCCAAGAAGTGCAAGTCATGCACTTGGGAGTAGGAACCCAATGAGGGGTTATCAGTTGGGAGGGGTGCAGATAGCCACTACAGAGGAGGAAAAGGATCTTGGGTGGTTATAATAGGGCAAATAAATCACTCTGCACAGTGCAGGAAATCAGCAGCTAAAAGCCAACAAGATGCTGGGGTATATGGTTAGAGAAATCACCTCCAGGAGGGAAGTGATCCTGCCTCTGTATAGGTCACTGGTGAGGCTGCATCTGGAGTACTGCATAGTATTGGCTCCCATGCAAAGAAACATGTTAGCCTGCTGGAGGGGTCCAGCACAGAGCAACAAGAATGGTCCTGGAGTTGGAAGACAAGACCCACAAGGTGAGACTGAGGGCTTAACATATACTCCCTAGAGGAGAGGAGGGATGAGGAGATATGACTGAGACCTTTAAGTACATGAAGGGTATAAACAGGACTGGTACAGAGGATTTTTAAGTTGAGGAGGGAGGGGACAAAGGGGTGTGGTCTGAGGTTGGAGGGTGAAAGATTCAAGAGAAGAATGAGGAGGCCCTTTTCATGGACGAGTGGTGTTTATGTGGAATGCACTGCCCAAAGAGGCAGTGTTCTGCAAGTTGATGGGTGGTTTTAAAGGGTATGGGACAAAGCAAAGGGAGGGTCATCATGAGGGGAGGGAGGGAGGGGCAGCTGCAGATAAGGGATTGCTAGCTGCACACTCAAGCAGACTTGGTAGATCATATGGCCTACATCTACTGGCAGTTTTGTATGTTCATAACTAAACCTGTCTTTTAGATGAAATACTGTAGTTCAGCTGCTATTGCTAAGGCTGCCAGACTTTTAGGGTGCATATCCTTTTTTGCAATTAAGTAATGTTTATTGAAATGTTCAACATCATAAATACAACACCAGCATATAACAATAACAACGCATTCAAACTGCAATAACAAAACAAAAACAACAATAACACCAACACACAATTCCCTTCACCCCACATTCCATATGGCCAAGCTGGAGACTGAGCCAAATTATAAAACAGAAGGGAAAAATGGATGGGTCTGAGTCCTGTCACCTATCCCAGAGAATAACCTCAAGGACACCTTTCTGTAGAAAGCTAGACCATAAATGAAAATCCAGCAATCAATGTAACAGCAAAACAGTATGTAGAGATTCCCAATGAGATTTATAAATATGATAAGCATTAGAGAAACAACCAATGGATTTCTCCACATTAAGGTCCTACAACATTTCAGCAACCCATTCTAGTCATGTCTGTGGAGATGGATCAACCAATGATGCAAAATCAACAAGTTTGGCCACGGCAGAAATTAACATCATATGTGCCTTTCTGGGCCACTAGAGGTGGACCATAATCTCCTAGTACACACACATCTCTGGGGTAAAAGCCTCCTGAAGGCCTAGAAGGGATCCAAACTATTTTGAATTGAGTCCCAAAGGACATATACAGGAATACTGCCAAAACATATGAAATAAACTGCCTTCCTCACGATTACATCTAGGACACAGCAGAGAAGGCCATGCACCCGTCTGATAAAGCTTCTTAGGAGAAAAATAAAGATTGTGGAGAATCTTAAATTGTTGAAGTCTCAGTCAATCCTGTTTAATATATTTATAAATATCAGACCAAATGCAGAAACAAAAGTCCACCAGGGAATCAATACTCAAAGTATTAGCCCAATAAAAGGAAGCTGGAAAATCAGTATCCAGAAAGACTGACAAATGGTCTTATACAACTTAGAAATGAATGAGACTGCTGGGACAAATTGGACAATATTTCAAACAAAAGGCCTAATTTATTTGACTAAGGACGGTGACCCAGAAATCGAGATATGCAATGTCATAATTTGCAATACTTAAAAAGTGTTAGAGAGGACACAACTTTTTCCTGAAAAAGCCAAAGGGTTGAACAGCATCCTTGGACAGGGTCTTCTCCAAAATGTGAATGTGAAATCATTGCCATTGGGAAGCTGATAATGGTTTATTTTCTATATGAAGGTTAAGATTACCAAATAAATATTGACAGATATCTAAAACATAAGACAATTTAAATGTCAGCATAGTTGGGTGTGGGCTTGCAAAGACCAGGTGATCGTGTATGATGAAGACTGGAGGAAGCCGTGCACAGGAGAGATAAAATAATGATGAAGGACAGACATGGTATAGAGCTCAGAGGTCCTTTCAGTCTGTAACCAGGGTGGACTATAACTCTTGAATTCCATGGCTCCCCAAGCCAACTCCATAGAAAGTATTTCACCCTGTGAAACTCATAACAATATCAGAAGGAATGAGGAAGATGCAAGCCTCTGTATTTCTGAGGTCGGGTCAGCTTCTCATAAGCTCTCTTTGGAGTTTGTCCAACCACAAAAATTTAGAAATCAGTGAATGAAGATTCTTAACCAAGTACTGTAGATGGAAGGACTATATTTAACATTCCCATTTGGTTAAAAAGTCTAGGTAAAATATTTTTATAATATTAGCTCTTCCCAAAGTGTCAGAGGTAGACCTAGCCTCAGTTTAAATCTTGTTTTATCTCTGTTGTAGTAAAGGGTCAAGGTTAGGGGCTTTCAAGAAAGTTACATCACGTGCCAATTTTATACCCAAATAAGTAAGGCAACAAGATCTCCATTGAAAGCCAAGGTCCAAAAGTCCTGCTTATATACTGTATATGGGAGAAAGCAGGAAGACAACAGTTGCAGTGAGATTCAGTTTATACCTAAAGAAGGCACCAAAAAGAGATTACCACAAGAGCCTCAACCAGAGAGGTCAAGGGTCTGAGAGGTGCAGAAGAACATCATCCATATAAGTAGAAATTGTCCATTCTTGGGTACCTAATGTAATGCCACTAATAATGGGGTTATTGGTATGGGACAAAGGCTCAAAATAAAGATTAAAAGAAATGAGGAGAGGGACAACCTTGGTGTGTACCTTGGGAAAGTGAGAAGAGATCAGAATGAACACCATTACATAATATATAGGCAACAGGAGAAGACTGTAAAATATCAGCCACCTAACAAGAGTCCAGTATGGCATAGTCCCGAAAATAGAGAATAAGTATGATCATGAAATCCTGTCAAAACTTTTTCTGCATCAAGGAGACCAGAACTGCATCACCACCAGGCTCCTGGGATGCAGAAATCAAATGAAGAATTTTTCTAAAGTGCTGACTAGACAATCTCCCCACCATGAAGTCACCTTCTACCGTCCAATTAGTCCACACTAAATGTTACTCAGCTGGCCAGCCAAGATCTTAGCTAAGATCTACATGTCAACATTTGTAAGGGAGATTGGTCTATAGCTATCTGGACAAATGTTGTCTTTTTCCAGGTTTGGGCAGCAGAACTATGCAAACTTCAAAGAAGACATTCTTGGAACCCATGGGTATGTAAGTAGTTAAAAGTTGTGTGTTAATAATGGGGCAATCTCATCTATAAAAAGTTTATAAAATTGTCCGTATAGCCATCCAGGTTGGTGGCTTTTTAGGTGGAAGGAAGAGATAGCTTCTCACTCTCCTCTTAAATATGGTATTCAGGTCCTCACTGTTGTTCCACTGATAAATGGGGCAGGGGGATGTCAACCAGAAAATTGGACAACTCCTGAGTCATTTCAGCTACATAGAATCTTCAGCATATATGGAAGCATAGTAATCACGAAGTATCATGGCCATACACCTAGGATTAACATAGCAACTGCTGGAGAAGGGGTCTCATAAACCTTTATCCAATGAACAGTCATATGCTGCCAAAGTGTAATGCCAACAGTTGGCTGGCTTTCTCCCCTTGGCCTACCTACATGGCCTTAGCTCTGGCAATAGAACATTCAGCTAGTTCCAAAGATAATTAGAATACTGGTCCTAAGTTGGGAAACATGTAGGTGCAGATCTTCCGGTGAAGCAGGAGAAATGTTTTCTTAGTCCAAGATATCATGAAGCAACCTAGAGGCCTGCATCACCCACACCTTCTTGCGATTTGTGGCAAATCTAATAAACTCACAACTCCATTTGCATTTTAGGAGCCACAAAGATGATCAAAGCCTTGTATCGACCCCAGATTGTCCTGGACCAAATGCTGGATAAAGAGTCTTATATAGTCAACCAATTTAGAATTTTGAAGTACAGATGTGTCAGCCACGATGAAGCACACCAACCTGCAGTAATGACATGTAATAAAATCCTGAATGACAAAGGGCTTAACCCTTACAGGGCCGCAGACTGATATATCATGCCAAACTTCCTATACGTTCTAATTCTGTCAGCAGCCTAAGGGTTAATTGCCATAGACTTACAATGGCCCTTGCAGTAAATTGAAGTGTTCTGTGATATTCTGCAGCATTTCTGCACTTCGTCCTGGCTTGACACATCTGTAATTAGTTATTCAAGGACCAGGTGTGGTCCCTGTCTGAGACGATAAAAATATCAAAAATCATTGAGTCAGGAGCATGATCTAAAAGGACCATAGCTCCAATTTATAAAAATAAATTTTATTAGCAGGCATAAAGATGTTGCTTTGCCCCTGTATAGAAGCTTAGTGTGGCCACACTTGGATTATTGTTCACAGTTTTGATCTCCCCATTTAAAGAGTGATATAACTGACATGGAGAGGAGCAAATGAGATTCACACAATCTATATATGGTATAGACAGATTCAATTATATAGACAGGTTTGTGAATATTGGAATTGCATTGTCTAGAAAGGAGATGACTGAGAGGAGATCATATTCTAGTCTTTTATGTAATAAAGATCAATGAGTTATTAACAGATATAGGTTTGGAACTTAAAGAATTAACCTATAATTCTAGATACCATTAGAAACAGCTATGTGGCAAGCTATTTAGAACTAATAGGGGTTTGTTCTTTTCTCAAAGAGTGGTAAATCATTAGAATAATTAGGTACAATATACTGTCAATGCTCCAAGTCTGGATAGTTTTAAGATATACTTGGATGCCCCCATGGATACCTGAGGAGATAAATGGATCACCACTGCAGTGGGGAGTAGACTAGAAGCACCTATAGTACACCTCCTCCTGATTTCCAAGTACCAAATACAAAAATTCCTGGAAAGCACAATGCTCCTCTGTTTCAGAAACCTCATAATCCCCTACCAGCAACTGCAATATTTTGAGTACTTATGTTTCATAAAGGGATCCACAAAAGAGATCACTGGAAATTCTTGCAGATTGCAAATGCATTACAGAAGATCTTCAGGTTCCCATTACTACCCATTCCATACTCCTGGATCACTGCCCAATATGCTGGCTAAAACTGCCAAATGGACAAGCATGAGCCAATTACAGGAGCATACAGGATGTAAAAGTCAATATATTTGTATGTAGAATGCCTCAGGGCAAAACCCGCAACAGTAACAGCAAATGGAAGAACAGCTACAGGATACACAATGTCACATGACTCAAATAGTGTGGAGTGGTAGCAGTGACCCTGTAGCTGTTTCCTTTAGAACTCTGCTGCAGAGGGTAAGAGTTCTTATGGAAGGGGGTTGCCAAGCAGTTGCCGTGGCTCAGGAGTAGTACCATTGGTGCTGGAGGACAATGGAGTAGCTGTGGACCTGGGCTCTAGTCACGGTTCCAGATTAGGTGAGGTTTTTCTTGTCTTTTGTGTGCCTGAGTTTCACCTGTCCCCAAGTTGCCCCCAGAGAAGGCTATTTTAATAGAAGGGAGTCTGGGGGCACAGCCCCATAATGGGGGTACTGGGGTGGATCCCCTCAGAAAACAAGTATTTTATTATTTTTATGTTTAGTCGCTATTTTGACTGCAAATGAAACAAGTACCTTGGTTTTGCTGGCACCTACTTAAAGGCCGCAGGGTGCATAAAATGCACTTCCTCACTGCAACACAGAATAATATTCCATGACTAAGGATCTTCAGCTCATAATTCCTTCTTTTTACATATCTTTTCCCTCTGGTCACAGTCTGGGAGCATTCTTTCAGACAGACTCCAACATGGGAGAGGACTCAGGTGGAGAAACCTGGAAGGCCAGGCAGGATGGTCTAGGCCTTGGGCATGGGGGCAGGTGCCATTGCCTACACGCAGACTGGGCTTTTCCTTGTCCTGGAGATCCCCCATGCATGAGCACATCACTGAAGCAAAGGCGTACAGCGGCAACCCTGCCTGCATCAGGACACGCAGATTACGTGCTGCCAAGCATGCTACAGCACCCCAGTCTCCGCCAGGAGCCACTGGCATGCCAGGCAATCCCTGAAGTTCCCCGGAAGAGCTGCCATCAGGCGCTCAATCCTCCCCGGCCCCTGCCGACCCCGGCGCCAGGCTGGCTCCCAAACATGTGTTGCCGGCGCAGTGCGAGTGCTGCCAGCACCTGACCCTCAGTGCCACCGGCCAACCATAATTCCTTCTTTATTAAGAAAATTGGAAATTCACAGCAATAAATCCAGATAAAATCCAAATGATCAATTCCATAGAAACAAATGTGGAATACAGTGATGCCTCACATAGCTCCCTCACACAACTTAGTATGTTGGTTGCAGGCTTCCTGACATGTTTCACACATGTGTGCTTTCTCAAAGGATGCCTAATACCCTTAACCACTCCCCTTAAATAGGCCTAGTGCTTAAAGTGACAGTACAGAATTATAATCATGTTAGAATTAACATCTAAAAAACAACATCATATTGATATCATTTACAAACAGGTGCTTGCCCAGAGCTCATATTTCATTTCAGCACATCTGCTTGGTGTTTAAACTTTAAAATTAAAACTTTATATCAAGTACACATACAGGACAAAACAAAATTGCACAAAGTTTGATTTGGAAGACAAAACTCCTCAGCATTTTTCTTAGAACTGCTGGTGCAAATCTGAAAAACAAAACAGACATAATACATATATTAACACATCATAACCACTGTAAACACATAACCAAAAGATTTTTGTTATTCAATTTCTTTTTAAGAAAGGGCCTAATTTCTATCCTGTCATTTAGTCCAGCATGCTTCATTGCTCGAAAAGCATGGATCCAATACTGTTACAGATTATCAAAATGTCCCCTCTGAGGACATTACAGGTCTTTCTATACCTGTAAAAATAAATCCATGATCATCCTTTTTCTAGACTTGAAAATGTGCATGGCTAGAGCATTCTTTACATCGTTATTTTAAATTGTCTCGGAATACTGGTGGTACTGAGAGCTATACAGATATTCTTTCTAGTAACGTTACACCAACATTTGGACCCATTAACATAAAACAAGCATTCAAACAATTTGAAAGAATGGCACAAAACTGAAAGATTACAATGGGAGGAAATTTCACTGCAATAAATCCAGATAAAAGGAATTGTAAGCAGAAGATCCTTAGTCGTGGAATATTATTCGGTGTTGCAGTGAGTGGAAGTGCATTTATGCACCCTGTGGCCTTTAAGTAGGTGCCAGCAAAACCAAGGCACTTGTTTCATTTGCTACATTTTCTGCTGTGAACTGCTTATCCTTGGTGCAGTTACTATTTTGTTGTTTTCATTGTGTGCTATACTGACAGCACAGTATAGTGCTGCTCTGTTTCTGTATGCAGCAACATGACACCATGCCCTCTACAAGATGCCCAACCCTTGCCAATCCTGGCTGCCAAGCAACACTGGGAATAAAATCTGCTGCTAGACGTCTCACCAGAGAAATATACTGGATGTTGGCAGGCCTATAAAGCCTGCAGAGATACAAGAAGCCACCTCATACAAAATAGAATTTTACATTATTGGTATAGGACCCCACAACCTTCAAAAACTGGGGCTATGCACAGACAAGCCGTGTGGTGGTGCCAGTCCCCTGTGGTACCTATTGCATATCATGTGGTTGTGCCCGATGATAAGGAATTTCTAGAAAGGACCTCCACTACAGATGTCAGCAGATTTTATGCATTTATGACCCTCTCCTCCTTGCTGTACATCATTGGCCTGACTCAAATGCCCCCCACCTAGACCCATAATAGGACAAGTGGGTAGGGGCAGTCAACATTGAAGCTAAATGATTTCTTTTGCAGCAATGGAGAACAACAGATCACCCTACCCGGCTCCTTTGGAAAAAGGCAATTGGTGTCCTGGCTCATCATGTAAGGCATAGCCAGTTTTCCCTAGGGAACATCAAGATTATGTTAAAATATGGGATCCATATCTCAGTTACTTAGCAGGAGCTGTGAACTGAAGGTTCTCTTGAATGTTCCAACAAAATCTATAATTGTGACCCTTTGCAGAATCATGGCATTTACTGTAGTTGCTAAACTGTCTTTCCTGCTCCTCTACTTATATGTTTCTGTTTTTGGATAACAAGCATCTCACAGAGCACTGTTTACCCATGGTCACTTTCACATTGTTTGTTAAATATTTTACTGCTAGATATATGTTCAGTTGCAGACCTTGCTAAGCTCTGTCAGCTCTGATCGAGCAGCAGATTTATCAGGGCATCTTAACATTTATGTACAGTATTTAGATATACACTTACTGAAACAGTTCTATATCTTAAACTATATGATAAACAGTATGACATACAATATACTGTGTTGTATTATGCATTGTCTTCTACTAGTACCAGTACTAGTACTAGTACTAGTTCTGTACTAAAGAATGCTAAAGACCTTAGGCATTTTTAGTGTATCAGAGTAAACCGAAGCCACAGCTACAAAATAAGTGTGGCTTCTATTAAAAGCATAGAAATCTTATGTGGCTTCAATTTGGTTGTGGCTACAAAAGGCTGGCAGCTTCAGTTCTGTGAAATATGGCATTTGCTTTAACATCCCAAAAATGTTGCTCCTCTTCTCCCAGTGAGAAACTCAATCCCATAAATCATTTTTACATTGGTTGTAATTCTTCTGTCAATTATTTTAGTCTGTCTATCACATGGTTTTATGTACAGTAATATTTTGTAATACAAATCAGAAAATAGGGTGATGCTACCCATATTCCTCTGGAAATAAGAAATTACATCTTAGCTGGTTAGGATAAATCTAAAAACATAGCAACCTCTCTATCTTTCTTTCTCCTTCTTTCTCTCTCCCTCTCATAGTACTCAACAGTCAAGATTGATATTAACAAGTTTCAAGAACAGTAAACAGATAATTCTGAAAGCACATCTTGAAGATAACAGGGATATTCAGTAAGCAGTATTGTACAAAGAGTTGCTCAGATAATCTGCAGTAGATATTAGGTAGGCAATAGTGCAGAACACACATCTCCTCACTGGTGTGTGAGATTTTATCCCAAAATCTCATTTCAGTGATCAAGCGTATGTATAGAATTAGGAGAATTTGCCCTCTGAACTACCCACAAGCTGCTCATGAATCGGGGACTTTGCTCCTGTACTTCCCAAACACTCGTAGTTAGCACTACTATGCCCAACCCCTCAAAAATAATTTAGTTACTTTCAGATGAAATCTCATTTGCCATTTCAGGAGCTATGAGATTATTGGTGATATTATATATAGCACAGGTCTCATAGTATGTTTACGGAGAGGCACATTCTGCACTAAGCTACATTAGGTTTTGTTAAAATGGGTCGATCCACCTGGCCCTTTAGCACAATGGTTGGGCTGCTGCTCACAACACCAATAACATGAGTTTGTGAATGAACCTAACACTACAGACTACTTAGAAGCTGGGGAGTACCTGGGAGAAAAGTCCCTTTATGCTCCAGATAGGCTGCATCTTAGTAAAGAGTGCACTAGGGTGCCGAAACCAGATTTGTGGAATATATGGGTAAACATACTAATTTAAACTGATGAGGGTCAGCAGTGGTCACAAACCATTAGTCACCTGGTGTAGGAAATGCAACAGACCTCCACAATCAGGGCAGAAGAATGAGGGTTTCAGATGAGAGGCAGGGGACGGGGAGGCTGGTGGGACTGGAAGCAGTGGGGCAGACAGACCAACAAGTAGAGGTGGTCACGTCATTGTGGAAGGCAGCGTCTCTGAATGCAAAAGCATTAGGAACAAAATGACAGAGTTGCAATCATTAATTACCAAGGAAGAGGTGGGCATGACAGCCATCACAGAGACATGGGCCATGCTGAATCATGATTGGGATTTCTCTGTCCACAGTTATAAGCTATAAAGGAGGGACAGGGGTAGGAAGAGGAGGAGAGTAGCTCTGCATATGAGGGAAGGGATAACCTGTACTAGGGAGGTGGAGAAGTATGGAAGGACAGGGGTGTGTGGGTACAGGTACAATACACAACAGGTAGAAAGTTCTGGATAAGAGTAATGTACAGGCCACCAAACAGGAAGAGGAATTAGACAAGGAACTGGGGTCCAAAATTGTGAACATGACTAGCACAGGGAAGTTAGTGATTATGGGGGACTTTAATCTATCAGGGGACATTGCAAGATCCTGGCTATCATGTATACCAGGACTCAGGTACTTCTGAATGCATTCCAGAGTGCTTTCCTGACACAATGTGTCCCAGAGCCCACCAGGTAGGAGCCATTCTTTACAGGGCCCTGTCTAATTGTGTGCCTGTCCATAAAGTAAAAGTGGAGACATTACTTGCAGGAAGTGACCATCACACTGTGTGGTTCAATCTGGACATTGGCAGGAAGAGGATTAAGATAAAAACAAGGTTCTTGATGTCAGGAGGGCAGGGTACAGTAGGATGTGAGAGATTCTCAGATGTCGTCTTGCTGGGGCCAGGAAGGAGATAGAGGTGGACCAGAAATGGGCCATAATCAAGAAGGGCCAGTTGGCAGCCACTAACATGTGTGCCATACTCAAGAGCAAAATCTAAAGCTAAAATGCCTAGCTGACAAGATAGGAGGTATGTCAGCCATAAAGGATAAGAGGTTAGCCTTCAGGAAGTACAAGCTTGCCCAGAAAAGTAGGACAGAGAGAAGTACTGTACCAAGGCAAGGGAGGAGGACAGAGCAGTCCAGCTGGCTAATACAAGAGACAGCTGCAACTGGCAGAAGGGGTGAAACAGGGGAAGGCTTCTTCAATATGTCAGAGAGAAGAAAGATATAAAGGATGGGATAGTCAGATTGAGAAGTGAGGGGATGGGCAGAGGAAGGAGGAAAGCAGAAGTACTTAACAAGCACCTCTGTTCAGTCTTTAGTAAGGAGAAAGAGGGTCCAGAACCTCAAGGGAGGAAGGCAGGTCAACAGGGTGGGTGGCGACACAGACAGGAAGAAGGAGGTTGACAGGGTGAGTAAGGGTTAAAGGCCCTGAACCTGAGACAAATCCCTGGAACAAGGTGGCGTACATCTGAAGGCTGGTGGATGTGTTGTGACTCCTGGCAGACCAACACCTCACTGGACTCATGAAAAGTACCCCTAGACAGTAGGACAGCACATGCTGCTTCACAAAACAGGGCAGAGGATGACCCTGTTAACTATCAACTGATCAGTCTAACCTTGATAGTGGGAAAATTCATAGAAACTATTCTGAAAGAAAAAAGAAAGATTGCTAAGACTTCTGGATGAAAATGGGCTCCAGGACAAGAGGTAGCATGGGTTTGTGTCAGGGTGCTTCTCTGAGACTAATCTGATTAATTTCTTTGACTGGGTATCCAGGACAATGGATAAGGGCCAGGCAGTGGACATCTTGTATATGGATTTTGGTAAGTCCTTTGACTCTGTTCCTCACAGGAGATTAATCTGGAAGTTAGAGGACCCAGGGTTTTAAGGCTTGGAAACTGGCTGCAGAACAAAAAGTTGGAGGGTTATGGTCAGAGAGGGAGTTCTTGGAGGCTAGGCCAATCACTAGTTGGGTCCCACAGGGCTCAGTACTAGTATGGTGTTGTTTAGCATCCCCATCAGGAATATTGCAGATGAGACAAGGGTAAAATATGCCAGTTTGTTGATTACACAAAGCTGTGTGGGAGGGTAGACATAGAGATGGGGAGACAGGACATCCGGGAGGACTTGATTAAGCTAGATAAATGGTCAGGTATAGTATTTGTCAGCTTGGATTTAATGCTAAAAGGTGTAAGGTAATGCACTTGGGGTGAAGAGCCTAGAGACAAAGTACTGGCACTGTGGCATGCAGGTTACCAAGTTGTAGGAGAAGGACTTGGGAGGATCATCACAAGTGATCTGAAGCACTCAGCATGCTGTGAGAAAGCAGCAGCCAAAGCAAATCAAATGCTGGGCTGCTTAGCCAGGGGTATAACAAGTAGGAAATCAGAGGTCATTCTGCCACCCTACAGATCTGTAGTATGGCCACATTCAAAGCAGTGTTCAATGTTGGTGCTTTTACCAAAGAATGATATCAACCTACTAGAAATGGTCCACAGAAAGAAACCAAAATGATCCAGGGACAGCAAGGTGGAAATATATGAGGACAGACTCAGAGATTTCGAGACAAACTTCCTATCAGATAAAGGAGAGGGTAACATGATCACAACCTTCAAGTTGATACATAGATACATAGACAGTGTCAGCAGATAAGGGCCTATGGCCCACCCAGTCTGCCCATTTGTGCTTGTAAGTTCAGTTTATGTTTTCATAGAGGTCTGTTGCCCCTCACCCCTGACCTCCAGAATTCCTTTATGTCTATCCCATGCATTCTTAAATCCTGTGATTGTTTCAGTCCCCACCACTTCCTCTGGCAGGGTGTTCCACTTGTCCACCACCTAATTGGTGAAGAAATTCTTCCTCCACGCTTCCTCGAATCGTCCTCCCTCCAACTTCATCCCATGTCCTCTAGTCGTGGAACATCTTTTAGCTAAAAGTACCTTCAGTGTTTCAACAGTGTAAGCTTTAGTGTCCCTTTGGCCTTTGTGGGAACAGAACCACTGGGTGGCACTGTCTAAGGCTGGTGAGGGTGAATTCAGGAGAGAAATAAGGAGCACTTTTTCATAGAGAAGGTGGTACCTAAGCTTCATTGTCATAATGTCACACGCTAATAGCATATGACATTACAGCTAACCCACACAGTGCTGTCCATGACAGTGAATGATGCAATATCATGTATACTGCTGTACGTAGTACTGCACCATTCACACTCCCAGGCAGAGGATAAGACCTCTGCTGGGTGTAGGTTCTGTTGAGCAGCTGCTGTGGCTCACTGGACAGAAACATAGCAGCAGGAACCCAGGTGTTGTGTCTGAGACCGGTTTGATTCCCAGACATTTTATTTTTGTCACATTTTGTGCTCTCCCGAGTTGGTCGCCCCCAGCATTAGTGGGGGAGGTCCAGGGGCACAGACCGCCATAACGGGTGGTGTGTGGGGTGGAGACCCCACAGAAAAAATGCTTATGCCGCCCAGCAATATCACATTAACTGGCAGTGTGATTTTGCCATCACTGACATCTTCTTGCACATTATGACCCTATGGTCGCACTAAGTGGGATGAGCTGCTGCAGGAAGTAGTCTCCCTGAAGGCAGTGGGCCAGCTATAAAAAGTGGCTAGAACAGATGAAAGGGAGAGCTGAATGCAGGGAAGGAGTGGGGAAGAGGGAGGACATCAGCGGGGAGGAAGGAGCAGCTGAAGGGGTGGGGGCGATCCCACAGTAGACAATGAGGGTCTACAAAATCAAGCAGACATGATAGACTACAAGGCCTTTTTTTGCTAGCTCAATCATATGTTCATAGATGGCCAAATAAGGAAGAAGGACTTAACATCCCTGAGTACCCTTCCTCCTTTGGGAGGGAGGGACACTTCTCTGCTGTAACACTGCCAACTGGGTAGCCTTCATGGCAGTGCAGCAGTGGCATTGTGGGAAAGAGGATGTTGGCAAGACTTTTCATTCAGCAAGCTCTGTGGGTTGTTGTGGACTGAAAAAGCAGCAGGATGATACAAAGGTATTTTTCTGCCCTTACCCACCAACTGACATCCTGCAGAGGAGTCTTTCCAAGGAGAGACTACACCTCAAAGTACTTTGTCCCCCTGCTCAGAGGTCCCTACCATGGGATAGGGAGAAGCCATGGAGACATATTGTACATGTCAGAGAAGTTGGGGTGGGGTAGGTGACTGCCCAGGTGGAAGGGGCTTATAATATAAATTACAAACAAAAACAAAAGAATAAGGAAAACAATCTGGAGCAGAGATAGAGGAAGCCACATTAAGGAACACTGAGCCACTTTTCAACACATTAAAACAGAACAATATTTTAAGATGGAAACAGTTAATTAAGAAGAATGGTTTCATGGGCTTACAAAAATTCCACTTAAATGACCCACAATTGGATTTAAATTGGTGGGATTATAAACTACAGCATGCACCACTTATATGGGACATGACTGGCTGTTCATGATTTGCTGATATTAGCAGCATATGTTATACTAAAATTAGCAATTTTACTCACTGGTAGCTGCAGCAAAGGTGAAATGAATAATGAGGGTGATACTGGTAAAGGCAAAGTCGGACTTACTGTATTGATTTTGAGTTTGTAGAGCTGACACCCCAACCTTAGAGTACTGTAAATGTAAGCCACCAGTCATCATCTCTGTAAATCTAAGCCACCAGTATGCCCGCCCACAACTATAAAGTACTGTATAGAAATTTTAGGAGCAAGTTCAGTGTGGCCATCTGAATCGTAAGTACACAGAGGTTTAATGTACTAGGTCCTTTCTAAAAGAGAAACATGACAGCTCATAACCTTCACTTCAGTGATTCCTTCAGTGATTCTGTCTTAGTTATGCAGAGCAGAACAGTGCATTGGAACTTTAGAAGGGATACAAGACAGACAGAGCAAATCCTGACTGCAGTGTAAGCAGGAAACAAAGGTGCCAGTAAGTTAGAAAAAACCTAACGAGGGTTTTATATTTCAACTTTCAACTGAACAACTGCTCTGGAATGGATCATCGTGAGGAGGGACAAGGCAAATAGAGGAGACAAAGGAGAGAGATTAGCATGTCTTAGATTAACAGTGATCGGGTACTTTAGGGAGATCCATTAAAACCTCCAAAGCTATGGTCAGGTAGCCTCAGGAAATGATGGAAGGGCTACATGACAGCAGTTGGGGAGGCAGTAATGGGTCTCACGATCCAGTATAGCAGACACCACTGATCCACTGTAGCCAGCAAATTATAAAGGAACCTTATGAGAAAGGTTGTTTGGCTGCCAGGATTTGTCCACTATAAGTGGCCGCCAGCTTAAGCATGGATGGTGTAAGTGGCACAGACTACATTGTAAACATTATTTAAATGTATCTAAAGAGATATCGATGTGTGATAACAATACAAAATGGAACTCTAAATGATAAAGAAGATAAAATAATGAAAGAGAAATTAAAAAACTTTACAAATTTTATATCGATAGTACATTGAACAATATAAAAGCTTGGGTGAAATACAAGGAGGGAAGTAAAGCAAAATGGGAAAAAATTAGCTACCCAAATTAGGTACTGGGCAATACTATGTATGGGTCAATACAGCGCATGTAAGACAACATGGTATTAACTGCACTGTACATGCAGCACTTGAAATCACAGTGATGGGGTAGAATAGCAATAGGGATTTACCACTACCCCTGTCACTGCACACTGATGTAAGGAGAAGAGAAGGTACTGTTTGCTGGATGCTTGGTTGAGCTGCTCTCATGGTGGAGTGGATAGGGCACCAATCAGCACACACTGCACAACTGGAGATCTGGGACCATGGTTCAGGTCTCCCCTGCAACTTGCCAGCATGTTTTTTTAAATCAAACTTCCCTCCTTCTGAATTTCTCCCCATCTTGAAGTCCACCCACCCCAGAGTTTGTTACTTAAGTTCCAGGGCATGTGGGGCAATTGTTGTCAATGGGCACGGTGCAGAACAGGTCAGTGTTTTGCCTGACTCTGCTTTGTGTGGTGCTGATTCACTGCAGCATTTTCAGCCATGCAGTTTTGTCATATGGTGGTATAACCCATGCCCCCAAATTAGTAGTTACAGTTGTAATAAAAATTAGTATAATGTTAATCGCTTTACAAATCTTCAAAAAATAAAAGACTAATTTAACTTAAGATCATATGCAGAGCATATGTAACACCAAAACAATTGTGACATATGGATACAAGATTTTTTTAAACTTCTTTATTAAAGTTTATGATTTCAACAGAGAAGACATACATACACATTTCCCAGGATGATCCTGGGCCCACATCTCAAAACTGGCTGTTGATACATATATACATCCCCTAAACTATTTACATACACAGTTTTAATGTATTATACCATCTAAGTTGAGTTTGATTTACTATTATAACAATGAATTCTGTCCATTCAAAGTTAACTATAGATGTGATCTACTTCAATTTTGACATCCCTCTTTATTACTATCCTTAATTTCTAGGGATGCAAGATTATTAACCACAGATAGCATTGATGAAAGGCCAAAGGAGATACTGCTCACATGTTCTGGGAATGTCCAAATATAAAAAAAATGTGGACTGAAACTCAAAATGAATGTCAAAAAATGTAAGAAAAAAATATTCCGTTAGATATAAATATATTTATGTTTAATTATTTTATGGAATTTAAATATACAAAAAATTACAAAAATGTTGGCTTTGGCCAGTATGCATTTCCAGAAATTGTTATTAAAAATTTGGACTAACTCAAAGTTACAAATGTTTCAAAGAAATAGCTGAGTAAAATAAATGAAGTGCTGTCAATGGAAAGATAGGAACAATTTTGAGATTCCTTGTGATAAACAATCAAACAAAATATAATGTTAGTATGCTGTGGCTGATGTTGAGAATATGAAAGGTAAACCCTGACAAACTGTGCAATTGTTATCAGTGTGTTTATACAGCTGGGTTGAAGATAACACATCAAATACTTTGCTTAAAATGTATTTATACCTCTTATCTTAATCACATTTAGGATGAATTTCATTGCCTTTCTGTATTTTTCTAAATAAAAATGAAGACAGGATATATATTAAATATAAAAAAGATTTTGAACAGAGACTGAGAGAAATCAGAAAATTAATCCAATTTTGTTGGATTATTTTATTGGATCAAATGATTTGTTTTCAATAGTAATAATTTTTAATAGTGCAAAGTAAAGTAAATGGTTCTGAGTGAATGCACAAACAGAAGTGGAAAGTTAACAAGTCTTAGCTCCATTTACCTTTCCTGTTAGGCTCTTTGTCAATACAATGCAGACACTACAACGCAGTCAAAACTATGCAGAAAAATACGACTACAAATAGCACAGCACTCAGTAAAAACAGTAAGCGCTACATACACCACTTAACCATGGAGCATGAACTTGGATGGGGGACTGGCAGGGTCTCATTCATCCACGTGAATGTCTGCCCCATCTCTGTTCCCTGTGGCTGGAAAAAACAGACATGTCATTTACACAATGTTATGTAGAGGGATTTTGTCCTGCCCCCACACACTCACATGGGGGCTTCACCCACACCCCATGTATAATATATATACATCCTCCAAGAAGCACCACAGGTAAAAAAAAAAAAGAACACCATAAGGGGAAAGACTTGAACCTGGTCCAGTGGCTGTCCCACAGACTCATGGCCTGTCACTCTAACCACTACACCACTGAACCAGCTGGTTCACACTCCACACAATGTGATTATTAAAGTGCTGGGCACTGAGTGAAAGAGTTCCTCTATAGTGCTGTAATGGTCACACTATAATTCCCTGGCACTTTTTCACTCACACTATTTTTATGGTGTGGTTTTACCGCACTGTAATTGACAAGCGGACGTTTGACGAGCTAACTCTGTTAGTGGTCCAGTGTACTTTATTCATGGTCACCGAGGGAAAGCACATTACTGTTAAGAGATTCTTCTAGAAACATTGAAACATATTAACATAGAGTTTGTCAGGAGAAAAGGACTGCTTGGCTCATCCAGTCTGCCCTGATGTTCCTGTGTAATCTGTTTATGCAGACCCTAACTGGTCTCCTGAGACCCTCCCTCCTCCCTGTCTGTTTTATAATACACCACTGTGTTTATCACATGCATACTTGAGTGCAACACTTTGTAACTGGTTTCTGTTAGTGGCCAATCATCCCTTGTTTGCACCCCTGGGTTGCTTCTGAAGTGCACAGACTTCACTGGAACTGATCGCTTCAGCTAGCAGTCTGTTCCGAGGTGACTACCATCCTTTCATGAAGAAACATTAATTTCTCCCAAATGCATATTTGCAGTGTTAGTGGCTCAACAGGTAATGCATTTGCCTTTGAGGCTGGGAGATCAGAAGGTAGTGGGTTCTAGTCCCAAACTAGAATGTGGGATAAATCTCAGTACTGACAATGTAGTGCATGATTAGGGGTGCTGTACTCCTGCGTGAATGCACAAACAAATGTGGAAAGGTAACAAGTTTTAGCTCTGTTTACCTTTCATGTTAGGCTCTATAGCAATACATTGCAGATAATACAGCAAGTCAAAGTCCATGCAGGACAAACCACTACCAACAGCACTCAGTAAAAATAGCAAGCACTAAATACATTGCCTAACCATGAAGCACAAACTCAGACAGTGGATAAGATGTTAAACTGAAGTCTCATCTGCCTGTTCTGGTGGTTGGTCAGGTGGATGTTAAAGATCCTATGGCACTTCTTAATAACAGTAGGGGAATGTTATTGAAAGTTATTCCAAAACATATAGAGATATCATACAAAAATGTACAAATTTCCAAGACATTCAGGGCCAATATTCCAAACTTTGTGTTGGTACGCAAACAATTTGCGGCTTGAAGATGGGTCTGCATTATTCAAAGGGCCAATAGTGCACACAAACTGCAGTAGCACTGGGCAAAATGATAATGTATTGAAGGGCAAACTGAGGGGCAAGACATTACCAATGCTATAGTCAGTGAATAGCGTGTGCTAAGTGCTTTGTGCGACTTAGCGTAACACTTTGGCATGGGTTGAATTATCACCCAGGAAAAGGTGGTCCTAACTCTGGACAAACCAGCTTTGTGTGACTTTATGGCTTTGCATGGCTTTGTGTGATGTTTGTGTGGCTTTGCAGGGTCCTAACCAATATTATGACACATAGCAATAAGCCAGACATAGAGGAAACGTGCTGCCCACTGATGGCATCACTATGATGCTATCATCTGCCACCGGTCCCAGCCATACCAGGCAGGTGGTGACCCGCCCCAGTGGACACCATAGCAGTGCGGCCATACAACACACACCTGCATATCACCCTGCTGTGGACATCAACAGATGACAGCACACACACGCTGCACTGGGGCAAGGAAGGTGTAAGGTGACCTGTCTGCACCACATACTGGGTGCCACCACATGGCTGGGACAAGCTAGTCCAGTGTAGGGTATACCCCAACACCTGTGTGCCTGTCCAATGGTAAGCCCCCCAGCCACATACCACAGAGCTGTAGAAACACCACAGCACTCACACCCAGCAACAGGGTATAGCCAGGAATATTAAACATGTACTCAAAACAGCTTCACTGTTGCCTCTCCCAGTATGTACATATGCCAAAGTATGTGCTGCCATGCCACCAGCAATAGCCCCTCTGTCTGCCATGTTTAAGGTTCAGTACATGGTTTCTTCCTCTAATCCTCTCTCCTTTGTGATTCCACATGCCTGGTACATTGTTCATGTTTGTGTATGTGGGTGGTGCATCAATGCCCCATAGCGAACAACAAAGGTGAAAGGGCTTAGCTCAACATGGACACAGGTGACTCACAATGTCCCTGCTTCCTCTGTGTGGTGCCCTGCCTGATGTTTGTACTGTAATCTGCTGAGTAGAGTGCATATGCCTGCTGACACCCCTGCCCAGCAATGTATATGTCACTGTGAGCCTCCCATGCCAATAGTGCAGCATCTGTGGTTACACAACAGCAGTACAGTACTGTCCACTGTTGGTACACACCTGCACAATGTGGTGTCACTGTGCAGTGCTGCAGGCAGTGCTGCCCACCACACCATAGGCAGTGCTGTGTCCCATATCCCTCTGGCCGCCGGTCACTGAACGGTCTGCTGTGCACTGTATAGCAGGACCCAGTTGGACTATTGCTTCCCACACCACCACCAGTGCCTGTGTTGTGCAGTCCCTGGAGCTCATTATTCTATGCAGATCTGTACATATGTAGTCTGCAGCTACCACCATGCTCCTCCCGACCAACCTACAGGTGGAGATGGGCAGACCCAGATGGCCCTTGTACTTCCAGACTGATCTACAGCTGGAGCTGTGGGACCCTGCAGTAGCACTGGGCAAACTGCATGCAAATTAGGGTATAATGAGATGCTAATCTGATCAGCTCACCGCCTACCTAAGTAGGCTTTTTGCATATCACTTTGAATATAGCAGATCTTGGCTCTGGCTAACGTGATAGCACTGGACAAAATGACTTACCACCTCATAAGACCTGCACAAATGTCTTTGCACCACACAAAAGTCATGGAATCATGTTTCATTACTGTACATTCATATGCACTAATGCTTGCAGCTCTACTGACTCCACCTTTGCTGGCACACACATAGGCCACATATTTCACCTCTCATTCCTTCTGGTTGCTGTGCAGTAGGTTACTGTTGTGGTTTGCACTTCCTGGTTGCTATGTTAAGGGCTATTTTATTCCTGGGCTATGTCTGCCCTGCACTCCCAGCCCAGTTTTCCCAGCATCATTTGCATGCTATATTCAGCAGGGTTAACCCTGGGCTATTCCTTTGAATATAGCAATCTATTGAGTCTAGGCTAGTTTGCACACGGGCAGGGCTAATTTTGGCCTGGGGCAACATTTTGCATATTGGGCCCTCAATCTACATGTATGTATAGGAGAACAATCAAAAATAACAAGGCTATAAAAAAACAACTAATTTCACACCATTTTTCATTCCTGTGTATAAAAAAATAAAAAAGCCTTTAATAGTAAACAAAATTTGCAATATTTATTTGAATGCCTATAATAAGGGAATTTTCTCTCTTTCTTCTTTTTGTAAATCCTTTCAAAGGAACATAAGAAATAATAAACCAATACTGTATATTTCACGCCATAGGCAATCCACTCTTCCTTTGGAGAAACGATTATAATCACGGATCTAACTTGTTTTAATGTTGATTTAATTAATAATAAAATTGATATGTCAGAATATTGTAGATGTTGTATTAGGTATTGACATTTAGCTTGCTATAAAAATAATTTAATACATGAAAATACGACATTGAGTACTTGGGTGGTACTGTTTTAACATCCCAGTATAGTCTCCTAAAATCAAAGTTTCATAAGTCAATTTAGTTAGAAAAGGCCATTTCCATTTATTAGTTAAAAAATTTCAAACATGGGAACTAAAGGTACATTGTAAGAAAAATGATACTGAGTTTCTTCTATATTTTTACAATCTGGTCTAGGACACAAATGTTCCTTGAGGGACTTTGTTTTAAATTACCTTAAACCCATAATTTACCATGACAACATAGCCATAGGATATCCCAAGTTTTTGAGGAACTCAAGGATCATTTAGCATTGATAGCACTAGTTTCATTTTTGATGGAAAGCATTAAGGAAATACAATTTTGGTACCATAAGTGTTTTCCATAATGTAAGAGTACAACTGTTAAGATAGTGATAAGGAGGGAGGAGAGTGGCAGGGCAGCATAGAGGAGGACAGAGGGATAAATGAACGACAGATGTAGGGGTGAGGATAGAGGGAAGCAGGGTGGAAGCAGACAGACATCAAGAACAAGCTGGAAGGGTTACGATGGTAACCCGTGAGGTGGGCGCGATGAGGAAGGGTGCCATCCGTTACGGCGACTCCTTCCTGGCACAATCCTCACGGTGATGGGGAGGGTAGGGCAACCAGATGAGGCTATGGCAAATTGGCGACAGGATGTCGCTGTGCACACACACACGGGGGTGGGAGCGAGCACAGCTACGTGGCTGGGAGGATGGAGAGGCTGTAGTGGTGGTGCTGTGATGGCTGGCTGAGCTGTGTCATGGTTTGGCGAGTGGATGCAGTGGGAGAGGTACCGGTTCGGGTCTGGGCACTGGTGTGATTTATTGCACTTGACTCAAACTTTTTTTTTTTTCTGCTTTCACCACCCCTGACATGCACTCCCCATGAGTTGAGAATCCTAGTAGGGGGTGTGGGGTGATGCCCACCTCAAGGGGTGGTGCCCCCACAGAAAGCAGGAAAATAGTGTCCTGGTGCCGTTGTCCTGAGGCAGGGTTGTCAGAGTGCCAAAAATGTTTTCGGCATCTCTGACTGAGTGATAACAATAATCACCTTTAGGTGTTCGCCGTTATCACATAAATCCATTATGGAGGCATCCTCAGAGTTAGTAAATACAAAATCAGTGATAGTATATGGGGACTCAATTATAAAGGGATCCGTTGGCTGAGAAATAGGGTGTCATTTAGGGAGATCAGGTTTTTATCCTGAATTGAGTCAAGCAGGGTACTTCAAGAATCAAGGAAGGCATTAGATTATTTGGTGATAAACCACACCTAATCCTACACCTTAGAACAAATGACTTGTCCGGGGAAGAGAAAGAGGAGGTAAAGAGGAGTTTCATGGAGTTAGCAGGGGTGTAAATAGTTAATCAGTTTCATTGCTTTTTAAAGTCCTTCCAGCCAGCATGGCTAGACAGCTGAGAATCAAGTATTTTAACCACTAAGCGGAGGCAGTGGTTCAGAAAGGAGGGTTCTGAATGTTTAGGAGGTGGGGTGACATGTGGTGGGATGAGCACCTGTGTGCAAGGGACAGGCTACATATAAATGAAGAGGGGCTAGACTGCTAAGGGAGAAATTGCAGGGATACATGGACAGAATACTGGGAGATGTTATAAACTAGGAAAGGGCGTGCGGTTAAGGGTGATCTAGGAAAAGTGGTTGGTGGAACTTACCTAACTAGCCCCACAAAACAGGGGCAGGAGATGCTAGTAGTTAAGAGAATGATGGAAGGTGGAAGGACTGTTGGCAAACACCAGGATTCTGGGAAATAAGATGGGGACCTAGAGGCGGGGTGGGGACAGACAACCTAGATCTAATAGCAGCTAGTGAGGCATGGTGGACAGAAAACCACAGTTGGGAGGTGGAAATATTGGGGTATGGTCTCTACAGGAGAGACAGGAAAGGAAAAGGGGGATAGCCCTGTACATGAGAGATGTGATAAGGGCTATGGTAAGCAGGATGGGCAAGGATCAGCAGAGTTCCTATGTGTCACACTAAGTAAGAGGATGGGGAGGCATTAAGGATAGGGTGGTCTACAGAACGCCAAATCAAGAGGAGGAAGTGGATAGGAAGATAGTTAGCAAAATACAGGGATGGCAAGCAAAGGGGAAATCGTGGTAGTGGGAGATCTAAATCTTCCGGATGTGGACTGGGGAATCCCAACAACATCATCAGAAAGGAGCAGGAGCTGTTGGAGTCCATGCAGGAAGCATTTGTTCATCAACTGGTCAAAGAACCAACTAGGGAAGGGGCTATACTGGACCTGGTTATGACAAATGGGATAGTGTGAAGGAGGTAGAAGCTGGTGAAAACTTGGGCAATAGCAACCATAGGATGATAAAGTTTATCCTTCAAACGGGTCGGTTAGAGCAGATCCACCACTAGGTATTGGACTTCAGGAAAGCGGATTTTAGGAAATGAAAGAAACTGTACAAAAGGAACTGGAGGGGAAGGAAAGCCTGGAAGACATAGAGGAGCTGTGGGGGTATTAAAGGGGAATTTTGCAAGCAACAGCAGGTGCAAGGTGGGTGAGCAAGAATAAGAGAGGAGGAAACCACTTGGTTTACAACAGAAGTGAGGGAAGCAGTCAGGGAGAAAAGGAAGCCATTTAGGGCATACAAAGCCCCAGGGCATGGCAGATAAAAAGCATACAGGGAGAGACTGAAGGAAGCCAGGAAAATAGTCAGAAGGGCTAAGGCAGAAATGGAGGAGAAAATAGCGAGAGGCAAACTGGGTGACAAGAGGTTTTTCAGGTATGTGAGTGACAGAAGGAAAGGGAAGCAGGAGATTATGATGCTCAAGGGAGCGAGGGAGCTCTGATAGAGTGGAAGAGGAAAAGGCAAATCTTCTGAATGACTACTTCACCTCAGTTTTTCATGGTTGAGGAGGGAGATGGCCAGAGCTAAACAGCAGGGGGAAAGGTAGGCAGGAGTTGGACACAAACCTTTAAGGAAGATAGGGTATTGGAGGAACTAGGAAAACTGAGGATGGACAAAGCAATGGGCCCAGATGCAATCCATCCAGGGGTACTCAAGGAGCTCAGACAGGAACTGGCGGCATCACTCACAAGGTTATTCAATCTGTCACTGGACAATGGAAGGGTCCTGGGTGACTGGAAAAGGGCAGATGTGGTGCCATTATACAAGGGAGGGAGGAAATCAGGAGCCAGGAAACTACCACCCAGTTAGCCTTACTCCGCAGTGGGAAAGCTAATGGAGGCACTTATAAAGGAATAGCTGAGTACAATTCTAGAGCAGGATGGCCTCACAAATGACAACCATCATGAGTTCACAGGTGGAAGGTCATGTCAAACCAACCATATCAAATTCTTTGACAGAGTAACGGAGATATGGGATCAGGGGAGGGACATGGCCTACCTGGACTTCAGGAAGGCCTTTAATACTGTTCACCACAGGAGAATCATAAGCAAATTGGTAGCTTAGAGGTGGGAAGCCAGATCACAAACTGGGTAGCAAATTGTTAGAGGAGGACTCATAGGGTGGTAGTAAATGGGGTGAACTCAAAAGAAGGAGGGTAAAGAGTAGAGTTCCTCAGGGGTCCGTGTTATGACCCATACCTTTCAACATGTACCTTGGGGACATTTCAGAGGTCCTAATGTGAAGGTGTGTCTCTTTGCAGATGACACAAAGATCTGTAATAGAGTGGACACACCGGGGAGGGAGTGTTGGAAAGAATGAGGAGGATCTGGCCAGGTTGGAGGAGTGGTCAGCCAAGAGACAACTACTATTCAATGCAAGAAAATGCAAAATTATGGACATAGGACATACAAACCCAAGGACAAAATAGTGGCTTGGGGAGAACTGTGGTAACACAGCAGGAAAGGGAACTGGGGATCACAGTTTTGGACAACATGACGGTTTGCAGCCAGTGTGACAGGGCAGCGGGAAAGCAAACAGAATGTTGGCATGCATAGGAAGGGGCTTCACAAGAAGGAGAAAGGATGTGATCATGCCACTTTACAAAACAATGGTTAGACCACAGCTAGAATACAGGATCAAGTTCTGGAGGCCACACTTACAAGGGGACAGGTACAGGCTGAAGATGGTCCAGAGAAGAGCAACCAAGGTGGTGCAAGGCTACACGAGAGGTCATATGAGGAATGACAGGAGGAACAAAACTTGCACACACTGGAGATGAGGCTGGAAAAGGAGGGATATGGTGGAAACTTTCAAATATTTGAAGGAATAAACAGGATGAAGGTGGGTAGCATCTTTAAGATGAGTGAGAACAAATCTACTAGGGGCATGCATTCAAACTGAGGATGTAGATTTAGAGGAGATGTTAGGGGAAGATCTTCACTGAGAGGGTTGCAGGGCCATGGAACAAGCTGCCAGAATAAGTTGTGGTGGTAGATTCAGTGAACAAATTCAAGAGAGCTTGGGACACCGACATGGGGCTAAATAAGAGAGGGAGGGTAAGGAATGGAAGGTGTAAAATTAATTAGATGGGGGTTTATTGGGCAGACTGAATGGGCCACTGGGTCCTTTTCTGCTGGCAGATTTCTATGTTTCTTTGTAACATGGCAAAAATACCAGCACTGCAGGTAGAGAGAGATTGGTGCAAGGGCATCACCTGGTACAAGAGCAACACAGCATTATGAGATGATAAACCAGTATTGAGCTTCGTGAACGTGCCTATAAACTAAAAAAGAAAGTTTTGTATCTTGCATCACCACATTGACCAATAGGTGGCACTAGTAAGACAGACACAGGAAGAGAACCAGAGACACAGGCAGTGCAGCACTGTGGTCCACGAGTGGCAACTGCGGTTGTACACAGAGCAATGCAAGACAACATGTGCTCTTCCCCAGCCACCCACCCAATAGATACCGTAGCAAGTGCACCACTATGAAAACACCAGGAGCAAGCAAAGTCAATAGCAGATAAGATGAACATACAGGAAAGGGTCATCCTTGTTTCAAAGTGCCACCTATTGGTCAGAAGAATGAGCAAGAGATGTCGCAGAACGGGCTCTGTAGGGGACAGCTGTCATCATCAATGGATGGCCACAACAATGAGCAGCACAGAGAATGAATAGATAAGTGAGATCTGAGCTTTTCTAGAAGCGAAGAACCTACTCACAGAATAGCAGCGGAGGACAGGTACATGCTGAATCTATGAGGTGAAGAAAGACATGATTGCCAAATACACCAAATGTGCTATGCTGCATTAACAGTGCCACCTATTGGTCAGACTAATGATCAAGGCTGCAGCCAAAAGCCAATGTGTTAGGCAGTCATTGCAATGTCAAGCAGTGTGCAGAGGAATGTGCAAAACATCAGAGAAGCATGGAAGGGCAATGTCTCTACCTTTGTGGTGCACCAAGGCAGCTGAGTTACAGTGTGGTATTCGCACCACAATGGCAGGTTCAAATGCCGACCGTAGCAAACACAACATTAAGAAAGACATCAGAAGCACTGTGGTCTTCAGAAAGCACTACCTATTGGTCAATAGAATCACTGCCATGCTGCACAGCCACTTCACACAACTTCGTAAGTCTTGGGACATAGTAAACTATGCAACCCCTAAATGTTCCCTCAATCCATCACGCTACTAATCTCAGAAAGAAATGGACTCACACCAATAGAACAGGTGAGTACAAGCACCAACTTTGACATGTTATCATCATGTAATATCTATGTTCCTATGTGAAGCAGACTTGTAAGTAAGTAAGGAAAGGTTTATTTACAAGAGGCGCGCCCAAAGTTCAGGCACCTTTACAAAATTTCACATACAAAATTAAAATCCACAAAAATTAAAACACAATTTACATTTCTGAAAATGCTTGCTTGAATAAAAGATCTTAAGAACTTTTGTAAACTCTTCTACAGTCTGGCTATTATGTGTCTGACAAGGTGGAGAATTTCACAGGATAGGTGCCATAAAGGCAAAGTTCTTCCACCAGATTTTTCAAGGTTACCTTGGGAATCTCTAGCAATCCCTCACCAGGGGATCGAGGGAGCGGGATGGGCAGTAAGGATCAGGAGATCTTTCCGGGACTAAGATCCCAGCCCATGCAGGGCCTTATAGGTCATCAATGCGACCTTGAAAGTGATCCGCCACTGTACAGGCAGCCAGTGCAATTCACACACAATAATGTCTGATACAGTGGCACACCTATGTTAGTAGATGTGGCCACCGCAATGTGCACATGCACACCTCCAGTTACAGACAGCCCTAGAAAGTAAGAGACCTGAGGCATAATTCTGTAAGCCAAATAAGTGCAGCTGCTCATGTGTGTGTCATAGAAAGTAACACAATATGTAAGTAATACCTTCATTGCACTTGCCATGTTACAAGCACAAAAGGATTTTTCGCACAAACAAGAAAGAGAAAGTCATAAAGTTCTATTTAAACTTTCTAAAACAAGTACAGTTCCTCTAAAGTCACTTAAACATAGATAAAGAAAGAGATGTTTTCTTTTTGTAGATAGCAATTATGACAAAACATATCTGTGATGGTATTGTTGTAGCTGTAAACTCTTTCTGTTGTAACACTGAGGCACATCAAGCTTGCCATAAATAAAATTGACGGGTGGCAAAAATCAAATGTAAAGTACTTAGATTATATTTAGAAAACAATTAGATGGCTACAGTCCCAGAATTAGTACTTCATAGGTGAGTGGGTAATCTTTTGGTCTCCCAAGTATCAAAAATAATAAAGAAAACGTTTGAGAAAATGGACAATGTAAGTGAAAGTGTGCCATGGTTTCCAAAGTATTTGGGAAGAAGCCCATAGGCACATTCATTCTTCCACTACTTTGTGTTTGTGGGTGTTTGCTCCCTCCCCAGTCTGTCATGACAAGAAAGCCAATTCACATCCCTGAATTTTAGGGAACCCTTTTATCAGTGAATTGTAGAAAAATGTTATCTACCTCCACCTCCTGTGCTCCTGGTATTTGTGAGGTTTCATCCCAAAGGATTGTAGAATAAGAAAGTTTCCATGATTTGTTTGCAGAAATTGGGATGTAATATTCCATTTTCTTAATTTTAGGAAAATTGGAACGAAAACACTTGGGGTACGTAATGACCTAAGGCTCTGAGGGATTATAAATGGGACTGTTGTCCAAACTACACACAGTTTCTCAAGCCAACTCTTTAAGATCATGTACCAAGGGAAGATCCCCTTGTAGTATAGGCAAGATATTCCTATAAATGAATAAACTACCTGAAAACAACACTGGGTCTATCATTCGGATACTCCCATGACAATAATCGTGATTTGTACTCATATGTTTAATGGGGTTTAAACGACTACTCCAAAACCCTGTAAAACAAATTGTTAATTTTGACTTCAATTTTAAGGGAGCAGGAAAATGTGTGCTAAATGAAAAATAAAGATAATACAAAAGTTATTAAAAGAAGAACCCTTTTTCTTGTTGAGTTGGTTTTATATTTCCAGGAATAAATGATTTCAGTGGCTTTGTCTGCTGTACTATTCCAATTTAATGCAGCAGCATCTGAGCTGCCAAAAAATAGACCTAGGATTTTAATTGGTGTAAGAAATCTCAATTCCTGCTATCTGTTGAACTGATTCATCTTCTTCTGATGAACTTAATCTAATTCCTCGACTCTTGTTATAGTTTAATTTTGCTCCAGAGACTGATTCATATCCAAAATTATATCCACTAAATCTATGCCTACTACTCAGTTGAGGTGCACATGCAGATATCATCTGCATAAGCACACACCGCTCATGCAATCTGTAGATTTGGGAGACTAATTCCTGGTATATTAGAGTGTGACACAATTTTCCTTAAAAGGGTCTGTTTGGAACACATATAGGAGAGGGCTGACTGGATAGCCTTGATGGAATCCTTTTTGACCAAATAGGCCTTTTCTAGGAACCCCATTAAAATAAGGCTGAATCCAATCATGACTATATCATTTAGCTATCCATCCTATAAATATCTGTGGGATATTATAAGCTCTTAGCACCTAAAACAGGTAGGGATGATCCACCTGTTCAAAGGATTTTACCTGACCTCAGAACAGAATAACTGATGAAGAAACGTCATATTTACAAAGAAGTAAATCTCTGATAAATATAAGATTATGAAATGTTGATCTTTGGGAATGGCACAAGACTGTGAGAGGAAATTACCATGTCTGCTACCATGGATACAGTAGTCTTGCTAAGAGAATAGAGGCCAGGATTTTATAGTCTACATTTAGTAGACTGATAGGTCTCTAATTTCTAAATTAGTCTTGCCTCCTTTTTATGTTTTCTTGCTCACATGCGCAAGAAACATATTGTGGCAGTTTGCTGTAGTACCAAATTGTGGAGGTGTGATAGTGTTGAGGCCAATGCCAGCCGTCCATTTTGGGTTGGTCTCTGTGGCACCAATACAGGAGCATGCTATCGATGACAGTAGTATTGTAGTGTGCCACCAACTTGAAAGAAACTTGTTGCTGCAATCAGGGAGCACCCTGTCATTTAACAATCATCTGTTTTGCTGCTGGGGCAGTCCCTGATTCCAGTGATGAATCACAACTTGCCTTGTCTGGTGTCCCATTTCAATAAACATGGTGGCGGCTGTCACAGGCCACCTCTCACAGTCCCGATGAAAGCTGATGGGCCATGTCGACATGCCCTCCCCAGTTCATTTGCCAATGGGGTAGCCCAATCCCTGCCTACATAACATTCCCATTTGTTTTAAATAAACATGGTGGTGGTTGTCACCTTCTGCCTCTCATAGTCCCCATGAAAGCCGATGGCAGTGCCCAATCCCCAGTTGGCATGCCCCTCCCAAGTTAATTTGCTGATGGGGAGCCCAATCCCTATCAGCATAATGCCCTCATTTGTTGTGTGCTGAGGGGTACCCAATCCCCTGGGCTCATGCGACACTCCAACATATCCTGTATGTGCCAACAGGGATTCAATCCCCGTCGGCTACAGCCCCAAACAAATACCAGGTGGCATGCTGAGAGCCCACCAGCATGCCCATTTTCCTGTTATAGAAAACCATCCGCAAAGTCTTTTTTTAAACCCTGTAAAACAGAAAACCTTCCCTCATTGTCTCTGGTGCCCCCTCCCCACCCTCTGCGCATCTGACTTTCCCACAACCCCTCACCCCATACTTATCTCAGGATGATCTTTGGTGGAGCGGGAACATGTTTGCACTCTTCAAAGTCAACCGCAGACTGAAGAAATGCTGGTAAGCTGAATAATGGCATAAATGGGGGTCAACTTAGGTGGATATCTTGGCCATTTTGTGAATTTTGGCACCAAATTTTCTATATGGGGCTCTTGGGACCCCATCTCATGAATTCAGTGACTGTCATCTAGTTATTCAGTCCTGAAAGGTGATTTCATGGTCAATGCATGGAATCATTTTTGGGACAGACTAATGAAACAACAGCATCACTGTTCATGAGGTGGGCTCACAACAGCCTATGTTTCCAATTTGGTGAAAACATTCCAAAAATGACTTAATACGTATGCAGCATTGTGCAGTTTCCATGTACACCATAACTTTGTGAATTTGAAATATTTTCACTCCAGATTTTCAACCTTGGCATTTTTCACACCTCCTAATGAATAGTACAGCTGCCATTCTTCACATCCTGGCCAAAATGTGTTTTCGAACTTCCTGCACACAATAGTGCAGTCGCTGTGGGAAATCAGTGTTTGTAACAGATTAAGAAAATTACAGTGACACTGTTCATGAGTGGAGGTCCCAAAATGCCTATATTGAAAATTTGGTGGCAAAAGTCCATAAAATGACTATGTTATGACCGTATTGCGCAGTTTCCATGCACCCTCATAACTTTGAAATTTGTAATATTTTCACTCAAGATTTTCAGCATTGTCAGTTTTGCACACCTCCATATGAACAATACAGCTCTCATTTTTCACATCCTGCCTGAAATATGTTTCGTACATCTGGCGCATAAATGATGCAGTCGCTGTGGGAAATCAACGCTCAGGACAGGTTAAGAAAATCATAGTGACACTGTTCATGAGCAGAGGTCACAAATGCCTATGTTGAAAATTTGGTGAAATAATTTCTAACAACACTGTGTTGCAAGCTGCATTGCACAGTTTCCACATATCAGCTCTAATGTAAGTTCGAGCATTTTAATATTTTCATTCAAGATTTTCAACATAGCAAACTCTTCACACCTCCATATGAATTTTATTTCTTTATTTATTTGAAGGTATTGAATTACAGTCTTTTGAGTCATTGACTCATATTCAAAGGTCCACATCATATAACATCAAACAACATGCTACAGGACATATAACAACATATATTACAAATAGCATAGTAGAGTAACAATTAGAGTGCTCAGCATAATACTAGTATAGAGGTGTGTCATACAGCTGCCACTGGAGTGTGCAGCATTTGGTGAAACAGAGGAGGCAGTGTGTATGTAGTACCTATACAGGATGTTAGTTAGGTAGCATATTTCACAACCTGCCCGAACTGTGTTTTTGCACATCTGGCACAGAATTGCATTGTTACTGTGGCAAATCAACGTTCAGGACAGATTAACAAAATCACAGTGCCATTGTTCATGAGCAGAGGTCCCAAATGCTTTCATGAGGTGGGGTCACAAAAAGCCATGCTGAAAATTTGTAGTGCAATACCAACAAACGCCCAGGGTGTTAGAGTTTCTAACCATAAAGTCCCACCCTGTACAGACTGACAGGCATCTGGAGTGCGCCTTTGGATTGCCAGCTGTAATGCACATGCAATTCCACCACCACTCCCACCCCCACCCTGAAGCCAGTGACAGGTATTGAGGTGTGCATTGGACTCTTCGTCCCCAGAGTTCACTCCATTCTCCTATACTGCACCCATTTCAGTGTATGTCCTTATAAAATGGGGTGACTGTATAGCAACACTCCAAAAGGCACACCTCAACACTTATCGATGTCTGCAAGATAAGGTGAGATGAAATGCCTTGATCGTTATGGGTGATTACCCAAAGGCACACCAATGCCTGTCCATCTCTGCAGGGTGGAGGTGGGGTGGCGTGAGTTCAATACTTCATTGCCATTCCTAATATGCATCTGTCTAGCTCCTGCACGTCCAATGCTAATATCAGCAAGCAAACATTTGGCATTGACAAATGCTTGTTAAAGAGTAAAATCATTATGGTCTGTGCCATATGACTTGGAAACGTTTGTGGGCTTAATAGATTATTAAATACAATAACTAAACAAGGAACTATATAAGTTATGAAAGTTTGGTAAATTCAGCTCTTATTCCATCCTATCCTGGGGAGGTATGTTTTTAAAACCTGTTATGGTTTGTGTGATCTCTTCTGGCATGATAACTATTATTAAATTTTCTTGCAAATCCTGAGGAATAGTAGATACCTCTATGTCCTGAAAATATGTTTAATTTCTACTGGCTAACAAGGGGTAGCCAAACATATTTTCTACATACAGTAGGACTGCCCTAATTCTGAATTTTTTCTTGGGTGCTGTATTGAGACTGTGTTACTGTGTTTTTCCATACGGTAGAATTTATTCTCTCTCTACAGCATTTAAAGATATCCAGGGCAGGTTTATGCCCTCGGTACCATACTGTGCTTCCATTTTAAGGGTATCCACATGATTGTACTGATATGATATCATGTCTCCTGTTACCGCATCAATCTTTTGTTTTACTGTAGATCTAATTTTAATTCATGTGCCGCTGAAATTAATTCAAATTATTTCTTTCTTAGCATCAAATATTTAAAATATGCACCTTGACTCTTTTTCTGATCTGAGGATTGAAAAACGGATTTAAAATCCTTTTAGTGTCCGACCACCAATCTGATCCAAGCCCATAGGCCTCTATTACTGAAATTGTAGCTTTAAGTAGTTCTTCACAATATTCTTTTATTTCTGGGTTTAATAATAAATTTTGGTTCAATTTCCATCTAGATTTTGGAACTTTATAGCTTAAACCATCTTCTACCTGACAAGATAAGGATACAGCCAAATCATCTGACATTTCACAAGGGATAATGTGAGCCCTAAGAGTCAGGAGGCTTCATGATAGAAATAAAAATCCATTCTGGTGGCCAAAGATGCTCGCACATAGGTTTTGCTCCAGCAGCATGATGTTCTAGGTAACAGTCTTTCAATCCAGCTTTGTTTAAAATATTTTTTTCAAACAATTAGTATCAGAAAACACTTTTGTGGTGTTCCCACCCGCTCCACGGTGGAAAGTCCATAATTAAAATCTCCACTGAGAATTATATGTCTACTAGAATGTAAAATGGCTGAATCTCTTGGAACAAGTCTGTCCTTGTTTCAATGCACTGCGCATATACATTTATTAGTCTACATTTCTTAGTTTGGTAACATAGGTCTAATAATAATGCTCTCCTGGAACAATATCTACAATTAGTGTAATGTTAAATTCAAACCCTTTAAACAATATACCACCCACACCATCGAACAAATCCATCTACTGGGACCAAAAGGAAGCACCCATTGGCCAAACACCTAACTTGAGCAATTTCTGAGGCCATCTTTCATCTAGTGTGTTGCAAAAAGATGACATTGTTTGGCAGATCTCAGAATCTGAAAGGTCATTAGGTGTTTTATAACTTAATGCTACATGCATTAAGAGTCAAAGGAGATGCATACACTTTTGGACATATAGAAATGTTATTTTAAGTATTGTCCATTTTTCCTTAGGTGGCTCTTTGGTTTCTTGGAAGCAGAAAACTCTACCTGTGAATCCAAAGAGACATCTAATTTAGAAGATGCAAAGGAGGACATGTCTGAGTCCTGCCCTTCTTCTTCCATGTTCCCATCATTTTGTTTCACCAGTGCTTGAAAATGATTTCTTGTTACTACCTGTAACATGAGGAGTATACCTCTTTCTTTTGCCTCTCCCTCTTCTGGAAGTCTTCACTACCTCTAAAGATTGATCGGGCCTGGGGTGGCATGATAACTATCATAGGGAGTGTTGGGTAATCTGGGGAATAGTGATTGTGCATTACTGAATCATCACATTTGATAGGGTTGGTACAGATCCAGCAGAAGAGGATGCATGAGCTTACTGTGTCTGTGAAACAGTAGGGAGTGTAGCACTGTCAATCTGATTCTTCACTATTAAATCCACTAAGAAGGAAGTGCTAAACTGCTGTGCTTGTACTTGTGATTCAGTAATCAACTTCCCTGGTCTACTGGGGCACAGTCTAGTCTATTATGATTTGCCCAAGGACATTCTACAAGAGTGTCCTCTTCATCACAAGTTGCACTTGAAGGATTGGGACAACCCAAACTTTCAAGTCCATATTCCAGGCATAAATTGCATTTGAGCTTGTCACACACAGAACTTAGATGTGTCCATGCTCCACATTTGTGGCAC
This sequence comes from Neoceratodus forsteri, assembly GCA_016271365.2. NCBI lineage: Eukaryota > Metazoa > Chordata > Ceratodontiformes > Ceratodontidae > Neoceratodus > Neoceratodus forsteri. Next base: position 424,906,315 of record CM057451.1, read on the forward strand.
GTCTTTGGCTGCCCGGTAGAAACACAATGAACAGTCTCTCCCTATGTGGAAACTACCTGGCAAATGAGTTATACCTGCATTTGTCTGCTTTAACAGCACTTTCACCTTCCACACCCCTGTACAGATTAGATCTTCACCCAGGATGAGGTTAGGACAATCAATTAAATCACACCACTGCTTCTGCCAGTATTGCACATCAACAATACTGACTCCCTTATTCCTGTAGAGCAGGGTGATAGCCTGGGTAAAACACTGGCTGGACAACAGGACACAGAAGGTAATTGTAAATGGAGTCCACCTGAAGAAAGAGGGGTTACTAGTGGGTACCTGAGGGTTCAGTACTGGGTTCAGTCCTTTTAATGTCTTTATAAGTGACATTGCAGAGGGACTGGAAGGAAAGTATGCCTCTTTGCAAATGACACAAAGATCTGCAACAGGGTTGATACACAAGGAGGCGTGGAAAGGATGAGAAGGGACTTGGCAAGGTTGGAGGAATGGTCAGAGGTATGGCAGCTAGGATTCAATGCAAAGAAGTGCAAAATAATGCACCTGGGAAACAAGAACCCAGGAGAAGATTACACAATGGGGGAGGTAGTAACAACAACAAAAGGAAGGGACCTGGGGGTAATCATATCAGATGACCTTAAGGTTGTAAGCAATGTAAGAAGGCAGTAGGGAGGGCTAGGTGTATACTGGGATGCATAGGGAGAGGCACCACCAGCAGAAAACAGGAAGTTGTTATCCCTCTGTACAGACAGTTGGTGAGACCCCATCTGGAGTACTGCATCCAGTTCTGGAGACCCCATCTCCACAAGGACAAAGACAGGATAGAGGCAGTCCAGAGGTGGGCAACGGAAATGGTGCAGGGTCTACAAGAGAAGCCATACAAGGAGAGACTAAAGAGCTTAATATGTATACCCTTGAGGAAAGAAGGAGAGGGGACATGATAGAAACTTTTAAGAACCTCAATGGAATCAACAAAGTCCAAGAGGTAGCATCTTTCAGAAAAGAGATGTGCAAGAACAAGGGACACAATTTAAAGATGGGGGCTGTTCCGGGCAATGTGAGGAAGTATTTTTTCACAGAGAGGGTAGTGGATGCATGGAACAGCCTTCCTGAGGAAGTTGTGGGATCTAAAACTGTGGGAGAATTCAAGAATGCATGGGACAGACATAAGGCAGTTCTTGTGGGGGTAGGAAGAAATAGGCTGTTGGTTAACTAGGATCTGTAGCCTATCCTGTAGGTAGGGAAATGGGCAGACTAGGTGGGCCAAGCAGTCCTTATCTGCCATCAAACTCTATGTTTCTATGTTATGTTTCACAGTGAGCATAGTTAAGCGGATCAGAAAAAGGTGCCTCAAAGGGGTTTCATTAACTTGTGGTATTTCTGCCAGCACTTTTAAAAGATTATGTACATTTTAAAACTTATGTAATATACAGCCTCTTCCTCTACATGAATAAATACAAATAGCTCTGAAGCCATTATTCCCATGGAATCTTTCAACATTTAGTGTAGTACCATTTTCTTTCAGGTGCCTCATTGACATCCCCCATAAATTTTAGCCTCACAGCATTTCACCGTTGTGCTGGCTCACCCACTTGCTGAAATAAATCAGCCATTCTGAATGAACCCTGCTGCTGAGCATGTTCCTTTTTAGCTGTATCTTGCCCACTTTGGTATTGGCAATTTCTGCCATGTTTAGATCAGGTACTATGCCATTGTCAATGCAAGGTTCCTCTGCCAGAACCCCCATATGCTGTGGCAATGCTGTAATGTTTTTGTGATGCCACTCACCTGGTTCACATTTGTATTTGTAATTCCATCAGCGGAATATTGGAAGCGCTACCTTAATACTTTCTGCCATCCTGTCCTTGGAGTGGTGTTTGTGTACTAGTGGTGCCTGTCCTTTAGGTAATTTATTACTCGCTATATGCTGTGATTGTCCATTGCCATTAACTATGTCTTGGCCCTCACCTAACCTGGAGAGGTCCAATGTTTTCCATCCTGAGATTTTTGCCAGCCAGTGGCTTAAAGTGCTGCCTCTGGACTCCAGAGTGTCTGTTGCTCATTTACTGAATGTCCATGCCTAGGTCCCAAGGAAGCGCTCATTGAGTCTGGTACATTTGTTGTTGGGGATCAGCATTAGCAGTCTTATCCTGAGAAGAACTACTTGACAGTTTGGTGGGGACAGTTAAAGTGGTATTTTGAATTGTACAAATTATGTGCTGAGTGCTTTCATCATGTTCAATGGCCTCCTTCTGAAGCAATTTTAACAAAAAGTTTATGGGTTTTCATTGCCTGTCACAACAGTTCTTCTTGGGGATCTGTTCAACAGCAATGTTACCCTGAATCCCAGAACTGGAAGCACTTTCTTCACTATTTAGTTTTGTATTGGACATAACATCTGGTGGTAGAGTGACAGTCTAGAAATTTTCTCCAGAAATATCTCAGGTGAGTTGCTCTCCATGGTTTTAAACCCCACTCCTGGTGCAATTTTGCCAGTAGCTAAACGACCTTCTACCCTTTGCAAGGGGCAAACTTTTCCCTCTTTCTTCCATAGTCTCCTCTTCTCCAATAATCTCCTCTGTATAATCCATTGATGTGACAGTTTCATAGCCCTCTGAATGTTCAGAGCTGTACATTTCAATTGTTCCTACTCCTCCTCCTCCTCTTTCATCCCCTCCACCATGCTCCTAGAGATGACTGACAAGGATCCCCCTACTGGCAAGAGATGGGGAAGTTTTTATTGTGGGAATCACACAGAACTAGGGATGGTAGTCTAAAAGTCTCATTGTCATCTTAGAAGATTCTTCTGTAGTTATTATTTCAGCTTAACAATATTATCTTTATGTTTTTCTTATTTTGCAATTTTCTGTTATACTTCTATTTTTTCCATTTTCCTTGTCCATGCTCTTTCTTTTTATTCTTCTCCTCCTCTCATTTTCACTTTCCATTTTTTCCTCCTTTTCTCTATTTTGTCCACCCCCATACAGTGCTTCCATAGTTTTTCCAAAGTGGAGGTCCTAGTGTCTGCCAGCTTTCCTTCCACTCACTAAAATACCACCAACAGCTTAATCGAGTTCTCTAAGTCAGTTTGCATCTGTACATATATTCCCTTTCCTTTACCCTGGATTGCACCAGGAAAGGAACCATGGCTCGGTGTGCCTCTCCCAGTCACAAACTTTCAAATAAAGTAAATAAGATTGATCACATGCCCCCCGCTCCTAGTGCACCTTCTTATTTGAAAGAGACTTCCTCCTGCTCACTGTTCACCCCTGTGAAGAACTTGTAGGTCTCTATCATGTCACCTTTCACTCAATTTTATTCCAGGATATACATGTTGAGATCTATCCGACTCTGCTTGTATGGCTTCTCATGCAACTTCAGCACTATTTTAGTTACCCTTCTCTGGATAGCCTTTACTCTGTCTATGTCATTTCTATGTCCTTTCTAAGGTGGACACAGTACTCCAGGTGAGGTATCACCAGCATTTCCTTCCTTCTGCAATATATAACATTTTCTATGTGCTTCAGCATCCAACCAGTCCTATCCACTGCTTTATCACATTGCCTTGCCACCTTGAAGTTATCAGGTAAGATAACTCTAATGTCCATTTCGTGTTTATTGACTGTCAGCACCTTCCCCATCTTGTGCTCAGCAGCTGGATTCTGCCCTAGGTGAATGATTTTGTACTTTTGGCACTGAACCCCAGCTGCTATGCTTCAAACAGCTTTTGAGTTATGCCAGATCCCTGTTCATTCTCTTTACTCTCTCCTGAATGTCTACCCTATTGCAGATTTTGGTGTCATCTGCAAAAGGCATATCTCTCCTTGAGTTCCTCAAAGTTTCACTTACGAAGACATTAAAGGGACTGGTCCCAGTCCTGAGCCTTATAGCACCCCAGTGGTCACTCTTCCATCATTCAAATGAATGTCTTTTACCATAACCCTCTGCCTCCTATCTGTTAATAGGTTCATTTAAAAAAAAATCAAGTATAGTGTTTTGAAATTTGCAAAAAAGCCGTACACAGAACAATAATACAATAATAACATCTACTGTAACTTTGTACATGATATTATGTTAGAGGGGTCCTGATCGCCATCCAAGAGGTCCCCAGGTATGCTCAGCTGATACAACAGTCACACATTTTTTTTTAATACAGCATATGCAAAAAGACTATAAGAGTCAGGATGATCAGTTTGGTAATAATAACAGGGTGTGCAAAATCTTCCATCTATTTTTACAGGATTTGGTATGTGGTTTATGCTGGCTATCACTTTTTCCATCCTGTGGGCATCAAACATGGTGACAAAAGCAACTAGCATAATATGGTACCTTAGTGGTTTTAACAGCTGCTTGATCCTCAGTCCTGGGAGGTAGATCTGTGGAGTAAAGGCTGATTCCAAACCCAGCAAAGGATCTGTTTTTGGCTACATAGTTTCCCATAATGATTTAGCCTTAATGCAGTCCCACAAAATTCATTTAAGGTTCCCTTCTCTAGTTGGTATTTGGTGCATTAATAATTTTCTAGCTGTTTTATTTTACATGGTTTGGGTGGGGTATATTTAGAGATGCTACGAAATCCATGAATTTGAATTATATGAAATATTTTTGAAATTCATCGTTCCTACAAAACATTTTGTGGGTCCGAAATATGAAATTCCACCAGTGAAATAGCAAATTTCACCTGCCAGCAGAGGAATTTTGCCACTATTGTCCGAAATTCCACCAGTCAAAGGCCAAATTCTGCATTTAGGGGTGAGAGTCGCGATTTTGTAGACCGAATTTCACATTTTGCACCTCGAGGAATTCATCAGTGAAATTCGCAAATTTCACAAAATGTTTTGCACTGCAAATTCTCATGGCATCTCTAGGTATAGTTCATGTTGTAGGAGATCATATATTGCAATAATCTTAGGCTGTCCACTTTCATATAGCTATACAAATTTGTCCACATTTGTGTTCTCACTTCTTCTTTTCTGACAGCTCAGGGAATTCTGCAAGCCAGTTCTCACAAAGATCTGCTGGCTGGCCAGATGTCAGCTGCACCAGAGGTTATATTTGTGGCCACTATGGATTCTTTGTGACCCCTATGTTTTGTTTCAACCTGCTGCTGCTTGGCTGTTCTAATATTGCTGCCTGCCTCATTTCTTCTTTTGTGTTTTTTCTTTTTTTCCCCAGTCAGTACACCTGCCTGCCTGGCCTTCACCAAGCCTACTTCTCCCAAGCACCAAGTCTGCTGTCAGTCAATCACATAGCATGTCATGTGCACGCACCCTGCTCCCACCTGTTCTGGAATGCTTGGTATCCATGTTAACTGAAGCTGTGAGCTGCCCACCAAAATTAGCAGTGTCATGTCTGTGTATTATTCTCATCATGTAAGGTGAGCACATGTGAGAAAGTAGTGAGGATTGCCAGGAAAAGACACTCAGGATGCTCTCTGCCCATCAAAATAAATAAAAATGATTTGCCTAAAGACCACACAGCAGAAAGACCACGAGTCAGTCAGGACAGAGAAGACTCAAGCGAGAATGAGGAAAGGTGACAGTCAAAGCCTGCAGCTGAGCCTGACACTGCTGCAGCAAGTTGTCCTCCAGTCATTGGACTTCACTTGTTGAGCAAAGGAAGGAGGTTGTATTATAGGCCTGACATCTGCTATCACTGTTTAAGAAATTAGAAATACAGAAAGGAGAGAAAGAGAGGATGAGCTCCTCCTTCCAGGTTTCAGGCAGTGGCATACTTTTTCTACCTTATGTCTTTGTTTCACCCTCGTCTGACCAGACAGGGTCTTGTCCTTCTTTCCTGTCCATTCCCTCTGTTTTCTCTGGTTGCCCGAAACATACTAAGAAGTGATGTAATGTATGCAGAAACAATGAAGCAGTAACTAGATGTGGTGCCATCTTTTGGCAAAAGAAGAACAGTGTGGGAGACATACTGCAGAATTACTGGTATATTCTATAATTTTAATGACAATTGGCAAACAGCATGCACTTTTAGGTGTTTGCCTGTTTCTTATATATCTGTAGTAATAAGGTACAGTTGTAATAATGAATAACATTAATTGCACTAAATGCATTATCTGTTTGTTATGCAATGCTATACTACTGGTGTGTACATTCTAGTATTTTCTGTGAAGGTGGATGTTCTGTGGAGCCTATTGGAACTGGGAGGTGGGTTTTTCCTCTATAGGAATCCCTGCTGATTGGGACTTTAGTCAGTTGGTGTCTGGTCACTGCAAAGAAAAGATTACTTGCTGAAGGCACTGATGCATGGAACTGTGACTCTCAGATTTCTTCTCAGAGACTTTAAACCTGTCACCCAGTATCCCAGAAAGGTTCCACAGTGCCTGAATAAGATTAAGGTTGCAGTGATACTCCATTTTTTATTTATTTTATTTTGCTTTTCTTCAAATAAATACACACCTACTGCCTCTTCCTCAAGATTTGCCTATCCTTGTGCTTCTTGAACACCCATGCTATGACAATGTGGTGTTAGGAGTGGGATTTACAGGTTGTTGCATGGATAAGGTACTGAGCCAAGCATCAAGGACAGCACTGAGGATGCTGTGAGGACAAGGGTGTGGAACAGGAAGAAGGCTCCATCTGTTCCTCTGAATGTGTTAGCCAGAATCATGGCTGCAAAATTAGAGGAGGAGCAAGTGGTTCACCTTAAGGACCCTTCTGGCTGATGGGTGCTACACCAACTGAGAAGGACATAGAACAAGACAAGAAAAGAAAGAAGAAACCATGTAGTGGAGAAAATTACCCTATTGAGGGACTTAGGGAACTTCTCAAATGGGTGTCTCTGAGACAGGAAGAGGTAAGTCATAAGAGAGTACATGGAATGAAAATATGTATAAATTGCTATAGGCTGTACGAAAGACAGTATAAATAGTTCAGCCAAGTGCAACTGAAGGGATACCAGCAGTCTATTGGGAGATGTAAAGCTGATGAAATTGGGTCCAGATGACAACATTGAGGGATATCTTTCAGCTTTTCAGAGGGTGGCCATACCTTTCTGCTGGTCCACAGATCAGTGGGTAATCCATCTTGTACATTATCTCACTGGCCAAACCCAACTTGCCTACCGTCATATGGATACCACATAGCTACCAAATATGGCAGCACCAAAGCTACCATCCTAATGTGAAATGGCATCAGCAGTGAGTCATACAGACAAACATTCTGAGCTCTGCCCAAGCAGGTGACCATCCACAAGAACACTTTGTGAGGCTCAAGAAACTATGCTGCAAATGGCTGCAACCACAAGGGTGGACAGCACAACAAATCACTGAAGAACTGGTACTGGAACAGTCCACTAGGAACTACCAGAGGGGTCTGCAAGTTTGGGTAAAAGAGCATTGTCTGGAAACTGATGAACAGGCCATCAAGCTTGCAGAGGACTTCCAGCTTGTAAGAAAAAATTATACCAAACACCTTGAAAAAGATCAGATAAATCAGAGACTGGAAAGATCTTTTCAGACCCTTAAACCCTCACCTTCTAAACCACAGCCCCACACACTGATAACAATGGCAATAAAGTACCATTCTGCACAACTGATCTCATATTGTTTTCATTAATGTGGGGAAGGATCATACCAAGTGGAGGTGCCACACTAAGAATACAACTCCTGTAACTCCTGCTCTAGACAATAGGGACCATGCTTGATGACAGCTGGGGTTGGTTCCAAAAAGTCCAGTGGTTGTTGGACACTGGCCATAGACAGACTCATGTCAAGAGGATGTACTCAATCAAGGGTATGTTAAAGGCCCTATGTCAAGGGTGACATGTTCAAAGGATTATCATTGTTACCCCACTACTGCTATGCCTCTGTGCATTAATAGAGAAGAAATTTAAGTAAAGGTAGGAGTGGTCCCTACTCTTTCAATACCTGTCATATTAGGTCATGACCTGACTAGATTTGACTCTCTTCTGCAGAAGAAAGACTTGAACCCTTCCTCTAATGAGTCTGCAGGGACAACTAAAGCCCAATGGAAGCAACAGCTGGGTGCTATATTCCCTTTGAGGACTCTTGACTTATCTGAGTCTAGGGTATGCCTGAAGAAGACCAAAGGGAGATCAGAAGAGCCAAAGCAGCCAGAAGGAATGACATTGCAGAAGACCAGAGACTGAGTCATCTTGCAACATAGCCACCATAATTCTTGACCATTTTGCCTAGGACAGCATGACCACCCTCCTCTCTTTCCCCACCCCTGCCCTTCCCTCCCTCCCTAGAGCTAAATCCCACATTCTGACTTCTCATAATACCTCACACTGTCTACCTGTAATACACCTTGATAAATCCCTTGCTACTGGACTGGCAGGGCTCAGCACATCTTTCTTGTCCTCCACATATTCAGCCAGTTGCTACCCCTTTGTTCTAAGCCAGGCACACTATCTGGGTGTCACGATCTGCTTGCCACTAACTCTCTCAGTCAACTGGCGTGGCACTTGACTAGATGTTACACTGTCTTTTAGGCTTAAAAGCTCCTTGTCAATTTGTATAATGTAAATTACCTTTCCTTTTGCACAACCGCCTGTATTTCTCCACGGTACTTTATTTTCCATGCTTGTATACCATATAGAAACAATGGCTGTTTCATCATCCAGTGGTGTTTGTACAGTATAATCAAATGTATATTGTTTGTACAGTTTAATCAAAAGTGTATATTGTGTCTTCTACTATGTTACTGTGTCACCACGTTGTGGCCGGGTCATGGGAGAGGGGGACATGATAGAAACTTTCAAGTACCTCAAGTGAATCAACAAAGTCCAAGAGGATAGCATCTTTCAAACAAAGAGGTGTGCAAGAACAAGGGAGCACAATTTGAAGATAGAGGAGGCATCTCAGAGGTAATGTAAGGAAGTATTTTTTCACAGAGAGGGTTGTGGATGCATGGAATGACCTTCCGGAGGAAGGTTGTGGAGTCAAAAACAGTGATTGAATTCAAGCATGCATGGGACAGTCGTAAGGCAGTTCTAGGGGTGGGGTAGAAAGAAGTAGGCTGCTGGTTAACTAGGATCTGCAGCTTATCCATTAGGTAGGGAAATGGGCAGACTGGGTGGGCCAAGCAGTCCTTATCTGCCATCAAATTCTATGTTTCTATGACTGAAAATGGTCCTCTATATCAGTGCACCTACCTGGTTACCAAAACATAAATAAATAAATAAATACAAACATAACGGACTTACTAACCGATCAAAGAAATGATGACATATTAACACCATTATTTGCCAAGGTGGGGATTTTGGATAGGGAAAACCCGTATTGGTATTAAAAATGATATCTTTTACAGAGACTGTATCAGTCCTCAAACCAAGGAGGTATGCAAACAATTGATCGTTCCTTCAAAATATAGGCAAGATTTGATAGGATACATGGCATCCCTCTGACAGGTCATCTAGGTGAGAGAACATTTCAGGTAAGCTGCTTCATAAGTTTATTGGCCATCCATATAGAAGCAGGTAGCAGATTACTATCAAACATGTGAGAAGTGCCAAAAGTGACTACTAGAAGCAAAAAGAAAAGGTGTCCCTCATGCCCATACCTGTGGTTAATTTACCCTTCCAGCAGGTTGTTATGGATATTGTTGAATGCCAGGAACAGAATAGAAAATGCAACAGATTCATTTTAGTTCTCAGTAACTATGCTACAAGATAACCATTAGCGATTCCTATGAAAACTATTACTGTTTCTAGGGTAGCTGAGGAACTATCCAAGATATTTAGTCAGGTAAGTATCCTGAAGTTATTCTAACAGATTTTAACAGATCAGGGGACAATTTGCACCTCCCAGATATTGCATAGGACACATTTCACCTCACAGATATTGCAAGAATTGTATCACATGCTAGGAATAACAGCCATTATGATTTCACCCGCCTCCCAGCAGTAACTAAATTCATGGTGCCATCTTATGAAGAAGAACAGTGCAGCAGAATTACTGCAGAGTTACAGGTACAGTATGTTCTTGAATTTTGTTGATAACTGACAGCACATAATTTTAGATGTTGCCTATTACATATATATATATATTGTATTTATAATAATAAGGCACAGTTGTAATACTGAATAACATTGACTGTACTAAATGCATTATGTTTGTTATGTAATGCTATATCACTGTTGTGTACATTCCAGTACTTTCTGTGAAGACTAATGTTCTGTGAAACCCATGGAATTGGGAGGAGGGTTTTTCCCCAATGGCATCCCTGCTGATTGGGACTTGAGTCAATCGGTGTTTGATCACTGCAGAGGAAAGATTATTTGCTTAAGGTACAGAAGGATGGAACTGTGTATCTCAGATTTCTTCTCAAAGACTTTAAACTTCCACCAGTATTCCAGAAAGGTTCCACAGTGCCAGAATTTGATTAAGGTTGCTGTGATACTCCATTTTTATTTATTTTACCTTGATTGCTCTTCAAATAAATACACCCTACTGAATTTTCCTTGTGATATGCCTGTCCTTGTGTGCTTCCTGAACACCAATGTGACAGGTTGGTAGTAAACCATGTCCTGCACACAGCTATCTGGCATGGCACTTGTCTGGATGGTAGGATGACCATTCAGGTAAATGACATTTAGGTTGCTAGCCAAGCAGAAATTAAGAAGAGATTCTGGGAGAACCCAGAAACAGAAAGAAGCACCATTAAGGAGGGTGAGAACCACAAGGCAGAGAGAGATGCTAGAGAGCCTGCTGGGCTGGTGAGCTGAGCCCAGCAGCCAAGTGATTTGGTGTTTCATGTTCACACTCACATTCTGTCAAGTGAGTTTGCAGCAGGTATGGGCCGAGCAGGAGTGACTGCAGACAAGACTATTTATTTAAAGAAAAAAATTGGTGGTGAATGATGATGCTTTTCAAGAATCTGGTCAGGGTCAGAAAGGCAGGCACATTGAGCCAGTGTAAAAGGTAATTTCAGGTGCAATTGGGGAGGGAGGGTCATCACAAAAGGGCAGGCATCCAGTGTTCCTTCTAGTCAAATAAAATTGTGGACTGTGCAATTTTAGATATAATGAAATCATGAAATCTTAAAGTGAGACAGAGAACAATGACATAGTACAACATAATCAAAACATACACATGGGGAGTATACAGATTATAGAAACAATATGCATTCTGTTGCTTCTATAAATAATTTATATTGGTAAAATACAGCTTTTCTTTGCATTGGATCAATGGTCACCCTAACTGAATGGTGATAACTTGATTGGTAGTCCCATAACTGGCTTGCCAATAAGGATTGTTGGCAGAAACCCCCTCCCTTTACTAATCACTACACCACCACAAGTTCCAATCTTTTTGCTAAGATGGGTATATTAGTAGGACTGCATTCTGAAAGTGTGCTGGCAGGCAAAGGCACCCTGTTCAGCCAGTTTAACTGGTATTATTTAGTTCTGCTGTTCCCCATAATAGTTTTTGTGTTTGGAATTTAAATATGGGCTTAGGAGACCTGTCAACCTCAGCTTGGGGTAGTTCTGAATACTTGCGAATAGGGATTGCTGGTAGAATCAACACTCATCCTCCTACTAATGGTGCCCCAGTATGACTGTTTGACAAAATCTGTATTATTCTGAAAGTATGGGGGCAGGCAGCAGGCAAAATGCACTTGCTGTGCAATACATTTATTACTGTTATTATTTTTTTCTTATTTTATTTAAACAGCAGTTTGAAAACCTTTGAGCCATAGGCTCATTTACAAAGTACCTTGTCACAGTAAGACAAACGAAAATATACAGTATAGCAGTACAACACATAAGCATAACAGTAACTTAAGACATAGATACAAACAAGCTGGTACAGGTAGGATTGATGCAAACAATACCAGAGTTATGGTGTCCTTAGCAGCTTAGTAGTAAGCTTTGTCATAAGTATTAGTCAGCTTTGACTAATGGCAATTACAGCATCGGGTGTTAATAAGGTGGTTACGTGAGGAAGTTTGGAAGCACGATATAGTTTGAGCTTCGGAGATGGAGGGGTAGTGTGTTGAACCAGGAGGGGGCCCTAAAGCTGAAGGCTCTTTGGCCGTGAGAGGTCCTAGCTCTAGGGATAACAAAGATTTTCTCAGAGGTCGGTATGAACTAGTGGGACAGAGCGGCGTATGGTGGTGGTCAATCCTGGTGGGGATAGCCCAAGGAGGGTCTTTTTGTAAGGGTACAGGTCAGATATTTGAGGCGCTCATCAAGATCAAGTACCAAGCGCTTTAGTGTACAGTAGACAGGTGTGTGTCAGCCTAGGTGCCCCAATGAATTAACCTGCAGGCCTTATTCAGAGTAGTGCGAATTTTATGGAGTCGCGGTCTGATCAGCAGCACCATACACCGCAGTCCATAGTCCACTAGGGACAGGATAGAGGAGGTGACTGCGAGTCAAAAGAGCCTCCGGGGAGGCAGTGTTTATACCGATGTAAGATGCCCAATCGGCTAATTAGTGGCAGTGGCTAGGGCAGCGATATGTCCATGGAAGGAGAGGAGGGGTCAAAATGGATCCCTAGGTATTTATAGGAGCAAACTTGTTCAGTGGGAAAGAGGACCCAGAGTGAATGAGGAGTTTGAAGTTGCAGGACTTGTTTTGAGGGTGAGTAAAGAACATGGTTTTGTTTTTTAAGATTTATCACCAATCTATGTTCCTTGAACCAGCCCTCGGCTTCAGCGAAGGACTTCTGCAGCGGGTCCTGGAGGACAATAGGGTTACGACTTGAGGCAAAGATGACTGCATCATCAGCGACAATAGAATGTTCCCAGCAAGAGCATGGAAGGGTGTTAAGGTAAAGGGAGAATAGTAAGGGCCCAGAATGGAGCCCTAGGGAACCCAGAAAAGATGGGACAGATGTCTGAGTAGGTCCCATTAATTTTTACAGCTGTGAGCGGTCAGACAGATAACTGGTGCACCAGGAGATAGGCCCAGCAGCAAAACCAGAGAGACTAAGGGCATCAAGAAGGAGGGGTGGGAAACAGTGTTGAAAGCTTTAGAGAGGTCAATGAAGACCGCACCAGCCAGAGAACCAGTGTCTAAGGAGGAGTGGAGAAGTTGGAGAACTCTAGGAGGCTGTGTTGGTACTGTGGCCCACTGAAGCCATGCTGCTCAGGACATAGGACATTGTAGGTGGAAAGGTAGTCAGAGATTTGAGAGAGGCCACCACTTTTTCCAAGGCCTTGGAGAGAGGAGAGAGAATGGAGATTGGTCGATAGTTTCCAGCCACAGTCCTATCACCACCTTTAAAGATAGGGGTGACAGTGGCGACTTTCCAGGCAGTTGGAACCTCCCAGGCAAAGAGAGTGGTTGATGAGGCATGTGATCAGGGTAAGGACTGTGTCTAAGACCAGCCGTAGGATACACGGATCCAGGGTGTCACTGTCTGTACTATTACTCTTGAGGGCAGTGACAAGGTGCGGCCTAAGTTCTTGGGCAGAAACACGGCAGAGGAAAAAAAGAAGCGAGAAAGATTTCAGGCAGGTGCTGGGGAGGAGGGTCAAAAAAATTTATAGGGAAGATAGGGCTAAGGTCAGTGAATGAGGTGTTGAGGTGGTTGGCTATAAGGGTTGGATCTGAGGAGATCACACCATTAATGTTGATCTGGGTGGGTGGGGAGTGTGCACTCCCATTTAACTGTTTAATGTTATCCCAGAAGGTTCTGGGGTTCCCCATGAGGCAGTGAGTGAGGACCGATGGTGCTCAGACCTGGCCTTTCTGATAAACCTAGTGCACTTGTTTCAGGCGGCAGCATATAACCCGCCTGTCATTGGGCCAGCCAGTCTCAATGGCATGGTGCCATAGGTTGTCCCTATGTTTGAGTTGGTGGATCAAAGCTGGGGTTACCAGGGGCATTCTGCCTTTTAGAATGGCGGGTCAACATTGGGGCAAAGATATCACAGGCATATTAAAAGTTTGGGTAAAGAAGGAGAGAGCTGTGTCAATGTCAGGAGTTACCTGTATAGGAGACCAGTCAATTTGGGACAGAAGTTCCTTAAGTTTTATCAAGTCCACCAGGTATTAGACACACGGGCATGTGGACTGTGCTATGGGTTTGGGAACTGAGGATGACCAGTGGAATAGAATGGGGGTGATCACTGAGAGAGTCTGGGAGGACTTGTACATTGGGGATCCGATTAGGCGGTTGGTGAGTACCACATCAAGCAGGGTACTGGAGCCTCTCTTGGGGTTAGTCCTGGTGGTGGGTAACTTGTGTTGGGTCTATTGCAGAAAAGGAGTCTCGGGTGGAGGAGGAGGAGGGGCTGAGCCAGTTGACATTTAAGTCACCCACCAGAATTTGATCAGCGGAAGGAGGTAGTGAGGTAAGGTATTCTGTAAGAGAGGCAATGGCCTGTGTTTGGTCCCTGGGGCATGTATGCAGTAGTTAGATAAAGGGGTCCTTTAAAGGGTCAGGGGTTAGTTTCAGTGTAAGTGCCTGGGCCCTGGAGTCAAGGATGGGAGCAGGCAGGGCTAGTACGGGAGAGATTCCTTGACATAAATAGCGCAGCCGCGCCCCATCTCCCAACACGGTTGGACCAGAAGAGGGTGAAACCAGGAAGGAGACTAGGAGTCAGGGAGTAGTACCCTTACCACCCCATTACATTTTTTTTGCGTGTGTATGTTTAGTATTCAAAGGTTTTGAAACATCAGCAGTACATGGAAACATAGAATGTGGTGCCAGATAAGGGTTGCTGGGCCCTCCTAGTCTGCCATTTTTCCTTCATTTTTGCTGTAGACCTGTCTTGATCTATGGCACCATCTCTTGTCCTCCGTTCCTTACCCCAACAATTTTCTTGCACCTGTCCCAGGCATTTTGAACTCCACCACTGTTTTTGTCCCACTATCTCCTTTGAAAGGCTGTTCCAGGCATCCACCACCCTTTCTGTAAGATAGTTCCTCACATCCCTCCTGGATTTACCATCCTCCAGCTTCACAGCATGCCCCTTGTTCTAGAACACCTTTTTCTCTGAAAATAACCCCTTCCTGTACCTTATTAACTCTACAATATATGTAAAGGTCTCTGTAATATCCCCACCTCTCTTCTCTACTCCAGGCTGTACATACAGTATTTAGCTAATTTAGCTTCTCTTCATAGGGCTTTTGATGCAGACCATGCACCATTTGGTCACCCTCCTCTAGACTGCTGCCATTGCGTCTGTGCCCTTCCTGAGATGTGATCTCCAGAACTGTACACAGTACTCAGGAGGGTCTTACAGTGTCTTACATAGGGGCAGCACTAACTCTCTCTTCCTACTGACACTCCCTTCCTGTGCACCCCTACATACACAAGACTTTCTGATTGCCTTGTCACACTGTCTGGCCACCTTTAGGTCATCTGATATGATTATTCCTAGGCCTCTTTCCTGCTTGGTCTTTGTCAGTATCACACCACACATTTTGTACTCACTCCTAGGTTTCTATGGACCAAGGGCATTATTTTGCACTTTTTTGCATTAAAACACAGCTGCCATACCCTTGACCATACCTCCAGTCTTTTCAGATCCCTACTCATCCTTTCTGCCCCCAGAGTGTACACTCTGTTGCAGATCTTAGTGTCATCCATGAAGAGGCAGACCGTTCCTTCTAGTTCCTCTGCTATGTCACTTAAAAAGACATTGAAGAGGACTGATCCCATACTGATCCCTGGGGTACCCCGCTGGTCACCCTCCCTTCCTTGGAGTGAACTCCATTATCACTACCCTCTGTGACCTGTCCCTTAGCCAGGTTTTTATGCATGTTATCAACTCAATACCCACCCCCAAGTTCCACAACATGCATACCAGACTCCTGGGAGGCAGTATAGTGCAGTGATTTAGGGCTCTGAGCTGCAAACCTAAAGATCTGGTTTGAATCCCACAGCTCCCACTTATATACTGTGTAGCCCTGGTGAGTCACCTAACTTTCTTGTGCTCCCAGGTCGCACCTGGAAACAAGCTTTTGCTTAGTGTGCCTTTCCTGGTTATACAATTTCTATGTGGAATTGTGCTGAAAGCCTTTCTGAAATTCAGGTAGGCCACATCCACCACCCTCCATGGTCCACAGTACCTCCAGTTGCATGTCTGTAATCCCTGGCATCTATTTCCTCCCCATCATGGCACCAAGCACCTATCCCCCAGTCACCTTACCAGTATCCTTGGTGTCATTGGTGTGCATATGATGACCAGTGCAGACCTCCTCACACCTCTTTGGCTGGCTGCCGTATGTCCAGGCAGGGAATGTGTGACTTATTTATAGAACAGGGCAATGCTCCTGTCCTACAAATATGATTTGCACTCCCTGCCTGGACATACAGTAGATGGCTTAGTCAGTGTGAGGAGGGCTGTGCTCAGTCACATCTGTGCACCCAGACACTTAGGATACTGGTAAGGTGATGGAGGGATGGGAGATCAGTGCCACGGTGTAGGGAGCTGCTAGATGCCAGGGATTACAGATGTGTGACTGGCGGTAGCGTGGATTGGTGCTGGGGACAACTGAATGCTGGTTGGGTTAGTTATACTAAAGGCTGGCAATCGGTTCGGAGGACGGGACCACTAGTATCAGGGAGATTTTATTAGTATTGTCTGGAGATCAGAAGGAGGGGACAAGCAGCACCAGGGTGATTTTATTAGTTCGAGCTTGTGATTGGAGGCAGGGAACCACTAACACCAGGGAGATTTTACTAGTATGTACTGGCAATGGAGGAAGTAGGGACTACTAGCACCTGGAAGATTTTATTAGCATGGGCTGGTGATAAAGGTTGGGGCACTAGTACCAGAGAGAATTTATTAATATGGGCTGACAATTGTTGGGAGGGAGGACCACTAGCACTAGAGAATTTTATTAGTATGGGCTGGTGTTTGGAGGGAGGGGTGACCACTAGCACCAGGAAGAGTTTACTAGTATGGGCTGGTGATCCAGGGAAAAGGAGGACCACTAGCACCAGGGCATTTTCTGTTTTTTAACTATAGGCTGGTGATCGGGAGGGGTTGCCATGGACCAAAAGTGGTGGTTATGCTCCCCAGTGGTCATCTCACTAGTTGTCATCATTACCTCTGGCAGCGGCTAGAGTTGCATGGAGTAAAGGCTATTCTATTTAGCGATATTTGCGTGTACGAAAGGACCGTGCAAACCCTTTTGTGCAGTGCAAATCTGCTAAATATTGGCTTTCACCAATATTCCTGTCCCTGCCCAACCATTTGCATATCCCCCATTTTGCTTTACATGGCACTTCCCTGTTTGCCAGTGCAACAAAGCATTTGAAAAGTGGACATCAATGCACCACCCAATTTGTGAGGGCAAACACAGTTAGCACCTGTGCAAGCTTTTGAATGTGTCTTTCATAGATGCATTAAATATAGACTAAATTTCCTCATGTTGGGGAATTGAAAATGATCTTTTTTTATTTATTTTATATCTCAAAACTAGAAGAAAACCTGTGTATGACCAATTTTTGATGTAAGCTGGCCCTCAGGTTTTCAAGTAAAAGTAGTAGATAATCAGTATGTGCTTTCACTTTAACTTCTTGAGTCCGGGTGGCCATTTTGGGTCAGGTTAAGCAATGGATGGTTCCGACGCCATATAAGCGGCTACTGGACTAAAGGAGAACAGATGTTGAACCAATCGCTGTACCTTGCATATTAATGTTTGCTCTTATTTCATTTAGTAATAATTCTAATCCTATGACAAACAAAGTAGGAGACAATGGACAGGCCTTTCTTCTCCTCTGCATAGACTGAAAGTTCCTGACAATTTGTTTTTAATTTTTGTCAGTGATTGTTGGTTGCAATTCATATTTTAATGTATCTAATAAATCTTGCTGGAAAACCATAAAATTCAAGGGCGAAAGATAAATAAAAGCCACTCAAGTATGTTGAAAGTTATCTGCTTATTCCACCCACTCATAATCATGAATAACACCTCCTTTCGGATCCACGTGCTGTTGCCACAGAATTCAATACATATTTCTCCTCCTGTGCCTCTGCCTCCTCTCCTCTTTGCTCACCCTGTGCCACACAGTCCTCCTGCTGGAATTAAGAATACACAGGCCGCTCACCTTCTCCTTAAAAGATATGTCACCAGCTGACACCCTTGAAGTCCTACAGGATATCAACCCATCAAAAGGTAAATCCCCGATGGTCTAGACAACAGACTCCCTCCACCTCTCCACCTCTGGCCAATAAACCCAATTGCCAACCTCCTAAACCCTCCTTTTCCACTGCAACTGTCCCCAGATATAGAAGCATGCTGCCATCATCCCCTCCCAAAGTAGGTTCCCCACCTCCTCTAATTAACACCCTATCTCTCCTCCCAGCTCTTGAAAACTCCTAGAACACCTAGTGTTCAACCAACTCACTTCCTTTCTCTCTGACTCCAATTTCTTCACTCCATTCCAGTCTGGATTCAGGAAGGGACATTCTGCTGCCTCCTCTCTGATTAGGCTTACAGACACCATCCTCACTGGAATGGACAGAGGGATGATCACCTCGGCTATCTTCGTCGACCTTGCCAAAACATTCAACACTGTCTCCCACCTCCTACTGTGATCGTGTCTCCTAGAAGCTGGCCTCTGATTCAGCCACCAACTGGTTCGATGCCTACATCTCAGGCAGAACACAATCGGTTAGAATTACAGATGCCACTTCCTCCCCTTCCCCATGAATACCGGAGTCCCCAAGGGTCAGTACTTGGTCCCATTCTGTTCTCCATTTTTCTCAATAACCTACCTCTAGTGTGCTCAACTACATCTATTCATATGTACGCAGACAATACTATCCTATTCACCTCTGGCTCCTCCCCGGATGAGGTTACAGCCAACCTCAAGGTCGACTTCAATGAAGTTCAGCTACGGTTCAGCTCTCACCAGCTCTCCCTCAACACTAAAAAACTGTCACTATGACCTTCGCACTCAGCAATGTCTGTCTATGCCCTCCTCCCTCATTCCACACCCTTGATGGGGCAATACTGGAGGACAACACTTCTTCTGGTACCTAGGGGTATGACTCGACCGTCATCTTTCCTTCTCTGACCACATTGATGCAATCATGAAAAACTGCACCCAAGCTTGGTGCCCTCACAGGGACCGCTATAGCCTCCCTCAACTGCTAGGCATGAACTAGTGCAGAAGATGATCCTTCCCTACTTTGACTACTGCGATAGTCTACAGTGCAGTTTCCAAATCTACCTTATTCAGACTGGGCCCCTTTCCATGCCTTCTGTCACTCGCCTCTCAATGTCACCGCCCCCACCCATCACTATGACCGCCTACCATTCCGCACATTCCCATCCCTTGAAAACCACTGCCTCAGCACTGCGCTTAAATTTGTCTCAAAATTCTGGCTCGACATCCTCCAATCCTAACTCATCATTACTTCCCCAGCTCCCACCCCTACTCATGGCCTCAGATCCCTTGACTACCATCAACTACTAATCCCAAGGTGGAGGACCACTATTGGGCAAGCAGCTTCCTAAACTCTGGGATGAGCTCCCTCCTCACACCCACCTCCTCCTCACCCACTCCCTATCTATAGTGCTGGCAAATTACCTCATGGTAAATTGCTCCTGCACTTGATACTTACAAGTGTCTCCCACCCCTGTCCAACACACCCCAAACTCCTGACCATCGGCACCTAGCATACGCTATGGAAGCTGGCTTATCTTAACCAACTATAGCACTTCTTGGCTTGTGCTTACTTGTCCTGTCCTAAATTGCACTTTGATACTCTGTCTTTTCGCTTCAGCGCTATAAAATTCTATGTGCTACAAGCTAAACTGTAACCAATGTATTTTATGTGCTAAGCTAAACTGCAACCAATGTTGCTGTCAATAACTAAACTGTAAACAATGTTTTCCTTGTGCTACTAGTTGAACTGTAACAAATGTTGTATCCCTGTTTACCTCTGTAATTTGTATAACTGGAACTTCAGCCTACTGTATACATTGTTATATGTAAATTTTCTTATTGACCTGCGTATTATCTCCCACTGTACCCCTCCCCAGGTCGCACCAGGAGCGAGCATCTTCTTGCTCAGTGTGCCTTTCCTGGTGAAACAATTTAAGAAAGAAAGAAAGAAAGAAAGTCTTGCAGGCATCAATATATGGAGAACTGCTGCTTTATCACTGTTTTGTAAATGATCTATTACAAATTAAAGTAAATGTATTTCTGTATAAATATGTATTTGAGGAATGAGCCTGGGTTTATCTTGTGATAGTTTTTATGTGACAATAGAATCCTGTTATTCAATATTTTGCATACATTTTGTAGTCAACATTTAGAATTGCTACAGGTCTAATTTCAATGTGTTTATCATCCTTGCTTTTCTTAAGTATTACTGATACATACGCTTTTTAAAGTTTCCGTATGTTATTTTTTCTCAACATCTCTAATATGGGCAAATATTGTGGCAAAAATGGTGTGTAGTATTTAACAATAAAGCCATCAGTGCCTGGACATTTACCTTTCTATATGCCTGCAATGGCATCCCTTATTTCCTGTTTTGTTCTGAATGGCAGATTGATCTACTATATCTTCCACACATTGTTTATAATAATTTAGCTCCTCTGTTATTGGCTGACATTCTGATTTGTAAAGATATTTGTAAAATTAAAAAAAAAACCTCATTTGAGATAAGTGTCTGATCTGTTAAGCCGGTGCCATTTCTATCCAAAATAGAAATTATGTCAATTTGCTACTTTATTTCTTTCAATCTTTTCATTAAGTTCTTTCCAGCTAGTTTGTTTTAATGCACAATTGCTTTTTTTTTTACTTTTAGCAAGTGTATTTTATTATTGAAGATTTCTGTGGAATCTAGAATTTTTACATTCAATATATTCTTAATTTTTGGAGATGTCTCCAGCTCTGACTGCATTTTCTAAAGTTTTTAATTTGTCTTCCCTTCTGTTGTATGTTGTTTTTATTTTTCCATGAAGCAAGGGAGATTATTACACTACCCAAAGTGGCTTTCAGAGTCCCATTACTCAATCATATTGTCTTTGTTAATGTTATTTTCTTGAATAAAAATTGTAATACTTCAAAGATATTTTGTATAATTTCATCATCGGTTCCATGTCAAAACCGTGTATCCAAAAGTGTGGTCAAAACCACAGTATCTGTGCCATAGAAAAAGCATAGTCAAAATGGCACTCTCATAGATATACAATTTAGCACATTTCCTTTACCTTACTCTAAAATACATAGTTGGAACTCCATGGCCAGGATTCATAAAAAATGCAAACAGCTATGCAAAGATTTGTGCTGCACCCTGTAGTTGCACTAGTGGACAATTGGACTATTCGCAGTGACTGTGAATAGGGCGAGCAGAGCACAACTCCAGGAAAAGCACCAGGAACCTCAGTAGCCCCTGCCCCTGCAGCCAGTCAGGAGAATGGGCCATCAACAGTAGCACAAAAGTGCTAAGCCACTGTTCACTAAGGAGCCATGCAAATGAGCCCAGTGAGCATGCAAGGTGTTAAAGGCCATTAGCTTGCCCATTATGGACCCATTGCATGGCCCATAGGTGGCTTAGCGTGCCCCAATAACAGACAGTGCCCCATGCAGCCACATTCCAGTGTGGTCTAGTGCCCCCTATCCCTCAGATCACTCATAGAAACAGTTAATGTTTCCACAGTGTAGTGTCCCTCCATCCCCAATCACCCACTGGATATGTATGAATATTTGTACTATAGTGTAGTGGTCCCTCCCTGCCATGATCACCCACCCAATATGTGGGAATATTTTCCATAGAGTGAGTGTCACCCACAATCCCCAATCACCCACTTGATCTGTTGAAATAATTTTTCATAATATATAGTGGTCCCTCCTGTCCCCAATCTCCCATCTGATATGTATGAATATATGTTCCATAACATAGTGCCCTCCCAAAACCCCAATTGCTGAGCTGATAAGTAAAATCCCATTTCCATAGTGTAGTGGTCCCTCCCCTCCCAGATCGCTGACCCACTAAGTAAAATCCTGTTTCCATAGTGTAATGGTCCCTCCTCCCCCTGATTGCTGACCCAATAAGTAAAATCCCATTTCCATATTGAAGTGGTCCCTCTCCTCCCTGGTCACCAAGCACCATCCCAAAATGACAAAAAAAAATCCTGATAGTCTAGTGTCCCTCCCACCTCCCTTGATGTCAGATCACCTTCCCCTTATGGCCAACATTCCCTGGTAGTCTGGGGTACCTCCCATTTCCAGTCCCCATCCCTGAAAATACCCCCACAATCCCTGGTGGTTCAATGGCCCCACCCTCTCAGATAATCACCCCACCACATCACCCCCATCATGACTCACGGTCAGCAAGCAGCACAGCCCTCCTCGCCCCATGGCATCTGACCAGAGTTCTAATGGGGAGGCATGGTGAGTGATTACCTGAGTGGGAGGGGTTGGGGCCATTCGAACACTAGGGACTGTGGTGCATTTTCAGGTGATGGGGACAGAAACTGGAGTGACCACTAGACTACCAGGGAAAGCTGGTGATAAGGGAATAGTGATTGGATATTGGGAAAGGGTAGGGACACTAGACAACATGGGATTTTTTTTTGTCATTTGGGATAGCAATCAGAGGGACCACTATACTACTGAATATGGAATTTTACTTATTGAGTCAGTGACTGGGAGGGGAGGAACCATTACACTATGGAGACTTCTTTATCAATACCTGGTGGGCAATCAGGGACGGGGTGCAGTAGCTCCACCAGTCTCTAGGGTTGCACAGAGATTACCACCAGGTTTTGTTGGTAGGAATTTTCCATGCAAGGACCTTTGCAAACAGCCCTTGCATGGAGCAAAATCTTTGTTAATTGGACTGTGGGAATATGCAGGTCCCCTTCCTTCATTTACATTGCAGCCCCCCTCAGCTTTGCCTGGGCACAAACCCAGTTTCAGTACTATTGAAAGTATTAACTACTATTTATAGTCTGCGTTTGTATTCAGTTGTACAATTCAGAAGTAATCTTTTGATCTTCAGAATGTACTGCCTTCATTTGCATAATGACAGCTGATTACTAACTAATTATTAAGTTAGTCTTCAAATATTTATCTCACTTAAATATTTTGACTCATGGACAGACTGCTTTAATGCTAGTGAATACCATACCAAAATGAAAAAAAATACTATTTCAATACTAGAGATGAAGACAGAATAAAGACCAAAACTGGTATTCAGACTTGTGTTGGGGAGGGGTTCATAAGAGGCCATGTTGAAAATTGTGGGTCAAAATATTAAAAATTGCAATGTTGTGGGTGTACACTGAAATTTTGAAACATATGTTCATAACATTGATAATTTTAAATATTTTGATCCCAAATTTTCAACATAGCCATTTTTTCACATCTCCTCATGAACATGACAACTTTCATTTTCAATTCCTTGCCAAAATGTGTTTTCTCTCCTGTGCTGCAGAATGACATTGTCAATGTACAAAATCACCTTTGGGTAGGTTTTGAAAATGTCATCTGCTTACATGTATCGAGGGGTCATTAGAAGGCTATGTTGAGAATCTGGGGTACAAATATTACAAAACAACAAATATGTGAGTCTACATTGAAATTTTGCAGCACACACTCATAACATTGGTAAATGTAAAACTTTTGACCCGAATTTTCAACATTTCCATTCTTTCACACATCGCCTCATGATTGTAACAACAGTCATTTTCAAAACCTGGTTGAAATGTGTATTCACATCTGTACCATGGAATGATGTTTTTTTTAATCATAGAATACTTTATTAGTTTTAGTTTTAAGAACAGTGGTACAGGTCACAGATTGCAGAACCAATACATGGTTAGAAATACTTGCATTTACATAATGGAGCGTATTTATAAAATTATGTCCAAAGACATAGAATATTTACACATGGCATCAGAGTACAGCAACTCATTTTGAGAGCAAGTAAGTAGAGATAGGGAAGTCTGCATAGAGAAGCAAGGATTATAGTAGTAGCAGGTAGGCATTATTGAGGTTAGTGAGGAGGGTTGCAGAGGAGAGAAGTGTTACAGAAGGGTGAATGAAGATAAGCCTCCTATCTGGCAAGATATTGGTCCATAAGACCTTGATGTGCAAAGACAGGCACTCTAATACAGACAATTTAGCAAGAGCAGCATGCCAGGTATTATGAGTTGGTAAGGTGGGTTGGTGCCAGTACATGAGTAGAAGTCTCTTGACTTCAAGGAGGGCCAGTGCTACTCATTGTTGCTGGGGTCAGGTTATGGCAGTTAGAGAGGTAATGTCTCTAGCAGGAGCTTGGGATCAGATAGAGGTATCTGGGAGCTGAGAACCTGAGAACAGTCCTGGGCTACCATTGCCCAGAAGGATGAGATTTAGACAGGTCCATAGAATGTGCAGCAGATGGGCCCCAGGTTGGTGACAGAGCCAGCAATTTGAGTGCCCTAAAGGCCATGGGACTGCAAGGCAGATGGAGTATTGTACCAAAACAGTGGTATTTTGAGCTACAAAAGTGGCTCTTGGTGTCTTTGTAGGTGTGATGGCTCTCGGATATAGCAGGTCCAGGCCCTTCGGAGATGTGGTCGTTAAGTACAGACATCCATTTCAGCTGACTAGGGTCGAGGGATCTGCCTGAGCATCTCGCCATGTCCTGTAAAAGCAACCAATAAGGCTTGCAGAAGAAGAAACTTTATGTCGCTGAGCCAACCAAGTCCATTTGGGATTGGAGCTGGTTCGAGGTATGGTAGCTTGCAGCACACTACGAGCTGGAGAAATTTCCAGAAATCACTGCTCAGGAGGTGGAACTTGTTCCGTATTTGTTCAAAGGACAGCAAAGTGTCTGAGCCTGGTATACATTGATTTTACACATGGCAGATCTCTTGATTCCCAAATAGGCCAACGTAGAGAGTGCCACCAATTGTTAGAGCCTTGTTACACCAGATAGGTGTATACAGCTGGGAGGGGCCTGGGCTGCTCGGGAGGTGTGTGAGACTCCAGGCAAGAGTGAATGCCAAGCCCGCTACTCTCAGACAAAAGAGGGGCAAAAGTACGGGGCATCGGCTCGGGTGTAAAAGCATGCACAAACTGGTGTCTAGTACCAGATCAGCTTCAGTTGTCCCAAGGTGGAGGAGGTAAAGGAGTGGGAACTAACCATTTTGTGGCCAAAGCAGCCATGCAGTCAGGTGATAGCCCTGAAACCAAGGTGAACCCAAGCTGCCCTACGACCAATGTGCTTTCAATTTATGTTTGCTCCATCTGGGAGTCTTCCCTCCCAAAGGAAATGAGAGACCTGACTTTCTAAGGAGGTGAAAAGTTTGGGGAGAGACGTATTGGTAAGTTCTTGAAAAGGTACATGACTCGGGGCAGCAGGACCATATGGTCTGAGGCAGCCTTTCCAGGTAGGGACAGCTGGAGTTTCCTCCATCTCTCTATCTCGGCAGACAGATGAGCCAGGGAGGGAAACATTGGTTTACTCTAAATCTGACCATTTGAAGGGAATGATGATTCCAAGGTAAGAAAACCCTGTGTTGCCCATGAAAGCTCTGTTCCTGCAGGCAATTCTATGAACAGGATATATTCAAGGGGCCAAGGTTGTTTTCTTTTGGTTAGCCCGTGAGACCAGAAAGCATCGAGAAGGTCTCTAGGAGAGGAAAGGACATGCAGCAGTGCCTGTCGTGCAGGAAAGGGTCAGCAAGAAATCATCTCATAAACTGCCACCAAATAAGATTTGCCGCATCGTTGATGTCGGAGATCTCTTTCATGGCAATGAAAGCTCATATAATGGGGTCTAGGGCCACTAAGGAAAGAAGAGGGATAGGAGGTAGCCCTGCAGGGTTTCTTTATGTAAAGGAAGGTGCTGATATGGTGCAGTTGGTTAAGATTCTAGCCACTGGAGAGCTATAGAGCATAGAGACCCACTGACAGAAAACAGGCCAAAACCATATAGCCCCAAGAGTCGATGTATATAGTGCCATTCAACAGAATCAAAGGCTTTGATGAAATCTATGGCCAATGCCACCATAGGAAGGGAGCACAAGAGGTTATCCATTTTAATTTGAGTAACAGTCTTGTATTTTCTGACCCAGATTTGCCTTTCATAAAGCCAACATTGGCAGGATATACGATGGATGGCAACACTTCAAGCATCCTAGTGGCCAGAATCTTAGCCAAGAGTTTAGTATCCATGGGAAGCAAGGAGATGGGATGAAAGTTTGCACAGTCAAGTGAGTAGTTGGATTTTTTCAGAAGGAGCATAATGGGGCTTCCCTCATAGTCGTGGGAAAGGAGCCCGCTGTGGGGGCTTCTTGAAGGCCAGGAGTAACGGCTGGGTAATTTTGTCTGACAAAGCTTGGTATAACTTGACAGTCATCCCATTGGGGCCAGGGGCTTGCCCTTTAGCCATTTGAGTCAGAGCCTGGCGTAGCTCAATGGGGGTGCTTAGGGAGTCTAAATTGGATGCTTGGGCTGGGGTGAGCCCGGCCTAGCAAACCAGAGAAAACAATTCATCAAGTTCTTGTTCTAGTTGTGATGGAGAGAGGAAGAATAGGACTGATAGAGGTCTTGATAGAAGGCCTTCATGGTGTCCTGTATTTCCTGCGGGCATGTACAATCTTAACCGAGGAGTTGCGAAGGGCATGTATGCAGGTGGAAGCTTGTTGCTTCAAAGCCTGAAGGCTAACAAATGGCCATTTTTTTCACCTCCATCCCAGTAGGAGTGCTTAGAGGCAAAAGCAAACACTCAGCTTTCTGGTGCAAGATGGCATTGATTTGGTAGTTGAGGCTCACTATGCACTTGCACGAGAGTTGTCTTGCCTAGAAAAGCTGTTAACTTTAAAGCGGCTCTAGCATTGACAGATCAGCTTGCAACTTGACTAGGGTAGCTTCGAGCTTTGTTTTGGAGGCCAAGAAAGCAACAATGCAGCCCCTAAGGACTGCCTGAAGGCTTCCCAGTCCATACCCGAAATACACTGCACTGGAAGTTAGTGGTAAAATAATCTTATGCAGCTTGGGAGATCACCTGATGAAAATCTGCTCTCTTAGGAGCAGTGGGTTGCATCTCCAATGAGTGCCAGTTGTGGGTTGCCCTCTCAATGTATAGGAGGTTATTACTGGGGCATGGTCAGAGATTATAATATTCCTGATTTTAGTATTATAAATGGACAGGGTTGCTGCCCTATTGGCTAGTAAAAAGTCTATGTGGCTATATGTAGAGTGTACTTGAGAACAGTATATGTAATCACGTCCAGTGGGATTATCCCCGCCACACATCTGGTAAACCCCATTCTGTTTGCAACTCGTGATGGGCTAGGCTGACTTTGGGTATGGCCTGGGAGTGGACACTGAGGAATACTTCTAGGACCATGTTATAATCACCCCCTACTATGGTAGGGATAGTGGCACCTGCTGGAGAGAAGGAGGAGTAGGCCTGGCTGACCGAGGGTAAGAAATCCACATGGTCAGTGTTTGGAGGTACACATTACAGAGAATCAGTTGCCTCCAAGGAGGATAGCCTGGTAGCCACCAATCTGCCTTGTGAATCATGCCAAGAGTCTTCTACAACCCAAGGAGGACCTCCGGATCAGGATAGCTACCCTTCTAATGTTGGTGGGTGCCGAATTAGCGCAAACATAACCCACCCAGTATTTCTTTAACCAGGGAACCGCCCTCTTCAGGAGGTGAGTTTCTTTATAGGGCAATGTCCGTATGAAGGACTGGAGATGTTGAAGTACTTTAGTTCATTTGATAGGATGGTTTAAACCCTTTACATTCTAAGACACCAGTACCAAAGGTGGGGTTGAGACCTGTCATTGTCATGTATAAACAATTAGGCAAGAATTAGAATGGAAAAATAGTTCTTACTTGGACCAGGAGGAAAATATTAGCAAGTTAAAGGATGTTTTCATCTCCCAAGTGAAGCCCTGGATAACTGAAGTACCAACTTGTGATGCCAGATGAGGGGAGAGAAACTCAAGAGAGTAGAAAAGTGTACACACCAAGCAGAACAATCTGCAATAAAGGAAAAACAAATACTGTGAGCCAAACAGTGTCAACTACGTCTGTATAGAAGTTAACCAATGGGCGGTCAAATAAAAAGCCTCCCAACCTGTAAGAATGATTCCCACAACTAAACTCAAACAGGAGATAGTACAGCAATGCGAAAATGTGCTATAGGTTCAAAGCTGTAGATGAAAGAGGCTAACGAAGGTGTTAGCCTCAGCAATGCTAGCTCTCAAAGCCTATTAAAGGAGAGGTGTATGTAACCAACAGGGCTGAGACCTCCAGGCTGAGTATACAAGATCGGTCATCCAACCCACGAGGAAGGAAAGGGGGTAGGGGAGGAAAAGGAGAGGTATGGATAATTAGGGAGGGAAAAAGGAGGAGAGGATCGAGGGTTATATAGGGAAGGGGAAGGAGGAAACTTCCTTACCAGAATGATAAAGGCCCACTATATACATTGTAGCAAAACAGTATACATGGGGACTAATACTAAACCTAAGCTCTGCCCCATATAGCATAAGACCCCAGGTGAAATCTGTATCATCCAAACCAATGGCAACAATTAGGGGCATAGGAGCTACCCATAAGGTGCCCATGCAGAACCCTCACAGCAAATAAGTGCCAATATGGTTAGATGAGCTGGGGTAGGTATGCCAGGCCTTCTGGGGTGCCTGTTGTATGTAGAAACCGCCACCCATGCAAGTAGCAGGTATAGGCACTTGAGGAGATAGCAGACCAAGACAGCAATATATATATAAGTTACACAATCACAAAAAGTTCACACTTTAACCAGGAAACCTTAGACACCCAGTACTCCTTGGGGAGAAGCAGTGGTCCCAGGAATCTCCATAGCCACGGCTGCTGCATATGATACGAGACTGGGTCTAATCAGAGTCACAGCATCCACAGCCTCTACCAAGGAGGCATCCAGAAGATCTTCCAGTCAGGATCACCGGTGGTATCCATGTCGAGGGGTTCAAGAGGATTAACCTGTGCACTGAAGGGGCCTCTATCTTCCCAGGAGACTTTTGCTGGGGGCTGCCATGCAAGAGTCTTGTGAGGGCTGAGTGCCACTTCTGGTCCTCTGGTGCTGGTGGGGAGTGGCAGCAGTTGGCGTGGGGGCATGGTAGAGGTAGCATTAAACAGAAGTTGAGGAACAAAGGCAGAGTGTATCCGATTATACTGAGAAAGGCCCAGTGCAACAGAGGGAGCTAACTGGTGTTGCACTTCCAGCTGCAATGTTGTCCTCCGGATTCCTGTGCCCACCAAAGCAGTTCATTTTACTAGTGCTGGCTGTGCTTGGTTCCCAAAGCTTCCTGGGAAATGTAGTCGGCACAGGAGGTCAGGCCAGAACCTATTGAACCACCTCTCTATATCCAGCGGATAATCTGCCAACAGCTCCCGAATATCTTTAATAACAAGCAGACTGGTGAATCCTCAGAACTTAAATTGAAAATTGAATTGATACACAGGTTTTTAAGAGGGTCAAAGGCTTTATGTTTAGCTGTATTTTACTGAGCAAAGTCTCTGTAAAAGGAAATAGGGGCCCCTGCCAGTGGACCTCCCTAGATCCCTGGCTGCTCTCAGAATTCTTTCTTTTGTAGTGTAACATAGAAAATACACAATTATGAGCCTGGGTGTAGAAAGTTTTCTGTCTCTGCTGCTAGTTATTCTGTGCACCCTCCACATCCATAGTCCCTCCATCTATCTCCCAGCATGACCAGCAAGGAGTCATTCAAACACTTCTCCATGGATTGCCCCTCCACCCATTCTGGTATCCATATTATGTGCAAGTTATTGCATCTGGATCAGTTCTCTTGGTCTTCAGTTCTGTCCCAAAGTACCACAAGATTTTCTTCCTGTAGTTGCAGGCAGTGTAGTAATTTAGATTGTTGCTGTTAGCATACTTCTGCCCTTTGTTGTGCCACATTCATGCGGTCTTGGAGGTTTCTGATATTAGCCACTGTGCCAGATAGAGTGGTATTAATATCTTCCACTCTGGTCAACACAATCTCCAACATCTGCATTATATACTGAAGCAATACATTGACTGATGGAGGCTGGATGTGTGGCTGAGCTGGTGGGAGTGCCTGGTTGATAACATATTGTGTGGCCATGCTGTCACTGTACAGTTGGGCAGGGGAAGGAGAACAAAAGAAGGTGTCCAAACTTCGCTCCCCATAAAGAGAGATGGCAGATCCCGATGCTCCAAGCTGCAAATTCCAGGCACCAAGGCACAGCCACAGTAGGGCCTTCGTGGCCTACAGCTCAGAGTGCCACATGGGGACCGACGTTACAAACCACGGTAAAACACGCCGGAATCAAAACAAATTAGCATCACCTGGTAAGGGGTTACCCCATCGAAAGTTAGCAAAGGATGTTCATGAAGTCCAGGGATCTTGATGGCAGAGCTCCAGTGTTGCCCAGTCTAGAGAGATCTCTTAAGATTAAGCTGCCATCTTGTTGATGGCCAGACCACGCCCCGTGGAATGACGTTTTGTCTAAGATTTTAACATTTTCACATACCAGGTTTATGAGGAGGTTTAGTAACTATCTTGAAAATATGGGTAAAAATATATAAAAAAACAACTTGGTTATGAAGGTACATTGATATTTTTCTAAGAATGTTCTTAAGTTTGGTAACTTTTGATGTCAACACTGCACAGAAGGGTAGGGACAGCAGAGCCCACACTTCTGTAGTGGATGGGTGATCCTTGGCACTAGCCCAGATGGCCTACACATCTACATCTGTTCATGCAGGTCCTCAAGGGTTCTGCATGAATTAGATATGATTCCACTATCTCAAAATAAAGGGCAGTTATTTTCAAAAGTTTGTTAGTAATACATCACTTAGGGTAACTTAACACAGCAAAAGTAAGGAAATGTGGCATTAGGTTCCAACCATAACTTCCCACCCCGCCCCTAAGCAGCAAAAGGAAAAAAACATTAGGGTTTTGGGTCTTCAGAGACTTGGTGAATCAGTGGTGGGGTCTTCCTTGGGGTTGTCAAACCTAATGCTCACCCCTCCCCACAGCCCATAGCCTCCAGTCCAAAGCACAAGGTATACGTCCAAGCAACTGCCTCATAGTGGTGTACTCTTCAAAGGGATAGAAAATGTCTTGCCATGTTGGCAAAACAATTTGTTGTCACTTTCTTCATGTAAGGCCCTCTGTGAAGAAAAGACATCATGTGTGACATTGTTTGCACAAGGAGCGTGGTGGGCATTAGGGTTCACAACCCAAAGGAAGAACCTTCCACTGATTCTCCCAGACTCAGGAGACCCAAAATCTTAATGTTGTTCCCTTTGCTGCTTGGGAGGTAGGGCTGGAATGTTAGGATGGAAACCCAAATGGCACATTTCCCCACGTTTGTGGCAGATGTTACCCTAACTGGTGCATTAACAAAGCTTTTTTTTTTTTTTGCTAAGAATAGCATTCCAGTTTGAAATAGTTACTCTAATGCTGTCACACTAAATGCTGCCCTTCAGGATGTACAAGAATTAACAGAGAAGATGACACTCAGTGTCATTGAAAGGAGGAAAATTCTATGGAATTATCAGGAAGAACTATGTACATTATTTATTTATTTAGTTTTTGTTGACCGGTAAGTGCACTAGACAAATCCTGCCTATTTTCAGGCACGACCAGAGGAGGGGGCTACAGATGAATGCCAACTGACCTTGAACCAGATTAAGCTGTTGGTGGTATTTTTTAGTGAATGAGGAAATTTGGCCAGGGCACAGAAATTCCCTGCTCTGCTCCTGTGAGCAGAGGGAC
The DNA here is from genome assembly GCA_016271365.2 of Neoceratodus forsteri. Classification (NCBI taxonomy): domain Eukaryota; kingdom Metazoa; phylum Chordata; order Ceratodontiformes; family Ceratodontidae; genus Neoceratodus; species Neoceratodus forsteri. Next base: position 424,937,983 of record CM057451.1, read on the forward strand.
CCTTTGCTGGTGACTCCAAGATGGCTGCTGTTCCAGATGGAGACTCAGTGGAACTGTTAAGTATGGATGTATCAGCAGAGGTATCCGGGAATACAGAGGCGGCGGTTGGGGAGCACAGAGGTGGGCAGCTTATCGCCGCACAAGATATTACTAGCATGAATCACGGAGAAATGCTTAATTTGGAACAAAAAACAGTGTCTTGAGGAAGAATTAGGAGAATCAATCAGCAACTTGATACTGTGCTGGTACAGCATGAGGAAGACGAAAAGAAATGTTCAGCAGTTTCCCTATGTCAGACACCTGTTTGGGTCCTACAAAGGTTCTGGCTTCTGCAGAGCCTGTCACACTACTTCCTGGTCAGGAAGAAAGGCCCCCACGATGTGACTGGAGTGAGGAGATGCGTTGTTTGGTCACCGGAGAAAGCACTCCTTTCAGCAGGATGGGACGTCCCCTTCAGTGGAATATCATAGGTTTCATAGGTTTTCAGAGTTTATAAAGACTGTAGTCCATATACCGCCATTGATTTATGTATATCCAAGAATATTATTTTGATCATATATTGATCAATTAGCTTCTTAAAGGATTTCATTGTTCAGCTAACTATTATTTCAATTGGAAGCCTATTCCAGATCTTAACCACTCTCACCATTAACCAGTACTTTCTTCTGATGGTTTTAAACCTATCAAATTTAATCTGCAATGGATGAGCTCTAGTGCCATAGGGTTGATCCCTTAAAACCAGATTTAGCTGTTCCCAAAGTGTGGGGTCATTTAGTGCCCTATATATTAAAGATAGGTCACCACGCATTCTTCGATATTCCAAGGTATACAGGCCCAAAGCTGTCAGTCTCTGTTCATACTCCTGCCCCTGGACCCCAGATATCCTTTTGTGGCTCTCCTTTGCCCCCAAAAGATCTTATATCGCCCTTGCCCCCTGGTGCCCAAAGCTGGGCACAGTATTCCATATGAGGGCACACCAAAGATGTGTAGAGTGGTAAGAGAACTTCTTTATTATTGCTCTTTATGTGTTTATTTATGCAATATTGTATGTTGCTAGCCTTTTTATTATTTGATTGTAATGTGGCCTGAAGCTTAGGTTATTACATATTTTAACTCCCAGGTCACTTTCTTGGTGACAACCTTTAATAATTCATTTCCCAACCTGTACTGATACTGCATATTATTTTGCCAATATGCATAACTGCACATTTCACATTGAAAGTTGACCTTGCCTTTGTGCCCATTCTTTCAAGCTGTTTAGGTGGTCTGGAGAATATTAACATCTTCTATACCATTTATCACCTTACCCACTCTGGTATCATCGGCAAATTTTGATAGCCATACCTCCGGTGCAGAATGCATAGACCCAGTATAAATGCTAAACAGACATGGCCCCAACACGGACCCTGTGGGACGCCACTAGTCACATCTATCCATTCTGAATATTCTCCCTTTACGCAACCCTCTGCTGTCTTCCGATAAGCCATGACCTAATCCAGTGAATAATGTCAGAATGTATCCCCATAGTACTAAGTGCATCAATCAGTTTGTCATGTGGCACTTTATTAAAGGCCTTGGCGAAGTCCAGGAAAACCACATCCACAGAACTCTCATTGTCCACGGCCTTGTTTACTTTACCATAACATTCAAGGAGATTTGTCTGACATGATCTGCCCTTTGAAGCCATGTTGTGTATTATCTGTTTTCCAGTTTGCTGTTGAAAGTCCATAATGTAATATTTAATAATACCCTCCAGTACTTTACCCAAGACCGAAGTCAGGCTAATTGGCCTGTAATTTTCCACATTCTGTGTAGATCCTTTTTATGTATAGGGACAACCTCTGCCTGTTTCCATGCTTCTGGTACATCTCCTCTCTTATGGATTGTTGAAACAGACAAGTGATAGGACCTGCCAGTTGATCTGCCAATTCCTTTAATACCCTAGGATGCAATTTATCAGGACCTTGGGCTTTGTTCTGGTTCAGTGACTTTAGTCTTTTTGTACATCACATTCTGTAAGGGTAATAATTGGCTTCCTAGATGCCTGTACTAACATGGGGTGTAGTATTTGTAGGATGATTAAAAACTGAAGCAAAGTAGATATTATAGTGTTCTGCCATCACCTGGTTATCCATTATAACAGTTCCATCTTGCTTTCTTAAGGGCCAATGTTCTTTATATTACCCTTTTATTGTTAATAAGAATAAAAAGATTTATAATTATCCTTTACCCTGGTAGCCAGTCTGTATTCATAATTCTTTTTGCTTGTTAGATGTGTTTTTAGTGACCTTTAGACATTCTTTATATTTTTCCCAACTACCCTCATCCCCACTTAATTTAGCTGTTCTAAACATTCTATTTTTTCTTTATTTCCTTTTTAATTTTGCTGTCATCCATACAGGAGAGATTTCTTTACTGCATCATATTTATTTGAGGATGGAACATGAGACTTAACTAGGCCCTGCAGTTTATTTTGTAATTTGTCCCACATTACTGAAAGTGAGGCATCCTTAAATTAGTTCTTCCAGTTCCATTTTAGCAAATCCGTTTTCATGCCCCCAAAATTTGCTCTATCGTACCTACATATGGATGTTTGCCAAAATTAACACTTATCTGCTGTGTATACTTAAACTTAACTATTAAGTGGTCACTAGTACCTAATGGTGGCAGAACTATACAATCCTGTATCTTGTCATTTAAATTACTCAAAACTAGGTCCAAGATGTGATTTCTCTGGTATTAGAAGTTACATACTGTTCTAAGGCAGCTAGATTAATTATTTCCAGATATTGTTCTTCTATGGCTGTATTTACTTGCAATGTATTCCAATTTATTCCTGTAAATTAAAGTCACCTAGTAAAATGACATTGTTTAAATTTGCCATCTGCATGATGAAGTCAGACAGCATGATGTCCTCCAATGTGGTAAGCGAGGAGATCTATAAATTACCCCAATATTTAGCCTGATGTTCTGTTTCGAAGAAACTTTAACCCATAATACCTCACAGTTTTCCCATTTGAGGTATCTAATCCTCTGATACCATAACCTCGGATATATATATATAAGGCCACCCCCCACCTCTTGTTGATTTTCTGTGATTATGATACAGGGTATAGCCTTGGATGTTCCTATCCCAGGTATCTTCTGGTTTCCACCATGTCTCTGTGATTGCACAAATGTGAATATCGGGAATATAAGACGACTTGAAGCTCATCCATCTTATTGTTCAAACTCTTGCATTTAATGAAATAAAGTTGATTATGGATTCTGAATGACTATTTTTGGGTGCTATTTTTTGTGTGGTGTATTGATCCCCCTTTTTCAGTTTAAATGTATGTCAATTTTCTGTTTCAATTTGTAAGAAAAATACGCTTTCCCTGTTTGTTCAGGTGTAACCCATCCTGGGAAAACAAATGATGTCCCTGGAAATCCTGCCAATGATCTATATATTTATAGTCTTCTCTCTGACACCATCGCTTCATCCAACCATTTAGCCTAAGTATTTCTTTTAGTAGAATATGGCAACTGGACCCAGTTTGTTTACCAGCTGCAGCAGCAAATTCATCAGTTTCTCCGTTTTGGCTTCAGGACGGTCTCTAGTTCTTTCAGGTACTGTTTGCACAGGGGACTCGATGCTGCAGCAAGGGAGGTGGTAGAAATGGAACTCCACAACCTGAACAGGTGGTTTCTTCTCCAGATGGAAGGGCAGTTTCGGATACAGGCCCCCAACCTATGCGAGTCACTTTCATAAAACCATTGATCTAGCAAAATGTAGGAATGCAGTGAGATTACGATATGTGGTCATAAGGAGCTGGCACCAGATCGCTTTCATGTGGGGAAAGTTGTACTTAAACAGTCTTTGTTTTTTCCCTTCAGAGGTCTATGCTTTGATTCATGCACCAGGAGAAAGTACTTTTGACATTAGTTTCTGGACTCTGGCTTTGCTGGAAAATTCTGGTGTAGATTTTCTAATTAAAAACCAACCCACTATGGGTAGACTTTATTGTAATACCCTTAACTAAACAACCTTTTTGGGTTATTACTATTCTTTTTGTAATGAATGGGTAAATATAACTGACATGGTATACCGGCTGGAAAACTGGTGTACTATTCAGGGAATCCTTCCCCATTATGGATGATGAAGGATTTTGTACTGGGGTTGGAAGTTTAAAATTAAGTTACACCAAACTGATCAGGATGTTATCCATTTGCCTAACTGTTTTTCATAGGTCATGATAAAGGTTTTTGTTTTACCCTGGGCAACTAGGATGTGTTTTAAATGTGGGTCTACCAAGCACATTAGTGCAACATGTGAGGTGTTGAAATGTACTTATTGTGGGAATTGGGTCATGTCAGTGCACATTGTTTCCAAGACCCTAAATGTAATCTTTGCGATGAGGTAGGTCACGTTTTGCTGATTGTTCTTGGGTGGCCAGAAATACAGAAAATGCAGATTTTGGGGTCCAAGATTATTATATTAAGAAGCTATCTCCCCTACAGTCTTTTCTGGGCCAAAACCCTGGTAGTAGACAAATGCAGCAGGTACCTGAAGATGGACCCCCATTTCATCAGATACCTTGCCTGGGTTTTTTAGCTCAGTCCACTTCCCAGATAGGTATAGATGGGCCTCTCCTTCCAGTAGATCCTTTATCTAGTTCCCAAGAATTTGTAGTGGTTCGTCCCAAGAGGCAAGGGTTCTAGGCCAAAGGTTCTGAAAAAATGACAGAACCCTTGGAGGATATAAATAATTATGAGGTTTTAGGGATGTCTCCTCTGATCAGGACACAGAAAATGCTATAGTGGAAGGAGTCAGCCTCTGGGTGGAGATTTGTTGGATCCCGTGGATTGTTGGTTGGTACCCAGGGCCTAAAGCTAGTGGCAGGGTTACTCGAACCTCTAGCAAAGTAAAGTGAAGTACATCCATCCCTGGGTTTAGATTTTATGACTACTTCTCGTATCAGTTTCAAATTGCATCATTGAATGTGAATACCATCCAGTCTGAATTTAAAGACTTGCTACATATGGGCTTTTTAAGATCTGAGTTGGATTGTGTTTTTCAGAACATCGTTTGCATTCCCATGTCTTCTGGAGGCAGCCTCTGGAGGTTGGTTATGGGGGATAGTTATTGGTCTCAGGGGTCTGAGCAGTGTTCGGGGTGAGTTTTTTCCCCGGTTAAAATAATCGGCATTTAGAAATTTTGGAAGGGCAGGCCTTATTGTTAGACATTGTATGGAAGAATTTACCAATAAAGCTAGTGAACATTTATGCACTCCAATTAAAGTGTGACAGGGTAAGGCTTTTCGTACTATACAACCTTTTTTATTTACAAGTTTGCGGTCATTTTTGGGGATTTCAATTGTATCTTCCATAGATTGGAAGTAATGTGTTGGGGAAAAACAATATTGTGATGTCTCCTGTTTATTGAAGGTTATTTGGATGTAGGTCTCATTGGCGTATTTGGGTATGGTGGTGCAAGGGCTCCCCATACATATGCCTTAGTCCTCGTACATCACGGATTGATTATTTTTTATTTCAGCCTACTTTTGTATTCAAAGGCGTAGTACTCAATGTAGCAACTTGGTCATCGAATGTTGGTTTTAACAATAGTGAATATACCTGAACAAAGAAGGGTCCAGGGTTCTGGAAGCTAAATATTTCTTTATTAGATTTACCTATGGTACATAGTTATAAAAGCACGAAATCTGTGTTTTTCTTTATGATGATAAAATCAATGATGGGAGGATTCTAAATGTGATTTTCGGTTTTATTTTCAGTCTGTAGGGAGGCTTAATGGGTCCTTTAAACGGCATACCTTGTGGAATTTAAGGGCACAACTGAGGTTCTAGTTGCTCAACACTATGAGAATGGCACTGGGGATATTGACGCTATTAAGATTCTTAAAATAGATTAACAGTCTTACAAAAGAAATGATGCAGGGGTGGTCAAACAACAATGGTATCGGGTTTTTGGGAAAAATCTGATACCATTCCTTTAGCTCCCAGCAGGTTCAGAGCAGAGAATTATGGATACCTTACAGTTACCTAATGGTACTTTAATAACAGATAACTCTGCCATATTGACTGAAATTGTAGATATTTTATGACTGTTTTCACCAGTGCTAATTTACCAGAGGATGTAATGACTTCTTGGTTAAAGGGCTGTGACCTCCCTCATATTTTGGAGAAATGTGGGCATAGTTTAATTACGCCTATTTCTGGTGTAGAACTTAAGCAGGTTATTTGGTCCCTTTCTAAGGGGACGTCCTCAGGTCTGATGGCTTATCACATGCCAACTATAAAGTAATCTGGAAGTACTAGGGGACAAATTGGTGGTGGTATTGAATAATGCTCTCCTTACAGGAAGTTTACCAATTAGTATGTATGAAGGAGTTCTAGTTCTATTATTTAAGCATGGGAATAAGGAAGATTTAAAGAACTGGTGACCTATCACCTTGTTAAACACTGATAGTAAAATTCTGATGAAGATAATAGAGAACAGATTGGCGACTGCACTGGATGTTATAATTCACCCGAACAGTTTAGTAGGGTACCCTCGCGGAAGATACAAGATGCTCTAATTCTTATTGAGAAATTTTGAATAAAGGTACTACCAGGAATTATTAGGGCATTTGGTTAGTCTAGATCAATCCAAGGCTTTTGATAGGGTTGAATATACCTATATGAAGGCAGTTCTCTCCAGTTATGGGTTTCGGGAAAGTTTATTTCTTGGTTAAAAATTTGCTATAATAGCATTTGTTTATTACCTAGTATGAGCGGATGGATGGGAGTAAGATTTTAGTTGGTAGAGGTGCGGCAGGGATGTCCTCTGAGCCCTCTCTTATATACAGTATATTATCTCTGGATCCTTGCTATATAGATTGCATAAACAGGATGATATTATGGGTCTCTCTGTGAGTAGCTAGACCCACAGATAAAAACAGTTGCTTATGCAGATGATCTTTGTCTATTATTAGCAGATAGAATGTCAGCAATTTTGGCCCAGGAGAACTGAGATGGTTCTTGGACATAACTGGTTCTATTATTAACTACCAGAAATGTAGTATTTTACCCATAAGTTGTGAGGGTGCAGTATGGACTTCGTATGGCACTTCCCAGTAGTTACCTCTTATATTAGAATTATAGGCATTTTTGGTAATCCTAACCCCAGTTTTATAATTGTGAAGAGAAACTTCATGCTGCACAAGGGTTGGTAACGAAGTGGAATACCTGGCGTATGTCCAAGCATAAAAGTATATATATGATAAAATCACATTTCTTGCCACTGTTTTATTTTTATGGTGGGTTTCCCCATTCCAAAGCACTGGAAACCTCTGTTTACAGTGTTTTTTTCCAGTGTCTCTGGGGAGTCATTTAAATCCTATCAAGAGAGGTATTACCTATTTACCTATAACCCAGAGGGCCTAGGAATGATTAATCCGATAATTGTTTTCCATGTTACCTTTCTTTTTCATAATGTTGTCCCGTTGAATCATAATAAATTAAAATTTGGAGCCATGGGTACTGAATGAATTTGGACCCCTACTAACACAATGGGCCTTTCTAGGCTATCTAGCTAAACAAGTGAAAATGTTCTTTTGGCACATTATTGGAAGGATGTGGTAGGTAAAATTAAATTATAGGAACTGCATTATCATTACTTAACCACTGGTTCTCGGAAAATGGTGTATGAATGGTTGCTGACAACCTGGTTTCATGAGGACCCTTGATTTATGGTACTCCCTCAGTTGAAATAAAGTATGACTCGGTTTCTACGTTGTTCTCGGATCCCAACCTTTATGTGGGATTTTGTACGGCTTTGTATTCATCAAAAATTAGGGATCAAAGGGAATATGAAGCATAAAGGTGTAGTGGAACAAAATGTCCTAGAATTAATACTTGTTCTGGGACAATTGAGACTATGCAACATTTGTTTATAGACTGTCCTTATGCTGTACAATTTTGGTTCCATTTCATCAATATTGGGCTTCGGGCCTTTTCAAGTGGTGGATCCTGATGTGTGGTTAGAAATATTTTACCTGGTGCATGGGTTCAGTTTGATTCTGGGACACTACTATTATTTATGGGATATGTTAAGTTCCAATTATGGCAAGCTCGCTGTGCATTGGCGTTCCGACAGCAGTTAGTATCCAGTGCTCACGTGTTCTCCGTAGTTCAGAGAGATCTTTAGATGGAGGATTATGAGCAAAATACAGCCTCTCTGACCTTTATAAGTTATGGTGGAGACATATGTCTTGGTTGGATACCGGTTGATTCTGGTACTCCTTTTATATAAGCTTTTGAAGGATGGGGATGTATGGCATGAGTTGTTTTAGCTTTAGTAGAATTAAAATGATGTACTGCTCATATAGGGGCTAGGTTTTTATGCCTTTGTATGATACAATATATTTCTGCTTGTTTTCCCTTGCAGGTGTTCTCCATTAGTATGGTGAAGGGACACATACTGGAATGTGTTTATGATCATGGGTTTCTTTATTATAATGTTGTCTTCTATTATGATTTTGTGATGCCTTTATGCATAAACACAAAGAGAGGAAGTGGGGGATGGGAGACAGATTTATATCTGACTATTTATCTTTACTCTTAGGAGTAAGATATAGTTTTGACTTATATCTTTCTTTGGTTCTGGGTTTTCTTTACATTGTTTATGTATTCACTTATATACCTATTGTGTGGTTTCCTTGGTTGTTAATCAATTTTCTATGCTCTTTTTGATGGTAATGGAATGGGGTTTTCTTGTAAAATTTTCCTTTGTATACTGTAATAATTTTTTCTTCCCTTTTGTTTTCTGATTTATTTCATTATGTTTTCTGTATGAAGTAATATTTTTTGTTTTCATGTGTTTGAAGTTCTCAATAAAAATTCCCTACTCTTTCGATAAGTGCCATGAGATCTTCAACATCCATCTGAACTACCACCAATCCAGGCAGATGGGACCTTGGTTTAACGTCTCATCTGAAAGCGGCACCTCAAGTGCAGCACCCTCTCATGCTGCACTACAGTGTCAGTTCTGGGATATTAACCCAAGTCCCAGATGTGGGAACTGAACCTACAGCCCTCTGATCTCCCAGCCTCAGGCGAGTGTGATACCTGAGCCACTGACACTGACACAGTACTTCACAGTGCTACATACTTGGAATGGACTTCTAGAACAGTTCGTGTCAGTCAGCATGACTCAACACTCCTTCTGAATTATGCTCAAGCTAAATAAGTACCTTGAAAAACAAAATCACTGAGTATTCACAATGAAGTCACAGGGACAAAATGTGATGAAGTATGTTTTCAAATTTCTATATTCACATGTTTGTATCTCACATAGAGTAATTTGTGAAATGTTTTTATCTCTATCAAAACTTATACCCTACTCCATATACTCCTATGGCTTTACATGTAACCCTACCAGGGAGGAGGACTTACCTGAACTGCTACCACCACTCTCCTAAGTGCTCTTGAACATGACAGCTGCTCCTGAAGCTGCAACGGCCAGCTGTCTCTTGATTGACTGCATGTGGTGTGGAGACAGAATCAGCCACTGCAGATTGTTGGCATCTTCAGGCTTCTCTGTTTCAGTAGCTGAGGCCATGTTCTTCTATCCAGGTTCCTCAAACCTGGCAGAGGAATGAGAACAAGCAAAACACTAATGTTTGGCATTTCTGTGCCACATGAGATAGCTGCAATCAGGAGTGGGAGAGCATGTGTCAGGGACTCCTAGCTAGTGCTCCTAGATAACAGAACCCTGCAAGTTCAATAAACTATGGGATCAGCACACAACTGGGGAAATACATAGATGTCACTCCTATCCTGGCTTACATGTTTGCTTCTGCATACAAGTTGCTCCTATAAAACTCTCTTCCCCTTCTCACTGCCATCTTAATAGCCAGTGTTTACTGTTGCCTAGCTCTCCCCTACTTCCATCATTGCCCTACCGACCACTCTCTTAACACATGCCTCTTCAGATGAGCTTATTATTCTGGGCGATTTCAATGAGAACTGGCTCACCACTTCCTACTCCACAATTTGTTGTGAAGTTGCCTTCTAAATGTAACTCAACTAATTAGTGAACCCCACGTCTCAATCCGATCCACAAACATTCTCTCATTTACTGGGTGACTTGCCTCCCATCCACACCATATTATCAATGCTGGCATCCTACACAATGTCCTAAGTGATCACCATCTAACCTATTGCATTTGCAAACTCTGCCATCCCAAAGTTACCCTAAAATCCTTACTCATCTGTTCTTTTAAATCCTAACCTTGCTCCACTTCTCAATGACCTGTCCAGTACTGACTGGTCTCCCATCAACTTTGCCACCTTAATATACACTGCCCTAGACTAGTTCAAATCTAAATTCCTCTGTATCTGAGATCGCTTTGCCCCTCTTAGATCTACCGGTGCACAGGTCTCCACCACCCCTGGATTACAGCCAAACTCCTGGTGGGCTTTCAGCATTGGGATCTCACCTGAAAGGAACACAAGTGCTCACACACTCCCTGCAGCCTTTCAAAATCTCACTACCTCCGTAACACCTGCACCAGAGCAGTTTGACAATGTGAGGCAGATTACGTTTCAAACACCTTGCTCACAATCATTAATTACCCATCAAAATTCTGAAAGGTGGTCAATGCCTCCCCAAATCAACCACCAGCCCTGTCTTCAGAGTGGGTGACACCTCCCTATCAGACCCCTCACGTTAGCCTGTGAGTTTAACTCCTTTTTACTTCATCGCCTCCTCACACCTCTCCTCCATCCCCCAACTCCTGTCCCCTCTGACCACATTGCATCCTCACTTTCTACTCCATCCTTCTCCTTCTCCCCAGTATGCACCTCTGCCACTCTTCACGCTGTCCTTACCCTGAACCAATCAAAGGCAAGAGTTCTGATGATCCTGACTCTAAACTCCTCTATCTCTCTGACCCGCCATCTCCTATCCAATTGCTGCTCTTCTGAAACTCTACTTCTCTCTTGCTTCTGTCCCATCAGCCTGGAAACATGCTATTGTCATCCCCCTAAAGGTGGTGACCCCTCTGCCACTGGGAATTATCACCCCAACTCCCTCCTTCCCATCCTTGCCAAACTGCAAGAGCACATCATACTCCCCAGCTCTCTCCTACATTGATTCCTCCTCCTTTTACCCTTTCCAATCAGGCTTCTGGAAGCCCCACTCCTGCTACCTCTCACCTCAGACTCATCAGTTCCATCTTCTCCAGAATGGACTAGAGTCCCATCACCTCTGCCATTATTGGCGACCTGGCCAAGGCTTTCAACACTGTCTCCACCCCTCCTCCTTAATAAACTCTGCCACAGGTATCTCAGCCACTGCCACCAACTGGTTCAGCTCTTACCTTGAAGGTAGGTCACAGTCAGTCAGAATCAGGGACAAACTTTCCTTGCCTCCCTATCAACACTGGGGTCCCGCAGGCTCTGCTCTTTATATCTATTATTCTCCATTTTTCTTAATGATCTCCCTTCATTATGTTCATCTGCACCCATTCACATGTATGCAGATGACACAGTCCTGTACATTGTTGGCCCTCCCCTCCAGATTCAGCTTGACTTCAACAAAGTTCAGCTCTGGTTATGCTCAAGTCAATTGTTCCTGAATGCCAAAGGACTTTGTCCATGTCCTTTGACACAAAGTAGAGACTCTCAGTCTTCCCTCCCTCCTCCTCCCTTCTTTCCTCCCTATATGGGACTGCATTGGAGGAGGTTACCTCTTTCAAGTACCTCAGAGTTTGGTTTGACACACCTCAACTTCTCTGGCCACGTGGACATTGTCCATAAAAACTGCTCCCCAAACTCGGTGCCTTATACAGGAACTATGGATGCATCCAATTGCCGGTCTGCCATGCAGTTCTCAGAGAATGATCCTTCAAATTATAGACTATGGTGATGTGGTCTGTAGTGTTGCCCAAAACTTCCTTAACCAGATTGGACACTCTTTTCTACTCTTTCTGTCACTTTGCTCTTGACTGCTCTCCTTGTACTCACCACTGTGCTTTATATCAAGTTCTAGACACCCTTCTTTTGAGTATAGATGCCTAGCCACAGTGCAAGTTTCCATGGTAATGTCTGGCTCAGCTCTCTTCCCTTCTGCCTCTCATCATCTCTTCCCACCTCCTTACTCCTCTCCTCTTTCAGGAGTATTGATGCTCATAGCATACTATCCCCTCCAGATCTACCTCTGCTGGCCAGGCAGCATTCTCCCACCCTTCCCAAACTTTGGAATGCCTTCCCTCCTCCATCAAGTACTCAGTCCCTTGTGCCTCTCATCCCTCCTTCCATTCATCTCCCAACCTGCTCCTGCTCCTAATATACCTCTCGCTATTCCATTTCCTAGTTTGTCTCCTAATATCCTATTTTCTTATGCTCTGTGCCTTGTATTTTACTGTAACTTAATTTTCTTTGTACTGAGAGTCAAGCTTGCATCTGTTACTTGAAAAGCACTGGTATTTCTATTTGTTATTCAGCCTGCATTGGCATGCATTGTATTACCATTGTACATCTAAACTGTATTGTGTTGTCCCTATCCCTTCCCCCAGGATGCATCTGCAAATGAGCCATCCCTGCTCAGTATGTCTTCCTAGTGAAACTTTTAAATGAATAAATATATATAAAATAAAGATCTTTGGGCACAAGAGCTCCTTCAGAATATGGCCGTGGCCATGATTGGATATAGAAACATAGACTTTGATGGCAGATAGGACCACTTGGCCCAACCAGTCTGCCCATTTCTCTGCCTATTGGATAAGCTGCAGATTCTAGTTAACCAACAGCCTACTTCCTGCAACCCCCACTATAATTGCCTTATGTCTGTCCATGCATGTTTGAATTCCCCACTGTTTTAGACCCCAACCTCTCAGGAAGGCGGTTCTGTCGTCCCACCTCTCTCCATGAAAAGAATATCCTCACATTACTCCTGGTCGTCCCCCTAACTTTAAACTGTGCCCCTTGTTCTTACACATCTGTTTTCTGAAAGATGCTACCATCCTGGACTTTGATTCCCTTGAGGCACTTAAAGTTTCTATCATGTCCCCCTGTCTCTCCTTTCATTAAGGGTATACATATTAAGCTCGCTCAGTCTCTCTTCATATGGTTTCTGATGTAGACCCTGCACCATTTTAGTTGCCCTCCTCTGGATTGCTTCCATCCTGTCTATGTCCTTGCGTAGATGAGGGTCTCCAAACTGCACGTACTCCAGATGGGGTCTCATCAACTGTCTGTACAGAGGGATAACCACTTCCTTTTTCTACTTGTGATGCCCTCCTATGCATCCCAGTATCCCCTGCTCTCCTTACTGACTTCTCACATTGCTTACCCACCTTAAGGTCATCTGATGTATTTACACCCAGATCCCTTTCCATTATTGTTGTTGTTAGTACCTCCACTGCTATTGTGTACTCTTCTCCTGGATTTTTATTTCCCAGGTGCATTACTGCACTTCTTTGCATTGATTCTAAGTTGCCATATGTCTGACCATTCCTCCAACCTTACCAAGTCCCTTCTCATCCTTTCTATCCCCCTTGTGTATCAGCTCTGTTACAGATCTTTGTGTCATCTGCAAAGAGGCATACCTTTCCTTCTAGACCATCTGCAATGTCACCTACAAAGATGTTAAAGAGGACTGGACCCAGTACTGAGCCCTGAGGTACTCACTAGTAACTCCCTTTCTTCAGAATGTATTCCATTCACTATTACCTTCTGTGTCTTGCTGTGCAGCCAGTTTGCTACCAGGCTACCACCCTGGGACCCTCCCAGGCTGGCTAACTTGATTATTAATCTTTTATGCGGGACTGTGTCAAATGCCTTGCTAAAGTCTAGGTAGACCATATCCATAGCCCCTCCCTGGTCTATTATTTTGGTCACCCAGTCAAAGAAATCGATTAGATTCATCTGACATGACCTTCCTACTGTGAATCCATGCTGCTTTGAGGTCCTGTGCCTCGCTGGCCTCTAGGTACTGAACAATTCTTTCTTTCAAGTGATTCATTATTTTCCCCACCACTGAGTCAAACTAACATGTCTGTAGTTTCCTGCTTCTGCCTTGCTCCTACTTTTGTGAATGGAATCACATCCCCTCCTCCAGTTCTCAGGTACCACCCCATCCTCCATGATTTGTTAAAAGTGTGGTCAGTGGTATCACTAGGTCCTCCTTAGTTATTTTAGGCTTTTAGGTTGAATCCCATCAGGTCCCATTGCTTTGTCCACCTTGAGTTTTAGGAGTTCTTTGGGACTCTTTCTTCTGTAAATGGACTGGCATCAACCTCACTACCCAGAGTGCTTCTATTGTTTGGTTTAGGTAACTCCTCCTCTTCTTCTTTGTGATTATGAAACTTAACCTGAAATCAGCCAATGTGAGGGCTACAGAGTACAGCAATCACACTGGAGACATGTGGGAAAGATGATATCAGAGCACCTCCCTAAAGGCATGGCAGTCTCAAGGGAGCCTATCAGAAACTGCTAAGGGCAAAGGACAGACCAACAGACCTTTACAGTGTGGTTGACTGAATCTGCAAGAGAAGTTTCGGGGCTCTTAGGGAACTTGGGGCAGTCTGCAGAAGAACATTGAGCAGTGCAGAACTGCATTTGCTGTGAGGACTTTGAGGCAACGATGCTTACTCCTGTGGGTGCTCCCAGGGCACACTCATCCAGATATAGTGATCGCCATTATTCCGTAGTCAAGAGGGCCAAAAATGTATTTCGCCATTCCTGACACCCAAGCGCCTGGCAAAACCCTGCACCCCCTACTTAAGATTCTCAGCTCCCATGGGTGCATGTTGGCGTGAGGATGAAAGCATAAAAAAGGTTGAGCCAGGTGCGTAAAAGCGCACCAGCGCCCAGACCAAACCAGTACCCTGCCGACCAATGCAGCCATCCCACCCACCATGCCACGGGGTTGGATTGGCAACCCACTGTGGCACCACCCTCACATTACCTCCCACCCTTGCTGTATACTCACTCCCCCGTGACATATGTATAGTGACATCAAATTGATATATTTATCGACACCCCATCCAGCCGCCCTACCCTATGGTAGCCCTCGACACATGCTCTGGGGATTGTGTCACCATTATTGTGGTGCCCAATCCCTACGCTATTATGTCGTGCTACCAGAAAATTTTGGAGTCCTTCACAGGTTTATTCATACAAAAGACTGTGGGTCCTCTCCAGGGCTCACCTTCAGAAGTATGTGAGTCTTCTCCTGGGTTCATCCTGAAATCATGTGATGCTTCTTTGGGTTCATCCTTTCTGACAGACCTGGAAAGGCACCTGCTGAAAATTGCTGAGAGACTCTGCCAGAGGAACACTGGGAAAAGAAGACAGAGATAGCCTGTGCCAGTAGGGCTTTTCTGCAAACCAAAGCTGCTGTTTGAGAAACCTGGTGAGACACTCACACCTAGAAAAGCTACTGAGATCTAAAATTGGAGTTAGAGACCTGCATCTAATTCAAGCTACTGCAGAGCCAGGTAGGGAGCCTGCTAGCCCTTACCAAGTGGGGTGAATCGGGGAATGGGAGTCATGAGGCAAGTTTATTCATTCATTTATTTTTTTTAATTTTTGACCAGGAAAGGCACATTAAGCTGTCATAGCTTGTTTCCAGAGTGCATCCTGGTGGTGGGATTATTGATAAGCACCATGCAATATTTTACTTCCACCTGGACAATGACCAGAGGCGGCATAAACAGACATCAGTTTAATGTGTCATCTGAAGGCAGCACCTCAGTTGTGCAGCACCCCTCATAATGCACTGCATTGTTATTTATGGCTATTACCACAAGTACCTGGTGAGTTGTTGAACCTCATGACCATCTGATCATCTGGCACCAAGGTGAGCATTCTCCCACTAAGCCACTGACACTGCATGTGCCTTGAGTACTAGGGTACTCTCAATCCAGATGGTAGTTGGACCAGGGTGGTTACTCCCCATGTCTGGGCTCCTTAAGAAGAAAGAATAGCATTTATATGGCGCTTTTCATACACAGTACCCCAAAGCGCTTTACAAGCGATGCTAGACTGGTAGTGAAGTGACTGAATGTGTGGTGGTGGCCATGTTGCATCATCACCTACACACAGCCTGGATAATTGCATGATCGGTTTTATGGGAAGGGAATGTTGGCCAGGACACTGGGAATGTTCCCTGCTCTTTTATGAAGAGTGCCCTGGGTTCTTTACTTCAACTGGACACCAACCAGGACAAAGCCAGGATGGGCAGAAGGGACCTGGTTTAACATCTCATCAAGACGGCACACCCCAGTACAGCACCCCCAAATACTGCACTCGGATGCCAGCAATTTTAGGTGCAAGTCCAATCCCAGTGTGGGACAAGAACCCATGACCTTCTGGTCCAGAGACGGATGGCTACCAACTGATCCATGCTGAGATCCATATCATTTAAGAACAATAAAGCCATTGCATAGTGCTCCTGTTACTGTGCTGTGAGAGCTAAGCCAGAGAGTATGTGCTTCTGCAAATCTTCTGACAGCACGTCAAAGATCCATGTCACCTGACCACTGGGACTTTCATGAATGACATGCTGCTATGAGCTGGTTCCCACCTTGATTAAGCTCTTGCAAACCATGGCTCTGTGAGTACTGACATGGCTTTCTGGTGTCTTTTGTTTTCTCAGTTTAAATTACAAAGTTGGTTCCCATGTACTTACCCTTGAGTATCTCAGACTTCTTTAATTGTGCTAGCACACCATGGCCTGTTGCATGCTGTGGCTGCCAGCCCAAAGGCTCTTTCCCTAGATCGCATTAACCTTTACATGGGACAAAAACATGCTTATCACAGTGGATCAGGGAAGGCGTAGGGCCTTGCTGCCCATGCTTCCATCAATTGGGTGCAAGCAGGTGGGACTCTGAACTTCTCTGGTGTGAGTTAAAACTTGGAGCACCTTTTCTGCACCTGGCCTACCTCACTGAACCATTCCACCTCTCCAAAGCTCCCTGTAGGAGTAGGGACACCACCCACCGTCAACCAGCTTCCCAGACCCCGAAGCCTAAACATTTTGCCCTCCTCTGCTGCCTGTGCCTTCACCAATCAGGTGTGAGCAGGGACCGGACATTGGACTTCTCTGGCATGAGTTTTAAACATGCAGCACCCTTTCTCTGTACCAGATCTAACCTGCCAGACCACGCTGCCTCCCAAGGCCCCATGTAGGGGCAGGTATTCCATGCCACTGGCCATCAGCTTCCCAGATCCCAGATTCTGAACATTTTGTCCTTCTCTGCTGCCTGAGCCTCCACCAATCAGGTGCAAGCAGGGGTGGAACTTTGAATTTCTGTGATATGAGTTTTAAACTCAGGCGTCTTTCTTCATGCCTGTCCTTCCCCACTATGGACCATGTTGCCTCTCCAAGGCTCCCAGTAGGGAGCAGGGACTCAACTCCATTGGCCACCAGTTTTCCCAACTGCTGGAGCCTGAACATTTTGCCCTTCTCTGCTGCCTGTGCCTCTACCAAGCAGGTGCAAGCAGGGTTGGACTTTGAACGCCTCTGGCACAAAATTCACCCTTCACTTTTGAGCCTTACTGCTTTGGGCTCCCTAAACTCGGTCCCTTTGCTGACCATCCTGAACCCTTGCTGCCATCACCCCACCTCCAGACTCCCAAGCTTTGCCAATAACCCCATTGGTCCAGCTTATTGCAGCTTATCCCAGCTCGGCTTTGGCCTTGGTACCGATTGGCCCCTGCTCTTCCTCTCTAATCATGACTCTTGAGCCCCCTTACTGATCTATATATTTTACTGAACTGTAAATTTTGTGTAAAATATTACTGACTGTGATTTTGAAATATCTGCTACCAGCTAAAATGATCTAGAGTTTAACTGTATTATGCAATATCCCTTTGCTCTAACCTTTCCTCCTCTGAGTGTTCACGCTCCTTTGAACCTCTTTTTTACTGTAATTTTTTCACTGCCTCACCATTCTCTCTAAGTTCCTGCTCCACTGATATTCTGACCTTTTCTACTATGCCTAGTCATCCCTGTTCTTTCTTGTGGTGCCAGGGTAATTTGATTGCCATTTAGTGGTCTGGCCACCCACCCTGCCTTGTTGCACTGCTAAAGCCTTCTTTTCATTTCTTCCTCTTCCGCCCCATTATTTATCTCCCTGACCATGCTTTTGTCTCCTTGCTATAATTCTTAACACCCTGCTCTGATTCCCTCTCTGCAGGTCAGCCTCTGATCAGGCTTTCTGATGCCTCCATCCCAGAGTGACCACTGCTCAGAAGCCAGCCTTGAGCCACCTCTGCAGCCTGCCTCGGACTTCCAACAAGCTGGGTAAGCCTTTGGACTGGCCGGAAAGCACTGGAGCTCCATTGGCCACTGCTTGCAACTGCTCTCTCACCATTGGTTAGTTTGACTCGCCTTGGTTCTGATTGGCCCTGCTCTTCCTCTCTCTAATCACAGCTCTCGAGCCCTTTACTAATCTGTACATTTTACCGAACTGCAAATTTTGTGCAAAATATTACGGACTATGATTTTGAAATGTCTGCTACCAGCTAAAATGTTATAGAGTTAAACTGTATTGTGCAAATATCCCTTTGCTGCTAAGCTTTCCTCCTCTGAGTGCTCATGCTCCTTTGAAACTCATTTTTTCCACTGTCATTTTTTTCACTGTCTCTTCATTCTCTCTAAGTCCTGCTACACTTATATCCTGACCTTCTCAACTCGCTTATCCATCCTATTCTTTCCTGTGGTGCCAGGGTAATTTGATTGCCATTAATGGTCTGTCTGCCCACCCCTCCTTACTGCACTGCTAAAGCCTTTTCTTCATTTCTTCCTCTCCCTACCCCTATTTATCTCCTGACCATGTTTTTGTTTCCCTTACTATACTTCCTAACACCTGCTCTGATTCACCCTACAGGTTGGCTCCTGATCGGGCTTTCCGACACCTCCTTCCTGGATCAGCCGTGGCTCAAGAAGTCAGCCACTCGTGCCACCTCTGCAGCCCACCTGGGACTTCCAACAAACCAGTAAGCTTTTGGACCAGCCAGAAAGCACTTTGGAGCTCCATTGGCACTGCTCACAACTGCTCTCTCACCATTGATCAGTTTGACTCGCCTTGGCTCTGATTGGCCCCTGCTTTCTTCTCTCTAATCACGGCTGTCAAGCCTTACTGATCTGTACATTTTACCAAACTGTAAATTTGTGACCTTCCCTCCCCACCCCAACCTTAATTATATACACGCTAACTCCTCCCACCCACTTGGACCCCATCCCTGACTGATAGCTATTGGGTAAACTCATAACGACCTTCCTCTTACCTTAAAGCCACCTAACCTATTCTCTCCTGTACTGCAGTTGCTCATATCTCTTGTTTTCTCCTCAGTCCCTTACTTCTGCTACCCAGCTCTTAATTCCTCACTCCTCCAAGTAGCTCAAAATTCCTGTCAATCACTAGAAATCAACCTTCAGTCGGTTCCTTAGTCCCAATTGTACCTGCCTGGATACAATGAAGCTGACTTACCTGCTTCTTGCCTAATTGTCTCTCATCACTGATATCCCTAACCTGCCTACAAGGAGCCTATTACCCCTCCCTACCCCCCAGCTACTTGCTCGACAATATCTACTTTTCCTCAGGTGTCCTATCCTCTGACCCACCCAACTCATATGAGCCCTATGTTTAATGACTGGTCTCATTCCTGTTGCTGAGAAAGGGTATCATGCACTCATACTCTTCTCCCACCCTTATCCTTCATGATCTCTCTCTGGGACCATCATCAACAACTCTGCCAGAACTCCAGTCAGAAGCAGATGGACAGATTTACCTTCAGGCAGCTAAGATTATGCCTGCTCAGACTCCTACTCTTGCTGTTACTGTTATCATGTAATATTCACCCTAACCCTGGCCCCGATCCCCAAGTACAACCACCCCTATAAAGCAGCTGGGGTGCTCTCCTTAGCATCTCTTAACATCTGCAGCCTCCTCCCTAAACTGGTTGCACTACAGGGCTTTGCTAACCAACATAATTCTGACGTTCTGATGGTTGTTGAAACCTGGATCACACCAAAAATCCCTGATCTGGCTATTGCCCTGCCGGGTTACACCATTTCAAACTAGACAGGACAACTAAGAGAGGTAGGAGATGTGTAATTTATCTCAAGGAGACATTCATGTGTCACCCCTGTCTGCTCCCTCCTTGGGATGATCTGCACAGATACTAGCCATTAAAATCCTACTAGGGGCCCATAATAAGGCCCTTACAGTTGCATCTGTGTACATCCCTCCAAAAGAACAAGGGAAGGGTCTCAATTCTGTCCTGGATTTTATCCGAAACCAACCTCCTGGCTCAGAGTCAATCCTGATGGGAGATTTTTAACATCAATTGTCTTGCACCTGAAAATGGGGGCCATAAGGACACCATCTCTGCTGCAAACCTTTCTCAGCTGGTTGACTACCTGACCAGACACAACTATAAAATGGGGACAAGTACCCTATTGATTGGGTCCTAACCAGCCATCCTGATTGCATTTCTAACATTTCTGTCCTTCCAGATATTCTTAGTGGCCAGTCCCTGTCACCTGTGGTGGACTAACAAATTCTGAAAACCTCCTCTAAAATAATCACCAGCAGAGTCATAGCCGGGGCATTTGGAATCCTTCAAATCCTCCTCAGAATATATGATTGGATGTCTATTGACAGTGCAAAGGATGTCAACTTGGCTCTGGACTATTTCATCAACACCTTTAATGCTGCCTGTGACTCCCATGCACTCTCAAAGCACAAAATCAAAGGCCATTGCAACCTTTGACTCTCTGCAGACCTGTTAGCACAACTAAAAAAGGGACCACCTCTGGCTTCAGGTCTGAGACACTGGCACAAAATCTGACATTCAAAACTACAAAAAGCATGGAATGACTGCACAAGGTCCATCCACCTTGAGAAAAGTAACTACCATAATGGAGCTATTACTAACACCTGGGGCAATGGTAGCGCTTTCTAGAATAATATCAAAGAGGTTACTGGGAAACATCTGAAAACTTCTCCCACTTTGCTTGAGATTGATGGGATTACAACTCTGGGCCCTGCAACTATTGCCAGTACGGGGTGTGTGGCTGAGTGGGCTTAGATGGCAGGCGCTCATTAGAGGAGCTCCTCTGGACGCCAGCATTAAAACTGAATTAAACAGCTATTAAGCGCTTCATTGAACTACTAGAACAGCATCTGTGTATTGAATATACCTTATGGCATCAGGCAAACAAAAAGTAAGCAGGTGAAACTACCTTTTAATGCCCGTAACCTTCCTAAAATGGCAGAGTCACTGGCCTGCAATCAGAAAGACCAAGAGGTGGAAGTTACAATCAACCGCCAAACTGAAGAAATGGATTCTCTGATCAAATCATTAGCTGGGGTTCACTTTTTAGCGATGCAGCAGGAGATGAAGACAGGTTTTGGAAGCATAACCTGCAACTGACTCACCTCCAATCAGTAGTGACTAGTCTCTCGGAGACACCACAACAGATGTGGCTCAACTATCAGAACTGGAGCCCCATATGGAGGAGTTGGAGGATTCCTATGCAGGAGTTTCTCAGAATGCAATGGTCTCCTATCCACAATGGCAGATTTAACAGAGCATATCGAGGATCAAGAGAATCACTCTAGAAGGACGAATCTGCGTATAATAGGGCTACCGAGGGGACTGAGGGCATGATCCCTAATTTAGGCCTACATCAATGGGTGGTGACACAGTTGGGTTTGCTGGAGAAATATGTTGCATTTGAAATAGAGAGGACGGATCAAGTTGGCCCCTCACCAAAAGCTGGAGACAGATCACGACACTGCTTAATAAAGTATTTAAGATACTCCAACAAGGAGAAAGTTTTGCAAAAAGCTAAATAAGTCTGCCCCATTCAATATGACAATTGGAAAGTACATATTTACCAGGACTACAGTAGGGATCTCCAGGGCTGGAGACAGCACTTAACACAGTTAAAGCAAATTGCACCACTTGGGATGGTCATTCTCCTTTCTGTATCTGGCAAATTATGAGTGGATAGGCCTGGCCAGAAACACGCAGTTTTCCAACTGCCCCAGAGAAGAGGAGAAATGGCTGGCAGAGGAGGAGGCCAGAGGAAATGAATTGCCTAATGCCTGAAGGGCTCAGTAATGCCACCACAATGAAGTAAGTGATGAAGTAATAAGTAGTTACTTTTTCTCTGGTGCTCTAATGTCCTCTGTTTGAGGTTTGCAGTCTTTTGAACAGGGGCTTTATGATGAAAACTGAGTATCTGAGGCCATATAATATTCAACGCTATACCCTGTCTTTACATTTTACTATCTCTGCCCCAACTGGGTTTAGGGACTCGGTCTCAGTGGAAGAGCTGATGAGCAGGGCCACTGGAAAATGCGCCTGCAATTTTTTATGGAATCCATAATTTTCAACATTCTCCGTAAAAACTGAAATGGTCCGTAATTTCTTGCAGTTTTTGAGTTTTTATATTGAACTGTAAAAGTATTAACATTTTAAATAAAATACTCTCAAATATATTGACAGTTTGCATGCAGACTTGGGTTTAGCCGATACAATGCAGTGCAAGGTAGGTCAAGGGTTTTATGTGACACTGATTTCTTTTTGAATCCTTGTCTTGTTTGGTTTCAATATCCACTGGCCATTGCTGCCACACAGACTAAAACAAAAGATGGGAGAAAAGGTGCAAATTATCCCATTCTCTTAAATGGGATCTAACTATGAAGCCTTTTGTGAAGTGGAAGGGCAAGTTTTCTTTGTGAGCATACTTTCATTCAGACTAGTTTTGATTCAAACAGCTGGGGATTTTTGGATGGGCAGATTTTAAACTTGAATAAGCTAGTTGCTAACAGTGATCTCACTCTTAGCAATCTACCATCTAAATGCTCACATGAAAAGACTACAATAAAAACCTGACTAAAGTGTAAAACAAGATTATAAAGCACAAAATGTATCTGAACATGTATCTTTAAACAAAATCACTTCAGCCAGAGTAAAGCAAAGGTAACTTACAGGGTACCCTGACTATTGCATGATGCAGTAAAAATATACTGGTATTTTTTACATGTTTTGGTAACTATGTCAGAGCCCACTAGGCACAAGTGCCTGTTTTCAGGTACAACCCAGGAGCACTGAGGAGGTTAAGTGACTTGTTCAGAATCACACAGTATGCAAGTGGAGGTTGTGGGAATCAAACCCAGGTCTGCTAGATGTCGTCAACTCATTCACAGTTTGTTACTCTAACCTATAGATTATACTGCCAGCCCATAACCCCCAGATTTAAAATTTAAATATGAGATTTCAAAACTGAGTGTACAGTACCTACAGTACAAATTATGATCATTAAACACTTTAACAACATTTTACTAAAACTCAGTTATTCAACACTCTTTTCCACTTATTGTTTTCTTGTACCAAAGTGGGTGAATAGCTGCAGAGTACTGTACTGTAAACAGCTGTTGATTAGGCTACATTATTCTACAGCCAGAAACAAACAAACAAAACATTTTCGGGCTTTATTTAATATTGATTTGCTGTGGCTCACTTTATAGAATCTGTTTAGTACTGTATGAGGCAGATGCTTTTAAATTTTGGAAGACAGACAACGCTTACTATAGCTTATCAGTTTAGTATTCTTTTGGAACACAAACTTTTCTTTATGCTTTAAACATATTCAGGTGTCAGTGTATTTATTTAGCAATTTATACTGACCAATATATGCTACAGAAAATGTTAAAATATTGATTGTGAAGCACTCAGGGTCTATAGTTGAACCCCTGTAATTTCCTGCAATTTTGCAAAATTCTCCATAATTTTGGATAACCTTTTCTGCAATTTTCCAGTGGCCCTGCTGATGAGCATTCAAAGCAATCTTAACTGGAGTTGGAACAATTCTCTACAATATTTGGGTTTGGGCTAGTTGTTTTACCAATTGTGCTACTGAAATGCCAAGCAGTGGAGAAGCCCAGGAGAAGAAGCCAGAAGCCAGAAGGAGAAGAAACAGATTCATTTCAGTGCTTTACAGTAATTGTACATTGCTCTTTTGTTTTAAACAAAGATTGTGGGCTTTTAGTGACACTGTAATTTCCTTGCTGTCTTTACTTAGAATTGTTTTGGTCTGTTGAAAATTTCAAACCTAGTTTTGTGTGCTTGTAGTGGTGGTCTATTTCTTTGCTGTCTTTAATTGCTGCAAATCTTGTCTTGGCTTGTCTGACTTGCCCTGTAGTTTAAGTGAGGGTGCTAATTTTCTGGCCTCTGACCTCAGCTATGTGATAACTGGAGGTGGGGCTTAGTCACAGTTGAGGTAGCAAGTAATTTTGTTGTCTCAGAAGAAGCCAGAAGGAGAAGGAGAAACATATTCCTTTCAGTGCTTTACAGTAATTGTACTTTTGCTATTTTTGTTTTAAACCTAGATTGTGGGTTCTTAGTGACACTGTAATTTCTTTTGCTGTCTTTACTTAGAATTGTTTTGGGCTGTTGAAAATTTCAAACCTCGTTTCGTGTGCTTGCAGTGGTGGTGTATTTCTTTGCTGTCTTTAATTGCTGCAAATTTTGTCTTGGCTTGTCTAATTTGCCCTGTAGTTTGGGTGAGGGTGCTAATTGTCTGGCCTTTGATCTCAGCTACATGATAACTAGAGGTGGGGCTTAGTCAGAATTGAGGTAACAAGTGATTTTTGTTTTCTCAGAAGAAGCCAGAAAGAAAAGGAAACAGATTCATTTCTGTGCTTTTACAGTAATTGTACATTATCTTTTGTTATAAACTTAGATTGTGGGCTTTTAGTGACACTGTAATTTCTTTGTTGTCTTTATTTAGAATTGTTTTGGGCTGTTGAATATTTCAAACCTAGTTTCGTGTGCTTGTAGTGGTGGTGTATTTCGTAGCTGTCTTTTAATTGCTGCTAATTTTCACCCTGTCTTCCTCCCTGCCACCAGCTCTTAATTATATACCCTGTTAAATCTGATTGATAGGGGCTAAGCACAGGAGATAGTAGGGGTTGTGGAGTAGGAGGGGCATAAGGGGAAGAAGCCTGCCCTCAGCACAAGTGTTTTGACTCTTTTTTTAAAGAAAGTATCTGAGGATCAGTGGCAGGATTTTTAGGATAGTAAATTACTAAAAGGAAAATAGAAGAGCTTCAGTAACAGACAAGTACTGGAATAGCACTGTAAGCAGGGCCCCGATTTTCTGTGGCACATCAGACAAAATTCTGTGGCAGGGTTCTCATTTGCTTTGCAGAACTTCTGCGGCACCCAACACCAATTTCTGTGGCAATTCTGCAGCACATTTTGACCCTTAATTTTTTCCTTTTTGTTTTGCCATATCTGACACAATCCATGCTCATAACACAGTCATGTTATGGGCATTTGTCCTAAATTTTCAACATAGCCAGTTTAAGACCTCTGCTCATGAACAGTATCACTGTGATTTTCTTAGTCTGTCCTGAACATTGATTTCGCACACCAACCGCTCCATTGTGCACTACATGTGCAGAAACACATTTCATGTGAGATGAGAAAATGACAGTAGTACTGTTCATAAGGAAGGTGGTAAAATGGCAATACTGAAAATCTGGAGGAAAATATTAAAATGCTCGAAGTTACGAAAGGCGTGAGAACTGTGCAACGCACACTCGTAAAACAGTCATTTATGGGCGTTTGTCACCAAATTTGCAACATAGCCAGTTTAAGACCTTTGCTCCTCAACAGTATCACTGTGATTTTCTTACTCTGTCCTGAATATTGATTTCACACCGACTGCGCCATTGTGCGCTACATGTGCAAAAACACATTTCAGGTGAGATGTGAAAATGACAATTGCACTGTTCAAAAGGAGGTGTGGTAAAATGGCAATACTGAAAATCTGGAGTTAAAATATTAAAAATGCTTGAAGTTATGAGCGATTGCATAGGAATTGTGCAAGAACATTCGCTAACACAGTCATTTTGAGAATATTTTCACAAATTTTCAACATAGGGTTTTGGAGCATACCTCATGAACTGTGACACTGTCATTTCATTAATCATTCTGGAAAGGTGGTTCTGTGCAGTGACTGTGGAACCACCTTTTGGGACTGATTAATGAAATAACAGTGTCATAGTTCATGAAGTGGGCCAAAAACCCATGTTAAATTTGGTGAAAAATTCCCAGAAATGCTGAGATAGAAACATAGAAACATAGAAGTTGACGGCAGATAAGGACATAGAGGCCCATCCAGTCTGCCCATTTCTTTTTCTACCTTATAAATGTGCCATCGACCTTTGCTCTGTCAGTGGCCTATCTATTCATAGTCATTTGTATTGCTCCCTTATGCCTATCCCATGCCTGTTTGAAGCCCTGCACTGTATTCATAGCCACCACTTCTTGTGATAAGCCATTCCATGCATCCACCACCCTTTCTGTGAAAAAATTTCCTCACATTCCCCTTAATCGGCCTCCCTCTAATCTCATGTTGTGTCCTCTTGTCCTGCTATTTTTCTTATATTTAAACATGTTAGACTCTTTCACCTTGTTTATGCCCTAAGGTGTTTGAATCCTAGATCATATCACCTCTCCCTCCTTTGCTCAAGGGTATACATATTGAGCTCCGTTAATCTGTCCTCATATGTCTTCTGATGCAGTCCCTGCACCATTTTGTTGCCCTTCTCTGGACTGCCTCAATTTGGTTAATATCCTTGTGAAGGTGTGGCCTCCAATACTGCACGCAGTACTCCAGATGGGGCCTAACCAGTGTCTTGTACAGAGGATTAATACCTCCTCTTACGACTTGTGATACCCTACTAATACACTAACACCCCCCCCCTAGCCTTACCTACTGCTTTAGAGGTCTGCTTGGATGATTTTAGGTCATCAGTGATGATGATGCCCAAGTCTCTTTCTTCCTTTGAGACTGCTAGCAACTCCTCCAGCCTATAGGTGGCTTCAGGGTTTCTCTTCCCTATGTGCATGATTTTGCACTTCTTTGCATTAAATCCCAGTTGCCACTCTTCTGACCATTCTGCTAGTTTATCCAGATCTCTTCACATTCTGCCCACCCCATCTGGATCATCTACTCTGTTGCAGATCTTGGTGTCATCTGCAAACAGACAAGCCTTACCCTCTAGTCCATCTGCAGGTCACTAATGAAGATGTTGAAGAGGACTGGCCCAGGACTGATCCCTGAGGTACCCACTTGTGACTTGCATCTCTTCTGACTGTATACCATTTACCACCACTCTCTGTTTTCTGCCCGTCAACCAATTTGCCACCCAGTTGACCAACTTCTGACCCACCCTGAGCCTACCCAGCTTATTTATCAATCTTCTATGTGGAACAGTGTCAAAGCTTTGCTGAAGTCAAGGTAGAACATCAACTGCTCCCCTTGGTCCACCACTCTGGTTACCCAGTCAAAGAAATCTATGAGATTAGTTTGACAGGACCTTCCTTTGTAAACCCATGCTGTCTTGGATCCTGTGCCCCTATGGATTCCAGGTGTTGCACTATCCTTTCCTTAAGAGTACCTCCATAATCTTGCCCACTACTGAGGTAAGACTGACCGGTCTGTAGTTCCCGCCTCCTCCCTGCTACCACTCTTGTGGGCGGGATCACATGAACCCTTCTCCAGTCTTCTGGGACCTCTCCTGTGCTCAGAGACTCACTAAACAATTCTGCTAATGGCTCTGCTAGTTCCTCCTTTAGCTCCTTAAGTACCCTGGGATGTATGCCATCAGGTCCCATTGCCTTATCCACCCTAGGCTTAGCAAGCTCCTGTAGGACCTTTCTTTTGTGAAGGAGTAGTGCTCACCTCCCTCCCCCTGTGTCCATGATGCTGAGCTGTGGGCCCTGCCCTACTTTCTCTTCAGTAAATACTGAGCAAAGTATCTATTTAGGATAGATGCCTTTACAGGGTCCTCCTCCTCACATGCTCCCTTTTCTCCATTAAGCTTAGCAATGCCCCTCTGGACTTTCTCCTTTCACTAATGTATCTATAGAAAGTCTTGTCACCTTCTTTTACTGTTCGTGCTAGTGTTTCCTCAGTTTGGGACTTTGCCTGCCTTACTGCCTTACCTGCTTCCCTTAGGGCAGTTTGGTATGCCTCCCTATCTTCATCCGCTGTGTTTCCTTATATTTCCTGAAGGCCAGCCTTTTGGCTCTGACCTTTTCTGCTACTGTATTTGAGAACCAAAGTGGTTTCCTTCTTCTTTGCACTTCCTTTTCTGTCTAACACAATGGGATGTTGCTTCAAGTATTACATCCATAATGCTTGCCCACTTTGCCTGTACCCCCTCACCTGTGTTTCTTTTTGCCAGGGCTAACTTAACTCTGTTGGCCATCTTATCAAAGTCAGCTCCTCTGAAGTCCCATATCTTTGCCTTGGAATGAGATGATTTGATGTAGTAGCCAAACTGAACCATACCATGTGATGGTCACTGGCTCCCAGGTGACCTTCTACCTGGAGATCTGTGATCCCTTCTTTGTTAGTCAGTACTAGATCTAGGATAGCCCTGTCTCTTGTGGGTTGCTGTACCAGTTGTTTGAGGCCCTCCCCTGCAGGGAATCCACTATGAGTCTGGTTCTGGCAGATGTTCCTGCTGGTATCCAATCTGTATCCGGCATGTTGAAGTCTCCCATTATCAGAACCTCCCCTTAGCTGTCATGTTTTGTATATCTTCTAACAGTAATGTGTCTATGTCTTCCCTCTGGTCTGGGGGCCTGTAGACAACCCCAGTTCTTATGCTGTCCCATTTCCTGTTTCCAGGGTGACCCACAGTTCTTCTGGCTCCTTATGTGTATTCTGAATTTCTGTAGCTTTGATATTTTCATTAACATACAGGCCACTCCTCCCCTCTTTGCACCTCGGTCTCTTCTGAACAATACATAGCCAGGTACTGAAGTCTCCCAAGTCTCCCAAGAGATATGCACTAAAGTTGAAAAACATCCATTTATGCCATTATGTAACTTTACGGTATGCCTTCAGTTCAGTCGGCTTTGAAGAGTGTATCATGTTCCCGGTCACGAAGATCATTGCGCTGGGCTCAGGTAAGTATGGGTTGCAGTGGGGAGGGGTGGGGGTGTGGGTAAGCAGAGGGTGGGTGTGGGTTGGGAGGGCAAAAGAATCAATGAGGGAAGGTTTTTGTTTCAGCTTTTTTGTAGACTCAACAAGGACTTCTGCCATGCTGGGGTGGGCTCCCAGTGTGGCACCAGGTAACAGGGGACATGAAGCCAATGGGGATTGGGTACTCCCTGTCAGCAATGGAAGCTTTTTCCACGCTGGGATGAGCTTCCAGCATGGCAACAGGTAGCTGGGGGGTGACAGTGAAAGCCAACAGGGGATTGGGTACCCCCGTCGGCAAAGGAAGCTTTGCCACACTGGGATGTGTGCTTCCAGCATGGCACCAGGTAGCTTGGGGGGTCACAGTGAAGCTGACGGGGATTAGGCACCCTGTTGTAAAGGAAGCTTTTTGCCACACTGGGGTGGGCTCCCAGCATGGCATAAAGACATTTGGGAGGGCAGTGAAGCCTATGGGGATTGGGCACCCCATCAGCAAGGACAATGTTCCACGGCAGCACGTAAATTCCACAGGTGATGACAAATTCTGGATATTTCCACAGTTTGCCACACCGTGGAATCACAGAAAACTCAGGGCCCTGAATATAAGTGTAGTATAATGTGGGAAGTGGTGCAATGCAGTGGCTGTGGGGCAGCCATATTCAGGCAGACCTTCTGGATGCTGAGGTGCTGCCCTATCTGCATGCATCTCTCTACAGGAAGAGGTAGCCAGACTCACAGCAAAAGTAAACTGGGTCAGGAGTACCATAACCCCTATCCAGAAACCACCCAGTCCAATGCTGCTGCCTCAAATTATGCCAAGAATGAGGAGCACTTGGATGACAGTGGGCTCAGGGAGGGTTAGGGCAGTCAGGCAGAGGCATATCCCAGATCCTATTCCACTCAAGAACTCATATGCCACAATGGCAAATGGGGACAACCAAATAGAGTACCCAGAGAAGTGGAAGGAAAGGATGTGGAGGTTAGCCAAGGAGGTGGCCTCAGTGGGAGAGCAGTGGACCCCAGAGGAGGAGGGAGGAGGAGGAAGCAAATCCTGGTGGGGACTCTATCATAAGAGGATCAGCTAGGAACACAGGAGGGGAGGACAGGAGGTGAGGTGCCTCAGGTGCCACAGCATGGAGGGATGGAAGGAAGGTCATGGGAATTGCTGGGAGGCAAGAAGGGAGGTGAGCTGGATGTCATTATCCACCTAGGAACTAATGACCTGGCAAATGGGAGCCAAAGGAATTTCAGGAAGAGTTTAGGAAATGGGGAGGGTCTCAAGCAAGTAGCCATTTCTGTTACCTTCTTGGAAGTACTACCTCGAGAGACATGGGAGAACATAGGGTGCATGCACCAGGAACTTTAACTCATGGTTATTTATTTATTTATTTATTTGTGAGAATTGGTTTACAACCTTTGAGCCAGCACTCGTTCCAAGAGTACCTCGTCACATAGAGACATACATAGCATATAGGTTACATAGTTCAGGTTACATAGTACAGGTTTTCTTCAAGTGAGTGCGTTAGAGACGCCTACATCACACTGGTCAGGCAACATAAATTTGGGTTACATGGTACATGTAATAGAGATTGGTCTGACACAATTGGTTCAATAGCTGCACAATCAACTGTCGTGAGACAGCAGGCTCTGGCCAGGTTCTCTATAGGAATGGTGAACTGGGTAGGGGATGGTGTGAGCTGGGTGGGGAGCTGCCGGTGGGCATTGTCACAGTGGAGAGGTGCGAGGTGGGGCCTCAATCAGAGACAGGAACAGTTCACAGTGTTGAGGAGTTGGCTGCGGGTGGTTTGAATTTGGAGATTGTGGAGGCATTGGAGATGGTGACAGGGAGAGAGTTAAACCAGAGTGGGGCTCTGTACCAGAAGGACCTCTGACCATGAGTGGTTCTTGATCTGGGGACCAGTAGAGTGGTCTTGTAGGAGGACCGTGTAGAGACAGTGGGCGGGATCCGTGGATGGATGCAGTCACCCCTGGTGGAGAGAGCCCAAGTAGGGTTTTTGTGAGTAGGCAGGTATGGTATAAAGCCGTTCCTCTAGGGTCAGGAGTTTAGCATCGTTATACAGTTGACAGGTGTGTGTGAGCCTGGGGGTACCAGTGATCAGTCTGCAGGCCTTATTTAGGGTTATGTGAATTTTTTGAGGGCTGTAGCACTAGCAGCACCATAGATTGGTAGGTCATAGTCTACCAGGGACAGTACTGAGGATGCGACAGAGAGCTGGAGAGCATTTGGGGGAGGAAGTTTCGATGGCGGAATAGGATGCCAAGCCGTTTGTTGGTGGCGGAACAAAGGGCATCAATGTGTTTGTGGAATGTGAGTGCTGGGTCGAAGGTAATCCCGAGGTATTTGTAGACAGACTTGTTCCAGGGTTATTTGGTACTAGGAAGAATATGGAAGCGGGTGGTTGCTAGCTTTGTTATGGGGTGGGCAAAAAGCATAGCTTTGTTTTTAAGATTAATGATGAGTCTGTGTTCCTTAAACCAGACATCTGCCTGACTGAAGGACTGTTGTAGGGAATCCTGGAGGAGATGGGGTTACGGTGGGTGGCAAAAATGACCGCATCGTCAGCATACAGGAGCATTTGCCAGAGCAAGTACTGGGCAGGGTGTTCAGATAGAGTGAGAAGAGGAGGGCCCAGGATGGAGCCTTGGGAACTCCTGAAAGTATGGGGTGGGTATCAGAGAGTGTTCACTGATTTTAACACACTGCGACCGGGCACTTAGGTAGCTAGAGCACCATGCTAGTGGGCCAGCTGCGAGACCAGTGTGGCAGAGGGCGTTCAGCAGAAGAGGGTGGGAGACAGTGTCAAAAGCCTTTGATAGGTCAATGAACACTGCTCCAGCTAGTGAGCTGGTGTCCAGGGAGGTGTGAAGGAAATTGGAGAATTCAATTAGTGCAGTGCTGGTACTGTGGCCACAGGAAGCCATGCTGCTCAGGGCATGAGATGTCATGCTTGGATAGATATTCGGTGATTTGAATGGCCACAACTTTTCCTGGGCTTTTGAGAGGAGGAGGATGGAGATTGGTCGGTAGTTGTTTGTTGCAGACCTGTCACCACCTTTATGAATGGGCGTGACTATGGCTGTTTTCCAGGCCGAGGGAAATTGTCCCAGGCAGAGCGATTGGTTTAGCAGGCTGGTGAGCTGGGCTAGGACTTCCTCTAGTACCAACCTGAGGATGCTGGGGTCCAGTGAGTCACTGCCGAGTTTGTTGCCATTTAAAGCTTTGATAAGAATGGGTCTGGCTTCCGGGGCAGATATCTTGCGCAGATGGAAGCTGGGGTGGTGGCAGATGGGGGGTGTTTTGGGGCAGGTTCAAAGAAATTACTGGGGAGGACTAAGCTAAGGTCGGTGAAAGCGGTGTTGAGGCAGTAAGCTATAAAAGCAGGATCGGTGGAAGTAGTGCCATCACTAGAGAGCTGAGAAGGGGAGGGGACCGTGACTTCCCATTTAACTGTTTAATATTGTCCAAGAACTTGCGGGCTGAGCCCCAGGAAGAGTGAGGGTGGCCTGGTAGTGGTCAGCCTTGGCTTCTGGACCGCCCAAGACACTTATTCCGGGCTGCATTGTAGGCGTGTCTATCAGCCTGCCGGCCTGTTTCAGTAGCATGGTGCAGAGGTTATCCCGATCTCTAAGTAATTGCAGAAGGGCAGGGCTGACCTAGGTGCATTCTGTTTCTTGGATCGGGTTTTGTGAAGGGTGCAAAGAGATCACAGGCATTGTTGAGCGTTTGGGAGAAGAAAGCGAGGGCAGTGTCAATATCGGGTGCATGCT
This sequence comes from Neoceratodus forsteri, assembly GCA_016271365.2. Classification (NCBI taxonomy): domain Eukaryota; kingdom Metazoa; phylum Chordata; order Ceratodontiformes; family Ceratodontidae; genus Neoceratodus; species Neoceratodus forsteri. Next base: position 424,970,782 of record CM057451.1, read on the forward strand.
GAATGGGGACCAGTTTATCTGGGTAAGAAACTGCCTAAGTTTTTTCAGTCCACTGGGATGAAGGCGCCTTCTGAGGTGGTTTGTGTTTTGGGTTTGGGATTGGGGCTGCCCATTAGAAATAGGATAGGAGTGGTCACATAGAAGTCTGGTAGGACTTGGATGTTTTGGATTTTTAGGGTGATTATTGGTGTGGTACATCCAGTAGGGTGCTGGTTCCTGTTTTGGAGTTTATTCTAGTGGGTTGGGTGACGAGTTGCGTCAGATCTTGGTGACAAAGTGTCCTGGATTGAGGAGGAGGAGGGCTGAGCCAGTTTACTTTTAGATCACCAACTAGGATTTGCTCCGCCGTATGGTGAAGGGTGGCCAGATAGTCAGTTAGAGATACCAGGGCTGGTTCTGGTTTTGGGGAATGTAGGCAGTAGTGAGATAGAGAGGTCCCTCGAGGGGTCAGGGGTGAGCTTGAGAGTGAGGGCCTGGCCTCATTTACAAGGGCAGGGTGGGAAGCTTGACCAGTAATTATGTCCCTAGTGTAGATTGCACAGCCTCCCCTCGTTTGCCTACTCGGTCCTCGGTATGGGTATAGCCTGGGAGGAGACAAGAGAGTCAGGGTGGATTTGGACAGCCAGGTTTCTACCAGGGCTATGATGTCCAGATGGTGTGCCGTGGCCCAGCACTGGAGGGCATCAAATTTTTCAGCAGGCTGCATATGTTCATAGAAGCTATTTTAAGGCCAGTGAGCCAAGTTGATGGGTGGGAGGGGCTGGTCCTGGGTTGGGATGTATGTTGCCAGAAAGTAAAAGCAGGAGGACCAAGGTTCTTGTCCGGTGCTGCAGCAAGTCCACTTCTTTGGTGTACGCTGGGACAGGGGTGGAAACGGTGGTGAAAGGTGTGGGCAGGGTTCAAAGGTTTGGGTGGGCATGGATGTATTCCAACCATGGAATGTCAGGGTAGACAGTGGGGGTGGATAGGGGTGGGTGCTGTGGACCAGGGTCTGTGGTAAGTGTAGGGTACGATCATACTAGGTCAGGGAGAGCTGTGGGTGCTGGGATGAGTGGGCCTGTGAATATGACTGGCTGATGGGATGTGTGTACTAGCAAGAGAGACAGGGAGACATTTGAGAGAAAGGGCACAGACATAGTGCCTATGTGAGCAACAAGGCAAGAAAGGTACAGGTATCTTGTATGCCCCAGGAAAGCATGGATACCACTTTGGACTAGTGGTGGGTCATGGACTCTGGTGGACAGGGTACAAGGTTCTAATCCCTGGTGGGGCAGAAGGAAAAAGGACCTGGGCAGGGGCAGGTTCCGCTATCAGGAGGTTCAAAACTGGCTAGTACTGGGCCAAAACCAGGGTGGAAATAATGACTCCTAGTGGCCACTGAGGTTAGTGTCAGGCTGGGGTATTGTCTGATAGCTAGGTCAGATAAGCGTGCCAGGCTAGTTTGGCGTCTGGGTACAGGAATGTGGAGAGTTCAGCGACAGGGTAGGAGTAAGGAGAAGTACTGCGTGCAGATAGAGGGGTTCCCAGGAGGCAGAAGGAGGAAGTTCAAACAGTGAAACCCAACGTGGGTAGTCAGGGACCCTCTGGTGGCAGGCTGGTATAAGCTGCTAATGGGAAAGTGGGGACTTAGTAAAATTTGGAACAGGATGTCATAGGTAGGAGACTACATAACCAAAGTCGACCCAGGTGGGCAGGGCAGTCAACACGAGCAGCGTGTTGACAGGCTAACACCCTCCTTAGGGTGCACTTCAGGAGGTAGTTTAATTACCTCTGTGCCCATTGGAGCTTGTCCTAGCTCAGCTGCTCCATGGAGAGTTGCCCAGGTGGCGGTGTCAGCGGCGGTGGTGGCGGGGGCGGGGATCGGTTAAGAACTGGTGCTGTGAGGAATGGTTTGGATTCATGGTGACTGGGCACCCACCTGGAGGGATGGAGGCTTGTTCAAGCCTGATGACAGGCTTCCATTCTGGAGGGGAATCCAGGCACTTAATGATAAGTTTAAATGCTACATTGACAAGCATTTCAACTAGCCAAGGGTGTGCAGGCCAGCAAGAAGGGTTTCTAATTGCCTACCCCCACAGCTGATAGTGAAACCAGAGGAGTGGAGTGGATATCTTTACAAAGCAGTGTGCAGAAGATGGAGATAAGTGCCCAAGGGGTGGATAGGTAGAAAGGGGCAAAATTCAGCAGAAGGGCAGACAGCAAGGAGAACCAGGGATAAAGGACAACCAGGGTAGGGGCTGGTGTGGAACAGCTAAACAGTCTAGGAGGCCAAACTATGGAAAGCCATGTGTGCTAATGCCAGGAGCCTTAGCAACAAGATGGAAAATCTGGAGGCTGTCATGGTGCAGTCAGACCTGGACATTGTAGCCATCACAGAAACCTGGTATAATGATAACCATGACTGGAAGATGGCCATACCTGGCTACAACATATTCAAAAGAGACAGAGAAGGGAGGAGGAGTGGCACTGTATGTGAAAAATGACATAAGGGCCACAAAGATCCAGGAGGAACAAAATGGGGAGAGATACTGTGGTTAAGCTGGAAAGGAAAATGGGAACAGCCATCCACACAGGTGTGGTCATAGACCACCAGCCCAGGAGGAAGAAATAGATAGGGATCTAATGCTAGCCATCCAAAGAATGGCAGACTAGGGTGAGGTAGTGCTGGTTGGAAACCTTAATATTCCAGACGTGGACTGGAGCATCCCAGCAGCAGCATCAACTAGAGCAGATTTATCCTGGACTCCCTTCAGGGTGCCTTCCTCAAGCAACTGGTCATAAAACCAACTCAACAGAAGGCAATACTGGACCTTGTGCTCACAAACAGGGACAGTGTGATGGGAGTAACAGTGGGAAGCACCAGGGAACAGTGACCACCAGTCATTGTGGTTTGAAATCACAGAAGGAGCAGAAGCAAACCACACAAAAGCACGTATCTTGGATTTTAGGGGACAGACTTTGGGAAAATGGGAGATGCTTGAAAAGAGGCATTAAGGGAATGGGGCAGGAATCAGGTGTTGAGAAACACTAGGCAGTATTTAAAATGGGGATTATAAGAACAACAGATTATACATTAAGCAGGTTAGCAAGGGAAGAGGAGGCCATTATGGTTTCCAAGGAGGTAGCAGTGAAAGTGAAAGCCAAAAGATTGCATTCAGGCAATACAAAAAGACACAGGCAGAAGGGGATAGGAAGAAGTACCAGGAGAAGCAAAGGAGGCAAGAGGTCAGTAAGGGAAGCCAAAACTCAGACAGAAGAACACATAGCAAAATCAGTGGGTAGAGGGACAAAATCTTTTACAGGTACATAAGTGAAAAATAAAGACAAAGGGAGGTATAGTGAGACTGAAGGGGAGGATAGGGGCTGCATGGAGGATGAGAACAGTAAAGCTGGCATATTGAACAGGTATTTCTGCTCAGTCTTTACTGAGGAAGAGAAGGGTAATGGGTCTGAAGGGAGTACAAGGGGTGGGAATGGTGCAGAAATGGACACAAGTCCTTTACACAAGAAAGGGTCCTGATGGAACTGGAAGTAATAAGAATTGATAAAACAATGGGGCCAGATGGGTGCACCCCAGGGTCCTTAAAGAACTAAGAGAGGTGGTGGCTGAACCCTGGCAATCCTGTTTAGCCGATCACTGCAAACAGGGAGGTACCCAAAGACTGGAGGACAGCAGATGGAGTCCCCTTATTCAAAAGTGGGAACAAAGAGGAACCAGGGAACTACAGACCAGTCAGCCTCAGCTCGGTAGTGGGGAAGATCATGGAAGAACTACTGAAGGAGAGATTGGTGTAACATCTGCTTGTCAGTGGACTACAGGAATCAAGGCAGCATGGTTTCACCAGGGAGGTCATTTCAGACCAACCTTGTTGAATTTTTCGACTGGGTGACTAGGGAGGTGGATCAGGGAGGGTAGTGGACATGGCTTATCTGGACTTCAGCAAGAATATGGGTGTGGGCAAGACAGTAGTGCAGTGGGTAGGTAACTGGGTAGGTGGCAGGACACAGAGGGTGGTGGTAAATGGCTGTCACTCCACAGAGGAAAGAGTGACCAGTGGAGTACCACAGGGATCAGTGCTGGGACTGGTCCTATTCAACTTCTTCATCAGTGACTTTGTGCAGGACCTAGAAGGCAGAATTTCCTTGTTCGCTGATGACACAAAGCTCTGTAACAGAGTGGACACACCAGAGGGTGTATACAGAATGAGAAGGGACTTGCAGAAACTTGAAAGAATGGTCAGGGGTTTGGCAGTTGAAATTCAATGCAAAGAAGTGCAAGATAATGCATATTGTGCAAAAACCCAGGCACAATATATCAGTTGGGGTGAGGATATAGCATGCACCAAGCAGGAAAGGAATCTTGGGGTTATCATTTCTGATGACCTCAAGGTAGAAACATGTAAGGCAGCAGGTAAAGCAAATAGGATGCTGGTATGCATACAGCAGGGTATCACCAGCAGAACAAGGAGTTCATAATTCCACTATACAAGACACTAGTGAGGCCCCACCTGGAGTACAGTGTACAGTTCTGGAGACCTTTCTTATGTAAGGACATAGACAGGGTACAGAAGGTTCAGAGGAGGGCAACAAAGATGGTACATGGATTGCATCACAAGTCCTATGAGGACAGGTTGAAGGAATTGAATATGTACTCCCTGGAAGAGGAGAGAGAGGGACATGATAGAGACATACAAGTATCTTACAGGGAGGAACAGGGTGCAGGAATACACTATTTTAAGTGAAAAAGATGTTCCAGAACTAGGGGCATGGGATGAAGTTGGAGGGAGGACGATTCAGAGGAAATGTGAGCAAGAATTTCTTCACAGAACAGGTAGCGGACAAGTGGAACACCCTGCCAGAGGAAGTGGAGGGGCTGAAACAATCATAGGATTTAAAATGCATGGGATAGACATAAAGGAATTCTGGAGGTCAGGGAAAGGGCAACAGACCTCTAGGAAAACATAAACTAAACTTACAAGCTCAAATGGGTAGACTGGGTGGGCCGTAGGGCCTTCTCTGCCGACACTGTCTATGTATCTATGTGCACAGGGATAATGGCTTGGCTTCCGACCATGCCTAGGGGCATTGGTACCAGCGGGTAAGCTATAATTGGGTGATGGAACTCTTGGACTCCCAGTCGTGTACTTTGAATATTTCATTGAGCTGCAGGAAAGCTGCAGTGAAGCTGTATCAAAGGCTCGAGGAGGCCAGATGCTCGACCCAATTACATGTTTATGGACCAAGGCACACTACAAGTTATGATACCAGTTTCTTCTTGGTTAAAGCCCATATTAGTTTTTTTGTTTGTTTTTTTTTAGTAGGGCCAAGTCTACTGATATTACTGCTTTTAGTGGCTAATTAGAAAGGCATTTTGTTTTTTTCTCTCTTACCAAAACTACTTAATTAAGCATAGATAGTGTTCTGGTTGGCAAATTACTAAGCCAGAAGGTGCTATTCTAATACTTTGTTTTAGTTTTGACACTGTTAACTATTAAGAGTGTAATTTATAGTTGGTGTCCCAGTGATATCCAACTATGGCTGTTATAATACACCATTACTGCCTGTTACTTGTAGTGGGAATACTGGCAGAGTTCGTTCTGCCTTTGGGGGACCGCTACATGGCTATCGAGCTGGAAGCCATGGGGTTACATAAGGGAGATGTAAGTACTAGGGGAAATGGGGTTCACTTTAAATTGGTATTTTTCTTTGAAGAGGGGCCTGTACAAGGTCTTGGTACAGTAGTGGAACCATTAGCAGCAGGAAACAAACACTGCTGCTTGTGTAGCCTGAGGGTGAACAGGCTCACTGTTGGGATATTTGGGAAGAATGTTTGCTGGGGAGTAGAAAGGGGATTGTTGGGGTTTACAGAAACCAAAATAGGTACAGAGGTGCAGAATCTATGTGTTCAAGTCAAAACGCTGTCTACATTTTTGATAATAATGGCTGATAATATTAAGTGTGTGTCCTGGAATATCAATGGGCTTAAGTCAATCTTAAAGAGGTGGAAGGTTATGGGGAAATAAAGAGGGTTAAAGCAAATGTAGTCCTACTTCAGAAACCCATTTACGCTAGGGAAGAACAGAAAATAGTGAAATTTATGGGGTACATGGATTCAGCCACTTTCACCTCAAAGGCTAGTGGAGCGTCGATATGGATTCCAAGAGGTCTCCCAGTTCAGATTTTTGAACAATAAGTGGATCGGGAGAAGGTATGCATTGGCCAAAATCAATATAATAGGTAAGGGACATTTCTAATAGGTTCAGTGTATGCACCAAATACTGACAATCCTGGTTTCTTTCAAAACTAGCACTGGATATGGCTGGATGGGAGGGCCCATGGATCCTCGGGGGACTATAATGGTGTTCTTGATACAGTTTTGGACAGGTCCAGTAGAATTCCCTGCATAGGTCTGAATACCAAAGCCCTCAAGAAGAGCTTCAGAGAGATATTGGATTGGTAGACTCATGGCATCATACCCCACCCAGTGAGCGTGACTAGCTTTCTGTCTCATGTGCACCACACATCGCCAGACTCGATAGAATTTTGGTTTCTGGCACCTTATTGGCAAGGGTGAAGAAGCTACTCATTATCTAATTATTGTTTTGGACCATGTGATCCATTTGGTTACATTTGGGGACGGGTGTGTTCAGAAGTGCTAGGAACTGAAAACTAGATCCATTGGTTTTGAAAGACCAAGAATATTTACGGCAGATGGAGACCAGTACACAAGAATACCTCCTCATAAATAGAAGGGGACTCATCCCATGATACTAGGTGGGAAGCCCTCAAAGCTTATGTAAGGGGTCAAACTATAGCCTCGCCACCCATAAGCGAAGGTTGGAGACTCAAGACCTAACTGATCTCAGGGCCAAAATAGACGCATTTGAGGTACCCCATAGACAGAACCCATCCATGTCCCTATATGATATTCTCCAAAACTGAAGTGGAAATGTTATATGCTTTTGAGCACCCAAATAGAACGCTCTATATACTCACCATTACAGGGCCTATTATGATGGGGATAAAGCCGGGAAGTTGATGGCATGGCAGTTAAAGTGAAAAGAATCTGAGCGTAATGTGGGGCAGATTACTACTGAATGAGGACAGCAGTCCATGGACCGGAAGAAATAGGGAGGAGTTTGGTGACTTCTCTATAACTATATACCAATAAACACAATCATTGCCAAGCAGACTTTGATTTATTTTCCAAAACACCCCTCTGGTCGTGTTACCAGAAAATCTTAGTAAAATTTAGACTCCCCTGACAAAACAAGAAATAAAACAGCCCTTAGGATTTTAAACAGTGGTAAAGCACCAGGCCCAGATGGGCTGCCAATTGATTTCTTTAAACAGTTCCAAACCCTCCTGATTGACCCTCTTGTTGATATGATCCTAGAAGGCCTATAAAGGAGAGCTACCCCATCCATGTGGTCTGCCACGATAACGAGTCCTGCCAAAGCTGGGTAAAGATCCGACTAAGTGTGCTTCGTATAGGCCCATTCGCTGCTCATGGTGGAGTATAAGATCTTAGACAAAGCCCTGGCAGCCAGGCTAGAACCTCTACTACCAGAAGTGATACATCAAGGTCAATCTGGCTTTGTAAAGGAAGGTTTTGGAAACATAACATTAGACATACTGAAATATTATCTACAAATGGGCAAAACCAAATGAACACGTGGAGCAGCAGTGGTTGCCCTGGATGCCGAGAAGACATTTGACCGCATGGAATGGGGTATCTATTTGATGTTTGAGAAAACTTGGGGTGGATTCAGTGTTTAGCTCATGGATTAAAGCACTCTACAACCAGCCAAGGGATCAGGTGCTGGTAAATGACTCCTACCACCCTTTGACCTGAACAGAGGTACCAGGCAGGGTTGCCTTATCCTCCCTTTATATGTCCTATCTTTGGAACCACTAGAAGTGGCCTTAAGATCACACTTGGGCATTAGGGGTTTGAGGGGTGGCAGACAGCATAAAATAGCAAAGTATGCAGATGACCCACTTTTGTATTTACAGCATCAGCCCAAGACTTACCTATAGTCCATGATTTAATGCATACTTTTGGTCAGCATTCAGGACATCAAATCATCTAGACCAAAAGTGAACTGCTCCCCATGGGACTACAAAGTAGAGCTCAACTGATAGCAAATTTAGGTGGTTTGCAAATGGTCATCACTATCAAATACTTGGGTATTCAAATTTCAGCATCCATCAGTTGCCTACAGTATATGCCTAAACTTTATTCTACTATTAGGAAATTCATAGAAGACTGAAAGGTGGACAGTGCTACCCTGTCAGTGACTGGCAGAGTAGGGTTGTCAAAATGACCATACTACCATGAATATTATACCTTTATCAGTCGCTCCCTATAAAAGTTCCATTAAAGCACTTCAGACAACTTGACACCCTTATTACCAAGTTCATATGGAAGGGGGCAGGGTCAAAGTGAAATGAGCTACTCTTCAACTTCCTCCTGAGAAGGTGGCTTAAGTTTACCTAACTTCAAAAGTTATTATTGGGCTGCACAGCTAGCTTTCTTACCTAATGGGGCACAAGAAGTAGGTTGTACATGGTTAGAAACAGAAGAAGATATGTTAAAGGGCAACCTTAAGAATGACAATTTGGTAGGTGCATTGGAGAAATTGGGAAAAGGCTCATTACAAACTCTTTTTCAAGTAACACACTGCAAGTCTGGGTAAAAGCTCACCAATGTATAGGACATACTGTAGAAGTGCTAGATCTCCCAATATGAGCTGATTGAATGTTATGAGAGGGGTGCACAGCTAACCCCATAGTGATGCAATGTATATTAGTCTGAGAAGAATGGGCATAGTAGCAGTCAGTCAAATGTATGAAGGAGGTATATTAAAAGCTTTGAGGCCCTATGTAAAAATGGGATTAAAAGCGGAGATTTCTTCTTATTCATGAGACTGCATCAAAATGTGGGGACTCTCTAACTCAAAAGAATGGGTGGTCTGAACCCTCGCCCTTGGAGGAGGAATTATTTAAGCACAGCTGGGGCAGGGTCCCTCTCAGTATACAATCCAAGTCATCTCAAAGCCAGGTGCAAAATAAAAGTAAATATAGATGGAGTGAGGATTTGATGTTGCCAATAACAAGCTTACTTGGAAACATGCTTGTGAGCACTTTGTGAAGTGCTCCAGGAGCAATAAGCTTTGACAGATTCAGCTTATTTTACATAGAGCATATTTAACTCCTATGAGAATACATGAAATGGATAGCTCCAGACCTTATTCTTGCCCCAGATGCCAAGTTGATAAAGCTGACTTTATTCATTTAGCCCTAGCCTGCCCTGGAGTTGCCTCTTTTTGGCATGCTATACATTCAATAATGAGTGGAGTGCTAGGTTATTCATTCTCAGTCTCTGCTGAGGATTACTGGGGTGGACCCAGCTCCTTTGACACCTAAGTTATCAAAGACTTTATGGTCCCAAGCCCTCATTAATGCAAGGAGGACTATAGCCCAAGTGTGGTTATCTCAGAATCCCCAACGGTAACAAGATGGACACATAATTTGAGAGCTTGTATGACCCTAGAAAGAGCACAAAGTTTTGCCCATGGTTGCCTTAGTGAATTTCATCTCACTTGGAAAGCCTGCTCGAGACAGTGGAATCTGATATTTTCCCTATTTGAGCATAAGATATCTACATATTGTTGGAATACTATACAGTTTGGTTTAGGGTAGATGATCCTATGGGTTTCTTTTGGTGAACCAAGTAATTGTTGTGACTATTAAAAATGCTATTATCATCTACTAAGTGTATAATATATGTAAAATATGTGTTACTGTTTGGGGTAATGTATGCCCATAGTGTTTTAGCCTTTAACAGGACTCTTGGACACTCTTGGATGCTCTTGGACATTCTTAGTGCTCAGTTACAATATAAAAATATGCCTTAGGAATTTAAATCTATGACCTTGTCTGGTTTGAGTCAGCTAAAGCTGAAATACTCATATTGTTCTTTAAGATACCAGCTGTTTTGATGACATGTAACACAGGCAACTGTATCTTTTATACCATAAGCTAAGTATAAACTGTGTGATCTGTATACTACTGTACCTTTTCATAAAAATAATAAAAAAAACAACTTTTGCCAGTACCTTCAGTAACCCATTCACAGACCTCAGCAGTGTTCTCTCACCTGACTTTTATGATGAGGACGGCGTTCCAACTAATCCAGATATTTCTTCCCCTTCAACCAATCACCTGCCTTTCTACTTTAAAGTAGTCACGATGCATGAAGCCCATAAAAGTATCTGTAATACAATTGGTAAACCCAGACTCCCTTGACAGCAAACTGTTTCCCTCACCCTCGAAGTATTAGCACCTTTAACTAGGATCTTTAACCTCTCTCTCAGCCTTGGCAGTTCCCAGACAGATGAAATTCAGCTCGGTTACTCGGTCCACAAAAGTGGTGACAGGGCTCTCCATGTGAACTACGGCCCATCTCCATATTACCTCCTCTTTCCAAGGCCATTGAATGCATTGTAGCTGACCAACTTACTGAATATCTTGACAAACATAAGATCCTATGTGCACAGCAACATTGTTCAGACAAGTGCATAGCACCACCTGTGTCCTCCTGGAATTCACTGGTACCATCCACCATTCTCTGGACCATGGTCAATTAGTCAGGTCTGTTTTTATAAACTTAACAAAAGCATTTGACACTGTCCACCACCCTCTACTAACAGAACAGCTACTTAATGCCGGGCTCTCCTCTGCCTAATTTAAAAGTTATCTGGAAACTGCTCTGAGAGAGTCAAAAATGTGGATGTCCTCTCTGACTCAAGATCTGTTGGATCAGGAGTCCCCAAGGATCCATCCTGGGCCCCTACTATTCAATCTCTTTCTAAAAGTCTTCCACAACATTGCCCTGAACAAATCCTGCTCTATGCTGATGATGCTATTATTTTTATTACCCACAAGGACCCTTACCCTTTGAAGCAAGCTACAATTGAATTTGTCTGAGCAGAGAATTGGTTAGTAAACACAAGTTGGTACTAAACTATAAAAAAGCTTATGCTTTCAGCAGCTCCCACAATAAGCACAGGCAACATCCTCTGACTAATTCTTTAAGTATCTTGGAATCACGATTGATAGCAACTTATCTTATGGTGTGCACATAGATAACATCGCCAAAGCTGCAAATACTCGTATTGGTCTACTCTACAGACACAGGCAAAATCTTACTCCAGAAGCCTAAAGGGTAGCTGTACAGAGCTCTGTATCTCCTTAATAGACTATGGCTTGATCACCTCAGTTCCATACAGTTACTGCCTCTGGTGCATCTCCACTGCTCTTAACAAAGCATGTCATCTCATCACAGGAGCCCACTCTCTCACTGACACATGCAACCTGTCTGCTCAAACTGACTGGTTACAACTCACAAACTGCATCAAATATCAAACATGCCTCATGGTCAAGAAAATAGCCTTAGGCCTCTTACCTCTTGGAGTTCAGGATCTTCTATGCCCCCTCATAATCCTTGCCACACCTGAGGCTCCAGATCTCAACTCCTACAGGTCCCTCACTGCTGTACCTCTCAGAGACAAAGATCATTTGCCCATAGGGCCCCACTCTGGATGAATACTCTCAGTAGTGACATTAACATAGAAAGATAGAATTTGATGGCAGATAAGGACCGCTTGGCCCACCTAGTCTGCACATTTCCTATCTAACGGATAAGCTGCATATCCTAGTTAACCAACAGCCTACTTCCTCCTACCCTCCACTAGAATTGCCTTATGTCTGTCCCATGCATTCTTGAATTCCCCACTGTTTTGACTCTCGACCTCCTCAGGAAGGCTGTTCCATGTATCTACAGCCCTCTCTGTGAAGAAATACTTCCTCATATTACCTCTGAGCTGTCCCCGTCTATCTTCAAATTGTACCCCTTGTTCTTGCACATCTCTTTTCTGAAAGATGCTACCCTCTTGGACTTTGTTGATTCCTTGTGGTATTTGAAAGTTCCTATCATGTCCCCCTCTCCTTTCCTCAAGGCTATACATCTTAAGCTCCTTTAGTCTTTCTTCATATGTCTTCTGGTGCAGACCCTGCACCATTTTGGTTACTCTCCTCTGGACAGCCTCCAACCTGTCTATGTCTTTGCAGAGATGGGGTCTCCAGAACTGTACACAGTACTCAGATGTGGTCTTACCAACTGTCTGTACAGAGGCCAACAACTTCCTATTTTCTACTGGTGATGCCTCTCCCTATGCATCCCAGTATCCCCCAGCCCTCCCACAGGTTTCTCACATTGCTGGCCACCTTTAGGTCATTTGATATGACTACCCCCAGGTCCCTTTCCATTTTTGTTGTTGTCAGTATCTCACCCCCATTGTGTACTCTTCCCTGGGTTTTGTTTCCTCTGAACCAAGCTCGGCCCATTCAAATCAAGCTCTGACTGCTACTGTCAGCCTCAAGCTCTTGAGATGGTCTCCCTTAATCCTCTCTCAAACCTGGATCTAATCACTTTTCCTTAATCCCAGCAGCTCAACACTTCCATTAACCCTTTCCCTGTTTCCCACAATGCCTTCCTTTCCTCCTTCCCCTCCTCATCTCTACCCTTTCTCGTCCACTCTCCATCCCCTCCCCCTCTCCCTTACCACTCCTCTTCCCTCCCATACCCACCTCTCCTCCCATACACTCCTCCACCACCCTACTCCTTCCTCCTTTATACCCTGTGTGTCCTGACAATGCCTCTGGCTGATATTGATTTGAATGTATGCATTGTCATGTTCTTGTAACTGACTGACCATGTGTGTCTTGGTTTTATTTACTTTATTGTTTATTTACTTTATTGTTCTGTTTATATTGTTTATCTTATGATGTGGAAACTTTGTAAAAGAGCTCATTGCTCAAAGGTATTTGTAATCCTAGACCTAAATAAATAAATTAAAAATAAAATAAAATATCCCTGCTGGGGACCCAGCCTGCTGCCACCAGGGAAGAAGCATCTTTGACACCATGAGTGACAGTCTAGGGAGGTGAGGATAGTGCACTGGGTGGATGGAAGCATAGGGGACTCCACAGGGAGCCATCATCCAGTGCCCCAGGATGGTCCATTTTCATTTCTCCTCCATCCCTCACCCCCACACATCACAGCTACATACATACAGCATTCTGTGGAGGATGAATGGCAGTGCATGGTCACCCATGCCACCTAGTGTGTCTCCAACAGCCGACCGCCAGCAACCACTCACAGAGTGGTGCAGGCCAAACCTTCCCTCCCATGGAGGAATGCATCTGCATGGATGCTCTTAACACTCCCGACAGTCTCTGCTCCTGCCATCCCGAGCATGATGCTCACTGGCATGCGTTATAAACTTGGAGCACCTTTTTCCATGCTAGACCTACCCTGCTGGACCACCTGCCTCTCAAGGCTCCCTGTAGTTTGCAGGGACTCCATGCCACTGGGCACCAGCTTCCAGGATTCCCAGGGCCTCAGAACATTTGCCTACTCTGCTGCCCAAGTCTCCACCAATCTGGTGCTAACATGGGTGAGACTTAGGACTTCTCTTGCACAAGTTTTACACTTGGAGTGCACTTCCCTGAGCCTGACCCACCCCACCAGACCAACGCCTCTCGGCTCCTTGTAGGACCAGGACTCCACACCACTGACCACCAGCTTCCTGGACCCCGGATCCTCAACATTTTCCCTCCTCTGCTGTCCATGCCTCACCAATCTGGTCAAAAGGGGTGGAACTTTGAACTTCTCTGGCATGAGTTTTAAATTTGGAGTGCCTTCTGGCTCCAGACCTATCCTGCCACACCACGCTGCCTGTCCAGGCTCCTGGAGAGCAAGGACTCCATGCCACTCACCACCAGCTTCCTGGACCCTGGACCTGACATTTTGCCTTGCTCTTCTTCTTCTTGCCTCCACCAATCGAGTGCGAGCAGGGATGGGACTTTCTGACACACCTCGCTACAAATTTTGGCCAGGACCTAGCAGCAGATCCTTACAGTGGTCTGTTCGATCAAAGGACCATATGCTAGGACATTAAGGAGTCTTTCTGAGTCAGTCTTGAGTCAGTCAGTTGACCCGCCATGCTGCCCAATTAGACTCCTCCATCATTTGTTTGCTCCTCTACTCTTCCCCAACCCTCTGTTACCTATTTGCTCACATATGCCTGCCTACTTTATTTGGGTCCTACTAGCTGTTCAGCCAGGCTGGTTTGTGCTCAATTTAGTATAGCTTTTTCTGTAACTTGTATATTAGTTCAGCCAGACTTGTTGTTGCTCTAGCATTATACTTATTGCTGTAACTGATTTGCTCTGACTACCACTCAACAAAATGTCCTATTCTTATTTGTACTTTTTCTTTTAACTGCCACATTGTTTGTTCTAATCTTCCTCTACCTGATCTGTCTGGCATGCTAACCATTACATCCAGGTGCTGTGCTCTGTCATTAGCTCTACACCAATTTTATACCAGTTCTAACTGCACTTTCTCCTACTTCCAATTCCTTTGTCCATGACTTATATCTACCACCACCACCACCTCCAGTGGCTGCTTGTTGCTCTCTACCCTTTTCTTGTGTTGCTTTCCTTCCATTATCACACCACAGTGTGCTCTGACTGCACTGGAGACTCTCTATCATTCCCTCCCAAACCCTGACCAACTATCCCTCTGTTCTTCTCCTCTCTTCCCCTCCTTTGACTCCTCTGACCCATGCTCGCCTGGCTACCTGCCTTCCTCATATATCTCCATACTCTCCCCAATACCTACCCCTTCACTTATCCTCCCTCACATCCCCTTGCCCTCTCCCTCCTCCATATCCCTCCTCTTCCCCTCTCCCTCTCTCCTTCTTACCTATGGTTTCTCCCATCTCTCTCCAACCTGCCTCCCTACTTCCTTACCTGCAACTTATTATATCAATCTTGGTCTCCTTCCTACCCCTCTTAATATCTCAAACTTCTCACCACTGATTTTACTACCATACCCTTACTCCTGCCCTCTCTCCTAGGCTACAAAAGCATAATGTACCTTCCTTTCTTGCCTCCTCCTATCTTTCTTACCACTGGCTGATGATGTGGAACTAAATCCTAGCCCCCACATTCCCATCCCTCTCTGTGCCTAAAGACCTTAGTTTCTTCCACTTCAACACATGAAGCCTCCTCCCAAAGATAGACTCCCTCAAGATATGGGCCTCCTAACCTCCTCAAAATCCTGTATATCTGAAACCTGGCTGTCCTCTAGAGTCCCAGACACTCACCTTGCCCTCCCTAATTCCACCTTTTCCACCAGGACAGAGGTAAATATGGTGGAGGCATTGCTATATACATCTGACATAACATTTCCTGCTCTACCTTCCTCAAAGTGGCCTCCCTCCTCCCACAAGCTCCTGCTGCTCAGGTACATCCATCCATCCCTTATCCATGTCGGCATCATTTATGCCTCCCTAAAATCCCACCTTTCTCTCTGCTCAACTCTCTCCACTTATCTCCTCTTTGCCTTTGGTGAACTTATCCTATTTGATGATTTCACCTAAACTGGCTCTCCCACCTCTAAATCTATCCTACACTCTTCTGAATCCTTGAATATCACCCAGCTAATCTCAGAAACCACCAGGCTCAACCCCTCATCAAATCCTCTCTCTTGGACTTGGTATTATGTTCCTACCTCCATGCATCTCAGCTGAAAAGGATCTACGACACTTGGTTTGACAAAATTTTGTTGACTGACATTAGTGACAGAAATTGTAGTTGACATAAATCCATCAGGTAAACTGTTTCTTTGGGAGGGTCCTCCTGCACCCCTGGACTTTAGGATTATCAGCTCCAAGTCAGATTTGATGCAGGAAGGAGTACTAAATTGGGAGAAAGCAGTGCCAGGGTCCCAAAGTACATTACAGTGGAAACATTGAATTACCACTGTAATGCCGTTCTCATAAAATTGTCACTGTTGATTCGGCATACTGGCTGGTAGGCATGCTCCAAATGTGTTCAGTAAGCACTACTCACCTACTGTATAAGGAAAACCCACCTCCTCAATCCCCCAAAATACGCCTGGCAAAGGCCCTTCAGGTCACCTAACACTATCACTTAAAACATCAATGAGAGGTGGTTTTATACTTATTAAGGTGTTCTACTGATTCTGGGACTGTACTTATTCTTTGACCTCCTGTGCGAGAGGCAAAGTCTTGTGGCTACTGCAGATTTTCTGCTGTTTGGATGATCATAACGTCTCCAGGCACACCTATTTATGCCCTTCTAAGGGCTGGATATATCTGCAGCCTTTTAAAACATTTTAATTCAAGGTTTTTAGTTGAAACAAG
The DNA here is from genome assembly GCA_016271365.2 of Neoceratodus forsteri. Classification (NCBI taxonomy): domain Eukaryota; kingdom Metazoa; phylum Chordata; order Ceratodontiformes; family Ceratodontidae; genus Neoceratodus; species Neoceratodus forsteri. Next base: position 424,987,083 of record CM057451.1, read on the forward strand.
CAGATGGAAGTACCAGATTCACACTCCGGTGGGTTCCACTTAAAAGTCTCGCATTGCCGAGCAGATCTTGAAAGGTACACATGGATACCTTACTGAGACATTGAGCTGTTTTTTATCACTTGAAACCTTGAATGAGAGGTGGTTTTATACTTATTAAGGTGTTCTACTGATTCTGGTGACTGTACTTATTATTTAACTTCCCTTGGTGTGTGAGGCAAAGTCTTGTGGCTTCTGCAGATTTTCTGCTGTTTGAACAATCTTTAGTGTCTCCAGGCACACTATGTTTGCCTTTCTAAGGAACGGATATATGTGCAGCCTTTTAAAACATTTTATTTTAAGTTTTTAGTTGAAATGAGCAACCAGAAGTACTGGAATGGCATTTCCAGGGGTCACTTAAAAGTATCACATTAGCGAGCAGAGTAAGGAAAGGTATACAGCAATACCCTTACTGAGACACAGGATCTGTTTTTATCACTTAAACCTCAAATGCGAGGTAGTTTCATACTTATTAAGGTGTTCTACTGATTTTGGGGACTGTACTTATTCTTTGACCTCCCTTGGTGTGTGAGGCAAAGTTGTATAGCTACTGCAGATTTTCTGCTGTTCGTACAATCCTTTAGGGTCTCCAGGCACACCTATTTTGCCCTTCTAATGGTTGGATATTTTTGCCACTTTTTATACATTTTAATTTATGTTTTTAGTTAAAATGAGCAACAGAAAGTACCAGAAGAGCACTTCCAGTGGGGAGCACTTAAAATTTTCACATTAGCGAGTGGAGGCGAGCACTGCCGAGTCAATGCCGGCAGAGGCAAACAGCATCTACCTGCATCTGCCGAGGATGGTGAAGATGGTGCCCCTGCTTTTGAAAACAGTGAGTTTTGCATTATGTTGCTCAATTAACTCAATTTGGGTAATCTGACACTTATTTTAACATTTGCTAATACAAATAAATAATTATGGCTAACACTATTATCACTTTAGACGGGAAACGGCATCGAATGCGCTAGTTGCCTAATGTATAAAATGATGGACAATGTGACATCACTCATTCTTTACACTTTTGACAAATGTATAAACAGTATAGAATTTCTATTGTAAATCGACACCTTATATAGTAAACTTGAGTTTATTGAAAAAAATAAATATGCCATGGCCAACGCTAAGTTCCTTTAATTCTCCCTATAAAACCAAGATGGCGTCAATCACTAGTGAACCCATCCTACCAAACAGTAATAGTGAGTGATATCAAATAATACCACATGTGACAGTTATCTGAGACATTATCAACCTACCATATTTGAGGCAAACACCAAGCAAACTACTGAGTTTGTTGTAAAAAAAAAGGAAGGGACAAGGATGACAATTTGATAAATTTTGACTCAGAATGAACCTTTGTAGAGGACAGACATAGATACAAGAAGGGATGGATAGCACAACAATTCACTATACCAGTCCTAAATAGATTCCAGACTTTAAAAATGCAACTAGTGATAGCTTCAATAACAAAGACAGTGTACTAGCAAGTGAAAGTGGTGACTCAAAATCATCTTCCACTGGGCCCAACAAGGTGAAGAAGGTTGTCAGTAATGTAATTACAGATTCTGTTAAAACTATGGAAGCTGAAGTATCTTTGATCTGCTCAAGACCTGGAGTATGTAATGACTCTAATATTATGGAGGTCAAACCTGATGCTAACATAATATCACATAACAAAATAGGGGACCAAAACCATGGGGTTTTATCACCAAATTCTGTTCCAACTATTTCAGACCCAACAAAGGGTTCTTGCTTAGGCTACTCTAAAACAATAAATAACTCAGAGGATGCAATGGTAGATCCCCACTAATTCAGTTTGATTCAGAAATCAGTAATATTGATCAAGTTAAAATCAACCACGTCAGGTTTTTTGTCTGTGGGGATTCTATGAACACACATATTGACATATTGGTCTGTAACTTGAAACAAAGAGAACAGAACTTGTTGCAGTTTTAGGGGTGCCAAGATCTCAGACTTAACTGCCATGATGAACAATATCCTCAGCAGTGCAGGTGATAAGCCCTTGGTTATTATTTATGCAGGCGCTAATAATATAAATTCTTCTGACATTGAAAAGGTTAAAAATGAATTAATTGTTCTAAGTGAACTCCTGAGGAACAAGGGTTGTGAAATATGTTTCTCAGAGATATTTCCTGTCCCCAGGGCACCTGTGACTAAAACACTCAAAATCAAGGCTGTAAATTAATGGCAAAGAATAAAGGATTCACATGTGTCACAAACCGGAACCATTTGAACACGGAAATAATTTATATAGTTGGAACAGCCTTCACCTCAGTAGAAGGGGAACAATATGCTGGGAAGGACATTTGAAACACAGATGTTGACAACAGATAAGGACCACAAGACCTATCCAGTCTGCTCATGTTTCCTTCCTTATGAATGTGCCACAGGCTTAACTCGATCAATGGCCTATCTATTCATACTTATCTGTATTGCTCCTTATGCCTATCCCATGCCTGTTTGAAGCCCTGCACTGTATTCATATCCTCAACATCCTGGGGTAGGCTGCTCCATGCATCCACCACCTTTATGTGAAAAAGAACTTCCTCACATTACCCCTTAATCGGTCTCCTCTAATCTCATGCTCGTCCTCTTGTCCTGCTATTTTTCTTATATTGAAACATGTCAGACTCTTTTCACCTTGCTAATACCCCTAAGATGTTTGAATGTTTCAATCATATCACCTCTCCTCCTTTGCTCTAAGGTATACATATTGAGCTACTTTAATCTGTACTCATATGTTTTCTGATGCAGTACCTGCACCATTTAGGTTGCCCTTCTTGGGACTGCCTCCATTTTGTTAATGACCTTGTGCAGGTGTGGCCTCCAGTACTGTACACAGTTCTTCAGATGGGCCTAACCAGTGTCTTGTAAAGAGGGATTATTACCTCCCTCTTATGACTTGTAATACCCTACTAATACACCCCAACATCCCCCTAGCCTTAACTACTGTTGTATTATGGCAGGAATGCTACAAAAGTGTTATAAGTGCATACTGTGGTATTATGGCAGGAATGCTATAAAAGTGTTTAAGTGTAAAATGGGTTTTAACTAAAATGTTAAGGGCAGGTAAAATAGTGTGTTAAAAGCAGAATGGGGTGAAGGAACATGTATTGCATTCAAAGCAGATGTTCTAATCAAGACAAATTTGCTTTGCTTGATAGGAATATTTTGTATAAAGCACATTATTCTTTTCGTGAAAAGTAAAGGTCATGGCTAACCTTAAATTTAGCCAGTCTAGACAGCTGTGCAAGCAGAATAAGAGGATATGTGCAGCGCTGTCTGGGCCAGTTCCCTATTTTATGTTGTTTAGTCTAAAATGTATAATATAAAGCAAGAGTCAGTGACTATCCTCTATGTTCTTCTCTTGAGGCATTGGCTTTTCTGCCTTCCTAGACAGGTTATTTTAATAATCTAAGTTCCCTTTATGACCTGTGACAAATTATGTTTTCTGTCTAAATCAAATGTCAAATGAAACTTTTATGTAGCAAGTGCTGACAGATGTATCTTGTCATAAGTGTATCCTGGGCCCCTATCTCATGGCTTATTTAATGACTTATTGTTTTGCCTTTTTGGCTAAAAGGTTTGATGACATTATTTTTGCCCTTTTTGGCTAAAGGTTTGATGACATTGTTTTTGCCTTGTTTGGCTAAAGGTTTTAAAACCTTGGAATTCCCCTTCTTTGCATTTTTTTCATAAACAATCGGTGTATAAATAAGACTTAAACTGCAGGTCCTGTGTGTCAAGAGGAAATAGCCAGAGATGGTGTCTATAGATGCTTGTGACACCCAGAGAAAAGAGACAATATTGCTTCTTTTTCTCTGTCGTGTGTTGCCCTGGTGGTAAAAAGCCATCAGCTGTTTAGACTTAATTATGTTAGAGGTAATTTTGTTAGGGCTTATTTGGGTATTAATAAATTGCAATTAATTTAAAACAACATCTGGTTTAAGGTGGTTTATTGGATTACCAGGGACCACTAACCATGAACTATATGTACATTTACTACCTCACTTTCATCAGTGTGGTATAGTTTCTTTATTTACAAATTGGTGAGCCAGCCAGGAGATGGTTTTGGTTCTGGTCTTGGTAAATCCAGCAAACCTAGTGTTTACTCTAGACAGAGTCTGCACAGGTAAGGGTCATAACCTAACTGTGGGGCTGGGAAAAAGTGTCTAATAGACTCTGAGTGTTTGAGTGGACTTGAACCTACAGGAAAATGTCTATTGAGCAGCTAAAAGCTGGGTAAGGTAATGTAATTAAATGTAGGTGGGGGTCTGAGGACCCTAGATGAATTAAGGAAAAGTCTCTCAAACAAACAAAAGAAAATGCCCTTGTAATGTGTGCCTGCTAGATAGCAGGTCAGTGGAAACAGGAAGTATACACTGTTAAAGCTGATACAGGCTTTCACCGTTCAGGATGCCTCTGCTAGGAATGTGGTGGCTGATCAAGTGGCATTAGATAAGCAACATTTAGAAAAAAGCAAACCACTGTGGATGCATACACAGTAGGTGTGACTACAGAGGGTTGATTTGAGAATCCCCTCCCCAATGTTCACTATCTGTGCAGCTTTAAGTTGTTTTTTATCAGTTTCAAGTCCCCTGCCTCCTATTGTGGCTGGAACATTTTATCCCAAACCCAGGTACTGGGGTACTCCACAGTAGAATGTCAACCCAGCACCTAGTACTGCTATAGATTTTACTGTCAAACTGCAAACCAGAGCTCTGGAAAAAAAAAAAAACCTTGGTTTGGCAGGTTACTGAAATGGCTATGAGAAACCTGATTAGACAGGGTTAACAGCTGCAGCATGAGGTAATCATCAAAGTTTTGTGGTAGTTCTTCTGGATCAGACCAGTGTATCAGGACAGAAGAAGGAAAATACCTTGGCATAAGGTAAGTCTGTGTATTTTGTTTTAAAAGTTTTTTTAATTGTTGTCTGTCTGTTTCATTTCTGCAATACACACTGAACAAGGTAATGCACTCTCTTTTTCTTTTCTTTTTATTTTTCCAGAATATATTTTTTGTTTGTGGTTACGTTCTGTTCCCAAGGTTGTTGTAATAATAGCACAGGCTGACTCCAGAGCAAAGCATGTTACGGTACAAAAGCAAAAAAGTTCTTGGCCTCTTATCTGACTTTTTTAAGAAAGATTTGTGCTGCCTGGATAGAATTGCTGAAAAACTTTTGTATGTAGTTGTTGGTGGGACTCAGAGTAGGTCAGTTTGAGAGGAAGAGATATGACATCATAGATTGCAATGTGCAAAAGATTTGTAGTTTGCAGACAATGTGCCGAGTAACTGCTAGGTGAAGATGTAATGTGTTAACAGCTGTGAATGGTTTTATCATACTGCAAGTTAAAACCAAAAACTCATTACTAAAGAGAAATAAAATGTTCATCATAAAGATTTCAAAATGGCAGAGTGCCATATTTTGGCTATGTGCCAAAGGGTGTAACCACAGTCTCCTAGATGTGTTTTCACTTACAGATGGTGTGTTGTGCTGTATTTTCAAATAAGAGCTTGTTTGGCTTCAAATAAACAGAAATAAAAAGTTTCATTTTATAAAGAAGCTAGAAGGTGTTTGAAAAGTTTTATTCTGAAAAGATGTGGCATGGAGATGTATAAATGTATAAATTTGTCATTTTAAGATAGGCAGTAGGCAGCACATATCTAAAACACTTACAGTTTTCTAATGAAACTATGGGCATTATCTCAGCTAACTGGTGTCGAATAACATGTCAGTCTCATTTTGTGTTAAGCTTTGTGTGTGTGTGTGTGTGTACTTTCTTAGCCAGCAGCTTTACTTTGTGGTCTTTTATTATTAAAATACACTTTAATATGAGTAGTGTTCATGGACACTACAGAAACAGTTGGGTTTGAGCGATCCTTTTGTGCACACTGTGTGACCTTTTACAGGATTATTTGACCTTCTTGTGTTTCAAAATGTTATGTTATTATCAGTTCAAACTTGATGTGGATTCCCTACCTAAAGCACCAATTGTATGTTTTCATGGAAGCACACCAAGAGTGAACTCTACAATTTTCCTTTTTTTACAGTACTTGCATGCTGTCTGAGTAAAAAGGACAGTCATTTTTCATTTAGTTGTTTAACCAGGTATAGCACACTAAGCTGAAAGCTTTTTACAGGAGTGACCTGGGAGCAGAAGGAGGTTAAGTGACTTGCTCAGGGTCACACAGTATGCAAGTAAAGCTGTGGGATTCAAACCCAGGTCTGGTCTCCGGATGTCACCTGATTTGCAGCTTAGAGCCTTAGACCACTGTGCTATACTGCCTTCTGGGCTTGCAGCCAAAACTTACTGGCTATTCTAACACCAAGCCCAATGCCTTCCTTCACAGATGTTCAATTTCCATATGACTGTTTGTTTATGAGCAATATCCGTGATTCCCATACTATGCAAGGCTCTGGGGGTGGGTTACTCACCACCCTGGTATTTTTATATATACAGTATACTATTAAAAGAAATAGTACAGCTGTTTTGAGAGAGTTTGCCATCTACAGTTAAAAACAATGACTTTTGATTTTATGTGTGACCATGGTATAATCATTTTTCTTTTGAAAATGCATTCTGAGATATAAGTACGTATGGTATTACCATCAATCCAGATCCTTTATGAACTCAGCTGACATTTTGTCATGCTTAGGATAAGGAACCAGGGATGCTTGGCTTATTTTAGTCTATCAAAATAATCTTGTTTTATTTTCAAGATTGTGTATGTTTTTTTGTTTGTTTGTTTGTTTGTTTGCTTTTTTCTTTCTTTCTTGGAAAATAAAGTTTCCCATTTTCTAGTAAGGTATGAAACTTACTAAACTAATTGCAATATAATTTTTATAATTTAAAAAGTATATTTGTTGGGGACTACACTGGGGCTACACCATTACCATTTATTTAGTGTACAACTTTCTAAGATGCTGCATGACTGGCTACTAATATTGCCAGATCATTTCTGGTTCAACATCCATATCACCACCCACAGTCCAACCCTTTTATTGCTACAGTGTCTCGAGCTGCCTCTTCCACCACAGTAGGTGCTAAGAAAGGGGATATACCCTTCCTTCAGTGCAATGCCCACAGAGGTTGCAAGTTGCTTCACTGTCTCACCATAGGGGTAAATAGAGAAAATGTATATTTGCTAATAACTATTTCTTATTTACAGGTTTTGAAACAACCCAATGTATTTTAACAGTATAACTCAGCTCAGTCCCTCTGTTTATTTTAGTGCAAACAGTTAAACCTGTCAATACCTATCATTGGTACAAGGGTCTCTGCCCTCAGCAAGTAATCAGTTGAGCTGGAGGAGATTATGTATGTATTCCAAATACTCATATCTTCTGATTGTCTTTTCAGCTTCTTATCCTGTCAGACAAATACAAAATAACTTCCCATAGCCTTACAGCAATGGATGCAATCATCTGCCTTCTATAAACACAAACAAGTTTTTATCATTTCAAAGTTCTAAAGCATTGCATACCCTGAAAAGCCATACAAGTTAACAAAAAACAGAGTGGTGGATTGCTCAAATAATTATTTCAACCAAAACTAAATAATTTTTACAAGGACTGCAACTTACAAACTTAAACTGTGCCCCACCCTCTTCAACTTTTTCCATGGTTGGGCTCAACACAAGTGAATTCACAATGTTCTAAGACATAGAAACATAGAAGTTGATGGCAGATAAGGACCGCAAGGCCCATCCAGTCTGCCCATTTCTTTTCTACCTTATAAATGTGCCATCGGCCTTTGCTCTGACAGTGGCCTATCTATTCATAGTCATTTGTATTGCTCTCTTATGTCTATCCCATGCCTGTTTGAAGCCCTGCACTGTATTCATAGCCACCACTTCTTGTGGTAAGCCATTCCATGCATCCACCACCCTTTCTGTGAAAAAGAATTTCCTCCATTCCCCCTTAATCGCCCCCTCTAATCTCATGCTGTGTCCTCTTGTCCTGCTATTTTTCTTATATTTAAACATGTTAGACTCTTTCACCTTGTTAATGCCCTTAAGGTGTTTGAATGCCTCGATCATATCACCTCTCTCCCTCCTTTGCTCAAGGTATACATATTGAGCTCTGTTAATCTGTCTTCATATGTCTTCTGATGCAGTCTCTGCACCATTTTGGTTGCCTTCTCTGGACTGCCTCAATTTTTTTTATGTCCTTGTGAAGGTGTAGCCTCCAATACTGCATGCAGTACTCCAGATGGGAGCCTAACCAGTGTCTTGTAAGAGGATTATTACCTCCCTCTTATGACATGAGTACCCTAATAATACACCTAACACCCCTAGCCTTACCTACTGCTTTGGGGTCTGCGTGGATGATTTCAGGTCAACAGTGGTGATGATGATGCCCAAGCCTCTTTCTTCCTTTGTGACTGCTTGCAACTCCTCCCAGCTTATAGGTGGCTTCAGGGTTCTCTTCCCTATGTGCATGATTTTGCACTTCTTTGCATTAAATCCCAGTTGCCACTCTTATGACCATTTTGCTGGTTTATCCAGATCTCTTCTCATTCTGCCCACCCATCTGGATCATCTACTCTGTTGCAGATCTTGGTGTCATCTGCAAACAGACAAGCCTTACCCTCTAGTCCATCTGCAAGGTCACTAATGAAGATGTTGAAGAGGACTGGCCCCAAGAACTGATCCTGAGGTACCCCACTTGTGACTTGCATCTCTTCTGACTGTATACCATTTACCACCACTCTCTGTTTTCTGCCTGTCAACCAGTTTGCCACCCAGTTGACCAACTTCTACGATACCCAGTACCCAGCTTATTTATCAATCTTCTATGTGGAACAGTGTCAAAAGCTTTGCTGAAGTCAAGGTAGGCGACATCAACTGCCCCTTTGTCCACCACTCTGGTTACCCAGTCAAAGAAAGCTATGAGATTAGTTTGACAGGACCTTCCTTTGTAAACCCATGCTGTCTTGGATCCTGTGCCCCTATGGATTCCAGGTGTTACACTATCCTTTCCTTAAGGTGCCTCCTTAATCTTGCCCACTACTGACGTAAGACTGACTGGTCTGTAGTTCCCTGCCTCCTCCCTGGAAGACTCCTGGACTCTGAACTAAGCTTGCAGTCTACATGTGTTCTGTTGGTTAAAATGTATTTTCTGCATTATGCTCAATACTGACATTGTTCTATTGCAAAAAAAGTTATGTTTTATGTTTATGCTATTGTGATTTGATATTCATCTTGCTACACTTTATCACGTGCCTATTCAGAAAACTGCTCCACATTTGTCAATGTTTTAATGCCCATAACCAAACCTAGATACTGGGGCCAGCCTGACCCACCCTACAATTTGTTGCAAGCAAAACCCCAGACAAATGAATGCTCTGTTTGTCTCATCACTCCCAGGTACCCTGGACAATAAAGTGCACTCTGCGCAGGTTTTGTCATTTTAAATCTTAACAATTATAATATGGCAGAATTTAGATTCTGCTCAAGAACCTATGCTTCTAGGTTCCATGGTAGACCCTTTCACTTGTCTCAGGTGCAATAGGCACTATTATCAGTTGGCATAGGCCAACAATATATATATTTTTCCACTACTGCATAGTGTAACAGGCACATTGCCATAAACTATATATTTGAAGTGTTTTATTATAACATTACAATATTTTAACACAGATCTCAGTTAGTCCTGCCAGCAACACATAGACAGGGACAACATGTTCACCGCTGTCATAGCCTCTTCTGCGATTTAAAAGCAGGGTGTAACTATGACATTGTCATGGATTCACAAATGGTCAGATGGTATTAATGGACCTTGGCCTGAACCCCAGGTGTGTGTCGATGCCCTATTTTATTTTCTCTTTCCACAATTATCAGAAATTTACTCTCTGTCTTTATAAAACAAAATGTAATTGGTTTAACATATTGTTATTTATGTGTTCTTAACTCAGTTTCCAACACATTTTGCAAGTTTGCAGGTTTCCACAGTGTGGCATGCATAACATCTCCACGTACAACAGCAGTAACACTTTCATCTAAGCTACAAACACCTTCATCTTTTTCCTGAAAGGAAAACAACTGCCACAACTTCAATGTCATCACCATCTTTGTGCCTGACGGGCTCCATATAAGGACTACTACACGAAACAAGTTATTATTACCTCTGCAAGTGTAACATTTTCAGCAACATTACACCTATTTGTAGATCTTTAAATCAACTGAAAAGGTCCAGCCATTTCAGTCTCTACAATCAAGCTTATTCTTTCTGCTCACTATGAATTTAAGCCTGAGGTAGGGCCAATCCCTAACTTCAGCAAGAAGATTTTTCTTCAATTGATCTTCAAGCAAGACATCTATTTTCTTCACTGCTGATTTTAAAAACATGACTGGAACTTTATACAAACTTATTGCTCTGTTATGGACTCTGTTCTTAATTGTTTTATTGTAAACTGTCACTTGTTTTTTTTATGGACTGTAAATCTTTTGTGTGTGTGTGTGTGTGTGTGGCTACTCCATTTAAAGAACTTAGTTCACAATCTAATGCACCCCCTAGCAAGGCCTCTGAGAATTCAGTTATCCATAACCAAAGCCTGAATATCGACTTTCTTACTATGCTCATGTATTGTTTTTGTTTTTTGCAGTTAATCTTTTATTGAGTATTTATAAGATAAACAAACAACAAGTATACCTATAATTATAATATATAAAGTTATTTAAATAATAAACTAAGTAGCATAACATCTAACAAAGGAGAAAAAAGACTATTCAATGGTAGTATAATAATTTTTGGATTAATGACTTAAACTAGACAGTTACAATATTGTAATAAAAAAGGCTTAGCATAATACAGAGTGAAAATAGAAGAAGTAGAAGGTGAGAGGAGGTATGAATAGTCATAGCTGTACATTACTATAATATATATATTGTTAGAGTGCTACTAAAACTTATATAGAAAGGATTATGAATAACAAGAAGAGGAAGAAATAGCGAAGAGAGAGACAGTATAAAGTGAGCAGAGAAAAGCGAGACCACAACCTGAGGCAATGAAAAAATAGGGGATATCAATAGGAGGAGAGAGATATATTATATAAAATATTTCAATCCATACTTTAAGTGCCAGAAGGGCTAGATGAATCAAATATTTAAAATATTCCTGCCAACATTTATTATACATATTGAGTCGGTCAAAAGAAATATGTCATACGATCCAGGAGGCATATTAAGATAAATGATTAAGAATATCAGGAAGTGGGAATTATAGTAGTTCTCAATACATAAGTATACTACATTTAGCTAGAAGAAAAGTATAGTTAACCATCTGTTCAGGGATTGGGGATATTGTGGGGATGAGGTCAAAATACCAAGTATACAGTGTTCAGGATCTAATACAAAGGATTGACCAGTCACTTTCATTGCAAGTATATGAATACAATGCCAAAACTTTTGTATGGGGACAATCCCATAAAATATGAAGTAAGTCGCCATTGGGAGAGTTATATAGCCAGCAGTTATCATTGTCCGTTAATCCCATTTTATGCAGTACATTTGGGGTCCTATACACAAATGAAGAATTTTAGTCTGAATGAGTGAGCTACATTTATTCTTAAAAGATTTGTGGCAAGAAAGCCAACATCTATGCCATTGCTCATTTGTAATGTTATAATGTAACAAGTTGCTCCATTTATTTTTGCACTAATGGACTGGTCCGTTATTCTCTAATATCTTTATAGATGGCGCTATTCAATTTACATGTTGTTTTTATCCATTTGGAGATGTGCTGATCATATAAGTTGATTCGCAATAAGTGAGAAATAATAAGTGCATGCTGTATGGAGCTGTGATATTTCCAAAATCCTGGTGGGAAGATTCCTTTGAATACATAGATCAGAATAAGATTTTATTCTTAACGTATGGGGTTCAAGTATGTCTCTTAAAAAGTATGCCTCTATTTTTCCAGGATCGATGGTAGATTGGATGGTTTTCGAGAGATATTTGGCAATTTCCCCAGATAGGAGCGTAAGCAAGAGGGGTAGGAGTTTGATTTGAGGTATTTATTAATTATTTTCCAGTAAAAGCGTGGATGGTACTATAGTGGGGTGAGATTCTAATTTAGGGGATGGGGTTATAGATAAAGGAGGTAGCAATGTTGTTAGCACAAAGGGAGGCTTCCATATTAACCGATAAAGGTGAATTGGCATCAGGTTGAATAAACCATTTGATAGTCTGGGCTGCATGGAAAGCCAAAAGTAGGCCTGAAACCAAGGAGGTCAAATCCACCTCTTGACAAATGTGATCTAAGTTTGTTACTGCTAAATCATGGGATTTTGCCATCCCAAATAAAACTACCTATTAATTTGTCAATTTTGATGAGGAAACAAGAGGGAAGTTTAAAGGGATATTAGAAAAAAGATACAATATTTTAGGAGTTATTGTCATTTTAATAGCAGAAAATTTCCCATTAAAGGTAAGATTAAGCAATTTCCATCTGTCAAGTATATTTTTAATGTTAGTTAGTAAAGGAGAGAAATTAGCATCCCATACTTTATCCAATGATGGGATGATCTGGATACCTAAATATGAAATACCTTGGGGAGCCAGCGGAAGCCCAAATGATCATTCATATAAGATTTACAGAGGTTGTTTAATGGTAGCGTTTCAGATTTATTGAGATTTAGAGCAAGTCCGAGATAAAGGTGAATTCGTTAAGAAGTTTAGCTAAAGGTTGCCCTGAAGATTGGAGATTTTCTAGGAGAATAAGAAGATTATCTGCATAAGAGAGTGAAGTATAGCGAGAGTTACCAATAGGGATGCCTTTAATTATGTAGGGTTGACAAAGAGCTGCATAGAGAGGCTCCATGGCAAGTATAAACAAATATGGTGATAAGGGCATCCCTGTCTAGTGCCTCTTGCAAGATGAAAGGAGGGGATAGAGTTGTGTTAGTAAGAATTCGAGCAGAAGGGAGAGTATACAATAATTTGATACAGGCGCAGAAATTGTTAGTGAAACCAAAATGTGATAAAACTTGGTATAAATAGTTCCAATTAAGGGAATCAAATGCTTTCTCAAAATCAATGGCTATGGCTGCGGCTGGTGATTTAAGAGTTTTGTTTTGTAAATTAAGTTAAACAAGGAATGAAGATGATTAGAACCGGTTCTGTGTTTAATAAATCTGGCTTGAGAAGTATGGAAGAGTTTTGAAATTAATGAATCTAAGCGAAGGGTTAATAATTTAGCAAAGATTTTTCCATCTGTATTGAGCAGTGATATTGGTCTGTAACTTGAGGAAGAGAGGATCTTTATCTTTTTAGTAAAACAGTAATAATAGCCTCAGTCATAGTGTGGGGTAGCTTACCATTAGAAAATGCTTCAGATAAACCTTAAGAAGTAAAGGGCAAAGAGTACCAGATAGGGATTTATAGAAATCAACAGGAAACCATCACTCCCAGGAGTTTACCATTTTAAAGTTGATAGTGCTGTTTGGATCTCTTGTAGGGTAAAGGGTTCATCCAGTATGGCCATATCTTTATAGAGAGAGAGATGAGAGCTGCAGTTTATCAAGAAATTCACGTATTTGATTGGAAGAACTGGAATTTGGATGAGAATATAGTTGCTGGTAAATTACTGTCTGCATAGCTCCATGTTCTTTGTCAGCTTACTACCTTTCTGCAAATGACAGTTCACCTGTACTATAACTACGCCAACTTGTGGTTACTTATATAAACCTTATGGACTGTTAGTTATATGAACTTTCTAAACTGGTCATATACGTTTATAATGACCTATCTGTTAAGAGATATTATCAGATTCTTCAATCAAGCTCCAAGGGTGTGCAACACCTCAACACATAAGCAGCATCTAACTTATCCACCCTCAAAGTGGATTCAATTAACTTTTTATCGATAGAAGCTATTATGTTATGTTTTGTTTTGTTGTACATTCTATTCAATTGTTTTCTGCGCTATTATGTGATATCAAATGTCCACTATCTTTTATACATATCACTTGTGGTGTTGACATGACTAGTTTCTGTTTTGTCACAAACATATCATTCCATTTTTGCTCATTCTGTGATTACCCTGTACCAACTCCAGAACAGAATTCCTTTCATGGTTACCTTGACTATCCGTATGCTATCAACCAGTTTTAAAAGGGTTTTCATGCAATTAATAACACTGTGTTGTAATCAATTTTAAACTGTTTTTCTAGCTTAAAAAATTATAGCTCACATTATAATAGGTTAAACAAATATGTAAGGTAAAAGTATTAAAATGCAATTAACATATTAAGATCAAAAGTGTTTAGTTATACTAAGCGTATATATTAATCAAAGTATTATCTGTTTGGGACTCCCTCCTTTGGGTCTTTCATCGCCCCGTGATGGGGACTGTTGTATTATGGCAGGAATGCTAGAGAAGTGTTATAAGTGTATACTGTGGTATTATGGCAGGAATGCTATAAAAGTGTTATAAGTGTAAATGGGGTTTAACTAAAATGTTAAAGTGCGGTATAATGGTGTGTTAAAAGCTGAATGAGGTGAAGGCATGTGTTACATCCAAAGCAGATGTTCTAATCTAGGTAAATGTGCTGTGCTTGACAGGAATATTTTGTATAAAGCACATTATTATTTGGGTGCAAAATAAAGGTCATCGCTAAACTTGTATTTAGCCAGCCTAGACAGCTGTGCAAGCAGAATAAGAGGGTGTGTGCAGAGTTGTCTGGGCCACTTCCTATTTTCTGTTTTTATGTCTAAAATGTATAATATAAAGCAAGAGTCAGTGACTATCCTCTATGTTCTTATCTTGAGACATCAGTTTTCTGCCTTCCTAGACAGGTTATTTTTAGTAATGTAAGTTCCCCTTATGACCTGTGACAAATTTTGTTTTCTGTCTAAATCAAATGAAACTTTTATGTAGCAACTGCTGACAGGCGTATCTTGTCATAAGTGTATCTTGGACCCCTATCTCATGGCTTATTTAATGACTTATTGTTTTGCCTTTTGGCTAAAGGTTTGATGACATTGTTTTGCCTTTTGGCTGAAAGGTTTTAATAACCTTGTAATTCCCTTCTCTGCATTTTTCTGTAAACAGTCAGTATATAAATAAGACTTAGACTGTAGGTCCTGTGTGTCCAAGAGGAAATAGCCAGAGATGGCATCTATAGATGCTTACGACACCTGGAGAAAAAAGGACAATATTGCTTCTTTTCTATATACGCCTATAGCCCTGGTGGTAAAAAGCCATCAGTTGTTTAGACTTAATCATGTTGTAGGTAATTTTGTTAAGGCTTATTTGGGTATTAATAAATTGCAACTAATTTAAAACAACATCTAGTGTAAGTGGTTTTATTGGATTACCAGGGACCACTAACCAAGAACATTGTACATTTACTACCTCACTGTCTTCAGTGTGGTATAGTTTATTATTTATTTACACTGCTGCTTTAGTGGTCTGCTTGGATGATTTCTGGTCATCTATTGTGATTATGCCCAAGTCTCTTTCTTCCCTCATGACTGCCAACAACTTGCCTCCCAATATATAAGGTAACTTCAGGGTTTCTCTTCCTATGTGTATGATCTTGCACTTCTTTGTCTTAAACTCCAGTCACCACTCTACTGACCATTTTACACATATTTCCAGATCTCTTCTCATTCTGCCCACCCTGTCTGGATAATCTACTCTGTTGCAGATCTTGGTGTCATCTCCAAACATGCAGACTTTGCCCTCATGTCCATCTGCAATGTCACTGATGAAGATATTGAAGAGAATTGTCCCAGGAGTGATCCCTAGGTACCCACTTGTGACTTGCATCTCTTCTGACTGTATACCATTTACCACCACTTTCTATTTTCTGCCTGCCAAGCAGTTTGCCACCCAGTTGACCAACCTCTGACTCACCCCAAGCCTACCCAGGTTATTAATCAATCTTCTATGTGGAACAGTTTTGAAAGCTTTCCTGAAGTCAAGGTAGGTGACATCAACTCCACCCCTTGCTCCACCACTCTGGTTATGCAATCAAATAACTCTATGAGACTAGTTTGACAGGACCTTCCTGTTATAAACCCATGCTATCTTGGATCCTGTACCCTTATGGATTCCAGGTGTTGCACTATTCTCTCCTTAAGGAGTGCCTCCATAATTTTACCCACTATTGAGGTAAGACTGACTGGTCTGTAGTTCTCTGTCTCCAACCTGATGCCATTCTTTTGGGTGGGATCACATGAGCCCTTCTCTAGTCTTCTGGGACCTCTCCTGTACTCAGAGACTCATTAAACAGTTCTGATAATGGCTCTGCTAGTTCCACCCTTAGTTCCTTTAGTACCCTCGGATGTATGCCCTCAGATCCCATTGCAGTGTCCACTGTGAGCTTAGCGAGCTCTTGTAGGTCCCTTTCTTTTGTGAACAGACTTGTGCACATGTTCATCCCCTGTGTCCTTGGTGCTAAGTAGAGATGCAGGGAATTTAAATTCCGTCAGCAAAGTGAGCCTTAGTGGGCACTTCATTGCCACTCCACTACCGGGTAGACAGTACAAAGTGCTCCTCCGCCTTGTCATTCTCACTTCACGTTAAGGTGGAATGGCAACATGAAGTAAGGTGAAGTCATTGTTTTAATGGACTTTGCATTCCTCATTATGATTCTAAGTGACCCACTTGGTGTTTCAGATTTGACAGCCCCCACACATCACTGCAGCTTACAGTACTGTAAGTCACATGCTCTTTAGCTAGGCAGGAAGAAAGTAAGTCATAAAAGCAGACACTTTTACTTTCTCCTGTGTAGAAGGAGAGAGTAGTGTGTTTTGTGACTGCTGATACTTTGAGATCAGAGAGGAGGAGATTTAAACTTTGATTTAGACCCAACAGCTTTTTAAAGCTACATTTCGTGTTTTCTGGACTCTTTTTACTTAATTTGCTCTTTCTGTAAATGTTATTTTTCTTACAGGCTTAAAATACATCCAAGTAACTATAAAAAAAATTAAAGTTGTGATTCGTGACTTGATCGTAAATCATGATTTGTGACTGCATTTGTGACCGTGATGATGACAAAATTCAAATGCCTATAGCTGTACTTCCTGGGCCCCCATGAGGTGTGACACAAAACTCCCCGACTTAAAACACTCATTAATGAGTACAATGGTGGGGTGGTGAAGCATGGAGAGATACTGCAAAACAGGCTTAAAATACATCGAGTAACTATTAAAAAAATTAATGTTGTGATTCATGACGTGATCATAAATCATGATTTGTGACTGCATCTGTGACCGTGATGATGATGAAACATGAATGCCTACGGCTGTACTTCCCCGGTTCCGATGAGGTGTGACACAAAACTCCCGACTTAAAAAACACTTATTAATGAGTACAATGGTGGAGTGGTGAAGTATGGAGAGATACTACAAAACAGGCTTACAATACATCCAAGTAACTATTAAAAGATTAATGTTGTGATTCATGATCTGATCATAAATCGTGATTTGTGACTGCATTTGTGACCATCCATGATGATGAAGAATGTGATTTGCATCACGAATGACTCGTGATAATGGTCCCGACTTAAAACGCATATTAATGAGTACAGTGTTCATGCAGAATTATGCACCACACCTGTCCAGTACTCTGAAGGAAGCCAAAGAAACAACTGTGACTTAAGTTAGAGATGGAGATTGGGCCCAAAGAGATGCAAATGCACTACAGATTAAGATCGTGCTGCTCACTGAAGAGATGCAGATGCAAAGGCATAACACTAACCAGTGCTCACCATCAGAAATTCAAAATTTAGAAAATAATTCCTTTTTCCAGTTAGGGCAGGCCTTGGGGGGACAGTGGCACTGCACTGCTGCAATGACGGTCACTAGTACTAGTACTAGTAAAGATGCCACAAAGAAATACAAAAATTACACAGCTGCAGTGGATAGCATAGCAGGTTCACATTGCTGAAATTATGTGGCACAATAAAGGTGTCTGATTTGATGACACGCATCACACGCATACTCACACACACACTAAGTAATGCATAGCAAATTGAAACTTCAGTAATATAACCACATATTTTAAACAAACTAAAATTATGCACTGCTGCACCACAACAATCAGCAAAAAAATGGCAAGAATTATTGAAAATATTACTGTGTGTTACTGTGTACTGTGTACATTAACACAGTTATACAAGAAAAATATCACCAAAACAGAAAGCCCTGTCTTTTCCCCAAGTTAATCTACCTACACCACGAATCGCACCTCCCCAAAGCACACTTCTACTGTCTCTCAGTACACAGACTGAATATTGTACATTAACATTCAAATTCCACACAAAACAATAAATGCTCAGTGATGTAAGCACTGGAGGGTTTCTATAATTGATTAACTAAAGTTTCAGCAAAACAAATGATCCCAAAAGGATTTTTAACAGCTTTTAGAAGGTTTGAATCACAGAGCTCTCAGAGCAGATTCTCTCCACACTTCATACACACCTACCCCAAACTGAGGCTGTGCAGAACAATCTAGAGCCCATGTGACCTGAAATCCCATGAATCACTGCAAAATTCACCTTTGGAGCTTAAAAACAAGGTGAAGTGTGGCGGAGTACATTGTTTTCAATGTACTTCACCTTAAGAATGGTGGAGTAGTAGTTTGGGAAGGCAGAGTAACGTGAAGTCATTGTTTTCAATGGACTTCGTGTAACCCGTTATAACGAAAATTACTCTGCTTTGCATGCGGAGCACTCAGTGAATCCGTCTTCACTCGCAGATCACTTCATAGCGATTTGGGCCACTACCACCACTAGTGCTAAGCTGTGGGTTCTGCCCTACCTTCTCCTCAGTAAATACTGAGCAGAAGTATATATTTAAGAGAGATGTTTTTCCTTGGTCCTCCTCAACACACTCCCCTTATATCCTTTGATCTTGGCAATACCTCTCTGGACTTTCTTCTTTCACTATTGAATCTATAGAAAGTCTTGTCCCTTCTTTTACTGTTCATGCTAGTGCTTACCTGGTTTGGACTTTGCCTGCATTACTGCCTTCCCTGCTTCCCTTAGGGAAGTTTGGTATACCTCCTATCTTCATCCCACTACGTTCCCTTATATTTCCTGAAGGCCAACCATTTGGCTCTGATCTTTTCTGCTATTGTTTTTGAGAACTAAAGTGGTTTCCTCCTTCTTTTGCTCTTGCCTTTCTCCCTAACAGAATGGGAAGTTGCTTCAAGTATTATCCTTAATGCTGCCCACTTTGCCTGTACACCCCCACCTGTATTTCATCTTGCCAGGGTAACTTAACTCTGTTGGCAATCTTATCAAAGTCAGCTCCTCTGAAGTCCCATATTTTTGCCTTGGAATGGGATGATTTAGTTCTAGTGGCCAAACTGAACTATACTATGTGATGGTCGCTGGCCCCCAGGTGACCTTCTACCTGGAGCTCTGTCATCCTTTCCCCATTGGTCAGTACTAGATCCAGGATAGCCCTGTCTCTTGTGGGTTGTTGTAACAATTGTTTGAGGCCCTCCCTGCAAGGAATCCACTATGTGTATAGTTCTAGTGGATGTTCCTGCTGGTATTGACCAATCTGTATCTGACATGATGAAGTCATTATCAGAATCTCCCTTTAGCTGTCATGTATTGTATATCTTTTAACAGTAATGTGTATATGTCCTCCCCTGGTCTGGAGGCCTGTAGACAACTCCAGTTCATATTGTTGTCCCATTTCCTGTTTCCAGGGTGACCCACAGTTCTTCTGGCTCCTTATGTGCATTCTGAATTTCTGTAGCTTTGATGTTATCATTGAGATGAATGGACCGCCCTCCTTTTTTCCACCTCAGTCTCTTCTGAACAGTACATAGACAGGTACTGAAGTCTTCCAAGTGAGGTTACTGCAATTTAGTTTTATTGCAACATTTTTAACATACATGGACATCTTAAACCCCAAAGATGAGGTAGTCTCGTGCAACAATAATACATAGTGTTATGCATGATAAGACACAAGACACTAGACAATGAATAACTGGAAAGGGAAGAGTCCCTCTAATCTTACCCGAACCCCGCCCTTCACCCCTCTCCCCTTAGATAGGCCCAACTCTGAACAGTCATCCTGGTAAATTAATATGTAAACAACTTGAGTGTTAACCTTCATGAGGTTATACTAGTGACACAGAATATAAATCCATAAGTGGAGCCCAGACTTTATTGAAATTAGACAATCTATTCTGTAGACTGGCAATCGTCTTCTCAACCTAATATTACCTAAGAATTCTGCCAGCCATTCTGCATATGGAATAGGAATGTCATCCTTCCAGTGGCGAGTACCAGCTTTTTAACAGACATGGATATTAGAGCCATGTGATATTTTCGTACCTTAACTGGGATTAAGAAATTCCTAATAAACATATATCAACTGTAAATAAATCCTCAAGACCTAAGAGGGGATCTGCTCTTTGCTTGATCTGTGACCAAAGGAGGCAACTTTTGGACATTGCCAGAATATATGAACTAAATTGCCTTCCCCTTGGCCACATCTCCAACAGGTCATGAGCCACCCCTAGGAACTGCTATATTTTCTGAGCTGTGAAATATAAATTATGTAAGATATTTAAATTGCACAAGCCGCAGCCTATCCTGGTAATATATGTGTGGCATCCACGCCAAAGCAACTCCCAATTAAAGGATACATCCGGTAATAATTTATCCCAACACTCTGGAGGTCTGATAGGTTCAGGATATACCATATTATAAAGAGCCTTGTAGGTTTTGGACACGCATGAGGGCAGTTAACAACTTGGGTCAATTCCTCTAGCTGGAGGGCAAGCTTTGATTGCTGAAGATTGTTCCCTAATGTAGCCAAGAGAATATGCTGCAATTGAAACACTTTAAAATGTAAACGGTAGGCAACTCAAATTTTCTTAGAATGTCTTTAGTTAGACTCCATTTACAGTCCGTCTCCGACCAGAACTCCCTGAGCTTTGCTCCTTGGAGCTGTGGTAACCAACAAGGGAAATAACTTTCCTCTAATTTAATATTTGGATTACCCATTAGGGTTGCTCTGAATCACATTTGGATTATTTTAATAAAAGAACAAAATTGGGAATGGACTCTAACAGGCGTAGCAATTGGAGAGTCCTGCCAAGACTTGGGAAGAGATTTTGGCTGCACAAAAGGAGAGCCAAAGGGGTCAGATTATGAGAAAGAATTAAGGCAGATTCTACTTGGAACCAGAGCGGAATATATTTACCGAGATTATTGAAATTACTTGGAGCTGAGCCACCACAAATATTTGGTCATATGACTGGCCCAATAATAAAAACCACGTTGGAACTCTTAAGCCTCCTTTGAACTTCAAGCAGTTAACTTATAAAAGCAAACCTGTGCCTTTATCCGCCCAGATAAAATTAGTGAAAATAGCCAAGTGAGGTTACTGGTGAACCATGTCTCGCTAATGGCTACTGTGTCCAGTTTAGCCTCTGTCATTGTTGCCTCCAGGACTGGGATCTTGTTTCCCAGACTGCAAGCATTTGTAAATAGAAACATAGACTTTGTTGGCAGGTAAGGATCACTTGGCCCAACTAGTCTGCCCATTTCCTACCTACTGGATAAGCTGCAGCTCCTAATTAACCAACAGCCTATTTCTTCCTATCACCCACAAGAATGGCTTATGTCTGTCCCATGTATTCTTGAATTCTCCCACAGTTTTAGACCCCACAACCTATTCAGGAAGAGGGTCTGCATCCACCACCTCTCTCTGTGAAAAAATACTTCCTCACATTGCCCCTGAGCCATCCCACCTCTATCTTCAAATTGTGTCCCCTTGTTCTTGCACATCTCTTTTCTGAAAGATGCTACCCTCTTGGACTTTGTTGATTCCACTGGGGTACTTAAAAGTTTCAATCATGTTCCCTTTTCCTCCTTTCCACAAGAGTATATATATTAAACTTATTTAGTCTCTCCTTGTATGGTTTCTCTTGCAGACCTACACCATTTTAGTTGCCCTCGTCTGAACTGCCTCCATCCTCTCTGTGACCTTGCAGAGATGGGGTCTCAGAACTGGACACAGTACTCCAGATGGTGTCTCACCAACTGTCTGTACAGAGGGATAACAGCTTCCTGATTTCTGCTGGTGATGCTTCTCCTATACATCCCAGTATCCCCAGCCCTCTCTACTGCCTTTTCACATTACTTGCTAACCTTACATTCATCTGATATGATTAGCCCCAGGTCTCTTTCCATTTTTGTTGTTGTTGCTACCTTCCTCCCCTCCGTTGTGTACACTTCCCTGGGTTTTGTTTCCCAGGTGCATTATTTTGCACTTATTTGCATTGAATCTAAGCTGTCATACTTTGACCATTCCTCCAACCTTACCAAGTTCCTTCTCATCCTTTCCTCCCCTGTGTATCAACCCTGTTGCAGATCTTAATGTCATCTGCAAAAGCATACTTTCCTTCCAGTCACTCTGCAATGTCACTTATAAAGACATTTAAAATGACTGGATCCAGTACTGAACCTTGTGGTACCCACTAGTAACCCCTCTTTCTTCAGTGGACTCCGTTTACTATTACCTTCTGTGTCCTGTTGTCCAGCCAGTGTTTACCCAGGCTACCGCCCTGGGACCCACTTCAGGCTGGCTAATTTGTTTATTAATCTTTGTGTGGGACTGTGTCAAATGCCTTGCTAAAGTCTTGGAAGACCATGTCCACAGCCCTCCTAGTCTACCGTTGGTCACTCAAAGAAATCAGTTAGATTCAACTGACATGACCTTCCTGCTGTGAATCCATGCTGCCCTTGGCTCCTGTGCCCACACTGGCCATCTAGGTACTCAACAATTCTTTCTTTCAGAAGTGATTCCATCATTTTCCTACAACAGAGGTCAAACCGACAGGTCTGTAGTTTCCTGCCTCTGTCTTGCTCCCACTTTGTGAAGGGAATCACATCCACCCTCCTCCAGTCCTCAGGTACCACCCATCCTCCCATGATTTGTTAAAAGGGTAGTCAGTGGTGTCACTATTTCTCCCTTAATTTTTTTAGAATTCTGGGGCAAATCACGTCAGGCCCCATTGCTTTGTCCACTTTCAGTTTTAAGAGTTCTTTGAGAACCCTTTCTTCTGTGAAAGGACTGAGATCGACCCCCTATCCAGACTGTTTCTGTTAATTGGATTAGGTACCTCCACCTCCTCTCTTTTGTGAATAATGAGCAAGTATTCATTCAGTATCCCTGCTTTTTCACTGTCTCTCTCTGCCCACCACTGTCAATTCTATTCAGCCTCACTATCCTCCCTTTCTCTTTCTACACTCTCTAATGTACCTATAAAAGGTTTTATCCCTCTTCTTAACCAAGTTGACTATCTTTTCCTCAGTTTGGGCCTTTGCTATTCTGACTGCCTTCCTGCTTCCTTCTGCCTTAACTGGTGCAGTTCTATGTCCTGCTTCTTCTGTATTTCCTTATACTTTTTAAATGCTATCTTTTCTCCCTAACTTTCCCGACCACCTCTTTTTAGAACCATAGTGTAGTTTTCTTTCATTTTGATTTGTTTATTTGCTTCACACAAAGGCTTGTTGCCTCTGTGATGGCAGTTTGATGTTTCACCATTGTTGCTCCACTCTCCTTCTTGCCTGTTTGCTAGTGCTTTTCTAAGGCACTCTCCCATTTGACAAAGTCAGCCCTCCTGAAGTCCAGTACCCTCACTTTTTATGGCTTGACTCTGCAGCTGAGTTTATCATGAACCACACTGTTTGGTGGTCACTTGTTCCTAGATGGCTACCCACTTCTAGATCTGAGATCCTCTCACTGTCCCCATTTGAAGTACGACACCTAAGATTGCTCCCTCATGGTGGGTTCCAAAACTGGCTGTCTGAGGCATGCCACCTGACGGGCATCAAGAATGGCTCTGCTTTTGGATGTGGCTGCAGCAAAGGTGCTCCAGTTAACTTCTGGCATATATGGTCCCCCAACAACAGTGTCTCCCTTTCTGCCATCCTAAGTATGCCTTCTATCATATCATTTTCCATTCCCTCCCCTGACGTGGGGGTCTGTATGCAACCCCTGCAAGATAGTGGTGCCATTTTCAGTCTCTAAGGTGACCCACAGTGCCTCCTCTCCTCCTGTTTACTCTTTTGTTCCATTGATTTTATCCCTTCCCTTACATAAGCTTCTCCTCCCCTCTTCTATCCTCCATGTCTCTCCTGTAGGTTGTGTACCCTGGTATGTTAACATCCCAGTCATGGTTCTCTGTGTACCATGTTTCTGTGGCTGCCACGAAATCCAGGCATTCCTCTTCTATCAGGGCCACCAGTTCAGAGATCTTGTTGCCCATACTATAGGAATTGTTACTCATTACTCTCCATTTCTTGATGATCTTACCCTTTTGCCCCTTCCCTGTCCTTACTGCCTTTGTTATTTTCTCCATTTACCCTGCCTTTCTCCCTATCAACATCCCTATCTTGGTGTTTACCTCACTAACTACCCTGATATTTTGAGGGTGCTAGGTTCCCTGCCCTTTCCAGTGCCTCCCCTTGGCTAGTTTAAATGCTTGCCAGTTAAGCATTTAAACCTATACTATGGATCCTGGTTCCCCTCCTGGACAGATGCAGACCATCTCACCAGTATAGGCCTGCATCCTCCAGGTAGAACCCCAGTCCCGATGAAGCCAAACTGCTGCTTGAATCCCATGGTGTGGAGCACCCTAACCTCACCCATTCCATAGACAAGCAGCACCTCTGAGAAGGTTACCATGTGTGCTACTTGTCTAAGTCCCTCCCAACTCCTCAAACTCCTCCTGCACTGTTCTGATCTATTTTCCAGCCAGGTCATTTACCCTCAGTGGACAAAGACATTCAGCCCCCTCCCTTGCAGTTGCTCCTACAATCTTGAGGATTGTTCCCTTTCTCCAAGCCATGGCACCTGACAGGCACCTTAACTTCCTCTCCCTGCCTCCCCCAGTTCTATCCTCCTAACAATGGAGTCTCCCACCAGGAGTTGTTTCCTTCCCTGTGGGTCCCATGCCACCCTCCTATGGGTCACCTTTGTGGAGGATCTCAACATCCTCCTTGGTCTCCACTGCAGGTGCCTCTATAGAGGAACCTCACTCTGCCAGAGTGGCATATGAATTGTGGAGAAGTACAACTGGAGAGATGTGCCTCTGTTCCACCACCCTCACCCTATCTAGAACCCACTGTGGTCCAACTGCTCCTCTTTCTTGGCAGCTTCTGAGGCAGCAGAGGTGGCCGTGGATGCAACTGTGGGAGGGGGAGGAGGTCCCCCAAATCCTGGTCAACTCAGCCTAGAGATGAGCAACCTCCTCCCTCAGCTCAGAGAGTGCCTGCGGATGGGACAACACTGCATCCTACAGAATGTCTCTTGGAAGACTGCTGCTCCACAGCCAATGCAATGCACCACTCCCATCATGTCTTATTTAAGGCCCCTTAACTGTTGTTTTGAATACATATTCTTTCCTCTGTTTATTACATATATATATATATATATATATATATATATATATATATGTATTTTTCCTACTACCTACTGCCTCTGTGTCCCTAAAGCTCCTGGTCTTCCTGTTCTGAGACAGGAAGTTCCTATGTTCTCAGTAGTTTCCTTACTTGCTCAGATTCAGACCTCCAGCAGTTGGGAGGGTGGGGTGCAGAGAACTCTCTTTTCCTTATAGGATGGTGAGTCTTTGTGGCTCTGAGATCAATCCTTCCTGGTCACAAACAGGAAGTTCCTGTTGTCAGTCAAATCCTGTGCCTATAAAGTAGATCTGATTAGGGTCAGGGAGTGGAGAGGAAGGCAGGAGGGCATTATAGTGCCAGTAGAGAGTATAGTTCTAGCAGCAACACCTTCCTCTTGTTGTTCTCTGCCTGTTCTTTGCCAGAAACTATCTAGGGCACTTTTTAATCCTAAACACCTGGTTTCTTTCTGGTTAAGTCACTCGCCTTAATTTATAGCTCTTTCTACACCTAGATAACTGCACAGATAACAATTCACTTCAGCCAACTCAGACAAACACACTAACTCTTTTGTTTGTTTGTTTTTATCCTAAATTGAAGGTCTCCATAGTAGTGTTCTAGTTCTTTAGTCCAGTAGAAACCAAAGTAGAGAAGTATAGTTCTAGCAGCACCTCCTTCCTCTTCTGTTCTCTTTTCTGTTCTGCAGTGGCCATATTTCTGTGTGTTAGTTGTTGGGTGAGGTCCGGTGTTTCCCTGCACAATGTATGGGGACCCAGACCTTTTTCTTTACCTGGTGATACAAATGAACTACAAACATGCTAAACTCCTGTTTGATCACTAGCTGAGGGGAGGGGTGTTCTTCCCATTAGATGTATCAGGTGCTGCCTCCTCTTCCCATTTGCTAGTATAAATATTCTGAAAAGACATCAAACTTCTACCCCAATGCAATGTCTCCTGCTTATTCAGATGCAGTCCATAGAATTTAAAGAACTTTCACTCCTAAAACTGTTGCCAATTACCTACAAATTTGTGTCCTTTTCCTGGCATCAGCCCTTGAGCCACATGTTTAGCTCACCTATGTCATCTTCCCAGACCTTCAGTCCATCTCCCCTCTCCCAGACTGGCAGGATCTCAAAGAATTTGATGCCAGACAAAATGGGTGACAGTTTGTCTCCCAGCCTGGTCAGGTGTTCCTTGGTCTCCACAACTGACCAGCTGGTGAGATCGTTAGTCCCTATATGTACCAGGATGTTGATGATTTCTCCAGCCCCTGCACAATTTTAGCAATGTGGTCAATGTCTCTTCTTGCTAATGTGCCTGGGAGACATCTGACCATTACCCCAGCTGGAGGAGGTAGATATCAACACCCTGAATCATGGAGTCTTCTATGATCAGAAGTGTTTTGGATTTTTTTTGCTTTTTGTTTTGGTCCCTGTTTTGGGTGACTTTTGTAGTGCTAGCTCCTGAGCTGCAGTGTTCTGCTCTGCAGTGTCCTCTGCCCTTTGTTTGATTTTGGAGATAGAGGCAGATACATGTTTGTAGTTTTTATATGGTTTGTGAAGGTGAAATGTTGGTGAGCATTGGTGATGGGGCACCCGGTTTTCCCTCCTAACCTGCCAACCTCCTGGACCAACTAACCTCTCTGTAGTCGAGGTGCTTCATTTGGATGTTGGGGAAATGGAGGGCAGTTCTTGTAATATATTTCCTCCTGAATATGTGATTTGAGGTGCACAATCTCTGCCATGCTGCCTGAAGCTGAGCACTTAGATATCCAATGGTCCAGCATGTTGGACAGCATCCAAAATCCTGTATAACTGCCCTTTGAAAAGTTCCCTGCAGTACTGGCAATTAATAATATCCATTCCAGCTGAGTTGCTGAGTTTATAACCTGGTTCCAGTAGTTGAAAGGAAAATTAAAACAAAAGATTTTTTATATATTTTTTGTTTCTTTATTTTGTTTGTTTGTTTTATAGAACTTTTATAACAAGTTAAATTAAATGTGCCCTGTAAGTGAGGTCACTGTGTGGATACTCCTCTGATCCTCCCTTCCTGCTTTGCTACAGGAATTATCATGACTGTGCTACCCTATAAAATCAGTGAAGCATGGGGTGGTTGGGCCCTTCCCTGCCAAAAAAATAGAGCCATGGACAAAAATGAGGTAAGAGCAGGAACAGTCAACCAGCAACAAATGCAGTCACTATTCCTCAGTCTGTATCTCGTATGTGCTCATGTAATTAGCCCTGATAGCTTAGCCTAATGATAGATAAAACTGTAAAACCTGTAAGCACCATCTGTAACAATTTCACAGAAGATATACCCTGCAAAAACACTTTGCTAAAGAAAAAAAAGCAGTAAAAGTAACAAAACCTGTAAGTGCAACCTGCAGAACAATTTAACAGAAGATATACCTTGCAAAAAGCAATATGAAACAGAAAGATTACAGCAGCAATCTGTAAGCACAAAACAGT
Organism: Neoceratodus forsteri; assembly: GCA_016271365.2. Classification (NCBI taxonomy): domain Eukaryota; kingdom Metazoa; phylum Chordata; order Ceratodontiformes; family Ceratodontidae; genus Neoceratodus; species Neoceratodus forsteri. The sequence goes on from CM057451.1 coordinate 425,014,992, forward strand.
AACAAACCTGTAGGCACACTCTGTAATAATGCAGCAGAAAGTATACCCTGCAACAACAATTTGAATCAGAGAACAATAAAGTAGTAAAATGTAAGCACAAAACAGTTACAAAACCTGTGAGCACAAAGAATATAATAACACACAGCAAATCTGCCTAGCCAAATAAAGCCTTGATCTTTTTCCTTGCTTAGGTAATGTTGTTCCTTGCTCTGTCCTTACAAGCAAACATAGAAGAACAAAGCTCAGGTGAAACTAGGTGCCTTTGCCAGCAAACCTAGATAAACTGATATCAAATCATTTAAACTGACTGAATGGGGTGGGGGTCTATAGCCCATCTCTGAATCAGGGTAATTTGATAACTAGTGAACCAGTAAAAGAAAGATGCTTATGATAAAAGCCGAAGTTTAAATCTAACCAAAATGGTGGAATTACAGGCCCTAATGGTTAGAAATACTATAGACATTATATCTATCACAGAAATATGGTGGGACGACTCAGTCATGTGGAGGAACACCTGGTCCAACTACAAACATTATCAAAAACAGGCTAGACAGAGTGGGAAGGGGAGTCTATATTTACGCCAAGGACGATATCCCATCTCAACTATGCCAGTCAATTGAAACAATAGGAGCAGAACTGAGAGTCTATGTGTTAGTATCCAGTTGAAGGAAAAACAAATTTATGTTAGGAATTGTTATAGCTCCCAGCATCGAATGAACTTTGCAACAAACACCTATTAAAGGAATAACTATGCCTCCAACATGGGAGAAGTATTAATTATTGAGGACTTTAACTTTCCCAGTATAGATTGGGAAACCTTAACTGGCTCAAATGACTTGGAGCAGGAATTCTTAGTTACCTTATTAAGCCATGGCTTGAATAAATGGCCCATGAGCCTACACGTGGTATCAACATATTGGACCTCATTATAACTAGTCTAGAATCAGATGTCTCTGATGTTACTATTCTAACTCCATTAGTAACAGTGACCACAATATGGTCTCCTGTCGTTAATGGCCTCTAAGCCTAGACTATATGATACAACAATCCAGAGGGACTATAACAGGGCTAAAATTGACAAAATCAAAGATTGTTTATCAAACATGGACTTGGGGGTCTATGTGATAACGGCAAATGCCTAAAGGCGATCACTGTTATCTCTCAGTCAGAGTGCAGAACACATTCGGCACTCTGACAATCCAACGTCTCAACACAATGGTGCCAGGACATATTTTACTGCTTTTTGTGGGGGCTGTCCACCCCCACCTAAGGATTCTCAACTCCAGGGGGTGCATGCTGGGGGTAAATGCAGTAAAATAAAAGGTTTAGGCCAGGTGCAATAAAAATCACACCAGCGCCTGGCCCCGAACCCAGAACCTCAGTCATCCCAGCCAATAGCCAATCCCTGACAACATGGCGCAGCTCGACAAGCAACCGCAGTGCCACTCCCCCACAGCCTCTCACCCCTCCCAACCCACGCCACTCATGCTTGTCTTACACCCCGTGTGTGTACACATAGTGACATCCTGTCACCTTGTTCACCCACCCCTCATTCGGTCACCCTACCTGTCCATTGCCATGAGTTGATTGTGCGGGAAGGTGTCGCCATAATGGACAGAGCCCTTCCTCATGTGCCCACTTCACAGGTTACCTGGACTGGGATATTATACTGATTAACAAAACTGTTGATCAAGCATGGAATTATTCAAAGAAACCATACATAAACTTGAAAAATAATTTTCGTGTAAAGAAAAATATAACTCCAAAGGAAAATATCTGTATGGTTAACAGCTGAGGTCAAACAGCAAATTAAAACTAAGGAAAAACCATTTAAAAAGTTCAGAGCTGACTTGTTGGAAACCAACTATCAGGCATATAGAATGTAACTGAAGCTTCTTAAATCAATGATAAGGTCTGCTAAGTATAAAATTGAATTTAAAATTGTCCATGATAAAGATAACAAAACACTATTCCTTACATAAATAATTACAACACAAACTCATCAAGGGCAAGTGGGCCTCTATTACACAATGGGTTAACCATTCCCAATGATGTGGAAGCTGCTGATATCTTTATGACATACTTCTGTTCAGTATTCTCAGTTGGGGTACAATTAATAATAAACTGAGTTGTGGAGCCTTTAAAAATAATTTTCATTTTCTGAAGATGAAGTTATGAAGGCATTAACAGGAATCAGAAATAATTCCAGTCCAGGGCCAGACAATATATATCCCAGATTTCTGAGAGAAATAGCTAAACAACTTGTACACCCACAAATTATTATTTTCAATATATCACATAGCCAGGTATTGTGCCTGATGACTGGTGCACTGCAACAGTTATACCCATTTTAAAAAGGAAATTGTGTTGGTGTAGAGAACTATAAGCCCATCAGCCATATATCCATTTGTTGTAAGGTCATGGAGAAACTAATTAAAATTGAATAGATATGAAGGTTGTAAATCTCAGGCTGAATGATAACAGTCAACATGGGTTCAATAATGGATTTTCAACTGCTACAAATTTAATGACTTTTTACCATCATGTCAATTGTAGCCTAGATATAGGTAAACCCTTTGATGTCATTTTGTTAGATTTTTAAAGGCATTTGACATCGTCCCTCATGACACCTTAATAAACAAACTGCTGAATGTTGGATTCAGTCCGATTTTAGTTAAATGGATTCAAAATTGGCTATTAAATCATGAGCAGTGTGTAAAATCAATGGATCCATATCAGATGAATGTATCTTCAGTAGTGGGGTTCCTCAGGGGTGCTGTCTTGGGGCCACTCTGTTTGAGTATATTTGTGGCTGACATGAACTCTCAAGTAACAAACCCCATTATAAATTATGCAAATGGCGAGAGTCATGTGTGGAGCGTGGATTCATTTTCTAAGCGTTTATCACTTACCAGTAATTTATTAAACATTGAAAAATGGGCCATATTGAATGGAATGACCTTTAATGTGGACCAACATGCGAGTTATACATTATGGTAAGAATCATTCAAAACATTCATACTTCCTAAATAACTTACCTATTTTTAATTGTTGAATTAGAACAAGATCTCAGTATTTTGTAAATAATAATTTAACAGTGTCCGATCATTGTAAAACTATTACAAAAAGTTGGAGTTATGATAAAGAGGATTAAGCACTCCTTTATTTCTTGATCTGAACAATGCTTGCTACCCCTGTACAGGAGTTATATCCAACCCTATCTAGATTATGGATCCCTTTTGAGTCCTTACTTTAGGGACATTGCATTAGTTGAGAGGTTCAGAAATTTATCACCAAATTGGTACCTCATCTGAAAAATAAAATCTACCAAGATAGACTAATAAAGGAAACACAACTATTTTCTTTACAAGAGTGGAGGAAAAGTGGTGACCTTCTGCTCATGTACAAAATCTTTATTTCAACTGTGCTGGCAACCGAATGTGGTCGAAATTAAACCCAAGAGACAATAATTTGCGAACTCATAACAAGCAACTTGTTGTACCATGGGTTAATACCACCAGGAGGGATAATTTTTTACAGTGCATAGAGCAAATGCTTGGAATAGGTTGCCACAAGAGTTAGATGACAAAAGTCAACACTTGGGTTCAAAACAGGCCTCAATAAACTATTGATAACTAATAGAGTCTTGGTTTAATTCTGATCCATTTGGGTGAGGGACAATCCTGATGGAATAACTTGAGCCTACTCTTGTCCTTGCCACCCAATAAACCCATTAAACACAGATGGTCACTTACTGTAAGTGCCCTGGCATCTGCTGACTGATCTCCTGTCTACTTTGTCCAAAACATTGACACAGACCTCTCACATTTCACTGCCACCCTCACTTGCTCCTGGGCACCACCCCCCTCACAAGAACCAGAGTGAAACATTACTCCAACCCTAGATTATACTCAACTTCATTGAGCTAGCAAATCTAGGGACCTTGCATGGGCCCTCTTTAAGGCCTCCCACTCTGATTCTGACCATCTGCACTGCAGGTCCCTTAGAAATCTTGCACAAAGGCTATCTGAGTAGTCAAGGCACACCACTTCCAAATTCAACTGGCAATCCAACCTAAACTCTCTCCAATTTTCTGAAAGTAATCCACTCCCATTTCAAACGACCATTCACAACCCCCACCCCAAGAAACTGGCTTACTGGTCTCTAACCACTTTGCTATAACCTTCCCTATTTAAACAAGTTCTTCACAACCTGTGCAGTTCCCTGCCAGTCCTCAAACACTCCACACCCCAACCCACCTCTTCTGCTGGTTTCACTTCCCTCCTGTCTCCTCTCATGAAGTTTTCTTTCCCTTAAAGCTTCCCAAACCCTCAAAATGCAGCACAGATAGCTTGGACTCCAAACTCCTCCATATGTCTGTGCCTGGTATCTTCACACACTCACCCTCTTGAACCTCTCCTTCTCCCTCTGTGCAATCCCCTCACCTAGAAACCCCAAGGTACTCCCCTCCACAAAGGGGTGATCCATCATCTCTTGGAAACTATAGCCTTATCTCTCTCTCTCTCTCTACCCTTCCCTAGCAAAGTTACAAGAGTTGCTAGTCCACTCCAGACTACTTGACTACCTTTTCCTTCCTGTCCCCTTTCCAGTCAGGCTTCAGAAAAAAAACACTCCACAGTCACCTCCATCCTCAGTGTTACTGACTCTGTCATTACAAGGATGGGCCAGGGTTATGTCACAGCAGCCATTTTATTTATCTTGCTAAGGTGTTCAATTTGGTATCCACCCTCTTCCTTTGAACAAGCTGGCCTCATCAGTCTCTCTACTCCTGCAGTTAGGTGGTTCCACTCTTATATTACAACTTTCAGCAGTCTATTCAGGTGGGTGGTGCACTATTCTCCACCCCCATACTTGCAGGAGCCCCCAGCACCTCAACCTGGGCACCATACTATTTTCTATATTTCTCAATGAGCCTCTATCTGTGTCTCCTCCCATGTTCAAATGTATGCTGATGACACAGTCATCTATGTATCTGGTACCTCACATCTGGTTGCATCTCCTCACTCCACTGCAATTTCAATGTGCTACGCTGGTTCCATGCCAACCAGCTGAAAGTAAACACTAAGAAGACTGTGTCCATGACTTTTGACACTAACCAAAAGCTAGGAGGCTCTCACCTTCTCAGTCTCTTCCACCCTTGATGGTACCACACTGGAGGTAGTCCACAGTTACAAATACCTTGGCATGTGGCTTGATAGTAACCTGGACTTCTCAGCCCACATCAATGCTATACACTCTAAGCTTCACTCCAAATCAGGCATCCTTCACTGGAACAAGGATGGTCTCCCACCGAAGTCTATCAGCACCTGCTTGTCAAAATGATCCTACCCATTTTGACTATGTGGGCATAGTTTACCATGCAGCACCTCCCTCCATCCTCACCAGACTGAACACCATCTGTAATGCCTTCTGTCACTTTGCCTCAAGCTCTTCTCCCTGTGCCTATTACTGCTCCTTTTATTCCTCTCATTTCATTGTCCCCCACCTTCGCATCACCATTCCAACTGCTCAGCCCTCATTGGTAAATACTGGTTTGCCTCTCTCCCTCCTAGCTATCGTCCATCTTTTCACTTCCACTCCTCCTTTTACCCCTTCTCACTAGACACTCCCCTCCTTCTCTATCCCTCACTACCACTCTCATGCTGGTAAGGCTGTTTCTCATACCACTCCCCTCCCTTTGGAACCAGTTCCCTCTCTTTTCACCAAGCCCAATCTCTACTATCCCTAAAGTGGCTACAAAAGCCCACTTCCCCTTCTTGCACCTGCAACCTCCCCAACCATCTCTCCTCTTGGTCCTCTGACCCCACTTCTCCTCTTCTCTGCTAACCCTACCTCTCATATGTTTGAGACAGCCACTTCACAGACTTTAAACCCCCTAGTTTTGGTAGATATTTAAATTGAACATTGGGAGAGCATTCTGTTGGTGTGAGGGGTGTGTTAATTATGAGTATTAAGAGTGTGAAGTGTATGATTTGGTTGGTATGAATGGTGTGAAATATCTAAAGTAATTGTTAATTTAAGTGGGAGGTTGGGATGGTTGTAATGAGTATTGTGGTAACCATCAGTCAGGATGTGCTGGGGATACTAACTTATAAGGTACAACAACTCAGCAGCCCACATGTGATTCCTTCATCCCTTCAAGCTCCTCTCACTACTTGCATAAACAAACAGAAGATGCAGGGCTTTGGGAATTGCTCCTGGGATGGGAAGGGCAGGGTACTGTATGAGTGGCTGCTGGGGAGTCATTGATTCAGTTGGTGAGGACCAGGAGGTGCCCTGGGGCAAAATAGAAGTTGAGAGAGATCTCACTTGTTTGATTCCCATACCCAAGGGCTCCACCTTTGTTAGTGGGCAGTGTGACAGGGTTGAATAAGGTTCTGTCACATTTGTTATGCAGAAACAGTTAAATGCAAATATCTGTTCTAGCCTTTCCTTATCTGTCTCTTGTCTGTCTGGTTGCACAACCCATTTTTCTTGTGAGACCTAGGAATTGATCATACTGATGGTCTCATGATTCTCTCCTCTTACTATCTCTCTGCCTTCACTTGCTGTTTCTGTCTTTTCTTTCCCTTAGCTATCTGTGGTTATAAAATATATATGAATCTGTAAGTGAAACTGGGAACCCTTGGTTTGAAAATGTATATAGTTATACTGATGAAATGATTGCAAAAGCTATTTGCAATCAGGGGTTAACCTGAGATGCAGTTTGTAAACTCTTTACAGAGCTGTCAACAAGAAGTCAGTTCTGGGACACCATGTACTGTTTTACTGCACCTGCAAGAAGGAAACTGACAAGAACATTCTGTTAACTTACAAGAACATTCTATGAGAAACAGGATTTCTTAACAAGTTCCCAAAGAAAGACATATAAAAGAGCAGCAATGGTTTGATAGAGACAAGGAGAGTGAGAGACTGAGAGACTGAAACTTGGAATTAAGAGATTCCCTCAGAAGAAGGACACAGTTTTCTCTGTTTGTCCTCCTTTGTAAATAGTTATACTCAATACTGTTTATTTTTTTTATGTTATTGGGAAAAATAAAATACTATTTATGAATCTTGACACTGCTCCTGGTTTCTATGCTTCTTGACCTGTGTCTCAATGACAGATGGTTTTAGAAGTGGGATTTATGCTATGCATACTCTAAGCCAGGAATTTTGTCTGTGGATACTTGTCCTGGAATCAGGAAGCATAGAAGAAAGTATGGTTTCTGCAGCAGCACATCCAAAGTGATTATTAGAAGAATGGCAGCCAAACTAGAAGAAGAAACAATAGTCCAAACTGGGACTGTACAGCCAGCACCAGTCACGGAAAATAATGAGCCGTCAGTGACAGAACCTGAAAACCTGACTGTCTTTTTCAAATGGTGATCTATGCAACAAAAGAGATGGATAAACAGGTAAAAGAAGAGATGCAGTGACAGTAACAGCAGAGAAAAGAAGAGGAGCAGTGGAGAAAAGAAAATGCAGTGACAGGAACATCAGAGAAAAGAGAGATGCAGCAACTGGATCAGCAGTGGCTGGATGCCTTCAAGCTATCAAAGTCTGACGTTCTGGCACAGGTCAAGCAGAACAACAAAACACCAACAACTTAAAAACCTTAAATTTACAAAGTTGTGTCCATCAGATGATATCGAAGCATACGTGACAACTTTTGAAAGGGTTGCTGTTGCCTGCTAGTGGCCAAAGCAGCACTGGGCAATCAGACTGGTACTTTACCCGACAGGAAAGCCAACTTGCCTACAGCAATATGAAAACAGCATGGTCAGAAAACATAACCTGGTGAAAAGAGAGGACCTGAAAAGATATGACATCTCAGGAGAGACCTACAGGCAGAGAGTTTGGTCTCTGAGATACAACCAGTCGACAATCCTCGAGAAGCCTTCACCAATTCAACGAACTCCTTATGAAATGGCTACAAACAGTGGTCAAAAATTCCCGAAGATCATTGAAACATTTGAAATGGAGCAGTTCCTCAACATCCTACCTCAGACATGCAGCTTTAGGTAGCATAACACCGACCAGAAAGCGGGGAAAAGGCTGTTTCTTTGGCTTTAGACTACCAAATGGCCAGACAGATGCCACAGCAGCAGGTAACACCCAAGCACTGGTAAGATACTCTTTTCCCATTTAAACACCAAGTCTGATAAGAATTCTGGTGGGGTAACAAATCTGCACCCAAGACTTTATTTGCTCTACCTGTAATAAGCCAGGTCATATTGCAAGAAATTGCCGATTAACAAGAGTGACATTGAGAAGATTTGTCCTTAGCAAATTGGGGCAAGTACTTAACAGCTGTGAAGGTGTGAGATAAGACTGTGAAGGGACTTATAGATTCAGGAGGCAGACAGATCCTACTGCATATTGAAGTACTGGGAAAATATTGTTGTCCAAAGGACCAGGTACTGATGCCATCTGCATCCACGAGGACACTCAATACTATCCCACCAGTCAAGTGACCCTGAATATTAATGTGTAGCACCAAATGAAAGTGGGGTAGTACCCAAATTACCTGTACCCATGATTATTTGAAATGACTGTCCAGGGTTTACTGAATTGATCTCAGAGGAACTGAACCCTGCAGTTTCAGCAGCAGTGATAACAACAGCACAGGCAAAGAAAATTTCAGATGATGAGGACACTTTTCCTTTCAGTGTCTTTGATGTAGATTTGTTTGAGCCCAAGTCCAAGATCTGAAGTGCAGGAAAGAAAGAAGATGCCTGAAACAACAGTGGCAACAAAAGGCTGATGGACATAAGACATTAAAATAAGAAACTGCTGAATCTAAAACTGAGAACTGATTGTGATTTGTTTCAGAGCAAACTAACAATGCTTCTCCAAGGTTATTTTAAGCAGGTGGAAGTGAAACAAAAACAGGGTGAATCAATGATTAAAATATGTAATGGATTACTGTACAAGTTTGTGTTAAAACTGAGACACAGGAACAGATACAATTGGTTTTATCACAAATGTATACATCTGAGTTGTTACAGATAGCACTTGATAGTCCTATGGTTTGTCACTCAGGGAGGGATCGCACCTTGCCAGATTGCTGTACAGATTTTACTGGCTTGGAATTCATGAAAATGTTGCTACCTATTGGAGGTATTGTGCTGAATGTCGAAAAGTAACCCCAGTGATTAAAAAGAACAAGGTTCCCCTGGTGCCCATACCCCTGATAGATGTGCCTTTTGAGAGAATTGCAATGGATGTGGTTGGCCCTTTGACAAAGTATAAAGGTAATCAGTTCATTTTGATAGTATGTGACTATGCTACTCGATATCCAGTGGCAGTTCCAATGTATACTGTCACATCTCTCAAAAGTGGCAGCAGAGCTTACCAAAATGTTCAGCAGGATTGGCATACCTAAAGAGATTATTACTGATCAGAGTAGTAATTTTGGTGCTGCATTGCTTAATGACCTGTACCGACTACTAGGTATCTGCCATAAGAACCCCTGCTTATCACCCTCAGATAGACGGCCTTAAGTGTTTTAATCAAACCCAAAAATATTAAAAGGTTTTAAAAGGTGAAGGAAAGACTGAGACCAGTACTTAACTTAACTGCTTTTTGCTTACAGCGAAGTGTCACAAGCCTCAACAGGTTTTCACCATTTGAAATGTTGTATGGTAGAGAACCTAGAGGGCCACTAGATGTAATAAAAGAAACATGGGAAGATAACTCCAATCAGAAACAAACTTTTACATCTTATATGTGTACCCTGAGAACGAAGCTGGCAAACTATGTTGAAATCACCTACAGTAATCCGGAAGAGGCCCAAAACCAGCAGAAGATGTATTATGATCATGGGGTAAAAGAAAAAGTTTTTGAGCCAGATGAAAAGGTCTTGCTACTGTTATCCACTACAGAAAATAAACTGTTACTGAATTGGCATTGGCTTTATAAAGTGCTTAAATGTACTGGCACATTTAACTGTGAGACTGACATGGGTAACAGAAAATATGAAGTATCACCACTGGATTCAGACCAGACCTGGGTTTGAATCCACAGCTTCCACTTGCATATTGTGTGACCCTGAGCAAGTCACTTAACCTCCTTGTGCCCCAGGTCGCTCCTGTAAAAAAGCTTTCAGCTTAGTGTGCTATACCTGGTTAAACAACTAAATAAAAAAAAAACACTGAAAAGTGGCAAGCAATAATGGGTCTATGGACCTATCTGTATTAACCTATGAACCTATTGAGACCCCTGATTGGACAAATCCTATTAAGATGTATCTTGCTAACCTCCTCAAGAAATAGGTTGAAAAAACACCAAAAGCTGTTTTGCTGGTTTTACTAAAAACTGATAAAGAAGATACTGATGTATCTTATGATGAGACTAGAACAAACTGTAACTACTGATGCTGTAAAGATGAATGTTTCCTTAACCATGGGCAGACTGGATGGGCCTTGCGGTCCTTATCTGCCGTCAACTTCTATGTTTCTATGTTCCTATGTAACCTTTGAACAAACCACAGACATTTATAACTTGCTAAAGACATTTAACAATACTTTTACCACAGTACCAGGCTGAGCAAAAGGGGTTGAGCATGTAATAGTGACAAGGAATTCTCCCTTATTAGACAAAAGACATGGGACCTGATTCCAGGATCGCTACACCAGCGTACGGCGAGATACGCCAAACCTCATGGCATATCTCGCACGCCTACTCCATCAAGTACGCCCATCCTTGATTCTAAGAGGTGCCTTGCATCATGGTGTATGCAGGCTGCGACAATCACGATTCTGACACCAGCTATGCCGCATACGTATACGCCGGATAAACCGCGGTTACAACAACAACTTTTTCCCAATTCCAGGAAGGAGGCTATCATAACCCACAATTGCAATTCCCAGAGCCACAGTGGTGTAGGAACTTCAACATCGAGCTGCCCTAAGTGGCATCCAATGGCTGGCACTGTTGGAAAGCATACGCAGAGCCCCAGCAATGGTGCCATAAGGACCCCCAATCCTCTCAAGCACACCCTGCCCCAACCACCGATTGTCAGGGACCCTGGGGTCCAATTCTGGTGTGCCCTCCAATGCCAGTGCTATGTATCCTGCCCCCATGCCCCCAGGTGTGCGCCAAGGTGGTTCAGGGTGGGGACGTCTTCAGGAGGCCGCCAGCCACAAGTTGTGACATGTGATCAGATACACCATGCATGGGCTGCCACCACACGCATGGCATATCTCACATATCACAAGTTTATTTATTTATTTATTTATTAGAACATCAGTTTAACAACCTTTGAGCCAGAGGCTAATTTACAAAGGTACCTCGTCACAGTGAGGACAAAACAGTGCAGGAAACAAACATCAAGGCAGACAAAAATCTGAGAACATTTAGGAAGCAGCCAAAAATACAGGCATTTTCAAACACAGTATACAAACAGGCTTACATGTGCACTTTACAGAGTAGACAATATACAGTAGTTACATGGAGATGATTCAGTGGGAAGAATAAAGGTAAGGCTGTGTGGGAGACATCAGAAGAGGGGTGTGGGAAGATAGTAGCAAGTAAAGGTAGAGCTGGACAGAAGGTCAGAGAGCAGCTCAGTGAGCCTTGTCTGGGAGGATAGGAGGAGGCTTGTCTGGGAGGATAGGAGGAGGCTTAGAGGCAAGTACTGGCATGTTGAGAGCAGGTGATTTCCAAGACTGTTTTGAAGCACGATAACCAGGCGGCATCAGTGACCCGGCGGGAGGGACGTTATACCAACAGGGGCTCTGTAGTGCTCTCAAGTGCTTAGATTCTGCTGCTTCTGGAATGTGGCATAGGCCCCTGATGAGGGGCAAATGGTGTAACTCGCAACTGTGTGAAAGTTACACCATTCATCTTGGAATCATTCCCCACAGATTACCAAAGCAGTTCAGAGCAGATATGGTTAAGGAAATAGAAAAATTAAAGAATTGGGTATCATAGAAGAGTAAAGAAGTGCTTGGTCATTACTAATGGTAATTGTAAACAAAAAGAAAGGGGTATAAGAATCTACCTTGATTTTAGGAAACTTAATCAAGTGTCAGAATTTGACAGTTATCCTATGCCCTGAATAGATGATTTGGTGAACAGACTGGAAGTGGCAAGTACATCAGTACCCTCGATCTCACCAGGAGTTACAGGTAAATCCCCTAGCTAAAAGTCCAGAGACAAAAACTGCATTTGCCACTCCTATAGTATTCGGTCTGTTTACCACCATGCCAATTGGTTTACATGGTACACCATTACATTCCAGTGGTACATGGACGTAATTTTATCCCTCACAATATTTATTGTGCTGCATACCTGGATGATGTCTTGGTGTACAGTCCAGACTGGAAAAGCCACCTGGAACACCTAAGAGCAGTTATCCAATTGAGCAAGCAGGAAGGTCTGACAATTAAGCCTACCAAGTATGCATTTGGCATGCAGGAAACCTGATATTTGGGCTATGTTTTGGGAAATGGAGAAGTCAAACCAGAGGTTTCCAAGACAGAAGCTGTGTTAACTGCCCAGCCCCAAAACCAAGAAACGTGTCAGGCCATTTTGGGCTGGCTAGTTATTATCAGAAATTTGTTCCCAGCTTTGCTGAGTTAGCTACTCCTCACTTAACTCATGAAAAAAGGTTCCTGAATAATGTGAAATTGACCCCAGAGTGTGATGAGGCTTTTCAGAGTGATTAAGGCTGCATTATGTTCAGCCCCTGTTTTAGAAGCCCAGACTTTGAGAAACCATTTTTATTAGAAACAGATGCATCAGAAGGTAGGCCTAGGTGCAGTCTTGAGTCAGCATACAGATGAGAAAAAAGCATCCTATTCTTTACATATGTAGGAAATTGCATGACAGAGAAAAAGATACTCCCCAGTGAAAAGGAATGCCTTGTGGCAAAGTGGGCCATCCTCTCAGGATGGATGCTGACACATCACTGCCTCCATCTTTATTGACCTGGCAAGGCTTTCAAATCTGACTCACTCTCTTCTCTGACAAAACTTGCTGAGCTAGCCTATCTGGCTAGGCCATCTTGTTCCTCCTACCTCCTGGTAGATCCCAAGCTGTCCGTATCAGAGCGTCCATGTCAGACCCCCTCCCAATCATGTCAGGAGTGCCTCAAGGATCTGTCTAGGCCCCTCCTATTCACAGTCTTTCTAAATGATCTGCCCTCCACCTGCACACACTCCGCCATCCATATATGCATAGATGACGCTGATGCTATCACGCATCCGTCCTACCCTCTGAAGTTAACGTTCAGACTTCACACGCATCATCACAGTCCAGCACTGGCTCTGCTCAAATAACCACCGCCTAAATGCTAGAAAACAGTCTCCTTAACCTTTGGGATGAGGCAGAAAATTTCTAGGCTCCTTCACAGTTAGTTTTTACTTCCCTGGAAGGTCCCCACTGAGGTCCCTGCACCACCTTCAAAATACCTCGGTGTCTGGCTTGACCAACACCTCAACTCCGCACATATTGACTCCTTACTTAGGAAGCTGCACCCAAGGCTTGGTGCACTTTACCGTATCGTGACAACATTTCTTTACTTATAATTGTTTTGGGCTGTTGAAAATTTAAAACATAGTGGTGAAATTGCAGTATAATGTGGGGAGTGGTGCAATGCAGTGGCTGTGGGGCAGCCATATTCAGGCAGACCTTCTGGACACTGAGGTGCTGCCCTATCTGCATGCATCTCTCTGGACTGTGGGATGAGGTAGCCAGACTCAGAGCGGAAGTAAACTGGGTCAGTAGTAGCATCACCCCTATCCAGAGACCACCCAGTCCAATGCAACTGCCTCAAGGATGCCAAGAATGAGGAGCAGTTGGATGACAGTGGGCTCAGGGAGGTTAGAGCGTCAGGCAGAGGCATCCCAGATCCTATTCTGCTCAAGAACTCATATGCCACACTGGCAAATGAGGACAACCAAATAGAGGTACCCAGAGAAGTGAAAGGAATGGATGTGGAGGTTAGCCAAGGAGGTGACCTCATCGGGAAAAGCAGTGAACCCCAGAGGAAGAGGAAGTGAATCCTGGTGGGGACTCCATCATAAGAGGGATCCAGCTAGGAACACAATAGGGGAGGACAGGGAGGTGAGGTGCCTACCAGGTGCCACAGCATGGAGGATGGAAGGAAGATCCTGGGGATCACTGGGAAGGCAAGACAGGAGGGTGAGCTGGATGTCATTATCCACCTAGGTACTAATGACCTGGCAAATAGGGAGCAAAGGAAGTTCAGGAAGAGTTTAGGAAATTGGGGAGGGGTCTCAAGCAAGTAGCTACTTCTGTCATTTTCTCAGTACTACCTATGAGACAAGGGAGAGCATAGGAGTGCATGCACTAGAAATTTAACTCATGGTTGAAGAACTGGTGCTGTGAGGAAGGGTTTGGATTTCATTTGGTGACTGGGGACCCACCTGGAGGATGGAGGCTTGTTCAAGCCTGATGGCCTGCATCCATCCTGGAGGGAATCAAGCACTCAATGATAAGTTTAAATGCTACATTGACAAGCATTTAAACTAGTAAAGGAAGTGGCAGCCTGCAAGGAGGGTATCTACTGCCACCCCCACAGCTAGCAGTGGAACCAGTGAACCAGGAGGTAGCTATCTCTGCAAAGCAGTGTGCAAAGATGGAGATTAGTGTCCAAGAGGTGGATAGGCAGAAAAGGGCAAAATTCAGCAGAAGGGCAGATAGCAAGGAGAACCAGGGATAAAGGACAACCAAGGAAGGGGCTGGAGTAGAACAGTGAAACAGTCTAGGGAGGTCAAATCATGGAAAGCCATGTGTGCAAATGCCAGGAGCCTTAGCAACAAGATGGAAGATCTGGAGGCTGTCACGGTGCAGTCAGACCTGGACATTGTGGCCATCACTGAAACCTGGTGTAATGATAACCACAACTGGGAGATGGTCATACCTGGCTACAACATATTCAGAAGAGACAGAGCAGGCAGGAAGGAGGAGGAGTGGCACTGTATGTGAAAAATGAACTAAGGGCCACAGAGATCCAGGAGGAACAAAATGGGGAGAGATACTGTGGGTTAAGCTGGAAGGAAAATGGGAACAGCCATCCGCACAGGTGTGGTCTATAGACCACCAGCCCAGGAGGAAGAAACAGATAGGGAGTTGATGCTAGCCATCCAAAGGATGGCAGACAAGGGTGAGGTAGTACTGGTTGGAGACTTCAATATTCCAGACGTGGACTGGAGCATCCCAGCAGCAGCATCAACTAGGAGCAGATTTATCCTGGACTCTCTTCAGGGTGCCTTCTCAAGCAACTGGTCATGGGACCAACTCGGCAGAAGGCAATACTGGACCTTGTGCTCACAAACAGGGACAGGTGATGGGGGTAACAGTGGGGAGCACCTGGGGAACAGTGACCACCAGTCATTGTGGTTTGAAATCACAAAAGAGCAGAACCAAACCACACAAAACACGATCCTGGATTTAGGGGGCAGACTTTGGGAAAATGGGAGATAATTGAAAAGAGGCATTAAGGGAATGGGACAGGAATCAGGGGTTGAGGAACAGTGGGCAGTATTTAAAATGGGATTACAAGAACAACAGAATTATGCATTAAGCAGGTTAGCAAAAGGAAAAGGAAGAGGAGACCATTATGGTTTTCCAAAGAGGTAGCAAAGAAAGTGAAAGCCAAAAGATTGCATTCAGGCAATACAAAAGACACAGGCAGAAGGGATGGGAGAAGTACCAGGAGAAGCAAAGGGAGGCGGGAGGTCAGTAAGGAAGCCAAAGCTCAGACAGAAGAGCGCATTGCAAAATCAGTGGGTAGAGGACAAAACCTTTTACAGATACATAAGTGAAAAAGAAAACAAAGAGAGGGATAGTGAGACTGAAGGGGAGGATGGGGGCCACGTGGAGGATGACAACAGTAAAGCTGACATATTGAACAGGTATTTCTGCTCAGTCTTTACTGAGGAAGAGGAGGGTAATGGTTCTGAAGGCAGTACAAGGGTGAGAATGGTGCAGAAATGGACACAAGTCCCTTTACACAAGAAAGGGTCCTGAAGGAACTGGAAGTAATAAGAGTTGATAAAGCAATGGGTCCAGATGGGCGCACCCCAGGGTCCTTAAAGAACTAAGAGGTGGTGGCTGAACCTCTGGCTATCCTGTTTAGCCGATCACTGGAAACAGGGAGGTACCCAAAGACTGGAGGACTGCAGATGTAGTCCCCTTATACAAAAGCGAACAAAGAGGAAGCAGGGAACTACAGACCAGTCAGCCTCACCTCGGTAGTGGGGAAGAACATGGAAGCACTGCTGAAGGAGAGATTGGTGGAACATCTGGTTGTCAATGGACTACAGGACCCAAGGCAGCATGGTTTCACCAGGGGAGGTCATGTCAGACCAACCTCATTGAATTTTTTGACTGGGTGACTAGAGAGGTGGATCAGGGGAGGGCAGTGGACATGGCCTATCTGGACTTCAGCAAGGCCTTTGACACTGTGCCACACAGAAGACTATTACACAAACTGGGGAATATGGGTGTGGGCGGGACAGTAGTGTGGTGGGTAGGTAACTGGCTGGGTGGCAGGACACAGAGGTGGTGGTAAATAGCTGTCACTCAACAGAGGGAAGAGTGACCAGTGGGGTACCACAGGGATCAGTGCTGGGACGGTCCTATTCAACATCTTCATCAGTGACATTGCACAGGACCTAGAAGGCAAAATTTCACTGTTCGCTGATGACACAAAGCTCTGTAACAGAGTAGACACACCAGAGGGTGTAGACAGAATGAGAAGGACCTGCAGAAACTTGAAGAATGGTCAGGGGTTTGGCAGTTGAAATTCAATGCAAAGAAGTGCAAGATAATGCATAAGGGCACAAAAACCCTGGCACAATATATCAGTTGGGGGTGAGGATATAACATGCACCAAGCAGGAAAGGGATCTTGGGGTTATCATCTCTGATGACCTCAAGGCAGGAAACAGTGTGACAAGGCAGCAGGTAAAGCAAATAGGATGCTGGGATGTATAGGCAGGGGCATCACCAGCAGGAAAGGGAGGTCATAATTCCGCTATACAAGACACTAGTGAGGCCCCACCTGGAGTACAGTGTACAGTTCTGGAGACCATACCTACGTAAGGACATAGACAGGGTAGAGAAGGTTCAGAGGAGAGGCAACAAAGATGGTGCATGGATTGCATCACAAGTCCTATGAAGACAGGTTGAAGAAACTGAACATGTACTCCCTGGAGGAGAGTAGGGAGAGGGGATATGATAGAGACATACAAGTATCTTACAGGGAGGAACAGGGTGCAGGAATACACTATTTTAAGCGAAAAGATGTTCCAGGACTAGAGGGCATGGGATGAAGTTGGAGGAGACGATTCAGAGGAAACATGAGGAAGAATTTCTTCACAGAACAGGTGGTGAACAAGTGGAACACCCTGCCAGAGGAAGTGGTGGGGGCTGAGACAATCATGGGATTTAAGAATGCATGGGATAGACATAAAGGAATTCTGGAGGTCAGGGTAGGGGCAGCAGACTTCTAGGAAAACATAAACTGAATTTACAAGCTCAAATGGGCAGACTGAGTTGGCCATAGGCCCTTATCTGCCGACACTGTCTATGTATCTATGTAACATACCCTTCCAGCCAGGAAGGTCTATATAAATAAAATGATCCTCCCAGTCCTCGATTAGGGGATGTAGTCTACAGTGCCATTAAAGATCACATTAGCTAGGCTGGACCCTCTCTTCCACTCTTTTGCCACTTCACCCTAAACAGCCCCTACTCCACACACCACTGTGCCCTATATCAAGCAATGTACCTCACCTCCTTGACTATCGCGGAGGCGGCTAACTCACTGTGCAAAATTGCAGTAAGCATTGGTCTCAGCGGATCACTACCTCTCCAACATCTTAACAAACCCTAGCGCAAAATCATACACGCTCAGAAACTCAGACTCCAGGTCCCTAGCTGTCCTATACCGATCTACCTCCACTGGGCAATCAGGGTTCAGCTACCACATTCCCTAGCTAATGGAACTCCCTCCCAGCTAACATTCATCCTTCACCTCCCTGTCGCACCTAAACTCCATGCTCCAAGATCATTTCGTCCCTACCTGTGCTGAAGTCTAGGAGCCTACCAACTACTAGGCAACTCTCTCTGGGAATGTTAGCACTTAGCAAATTTGTAATTCATCAGTATCTAACTATTGTCCACTTGCCTGTCCACTGCCTTATACTGTATCTCGAATTGCTCAAAACTTAATTTTGTTGTACACTTGCTGTATGTGACTGTGCTACCAACTGCCACACTCAATCCTGTATAGTGGTTTCTGAAACAAATGTTAATGATCTTCCACAATGTATTCACTTGTCAATCCTGACTTCAAGTGCTTTCTCATACTTTACTTACTGTGATTAGCAATTTGTCTCTCTCAAGCTACTACTGACATGTAACCAGATCCTAATGTTAATATTTCTCCCTCTATATTTTCTTGTCTATACTGTGTAAACTGTTCTCCTATGTTCTCCCTCCCCAAGACGCATCTGTAATCGAGCAGTACTCTGCTCAGTATACCTTCCTGGTAAAACGCTTAAATGAATAAATAAGTTTTACTTACTAGGAGCTAAAGTTGTACTTGTAACAGATCACAATCCTCTCTGTTGGCTGAAACCAAATGAAGGATAAAATCCTAGAATCACATGTCGGTACCTGGCTACTGACTATTTAAATTTAAAGTGATGCACACATCTGGGAAAGAGAATGTCAATGCTGATTTTCTGTCAAGATATGGATCACAATTATTGAGAATGCCGAAGGTTGAAAAAACAAAATGTGAGTTTTAACTTCTCTGTTTGCTATATTGCATATGCACTGAACTGAAAAGGTTTCAAGATAATGTTACAACAGAATTAATAAAAGTTTTGGAAACCTGTTTTGTAAACCAGGTTTCCTCTTATAGAAGGAGTATGTGACAGGGTTGAATAAGGTCCTGACCCATTTGTTATGCAGAAAGAGTTAAATGCAAGAATCTGTTCTAGTCTCTTCTTTTCTGTCTCTTGTCTGTCTGGTTGTGCATCCAGATTTTCTTGTGAGACCTAGGAACTGATCTTTCTGATGGCCTCTCACTATCTTTCTGCCTTCACTTGCTGTTTCTTTATTTTTCTTCCCCATTTGGGTATCTGCAGTTATAAAAATATATGTGAATCTGTATGTGAAACTGGGATCCCTTGGTTTGAAAATCATAGAATCATAGAAACTGGATAACAGAAAAAGACCATACTGGTCCATCTGGTCTGCCCTTACCTCCCTATTCATACCTCCTTCGATGTTCCTCTCTAAATGTATATAGTTAGAGTGCTGAACTGTTTGCAAATAGCTATTTGCAGTTTGAGGATTAACCTGAGAGGTAATAGCAAACTCTTTGCAGAGCAGTCAGCAAGAGGTCATTTCTGGGACACCATGTACTCTTTTACTGCACCTGCAATGTACAAAACTGAAAAGAACATTCTATAAACTTACAAGAACATTCTGTGAGAAGCAGACTCTTTATCAAGTTCCCAGACAAAGACTTATAAAAGAGCAGCAATGCTTTTGCTAGAGAGACAAGGAGAGTGAGAGACTGAGAGACTGAAACTTGGAATTAGGAGATACCCTCTGAAGAAGGACCTAGTTTTCTCTGTTTGTACTGCCTTTGTAAATAGTTATACTGAATATTTTTTATGATGCTGTTATTGAGCAAATCAAACTTTATTTGCAAATTTTGAAACTGCTCCTGGTTTCCTATGCTTCCTGACATTTGCCTCATCGAGAGGCAGAGGCTGATTCAGCAGTCTCCTTTCATCCTACTCAGGCTGTGCTTTGCAATGCCAGGTTGATAAGGAACAACACTGCTTTAATAGTGGACTTGATCTCCTCAGTAGATCAGGCTTGCATCACAGAGACCTGGCTTGATACATATTCTTCCCATTTTAGAGGCAGTGTTGTTGGCGGCACTCTGTGATATACACTCCGAGGAAGGAATGCAGAGGTGGGGTGTGGCAATTTTTTTATAGCCAGTCTGGGCCTCATGGTGCTACCAGTGAGTTCTAGCAGGTCATTTAAGTGTGCTGCTGTCTGAGGGGGTCCTGGTGCAGGCTACAGGATCTTTCTGATCTTCTGTCCACCAGGTGGGAGAGGGAGTTCCTGTGGGAATTCAGAGGCGTTGTCGCTGGCCTGGTGTTGGACTCCTAAAGGTTATTTCTGAGGGACTTCAAATGCCTGGGCTAATGACAGACTCTTATCCTTTGGACATGATTTCCTGTGGAGTATGGAAAATCTGGGTCTGTCTCAAGTTGTAACCTCAGTGACCTACTCGCATGGTCACACATTGGACTTGGTGTTCAGAGAAGGCACTGGTAGCCTATGATATGGTCACTGGTGCAGCCTTTGATTTGATTGCATCTGTCCATGTCTGATCTTTTCTACTCACTGAAGGCCCCCATTAGTTTGACTGGGAGTTTAGGGAGTTAAATATAAGGGTTGGAGGTTGGAGTGACACTGAAGGAGGTCTGGACTGATGGAGGACAAATTTGCCCTGAGGTCATATTATGGTGACTATCAGGGGCAATCTCCAGAAAGAAGGCAGATTTTTTATCAGAGGAGGTTACTGCAGCAAGGAACAGATCAGCTCAGCTCTTTCGCACAGTGGATGGGCTGCTACATCTAGCCTTCCTCCAGGCAGGAGGTGCAGACTGAAGCACAAGGTGTGAAAAGTTTGCTCTATTCTTTGCTGACAAAGTGTCCTCTATCTGAACTGAGATCTATTCAACCACCACCCAAATATGTATACCCTTGAGGAAAGGAGGGAGAGAGGACATGATAGAAACTTTTACTTACCTCAAGGGAATAAAAAAGTCCAAGAGGGTGGCATCTTTCAGAAAAGAGATGTGCAAGAACAAGGGGACAGAATTTGAAGATGGGGGACTGCTCAGAGGTAATGTCAAAGTATTTTCACAGAGAGGGTTGTGGATGCATGGAATAGCCTCCTGAGGAGGTCGTGAGTCAAGAACAGTGGGGGAATTCAAGAATGCATGGGACAGACATAAGGCAGTCCTAGTGGGGGTAGGGAGGAAGTAAGTTGTTGGTTAACTAGGATCTGCAGCTTATCTGTTATGCAGAAAAATGGGCAGACTAGGTGGGCCAAGCGGTCCTTATCTGCAGTCAAATTCTATGTTTCTATGTTTTTATGTAAAGGGCTTGTAGGATTTAGCCTGAGGTGTGCTGGGACATCCTCTTGTATGAACTGAGTTTGACCTAGTTGAAATGGAGGAGGTGATTGCCATAGTCTCAAGGCAGCAATCAACACATTGTGATCTTAATCCAGCCCCAACCTGACATTTGGTTGAATGTGTGGACCTGATAGGATCTGTAGTTGCTGGGATTGTCCAGAGTTCTCTTGAGAGTGGGGTCTTTATTAAGGCATTGATAGAGGCCTTGGTAAAACCCTATTAAAGAAAGCCTCTTGGACCCAGAGTGACTCAGCAATTACAGACTGGTCTCTGACCTCCCATTTTTAGGAAGCTTATAGAGAAAGTGGTGGCCATCCAGCTTGAGATGCATCTTGCCTCCTCCACCACTTATGAGTGTTTGCAATCTGGGTTTAGATCCAGGCACAGCCCTGAGACCACACTAGTAAAGGTGCTAAATAACCTCCTAATGGTGAGAGATAAGGGAGAGCATACAGTATCATCTTAGTCCTCCTTGTCTCTCAGGGGCTTTTGACACCAGGGATCATGAGGTCTTGTTGGACCACCTGTGGAACTGGTGTGGACTAACCAGAAAATCATCAACTGGTTTAGGTCCTTTCCCACAGACAGAGTGCAGAGGGTGATGATAGGTTAGCCTTATCC
This sequence comes from Neoceratodus forsteri, assembly GCA_016271365.2. Lineage (NCBI taxonomy): Eukaryota > Metazoa > Chordata > Ceratodontiformes > Ceratodontidae > Neoceratodus > Neoceratodus forsteri. The sequence continues at coordinate 425,036,827 of CM057451.1, forward strand.
AGCCCAATGCCTCTATACTATGGAGTTCCACAGGGGTCAGTCTTGTTGATCTTGCTGTTCAAAGTGTATATGCTGCCATTGGGAAACATTATCAGGTGGTATGGGTTGTGTATTCATTGTTATACTGATGATACCCAACCGTACATGTCCTGTGCACCTGGAAACCAGACAGCGGCCTTAGTGTTTAACATCTGCCTAGAAGAGATTTAGAACTGGATGACTCACAATTGGCTAAGACTCAACCAGACAAGACAGAAGTACTGGTGGTGGATCCAGGTTGTTGCTGTGATAGAGGGGATTTGAAGATCCTCCTGGGCTGGTCCTGTGGGAGGCGTTCCCCTAGGCTCCGTCTGCCTGGGTTAAGGATCTGGGCATGGTCCTCAATGATGGCTTGACACTTTTAATGCTCAGGTGTTGGCCATCATCAAAAGCAATTTTACCATCTGGGAACATAGCCCAGATCCAAGACCTAATACCAGCTGAGGACCTGACCACCCTGGTACATGCCTTTGTCACATCCAGATTGGATTACTGCAATGCCCTGTAACTGAGATTATCCAGAGGCAACCTCAGCTGCCTGCAGTTGGTGCAGAATGCAATGGCAAGGTTGTTGACTGGGGCTTAAGATGCAACCATGTCATGCCTATCCTCTGGGAACTGCACTGGTTGCCAGTGAGGTGGAAGATTGCCTTCAATGTCAGATTACTGACTTATAAAGCATTGCATGGGGAGAATCAGCTTATCTGCAAGACCTCCTGGTTCATCATTGGCTTTCTGTTCCTCCAAGGGTTGCCTCCTTCTGGTTCCTAGGACAATATTGCTGCATTCAGGGGACCATGAGTTCTCAGTTGCTGCACCAACCCTATTGAACACATTGCTGAGACATCTAAGGAGTCATCCTCAGTGGAAACCTTTAAAAAAGGCTGAAAAACATTTTTATTCAATCAGGCATTTGCCTTCAGCTGAAGAGTGATAAACTGAATTGACTGCTGTTTATTTTGTTAAGGAATATTTAATTATGGAATGTTTTAGTGAATGATGGACTTGTTTAGTGATTTTAAATTATGTTTTGAGTATGTTATTTGATTGTGTGGATTGTTTTCTAATATTGTTATGCGATCTAAGCCCTGGGAAGAGGCGCTACACAAATAAAGTATCTATCTATCTATCTGTGCCCTCACACTCCTGCACCCTCTCTCTTTCAAGCGAGGTCTCACCTCATCCTAATTAAATCTGTCTTGATCCCTGGCTGCATACCTTTGTAAAATTTTAATGACACCTCCAGTATGTGCAGTTGTTTTCCATATACCTCTGTGTATTTCTGCTGCTATTTTGTTAACCACTGCATTGCACTTGCAATTACTGATATTGCACTTTATTTGCTATAACTGTCTATTTGATTTTATCCCTTTTCTCCTTCCCCGGTCACATCTGGAAATGAGCCTTGACTCAGTGTGCCTTTCCCAGTCACCAAACTTTTAAATAAATAAAATAAATAAACAAATAAATAAATAAACAAGTAAGTTAAAAGGTCTATCCTGAAGTTGATACACACCCAACTGGGAGACAGTGCAGTTCACATAGCACCTGTGTGATACACTACACTTATGTAGTGCCAGCAATAAACTAGTGGCCACATTCTGGACCCACTGCAGATAGTGCATCAGACTTCAAGATAACCCTGGGTAAAAGAGAATTGAAGGGAACAGACATCACCAAAGGTCCCCATACTCAAGTGTGGGCCTGGTCCCCATGTGCACTTTGAATGGAAAAACATTTTGGTTTTCTTAGTGTTTACTGTAGTATAGTGGATTATGTCACACTAATTTTGCTTTGTTCTAAACTGACATCTTTTCTTCATACAAATCCCATAATACCTTTCAGATTACATCAGAGGACTAGGCAGCAGTGAGAAGATTCAATTGCCTGCAGTGCATGTTAGAGTTTATATAAACTCTGATTTTTTCTTGTTCCACTTTCATCTATGAGCTACAGTATGTACAGGCTCAGAGAACAGTGTACCCCTGAGGAAAAGCAGACCTGGATATCTTCTGATCAGAGATTATAAAAGCTCTAATATGCACTGCAGGCTATTGAATCTCCACTGCTGTTTACTGCTCTGATGTCATCTGCAGGAGATTCTGGTATTGGTAATAAAAGATTATGTCAGCCTACAACTAACAAAATTAGTCTGATATATTCTACTATACTGCAGTAAACAGTAAGTAAACAAAAATGATTTTGCCCACAAAATGTACATTGGATCAGCCCCACACTTGAGTGTGGGCCTGCTGTGCTGACTGAACCCCTTTAAAATAGTCCAGTCTGGGTGTAACAAAAGCATGCAATAATGTGGACATGTCTACTGGTGCTAGATATTGCCATAGATATAGCCAGCCACATCAAGCACTAGGGAACAGGTCCTCCTAGGGTGTTCCAGGACAGCTTCCAGGTCCAGATGGTAAGAGAGCCAACCACAGAAGCTGACATTCTGGACCTCACGCTGACAAATGAGAAGCTTGTCAAGAACTGGGATGGAGGATCCACTGGCAGGGTGACCACCACACTCTGTGGTTCTCACTTAGTATAGTAAGGAGGCTGCCAGTACCAGGACAAAGGTGTCGGACTTCAGGCAGGCAGATTTTGGAAAGATGAAGGACATAGTAGCCGAGCACCTATCCAGCATCCTCCCACACATGGACGCTAACCAGAAATGGAAATTATCAAACTTGGCTCTGCAGAGGCCACTAGCTCATGTAATAAAGATTCAAAGTAAATGGCTAGGTCCAGGAAGCCAAGCTGGTTAATCGGGATGCGTTAGAAAAGGTGAGGACAAGACAGAAGCCTTCGGAAGATTCATGAGATCCAAACAAAGGGAGGACAGGTAGAGTACACAAAAAATCAAGGGAAATGAAGAGAGCAGTCAGGGTAGCCAAGGCATCAATGGAGCTGAGGCTGGCTCAAAGTATCATTAAAGAAGAAAAGATTTCCTCAAGTACATTAGTGAGAGGAGGAACTGCAAAAATCAAATTGGTAGAATCAAGAAAGATGATGGGTAAGTGGAAAAGGGGCAGATCAAGCAGAAGCACTCACATGACTACTTCTGTTCTGTGTTTACCAGGTAGAAGATTGAGCAAATGCTTCAGGGATGGGGAGGAAGGGGTTGTAGATGGGGGCAATCCCAGCACTGGGGTGATGGAAGACCTAAAATCCCTGTAGGTAGATAAGACACCTGTCCCAGAATGCATACACCCCAGGGTTCTGAAAGAGCTGGCAGAGGTTTGACAGTTCCACTAGCACCCAAGGGTTCTGAAGTAGTTGGCAAGGTCCTGGCAGAGCCACTATCAGACCTATTCAATACCTAACTGAAACTGGGTGTGTCCCCAGGACTGGAGGATGGTGCACGTGGTGCCTCCACAAGAGTGGTACAAGGATGAACCACTCTAACTGGGAACTGGGTGTGTCCCCCATGACTGGAGGATGGCACGTGGTGCCCCTCCACAAGAGTGGTACCAAGGATGAACCAGGCAACTATAGATGAGTAAGCCTTATATCCATTGTTGAAAAGCTAATGGAGACTATCCTTAAGGAAAGGCTAGTAATCTTTCTGGAGGTAAATGGTCTCCAGGACAGCAGACAGCATGGTTTTGTCTTGGGAATATCTTGTCAGATCAACCTGGTAGATTTTTATGACTGGGTGAAGACGGTGCTCAACAAAGGCCAAGCGGGGATGTCTTTATCTAGACTTCAGCAAGACCTTTGATTCAGTGCCTCATGGGAGACTGGATAGCAAGTTGAGATAGAAGCATAGGAGAAAATGGTGGAGTGAATCAGAAACTGGCTGAATGACAGGAAGCAGAGGGTAGTCGTAAAGGGAACTCTCAAATCCAAGAACCATAACCAGTGGGGTACCACAGGGCTCGATACTAGGTCCAGTGTTGTTTGGCATTTTCATTGCCAACATCTCACATGAGATTATGAATAAGATCAGCCTTTTGCTGATGACACAAAGTTAGGTGCAGTGGTGGATGACAAAGATGGATGGCAGGGGCTACAGGATGATCTGGCTAGACTCAAGCACTGGTCAGAAACATGGCAGCTGGGTTTCAATGCAAAGAAGTGCAAGATGGAGCAAGAAACCCAGGAATTATTCCTGATTAGGTTACAGTTATCCCCTACATAGGAGGAAAAAGATCTTGGGGTGATAATAACATGGCAAATGAACCATTCAGTGTAGGTGCAGAAAAGTGGCAGCTAAGGCTAATAAGATGCTGAGGTGTATTGGCAGAGGAATCAAGTCCAGGAGAGGGGAGGTCATCCTGCCACTGTATAGATCATTGGTTAAAACAACTTTAACAGACATCCAGTGATGAAGGCACTCAGCCTTGGCCTCGTGCCTCACTACACCTCTAAGTGTGCAGTAAAATCTGTCCCATGCACACCTCATCATGTCTTATTGTTTACACAGAGGGGAAGACAGGGAACTGTATATAGAAAAGCAGAGGGAGGTGGGAAAGCAATCAGGAGAGCAAAAGACGCAAACTGAGGAAAAGATAGCCTAGGCACTTATGAGAGGAGACAAGACCTTTTCAGGTACATTAGTGATAGAAAGAAGACTATGGCTGGGATTGTGAAGTTAAAAAGGAAAAGAGGAGTGTGCAGAGGGGGCCTAGAAAAGCAACAATCCTGAACAAATGTTTTTGTTCACTATTCACAGAAGAAGGAAGGAGAAGGACCACTACTGATGTACAGTACTGGATCACCAGTGGGAGCCTGTTTATGGAGGATAGAGTCCTAAAGAAACTTGAGAATCTGAAAGGGTCAAGGCTATGGGTCCAAATGTGCTACATACCAGAATATTAAAGAACTTAGAAAGGTGCTGGCTGCAACACTAACAGCCCTATTCAAGAAATAAATAGAGTCAGGGTGATTCCGGTGACTGGACAGAGATAAATGTAGTCCCTCCCCACAAAAGTAGGAACACGGAGGAGGCTGGCAACTACAGGCCAGTTGGCCTGACCTCAGCCGTGGGAAAATTAATGGAGTCACTCATAAAGAAAAGGATTGTGATATTTTTGAATCCAGCAGAGCACAAGATCCAAGGCAGCATACCTCAGAAGGTCTTGTGAAACAAATCTGATAGATTTCTTTGACTGGGTGACCAGGGAGGAAGACTGGGGTGGGGCAGTGGATGTGACCTACCTAGATTTTAGCAATGCCTTCTACACTGTTCCACTTAGGAGGTTGATAAATAGGTTGGGCAGCCCGGAGTGGGCTCCAAGGAAGTAAACTGGGTCAGAAACTGGTTGAGTGACAGGACACAAGAGTGGTGGTAAATGGCATTCAATCAGAGGAGGTGACCAGCAGGGTGCCACAGGGATCACACTGGGCCCAGCCTCTTTAATGTCTTCATAAGCAACATTTCAGAGGGGCTGGAGGGAAGGTATGCATCTTAGCAGATGACACTAAGATCTGCAACAGGGTCCACACTCTGGGGTGGTGGAAAAAATGAGAAAGGATCTAAACATGCTTGAGGGTGGTTGAGAGTGTGGCAGCTAAGATTCAATGTAAAGTTCAAAATCATGCACTTGGGGCACAGAAATCCAAGGAGGAGTACAAGATGGGGGTACTGATGGCCATACTCTATACAGAGACCTGTGGTTAATCATATTGAATAGCCTAAAGGTAACCAAACAATGTGAGAAGGCTGTGGGAGAGCCAGTGGAATGCTAGGATGCAACAGGAGAGTATTGCCAGCAGAAAAAGGAGGTGGTTATGCTACTGTACAGATCACTGGAGACCTCATCTGGAGTACTATGTCCAGTTCTGGAAGATGCATCTCCAGAATGACATAGACAAAATAGAGGCAGTCTAGAGAAGGGCAACAAAAATAGTGCAAGGACTGTACCAAAAGTCATATGAGGAAAGACTAGAGGACCTCAATATGTATTCCCTGGAGAAGATGAGAGAGAATGGGGATATGATAGAGACATTCAAGTACATCAGGGTATAAACAAGGTACACAAGGAAACATCTTTCGGAAAAGTTAGTGTACAAGAACAAGAGGGCATGATATGAGGCTAGAAGGGGTAGGTTCAGAGGCAATGTGAGGAAGTACTTTTACACAGAAATAGTAGTAGATGCTTGAATAGCTTCCCTGCGGAGGCAGTGGGAGCATCTTTCAAAAAATGGTTTACAAGAATAAGGGGCATGATACAAGGCTGGGGGGTAGCCTCAGAGGCAAGGTGAGAAGTACTTTTCACAGAAAGAGTAGTGGATGCTTGCACAGTCTCCCTACAGAGAGGTGGGGCACAAATGAGAATTTAAGAACACATGAGATAGGTATAAGAGTACTGTACTCTAGCAATAGGAAGAGAACATAAGCCACCTAGATCAACTATGGTCTGCGATAATAGAATTAGAGTAGAAAAGGGAAGACAAGGTGGACCACATGGTCCTTATCTGCTGTCACCTTCTGTGTATCTGTGTAAAAGACTCCTTTTTGTATGGGCCAAATTCTTTTTCATACCTAACAGTTATAGAAAGACTGCACTGAGCATGCTGAGAACTGAAATTTCAAATCCTTATGACCTTTTAATGGATCAATAGTGCTTCACCAAACCAGTGATAGGGACAGCTCTGACCCAAGCCCTTTTTACCCTGAAATTTAGAGCAAATTCAAATTATCAACACATAGGCGGGAAGAAAAAAAAGATTTTTCACTTATTGAGCTATCCAGGTCTTGGAATCTGCACATCAGATACATAGATACATAGATACATAGATACATAGACAGTGTTGGCAGATAGGGCCTATGGCTCACCCAGTCTGCCCATTTGAGCTTGTAAGTTCAGTTTATGTTTTCCTAGAAGTCTGTTGCCTCTTACCCTGACCTCCAGAATTCCTTTATGTCTATCCCATGCATTCTTAAATCCGTGATTGTTTCAGCCCCCACCACTTCCTCTGGCAGGGTGTTCCACTTGTCCACCACCCGTTCTGTGAAGAAATTCTTCCTCATGTTTCCTCTGAATCGTCCTCCCTCCAACTTCATCCCATGCCCTCTAGTCCTGGAACATCTTTTTCGCAAAAATAGTGTATTCCTGCACCCTGTTCCTCCCTGTAAGATACTTGCATGTCTCTATCATATCCCTCTCTCCCTCCTCTCCTCCAGAGAGTACATGTTCAGTTCCTTCAACCTGTCTTCATAGGACTTGTGATGCAATCCATGCACCATCTTTGTTGCCCTCCTCTGAACCTTCTCTACCCTGTCTATGTCCTTATGTAGGCATGGTTTCCAGAACTGTACACTGTACTCAGGTGGGACCTCACTAGTGTCTTGCATAGCGGAATTATGACCTCCCTTTCCTGCTGGTGATGCCCTGAATATACATCCCAGCATCCTATTTGCTTTACCTGCTGCCTTGTCACACTGTTTCCCTACCTTGAGGTCATCAGAGATGATAACCCCAAGATCCCTTTCCTGCTTGGTGCATGCTATATCCTCACCCCCAACTGATATATTGTGCCAGGGTTTTGTGCCCCATATGCATTATCTTGCACTTCTTTGCACTGAATTTCAACTTCAAACCCTTGACCATTCTTCAAGTTTCTGCAGGTCCCTTCTCATTCTGTCTACACCCTCTGGTGTGTCTACTCTGTTACAGAGCTTTGTGTCATCAGCGAACAGTGAAATTCTGCCTTCTAGGTCCTCGCAATGTCACTGATGAAGATGTTGAATAGGACCGGTCCCAACACTGATCCCTATGGTACTCCACTGGTCACTCTTCCTCTGTGGAGTGACAGCCATTTACCACCACCCTCTGTGTTCTGCCACACAGCCAGTTACCTACCCACCACACTACTGTCCTGCCCACACCCATATTCCCCAGTTTGTGTAATAGTCTTCTATGTGGCACAGTGTCAAAGGCCTTGCTGAAGTCCAGATAGGCCATGTCCACTGCCCTCCCTGATCCACCTCCTAGTCACCCAGTCAAAAATTCAATGAGGTTGGTCTGACACTGACCTCCCCTGGTGAAACCATGCCGCCTTGGTCCTGTAGTCCATTGACAACCAGATGTTCCACCAATCTCTCCTTCAATAGTGCTTCCATGATCTTCCCCACTACCGAGGTGAGGCTAACTGGTCTGTAGTTCCCGCTTCCTCTTTGTTCCCACTTTTGTATAAGGGACTACATCTGCTGTCCTCAGTCTTTGGGTACCTCCCTGTTTCCAGTGATCGCTAAACAGGATAGCCAGAGGTTCAGCCACCACCTCTCTTAGTTCTTTAAGGACCCTGGGGTGCATCCCATCTGGCCCCATTGCTTTATCAACTCTTATTACTTCTAGTTCCTTCAGGACCCTTTCTCGTGTAAAGGGACTTGTGTCCATTTCTGCACCATTCTCACCCCTTGTACTCCCTTCAGACCCATTACCCTCCTCTTCCTCAGTAAAGACTGAGCAGAAATACATGTTCAATATGTCAGCTTTACTGTTGTCATCCTCCATGTGGCCCCATCCTCCTCTTCAGTCTCACTATCCCTCCCTTTGTCTTTCTTTTTTCCTTATGTACCTGTAAAGGTTTTGTCCCTCTACCCACTGATTTTGCAATGTGTTCTTCTGTCTGAGCTTTGGCTTCCCTTGCTGACCTCCCTGCCTCCCTTTGCTTCTCCTGGTACTTCTCCCTATCCCTTCTGCCTGTGTCTTTTTTATTGCCTGAATGCAATCTTTTTGGCTTTCACTTTCTTTGCTACCTCTTTGGAAAACCATAATGGCCTCCTCTTCCTTTTCCTCTTGCTAACCTGCTTAATGCATAATTCTGTTGTTCTTGTAATCCCTATTTTAAATACTGCCCACTGTTCCTCAACCCCTGATTCCTGTCCCATTCCCTTAATGTTTCTTTCAAGTATCTCCCCATTTTCCCAAAGTCTGCCCCTAAAATCCAGGATACGTGTTTTTGTGTGGTTTGGTTCTGCTCTTTCTGTGACTTCAAACCACAATGACTGGTGGTCACTGTCCCCAGATGCTCCCCACTGTTACCCCATCACTGTCCCTGTTTGTGAGCACAAGGTCCAGTATTGCCTTCTGCTGAGTTGGTTCCATGACCAGTTGCTGAGGAAGGCACCCTGAAGGAGTCCAGATAAATCTGCCCTAGTTGATGCTGCTGCTGGGATGCTCCAGTCCACATCTGGAATATTGAAGTCTCCAACCAGTACTACCTCACCTTGTCTGCCATCCTTTGGATGGCTAGCATTAACTCCCTATCTGTTTCTTCCTCCTGGGCTGGTGGTCTATAGACCACACCTGTGCGGATGGCTGTCCCCATTTTCCTTTCAAACATCAAAACAAAACTTATAAAGAAAGAGACCTTACCCCAGAGACCACTCATGCAAAATGTTGTGAAAATCCACCAAACTGTCACAAAGCTATTAGAGTGCAAAGTTTGGGGTTTAATTAAATAAGCGTACTCAGTCCTTACTATAGAAGTGCTACCTCACCACTGTAATATTGTAAATAATTATATTAATAGCTTTGCCCCCATTCATCAGACTTGTACCCAATTTTGCAAGTAGAGTGTAAGAGGCAAGGTGTCTTGATTTGTCCAGTTTTTGCCAGTTGGATGTTGTCAGGAAGTCTAAACCTCACTCTTAGGTTCTTGGCAACATTGGGAATGCAAGTAATTACAGACACGTTGCACTAGAATAATAAACTTGTTTATTACTACCAAAAAGAATAAATCACAGTTGCCCTAAGCAGCTCTTACCAACATGAACCAGGAGCCAGTGCTAAGGGTCCCTATACCTCGAGGTTTCTTTGTGTCTCTTGGGATCTCCGAGGTACAAGACTTAGTGTCTCACATTATATACCTATGATAATTATTATGGTTACTGTAAGATAGAAACATTTCTAGTGACAGAGATTAGCCCTATTGGCTAAATTAAAGGAGGCTCCATGGTCCAAGATAACATTATACAATTTTGTAGTAGTCATCAGTTTATGAAACAAAAGAGTACTTATACAGAGTCTTACATAACTCAGTGTAGTAGTACAAATCAATGAAAGGTGGCAATGCCGACTTATATATCACAATATTCCAAGGACACAGGTGTCCTAACATCTTATAAGAAATACACAGAAAATACATAGAAGAATATATATGTATTACCAAGCAAAGTGTATTACAATAACATGCATACATATCCTGACATCTACTCTTATATGGTAGATGCCCTTAGACCTATATGTTAGTACAACATATACCTAAGCACTAGCTGTCTCTACGGTGTACCTCTGAGGGTATCAATAAGGGAGCAGTGCCCAACATTTTCAACATGGGGTTCTTGGGACCCACCTAATTACTGCCACTGTCATTTTGTTACTCAGTCCCAAAAGGTGAGTTTGTGGTCACTGCGTAGAATCACCATCAGGACTGATGAACAAAATGACAGAGCCAGTATTCAGAGAGGAGGTCCCAAAAGCCCATGTTGAAAATTTGTGCAAAAATCCAGAAATGACTGCGCCAGTTTCTATGCACGCTTGAAACTTCACCAGTTTTTATTATTTTCACTCCAGATTTTCAACACTGCCATTTTTTCACACCTCCTCATGAACAGTAAGGCTGTCATTTTCACATCCTGCCCAAAACGTGTTTTCACACCTGTGGTGCAGAATGGCACAGTTGCTGTGCAAAATCAACTTTTGTGATGAAACAACAAAATCACAGTGCCACTGTTCATGAGGTGTGGTCACAAAAAGGCCATGTTGAAAATGATGTACAAAACACCACAAAACACCTGAGTTATGTGGTCATTGAAATTTTGTTACACACATTTGGCAAATGTTAATATTTTCACTCCAAATATTCAACATTGCCATTTTTCCACAGCACCTCATGGATAGTACAGCTGTCATTTTCAAATCCAGTGAAAATGTGTATCCACACCTGTAATGCAGAATGGTGTTACAGTTGCCAGAACTGCATTTCAGCTGGATTTGAGCATTTTCTATACCGGATACATGCAGTGAGGTGATAAGAAGGTTATGTTGAGCGTTCTAGGAAAATTATTTAAGGTGGACAGTTATGACTATTTGTTGCAATTTTGCTACACCTGCTCATAACATAATGTGGAAATGAGGCTGAGACACCTGTGTTTCCACAGCTAGATACATACGTGCATTGGACCCTGTGCTCCCACAGTAAAATAAAGAGCTATTATACTATCTCAAAAAGTAAGGAAATAAATTGAAAAAAACTTTGTTAATGGATCCAGTTATGGTGGAAGTGACAAAAGTAAGGTAATGAGACATTGAGGTTCATCCCTAACCCCCCTCCACCAACTCCACTCAGTCTCACTTACACACACACCCCTCCACAGACCAACATGCCATGGGTGTGCCTTGTGGTTATCACCCTGTCACCCCATTCTCTAATACTGTACAATGTCAACTTTCTTACACATGGAATGAGATGAGCGTTGGAGCCGAGGATCGCAAGGCACACCCCAATGCATGTTGGTCTGTGGAGGGCGGGTGTGGGGTGGGTTGGTGGGTTTGGGTTGGGGTATTAGGGCTCAACCCTAATGTCTCATTTCCTACTTTGTCACTTTAACCCTAACTGATTCATTAACAGAGTTGTTTTGCAATATACATCTATATCTGTCTATCTTGCTATCCATCTATCTATACGAATATATATATATATATATATATATACTGTATATAAATATAATAATATCTTCGTCCCATTCAATGGAATTGTGTAGAATTTTGCATGTGCAGTCTCGGGGCATGGTGTTTTGATTTGAAAAGTTCCATTCCGGTCAGATGTGAGGATTCCGAAGTAAGCATTAAACCACGGAAGGAGGCTTCTACTGGGGAATTAATGCATGGTTGGGGGGTTGTAGCGAGGTCAAGGCCGAGTGCCTACAACCACCCAACCATGCATTAATTTCAGTAGAAGCCGCATCGCAGTGGCTTAGTGTTCTCTGTAACATGACAGTTACTATTGCTATTGTTGTGCACTGTTCTTAAATATTGTAAAACAGAAGACATTTTAAATTTTAAAGCTCTTTACTTGATGACAACACTGTTACTACATACAGTGATCAACACTGCAGTGCAGCATAACACTTAATAACATCATTGTGTAGTAAATATTGCAAACATTGTAAGCACTCATTTTCAGACTGACATGCATTAATACTGTTACTGTAATTTTGGTCAGCTTTCCCTGGTACAGCTCTGCATTTTACACTTGAAGACTATCCAAATTGCTTCCCTGATTACAGAACTCTTTCAAATGCATTGCATTGTGGGAGTAATGCGCTCTTGTAATAACATTGTGCAGAACATCATAACAAACTTGAACTGGAATCACATTTCTTAATGTTAACATTAAACAACTAACATTTATTTAAACGTTTGCAACTTTTTAAGTCCATTTTGTCTTGCTTTACAGAACTTCTATACTCTCATTGTGTGGCTTAGCGCGCTAACTATGCGATGGATGCGTCTATGGTTTCCAGCTCCCGTATTATTGAAATTCACAGTACCATGCACTGTGAATGTGCTGAAATTATACAGGGTCCTGCTTTCCTGGTCAGCTGTACAGATGTTGGCGTATGATGTCCCATGATTTTCGCCACATTCACGGTTGCGTTGCAGCCTTTTACTCCCTCGCTGACAGTGCTGCTTCTCTCATTTTGGCACTCGGTCTGGTATGCCTTGTCTTGCTTGCCATTCTCCTTTCTCTCATTGTGTTCATGAGGGTGCATCTCGGTACTTTGTCACACTGACATTTTGTCACACTCTGTTGCCATCTCAGGAATTATGTATCTCTCTTCTGCAGTTCTACACCTGGGTTGCTTCTCTGCATACTAATTCCATTCTCTTCGCACTACTATCAGACCTACTGTTGTCTGACATGTGTGTATGACTGTCAGTGAGGCTATGGAACCTTTCATTTGCACCTCTTTTTGTGTGCTGGACTGCCGTGATACATTGCCTGTCAATATTGTGGACCAGTTCTGGTGATCTGTGTGTGGGAGACCAGTAGTTATGGAGGCTGGTCTCACATCTATGTCCAGTGACTGACATTATTTGCCTTGATGAGAGATCAGCCTCTGCTAATGTGTGAACAGCTGTGCTGCGTACAGAATGGTTTGTGTACGGGTTGTTAACACTGCATCTACTGAGATGCTAGCAATTAGATCCTAAATAGTTGTGTCCCATCAGCTGTTTGCTGTACCAGATGTTTTTTGATCAAGGATGTGCTGTGGGAATCTAAGAGGATGAAAAAAAATGCTGGTGCATTTTCTGGACAACATGATTTCTACTCCTTAAACAATGTCACTGGGCAGTTTGCTGAATCTCTGGGAGTACAGGACTCCTCATAAGGCTTGCTTATTTGTTTCTGTGACTGCACCATGATTTCTTGTGGACTCGTTTGAAAGTCATGGCAATAAATTCATCTCCATTATCATCCTTTTCTATGCTGAATGAATCTTGCTTTAATTGTCTGAGACATTTCTCCCTCGCCTGGCTAAACAGGCTGCATCTCGAACCACAAACAATGGACTAGACCATATGCCCTTTCTGGGTTTAATTTTTGACAGTCTCTGATCTTGTCCAAATCTCCATTTGATATTCTCGGATAGTGAGTAGCTATGTCATGTCCTGATCTCCTATACTGCTTCATCACAGCTATAAACATGTTGCTTGCAGCACTGAATTCTGAATTGCTTGTGATGTTTATTTTCTAGTTCACTTCTAAGCTATTGATGTATCTGTTGAGCCCAGCTCTGATTCCTTTGAATGAGTTAATACTACTGTATACTGTGAGCCATCTTCTGCTCTTACAGTGCCATAAAAGCTTTGCAATATTGCAGCAAGTGACACTACTGGGACAGTTGCTATGTCAAGAGACATATTGTTAACTGTTAACCAATTAGAAAAGATGTGACAAGCCCATACCATGTTTTTCTTCATGTTAATCTCTGATTTCTGTTTTTCTAGCTTGTCTAACTCATCATTTGTCAAGACTGCATATCTACTACTGCTTTGTGTAACTTGCAACTCTTTTGATGGTGTCTCTAAATGTATATTTTCTCTCTTTTTCCTTAGATTTCACAACTTCTTCCACCTCTGCTCTCTTTGCAGATTGCATTTGTGGTGTAAGTACGTTCCTCGCAGATTGTGTGGCACTCCAAGAGGTATGATCTACCCATTCTGTTATTCCCTCATCTCCACAAATGTCAAACATGAGTAGATTTACCTCCATTGCTACTCTTTCCATGAGTCTTCTCTCAACAACTATGTATTTCTCTGCCTTGTTGCCTTCTGGTGACTGTCACTGACTTCTGGGTGGGTGGGTAATCAGAATGTGTTTGGGTATGTCGTTCCACTCACAATGTGCCTATCTTACCTTATGCTGCTCTCTGTCATTCTGTGCCTGTGATATGGTGGGACAGATAGTGGCTGTCATCCGTACTGCTGCTTGAGGTGGTGATTAATGTTCAGTTGGAGCTGGCATTTCCACTGATTAATCCCTGCTCCAACTATCATCACATTATGAATCAGCCAATAGATTGCTGTTATTTATGACTGCCACTGTCATGATACAAGATGTGGGTGATGTGGTTTTAGTGAAAAATCAGGGTTTTTAGGTTTCTTTGTCATCACCTACAGCCGGGTGGCTTGGCATTTGGTCTGCAATTTCAGGGTAGAAAAACTTGCCCCAAAATGGCACCTTTCATAGGTTTGGTGAAAAATCTTAATCCAGTCCCAAGTTATAAGTATTTAAATTTTGATTCTGAGCACGATCAGTAGGGTATCAAACATCTATCCATGAAATCCTATTGAGCATGCTCAGAACTGAAATTTCAAATCCTTATAACTTGGGAAAGGACTAATATTTTTCACCAAGCCAGCAAACGGCACAATTCTAGGACAAGCCCTTTCTACCCTGAAAATTTCAGAGCAAAATTCCAAACTGTCTGGGCTGTAGGTGATGACAAACAACCACAAAAACCTGATTTTACCTAAAATGCACTATCCGGATCTCTGAATCTGCATGTGCAATTAGAAAAATCTTGGCAAATCAAGAGACCTAGTCCCTCAGACTTCACTTGCAAAGTTTCTTGCAATTCCATTGAGCAGGGGCAAAGCTATTAGGGTTCAAAGCTAGGGTTTAACATTAAACAGCCTGCTGAACTCTAACTTCAGTGCGGTACTGGTTCAAAACAGCATTTCAACAATAGTGCAGGCAAAACCACACTAAAACTGCATTTTGACAGCAAAAGTGGTTGAATAGTGAAAGTCAATTACCACTACCCTGTAGTTGTCAAGGCAGAAGAGATGAATGATTCATGTAATCAAAAGTGCGGTACTTCATCGAGCTGCTCCCATGATGGAAAGGCTAAGGCAATAGCACAAGGAGCAGACAATGCATGGAAGCCTGGGTTCTATTCCCAATCTCCCAATTTTTATGTTTTCTGTTCTCCCACCTCAAGTAATATTTTATTTATGTTTTCTTCGCTCTCCCACTCAAGTATTATCCCCCAGAGAGTTGTGAAGACTGATTCATCCCTCCAAGGTTCTCCCTGTCCCTGAGTTCCAACCCCATGGAGTTGATTATATAAATTTAAGTGGTGTGGGGGCAAAGTGCCTGCAAAACACAAGTTTTGTTATGTTAGTTTGCCATGGTAGTGGTCCTCCGTGTGTTTTGGACCACTACCATTGGCGTCATTTTTGAGTATGGTGTTTCAGTTGGGCAGTGTTCTTGTTGGTGCTTTTTTTCCTGTGCCATTCTTAACCATGCTGTTGTTACTTACAGCATTTTGACCTAGTTCCTTGTAGTCCTACCTTGCCACTATACTACTGTATGTAGATATATATGTTGTGTATAAATATATTAATAGCAGCAGGCCGGTGCTGTTGAGGGTTGAGGTGCTGGATGCCACACTTTGCACCACAAACAACACGGTTTGGGAGTAAGTCCAGGCCACCTAGAGTCAGCTGGGGGAGAGGGGTGAAGGATTGATCTGCTGTCTGCAAACCTCCTCCCCTGGGTGGGATCCAGTGCATTACGGCAGTTTGGCAACACCCAGCAGTGGCTGGATGTTCAAGCAGAGTCAGGAGCACCTTTGGAGGAATTGAAGGAGGCAGAAGATTATGTAGGTCACCAGGAGCAAGCAACCTGATGTACAGACTTCAATTGCATGTCCTTCTCCTGGGCACTCTACATAGAAAATGCCCCACACACATGTGCAGCATTACACCCTGATGGGCCACAACACCTGCTGCCAAACAAAGCCTGGTGCAAGACGGGCAGGGGCTACATGGTGCTCTCGGTCTCTTCCCATTCTCCTCCCAGGGGACCCCATTGTAGGGGCAAGATGTGGTCCCTTCGCAACACTGCCAAGGCAAAGGCTGGTTGGTGGGTGTTTTGAGGGTCCATGTGCATGATGGATCGGTGGTTCCTCTGCCGTGTGGTGGTGATAAAATAGAGTTGAAAAATATATATTAAAAGCTTACCTCTGTTCAACAGAATGGCATGACATATTTGCATGCAGGTATGGGAGGCAAGGTGTCTTGATTTGAAAAGTTTTGTTCTAGTTGAGTGTTCAGATTCCTATATCTGGATATTGCATTTTCGAAAATTCAGAGGTTTTGCTGGGTTTTTTCATCACCTACAGCCCAAACAGTTTGGAATTTTGGTCTTTAATTTTCAGGGTAGAAATGCCTTCCCAGAATGGTACTTTCAATTTGTCTGTTGAAAAATATTAATCCTTTTCCAAGTTAAAAGATTTGAAATTTTGGTTCTGAGCAAGCTCAGTAGGGTATCGAATGTCAGTCCAAGAGACTCTACTGAACATGCTCAGAACTAGACTTTCAAACCCTTGTAACTTGGGAACGGATTGATATGCTTTCACCACACCAACAATAGGTACCATTCTGGGCAAGTCCTTTATGCCCTCAACATTTCAAACAAAAATTCCAAACCATTTGGGCTGCAGATGATGACAAAAACAGCAAAAGAAATCCTGATTTTTCCTAAAATGCACTGTCTGGATCTCTGAATCTGCACATCTGACTGAAAAGAACTTTTAAATCAGAAGACCTTGCCCCAGACTATTCATGCAAAATTCTGTGCAATTCTGTAGAATACATTCAAAGCTATTAAGGTGCAAAGTTAGGGTTTAACATGAAAGAGACAACTCTGCACTTCTGCATATGTTTTCATAAATAAGATAAATCAGCTGTTACAGTTTACTAGACAGTACATTTTTTTCATTTTCATTGTTCCTTTCCAAGATTTGCTGTACAGTCATTTAAAAACTCAGTGTATAAAACATTTGAAAACACTTGCCTCTCCCTACTAACCTCCACAATACCTTTATGACATCATATTGCTCACCATGACAACAGACTGCGATGTCACAAACAACAATTGTGTGGTTAACAGGGAGAGATGGATACATTTTGAAAGACTCAGTTAAATAAATGCTGCATTAGCCACTATAATAACAAATAACTAGAAAACAATAAAGTTAAATCATAACTAGTGTAAATCTAACCTTTTTATTATAATAGAGTTGTTCTTTAAACAGTCTACTTAACCCTAACTATAGTGGCTCTACCATACCGCTATAATTCAGTACTTTGATTTTATTCTGATGCACTATACAGTATAACTTGTCATGTATTTAATTATGTGTTTCTGTTCAAATTTTTTATTTTTTGCCACTTTGTATTCCCCTGCCACCGACACATTTGGAATGGGCTCTTTTCCATTCAGTATGTCTTTCCTGGTTAAACTTTTAAATGAATGAAAAAATGGATGAATGAATAAATGAAGTAAGTAAGTAAAGGAAAATACAAAGAAAACAGATAGTAGATCTGAAGGTGTGTTCACCTTCCATAGCCACCCTGGTCAGGCAAGCAGCGGTTGAGCCCTGAAATGCTGCAAAGGCTGATAGGTGAGACTCAATATCCTATATCCAAAGCAGATTAGCACTGCTCTTAAGGGATGAGGGGTGTTCTGTGAACCTTGTTTTGTTTGTTAGTTTTTTTTCTTATAATGGTGATGCCAGCCAAAAAGCTGAAACATAACATTATGGAAACTTGCAAAATGCTCACACATTCCACTTCGTGGAGTTTAGACTTGGGTTGCTTCCAGGAATAGGAGCCATTTAACACTAACAAGGGAAGCAGCTTGTCTCTCCTGTGGTGTACTGAAGCCACCAAAAGAGGGAAGTACAGAGCCATGTGTTCTACAGCGTTCTGTCTTGCACACACTGCTTTGAGACTGTTAGTAGCTGTAAAACTACATTATTTATTTATTTTATATACTGGATTTTGGTGACCAAGTAGGCTCACTGGAACAACATCACATTTTCAGGGGTGATCCAGGATTAATTACAGATAACAGTACCTATGAGATTCAAACATCAAAGTACATTGTACATATATTAGCTATCTAGGTGGGTACATATAACTGGGTGCAAATGCTAAGGCATTTTGTGCAAAAACTAGCTTCTCAAAAACAATTAGTGCAAAGATAAAGTTCCCCAAGGTTTCTTTCCTGTTTGATGGTGGTCAGTACTACTCCTCTCCTTCTTGTACTCTGCCCTTTGTTTCTATGCCTTAAGTGTATAATTTTACATTCTTCACATTGAAACTTAGCTGCCACACTCTTGACCACCCTCAAGCATTCCTAGATCCTGTTCATTTTTTCTACCCCACCCCGGAGTGTCTCCATACTGCAAATTTTAGTGTCATCTGCAAAAGGCACACATTCTCTACTAGTCCCTCTGCAATGTCACTGATAATACTGTATTTTAAAGAGGATTAGTCCCAGTACTGATCATTGTGGCACCCGGCTGATCACCGCACTTCCTCGGAGTGAACTCCATTTACCACTGTCCTCTGTTGCCTATCCCCACTACAGTACAAGTCACATTAAACTGTTCCTACAACTCATTGGTTTAGTATTTTTCAGTGAGTTACTTAATGTGGGCACTCTCACTGCAATGAATTATAAATAGTTTCCTGATGGTTTGTCTCTTAGCTGCTGATCAGTTGCAGCTTACTGCAAATCTCTGGAAACTTTTATCCAATGCAGTAATAATGAAGGCACACATTAAGCAACCTATAACAATGTTAAACTACTGTACTGTACTGAACTGCAGCCCAATTTCACTGCAGTGTACAGTACAGTACAATACTGTACACTGTATTAAACAGTAATCCAGGTCCCAAGTCATTTAGTCAAATACAGTACTTATACAGTGTACTGTGCAACTTAATGTTTATTTATGTGTAGCAGTATATTGCTATTTGACATTTCTGCACTGTTTGTAAGACAGTCTGCAATAAATCCTGGTGGCTAGCACTACCAACCCATCACCTGCATACCAGAGTTACCTGTAAAAGAAAGAAAACAGTCACTTGCTCGCCCATGTCCCAGTAATAGTGTTCAGTTGCAGTACTGTACCTTAGCAACCCTCCCCCAAAGCTGATGCCATCCCTATCACCAGTAAAAGTAAAATATGTATTTTTTCCCTGGTGGTCTACTGGTAGTACCCCTGCCCCTATCTCTGAGTTCTGATCTTCAATACTGTAATTTTTACAACTTATTCCCTGGTGGTCTAGTGATCCTCCCACACCCCTCTGCATCCCAACAGGTACAGTACAGTAATATTCCACCTCACTCTCCCCATCCCCAAATGGAGTGAGCCACCTGCACAACCTCCACCTCCTCCATGGCCAGCAACCCACTAAGAAGTCAATTACGAGTGCATGCACAGCAGCATATGCTCATTCACTGACTTCTCATTGGGCTGCTGGCTGTGGAGGAGAGTGAAAGGCTGCGCCGGTGGTTCACTCCATTTGGGATGGGGAGAGTGAGGTGGGATATTACTGTACCTGTTGATGTGGCAGGGTGTGGAGGACCATTAGACCACCAGGGAATAAGTTGTAAAATTACAGTATTGAAGACCAGACTGGTTGGGGATGAGGCTGTGGTATTACTCACCTAGATCACCAGGAAAAATACATATTTTACTTTTTACTGGTGATATGGATGGCACAGGCTTTTTTATTGTCAGAGCTGATGAGGAGGCAAAACATACAGTAGATGTGGTTATTAAACCCGGACGTTTCTGTACTGTAGCGATGTAAGCAGCTGCTTAGTTTTGTACAGTACACTTCACACAGCACATTTACAGTACTGTACTGCATGCAGCCACAGTTAGGTACAGTACTGTACATGGGAAAATCATGTTTAATAAATAAAACTGTGGAAAGGCAGTCAAGCTTAGAGCTAATGTACAGTACTGTATGGCAAGCAAGAGGCAAGATGGCAGATACTGTATGGAATTATGTATAGCACAGTACTGCACTGTAAATGCATTTGAAAATGCATTACATGACCACTGGAGTGGGAGCTGAAGTGAATTGTTTAGTGGTTGGAAGTTCATTGCACATGAGCTGATGACTAGTTGAAAAGAGTTTGTGTTTTAAGCATTTAGAATTGCCACAGCATTATCATCACAAAAAACAATGCCAGAGCAGTGAGATTAAGGAACAGTTTAATATGACTTGTACTGTAATTTCTACCCAGTTTGCCACTTTTGTCCCCACTCCCTGGCTGTCCAGCTTGTTTACTAGTCTCCTCTGTGGAATGGCGTCAAAGCCCTTACTGAAATCTAGGTAGGTCACATCCACCGCTCCACCCTAATCTACTTCTCTGGTCACCCAGTCAAAGAAATCTATCAGATTTGTTTGACATGATATCCCCTGGTGAATCCATGCTGCCTCAGATTCTGTAAGTTGCTGTTATCAAGATATTCCACAATCTTTTCCTTCAGCAGTGATTCCTTACATTTTCCCACCACCAAGATCAAGCTGACTGGCCTGTAATTTTCAACTGCCTCTCCTGCTACCACTTTTGTGAAGTGGACTACATCTGCTTTCCTCCAGTCCTCCGGTACCACTTCCTTCTCCTGAGAGTGGTTGAACATGACTGTCAGAGGTGCAGCTAGCTACTCTCTGAGCTCCTGAACTAGTGTCGACCTCTCTTCCTTCGATGCTTCTGTCACTCCTTGGTAAATGGACTGGTGTTCACCTCCCTTTTTTGAAGCTTCTGTCACTTAACTGTGGTCCCATACCTTCTCCTTCCTCCATGAACACTGAACAAAATATTTGTTCAGGATGACTGCTTTTCCTGGTCCCCCTCACGCACTTCTCCCTTCTCTCCTTAGCCTACCAGTCACTCCCTTGTTTTTGTCCTTATAACTAAAAGGTTTCTGAAATGATTAGCAGCCTAAAGATAGATAAGGTGCTGGCCCGGTGGTGCTGAGAGTTGAGGCACTGGATGCCACACCTTGTGCCACGCCGGCGACCCAGATTCAGGAATGAGCTTGGGTCATTGGGGGTCATTGGGAAAGGAGAGATTGAGCATCCAGAGGACATCTCCTCTCTTCTTCTGTGGTGGGTTGGTGGATGACTCTCTAATGTGAGCAGCTCATAGCCGAGGCTGGGAGCACTGCAGTCCAGGGATCATGCAAGTTGCAAGGGAGAGGTGCCTTGGCAGCCGCTTGTGGGCTGGGTGGGGGAGCGGTCCCGCAGCACTGAGTGGCATTGCACATCCAGGTGCCTGGGGAGAACAAGGGAAACCACCCATCGGCCAGGGGTAGATGTCACCTGCCCCCACCTCCCACTGCCAGATCCTGCCCACTGCGACCTGGTCCCGATGTCACCTCTGCCCATGGAGTGCCAGAAGAAAGTGCTGAGGAGCAGAAAGTGGTCCCACTCCAGGGCTGCATTCTGTGGGAATGGCACCATCATTGTGTCATGGGTGAGTTGAGTTACACAGGTGCAGATGGTAAGATCTCCGCCTGGAGGGCATGAGGCGATCGACTGCAGAAGCCCCAGTCAATGGTGAGTGGAGGGAAAAGAACTGAGAAAAAGATAGTTAAGGCCCTGGGACCAGATGGGGTGCATCTATAGATACTCATGGAATTGAAAGGAACTGACTGAATGCCTGGTAGGTCTACCCAAAAGTTTACTAAGGAGAAGGGTAGTTCTGAAGGAGTGGAGGGTGGCAAACATTGTTCTGTACTGTAAGTGAGCAGGGACATAGAAACATAGAAACATAGAATTTGACGGCAGATAAGGACCGCTGGGCTCACCCAGTCTGACCATTTCCCTACCTAATGGATAAGCTGCAGATCTAGTTAACCAGCAGCCTACTTCTTTCTACAAAAGAAAGGAGCACTTCAAAACTATATGAATATATGCTAAGATAGCGTTATATTGTTGCCAAAAATTCCAATTTTGGCAACAATAAAATGCTATCTTAGCATATATTCATATAGTTTTGGAGTGCTCCTTTTTTGTTGTACTTATTTGAAGTTAGCAACCCCTGTTGGGAGCACCGCTAACTGACGCTCACTCAAAAAACTGTGCTTTTACTTCTTTCTACCCCACCCCTAGAATTACCTTATGACTGTCCCATGCATGCTTGAATTCCACCACTGTTTTTGACTCCACAACTCTTCTCCGGAAGGCCTGCCCATGCATCCACAACCTCTATGTGAAACAATACTTCCTTACCTTATCTCTGAGCCACCCCCGCTATCTTCAAATTGTGCCCCTTTTTCTTGCACACCTCTTTTTTGAAAGATGCTACCCTCTTGGAGTTTGTTGATTCCTTGAGGTACTTAAAAGTTTCTATCATGTCCCCCTCCTCTTTTTCTCGAGGCTATACATATTAGCCCTTTAGTCTCTCTTCATATGTGTTCTGGTGCAGACCTGCACCATTTTAGTGCCATCCTCTGGACAACTTCCATCTTGTCTATGTCCTTGTGGAGACTGGGTCTCCAGAACTGCATGCAGTACTCTGATGTGGTCTCACCAGTTGTCTGTACAGAGGGATGACAACTCTCCTTTCTATTGGTGATGCCTCTCCTATGCATCCCAGTATCCTCTCCAGCCCTCCTTACTGCCCTCTCACATCACTTGCTCACCTTTAGGTCATCTGATATGACTACCACCAGGTTTCTTTCCATTTTGTAGTTGTTAGTATCTCACCCTCACATTGTGTACTCTTGCCCTGGGTTTTTGTTTCCCAGGTGCATTACCTTCCACTTCTTAGCATGGAATCTAAGCTGCCATACATTTGACCATTCCTCTAACCTTGCCAAGTCCATTCTCATCCTTTCCACCCCACCTTGTGCATCAACTTTGTTGCAGATCTTTGTGTCATCTGCAAAGAGACATACTTTTCCTTCCAGTCCCTCTGCAATGTCACTTATAAAAACATTGAAGAGGACCCAACCCAATACTGAACCCCCGCGGCACCCCACCAGTAACCTCCTTCAGAGTGACTCCATTTACTATTACCCTTCAGTCCTATTCTCCAGCCACCTTTACCCAGGCTATCATCTTGGGACCCACTCCAGGCTGGCTAACTTTATATTAATCTTTGTGGGACTGTGTCAAATGCCTTGCTAAATTCTAGGTAGGCCATGTCCACAGCCCCTCCCTGATCTACTACTTTGGTCACCGAGTCAAAGAAATCGATTAGATTCATCTGGAATGACCTTCCTGCTGTGAATCCATGCTGCCTTGGGTAGTGTGCCCCTTCACTCTGGTACTTGACAATTCTTTCCTTCGAGAAGTGATTCCATCATTTTCCCATCACTGAGGTTAAACTAACAGGTCTGTAGTTTCCTGCTTCTGCCCTGCTCCCACTTTTGTCAAGGGGAATCACATCTGCCCTCCTCCAGTCCTCAGGTACCACCCCATCCTCCCATTATTTTTAAAGAGGGTAGTCAGTGGTGTCACTAGTTCTACACTTAGTTCTTTTAGAATTCTGGGATGAATCCCATCAGGCCCCATTTCTTTGTCCACCTTCTGTTTTAAGAGTTCTTTCAGAACCCTTTCTTCTGTAAATGGGCTGGTATCAACTTCTGTATCCAGAGTGTTTCTATTGTTTGTTTTAGGTACCTCCCCCTTCATTTGTAAATGCTGAGCAAAATATTTGTTTAGTATCTCTGCCTATTCACATTCACCTCTACCCACTCCCTCCCCTTTATTAAGCCTCACTATCCCTCCTTTGGTCTTCCTCCGGCTCCTTGATGTACCTATAAAGGTTTCATCTCCTTTCTTAACTGAGTTGGCTATCTTTTCCTCGGTTCAGCCCTTTGCTGTTCTGACTGCCTTCCCAGCTTCCTTTGCTTTAACTGATACAATTCTCTGTCCTGCTCCTTCTGTGATTCCTTGTACTTCCTGAATGCTTTCTTTTCTCTTGAACCTTCACTGCCACCTCCTTTGAGAACCATAGTGGTTTCTTACATCGTTTTGTTTTGTTTATTTGCTTCACACAAAGGCTTATTACCTCTGTGATGGCAGTTTTATTATTCCCCATTGTTTTCCACCCTCCTTCCTGCCCATTTGCTAGTGCATTCCTTAGGCACTCACCCATTTTGGCAAAGTCAGCCCTCCTGAACTCCAGTATTTTTGCCTTTGTATGGCTTGACTCTATTGCTGTGTTTATTGTGAACCATACTGTTCGATGGTCACTAGTTCCCAGATGTCTACCCACTTCTACATCTGTGATCCTCTCTCCTCTCCATTTGAGAGAACTAGATCTAAGATTGCTCCTCTCAAGTGGGTTCCAATACTAGTTGTCTAAGCCATGCCCCTGTAGGGCATCTAGAATAACCCAACCTTAGAAGTGGCTGCTGCAACTGCTCTCCAGTTAACATCTGGCATATTCAGATCACCCATCAGTAATATCTCCCTTTTTCTGCCATTCTAAGTATACTTTCTATCATTTCCTTGTCCATTTCCTCCAGCTGAGAGGGGGTCTATATACAACCCCAGTGCGGATTGTGCTGCCATTGCCTGTCTCAAACAAGAAGCAACAAGAAGAAACTACACACCTCTCAATCTTATCTCTATTGAAGAGAAGCTGATGGACTCGCTGATCAAAGAGGATCTAATGGACTATTAGGAGAGCAATGGTCTCCAGGATAAGAAACAGCACGGATTTGTGTCAGGGTTCTTATCAGACTAACCTCATGGTTTTCTATGACTGGGTGATGAGGGAATTAGATGGGGACATGCTGAGGATTTGCTCTACTTCAGGAGTTCTCAAATGGTGAGGCCAGCCTCCTGGGAGGCCCCAACGTGTTCCAGGGAGGCTCAAGCAGTCCTTGAAAAAGTATTCTGTTTCAGTTTTGAACTTTATAGATTTTGTGTGAAGGGATAAGGCAAACTGAAAGAGGATAACAGTAGGTGAATTTATGTATTAATTCACAAGTCTGTGACCAGGGACGGCACTGTACACAGGGCCATGGCTTATTTCAGGTGTACTCTCAGGAAGGGTAGTGAGAGAATACAATTCAAAATGTAACTGCAAAACACTCAAGCAATACAAAATGGAAAAAGTGCAAACAAATGAAGAACAATAAACAAACAATGCGAGGAACAATTGATCAATTAGACTGGCAGCAGAACTGTCCAAACACAAGAGTTAAACATACAGGTACTAGGAATAAGAGCAGGAGGAGCAAAATGATCCCTGAGAAGTTGCTTAAAAGCAGGGTGAGAGGGAAGAGGCAGAGGTCAGCAGGAATGTTATTCAGTTAGAAACAGAAAAAGCAGTCTGACCCATGAAGGTATGGCAGTAAGAGGTAACAATGGTTCGAGAGTCAAAATGTTGGAGCAAGTAAGTTGTCCTGTTTGGGGGGTTATAATAAGCTTAATAACATGAGAGACAGCTATGCAAAAGGTTTCAATTTATTCCAGATGTACTGTTAAAAGTAGACTATTTTTCTATGGGAGGCCCAAAAATATTTCAGTATTTTGGGGAGGCTCAAGATCTTTCCATGGCTTAGAGGAGGCTCACTATGACAAGGTTTGAGAACTGTTGCTCTACTTCAACATTAGCAGGGTTTTGACTTGGTTCATCATATATGATAACTGAAGAATATGGAGTTTCTGGGTGCTGCTATGGTCATAGTAAACTGGGTAATTAACTTGATAAAAGGTAGGCAGCAGAGGGTTGTAGTCAGTGGGGTTAAATCAGAAGAGAGGAGGTCATGAGTTGGGACTGCCTTGGTCTGGTACTCATCAATATGTTCATCAGCAGCATTGGTGAAGGAATCCAGGCTGAGTTGCATCTCTTTACAGATGACAATCATCTCTGTGGGAGCATGGGTAGTGATGAGGGACTAGACGAATGCTAGAGATTTATAAAGCTAGAGGGGTGGTCTAATGTAGTTGAAATTAGTGTGAAAGAGTGCAAGTAGTGCACCTAGTAAACAAGAACTTCAGGACAGAGTTTTGGATGGGTGGGTTGAGACTTAACACTACAGCTGAGGAATAAGGCCTTGGAGTTATCATCAGTGGCTCCCTCAAAGCAATCAAGACAATGCAATAAGGCATGCAGCATTGAAAGTAGGATGCTGAGATGAATCGGGAGGGTACTGATCGCTCAAAGGAAGAGGTAATACTTCCTCACATAAATCCTTAGGGAGGTCACACTTGGAATTTTGCATCAAGTTTGGAGTCCTCACCTAGGAAGAATAAGAATAGGCTGGTGACAGAGCAAAGTAGCAAAATGATTCATGTCCAACAGGGTAGGTCCTATGGGTAGTGCCTCAAGGCACTGAACATGTGGTCACTAGAGACCAGAAGGGAGAGGTGAGGTGTGATAGAGACCTTCAATTTTCTAAAAGGAATCAACAAGGTGAAATATGGGGAACTATTTTCCTTGAATACTAACTCACGCTCATGTGAACCTGAGTGGAAAGTAACAGAAGGGAGATTTAGGAGAGACATGAGGAAGTTCTATTTTACAGAAAGGGTGGCGGACCCTGTCACAAACCCACTCCTGGAGTCAGGCCCTCTGCTTCTGCAGTGCCCAACCTTAACTGCGATTCATGAACAGGGACAAACAGGGACACCCTCCTTTTGTTTTTGGGTCAGAGCAAACTACCAGTCTCTAGTCCTGGAGTCAATTATGAACCCTTTGCTAGTATACCTAGGTAATAAGTCCAAATATCACACTCTCTTCAGGGAAAGCATATATGACATTTGACCCAGTGGGCATACAACCAACCTGGTTCACAACCCCTGCCGACTCAATTGAGACACTAGTATTTTCTTACCTTGCTGGATCTTAACACAGATCCTCATTAGCCTGGCTGTGTACATGACACATTAACAATTTAATAGTTATGTCAGAATTATCAATACTATCCCACCATTCACACACAAAATGAGAAAATGACTCAGGCAGGCTTAAGGAAAACACAATTTACTAAAATTAAAAATAGTAAATAAATACAGTACATAAAACAGAACAAATATACATAATGATTACAGTAAGAAAAGAAATGGCAATTACAAACAAAGCACCGTGTAACTGAATTAACTAGTCCTAACTCAGTTTTTAGTTGGCAAAGGTTCATACTTGAATTACCAGTCTTGGCAGAAGTGGTTCTCTTCAGTCCAGGAACACAGTGTCCCTTAGAAGTCCAGAACAAAAGTGTCAGTTTTTCAGCCAAGCTTTACCAATATCAGAGTGGCAATACTGTCCCACCCTCCTTGTGATGTCACAACACATGAGATCACTCTAATTCTGTAATTAATTTGTAACATGGCCAGTGTATAACCAAATGTTTCAGCTTTCTTTGTTTGAAATCTGCAGAGACAGCAATATTTTAAATTATAACAAGACAGACTGTCTTCATCAGAGTATGGTTTATGATAACATTCCCTTTGATCACTCAGCAAAACATTACAAAAATACTTCTCATAGGTGAATTTTCACACATATCCATCAGAAACTGCTTCTCTCTTGATATGCTGTAAAGACAATATTTTATGACAAGCTGCCTGTGTTCAAAGCAGTGGTTGTTTATGACCTTGATTTTATTATAGTCTCAGTAAGTCAGCTTTTACAAGGTAGCTGTGACAGCAAGCAAGGCCAGAACATTTTTTTTATTTTAAAAATCCAGTGTTCCAAGATGCCTTTGTGCTGACTGCCATGTTTCACAAGCAGAATTCAAAACATATTTCTATCAACATTATATACACATAGCTAGCAGACAGCGATTCCAGTTACACCCTTCCTCCTAGAATGAATTTGGGAGATCCATTCCTAGGCATGGGATGAGTTCCTAAATGCAGTTCACTGCTCTAATTGTCGGAATAACCCACATGCTTTCTCATTTACTGACCCTGCTCTGTGGGTGATAGTCATATTGTAGCCCTGTAAGGCAATGTTCCATCTTAGAAGCCTACCATTCATTTTACCCTTTTCTTATAGCCAAACCAGGGGTTATGATCAGTCTGTACCTCAAAATGCCTCCCGTACAGGTATGGCTTCAATTTCTTCAGTGCCCACACAAGTGCAAGGCACTCCTTCTCCACTGTAGAATAAGCTTGTTCCTTGGGAACTAGTTTCTTACTGAGGTACACTATTGAGTGATCCTTCCTTGGTTAGAAGTCTGACTAAGTACTGCTCCAATTACCCACATTTGAGGCATCTGTCTGGACTACAAATGGCTTACTGTAGTCTGGACTGGCTAACACAGGAGCACTGCATAGTGCCTTCTTTAGCAGTGTAAAGGCTTGATGATGAGCTGGCTTCCATTTTACCTTTTTAGGCCTTCTTTTTAGCAGGCCAGATAGGGAGCTGCCAGGCATTGTAGTTTGATACAAATTTTGATAGTACCCTGCAGTCCCTAGAAAACTCTGGACATGCTTCTGTATTTCAGGTCTGGACCACACCCCATTGCCTCAGTCTTTGCTTGATTAGGATGGAGCTGTCCCTGGCCTACTACATGCCCTAGGTATGTCACCTCTGCCATGGCCACCTGGCACTTTTTAGTTTTCACAGTGAGCCTGGCCCTCTGAATCCTGACCAATACTTCCTTAAGGTGGGACAGGTGTTCCTTCCAGCTGGCACTGAAGATGGCAATATCGTCCAGGTACTCCATGGCATACTCTTCAGTACCAAGTAACACCTGGTTCACCAACCTTTGAAGGTGGCAGGCATTCTTAATTCTGAAAGGCATTACTCTGAACTCAGATAACTCTATTGGAGTGATGAAGGCTGACTTCTCCTAGCTCTGGCAGTTAACTCCACCTGCCAATATAATTTTGTCAGGTCAATAATGGTAAGGTATGTTGCCTCACAGCTTGCCCATAGTTCACCCATTCATGGCATTGGGTGGTGTCAGACTTTGTGACTGTGCTGAGCCCCAGATAGCCCACACAAAACAAGTAGAGCCATCCAGCTAGGAACGAGGACTACTAGTGATGCCTAGGGCTGTGAGATTTCTAGATTACCCTAAATCCAGCATTTCTTCCACCTCAATCCTAATGTCCTTAGACAACCTCTGACACCCAATATGCTGTCCGCCATATGGGTGCTTGTGCCCTGGGTCCACATCATGCATCACTAAGGGGTTAGTCCAAGCTTGGCATTAAACAATGGGTAAAGTCTGCTAAATCCTCCTTACTTTCTGGATCTGTTCCGGGGTCAACTGGGGTGACAGTTTGATTGCCTCCATGAGGACTTCTGCTTGCTTTCCTCAAGCAAGTTCAGAAGGGGCCTCTTGTCTGTCCCCTCCCCAAGAGTACACATAGCAAATACCATGTTAGCCCTGTTTGTGTATGGCTTTATCATGTTGACATGGTACATCCTTTGGATATGTCTCTGTCAGGCAGTTCCACAATGTAATTTATGTCATTCACCTGTTTGACTACCTTATATGGTCCTGCCCATTTGGCCTATAGCTTATACGTCCAGACTGGGATTAGGACCATGACTTCCTGCCCTACACTGTACTGTACGAGTGAGGTCAGGCTCTGCGTTGTACCATACCTTTTGCTTCTGCTGGGTGGCTGCCAGATTGCTCTGGGATGTTCCCATAAGCTCCTTCATCTTTTCCCAAACTTAAGGACATAATCCACAGTGGAAATTCTGAGTGGCATGCTTGCCTTCCCAGTCCTCCCAGATCAATTCTAGGGCTCATGCACCTGTGTCAATATAAGAGCTTGAAGGGTAAAACCCTGTTGACTCTTGGGCACGTCCTGTATGCAAACAACAGGTGGGGAAGGTACTTCTCCCTTCCCTCCCATGCTGTTCAGCAAATGCTTGGAGCATCGATTTTAGGGTACCAATAACCTTTCCACAAGCCTATTGGCTTGCTGGTGATAAGATGTCATGCATCTCTGCACAACCCCACACTTCTCCCACAAGCACTTCATCAGGTCTAACATGACGGAACCCCTCAATTGGTGATAACCTCCTGCCAGATCCTAACACAAGAGAAAATCCTAGCAAGGCATCTTCCACTTTGTCTGTTCTCAGTGAGGATATGATGACTGCTTCTGGGTACCAGTGGCATAATCCACCACTGTTAGGATAAATCTCTTCCCAGAGGAGCTGGGTGTATTCAAAGTCCCAAAATATTCATTTCTACCCTCTGGAATGGCTCCTCCACTATGGGCAAGGGAATTAGGGTGGCTTGGGTTTTACTACCTGCCTTCCCTACTTCTTGGCACCGTGACAAGACCTGAATATTCCTTCACCTGCTGGGTGAAGTTGGATCAATAGATATTTTGGGCCAATTACTGTGTAGTTTGTATAATTCCAGAATGTCCAGACATGGGGATATCATGAGCAATATTGAGCAATAGCTCATAGTACCCCTGAGGAATGATATGCCTGCCCATCATCCCTCCCTCTGTCCTTACATCCTGTGTAACAGCAGTCCATTGTCCCAGTACACTCTATGTCTTCGTCAACTCCCTGTGTCCAGTCAAATTCTGCACAAGCCTCAGTTTCTCTAAACTAGGTCATTTTTCTGAGCAGTTGCAAAATCTTTACATATTCCCAAATCATGGGACAGGTCCCTTCAGTTTCTAAACTAGGGTCCCTAGCTCTAGCATCAGGACATTCAGGGTCACTGCCAACCCTAGCCCTCTGACCACTGGTTACCCTTCCCTCTCAGAGTAATCTTCTGTAGCTGTTTGTTAATTGCTAACTGTGGAATTTCTACCTCCCATTCACTACTTTCCATGTCAGGAGACACAGGCTGGGAACCAGCCTCCCAGTGTTTTCCACAAGGACTTCTATGGGGTCCAGGGAACCACAATTGGTATTTGCTATATGACTGCGGGTAACCATACACCACCCTTTGGAGATTGTTTCCCATAATCACATACAGGGCATGATTTTTCTGCCACTGCAACTTTTTGCAGTCTCCTCTCTCACCCCAGTCCATGAGAACAATAGCAAGTGGCAGAATTTTCTTCCACAGTGAATCCTTGTACTGTAATGAACTGATTAGGTATAAGCTGTTCAGGCTCAACCAAATCCCCTTTACTAAAGTAAGGATGCCCCATGTCCCTCAACCCATAGGTTTGTACCCCATATACAGTAACCTGGTGTATGTACTCCTCATGTTTATAGGAATGCTTTCAGGGATACATAGTTCACCCACCTGTTTCAAGCACCACTTTATGCACTCTGTGCCTTTTTAGGACACTTTACAAAATGTTCTGATTGCTTTCAAAATCAAAATTCATCATTTCTTTATCAGGCAAATCCTTTCTTTGTAACCTGGGCTGCACATTTTCTGGGAGACAGTGAGGGTTTTAGCTGCCCTGAAGTCTCACTTTTCCCTTTCTGTGCTGCCACATCCACCCACTTCCTTTCAGAGCAGGCCTGATCCTGGCATTGCAGTATGAGAGCTCGGCCACCTCCTGCACTGTTTTGGATCTCTTTCCTCTAGCCAAGATTTCAGCTTTGCTGGCAAGTCCAAAAGAATTGCTGCAAAAGTACCACATCCTCAATTTTCTGTACAGAGTCTGCTTTGACCCTCCCACCAATGCTTCAACATCTAATGTTGCTTTGTGGCTAATTCCTCATAATTCATATCAGGACTTCTCCTGAGCTTATGAAACTTAACTCTATACACTTAGGTGTCAGGTCACAGTTTTAAGCAATGCAGTTTTAAGTATCTCATAATCACATTGTCCTGATTGTCCATGTGACCAAGGAGTCACAAGCTTTACCAGTTAGCAGCTGGGATAGCTGGAAGCTCCAGGACTCTCTCGTTGAATTTTGCCTGAATGCATACCTTTTCAAATGAATTTAAAAATGCATCCATATCCTCCTATTCTTTAAATTCAGCTATCAATTTAGAATTTAACTTGTAACCAAGTCCTGAGTTCCAGGTTCACCCATGCCACTTACCTGTTCTGGCACTTGTCATTGGAGTAGCTCCAGTTCAAATTTCCTCTGGTGCTCTCTTCTCTCTCCTCTCACTCATCCTCTCTCTCTCTAGCTTGTCACTCTTAGACGTCTGCCTCTCTCTGAAGCTGGTTTTCTTTTCCTGCATCTCCACCTCCATCTGGAACTTCCTCTTTCAAATTCAAGCTCCCTCTCCTCAACACTAGCTGCAGCTTGATCCCTTCTGGCTACACCATTGTGGTGACTTTCCCTGCTGCTGTGGCTCTCAGTTCCCCATATCCTGAAGTTCTTCTCCCTGGGACTGGACATGGCGGTGGACTCTGGCCCTCCACACTCAAGGTCTGGTCCCTTTTAGTCACTGACTATGACTCAAGGTCTGGCAGTCACTTGTGTATTGGCAGCCACAAGAGCCTCTATGAGGTGCTTTTGGTTCATCCCTCAAAACAGACTCCTTTGTCCTGGCACAATTGCCACAGGTGGTCAGCAGTGTATTTGCTGTAATTGAAGCAATCTTCTCCCCTAATCTATGGCTACACTAGCTTGGCACCGAGAAAAAATAAAACAGGTAGGGAACTTAGACTGTAACTAAAATTATATATTTCTTTTAAAATTTCTGGCTTGTTTGTATGTGAACTGTTACAGTTTATCAATCTGACACACTGGACTGTTAATGCCTGTGCCACTAAATAATTGCACAGTATGCAAACAAATCTTTAGATCACACTGCTGCACACCAAATCTGTCACAAACCCACTCCTGGGGTCAGGCCCTCTGCTCCCACAATGCCCAACCTTGAAGTGCAATTCGTGAACAGGGACAAGTAGCAATACTCTCCTGTTTGTTTTGGGTCTGAGCAAACTACCAGTCTTAAGTTGTAGGGTCAATTGTGAACCCTTTTAACTAGCATAGCCAGGCAACAGGTCCAAATATCAGATTCACTTTGGGGAAAGTAGCACAATACTTGACCCAGCGGGCATACAACTAACTTGGTTCACAACCCCTGCTGATTCAACTGAGATGCTGGTATTTTCTTACCTTGCTTGATCTTTACATGGATCCTTGTTAGCATGGCTGCATATGGTGACACACTAAGCAATTTACAGTTATGTCAGAATTATCAATACTGCCCCACCATTCACACTCAAAATGAGAAAATGTCTCAGGCAGGCTTATGGAAAACACAATTTAGTAAAATTATAAACAGTAAATAAATGCATATATACATAATGATTACAGTCAGAAAGAAATGAGCAATTACAAAACAAAGCATCTTGTAACTGAATTAACTAGTTCTAACTCAGTTTTCAGTTGGCAAAGGTTCACACCTGAATTACTAGTCTTGGCAGAAGTGTTCTCTCTTGAGTCCAGAAACACAAAGTCCCTTAGAGGTCTAGTATAAAAGTATCAGTTCTTTCAGCCAGGCTTCAACAATATCAGAGTGGCAATACTGTCCCACCTCTTTGTGATGTCACAGCACATAAGGTCACTCTAATTCTGTGATTAATTTGTAACATGTCCAGTGTATAACCAAATATTTCAGCTTACTGCCTGTTTGAAATCTGCAAATACATCAATATTTTAAATTATAACAAGACAGACTGTCTTCATCAGAGTATGGTTTATGACAGTATTTCCTTTGATCTCTCAGCAGAATATCATAAAATCACCTCTCATAGCTAGGTGAATTTTCATAGGTATCTATCATAAACTGCTTCCTCTTGATATACCATAAAAGACAATATTTTATGACAAGATGCCCAGGTTCAAAGTAGTGGTTGGTTTTGACCTTAGTTTTACTATAGTCTTAGGAAGTCAGCTTTTACATGCTATCTGTAACAGCAAGCAAGGCCAGAACATTTTTTCTTTAAAACCCAATGTCCCATGATGCCTTGTGCTGACTCCATGTTTCACAACCAGAATTCAAAAACAATATATTTATATCAAAATTATATACACATAGCTGGCAGATGGAAATTCATATTACAGAGCTGTGGAACAGTCTGCCAGAAGTGATGGTAGTGTGAAAACCAATGGTGGTTTCAAGCATGGTTGGGGCAGAATGAAGGGTATAGTGGTTGCTCTGGATAGCAGAATCAGAAAGGAAATTTTGCTGGGGATGAGGAGGGCTAGGAACCTGGAGGAGCAGTAGGTTCCAGAGCTTAATAGGAAACTTTGGCAAAGTGGATGGACCATTGGCTTTTTTCTGCCATAATTGTCTATCTTTCTATGTTTCAGACTAGATAGGCCTACTAGGCCTTGTCTCTGACATAGTCTATGTTTCTATGTTGGAGGCAGTGGAGAGGTGGGTAATCAAAATGATCCAGGGCAACAAGGGAAGTCCTACTTGGTAAGAATGGAAGATCTCAATATGTACACCCTGGAGATAAGAAGAGAAAGGTGGATATGACAGAGATGCACTAGTATGTTCATGGAATAAACAAGGTAGACAGTAAGCACTGTTTACTCCAAGTGGAAGCACAGGCAGCTGGGAATGCTCAATGGAGCTGTCAGGGAGGAGAAATAAGAAGGACGTCAGAAAATAATTTTTCATAGAAAGGGTGCTAAAGAGGTGGAACAAACTGCTATGGGAAATTGTCAGTGCTAAATCAGTGCATGGATTCAAATGTGGACAGGACACATACTGTACATTGGATTGGCAAAGACAGAAGGATTTGGGGTGGAAGTACTGTATAGCCACAAGGTTCATTACATCCAACATTAAGTTGGACTGGGAAGACTGGATGGAGTCAACTACTACAGTATTTTTGTATGAACTATGATAATTGGAAACTCTTTTCTTGCTGCAGTGGGCAGAGCCCTGTAGACCTCTTGCTTTCAGATAAAGGATTACACATTCTGCTGACCTCAAGATAGGGAATCAGTGTGACAAGGCAGCAGGAAAAGCAAATATAATACTAGGATGCATAGTCAGGGTGGTCACCAATAGGAAAAGGTAGGTCATCATTCCACTATACAAAACATTTGTGAGGCCACACCTAGAGTATAGTGTCCAGCTCTGGCGGTCTTACCTGCATAAGGACATAGACAGGGTGGAGGCAGTGCAGTGAAGAGCAACTAAGATGGTTTAAGGATTGCATCACAAAACCTATGAGGACTAGTGAAGGACTTAAATATGTACTCCTTGGAGAACTGGAGTGAGGGGGACATTATTGAAACATGTAAGTACTGTACCTTACAGGAAGGAATAAGGTGCAAGAAAACATTATTCTTCATTGGAAATGAGAGTGAAGGACTAGTGAACATGGGATGAAACTGAGGGAGGAAGATTCAGAGGAACGTGTGGAAGTATTTCTTCACAGAGAGGGTGGTGGACAATGGAACACCCTGCCAGAGGAGGCAGTGGGGGCTGAAATGATTACAGGATTTAAGAATGCTTGGGATAGGTATAGAGGGATCCTGATAGTTGGGGAAGGGGTCAACCCAATTCTATGGATGCTTGAAAAAGCAAAGCAATGTACATAAATGGGCAGACTCGGTAGGCTGAAGGCCCATATCTGCCATCAGTAACTATGTATCTATTACTTGCATTCTTTCTGACCAAACAACATGTTGGACATGCATCACAGTCACCTCCACATCTGTGAAGCCCTCTGCTGGTTGTCTCCATTAGCAGTCTCACCTTGACTCCAGCAGTGGCACTATTTTCAGATTTTGAGACATCATTGTATCCTGAAAATGCTCAAGCTAAAAGCAGTCATGACAACCACAGTGCAGAAGGTGCTAAACTATTTCTTTACAGAGCACCAGTGACTGCTCTGGGACTGACTATATACATAATAATGAGTTCTCTTGCATAATAATGGATTACTCTTGAGCAGCTCATTATTATGTATATATTCAGTCCCAAATTGGTCACTGCCACTTATTAAACAACTGAGGACTTTACTGCAGCCCTATGTACTCTGACCAGAGTTTGTTTAAATTGTGATAAGAAGAAAGAATGAAAGTAAGAAACTAGAATGACACTTAAATTTTGCTGCTGCCCAAATCAGTAGATCAGCCTGACCAGTTGTGAAACAAAAACATGAAAGACTAGAGCAGCCCTTCTAAGCAGTGAAGTCTTAGGGGGTATTTAAGGATTATTTCATATGTGAACATGATTTCAGCACCACCAGCTCATTTATGTGTTTTATTTAATTATTAATTTAGTTTTTGTTAACTGATTAAGTGCACTAGACAAGTGAGTGCCTTTTGAAGTAATGAATTGGGAATTTATTTAGTGTACAAAGTGAACAATAGAAAAATAAAGAAAATTATTGATCCAACACTACTTAAGTACAGGTACTGTACATACATTTGTAGCCATTAAGAACCAGATTTTATAATGACATGAGATAGGTGCAGTTCCCAATTTCAGACAAAGAGTATTTCGTACAAATGCAGTAAACTTTTGGATGATATTTTGAAACATTTTGATACATTTATGACAGTCTGTCAGCTTTGAGATGGAAACGGGATCAAACATTTTGCAAAATATGACAATGTCCCCAAAAGTTGGACCACCATTTCAAGCAAAAATAGCATGAATATGGCCAAATCATGCCACACAACCTGGGGAAGGTCTTGAAAATCCTGCAAAGGTTC
Organism: Neoceratodus forsteri; assembly: GCA_016271365.2. Classification (NCBI taxonomy): domain Eukaryota; kingdom Metazoa; phylum Chordata; order Ceratodontiformes; family Ceratodontidae; genus Neoceratodus; species Neoceratodus forsteri. The sequence continues at coordinate 425,073,712 of CM057451.1, forward strand.
TTGTTGATACAGTTCCACAGCCTTGGTGGATGACAGGCCTCCATTTATCAAGTGGAAACCTTGATAATGTCATATCGCCATGAGACATCAAGTTACATAAAACATTTCAGGCAGGATTCACTAAGCAGATGTGCTGGACGATTCGAGATGCACCTGCACAACTGAGAAACAACAATGGCACCATTCACATAGGGTAGAGATGCTCCGCTGCATCCCAGATGCACTGCACCACACAGAATGTGCTGGAGCTAGAAAATAATGATATATGTTGCATCTGGAGGGAGCTGGTAGCTGCATACATAGCGCATCCCCATTCCCAAACCAAAATGAATGCAAAACACAGCGATTCACAGTGCATCCACCAAATGTGCCATAAGGAGATAAGTATAAAAGAAGTAGACTTAAGTGCAAGCCCCTAGCAGGCAGACTGCAGGATAGCAGCAGCAGCAGCAGGCAGAACACCAGCAGCACAACAGGGGCCACAGAGATGGATGGTGCACCATTTCTGATGGTGGGGATGATAATGGGGATGAGGAGATGGGCAAACCAACAACATGGTGGCAGAAGGCACCATAGGCGGCTTGCCTCACAGCTGTCGTGCCAGACTAATGTTTGAACAACTGACAAAGAAACAGTCAGCTGATACTGCCTGAACAGGGCAATTCTGAGGCAGTTCTGTGAGCTGTGCCATAATGAAATGCAGGAACCCACTGGAAAGGGTCATGCCATATCAGTGGATACCAAGGTGACAACCGCAAATGCCTGCTCACCACAGGAACCTTCCAGAGGCTAGCTGGAGAAACCAATGGCATATCCCAGCTGTCCACATCCTGTCTTCTCACACACCTCACCAAACTGCTCCCACATGCCTCAGTTCATCTGATTCCTAAGCACAGTGGCAGAGTGGACAGAAGCTATGTAGCAGTTCCACAGGGTGGCACACATGCCAAGCATCACAGGGCCATTGACTGCACCCATGTGGCCATCCGTGCACCACCTGGTGATGAGGCCATGCCGTACATGAATCGGCAAGGGGTTCTACTCCGTCAACTGTCAGGTGGTGTAATGCCACAGGGTGCATCAGCAATATCTGCACCACACACCCTGTTAGTAAACATGATGCCTTCATATGGCACCAATCCACCCTGTGCTGCCGGTTTTCGACCGGGGACATACCCATCGGGCTACCTAGTGGATGAGTGGGGCATGCATGCATGCCCACAAAAGTACACTGTGGTGCAACAAACGTCTGGAAGTAGTGCAGGTGTACATGGGCCTCAACAGGGCCTGCACAGTGGGAGGGGCCCAGGTGGGACAATAGAGGTGGGCATGCTGACAGGATGTTGCATGCATCATGGGGACAGTGCAGCAGCACAGCGCAGCACAGGAGGTGAGGTGATGCATAACAGGCACACATGGTAGTGGAATGCACCACATGCACCCAGGCACTAGCGACCACTGGGCAACGGAGGGCAGGTAATGCCAGACTGGACAGGTATGGTCAGCTGTGGCAGCATGCATGGGTAGGTACTGGGCAGCTGAGGGCAGTAGGCCAAGCAGTCACTGGAGAGTGCATGAACATGCCAACCCACCTATGGGGAGGGAGACATACCAGGAGGTGGGCCACAGGGACAGGGGTGGACAGGCTTGTAGCCACACCAGTGCACCATGGTGGATTGGGGTGGCACAAAATGCACATCTATGCAGTATAGTAACAGACTGCTTTGTCCTCCCACAGGTGTTGCGTGTGTATCCTTCCTACCCTGGCTCTTCACCCCTTCCGCCATCCTGGCACAGAGGCAGAGAAGCGCACAAGAAGGCACATATTGTTACAAGCACCACAATCTAGCTTGTTTCGACATGCTGAAGATGCACTTCAGATAGATAGGTCAGATGGTACCCTACAATATAGCTCCAGAGAAGGCCTGTGGCATATACCTGGCAACAGTTCCATGGAGAGGAGGAGGAGGAGGAGGATGCAGAGGAGCAGGGGCCCCATGGTGGAGGTGGCCAACCATCCCTGGCCTGCAGGGACCCACACCTGGTCACCAGATCCCAGCGGCAGAGGGACACCATCATAGAAGAGCACTTCAGGGACCACAAGTGAGTAACACAGGTGGGACAAACTCAGCAGCCCCACCCACACACCAACACACGCACACACACACACCCCACACACACTCACACCCACACCACAGGTCACACAGCATCAACACAGCCATCATGTAGTGCACCCTTGTTGGGTGACAGCGATGCACAGACACACGCACAGCAGGACACACATGGAGAGGGGGATGGTGTTCTGTGCTGGGGATGGCATGGATCAGTGTACATCTGCTGACACACATGCACAGCAGACAGAGGGCCGCACTCATCACATCCATTCCACACAGCACAACAACGGTGCTCCAGGCCATGCATGGTACAACACAGGTGACCCACACAGTCATTGTACTGGGGCAGGCACATGCCACCCACACTGCCTCATGCATTGTCAGCCTGGTGTGTGGGCTGCTAGGGTGCTGGTATCAAGGGACATGGGGATGTCAACCCAGGAGTCAGTGGGAGCCACCATGGCTGCCATGGTCATGTGGGCAGCCACACCCATGCCTGGTGGTCACTGAGTCAACACCACTAGCCTCAGGGTGGGTGTCCACCACCCCTGGAAGGGTACTGCAGCAAGACTGAATGGGTGCTCACTGGTGCGATGTCCCTGAGACCCAGGTTGGATTTGGGGTGTTGGGGATGGCCATATGGTAACGCAAGTCAGCAGTAATGGGTTCACCTGACGCATGACCTGGGGGTGTGAAGCACTCTTGGGGTGCAGTTGGTAGCCTGGTGGCCATGTAGAGCACTGTTTGCACTTGCCGCCTCAGCAGTGAGTGCAATATGCTCCAGAGCAGTGTTCGTGCCCACCCACAGTAGGTGAGCCTCTGCCAGCATCTGTGCATGCCACGCAGCCAGTGACTCATGTTCCATGGTCAGCTGCATCTGAATGCCCCTCAGCTCTGCCCTAAGGGACTGCCCCCACGGTGTCCCACAGAAGACTTGCATATCCCTCAACCTCATCAACAGGGGATACACCATGGGGGCGGTGCAGATGGTCAGGTGGGTACTATCCTGCTGTGCTGAATCCACTGTAGGTGGACGCACCTACATCATAGAAAAATAGAAACATAGACTTTGACGGCAGATAAGGACCGCTAGGCCCATCTAGTCTGCCCATTTCCTTACCTACAGGATAGGCCGTAGATCCTAGTTAACCAACAGCCTATTTCTTCCTACCCCCACAAGAATAGCCTTATGTCTGTCCCATGCATTCTTGAATTCTCCCACAGTTTTAGACCCCACAACCTCCTCAGAAAGGCTGTTCCATGCATCCACTACCCTCTGTGAAATAATACTTCCTCAAATTATCCCTGAACCGCCCTCCTTCTATCTTTAAATTGTGTCCCCTTGTTCTTGCAAGTCTCTTTTTCTGAAAAATGCTATCCTCTTGGACTTTGTTGATTCCACTGAGGTACTTAAAAGTTTCTATCATGTCCCCTCTCCTTCTTTCCTCAAGGGTATACATATTAAGCTCCTTTAGTATCTCCTCATACAGCTTCTCTTGCAGATCCTGCACCATTTTAGTTGCCTCCTCTGGACTGCCTCTATCCTGTCTATGTCCTTGCAGAGATGGTGTCTCCAGAACTGGACACAGTACTCAGATGGGGTCTCACCAACTGTCTGTACAGAGGGATAACAACTTCCTGTTTTCTGCTGCTAATGCCTCTCACTATACAACCCAGTATACCCCAGCCCTCCCTACTGCCTTCTCACATTGCTTGCTAACCTTAAGGTCATCTGATATGATTACCCCAGGTCCCTTTCCTTTTTGTTGTTGTTACTACCTCCCACCCATTGTGTATTCTTCCCTGGGTTCTTGTTTCCCAGGTGCATTATTTTGCACTTTTGCATTGAAATCCTAGCTGCCATACTTCTGACCATTCCTCCAACCTTGCCAAGTCCCTTTTCATCCTTTCCACGCCTCCTTGTGTATCAACCCTGTTGCAGATTTTTTGTCATCTGCAAAAGGCATACTTTTCCTTCCAGTCCCTCTGCAATGTCACTGATGAAGACATTAAAAGGACTGGACCCAATACTGAACCCTGATGGTACCCCACTAGTAACCCCTTTCTTCTGAATGGACTCCATTTACAATTACCTTCTGTGTCCTGTTGTCCAGCCAATGTTTTACCCAGGCTACCACCCTGGTCCCACTCCCAGGCTGGTTAATTTGACTATTAATCTTTGTGTGGACTGTGTCAAATGCCTTGCTAAAGTCTAGGTAGGCCATGTCCACAGCCCCTCCCTGGTCTACTACTTTGGTCACCCAGTCAAAGAAATCTATTAGATTTGTCTGACATGACCTTCCCTGCTGAACCCATGCTGCCTTGGGTCCTGTGCTCCACTGGCCTCTAAGTACTTGACTATTCTTTCCTTCAGAAGTGACTCCATCACTTTCCCTACCACAGAGGTCAGACTGACAGGTCTGTAGTTTCCTGCCTCTGTCTTGGACCCACTTTTGTGAAGAGGAATCACATCTGCCTTTCCTCCAGTCCTCGGGTACCACACCATCCTCCCATGATTTATTAAAAGAGTAGCCAGTGGTTTCACTAGTTCCTCCCTTAATTCTTTAGAATTCTGGGGTGAATTCCATCAGGACCCATTGCTTTGTCCACCTTCAGTTTTCGGAGTTCTGCAGAACCCTTTTTCTGTGAAAGGACTGGGATCGACCCCTATCAAGAGTGCTTCTGTTAATTGGATTAGGCACTTCCCTCCTCTTTTGTGAATACTGAGCAGAAATATTGTTCAGTATTCCTGCTTTTCACTGTCCCCTCAGGATGCTGTATGGGTGGGGACTGGTGTGAGCAACCACTGCATGTCCAGGGATGTCCGCATCATGGTCCCCTGCCACCCATTGTTGCATCACAGCACCCTGCTGAACAGTGCCAGCAGTCCCTGTACCCACAGCATAAGATGCAGAACCCCAGCAACTGCCATTGTGGGTGGCTGTGCAGGCTCTGTGGTGAACCTAGGGCCACAGGACAGCCAATGCCACATGGTGCCACCTTGCATGCACCTGTACCTCAGCCAGGCCTCTGTTGGCCATGTCCCCCAAATCTGTGTGGCATCTGGATCATCATCATCACGCCCCTGTGTACCAGATGCCAACACCAGCAGGGCATCTGCAATGTCCACCCTGTCCTCTGGGTCATCATCAGCCAAACAAAGTATGCTGACCAGCCATGAGTGATCATGGCCACCAGTCATGGCACTGGTTGTGGAGGGTTCGACAGCCCTGCTACAAGAGTCACTGCATCTGAGGCTGTGATGGCATTTGAAGGGCCTGGCATGGCATCGCCACAGCCCCAGTTGCAGCCTGATGTGATGGGCCAGCCTCCTCCCCACCAGACCATTGTAGGGTCCATTGGCCATGGCAGCACCTGTGAGGTGTGATGGAGCTGTAAGAGAGAAGGAAACATGGTTGCTGACATGTTTGAATGGCATGTACAGAAGGACATGCACATGTGCCATAGGTGCAGCTGACATGCCATACAGAGAACTGCCGGCCATGGGGCCACTGCTGCGCCATGCACCTGTGAAGGCAGGCATGCATTGAGGCCTGTACAGGTGCTCATGGACATGTGTGTGACCGGCACACCCTCTGGCCACCACCTGTGGGTATATCATCCCAGTCGACCACCTCCACTCACCACAGTTGGGACCCCCGTGCTGCACAGGGGCAGCATGTCATACATCTGCACACACTGTAGACAGACGGGCCGTAGAGCAACATGCTTGGTGCACACCAACATATGGGCTCTTAGTGGCCTATGGTGGGGCTAGTCAGGGCACCTGTGGCACACACACATGGACAGGCACAGTTCTTGGGACATGAATACTCACAGTGCTGCGATGAACTGCCACCTGTCTGGAAGCCCCCACCCAGAACTATCAGCACAGCCGCCTGGCCCATGCTGACCACCAGCAACTCCTCATTCGGTGTGAGGTGCAAACCAGTCTGTGGCCCACCCTTGTCACACCCAGGGAGGCCTTGAAGTTGGCCATCTTCTCCTTGGCCCTCTTCCTCTCATCACTGAAGTGCTTCCTGCACTCCCATGGTGTTCTGTTTTACTTTCTGTGGGTATTCACATGCCTGGCCACCACCTCCCAGCCCTCATTCCTCTGTTGGTGGCTGCCACCCTGCCAGCCAGGAAGTTCTGCCTTATGAGGCAGGCATCCAGCAGTGGCCTGTCCTCATCTGATATAAAATTCAGATGTCTCCTTCCAGCTGCTCCAGCCTGTGTGAATATTGTGGTTCCTGTGGGGGACAATATGCAGGCATTAGCACAGTACAAGCAAATGTGGATGTTTGCCAGCACAGTGGCTGAATGCTGTATAGACACAACACCCTGCAGGCCCTCAAATCTCCACCATCAGATTGTGCTGAAAGGCTGTAAATGTTAGATTGTTAACATACCTACCTTCAAGGATGCAGTTCCTGTCAGTCACCTGAGGAGTGCAGTGGCACATTCAGGAGCATTTATAGCTCAGGGCATGCAATGAGATTTGGAGCATCTGTAATGAGATGCTAAAAGGTGAGATGCCCCCAATGTGTCAATGATTTGAGAACATTGTCTGTGAATTGTATAACTGCCGCCTACTCATCTCAATCAGCAATTCTAACTGATGTGTTGGTCACATCCCCTATGGTGCATTCCCAGCACATGCTGCAGTCGACTTGGGGCATTTCCTGAATGCGCACAAGTCTCACGGCATCCCACACATGTGCAATGCAGACTCAGTGACTTGCCAGGCATAACGCAAACTGTCTGGTGGTTCTGTTAGCAAGATGGATGATGGCAGCACATCCAGGTCCCCATGCACCATTGGTGCAGTGCTGCATGACTTGTTGAGTGCATGTATGGTGCATTGGCGTGACACTGCATCAATGCGCATCTGCAGTGCATGGCGCAACACTGGCAGTTTGCACAGGCCTGTGTACTGTGTGTGGCATTGTTTGCCATTCACAATATAGTGGAAATGCACAAATGTGCATGCGTGACCTGGTCATGATGCCTGACCCTGGTCTCACACCTGTGCTGTGCACACTGTGCATGCATGGTGATGTGCAATGGGTGACAATCGTGTATTGCCATGCCGCAACACCGTGGATGTGGTCAGGTGCACAATGGCCTATCGCACATGTGGTGTGAACGGTTTTGCACACCAGCTGCCTGATCAGTGCACACCTGCTCTGGCAAACCATTTAAAAACCATGCCGCTTTGCTCAGGCAGCAGGGCCCAGGACCATGAACTGGGAGAGGTGGAGCTGGTGAACCTTGTAGCATTAGTTATGCCTCTTGAAGGCCATCTGTTTGGGACCCAGGACCTCACTGAGCCATGCTCAGCAGTGTGAGCGAGGGTAGTGGAGTGTCTGGTGCACAGAACCAGAGTGGAGCTCATGGGGAGCAATGCAGGCACCGCTATGGGGATCTGCAGTGCTGGACCTGACAGGCTCCAGATCCTCTGTGATCAGGCACACAGGGTGCAATGCCACACCAAGTAAGTCACAACACCATACAGCAACACAGGCAGGCAGGGTTTGTTTCCAGAGGGGAGCAGTCGGCAGTGGTAGGGCACCACCCCAAAACACACACACACACACACACACACACACACACACACACAAACACACACACACACATGGCATGCCATGCCCTGAGGCATGTGGGGTGCAGACATGGCCACTGTGCATAGCTGTGTGCAATATGGTGCATGATTGGGGTGCATGGGCACTGTGGCAGCTGCATTGTTGTTCAGATGTTGGCATGGCACATGTCCACCTGTACACAACCATGGTGAGCATGGGCTGTGATGCTGTGTGTTACCACACGCTGACTGTGGTGCCTTCATTGGGGCACTGTGGAGGTGGGTCCATCACTGCATGCTGGCACCAGTGATGTTTCTGTGGGACATGGGGCGCAATCCAACCTACCATCCCCTCATGGTACTCTTTGCTTATGTTTGCCTCACAGGGCTGGCAGACAGGCAGAGGGTCTGTGTTCATCGAGGGGCAGTGCACACTGCAGGCCTTTGCTAGCCTCATGTGCATGTCTGTGTGCTGAACATTGTGTACATGCATGGGGTGTGGCCATGGAAGCATGTGCTTGGGCCACATAACTCCTGTGTGTCTGTCCACCTTGTGTGCATCTGCTGTGGACTATGGGCACACTGTGGTGCATCATTGGTGTTCAGACAGAGCCTGCATGGTCATGCAGCCTGCTGGCATCTGTACATACTGTATGGGAAATGGCTGCATGCCCCTCTGCACCTCCCTCTACATGCACATGTGGGCCTTGTGCTGTCTGAGTACCCTTGCATGGTCACAGTGTGGCACTGTGTGCCAGCCTGTTGCTGGCATGTGATGTGCCTTGTGGCTGTCTGCCACTGCTGTGGTGACTGCCTCCTGCACACCAACATGGTGGGCAAGTGGAGGTAGGTGTGGACCATGGCACTTAGTACCTGTTGTCAGTGTCCCCACTGTAGGTCCACAGAAAGTCCAGCCAGGTATGCCAGGGCAGCAGAGGAGAGGAATCATTGGGTGGATGGCAGGATTACAGCTCAAAATGGTACTCCAGAGGACTATGGAGTCACTTTACAGACAGAAGGGCAGCTCCTGCATGCCATCACACTGTTTGTCAGGGTAATGAGTACTGAGGGACAGAGGGGTGACCAGTGGGCCACCTGTACATAGCTGCTTTGTTGTTTAACTCCCGCCCTCCATGCCCATCCCCATTGTCTGTTGCTGTCCCCTGTTCCCCCACCACCATACCATCACCTTCCTGTATACTGTTTCATAAGTTGCTGTTCTGATTCCCACACCACCCTATCCCTGTTCCTACTGTTGTTTTATCACCATTGTGCTGTTTCTTGTGTTATATTTCATATTTTACTAAAGAGTGTTATATTGCTAATGGTGTCTGTGGTAATTCATTGTACTTTTGTGCATGTGTTCTGTTGTGCTTGTTGGTTTCACTGTAGCATTGTTCCATTCACACATGTGCACCTGTGGTACTGCCACACATGCCCTGTCCACTTTCATGCCCACTTCAGTGTGCGCCTCCTTGTTGCATCTGGCCTGTTTGAGGGGAGGTACAGTGTGCTGGCTTGCACAGTGCCCCTATTCTGTGTCTGGCATGTGCTGATTTCTTCTGTTGTACTGGTCCCCTGTTATTGTGCCAATCTTCTTGTGGTCCACATTGCTTGTGGGCATGTTTCACCTGTACTGGACATGCCCTTCGGCCTGGGTGCCATTGTGCCTCTCCTCCTTTGTGCACCTGTGATGCAGCTCCCATGCCCACCCTGCTGTGTTCCTGTGCACCAGGACATGTGTGGCATCCTCTGCCATGCTGCACAGTGCACCTCTGCTGTGTGGCCATCTTAACAGTCACCTCTGTGCATGTCGTCTATGCCTGCTGGGCTCCTGTGTTGGGTGTGTGTCTCTGGTGCTTCCAGGTGTCACCATGTGTGCTCTGTCTGTGCACTTCATCTGCTCTGGCCCCTCTCCAGCACTTTGGCCCTCTGACCAGTTCCTGCTGGGCTGTTCACCTGCATCATTAGTGCCACTACAGTCTCCCCTGTTGCTCCTGTGTCCCTTGGTAACTTTCTCCTTATTCAGTGTTGTGTGGTCCACGATGCTTCTGTGCATCCTGATTGCACTGGGGCATCTCAGGTTGAGCCATGGTGCTTCAGTGGTATTTACAGTGGGGATGCATAGTGCATCTTGTGGCACATCCTTCTGTGAATACCACTGTTTCATGGAGAGCACATCTCATTTGCACCCAACGCATCTGCTTTGAGAATCCTGCCCTACATGGCCAAAAAACAAAGCAATTATACATTGAATGGCCAGAAACTCCAATAAAGAAAATCTGTTTTGTTTGAACTATATATGACTGAGTGATACAGTTATCTGTCTTCATTACCTTTGAATACAGAAACTTACTCAGTGATTTTATAGAGGCTATCACTGTTCAGTCATTCCAAGCAGTATGTGGCAGATTGCTCAGGGAAAATAACACTGAAGGTTACACAGCATGAGTAGGGTTAAAATTTTAGCTGATAAGCTTGGATTGTTTTCTATACTCTGATCAGTTAGAGTCACAGAAACATACAGTAGAATTAGTTGGCATAAAGGGACCACTTTGCCCACCCAGTCTTCTAAGATGATCATTGCCTAGGCTGTCTCTGCACACCCTAACTAGTCTCTAGCAACCTTCTCTCCTTCCTCCTGCCTATTTACTAATATTCCCATGTCTATCCCACATGCTTGAAGCACCCTACTGTTTTGCCTCCACCATTTCTGTTGACAGCCTGTTCCAGGCATCCACTACTCTTTCAGTGAAGAAGTACTTCCTCTCATCCCTCCTACTTGAACTCCAACTGCCATGCTCTTGACCATTCCACGAGTTTTGCAACATACCTATGTATTCTCTTTCCTTTCTTGAGTGTCCATCCTATTACACATTTTGGTGTAATCTGCAGAAAGGCATACCTTCCCTTCCAGTTCTTGTGCAATGTCACTTATGCAGACATTGAAGCGGACTGGTCCTTTTACTGAGCCCTGTGGCACCCTAACTGGTCACTCTCCTCTCATTAAAGAAAGTGCTGTTGACCACTACCCTCTGTCACTTATCCATTAATCAGTCACTTACACAGTTCATCAATTTTGATCCCACCTCGGCTGTTCAATTTCTTTATCAGTTTACTATCTGGCACATCCACTGCCCTCTTCTGACCCATCACACAGTCAAAGAAGACAGTCAGCTTCATCTGGCATGACCTCCCCACTTCCATGTGCCAATAAGAGAGGACAAGATGACAGGTGGGACAGTAAGCCCCTGCAGCCATCACAAAATTATGTTACTACAATATGATAGTATAGGCAGTCCAATCTGCAGGGTGTTTGAGGGTTATAAAGGAAAATCACAGTGTCATTAGGAATGACATCAGCTGAGGTACATCCTCATCAACAGGCCCAATTCTGCCTGTTTCCCTGCACTGCATAAACATGGTACTCCTGGATGTACTATGGCCATCGCTTCTTCATGGTGGGGGGGATTAGTGCTGTGTATGTGAAACACAGAAGGTAGTCTGAGGCATACAAAAGACTGGGCAATAAGGAGCACATAAAATCTTTTATTAAACAAAAGTGCAAACAATTCAAGTGCAGGACTCACCAGACATGGAGCTTAGGTACTAGCCATGGATGCAAATCACACTCCACGTATCACTGCCTGTTGTGTTTTACTTGGAGGACAGATGATAGGCTATTCTGGAGTTGTGAGTGATGTGGTGCCTTAATTGAAAGCAATCTGCTCCTGATGATCAAGGAGGACAAGGTAGGGCTACTATCACAAAACTTGGAAATAAATAAAATAACATACAGAACTGAGTCACTCATTCATTTGCTCAATGCACAGTGCATGGCTAGCAAGAGCAAAGGAGTTTGTTCTTGTTATCAGAGCAAGGAGGAGCTGACAGGCAGCTAGAACATTTCTACGATAACATTTCTAACTAGGGGTAAATAGACAGACAATTAGAAGTGTAGCGTCTGAAAGTTAAATTGGGGCCTTCATTTGGGGTATAAAAAGAATACAGTAGTTGTCTGTGTGCTAGTCTGAGCTGGGGTTAGGCAGCTACTGTGACAATCATACTTGCAGTTAGCTGGGTGAGGATAGTTGTGAACTGGGAAGTGTGGATTAGACAGAAATGAAGCAGTTGTCTGCATTTGGACTTCCTAGCCTTCTTATAAGATTACTATGAATGACTCACTCCTGTCGTGTACCTTTCAAATTTGTGTCCTAGCACATTAGTGGAACAGCACAGGAGGGAACAGAATTGGTGTCTTAGGCACTGACAAGCATTTTCAGGTGACAGCAGGCACACAGGGAACTCTGCCAGTCCACTAAGGTGAGGTAACATACCTGTTTACTTGTTGCTACCTGAATAAGAGAGATAATGAAAGAAGGTAAGGGATAACAGAAGGAGGAAACAGGCTGCACATGCAGTAACTACCTGCTGAGTAGAAAGAGAGGAAACACCATAAGTAGAGTATGGGTACAAAGGAGTTTAACCAAAGCAAAGGGGAAAACTAGAAATGTTCTATCTGGGGAAAACTAGAAATGTTCTATCTAGGGTAAGGGTACAAAGGAGTTAAGTAAAGCAAGAAAAGTGAAAACCAGAAACACCTGATCTAGGATAAGGGTACAGAGGGGTTAAGTAAAGCAACAAACTAGAAACACATTTTCTAGGGTAAGGGTACAGAGTAAATTCCAGGAATAGGTGAGAGTAAAGGAATGAGAATTTTGGGAGTGGTAAAATGTAGTGAATGTGGAGCTGAAATTTTCAGAGAGGTCTTCTGAAAATTGAGGTGCTGCCCTATCTACATGCACATCTTTGGGCTGAGGAAGGAGGTAGCTGAACTCTGGGGTGAGTTGACTGAACTTGAGGGACCTCTTCCTCCACCCAGGGCCACTAAGATTACCGCTGATGCCACAGAGGATGCCTAGAGAAGGAGGGCGAGCTGGACTGTAGTGGGCTCCAGGAGGGTGGGGTGATGTGTCAGGGCACATTCCTCAGCCTTGCCACTACAGAACTCATTTGATGCTGTGACAAAATGGGACTACCAGAAGGAGGCCCCCATACAAGTAGCCAGGGAGGATATGGGGGCCTCCAGAGGGGAGACCCACATGATGGGACGTATGGATCCTAATTAGAGTACAAAAGAAACTTCTGATGGGGCACTTGATCATGAGGTGTTAAGATTTGTGAACAGAAACAGAGGAAAGGGAGGTGAGGTGCCTAACTGGCACCATGGCTTGGAGGGATGGAAAGCAGATCCTAAAGATCGCAAGAGTGCCAGGGCAGGAGGAGGAGCTGGATGTCACTATACACATGGGGATTAATGACCTGGATAGGGATGGGGTGGATATTTCACTGGGAGATTTTACAGAGCAAGGGAGGGGTCTTAGACAGGTAGTGCACTGGTGGCTTATGCTGAAGTGCTACCGTCTATGACCCAGGAAAGGATAGGGTTCTACATACCAGGAGCTTCAACCAGTGATTGAAAGAATGGTGCAGAGAACAGGGGTTTGGCTGCACTGGGGACTGGTGACCAACCTGGAGGGATCTGGGCCGATACAGTATGATGGCCTGCATTCATCCATGAGAGAAATTGCAGTCTTCAGTAGATGGCATAAATGTTACTTTGATAAACATTTACACTAGCTAATGGGGTGGCAGAAGAAAATGAGAGGCATAAATTTCCCAACCTTGCCACAGGCTGAAGGAATGAAAAGGTGGACCCAAGGAAAGGAAAACTCAAGGCTGCAAAATAAAAAAAGCCAGTGTGGTATAAAAGAAAGGGATGGAAACAAGATTTTTAAAAAGAGGGGAAAAAGAGGCAGGGCAAAAAGGAAAAGAAGGGGTTATCAGGCAGAGGGGAACAAAGAGTAGATGGCCATGTGTATAAATACAAGAAGTCTAGGAAACAAAGTTACAGACCTAGAGGCCATCATGGCAGAGGCAGACCTGGATATTGTGACCATTACTGCATCACGGTGCACAAGAAATCAAGACTGGACATGGTCATACCAGGCTATACTCAGTTCAGGAAGGATAGGGTGAAAAGGGGGGTGCTGTATGCAAGAGACCGTACCAAATCAGTGGAGACATAGGAAATGGAGAAATGGAAGGGTCAAATGTACCTTGCTCACCCTGGAACCAGGAACCAGAGCCACTATTCATACCTCCATAATCAAGGGCCCGTGTTTTCACGGTTCCGCGGCCGCAGAACTATCCGCAGAAAATCGCAGAATTGTGCCTCACCCGCAGAATTGCACCTCACCTGTAGAAGTCACGTCCGGCCGCCGGAACGACGCAGATGTTATGGCTGGCTGCAGAACTCCCACGGAATTGTGTGTGTCAGTGTGGGCATACACAATTAATTATTTAAATGATAATGTGCTCATGGGCTGAATTACTGAGCAGAGACCTGCTACATGCAACAATTGTTAAGCCCCTCCTCGGATCTCTGGGGCTCAGTCCGCTATATAAAAAATACTGCAGACCGATCAAAAGCGTGAAGGGAGGGAGGTGTTTTGCCAAAATTAACAAAAAAAAAAAAGTACCTGATCAACTTGTGTTTGTTTGTTTATTTTTGAACACAGAATAATTGCTTTCCTTAGTCGGCTACCCCTCTCCGGTCAGTGCCTCAGGGATCACAGAATAATTGTTCTCTTCAGTCGGCTATTCCTTTCCCAGTCAGTGCCTCAGGGACCACATAATAATTGCTCTCCTCAGTCGGCTATCCCTTTCCTGGTCAGTGCCTCGGTGCCTCAGTTACCATTGTAACCTGACAAATCACTGCGGTCATTGTGGGGAGACAGATGGGGAGACCGTCATCACCTGGCCATGCAGAGGGTTTTCTCTGATTTACTCGCTGCCCCAAGTCTACCGCTAGTTTCTGAAATAGATCTGTCATGTGGCCAGTGCTTTTTATTTCAGCTGCCCTAAACAACTAGCCTGTTTTTTTTAGAGTTCTGTGAATGCTTTGCTGTGCCAATAATGCTGGTGCTTTCCACTCCAGTTCCAGTGGATTTCTGTCTTTGTCATCACCATGCTTTCCTGAATTATGTTCTGGCTACCAGTCCATAATAGCGCTTCAGTGTTTGCGAGTTTAACCATTTATTTTATCGATGCCTCTTGGTCTTTGACATTATCGGGAGTTGCTTTTTGGGGCACTGCTGACACTATTAAAGTGTGCTGGAGGCGGCAGGTAGGTGGACTGATCAGAGACTCACATGGTTTGGCATTCTCAGCATTCTCAGAAGTCAGTGTACTGTACTTCATGGGGTCTCTTTATTTCAAGGGCATTAATTTGTGTGTTTTTGTTTGTTATTTATTGCAAAGTAGCCAAGTTATGGCACCAAGATCCCAACTGGCAGGTTAGGGTTCTGTTACTAGGTGGCAGCTGATGAGTTGGTGGGGAGGGTTTGACTGGGGCATAGTAAGTGTCAATGGGGTAAAGGGTTATTTGACCTGGGCATGAGATTATGGAGAAAGCTTGAACTAGGTATTAAATAGAGAATAATGTATAGGCAGGTGGTTATTGAGAAATTTTACACACACCGAGGTGTGGATGCCCCATAAACCCCTGAGTGCGCGCTCGAGGGGTTTATAGGCATCTCACACCAAGGGTTTCAGCAAAATTCTCATAAATAACCACCTGCCTATTACTTTATTTTTATAATTGCTGGTCAGCAATTTTTTCCCAGATTGATGCTGCTTGTCTGTGATTCACTGACACACACACACACACACACACACACACACACTCTGTCACACTGTCACACACACACACACACACACACACACACAGCATCTTTATTAGAAAAAGAGATTGTTGTTTGTTAGGCATCTTTTCTTTTTACAAGTGTTTCTTCTTGCTTTGGTTGATTTTTGTTTCACTTGCTGCAACAGCGCCTACCTCTGTTAAGCGCTTGACCCGTTCCAGCGCAGTGCTCTGTTTTGGAGGCATTTTTCAGGCTGTACGTGGTTACGGACAGCAGGATCAACCAGATAAGAGGTTTAAAAGAAAACAAGAGGTTGTGAAAGAAAAGGCGATCTCGGTGTGGCGGCTGGTCTGTAGGCAGCTCCTCGATGGCCGGACGAGGAGCTGCCATGTTTGTTATGTGTTTAGCCCGCCCATGAGAAGCGGAGAGCCAATCAGGATGTGGCTCTAGTTTGATTGAAGTGGCGATGTTTGTAAATTATAACTGGTTCAGCTTATGGAAAAAATTGCTGACCAGTCTAGACAGAGGTGACGTTGTTTGTTGTTATAACTAGCTGAGCTAGTTATGACGGCAAATTATAACTCGGTTTGTCTATGGGAAAAATTGTGGCCAGTAATTATGTCATGCATTATGTGAAGATGTGTGTGAACCAGGCATGGGAAAACTAATTATGAAGGTGGACTGGGATTGGTAGGGTATAAAGGCCACTGGGGAGAAGCCAGCCAGATATGGGGTGATGTGAACTGGGTATCTGGCATTTGGTGGTATGTGAACTGGGAAGGAGAGTATGTGTGTGTGTCTAATATATGCATGCCCATCCTGGGCTTGTACCCACAACACAATCCCCACGATGATTCATTGCCACAGTAACTATGCAGATGGTTTGTTTAAAGCCCTTTCATTAAAATAATACATATATACAAGCTGGGCTCCATTGTTTTAGTTCCCTGCATTTATAAATATTAATATCCCTGTTCCGGCCAGTGTGCTCCCATTTTATGTAGTGTGCAGGCTAATAATAAATAAATAATAATAAATAATAATAATAATAATAAAGACTGGTGCTGATGTTTTGTAATTCTCTCTGAAACCTAATGTAGGGTATCACAAGTTGGAAGAGGAGGTAATAATCCCTCTTTACATTGGTTAGCCCCATCTGAGTACTGCATGCAGTACTGGAGCCACACCTTCACAAGGACAATTTCTAGTGTGTCTCTGCCCAGAAATGACTATATTACATTGTGTTTAAAATAAGTAATAAAATAACTCATCCCAGGAGGCATCATGGTCTTACGTTACCACCAGAGTATCCTGGGGATTGATTCTCTTGCACAGTATGGGTGCATCCTGGATTTAGCCAACAGGCTATTATTTCTGATACATAGTCAATACAACTGTTCATGAGGTAGGCTCCTAAAAACCCTCGTTGAAAATTTGGTGAAATTATTCCCCAAAATGACTGTTTCTGGTAGCACTAGCGGTTCCTACATGCGCTCATAACTCCGAGCATTTTCAATATTTTCCTCCAGATTTTCAGTATTTATTTTTTACCACACCTCCTTATAACAGTACAACTGTCATTTTTCACATTTCACCCAAATGTGTTTTCGCATATGTAGCACACAATGATGTGGTCGGCGTAAAATCAATGTTCTGGACAGAGTAATAAAATCACAGTGATATTGTTCATGAGCAGAGGTCTTAAACTGGCTATGTTGAAAATTTGGTGACAAACACCCTTAAAATGGCTGTGTTACGAGCGTGCATTGTGTCAGATTTGGCAAAAAAACAGAAAAAGGAAAAAATTAAGGGTAAAATGTGCATGAGAATTGCCACAGAAATTGGTGCTGAGTGCACGAAGTTCTGCAGCAAATGAGAACCCTGCCGCCAGAACTTGCTCGATGTGCCTTGAAAAATCGGGCCCTGTCCATAATCTACAGACCTGCAGCACAGGGGAGAAACTTGATGGGGCTCTGGTGGAAGCTGTTAGCACAATGGCAGAAAAAGGGAAGGTGCTGATGGTGAGGATCTTCAGTCTTCCAGATATAGATTCCAGCTGCAGCTTTACTGCACATCTGGCAGATCTATTCCACAACTCACTGGAAACAAGAGTGGTTCTGGAGGACAGGAGGAATGCAGACGTAGTCCTGCTTCATAAAAGTGGTAGCATGGGAGGCTGGCAACTATTTTATTTTATTTATTCAGGTTTTCTGAAAGAACCTTTAAGCGAGGCTCTTTACAAAGATTCCACATCATTTAACAGTGAAACAGACACAGAAACAATACAATACATGGAAGTAATCAATGAACACCACCGATTACAGGAAAAAAAACTAACTCTGCATCGTCATTGAATCTTGCAGTAGTAGCATCAATGGAAGTTAGATTGTCTATAGTTTAGTTGTGGTGTAGAGAGGGTCCTCCTCAAGGTGTGTCCCAATCCCAAGCAAGGAAATTGGGAGAGAAGCCCATGATGGGGTGGGGGAAGCGGGGTGAGGGGTGAAGAGATGGTGTAGAGCAGCCAAAGATGGGCTTTGTCGATAGCACACAGGGATGGTATGGAAAGGAGGGCTGGAGGAGGGAGAGAAGTAGAGAGGAGCTGGTGTGGAGGGGCAGGGTGGAGAGAGTGGGGGAGGTAGGATTGCAAGGAAGAGAGTCAGGGATGGGTTGAGACTGCACAGCAACCCTATGCCTTGCATGAGTGAGAACTCGGTGAGAGGCATAGAGGCTACCGGGGTGTGGTGTATCAGGTGACCAGAGAACAAGCGTATGCATTGCAGAAAGTAAGGTAGCACTTGAGTTCAGACTTGAAAAGGGAGAGTCTTTTGTCTTGTGAGTGGCCTTGGAAATCTCATTTAGCCAGCGGGTGCTCTGGGACAATTCGTGTTGATCAAGTGCAGTTCATTGGAATGGTACCAATAGTGCCCCTGCTTCATGCTTCTGGTGCTGTATCCTGTGTCTGCTTTGGAGAAGATGGCAGATACACTCGGGGTGCCTTGCCTAGCAGTGCTTTCTTTCCAATAAGGCAGGTTTGGAATTTAATCCTACCCTAGAAAGCCAGTTTGTCTTCTCATAAAAGCAGCAGGTATGGGTGAGGCTATCAATAGCCAGAATTAGTCTACAGGCCCTGTTAAGTGCGGTATGCACCCTCTTTAGCAGACTACCAGGACATAGTCAACGGTTGATAAGATAGAGCTAGTATCTGTGAGGTGGAGATCTGCTGGAGTAAGGTATTTCTTGTGCCTGTTAAGCAGCCCCAATTTTGAGTTTACTACCTTGACAACTGAGTCAACATGTTGAGCAAAGGACATGGTATCATCGAGGTAACCCCAAGTATTTAAAAGACTGCACTTGCTCCAGGAGTGCAAGGACATTGTTGGAGATGGAGAGGGTGGGGGTCCTTTTCTTGAGTTGGGAGCTGGATAGGAACATGGTCTTGGTCTTTTATAATTGAGCAGGAGCCTGTGTTTGCAGAACCAATCCTCTAATCTGTTAAAAGAGTGCTGAAGTGCAGTTTGGAGGGACCTGATACATGTGTTGCTATTGAGAATGACTGCATCATCTATGTATAGAATAAGTTTTGGAGTCACAGTCTAAGGGGAGATTATTTTAGAAAAGGCTGAGGAGTAGGGGTCCCAGGATGGACCTCTGGTGGACACCCAGTGAGACTTCTCTGGATCCTCACACAATTTGGCCAATTTGACACGCTGCTGATCTTAGAGACAGGTAGTCTTGGAACCAGCATACCGCAACAGCAGCCACCCTAGATTCCACAGCTGAGCCATGAGGAAGGTGTGGTTTATGGTGTCAAAGGCTTTCATTAGATCGATAAATACTGACCCTACCAACTTGCCTTCATCCATCACTCGGTGCAAGTCAGTGAATTCAACCAGAGCCATAGTAGTATTGTGGTTCTGCTTGAATTCATGCTGGTTTGACACTGCAGTTGGTATTTGCTGAGATACTCAGTGAGCTGGTCTGCTACAATTCTTTCCAAGGCTTTGGATTGTGGGGAGAGGATCAAAATAGGTCTGTAGTTGGAGATGCAGGACCTTACACCACTCTTGTGGACAGGGGTCACCAGTGCTTGCTTCCAGACTATAGCCTGGTCAGTCTAACATCAGTGCTGGGAAGTTAATGTAGCCACTGCTAAAGGAAATGATTCTGGGTGTCATGAACACAGTGAGTTACAGGACCACGGGGTGGAGGGGGATCATAGACAAATCAGACAGATTTCATTGACTGGACAACAATGGAACTATATCAGAGAGGGGAAGTGAATGTGGCCTACTTATATTTTAGTAAGGCATTCAACACTGTACCACACAGGAGACTCATAAGGAAACTGGGCAGCTTAGGGGTGGGTGCTAAGGTAGCAGACTGGCTAAGAAATCAGTTAAAGGATAGGTGACAGAGGATGGTAAATGAAGTTCACTCCAGGGAAGGAAGTGTGACCAGTGGAGTGCCTAAGGGCTCAGTATTTGAATGTGTCCTCTTTAATGACTTTGTAAGTGACACTGCAGATGAACTGGAAGGAATGTATGCCTCTCCGCAGATGACACTAACATCTGCAATAGTGAAGACACTCAAGGGCGATAAGAATGTGCAAGGACCTGAGAAAACTCAAGGAGTGGTCAAGGGCATGGTAGATGGATTTCAATGTGAAAAAGTTTAAAACATGCATCTAGGCACAGAAACCCAGAGGTGGAGTATAGAATGGGATAAGAGGTATTGAAGGTCTTCAAACAGGAAAGGGACCTGGGGTTAACTCATATTTGATGACCTTAATATGGCAGATCAATGTGACAAGGCAGTGGAAGGACCAGTGGGATGCTGGGGTGCATAGGGAGGTATCACCAGCAGAAACAGGGAGGTTGCCGGTGAGATCCCACCTGGAGTATTGTGTCCAGTTTTGAGACAACAACATCTCATGAAGCATATAGACAGGGTGTAGGCTATTCAGTGAGGGCAACTACAATGAGTGCAGGGCTGCATCAGCAGCCGAATGAGGAGAAAATAATGGTCCTGAATATGTACACCTGGAAGAGAGCGGAGAGAGGAGATATGACAGAGATCTGTAAATACTTCACATGGTTAAATAAGGTATAGGAGGAAATATCTTTCACTGGAAAAGTTGCACAAAAAGAAAGGGATATGTAAGGAAGCTAGAAGGGGATAATTTAGGAGAGAGGTGAGGAAGTACTTCTTCACTGAAAGAGTGGTGGATGCCTGGAATAGTTATCCAGTGGAAGTGGTGGGGTGAAAACAGTGGTGAGCTTCAAGCATGCATGGGATAGGCACAAAGGAATCATAGTTGGGGAAGTAAGGTGGGAGAGGCAGCCAGAGATCAAGTAGGGTCTGTGGTGACAGGATATGATAGACAGGAAAATAGGCAGACTGGATGGGCCACCCCATCCTTATCTACCATAAAATTCTATGTTTTTATGTAATTTATCTTGAAACAATAAACCATGAGTCCATTATATACCTACCTAAAATGCACAATAAATAATTTAACTTTTGAATTTATTTTACATGATACAGTATATGCTAAACTTCAGTATGAATCATCTAATGGTTGTAATGGTGTACTAATTATTTGCTTGTCTTTAGTCTTCATAAAGACTTCATGAAGATCTCAGATTTGTAGTATTGTGCCACTGGATTAGAAACATCCCAAAGAGTACTTGATGAAGTACTGTACTCTATATGGCAGAAAAGTGTTAGTACTGTAATAGTATTACTGCAGGTTTTAAATCATTGTACCAAATTAGAAAACACCATAACTTATGTTCTGAAGGTTTCTATCACTGATACCCAAATGGGATTGTATGATAACAATTCCTCCTAAGCTGTTGAGTTTATATAAAATGCAGATGACCCTAACTTGTCCAGGGGCATGCACACCTCACTTGGGGCTGCCTGCTGCAAGGTTGAAAAAAATGCATTCAAATAATTTTGTCCCATTTGTACATGGAAGTTACATGCTGCTCAGGGTTCCCCACCCAAAAACAGTCTTTGATGATGTTATATAGCAATGTGTCAACAGTGTTTTATAGTGAATGAATAGCGGAATTGGCAGAGTGGGACTGTTTACATTAAGTTTCTATAAATTAGGTCAACATTATATTTGTGGGCAAAATGAATGAAAATGAATGATAGCCTGCTAATTTGAGTTTAGTGCAATCAGCCCCCTCCAAATTTAACCAATTCACTCAATATACAGCAATGTAGTCCTGTTTCCAACTGAAGATCATCATGAAGCTATTATGGGAAATTGGGGTTGGGGCTAGGACTGCATGGGTAATATCAATATTAATAGTGTATTTGTTACTCAGAACAGAATAAGAAATAATTTCCACTGTTCAGATTATTCATACTCAGTGAAATAAAAAGGTAAAATAATACAACAAATACAAAATTCCTCTAGCCCTCCCCAAGGTGGTTAGGGCTAGTTCCATGTCCCCATCATCAACTGCTCTGCACACCCCATCCACCCATAGCATTATTGATTTAGACAGTGCATTGCTGGTACAATGTCACACACACCCTTTCTCCTCATATTGTATTTTTTAATAGCCCTTCCATAGGTGACTCTTCACCAGCTCCTAAGAGTTCTGTCATATTGTTCCTCCTCCTCCCTGACAAGTAATTGGAGGAACAGTACAGTGCAGACTGCATTTAAATTATTTTGTAGAGTTTATTTGCTATTAAACAGCCCAAAGAGACAATTTCTAAATGATTGATTATGGTATAGTTATCTATGGCACTGCCACTGATACTGTCCTTAATAGAATAAAGATTGCTCTTAATAAAGCCTGCTGCCTGGTAACTGGTGCCCTAAAGTCACTCACACTTGTGATCTACTCACTTACTGACTGGGTGAACCTTAAATGTAGGATTGCTTACCAGTCTTGTCTACTAGCAAAGAAGATTAACCTTGGCCTCACCCCACCTTCTTAGCAGTCACTCCTTAATCCTGCCACCACACCCAGAACACAAGGAGCTCCTCTAAAGCTTCCTTCTCTGTCCTGCACTGCAGAACATCCCTAGGCCAGTGGGCATTTATGTCCTGTGCTCCAGCTTTAATAAACAGCCTGCCTGCTGAAGTCTCTCTGCTGAACCTAAGCTAGAGCCTTTCAAATCTAAGCTACATCAGCACCTTCTTGCACATAGTTCCTGTGACTGCACCTAATCATCCTGCCACCAGGCCCCAACCAAGGTTCCTGCCCAGAATTTATCAGTTATGACTATGTCCACATAGACTGTTACCTGCTAGTTTTTTTAAACTGTCTCTTTATCCTCCTACCTACTGCTACAGTTCCTCAATCAGAAATCCCCAGAGGTTCTGTAGTATCCTTACAGGACCAGGAAGTCTGTCTCTAGAGTGCCACACATGTCCCCTATACATATCAGGGCATCTGGATTGTCCTCTGGACAGGGCGAAGGAAGCAACCCCCATGTTCCTCCTTCTTAGGTCCTCAGTGAGGAATGCATGCACAATGAGGTCTGCCCCGGTTCCCTTCTGGAGTGCTGAGCCAGGAATCATCACCTAGAACTGGGCAGTGAGTTTTTCCATTGTTTGGTCCCTTGATGTCAGCATGCAATGAGAACCAACAAGTCTGACACATGCTGAGACATGTGTCTGCTCCTGTCCTCTGCCAGCATCAACCCCTATATGTTGTCCACAGCCATGCCAGCACCTCTCAAGATCCCCAGGAGATGGAGGTAGGTGGCAAGATTAATCCCATCTCCTCCCAGAGAAGAGAGAGAAAACCATTGGGAGCTTGATCCTTGTCCCCCCGCAACCCCTGGCAGTCCGAGTCTGTTCCAGAACCCAGTTGCCGGTGTGCCATGAGGTAGGCATTCAGTGCCTGAGCCCTCAACACCACCGGCAGCTAGTTTCTGTGTTTTATTAATTAAATTTAATGTTGGTCATTGTTGCTCCCCTGTTTTTGTAATTCATTCTTATCTCTCTGCATTGGCCTTTTGTCTAGCTGTGCTATCTGTTTCTCTTTTGTACCACTTTACTTGTTATGTTATGTGTTTGACTTCCCATACCCTGTGGTTACCCTTTTAACTATTGTTTATCAAGCACTACTTGTATTACTTGTACTTACGTTGTCATTGCCTGTCTAAACCTGCAGTTTTGTACACCTGATGTAGAGCCTTTGTAAATGAGTCTGTGACTGAAAGGTTTGTAATTCTGAGACTTAATAAATAAATAAATACATAAATGAATAAATACATTTACAGTGCAGCCTCATAAATGCACATCCCTCTTCCCCAGAAAAAATATGCATTTAAGTGGCTGCACACTAATGCAAACCTACAGTATATGTTTTCAATGAGAAAGATCAAGCCTCAGATCTGTTTTTTAATTTTCTTTATTTCTGTACTTAAATTGTATACCAATAAGTATATATGTATATTATCAAATAAGATAAATGCTTGTGATTTACTATAATTGTATTAGTGCATTTCTTTAGTCATTTTAATTTGCTGTGTTAAAGGCATAAGAGGTAGGAGGTGTGGTGGAAGGGTGGGAGGGAGAGGGGAGGGAGGAGGAGAGTAAGAAGTGCCTAAGTTTATCCCAGGTCAGAATGCCTAATGTGAACCCACATATCTGTTTGTAATACTTATTGCTCTGTACTGGAAAATTAATACACTTGAATTTAAAAAAGGCATAAGAGGCAAGAGGTTCATTAAAATATTGTTTTCAAACCAACTGACAATAGGCTGTGCACCTAACAAGTGCTGCTTACATGTAGTAGATGCACTTGTGAGCTGTGAAAATGTGTATGTAACAGGAATGTGCATTTATCCAAAGTGCATTTAACCACAACATTTAATATTGCAGAGATAGGAAAAAACAGGAAATTAAAGAAAGTGTGCATTTATTTGTGCACAGTTATCAGACATGCACTTATGTATGTTTCACTGAACAACTGGCTTCTTGGACTGTTCATTTTGATTGTGTATTGTTTATGTATTGCCTGTAATGCAATGCCTACAAAACAATATGCAAAACTCACTCATTTAAAGCTCACTGCTATTCCTGCTGTCAATTTATTAAAAGCTCATATCCCAGGTAATTCCTGACCAAATGAAAAATTACTTTAATGCAGTTTGTACTGTATGTAATACACTAGCTGCTCAGTGGTCTAGCCACCTAAACCCTCAAATACTTCCTTTGCCTCTTTCTAATGCTGTTAGCTGACTATGTCAATGCATGAGAATTCTACACCTCATTAAGTGACTCTTGGCAGACTGAAGACTTTTCAGACCTTCCCTCCCTCCTCTGCCATGGTGCAGGCTGTCAATGACAGCATCAGAGAGCCAAGAATGGCAGCAGACTTTAAGTTAGGAAAGGTTACTGCCAAGCAGTCAGTGTATTAACTACTATTGTCCCCATAATCATGGATCTGTGGGTCAGGTGGGGAGGGCTACTTGACAGAAATGTCCTTTGGAACTGAATATGTTAGTATAAAGATAGGAGACTATTAAAATACACATTTGGGAGGAAAGAGAGACTGGCACTCTGTAAAAAAACACTTGATTGTAGTAACTGTATGAGAGGTGGAAGGTCACAAGATGTGACTGGTGGCACAGGGACTAGCCCTGGCACTCAAAGAAGGCTACAGAAAGTTTTTCTACTTTGTTGTACTTTTGTGGTGCAAATACCAAACAACAGATACTGAGTATTTGGGAGTATCTACTGTATGTATAAATACTTTCAAGTACAGTATTCATAATAAGGTATTGCAGATCCTTAGTGGGTTGACACCAGTCCATTTACAGAAGAAAGATTACTGAAAGAACTCCTAAAACTCAAGATGGACAAAGCAATGGGGCCTGATGGGATTCACCTCAGAATCCTAAAAGAACTAAGGGAGGACCTAGTGACACCACTAACCACACTTTTAACAAATCATGGGAAGATGGGGTGGTACCTGAGGACTGGAGGAGGGCAGATGTGATCCCCTTCACAAAAGTGGGAGCAAGGCAGAAGCAGGAAACTACAGACCTGTTAGTTTGACCTCAGTGGTGGGGAAAATGATGGAATCACTCTGAAAGAAAGAATTGTTGAGTACCTAGAGGCCAGCAGGGCACAGGACCCAAAGCAGCATGGATTCACAGCAGGAAGGTCATATCAGACGAATCTAATCAATTTCTTTGAATGGGTGACCAAAGTAATAGAACAGGAGGGGCTGTGGATATGGCCTACCTAGACTTTAGCAAGGCATTTGACACAGTCCCACAAAAGATTAATAATCAAGTTAGCCAGCCTGGGAGTGGGTCCCAGGGTGGTAGTCTGAGGTAGCAAACTGGCTGCACAACAGGACACAGAAGGTAATAGTGAATGGAACACATTCTGAAGAAAGGGGGTTACTAGTGGAGTACCTCAGGGCTCAGTACTGGGTCCAGTCCTCTTTAACTTCTTTATAGGTGACATTGCAGAGGGTCTGGAAGGAAAGGTATGCCTCTTTGCGGATGACACAAAGATCTGTAACAGAGTTGATACACAAGGGGGTAGAAAGGATGAGAAGGACTTGGCAAGGTTGGAGGAATGGTCAGACATATGGCAACTGATAATCAATGCAAAGAAGTGCAAAGTATTGCACCTGGGAAATAAAAATCCAGGAGAAGAGTACACAATAGCAGGGGAGATAGTAACGACAACAATAATGGAAAGGGATCTGGGTGTAGTCATATCAGATGACCTAAAAGTGGGTAAGCAATGTGAGAAGTCAGTAAGGAGGCCAAAGGGATACTGGGATGCATAGGGAGGGCATCACAAGTAGAAAAAGGAAGTGGTTATCCCTCTCTACAGACAGTTGGTGAGACCCCATCTGGAGTACTGCGTGCAGTTTGGAGACCTCATCTACGCAAGGACATAGACAGGATGGGAGCAGTCCAGAGGAGGGCAACTAAAATGGTGCAGGGTCTACATCAGAAACCATATGAAGAGAGACTAAGAGAGCTTAATATGTATACCCTTGATGAAAGGAGGGACGGGGGCATGATAGAAACTTTTAAGTACCTCAAGGAATGAACAAAGTCCAGGAGGTAGCATCTTTCAGAAAAAGAGATGTGTAAGAACAAGGGGCACAATTTAAAGTTAGAGGCGGCTCAGGGGTAATGTGAGGAATTCTTTTCACGGAGAGAGTGGTGGACACATGGAACCGCCTTCCTGGAGAGGTTGTGGGGTCTAAAACAGTGGGGAATTCAAACATGCATGGGACAGACATAAGGCAATTATAGTGGGGTTTGCAGGAAGTAGGCTGTTGGTTAACTAGAATCTGCAGCTTATCCAATAGGTAGGAAATGGGCAGACTGGGTGGGCCAAGTGGTCTTTATCTGCCATCAGAGTCTATGTTTCTATGTTTCTATGTAGTTGGGATTCTGTGAGGGCAGTCTTGAATGGTGGGCTGCATTATAATCAGAATGCAAAAGATAACAGAAAAAAAATTATCAAGTAACAAAAATTAGAACACTTAACCTAGACCCTGGGGTGGGCAACATCTTGGAATGGTTTTCTCATATGAAACATGTCTGCTGCTCTTTAAGATGAAAATTTAAATGAGGAAGAAATAGTAACATTATGTGATTTAGTGCTGCTGTTGTGTATAGGAATCTGTACACTTAAAAAATTGCATTTCAAGGGCAGAAAAGTTGTTGTACCAAGAGTGATGCCACTACTGTGGTAGAACAACTTTTCAGCCTTGTAGCCTTTCACGCTTACAAGCACCATGCTGCTCCCTGGAAAATACAAATGTTCCATCTGTTTGTAATTATAAAAGCACCTATCTGCTTGGTAGCCACTCAATGTACAGTCTAAACCACTCTTGGTAAAATAAGTTTATTCTTAATGTTGCCAACTTAGGGAAGGAAAGGGAACATTGTTTAACCAGAAGTAGCACACACTAAGCTGAAGTTTATCTTCAGATGTGACCTGGGAACACAAGGAAGTTAAGTGACTTGCTCAGGATCACACAGTATCCTTATTAAATCA
Source organism: Neoceratodus forsteri (assembly GCA_016271365.2). NCBI lineage: Eukaryota > Metazoa > Chordata > Ceratodontiformes > Ceratodontidae > Neoceratodus > Neoceratodus forsteri. The sequence goes on from CM057451.1 coordinate 425,101,132, forward strand.
CCCACTGCCTGTTGTTGACTCTTAACTATAACTACCGTGCCTAGTTCAGCTCAGTCAGACATAAGAACAAAAATAACTGAAAAACAAGCAAACAAACATGAGATGAGAAGAGTGGAAGAGATGCCTGTTGAAATGTGTCTGTTTTTAGGAACCACATACTGTACTATAAAAATAATGAATGTACAGATCATACACAGACTATTTCATTTCTATGTTCTAATGACATCAGATACCTTCTTGAGGTCTATAATTCCAGAAGAACCCATCAGTGGAAACACTGCTTTGTTGTGCATAGTATTCCATCCATTATTTTATGTGACTTATACCTCTAACTGTCAACATAATATATTCAATATTAACTGGGGCAGATTTTCATGTTACTTCATCAGTAAATTGAGCTGTGTCTGGCTGCAGGAAAAAGAGAATAACACTTAGGTTTTTGCAGCTATTACATCCAGACCTTATGATATAATGCAGAGGGTACTATACTAGCATAGTCACTAAAGTCAATAAAAGGAAAACTAAGCACAATTCAATGGCCCACATATTCAGACAAGATGATCGCCATGCATCTCCGGACTAGTGTGGGCTGCGGGGGCTTAGCCATATTCAAAGGCCACCGATGACTACACCCCGACTGCATCACTACAAACAATATTGTGATGTGCCTATGCAAATGAGGGGTCCCTTTATGCATATGCCACACATCACAATATTGGAAATACCCCCAAAAACATAACTATGGCCGACTGTGATGGTGCACAGTTATGCCTTTGGAACCCTACTTTAACTGTGCACAGGGTCGGGTGGTGCCCTCTACTTGATCTAGGTGCTAAGTACACAGTTCTACCCAGCCCTGATCACTAAAAAATAAAAGCACCCTTGATCTTTTGTTTCCAGAGTGTAGCATCCCCCTCTCTCCAGCCCCAATCACTGTTAAAATAAAATAAAATCCTAATCCCATTTCCACAGTGTAGCCTCCTCCTCCCCAGCCTGAGTCACTGAAAAATATAAATGAATCCCTGATACCATTACCATAATGTAAGACAATTAATGAGCACCTATATTTTACTATATGAGCTCTGGTATCAATCATGTGGTGGCTGGCTGTGGCAGGTGAGAAGGGCTATGCCTGTCGCTGGCATGGGTTGGGATGTGGGAGCGGGTTGTGGGTCAATGCCTACCAGGGTGGGGGTGAGGGAACCATAAGCCACTAGAGAATAGGGATTGGGGATTTATTTTAATTGTAACAGTTATAGGGGCTGGGAGGGGATGATACACTATGAAAATGAAATTGGGCATTCATTTTATTTTACAGTGATCGGGGTTGGGGAGGGTCACTACATTATAGAAATGGAATTGGGATTAATTTTTAATTTTACAGTGATCGGGGCTTGGGAGGGAACACTACACTATGGAAATGGGATTTTTTGTACTTATAATAGCGATCAGGGTTGGGGAGGGCTGGCCTGGTGCGCAGCACAGTGGCACAGTCGTGCAGATGAGCCCATGATGGGCATGCAAATGGCCCCATTGCACCATGCATGCCCAATGAGCTCATCTGCATTTTAGTCTGAATATCATCCATGGCAGCTATGGTGCATAAAGGTATGCTACACACATTCCCTCTAGGCAGTCTTCAGCCATGTACCGGTATGTGTTGTGCAGAATTTGCCACCCCTGCTGTATTTGGTGCATCCAGGGTCCAATATTCAAACAGATAGCAGTCTCTTCCAATCTCACATTCTGTTTGAATATTACATAGAAACATAGAAACATAGACTTTGATGGCAGAGAAGGATCGCTTGGCCCACCTAGTCTGCCCATTTCCCTACCTACAGGATAAGCCGCAGATCCTAGTCAACCAGCAGCCTATTTCTTCCTACCCCCACTAGAATTGCCTTATGTCTGTCCCATGTATTCTTGAATTCTCCCACAGTTTTAGACCCCACAACCTCATCAGGAAGGCTGTTCCATGCATCCACTAAGCTCTCTGTGAAAAATACTTCCTCACATTGCCCCTGAACCACCCCTCCTCTATCTTCAAACTGTGTCTCCTAGTTCTTGCATGTCTCTTTTTCAGAAAGATGCTACCCTCTTGGACTTTGTTGATTCCACTGAGGTACTTAAACATTTCTATCATGTCCCCTTCTCCCTCCTTTCCTCAAGGGTATACATATTAAGCTCTTTTAGTCTCTCCTCATATGGCTTCTCTTGCAGACTCTGCACCATTCTAGTTGCCCTCCTCTGGACTGCCTCTATCCTGTCTATGTCCTTGTGGAGCTGGGTCTCCAGAACTGGACACAGTACTCAGATGGGGTCTCACCAACTGTCTGTACAGAGGGATAACAACTTCCTGTTTTCTGCTGGTGATGCCTCTCCCTATGCATCTCAGTATACCCCAGCTCTCCTACTGCGTTCACATTGCTTGCTAACGCTACGGTCATCTGATATGATCACCCCTGGTCCCTTTCTTTTGTTTTGTTTACTACCCCCATTGTGTAATCTTCCCTTGGGTTTTGTTTCCAGGCATTATTTTGCACTTCTTTGCATTAAATTCTAGCTGCCGTGCTTCCGACCATTCCTCCAACCTTGCCAAGTCCCTTTTCATCCTTTCCATGCCTCCTTGTGTATCAACCCTGTTGCAGATCTTTGTGTCATCTGCAAAGAGCATACTTTTCCTTCCAGTCCTCCTTGCACCACAGCTGGCCAGCTCAACTTATTTGCCTGGCACACCGATATGCATGTCCATCCTGCCAGCTCTGAATATGGGGCTCAATCACTTGAAAAAATGAACAGGTCAGCAACCTGTAGTGACAAGTTAAAACACTTGTTCATTTCCTTACTGAGGTCATTCATACTGTTTTGCTGCTGATGCAAACTTTAAGCTTCAGGTTGCCATGTATCCACTTCAATAAAAAAAAAAGAATAATTTTCTGATAAGAAATGAAGCATTATGTACATTTTATAGATGTTCTGTTGCACTTGTTCAGTGAACTGTGTTAGTACAACTATAAGATGCAAATGGACATTTGCATCAGGTATTTCTTTAGTCTACTCTGTTCTCACGATCAAAACTGTTATAAACACATGGTAAAACATGTTTTTTCCTCTATTGTATTTGGCTGAGCTACAGTACTAACTCAATAGGTTTTTCAGACTGCATCACATATTTGTGTTTGTTTAAAATAAATGTTTTGTCTAACCAAAATTATTTAGTGTAAGTGCCAGGCAGCTTCATTTTATATGATAATCCATTCTGTATATAACAATGTTAGAATGCTTGGGATTTAAAACAGGATAACAGTACACTGAAGTGAAAACAGCTGACACGTGGTTATTTTGTTCTTGTAATACCTAAACCACATTACTGTTGTTTTTAAATGTGCACTAAAACTAAATTGTAATGTTCAAATAAATGTAAGATGTTCACTGCAGTAGAGACAATTCAACAGCAGCCTCACATGCAAGCACTGTTGTTAAGTCAATCAGAGGACAGGGCTTTGCATAGTGTATGTGTCATCTGGTTCAATTTAGGGGTGTCCACTTGCTCCAATATTCAGATTTAGCTATCTCAGCATTTTGGATATTTCCTGTTGGGGGCTCAGGAGGCTCATACACCTCTCCCCTTAGTTGCAATAAATATCCTCCACCCACCACACCTCAAAAGTTGCATTTAAAATACCTTAAATTTTTCCAGAGGTGTACATCCATTATTTTTCCCTGTCATGTCCATGTAGGGCATGTGTTAGGTCTAGCATGTCTGGTGGGTTCAATTTGTTTATTAAACACTTCACACTGTTTCTTTGAGGACACAAAAATGCTTGCCCTCTTAATTGTTGCCATTCCTATTATAGCTAGGTAAGTCAAGGAGCTGCACATTCCTATTGCAGCAGGTGACACAATGGCCTTAGGACTATTTTGAGTAGGGTGGAGCTAGAGTTATGTTGAGGACAGGTTATAGAGAAAGATGTCAAGTAACATAGGATACACTTATGAAAACCTTACACAGTCTCTGGCATCCCTCAGACCACAGCCACAACTCCCATATTGCAAAATGATCACATACCAATTCTGACTTATCACGGGGTGGGGTTTTCAATACCACTGGATAAACCACTTCAACCATATGGTCACCCAAGAGGACTATAATGGATGTGTAACTGTGCAGTTAAAATATGGAGAACATCAAATTATAAATGTGCAAGAACACTTTTGTACTTGGGGAGGCATAGGATTGCTGACTATGATATGTAGCAGGCTGGAAATGATGGAATAGTAGATACCGTTTATTTATTTATAACTATATTTTATTTAATTATTATTATTTAACAATACAAAAAAAGAAAAAAGAAAAAAAACAATGATCAAACAGCATAAGAAACTTAGTGTGGCATATAATGCATTCACCTGTACATATGCATTCACATGTCCCTCCCCAATGAAATGCTCTAATCCCAGATAAACAATACGTTATTATCAGTATTTGTGAAATAAAGAAGCTTTAAACAGAAAGGTGATATGGCATTCCTCTTAGAGTAAGACTATTGTATATGTCTCAGAGTCAAACGTTTAGAAACAGTGCGGTTAAGATAATATAAGGACTTAATTTATAACAAAAGCTTATAGCTTCTTCCACTTTTGCTGTAAAATTTTTCCAAATTATTGCAAAATAGATAAATTAATCTAGTAATCTGTAAATTGAGCAGGATATTTGAGGTCCATTCGTTAATACTAAGAGGTTGTTTATCAAGCCAATGGCATATTATAAGTTGATTTGTGGAAATAGTGATTATAGATATTAAAGCCTTATTTTATTCCTTTAATCAAATGTAAATAGCCCAAAATACAAGTCTTAAAATTATAGGCATTATTTTAGAGACAGTTTACCACTGAGGTCATGTAATTGTATTCAAAGGCGATGCACATTAAGACAATCCTAAAGATGTGTGTAGTGTCCCTTCAGCCAAATTACATTTGAGACAAGTTTGTGATCCTATAGTAGATACCTTTTGACCTTAAATTACTATGTAACTATGTTATTATGGAGGAGTGTGCTTAAGTGAACATTGTTTAAATGCCAAGGATGTACTGTATGAAACTAAATCTAAATTATGAATACCCCTAATATCAGGGAACATTTTGTTTCTACATTCAAGCATATCCACGTTTACTATTTGTACTCTTTTTTATAGAATGAATGTTTTGCAATCAGATTGGCTCCCCTCGTCATATCCATAAAACAATTAAGCCATGCCTTCATTCACAGTGCTGTAGGATAGCATGGCAATTTTCATTTTCAATTCTTTTTATTTTTATCCAGGAAAAGAACTGGGCACAGCCCTTTTTCAGTCATGCATGACATACAAACATTCAGACAACAACAGTAACAAATAGTTACAGAAAATGTAGACAGTAATACATATCAACAAAAATACTTAGAATTTGCAAAATATGACTTCTTCAAGATATGTTGAAAATTCATAGCATTGCATGCAGATTTAACCAAATCAGACAGACCATTCAAAATCCTTGGAGCAATCCAGGAAAATTATTCCATTCTCATAGTTAATTTAGTTGGTATAACCAAGCAAAGCAATGATAAATTGCTTCTGGTATGACAGGCCATTGAGTACAGACAGAAGGTTGAAGAAAGGATGCTTAGTCCAGAATTTTAAAGAAATAAAAAGGAAAGACTGTTGACTGATAGTCTATCCTTAATTGGGATGGCAAAATCCTCATTCCCAAGTATAAATTACAAAGATGAGTTTTATTTAGGCCCTTAGGACAAAGTGACAGAGTTATTTAAAATGTGTTGGTACTTAGTCAAGAAAACCTTATTCTGATTTACAAACAATACATTTCCATAATCAAGTGACAGAACCAAAATTTGCTTTGCTATTAACTTTTGTGCTTCTTCAGTCAATGAATTTATGTTTCTATACAAATATCCTATCTTCTGATTTATCTTTTGCAATGGAGTCGATATATGATATACTCAGGATGGGGTCCAAATGGCTTTCCAAATACTTGAAAGCGGATATCACTGGAAGTTGCTGACCACTACTGCCCTTTATTTGTGGCTGTCTTAAACTCGTGCCAGCCTCTGTGCTGAATGAAAAGCATTACTTTGTTTTGTTCAGTTTTGGTTTGTTCAATGTCAACCATGTAACCAAATCATCACAAGCGGTGTTCAAAGAAATTTGCAGCCTAGACAAGAAGGGGCCTGAGTCAAGAATGACCATATCATCTGAATACAATAAACTTTTTCCATTTAAGAAAATTTCTGGCAAATCATTTATAAAAATTGAAAGTAATGAAGGACCCAGTACTGAGCCTGTGGGACTCCTGCTCTGTCCTGCCCAAACTCACACAGGGGCTGTCAACTTTGACCCTCTGTACTCAATTTTTAAATAGTTTGCAAACCACATCAAGTCCATACCTCTATACCAATACTCTCCACTTTTATTAATGGCTGTTTATCATGTACCATATCAAAGGCCCTGGTCAGGTCAATGAACACCACACCAGTTAATAAGCCTGCCTCAAGGCCTCAATTACAGTGCTCTAACCCAACCGGGCTGTCACCATGGCATTCCCCTCCTAAATCTATGCTGCTGTTCATTCAAAATTTAGTTTTCTTCAAGATAACACATTAAGTGATTAAAGTGCACTTTTCCAACAATTTAACCAAAACAGGCAGCAAAGATATAGATATGTAATTTTCTGCATTCAATGTATCCCCTGCCTTAAATTAAAGTGAGACAATAGTTGACTCCTTCCAAAGGGAGGGACAACACCAGTTCACAAGGAGAGATTGAACACTTGTGTCACAGGCTCACAAAAGACATTAGTTGCCTCCTTTTATAATTTTGGATAAAGTTGATCTGGACAACACCCTTTCTCCTCATGAAGGCTTTGTAAGAGTTCAATGCTCCATTTACTTCACTTTTCTCAACACTAGAATGTAAGTTTTGTCTTGACCTTTCCTTATGCAGAGTTAATACTAATTCTTGTTTACTATAGTCCTGATCATGACTACCTTTCTGTCTAGTCTGGTCTATGAAGAATTTATTAAATATATCAGTGATATCATTCTCTTCTGAATAAACCTATTCCAATGCACTAAACTGTCTATATCTGTTCTATTTTGGGGTCTGTATAGATTCTTAAATTAAGTCCTAAAAGTTTTGGGATTATTTGTATGTTTCAATTGCTGCTGTCTATAAAATGAAGATTTGGTCAGTATTCTTTCTTTTTTACCCAATTCCTCAGTTGCTTATATTGGGATAGGGCATTTTATCCTTGGCTAGAACACATGTTGCCTAAATGTATCTCTCTTTCTCATCTACTTATTTAGCCAAGGTGAATATTTACCCTGTACACATTGTTTTGTTGCTGACATATTTGCCTTAAAGGCCCTCAAAGTATTCTGGTTATTTTATTTGCCATGTTTTTCTGGACAAATTTTGTCCCAAATTGTTCCAGTTAAGTCAAATTAATATCAGAAAGAACCCTTCGATGTTCATTCTCAATATACATTTTTTAATAATCAGCCTAGGTTGGGTTCACTTTCTGTTGAACTTCCTGAGACACAATACTGGACAATGATCTGAAATGGAATCCAATAGGGTTCCCTGAGTTCATATATTTTTGGAAAATTGGCTATCAGCCAAACAATTATGGAATGATTTCCAGTTTTATAGTTAAAATGTGGGAGATACAATCAGCTGACATAAATTTAAAGCAGACAGTTTGTATTATAGCTTATTAGCATCAGTCTTCTTACCCCAATAAATACTGATGTCCGCTACAAATTTTTATGTTCCCTATTGTTATTGTGACAGGTGGCCCAATGCTCAAACACCTGAAAATTCCCATCACTGCATTTAGACAGACAATAGAAACATGTTAAAATAAATGTTTGGCCTTCAGGTGTCCAAAGAGTATTTTTAGTTATAAAATCAATGTGATCCATAGAGGTTCCCTTCTCAACTTTCTGTACTAAAAGTAAAGTATTTACATAAAACAGTATCCTCCTTCTCCTATTTCCTAGTCTATCTTTTCTGAATAATGTATTGTCCATCATCTATATTTGAGCATTTGGAACATGGTTTTTCAACCACGTTTCAGTTAACTTTACAGTGCCAACTTCCTAACTGTACCTAGCCTTTAAACTCATCAAAATGTGCAAGAATGCTCTTATATTCAAGTACAAGATCTTTAATCCTCTGATTCTTTCCCCATCATGAGATCTAAAATCAAGGTGCTGATTTGGACACTGTGGCCCTGGGTTTGCTTCTATATCCCTGCTAAAACCAATAACATATAAAATAAAGTGTGTTTACTTGCCAACCTGAAGGACTCAAATGTCAGTTGTTTTCTAGGTCCTACCTTTACTTTCCTTTTCACTAAGGAAGTCCAAGATGAGAGATCTAAGGATAAAAAGGTCCAGTTTCAGAAATATTTATTAACCCCGTTATATAGTCATGCACTTGAAAGCAATTTCTATAAAAATTAATTTACCTCAGTTTCCTTCCTCATTATGAACTTAGTCCCATTCTCACTGACCCCATGTTCAATAATGCTACTGTCATTGAAACTTCAAGAGTCAGAACTACCCCACAACTATGCAAAATGTTTTGTAATCCATTATTATTCAGTGCCTTAGAATTAAGACTTGACTAAGTAAAACACTACCAGGGACCAAATTGTCTCCAAGTACTATAGTGCTCACACCTGAATGTTCACATTGTAGGTTGGAATGAGCTTATGAAGCTCACAAACCCTGCCCCTAAACCTTCATCAGCTAATGGCCTACAGTCAAGCCTCCAGCCAGCCAACAGGATTCACAGTCCAGAAGAGCTGTGGTTGTGTGAACAGACAGTCACTGCTAGAAACCAGCCTAAGATGTTGTAGTCTCTGTCTGCCTGGCTAGGCAGACACCTTCTCTTAGGGCTGGAGATGGATTGCAATGCTTTCTGGCTGGCATAGACTTATGAAGCTAGCAAGCCTTTCCCCTGAAACTTTAATTAGCCTTACAAGCCTCCAGCCACCTGACAGGGTTCACAATCTGGAACAGTTGTAGTTTTGTGAACATATAGTCCTTGCTAAACAGCATCCTTAGATGTCACAGTCTCAGTTTGTCTGCCTGGCTTGGCAGACCTCTTTCATGGGATGGAGATGGATGGCAAGGGGTTGAGAGTGGGTATAACATATAGGATGTAAATGCTCTGCAGACATGACAGGATGATATCTGAGTCCCACCCATATTTTAATGACCTGCTATCACTTATTGTACTTCCCACCTGATGTGCTGTATCCTTAAGAGGTCTTTGTTTGCCCCATTCTGAGTGAGACAACCACAGGGGACTAAAAGCAGAATCACAGTTGGAGAACAAGTAAGACAGCACTGATGGAAGGAGCTGGCCAAAAGACTGGATTATCATACTTCCCAATTGCTGCAAAAATATAGAAGAAATGTGCTATTTCCATAGTTCCTGTGTGAGTTACTAATATAGGTGTGTTTGTACACTAGTAACAATAAAAACAAAAATAAAAATTGGCAGACAGACAATGTTCATTTGGTGGGTTTGTTTCTCCAATGGCAATTTTTTTTCCTTTGTTAGGATTCACACTGGCACACATAGTATACTAATTAAATTTTATGATCAATGACTGGTAGGTTGAAGCATTAATTTTGTACAAGGCAATCAATGTCTGACAAAAGTAATGATAAGGTCAAACAACAGACATTTGATGTGAATGGGATTTTGCAGACAAGGATGGTCTAAGCCTCTGTACAATAGGCACTATTCAGGTCTTAGTGGGTCTGACCTTTGGGCAGATGGTGTCTGATATGGGGTTGTTAATGTATAATGTTCAATTGGCATTGGTACCTACACCCGAGGTGATTACTTTACAAGCATACCAAGAGCTTCTGCCCCTTGAGAAATTAATGTTGTGCATGACACTGTGGCACTTGCCTTGGGCAGCAGCCTGGAAATTTGGAGTCTCAGTGCAAGCTAACTGACCAGCATATTTTACATGGATGGCACTCTTTTCTCAGCTGGCAGCTTGCTCTAATTTACCTTGTTTTTCCACAACATCCCTTAGCACCATCAAGTCACTGATTTAGGCACTACATTTATTGAATCAGGGCTCATAGATTTTAAGCTTAAGGCTTTAGTTGCTTGTACTGGTATTTGGCTGATAAATTAGGAATTTTCTGTAGTTGGCTTTGAAGATTTGACACACTTGGAAGACTCTTTCAAACTCTTTCTTTCCTAAAACCTCCATTCATGTTCATACTCTGGGGATAGAGATACAGCAAATTTAAAATTCACCGGTTGAAGTGAACACGAAGTGGGCACTTCACATTGCTACTACTCTCCATGAGTGGGCAAAGCAAAGTGCTCACTTCTCCTTGTCATTGCCACATCATGTTAAGGCAGAATGGCAACACAGTAAGATGAAGTCATTGTTTTTAATGGACTTCAGCGCTCTCACTAGGGATTCTAAGTGATCCACTTGGTGTTTCAGATTTGGCAGCCCCACACATCACATGGCTTACAGTACTGTAAGTTACATGCTCTTTAGCTAGGTAGGAAGAAAGTGAGTCATACAAGTAGAAACATTTGCTTTCTCCTGTGCAGATGGAGAGACAGTAGTGTTTTGTGACTGCTGATACTTTTAGATCAGAGTGAGGAGGAGATTTAAACTTTGATTTAGACCCAACAGCTTTTTAAAAGCTAATTTTTTATCTTTCTGTACTCTTTTTACTTAATTTGTTATTTCTGTAAATTTTATTTTTCTTACCTTTATAAGTAGTTAGTTGTTTGTGTGTGTGTGTTGTGTGACAGTGTGAGTAGTGATTGCTCGGACTGAGGGACCTCAATGAGAGAGGTGGACCAGGGTGAGGGAATGTCTGGGACGGGGCTGCTTTGGGAGAGCATGGTAGTGGTAAGCTGTCATCGTGTGCATGTGTGGAGGGCATGGGCGCCATTCCTGTTGGACCACCTCAAAATTTGTGAGTGTCCCCCAAAGCAGACCAGCACCACCTCCTGTCCTGACTCTGAGGCAGTTGAACCACCACCACCAAGTCCAGCACCAGGTCATCTGAGCAGGATGTGCTGGTTCCCCGGCCCAGGTGTGGATCCCATCCTGTTCAGCACCGTGACCAGCAGGCTTACAATACATCCAAGTAACTATTAAAAAATTATGTTGTGATTCATGACATGATCGTAAATCATGATTTGTGACCATGATGATGAAGAAATGTGAATGCCTATGACTGTACTTCCCCGGGCACCGATGAGCTGTAGCTTAAAACTCCCAGACTCAAAACACATTTCAATGAGTACAATGGTGGGGTGGTGAAGCCTGGAGAAATACTACAAAACAGGCTTGCAATAAATCCAAGTAACTAGAAAAAGATTATTGTGATTCTGTAATACGAATGATCACGAATCGTGATTGTGACTGCATTTGTGACTGTGATGATGAAGAACATGATTTGTATCACGAAGTGACTCATGATGATGGTCCTGACTTAAAAATGAATGTCAATGAGTACAATGTTCATGCAGAATTAAGCACCACACCTGTCAAGTACTGTGAAGGAAGCCAAAGAAACAACTGTGACTTAAATTACAGATGGAGATTGGGCCCCAAAGAGATGCAAATGCACAGACAGATGAAGATTGCGCTGTGCACTGAAGAGATGTAGACACAAAGGCACAACACCAAACCAGTGCTCACCATCAGAAATTCAAATCTGAAAAGAATACCTTTACCGGTTGGGGCGGCTGCGCGGGAGTGGGGGGGCAATGTACTGTACTGCTGCAGTAACAGTCACTAGTACTAGTACCAGAACCAGTAAAGATACCACAAAGAATAGAAAATCACACAGCTGCAGTGGATAGCAGCTTCACATTGCTGAAATTATTATGTGGCACAATAAAAGGTGTCTGATTTGATGACAGCGTCACATACATACTCACACACACACACTGAGTAATGCATAGCAAATTGAAAACTTCAGCAATATAACCACATATTTTAAACAAACTAAAATTATGCACTGCTGCACAACAATCAAGCAAAAAATGGCAAGAAATATTGAAAATATTACTGTGTGTACATTAACACAGTTAAACAAGAACAATATCACCAAAACAAAGCAGTCTTTTCTCCAAGTTAATCTACCTACACCAGATACACTCCTCCGTAAAGCACACTTCCACTGTCTCAGTACACAGACTGAATGTTGTACATTAACATTCAAAATCCATACACAAACAATAAACGCTCAATGATATGAGCACAGGAGGGTTTCCTATAATCGATGAACTAAAGTTTCAGCAAAAAATACTCAAAAAGGCTTTTTAACAGCTTTTTGAAGGTTTGAATTGCAGAGAGCTCTCAGAGCAGATTGTCTCCTACAGTTTCCTACATGCACACTACCCCAAACTGAGGCTGTGCAGAACAATCTAGAGCCCATGTGACCTGAAATCCCATGAAACACTGCAAAATTCACCTTTGGAGCTTAAAAACAAGGCAAAGCAAGGTGAAGTACATTGTTGTCAATGTCCATGTAAGAATTGGTGGAGTAATGGTTTGGAAAGGCGAAGCTAACGTGAAGTCATTGTTTTCAATGGACTTGCGTTACCCATTACGTAACATGAAGTACTCCGCCGTGTTGCGGAGCACTTCCAGAATTTGCCTTCACTCCGCTGGATTACTTCACGGAGCGATGAGCCACTTCGCCCACCACTATCTGGGGATAACCATTCCTATAAAGGGCTATGGCTCATAAATTAATGGTGAAGACACAGGAGTCTGTGGTGGACTCAGACATAGCTAAGACACTCTCACTTGTCTCTTACTAATAACAAGGTTCTAAATATTTCTTTCTCTAGTGGGAAGAATGGCATGCCTGTTTCTCCCTGGGAACATTTCTAAACACATTTATTGCTCAGTATATGTAAAACATTCAGGACTCTTTTGTACTTTCTGGCTCACATATTCAAAAGGTTGCGCATGGGCGTAACAGTGCTGCTCCATGCAAAACCCACTGATGCGACCGGCACGGTATTCAAAAGGGAAGAGTGCCGCACAAATCCGGCGTGCTGGAGTGCTTATAATCGTATGCAGGCACAGGTAGGGGGGGCATGCCATGCATAACCTGCACAAGTCTGATATTCAGCCGGGATGTCAGAGTCATGCATGCACAACCCTACCTGCGCCTGCACAAAGTTCCGCCACAAAAGAAAACAAGTGATGGCTACCCACAGGTGAGCTGCCACATTGCAGGGTGAACACAGCAGCTGCCACCTGTGGATGGCCACCCGAGTTCCTGCCACACCTGGTGGCACCCCCCATGCTCCATCACGGGCATCTGTGAGAAATCCCCAAGTCCAATATCCTTGGAGGTCCAGTGGACTGCACTGAGCCCGATCGCGGGCATCAGTAACAGAACCCCAAGTCAATATCCCGGGTGGTCAAGTGGACCGATTGCTACCTGATTGTGGGCATCTGACCCTCAGCAAATACCCTAAGACCCTGGTGGTCTAGTGCACCCCACCCACCCACCCACTGAGCCCACTGCCCGCTCCCCCGTCAGCTGGTGGTGGCAGCACCCCACCTGCCTGCTGCCCTGCTGCCCACCGACTGACAGCTCAGTAGGGCTGCCGCCCATTGGTTCACAGTGTGAGCCAATGGGCGTGCAACCTACTATACTACTCAGTCAGATATGAGAATTCATTCACATATCTGGACTGTAGATCGTCTACAGTATGGAGCTGCATGCCCATTGGCTCATGTTGTGAACCAACGGGCATGCAGCCCGCGCTGTCAGTCAGCGGGCGCGCGGGCAGCAGGCGGGTGGTGCTGCTGCCCGCCGGCTGACGGGGAGCGGGTGGTGGGCTCAGTGGCGGGTGGGGTGGGGGGCACACTAGACCCACGAGAGTCTTAGGGTATTTGCTGAGGTACAGATGCCCATGATCGAGCAGCAATCGGTCCACTGGACCACCAGGGATATGGGACGTGAGGGCGTATCGTCAGGACAGATGCCCACGATCGGGCGCATAAAGGTCCACTGGACCACTAGAGATATAGGAGGGTTTTCTTTTTACACTAATGCCCATGATTGGGCTGCAGGGCGTCGGTTCCCAATGGCTGCTGCTCGGCGGGCACCAGGTGCAAGTCCTCGGGGATCAGCGCACCTGCATGCTAATGGAATGCAAATGGGGCCATGATGAGATGCAAATGGCCCCTGTGTGCCTTGCATAAATTATGGCCCCATTTACATGTCCCCTTTTGAATATCGCAGGTGCTGTGCATGACGCAATGGCACTTGTGCTAGTGCATCTCCATGCTCCACTCCGGCCACTTGCCCTGGCGCAGTGCCACTGCGCCATGCACAGTGGGGGTGGCCGGGTGCTATTCAAAGTTGCTGCGCCCATAGTGCAGGTCCGTTGAATATCTCCCAGGCCACTCCCGCGCAACAAAGTTGAGCTGCACCCAGGCTTGCACCACAGCCTGCCGCAGTTTGAATATCCAGGCCTCTGTGCCTTTGGGGATGAGGAGCACATCTCTATAAATCAGGCCCCATTTGTTCTGTTTCCCGATGCCCTTTTTGCAGGTAGGCAACTGTGTGAACCCATCTCCTCTGGAACACCTTTTATATGGCACTAACATCACCCTCTGCCTTAATCTCTTGGTTTCCACTGCTTAGTCACCCCTTAGGTATATGCCCAATGTTTCCTACCTGCTAGTATATACACATATCACAGTGTCTTTTTGATAAAATCCATTACCACAGTCTTGACATGGAAAGCCCAGTAATGCTAATTTATAACTAAAATTCAAGTATCTAATGGTTCTTGTAGAGATTTACACATCTGTACTGCTGCCAGTTATGGTCACAAGTTGAAATCTCAAATCACTCCAGTTTCAAAAGCTTCATGATCAGGATCAATAGTGTAGCAATGGGGACTTACTGTCTGAAGGTGAAGTAGTAATAATACCAGACAGGGTGTGCATTATTGGGATATAACAGACGCCCAGGGGCATAATGAGGCCCGACACCACAGGCGGGGGCCTTATAGCCCTGGAAGGTCCGTTATATCCTATAACGCCCCACCATGGAGGGTATTATTACACTTAGAAAATGGGTGAACATTATATTTTGTTTATAATGAACTTTATAAAACAATAGTGTGAAATAGTAAGAAAATGTACAGAAATGGTAGGTTCTGTAAAATAGCCCTTTGGTGCCACTAGAGGTGCTGCTGCTTATGAAAATGTTTTCTATGTAGAGTTTAGTGTTTTGTTATTGTTGGTTTTCAGTACCCCCACGTAAGTTTTGAGCTCCTTACAGATTGTTTTGTTAAAGAAAAATTATTTTGTTTGCAGAGTGTGAGCAGGGAGCAAGCGGAGTGCTGATGCAAGACTGGTGTGATTGTACAGGTAATGTAGTACTGGCTCTGGTAGTAAGAAAAAAATATATCCTGATTCAGTTGGAAATTCTGCTTCTCCTATAGGGAATATTTGTGTGTGCCCAGGTGGCAATTTTTGTTTTTCGCATTAGTGATGTTTAGCATCTGAACACGGCCAGGCGGGGACAGGAGCGGGACAGAGCAGGGACAGGAGTGGACTTTCCTGAAATCAGTCCTGGATTTGGAGTTGTGTGCCAGTTAATGTTATTTGCAAGAGCGGGGTGCAGTGGGGAATGGGAATGGTCACAGCACTGCTGTTCTACTTACGCTTGTAAAATAAAAAAAAGAAGAAACTGGTGTTTTTGATTGGTGATTTTTTATATCATACTGTGACAGCAAGGGAAGGGACAGTTTTGAGGACTGACTTGTGGGGCCTCTGGATTATTGTCTTGCTAAGCGAGATGAAAACATTGGGAGGTATTGTCTTTCTGGTGGGCACAGGGATACCAGGTGGTAATGGGTGCTTCCAGGAGGAATTTGTTATTTGCAGGGCATTGTTAAGAAATAACGGCCCAGGTGACAGGCTGTTTCAGCCAATCAGGAATCGAGTTTTCATTTACCCATTTTCTAACCTTTCTTAATACCCATGGCCATTCATTCTCTATTTCAAGACTTCAGGAAAATGGAGATCTGACTTAATTGCAGAACTGTACCACATTTCACAATCAGAATCAGGACTCAGTGTGCTGTCCTCTGAGCCTGTCATGTCATCCATGGCCAGTGCCATGAGATCAGATGCCCCCTCTCCACTGTTGGCTATGAAATCCCAAAGTTTCCACCAACTTTTGACCATGCAATATTTCTTGGGCTCCCGTATTTATGCCCTTAATGCCATAAAGCCCAGTTAGGTTCTTAGCAACCAATTTCCTGTCTGTGCCATTGTTTTTATTCATATTCTGATGACCTCTGAGCTCAGAGCTCTTTTCAAAGGTGTCCAAGCCAAACAACATAATACACAAGTCAATACAGTACAACAAATAACAACCAGTAGCATAAAGAACAGTTCAGCAGCAGATGACAAAAATGTAATGAGCAGTAGTGTCCAAGACTATACAACATCAGGTGTCATACAGAATGGATTAAATAATGTTAAAATTAAACGAGCACAGGTTAATTTCACCTACACAACATTTTCTATAGAAGTACAGTAACTGCTCTAGGACATTTATGGCTTGTACAAGGCATCCTCATACCTGTACCTCATAGCTCTTCCTTGGAAGAGACTGTTTATTTTCTAACACAGTTTAATACCTCCTTTGCTGAAGGAGATATAGGTATACTTTATGATTTCACATTAATTGAATGAATCTACTCTGGCATGGTACCCCAAACAACGTTGGTTATTTTTAAAGGATTCCCTATGTACTGTACTATGTTGTTCTCCACACACCCCAAACCTTTGAACAACAGATCTTTTTGTTCACTTAACAGCGGTGCTTACAATAGCCATCTCACTTGCACTAAACAACTAAGCTAACTTTTTAAAAACTGGCTAGAAACTGTTCATTGTTTAGAAGCAAACTTAGAGATATATATATATATATATATATATATATATATACACATACATACAGTATATATATATATACATATACATATATGTATGTTAAAAAATATTGTTGTTACTGTTTTCAGTTGCACTCTGTGAACTGAATATATGTTATTCATCTGTATTGCTGATTTCACTACTTTTACGTAATCTCTACCCTCACTATAAATTATTGATGTCTGATAATGTAACTTAGGGTTGTCTCTGACCTGGATTGATCTTGTAAACAGGTTATTTTAGATTGTTTTATTATTAAAATTACTGAATAAGCACTATAATAACACATGGATAACAGTGGTGCAATCTGCCATTATAACTTCCTGGTTTGAACAGCAAGTGCAAGATGGCTAAAAGTTTTCAATCACACCACAGTAGTGCAAGAGAGTCCTATAAAACTGTCAACCACTGAAACCACTGACACACTAAAAAAAACGTTCACTGTGCCATTGGGTCCAAGACTCCAGGGCACGCAGGGTAGCTAGAACTAGACTTTGAGCAGCAACCTTTGATGTAAGAAAATGTCTTTTACTGGCCTTATGGCAGACAGTGGGGATGGGAAAAGGAAAAACATTTCACTGAGGACCAGGAGAGAACTGCAAAGGAAGAACTCCAGTATAATGGAGTAATTTTGTCCTGAATGAGGTAATTATAAAAAATTAAATGTGTGTGATGAGATGTACACCACCCTTGGAGTGTGATGCTTTAATAAACCCCTTCAGTTTTAAAATATCACACACCTCGGGTGTGGGTAAAATCACATTACACACTCCTTCTTGTACGTTAATCTCTACTTTATAGTTTATTCATTCTCATTCTTGTACCATGATTGGCATGTTTTTATAATGTTGTATCTTTACTGTAGTTCCTGATTGTTTCTAGGAAACCATGTTAGATGTTTTATCTTGGTTCCTGGTGCTTTTACCTTGATTTTTAAATTTGTCTAATGCACCCAAACCTTCAAATGACAGATTTGTTTGTCCACTGGAAGTACAGAGCCCAGACTGGACATTTGCTGCTTTGGAAACTGGGTTAAGTATTTGAAAGTTTACTAAAACATGTTTATTTTTATTATTTTCTAGTTCTTTTTCAGTTACCCATTACTGCACTGTTTTAAGATATACTGTATATATATATATATATATATATATATATATATATATATATATATAAAAGACAAAGAACCTCAGTGTGCAAGTACTGAGGCAATGGTTACCCCAAGGGCACTGGCGGGAATCACACATACTTTACCTCCATAATGCAAAGCACCATGGGCTGTATATGAAAATCACCACACACACTCACACATGTGCACACACACATACTATAAGGGTGCAGTCGTGCCCCTATAGTCAGAGTTGAGTAGGCACTTTAATGTTAAACCTTAATTTTGCATGCTAATAACATTGCAACCGTCCAACAGATTTGCACGAAATTTGGAATGAGTGGTCTGATATGGTAGATCTCTTGATTTACCAAGTTGTATGTTGGTCGGACTTAAGGTTTCTGCAACAAAACACACAAAAATGTGTTTTTGCCACTTTTGATACTTTTTGCCCATGGTGCTGCAACCTCACCATGTGGTCTTTTGGTCTGCAATTTGGAAAGCAGAAAGAGGTTGAGTCAGGGAACAATCCAGCACTGGTTTGATAAAACAATATTAATTTGTTCTAAAGTTATTACATTTTTAATTTTCAGATTGTAAGCATGCCTCAGTTCACTCTAAGATTTATATGGTTATTTTTCAGACAAAGATTGAGTTCATGGTCAAGGATTTTGTAGTTCAGGGACTGGGATCCTGGTCTAGCAGAAAACTCCTTGTCCATGAGCCATAATCTTGTTTTTCAGTTTTTCCCCAAACAGAATGTTATAGCTTTCTCCATGGGTGACTTTTGGGCCAAATGAGGCATGAGTTTTGTTCAGGGTGACCCCATTTACAAAGCCATGCCTTTGGTTTGGCTCATTTGGTAAAAAATAGCTTTTAACTCTCACCCCATTCTCCTTCTCGTAGCATGTCAACCTGTTTACATGAAATGAGGTGAGAGTTAGGCCACATGACCCCATGGCACAGTCCGCATCTGTCAGTCTGTGGATGATGGTGGGGTGGCTTGGGGGCTAAGGATTCAACCCTAATGTTTCATTTCCTCACGTTTGTTGCTTTAACCTAATTGATGCATTAAATGCAGTTTTTGCCATGAATATATATATATATATATATATATATATATATATATATATAAATATACACAGAGAGAGAGTTTTTTTTACTAATTTTACATTTGCTTACCAGTTCCCTGGTTGGATTCAAGAAACATGTTTGGTAGCTCTCGTTGGTTCGCTAGCACTTTTTTGCTTAGAACCAATTTGCTGGAATACTTTTACAGTTATTAATTTTTTACCAATCTTTAACATTGTATTGGCATGATTGGGACAGAAAGTTTTCTCCTTTCACAGATAAATTTCTTTTAACAACATTTTCCAGGCTATGTTGGGAAAATGTGAGAGAATGACCCTCAAGGTTTTCATTGTAGTGTGTCTTGTATTCACTGGTTACCTAAGTTGATTATCATTCAAATTGTTTTGAGGTTATGGTCCTGATTACAGTCCTGGCACTTATGATCACTTTAAAATGTTTGATCCAAAACACAGATGAGAGAGAGATTAAAGGAAAATCTTGCTTAGCTTCTACATCCAGCTCTGTCTGTGTAGACTACTCTTCTGTTAAACAGAGCATAACTATTAGAGAGAATATACAGGAAGAACTGGCCAGTGATGCCCTGCATCCCTAAAGCAGTTTTTATGCATTCAGAGACTGCAAAGCTGCAATGCCCCAGCTAGAGGGCTATCTAGTGACAAAGTGCATAAACCCCAGCTATTGGGAGTTTTGGTGTCAAAGAAAACAGGCACAAAAAGGAACAACAACAAAACCTCAATGAAAAGAAAACATCTAAAGAAAACATATTGAGTCAATGCTTGTCCAGGTTCCCAATAAGCAGTCAAACCCTGTGAGCAAAGGTGCATCATTTTAAAAAACATCAGTTTTGGAAGGCCAAACTTGGGGAGACAGAATCTTGTAGAATTTGTTGTTTCAGGTTGGCTTGGTGATGCTGAGGGTAGAAGGACTGGATGCCACACCTTGTGCCATGCTGGTGGCCTGGGGTTGAGAGCAACCTCCAGTTGTCAAGGGTCAGCAGTGGAGGTAGAGGATTGAGCATTCAACAGACTGCTCTCCTCTTCTGGGGAGGGAGGTTGGGTTCCCACTCTTTGGCTACCCCCAGTGGAGGGAGGTCAGCATCAGATTTGAGGAGGAAAGGGCGTGGGTACATGGTGTACACATGCTCCACATGCGCATGCTCATGCCACAAGAGGAAGGGGTGGGGAAAACCAGAAAAGTGGGACTGGCAGGCTCCTTGATGACCTGGCCACATTCTAGTCCTGACTCGCCCTGGCTTCTAGATTGTACTCCAGGGTAGGGGTTGGCAGGCCAGCACTACTCCAGCCAGCCCTGACACAAGGGGTAATCAATGGGGAAGAGCTGGATTGGTGCAACCATGCTCTGACTGATGAGCCCTTTGAGAGGTGGGGTGCTGCCTACCAATCCTGAGGAGGCAGAGAAAATACAATAATTAAAAAAAAATAATGAATTTGTTGTTTTGGACTGTGATATTCTCCTTTGTGGAGGAGTCAGAATAAGGGCCTTTCGGATGCAATATGCAGCATGTTTTCAGGTAGTGTACTCATATTGGGATCTATTTACTAACTACGTGCAAAATGAATGTAAATCCCCTGTGTCAATCTACCCATGCAAGTGGGCTCAAGCGTGCATTCATGAATACCAGCTCGCGTGACCATGCCCCACCCCCTGCTGTGCAGCTATGCAGATAAGGAAAGTGGTGGCATGGAGGAGGAGTGCAGGCCATGGGAGGGCATCCAATCAGGATGCCCATCCCCAGTACCATAGTGAATAACTTGCATGAATGGGCAGAGGGCCCTGGGAAGGTGTATCCTCCTGTGAATACACAATGGGCTTTGCATGAACAGCCACCCCAGCTCTGACAAGAGAGCTCTTTGTGGTGTGGCAACTGTGTACAGGGGATCCTGGGTCTACTGTGCCCGCTGGTAACCTACAAAGGGAAGGTGCATAAATATTTATGTCAACGTCACCCTAGCATAGCTCCCAACAGCACTCAGTCCCTTAGTGCATAGCACACAGCGTGGGTCATGCTCCATGGCACACCTGATGTAGTGCTGAGTCAACAGCTGTGGGATCCATAACACAGGAACTAGCACCTCTGTTGTGAATGCTGTGAGGTGGGGGTATAGGCATTTGGGTATAGGAATGCTTATGTGCTGGCCTTATGTGGCACATAGGCTTTCGTACATACTAACATACTAATTGCCAGCAGATTAGGCCTCACGGTCTATCAAGTCTGCTCAACCTCAGATCCCTAGTGGGGTACTGAGGCCCCCCCCCTTGTGTTTCAGAAATCCCTATCATCCATCCACACCCCCTGGGCCAGACCATCATCTAATACATCCTCTTTCTGTGTCTGTCTCACCATATCTTGAAGCCCTCCACTGTGGATCTCTGAACCAGCTCGCCAGGCAGCGCATTCCAAGGATCCACCACCCTCTCAGTGAAAACCTCCTCCTCTTCCCCGTCCTCACCCTTCCACCTTCCAACTTTAAACCATGCCCTCTGGTGATACCTCCCTGCTTTAGTCTAAAGATCCCTCTGTGTTTACCCTATTTATTCCTTTGAGGTACTTGAAGACCTCAATCATGTCCCCCTGTCTCTCTCTCCTCCAATGAAAACAGGCAGAGCTCCTCTAGTCTCTCCTCATCGTCAAATCCCTAGGCCCTGGATCATTTTGGTTGCCCTCCTTTGAACCTTTCCAGGAGCTGGATGTCCCTTCTCAAGTGTGCTTATTGTGCTTAGAAAATGGGTCATTTGTTGAAATATAAAAAAATTACAATTAAAGAAAAGCCCTTTAAAATGACTAAAAATAAAGTACAAAATGACTTATTTTTAAAGTAGTCCATCTACTGGTACATTTGCCAGTTTTCGGTAGAGGGCACTGCCACCCCTTTCCATGCTGGTAAATTAGTAAGCATCCTTATCCTTTTCCTTAAAATCTCTGACCCAACCTGGAGTAGCAGCCTTTTTCCTTCTTTGTAAAAACATTTTCAGTCATGATCAGTTGTGGCACAATAAGTGCAGGCAATTGCACCATGACACTGACTCTGAAGGCGGGACCAACTGCTACTCACCAATCAGTGGTGGGCTTTTGTAAATGTCAGTACATGTCTTGGTCTGAAGTGAATGGAGTTAAAAAAATGGTGGCTATTTTATTTTATTAGGTATACTGGCAATGGTTTCCAATGACAGTGTCTACAGTACTGAATAGAATGATCAAAGTTGGTGAAAGCAAGTCAGCAACAGCAGCCATGAGTTATAAATGAAAGTATTGTTTAAGTAAAGAAGCTGTTAATCATTTGTTAAAAAAAATGGTTATTGTTGCTATAGTGGTCGTGGGAGGTCATTCGTGGTGAGGGAAAGTTTCTTTGTTTTTTATCATGAGGTTTTTTTTTTTTCAAAATTATTTATTGAAAAAGGTTCTAGGTGTACAAATATATATTGCAGCACAGTGACAAACCTGTGTAATGATTTACAAGGCAAATTGATTAACAAAGAAAAGGTTACAACCTTAAGTCTTAAGCACCGTGAGACACATAATTAAACAGTATTGCACTGAGTAAAGATAGAATTGACAAAGTGCAATACCCTCCTTGGAAGGTGAGAGAGAACTGCGCCAATTATATAGTCTCTTGGTTCAATAATAAGACAGCTGAACAAATAGCACTGAGATATCACATGGAGACATAAATGCTGCACAATCCCAAAAGAAACTAAGACACCATGTACTAGCAATTGGTTTTAATGTATAAAGAGTGCTACACTACCTACATGAAACACAGCCATATACATTCACCCCACTAAACAGGGAACCATCCACTGCTGCTATAAGAGGATGCCACATATGGTAACATTTTTGAGTAGCACACAGGGCGCTCATCTGTGCTTTTCAAGAGTCCTACATGAAAGCAAGCTTTTAGACCAATTGCTCACTTGGGGAGGGATGAAGATATCTAGTGTTGGGCTATGGTCCTCCTAGCGTTGATTAATGCTGTATTCCATGAGGGATTGCTTATGGCTCTGTTAACATGCTTCGGATCTGCACCCATGAGGAGTTCAAGAGGGATTTTGATGGAGCATTCCCCAACACTCGAGACATAACTCAATGCCCTCATGCCAGAAGGGGTGACACTCGGGCAAGTCAGGGCTAAGTGTAGAAAGTCACTGACCCCCACCTTACATTTGGGGCACCACTTAGTTTTGTATTGTCTATGGCATGAAGCCGATACTGGTGTTATATACGATGGTGTAGGAAGAAAAGTTGTATTTGCCTGAGCTTATTGCTCACTGAACAATTTACATAGTGGGAGCATGCCGATCTCCAGGTCTGTAAGTCAATAGGTGAGAGTCTTCTTCCCAGCATTGCTTACTTATTGTAGACAAGCCTCTTTCAGCGACCACAATTATATGGTAATAAATGGAGGGGCTTACATCCTGGCTGAGGATTATAAAATTCTTCTTCAAATGGTGAAGATTGCACCACCCCCTGCACTATCTATGGAAGCCACCAACAACTGACGAATTCTGAGGTACACAAAGAAATCCCTGGTGCAGTCCCCATTTGTCACACAAGAGTCAGGAAGCTACATAGTACATTAACCTCATACAGCTGTGACACATTAAGAAGGCTCTGACGCCTCCAGTGCCATAGCCACTGTGTAAACTGTATAGAGTATGTACCTCTCCTCCTAATTGCCTGTACTATACTGATATGCTGTGAGCAGCCATTCTGCCAACCAATGTGGCAGTGCACCCTCATCCAAAGCTCTAATGTGTTATTAGAGAGGGATTAGACACTGGGTGTGTGTTTTTGGATGCAAGGATAGCACTTAATAAATTGTTTTTGAAAGTACCTCTAGCATCTCCTCCTCAATCTTTAGCCAGGCAGGGACTTCCCATCATTAATCTGTGAAAGAAACACCAGCTGGGCTGCCAATAATAGGCCTTGAAGTCTGGCAGACCTACACTGCCCTCCTTTTCAGGGTGAGTAAGTGTAGTCCTTCAGATTCTTGTGCCCCCAAAATGGTGCAACACCCTGCATACCCCCACTTCCACCTGTACCGATGCCTCTAGAACAAGAATCACAAGTACCCACAACAGACCACATGGGGACCCCCCAAGATGACACCTGTCACAGCAGACTCTATGGTACTCTTACAGCCTGTGTGTTACTACAATTTGCAGGACCAGAACCTGATAGGAGAATGAACTGAAATGCCTCCACCTTCACCATAGCTTACCCTTCAGTCATGCAGGAGATCCACAAGACTGACTAAGAAAGAAGGAGCATCACAGGATATTGACACCGAGAACCCCTTTGGGGTTTTAGTAGCTCCTGCCTGGGGAATCAGAAATGGAAGAAGTGCCTAACATATCAGCTATGGAGTCAGATGTAACTCAGCCAGTAGAAAAGATATATGATGGGAAAAATAAAAGGAGGAATAGCGTTAGGACTTATGAACTAGCTGATACATTGTACTGTTGTGGCTTCTATGAATTGCTGCAGTTTGAGGAATAACAAAGAAAGACAGGAAGACAGGTAGTGTATCAGCTAGCCCTGTGACTCAGTTATTGATATCGTATTAATACAGGAGACATGGATGAAGTCAATATCCCAACTATCCTGTTTTAAATCTGAATTGCTTTGGGGTCCATTATACTAGTCCTTTGGTATGGATAAAGCAGATTGTATAGGGATTCTTATTTCTAGGGAATAGATTTTCTTTCTTTAGACTTATGGATTTGATCCCCAGAAGAGCATTGGTGATAGACAGTTATTGGGATAGTGAACCATGCACAATAATAAATGTGTATGCTCCCCAACTTAAAGTAGATAGAGTTAAAATGTTTGAATGTATACAACCTTTCCTAGCCACTGCCAAAATCTTCAGAACAGGTGGGGATTTTTACTATAGCATTCAAGCACGAGAGGACAAGATTCTATTAAAAGGTTTCTTGTAACTCACTTGCTTTCAAGAACTGTATTTCAATGGCCAAACTTATTAACTGTGCAGATTTTATAAAAAGAGGATGTACATTTCTGTATAAAAGAGCACAATTCACCACTTTAATTGACTACATTTTCTTAAACAGTTTAATAGTACAATCCACCAAATTCATCTCAGTTGAATTTGTTGACCATTTAATGGACCAAACTTAGTTAGCCCTATTTCTAGGTCCAGATGGAAATTAAACATTAAAATGTTATCGGATCCTGTTATTCAAAATCATATTAAATAATTACTGGCTGCCCAAGCATCAGTGTTTGATTTATACGACAACATAGGTGATTGGTGGCAGGACACAAAATTGGACCTCCAAAAATGTTTCCAGTCTTTTGGTAAAAGAAGGTGCAGACAGCAATTCTTCCATTATTAAAATTACATTCCCACTTGCAACACTAACTATCTATTGCTCCATATCCTGACAGTGATTTATCCTCCCAGATTAAAATTATTAAGGCAGAAATGAAAGCCTTCTAATATGATAGGCTAGTACACCTAGAGCGGAAGTTATGGAACCCAAAGAATCCCTTTTCTGGATCCTTGTGTGGCATGTAAGATAAAGAGAAATACATCCTCCTTTTCATCTTTAAAAACATGACAAAGGGGATGTAATACCCTCCTCAAAAGAGTTAACTGAAATTGTAATACACCATATAAAGTCATCAAACTGTCCTGTTATTACCCCAGACACTGCATGATCAGGTTACCTGGCAGATCTGCCTTGTCACCATATAGAAACAAATCAATTGGATCAGTTAACTGCACCAATCATAGGAAAGAAATTACAGAAGTGATTAGTTCTTGAAAGCAGATATAGCCCCAGGGGTGGACAGCCTACCCTTCAAATTTTATAAAACATTTAGTTTGGAGTTAACGTTATGCTTAGAAAAATTTTTGATGATTTTTGACTATTCTGAAGTTGGTACCAAGCTATTTCACAAGAAGCTTAGTGATCTTCCTATTTAAATCATGAGATTGACTCCTTATACAGAACTAGAGACTGATTTGCCTGATGAATGCAGACTTTAAGATGTTGTCTCAGATTCTACATTTATGATTGTGAAAGATAGCAGCTTCCATTATACATCCAGCTCAGTTCTGTGGTTTACCAGACAGACCCATTTACAACCCTTTGGTCATTCTTAGAGAAATATGGGACTACTTTAATAAAACACAAGATACAGGGTTTATCATATCTTTAGACCAAAAGGCAATTGACAGGGTTAACCACACATTTATTTTCAGAGTCTTACAAACCTATGGCATTTCAAATGTCGTTATATCTTAGTTAAAATTTTTGTATAACAATGCACACCTTATTTCAGTTATTCTAGATCACACATGCCCTGTAATGTTAATACAAGAAGAAATACAACAAAAGTGTCCTTGAGCCCTTTTATTGTATATCCTTTCCTGAATCCTTTATTAGAAAAAATTCAATAAATACATCAATAGTGGGACTTTCTGATAACTCACCCAATAATGAAGTAAACATTTTAGCATATGCTGATGATATATGCTTTTAGTAAGGAATGTTACCAGCATTTCTGAAGCTTGGAGAGAACTGGACTTATATTCCACAGTATCACATGCATAGCTAATCTAGAGAATTGTAATGTTATGTCTGTAGGGTCACAAGGTGCCTAACCTCTCATGGCAGGTATCTCCTTGGTACTGGAACCTATAAAATTTTAGGATTAAGTTTTGCAACTCTGAATATAGTTCAAACTATAACGCCCTAAAATATGTGAAGCTAGGTTAATTCTTGAAAAGGATGGAAACTTTCCAAATTAAAAGAGTATTCATCATTAAATAGCTCTTACTTTCTTGTCTTTTGTATGTAGGGGTCTATCTTTCCGTGCTGCTGGCCCTTGAGACTAAAGTATATAGTATTTTCTTCAGAATGCTGTGAGGAAGTCATTTAAACCCATTAAAGAAATTTATGTACTTGCCCAGCGAAAAGGGTGTCTGGGCATGATTGAGCCAGTAATTTTTTCTCCACTCTTTATTTTGGGCTCACTCATTAAAACTATCCTATCATGCACAAATTACCCCACTTATTTATGGGTATTAAATAATTTACAACATTTTTAAACAAGTGGATAGATGCTCCCTTAAGCTTTCAAAGCATTTACAAATACGGCATTTTATGATTTTCCATTCAAAATTATATAAATGGAATATCTCTAGGACCTTATAAACATTTTCATCTTGGAATCAACTCTGTTTCCATGTCCTGAAGAATACCAGCCCAATTGTATCAAATTTAAAAACTGCACTCCACATACAAAGAGAATGTTCTGAGACTCCTAAATGAAAAACAGGTCCCCTCGAAAATGTGGAAGTATTTTGGTTGTGTTCGTATGGTAAATTTAACTCTTGCTGTGCCACAGACTGATATATCAGTCCAGAATTTCTACATGTTCTAAATCTGTTGGCAGCCTAAAGGTTATACTAGGAGTTATACTAGGAAGGCAAAGACATACAAAAAGCCAATGGCCAAATATAATCATGTCTCCAACCAAGCTGGTTCATCAATGAATTGATCATAACATTAAAGCATCAAGACCATGTTTAAATTTCACATGGTCTGTATTCTCCAATAGTGAACTTGGAAGGAATTCCATGGGGGATTATTCTTTGGGTAAAATAAAATCGCCTTTTATTTGTTCTTGGGTATGTTAATGTCAGCTGATATTTATAGCCTCTAAGATTACAGTTATGCCTACTGAAAAGGAAATAATAAGCATAAACCCATTAAAGAATGACGCCCTTATACAAACTGTGCAGCCCCAAAGGAAACCATGAAGCATTTTGCCCTAGAATGCTCATATTCCCAGAACTTGTGGAAATTTCTTGCACAATCAGGGAAATTATTCTGGATTCAAAATCTAACTTATGAAACTCTTATAGTGGGTGATTATCCTCACCATTTAGCAAAAATTCCACATGGGAATCCTGTCAGTATTATTTGCAGTATTTAATTTTATCTCTGGCAGGCCAGAGTACAGTGGGTATTATGACAGCAAAGGATGCCATACAGAATATTTCAACAATTATGTGAAAAGACATTAATTCAAATTTATGAGACAGATGTAGCTTTACATCCTTTGAATACAGTTAAGATGTGATGGAAAGACCATTCCTTTTTATAAATAAAAAAAATATTATAGTATTGTTGTTTTTTTTCCTTCTTATCTGCATTAGTTTACTATATTAACATGTCTTCTTGGATTCAGTAACTACCATTATTTATAAGATTGATATGTTTCTGTTTTCTGTTTTGGATTATGAACTCTGTATTCTGTATTTATGAATCCTTCAATAAAAAATACTGTC
Organism: Neoceratodus forsteri; assembly: GCA_016271365.2. Taxonomy (NCBI): domain Eukaryota; kingdom Metazoa; phylum Chordata; order Ceratodontiformes; family Ceratodontidae; genus Neoceratodus; species Neoceratodus forsteri. The sequence goes on from CM057451.1 coordinate 425,129,719, forward strand.
CTGCTCCTGTGTAGAGGCACTGCAGACTGGCATGATAGAGGATCCCAGTCTTGCACTGTAGGCAACAGGAGGTTTGGTGGCTGAAGGCACCACAATACAGGAACAGATGGGAGTACCCAAGGAGAATCAGGCAGTAGAAGAAATTGAAATGGAGCTTTCAGATGTGGATTGCAATCTTCAGTGGGAAATGGAAGTGTAAAACAAAAACTACAAGCACAAATATCAGCCACAGAGAAGGAATACATGGTTGCAAAACAGAGGTTGGAGAAAGAATAAAAATGTAAGCAGATGAATGATAACTCATCAGGGAATGCAAAGGCAACACTGATGAAAGTCTCTGTGTTTTCTGCCAGACAACAGAATCTGGATGCCAAGCAACCTATGGAGTTGCAGTTGCCAAAAGACCCATCTTCATGCGACACAAAATGGACTCCAGACAAAGCACTGAATGAGGCAGATTGAATTCAGATGATGGAAGGTGCCTGGATACCAGACCAGGTGATACCATTGCACCAATGCAGAGCACTCATCTATTCGAATGGAGATGGCAGAACAGGAGAGTGTGCTCATAAAGGAAATGAGTAGAACAACTGAAGGAATAGCTCATCACATGTGGCAAGTACTCCTTCATATTCATTGAAAGTCAGTATGACATTTTTGAAGCTCTGTCATGGGTTGGTTCCCTGTCACAGGGCAGACAAACACAGAACCCCAGAAACCAGAGCAGATGGCAATGAATAATGCCACTAACAATAATACTCCCAACGATAATGTGAATGGGTCTGAGAATGCTGATAATTCTACAACCCCAGCCTATGCCAGCTTATTCTATAAACCTGTGGAACTCACTAAAGATGGAACACAGTATGCTTGGATTATGTAGGGGTTGGAAGCCCTTCTGATAGATTCTTTGTAATAAAAGAATTGATTACACAATATTTTGATTTTATCCCAGCTGACGTTTATGTCCTCATCCATTATCCAGGTGACAGCACTTTTGACATCAGTTTTCATGCCCCTGATTTACTGGACAGATTCTGGGCAAAATACTCAGTACTAAAAAGCAAGCCCTTTGTGGGTGCCTTTCCAGGCCATTCCCTTAACAAAAAGCCCCATGAAAATCATTACAATATTATTCTGGAATGAGGGAGTGAATATCACAGACATTCTATACTAGTTGGAAAAGAAATGTACTGTTCAGGGCACCCCTGAATCAATTTTTAATGGAGAAGACTTCTGGATTAGGGGTTGAGAATAAAGATTAAATTGGAACAGTTGGACACAGGGCTAACCCACCTACCAAATTGTTTCTGCCTGTGTAGAGACAAAGACTGTGGCCCAGATATTCAAACTGTGCCATTGTGTGCTAAGCCTCATGTCACCAAAAATGTTGTGGTAGGCTGTAATATTCAACGGAAGGCGCTTATTGCACAACTTTTGAATATCGCCCCTGGCCACACAGACTGTGCATGGTGCAGTGGAACTGCGCCAGAGCAAGTGGTCAGAGTGGAGCATTGAGATGCAGTGGCACAAGTTCCATTGCGCCATGCGCAGCACCCGCGATATTCAAAGGGTGACATGCAAATAGGGCCATAATTTATGCAAGGCACATGGGGGCCATTTGCATCTAATTATGGCCCCATTTGCATGCCATTAAAGTATGCAGGTGTGCCGATCCCTGACGACTTGCACCTGGCACCCTGCCAGGCAGCAGCCGTGGGGGACCGGACGCCCCTGCAGCCCGATCGCAGGGCATACTAGTATCCCCTGACCCCTCAGCCCGGATCGCGGGCAGAACAGTATTCTGTCCCCCGTAGCCGATCGCGGGCATAATGTAAATCTCCCCCACCCCTGACTAGCCCGATCATGGGCATAATGTAAAACTTCCCCCCACCCCAGTAGCCTGATCAGTGGGCATAATGTAAAGCTTCCCCACCCCAGTAGCCTGATCACGGCGCATCCTCACCCCACATCCAGAATCCCTGGTGATCTAGTGGCCCCCACCCTCCCACCCACGGAGCCCCCACCACCCCGCTTCCCCCATCAGCCATCAGGCAGCAGCACCCCACCTGCTTGCTGCCCCCGCTGCCCGCCGACCTGACAGCTCGAAGGCTGCATGCCCATTGGTTCAGAGCATGAGTTGATTGGCATGAAGCTCATACGGTTGAAATGTCCAGATATGTGAATGAAAATTCATTCACATATCTGGACTGACTTGTACGGTATGGGCTGCATGTATGTATGTATGTTATAAATGTGGCTCACCTAGACACTCAGCAGTAACTGTGCAACTGAAATGCAGCCAATGTGGTGAAATTGGGCATACAGAGTTCTTTGCAGTAAGAGGTACAAGTGTAACCTGTGCAAGGAAAAGGACATACCTTCACAGATTTGCCCCAGGGCATCACATAATACAGAAAACTCAGACTAAGGTGTCCAAGATTTTTATATCAATGAAACAGGAAAAGAAAAGTCCCTAAGACCAGCGCCAGTACAATGTACTTAGATTCCTAGATAGCCTTGTAAATCTATACCATCTGCTTCTGGAACATGTTCAGTTGAAATCAGCATTAGGGACATGGCTATGGTTCTTATTCAAATGCCAGATCTGGCAAATGACCACCCCACCCCCATTATTGATATTGAAGGTTTTCAACCAGTCAAAAGAAAGTTCCTGCAAAACCAAACTGGCTACAGAGAAAAGTACTGGTGGTTTCCTTGCACAAACTATCAAATGTGGAGCACCAGCTGTTGGATTTAAGAGAAAAGGATGCCTAAGAGAAAAACAATGGGGACTAGAGCTAATAAAACAGGCTACTTGATTTACCATAATTAAATACTATAGATGCCCCTCTTTAAATACCTATAGTATCCTGTCAGAAAGAAATAGACTATCTACCTTCTTTTTATTTGCTGAGCAGAACTATGATATTGTTTTCCTACAGGATATGAGGCTTCATACCATGCAAGAGATATGTTGCTTGTGAAGCATGGATTTGAGAGTCCACTTATTGGCCTATAGGGAAGATAAATGCAGTGGGGTAGGGATTTGTATTAATATTATCAGGTATAAGGTAACATACATGGTTGATATCTGGCCAGGAGGCCCTAATGCTGGATATTAAGTTACAGTCAGTAGATTTCTGGCTCATTAATATATATGAACTACAATCAAAGGCACAAAGAATTCAGTTATTAAAGTCAGTACAACCCTATCTCTTCACCTCAAAACATATCTAATATGGAGGAGATATTAATTGCAGCCACTTCACTTCAGATAGGGACATGATCTCTTATAATGTTTTCTGCAATGTATCTTTTTGAATCAATTACTACACAAACTGGCCTACATGTTTTTCTCAACATGGGTATCGGTGAAATCATGCTTTTTAAGGGCTCCTTTTCATGTAGGATAGATTACTCATTTCTGTCTCCAAAATTGCCAGTACAGAATGCAGAAACAATCCCAGTAGCATCCTCAGATCACTGTCTCCTAAGGGTTACTATCTCAAATTTCACAGAAACCTCAAAAGGAAGAGACTATTGGAGATTGAAAGTCACTTTAATGAAATACCCTACCATTCCAGAAGGTTTGCAACATACTTACAGGCCAGGAAATCAGTATTCATTTTATATGACTCCTACAAGAATGATGGGAAACACAAAACAGATATCAGTGGTTACTTTAAAATCATGGGTAAGCTGAAGAGTCAAGAGATACAAAATAGATACCTAGAGTTACAGTCACAATTTTACACTTTCCTGTCTCTATATAATGAGGGAGATTTTTGTGAGTTAGAATCTTTCTTCAACTGTCCAGAAGGCATTTTGTCTGATGGAGGATTACCTTGAATCTTTCTTTAACTGTTTAACTGTTGCTGGCTGCTGGGAGATGATTCTTTGCCCAGAAACAGAGGAACCAATCAAGTAGGAGTTGTTAGTTTGAATCTCTCTTTAACTGTTCAAAGAAGCATTTTGTCTGTTCATTCTCCTTGCTGCTGGGAGAGGTAGGAGTGTGAGTTTGGTTCTGTCCAGGAGGCATTTTGTCCTGAAATTTTTTATCTCTGAGATTTTTGTGAGTTTGAATCCTTCTTCAACTGTCCAGGAGGCATTTTGTCTGGTGGAGAATTAGCTTGAATCTTTCTCTAACTTTTTAACTATTGCTAGTTTGCCTGGTGGAGGATTAACCTGAATTTTTCTTTAACTGTTTAACTGTTGCTGGCTGCTGGGGAGGGATTCTTTGCCCAGAAATAGAAGATCCAATCAAGAAGGAGTTTGCTAGTTTGAATCTCTCTGTTCAAAGAGGCATTTTTTCTGTTCATTCTGCTTGCTCTTGGGAGAGGTATAAGTGTGGGTTTGAATCTGTCCAGGAGACATTTTGTCTCTGATATTTTTGCCCTTTCAGCCACCCAACCTCCACACATTATTAACTGCTTAGTTAGTTGCGTGGAGCATATAGGATCTGCCCGGGGAGAGCTAAAGAGCAAATAAAATAAAAGGAGGAGGAGCTGCTTATTATATCATGTAAGGGGACATTTGTACATTTAAATTGCATAATCTTGTCAATTTCACTCTGTTAGGAACAAGATATGTTTGACAGGGGCACAGAGCAGAAAGGGGTAAGGGCTGTGGCAACATACCAGGGTCATAAACAAAGAACGCTGAAAAAGGGATAGAGACTATAAAAACTCAGGGTAGAAGCATACTTAAAGAGCACACAGGATGGCAAAAGAGTGGTGCTGTGGGTGCAGATCAGCAGTATTCAGAAAAACGTTTTGGGGACTGTGGTGCTGCCCCATTTGTAGGCACCACTCTGGGCTTAGGAGGAGGTTGACAGGCTTCAAGCACAGTTGGCAGAAGTACTGGGGACCTTTGCCCCCACCCAGGGACCACCATACCACCAGCCACTGCCACAGAGGGTACCTATTCAGAGGTCTGGATGGACTACAGTGGGCTCAGAGAGGTTGAGGAAGGTGGAGCTCAAGCACCCTCACCCCACCTGGTACAACTAAAGAACAAATATGATGTTCTCAAGGAGAGGGAGAGCCCTGAAGGGGAACTCAAGGTTGTGACCAGGGTAAAGTGCAGACCCACCAGGAGAGATGAACATGGGACAGGGGCAGAGAATCCCAGGGAAGAATCTTCTGCTAGTGAGGGACTCAATAGTTCTGGGTATGGAGACAGGATCAGACATCAGGAGGAGAGGGAGGTTATGTGTCTCCCAGGAGGTACAGCTCTGAGAGAGGGAGCAGATCCTAGTTAAGGGAAAAAAGGGTCTGGCTGTAGGGGCAAACATGGAGGTTACAGCACAGTAGGGATTAAAGGGGGGTCAGGGGTGAAGGGCAAGAATGGCATTGAGGATGAGGGAGCTCCAGGTTGGAATTGGGACAAGTCAGATCGAGAGAGTGTTAGGGGAAGGGCAGGATTGGGGAGGTGGCTGGGAGTGGAGTTGATGGTACAGATAGGGATGCAAATGTACAGGGCAGGGTGGACCTTGAGGCAGGCACAAGGAAAGAGAGTTTGGGGAGGAATGTGCTAGTGCTGGGTGATTCCATACTAAAAGAAGTCAGGTGGGGGAGTAAAGGAAAAATCATAGTCACATATGGGTAGAGTCTATAGATGGGTTGACAGCAGATAAAGCAGGACAGGCTATTCACAAGTGTGCAAAGAGGGAAGGCATAAACCACATGTGGTGGTGCACGTGGGTACAAACCACTTGGCAGGAAAAATAGTAGAGGAGGTTAGGGAGAGGTTCATGAAACTGGGTGTTGATTGAGAAGGTAGGGGAGTTCAGTGGCCTTCTAAGGTACCCCAGTGCCCAAGTACAGCAAGAAAGGGTAGGATAGATGAATTTAACAGTTGGCTGGGAAATTGGTGTCAATCTGAGGGGTATGGGTTAGTAGAAGACTGGAGCAGGGTCTGGGACAATCAGATCTGTATTCAGGGACAGATTACATTTGAGCAGGAAGGGAAGGGGTACTAAAACAGATCAGAAGAATACATAGAAGCAAAGGTTAATTTAAACTAGGCAGGAGTGGTGAGTGGGTAGCTGAAGGAAGGCTCTCAGAGAGGGAGACAAATGAGCCTACCCACCTACAAACTGTATTGGAAGCAGGGAGGGATTGAAGGGCAGGGCTGAAAAGGATGGGAAATTGGGTAAGGAGTGTAAGGAACATCTTGGAGGGTTGTCTCATTGAATGCAAGGAGTCTGGGAACAAAACCACAGAGCTACAGGCTCTGTTGGCAGAGGGATGGTCAACATAGCTGCCATCACAGAAACATGGGCCAACAATACCAGGACTGGGACCTGATGATCCCAGGGTATAGGATTTACAGGAAGGATGGGGCAAAGGGAAAGGGAGGGTAGCGATGTATGTAAGGAAAGAGATAAAGTGTGCAAGGGAAGAAGGAGGAGGATAGGACAGAGGCCTTTCTATATAAATAAAGGTTTGAGTGATTGATTGAATGCAATTCCAGGACACGAGGAATAGGATTCTCTAGATGGGAGTGGTATACAGGCCACCGACTCACGAGGAAGACCTGGACAGGGACCTGGCAGAGCATATTAGGAAGGTGTGTGGAAAGGTAACACAGTGATCATGGCAGACTTCAATCTACCAGGAGTGGATTGGGGTAACCCAGCCACCTTGAGTGCTTGGGAGCAAATAATCCTGGATGTATTCCAGGACTGCTTCCTGGCACAGATGGTCACTGAGGCAACTGGGCCAAGGAACACACTGGATATAGTTCTGGCCAATGGGAGGCTGTAATGGAGGTGGGGTAGAGGACCCACTGGCTGGGAGTGACCACCACTCTTTGTGGTTCACACTTAATATGAGCAGAGAAGCAGTGTGTACAGGGACCAGGGTGGTGGACTTCATAAAGGTTGACTTTGGTAGGATGGGTGAAATCTTTTTTCCCATCAAGTATGCTTTATTGAGTTTTCTCAACAATATGTACAGGCATCATATAAGCATGATGAACTTACATCGTTGGTATCGTATATATGAAAGAAAAAGTTTGTATTCATCAAAGGTACAGTGAAATCTAAGATATATGATAATCTGATGCCTGTACCCCACCCTCCCACTCCTTCCCCATACCCACCCCTACTGCCACCAGATTATAACACTAAAGAAATTCTGGATACTACTCTCATGAGTCTATTGTAAGAATCAGGTTAAAGAGGGGTATCAGTGTTGGCATGATTGTGATTGGCCTGAATCAGCAACAGGCCAAAAAGGCTCCCAAATTTGTTTATATTTCTTCAGTCTGTTGGTCACTCCAGCTATGACATGTTCTGCCTGTATGGCTAACAAAATTTCCTTATACCATTCAGCATGAGAAGGCATAATTGCATCTACCCAGTGTCTAAGTAAAACCTTTCTGGCACATGCTGAGATTAATGCCATATGGGCTTTTGAGATCAGCCTTGAAGATTCATATAATCTCTAGAATACAGATCTCAGGTGTAAACTTGTCAGAAAGGGATAGTAATGGATCTAAATGGGATTTGATGAAATTCCAGAATGGAGAGATCTTTTACATGACCATAACACATGCAGCAAGTCCCCAGGGTACTTCAGACACTTGGTACAGAGAGTAGATGACAGAGAACCCATCTGATACAGTTTTACTGGAGTGTAATACAGATTATGATTAATCTGAAACTGCATAAACCTATACCTATCCCATTTAATGTACCTATATAGGTGTTTCCATATTCTTGGCCAAGATCTGGGGAGGTAGAATTAGTAATGACTGGTCCCACCAGTAATATCTTTGGCCTTCTAAGCCAGAAATTGTGGTCTGCAAAACTTGTAGGCATATGTTATTAAATGAGAAGATGGACGAGAGTTAACATATGAGACAAGAGTGAGTGATAAAGTCTGAGACTATGGCCCAGTGCCGAAATGTTTCAAAAGCATGTGGGAAATTTGTAGGTATTTAAATACATATCTGGGAGACCATTCATAAAGAGCACCTGCATCCTAGAATCGCATCAATTTATGATTACTTACTAGGTCAGCAATCTTCTCAATACCCATATTATGTAGGCCAGAAGGAGGTAGATTTGAGGAGTTTACCGAGATTAAAAAATTAGGGTTGTTGAAGAGAAGTTGCACAATATCCCTATGGCCTGCAGTCTTAAGGAAGGTATTAAGTTGGTGTTGAGTTTGGAGCATGAAACCTAACAGGAGTCTTTCAGCTTATTAGGAAGGTCTTTCTGAGTAAAAGGGAGGGACTTGGATTTACATCCTGCACTGAACATACAGATTTTCAATTTGTAGCCAGAAGATTGTAGGGAGAGTCAGAGAAATGGCCTGAGGGGTAACCAGTATCTCATCCTAGTTAAATGTATTGCTATATAGTATAAGTATAAGTTGGGAGCATGTAAGCTGCCATCCATTTTTGATGGGTGAGTTTAAAATAGCTTCTTCTTGATTTTTCCTGAGCCACAGGAAGGAATTTGAATTTATGAGCTTGGGAAAACAAGGAAGATGGCAGGACCCAATTATACATTTGCAAGGTGTAATATGTAGGTATATATTAATTTTGCTATGCTCATACAACCCACAAAGAAAGAGGTAACCAAGACCAATGCGTAGTGTCCTCTTTTACTGTTGTAATAATGGCATCAAGATTAAGTGTTTTCATTATTTTAGGGGAAGAGTGGAAATAAATACCCAGATATTTCGTTTATCCAACCGCCATTGTAGGCCAAAATTTTCTATCTGTATCCTCTGGGAGTATTTATTAAGAGGAAAGATTTATGTCTTATCGAGATTCAACTTATAGTTAAAGATGGAGCCAAACTGAGTAATTATTGTGAAGGCAGCAGGAAGAAATTGAGAGGGGATGAAACATGAGAAGAATATCATCTGCATATGTGGACAGTTTGTAATCTATGTTCCCTATTGTAATGCCTGCAATTAATGGAGAATTTAATTTTCATATGAGAGGTTCTATGAACAGATTGAATAGATAAGGTGAGGAGGCATCCTAGGCGTGTCCCCTGTTTTAAGGTGAGGGTGTAGAAAGCACTCCATTGCACTGTACTCATGCTGTAGGGAAGAATAGAGTATTTTAATCTGATTTATAAAGTCTTGGGGATATGATATTTAGGAAGTAAAGAGACTAGGAAATCCCTGATACTCTGTTAAAACTTTTCTGCATCCAAGGAAACTAAGGCAGCTGAAGTGGAAGAGTCCTTGGACACAGAAAAAGATAAGCTAATTTCCTAAGATGATCAGATGAAAGATTGTCCCTGATGAAACCCACTTGCTCTGCACTAATTAGTGGGTCCCAAACATGGCTTAGTCTTGAAGCCAGAATAATAACTAAAATGTTTAGGTCCACATTAATAAGGGATATGGGTCTATAGTTAGAGGTAAATCAAAGATCCTTACCAGATTTGGGGAGGACTACAAAGGTAGCCTGTGTTAGGGAGATATCGGAGATGTCATTTTCATATAAATAGTGAAACGTATCTAAAAGGATAGAGCTATTGTATCCTAAGGGCTTTGTAGAAAATGGAGGAAAACCCATCAGGACCAGGAGTTTTAGCTGGTGAGAGTGAGTAAGTACTTCTGCTAGTGCAATACAGGCTTGTAAACTAAGAATTTGAGGTTCAGAAAGTGTTGGGAGATTAACATCACTAAGAAAAGAGTCCAGCATTTGCTGAGAAAAAAGGAGGTAGTCGGAGTGTATGGTGACTATAGAAGTCTTTAAAGCTTCACAAATATCCCTGGGGAGGTTAAGAGATCGTCCGATGGTGATTGAAGGGAGGTGACAATCCTGTCGGAGGTTTAGGGTCCGAAGCTGGATGGTTAGAAGTTTCCTGCTCTTTCTCCTTGATTGAAATAGGATATTTTTGTTGTGAGCAGGAGAAATTCATCTTTTCAGCCAGTAATTGGTTGTACTGTGCCCAAAGAGTCAGCTTTTCTCATTCCTCCTCAGGAGATAAAGCTGATAGGTTTGCTTCAACTTCTGTGATCTGATCAAAATGGGAAGATAAAGCCTGATTTTTTTGCTTTTTATGTTATAATGCTAGGCATATTAATTCCCCTTTAAGCACATTTTAGTGAGCACCATAATATGTCAGTTTTATGCATGGATTGGGAGTTATAAGTCATGAAGTTAGAGATGAAGGATTGTAGGTGTTGTATGTGGGCTTCAGATTTTAGAATTTGATTGTTAATTTTCTAAATTTTATCTTTTGGAAGTTGGGTGTAAGGTCTAGGAGTAACTGGGCTATGTGATGGTCAGAGAATGCTTTAGAGGAATAAAAATGATGTAACCCTGGGTAGATGATCTATACTCATTAAAAAGTAGTCTGTATGTGAAAATGATTGGTGGGAGGGAATGAAATGAATATTCTCTTCTATCTGGAAAAGCTATTCTCCAGGGTCTGCAAGACCTAATGAGTACATTAGCTCATGTAAAGCTTTCTGATGTGAAGATAAGGATAATCTAGGGTTTGCCTGATCTATCAAGGTTATTGGATAGGACTGGATAGCCAACTCAGTTAAGAAGGGGATAAAACCTTTTATAGGTACATCAGGGAGTGAAGGAAGACCAAGGGAGGGATAGTGAGGCTTAATAAAGGGAGGGGTGGACAGACAGTGACTGTGAAAAGGCACAGATACTAAACAAATATCTTTGCTGAGTATTCACAAATGAAGGGGATGTACAAAACCAAACAGTAGAAACACTCTAGATATGAGGGTTGATACCAGCCGTTCACAGAAGAAAGGGTTCTGAAAGAATTCTTAAAACTGAAGGTGGACAAAGCAATGGGGCCTGATGGGATTCATCCCAGAATTCTAAAAGAACTAAGGGTAGAACTAGTGACACCACTGACTACCCTATTTAACAAATCATGGGAGGATGGGGTGGTACCTGAGGACTGGAAGAGGGCAGATGTTATTCCACTTCATAAAAGTGGTGGCAGGGCAGATGCAGGAAACTACAGACCTGTTAGTTTAACCTCAGTGATTGGAAAATGATGGAATCACTTCTGAAGGAAAGAATTGTTGAGTACCTAGAGGTCAGAGGGTGCAGGACCCAAGGCAGCATGGATTCATAGCAGGAAGCTCATGTCATACGAATCTAATAGATTTCTTTGACTGGGTGACCAAAGTAATAGATCAAGGAGGGGCTGTGGACATCATCTACCTAGACTTTAGCAAGGCATTTGACACAGTCCCAAACAAAAGATTAATATACAAGCTGGCCAGCCTGGGGGGGGTCCCAAGATGGTAGCCTGGGTAAAAATTGGCTGGAGAATATGACACAGAGGGTAATAGTAAACAGAGTCCACTTTGAAGAAAGGAAGGTTACTAGTGGTGTACACTGGTTCAGTATAGGACTGGTCTCTTTAATGTCTTTATAAGTGACATTGTAGAGGATTGGAAGGAAAAGTATGTCTCTTTGTAGGCGACATAAAGATCTGCTACAGAGTTGATACACAAGGTTGGGTGGAAAGGATGAGAAGGGACTTGGCGAGGCTGCAAGAATGGTCAAATGTATGGCAGCTTAGATTGAATGCAAAGAAGTGCAAAGAAATGCACCTGGGAATTAAAACCCAGAGGAATAGTACACAATGGGGGTGATATCGAACAACAACAAAAATGGAAAGGGACCTGGGGGTAGTCATATCAGATAACCTAAAGGTGGGCAAGCAATGTGAGAGGGCAGTAAGGAGGGCTGGGGATACTAGGATGCATAGGAGGCATCACCAGTAGAAAATAGGAAGTTTTATTCCTCTGTACAGAATAACTGGAAAGACTCCATCTGGAGTACTGTTTGCAGTTCTGGAGACCCAGTCTCTGCAAAGACATAGACAGGATGGAGTCAGTCCAGAGGGAGGGAGAACTAAAATGGTGCAGGGTCTGCACCAGAATACATATGAAGAGAGTCTTAAAGAGCTTAATATGCATAGCCTCAAGGAAAGGCAGGAGAGGAAGACATGATAAAAACTTTCAAGTACCTCAATGGAATCAACAAAGTCCAAGAGGGTAGCATCTTTCAGAAAAAGAGGTGTGCAGAACAAGGGCACAATTTGAAGATTGAGGGGATGGCTCAGAGGTAATGTGGGGAAGTATTTATTCACAGAGAGGGTTGTGGATGCATGGAACAGCCTTCCTGAGGAGGTTGGAGGAGTCAAAAATTGTGGTGGATTTCAAGAATGCCTGGGACAGTCATAAGGCAATTCTAGGGTGTGGGGTAGGAAGAAGTAGGCTATTGGTTAACTAGGATCTGCAGCTTATCCATTAGGTAGGAAATGGGTAGACTAGAGTAGCCAAGTGGTTCTTATCTGTCATCAAATTCTGTTTCTATATTTCTATGTTCCTGCCACCCCAAGATTTATCAGGGTGCTGGACCACATGGCTAATGTAGACATTAGATTTATAAAGAATTCTGGGTCATCAGCATTGGGTTCATAAATGGAACCAAGGATAACCTCTGACTTGACCAAGAATGGCCTGTAAAGATATAACAACCCTCTCAGTCCGATATTTCTTGGATTAAGCAGAATGGTATTTTACGTGCAATTAAGATGGCAGTTTCCCTCTTACAGGAGTTAATACCTGAGCCAAACACCTGCTTCACCCAAGACCTACGGAAGTAGTGTATTTGGCTAGGTAGAAGATGCATCTCCTGTAGGAAGACCACATCAGCTTGAATACTACGTAGATGCAACAGGGCCTTCATCCATTTAGTCGGGGTTTGTGCTCTTTGATGTTCTATAAACAAAAATTATAAACAGACATTGTAACTGTAGAACAGGGAGCAGTAAACCTTTGTAGAAGAAAATGTTGAATTCCAAAAGAAGATCACTGGTAACCCTAATACCTTTTGCAGTACCATCCCTCACAAAACTGTTGAATCAATCCCTTCTGCCATACCCCACCACCCAAGAAGAAATAAGAATAAGCATACCCCAAGCCCCACCTAACTGCTGTGGGAAGTTTATTAACAAGAGATCAGACTGGGCAACCTGTGGTGGAAGGTCAACCCCACAGTACAAACGGCTACTGCTTTCCCATGGTAACAGCCCAGCCACCCCTCAAAGGCACAAACCCTAATAATCCTAGAAACTACTTCAATGGGGTAGGGTAGAAAGCCCCATATGTGTCTTAAAGCTTTGTCAAAAGGAAGAGTAGACACATTTTAGTACTCAACATGAGTATATAAACTACAGGGTATCAACAAATTCTGCACTGAGTCAAACAAACCAGTGTGAAACATGCAAAACTAATAACTATATACAGTAGTAGTTAACTTTAACAAACCAATATCGATATTAGTCTCCTGTTATCTGAGAGGATTAGCTAATTCTGCAGATAGAAAAAATGTCCTTCCTTCCCTCTTTTTTTTTTTAGGGGTGGAATGGGGATAATAACCTGTGATGTGACAAGTTAATGGGCATAAACTTAAGGGCAGAGCAGTGCAGGAGGCAGCTAGCAAGGCAAACAGGATGTTGGGATGCATCGTGAGGGATCACCTCTAGGGGCAAGGAAGTGATTCTGCCGCTGTACAATGGACTGGTTAGACACACCTTGAGTACTGTGTACAGTACTGGAGACCACACTGAAGTGGGACATATAGCTTCTGGAGAGGGTACAGAGGAGGGCAACTAAGATGATACAAGGGCTAGGATTTGACGTATGAGGACAGACTTGAAGGCTCTGCCTGTTTTCATTGGAGGAGAGGAGAGGAGATGGGGACATGACTGAGGTCTTCAAGTACCTCAAGGAATAAATAGGAGTAAACATGGAGGGATGTTTAGACTAAAGCAGGAGAGTATCACCAGAGGGCATGGTTTGAAGTTGGAAGGCGGAAGGGTGAGGGGAAAAGGAGGAGGTTTTTCACTGAGAGGGTGGTGGACTCTTGGAATGCACTGCCTGGTGAGCTGGTTCAGAGATCCACAGTGGAGGCTTCAAGAGAGGTGGGACAGACACAGAAAGTGGATGTATCAGATGATGGCCTTTCCCAGGGGTGGGGATGGATGATAGGGTTTCTGGAACACAAGGAGGGAGGGCCTCCACTTGGGATCTGAGGTTCGAAAGCAGACTGAAGGACCATAAGGCCTAATCTGCTGGCAAATATTATGTTAGTATTATTACTCTGAATGATTTCAGCAGAAATGAGAGAGCAATATAGTACTAAAATACCTTGTGTCAGGGCCTTGCATACCCAATTTACGTGGAGGCAAGTGTGGAAAAAAGGGAAAAAGAAGGGGACGATTAACCAGAAAAGGAGGTGGGGGCTAACAAATAGCAATATTATAAACCCTGATCCATCACTCTAGGTTTTAAGCTAGCATCCATCCAAATAAATTCAAATGCGAAGATCGCACATCTGAGATGAAATCTGTGCAAGAGTGCGACATTCGAAAGCAGTCTAATAGTTTGCATATTCAAGAAGAAGGGTTTATGGGTGGAACTCAGAAACTCCTTCCTGGAGATGAGTAGACAGCGGTGAATACAACCAAGGAGGTAGCACTAGATAATGGTGATGGATCCAGGAAATGACAGCAAACATCAGTTAAATCTAAGTTCAAGGTTGTACAAGGGTATTGGATTTCTGCAGTGTTGATCAGGCAAAATATAGCTATGAAGGACAGCTCTTTACGGATGATACCGGAGAGAGGAGAAAATAGGGTGTCAGAATTTTAATGGAAGTTGAATGCTGATCATCTAAGGGAGGTAACCAAAATGTTTCTGCATAATTCCAGTCTGTAGTAGAGCTCTTCCAAAATACTACAGTCTGTGTTACCAACTCAATGAGGAGAACAAGTCTGGGAACATGGTGGGTAGCTTATCTGCAGCTTGACTTGCATTTTCAAATGATCTCCAGCCACCCTGATGCTGTACCAGTAGTTTCACTGGGTAATTTATTTGGAACTTGAGTTCCAGCAGCAATAAGTTTAGTCACTGAGGTGTGATATTCAGCCTGTTTCTGTCTTGTGGCCACTGGCAAATATTGAGTTATTCTTAAGTGGGCGTCTTCCTATCTTATCTCCTGCAGATCCTTAGTTTTGCCAGGATATGCTGCCTGTCACATAGCTCAGAGGCAGATAATAAGCAGCCTGGGCTTGGCTCCGGGAGGGTCAAGGTTTGAGTGAGCGGTGGGCCCATTACATATGATATATGGTGGAATACGGCAGTGGGCCTGCAATCTCTGCTAAGAGGTTTTGGGTGAATAGGACAGTGGAGGTCACTTTGGCTTCTTCTGGTAAGCCAAAATGATTACATTTTTCTATGTTTCCCCGAGATCTTCCAGCTTAGACTCCATTTTAGTTAATTTGTGTCTCAAGGCCACAACCTCTGGTTCTAGTCTGGTCTGCCATTTTCTAGAGATGATGTGCGCACCAACACATCTGAAATTTTCTTGTTGGTTTCCATTAAGTCGATCAGAATACTTTTCAGGTCTGATGCGAGTTCCAGGAAGGTTTATTTAATTGGGGCCATTTCAGCAAAGAATCTAGCCTCAGACAAGGGGGTTGAATTACTGGTTGAAAACCACGGTTTTTCTTGAAGATTTTGTCAAGGTTTTGGACCTTTTTAGTGGTCTTGTCGGGTGTCTGAGGAGGTGTATGGGCCGGAGGGGCTTGGTGCATTTTGTCTTCCATTGCCGATCGGAAGGTATGTTGTTCTGACACTGCCTCAAAGATGATCGCTGACTTCTCCAGGTGATGGTTGTTATTAGAATTGATAAAATATGCAGTTTGAAGTCACTAGAGTGCTAGATTAAAATCTTTGGAGGGTTAGAGAGGGAGCTGAGCCGCTGAGCATCCACTCAGGCTGAAGGAATCACATGATCTCGGTCAGGATGGGTAGAAATCTTAAGAGGCATCTGGAAGGAATACAGCCACACTGGGATGTGAATCAGAAATGGAAAAATCAAATTGGGGATATTGGAGGCTACTGAAACTTGTACCAGACTGAAGAGTAAAAAGGGAAGGGCTTAAAAACTGATCTGATTAAGTAGAGGGTCTTAGAAATGGTGAATGCTAAAAAGAAGCATTCAGAAATACAAGAAATCCAGGAAGGGAAGGATAAGGATGAGTATGTGAAGAGGTCCAAGGAAGTTACCAGGGAGTCAGAGCAGCTGAGGCCTTCAGGAATTGAGGTTGGCTCATGGCACCAGGGACAGGGAAAAGGACTTCTCGGATACATACAGGAGAAGGAGATGGAAGGACCAGATGGTGAGGATCAGGAAGGGCGGGGTGGGCAAAGAAAAGGGTGGATCAGGCAGAAGCACTGAATGAGTTCTTTGCTCTGTATTTATGAGGGAGAAAGGAGGCAGCTACTTCAGGGGTGGGTAGGGGATGAGGGTAATGGATGGGGTGATCACTGAGGGTAGGGTATTGGAGGGTTATGAGCTCTGAGGGTGGATAAGGCACAAGGACTGCAGACATACACCCCAGTTGGACTGCTGGTGGAACTATTCAATACCTCCCTGGACACAGGTGTGTACCACATGACTGGAGGATGGCTCATGTGGTACCCATCCATAAAAGAGGACCAAAGGATGAGACCAGGCAATCACAGGCCAGTAAGCTTAACTTCCATCATGTGAAGCTGATGGAGACAATACTAAAGAAAAGCTGATGATCTTTATGAAAGACAATGGGCTCCAGGACAGTCACCATCATGCGTTTGTCTGTGGCAAATCCTGCCAGATTAACCTAGTAGAGTATTACAACTGGATCACAAAGGAATTGGACAAGGGTCATCGGTGGATGTCACATACTTGGACTTCAGTAAGACCTTTGATTCGGTGCTGCATGGGAGGTTGGGAGGGAAGTTGAGATATGTGGGGTGGAGACTAAGATAGTTAAATGGACTGAGAATTGGCTGCAGGGGAGACAGCAGAGGGTAATGGTGGGGGACTCTCATCTCCAAGTATTGGTAGCAGGGTGCCACATGGATCAGTACTGGGGCTAATGCTGTTTGGAATACTCATAGTGGACATCTTGTATTGTGTCAGGGAATAAGATGAGTCTATTCGCTGATGATACCAAATTGGGGGCAGTGATGGACAATATAGCATGTTGGCAGGGCTGCA
The DNA here is from genome assembly GCA_016271365.2 of Neoceratodus forsteri. Taxonomy (NCBI): domain Eukaryota; kingdom Metazoa; phylum Chordata; order Ceratodontiformes; family Ceratodontidae; genus Neoceratodus; species Neoceratodus forsteri. The sequence goes on from CM057451.1 coordinate 425,146,798, forward strand.
GGATGACCTGAACAAACAGTGGAGTTGTCAGAAGAGTGACAGTTGGGGTTCAAGGCAAAAAAGTGCAAAGTCCTGCACTTTGAGCAAAGAACAGAAGGGTTACCTGCTGGTAGAGGTGCAGCTAGAGTTCACCGAGGAGGAGAAGGATCTGAGGATGGTAGTAATTGAGAAGATGAACAATACAGAGCTGTAGAGGAGGCAATAGTGAATGGCAACTGGATGCTGGGTTGTATCACAGAGGATCTCCTCTAGGAGCAGGAGGTGATCCTGCCTCTGTATAGGGCACTGCTCAGGCTGCACTTGGTACCGTGTGCAATTCTGGTGCCCATATCTGAAGAAGAATGTGAAATTACTGGAAGGGGTATAATGCAGGGTAACAAAGGAAGATCCAGGGATTGGAGGACAGACCATAGGGGAGAGGCTGAAAGAGTTGAACATGTACTCCTTGGAGAGAGAATGGACTGGGGATATGGTTGAGACCTTTAAGTATGTAAAGGGATAAACAAGACAGGCACTGAAGGGATACGCAGGCTGAGGAGGGGCGAGACATGAGTGGGCATGGCCTTAGATTGGAGGAGGAATATTTAAGACAGAAATGAGGAGACATTTTTCATGGAGAGGTCGTGGCAGAATGGAATGCTCTACCAAAGGAGGTAGTAGCCTGTAAGACAGTGGGTAGTTTCAAAGGGGATGGGACAAGGTGAGGAGGGGTAATTGGGAAGGGAGGGCAGGGCAGCTGCAAGGGTATGGGTGGTAGCTGAACACTCGAGCAGACTTAATAGATCAGGTGGCCTGTTTCTGCTGGCAAGTTCTTATGTTCATAAGAAAACTAGAATTGCATATAATAGCAAATTTAAACATAGTGTAACCCTGGACAGGATGAGTTGTCTGATGAAATTTATCTAGCAATATTTACTGCTCTTAAAGCAGAACTAGTGCCCTTATTTAATGTTTTGCTAGAAAATAAAACTTTACCTGAAAGTATGTATACAAGGTTACTGATCTTATTATTATGCAAAAAGGAGAGGAAGCAGTTATCTAATTGGAGAACAATCACCCTTGTAAATGTTGATTTTAAAATACTCTCAAAATTACCAAGTATAAGGCTAGCATCTATTTTGAACCACTTCATACACTTATCTCAGACATGTGCCATACCTGGGAGGAAAATCAGGGATACTTTAATTTTGCTCCAAGAAATAGTGAAGGAAGGGAATAATGAAGAACTTTCAGGTTTTCTTTTATTGCAATTAAGTTTATTTTAATTTTCCAAACAATACAACAAAATCATAACATAGTGCATTCTTACTCCCCTACTGGAATCACAATGAGTGTTTCACATAAATATATAGCTAAGTACTAATACAAAAAGGGAGGCTAAACCAAACTGGGGAGGGCAAATCTGCCCTTCTCCTGCCTCCTTACAAACAAAAAGGGAAGGAAAGAAGAAGAAAAAGAAAAAGAACCCACCGCAAGCACTGCTTAGGTTGATCTAAATACCTAGGATCTCAGTCCTCATAAGTAGCAATAATCAATTATTTATTTTCATTTCTCCAATAACTAACATTCAGAGCTTACTATGGCACATTATATAAAGTTATGCTATTAATATCCAAATGTATCTTTTAAGCTTAAAAGAAGGGGCTCCAATAATTTTGAAATCTCACCCATGAGTTATTAACATTGACTATGCTCCTTTCTGCATTCAAAGCTATCAGAAATTCGGACCACCATTCTTGAAATGAAGGGACCCATGGAACTTTCAGTGTCTCATAATTAGCAGCTTAGTAACCTTAGCTACCATAGCTATTTGTACTTTCAGAGAAGAGTGGGACCCCAGAATAAAATCCCAAAGTTTATTCTGTAAAGTATAAGGCTATTGGTACATAAACAGAAATAAGCCTTTCATTAAATCCCAAAATTTAGAGATTTTAGGACAGTCCCAAAACTTATGACAGAGTGAAACAGTAGGAGCACTGCAATCAGGGCAAGCTGGAGAAGATAATTTCCCATTCTGTAGAGCTTGTTGAGTGTTAAATATAAGTTGTGTAGAACGTTGAACTGAACATTCTGTAATCTATCTTGTTTAGTTAGCTTAAAGATAACTGTCCAGATAGCTTGCCATTGAGAGTCATTTGGAGGTCTAGTCATGTTATATTTCCAATAGTAAGCTATTGAGACATGGTTTTGCCATATATTGACCATTACCTTGTATAGATTAGAGATGGGCCTTGCTTCTTAGCTAAATCATAAAGGGTAATACCAGGAGTCTAATTTGTCAACCCAAGGAGATTTGCCAAGGAAGCTTTTAAGACAATGGTGAACTTGGGTGAGGTAGACTAATTTTTAGCCATCAGTTTCCAATGTACCTGTATTTGATATATGGAGAATGAGGTACCCTGCAAAAACTCTTTTAAACCAATCGTTGATTGTATCGGTAAAGCCTAGGAACTGATAGTTTTGTTACCTAATCTTAAATTAGGGTTGTTAAAGGGGTTGGAGACATCTATCCTTATATATATGTGAGTAAGCTTGCAAAACTGGTGGAAGGCCCTAATATTCCATCCATGGACAATAAAAGAGGGCCGAATAGAAATCCATTTTTTGGCCTGTTCCATATCTAGTTGCAGCCAGTGTAAATTTGGGGAAAGATCTTTGAAGCGGGAATCCTGTGTAAAATCTGCTGGCATGCATGGCCAGATAATAGAGATAAAAGTCTGGAAGTTGCAGTCCTCCTTTCTATTTTGGACCTGTGAGTTTCCAGTAGGCTCTACATGAGGTTTGCCATTCCATATAAAGTCTGCACATAATCTATGGATTGTTTTAAAAGTGTCTTGGGGAGATAGGTAGCTAAGCTGTTCGGGGTAAAAAGTCTGGGTAAAATTGCCATCTTGAGGACATTAGTTCTTCCCAAAATGATATAGGAAGTTTCTTCCATCTGGACACGTCCTCCTTGATATCTTTAATAAGGGGTCAAAATTAAGGGCTTTAACTTTCGAGGTCTCTAGTCAGTTTCATGCCTAAATAGCTTATTGAGTTATTTTCCCATTGGAGACCCAAAGTTTCTATGTGCTTCTTAATGTCCAATATTGAGAGATGGTAAACAACTGATTTGTTTCTGTTCAGTTTATAACCTGATATCTCACTGAATTCAGTAATAGTTCATAACGCTGAGGAAATTGATATTCCCCATTAGTTAGAAGGAGTTGCAGGTCATCTGCAAATAAAGACAATTTAAACTCTTGGGATCCAACTCTTATTCCTTAAGTCCCTTGGTTCTGCTTTAATACTCTCAGAGGTTCGATATATAAATTGAAAAGGTAGGGGACAGTGGACAACCTTGTCTGGTTCCATTTTTAGAGGAAGGTGGCAGACAACAGATTACTGCATAAGAGATGGGCTGACGGACATTGGTATAGGGTATGGATTCAATTTATAAAGGCATTAGGAGTCCAAATTGTGCTAGAGTAGTGAACAAGTGGGCCAAGCTACCCTATCAAAGGCTTTTTCTGCATCCATGGACATCAGAACCGCTTTGAGTTGAGGGTCCCTTGACACAGAAATTAGATGACACAATTATGGAAATGATCCACTGAGCCCCACCCAAAACAAACCATGCCTGTTCCAATCCACTAAAAGGGTCCAAACCTGAGCTATTCTAGTAGCTATAATTTTGCATAGATTTTAATACTGACATTTATCAGAGAGATTGGTCTATAGTTACTTATCTGGGAGGAGTCATTCCCTGGTTTAGGGACAAGTGTAATCCTCACTTCAAGGAAGGAGGGTGATTAACTGGTACTGATCCCAGTAAGGAAACAGTCAGTGTAACAGGGGACTAGTTGGACTTTAAATGTCTTATAAAACACACTGGTATATCCATCAGACCAGGAGCTTTATCTGGCTTAAGCACATCAATGGCTGTTATAATTTCTTCCTGTGTTATAGGTTTAACTAAAGACTGTTGGGCTTCATTCAATAAACTGGGAAGGTCTGCTTTTAGGAGGTGTTTTAATCTTGTGCAACTGGGAACTAGGAGTCTGGTCTTGGGAATAAGATTTTGATAAAATTCTCTAAAGAGGAGAGCATTTCATGAGGGTCTGAAACCAGGAGTCATTGTGGTGATTCTTAATAGCTGGTATCCACCTAGCTGCCGAACACTGTTTCAGTTGCCAAGCCAAATATTTGCCAACTTTGCTTCCTTGATCTATATATATTGCTTTGACCCATGAGGCTGCTGTCTCCACTTTCTCTAAGACATTATCGACATATTGCGCTCCTAAATTATCTAATTCTAGGGATTCCTCAAAAGAAAGTGTAGCACCTTTTAGACTCCAGGACATGGATCTTTTCCAGATACTGGTTAATAAGAAACTATTTCTTTTTTAGATACTGTGGCTATACAGAATTAATTTGCATTGCCAGGTAGCCTTCAATGTGCCCACTCCATATCCACTTTATTAATGGAGTCTAAATTCTCCCTAATAGTGATGAAAAAAGTCCTGAAATCATGAGAGAATCTGGCTCTCTCTTAGAAGGGTATTAGGAACCATGTATGGGGTCTAACGCTGGGCCTGGAATAGTTACAAAGACCGATATCGGGGAATGATCTGAAATTACTCTAGCTTGGATTTGAGAATCTTGAATACCAGGACAAAAATAGTGATGTAATGAAAAAATCTATTCTAGAGTAGCTCTTGTGAACAGGACAGAAAAAGAAAAATCCTTGGTTGAGGGTATAATAGTCCCAGGGTCTATCAAATCCAAGGGGCCATTAATTCTTATAAGGCCCGTTGTGCTTTGGAAGGGCCAAGCCCTGAATGATAAGTTTGGTCAATATCGTTTACCTGGACCAAATTTCAATCCCCACCTAAAATAATAGGCAAATGAGCATGGGGCACTAGGATAGAGACTAAATTAGTAAAGAAGGAGGAGAATCCAAATTAGGGGCATATATTGGCCCAGTACTATCTGGAGATTTCCTAACACCTTGTAAAATAACAAAATGTCCCTCAGGGTCTCTCTACCTGGGCAACCATGAAGGTACACCTCTTGCAATCAAGATAGCTACTCCCTTTTGTGGAATTAAAACCGACACTAAATACTTGACTAACCTAAGTCTTCTGAAGGAATTTTACTTGTTCTGGTGGCAAGTACTGTATGTCTCTTGGACAAAAGCAATCGAAGGTTACATCTGCCCAGATGGTTTAATATTAAAAATTTGGGGAATTATCCCTTCACCCCTAACATTCCAGGAAATAATTTTAATAAATTTAGCCATGGTCATATTGGAGGCATGGTAGAGATAAGGAGGACCTATAAACAGATGTACTTGCTTGACTCCCACCCCACCCCTCCTAACACAAGAAATTATAAAAATTCATTTCAGGAACTGACAAAATCTAACAAATAGCATAGACCTATAACTATACACAACTCCCTTCACCAGGCCCTAAGCCCGCACCTTTTCGGTGGTCCAAATGCCCCCAGGGGAGGGTGAGCACTCCTTTATCCACTGCAATAGGAAAATATCAATGTGCACATTCCAGCATCCATTGTATTAGATTAACATACAAGAGAAAAGAAACATCCTTAAATATTAAGGTAGCCATACGAACCATGTCAGACTCAAAGGTCATCACCAACATCTTCTCCACTGCAAAAAAAATGGTCATTTATAGCCTGTGTCATATAACCTGCTGGCAAAGATTCATGACCTAAAAGGATTTTGTCTAGGCTAATTTATCTATCCATTGAAGAAAATGCTAAACTTACACCTATTCTTCTCATTAAATACCCTTTAAACTAATACACAGCATATAACTACCAGAAATATATTGCTATTGCCAGATTAGATAGGCTTACAATTGCAGTAGAAGCGATATCTAGTGTTCAACCATTAATATCGCAATTGTAGCTAAATAGGAAAGCCACTTGTAGCTAAACATAATCAGAATAGCAGTCAGTATGCATAGTCTCCTTTTTTTCTTGTTTTAATAATAATCATGAACTACAATGTTTTTAACATCAAGGAAGAGAGAAATCTCAGCAAAGGGAGTAAAAACTAGGATCTTCCAGCCTGTAATGTTGGGTTCCCAGATGTGAAAGGAAAATGCTGTGTACTACTCTGGTTATTTAAAGGAAGCATAACAGAGACAAGCACTGTTGGTTTCTATATATTTCAGCATTGCACTAGAAACCAAATTCAGAAGGTCTCAACCTAGCCCATACAATTTGGGTCCGATACAGTCCTGACTAGAAGAGGAAAAGGAACAAACAGTTTCTGCTTTCACAGATTATTGCCTTATGTTCCTACTCACAAGCAGACTTCCTTCATTTCGGGAACAGATCTGGAAGAGCTCTTGTGAGGGTCTTCAATGCTTCCTCAGCTGAGTCGAAGTGCTTTACACCTTCAGCGAGTGTGACTTCTAGCTTGGCAGGATAAAGTATGCAATACGAATTCCTGCAGCCCATAGCTTAGAGGCAATCAGTCAGAATGTAGCCCAGATCTGTCTAGTCTTATAGGTCAAATCTTTGACCACTCTTAGCTTTTTGCCTTCCCAGAGGATTGCTGAAAGCTTCCTAGCTTCTTTAAGATAAATTCCTATCCAAGAAGTTAAGCAGTTTAAATATAATAGGGCACGGAGGCTCTGACTGGAGGTTTAGCTTGGAGGGATCTGTGGGCCAATTCACTAACATATTCTGGCATGTTTGGTGATTTCCTGACTGTTTTTTTAGGAGGCACTGACTGGAGAAAAAGAATAGCATTAGGGCCTTCCTCACCTTCTGGATGGCCCAACAAGACTAGGTTGTTCCTTTGGTTTCTGCCCTCCAAATCTTCCAGACAATCCTCTAGTTTGGTGACTGTGCATTTCAGGAGACAATCTCGGGCTGCATCTTTTCTTGAGCCCATTCTACTGAGCCAACCCTTGCTTCTGTGTCTGTTACTCACAGGAGAGCTGTACTATTGCCAGTTTATATCGGCTACCTCCTCAATGAATTTAGTAGAGCCTCCTTAATTGAAGAGTGCAGCACAATGCGAGATGATGATGTTTCAGTTAAATCCTGCTGTGGGGTTGAGCTGCGGTGTGGGAGATTAGACTCCAGCTCCTGTAGTGGATCCGCTGTGGCCTGTAACTCCATACTTTTCGGCAGTGAGGTAACGTCCATACTGCAATCAGCTGTGACTGCTCACTCTGCAAGTACCTTCTGCAATAGTTGAACAGACTTCAAGGATATTTTGAAGGTAGAAGTTGGAATTTAGGGTGAAATAGCTGTAAATATATGAAGCTCACCACAACCGGCGTCCTACTCCTCGCTGAGCATCACGTGACTCCCTGAACTTTTGGGTTTCTGATTAGCAAAGACTTATCAAAAGAATTTAACAGGGTGTCCCATGCTTACCTATGAAAATGCTTAGCAGTTTATGCGATTCCAGAAGAATTTGTGGGCTGGATCCAGCTGTGTTATAGACAGGCAAAAGTGCCCCATACATTAATGGATAGATGGGGCAGTGCGTGAGATTTCCCAGGGGTTTGACAGGGTGCCCATCAAGTCCCATTTTATATATTATTACTTTAGACCCTCTCCTTAGAAATAAAAAATGCAGCAGATGACATAACAGGATTGTTCGTTAACAGTGATGACTCGAAATGAAAACAGCTGCAGATGCAGATGATGTATGTTTAGTCATAGCAGAAAAAGAATCAGCAATACAAGTGAAGGGTATATTAAAATAATTTTCAGAGTGCACAGGGTCACTCATTCATTTTAAAGAAAGTTCCTGTTTACTTATAGGGACTTTTCATAGGAAAGAAGGAATAATGGGTATACCAATTATAAAGGGTACTGCAAAATTCTGGGGCTCCATTGTGGAAAAGGGGACATGGCTTTATATAACTGGAATTTGAATTTACAGGTGGTGATGTCCAAAGTCAGACAGTGGAATAAGTGGCACATCTCCAAGTTAAAAGAATTTATATGGGTAAAACATATTTACTGTCAATGTTTTACACCTAAGTGATATTTACCCACTCCCAAAACAACTGGAAACTATATTATATAGTTGTTTCTTTTCAAGTATCTGGGGTAGTCATTTGAATCCAGTTAAAAGGGTATTACATATTTAGAAATAAAAGGGGGGCCTAGGGATGATTAATCCAGTCCTTTTTGTATATTTATATATTGTGATACTAGACTACTATTAACACAAGTTTCTGCCCTTGTATCCCATGGGTCTTGGAGTAGGTGAACCCTTGGCTGACAATATGGCCACAAGACAATCCAATAGCCAGACACAAATCCTGATAGGCTTATCATCCTATTCTCAGTCTTGTTTCGGGAAATTGAAGACATGGTTGATATCTAAGCAGATGATATGTTCTCTTTCAAGAAGGGCCTTTTATAAAAAGTGCTGGAGGAATTTGTTTTAGATACCTACATTTTGAGAATAGCCCCTAAAGAGAGCCTGAGTTGATAGTACAATGTTAATGAATATATGGATACCTGAACATATCTAGGATGTTTCATGGTACAGCACACATAGCAAATTAAACCTTAAGGATAATATAAAACACAAAGGGGTAGAGAAAGAAACTGACCTAAGTAGAGATGCAGCGAAATTAAATTCCACTGGCAGAAGTGAGCACTTAAAAGTGATCACCTCATGTTGTCACTCTAACTACTCGGGAGTGGCCAATAGGAAGAGCTCACTTAGCCTAGTAATTATTACTTTGCATTGTTATTCCACCTTAATGCAAATTAAGGCAGAGTGGCAATAATAATGGCAGCCCCTCCGTGCTCCAACACACACACAGAGTCACCTGAATTAATGTGCATCCCCAAAATGCTACTGTCTTGTGTCCGGAACACTCCTAGTGCTGACAGAGTGAAATGAGAGCACAACAAAATACAAAGTCTCCCAGAATTAAGGTGCACTCAGTCATGCGCTTTGGTGGTCACACACAGTCACGGAATTAATTTTCATCCCCAAATGCTACTGTCTTGTGTCCAGAAAATTCCCAGTGCTGTTGAAGTGAAATGAGAATGTAACAAGAAATGTGAAGTCTCCCAGAATTAATGGTACACTCAGTCATGCGTGCAGTGGTACACAGTCACCAGAATTAATGTGCATCCCAAAATGCTACTGTCTTGTGTCCAGATAATTTCCAGTGCTGAAGTGAAATGAGAGCATAACAAGAAATGCAAATTCTCCCAGAATTAATGGTGCATGCAGTCATGCGTGCAGTGGTCACACAGTCACCATAATTAATTTGCATCACCAAAATGCTGCTGTGTTGTGTCCAGAAAATTCCCAAGTGGTGCTGAAGTGAAATGAGAGGGTAATACAAAGTACAAAGTCTTCCAAAATTAATGGTGCACTCTGTCATGTGAGCTGTGGCCATACACAATCCGAATTAATGTGCTCCCCAAAATGCTGTCTTATATCCAGAAAATTCCTAGTGCTGGCGAAGTGAAATGAGAGGCTAACAAAAATGCAAAGTCTCCCAGAATTAATGGTGCATGCAGTCATGCATGCAGTGGCCACAGTCACCAAAATTAATCTGCATCCCCAAAATGCTACTGTTATGTCCAGAACATTCCTAGTACTGATGAAGTGAAATGAGAGCATAACAAGAATTTAGAAGTCTCCTAGAATTAATGGTGCACTCAGTCATGTGTGCATTCATCCACACAGATCACCAGAATTAATTTGCATCCCAAAATGTTATTGTCTTGTGTCCAGAAAATTCCCCAGTGCTGGCAAAGTGAAAAGATAAGGTAACAAAAATACAAAGTCTCCCAAATTAATGGTATACTGCAAATGCACATACAGATTAAGATTACGCTGGGCACTCAAGAGATACAGAGTCAGGCAAAAGGCACAACACCAACCAGTACTCACAAGTCACATCCAAAGCTGAAAAGAATACCTTTTGCGGTTAGAGGAGTACACAACAGTAATAGTTCACTACCAGTAAAGATACCACAAAGCAGTATAAAAATTCATGCAGGTGTGGTGGATAGCAAGTTCACACTTCTGCAATTACTCTGGCATAATAAAAGTTGATTGATTTAATGGTATGCATTGCACACACACTCACACACACAAGTATTGCATAGCAAATTGAAAACCTTTAGCAATATAACTAAATGTTTTAAACAAACTGAAATGATACACTGCTGCACCATTACAATCAGCAAAAAATTTCAAAATTACTGAAAATATTACACTTGTACAAGAAAAATATAACTAAAACAGAAAGACTGCCTTTTCTCCAGGTTAATCTACCTACACCCCAGATACGCCCTCCACCAAAGCAAACTTCACAGTACACAGACCGGCTGTTCTAAATTAACATTCAAAATCACACACAAGCAATAAACACTGATGATTTGAGCACAGGAGGGTTTCCTACAATTGATGCACTAAATGTTGAGCTAAACAAAATGTCTCAAAATGGCTTTTGACACATTTTAGAGGATTTGAATCACCAGAGCTCTGAGGAAAACTGTCTCCATCTTCCACTACACACACTACACAGAACTGAGGCTGTGCAGAACAATCTAGAGCCCATGTGATCTGCAAGCCCATGAAGCACTGCAAATTCACCTTGAACTCAATAACAAGGCAGAGTGATGCACAGTACATTGATTTTGATGTACTTCACTTAAAATTGGTGGAGAAGTGGTTTGGGAAGTCGGAATAAATAAAAGTAATTGTTTTCAATGGACTTTGCATTCCCGATTATAACACAAAGTACTCCACTTCGGTTGCAGAGTGCCTAGTGGATTCAGCGTTACTCCGTGAATCACTCCAGAGAGTGAATTTCAACCACTTCACCCACCTCTAGTCCTAAGAAAATATGTAGGGATGTCCTTGAAACAATGGAATATCTACAGATGTGCCAAGCTAGGAGAAGTGCAGAAATGCTGCAGAACATCACAGAATACTACAATTTACTACAGGGGCCACTGTAAGTCAATGGCAATTAAACCCTTTGTCATGCAGGATTTTGTGACATGTCATTACTGCAGTTGCTGTGCTTCATCATGGCTGGTGTAACTGTATACCTCATGTGTCCTTCTATTACACAATTTTGGAAATTAGTGAGACAGAACTGGAAAGGGTCCCATTTACATCTCTAACTCCAGAACTATTATCCATAGGTCTGCTGCTATTTCATGGGAAAAATATAATTGTAAAATGATACAAGTTATTCTGCTTAGTTTCAAATACCATATTTGGATTAGCAGATGTAGACTAACACTCAAAAACAAGAGCTTACCCAGAATGATTGTTTTGGCTCAAAGGAAGCTCTGTCTTAGAAATCAGACATATAGAAGTGTACTGTCCTCTCTCATATTTTTGATAACTGGTGGAGCTGTGTCTCCTGGTTACCTTAAAACATAAGACAATAAAGGAATAAGGTGCCATTCCAGTACCATGAAGGAAATGGAAATTACTCTCTCCTCAATAATAAGATTTAAAAGAATTGTACAGAAGGAAGATGTATGTATAGGTTTCTGACAAATGTGAAGAATTCTCTCAGTACATGTAGTTCTCTTAAGTGAGGGGCACATAGCTTCATCTTTGATATTGTGGCTATTTTTTTATTTATGTTGATTTACACATGCTTTCATTTGTCAGTGATGTTAACAAGAAAACATTATGATTTAGACTCAGAAATGTAATATATACCCTCTACTCTACAGTTTTGGATGGGAAGGGAAGGAGTATGATTTAATGTGAGTCATGTTTCAACTACCACCTTGTATATTCTTTAGGACATGAATTATATGTATGTATTATTATTTATTCACAAAGGCTTAACAAAAATTCCCCTGCTTTTCAGTAGTGGGGTGAGGATAGTATGCTGAAGTAAATAGCTGATTTAAGTTATGATTTACTTATTATTTTATAAATACAATAATGTATTATATGTAGATTGAGTTTCTTTTAAGTAGTAAAAGTCCCTTCTCTAAAGTAGCAGGTAAGTAGGAGGTATGACTTAATACCAGTTTGATTTCCTAATATTATTATTATTATTTGATTTGTATATGGTTTTGACATAATTTAACATGTTTGTATTATTATTTATTTTAAGTTTTAATAAAAATTCCCCTACTCTTGCAGTGGGTGAACACTTGCCCACAAAGTTGCTGCTCCAGCAGACGAGGAGGTACAGATAGATATAGCTGAGGCTGGGGAGATGGTCTCCTCCCCAGTCCTCACAACCCAAGAGACATAAGAAATTGCAGCATTGGTGGATAAAATTACCTCAGAAGATGTAGCTTCTGACTCAGTACAGATGGAAAATGAACAGAGGTTAAGAGTTCCATTTTTTTTCTTTCCCAAGTCTAGGGAAGGAATTCCAGAGCTGAGGTCTGTACATTGGAAAGCAACAGAACCTCTGAATGTACGACAGATAGGCATGTGAAGCAAGGATTTATCAATAGAAAGCAGATCACAACAGGAGGCTTGGGGAACAAGTAGTGTAGAAAGTGAGGATTTTTGTCAAATAATAGAATCAACAAGCAAGCAAGAGCATATTTCCTGTGAGCAGAGAGAGAGAGCCATTTCAAGTCCTTGTATAGTTGACAGTGGTGAGTAAGGTGAGGAGATGAGAAGGCATACCCACACATGTTACTGTACGTGACATCCAATTTATGGAGATAAGTCTTATGAGCAGATTATGGTAACTATGATTTTGCCGCTACTGGATTATAGGGATTTGGTCATTGGGGGGCATCAGGGTGCAGCTGGCTAGGCTGGATGTGATATACAACAGACTTGCCACTTCATCCTTGATGCTCCCAGAAATATACATCATTGTGATTTGTATAGGGTGCTAGATTAATGGTGTTTTGAGAAAGGAGAAACTTACATATTGCAATTTTATGGCTAGAATAAATGGGCATATATTGCCCAACTATATTTAATATGTTTGTTGTTAGGGAACAAAAGGGTTTGCGATCATCTAGAGGTACGTGAGTATGTTATCCCAAAATGTAATCTAGGGGTGGCTAGAACTTCTACTTTATGTAGAGGTCCCAAAATCTGGCATACACTGCCATTAGTAATGAGAGATGGTAGTGTCCTTGTTAATCCTAGGATGATAAAAATGTTTTTAGAGTCCATTCATAGATTGAAACAGTGTTTTCATTAAATTGGTAATGGTGGGGTCTATCTGTATGAATAGGAGGAAGCAGATATGTTGATCCCTGTTAAGGCACTTTATAAAAGACACATTAATGAATGGTAACTTGATACAGTATTTTAATCTTAGATATTTTGTATTGTTAATCAGATGGAACAGAGCTTACAATTTGTATAAATTATAACTGTCACTTTTGTGTGTAAATGACAGTCTATGTGACCCAAGTAATCTGTTCATGTTTTCTGATTATTTGTTTTTTTACAGTATTGAATTGTGTTTGTTTGTCTTTTAATGTATGTAAGTATTTAAAAAATTTAGATTGGACTCCTTGGAAATGAGTTTTAACTAAATGGAGTTTATCCTATATTTTTGTTCATTTTATTATGAATAAGAATAACATTTTACAGCAACAACAAAGCTGGTGGCACCATAAGTAAGAGCAGGAGCAGGATACCTTTGGCAATTGCCAACTTTGCAGAAGGTGTTAGCCAGTGCTGGATATTATGGGACTTGGATGACAAGGATGAGTTGATATTCCCTATGTTTGAGGAACTAGAGCAGAAGAAAAGATCATCCCATGCAGAACTGACAAACATGATTTGAAAGCATCTGTAATATTGTCGATGAAAAGTGAAAAAACAGTGGTCCCAAGATAGATCCCTGAGGAACTCCAATGTTGATAGTGGTACTACCAGATGGGAAGAGTTGCATTTCACCATTTAAGACCTGTTTAACAAGTAGCTCCTGAACCATTCAACAGCAGGGGATGAGAAACTGAGTTTATGCAGAGAGGTTAGAAGCAGTGGGTGATCAACAAGATTGAAGGCCTTATTAAGGTCTATGAATACAACATCTGTAAGTAGACCTGCATCCATGTTAAAAAGTGTATCAGCTGTAAGTTTGAGAAGAGCTGTTGTAGTACTGTGTCCTTTCCTGAAGCCATGCTGTGTTTCAGAGAGAAGGTTGTACTTGATTAGGTAGGCAATTGTTTGTGAATCAACTAGTTTCTCCAACAGTTACTCAGGACCAGAGAGAATAGCAATAGGCCTATAATTAGTGATATCCTTCAGGTCTCCCTTCTTGAAGACTGGTGTTATTTGAGCAATTTTCCAGATGTCTGGAACCTTGCTGCACAGAGAGACAGTGTATAAATGTTAACTAGTGATGAGGCAATAAGAGGAGCGGCAAGCTTAAGGAGTCATGGTTCAAGGGAATCAAAGCCCATGCTAGTGTTGTCCGAAATGGATTTTAGTAGGAACATAACATCATATCTTGTTATAGCCTTTGAAATAAAAATGTGGAAAATTGGGAAGCTCATGAGATATATCAGTGGAGATGTTTAACTGGTTAGTAGTAAGGGTTAGGCGGGTTCAAAGTTGACTGTTGGAAGGAGGAGGTATACTGAGCTAAATCAGAGAACATAAGGTTACAGGAGTTATCTATTGTGTCAGGTTATTACAATGAACACCATTTAATATCTTATCCCTTTGTTTTCAGAATGGGAAGCACTGAGAAAAGTCTTTATATGGGCCCAGAGTTTCCTGGGGTCACCAGCACAGCTAATAGAAGGTCGTTGCAGTAATTACTCTTAGCTGCTCTGATCATTTTCTTACATGAGTTCCTGAGAATTCTATAGGTTTTTAAATCAGAGGGAAGACCAGTGCGCTTGTAGCACTTCCAGCATTTATCCCTGAGATGCAAGTTTGCAAGCAGGTCTTTATGGAACCACCTAGTTGGTTTACCTCTGATTTGCCTGGTAACCTCTGGGACATGCTTTTGCTGAACAGCTAGGAATTCATTTAGAAAGAATTGAGGACATCCTCAATGTTTGTAGAAGTATGAATAGCAGTCCAGTCAATTTTGGAAATATCTGATAGAAATTCATCAATGTCCATCTTAGTAAAATCAGTAAAGGTAACAATACATGAGAGGAGGAGGTGCACCAGTGGACCAAATACAAAAAGTAGGAGAGTGGTCAGATAACGAATCAGCTAATATGCCTGATATAGATGCATGCTCCAAACAATTTGCAAGTACTCAATCAATGAGGATTGATGAATTAAGTAATAAAGAGGTACAAGTAGGTTTTGTTAACAGCTGGTGAAAGTTGTAGCTTAGCACCAGAGCACCAGAGATGGTAAAGCACCATGGGCTGTTCCCAGCCAGTTTAGGTTCAGATCACCCAAGATTACCACCTAATTACTGTTGACAATTTGAGTTGTGTGATTAAGGAAACTCTACAGACCATCAATGCTACCAGTAAGGGGGTTGTAGAATTACAGCTAATGTGAAGTTTTAGTATCAAGTGCAAGAATGACATCATGGATTCCTAGCCAACTGAGAGAACAGAGAAGGGATGGACACAATGTTTAGGTGGCTTTGTTAAAATATAGCAATGCCAACACCATGTTTAGAGGACATTCTATTTCTAAGAAAAAGGAGTACCTGCAAGGAGCAAAGTGATTCAGGAATTCCCAATGTGAGACATGTTTCAGTGAGGCATAAAATGCCAGGATTATAAACTTGGACCCAGGCCTCAAGATTCACAATGTGACAGGTCAAACTTCTAATGTTCACGTGAGCAATAAATAGCTCTTTATTTGTGACCCAGATATGTAGGTTGGGAAGAAATGAACAGGTGGTCCTGGATTACGTTCTATATCCCCAGAGAGAAAGATTGCAATGAGGACTAGGAACCAAAACCTGGTGCTGTGAAAAATAAAATAAATTTTGCACCTAGTCAAACCTCCTGCTGGCCGCAGAGAAGGCATGATAGGTGCAGCCTTTGTGGAGGAGAAGGAGGTGCCAAACTGACAGAGGCAAAGCTCAGCGATAGTGTTTGAAAAGTGGAAATTAAAGAAACCTGACAGAATGTCATTGGATCTAGAGTTATCGGGAATATGTAGAGTTACCTCATTTAAGCCAAGTAACAGTGAAATTGAGAGGAGCAACCCTCCACAGTAAAGAACTGCCATACATGAAAGGGATTTAGAGGGAAAGCCTACAGGAAGTGGTGTAGACTCCTGTTGAGCAGCTATGTTAGCAGTACCGGCCCTAGAAATCAGGACAGGCCTCTGCTTCCTGAAAACTGTGAAATCAGACACTGAAAGAAAATTATGACACAAGGCTAGGGAGAGGAGAGAATAAAAGTGAGGTAGGAGTATACTATGCAAATTGTGTACAGGGAGCAATACTTAGATGCAACCCTTAAACAATGCACATCAGAAAATACAACTGCTCAAAGATATGGCAGCAGGACCCTGGTTGGATACAACAGAGAGTAGTTCTGATAATTCAAGTCAAGACTAGGACATTGAGACAGGCTAGCTAAAGGAGAGAAAGCAAAATTCCTCTTAAAAGTTTTTCGTGAGAAGGTCGGAGGCTTGGGCTACCAGTGATAGTATAGCAGGTATGCTGATGCCTCTTAAGGTTGTATTCTGTAATTGGTTAGGAGGTCAAGGACTTATGAACATGGAAGAGCTAGAAAACACCCTTAGTGGTTAGCCAATATAAGGAGCCAATAGGAAAATGGGCATAGTCTCAGAGGAACTATAAATGTAAGGTCCACCCAGGGTGGGTGAGATGGGGAGGGTACCTGCTATGGCTTTTAGAGTACGGCTTTTCTAGTTCAGAGTGGGCAATCAAGTTGAGAGGAGTCACCAATCCATTACACAATATGCCACAAACTGGAGTACAAAGCCATCAGTCACAAACATTAGAGTTGCACACTGAGTTCAGCACACTGCTGCCCATGAAACTGGGAAGAGATTCAGAAAGAATTTAGGCAATTCAAATGTGCCTCAGTCGCGATTGAAAATGCTTCTAATCGACAGGTGTAACTACTGATAGGAGGCAAGATACTGAATTTTAAAATGGATGCCACAGCAAACAATCTTCACTTGACATCTCTATAAGCCTGCTGCTCATTACGGACACTGGGGCTCAGATCATTAAAAATAAAGATGCGGGCACCTTCCTACCAGACTTCCTTCAGCTCACTGATTTTAGCTAATCCATGCATTTTGTCTCTGAAATTCAGCAATCGGAGGATAATTACATGGGGCTAATCAGTGGAGTTAGAAATGATTTCAATGACCGATGCCCCCTCTATCATGTACATTTGACCAAAGATGTGGGACTCGACAATTTTTCCAGCATGTTCTCCACAAATTGGATGGGATCTGATCCTTCAGCATGCTCTGGGACACCCAAAATAATGAGGTTGTTCCTCCTATTTCGAGCCTCCTGGTATATCAATTTTATCTTCCAGTTAGGTGGTAAGTTTGCATTTTATTTCAACAAGTTCAGGGTCCACCCAGTTAGCTCTATCCTCAAGACAGAAAATGCAAGCCTCTGTATTGGCAATCCTATGGCTTAAATTTTGCAGAGTGAGCTTTACCATTTTGAAATCTGCCACCAATTTGAAAAGCACCTCCTTTGTTATATTAAGGTCCCTGAAGAACTGGTTGGCTGATAATGATTCGGCCTCTGGAGCAGGAAGTGGGGTGGCGAGGTGTCTTCCTTTTTGATGCTTAGTTGGCGAGAGCGTTGTGAGATTGTCTCTCTGGCACAACTGTGGTCTCAATAGCTTCCAGATTCATTGCCATCTCACCCCAAAAATACTTTATAGATAACTTGATCTCTTCCAAGAACAGTACAATAGCAGTTTAATTGCCCAGCAAGGCAGGATCAGGGAAAAACAAGTTTTATTTAGAAATCTCCAGGAGCTATGCGAGAGCATACACTCTTCAGTCTGCCATCACGTGATTTCCAAGAATCCCTTACTTTGCAGATCCTATCCTCCCATATTGATCCTTAACACTGATTATAAACTATTCAAGTCCATAATAGTACTTAGGCTAGACAAGGTCCTTCCCATGATAACTGCATGGGACCAAACCAGTTTTGTGCATTCAAGAATGACTACATTAGGAGAATGCTATACATTATACATGTGATGCAGTGCAGCACACACTCATTAGTCCTTCTAAGCCTCAGTGCTGAAAAGACCTTTTACTCAGTCTCATGGCCATTTCTTTATGTGATGATGGAAAGCTAGGGTACCTGGACCCTGATTCAATTTGTGCAAAAACATATGCAAGGCCATCCAGGTCTGGGTTAAAGTCTAAGGACATCAGTCTGACTTATTTCCACTACTTGGGGGTACCAGGCAGGGATGGCCTCTATTCTTGCTTCTTTTGCAGTCTATAGAGAACCTTTGGCCCATGTCATTTATGAAGCAACAGGCATTATGAGAGTACATGTGGGGGCTGAAAAGCATTGAATTGCCCTATGTGCCTATGAGGTCCTGCTATACCTTATTGTCCCTGACGGGTCTCTCCCCTATAATATTCAAAATCCTGGATTCCTATGGTGCAGTCTCAGGCTACAAAATAAACTCCATCAAAACAGAGGCTCTCACCTTTCAATACCGGCCGTCCCAGGAGATTATATGATGATTCCCATTTCAATGGGATCATAAAGATGCAGACTAGTGAAGCTGATACAAATGGTAGTTCTCTCAAGAATGCTATACTTACAGCATTCCAGAATGTCCTAATTATTATACCCCTCATTGTCTTCTGATGATGGAAAAAACAATTTCATGCTTTATCAGGGCAGGGCAAACTCACGTCAGGATGGAAATGCATTTTTCCTAAGTCAAAAGATGGATTTCCTCCCAAACCTCTGACTATATTATTGGCAGCACACTTATGCTTCATGGCTCTGTGACATCTTGGCACTGCAAAACTCTCTGGATGAAAGTGGAAACCACGTTGCTTACTGAAGCTGACTTCATTAGTGTCATGCAGTATATGGCCTCCTATCCCAATACCATAAGTGTTCCCTAAACCTGTGGTTCAGATATCACATCAAGACCTGGTATTCTATAAAAAGTAGCTGCATCTTACCCCTTTCCTCACCCTTTTATGCCTGATTGCCTTCTGGAGCATTTTGATCTGGTGTGAATTGATGTGGCCTTCAGAAACTGGGAGTAACTATTTATTTATTTATTTATTTTATTTATTACAGTTTTGGATTAATACCTTTGGACCTAGGGTCTCCTTTACAAAGGTTCCAAGTCAAAAAGACATGACAATACAATGATTACAGAAAGTTACAGGTTAACAATGTAGTTAATACAATAAGGTTACATGGCAGTTTCAATGACATAAATGCTGGTGAGATAGTAGCAGCACTACAGTAGTGCAACAACTATCCCTGCAGCATCTCTACCAACTGATTACTGGAATTTTGATGAAGTCATTTACTGAGGCCCAAGGGAGTTTGACTTCAGACAAGCAGATTTCTAGAGGTACCTGCATTTGAAGCACTATTATAGCATCCCACCATTGGGCATCCATAACACTGAGTCCCTCCTGGATATTCTTAATTACTTGACCTCCTCTTTTAAAAGCAGCAATACTGAGCATATGATCTTTTGTCTCTATCAGATTCTCTCCAATTCTGCTGGAGAATGCACTCAGGATATACTTCTGTGATG
Source organism: Neoceratodus forsteri (assembly GCA_016271365.2). Lineage (NCBI taxonomy): Eukaryota > Metazoa > Chordata > Ceratodontiformes > Ceratodontidae > Neoceratodus > Neoceratodus forsteri. Next base: position 425,166,463 of record CM057451.1, read on the forward strand.
GCTTGGAATACCATTTAGTATGGTGGACTGGCATAAGGCATGCTGTACCACATTCAAGGTCACTAGCTGACTCAATGGAGGGAGAATGTAAAGCATCATATCAGATAATTTCATACACCAGTTATAACTGCACACTACTCCCATGGAGGCAAGGCTTCCTCCTGGAGATTATGTGCAGAGAGGCAGGCTCATCTTACATATTTATTGTGGTTCTGCCTATCCTACTTCTATTTTTTTAGCAACTGCATACGGAATTGACCAACATTTTGGTAGGCCCATCCAGCTAATGGTAGAGTTAAACTTACTACTACTCCTCCTCCTAGGGAGAACATGATCCATTCATGAGATACCTGTTTGGAATCTTGATCAGAACAGCCAAAAAATTACCAGAGCCTGCACCCCTAAACTGCCTACTATCTGGGAGTGGTACACCATGGTCAATCACATCTATAGGTTGGAGAAATTTACGACTCCTGAATGAAAGAGAGGAACTGTGCTCTTCCTATTGGAATGGGTGGATACTGCATGTAATGGGCATTTGCAGGGAATTTTGCCATAGTTTTGGGTCTCCCCACTAGTATTCCAATTATCCATCTCTTTTCAATAATAATAATAACAGCATAAAAGTTTCTAGCTAATAGTAGCTTGGATCTACTCCTTCATCCTGGCCTATCCCAGGTGTCCACCAGCACTGTAAAGAAGACTAGGAAATTCTTTATGACCACTTGCAGTTTGGAATGTGGAGTGACCTATAAACTCAAAATATTAACTCCACCCTTGCTGTACCATACGGTATGAAGAGATCTTTAGATAAGTCATCGCTTCCACAAATAAGCATGTATCAAATGAAGACTCAAGATCACACTTTGGCTATGTATGATTTTTTATTAAATGCAGAGATGCAGACGTAGACATGAAAATGTTTAATAAAGCATATATTGAAAACAACAACATGGGACTCCACACTGTCCCACAATCCTCTACTCACACATTATTGCAGTTGATATCCATTCAACCTCCACTAAGCACCCACGGTGACCATGGAAAAACCAGAAAGGAACTCACCCTCTAGATGGCATCATCCCATCCCCAAGGGCAACAATCCAGGCTGAGCACCCACCTCAAGGCAAGCTGGCCAGGCCCACCTTCTCCACACAGCCAGCAGAGTGAATCCTTCCCAGAGCATAGAAAATCCCCTGCTCAACAACCCGTCCAGATCCAGTGACACCTTGCCAGTCAATCCTGCAAAACAGGACCTTCCAACAGAGAACTCTGCCAGGATACAACGTCTTCAGATGACATCCAGAAGAGAAGGTCTCAAATTCTCCCCAAGAGTACACCAGCATATACAGGTAGGGCAGGTAGAAAATCTGAGGGATCTTAAAAATAAATCCAGGTGAAATCCAGTTAAATTGGGCTACTACAAAGCTACTATAATGCCGTACAGTAAGCTCCACTGGAACAGAAAATGCTAACAGGGCATGTCCCACAAAATCACAACTGACCATGAATTAGCTTAGCTTAACTTATTTTAAAACAAATCATATACTTGAACAAATAATATACTTAAAATAACTTAAATTCATATAAAAACTATTAAATACTAAGCCGTAACAGACATCTGGCCCAACATGACTGCCATCTTTAAATGACCACAACCCTTGAATCCTTGAATGCATCTTGGTGTCATCTGAATTATTTATTTATTTATTTGTTTGTTTACTGGGCAAGTACACTGATCTAAAGGACCATTTTCAGGCATGACCTGGACCATAAAGGGCACAAATACAAAGTGAACAGGTACAATAGGAGTTTCAAGTACACACAGAGCACTGGAATGCATTCAAGTATTACTACACTGTTTTGTACAAGGATAAGCATAAAGTGATTACAGAAACTAATAAGTAAAGTGCACATCAATACAATTTGACACAAAGCATTGTATAGGTACAGTTAGGAATAAGGGCCAAGATATAGGGACAGTACCGGTACCCAAGGGCATGTGTGCATCCAGGGAAAGGAACAGTTTACTGTTGTCATTACATGTAACTTTAGTGGGACTTGAATACAGGATGTGAGTCTAGGGTCCAGTAGTGGAGCACATAGGCAGTTTCACAGGTTGGTGGCAGTTGAAGAGAAGTCTTGTTGGTCAGTGCATGTAGTGACCTGTGGGCACTCTAATAAGAGGCTAGAGGAGTTCTGGAGAACACAATGGCATGTCTCAGGTTTGAGCAGGAAGAGAGAGGGATGCATATTTATCCCTAATGGCCTTATCAACAGTGCTGCCTAGGACGAATTCACAGCAGGTTTGTCAGGAGATCCAACTTAGTGCCTGATAATGGGAACAATGATGTGTGGAATAAGGTTCCCATAAGGTCAAATCTACAAATATTGTAGGTTGTTTAGTCTGGAATGTCCTGAGGGAGAAGTTTGTGTTATAGATGGGACACCAGTAATCCAATTGGGAAAGTAGGATGCCCTGGGTCATGGTGAGGCTGGCTTCTGGGAAAAGGTAGATTTTAGTCTGTATCCAACTCCTAGTTTCTTGTTTATGAGCCAGTTGATGAGCCCAACATGGTCAGAAAAGGTCAGTGTGGGGTTGAGAGTGATACTGAGATACTTGAGGAGGTTACTGTCTCCAGGGTGGGTCACCAGGAGATGGGATATAGAGGTTTAGTGACATTGGCTAACCTAGTTTGCCTGGATTTACACCAGAAGAACATGGTCTTGGTCTTTTTGGCATTGACTAGTAACCTGTTGGTTAGGAACCAGTTGTTGGTAGTGCAATAGTTATAGTAAGTGTGGAGAAGAGGTTTGCTGTGGTCTTGTTACTGTGGAATAGGATGAGGTCATCTGCATATAGTAAGGCACTGCATGAGAGTTTATCCTTGGGAAGGAGTTCACAAAAGGGAGAATATGATAGGTTTGAGGATAGTTCTAGGAGGACCCTGCTAGCAACTGCCTTGGTGGTGGAGATGCTCCCCATACAGACCTTTTGGATGTGATCTGAGAGGTAGTCACAGAACCAGACAGTGGATGTGGGGAACAACCAATGCCACTTAGTTTACTTGGGAGGATGTTGTGGTCCACCAGGTCAAAGGCCTTAGTGAGATCCACAAAGACAGCATCTGTAAGCTTTCCTTTATCCATATTATGGAACATGTGGTTTGTGAAGCAACCAAGGCTGTGGTGCTACTGTGGCCCATCCTAAAGCCATGCTGTCCATGGCAGAAGAGGTTGTACTTTGTCACATGGTCTGAGATCTGACAGTGCACAACTTTTTGAGGAGTGTACTTAGATGGGAAAGGTAGACATGGGGCAGTAGTTATAAATTTGTTAGGGATCACTATAATTAAGGATGTGCATGCCTTTAGCTGCTATCCATACTAGGATACTGAAGATGTGGTAGGGAGAGGTTAAAGACTGTAGTAAAGGGTACGATAATGGCATGGGCTACAATATTCAGGAAACAGGGGAAGAGGACCGTCACTACCAGCACTTCCCTGATTGGGTAGGCTCATCAGTAGTTTGTGGGTTTCATGAGGGAGATGGCTTTGAAGTAGAAAGTTTGAGTCTTCCATGATCTGGCCAGAGGGCTGCTGCGTGGGATTGTATGGGGCAATTAAGTGAGGTGGTCTCGCAAGTCCATGCATTTGGGATTGAGGCATTGGTAACCTTGGACATGTTGGTTAAGGATCCTGTCTTGGTGGTAAGTTGTATGGCAGCCTTCCTGGACCCAGGGGCAATCAGAGAGCTAAATGCAGACCAGAAGTGTCTGGAGTTACCAATGCTGTTGGGCTGGAGGTCACAAAGGAACTCTGCCTTAGGTGATTTTATCTCTTTTTGCAGAGGTTATGAATGTATATATTCATTTCAGTGTAAAGGGAAGGGGAGGCATTGCATTATGCCCATTTGGCATCTCTTTCCTTTATCACCTTGATGAGGTATTTGGAAAACCATTGAGTATTTCCCCATACACTCTCTAAGTGGTTAGGGGAAGTGTTTATCTTAGATACCAGTGAGGGTGATCATAAGGAAGCCCAGGGCCAAGATGACATCCTTCATTGTGTGCATGCAGAGCTGATCAGTTTACTGCCCTGATATCCATGAACAGGTGGTGGCATAATACTTGGAGAAGCTCCAGAGGTCAAGTATTTGGGGGTGGGACAGAGAGTTTGGAGTGCCAGATTCAATAAGCAGGGGAATAGTCACAGATAGAATCAGTCATGATACCTGCATAAAGGATCCTGTGCTCCTGATTTGTCAATATCCAGTCTAGTAGGGAGTGGTTAAGGGTTTGATTGTTTCAGCAGGTAGGGGTGGTGATGAGTTGGGTGAGGTTCAGTTGTTTTAGTAATTTTCAAAACTGGGTGTGGGCATTGCTCTACGAATTCAGGTTAAAGTCACCCAGCATAATGATCTCCAGGGAGGAGGTTCCTATACCATTCAGTAGACGGTTTAGCCCAGTTATGCCACCTTTGAGGGTTTAGAGCAACAGCCGATGGATATCTTCTTTGTGGACCCTATGGATGTTTCAGTAATGAGACACTCACTGGAAGAGCTCTCAGTAGAGCTGTGGATAGTGTAAGTATTGTAATTTCCACTGTCTCTAGTGAACAGCAGACTTACTAATTGTAGTACTGTATATCTTTCATGTTGCACATAGCTCCCAGGGTCTATTTATTCTACAACATATGCTAATATGGTTTTAGAGAAGACTGAATACTGTAATAGACTTTCTTATCCTAACAAACAATGGCAATGTGGGTGCAGTCTCTTATTAAGGAGTATTCATTTTAGAGACTGGAACTCAAAAGAATTCACCTTACAGTCATGCGAGGATGAGTAACTCCATCCTCTGTTCTGATATCTTAACATAATTACTACCTTTTAATGGATCCAATTTCAAAGATGTTTAGTACATTTGTGTTGATTCTTAATTTAGTCAGGATAGCTCACTTAGGTTTTATATTATAAGAGTGCCTGTAAACAATCTTATCTAGTGCTTGAAACAGTTCAGTTTGCTAACCACTGTTCTAACCACTAACAGGTTAAAATCTTTCTATATCAATTGGATTACTCTGTGGAGTTGAACAATTCAGCCACTGACAACAAGATATAGCTTCTCTTTATTTTAAGCTGCCGGAGTAAATACATAGCCAAATAGAAACAAGTATTTGTAAAAGCCAAATGTTCACTGCTGGTATTGCTGTTGTTCTGGGACTTGCTTGTATGCATTTTACTATGTATTTACCCTGGATAGAGCAGATGAGATGCATGGTCTAATTTTCAGTGGTGTCCTGCTTGTATACATTGTTAAATTGTAATTACCCAGCATATGGCAGTTGAGAGGCAATATTAACATTTAAGTGGACTCCCACATTTTGATACCAAGTGTTCAATAGTCTTTTATGACCTTATGTTACAGGATGATCAAGACAGGTGGAATTTTGAAAATCCCATCTGAAAAGTGATTTTGCTGTGTGACTGTTGAAACAAGTCTCAGAGGGATTTGAAAAATGACACCCGCCATGTTCAGAAGGTGGGTAACACAAGAGATATATTCATCATTAGGTGCCAAAATCTGCAAACATAAAGTTATGATTAAATGCTGGAACAGTTCAATGTTTCCTTATAAGTTTGATGTTTTATTACATTTTTACCCCACATTTTCTACATAATTTTTATGATCTCTCCTTCTGAGCATGACAGGTGTCATTTATAAAACAATGGCCAAAATGTCATTTTGCATCACAAGTGTAAAAACACATTTTGGGTAGGGTCTGAGAAATGACAGTTGTCACATTCATGAGGTAGTATGAAAAATTACTATGTTAAAATATTAGGTCAAAATATTGAAAATTACAACAGTTATGAGGGTGCACTGAAACTTTTTAACATACACTCATAACTTTGTTGATTTTAATATTTTACTCCAAATTTTCAACATAGCCTTCTTATGCCCCACAAAACCTTCTTATAGCCCACCTATATTGAAAATTACCACAATTAAGAGTGTGCATTGAAAACTTTCAATGTAGGCTCATGACATTGTTTTTTTTTTAATATGTTGACCTCAAATGTTCAACATAGCCTTCTTATAACCCCATGTAGCCTTATTTTGACCCCACCTCATGAACTAGGGTTGAGAAAATGTTCAAATCCTACCCAAAAGATGATTTTCTGCCAGAAGTACAAAAACACATTTTGGCAAGGATTTGAAAAAATGACAACTGTCACATTCATGAGATGCTGTGAAGAAATGGCTATGTTGAACATTTGGGGTCAAAATATTGAAAATGACCAAATTTACAAGGCTGTGTTCATAAATTTCAACATAGGGTCATAATGTTGTTGTTTTCAATATGTTTACCCTAAATTTTCAACATAGCCTTCTTATAGGCCCACCTCATGAAAGGGGTGGAAGATTTTCAAATCCAGCCTGAAAGGTGGTTTTGTACAGCTACAAAATCACACTTTTGGACACATTTGCCTAATTTCACTGAAATTATTCATGAGGTGGGGTCTCAAAAAGGCATGTTGAAAATCTGGGACAAAAATGAAATAGATAGACCCATATACCTGAATTCCTCAGTTCATGGTTTAGCATTGAGAAGAATGGGGAGGATTATGGTGTTGTACCCTGATAAGAAAGTAAGAGTTTGGGGGGTGCAGTGGTGGGTGCTGAGTGAGTGAGTTGGGTGGAGGGACAGTAACAGTGGTGGCAGCAGCAACATACATTGATGGCAGCTTCCTTTTACAAGGTGTATTTTACATTAAAAAGACAAACTACAAGGATGGTTTTATTTATTTCAGCAGCAACTGATCGTGAGAAAGATGTTACCATCTTATTGCTTATTTAATAAAAAAATCATCTGGTTATGGAGATGCAATAAAGTCCACAAATTTGTATGGGGACTGTTAGGATGAGCATATTATTATATGTACTATATTAATTGTCTATTCATAAACAGTATTTTATTTCTCTAGCTATAGGCAAATCACAGCACTACTGAGGGGTTAACATGTCATTAGTTAATAAAGGAAAAATATACTTAAATTGTCTGACCTTTGTAGGCTGATGGTTGCTGTGGAGATTCAAAGTCTTTAGCAAATATGTCTCATCTTTTCATATATTACTCTTGCCTCACTGTAACTGTTTTCTGGCAAACTGTCTAGTGTGCCTTTGCACAGACCTTGACATAATTCAGCAGATGTCTAATTTGGTTAAAAGCATATTTTCTGTTCAACTCAGAGATGGGTCAGAAAGTGACTTCTGCATGCACTGCTGGTATGATGTAATAATGCAAAACATGTTTTTCTTACCTTGAAAGAATGTCTTAAGTCAGCATAAGTTGGACACGGGTCAGTTTCAAATAATGTATGTAAGTAGAGGGTTTGTATCTGTCTGTGTTACACAGACGTAGGTATGATGATGTCATGAACTTCCCGCTGTGTAAACCTGTTGTGAGTATGACTTTTTAGTGTAACTGACAACTGTTAGCTTACATTAAAAGGCAGGTTATAATACAAATGCAAATGCATTTTATGTTTTTATATATATGTACTTGCACTGTAGTGGTCCCAGTAAAACAGAAATGCTACAGTGAATGTCTATGTTTCTGTCTGATCTATACCTCTGGTATGAGTTACATTATATTGATTCCCATAGGTAATTCTAATATCATAAGTTAAAATGTATAACAGGGGCACTGTCTGAATATATCTATGTACAGCATGCTAAGCTTATATAGTCATCAATGAAGGAGACAGAACCACTGACCACCCACAGACTTAAATGAAACACCACCAGCCAATAATTATGTGTTAAAGTATTTTCTTTAGCCCTAAAATGTCCAATGCCCTCTCAGGATGTCTTTCCTCTTAAACATTTGAAATAAATGAATAATCAGTAGAAAAGACTCAACCATTTTCTCATCTGAACTGCATACCTGACTTCCTCAGTTTGCTGTCGTGTTGAAGAGTGAAGACTTGTCCAGACAGGAGTATGGGATTGTAATCCTGGTAGGTTAGTAAGGGCTTGGGAGTGGTGGAGGTGGTGGGTGCTGAGTGACAGACCGGTGGGGAACAGTAATGACAGCAGCAGCAACAAACATCTTTGGAGAGTTTCCTTTCACAGGGTGTATTATATGCATTATGAAACTACTACAAGGGACAGTTTATTATTACTGGTACTGACACTAAGTATTGGGCACCCCAGTGTCAGTGTTATATTTATCGGGACTGGGGTGGGGTGCACAGGGCAGGGTAGGGTATTGCAGTGATCCAGAGATCGGGTACACCTGTTCTGGAATATTAACTTTAAAAGGGTGGGAGAGATTAAGGAAGGTTTTTGTTATCTGGTACAGTGGATTGGGCACCCTGTGCTGGAATATTAACATTGATGGGCGGATAAATTGATGGTGGATTTTGTTATGTTTTGCCACACCAGAGGTGGGGTCCCCAGTATCACACAATGAAAATGAGTTGGGGGAAGTTGTAGCCAGTATGGGGATGACTGTGAGGGTCAGGAACCACAGCAGGCAAACCATGACAGGTCAGCTGTGGTTGCTTTTGTAGATAAAAGTGAAGAACCACCTTATAATTGGGCTGGCTCACTCCTTTCAACTACATAAAGTTTCTACCCAGCAAGCCAGAACAGTGTCATTATCAGCTTGGCTGATGATTTGTGTGACACTGATGAGCCCTGCAGTCTGTGCTGCATTGACTGACAGTGTCACACCTCTCAAAATCCACTCCAGTAACAAAATGTTCTCTGAGTGTATATGCAGAAACATAAAAATAATAGAAGAGAAAGGAATGTTACATTTGTGTAGTACTTTTTGTACAAAGTGTATCCCTAAATGTTTTAAAATCAGTAGCAGAGGAAAGAATGCTGCTGATATTTCAAACACATAGGGATATTCAAACAGCACAGAGGTTAGAGATTAATAAAACATGTGCAATAAAAATGTGGAGATGAAGCGACTTGCTTAAGGTTACACAGTAGAAGAGCTACGGTTGTGGGATTCAAAACTGTGTCTACAAGTTTACAGCTCTGCACTCTTGCTGCTAGGTCTAGCTGCCTCCTAAATGTAATAAAAATATTAGATATTGCAAACAAAGTATGAAGTTCTTGAAGTATTGACAGGAGGATTAATGGCACAAGTCCATGGATAAATTCTTAGGAAATATATGGATGGATAGATAGATAGATAGATAGATAGATAGATAGATAGATAGATAGATAGATAGATAAATAGATAGATAGATAGATAGATAGACAGACAGACAGACAGATAGATAGAGATATATACTTTATTTATAGAGTGCCCTTTCCAAGACTGGGGCACTGTACATTCAAAACAATACAATTCTTAAAATCATACACAACAAATAAATGAACTGGGAGTCAGAAAATGATCTAGCCATCCCAATTTAACCATTAAAAGCCTGTTGGAACAAATAGGTCTCCAGACCCTTTTTAAAGGCTTCTACTGAGGGATCCTCCTTCAAATAACCAGGTAATGAGTTCCACAGGGTAGGCATGGTCACTGAAAAATCCCAGTCCCCAAGTGCCACAACCTAATCCTGGGAACTCCAAGGAGACCTCAATTAGCAGAACAGAGTGTACAGGGTGGCCGATGCGGACAAGGAGATCTTGAAGATAAACTGGCTCCCTTTCATGCAGGGTATTATAGCTCAGAAGCCCTATCTTGAAGACAGTCCTACACCTGACAGGCAGCCAGTGCAGTTCACTAAGGACGAGTGATATGATCACACCTTTTCACATCCATCAACAATTTTGCTGCCGTGTTCTTCATCAGCTGCAGCCTGTGGAGGATACCTCCAGGTAACCACAAGTACAGGGCATTACAGTAGTCCAACCTGGACAAGGCAAAGCATGCATTAGCATAGTCAGGTCCTCAGGACGGATCAGGACATGGATCTGGGCAAAGGATATGTAGGAGTAAGTCTCATTAATCTAGAGGATAAAATTGACAAGTCTGTAAATTTTAATATCATACCAAGGATTTAGATTTCAAATGAGCCTGTTAAAGTATTTTTAACATTTTATTCACACGTTTACAGTTCATAGATCAGTTATTTTAGTTTCACAGTGAAATGCATTTTCTTTGTATTCAGATCAGATAAGTATCCAGTATGTCAAGCCTTCTATAATTTTAGTTTCCTAACATTAATAGAATTGTTTCCATTTAGAACAGGAGATAATACAGTAGTACAAATGACTTAAGACTGTGACTTGTTCCAGTCAGATTTATTTATTGAAAATTATTAAATGGGTATAAAAATCTAGGATCCTGATTGGCTTAAGATCTTGGGACCCCATGTTGATATCCCAGCACAGTTGCACAGAAAGAAGGTCCAGTCACCTAAGCAGCCTCAGCACTCTTCCCCAAACTCAGCCCCACCACTATAGGGCTGTCACATTACTCTTCCTTAAATTCCTAGCTCCTGTTCTCACCCCACCCCAGACACAACCATGCAGGTCAGCAACAAACATACCTGTAAATAAATAAATAACTTCCTCTTTACCCATGTTTCTGAAGCTGCTATCTCTCCTGCACCTCCGCTGCAGTTTTGCTTATGGCTCCATGTGGTAGCCAAAGCTGTGCTACCCGAACACAACACTAATTCAACACTCCCCTCAAAAAAAAAACATTGAGGCCCCCTCAGAAAAACAGAGGCAATAAGGCAATGTACATGCCACTTGTCCCAAAGCAAACTGCCATTACACTGTAGCTCCAAATGGAACGTGCCTAGGTCACACACACCCATCCCAATACTAACAGCACATGTCCAATTCAAACCACAGAGCATGGCTTTTTCTTACATAAAGCAGAGCATAGCTGTTTCTCACATAAAGCAGATAAGTCAAAAGTGAAAAATGCTGTTCCCACAGATACTAACATTGAGCACCACGGCCTTATTAGAAGTGCCACAACTTAAACCATCAAGCATGTTCCTTAAATCAGGCAGGTTAGCAAAGCAGCCATAGGGATATGCTGAATCCAGATAGCAACAGCCCAATTTTCTGGCTAAACCCAATACAGTGCAACCTCAACAGGACTACTTTTCTACTTTTCCTATTTCTTTTTTTATTTTCAGTAATTTAAAAGAAATAAAACTAAAAACAATAATGTATATATTGAAACTAAAATTGACCCATTTCATAATCACAATAAGGCACTCCAGGTTGTGCTTTGTGCTGGCATAATGGCACTTCTTTAGTGGTGGAAGCACTCTGCCTTTGATGTCCTGAGGTGTGCCATTATCCTAGCACAACACACACCCTGCTGTGTCTTATTGCTTAATTGATAAGCAGGAAATGCACACAAAGCCATAGCTCATTTCCAGGTGTAGCCCAGTGGGAGGGGTACAGTACGACAAAAATATGCATCGAGAATAATGCATAGGTGACCATGTGTTGTAAAGTTTGTTTTTACACAGCCTAGGTGTGTGATAACCCATAAACCTCTGGAATGAAGCTGAGAGGTTTATGTGGTCACCACATACTGAGGGTGTTTAAAAAACTTTGTAAGCACACTGTTATTTATGCTTTATTTTTTATAATGACTGGTGCAGGGACATGAGCACACAAATCAAATTTATCAACAAGGAAAGTGAAATGCTAGAACTCCAAGCTCCTTAATTTCTGGGTACAACATCATACCAGATTACTATGACATTTAATCACACTGATAATCAATGTAATAAAGGGGTTCACCAGTTATTATATAGTGGTAAAGTGAAGATAATGCCAAAAACAACAAGTGAACACACAGTGATGGAAGTGTAAAAGCAGAAATGTTGGACCAGTACATCATCTAATAATAGGCGAGTAAATATTTCAGTTAATTTAGTACATACAGTATGTATCTTTGACCAGTATTTCTACAATGATTTAACATATTGGCTTTTGGAATAAAAACAAAAGTAATACACCTCAGTTACTTCTGGCACAGAGTCAGTTCAGCATATGGAATTTTGTTTATTCATTTATTTAGTTTTTGAACATTTTGGAGACTATGTTTAAGCACAAGTTCTCTTTTACAAAGGTTCCATGTCAGTGACAGAGATTACAAGGCATCATGGCAAACACAATAAGTGAGTTCTAGTGAATGATGTCAAGCAAGTACAAGTACAATATAGTTAAACATGCATAAATAAATAGGAAATAAATAGGGTAGTATAATTTAAAGTCAGAATATCTTTCTTGGTAAGTTACATTGTTTGACTGCAGTGCAGTTACCAGAAATGTAACATATACTGCACATTATGAAGAAGAGAGGCAGGAAACTTTCTGAGCCTACATGTTGGTGCCCTTCCTTTCTCATCTTGTATTGGAACAAGCATTTGTCAATGCCGAATGTTGGCTTGCTGGCATTGGCATTGGTAGTGCAGGAGTTAGACAGATGCATCATAGGAATGGCAGTGAAGTATTGAACTGATGCCAACCAACCCCCACCCTGCAGAGAGTGACAAGCATTAGGGTATCCCTTTGGGTGTTTGGTAGTGCAGTGTGGGAAAACATGTTGGGCAGGATGTGAGAAATGACAGCTGCACAGTTCTTAGGAGGTGTAAAAAATGCCAGTGTTGACAATGTGGCATGTAAATATACCAAATTTCTTGAGAAGCTACTAGGGGTGCGTGGGAAATATGCAATGCACGCTTGCAACACTGCCATTTTATGAGTCAGTTACGCAAATTTTCAACATAGGCATTTTAGCACCTCTGGTAATGTACAGTGTCACTGTTATTTCCTCAAAGTGTCATGAAGTGATTTCGCTGGCGACACCACTATTCTGTGCCGAAGTGCTTAAACACATTTTGAGCATGATATGTCAAATGACGGCTGTACTGTTCATCAAGAAGTATGGAAAATGGCAATGGTGAAAATCCAGAGTGAAAATATCACAAATGCACGACGAGTACGAGTGTGCATGCAATCTGCCAACGCATGCCTCGTAATACAGTTATTTTATGGAGTATCATCACCAAATTTTCAACATAGGCATTTTAGGTTCTCTGCTCATGAACTGTGTCACTGTCATTTTCATAATCTGGCCAAACACTGATTTCCCACAGCAACTGCGCTATTGTGTTCGGAAGTGCGGAAACACATTTTGGGCAGGATGTGGAAAATGACAGCTGTACTGTTCACAAGGAGGTGTACAAAATGACAATGCTGAAAATCTGGTAGTAAAATATTGTGAATCTGCGAAAGTTACAAGCCTGCATAGCAACTGTGCAATGCAACTAAGTAAAACAGGCATTTGTTGGATTTTTCCACCAAATTTGGAACTTAGGCTTTTTAAGAGAGAACCTCATAAACACCGCCACTGCATTAAGTTATCGGGTCCTTAAGCTGAGTTACAGTGACTGCAAAATCACCTTCGAGGCTGATAAATGCCATGACAGTGACAGAATTCATGAGGAGGGGCCCCAAAATCCCATGTTGAAAATTTGGTGCAAAATTCCAAAAATGCTCCGATATGCAACAGAGTTGAAAAACCCTATCTAGCCCATTATACAGCTTACCGGCATTTCCTCAGTTCGCGGTCAGCTTTGAAGAGTCATACGTTCCCGTTACGAAGATCGTCGTGCTGGACTCGAGCGTAGTATAAAGTGAGGGGTATGGGAGGCAGTGTCGCAGTGGGTGGGTGCGGGTTGTGGGAGGGAGGCAGAAGTGCCGTGGGACTGTTTTTAATTTGCAGGTTTTAAAAAAAATGATGACGCAGGATGTTTGCCATGCTGGGGTGGGCTCCCAGCATGGCAGAAGGATGGCTGGGCGTGGAGCCAACAGGGAATTGGGCACCCCGTTGGACATTGCATCAGTTGCCATGCTGGGGTGGGCTCCCAGCGTGGCACCCTGTACTGGGGGATGGCACGTAGTAAAGTAGATATAACTCTAAACAAAGTGCCACTGCATGACGAGCTTGTCTCTGATTGCAGCAGCACTTGTTTAGAAGTTTTGTCCACCTACATATGTTGGTGTCAGCGCTAGCATGCTGGCTTATTGGGAATGAGGACGCACCTGCTGATGCGTGCCCACCATTCGCCCAACAGCAGCCACGCCCCCAAAGCTGCACTCTCCTCAATATGTTGACTGCCACGCACGCGGCAAGCCAACATAAAAATGAGTGAAACAAATACTGTAACATACCGTATTGGGCAATAAGTTTGAAATAGCTAATAATTTATTTCTTACAGTACATCTTTTCATAAATAAGAACATTATGAATATTATAGATCTAAAAGCTGTAGAGCCATAAGAATATTTTAACATAATAGATATGCCATTTAAAACTATGTGTTGTGGAGATAAATAACACATTATGCTCCTTCTCCAAATAGTACATATTTTGGATTATTTGCCTCATGTTCAAGGGCCAGATTTGAGAAATGACTTAAAGTGATGCAAGGGACTTGCATCAGAGATTGATTTAAAGGCTACTTGTGTCAAATTTGAGGCAAGCACGATTTTGCAAATGAAGCTTGCTACAAACCCCGCTTGTAAGTCCTCGTGTTAAGTGCAGCAAGTTAGACTAGCTTCCTCCGGTCTAACATTGCTCCATTGGGGGACCTATGTTACTGGGCTTGTGGCAAAGCTTCTGGCACAAGCTGCCATAAAGTGTGAAAAATTTTGCAACTGTGCCAACCCTTTAAAAACATGCTGCATTGCATCAAATGGATTTGCATAGCTGCTCCAAACACTGTGGTTGGCACAGGGCTTGATTCAACCCTTCGTTAACCCTTTAAAATCAGGTCCCAAGTCTTTGAATGCATGCCCAGAGAGGCAAAGTAAATCATATTGCTGCCAGGTAGGCTGTGTGGCAAAATGGAGCTTGATGCTTACCTACTCCTGCTGCTTCCCTTTCAATGTTCTGTAGTGAGACCATTTTGTCTGACAATGTATGCATAATACTTTGATAGCTGGTTGTTTTGTGTTGCTTGTGATTTCAGTGAAATGTTTTAAAGTGTTTCTAATCACACATGTTATGCCGATATTAGGGGTTATTCACTATGGTGTGCTGGATACATGTGAGAGGCATATACCCAGCCTGCTCAGCTCTGCATCCATGGACAGGTGCATAGTGGCTGGCATTCATGAATGCCGACCACCACTGAAGGCTTGTCCATGTCCCTCCCTGGCATGCAAGTGCATGGGGCTGATCAGAAGGACACAGATTGGCATCCAATTGAATGCTAAACCTCATTCTGTAGTTGATACCCTGCTCCATATGGAGCAGGAGTGTGGGATGGCATGGGCCCCTAAAATTAAAACATTGAGTGAGTGCCCAAATGCCTGCTTCAGCCCTTCCTGCCTGATCAGAGGGCTGGAGTAACATGGTGGGAGGGGTGCTGATTTTCTTCAGCTGACAGAAGTACTTTGTGGGGAGGGCATGCATCAGATACAGCAGAGTCCCTACAGCTGTATCTTGCACCCCTTCACATAGTACTCTGTGTCTTTGTTAATGGTGTGGTATGTGTGCAGTCCCTCAGACACACCGCTAGACCATCAGCATGCACAGCTGCACAAATGACACACCCCTGGACCATCCACATCTGCAGCTGCATGAATGGCAAGGAATCAATTGTAGAAGGGTGCATATCTCATTATAATAATAACAGAGTTATCAGCAGGGTACTATAGGGCTCAGTACTGGGACCAGTCCTCTTCAGTGTCATCATACCTAACATTGCAGAAGAACTGGAAGAGAAGGTATGCCTTTTGCAGATGATACAAAAATCCTCAATAGGATGGACACTCAAAAGGGATGGGGCAAATGCATCATGATCTAGGTAAACTTGTGTAGTGGTCAAACGCATGGCAGTTGGGGTTCAATGCCAAAAATACAAAATCATACTCCTAAGGCATAGAATCCCAGGAGCTGAGTATAGCACAGGAGCATTGAAAGTCACAAAACAGTACAGGGATGTTGTGGTTATAATATCTGAGGATCTCAATGTGGCAGAATGGTGTAACAAAGCAGTGGTAGGGCTAGTGTGATGCTTGGGTGCATAGCAAGGGTATCTCCAGCAGGTGGAGAAGTGCTGTTGTCACTGTATCGCTTGCTGGTGAGACACCACTTGAGTACTGCATCCAGTTTTGGGAACCACATCTCAGAAAAGACATAGACAGGTTACCAGCAGTCCAGATAAGGATGACTAAAATGGTGCAGGATTTGCCAGAGAAGCCCTATGATTTGACTCCTATCTCTCGGGTAGGAAGCAACAGGTAGTAATGGGGAATTTCTTCTCCTTCCAAAGTTCCTACCATGTGGAGCTCCTAAAGGCTCAGTCCTATTGCCGATGTTGTTTGTGGTGTACATGCTGCCCTGAGAGAGCTTATCAGATATTACAGTCTAGGTTCTCATGCTATAGAGATGATAAACAGCTGTATTAGTCATTTTCCCTGGAACACACTGATGCCATTGAAGTGTTAAACAATTGTTTGGCAAAGATCCAGAACTGTATGTTCTCTAACTGGCTGAGGCTGAACCAGGCAAGACTGAGGAGCTGGTGATCGAGCCTGGTCATGGGCATGATGGGAATGCCTTTGAGGTAGCAACAGGACTTGTCCTTGGATCTACTCTGTTGATGGCATCCTCTAGGGTGAGAAATCTGGGTGTCTTCCTTGATGACAGGCTGACACTTGATGATCAAGTGTCATCTGTTGTCCAAAATGGGTTTTACCACCTAAGGAATGTCATCCAGATGAATCTCCTAGTTCCACCTGAAGACCTGTCCTCACTGGTACATGCCTTTGTGACATGCAGGTTGGACACATGTAATGGTCTATACTTCAGGGTCAGTGGAAGGAACCTCTACCAACTGCAGCTAGTCCAGAATGCAGCAGTCAGGATACTGATGGGCCTACCTAGGTCTTGTCACATGACCACAGTTCGCAAGATCTGCATTATCTGCCTGTCAGGCGGAAGATCATCTTCAAGATGGGCTTGCTAATCTATAAGGCACTATACAGCTTGGGCCTAGCTACCTGGCTGACCTCCTTACACCTGCCATCCTGGTCTGCTCCTCCACTCCTCCACCGAGGCCTACTAGCAGTTCTGAGGCCAGGCTGAAAACCTCAGATGGCTGCTCATTCAAGGTGGCGGCCGGTCCTCCAGAACTCACTTCCCAGGTCACTGAGGGAGGCTCCATTTATGGAGACATTTAAAGGGGACTTAAAACATTTCCAGACTAAATGCAGCTGATTTTAAATGGTGTATTTATTCTTATATTTATAAATACCTATTTAATGTAGAATTGTAGACTTTTGTTTTTATATAATCCTTGTGTAGCTTTATAAGTTTGTTGATGTTGTCTACCTTGATTGTTTTAACCATGTTAGGCACCCAAAACCTCAGAGATTGGGTGTCATATAAATAAAGTTTTCCTTACCTAACCTACCTACCTATGAGGAGAGACTGAGGGATCTAAAATGTACACCCTGGAAGAGAGGAGAGGACAGAGAGAGAGAAAGGTATCCTTATGACATCCTGCAGCTCATTATCCTGACACTCACCTACCTGGACAGTATTGCCCAACAGGTGTATATCCCTACAGTGTAAATCCACTGGCTAAATACCTGATGGTGTTACAGGAGGGGTAAGGTAGCAGATGTGATGGGTTGCTACCTTACACAAACATTGGATCAGAAGCTGGCTGAGCTGCCCATTAGGCGTGAAGGGCTAAACCACTGGCAGCTTAGCCAGCCTACCCTGGAGAGGCTCAGGTTCTGGTCCAGTCTACAGAACATCTTGTAATATTGCACTGTAATTAATATATTTTTACTCCGAGGTCCACTCACCCTCAGAGTTTGTTATATTAGTTACGGAGTGGGGTGGGGTATGGAGGGCTTTGCCTCCTTATTGAGGCATTTGTTGTAGTGGGATACCTGACATTGTATTATTGGGCATGCAAGTCATCACAGGAGATTTCATTTCAGGGCCATAAACTCGGTATGTTGAGCGTTGACATACGAGTTTCAGTCTAACACAATATATCCAAGAGAGAGAGAGAGTGACATAATAGAGACCTTCAAGTATCTCACAGGGCTGTTCAGGGTGCAGAAGTCTCTTTTAAATAAAAAAGCACTAGGACTGGGGGCATGTGATGAAGAAGAGGGAATTCAAGAGAGATGTGCGAAAATATTTCTTCACTGAAAGGGTGGTAGATGTCTGGAACACACTGCCAGCAGAAGTGGTGTGGAGGCTAAAACAGCAGAGTGCTTCAAGCATGTGTGGGATAGACATAGGACTTTTCTAGAAATGTTGCAGGAGGTGGGTGGTTTGCTGGAGACCAGATAGGGTCTGCAGATAGAGATTAGGCAGGGAACATCTGGACAGACTGGGTGGGCCAATCATTTCTTTTCTGCTGACATATTCTATGTTTCAACATTTCTATGTTTTGTTTTCTTCCTTTTGTACTGCTTCTTTTTAAAAAGTGCATTGTGTACTTGTATGCGGCCAGTTATGGCAAATGAACATGTCAGATAAATAACACAACCAAGCAGGGATCATGCATAAAACAATGCATGTATGCATTTGTCAATTTATTTTGTAGTAAAATCAATAAATATATACAGAAATCATAGAAGAAAATAAATTTGTTAGTCCTGCACAACAAAATAACTTCAGAATTCTACTTTCCCCAGCAAAGCCTGTGGCTTTGTTTAAGCCTAGATAGCCCAGTGTAATACCTCTTACACTCCAATCGTCTGTGTAAAATCAGCACACTCTAAAGAAGATCCTTCACCTCTCAGTCAGTACCAGACTGACCAGACTATCCAAGGTTCCCTAGTGGTTAGCCCTTTATAGCTCCATGGGCTGACATCATATAATTGGGGGTTTTTCACTTGTGACATCACTGGCTCTGAAACATTAAATAGGGGCAGTTTCAGGCCAGTCAGACCTATAGCTAGAGCTTAACTATAGCATGACCCCAGGCAATTATTTATTTTACCAACTCTTATTACATGAATGTGCAGGTATCTCTGACTTGACAAGGGAAGGGGAGCTTTAGGGCACGCTCCTAATATCCCTTCTCCTCTCAAGTCATGAGACCTGCAATATCCAAAATCTGCAGAACAAAAATATAAAGGAAACCCTTCTTATATGTTTCATAATAACCTTTATGGGTTTTATTCTGCAGCTCTTCATAGTTGCATCTTTATTTACCATGCAGGGCTCTGCGCTAGGTTTCCTGTATGAGTCCCTGCCACAAACCATGATTTCTTTTTATTGATCTGACAGCTGAAATGTCAGTCCATCAGGCAACATTTTATTTGGGCCCTTATTTGGCCCTTAAGCTTTAGTTTTCTTACTTTTTAGGTAAGCAGCCCAGCTACAACATCTCTGGGGATGCAGAAACACAACTGGACATATTTCATTTCATGATGGGACACTACAGGGCTTAATTATCCTTTGCCTGTAGTGTCCCACCAGCTGGCAAAGTGTTTCATCTTGCTGCACTTGCAGCATCTCCTGATGCTTCAGACCATGCCTTTGCTCGAAGCACTCTTACCATTTACACTCAGCACAAGGAACGCTTCCTTAACTGCACGATGCAGCAGAAATCCACACCGAGCATCCTGCTCTGATTTAGGTTATGCTCTTGTGTCACATTTCATGACTGGGAGCAGTTCCAGACACGGAGCCACATTCAGCAAAAAGGAGCTGCAACATTCAGCAGCAGCTCTGGATGCTCAGCGCCTTGGAGTCAGGTGCACTTGTTTACCAATTTTTATTTCTGGGGATCCAGGTTTAAACATAAAGCACAAAATGCAGTTATACTCATTTGCTCCTGCACTGGAGTTTCTTAAACAGCGCTATAAAGTGCTTATTGTCACCACCTCCCATTCGGAGGTTAACCTAAGCGTGACTTGCGCTAGTCAATATCTCCCAGTCAGATTATGAACTAGTGTATTCAGCACTGATGTGCACAACAAGGTTTTTTTTTTTTTAGGGATAGGTACAGCACAGAAGAAGAGAAGTTTTGTCAGGTTGGCCACCCTGACAAAGAAAAGAAAGGACAACAGAAGTAGAGTAGGGAATAGGTAAGAGTGAGAGAAATAATGTGGGGGACTGGCACATAGATGTGTTTTATTTCAGGGGACTTTGGACTTACAACAGAAGACACCCTGTTACACAAAAGACAACAACATTTGTTGTTTTATTTAGTTTTATGAGAGTTAGGTCTCCTCACACCAACATCATCATAGAAACTCTAACTTCGAGAGTTGCTGGGCATATGTATATAATGTGAAACATTATTCAGACTAGCCTGGGATTTTGCTTATCTGTAGCCCTGGAACATGGGGCTGGATTTTCAAAGCCAAAGTTTGGTGCAATGTGCATGTGCCAAAGGATTTGACACAAGTGGCACCTTGAACCAAGCATTGTAGCCATCCCACTTTCAAATGCAGGCTGCATCAAAACCAAGATGCCATGCCAAGCTTCCCTGCACCACCCTTATGGCAGAACTGCCTTGTGCCAGGTCACAAGGGGACCTGTGCCAAGAAGGGGCTGCACCATCCCAATTTTAGAATTTTAGAAACCCTGCCTGGTCACAACAGGGGTTGAGTTTAGACTAGTGAGGAGCTGCTGTAAGGGCCCTGTGCCACTGCTGATCAGGAGATGACTGGGGAGCCTGGAAGGTTGGGACCTGAGGCAGAGGAGGAAGAAGTGAGGGTGCCATGGGGGTGATGGGCAAAGTGTCAGGGTGCTGAGGTGGCACCCAGTGGAGTGCCAGGTAGGCTAGATAGAGGGGTTGGCACAGATGGACCATGACCGGACCCCAGGTGGGAACATGGTAACAGTGTCAGGGTGCTGAAGTGGTGCCATGCACACTAGAACAGGGACAATTGGCCTGGGTGAAGGGGATTGTCACAGATGGACAGTGACCTTGACCCAAAGTGTCAACAGCCCTGACACCTGTCCCATAGGTGCTACAGTTTCTAACAGTATGGTTGGGCATCGATCTCCACACAGGGGGCTGAGTACCAGGGGACTGTTTCCTTCATGACTACACCCCACTACCTGCAGGCACTGCCACCCGTCACATGTGGGGACTGTGGCACCTCTGGGGCAGGTGCCAGGCTGTTGCCACTTTAGGTCAAGGTCACAGTCCATCTGTGACAACCCCTCATCACCCAGGCCAATTGTTTCTGTTCCACTGTGCATGGCACCACCTCAGCACCCTGACACTGTTACCATGTTCCCATTGTCCCCTGTGGCACCCCATCACACTATCTGCCCCAATACAATCCTTGTAGGCATAGTCACCCCTCACCTTCACGGCTTATCTTGGGTTGTGCCAGGTAGGGGACTTGATGGGACCCTCTGTCAAATCCTTCAGGTGTGCCAAGTGTTTTGTGCAACCTTACAGCTGTGGCAACTCTCAGGACTTTGGCACAGGGAACCCCAGTTTTATAAAATAGCGCATGGTCCCTGATGCACCTGGAGTTTGCACAGCTGTAGATCAGCACACCTTACACCAATCTAAGGGCTGATTGAAAATCTGGCCAATTTGCTTTCTGTTTAAGATTTCATAAACTACATTTCAAGTCAAAGTATCTTTTGAAATGTATTTACCATAATGCACTGTACTCCAGGAATACATCATCTTTTGGGGTAGATCCTGAGTTTAATTTTATCTGACCAACATTAGAAATGTGGAAATAAAGGTACTGTATGTATAATTTCCATGGACAGGAGTAAATCACTGTTGTTTCAGTAATGTAGTTCACGCTGGAAAATCTAAGATTTAATTTAAAATATGTTACTCAGCCTTTCCATATCAAAAGAATATACTTTCATTTATTTATTTGAAGTCTTGGAACTACACCTTCAAGCCGAAGCTCATTTACAAAGGATCCGTGTCAGGTCAAGCATAAAAGAAACACAGTATATTTAGAAATAGAAACAATGTAAAACATATATAAGTGCAGTGTTACAGGGTATAAATAAACATATAGCTGGATACATAGATACAAATGTAAAATGAAGCAATCGACAAATTGTTCTTTGTCTGGGGTCATTGTGGAAGAGGGTAGAGAAGGGTGGAGTAAAATAAGTGTAATGTAGAAGAGAGTTTAGTTAAGTTGGCCAGTGGTTTAGTTGTGCTGACAGGAAGGGTGTGGAGGGAGGGAGGTAGAGGAGAATTGCAGCAGTAGGGGTAGCTGGTAATGGAAAGGTGGGGTTAGCAGTCACAACTGCTCAGAGTAGTAAGGTGTTGGCAGATTTTTTTTCTTAAATGGCTGAGCTTGGAGCATTAGTTATGATGGGCAGGAGTTCATTAAGCCAACATGGGACATAGTATACAAAGGACATCTGTGTTGAGATATTCACAAGAGGGACATGAAGTGATAGTTTGCACATACTTCTTGTGTGGTGGGGATTAAGTGCTATATTGAGGAGGTTCTGTATAGTAGGTGAGGTTAGACCAAGGCATGTTATTTTTCACAAAGACAAACTTGGTACCATACTTTACCACAAAGGTAAACCAATCGGTTTGTACATAAAGAGTGTGGGTTAGTCTGTGGGCACCAAGAACCAGTCTGCAGGATTTATATAAGACTACACTAACTCACTTGATGGTAGAGTCGGAGGCTACCCATACACCACCAATATATAGTCTATGATGGAAAGTATTGAACTTTTTATGGTGAGTGACAGTTGCTCTTAGGTCTGGCTCAGCCTTAGTTCCTAATGCAATAGTGTAAGCTATTGCATTATAATAATAGGATCCTCCTTTATGTCTGTTGCTAATAAAGCCTATCAGCATGCTAGTGAAAATGCAAAAATCTTCTCTTTCAGGCACTTTTCACAAAATTGCTCCATTTTCGTGAAATGCATGCAGTTTTGCAGACTATAACAGTATTCTTAAAATTGGCAGTTTTGGTTGAAATAGCACCATTGAAAACACAATTTTAAAATATGTAGTTTAAAAAAATAGTGCTATTTATGAAATTACACATCTTTAAGGACTCCCATTGTTAAAATGTGCAATCTGTGGAAAATGGTGCTATCGAAATAAAAAAAAGCCTCATCAAAATTACTCTAGAGTTTGGCACACTTCCCAAAATTGCCAGAATGCAAAATGGCAATATTGCTCATTTCCTGAGTAGTACAAATTTCACTAGCAATAATCATCACATGGGACTCTAGTAAATGTTACCAGTCAGCTTAAAAGGGCTCAGTGAACAGCAAGTAAAACAAAATGTTATGTCTCAAGGTATTATACTACTCTCGTATGGCACGCAGTTCAGATAAACGCATACTTGAATGAATAAATAGGGTGCCAACCTCAAAGGTTTCTGTGAAAAGTTTTTATTTTCTTAAACTCTTCTTTTATTGAGAGGGTAACATTGTTTTGATACTTTCTTACATTTGCCTTATCATTACAATATTAAAGTTTAACAAACAGTAATTTTGTAATCAACTATAATGTTTTGGACATTAGGTTGAACCAAACAGTTTACAGGTACTGCAGGATTTTGCAGGTGATGCACTTTCCAATCCACCAGGATATAAAGTACAACAACTTAGACAGTGTACTGACTGATTAGCCCAGATAATAGATTCAGTTAGTGTATTATCCTGTATCCACCATGGATTTGTGTACAGTTCACACTGTATGAATTATCTGTATCTGAAGCTGAATGTATAGTATCCACATAATCTTATTAAAATCAGCCAAGATTCACAGTCAGGAAGGCAGCTACTGTAAGTTAGCCACTTAATATACTAAAACCACACAAAGACGGCATACATCTTACAATAATTATGATGCAGGGTAGAGTATGTGGCAAGCCCCATAAATGTGTGCAGTACTATGGCCATTAAGAACCACAAGATAAAAGTAATATGGCTACTATTTTGATTTCTATGCAAATAGGATATCCCATTGACACCAACCATTTTACAAGACTAGCGTGCTCAAACAGGTAATGAAGCAAGTATTAGAAATACAAATATTATAAACAACAAAATGATTGGACTGAACAACAACATTTTTAATACTGATTGCAGGCACATATAGAGTTTATACTACGGTAATTATCTAAAACAGTTGCAGGTGTCCAGTTTCTAGCTTGCTAGTGAAGTTTTAAATCACTAGCCTTTTTCCGTTTTCAACAAAACTTTATTTGCTACCACATTTATTGGAGTGTAGGATCGCTTAGAATATGTACTCCATGCACAGTCGAGTCAAGTTTCAAGTTGATTGTTTAACCATAGGTCTTTACAATTTTACAGAAAAACACATAAAATATACAGTAAAATGGGTATAGCAATACAGACAGTACGTAACACCAAGAATGTCATGACTATCAATGAATATCAGAATGCTGAGAATTAAGATGCAATGCATGTTACTGTTTATCAAATACTAACTGCATCCAAACATATGATTGTAATAAAATGTCCATCAGTTAATAATAATCTCCATGTCAAAAAACTGACTCTGTGCAATTTGTATCATGTGGAATTAAATGCTGTTTGTCAGATCTTAATTACTTCGCTTACACAGCTAATACTAAAGAAATGACTGCAGTCGCACCAAGGATACAGACAGTAAAGGACTGGGAAAGGTGGGTAATCTGATACAATTTGGGAATTCATATAGGTATTCAAGACTAAAAAACAAAAGTCTGTAATCATAAGAATGCATATTTATGTCAGTCTTGTGCAGTACTTTTATGAATCCTCGAGGAGTCAACAGGTCAGAAACATGACCCATCTGAACTAGGACTACTCCAGCTTTTACCTGCTATACAATGAACAGATCCTTCTAGTAAAGACAACCTTTTATTTGGTTAAGCACAAGTACACTACCTTTGGAGCATACAAGCTGGCCTTGAACAGGCCATACATGGCTTTAATTAAAGACCATTACTAGTAATCTAATGCCAAAACTATCATCAAAGGAGCCCATGATAAGGTTCTTTGTCATCCCAATGCAGGGTTATACTCAGGCCTGTCCCAGTAAACCTGTAGTATAGTGAGCCAAACTACTTAACTGGAAGATTAACATTACAAGTAAATTCATGACTGGTGCTTAATATGTATAGCCTCGAGGTAAGGAGGAGGGGGGACATGATAGAAACTTTAAGCACCTCAAGGGAATCAACAAAGTCCAAGAGGGTAGCATCTTTCAAAAAGAGGTTGTAAGAACAAGGGACACAATCTGAAGACAGAGGGGGTGGCTCAGAGGTAATTTGGAAGTATTTTTCACAGAGAGGGTTGTGGATGCATGGAACGGCCTTCCGAAGGAGGTTGTGGAGTCAAAAACAGTGGTGGTATTCAAGCATGCATGGGACAGTCATAAGGCAATTCTAGGGGTGGGGTTAGGAAGAAGTAGGCTGCTGGTTAACTAGGATCTGCAGATTATCCAGTAGGTGAGAAATGGGCAGACTGGGTGGGCCAAACAGTCCTTATCTGCCATCAAATTCTATGTTTCTATTTTTAGACACAGATCCTAGGTCAAACTCCCAAATTTCCATTTGTAGATCAGCCATTACCCAATTGGAATGAATCTGGGAAAACTCCTCTATGGACCTCAGAGACCCAGTACCTCAATTAAACTCTTTAATAAGACACCATAACCACCCTAGAACCTGTAATAGTTTGGTGAGTCCACTGCAAATTCTACCAACATAGGAATAGGGGTTCAGACAAAAGCATAAAAAACAGCCTTAGAAAAATTAAATAATCTTGTTTTTAAGGAAATTAAGATGCTCAGTAACTCAAATCTGAGGATAAATCAGAGCCTAAATGGGAGTGGAGCAGCAGAGAGCCATCTTGCTGCTCAGCCTCCCCAACATTTCATTCCTAGTGTCAGTTAGGAGAGGTATTTCCATGTACAGTAAAAAATACTGTTGCAATGCTTAGCAACAACCATTGTCTTGTTCTCACCTTGACCACAGTTGTACTATGATTATGTTACAAGCTTTTGTCTGCAGTGGTATTAGTGACTTCATCACCATGCAGAGAAAGCTGCAGTGGGTCCCTATGCAAATTGTCCACATGGCCATGTACAAAGCATGTACACATTACACTGACCACTGCATAGTTTTGAGACACATATCCCACCTGAAGAACTAATACAGGCAGGCACACACTGGGTTATCAGAACAGAGTAACAAGTAGCATAGAGCACAAAGGAGTGCTGATGGGAGACATAGATCATTGCTGAACCCATCAGGACAGGGATAAGGAAGGGGTTCTATTGGATACCAGGGTGATAATTGGCATTAGTGAGCAGGTGGTGGGCCAAGGGCAAACTACAGTATGTACAAAGTGATGACCATGAAAATTAAAGTTTACTGACCTGAGGCAGGCTTAAATGTGAAGGTCTGGAGGTGGGGGTCTATACCAGCTGATGTTGAGTAGAGTGGATAAGTACCAGAGCAAATTAAACTGTTGCTGGTTATTGGAGAAAGGCACATATACTGTACTAGTGTCTCACCACTATGCATCCATATTTGGGATATACAAGGAGTTTTCTTTTGCCGTGACTAAAATCCCACTGCAGGCATCCATTTAGTATCAGATGCTACTGTATCCTTTCATTATTTACTGCCTTCTGTATTTTATGTTCAAAGTCATCATCAAAAGCTTTTGTTGATTGACTCATATAAGTCACTAGAAGCACAAACATACAAACAATTTATATATACAGAGTTTCAATCCAAAAGCTAAAAATAGGCAAGCCTTTTCAGCCACACACAGCACCTTTTCCTAGTCATTTTCTTTCATAATCAGCTGCCAAAACAAACATCAGTCATAATCACTTTGCATTACATTTATATGTAGATAATGGTTGCTGTCTTAATGCATTATATAATCAGATCACCACTGATTTATTTCCTAAGTGAAAGATAAAATCAATGGACAACTGATAAATTATAGGCTAGGATGACTTACTTTGATTGAATATAGAGTTATTCTGTGCCATTATAGTGATATAATGCATTATGATAAGAACCATTGTTTACAGATATTGGTAGTCTTTAAATGTCCAGAAATCTCTATGTTGAGCAATATATGTAGGTAGGAAAGGGCTAAAATAGAAATGATTAGGGCTAGAATATAATTTTTAATGTGAAAGTTTGTGCTCAGGTTACATGGATAAGTCTAACTGATACAGTTCACAAGTCAGTGCACATCTGTATGCTGTGCAGTACATCTATACACATAAATATACTGTTTTAAATGAATTGTTTATAATAAGACAAACTTACTCAACTGATCTTCACTTCCATGCATCAGCCCCTCCAACACCCTCAGCATCACTAGCACTGACACATTCCCTTTGCAAATCCACTTCAAATCAACTTCATAGAGCTAGGATGTGCAAAGTTAGCAAACTTTGCTTTGTGAATTAATTCAAAAAGTTTGCCAAATTTGTAAAGGCTGAACTTGCATAGCTTTTGGTATACAAAGTGGCACTTTCCAAAGCAAAGTCATATCATTTGGAAAGTGACAGAATTTTGACTCTTCTTAGAAGCTAAGCATTTCTAACCTTTTCTTCTAATATTATTATTATTTTTTGAGAATACATTTGTGTAATTATTATAAACATTTTTTTGTCACAGGAATCAAGGTAAGAGGCTGCAATGTGTGAAGACCTCTTAGCCTAGTATAACATATTACTAAGTATCTTAACCTCGGCATATAGTAACAGCATTTTACTGATGAATGAAGCATTGAGGGAGTGCAGAGGTAGTTAGCATTAGAAGATTGGTGCAGTACTCATCTCCAAGGTTATGCTTTGGAGAAGGGACATTGCCCTATCTGCAAGACCTTCAGGGGAGCTCTATGCTCAGTTAGCAGCAGCTAGGAGGAAATATTACAGCTGCAACTTCAACTAAGTTTGTGCTCCCTCCTGTACCCCTTTCCTCAGAGGCCCCTGGTCCAGGGGTGGAGGGTGGTGGGGAGGAGGACAAGACTGGGTGGCAGAGACAATCATGCAACAATAATCTCTTTCCATGAGGCACCATTAGCAACTAGGTTGTTCTCCTGGAAGAGGCACAGGTGCCAAACTCAGGCAGGGGTGACCAAGTGTCACTTGATGCTGACAGAAATGGAGACAAAGTGACACCCAGGATAAAGGAGCAGCAGTTAGCAAGGTTGATTCTAGCAAAGAAGATGCTATTGTTAGAGGGTTGGAAAGAGTGGTAGGTAATTAAGGTATTGGCCGAGGGTTCACAGATGACTGCCTTGAGCATTGACCATCAGAGATTGGGATAGAATTGGGAGGTTAGCAGAGTGGGGGCTGGGGGTGCAGGCACCTTGGTACCAATGATTTGGCAAATCAGCCTGTGGAGATAGTGAAGAGGGACTTCCAGAGGCTGGCAGACAAATTGAAGAAGTACTCAACGTCCTTATCCTTTTATGAGGTCCTTCCTGTCTGGGGTGGGAGAATGGGAATAATAGAGTAAGGGTAAAGAACACGGATTTCAACAGGTGGTTGAATGGGTAGTGTCAGGAACAAGGGCACCAAGGGTGTAGACAGGCATACTCAATGTACACATTTGTGTACAGTTCTGTTGAGTGCCTGTCACAAATCATATGCTTTTCTGTGAACATTTTAATTCTAATATGTAGTATTTGTGTTAGTGTAGGCCACTGAGGAGTGTATCTGTTCAAACTTCTGTTGTTGAGGAGTCAGATACATGTATAACCCTTTAGAAATTACAGGAATCATCTGACAACAATCTCACTTGTTTGGAAGGGGTGCCATTTGGAGAGGATGTACATTTTTTAATGGGAGGGTGTAACTGTTGCAAATTGTGTACAAAATGGAAATTTCTGGCTACACCCCTGAAGGGCACCATTTTATAGGGGACAGGGGGTCTTGGGACAAAAGGCTTTTCAAAGATGATAGCCTTCAGATGACAAGAGATGGGGCTAAAGTGTTAAGACAGAAGTTTGATGTCTACATTGGCAGTTGGTTAAATTAGCTGTGAGGAAGCTGGGTCTAGGGATTCCACTGTGGAGGGAGGAACAAGGGAACCTATACAGGAACTCCCAGGGACAGGAGTAAGGTGTTCACAACATAACAGAAGGGAGGAAAGAGTCCAGGGGATAGGCAGGGTAGATACAATAGAGATGGGTCTGTTCATGAATAGGGGTTACCAAGGCACCCATGACTTTGTTTTAATGTTTATAAAATAAGAAACATTTTTTAAAAGTAAAGTGGTGCATTTAATGTGTACTTGCCTGTAGAGATAGGTAACATAACTTGATTTTGTAACACATCCCTAAGTTTTTGTATTTTTTTAACATAGTTGAATTTCAGCTGTTTTCTGCCCCCAAGTGTGACATAGTAACCCATGTGTTTTGGTTTGGTGCTGTGATGCCATTGTACTTCACAATATGCAAACAAAAGTGTGAGGGTAATCTTGCCTTGCTGCATTTTTAATTCTTGACTGTCCTGTCCCATTTTATCACTCCTTGTATGTACAAGGTGCTCTGCATTTTCTGTGATGGGTGTGACTCATGGAGTCCTCATTTGTTATACCATCACATTGGTCCTAAACTGAATTGCGATATTGCAGTGTTAGATCTGGAGTCCCACTGTCTCCACTGACCTCCAGCTTGTGCTGCCAAGTGCTAATTTTCACCTGATCCCCAGTAAGGTGATACCTATTGAAAGTTTGATCCCCATCTGAAGTGGTATCAGAGATTCCCATGTGTTTGCATGTCACAGATTGGGGTCAGTTTGCATTCCCATAGTACATTGTTTGCCTGAAGATCTAGTAGAATATCTACATAAAATGGACATCTGGATAGCAAGCAGTATGGATACATGACAGGGAGCTCTTGTCAGACCAACCTGATAGCATTCTTTGACTGGATAACCAAGGTTGTTGATAAAGGCCATGCTGCAGATGTGCTCTTCTTTGACTTCAACAAGACATTTGACTCAGTGCCGCACTGAAGGCTACAGAAGATGATGGGGATCCGGGACAGTTGAGAACATAGGCTGGCAGTATAGCCTAGTAGTTAGAGTAACAAGCTTTGTACATCCAGCAGACCAGACCTTGGTTTGATTCTCACAACCTCCACTTGCATACTGTGTGACTCCGAGTAAGTCACTTAACTGCCCAGTGCTCCCAGGTCACCCCTGAAAACAGGCACTTGTGCCTAGTGGCCTACCTGGTTACCAAAGACTAAAATAAAAAATAAAATAAAATATATAGCAAGGTGGGTAGGCAGTTGGTTGGAAGGAAGGCAGCAGAGATTTGGGAATAGGGTCAAAATTAGAAGAAAAGAGGTCACTAGTGGAGAACCACAGGAATCTGTTCTGGGCTCAGTCTTCCTCAATTTGTTCATTAGCAACATGGAAGAGGAATCCAGGGCAGGTTGTATCTATTCACAGATGACACTAAACTCTATAGTACAGTAGGCTGAGAACATGGTGGGGATAAGGGAGTTGCAGAGGGACCCACAAGGGCTGGAAATTAGTCAAAATTTTGCAGCAGAATTTCAATGTCAAAAAGTGCAAAGTTAAGCACATAAGGGAACAAAACCCCAGAACAGAGTATTTAATTGGGGAAGGGTTTAAACTGGACATGACATCATAGGAAAGGGACTTTGGATTCATTATTAAACTCCTTAAACAAACCAGCCAATGTACAAGGCTTTCAGAAAGGCTAATGGGATGATGGGGTGCATCAGGAAAGGGTTCAACAGTAGAAGGCAGAAGGTACTGTTATCACTGTATAGGTCACTGTTGAGGCCATACTTGAAGTACTGTGTCTAGTTCTGTAGTCCCCACCTAAAAAGGACAGGGACAGGCTAGGAAGGTACAATGCAGATTGACCAAAATGACCTAAGGCCAGGAGGGTAGATCCTATGAGGATTGGCTGAAGGTACTGAGCATGTAATCACTCAAAACCAGAAGAGAAAGGAGGGTATGATAGAGATCTTCAAGTTCTTAAAAGGAATTAAAGAGAGACTGTCAACCCTCCTAGGCCTCATGGTGTTTCCAAAACACATGTTATAATTGGTCACATTCTGTAGAGATTGTTGTTATAGCTGATACTTTGATTCTGATTCTTTTTTCTTTTTAAAAGTGAAAAACAGACTGCCCACCATACTGGTGTTAGCACACAAAAATGTGTTTGTTTACAGTCCTTGATCAACTTCCACCACATCTTTCCTAGACTTAATAACATTACCAACACAGTCTAGCCACTCATAATGCAGTGGATGGAGAAAGGCTATTGCATCATGAGTGGCTGCACTGTTGGAGTGTTCCTATATTCAGAAAGCATTCAGTAAGTAAAGAATAAGACACAATGAGGTGCAGTTTATGGGATGATATGAGCATGCTCCAGGTATGTAATGAGGCACAAGGGAAGTGCTCTTATCAGCACATAAACCACACCTCAAAGTGTCTTATTCCATTTATAAAATTTCCCCAACTAATTATTTAAAAACAATTCAAAATATTATAAAAAGGTGTTGATAACTGAAATAGTAAAAAATAGTCCTCTATTAAAGTACTTTCATAGCTGTTCCATTGTCAGTAGAGGGCTTCCTATCACTGCTACACACACACACACACTATGCCCACCTGTGACACACACTTTTAGTGATTTATTTATTTATAACTTTCTTAAGGGTGTCTTTGCTAGGGAGTAACAAAGTGCCACATTGACTGGGAGTGACACTGTTTTGTGATGATACTGATGCCAACCCCTTCACGACAGCGAAACAGAGACAGTCTATTTAATTTACTTATTTAATTTTTTATTGATGTTGTATTTTGCAGTGTATGAAAGGCTGAGAGTGTTCCATGTCATTTTGTGGATGCTACTGGCTTTATCGGGAGTGAGTGTGTCCCTCAGGAGCTGCTGAAGTGAGTGGCTTGCATTTTTCCTTTTATTGAAAGAAATGTCTGTTTAATTTTCATTAACTGTTCACGATTCAAATAAATATGTGTTGCCAGGAGAGATTATTTTTTGCAAAAAAAAAATAATTTATTGGACATGATTGGACAGTGTAGTCACATAGATAACAAATCATTGCATCTGATCATATAAGAAATATATAACAGATAGAAAAAGAGAATCAATTGGTCTGTGAACCCATTTACATTTTCATTTTGGGAAAATAATAGGTGGTCAAGTTTTTTATTTCAGTATTACATAACTCCCAAACTAATTAATTATCTAAAAATATTGATTATTATATAAAGTTGCTATAAATAGTTGTTTCCATTCCATTTCTGGAAGCTTAATACCAATTTCTGTTTGCTTCCAGTATTATAAAATCAATCTTTTAATTGCAATTGCTTTTGCCTTAAATATCATATCATATACTCTTTCCCCATAAGGTTACTATCATAGGCTTCCATTATTGTATTTATGTAATGTGTTCAATATTTCTTCTGGAAGCCTATTTGCTCTAATATTTTAATGGACTGGGCCCACCAATTCTTACTTCTTTTACACTCCCAGAACATATGGGACAAATCTGCATCTGGTGTATTGCAAAACCAGCAACCCCTGAGTTTGACATCTTCATTTTCTTTAATCTGAGCATTGTAAAATAAGCTGTATTAAGAATTTTGAATTGAATGGATCTGTCTCTTGTCAGTTTATACTTGTCTATATGAACTATAGCTAGTAGATACTGCTGATCTGTTAGTTGTTTATTTTCCTCCTTCCATTTATTGAACATCTTTTTGTAAATTTGTATTAGTTGCTTTCCAAGCTTATTACTTATCCAAGCAAATAATGTTGCTTCCCCTTAGACTTCCTTGCATGTTCCAATTCATTTTCAAGTCTTTTGTTATTAGGGGCTCTTTCCTACCTGCCATAATCTTTTCTATATAGGCTACTTATCTGAATAAAGTAGAATAGCTGGGATTGACTCAATGAGTATTTATCCGTAAAACTATTCCATGGCAACTTTAGTAAGTCTCCCCATTTCTAAACTCATTTCAGCATCCATTCATATTTTTCAGCACTTTCCACTGTAACAAAAACTTTGGGTTATCCCAAATCTCATTTAAAGGTGATTTGGCCACTTGCCATTCTGTGATCTTTAGAAATTTTGAAAAATTATGCTCAGGTTCTTAACTATGCTGCATTTTGATTTTTGCCCATGTTGGATAGAAATAATAAATTTCCCAAATTTATTTGTTATTTGAAGTATTCTTTAATAACCACATTTTCCCATTCTAGATTTATTTGTTTTACTGCCCAATTTATAAGTACTTTGACTATATATGACCAATAGGTAATTAAAATATCTGGACAAGCTAAACCTCCTTTATCTTTTGGTAGACACATTTTCTCCCAGGCAATGTGAGGTGTTTATTGTTCCAAATGAATTTTGAAACAATCTATTAATCTTTTAAACCATTCCAGTGGAATTGAAAATAGAATTGATTGCAACCTATAGGCTAATAGTACTGCCACCATTTTAATAAGATTTATCTTTCTCCATGACGATAGGTGAAATTTGTTCCATCCTTGAAATTTCATTTTAAGAGTATTGTATATAGAATCAAAATTTAGATTATACAATTTTTCTGTCTTGTTGGAAATTAAATGCTTAAATATGCCATTCTCTTTTGGGATTTTAGCATTTATTATATATTTATAATGTCTGGATTTTTGATGTAAAGCTACCATCTCTGATTTTGATTCATTTATTTTGTAACCTGCAATTCCTGAAAAAATGTGTTATTAGTTCCATTACCTGATTTAAACTTTTATCAGGCTCTTTAATTAAAATAAAATTCATGGGTCACATTGTATTTATTTCTGAAGATGCTAATTTAATTCCTTTGATTTTTGGATTTGCTTGTATTTCTTTTAATAATAGTTCCAACTCTATCACAAATAAAGATGGTGATAGGGGGCAGCCTTGTCTCACTTCCCTGTACAAATAAAAGGATTGAGATAAATTGCAATTTATCTTTAATTGCACATGAGGTTTTTGTAAATTATTCTTATGTAGTTTATTAATTCTTCTGGAAAGTTAAATATTTCCATTGCCTGGAACAGATATGTCCTCAAGCATATTAAGCTTTTGTAGCATCTAAAGAAAGAAAAATTGCTTTTGTCCCTGAATTAATAAGATATTCGGTAATGAACTGTATTTTTCATAATATTTTTGTAAATTTCTTTCAGGGATAAATCCATCTAATCTTTGTATATTATGTCCTTTAAATGTTTCAAAATTCTGTTTTCATTATCTTGGTATATATTTTGTAATCTGTATTCAGGATTGCCTCCAGTCAGTAATTTTTGGTTTTCATAGGTCCTTCCAGCTTTAGGTATTAGAGAGATACAGGCCTTATAAAAGAAGTCAAGTAACTGGTTTTGGATTTGCATCTGGTTGAACAACATCTTTAACCATGGACTCAATATTATTTTAAATGACTCATAGAATTTGAATGTGAATCTGTCTGGCCCTGGGCATTTACCTTTTTCATAATTCTGATTGTACCTAAAATTTCTTGTTGTGATATCATTTCTGTTAATTTTCCCCAGTGTTCTTCCTGAATTCTGGCATCATAGAATTTTTTGTAATACAACATCTCTTCTGTCCCAGGATTACATTTTGAAGTGTGCAATTGAACATAAAATTCCAGAAACTATTTTTAAAATCTCCTTGTGATACACAAGTTTGCCATTGTTTTCCTAATTCAAGTTATATCTGATCCTCTTGGTCAGTGTCTTCCTATTGCCTACTCTATTGTTTCCAGTTTCTAGTCTTCTTTCCCAAGCTTGTTTTATCTATAATAATCGTAATTATAATAATAAAACTTTATTTTTAAGCGTCATTCAAAAACCAAGGCACCGTAAAAATAGAACATTTAAAATTTCACACATTACAGCAACTCATTAAATATAATCACATTCCAAATGCATGCATCTACACATACAACTTTGGCCTGTTTTGAATCCCTCCATGGTTGCGCACTCCGTAACTGGTATATTTCTGTAGTATTTATTAATTTCCTTAATTCTTGTTGCCTTTTATTCATTCCCTTTTTAACATCCAGTTCCAGGGATCTAACTCTCTCTCTCTAGCAGCTGCTGTTGCCAGATATTCTCTTTGTGTTCCTTCACGAGGTTTCAGAAATGAAAATGCCTCTTAATGTTGCTTTAAAAGCATCCCAGCTACTTATAATAGTATCTTCCCTTACATTATTTTCCAGCATAAAATGCCTAATGGTATTTTCTATTTTACCATGAAAGATCCCACATTTCAAACTTTTATTCTTCAATCTCCATATATTAGATTTCATCTTTTGGGATGAGTCACATCCAGTCTCTGCAGTAACCATGTTATGGTCTAGCTGGTTGCTACCTGATGTAGTAGTCATGTACCTATATTATGACTACTGTGATCTACCTATTATACAGCGTGTTCCACCAGTGAATGTCTGTAACACTGGTTGCTTTTTAATCTAAGCGTTATGTACTGTACTGTTTTGTTTGCTGTGATGTATTGCTCTCTTGATGAGGTGCCTTTTGTAAATGAGTCGTTGACTCAAGGTCTGTAAACTGATGCTCTAATAAATAAATAAATAAAATATTATTAACATGGGCTGAATAAAAATGTGCAGTGTCAAACATGAAAGAAGTAGGTCCCTGGAAATGAAGATGTAGTCCAGACAAGAAAACATCTCATGTTGTGCTGAGAAAAAGGTAAAATCTTTGGTAATTGGATTTAACTCCCTCCATAAATCAACCAAATTGTTGGAAACCAAAAATTGTTTAAATGCTTACTTGTGTATTTGTCCCAAACTAAAAATTTCAAGATTTATCTAATGGTTCAGTTATGGGACAATTAAAGCCTCCGCCAATTATTATATTGAAACAATCAAAGTCATACACAGATTTTGTCAGTTCTGTCAGAAATTGAGAAAACCTTGTAAACGGAGCATATACTGAGCAAAATAATACATCAAAAGTATCCAGTTTAATTTTACCCTACCATACGTCCATATAAGTCACCCCATTATCAACCTCCATATCTTTGAGGTTATCCTATATTAATATTAGAACCCTGCTTTTTGTTAAGGGACCTAATGAATAATATACTTTGCCCTTCCACCTCTTTTAAGTTAGTCCACTTCCTTTTGATTTAAATTTACTTCCTGCAGAAAATTATGTCTAACTTTAGTTGTCTAATCCATGACAAGATTCTGTATCTTTTATGGGGAGTTAAATCCATTTCTGGTATGTTCCATGTAGCTATCTTTAATGCAAACACCATGGTAAGAGTATAATGTTGTTCTCTCTCATACTCCATTTTTATTTTCCTCACCATCCTATGTTCCTTTATGTGTATCTTTTTTCTAATCCCCATTCAAAGACCAATAGAAGTGGAGTTCCTATCTGAATCATGTCCTCCCCTCTATTACCTGCCACCAACTTCCACCACCACTCCTTGTACTGCTATAGACAACATCTGGCAGTATTCGACATTTCAATTGTGTAGATATGACAAGGTGAAAGCCCCCACCAGGACAACATTGCATATCTAGAAAACTAATCATTTTCATATGATTGAAAAAAGGTCTGGTAGTTTTGTGTCTGAGGTCCTTAGTGCATATTCTACAGAATCAAAAAAAATTAGATTTTCTAAGAATACTTTAAATCTCACAGAGTAGATCACATGGGCTTTGAAGCCTTTTTCCACAGAAATTGTTGTAGCTTGTTAAAAGTTTTCCTTCTCACCCACAGTTCTCTTGAAAATAATTTCTGGATGAAATCTGTTGATCTTTGCATCTGAAATTAGGATTCCTATAGTAAGCTGCCATAATGTTTTTTATCTTTAGACATCAGCATTTTTACAGTTAGAGGCCTTGGACCTGTCCCACCTTTTGCTTTGCCCAACCAATGTGCTCTGTCAATAACATTTTCCAAGATATTTCCAGATCCCAGAACTTGTTTAAAGATTTCCATGACAGTATTCTTTAGTGACTGTGTTTTCTCCCAATCTTGTAACATCCGAAAATTCCTAGATTCTTATGCCTTGATCTGTTCTCCATCTCATTCATTTTAACCTGTAAATCTGCTTGGGATTTCTGTAGATGTTTACTTCTTTTGACAAGGGTTGGACAGAGTTCTCTAACTGAGATTGTTATTGTTCTAACTCTTCAATTTATTCCCCATTGTTCCAGCTGAAGTTCAATATTTTGCACTGAACCTTTTAAAGTCTCTATTTCTTCACCACCAGTTGCAACCTTTCTCTAGAGTCCTGTATGGATTTTATGATTCCCAGTATTTGTTTAGCTCATTCAGGCGGTAGGTCCTTTTTCCTTCAAAGTACTTTCTTCCTGGTGCTCCCCTCCTTTTGATATTGTCTGTATTTGACTGTGAGTGATTTTCTCCACTGAGGGTTCACTTCCTCATTTAGGTCTATCACTTGTTCATTCTTGTTTAAGGAACTTTTGTTCTCTGACAAATTCCTTGCCTGTCTTTTTTTGTCTAATTAAGTGTACCTGTGAGGCTGCAGCAATGTTTAAAGGGATTTGAAATTGTTTATAACTTTTTTATTTGACTTTGTTCCTTGTGCAACTGTTGTTTTTTTTTCCCTTGTATCCAGACCTTCTTTAACTTTGTTTGTTGTTGTCTGAAACAGTTGACTTCGCGTTTCTTCTCTTTTTTTCTTCTGCTGACATTAAAAGAAACAATGAAGCAAGAAATGAGGCCAAATGTTAATTACCCCTACAGCAAGGAAAAGAAAAAGAGGGCCTTGTCAGCCTTTTTAAGATATCTGCCTGACTATTGCTCCAGTCCTGTTCCTTTATTTGATTTTCTTCTGAGGCCCCTATTTGAGTTAGCTTGCCTGCTGCATGTAACCAGCCAGTTTTCATTCAGCACTGGTGCATGGCAATATCCTTTGAGGGTCCTTTTCTCACCTTCAATGCCGACTGCTGTGAAGTTCCACCATGCTGACATATTTCTACCAAAGCAAGGAATAAAGAAGTAAAAGAGTACGGTCAGCCCTTTCTGGTAGCTCGGCTTTAGAAAATTTCTGCAGTTGCTTCTTATTGCACCGTAAGAAGTTCCTTCCTATTTCAGCTTGCAGCTTGTATAGAGTTACCAAAATATTTTTATGTTCCAGCCTTTGAAAGCACTCAATTCATTGAACCACCAACATTTCCCTGAATCTCAGTTAGTTGATAAAAACAGTTAAACCGCAATGGATCGTGGACTCGCATTCGTGACTCAGCTTGCTGCATTTGATTTATGTTCCATTTCGCCGCCTCAAAATAGCTGTTTTCACCAAAGTTAAATCCTTTTTTCATTTTTCAGATGATTCCAGCTTCTGGAAATGCCATCCTTCAATCCTGTGGCGTTCCTGAGTAAGGGGTTGGTCATGATGCCTAGCTGGCACCTGCATGCATCGATCTCCTGTGTTGCCAGGAGATGTAACAGGTTCATTTTGTTGATGTTGCCAGAAAATGTCATGGGCTGGTTGGCAAATGGGCAGGTGTGTGAGTGCCTGACTTGAGATTCCTCGATCATGGTTTGGCTACCCATGCTCCTCGCTCTTGATAAACATTGAAACCTGTAAACTTTTGTTGAAAATCCTTATCTGAAAGAGTGGGTGGAGAAGCAGAATAGTTTCATTTAAAACACCTGACACAGGAGCAGGTTACAGCTATGGTATAAAAGCCGTGTGTTGGTGGCACGTGTTCATCAGCTTACTGGATTGGGGTCAGCTTTGAGAACAGGAGCAGAAGAGGTAACACTTTTAATGGAAAGACTTGCCTAGTGTTATTTGGGAGGCTCCTCCCACAGCCTTTAAGGCATCCAGCTGGCTTCCGCTCTGCTTAGAGTGAGTCGCGCTCACCCTCCATCCTCTCGACACCTCCTCCTTCTGCAGCTCTCTTATCCCACTGGGGCTTTTATACTTCTAAACCAAGCTTCCTAGCTTCCTTCCTACAGGTGGGATACAGAGAAAGGCCTAAACCATCAAATATTATCAAATTACTCATTTCAAGCATCCAAGTACCCAAGCACAAACATTCTATACTACTGCCTAATGAACATTGTCCTCATAATGCCGGCCTCTGTATCCAACAACCATATTCATCATTTAACCATGTTACATAAGCACTGAACCACACATAATAGGCATAAACACTTTTTGTCCATGAGCTACGAGTGCAATACTGTGCAGTAGAAACTCTGGCTTCAGTAATGGACTTTGTGTTGCTGAGAGATGGGGCAGCTCGGTCATGCAGTTCCTGATGTTGGCACAGTTATCGCTGTCTTGTGGTGAGTTCTGTCTGGCTGAAGAGGTGCCAGTTGGCACAAGGACATGACCACAGGTACCTCTCAGCCAGTCTGGAAACAGAAACCTGCAGACAAATTTCATAGGAGTAAATCAAGGACTTGAAAGACACTATTATCATGCATTTTAGTTTTACTAATCAAGGAGGCAGATAAAACAACCAGCAACATCAATGAGTTGTAAAGAAGGTAAGCAATCATAAAATGTGGGTTTTCAGCTAAAATTAATATGATGCCAAAAGAGCTGACAGTGTCCTTTAGCAAGGTGGACT
Source organism: Neoceratodus forsteri (assembly GCA_016271365.2). Lineage (NCBI taxonomy): Eukaryota > Metazoa > Chordata > Ceratodontiformes > Ceratodontidae > Neoceratodus > Neoceratodus forsteri. The sequence continues at coordinate 425,206,051 of CM057451.1, forward strand.
ATGAGGTGTTATTTACCAGGAAGGAACAGAGAAGAAAGGACAAGAGGTCAAAAGTGGAGGTTAAATGTGAGGAGGTTTAAAAGGACATGAGAAGTATTATTTAACAGAAGGGTGGCTGAGCCATTGAATGGTCTGCTGGCAGAGGTGGTGAGTGATAAAAACATAAATGTTTTTAAACATAGCTGTGATAGAGTTAAAGGGATATTACCTGTTCAGTAAGAAGGCGGGGCAGAACCATGATAAACAAAGGGGAAAAGTGTAAATAAACACCCTATAGTGACAATAGATCCTGGAGTATGATTGGGTAATATGAGCAGACTGGATGGATCATCAGACTTTTCTGCCATTATCATCTATGTTTCAAAGTTTCTATGCAAATTCACCAGTAAAGTTAGAACTTTGCCAGATTTTGCCTGACTTCTTCTGAAAATGAAAATTCATTGTGAAGTGAGCAATTGGCAAAGTTTTCCACAAAGGTGAATTTTGTAAATTCACCATATATTGCCAGCAAGTAAAACTTCTCATCATCTCTACATACAGTTTGTGGTCACTGCAGTGTGGAGAAGATTTTAGGATTTGGTGGCAGTGCAGGGATGAGGAGAGTTCATATATTTGCATGGTATATATCATGATTGGAGCCAGACCATCATTATTTGTACAAGAGGGATGTTTTACAGTATCCTTAAGAACCAACATATATTGGAGAGTGAGACTTGCCACATTTTAGATATCAACAAATTTTTTGTACTCTTTAATTCATTAGAAAAGATCATAGAATTAAATTCTCAGCCAGGGTTTTGTAACTCAAGGTTACTTCTTTAGGCCTTTAAAATGTTTAAAGAATAATAAAAAAAATAGGTATAAACCTATTATTCACATTCCTACATCCATATATGCACTTCTGTGATATATACATACAACAATTTACTACATTTGGTTTGAGATTATTTTTCCCACAAGATTTTTGTCCTTCCCATGGCCAGGGCAGGCTAGGCTCACTTTGTCTACTGTCTCAGTTGCCCCCACCAACCACCGACTCCCCAGGACAGGAGTTGCCTGCATTTAGATTTCCTTTTAGTTAGCTCTTACCAAAGCAAGTACAAAGCTGACTGAGACAGCTAGAAAACATCTGCTAGAACATTTCCAATTAGGTGTAAGTAGACAGACACTATATTAGAAGTTTAGGGTCCATCAGGTAAATTTGGACCTTCATTCAGGGTATGAAAAGTACAGTACTTAGCAGGGTGCTGGCCTGAGTTGGGGAAGGCAGCTGAAAATCATCCACACAGTTAGCTGAGGGATAGCTGTTAACTTGGGTGTGTGGTATGGGTGGATTACATAGAAGTGAAATGGTTGTCTGCATTTAACCTCCCATTAGTTATCTCTTGCTATCAGCATGTCCCATCACACTCATATACAATCACATGACTGTCAAAGAGCAGGAAAGGAACATCTATCTTAAGGTGTCCAGAGGTGTTCACAGATAATCTACAATCCACAGGAGAGGAGGAACACCAAGAAAAGATAGGAGATAACACAGTACTATGTCTGATAAACAGTCAACTTCAGGTTAGGTAGATACCAGTAGTGAGTAGTGGTGGGCAAAGTGCATTAAATTAGCTACCCATAGTATTTAGCATATAATCCAAACTTTGAGTCATATTATGGGTAGCAAAGTGAATAACTATGCATCCAGAGTAGCATAAAGTTCCCATTTCTGTAAAAACATCTATTTGTTTCCTGGTGTCCAGTGGCCTCCCACCCCCACCCCATCAGGTAGTGCCTCCCAACCCACTCCCCAACTCCAAGTCGGATCCAGTTAAAAGTTTATATACACCTGAGGTGTGCAATGCCCCATAAACGTTTATCTGGGTATCACACACAGAGGGTGTGTGTCAAATCTGAGTGTACCCACTTTTCCATGCTTTCTTTTTATATTTACTGGTTGAAGAAAGGCATAAAAGATTTAATAACATTTGCAGCATTTTCAGCAGTTATATTAGCCTGCCTCCGACCCTTTCCTCCCATAGATGGTAACTAGTTTGAGCTAATCGAGCTGCAAATGAAACAGTTTCTCAAGTAAATTTCAAGTTTTAGAATAAAACTTGTGTTTTGTTATAGGAAGCAGTCCTTGTCATGCTCATTTTTTCGGTTTCTGTGTGTGGCAGCTGTTGTTTCTGCATCCAGGTTGTAGCAGATGTGATGCCTAAGGGAGTGAGAGAAATTATTATTTATAGTGCTGTTGAACTGAGTGATTGAATTAGAGTTGTGCTTTTGCCTTTCCATTTCATTCCATGGCACAAACCTTGAACAACTTGTCAATTTTAAATGTTTTCTCTGTCAGAGTTTTAGTGTTGACCTGTGCCATGCTTTCATTTTCTTGAACATCTGAGAAGACTGTCATTTGCATTGCTGGTTTCTGGAGTGAGGGAAAGGCCAGCGAGAGGACAGTCTCTGCTGCGTGTTCAGGTGCTGAAGGGCTATTTTTGGAAGGTGATTTACAGAACTCTGTTATTCACATGTGAAAAACTGAGTTTGTGAGGTTGTGCCAGCTGTTGATTATTAGCACTAACCACTAAATATACAGAAAATAATGCATAGGCAATTGTGTGTTAAGATGTTTTTACCGTCTGAAGTTTATGTAGTCATTAGACAACAAGGGTTATAATATTGTAACTGGTGCAGGGACATGAGCACACAAATCAAGTTTCTCAACAGGGTTTGTGAAGTGTGAGTGTTCCAAATGCCATAAAAATTGGGTATAATGTCATACCTGGTTATTATGGTGTTTGATCATACTATTACTCACTGTGAAAGTGAGTCACCAGTTATTATTGTACTGTACATTGAGTTACACTTCTGCCTCAATAGTTTTAATCTGCATTATGAAACAAATTGGTTCTGTAGCTTATAGGATGTTCAGGGTGTTTCCTTTTTAAACCTTCAACTATAAGGGATTATCTCAAAGTACCAAGTAATTTCCATCAATTGTAGATCATTTGTAAACTGTCACAAGAATAAGAGTTAAAAGCTCTGCAAAAGGATTATAGAAGTCAACAGGAAAGCCATTTGCTCCTTGAGCTCTCCATTGATGACTGATGCACAGCTGTACTTATCATCACTGACACAGAATGTCAGAAATAAGGGCATTTAAAACATCAGAGTTCGTGACTGTAGATAACTGTATTCTATCCAAAATGTTCAACTGCTGTAGTCTGAAGAACCCATATTGCTTTCTTACTATACATAATTTATTTATTTGTTTTTGTTTACTGGTAAGTACACTAGACAACAATGTTGCCTATATTAAGGCATGACCCAGGAGAGTACAGACAGGGAGACCAGAGTCAACATTAAAGAGTATTTCATGATGCAGCATGAGGTGAGAACAAAGATTTGAACAGTATACAGCCAGGTACAGTCATTATCAGTGATGACAAAGAGAAACAGATAACATTACATTAATTATTTTCATCCGATGATACATCAATGACTAGATTGATACATTGAAGAATCAGACTGTAGGAAATCATATGCAGTGTCTTTATATTGCTGTTGTGCATGACGATGATACAGTATCTTTGGTCTGTTTTAGAAAGAGACAATGCTAAATTTGTGTTCAGTGAATGTGCTGAAACAACACTTAACCTTCACTTCAGCTCAGCTGAAATTTTGGACCACTTTTAATCATTTTGACTTTTGGCTAATTGATTATAAAAAAAAAAGCAGGTGGCCAAGGATAGTTCAATGGCCACCCTTCCCCCCATCACCTCAACTTCTTGGCCTCCCCCATTTTTTTTATCACAAAAATGACTACTGGCAGAGTGCCAGGTGTTGCTTGTGTCTTTTAAAAATAACTGACTGGAGGAACTGGGAGGGGAAAGTGTAGGATTGACTGGGGTTAGCAAAGGCAGTAGAGAGTAAACATAACCCTGTGTTTACCCTGCTAGACCACCATACCACAGACCCAATGTGTTTCTGGCTTATGTTTCAAAGGTGAACCAAAGACAGGGGGTCTGAATGAAAGCTGAACTGAATCTGCTACTTAACTTCACTCACCCTTAAGTCTGTTCTTACAAACATGATTATCCTATTATTTTATGTCAAAAGAAATAAGCAGAGAACCTTACCTATAAATCATGCAAATTCTCAAGTCACTCTAATGCCCAGCAGCTTTTCCTTTTGTACAAAGAGACTGGTATATTTAGAAAGTAAAACTGATGAAGTATCAAGAGGGTCTTTTAGTCAGGGAATATTTTGATGAACAACTCAAGTAAACCTTTTGTAACTATGAAATATCTTTAAGTCATAACAGCTGAAATGCTGTCTGCACAAACAGAAGTAAAGCAATACTGTATGGCATATGAACATACAAACATATGGAGAAACCAGCAGAAGATGGCCATTTGGTCTATCCAGTCTGTCTTATTGCAGGGTCCTCTGCTTATGCTACTGACCCTGCTCCCTGGTCCTCCTACCTCTCCATCTGGCCTCCCAAGCCCTATGATTTTCCCTTATTGCTATCCTAGCCTCTCTTGAAGCTGCCCATAGACTTCATTGAGACCAGTTCCTCTGACAATGTATTCAAACTGACCACCACTCCATCCTTGAAGAAGTGCCTCCAAACCTCCCTCCAAATCCCAGCCCCTTCCAGCTTTAGACTACTTCCCTCATGGATCAGCTTCCACTTATATTGAAGATGCCCTACCTGTTCACCCTATTTATCCCTTTCATGTACTTGAAGGTCTCTATCATGTTCCTCTCCCCTCCTCTCCTCCAGGGAGTACATCCTCAGGCCCCCAATGTCCAGTTATATTATCTTACCCTGCTGACCCACAGTCATCTTAGCTGCCCTCCTCTGGATCATCTTCAGCAGGTTGATGTCTTTCTTAAGGTATGGACAACAATATCTTTCTCCATACTCTGAATGGGGTCTCACCAGTGACTTGCACAAGGCAGTATCATCTCCTTCAACTTACTGCTGATTGCTCTGGCTATACACCCCAGCATCTTGTTTGCTTTGCTCCTGCTTTTTTGCACAGTGTGGAGTGTTTCAGGTTGTTAGTGATTATCACTCCCAAATCCTTCTCCTACTCCCTTGCTGCTACTCAGACCCCCAAGTAGTACTTGGTATTTGGATTCCTGGCTCCAATGTGCATAACTTTGCACTTCTTGGCATTGAAGCCAAGCTGCCAAATTCCTTACCACCTGTCAAGTCTTCTCAGGTCTTCCCACAGGTCTTGTATCCCTTCCACTGTGTCCACCCTCCCACAGAGTTTAGTGTTGTCCACAAATGACACATTTTGCCCTTAGATTCTTCCCTAATGAGAAACATTGAACAACACTGGCCCCAGCACTGAGCCCTGGGGACCCGCCCAGTGACTAGTGTTGTGCAAAATTACCACATTTTGTTGCTGAAAAATATTTTGCATAATTTGCACATTTAGAGAAATATTTTATGGATGTGAAATACAAAATTTTCCAGCAGAGCACAAACTTTCACCCCAAAATGGAGAAATTTGCCACTCACAGGTGAAATATTATCATTTTGGTATCGCTTTAGGCAGCAATGTAGTATCATGTGTTAGTCAAGAAGACTATTTATAGATAATGAAGGAATTGTCTAAAAGAAAAATAAAGCCTTTTATGGTTTCCACCCCTCCTGATGAGCAGTAAAAAAAAATCTCTGGTGTCTAGTGGTCCCACCCTGACCAATCATTGGCCCAAACTGAAGAACCCACCCTGCAGAGATTTGCATCATGTTCCCTGTCCCCAATGTATAAAAAAAATAATTCCAGACTCCCTGGTATCTAGTGGACTCCCCACCCCACCTTGTCATCAGATAGTGCCCCACTCCCTCAGTACCCCAATCAGGCCAACAGCACAGCCCTCAGTCACCTCCATGGCCAGCCAGCCTGAATGAGCACTTCAGTAAATGAGCATGTGCTTGCACAAGCATGCGCTCATTCATTGAAGCACTGTCAGGCTGCCAGCCATGAAGGTGTGTGGAGGGCTGTTGCGGCCCACTCCAAAGTGGTACTGAGGAGGAAGGCACTATCTGATGACAGGATGGGGTGGTGGGGGTCCACTAGACACCAGGGAGTCAGAAAATGTTTATTCATTGGGTATGAGGAAAGTGATGTAAATCTCAGCAGGGTAGAATTCTTCAATTTGTGCCAGTGATTGGTGGGGGGTGGGACCACTGGACACCAGGGGATAATTTACTACAATAAGGGGGACAAGCACAACAAAATGATAGAAGACAAAATCAATTAATATTCTTCATCTCTGACAAAGTCATTAAAGCTGGAGTGGCCAGTTAATTTATTGGGGCTTGGCAGCTGAAGTGATGGATGCAGGTTTACAGGCAGCAGTGGCTCATTTCTCCTAAAGGAACAAATCATGGGACAGTCCCATACAACCAATTTGCTTTCATCTGAACAATGCACGCTAACATTGTTAAATCCAATTTGTTTGTTTAAAAAGATTATGAAACATGGTTTGGGGCTGCCTAAATATGCTGGCTTAATACTTGCTCGAGTATATATTGCAAGTCTGATCTAGCATGAAATTAATTTATTGGATGACAAAGTGTAAAACTAAGAAACTATCTGGCTATAGCTAGGTTGAGGTATCATACTTGTTCATTTCCCTCATGTACAGAGTATATGCATGCCAGTCATACAGAACAGCTTGGTACAGCTCAGTGGGCCTGATGCTTCCCAAACTTAATGGGTATTTTGTTGTGCTACCTTAAATAATGTCTAATAGCTGAATAAAGGTTAAAGCAAATATAAGGGGAGGCAGTATAGCATAGTGGTTAAGGGCACTGAGCTGCCCATTTCGGGCAAAATTTTGTGAAATATTTTGTGCTGCAAAATTGCCAATTTCATGGCAATTTCACCGGCAATTTTATTTCTCAACAGTCTTCTCTGGTGCTGGATAACTCCCCCTACCACCACCACCATCTGGGTCCTTTCTCTCAGCCAGTTTTCTACCCACATTGTTATTTTCTCCTAACTCCAAGATCATCAACTTCTGATAAGCCTCTTGGGGTGTACAGAGTCAAAGGCCTTGCTGAAGTCCAGATAAAGGATGTCCACTTCCAGGACTTCTGGTGAAATCACTGACTTAATGACTGCGTAGTCTGAGAGCTCCAGGAGCCACTACATTATTAAATAAAAAATACTAGCAAAAACATTTAAGTCATGCTTAATTGCCTCATTGTTGGATGCTCTGAGATGACAGCTAACAAAATCAGAGAAAAAAGCTCACAGTTTACTAAAATAAAGTTATGATGGACATAGATAAGCAGTTGGGCCTACTGGACGACTCCCACCCATCATCACCAGTAGCAAGCATTGTGGATTTAGAGAGAGTATGGAATTAGTGAACCAGTACACTATACTTACCAAACTGGACAGTTTAATTAAGACTTTCCATACAGTGGAGTCTTCAGTGACTGACTTGAAGGTGAATCTGAAAAAATAGATAAACGAATGTAAGCGCGGAGCAGGCAATTGGTTCTCTGGCAAACTCCACTAGTCAACATGATAAAGCCACACTATGTCTTCCATCTTGGGAGTGAGAACTTCAAGCTAAGATAGATGACCAGGAAAATCACTCCCACCATAATAACTTTCAGCTGTATTGAGTCCCTGAGGACATGGAATGATCCTTTGCCACCATGAAAGATTTTGTCCTGAATTTGCTGCATTCAGTGCTTAAGATACCAAAGAATGTTAATCTCATGATCGAAGAGCACACTGCTCACTGGTGCCAAAGCCGAAAGAGCAAACCACCCAACCTTGCTCTATCATCGATGTTGAATTACCAGAAACAGCAGATGATGATGCAAATGGCATGGAAACAAGATCTGCAGGTCAATGGCAAGTGGATCTTTCTGGACCAAGACTTCTCTGATCAACTCAATGAAAAAAGGCACCAAGCCAAGGAGAAGAAAATTTAAATAAAGTTGTACTATACTTCTTGTCTAAGGATCCATATCAAAAAGGACCAGTCCTATTTGATTATCTATGTGAAGCTGCACCTACCCTGCAATAGATGGGTCTTTAGTGTCCAGACTTGAAGGCAGACATCCTAGAAAATGAAATAGCCCACGTTGCATGGCAAAACAGGAAAACCAAAACTAACATAGCTGACTGCAGCAACCTGGCCTTCTTATTTAAGTATGGACTTGAAGGAGCTCCTGGCCAGAGAAACTAAATTGTCCAGGAAGAGGAAATGGACAAGATAAAGCCCAGTCGGGGTTTCCACTTGACTGCATTTAGATAGCTACATCTAAGACCACTCTTTCTTACCCAGTGTAGTGGAGAGGTCCTTAAATTGACCAACTACTAAGCCATGTGCATTATTGCTCATGCTCCCTCAGCTTTATTAAACCTCCATAGATCTGTTGGGCATGGATGTGAAAACATTCAGATAAAAATTGGGCCTAAAGTTTAAATAAGTTAATTGAGAAAAACTGAAGTTTCCTGTCATCCAGTGGCTTCTTCCAGCACCTCTGCTTAATGAGCCTCACTAGCACGGGTGAAGGTAGCATATCTCGCACAGCATGTGCTGGTATTCTTTTCGTGGAAGTTATTGGACTTAAAATGAGACAACTACACTATATAGCTTGTGTTGCACATCAATTTTATGTTGTACCCAGACTATTTCCTTTTTCTGTTTGGAGTCTCATCCCCTTTTGGCCTGGGATGACACTTCTGATCCATTCCTCTGTGGAAGGACATCTGAATGAACAGACCAATTGCCATCAGTAATAAACAGCAGCTAAAGGTGGCAAAAGGGGAATCAGGAAAAAGAACAAACTACTGATTGAACTTTTAATGGGACATAGAAACATAGAATTTGATGGCAGATAAGGACTGCTTGGTCCACCTAGTCTGTCCATTTCCTACCTAACAGATAAGCTGTAGATCCTAGTTAACCAACAGCCTACTTCCTCCTACCCTACTCTAGAATTGTCTTATGTCTGTCCCATGCATTCTTGAATTCCCCACTGTTTTTGACTCACGACCTCCACAGGAAGGCTGTTCCATGCATCCACAAGCCTTTCCATGAATAAATACCTCCTCACATTACCTCTAAGCCATCCCCAATATCTTCAAATTGCTTCCCTTATTCTTGCACATCTCTTTTTCTGAAAGATGCTACCCTCTTGGACTTTGTTGATTCCCTTGAGGTACTTGAAAGTTTCTAGCATGTCCCCCTTCTCCCTCCTTTTCTTGAAGGTATACATATTAAGCTCCTTTATTCTATCTTTATATGTCTTCTGGGTGCAAACTCAGCACCATTTTGGTTGCTCTCCTCTGGACAGCCTCCACCCTGTCTGCGTCTTTTGGAGGTGGAGCCTCCAGAACTGCATGCAGTACTCCAGATAGGGGCTCACCAACTGTCTATACAGAGGGATAACAACTTCTTGTTTTCTACTGGTAATGCCTCTCCTGTGCACCCCAGTATCCCCCAGCCCTCCTTACTGCTTTCTCACATTGTTTGCCTACCTTTAGGTCATCTGATATACCTACCCAGGTCCCTTTCCATTTTGTTGTTGTCAGTATCTCACCCCCATTGTGTACTCTTCCCTGGGTTTTTGTTTCCCAGGTGCATTATTTTCTACTTTTTGCATTGACTCTAAGCTGCCATACATTTGACCAATCCTCCAATCTTACCAAGTCCCTTCTCATCCTTTCCACCCCACCTTGCGTATCAACCCTGTTGCAGATCTTTGTGTCATCTGCAAAGAGACATACTTTTCCTTCAGTCTCTCTGCAACATCACTAAAAGACATTAAAAGGACCAGACCCAGTACTGAACCCTGGGTACCCACTAGTAAGGGACAACCAATTTATACAATAGCTATTGTTTATTGAACTCATGATGTGCCTGAATTTGTGTTTCTCCCTCTATTTTTCTTTCCTGGAAGATGTTATTGGACAGTTGAGGTGGGAGGGACAGAAAAGCATTGCAAAACAGAAAAGTGGAGTGAAATGATAGTTATAATATACTCAATTTTGGTGTGTAAAAGTTATGTAACGCCTATAAGGCTATTTTGGAAGAAGAAAGGAGGAAGGATTTACTCATTTTCAGCTGTTCATTCCTAAAGGGTGACACTGTTATGGTATGCCTCAGGGTTGAGATTAGACCAGAAAGGGATATAGTCCCCACAAGGAACCAAACATGGGCTAGTAATATAAAGCTCAGAATCTTCATCTAAAATGCTGCTCCGGGCTTCCAGTGATGACATGGGAGGCATGGCAGCTAGTAATAACTATAGCATTAATAACTCTATAACAAAGCTCAGTGTAAGCCTCTACTTACTGACACTTCTTGGTCAGGCTTGTGAATATTATAGCACAGTAGCTAGAGCTACACTTACCTGTGAAGCAACAGGACTCCGTCATTCAATCCTTGGAAGTACTACTATAAAATTGTATTCTTGTTTGATGTTGGTTACTAACTTGGAAGTTAGTGTTTCTGAACTTGTTTTATTATTAGCACCTGTTGTGCCTTACAGTTGTTCCACATGGCTTGGCAAAAGTGAAGCAGATAGAGTAAAACATGCCAAACTCACAGCAACAGATGGACCTCATGGAACATAAGAGACACTGTGGTAGACTTGGGAAGGGAGGCAAAACAAAGGAATGAAGTCTTGCCATCATACATGGGTACTTTGAGAGTTACCACCCTGAATGTTCAGGGTTTTAATTCACCAGTTAAGAGATCATAAATCCTGAATTACCTAAAGAAACTAAATACAGACATCGGCTTTTTCCAAGATACAAGACTGTCCACAGAAGAACATTTAAGCTCAAAAGATCCTGGGTGGGGAAGGTGGTGGAGCATTTCATCCTACAGGAAAAAAGCAGGCATGGCCCTCCTGCTTAAGAGATCTGCCATTAGATGTTATCAAAGAAGAAACCATGTGTGATGGTAGAATGGTCCTTATTATGGGCACTTTATTCTCCCAAAGGGTGCATTTGATAAATATTTATGCCCCAACTCTGATAAGCCTTTTTATAAATTAATATTTGGTACAATTTTGAGATGGGAGGGACTGATTCTACTGGGCAGAGATTTTAATTGTGTTTTTAACCCCTTAGGGACCACTCCTCATAGGCTATCACAACTAACAAGAAAATGAGACATGAGGTCAGGGGTGGTATGCAGGAGTTGCTCTTCTTGATATATGGAGGAATTAAATCCACCAATGAGAGATTATGCTTTTATTCCAACCTCAATAAATCTTATTCAAGGATAGATTATGTTTTGTGTAGCAGCCCATATTTTTATAAAATAAAGGATTGCACAACACACCTTAGATTGGTCTCAGATCACTCGGCAGTGACTTTAGACCTTCAGTTTGAGACTGAGGAAAATGCACTTTTGGAGGATGAAATCCTCCTTCTGGGAAGAAAGGAGTTCCAGAACTTAATGCAAAACACAATTAAGGAATATCAGAGACATAATAATATGGAGAAGTCGGGACCTAAATGGTATTGGGATGGTCTAAATGCAGCAATGAGGGGAAATTATATCTTATGCTTCTAAATTAAAGAAAGAATATAAGGAAAAGCAAAAGGCCTTAGAGGCTAAACTAAAAAGCTAGAAGTGGAACACAAGAATATGGGTACCCAGAGCACACTGAGGAAATTAAGCCAAATTAGGACGAGTTACAGAAAATTCTAGATCAGCAAGTAGAGGAAAAACTCAGATATTGGAATCAGAAATATTATGATCATGGCAACAAAGCCAGCTGGCTTCTGGTATTTAGACTCAGAAAAACTCAAGCTGATAGGTATCGGAAAAAAATATAAGATACATACCAAGGCAAAGTAGTAGACAATTATACTCCAAAAGAAATAGCCAGAGCATTTAAAGATTACTATATGACTCTTTATTCTTCAGGAGCAGGGGACCAACAGAGTATATCAGACTTCCTAACAAATGTCAGACTTCCTAAATTATAGGAGCAGGATAGGTTAATGCTGGAAGACCCTATTTCTATTGCTGAAATTACTCAAACCATAAAAAATATGAAAACAGGTAAATCCCAGGTCCTGATGAATATAATGTCAAATTCTACCAAGCGTTTATTATCCAGTTGGCCCAATCCTAGTTAAAATCTTTAATTCCTGTGAAAAGGTGGGAAGTTTTCCTTATTCATGAAACAATGCATTCATTACAGTAATCCCAAAGGAGGTAAGTCTTCAGAGGCATGTGCATCATACATACAATTTCTATCCTTAATTTAGACTCAAAATATTCACTAAAATCTAAAGTACTATAGGTGAACACAATTCTGCTGAATCTGATCCACCCAGACCAAGCAGGCTTTGTGCCTAACAGATACCAAAGGATAACATACGGAGATGTTTGAATGTCCTATACCATGGGGAAAGGCTAATGAACAACAAGTGGTGATAGCGGTCGACTTAATAAAGAATTAGACCACTTATGCTGGGATTTTCTTGTTGAGGTTCTTACTAAATTTGGCTTGGTACCAGTTTAAAACATGGATAAAAGCAATATACTACACTCCAATGGCAAGAACAAAAGTAAATGGTACAACATTAGAAAACCTGAGCATACAGCTGGGAATGAGGCAGGGCTGCCCCTGTCCCTATATTGTTTACTTTGAGTATAGAACCCTAGTCAAACTCATTAGAACCCATCCAGGTTTGAAGGGATTAAAATAGGAGGAGAGGAGAACAGAATATCATTGTATACAGACAATACTATGTTATACTTAAGAAATCCGCTTAGGACTTTCCCACCTTATATCAAATATTACAATCACATGGACAGATCTCAGGATTCAAAATGAATAATGATAAAACTAAATGTTTTTATAAGCAGAACATGTACACAGAATTGACCCAAATGATACCTTTCAGATGGGTAACTTTGAGCATCAGATATCTTGGCATCTATGTCCCACTGGACTTGAAATAGCTATTTCAAGTGAACTATGGAAGGATAATGAAAGAAATCTTTACAGATCTGAAAAAATGGGAGCTCCTCCCTCCATTTTAAATACGAGGTTGAATCAATTTGGATGAATATTCACCCATGATTCTTATTTCTTTTCAGTTCACTACCCCTACATTCCAGGATCAGAATGGAAGAAAATAAACAAAGCACTTCATCAATTTGTATGGTGGTGGAAGCAAGTTAGACTTACCTGGGACATGTTATTTAGACTGAAATACCAGGAGGACTGGACTGTCTAATCTTAATATTTATTATCAGATGGCAATATTGTCACCTTGGGTGGCATATAAAAAAGAGACCCACATAATACATGGGTAATGCAGGAGGAGGGTGGCAGCCAGATACGAGCCAGAAATAGATTTTACAAGTCCATCAGAATAGCTCCGTAAGATAAAACAGCAAACCCATGGCAGGAACAAATGTATAGAATATGGGAAGGGTCAAATGGGATTTAAATCTGGGCTCATTCCTCACAAATAGAACAGGATTGCACTATATGCCAAATTCTCCCCATCCAGAATGGACCATTCATTTGAGAGATGGAAGAAGCATGGATTAATTTATTTTAAACAATTTCTTAGACAGGCAGATTTAAACATTTCAGGAAATACAGCATGAGTTCCAATTGCCCACATCAGATTTCTTCTGGTACTTGCAGGTTACCTCCTTTCTGAGAACAGCTATACACAGCCAGGAGGTCCTGGAGACCCCATCCCTAGAAACAATTATTTTAGATGCAGCAGCTGAAGCCATGGAAACATACCTTATTCCTAAGTAACAACTTATATGAAGTCCATAGAAAAAAACACTGACCTGCCATACAGCTTGGGAAATGGAATCAGGAATACATATAGGCACACAGGCCTGGCAACACATCTGGGAAGGAGCATTTCATACATCAGCATCAACCATGTGGAAAGAATTCAGTTGGAAGGTTCTTTGTAGGTTCTTTTACACACCAACTAAAACTAGACATTACAATCTAAGCAACTCTGACAAATGCTGGATAAACTGTGGGGAGTAGGAAATCAGTATCATATATTTTGGAAGTGCCCAGTGTTACAGTCCTTCTGGAGGGACATAGAGAAACAATACAGATAAATGGTGAAAATTCAGGAACCATTATGTTTTAAACATATGATTTTGTGTTATCTCCCAAAGGTAAGAGAACAAATGGTCAGAGATCTTTTATAGGAATATTATTAGCAGCAGCAAGTAAAGCCATAACTAGAAGATGGCTGAACCCCAATCCACCCATATTGCAGGGTGGGTGGATATAGTAAAGGAATATACCGGGTAGAGAGGTTACTGCTGAATTACAACTACAGAGACACAAATTTAATGGAATATGGCTTCCCTTTATGCCTTGTTAGGAATTAGAAGGTACTTTGATCTTATTCAAGGGGCCTTTGCAGATTAAATCAGGTAATAACTTAATGGGACAGCAGGAGAATATAAGAGGAACATAGGACATATATAGTATGCTTCACACTAATGCATACAAAGGACAGTCATGTAATCAATTAAGTTAGCCATCCAAGAGTTTATTGTTATATGTTTTCAGGTTTATTAAACTTTGTACATTGTATCAGTAATAAGCACATATCTCAGGAGGAGAGATATTTAAAAGGAATTTATACATTCTGAATTATAGACAGATTGAGTTTTGAGGCATTGGTATTATGGCTCAATGCACTTTCACATTTAGTCTGATAGTAGAAGAGAGACAGCAGCTGAAACCTAGAAAAAAGAAGCAGATATTTCTTAGTAATGATAAACTCTGAATGATGCCATAATGAGACAATATATGTTATCTGAATAACAACTATGTAAAACAGAAATGTCCAGTAATGAGCTGTATCTGTGCTTGATTTGAATAAATGTGAACTTAAAAAAAAAGAATGCCCACTTTCTTATCCCTGTCCTTTGCCCTAGTGACCCAGTCAAAGAAGTGAATCAGATTAGTCTGGCACAATCTCCCTCCCACAAACCTGTGCTGCCTCTCATCCTGGAGACCATTCTCCTCTAAATACCCTACCAACCTTTCCTTATGTATGATCTCCATGAGCTTGTACACTATTGAGGTCAGACTGACTGACCTGTAATTCCCAGGTCATCCCTAGGATAGCTGTTATGGAGAGGCACCACTGTGTTGTTCTCCATTTCTACGGTACCATGACTGACTCAGAAAACTATTGAACATGCCTGCCAGATGCGGTATGAGCTCCCTGCCAGATCCCTCAGTACCCTTGGGTGTATGCTGTTTGGGCCTGGTGATTTGCCCACCTTCAGTGCTAGCTGCCCTTCACTGACTATCCTCCTCTATCAACACATCTGTGCTCCCTTCCCCCACCCTCCTTCTCCCCACTGTAGGCATTGGCCCATCTTTTCCCTGGAAAAGATAGAGCAGAAGTATTTGTTCAGTACCTCAGCCTTTACACCATTCTCCTCTACCCTTTTGTCCATCTCCTAAGCCTAATGATCCTGTCCTTCTTGTCCATTTTTCCTTGCATAATGAAAGAAGGCCTTCTACCCATTTTGATTCACTTAGCTATCTGAAGTTCTTTTTGTGCCTTAGCCTGCTGCACTACCATGCTTGCCACCCAGGCCAACCTTAAGTAATTTTCCTTATCCACCTCTTGCTTGGTCTTTCTGTATCTCTTGTAGGCTGATCTCTTGTCCCTCACCACTTGGGCAACCTCAGAGCTGAACCAGCTGGGTGCTTTGGACCCCAGTTTTTATTTATTTATTGAAAAGTTTCACCAGGAAAGGCACACTGAACAACATAAATTGCTTGTCTCACGGGTGTCCTGGGGAAGGAACATGGGAGTACAGAACTCAAAAGCACAGTTCCATGCAATATTATAGAAATGTATATATACAATACTCAACAACACATTTCCAAAGGTAATCTAAAACAGAGGCAGTTTTGCCCTTGAGCCTAACACATTCCACTGTGGTAGCCAGTATTCTTTCTTTGATGATGGGCCATTTTGGTCCAACCCCATATCTACTCTGACACCTAAAAGGTGACTCTTTTGTACCTCGCCCGTCTTCTTGAAATCTACCTTTTAAAATCCAGGATTTTGGTCTTAGTGGGACATTCTTCCTGCCCATATCCAACCTGAACAACACTGTGTGATGATCACTACCACCCAGGGGCTCCTGACTGCTATCTCTTCTGCAGTGCTCCCCATTTGTGAGCACTAGATCAAGGATTTCCCCTTCCTGTTGGGCTCCATGATGCCCTGAGTCAGAAACCCACTCTACATTGCATCTAGGATCACCAAAGTCCTGGCACAGGATGTGGCTGGTATGCTCCAGTCTAACTTGGGCAGGTTAAAGTCCCTACCACAACCACCTCCCTTTTGTATAGCTTCCAGAAATTGTGATCTCAGATACATAGATACATAGAAATTGTTGGCAGATAAGGACTGCTAGGCCCATCTAGTCTGCCCATAAGTCCTGTGTTGTATGCAGTCACTGACCTGACCCTAAGTGATCAATGCTTTCATCACTCCCTCCCCACCCAATGTTCCCTTGTGCCTGTTCCAAGCATGTTAAACCCCTCCAATGTGGTTACCCCACCACCTCTTGTGGCAGACTGTTTCAAGTGCCCACCACCCTCTCTGAGTAGAAACATTTCCTCCGTTACCTCTTAATCTACCCTCCTCCAATTTCATATTGTGTCCCTCATCCTGATATCTTTCTACATTGGAAAAGATCCCCACCTTCCCTTGTTTATGCCTTTAAGGTACTTGAAAGTTTCTAGCATGTCCCCTCTCTTCTCTCCTCCAGTGAGTTCATATTGAGATATCTTAGTCTCTCCTCATATGTTCTGGGATGCAAGCCATGTGCCATCTTTGTCACCCTTCTCCAGGTAGCCTCCACCTTGTCTATGTCTCACACATGCGTGGTCTCCAGTACTGCATACAGTACTCCAGGTGAGGCCTTACCAGTGTTTTATATAATGGCATTATCATCTCCTTCTCCTGCTAGTAATGCCTCTGCCCATGCACCCCAGCATTCCACTGGCCCTCTCTGCAGCCTTTGGGCACAGATTTGATACCTTAAGGTCATTAGATAGGATAACCCCTAGGTCCCTTTCCTCTTTAGTGACAGTCAGCACCCCCATTCTGTAGCTCTCCACGGGTTCCCCTACTTAGGTGCATTATCTTGCACTTTTTTGCACTGAGCCTCAGTTGCCATACCTCTGACCATCTTTCAAGCTTCTCCAGGTCCCACTTCATTTTCTGCACCCCTTCTGAAGTATCCACTCTGTTGCAGATCTTTGGTGCCATCAGCAAATAGGAAGACATTTCCTTCCAGCCCTCAGCAATGTCACTAATGGAGACATTGAACAGAACTGGTCCCAGTACTGATCCCTGTGGTACTCTGCTGGTCACCTCTCTCTCTCCCAGATTGGATCCCATTTACCACCACCCTCCTGTCTTCTGTCCTTCTGCCAGTTTCTAACCTAGTGTATCACCTTATGCCCCATACCCAGACTACTCATCTTATTAACTAGCCTTCTCGTGTGACGTATCAAAGGCTTTGTTGAAATCTAAGTAGATGATGTCTACCACCCCTCTCTGATTCATTTCCTAGTCACCCAATCAAAAAATATATCAGATTTGTTTGACAAGACCTTTCTGCTGTGAATCCATGTTGCCTTAGATTCTGTGCCTAATGGATTCCAAGTGTGCCACTATCCTTTCTTTCAGCAGTGTCTCCATGATCTTCCCAGCACTGGGGTGAGGCTGACTAGCCTTTAATCCCTCCTTCTTCCTTCCTACTGCCACTTTTGTGCAGTGCGACTACATGCACCCTCCTCCAGTCCTCTGGAACCATGCCTGTGTTGAGTCACTCACGAACAGGGTTGCCAGAGGCACTGCTAGTTCCTTATCAGCCCTTAATATCCTCAGGTGTATGTGGTCAGCTCCTGACCCTTTCTTCTTCTTGGTTGCATGGTCTGTAGACCACCCCAAACCTCACCTTTCTCTGTATTGGACAGTAGCTTAATCCACAGTATCCCCCTTCCATCCCCTCCTCATGCATGTTATTTCCTTGTTGATATAAAACACCACCCCTTTGTCTATCACCCTATCTTGGCTATATAGTTTGTATCCAGGGATCAACAGGTCCCAGTCATGGTCTGGAGTGGCCCAGGTCATGGTTATTGCTGCTCTGTCCACCTTCACCTCAGCTAATAGTGCCTGCAGGTCTTCCATCTTGTTACCAAGACTTTGAGCATTCAGCGATGCCACTCTCCATCTTGACTCTGTGCCTCCTTCCTTCTTCCTATTCTTTTCTAACATCTCTCTTCCTGTGCTCTCCCCTCACCCCCATTCCACTTCCCTCCACATCCTCTGTCCCAATCCCTCTACCAGTATGGGGGTAAGATCTGAAGATCTTCTCCTAGCACAGTATATAAACTTTCTTTCATGTACCTGTTACAATTGCCCTGCTAACAAACAACTGACTTCATTACTGACAAGAATAGTTTTGAACCAAACAGCACAAAATGCATGTATCTGCAAAGGGGTGTTGATTTTATATTTGTATTAAGGGAACAGTCAGCACCAAGGCCCCACACTGAAGTGTGGGGCTGGTTCTAATGTGCACTTTATATATAAGAACATTTTGGTTTATATTCTGTTTTCTGTAGTATAGTAGATTATATCGGACTAATTCTGTTTAGTTCTAGGCTGACAATTTCTGTTACTGCAAATCCCAGAATCCTCTGCAGCAGACATCAGAGCTGTAGGCAACAGTGGTAGATTTAATGTCCTGCAGTGCATGTTAGAGTTTATATAAGGTCTAATCTTTGACTGCTGGCCACCCTGTGCTCCCTGGGATAAGTACAGTCACAGAGGACTGTACTAGCCCCTGGAAAGCACATTTGTAAACATCTGATTGGAAGTTATAAAAGCTCTAACTTGCATGGCAGGCTATTGACTCTCCTCTGCTGCCTGCTACTCTAATGTCAGCTGCAAGGGATACTGGGTTTGCAGTAACGAAATATGTCAGCCTAGAACTAAGCAAAATTAGCCTGATACAATTACTGTACTAGAGTATACAGTTGCTGCCATAGACATGGTCAGATACTGTATTTCCTGAATTTTCTGTGATATCTCTGGAGAAATTCCTGCCAGCTTGCAGTGCCACTATGACTACCAAAGAGAACTTTAGATATATGCTAAAATATGCAAAAATATCTGAATGTATCTATGGCTGCAACTGTAACAGTAAATAAACCAAAAATGTTTTCTCACAAAGTGCAAATTGGGACCAACTCCACACTTGAGTGTGGAGCCTGGTGGAAGGGGCCCTGTTTGGTATACAAACAGGTCTACACAAAAGGGGCACCCTCATGTTTTATGTCCATTGTCTTGTCCTCTTGTGTGTATGTTTACATGTGCTGGCCACCATGTGCCTTCGTATATGGTATTGTACTTTGTAACCCCCTTTTTTGTTCCATTTTTGCAGTCTCGCTTGTCCCAAGCAACATCATGAACCTGGGAGTTGCAATTAGCTTTTAGTACAGTAGAGATAAACAAACCCAGATAAAATAAAAGCATCCTAGGTCAGCTGTTGAATATTTGCACTTGACGGATTGAGTCAAATATCTATGCCCCATATATCTTAAAGCTGCTTTTGCTAATCAGAAATGACAAGAGAGTTCTAGCTTTCCAGTGAACTCTATAGAGAACATTACTGCTGCTTATGAATTGGAGCAAAGATTTTAAACCAGGCAGTAGCGGTAAAAAACAAACAAAACAAAAAAGGCATTAATTTGTATTAAAGAAATGATGCTCCAGCCGGTGGCACTGAGGGCTGAGGACCAGATGCCACCCTAGCGCCACACGGCAACCCAGGTTCAGGGAATGAGCCCTGGTCATTGGGGGTTGGCAGGGAAGACTAGGATTGAGTGTCCCGACAACTCTCCTAGTCCTGGGGTGGCTGGGGAATCACACCACACTGTGGCAGCCCCAAGGGATGCCTGAGTACTGCAGACAAGGGTGCTAGCAGAGGGGAGCACTGCAGACATCTGCACGCAAGTGCATGGATGTCATTGCATGCCTGCACTCAATCGGGGACCCTACTGGAGGAAAATGGCTGGGCATGACCATGCAGCTTGATAGCCATGCCCTGCCTCACTGGGAGGACTCTCGTGGAACTGAGCTGGGGGTCCAGGGTCGGTCCCGCTGAACATGGTATGGGGAGGCCTTGCAGCAGACTGACAATGGCTGTGCCAGATCCCCATCATGCAAGTGAGCCTGGTGCTCTCCGGTGGGCAGGGATGGTGGCTGGATGCCCCACTGGTAATTGCCACAGCAAAAGTGGAAAATAATGACATGATAAAAAAAAATTAAAGAAATGATGCTCTGAATTATTTTCTTGGTCTCGAAGCAGCTGTCCTGTAGGCTACGAGAAGAAGTGGGAGCAGAGGTGAACAAGGAGCCACCGTTGGAGGTTGCATTCTTTTAATTAATGCTCCTCAGCGATGCAGCTTCTTTACAATGTATTTTCTAAAGTGGCCTCTCAGCCTTGCTCATTATCACACAGTCTGCTAGCTCGCTGCAGTAAGCAGCTGCACATTGAAAACAGAGCAATGAATTGAGTCAGAAGTTTATAGAAACAATGTGTTCCTGTTTTCTTTTTATGTAGCGAAAATGAATGCTTACCCCATAAACGGTTTGCTGTCTTTACTTGACTAAGCAGAAAAGTAGGATCCTTCGTGCACCTTCCCTGCAGTCCATCTCTAAGAGCCAGCTGGCCTCATCTGAACTATTCTTATGCAGAGATCTACTGGAGGAGGGCTTACAAAATGATCAAAAGCTTACATTCTGGATCCAGACATTATTATTAGGTATTAAAGTGATACACAGGATGTTTATACTGTCTTAATACATTTAACATTGCAAATGGAGCTCACAAATGTAATATATATATATATATATATATTATGAGTTATATTATTTTTGTTTGAGAGATAAGGCGGACCAATCCTAGAGCCCAGCCCTCTTTATATTCTGCCAGAAAGAGAGTCTAGTCAGATCTGAGTGGGGTGTTGAAAGGGAAACACCTATACAGTCTAGTTACTGCTAGTACTGATGCTTTTGAAAATTATCTGAACCTGCTAAACTAAGCTTATTATCTGTTTCTTTTATTTCTTTTATTTTGTTGCAATAAGTCTGCTTATATTTTGTTCTGTAAATTACTGAATAAAAGAAATAGCTGAAGCTTTTTTTTCTGACATTGGTGTATTTGTCCATCTGTTATCCCACAGCCTTTGACACATGGTGGCAGAGATGGGATCAGTTGTGCCATTTTCTGACTGGAGGGTCTGGACTAAGGCTCTGGTGGACAACCGATGCTACAGGACAAGATGGACATTCCACGACATCCGGGTGTGACCACAAGATCAGTGACAGCCACCTATAAGATTACATTGCTACCAGGTCTGGATCCGGTGGTCAGATGGAAGGAGGTAAAACAAATTCCAAAGATGGAAGATGAGAAAACTGAGCTGGGGAATCAAGTGTGGGGGAGAGCTAGAAGAGGAAGCACCCCTGAGGAGTCACATTAATTGCTCAGATGGGTCTGTATACATCAAGTAGAACTAGAGACAGAGGAAAGAGATCTGAAAGAAAGTGAGCGATGGACAGACACATTCTGTGCCATCCAGGCCCTGGATGCCAACAGACCCCTGGTTCCCCAGTTGGGGCCAGAAAGACATTGAGTTAGTGAAACTTTCAGAAACCAAATATTGAGGCCTATATTATGACATTTGAGAGGGTGGCCACTGCTTGTGCTTGGCCAAGGGACCAATGGTCATCTGGCTAACCCGTACTTAATCTGCAAAGCCCAGTTGGCATACAGCCATGTGGACGTAGTGCACACCAATGACCACAACCTAGTAAAACTGGCCATCCTTAAAAGATATGACATTAATACGGAAATCTATCACCAATGGATTAGATCCTATAGGTTTCATGCTGCTGATAACCCGTAAGATGCCTATACTCAATTAAAGGACTTGTGTGTTAAATGGCTACAATCCAGTACAAGAACTCCAGACCAGATGTTAGAAGCCATTATACTGGAACAATTTATATGCATCCTGCCTCAAAATGTACAACTCTGGGTGAAGGAGCACTGCCCAGAGGCTGCTGATGTTCCTATCCAGTTGGCTGAGGACTATTTGGCTGCTAGACTGCACCGACAAAAGGGAACAGTGAATCCTAGGACCCAACAATCCATGGTAAGAACTACCTCTGCTAACACTGTTCCAAATAATAATACTATTACAGCAATAAAGTCCTACAATAAATTGTAAAGGGGTACAACCCTGATATAATTTGCTGGAATGTAGTGGAAAGGGCATATAGTCTGATTCTGTCCCAAGAAAAGGTCGGAACCAACACATCTGGCCTTGGCAAACTGGGGCCAATACTTAGGTCCTGTACAAATGGGACATAAAACAGTTACTAGATTCTGGGAGCAAGTAGACATTAATTCAAGCAAATATTCTGAACCAGCTTCCAGTGACTGGAGGGCCAACTACTGGGGTGACTTACATCCACGGGGACATTCATTTCTACCCTTTACAGGAAACCACCTTAACTGTGCAGGGTGGGCTCAACTAATGGTGGGGTCGTCCTGAACTTACTGGTTCCAGTACTCATTGGACATGACCACCCCAACTTCCAGTCATTATTAACCTCCAATGGCTGTGCTGTTGTGACTAGATCCCAAGTGAAAACAAAAGATACATTGGGACAGTTATTTCCTTTTGAAGAGGATGTATACAGGCCTTTAGGAAAGGACAGAAAACCAAGGCACCAGAAAAGAAAAGAAAAACATTTATGGACTCAAAGTAAATGTGATAAGAACAATGTTGCTTATAATGAGAAAGTGTCAGCCATGTTAAAGGAGAATGAATTCAAAATTGCACAAAGAATGATGTTACACTACAATGTCTTTTCCACATGTTGTGAATGCTGCTGGCCCTCTGCCAGACAAATATAGGATACATAAAGGTTGTTGTATCATATATGATCAATCCCCAGACTGGGGAAGAGATCAAGCAGCTACAAGTACCCCAGGTGTATAGGCAACAGTTGCTAGAGATACCACAATATACCTCTAGCAGGACATTTAGGTAGAGATAGTACACTTAGTCGCCTTTTGTACTGTTTTTTTGCCTGGCATTCACGAACAAGTTGTGGAATACTGTAAGAGTTGTTGTGAATGCCAGAGGTTGCCAAAATTGGTAGGAAGGACAGGTACCCTTACTTCCCATGCCACTGTTCACGACGCCATTTGACTGGATTGCTATGGATATTGTGGCCCCACCCAGAAAGTTCAAAGGGTAACAGATACATTCTTGTAGTCTGTGACTATGCTACAAAATACTCTGAGGCTATTCCCCTACAGTGTGTTACTACCCCAAGGATTGTAGATGAACTTAGTAAGAACTTTAGCCAGGTGGGCATACCCAGGAAATCTTGACTGACACTGTAGCGGTAGCAACTTTTGCTCAGTTATGTTGAAGCAGCTCTACCAAACATAAGACTTTGAAGCCATTCATACTACACCTTATCATCCACAAACAGATGGTCTGGTTGAGCCCTTCAACCAAATTCTAAGAAAATGCTGCAATAATATGTGCAGGAGGAAGGAATAAATGGGATCAGTTCTTGCCCTAGTTGATGTTTACATATAGATAGGTACCTCCAAGCCTCTACAGGGTTCTCTCCATTTGAGTTGCTTTGCGGTGTAACCCTGAGGCCCTTAGATCTAATCAAGAAGAATGGGAGGAAGGAAATCCCCAAATGGCTTGATGCCCAGTGAATATATGTACCAACTCAGGCAAAGAATAGCAAAGTAAGTACAGAAGGCACATTACACCAATCAGGAACAGCAGGAGGCACAAAAGATCCAGTATGATAAAGGAACAGGGCACAAAGAATTTGCAGAGGTAGATAAGTTCTGTTACTACTACCAACTTCAGATAAATTATTCATGAAGTGGCAAGGCCTGTATACAGTGACTAGACAGATGGGACCAGTAACTTATGAAGTAGAGTTACCCGATAAAAAAGACAAAAAAAAACAAGCCAATCTCCTTAAACAATGGGTTGACAAAGTCCCTCTGTTCTGTGGTTATATCCACCCTGAACCCACAGACAGTGAGTTAAATGTTGTCTATCAATGTTTAGAGTCTTCAGGAGAACTGTCTGATATTCACATAATCTTCATTTAACACCACAACAGGCAGCACAGTTACAGACTCTGTTACAGACCTATAAAAAACCTTTACAGGAATCCACGGAAGAGCTAAAAGTGTGGTACATCACATTGCTCTAACCCAGGATATACCATTAGGCAAAAACCATACCAATTGCCAGTAAGGGTCAGGGAGGATGTGGTGAATGGACTAGAAAAGATGCAGAAACTAAGCATTATAGAAACATCACACAGTGACTGGAGCTTTCCCATGGTGGTGGTTGGGAAAAAGGGGGTACAGCTCTGTCTTGACTCCAGGAGATTAAATGCCATATTGAGTTTGACAGCTACCCAATGCCCAGCATCAACAACATTCTGGATCACTTGGGTAATGCCCAGTTTATTAGCACTTTAGATTTAACTAAAGGCTATTGGCAGTACCGTTAGCTGCTGATGCCAGAGAGAAAACAGCATTCAGCACCCTTAGGCCTATTCCAATTCATGGTAATGCCCTTTGGCTTACACGGTGCACTGGCCATCTTTCAAAGAGTCATGGACAGGATTTTAACATCACATGCGCTTACAGTGAGGCATATTTAGATGACGTGGTGATTTTCAGTCCTTCATGGGCTGAACATAAGCATCATCTCTCCCTAGTGTTATCCCTGTTTCTGAAGCTGGCCTAACTAGTACTCTGTCCAGATGTTCGTTGGCCATGCAGGAGACCAAATATTTGGGGTTTCAGATTGAAGTGGCCACATAAAACCTGAAGTAAGCAAAACAGAAGCAGTGGCTAATAGCCCAAGGCCCATAACAAAGAAAGATGTAAGATCCTTCTTGGAACTAGTGGGCTATTACCATCGTTTTATCCCCACATTTTGTACATTAGCCAGTCCCTTAGTAATTTAACAAAGATAAACAAACCAGAGAACATGGTGTGGTCCCTGAATGTGAAGAAGCTTTCTGTTCTATTAAAGCTAAACTGTGTTCCTCAACAATCTCACATACTCCAGATTTTACTCAGCCTTTTATACTACAGACTGATGCATCTTATTGTGGTATAGGGGCAGTCTTAACCCAAATAATTGATGGAAGGAGCACCTATCATTTATATAAGCTGGAAGCTGCATGAGAGAAACCTGCTACTCCACAATAGAAAGGAGGGCCTAGCAGTACAGTGGGCTATTGAGGTACTCCATTTCTATCTCTGGGGAGCTGAATTTGAGTTATGGACAGATCACAACCTCTATGCTGGCTTCATGTAATGAAGGATCACAACCCTTGCATTATGCACTGGTACTTGTCATTATAGCCCTTAGGTTTATGATTAAACACCGTGAGGTAGTGCAAACAGTAATGCTGATTTTCTATCTAGGTATGGGACAGAAAAGGAAAATAAACACCTAACATCAGACCTCAGGGTAAGGAAGAAAGTAATTGTGGAAGAAACAGTTTCTTTTACAATTCAGTTGATTAAGGAAGTTATTTACACCGAACCCGAGTGGAGCTTTAGGAGATGGGTACTCTATGGCTCCATCTCTCTCCAGGAGAGATCTGATGAATAGGTGGTAGGGATGAACAGTAATGTCAGAAAAACCCTGCTGGTTTTATTTTAGGTGTGGAGAATGTGGAAGGGCCCTGTTCAGTATACAAGCAGGTCTGCACAAAAAGGGAACACCTCATATTGTATGTATATTGTCCTGTCCTCTGTGTGTATGTTTACATGGACCAGCCACCCATGTGCCTTCATATATGGTATTGTACTTTGTAACCCCCACTTTTTTTGGTCCAAATTTTGCAGTCTGTCCCGAGCAACGCCCTGAACCTGAAGTTGCGATTAGCTTTTGAGTACAGTACAGTACAGAGATAAACAAACCCAATAAAATAAAAGCATCCTAGGTCAGCCATTAGATATTTGCTCTTACGGGTTGTGCTGTACATATGTGTCCCATATATTTTAAAGCTGCTGTTTGCTAATCAGAAATGATAAGAGAGTTTTAGCTTTCCAGTGCCACTTATGAATCAGAGCAAAGATTTTAAACCTCACAGTAGTGGTGAGAAAAAAAAACAAGGCAATATTTTGTATTAAAAGAAATGATACTCAATTATTTTCTGGTCTCAAAGTAACCATCCTGTAGGCTACAAGAAAGAAATGGGAGCAGAGGTGAACAGGAGCCACCGTTGGAGGTTACATTCATTTTAATTAATGCTCCATGGCTGTGCCCTTCTTTACAATGTATTTTAGCCAGCCTCTGGGCGTGCGCATTATCACACAGTCTGCTAGCTCTGCTGCAGTAAGCAGCTGCACATTGAAATCGGAGCAATGAATTGAGTTACAGGGTTACAGAAACAATGTGTCCATGTTTTCTTTTATCTTTGTACGTAGGGAAAATGAATACTTACCCCATAATGGTTTGCTGTCTTTACTTGGTTAAGCAGAAAGTAGGATCCTTGGTGCACCTTCCTGAGTCCATCTCTAAGAGCCGTCCAGCCTCATCAGAACTATTCTTATGCAGAGATCTGCTGGAGGAGGGGCTTACGAATGATCAAAAGCTACATTCTGGATCCAGACATTATTATTAGGTTTTAAAGTGATACACAGGATGTTTATATTGTCTTAATACATTTAACATTGCAAATGGAGCTCACACATGTACAGTATATATATATATATATATATATATATATATATATATATAAAAAGTTATATTATTTTCTGATTGGCAGATAGGGTGGACCAATTATAGAGTCCAGTCCTCTTTATATTCTGCCCAGAAAGAGTGTCTAGTCAGATTCGAGAGTAACGTGTTGAAGGGAAATACCTATACAGTCTAATTACTGCTAGTACTGATGCTTTTGAAAATTATCTGAACCTGCTGAAACTAAACTTATTATCTGTTTCTTTTTATTTCTTTTATTTTGTTGAAGTAAGTCCGGTTATATTTTGTTCTGTAAATTACTGAATAAAAGAAATAGCTGAAGCTTTATTTTCTGACATCAGTGTAAGTGTCCATAGGTCACCCACATCCTTTGACAGGCCCTTTTTGCTGACTGTTCCCCTTTAAGTTTGAGACATACAAATAATTTGATCTAGATACTGTAAGAGCATGCCTTCAGTCACCCAATAGGTTCATAGACCAGAAAGGGTTCCTCAGGCAGCTTGGAGACTCCTTGATGACTGGTTTTACTGAGAGTTATCAGAGCGTGTAGTCAGCTCCTGATGACTGGTAAATTATCGGGTGTAGTTGTTGACTCTGTTTGGAAGAGGAGAGGAACTGCAGCTTGCAGCTAAAGTATTAAAAGCCTTGCAGAAATACTATAGAATAGGAAAAGAATGTATCAATTTAGTGCTATCCACGGAGTTGCCATATTTGTGTAAATTTATTTTCCTCTAAACTAAAAGTCTTCCATTCATCTTAATGGAAAAGTGCTAATTAGCATAATTTTATGTTCATGCTTCAGAGCACTTCAGTGAATATATTTAAAACTTATGTATAGTGAATATTTCCTATTCAACAGTAGATCCCACCTATGTTTGGGGATAATGGTGGTCTTTTGGTCTGATGTTTTCAGGGTAGAAAGGGCTTGCACAAAGAATAAGACAGTATTGGTTTGATGAAAAAATATTAATCCATTCCAAAGTTATTCAGTTTTGAAATCTCAGGTTCTGAGCATGCTCAGTTTAATCTTTGTATAGCTGCAGGGTGCAAAGAGGATTTAGGGCTCATGAAAATGGATTTGACGTAGCTCACAAAAGGATTCATTAAATTCCTTTTGTAGAAAAATTCCCTTTTGGCAAGCCGCCATCTTGTTTTACTTTCCTGCCCAAACAAACATTATAACTTAATCTAAGTATGTTTCTGCAGACATCTAAGTATGTATTTTGTTCACTTGGACATCCTTTTCAGTTCTTTGCCTTTGGTTTACTTTACTGTTTTCTCAGAATGGTTATTTTTAATTTTAAAAATACCTTTTCGTCACTCTTCTGATCCATTTTGCAATGCAAACACCTCTAAAAAGGGAATTTCATCTCATGAACATTGATTACCTGCACGGCCATCTGATCTGACAACTTACAATCCCTTTTGTGAGGTGTCAAAATCCTTTCACAAGCCGATTTCCTTTTGCGAGGTGTCAAAATCCCTTTCAGCATCACCAAAAGGGATATGGACTTATGAGACCAGATGGCCCTATGCTTTATCCCTTTTGCAGGAAGAATTCATTTTCATGAGCTGTCAAAATTCCTTTTTGGGATGCAAAAGGATTTTGACACCTTGCAAAAGGATTTTTAAAGTTTACTATTTTTGCCACTTCACTGCAAAGAAAGCTAGGACTTTCGGTATGAAATGTTCAGGGTAGAAAGGGCTTGCCCTCAGATGTGACTATTGCTAATTTGGTGATAAAATTTACATTGCTTCCATACTTATAAACATTCTGAAGTTTAGGAATTTCCCATAGGATAACATTGTGGTGGATGCAGTACCTTTCAGTGCCTATATCTTGAAAACAGTCAATTTATGGATTTTTGCTAAAGACAGCAGGTTGCTAGTCACGATTACACCTGAGGTGGATTTTTTTCCAGTGTTCCTATGGTTATTGAGATATTGTGCCATTTGAGGCACAAGGGTTACTGGAATGTCTCTGGGCCTGTGGTGTGTCTCTACAGTTACAGGTAGATGGGGGCCCTGCACTTCCACATTGAATACCATTATACAGTACTAGGTGTGCGGACCCTCCATTGTGCAGTAGTGGGAGCACAGAGCCCACATGGCCCTGCCATCCAACAGGGAGATGACAGTTCATGACAATGTCGCTACACTTATGAATAGATGGAGGCCCTGCTCTCCCACAAACGGATAGCATTATGGCATGACAGAAGCATGATCAGAGCTTGGGAAATAAGTGTTGATTACAATGTCTATATACTTATGGTTATATAAGAACACAGGGCCTCCAGGTGCTGTGATCCCACATGATGGTGGACCATGTACAACCACAAGACACTATAGACTGATGGGAGAGCAGGGCCTGGAGGGTCGAGCACTCCCCAAACATATAAGAGCAAGATTACGTTCTCAAAAAGTAAGGAAAGTCATTGCAAAAAAAAAAAACTTTGTTAATGCATCAGTTAGGGCTGAAGCAGCAAAAAGTAGGGAAATGAGGCATTAAGATTTCCATCCTTAACACCATCACCCCCAATCCTACCACTCCACCCCCACCCTCCAAACACCAACATGCATCAGGTGTGCTTTGGGGTCATTGTGCCCAACTCTCACCCCATTCTCCTATTCTGTACCATCTTGGCTTCCTTACACATGGAATGGTGTGAGAGTTAGGCCCAATGACCCCAAAGCACATGCCTGCTGGTGTGTGGAGGTGGGGTGGTAGGGGGGGGGTTTAGGTTGGAAACCCTAACACCTCATTTTCCTATTTTTGTTGCTTCATCCCAGGCCCAGAGAGGCATCCGTGGGTGGCACAAAGACATTTGACCCCACACTGGCTAGCTTAATGGGTGTTTGAATTTGTCAGCACTGTCCACCTTGCAGAATTCCTAAAAGGTGATGTTGTGGCATTGCCCTGGCATATAGCTCCTTGCACCATGCTGCACCCAATTTAGTGCTGGAAGGAGGATGCAAGATCCTTTGTAGCACGCAACCAGCAGTTGCCACAGGCTGCATTTGAGAATTGCTCTCGGTGCAATTCCTAACACAAACCACTCCTTGTGTCATTCTATCTGATGCAAGCTCCTTGCTTCATGCTAGTTGTTTTGAGAATTGGGCCCAAAGTGTGTAGTGTACCCTCTCTCCAAAAATCTTTTATATAGATCATCTGCCCGAGTGCCAAAATTGAGATGTCAGAGCAATTCCTATTATGATGGACAAATTGTCTGTATGGCACAGCTTGAAGGGTGTGTGTGTGGGGGATGTGCAGTGGTTGCCATAAACAATATGTTACCACTTGTGGGTTTGTGGTGTATACTTACATAAATCTTTCTCTTCCTATCCACTTGTATCTTGGTGTCCAAAAATTAACTCTGTTAATATCTGTTAGATAGAAAACTTAGATTTAAGTTGTTGTTTAGCTTAGCAACAACATATGTCAGTCTAGTACTGCATTCAAGCAGCAAACATGGTGGACAGCCCTATAAAAACAGACCATGCTTGATGCTAAATATTTAGCCTTTCACTTTATTTCAGTTACTGACTGACTGCTAACTTTGAATGTCAGTAGTAACATCATGATCATAAACAAAATGCTGCAAACAGATCACGTTAAAGTAACAAGTGGGCTGTGTTGAACCTTTCTTTCTTTCTTTCTTGCTTGCTTGGTATACTGATTCCAAGCAAAAATTTCAGACATGACCAAGGCCTTAAAGATGTCACAAACAAGGTAAAAATTAAAATCAGGTACAAAGGATACATGGTAAAGCAAGCAGTTACAATACATTAAGTGAAACATTAAGTGATACAAAACAAATGCTACAGAGAATGAGCAAATTAGGTATAAACTGACCACAATGCAAGTAATTCTAGTACACAGAGTATTAATGGAGGTGCAGTGCCCAGCATTAATTATTACATTATACAATGGCAAGGATATTTCCTGTATTCTGATTGGTCAGTTGGTGCCTGAGACAGTGATGTTATTACACAATAACATCACTGTATGGATTTATTGGACCGCTTGGACCTTTTGGACCATGATTAATTGTTTTTTTCTCTCAGAAGCACAAAAATCTACTAAAAACATTTTAAATGTTTTGTTTATTTTGTAGGCAGTATAGCGCAGTGGTCTAAGGCTCTGAGCTGCAAATCTGGTGACATCCAGCAGACCAGACCTGGGTTTGAATCCCACAGCTTCCACTTGCATACTTTGTGACCCTGAGCAAGTCACTTAACTTCCTTGTGCTCCCAGGTCGCACCTGGAAACAAGATCCCGGCTTAGTGTGCCTTTCCTGGTTAAACTATTTCCCTTTCCCCCTATAACATAGAGTCATTGTATAAATGCAATAAGGCACTGCAAGGTGTGTGTTATTGTGTAATAACATTACTCCGGGTGGTGGAAGCTTCAACCTGCCTCATGCTTCAACCCACCCAGGAATGACGTTATTACATGATAACACACACCTTGTTGTGCCTTATTGCTTAAATACACAACAGATTCCAGAGACAAATATCATAAAACAACTATTTCCAGTGTCACTGAGTTGCTCTGGTTTTCCCAGAAGATTGGGAGGAGCAGAGACACGTAAGTATTACTAAGTTCCTGACTTTCCACCATCTTCATTGCCAATGTTTAAATTAACTACAGTGCATCTCTATTTGGCATGGCATAGAGCAGGGTGAAAGAGTTCCATGGGACACTCATTACTGCTTCTTTTGGGGCTGGGATAAGGTGGTGCCACTAGAAACCTGGAATTGCTTGGCTTAGTGGAGGTTGAGGGAGGTAACATTGGATGTCACGGTCAGTTTGACTTGGGGCTGGGAGAAGAAGGTGTTACCACTGGATGTCAGGGACTGCTTGACTTTATCCATGGTGAGGAAAGGAGGTGACTGGATACCAGTATTTTTTTTTGTTTGTTTGAGGCAGGATGAGAGAGGCGTACATTGGATACCAGTCCAGTATTACTGGCCATGAGAATGTAGGACTAGTAGTGTGCCCCACAATAGAAAAAAGACAACCTGATCATAGTATTTTAAATGTATTTCTGTAATGAGTTGTGGTGGTTACACAAGGAAATCTGCCTTCTTATGAAAACAAATTCTGGTCAGAGCCAACAAGGCCGCATGATGCTATTTTATGGGGATTAGGAGCCATCTACAGGAAACTGTTTTATATGAAACCTCAGGCAGCTCAATATTTCTTTCAAACTGTCTGCCAATAACAATATTCCCCTGTTATTGCTGTCCCTGTTAAAGTTAACACATTCTTTGGTGTCCAGAGGTACAGCCCTCCTTCTGACTGCCAGGCCTGTTAATAAAAATGATACCTTGGTGTACAGTGACTCCATCATTTTCCGATCACCTGCCATGTTAACAGCAAATAATTCCCTTACTGCAGTGGTATGGAGGGATGAGGCACGGTGTGCCTTGACTCCCGTACATCAGTGACCCAAGTTCAGGAACATGCTCAGGTTGCCGAGGTCAGTGAGAAGACTGAGTATTCATCAGAAAGCTGTGCTATCCCTGGGTGGGAAGGCATGTTGACTCAACCTTTGCTTTCCCCAGGTGAAGGCAGTAATCCAAGGGGGGTGCAGAAATGGCTAGCACAGGCTACCAACCTTCAGTCACACACTACCACCTGGATGACTGGCTCAGTTTTAGATGTGAGTGACTGGTTGGGGAAGGATGGCTCTCCTTCCTGGCCCTATCATGGGGAGGGTCCATGAGGAACTTTGGACTCAGTGGTCTGGGACAGGGAAGTTGCATACAGGGAGGTGGGGACAGGGCTGAGAGCCTGCCTGAGTCAACTAGCAAGGCAAAAATGTTTATGGAGGGGAAAATGCTGCAGTATGTATGACCTTAACACATATAAACAACCCTCCCAGAAAGGGTTACAGTAAACCTACCAAGTACAGGTAATATGTACAGGACCTCCTACCCAGGTACTAAGAAGCCAGAGGGAGTAGTCTTAAATAGATGAGGTTTCTTAGACCTGTAGAATAAGGATCCACAGTTCTTAGATGGTTACTAAGAAGGATAAGAAAGGTTAGACATATTGTTATACTTATCTGATGGGGAAGGAGTTCACATCCT
The DNA here is from genome assembly GCA_016271365.2 of Neoceratodus forsteri. Taxonomy (NCBI): domain Eukaryota; kingdom Metazoa; phylum Chordata; order Ceratodontiformes; family Ceratodontidae; genus Neoceratodus; species Neoceratodus forsteri. The sequence continues at coordinate 425,239,055 of CM057451.1, forward strand.
GTGAGACCTGTGAAAGTAAAGAAAAGGTTAATATGGAGTAAATACTGCAATGGGAACAATAGAGAAGCTAGAGATAGAAAGGGTTAGTATAGCATCAAAGGTGAAAAAATATATTGCTTTAGATACAAAGTTATGGATTTAAATGAAGTAAAAGATACAGAGGAATGTTTAATTTAAGTAGTATACTAATATAATTAACTGTTTACCATGAGCATAAAAAACGAAACACAAAAACAGAATAATGAAATGTCCTAACAAGTTAACTCATGTGTTTTCGGCTTGACTTGCACATTGTTTTTAGTGTGTGGTGTATATCACTTTAAGATATCTGTATAAATGAGATCACGTTTGTATTCCTCAGACCCACTCCCTGAAGGCCCATTGAAGGGTTGAAGCACTGGGGCTACTGGGTGCACACCAGTATATTGCCAGAAACTTAATCTTGCACTGAATCTATGAGTGCCGAGCTTATTTCTTTTTCTTATTACAAGCTGGCTGCTTTGTTCATGCATCACCTTTCCAGTGCACACTACTCTACACTACTTACATTATAGCCACATCACTGACCACTGGCCATCCAGGACTGACCATTCCACCCCTACAGTTACAGGACCTTAAGAGTCACATGACCGAAACCCTCCACTGTCAGTCACAGACACTGGGCACCCACCCTGACAATCCTAGAACTGCTCCCTATTCTTAAAGGTCACAGTACTATACCCCACCACCATGACAGCACTGCCCCATACCCCTAAAGTCACATGGATGACACTCTCCACAGGCAGGTACAGCAGTAATCTCCACCCATAACATATCACAACACTGTACCTCAGCCACAGCACTGAAGACCACCCCACACAGTCGGGACTGACTCCCCCAAACAGTCACTTAGTTTGGCACCTTACAACCTTCCTGCCATGTGTACAACTTCCTGCAAAACGTCCAGTCCCTCAAAGCTGTAGAATTGTGCAGAACAGACCTCCCAAAAGTCACAGGAATGACCTCACTCTGACAGTCACACAAGTGACACCCTATCCCTGACAGTTACATATCTGACCCTCTTCCTGACAATCATAAGACTACCACCGCTTGACAGTCACAGTGCTGACACCTCCACCATCAGTCACAGCGATGACCACCTCCCCACAGTCAGAGGACTGCACCAGCCAGCCCCAGTCACAGGCTTATACCAACACCCCACCCCACGGTCACAAGACTGTAAACCCCTCCTTCACAGTCACTGGATTATACCCCCACAGTCACAGGACTATACCACCCCCCACTCACAGGACTGTACCACCCACTGACAGTCCTGGGACTGACCCCTCCGCCAACAATCATGACAATGACCACCCACCTCTAGCAGTTGCAGACTGTTCCACACCCCTGAGAGTCACAATACTTTCTTACTATTTCCAACAGTCACAGAACAGCCCCCAAACCTTGTAGTCACAGCAAGGACCATAAACCCTTGAGAGTCAAAGCACTGATCCCCATCCCCCATAGTAACAGCACTAGTCAAAGCACTACACCCCACCCCCATTTACAGAACTGATTATCCATCCCAACAGTCACAGCACAGCTACCTCCCCAAAAGTCAAATAATTGATACCCTCTACCATCAGTCATCGCAGTAATTCCCATTCCTGACAATGACAGCACTGAGCCACAACTCCTAATGGTCAATTCACTGACCTCCCATCCACAACAGCCACAGCACTGCCCCTCACCCACAACAGTCAAGGGACTGATCCCCACCCCAACAGTCACAGACCTGAACCACCCCTTCAGTAGTCACAGAACTAACACCTTACACTGTCAGTCACAGTGGCCACCTACCGACAGTCACAGTGCTGATCCTCATCCCCAACAGTGACACCACTGACCTCTACCCACAACAGTCACAGCACTACCCACCACCACTGTCAAAGCACTGTCCCCATACATCCGCATACTGTCACAGGGCTGAAACCCTCCACAGACAGTCACAGCAGTGATCCACACCCCCAACAGTTGCCACACTGCCCCCTACTCCCAAATGTAACAACCCTGTCCCCTACCTGTCAGTCACAGCATTGGTCACCCACCCCTAACAATAACTACACTGGCTCCCCATGCTCGATCGTTACAGCACCAACATCCCAACCACAAAATCACAGTTGTGACCTTCACCATTAACATAGCGCTGCCTCTGAACCTCCCTCAACAGTCATAGGATTTACCCTTCCCTTACAGCAATGCATCTGACAGTCACAGCACTGACCACCAACCACTGGCAGTCCCAGCACTGACCACACCTCACTCATAAAATCTTTTAAAATTATTTAAGTACTGGCAAACCATTGCAGAGAGTGCTGGGTCAAACTGGCCCTGGTCTGCTAGCCAAATTCTGGTAGAATTTGTGTTAGGTTAGTAAGATTTTCCTTTAACTTGCCTCGCAGACTTGTAGGGAAAGTATAACCTATAAGTACATCAGCTGGGCTAGTGGAATAGTCTGTGGGTTTAGTGAATTTCCCCAGTCACTAGTCCTGCTGGCTAGTGGCTGCAAAATTTAACTTAGTCCCCTAGAGTGGGTCATGCCATCCACAAACTGGCCCGCTAGACATTATTGCACATTGGCAAGCCCTAAAGCTGAGTATCCTGCTAGGAGTCAGAAAATCCACATCCCAGTCCCCCACACACACACACACACACACACACACAACTGGACCACTTTTCATTACAAGTTCCTTGAGTTCTTATACTTCTACCTGGACACCAAAATGATAGCAACAGAGATGGGCAGAATGGACCTTGGTTTAATCCTCATGCAAAGGACAGCACAACATGACAGTACAGCATTACTCCATATATTGTATTGAGGTGCCAGTGTTTACAGTATGACAGTGAATATCCTAATAATCAGACTGCCCATACAGTATATGTGGTATGTCATACTTATTTCAGTTCTGGAGTATATGGGACTCTTGAATGTACTGCAAATACTAGATAACCAACAAAAGAAAAAGAGACGGCTGCAAGTACTTCACAGTTCTGTTGCATAAAATACATATAATATATAAGGATTCTAAACAGACACCATGCGGTACAGCACATGGACAACAAGCTCTGTATATTAAACTATACATTGCTTGGCTTGTTAAACAGGGTTCTGGAATGTATAAATTCACAGCTGCTTAAGTAAGGAATTTAGACATGTGTACAGCATGATGCTGGCATTGCAGGAAAAGGCCTGGCTTTCTCAGACCCAGGCCAGAATATCTCCCGCATCCTGATGCCACATTTGTAATACAGTGGCATAGCCAGTCTCCAATCATACTGAATAGCAGGACAACTGATAGGAACTGCTATCTGTAAATGGCTTTGGTTACCTATATTTGGAGGATCCTGCAGTTCTATTTACTCCTTGCTGCACTACATGCCATCCGTTACAAAGATTTCTTTGGAATACTATTGTAATACCTGTTCTTTACCATTGTACTTCCACTACGATTTCCAGTGTATTATCATTGTGTATTTCATAAATGGTATCACAGTGGATTTGTTCCAATTCCATTGTGATGCTATTGCAACCATTATGATACCATGCAGACAGTAGCAGTTCACTGGTAGCACCACCTGTGCTTGTACCACAGTGGTAACAATGCCCAACATTGTGATACCACTGTTTGCTGGTATCACAGTGGTTTTGTTCCAATTCCAGTGGATACTATTGTGCCAACTGAGATACCATCAACACCCAGTGGTAGCACAGTGGCAAACTCTTGTGCAACGGTAGCACAGTGGTGACTACCAATGTGATATCACCGCACTTGGTATCACCATAGATTTGTTTTAATTTGATTGCACTATTATTGAGACCACCTGTACCATGTGTCAGTAGTAGCACAATGAGAGCACCTGCAGTGGAAATACAATGGTCTCATTCCATGTCTTATGCTGGTGGTAGCACAGTGGTCATGCAGCATGGTAACACAGTAGCCTGTGTGCTCACTGGTAGCTGATGGTCCACATTATAGGGAAAACCCACGGCAGAGTGACCCCAAAAAATTAAGGCGCATCCAACAAGCTCAGACTCAGTATGACTCAAACCCCTATTTGTGTACTTTGCACTCTTTGCATTCTTCCACTCTAATGTCTGCATTAAAATATTTTTCTGCAGTAAAACATCTTCCTTTTGTGATAGTGGAAACTTAACAGCACAGTGGAGCTATTTCAAATGCTACATCACCAACCACTTAACAAGTGAAAGCCTAGTGTCATAATACTTGGGGTAGCACTGTTAGAGGTTAGCATCCTAGCACAGATAAAAGAATTCTTGTCTGGTTCCTATGGAGCCTGGGATAAGGGTGTCTCAAGAGAACATGGTACCTGTAAAACAAGAACTTCAATGGGGTCACAAAGGATATACAGCTTTTATGAACTATTACAAACAAGGTAGGGTAAACAAAAACAATACTTATCTGATACGTATGGTCAGTGTCCTCTACACCTTATCAATGTCCTGTTAGACCTGTAGATATAAAAGGAAAATGGGTCAGAATCAGAATAAAATATTGATCAGCTACTGTAGGTCAGTACCTGTAGAGTTAAAAATAAAGTGGATTGTATGTGTGTTGGTGGATGGGGGAATACTGCACCGGGACCACACCAACCAATTTGATGTTAGAATAGACTGGTCACTCAGGGGCCATCATGGTGGGGAGGATTCAGTGTCCTTAGGACTGATCTCTGTTTGGGTGAGGGCCATGTTGCTCCACCCATCAACCAACGCAGGGCAGGATGAAGACACCAGCGCTAATATTCAAAATGCCAAAGTGGAGTGCAATAATTAGTGCTGTGCTTTGTGAATTTGCATGTGTGCAAAACTGCTGTAGTCAGATGGAAAGCACATGGCACTATCCCTCTGAATATAGGGACAACATGTGAAGGCATAAAGCTACTTAGTGCCACCTGATAGCACACCCAAAACTACACCCCGCAATGGCTTGTGGGTGGGCAAAATCTGCAGTATTCAAAGTCCCCCGCAAATTAGTCCTTTGGGCATACAAGGTGCCGAGGGTCATTTGCATGCCCATTATGGACTCATTTGCATGGGACTGAGACTGCTTTGCCCAGCACACACATCCAACTGCCCCAACCCAGTGAGTTGTCCCTGGTGCTAGTGGCATCCCTCCACCCTCCAAACCCAGTCTCATGAAAGACAGTTATATCCCTGGCATCCAGTGGTGCCCCCACACCCAGTCCTGTAATGAAAGATTTATTTTGACATCCAGTGGCCACTCTCCCACCTGATTGCAGTCCCATTAAAGAATGGTATATCATGGCATACAGTGGTTCCTCCCACACCCAATCCCAGCCCATGTAGAAAACAATTTCCTGGTGCCCAGTGGTCTCTTCCCACCAAATCCCCATCCTGAAAACACCATCCCACTCAGTTTCCAAATGCCCCTCCTGACAGTCACACTGTCCATGCATGGCAGGAGGGCAAAAAGCACAAAGGATGAATCGCTACTGCACTGAGGATATAACAAAAGTAAGCAGTCGGGTTGTAGCAATCAAAGTAATTGACTATTTGGTCAGGTCTTTCTTTCATATTGGAATAAATTCACTTTGATTGTGATAACCTGACTGCTTACTTTTGTTATGGTCCTGAGTGCAGTAGCAGTTTGTTCTTTGTGCTCTTATGTGTTTTGCAGGCTGCCCTTCTATCTACTGCACTGCCTGCTAACGCTGATCACAGCACTTACTTCTGGAACTGCATCAGGAACAAAGAAATCCTTCTCCCAATAAAACCCTGTCCCGAACCATAAGCAGCACACCCCACACCCATACCCGGTTGGTGGCTAGTGGCCTCTCTCCCACCTCGGCACTGACACCAACCTCCGGTCGCCTCTACCTGTCTGTTGGTGCCACAGTTCAATGACAATAGCAGTATAGCCCACCTTGCACAACCATGGCTGCCTTCCATCTGTCTGTACCAGGAGTGAAGCCTATGAATAGGACAAAGTACATCACTGTGCCATATACAGTAGATAAGCTACAGTCCCTTCTACAGGTAGACAGTGGATGGCCATGGTTGCATGAGGTGGGCTTCTGCAACTCGTCACTGAATTGCAGCAGTGACAGATGGGTAGGGGGACTGGAGGGTGAGAGTAGGTGCTTTAGGTAAGAGGGAGGCCACTAACTACTAACTGAGTATGGGATGGGGGCAGTGCTCAAGGTTTGGAATGGGACTTTGTTGAGGGAAGCAGGACTGCTTTACTACTGCCATGCCAAGGGCAGTGCCACTAGCAGGGGCATGGACAAACTGAGACTCATTTCCAGGATGGGGATCAGCTGTGGGAGGGATCACTGGACACCAGGGAACTGTGTTCCTATACTGACAGAGACTGGGTTGGGGAGTGACCTCTGAATCCAGGGATATATCTTTCTTTAACTGGACTTGGATTGGGTGGGGAGTGACCACTGGATGCCAGGGATATATCCTCCATTAATGAGACTGAGTTTGGAGGGACAGGGGCACCACTGGACAACAGGGATATATCTTCCTGTAATGGGACTGGGTTCAGGTGGGAGGAAGGGATTACTGGATGGCAGTGATGCATATTTCATTAACAGAACTGGGTTCAGGAGGGGCACCACTTGTCACCAGGGAGTACTGTCTTGGGCTGGGAGGCACCAACTCACTACCTCCAGCAACTGCTAGGTCTGTGCTGGATTAAGGCTAAAGTTAGGTCAGTGGTATTTTCTCTGCACAAGGGGACCATGCAAAGTACCCTAGCAAAGAACAAATACTGTGAGTATTGAGCTGTGCCAATATTCAGGTCCCCACCCTTGATTTGCATAATTTTGCCTTGCATCCCCTCCCTCGTTTATCTGACATAAAACAGGTTTGCCTGCACTTATCGGTCTTTTAAATGTAGGACATTGGTGCAAAACCCAGTTTGCTCGGGTAAACTAGGATCTCGCCTGGGCAAACATTTGAATATCAGGCCCCAGCTGTTATACCCCCTTCACCATCAACAGGACACCAGACCAAACTGGTAGAGAGTCTTGGGGTTACCATGGCTGATGAGAGTCTATGGAAGGGGATGGGAATGATGACCCTTCACCTCCTGCCTCCCCATGGAGGGAATCAGTGGTTGTTCTGAAGGTCCAAATTTAGTCCCTGGGATGGTGGATGATGTTGCTAGATGGCTGGTGACAATATGATACTTCTTGGTGATGGGACCTTCAAAATTGGGCGCCATTCTGGCCTATCAGTTGCTATTGTTCCCTCATTTTCATGCCCATCTGTTTCTTTAACACAGAGCATAGTCAAGTCAGACCTCAACATACATGTCATCCCAAGTATCTCTGACCTCTACACCACTGAAAGGTAGCATTAAACCCACTAACAAGTTTATAAATTGTTTAACTGACCTGAATGGACTAGAGTGACCCTTAGGCCACTGGCATTTTTTACAAAGGGACCCATTGGCTAAAGTGAATAGTTTCAGTGAGCATTTAATGACACATCCCAAGATGCAGGTGCTGTAACCCCAGCCAGTTATACAGTATGTATAAATACATATCACTGGACAGTTTGTTGTATCAAAGCCTGTTAAACAGATACACTTCAATAAATAAATTAAAAACAAAAACCTGGTAAGACACTTTAGGTGCTTTACCAATACAACACATTTCTTGAGAATAAATGAAACTTTGTGTGCCCCAAATCTGTATAGCGTTCCCAGGTTGCCCCTGAAAACAAGCACTTGTGCCTAGTGGACCTTACCGGATACCAAAGATTAAAATAAAATAGTTAACTAGCCTACAGCTCAGACACTAGCCACCTCCTCTCTCTTACCAAGACAATAGCCCCTCCTCCACAGACCCCTCTGACACTAGCCTATTCCCTCCACAGCACCTGACACTAACATGCTTCCCTTACAGCCCCATGACAGTAGCCTCTCTTGAATGTACACCCTTCGCAGTCCCCAAAACTTCTAAGGCCCCCCATCACCCCAGACAATAACCCTCCTCCACTTCCTGACACAACCCAGCCACACTAATCCTCACCCCTTTCACCATAGTCCACCTGACCACCCCTCCCTCTCTTGGTACCCACTTTCCAATCTCTGTGGATATCACCTCCTTCCTGTCCATTAGACTCCCAGAAGCCACACCCCTTCCTCCTTAGCCATTCAAGAATCACCCATACCTTTGTTGCATACATTCTCTGCAAGGTTCTCCTGGACAGCACCTACTCAGACACCAGAGGCATACATACTCCCTTCTACACTCTCCTCCATGTGCCATAACACTAGCCACCTCCCTCCAAAGCCCTGACCATAGCTTACCCACCTTCCAAGCACCAAGCACTAGCACCTCCCTTCCCCATACACTAGCCCCAGCCCCCAACACTAACCCTGCCTCCTTTGCTGGGGTCAAAACTGGTACCATCCCACTAGCAAATGCTGGTAGATTTTGTATACAGCTATTAAAATGTTCCTTTAGGTAAGACTGCAGGCATGTGCTGGAGAGGATAACACTTTGGTAAGTACAGCAACTGGGACAGTGGAAAATTCTGTGGATTTTCCCCAGTCAGTAGCCCTGCTAGCTAGGGGCTGCAAAACTCAGTTTGACCCTAGAATTTAATGACTTACCTGCTCTGTCCAAGTCACAGTGCACAGAGTTGGGTTCTTTGGGTTTGGGATAATCTTGTAGAAACTAAAGGAAAGCACAGAGAAGGTTGTGGAGGAGCAAAGGATCTGAGGTCCAAGAGGAGAAATTATAGTAGTCAGAATTAAACAAGATACTTATCTGAAAGGTAAACAGCCAACATCTGGCTAGACCTATGAAAATAAAGGTAAAAGTAGGATAGCATGAGCTACTTACTGTAGCGTGAGTAGAGATAGGAGTGAGAGAGATACAAAGGGTACTATACAGCATAAGAGTAAGTTGAAACAATAGTTAAAGAGCATCTCTCTACTATAACAGAAACTTAAAAACACTAGATTTATACCAACTGTGTTTTAACTATCTTTTCTAGTTCTTTTCCCCATGCTGTTGATCTACTACATATTGTAGGTAATGCAGCACTTTTTCACTAAGTCTTTCAAAATGCATCTTCCTCCCTGCTAACCACACTGTTGCTGTTTGTGATATCACAGTCTGTCATGGCGAGCACCAAAAACTAGTGGCACTGTGAGGTTAACAGGAGGGCAAATGTTTTCTACACAGATTTTTCATATGTACTGTCAAGATGTACTGTCAATTTTAGAAAGGAACATTGACAAAAATATATTTTCCAGCAAACTGTAAACCACTGGATCTTATTTATGATAAACCATGTACTGAAGTGTAGAGTTGCTCTCTAACATCAAGCTAAGAACAACAGAGATATATGATGATAGAGGATAAAATAAAACAAAACAAACAAAAAGCAGCAACTTCCTGCAGTAATCTTTGCTCCCCAAGCACCAGTCATGTTCTCTGACCCTGTTAGCTGATCTAACCATTCCATTCAAAACTTAATGTCCTTACTGGCCCACACTCCATTAATGACAGAGAGACTGACTGAAAGCTGCCTTGCAGGAGGACTGGCCACATGTCTCAGTGCAGAGCAGACCTCAACCAGATGATCAAGCATCCCCTCATTTTCAACACTGCCAAAACAAAATCCTCTCCTCCTAGCCCCAGCTACACCAGCTGCACATCCAGCACTCACTGCAACCACCCCTTCGCCTACCTGCCTGCAACCTTCAAATCCCTCAGGCAACTGATGATCTCTTTAGGCCACTATTGGGGTTGATAAGGGAGTTGGAAGGCAAATCCTCCCTTCCCAGGCTGCCAACAATTGGAGACTCCGGTTTACTCTCAAATTCAGGTTGACCTGGTGGTGCAGTAATCTGGGCTATCAAGGCAGCCTGTAACTAAGCCATTTAAACATTTTCAATTTACCTATAAAATAATTAAAGTAATGAGCAATAGCAAGACAAATCTACATACCTGTAAGTATAGTTATACTATTGTTGTTCCTTTCACATTCACACTGTGGCAAAGGGAGGTTTATTTCCTCGGACTGACACTCACTGGTGCAGCCATTAAAATGGGAATGGAAAGGAATCTGAAATGATAAAAAAAAACTTTTAAGGGTAGATATGAAGGAGCCAGATCCTGCATGGAAGGTGTATACCATCAGGTGGACACAGGACTTAGAACGAAGGAATGTAGGTGAGGAACTATGGGAGACTTCATCTGGGTGGCTTGGACTTCAATACAGTGGCAATTGTGGTTGAACAGGAAAGTGAGGTCCATCCCTTAAGTGCAGTCAGGGGATTTTATATTTATTTAAAAGTGGGTGTAGGGATGAAGACCCCTGCAATGGGACAAATATGCAGTTCAACCAGCAAGGTGCACAATACAATTGCGGGCATGCATCTTGCTGTTGCCTGTTTTCCCATGCACGGGTTGCCTTTGTCCAATTTACTTTCACCCTATTGTGGGTATCCCTATGTGAGGGGCACAACTTAGCACTATGGCATGTAGCGCTTCGCCCCTCCAACCCTGCTCCAAGCACAGACCATGGATAGACTGAGGTCATGGTGGTCTCTGCTTCCCAGGTGTCAGAAGTTCAATGCTGGTTCATGGTACCCACCTATCCCCAAACACATGGCTGTGGTTTGACTAAATGCTTAGGTCTCAACATCTCTGACACTGTGCTGCTACATAGAAGTGATGGAGAGGCCCCGTTACAATATGTTATTGTGCTGAGCAATCACCACCACCATCACCCCAGAAAATACAGAAATTGATCAGCTAGTCACTACAGCAGTTCATGAATGCATCATGAAATATCAGTATCTCTGATGATGACTACAGCTGCTAGGAGAGGGAAGGCTGAAAATGCAGAGACATCAGACATCCTCAGCAGCACAGCACTACAAGGCAACTGGGAGGTCGGTGATCCCTGTAGATACTCAGGACTCAATGTTTGGGCCTGAAAAAAACGTAAATGCCTGAAAAGTCCCCAGGTAGCCTAAGGTATGTCCTAAGTCATCCACCCTCTTCCCAATGCAATCATTTCTCACCTCCAACACAATCTTTTTTTTTTTTGTTAAATAGGTTTGGTTCCCAGGCACTGCATGCCAGAAGTCAAAGATACCTTCAAACCCACCTAAACCCCTATAGCTACCTTAAGTCTTCCCCTCCCACAGTGCACCTGCTCCATTAAAGTTCAAATACCATGTGCACAGTGGTGTGTGCCTGTGGTCTAACCTGCCTTGAATTAATTAAAGTATTTGGATTTTTGCAACTTGGCATTTTCTAAAGGTTACTACATCATGCTGTTTTGCACATCTATTCTTCCTTTCTTTTGTGTACGGCTATCTCTCCCATAGTCACCTGCTCCATTAAGGCATAGTAATAGTAACACGGAGCACCTGACAGGAGAGGACAGAGCAGTCTGCACACTGATGACTCTGTGAGGAAGACTACACCCCTTCCAGATTCTGCACATGCTTCTACCACACTATAGCTTCTAGTACCTTAAAGAGTTAGCAAGCTGTGAGACACAGCAATGAAGCTAGCAAGAAGGTGATTCCCCTAAATCTGAACCAGGGTGCAGCACTGTAATATAACCTGGGTAACTGAAGAGTCAGGGTCAGTGGCTCAGTAGGTAGCACACTCGCCTCTGAGGCGGGAGATCAGAGGGCTGTGGGTTCAGTTCCCACATCTGGCACTTCGGTTAATATCCCAGTACTCGACACTGTAGTGCAGCATGAGAGGGTGCTGCACTCTGAGGTGCCGCTTTTGGATGAGATGTTAAACCGAGGTCCCATCTGCCTGGATTGGTGGCAGCTCAGGTGGATGTTAAAGATCCCATGGCACTTATCAAAAGACCAGGGAATTTCCTGGTGTCCTGGCCAAATTCCCTCATTCACTAAAAATACCATCAACAGTTTAATCTGGTACAAGGTCAGTTGGCATTCATGTATCCCTCCCCGGGTTGTGCCTGAAAATAGGCAGGATTTGTCTAGTGCACTTACCGGTCAACAAAACTAAATAAATAAATAAATACTTGGAGACACTTTCTTTTTAAAACAACTTTATCCACCTCTGGTGTTGCACGCCCAGTCCTCTGGTTTTAGGGCTAACCCAATGGTGGAATTGGGGCAACCATCTCGGCTTCACTACACAACTTGCCCTATGTAAAATATTAGTCTTAGGCATCACAATTCTGTAAAAATCAACTTTATTAGAAGCAAAATGATTTACAGCCACCTGCAGCTATGGTGGCAGCATCAGCATCCAGTTTTACAGGACAACTGCATCATCAGGAGGGTGATGCAGCATTAGTCCTCGAAACCAGAAGAGGTGAGGTGTCTTTCCTGAATTGTGGGCAGTTGATAATTGTACTGCACCATATAAAGTAGATTTTGCAAACAGAATTGTGGTACTTTTCAGCACTGCTGATCACCAGGGGTACATCTAGAATTTTTTCAAGGCAGCAACTCTTCCCAGGTGAGGTGTCTTACCTGCTAGAATTTTTCAAGGGGGCAACTCTTCCCCAGGTAACGTGTCTTACCTGAGTTGTGGCAGTTGTGACTTGTTCTGTACCATATAAAACAGATTTTGCACACAGAATTGTGGTACTTTTCTGCACCATTGATCACCAGGGCGATCTAGAATTTCTTCAAGTGGGCAACTCTTCCCAATATGAAAATACTACCATTTAAAGCTAAGATTAGGTTTAAACAGATTTTGCTGGACTATTGAGGTTGTGGGCGCTACAAAGATACATTGCTGGATCCACTGGTACTAACCACCCCAATATATTTGTTTTCCAGTATCCACGCCTCATTGCGTGTTCCTCAAGGTCTGTCCCAGCCTACAGACCACTGCTGGAACCCTCAGTCCTTTTTCCTTCTAATCCCACCAACACATCCTCTCCCCTGCATCCCTGAAAAGTGTATCATCCCTGAATCACCATCACCAGCCCCAGCACTGTCCTACTACTATTTAAACAATTATTACTGCAAACTGTATTGAAAGGTATTTGTTTTCTGCAATTCTCCACTGTGAAAAGTTTTGCAAATTACAGCAGAGACCATTTTGGTATTCTTGAGCAAGAAAGCAGGGGATTTATTACTAAATATTTGAAAGACAAACATGATTTGAATCATGAAAGAAAACTATGTCAATATGCAGAAACAGTAATGTATGTAATTTTCCTAGAGCTGTTTAAAATGCAATCAGTTTATTCCTGAGACTACAGCAGTTCACTGTAATGTAACACTGCATGACGGAAATTCAATCAACATCTGCCTTTGACTTAGAGTTCCCCAGTGTCCTAGTGCCAGTCATATCATCAACCAAAAGCAGAATAAACTTAGAAACTGGTGATCATATCCTGTGTTTTAAAAACTCTACAGAACTATTTTGTCAGTGCCCTGCAGGAGATGGAGGAGAGGGCTGTGAGGTCTGGAGGAGAGGAAGGAGAAAACCAATGCTATGGAAATGACTGCATCACCGTGCAACTATGCACAATAGCAGTCCTACAAGTCCCTATTCCAATCTTCTTTATAGTAAAGACAGCATGGCTTTGCCATGCAGCCTTAAAAAGTGTTAGCCAGAAATATGCCTGAGTTGCCATGGCCATTATTTGTCTTAGTAGACTCTATACACACATTCCCTGAACAGAGGAGACATACACAGTGCTTTGGAGAAATGGCTACTGCCATAGGCCTATCAAGTGAGAGATCTTATGCAGATAATGTGATATGCACAGCTCAGGAGTGTCAGCAAGTATTCAGGACAGTCAATGTCATCAACTAATCCATCTCTACCCCAGATGGACCATCCAGGTGGACCCACCATTTCCAAAAGGTTACAACATATAGAGGGACAATGGCCTCTAAGGCATAAAGGATGGCTCTGAGCTGCATGATATGTGGCCCTCCTGATCAGATGTTACTTCACATGAAAGCTGAGCTCAAGGAGGATATACCCTGACTGATCCCTAAGGCACCCAAATGTCAGGGCCTCACCTTCTATCTGTCATGGAAGAATCCATCTATGATAGCAATAAATTCCCCCTATTGCCCCCTCCTTTTACACTTTGTAAGACTACTGTACTGCCATAGTATGACAACAATCCATTACCCCCAATGCAAGCCACACTAACATAAGTCAAATCCAATATGCTGATCTGATAGGAACCTATCACAACATGCAAATATATATATATATATATATATATATATAGATATATCCCATGGTGCCCTTCCCCAATAGAATACACAAAGCTCTGCATTGCTATGTTTGTCATCCTGTGGGCCTAATCAATTGCAGCAAGAATCCTCACATGATGTCTTTGATGCCTCTGGATAATGTGCAACCAGATCAGAACCAACCCCAGACAGACTTTCCAGAGAAAACACAGGTCTTTATTCATTTGCACAGTAAGCCCAGTGTCTTTATAAGCTTCAGGTCATTGTCACCAAATGGACCACTAGCAGTTGGGGGCTCACCATTGGGCTTCACCCATACCCCATTAAAGGAAGTCCCACAACCTGCTCCTCTGGTACCACATGCATGCACCAGCTGATGTTGTTGGTCCAGGAAGAGATTTTCAACCCCTTGAGTCTGCCTCACCTGCCTGTCTGAACAATGAATAATTGAGTGCCACATATCCACACCTGCTTCTTCTGGAAAGTATCACCTGCTGCTATACAAAATGTGAGAGTCTTAGTAAATGTGGTTGCATCACTTCAATACCAGAATCTGGCTGTCCGACAACCCTTCATTCCTCACATTGGTAGCTGCTCCAGTGCTAAAGGAGTGTGTATTGAACTCGGAAAATTGAAATCTAACCCTTTATTCCTTTCATGGTCCAGTCAAGGACATATCAAAACTGGAATACTGTCAGTGGGGTTCAGTCTCTATATAAGAAGAATACCCTCCCTCATGCTGCCAGGCCTCTGAGTTATATAATCCTGAATCTTGGCCCTCATGTACCATTGGTTCCCCAGTGGTGGCCTCAGGTGCACCAGCAAGCCTGTGCCAGGTGGTTTCTTTTCTTTTCTGAAGCTGCTCAGATACTCCTCCTGTGTCACTGCCATGTCCTAATATTCCAAGATTACCTCTGCCACCTTCTTGGCAGGACCAACTGTTGCATTTGAAATGATCCACAGAAAGCTATCAAAAAACTGTTTAGAACAACAAAATCTCCAAAGGGGATGGGCCACACACCACAACTCTCTCAGACTAACTCTAACATGCCTAGGATAATCAGGTACTGGCCATCAACCCTTCAAGGCATACCATGGACAACCTTGTAGCATCTTGCAAAGCTGAATGGCCCACATGTTGTCTTCAAACCCAGCAATCTTAAAGAACCATGCTATGCCCACCGGTGTTGCCTGAAAACCCTGACATCAAACCCTCACGTTTCATCTGCACTAAAAGTGATATAGCTTGTCTACTGATATTGTCCACACATTTCCCATCTCTGGGCCTGCCATATGTTTAAAAAGTTCTGAACACTACTCATTTATGCTGTCCTTGTGCTGGTAAATTAGAGTTCCTAAGTACCTCCCAGGTGTTTGACTTATCAACTCCCAGAGGAGGGCTGGGACTTCCTTGGGATGTTCATTCACTTAGTTCTCAGAATCTCTAACACTGTAAATTGGAAACAGCATCAATTATACTATTATGAACATCAGGCACATACAGAGCTTTGAAATGGATATTTAGTATGAAACACTTAAGTACAAAGATCTGCATGAGGTCCCTACTCAACCTTTCCCAAGTTGCCCATTAATAGTGTTTATCACCTGGATGTTATCTGTCTTAGGATAACCTCGCTATTCCTAAATTGGCCACCCCAGACCAGAGAGAGATCACTATGGGAAAAGAATTCTAGCAAGGTGATGTGCTTCATCACAGAGGCGTCGGCAGGCGTGACGTGAGTGTGCGAGTCGCGCATTTTTCTATACTGGGGTGCCGAACGCTTAGTAAATTAATGGCTGCCTAGCCAGCCCTTGTTATTTTTCCACTGCTTGGCTCAGCCTCTACTTAAGAAAGAAATTGTAAAATGACTAAAGCGGGTATTACCTTTCTCTAGTCTCCGCGCTCAGTCCCTCCGAGTCCGACTCCGAATCCTGGTCTGGCACTGTGCCCACTGCCTCCCGAGTCCCACATCATGAATCACGGTGCATTTCACCTGGAGCAGCAGCAGAAGTGCTGCTCACTAACTTATCTACCACGCGCGCCGCAAGAAACATTGCCATTCTTCTTCCTGCTACATTTACTAGTTCCTTCCCATAGCACGGACCGAGCAGTTAACAACGCCACACAGGTAGTGACGTGTGTGGCACAGACCAATGGCAGGGCACCACTCAGTCCGTGCTGTTTCTCGCACCTCCGCCCTCGGCCTTGAACTTTTCTGTCCCCCTCAGGTCCGAGGCAGTACAATAAAAGGACCCCGTCTTGTGCAGCTCTTCCCAGTTTCCAGACCACAGAGAGGAATTCTGTGAAAGACAGCCGCAGACTAGTGACTGGAGCTCAGCAGCATCAGCGACACCGTTGGTTTCACCCAGTTGGATTTTGCGGTTGCTTGCTTCTTCACTTTGGCCACCCCAGGGAGGGACCAGAGTCGCATCAGAGTCCACAGACAGCCTGGTCGCGGAAAGGATTTGAACAGTCAAGAGTGCACATTTTCTGCAATCAGCCGACGAGAGATACCCAGTGCCTAGTGGTTAGCGCATTGCTGCATTGCTTGCTGGCTGCTAACAAAAAATACAAAAAGAGCTGTTTCACTCTTTGTCCAGGTTCACGTTCAGCACACGCCTAGAACTCTGCACAGCAGAGCCAGACCAACCGCCAGTCGAGAGTGAAAGACTGACTATCAACTCTCCTCCTTCTGATCAAGGTTTGTGCCAATCTTTTCTTTTTTATAATATAGTCTTTCAGCTGAACTAGTGTAATATGGAGGCTTTTGGGTACAGCTATTGTGTGTGACTGTGTGGGGAGGGTGGGGTTAGTGTGTGTGTGTGTGTGTGTGTTGTGTGTGTATATATAATAGCATGTTTGAATTTTCCTTGTTGGTGCTGCTACAGCCATGGGTGGGGTGGACTGGACAGAGGAGTAAAAGTCTTATTCTTAGTTTTCTGTGTCCTATTTTGGATGTGGCTTGAGGCTGTCTCTGTGTGTCTGTCTGGTGTGTGTTTTATTATTTGCAACATTTGGGGATGGGGCTGGGATGTTGGTGGGGTGGTATGGATGGTTTCGGATGGGAGATATCTGTATGGGGAATGGGCTTGGTCTGACTGGCTGTGCCCTGTGACAGGTAGACTGGCTGTGTGTGTGTGTGTGTGTGTGTGTGTGTGTGTGTGTTATTTAGTTTGTTAGTTTTGTTGACCGGGTAAGTGCACGACCCGAGGCAGGGGATACAGATGAATGCAAACTGACATTGAACCAGATTAAACTGTTGGAGGTATTTTAAGTGAATGAGGGAAATTTGGCCCAGGACACGGGAAAATTCCCTGCTCTTTCGATAAGTGCCATGGGATCTTAAACATCCACCTGAACTACCACCAATCCAGGCTGATGGGACCTCTGTTTAACATCTCATCAAGAAGACGGCACCTCAAAGTGCAGCACCCTCTCGTGCTGCACTACAGTGTCAGTACAGGGATATTAACCTAAGTGCCAGATGTGGGAACTGAACCCACAGCCCTCTGATCTCCCAGCCTCAGAGAGGTGTGCTACCTACTGAGCCACTGACATGCAACTGTGACATGCAACTGTGATTGTTTACAGGGTGTTTAGACAAATCCAGATTAGCCTACCACCTCGGTAATATGGTGGATAATATAGTCCGTACTGCTTGCCTCCCCACCCTTGCCCCTCCTTCAAACACTGCACCCTGGCCTATCAGCATAGGTCCAGCTCAACTTTGGTTTGCAAGGTCCCTAGGACCCGGTCCCTCTCTGCCTACACCCCAAGACACTGGAACTCCCTCCTGCCCCAGTCTGAGCAGCCCTTCCCACCGGCTTCAAAACGTCCTCTGGAAGTTCCTCAAAACTGCCTCCACCTGTCTTTGTGCCAACTAACTGCTGACACTAGCGGCCACCCGACTCCTCTCCCATAAGCATGATTTGGACTCTGCCTCTCTTCACTTTAGTACTTCTCACACTCGCAGCTGCTCGACACCTCACCCACTAGCTCTATTCAGCCTCTGCCCACCATAGCACTTCCCACTCTCTCTGACAGGCATCCCCAATCCAATGCTATTTTTGACCTGTCCCCGGGCATGCAACTGGATTGGGCAGTTCTCTCCCTGCAGTTCGAGCCTTACTCCACCGGGTTGTCCCCAGGTTGTGTTCCTTCCCTCTCCTCACCCACTAGTTCCATGCTGCCCTACAGCACTGTTTACTCTCCTCCTGCCTGTTTCCTGACACACACACACACCTGGTTTGTTCACTGATCCTGCTCCCCTTAGTTACCTGTACCTGTAGTCTCCTCCCTCCTTGTTACCTTATTGGGTTTATGTATTTGAGTTGTAGTTGTAATCATGTTTGCTAGCTCTGTCTCTGTACCATGTCTATAGATTGTACTTCTGGCCCCACCAATGTATGGGTGAGTATGTCACTCTGTCTTTGCTCCATGTTCCTGTACTAAATTCTCTCTGGCCCACCTGTATTGTGGGCCTGTATACTACCTGACTATGTACCATGTTTTCTGTATTGTACCCTCCCTTCGCACCTGAAAATAGGCACTTGTCTACTGTGCCTACCTGGTTAATAAAACAAATAAATAAATAAATTCTAGTGCCATGCCCAGATTTTGAACTGCCATGCTGATTATTCTGTGCTGTGTGATATGGTTCTTGTGGCCCATGCTGCCCATTGGTGTTGAGTGGGGGTTGGACAGGGTGACCTCCTGCTTTCTTATTTATGGTATTTATTGTTTGGTAGGTAAATTTCTTGGTCTGGCAGTTGGACTGCCATGGGTGTTTTGGAGTGGGAGGCTGTAGCATTGTGATGTCAGAAAATGAATACTGAGGGTGCATTTCTTTAACCTGTATGTATGCGATATACCTGTGGCTTTAGTACTATTGAGATGTGCCATTTAGAAAACTCAAAGCAGATGCTGAGTAACTGTCCTTTTACTGGAGTGGTTGCTTTCATTTTCCAGTGCCAACTCTAAATAGTGCCAACATACATTGACAAATGGCATCAATACAGGTCTATGGAACACACACAGGCTTCATTTTCTGAGCCTCACAAAGGGGGCTCAGGTACTTTCATATTCTGTGGTTCTTGTTGCCCATTGGGGTCGAGCCGAACTATTGATTGACATGCCAGTGGTCAGAAGTACAGGTGAATAGACCTTGGTTTCTGTTATAAGTTATGATGATATACGGAAGTATAAGGAAACACAGAAGGAGCAGGACAGAGAGCTGTACCAGTTAAGGCAGAAAGAAGCAGGAGGGAAGTCAGAATAGCAAAGGCCCAAACTGAGGAAAAGATAGCCAACTCAGTTAAGAAGGGGATAAAACCTTTTATAGGTACATCAGCGGCGTGAAAGACAAAGGAGGGATAGTGAGGCTGAATAGAATGAGCGGTGGGTGGGCAGAGGGGACAGTGAAAAGCAGGAATACTGAATGAATATTTCTGCTCAGTATTCACAAAAGAGGAGGGAGAAGTGCCTAATCCAATTAACAGAAGCACTCTTGATAGGGGGTCGATCCCAGTCCTTTCACAGAAGAAAGAGTTCTGCAAGAACTCCTAAAACTGAAGGTGGACAAAGCAATGGGTCCTGATGGAATTCACCCAGAATTCTAAAAGAATTAAGAAAGGAACTAGTGAAACCACTGGCTACTCTTTTAATAAATCATGGGAGGATGGTGTGGTACCCGAGGACTGGAGGAAAGCGGATGTGATTCCCCTTCACAAAAGTGGGACCAAGACAGAGGCAGGAAACTACAGACCTGTCAGTCTGACCTCTGTGGTAGGGAAAGTGATGGAGTCACTTCTGAAGGAAAGAATAGTTGAGTACCTAGAGGTCAGTGGAGCACAGGATCCAAGCAGCATGGGTTCACAGCGGAAGGTCATGTCAGATGAATCTAATAGATTTCTTTGACTGGGTGACCAAGTAGTAGACCAGGGAGGGGCTGTGGACATTGCCTACCTAGACTTTAGAAGGCATTTGACACAGTCCCACACAAAGATTATTAGTCAAATTAACCAGCCTGGGGTGGGTCCCAGGGTGGTAGCCTAGGTAAAACATTGGCTGACAACAGGACACAGAAGGTAATTGTAAATGGAGTCCACTCTGAAGAAAGGGCAGTTACCAGTGGGCACCGCAGGGTTCAGATTGGTCCAGTCCTTTTAATGTCTTCACTCAGTGACATTGCAGAGGACTGGAAGGAAAGTATGCCTTTTGCAGATGACACAAAGATCTGCAACAGGGTTGATACACAAGGAGGTGTGAAAGGATGAAAAGGACTTGGCAAGGTTGGAGGAATGGTCAGACGTATGGCAGCTAAGATTCAATGCAAAAAGTGCAAAATAATGCACCTGGGAAACAAGAACCCAGGGAAGAATACACAATGGGTGGGAGGTAGTAACAACAACAAAACAGGAAAGGGACCTGGGGTAATCATATCAGATGACCTTAAGGTTAGCAAGCAATGTGAGAAGGCAGTAGGGAGGCCGGGGTATACTGGGATGTATAGGGAGAGGCATCAGCAGCAGAAAACAGGAAGTTGTTATTCCTCTGTACAGACAGTTGGTGAGACCCCATCTGGAATACTGTGTCCAGTTCTGGAGACCCCATCTCCGCAAGGACATAGACAGGATAGAGGCAGTCCAGAGGAGGGCAACTAAAATGGTGCAGGGTCTGTAAGAGAAGCCATTTGAGGAGAGACTAAAGGAGCTTAATATGTATACCCTTGAGGAAAAGAAGGGAGAGGGGACATGATAGAAACTTTCAAGTACCTCAAGGGAATCAACAAAGTCCAAGAGGGTAGCATCTTTCAGAAAAGACTTGCAAGAACAAGGGGACACAATTTAAAGATAGAAGGAGGGTGGTTCAGGGGCAATGTGAGGAAGTATTATTTCACAGAGAGGGTAGTGGATGCATGGAACAGCCTTCCTGAAGAAGTTATGGGGTCTAAAACTGTGGGAGAATTCAAGAATGCATGGGACAGACATAAGGCAATTCTGTGGGGGGTGGAGAAGATAGGCTGTTGGTTAACTAGGATCTGTGGCCTATCCTGTAGGTAGGAAATGGGCAGACTAGATGGGCCTAGTGGTCCTTATCTGCCATAAAAGTCTATGTTTCTATGTTTCTATGACCACAAACAGACAAAAGTTGCCAGCAAAAAAGGCAGTCCTTGTCTGTCTAGTTTGCTCCAGATTACAGCTCTCTCTTCAGCAGCTGCCCCACCCTTCCTCTGTCTTGTCTCACCTTTCTTGAAGCATTCCATTTTTACATGTCACCACCCTCTCTGTAAAGAAATGCCTCCACAACAAGTGATTTATCATTCTTCTTTGTCATTAAAGTGCACATCTCTGGTACAGCACTGCTTTCAGTTACTGCCAGTCAAGTGCTGTACTTGGAATGCTCTTTTAGACCACTGCGACCACACAGTACAGTGCTACAAACTGCATCTTCATGCTGTTGACAGCTTTCAGTACCCTTGTATGTGGACACTGGCAGTATATGATTGCTTGGCTCTCTCATGCATGTGTGTGCATGTGTGAATCATTCAAGCCCTGGTATTGTGTCATCAGGGAAGTAAGGAGTGCATAGGCACCTGGCAGGATGCAGATGCATATGTATAACATGCGGAGGCATATGTACCTGCCAGGTGCCAACACAATCCTTTACTGTCCCACTTACACAAAAATCCTCCCTATGCCTCTCTGTGCCCTTCTGCCCACTGACCCCACATGAAGTCCACTTAGAACAGTTTTCCAGGCTGTCACAGTAGGTTTAGACTACCTCCTGGCAGGTCTAGGTGGAGCCCTTGAGATTATGACTGCCACGGGTGACTTTTGGAATCAAAAATGAGAAACCTTGAAATAAAAACACACAACACACAGGCCACTGTCAAGTTTTAATTTATTAAACAGTAAAGTACAGCAACAATTTTGTAGCGCCTTTAAAGGTCAATTTCTGTTTATAACAAAGCGTAAACACTGGATTCACACTAGTTATATTTTTAGCTTTACTGCAATGTCACATTTAGGAATACAGAAACTGAGTACTGCTTAGTAGTAATTCAACTCTACTTCACTGGATAAAATGTTGAGGCACAGTCATTTGCTGCTCATTATGAACTTTCTAAATGTGTGAGGCATTGTGTTTTCTTAAAACTCATTAACAGTTGCTTATATGCACTAGAATTGGTAACAACACAATCAACTTAAAATATGGTGCTAACTGCTACTAAGTAATCCCTAAGGAGAAAAGCATTAACACATATGCATGATAGTATGCTGCATCTGCATCATGACCAATATCTTTCTGTACAAAGTGTTTCTGGAACTTAGCCCTATAGTTTGATTTTCATAGTGCAGGACATAGAGGATTGTGTATGTGCAAGCATACAACAAGGCAGTTGTGATCGAGAGTTTCCGTGGTAACAGAGACCTCGGGCGTGGCTGAGGTCCGTTACCACGAAACCTCAAGATCGCACAACTGTCTTGTTTGTGTATGCTTGCTCACACAATCTTTATAGTGTATGGGCAACCATACGCAGTACACGGGACAAGTTTTTTGTAAAAAAAAAGCTGGCTTACTTCAGTTTCTGCCCCCACGCTTTCGCTTCCGGCGTTGCCGTCGCCACTCAGTGCGCATGCGCAAATGTGTTCAATCTTGTTGTGCTGCACGGTGGCGTACCCGTGCAGCACAACAAGATCGTGACGTATCGAGTGTAGGAAAACAACGCTGTTCCAGGCATGGATTTCATGCGGAACAGCGTTCTACCATACGCTATATACCATTATCTTCTGGTTTCCATCCTGAAACTTTTCTGGCACAGTGAGTGAATAGCTAACTGGAAAAGCCGTGGTCTCTTATAACCAAACATGTAAGTTGAAATTATTTGCATGTGTATTAGAATTCCCAGCCCGCAAGATTTCCTGCTAGATTTCTAACTGGTTTTGTACTTGCCTTTCTAGGATAGAATCCAGACAGAAGAGAAAACTGTCTGGTGCCCAACAGAGGAAAGCTAAATGTGCCGGTAAGAGGAGACAGCACAGCTGTCTAAGGGTTTGGCCTCTTTTCTAATTCGGTAAGTGAAAACATGTAGTAGTAGTAAACCCTCACGTGTCTAACAGCATTAAGATGGCAGGTATAGTTGTGATATAACTAGTTCACCTCTGTGACTGTCTTTCTCTTGTAGGACTTTTGTTGCCATATTTTACACTAGCCCCCCATATTTTCAGTTTGACTTTTGTGTAATTGGCCATTAGTTTTTGTCAGCTTATGGTTTCATACCAGTAAGAGATAAATTAAAAGGCATCTTTCATGCTAATTACAACTTCTATGTCATTACATTTGTATGTGCTTTTTGCTGCAGTTCACATCACTGTTATTTAATTTCAGGCATGTTGAAAACCTGCATCTGCTGTGACACCAGTCGAGCACCTTGAAGGACCGTCCTCAGCTTGGTAAGCTATTGAGATACCAGCCATTAACATTCAAAGAAATGGCTGTTGTATTCATTACAGTATAATTAGTTTACAGCTGTGCATCTCTTCACTTCTAGGTCTTTATGTCCTTGTTAATAGTACACTAGAGCATTTCTTTTATTGTTCATTGCATTGTGCTTCTGTGTAATGTGCTATACTGTTTGGTAAGTTTATGGCCTAATACTGGTAAAAGGTATGATATAATAGGTGAAGTATGCTAATGATGACATTTTATAGCCCTTCACACACCTTTGTTCTACAGTGTATATCTAACACCGCTGTTTCATTTTAGCCACGTTGAAACACTTGCATCTGCTCTGACACCAGCACACCTCCATGAAGGACCATCCTCAACTCAGTAAGTAATTTTGATGTCCTGCTTTAACTGGTTAAAGCCCACGTGGAATAAGTGTATAGTCCCATAGTCCTCAGTGTTATACATCCAACCCCTTACAAGGGATGGAGGGTGGTGAGTGAGACTTGTGGATAACTCATCTGATACAGTTACCTATGAATGCCCAATGCCCTTATGTAAGTGTAATGAGAAGTCATAGGCTAGTGTGTCAAACGAGTTATCACATCCCTCCCCAACCCTTATGTCCGATTTATGCAACCAGTTCTTCACTAGTTTGCTTTATTTTCATTGTTGTAGAACAGCAGTCTTTTGAGGCAGCTATTGTAATTCATGTGTTTGGTGAGGACTTGTAATTTGTGTATCATGGTTCCATGCTTTGATGTTCTTTTGTGCCTGTGATTTAGTTCTGGAGTGTTAGTTGCTGGCTATGGAATTCTGAGTTGTGGTGCAGGCACCTGCTATGGTGTGTATAAAGTTGTCCGTCTTTTTTTTTTTCAGTTCGTAGAATGGTATGTAATGATTGGTGCTTTTCATTTATTTTGGTATTCACTTCAGGACCCTGTGTGAAGTCGCCCAGCTACCATCGCCGAGGTAGACCACACATCAGCTGGGTCCAGAATACAAATTGTGCCTGCCCTACAATTGTTTACTATTATATAGGGTGCATTGGTCACAAATTGGCAAGTGACAGAGTACCCTGTTGAGTGAACAGTGTTTTGTAGGCATTGAAAGTGACAATATCATTCCTCTAATGTTACTTTTTCTTTTATCTTGTTTTCATTATAGGCAAGTCCTTGGCAATGAATCCGAATCTGCTGTGGCAGCTCAAGTTTATGTCCCTGAAAAGCCAATTGAAATTTCTGCAGTTGGAGCCTTAAATATTGATACTGCAGCAGGACCTGTACCTGGACAGCATCTTTGGGTGAAGAACCTGTTACACCACAGAGCAGCAAGACAGAGAGCCATTTAAGAGGAGATCTGCAAGTGCACGATGAAGGAGACATTGGGTTCTATGACCACCAGACACTGACAGAAGTGCAAAAAGATCATCTTAACAAGCCAATGGCAACCACCGCAAAACTTCCAGTTTCGAAACGAATGATGAAATCTTGCAGTGGCCAGCAGCAGCAGTATCGGCGTTTCAATCCTCAGCTTCTGCGAGTACAATTTTGCACGATACTCCAAGCATCTGGATGCAGTCTTTGTGGACCATGTTTTGTGTTTAACACCTGCAAGGAAATGGTGTTGGTATCTATACCAATGATGGACTGGTCAAATGGGGAAAAGATTCTAGACAGGCACAGCAATTCAAAAGAACATGAGAATGCCACTGCAAGGGCAGAAGCATTTGTAAGTGTATGTGATGGAAGACAGACAACGGCTTATCAGTGCCTTTTAAAGCAGGATCAGAAAACAACTGAACGAGCAAGGCATGCTCTGCACGCATTATGAACATCATTCTCCTTTGTGGAAGGAAAATATAGTACTGAGAGGAAGGCTTCCAACTACTGGAAAGTTCAATGCACTTCTGCAATACACAGCTGAGTTGGACACTCTCTCAAAGAACACCTGGATTGTGCACCACGGAACGCATAGTATACTTCGCACAAATTCAGAATGAGTTGATACAGTTGATGGGTCAACAGATTCAAAGAACAATTCTGGCACAGGTCAAAGCGGCAAAATTCTTCAGCTTGATTGCAGATGGGACCACTGATATTGCCACAAAAGAGCAGATAACCTTTGCGTGCGATACGTTCATTGAACTGAAAATGGAGCTGTGCAACTGCGAGAAGATTTCATCGAGTTTTGGAAGCCTTCCAGACAACTGGACAAGCACTTGCAGAACTGTTCTTTCAAAGACTTACTGCTTGGGGTATTGATAAGGAATACATGAGGGGCCAAGGCTACGATCGAGGCAGCAACATGAGTGGCCAATTTAATGGAGTGCAAGCCAGAATACGTGCAGTCCTTCCTGAAGCTACCTACAGTGCCTGCAAAGCACATAATTTGAACACTGCAATTGTTCACTCCTGTAAAACACGCCAGATTTCAAATATGTTTGACACATGCAGAAAAGTAATTGCAACACTGAAATCCTCCGCCAAGCACAGCAATGTGTATCTGACAGAACTGAAAGAATTCACAAACTTGCCATGTGACTGGGAAGATGAGGAGGAGGAAGACCTGCAGTACAGTCTTGCCTGCCCTAGGGAATACAGGATGGATGAGCCAAGCAGATTCACTTAGATGTTTCAAAGCAAAATATCTTGTGATAGTCAGCACCTTGGAGAAAGTTGCCGATTTTGATGAGGATGCCGACAGATTTAAATTTTCCATCACGAAATTTGATTTCCTGTTGTTTGGTGTCTATGGAAGCAATTCTGAACGTACTCAAACCTCTTCATCTGTACCTGCAACGTGAGGATATTGACTTGATTCAGGCATGTGAAGAAGCAAATGTTGTGGTTCAGACACTTCAAGCATGAGAGAAGATGCGATACCAGATTTTGTGCTCTGTATGATGAGGTGAAACAGCTAGCAAGTTGTGCATTTGTTGAAGAATCCATGCCAAGACTATGTGGACGACAAACGAGAGGAACAATATTGCTGCATCGGATCCACAGGAATACCACAGAAGAAACATCTTCATTCCTTTCCTGGACCACATTATTTCAGAGCTGTCGGAACAGCTGATTGAATGCCGCCCATGTTTTCTCGCAGTACTTGATGCCACATAAACTACATGCTATGGACTCTGAAGAAATGGTGACTGCTGTGTACAATGCATACAAGGGTGACCTCTCCAGCCTGGACAGCTTTAGAGCAGAACTGCAGAGATGGAAAACTAAGTGGATGTCTGTCCCAAAAGAAAAACAGCCAAACAGCATCATCTCTACATTATCTGTGGTAAATCCTGCATTCTACCCAGATATTAACACAGCTCTTTGTGTTTTGGCCACAGTGCCAGTCAGCGTTCTACAGCAGAGAGATCATTTAGTGCACTGCGAAGAATAAAGACCTGGATATGGAACAGTATGGGTGAAAGTCGACTGACCGGTTTAGCACTGCTGCATCTACATCACGATATCCCAGTCAACGTGGAGCAAGTACTGAAGGATTTCACCCATGCAATGATCTTCGATTAACTTTGTAACAAGGTGACCTCTGCCAGCGGAGCTTGTTTTACTGTCTGTGCTGTGGTTTGATGTACTGCTTGGTTTCTGCTGTATTTGGTAAATTTAGAAGAAATGTATTATACATTCTTCTACTGACGGAGTGGTTATTTGGCTGTGTATGAGTGAGTATACTAATTCTGATTACGGGTCAACTTTTTGTGTCTTGTTTTGTTAGATTTGTTGCCCATTCTAAATGAAACACTCAATTTACACAATTTGCAATTTTAAACTGGAAATGTACACAATTCTGTAAGGTATGGGACTAGTTTGTACTAGCACACTGCTGTGGTTATATTACCATTTTGTTGAGTGGGTAATTTTAGTTACTTTGGGTATGAGTGGGCTTTTGGTTGGTGTCAGGCTGTGCATTCTTTTGTGTTTATTCTGTTGGTGTTGCATCTTGGCATGTTTCATAGTTCTATTTTACATTGTAAATGCTGAAGTAACAAAGTCTGAGGTACTGGGCTAGTTGGTGTGAATGGTTTAGGTGGTTAAGGTGATTGGTTTTGGTTTTCTGGTTTAGGTTCAGAGCATCATCTAAGCTTACTCAACCATCTTATATGGTAAGTAATAAAAAAGTTACTGTCATTTTCATGTAATTGGTAAGGGTACACTGCTGATGGATGTTACCATTGAGTTTGATTTGACTACTTGACTTCTTTTGGTGAGGTGATTCAGCTTGAGTGAGTGGATAGAGTGTATGCGCACAGGCACTGGTATGAATGGACCTCTGTGGAACTGGCTACCTTGATGTGGTACAGAGGCTTGTCACAATGCAATATTGTAACCAAAAGCCAGTCTTGTTGCCGTGTATGTAATACTGAGCCTTGTCACAATGCTACATTGTAACCAAAAGCCAGTCTGTGAGTCTGACACCAAGTGTGATGGGGGTGTATAAGAATAAGAGTGTGGACTGGGGGCGGGCTCGAGTGGACCAGGGGTGGGGCCTGAGTGTGGACTGGGGGCGGGCTTGACATGAGGGGGTGCAGTGTGGCTACTCTGTGTACAAATTTTAAATCCCTAGCTACACCCCTGCTTCATCAAAACTGCCTGTGCTAACTGGGTGGCTATTGCTATGCACACCAAGCTCCATGAAAGTATGCCCCAAATCCAAAGCCTCCTGATGCATGCAAGTAGAGCTCCAGTTCTTGGTTAGTTGTGACCATTGGCAAAATGTTTACCCTATTAAAACAGTTCAGAAAAGCCAACAACACTGCCACATCCTATCTCATGCTCTTGGTAACCTGCAGTCTGTAGAGAGGTTTCTGGTTCCCAAAACTTAACTTTGCTATGTAACTCAGGAAGGTTCTGCCTATACAAATTATTTTACATGCAAAGATGAGGTGACTGAGCAACCACTGGAGCTCCAGCCTTGTTATCATGCATGCCTTCACCACGCTGGTCAAGAACTACCACAGGGCCTGGATTTTCTCTGCTGGTAGGTGAAACTTGGTGGCCTGGGTATCAATCTGAATGTCCAGAAAAGGTAAAGTTGTACATGGCTCCTCAGTCTTAGCCCAAGTGAGCAGCACCCCAAAGTCTAAAAACACCTCCTGGAACACCTTCAGAAGGTGCTCACATTCTTCAGTTCTATGTCTTCCTATGAACAGAAAGTCATGCAGGAAGTAGACCACCTGAGTCCATCCCACTTTGTTTACTACTACCCAATGCAAAAAGTAATGAACTGCTGAAGCATGGCACACACTACTGTGCACACCACTACCATGCACTTTTCTACCTAGTACTTGCCCTTGAGCTTCATCCCCAAAGTTCCCTGTCATCTGCATACACTAGAAATAGCCACAATGCAGAGTCAGTGGTCACCTTTGCCAAAAAGTTAACTTGTCCTGCTGCCCTCACAATCTCAACTGCTCTGTCAAACAATGCATAGGACACTGCCAAGTAACAAGGGTCCATATGGTTGCTGACAGAATCCTCTCTGCATCAGATAGGTGTTTTGTCATCCTGAACTCACTTGGGACCTTTTTGGGGACCATAACAACAGGGACACTCACAAGCATGGTGAAGACAACAAAGGAGTCTCACACTTACTGTACAATACCTGAAGAAATATATGACTCAAAAAATAGAAGTAAGAAAGATAACAGAAACAGCAACAGAAAGTGAAGCAGGGAGAAAACAACAAGGGAGCCAGCAATAGAAATGGGCAAACATCAAGAAAACATTAAATGTGGTAAATATTTCAAACCACAGTCTATCAGAAAATTAACTGTTGCTGCTGAAAAAATGTGTTTTGTTTCTTCTCACAAATAATTTGTATCACTTTGATGTATATAGCAGATATTCACAAACTTCCTGGAAAACTGAATTTTGCAATCATTTTGACAAACATATTCCTACAGTAGGTCTAATATACAGCAGGTAAATCAAGTGGATATACAGTTTAAGGTGAAATCTACTTTCCCTCAAACTCCCCACTGTGAAGGCCTTTGAGCAAGTTTGTGAAAGGAACTTAGGTGCTATTTACTAGGGAAATCAGTGTGCCTATGTCAATACCAGCCAAAAGGACAGGCAAGCCATAGGTTGTCTGAAAAGAAATGCCCATAACACTATAAAATCTGCCAAGAAATGGGACTCTATAGTAGTAATGGACATCAGCAATCATGAAGCTGAAGTTTGGCACCAGTTTAACAATCATAAAGTGTTGCAAAAATGTAATGGTTATACCACTGAACAATTAAAACACAAAGTACTGATGCCTTCTTCCAGGCAGCATGTGACAGAGGTGTGATAAGCAGAGATCAAAATTATTTGTGGAGCATCAGTATGGGCCACCATGTATAATCTTCTGAAGATATGGAAGTGCCTTATCAACTCCCTCCCCACCCTCACCGTCATCCAATAATATTCAATATCAAAGTCTCTCTCAAACTCTGTCAAAATTTGTAGGTATTTTGAACTGCAACCAGATGGCATCCTGGTCAGCCTTGATGTGGAGGAATTGTATACTGATGACCCACACGAGGGTGGCCTGGAGGCTATTTATAACAAACAGGAGACAAAGAGGGAGTTTAGTTCATCCTGGTAAAATGTTAGGATTATATTTTGGTGTTTGACTATTTCATTTTCTTAGGGAATCACTTTTGCAGGTCCATGGCACTGCCATCAGGGCTTTGTTTACACCCAGCTATGACAACCTCTACCTAGGGCTCTGAGAGAGAGGGCTATCCAATACCTTACCTGAACCCCTTTTTCGGTCTCACTGACATCTACCATTGATATATTGATGATCTTTCATTGTATGGAATAGTAGCCCAGATAAACTTCAGTAACTTGTGAATTATCTAGAAAGATCCAATCAGTACTTGCAATTTACTACAAAGTATGATAAGCAGAAAAATCAGCTTTTTAGACCTAGTAACAGTAGAGGGAATGAGGGACAGCAGATACTGACCTATAGGGGAAAACACATTTAAAATTCAATGTGGTTAGCCTCCAGCTGTCATCCCACTCAGTTGATTTATAAAATATCATGGAGCCAGTTTTTGTAGGTCAGACAAAATTATAGCTGGGATGATTGCTATGAGACCAGGGCAGCATGAATTACCAACAGATTCTTGGAAAGAGGATACAGGACTGAAACTATGACAGAGACATAAATCTGGGGTAGACAACAGGATCATGCAAACCTGTTAACACTCAGGGATAGAAGCAGGACCAGTCACCATCAGACAACACAAAGTTTATTACAACTTATAACTCCCTGGTTAGAGGCATATGTGACAATCTATATAAAGTTGGCATATAATTTAAGCATATGCCATTCTAGGGAAAAGTGCTCCAGATTCCCCACTGGTGAACTATAAAATAGCAAAGCATCAAGGACACCTATAGTCTAGTCACTCCAACCAATGCAACAACAGAGAGGTCAGCTCCTTATAGCCACTGCAAATTTTACAAACATTAAAAGAAACAAAACATTTAAAAGTGTTGCCACTGGAAAGCACTTTGCAGTTCACCAGTTGATAACCTGTGACACATCAGGTGTAATTTACCTAGCAGGCTGTGAATGTGGGGCCTTTTATATGGGCAAGACAATCAGTCCACTGAAGCAAAGTGTGGAGGAATATGTTTGCGACATCCAGTCAGAGGATGTGAAAAAACCTTGGAAGCACATAAAAATGTATTTAGGGCAGGGCACTCATTCATGGTTGCCACAGATTGGGTTTGTGCTCCAGGAGGGAATGGGTGCTCACTAAAGTTTGCTGCATTAAAACCAAAAGACAGGAATTTAGTAGGTCTTACAAAACCCATGGATTTATTGGACCTACAGAGGAAAGATAGTTGTTGCTCCAATGTGGAAATTGTGTCCACATTGAGCAACATCATCTGCACTTTTGCTTACATAAGAATCAAATAAATCCACAGCTTTTGCAAGATCTGCTCTTGTGCCTGTCTTTTTCTTTTGCATTGATTCATGAACTTTTCAGGGATTGAACAGTCAGCCTAGGTTCAGCCCTTCATATAACTCCTTTTGGATGTATTTTACATCCATAATTTAGCTCATAAAGTCCAAAATGTAGTCTCTGAGTCATTGACATCCAGCAACATTTCCATTGCTTAAGGCTGACGTGTGTTTTCATGCTGTGGACATCATGTCTTTATGTTTTTTTTTCACTCCTGTGTTGAGGGCTGCCAATTACCATGGGTTGCCATGGTAGTCATTTTTTCTTTTCCAAATGCTGGCACCAACCCCACCCCCAAATTGTCGTCCATTACATTCGATCTGTGCATGTGTATGCACAGTCCGCTTTAACACCTAAGCCTTCAGTCATTGTGACTGTGAGTAGGTGATCAAAGTGAGTAGATGAGTGACTAACAAGTCAGACCCACACTGTAAATTTAGAAGCTACATAGTGTGGACTTGGAGCCAGCAAGGCCAGCAGTGATTAAAATCCACTAACTGATTTGAGAGGAATAACCTATGGACACATGGCAAGCTTACTCCACTGCTTGTGCCAGCTCCAGTTGTCAGTTGACTCAATGATCCAGAGGGAGCAGAGGCCCAAGGACCACATGTGCGGACACTGTGGTCCACCTGTGGCCTGGTGCGGTCATAGTGTGGTCATAGTCAGATTGGAGAGAAGATGAGACTGGGAACCAGAAGAGCCTGAGGTGAGGTCAGTCATGAAATGGTCATAACTGGAAGGAAGGTGGGCAGTGGTTGAGTGGAGGTGTCTCTGAAGGAAGCCAGTAATATGCCCCAAACTTAAGAACTAATGAAAAGAAACATTTCTGTAGAGTAGCCAGCTACTTTTTCCAAGGTAAAACTAGCAGCCACTTTAATAGGAGCACCTTCTTCCTGGGAGCTGAGTACCTTAGTACCTTTAACTTGCTTCTGTTTCCCTGAGCCAGTTCCAGAGCAGGATGTCTACACCTAAATGTGAAAAAAACTGCTTTCCCAATTGGCAGCAGACTTGTTCCACCATACAGCTAGGCCTGTCTCAAGGTACTGGCTCTCAGCAATGAGCAGGTGGCTAGATGCTGTATTAATGATTCCAGTGGAGTGTCTGCTAACAGGAGGATCAAAGCTCTGAGAGAATAAAATGACCAATGTAATAGCAAAGAAGTCATTCAATTTTATTACGAGGGCTGTGATGGATAAGAAGACCATTGAGTGCATCTGGTCGGGGCCATGAACAGTGTACACTGGACATAGAAACATAGACACATAGACTTTGACAGCAGATAAGGACCACTTGGCCCACCTAGACTGCCCATTTCCCTACCTATGGGATAAGTTGCATATTCTAGTTAACCAATAGCCTACTTCCTGCAACCCCCACTATAATTGCCTTATGTCTGTCCCATGCATGTTTGAATTCCCCCACTGTTTTAGACCCCACAACCTCTCCAGTAAGGTGGTTCCATGCATCCACCACTCTCTCCTTGAAAAAGAATTTCCTCACATTACCCCTGAGCCATCCCTTCTAACTTTAAATTGTGCCCTTGTTCTTACACATCTCTTTTTCTGAAAGATGCTACCCTCCTGACTTTGTTGATTCCCTTGAGGTACTTAAAAGTTTCTATCATGTCCCCACTGTCCCTTCTTCTTCATCAAGGGTATACATATTAAGCTCTCTCAGTCTCTCTTCATATGGTTTCTGATGTAGACCCTGCTCCATTTTAGTTGCCCTCCTCTGGACTGCTTCCATCCTGTCTATGTCCTTGCATAGATGAGGTCTCCAAACTGCACGCAGTACTCCAGATGGGGTCTCACCAACTGTCTGTATAGAGGGATAACCACTTCCCTTTCTACTTGTGATGCCCTTCCTATGCATCCCAGTATGCCCCTGGCTCTCCTTACTGACTTCTCACATTGCTTACCCACCTTTGGGTCATCTGATATGACTACACCAGATCCCTTTCCATTATTGTTGTCGTTAGTACCTCCTGCTATTGTGTACTCTTCTCCTGGATTTTTATTTCCCAGGTGCATTACTTTGCACTTCTTTGCATTGAATCTAAGTTGCTATATGTCTGACCATTCCTTCAACCTTGCCAAGTCCCTTCTCATCCTTTCTACCCCCAACATACAGACAATAAGCAAACTCTGGCCTAACTGATCAGTTTTGGAATTAGAGGAAGAACATGTTTTGGGGTCAGTCTGAAGCCTTTTTAATTTTCTTACTAATACAGTAAATTGATTTGGGACTTTTCTGTAAGCCCCCAGATTTTGGAGATAAACTTTGCTGATTTTTCTTTCACATTCAGGCTGGTTGTGTCTGGATTGGTGTACACTGTCCAGTTTAGAGCAGGATCATCTAGTTTTATGGTCCTTATCCTGATCTCTGGTATTCATGAGAGGTACTCTGCTTTTCGAGCTGTGCTTAGAGTGGTCATACACTTAAAAAGATGCTATCAATTTAACTATTTCATTGTTTTAGCTGCTGCATGTCCAGGTCACACACAAGAGTCTGATATCATACAGATGTTTGCTTGTAAACCAGCTAATCAGGGAACTGAAAAGTATAGTGTTTTTAGTATTGATTTTTATAGCTTTTAATGACATTTGAGGTGGTGAATCTTATTCATCAACCGTGAAAAGGGAAAGTTAGGAGTCTGGCTTGTTTATCCAATTTTGCTTTATCCAAATGTGACAACTCTATCCCCAGTGTGATTTGCAGCCTATGTTTGCCTTTTAGCTGTTAAGACTGTGGGAGTGGTACTCTAATGGCCAGGGCTCAAAAGGTTTTCACAAAACAAAGATGTCATCTGCAAACTCAGGATGCAGTTATTTTAAATACATAGAAACATTTTATGTATGTATTTATTTTGACTTTTGGTTTGGAAAGTACACTGAGCTGCAGCTCATTCACAGGTGTACCCTGGGAGCACAGGGAGTTAAATGACTAACTCAGGGTCACACTGTATGCAGGTGACAGTTGTGAGTGTCAAACCCAGGTCTACTGGGTTTCCAGTAGGGCTGTGCGAATACCTTTTCTGAATATTTGGCCGAATATTTGGTATTCGGGTACCAGGTATTCGGTATTCATTCAGAAAAGGTGTTTTCTTAAGGAAACTTTAAAAACACTTTAACAACACCATTAATCAACCATTGAACCTGGTGTACCATATACACCTCAATGACACTTCAACCAATCGACAAAGAGCTCTCACTATTGCAACACAAGCTACATGCGCACACTTGATCCACCACACCACACACACATAGCACTCAAAACAATATCAAATATTGCACTGGGTCAGCACTGGAGGATGTTCATGGTCACAGACATGGGGTAGATGGTACTTTGGCCATGGCCATAGCAATAGTGGTAACAGTGGCTGCTGTAGTGGTGACAGCTGAAAGGGTGGCTGCTGCAAGAATAGCACTGGTGGTGGTGGGAAGCACACTGGCTGTGGATGAAGCAGCCATACTGATAGCAGTGGAACACTGGTGCTGGTGTCTGCTGCTTCCTGCACAAAGCATGTATGCTCTAATTCCCTCCTGTTATTGCACAAAAGGATGTGACAGTGAACTTACAGGTGGAACAGGTGGTGACACCAGTACTAGTAGTACTGCTGGTAATAGTAGTACTATTCCCAGTGCTACAAGAACTATAAGGCTTGCTTGGGAAGAAAAATATTTGAGCCTGTCGAATAAAGAGAGACACCTGTCTGTCATTGTCTATGTAGTCTATCCACTACCTTCTCTGGAATTGTATTATGTATCAATAATATTCAGTGGAGCAAGACACGATGCAATTCAATACTTTGCAGTAAATGACATGTCAAAATACTGGATGAAAAGAGGGCTTAATTGCAATTGAATTTCACTGCTCCTTGCAACACACTGCATCATTTTGCAGTACGTTTGCAAGATACTGCACTGCATACTGTCTGGTGCCACTGTATGAAAAATGCTTTATAATCTTGATGCAGTGGTGCGTGTTAGTTTTGGATTGTTTTGTTACAAGGGCATCTCAGTCTCATTTATTATAATGTCACTTATTTATGGTGTGTGTTTCTTTAGGTAATATAGCATAGTGGGTTAAGGCTCTGAGCTGCAGATCTGGAGACCTGGATTTGAATCCCACAACCACCTAGGTGCATACTGTGTGATCCTGAACAAGTCACTTAACTTCCTTGTGCTTCCAGGTTGCAACTGGAAACAAGCTTTGGCTTAGTGTGCTACTCCTTGTTAAACAATGTTCCTTTCCCTTCCCTTTCAGGGTTGTATATTCATAGTGTGTTTGTATGTTCGCACATCCCCCCTGACAAAGATCAGATTCTGGTCAAAGCACCAGGGCTCTATTGGCATCCTACAGCCTTAGCACAAAATGATATGTTACAACTTTATGCTCCTGCTCTTAACTGTATTTTGTTACTGCACCCCAGTGCTTCCTTTGTTCTGCATAGATTGTTTGGGGTTTTGGTGGCCTAGGGACAACACGCAGTGTTGTACATTTGTGGGTCTCACCATCCTGTCCCTGACCACTTGAGGCCAGTGGTGCAGATGCTTTAATGGGGCTAGACCTAGCATGTTTGCAAAGTTGCTAAAGACATAATGGATCAGGTCACTAGTGGTTACTGTGTAAAACACAAACTATTACTGCATAGTGCCTGTGTGTGATGCTTTACTTAGTGTTGTGAACTACAATAATATGCCAACCTTACCAGTTATACTTGTATCACAAAAATGCAGCAGCAAATAAAAACACTGCTACTTAGAAGGGGGAAGAAAAGGCAACCTTTCTAGTCAAAAATGGAACCGAGCAATTAACTGACAGATGACATACAGTCAACTCAGTGAGACAAGCCTGCCCACTAATTGCAATGGTTTAATTAACAAAATAACAACAAACAAACAAAAATGCATCTGCACAGCTGTGCACACACAAGGCACAGACTCGGGGGTATATTTCACATTCACAGGATAATTGTTTGCAGTGGGCTATGAAGTGTGGGGTAGTCAGCAAACACACTCCTCATGTGCACAAGGATCCGAGCCTGAAACCAGAGGACTAACTATTATAATTCAGTGAGTCAAGCCTGACTGGCTTAGAACTGAAGAAGTTTATTTCAAAATCTGTGTGTACACGTGGGGCCCAGCCTTATAAAAAATATATTAAGAAAGCACATGTAGGGCAAAGCCTCACAAAATCAAATATTTTACATATACAGCTAATCATGAGCAGTGATCTGCACGAGGGGTGTTAGCAGACACCCTCATCAGTCATGCAGGGAACCAAGCAACAGCAACAAACAAAACACAAAAATAAAATGTGCTTCACCCAAAAAATCACATTGGAGCTATGTCAGAGAGCAGCATAGAAGGGATGTTAGCAGACAGCCTTCCTAGTCCCTGTAACTGAGTACAGCAATAAGGACAACAATATCTGTCAGAAAACCAAATAGAGCTTTCCTGACACTGATTAAACAAATTATACTGACCCAAAAAGCCTGTGAAGCAAAAATATATATTTTAGCAAGTTTAAGGTCTCAGAAGTACTGTAGAGCAGCTCTCAGAAACAACTGTCTCCTGTCTTCTACCAGCTCAGAGTGAAAAGTCACATGGTATGCTTGCCTTTGAGCTCCAGAAACAGCTTTGATTGGCCAACAAAGCTTTGTGAGACTTGAAATCTCACCGAATAGTGAACTATTCGGAAAAATGCATCCAAATATCTGGGAAGCCTACTATTTGTAGTATTCAGAAAATACTATTCAGCTCATGCACAGCCTTACTTTCTAGGTTCACAGATTGCTACTCAGACCTCTATTAGATGACAATATGCAGAAAAGTACCATAGGTCTATCTAGTCTGCTTATGACCTACCAACTTCTGCTCCAGCCTACTGCTGGTGAGCTTAGTCTGAGCCCCTATAAACAGCTCAGTTTGCTTTGCAGGTTTATCCCTTCCACCTCCCTCCTCACCCCCACTGTCTCAGATCCTTATATCTGTCCCACCTCACCTTGAATCCTTCACACTCTCTGCATGATCACTCACTGCCCTTAGCAAGTTATGCCACTTGTTCACCACCCTGTCTGTGAAGACCTATTTCTATGCTTCTCACATGATCTTGCCTACAGTAAGTTTGTACCCATGCCCTGTTGGTCCCTTTTCTTCATTTGAATAGTTGCTGACAGGTCATGTTGTTCTAATAGTGAGCCAGGCCAGCAGGGATCTCCAGCTGCAGGCAATGCAGCTGTAAAATAACAATTGCTGCTGCCAGCAAATTACAATTAAGAAGTGCATGCCTGTGGAGAATGGAGGGCAGCCTCACAGGCTGCAGCCAACTGTCTAAGACACCCGGCCACAGCCAGCCCAGTCATTGACAACTCAATGTTGCTAAATCTTGTTCTGCAATCTGACTCGTCCACAGTCTTCACCTGAAAGATAAAAAGGTATTTATTTTATTTTGCTATTATATAGACACTATCTGTGATGGAGTGTGATGTGATATGTATCTGTCTAGTGCCTAGTGGTGAGGTAACACTGACTCAGTCTCTACACAAAAATTATCTTGCTAGGCCCAGGCAGAAAAGGTATGGTATTGGGACTGGGAGCGGGTAGGGGGAGGGACTGAGTTGTTAAGCAAATGGTATGAAGGAAGTGTATTGATGATGTGGTGTGTCAGTGTGATATCAGCGCACAGTCACTATGTGTCAGTAAAGTTATTCATCATCATTGAGTGAATAAGTGATAGTTTGTGTCATACAATGTCTGCATCTGCAAGATCAACCTGTCCTGCCCTGCTACATGTATTAGTATTTCACTTGCATGTTACTGTGTAATTTGCACCTATTAAGTACATTTTAAATCCCTTTAACTGCCTTCAGCCAGTGAGATATTCAAAAGATCAGAAAGTAATAGTAATCAGAGTCCACTCTGAAGAAAGTGAGGTTACTAGTGGGGTACATGAGGTTCAGTACTTGGGCCAGTCGTCTTTAATGTCTTTATAAGTGAGCAGAGGGACAGGAAAGAAAGTATCCTCTTTCAGATGACACAAGATCTGCAACAGAGTTGATACACAAG
Organism: Neoceratodus forsteri; assembly: GCA_016271365.2. Lineage (NCBI taxonomy): Eukaryota > Metazoa > Chordata > Ceratodontiformes > Ceratodontidae > Neoceratodus > Neoceratodus forsteri. Next base: position 425,277,785 of record CM057451.1, read on the forward strand.
GGGGAATGAAAAGGATGAGAAGGGACTGGGAGGTTGGAGGAATGGTCAAAAGTATGGCAGCTAAGATTCATTGTAAAGAAGTGCAAAGTAATGACCTAGGAAACAAAACCCAGGGAAGAGTACACAATGGGGAGAAGGTACTAACAACAACAAAATGGAAAGGGGCCTGGGGGTAGTCATATCAGATGACCTAAAGGTAGACAGGCAATGTGAGAAGGCAGTAAGGAGGGCTGGGGGATACTGGGATGCATAGGGAAAGGCATTACTAGTAGAAAACAGGACATTTTCATCCCTCTGTACAGACAGTACTGTGTGCAGTTCTGGAGACCCCATCCCGCAAGGACATAGACAGGAGGTAGGCAGTCCTGAGGAGGGAACTAAAATGGTGCAGGGTCTACACCAGAATCCATAAGAAAAGAATCTAAAGAAGCTTAATATGTATACCCTCAAGGAAAGGAGGGAGAAGGAGTACATGATATAAACTTTCAAGTACCTCAACAGAATCAGCAAAGTCCAAGAGGGTAGCATCTTTCAGAAAAGAGATGTGCGAAGAAGAAGGGGGACAATTTGAAGATAGAGGGGTGACGGCTCAGGGGCAATGTGAGGAAGTATTTTTTCACAGAAAGTGAGGTGGATGCATGGAACGTCCTCCTGAATAGGTCATGGGGTCAAAACAGTGGGGAATTCAAGAATGCTTGGGACAGACATAAGGCAATTATTGTTGGGGTAGGAGGAAGAAGGCTGTTGGTTACCTAGATCTGCAGCTTATCCAATAGATAGAGAAATGGGCAGACTGGTGGGCCAAGCAGTCCTTATCTGCCATCAAAGTCTATGTTTTTGTTTCTATGCCAATGAGTTGACTTCAAGCACTACAGTGCTTGGAGTATTTTGACTGCCAAATGGGTCAACTGGAATTATTTTGACTTCCAAAAAATTGAAAGCTGGAGTATTTTGACTCCAATAAAACTGAAATGACTTCCAAATTTCAGCCAATGGAAGTTTTTGATTTCTACCCAAAAAGCAAATATCTGAAGCCCTGACTAGGTTTGAGTGGTGGAGATTTAAAGCAGCACTCGCAGAAAGGAAGCTTTTGGATGTTTTCTGTAGGTAGTCTGGAAGCCCCCAGCGAAATGATAGATTTGAAGTATCAGCCATCCTGCAGAATCATTAGTACCATGTTGGTTATTCCATTATGTTAAGAACTGTTCTTTGCCGGAGGCTTGGCCAAGTGGGAGAAGAAGGCAGATGCCTAAAGGCATATCTCCACAAAGGTACTCAGGATCCTTTCTAGAGTGGTGGCAACAATTTTATTTTGATGAGTACCTATCAGGAAATGTAAGTCGCCAACTCAGACTATGTCAAAACCACAAAAAAGCAATCTCAGCTGTCATTTTGTGTACCAGTGAAGCAATTGAACCCTCAAGACTGAACAAGGGATGGGAATGTGGCCACAGCACAGGAAGCCCCCACTCCACAGAACAGGACCTGAAGGAGACTCTTGAAAGCCCTAATAACAACAATGTGATCAGAAATGCTGGTGGGATTTACTAACTTGAATGTACAACTTACCCACATCCAGTCAATCATGGAAACACTCAGCACAGCTTCAATGAGCCATGCTGCCATACTGATGGAGATCAAGACCTGCATGAGTTCAGCCATGAGCACGCTTGATGGCTGGGATGCAGAGAAACCTGACTGCAAGATCTGATAACACAGCTTCAAGGTGCATTAACGGCAAAGAGAACAGGTTGAGGAGATGTAACATATGTATAATTTGTCTCCCGGAGGACCTTGAGGGATACAAGCAGGAGGGGTTCATTGCAAAGTGTTTACTTGAACACCTTGAACTGGGGAGACCGGTCGAACGTTTGAAGTTGTGAGGGCTCACCTCACACCAGGGAGTGCCAAGATCAGGAGACTTGCAGTGATATTACCTTGCATGGTTCCACAGATACCAAGATAAGGAGGCAGTACTGAGTGCAGTGAGAGCAAAGGCCTGGTTCAGGATGGGAAGTCAGAACCTTAGTTTTGCAGACTACAGCAGGAGCTGCAGCATCAGAGACAACAATTCTTGGAGGTGAAAGTGAAACTCTGCTGGCTGGGGTGACAACACAACCACATGAACTCCTCCAATCTCAGAATCTTGAGAGGGGCAACAACCCAGAACATTCACCTGCTCAGTGGAAGCACATGACTTTATTCATTGGGAGGAGGAAATGATCAGGAAGATTATCCCCGAGAGCAACAGCTTCAGTGAAGTGAGCTTATACTACCTGCAACTGCAGCTGAGGTATTTGTGTCTTTTGTTTCATTATGCAGTCTCCTAGGGCCCTTGCCCTCTGTCCCTACCCTGTTCCTGATGAGCAGCCAGACAAACTGTAGTTACCTCATGAGGATGACTGAGCACTGTCAGAATCATTGTGAATAGTAGGGATACATAGGCCATGTGTTGTCTAAGCTACTTTGGCATAGAGCTGATCTCCAGCTCAAATGCATTTCTATTTGCTGTGCTCTGAATGTTTCCCCTGACCTGGTAACTAATCACTGTTTTCAATATTCTAGGGTTTCTTTTCATCTAATATCTGGCCTGAGAGGGACAGAGCAAAGTAGCATGGCTATGGGGTGGGGCTCGGAAGATACTGCTGACTGTGAGAGCTGGTCAGGAGTGGTGAGGCTACCATCTCTCATCGTGGCTGAGCTCAAACTCTACTGAAGAAATTCAGTGTTAATTCTGTTATATGTAGACTCCCTATTAGCACTCATCACATGATTTACCTGGTCAGGAAGGCGTTCATAGCCCTCTCCCCCCAAGACGCTGCACCAGGTTGTACAACTCCCTGACCTTGAATCTCCTGGCGGACCTGAGAAGGGTAAACTGGTCCAGATCACCGAGGCATCTTCCATAGATGATGCCTATAATGGATTTCAATTCAGTTTCCTAAAGTATGGGACAAGCACGCCCTCTGCGCACTAAAAGAGTTAGAGGAGCACATCTCCCTGGATCACTGCTGACATAATCAGAAAATGCCAAACCGGGACCATGCCTGGAAAGTCTATAAGAAACTGGGCTCCCCAGGCCTCCCTTTACTACTTACAGAGCCCTTCGAAATGCTTGCCAAATAGCATTCTCCAAGCAAAAAGTCCTACTTCCTATCTACCTTTAGTAAAATTCTAATCACCCCACGGACTTCTGGAAATCCCTCAAATCGCTGCTCTCTCCCCAACCCAACCACCTCCCCACATTACTAGAAAATGGCACCATCATCTCCGACCTAAGCTATGCGTTGTTGAAGCTTTCAACACACATTTCTCCAGCTGTGCAGCAAACTTTTATCCTCCCTCAGAACATGCAGCTACCCTGCCCACTCCCACCGCCCCCACACCCCTAGCACTCACCCCCAGTCCCTCCTTTCTTATTCCAACCAGTCTCCCCGCAGAAGTCCTCCACTCCTACATGCACTGAACCCTAACAAAGGCAAATGCCCGTCGTCCCTGGATGCCAAGATGCTATTCCTATCAGCCCCTGCCATAGCCTCCCTCTGGCTGCACTCTCAACCTCTCCTTCTCACTGGGAAAGGTACCAACATCATGGAAAATGGCCACTGTCTTACCCCTCCGTAAAGGCGGTGACCCTCATCTCCAAGCAACTATAGACCTATATCCCTACTCCCTATTCTGGCTAAACTTCAGGAGCGACTTGTCTTGTCTCAACTCACTCAGTACTTGGACACCTCCTCCTTTTTACTCCTTTCCAATCTGGCTTCCGAAATCCCATTCTACCATCACCTCCCTACTACGAGTCACCGGGGACATCCTCACAGGCATCGACAAAGGACACATCACCACAGCCATTTTATAGCTCTAGCAAAGGAGTTCGATACTATCTCGCATTCCCTACTCATCTCCAAACTTACTGATGCAGGGATAGCTCACCCAGCTATAGAATGGTTCCAAGACTATCTAGTGGGTAGGATGCAAGTGGTCAGACTGGCTCACACCTCAAACCCCTTCCAGTCACTTCAGGAGTCCCCAATGATCTGTCCTTGGACCAGTTCTTTTTCCATATTTCTAAATGGCCTCCTCTGTATGCTCCACTCTTCCATCCAAATGTATGCAGACGATACAGTTTTGTACGCATCCGCCCCTCAACTAGCAGTGTGGCATCTATCCTTCAGGAGGATTTCAGCCATCCAGCACTGGTTCATGACAAATCAGTTATCTCTTAACCCTAAAAGACTGTGTCACTTATGTTTGGCTCCCAACAAAGACTCTCCCGCCAAACCACCTGTCCCCGGTTCCTTACCTCCAAGGGCATACCTTGAGCAATGCACTAGCTATAGATATCTCGGTGTCTGGCTTGACCAACACCTAAATTTCACCTCTCACATAGACTCCCTGCATAAGAGGCTGCTCCCAAACTGGGAGCACTCTATCGAAATAAAACCTGCCTCCCCTAAAACGAGGCTCACCATACTCCAAAAATGATACTCCTGTTCTGATTATGGCGACATAGTGTACTCTATCACCCCCAAGGCCCACCCTGGCAAGTCTAGACACCCTATTCCAATCCTTCTGTCATTTCATCCTTGACTCCCTCTATCCACCCACCACTGTACTTTATACAGCTCCCTAGTCCTGCCATCTCTCCATGACCGGAGATTAATAAACTGTGCTAGGTTTGCTGCTAAATTTTGGACCTCTCCTCCCTCCCTATCTAGAATCTATTTTATCCCAACAACCTCCCCTGTGTACTCCTTAAGAGGCACAGACCCCAGACTCTGCATGTCCCACTACACGACTTCTAAAGGCCAGTCAGCTTTCAAATTCAGAATCTCTCAGCCTGGGAACGCCTTCCCCCATCAGACATGCACAAATCCTGTCACCACACCAGACTACTCCAGGCACACTTCTCCTCCAGCTGCTCATTCTAATTTATAAGTTAGCTCTCTAATTATCAAATATTGTACAGGAGTTCTCCTGTTATGTGTATTCTGTATGTAAATTCTTTACATAATTGTACCTAAACTGTATTATTTGTGTAGAAATCATATGCAATGTTCTCTATTTCCAAATCTGTACTGTAAATGTTCTTCATATGATATGTACTGGGCTAGGCCCCAGGTCACATCTGGAATCGAGCATGTTGCTCAGTATGCCTTCCTGGTAAATCTCGAATAAATAAATAAATAAATAAATAAATAAATAAAATAACTGTGAATGAAGGTTCAACACCTGCTACTGGTCTGCTTGTTACACTGGGACTTACAAATCAGATCTGTTTACTATTTGTGTATGTTTGCTGTTTTGACTCGTTAATCTGATGTACTTTTAAAATAAGATGACACAGTTTGAATGGTTTAACATGGAATCAATATATTGCAATGGGTACAACATGCCAAAATACATGGATTACCTCTTTGTTTCTGCCGCTCAGCAATCCTAGCAAGCTGAGAAGGGGAGGCTTGACTTTCATGGTCTGCATTTTAGGTGGTATGTCTGCTGGCTTGAGTCTGAGTCATTGCTGATGGAGCTGCAGGCTGCAGAGTGGGGTGATCTCCCAGCCCATTCCAGTTTGAAAAGAGGTTTTTTTGTCTGGCTCATGTTTTATTTTTAATAAAACATGCTATCTCACAGATACCCAAGGGACAAGGTTGCTACTAATTTGGGCTCTGTGGCACATAGAAGCACACTCTTTTAAGTATTTTTCACCTTAAATTGGGGACTTGGGAATACTAGTTAGGATGTGTTCTGGTGGTGAAGGCTCCAAGACATACAGCATGTGTCTGAAGGGAGGGGGATTCCTCTCAGCCAGGGTTGGGGGTTGGGACTTGGGACAACAGATGAGGGCAGAATACATTGGATTGTTCCACTGCTGATGTGCATGTATTAATCACTGAGCTAGTTGAGCAGTCTATATAGCTCACCTTATGGCTGGATGATTCCTATGCACCCCAGTAACATTTATGCAAGCGCTTATGGTTGACACACTAAAACTAATTTCTTGGAATGTCAGTGGCTTAAAAAGAACATAAATCAGAAAAAACCTGCTGCAGGTAAGAAAATTCAACACAGATGTGATTTACTTAAATGAAGCCCGTACAACAGAAGCCAAACTGGGGCATTTAAAGAAAACTGGGGGCACCTGGACTGGAGTCACTTTTAACTCAAAGCTAGATGGACAGCCATCTAGCATTGGCTCCATGTCCAAATGAGTGTGCAAAAACTGTTGATGACCCAGGTAGAAGATTGTCCCTTATGTAAATTCTGACTAGCACTAGAAAACGACTATTTGCTCTTTTATGGACCTAACTTTTTCCCAGAAATATCCCAGACTGAGGGAAAATGGCTAGTAGCTAGGATGCTAAATGTGTCCTCCAGTACAAATTCCAAAGCTACAAAAGTACAGCAGCCCTGAAATCCTTAATGTCAAATCACAACCTATTTGATGTGTGGAGACTTCAGAACCCTTCACAAATAGATAATACTTTCTTCTCATATGCCCACAAATGTTTTTTCAGGATAGATTTTATTCTGACCTCCAGAGGAGTTCTGTAAAGAGTGAAGGGAGCTGAGCATGGTGCTCTCCTGGTATCTGATCACAAGCTGATATTGTTTCAGAAGATTTGGAGAACAAGACCCAGGTTCTGAAGGCTAGATCCTACCTCTTAAAGGACCTGCACTTCAGGGAACATGATGCCAAGATAATAAAATATTTCTTGACCCATAATAAACTGGGGAGACAACAGAATCTATCAGGTGGGTGGCTCTGAAGGCAACCCTGAGGGGAGAGATTATTTCTTTGAAGTCATAAATTGAAGGCCAAATAGACTCAACTGTGTGAACTGGAGCAATGTATCAAGCGGCTTGAAATCCTATATAAAAATCCCTAGACGCAACCTTATATGGAAGCTACAAAAGCCAAAGCTTAACACAATACCATGAACACTAAACTCCTAGATGGACAGATCTTGCTGTTAAGAGATGGGGCCTACTATGAAGAAGACCATTCTGTGAAGTGGTTGGCATTGCAGCTCCATAGGAAATCAGGGGCAGCCCGCAGGTTCAGTGGTTGGGCTTATACTTGCAATGCTCCAGGTTCAGGAGCAGACCCAAGGCATTAGAGGGCCAGCTGAGGGAGGAGGATTGAGCATCTATAGTATTGCTTTCTCTTGAGGAAAGGACTGGGAAGCAACTGCATGAGACTGACCCTTGCTGAGGCCAGAGGTATACAACTGCCAGAGCTAAGCTATTAAGGAGTAGTGCTGGACGTCCACACACTTGCACATTACATCATTGCATGCCGCCCCCGAGAGTTCACCATAAAAGTGCTGCCAGTTCTGTTAGTGATGCCGACTTCTGCTTTTTCACAATGCTTGGCCAATGACCAGCTGGAAACCATTCTGTAGTTGAAAGAAATGAAGAGGTCCAATGAGAGTGCTTCATTCCTTCCATTCATGCCATTATTGATTTTATTATTTGTCTCCCTACCCACCCTGCAGATGTCCAGGTACCCAACCATACACTGTATCCCCTCTCTCTGTGCCATAAGCAGTAAACAGTCCTAGCAGTAAAGAAAAATAAATATAATTTATCCTTCCCTGGCAGATGTCCGCGCTGAACTTGTTTGTGTCTCTGTTAGAATGAGATTGCTTGTTCTGTCTCCCGAGCTCCTCTTTCTCCGTTGCTTCATCTGTGCCACAATGCCCAGCCTGAGCACTGTCTCTGTGATGGTACCCACTGACCCACCCTGTGGATCGGAGGAGAGTGCTTGGAAGTGAGGCAGCATTGCCTGCAGAGCTGTAGCTTAACCCTGGACTGCAGACAGAGAGAGAGACATGGGCTGAGGGACAAACACTGAGAAGGAGAGGCAGCAGCCCTCCCCAAAAGAGAGCATAGGATTGAAAGAGGTGGTGAGTAGCACCAATGTCAGAGACAGAGCGGAGAGACAGCCCCAAACAGTGAAAGCAACATGCTGAGATGTGACGAGAAAGTGGAATGAGAGTAATCACCAGGTGACAGGCAGTCATTACTGCAGCACCACATTGGCAGTGTGAAATCAGGTACAGTGCAATGTAGTGACCATAACCACGATGACCGTGTCTCCTCAGACCTGCAACTGAACAAGCATTCATTTCAATGGGTGGCCCTTCCCTAGCAGTGTCTACTCCTCCCACATCCCCACCCCTACCCCTTGAGACTGACACAGGAACAGCGAGAGCCACTTCCAGTGTGGTATATATGTGCAGGTCCAATCGTTCCACTCAGAGATGGTATAAGCTCCCCCTTAAACACAGAAGTGAGGTACAGTGTGAGCCCGAAGCTTAGTTGCCATCCATTTTATTGCCACTCACTCTTCCAGCACTTTGCTGTCGGTCTGACTCTGTTTGTCTTTCGAGCCCAGTGAGAGAGAGGACAGCACATACAGAGAGGCATAGAAAGTGGTAGCAAAATACCGTGACTGAGACAGAGAGCAGTGCTGAAGAGTTTTCCTTTATCATGGGGAGTGGAGGTCAGAAAAGAGAGAGAAAGACCAGGAGAGCACAGTGTAAAACAAACTTGGTGCATCTATTCCACCACTGTCCAAGAGAAACACCCAGACAGAGACAGAGACAAATATGTGGGTCACATATCTGTCCCTTCACATTGACAAGGACTGTGTAGAATGGCACTGAATGGGTACCCCTGGCAGTTGCTGACCCCTACACCTCCAGCTCACATCAGCACATATGGAACAATCTGCAGTAGCCAGAGAATGATGCAGGTTATTCATTTTCACCCCACACCCTTCCCACTCCACACAGGTTGACACAGTGGCAAGGTGACCTCCAGGTGGGCAGCCCAAGACAAATAGTGGACTGTGGTGTGGCAGAAGTTGGTGATTGGTGCCCCTTCCACAACTGTCCCACAAATGCACATTGGCTGCCCAGCCAGAGACAGAAATGAGTTGCACATTTGCCACACCACATCTGTTTTCTATCTAGCCTGGTGGGCTCCAGGTGGGTGGGTGGAAATGGGGTTGCAGTCCAGATTCATTGGGTGACCCAAGGCCATTGGCACCAACACACCAGTCTGCATCTCTGAACATGTGAAGCATTTTCTCCTTCCATTCCAGCTCCTGCACATGAGGAGCACTCTGCAGGGCAATGACAGATGTGGTTCACATCTGTCCATCTTCACCCATCTGAGTTCCATGAATGCTGGAACTGGCATTGAGTGGGCTCCAGGCTGGTGGCTCTGGGAGAATGATGCCCCATCCCTCTACACCACCTCCACACAAGGGTAGCAACCCTGCAGCAGCCGTGGGAGAGATAAGTACATCTGCCCTTCATATCTCTCCTGCTCCACAAGGACTAGCATGAAGGTTGAAGTGGGCTTTGGGTGACTGGCACTTCCTCACCCTCTGCCATACCTCTACACTTGCAGAACACTCTGCATCAGCCAGAGGCTCTCCCACCTAATGTGCTCTGCCCATGGAGAGCACTCTGAGGTACTGAGATATAAAATGTGGCTCCTGTATCTGCCCATCCACAACTGTTCCCACTCTGCTGTGTGGGTGGGGGAAGGATACAATGGGTGCTCCGTGTGGCTGGTGCCCCCTTGCACCCATCTATCAACCCAATACTTTACAGTAGCCAGAGAAGATATGTGGGTTGCACATCTGCACCATCATAAACTGTCCCCATTTCAAACAGTTTCACATAGGTTGGAGTGGGGGTCTGGGATGGTGGCCTAAGGACTGTTCCTCCTCCATCCCACTTCCACACATGGGAGCACTCTCCTCCACTCACATTTGCACATAGACAGCACTCCCCCAGGCCTTCTTTGCATATGGGGAGCAATTCTCCTTTTAGCCTCTTCCACATGGTGTACATAGTGTCTTATGTAATCATATTTGTTCTCAATCCTTGTTGAATTCAACATTGTACATATTCTGCCAGGGAGACCTCCTTGGAGTTCCCTAGGTTTAGGTTGTGGTATTCCGGGACAGGGCGTTCTCGGTGGCTGCGCCTACTCTGTGGAACTCCTTTCCCATCTATTTAAAGGATGCTCCCGTGGTAGAGCCTGTAAGAAGGGCCTAAAAACTTAGCTTTTCCAGTATTCTTTTATTGATTGATTTTTTGATGTTAGTGGGGTAGATAGATGTATTTTAAATCTGCTCCTAGTTTAATTTTATATACATTTTTGGCATCTGATTTTATTTTGTTGTTTGCTGTCTGTATTGTACAGTGCCCAGAGTCCAAGGAAATAGGCGGTTTTATAAATACAATATCTATTTTTCTATTGTATATACTAATGTAAAGAAAATTGCTTTTTTTAATTTATATTATGTGTTATTACTTTTTGCATCTCGCACATGTACTGTCTTTATCATTTCCTGTACAAGGGACCTCCTTACAAATGAGCTTGAGTAATGGATGGTATCCCTTCACAATAAACTTGAACATGGAGAGCACTCTTCCCTCCATTCCATATCCACACATAGGTAACATTGCTCTCACCTCCATTTTTTGAGCACTGATCCCTGGACCCCCCAGTGCTTCTCCCAGTACATTTCACCTCCCCACATGGAAAGCATTTCTCTCACTGCATCCCACTTATAGCACATTAGGAGCACCCTCCCTCCATTCAACCTCCACACATGGGGAGCTGTCCTCCCACTTCATATCAGCACTATTCAAGGGAGCAATCCATCCTTCATCCCACTGTCTCTACATTGGGAGCATTGTTCCCATCAGTTCCACTCCCACATGGGACACCTCCTACATTTGCATCACTCCACCTCTACCACTATCCCACCTCTGTATATACAGAGTACTCATAACACCATTCCACATTTGCACATGGAGCACTCTGCAACAGCCTGAGACAAAGGTGTCAGTCAGGCATCTGCCTTTCCACACCTATTCCACTCCACATGATAAGTTCCAAGTTTGGCAGAACAGCGGTGGTGTTGAGATGTAATCAGTGGGTTGCCCTGGGAGATGATGCCAATACCCTCACCACCTCTCTGAATGGGAGAAGTTCCCAACACCAAATCAATCTTTATTCTTTCTCCACTCACCACTTTCCTGCTGATTATTCTCCTGTTGACATGCCTTAACAGTCGCCCCTCCCAAGACAGGACTACAGGACACTAGGCCAGGGCAGATTTTTCCTTGACCTCTCCTGTCTTCTTTTCAGACCACACCACCAGTCCAGCCAGTTTTCAGCACAGTCAAGAAGACGCACCATGTGTTACTCTAGCTCGGCCCCGGATGGGTCTGTTCTTTCTGTGGTAGACCATACTTCAAGTTCTCCCACAGTTCAACTGAGGCTAGAGAAGAGCAGCACACAGCCCTACTCTACCACCACAACAGTCAATGGGACACCACAACTTGCTCAACACTGTACAGATGATGCAGCACAGCAGCATGCGCTAGTCTGTCTCACCAGGCTTCTCCCGCTCTCTCTCTGTTGATGATGTCTAAATCTCCCTAGCCATCAATGGTCCCGTGCATGCACATTGTGTTGCAGCTAGCTCCAGCCACTATGGAGACTGCTGAGACACTGAGTGTTTTAGCAGCTCAGCCTGAGCCAACCTGAGAAAATAAAAAAACAGGAATTTGAAAATGTCTCAGATAATTTGGGGGTGAACACCTGAGCACCCCTGCCTATGCCCATGCAATCCAGAACAGTTCAGACACATGCAATCCTTACACTTAAAGGCACTCCTTCCAGCCCAGCTAGCTCCCTCGTGCCCTGGCACACAAATGAACATCAACTGCTACCCCTCCCACTTTCTTTGCAAGAAGCAAGGATCCTTCACTCTCAAGTGGTCAGTCCTGTACAAGTAACAGAGTTGGGGGTCTGGGGCTGCAGTTGGACCTGTTGCTGTAATGGAGCTTGAGCCTGCCTGAATGCAACTGTACAGCTAAACTTAGTCCCTTAATCCTTAGCGATGGAGAGCTACTGCACAGATGATTGCTACAGCCACTCAGGCACCACCAGGGATTTAAAACAAGAACTGGACTATGGCAGACTGCCTGCCATCCACCTCCTCCTACATTGACTGCTTGCAGCACTTCCCAGCTCCTCTTCTGCTACCAGTGCCCACCAGCAGTCAGTAGAATTGGTGGTGGCCCCTGTTGGAATGGTCAAACAAGCTCCTCAACTTGTTACTAGCCCCCACAACAATGCTCTCTTTTGACTTCCTTCCATGTCTGCCTGTTTCCAAACACCAATAAACTTTTTTTTCTAGTGTATACTTAGATACAGAATATTAAATATATCAAAATAAAATATAATTGCTTTGAATAAAATAGAAGCCTTTATTATGGCTCAGCTTCAATATATGGTTGGAAAATGCTGAATTCTCATCTTGATTGTTTTACTTCCTTATTGTTATTTCATATTTTCAGGTTGAATAAATACAATAAAATATAATTGTTTTTGAGAGGATAGAAGCTTTTATTTTGGCTCTTTTGGTTTGATCCATGCACACTGAAGCATTGAAGCAATGAGATTATCATGATTTTGGCAGCCTTGCACCATTCCTCTGATCCTAAAAATATGTATCACAATGGTTGAATAATTGTAGATCTATATTCAAATGTCTTTAATTCATTATAGTTACACACTAAAAAGAATGGTCTTAATGACTGCATTTAAGGTTTCATAATATGACCTTTTGCAATTTTAATTACCTCCCAATCATGAAGTCATCAATTTGTTTTAACTAAAAATGTCTTTGCTCAGTTCATCAATAGTCCAACCAGATTTAGAATAAAAGTACTTTAGAGCAAAACTGTAAACTTTGGGTTTGATTTTGTCCAAATATTAACTTCTCTGTGAGTTGAAAATGCATAGGAGATTAGTTGTACATACTTTTCTATTTCTCCAAACTTTCTCTTTGGAAATTTGTGAAAAATTAACACTTGACCTTTTGCATGGGTCTTGACCTCTCATGAAGGGAATGGCTTAAAACTTATGTAGGAGTCATTCAAGAGTTATCCAAAGTCAAGATTTAGTAAACTATACAATTAATGTGTTTTAATAGTAGACGTTGCCAAAGAAGACATAATAAAGAAATAAATCAGTTAGTGCAGCATAGATGCCTAAAAGGCATCAAACCATTTGCATCTAACAGTTTATAGACAACCAAGTCTTCTTTATGTGTGTGAGCACTGTTTTCTTCTATGTCTACCTTATTCTCCCTATCTGGTCAGTGTCAGCTTCACATATTGATATTGCTGGCTAATAATTGCTAAAATTAATCTGCTGCTTTTTCCTGAAAAGATTTAACATGATACCATCCTGAAAAGATCTAATGTGCCCCAATAAGCAGGTAATTTTGTTTCAAGCTGTGTTTTTTCTTCATATTAAGAACTAAAAATTCAATTGATGTGTTCTACATTACTAGAATAACTTCAGGGTCTGCTGTTAAATTAGACATGACAAGACATAAACCAGATGGTCTCAGTGTAATGGTTTCAGAAATTAGGCTGTCAGAAGTGTAAAACAGTTATGCCAAACAAATATAAATAGATCTAAAAGTATTGGAGTTACTCATAACTCATCAGTATGAAAGTTGTTCTGGACAAAATACCTTTCAAATGAGCCTATTTGTTAAGCTGCACTAATTATATTTTTTAAACTCTGGCCATCTGATTACCTGAATTTTTATTTTTCTTCACAATTTTCACCTTTCAGATGGCTATATTTAAAAAATCTAATGAATTCATATTCAAGACTACCCTCATTTGAAAGGTCATTTTGTCCTGAACAACTTTCATGTTGGTTGTATATTGGTACCTTGCATACTTTCTGAGATATTTACATTTGTTTTGATGACTCCTACTGTGTACACTCAGGGAGAGAATAAAGGAGGTTGTTTGGAAGACCATATTTTACAAAATATAAAAAATTCAGATTAGTGACTACCTTCCTGTGAAAGGTATTTTTGCCCTGAACAACTTTCATGCTGGTTGTTTATGGGCACCTCAAATAGTTTTAAAGATATTTAGATTTGTTTGGTAGGTGTGCACATTTGATCTCAGAGAAAAGCAGCTTTGAGTTCTGTATCCATCATTCTATAAGAAAGAAGGAGTATTTTTTAACTGCCATAGGGATTTGCAGTGCTATGGAAGGAGACACTGAAAATTACTAAACAAATGTGTTCCATGGAAGCCCTTTTGAGGCTAAAGTGATATGGCTATAGGCTCCACCCACAGCCTTAAAAATGGCCGTTGGCAAGGGCCAGAATGAAAGTAAAAACATCAGCAGAATATAAAGGGCTGCACTTATAGCTCTAGTTTGGAAAAAAAAACTATAAAGATGCAGGTGGCTGCTTCAGCAGTTATAAAAGTATCTCATGTAACTGGGATACTATTTAACCTGCCTGACAAAGTTTTATGGTCACAAATGCAAAGTGTCTATAAATAGCAAAATACAAAACAAAGTGTAAACACAAAAGACATATAACTGCCACAGTAAACTCCTGTGGCTCAATATGAAAGCATAGTCATGCCCAGAAATGTTTGTTTTAGTGTATATGAACAAGTCAAGGTAATGACACAGTATACATTTGGGCCTGTAAATGCTGAGGAATAATGAAGCCCGTTCTTCCCTGGGAGGAATCAAAAGGAATGCCAGCACAAGTGTCCTTTAGGAAGCCAGTGGCCCCTAGTGGCCTATATTTATATCCCAGACCTGTCAAGAAAGGTGGTGGAAAATGTTCCACCTTACCAAGATGTGTATTTTCTTACTGGGCTTATTTATTTTATTTAGACCTCATGCCTGTGTAAATGGTAGTTAGTAAGCCCTCAGCCTTTATATAACTTAAAAGAGGGCTAAATAAAAGGTTTATTTCTTGGATGATGCTGAGGTCACCTGATTATAGGGATGGGTATAAATAGCCCTCCTGTGCTACAGACAGGCAGATAGGAAGTCAATTGGAGCTGACCATGTAGGTGAAGGCTAGGGGAGCCTATTGCTGCACTAACTACATGGAAACAGTGCTGGTTTGCCACTGAAGAGTTATTGTTTTGTTTTCTGATTTTGAACCTTATTTTTGTGCAAGAAGTATTGCATTGTTTATTTTGATTTTCTTTATTTTGGAAAAAATAAGCATCTCACAAAAAGCAAGTGAGTTCCACGTGACTATCTGTTGTTGTGTCCGTCTGTATTCCAAACTTCCATACCCACCTTTTTCACTCTAAAATATTCCAGGCATGTGCCAATTTAATTTGGTGGTACAATTTTCTAATTACACAAAATGTGAGTATTTTGTAAATGTTGCAATTGATTTTTTCTCAAGAAAAAGATGTCTGCCACATTTTATATATAAATAAGCATTGTAGACCTGGCAATGGTTAGGATAAAAAAAAGACTCTATGGCATACCTCTCAACCTCTTGCCTCATGAATCAGGGACAAGGCTTAAAAATCAGGGACAAAGACCCAAAATGAGGACACATCTTAAAAATTGGTACTATTCACTCAGAAAGCTGATAGAATGAAAGGATTTGTGTTAAGATGCATTTTCTGAAGAAGAACAAGTCTGTAACTTTTATGTTTGACATCATTTTGTGCTTTTATTCCTCAATGTTCTGTCACAAAATGCAAATTTTACAAGGGACAGTGGAAGATTCTGAGGCAAAATCAGGGACATCCCTGAAAATCAGGGACAGTTGAGAGGTATGCCTATGGTACACAACATTGCAGGTACCTAGATAAGTACATTTGACTTGTACACTAATATGTGTCTGAACTGTAACTGATACTAGCTTTTTGGGAAAACATATTTCATTGCACTGCTGCTTAATCAGATTCCAGGGTATATTTATTTTGGTAGGCATGCCAAATCTTGAGTGTATACCTGCAATAGCAGTTGAACTAAAACATCTAAATATTTTGAAGCTTTTCATACAATTTATCAAATAATAAAACTGTAAAATTTTGAACTCCTGTAACTTACAACCAATGTCTTCTCTATTTAGCAGTTTCTATGACTCTTTTAAGAAAGTACAGTATACATTTTCAATTATCTAGCTCCCAAAGTGGCTAAGTTGTAAGCATAGAAATATTTTCAGAACTGTTCACATGAATAATGTATCACCGGACTTTGAGCCCTATAACTTCCATGCCCCTCTTCCAAATGTCAAGCAACTTACCATACTTTTAGGACCTTCCATACAATAAGCATGCCACATTGCAGACCTCTACCTATAGATCGGACCATAATGAGCAATTAAAGACTTTTGAAAATTGCACAAACATTTCTCAAAATGTCATGGAATTTCATAAAATTCTGCAAAATTGAAATGTGCTAATTTCAGCCAACCTTATTTTAAACAGAAATATCTTACATCCAATGGAATCTTTGAGATATATTTTTAAATGATGACACTGAGCACAGTGGGTTGACAGGTGTTGCATATGTGTATCATCTGTATTACTCTTTATTGTCCTAATTTGACTTTTGTGATATTTTTGTCATCTCATTAAACCTGAGACTTCCATACTCTAAGTCAGTGTTGCCTTTTCTTATGACAAGAGTCTGGTTTCAGATTATATAATCCTTTACAACCATGTCAAGCCATATTAAGTTGTAGGTCTAGTCAAACCCTAATAACCAGACCTGTACCATTTCTGGAGACACTTTTGTAGTGGGTCTCAGTGTGTGAAGGTCAATGATGTTATTCTGTGATGACTGACAGTATCTTTACCAGAACTATGGTATGCCTTCAATACTGAGAGGAAAATGCTGTTACCTGATTTAAAATCTGTCAAAGTTTTCAGGTTCATGTTGTGGCCAGTTGAAGGAAATTTAGATAGCAGTTTAGGCCAGAATTGAGGCAGCTGTAGCTGTTTGTGTAAGACTGCTTTCAATAATGCAAGACTGCTCTCCATAATGCATATAAATCTTTAAGCAGGTTGTTTAATTTAATAATTTATATGCTTTTGAAGTCAATTTTCACAGTTTTTCATCAAGAAGAATGGATACTGTTCATCTTGTCACCTTCTCTGAGTTTTTCTACACAGCCATCCTCAAAATAATTTATTTCTTCTGAGGGTTAGATTCTAATGTCTTAAGTTTTGCCTTTTTGAATGGTGTTCTGTAGTGGATACATGTTGGAATGGATTATTTTGCACTTCAGTTGTAACAGGCTCATTGAATTCCTGTCGCTGCTCATTAACCTAATCTTCATTATTCATTTCTTCTTTCTCATTAGGTGAGTTGTCTTCATATAATTTATTATCAACCACTTCTTCTTCATCTGTCTGACTGACATGATCACTAGGATTGACCATTTGTTTATTTTCTTTTTCATAGATTTGTTCAATTATATCTGTATTTTTCTGTTCCAATGGGTGAATCATCTTGCTTGGGCAGATTAGCAGCATCTTCCATGTGATCTGTTGATTGAATACAAAAAGTAATTTTAGGATTTTAGGGGTATGATGATGTAAACAACACCCTGTCATGTGACATGTAGCCAAGCACCATGAACACATTATATTTTGTTATCACGATAGCAATGCTCAGCAACCTAACATGCATAGGCTAAAAAATCTGTTCAGCATTATATGTTTAACATTTCTTGTATTAGTTGTGCTGGGCAGGGGTAGGTGGGGAGGTTCATAGGTCATTACAAAAGGTGACATATAGTTTGCCCATTATGGAGAGATAATTACATGCCACATGTGCTTTGTTAGACATAAGGGTACTACCATGCCAGGATGTGCATTATGGTCTCATAACCACATATACAGGTTTGTTGCTTTGCTCGAGATGCAACATCATGCTCCAAAATGAATTTCTAATGTATGATGATGACATAATCAATAGAACAAGAAACAGCATTGGTTATTAGAGATTAATGCACACAGACAGTTGCAGAATGATACACAATGTGTTTGCACCAACTACATTTAGAACTTGGAAGTGCATTAATCCACACAACTAACGATGTGGATTGACTTATTGTGCTGATAAATTGGCCAAAATGAAAAACAATTAATGCCTCTACTAACAACCACCCAAGAAATGCATTATTTCTTAATACATGCACAGCCTGTCATGTGACATGTAGTCAAGCAACATGATTACACAATATTTAGTTATGCCTGTATCAATGCCCAGCCACCTGATACTTATAGAATAACAAAAATATCTTCTTCACGAGATGCATTACATTTTGTGTCAGTGGCCAGGTGTGGGGGTGACGGATTATTAAAATGTGACATACAGTGTGTGTATTATAGTGAGATAATCACATGCCACATTTCAGTTGTCAGGCACAAGGGCACTGCTATGCCAGGTATGTGTTATTTTCTCATAATCATATATACAGAGTACTTGATTGACACTAGGTGCAACATCATGTGCAAAAATTAATATTTGGTGCATGATGACATAAGACATTAATCCTGTACATCATTCCATGCCAAAGATTCATTACTAGGCCTAATGTTGTGTCTTCATCAAGAAACCACGCTGTACATGCAGCTATGAGATAATAATTCTTACAATGGTGTGGCAGTGGACTTGTGTCTAACAATACACATGTTACTTGCACTTATCTCACCATAATGCACACCCTGAGTGCCACTTTTGCAATGAGCTATTGGTCACCAACCTGGTGCCACTGCTTAAAAATGTAATGAATTTAGTGTTGAACAGATATTTTATTCTATGAGTAACAGGTGGTTGGGAATTGACACAATCATAACCAACAAACTCTATGGTCATGTCACTTGGCTGCATGTCACATGATATGCTGGATATGCATAAGGAATAAGACATGCCAGGTGTGCATCACATTCCTGTAACTGCACTCCTAGGGTGGTTGTATGGCATGAGTCATTAAATAATTAGTAGTTAGAAATAATTAATGTCTTAGGTGTTATTTAGGCATGAGGATTTTATTTTTCTGTTTAGCCATTTCATAAGTGCAGTAAGTCAATCCACATCTTAGGATGTGTGGGTTTTAAGGAACTTCCATATGCTAAATGTAGTCAGCCTAAATTCATTGTGTGTCATTCTGCATCTGGGCATGCATTAAACCCTGAAATCAATGGCATTTTGTGTCTTAATGCTTACATTGTCTTGTGTCAGAAATTCACTGTTGAACATGATGATACATGTAAGCAATAAGAAATGAAAGGTCATTGTTTTTCCTAAGTTAAACACACTCACAAATGGAATTACGAAATGTACATTCACCAACTGCATTTAACAACTGAAAGTCCATTAACCCCAGACAATTAACAAATAAATCAATAATCTTATTTTGAGTACAGGAGGAGTTACCAAAGCAATAATATACATACTGTGTGACTGTGTCACTCACCAATCGTCAAGCCTTGCAGAAAATGGATGCCTCAGCTATTAACATATTACAATATGTTATGTGGTACAGTAAGTTGATCATGGTCCCAAACCTCCATGCTTCTATGTGCTCATCTTGGCCAGATCAGCCTTGGTGCTAGAAGCAAAGAAAGCACAGAAGATAGCACACAGAGGTGCATATGCTTTTATTGCTGAATGTCATAATATGTCAGACACAGATATAAAAAAACAGTTATCTCAAAATAACTGTTCATCCCTTGATGTTATACAATTTTTCTCCCAGTGCTGGTGGGGAGATGGTCTTTGAGGAGGGCCTTTAAAAAAAAAATATACATTTGTTTGCTCACTTGTTGCGCGTGCGCTCTACACCACACACACACACACACACACTCACTCACTGCCTCCATTCCTAGTGCTGCAGTTCTGACCTCCACTCCACATGGCATAGATCAAAAAATGCAGAAGCCAATAGTTAACCAAATTTATTAAAGTAATATCACAAATATATGTACTAACCTGAAGTAGCATCATTTACTTAGTATACTGCACTTTTACTTATGCTGATCTGTAGAAACCCTAAAGAGCTCTGTATCATAGCATATATCAGTGGTATCATTTGAATAGAATTGTATGGGCAATAGAATCCTACTGTATTTCCACTGAATCATAGGGGCTGCAAAGCTCCTGACCTGTCAAAATTTATATGATTAAATTTCAAGGAAATCCTTGTTTTAGGAGTCCAATGAGGTTGCAAGAGACATCATAGGAGTTATAAAGAAATCATAGGGATCTCAGCTGCAACCCTTGGCTATCCCTAAATGATGCTCCTGCATACGTAGTAATGTTTTCCTAAAAATCACAGACACACACACACTTATTGCACAGCTTGTACACTGGTTACACTACATGCTGTACAAGGCATACTTTCATAACTTTAAAATCTCCCTGGCCAAAAATAAGTTCACACACATGATACACTTCAAACCTACTTCTGTCTACTTCATCCAATGAAAATGCAGTGCACACAGTAAATGTTACTTAAATACTGGATAGTAAATAAAAATACACAATTCCTTACAAATTGTGGTTTATATAAGGATGTTTCATTCATTATTAGGGTCACTGCCTATCACTGTCCTTTTCTATCTGTTCTCCCTTTTATGATTAAATATTCTTTACTGAAAACATTTTCAAACTGATATACAAGAAAGAGAACAGAGAAAAATACAAATACAAAACACAAAAAACAAAACAAGATTGGAAAAAACACCAAAAAATAACACCAACAAGAACAACAATTATCAACACAGCAACCTACATTCACCAAGACAACTATGTCCCTCCCACCCCATCCCAAGGACCTTCATGTGTAAATAGAGTATGGCGGACATAATATAAGCTTACAAGTAGGAACCAGGAAAGGCCCAAGCATGGTATGTTCAGTAAAAACAAAATAGCTGTAGACTCATAACCTCATAACTAGGGGAGTTCTCACCAGTGAGACAGAGAAATTAAAGATCATACAGTAACATGCAAAGAGGAAAACTACTATCTTGAAATGGTCAGGAAGGTGAGCAGCAGTTCCCAATGTTTGCGAAATGCAGAGTATTAGCAGCATAAGATCACCATAGAGCATTCAACTTTGAAAACAAATAAAAGCTCTTGATGCCACTCTGCATAAGACAGAGGATCTGTGTCAGTCCAATGCCAAAAGATAATAAGTTTAGCAACTGATGATATCAAAGAAATAGATTGTCTCTGGGATCCAAGCACTGCATCATTATACAAATTGAGCAGGCAGACCTCAGGAGTGAAGGCTTCTTGTAGACCCAATAAGGGATCTAATCTGGACTGAATCCTGACCACAGAAGACATAACTTATCACCAGACCACAAGGCATGGTACAGTGTGCCCACTTCATGATGACATCTAATACAAAGATTAGTATCCAGTTTACACATGAGGCAAAGACTGTGTGGGGTATGGTAGAGTGCGAAGTAGTTTAAATTCTTGTAATCTAAAGCGGTCCTGTGCATTATGCATGTACAAATCCACCAAATATGATGCCTTTGGTCCTCACTAATAGTCAAACCAAGTGTGTTAAGCCTTTAAAACAAATATGAGAGGAATGGAAGGGTCCATAGTGTGTAATGCAGTATACAATCCAGAAATAGGTGCAACTGCCAGCCAGTAAAATAAGGCATTGAAAAGCTGAACCACCAGAGTCCAGCCAGGAGAAGAACCCATATGTTGAAATATGCAACGTTACAATTGCACAAATTTAAATGCAAAGCTATGACATTCCAGAAAGCAATAAAGGCAGGATATGAAATAAAACCATCTTGCTCTGTAAAATGACCCACCATGGGACTATCAAGATTATTCCAATATTTGGTAGAAGAACCCAACTACCAACCATGAAACTGGGATTAAAAATAAAGGTTGCAAAATGTTTTGTGCAGCTGAAACCCCAGTCAGCAACAGAGTTGATCATGATCTCTCAGGAACCACATTACAGGAGAAGATCAGAGCACCTCCAGAACCCTAGCCAGTGAAATATAAAAAGGGCATTAAGTTGGACACCACAACTTCAGGCAGGCTGAATTTTAATGCATAGCCATTGTGGGTTATATCCTTCTGGATCCAAAGAAGAGGTATCACTCAACGGAGATATTTGCTTCTATGGGAATCAAATTAATAGAGTAGAAAATTGGGGAGGCAATCCCCAGAAAATTCAGGAGCTGCCAACCATGCATAATAACAGTGAGCCCTCTTACCATGCCATAAAAATTGTGAGAGTAACCCACTGTATTAAATTAATAAGCCAAGACATGGGGAGGGCCAGATTTAGAATTTTCAATGGATAGCACACGAGGCAAAACATTCATTTTGCTTACATTAAGATGGCCCAAAAGAGAAAGAGGAAGAGTTCCCCTTCTAGTAAGGTCTTGCCCAATAAGTTTAAACAAAGGATCAAAATTAAGAGAAACAGCTTTGTGGCAGTTTGGGTGACTTTATAGATTAATCAAGGACATAGGTTCCAACTTAAAACCCAGTTGTAACATAGAATGTTTATCTACCTGAGCATTAAAGAGGAAAACTTCAGTTTTATGAACATTCATTTATAAAAGAAAAACAACTAAACTACTGAATGACAGATAAGGTCTTGAGTCAATATATAGAGATGTGTTAGATGCAGTAAAATGTCATCTGCATAGGTAGGGACAGAGTAACTAGAAGAACCCACAGTAATGCCCACAACCATAGCATCCAATTTAAATTTAAGAGGAGATGTTCCAAATATAAATTAAATAAAAAGGTGAACGAGGACAACCTGATGGTTGCCCCTCTCCCCCAAAAAGGGGTTGGAAAGGACCCCATTAGAGATGATATGGGCAGAAGGAGAATGTCATAACACTTGTACACATTTGATGGACATCCAGGATACCAAACCATCACATTATGGAAACAGATAGCTATAGGCCAGACAATCAAAGGCCTTCTCCATGTCGAGGACACCAGGGCCACTGCAGGACCAGTCTCACCCGAGGCTGAGATAAGATGAAGTACTTTGCAAAGATAATCGCTTGATAACTCTTACATGTGCACATGATGCCAGCACTTTACCCACCACATGGTCTCCTCATGCACGTGCCTCACCTCCATTACATAATGTGCTGTAAAAGTGCACAGACTTAACCTCTGATAATGCCCAGTTGGGCTGCTACCTTTGTATAGCTCCTAGTACCAATGTTATGTTTGATTATTTGACCTGTTGAAAGTTAACTTTGTTTGCTCTGCTACTCGAAACAGTACTAATTCTGATTTGTTATGTCACTGAATCAGTATTGTCCAGTCTTTGTTAATCAGTTAATACTGTCTTTGACGAGGTGTAAACAAACTGTTATTCTGATGAGGAACCTTGTAAATGAGCATTTCTGCTCTAAGGTATATTTCCGACCTTTGAAATAAATAAATAAATAAATACTGTAACTGCCCGACATAAAACCAACCTGTTTTGGACTGATAAGATGATGCCAGACTCTCTTTATGCATTGAGCTATGATCTCCACAAGGATCTTCAAATCAAGTAGATAATTTGGCAGGGCCTGTTACATTGATTTTTCAACAATCCCTGGAGACAAGACAGATTATTGAGGCATGGAGGCAGGAAATAGAGATCCTTATTCATAAAAGGATCAGAACAGGTGGTGGGTAACTATAGGCCAATTAGCCTGACCTCTGCCCTAGGAAAAGTATTGGAGGGTATTATAAAAGATCTTATTATGAATCATGTAGAGCCTGAGTGGGATAAGGATGAGTCTCAGCATGGATTTATAAAAGGACGCCATGCAAACGAATCTACTCGAATGTTATGGTAGAGTTAGTAAATCACCGATGAAGGTAGTTCTGTGGACGTTATATTTTTGGACTTTGTAAAGCATTTGATAAAGTTCCTCATGAACAACTGATAAAAACATTCTTAACCTAGGGTTACCAAAGATAATAAATTGGATAAGGGATTGGTTGTTTGAAAGGAAGCAAAGGGTATGCATCCTGGTAATCTGTCTGATTGGGTGGCAGTTACAAGTGGGGTCTCTCAGGGATCTGTCTTAGGATCATGCTTGTTTAATCTTTACATCTCTACCATGCAAGTAACATCAGATACCTGGTTGTCTAAATTTGCGGATGATAATGTATAGGCCTTCCAGTTACTAATAAAATAGATGCATTAATACTACAGGAAGCTCTTGGAGAGTTGGAGTCCTGGACCAAGGAAAATATGGTGACATTTAATATTGATAAATGTAAAGTAATGTACTTAGGAAAAAAAATCCCAAAGTGGATTATAGTTTAGATGGCCAGATTCTTACAGTAGTACCACGAGGAACAAGATCTTGGGATCAAGGTTAGCAATGACCTTAAATTCTATTCACACTGTAACCAGGTGGTTAAGAGGACCAATAGAATTTTGGATGCATCATAGGCACATCAAAAAGCAGGAAAAGGAGGTTTTGCTACCTCTGTATACCTCCTGGCGGCCTCATACTGAGTACTGTGTACAGTTCTGGGCACCATGCTATAAGGAGATATAAATGCCCTGGAAAAGGTACAGTGAAGGGCAACAAAAGAATTAATGAAGTACAAGACATGGATTATGGGATAGCCTGGAACTTTATTCCCTAGAATATACATGAGCTAAGAGGTGACATGTGCCTTATCTGTCGGATCTGTCTGATAACCAGCTTTGGGAACAACTGGGCTTAAATCTTAGGGATCAGTCATATGATATCCGTGATTACCCTTATAGCTTAAGGTGGATAGGTTTAACACACAGGCCCATATGCACTGGTTTTCATTAGGGTGGTAAAATTTGAAATGCACTGCCTATTGAGGTCACGGCTAGTCATACAATGATACTTTAAGCATTCCCTTGATTATTATTTAAGTAGTAAGAATATTAAGGGCTATTAATTTACTGCTAAGGTGAGCTAAATGGACTCCAGCCTTTATATAGCTCAGGACCACCTATGAAACCTATGAAATGTTCATAGGAGATATAGGCCAGTAATTTTCAGGAAGGATATTGTCATGACCTGGTTTGGGAAGTACAGAAATTTTAGCTTCTAAAAGAGAAGAATAGAGGATGCCTTCATCAAAAGATTGAAAAGATGAGGTAAATGCAGTGCAAGGTCCGCTACAAATGTTTTATAAAAATTAGTTAGGAACCCATCCTGCACTGGGGCCTGATCAGGTTTCAAACTACCAATGGCTGCAATCATTTCCTCTTCCAATATGGGACCATGACGAGAAGTAACCAGTATGGGAGTGAGACAGGGCAAGGAAATAGGGCTGAGAAGGCATTAATTGCCTCCTCAAGATCTGGGAGTCAGGGTCACTTGTATAGAGTTCTTGATAAAAACCTCAAGAAATTTCAACCATTTCCCAGGCCAAGACATTTGGGGCAGGTCAGGATAAGCCTAAGACCTCGGATAATTCCTTGTGCCTCTTGCCAGCTGAAATGGAGGGTGAGAAGCTTTTCAGCTTTATCCTCGTTCAATATAAGTAGTACGAGAACATATGATGATTAACTCCACATTTTCCTGCAACAAAGCCGTGCATTGGGCACAAAGAGAGTTGAGATGACACCAAGTGGAGTCAGGCATAATCAGAGAAAGGAAGATTCCAAACTCCTGAGATCTTCCAGAAAGGTCTACCTCAGACTCTGAATTCTTTTTCATTTAAAGCCAGCCGAATAAGTTCCTTGCACACAGCTTTGGCAGCACACCTAAGTTATTGGCCTGGGAAACGTAATTTAAATTAACAAGGAAAAATGTTGGATCAACCTTTGGAGAGTCTTCACTACAAAGGATCACTTAACAACCTGGTGTTAAGCATTCAAGTTCAATCTTTAGTATCCTTCAGTGAAGTTCTGCTTGCAAATACACAGGATGATGGTCACAGATGCCCATTTCCATATCTCACATAATTTGATGTTAGGCAGAAGCTTAGTACTAAGCAAAAAGTAATCTAGATGGGAGAAAGTCTGATGGACAGGGAATAAAATGAAAAAGAGTGGCCATGGGGTGTAAAACTCTCCAGGGGTCCACAAGGCCTAAGGTGTTCATTAGGTCCGGAGTTCCCTCTGACTGGGGAAAGTCCCATGTGACAGCCCTCTGATCTGTCAATGTCATGAGTCTGGACCAAGTTCCATTCTCCATCAGGAAAAAGAGGAGAGTCAAGAAAGGAGTTAGCGTTCTCACTAAAGACATAGAAAAGACAGAAAAGTCTGTATTAGGACCATATGACCCTAGCACCACCTTTCACTGAAATAATAACCCCCATAAGAAAATAAATCAGTCCTCAGGGTCATTAATCTCCTGGAGTAGAGTAAAGGGTACCTGGTGGACAATTAATATAACCACCTCACCCTATCAGTGCTATTACCCAAGTCGAAAGCTTGACCAACCCATTTCCTTCTATATCTAATTATTTGGTTCCTCAGAAGATGAATCACTTGCAAATAGGAAACTGTACAGCCCAATCTCAGCATGTGCTTCAAAACACAAAACACATATTTATTCTCCCTTTAATGTTCCAGAAATTAAATTGAGATCTATAGCCATTCACTAAAGACAGAGGGCCAGATATTCAAAGGGTTGCGCCATGCTTGTAACAGAGGTTCGTGCATGCTCAAGTCCTAAATTGCGCCATTCTGCGATATTCAGCAGGAGGCAGTTGCACCACTGAAAACAGGCTGAGCAACAGCGCAATGCAAATGAATGCATGCTCAACTGGAGGCGGAACCATGCATAAACTGCACAACCCGATATTCAGCGGGCTGTGCAGAGTTGTCTGGTGCAACCCCAACCTGAGCCTGCAGGACTTTGAAACCAAAAAAAGGCTTAAGTCGAGGCCACCCACAGGTGAGCTGCTGTGTTGCAGGGCGCAGCACAGCAGCTGCCACCTGTGGCTGGCCTAACTCAATCTGTGCCCCAGCCCCCGCCACTGCAGGCATAGTGTACTCCCCCACCAGTCCGATCGCGGGCATCAATGGCTCCCCCTCCTCCGTTCACATCCCTGGTGGTCCAGTGGACGAAATGCCCGATCGCGGCGGTTTGTTTAATAACTCCCCCGTTCACATCCCTGGTGGTCCAGTGGACGAAATGCCCGATCGCGGGCAGAAAGTAAGCGGAACCCCCAAACAGCTCCCTTGGCCCGATCGTGGGCATAAAGTAAACAGAACCCCCGAGCAGCTCCCTTGTGCCCGATCGCGGGCAATAGTAAATAAACCCCCCACCGAACATCTCCCTGGTGATCCAGTGGACGAAATGCCCGATCGCGGCGGTTGTTTAATAACTCCCCGTTCACATCCCTGGTGGTCCAGTGGACTCGAAATGCCCGATAGCGGGCAGAAAGTAAGCAAGGAACCCCCAAACAGCTCCCTTGTGCCCAATCATGGGCATAAAAGAGTAACGGAACCCCCGAACAGCTCCCTTGTGCCCGATGGCGGGCAGTAAGTAAAGTGAAACCCCTCCCCAAAACATCTCCCCGGTGGCTAGTGTCCCCCACCCACCACCCACAAAGCCCCACCCCGCTCCCCGGCGGCCCGGCGGGTGGCAGCATCCCACCGCCTGCACGCCCAGCCACCCGCCAACTGACTGCCGGTGAGACTGCACGCCATTGGTGCAGAGCAAGAGCCAATGAGCGTGCAGCCCTCATCCGACAGTCAGATTTGTGAATGATTCATTCACAAATCAAAGTGTCATGCGGTATGGGCTACCGCCCATTGGCTCTTGCTCTACATCATGGTGCAACTCGGGCAATCGACTAGCAGGCTGGGGCGGCAGGCGGGTGGGATGCTGCTCCGCCGGCTGCCGGCGGGAGCGGGTGGTGGGGCTCGTGGGTGGGTGGTGGGGGACACTAGCCACCAGGGAGATGTTTTGGGAGTGGGTTTCAATTTACTCTGCCCGCGATCGGGCATTTTAGTCCACTGACCACCAGGGATGTGAATGGGAGGGTGGGAGTTATTAAACATACCGCCCGCGGTTGGCATTTTGGTCCACTGGACCACCAGGGATATGTACGGGAGGAGGTGGGGCCACATTGCTGCCCACGATCTCTGCAGGTCGGTCCCGATGGCTGCTGCCTGGCAGAGCACCAGGCGCAAGTCCTCAGAGATCGACACACCTACATGCTAATGGCATGAAAATGGGGCCATAATCAGATGCAAATGGCCCCCGTGCTCTTGCATGAATTATGGCCCAATTTGCATGTCACCTTTTGAATATTGTGATTTTGTGCATGGCGCCAATGGTACTTGCACCACCACAAGTTGAATGCTCAACTCTGACAACTGCGGTGGCGCAAGTTCCTGCGCCATGCACAATGTGGCTGGGGTTGATATTCAAGGAGTTGCTCAATAGCGCAACTCCTTTGAATATCGCCCGCCACACCCTCCGCGCAACTATTTTGTGCAGCGTGAAGGGCTTGCGCCTCAGAATGGCGAGTTTGAATATCCAGCCCAGAACATATATAAGCAGCAGACAGCAGATGGGTACTGCAAAATAGTACAAAATCACCACTAGAGAAACAAATATAATATAGCATTAGCAGTTCAATAAATCCCCCATCCCAATAACCCCATACGGACCTAGAAGAGCTTGAAAAAGTCAGCGTGAATGGACAAACAATCTAGTCACAGTACACCGTTTCAGATTACTGAACTCCCATTCAGTTGGTCTGCGATGTGGTGGTGGCAGGATATGCAGATCCACCAGCTCAGCCAAATAAACATGCAACCTTCTCCCCAAAGATGGATTTAAAATTGAAAGCGGAACTCCAGGGGTGATGAAAGGGCAGACTAGATGAATCAGTGGGTCCCCTTCAGCCATCACTTTTCTTATGTCCTTGCAAGAAATAAGGTTCATCAGATTATCGACAATACATGGCTGGTGTACTCAACAATCAAAATATGGAAATGGTGTACTCAAGTCATGAACAACCCAAATAGATTCATCAATTAATCAAGTAATGCTAAACAAAAAAGGGGAGGGAGACATAAGACAGATAAAACCTAAAACCTGAAAGTGCCAGAAGAATAATAGAAATGGAGATTGGAGAGTAAGACAAAAAAAAGAAGTCCATAGTGAAAGAAAGAACCACAAAACAGCAACAATAACTCAGAAGCAATGGCAACAGGTATCCCCAAAACATTGAATAAAAGGATGCATGAAAGGTTGGCTGAGAAAAGATGGGGATATCAGAAGAAATAAAGATTGCAGCCTACTATGCAAAGCAAAATACATATTCAAGTACCATAAAATAGAAAGTACTACTGAGCACCAACAAACCTCTAGTGTGACAGGTAGACATGAGGAGACATGAGAAACAAAGCCAGAAAGCATATAATCAAGGCCAGAAACTGAAGATGCCCTTTAAAGGAGATGTAGCGAGAGGTTCACAAACCATATGCAAAACAGAAGCAACCGCCAACTAAAAAGGAGAAAAAGTAAAAACAGAGTAAAGACAGTGACACTACAGAACATTCAAAAGAAAGAAACAGACCAATGGGAGAAACAAGACCAAATCCAAAGGCAAAACCTAGGAACTGGTCGAGAAAAAATTTAACATTTACAGAGAAGAAGAGGACAAACGAATAAAAAGAAATAACATCAGGTAGACCTAACACCTCACACCGCCGTGAGCATCATACAATACATGAACAAAGAGACTAATAAAAGTAACAGGTACTAGAAATCACTCAAGCAGCACAATAGAAAATGTCCAGTGACCAGAAGGGCAAAGTGAAGGCAGGCTTAACACATTACATCAAACACAAGGCAGCATCTACAGTGAATAAAAAGCCATTAAACATTCTACAACTGCAAAACAAGCATAACGATAATAAACCAAATGAGCAACTATGTCCCACAGAAGAGTCTGTGCAACCTATCAGGTGTGGGTATTGCCAAACAGATTAGAGCAACTCTTTCAGTTCAACTTTCTCCTGAGTGGCCATGAAATATCTGTGGTCCAGTACACAAAGTGATAGGTAATCTTGCTGGATAAAGCAGCAGGTAACAAATTTGTGCCACCTGTAGTTTCTGAAAAGGACTCGTTTTCCCATCTTCTGGCTCTAAGAGTGGGAGGAGATCCTGTAAGATGATGATCTGTTGCCTTTCCATAAAATATCTGGCAAGGAACACACCTTAGAAAGGATATATTGTTTTTCCAGATAATTCAATAAGTGCGAAAAATAGGTCAAGGATTCTCACCCACTAAAGGTTTAGACCACAGAAAACTGTGAGCATGCTCAATAATGTATTGAGGTCCACAGGGGAAGGGTTCAGCAACTTTCTGTAGCAATTTCTGGGTGAAAAGTAACATATTGTATCCTCTGATGACTCCAGGATACCCTGGATAACCAAATTGGTGTGCCTATTATGACCTTCTAAGTCCTCAATGCACTTCTCCAACTTAGTCACCCAATGTTTAAGGATCACCATCTCTAGCCAGATTAACTCTTGATGCCACTTTACAGGTGCTGTCCTGGCCTCAGCATCCCCATCCAGCTAGTTAAATCCTCTGAAGCTGGTCAAAAGTACACTTCTGAAACAATTTCAAAAGGGCTTCCTCAAAGTGCCTAACTCCATAAGAAAATGATCTACTGTGAGCAATTCTGAAGAAGCGATGTCGGAGGACTGCAGGCCACCTCATTGTAAGAGTGTTTAGGCCCGGCTGACAATCCTCCAGGGTTGCAGACTCAGCAGAGTCAATTAACCTGCCAGACTCCATCAGAGCACAACAAAAAGCACACCAGTAAAATAAAAAACGGATTTCACCCTTCAAAGACAAGAAGGTCATGGAAAAATGAATAAATTAAAGTTAGCTTGCCAATCCTGTGAGAGACTTGCAAATACACTGTTACTCTGGAGTCTGCATCATGTGACTCCTATCTGTGCCACTTTATCTTATCACATTTTCTATTAAGAAAGACATTGTTTTTTTTTTTTTGTGGGGTGTAATTAGGACTCCAACTGTTTGTCTGGAAAATTAACTGTTGAAGTGACTCTCAACAAAAATCAGCAGCTGTTTTCAAATAGCTGTCAGTACTTAGAGCCTGTGTACAAACGCAGCTGGTGGACTACAACTCACAGCAATACTTTTAGGTGAGTACAGCCTCAGCACTTCCAGAGCTCAGACTCACTTCTTGCTGTGATTAGACAGTAATGCGTTGGTGTTGTTCATTATTATATAGTGGTCAGAGTGCTACAAGTCTACAAGTGGGTTATACCATCCCAGCTGCAAATATCATTATTGGGACTTTGACCTAAAAATTTCCAGATTGATGACTGCAGTCAGTTTACTGATGGGGCCTTAATGAATTTAAATAAAACTTACAAAACAAAATAATTTCTGAACTCGGGGCAGGGATGGGTGCTGAATGGGCAAGGGGCCAGCAGGAGGTGGAGATTCATTTATATATTAACAAACATTTAATTCTTGCTGTGCAATTGAAGCAGAGTTAGGTAACATAATCACAACAGCTAATAATACTGTGTGTGATTGAAATGTTTCATCTGTGTTATCTTTTGACATTTTGTTTTATCCTATACAAAAAAAATAAGTTAGCAAATAGCCAATGTTTCCTTTTATTAAATAATGGCTAACTAAAAGTTGAGCATTAAGCTTGACCATTGGTTGAGGGATTTTACTTAACTAAAGTGTAATCCTTGCTAGCTAATGATTAGTTGAGCATTGTTTTATTTGTGCATTTCTTGAGAAATGAGACTTTGAAAAATACCATAGTTAGGGATTGATTGAGTTTTACAACTTAAACAGAATTCAGTTCATGAGTTACTTGTTTATATGACTTAGACATTTTTCAGTTGTTAATTACTTGAAATGTAAAAATTTCTCAGTTATAAATTACTTGAGAATTTTACTTAGAATTTTTTCCAGTCACTAACTCGTGATAATAACCCACTTTAAGGTCTTTCTTTTAAACAGCCCTAAAATAAAAGAAATGAAAATGGGTCATGAAGAATCCACAGTTCAGGAGAACCAATCTAAATAATGGACAACTATCTAATAATAGTGATAAGGGACCAAACCAGTGAAACATAAGACCAAACTAAGAATATGTAAAAAGTTAAAAATGTTGATCAGAATACTAAGGGATTCCCTTCTGCTGCATAAAGGGTCTCCCAAAACAGTCAATGTGCACAAGTGGACAAGAGGGGTGTAAACAGGGGAGACTCAACCCACAGTCTAGTCCTTCATTTTGAGTTTACAGTACTAATGAACAAAAGTAGAGGCCATGCTGTTTTATCAGAAAAGATTTGCACTTTATTATGAATACAATTATAAAGCTGCAGCCAGTCACCAAATGTGAACATCTCTGTTAGCTGCCACTTGTGAAAATACTTTGTCAGGGTCTCCCTAACCAAGCCTTTTTCACAGATGAAGCTCTGGAGTAAATTTTGAAATTTGGTAACTGGCTGAGGTTTTATAATTGTATTCACTATAAAGTACAAATCTTTTTCTGACAAAACAACATGGCTCTCCACCTTTGTACATTGGTACTGCAACCTAAGTGCAGCATAAAGGGGTTTGCTTGATGATCTGGTTTGGGGGCTTAGGGTGTGATCCAGATGCATCAAGGAGGGTACTCAACTTGGGTAGGATGCTGGTCTGTGGCTAGAAGGGTAGCCCAGCTACAGTGGCACATTCAGCTGTGGTTGTGAAGCTGGTTCAGCATCTGTGGGTGGTCCAGCTGCAGTGACAGTTGTTAGCTGGGGACCAGCCTGGTCTGTGGTCGGTAAGGGGTCCAAATACAGGAGGCAGGTTAAATGAAGGGCTGGCACAGGGTAAGGGAGGTGATCCAGTGACAGGAAGGTGGGTCTGCTGAAGGTGGGCCACTAGTTCTTCAGCCCCCCAGCCATGGTGTTATATTCCTATCATATCCCTCCTAGACCTGTAAGCAGGCTCTCAAGCCCCATCCCCAGATTTAGGCTTCTCAGTCCCCATAACCATGTCATCAGGCTCCTGACAGTTTTATGTGATAAGGGCGATTCCCTTATCTCGTGAAACATTAACGTGACCGAAAAAGTGCCCAACGTCAAAAGGGTGACCAAAATAACACCGACCACTGCAAACAGCTACTGTCACTAACCTTTTCACCAAAATACATAAAAACATTTTTTTATGCAAGAGGCTATGCCCTCCACACCACCCTTTGCCGGAGGTAAGCCCCTGCTCCCCTAACTAAATTATTATCAACCCGGGGCAGACTTAAAAAACAATGGAAGATATCTGTAAAATAAAATTTCTCCCACACTGGGACCCAAACCTGGCTCCACTAGCTCCACTGGCAGTGGCTCTAGCCACTTCAACAAACAGCCAGCTCAGCAAGGCTTGGCCAAAAACGTCCTATATCCTGCTATAGTGAGTGTAATTCACTGCTATACTCTCTATACAGGATAACTCAATCTCTTATACCATTCGCTGAAATTATGAGTGATATTACTCAGTCAGCTCATATTGAGCCACCAATAATACTCACTCATATCACATGGATACCCTCCTGGTTGTCTCCAATCATGGCCATAGGCTCCCCAATCATGGCTGTAGGCTCCCAATACCCCAGTCAATGCCTGGGTGGGGTCAGCATGGTTTAGGTGGTCTCCTAGATGGCCCAGATGGAAAAGAGGGTGAATGTAGGTGGGGGATGTCTTTACATGGGTCCTATGGGGGGTCCAGTTGGGGAAGAGTGGGGCCATAGCTGGGGAAGCCAGGTCTGGGGGTCCTTTGGTGATTTAGATGGGTAAATAGGCTCTGTGGAGGTCCAATGGGTGGTCTGTGGGGGCAGAGTTTGGTGGCTGCAAAATCCTGGTTCTGGGGATCAAGCAATGGTTTGGTTGGCAGAAGAGGGTGCAGGTGGGTATCAGAATCCTGGTATGGTGGCGTGAAGGGTAGTCTGAGTGGAAGATGAAGGTACAGGTGGGTATCTGAGCCCCATGCAAGGGTCCTAAGCAAGGCATGAGTAGGAGAAGTGTGTGCAGGTGGGTTTAGAGCCAAGCTTCATGGTACAGTCGAGGCTAAAATATTGGTGCCTTGCACTTTTCAAATAACTCACAATTCCTCTAAACATAAGTTGAAATTAACAACAGTACAGTATTTGGTCTCCTCAATTCTTTATTTCTCTCTTAACATTACAGAACCTTTGTTTTGATTCAGAATTTAATATATCCTTTTAAATCAAAAATGAAAAGAAATGGCATTGACAAAATTATTGACACCCTATGCTTAATATTTGGTAGCACAGCCTTTGGTCAAAATAACTGCAATCAACTGCTTCCTATAGCCATGGATGAGCTTCCTACACCTCTCTACTGGCAGTTTGG
Source organism: Neoceratodus forsteri (assembly GCA_016271365.2). Lineage (NCBI taxonomy): Eukaryota > Metazoa > Chordata > Ceratodontiformes > Ceratodontidae > Neoceratodus > Neoceratodus forsteri. Next base: position 425,312,029 of record CM057451.1, read on the forward strand.
GCCACTCTTCTTGTGCAAACTGCTCCAGTTCTCCCAGATTTGAAGGGTGCCTTCTCCCAACTGCTGTTTTCAGATCTCTCCATAGGTTTTCAATGGATTTAGATCTGGACTCGTTGCTATGGCCACTTCAGAACAGTCCAGCATCTTGTCTTGAACCATTCCTGGGTGCTTTTGAACTGTGTTTGGGGTCATTGTCCTGCTGGAAGACCCATGACCTTTGACGGAGACCCAGCTTTCTGACACTGGGTTCAACATTGCATTCTAAAATGGCCTGTAATCTCCAGATTTCATGATGCCATGCACATGTTCAAGGCACCCAGTGCCAGACGCAGCACAGCAACCCCAAAACATCACTGAACCTCCTCCATGTTTGACTGTAGGAAGGTGTTCTTTTCTTTGAAGGCTTCATTTTGTTTTCTGTAAACACAGAGATGATGTGCTTTACAAAAAGCTCTAATTTGGTCTCATCTGCCCACAGGACATTCTCCCAGAAGGATTTTGGCTTGTTCAGGTGTGTTTTGGCAAACCCCAGTCGGCTTTCTTATGTCTCTTTCTCAGCAGTGGGGTCCTCCTGGGCCTCCTACCATATAACCCCTTTCATTGAGTTGGTGATGGATGGTGCGAGTTGAAACTGTCGTACCTTGTGTCTGAAGGTCAGCTTGAATCTGTTTGGTAGTTGATCGAGGTGCTTACTCCACCATTCAAACAATCCTGCGCTGCAATCTTCTATCAAGTTTTCTCATGTGCCACGTCCAGGAGGTTGGCTACAGTGCCATGGGTCTTAAACATCCTGATAACATTAAGTACGGTGGAAACAGGAACATCAAGGTCTCTGGAGATTGATTTGTAGCCTTGAGAATGTCCATGCTTGGCTACAATCTTCTGTCTGACCTCCCTCAGACAATTCTCTGGCTCTCTTCTTTTCTCCATGCTCATTATGTACACACAGTGACACAAAACAGGATAATGAGTCCTTTTCTATTCAAACTGGCTGAATGAGGGATTTTTATATTGCAGGCACCTGCAACTCACCACATGTGAGTTCAATTCCAAAATGAAGGAAAATCACCTGCTTGAAATCTAATTAGTTCTAACTACTTCTAAAAGGTGCCAATAATTTTGTCTGGGCCATTTAAGGATTTATGTGTGGAATAAGCTAAGACTTAGTAAATTTTTCTGCTTTTTGTGTTTTATTCCACTGCAAACCAAAGAAATACATATGTGGATACCAAAATATTTTTTAATTTCAACAATTTTCTGGAAGGAATGGTGCATTATTAGAAAAGACTGCAAGGGTGCCAATATTTTTGGCCACGACTGTACTAGGGGTGATCCAGGTGGATAAGAGGGTGGAGGTGAGTGTGGGACCCTGGTATGAGTCCTATGGCTGGTCTAAGTGGAAAATAAGGAAGAAATTAGCTCCTTGTCTGGTCCTGCTAGAAGCAGAGGTAGAGATGAGTTTCAGATGCCTGTCTGGAGATTCAAGGGCTGGACAGCATGAAAGATGAGTTTAAAGAAGGTGTCAGATACTCATCTAGAGCTTGTGGGGCTGGTCCTGTTGGGCAGAAAGATGGACATACAGTTGGTGGGAAATGCGGTCTGAGATTCCAGAGCTGGTTGGAGTGGGGGACAGGAGGGACTTAAATGGGGAGGCCAGTATAGTGGTCTAGGGCTGGTCAGGCGTAGGGACTTGGGGACATAGGAGGAAAAAGCTGATCCAGGGTCCCAGGACAGGGCTGCTTGGGCAGACAGGGAGTTGTAGATGTGGAATGCTAGTCTGGTAGTCCACGGAATTATCTGGGTGAAGGAACATGGTGACATAGGTGGGGACAGCCAGTATGGGTTTTCAAGCATAGTCTAGGTGTGCAAAAGGGAGATATTGCTGGGAAAGCTAGTCCTTGAATCCCAATGCTGATCCAGATCAAGACACATGGAGGACATAGATGGTGGAGGCAGATCCAGTGCTCCCAGGTTTGGTCTGCGTGTGTGGACCACAGAAATGTAGTCATGGGAGGCTGTTCCAGTCATCTAAGGGCTGGTCCTAGTGGGGATACCACAGGGACATAGGTGAGGCAGGCCAGCCCAGATGTTCCAGGGCTGGTCAGGGTGGGGGCACAGGGAGAATGTTGGTGAGGAAGGCTGGTCTGGATTCCAGTTGCTGGTCACGGTGGGAAGAGAGGAAGATTTAGGTAGGGAATGCTAGTCAGGGGTCCCAGGGCTGCTCGAGTGGAAGAATGAAAATGGGGCCCATAGGTTGTAGAGTCAAGTCTAGGGGTCTCAGCACTGGTCTGGATGTGTACTGCAGAAATGTGAGATATTGTTGGGGAGGCAAGTGTGTGGGATCCAGGGCTGGTCCAGGTGGGTGGACAGTGGGAATATAGGTGGGGAGGCTGTGTCTGGCATCTCAAGGCTGGTCCAGGGGCTGGAAGTGTGGTCCAAGTTCTGGGACATAGGTCAGTCAGGGGTGGGAGACTGTTCTGGGGACAGAGTGAGAGGGAGGGTCATCTGTGAAGGGAAGAGTGGTCCATGGGTTAGAATGGTCCAGTGGCAGAGATAGTGGTTGGTTGAGATGAGGCTGGTATGGGTTCTGGAAGTGTGGTCCAGGTGCTGGGAGATTTTCAGCTAGGGTGTAAAAGACTGGTTGGGGGTAGGAAGGATGATCTGGTGCTGGAAGTCTGGAATGGAAAGGCAAATCCAGGCCTTAGTAAGTTGGTCGTGGTGCAAAGAAGTTGGTTGGTTGGGGAGGAGGGCTGGTCATGGGGCTGGAAGAGTTGTCCAGCTGCTGGGAGTTCTGGTGGGTTGCAGCCCCTTTCTGGTAGGTAATTGTATCCATTCCAGCAGATCAAGAACCATTATGATGGGTCAGTCATGCCTGGGGTTAGGGTGTCCATTCTGGCAACTTGAGTGTCTGTTCTAGCTGGGACAAATTAGTTTGTGGGCTGGTGTTAGCCAGCAGCTCTCAAAATCTGGCAGCCACATTCATTTTTTAGTGTTCACTGCCATCTGATTTGCTCCACCCTGGTTTCAGTCAGGAAGTATTCTGAAACACATTTAATGGTGTTCTCATATGTTCTCAAATCACTAATCAGCTCCCATTCCACCAGTTCATTACCTTTTAAATACATCTTCCTGCTCTTTGATCCCGAGGGCCACAGTCCATACCTTGACTAGCTGCAATCTGGACACATGCTCCATTCTCATGATAAAATACTCCTAAACAGATGGCTGAACATATTAGGAGACATCCACCAGGAGGTATCAGCTGAAGGCCGGAACCACCAGGTAAGCCCAAAATAATTGGGGAGGTCAGTTACACATATTCAGTTATTCATTTGACTATGGACTGGGCACATTGTTGAAGACTACTGGGCAAACTCAGATTGTGAGGGTTTGGGGTCAGGATGGTGGGCCAATACCTAAATTATTGATCTTTAGGGACTGGCGGGTTGGGTAGGGTATTAAGGGATCAACTCTGTCCACCTTGGGAATGATGCAGATGTTTGTTTTTTAATGTGTGTTCTAGACTTAATAGAGTAATGAAGAGCCAAGTATTTGGGTGCTGAAGATGAATAGTATCCTCAAAAGAAATTTTGAACACCCCTAGGAAGTGCGGGGGCACATAGCGATAGAGGAGACTAAACCAGATGGGGGCAGGTGATAGGAGCAGGGAAGACATGGAGCTTATGTGGAGAAACAGGAACAAGACAGGTCAAAATAAGCACTAAGGAAATGTTTCAGAAATGACGGGAGGTGTGGAGATAAATGGGGAGCAGGATTTTGTTCCAGAGGTTACGGAAAGTGGATGGAAAAAGGCAGGTTGTTGAACAAGGGACCGATATTCAAAAATGGGCAAAGTAGAGCGCAAATATTTGTGCTGTGCCTTGCCCTACCCAGGTGCCTAAATGCTATATTCTGTGGAACAGTGCACCCCCCAATCCAATCACCCTCCTGTGACACAAACACCAGTTGCCTGGTATAGAGTATATCCCGCCCCATCCCAATCCCCTGTATAAGAGAAACAATTCCCTGGTGGGGCACTGTTTATTATTAATTTATTTGGTTTTGGTAACCAGGTGGGTGCAGTAGGCATAGGGATGCCTATTTTCAGGCATGACCAAGAGGATACAGGTTAAATACATGAGCAACAACAATGTGACTCAGAACATATAAAGGTCATACAATGCACGAGTGGCTGGGAATACAGACAAATTAGCAAACAGTGTGAATACAGAGTTATACAAAGTCTTGAGTATAATCAAAATACAGTAAGAGATATACAAAATGTAGAACACGTGCAAAACAAGTACACAAACTGGCTAGATCAGATGTTGTATACCAATATACAATATTCAGTACACAGTAAGTGCAGTTAATATGGCCCAAAAAACATTGTAAGAAATAAAGGGAGGAGAGCACAGAGAAGTAAGCAGAAGTGGGGATGGAGGAAAATATATGTGCTTAATGTGAATGGAAGCACCTGCATGGGTGAGATGCAAGTCGGTGTTCACGGTGAAGTCACTTAAAGCCTGCAAGTGTAGGGGCAAGGCAAATAGTTTGAGGGATGGAATTCTAATACTTAGGGGCAGCATAAGAGAAGGCCGATGCACCCATGGTGGTTTTGCATCTGGGGATGTAGAGGGGTTTGGTCATTTGACCAGAGCCCATAAGAAGAGGCTTGGGAGTATGGCAGAGAGTGAGGGATTGAGGGAGGCCTGAACTAGTTAAACAATCAAGAAGGAGCTGTGGGACAGCAGTCGGTGAGCATCAGGACTGGGCCATCTTAGGTCAGTATAGAGCTGACAGTGGTGCTTGTACTGTGATGAAGCAGAGGCAAACTGACAAATTTTATTATAGGTGGTGTCCCATTTATGGAGGGCTGCCTTGGTGGTGCCTAGGTAGGTGACTGAGCCATAAGTGAATGCGGGTGAAGAAGACCTTGTGCCACAGCAAGCCTGGCCGATGGAGTGAGGGCATAGTTAGTCGATAGGCTCCCCTGCTGGGGTGGAGCAGTACACTAGTCACCAAGAAAAGAAATAGACTGTATTCTATAGGCAGATCAGGGATAGGAGAGGGTCCGCTAGACCACCAGGAAATGTTTTCTCTTTCTTATACAGGTGATTGGCTGGAGCGGGTATATACTGTTCACAAGGACCAGTGTCTGTGTTGGGCAGGGGAAGGACCACAGGACATCAGGAAAAATTGATGTTTCACTTCGGGGATGGCTATTGGTGAGGAGAGAGTGGAGCCACTAGATGCAAGTGACTACTGTGTTTGGGGTCGGGTCAGGGTTTAGATTGGCGGTATGTGCACAGTCCAAAGGGACTGAGCAAAGTGGCTTCATGGCACACATATTCTTTATATTGAACTGCGTCAATATTCAGGTCCACGCCCTTCATTTACATTGTACCCCCCAACTAACTATTGCCTGGGAGTAACCGAGGTTTGCCTGTGCTTGGGGCTTTCAATAGCCTCATCTAAGCTGAACCAGTTTACATTAGCAAACTTCGGTTTTGTGCCTGTGCAAAGTTTTGAATATCAGGCCCAGAGTTTTACATGGTAGATAAAGGAGGTGAGCACAGAATTTGGATGGAATAAAGGGAGAAGAAGGAAGGCACAAGGCAACAATTTAATCACAAAATAAGAATAGTGGGACAGCCTGTGAGATTCAGAAATGAAAACATAGTGGGATGACTAAAAGGAAGAACAGCATGGCCCAAAAGGGTGGAGTGGGGCATGACAGCTGTAAGAACAGGCACAGTAGTATACTTAGGATAGTGCAGCAAAGATGCAATACCTTGTTTACAGTGAGGTCTGTTTTCACTGTTGGGAAGGACTTCCTCAGGATCATACACTGAGTAATGACTCTGGTGGATTTGAACCTAGGTCTCCCCCAGGCTAGTGCGCATTGTGCAACAACTTAAAATAAATAGAACAATAAAATGCCACTAGAAAATGCTGCTATCTGAAATCCAACCACTGCTAAATAGTCACCCCTTTATTAAAACAAAGTTAACCCCACCCTCATCCCCATCTTTTCACTATATCTGGCTAGTCCTGCTCAATGTCAGGACATTCCCTACATTCGCCCCTCCTAGCTAACAGGCTCCAACTTGGGCTGCCTCCTGTCACCTCAGGGACTGCTTGTTTTCTCCAGGTAATGCACTCCAAGTCTCCTACATTTTAATGCAACATTCAGACCTCCACCAGTACACCAGTGCTGCCATATTGTAGCTATCCAGCTGGAGATCAGGATAGCTCCTGCCAGTTTTGTATGGCCCACTCAGCCAAGTAATCATGGTTCACAATATTACAGACAAGATTTTTGCCCCTTGCTCCACTGTCATGGTGGTCTCTGATTGGTTAGACTGCCTTTCCAGAGCACCTCTCCTTGCTGGTTGATGTCACGTAACCTTGCCACTCGATTGGGTTTGAGATTATTTCCAATGGTTTGGATGGATAAGGTGGGTTTGTAGTTGAAGGACTCCAGGAAGCAGCGGCTGTTCTCTAACTTAGCCAAAGCCAAGACAGACAGTGGATCAGCGGAAGCGGTGCAGGATCCAGGAATTGTTTAGTAGCTGCACACATGTACGTAGCTATCCTGGGTCAGAAAGGTGGAGGGACGACACTGGCCTGCTACTGAATGAGGCCTAGAATGTGTAGCAGTGGCCAGTGGAACTGAGATGTTTTGCTCTGGATGGGACAAGGGGAGAATGAGGGCGACTGTGAACATGACCAGTGGCCATGGACTGAGAACAGGTTCTGTGGTGCTTCGGTAATTCTGTAGACACACCGAGTTTTTGTTCTCCATTGCCAGACATAGGAGATAATTGAAATTGGAACTTTGCTTGGTTTAGTTGATTTCCTTAAACGCCCAGAGCTGTGAAGTCATAGGACTGACAAGTGACTAGGCCCCAGGCAGCTTTTCTCTCCCTGACAATGTGTCTGACTTAGATCTTATTCCCATGGTGTCTGTCAGCTGTTCTCTGCCCGCCATTCCTAAATAGCATGATGGATACCACGTGTACCTGCGTTTTGCCACTGGGTTGATTGGCAGTATGGTTGCTTTTTATAAAAACATAGACTCAAAAAAAAGATGGGTGCTGACTTACATGCTGCAATCCAGTGTAATGCTATGCTACCAGTTGGAACTTGCACTATAAGCACTAGGGCTATGTAAGTGCCAAATATTATTTTCGAATACCACGAATAATGGGCTATCTGAATATTCAAAAGCCTTTTCGAATAGGGGCTACTCGGTGTATTCGATATTCGGCACATCCCTCTGCACAGCCCTACTGCACAGCACTAATAAAAGATCTCTTCCCAGCCCCCAAGAACAAGTACAGTCTTCCCTCATCCTCTAGTAGTCACCAAATCCCACGATCCTACCCACCCAGCACCCACAAGTTGGTAATATGTCTTCTGAAAAAAACTTTTAATGGGGACCAGCAAAAGGTGGTGGTGTCCTCTTCTATGTTAAATCAAAATTCCATGTCACTGTTGTCCCATCTCCAGCTAACATGCCTTCCTCGTGGAATCTCTCTTTATTTCTTTGATGCTCAGCAATCTAATGAGATTTTTAATTGGTTGCATTTTCTTCCCTCCTAAGGATGCCACCAATGACCTACATACCCTCATGTCTTCCCTGTTAGCCCTACCACCGATGATACAGTAATCTGTGGTGACTATAACAATGAGTGGCTGTCCCCCAGCAAAAAACAAAGGCTCACTCTATCATCTTTGACATTAATTTTACCCAGCATATCACAGATCCCACACAATGTAACTATAAGACAGGTTCCTCATCAGTATTAAATTGATTCGATCAAATTGCCCTCACGGATCAAGTCAGTCGATTGTTCTACCTGATTGTATTAGTGACCACTGTCCTATCTACTCTGTGTGGTGCAACAATTGTAGTCCACCATACTTCAAGTGTCTAGGAACATGTCTCAGTTTAATATATATGACTTTTAACATCAATTAGACTTGCTAACTGGACCCACCTTTCTCACCTCCCCACCATTAACCAAGCCCTTGACTACTTCATTGCCACCTTTAAAGACCTTATCAACAGACAAGCTTCCCTAACTAAATGCAGATCCAAGGGTATCAAAGCCCTTCATTCTCTACTGAAATCAGATCCCTTATGAAGAAGCATGATGCAGCATGGAAAACCTTTAAAATCAGTCACCTACACTCTGATTGGTTTTATATCGGCAGCTGAGAAATCAGTGAAAAACAGGCTTGAAGGTGCTAAGCATTCCTATTATCACTCACTACAGACTGATAATTTCAGCAAGCCAAAAGAATTCTGGAAACAGAATAATTCCCTGATCAAGGAGAAAATGACCCAGTGTCCCAGTTCCATACAGTCTGGTGGCGAACTCCTGCATGATCCCCTTCTGTTGCAGAAGGAATTAATCAGTTCTTCACTGACCTTGATAGGTATACGGCTCACCTTGCACCCACCTCTGAGTTCTTCATCCCTACTCAGCCCTATACCACCCTTGGCACTCGCCCTCCTTCCACCTAAAACTAACCACAATTGGGGAAGTTTGCAAGTTATTATAGAATCTCAAGTCTGAGAGTTCTCCGGCCACGATACATTAGAACCAAAGTTCCTCAGACTTGGAGCAGTGACACTTGCCTCACCTGTTTGAGATCTCCTAAATAAGTCTTTCCTTGAAGGAGTGGTACCAAGACTTAGTAAAGTGGCAGTGGTGGCACCCTACACAAGGGTGGCACACATGCCATTAAAACTATAGGCCTATTTCAATTTTATGCCCCTGGCAAAGATCCAGGAGAGGATCCTGTACAACTAGCTACAATCCTACTTAGATATGCATCAGCTTCTCACAGATTGTCAGCAGAGTTTTAGAAAGGCTATAGCACTACCACCACTCTGGTTAAAGTCTCGGCTGATATCCTTAAAGCTAGCAATGAAGGCCTAGTGACGGTGCTTTGTTCACTGACCTAAGGCCTTCAACCTTATCAACCATTATCTTTGTGGTAAACTTCATCAACTTGGCTTGGATTCCTATCACTCATGAGGCTTAAGGACTACCTTATTGGTAGATCACAAGAGTAAAATGGTCCAGATCTCACTCTCCCTCTGACCCATCTTACACAGCATGCCTCAGGGTTTGATATTATTCTCGCTCTTCATAAATGAACTGTCAATTTTCTGTGGCAGTGCATCTGTGCAACTCTGTGCAGATGATGCAGTACTATACTGTTCGTTTGTTGATATGGATTGGATTAACCAAAACCTTAACTCTGACTTTAATACACTTGAATCTTGGTTCTCAAGTAATCACCTAATTTTGAATACGAAAAAAACCAGAAAACATGTTATTCTACAACCCTTCCCCAAACCAGTCAACTCGCTCCAAATCTGTTCACTGTCTGGACACCACTGAAGTAGTCAAAAGTTTTAAATATCTTGAATGCACCTTGATGCCTCCTTCTCATTAGAACACCATGTAGCTCAGCTTACCATAATGGTAAACCAAAAGCTAGGTCTCTTATACCATCTCCACCCCCTACTATTTGCTGCTGCTTGTCATAAAATTGCTACCACTGCCCTTCTCCCTATACTGTTCTATGATTTTAACTCTTACTCTCTACTCTGTCCTCATCCCTTGCCTGGCTGCATCAACTCTATTACATTATTGGATGATTTGCCCTTCGCTGACTCTAGAAAACATCATTGTGACACCCTTATTCTCTTCAGTGGCCTAATTAACACTCAAGATGACAGTACCACACACTATGCTTTGTGTTTAAATTAGTTGAGCTCTTTAACCCACATTGTCTAAGGGAATCGTTAACAGCAAAGCATATGCTCTCACTCAGAATCACTTATATTCCTTATTAGCAATCCTGAAACCACTCCGTCTTTTCGAGTAGGCGTTCATTGCCTTCTCAGTTACCACTGCCTGAAATTCCTTTCCTCCTGCTTTACTCACCTGCCCTACCCTATCACTTTTTAAAAAGCTTACCTCTTATCTACTTAAACCTCCTCTTTGCACTTGCCTTAGCTAATCCCTGCCTTTCTCAGTATCTTTGTCCTGTTACAATGCTCACTCCTAAGTATTGCATTGTACATATGCTCAAAGTCTCCTTTGATCAATGTAGAATATATGTTTGTCTATTAAGCTGAACTTCTCTGTATTACCATTTAAACATTGCATTATACATATGCTTCATTAGTCTCATTTGATCAATGTAAATATATGTTTGTCTATTAAGCTGAATTTCCTGTATTACCATTTAAACTTGTTAATGCTTGGTACACTGTATTATCCTGTATATATCACTTATATTGTTTTGTCTCCTGAGTCGTCACTAAAAGGGACTGCATGGCCTCAGTGGGCCTACCTAGTTACCAAAATTCAAATAAATAAAATCTGCTTGCCTCCACAGCCTGCCCCTTTATTAACTAAGTGATAGGTCAGTCATCAGGCAGGATGAAGATTTAAAGATAACCCCCGCAACTCAATGTCAGCATAGCATAGTAGCTCCACCCCATGACCTTGCTCTGTTCACCCCCCAAGCACTCAATTCTCTGTATTTCAGCAAAGATCACCACCACTGGTCCTCAACCCTCCCTCCTCCACTACCAAGTGTCTTCTTTATGAATGAAAGAAAGCGTGCCTCTTGTTGCTATAGTAAAATGAGCAGGATCCGTGATCAACTTATTTTACTATAGCAACAACGCCTTCTATCATAAGACACTTCGACAGTGAGGTGGGAGGAGGGTGTGCGGACCAGTGGCGTGATCTTTGCTATATATGAATAATTGGGCGCTTGGGCGACAAGCAGGGTCACAGGTGGTGTTGCAGAGCTAAGTGCTTACATTGAGTTGTGGAGGAAGGATTTTCCTTTCAGCTCTTCATGCTGCCTGATGACTGATCTATCACTTAGTTATTAAATGAGGGCCAGCCATGAAGGTGGATGGGTTTTGCTGGTCTCTATTAAAGTTTATTTCAGAAGACATATTACTAAATTGTGGATGTTAGGGTGGGTAGGAGGGTGGGATTTGGTAACTGCTAGAGGGTAGGGAAGAAAATACTGTTTTCTGGGAGCTGGGTATGAAATTTTTTTTTATTTAGGGGTGTGCGAATATGAATTTTAGCTGCATATCAAATATTTGGCGGCGAATACCGGATATTAGGCCAAATATTCGAAATAAGGTATTACGCACAGCCCTAATAAGCACTGAACATGTGCATAAGGTATAAGAACACTTACATCAAACCTTGGGTGGTAGTGCAATAAACAGTCCTGTTTAGCCGATGGCCCACTTAAGCAAATCTTTGTCCTGTGGACCTGTAGTAGCAGTTTGGCTACTTTTAGTGTTTAGTCAACTGACTGTACTACTGTAACTGTTTAAGGCTTATTATTTTGTTTTCAACATGTTTTTCTTCCTGCAAACTCTCCCTTTCAGTTATAACTGGAAGCAAGTCTTCCTAGCTCAGCTTGGTAAATGTATGAGTTGTGTGTTCAAAATAAGCTCTAAAATGTACCATAGAGAATCTTTTTTGATATTTAAAAGTTTTATTGTATTTTCTAAAGACAATAGCATAGGCGACAGATGACAAGACCACACATTACATTTCAATACAGTACACTACCATACAATACACTGAACAACACTACATACCTCCACCTCCCTTTCCTCCCCGCCCATGACATCGACTTAACATAAATCTATAGCTCCCAGCTTTACCAAAGTATACACTGCTCAAATAGAGTACAGAGCTTGTAATTTGCTCCATCATTTGTCGAACTTAGACAAACTTTTATACTAGCTATAGTCCTTTCCATAGCCAAATTAAATAATAGCTCTTGAAGCCATTCATTATAAATTATTTCATCCCCATCCAACCAGTGTCTGAGTACCAACTTTTTAACTGACATTGCCATCATGTTTATGTGAAATTTCTGCTCAGTAACCCTTATGAGAGAGTAGTCTCCACCAAGCAGGTTATTGGGTCTATATGATCCGATACACCTCATAAAAGTCAACCATTTGCTTGATTAGGGACCAGAGGGGGCAATTTTGGGCATTCCCGAAGTTATGATATAGGACCACTCTCCTGTCCTGCAATGGTTATATATTGCCTCTGCATCTTTACCCATTTTAGCCATCTTTTCTGGAGTGTAATACATATTATGAATGATCTGTTACTGCATTACTCACAGTCTATCTTGAGATGTGTATCGTGTGTCTTTCTAAATTAAGTATGTCCCAGTTAAATGTTTTCTCTGAAATTGCTTGGCCCAGTACTTGGAGCTCCAGCCATGTTCGGAAACCTTTCTAAAATGGTGGAGTAAACCCAGAGATGACATATTGTTCGGTGACTAGTTTGCTAATATGGCTTATGAATTTCACATTGTTTCAGTCCTAGTCAGTTGAGCCTTAGTTATCATATGTCTAAGTTGTGACACCTTAAGGCTATGCTTAGGATCTAGTTTACTCTTTTTAATGATATCTGCTGCTGTCTTGACTTTCCCATTGGCCCATAGATGTTACTTGTATTCTGGATAATTGCTTAAGCCAGGTGTTTGAAATCATCTGATTTTCAATTCTGAAGTTTGGGTTTCCTACCATCGGTTGATTTGGGTCCTGAGAGTGCTTGTAGAATAGGAGTTGCACATCTGTGTGTGCACTTTTACTGAGATTCCTATTAGATTGCCCTGAGGTCTGGGGAGTAATTTAGTGTAATAAGCAAAAGGGCCATAGGAGATAACCTTTGAGCTTCTATTAATTCCTTTTCTATTGATAGCCAAGTGGGTCTGTATTGAGGTGATTCTGATTCTCGCTTGTGTTTGTCTATCTCAAATATTTGGCGCTTGACTTGCCCAGTAATAGAATTTAAAGTGTGGCAGTCTCAATCCTCCTCTAAATTTAGGGGTGTTAATATGTTATAGACCCTATGGGCATGTCTATTTTTCATATAAATGCAGTAAGTAGGGAATGTAATTTAGAGAACCATGATTGTGGTTACCATAAATTCAGCATGTTGATGGGATAAAATAGTCTGGATAAAATGTTCATTTTAACAAAATGTATTCTTCCCCAAAGGGAAAATTGTAGCTTATTCCATCTGTCCAAGTCTTGTTTAATGACCTGTAACAAAGTGTCCAGGTTGCTTACCCTAGAGGATTTGGTGCTCCTTGTTAGGATGATGTCCAAGTATTTTAGTTGTTTATATTCTATTGGACTTCCATTCCTTCCACTTCCTTTTGTTAGTGACCATATTCAAGGGAAAACCATAGATTTCTCCAGATTTAGATTTTAGTTAGATAGTGCCCCAAATTCTTTGAATTACTTGCAGAGATTGTTTCATCGAGTATCTCAGGTTCTTTAGATGCAGAGTATGTCATCGGCTTATGCCGATAGTTTGAGTTCCAGTCCCAATGTTTATTCCCTGAATGAATCTCAAAGTCTATTTTAAGCCGTGTTAGTAGAGGTTCTAAGTATAGATTAAACAGTAAGGGGACAGAGGACATCCTTGTCTGGTGCCCAAGAAAGAGACAATCTTCGTGAGAAGGTTCTGTTACAATATATACGGGCAGTGGGTGTGGTGTATAGGATTTAATCCATTGCACAAAGAGAGGAGGTATACCAAACTTATGTAGAACTCTGAACAGGAAATTCCAGTCCACCCTATTAAATGCTTTCTCTGCATCGAGTGACATCAGTACTGCAGTCTTTTGCTATCTCGGATGCAGAGAATATGTGGTCTAATTTCCTTAGGTGGTCTGAAAAGATCTACCTGTCATGTAACCTACTTGTTCTAAGAGATCAGGAAAGGCATTATCTGGCTCATCCTGATGTCCAAAATTTTAGCCAGTATTTTGATGTCATAGTTTAACAGCAATATTGGCCTGTAGTTTGATACAAGTTCTGGATCCCTCCTCCTTGTGCAATACTACTATCAGGGCTTTGAATAGGTGGGAGTAAATACTTTCCTTATTTAATACAGTGTGGAATAATGAAAGCAACCATGGAGATAACTTCTCACAAATTCTTTGTAGAAATTGGGGAGAAGTCATCAGGCCCAGGAGTTTTGTCTAACAATAGAGTATTAATTGCTAGTTGAATCTCCTGCTCTGTGATAGGAGAGATCAGCCCCATTCTCTGTTCCTCGGAGAGCTTAGGTAGAGATAGTTCAGCCAAATATTTGTCAGTGCAGTCTAACGGAGGGGAATTAATCCTGGTCTTGTATAGATCTGTATAGAAGTTCTGAAATTCTGTCACTATATCGCTGGGTTTTGTCTTGAGAGTGCCATCTTGCTGATGATTTAACTGCATTGATCACTCTCGACATTTCCTGTTGCTTGACCTTAGAGCTAGCAGTTTCTGCCTTTTCCCCTTGATCTATGTAAGTTGACTTTGTTTTAATAATTGCATATTTGGCTTTCTCCTCAGCAGGTCGTTATAGCAAGCTCTCATACTAATAAGTTCCTGCAAGTGTATTTCACTAGTTGAGGGGCTGATATTTTTTCCAATTTCTAATACTTTCTAGTAACTTAAGTTGGTGTTGTTCCTTTATTTCTTCCTCTAAGAGGCCATCTTTATGAAGTCTCCTTAAGAGGCATTTTAAACTCTCCCATTCTATATCCACATATTCAGTGGAGTTCGGTTATGTCTTGTGTAGGTCTTAATGCTAGCCTTTAACCCTTCTAATATATTTTGGTCTTTCAGTTGTCTATTTTTAAGCTTCCAGATTGTTTCTATATTTAAATTAGGGGATAAAGACAAGGTGCATATTACCAGTGAATGGTCTGATTTCACTTCTGGAGAGATCTGACAATCCATGAGGTCTAAGAGCAAATTTTTGCTGAGGAGGAAGTAGTCTATGCGTGAGGAGGTACCATGGATTGGTGATCAAATGTATATTCCCTCCCTCACGGATGTAACACCCTCCAGGGGTCAGAGAGTCCCAACTTGTCTATCATGTCCCTAATGGATCGCTATGCTGGGATAATCCCATTTTGGCTTTGCCTGTTCTATCCACATCTGGAGAGAATGGTAGGTTCCAATCCTCCTAGGATCACAGGTGCATCCAGAAAAGGCAACAGCGTATTGAGCAGTTCCATGAAAAGGTGGGAGCCACATTAGGCCCGATATAGGTCAGATCTCCAGTATGCCCCTTTCTAACACATATCTACCCAATGGGTCATGAATACACTGGCTACATTGAAAACCTAAGGTTTTGTCAGAAGAATTGCCACTCCTTTACTCTAGGTGGATGACCCTGCGTATAAACTTGACCTATCTGCATTCTTCTCAATAGATTAGCTTCTGTATCTATTAAATGTGTTTCTTGCAGAAATATTGTCTGACTTTTAATCACCTGTAGATGCTTAAGAACGCTGTATTGCTTGGTCTTACTACGTAACCCTTCACATTCCAAGTAATAACTTTATGTCTACTAGCCATTCTGTAGTACAGTAGTTGGTAATGATTGGCTGAGGATTATAATAAAAAACCCTACCTGTCGACACCATGGTTCCACCCTCTCCCATCCAATGTCCAAAAGAGAACACACATAATTTCCATATTCTTCCTTTGTCTCTCCCCTCCCGCCTCCTGCCCTTCACCTTCCTTTTCCAATTATTTATCCATTTTTATAGATTGTGTAAATACCAAATTCTACCCGTCAAACTGATTGCTACTCTGTTTTGAGTAGTTTGGGCAGGTGACTTAATGGACCCTTCATCGATATGGTGCATGTTAGTGCCAGGATCAGTTTGTCCCATTCCTCCCACTCTCCTTGTTCCGAGTATGGAACCAGCAGTTAGATATGATACAAACTCCTTATAACATCCTCCCACCTAAGAAAAAAATGTATATACTTATGGAGAACCATTTGTTTTCTGATGTTATCCTTCAAAATTAAATTCCTGGCTGAGATCCTCTACATCTGGAGTATGTTTGTTGTTTATTCTGTGTAAGTACATGTATACCTCAGCTTGTTAATTTATACTGCTTAATCCTATAAACAAACCATTTCTACTGTTTCCAAGGAATTATTCTTCATTCTTCTAGTGGTGTCCTTGTTCTTGTCTCTCTGTAAAATATGTTGATTTCTTTTCTGATTCGGTGACTTTAAAATGGAAAGAAATTGTGCTAGTAACTAATGTTAGCTTATATCGACAGAGTTATATCAAAAGGGCTCTATAACACAGTGCCTCAGTAACTTAGATACAACTTTAACTATTTAGTCCCCAAATTTGTGTCTGTAAACTTTACTGCACAACAGGTGCAACATAAGAACCTGCAATAATAAACTGAAGTCCCTTTTAATTCCTCTAGATGGCAGACAGGATACAGCTCTTCTGCAGCTTCACGGTAATGTGCATCGTCTTGAGGTTTTTGCAATAATGTAAAATCAGCTGCTGTACCCACACAGCCATGTGTATCTTTGAGATGGACAGGGGCCTGCTGGAGTGTCACGTATCTGCTGCCAACCTTGACTGTCTTGCTACACAAACTACTTAAACTTTTGTATCTCTCCACCAGATAGTGCCTTCCAGAGCAGTTGGGAACAGGGGAGGAGCAGGTATATAAAATACATTCTTTGATTGTACATTATCTTACTGTTCGGTAACATGATCGCCTCAAAATTTAACAAAGCGTGTTTGTCAAAACGCTTGTGTTCTTTGGTGCAACTCCTGGCCCTTAGCCCCAGTGAAAATGTTACATTCTCTTGAGTAAAGCTCTTTACTGGTCTCTGTTAACCATTTAATCGCCCCACCTTTAGCTTAGTTCCTTCTTCCTATGAAAATACCTTTTCAACTTGCTTTTGCTTGATTAATCCCCCACATTGAAACATCTTCCCTTAGGGTTTTCACTTTTAAATAGGTCTTGTAGAAGACATTGCAGATCCTGCACTGCTTGATCATTAGAGTCATAGGCATGCCACTTGTCTTGGACCTTAATCTGTAATTGTGCTGGGTATAGCATCCTGAAGTGTATTCCTGCAGGGATGAGCCGGGAGATGGTGGTGTGAAATGAGTCCCTTTTTGTCTACCTGAGGCTGGCAGGTCCTGCACTATATGAATTCTGTTGCCCTCCTGCATCATGGCTTGAACTTCTCTGAGTTTCTGTATGATATGTTGCTTATCTAAGAAGTTCAGAAGGTGCAGGATAAAGGGGCGGGGCACTTGGCTCAGGTTTGGGCGCAGCAGCAGATGAGTGTGCTCTACCACATAAGAGGGTCCACTAGGAGAGGTGCTATCTATTTCTCTAGCAACTTCTGAGCAAATATAATGGAGACATGCCTTCCTTTCCTTCAGAAAGCCCAATGATTACTGAATTATTGTGAGGCTATGTCCCTCCAAGTCCTCCAGTTTATTCTCCATCTTTGATAGTTTGTCTTTGATCACCACCTGTTTGGGGTCTGTGGTTGTTCTCTATTTTTCTAGTGATACTACTTTCGCCTCTACATCTCTTGCCTGCCTTGATACTTTGGACAGATTCTGTTTTAAAGAAGACACTTCTGTGGTTAGCAGAGTGATAGCTTCCTGAAGTGGTTTCATCTCTATGAGGAAGCGTTCTTCCGACAAGGGAGTAGGCGCCTGCTTGCCTGAGTGGGTCTGGGCCGTTTGACACTCTGCTGCTTTGCCTTCCTTGCAGCCTTGTCTGGTGAAGGAGGGGTATGGTGAGGCAATTCTTGCCGCATTGTTACCTCCATCTTGCAGTTTGACATTTCTTTCCACAATCAGACCTCAGGTAGGATGTTCCAGTGCACTTTCCTGCCAAAATATCTACTGATAGTATAGTTGTCTATCCTATTTATTGTAAGAGTGAGATAGAATATGCAGTGCTTCTTTCCACTAGCCAGACATCATGTGACCCCCACCATAGAGCATCTTAAACCCAAGAGTTTCTGGGGCCTAGCGCCAACCCTGACATTTGAATAACTACTTCTCCAGCAAAATTACTTGAGTTATCCAGCAGAACTTTAGAGCTCCTTGGAAGAAAATACATTTATTTATAGCCCATCAGGGCTCCTTCTGTTTGCTGCTGTGTTTTAGTCTATGGGCTCTCCTGGCTCTCATGCTGCTCTTTTCCCTCACCAGTCATTTAATTAGTCCCTAGTGCTCTGACATCCGCTGCTGTGCAGCTCTATTGTATGCAGTGCTTGCCTCTTCCATACTCCCAATTTCCCTCTGCCTGCCTCCCACTGCTACTTGTAAGCCCATTTCAGGCATTGGTCTTCGGCCTCAGTGTGGCTTTTCCTTGTGGCCCCTACTGTGCATTTTCTGTCTCAGTCTTTACTACCAAGCCCTCAGGGCAGTTACACTTGCTAGTGGTTCCTGATATCTCCTGCTGGCTGCCAACTCTCTGGACCCTCTTAACAAGCCCCTTGGTGGTTTTTCACAGAGCCACTGTGTGGTTGATAAGTAGAGGAAGGCATATTTGTCATAGCCTCCTCCACCTCCTGAAAATTTTCCATCTCTTTCCCACCCACACAGAGCAGGCCGTGCAGGCTGGGAGTTGAAAGTGCCGCCAGCACTGTCACACTAGAGCAGTAGCGCTAAACCAATGGCTACATAGCTGCAGTCAGGGCTCCAGATAAGATTTTATATTATGAACCACTGTTCCATGGAGTATGATGCATTTGCAAATGTTAGGTGAGTAATGGTACTAATTAAAAAGAGATGAGTAAAATAGGTCAGTACTCACCTTATCCGGAACCTTGGCTGCAGCATTTCAGATTGGTGGTTTTCTGACCAGTCTACCTGTCTGCTACATAAAATCTGGGCCCAGGAACCCCCAGCTAGCTGTCAGGGAAAGGCTAAATATAATTAATAAACAAAACACCACCACTGTCCATGAGGGAGTTAGACCACTACACCACCAGGGCTATACCTTTACATACATACATAGATAAATCATTTATTAAGCATCCATTTCTGCAGACTCTGGGCACTGTACAAACAACAACAGTAAAATAAACAAGCTAATAAAACCAAACAATATACAACATATGACATAATTAAATATCATAATTCCATTCAGCAGTTAGCAGATTAGCCATAAAAGGCCAGCTGGAATAAACATGTTTTGAGGCCCTTCTTAAAGGCTTCTATTATGGAGCCCTCCTCAGATTCTCAGTCAAAGAGTTCTACAAGGTGGGCGTGACAACTGACAATGCCCTTACTCTGGGCATAGAGCCTCACCCTGGGAACATCAAGGAGGACTCCCCGCAGATCAAGTGCCCAGGAGGGGTGATAGGAACAAGGAGATCTTGCAGATAAACAGGCTCCCCATTGTGTAGGGTTTTGAAGGTCAGGAGTCCTACTCTAAAGACAATCCTCCACCTGACTGGCAGCTAGTGCAGTTGGTGGAGGACAGGAGTAATATGCTGAGATCTCCTAGCTCCCATCAGTAATCTTGACACCATGTTCTGCACCAGCTGCAGTCTCTGGAGGTTGCCTCTGGATAACGCTAGGTACAGGGCATTACAGTAGTCCAGTCTGGAGGTGACGAAGGCATGTACTAGTGTGGGCAGCTCATCAGGCGGAATCAGGGATCGGATTCAGGTGATATTTCAAGATGATAAAAACACTCCTGATGACAACTGACACTTGGACATCCATGGGCAGTCCATCATCCAGGATCATGCCCAAATCCTTCACCTGTCTGGAGGGAAGAAGAGAATGCCACATGACCTGGATCCACCACCAGCACCTCAGTCTTGTCTGGGTTTAGTCTAAGCCAATTTGAGCCATCCACAACTGGATCTCCTCGAGGCAGTTGTTAAATGTGGCAACCAAAACCTGGTTCCAGGGTGCACAGGACAGATACAGCTGGGTGTCATCTGCGAACATTGAAAACCCAGTCCATATTGCCTGATGATGTCCCCCAGTGGCAACATGTACACCATGAACAACAAAGGAGACAGGACCAAACCTTGTAGAACTCCACAACACAGAGGCTTTAGGGCAGATGAGGCAAGCCCATCTTTACCCTTTGCACTCTGCCTGTTAGGTATGACCTGAACCAGCAGATGACCTTGCCAGACTGGCCACACCAGAACAACAAAGAGATCAAGAAGCACCTCATGATCCATGGTATCAAACGCCACAAAGAGATCAAGGAGGACTAAGATGGTATGGTCTCTCCTATCCTCGCCATCAGGAGGTCATTCAACACCCTCACCAGGGCAGTTTCCATGCTGTGCCTCACCCTGAAATCAGACTGAAATGTCTCATAGGAAGATGAAGAGGTGAAGTGTCTCTTAAGCTGAACAGTAACCACTTTTCAATAACCCTCCCTAAAATGGGATGTTCAGCTCTGGCCTGTAGTTGATGAGGTAGTTTGGGTCCACAGAAGGCTTTTCAAATGGGGTCTAACCAAGGCCTCTGTCAAAGCCTCTGGAAAGATCCCACCCTCAAGGAACTCCAGACAATCTCAGTGACTACAAGCCCCAACAGGTCCAAACATCTGACTAAAAGCCGGGTTGGACCTGGATCGAGATGACATTAGGTAGGTCGTAGCTTAGAGTATCCCTACCACTTTCTCCACCCCAAATAGCTCAAACTCCTCCCAGACAGGAGGAGTGTCTCTACACCTGTCAGATAGACCACCGATGTAATTTCAAGAGACACTGAGGAGACCTCAGCCCTGATGGAGGACATCTTGTCAGCAAAGAATAGGGCCAGCTCCTCACACCTAACCACTGAATACGCCTCCCACACGAGACAGTCAGGATGCAAGAAGCTGTCCAGCATGTGGAAGAGCTGAGCTGATCTATTCCTCACTGCAGCAATCTCTCTAGACAGAAATTCCACCTTCTTCCGAGAGATTGCCCTGATAGTCAGCATAATGTGAGTTCAGGCCAATCTGTCCACCTCCAGTCGAGATCCCCTCCAGTGCCTCTCTAACCTCCGCCCCTTTGTCTTTATGCCATGCAAATCTTCATGAAACCACAATGGTCTGCAGCATGTGGACAAAGGATGGACACAAATGGGTGCGATGGAGTCGATGGTGGCAGAAACAGCACTATTATAGGCCACCACCGCCTCCACTGTCCACACCATACAAGCCCCTCCCACACTCAATAGGTCCAGCACCGCTACCAGTCCCTAGAGGAAGCACCTCTCAAAGGACGGTACTGAATCATCTCCACAGGGCAGGACCTTCTAAGGGCTGCCAACATGAAACACATGATGCCCTGATCTGACCAAGTTACCAGATGAACCCTAGCATTGAAGTCCCCAGGATCAACCACCTGGGAGACTCCAACACCAGGCCAGTGACCAGCCCTCGATCTCCCATGTGAATTCCCTGCTAAATCAGGGGTCAATAAATCACAAGGACCCAAAAGCCAGCAACCCACTCCATCAGGCAACCATACACTCAGAGTTCTTATTTTGATCGGCAGGAACACCTTGAGTTTTAGGTCAGATTTAAAACAAATAGCCACCCCCACCCCTGTGATCCAACCTTGTGCTGTGTCATGGAGTACATGAACGGCACCTCCCTTTAATATGGGAGTGGCATTTTAATCTAACCAGGTCTTTGTGATACAAGCCATTTCAACTGAGGAAATCAAGTCTGCTATTATAGCAGTCTATTTTCCTGCTCGACCTGGCATTACATAACGCAGCTCAAGTTGGATGAGGCGTAGGAGCTGGAGCCATCGCCTGCCCGAAACATTTACTGAGCCCTTGGTATGGCAACCATGTAGGGCAGACTCTTCTAGTTCCCATTTCCCCAGGGCTTCTCCTTGGTCTCACCACCTGAATCCTGGACACCCCTGCAGCCATCCAGTACCGCCCCTCCCACCTCTTTTCCCTCCGAGCTATCCCCAGCTCTCTACATCTCTGATATACCTCCACTGAAAGTGCTGGGAGCTCAAAAGGATGGAGGACCAACAGGTTGTTCCCCTGAGTACTTGCACCTCATGGGCCCCAATCCCCAACACATTCCAGCCACCCACTAGATTAAAACAGAATAACACAACCCACCCTAAAACATAATCCACCAATAAAAACTTACCCCAAACACCCACACACAAACTACCTTTGTCTATCTTAATTGCAGCACAGTAACAAAACGGCAGCAGTACCATTTTAAACCCAGTATAAAATGTAAATAGAATTTATCACTCCATTATTTTCCCATAAAGTTGCACCATTCAATGCCTTCACAGTGTCCAGTATTTCAATGGATTCGAAAAGAAAAGCTCACTACAGCTTCTTAATAATTTGCTGTTGGAAGGAGGCACTCTTACCACCTCCTTCACCACAACAGTCAGCCTTATAATGTAGCCCTCTCATTGCTACAGTTCTAGAAACTAAAATGCCCAGTAGAATCAAATGGAGACTCTCTCACCATCTCCTTAAATGATCAGATGATAATATTACATCAGTTTAGTTCTTAAAATACTTATGCACATAGGTCCCATGTTCCGTGTGCAACTCTTTTTGCCATAGAAGTCCAGGAGATCTTCACTTGTAGATGTTCACTCCTCTGAAGCCACAACCAAAAACCCCAAACAAATCAGCTCCAGACAGATGGACTGTCTCTCAAAGAAGTGTTAACTTGAGATATGGCCCAACCAGAAAGCAGGTACCCAAACCCGGTCAATCCCCCACTTAGATCTCTAAGGTACACCTAACCTCACCAGACAACCCTCCTGGACCACAGGCTAAACCTAGAAAGCCATTGACCCTCCAGTCTGCACCTCCCAGCCACCCCAGGGGAACAAAAACAGCCTGGGACCCAGATCTGCCAGGACTCCGTATATTCAGTCTGCCAAGCGGCAAAGAGAGATTAAAGGAGCTTAATATGTATACTCTTGAGGAAAGAAGGAGAGGGGGACATGATAGAAACTTTCAAGTATCTCAAGGGAATCAACAAAGTCCAAGAGGTTAGTATCTTTCAGAAAAGAGATGTGCAAGAACAAGAGGGCACAATTTGAAGATAGAGGGCATGGCTCAGAGGTAATGTGAGGAAGTATTTTTCTCTGAGAGGGTTGTGGATTCACGGAATAGCCTTCCTGAGGAGGTCATGGAGTCAAGAACAGTGGGAAAATTCAAGAATGCATGGGAAAAACATAAGGCAGTCCTAGTGGGTGTTAGGAGGAAGTAGGCCATTGGTTAACTAAGACCTGCAGTTTATCCATCAGGTAGGAAAATGTGCAGACAAGGTGGGCCAAGCGGTCCTTATCTGCCATCATAGTCTATGTTTCTATGTAAGCAGCAAAGGATCCTTCTTCAGGTCAGTCATTAGCTTCCCACGATGAAGAGTCCCACCCAACCACTCTCAGCTTGGCCACCACGAGTCCGTAGTGAGAGATCTTCTAGTCCACCACTATCCACCTCTGGACCTAAAAGCAGTATCCCAAGGCAGGAACACAGTCCCTACAGTACTTTATTTGCTGGCAAACACAAGTTTCAAAGGCGTCGTCCGTGATATGCAACCCACAGCCGACCACCCAATGTAAAATGCAATTGCTGGTGTCCAACACAAAACAGCCGGTGCAGTACCTTAACTAGGAAAAGTGGGCCTACTTGCAGTAACAGTCAGCTGGACTGCTACAAAAAGAATACTCACAAATATACAAAATAAAGTAAACCATGCAGAATGCACTCTAAAACTAAAACTCTAAGCTGCTCTATCGTGCTGCGCCCAGGCAGCCACCATCATAGTCATAGTATGAAACCACTGGAATCCTGAAACAGCTCTCCCTGAACCACCAATGTCCCCTTTTAAATAATGCAGGGACCACTAGCCCAAAAGCATCCCCACTAACCCATCAGGATTACTACTTAAATCAACTGGCCACCTAGGTGCACCAAGGTGGTTTTCTTGAGACCCAATATCACTTCATTCTCTTTTTAGCTGTCTGTATTTTTATTTTCTATATCTACATCTCTGTTTTCCTTACTTTAACCTTAAGTGTATCTTTTCCTCTAAAATGCCACTTCATTTACTCCCGTGCTGCACTGTACCCTTTTTCTATCTCTCCGCTTCTCTCTATTCTTGCTTCCGTAAGTTTCCTATACTGATCTATTTTTCTCTTTATTTCTACAGGTCTGGCCAGACAGTTTATGAATCAGATAAGTATCTTTATTTAATTCTAACCCCTAATCTCTCCTTAGGACATCCAACCCTTTGGGTCTCCTTAACATTCTCTGTTCTTCCCTTTCAGGTCCTACCAGAATACTCCCAACCAAGGATACCCCAGTTCTGGATTCCTAACTGATGGAGCAGGTTAGTCCCAATTACCTAACTGCCCTGTAGGGTAAGCAGCATATAACAGGATGCCCACACCATTGTAATCTGTAGCAACTTGAGTAATTTATTTGTTTGGCCTGGAAAGGAGAGCTATTATCAGCCTGTCCCCACCTTGTGTTTCTTGATCTCGACTGACCAGGTCCAGTCTTGCTTACTTATGGGATTTGATAGAAGGCTCCAAGGATGGTTAGGCTTGAGGCACATATAGAGAACGATCAACAGCCTCTGTGCAGAACAAGCTGTTAACCTCACACTGACTGATGTTAGAGACATCATGGGCATGAAAGCAAGGCTTGAGTGGTCTCATGATGTCACTAACCTCATGAGGTGTGAGGTTACCAGTCCATTCTGCAAGGAGATGGGTTCATTATATTTGTAAAATAGGTTGAGATTTTTCTGGGTCTTGATTGGCTGAGAGGTATCTTTAACCATGTTCTATCAGCGCATAATCTGCCAACCAGTACCTCTTCAGCCACTCAGGACTCCCACACCAGTGAAATCATGCCCCTAACAACAAAGATCTATGTGTCTGAGCTTTCTGTCTGCCTGTTCCCCACAGCTACATGTCCCTCACTGCAGCCACATTTTCTACCGCACAACATCACTGCAAAAACTTTTTTTAAATTCCTTTCCCTTATTTAAAAATAAGAATTTCCCTTAGTAGCTAAAGCTCGTGAACAGAAACCAATGGCAGTGAGCAACTGACATGCCGAGGCTATCAAATAAAGCCCATACCGCCTTGTCCTGATCCTCCACTGGATCTTTCAGATGATTCAAAGAATTGTTTTGTTTAAATTCTCAAGTTTAACATTCCCAGCTTTCCCTCTTCAGTAACAACAGCAAAGTGAACAGCAGAAACCACTATCAAGGGAAGAGTCATCACGCAGCGCTAAATATGGCAGCTGGCAAGGGACACGCCACTCCCACTCCTCACAGTAATCCTCAGTCTGCATTTGGTCACTGACTGAGAAAAACACACACACAAGAAAGAAACAAAACATATTTTAAAATATTTTTATGTGTGTGTGCTGAGGAGTGAGGGATGGTGGGAAACAAACAGTATAAGATAAGTACTAAATACAGTGCCTGGAGAGGTCCTGCTCTCCTGGTCCTCTAAATAAAATTTGTTGGCCCTTTGCTCCCTAATAAAAAAAAACACACACACACACAAAAAGAAAAGTGTATCGAACTGCATTTTGTATCTGAGTGGGGAGGAGCGAACAGACAGCAGAGCCCACTATTTAATGTAACATGCCCACTACAATACGATGCCAAGGACTAATTTTTGTGTTTTTGTGTTGATAAGGTCATATTTTTTGCTGTCTTTATTTACAATTTTATGTATATTTTATATAACTTTTACTGGAGGACCCATTCTATAAGCTTCACAGGTGCTAAAGGCGCCGGCAATCACCTTGTGCCTCATAACATACTTGGGACATGCTCTTATCAGTCCAAACCCACACCTCATCATGTCTTATTGCTTACATAATGATATGAGCGGCTGTTTCTAAAACATAGGTGACAGGCAAACTCCCTCATAAGCACTGATTTCAAAACAGCACACAGTTTTTTGTTTTTCTTAACTGGGTGCTGTTTCAAAATCAGTCCTTATGAAGGGTTTGCCTGTCATTAACTAGTCTTGCAGGCCCTGCATATGGTTTGCTGTGATTAGGGCAGCTGTTCAGAGAAAGAATTCAAGTTCTAAGCGGTGAATTATTGCTAAATATTCTAAAAGGTGGATTACTGGTTTTGGAAACCACTGCAGAAAATGGCTTAGTATTGATATTCAGGATGGCCCAATCGCCAACTCCCCAACCCAAAGCATGGCCAGCTGCTCTATCAGTCAAGTTAGCTGCTCAATGCAGCATGAAAGTATCAGAAAGTGAGGAGGAGTGGCCATGGTGGTGAGTATCATTGATAATACAAGGAAGATTGACTTCTGCATAGCTTCATGAATGACATACACATAGAAACATAGACATTGACAGCAGATAAGGACTGCTTGGCCCATCTAGTCTGCCCATTTCCTAACTATTGGATAAGCTGCAGATCCTAGTTAAACAACAGCCTACTTCTACCCCTCTAGAATTGCCTTATGTCTGTCCCATGCATTCCTGAATTCCCTCACTGTTTTTGGACCCCACGACCTCAAGAAGGCTGTTCCATGTATTCACTACCCTCTCCATGAAAACTACTTCATCATGCTGCCCCTGATCTGTCCCCCTCTATCTTCAAATTGTGCCCCTTGTTCTTGCACATCTCTTTTTCTGAAAGATGCTACCCTCTTGGACTTTGTTGATTCCTTGAGGTACTTGAAAGTTTCTATTATGTCCCCCTCTCTCTCCTTTCCACAAAGGAATATATACTAAGCTCCTTTAGTCTCTCTTTTGTATGGCTTCTGGTGCAGACCCTGTACCATTTTAGTTGCCCTCATCTGGACAGCCTCCATCCAGTCTATATCCTTGCAGAAATGTGTCTCCAGAACTGCACTCAGTACTCCAGATTGGGTCTCACCAATGGTTTGTACAGAGGATAACAACTTCCTGTTTTCTACTGGTGATGTCTCTCCTTATACATCCCAGTATCACTCCAGCCCTCTTTACTGCCTTCTCATATTGCTTGCCTAATTTTAGGTTGTCTGATATGGCTACCCCAGGTCCCTTTCCATGTTTGTTGTTGTTAGTACCCCCCATCTGTGTGTACTCTTCCCAGGTACATTACTTTGCACTTCTGTGCATTGAATCTAAGCTGCCATACTTTTAACCATTCTTCCAACCTTGCCAAGTCCCTTCTCATCCTTTCCACCCCTTGTGTATCAAACCTGTTGTATATCTCTGTGTCATCTGCAAAGAGGCATACTTTTCCTTCAGTCCCACTGCAATGTTACCTATAAAGACATTAAAGAGGACTGGTCCCAGTACTGAACCCTGCAGTACCCGCTAGTAATCCCCTTTCTTCAGAGTGGACTCGCTTTATTATTACTCTCTGCATCCTGTTGTCCAGCCAATTTTTTACCAGGTTACCACCCTGGGACCCATTCCCAGTCTGGCTAATTTGTTTAGTAATCTTTTGTTTGGGACTGTGTCAAATGCCTTATAAAGTCTAGGTAGACCACATCCACAGCCCCTCCCTGGTTTACTGCTTTGGTCACCCAGTCAAAGAAATCTATTAGATTAGCCTGACATGACCTTCTCACTGTGAATCCATATTGCCTTGGGTCCTGTGCCCGCTGACCTCTAGGTACTCAACAATTCTTTCTTTCAGAGTGAGGCTATCATTTCTCCCTACCACTGAGGTCAAACTAACAGGTCTGTAGTTACCTGCCTCAGCCTTGCTCCCACTTTAGTGAAGGGGAATCACATCTACCCTCCTCTAGTCCTCAGGTACCACACAATCCTCCCATGATTTGCTTAAAAGGGTAGTCAGTGGTATCACTAGTTCTCAGCTTAGTTATTTTAGAATTCTGGGGTGAATCCGGTCAGGCCACATTCCTTTGTCCACCTTTAGTTTTAGTAGTTCTTTCAGAACCCTTTCTTCTGTGAATGTACCGTATCAACCCCACTATCCACAGTGCTTCTATTTATTGGTTTAAGTACCTCCCTCCTCTTCTTTTGTGAATACTGAGCAGAAATATTTTCTGAGGTAAGCTCCAATTTCGCCAAAGTCATCCCTTCTTAAGTCAATACAATCACTTTTATGGCTTGACTCTACAGCTGTGTTTATCATGAACCATATTGTTTGGTGATTGCTTGTTTCAGATGGCTACCATGTCAAAATCTGAGATTGTCTCTTCATCCCCATTTGAGAGTACCAGGTCTAAGATTGCTCCCTCCTGAGTGGGTTCCAACACTAGCTGTCTGAGTCATGCCCGTGTAGGGCATCAAGAATGACCCTGCTCTTGGATGTGGCTGTAGCAAAGGTGCTCTAGTTAACATCTGGCATACTTGGGTCCCCATCAACAATATTTCTTTTTCTGTCATTCTAAGGATGCCTTCTATCATTTTATTGCCCATGTCCTCCCCTGTGTGGATTATGGTGCCATTTCCTGTCTCCAGGGTGACCCACAGTGCCTCCTCTCCTCCCTGTTAACCATTTAGTTCTGATGCTTTGATCCCTTCCCTTGCATAGAGAGCCTTTTCCTCCTCCTTCTCTTTTACTCTCACTGTCCTTCCTGTAGATTGTGTACCCTGATATGTTGAGATCCCAGTCATGGTTCTCTGTGTACCATGTTTCTGTGATTGCCAAGATATTCAGGTCACTCTTCCATCAAGGCCACTAGATCAGGAGATTGTTACCCAGACTATGGCATTGGTACTCATTGACCTCCATTTTCTGATGTCCTTACCCCTTTTAGCCCCTCCCTGTCCTTACTGCCTTTGCTAATTTCTCCATTTACCTCTGTCCTGCTCCCTATCAACTCTCTACCTTGGTGTTTACCTTACTAACTACCTTGCTTTGGGGAGGGGGGCAACTGGGATTTCCTGCTCGTTTTCAATGTCTCCCCTTGGCTAGTTTAAATGCTCCCCAATGAAGCATTTAAGCCTGTCACCTAGGATCCTGGTTCCCTCCTGGACAGATGCAGACCATCATGCCAGAATAGGCCTGTATCCCTCCAGGTAGAAACTCAGTTCCCAATGAAGTCAAAGCCCTGAGCCCAACACCAGTTTTTAGCATTCATTGAATTCCATGGTGTGGAGAACCTAGCCTCACCCCTGCCATAGACAAGCAGAACTTCTGAGAAGGTTACTGTGCATGCTACTTGTCTAAGGCCACTCCCCAACTCCACAAACTCCTCCTGCACTGCTCTGATCCCATTCCCAGCCAGGTCATTTGTCCCTAGGTGGACAATGACATCCAGATCCCTCCCATGCTGCTGCTTCCACGATCCTGAGGATTCACTTCCTGTCCCTGCCAGCAAGTGCACCGCCAGGCACCTTACCTCTCTCCCTCCCTCCCTAGTTCTATCCCCTAAGGACTGAGTCCCCACCAGGAGTTGTTTCCTTGTCACCCTCCTGTGGGTCTCCTTTGTGGAGGATCCCAGCATCCTCCTTGATCTCCTCAGTTGGTGCTGTGGATGCCTCCATAGAGGAACAGTGCTCCACCAGAATGGTGTGTATGCATTGTGAGCGGTACAACTGCAGGGATGCACCTCTGTTTCATCATTCTCACCTCTCTAAGTCCACCGTGGTCCAACCACCTCTTTCTTGGCAACCTTTGAAGCAGCGGCTGCGGTCCTGGTAATCACTGGGTGAGGAGGACGTTTCCCAATCTCTCTTCAGGTCGACCTGGAGATGGGCAACCTCTTCCATCAGACCAGAGAGGTGCCTGCAAATAGGGCAACATCACAGCCTCCAGAATGTCTCCTGGAAGACTCTGTCTCCTCCCTCCCAATCATGCAACCAATCTCCCTCTGCCATTCAGCCTGTGGACTGATACAGCTGGTGGCAGACTGTGCTGTGGATTAGGGAGGAAGGGGACATGCTATCCTGGATATCTTGCTACATATGGCCCCCATATCATGGCTTGGGGGTCAGGAGTGGGGGGCTAACATCTAGATAATGATGATTTGGGGCTCCATAAGGAGGAGGAGGGCTTTTAAAATGTTTGTAGTATGCATTTTTTTTACCATGTGGAAGAACAGGGAAAGGTGAGTGTGGTAAATCACAGGAATGTGGAGGGTGTGGTCTAGGGACTAGCATTTGCCACCTGGAAAAGGACAGGGTCTTAATTTTTTTTTTTTATTAATTCCGGAGTAAAAGTATGTACCATAATGGTGGAAAATACTTGGGATGCTATTTGCAGTTTTGTGGTATTTGGAATTATTGTTCAGGATGTGCACACCATAGCTGCTGGTGTTCTCATATGTACACATTTTACTTTTACCCCAATTTACATTGTTCCCATTTTTCCACTTACAGTGCTAACCAGATGCCCCAATATCCTCCCACCAATACCAGATGTCTTCCTATCCTCTGTCGACCAGGTAAGGAATCTATTACTGAATTTATAGGATAATCTTATAATGGAGTATCCACATTTGTTAACCTGGGAGGTGGGGATACAACTGAAAATGGAAGCCTATACTAGCAGGGGTGCATGGGCAATGAAGCTTGTACACTGGGGCAGGGAAGGCTGGCAAAGTGCTATTCAGTGGGGCTGGGGAAGGGTAGTGGGTATGAGCATCAGGATAGTGAGGGAGGTGAGTGACAACAAAAAGCTTTTACTTTCTTGCAGGTTGTGGTGCAGAATATGTGTTGTATCTACAGTATGCTGGGTGCAAAGTAATTAATGGCATTTTGAATAAAAATAATGGCAGCATGTCACAATAGTTAATGGGTTTCACGAGCCATTAGAATGTTGTCTAAACCATTAAAATAAATAGCACCATTAAAAGTGAACTACTGAGAAAAGTAATGCAGTGATTGCTGCACAGATCAGGGTCCAGTACCTGATACACCCTGCAGTCACAATACATATTGCCTTTTAAATATGTTATTGTTCATAAGTTCCTGATTATCCTTCGTGCAGCCAGCATTTTGTAAGAGGAGTACTCACTGCCAGAAATTGCGTCACAACAACGCAGCATGCTGATGCTACACTGCCCTTTCCTGTATCAAGCCCAATTGTATGGAGACTTAATTATTCTGTCTCCCATGCCCTGCTCTATTTCCCTGACTTGCATTTAGGCAAGGTCAGGAAAGAAGAGCAGGACATGGGAGACACAGAGGTAATTAAATCTCCGACATATGGACACAATACAGAAGGGCAGTTGAGCATCAGCATATCGAACTGTTTGTAGTCCAATCTCTGGTTGTGGATACCTGCTACAAAATGCTGGCTGCATCAAGAGGATAATCAGAATTTACGAGTACTAAGATATTTAAAAAAAGATATATATATATATATATATATATATATATATATATATATATATATATATATTGATTGCAGGGGTATCAAGGTACTGGAGCCCGGATCTGTGCTGGTAGTTCTCTTTAAAATAAAAAATCTCCATTTTAATGGCACTCACTTATGTACCAGTTAATGGGAAGTTTTAATGGGCTCACACCCATTAAAAACGTTTGTGGTTTAATGGCCATTAAGCAAAGCCCAATAAAACCCACTAAAATTCTGGATCATTTCATGGTTTTTTAATGTGGTTTTAATGACATTAAACGGCATTGAACAGTATTAATGGTGTATAAATTAATGTCCAAACTCCCCTTAAACGTTAATGCCAATTAAATCTTAATGGCTATTTCATCCAAATCAAACACATTAAAATTAATGGAGTGTTAATGGTTTTAAGATTTTAATGTGTGTTTACCATTATTTATGTACCTCTTAATGGGAATTTAATGGCTTACTCAAGTAGAGTGTACAGGGCCTGAATCTGAATGTCAGTTTAACATTATCTTTTCAGTGTTGATTTTAAGAATATAAAATGTATTGGAAACAAAAAGTTGTCTTTTTCTTTTAAATTGTAAAATTTAAAATTCACCATATTTATATACCAATATTTGTATTTAAAGGAATATGAACTGTACCTGTTTTGGAAATGAGAGGGAGGAAATTTGAGTTATAAGTATAAGATGTTATAATGAAATGTTTGCTGATTTTTAAGATTTAAACTTTCTATAAATGTACAAGGAAAGGTATTACATTTTGTTCTTATCCAATGTGCCTTTGCCAGCCAGCCCCATCAGTCAAGACCATTAAATAAGCCCCATCATTCACCTACCCTGGGACTTAACTCTGCCTCTTAATGACACCTGCCCCCCACTAGGGGAGGAGTTGTCTGCAGGACTCTTCCCAGACAGAAACTCAATTGGTGCTTCAGGGTGGTGCCTCAGTCTGATGTGTGGCACCTGCAGGAGGTGGGTGTCCTTCTGCAGCTTACCTACACCAGCTGGCCTCTCAATTACTAGCAGTACCACTGCACCAATGAGCTAGCTAGGAATTGATTATTTTAACTACAACTATGCATTACACATGTGATGTGCAGTTACCTATCAGCTATTGCTCAACAAGTTGTGTTGATCCTAAATAATTTATCACATAATCTCAACTAGTATTTCACTAATGCTAAACTAATACTCAATTCATGGGGATTAGTTTATTCTTAATTAGGCAACAGATCAATAAATGGCAAACTGATTGAAACTGTTAAGAATTAGTTAGCTGTAGGCTGAACTAGAAGGATTAGCAGCTAACTCATTTGCATATATATATATATATATATCTCAACCAAAGCAAAACCGAGGAATAGCTGAAAATGTATTAATTGTTAGTAATTTGAGGCAGTTGAGCATTAGGCCTATTTTTTGTAAAAGAAGAGAGTGCAGGACTATAAGAGAGGTGGTATTTGGCTTGATGAGGCCTGCATGTTAATGTAGAAACAAAATATACAGAAACACAGAGGTTGGTGCTTTGAAAATAATTATTTTAATTGTTTGTGTGTAGTGTGTGCATGTTTGTAGCTGCTTTGACAAATAATTAAAACAGTTTTTGTTATAGTGATGTGAATTGGAACTGTGGCAGCTCATCATTTACTAACATTGCTGCCACTAATTGTTTAAAAAATTTTTGAGGCATGGATATTTGCCAGTACTGCGTCCTGATTGCCAGAGAGAGTGTGAGCCTGTGCAGTTAAAGAT
Organism: Neoceratodus forsteri; assembly: GCA_016271365.2. Classification (NCBI taxonomy): domain Eukaryota; kingdom Metazoa; phylum Chordata; order Ceratodontiformes; family Ceratodontidae; genus Neoceratodus; species Neoceratodus forsteri. The sequence continues at coordinate 425,344,963 of CM057451.1, forward strand.
ATTGAATTGCACTGCTATGGAATCATCTCAATAAGGACACAATAAATTCCTTACTCAGTTTAGAAATTAGCAATATGAAATTTGTTTGTATTCTGGCCCAGTTTTAATCAGGGTGCTCCACTGAATCATTATGTTAAAATGATATTATTTATTTACATTTGTATTTATTTGTACAGGTCACTTTAAATGAAGGTTGTACTTATTTGATGATGCCATGTCCTTGTCTGGTATAACTTGAACACCTGACACTGAATCATTTAACCTTGAAAACTGCCATGAACAGTACAAAATGGCATCAGATAATTTTATTGCAGGCTGTGGGGTTGTTGTATTCTTTGGAGATATGTCCATAACCATTTCAGCACTGTCTTCTATATTGTAAGTAAATAAAAAATCTCTTACTTACTTCCTTCTATTTATTCTTCTATTTAAGAGGGAATGAATGAGTACACAAAAGCAACAACATAACTGGCTACATCCATAGAGAAATGGCAAGCTAAAAATGAGCTAACCAGCCATAGCAAACTTGAAACAGTCCTATGATTCCGATGATTTTATCTTTGGAGCCACATATTTCTTCAGGGATTGTGAACAAACTTTTCTTTTGTTAGTTGCTGTCTGTAGTTTAGCCTGGCACACCAGGTTTCCATGGGCAACCCTTCCATGCTGATTTTAACCTACACTAGCCCCATCTCAAGATGTTTGCCTCCAGCCATTGGCTGCCATGCCCGATGTGGCACGGCTATATTGTACATGAATGGTGCTGCACCATTTGAATGGAAGGAGAGGATATTGGACCACCTGCATGCATGGGGCTACATGTATGCTCTTGCCCTCTCAACTATTCTAATTATTCCTTCCCTGTGACTGTTTCCTAATGCTGGCTCCTTCTTAATGGAGCCACCTCCCAGCCACTGGATTCTGTAGCCAGCCTGATGCTATTTCTAGCATGTGCATGCAAGGCACACTGAACAAACAAAACATGAATGCTTCTCTGCCTGTCACACATATGGGGGCAACCTGACCTACTAGAAATAAGTTTAGGAGAATAGGGAGAATAAGAAAGAGACAAGTAAGAAGCAGACCTGATAGCCATCACAAAAACGTGGCCTCAGAAAATCACAATAGTGATGTGACAGTCCCCAGGTTATACAATGCTGAGGAAGGATAGAAAAAGGTAAAAGGGAAGTAGCCTTATATGTCAGGGAAGACACTGAGACTGTGGAAGTTGGATACATTAGGGGAAGTAATATGAAGGCCGAGTCACTGTGGGTGAAGCTCAAAGTGGGCAGTCTCAGACAAGAAGCTTTGTGTGAGGGTAATCTATAGACCAGCAGAACAAAGGCCAGAGAGGGATAGGGAACTTAGGGAAGAACTAGAAGGAGAGTGGCAAAGAGGAAGTAGTGATGGTGGGTGATTTGAACCTGCCAGTATTGACTAGGACATTCCAGTGGCCAGGAGATCCAGAAGCTAGGCCCTGCTGGATACATTCTGGGACTGTTTGCTGGTGCAGCTTTTAAGGAACCTAGGAGGCAGGCAGCACTAGGGTCCAGTAACCATAATTTATTTGGTTTGAGCTGGCCCTTGGGACCAAAAAGCGCCAATCAAGGGCTGAGGTCCTTGATTTCAGAAAGGCAAACTTCAGCAGGATGAGAGAGTTAGTCCAGGACAAGTTAATCTGGATAGACAGCATCGCGTGTGGATGAGAGGTGAAGGTCAGTTAAGGGCCATTCTGAAGGCATCTAAATTATGCATGAGAACAGTAAACAAAGGAAACAGGTTCAACAGACCAATATAGTTCTTGGAAATGTTCAGGGAAGGTAAGGGCCAAAAAAGGCTTTCACTAGATAGAAGGAAATGCAGGAGGAAGAATGAGGATAATAACAATTAGAAATGAGGAATAAAGAAGGCGGGTTAGGAGGCAAAAGCAGACACTGGGCTGTGTATTGTGGAAGGGATCAAATAGGGTTACCACCTGTCCTATTTTCGCAGGACAGTCCTGGTTTGGGCAGCTGTGCCTCATGAAAAAATATGAAAAATACTAAATGTCCTGACATTATAGTAGAAAATATTTTCGGACTTTCCTCTAACTTTTGCAAAAACTATAGTACCTTAACTAAAATACCTTAAAATGATAAGAAACACTAGGGAACACCTAAAAACTACAACACATAGTCTTAATTCTGATTATTTAGAGAAAATCTGTTGTGTTGGTTGAGGTTATATATTGCCCTGCAAAAATCATGTTTCAGTTAGAAATGTCCCACTTTGGGCTTCTTAAAGATGGTAACCCTAGGATCAAGGAAGGAAAAGTAGTTCTTTATGTATATTAGGGAAAAAATAAAGAAAGAAAGAAAGAAAGAATGGGAAATTGTTAGGCTATCTTGGACAGGTAGGGTAATAGAGGAGGATTGCAAAATACAGCTATATTATTATTTTGCTCTGTCTTCACAAGGGAAGACAGCCTGCCCTTTCAGACAGTGACATCAAGGCATGCATGAAGGAGAGTTTGGCAGTGTAGTAGTCAGTATTTACTCACAAAATGGTCTGAAATGAGCTAGCAGCCTTAAAAATAGATATGTCCCTGGGGTCTGATGTAATGCATCAGAGTGCACTAAAGGAACTGACAGAACTGGTTGAACCCCTGGTAGGGCTACTCAACAGCTCATTACAGATGAGGAGAGTTCTGAAACACTGAAGGGTATCAGACATACTGTAATCCTGTTCCACTGAAGGACAAGGAATAAACAGGCACTAGAGACCTGTCATTCTCACCTCTGTTGTGGATAAATAGACAGAGTCATTGTTGAAGTGGACATTGTGGAATACCTGGAGAGCCACAGACTCCAGGACTGAAAGCATATCCTCTCAATGTGTTTATCAGCAACACTGGAGAAGGAATCTGGGGCAAGTCATGTCTCTTCCCATACTGAAAAATACTGGTGAATTTCCAGTTGTTTTATTCTCAAAATATCTTCATTTCTCATTTGTGTACCATTCAGCCATTCATTTTCCATTTTTGTCTTTTTCCTTCATTTACTGCTCCGGTATTCCTTCAAATACTCTTCAAATGACCTATCTTTTGAGCAGTTTATTCTGAACCATTCATTTTCCATTTCTTATTATTCTGAACCATTCATTTACCATTGTATATCTTTCATTGTCAACACTGCACCCATAATCCATTCAAATAACCTTCAAATGAGCCATCTTGTTGCAGTTTAATTATTTTAACCACTACATATTTTTACTGTAGCAGCTTCAGTTATCTTTTGAGGTATGGAGGAGTTGGAGAATTTCCTCTCATATCTTGTGCTCAGAGTACAAACCTGGTCACCAGCATAGTCTTTGATTTTGTGCACGATCTTCAAACTATACACTCAGAGTGCAATATTAAGCTTCTCCAGAATGTCTGCATTATCAGCTAAGATGCAGCCAGATTTAAATCTCACCCACTGTGCTGTTCCCTAGTGTGCTAAACACCAGCATCATAGTTAATATTGTTTAATAAGACTGAGTTATTGTCTCCAAATATGTTTTAGAAATTGTAAATCTATTTACAGTATATTAAAATTCATGGGCATGATTCACAAAAGGAATGCGCTGTGCATCCCTGACACACGCCAAAATGTGATTCACAAGGGGTCCAATGCAGCAGAGCAACCTCAATACGCCAGCACATCGCAGATGCACCACAAAATGCCAGTAATGATTTGCGGTGCATCTGAGGGCGTTGGAAGGGGCGTGCCCATGCATATCTGGTGCAGCCCCATTCACAGCCCTAGTCAGAGGTGCATCCCCAGGGCAATTCCGGGATGTTCTCCAAAAGATAAGTCTAGTTCCACCAGACTTATGTGGGTGGCCACCTACAGGTAGGCTGCCACACTGCAGACAGCAGCACAGAAGCCTGCACACCCTGCCAGTCCATGCAGCACCCCAGGCAGCCCAAAGCACTATACCACCTGTCACCCCATCCAGCTCCAGGTGGTACAGAGGTCCCCCATCCGAGCCTCACTGGCCCAATCAGGAGTACTGCATGCAGTTCTGGATACCCAATCTTTGCAAAGACATAGACAGAATAGAGGCAGCCCAGAGGCGGGCAACTAAAATGGTGCAGGGTCTGCACCAGAAGACATATGAAGAGAGACTTGGGAGCTTAATATGTATAGACTCAAGGAAAGGAGGGAGGGGGGCATGATAGAAACTTTCAAGTGCCTCAAGGAATTTACCAAGTTCAAGAAGGTAGCATCTTTCAGAAAAAAGGTGTGCAATAACAAGGGGCACAATTTGTAGATAGTGGGGACATCTCAGAGGTAATGTGAGGAAGCATTTTTCATGGAGAGGGTTGAGAATGCATGGAATGGCCTTCCTAAGGAGGTTGTGGAGTCAAAACAGTGGTGGAATTCAAGAATGCATGGGACAGTCATAAGGCAATTTTAGGGGTTGTGGTAGGAAGAAGTAGGCTGTTGATTAACTTAGATCTGCAGCTTATCCATTAGGTAGGGAATGGCAGACTGGGTGGGCTAACAGTCCTTATGTGCCATCAAATTCTATGTTTCTGTATGTAAACTGCCCAGGAAACATCCACAATGCCTCAAACACAATTTCAAGACAAGTAATCTAACAGATCCAGGGCAGCCTGATGCTCTGTAAGTAGGAGTCTTTAGAAATCTATTGCAAAACTTAGCTGCAGTGAGAGCTAAAAAATTTAGCAATCATAATTTGCCTGCCATATATTTCAGAACAGTATAGCCATGGCAGCTACAGTGATTGGCATGGACAGCCATGGGCTCACAGGATGCAATTGAACCATGATCTGTCTTGGGTGAAGAGAAAGCGCCACTGGTGAAAGAACAGCTGACAATCTTTACTCAGGGCAGGCAGCTTGTCATGGTTGTCCAGAGCTGTCTACAGAGGTGCTGAATCAACAAGCATTTGTCAATGCCGAATGTTTGCTTGCTGGTATTGGCATTGTAGTGTGGGAGTTAAAGAGCTGCATAATAGAAATGGTAGTGAAGTGTTGAACTGAAGCCAACCCACCACCACCCTGCAGAGACTAACAGGCATCGGGTGTGCCTTTGGGTCATCAGGCATAATGGCCACACCATTTCACCACACCCTACCCTGCAGACACCGACAAGTGTCACGGTGTGCCTTGGGGTCTTTGGTTCTTTATGCTCACCCCATTCCATCAGGAAATATGGTGAGATGGGTGCTGTTAGAGAATGGGGTGAACTTTGGGGCTGAAGAGTCCAAAGCATACCTCAATGCCTCTCACTGGCTGCAGGGTGTGGAATGGTATGAGCATTACAGGCGAGAATCCCAAGTCACACCCCTGATGCCTGTCAATCTGTACAGGGTGGTGTGTTATGGTCAGAAACCCTAATGCCTTAGGTGTTAGTTGAATTTACTCCAAACTTTCAACATGGATTTTTGTGACCCCACCTTATGAACAGTGGCAATATCAGTTTGTTAGCTGACAGCTGATGTTGCACAGTGACTACGACATTTGGCACCAAACGTAGAAAACACATTTCGAACAGGATGTGAAAATGACAGCTGTACTGTTCATGTGGAGGTGCAAAAATGGCAATGTTGAAAATCTGCAGTGAAAATATTAGAAAAACTGAAGTCACGAAGCGCATAGAAACTACGGAATGCACACCTGTAATGCAATTAGTCTGGGATTTACAGCAGATTGCCAACACAGGCATTTTGAACCTCTGCTCATGAACAGTGTCACTGTGATTTTCTTAATCTGTCCCAAACAGTGATTTCCGACAGCGACCACGTATTTCTGCGCTGGAAGCGCGAAACACATTTTGGCCATGGTGTGAAAAATGACAGCTGTACTGTTCATAAGGAAGTGTGGAAAAAGCCAGTGGTGAAAATCTGGACTGAAAATATTAGAAATGCATGAACTTACGATGGTGCGGAAGCTGAGCAATGGTTGCTCGTAACACAGTCATTTTATGGATTTTTTTCACTAAATTTTAACATAACCATTTTAACTCCTCTGCTCATTAACAGTGTCACTGTGATTGTCTTAATCTGTCCCAAACATTGATTTCGCACAACGACTGCACCATTAAAAGCTACATGCTTGGAAACACATTTTAAGTAGATGAAAAATGACAGCTGTACTGCTCATAAGGAGGTGGAGTAAATGGCAATGTTGAAAATCTGGAGTGAAAATATTGAAAATTCTCAAACTTACAAGCGTATGTAGGAACAGTGCAACGCATGCTCGTTAAACACCCATTTTGGAATGCCACCAAATTTTAAACACAGGGTTTTGGGGCCTACCTCATAAATTATGACACTGTCGCTTTTGTAAATCGTCCCAAAAGGTGGTTCCATGCAGTGACCGTGAAATTACCTTCGGTAGATTAACAAAATGACAATGACAGAATTCATGAGGTGGGTTCCCAAATACCTCATGTTGAAAATTTGGTGAAGAAATTCCCAAAATGCCTGAGGCAGCATATGCATCAAGGTTGAAAACCCTATTTATTCCATTATACAGCTTACCGGGCATTTCCTCAGTTTGCGGTCGGTTTTGAAGAATGCAGAAGTGTTCCCGTCCACCGAAGATAGTCATGCCATACTCCAGAGGTAAGTATGGGGTGGGTGTGGGGAGGAAGGGTGCACAAAGGTGGGCACGGGAGGGGCGAGGCAGCGAGGACCATTTTTTCTTTCTAGGTATTTTGTCTTTTAGGAAGATGACGCGGACTTGTGCCATGTTGGGTGGTCTCCCAGCATGGCAGCTGGAAGGCTGTTTGGGAGCGGGAAGTGGAGCTGATGGGGATTGGCCACCCTTTCAGCCATATGGACTGTTACCATGCTGGGGTGAGTTCCCAGCGTGGCATCTGGTACTCTGTTGTGGGGTCAGTGGAGCTATTGGGGATCGGGCATCCCCATCTGCCCTACGGACCATTGCCACGCTTGGGTGGGCGCCCAGCATGGCATCTGGAACTCTGTTGGGGAGCGCATCAGAGCCGACAGGATTGGGCACCCCTCAGCCATACAGTGTGTGTGTGTGGGATGTGAGCACGCAATATGCGTGTGTTGGGGGTGCATGAGCAATATGCTACAGCACTATCTTATTGCTGCTCACTGAAGCGGAGCTCTCCCTTTCAACTGTATGGCACTGCATTTTCAACTGCTGTCATAGACAGCTGCAGCATTTATTGGTAACCGTTGCGGTGCCTGCAAACACACTGACTGACTTGGAAGACAGGGTGCCACACCCACAAAAACTCAGATGATAGCACTATGTTTCTTGACATGCGCGAATCAAACATAATAAAGCCTTCAGCAACATTTCCTAGTTTCCCTAGCTTATTTAAAGTTTCTATGCAGTTAAAGCTGTTGTTTGCCCAGCCAAATTCTCTCTATATACCCTTGTACTTTTAACTAGATTGAAAACTGTGGAATGTGGCAAAAATGCAAGCTGCACTTCCAGCATTACCCTTTATAGAAATGCCTGCATAACACAGGGTCTATGAAGTCACCTTTCTGAGAACCATCTCAGGATTAGAGAATCAGATCACTATAGTGGTCAATGAAATGCCTGCACACAATCACCTCAAACCCCCTTCAAGCAAATGGGAAACTGCAGTAACACTGCCAAATGCATACTGTAGTATCTTTTTTTTTTCTAACAAGCAGAACTTTTGCATGGAGCCCTGAGTAACTCTTAGATGACTCTTCCTCCCTCATCCTCTAGTGTTTCCAGGATGGAAAACAAAAGCTGCTTCCTTAGTTTGTCCCTCCATTTACAAGTTTGTGTGGTGAACATTAGATGTCCCTAACAGAAAGCTACTCATATTTCAAGGCTGACTGATAAAAAGGGCAATCAAGCACAGCCCTGCTCTAACTGAATCTAAAACCACAGGAGCATTTCACATGTACAGCAAATGGAGTGTCTTCTTTCTGTCTACTGTAGCTAACATCCAATCACAGAAAGTTTTACATACCCAGCATCAACCAATGAACTCAGCATTCTCCAGTTGCATGGCTGTAGCCAATCGTGTTCTTGTTCAGCTGCATCTTTTCAAATGTCTGCTGGCCTGCTTTGCTGTGAGGATGTTATGCACAAAGGAGAAAGAAAAGCTGCTGTATTTCATGGATTTGGATCTGGGCTTTTGTGGTGAGTTTTTAAATCATCAAAGTCTGTGGGATTGATTGGGGTCTGATTTCAATAACTTAGTGATTGTGGAAAAATACAAGAAAAGATGTTTATTTACAGTACACGTACACCCACAGGCAGCAATATCACTAAAAGCATGTAAACATTTAACCCAATGTTTTTTTTTTTTTGTCTCTTTTCCAGTAAAAACATTAGCACTGCATTCATTGTAAACTGTATTTGTCTTTAGTTCTGCTTATTTTGCAACAAATGTGTTCTCTGGGGTGCAAGTACATGAATGAAATGTTCTGAGAAGAAAATGTTTTAAACGCCTTTTTAAATGGTTATACCATTTATTCTGCAACAAATGTGTGTTCTCTTGTGGGGAATTAATGCGCTTTCTTTTTATCTCTTAGTCTCAGAAATTCCTGTGGAATACTGCTTTTCAGCAACTGAAAACATAAATTATGCAGTGATTGTGGAACACTGTGTACTGTAGAGTCTATGTGATCCTTGGTTATTTGGGACCTTGCATACTGTAATTAAGCTGGAGGTAACCTTTAGCTGCCAGAAGGAAAAGGGCCAAGGAGTCTGTATGTGCCGGAGGAGGGGGCTTAGTTAGCCCGTAGCTGCTGGGGTTGGGAGGTTGAGGAGTCAATAGCTGCTGGAGGGAGGGGGTAGGGAGGCCATGGGAGCTAGTAGCTTGGGGAGCTTATCCCCAATCTGATGCGTGCATCTGTACAAGTGATTGAGTCAGGGTCTGCAGGGCACGTCTGCACTCTTGTGTACTGAGTAGGGTACTGGAAAGTAGGCACCACACATCACCTTTTAACTGAGTTGCAAACATGAGTTTAAATCTCACAGCCCTGGAGCTGGGCAAGCCAGTGCAGGTTCATGCCTGGCTATGCATGCCTTGACCTTTATAGCCAACTGAGAGCCAAGGCCAAGCCAGTTATGGTCAAAGTAAGCATTTTGTCAGCCTGAGTAGTCAGTAAAGTGTCTGAATTATTCAACTCTATTCAGAAAACAGCCTGCAGTAGCCAGGGTTTGGCTCGTATTTTGACTCCTAGAGTCAAGCCAGACCCTTGGCTTAGCTCTTCTCAGCTCTAGGTAAAAAAAAAAAACAACGCTTACCTATGATCACACAGCCCTCATTTACGTACTGGCCCCAATATTCAGACTTGTGCCTGGCAATGACGCATGTGGTGGCGAGCACATCTGAGTTGCGCTGGTGCAACACAGGCATATATTCAAAGGAGATAAGCCATGGTGCATCACCTTTGAATATGTCAGATAAATAGCTGAAATGGGAACTGCACCAGTGCAACAGAGTTATGCTGTGTGCAAATTCCTAATATTCAGCCACAGTATGCAGAATGGGACCATAATGTGCAAAGCTGCAAATGGGACCATTTGCATGTGATTATGGCCCCATTTGCATGAGTTAAGGGCCAGCCAGTGAAATGCACATGGCACCTTGCACAGCATGTGCTGCGAGAGGTGGTCTAGGGCATCCCTGCCCCGTAGTGGCGAGCGCCTAACATATTCCCTGGTAGTCTAGTGGTGCCCCTTCCTCCCTCCCTCCATCCCTGTAGCCATGATCGCATAAATGAAATTAATTACTTATCCCTTGTAGTCTAGCAGTCCCTCCACCCTCTCATAACCCTGATCATCTAATGTCAAGTATCTACCCCCTCCTGGTGGTTCAGTGGCACCTCAGCACCCACAGGACCCTCTGCACAACCAGCCTCCCCATCAGCGACAGACAGCAGCATACCCACCCACTTCCTCTGCAGCTAACAGCAGACTGACAGCTACTATATGGGCCTGCAACCCAGTAGTCCACAATGTGAACAAATGGGCTTCGCAGTACACACTGTACTAGTCATTCACACAAATGTGAATGGGGCATTCATTTACATTTTGTAGAATGACTAGTACAGTATGCACTGTAAGCCCATTGGTCTGCATTGTGGACCAATGAGATTGCAGCCCATACAGTAGCTGTCAGTCAGCAGGCAGCTGCAGAGGTATGTGGGTGGCAATGCCTCACTACTAATGGGGAGGGCTGGGTGGGCCTGGGTCCTGGGGTGGGGGTGCCACTGGATCACCAGGGAAGGGCAGTTGCTGGCCATTTGGAGACTGGGGTTACAGGAGTGGTAGACTGCTAGACTATCAGGAATAGGTGACTTATTTCATTTATACAGCTGTGGCTACAGGGAGGAGGTGGGCCACTGGACTACCAAGGGTATGATTATATTTTTTTTTGGGTGATCACTGCTACAGGGAGGGAGGGGTCCACTAGACCACCAGGGATGGTATGGGTGCTTCTGCATGGTGTACTGGGTGGGCGGGCGACCACCCATGGCTAGCTGCTGCTGTGTTGTGCCTTGCAGTGCAGCAGCTCATCTGTGGAGTGGCCACCATTTGTGCCTTTTTTTCTTTCAGGCTCATGGTGCCCATCTGTATGCAAGCATCCTCAGGGATGTGCCAGCATATTTACTGTACATCCTGGCTGAATATCAGGATGTGCCCCATAAGCATAGGAACGCCCCCTGTAAGTGCACCGCATACATTATCTTTATGCTCCTGGCATATCAGGACCTATGCGGCACAAGTCCTCTTTGAATATTGTCCCGGTGCATTTTGCACCAGGCACAACTCCTTTAAATATTTGGGTCACTGTGTAACCCTGAGCAAGTCGCTTAATTTCCGGTGCTCCCAGGTTGCACCTGGAAACAATCTTTGGCTTAGTGTGCTTTTCTTAGTTAAACAATTCCTCCTTCCTTATTTCATTAAAACTGGGCCATTAAACCAGTAGAGGTTCCACTAACCCACCTGTGCTACTGTTCTAAAGTACTGACCATTGGCGACCTGCCCATTCAGAGCACTAAGGGTTTAGCTGAGCCCCCACCCAAATTACTCTTATTCTTTCCCTGTCTTTATTATTTTATTTATACTCATACTGGGTTGTGGATGGAAAAAGGCAAGAACAAAACCCAGGAAGATTACACAATGTGGGGAAGGTAGTAACATCAACAAAAATGGAAAGGACCTGGGGTAATCATATCGGATGACCTTAAGGTTAGCGAGCAATGTGAGAAGGCAGTAGGGAGGGCTGGGGGTATACTGGGATGTATAGGAGAGGCATCACCAGCAGAAAACATGAATTTATCCTCTGTGCAGACAGTTGGTGAGACTCTATCTGAGTACTGCATCCAGTTCTGGGGCCCCATCTCCATAAGGACATAGACAGGATAAAGGCAGTCCACAGGAGGGCAACTAAAATGGTGCAGGGTCTGCAAGAGAAGCCATACGAGGAGAGACCAAAGGAGCTTAATATGTATACCCTTGAGGAAAGGAGGGGGGACATGATAGAAACTTTCAAAGTACCTTAGCGGAATCAACAAAGTCCAAGAGGGTAGGCATCTTTCAGAAAAAGATAGAAGGGGAGGGGTGGTTCAGGAACAATGTGAGGAAGTATTTTTTCACAGAGAGGGTGGTGGATACATGGCACTGCCTTCCTGAGGAGGTTGTGGGGTCTAAAACTGTGGAAGAATTCTAGAATACATGGGACAGACATAAGGCAATTCTTGTGGGTGGTAGGAAGAAATAGGCTGTTGGTTAACTAGGTTCTGCAGCTTATCCTGTAGTTAGGAAAATGGGCAGACTAGGTGGGTCAAGCAGTCCTTATCTGCTGACAAAGTCTATGTTTCTATGCCCATATTGACCATCCCATGTATTTCCTTTCTCTGTGTCTTTTACCTTTCTTTGACCCCAACTGTGACCTTAAAGGAAGCTCTCATCTTGCCAGCTTCTCTCTACAAAGACACCTGCTGGTTAAGCCTTTTAATATGTTGTGGCATTTTCTCCCTCAGCTAGATACTTTATTTTAATTGCAAAAGTCTGCTATCCGGAAGTATGGTGGATGCTAGTAAGGCTCCATTATGTCTAAAGGCACGATGCTGCACCATACACTTCAAAACAAAGTATAATGGAGCCCCACTATTGTCCTCCATATTTCTGGTAGTGGACTTTTGCATTAAAATAAAGTATATTGTGACAGAAGAAAACGCTGCAACATACTTAAAGGCTTAACGGAGGGTAAGCTTTTAGGGGTGGAGGCTGGCATGGTGAGAGCTCCTTTAATTCTAAATTCACCCTTTCCTTACTTCTGTGCTGTTCTATACCTCTTGCATCTCTTGGCCTCCGTTTCTGCTCTTTTAACTGTGTTTTCTCTATAGTAACACAATTTTTCTTTTATTTTACAGGTCTGAGAGGACACCGACTCCTTTTTCCCTCATCAGATAAGAATCATTCTATCCCTAGTTTTGTTGTTTCCATGCTATTTACTCTCTTAAGAACTGTGGATCCTTTGGACCCTTATTTGTTTTCTATTTTACAGGTCCTGTGGACATCATCGCTTTAAAGACCTTCTTCTGGCTCCCTATCACTCAGGTAAGAGACTCAACTTCTACCTATAAATGGACTGGCTGTAATGAGGTTGCTGTGCCCATTACAGTGTGTGTTGGAGTTGGGCATGGGAGGGGTGTGTGTGTGTGTGTGTGTGTGTGTGTGTGTGTGTGTGTGTGTGTGTGTGTGTGTGTGTGTATATGTCGGGCCTTGGAGGAGAGAGTTAACAGTGCAGTTTTGGAGAAAACAGGGTGGTTGGGGGACTGTGGAGGTGGGGATATTTGTGGTGGTCATGGAGGGATGGTGTTGTCTGGGACAGTGGAGTTAGGAGGCTAGTTTAGGGTGCTTTGGAGGTGAAGGCTAGTCTGGGCTGTGAGGGCAATTGCCTTGTGCTGTGGAGAAAGGGGGCTAGTGTTGGGGCATGGTAGGAGTGGAGTTGGGTGGCTAGTTTAGGGTGCTTTGGAGTGTGGGGGCTAGTGTCTGGGCTGTGATGGGCAAATGTCTTGTGCTGTAGAGGAAGGGCTAGTGTGGGGCATGGTGGGAGACAGGCTAAGGTCCAAAGCTGTGGAGAGAGTGTTTGTATTGGGGGCTGTGGATGGAGGGGCTAGTATTGTGGGGCCATTGAGGGCAGTGGCTGCTGTGGATGGAAGTGACTGGTGTTGGGTGCTCTGGACTGAAAAGGCTGGTATAAAATTAGAGTAGCTGCATCAGAGGAGCAGAAGGACCTGGGAGTGATGATCATTAGAGACCTGAAGCACTTCATGGAGTGCAAGAAAGTAGCAGCAAAGGCAAACAAGAAGCTGGGTTGCAAAGCTAGAGGGATCGGCAATAGAGAGAGGAGGTTATACTGCCCTTGTACAGGTTAGTAGCAAGGTCGAGATCTAGAGTATGGAGTTCAGTACTAGTGCCCACACCTCAAAAGGGCATTAACCCTGATGGAGAAGGTACAGAGGAGGCTACAAAGATGATAGCTGGTTAACAGGGCAAGGCATATGAGGAGAGGTTGAGGGCACTGAACATGTACTCCTGGAAGACTGGAGGGGGGGGATGATTGGTACATTCATACTATGAAAGGGATAAATAATGTTGATAATGATAGTCTTTCTTTTAAGCTGGTGACAACCATATCATGAGGGGCATAGTCTCAAGCTGGAGGGTGGGAGGTTTGGGGATGTCAGGAAGTACTTCTTTCCAGAAAGGGTGGTAGACACTTGGAATGGCGCTGCTGGAAGAGGTCATCTCATTTGAAGACAGTGAGCATTTTTAAGGAGAGGCTGGGATAGGCATGGGGGAAGATAAGAATCATGGGTAGGGGAGGATGGGAGGAGTGGGGAGGGAGGCAGGGACATTAACTCAAGCTGTTGACCCTGCAATAAGACAGACTTAATGGACCAAATGACCTTCTTCTGTTGGCTTCTTTGTATGTTCATATTGGAGTGTGCTGGACTGAGGTGGGCTGCTGCAGGGTACTGTAGAGGAGGGAGCTGGTGTAGAGCCACAGAGAGGAGGCTAGTGTTGGTTAGTATGGAGGCAGATGCATACTTTTGAGTATCGTATGGGGGGGTGGGTCTAGTGTAAGGTGCTTTTGGAGTGAGGTGGACTGGTGTAGGGCATTGAAGATAGTGGAGGACTACTGTTTTGGAAGGTAGAGTGTTGGCTGGAGAGAGAATAGTGTTGTGGGGGTTGAGGAGGAGAAGAGTCTAGTGTCTGGGGTGGGGAGCTAGTATCTGAGGTTGTGGAAGATGGGGGGTAACTCAGGTGTTGGAGATGTGGTAATAGGGGTTAATGGCTGGGCAGTGGTGGTGGTGGCAGTAGTGCTTTTGTAGTGCTGTTGTAGTATGTGTTGTTGCCTTTATTTTCGTGCGCTTTTCCTCTGGGGGCTCAGGACACATTTTCAAATATCAAACCGTAGCAAAAGAAAATGTTTTAATTAGTATTTAAAAACTGGCATGACTTAACTGTGAGGAAAATCAACCCTGAAAGCATAAGTGAATAAAGGTCTGAGACACTGACGAAAGGTCTCATTATCTCTAGGATGCAATGATCACCCTTGGTTGTATGGTTTTAGACCCACTTCCTTCCCTGTGCCTCCTCACTAGGGACTCCCTTGAAAGGATAAACCAGGTATTGTGAGGAACTATTATCTGGTCTTAACGGAAGGTTAACGGACATGGTGGGTATTTATTTATTTATGTTAGCCTGGAAATGAGAGCTATTTTCAGATTTGAACCTACCTGCATTTGGTTGAGGTGTCCACTGACCAGGTCCAACCTTGTTTTGAGATTTGATAGTAGGCCCATACAGGGAATAATGAACCCCTGTAGAACAAGTCACACTAACTGAGACTGGTGTCATTATGGGTGCGATTGCAAAGCTTTAAGGTTACCAGCTACTGGTTTTGACCAATGATTCTGTTTCTAGGTCAGATTCGGTCCTCCTGTTTTCACCATTGCAAATTCAGTTTTTATGGTGGGTCAAGCAGCACCTGTTAGATTCCCCACTAACTGTTTCATTTTCTTCTCATCTGACTGTAAGCAAGTGTCTGACATTTCAGTGTGATTGCTTTTGCTTGCAGTGCATGCTAATCAGGAAGTGCCTTCAAGAGCAGGGCACTTAAAGAGCCAAATGTGTCCCTGTCTGCTCAGTTGTCACCTCTAACTTCACACCAGCAAATTGGAAGATTATTCATGGAAGGGTAAACAATACCACCTATACTAATTTTTCTGAAACCAGACAGGCACCACATTAGGGTAGCTTCCTGTCCCAGTATGGACTTGTACAATGTGTTTCAGAAACTTTACCTGCTAATCCAGTTTTATTCAGAGGTAGTACTTTTTCAGTCATTTTGAATGCTCACATGCTTGTAAAACAGATTCTGTTAAATCCTTCACCATTTTACTTGCATGGTCAGATTACAAACAAATTCTGATGTCATGTAGACCTTTGTTTGTATACCAGTCAGTCTGAGAGGTGTAAAGTAGGGCTATTAAGACCATTAGCAGCAAATCAAACTAACCTTTTCTAGGCTGTATTGTGAGTATGGTCTTTGACTGCTGTGATAAGGAATACTTTTATACCTTTAAATGTTCACCATTTTTTCTTTTAGGGTCTGTCCTATATTTTAATATTTGTTACCCCTTTTGTTGTTAAATTAATAATCTAATATTTTATTTCATTTCTAGCAATACTATGCCTCTCTCCTCAGTAGTTATTGTTGTCAATTTTCATACTACCTGGATATTCCAGGAAGACCAATCCAGGCCTTTCAGATGAACAGCACAGAATAATGTGGCTAATGTCATGCTAAGCTACAGAAATGAGAAAAGGAAGAGAGAGCAGTAGCTGATGAGATAACAGGAACACAATCTAGATTTGATGGCACTGCAAATTTAGGCAATTTATCAAAATTTTCAAAACATTATTTTTTTTACCAGAAGAGACACACTAGTTAAAGCTTGTTTACAGGTGCAACCTGAGAGCACAAGGGAATTAAATGATTTGTGTAGGGTCACACAGTATGCAAGTTTGGGCTGTAGGATTCAAACCCTGGTCTCCAGAATTGCAGCTCAGAGCTTTAAACCACTGTGCTATACTGCTCCACGCTACATATCACATATCATGCTATCTGCTATGTATGACTGACATGGAAAACAAAATAGGGTATTTAACAGCATAGAATAGTTCCTACCACTTTAAAAACTTCTCTGACATTACAAATAACTTTAGAGTAGGAGCAATGGGGGACAGTAGCACATCTTAAAATGGCAGATGATATTTGTAATTACATCTTGTCCACCATTACTGGTGTAGTTTATTTATTTATTGAAAGAGTTTTACCAGAAAAGGCCACCTGATCCAAAACTAGCCAGTTGTCAGAGGTGTCCTTGTAGTCACTCGATTTGTCAGCTAAGCTGTGTACACAGGATGGAAAGTCCCCTGAACCTCCTCTCTAACCCACCAAATGTTAACACACACTGAAATTTAAAATATTTAAATCTAAATCAAATAAACCAAAATAATAATCATGATGTAATTTAAAGAAGTTGTACACAATGTTATATCAGCAGCAATTCTGAACAAATCATGAATCAGAGTCCGCGATGCTCTTATTAGTGCAAGGGGTTAGGGGGTAGTTTGGGGTGTGGTTTATATTGGCATTCATCTCATCATGGTGGCAACCTGCTTGGAGGTCTCATGATGTCACTAGCTAACAAATTGTGATGTTACCAGCATTCTGCATGGATTCTGGTCATTATATATAATGAGCAGGCTGTTTCAAATCATATAAGTCACAGACAAACCCCTCGGTATTATAAAACAGCACCAGTACTGTTTTTTCACTGGTGCTATTTTGAAATTGGCACTTTGAAGGGGTTTGTTTGTCATAATCAGATTGCACTCAGGCTCTGTGTCTGGTTTGAGTACTACATGATTACGCCCTCAGAAAATAATTCTAAACATTCTAAAAGGTGAATTACTGGTTTTAAACCACCAGAAACTGGTTTTGTATTGATATTCAGATACCCCGATTGCCATTCAACCTCTCTCAGGATTTTACTGGGTTTAAACAAAACTGGATTGTATTGATATTTAGATAGTTTCAATTGTGCCCTCAATCCCACACAGAGCATGGCCCCTGCTCTATCATTCAGTTGCTCAATACAGTGTGAAACCACCAGTGTTGAGAGGAGTGCCCAGAATGGTGAGTGTCATTGATACTAGGAACATTGATTTCGCAAACGTCATGAATGTCATATTTGATCTGCCTCCCAATCATGCACACTGACATGCCTGTCATTCAGCTTGTGGACTGTTAGAGCTGGTGAGACTGTGCTGTAGGTTCAGGAGGGAGGGGATTATGTTGTCTGTATCTCTATGTGTCCCCGATCATGGCTGGAGGTCAGGAGGAGCCCAACATCTAAATAAGGACTATTTGAATGAGGTCTGGCTAAGGAGGAGGGCTTTAAAAACAGAGTAAGCAATTTTTATTTTAACCATGTGAAGAACAGGAAGGAGGAGGGTAAATCACATATGAGGGTTTGGTCAGGGACTAGCCTTAGCCACCTAGGAATGGACAGGTCTAGTTGAGGTTGTGGGGATCAAACCTGTCTGTGGATGTATCACAAACTCATTCATAGCTAGTTACTTAACCTCTAGGCTAAGTGCCAGTCCTAGTCATTGCTGCATCTATGCAGTAGTGTCAACATGACTTATAAAGGAACATGACACTACAACACTGTAATCAGCTGAAATTCAACCTGGTGAGTAAAGGGAGAAGATAGAAGGTTCAGTTGGTGATATTGGCTTAGACTACATCTTCCCAGTGGTACTTTTCAAACTAATATTTATTATGTCTAGTGGGTTAAATGGTCTGGCAGTTGACATAAACCACTTTATGGAGAGAGAGAACACACACCCCATTACATACACAACAGTAGATGAAGTATCACTTACTGTTACACACAGATCACAAAGCAGTACACATACAACCCACCCCACCTAATACACATGGATAGTGTAACTATCTGGCTGACTGACAGTCAAACTAGTCAAGGGTGGGATGATGTTGCATACAGTCTATCCTGAGTTAATATAGTTAGAAACACACAAGTATATGGATCCTTCCATCTAGTGTACAGTCACACACCAGTAGAAATAGGCGCATACAGATATGTATTAGTTGCATGTTTACACACACACACACAACATATATGCTTAGATTACCTCTAGACATGACAGCACAGATACATGCACATACACCACTACTCTGTACCATTATCTTATGTATAGAACAGGTGTCATAGATACATACACACACCGTACATACACACATATATTTTCGTATACAATTTAATTACTGTTACATACGTAGAAGTCTCCAAATGGGGTCTCACTTCACTACTTATGGAAGAATGTCTGTCATGATCCTACCCAAACAGCACCAGAGATGGTACAGGGTGTAGCAGTTCCAGAGAAGGAGGCACTGACACCAGAAGACGCTCAGTGTTGAGGAGAAAGAGGAGGTATTGTTGGTATCAGTCAGAGGTGTACCACTGAAAGGAGGGAGAGGCGGACATACAGAAACTTTTCACCAAATCAAAGTCTAAGAGGTAGCATCTTCAGGAAAAGAGGAAGAACAAGGCCAATTTGAAGATGGGGATTTTAGAGGTAACGTGAGCAAGTATTTCTTCACAGAGAGGGTTGTTGATGCATGGAACTGTCTTCCTGTGAGGTTGTGATTAAACAGTAGGGAATTTAAGAATGGGCGATGATGTATTCTAGTGGGGTAGAGGAAGTAGACTGTTGGTTAACTAGGATCGGCAGCTTATCCATTAGTGGGGAAATGGGCAGACTAGGGGGCATGGTCTAGCTGCCAAATAAATTCCTATGTTTAACACAGGCTGCCTGAAGAGTCAGGACAGGAGGGTAGACTGGTGACTAATGTCTGCTGTTTGTCGGTCCAGGAGGTGGGTGAGCTACTTTTGGGCACCAGGGACTGTACAAATTAGGGATGGGTCAGAGTTCACTAGATACAGGAAAGTGAATGGTGCTAGGTCAGGACTTTAGAGGTGGGTAGTGCTACAGTGGAGGAGTGGCGATGAAGCTGGGGGTACAGTTGGGTGGTGTATATAGTCACACATACTGATGGGCAGCATAGCCTCAAGGAGGTATGGTTGTCTGAGGACTAAGAGGCTATTTAAAAATGAACAAAAAAAACACACCATTGAGCGGGTCTGTGGTGTTCCATCATCTTCGTTGTCTTCACTTTGCTTTGGTTCATTGGAGTGATTATTCTATTGTTGTCTTTGATTAACCTTTTAGCCTGTGAGGTTAAACATCCATTTGTTTTGTTTTGCAGTGTGCCGTTGGGTGCTGCTGGTGGAGTTTGCTAGTGTTCTTCTAGTGAAGGCTGCAGTGTGTTCATGTAAGGCTGCAACTTGTTCATAATGTTTATCTTTAGAATTAGGTGGGTTAGTTGGCATAGTGGCATGGAGGGCAGCATCTGTGCCTACCTCCTGCCATGTGGTGACTTGTGTTCCTGCTGAGCTGGTCATTGGGAAGGGAGGACTGTTCATCCAAAGGACAGCCTCTCGTGGGTGGATGGAAGTACAGGCTATGCTTCCCGACCTAGCAGTGGTAGGGTTCAGGCGTGCCATGTTTGTCACATGCAAGGCACAGTCAGCCAGCGACTGTGAGCAGAAGAACACACAGTGCGGCTATTGCTGCATCGAGACTCCACTCAAGGAACTGAACAAGGAAAACAGAGGTCCCAGGTCACAGGATAAACACACCCTCCACAGGCCCCGACTCTGAATGGCACTTCCCTTGAGCTGGATCCTGTCTGGTGAGTCGTGTGTGTTGTGGGTTCTTACCACCTGCCATGGAGAGTAAAACCATGGGCAAAGAAGGGACAGTTGTCTGATGTAGAGGGATTGGTGGTGTGAACAAGGTAGCTGATTGGTGGGGACTCATGACAAACAAATTAGCTTTAAAAAAAAAGAAAAAGAATTGTAGGCTTATTAGTGTATACAGACTTGCTGAACAGAGAAACTCTTAATGTTTTCTTTTATTATATAGATACGTTGGCAGATAAGGGCTTGTGGCCTACCCAGTCTGCCCATTTGAGCTTGGAAGTTCTTTACATTTTTCTAGAAGTCTGTTGCCCTTAGCACCTGACCCCAGGATTCCTTATGTCTATCCCATGCATTCTAACTGTGATTGTTTCTGCCACCACCACTTCTCTGGTAGGTATTCCATTTGTCCACCACTTTTCTGTGAAGAAATTTTCCTCACGTTTTCCTGAAGCACCTCCCAACTCCACCCTGCCTCTAGTCCTTAACATCCTTTTGTAGGAAAATAGCATTCCTGCAACCTGTTCATCCCTACAAGGTACTTGTATTTGTCTACTGGGTAACCTTCGTCCCTTATCTCCTCCAGGAGTACATGTTAAGTCCTCTTCCTGTTCCTAGAACTTTGAGTAATCCCTGTACCATTGTGTTGCCCTCTGAACCATCTCCACCCTGTCAATGTGCTTACGAGGTTTTGTCTCCAGAACTGGACCCAGGGGCCTCATTTGTGTCTTGAATATGAATTATGACCTCCTTTTTCCTGCTGGTGATGCCCTGCCACCTCCCAGTATCCTGTTTGCTTTGTCTGCTGCCTTGTCACACTATTTTTCTATCTTGAAGGTCATCTGACATGATAATCAAAGGTCCCTTTGATGCGTGGTGCATGCTCTATCTTCACCCCCAACTGATATGTTGCTCCAGAGTTTTTGTGCTCCATATGCATTATTTTGTACTTTGCATTGAACCTCAGTTGCTACATCTCTGACCATCTTTCAAGCTTCTTGTCACTCTTCATTTTCTGCACTCCTCTGGAATATCCAGCACGTTTGCACTGCCTTGGTGTCATCTGTAAACAGGCAGACCTTTTCTTCTAGCCCTGCAATGTCACTAATGAAGATATTGATTAGACTGATCCCTGAGGTACCCCAGTGGTCACCTCCTTCCCAGATTGTACCCACTTGCCACCATATCTGTTTTCATCTAAATAGTTCCAACCCAGTTGACCTCTTGTCTCCCATGCCCAGACTACACATCTTGTTAATCAGCCTTCATTGGACGGGTCAAAGGCTTTTGCTGAAATCTAGGTAGGCGATCTCTTCCACCTATTTCGATTGGGTGACTAGGGGAACTTAATATTAAAAACAAAAAAAACTCTTATTTGTTTGACATGATCTTCCTTCTGTGAATCCATGTTGCCTCAGATCCTGAGCACCACTGGATTCCTGATGTGCCATATCCTTTCTTTTCAGCAGTGTCTCTATGATCTTTCCCACCACTGAGGCAAGACTGACTGGTCTGTAACTCCCCACCTCCTCCATGTTGTGGCTTTTTGTGCAGTGTACCATGTGCACTCCTCCAGTCCTCTGGAACAACACTCGTGTTGAGTGACTCTGAACAGGGCTGCCAGAGGTGTTGCTGGATTCTCTCACAGCTCCTTTAATATCCTCAGGTTGATGCAGTTTGCCTCATGGCCATATCCTCTTTCAGTTTGTGAGTTCTTCCAGAACTCTCTCCACTATAGATGTACTGGTGTTCACCTCTTTTCCCCACCCTCCACCCTCACCCTCTGCAACCCAACTGGTGGTCCTGATCCTCCTCCTTAGTGGTAATGCTGAGCAGAAGTATTTGTTCACTATTTCTGCCTTCTACCCTTTGAGCTCTGCACAACCCCCCATTTCTTTTTCTTTCACTGTTGTACCTACAAAATACTTTTATTCCTTTGCTTACAGACCTCTGCTAAATCCTCTGCTGTTCTGTGCTTCACCGCCTTAACAGCCTTCTGCTAGACATTCAAGATATGCACCTCCTGTCCTCCCTTTGACTCGCTTTATGGTTCCTGAAAATCGCCTTAAGCCCTGACTTTTCCTGCACCTCATTGAGAACCACATGGTTTCCTCCTTTTTCCTGAATTATCCTAACATATTGGTTTGTTATATCTACTATGGTCCTTCAGTTTCTCCCATTGTTCTTCTACCCACTCTACTACCTCTCACTCTCAGACTGCTTACAACATGACCCCATGCAGTGATTCAAGGATTGGCTGTACTTCGTTGAACGGCCACCTGGGTGGCCTTCTGCCATGTCCAGTATATTAAAATGCCTCAGTAGCAGGATTTTGCCTTAGGAGCCATGTTGTGTATGTTCTCCACTAGTTCCCTGTCTACTTCCTTCCTCTGCGCGGAGTCTGTAGATCACATCAGTGCATATTGCTGTTTCACTCTCTTGCTCCAGTGTGACCCACATTGCATCGGCCTCCCCTGTATTCATTGAACTTCTGTAGCCTTTATACTGTCTCTGATGTACAGGGCTACTCCCCATCCTTTTCCCTCCCAGTTCCTCTTGAACAACGTATAGCCTGGCACATTAACCTCCCAGCCATGATTAGCAGAGTACCATGTTTTGTTATTGCTGCTATGTCAAGGTCTGCATCTGACAACTAGGCCTCCAGGTCTGGAACCTTATTTCCTAGGTTACGGGCATTCGTTGGCATGATCTTCCATGTTTTACATTCTGCTCACCCTCTACTCTTGTTCTCCCTCTCCAGAATCTCCCCTCTGGTTTTCTTTTCCTATGCTCTTGCCCCCCATATCGCTCATTGTACATTCTTCACCTGCCTACCCCTCCCTGCCTGCTTTAACTGTACCCGTAGTCAACTTATGTTCCTGCATGTTCCCATGGGGGTGTTCCTAAGTCTCCTGGTCTTCCTCGGCCAGTTTAAATGCTCCCTGCTGAAGCATTTAAACTTCTTACAAAGGACCAAGATCCTTCTCGAGCAGATGCAGGCCATCCTCCTTATATAAGCCTGCATCTGGCCAGGTCAAGCCCCAGTCCCCTATGTAGCTGGAACTCCTCTTCCACACCAATCCTTCAACCAGAAATTGAAGGTATGGATGTGAGTACCATAGCTTCCCCTGTGCCCTGGATAGGTACTGCCTCCAAGAATGAGACTGAGCATGCTATGCGTTCGGTTTCTCCCAGCTTCCTGAAATCATTCTGGACTCTTAACTCTCCCTTCTCGTGGCCAGGTCATTGGTCCCCTGGTGGACAATGACATCCAGCTACTCCGCCTAGCTATTGTCGTAGTGATCCTATGGATCCGCTTCCCATCCTTCCTGCAGCGCTTTCTGGAGGCACTTGACCTCCCTTTCTCCTTGCTGTTAGGTGACCTGAACTCCACTCCCAGACAACAGTCCACCACTAGGAGAAGTCTCCTCCACCGGGTTCCCTGCTTCCCTTTCTTTCCCTTCCCTGGGGCCCTATCCTGGAGGACCTGCCCATACTCCTGGTCCCAGCCTTGGCTTTCTGAGTGGGTTTTCCACAGACACTGTATAACTAATCCCTTTTTTTTTCTATTAATGGTATCCTCTTATCACTGCTTGTCTGGCTTCCAAGAAAAGTGATGGGTAAGTCCTCTATCTCTATCTCTATCTCTATCTCTATCTCTTCTCTAGGTTTTGAGTGCCTACCTTCACTTAGCCCTCTGCTATATGGATTTCTCCAGCACAGTATCTACCTCCCCCCCAATAGTTTACTTCTTATGCTGCTGATGACTGCTACTTAATTGCCTGCTGCTCTGGTTTCCTACTATGCCACTATTGGTGGCTTTTATTGTCCAGTTGGGCTTCCATGTATGCTATCATCGTGACTCCTTCATTGCTTATCAGGCTTTGGTAACTTGCTCTGACACCATGGAGGAGGACAACAGGAAGCCACAGTCTGGGGAAAGTAGCCTTTGTTGGACCCACCAAATGCCAGGGATATTTCATTTTAGAGGAATGGGCTTATAGCTCAAAGCCTACACTAGCTTACTGAACCACATACTAAATCATATATGGGGAAAACGAAGGGTGAAGGGGCAGATTAGCAGGATTAAAACAGGGAGAGATGGGACACAATCTGGGGAGCAGGCTGAGGTACTAAGTGAGTACTTTGCCTCAGTTTTCACCAAGGAAAATGGGGGCTGCATCATACATGGGAGGAGATGGCGAAACTGGGGGGGGACCCTTGCCGATCATCGGGTCTGGGGAGAGGATGGCCATCACTGGCAGGAGGGGAAGGCAAGGCAGGGGTGAGGAAGGGAGGTGAAATCATGGCAAAGAGAGTGAGGGAAGCCATCAGGTCCCTTAAGATGGAGAAAGCACCAGGGCCACAATAAATTACATCCCAGAGTGTTGAAGGAACTGGCGGATGTCCTGGTGAAACCCGGTGGAGCTTTTCAGCATGTCTCTGAGGACAGGGTGGGTGCCCAGGACTGGGAGGTGGTGCATATAGTGCCTATCCACAAGGGGGATCAAGGGAGGTGGCAGGGAACTACAGGCCTGGCCAGCCTGACATCGGGTGGTGGGCAAAGTGATGGAGGGCATTGTCAAGGGAGAGGCTGGGGAGGACTTGAAAAGTCAAGGTGCCTGGGCGATAGACAGCATGGATTCATCCTAGGAAATCGTGTCAGACAAACCTTGTGGAGTTCTATGACTGGGTGATGAGAGCCTTGGACATGGGTAGACCAGTGGATGTCCTCTATCTTGACTTCAGCAAGGTGTTTGACTCTGTTCCTCATGGGTCCTGTTGAATAAGCTGGGAGAAATGGGGTGGGGAACCAGATGATCAGATGGATAGGCAATTATTCCAGGACTGGACCCAGAGGGTCGTGGTTGGTGGGATAGTCTCATCCCCAAGGAGGGTCACTAATGGGGTCCCTCAAGGATCAGTCCTGGGTCCCTCCTGTTCAATGTCTATGTCTCTGACATAAGGAAGGGTATCAGGAGTGAGATGAGTCTTTTGCAGATGACTCAAAATTGGGGCAGTGGTGGATGGGGGAGGAGAGGAGGGTGGCCTCACAGGGGGGATCTGAAGGCTCTGAAAAGGTGGTCTAGAAAGTGGAAGCTGAGATTTAATGTAGGAAATGCAAGGTACTGCATCTGGGAGCTAGAAACTCCAGGCCAAGAGTACACTCTGGGGGTGGGGAATGCTACAAGTCTCAATGGCTGAGAGGGACCTGGGGTGGTGGTGGATGTCAAGATGAACTGCTCTGAGACTTGCAGGAGGGCAGCAGCCAAGGCCAACAAGATGCTGGGATGCATCGCCAGGGATCACCTCAGAAGGAGGGAAGTGATGCTCCCTGTATAACTGCTTGGTGAGGCGCACTCGAGTACTGCATGCAGTTTTGGAGGCTACACTAAAGAGGGACCTGAACTCCTGGAGAGGGTCCGAGAGAGACAACCAAATGATCAGGGGCTTGGGGACAGGACCTATGGGGAGAGGCTCAAGAGTTAAATATGTACACATTGGAAGAGAGAAGGGACCGGGGACATGATAGAGTCTTCAGGTACATGAAGGGGTAAATAGGGCGGAGCAGTCAGGGTGCTTCTAAGGAAGGAGGAGGAGGGGCATCTGGAGGTCATGGGTGGAAGCTGGAGGGGAGATTCAGGAGAGAAAGGAGGAGGAGGTGCTACTTCACTGAGAGGGTGGTGGAGCATGAATGTGCTGCCAGGGGCTGGTGGAGGCAGAGAAGGTAGAGGGGTTCAAGAGGGGTGGGACAGGTACAGGGAAGGGTTCTGGATGCAAATTCCTGTGCAGTGGGAATATCGTGGACTGAGAAGGGAGAAGCCGGAGAGGATGAGGGGACAGCAAGGTCAGCTCCCATGGTGGAGGTTAACCAAACAAGCAGACACGAAGACCATTAGGCCTATGCTGCTGGCATTTTAGTATGTTAGTATATTTAAATAAGACCACCCTGCAGCACTTGCTCATTTCTTTGTCTCTTTTTCTTCTGTTATTTTTTTACCTCTAGATCGCTTTTCACTCTCTCACTCTTTTGACTAAAACACTTCTCTAAATTAACTTTACTTAATTTCTGGGCTCACACTTAACTCTGTTCCTCCTAATGTGTACCTTCCCATACATTTTGACCAAATCACTGTTATTTTACTGGTACAACAGGACACCATCCCGAGACCCCATCTCAGGCTTCTTAGGACCCAGGCAGTGATCTCCTGCTTAGTATCTTTATTAAATGAGTGAGCTGTAACAGTGCAGTGACTATAACAGAGGATGTTTATGGTTGCATAACTTTTGAAGAACAGACAGACAGTATAAAATAGTAACAGGAAAGAATAGCATAAACAAGATATGTTTTACCAGTACAGTAACTAAATAGTTCCTTATAAGATGCAATGCCTTTGAACACGTTGATTTTCATGTGTATACCTGAAATGCATCCAAAGTAACTGGGATTCAAATGATAATTAGAAGAGTATTGTTGCACAAAGAAAGGGCACATGAGAAGGTACAGGTAGACTTTGTTTTAACTCAGAAAGAACCCCTAATGGACTGTTGATGCCTTATTAGGCTGCACATGCAGCAAAATATGTTAATGAGCACGTTTTGTTATTGGATTTCTTTTGAGAAAGATTCTATTTACATTTTAAACAGAATGTTTCTGAAAAGACATTCAAATCAAAAACATACTCATTTACATATCTCCCTGTATGTGCTTTTAGAGGTTCAGTTTATTACCAGTATTTCTGTGTTTTTGAAAGCTGATTTGCATTTTTCATGCAATTTCTGAAGGGCATTTAAGAACAAATTGAGGTGTTTTTCACTGGATAAAAACTGGTGTTCCAAGTAAAATAGAAGGCAACTTGAAGTACTTCAAACCAATTACAAAAATGAAGAAACTTGCATTTGAAGTCATTCATTTAGGTGGACAAGAAGGGTGCTTTAAGGTACAATTGAAGTGTTTAAGAACAGTTTTTACCACTCTTTTCCCTTCTTTTGAAGGTTAATTAGCATTTTACTGCACTTTTGAAGGGCTTGAGAACACATTGAGGCATTTTCAATGGTTAAAACCAGTGTTTCCGTAAAATTGAAGTCAATTTGAATTACTTCAAAAATGATGACAACTGGACCAGTTCATAAAAACTGAAAAATTCTTGAATTGAATTTGAAGGCCTTCGTTTTCTGTATGGGTTTACAGATGTTGCTAAGCTCTGTGGGAACCTACATAGTGACGAGGGAAATTGAGAGATGCAAAGTGACCTGCAAAGGTTAGATAGGTGCTCTAATGTTTGGCAGTTGAAATTAGTGCCAAATATTGCAAGGTGATGCACTTATGGAACAAGAACTCTACAACAGAGTACTGGATGGGAGGGCAAAACTGAGCACTACCGGTGAGGATAGGGACCTAGTAGTCATCATTGGTGACTTACTTAAAAGCAAACAAGCCAGTGCAGCAAGGCCTACAGTAAGGCAAATAGAATGCTGGAATGTATAGGAAGGGTATTGACAGTAGAAGAAAAAGGTATTACTACCTCTATAGATAATTGCTGAGACCACATCTAAAGTATTGTGCCCAGTTCTGGAGGCTTCACACTCAGGAAAGATAATGGCAGGCTAGATAATGTGCAATGAAGGGGTTATCAGGATGAATAAGGGCCAGCAGGGCAGATCTTATGGGAAGCAGTTGACACTGAACATGTACTACTAGGACACCAATGGAGAGAGAGCGATGATATAGACCTTCAGGTTTTGAAAGGAATAAACAGTGAACAATGAGAAACTATTTAAAGAGTAATGGTTCAAGAACATTGGAGCATGAGTGAAAATTGATGGAGGGTGGTTCAAGAGGGATATGAAAAAGATTTATTTTTACAGAAAGGGTTGTGGAGCTTATCGTATTTGCAGGGTGTTAGCCAGCATGGGGGTGGGTACCAGTGTATCAAATGATGTGGGGAACATGCCGTGTTGGGTGGAGGGGATATCAGCAGTGTGGTTCAGCAGACACCACCAGGGATGTTAAAACTGTAGGTCCAAAATAGATGAAAGACCAGCTTGGCCTATTGGCCTCAGTAAGTAGAAAAGATATTACGAGGAGTCGGGTTCAAACTAGTCATTCAATACTAGTAACTAGCTTGAACATAATGAGCTTAGTTCTCAAAGGGCCCTTAGATTGACACAAGGTGCTGCAAAGGCAGATTGCATCAAAGCCCAGTGCACCAGTGACCCTGCATCTGATTCTGTACTGGGTAGGGTCCTGGCAACAAAGTCCCATGGCTTGCAGTAACTGTGGGTGTGTGCCAAACAGATGGTGCATCCAGAGGGTTTGCTGCAAGCTAAAGGGCAGCTGTGTGGCAACTCTAGGATGTCCCTGGTGGTCTAACAGACCGCCTCCATGTCCTGATCCCTTTATTATTATGGTAATCAGTCCCTGGTGATCTAGTGGACTTCTCCAAGTTCTGATCACCTTATTGTTAAGATAATCAGTCCCTGGCAGTCTAGTGGACCCCTCAAGCCCAGATCTCCTTATTAGTAATATAATCAGTCCCTTGTGGTCTGGGAGGGTTTTGAGAATCCTGATTTTGGGTATGTGGCAGCTTTCATCTACCGCATGCCCACTAGCACCATGCCTCAGCCCATTTTGTGGAACATGGATGGCACAAGCCTCTTTTGGTGTACACAGGTTGTGTTTGTGAATTGCCCAGATGCATCTTTTGGTACAAATGATACTTTAGACATCCCTTGTGGTGTAAGCACCTTGTGCCATCCAGGGAGCTTTGAGAATCGAGCCCATGACTCACTTACCAAATGTATTCAATTAAATATATTTATTGTTCTTTATCTCATTTTTCGTAAAAAAAAAAAAAAAAAAAAAAAACACTGTGGCAATGGAAATTGTTTGTTTTATTTGGTATTTTATTTTAGACCATACAAGTCCTGGGGCCACATTCACAACACTACCTGGCACAAACTGGGTTTTGTGCTAAGCTGGTGGTTCGTTAAAAGCCCAGTTTGCACCGGCAACTGGTTTTGTGCCAGCAAAGCCTGGAGGGGATGCAAATGTAAATGTGTGAAAGGAACGTGAATATCAGCGCTGCATGATTCACAAAACATTTGCTCCACACAAGGGCCTCCTGAGTGTTCCCTTCCATGCTGAAAATACCACCAACCAAGACCTGGTGGTATCCATGCAACCAACTGGCTGGTGGAGGTACTGGGGCAGCCACCCCCATTGCTGACCACCAGCCAGAGAAATAAAAAGACTTGCTCCATTGTGGTTTAGTGTCCCCCCTTCGCTGATCGCCAGCCCAATATATAAATTGGAAAGCCCTAATTGTCTGGTGTTCCATGTCTCTGCCAATCATCAGCTCAATAAAAATTAAGAAATACCCTGGTGGTCTAGTGTCCCCCTGTTGCTTACCTGTATATATATAATGGTAGCACAGTAGTGCTACCATGGGAGTTGAGTAGCACTTTTAAGGTTAAAGGAAGAAACTTTGCACCTAAATAACTTTGTTACCATTCAATAGTTGTGTGTGAAATTTGGCAGGTATGGTTGGGTATGGCAGGTCTTGGATCTGCCAACAGTCATACTTAGTCAGATATACGGCCATGGAGTTATCAAGCAACAACCGAATGCGCAATTGTGCTTTTTACAAATTCTTTGCTCTCACCTGCAGGTCACATAGTTTGTGTAACTTGTTAAAAACTTAGGGAACATGCGGCCAGGTCCTCAATGTGCCTTTTAAGATTTCATGAAAAGTATTGAATGGTTCAAAAGTTATTCATAAGACAATTTCCATTATAAGTCAATGGGAAAAGTTAACAAAAGTTTGAAAGTGTCGTAAATGCACTTTTTAGAGTCTAAATGGCCCTAGTAGAGTCGCAGATCCACCATTTTGTTTTCAGTTACTGACTGGAAAAATGCTCGGCATTTGAAGTTGGGACCTCACTCACTGAGCTGTCAATCAGTGGGTGTGTACTGTATACAGTACTTTCTCCATTGACTGCTCAGCTGGCAGCCAGCCATAGTGGAAGGAGAGAGCTGTGCTGGTCAGGGGAGAGCAGGGTGGTGAGTCACTGCCTGCCAGGGGTGGGGGTCCACTAAACCACCTTGTCCATTTCTTTCTTTGAGAGTCACCAGACTTGGGATGGCAAGGAACCACTAGCTGCCAGGAGATGTTTGTAGTGTTCTCTGAGGGACAGTGATCAGCGATTTGGGGAAGTGGGGCGTCCACTAAACCACACCAGGGCAATATTTCACCAGACTAGTCAGGGGATTGGCATGGGGAGAAACACTGGAAACCAGGGATATTCAGTGTTATATCAAGTGGATGATCCAGTGGGAAAGGGACCACTAGGGAATCTTGTTTCAGTAAAATGGGCAACGGATTGGATTGGGGAGGGTCCACTAGACCCCTACTGTTATCATTTTTTCTTATGACAGGAAAGGAGATCGATGATCAGGGATGGGGAGGGACCACTAGACCACCAGGAGATGGCCTTTTTTTTTCTCAGGCTAGCGATTGATGATGGGGGGCACTAGCCACCATGGAGTGTGGCTGCTTGTCAGCCACTGGTGGGGGTTCACTAAGTCACCGTAGACTATGAAAATGGGCCATAATGGGCATGCAAATGGACACCTAGTGCCTTGCATGCCAAATGGGGTAATTTGCATGGCTGCATTAGGAATCGGGAATAGTTCATGGGTGTTATCCATTGTAGGGCCATTCACTTGGCTAAGGGTTGGGGTAGTGCTAGTGGGGTGGCACAGTCAGTACAGGGGTTGCCACCAATGCTGCCTAGCCCTATTCATAGTCAGATAGTGTAGTACTATTTGACAGTGAATAGCACATTTTATTACTGGGCAATTGCAAATCACAATGTAAAGTTTTGCATTGCCATTTGCAATTTTTGTGAATCTGACACCTGATGAAGTTCACATAGGTGAAATGTAGGCAATGTATACTATGATGAAATGGTCAAAAGTCTACAAAATCTAAAAAAACTGAATACATTTTGTGGCGAGAGTACCATACATAGAAACGATCAGATGGCGATAGGACATCCAGTTCGCCCATTTTTCTACCTTATAAATGTGTACCATCGGCCTTTGTTTGTCAGTGACTCCATTTTATTCATAGTCATTTGTAGCGCTCCCTTATGCCTATCCCATGCCTGTTTGAAGCCCTGCACTGTATTCATAGCCACCACTTTTGTGGTAAGCCATTCCATGCATCTACCAACTTTCTGTGAAAAAGAATTTCCCATTCCCCCTTAATCGGCCTCCCTCTAATCTCATGCTGTGTCCTCTTGTCCTGCTATTTTCTTCATATTTAAACATGTTAGACTCTTTCACCTTGTTTATGCCCTTAAGGTGTTTAAATGTCTCGATCATATCCTCTCTCCCTCCTTTGCTCAAGGGGCATACATATTGAGCTCCGTTAATCTGTCCTTATATGTCTTCTGATGCAGTCCCTGCACATTTTGGTTGCCCTTCTCTGGACTGCCTCAATTTAGTTAATGTCCTTGTGAAGGTGTGGCCTCCAATACTGCAGCAGTCTCCAGATGGGGCTAACCAATGTCTTGTACAGAGGGATTATTACCTCCCTCTTACGACTTGTGATACCCTACTAATCACACCCTAACACCCCTAGCCTTACTCTACTGCTTTAGAGGTCTGCTTGGATGATTTTAGGTCATCAGTGATGATGATGCCCAAGTCTCTTTCTTCCTTTGTGACTGCTAGCAACTCCCTCCCAGCCTATAGTGGCTTCAGGGTTTCTCTTCCCTACGTGCATGATTTGCACTTCTTTGCATTAAATCCGTTGCCACTCTTCTGACCATTCTGCTAGTTTATCCAGATCTCTTCTCATTCTGCCCACCCATCTGGATCATCTACTCTGTTGCAGATCTTGGTGTCATCTGCAAACAGACAAGCCTTACCCTCTAGTCCATCTGCGAGGTCACTAATGAAGATGTTGAATAGGACTGGCCCCAGGACTGATCCCTGAGGTACCCACTGTGACTTGCATCTCTTCTGACTGTATGCCATTTACCACCACTCTCTGTTTTCTGCCAGTCAACCCAGTTGCCTGCCAAGTTGACCAACCACTGACCCACCCCGAGCCTACAAGCTTATTTATCAATCTTCATGTGGAACAGTGTCAAAAGCTTTGCTGAAGTCAAGGTAGGCGACATCAACTGCTCCCCCTGGTCCACCACTCTGGTTACCCAGTCAAAGAAATCTATGAGATTAGTTTGACAGGACCTTCCTTTGTAAACCCATGCTGTCTTGGATCCTGTGCCCCTATGGATTCCAGGTGTTGCACTATCCTTTCCTTAAGGAGTGCCTCATAATCTTGCCCACTACTGAGGTAAGACTGACGGTCTGTAGTTCCCCGCCTCCTCCCTGCTACCACTCTTGTGGAGTGGGATCACATGAGCCTTTCTCCAGTCTTCTGGGACCTCTCCTGTGCTCAGAGACTCACTAAACAATTCTGCTAATGGCTCTGCTAGTTCCTCCTTTAGCTCCTTAAGTACCCTGGGATGTATGCCATCAGGTCCCATTGCCTTATCCACCCTGAGCTTAGCAAGCTCTTGTAGGACCCTTTCTTTTGTGAAGGAGTAGTGCTCACCTCTCCCCCTGTGTCCATGATGCTGGAGCTGTGGGCCCTGCCCTACCTTCTCTTCAGTAAATACTGAGCAAAAGTATCTATTTAGGATAGATGCCTTTACAGGGGTCCTCCTCCTCACATGCTCCCTTTTCTCCATTAACATGCCCCCTCTGGACTTTCTCCTTTCACTAATGTATCTATAGAAAGTCTTGTCACCTTCTTTTACTGTTCGTGCTAGTGTTTCCTCAGTTTGGGACTTTGCCTGCCTTACTGCCTTACCTGCTTCCCTTAGGGCAGTTTGGTATGCCTCCCATCTTCATCCCGCTGTGTTCCCTTATATTTTCTGAAGGCCAGCCTTTTGGCTCTGACCTTTCTGCTACTATATTTGAGAACCAAAGTGGTTTCCTTCTTTTGCACTTCCTTTTCTGTCTAACACAATGGGATGTTGCTTCAAGTATTGTATCATAATGCTTGCCCACTTTGCCTGTGCCTCCTCACCTGTGTTTCTTTTGCCAGGGCTAGCTTAACTCTGTTGGCCATCTTATCAAAGTCAGCTCCTCTGAAGTCCCATATTTTTGCCTTGGAATGGGATGATTTAGATGTAGTAGCCAAATTGAACCATACCATGTGATGGTCACTGGCCCCAGGTGACTTTCTACCTGGAGATCTGTGATCCCTTCTTTGTTAGTCAGTACTAGATCTAGGATAGCCCTGTCTCTTGTGGGTTGCTGTACCAGTTGTTTGAGGCCCTCCTGCAGGGAATCCACTATGAGTCTAGTTCTGCAGATGTTCCTGCTGGTATTGACCAATCTGTATCTGGCATGTTGAAGTCTCCCATTATCAGAACCTCCCTTTAGCTGTCATGTTTTGTATATCTTCTAACAGTAATGTGTCTATGTCCTCCCTCTGGTCTGGGGGCCTGTAGACAACCCCAGTTCTTATGGCTGTCCCATTACCTGTTTCAGGGTGACCTACAGTTCTTCTGGCTCCTTATATTCAAACTAGTTGCTAAAATGTAGTTCCAGCAGTAGGAGGGATATGGATGGTTGTGTTTGAATGAGCACCCACTACCAGTCATGATTTAAGTTTCATTGGGTAGACGAAATACAGCACCAATAGGGTTGGGACTGAAGGCAGGGTTAAATGAAAACCTGCTGCTGGTTAGATTTAAAAGTTCAATTGAGCAGGAAGGTGGATACCATTGTTGACCATGCCGTGTTGGCATGCTAATGGCAAAACTGCACATGACCAGAATGGCTTTGTCCTTTCATATGTAAGAAGAGTCAGCCCATCTACAAGCAGAACAGCTTCATCACCAGTTTCCTTCTAACACACTGTTTACAGCCCAGCCTCTGCAATGCTCCACTCCATTAGTTACAACACTGTCACACCTTCATGCATATAATGCTGCATGCTGACATTTGTCTGCTTGTTCTTGCACGTAAGCAAACATAAAAACTGTCAGTTCTGCACTCTAGAATTGATACAGTGTACAGAATCACTGTTCATACTTCAGGACTCTGCATAAATCTGAACTGCCCTGGTAGTTCTCTGTGCTTGTGGTCCAGAGCGCAAGGACATTGAGTAGTCTGCCTGGAGTCAGCCATGTTACTGACCATCCTGCTCCTCCAGGCTGTCTCCTTCAACCACTGCTGATAAACCTGTTCAGTTTATAAGTACTGCCAGTGCTCAGGGTACCTTAAAAGTCTGCTACTGTATAAATGTGTTTGCCTTTATCAAGCTCTACACTTGTCCTCATGTTATTGTTTACATCCCACACAGTGTATGCTACTTACCTCTTTATGGTTTACCAATTGTTATGCAATTTGATCCTTAGCCAACTGTCCCCAGATAATTGTAGGTGGCCTGTGAGAGTTTAGTGACCTTTTGGGTCTCTAATTTAATCTCTAACCCACTTAGTTGATTCCTCTGCCCTTTAAACTACCTTGATTTGTGTGACTGCTAGATAAATCCTATAGGGGCATCCTGGTTATTCACACATTATATTTTGTTTTACTGCTAACTGTGCTGTAGTCCGCAATTGTGACTCATGCTTTTATTTGTGCTACATATTCATCTGGTTTTAACTGGTTTATACCTGTATAATCATTTAAGTCCTTGGTCTGTGCTCTTGAACTCTCCCTTCCAGTTGCTCTGCACCCTCCCATATTGTACTGCATACATGTTACAATGTTTTACATCATAATCCAGCCTATTGTTGTATTGTTTTTCTTGATTGACCTCCTCTCTGTTTGGGCTCTACAACACTCTCTAAACTTCCTTCATCTCTGAATCCTGGCTTTCTCCAGAATTCCAGAGTCTAGCCTGACCCACCCTGATATCCATATTTTCAGGCAGGAAAGGGAAAATGTGATGGAGACATAGCTATCTATAAATAATGATAACCATATTACAAATAATAGATATTTTGTTTGTCAAATGAACAGATGGAGCATATAATTCCAGCTAAATTTTCATCTATAAACTGCCAACTATTATCATTGGAGACTCTATAGTAAAATATATCAATTCTTATATGACAAATTCTGAAAATAAAGTGTCAGTGTTTCTTTTCCCAGAGCCAGAATTGAGGATATAGCAGACAGGATATATTCACTTATATCAGGCCCTCTCTAATGTCATCTTACATGTGTGTACAAATAGTGTTGGCCACACTCATGAGGACATCTGTCTAGAATTAACTCAATTAGGAAATAAAATAAAAGCTAAAACTGTAAAGTCTTTATTTCCAGCTTACTACCTATTCCAAGAGCTAGGATAGAAAAAATGGTGCCTCTTGGCAGTCTAGTTTTCATTGATCATTGGAAGCATTTTATTGTTAATCCAGGTTATTTTGCTAAAGACAGTTTGCATTTTAAATCGACTGGGAGCCATGAATCTATGCTATTCCTTTTGCTCTCGTATTCCCTCAATTACTTTAAACTAGCATCTAAGGGAGAAATATAAAGGCAACTGTTTCCTTATTACCACCTTTTTCTGTCCATGATAACAAAAATAAACAAGACCTTAAATTTATGTTGTCTAATGCCCGAAGTTTGGTTAACAAAATGAATGAACTACTTCTAAGTGTCAGTATTGAAAAGCCCGATGTTATAGGCATTACAGAAACTTGGTGGTCCAGTAAGCAGGCATGGGGAAATTTGTATCCCTGGCTACTCATTATTCCATCATAGCAGATCAAACCAGAGAGGTGGTGGTAACTATTCTTTATAGCCTCATCTGTGTGTGTATTTGAAAATTCTCCCAAAATTAAAATTAAAAAGATCACTCTTTGGTGGAATCTGTCTGGCTTCAATTTAGACAACCAAACGCTGATTTAATTTTGGTCTCTGTTATAGACCACTTGACTTGAAACCAGAAATATTAAATGATATTATTTAAGAAATGTCATCAGCTGCAGAACTAGGAAATATCTAGTTTATGGGTGACCTTAATTTGGGTGACATAAATTGATCAAATAATTCTGCCAGAACTAATTTGTCAAAATCTTATTGAACTCTTGCTTGAGATGAATTTAATTCAGCACATTACATTCCTAACCCGTGAATCAAATATTTGGACATTGTCTTAGGTAGTGATCCTATAACTATTCAAAATGGTCAACCTTCAGCTCCTCTGGATAACAGTGATCATTGTACTATTAATTTCAAAACTCATCATGTTCAATGGGAAGCAGACAATATCACAAAAATATTTGCTTTTCATAAAACAAACACTCTTGCTTTGAATAACTACCTTTCAGTTATTGATTGGTCAGTTATGTTAAACAATAATAATATCAACGATATGTGGAACTTTTTACCACAACAATCCTGAATGCTGCTAATAAATTCATACCTAAGGTTACAAAAAGAAGTTGAGTCATCAACCAAAATGGCTTAACCTAAAATTGCAGAAACAGATTAGAAAGAAAACAAATTATATAAAAAATACTATAATATTAATGTGATAGAACCCTTACTGCATTCAAGCATGTTCAGAAAATTTGTAAAAAGAAATTAAAAAGCCAAAATATCAACAGAAAAATCCCTAATAGAACAAGCTCAAAAGGGAAATTGAAAATTGATGTTCAGTTATATTAGCTCTAAAAAACAAATGTGCAAGGTTGGCCTATTAATTCTGGTACTAAGACCCTATACCATCCTAGTGATATGGCTGAATATTTTAATTTGCAGTTTTGTGAGGCCTTTTCTAATAATAATGTAAGTTGTAATGCTACATTAGGTGATCAATCAATTTATAATGTAGACATACCATTAGAGACTATCAAATCCAAATTAACGGAAGTAAAAATGGATCCTCTGCCAGTCCAGATGGAATCTCTGGTGACTTAATTCTTCTAATGAAAGACCATCTTTGTGTTCCTTTAAAATTCTTTTGATACAAGTCTAAATACTGGTCTGGTTCCAACTGGATGGAAGCATGCCAATGTAATACAACATGCGCCAAATTAACCAGATGGGTGTCCACTTCTAATGGGCAAATCTTCAATTGCCAGAAGCCATTTACTATATGGCTCAATAATAAAGCCGCCTGATTAAGTGGTACTGTAATTCTGAATTTAGCAGCCACCGAGTAGCCCATTCACAGATCTTTTCACATCTGGGAGCTCATCTGCAGCACAGCTGACATCCTGCTGGGGGGATAACGAACCTTGAGGACAGAAACATCATTTCTCAATCGTTGACTCCTACACACAGACCTCCTGGACTGCTTCCACAACTCCAGCTCACACATCCTCTGAGTTGACTCCCACATAGGCAAAGATCACTGCCCACCACGCACACTGTTACTCCTGTCCAGCCACCACAGCAACTCCAGCTCACACATCCTCAGAGCTCCTCCTCGGTAACCCAAATCGCCACAAAAGCACCTGAGCAACTGAACCACAGAAGACTTTAAGCAGTACACACGGAGTCTATACAGAAGGGGATGCCATCAGGTATGGGAGGTGAAACAACAGTTTACAAATGGTTGCCTTGCACTTAGATTTCGTCAGAATACACAATTTGCAGGAATGGAGGATTTTTTTAACTCTCTCACTAAAGAAAACAGTAAAATGATGTAATGGATGCTGCTTTGTAATGGACAAAATGCCATATGTCAAACTAGTCCATTACAAGTGGCGATACTGTACCACTATACAAGAAAGGATCTAAAGTATCTCAGACAACTACTGTCCCATTAGTTTAACTCCAATCTGTTGCAAAATTCTAGAATGAATCATTAAGGATGATTTAACCTCTGCCATTGTAAGTTTAGATCAAACTCAACATGGATTTGTAAAGGGACTATCTTGTATAACTAATTTAATATGTTTCTCTGATTATGTTAATCAAAATTTGGATAAAGGCATTCCTTGTGACGTTATTTTCTTAGATTTTAAAAAGGCCTTTGATGCTGTACCTCATTGGACCTTGATACAAAAATTACAACTCAACACTGAACCAGTTTGTTAGGTGGATTACAAACTGGTTATCTAATAGACTATTGAAAGTTGTAATAGATGGCCATGTTAGTAGCTGGAAAGATTCTAGAAGTGGTGTTCCACAAGGATCAGTCCTGGCTCTGATTATGTTCCAGGTCTTTATATCTGATCTATCTACAAACATCAAAATATTTCTATCAAATATGCTGATTACTATAAAATCTGTAATATCTGTAGAAGTGAGACTGACTTTGAGGTAATTCAGGAAGACTTAAAGTTGCTTCAAATCTGGTCCCTAAAATGGAATTTTTATTTTAATACCTCTAAATGTTATGTCTTGCACTTCAGAGAAAAGAACCCTAAGCATCAATACTTTCTTTATGATTGGGCGTTAGTCAGTAAGGACAGTGAAAAAGACCTGGAATTACAATTGATGTAGGGATGACATACTGTATCACTAACACAATAAGTAAAGCAAGTAAGATCTAGTGAGCAATACGACATAATATTACATCAAATAACCTAGATGTGTTGTTACCTTTATGCAGAGCATATGTTAGACCCCATTTAGATTTTGGTTCACAATTGTGAGTCCATACAAAAAAAAAGGATGTAGCAAGAATTGAAAGAGTTCAGAGAAGGATAACTAAACATCTAGTATCCTCCAAAACAATTTCATATCCAGATAGGCTGTCAAAATTTGATCTAATGTCACTGGACGATAGAAGGGCAAGAGGCAATCTCTAGCTTTCATGGGACCTCCTTAATGATGAACATTTGTTTATTGAAAGTGGTCTTGCCCTTAAACAAATTAAGGTCAATATTAGAGGTCACCCACTAACTGTCCAGAAATAAATATAATACCAAAAAAGGGCAATTTTTTCTCTCGACGGATTGTTGAACCATGGAATAAATTGCCTACCACTGTTATCATTAGTGAAAATAAGTACATTTTCAAGAACAGACTTGATATTTTATGAAATCAAATAAAATGCCAAATTGTTAACTGTAGGCCTGAGGCCTTTATGGGCATTTAGCCTTTTTGCCTCATACAGCTTCCTATCCACATTCCCAATGCATCTCCTGCACCCTTGCCTTCAGGGAGCCTGTACACTCCTCCCATGAATTTCTCCCTGTTACACTGTCGGTTCCTTCACCTGTCCCTAATTTCACTGGGTTTTCTATGCCTTGCCCAACATCTCACCTGTCTCTCTAATTGACTCTCTCTCTCTCTCTCTCTCTCTCTCTCTAATTTCACCCAAGTTCCCCCACCAGTGAACTAATTAATCTTAGGGACATGAATTTAAATTGTCCCTCCCTTCCTGCAGACTGATCACCCAGAGGACTGAGACCCCAAATTTGCCCCAGCTCATCTCCAAACCCACATGGCTCAATCCCAATTCCACCAACCACATCCTGTTGTATTGGGTTCTGTCCTCCCACCACCACTGCATTGTTGCAATAGGTATTTTGCCAGAAATCTTCAGTGACCACTGCATGATGTTCTGCCTCAGGAAATCTGGCATCCCCACAGTCCCAAAATACATCAAGTCCAGATGTCTCAGGCCACTGAACCTCAATGCTCTCCTGAGCAACACTGATGTAACAGACTGGTAAGCCATCCCCCTAACATTGATGTGGCCTGTCTCTTTTCATTCCAACGTCTCCTCAGTCTGGGACTTGCACATCCCCTCAGGAAATTCAGGATCAAATCTTTTCACTTCCCTGGATCTCCAATGAAATCATTGATTAGTTCAAGTCCAAAATCTCCCCAGGGGACCCTGGATGGAAGTGACCATTGCACAGTGTGATTCCATTTGGAAAGTGGCAGGAAAACATACTCACTAAGACCAAAATCCTGGACTTTAGGAAGGTGGACTTCAGGAAGATAGGGAATTGTTAAGGTGGCACCTGGTGGGCATCAGGGTAGATAGGGGTGGACCAAAAGTGGTCCATCATAAAGGAGGAAATAATGGCTGCCACAGAGGAGTATGATAGCCCAGGGAAGAACTGAAGGCCAATGCTCCCAGCTGGTTTAGTACTAAGACTGCCCAGACAGTAAGAAGCAAGAGGTTAGCCTATGGGAAATTCAGGAAAACCAAGAGTGAGGAGGACCAGGAGATACCAAAGATGACTAAAGAAGTAAGAAAGATAGTTTGGCAGGCTAAGGCCCAGAAGGAACTGAAGGTAGCTTAGGAATTAAGAAAGTGGAGAAAGTATATTTTGCTATGTAAGTGAGAAAAGGGACATGCAGGATGGGATTATTGGGCTTTGGAAGGGGGACAAGTGGGTGGAGGAGAATTGGGAAAAGCAGAGGCACTGAATGAATGCATCTGTTCCATCTTCACCATGGAGATAATGAACCAGTGTCAATGGGGCAGGGAGAATCATGGGATAGGGAGAACAGATATGGTGTTAGAGGGGATAGAGTGAGGAAAGGACTGCTAGCATTAAAAGTGGACAAATCACCAGGTCCAGACAATGTATACCAAATATGCTGAGGGAACTGGCAAAGGAGCTTGTAAATCACTGTTGAGCCTGTTCAATGATTCATTGGAGTCAGGCATGGTACTGCGGACTGGAGAATGTCACATGTTGTGCCCCTCAATAAAAATGGTTCCAAGGATGATCCAGGGACTTACAGACAAGTCAGTGTGACTTCAATCGGTGCAAGCTTATGGAGACCATACTTAAGGAAAGGTTGGTAGAGTATCTAGAGGAGCATGGTCTCCAGGATGTGGGGAAGCATGGATTTATAGGAGGAAGGTATGTGTCAAATGAATCTAATTGACTTCTTTGACTGTGTCATCAAAACATAGACAGGGCCAAGTGGTGGATATCCTTTACCTGTACTTCAGCAAGGCAATTGACTCTGTATTCCACAAGAGATTAATGAGGAACTTGCCAAATATAAGGGTTTGGATGAAGACAAACAGATAGGTAAAAACTGTCTGAGAACAGGATCCAGAGGGTCTTGGTTGGGTGAGAGCTATCTAGTACCATGGAGGCCTCAAGTGGGTCCCACAAGGCTCAGTGCTAGGACTGGTGTTGTTCGATGTCTATATCAATGATATTGGGGATGGTATTAGGGCAAAGTGTGCCTTTTCATGTAAAACACACCAAACTCTGTGAGAAGGTGGGCACAGCTGAAGGGATTCAGGACCTAAAGGAGGATCTGGAGAAACTTGAGATTTGGTCCAGGATTTGGCAGCTTGGCTTCAATTCAAAGAAATGCAAAGTTATGTACAATGGAGCCAAGAATCCCAGGATGGAGTACTACTTGGTAGAGGTCCAGGAATCTGCAACAGAGGAGGAGGAGAATAATCTGGGAATGATGATCACTAGTGACCTGAAGCAGTCACACAGTGCAGAAAGCAGCAGCAAGTGCAAATAAGATGTTGGGCTGTATAGCCAGGGGATCACAGTAGGCAAGAGGAGATTATACTGCCCTTGTACATGTCACTGGTAAGTCCATATCTTTAGTATGGAGTACAGTACTGCTGCCACATCTTAAAAGGACATTAACCTGATGGATATTATATAGAGGAGGGCAACAAAGATGATTATGGGTCAGCAGAGTAAAACATAGAGGAGAGTAGCTTCTGAGGATGTACTCCACTGAGGAGAGAGAAAAGGGAATATGAATCAGACCTTCAAGTACATGCAAGGGATACATAGGGTAGACATGGAGGGGCTCTTTAAGGTAATGGTACTTTTTCATTTTAGTAGCTATCAAAAACAAAGAGGCACTGTTTAAGCTGGAAGTGGGAGGTTTAGGAAGCACTACTTCATGGAGAAGGTGGTGAGCAGTTGCAATGTGCTGATGGAAGAGGTGGTCCATGCAGATTTTGGCAGCTTCAGAAGAGGTTGGGTTAGACTTAAGGGAAAAGTAAGGGTGATAGGAGTGGCAGATGGAAAGGATGGGAGGGCTGGGGATGGGAACAGGCTCAATAGCATAAGCTGTAGACCCCTGCAATATGAGCAAACTACCTATACCAGATGATGTTATTCTACTGGCTTCTTTGTATGTTTGTATGTTTTTAAGTCCAGTGATCTTGCCTGGGCCTGCTATAAATTATCCCACTCTTCTGATCTCCTCCAGTACAGGGCCCTGAGAAATCATTGTACAATGGCTTTTCATGTTGCAAAATCCCATTATTTCAAAGTCAACCTCCAAAACAACTTTAATGGCCCAGCCACATTTTTGAGGGTAATCCACCTCTTTCTGACCCTACCTCCCAGTCTTATCACTGTCCTCATGGAAAATGGCTTAACTCTGTCTATCCTTTCCTGTTTCCATTCACTCGTGAGTTCTTCACCACATTTGCCCTCCACCCATGCTCCAGGCTCCCCCACCTTTCCCTCCTGCTTTCCTTCATTCCCCACCTCCTCATCCCCAGATTCCATTTTCCCCATCACTACTCAGGAAACCCTGCTTGTCCTTTCTTCCTTAACCTCTCAAAGATCAGCCTGGAAGGACTGAATCCCAAATGTCTCCACTTCACAGCTTCAGCAGTTGCATCTCCACTTACTCACCTGTCTCAACCTTTAATTCTCACTTAGCTCCATTCTTCAGTCTTGAAATATTACCAAAGTTCTCCTAATTCACAAGGGGTGACTCCTCCTTTCCTCAACATCTGCTCCATCTCCCTCTTCCTTTCCCTTACTAAGCTGCAAGAGCAGTTAGTCTACTAGATTATTAGACTACCTCACATCTTCCAGTTTCCTTCACCCTTATAATCTGGCTTCTGTAAGCACTACTCCACAGACTTCTCCTTGCTGCATATCACAGACTCCGCTACTCAAGGATGGATCATCGGCACATCACAGCTACCATTTTCATCGATCTGACCAAGGCCTTTGACTCAGTGCCCCATCTGCTCCTCCTGTACAAGCTGAGCTTTGCAGGCCTCTCAGCTCCCACTGTTGACTGGTTTCATTCCTACTTAGTGGGCTATAAGCAGGCAGTACAGGTGGAGGATCTTATTACCACCCTTCCATCCAGGCGGAGTCCCACAGGGTTCCATCCTTGCTCCTATCCTGCTCTTCATTTTTCTGAATGACCTTACCTCTGCCCTGCGCCAACTCACACATGTATGTAGATGACAGTTACTGTACCTCTGGTCTCTACAGCAACTGTGGAAGACCTGCTCAGCAGGATTTACACAATGCCCCGCGCTGGTTCCATTCCTTCCATCTCCAAGTCAACACCCAAAAATGCTTTCTGTTACCTTTGGTACAGCCAGAAACTGGCCAGACTCTAGAGTCTTCCAGTCTTCTCCACACCAGATGACTCCTTCTTGAAGTAGTCCAATCCTTCAAGTACCTTTTGTGTGACTTGATAGCAAGCTTGACTTCTCTGCCCACACTGATGCCATCCATGAGACACCCTGTGCTGTGCGCCTGTATCGCAGTAATGGTTACCTACCCTGCTGGTCTGCCAGGAGCTGGTATTCAAATGGTGCCCCAGTCTTTGACTACATGGACATTGTCTGCAGCATTGTCACCTACAGTTCCTAGCCAGATTGGACACCTTCTATAATGCCTTTTGTCACTTTGCTACAAACTCCCCATCTTCTATGCATTTCTGCTCTCCCTATTCAGCCTCCCCTACCTTATATCACCAATCACACTGTACCTTAGTCATATCTAAATACTGGTTTGGTACCCTTCCTTGTATCCTCCATTCTTCTCTCCAACCCCCCAGCTTCTTGCTTCTTCTTCTTCTCAAGGGACCAGAGAACCTTCTCTACTCTGCATCCACATTCCTTTGTTGGGCAATCTGCCTTCTTTACTACCTCCCAACACTCTGGAACCTGCCTCCCTATGCTTTCTGTCACCCCACCTCCACTGGCTCTTTTAGGCTGAAATTCACACCCTCCACCTGCACCTTTTTCCCATAGAAAACCCTCCCAATGGGGGCATGGTCTGGCCACGGAGGAAATGGCTGCCTAATTTCTCTGCTCCTCCAACTCTGGAAAAGTTTAGTGTTTATTTGTACTGGCCCATGGGGATCCCACTTTAACAAAGTTTCCCTATTTCGGTTGATGACCCTCATCACCTGGTATGCTAATTTGTGGACATATGGTGGTCTTTTATTACTTTGCTTTTAGCTCTCTCCAGTGCTCACAAGTCGACCTTGCACCTAGGCCGTGGGTGCCATGGCCCTATTCGCAACTTGCCAGTACTTCTATGGCCTTCATACTTTTCCTCTGATATAAAGTAAAGGCATCAAACTGAAGTTCTTTACCTCAGGGAAGGATGGACAGCAAATCCGCCCCATTGGCCCACGATCAGCTGGCAACAGGCATACCTTCTGACTCAGTGAGAGAATCACTGAGCTACCTAACTCGCATGCTGAAACGGTACTTCTCAGAGTGGATGACATTAGCTCTACCCTAACTGGCACCATGGCAGATGTCAGATCCCTCCAGGACTGGCTCAATATGATGGAACAAAGAGCTGAAACATTAGAATCTCAGCAGGCAAAGATCCAGTATACAGTCCTATGCCAGGAGGAAAAACTGGAGATTCTAACTGCAAGGGTGGAAGATCAGAGAACAGAGGGTGCTGCAACAATTTATGAATCATCGGTGTCCCTGAAGGGGCTGAGGGGCTTCTATGGAGCGATTTCTGAACGAGGAGCCTCTGTGATGCTTGGGTCCAGATAGAGGGGTCCGGTTGAGGCTGAGAGAGCCCACTGGATCACATGAAGAAGATGTAATGCTCCCCAGAGCTATAGTAGCATATCTCCTTAGGTATTCCATCAAAGAACGTATACTTAGGGCGACTCATGGCATGGGGAGGTTAAGTGGCAAGGAGCATCTATCTCAATCTATAGGGACTTCACGGGAGACTGCCAGCAGGTGCATGGCCTTTGGTCCCATAAACATATTTCTGTCATCATACAATTTTCAATACCGTTTCAAAGAACTCACCAAGCTGCTGGTCCACAAGGAAGGAAGAGAGCTACTAGTGGAGGGGCCTGATGATGTGGAGCATTGGATTCAAGGTTTTGGCCCAATCTGCCTCCTATGACTATGAAT
This sequence comes from Neoceratodus forsteri, assembly GCA_016271365.2. Classification (NCBI taxonomy): domain Eukaryota; kingdom Metazoa; phylum Chordata; order Ceratodontiformes; family Ceratodontidae; genus Neoceratodus; species Neoceratodus forsteri. The sequence continues at coordinate 425,389,962 of CM057451.1, forward strand.
CCCAGAAGGCCTTGGGAGCCTGGGGATGCTTTAACACCTGGGAACCTTGCCATCATTAAGTCACCCTCCAGAGAATGATTTGTCACTGCACCAGGTCTATCCAGTAGATCTTTCCCATGTTAAAGAACTTAGACCGCATGGATCCTACAGCCGTGGCTAGTGCAGCCTCTACACGGAGCAATCTGGTCCTCCTCCCAGAACTACGGGGCTTATGTGTGATCCAGGCAGTGGTTCAGAAATGACCAGTTAGCCCTGTCATACCAGATAGAAACTGCCCCCAGCTAAAATACCAAAGGATACATCTCCCGCTTGACTTGGCACAAGCATATCTCCGTGCAGCCCCATGGCAGGAGGCCCCCATGGACTGGGCAGATATCCGGATGCCACCCTGGTGGAAGCAGCAGACTCATCCAGCAAAACTCATCCTGGGGATAAAACATATGCCGCAGTGACTTCAACAGCTTCGGTCTCTACTCGCCCCACCTGATGCCTCAACTGGAGGAAGCTGACTCTGGGGAGAACAGTAAGAATTCGCCAGGCTGAACTTTATGCTGTGTTACTGGATTTGTAACCGTCTTTCTAGGCAATAAGCTGTATGTTGTTACAATGGTTCAACCCCAACAGATTACTCTGCTAATGTATGTCCAAGGCAAGGAGGCTGGGTGGGTCTGCAGACTCCCCCACAACAAATGCTTTAGATGCTGATTCCAACAGCTATTCCCTCCCCCTCCCACTCCCTCCTAGTACAAGCTTAGCTGGCAATTCCTAATGGCAATCTATACCATAGCCCTTCAGGCTACTGCAGGGCAGATACTCCACAATGGGGCAGGTCCCACCTCCTTACACAGGTTGGGCTGTGGCTACTTTGTTATTGTAGTATCGGTGAAGGCGTATTATCCAACCTCCCCCTTCAAGCTAATTCCCCATCCCTTGTTATCCCTCTATGTCCACCACCCTGGGTCTACAGTTTCTTTGGACTCATTGCTAGGCAGGGAGGCATTTTTGTTGGTTGTTTCTTTTCCTCGTTCTCACATGAGGGTGGACACTTGCGTAGCTGAGGATACTAATTGTCATCCTTTTTGCAATAGTGTCCACTGCTCCTAGCGTAAATCACACATTGTTTGTAATTGTAGTTTTAGACATGCAATTGTTTTTCTTTATCTTTGCAGACATACAGTTTTAGATCTTTACTTGCCATTGTTTGAATACACCACTGGCTGTTACTTATAGCTCTGTCTATGCATTACCATTGGATACACACTGTTTAAAAGCACCAGGGCTTCTCCTTGTGCCCAATTGTTCATACTCCATAACTTAATAATACCCTGTTCTGTAGGTCATTACATTTATGTCCGCCATAGGCTATAGTCTTTCCTCACTCCTTCTTCCGCTCCTAGATATCATCCCCCACAAGTTAGCCTATATGGATGGCACTAAGTTTGCAAACCTTTGACTGGTGTTGCCAAACATTAAAGGGCTTAATCATCCTGTTAAATGCACAAAGTAATATAATACCTTAGCTCCTTACATACTGATGTAGCTCTCTTACAAGAGACATACCTGCTCAGTAAATGCACACAGTGGCTTAAAAATCATGGGTTGGTGCAGTGTATGGTAGCTCAGCCAAGTCTTCAACAAAGGGGTGGCCATCCTCATCTGATGCTCCAGCAGCTGGATGGTAGAGAAATCAGAACCGACAAGCAGGATCAATGGATTCTGGCCAGTCTGGCATCCCTGTGGGTAAGTTGATACTGGGCAACATATATGCACCAAATTCCCACCAGGTTGATTTCTTCCTGGAAGCGATCCAAGCTATCTCCTCTTAGAACAAGCCAATGGCTCCATCCCATTATTATTGGGGAGACTTTAATTTAGTGTCTCTCATCTTTCTAGATAAATCCTCACCCATCCCTAGACGCACCCTAAACTCTCACACAGCCTCCAAACATTGCACGAGGAATGGGGTCTGGCAGATATCTGGAGGCTTTTCATCCCACTGGTCAGGATTATTCGTACTTCTTGACCTCAAATGGGGTCCATAGCTGGATTGATTACTGGCTAGCTAATAAAAGCTGCCTCTGGGGCATGTTGGACAATACTATTGGTAGCATCGTCATCTCAGATCATGCACTGGTGTTGACCACATACTCCCCATAGGCCCCATTAAGACGAGATGGAGATGCAGCCCATCCTGCTCAGAGACCCAGATTTCCAAGATTCAATGTGCAAAGCAACCGGGAATATTTTGAAATGAATATGGACTGTGAAGTGTCGGTTGTGATTGTGTGGGATGCCTTGAGAGTCAATATCAGGGGCACATTATTGCTTTTGCCACCCATAAAAATAAAGCCAGAAACCGGTCAGTGGTCAGATTAAAATGGAACTAGAAAGTCTTGGAACCCACTTTAAGGCCTCCCATGCAATCAGCCAGGACACCTCACTCTTACACCAGATTAATGGGCTTAAGTTTAAAATCAACTCCTCCTCTCCAATAGGGCAGAATGGTTACTTCTGAGATCCAAACATTCTTACTGGGAAGGGGGATAAGGGTGGGAAGCTGCTGGCATATCAACTGCATAAGCAGTAAACTGCCAATAAAATTCACACCTGTGCTCAGCCTCTGGCGACGTTACGGACTCCACTGGCATCAATGCAACTATGCAGGCCTTCTGTCAGTCATTGAATGAGTCCCAGTCCTCCCAGTCAGCAGTGCAGTTGCCACACAATTTGTCAAAATTATGCCGCAGCTTTACCACCCCACCCTCTCAGCTGAACAATCCAGCTTGCTGAATTCAGCTATTACAGGCCCGAGATTGTGATATGATATATCCAGCCTACCCAAATGTAAGGCTCCAGGCCCTGATGGGTTAATGATGAAATTATATCAAGCCCTGGAACAAGAGATTGTCCCTTCCCTACAGGTGATGCAGGCAGCTCATTCCTCTGACACTTTACTACCCTCAATGAATGAGGCCCTGATCATCCTTCTACCTAAGAAGTCTAGTGACCCTTTTCGATTGTGCCAACTTCCACCTATTTCTTTGATTCCCATTGACACTAAAATCCTGGTAAACATATTAGCCACTGGCTACAAGCCATTCTTCCCTCAGTGATACACCCTTCCCAGGTAGGCTTCATGTCTGGTATGATGGGCTCTGACAATACTAGATTGCTTCTCAATTTAAAATGGATAGCAGCCATGGCTAAGATCTGATGGCAGCAATGGCTGTGGACTTTACCAAAGCATTAGATTCCCTGGAATGGAACTATTTACACAAACTCCTCCACCTGTGTGAATTGGTGTCAAAATTCTGACAATGGGTATCAACTTGTACAACTCCGAACACGCATATTAACCAACTCAGATATATCCTCCCTCTTCCCATTACAAGGGGCACGCAACAGGGTTGCCCTTATCTCCTCTCCTCTCCTCTTCCTGCTTGCTTTAGATCCACTGATCAGGGCTCTGCATAATATAGATGAACTTTCTGGCATCTCAGTACACGGCAAGAGTTATGTCATGGCAACATCATGCACGACTTGTTACTCACCCTGTCCCACCTCACGGTCCTTACCAATGGCACTAGGCATTTTACAAGAGTTTGCCTTGCTCTCTGGGTTGCAGGTGAACCAGAGAAAGACTACCCTGGAGCCCCTAAACTCATTATGCACATGGGACTGCATCCGTGGCATGGACCTGAGTTGGGCTTTGTGGGGCTTTACCTACCTTAGGATTTTATACCCACTAAGTGGACAGACCTTAAGTCTTACAATTATGGCCCACTACAAAAATAGCTGAAAACCAAAACTGAATGGTGTCATAGACTGCATCTATCGATGTCAGGAAGTGTGGCTGCTATTCGTATTCTCATCCTCACCAAGGTCACAAACCTATTTAACAACCTCCGATATCCCTCTCTGCAAACTTCTTTCATTGCTCGAGAAGACTGTGTCATCCTTTTATATGGGAAGGTAAAGCACACAGATGGGGAAGCACAAACTACAAGCTCACTGGTCGAAAGATGGGCTCATGGTACCTTGGTTTAAAGGGTACCAATTAGCAACATAATGGCACAAACCCTCAAATGATTTACTCCTCCCACTTTATCTTCCCCAATGGGTTGATCTTGAATTTGATATTGCCTCACCCATCTCACTACATGCCTATTGGAGCAAGGTTCCATAGGTGTTTCTAATCTTACCCCTATAATGTGTGAATTCCAAAATGCCTGGTGCCAATGTATGCTCCTTTCATGTACCCCTAAGTCCTCATGAGTCCGCCTCTAAGATATGAGATGCTATGGAATAATACCTCACTCACCATAGGAGGCCAGCCTATTAAATGGCCTTCATGGGAAAGCCAAAGGAATATGTAGGTGCAGGACCTCCTGACCCCAGATTCTGATATCATGCTATCCTTCCCATAGATCCAACAGAAATATCAGCTTCCTTGCATGGACTTCGGAGGTCTCTTCAAATTCATAGCACGTTACACATCCTTCCTCTCAAAATAAACCAGACAAGAGTGGATTTGGCTGTCCACCTTACACAAATCCGCTTCACCAAAGGTTGCTTTAGTAAGATTTATGCTATTATTCGCGATGCCCAGGAGGACCACATGGAATCCTGCAGGGCTAAATAGGAGATAGAACTTGGGAGAAATATTGCCTCAATAATGGTCTAGCTATCTTAGGGATGCCCACAAGGTGTATAAAGTCTCTAAGAGTAGCCTCTTGCAACTTAAAATATTGCTCAGATGGAACATGCCTTCCTCCATGCAGCAGGAATCCTCTCCCATTCCAATTGTTGGAGGTGCAACCAACCAGATGCAAACATCCTACATATACTGTGGAACTGCCTTGGATTGCAGCCTTTGGGCATCAATTATAGGACTGCTTTAAGATATTGGGGATCACTCCTTTTCCTCCAAATCCCAAATGGTTTCTGGGAGACTCAATTAGTCTGGTTCACCTGCCTAGAATGCACAAAGACTGGGTCATGCTGACATTTCTTTTTTTTTTATTAATCTTTTCTCCCCAGCAGAGCAACCCCATGATCTCCAGCCACCAGCCCCTGCACCCCCAGACCTGGTCGTGCGCATGGGCCACACAAACCTGTACCCCATATGGGCTGGCCAGTATCGCTTTCACACCACATTGGATATGCCCTCTCAGGTCACTTGGGGATGCAATGGTGCAACCATCAGCCCAAAGATCGCCTCCTCGCATTTTCCTCTTTCCTCCCTATGGAGAGCCAGTGGAGCAATGGCATCTGAGCACGTAGTGCTGACACCTGGCATGCTCTCCTCCCTAATTTGCATGCTACTGTAGTGCGGTTGGCCTCCGCCAGTCACCGCTACAGAGCAATGCAGTCCCCATTACCCACCCCAGAGAGGAGAGCAGTCGATGGATGCTGGATCCTCCCTCTCCCTGCCAACCCCTGGCAGCCTGGATCCATTCCGAACCTTGGTCACCAGCATAGCGAGGTGTGGTGTCCAGAGTCTCAGCCCTCAGTGCCACCGGCTGGCATGCTGACATTTCTTGAAGCAAAAGGCTCATACTGATGCACTGGAGGCAGGACAAAATTCCCAGCCTGGATCGGTGGTGTTCTGTGGTGGCGAGACTGGCTCTAATGGAGCAACTGACCTGCATTAGTTGGGGCCAACTGGAATTTTTTCATAATAAATGGAGTGCTTATCTTCAATCTCACTTATGTAAACCCCCACCCAAATACCCCCAGACAGTAGGCATTAGTTATATGAATAGTGATTTATCTATTTTACAATGGTTGTATGTTAACTGGGAGTGCTGTATTGTTACTCTGTTACTGTTAGACTATACTCTCACACAGTCTGTTACCGTTAACATGTACTTATTGAGTTCTACTATGCTGTTCTGATACAAATGTGTATATATATCAAAATATCTACCACCTTAACAAGAAACTTTAATAAAACTTTCTATGATTAAAAAAAGAAAACCCTCCCAGTGACACTGGTTGCACAGAGGTTTGGTTCTCCCAGTCAAAACCAGGTATCTAGTCCATTGCAATGCTTGCCATTCATCCAGCACTTGGTTTTATCCAGCATTATGTTGCTCTTATACAGTTTGTGACATAATTTCTGTAAAGTAGCACTTTCATTCTCTGCACCTATGTTTGTGGCTGCAAGGTATTTTATTTAATATTGTTCTGTGTTTCCCCTTTACTCTGTACAATGGGTGTACTGTATGTTGTTACCATAGCGCTGCAATCCCTTTCCCCTGGTTGCACCTGGAAATGAATGTCTCAGCTCAGTGTGCCTTTCCTGGTCACCAATTTTCAAATAAATAAATAATAAATAAAAAAATCTCAGGGCAGTGGTACTATGCTATCATAAAGTAATAAAATAAGTAAGAAAAAGGTTGTTCATTAAAAGGCATCGTGCACCAGTGCAGCATCTTGGGTAACAAGAAAAACAATATTAAAAATGACAAATTGAAAAGAAAGGCAAAACAAAAACTTTAAAAGCATACAGCAGGAACATATTTTATCCATGTCTTTATTAAAGTAACACAACCAATTGTATATAGAATTTCAGTAAGCTTTCATTTGTCATGTACAATTATAAATACATACTAAACAACATTAACGCTTATTTAAAACAAGTCAGAAGGCATTTCAATCAGTTCTTGCACTGCTATAACAAAAGAATACTTGTTCTGTCAACTTCCAAATAATTGCTTATTTGAATTATATTGCCTATATATGTTTGTGGAAAATCTTATTATGAAACTCTGCAGAGTATTGTGCCCAAAGCAAGAAAAATACTCAGCAATCAAACTTTTTCAGAGATAGTTGGTTGTGGCAACTGAGCTATAGCAGAAAGGGAAATTAATTACTAATATACATTTTAGAAAAAAACATTGAAATCAAATTGGGTGAGGATTTAGGCATATGCACAAATACATTGTGCTTTATTTTAATGTCTGGGTATTTACTAATTTATCAATATAACCTAGACTCTCATGATTTTATTCACACAGGTACTAAGAAATCTGAAGGCTGGAATTCTAGTGCCAGTTTTACAATGAATGGTGAGAAATCCATAGGACCTTAGCATAGCCCCTCTGCAACTCTTTATTTCAAAGAATGTCATTCATAGAGTGTTGTTTACAAATAATTTCTTTGCTTGCATGTTGGTATTTTATCCACTGTGTAATTAACTATCTGCAGACACTGTGTAGGGTTTTAATTAGTTGCAATAAAATAGTAAATTAAAGTAATGTGACCTCACACTTCCGGTTCACTATCATCACAAGAATCCATACTGAAGGCAATTATGCTACACTATTGTATGAGACAACATATCATTGTCTTGGTGAGTAATACAGCAGAAGCCTTCCTGATAAATATGTAATGGAATCACCTGTGGCATAAGAAGGTAGCATATTGTACTAAAACATTAATTCTTTTCTGTAGTCAAGAATCAACATGAAGAAAACAATCCTTTTCATATTTCCTAGTGCTATACCTTACTCACCTCCAAAATACAGAACCAGTATACAGTTTGAGCTACATGGATGTATCATTTTATCTTGCACATACTCTAAAGACTGAATACAATCTAATTTTGAACTACTATGGCATAAGTGCAGTATTTACAGTATGAAACAGCTTACACACCCACTTTTAATGACTTTTGGCTCCTTGGCATTTAATAAAAGCCAAAGTTTAAGTAATATTACAAATGTATGACATGGCAGGAAATGCTATTGCTGGTAGATGTGATATTCTGAAATTATGGCCTCTAAGAAGATTCAAATAACAAGGCCTGGTCCTGTGGCTCACAATTCCACGCCTCAAATAATGTATAAGGCAGTAATTGCTACCCCTTCAAAGAATGTACAAAATGTGTTTAAAATTATGGGACTAGTGGCAGTCTCTGGCAGCACAGACATCTCTTTCTGAAATGAAAAGACTTCTAACTTTATTATGAACATATTCTTATTAACTAATACACATCCAGGCATGCTATAAGTTTTAAATGTATTCAGAACAGTAAGCTATGTAACTGTGCATTTTAGAGTATGAGTAATTTGGGCTTGAAAAGAATTCCACAATGAAAACATCTTGTTGTTTACTTTGATTTGGTTAAAAAGGTTATATCCCGATTAGGGATGATCCAAAATCAAACTGGACATCAGCGTGACTGCCAACAAATAGAATTTTCTACTGTGGTAAGAGCTTACTGATGTTTCCAATGTCCCTTCTCCACTGCAGCACCTCTGTGTTATGAAAACTATTTTGGAGGATCATACAGCACAGCACATTTAGTAATGTGCAAATCTTATGACTTGTAGCAGCAAATCAATAACACTGAACATCACAATTTCTGCCTTCATGCTGTACATACATGTATCTCAGTGCTGTTCCAGCCATAACTTGACAGAAGAGAATGTCAGTTTGTTACCAGAGAAATATTTGTAACCATATTGATTCTTGTACAAATGTTGAACAATGTGGGTGACTTGATACCTTTTTTGGACCAACAAGAGATCTACAGAATATAAGCTTTCAGGTCACACAGAGCCTTCTTCAGACTAAATGGGCAAACTGGATGGGACATTTGGTCCTTATCTGTCACCAAATACTATGTTTCTAATGGCAGGCTATGAAAAGAAGCAAGCGTAATAACATAGGGTAGAACTGAGTAAAAAAAAAAAAAACAGAAAACTTTTACACCAGAATATGACAGTTCTATTAATAAGGAAGTAAATAATTGGATATGGACACAGCCAAAAGAAAGCCTCACTTGAAGCAGAACACTGAAGTGAATATTTATCTGTGCTACATAAACACACACACACACACAGGCACATCAAAAGTGAAAAGACTGAAAAACTGTAGTACAGCATTTTTCTTAATCTGATCACCCATCTCTGAGTCTGACCTCTTTTCTTGGTTCTCAAATGACACTTTAGAAATACACAAGAATGGTGGGCTTATTTTATTTATTTATTTGATATTCAGAAAGACATTTGAGTCAGAGACTCATTTACAAAGGTTCCATGTCATATATAAATTGCACAGGGACGGACTTAGGATACAGAAAAAGAACAGCACATTACATAATAACATGAAATAATAAAATAAAAAAACAGGTTCCATAGTTGTTTCATAGTAGGCTAACAGAAAAAATTTTGGTACGTTATGTGATAAAAGCTTTGTTCTCCTGTTTTTTTTTTTTTACAAAGTTTTAACTCAAATTTTAAACAATATCTATTGGTACAGGCTGTTTGTAAATGTTTTAATTAATATTTTAGTTGTTTTACATTGTTGTATGATTGATGTTTGTATTTTTGTCAGATCGGACCTGAAAAAAAAAAAATCTTGGTCTAATGTCCCTATCTGGTGAATAAACTTTAAATACATGAATAAAAAACAATAAATGCATTTATTTTTCTTTTAATGTAGTAAATATTGGAATGAATGTGGACCTTAGTTACTTGACCATTTATAACATTTAAACTACAATTGCTTTTGTCTTACCTCAGGTACAGGTTAATTTCCTATGAATATTACAATTATTATCATTTGTTCCTGAATATCCTTCTCAAATGACTCAAATCACACCTTATTTTGTTGGATGCTCAGTCTGCAATAACTTTATTATTGACAATATTCTGAATTTACATTCTAATTTTATTTCATCAAAATCATCCACCACAATGACAATCTTTCCATTTCTTTTACATCCTAGATCCTACCTTATATGTTCATCTCATCCTTTTTGGTGCCCATCTCTCCTGCTGGGTAGGGATGTACACCCATAGCCATCCTCTGGACCCCTTTGGATGTACACCCAGAGGCACCTATCCCCCAGCCTCGAGTACCTCAGGCTGGGTTTGTACCCTACCACCCCTATCCCCCTTTCCATTTCTTTCTCACTAGCCCAGCTCCAGCTCATGTTGGATGATGGGCTCCCCTCTTTGCTCACCTACAGTAGTTTGGTGTGCTCTTAGTCATGCTGTCTTCCTTTGCTATCTTTACGTGGAATTGTTTGGTGCTATTGAAAATTTGAAACCTAGTTTGGTGTGCTTTTAGTTGTGCTGTTTTCCTTTGATGTCTTTACTTGCTGCAAATTTCACCCATTCTCCCTCCCTGACCCCCACTCTTAATTAAATGCCCTGTTAAATCTGATTGACAGGAGGCAAGTATGGGGAATAACAGAGGTTGTGGAGTAGAAGGGCATAAGGAGAGGTAAACCACCCTCAGCACAAGTGTTTTGACTCATTTTTGTTGTTGTTTCTTTAAAAAAAGTATCTGAAGATTGGTGGCAGGATATTCAGGACAGTACATTAATAAAGAGGGAACTAGAAGGAAAGAGTCAATAACAGACTACTGGAATAGCAGTATAAGTGCAGTATAATGTGGAAGTGGTGCAATATAGTGGATGCAGTTCAGCAGTATTCAGGCAGACCTTCTGGATGCTGAGGTGCTGCCCTTTCAGCAGGCATCTCTCTCTCTGAACTGTGGTACAAGGTAGCCAGACACAGAGCAAAAGTAAACTGGGTCAGAGTACCTTCACCCCTATCCAGAGACCACCCAGTCCAATGCCACTGCTTCTCAGGGATGCCAAGAACAAGGAGCACTTGGATGACGGTGGGCTTAGGGAGGGTTAGGAGCAGTCAGGCAGAGGCACATCCAAAATCCTATGCCACCCAGAACTCATATGTCATGATTGGCAAATGGGTACAACAAACAGAGGTACCCAGAGAAGTGGAAGGAAAGGATGTGGTGGTCAACTGAGGAGGTGACCCAGTGGGAGAGCAGTGGACCCCAGAGGAGGAGGAGGAAGGGAACTGGTAGGGGACTCTATCATAAGAGGGATCCAGCAAGGAACACATGGGAGGAGTACAGGGAGGTGAGGTGCCTACCATGTGCCACAGTGTGGAGGGATGGGAGGAAGATCCTGAGGATCACCAGGAAGGCAAGATGGATGGGTGAGCTGGATGTCATTATCCACCTAGATACTAGTGACCTAGCAAACAGGGAGCCTAAGGAAGTTCAGGAAGAGTTTAGGAAATTGGGAAGTGATCTCAAGCAAGCAGCTACATCTGTCACCTTTTGGAAGTACTACCTGTGAGATTCATGACAGAGTGCAGGGGCACACACATCAGGATCCTTAACACATGGCTGAAAACTGGTGCTGTGAGGAAAGGTTTGGATTCATTGGTGACTGGGAGCCACCTGAGGGATGGGGCTTGTTCAAGCCTGGTGGCCTGCATCCATCCTGGAGGGAATTCAAGCACTCAATGATAAGTTTAAATGCTACATGGACAAGCCTTTAAATTAGCCAAGGGGGTGGCAAGCTAGCAAGGAGGACACCTAATTTCCCAACCCCATAGCTAACAGTGGAACCAGTGAACAGGAGGAGGGATATCTACAAAGCAGTGTACAAAAGAAGGAGATAAGCACTGAAGGGGTGGATAGGGCAGAAATGGGGCAAAATCCAAAAGAATGGCAGACAGCAGGGAGAACCAGAGATAAAGGACAACCAGGGAGGGGCTGGAGTAGAACAGCTAAACAATCTGGGGAGTTCATATAATGGAAAGTCATGTATGCCAGTGCCAGGAGCCTTAGCAATAAGATGGAGGGTCCTGAGGCTGTCATAGTGCAGTCAGACCTGGACATTGTGGCCATCACAGAGACCTGGTGTAATGATAACCACGACTGGGAGATGGCCATACTGGCCAACATATTCAGAAGAGGCAGTGCAGGTGGGAAGGAGAAGGAGGGCACTTTATGTGAAAGCTGGCATCAAGGCTATAGAGATCCAGGAGGAACAAAATGGGGAGAGATACTGTGGGTTAAGCTGGAAAGGAAAATTGGGTCAGCCATCCACACAGGGTGGTCTACAGACCACCCGCCTAAGATGAAGAGACATATAAAGAATTAATGCTAGCCATCCAAAGGATGGCAGACAAGGGGAGGTGGTGCTGATTGGATACTTCAATATTCCAAACATGGACTGTAGCCTCTGAGCAGCAGCATCAGCCAGAGCAGATTTATCCTGGTCTCCTTTAAGCTGCCTTTCCTTAAGCAACTGGTCATAGAACCAACTCAGCAGAAGGCAATACTGGTCCTCGTGCTTAGAAACGGAACAGTATGATAAGGGTAACAGTGGGGAGTACCTGGGGAACAGTGAGTATCCAGTCACTGTGGTTTGAAATCACAGAAGGAGAAATACCAAACCACAGAAAACAGGGCAGACTTTGGGAAAATGGGGACATGCTTGAAAGAGGTACTAATGGGAATTGGGAGGAATCCAGGGTTGTGGAACAGTGGGCACTATTTAAAGCAGGGATTACAAGAGCAACAGAATAATGCATTAAGCAGGTTAGCAAAGGGAAAAGGAAAGGAGGCTATTATGGTTTTCAAGGAGATAGCGGAGAAAGTGAAAGCCAAAAGTATCATATTCAGGCAATGCAAAAGGCGGGCAGAAGGGGATAGGGAGAAGTACCAGGAGAAGCAAAGGGAGGCAGTAAGGTCAGTAAGGTAAGCCAGAGCTCAGACAGAAGAGCACATTTCAAAATCAGTGGGAAGAGGGACAAAACCTTTACAGGTACATAAGGAAAAAGAAGGGCAAAGAGAGGGATAGTGAGACTGAAGGGTAGGACAGGGGCAGTGGAGAATGACAACAGTAAAGTTGACATACTGAACAGATATTTCTGCTCAGTCTTACTGAGGAAGAGAAGGTAATGGGCCTGAAGGGAGTACAAGGGTGGGAATGGTGCAGAAATGGACACAAAGTTTCTTTACATGGGAAAGGGTTCTAAAGGAACTGGAAGGAATAAGTCAATAAAGCAATGAGGTCAGATGGAGTGCACCCCAGGATCCTAAAAAGAACAAACAGAGGTGGTGGTTGAACCTCTGGCAATCCTGTTTAGCCAATCACTGGAAACAGGGAGGTACTCAAAGACTGGAGGATAACAGATGAAGTCCTCTTATGCAAAAATGGGATCAAAGAGAAAGCAGGAACTACAGATCAGTCAGTCTGACCTCGGTAGTGGGAAGGTCATGGAAGCACCACTGAAGGAGAGATTAGTGGAACATCTGGTTGCCAATGGACTACAGGACCCAAAGGCATGGTTTCACCCAGGGAGTTCATGCCAGACCAACCTCATTGAATTTTTCGATTGGGTGATAAAGGAGGTGTACAGGGATGACAGTGGACATGGCCTGTCTGGACTTCAGCAAGGCCTCTGACACTGTGCCACATAGAAGGCTATTAAACAAATGGAAATATGGGAGTGGGCAGGACAGTAGTGCGGTGGGTGGGTGATTGGCTGGGTGACAGGACACAGACAGTGGTGGTAAATGGCTGTCACCCACAGAGGAAGAGTGACCAGTAGAGATACCACAGGGATTGGTGCTATTCAATGTCTTCATCAGTGACATTGCACAGGACTTAGAAGGCAGAATTTCCTGTTTGCTGATGACACAAAGCTCTGTAACAGAGTGGACACTCCAGAGGGTGTAGACAGAATGAGGAGGGACCTGCAGAAGTTTGAAGAATGGTCAAGGGTTTGGCAGTTTAAATTCAAAGTTGGGGGTGAGGATATAGCATGCACCAAACAGAAAAGAGATCTTGGGATTATCGCTCCTGATGACCTCAAGGTAGGGATACAGTGCAACAAGACAGCAGGTAAAGAAGTAGGATGCTGGGATGCGAGGCAGGGGCATCACCAGCAGGAAAAGGGAGGTCATAATTCCACTGTACAAGACACTAGTGAGGCCCCATCTGGAGTACAGTGTACAGTTCTGGAGACCTTATCTACATATTGACATAGACAGGGTAGAAGAAGAAGAATCAACATTTGTATACGCTTTCAAATACAGTGTATTCCAAAGTGCTTTTAAGCAATGCTAGACTGTTAGTGAAGTGACTGAATGTGTGGTGGAGGCCATATCACACATCATCACCCACACACAGCCTAGATGATTGCATGAGCCAGTTTAGTGGAAGGGGAATGTTGGCCAGGACCCTGGAATGTTCCCTACTCTTTCGCGAAGAGTGCCCTGGGTTCTTTTTCTTCCACCTGGACACCCACAAGGACAACACCAGGATGAGCAGATGGGACCTCAGTTTAATGTCTCATCTGAAGGATGGCACACCACAGCAGTACAACACCTCCCAATACTGCACTTGGATGCCAGTGATTTTTAGGTGCAAGTCCAAACCCGGTGTGGGACAAGAACCCACGACCTTCTGGTCCAGAGGTGGATGTGCTACCAACTGAGCCACGCTGAGAAGGTTCAGAGGAGGGCAACAAAGATGGTACAGGGATTGCATCACAAGCCCTATGAGGACTGGCTGAAGGACTTGAATATGTACTCCAGAGGGAGGAGAGGAGGAGAGAGTTATGACAGAAACATACAAGTACTTTACAGGAGGAACATGATGCAGGATTACACTATTTTCCAGTGAAAAGATGTTTCAGGACTAGAGGGCATGGGATGAAGTTGGATGGAGGGCAATTCAGAGGAAATGTGAGGAAGAATTTCTTCACAGAAACGGTCGTGGACAAGTGGAACACCCTGCCAGAGGAAGTAGTGGAGACTGAAAAATCATAGGATTCAAGAATGCATGGGACAGACATAAGGGAATTCAGGAGGTCAGGGTAAGGGGCAACAGACTTCTAGAACAATGTAACTGGAACTTACAAGCTCAAATGGCAGACTGGGTGGGCCATAGGTCGTTATCTGCCAACAATGTCTATGTATCTACAGTATGTACCAGCAGCTCTTTTCTCTCCCCCAGCCCTCAGTAGCTGTTTCTAGCTCAGCATTAAAAGATCAACCCCTATGTCATACAAATGTACCCCATCTGGCTTGTATACACCTGGACAATCCTCTTCTATCACCCATGCTTTATAATCCTTCCCCATTCTTTCATTTTCATAATGTCCTCTTTGATATGAAAGAAAATGTCCAACCAAGGCCTGGTTCCTTGCCTCCCAGATGTATGATCAATAAATGTTGCTCTGGCCTTGTCATCCATATGTCCTGCAGCAGTGGAGTAACTGTGCTCGCGCATCCCCTTATTCCTCTCCAGTTCACCCTTACGATGCTCCACTTGATATAACTGCCTTCCCCTGGCTTTCACTGCCACTCTGAGTTTTGCCTAGTACATGGAGGAGTATCCACAAATACACACCTCTAGACATTCTCTGGGATCTGTGACCAAAACAGAAGATAGCATGAGACCTCTAGTTTTGATCTATCCTGATCCCCCAAAAATCCCCTCCCTCACCATCGAGGCCTGCTGCTTGCCCATGGACCAACTGCCATCTCCAGAAACAATATAGAAAACATTGTCAGTAAGACAACTCTGAGCATAGGTTAGCAGTCCAAGAACCATCTCCCTACTCTTCACTTCCACACTGGGCCTGCCCTGGCCTGCCACTTCTGATGCAGCACCTATTCTTAATGAATGTGAAGAGTAACTGCCTGGGCCTTCACCCAGGAACTCCAGGCCCTTCTTTAGCCTCATCACCATCTGTGCCCCTGTTTCCGGGCCCCATTAACTGGATAAGCAGGGACCACACCCGTCGGCCTGATGGCCGTGTCCCCAGCAGCACCTGAAAAGGACAAATTCCAGCTTTGTCATGCTGCCACAGCATGACAGTCATGCTTCTTCCCACCTGATCTTTCTTAGACCTCTGCAGTTCGAGTCCACTCTATCCCAATGCACTGCATCTCTTCCCACAGAAGACCCCTTCCTCAACCCCACCCTGTTCCAATACCTCGCTGACCTGGAATGCCCTGTGAAACATCATCATGAATATAGCCACACAATAAGCACACTTCAGTCTTTGACTGGCATATCCTTGGCATGGCTACCACAAGCCTCCCAGCAGGGTTTCCGATATAGGGCACCTGCTGTTGGGTTCCCTTCCTTCTCACCCAGCTACCCTGCATTATCCACTTCACCAATTGCCCTTTCTGGGGTTCCACCACCATGTAGGTTACTGACCAGACCTATAGCTGATAGGTGTAGTCCCATGGTGACATGGACTGCCCCACTCCTCCAGCTGCTAACCACAAATTTTGCTACCTGCTCTTCCATGACTGGCCCATTCACCTCCATGCCTTGACTGTCTATGGAAAGCCTGGAAAACTCTCCATGAACTCTTGTATGCCCTCAAGGTCCTTTGACTAACAGTATCAAAAGAGCAGCTTGGCTCCATCCAACCAATCTCCCACATGTATGCTGGTATCGCTGTTTTTCTGCTTTCTGCCTTTCAGGTAATGGTCCAAAACCTGTCCAACTGGAGATGTGAGAGGCTGTCAGCCACCGTGTTCTGTACCACTTCAATGTGTATTGCCCTAAAACACATATTCAGCCTCAACCTTTGTAGCACCAACTGTCTCATTATTCTCATAACTGTCTCTGACATGGCCCTCTTCTATTCAAAGCATCTACTGTGGCCTTATTGTAGCACCAAAAGGTTACTTTTTGGTTGCACAAACCCTCCCCCAAACCACCATGGCCACCCATATGGGAAATATTTCTAAAATGTGATGTCTCATGTCAAACCTCACTGTACCCATTCCTCCGCCATTGCTCTGATATCCATTTGCCCTTAAATTAGGCTTGTCTCTCCCATATTGCCTGTCTCTTGGATCTGAGGGAGGCGGTTGCCTGTCTCCAGGCCGACCTGTTGAGGATTCAAGAAACTTCTTCCCTACCCAGGGACCACTAGGACACAACCTTTGCCTCAAAGGATGCCAAGACAGAGGAGCGGTTGGACCATGGTGGGCTCAGAGAGGGTGAGGGTGGTGGAACAGGGATGTATCCCTCTAGCTGTACCTCTCCACAATTCATATGCGATTTTGGCAGAGTGTGGTTCCTCTAAGGAGGCCCCACAGTTTAGACCAAGAAGGATACTGGGAACCTCCAAATAGGAGACCCACAGGAGGATGGCATGGGACCCCACAGGAGAAGGAAACAATTCCTAGTGGAGGACCCAGTCGTTAGGAGAGGGAGGGAGAGGGAGTTAAAGTGCCTGCTTGCCGACATGGCTGGGAGGGACAGGAAATGAATCCTTAGGATCGTGGAGCAGCAGCATGGGAGAGGGAGATGTATGTTGTCCACCTAGGGACAAATTAGCTGGCTTGGAATGGGATCAGAGCAGTGCAGGAGGAGTTTGTGGAGTTGGGAGGGGCCTTAGACAAGTAGCACACTTGGTAACCTTCTCAGAGGTGCTGCCTGTCTATGGCATGGTGAGGGATGGGTACTCCTCACCATGGGATTCAATGATTGGTTGAAAAACTAGTGCCAAGCTCAGGATTGTGGCTTCACTGGGGACTGAGTTTCCACCTGTAGGGACACAGGCCTATACTGGTGCGATGGTCTGCATCTGTCCAGGAGGGGAACCAGGATCCTAGGTGATAGGTTTAAATGCTTCATTGGCAAGCATTTAAGCTAGCCAAGGGGGGAGGCATTGAAATGGAGCAGGGGAATCCTAGCCCCCCACAAAACAGGGTAGTTATCGAGGTAACCTCAAAGGCAGAGCGGTCAATAAGGAGCAGGACAAAGGTAAATGGAGAAAAGGCAAAGGCATTAAAGACAGAGAGGGGCTAAAATGGGTAACGCCATCAAAAATGGAGGGTGATGAGTACCAATGCCCGTAGTCTAGGTAACAAGCTCCCTGAACTAGTAGCCTTGTTGGAAGAGGATGTTTGGAGATTGTGGCAGTCATGATTGTATATCTGAAATGGCAGCCACGCTGGGCTAGCCGCTGAGAGTTTGGAGTTACAATTCATCAGTTTTGTTAGTTTCATTTGCCTGCTATGGGTTTAAGACTACTTTTTTAGTTTTATTATCATTATTACCCTTACCTAAATTGGGTTTTGTTTGCTTACCGGTTAATTACTGTGGCTTAACAACATTGGCCTGGTTCATCAGTCCAGTGTTTCTCATACCGGCCTTATGCATCTCCAGTACGTAATAATCTGGTTTTCCAGTGTGACTGAGTAACAATCTGGCTCACTAGTGCGGTGCTTTTGTACCGGGTTTTTCTAACACATGTTGTTGACAAATGTATTGCCTTTGCTGGTTGCTCCTAGGTCCACTTTAACATGATGTTGTGTGGACTGATTTTTCTATTGGATGTAAACTGGGAGGAGTGGTTACCAGCTAGCTGGGGCCCTGCGTTATAGCATGGAGTTATTGTGGACTTGACCTGGATCCTCTGGTTATCAGAGTTAGTGGAGCTTTTCGAGCTGGTGGAGCATTCTGGAAGAAGATAGAGCCCATGGAGTGGTGAGGGTGTGATCCAGCAGTTCCATCTGTGGGGGCCGTTCCTAGCTACTGTTCCTGGGAGGACTGAGAGGAGTCGATTGGAGGATCTTGTTCTTTCAGTTTGGCCCTATGGTTTCTGTAGATGTACCTGGCTGGGATGGGTATCCCTGAGTTGCCTAAAGTGGGAGGGTGGCAGGGTTCTGATTCCTGTGTTTGGGCTGGATTGAGATGGAATTTCTTTTACACACCCTAATTCTGGCTTGTTTGTTGTCCTGAAGCCTTCAGTGGCTCTACTTCAAGAACCAGGAGAGACTAAACTCTTGTTGAGGACCTCTATCCAGACTATTTTGACACATCTGGGAAGAAGTGAGGATCTTCTGGACTTCAAGTACTTTTTCTGTTTATTTTAGGAGGCAGTGAGAGGCCTCATTTGACTGTGGCATATACATTAAAGGCTGTGGTGTAGCAGTGAGAGTGTTGCACTGTTTGGAGTCATTTAGGAAGGGCTGTGAGAGCTCCTCTTCCATTACAAAATCAGAGGGCTACAGAGTTTATCATAAATATTGGTAACATTGATTACTTTATGAGTTCCATAAAGGAAAAGGTGATTAAAAAGGCAGAAAAGGGAGGAGGTATAGCAATTGAAAACTATACAGCTTACAAAGAGAAATGTCTAAAACTGTTGGAAGTGAAAGAAAACTATTTGAAATTGAATGACGATCCTACCAAAAATAGGAGATCTAATAGAGGAAATTTTAAAGAGGGCATTGAGAAAATTGGATTAATGAATGGGAATGAAGAATGTTAGAAAAAGATTTTCCTATTTATCCCAGTCTTCTATACCCTCCTAAGATTCATAAGGACCTCTGTATCCTCCTGGGAGACCCATAGTGGCAGGTATTGGTTCCGTATTAGAACCCTGTCTGTTTTTGTTGATTTTCACATCAAGGATTTAGTGGAAGCTACTCTGTCTTTTTAAAAGACTCGACACATTTGCTTAATTTGTTAACAGAATTCAATCAACAGAATAATTTAAAGGAAAATATATTTTTCTTGTTTGTTTTGATATTAAGGACCTATATACCTAAATACCTCATGTAGAAAGATGTGCAACATTGAAGGAAATGTTGGAATTACATAGGACAGATACAAAACCTTCTAATGAGTTTTATTACAACTAGCACAAATAATTCTTACACAGAACTATTTCAGATTTGAGAAAATTATGTCCAAGTGAAAGGTACGGTGATGGGTTCAAGCATGGCCCCATCATATGCAAATATTTTTATGAACTGGTTTGAGAAAAGATTTGTATATACTAATAACACATTTAAAGATAATATATTTGAATGGAAACACTTTATAGATGACATTTTTGTTATCTGGGAAGGGCAGAAAGAGAGTTGTTGGATTTCCATGACTATTTGAATAAACAAATCGAGTATTTAAAATGTACCTTAGATTATAATCAAACAGAAATTTCATTCTTGGATTTAATGATTTTAGGAAAAATGAAGAACTACTGACAAATTTATTTAGAAAAACCAACATATAGAAATACAGTCCTTCGTGCTTGATAGTTTTCACCCCAAAAGTTAATAGAATTAATTCCATTTAGCCAATTTTTAGAGTAAAATGCAACTGTTCAGAGATTAGTGACACTGATTTGTTTATGGAAGAAATGACAAAAAAATTAAAGAAATAGGATACAGCTATGAAACTTTAGAAATAGCAAAGCAAAAACATCTGTGAAAGAAAGAAGTGATTTTTAAAAGAAAGGAAATCAAAGAAAATATAGGAGACAGAAAAATTATCCTTTCTTTAAAATATAGTGACATGTTTTATGACATTAAAAGATAGTCACTAAACATTGGAATGTATTAGAATCGACTAATATGGGAGAAAAAGCCTTCACTATGGTGTACAAGTGGTAGCAAAGAAGGCTAGATCTCTGTCAAAAGGTTGGTACATTCGGAGCATAATATTCCTGATCTAAGGAGAAATACTTTGTTTACATCTGAAGAGCTGAGGGGAATTATAGCTGCGGTAGATGTGTCATTGTATCAATACTAGGAAGATTAAAAATATATGCAACACTAGTGGGGTGAGGTCTTTAAGATCAGAGAATTTATAAATTGTCAAACAGAAGAGGTAATATATGGTATCAAATGTCCTTGCAACCTAATGCATGTAGGCCAAATGAAAGGGCATTGAAACAAAGGATAGGGGAACATAAAGAATACATTAGAAATAAAGACTTAACTTCTCCTATAGCATGCCATTTTTTAGAAAGAGGACATCAACTACCATCCTTCAGATTTTTGGTATAAAAAACCATAAAGATAGAAGAGAGAGTAAATTATAACAATACATTACTTCTTAGAGAAGCAAGGTTCATTAACTATTTTCAGACTAACAATCCAAAGTTTGGACTAAATGAATTTATTGAATGGCAACCTATATTGTGATATGAAGGTAGGTAAAATTTACCTGACAACAATGTGTTCTGATTTTGTTGTTGCACAGCCATTGGGGCTTTTTCTAGATCCATTAGAAATAATAGAACGTTTTTATTTTGTTTAAAATTATAGACATGTTTTAGACATGTGGGTTATAAGTATTGAAAAGTGAGATTCATTTGTAGGCACCTCTGACACCAAGTAATGTGGTATTTAGTGCTGCTAGAAGGTGGGTCTAGTACTCAGGCAGGTTATTCCTGCTTGTATTATGCATAAGGTTACCACCTACTTGGTTTTTAACGAATGGATTTGGTTTTCTGGTCCAGATTCGGTCCTCCTGTTTTCACCATAGCAAATTCGGTTCTTATAGTGGGTCAAGCAGCATCTGTGAGATCCTCCACTAACAGTTTTATTTTCTTCTCATCTGACTGTAAGCAAAATTTCTGTGTGCTTGCTTGCAGTGCATGTTAATCAGAAGTGCCTTCAAGTGCAGGGCACTTAAAAGAACCAAATGAGTCCCTTTCTGCTCAGTTGTCACCTTTAACTTCACACCAGCAAATTGGAAGATTATTCATGGGGAGGTAAACAATACCACCTTAATTAACACCTTCATTTTCTGAAACCCTTAGATTTTCAGACAGGCACCACATTAGGATAGCCTCCTGTCCCAGTGTGGACTATATAATCTGTCTTTCAGAAACCTTACCCGAATCCAGTTTTATTCAGAGGTAATATTTTTCAGTTATTTTGAATGCTCACATACTTGTAAAACATATTCTGTTAAATCTTTCACCATTTTACTTGCATGTTCAGATTACAAAGAAATTCTGATGTTATGCAGACCTTTGTTTGTATACTGGTAAATCTGAGAGGTGTAAAGCAGGGCCATTAAGACCATTTGCAGCAAATCAACCTAATCCTTTCCAAACTGCTTTGTGAGTATGGTCTTTGACTGCTGTGATAGGGAATACTTGTATACCTTTATATGCTCACTGTTTTTCTTTTAGGGTCTGCCCTGTATGTTAATATGTGTTACCCTTTTGTTGTTAAATTAATAATCTAATTTTATTCAATTTCTAGCAATACTACACCCTCTCTCATCAGTAGTTATTGCTGTCAATTTTCATACTACCTGGATATTCCAGGAAGACCATTCCAGGCCTTTCAAATGAACAGCACAGAATAGTGTGGCTGTTGTCATGCTAAGCCACATAAATGAGAAAAGAAAGCGAGTAATAGCTGATGAGTGAAGGAACACAATCTAGATTTGATGGCACTGCAAATTTAGGTAATTTATCAAACATTTCTCAAACTATTATTATTTTTTTTAACCAGAAGAGACACACTAAGCTGAAGCTTGTTTACAGGTACAACCTGGGAGGACAAGGGAGTTTAGTGACTTGCTCAGGGTCACACAGTATGCAAGTCTTGGCTGTGGGATTCAAACCCAGGACTCAGGATTGTAGCTTAGAGCCTTAAACCATTGCACTATACTGCCTCCATGCTACATATCACATATCATGCTATCTGCTATGTATAACTGACATGGAAAGAAATAGGGAATTTAACAGCATAGCATAGTTCCTACCACTTTTAAAAGTTCTCTGACGTTACAAATAACTTTAGAGTAGGTGCAATGGGAGGGACAGTAACACATCTTAAAATGGCAGATGATATTTGTAATTACATCTCATCCACCATTAGTGGTGTAGTTTATTTATTGCAAGAGTTTTACCAGAAAAGACCACCTTATCCAAAATAGCCAGTTGTCAGTGGTGTCATTGTAGTCACTTGATGTGTGATCTAGGCTGTGTATACAGGATGTAAAGTCCCCTGAACACCTCTCTAACCCCACCAAATGTTAACATACACTAAAATTTAAAATATTTAAATCTAAATCAAACAAATCAAAAATAATAATCATGATGTAATTTAAAAGTTGTACACAATGCAATTCTGTTTCAGCAGCAATTCTGAATAAATCAAGTGAATCAGAGTCCAAGCAATGCCCTCATTAGTCATAAAGGGCAGGGTTAGAGGTGGATTTTGGGGGCGTGGTTTAGTATTCAGTTTTCATCTCATCCAAAGGTGTCAACCCTAATTATGCATTAGCGATAATTGCCAGATTCAGGTGTGGAGTTTCCCACTATAAAAATAATTAGTCTAAGCTCAGCTTTACTTCCACTCTAGCAGTGCCTGTGAGACAAAGGTGGTGAGTACAAAACAGTTTACAAGTTGAAACACTAAAAATTTTGTGTTAAGAGCAAGTATAAATAAATATTTTATTCATTTAGGCCTGTTTCTATTCACAGCACGAGGAGCGCAAGAACCCAAAACAATATATTACAAAAGTGAAATGGATAAAAGTTTGAAAAGGTTAGCATTTTTTGGTGGCATTTGGTAGTGAATTTGTAAACCAGCAAGAAAGTTACGAAGTACATTTTAAAGTGAAGGACAGGCCTTTCTTTAGCATGACATTAGTTAAAATATACAAGAATACCAGTACTTTTTGAAATGATTTTAAACTTTCTAGCAGGTTTACACAGCCATGGGGATGAATTTGTTTAGTTAAAGAAAGTGAGAACAGGTTATATTATAGAACCATTTGATTTTGACAAGTGTTTCTTTATATTTTGGTTCATCAGTGGCCATCAGTGGAAGTCAAATATGAAATTGAAGCTTGAAAAGTATTGGAAGTATTAGATTGAGCAATATGAAATGTAAGGCATGACTTTTCTCATTTGTCAGCTTTTCTTTTCTTTTGAAAATTGTTTAGTCATGATTATGAAGCATAATATGTTAAAATATTTTTTATATGTATCTTCTTATACCAGAATATCCAGCTTTTCTGATGAAGGGTTTAACCTGAAACGTTGATACTGACTTATTGATGCTGGAAGATACTTTCATTAAAAATATATCTAAAGTACACATTTACCTATGTGCACATTATTGGGGTGAGTGGGCCATATTATCCTGAACAAAGTATGCACCTAATTACTATTCACTTTAATTTAATTTCTTAAAACCTTATTTACTTAAAAGGAATGAGGTAGTTTGTAAATAGACATGGACATAAGGGAGGGGTCATACCATGACAAGCAGAATCTGATAACTCTAACTAGATAAGCTCATTCTAGTTTTAAGTTTTTATGCCATATTTCTTATGTAATGTTGTAAATTCCATAATCCCTTGTGCTTTCTGTTTTAGACATTTCCTTACTATTTAACTGTGCTGAGTCTCTTGTCCCCAAAACCTCAGTGTATTCCTAATATTCCTAGCTTCTGCAAACTGTCTCGGTACTGGTGAGTTTGGATGATTTGTTCTCATTGCATTCTTACTGTACAGTATGTTCAGTTATTCTTTTCTTTAATATTCTTGAAGTTTGTCCAGCACAACTTCGATCATAAGGACATCTTCTTAAATAAATCAGATTTTCCATGCTACATGAGACAAAAGCCTAATGGTAACATTTTCATTTTACTTGCAATATATACTGATTTTACATTTTTAGTATTAGTTCAACTACTAGTTTCCACTCTTGTAGTTCCCCCATGGTGTTTGTCCCAGTTATGTACAGTGGCATGTTACTGTCTGCCTGGCATAGCATGGGCTGTGTGCACTCATGTTTTCAAATTTCTTGTTCTCTTGCTAGTTATCCATGGTATATCTCTGAAAACTTCTGCTCCCTGTCTGTCTGATTGCAGTATCTTTCAGCTCTTCAATATCAAGACTCCTCTGAGGTGATTACAGACTCTAGAAATCCACAGCTTCTCCTCACCATGCAAATCACACGCTGTAATAAAGTGAGTGTTACACAAAGCCATCAGTCACCATGACAACAGATACTCCTCCCAATGTCTTCTAGACAGAGGAACGTCTGGTATGTGAGAGGGAGGGTACCTTGTATAGTATACAATACAGCAGCCTTTCAAAATCATTGTTCTGTATGCCTCAGCCATATACAAAAAACTCAAAGCTTGGGTAAAATGTTTGTAGCTAGGGTTACATACAGTAAGCTAATGATTTGCACATTGCTTGTAGGGAAAATAAAGGGACCACAGGAACACAGTTTAATGTTCACATATCCTTCATTCACTATGGGAGTACTAAGTATAGCTGATGTGCACTATTTAAGATATGGCAAAATCAAGTACTGCTACCTCTTGATAATAAAGTAAGGCAAATAAAAGTCTGCACTCCACAGGAACACATTTTGAAGTGATATTCCTTAGTAAATAAAGTATTTAGACAGTTTCTTCATTCAAATGGCTTTATTACCTGTTCTCAAAAAGGTAAATACTTTAGTAGTGCCAACTGTAATAAACACAGCCATGGTACAAGTGAACTGAAATTTGTTGGATTAGAACAGTTTCATTTTGGAAAGAGGGAGGTGATCATCCTAATAGATTACTATGCAGGGAAGTTATTGGATATTTAATCTTGATTCACTGCAACCAAATGGTATGAATTTACAATGGGATGTTAAGCCATATTTTGAGGAATCAGTCAGGGTTTTCTCTTTCACTTTTGGTACAGCAGTCTTACTGTGTTATGAGTTAAAAGGATGGTTACCATGGACTAGTGGCTATGGGGACAGAGCCAACAGAATGGGCAAAGTGTGCATACTGGAGCTACCAATACCATCCAGCTGAGATTCTTTCATTCATACTCTAGCTTCAGGTCCTTCACTCAGCAAGAACACTGACTAACACACTGACCCTGATTTCCATGGTGTGCTGAATTAGAATTAGCTCCGTGTTCTGTCTCCTAATTCATAAATGTAATTTGTACAAAAACATTAATTAATTCAATCTTGAAATGATTATAAGAACCCCCCACCAAATACCAAGGCTGCAATCAGTATCTTTCCTTTCAATAAAAGTTGACAAAAGGTGTGGACCACTTCAGGATAGAGGTGTCTGCTCTCCCTTGTTTCAGGTTCTGTCATTTTTTATTACTTCTTCCAGCATCTTCTCCTTGTTATACTGCCTACTGCAGAGACATTCTGAACAGATGCAGTCACTTTAAACCATAACTGGAGTCTCATATATTAACATAAGGGGAAAACACTTACATTCAAGTCGTCAATGAAAGCAGGCAACAGTGATACAGGCATAATGAGTGCTAAAATTGGGATATGGGTGCACAAGCTACTACAGAGGATTTGACAAAGAGATTTGTATCAAGCGGTAGATTAATAACCTTTTAGAACAAGCATGAAATATAATGTCTTCTTTATTTAGTATAGTAGCAGTGCAATATATATTCTGTAGCATTTTTGACCAATGCACCGTCTGACTCTGAGGATTGCATTTGTCCATATGCAGTATAGTGTGCATTCTGTAAATCAGCTGCGCCACAATATGGGGACACAAATGTGACTTGTGCTTTGTCCATTGTGCCCTAAGACATCTATAGCATACTATAGCTGTTATTTAGCCTCTTCCACAAAACATTTTGCTATCTGAACACTTATAGTGTTTCCAAAAAGGATAGGACCCTATACAATATATCAACTAAGCTCCCATGATACAAACACCTTTTAATAGTTGTATTTAATTTCCTATTACTCTCTTTTTCTGCCATGCCCTTGTCAAAACATCAAATTAGCAATACCTCACCTGCTCACCTGACAGTGAATTACTACTCACCGGCATGGAGAGATTTCTTTCAAGATCAAATTGATTAGCCAATTAAATCATATTTTAATATAACCCTATCCCATCAATTTTAATATACTGTACAATATAGAAAGTTGTCACCTACTGTAGCTTGCAATCTCAATTGAAACTAACATACTGTAGGTGAATCGGTGACTTACAGCCACAGGACATGTATAATATGGGAAAGGTAACCTCAAATGAATTTATTTCAGTTCAAAAGAAAAACATAAAGGGAAAAGGGATGGGCAGCAGGGTGATAACATCAATAATCAGTGAAAGTCTAAACAGTAAATATAGTAATTATAGTATACAGAACACATGTTTTGGGCGCATAAAGGAACTAAGATCAATTTATTTTACTCAAAAATATGTACAGTTTTAAAAGTTACTATATTAAAGATCAAGGATTCATGCATTCATTCATTTAGTGACATCAGACCAGGGACAGTTCTCAGTTGAGAGTGATGGTCTATGCTTCTTGTTTGCTTGCATTCTGTGTGTTTGGAGTAAAGGGGTGGTTGGGGTGGTAACCAGTGGATGAAGTACTTGGCAGGTATGGATGTAGTCATCTTGGTGTGGGGTGGGCATAGCCACCATGTAATAATGTTCCTTTTAAAATTACTGGCATGTGTTTTGGAAAGGTGGGGGTCCACTAGCTGCAAGGGTTTCACTTATAGAACAGCTGGCATTGGTTGGAGAGAAGTGAGGCCCAATATCCTCCAGAGAATAAATTTGAAAATCATGGGCATGGGCTGGAAAAGGGTGGGCCCACTAGCCACCATGGATTAATTTTTAAAGATTACAATGATAGGTTTGTGATCGGGGATAAACTTCTAGCCACTAAAGGATTACATTTTAAATCTTGTGGCATATGCCTGGGGTTGGGGTTTGACCACTAGCAACTTGGGAATAAATCTAAAAACTAGGGACATCAGTTCCTTTGAGGTAAGGACACATGGCCCACCCCCATCACCACAACTGCAGATCTATATATGCGTCTAGATGAACACACTAATTACATTCACAGAAGCAATTGTAGAAACCTTCAGGACTTAGGAATTATAAACAGTTGGCATCACATGTTACATTATGTGAATCTCTAGGGATAAATTGTGTCATCTTATTCTCCACAGCATTGCTGGGTTCTGTAAACTCAGAACTGAGATCCACATTCTAAACAGGGTTCTGGATGTGCCAGTACTAGTTTGTGTGGTAACCCACTGCCTGAATGAATTTGACTGGACTAAATATATATGACCTGTGCTCATACAGTATATCATTCACAACATCCCCATAGACATTGGACCATTTTACATTGTACTTCACTTGTAATATTAATGCAGAGAAGTCATGCTGTTTTATCTGTTTAGTGAGGATGTCAGAGCAGTTATAAGATGGGGATTAATTAAGCGATGGTGACTAATGAATCCATAACTGTTTTGCTGAACGTGCAACACAACTTGACCGTCACTGGTGCTGAATTTGTTTCAGGAGATTTTCACCAACAAATTCTGTGTTATACTAGGTTCATGGGTTCCCATCAAATGATACAGAGAGCGTGGCACAAGGCACCAGACAGATCTTTCATAACTGCGAACTCAGGTATCAGCCTTCTGCCAAACGGAATAAGCAGGTTGTACAGACCATGTAAAAAAACAACATTTCATGGCTATTCATTTTTGTCTTTTTTATCAAACAACTCTGAAACCTGTGCTCCTCCCTCTCTTCCCTGCTGGCACAATGTTTATAGTGCCATTTGGCTATGGTTTTGGTTCTGGTGGGTGAGCAAGTCTGACTGTGGCTCTGGGCAGGGCTGGGCTGTGCGGGCTATGCACTTCTGGACCAGCTATTGACACTCATTCATTTTTGATTCTTTTGGTTACACACTGAGGAAGAATTACAGGATTCCACTAGGCAGTTAAGGGAGGGCAGAAATAATTTCAGGAAAAGGGAGACACCTGCAGGCAGAGGTTAATATAGCAACCCAATTTACACACAGACAGTGCCACCTGGTGCATTTTGCCATTCAGAAAAAAAGTCTGATTATGGCATACCCACACATAATGCATACTGCATATTGCCTACTGCTTCCTGCCAACTGCTGCATGCTGACTGCTGCTACCATGCCTTCTGAATTCTGATGGGGTACCAATCAATTTATCTGTAACAGCCACTGTAAATGTGAGGATGTTTAAGACACAATATCTCAGAAACCACACAAGTAATTCAAATGTAATTAGCAACATCTACA
This sequence comes from Neoceratodus forsteri, assembly GCA_016271365.2. Taxonomy (NCBI): domain Eukaryota; kingdom Metazoa; phylum Chordata; order Ceratodontiformes; family Ceratodontidae; genus Neoceratodus; species Neoceratodus forsteri. The sequence goes on from CM057451.1 coordinate 425,418,628, forward strand.
GACCTATGCCACATAAATATGCATGCAAACGTTCATACATATCTGATGAACAGTTGCAAAGTTATTAAAGTGCAAAGTATACAAAACTTGAAGACTGTTTCTGAAAATTGGAAACACTTGAAAATGTAAGGATATTTGAGACAGTGTCTTCGAAACTACACAAGTGATTCAAATGGAATTAAACACATCAGCAGATCAATGTCACAAAAGTATGCATACAAAATTGTATGGACAAGTGTTTTAGGACTCCAGAGTTATAAAAGTATAAATTATGCAAAACTGGAAGACTGTTAGTAAAAATGGAAAAAAAGACATGTCATTTTAATGATGTTTGAGACACAATATCTCATAAGTCACACAAGAGGCTCAAATGAAATTTATGACATGAACAGACATATTCCTGAGACTATGCATGCATAGTTTCATTCACATCTGTTGATGAGTTCTAAAGTTATTAAGGTGCAAATATGCAAAACTGGAAGATTGTGAAATGGGACTAAAACATATATGTTTAAGGATGTTTGAGACACAGTGTCTCAGAGAAGCATAGCAGATTCACATGAAATCTACCACATCAAGAAATCGATCTCCAGAGCTTACGCAAGCCTAATTTCATACAAAGCCATTAAAGGGTTGCAAAGTTATTAAGTTGCAAAAGTTTGCAAAACTGGATAATAGTGTGCAAAAGCACTTTCACTTTTACATCTATTTTCCCATAGGAAATGATGGGAAGTTAAAAGTAATAACTTTTGAAGGGTTCATATTTTATCAACAAACCTTCAAAAGGCACATCTGTGAGGCAAAGGCCTTCTACCCTGAAAAGTTCAGACCACAACCTAAAGTCATTTCTGAGATACAGGTGGACAAAGAAATGGCAAAAACTGATAAATGTAGGGATGTTTGAACTTTAACAACTTTACAACTGCTAAACAGAATTGAATGAAATATGCCCTATCTTGAAGTCTATAGTTAGAAATTATGTATGCCAAATTTTGTGTAAATCTGTTCAACTATGCCAAAGTTATTAAAGTTCAAGGATTTGGCTTTACATAGAAGTCTGCACTCAAGCCTAATACACTGGTGCTACTGCACCAGTATGTGTGTGTGTGTGTGTGTGTGTGTGTGTGTGTGTATACATATATTAGAGGCAAAAAACTCCATTTATTGCATTAGTTAGGGTTGTTCCACAGTGATATAAGAGTGAAATTCGGTGTTAGGGTTGAAAGACCCCCCTTGGACCCCGCCCACACCTAACTGGCATTGGGGTCCACGTTGGGGTTGCTGGCCTAGCTCTCACCCCATCAGATGTGTGAAGAAGCAGAGGTATAGGAGAATGGGGTGAGAGTTGGGACCTAACCCCAACGTGCACCCCAATGCCGGTTGGGGTGGGGCGAGGGGTCCAAGGGGGTCTATTAACCCAACACTGAATTTCCTCACTTTTGTCACTGTGGAACAACCCTAACTAATGCATTAAATGGAGTTTTTCCTCTAATTTCCCTTCTTTTGAGAATGATAATGAGAAATAGTGAATGTAATGTGGCGGCGGAGTCGGGGCCTGATGCCCGCAAATGCAAATGGTAATGCACATGGTGATGCAAAGCGAAACACAAAGATAAACAGTACAGTAGACACAAATGGTTAAAATAACACAAACGCAAGTGCAAATGAAAATGTGAAGGGTAACGACATGGTGCCAAAGACGGGAACAGTAAGTGAAACGTAATGGAACTGCAAGCAGAAGCAATAAGGGTACAGTAATGTAAGCACACAGGCTGGTTTTCCCCAAAGCTGCATACAGAAAGACAGCAGTACAAAGAATGTATGCATAATAATGGGTTCGGATCAGAAAACGAGGAGTTGGAATACTAAATTGCTTATATCTCAGGAACCGTAGCAATGAGAAAAAATTTAAAAGTCATGTGATTTATAACTTTCCTGGCTAGCTTTTGTACTTTGCCCCTTTAGGGGCTCAGCATTTTCTGACAAAAGTCCGTATCTAGCACTGTTTCGAGATACGGGCCCTGAAAAGTGCAGCAAAAGCTGTAATGTTATCCTATGGGAAAAAGAGAAGTTCAGAGTGCCATAACTTTGGCTCCTGTAATATTTTTCACCAAACCACTGAAAGGCACATCTGTTGGATGTTGGCTTTCCTCCATTTCAGCACAGAAGACCAAACCATTATTTTGCAGCAGGGCAGCAAAGGATTCCTGTAATGCAGCGGGCACCGTAATGTTATCCTATGGGAAAAAGCATCAAATTTGGAGTGCCGTAACTTTGCCACCCTGTAATATTTTTCACTGAAAGGCACATCTGTGAGATGTTGGCTGCGTTCCTCCAAATTTCAGCCCAAAAGATAAAACCGTTCTTTTGCAGCAGAGTGGCAAAGAATTTCTGTCATTTCCCACAGCCTGGAAAAGTACTGTTGAACTTTGCAAAAGCTTTTACAAATTCATGCGACACTGTCACAAATGTGAAAGTACTTTGCAAAAGTACTTTTTCAGAAATTTGAAAACATATTTCAGGGTGTTTACCCCCAAAATAAAGACATGCCTAGCATCCTTAGGGTCTGACTAGGTGAATACAAAAATAATTAGGTTGCTACAGTGTCCCAAATTTAAATGCCATGCATTTTCTTTTGATCAACTGAAAACAAAATGGTGGATTTGCAACAGTAAAAGGTCATTTGTGAAAGTAAAAACTGCATTGCGACACTGTCGAACTTTTAACTTTTCTATTGACTTATAATGGGAAATTGTATTTTGAATAACTTTAAACCATTTAATATTTTTCACGAAATCTTCAAAAGGCACATTGGGGACCCCAGCCACATGTTCCCTGAAGATTTCAGACCGTAGCACAAACCATGCGACCTGTAGAAATTAGCAAAGAATTCTAAAAAGAGTAAATGTGCACGCAGATCATGCTTAATAACTCCACAACTGTATATCCAAACAGTACAAAAGTTGGCAGAACCCAAGGTGTGTGATTCTTGATAGTGTATTCCAAATTTCAGGCAAATCCGCTGAATGGTTGCAATGTTATTAAGGTGCAAACTTTTAGGTTTAACATGTAAATGACTCCTCTACCATTATATATATATATATATATATATATATATATATATAAGATAACCCACTCTTAGGTGTGTGGTCGTGATCTGATATCGCACTCCTTGGTGTGCTTTGGCATCACACAAGGCCACAGGCCGAATCGCGAAACTCACCAAGGCGCGCGTGATCAGAGTGCGACCGCACACCATAGAGTGGGTCATCTGTCTTATAAAATGGCAAAATCATTTTTTAGGGGATAAAAGTGCAGGTGTGTGGTTGTGCTCTGATATACAGATGGTCATGTGATGTGATCCAACAAATCAGCAGACATAATTTTTCCTACCCATTTTATAAATATATATATATATATATATATATATATATATATATATATTTATTTATTTATACAATAGGGATGAAGATATATACTATATAATAAAAGCACATAAACTCACCCCGATGTATAACTTCCTTGTGAGGTATCTGGAGTATGATATCTGAAAAAAAAATGCTTCCAGATACATCATCACCCAGATTATCTACTCCAGATATGTCACCTAAAACACTCCCAACTTTAGCAGCAGCAATTTAAACCTCATACAAAACACCTCAGCTTACCTCACTTAAAAGAAACACCAAGTACTCCTCATGCAGCAAACACTGACCAACACAGCAAAGCTAAGGGACCTAAAAAAACAAACAAACATAAATATATTTCAAGAAAAATAAAAACACAAAAAAAATCTACCAAATTAGACAAATAAATGGACTGACAAAGCAATCCGGACATGACAACACCAAGAAATCTGCTATGATACCAAACCTAGAAGTCAAAATATTAGATTTGTGCACCAACTATGAAAATGAACACAGAACCTTTCTTGATCCTGAAGAAGCGCAACAACAAAGACAAAAATACAGAAATGAAAAATGTGAACTTCAACAAGAAACTTATACTGCAGAAACAAATCTAATCAACAAATTCATACAAAGCGCTAAGAATGCTAACCTGAAAAGAAAAACACAATCAGACATCACAAACTTCCAAACATACCTACAAAAGAAAAAAAATATTGCTACACTAATCCATAGAAATACCCCACAAAATAGTCAACTTACTATCACATTATTTCATAACATACAAAAGACGATACAGCAGCCCATATGAACCACTGACTGAGAGGCACCTTAAAATAAAATAAAAATACTAAGTCCCTGACAAAAGAAAATTCCTAAAATGAGGGAGTAATAGAAGCTAAATAAAAAGTACTAAAGGCACAAGGAAAGGAAATCAGCCGATGGCTGCAGATGACATAACAGACAAAATCTTAGAAAAACTATATGCCAAAAGCAGCTTGGATCACACGATCCCCAGTCCCTTCTTAACACTATGTGGGTCACAGTAACCCTATATTTTGGAGTGTGGAGAAGTACAGAAAGCAGAAACCTAAAATGAAGAGACATAAAATTAAACAGACAAATCAAGGTAATATTTTCTGAATACTGCACTGAAAGACAAACGAAAACATGATCAGGGATAAACCCAAAAGATACACGAAAAGTAAAACCAAGAGCATATTAAACTAAAGTGGAAAACAAGTGCCCAGTAATAAACTACATAATACACCGAGCCAGACATCCATAAATCCTACAGGACAATTTACCATTCTTCTTAACAGTAAAATACCAGGTGACTTCCCAAATACCAATAACTTGGTATAAAAATCAGGCATTGGGAATTAATTCAATAAGAAACATAATAGAAAATATAAACAAAGCAGGAATCAAACACCTAAAATGCTTACTAACCATTCCATCCGTAAGCATTTAGTACAAAAAGTGAGTGACCCTGAGTACCTGCTACAGAAATCACACAAATATCTGGTCACAAAAACCTAAAATCTTTAATGATTATTGTCACATAAATTAAAATAAACAAGAAACAACATCAAAGATACTGAGCTCGCACAATAAAACAAATGTGACACCACTGAACCAAAACAAACAGAAAATACTACAAAACTGAATGCAATTATCCAGACAGTGAGAAACCATCAAATTCTAAAGAAACATACACTAAAAACAAATATTCTAATAATGTGTCCAACTTCCTAGGACACGATGACAGCTTACTTCAGCAATACTACCATCAATGCAAAGAATATCACTTTCAACCTGGTACAAGGTAAACCCAAAAATAGTAAACATAGACTAGAGATAAAATACTTTTTACTAACATACTTGTCATTTATACCTACAGGAGACAGAAGAAAGAAAATGGCTTCAAAAAGACTCAGGACAATTGACATAGACAGTGACTGGACTCAGACTAGACAACAAAAGAGAATCACACAAACTACAAAAACCTAAAGAACTATGTGAAATAAAATTAAAGTACTACAAAACCACAAAAATAATATCACACAATACCCCTGCAGGAATAAAGCACAAAAGCACTAAAAATATCACAATAAAAATCACCCTCAAAGAATACAACAGTAAAAGAAATCACCCCAACACAAAATAGATATAAACCTGAATAAAGGTATTGAAAAATATCATGTCCCAAACACATCTTCCTGACCAAAAACAAATGGAGATATATAATAAAAGAATAAAGCAACCTAAAAGTAAATCACAGTATGCCCCAAAAACAAATGAAACAACACAACAGGACGGCACCCAATAGCACACACCGATCCAGATGGCAAAAACAATATCCTGGCAGATAACTTCAAAAGACTGCTAAATCAACAAACCAGAATAATACATGTCACCAACCAGGAAATAAAACTAGAAAAATAATGCCGAAATGCCAAATAACACAAATTAATATATCTGTGAATAGCAATAAAGAACTGCCAGAAACCAGCCAACCAAAATAAAACACATCAAAACAAGGAAGGACACCTCCAAGAAAATGATGAGACACCAAATAAAGGAAAGAAGCAAACTTACTTTCAAAATATACATACTAGGGAACCTATTGTATAAATAGCACACATGGGGCCAGATAGTCAGGAGTAGCACGGGCGCCAACCGTTGTGCTGGACTAGCACCAATTTTCACCTGACTGCAATATTCAAAGGAACATTTAAGCGCTGGCATTAGTGTTACCACTGATGCTAAATTATAATGTATGCAGGAGAGGAATAAGCTCTGAATGCCGGTGCACGGCATATTCAAAATACAGTGCCGCGCTAAGCATTAGTAGCGACTTGTAGCGATAGCTAAATACCACCAACAAAAACTGGTATTACATAGATACATAGATACATAGACAGTGTCGGTAGATAAGGGCCTATGGCCCACCCAGTCTGCCCATTTGAGCTTGTGTTCAGTTTATGTTTTCCTAGAAGTCTGTTGCCCCTTACCCTGACCTCCAGAATTCCTTTATGTCTATCCCATGCATTCTTAATCCTGTGATCATTTCAGCCCCACCACTTCCTCTGGCAGGGTGTTCCACTTGTCCACTGCCCGTTCTGTGAAGAAATTCTTCCTCATGTTTCCTCTGAATCGTCCTCCCTCCAACTTCATCCCATGCCCTCTAGTCCTGGAACATCTTTTTGCTTGAAAATAGTGTATTCCTGCACCCTGTTCCTCCTGTGAGATACTTGTATGTCTCTATCATATCCCCTCTCCTCCTCTCCTCCAGGGAGTACATGTTCAGTTCCTTCAACCTGTCTTCATAGGACTTGTGATGCAATCCATGCACCATCTTTGTTGCCCTCCTCTGAACCTTCTCTACCCTGTCTATGTCCTTACATAGGTATGGTCTCAAGAACTGTACACTGTACTCCAGGTGGGGCCTCACTAGTGTCTTGTATAGTGGAATTATGACCTCCCTTTTCCTGCTGGTGATGCCCCTGCCTATACATCCCAGCATCCTATTTGCTTTACCTGCTGCCTTGTCACACTGTTTCCTACCTTGAGGTCATCAGAGATGATAACCCCAAGATCCCTTTCCTGCTTGTTGCATGCTATATCCTCACCCCCAACTGATATATTGTGCCAGGGTTTTTTGTGCCCCATATGCATTATCTTGCACTTCTTTGCATTGAATTTCAACTGCCAAACCTCTGACCAGTCTTCAAGTTTCTGCAGGTCCCCTTCTCATTCTGTCTACACCTCTGGTGTGTCTACTCTGTTACAGAGCTTTGTGTCATCAGTGAACAGTGAAATTCTGCCTTCTAGGTCCTGTGTAATGTGATGAAGATGTTGAATAGGACTGGTCCCAGCACTGATCACTGTGGTACCCCACTGGTCACTCTTCCCTCTGTGGAGTGAGAGCCATTTATCACCACCCTCTGTGTCCTGCCACCCAGCCAGTTACCTACCCACCACACTACTGTCCTGCCCACACCCATATTCCCAGTTTGTGTAATAGTCTTCTATGTGGCACAGTGTCAAAGGCCTTGCTGAAGTCCAGATAGGCCACGTCCACTGCCCTCCCCTGATCCACCTCCCTAGTGACCCAGTCAAAAATTCAATGAGGTTGGTCTGACATGACCTCCTGGTGAAACCATACTGCCTTGGGTCCTGTAGTCCATTGACAACCAGGTGTTCCACCAATCTCCTTCAGTAGTGCTTCCATGATCTTCCCCACTACAGGTGAGGCTGACTGGTCTGTAGTTCCTGCTTCCTCTTTGTTCCCGCTTTTGTATAAAGGGGACTACATCTGCTGTCCTCCAGTCTTTGGGTACCTCCCTGTTTCCAGTGATCGGCTAAACAGGATAGCCAGAGGTTCAGCCACCACTTCTCTTAGTTCTTTAAGGACCCTGGGGTGCACCCATCTGGCCCCATTGCTTTATCAACTCTTATTACTTCCAGTTCCTTCAGGACCCTTTCTCATGTAAAGGGACTTGTGTCCATTCTGCACCATTCTCACCCTTGTACTCCCTTCAGACCCATTACCTCCTCTTCCTCAGTAAAGACTGAGCAGAAATACCTGTTCAATATGTCAGCTTTACTGTTGTCATCCTCCAAGTGGCCCCCATCCTCCCCTTCAGTCTCACTATCCCTCCTTTGTCTTTCTTTTTTCCTTATGTACCTGTAAAGGTTTTGTCCCTCTACCCACTGATTTTGCAATGTGTTCTGTCTGAGCTTTGGCTTCCTTACTGACCTCCCTGCCTCCTTTGCTTCTCCTGGTACTTCTCCCTATCCCCTTCTGCCTGTGTCTTTTTGTATTGCCTGAATGCAATCTTTTTGGCTTTCACTTTTTGCTACCTCTTTGGAAAACCATAATGGTCTCCTCTTCCTTTTCCTTTTGCTAACCTGCTTAATGCATAATTCTGTTGTTCTTGTAATCCCATTTTAAATACTGCCCACTATTCCTCAACCCCTGATTCCTGTCCCATTCCCTTAATGCCTCTTTCAAGTATCTCCCCATTTCCCCAAAGTCTGCCCCTAAAATCCAGGATATGTGTTTTTGTGGTTTGGTTCTGCTCTTTCTGTGATTTCAAACCACAATGGCTGGTGGTCACTGTTCCTCAGGTGCTCCCCACTGTTACCCCATCACACTGTCCCTGTTTGTGAGCACAAGGTCCAGTATTGCCTTCTGCCGAGTTGGTTCCATTACCAGTTGCTTGAGGAAGGTACCTGAAGGGAGTCCAGGATAAATCTGCTCTAGTTGATGCTGCTGCTGGGATGCTCCAGTCCATGTCTGGAATACTGAAGTCTCCAACCAGTACTACCTCACCCTTGTCTGCCATCCTTTGGATGGCTAGCATCAACTTCCTATCTGTTTCTTCCTCCTGGGCTGGTGGTCTATAGACCACACCTGTGCGGATGGCTGTTCCCATTTTCCTTTCCAGCTTAACCCACAGTATCTCTCCCCATTTTGTTCCTCCTGGATCTCTGTGGCCCTTATGTTATTTTTCACATACAGTGCCACTCCTCCTCCCTTCCTGCCTGCTCTGTCTCTTCTGAATATGTTGTAGCCAGGTATGGCCATCTCCCAGTCGTGGTTATCATTACACCAGGTTTCAGTGATGGCCACAATGTCCAGGTCTGACTACACCATGACAGCCTCCAGATCTTCCATCTTGTTGCTAAGGCTCCTGGCATTTGCACACATGACTTTCCATGATTTGACCTCCCTAGACTGTTTCACTGTTCTACTCCAGCCCCTTCCTTGGTTGTCCTTTATCCCTGGTTCTCCTTGCTGTCTGCCCTTCTGCTGAAATGCAGCAGTGCCCCCTCAACTCCTGACCTCCGTGCAATGTAAAATAAATATTTTCCCTGGTTGTCTAGTGGCCCCTTCAACTCCCGACTGCCATGTAATGTAATACAATAAATATTTTCCCTGGTAGTCTAGTGGTCCCCCCTCAACTCCCAACGCCATATAATGTACAATAAATATTTTCCCTAGTAGTCTAGTTGCCCTCCCGTGCTCGACTCCTGACTGCTGTGTAATGTAAAATAAATATTTTCCCTGGTAGTCTAGTGGTCCCCCACAGCATGACTCCCGACCTCTGTATGATGTACAATAAATATTTTTCCTGGTAGTCTAGTGGCCCCCGCTTGACTCCCGACCTCCAGTATGATGTAAACATAAATATTTGCCCTGTTGGTCTACTGGTCCCCACCCCAAGCTCGACTCCGACCTCCATTGAAAATGAATCATGACTTGTCCCTGGTAGCCTAGTGGTCCCCCACCCAGCAGTGACTCCACCACCCATCCGAATCTGACCTCCTATGAACTGAGCCACAACTGGCTCAGCCCTCCTTTCACCTCCCGGCCGGCCACCGACTGAGGTATGAATGAGCGTCAGGAGTCATGCTGGAGGGGGGGGAACCTCAGACTATCAGGGAAAATATTTACATTACTTCATCACGGAGGTCAGGAGTCATGCTGGAGGCCACTAGACTACCAGGGAAAATATTTATTTTACATTACATGAAGGTCAGAGTCGAGCGTAAACAGGATTCAACAGGAAAAGTATTTATTTACATTACACGATGGTCAGGAGTTGAACACGGAAGGGGGACCACTAGACTACCAGGGAAAGTATTTATTTTACTTTACACGGTGGTCGGGAGTCGAGCACGGGGCACTAGACTACCAGGGAAAATATTTATTGTACATCATACAGAGGTTGGAAGTCATTCTGGGGGGTGGGGACCACTATACTACCAGGGAAAATATTTAATTTACAGTCACGAAGGTTGGGATTCATGTTGGGGGTGGGAGGCCACTAGACTACCAGGGAACATTATGTATTTTACAGTACATGGGAGTCGTGCTGGGTGGGGGACCACTAGACTACCAAAGTTTACAGTGAATTGTGGTGCTACTGAGGATCGGGGAGCATGCTGGAGGGAGGCACTAGCCTGTCAGGGTGTAACAGGCACACAATGGAACAGGGACCATGATGGCAGAAAAGGACTGCCTGTCCCAGCCAGACTGCCTCTGTTCCTATCTACTGGATATGCTGCATATCCTAGTTTCTAGTGACCCTACTGCCTATGGTCACCTGCCCACCAGGTTTGCCTTATGCCTGCCCATGCATTGCATCCCCCACTATTTCACCCACTACTATACTGGGATACTTATGTTGTTGGGAGGCATCCTTCAGGGCATGTATGGCCACTGGCAGTGTGTCTGTGTTTAGCTATTGATCTGTATATGATATATATGTGTGTGTGTGTATATATATATATATATATATATATATATATATATATATATACACACACACCTACACACACACACATATATCTGGGTCCTGCTTGCACAGCTGCATGGTTGTGCTGTATGCACTGACTGTGCCTGGCAACACACAGTTCCTGCTGCTTCAGCCTGTACTTCTATTATGACCAACAGGGATGCTGTGGGCATGCCTTGGCCTGCAGCATCCAGCCTGTACTTCCATTCTGACCAAAATGGGGAGCTTTGTGCTCTATGCAGTAGCACCGGCAAACTGCATGGTAATGTATGCTAAGCAGCACCTAATGAGATGCAAATATACCTGTTTGCCCATGGATTACCTAAATAGGCTCATTTGCATGGGAGCTTTGAATATAGCTCCCATTTGCCCCAAACTAACCAGTTTGCACCGGGCCTAATGTGTGGGCACTGTGCAATCAGGTTAGCCAGACAACCTTACTTCAACATAGCACAGTTCTGCAGTCTGTGGCTCACATTATTGTTTGCAGTCATGCCTCTCCATTGTCCCTGATTTTACCTCACAATTTTGCTCTGTCCCTCCTAAAAATTTTGCTGAACAAACAGTGGGGGTTATAGCATAAACTAATGTCAAACATTAACGTTACAGATGTGTTCTTCCTTAGAAAATGCATTTTACACTAAACCACTTATTCTACCAGCTTCCTGAGTGGATATCACCAATTTTCAGATGTGTCCCTGATTTTTAAGCCTTGTCCTGATTTATATACGCAGGGGTTGGGAGGTGTGTTTGCAGTAGATGTGAGACATCTCTGCAATAACACCAATGTTCTACTTGCAACACTGGCTTGCTACAGAGTCTAACGAGCTGCAGCTCGGTTGCAGTTTCACTTCCTATTTGCTATATTCAGTGCTGTCTTATTCCTGGGCTATTTTTGCCCAGCACTCGAGACCAGTTTGCCCGGCTTCCTTAGACTGCTATATTCAGCAGGATTAGAACTGGCTATTTCCTTTGAATATAGCTTGCTTTGTGCTCTGAGCTAAGTTTGCCCTCTAGGCAGTGCTAATTTAGCCCAGGGCAAAGTTTTGAATATCTGGCCCATGATGTGACTTGTGGATCGTGAAATATTAGCATTCGTGAAAGTAAGAGTGATAATATCACTCATGGCTTTGCCACTCTTGATATTATCACTGTTTACTCTGCACTCATGCTAATATTTCATGTATCCTAATTACTCATCATGTATCCTACATATATATATATGTGTATGTATATATATATATATATATATATATATCTATATTAGAGGCAAACTACATTTAATGCATTAGTTAGGGTTGTTCCACAGTGACAAAAGTGAGGAAATTCTGTGTTAGGGTTGAAACCCCCTTGGACCCCCACCCACCCCCAACCGGCATTGGGGTGTGCATTGGGTCATCAGCCTAACTCTCACCCCATCACATGTGTAAAGCAGCAGAAGTATAGGAGAATGGGGTGAGAGTTGGGACCAGACCCAATGCACACCCCAGTGCCAGTTGGGGAGTGGGTGGGGGTTCAAGGGTTTTAACCTAACACCAAATTTCCTCACTTTTGTCACTGTGGAACAACCCAACTAATGCATTTAATGGAGTTTTTGCCTCTAATTTCCTTCTTTTGAGAATGATAATGAGAAATAGTGAATGGTAATGCAGCGAGAGTCGAGGGCCCTTTGGGCCCCATGCTCCCACCACGTGATGTCTTGTGGCATAGTAACAGGAACAGCAACACAAAACAGAAGCGCTAACAGTAGCGCACATGGTAATGCAAACACGAATGAGAACAGAAGAGTGCTTACGGTGGCGCATGCAGGAACGGTCTGCCACGTGATGTGTTGTCACATAGTAACATGGTGCCTGCAAATGGAAATGTCAGTGGGCATGGTGTTGCAAAGTTAAGCAGAAAGAGAAACAGTACTGTAGACACAAATGGGAAAAATAACAGAAACACAAGCGCAAATGAAAGCGCAAAGGATACGCACATGGTGGTGTAGATGTCAACGGTAAGTGAAACTGGTATGGAACCGCAAGTGGAAAGGGCAATGGTAACAGTAATGTGAGCGCACAGGCTGATTTTCCCCAAAAGCTGCATAGAGAAAGACAATGAGTACAAAGAATTGATGCATGATAATGGGTATCGGAGCAGAAAATGAGGACTTGAATACTAAATAGGTTATATCTCAGGAACCGTCTGACGTGAAAAAAAACTTTAAAAGTCATATGATTTACGACTGTCCTGGCTAGTTTTGTACTTATCCCTAGTAGGGGGTAAGCATTTTCTGACGAAAAGTCTGTATCTACTTTCCGTTCCAAGATCACGGCCCTGAAAGGAGCGCAGCCGTAATGTTATCCTATGGCAAAAAGAGATGTTCAAGTGCCTCCCTGTAATATTTTTCATCAAACCACTGACAGGCACATCCGTGGGCTGTTGGCTGTCTTCCTCCAAATTTCAGAATAAAAGACCAAACCGTTATTTTGCAGCGGGTGCCACAGGATTCCTGTAATGCATTGGGTGCCGTAATGTTATCCTATGGGAAAAACGTCAACTTTGGAGTGCCATAACTTTGCTGCCGTGTAATATTTTTCAACACAACACTGAAAGGCACATCTGTGAGATGTTGGCTGCATTCCCCAAAATTTCAGCCCAAAACTCCCAACTGTTCTTTTGCAGTGGGGTAGCAAAAGAATGCTGTCATTTCCCACAGCCTAGAAAAGTGCTGTCACAATTTGCAGCTTTCACAAAAATTTGTGACACTTTCATGAAATGAAAGTACTTTATGAAAGTACTTTTCCAGAAATTTTAAAGCATATTTCTGGGGTGTTTACCCCAAAATAAAGACATGGCTAACATCCTCAGGGCCGACTAGGTGAATACAAAAGAATTAGGTTGCTAGAGGGTCCCAAATTTAAATGGCAAGCATTTTTCTGATCACTAACTGAAAACAAGATGGTGGATTTGAGAAAGTAAGAGGGCCATTTGCGAAAGTAAAATGCATTTGCGACACTGTCGAACTTTTTGTTAACTTTTCCCATTGACTTATAATGAAATAGTTTTTGAATAACTTTTGAACCGTTTAATATTTTTCATGAAATCTTCAAAGGCACATGGGGACCCGGCCGCATGTTCCCTGAAGATTTCAGGCTAATCCAGCGCAAACGTGCGACCTGTAGTAAATAGAACCGAGAATTCTAAAAGAAGCGTAAACGCACGGTGCAGATCACGTTCATAACTCTGCAGCCGTGTATCCCACTGGTACAAAACTTGGCAGATCCCAAGGCATGTAGCTCTTAATTGCATATTCTAAATTCAGACAAATCCGTCAAATGGTTGCAAGTATTATGGTGCAAAATTTTGGGTTTAACATGTAAATGGCTCCTCAACACTAACTATGGCAGCACAGTAGTGCTACCATAGTTAGAGTTGAGAACTTTCTCCTAATTGGTAGCACGTATCGATTCGGATACACAGCTGCGGAGTTAAGCGTGATTCTGCGCGTGCATTCAGTCGCGCACCTACAGGTAGCACAGTTTCGCGCGACCCAAAATCTTCAGGAACGGCGCTCTGGGTCTCCGATGTACCTTTCAAAGATTTCATGAAAAATATTAAAAGGTTCAAAAGTTATTCAAAACAATTTCCCATTATAAGTCAATGGAAAAGTTAACAAAAGTTCGACAGTGTCGCAAATGCACTTTTATAGTCGCAAATGGCCCTTTACTGTCGCAAATCTGCCATTTTGTTTTCAGTTAGTGATAAGAAATGCTTGGTATTTAAAATTGAGACCCTTTAGCAACCCAAATTCTTTGTATTCACCTAGTCGGGCCCTGAGGATGCTAGTCATGTCTTTTACTTTGGAGTAAAACAGCCCAGAAATGTGTTTTAAGATTTCTGAAAAGTATTTCTCAAAGTAGTGTCGCACTCACGAAAGTGTCACAAATTTTTGCTAACACTTTGCAAATCTCGAGACTGCTTTATGACACTATGCCCAAAATAACAGTAATTTTTGGCACCCCTCTGCAAAAGAATGATTTGGAGTTTGGGCTGAAATTTGAGGGAACACAGCCAACATCTCATAGATGTGCCTTTCAGTGTTTTGTTGAAAATATATTACATGGTGGCAAAATTACGATACTCAAAGTTGATGCTTTTCCCATAGGATAACATTACGTCAGTATGGCCATTGCAGCAATCATTTGGCACCCTGCTGTAAAATAACGGTTTGGTCTTTTGGGCTGAAATTTACAGGAAACACAACCAACATCCCACAGATGTCCTTTCAGTAGTTTGGTGAAAAATATTACAGGAGGCAAAATTATGGCAGTCCGAACTTCTGTTTTTCCCATAGGATAACATTATGGCATCTCGGCGCCTTTCCAGGCCCGTATCTCGTAAACAGTGTGAGATACAGAACTCTTTGTCAAAATTTCTTAGCCTCGGTGACAGGGGCTAAGTACAAACTAGCCAGGAAAGTGATAATTTATATGACTTTTACATTTTTTCTATGTCGTACGGTTACTAAGATATAAGCAATTTACTATTCCAAGTCCTCATTTTGTGTTCTGACAGTCATTATTTTGCATACATTCTTTGTACTCACTGTCTTTATCTATACAGCTTTTGGGTAAAACCAACCTGTTAGCACATTACTGTTACCATTACCGTTTCTGCTTGCGGTTCCGTACCCATTTCACTTACCGTTCATGTTTCGCTACCATGTGCATTACCCTTTGTGTTTTCATTTGCAGTTATGCGTTTGCGTTGTTTTTAACATTTCTGTCTACAGTACTGTTTCTCTTTCTGTTTTGCTTTGCGTCACCATGTATATTCACGATTTGCGTTTGCAGGCACAATGTTACTATGTGACAAGACATCACGTGGTAGACCCCACACTCCTGCCGCTGCATTATGTGGGAAGTGTGGGCCCAAAGGGCCTGCACTCCGCCACTGCATTACATTCACTATTTCTCATTATCATTCTCAAAAAGGAAATTAGAGGCAAAAACTCTGTTTAATGCATCAGTTAGGGTTGTTCACAGCAGCAAAAGTGAGGAAATTCGATGTTAGGGTTGAAACCCCCTTGCACCCTCAGCCCACCCCAACTGGAATCGGGGTGTGCATTGGGATCATCGGTCCTGACTATCACCCCATTCTCCTATTCCTCAGCTTCTTTCCACATGTGATGAGGGTGACACTTGGGCGATGACCCCAATGCACACCCGATTCCAGTTGGGGGTGAGGCGGAGGGTGCAAAGGGGTTTCAACCCTAACATTGCATTCCTCACTTTTGTTGCTGTGAACAACCCTAACTGATGCATTAAACTGAGTTTTTGCCTCTAATTTATAAATATATATATACACACACACACATAAATCTCTCTCTCCCTATATATATATATATATATATATACATACATATATGCACACACACACACATACACAAATTGCACATACCCCAATAATGCAAACCATCATGGGAAGCATATGTAAATGCCAATGAATTCATTTGTACTGGCCCAACTTTAAGCAAAATTGTATGGAGCCAGAAGACTTCACAATATAATCAGCAAAGGCTGAGACCAGCCGACACAGACATGTGTTTCATCCTTATTTGGACTCATCGTTGTGCTGTATCTGTATCTAACCCCAGGGAGAGGGATCCAGCCTATATAGGATCATTTGGGTCATGGGCAGCCCAAAGTAGAGAGACAAGAACTACAAAAGTACCCCAGAGCAAATGCACTGGGGCATGGGATATCCCAGAGGATATTGGCCGTAGAGACAAATTTTAAAGAAAACACAAATTGCAAATACCCCAATAATGCAAAGCATCATGGGAAGCATATGCAAATGTCCATGAATTAATTTGGACTGGTTCAACTTTAAAAAAATGTATGGTGCCATATATATATACATATATATATATATATATATATATATATGATAGTGGTGCAGTCACGCCACTATAGTTAGGGTTCAGGTCACTTACATACTAAAGTCAAAAGTTTGGGCTTTAATAAATTTGGAATATGCAGTGGGGCATGATAGATTTTTGATCTGTCAAATTGCATTTCAGTCAGACTTACAGTCTTTGCATACGAAAATGCTGAAAAATGAAAAATTATCCGTTTTTGGAGGCAGCTTTTGGGATTTTGGACATGGCCATTGTGTGGCATGCTGCTCTGTGAGATAGCTCATTTGAAAGGGCTTTCATGGCTGAACATTCCACTTTTTGTTTAGTGAAAAAATATTAAGGCATTCAAAAGTTATGCCACTATCAATGGGAAAATTTATATGTATGTTTTGTGAACAAAGAATGGGGTTCAGGCCTGTTCGTCCCGCCTGGCGATCAAGAATTTGCAGCCTCATGGTTCAAGAATCTTTGCCCCTGAGGATTTTAAAATTCTTTGATCGTGAGGTCTGCCATCTTGTTTTCGATTTTACGATCATAAAAACACAAATATCTTGGCTCAGGGTCACTTGTGAGTAAAACTTGGATGGGTTTTACTCAGAGGACTCCGATCTATCGAAACCATGCCTTTGGTTTTATAGAAAATTGGTCCAAAAATAGAGTTTTGAGCCTTTACAATCTTCATTCATGGCTCGCTAACGATCTTTGATAGTGAGCCTGCAAGTTCTTGGATAGCTAGATTCTTTTGATTGCAATCATGCATTACCAGCGAGAGACGAGATAGCCAGATTTTAAAGTAAATTTTTTCAGCCGGGTGCCTAGAAAGTTATATGAGGGTGGATTTTCCTCAGGGGACTTCGTTCTGCCCATCTGAATAAAAAGAAATAAGTTTTCAATATCCCTGGTAGTCTAATGTGCCCCCAATCATGATAACATATATAACTGTCTCTGTCTCCATGGTAGTCTAGTGGCCCCTCCAATCTATATTTTATTAATATTGGTTTATTTTATCCCTGGTAGTCTAGTGCCCCAATGTGTATTTGATTAATATTTGTTTTCATATCTCTGGTGATCTATGCTTCGATCTGTATGTAATTACTATTATTCTTCATATCCATGGTAGTTTAGTGGCCCCCATCATAATAAAATAGATAATCATTTACCATTACCGGGTAGTCTAGTGGCCCCACACCCCACCCAGCCATGCCAATCCACCCAGCACCCCTCACCCTTCCCCACCTCAGAAATTATTTTAGAGCACCTCTTTGCATTTGCACTTGTAATAGACACAGATGGTGGCTGGCCATGGAGGTGAGAGGTGAGCTGTGCCAGGTACTGGCTGGGGAATAGTGGGGTGCTGGGTGGGCTAGCATGACTGGGTGGGAGCACTAGACTACCAGGTAATGGAAATGATTATCTATTTTATTATGATGGGGGCACTAGACTACCAGGGAAATGAAGAATAATAGTAATTACATATAGATCGGGGCCACTAGACTACCAGGGAAATAAAAACAAATATTAATCAAATACACATTGAGGGGTGCACTAGACTACCAGGGATAAAAGAACCAATATTAATAAAATACAGATTGGGGGCCACTAGACTACCATGGAGACAGAGATCATTATATATGTTATTATGATTGGGGGCTGGTAGACTACCAGGGTTATTAAAACATATTTATTTTTTATTCAGATGGGCAGAGCGAAGCCCGTGGAAAGAAACCCACCTTCATATAACTTTTTAGGGCACCTTACAGCAAATCTATTTAAAATTTGGCCATCTCTTCCCTCCCTCTTTGTTCATGAGCGAGCAATTTCTTTGATCATGAGCCTGCAAATTCTTTGAGTGAGAGATTCTTTGATTGCGATTATGCATCATGAATGAGGGACAAGATGGCCAGATAAAAAATAAATTTTCTCTGCTCAGGGGTCTCCTAGTAAGACAAATGGGGTGCGTTTTACTCAGGGGCTTCATTCTGACAAACCATGGTGGTAGTTTACCACAATTCATTGAATTTTTAAATTAGAACAGTTTTAATTCTTTGTTCATGAGCCTGCAAATTCTTTGATCATGAGATTCTTGATCGCCATCTTTGATTGTGAGATAGGGACAAGATCGTCAGATTTCTTATACTTGCAATAGATAGGGACATTTTAGCAATCTTTAAGATTGAATATCTAGGAAGCAGGTTTGGTCTTTTTACTTGAAATTCGGAGGTGTTTATGGCATGTCCTGTAGATGTGAATTATGGTGTTTAAGTGTCAGAAAAATGTTTCATGTTGCGGACAGTGTTTTGGATTCTGCTGGTGGATTGAAATTGATAGGGTGCCTATCCTTAGTGTCATGGATGTAATTTTTAGATGTTGTGTGTGTTAAATGTCAACAGGTGCGGAACTGTGAAACTCTGACAAATGAAAATTTAAAATTTTAACATGTTATTTCTTGGATACGGTTTGGTCTTTTACTTGAAATTTGGAAGGTGTTGGGCATGTCCTGTAGATGTCAAAAGTGGTGTTTATATGTTGGACAATATATTTTTGCAGAGATATTACATGCGCACTTTATGTTTTGTGAACAGAGTTTTCTATTGCTCTACTAGATTAACATTTGCTTGGTGGATGACTTTGCTATTGTCAATGTACTTTTTAGTCAATGGGTGCGTAATGTGGCCGAGACTTACAAATTGGTGGGGCGTGGGGCCGAACCTGCTCCAACATCTTATAACATTCTACTTTTCTGTTCTTTCTTAAAAGTAAGGCAATTCTATGCAAATAACTTTGTTAATGCATCAGTTGAGGTTCTTCTACACCTAAAAAGCAATGAAATTCAATTTTAGGGTTCCCACCTCTTACACCCAACCCCAGCCGCACCCAACAACAGGCATCGTGGTGTGCGTTGGGGTCATCAGCCTTAACTCTCACCCCATTGTCTACACTGCACCACCTCAGCTTGTTTATGTATGGGATGGGGTGAGAGTTAGGAGGCTGACTGACTAGCATACACCTATTGGTGGGGAGCCGACTGGGAGTGGTGTGCAAGTGGGAACCCTAAAATCAAATTTCCTCACTTTTTGCTGTAGAAGAACCTAACTGATTCATTAATAAAGTTTTGCATAGAATATCTATATCTATATCTATATCTATATCTATATCTATATCTATATCTATACATATGTCTATATATCTAGATATATATATTTATACAACGTATGTTGTCAGATAAATGAGAGTATAAAACATGATATCTCACATGGGCCGTGAAGATAACATTGTTATCTTCATGTTCCTATCGTCATATGTTATCTCACGTTCCTATCGTCATATCGAAACTTATCTGGTTGATCCTGCCACTCTGAGTACTTTCACTTTCCCTAGAATTGTAGCGTGACCGGCGCTATAGACAGTGACGATTTGTACATTGGTAAATGTTTTTAGAATGTGCCCAGTACAGTAAGTTAAATTTCCTGTAATTTTTTCTGTACTTGGTTGTAAAAACTTCAAACTGCACACAGAGTGCAGCAGTGACCGAGCGGCGGCTTTTCAACAGTAAAATGAGCCGCGGCCTTTCATGCTTCATTTACTGTTAACCCATTTCAGATGCACTCTGTGGTAGCTTTTAATGAACTACAGAAAAATTACAGGAAACTGGACTCAGGGCACATTCTAAGAAACGTTGCAATGTACAAATCGTCATCTATAATGAATAAATAAATTCTAGAAATGAGGCTCTCAAGTGAATCATCAAAATAACTCAATAAATGTCACTTTTCCCAAAATAATAGCAGGATCAACCAGATATTTTACTAACTTTAAACTGACAGCATCAACCAGATATTTAAAACCCTATATAATCTATTATGTTGGGGAAGCATGTGGAGCCCTGTGTGTGTGTGGGGGGGCATGGCATGATAAACCAGATAATGCTTCTTAAAACTAACCATAAATAGCAGAATCCACCAAATATTTCTTAAGCAATAAATGACATCTGCTGTTTTGGCAGCGTTTCTGTAAAGGGGGTTGTATTGCTAGGGCCATCACCTTTATGTCACCCATTGCATTGAGAGGGCACATAGTGAGTTGTGTTGGGGGGCAGGGCAAAGCATACATTGTATAAACCGAATATGACATGGCCCGACTGGAGATATCATATTTATCTTCACTCGAGGCCAGTGACATCAAGATATCTCACTCGTGGCTTCGCCACTCGTGAGATATCATGATATCACTGGCCTCTCATGAAGATAAATATGATATCTTCAATCAGCCATGTCATATCCTATATATATATATATATATATATATATATATATCTATATCTATATATACATATGCCATACCTGTGAGGATAAAAAGGCAAATATTTTCGATATTCTCGGGTGGTCAGACCTACAGTGAGGATATCACATTTATCCTCACTGTAAGTAAATGGATCCACAGAGTAGGTAGAGATTGGCTCATTTGGAACTCATTTGCATATTCAGCGCAGTAGCAGTAGTAACTGTGTTCAAATGCGAAGAACTTTAAAACGAAAAATGATACCATGGTACTGTGAGCAAGAAAGTTGTTCAGCACAAAAGTATCTAAAAATGAGTGGTGATTTATTTATAG
The DNA here is from genome assembly GCA_016271365.2 of Neoceratodus forsteri. Lineage (NCBI taxonomy): Eukaryota > Metazoa > Chordata > Ceratodontiformes > Ceratodontidae > Neoceratodus > Neoceratodus forsteri. The sequence continues at coordinate 425,439,861 of CM057451.1, forward strand.
GTAACTTTTTTATATAATTAACTAAAAACAATAAAAAGTGAATTTTTTCATTTTTTTGATGAACAAATGTAAATAACTTTAAAATGTAAAATGATAGCATGGTACTGTGAGAACAAAAGTTATTCAGCACAAAAATATCTACAAAATGAGTGGTGTTTTATTTATGACTAACTTATTTTTATATAATAAACAAAAAACACCACAGAAAATGCTATTTTGTTTTACTTTTCAACAAACAAATGTGAATAACTTTAAAATGAAAAATGATAGCATGGTACTATGAGCATCACATAAATATCTACAAAATGAGTGGCGTTTCATTGATATATACCTTTTAGTTTTTTTATAATTAGCAAAGAAACTTCAGAAAATTAAATTTTTCACTTTCTGCAACAAACAAATGCATATAACTTTAAAATGAAAAATAATAGCATGGTACTTTGTGAAAAAAGTTGATCAGGATAAAAATACCTACAAGATGAGTGGTGTTTCATTTATAGATTTCTTTTAGATTTTTATAATCGGCAAAAATGGCAGAATTTACTTTTTCACTTTTTGGAGTATGGCATAAATCGAATAGGCAACCCCGACTGGAAATACTGTCGATATTTTTGTTCTCATGTCAGTTGACCCAATAACGCCACTCATGATGTTATCAGGTCAATTGGCACTTGAACAAAAATATCGACAATATTTCCAGTAGGGATGATTGTGTATATATATATATATATATATATATATAGAATAATTGTGAATCAAAATCCATTGCATAAATCCATTTATCTGCACATACTTTATGTGTGATTCATCTTAGCACTCACAATTTATCCCATGTATGTGGGATAAATGCTAGCTATCAATCAAAACCCCTGCCAGCACTACTTCTCCAGCTTAACCACAGTGAATCTAGCAAGAACAGCCACCAGAAAAGTGCCAGTTAGATCCCACTCCCTTCCTTCTTTATGAAATCTATCCCATTATTTCTTCTTTTGTTTACAGTTACACAATCCACCTCAAGCTCCTAAAGCTTTTAACAAACCCACTCACACATCCACAAAACACTCCCACCACAGAAAGAGCACACTATCTATTTTCTCCCCACCTCACTGCATTCTTCCCTTAGCTGCCCTCTCAGTCAAAACATTTTCTTTGCCCCTCAGTTGTTACTGCATATGCAGTAATATCATAACAAAAAAGATGTTTTATTTTATTTCTTACAAATTTCTCTTAGTACTCTTCTGATCTCCCAGACTACTTGCCTCCTTGTTCGCTCAACAGCCCTCTCACTTCCCTAGTGCTACACTCTCTGATAATGTACTGGCAAAGAAAAACATTAAAATCATAAAGAAAGAACAGTCCCTCTCTTTACATAATGGACGTTACTCTGTAATCCACTCACCGCTGACACCATCTCCCTACCTGTACCCCATCTCCTGTTTTCCCATCCACTGAAAGGACTGTCTCTTCTTTGCAGCTCACATTTCCTAGGGTCATGCTTCTCCAGCTTTACTTGACATGCCTCGCTGCAACTTAAAAACTGCATACTTTAAAAAGAAGGATAAATAATAGGCACTGAACTTGCAGGCAAATCTGTCTCCATCACTAATAAGAGACAGACCCACCATGTTTTCCAAATTCTGTAGCCTGCCCACATAAAAAAAAAGTCCAATCAAACTACTCCAACAACAAGGAAGTTCAACCCACTTGAAAAAATAAATTGGGCAATTTAATAATAAAAAAAACACAAACAATAAAAAATTAACATCATGAAAAATGCAGGCCTATTGCATAAATGCAACACATGATGACCAGCTGCTGGATAACTGATTTATATGAACTTGCCTCAAGTGATCTCAGGGAACTTCTTGTGGCTCCACTATGCTATGCACAAATAAGGTTACCTGAGGTCACTCTTAGCTCATTCAGATAAATCAATTATCCAGCAGCTGACCATCATGTATTTTATATATATATATATATATATATATATATATATACACACACACACTATATATATATATATGTATATTATGGTAGCACTGTACTGCTACCATGGTTAGGATTGAGTAGCACTTTTAAGGTTAAAGGGTGAAATTTTCACCTTAATAACTTCTCCACGATTTAACAGATTTACCTGAACTTTGGCTGACATGGTTCAGCGGTGGTAGATCTTAGGATCTGCCAGCTTTTGTACTAGTCAAATATACAGCTGCGAGATTATAGCAACAACCAAAAGCGCAATTACGTTTTTGTGAAATCTTTGCTCTCACCTACAGGTCACATGGTTTTGCAAGACTGGTCCAAAACTTTGGGGAACATGTGTCTGGGGTCCCCAATGTGACTTTGAAGATTTTGTGAAAAATATTGAATGGTTCAAAGTTATTCAAAAACAAGTTCCCATTATAAGTCAATGGGAAAAGTTAACAAAAGTTTGAAAGTGTCACAAATGCACTTTTAGTGTCACAAATGGCCCTAATAGTTTTGCAAATCTGCCATTTTGTTTTCAGTTACTGATCAGAAAACTGATTGGCATTTAAAATTGGGACTCCATAGGACACAAGTTCTCTGTGTTCACCTAGTCGGACACTGAGGATGCTAGTCAGAGCCTTTATTTTGGGTTAAACACCCAGAAATATGTTTTGAATTTCTGAAAACTGTAGTGTTGCAAAGTAGTGTCGCACTTGTGACACTTTGGCAAATTTTGTGAAAAGTGTGTAACTGCGAAATACTTTTTCAGACTATAGCAAAATGGCAGAATTCTTTGCCATCCTGCTGCGAAAGAATGGTTTGGTCTTTTCAGCTGAAATATGGAGGAAGACAGCCAACATCTCACAGATGTGCCATTTGGTGGTTTGGTGAAAAAATATTGTACGGATGCAAAGATACGGTACTCCAAAGTTGGCATTTTCCCCATAGACTAACATGGTGGCGTCCGCCCGCAGCTTAGGAGCTCATATCTCAGAAATTGTGCAAAATCACGGAATTTTCATCACGACAATGCTTCGCCTATGACTACACAGTCACGAAAACATAGCCAGGAAAATCATGATTTATGTGAATTTTTTTTCCTACATTATACGGTTCCTGAGATAAAAGCAATTTAGTCTTCCAACAGCTAATTTTCTGCTCTGAGGTCCATTATTATGCATACATTCTTTGTACACACTGTGTTTCTCTATGCAGCTGTTGGGCAAAAACAGGGTGTGCGCTTATGTTACTAGTGTTGCCACCTTTGGATGGGGCAAAATCCAGATCCTAAGCTCCGCCCCTAGCCCCACCTTTTTATGACTCATCATGCATTGTTTCTCCCAGAAGGCCATCTGTTATATCAATAAAAGACAAGATGCAATGGAAAAGATTAGGTTAAGTAAGTGCTAATGGTGTTAATGGCCATACTTTACACCTCCCAGGCTGACTGCTTTCACAAACAAAGGGTTATATTGACAACAGAACTTGTTTGTAAGCTGGCCATGCAGCTGAAACAATGAATAATATGACAACATTTGTTTTAAAAGTATGAGCACTCAAAATGGCTCAAAAACGTGACCAGCACACAGCAAAACCGGATTACCCTGATAGGGACCCAGAAAACCTGATCACCAGGTAAAAACCTGACAGGTGGCAACCCTAACGTTACTGTTACATTTAGCGCTACCACTTGTGTTTCTGTACCCATTTGCAATACTCTTTCCCATGTACGCCACCGTGTGCATTACCCTTATGCTCATTTACGCTGCATTTGCATTACTGTTAACAATTGCATTTCCACTACTGTTTGTGTTTGCGTTTTGGTTTCCATCACCATGCAATCGCCATTTACATTATTGGCAGCCCTTTCGTTTGTGTTTGTCTTTTGTTTTGCATCTTCGTTGCTGTTACTGTTACCATGTTACCATTTGTGTTACTGTACCGGTGTGCATTATGGTTTACGTTTCCATATGCGCTTGCATTTTCTTTACGTTTCTGTTTCCTTTGCCATTATTGTTGCTGTTACCATTACCATTTGCATTTACAGTTATGTACTGTGCCCATGCGCATTCCGGTTTGCATTTCCATACGTGGTTCTGTTCCCATTTCTGTTTCTGTTTCCTTTGGAGTTATTCTTTGTGTTAACTTTACCATTTGCATTTACAGTTGTGGTACTGTGCCTGTTCATGTTACAGTTTACGTTAACATGCGTGCTTGAGTTCAGCGTTCTGTTTCTGTTCCTTTGGCATTCTTTTGCTGTAACACTTAACATTTGTGTTTAAAATACCACTGCCGTCACTGTGCGCATTACCAGTTGCATTTCGTATGTGCTTGCATGTCCGTTTGCATCTCTGTTTGCTTCAGTGTCACTTTGCACTTCGTTTCTGTTAACATTTACTTTACCATTTACTTTGCATTACCATGGCGTAACTGTTGGCGCTTGCATTTGCATTGCTGTTCCTGTTACTATATGGCAAGACATCACATGGCAGGAGCATGGGGCCCGCATTACATTCACTATTTATCATCCTCATTATCAAAAGAAGGAAATGAGGCAAAAAACTCTATTTTATGCATCAGTTAGGGTTGTTCCACAGTGACAAAAGCGGAAATTCAGTGTGAATTGAAAGCCCCCTTACCCCAGTCCACCCAGCCCGGCATCGGGATGCCGTTGGGAGTTGCCGGTCCTAACTGTCTACCATTCTCCTACACCTCAGCTTCTTTACACATGTGATGGGGTGAGAGTTAGCTAATGACCCCAACACGCCCCTGATGCTGGTTTTGGGGAGGGGCTGGGGGTTCAAGGGGGCTTCAACTCCAACACTGAATTTCCTAGCTTTTGTTGCTGTGGAACAGCCCTAACTGATGCATTAAACATAGTTTTTTTGCTATATTATGTATATATATATATATATATATTTGTATGTATGTTATGCAATGGGTCTAATTGAAATATCGGGAATGTAGTTTGACCTTATGACCTCATGAGTGGCAGTGCCATGAGTGAGGTCAAAAGGTCAAATTGCACAAAGAGAAATATCATGATATTTCCATTAGACTCATTGCATATCCCATTTATAGAATGCCTAATTACTTTTTTCTTTTTGATGTTGCTTAATTTATGTATATATATATATATATATAGAGAGAGAGAGAGAGAGAGAGATATCTATATATTATTTTCTCCCATGGTGTTCTCTCTCTATTTCCAGTACGAGGATGCTAGCACAGTTTCTAGGGTCACTATGTGCTGTTCTTGCCAACATGGCACTTAATTGGCTACTGTTTTGTGTGTGAAGGATGAGCAGGATTATGAAACATGGTGTGGAGATCCTGCTTACTGATGGTGCCAGTTTGCATTACGGTAGTTTCTTTTTAATGTTCTATTTTGTTGGTTGGTCCCATTTTTATTTTTAAAGTGATCTCTATCTGGCTGATCCTGCCTTTTGTTCATAGATTTTTTGGGCTATGGAGTATGTCTTTGCCAGATACCGAGGTATGGAGTGGATGTTGGAGCTGGGAAGAGAGGATGGTATTGACTGCCCAGCATTGTTTTTGTGCCCTTTTGTAGTACTGTTTTGTTTAGTTTTTTTTTCTTATGGAGGTTGCAAGAAAGAGAAAAAATTAACCTCGCATTAGCAATGTCTCTTTCATAATGATGAGGTTCTGCATTGCAGATGGTTAGTAAGTGAATGAATTGGGAGTGTACATAGAGGGTGAGTGCTGTTTGCCTATAGTTTATGCTGGTTTTCAAGCTAAGGCAGATAGTGCCTCTGGTGACCTCTTGTGTGGGTAAATGATATACAGTGAGGATAAATGTGAAATCCTCACTGCAGGTTTCAGGACCCTGCAAATAGTGAAAATATTTCCTGGAATTTATCCACACTGGTATTATATATATATATATATATATATATATATATATATATATATATATATATATATATATATATATATAACCCTGTTACCGGGGTTACTAGAATCCCAGTTAGACCTAGTGGCAGGCAGAAGTAGCTGTAGAAATTTCAGTTAAATGGATTTCCACTGTCTCACCCTGTTCTCAGTCTCAGTTGAGACTGAGGGATGACATAATTTTAGAACTGTCTCCAGCTGCCCAAGCCCCATTGGAATTTTGCAGCTAGGGAAGTTAGGATAGAATGTTGGGAATTTGAAGTCAGTCTGCAGTAGTTCAGTAGTGGGCTCAGTGGAGTGGAGAGGTGTGCTGCAGCTGCAGGCCCTCAGAGCCCTTAGCTCTGTCAGAGAGCTACCTGTCCTTTAGGGTGTGTGTCCTCACCAGAAGAGGAACACCCAAAGTACAAAGTGCACATGCCAAATTGCAGGCAATTCCATTCAACAGTTACAGAGGCATTAAGGTTCAAAATCTTGACTTTAACATAGAAATGTGCACTCAGCCTAACTATAGTACCATTACTTGGCACTATAATATATATTTTGGCACTACCTGGGGAAGGGGATACAGATGAATGTCAACTGACCTTGAACAAGATTAAGCTGTTGGTGGCATTTTAGTGAGAGGAGAAATTGGTCAGGGCACTGGGGAAATTCCCTACTCAGCCAACAAGGAGCTTGACTTCCTATGAGCAGAATTGAGGAGATAGAGCAGGATGTGAGGGTGGTTGGGGAGCTGGACTCCTTTTCATCTTTGTTGAACCCTGAGACTGAAGAATTGTTTGATGCTGCAGGACAACTGAAGTCTGAACTACAGGATGGAATGAATCTAGGATGAAAAGAAATGGAACAAATTGGATCCGGAGAGGAACAATGGACTACTGCTACAGCACCAGTCATAAGACGAGGTACAAAAGGTGAACTTGCAAATGAAAAAAACATTGCAGGATTTACTGCATGCGGAGGGAGAATTTTTGAAACAGAAAAAAGAGTTATGTGATTATTTGGTAGGGGTTGACACAGCTGCAATGGGTGAGGCCCTCCTTGACAACAAGCCACAGCTGGAGGTAGTCCCATAGCAACAACCACTGTACAGAAGAACATTCAGAGTACTAACTTTCCTTTGCATCTAACTCTGTGGTGTTTTAAATGGACAAAATAACCAAGATCAAGCAACAGTTTTTTTTTTTCTTTTTCTGCCCATTCGGAAAAAACTCCAGCTAGAATAACAAAAAAGCAATACCATCAACAACTTCATGGGCAGACTTGGTGGAATCAGAGAAAATGCCCTGGACTGTGGAAAATTATTTAAAAGTGACTAGTTGGGTTAAGTCTCCCACATCATGAAACTCAATATCAGGATTTACCCATTGCCCATCTCAGGGTAAGCATGAATAAACAAATACTGACTGCTAGTCAAAAATCTATACAGACAGCAGGGAACAATAAAAGACTAACAAGAGCAGAGTAGGGTATGTTTCTGTGGAATCTAATGTTACTGTATGGGTAGTGATTCAGCCCTACACTTGCCTGATGAACTGGCTCTCACCCAGAACCCTGTTTTGAACTTACACACAACAGTTACAGAAGCCGCTTTACACATAGGGATACAGAGGTGGAAAAAGATAAAAGACAGGAAGACACAGCCAGCCACATTTCTGAAATGTCTGATATTACAGAAACTGCATAAGAACAAACTAATATAAATACAGGTAAGTGCTCCAACCAGAGTCAAGGGATGGATGGTGTACAAAAGCCAGACCTTGTTTCTCTGTTTCATCAGTTGGTATATCCAGCTAAAAGACATAATGAGGTTAGGATTTTGTCCAAAGGTGGACTAATGATTTTCATGCTAGGGTACCCCTGGCTAGAAAATTGTTGAAAGCTAACCTGCAATTTAATGCTACTGAACTATATGCTCTAATCCACTTATCAGGGAGGCCTTGTTTGATGTAAATTTTAAACTCAACAGTAATTTAGAAACTTTTTTTTCTATGGTGTTTATTTCTGGAGCTCCTGCTGCAGGCCTGCCATCAGTTGTCACCCCAGCACCAATCCCTTAAGGTCAGACCCTCTCCCTTGTGCACCCATGACTTACCCTTCATGGTGGGGTGGTGGTGAGTGACTCAACCCACCCCAATGGATCAATGCCAGGGAGGTGCCTTCTTGGGGCAGCGTTGCAGGAACAACTTCATTCTTCTGGAGCTATTTTCTGCTTTAGTCTCTTGTGTGTGTGGAGGTGGGGCATGCAAAGATGCCTGCGGTGAGAGTGCGCAGCTTCTGCATGCACTCACTCCAAGTGTCAGCCCCATCTCCTCCCCTTAACTGCAGATTGGTGTGCTGCCCCAGCAGTTGCTAGGGCCAGTGGAGAGCCAACAACTGAAATCCCCCACCCCAGAGAAGGAGAGCAGTCCCATGGATGCTCAGTCCTTCTCCTCCCTGCCAACCCCTGATGGCCCGTGCTCGTTCCTGAACACAGGTTGCTGGCGCGGGCTTGAGGTAAGGCATCCAGCACCTCAGTCCTCAACACCACCAGGCTAGCCCATTTAGAAACATTTTGGACAAGATACCAGAAAGTTAAAAATACCTTTTTATGGATACCCTTTGAGGTAATTCTCTTAAAGAAGCCAGCACACAGAATGGTTACAGTTTTGTTTTGTAATGAAGGAATAAGTGTCACTGACCTCACCTCTGGATCAAACAGTTGTGTACAATGGTGGGCCACCATGATGCAATTTTGGATGGGGGTGGAGAATAAGAAATGTTTACATTCTGATGATCATGCTTTACAGCACCTCCCCAACTGCTTTATTTTAGACAGGGATAGGGTACTTTTTTACCAGGGGCAGCCAAAACCTGCTACAGAAGTTGTTCTCCTGGGCACATTGGCTGCACCTGTGACAGGTTAAGATGTATGATCTATAATACAGTAGGACATGCAAGTGGGCAATGCAGGAATGAAGCTTTATGTAATTTGTGTGGTACTACAGAGCACTCCTTCATGAAATGTCCATAGGCAGCACATAGTTCACCAGATTCTACTGATAATGAAGAGCTGCAGCTGTTGGTCACCTTAACACAGAGGGAGCACAGTAAAACAGCATCATATGTCACAGAAGATAGGCAGGGGTCTGCCCTTCCCCCACCCACAGTGGAATAGGTCCCAAGAAATCAAAAAACACCCCTTCAGTACCTACAGAACAGGTACCTGGGGATATAAGAGTAACAGCAGTACAGGAACCACAGAGCATTTTAGACAACACAAGGACAGAGGCATGGTCAGAACCCATGACAATGGAGACTGTAATTAAATATGGAAGGACCCAGATACAATGACTATCCCCCACCCCACTCCCACAGACAAAGTCCAAGAAAATGATAATCAGAAGAAGGCAAGCTGGTTTACAACCAGCTCCAAAGGTACCCAAGATATCAGTTACATCAACATCAAATAGATAGCAGGCTCTAGCTGGGGATTGGAAAGTTCAGATAACGAATCTGAGAGTTAATCTGTAGAGTCAAGACAGCAGAAAGGGCTTTCTGAGTCAGAGTATAGTGAGCCAGAAACTATAATAGAAACACAAACAAAAGGAAAAACTAATGCAATGGAAAAAGGTTGAGGACAAATGTTAAAATCAGAAGGTTAAACCACCATGGATTGACTAGGTGATAAACTGAATTATTCTATTTTCTTATGCAGCATCCTCTTACAATCTTAACTATCTATGTAAATAGTATTAAGAATACTGTAAAGAGGGGTCATGTGTTTTCACACTTCAGGGCAAATAAAAATGAAATTATTTACAGGACACAAGGCTGCACACAGTATTAGAAGTTTATAAAGCTCTGAAGAATTGGTATGCTGGGATATCATACTGGTCTATAGGGTTAGAAGCATGTTCAGGGTAGGGATTCTTTTTCATGATATTGATGCACAGGTGATACAAATTATTAGTATAGTACCTGAATGGGTGCTAGTTCTAGACAGTAAGTATCTGGATAAATATTACAGATTGTTGAATATTTATGCTCCACAGACTAAAGCAAAAGAGTAACTGTATTTAGTCAAGTTAAACCATACTTGTTTTCTTCTCAAAATATAATATGGGGAGTGGGTGATTTTAACTGTGGTCTGTCCAAAGAAGACAGGGAAAAAACAGCCACAAGTCAAAAAACTATTATGACACAACTTTTGTACACACAGCATTACAGACAGCAGGCTTGATATAAACTCATTTCATAAAACAACAAAACGGATCCCACTTTTCAAAGGAAATTCTGCTACCAAACTGATTTCTGTTTCTTAAATAAAACATTACACATACAATCAGCTAACACAGAAACATTTGAATATTCAGATCATTAAGAACTGTATATTAGTAAAGGACCCCAGCGTAGGTACATGGGCTCAGCCTGTGGAAACTTAATTCCTCCTTGTTGTAACAGCAAAGCATACAGCATCAAGTCAAATATATTGTTATTAGCAAACAACCTTATTCTAAACGTATGAAGATCCTTCTTTATGGTTTGAAAATATGAAATTGGAGCTTAAGAGATTATTTCCCTTAGTAAAACCAGGAGAGATGAGGACTATCTGCAATATCAAAGAAATAAGCAACACTTACGGTGACTTATGAGTCTAGCGCAGACTAACGTAGACCACAAGACATAATTACACTGACCAAATTCAAGCAGTTAAGAAAAAAATGCAAGAATATCATAATAAACAAACCACCACTATAACTGTGCAGCAAAACATATGGCACACAGGGAAATTCAGTTTGCCCATTTCTAAGCTGTAAAGAAAGGGTAAAAGAAAGAATATGAAGCAGTTTTGAAGTAGATAATTTACAAACAACAAATAAGGTATTTTGCAGGCAGTTGGAGGCTGTAAGGTACAGGATGCACCATTATTCTTACAAGACATAGATATCCCAGCTTGCCCACCAGAAATACTAGACACTTTGAGTAAACCAATACAGCCCATAGAAGCTGAAATGGCTATTCCTCTTTAAACTCAGGGAAGGCACCAGGAAGAATAGACTAATGGCTGCACTTTATAAACTTATAGTACCAGAAATTTAAGTAGAATTAGCAGTAGTATTCAAATTTCTTTTGAACACTCCTGCATATCTTTGGGATGGCTACAGGTATTTTAACTTTGCTATACAAGAAAGGTGATAAAGATATCTATCTAACTGGAGATCAATTAGTCTTTTGAATATTGAATTTAAGATCCTGAAGAAAATTTTAAATAAAAGACTTTAGAACCAGCCACATATTTAATTACATTAGCACAGTAGCACAGTCCTGTACAGTACCTGGTTGTGCTATTTCAGATCAATAGATATTAATAAGGGATACAACAGAAATAGATAATATGACAGGCTCAGAAGGATATATTTTATCCTCGGCCAGCAGACGGTGTATGATTCCATAAGTCATGATTTCTTACGGATTGCTTTACAACATTAAGGTATACCAGAGGAGTTTATAAATTGCATTAAGGCACTTTATAAATCTGCAGTTGGCATTCCAGAGGTAACGGGTATTGTGGCCCAATGGTTTCGATACAGAAGGGGGTTTGACAGGATTGTCCCATTAGTCCTCTTCTGTATGTAATTAGCATTGACCCTTGTTGAGGAAATTAAATAGGAGTTCAGATATTAATCCAATAAAAATGGCAATACAGGAGGTACTTTCAAAGCAATGGCATACACCAACATCTGTGTCTCAGTCCAGGATTATCATTCTGCTGAAAGGGCTATGGATGTATGTGGTCAGTATGGAGTCATCTCAGGGACTACACTAAACACTGGTAAGTGTGTAGAAACATAGATGTTGACGGTAGATAAGAACCACAAGGCATATCCACTCTGCCCATTTTCTCTACCTTATAAATGTGACATAGGCCTGTACTCTGTCAATGGCCTATCTATTCATACTCATCTGTATTGCATAGCTTGGCAGAAGACACCAGGAGAAAGGACTGCTGTGGACTGGACTTCTTTGCTGGGACTAAAAAGTAGAACTCTTGTACTTGGAACTTTAATTTAGGGTAAAAAAACTAACAAACAAAACAAAAAAAGTGTGTGTTTGTCTGAGTTAACTGAACTGAATGGTTATCTGAACAGTTATCTAGGTGTAAATCTCAGGTGATTGAAAGGACTTGATAGCTGTGAGGTTTAAATTACTTGTAGAAAGATCTAGTAAGTAGGGGGTGGCTTAGCAAGAAGGAAGCTACATTTAAAGACTGCCTTAGAAAGATTTTGCTAGTAGCTTGGCAGAAGACACCAGGAGAAAGGACTGCTATGTGACTGGACTCTCTACTGGGACTATATTGCCCTCCTTCCCTTCCCTCCACCCTCCCACCCAAAGCTAGTTCTACTTTTATAGGCACAGAATTTGACTGACAACAGGAACTTCCTGTTTGGGAGCAGGAAGTGAGTGATCAAGAGCCACCAAAGACCCACCATCCTAGAAGGGCAAGAGTAGCTCTCCGGACCCTCTAGCTGCTGGAGGTCTGTCTCTGAGCAAGTAAGGGATCTACTGAGAAATATAGGATATTCTTGTCTCAGAACAGGACAATCAGGAGCTTAAAGGCACACAGGCAGAAAGTAAGGAGAAAAAAGAGGAAAGAGTAAGGATTGCAAACAGTTAAGGGTCCAGAAATAAGACATGATGGGAGTGATGCAGTGGCTGTGGAGCAGCAGTCTTCCAGGAGACGTTCTGGAGGATGCGGTGTTGTCCCATCTGCAGGCACCTCTCTGGGCTGAGGGAGGAAGTTGCTCATCTCCAGGCTGAGTTGGCCAGGATTTGGGACCTCCTCTTCCATCCAGGGACCACCAGTGCCACTGCCGTTGCCTCAGAGGTTGCCAAGAAAGAAGAGGGTTGGACCACAGTGGGCTCAGGGAGGGTGAGGATGGTGGAACAGAGATGCATCCCTCAGTTGTACCTCTCCACAATTCCTATGCCATTCTGGCAAAGTGTGGTTCCTCTATGGAGGCACCCACAGTGGAGATCAAGGAGGATGCTGGAACCTTCACAAGGAAGACCCACAGGAGGGTGGCAGGGGACCTTGCAGGGAAGAAAACAACTCCTGGTGGGGACTCCATTGTTAGGAAGGTAGAACTGGGGAGGAAGGGAGAGGGAGGTAAGGTGCCTGCCTGGTGCCATGGCTTGGAGGGACAGGGAGTGAATCCTCAGGATTACCGAAGCAACTGCACAGGTGAGGGAGCTGGATGTCATTGTCCACCTAGGGACAAATGACCTTGCTAAGAAAGGGATTAGAAAGTGCAGGAAGAGCTTGTGGAATTGGGAGGGCCTTAGACAAGTGGCACATGAGGTAAACTTCTCAGAGGTGCTGTCCATCTGTGGCGTGGGAGAAGCTAGGGTGTTCTGCACCATAAGATTCAATCAGTCATTGAAAACTGGTGTGGAGCTCAGGGATTTGGCTTCATTGGGGACTGGGGTCCACCTGGAGTGATGCAAGCCCTATATTGGCATGATGGGCTGCATCTGTCCAAAGGGGAACCAGGATCCTAGGTGATAGGTTTAAATGCTTCATTGGCAAGCATTTAAAACTAAAGGGAGGCACTGGAAAGGGCAGGAAATCCTAGCCCCACCAATAAATCATGGTAGTAAGTGCAGTAAACACCAACATAAAGATTGTCGATAGGGAGAAGGGCAGGGGTAAATGGAAAAAGTGACAAAGGCAAGAAGGACAGGGATGGGGCAAAAATGAGTAAGGCCATCAGGAAATGGAGGTAATGGTACCAATGCCCATCGTCTGGGCAACAAGCTCCCTGAGCTGGTGGCCTTGATGAAAGAGGATGCCTGGATATCATAGCAGTCACAGAAACATGGTACAGAGAACCATGACTGGGATGTTAACATGCCAGGGTACATAACACAGGAGAGACAGGCAGGGGAGAAGAGGGAGGAGTAGCTCTCTATGTAAGGAAGGGATAAAAGCAACTGAACAAAAGAGTAAACAAGGAGGAGGAGGCACTGTGGGTCACCTTGGAGTCTGGAAAGGGCACCACAATCCGCACAGGGGTTGTGTACAGACCCCATGTCAGGGGAGGGAATGGATAAGGATATGATAGAAGGCATTCTTAGAATGGCAGAGAAAGGAGAGATACTTTGATGGGGGACCTGAATATGCCAGATGAACTGGAGCACATTTACTGCAGCCACATCCAAGAGCAGGGCCATTCTTGATGCCCTACAGGTGGCAGGCCTCAGACAGCTAGTTTTGGAACCCACTCATGAGGGAGCAATCTTAGACCTCATACTCTCAAACAGGGCAGTGAGAGGATCTCAGATCTAGAAGTGGGATGCCATCTGGGAACAAGTGACCATGAAACAAGTGATTCACGTTAAACTCAGCTACAGAGTCAAGCCATACAAAAATGAGGGTACTGGACTTCAAGAGGGCTGACTTTGGCAAGATGGGAGAGTGCCTCGAAAAGCGCTAGCAAACAGGCTAGAAGGAGGTGTGGAGCAACAATGGGGAATCATCAAACTGCCATCACAGAGGCAACACGCCTTTGTGTGAAGCAAATAAACAAATCAAAATGAAAGAAAAAGCCACTATGGTTCTCAAAAGAGGTAGCTGTGAAAGTCAGGAAGAAAAGATAGCATTCCGGAAGTATAAGGAAACACAGAAGGAGCAGGACAGAAAGCTGTACCAGTTAAAGCAGAAAGAAGCAGGAGGAAGTCAGAATAGCAAAGGCCCAAACTGAGGAAAAGATAGCCAACTCAGTTAAGAAGGGGATGAAACCTTTATAGGTACATCAGCGAGTGTAGAAAGACAAAGGGAGGGATAATGAGGCTGACTAGAATGAACGGTGGGAGGGCAGAAGGGACAGTGAAAAGCAGGGATACTGAATGAATATTTATGTCAGTATTCACAAAAGAGGAGGAAGTGTCTAATCCAATTAACACAAGCACTCTTGATTGAGGGGTCGATCCAGTCCTTTCACAGAAGAAAGGGTTCTTCAAGAACTCCTAAAACTGAAGGTGGACAAAGCAATGGGGCCTGATGGAATTCACCCAGAATTCTAAAAGAATTAAGGGGAACTAGTGAAACCACTGGCTACTCTTTTAATAAATCATGGGAGGATGGTGTGGTACCCGAGGACTGGAGGAAGGCAGATGTGATTCCTTCACAAAGAGGACCAAGACAGAGGCAGAGAACTATAGAACCTGTCAGTCTGACCTCTGTGGTAGGGAAAGTGATGGAGTCACTTCTGAAGGAAAGAATAGTTGAGTACATAGAGGCCAGTGGGGCACAGGACCCAAGGCAGCATGGGTTCACAGCGGGAAGGTCATGTCAGATGAATCTAATAGATTTCTTTGACTGGGTGACCAAAGTAGTAGACCAGGGAGGGCTGTGGACATGGCCTACCTAGACTTTGCAAGCATTTGACACAGTCCCACACAAAGATTAATAGTCATATTAACCAGCCTGGGAGTGGGTCCCAGGGTGGTAGCCTGGTAAAACATTGGCTGGACAACAGGACACAGAAGGTAATTGTAAATGAGTCCACTTTGAAGAAAGAGGGGTCACTAGAGGGTGCTGCAGTTTTCAGTATTGGGTCCAGTCCATTTTAATGTATTCATAAGTGACATTGCAGAAGGACTGGAAGGAAAAGTATGCCTCTTTGTAGATGACACAAAGATCTGCAACAGGGTTGATACACAAGGAGGTGTGGAAAGGATGAGTAGGGACTTGTCAAGGTTGGAGGAATGGTCAGAAGTGTGGCAGCTAGGATTCAATGCAAAAAGTGTAAAATAATGCACCTGGGAAACAAGAACCCGGGAAGAATACACAATGGGGGGTGTAGCAACAACAAAAAGGAAAGGGATCTGGGGTAATCATATCAGATGACCTTAGGTTAGCTAGCAATGTGAGAAGGCAGTAGGGAGGGCTGGGGTATACTGGGATGCAAAGGAGAGGCATCAGCAGCAGAGAACAGGAAGTTGTTATCCCTCTGTACAGACAGTTGGTGAGACCCCATCTGGAGTACTGTGTCCAGTTCTGGAGACCCCATCTCCACAAGGACATAGACAGTATAGAGGCAGTCCAGAGGATGGCAACTAAAATGGTGCAGGGTCTGCAAGAGAAGCCGTATGGAGGAGAGACTAAAGGAACTTAATATGTATACCCTTGAGGAAAGAAGGAGAGGGGACATGATAGAAACTTTTAAGTACCTCAGTGGAATCAATGAAGTCCAAGAGGGCAGCATCTTTCAGAAAAGAGACGTGCAAAAACAAGGGGACACAATTTAAAGATGGGAGGGTGGTGGTTCAGGGGTAGTGTGAGGAAGTATTATTTCACACAGAGGGTAGTGGATGCATGGAACAGCCTTCATGAGGAAGTTGTGGGGTCTAAAACTGTAGGAGAATTCAAGAATGCTTGGGACAGACATAAGGCAATTCTTGTGGGAGTGGAAGAAATAGGCTGTTGGTTAACTAGGATCTGTGGCCTATCCTGTAGGTAGGAAATGGCAGACTAGAGGGGCCAAGTGGTCCTTATCTGCCATCAAAGTCTATGTTTCTATGCTCCCTTATGCCTATCCCATGACTGTTTGAAGCCCTGCACTGTATTCTTATCCACAACTTCCTGAGGTATGCCATTCCATGCACCACCACCCTTTCTGCGAGAAGAACCTCCACATTACCTTAATCGGCCTCCCTCTAATCTCATGCTGTGTCCTCTTGTCCTGCTATTTTCTTATATTGAAATATGTTAGGCTATTTCACCTTCTTAATGCCTTTAAGAAGTTTGAATGTTTCATTCATATCACCTCTTTCCCTCCTTTGCTCTAAGGTATACGTATTGAGCTCTGTTAATCTGTCCTCATATTTTTCTGATGCAGTCTCTGCATCAGTTTGAGTCTCCTTCTCTGGACTGTCTCCATTTTGTTAATATCCTTGTGCAGGTGAGGCCTCCAATAATAGCATGCAGTTCTCTAGATGGGGCCTAACCAGTGTCTTGTAAAGAGGGATTATTACCTCCCTCTTACAACTTGTGATACCCCTATTAATACACCCCAGCATCCCTCTAGCCTTACCTACTGCTTTAGTGGTCTGCTTGGATGATTTCAGGTCATCTGTGATGATGATGCCCAAGTCTCTTTCATCCCTTGTGATTGCCAGAAACTCCCTCCAAACCTATAGGTGGCTCCTATGTGCTTGATTTTCCACTTCTTTGCATTAAACCCCAGTTGCCACTGTTTTGACCATTTTGCCAGTTTATCAGATCTCTTCTTATTCTGCCCACCCCATCTGAATCATCTACTCTGTTGCAGATCTTGGTGTCATCTGCAAACAGACAAACCTTATCCTCCAGTCCATCTGTTACATCACTGATGAAGATATTAAAGAGGACTGGCCCCAGGACTGATCCCTGAGGCACCCACTTGTGACTTGCATCTCTTCTGTCTGTATACCATTTACCACCACTCTCTGTTTTCTGCCCACCAACCAGTTTGCCACCCAGTTGACTAACTTCTTACCCATCCCAAGCCTCTCCAGCTTATTAATCAATCTTCTATGTGGAACAGTATCAAAGCTTTGCTGAAGTCAAGGTAAGTGACATCAACTGCTCCCACTTGGTCCCACCAGTCTGGTTACCCAGTCAAAGAAATCTGTGACATTACTTTAACAGGCCCTTCCAGTTGTAAACCCATGCTGTCTTGGATCCTATGCTCCTATGGATTCCAGCTGTTGCACTATCCTTTCCTCAAGTAGTGCCTCCATAATCTTGTCCACTACTGAGGTAAGACTGACTGGTCTGTAGTTCCCTACCTCCTCCCTGCTACCACTCTTGTGGAGTGGGATCACATGGGCCATTCTCCAGTCTTCTGGGACCGCTCCTGTGCTCAGAGACTAACTAAACAGTTGTGATAATGGCTCTGCTAGTTCCATCCTCAGCTCCTAAAGTACTCTGGGATGTATGCCATCAGGTCCCATTGCCTTGCCACCCTCAGCTTAGTAAGCTCTTGTAGGACCCTTTTTTGTGTGAAGGGACTAGTGCACACCTCCCTCCCCTGTGTCCATGGTGCTGAGCTGTAGGTCCTGCCTTACCTTCTCCTCAGTAAATACTGAGCAGAAGTATCGATTTAGGATAGATGCTTTTCCTTGGTCATCCTCCGTAGACTCCTCCTTATCCCTTTGATCTTAGCAATACCCCTCTGGACTTTCTCCTTTCACTAATGTATCCATAGAAAACTTTGTCCCATTCTTTTACTGTTCTTGCTAGTGTTTCCTCTGTTTGGGCCTTTGCCCAAATTTCTTTTAAGTTTGCTAGATAAGCAGGTAGTTTAAAAGTAGTTCTGGTGTGCTGATGCCTCCCACACAATGTAAGCCCCTAAAGAGATCAGGTCTACACAAACTGAGCACCTGCAGAGATCAAGTCTTATTCATTTACTCCCCAATACAGCATGTGTTTTATTTCTTATTACAGAACTCTCCAAACTGTAGATTGGCTTCCCAGCCAAATGCCCTTTAGGGTAACCCTTGCCTCAGTGTTTGCACTAGAGGTTCTTTGTCTTTAAATAGTTTTTTATTTTAATGGGTTCACCACAATATATCCAAGGCACACTGCCTTAAGGGTAGCTTGTCCATTTCACTGGGGTGTCAAGCAGACGAGGCATACTGATGAGTCCTGGTAGGACGAAACACGTGTCTATGTCTTCTGTTAGCACCCTTTGCAAACTGTGTGAGAGCCTTCGGCACCATGCAATTCTGCTTAAAGTTGGACCAGCATAACATTCTGTGGTGATTTGCATATGCAGCCCATGATGCTTTGCATTGTGGGGCATGTGTGATTTTGTATAGTGTTCTGATGCCTAATACAAAATGAGCCCCAGTACTAACCAGGTCCAATTGATATACTCCCCAAAACTGCAGTTTTTTGCCCAGTACAGAACAAACTATTTAGCGGCAGTAACGTTAAAGGGGCCCCTGACATAGAATAGGATCACACAAAATGCCCCCCACAGGGACCAGGCCACACAGAATGATCCCCATATAGAGACTTGGTCTATAGAATAGGTAAATATGTATAACCATTTAATCTAGAAACCTGCAGTTGTTCAACTTTAAAATGCTTTATAATCAACTCTCTGCCCCTACCCCACCCTTCAACCCCTGAGTCCAGCATCTTGGGACCATGAGGCAAGGTCCAACTACCTGTCTCTGTGTTTCCCAAAAGCAAATGTGTACCTTTACAATCTGCAGACATCTGATGCACTGGGGAATAAAAAGCAGCTGAGATGCACTGAGAATAGTTCACTGTAGTGCCCTTAATGTGCATAACTCCAAACTTCAGGAGGACAGCATGTCTTGTCCAGAATGTGGGTGGCAGTACAAAGAATACAGACCCACCAGCTCCACAGCTTTAAAGAGCCATGGGGTGATGACTGAAGGTGTTGGCATGCATTTCTGGTTCTCAACATTCTGGGCCACTGGAGGAACCAATAGTAACGTGGGTTACAAAAGGACATGAAAAATAAAATGTCATGGAAAAGGGAATTTTCTAAATAAATGAGTTATAACAAACTGCACAGTTTGGGCAGCATGTCAGTAACAAAAGAAGGTCACCAAACACAATAATGCTTTTGGACCACAGTTCATGCAAATTAAAGGCACAGTCTGCTTAGGATGAGGTACTAGATGGACACTACATGTAATGAACGTTACAGCTGTATAAAATGATTAAATAAAAGACAAAAACTTTTATCCTGAACAAGGAGTTCTTGGGAGGCTTAAATGAAGTAATTAGATAACACATTAACAGCAGTTAGGTTTCTAAGGCACAATAAATACTTAAATTGGGAATGGAAGCAATGTCACAAAATGGAACCCTATTTGAAGGGTAAATCGATGTTTGTGATAAAACTGAAAGAATACTCTCTCCTGATGTGGGACTACAAATTAGGTGTGTAATGTGAACCTTTTAACAATTAGTCAAAAAGTTACAGGGTGTCAATGTGCAGTAGGTATGAGTCTCTTGAATACTGTATTAATGCCTATATATATATATATATATGTATGCACAACAACGTCTCTATAGTTAGGATAGGTTCAGCATTCAATGTTATATCTCAATGTGCACCTTAGTAACTCTGGGATTTTTCAATGAAATTGCCCACAAATGTGTATGTGTGCTATCATGTTGCCAGTGTCACAAGATGTGAGAAGTTTCATGATGTCAGCTTTATGGTTTTCAAGATATAAAGTTGTCAAAAGCCCAAAGATATACTTTTTCCCATAGGATAACACGATTTTTGCTCTCTTCTACAGCACCAAGCATGAAGTTTTCTCTGACATTTTCAGGATGATGAGGTGTGTGCCAAGGGTGTTACATTTAGATGGTTTAGTGAAAAATATATTACCAGTTTTGAATTATAATGATTTTGTGATAGATGCATGACAGACTGCTCAAACGGTGAACAACATTTACCATTTGAACAGTAAAGTGTGAATGGTAAATGGCATTTACCGTTTGAACTTTACTGTCTGAACAGTAAATAGCCATTTACTGTTAAGCGTTATCATTCACAGTTGAACATTTCTGTTCAGATTCCGCCATCTTGTTTTCAAATAGCGGCGTGAAAATTTTAAATATTTTAAAAATATTGCCTAGATAATATTAACAGTTGTGTTTACCTAATCAGGGCCCGATAAACATGATTCTGGCATTAGTTGGTCTACATGTGGTACCAAAATACATTTTTATTTTGGGTAGTGTCTGCCACAAATTGTGGCAGAATCCTGAATAACCTTGCACATGACAGTATTGGGGATAATTTGTATAAATACCCCAGCTCATTTTTGGGGCAAACAGTTCACAAAACTGGATTCCTCGGCTGCTGATTAAATAATTACTGTTTTTCCCCTTTCACTTCTGCTAAGAGGAAGGGGACTGAGGAATATTAATATTAAATATTGAAATATCTGCCAACATCAAGGTGCCCAATCCTGGTGTTGGCAGCTAACACCACTCCCAGTCATCATTGTGGGATACTGGGAGCTCACTCTCAGTGTCCCCAGTATGTTCTCTTCCTTCCTCAGCAGTGTGTCCACTTCCTGAATAGTTTCCAGACAGTAGGGTGCCCAATCACCACATCAGCAGTATCCCCCGACACTTCTAGTGTCTCCAGTTGTGTCCACCTGTCCAGTACTGTGGGATACTAGGTAGTACACTCCAGTGTCCCCAAATGTAAAAATGTTCCTGCAAAATGAAAACAGCCACCTGGTGTCTTTTATTTTTAATACTGAAAAAGAAAATGGTGCCCATCATCTCCCCATCCCGACTCTCCATCTGTGCATAATGCTCCCTGCACCCCTTACTCCATATGTAGCTCTGGAGGTTGGCAGCTGTGATCACAACTTGATGAGGACACGTCCTGAACTATTCAAAGCTGAACCATGAACTGAAGAATCAACGTAAGTGCCATATAATGGCTGTCAAAGGCATTTTGAACTTGTGTTAATACCTCTGCCATTTTGGGATATATTTGCACCAAATTTTCAATGTGAACTTTTTGTGACCCACTTCATGAACACTGGCACTGTCATTTTGTTACTTGGTCCCAAAGGTGATTTTGCAGTCACTGTGCAGAATCATCTTTTGGCACCAGTTAACAAAATGGCAAGTCAGTGTTCATGAGGTGGGGGTCCAAAAAGCTCATGTTGAATATGGCAAAATTCCAAAAACAGCTGAGTTATGTGCTGTTGTTGAAATTTTATACACACATGCATAACTTTGGCAAGTTTTAATATTTTCACCCAACTTTTCTACATAGCCATTTTTAACACCACCTCATAAACAGTACAGCTGTCATCTCAGACAACCTGCACAACATTTTTCTCACTACTTTGGCATGGAATGGCATGGTTGCTACATGAAATCACCTTTCTGGACTAAGTAATGAAATTACAATACCAGTGTTCATTAGGTGGTGTCCTAGAAAGGCCAATTTAAAAATCTGGTGATACAATTCCCATAAATGGTTGTTATGGGTATTCATTGTAATCTCATGATGCGCTTGCAACATTGTTAGTTACAATATTTTCATATCAGAGAAATAAAGCTGCCCCACCGGCCCAGTGTGCTACTGAGAGCAAATATCAACCACATACTAAAACTCCAGCACCACTTACTGCAGTAAAAGATGATAAATAAGACCCAAAGATACAAACACTCAACAAGCAAATTGTATGTTGACAAATAATTTAGGTTTTAATTCAGTACTTACACACATAGAAAACAGTCAGAGAGACACAAAACATGCCTTCCAAAAAGGGGGCTCAGATGAAACCCACAAGCCTCCTACCAGTTTCGCTTCAGAGCATCCTCAGGAGTGTTCAAACAGGTGATGCTGGAGTTTTAGTGTGTGGTACAATATTTTCGCCTATATTTTCAATATGGTCTTCTTAATACCCACATCATGAATGCCACAGCTGCCATTTTTAAAATCTTGGCCAAAATGTGGTTTTACACTTAGGGCGTACAATGGCATTATGATTGCACAGAATTACCCCATGGGGAGCTGCTTGAGTGCCTGAGATGCATTTGTGGGCGTTCAGGTTTGGTTCACAGATAGTTTGCTTCTTTCCTCACTGGTAGAACTCAGAGGGTGGTGTTGGGGGTGTTTTCCTCTGATTCTACCTCTCTGTCATGTGGGGTGCCTCAGGGCTCAGTGCTGTCTCCATGTTGTTTGCGGTGTACATGCTTCCCTCGGAGACATTGTAAAGGCGGTATGGGCTGGAGTTTCATTGTTATGCTGATGATACCCAGCTCTACCTGTCGTTGCACCAGACAAGAATGGAGTACTCTTGGTGTTTAATAACTGCCTTGGAGACCCAAAGGTTGGAATGGGTCCAGCTGGCTGAAGTTGAATTCGGGAAGATGGAGGTGATGGTCGTGGACCCTGGTCGCCAGATGGGGAATAATCCCACAGGTTTATTCCTGGGAGATGTTGAGCTCCTATCTCTGAACAGGTGCACGACCTAGGGTGATTCTTGATGATCATCTGACATTATGTGCTCAGGTGTCAGCTGTTGTTAAGTTATCCTTTACCATCTGAGGAACATCGCTAGGATTAAGCACCTTGTTCAATCTGGGGACTTGCCTACACTGATCCATGTCTTTGTGACCTCACATTTGGATTATTGCAACTCCCTTTACTTTGGGCTTCCAGGGTTGACATCTGCCGCTTGCAGCTGGTGCAGAACCCGCATGTCCGGTTGTTAATGGGGATGCCTTGTTCTTCTACATTACACTGATGCTGTGGGAACTGCACTGGCTGTCAGTTCAGTGGTGGATCACCTTTAAAGTCAGTTACTGACTTATAAACCCCTACACGGTTTGGGCCCTGACTACCTGAAATAGCTTACGATTCCTTACCTCACGGGCGACGCTCCGCTCAGCCAATGAGGGGTTGCTGAGATTCTGAGGGTAGTTTTAAAATCTTATGGCACCGGGCTTTTAGTGTTTGTGGTGCCGACCTCTGGAATTCTCTACCCTGTTGGATTAGAGTGCATGACTGTGGGGGTTTTAAACAAGCACTGAAGTCCTTTTATGGATTAAGGCATTTGGGGATTATGCCTACATGGATTGATGGTATCTGTTTTAGTAATTTTATCATGATGTTTTATTGTGAATTGATTTTAAATATGTACTGCGCCTTGATTTTTGAAGGTGCACTATAAATAAAGATTATTATTATTAATTATGTTTTGGTGGGGATTTGAACATTTGCTGTACTGGGTACATGCCTGAGGTGATAAGAAGATTATGTTGAACTTTGGGTGAAAATTATTTAAGATGGCATGCTTCCACAACTAGAAACATATGTGCATCTGTGGAGCTACAGTTTACAGTAAACACTGCAAGCCCATTGGTTAACAGTGTCAATAAATGGGTTTGCAGTGTGTACTGTAGCTGTCATTCACAATTCAGTCACTGGGCAGTTGTGGAGGTTTCTGGAGGGCTGTGCTGCCTACTGACAGGTGGGCCATACTGGGGCAGGGGAGCAGGGTGGGAAGCCATTACCAGAGTGTGAGGAGGGTTGGGGGACAACTGCACTATGGAAACAGGGAACAACAAATATATCGGGTGGGAGACTGGGCCATGGAATTGGACCACTACACTATGGAAATGTTAATACATTTACAGGGTGGGTTTTTAGTGATCGGGGACTGGGGTTGACCACTATAAATACTGAAAAAGGAAACATGGCTCAAGTCATGGTAAAGGGAGGTACAAAAACAGAACTGCATAAAGGAAAAACACCCTCTGCTCACCCTGATCCAAAATAATACAGATGGAAATGCTGTAACTCGAATGAAAACAACAAGTTTATTACAAAGAGTAGCACCTCTCACACACACACACAAAAATCTACCTTTTCACATCCGCCTGATGCTTTATTAAGATAAAGCAGTAATGGGAGTACAGGCCCTTCACTATATAGTACTGGGAGCTCAGGGCCCAGGGCCCTGTGCTTCAACAGTGAGATAAGGGTTCATTACAATGCTCTACACTTATAGATAAATGTGGGTTCTGCACACCCCAAAATGGATACCATTATGGAGTGATGGAAGCATGATGAAAACACAGGGCCTGAGGGTCCTGCACCCCACAGGAGATGAAGGTTAATTATGATGTCTCTATAGTTATGATTTCACAGGAGAGCAGGGTGAAGAGCACCTATCACCCATATGAAAATCAGAAGCAATTACAATATGCATGCATTAGACTGATAGGAGTGTAAGTCATGGAGGCCCCTGCACTCCCACAACCACATATAAGTAAGATTACACTTTTGTAAAGGACATTCACTGCAAAAACTCCATTAATGTATCAATTAGGGTTCCTACTACAGTGACAAAAGTATGGAAAATCAGTGTTAAGGTCACCAACTCTAAAGATTCTCCTCCACACATCAACAAGCATCGGGTGTGCCTTTGGGTGATCAGACCTAACTCTCACCCCATTATCCTTTACTGTACCATCTTGGCTTCCTGACACATGGAATGGGCTGAGTGTTAGCTTCAATGACTCAAGGACACCCATATGTCTGTTTGTGTGTGGAGGGTGGGTGGTAGGATTGGTAACCCTAACACTGAATTTCCATACTTTTGCCACTGTAATAGGAATCCTAACTGATGCAATAACAGAGTTTTTGGCAATGAATTTATATATTATATTGCCACTGCAGTGCCACTATAGGTTAAAGTGTGAAACTTTGCATCTTAATAACTTTGCCACCATAAGATGGATTTGCCTGACATTTGTCAGGCATGGGCAGTACCATAGATCTCCAGATCTGCTGAGTTTCTTAATGGTCTGATATATGTTTGTGGAGTTATAAAGCAACATTCCATAACGCATTTATGCTTTTACGCATTCTTTGTTTGCACCCACAGGTTGCACAGTTTGTGTGACCTGTCCAAAACTTCAGGAAACACGGCCAGTGTCCCTGATGTGTCTTTTGAAGATTTTGTGAAAAATATTAAGTTGTTCAAAAGTTATTCAAAAACAAGTGTCCCATTATAGTCAATGGGAAAAGTTAACAAAAAGTTCAACAGTGTTGCAAATGCAGTTTTTAGTGTCGCAAATGACCCTGTAGTGTTGTGAGTCAGCCATTTTTTTCAGTTAGTAGTCACAGAAATGCTTGTCATTTAATTGTGGGACCCTCTAGGGACACAATTATTTTGTGTTCACCTAGTCGGACCCTGAGGATGCCATCCATGTCTTTTTGGGGGTTAAACACCCAGAAATATGTTTTAGAAATTTATCTAAAAAGTAGTGTCACAAAGTGGTGTCACACTCATGGCCTTTCATGATTTCAATTGCAAGTGTCATGATTTCTGTTACTATTTTGCAACAATATGCCCAAAATAACAGGAATGCTTTGCCACCCTGCTGCAAAACAACGGTTTGGTCTTTTGGGCTGAAATTTGGAGAAGAAAGCCAACATCCCACAGATGTGTGTTTTGGTGATTTGGTGCCAAAATATTGCAGAGATGGAACGATATGGTGCTACTGAATTGACACTTTTTCCATAGACTAACATTGTCTTTGCGCCTTTCAGGGCCTGTATCTGGAAACACTTGAGATACAGACTTTCATTGGAAAACATATAGCCCCTCCTCAGGGAGCTAAGTACAAAACTAGCCAGGAAAGTCATAATTTATATGAAATTAGAATTTTTTTCAAGTCATACGGTTCGTGAGATATAAGCAATTTAGTATTCCAAGTACTCATTTTGTGCTCGAGGCCCATTATTATGCATATTTTCTTTGTATTCACTGTGTTTCTATATGCAGCTGTTGGTGAAAAAAAGGTGTGTGCTTTCATTACTGTCACAGTTAGAGTTCCACTTGCATTTCCGTAACCTGCTTGCTGTAGCGTTAATATCAAAGCACATTTGCATTACCTTTCCTTTTGTTTTCACTTGCATTTGTGTTACTGTTACCATTTGCATTTCCATTACTGTTTCTGTTTGCATTTCATTTTGCATTACCATTTGCATTTGCATATACACTCGTTTGTTTACTTTTGGCTTTATTGTTGCTGTTACTCTAGCATTTGCATTTCCTATTACGGTAACGTGACTGCATTACCATTTGCATTTTGTATGCACTTGCATTTACGTTTCCATTTGCATTACCTCTCCTGTGTATACCACTGTGTGTGCAACCTTTGCATTCTCATTTGCGCTTGCATTTGCATTACTGTTAACATTTGCATTCCATTACTGTATGCATTTTTTTGGTCACCTTATGCATTACCATTTGTGTTTGCACACGCACTTCCATTTTCATTTCCTTATGTCATCATTGCTGTAACCATTAGCATTTCCTATTGCTGTACTGTGACCATGCGTGTTACCAGTTGCATTTCCATAAGCAGCTTGCATTTCCATTTCCCACTTGCATTACTGTTACTGTCTATGCCACTGTGTGCATTACCTTTATGTTTACTTGTGCTTGCATTTGTGTTACTTGATACAGGGGAGAAAGACTTCTTCAGATACATCAGAGAAAATAAAGTGCAAGGAGACAATAGTGAGGATAAAAAGGGGTGGGAGTGGATGGAAAGGAAGAGCAGGCAAAGCACTGAATAAATACTTTTGTTCCATGTTCATAGAAGAAAATGGGGACCGCTACCAGTATGGGCTGAGAGGGTGGGACAGGAGGAGAGTAGGTGACAGATAGAAGAATAGAGGCAAGTAAAGTCCTAGAGGACTGAGGGCACTGAAGGTAAACAAGGCACCAGGACATGATGGTATCCACTCTAGGGTGCTAAGGAGATGGTGGAGGTGTTGGCAGAGCTGCTGGTGGATCTGTACAGCACCTCCCTGGAGCAGAATGTGTTCAATGGACTGCAGGATGGCACATATAGTGCCCCTGCACAAGAGTTGGCCATGGAATGAACTGGGTAATTATTATCAGGTAAGTCTCACATCCATTATATGCAAACTCATGGAAATGATACTAAAGGAAAGACTGGTGTTGTACCTGGAGGACAATGGCCTCTAGGATGTGAGGCAGCATGGGTTTGATTCAGGGAAGTTTTGTTAAACCAACCAGATACAATATTTTGACTGGGTGACTGGTGAACCAGATAAGGGTCATGCGGTGGATGTTCTTTACTTGACTTACCAAGGCCTTTGATTTGGTGACTCATGGGTGGCTTGGGGAAGCTAACTGGTGTAGGAGTAGGGGCAATGATAAACTGTATTACTAGCTGCCTGGGTGGGAGGCTGTGAATGGGGGTGGTGAGAGGGCACTCAGCTCCAAGGCTGGTGACAATGGGATGCCACAGGGCTCTGTGTTGGGGCCAGTATTGTTTGGGGATCTTCATATTAGACATTGGACATGGGGTGGGGGTCTGTTTGCTGACAACACCAACATGGGAGCAGTGGTGGATGGAGAGGAGGTGTGGAAGCAGCTGCAGGGGACCTAAGTAAGCTAGATAAGTGGTCAGTCAGAGAAGTGGCAGCTAGGGTTCAATGCAAAGAAGTGTAAGGTTATGCACTTGGGGTGAAGAACCCAAGGAGAGAATACTGGCTGGGGGTTAAGCTGGGGATCACAGAGGAGGAGAAGGACCTTGGGGTAATGATAATAGGGACCATGAACTACACTGCCCAGTGTAGGAGAGTGCGACAAAATGAACAAAATGCTGGGGTGCATAGCAAGGGGTTTTCATCCAGGTGAAGTGAGGTGATCTTGCCTCTACAGATCACTGGTAAGGCTGCACTTAGAGTATTGTGTTCAATTTTGGAGGCCATACCTAAAGCGTGATATCAGGCTGCTGGATGGGGCAGAGGAGGGCAACAAAGATGATATGTGGAATGGAGGGAGACACTATGACAGAAGGCTAGAGACCTCAATATGTACACCCTGGAGGATAGAAGGGACAGGGGGACATGATAGAGATATTCAAGTATCTAAGGGGAATCAATAAGGATGGGGCAGATGGGGTCTTTAAGATAAGGAGGGGGGGGTCACCAGGGGGCATGGGCTAAGAATGGAGGGGGAAGATTTAAGAAGGAAATGAGGAGATACTATTTCACAGAGAGGGTGGTAGCAAATGGAACTCCTACCAGAATGGTTGGTATCATGTAAATCTGTGAACAGCTTCAGAAGTGCATGGGACAGGGAACAGAGGAGAGTGAGGGTGGGGGTTGCAGTGGGATGACAAAGGGAGGGGTTGGGGCAGCTGCAAACTAGGGGTGTTGGCTGCACATGAGCAGACTTAGATAAACCAAGTGGTCTGTTTCTGCTGGCACATTCGAATGCTCATATGTTCGTAGTTGTGTTTCCATTACTGGTTTTGTTTGTGTCTCATTTCGCATCACCGTGTGCATTACCATTTGTGTTTACTACATGGTTCCATTTGCATTTCCTTTGGCGTTATCGTTGCATATTACCGTTAGCATTTGCATTTCCTATTGTGGTACCATGACTGTGCGCATTACCATTTGCATTTCCATACAGCTGCATTTGCATTTGCTTTACCATTCATCTACACCACCGTCTTGCGTTACCCTTTGTGCTTTTTGTTTGCACTTGTGTAACTATTAACACTTGTGTTTCCATTACTGTTTTGTTTGATTCATTTGCATTTGCATACGTGCTTCCCATTTGTATTTGTGCTTCTGTTTGTGTTTACTTTGGTCATCATTGCTGTTACCGTAACTGTTTGCATTTCCAGTTACATTAGTGTACCAGTGTGTGTTATGGTTTATGCTTTCTGTATGCGCTTGCATTTATGCTTGTTTTCATTAACATTTGTGCTTGTGTTTGTATTACCATTTTGTTATTGTTTACGATTGCATCACCATGTGCCTTAGCATTTGCACTAGCGCTTGTGTTGCCATTACTTCACTATTTATAGTGCACATTCTCAAAAAGAGGGAAATTCATGACAAAAACTTGGTTTAATGCATAGTTAGGGTTTTCCACAGCAACAAAGGTGAGGAAATTCGATGTTAGAGTTCCACACCCTTGCACCCCACCCCCACCAACAGGCACTGCAGTGTGCGTGGGGTCATCGGTCCTAACTCACCTCATTTTCCTATACTGCACCACCTCATCTTGTTTGCAAATGGGATGGGGTGAGAGTTAGATCGATGACCCCACTGCACAACCTGATGCCTGTTGGTGGGGTGGGTGGAGTAGTGTAGGGTGTGGGAACCTTAACATTGAATTTCCTCACTTTGTCACTGTGGAACAACCCTAACTGATGCATTAAATGGAGTTTTTTTGCTGTGAATATATATATATATATATATATATATATATATATATATATATAAAAACTGTATATACTAATCTCCTCCTTAACCGCTCATGTACTGAGCTATCCCAGGAGATTTTAAATCCTTCCTTCTTCTCAGCATTCCTGACCACATCTAACAAACCACTAGGAGTCCTACCAAACAATAGGGAAAAGGGAGTAACCAGTGGAGGCCTGTAGTGCTTCATGGTATGCAAACAGAAGAAAAGTAGGTACATATCACAATCTCACCTTTCATCATGTACAAATTTCTTCAGCATACGTTTCAGGGTTTGATTGAATTTTTCCACCTGGCCATCAGTTTGAGGATGATAGGGTGATGTACGTACAGTTACTATTCCCAACAAATGGTACAGTTCCTTTAGAAGCTCTGCATTAAAATTTGTACCCTGTTCGGTTAAAGTCTCTTTGGGAATCCCTACCCTGCTGAACTTCACTAGTTCTTCAGCTATCCAGGAGTGGTCACAGATCTCATAGGAATAGCTTCAGGGTATTTGGTGGCATAATCACACACCACCAATATAAATCTATTCCCTTTACTACTTTTATTTAAGGGACCCACTATATCCATACCGACCCTCTCGAAGGGGGTTGTTACTAAGGCTAGGGTATTAATGGAACAGAGTCCTTCTTGGTTCTTTGGGCAGTTAATTGACACTCTGGGCACTTTGACAATATTTGGTGATATCACTATGGATCCCTGGCCAAAAACCTTTGTAGTATCCTACTAGCAGTTTTGTCCCTCCCTGTGTGTCCTGCCCAGTGTATATCATGGCCTAGAGCTAATATGTCTGGCGATAGCAAATGGATACTGTAAGTTGTTCCACTTGTTCTTGGGTACCTGGATTTGTACAAACCCTATACAATAAATTCTTGATCACTTGAAACTCTTGGGCCCCTTGTCTAACCTCCTGTCCTACCTGCTGAAAAAGGAATTAAGGTTGTGTCATTCTCCTGTTGGATACACATATCAGCTTTCATATATAGCAGTTGTTTGTCCTGTGTTAGACCATATTTTCTTTAACCCACTCCCTTTGTTTTTTTTCTTTGGCCATCTTAGACCATCTGGCTTTACCAGGACTTTCCAATACTTCTTCTTCAAAAGGAAATACTCTCCAGTAATGGTTCTCTCTTTCTCTGTGCCCTGGTAGTTATAGCAGCTATGTTTATGGTTCCCCTAAAGGGTGACAAAACCTGAAAAATCATGCCCTATTACTACAGGTACTGGCAATGTGGTACTACACCTATGGTTATTATAGAAGTATTGCCTTTTACCTCTAGGGTATTTTAATGGTGGGGTTCTGATGTATTTCACCATGTACAGATATGACCTGTATAGTATCTGTTCTCTTTACTCCTTGAACTGTATCAGCTCTGACCAGGGTATTTTTACTGCCTGAATCCACCAATCCCACCACCTCTTGTCCTTTTATTCCACTGTAGTTGTCACATACCCAACATTTAATAAGGCTAGATGGGTTATATCACATTTTTGATGAACAAAATCTGACAATATGCCCTACAATTCTGACATATTATATCTGCTGGGAATGTCCTTCTTCCTTGATTGTTCCTTCCTCATAAGTCTTAGCCACAGTCTGAGGTGGTCTACTGTTGTGGCCTGAGGTTGTGTTGCATAGTCTGTGGACTTATTACCACCTCTTCAAAAAGGTTGATGTGCAGATAAAAGTCCTCTGCTAGTGTCACTGTCATTTCTGCATATTCAGGATTATGCTCTTTATCCAGATTTGCACATCAGTAGGTAATATTTGTAAAAACTGTTCCATAACAAATGTCTCTGTAATGTCAGTTCTGGATTTTCCCTCCAGCTGGATCCACTTTTAAACAAAGTTCTCTGAGTCTAATATAAGTTTCTCTTGGGGATCATGTCCCTGGTGTTTTAAAAGCAGAACCTTTGCCTATATGTCTCTGCATTAATGTCATAACATTTCAATATTTCCTGCTTTACTAGGTCATAGTCCTCTGCTAAATGTGGGTCCATATTACTCTAGGCCAGTTGTGCTTTCCCTAATAGATAAGGGTGCCAGGCGTACTACTCACTGTGTCTTTGACCAGTCACAGACCTTGGCCCCTTTCAAAAGTGGTCAAATAGGCCTCATTGTCATCATTAGCAGTCATTCTTGTGAGTTTTATATCTTTAGGTCTGTTGTTACCTGTCCTCCTCCAGTTCCATTTTCTGCTCCCAAAGATCTAAACAGCTGCATAGTTTCAGCCCACCTTAAATCTTGTCGCCTTCTGTCTCAATCCCATTCTTGGGCATCTAGGTCTCTCTGCCACTCAATTTCCATCTGTTGTATTTCCAACCAGAGTAGAAGTTCAGAAAGGCCTTCAGGGGCTGCTCATATGGCTCCTGGCATCTCTGCTGTCGTCCTCCTCCTCTTCTCCACTATGTTTTGTCCTTTGGCACTCTCTGCCTGACATCTGTGTCCAGACTGGTATAAAGTGGATCACCTGTCCTCTGTGTCTAAGAGCATGTCATGGCACCCATTTTCATCTCATCTGTTTCTAACGCCATGGTTGTCACTTGTACCAGGTCTGGTACCGTTCTGGTCTCCCACTCTATCCCTCAGATGACCAGATCCCACTTCTGACACCAAACTGTGAGCGGTGTGGGTAGTGACAACTTTGACACAAGTTTTCTCTTGAAACTACACCAATTGATGTAGTGTGACTTTTATTAAAGTAAACAAAATAAAGAAACTTCAGAAAAACAAGAAAATAAACTTAATCCCAAAAGAAATAGCTTCAGATACTTTTCTCTGAAAAAAAACAAATGTCACAGAGTGGTAGTAGCTCCATCTCAGCATGACCACCATCATCTGTGTTCCACAACCTATCTCACCACATACTGAGTACAGGTCTTGCTATATGGTTGCTAGCCTTGCTTGTAGAGCAGAAAGCAGCTAACTAAAAGAAGCTACATTTTTCTATTAATTTAACACTTGTATCTTAGCAGGAGTCAGTGTCTGTTGAGATTAAGCAAACAGATGCTTTATTAGAAATAGAAGGGTCTTATTTAGGGTTTAAAAAAGAAAGAAAAGAAAGAAAGTCAGTGTGTGTTCTGTGCTGGGAAGGGTTCTGTATCAGTTTACTTAGCTAAACCAGTAGAAGGAGACAGAGCTTAATTTGGGGTGTGCCTTAGCCACTATAAAAGCAGGTGACTCAAATTACAACTTCCTGTTGCTAGCCTTTTTCTTACTAATTGCCCTCCATCCCACCCCTCCACCCACCCACCCTAAGCCAGTTCTACTTTTATAGCCACTGGATTTGACTGTCAACAGGAACTTCTTTTGGCAGTAGGAAGGGAAGGATCATAGATAAACATTGGTTTTGTCAACCCTAAAGGAAAAAGTAGCTCACTCCCCAGCTGCTGGTGGTCTGACACTGAGCAAGGAAGAAGGAGGCTACTGAAGAATATAGGAAGTTACTGTCCCAGAACAGGAAAGGTGAGAGTTGTAAGGAGAGGAGAGAGTAAGCATACAGAGAAACAGGAGAGGGACACAAAATAAGACATGATACGAGTGGTGCAGTGCAATGGCTGTGGGCGGCAGTGTTCCAGAAGACATTCTGGAGGCTGCGATGCTGCCCTACTTGCAGGTACCTTTCTGCTCTGAAGGAGGAGGTTGTCCATCTCCAGGCTGACCTGGCTAGATTCATGAAACCTCCTCCCCACCCAGGGACCACCAGGGCCAATGCCACTACCTCAGAGGTTGCCAAGAAAGAGGAGAGACTGGACCAGGGTGGGCTCAGGAGGAGAGGGTGGTGGAACAGAGTTGCATCCTCCAGCTGTACCCTCCACAATTCATTTGGTCTTCTGGTGGATAGTGGTTCCTCTATGGAGGCACCTGCAGTGGAGACCAAGGAGGATGCTGGGAACCTTCACAAAGGAGACCCACAGGATGGTGGCATGACACCCCACAGGGAAGAAACAACTCCTGGTGGGGACTCAATCATTTGGGGGTAGAAATGGGGAGGAAGGGGAGAGGAGGTAGTGCCTGCCTGGCACCATGGCTTGAGGGACAGGAAGTGAATCCTCAGGATCGTGGAGCAGCTGCACGAGGGAGGGAGCTGGATGTCATTGTCCACCTAGGGACAAATGACCTGGCTAGGAATGGGATCAGAGCAGTGCAAGAGGAGTTTGTAGAGTTGGGAGGGGCCTTAGACAAGTAGCGCATACAGTAACCTTCTCTGAGGTGCTGCCTCTCTATGGCAAGGGTGATGCTAGGGTACTCTTCATCAGGAATTCAATGAATGGTTGAAAAACTGGTGTGGACTCAGGGTTTTGCTTCATTGGGGACTGGGAGCCACCTGGAGGGATGCAGGCCTATACTGGTGCGATGGTTTGCATCTCTCCGGGGGTAACCAGGACCCTAGGTGAGAGGTTTAAATGCTTCATTGGCAAGCATTTAAACTAGCCAAGGAGGGAGGCACTGAAAAGGGAGCAGGGAAATCCCAGCCTCCCCACAAACAACAGTAATTAGTGAGGTAAACACCAAGGTAGAGAAGTCATTAGGGAGCAGGACAGAAGTAAATGTAAAAAGGCAAAGGCAGTAAGGACAGGAATGGGGCTAAAAGGAGTAAGGCCATCAAAAGTGGAGGGTGATGAGTACCAATGCCCGTAGTCTGTGTAACAAACTCCCTGAACTAGTGGCCTTGACGGAAGATGGTTGCCTGGATATTGTGGCAGTCACAGAAACATGGTACACAGAGAACCATGACTGGGATGTCAACATACTAGGATACACAATCTACAGGAGGGACAGGAGGGAAAAGAGGAGGAGGAGTAGCTCTTATGTAAAGGAAGGGATCAAAGCAACAGAACTAAAGAGTAAACAGGGAGCAGATGAGACACTCTGGGACACCCTGGAGACAGGAAATGGCACCACAATCCGCATGGGGTTATATACAGACCCCATCTCAGTGGGAGGAATGGACAAGCAAATGATAGAAGGCTTCCTTAGAATGTCAGAAAAAGGAGAGATATTGTTGATGGGGACCTGAATATGCCAGATGTTAACTGGAGCACCTTTGCTGCAGGCACATCCAAGAGCAGGGTCATTCTTGATGCCCTACAGGGGCATGCCTCAGACAGCTAGTATTGGAACCCACTCAGGAGGGAGCAGTCTTAGACCTGGTACTTCAAATGGGATGGAGAAAGAATCTCAGATTTAGAAGTGGGTAGCCATCTGGGAACAAGCAACCACCAAACAGTGTGGTTCACGATAAACACAACCATGCAATCAAGCCATACAAAGGCAAGAGTATTGGACTTTAGGAGGGCTGAGTTTGGGAAAGTGAGAGAGTGCCTCAGAAAAGCACTAGCAAACAGGCAAGAAGGAGGGGTGGAGGAACAATGGGGAGTAATTAAAACAGCCATCACAGAGGCAACAAGCCTTTGTGTAAAGCAAATCAACAAAACACAATGAAGGAAAAACACTATGGTTCTCAAAAGAGGTGGCAGGAAAGGTTAAGGAGAAAAGGATAGCATTCAGGAAATATAAGGAAACACAGAAGGAGAAGAACAGAGAACTTTATCAGTTAAAGCGGAAAGAGGCTGGGAAGGCAGTCAGAACAGCAAAGGCCCAAACCAAGGAAAGGATAGCCAACTCTGTTAAGAAGGGGATAAGACCTTTTATAGGTACATTAGGGAGTGAAGAAAGACCAAAGGAGGGATACTGAGGCTTAATAAAGGGAGGAATGTGGTAGAGGGTGACAATGAAAAGCAGGGATACTAAAGGAATATTTCTGCTCAGTATTCACAAAGAAAGAGGAGGGGAAGTACCTAAACCAAACAAGAGAAACACTCTGAAGACGGGGTCGATACCAGTCCATTTACAGAAGAAAGGGTTCTGAAAGAACTAATAAAATTGAAAGTGGACAAAGCAATGGGGCCTGATGGGATTCACCCAAGAATTCTAAAAGAACTAAGGGTAGAACTAATGACACCGCTGACTACTCTCTTTAACAAATCATGGGAGGATGGGGTGGTACCTGAGGACTGGAGGAGGGCGGATGTGATTCCTCTTCACAAAAGTGTTAGCAGAACAGAGGCAGGAAACTGCAGACCTGTTAGTTTGACTTCAGTGGTAGGTAAAATGATGGAATCACTTCTGAAGGAAAGAATTGTTGAGTACCTAGAGGTCAGTGGGGCACAGGACCCAAGGCAGCATGGATTCATGATGGGAAGGTCGTGTCAGATGAATCTAATAGATTTCTTTGACTGGGTGACCAAAGTAGTAGACCAGGGAGGGCTGTGCACATGGCTTACCTAGATTTTAGCAAGGCATTTGATACAGTCCCACACAAAGATTAATACACAAGTTAGCCAGCCTTGAGTGGGTCCCAAGGTGGTAGCCTGGATAAAAAATTGGCTAGACAACAGGATGCAAGGGTAGTAGTAAATGGAGTCCACAGTGAAGAAAGGAGGGTTACTAGCGGGTACTGCAGGATTCAGTACTGGGATCGGTCCTTTTAATGTCTTTATAAGTGACATTGCAGAGGAACTGGAAGGAAAAGTATGTCTCTTTGCAGATGACACAAAGATCTGCAACAGGGTTGATACACCAGATGGAGTGGAAAGGATGAGAAGGGACTTGGCAAGGTTGGAGGAATGGTCAAATGTATGGCAGCTCAGATTCAATGCAAAGAAGTGCAAGGTAATGCACCTGGGAAACAAAACCCAGGGCAAGAGTACACAATGGGGGTGAGATACTGACAACAGTAAAATGGAAAGGGACCTGGGGTAATTATATCAGATGACCTAAAGGTGGGCAAGCAATGTGAGAAGGCAGTAAGGAAGGCTGGGGGATACTGGGATGCATAGGGAGAGGCATCAATAGTAGAAATCAGGAAGTTGTTATCCCTCTGTACAGACAGTTGGTGAGACCCCATCTGAGTACTGTGCAGTTCTGGAGACCCCATCGCTGCAAAGACATAGACAGAGTGGAGGCTGTCCAGAGGAGGGCATCAAATGGTGCAGGGTCTGCACCAGAAGACATATGAAGAAAGACTAAAGGAGCTTAATATGTATACCCTTGAGGAAAGGAGGGAGAGGGACATGATAGAAACTTTCAAGTACCTCAAGGGAATCAACAAAGTCCAAGAGGGTGGCATCTTTCAGAAAAAGAAATGTGCAAGAACAAGGGGCACAATTTGAAGATAGAGGGAGGACGGCTCAGAGGTAATGTGAGGAAATATTTTTCACAGAGAGGGTTGTGGATGCACGAACAGCCTCCTGAGGAGGTCGTGGAGTCAAGAACAGTGGGGAATTAAGAATGCATGTGACAGACATAAGGCAGTCCTAGTGGGGGTAAGAGGAAGTAAGCTGTTGGTTAATTATGATCTGCAGCTGATCTGTTAGGTAGGGAAATGGGCAGACTAGGTGGGCCAAGCCATCCTTATCTGCTGTCAAATTCTATGTTTCTATGTTTCTATATACTGAAAATCATGACATCATCAATCTTGTGATCCACCCCAATCTAATACAGAGAATAATCCCATACTAATACAAGAAATGGGGCTTCAGACTCTGCAAGATTTATCACACTTGAAGAGTACTGCAATAATCTTTACAAACTATAAAATAGCATTATTCATAGGAGAAATAAATAGAGTTGAATAAGCAAGGGCCTATAATGACCCTTGTTTCCTCCTCCAAATCATGACATCACCATAAATGTATAATAAATAGAGTCCACTAGGCAGCCTCCAGCCCTTAAGGAAACTCATTTTCATCTGAGTAGGCATCAAGGCACATCTGAGCAGGCCTCAAGAGCATACAGGTACCTCCTTTATTTCTTGCTTAAATTAACTTGAACACAAAACATGCCCTAAGAATGTCATGAAACAGTTCTTTATCAGAATCTTTAAATGCATTACCAACCACAGAACAAGGCTGGTTTCTAAGAAGTATTTCTTTAGTTTTAAGCCCCAAAGCCTCCAAAAGTGTCAGTCTGTATG
This sequence comes from Neoceratodus forsteri, assembly GCA_016271365.2. Lineage (NCBI taxonomy): Eukaryota > Metazoa > Chordata > Ceratodontiformes > Ceratodontidae > Neoceratodus > Neoceratodus forsteri. The sequence goes on from CM057451.1 coordinate 425,477,548, forward strand.
CAATACAATTTAAGCCCTAAACGAGCAACAGCACCATGTTAGCAGTACAGATATGGGAGGTATAGGGCAAGGGAAAAGTACTGATGAGAAGTGTGCACATAATTAACAGGGTCTGTTTGGGAATGTGAATGCATTTATCAAGTGGTGCAAAGCAACCACCTTTTCTATATTCCAACCAGGCTTTGCTTTTACTGCATTTTACTTAAACAGTATGAATTCTTTTCCAAGCTTCCTTTTAAAACTGAAAGGGATGTAGCTTAATTTGATTACTTCCAGTATTCGTTTAGCCAAAACAGGCAGCTAGGTCCAGCCTCTACAGTCTACCTAGACAAAAAGTAGAAAAGCAGCAGGGTAAGAGAGAATACCACAATAGGGAGGACACCCCATTGTGGTAGAAATGTGAAAAGGTCAAGTGAGACCTACAGAGAAGACAAGTACTACTGCAGTAGAGTTTTTCAGAAATAGGGTGCAGGGTAGACAGGAGTGTCTAGTGGTGATGGGGGTCACAAAAACTGTCACTATATATATAAAATTACTGGTGAGTCCCAATATCAACTGGTTTAAAAGTCATGTCAACTGGCTGGTTGATATGAAAAGCCATGCAAAGCAAGCTAAGCCACATTAAGTTGCGCAAAGCCACGCTAAGTCACGCAATGCTACGCAAACAGCACAAAACACCAGTGATTATAAAAATATAAGATAGGCAGGTGTGTGTTAAGGATGTTTTTACACTCTCAGTGTGTGATGACTGTGTAAACCTCTCGAGCTTCACTCTCAGGTTTACGGGTCATTACCTCAGGTGTATAATAAAAATTCATAACCCACACTTGCCTATCCGATATTCTCTCTATATATAGAGTACCTATTACTCCATTCATGTATACAAGCTACCAAAAATAATCATATTACATTTAGGTAGTCTTGCTGTCCAAAATTGTGTTACAGTCTTCATGGAGTGCCTGCAGCCCTGTTCCCTACTTCATGTCATTATCTTGGTTTTTAGCAGTGGAACTGTGGTGCTCATCATCCATTTGGCTCATACTATATAGTTACAAGCTGGGCTTTACCACTAAAATTACTTAAAAACTAGTAGGAACAAAATAGTGATTTATGTTTTAAAAGGCCGATAGAACACATATCAAAATGGTATGAAATGGTATGCCTTGCCACCTTGGACCATGTCAGCACCTCTTTTACTGATAAGCTATATATGAAAGTAGATGAGCTATTTATGAAAGGAAACATGTCAATCACTAGGACACCAGTAACACTTAATATGTACCAAAAAAAATTGTAGAAGAAGATGAAGCTTCTAAACTTTTCTTTATGCTTTGCAAGGGTGGAGGCTCTTGAATTAATCTTCCACAGTCTATGATGTCTTCTGTGTGATTCCTTAAGTATCTGAAATTGGGTAGTAGAATAAGAATGTCATTGTTACAACATTAACAGTTAAGAGTGACTGACAAGTTCATACTGTAACTTGTGTTCAGGATCACAAATGTTATTGTCAGCTGTCCATATAATAAGACAGCAATAACCCATGGCAGGACATATTATATGCATTTAATCCATGCCTGGGGTGCATTCTGAGGCATGAGGCCACAGTCTAAGTGTCCTCACAGAGCCCCAGGCATGGGTTAAATGCCTATAACCACATACCCTAGAGTGGGTTGATGGTTTTAAACATGGGTTATGTGCATGATACTGTAAACCTTACAAAAATATGTTTCTCCCTGTTTCAGGCACTAAAGGTAGTGCATCCTGCTGTCTTGTAAAATAGTTTCTTGGGAACAATGCACAGTGTTTTGCTGTTATCCACAGAGATGTACCACAGACACACCCTAACAACATTTGTGACATTTCTCATGCATAACATTCTGTGGTACCCTGACTGCAACATTTCATTTCACCAGTCACCTGTCAATGCAAGACCCAGACAGTGACATACAGCTCCCACTTTACATCGACACCTGTGTCTGGCTGCCTGTCTCTCATTCTCTATTCACTTTGGCATTGTGGCTGCCACTATTAATTGCCACCTCAGTCATCTTCTCTTTCTGTGTTGCTGGGGGTGGCTGACCACAGCGATCTTTCTCTGTCTGTGACTCTCTGTCATACCTTCTCTGTCTCTCTGCTCCCTGCACCGTGGTCTGTAACCTGAACAACACTGTTGGAAGCTTACTGAATGTACTGCACTGCTCCGCTGTATGGAGCACAACACAGGCCGACATGGGTCTGTCTGTCTGCTGGCGGTGCTCATACAGAGAGAAAGAAACATATTGGGCTGACAGCAACTGGAGTTTCTCTTATTCTCTCTCTCTCTCTCTCTCTCTCTCTCTCTCTCTCTCCTTTCTCACACAGGCTCTCCCAGAGAACAGTAGCTGGCAGACAACTGCCACTTTTACTGCCGGTCAGCATGGGCCACCAGGGTGAAGAGACCAGCTGCTCTCTCCTCTCTCTGCTTGTAGTGCTTGTGGGAACAGGTACACAGACAAGACACTGGACTGTACAGAGGGAATGCTGACTCACCAGGGGACATAAGGGGAATGAGTAACACTGCTAGCGTCGCTCTGTGTTTTCATGCACTGCTGCAGGAGACAGCTACTCAGTTTTGTCTATGTCTGTGTGTCACTCTGTGTCTCTCAGTCAAGAGTGATGTGATGTCCTTCCTGGTGATTCATTCACTCTTCAGCAGCTATCAGTTGTGCCCAGCAGGTAACATCATTGGGGCAGCTCAAAACACAACTGTGGCTATATTTTCTGGGGTTGCAGTGACCGCAAATGTCTAGCTGGCTGAGGCACCTAACATTGTCGGGGAGGCCACCCAAACACAGCAGTGGCTATGTATCTCTGGGGTTGCTGTGATACCAACTCTATAGCTCCCTTAGTGCTTTGTCAGGTGTGAGTGAGTCAGGAATGTCACTATGGGACAGTAAGTGGTGGAGCTCTCATTGTACACTCACTCTTCCAGACATTTCAGCTACCTGTGTCTCACCTTTGCAGTAGGCAGAAAACACAGAACTTGGTTAGAGCACTGACAGGCAGCCACAAAGTTACCACTGTGGCTCGCTCACTTACATAGAGTTTTTAATGGCTGCCTGTCAGTGCTGACTTCCCCAACAGATAACAAGTCCTGCTCTGCCCAGAGATCTTGCTGGCTGGGCATGTGATCCCAACTATCTATTAAGTAGTGAATTTAATCCACAGTCAGGTAATGCTGTTTGACCAATGAACTGTTCTCTTCCTTAACCCATTTTATAATACTGCATATTCACCAATAGATCTCTCCTTAAGTGTTTACAACTAACAGAAAAAGTATACATGAGGTTTCTGAATGAATAGTACAAGACCAACAGCTGATATTTAGACAGAACATATATCAGGGATAGACACGTGACTTTCTCTCATGGCTTTGTATCATGGTTACTGTAGGGTCTGTGTGGTATAACTACTGTAGTAGCATTTAATGCATTATTGCTGAAAGTGTACAACAATAGGAATCTGAGTAGTAGAATGGTAGTAGACAATATCCAGTTACAAATTCATGGGTTATGGACATCACTTTTAAAATATCAGTTTATTAGAGTATTTTCTAATAGTAGACAACATTTACAAATAACATCACAGCTGTGATTAAAAGATTGTGTTACATTATCACTGCATTGTCATATACTTATAATAGTTTATTTATGCTTTCCTGACATTTAATACTTGGGATTTCATTAATTACTACACTTCTTCTGAGAGGTGGTTCTAAGAAAGAAGTATTTCATTAATTAAAACACAGTCCTGTCTTCATGGTACAAAGTCAATTCTCCTACAGTAATCATTATGCAAATAATCCATCTTCCAAGTTTATTCAAATTTAAGTAGCACCTGAGAAATCTTAGCCATGATCTTCTTATGGCATAAATTTAATTCTTTGGCCCAGATATTCAAACTAAGCAGGCTGTGGCGTGAAGCTTGGCCGCCAGAGCAATTTTCTGCATGGGGTGTTGACTGGCTGATATTCAACAGAGCTGTGCTATGGCACATCATCGTTGAATATCGCACCCTGGCCACCCACAGTGTGCATGGTGCAGTGTCACTGCACCAGCGCAAGTGACCAGAGTGGAGCAGGGATGAGCTAGCATAAGTTCCATTTAAGCTATGCTGACAACGCAATATTCAAAGGTGCACATGCAAATGGGGCCATAATATGCAAGGTGCAAATGGGGCCATTTGCATGTCATTATAGCCCCATTTGCATGCAGGGTGCGCCGATCCCCGGGTGACTTGTCCCTGGCACCCTGCCAGGCAGCAGCCATCAGGGACTGATGCCCCCTGACTGTGGCGCACTGTTCCCCACAGCCCGATTGTGGGCTTCAATATAAATAAAAAAATCCAATATCCTAGTGGTCCAGTGGACTGCTGTCTGCCCGATCGCGGGTATTTGTAATAAACAAAAAGAATCATGTCAATTCCTTGGTGGTCAGTGGACGCTTCTGCTCAATCGTGGGCATTTAATAAACAAAAAATGATGTCCAATATCCCTGGTGGTCTGCAGTACCCCTCCCCACCTGCCCACTGTGCCCACCACCCTACTCCCCTTCAGCGGTGGGCGGCAGCACCCAACCGCCTGCCACCTGCCACCCACCGACTGATATGGGGACTATCAGCCGGTTATTGTCCACAGCGTGAGCTAATGTAAGTATGCAGCCCATATTGCATTATACATTCCAGATACGTGAATGGATCCATTCACATATCTGGAATTGTAGTATAGTATGGGCTGCACACCCATTGGTTCATGCTGTGGGACCAATGGTGTACAGCCCTACCACAGTGTCAGTCGCCAGTCGGCAGGCAGGTGGGTGCTGCCGCCTGCCAGCTGACCGGGGAGGGGTGGGCACAGTGGGTGGGTGGGAGGGGGTACTGCTAGACAACCAGGGATATTGATATAATTTTTTGTTTATTACAAATGCCCGCGATCGGCAGACAGCGTCCACTGACCACCAAGGATATTGGACATGAATCTTCTGTTTATTATAAATGCCCGCAATCGGGCAGACAGTGGTCCACTGGACCACAAGGATATTGGACATGAATCTTCTGTTTATTACAAATGCCTGCGATTGGGCAGACAGCGGTCCACTGGACCACCAGGGATATAGGGATTCTTTTATTTTACAAATGCCCTTGATCGGGCATGGGAGGTGCCACCAGGTGCAGCCGGATCGGTGGCCACTCACAGGTGACAGCTGCATTGTTGTGCCCAGCAATGTGGCAGCTCACCTGAGGGTGGCCATCCGTTGTTCCTTTTGGGGATCAACTTTGTGCTGGTGCAGGTAGGGGTTGCGCATGCATGGCTCTGCACATCCTGGGCTGAATATCAGGCTGTGCAGAGTATGCATGGGCATGCCCTCTTGTACCTGCATCCCATTACTGATGCTGCCTGTGCATCGGATTTGTGCAGCCATTTTCCCTTTTGAATATCGCCAGATCAGTGAGTTATGCGATGGCACAAACACTGTTGCGCCATGCACAACCTTTGAATATCTGACCCTTATCTCTTGCCATTCTTCCATTTTGAGGGGTAACAGAGAGCTAATGTTTTGTAATTGGTTTCCATGCCACAAGGAGGCAACCATATAGTAATATTTTAGTGTTTGAGTCTTGAAAGCCATCAGATAGGTTCAGAAACAGCAATGTAGTGGGACTTAAAAGGAAAGAAGGGTCAAAGAGGTCTTGTAATTCTGTTTATAACTGGGCCCAGAAGGGTTGTAGTTTGGGGTATTGCCAAAGATGTGGGAATGGGATGTTCAGGAGAACCACACTGCCTCCAGCAGCAACCCCAAATTGTGGGGCATATTTTACTTACTGCACTGGCATGCAGAAATACTATATCAGGCCCTATCATGAGTATTCTTTCCAAATATAGGAGATTGTAGGTTTGTAGGTGTATGTAGTGAATTTATCCCATAGAGGTGAAATAATTTCAATACTCAAGTCCTGTTCCCATCAGGTTCTGACATAGTTAGTCAAATTGCATATAAGTGTTATTAGGGCCATGTATATCTTTAAAGTCAATGAGTCAACTACCCCTGAACTGAGAGTTTGTAAGATTATGGAAATCAAGAGGAGTTGGGTTTCTTTTGGAGTTGCTTTTTGCTGTTGGGTTAAATAAGATTTAAGCTGAAGGGACTGTATCAGAAGAAGTCCGATTGTCTGAGCTGATACTTATTTTTTAAGACTGTAAATTCCTCCACTATATCTTTTTGTTGACAGTGGATTGGAAGGAATACACCTAATCTCTCCAACTGTCTATAAGTATGGTTAAGGATGGGAGGGTGGAATAATATGATTCCTGCAAATGGAGTTATTAGAATTTTGAAAGGAGCAAGAGAAGGATGTTTAAGTTTTATGCCAACAGCCTATTGTGTTAGCTGTAAACTGATTATCCCTCTGTGGGACCTGGGCAAATTCTGGGGAGTAAATCATTGTTTGGTGGAGGTGGGATAAAGTCTTCTTTGATGATTTGAATCTTTTCTAGTGTGCTTCATATGTGGGTGACAAACAATACAGTACAGTACGTAGCTGTGCAGCCTGATGATATAATTGTAAGTTAGGAAGTGCTAGACCTCCTTTAGATTTTGGGAGTTGTAAGGTGGAGTATTGTATTCTTGGTTTTTGTTATCCCCAAACATATTGGGAAATAATTCTGTTCCAGACCCAAAACATCACTTTTAAATGGCACAAAGTCAAGACAGCGAAATCAAAAAGAGTGCCTTCATAAGTGCCCCACAAAACAACATTATCCACAACAGTCCCATCCCAAAACATTGCCAAAATAAACAGTGCCAATGGTAGTCAATGACCAGTGCCATTGCAAAAATACAAATATACCTTTTATTTTTGCGGGGTTGCCTCCCATGCACCCCCTAATATTTAAATCTTCAGCTCCAGGAGGCCGAATATAGGGATAGGAAGAAAGTTGGGGGGTCTTTGATTTTGTGGGATGAAATACAAATAAAATAAACACTACACATGAGGGAAGATGAAAGAACTACAAATCAGGAAACTGGGAACAGAACCCTGGTCTCCCATTCTGTGCTGCCTGAGCTGCTCATATCTTAGTCCTATCTGCCACAGGAGCAGCTCGGCCAGCCACCACACTTTCCATTTATTCATTCCTTGTACCCCTACATTCACAGCTAGAGGTATTGGTAACTAACATGTGCTATCCTACCCCTATCGCTTTCAAGGCATATGTGTTTTTTGAAGTGTGGTTTTGCTTGCATTGTTGGCTAAATGCTGTATTGACCGGATACCCTTTTAGCTACTTACTAACACAGCATAGGTTAACATTCACTAGTTACTAACACATAACTTTTTGACCATTTGCAGTTCAAGGATAAAGGATACGTGGAAAGTGCTTGGGAGTTAACACATCTCCATGCATACTACAAGAGTTACAGTTGTTACCCACTTAGAAATTATAGCCAGAGTAAATGTAGTCTGCTACAGTACCTGCTTGTGATACAGTATCTCATGTATGGTTTCTGAAACAATGGCATTGTTTTTGTTATTTATATGTTTTGAAGTATAGTATCTGTTTATCAGTAGGAAAAAGCACTTTGTTCAACTTTTACTATAGTGTAATAATTTGTATTTTGTCTATTTTTAAGATTTTAGGGAGCTTATTATTTCAGAGTTTAGTCATTTTTTTCTTTGTTATAGGTTTTACAAAAGGTTTTAAGTTTGATTCAAGAATTGTTACTACAAGAAAAAATGCATACTAGAGAATTGGCACAAAGTAGTAAAAAGAAAAAGGTATTTTAGCAGTTATGCTTTGCCTTACAAGGCTTATTGGGTAGCATTGACAGATCTATGACGGATCATCAACAACATCTTTGTCAAATGACCTCAACTGCAAAACCAGCAGGTCGACTGCATTTTGCAGTCTGCTGCAACTTTGGAGAACAGTAAGTTTTTTCTTCAGGGGCTTCACCCCAAACCCCCACATGGGGAGCTGTGCCCCACTCATTATTCTCAACTCTGAGTTGGAGCTGATCTGAGGGGTGCAGGATCACCAACAGACAGTGCTGGGTTCCAGCGTGTTCCCCTACAGTGATGTGGTGCTGTAGTCACTGTAGAGGACCTCGTGACCAAAATGTTGCTGTCGGGATGTTTACCATATTAAGCTGTACACATGAGGCAATGAGTCATGCCTCTCATTGGAAAAAAAGACAAAGATAGCAAAGAATGTAACATGTGGCAGCAAAGATCACTGTTTGATACACTAAAAACAAAGGTTACACAAGCAGTAAAGAAGTTTGAAGTCAACTGTAAAATGGTGACTAGGACTCACAAGTCAAAACCAAATTAAAAAAAATGCACAAGTGTCACTGTAGCCAGCAGGCATCACAAAAGAGTAATTTATTTAGAATGTTGTCTGCTGGAGCCAAAGTTGAGTGAATCTTATCTGTCATAGTAAAATGTTGTGGTAAAATATAAAGAGAAACATTTACTGGATGAAACTACATCTGAAAATAAAACACTTTGTCTAGATGACCATTACTGTATGGTCACAACTGTGGCAAACATGATGGTTCAAATTGATAAATTAAGCAATATATCAATGTCAAATTAGATGACTTAGAACATCTAAGCAGAGACAACTTCTGTTTAGTATTTGATGTATGTTGCTTACACGCTCAGTATACTGAGGCATATTTCTGGAAGACAGTTATCATCTACACAGTAAGCTAATGCTTCTCTCTGTACAACTAGGAAAACCACAGAGTGTTTTGCCAGCACCCTGAGATGAAAACTTTCTTGAGATGGATGAAGAAAATATGTTGAATTCAGATGAGAGTAAGGCACTGTAGCTCAAATGGACACGTGATGATGCATGCGATAGCAGAGAAACATCTTTTGGTGAGGTGGAAAAGTTTTTGAAAGTATTTCTCACCAAAAGAGGAGTGATAAATTCAAAGTCTTTCAAAACATTACACATGAAATTAGATCCCACTGTGGATTGATGGGCCATTCTGTGGCATGTTTACAAACTGGAGCTTTTGACAGTGTATTTCATCACTTCCATATGATTGCTGCACACAGTTCAGGAATGCAAACATTTGTGGTGAAATTGTATCATGTTAAAAATGCTGTTAACAACTTCACATGCTTGGATTCTTTATTGTCTGAAAGTGATATGGAAGCTGTACTTAATTTTATTAAGAGCTGAAAGAGTCTAAATCACATTCTGATTAAGTTTTTGTGATGCAGTCCAGACCATATTTAACAGTATGTGACAGCAGAAGAATCAGTTAATTCAGAAATTTGATAATGAAATTGAAACATTTGAGCTGGCTAGAGACAAAACTTTGAGTATAAATGTGTCTCAGGCAACTGCCTATTCTACTGTGAGCAAACAGGTAAAGGTTGACCTGACTAACATTCCGAGGTGGAATGAAATGTGGGTCACCTGTTTGCTTATCTCTTATTAACAAGTTACTTTTATCCACAGGAAAAAGTGGACATGTCTTCACACAGTTTCCGAAAAGACAAAACAAACATTTTACCTCCTAGGTCTGTGTTAAACAACATGGAGGCAGATGATATCCCTCCTGAGGTAGTCAGCTTGAATTTGTTTGAATGAATTCTAATCCAGACAATGAAGCAGTTTCAAACAATCCTGAGACTAAATACAAAAATGAAAGACATGCTGCAAAAGAGCTCATTAAATCACTGAAGGGTTTTGTTACGTACCTGCCACTTCCACTCCAGGAAAATGTTGAGACAATAACTAGGGACAACAATATTGCCATTTTGGTGAATGGTATTCCAACAAAGTCCAAGACAATTTGGCAGGAAGTGGTCAGTGTAGAGAAATTAAAAAAATATATATCTAAACTATTTAAAGCATGCAAACCCGTTATATGATGATATAAATGTGGATCATTTTGTGAACATTGACGCTTAGTTTGGAATACTTGACACTAAAAAGCAATGAGTGAGAAGGCCTCATTGAATACAGATGCAAATGTGTATGAACAGCACGCAATCAATCCAATGCATGGCAAGGATCCATTACTTGATAATATTGACTTGTACCAGATGAAGCGGGTTGAAGGGAGCCCTGTTGGTATCTGGGAGAGCACATTGTAAGTGCAATGTTTTTTCTGATCTGTTTCCACATGGCACTAGTGATCACTTAGATGAATGTGAGGTACTCATTCCTGGAGCTGAGTACTGAGTGTCTAGAGTGTTTCATTCTGATGGTGGGAGAGTCAGTAAAGCATAATCTCTGCATCCATTGACCATACTGTCTGGCTGACTACAGATCTGGAAGTTGTCACAGCTGCAGAGTTGCTCCAAAAGTTACATGAAAAGCACAAGACAGTTTTTTTTTCTTTTTATTACCACCCTTTCCAGGGACTTGGAGTGCTGAACAAAATGTTAAAATCAACAACTAACATCCTCATAACTATACATAAAAAATAACAGTGCAGGTGAATCTGAACTCCATCCTTTCCAGTATACATGGCACCAAACAATATTGGTTCCAAAGGCATTCTAAAATCATGTTTATATAGTGTATGTTGAACATTGTTATGGATGGAACTCCATCCTTACTAAAATGTTGTTATGCTGTACTAGCTATTTCACTTTGTTATGCTGTACTACAGTATCTATGTATCTAGTGCAGCATAAAACTTAGAACTTGATCGTGCATGCACAATACATGATCATCCCCACTCAGTAGCGGCGCGGTGGAGAAAAGCAAGCCCACTGGAGAAGAAAAGCAAAGTAAGCGAAAAATATTTTACCACGGCTCTTTTCTTACTTATTTTTGCAACATACACCACAAAAACAATGGATGGCTAATGATCAGCATCAAGCCATGTTAGTACATCTAAAGGTTCCCATGGTGACCAAACCTCTTGAGCTGCACTCTCGAGGTTCAAATGTTTGAAATAGGAACCTCAATGAACTAACCAGCTTGTTACCAATAATTAGTCATCCATTATACTCTATGTTATGAGAGTATGGTTCAGCCACTTGGTTTGTTGCCCTAGCTGTGCAGACTAATTCTGGGAAGAACTGACAGACATTCTCAAGTGGGTAAATGCAGATGTAGATGACATATCATCTATGACTGTCAGTGAGATGTGCTGCCTAGATTCTGTGTCCATGTCACAACACTTTCCCTGCCATTTTCATGCACTGTTGAGATTCGTCTCGTCAAAGTCTAATCCACGCCTTGGTATTGTGGAACACTACTTTTGAAGAGTGGAATTTCAGGCATGTCAGGCATCTCATATTCACATGCTGCTGTGGGTAAAGGATGTTCCCCACATAGGTGACAGTGAGGACTCTGAGATCCTCAGGTTTATCATGCAGTACATTACATGTCAGATCCCTGACAAATACTACAGTCTAACATTGTGGAAACTGCTGGAAATTTTCCAGCATGATTTGTATCATAACTACTGTCATAAAAAGTTAACAATTGTGGCATTTGATACACAAGGTGTCACTTTGGATTTCAAAGTATGTGTGGAAATTGCCATGTGGATGTTTTGTTCTCTGCCATGTTCCATCATCTGAAAGTGAAATCCACAAGGAGACTGAAGAGTTACCCAGAAAGGAAAATGAGGCATTCAGAAATTATTATAGTCTGTCTTTGTTGTTGATGTGGCCAGTAACATTGATACACAGTTTGTTGCAAACAATTCCATGGCCCTGGTACAGTATTTGACTTTCTACATCACCAAGAATGAGCAAACCTGCTTGCAGGAGCTTTGGAAAGATTTGTGCAACAGCAACAGATCAATCTGTTCATGGCTGTGGTCACTAGCATTACAAATTCTGTCAGTCCTTGAATGTGGAGCCTATGAAGCATGTGACAGATTGATTGGAACATGCCTGTACAGAAAATCTGAGTCAATTTGGTACTTGAACATCAACTACAAAGAAGAGATGTCATATCCTCAATTCTCATGATCAGACAGAAGAGCATGCAGCAACCAGGCCATCTTCAACAAATATTTTGAGGAACAATTTAATTGACACATATTATCCACAGCACCACAATGCCATGGAGAATATGCATCTCCTTGAAGTACAATGATACAACTACAATTCTGGAGCTGAGTCGGATCCTGCAAGTCAGATATACCCAGAGGCAAGCTTGCATGGCATCTGGTGAAAGACAAAGCCTTGGTTGATTGACCATTGTAAGCTCTGTCTCAAAACTTAAGAGAAAAGGAGAATTACTACTTTGCTCTCATCTTCCTGTTCAAGCCATGGAGAGAAGAAAGCTCACTGAAAGGTGACTGCAACACATTTGAGAGCAGTTCAATTTGAGTTATGAGACCTTCAAGACTGAAGCAACAGTTGCTTATATTAACAGATTACAGTTAGAAAGAGAGCAATTGGAAAAGGCTAAACAACAACTGGAGGACTATACTATAGTAAATTCACAAGACATGTGTGACCCAGAGAGAGAAGGAGCTTGGGACCACCCCTCCCATCACTGATCCAGCAGTACTGATGTGAGGTTGAAAGTGCTATACAACAAGGATGCCACTCCACAACTGAGATATGTATGATCCAGCATCATTTGAATTCACAACAGGAAATTGTCTATACTTCTGTGATGTATGCTGTGAAGCATGGTATGTGGCATCAGAACAAGGAGTGTACATGTGATAAGCACTGGCCTCTGTATATGTTTGTGAGTGGTTTTGCTGGGACAAGCAAGAATTTACTTATTGAAGTCATTAGTGCAGAAATACAGAAACATACTGGACTACCAATGTTTATAATTGTGACAGCTCCAACTGGGCTAGCAGCATACCACATAGGCGGAGTAACACTGCACCATCTTTTTATGCGGAACATGGCAAGGCAGGTGAGTACTGAGAGTTGTCATTTGAAGACACAAATGAGCTATGGACCATGTTTGACAAGATGGAGCTCTTTATTATTGATGAGAATAGCATGGCTGCTAATGCTCTTCTTACCTTCATTCACCTATGTCTGCAGGAGATTGTTGGCACAGATGATGATGTTCCTTTGGGGGAATATTGCTGTTTTAGAGACCTTCTTCAGCTAAGAACTGTTAATGGTCAACATGTCTTCTCTACACTTTCTGCCTAGGAAGATAAAATGACTATTGGGTGCACTGGTGGAATAAACCTGTGGGAGATTTTCACCTACTGTATGTTGAACTGTTTCAGAATATGAGACAGAGTGCTGATCTTCAGTACAAAGCTCTACATGATGAGGCTTGAGCAGGTCAAGCGTCAGCGCATCGAGTGCGAAGGCGATGCGAAAGACACATGCATCTGCTGTGTGTTTAGTGTGTTTGGCAGTTGTCAGCTGGCACTGTGATTGTAGTAACAAGCTTATATTTCTACACTGAACCACCTCAGGTAGCGTTTTGTCACTGCTCATTATATCCATTTTCCATCTGTGTACTTAACAAACTGCTTTATTTGTGAACCAAGTGTCTCTCAATATGGTGCCACAATTTCCAGCCCTCCCTAAATTCATCAGTATATACCGTGTCTGTTTCCTCTACTATCATGACTTTGGATGGGGATTTGGGCATTATATGCCAGCTATGCTGTATGTATCAATTGGCTCAATCCACCAAATTTAAGTAATGGCTTTACTTGCACAAAATGCACTGATAAACAATTACAAGAAGATATTGCACTGTTTTCAGTTAGATTACAGCAATTGGGGAGAGCCAAACTAATATGTGTGGCGTTTAAGCCCTATGCAGTCCACCCCCCAACTGAGATTACTAGTAATAAAACATCTTTCTTTCCACCCTCTTGTCCATCCTCTCATCCTCCCCTAATAAAGAAGTATGTCACTTTAACCCTACTATAGACATTCCAGTAGCCACTAACATTGCTAGTAAAGAAACTTATATTAACAATCTTATGCTGAAAAAGAGGGTAGAGAAGATGATCTAGGAGGAACTGGTCTAAATGATGATTGGTCACTGGTAACCTGTGCTAGGGTATGCAAAAGGGCACAAAGCTGATCATTTTAGTCTCCTAATTCATAACTCCACTCAGCACTCTCCAATTTGCCTGATAGTGATTACACAAATTACACCTTTCAGAGTCATTATATTGTCAACCATCAGTCAGTGTCACTGAGCCTCCCACTACTGCCCTCATAGATTCGGGTCCTCAGTTATTTTGCAATAAACCTACTGGTCCATCCACAAACTCAAATTGCAGGTCCAATTCCTACTCAACTGAACCTGGGAATTCTGCAAAAGTAATGGACTCATCTGGCCCTTATCCTCAGAGTCATTCTTGCCAAGTGTTTGTTCTAGGCAACTCCATGATTAAACACCTGGATAGGGCAATATGTAATCTGGACAAACTAACAAGAACTTGTTCCAGTTTTAGGGAGCTACAGTTTTGGACATTTTGGAATAGTCAATGATATTCTCATCAATGCAGGTCCTAATCCACTTGTTATTATACATGCAGGTACTAACGATCTAAATCAAACTAGGCCTCACAGTTAGAAAATGATTTTGTGGCCTAAATAATTTGCTCACAGAGAAAGGCTGTACTGTGTGCTTTTCAAGATCCTTCCAGTAGCTCAAGCGACATACAGCATGACCTGTCTAATTAGGGAAACACATGAATAGCTAAGGAAATGGTGCTTTTGACAGGATGTTTGCTGCATCCCACATTGGGAGAATTTTAATGGCAGCAATTCTGTCTTCAGCTGGGATGGTTTGCATCTGAGCAGGAGATGAAATGCCCTGTTGGGCAGAACAATTGTTTCTGTCATTAACAAATATTTAAACTAAACTGTTTGGGGAGAATAGAACTATTTCCTATTCTCTTGACTGGAAAGTGAAAGCATGTTATGATCCTAAACTCTCTTAAATAGCTGAACTCACAGCTAAATGTACCTTCTTGATCTCAGCATTATTGCCATCACAGAGACTTGGTGGAACCTCTTCAGCCTGGTCCAGACACATCCCGAACTATAAACTTTATCATAAAGATGGACTTGATAGGAAAGGAGGGTGGGTGTCTTTATGTCAGTGAGGACATTATTTCCCATGAGTTCACAACTCAAACTCAAACAGAATCACTTTGGATATCTATCAATTGAAGGACTACCCAAGATTCATAGTAGGGCATTGTTATCGATTGCCTTCTGCTGATATTCAATATACCTCTGATTTATTAAGTATAATCACAGATAAATCTCATAATGATACTATTCTCATTTTAGGTGACATTTATATACCTGGTATTAACTGGAATCTTTGCTCAGGCAATACTAATCATGATAAATTATTTTAATTCAATTACTGATCTGGGACTGGATCAGTCAGTCATCCTACTCGAGGTAATAAAGCATTGGACCTAGTAATATCAAATGAGGGTTTCAAAGTCTCTAACATAAACATTATGACCCCTATTGGCAACAGTGACCACAGCTACTTTTCTTTAATATTCCTACATATCCCAAAGATTACCAATAACATTAAATACAGTATAAGGACTATAGTAAAGCCAATGTCATACAGATTAACACATAATTAAATAACATTAACTGGACAGAAATGTTTAGGACAGATATGTCAATAAAGCTTACGAATGTCTGATTAATATGATTCACCATCTAGAAGACTCCTATGTACCCTTGAAATTAAAATATAATAATAAAGGTAAAATTCCTGTTTAGTACAACAAAGCCATTGACAAACAAATAAAAACTAAAGTGCATGTATTTAAGAAACTAAAAAGAAAGATTCTAGTTTTCCTTGAGACTTAAATACAAAACTGCTGTGTCCACATAAAAAAGTTAATTAAAATGCTAAGCTTAGATTTGAGTTCAGCCTAGCTCACTCTAAATCTAATCAGAAATCTCTATTCTTATATCAATGGTAATAAGGAAATATTAGACAAATAGGTCCACTTTGTGATAACGGATTACTCTAACATCTAATCAGAAGATGGATGACCTTTTAACAGTTATTTCTGTTCTATTCAGTTTTGATCAACCCATAATTCCCACTATTGCAATCACTAGTAATGACTCCCATTCCCTTATTTGATCTTTCTGAAATTAAGAATGTGCTATTACATGTTAAAAGATCTACTAGTTCAGGTCCTGATAACATCAATGCTATATTTCTCCTTGAAATGATAGATTAAATTGCAATCCCAATTCAAGTGTTATTTAATAAATCTTTACTCGATAATGAAATTCTAATGTTTGGCATAAAGCCATAGTTACACCAATTTTCAAGAAGGTGAACAAGTCCAATGCTCAGAACTATCGACCGATTAGTCCAACCTACATCTTAGGAAAAGTTATGGAATGTTTAATTAAATCAAGACTGGAGAACATAATTGAACAACTTGATATTTCTGACAACTCTCAGCATGGTTTTAAATCTGGCTTTTCATGTACAACAAATCTCATATCTTTCTATCACAAGATAAGTAAGTTACAGGACAACAATATCTGAGTCGATGTATTATTGTTTTATTTCAGTAAGGCCTCTGATCATGTGTCACATTCTTTGTTGATTTATAAATTTCACAAATTGAGAATTACTTCACTTTGGTTAACTGGATATCTAAATGGTTATTCAGTCATACTCAGTTTGTTAGAATTAATGGAGCATATTCCTTTTCTGGTAGGGTTACAAGTGGAGTCCCTCAGGGTTCCATACTGGGGCTCATCCTCTCTAATCTTTTCATTCTTGATATGGACATTATTTCTAAAAACTAGATTTCTAAATTTTCAGATGATACAAAACTTGGAGGTATAGTTGACACACACCAGTAAATATTCAAATTCTTGAGCAGGATTTATTATCTATTGAGCAATGGGCCAAAAAAACTCAATGTTCTTTAACATCGATAAATGTAAGGTCTTACATTTTGGTAGAACAACACATTTCATAAATACTATTTAAACAACCAAGAACTTAATTCATCTACTTGTGAAAGAGACCTCGACATTATTGATCAATACTACATTGTCATCTAGTGACCACTGCAGTAAAGTAGTTAGAACATCTAATATTATTTTGAGACAGATTAATAAAACCTTTATCAGCAAATCTGAGCACTATCTAGTGCCATTATACAGAGCCTATATAAGACCTCATTTGGACTACAGTTCTCCTTCTGAGTCCTTATCAGAAAGCTGATATAAATAGTCTTGAGCAAGTTCAAAGGAGGCTTACTAAATCTATCCCCAGACTAAGCAATACATGTTACGACACCAGACTCAGGAAAACAAAGCTTTACCGTTAATTTTGAGAAGATAAAGGGTGACCTGTTACTTATGTACAAGCTAGTGCATAATCCCAGGCTACTTAAGATATGTGGACTAACACTGGCAAACAATAGAATTATGGGAAGACTACATGCCAAGCAATTAAATATTGACTGGCTAATACTAAAAATATATATTTTTAACACAATAGTAGTAAATGCTGGAACTCTTTGCCACAGACAATTGTAGATGCAACTAGTTTTAATTCCTTCAAATCTAGTCTTGATTCTTGGCTAATAGAACAACAAATTGAATAATATCCCACTATTATGGGAGGACAATCTAGAAGGGCCTTGCACCTTCTTTTTTCTATTCTATCTAGCAAATCCAGAAACATTTGACATCAGTACTGGAGTAAACTGCTATGCTAACTTTGCAATGCAGGTGTTCCTTCATATCCCACAGTTTGTTGACATAATTAGTGCTTCTTGATCAATAATTTTGTCTGGTTCACTGACACAAGTAATGGTGCCAGTCAACAGCAAGTTACCAGCATGCAAACACTAACACCACCACTGCACGTAGCTCTGACAGCTCATCATGGACATAGAACATTTGCAGATAACACTCAGCAAGATGTTACAGAGTTCATGATGGCTATTATTAAAACTTTGGAAGATGAATACATTCCAGTAAGGCAGTACTTCACTTTTAGCTATGTGTCCAAGTATGTATGCCTATCTTGTGATAAGACAGAGAGAGAGAAGAGATGGATAATATGCTGTGGATTTATGCGTATCCCAAATGACCTGTCTGTGAAATTCAGAAAGCTGTTTAGCCATGCAAAATCTGGATGGGAGTGCTGAAGGTGTGGATGAAACACTACATGCACAATAAGAGTAACATTCTGCAAACTATCTCATGCCTGTACTATAATGATTTGACTCGCAGGAGTCAAAGTTGTGACACCAATAGCATACTTTAATGCAGGTAGAGTTACATTCAGATAGATGCATTTTGGCACTCATGAAATACATTCCACCATAGACCTTCTGTGTAATCTTATTTATTTATTTATTGATTGATTTATTCAATTTTGATAAGTGGGTAGGCACTTGAGCCCTGAAGGTCCCTTTGCAGGGTGACTCAGAATTAGTTACACAGTAATAACATTTCACATATACAGTATATAGGTGAGCTACAATCTGGTCATTATGTGACCTGGCATAGATACAGTGATGGGTGGAAAGAGTGTAATGATGCTATATGCAACTTCAAATAGTTACTGCCAAAGAATCTCAAGGAAGCACATGTCCTGGTTCTCCAAAATATGGTGTTTGTACAAGCTGTGGAACACTAGCTCCTCACAGTATGCCTCCGTGTTATATATCTTGAATGTTGTGGATGTCCATAGCCCCATAGATTAGATCCAGGGCACCTGCATAGCATCCAGCCATAAGTACAATGAAAAGTATTATTTCTTTTGCTATTTCTTTCAACACGTAACTATGCAATTGCTCTACTGATTAAAATTAACTGGTGACAGTTCAAGTGGGCTCTTACAAGGGTGCTGGGCTGTATGCACAATCAGTGAGCATAACATATATTGGTCAATGTAAACTTTTTTTAGACCTTTTTCTTCTCATAACCCTCCAAAAAATCAAATAACATCTGGCCATAAGTACAGTGAAAGTAATGTTTACTGTGTTGTTGTTTTTTCACTACATGTAATGCTTCAATTGCTGTACTGATTAAAATGAACTTGTCATGGTTCAAGTGGGCTCTTAATAGGGTACTGGGCTGCATGTACAAATCGGTTAGTGAAACATGTCTTTGCCATGTAGACCTTTTCCATACCACACTACTCTGAAAAGTACACATTACTTTCAATTCAGATACATGTCTAATATTATAAGTCAATGCTGTGCAGGAAACCATATCTTTAAAACTGCACCATACCTGAATGGGTTTATACCACCTGCCAATCTACTACTCATATATATATATATATATATATATATGGCTGAAATTTTTTTCTGTAAATATGCCACATTGCCATTGTTGTAATTATATGTTTTGAAAAGAAATACAGTTGATATCTGTGTGCTCTGTTGTAGAGTAGAAATTAAAGTTTTGTTTTTAGCAAACAGTATAATAAACTAATAAATGTGTCAACACTTAAGTAGTGATATGTCACTTAAATTTCTGAATTACTTCAAAAATGTACATCTTTTGTAAGTGACAAGCTGAAAACTAAATGTTGTATTGTTTTTCACTGAGGCATACTGCAGTATGTTACTCCTGATGTCTTCCTTAAGGGTCAAATGTGGAATTTTCCAAGTACAGTGTTGTAAAGAGTTGTAAACAGTTTCTAAATGCCATTATGTAAATATGGTCATAACAGTCATCAATGATTTACTGTAGTGCTATGAGATGACTCTGTTGTTTGTGTGGAGGAAGATTACATTTTATTTTTGAAGTACTTGGTTTTCAGCTGTCTCCAGGAACACAGCTACAATTCGTACCAATTTCATTGTCATTTTCAAATATATTGTTTTTTTACTTATATTCTGTGTTGTGTCTCTTTCTTCATAGATATTGATGAAAAGGTGTAGGATTATATTACAATCAAGTCCAATACAGTTTAAAAGTGCTATTTCAACTATGAAAATGGTATGTTAAATGGTTTACAAACAGAAATTGGATACCACCTGTAAAACAAGAATTTACGTCTTTATGGTTTCTTGTTGAAAGAAAGTCTCAAACATGGCACTATATGTGTAATGATAACACTTAACTTGATATGGAGATTTCTTGAGATGCTGTGATGAGCATGGGACATGATATGTACTGGTAGAGTGGTGTGAAAAGGTAGATTCAAGATGCCCACAAGGGCATGCCTTTAGACAACTAGTATTGGAGCTCACTCAAGAGGGAGCAATCTTTAGACCTGGTTCTCTCAAATGGAGATGAAGAGAGGATCACAGATGTAGAAGTGGGTAGCCATCTGGGAACTAGTGACCATCAAACAGTATGGTTCACAATAAACACAGCAATAGAGTCAAGCCATACAAAGGCAAAAGTACTGGACTTTAGGAGGGCTGACTTTGCCAAAATAGGTGAGTGCCTAAGGAATGCACTAGCAAATGGGCAGGAAGGAGGGTGGAAGAACAATAGGGAATAATAAAAACTGCCATCAAAGAGTAACAAGCCTTTGTGTGAAGCAAATTAACAAAACGAAACGATGTAAGAAACCACTATGATTCTCAAAGGAAGTGGCAGTGAAGGTTCAAGAGAAAAGAAAGCATTCAGGAAGTACAAGGAATCACAGAAGGAGCAGGACAGGGAACTGTATCAGTTAAAGCAAAACGAAGTTGGAAGGCAGTCAGAACAGCAAAGGCCCAAACCAAGGAAAAGATAGCCAACTCAGTTAAGAAGGGGATAAAACCTTTTATAGGTACATCAGGGAGCGAAGGAAGACCAAGGGAGGGCTAGTGAGGCTTAATAAAGAGGAGGAGGGTGGGCAGAGGATGACTGTGAAAAGGCAGAGATACTAAACAAATATTTTTGCTCAGTATTTACAAAGAAGTGGGGAGGTACCTAAAACAAACAGTAAACACTCTGGATACAGAAGTTGATACCAGCCCATTTACAGAAGAAAGGGTTCTGAAAGAACTCTTAAAACTGAAGGTGGACAAAGCAATGGGGCCTGATGGGATTCATCCCAGAATTCTAAAAGAGCTAAGGTAGAACTAGTGACACCACTGACTACCCTCTTTAACAAATCATGGGTGGATGGGGTGGTACCGAGGACTGGAGAAGGGCAGATGTGATTCCCCTTCACAAAAGTGGGAGCAAGGCAGAAGCAGAAAACTACAGACCTGTTAGTTTAATCTCAGTGGTAGGAAAATGATGAAATCACTTCTGAAGGAAAGACTTGTTGAGTATCTAGAGGCCAGTGGGGCTCAGGACCCAAAGCAGCATGGATTCACAGCAGGAAGGTCATGCCAGACAAATCTGATAGATTTCTTTGACTGGGTGACCAAAGTAGTAGATCAGGGAGGCTGTGGACATGGCCTACCTAGACTTTAGCAAGGCATTTGACCAGTCCCACACAAAGATTAATATTCAAGTTAGCCAGCCTGGGAGTGGGTTCCAAGATGACAGCCTGGGTAAAGAATTGGCTGGAGAATAGGACACAGAGAGTAATAGTAAATGGAGTCCACTCTGAAGAAAGGGGTTACTGGTGGGGTACCGCAGGGTTCAGTATTAGACTGGTCCTCTTCAATGTCTTTATAGCAGCGACATTGCAGCGGGACTGGAAGGAAAAGTATGTCTCTTTGCAGATGACACAAAGATCTGCAACAGAGTTGATGCACAAGGTGGTGGAAAGGATGAGAAGGGACTTGGCAAGGTTAGAGGAATGGTCAAATGTATGGCAGCTTAGATTCAATGCTAAGAAGTGAGGTAATGCACCTGGGAAACAAAAACCCAGGGAAGAGTACACAATGGGGGTGAGGTACTAACAACAACAAAAATGGAAAGGGACCTGGGGTAGTCATGTCAGATGACCCAAAGGTGGGCAAGCAATATGAGAGGGCAGCAAGGATGCATAGGAAGGCATCACCAATGGAAAACAGGAAGTTATTATCCTCTGTACAGACAGTTGGTGAGACCCCATCTGGAGTACTGCGTGCAGTTCTGGAGACCCAATCTGCAAGGACAGACACGATGGAGGCTGTCCAGAGGAGGGCAACTAAAATGATGCAGGGTCTGCACTGGAAGACATATGAAAAGAGACTTAAGGACCTGAATATGTATAGCCTCGAGGAAAGGAGGAGAGGGGACATGATAGAAACTTTCAAGATATTTCAAGGAATCAACAAAGTCCAAGAGGTAGCATCTTTCAAAAAAGAGGTGTGCAAGAACAAGGGCATATATGAAGATAGAAGGGGGGCGGTTCAGAGGTAATTTTACAAGTATTTTTCACAGAGAGGGTTGTGGATGCATGGAACTGCCTTCCAGAGGAGGTTGTGGAATCAAAACAGTGGTGGAATTCAAGCATGCAGGGACAGTCATAAGGCAATTCTAGGGGTGGGTGTAGGAAGAAGTAGGCTGCTGGTTAACTAGGATCTGCAGCTTATTCATTAGGTAGGAAATGGGCAGACTGGGTGGGCCAAGCGGTCCTTATCTGCCATCAAAATCTATGTTTCTATGTTTCTATAGCAGAAAAAAGTCTTTACTGTAAACACATTCTCAAAAAGTAAGGAAATTCATTGCAAACACTTCATTAATGCATCTGTTAGTATTCAGGTTAAAGTAACAAAAGTTGGGTACGCATGGTTTCCAACCTAACTCTGACCCCCAACAAGAAGTAAAAGGGCAGGGTAACACAAGCAACCAGAGACAGCCACTCACTTTGTTTAACAATATTAACAATATAACCAACAACAATGAATCAAACCAAACTGAGTGATTACAATAACATTACAAAAAGCAAACAAACAAGAACAAGATATCAAAGAATCAAAAGGAACAAAATATTTACCATTAGGGCCTAACAGTACAATGAAAAAATCAGACTAATTATAAAGAGGCACTAAACAGAACTCAACATGATCCTTTATCAGCTGAACATGTTAATTGTCTACCTTCCTAAATCATGACAAAATGGTTATATTAAATGCACGCTGAAAATAGAAAATAGAGTTAAAAATCTATGTTTAGACCTTAGGTCTTCTTCAGGAAATCTCTAAAAAGAAAAAAACAAATTTAGTGTAGAGAGGAGTAAAATTACATATATATATATATATATATATATATATATATATATATATATATATATATATATGTGTGTGTGGGGAAAGAAAAAGAGGAGGTTCAGGAAAAGAAGTGATAAATGGTAAGATTAAGAGACAATCTGTAGAACAAAAATATGATGATGGGAAAGATAAAGCATAATGGGAGTGAAAGAGCTAGGAAGTTCCCAGGTGGGGACTAATTAACAGGACCTAGTAAGAAGGCTGAAAGGTGACAAATG
Source organism: Neoceratodus forsteri (assembly GCA_016271365.2). Classification (NCBI taxonomy): domain Eukaryota; kingdom Metazoa; phylum Chordata; order Ceratodontiformes; family Ceratodontidae; genus Neoceratodus; species Neoceratodus forsteri. Next base: position 425,500,862 of record CM057451.1, read on the forward strand.
TGTGGGAGAGAGACAGAGATGGAGACTTATGGTGAAAATCCAAAAGAAATTAAATGAGTACTAAAACAAATAGACTTTATGGGAAAAAGGGATGGCTGAAAGATGTTAGTGAAAATAAGTTTAGCATTTAAACCAGAGGACTGCATCAGCTTGGCTTCCATGTTTTTCTATGCTCAGGATCCCAGAAGCCATGTTGAAGGACACAGACAGAAAGGTCATTGACATTGTGGTCCCTGGAGATAAGGTGGGATACAATGGGTTTAGCAGTTTCACCATTCCTGACTGCTCTGTAATGTTCCCTGAAATAGTCAGCAAGACACCTACCAGTTTCTCTGATGTAAATAGATGTACACTTCCTACAAAGAATTCAATATACCACATTAGTGGAGGTGCATGAGAACTCCTTGGTAATGTGAAGAACACCTGTAGGCCCCAATTTCAGTCACACTGGAAATAAATTTTCAGGTGTAGCAGTGAGTCCTGTTGCAAGGTTTGGTACCTGGGAGGGAGGAACTGTTAGGAGTGGGTAGGCTGCTTTTAACCAGGAGATTATGCAGGTTAGGTGGCCGGTGGTAGGAGGCAATAGGTGGTCCTGTAAAGGAAGCACCAATGTTAGGGTCAGTTTGCAAAATGGGACAGTTACTGGTGATGATCCTGTGAAGAGAAGGTGTGCGCTGATGGAAAGGAAGCACTAGTGGAATTCGCTGTTGTTCTTGTGTGACAGTATCCTTCCTGCAGGGGTTAAGGTTACGGGCATGTTACTGACCCAGGAGACTGCTCTGTCCACTGTGCTTTTAGGGTACCCCTGTTGATAAAAAAGCTATGCATTATTTGGGTCTGCTCAGCAAAATCATCCTCTTCACTGCATAACCTGCGAAGTCTTAGAAACTGTGAATAAGGCAGGCCATTCTTGACATGTTTAGGATGGAAGGAGCTGTGGAGGAGGAAACTGTGAGAGTCAGTGGGTTTGTAATAGACTGATGTCTTCAGACCAGTCGTTCTGTACTGACAGCTGGATATCGAGAAAAGGCAGAATAGAGGAGGAGGATACTTCAACAGTGTATTGAAGGGAAGGATGGGCCATAGTAACTTGTCAAGGAAGACTTGGAGGGTCTTCCTAAATCCTAAATCATGGTTTGTTCACTTCAAGCTATAATGAATTATTTTTCATGGCATGGTGGTTTAGGCTGGAGATCATACTTAAAACTAATAGTGCCTAAGCTCAATGGTGGTCTTCAGCTTCTGAATTTCCTTTTATTTTGCTGTCTTCCATTATAATAGGACATCTTGGTGGTTAACACAATGACAAAATCTTATACAGGATTATACTCCTATTTGGGTAAACATATAACATTTTCTATGCAGACAACAGAGATTAAGTCTTAATAGCCTTCCATACATTAATCCATCTCAGTTACCTTCCTGTCTCAGATATACGTCATTGTATTGGTCATTAAAAGTGATATACCAACTAAATAACTACATGGGGTGGAAGTGGCATAGAGCAACCACTCAACCAAATGTAGGTAACCATAGCATAATGATTGCTGGTTGTCCAATCCCCAGTCTTTTGGCCTCAATTAATAGGATCTTGGCTCATCCCTTTTAGCTGAGGACAGGTTGCTTCCTTCAGCTCTGCCTGTTCAGAACTTCATTTCACCCCTCATTAGGTTTCAAATATTACCAAATAATTCACTCTTCAGTGTTTTTGCACCCCAGCCTGGGATCTTTTGAATTCACAAGTCCTTGCTATCTTTCTGTCATTACCTTCCCAGCACCATATAGTTTCACAGATATACAAGATTTTCCAGTCTCAAACCCAAATCCCTATCTGGATTCTGTTACTATTGGCAGCAGGCTCTAACCCTCCCTGATGATTCTACTAAATGGCAAATGGTATGGTACCAATTATATAAATATATAAAACAAGATAGACTGCATATTACACAGTACCAAATCTTACATAACTTATACAGCTCTCCTAAAATTATTTAAAAAGGGCAGGGCCTCTGCACAGTGTTTGCGCTGGGTAGACAAATGGAGGGCCTCAAAGCACATGCTATGGGAGTGCCCTGATACACTTTCTTTTTGGATAGTATTAAATGTTCACTAGATCCTTTATTGGGCCTAGAAGAGTTATTTACTCCAACCATTTGCTTTGTCAGCATCTACCTATTGGCTCAGCCAAAGTATGGCAAATACATATGACGATGATTAGCAACATTGCAAAATTAATTAAACTTAAACATTGAGGGATACTTTGCTCCACCTCAAGGAATGGCACCAGGAGATATCGTCCACCTTAATGGTTGAAAAACAAATTGCACTACTGCAACACAGTGAGACCCACTGCCAAAGGTATTGGGGACCCATATTTATGCTACTGTCACTGTCCCAATAATGGCTGTTAATTGACAGGTTTCAAGCTTCACCAACCTTGATTATGGGAAGGCTGCATTTCAACATCATAGGTATATTAACTTCAGTCAATACTTGTGATAGGATTAAGATGAATGGGCAAGGCAGTCTTGGGTAGATAGTACAGGATATATGAGGATGGGTGGGAGGTTCTTTTCTTTATTTTTGTTTTGTTACTATTTATATCATCATTATAACTGTTAATGTTTCTTATGAAATGTACTTGTAAATGTTGTTGATGTTATTGTTTATCTTTTCTTTAAAAATTTTAATAAAATTTGCTTGCTTATAAAAAAGAACTCAACATAATCAACATAATGTACTGAGGTCTCACTAGCCATCTATGTACTATAGAACATGCAGTAATAAAGAACTTTTCTCAGAAAGTAATAATGAACAGAAAAGTGAAGAACATAGTCTATCCATATATTAATAACAGAGATAATATGAATATAACATAATGAAATGTCTACTTTCTACATATCAGAGTAACATAAGAAGGGTGTGCAGTTTCTCCCACCTTAATTTATAGCCTTGAATTCCATGTCTAAGGCTCGCTATTGATTTTTCCTTACATAAAACCAATAAGATTTCTGCATGCCATTCTTTAAACTGGGGGATCTTGCCAATGGTGCAGAATAATCAACTTTACACCACAGTAATAAGGGCCATATGATAACACTGATCTCTCATCAGGGAATCTCACCTTATACCAAGAAGTCAAAGTTCAGGAGAAAAGACGTCATCTAAGTCCAGTAAAGTGTCTAGACAGGTTTGTATCTTACTTCAAAAGTCTGTCAGACTGGGCAGTCCTATAACAAATGGCAGATAGAGCTCTTTGTGACTTACATCGACCACAAATAGGGCTAGCAAGGTGATGAGTCTTATGTAACTATGATGGTGTCCAGTATATATTATGCTTTGTTTTGTATTGCATAAGAAGTAACTTATCTAGAACATATCTCTGAGGTATCAGTCTTACCAGACTCCTTCAGTGACCATTACCCCACTATGTGCACTTGGACAAATAGGTTTACAAATGACTCCCCAGTTCACTACAAATCCTGCTTTGAGAACTGGGCAGTTGGAATCCTTCAGACATTACCTGAGACTGGCTGACTGGTCCCCACTTGACAGAGCTAAGGATGGAAACCAAGCCCTTGAATACTTCTGCATGATCTTCAAAAGACCTGTGACATCTTTGCCCCACAAAAGACTAAAATATAGAAGGAGGTCCACAAACCCTTCACTCACTGGCTGCCTCCTTGAGCTCATGTGACATATAGTAGAGACAACGATGGCACAAGGTCAAGACAACTGGGAGACAGGATGACCTAATTCCTTAGAAGGCAGCCAGAAATAACTGCACAAAGCTCATCCAATTGGCCAAAGCCTTCTACTATAAAGATCTTCTAAGCAGGAGCTGGGGTCACTGTAGGAAGTTCGGTAACTCCGTGAAATCCCTGATGGGAAGGGCCTCCAGGGCCCCACCAGACCTGATTGTAACAGAGTCTGGGACACCCAGGAGCCTAGTGATATAGTGACTGCATTAAACCTAGCATTCACTGATCTTAGTGCTGTGCTACCTACTTACTACTTTACCCCATTCACTGCCTGGTCAGCTCTCCTATTCAGTTCTACCTCTCCTATACATAATGGTATACCACCATTAAATTCAGGCAGATAACCAGGACCAAGACCATTAAGTATGTTAAGGGTCCTAGGGAAGACAAGAATGGGGAGTGACTTAATTGACATGAAGATGATAACTCACACATTAAATGAACTTGCTGACCCACTCTCTAAACTCTTCAATGCTTCTCTAAGAACAGATGTGTTTCTGGACAGATGGAAGGCAGCACTTTTCACCCCATCTTTAAAAGTGGTGACAGAACAAACCTGTCCAACTATAGACAGATTTCTATATTTCGCCACTTTCCAAAGCCCTGGAACAAGTGGTTTCTGATAAATGTACTGAGTACTTGAAAATGTACCCTACTCTGCATGCAACAGCATGGATTTTGGAAGAAAACACTCCACTCTTACTGCCTTGGTTGACTATACCTCTCAACTCTACGATGCCTTAGATAATGGTCACAGTGGGTTCTGTCTTCACAGACCTCACTAAGGCATTTGATATTGTTAACTATCAACTTTGTTAAACTGCCTACTATCTATAGGCCTGTCCACTGAAACAGTAGCCTTGTTTGACAGCTACCTCCTTGAAGGACACAATGCATGAGAATCAATGTGAAATTCTCAGAGCATAGGGAGGTGAGCCTTGGAGTCCCCATGGTCTTTTCTTGGACCACTGTTTTTCAGCCTCTTCATTAATTCACCTGTCTGTCTGCCCGGCACTCATTGTTCTATATGCTGATGATGCCATCATCCCAGTACCTGGTAGAGAGTTGTCCATAATCACTTCTGAGCTGCAAATCAACTTCTAACAGCTCGAATCATGGTTCACGCTATATAAATTAATGCTCAGCTATAAAAAGATCAAATGCATGCTCTTCTCTGTACCACAGAACAAGAAGTATGGTCTGCTGCTGATACTTAGCCATAAGGGGACACACTTGAGCAAGTTGGCTCATTTAAATACCTAGGTGTTCACCTGAATGACACCCTCACCTTTGCCACACATATTGACCAGGTCATCAAGTTTTCAAATATTAAGCTTGGTATCCTCTATCACCACCGACACTCTATGACACCAGATGCCTTGAAACTGGTCACGTGCAACTCAGTCCTATCTTCCATTGATTACAGTCTGGTGATCTATGGAGCTGGTTTGGAAACTGCACTAAAAGGATCAAACCCTCCTTAGTAAAGTCTGCAGATTGACCCTGAGGGCCCATTACCTAACCCATACATGTGCTTTATGCAGTGAGACTGATTGGCTCCCTCCTCAAGGCACAATACCAGACATGCCTGCTCGTTAAAAAATCAATGTTGGGACTTATGCTGGAGTCAATCTTTAATCTTTTCAAAACTGGAAAACCCACTATCAATAGTAGAAGTGCATACAAAGGGTGGTTATTGGTGCCCTTTAAGCTTACAGCACTCACTCAAAAATCCCTCTCCTTCCAGAGACCCAGTGGTTCAATGACCTACCTACCACCCTCATCAAGTGTAGCAGGATCAGCCAGTTCAAACCTGGGCTTCATTTCCATCAAGCCAGAGTAAATGTCTGGTGCTGCTCTGTTTAATCCTGGCCTAGTTCCAGATAAGCCCTTGCTATGTCCTCCCTCTTCCTCTGCCACACCCTCCCTCCTCCCTCCCAAGATTTATCTTCTCTCTCTCCTCTAATTTGTCCTACCTCCTCTCACCCTACCATCCAGTCTACTTATCATATGTCCCCTAACCCTCTCTCTCTCTGTTACACCCATGACAAAGACTACTTTGGCAGTTCCTCTCTCACCACACTTTTACAGTAGCCTGGATCTATCCAACCCATGACTGTACTCAGCACTTACCAGACAGTTGTACCACATCCTTGTAGTGATGTTGCTTTGTTATTCCTTACTGTAACCATGAAACCCATTTACTGTTTCTGTATCTAAAGTATTTGCTGTAGCTAATCTCCTGTGCTTACTTGTAGCCATGTTATGTTATGTACCTGTCTGCCTTGGAACCTTTGTAAATGAGCTTCGCTGAAAGGTATTAATCTGAAATAAATAAATAAATCAAGCTTAATATAATGGTGTATATAATCCCATAAAGAGCGATCTTAAAAGTTGTCTGAATAGGAATTCTCATTCACAATATGGCTATGTAAGTTTTTCCTCTTTCCAATCAAGTCCCACAAGGCTTCTTACAATACAGATGCAGATGCAGTGCATTCTTGAAAAGCAAAATCTTTAAGGGTAGGGTAAGCTGAGCTGTTTATGGCCTGCCAGGGTGGGGGACCCCAAGCAGACCACAATAGGTGTACTCGCTGGAGTAAAGGAAAATGCAAGTCAGTGAGAGGTTGTACTGACTGAAGTTTGTCAAAGGAGACCAGCTGCTTGTTTCTATTAAGGTGAGCAACTTGATCAAGATCAACTTGGGTTAAAAACTGGCAGATATAGTTTTATGGCCTAATTTAAAATGAGGGTTACGCCAAAGTGGTTGGGAAGGATATCGTTTAGGGATATACCCCAAGACTTTGCAGTTGTAAATTATTCCAGACCAACCATCCAATAGGGTTATGAATAATAGAGAGGGAAGCTTAGACCAAGGCAAGTAAAGCAAGGCCTGAGGGGAGACATTATTAATTTTGCTCAAGTATAGTTGTACATCTGTCCATGGCATGCAATATTGGGATAAGGAAATTCCCAAGTCAGATTTGCTCCAAGCTAAAATGTACAAGCCTGGGCAGCTAAGTAGTACCAGTGCATATGTATCCGACCAGGAGCTTTTCCAGGTTTTAGAGATTTAATTGCAAAATAAACTTCTGAGCTCTATATTTTAGAATCATATTAGAAGATATAAGTTTTATGCTCTGTGTACTGTCTTCATCAGTCCAAAAGATATTTTTATAATGACTGACCCAAACCTGTTCTGAAATATATAAATCTATACTTTTTCTGCTATTATGTGTCCCCTTAGCCACAAGGTTCAAAAAGGATTTAGAGTTCTTTTCTTTAATTGTCAGAAGCATTTTGCCCATTGTTTATGACAGAATGTCTTCGTTTTCTCTTCAATCAGAATTATATATGCTTTCCTTTCATTATTTAGTTCTTTTATTTTACATGTAAGTTTTGTTTTCCTATTTTCTCTAACTATCCTTAAAAGTTTGTTTCTTTCTATACATTCCCTGTCAAACCATGTTTCTTGGTAATTACTCTTTCCTATTTTAATTTCTTTATAAAGAATCTTATGTAATTCCTTGAATAGAAGAAAGTTGTTCCTTATGTCCAACAGCAGTTAGCCTGAAAAGCCTCAGGACTGCATTCTTATTTAAAAACTTTTGGCTATTGATGCAACTTGGTCATCTAAAACCTCTTTCCATTATATCTTTTTTTCTTTTTGTTCTAATTTCAGTAACTGATAGAGGTAAATCTGTTTCTTTTTAGTAGTTCTTAGAAGTCCTTTCAGGATTACCAGATAGTGATCACTTTCTATTCTAGGACCTATTTTTAAAGAGTGCCAGGTAGTTACCGATCTGGACCATAGAAAAAATCCAGGCGTGAGGAAGAATTTTGTTTATTGTACAGTATGTACAGTGCCCATCTAAATCTCATTCAAACCTCCCATTAAGTGGGTATAATTTACATTCTTTCATATGTTTTATTAGTTGAAACCTGATTTTATATCCTGTGTCCTTCTTGCAAATTCTACAATAGGCTCTTCTAAATAGTCCCATACAGAAGAGTCTAGCAATCCAGCAAAGAACCTATTCTGGTGTTAAAGTCTCCCACTATTAGAATATCATAATCAAGGTATTTAAAAGTAATTTCTTGTAACACTGAGTGCAACTTTTCCCACATTGTGTCTATATAAAAGTTTGAGGATGCTAGCGTAGATAACAATTTATTAAAATAATCATATAGGCCTCTAGCATAATTTTAAGGACTATGTATAGTTCAGTTGTCCATATTAATTCTGTTTTATCAAAAGTTCCTGCTTTTAAGTATGTAGCTAAACCTCCAGCTCTCCTCCCATACTTTTTATCTTGAGACCCAGTACATGAAATAGTTCAAACCCTTCAACAATAGGTTATATTCTCTACTCATGCCAGGCCTCCTTGATATATCCATATCTGAGACAAATTCCAGCCAATCCATATAATTAAATCTGCCCTGTAGTCTTGTAACATTCTGAGTTAAAATTGCAACTACTTTCTTGTCTGAGGCCTGTGTATTACTAATGCCTAACTGTATAATATTTTTACTGCCATTCACTGATCCGTCTCTTCAGGGTATTCTCCTGTGTTCAGTCACTGACTATACCCTACAAGATTTAACAGCCTATCAGTGGTGGAACTATGTTTTCCATTTCATAATGTTGGCCATTTCATAATTGTGCAACAAATATTCAGCCTCTGAAACATACAATCCCATTGCATCCAGTATCTTAATTTTTCTATTGTATGATGTATTATTTTTCCATTACTAAGGAGAATGTCTATTTGTAACCCAAGTTCTGATCTTATAACATCAATGAAATCATTCTCTTCTATGGATATTTGTAGAACATCTTTAAACAAAGTGGTTAATGCCTCAATTACTGGTTCACTGTGCAATGCCTTATTCTTAATTATATAAAAAAGCAAAGTAATGCTATTCTCACAACCACAGTATACCAGGAAGGCAATCTGCCCAAAAGTACTAACTTCAAATCTGACTCTGTTACATCATGTTGACTCTTTAAATACCTGGGCATCACCTTGGACCCAGGCCTCAACTTCCATGAACACATCACCACCTCAACCAAGGCCCTTAAAGTCAGGCTGGGGCTTTGCACCACTAGAAGCACTGCCTCACCCCTGTTGCCCTTAGGCTCATTGTCTCCTCCTCTGTCCTCTCTGCTTGATTATGGTATATCAATATATGGGGTGGCAAGCACCTCATCTCTAGCTGAACTCCATCTCTCTAAATAGAGCTTGCTCTCCTTGTATTAGGTTGTGACCGCCTACACACACCTGCATGCTTTATAGTGCTACCAACTGGCTTAATCTCAACAACAACAAAATTAGGTTCCACACTTGTCTTCTAGCCAAAAAATTTACCCTAGGACTCTCCCACTCTGGACTTTCCACCTTAATCCACCCATACAATAAGTTAAAGTACACTTGTAGCTCTAACCACCTTCTCTTCTTGATTCCCCAACTGTACCTCTCAATTCCAAAGGTCTTTCAGCTGTAGGGCCCCTTTGGATGAACAACCTTCCCACCACCCTGGTAAATGAACAAACGCTTGGTCAATTTAAAACCCTTCTTAGGGTCCACCTCCTGTAAGCAAGCACCTGTGACAGTAACTGAACTCTGGCCTCTTCCTCCTCCTTCTCAGACAGTGGTCTCTGGCCTGCCTCTTCACTAAAGTCTCAAATGTTGTATTATATCTGTACTTGTTATGCACTATGTAGTTAACTATGCTAAGTAACCCAAGTATCCTAATGTTAGGTTGGTGTGCTCTGTAAACTCTGAATCTTTATGCTCTGATTGCATTTGTTTAAAAAACATGCGTCTGTATCTAATCTATGTGATGTGGAACCTTTGTAAATGAGTCTGTGACTCAAAGGTATCTATCAAAAACTGAAATAAATAATTAAATTACTTTATGCTCAGTCTCTTTTTCTGTAAGAGGCATACCACAGAGCACTAGAACATTACAGTTTTGGGTCTTTGACATTTTCTCTGCTGGAATTTCATTAAAACAATCCCTGTTGGAGTAATAAATCTGAGTCCCCATCTATTGAATAAATCAGCATTGACGTAATATAGTTTGCCAGTCTTGGTGAAAATAATTATACATCCAGAATCAAACCCCAGTCATTTTTACTGGTTGGGTTTGTAGATATCTATCTCTTCAATATCTGCCTCTATCACATGATTAATAATATTTTATGGCCACAGAGTAACAGTTGCCATCACTCTGTAGCCAGCTCTCTGTGCTCATAAATCTTAAAACTGGATAACTTTGTCAAGTGACATTTTTAGTACTTAATCTGCTACTTTCCCATGACCCTTTAGCTTTTTTAGCTTTTTTTACCCTACGGTGTCCTGTTATTCTCCTTGCCTACAGTATATCTTGAGAATTGTCTATAGTTTCAGCATCCCTATTCTGAGCAAATGTATGTACTTTGTTCTGTTTCTTACATCCTTGATGTTCCATATTTATCTCTATGTTTTTCTGTCTGTCCAATCTAGTAATGTCTAAGGGCATTCTTCTTTTAGAAGTTTAACTTCATTTTCTAATTCCTTAGATGCAGCAATAGGTTATTGTCCCTTATGACTTCATTATTATTTCCTGCATTCTATTACTGAATTCTTTGGGTCAGTTTCCTGGGGTATAGATGTTATGCTAAATGTTGCTTTTGTCTTGGATTTGTTTGATTTTACCTTTTTTACTTGCTGACTGTGACTATTCTTTACCATCTGTTCCTCTTTTTCCTCCTAATCATCTTTTTCCTTTTCTCTAGGACAGGTCTTTCTGGAATTTCCACTGTGGTGAAATCTGTTCTAATAGTTTTATTAGAATTCAGCAAAACAAAAGAGGTATATTTTGGAGGGAAGAAAATATCAAACTTTCTAGATAGTGCTTCAATTTTGCATCAAAGGTGGCTATATTTAATCTTGCAGCTTCTAAATTATCAGTTATCAAAATTAGCTGATCCATCAATACCAGGTTAGCAGTGACTTGGTTCTTAGAAGCTTTATCATATCTTCCCTTAGAGAATATGCGATGTAATTTCCAGTGTTCTCATCTCCTGGGTGATCCCCAGTAGGAGGATGATCAAGAGAATGAACAGGAATATATACCACAGTATTCTCATTTAATACCCTGCCTTCAGCATTATGCTTGGCTAGGATAGCATCTAAGGTTTTAAAACTATCAATGGTATGATGGAAGTCATCAAGAATCCATTTATATTCCTTTGTTGCTTTAGTGGATTTAGAAACACAGGAGAATCTCTTGAAATTACCTCTCTGTCACTTATAGTAACAAAATCATTATCCACATCAATATTTACTGACAAAAACATTAATGTCACATTCCTTATTATTTATTTTAGACTCATTTGAGCTGGCAATACATTTTAGATCAGGATAATTTGACAGTCTACTATAATTCCCTCAGCCATATCAATCTGTTCCATTGCAAAATTTTCATTTTGTGAATGATGCATATAGAAATAATCTTGCATAAATTCTTTTGTAGTAGTACAAATAGTTAAAGAACTACAAGATCTCATGACTGGGGTTGAAGTTAAGCTTTTGCCTTCTATAAACATATGATCTGTAATTTTGGTTTGTCTTGATCATTTTTGTCTCTTCGGGGGCCCGTAAGTGGAGAGTCCACCAGTAATTTACTTTGATATCTTGTTACCACCATATTCCACTAATTAAATATAAAACTGGATACCCTATTCCTGTTAAATAAATCAAATAATGTAACAAACAAGAAAAATTACTATATCTTACAAAATAAATACAAGTGAGTTCATAAATATACTGTGTACTTGTTCACTCAGGTATTCAAGTAAAATTATCTTCTATCGCAGCAGTTGATATTTTCTGGATTACAAATTATTTATTCTTATTTTAGAAGGCCAGTTCTTTCTTCTTGTTTTAATTGTATATAACAGTCTTGCCCTCCACTGAGACAGGATATCAGATTTATTCATATAGTGTTCATTAAATACAGAACACCATAGATAGTATGTGATTTTCAGTGTCTTCTTAATATGGCAGGTTCTTAGATGGATACATAATGACATGCCATAACTAATGCTAGACACAGGAGAAAATGTAACCTATCCTATAAACTAAGTTGAAAACAGCTGAAAGCAGTTTGGGAAAAAGAAACTTATAAAGAGCGAAGCTTATAAATAATCTCTTGGGGGTACCTTGATATTTTAGATACCTCCCATTTATGATGTTCACTTGTAAGTTTTGAAATAAAATACATTTAATAACAGCACCCATCAGTGGAATATAGTGATTTATTTTACCTTGATAGGTTCAGTAGATAGCACAATGATCACATTTCATACATCATTGGCATACAACAGCTTTATCTTAAAAGAGCACGTATTAGAGCCCTCAGGCTTCTTTGACACCTATTTGGGATAAATAAAAGCCAAATAAAATAAAACTAAAAGATATTTTAAACTTTGTAACCCTAGTTATTATGTTAACAAATGAATATAATAATTGTATAGAATTCATATCCCTTGTGTTATGTATAGTAAATACTATGCCTTTCTAATATCAAGCATGTTACTCTTACCAGTTATAGTGAGCATGAGATAACAAATTATAAAAATATGAGAGTGAAAGATCACAGTTTCAACTCATAATTTCAAGAAGGCACTACCGTTAAAGAAAACATAACTTCAGCTCTTTCCACCTCAAGCTGTTTGCCACAATATCAAAAGACAAAAAAAGGAAAAAACAAAGCTGTAGTCCCAAGCCCAAGGAGGCACGGATCAGTGAAAACACACAGATCAAACAAACAAGTGTGCTCGGGATTACAAAACTAGCCATGTGTAAGTCTCTTTTATAACTCTATTAGTAGTCTAATTGATTGATTAATTGTTATACACTAATATTCATGAGCTCATGGGCTCGTCTAGAAGCTCACCATCTATACTGTACCACTAATAAAGTCCTGACTTAATAGGCTTACAAGCTATCAAGCTAACTGTTAAGCATCTGAATTCATGAGCCAATAAGCTCTGATTCTTTTTCTTTACAAGCAACACTTAACAGTTTTAAATTATATTGTGACTAGTGTGTGGCTTTGGAGGAACTTAGTAAATATTCTTAAGTTCATATGATTTTAGGTTCACCCTTCTTATCTTTGTTCAGGAGTGACTATAATAGATGGCTATAATAAATTGAATTGTTAGTACCAACACTGTTAGATTTCAAACTCGTTTGCCCCTAAGACATCAATCAACATTTGATCAAGATTTTTGAAACTCATTTAATTGAAAAGGCTGCAAAGGTAAAGCCTATCATTTAACAGAGTTCAATCAATTAAAACAACATATTACAAGTATAAAAATTCAGCAGTATAGAAGGACAACTTAGTGCAACTTAAAACACATGCAAAAAAGAAAAATCTCATTCTAATGTTCTCAACGTAGTCAGGAGATGGGGACAATTTTATGTGCAGATGCATAGGCTTACAGGCTTGAAAATTATAATACATATTTACAACTTAATATCGGTTGTTAGAGGTTACAGTACAAGTCACGTTAAACTGTTCCTCTAACTCTCTGGTTTAGCATTTTCAGTGAGTTGCTTAATGTGTGCAATTTTCCCTGCAATAAATTAATAAAAGTTTCCTAATAGCTTGTTTCTAGCTGCTATTCAGTTTCAGCTTACTTTGCAGCTGTCTGAAACTTTGTTAATGCAATGCAACCCATAACAAATGCTGAACCATTGAGTTAGAGCCCAGTTTCACTACTGCAGTGTCCCTGAATGACACGACATTCTAACCAATCTCAAGAGCTGGCAACCAGTTCCATAATTTGCAGTCCTGTATTCAGACTGAACCACCTGTCCCCACTGCCATGTTTTTTCCTCATACAGGGCTTCACTTGCACCTTACTACTCTCAGGTTCAAACAATTACTGACAAGCTGGATAAAAGTCTGCCCTAAAATGTAAAACAGCAGTGAAATGAGAATGGGCAGACTTCTATCTAGCTCTCAGTAATGTTTGAAACTGAGAGTAGTAAGGTCCAAATGAAGCCATCAGAAACAATCTTTCTGCTTCTTTATGTACTGTACTGTACTGTAGTGCATACCCCAAAAGTGCAGGGCTTGCAGCACAGTACCTTGGACATGCTGAATGTTGCTGTCACCAGCCCAGACTTGTAGACCTCCTTGAACTTCCTATCAGCCCCCACAATGTGTCCCCAGTGAAAGTGGGGCCAGAGGAGCAGAATGCATGAGCCGCCGTGTGGCGCAATGAAATCTGTAGCCTGTGGAGTTTGTCTGAAAACATTTATTTGTGGTGGATAATCAGAGACTCCATCCTGTGATCCCAGACCTCCGAATAAGTTAATTGGGGTCCAGAGATATGAGGAGGGAGCAAAGAGTGAAAGTGGGGCCAGAGGAGCAGAATATATTAACCACCGTGCAGCCGCATTGAAATCTGTGAGCCTGTGGAGTTTGTCTGAAAACACTGCATTGTGGTGGGTAATTGGAGGCTCCCTTCTGTGATCCTGGACCTCCGAATAAGCTAATTGGGGTCCAGAGATATGAGGGAAGCAAAAGGGACAATAATACATTAAATAAAGCAGATAAAAGTGAATCAAATTATCCCAGCAGCTGAGGCTGCTGGGAGATGTAGTTTACAGCTGCACTGGGTGCTTAACCCAGCAACTGAGGCTGCTGGGAGATGTAGTTTAATTCAGCACTGTGGGGACTGTAAATGTGCATTGTATGTGAGTTGCTTCTGAGCTACTGGATGGTTGAAACAGAGTTTGGATGATAAGCATTTAGAGTTGCCACTGCATGTTCAGCACATAAAACAATGCCAGAGCAGTGAGTTGGAGGAACAGTTTAATGTGACTTGCACTGTATATTGTCCTTGTGTTGTAATTAGAACAAAGAGTTTTTATCAACATGGACAACAAAAATTAGGCAAAATCTGCTTAAAAAAGTTTAAGAGATTTAGGAGTCAGGGGAGTTTAGAACAATGACTAGAATGACTAGATCTAAACTGCAGAGAAGAGCTGTAGTGAGTCGTAGTGAGCTATCGTGGGCTGCAGCATTCACCCACCATGGGGTTTACCACCATCCAGGGGACACGGGAGGCTTCTTCCACCAATTGATTCCACACCCTATCCCCAGTGGTGTGCAGCTTCCATAGTCAATAGTATCAGGAGATGCAAGACAGTCTGGAAAGGCTTTGATAGAAAAACTCCTAAACACAGGCAACTGGTGGCATACTTGTTACAGGAGACTTAAGTGCCTTATCAAAGCCCTGCTTCCTCAGCTTCTCCACAACTCTGTAGTGTGTAGCCTCCACATTCCTCCACACTCCAGCAAACTCCCAGAATCCTCCAAACTGAGTTGTGACCTGGCATGGTTGAGGTAGTAATGAGCAGGTCCCCCACCAGTCTGAGAACACTTTAGGCCAGTTTTGGTGGTTGACATCTGTGGAGTGATCTCAAAGTTGCATCCCACCTTTTGTAAGATAGACCTCAGCCTGACAAGCCTTGTGGTGGGTTGTATGGGGTTTATGGGTCTAGTGATCACTGAACTAGTGCGGTTTTCTCATTCTGGGGGACTTCCCAAGTTCATTGAAAATGCACTGGTTAGGCCACCCTTAAGAAATAATCTCTGGACTTATACTGGTTGGTAAATTATAGATGGGCCTCAAACCTCCCTTTTGGGAAAGGTTATTGAGAAAATGATGGCCATACAGGTTGAAGAGCATCTCATGGCTTTTCACATCTATGAACCTCTCCAGTGTGGATTCAGGTCAAACCAACTACCGAAAACATGTTGGTCAGGAACCTAATGACCTTCACAGGAGAGGGATAGAGGAGAGCAGTCAGTTTTCATTCTCCTTGATCTCTCCACAGTTTTGGTGCTGTGGGTTGTTGCTGATGTTGGATCATCTTAGGGAGCACTGTGGACTCACTGACCCCTGTCATCTGTTGGTTTGTGTCCTTACTCAGAGATAGGATGCAGAGGGTGTTGATGGGGATTTATCCTCACTTCCAAAGCCCCTGCTCTGTGGTGTGCATCAAGATTTGATCCTCTCACCCATGTTGTTTGCAGTGTATATACTGCCCTAGGAGGGATTATACAGTACAATTTGGGCTTTCACTGCTATGCCAAAGACACCCAGTTCAGTTATAGTTGCCTTTTGCTCTCAGGACACTGGACATGGTCAAGGTGCCAAATTTGTGCCTAGCCGAGCTCTGGACCAGGACTGATGTCATCAAGCTGGCTTAGACTTATCTGAGACAAGACAGAGTTACTGGTGACTAAGTCTGGTCACTGACAGTGTCACATGTCACCAAGGAGATGGCAAGCTTAGTGCTTGAGACAAGACAGAGGTACTGGTGACTGAGCCTGGTCACTGATATTGTGCAGAGGTCATCATGGAGATGGCAAGCTTAGTGCTTGGCTCCTGTAGTTTGGTGGCTTCTACTAAGTTGAAGAATCTGGGGTCACTGGCTGAGAAGATGGCATTTAAGGCTTAGGTGTCAGCTGTAGTCTGGAGTAGCATTTACTATCTCAAACATCACCCAGATAAAAGCCTTGATCCACCGGAAGACTTGGCATCACTGGTACATGCGCTTGTCACATCCAGACTTGACTGCTGTAACACTTTATAACTTAGGTAAGTGGTTGTGTGCTATGACACCTACAGCTTCTGCAGAATGTTGAAGCTAGGTTATTAAGAGGTCTGCCCAGGTCCTGTCATATAACCCTGGTCTTGCACAAACTACATTGGCTGTCAGTGAAGTGGCATATCACCATCAAGGTAAGTTTGCTAACCTATAAGACCTATATGGACTGTGTCCTGGTTACCAGAAAGATCTTCTGTCTTCCTATCAGACTTCTCACCCCTCTGCTCCTCTGAGGTAAGCCTTTCTGTTCCTAGGGCTAGAATTAAATCTTCTGGAGATTGAGAAGTTGCACTTCTGGGACATGCCCTGTGGAACAGGATTCCACGATCCTGTCAGGAGGCTCCTCCATGGAGGTCTTTAAGTCATTCTTGTTTCAGGAAGCTTTTGGTTTCACATAGTAAGCTCCTGATTTGAGGCCTCTAAGTTATTTTAGGATAAACTGCATATTTGTGCATATTTATGATCTGATTAGTCTTATTTATATTTTGTTATTTTATTGTTTTTGTGTATATTTTATTGTTTGGTGGTCTGAGCTCCAGGCACTTGATAAATAAACATATACTTACTTATCATTTTCACAAAGTGAATATCTACCTTACCAGATGCTGCAGTTGTATTCCAATTGATACCTGGACTACTGACTTCTACTATGACTACATCATCCTTAGATTTTGTGGGGTCTAGTGGTATAGCACCTTATTGGGAACTGGGGCAAGCCATATAATCTATCAGAGTTCCATTACACCCAGCTGAAGAACTGGGCAGAATCAGACCACGCTGAAAAAAAAGATGTTGCAGCTCAGCTGGGCTATGCTAAGAAAGTAAATTGCTAAAAGATGTAACCTGCTTCATTACTCACTACACAGCATTTCATAAAACACCCCAGATGTCACTTCCCTTCCCTTTATAGACTGTACTCTCATATAGATTGTGCCTCACTTTTGTAGTATAATTTCCCCTAGCATCCTCTGTTCTTAACGTTTTCTGTATATGTATTTCTAAAACTCCACCCTTGTAACTTATATCCTCTTATAAAGAGTTTATAATTTTTTCGTATATGGGCCCTAATCATCTGTTTCCACCTGCCAAGTTTCATTCATGCCTACAGTGTCTGCTTTCTTAAACATCATTGTACCTACCTGAAGGAAGCTCGAGTAATGAATATTCATTGCTGACAACGAGGCGATAGCACCCCTCATTTGTGATCCTTTACTTTACCTTTGTGCAAATTTCCATTTTTAAGCCCATGGCCTGGGCCAAAATACAGAAGTCAAGACAAATAAAAGGCCCAGAATTAAAGAAGAACCAGACTTTCCACTGGCAACCTTCTCACACCACCACTTTAAATAAGTTCTCTCTGAAGTGACAAGCATTTGTCAATGCCAGATGTTCACTGCTGGTATTGCTAGCTACTGGGTCTTGCTTTTACATTTTAACTATATATGTACCCAGCAGATGAGATGCAATAATAAAACTGTTTAACTGCTCAATTAATTTGTAAGACCCCTCCCCAATCTGGGCTTATCTTTAGTGGGTTGCAGCCTTATTCCCCACTGCATTGTTTCTGCATCGGTTCCCTGAACTGCTAAAATAGGACTGGAGGGTTTTGTCCAGTGGGCGTGGTGGAATGTGAGCCTGGCATGACCCCTGATCTTTGCAGCAGCTGTTGCTGAATCTTCCAGTTCCTTGTTCCCATGTAAAGGGAGGGGCCAAGGTCCAATGTGCTATGGAGACGCTTCCCTGGTCTGGGATTAGTCTAGGAAGAGACTGGGGATGTAAGCTAATATGGCAACACATGCCACAGCTGCACATGTGTGGCCCTAATCCTTAAGGGAGTGGTATGTATGATTAGGCCACGGATGCTCAGCTGTGGCATAAAGTACCATATTAGTGTTCATCCCTGGTCTGTTTCCAGGCTACTCCCAGGCCAGGGAATTGATTCAAAGTGCCCAGAGGTGCAAAAACATAGTGGACTTTGCCCCTTTACATGAGGCTAAGGAACTGCAAGATTCAGCAGCAGCTACTGTGAGATTGTGGGTGACACCAGGCTCACATTACACCACAGCCACTGGCCAAAGGCCTCCAGTTCTGTTTCAGCAGTTTGGGGTACCAGAGGCAGAAACAATACAGTGGGGCAAGGAGGCTGAAACCCATTGTGTTGTATTCTACATTAGTGGGGGCTTACAAATTTACTGAGCAGAAAAACAGTCATGAGAGCCTTTTTAGTGTCTCCTGCCCATCTGTCATTCTAGTACCAGTTTAGTCTTCATACTGTGCTTTAATTACTTGTGGGTTACTTGAGTTCTATATTTCCTGCAATGCAGGTTACTGCTGCATTTATGGCAGTGACTTTAACAAACATCGTGGACGTTTTTTCTTTTGCAAGGTGTATTTTAAGAAAATGAGTGTGAAGTGTGGTGTTGGGTGCTGAGGGAGAGGTTCAAGTTGGGGACAGTTTCAGGGCCACCAGTAATAGACATTGATGAATGGTTTTGTTGCATCTGCAACAGTGCAGGGCTCTTCCTGGATGTTTGAAATTCCTTGGAGGCTGATCATGACAGCTCAGCTATGCTGGTGGCATAGATCAAAGGAAGAAACTGACCATGATTGTGCTGGCTTTTTCTTTTGAAATACATGAAGTTTCCACCTAGCAAGTCAAAATTGTGTCATGATCAGCTTGGCTGATGACTAGAAGAGCCCTGATGTGCCTTGCACACTTTGCATTGGACTGACAGTGTCACACGTCTCAAAACCCAACTCTCATAACAACATTTTGCTGAGCACACACATGCACAGCAAACATACTAAATGTGTCATCTGTCAGCTGTTATATCCTTTCCATCTGCTGTATGTCTATTTTATAGGCTGGGAGGTATTGTTGTATGTCTTTTTGAATAGTTTACATTATTATTTTACTCTGAAAAAGAAAGGGCAGTATTCCTTCTCTAATTTGTGGATGAAAATAAACAGAAAACAACACTGTATTTATAGTATGTGTGCCCTGACACTTCACATTGTTGCTGCTACAGCAAAACGTTTTGCATCACCTCATTCATCTTGACACATGATATTTCCCAAAAGCCAGTTTTGCTGAAGGCAATGCCAACAAGGCCATTGATTTAAGTATTCAGTCTCATCAAAGTATGCTGTATCTCCTGCCAAAAAGTGTTTGACATGGTAGAATGTTTCACATCTTGCCTTAATTGAACCTCCCTTGTTAACTATATTTTGCATTCTTCCCATCTTCAGGTGGCAGATTTCACTGAAAGAATCAGTTTTTTTTTTAATTTTGAAACTAGAAACAATAAAATTACATTAAGTACCTTGTCAGTAATATAGAAATGTTGACTGAAGAAAGCATATCAGCTGAAGAAGTACATCATGTAAGATTTTACAGTAGCAACTTTCCTCTGAAACTTAGACTCTTTCCCACATTACAAGACAGAGTTATTGAGTAATAAGTGCATGCACACTGGGGTCACACTTACACATTGTATCATGAGAAACAAGCATTTATAATTAGATTTACCACCTTTATGAATCCTGTAGGTAACCATTACCCACCTTTGTTAGTCTTACAAGCTCTAGAGGCTACGGGAATCAGTGTAGGATGTGCTAAAACACAACAACAGGTTATTCTGCAGTCATGCAGAGGCAGTAAGAAGGCTTGAAATGAATTAGGATAAATAAGGGGTGGTGATCTGATGGATTTATAATAGAAGTTGTCAGACTGGGATAGACAAGATGATGGTTTAAATAAAAGATCAAAGCACTTGAAGAAAAGATAGTTATGCATAATTCAAACTCTAATGCTCTGTCATTTCTCAAGTTCTGTTAAAATAATGTGTCCCTCACGTTCTCCTAATTTTCATGACCATTCCTAATTTTTAATTCAGGCTGGATAACTTTAATTTAATTCAGTGGAGATATGCAATGTAAAATGTATACATGTATTCTACCCTGAGGTTATGCTTACACTGTGTTTGCACATCCCTGTTTCTTAAATGGATGTATAGCTTACAGCAGCAGTGCATGTTCTGGTGACGTTTGACCTACTGCACTGTAGACAATACCTTGTTATTCCATTTTAGATTGCCCTTATTATTTTGTCTTATAAGATGCTGTTTCCTACCACCTCCCATTTTGAATCTGTGATAGTAGTTTATTTAGATTTGAAATAATTAGAATGATTTTGCAATATAGTTATCCTAGGTTTTCATCATTTCTCAACTGCTGTGAATACCATTATCCTAACCCCCGAAATTAAACAAAATCACACCATTTTGAAATCTTTGGATGCTCATTGGCAAAGATATTTATTAATTCTATTGGAACAATCCATCCATCTACAGTTCAATTGTCATGTCCAGTCAGATACATTTATCATAACATAATTTAGTCTTCAACATTCTTCTCCTTCTGGCCCCATCTTCCTCCTGGTTGTTCTCTTCCTTCCATTCTTCCAGGTCCGGACATTGAATCTGGCCCCTCCTCAATCAACAGAACCGGCGGTTCCTGTTGAACCAGGCCTCCTTCCAGAGCCCAGACACTCTGTATCAGCACCCAGACCTATTCCCCTCCGCTTTTAATCCATGCCTGGGCTCCTTGCCCCCAGCCTGTCGTCCTCCTGCCTCCCCACTTCTAGCCCCTTCCCTTTTATGTCTTCTACCCCTTTTTCTCTTATCCTCCAATAGCATCCTTCATGTATCCTTGTTATTCCTTTCATCCATTGAGCACACACTATGCTCCCCGGCGGGCTCCACCTAGCCCTCCAGCCCTCAGCTGCCTCTTCACAGCTCCATATATATGGCCCCCATGACCCAGGGCCCCTTGGGCACCAAACCATTCTTGCCTGTTTCAAACTATGTGCCAAACCTGTCCCCCCATGCCTCCTCCTTACAGGGTGGGTGGGTGGAAAAATCCCAGCAAGAGGGCTAGCTGCCTATGAGCTGCCCTTAAATAGCCCATGGGACCCCAATCAGGACCCTGATGGCCTCCCTTGCCAATCCCAGGCTTCTAGGCTTCTTGTCCATATGATGCTCCCCTTGTCCCCCCCCTGCCTTGTGATATCACTGGCTCCTCTCCCTCCCCTCCCCTCCCCTGCAGTGCTTGGCCTACCTTGATTTCTGGGATGGGCCTGGGACAACCTGGCTTGCCCTTTAATTGGCAAGCTTAATTGTCTTTGAACCCCCAGAAATGAAACACAGCCACTCCGTTTTGAAATCTTTGGATGCTCATTCATAACATATTTATTAATTCTATTGGTACAATCCATCTATCTACAGTTCAATTGTCATGTCCAATCAGATACATTTATCATAACATAATTTAGTCTTCAACATTCTTCTTCTTCTTCTGGCCTAATCTTCCTCCTGGTTGTTCTCTTCCTTCCATTCTTCCAGGTCCAGACATGAATCTGGCCTCCTCCTCCATCAACAGAACCGGCTGGTTCCCTGTTGAACCTGGGCCTCCCTTCCAGGCCCGGACACTCTGTATCCAGCACCCAGACCTATTCCCCTCCCCATTTAATCCTCACCTGGGCTCCTTGCCCCCAGCTCATGGTCTTACCCCTCCCCCACCTCTTGCCCCTCCCTCTTTTATTTCTTCCTCTGCCCTGCCCCGCTTGCACTTGGACGGCAAGGCTCCTTGTGGGTTAAAACCTCAGGCCTTTTTGGGCTATCCTTCCCACTAGCTCACTAATTGGCCTTAGGAATAGACCCATCCCGAACTCGGTCAGATTTCCCCATCCAATCTGTAGATCACCGCCTGCTTGTCATTATGTCCCTGTGCTGGATGTGTACCCCACCATCTCTATGACCGCTCTCACCACCCTTCTGTTGAGCCACCTCCTGACCTTTTCTATAAGCTTGACATCCTGGCTCCCCTCCATTCCCTCCTGGATGTGATCTTGGACCAGATGATGGTCACGCCAGCCACCACCCTCAAATGGTTTCAAAATCCCCCAACATTTGTTGCCTTAACTCCCCAGGTATCCCTGCCAGGTCATTGCCACCCAGATGTACCACTGTGCACTCTGGTCTGCACCATTGCCCTTTCAATTCCTGCAGGAGGCAACAGCTGGGTCAATTTCATACCCCTGATGACTTCCGTTATACTGTGGTGCAATTTGACTCTTGGTGCAGTTGGGTACCTATGCCGTGATGGCTGAAAACGGTCTGCCCAGTACAAAATGAATGCCCATGATCCACACTTCCATCTGGTACCTGCCATGGGAACAAAAGAAAATAGCATGAGTCATCATTTGTTAGCACCTGACATACTGTTTGTAACTGTCTGACCTCCAGTGGCTGATTCATTTCAGTTCCTCACTGTGTCCCCTTTTGCCGCCTCAAGGCTGTACCAATCCTAAAGAGTGTGCGGCAAATTCATCTGGATCTTCCCTTATAAAGTCCAGTGCCTTCCTCATTACTGCCCCCACCTGGAATGCCATGACTGGTATTCCATCCCCATGCCAGAACATTGCCCCTCAGCACTGCTCCTGTGGTTCTCATACTCCTCCCATGCAGCAATCATGCAACTGGGCAAGCCAGGCTTCCTGTGCAGGGTTACTGTGGCCTCCCTGGCCTTCTGGTCCATTTTGACCTGGCCAAACTGATGGAGATGGTGTCCCCTCAACCCCATACCTTTCATGTTGTAATGAGAGTTTGGGTGCCCCTTTTCAGGGGCCACCACCTCTCCCAACCTGAATGCCCCTGCTGCCATTAACCAAAGACCACCCTGAAGAGGCAGGCCTCCTGGGCTGAGCTGCACATGCTCCATCTGGCCCTCAACATCTTGTCCAGCAGTTGGCCCCTGATTGGGCACCTGCTGTCCTTCCTCCTCCCTGTCCCCTCCGTCATCCGGCAAAGCATCCTCTTGACCATCCTGCCATGGCATCTGGCCACCCTCTGTCTATGCATGCCCAGCTTACTCCAGCTAACTGAACCACTATCATAGCATGCACCATCCCTGACTCCCATTTTCTACCACAAACCTCTCAACCTGCTCGTGACAGACGGTTTGTCCTGTCCCACCCTGTCTATCTCTAAACTCCTGGAAGCTGGCCCAACCCCTTTGTATGCCCTCAGGGTCCTGGTTGCCCAGGAACCTGGTACAACACCCTTGCAGTGGACCTCCAATCTCTCATATCTGGTATGGGACCCTGGTCCTGTGTGTTGCTGACTGTGGTGCCAGACTCTGGAACCTGTCAGCTGTAAGTGGAAAGACTGTCAGTCAATTCGTTCTTGATCCCCAGGATATGCTGTTCTTGAATGACATATTCAACTTCATCCCCAACAGTACCAACCTCCTCATTACTCAGCCCACTGTCTCTGTGTTCCCACCCTGCCTGTTGATGACCTCCACCACCCTTTATTGTCGCACCACAGCATGATCGTTTCCCCTCATCTGCTCCTCCACACCTCATGGCCACTCAAATCAGGAATATTTCCAAAAACATGATGTCTCTCAATAGGCCTTCCACCATCCATTCTCCCTTAAATATGCTCCAATCCTGTGTGCCCTGAGGCATTGGTGTATAGCTCTAGGTCCGTGTTGTGCTCCCATTCAGTCTGCCAGAATGTACCCCATTATATTGGTCTAGGAATTCCTCCCAAACCTTGAGGTCCTCTCGTACTCCCTTTGAGATGTTCACCCCAGTGGTGCGGCTCCTTTGCCTTCCGGTCACCCTCCTAGCCTTCTAGTAAATGCCCTCCTGGGCTTATTGTCTTGCATGTAAAATTAAGATTGCCCAGCAGCTTCTGTACTTGTACCAGTGGCACCCTGCACCTCCCTATTATTTGTGCCAGTAGCCCCTGTACCCTGGCCACTTTGTCCTCCTGTAGCCAGAAACAACCTTGCTCCATGTCCACCTTGATCCCCAGGAACTCCAGCTTATGTGCCAGACCCTCAGTCTTCCCTTGTGCCAGCAGGATACTAATCCTCTCACATCACCATGAAGTCCCTCAACCTGCCCTGCACCTCTATGCAGCTTCCCCGATGATCAGAAAAGCATCTCAGTAGTGCACTACCCTCTTGTGGCCAATTTCTCCCGAACACCCACTGGACCCATGAACTGAAAGCCTCTAACATTGAACTGGCCACAGAGCAGCTCATAGGCATGGCCTTGTATATGTCCCCTTCGAACTGGAACCCCAGCAGGTCCCAGTCAGCCGGGCTGACCAGCAGCAGCTGAAAAGCAGACTCTATGTCTGTTTTTGCCAACCAGGTCCTTTTTGCCCTGACCAGCTCTCCTGCTTGATCTATTGAGGTGTAGGATACAATTTACAGGTGGTCTGGAATGCCATAGTTCACCGTTTGCAATTCTGGGTATGACAAATGGTGAATCAGCCTATATCTGCCTGCCTACTTCTTGGAGACCACCACAAAGGGAATATATCCAGAATTTGGGGCACAGTGTTGCCATCAGCAGCCTCCACCCACCCCACCCTTATCTCTTTCCTTATCTTTTCTCTGTCGACCCCTTCCATTCATCTCATTAACCACAGGTTCTTGGACCTCATCCCTCTTCATGGCCCATGGAAACCCATCAGAAACCTTCCTAAAGCCTGCTCAGAGGCTGTCACCCACAGCCCTGTCCAGGTACTCCTGGGTCCCTCCTCCACTACCTCCTGTACAATGGGGTGTGGGCCAGTGAGTACCCTACCTCCCTTTCCTGCTCCTGTCTAATAACCATAGGTGACCTCAAGGCTTCCCTGTTATGCACCCTCCTACCTCTGTTGGAGTATCCCCTCAATCCCTGAAAGTGAGGTCCTGTTGATATGGCTGCTCCTCTGTCCTCCCCTCTCCCCTTGCTTGCAGTTTGTCAATAGGTGCGGCCCTGCATCTGGAAAAAATATGCTTGAATTTACAGTTTGCCTAGTTGCAGGATGCCTTGCTGAACCCTAACAGGTTTTTGCACCTGTGGCCAGCATGGTCCGCCTCCTGGTGCCTCCACCAGGTTGGAGTCCCCTGGCCTGACATGGACATGGTGTTCACCCACAACTCGGAATTGGTACTGTCCTACCTCAAGTTTCCCCTTGCTGCCATGCACCTCTGGAAGCCTCATCATATTTGAGCCATTCAAAACCCAACTTGGCCTTGTAATCGTCCCTGATGGTCGCCATGTAGGTCAACAATGTAATAGCCAGTTCAACCTCTTTTCTAGGACTATGGCACTATATACCGTGAATCCCTGCCAATTATTAAGGTTTTCCTTTCCATTTTGCCTCCTGTGCTTTTGGCTCACCACTGCAAGTGCCATGGCCATCTCAGACTTTCCCACTGACTTCTTCTGCTCATACTTCTTGGCAGTACCCTTGTCCACGAATCAGAATATGTCCACAAACTCCCTTTTCATATCCACTCTAAGTAAGGCTGGACACGCGGTCATCCAACGTGAGTCCCGGGGTCAGTCATATTTCTGCCCCCTGGCTTGTGCCCCTGCCCCCCTTCTTTCCTTGTATGTCCTGAGTGCTTTTTCCATTTTGTCTATCCCTGTCTCCCCATGTCCCCAGCAGCCCTCCAAGTACTCCTTGAAGTTACCATCTTTGGTGATATACACCACATCCTTACACCCATTGGGGCTTCTGTTATCCAGATCCAGCTCTGGCTGTGGAACCACTGCTGGCTTGGGATGGGCCCTCACTCCTCAGGGGTCCTTGGCTGGTTGCCCTTTCCCCATCCATTCATCTCACTCCTTTCATTTCTGCTGCACCTCTTCCTCCTCTTTCCGTTTTGCCACTGCCATGAGCTCTGACATCTGTCCCATCAGTTTAGCGGCCTCCTCCATCATCCTCTTGCTTGTAATCTGTTTTTCTTGGGTGCCATCTCTGTAAAATTAATATGAGTGGAAATAGGAGAACATGTCAAACCACGGTCCTACCGGTCTCTCTCTGCTGGCCCACCCCAGCATTATGCCTCTGGCCACAACCAGGCTCACCTCATGTTGGGGTTGTGCACTACTTGCCCCAGTGCTATGCCTCCAGCCATGCGGGGTTGCCCCATGCTGGGGGTTGTCCACAACCAATGATCAGCTCCCCAAAACTTTCCCATGGCACACAGAACCAGGCCACCAACCCAGGGCCTTTCCATGTGACTGGTGCCTACAACCCACAGCCCAGGGGACCAGAGCTAAACTACCTGAGTGTGACATAGATTTTACCTGAAGCCCCCTAGGCTCTAGGACTTCTACCCTTGCGCTGGCCTGATTAAAACTGGTACTAAAGCTCCTGACAGACATGAGAGAGGCCCATGGTCCCATCACCCCACCTGCCCATCTTCCAGTGGAACCACAGGCAGGTGGAGAAATAACAAGAAGGAGCCACTACAAATTCCAAAATAAATCCTGTCACTGCATTCAAAATATAAACCGGTGAGACATACTTCACCGACTGTCTCCACACTAGCATCACCACACTAAGTCCCGTCCTACAACAGTATCAACCTCTACAAACAATCCCACTGCTCATCTTCAATGCAAAATGCCAAGCAAATGCCTAGCATGAGTTCCTTTTTAAGCGTAAATGCTGCTAAACGCCTTTCCATTTAAAGCGCTAGCATCCAGCATACCAAGAATGCTTTCCCAAACTCTGTGAAAAAGGAATGCTCCATTTTCAACCAGCAGTTACCAATTAATAAGTCTCTACAAGCTTGAATTTGCTTCCCCAGCCCTTAACTGCTCATCCCAAATACCCGCAAATGTTATCTTTTTTTTTAATCCCTGTTATTGTGCATCTTTTAATATGCTGAAAATAAACATTATTCTTGTTAAACCCAATTCTTAAAACCAGTCAAATGCCATACATACTTTACTGGGCCTGGCCTGCCATCTGGTCAGCAGGCTCCAAAGCCTATATTCTCTTATCTTTATTAATACTTTAAATAATTTAGTTTCTAGTCTCCACCAGGCAAGACAAAACCTCTCAGCAAACCGGCTTGTAATTTGTCTGTCTCCATTGCCTGCTTTAACCTATTAATCAGCAAAACATACATTCTTAAATCACTTTTTTTAACAACAGCTAACAAGCAGTGGCCAGTCTTCCAGCATATCTTTTCTTTTTACATTGTTGAAATAAATACCTTAAACCATGAAAAGTTCATTCTGTAGTAAAACTGACTCTCCCTTAGTCTAGCAAAACTCCCTTACAAAATGACTCTGCTGGCTGCCTGAACCCAGAGTACTAGGCCTAACTTCCATGTGGTCAGCCATGCGGCCAGCAGGCTAGACAAAAGCCTCTCACCAAACCAGCCTGTAATTTGTCTGTTGCAATGCCTGCTTTAACATATTAATCAGCAAACCATAAATTCTTAAATCGCCTGTATTTTTACAACAGCTAGCAAGCAGTGGCTAATCTTCCAGTGTATCCTTTTTCCAACAAATCTTAGAAATAAATACCTTAAACCACAAAAATTCCATTCTGTATTAAAACTGGCCCTACAGCCTGCAGCCAGGCATGCTCCAGCTTCTGGCTGGCTTAAGCAACAAAACCACAGCAGTTGCTACATTCTTTCTCACACAAATACTGAAAAACAATTCCTTAAAGCAACAAAACCACAGCAGTTGCTAATGCTAACATACTTCTTAAAACCAATATTGTATCTGCATGGCTGGCCCTTTTAAAAGCCACACAGTTTCACTGGGTCTAGCCATGCTACCACCACATGGCCTGTAGTGGCCTAGTTAAACAGATTGTGCCATATTTTGTTCACCAATGAATGTGCTGAAACTGTAAAAAAAATCCCAGCAAAAGAGGGCTAGCTGCCTGTGAGCTGCCTTAAATAGCCATTAGGACCCCAATCAGGACCCCTGATGGCCCCTCCCAGCCAATCCCCAGGCCCTTGGACTCCTTGTCATATGACACTCGCCCTTGTCCCCACCTCTGCCTTGTGATGTCACTGGCCCTCCCCTCCTTCCCCTCCCCGAGGCCCTTGGCTTCCTACCTTGATTTCTGGGAGGAGCCTGGGACAACCTAGCTTGCCCTTTAATTGGAAAGCTTAATTGTTCATAAGATAAGTTAGCAGTTCCCTTTATATGCTAGTCCACCTTAATCACAAGAAACATGTTGTTAAACAATGGGCATTCAGAAACAGCCCAACATGTAGATACAATTTATGCCAGACTTAAGGACCACTCCTTTTAATAATTTCGAAGCTGAAAAAACTGCTAAGCAGATACAAAATGTGAAAAATGGGCATCTTTCAGAGCAGATGAAAAGGGACCATCTAATATTTCATAAACTGCATAGGTTTACAATTTTCACCATAACATGCACTGCAGTGTCAGTGGCTCAGTAGGTAGCACACTCACCTCTAAAGCCGGAGACCAGAGGGCTGTGGGTTCAGTTTCCACATCTGGCACTAGGTTAATATCCCAGTACTGACACTGTAGTGCAGCATGAGAGGGTGCTGCACTTCTGAGGTGCCGTCTTTTGGATGAGGGCGTTAAACCGAGGTCCCATCAGGCCTGGATTGATGGTAGCTCAGGTGGATGTTAAAGATCCCATGGCGAAAAGAGTATGGGAATTTCCCGATGTCCTTGCCAAATTTCCCTCATTCACTAAAAATACTACCAACAGCTTAATCTGGTTCAAGGTCAGTTGGAATTCATCTGTATCCCCCTCCTCTGGGTTGTGCCTGAAAATAGGTAGGATTTGTCTAGTGCACTTACCTGGTCAACAAAACTAAATAAATAAATGAATTTAAACCACATACTGCTGTGCCATACAAAATGTGTGCTAAAGTAAAAAGAAGAAACTGTAAGATGGTCTAACAATTGTTGTTTGTTTATTTATCTATATATCATTGCTGCCTTAAGTTTGATTGGCTAGTTGTGCACAAAACTAGGCAATGCTTTTAATAATTGGATTTGTCAGTTTTAATGATGGCTGTCTAGCTTTGGTTTTGATTGCTGTTTTCTACTCAACCTTTCTACTATTGTTTCTTACTGCATGTGGGTTCAGTACTGCAGTAATATGTTAGATGTCCCTGTCTATTTTTCCTTTTACTTTTTGTAGTTTATGAACCCTTTCAATCTAATAACTGGGGAACTTTTTCCAATTACATGGAGTTTGTTCTGATTACTATGTTAAACTTAAAGCTTTTAATGCTTGTACTAGTGATGTAAGTACAGTTTTGATTAACTATTAAATTGATTAACTTGTTATACTGAATTTGGCTGAGTGCTTTTGTTTTGTGATTTCAGTTGCTGAGATGTTCTGGGAGCACCAGGATTTATCTGTTGGCATAGCCTCTCTTCTGCTGTCCAAGAATAACAATATACAGTACGTGCTTAGTACAATGCCAGATACAAAGTGTTCAATAGCTGACAAATTACTTAAGTGATTTCAGTAAAAATACAATTATGAATGATTAGAAGAAGCTTGAGCAATCAGATACAGCCTTAATCAAACCTTCAGTGAATGATTGGGTGACGGGGTGCACTGGGATACATTCTGGTGCTGACAGCAAACAAAACAAACAAAAACAAATGCTAAACTAGAAACAGGAAGAGTACCCAGGGCTAAATTGAGACCACAAGCAAGAAAGTATGCATTACTCAAAACTTACATTCCATTGTGCAAAACAGGTGGTGACAAATCAGCAGGTTCAATGCAATAGATAAGGTGGCAGCAGACTAAGACACCAAAATGATGTCAGCACATGAAACATTTGCCCATGCATTTCTGATGAAGCCCAGCAGTGACTGGACAAAATGTTTGACATACTGATGTCATTCCAGCATCTTAATCCACTGCCACCTCTACATCACATAGAACCTGCTGCTATTGGTGACCTCTGTTTTGAACAATAAAATCTAATTTTAAGCAATACATACCTTTTTTATTACTTGTGGTTTCCTATTAGCTCCTTGGCACTCTGCCTGATTTCAGTGTGGCCTTTAATCAAACCTTAACAGCATACAAGTATGGTACAATGTGAGAATCAAATGGTAATCGTTCCATTGGGTAGGGCAAGCATAACAAAACCTGGTAACTAGTGGACTTTAATCTGGAAAGTGGAATCCTTGACATTCCCTTCCTCATGGAGCTATCTGCTGTGGCAGGAGTGTGGGGTCAGGGTGTGCTGTGATCTTGGTGGTCAAGCCCATTCATGGTCTCAAACACTAGAAGAAAGACCTTGTAGTCAACTTTCTTCCTTTCTGGCAGGTTCCTGTATGAATAAATGAAATCACACTCTCATTGATGTATACGGCAGCTGGACAAGGTGATGAGGAGAATGGTGCAGTCACCATCACTTATGCCTCATATAGCCTTTCAGTATAATTTTTGGTGGATAGTATCAAGAAAGAGTGGTATACTGGGTGCATATGAGGGTGGAGGATGGGCTAAACTGACCTGAGGGAGAGGGAGGGGGTTAAGACATCTAGGAGCTTGGGATGAAGGGTTGGTTTGGATTTACAGGCCAGTGTCCCACTGTCACTTCTTCAGGAACAGGCTGGAGGAGGAGGAGACTGGATTTGCATGATGAAACAGTGGGGGTAAAGTTGTTTTCTCTTCAATGTTTATTTAATGAAAAAACACCCAGGAAGTCACTTTGTATAAAGTTTGACAAAATACTCAGATCTTCACTATGATTCACTTAACTGTAGCACAGAGTGGATCATTTTGCCACAACTTCATTTATTTTGTTGTATCTCTATTATCCATTCTTCTACCCAGGGTATCCAGGGATTCCCTTGGTAAGCAGAAGTTTGACCAAATTTACCTTGAAGGCCTGTTCTGTCTTCAGGTCCACTGTCTGCTAGTAGGTTGTTCCTGGGTGCAACCCTCTGAAACAAGTGCTTCTTAATGCTATCCCTGAATTTGTCACCTCAAAGCTTCAGGGCCTCTCCTCATGTACTACTACAAAACAACAGATAGGACATCTCTGCCTGATTGACCTTGTTGATACCCTTGAGTATGGAGAACATTGAGATCATGTTTCAGCGTGGCCTATGAGGAGAGACTAAGCACTTTAGATGTGTTTAGCCTAGAAAATAAGAAGATTGGGAGGAGAACTAATTGCACTTAAGGTTTCATAATGAACCAGATTTGCATCCTAGGCTTGGTGTACTTTATCGAATCGTGGCGGCATCCCCTTACCTGCTTGGAGGGCCATTGTGCAGAAAATGATCCTCTCTGTCTTTAACTATGGGGACATAGTCTACAGTGCTGGCCATAAGTCTACCCTAGCCAGACTGGACCCTCTCTTCCATTCTTTCTGCCGCTTTGCCCTGAACTGTCCCTACTCCACACCCATTGTGCCCTTTACCAATCTATGGGCCTCCCCTCTCTACATAATCACAGACAGTCCACTGCTCCAAAATCCCTGCCAAGTTTTAGTCCCAAAACTCCCTCCTACCTCTCTGCTGCCTTGGCCAACCCCTGCGCCCTAGCATACTCTCTCAGGAACCAGGACTCTCAGTCCCTGGCTGTCCCACATAGGTCCATTACTGCCGGTCTGGCAGCATTCAGCTATCACATAACAACATTGTGGAACACTCTGCCAGCAAAACTTCATCACTTCTCCTCCCTCTGCACCTCAACTCCATGCTCCAAGCCCATTTCCCCCTACCTGCACGTGCACCTAGACAGTTCAGCTCACCGTGTAAATGACTGTGTTGCCTGAACTTAGTACTTAGTACTGCAACTAATCTATGACTGTAACTCCTGTTTCTCTTATTTCTCATTGTCTGCATCAGGAACAATTTGTTAGAGCTCTCCATTATGTAACTACTTGTACTATGCTGTCAAACTGATTGTCTATACCACTGTTTTCCTGACCGCTATGCTTAGCCTCTACAACCAAATGTTAATGAATCCTCACTATGTATTACACTTGTATTTATGCTATCCTCAACTATTGTCTATGTATCCCTCCCCAGGACGCATCTGGAAATGAGCATTAGCCTGCTTAGTATGCCTTTCCTGGTTAACGCTTAAATAAATTTGTGTCAGGAATTGGGGCTATATTGGAACAAAAGACATCTACAACAAGTGGTCTTAACAAGCCAAGACTTCTTCCATCCTATATTTCAGATGTTTGCTCGTGTGCATGCCCCCTCTCTGATGCTTTTCTTCAATGTGAGCATGTTTAAGGACAGAACCTATCCCGATGGCTTTTAGAAACAAAGAAACATAAAAAGTGCTGGAAAGAAAAAGACTTGAATAATCCACTGGTTAGTCTCAAGATTCCCTACTTGGATATGCTCTAGTTTCCATTTCCTCACTCTCCCCTTTCCTCCTGCGCTTCTCATTTCATGACACCTTTATACATACCACTTCCTCTGAAATTTCACTATTGTCTTTTCCTCCACCATCTTGTCAGTTAGTCTGTTCCACCTTCTACCACCCAGTCCACAAAGTAATGCTTCCTAGTGTCTATTTTCTGTTTTTTAGTAGGTATCTTTATGCCCCAATACTCTGACCATGCCATCTTCTAATCCAGTATACCCCAGACCCATCACCCACCTTCTTGCAGATATAATAGAAGACCCCAACTTCTCTGTGGCTCTCCCTCCATGTCAGGGCAGCAGGACTCTAACTGCTGCAGTTTTGGACCAATTTGAGGAGTGCCACATCACTAGTGCAGGACCTGATGGATGCCTGTCTTTCATCCTACTCTTGTTGGGGACTAATAATTTCTTCTGAACATCTTTGGATGCTGATAATGCAAGTGCAAAGTGTATTATAGTCCGTGTCCACCTGCCCAGTATGTCACTCCATGTGCACAGCTATCTGTGGTCACCAAGGTGGCACTATTGTTCCAGAGATGACTGCCCAGTCTCTCTGGAGGAGAAGGAGAACATACTCTGGGATACTTGATTTTCTCCCCACCTGGCTGGCCTACAACTACCCAGCCTCATTCCTGAAACCTGATTGATGGTGTCATGGTAGTAGCACTTCTGCCACCAGTCAGCCAGCTCAACTAATTTCCTTTTGGACCTCCCCCCTCCAACTGAGCACATGCCCCGATCTACATATCTTTTAAATTTGAACAGATTTGCTGTGTCCACTCTGTTTTACCCTTTCATGTAATTGAAATTCATTAACATGTCCCTGTCTCCCTTCAGTCCTCCAGTGAATACATGTTGAGACATCCTATACTTTGTCTTGCCAGCCATGCATCATATTTTATCTTTTCTTTTTTGCCTATAAGCTATGCCTGTTCTTCTTTAGGTGTGGGCCAAAAACTGAAAATAGTATTCCAGAAGTGGTCTCACCAGTGATCTATAAAGAGGCAATAACATCTCCTATCTTCTGCTATTAATTCCTCTCCCTATACACCCCATTATTCTGTTAGTTCACTGATATACCCTGCTGCTTTAAGCATCCTATTTTTAAGTTATTGCTGATAAGCAGTCCCAGGCCTCTCTTTCTCCATGCTTATATCTAAGTTTCAAAGCAATTCAAAATAAATATGAAAATCTTACAGTGCAGGAAACAATGACAATGTAAATGTACCATTCCCCATATATTGATATAAATACATACCTTCTTTAGGGCCAAAGTGGAATGTTCCTGACTGCTCTGTTTGAACTTTAGCCCTTTTAAATATTTAAATATTTAAATCAGCATTGTGTACATTCACTTTTACAGTTATAAACTTGGGGAAAAAAAACAATGCACAACATCCACTTGGTGTGTTAAGAATTGTTAGTGGTGCAAAGATGCATGGGAATTACTGGTCAACTGCCCTTCCCGCCATACCTCATGTGTCTTTCCCCACCAAGGAAGCCACATTGGGGTGGTGAAATGAAGAGGTGTCAGCATAAGCTCAGTTGGTAGCACATTCACCTCTGGACCAGAACATCAGCGGTTCTTGTCCCACATTGAGATTGGACTTGTACCTAAAAATGCTGGCAACCAAATGCAGTATTGGAGGTGCTGTACTTTTGGATGTGCCATCCTTTGGATGAGACATTACACGAGGTCCCTTCTACCCATCCTAGTGCTGTCTTGGTGGGTGTCCAGGTAGAAGTAAAGAACCCAAGGCATTGTTCAAAGTGTAGGGAACATTCCAGATGTCTTGGCCAATATTCCCTTCCCATAAAAGTGTTTTATGCAATTGTCCAGGCTGTGTGTGGGCATTGATGTGTGATATGGCCGTCACTATACATTCAGTCACTTCACTACCAGTCTAGCATTGCTTGTAAAGCACTTTGGGATACACTGTGAATGAAAAGTACTATATAAATGTACATTCTTCTTCAAACAGCCAGTGTAGCACATGCGGAACCAGTGTGATATGGTCCTGCTGAGAACAGCTCACAATCAACTGGCTGCAGCATTCTGGACCAGCTGTAGGCATCACAACAAACCCTAGATAACTGTAACTACAGACCATTGCAGTAGTCAAACCTGGAGGTTACCATGGCATGAAAATTCATAGTCAGACCAGCTGGGGATAGCTGTTTTTTATTCCTGTAAATGTTAAGGAGAAGATAAACGCCAGATGAAACCATAACCAGCACCTGTTGATCAAGCATCAGCTTGCAATCAAAATGACACCAAGATTCCTTACCATCTGCAGCTCTGAATGGTTGGCCACATTACAAGGAATAATCACCATACCACCCATCACAACAGGGCCCTGTCTACCTGGCTTGATATTCATGACTTCCATATTGCAGAAGTTGTGACATTGCCAGTTGGAGGCCATCCGATCATTAATATCAGCAAGACAGCTCCCAGCGCAGATGCTGCTTGAGTACCATCAGGAGTGCCAGACAGGTATAGTGGAGTGTCATCTGCATAACAGTGAACCTCAACACCATACCTTCTAATACTTCACCCAAAGCAACATGTACACAGAAGACAACACGGGGCAAGGAAAAGCCTTGGGGAACATCACAAAAGAGTGCAGAAGCTCCAGAGATGTAATTTCCAAGAGCCACCTGCTGTGTTCTCCCAGTTATGTAGGACTCAAACAAGCACAAAACTATGCTGGAGAGACCCACATAGTTCCTCAGGGATCCAATAGAACCCTGTGGTCAACTGTGACAAACATTGAGAGATCTGGCCCGGTGGCGCTGAGGTTGAGGTGCTGGGCGCCACACCTCGGCACACGTCGGTGACCAGGGTTCGGGAACGAGCTCGGGTGGCCAGGGGTCAGCAGGGGAGAGAGGATCAAGCGTCCCAATGGATGCTCTCCTCTCTCAGGGGTGGGAACCAAGAACACATCTGCATTCTACATCCCCATAGCAGCCGGTGGGAGCACCGACAAATGAAGGGATGGAGGGCTCCGCGCTTGTCAGGGTCGGGAGGGGGGGCATCGGCGGCGCATGAGAGGTCTGGCGTGTGTCAGCATCTTCTCTCAGGATGTACGTCCTAGCGCTGGACATCCCAGGTGTAGGGATTACGAGGGAGAAAATGGAAAATAACCTCTCTGGCAGACATAGATGAAATCCGCTCCGGATCCATCCTAGACCACCAGAAAAGGATAGACCCACTGTTCAGGAGGTAAGGAAGGAGGCACTCTAGGGGCAGATCCAAGGGAGGTGGGCGAGATGGGAAGGAGTAGGATGGAAGGAGTGGGTTCCAGAGAGGAGGAGGAAAAACAGCAAGTAAAAAAAAAAAAACATTGAGAGATCTAAAGGACAAAGATGGAACAAAGTCTTTGATTTCTTGCCATGAGGATATCATTTGTCACCCTGATGAGTGCAGTCTCCATGCTGTGGTGAAACTGAAAGCCCAGCCAGAGAAGCTCATACATGTTTACATTATCTGAGTGATCAAGTTGCTCCACCACCAGCTTTTGGTAACCTTCCCAAAAGCAGAGTTTGGAACCAGTTCTGTAATTCCTCAGAATAATGGGATTGATTGTTTTTTTTTTTAGAAGGGTTTGACCACTGCTCCTTTCAAGGCAGACAGGAAGCCACCCTCTAAAAACTTAATTGAACTCAAAATTACTGACAGCCTATTAGAAACCAGGTTGCGAAAGGATTCAGCATATAGCAGGTGGGGCACAAACCCAGAATCGCCCAGAACACCTCCTTCTCAACAACTGGTCAACTCTTATCCCAGGTGGGAAGATCAGCAATGTCTCTCACAGGTTGACCATCACTGGCTCATGACAGACTGCTTGAAGAGATACCCGATCGAATGGAGGTCACCTTGTCAGAGAAGGAATTGCCAAACTCCTTACACTTTTCTGGAAAAACTCAAGCAGATTGTAGACAGGGTGGATTAATTAAACTGTTTAGGGTGTGAAAGAGCTGAGCTGGCCAATTTCTTACTGTAGCAATCATCTGTGACAGGAACTCTTTCTCAGGGTGACTTTCTGTTAATACTCAATGTAGTTAGTCTTCAGCGCTGATCTGTCATCCACAGAATGGAACCTACATCAAAAACACTCTAACTACTTTCCTTCAGTTTTCAGCTGATGCAGCTCATCACAGTACTAGGAAGAGCTCTGACAGGAGGTCAAAGAGCAAATACAGTAAGGTACTAAGGAATCTAATGTGGCTGAAAGAACCATATTACAGTGTTCCATGGTGTTCTCAGATTCCTGCACACAGCAAGTGTCTTGCCCTAGACATCCAATACCTCCAGGAGTTTGTGAGGCTTCAAATTATGCTTTGAAAGGTTTCAGATCATCCCACAGGAAGTAATCAAACAGGGGCCCATAGAGGAATGACACAGCATGATGATCTGAGCAAAGACCGAATCAGCTCTGACCACACATGTCAATACCCAATGAGAAGATCAGGTCGAGAGAGCATCTGTGATGATGCATACCAGAGGCAACAGCTTGTTTAAGCTCAATTATGTCATTAGCTGGAGGAGAAGTTGACCAAGGGTGAGATTTCATTGTCAATCTAGGCACTGAAGTTCTACAACACCAAATGTCTGGGTGCATTCAACACCTGTTTGATCATGAAATCTACCAGCTCCTGCTCAGCATCTCTCCCATACCCTGGGGACAGTATATAAGAATATTTTGCCATTAACCCCTAGAACACATCTAACAGCCACACACTCAAAATACCTGAAATAAAATAGATACAGGGAGGGAGGTGGGTGCACACCATTACAATCTAAGCAGCTAAACTCATGAAAAGAATGGTATAAGACATACAATTCATCTATTTTTTTCTCTCAGTATAAATTAAAACAAAATTATTGCAGTAACTGGATAATTCTTTACATTGGAAGACTGGTTATAATTTGCTGGTATAACCCATTGGTTATCATTCTGAATATGCACCAGCTTGTCCATTGCACAGCTTATTACTCCCTCAACTGCACGCCATAAACAAACTGAAACCACCCTCATCTACTGTATCAGACTATTTGTTTTTACTTTAAAGTCACCTCTAAAATTCATTCTTTCAGTCAGCTGCTATCCAAAAGAGTATTCAAAATGCAGAACTCAGTCCAGCTCCATGGTGACCTTTGAATTGTGATCCTGATTTAAATATCTCTGTAAAGCGTGGGATTTGAGCTGAATCAGTCTTCTAATATTCAGCATCACTACTAGTGTTTGGACCTTTTAAGACATCACAATTAATAGTTTCTAGCAATGTGACTGGAAATATAGTTCAACTTTAATATTTTCAATTTTATTAATAGGGAATAACCTTGAGGCAACAAGTGCCTGTTTTGAAAGGTGACTTAGTCAATTAGCAATACAACAATAAATAAAACATCATACATTACACAGTATAACAATACCTTGCCAGGAAAAAATTATTGTACAATGCAATGGGTTACTTATAACAATCACATTTTCAAGATCCTTCGAATACAGTTTCAGACTATTCTTAAATTGACCTGTTTGTGCACTGTGTCACACACAGGGAATATGAGTTTCAGGATTTTGTTGCCTATTTCTAAAGAAATGTTGACACAATTTTGTTCTGTAACTAGGTATCTCTAATTGCAGATTCTGCATAGATCTAGTGTTGTGTGAAACTGAGCATTTTGATATCATATTCAGTCTCCTATTACTTTGATCATTTATAATTTTCCTGCACCAGGTGCCATCAGAATAGTTTATATGGCACTTTAAAGGAAGCATTTAATCTTCTTATGCAAAGCACAATGGTAGACATTTTATTTTATATTCAGAACAAACCTACATGCAAAATGACATGCTTCCCTCAAGCTTGACAGCACATTGCATAACCAAAGCATAGATGGGTAATCCATAATTGATGACATGAAGTATTAAACTCTAAGCAACCAATTTAAGAGTTTCCTGATCAAATTTTTTATTTCGATATAATAAGCCCGATGGTATTTTACTTTTCCTTAGAATGTAGTCCACATGCTTGTCATAGGACAGGACACTGTCAGATTGACACTCATATTTAGAAAACTGTACCTGCTCTATAGTGTTACCTGTATCTTTTTAATTTCCAATTGGTCACATGTTACAATATTTTGGAGCTAGAAAATACCATCAATTTAGTCTTTTAACATTTATTAATAATTTACTTTCAAACAATTCTAGACCCTTATGAAATCCTCCTGAATGTGCTTAGACAAAGCAGCAATAGCCTTATCTCTCATTGCCAGGACAGCATTGTCAGCATAAAGGATTGCTTTATACTACCAGAATACAGAGGGAGTTCATTAAGAAAAGGCTAAAGATAATCACAGTATGGAGCCTTGTGGGACTCCACTATTATCAGTTTTAATGTAGACATAACATTTCCTAATTTTACCCTTTGTATTCATTCACCAAATAGTCTCAAAGCAATTTTTGCTAGGTGAAGTAAAACAATCTTTCTATAAGCATTTCATGATTATCTAAATTAAAATCTTTTATTAAATTTAAATAGATTGCCCAAGGCATGTCCTCACTGTCAAGGCATCACACAGTAAATCTGTGTACTCCATTAAAGCTGTTGTGGTACTTCACTTCTTCATTAGGATGTTACATTCCTCAGAATATTTATTTATTAATTTATGTATTTATTTATTTAAGAGTTTTACCAGGAAGGCATACTGAGTGGAGTACTGCTTGATTCCAGATGCGTCCGGGGACAATACAGCATAACAAAGTGAAGCATACAATATAACAAGGTGAGATAATAGAGACAGTACAGGCAAGATAACAGCAAGGTTACAACCCAAGATATGGTATAACAAGGTACAGGAATAGAAGTGCATTAGTTATGACAACTGTAGTGCAGATATGGGTAAAGTAAGGTGCTGGGTGCAGTGGTGCAGACCAGTGCAGCCATGACTGTGGTTCAAACAGGGAAGGAGGCATAGGGATCATAAAACAGGGTAAAGGGGTTCAGAAGTTGTCAGAGTAAACAAAGGGGTTATTACAACTGAATGAAAGGAGGTTCAAGAGTTGTTCAGCGTGATTGGGGAGTTGTCCTTGCACTGAAGTAAAATAATGATGCAGGTGAGGCGCAGACCAATCTAGCCATGACTGAGATTCAGACAAGGAAGGAGGTGAACAGAACAAAAACTGAGCAAGGAGGTTCATAAGTTGTTCGGAGTGATCTGTGGGGGGTTACTTGTCATAGTACTGAGGTGTAGTTAGGATCATAAGCAGGGTTAGCTGTTGTAGTGCTGAGAATGTAGTTAGGAACATGAGCAGGAGATTTTGAAATCTGCCAACAAGAGATAATTTGGGTGTGGTGAGGTGAGGAGTGCCGAATGTGTGGAAGAGGAGTTCCAAATCTTAGGGCATGCGGTAGCTGAATGCTGCCTGACAAGGCGAGGAGGATCTTTGAGGAATATAGAGGAGTCTAGAGTCCATTCTCCTGAGCTCATATGCTGAGGGGGTCAGTGATCAGGGCCAGGAGAGGTAGGGGCAAGGCATCGGTCCAGTATTTGGCAGTGAAGCAAGTACAGTATAAGGATCTACTGTCCTCAAGGGAGGGAGGGTAGGCCTAATGTTTGTAGAGGTACAGTGATGGGTGGAGTTAGGGACAGTGAAGAGCAAAGCAACAAAGAAGTGCAATAGTGGGTCCAGTCTGGTCAGGGAGGACCTGGGTGCGACATTGTAGACTACATCACCATAGTCAAAAATTGACAGTATCATTTTCTGTACTATGGCTCTGTGAGCGACAGCAGGATGCAGCCATAATTGCGGTGAGGGTACAACACATTTGTTGGTCATACACAAGCATTTTGTATACCATGGACAGTGGGCAAAAGACCAAAATTGGCTATAAATGCTTGCAGTTATAACAACACCTTTATGCACCAGGACCACCATTGCTTGCTTTTCTTAGTTTTGGGACTTCTAGTGTACACAGTGAAAGTTTAAATACTTTCATGATTGGGCCAGCTACTTCATTAATAACTTGTTTTAATAATGTAATATGCAGTCCATCATCACCCATTCTAGTTTTAGTGTTCATTTTATTTAAATATCTAGTAACTTGCTTCCTAGCAACTTACTTAAAACAAAATTCCTTATCTATTTTCCTGTTCCCTCCACTGTTCCTTTTCCATTATAAGTTGTGTCAATTACCTGTGCTGACATGGAAATAAAGAAATTATTTAACTTATTCACAATATAAAGTGAGTCTGTCAATAAACTTCTTTACAGTACTTTGCAGAGTTTTGAGTATCACCTTCTTATCCTTCCTAGAATTTGATTAATACTATTCTGGAATTTTCCAGGCTTTTCATCCTCCTCCTCGTTTAATTTTTCTTCTGAAAAAAATCTGCCTTATCTTTCCATCCAGTTTACCTCAATTTCTGCATTGTTTATAAGCTATTTTATCCCTTTGTGACCAACTATTTTCACATTTCTGCCACATTTTATCCTCATCTCTGATTACTTGCCTAACATCCCCTGTTAACCAATTTAATGCTCCTTTTTCCTTATTTTTCAAACAGGTGCTAACCATTACCAAGGACACTAATTTTCATTTTTTATCAGAAAAGCAGGTACATTTTGGAATGTGGACTGCCTGCACATTGGTAAAACAAAGAATTTCATGGAATTTTGCATTTAAGTGCAGATCAGTAAAGCTGCATAACTTGCCTTTATATATATATAATCTTCTTGTACTATTTTCAGTTGGATTCCTTTACTGCTCTGTATATTAAGCCTTCATATATTCTGATCATTTATACACATGCTAAAGAATGACAGTAGAATCCAGGTAAAATCAACAAAGTAGACTAATAATCATCGTGCAATTCCCAGAGTTTCAAGTCTTGAAAATGGAATTTCATTATTTTAATTATTGTAAATCAGTGGCCATGCCTATCACAATGTTAATTAAATTCAACAATGAAAAAATCCAAGGCCAGGTCCACTGTTGGAATTCAATCCATGAAGGACCAATCAGAATTACTTAACATTTATTTGAAAACTCCACTTTTAGTACTTGGAATTTTACTAATGCTATTTCTGGTTTTGTCCATTTTACTGAACAATGACATGATGTGGGAGTGATCACTTTATACATCTGGGAGCACTTCAATTTTCTTTACATGTGTACAAATTTGATGCTAACACCTACTCTAACAAAGTAGGTGTGTTTTTCTTATAATTCATCCTAGGTATATCTTTCACCATCTGCACAAGGTTAAGGCAGATATTTTATCCTATACCTCATTATTTGATTTTTGAACCAATAATTATTAACATTTCCAAAAAATCAGTTTTCATAATTAATATTCAGCTTTACTGCTGTTCATAATAACTAAAATAGTTAATCCTAACTATACTGTATTTGATGGAACATACACAGCCCCTATAATTAACTTTTGGGTCTTCAAATAATTAAATTAATGGCTCTGAACTCACATTCTTGGTTGCAGACTATAATACCAATTTTATCTGCAACTATAAACATCTTCAACATAGATCACACAGCCTCCGCCCTCTTTCCTCTCTATACATGTGAAATAATGACCAGTGGTAAAAGCCACCACTGCATCCTCAATGTTTGATGTCAGCCAGGTTTCAGTTAAAATAATTACATCTGGTTCCAACTTATTAACCTAGGCACAGAATTTAGTAAATTTCCCTACTAAACTACCTATGTACAAATGCACTAATTTCAACCATTTTTCTTTTTCACTGTATTTTTTCTGTTTTGTCTCCTGGGCCAAGGTTGACATGAACGCTGCCAGATACCAACAGGAGCAAATTAATTAACAATCATGTCCTAAGTCTGTTCTACCTTATGTTTTTTACATAGAAACATAGAATTTGTCAGCAGCTAAGGACTGCTTGGCCTAAAGTAGTCTGACCTTTTTCCATGCCTACACTTTCACCTCAGACCCTACCTGATCTTGGGCTACCCCATTTCCCAGCTAACAGTCCCTTCTCCCTATTCCATGCATTCCTGAAACCCACCAATGTTTTGTCCCCACTTCCTCTGCTTGCAGACTGCTCCAGGCATCTATCACTATTTCAGTGAAGACATACTTCCTCACATCTCACCGAATGTAATCCCTTCCAGTTCAATTCATGTCTCCTTGTTCTCATACACCTTCTCCACTTAAAAATACTCCCTCCTGTACCTTGTTCAACCTCAAGAGATATTTATAGGTCATTATCATACCTCCCTCTCCTCCTCTCTTCCAGGCTGTACTAATTGAGATCCATTACTCTCTCTTCCTAGAGCTTCTGATGCAGCCCCTGTACCTTTTAGCTGCCTTCCTCTGGCAGCCTCTATCTTGTATTTCCTTCTTGAGATGTGGTCTCCAGATGTTGACAGAGTACTCAGGTGGGGACCTATCAGTAATCTATATAGTGGTAGCACCACCCACCTCCTTCTGCTGATGATGCCCATCCCTATTCACCACAGCATCCCACTGGCCATACCTACTGCCTTGTCACACTGCCTTGGTACCTTGAGGTCATCATATGTGATTAATCCACAGTCTATTTATTGTTTGGTGACCATCAGTAACT
This sequence comes from Neoceratodus forsteri, assembly GCA_016271365.2. Classification (NCBI taxonomy): domain Eukaryota; kingdom Metazoa; phylum Chordata; order Ceratodontiformes; family Ceratodontidae; genus Neoceratodus; species Neoceratodus forsteri. Next base: position 425,544,153 of record CM057451.1, read on the forward strand.
CTCCTCTCATGTTATACTTTGCCTCTGAGTTTCTGTGCCTAGGTGCATGACTTTTCACTTCTTTGCACTGAAACCCAACTGTCACTCCTTGACCACTCCTTCAGTTTTTCAGGTCTCTGCACATGCTCTCTATCCCACTGGGATGTCCAACTTATTGCTGATTTTGGTGTCATCTGCAAAAGGCATACCTTCCCTTCTAGCACTTCTGCAGTATCACTTAAAACACATTGAAGAGGACTGAATAAAGCACTGAGCCCTGAATTTTCACTGGTTACTCTCCCTCCCCAAGTGAATTCTGTTTATCATCACCATCTGTCAGCTATTGAGAAATCAGTTTTATACCCAGTTTACTACCTTATCACCCACATCAAACTGCCGATTTCCCAATGAGCCTTCTATGCAGTACATGTTGAAGGCCTTGCTGAAGCCTAAGTGAGGCCATGTTCACCACCCCACCTGATCTATTTCCTTGGTCACACAGTCAAAGAAATCCATCAGGTTTGTCTGACATGACAGCCTCCACCCCACCATAAATCCATGCTGCCTCAGGTATTGTAACCCACTGTGTTCATGACATTCCACAGTTTTTTCTTCAAAAGTGACTCTATCAGCTTCCCCATCACTGATGTCAGACTGACCAGCCTATAATTGCAAGCCTCCTCCTTCCTGCCACTTTTATGAAGTGAGACTACATTGCCCTCCTCCAGTCCTCTAGAACAACTCCCATTTTCAGTGAGTTGTTGAATAGAGCTCCAGAGGTGCAGCCAGACATCTTAGAGTTCACTCAACACCCTTGGGTGTACCTGTCAGAGCCAATAGCTTTGTCTACTTTCAGATTTACCAGTCCTTTAAGTACTCTCTTCTCTGTAAATGGACTTCTGTTTACCTCCCTTTCCCAGTGTTTCTGCTGCTTTTATGCTGGCCTTCCCTTCCACTTCCACTGTGAATACAAAAGAAATATCTGTTTATGATGTCTGCTTTTTCCTGATCTGGTTTTTCTGACCTTTACCATCTATATGTTTATACTCTATATTCTTAAATATCAGTTGTAAGACCTTACAACCATTCAAATCAGAGGACAGAATTTCAGCTGTTAAATAAAACTGTTCCACTCTATTTCCCAGTATACCACCACCCCTTATTGCTTCCTTTATCATTTAAATGTGAATGTGCTGATGTGCCTCCATACACCTTATATCCCTCCCAGACATTCCTGCAGAAATATATTTATTTATTTACTTTATTTATATAAGAGCAGTGCACTGATCTAAGGACCATTTCTGGCATGATCCGGCCACAGAAGTGGCACAAATGACATAATATACAGGATATAAATTGAAATACAGTGGTGGCACAGAATAGTTTGAAGTACAGCACACAATAATTTACAGATAACATACAGTACAGGATACAAATAATTTACAGTAGGAATGAAGCAAACAAGTGGTAACATAGGTAGTAGCACTAACAAAACACAAATGAAAATACATACAAGCTGATGCACAAATTTCAGGGTTGTCATCCACTAGGGAGATGCATGGACATGTTTATTACAGTACAAGTGGTTTATAGAGTGGAACAAGTGCAGTGGTTAAGTGCGAGTGCAGGTTTAGGGTAATGTCCACTCAGAGAACAAAGTCCAGCTGACCAAGTTCAGAAGGAGGAGAATGGGTCAGGTTAGCAGAGAAGGAACAGGATAAGCTTGGGGTGGGGTGCTATCTAGGTGGACAGTTACAAGTGTCTTTGGCTAGAGCCACACTTTAAGATTGAGTTTGAAGGTGGTATGGGTGTAAGAAGCACTGACAGGTGCAGGTAGCCCATTCCATAGGGTGGGCCACTACCAACAGGGCATTCCCCAAGGTTCCCTGGACTGCTGATCCATCTTTCCCCTACCCCTTTTACCTACCCCTTAGGTTTATGCTAGGATGTATTCCACTGCAACTCCAGAGAAACTGTACATCTTTAATTGTAAATCTGTATGTTATACCAACATGTAACTTAGTGTATTCTGTGTTCAATGTCTGCACCTGTAATGTTGTCCAATGTTGTATCTGCACAATGTTCCATTGTCTTGCCCTCCCTGCGATAAGGTGCCTTTGTAATGAGTCCATGACTCAAGGTTATAAATCCAACTTGTTCAAATAAATAAATTCCCACCCATTTTGCTTGAGGTTCTCGGAACCTCCAGGGAGGATAGCAGTGAGTGGAGATACCTTGGAGTAGTCTGAAACTTGCAGAGGATATAGATAGGGGAAGCAGGGCCACTTCTAAAGATAGTATCCACAAAGCAGCCTTGGGTGTGTTCATAGCTATCTTGTAAGGAGACCTGACCAAAAGAGCATTGTAGGTCATAGTGGTGGGTGGAATAAGGGGCAGATGAGCAAATTGGAAAGCACTGTTGTAGGCAGTCAATAGTTTGGTCCAAGGGCTGTAGATACCCCAGAGTAAATGGGGCACAATAGTCCAAGATTGGGAGAAGGATTCCATGGACAATAGCCATGCAAGCCTCAATGTTAAGTAGGGTTTGATCCAATAGGTAGTGCCAAGTTTCTGATTAATCCTGCAGACTACAAGGTTTTGTGGTCAGTGAAGGAGAGTGGGGTCAAACATTACCCCTAGATATTTGAAGAAGGAAACATTGTCAAGAGCAGGGTCATTGGGAGGTGAATTAGGAGAGAAGAGTTGGTTTTGAGGGCTTTGGCAAGGTAAGGTTTAGACCCAAACAGCATTGCCTCATTTATTTTAGCCTTAAGTAGCATCAAGCTGGATGTGAACCAGTTATGGACAGTGCTAAAGTTCTGAGTCAGGATGGAAGATATACAAAGAGGGATCTCTCACTATGATAGATGACAAGGTCATCCGCGTAGAGGAATGAATTTCAGATCAGGGGTCAGAGGAAGGGTGTTGACAAATATAGTAAAGACAGGGGCCCAGAATGGAACTCTGGAGTACTCCAGTGGTGACTGGCAGGGAAGGGGAAGAGGTGGTGCCGATGCACACTGATTGGGAGCAGTCAGAGCAGTAGCTTTGAAACGGTCAGTGGTCTCTATGGAACAGCTGATCGGATGTAGCTTGGAGAGGGAAGGTGTGGTTTACCATATTGAAGGCTTTAGAGAGCCACAAAGACAGCACCAGTGGCATACCCATGATCCATGTTTGTGAGAATGTGGTCAGTAAATAGAGCCAGGGTGTTGGTAGTGATATGGTGCTTCCTGAAGCCATGCTGCTGGCTGCATAATAGGTTGTATTTGGTGAGGATTTGGATAGTTGGTGATACACAATCTTTTCAAGGTGCTTGCTGAGGTGGGGGAATGAAAATTGAAATAATAGTTGCTGGAGGATAGGGGGGTCACCAGCTTTATATATTGGAACCACCTTGGCAGACTTCCAGGAGAGAGGCATGGAGAAGGAGGTGAAGGCAAGATTGAAAATGAAGGTGAGAGGTTTAGAGATCTCAGCAGAGACAAGTTTGAGGAAAACAGGGAGAGGTCATTAGAACCTGGGCTACCCCAGTTGGGTGAACTCTCTAAGAGTTTAAAGGTATACTTAGGGGATATGATCTTGAAATAGAAAGGGGTGAGGATAAACTATGCTGGCCAAAACATCTGGATGGGTTGCAAGTTCCCAGTATGTTCCTATATTATTAAGCCTTTCATGGCTGCAAATATTTACAGTGGGCCAACAAATTATAAGAGACTTCCTAAACATTGGATTGGTTGCAAATTGAATCTTTTCTTGGGCAATCATTCCAAATTTCTTTTCTCACTTATTTATATATATACCTTCTGACCAAATTCGTCCTCAGCTAAAAGATTTACCAATAGGGTGGTCAGTAAAGCTCACCAACAATTATGTCAGTCCTTACAGCTTAACTGCAAACAGGTTACAGGACAGCCACTACTAGAAAATCTGAATATTTTGATACAGAATAAAGTTTTGCTCCTTCCTGTTTGGTAGGGTTCAGCAACTCTTTCTATATTTGATTTGGTGAAGCAAGTCAAATTCCTAACTTTAGCAGAATTTAGAGACAGATTTCACCTCCTGGCTTTCTCTTTGTTTAACTATATTCAGCTTAAACTTTGCATACAGTCTGTGGTGGTGAAACCCCCTGGTCTTTTAATGCTACCTTAATATTTTAGATTTGGTTACTGCCGTGTCTTATAAAGGCAGATCTCTAAACTATATAAGGAATTGGGATTTTACTATGGAATTCTACTCTGCCTACTACATTTTATTGGGCTTTGGCTGCAAATCTGGTTTATGATTCAACTGAGTGGAGAAAAATCTGGAAAGACATAAATACATGCATAAAACAGGATAGTCTCGTTTAATACAATTAAAAATTCTGCACAATGTTATATACTCTTCTTAACAAAAATGTCTGCACTACTGTTGTAATATTCATTGATGTACTACATGCTGTGGTGGATGTTTCCTATACTCTATGTAAGCCTTGCTGTATTGTACATATCAATGCATTGGTTTCCTTCCCCTCTTGGTGCATGTAACTAATCCTGGGTCATCCCTGAAAAGGAACCATCAAGGTCCCAGTGGGCTTAACAGGTTATCAAAATTTAAATAAATAAAGAAAGAAAGAAATGAGGCTTCATCGTGTGGGCAGAAATGCGGACGCCATATCCTAAATGTAAGCAGGAGGAAGGTTCAATGTTACATAAGATATGGGCATGTCCTATGGTGTCTGCCTTTTGAAACTCTATTATGAATCATTTTACACCTTCTTTTACAGTGCAAGATATTTCTCATTGAAATTTGCATAATAGGCAAGTATTCCACTATTGGCTTTGCTAAACACATATATTATATTGCTTTAGCATCTGCAGTGGCAAAATTACTCTTATTAAGACACTGGATTAGTGACTCTCCCTACACTTAGTGAATGAACTGAGAAATGTATTCAGCTTTGAATGGTCCACTGCAGTGCAATATAACAGGCTCACACAGTTCCACAATATCTGGGATCCATTCATGCAATTTTTAGCCAGGAAGCAGTGAAGTAGTGGGGATTTTTTTATAATTAACCCTCTCTCCACTTTCCTAATTAATATCTTAATCCATTTTTATACATAGTTGAGTTTGTTATATGACTTTTTTGCCATAACATATCTCCTGCATCCATTCAGAAAGCGTGTTTTTGAGGGTTTTGGGAGGTGGGGGTGGGTGCGTGCAGGTGGTATGATTACGGTGGGGGGTTGAATGATGGGATTCATGGTTATAGTAATGTTGTTATACCTGACCTAGAAATTTTGTATTGTAGGGATTGTGACCAGGCGGGGGAGTGGGGATGTGGTATTTTGTGATATAATAGACCTGCATTTTTGGTGTGTTTGCTCTTTCTGTGTATATTCTAAAACTTCAATAAAGTTTATTTAATTGCCAAAAAGGAGAAAGGTGGTGAAGGTGGGTGGCAGAAGGAGGGAGAGGAGGGCAGGAGGTGGCGCAAGTTCCCAGGAAGGAGGACTGACTGGTGATAGGGGAAGGAGTGGGGAGTGGTGGAGGGAAGGAGGAGGTGCTGGATGTGGGCTAGGTGTGATTGAAAGCAGAGAGTTTGAAGAAGATGGCTGACAGGGTGATAAATTTAGTGTTGAATACCTTGGCCATCAAATTGGTAAGTCAGTGAACCATGGGGAACTTAAGTGAATTGTTGGGCTATTGGTTCAGGGATTTAGGACAAAGTTAATGGAGTCCCAACATTTTCTGGGTTATCGAGGCTCTCCCATTGCAGGTTAAGGTAAAAATTCTGCTTTAATGATCTAGCCAGTTGTTTACAGCAATTACGCAGGTGCTGTTATGCATTCCACAGGAAGGGGGGTTTATGGGTGGCCCATTTGCGGTTTCTCTCCATTATGAGGGTGAGGAGTTCTTGTGTGATCCAGTATGTACATCTACTTCTAACTCTCTGGGCTGTAAAAGGGAAGTGGCAATGCTGGATGTCCAAAAGAACTTTGGAGAAGTAGGTAACAGCAGAAGTCACTTCAGTAAGAGAATAAAGGCCCTGCCAATTTACAGCTCTAACATCCTCCAAGAGGAGGGACTTATCAGGGCAACTAAAATTCCTGAAGGATATGTACTTGGGGGAAGGCCTTAGAGGATCATATGGCATAGGTAGGGGAGTGATCTCTTAGGGAGTCAGAGAGTGTGCCAGCCTGGATGACTCTGTCCCCAATATTTGTAATCACCCAATCAGTTAGGGAGTGGGTAGAGGTATGGGGCTTGAGTTGGGTAGGAGGGTGATGATTTGTACAGGGATGAGCTGCTTGAGCAGGTTGATGAAGTCAGTTTCTTTGGCACTTAACAAGTTAAGGTTAAAGTCACCTAGGAGGATGATTTCCTGGTCAAAGAGATAGAGTCTAGCCCAGTGAGCAGGTTTTAGAGGGTAGCACCACCCCATTTTGGTGGGTTGTAGCAACTACCCAGGTAAAGTTTCTTAGTCGATCCAAGAGTGACTTCAGTAACAAGACAGTCACTGGGAGAGTTACCATCAGCATAGAGGGTAGTGGTTGCAGAGTGATTCACAGATATATATATATATGTTATATATATATATATATATATATATATATATTTATATATAGCCACACCACCACCCTTTTTTTACGGATCTGTCTTTGTGCAGCAGGGTGTAGCTAGGTAATTGGAACATGGAGTCCATATGCTGAGGCTTCAGTCAGGTCTCTGAGAGACAGAGTATGGGATTGTAAAGGGAAACCCAAGGTTCAAGATCTGCAGATCTGGCAGGAGACTACATACATTCATGTGTGCACTTTTAATCCAGTTGAGCTTACCCAGAAGCCACATGTAAATGAGCAGGGTGTTTTCAAGGCCCAGGTTGGGTTCACATCCCACCCCAATAGGAGCAGGAGAATAGGGCATTGTAAGGGCACTTTAGACTAGGAGATGACAATGGGATGGAAAGTGAATGTAGGAAGTAGCCAAGTAGCCGTGATCATGGTTGGAGAGGAAGGCAATATGAGGGGTCAAACAGGGTTATTTCCCATTATTTACATAGTGGGAGGGGATCAAGTGGGTACACATCATCAGTGAAGTGAAGTAGGTCTGCCTGCTCACTGGAAAGTACCAAGGCACAGAGGTCAGCTAACAGAAGGGTTCCTAACAGAGAGACTGCCTTTGGAGTATAAATAGACGTCATATTAGGGGATTGGACAGGTAATGAGAGATCAAAATCAGAATGCACAATCCTGGGAGAGAGGGCTGCTAACTGGAATTATTTAAGTTATTGTCAAATGAGCCCTTTGCTCGTTCTACTTTCTCACCACTAGAGGGCAATATACAAATTGCTATAACAAGTTATAAAATGATAAGAACAAAGGTGGGTGAATGGAATGAACTGTACTAATGTTTTACAGTAACAACAGCCAATATACAAATTGCTAAAACAAGTTATAAAATGATAAGAAAAAATTTAGAAATTTCATTTGCTGAGAGACATCACCTGACTGTACATTAAATCTCTATAAATGTATGGCCAATGCCAAATCTCATTTTCCTCCCCAAAAACCTATTAAAAGCCATTTTATAAGTGTAATAAGCCCCTCCAGGGTGTGCATCATATGATTTTAATGCACTTCCCTGGAGTGTAAGACACTCTGCTTTGGCCTCATGCCTTGCTACACCCCAGGGCATGCATTAAATACACAATAATGGATGGGGAAGTGTGCTTAATGAGAAATTAATGGTTGCCGAGGTGTGGGATGCTACATAAACACAGAACAGATTGGCAAAAATAGGGCCCACTCACCAAAATATATACAGGTAGTTTAAAACTTCTTTTAATGGATAGAAAAATATAGGAGGATGGAGTGTCACAAATAATTCATCAAATGTTTCGGATAAATGAATCCTTCATCAGTGATGAGACACACATGTCTGAAACAAAAGCAAGTAAAACTGGAGTGCATGACTTTCCATGTCCCAATATATTAAACATTAAAGAATCCCAAGTGGTCTCTGCATTTTGTGGAGGCCAATGTGGATATATTGATATGGAACTAGAAACAAAATGGGATGGTGTCTGTAATCGTTGCTCCAGGGACTTTATGTTACTAATTATTGAGTTCATTTTAACATAATATAATATAATACATTATAATATATTTTCAATTTGTGTTTTTCAGATTCTTTTCTATCCTCTATGATTTTTCTACTGACCTCCTTGCGCGTGGAGACACTTTGTTTTACATGGTGCCGTTCATTGTGAGTGGGTCAGAGCGCACAGCAGTTTGAGCCTGTCATGTGACTGCTGACTCATTTCTCTGCTCCCAGTTCAAAGCTTGCAGGACTATATAAACACTGTGTAAGGCATGCTAACCGTACCTCAATATACAGAGAGTGGAGGTCGAGGTTGGCGTCCCAGACACCTCTAGTAAGTTTTTACATTTTGGCATACCTAGTTTTAATTAATGCTATTGAGAAAGTTAACTTTAAGAAATGTGGACTTACAGCATTTTTCGCTGCTTTCTACAGACTTTGTTGAAACCAGACATTCTTTACTAAGTACTTTGTATATATTTTTACCAAACTCTGTGATGTTTAACCACTGTGCATCAATAACTGATTTGTAATAGGAGTGGAGAGAACCTTTGTTGGCTAGAAGGGTTTATGTTTGTTTATCCTTGTTGTATGAATCTTTTGTAAGCCATTTGAGTATGTTCATGCTTGTCGAGAACAATGCCAGTTACAGCTGCAGTAATGGATAATGCTAATTAATAACATTTAGTCTACTTTCATATTTATTTAAATTTGTTATGTTCATTCTTCCTTTGTAAAGTTTGTATATAAACTGCTTTTGAGCTAAATACTTCTTGACAGAGGCTAAAGTGCAGTTTGGGGATTATTTAGGTATGCATCTGTACGCTTGCTGAATTCTTTCTTTAGAAAACTTGTTCTAGTAAGCACACTATGAAATTTTAAACCACTGTGTCTGGTGTACACCTTATTTTGGTTGGACTATGGATCACTGGGTGTAAATTAACAGCAATAAATCAAAAAACGTTTTAAGTTAATAGCTTCATTTACAAGTACAATAGTTTGTACATATATTTTACATTTCCAGATTGGACATTTGCGTCTCATCAATGATGAAGGATTCTTTTATCTGAAACATTTAATGAATTATTTGTGACACTCTGTCCTCCTATATATTTCTATCCATTAAAATAAGTTTTAAACTATATATTTTTGGTGAGTGGGCCCTATTTTGCCAATCTGTTCCATGTTTGTATTTGCTCTGATTGGTATGAGGGCTACTCCCATTTAAGGATTTTTCTTTTGTGACCGAGGGTTGGCTGAGCTAGAACCTACCTAGGATGCTACATAAACTGTGAGGGTAAAGTCCGAGAGGTTTATTAAAGCATCCCACACCAAGGGCAACCATTAATTTCAAATTTAAGCACACTTCCCCATCTTTTATTATTTATAATTGCTGGTCAGCAATTTTTCCCAACATTGATTTTGGTGCTGTGTCACACACAAACACAGTCGAACACAGACACACACACACACACACACACACACACACACAACACACACTGTTTTGTAAGAGATACTGCTCTTTTACAGCTGGTGTTTTATCTTTTTGTTTTTGCCAAAAATTGTACATTTACTTTTTCTAGAGCATTGTATTTAGTATGTATTGAGGTCTGGTGGCTATCACAATTGCGCCCTGCCTTCATTTGAGACTTTGTGGCCATTCTTCATGGGAGTTGTGCTGTGCAGTTTCGGAATGGTAGGATCAACCAGATATGTTTTAAAATTGCACAAATGCAGTTTTCTTTGTAGAAACCCCCAACAAAACAAATAGGCATCCTGGTCTGGGATCTACCATGCCGGTTCAACATTCTTTATGTCTACCAGCATTTCGCTGACAAGAATCAAGTGGACCACACTTGCAGTCTACATGATTCCTGTGTCACCTGGTCCTGTTTTTGTTATCAGGGGCCTCACCTCTGAACCTCCATGCAGGGGCTTTTCCCCACCTCCTCATCTTTAGGATTCTCAACTCCAGTCAGAGTTGATTTGGGGTGGGGGTACAGGACCAGGAGACAGCATGCCCCTGTCTTGGGCACACCAACCTGTCAGCAAGTGTTGATTTTGCCAACAGGTATGTATTTGCTGTGCTGGTGTCACCCTAAGGGTGGCATATCCTGGTCAGGTGGCTCCTAGCGCCAAGTGATGAGAAGCCACCATGTTTGTTGAACTGTTTTGCCCACCTAGGATGAGTGCAGAGCCAATCAGAATGTGGTTTTATTTGATTGAGGTGGCATGTGTTTGTCATTATAACCCACAGGTTCTAATGGAGAAATTATAACTGGATCAAACAATGGAAAATTGCTCACCAGTTGTCATAATTCTATAATGCAAACCCTGTTGTGGATTAATACTTAATATAACCCAACATAGTCAATTATATAGTTTGCATATGTGCTACAAAAGTGCATAAGCAGATCAAAGGAAATAAATAAATTGCACCAACCCCACCTAAATTGGCAGAATATTATGCCACTGCCCCATCTGATCCATTTGACTTTGGAAGACTCCATGCTCTTTCATTGTACTCAGTCACCACAGTCAGCTGACATTTTTAATAGTTCAATGCCCACCTACAACAGCCCTGCCACTTCAGCTGACTGGTAGGGTTTGGGTCAGATAGGAATTTAAGGAGAAGTGTGGGATAACAATGGGAGGTATCTGCACCAGAGCACAAGAAATGGGTAGTCAAATCAAGTAGCAATCACTTAATTACTCCACCCTGTAACTCGACATGGAGCCTTCGCAAAAGAGTTTGTGACTCAAAGGATTGTAATTCGATTGTACTCAATAAATAAATAAAAAAGTTAATGTACAGCATATGTACAAATGGGGATTGTCAGTCACTGGCTGTACTCTGTCATCATATTCACTTCCAGACTCATCACTCATCACTCACCACTTCAAAGACACCACCTTGTCTTGCTGCACCTGTTAAATATCCCATTGCACCACCTATTGCAGCTCTGCCACTGCTACAAATTGATTTGGTTTGGGCCATCCAGGAATTTAAGCAGTAGTCTGGAATGGCAGTGGGTGGCCTCTTCACCAGAGCAAAGGGAACAGGTAATCAAATAAAGCAGAAGTTTACCTAATGAAAAGTTAATGTATGGCAGTGCAAATAGTAATAGCAGTCTTAACACCTTGAGCTTGTTTGGGTTCACAAATTGGGGGACAACAAAAGTCATTGCAACAGGAAACAGTATATTAAAATACCTTGCAAACTGTAGTCTTTCATGGGTGTTAAGTCTTCCAAATTGGCATTGTTCAGTTTGGGATCTCCAGGATACCCAGGTTCATAGGCAGGTGTTAGCAGCTATACTGTCCCTGGAACAAACAGATGAAATGGAACAAAGCAATTCTGCACTTCTGCTAGGGTGAAATCTCTGAGCTAATCAGGTTTAGACAATAGAAAGTAAAAACTCACAGTACACACTAGATGGTTATTAGCTGTAGAGATATGAACAGACAGATGAACAAATGGGACTGCCACTAACCCGCCATACTCTGCTGACATACTTAGATGTTCCATAGAAAGGAACAATTGTTTCTAGCAATGTGATTGGAATAAATGAAACACAGGCTCAGAGCTTGGTTTACACTGTTTTATTTAAAATAAAATCAGTCCCCAGAAAATACATAAAAACAATACATGGGGAGAAGTGCTTAATGAGAATTTTATACACACTCTTGGTGTGGGATGCTCTGATAAATCCTCGGCCTCACCCTCATAGTTTATTTAATATACAACACCTCAGTTGTGCATACAATTCTCATTAAGCTCTCCTCCCAACACATTATTCAACATATATTATTTCATATAGCTTCAGTTAGAGTACTGCCCCTCAATAATTCCCAGACCAGCACTTCTCTTATATCTTAAATAATGTGCTATCAAGCCCATAAGTTGGGATTTGATATATAAAGCAAAAATGGCCCAATACCACTATTATCCTAATAAATACTGTTTCGACCATCCAAACTAAAACATTTTATGGTGCTAGACAAAGCTGTTTTAATCATATATACTACAGCAAATAGGCTATACAAATTAGGTCATAGCTAATATTTTATTCAGCCTCAATAGGCTCATTCTGTCTAGGTGGAAAATCCACCATGACTCCCTCTTTAGGAGTTGATTCAGCCTGTCCCTCCTCTCTGTCTGGGACACATTCTAAAAGCCAGGTGGTTGTCCTGCTTAGCACGTATGCAGTAAATGACAAGATAGTAAAGAATTTGATATAGGGTATGGCACTAAAAGTCCACCAGTTTGTGAGTTGCTATACCAGATTGTGTTTTTCTGCTTGGTGTTTCTGCAGCAAAATATATGTAGGCTAGAAACACAAGGCAGTTTAAGGAAAGGATCAAAGAACATGTTTAGGCAAAAAAAATGAAATTGAGAGTAATTTGATTGGTGCACATTTTAAAGAAGCACACAAGAAAGACCTATTGTGTTTTCAATACATGGCTGTAGAATGTGTACCAATCAAACAGAGAGACAGGCTGAATCAACTCCTTAGAAGGGACGTGCTGTGGTTTTTCCACCTAAACAGCAGGGTCCAATGCAGCTAAATGAAATACTAGATCTGACCAGTTTTTATAGACTGCTGAGATATAGGACAGGATTCACAAAACAGAGAAATACCGCAGCTGTGGAAAATGTGGCCAAGTCGAGGTGAGACTTGTGGATCTGCAGGTTACCTGCAGCGGCAGGTATTCACAAAGGTGGAGCCGGATTACGACTGGCTCCACGATCTTTGGCTGCCTGTGGTGGTGTTGTCAGGATGACGGCCGCTGCGGGAATGGGCTACGGCTGCTGCTGTGCTATGAATCGTAACTCCGCAGCTGCGGAGATTCCGGTCCGCAGCAGCATTTGCGGAGGAAATCTTTGAATTAAAATGTTTGAGAATCCTGCCCTTAATGGTTACTTGAGAAAGCTTTGTCTAGCACCAAAAATGCTCCAGTTAGGTGTCCTAAGATGTATCCATGAGGGCAATAGTGGTATAAATCCTCTTTTGCATTATGTATTAAATCTCAACTCTTGGGGTGGCTAGAGAATCAATTTAGATTATCTGGGAATTTTGAGAGGCACTGCAACTGAGTCTATACAAAATAATAATAAATGTTCATTTATAATTAATAAAAAGAAAAGAAAATATTTAGCTCAGTTACACATCTTACAGCATTCTTTCTCACAAGTTTGGTTGCTCAGAATGAGATAGTAGGCACCATAAGGATATCAGCATTTTGAGCTTTGGGAGAAACTGAGTGTAGAGATATTGTTTGAAATTTATAAATGCCCCTTCCTGTATCCAACTCCACCTGACCTGGTTCATGTTAGCAGCAGACCTGCAGATTCTCCTTGACTAGGATTGCTCCTGGGTGGCAAACCCAACCTTGATTTCTCGATGTTCCCCAGCGATTTGGAAAAATCTGGAGAGGGTGGCATTAATGCATGGGAGTAACACAGATCCCCAGATCCTCTATGGCCCATCTGGCAAGATACACTTACTTATGGGGTAACCCTAATACCATGGTTGGAGGGCAGAGCATCATATGGCACTTTTGGTTAAGAGTGGAATTCAAATATTGCTGATCTTACTGCTCCAGCCACAGATGCTTTAATGTCTTTCCAGTAAATCCAGGATCTTTATGGGTTGCCCAAGATGGATTTTGAAGGTACAGTATTTACAGATCCGGTGCCATCCTTATCCTTCGGCAAGTCATGAATACGGTACCTGAATGGGCTGGCTGAATCAGTTACACAAGACCAGTAAATCGAAAGGAATTGCATGGAGGGTGTATTGACTAGTTCAGGGTTCACAACCTAATCCACTGCTAAATGCACACTAGGATCATCCAAAAGCTTCAAACTGATATTTCTTTGCCCACCTGAAATTTATGCCTAAAGGGGGCTCATTCGGCATACAGAGTTGTGAAAAGTCTGCTTATTCAGTTGGAGATATCGTTGGGGTAATACCGCACTCCTGAGTTTTTTCAGGGTAAAGGTCTTCTTCTTCTGACGCCCCTGAGGAAGATCTTGTGGTCAAAGTGCTGGGATAGTTATGTGCAGTGTCACAAAGCTTGGAGAATAAAACAGCTTTATTTCAAATTGCATCGCTTTACTGGCTTATTTCTTCCTGCGGTGCATCCACCCAATTACTTCTTCTTTATTCTACCTGTTGGCTATGCAGGCCCCGATGCTAATATTTTGAATGGATTATGGTGCTGCCCTATGATGACATCCTCTTGGTCTGTTGTCCTGGCGAGAGTGCTGCAGGATTGTTGGTTTCTAGGTCCCCTCTCAACCGACACTTGTACTACTCAGGGACACCTCTCAACTACCCAATTGCCCCACTCACATCAAAGCATGTCTAGTGGCCACACTCTTGCAAGTCAAATGGGTAGTATTGATGAGATGGAGGTGGGTTACCCACTGTTTCTCCTTACCTGGCATGATGCTCTGGCCTGATTGGTTGTTTTTAACATCTTACCTTCACCAGTTACAATCAATTGCAAGAATACCATAGGAAGTAGGATGCATATTTGCACTCTCATCTTTGTTCAGTGCCATTCCACCCTAGGTAACCCTCCTCTGTGGTACATAACCCCCGTAATCTCCCCCTTTCTTAGATCCCTCCCCATGGCTTGGCTTTACTATACTTTACAGGTTCTTATCTAGTATGAGACTCTGTTTCCTTATTCACTGTTGTTTCCTATGGAGTAGATTTTGTTATTTCATTCAACTGTTATTGAAATAGGTTTTATGGATGGAGATTGCTCTTGTCCAATGTTTTTATATATTTCTGACTGCATTATACTTTAGTGGTATGGCTTTTAGGTACTGTTAATTGTTATTGGTACTATTTCTAGATATTATTTCTGATTAGCCGTATGTATATGCTTATGCAAAACTTTAATAAATCTTTCATGTTAAAAAGAAATTTATGAATGTCAATATTTAATTTGTAATATCTTAGTATATATCGACAGAATTAATAAACATTTATATTGTGTCTTTCCTTTCATACATTATCTTTCTTCCAAGTTCTCAAATTATTTCCTTTCACCTCCCCACCCAAACATATCCTTCCCTCCATCTACTTTCTTCTAGTTTCCCACCCTGTTTTGGACCTGACCACTGCGTGGTATATATAACAGCTTCATATTTTACATTCTGAGTCTTTATTTGATACATGTTTTTACAATTAGGCCTGATGAGTTATATAGTTGCCCTTCCGAGCATCAATGCCTGCTTTTCTGTTAAATAAGGAAACAAAGATTTAGATAATGAATTTAAGCTCCTTAGGTGGGGCTTCTGTGTATCCTCACTTTAACATCTGAACATTTTCGAATAAAAGTTTTTACTGTGAGGAAAATTGGTTATCCACTGAAAAGTTTGAGTTAAGCTCTTAGCATATAAGAGCACTTTTGAGACCGATTCACAAAAGAAATGGATGGTGCAAGCTGCATATGCCATAGAGAAAGCGCACCCGTCAATGCACCATGATGCAGGCTACACGGATTCACAGAACACACCTTGTGTCAAAGGATGCAGGATGCCGAGTGCCTGCAGCAGAAGTGCATCCTGCAACAATGGGCAAAGCACCATGTGACAATGCACCACGACAAAGCAAGCTGATGTGATTCAGAAACGGGCAAGCAGCTGAAAATGACAAACACCTGTAAGACCAGCCAAAGCTGGTCTAATACACTAGAGCATAAAAGGGTGAGCAGCACCATCAGACAGTGTCCATATACCATGGAGGCAAGACTGTAGGAGAAGGAGCACCAGTGTACAGAGACCCCGAGACAAGCATAATGGATGTGCCATTAACAGTGTTTGAATGTGGATGGCACTGTGACGCGAGCAGAGACTTGGCCACAGATTGGGTGGTGCTGCACAGCCACATGCCGGACAGCATGTGCCCATACAGACGACGCCCACCAAAAGATAGTATTGGGGTGGACCTCATTCAGACAGCTGTCAGAGGAGCAATGCATAGCCCACTGTTGGCTTGGTAGGGAAGCAATCACAGAGCTGTGTTGAGACCTGTGGGTGAACTGCAGACCAGGATGCAGTGAGACATGCCATCCTCACTGGGGTGAGAGGTATGCAGCCCAATGTGTCCTCCCCAGTGGGGATTCCAGACCCCAGTGGAGACACACTCAGCATATCACAGGCCTCAGTGTCGCAGGTGCCTGCACCAGGTCATAGATGCACTGGTGGACAGGTTGCACCAGTATATCCATTCCCCACTGAACTGCAGGAGCAGCTCCAGGTCAAGCAGGGCTTCTATGCCACAGCAGACATACTGCATGTGCTGGGTGCTGTGAACTGTACCCACATTGCCATACAGGCACCATTACTTGATCCTGATGCATACGTCAATCGCAGTGATGGGACCACTCATGAATATCCAGATGGTCTGTGACAGTAACTGCAAGATTCTGGATGTGGCAGCATTCTCACCCTGAGTCATGCCATGACTCCTACATATTCAGGACCAACGACTCTCTGCCAGGCATTACAGAATGGGATACTATGGGATGGATGACTGATAGGTGAGTCACAACCTGGGACAGGCAGTGGGTGTGGGGCAGCATGGGTGAGGCTGTGCCTGACCAATGGATCAGGTAGTGCTGCATGCCAGATGGAGTAGCACCCTCCAGCAGACAGCCATGTAATGTATTTGAATTTTCGAGGGTCAGCAGCTCTCATTGTTGAAGGATAGAAGAGGGGTGATACATCCCCACAGCGCATGCCCCACACACAGTGACCTGCACAACAGCAGTAGACAACACCCCAAGTCATCCTAATGCAGGCTGATGCACCCCATAGAGAGTGAGACATTGCAGTGTGAGGCAGGTACCCAGCTGATGGGTGGCACAGGCTGATATGCAAGCTGGGTGACCACACAGCAGAGCTCCAAGATCACACCAAGAGACCAGCACCCCTATGCAAACAACCAAGGTGCTATCCAGCCCAGCCTGCAAAATGTACATGTGGACAGGTACACCTACCATGGGTGGGTGAGTGAGTGTGGACCAGACTGGGACATGCCAGCCCCCCAAAAACAGAGGAACATACAGCAAGACATATTTCCGCAGCTTGAGTGTCCACCCACCAAGTATTGTCCACGCTTGGTGAGAGAGGGATACCTGTGGAATGGTCCACAGTGTTAAGTGATGAGGAAGCACCCAGTAACCCATGGTAATGACCACTCAACTGCGTTCCCTCCTCTCACATGGCATGTGCCTCACATGGTGCCCATCACAAATGGTGCAGCGGCACCATATTGCCATATGCAATGTGTGCACCACAGCCAATGCATGTAAGGTACTCCGGACAGGGAAACCAAGGTGGCACAGCATGTGAGAATGTCAAGTGCCAGGAGTCCCATAAATAGTGTACCATTGAGCCATGCCTGAGACAGGCATCACACAGTGGCAAACAGGGTGACAGCAGATGTCTGGGAGGTGTGGACTAACATGCATGTATTACACCCCAGAGGTGACAGTGGCTACCCACAGCTGCCATGGCTGATGACACCCATCAGGCAGCCACAACCGCGCCACAGACAGCATCACAATGAGGCCCATGCAGCCACAAGAACAGTGATGAAGAGAACCTTTGGCCTCCTGAAGATGAGGTTCTGGTGCCTAGACAGGTCTGGAGGGGCATTGCAGTACACACCATGATGGCACGCAGGATCATGGTGGCATGCTATGTCCTGCTGAACATAGCTATTGCCTGTCATTAGCAATGCCTGAGCCTGACATTGATCCTGAGGATGAAGCCATGGGTGCAGAGGAGGAGTAACAGCCACCCATAGGAATACTGTGAGGATGCCCACACGTAATGTAGTGCATAGCTAACACAGCAGGGCGAACCATATATTCACACACTTTGACTGATGGCAAGTGCCAACACTGTGAGACACATACTTGGTGTGGGTGTCCAGCACAGTGCCCTGTGGGTGCCCCACAGCAGATCGGAGGGCATGTGGCACACCATGTAGCAACACACAGTGCAGCCATAGTGTGTGGCATATGGTTGCCAGATCAGCATACTGTTTGCATAGTCATGTACATCAAAACCTCGAGGCACTGCAGACAACAGACCGGGACATGGCATAGGGGCACACTAAACACCATGAGCCTGGCCCCAGCAGCGATTATGTGGAGGTGTCACTGACTGGGGCATCAGCAGCACAGGCAATGACAGCAATGTATGTAACAGTGCCCATCGCCTGTGCGGCAGTGAACAATCAGCCAGTGGGCAACATCTGTGCACTAAAAGGGCAGCACAGCAGATGCATACTGACTACAATGGCAGTGTACAGACCCCTCCCCCTCCAGGCCACCCCTGGACCCCAGCTCTCCCAAGTACAGGTGCCCATAGATAGCCCACACAACAGGAAGCACCCACTGCATGGCATACACTGGTGACACAGCATGCATTGCCAATGGCATGCGTGTCTCACAAGGACTGTCTCCCCACCCCATCCGCTCCGCTTCACCATCCTTCAGAGCTGGTTGAGCTACTGTGGTCTCCCACCCCCACCACCAGGTTAGGATCCTAATGGAGTTTCAGGTTGTGACATGGGTCGGACCCTCCGCTCCTGCTGGGAGGATGGTGTAGCACCCACCAGTGTCTGGTAGCTACTGGAACCACACTGCCCTATTGCTGGTGTCTGGCTTTTTGGTATTGATGTGTTCCATGGCAACATAGACTGTTGGCGCTGATGTCTGTGTGGGCATCAGCACTAACACCAGCAGCTCATGATGTTGGTATTGAGGCTGTGCTCATGCTGGCATCACTGTCTTTGTTGGTGGTGATCGTGGTGCCATAGTTGATGTATGCCTCACAGTTGGTGTCAGCCTCAATCTTGCAGCCTCTGCTGGCACTGATGATGCTGTTAACTCCAAATCCAGAATGAGCACTGCAGTAGGATTATCTCAGAATGAGTGGTCATCAGCTTGTCTGGGACTTCCTCCATGAACACCACCAACTAACCACTACCGTATTGGTGCTACTGGGCTGGCAGGCTTTTCTGGCACCTCACAGAGAACAAACATCACTCCAACTTCAAACCCCAAAATTGCATGAACTTGCATTCAGTAGAAAACATTTAAGTGGAAAGATGTCCAGTATTCCATCACGAGAAGGACCAACTGCCCTTAACCATCTGATGGAGATTTCACTAGTTCTGTTTAATGTTGAGCCCCTATAGTCTCAGTGCCCTCTCCCTTCCTCTCTCCTTTTCCAACACTGTCAGGGACCTAATGTCTTGGAGAAGCTGTATTCTAATAAGGTCCTCCCCAGTGAATGCCGTGTGGATGTCCGTAACGTGAGTGGACAGTAGTGCAGGGCTATGCTGTTCGTGGCTGTCCCTGCTGGGTCCTAGTAATACACCGAGACTCCATGCAGCATAGAAACCCACACGTAATGCATGCAGCGTGGCGCATGCTACAAATCCTGGTGCGTTGTGACAGGAAATGTGTATTCCCGCATGTAAACCACAATTACGGTAGCACAGTAAGCCACAGTACATTCCATGCACCCTGCCCATCTCCCTTAGCCCTGAAGCAGCAACCAGTCCCTCAACAGGCAGCAGGTATGTGTACTGAGTGACTGCCTTGAGTGATGGCGCATACGCGGCAATGCACGCTACGTCCAGTGTCGATGCAATGCATAGTGCAACAACATGTGCTAGGTGTGTCCTGGTGGTTTCTTACTATTCACCACCTGCAGTACCTGCATCAAGAAGTGATCATGCCAGGTGAGCTTCCAGCTCTACAGAACAGATTCTACAGGGGCACATCTACCTAAACACAGCAGCCACACTCACTATCACGTGCTGCCATCCCACAGGTGTGATATGACCACCTGGTAGCAATCCTCCAATTTCTCAGATGATGACACTGTGCTCTTTGTCAGCCTTGTGGAGCAGTGGTCCCGCCTATGACTGCCCCATGGCACTGGTGGTGCAGCACCAGCTGTGAAAGCCAATGTCTGGATGACCATACCTCCACCTGAGGCATGTATCCAGCATGCAATGCACTGCATGACATGTCTGCCACAGGTGGAAGGACATGGTGGAGGGAGGCTGAGCTCCTGGCCCACCTGCATGCCATCACTTGTGAGGCGGATGTCCAGATGTGAGGAGGAATGCTCACAGTGCAGGTAGGTGCCACTACACACACCACATGCAACATCACACACACACACACACACACACCTATGCCAGGGCAACCTGCAGCACGACCATCATGCACCGAATTATGTCTCTGTAAAGCAAGATGCATCTGGCGTGGATGAAGAGGTGACAGGAACAGGATGTGAAGCACAGGGAACCAGTGGTACAGATAGGTCACTATACGTAGTACATGTATGCCATGGATGCCTATCGGCCGGGGCCAGGACTAATCGACACACACATTGGCACCATGGAGGTAGTGCCACACATGTGTGCATAAGTAGGTGCACCCTGCTGCATGTACCACCATGGGCATGATGGCCACAGTGGGACCACCAGCACACATGCTGCGGACAGGCATGCCAGATATTACACCACACACAAATGTGGGCCATAGTACAGACTGTGCCCATGTCTGTCTGTGGGGGTGGGGAAACACATGGGGGATGATCTACACAGTGCCATGCCGGTGCAGGGGTGGCAGGGGAAGGATATGGGGGCTGCTCCTGTACTGCACAGGTTTCATATACAACAGACCACTAATGGCCCCATACATGCACAACACTCACACAGGTCCCCATTATCCCCACAGGTTTCCAACAGCCACCAACAGACATGAATGAGGCACAGTGTGAGAGATGGTGGAGCTTGGAAAGAGCCATGCACCTCTCAAGCATGTGGATGCAAGGGTGTACGCTGAGAGGACAAGCCAAAGAAACCAGGCTGGTGGTGAGGCCAGGCAGCAGTGTGTTGGTGGAGCTGAGGCAGTGGCGCATCAGTCACCAAAGCCATCTGATGAGCAGCAGGACCACAATGATGAGGATGGCATGCAGGTCAGGGATGACCATATCCAGGACATCAATGTTGGGGCCGGGAGATGTCAATCCCTGTGTCTGCCGGTGGTGGCAGCATGGACACAAATGTGGCACACTGTCTTGAAGAAGTGGCACAGGCTGTGGACTACCACACCCAGTACATCAGCATAGAGGCCGGGAACATGACATCATCTGTGTCTGAAGGTGGGGGCACCGTGAACTCCCTGTGTAGCACAATCTTAAGGAGACATCACAGGTTGTGGAGGACATAGCCCAGGTTGACAATGTGAAGCCGAGGACATGGCATCACCTATGGCCATAGCAGTGGATATGGTTCCAGAGGCAGACATTACTGGGGATGTAGCCATGGAAGATGTGCATGTGGACAGTGGGGCCCTTGGACAGGACTCAGAAGCTGTCACCCATGACAGAGCTGACTCAAACAGGTGGACAGGGTTCAGTTCACACGTGCATTGTGTGCCTACCTCTGCCCATTGCCACACACCTGGACATGCTGCACATTAACATGGAGGCCCTGATGGACTACTTGGAGTCACACACCAGCCAGTGAGCCATGCAGCCTTCTGCCGCCACTGCCAATGCCCCTGCCCATGTGGCTGAGGGGTGCATGCAGCACTGATGGGTGTCCCATGTCCCCCTTGCTTTGTATTAGGTTGTCAGTACAAAAGTGTACATTACTGTTCATAGGTTGTTCATATGTGCAGCCTGCATGTCAATACCAGACTGTTGGTACAAATGGACATTTACAATGGTGTGTGTCAGCTGCCATGTATGTTGCTACAGGGCCTGCATATGTTCCATACATACCACCACTGTTGGTTTGGTTTCATTCTCCACACCTCTCACCTTGCTATTGTGTTTTATGTCTGTTTTACTTGTTGATGCATGCATGCTTTTGCCATATATTGCTGATTGCCATTGTTTACTGTGTTAGAGTGTTGTTGTTTAATGAATATCTGTTACTTACCTATGCCTGTGTCTGTGTCTGTGTTTGTTTGTGTGCACACATACACACGAGTGCATGCTGCGGCATTTCTGTGTGTGACTATGCCCCATGGTTGTTATAGGTGTGAGGCTCATATTGGTCCAGTGGGTCCAGACACCCCACAGCACCATGTACACACACACACATACCCACAGATGTTCCATGGCATTCCCAGCCCCAGCCCCAGCCATCTGCTGGGTAGCGGTGGTACACAAATGGTGCAACACTCAAGCCTCCAGGGGTGGCTGGCCATATAGTATGCCTGTTACATGCAGCCGAATATGGGGTGGCTGGACAGGTGGAGTTATGGGGAGGCTGTCATGGCTCAGCACTGTTGCACATGCAATGGGCATTCTGTGTGGAGCATGTCATGTAGCCTGTGTGTTTGTGTGTATGGAGGTGCCACATTTGTGTAGGTGACAGTTGCAGACAGCCTTACTGTGGTGTGGGTAGTGGTCTGGCAATTACATGGTCTATAGGGTGTGTGTTATCTATGGGAATTGGCAGCACCTATGTGTATCACTGTATGGTGGTGGTACAGGCCCCATGAATTATGTTTGCAGCCATGTTTTGTGGGGTCACATGTGTCCCCATAGTGTGTACTCACACAATGCCAAGGCCATGGGATCATCCCAGCTAGTATCATCCCAGGGTTCCCACTGACATTCCTACTGCTGTGGATATTCACATGTTGCAGCCAGCAAGTGTGCATCTCAGCTGGCATCCCTGTGTGTGTTCCCCATGTGTGGCATGGTGTTGCAGTGGTCCATGGGTGCCGCACAATGACATGCGCTGCTACAGGGTACACCCTCTTATGCTTGCACATTCTGTCACATGGCAGCTGGGTTCTCTTAGTCACACATTGGCATGTCAATGTATTTAAGTCAAACCACCAATCACCAAAGTGGAACCCATGATTTGGCCTGTGTGCAGTGCTGTGCTGTGTTGTGCTGGGCATGCTCACCCTGCAGTGTTCCCTTCAGGGCTTGTTATACTGGTGGGTCATTTGCATCAATTGTGGCCGTACCTCTCACTGGGGCATTGTTGCCATAGTGCCATCTGTGGGTGTTGCAGTGTTGTCTGGGGTGCCTGGCATGGCCACCATCACGTGTCTGCTGTCATTGCCATGCCTGTATGCTGGCTGTGTTACACCATGACACATTATAATGTCTTCCAGTGCTCACATCGGGCACAACCTTCCATCCCTGTTGAGGCACTTCCCATCCTTTGGGTGCCTGGGGGTGCAGGGCAACATCCATCCCACTGTTTGTATGTGTCATTGGATGGTCTGTCCCTGGTAGCAGTGTGCGACGGTCTGCTCCACAGCCCCTCACCTCCCTTCTGTCTGCCATGCCTGTACATTCTTCTCGATGTCCTGTGGCCTGCTGTCACACCTGCTGGTGCCTCTGGCCCTGCAGCCTTGTTTTGCTACATCATAGGTGTTGGTAAGGGGATGATGTTGTGGGTGCAGCTGTCTCCTCTGCTTCTGCCATGCCCTTGTCTGCGCCCATTGTGTGTGAAGTGTTTGCAGCCACTGCATCTCAGCACTGGTCTGGCATGGCTGTGCTAGGTGTCCTACATTTCATATCCAGGACTGTTTGCCGTTATGTCGCTAACAATGCAGCGCCCATTGTTGTGCATGATGTTTCTGTCATGGCTATCCCTGTGGGCTGTGCCAGCTTGGGCACATCAGTTGGTCATACAGTGTTGTCACCCTCCTTTGTACTCTGTGCTCACTTGTTGCACCGCCTGTCCTGTGGCATTTCCACTGCCGGCATTTAGCTTTCTGAAGGTGTGACCATGTCCATGGTGGTGTCATAGTGCATACCCTGTGCCTGGTCCAGTTCACCCTCCATGAGTTGTGTAATGCCTTCTTGCTGTACTGCTATGCTGTATGTTGCCATCTCTGCAGCCTGTTCCATTATGTCCCCAACTGTCCCTGTGCTGTATATCACTGCACTGCGCCACTGTGCATGTAGCATGGTGTTGTTGCAATTGATGTGTTGGGCTATGTCCTGTTGTACATGGTGCACATCCTCCATACTCCAGTGCTTGATTTACACTGTCCTGCCTTGTCACCGCTGTGTTCCCATGTGCTGCTGTGTGTTTGCATCCACAGCTCCCTGAGCACTACTGTTGCTGGCCCTGCCATGCATTTTCTGCAGCACACATTGCCTGCATGTGTTCTCAAAGTGCACTGGCTGTGGAAGCGAGGACCTGCATGTGTTCCACCTGCACTGCTATGCTTCGATCAGGATGACACTGTCTGCCTCTCCATGGCCTCCATCGTCGGAGTACATGCCTGTATGACATGCTGTGTTGCCATAATCTTAAGCTGCTGTTAAACACTTCTCACTGCTTGCTGCATGCATGGCATCATGCAGGTCCATGAAGGTGAGGTCTTTTTGGGTGATGTGAAGGAGGCTGTGTATTGCGTAGCTGTATCCTCCATGCGGATGGCCACCAGCTCACGCTGCACTGAGACCTTGTTGTCCATCATTTCTAAGCATTATCTGTTGAAGTCATCCACCAACTCCTGGTCAGGGGCACTGTTGTGGTGTTGTGCTGTTTAGTCAGGACTGCTGGGCATCGGGGTGCTGTCAGCCACTGCCTCATCCTCTTGTCCCAGGTCTATGGCCTATGTGCTTGTGTGGTCACTGGTGTGTGTTGGGTGTCCCCTGGCCTGTCCATGGTGCCACTGTCCCATTGCCAATCAGTGTTTCTTGTGGCCAGCTCAGTGTCCTCACAGGTACTGTAATCACCATCGAACTCCTCATCGGTCTGGTCCTGGCACTGCTGCTGTCCACTGCTGTCTGTTGAGGTGTGTGTGGTGCTGGTGTGAGCTCCTGCCTTGACTATGCCATGTCCTGTTGGGGTGATACAGACATGTCTGCATTTTTCATTACTATGTTGGGTATCCTGTTGTATTTTGTTGCCCTGCATTGTGCTTTATGTGTGTGTGGCACACTGCTTCAGTCCAACATGTGGGTGGTGGTGCAGTGTCATGCCACATGTTGTTTGTACTGTGTCATACACACTGTCACACTGTGGAGCTGACATAGGTCAAGCTCAGTGTACCCCTGTATGGTTCATTCACTGATATGTGCTGCCATCAATTCCTCATGCTTGATGAGTGTCAGTAGTTGGCTTGGCCCACCACCCATCCCACTGGTGCTGTGCTTGCTGTGTTCCAGCTTCTCCTTTGACCATCACTTGAGGTCATTATAGCACCTCTACAGCTTGAATGGGTGCGTGTTTTCAGTCGGACCATATCATTGACCTTTGTGTCCACTGCATCCCATGCCTGCTTGCTGGGGTCTCAGTTTCTTGTCACCACCCTTAACAGTAGCAGGTCTGCCTGTTGGGTGGAAGGCCCTAGTTAGTAAATGTGTGATATTGGTTGTTTCTGTGCTGTTGGTTTGGCCTGTTGCCCTACCTTATTGTTTGGCATTCACTCACCTGCCTATGGACCTCCTCAATGAGGATGTCAGTCTCCTCATATGTGAAATTCCTCTTCCGTTTGCACTTTCTGCTGCCTTGCTGACTGCTTTCTCCTTGTGTTGCCACCATCTCCAACTTCATGTGGCTGGTGCATTGGGGTGCAGTGTGTATCCTCTGCACAGAGCACCACTTTTTATGATGCATGAGGTCCACCATCATCTGTCATGATCTTATGTGGTGTGCTCTGCTCTTTGTGAATTTGGCAGGGGTTTCGGAGGACCATGCTGTGGTGCATGGTGTGTTCTGTGCACCTTGTGCTGCTCTATCTTGCTTTTGTGAATCAGGCTGTATATGTTTTGAACATCACATTTTCTGCCTGTTCTGTGATTATTTATTTATTTATTTGTTTTGGTAACTGGTGAGTACACTAAGCATAAAAATCCCTATTTTCAGGCAATTTACCCAGGAGGATACAAGTGGAAACACATGAGTAGACATGTGACGCAGCACATGAGATATGAGATATGTAATATAGCGAGGAGGAGGATCACATTCAATCAATTGTTGGTATGGAGAAACAGTCTTCTACACATGCTTCAGTACGATTACAAACAATACAGTTTTGACAGTCAAAAGAAAAGCAAGAAGTGCAAAACAATGTGAGAAAAACTGACATTTTAAGCATCTACAATATACAATAAGTGCCATTATGTGACCAGTAGGCATTAGGGAGAAGAAAACAGTCAGTATAAATGAATGTATTCAATGCTGATTTAAATATTTAAATAATTTGTAGTACAAATAGAGCAGTCAGGACTGTTTCACTCTGCCCAGAAGAAGGTGTGTCTGTATGCCAATATATAGGGAGCGTAACTTGTCTGTTTCCACAGGAAGTTTTTCTTCTCATTTTTTTATTGCTTGCACCTTATATATAAATGCAATAAATAATATCATGACTCAAGGAATCTGACCTGTTGTGCTTGCTGTGTATTGCTGTAGCTCCTCCAAGAATGTGAGCTTTCTCTCTTTAATAATAGTCTCCAGAAGTTTCCTCACTATTGATGTCATGCTCAATGGGCTGTAGTTTACAGAATTTTCCATATTACACTCTTGTGTGTATGGGAACAATATTTGCCACCTGCCAGTCCTCATGCACTCTACCTGTTGACTCTGATTCAGCACTCAGAACTAATGGTGGCTACACTAGCACCTGCTTAGTTTCCTTCAGCACCTTATGGTGAATATTATCCGAGTCTGGTGATTTACTGTTTATTTAGGTTCTCATTCCTTTAGTGCCTGTTATTCTCCACTCCCAAATCTTTCCCCATATCCCCTGGAATTTTCTCCTGCTTTAGGAAGTGGGCATGCCTCCTCAGCCAAGAATACGGAGCCTAAGTATTCATATATTGTCACCACATCATTCAAGGACTTCAGTCTGGATGTTCAAATAACTCCACAAATCTCCAGCAGTTGCAAATGAACTATTCACTTTTATTCAGAGACATCCAAAACTGCAGTGTAAACATGTAAAACCAGAAGCTTCACAACTAACTCCCCAGTACTTCAACCAGCGTGGGGTCACTAAAGGAATTATGCACTCCACAGTATGTGTCATGCTGGTTAATGTCAATTCTCAGGTGTTGGACCACTTGCCTGTGGCCTTGTGCCTAATTCACCTAAGGCATGACATTGTCCCAGCACGATACACACCCTGTCATGCATTATTCCTTTCATAACTCCCAGCCACTATAACTGTAATTGCCATTATAATACAAAGTAGGTTTTAAATTGTAAATGAGTCACAGTTGCACACTGTCTCATTACAGAGCAGCTGTGAGAAACAAAACTGTTCTGAGTTTCTCACAACCACACTACAGTACTACTATTAGCCCATTAGAAAATAAATTAGCACACAATCTTTTCATTGTTTCTAATGTCTGGTTATCACAAAATTATTTTAGACAGTAGTTCTGTGTTCTGATTGGCTGAGAGTGAACTTTTTCAGTATAATAAGCAGTGTCAGTGGCTCAGCAAGTAGGACACTGGCCTCTGAGGCCGGAGATCAGAAGGCTATGGGTTCTATCCCTACACAGGCACTTGGGTTAAATCCCAATACTGACACTGTAGTGCAGCATAAGGGTGCGGCACTCCTGAGGTGCCGTCTTCGGATGAGATGGTAAACCGAGGTCCCATCTGCTTGCTCTGGTGATTCTCCAGGTGGATGTTAAAGATCCCATGGCACTTCTCGAAAAGAGTAGGGGAATTTTATTTAGAAATCTCATAGTCAAACAAAACCATAAGTTTTACATTGATCTAACAGTAGTACAACATACAGGAGAAAGGAACAAATCATATAACATGAATGAAAACATTGAAAAACACAAAGGAAGCATTGCTTTAGAAACATTGCTTTCTCTGGTTACATGATATGTTTAGGCCACTTATCTGGCTATTTAAAAAATTTAAACACCCCTTTTTCAATCATTCTACCAATGATTCATCACTATTTTGGAAAGTGTTTCCATAATTTTTGAGTATTTAGGTCTTTGGATTCCTTTTGATATGATTCTATATTTCATCTGTGATAATCTTAAACAATTGATCTTCTGTAACCAATTGTAGCTGTATTGAAAATCTACATCTGTTTTCAGATCCAGTATTTTAATACTGAAAAACGACATGTACACTTCCTCTATTTAGTGTTTTATACTGGTCTGATGCAATTCTCAAAATGAAGATATCATAGTTCAGATACTGAAAGGGAAGATATAACCAGTTTAATCTCACAATTTTCCAAAATTCTAAGGTATATGGACATTCAAAAAGGTGTTGTATGGTTTCTAGAACAGTTGTACAGCATGGTCTAGGCGATATCTTTCATAGACTTCTTTATGTTTGAGATTATTCTTGACATTTAGTTT
Source organism: Neoceratodus forsteri (assembly GCA_016271365.2). Taxonomy (NCBI): domain Eukaryota; kingdom Metazoa; phylum Chordata; order Ceratodontiformes; family Ceratodontidae; genus Neoceratodus; species Neoceratodus forsteri. Next base: position 425,572,603 of record CM057451.1, read on the forward strand.
TCCTGTGCTCTAACCATACTACATCCCAGTTTTTGTTTGGAATCCTCTTTTCAGTTATCATTTAACAGATCCTTTGCTTTTCTGTTTCTCCTCTCTCTGGAAAGGGTTCTGCTATGAAGAACGTCCCATAATATAGGTGTAGTTGAAATGCCTGGAGCATGATACCAGAGTTTCTTTTCTATCTGCCATTGTTTAATTTTATCAATACTATATTTAAAATTTTTGGAAATCCTTGTATTTTGGTATATTTCAGTAGTATGGCAACATCTGCCCAGTTATTTAATAGTATCTATACTTTCAATGGTATCCATGTGCCATAAGGGGTGTTCTTGCTTCAAAAAGGAACTAGGTTTATGAAGAAAAGATATTAAAATAAAATGTGATAGGATTATGCATACTTAGCCCACCTTTGTTTATTTCTAAATATATAACACCCCATTTTACAGGGTTGAAACTGCTCCCCAAAGGCATGAAAAAATCCATAAAGTTTAGTTTCTAAATGTTTTGGTATAGGAAAAATATGATTTATGTATAAAAGACTGGTAGTAAAAACATTTTAATGACATAAATTCTCTTGTTTGCTCATATTCCATTGGAGTATCCTGGGTTCAGTTATTTAGAATTTATTTTTCCTATTAAGTTCTGCCATGTCTCCAGAGCTGAATAGGATTCTAATATATTACAGAAATCATATACAATGGGGATCTCATTGAAATAAGTATCTTATGCTGGCCCACCAGCGCTGGATGGATTTCTGTAGGCGGGTGACCCAGGTTCGGGAACAGATCTGGATCATTGGAGAGGCCAGGTGGAAGGATTGAGCATCCCTTGGACTGCTCTCCTTCTCTGGGGAAGGGGGTTGTGTGCTCAGCACAGGAGCGACACCTGGCAGTGGCTGGGTCATCACCCTAGGACCGCCAGGTCCGGTAACTCTGGGGTGGGACAGATGCTACGCCATTGCACATCACCACTCCAGCTTACAGGGACAAAAATCTCACACTTGCTGCCTAAATGAAGCCCTGTCTCTGGACTTTGATTAGCCTCCTGGCCCACGCTCTCCCAACAGATACCGGTATCATGGTACCGATCCCTCTATGGTGCCATGACCCCGCCCCCTGGGGACAAGCCAGGGATAACCAGGGGGCAAGAAGGGCTTAGTAGGAGGTGGATGCAACAGGGACACTGTTACTAGGGCAGAGAATAATGGCGGCAGGTGAGGGGGCAAAATAGCAGGACAAAAATAAATAAATGAGTATCTTGTCTATCCATGCTGCTAGAAATAAAACAAAAGCTTTTTGAAAATTTTATTTCAGCACCTTTAAATGTCAAAAGTCAGTCAATATTTGTAGAGCTTTTACTTATGAATCCGGGTTTTGAAAAGTTACCACCAAATCATCAGCACAGGTTTTCTTTGGGATTGAATTCAAAATTTGAATGCCTTCAACTTCCATTGAACTGTTAATGGCTCTAATAACTGGGTTCAATGAGATGATATATAAAATAGAGCTTAACGGGCATTCTTGCCTAACCTCCCTTTTATCTGTCTCCTTGCACCTAAACTTCCCTGCAGTAAGGGTATCACTGTAGCGTTTTTATAATAGTCTACAGCCTGTTTATAAATTTGATAGGTATCCCATAGCTTTGTAAACATGACAATACAAATTCATAGAAGACTCCATCAAATGCTTCTGTTTGATCCAAGCTCAAAATGTATGTTTTGCTTCTGGTTTCTTGACTATACTCAATAATTTCTCTGAGTAAAATCAAATTATCGATTATTATCCTCTTAGGGATAGTGCAAGTCTGGGATGTATGAATTATTCCTGAAAGTAGTACAATTAATCTCTGACTCAAGTAGTTGCTATGATTTTTAAATTGACATTCAGCAGCATAATTGGTCTCCAGTTCTAAAGTAACATTTTATCTCTTTTTTTAAACAGGAGAACCAGAATCCTGTATTCATGTCAGCTGGAAATTCTGTGCACTATAACAAACTATTATATACCTCTACCATTTCAGTTGGACACTGGCTCCCTAACCATTTATAGAATTTAGAATTTAAAGCATCAATGCCAGGGCAGTGTTTGATTTTAAAGATTTGATAGCCTTCTCTAGTTCAAAATGTGAGATGGGGTAACTTTTTTTCTTGTTCATGAGAAATTTGGTACATTTATTTTATTTATCCATGTTTGAGTTTCTTCCTTAGTATAGTATACCAATTCAAATTTTGTTTGATATAATTATCCATTTCTTGAAAACTTGCTTGTCTTGTATACCAACCTCCCTGTATCAGTTTGTATTTGTGTTATTACTTTTTTGTATTGCAGTGTGACAATTATCATAGGGTTTATAATATATGACCTGTCTTGAGTCCCAAATTTTGTTCAGCTTCTAGTGTTAAAATCTATCATACTGCAGGTTCTACATTCTCTTTAATTAAGTTAATTTGTTGTAAGCGTTTTTAATAGTTTTGCTTTTCCTGTAGGAATTGTTATTGATATCTCAAATTTCTATAACATTCTTGCTTATTGTAATTCTGGGTTCTAGACAGTCTCTTCAGGCAGGCTATAAAACTGTCATCTCTCCTGAGCCTATCCATATTCAAAAGATGCTTGCTGCATTCTTGATGGAAAATTGCAATTGTTCCAGACAAAGATGATCATCCCTATCTGCTTTCACTTATCCAGCAATCAGAACACTTATCTAGTCCCTTCCTCATAGGTGACCTCCAGCTCCTGTACTTAGCTACCCTGGCCCTTCACATCCTCTCCCTCCTCTCCTTCACGCAGCTGCATCTTTGCCTTCCTTTTCTGATTACTACCATCAGTGGAGTTTGATTAGGACTGATGACCTTCCACACCTTCGTATAATATTATTATCCTTAATGGCATTGCTTGTAATTCTGACAGGTCAGCTAATGCTGGTCATTTGTGCATATCCTCTGAAATACTACATTCATCTGTGCCACGTACTTTTTGTATTGTTTTTTTGTTATTTTTCCAGCACCACCTTGAAAATGAGCTTGCTTAATGGCTTATGCCTGGTAAAATAAAGTGATTGATTGATTGATAAAGTCAGTTTTGGAGTCCAATCACCATGTTACAAGATTATCATACAGGAAAAACAGATTTCCTGGCCTGGATTAAATCTTATAGGTCTTCCCGGTTGTCTGCTTGTTGTAATATATTAGAATTTAGTCTCCATATTCCTTTCCCATAAGTTACTTCTGTCACATTTGTTAATCTAATACTTAATAAACAGTAATCGGAAGTAGCCACCACCATAGTTTGTGGATTCCTTACAGATATTGTTTCTGAAATAAACAAACAGTCTATCTGTGAGGATAATGTACCTTTATAAAAGGTGTGGGCAGGGGGTTTACTGCAGGATCCTATAGCATCTTTTAGTTTTGATTGTGTTAATATAGCTTAAGCACATTAATATCACAAAATATTTTGTCAGAGTGTATCCTCTGTCTGATCTTAATATCCTGCAATTAAAATCACCACCCAGTATAATGGGTTTTGCAGAAAATAAATATGGCTTTATTTCTGTAAAGAGATCGATATTGGTACTTTTGTCTGGGGTGCATAACAGTTAAACTGAAAGATTTGCCCTTTATACTAACATCCAACCTTGGTGAATTTCAACTACTTTCAGCAGTCAAACTGAATTATCAAAAACATATACCTACACCACTGGAAGGTGCTTGACCAAAAGCTTGGTCCCCATTTCCAATCAGCAACTGCTCTTAATATTTCGTGTTGTACATGTAGACATGTATCTTGAAAGAAAACAACATTAAAGTGACATTTCTCAAAGATAGCAAAACTAATTTTTCTCCTTTTTCATTTGTTAAGCTATTTTCATTTAAAGAGGCTATACACATCCAACATTAGACTTATCCAAAAGGACCTTGCATAGTGTTACATTCAAGTGGTGGGTACTACCTTTGCTTTTGATCTCATGCCCCAACATTTTTCCCACGTAAACAAGTTGGAAATCAGTTAAATCAGGTGGGGCATATTGGACATTCCCTCAGAGGTGGTGTCTCTTTCTGTCGGGAGGGGCATCAGACCTAATTGTGGCACTATCTACAGAGTCGGTAGTAACCTGACTGGTAGAAGGTTTGGTGGTTTTGTTTTGTTTATCAGTGTTGGGATCCAGGTTATTCTGTTCTTGGGCTGGATGTGCTACATTCACTCTTTGTAAAAGGGGATCATGTCTGTTCGTATGTTCAGTTATTTTTGTACTGGCTGAGTTAACATGAAAGTCATGTTCAGCAAAGTCAGTGTCAGTCATGTTATAAATGCCCAAGGGCAATTTTGAAACATGTGGCTTTCTGCATCATAAAGACTGCATCTCTGGGTGAACATAGAGTGGACCCCAGGGTGGCCTAGCATACCGCACATAGTGCATCGAGTTTTTCATACCCACTGCTCACATGTCTAGTTGAGCCGCATTGTAGTAAGTCTAGGGCTGTCCTGGTAAAACAGTATTCCCCGGTCTCTCCTTAAAAACTACTGGGGATGTGTTATACCTGCATCAGTCAGCTTTAGTTGGATTTTAAATTTCCACCCTCCCATCCAGAAACCTTCGCTATCAATAATGGGGTCTGTAGCCTTGAACTTTGCATTGTTGTTCTAGCCAGTAAAGTATATCCTTTATATTAACTCCTCATTCTGGAATAATACTGTGATTGTTTACCAGTAGATTTTGAGAGGTGGTATTGCAAAAAGGGGACCCACACTGTGTTATCTTTAACCTGAGAGTACTATACTGTTGCCAAAATCTGTCTAGTAAGGAAGCTGATCTGAAGCTCGATAAAAACTTTGCTCCCCAGGATCATGAATAAAAGCAAAACATCAGATAGTGAAAATTGTAAGGATTGTTTGATTAAATGTTTTCCTACATATGTCCTGTCTGGTGGCTCTTCAAGCCTCCTTTGTATCTGATCCATACAGCATGTCACTTCTGTTGCCAGGTGGCTGATGAAAAGACTAGCAAAGCTTGATTTCTGACCCGGTCTGTAGTCTCAGTATTATTTCCATTTGCATTCATTTCATCTAAGTCTGATGTAGTAATTTGTTACATTTGGCTGTTGGTAATATCAGAAAAGGGTTCTACAGTAATTTCAACATTAGCAGCCACATTATCAATACCTGTGGAATCATTTTGATAGCTGTGTTGTTATGGTCTGTATTGGACATATCCAGGTTCTCAGTGTGGCTTCCATTTTGTTCTGTTGGTCCAGTCTGTGGTTTGGGAAGCATTTGTCCTCATTACTTGTGCTTGTTCCTGGAACAGGGATAGCTGGGTTTGGGGTCCAAATGCCTGTATCAGAGAGAATCCATCCATGCTTTGAAGTGTAGCTCCCGGAGTCCAGTCAGCATCCATTATGGTGGTACTGGCATCTGACTTATCGTAGCACAAAGGTGTGGTGCTCCAAACTGAAAGACCAAGGTGGATAATTTATTCCCACTTGTGTCTTCTGACTAGACCTAAGCCTTTTCATGCTTTTTTTCTTCCTCAAGTTTTTGCTTGCTGCATTGTTGTTCAGCTGCTGATAATAATTCTGCCAGATGTCTTTTCTCTGCAATAACTGTAAATTGTCCTGAAAATTTTGTTCTGCTACATCAAGATCCGTAGCAGTATTTTACACAATTTCCTCTTAACTACAGTTTTCTGTGATCTTTGTGGTGATCTCCTTTGCTGGACCTGCAGGGATGGAGATCTGTTCCCCTGCAGGTACACCAGCCAACTCCTCATTCTGGCTGTCCACCATTGTGAATGAGGGGTCCCCTACTGACAAGAGATGGGGAATTTTCTTGCTGCCCTGACCAAATTTCCCCATTCACTAAAAATACCACCTACAGCTTAATCTGGTTCAAAGTCAGTTGGCATTCATCTGTATCCTTCCCACGCCATGCCTGAATATAGGCAGAATTTGTCTAGTGCACTTACCCAATCAATAAAGCTAAATAAATAAATAAATAAATAACTGCACTAGAACTAATATGCCAAACATAATTTATTTTAATGCCTACTTGAACATATTTTTGGAATTAAGTAATGATTTTTGATGACACAAACAGCATTTGCTGCATAAACATGATATCTGACAGCCTGTATTATCTCTTCATTCTTTAGAAGTGTGCAATTTATATAATGTACCCAATTGCATTGTTGGTTTTGCTATATACCAAAGTTTTTGTTTAATGCACCTTGTTTTAATACCCACTGATGTATGTAAATATGTTACTGGATAGTTACTATGTGTTAAGTATTGCATTTTACACTCAGGACCCCTACCAACACCCAACACACACTTGGGAACGAGTTGCTCACAGCTCTGTGTGTTCTCTCTCTCAGTCAAACATTTTCAAATAAATAAAATAAAAAAATGACATCTATTATGCCAAAGCTGTATTTTAAGTTTTCTTGAAAAAAATATTTTTCTAAATTTAGGTTTATCGATTTTACAATAAAATATAACCAAACATTATGTTCAAGAAACTACAAGTTAGTAATATAGCACAAGCATAAACAAGTCAACAAAAACAGTCATGTCGCATTTCTTGATGGGGACAGCTCGGGGAGAATCAGCATTAACTGTTCAAACAACAGCGAAGTTATAGCCATGGAGGACTTTAATGTCAACTGGCGGTCTCTGTCCTCCATTCCCTATAAGGACTCGGCTGCTGCCCTTGACCTCACTCAGGTTATGTTATCTCCTACCAGGCCAAATGACAAACTGGGCAACTCATCGTTACTGGACCTTATTCTCACCAATCACCCCAACAACATCCCTAAAGTCTCAGTACTCCCAGATGCTCTTAGCGACCATTGCCCAGTATCCTGATTATGGTCCAACAAACACCTACTGCTTCCCCACTGTCTCCTACCACAGACACTCTAAAAGGGTATGCTTCATCACTTAAAGCCTACCTAACTAAATCTGACTGGTTCCCCATGTATAGCACCCAATCAATTAATACCGCCCTCTCACTTTATAAATACCATCAACGCCACTTGTGACATCTTTGCCTTTTCTCAAAACAAATAATTAAAAACGTAACACCTCCTGGATATCTCAACAGTTCCTTGACCAAATTCAACACCATGATAATCTCTGGCATAAGGACTTAGACTCACAACCCCACTGGATAGACAATGATGTTGTGAGGCCAGAAACAAATGTACCTGGGCCATTCACCAAGACAAGGAAACTCATTATCAACAGGCATTCTCTTCACCTGGGGCTCAGGAAGACATTTCTGAAAAATATAAATGAACTAAATGTGAAATTCACACCCCCCGCACCTGCCCAGCTCTCGTTAATGGTAACTTAACACAGGACCCCAGTCTATTGCAGACACCCTAAATACCACATTCTCTGATCTCAATCTGTGTCCTTCCCCCATTTCTTCACCCCACTAGATCCCAACTCCGGTTGCAGCCTACCTTCAAACATCCCCTTTTTCATCTCTGAATCATCTCAACATGGGATGCTAGGAGATAACTCTCCAAAGCCCTTGCCAAGTCCCACATCAGTGCTGACTCCACTGACTTGAAGCTTCTGTCTACCCCTTGAGGAGTTCCTACACCCCTCACCAAACTATTGAACCTGTCCCTCAGACTAGAACAATTCCCTGCCTCTGAAATGAGTTATCATCACCCTATTTTCAAAAGTGGCAACCGCTTGTCCCCAATAACTACTGTCTCATCTCCCTTCTCCTCAACTCTCAAGGCCCTCAAAAATAGTGGGTGATCAGCTGATGGACCATCTGTCTACACATAACCTATTGTGCCCTAATAGCATGGTTTCTGCCAGGGTCACAGCACCACCACTGCCCTAGAATACTCCTCCACATCCATGGTGCCTCAACATGGCCACCTTCTGGGGTCAGTGTACATTGACTTCACAAAGATGTTCAATACCTTTAATCATGCTATGCTTCTAGCCTCCCTGTTTCCCTGGGCTCTCAGTCGAAACAATAACCTGGATCAAAGGTTACCTTTCAGACTGATCCCAAGCAGGTGAAAATCAACTCCACTCAGTCAAACAGCTTTGGGATTGTTCAGGAGTACCCAAGGCTCCATATTGGGACCCTCATATTCAGGCTCTTCCTAAACTCCATCCCCAGATCGTGGCCTGGAAAAATTCTGCCCCACGCAGACAACGCGGTAATCTTCTGGAGCCACTCCAGCCCTGATTCTTTCCAGCATGCCCTGCAGGGTTTTTTCACTGAAGTTGAGACATGGGCAGTTCCCACCACTTAGTTCTAAATGATAAGAAAACAAAATCAATGATCTTTGTCCACCATCAGAGTCCTCATCGTGGAATGCCTGCTGACCATCATCAACTCACTAGGCTCCCAACTTGAGCTGGTTGAGTCATTCAAATATCTAATTGTTGCCCCTCGATATGACCCTCACCTACAATGCACATATCCAGCAACTGTCCTCTGCTATCAACTCCAGACTTGGGCTTCTGTACCATCACAAACACTGCCTTCCCCGATGGCTCTCAATCTGGCTGCTCCTCTTCTGTCCTCTCCTGGTAGATTATGGCATAGTCATCTATGGCACTGCTGACCCACTGCATTGCAATGTATCAAAGTCATCCTCAAACAAAGCATGCAGACTGATCATGGTTGTGACAGATGGACAAACTCTGTGATCTCTACAAGTCTGCCAAATTGTTGCCATTTGATGCCCATCTAAGGTACCATACTTTGCCTTCTGACCAAGAAAATTCACCTTGGTCAAGCCCTGCCTGGTCTGTATAGCCTCATCCAACCCACCCTGTTGGTCAGAATATAATAATAATAATAATAAGTTAATAATAATAATAATAATAACATAAAAGTTTTATTTTAAGATGCATTTCAAAAATCAAGGTGCTGAACAGAATTTAAAACACTTCATACATCTCAATATCCTTAAAATATAAAACAACTAATACAGTCAGAGAAGACTTCAACCACCAAATGCTTGCCTCTATAAATAAGTTTTCAAGGCCTGTTTAAATCCCTCCATTGTTGGGCACTTCCGTAACTGATGGGGTAGAGAATTATAGGGGGTAGGGGCCATGAATAAATGCCAGGAGTCCCAGCAGATTTTAAACACACTCTAGCAACCCCTCGTCAGCTGAATGGAGCAATCACCCAGGACTGTAAGTAACCAGGAGTTCTTTCAGATAGTCTGGTCCCAGTCTGTGTAGGGCTTTATAAGTCAAATAATGACTTTAAAGGTGATCTGCACTCTACTGGCAGCCAGTGCAGTCTGCGCAGCACAGGCAAAATATGACTAGACTGAGAGGTTACTGTCAAAGACAGGCCGCTGCATTCTGCACCAGCAGCAGGCGGTGGATATCCACCCAGGTAGCCTAGGTAAAGGGAATTACAATAATCCAAGCATGTGGACACAAAGGCATGGATCAGCATAGAAGGACTGCTGGATGGAACAAATGTGTTTAATCCTGGAGATATTCTACAGATGATAAAAGGATCTGATGATGGCAGACACCTGCTAATGCAGAATAAGCCCTTCATCAAAATTACTTCCAGGTTCCACACCTGTTCAGAGGTTGGGAGAGATAAGCCCCAATATATATCCCCGAGGGCAACCAACCCCAACCCACTATCCAGTGCGCCAATCCACAACCATCACCTCACTTTTATCTGAGTTAAACTTCAGCCAACTCAAATCCATCCACTCCTGGATTTCTGTGAGGCAGTTACTAAAGACCGAGAGAGCACCATCCTGGTCAGGTGCAAAAGACAGGTAGAGCTGGGCATCATCAGCATGGCAGTGAAACTTCAGCCCATACCTTCTTACAATGTCTCCGAGGGCAGCATGTACACTCAAACAACATAGGGGAGATAATACCAAACCATGAGGAACCCCACAAGACAGAGAAATTGGAACTGAAGACTAAATCCAGACACCACTCTCTGTGTTCTTCGGGTAAGGTAAGATGCAAACCACCTGAGGACTACACCAGATAATCCACAGATGTAACTCAGATGGTTCAGCAGCACCCATGGTCCACAGTGTCAAATGCTGATGAGAGCTCGAGAAGAACCAAGATGGAGCGACTCTTCTGATCTTTAGCCATCAGGAGATCATTGAGCACCTGAACCAACAGCGCCTCAGTACTATGCCTCTTTTGAAAACTGGACTGAGGAGTTCATAGATGTCATGTATGGTCAAATGGTTCTACAGCTGAATGGCTACTACTTTCTCAATCATCTTCCTAAAAGGGAAGGTTTGAGATTGGTCTCTAGTTAGCATGTCAGTCGGGATCCAAAGAAGCTTTCTTCAGGATTGATATAACCACCACCTCTTCAAGGAGCTAGGAAACTCACCTGTTTCAAGGAGCACCCAACTATCTGTACAACCTCCCATAGTTCTACTGTGACTTCTCACTAGTCAACCACTGTCAAATGTCCCTTGGTGAAAGAGACTTTTTATACAGAGCCCACATTGGCTCAACAGTCTCCCCCTCTGTCTCTTTGGAGTGCAGGATCAGTCCCTTCAAGACTAGTCTCAAAGCTCTTCTGCTAGAATCTTCAGACTGTGACTGTCCCTAACCTCTCTTCCTCCTGCTCCCAACACTTCTCAGGTCTCTGTAGTATAACTCTGCCTCATTAATGGTATGCTATATATGGAAAAAATGTATTCATATGTTACCTAAATATTATGGATATTATGGATAATGCTGGGTCCTCCTCCCAAAGACTATTATTCTGCATCCCCCATCTGTGAGGTTTTGTGTATTGTCTTTCTTCCATGATCACTGTATTTATAATACTGTATAATACTGTATGCATAATTCCATTCCTTGTTTTCTCCTTGTTTCTCTTACCTGAACACTGTACTGCTTTTTGTTTTTATCATGACATATTTTTCTCCCGCAGCTCGGTTGGCAATCGTCCAACTGTCATCCTCCTGCATTCATCTGAACCTTGGCAGGCCTATGCTACATGGGCTTGTGCACACAGTGCCCACAGGGAGGGTCCCCACTCCCCCCACCAGGTCTGGATTCAACCTGAGCACAGCTCCTCAGTTCCATGGGTGCAGAGCAATGGCCATCAAACCCCCAATCGACTACCATTTTCCCTTTATTTCTCCTCTAGTGTATGGACATGAAATGATGTCAAAGGCACAGCATGACAGTGTCTGCTGTACTCCAGCCCCTAGATGCACCACACTTGTAGTGCCCTGATTGCCATCAGGGGCCACTGCAGAGTGATGAGCCCCAAACCCTCCCCAGGCATAGGAAAGCAGTCCATCGGATTCTCAATCCTTCTCCTTCTAACTGACTCCTGATGACTCATGCTCATTCCCAAACTCGGGTCACTGGCATAGCATGAGGTGTGACTAGCGCCCCAAGCCTCAGCACCAATGGGCCAGTAACACTGTACTGCTTAATATTATAAGTAAGTCCTTATTGTTGTTTGACATGGAGCCTTTGTAAAGGAGTCTATGACTCAAAGGGTTGTAATTTGAATGTTACTAAATAAACAAAAACAAAGTAGTGCAGCAGGCATAATACTGCAGTGAATACACAATGTTATATCTTATCCCATCATTTAAAGGACCAGCCTACTTAACTCTTTTAAGTTTCCCAAAATGTCAATTCAGTTCAATTTTATTTTTACAAGGAAATACACCGTTGAGAAAACTCATTTACAAGGTGGTCCTGGAAGGACACAACATGGATCACTCAAATTAAGCAAACAACAGAGAGTATGCATTATAGAGAAAAGCAGTACAGGTTCCACAATGAGAATACCTAACACAAAACATCTACATCAATTAAGGTAGCATTTTATTACAGAACAAGGGTAGTAATGGGGAAGCACTGAAAGCATAGGATTGATAAAGGAGGAGGTGTGATATAAGATGAGAAGGCAAAAGAGATAGAAAGTATAGAACGGGGAGAAGGGAGGAAGAGATTAGTTTGTCGAATCAGTGAGGGAGGGTAACAATGGTGGCCTGTTGGCAAGTGCAGAGGTGTAAGTGTGAGGACAAATACCTCGAGGGAGGCAGATTAGGAGTAGCAATGGCAACTTTCCTTCATTAAAGGTTTTAGGAGCAATTTGGAAGGGATAACATAATAATTTGTGTCAATTTTAGAGTACTTTGGAGGGTCTTCCACAGTGTCAATAGCACATGACTAAGGGATGAGGTGCCAAAGCGGGATCTTATCCTGTGGGTGTCAAGCAGGATATATGTATATTTCTAACAGAGTATACAGGAGTGAGTTTGAAGAAACTACAGATATAGGGAGGGAGTTTCTTGGAGATGGTCTTAAAGGCCCAGAGAGAGACATTTCATCAACTTCTGGTGATGAGCCAGGTCTAACCTAACTGTGCTTAGAGGAGCAGTGGTGTATTAATAGGGGAATCTATCACAGATCTTAATGCCCTGTGGATACAGTGTATCCAGCTTTGCTTAGGCTGTTTTGGGGCAGTGACTAAAAAGAAAGTCTGCATAGTCGATGAGTGGGAGGAATGTTGTTTGGACCAGTCTTAGTTTTTCCTCATACATAAGCAGTTGTGTAATACAGAGGAAGAGTCCTAAACTTTATTTTAACTTTTTGAAAGTTCCTCAATGTGAGTAGTAAAGAAAGTTTACAGTCAAGCCAAAAGCCTAGATATTTAAATTTGTCCACCTTTTGAGTGCCTCTCCCAGGATAGTCGTAATATGTAGGTTAGCAGTTGGAAAGCTGGTGGTAGCTGCTTTTGGTTGGGGAGAGAAACATGATCTTAGTCTTTTAAACATTGAGTAGCAATTTCAGGTGCAGTAAGTTTTTCTGTAAGAGATTAAACTTCTATTGCAGTTCAGACATGCACGGCCTCAATAGTAGGCCACACAACATAAAGCACAGTGTCATCTGCAAAAGATGAACACTGGCAGTATTGATTTTGTGGTCAATAGCATTGATGTAAATATCAGATAATAAGGGGCCAGGACTGATCATTGAAGGGCCCATTTCTGCAGGGTTTTAAGGGTGGAGAGAGGTGACCTTGTGCTTTGACCTGCTGCTGTCTATCAATAAGGTAACAGGAAAACCATTTTAAGGCAGTGTCATCTAACCCAAGTCTATGCAACATAGTCAATAATAAATCATGGTCCAGAGCATAAAAAACCTTGCTTAGGTCTTGGAAAAGTGCACCTATGTGATTTTAGCATCAAAAGCAGTTTGCCAATCATTGGTAACATTAGCTAGTGCAGATACCATACTATGTTTGAGTCTGAAGTCAGACTATAGTGGGTACATAATAGACTGTTGGATTCTAAGCAATCTTTTAATTCAGAATTCACCATTTTTCAAGAAGTTTTGACAAGATGGGTAACAGAGAAATTGGTCTGTAATTGTTGAGGTTGCTTGGATCACCGGATCTGTGGAGGGATAATGTGGGCTGTTTTCCACAGATGGAAGAGACCATTGAGAAAAGGATGGGTTTAAAAGATGATTGATGGGCAGTGCCAGTTGGTAATAGCCTAATTTTAAAAGGGATGGATCAAGTTGATCAGCTCCTGTGCTTTTTAGTGTCTAAGGTGATTACGAGGTCTTCAACCTGTTCGAATGTGACTTTAGTAAAGTTAAAGTTGACAGAGTGGCGGGGGCATTGGTAGGTGGACACGAAAAGTCATTATGTTGAGACATTATTACTCTGTTGGAGGGACAGCTTACTTACTGAAGAGGTGTTATAGGCTAGGCCAGCAGTAGCAAAGTGATCATTAAGAGCTTCTGGTATGCCTTGTTTTCTTGTGTAGATACTGTCTCTGAAATTACTTTAGTTGGTAGAGAGGACAATGTGCTATGTCCTTCTTTTCCTGAATTTGGCAGTGATATTTTTAGAAGACCCTAGTGCATTCTGAAGTATTTTACCTTCTTAGCTGTTATTAGTTCAGTACAGTGGTTCTTAGTTGTTCCAAAAGCAGCCCAGTCTGTTTCTAGTTTTCATTTTCTTGCCTTCTTACAGAGTGTCCCTATTGTGTAATGCTGTTTTCAAGGTACTATTAAACCAGGACAAGATATTTTCCTTGATCTGAATTTTATGAAGATGCATCGCATCAAACACCTTTAGGACATGGCTCTGAAATAAATTATAGGCTTCAGAGACTGAGGATGCAATTAAAAATCCTGCCATCTAATCCTACTGAGGTCAGCCAAGAAATCTGAGCTATTAAATTTGCAGTACCTCCTTTGTAAATAAAACTAGAGGTGGAGATGAGTTTGGGTGTGTGCCTTATGCATACAATTGCCTTGTGATCATTAATGTCATTATGGAATACTCCTGTATGGAGATTTTATGAGGTTTGTTTGTAAGAATTATGTCTAGAAGGGTGCAGTGTACAGGGTTTTGATACTGGGGAGGGTAACATTGGAAATGAACTGCTGTAGACCATAAACATCACACATGTCTTTTAGATGTTTGGAGCAAGGTGAGTACCAATCAAGATTAAGGTCACCCATGATAATAGATTTTGAGTCAGTGTTTTCCAGTATTTTACAAAGGTTGATACTATTTCAGGATCTCCATAGGGAGGTCTGTAACAACCTGTTTTACAAATGGATTCATTAGAAGATAGTGGGATTTTTAGGGTAACTCTTTCAAACTCTGTGGCTGGAAAAGGAGTCAATGATCGAGGCCATGAACTTGTTCAGTATGTTTATTGCAACCCACCCCTCTGGATTGCCTATCTGTCCTGAATATATTGTATGATGGGATGTTAATGTCATGATCTGGGGTAGAGCATCGTGCAAGATTCTGATATCACCAAAACATCAGGGTGATCTGAAGAGCCCAGGCATGTATTAGATCATGTTTATTTTAGTAAACTGCATACATTTATGTGTGAAGCTGATGCCTTTTAGTTGTTCTGGCAGCAGAGGCTGCAATGGGCATGAGGGGACAAGGGTTTGTTCTATATTTCCAGAACAAAGCAGCATCAAGAAAACTTCTATCAGTCCATATATTGGCCTTCCCAGAGCTCAAAGGAGACTACATACTGTAAATTCCTCCTCCAAATGAAGGAACAACAAAATCTACAATATATCACACATTTATCATGAATATGATATTCATGGAAAAATTGATAAGGATATAACTTGTAACCTCATGTTTGAAAGTTAGCTATGAAAAATAACCTTACAGTAGGTATTACAGTGCAGAAACAGTGTTAGAACAATTAAGAATTGAGGCATTTTATCATATGAACCTCCAGCTTCTCAAGCAACCCTGGATTCCAAAGGAAAGGAGCAAGAATGCTATTTTACCAGAACACATGGCTCTTAATAATGTTAAAAGGTGCCTGCATCTTCAAGTGGACATTCTTCCATTGTATAATGTCACCATCATGAAAATGTTCCCTATATTGAACACACATTCAGAAACAGAATGGAACTTATCCTGCACAAACTGAGTCAACACTGTGGCCATTCACTGCAGAAGGTTTAACATAGTGGGAGAATCTGCTGTAGATGGCAGCAGATACCAAGTGACATTGTATTTGAAAGGCTTAGTTGTCAAGAGTCAATCCTAGCTATGTTTTCAGACATCCCATGACATTTTTTTGCCTGTCACTCCTGCTGTCACGTTAATTCACCCCGACATTCTCCCTCTCCAAGTTGCATCCTCCCCAGAGTTGCAATAGTAAATCCACTCCCCAATGTCCTCCCTCCTGATTTGCATCCCCCATGAGTTACAATAGTAAACCCCCAGTTTCCTCAATTGCAGCACACTAGCGTGGTGCACGCTACTTGTGTCATGTCAGTTGTGGGTTGCCATTTTGCCTGCACTGTGATCAACTGCACAGCATTTCTTTTAGTGAGATTGTGGTAGAATCCTCCCACAGATTCTGTAATCTACAGAATAATATTCCACAGATTGCAGAAAGGAATCAATAGTTTATGTAAACTGTGGATTAATGATTCACAAAAATTCTGCTTTTGAAATTTCAAAATTTGTTATGGAGGGATTTTGTGGAATTTTCTGAAATTCTATGGAATTCTGTTCCATCAGAATTTAAAAATTCCACAACCCTAACAAAAATTATTTCAAAAGGTAAGGAAAATAAAAACGAGGAGAGGTGTCAATGTATATATGACTGGAGATAAGTGCTGTGAATCACAGGAATTTATGAGTGAAAGTAAACAGACAGAGATCATTTGGATAAAAATTTTAAACATGGCATACTGGTTGTCATTTGTTACAGACTGCCTAAGTGTGACTCAGATATTCATAATAATCTAGTAGCGGAAATTGCTAAAACTTCTGAACTGGGTGATACCATCATCATGGGAGACTTTAAATTGCTGAGTATAGATTATTGTGAAATGTATACAAAATACATAGTTGAAAACTATTTTGTGGATCTACTAGTTAATCAGAGACTCGCGGATGATAAATGACCCTACTGGAAATAATATACTCTGGACCTAACTAATAACAAATATTGTATAAGATATAAATGGTAAAATAGTTTGAGAACAACAGGGCTGCAGTGACCATGCAATGATCAAATTTAATATAAATAGAAACATATATAAGAGGATGAGAACAACACTGGTGAAAAATTACAGCAGATAAAAATTCTTCCTAGGTTAGGAGACACCCATAAAATGGAATTGGGAAATGAATCTGGAAGGTATGAATATGGAAGAGAGCTGGACAATAATTAAATGTTTGTATGTGGAGAACATCTACTGTATGTATATCCCAGTAAGAAAATGGTATAATAGAAAGGCAAAATGCCAATGTGGTTAAACAATAGGGCCAGGGAATATATATAAAAAGGAAAGGGTATCTCACAAATCAAAACAATTCAACACAACAGAAAATATCAGCAATTATAAAAAGTTGCTAAAGGATGCCAATAAGGTAATTAAAGAAGTAGGTAAATAATTAAAGACGTAATCAATGATTAAATTAAAGAGGCAATTAAATATTTAAAGAAGAGTGGTGGAATTGAAAATAGCACACATTAAGACAATATGAAATGATTTATGCCTTTGTAAATAACACAAGGGTGTAGACAGAACAAAAGGACCAGTTGCAGATCAAGGAAACTGTTAAACAAACCACAAGAAATAGCCAAAAATGTAATAGTTTTCTCTGCTCAGTTTTTAATCAGAAGGGTCACATAAGACCATTGCATGATACCAGTTTATGGGGAGCAAGATAATGTATTTGAGACAAGCAAAATGATATTTTTATTTTTATTTAGTTTTTTGACCGGTAAGTGCACCAGACAAATAGAATTGCTTAACTAAGTAAATACAAGCAAATCCTGTTACTGACAGTTTGCACCCTTTTAATAGTGGAGATAAAAGAATTTATGGAAGCTCCCACACCAAAATATTTAACACCTCATATGTATATGGATCTGGGTCTAAAGACTGAGAAGTGGATTAGAAATACCAACACACCAGAAGAGATAAAACAAAAGCAGACAATTATGGACCCATAAGCTAAACATCAATCTGAGATAAAATAATGGAAAACATGATAAAGGAAAACTAAATAAGTAATTTTACTGAAAAAAAGATGAGACACATCTTAGATTACTTGGTTACTTGGTTATTTGGGACAAAGAAGGCCTAGGCCCTGCAGGATTGTCCCCAGAAGTTGTGGGTCATTAAACTTGGCAGTGATTGGATGTTAGCCAGTTATCTATACCTTTTGAATGTGTTAAAGATTTTACAGTCAATTCATTCCTGAGGGAGCTTGTTCAATAATCTAGGTGATCTTATGGCTTAGAAATTTAGTATTTTGTTGGTTCTGGTTTGTTAACTTCTAGTTGCTTATCATGAAGTCTTGGCACTATTTTACTTTGTGAAAGGAAATACCACTCTGTTGCATCAGTGTTGGTGATTGTAAGGTTTAAAAAAAAGGAGCCCTCTACTTTGCCTTAATTCTAAAGAGTGGAGGCCTGTCTTGTGAAGTATCTCTGGGTAGGTCAGGTATTCTAAGTGAGGGACCATTCTGGTTGCTCTTCTTTGAATCTGCTATATCCCAGTGATGTCCCTTGCTAGGTACAAGCTCCAGAAATGTGACCTGTAGTCAGAATATGGTCTGATGTGTGTCCTGTATAATGGTATGATACATTCATTAGTTTTTGAGATAAATGTACTGGTTTATCCATCTAAGGAGTGAGTTGGAGGGTTGAACTACTTTGTTACAATGGTCAGTTGAGGAAAACTTATTACTGACTATAATTCCTAGATCTTTCTCACAGTTAGTTGTTTTACTGGGATATTGTTAATTTGCAAGTAGTAAATCTTTACCAACCTCTTGACCTTCTTTGTGAAGGTCAGCATTAATCTTGACAAAATACACAAGTAGATGTAATACATTTAGATTTCCAAAAGTTTTCAGGAGGGTACTTCACACACACTCTGTTACAAAAGATAGAAACAGATGGAATTAACTGTAAAATAATAAAATGGGTCAAATCCTGGATGTCAGATTAGACACAACAATTTAGAATAAATGGTATTCTATTGGACAAAGGTGAAGTAACTAGTGGAGTCCTGCAGGGCTCCAAATTGGAACCCTTTTTCTCATACTCCATTAGTGGTACACATCACCTAGTTAGTAGATGGATAAACAAATGATTTGAATTGACTTGATGTCAAGCATGTCGTATAACAAGGATGCAATGACAGCAAATCAGATAATAAATTAAATCAAAAATCGTTCATAAACAAAGCTGAGCAATTACTTTTGCCTTTGGAGCAAACTTATGTTAGGCTTCATCTAGACTTCTGCTCAATGATATGGCATCCTTAACCTAAAGAGGATATACTGTAGAATTTCTTGAAAAGTGCAACAAAGAATTACAAAATTCTTACCAGGGCTCCATCATAACTCATGTGAGGAGAAATTAGAAGATCTGGGATTAGTATCCCTGTAGAATAGGAGGATGGGGCATTTACAACAATATAACATATTAAGAGCCCACACCTTCTGGATATAATTCATTTTAGAATTCAAAACAAGGTAAATTAATTTTATTGGGCATGGTTACCAGTCAGGAAAGACAGCAGGAGGCATATTTTCATCCATAGAGTGGTACAGATGTGGGATGGATTACCAGTAACAACTGTGGAAGCCAAATCACAGGACAGTTTCAAAAATCATCTTTGAAAATATTGTATATGGCTCTATATTCAGTAAAGAGACAATACCACTGAGCAGTGATAGATAGACACAATGAGTATTTGCCTTCTTCTTCTGTCTAATATCAAATATACTACTGTACCAAGTAAATATCCAGTATTTAGAAAATCACTTATTCTATGTCTTCTCTTGACATTTTGGGCCTGATTTTCAAAATGCAGCTGGATCGGCACAAGTTGCACCAAAGCCCCACCTGTTGCAAACTCTAGGGTGCCAGAGACCCTGCACCAGATTTTCGTACACTAGGGATCCCTGCACCAAACTCCCAGATTTCCTGTGAGTGGAGGTTGTGCAAAACAGGTGGTGCACCAGAGGGGTTTGACAGAGGGTGCTGTCATTCCCTTGCTTGATGCATGGCTGGGATCTGCACAGCAATGATGGGAGGAGGAACCCTGCAACCCACCTTTGACAGTTCCAAGGGTCCTGTAGGAGCACCCTAGTGGGCATTGTGTGACACGGCATGCTGTGGCAGAGAGAATGGTGGCACTAGGCAGGTGTACCCACAACAGTTCCATAGACCCATAGATTGGGTACTTTCTGTGTGCAGGCACCAACCCTGTATTGGATTTTCAGCCCTGCCAGCTGTCCTATAGCTGTCAAAGTTCCAGATAAGCAGGGAGTGTTCTGTACTGTATGTGGTACAGCTTTGTGACAGACATGGACACACAGTCACCTTAACATGCCGCTGCTGCACAGCCCACTGTGTGCTGGAAAACCACATTTACAGTGTAGTAGTAGCACCAGCAGGTTGGTGGGCACCCTATAGGCAGGTGCCACACATTAGTGTGGGTGATGAAATGACAGAACTGCAACCATAGTTGAAGGAGTGGGGAAGACAATTCCTGCCACCATGCCCTGCCATGTTGGAACAGTATCAGTGACATGTCGGGTGGGTGGGGGTGCTTACTATGCAATGCCCACTTATCTATCCATGACAGTGACTGGTGAAGGTGTGGCACAAGTAGCCCTTTGCGCCATTTCTTCTTGATGCAAGCCACTTGTATCAGTCCCTATCTTTTGAAAAGTGTGCCTGTGTGTCAATAGTTCTGTCTGCCTAAGAAAGGAATGCAGTCAACTTTTTATTTCCTCTTGTACCCATATCAGCTTGTTCAAATCCAAGTTAAATACATGTTGTACTGATGTGCTACAATGCCAGATGATTTTGTTGTTTGAACTTCCGTGTATTTTCTTTTTTAACTTAGTTTTTGTTGATCATTCAGCAATGGTACACTAATTGCAATTCATTTTAGACTGTATACAAATATTGGGAAGAAGTTAATTGCTGTCAAGAGAAAGTGATCATATTAACAAGGATCATATTGCCCTCCCATTGAGGTTAACTACTAAGGCCTTGCATTTGCAGTTCTCCATCAGCAATAAAGTTTAAGACATATGCCACTCACCAGTCAACATCTTTGACTGTGTTGTTATTTCTGTGTCTCTTCTTTTCTTCCAGACTGAGTGTTGTTTCATGTTTCGTGAGAGGAGTGGAGTTGTTCACTGTTCTGTCCTATGGGATACACTGATAAACTCAAACAGTTCTTCTGCCTTGTGTCTCCCTCCCTCTTACCCTGTTTTCTGAGATTATGCATTGTTTCAGGTAACATGCAAATAGATCATGCTTCCTTCTTTGGCATGTGGTATGCATTAATTTATCTTTTAAGAAAGAAATGTATATCATTTGTTCCATTTTTGGAGGATTCCAAAATTGGCTAGCTATGGTCAAATTACACTTTCTTATAACATAGCTAAACTGTGGAATGAAGTCCCACCAAACATAAAAAATATGCAAAATCTGAGTACTTTTGGTGAAGCCATTAGCACACATTTGGCCGAGACTTGTACATGTATGAAATAAACTCACGTGGTCACTGGGTCCTTCGGGATGCTGATGTATGCCCAGTTGCTTGAGGTGGGCTTCTGAAACACTATATTTCTCTCTTGAAATGAAAATGATGTGTGGATGTTTCATTTGTGATTACAGTATGAACTGATAACAATCTGATTTTTTCTTGGTAAATTCCTCTTGTATCTGCTTCACTTATTATTAAGATCTGTTGCTTAACATTCTTCTAAAAAATTTTATTGCTTTACATGAAACTCTGACCAACACAGGCCAACTTTGTAAACAGATCTCTTGGGACCAAAAGTTTATATCCTGTTGAAAATAAAGGTTTTACTACTACTACTACATTTTGCATGCAATTCCACTCTTTCAGACCCATGAGGATATTATGCCTTCCTTTGCAATATAATGATGGGTACTTACTACCGCTCCTTCCCATCAGTATCACCACTTTATATTACAAGGCATTATTGTCACATGAATTAGTACCACTATGCTCAGCTAGAAATATTTTCCATAGTACTTGTTGGCTCTGTATCTCAGGTCCCTCCTGTTGTATGTTCTAGCCTATGTGTACCTTGTGACTGATTTTGTACATAACTTCTGCTCCCCCATCAGAATCCCATGAAATATTTACAAGACCCCTACCTTTTATTAACAAGTCTGGGCAACAAGATGGCAGACCTAGAGGCCACCATTGCAGCAGAAGATCTGGACATAGGTGCACTTACAGAAATCTGGTGCAATGAAAATCAGGACTGAGATGTAACCATACCAGGGTATGCTCTATTCAGGAGTGACAGGGTAGGAAAAAGGGGGGTGGCTCTTATGTGAGGGAAAACATAAAGGCCACAGAAATACAAAGGGAACAGGAAGAAACTGAGGTACTGTGGATCACCCTGAGACAGGTAAGGGGCTGCTATTCAAACAGGGTGATCTACTGACTCCAGCACAACATGAGGTAGGGGATAAAGTTATGATAGATGAAATTCAAGGGATGGCAAACAATGGGGAGATTTTGATAGTGGGGGACTTCAATTTACTAGAAGTGGAAGGAGCATCTCTGCTGCAGCAACAGTTAAAAGTAGGAAATCATAGATTCCCAGCAGGGGCATTCCTCAGGCAACTAGTTAAGAAACCCACTCATGGATGGGTGATTCTAGACCTGATACTGTCTGACTGTGACAGTGTCACTGATCTCCATGAAGGAAGCCACCAGGGGACCAATGATCATTGTACGGTATGGCTCAAAATAAAGACTGGGCTAAATGCTCAAGGACAAGGGGTCATGATATGAAGCTGGAAGGGGAAGATCTAGAGGGACATTAGGAAATACCTCTTCACAGAAAGCATGGTAGACATCTGGAACAGCATCCCAGCAGAGGTGGTGGGCACTGATATGGTAGCAGGATTCAAACATGCATGGGATGGACACAGCAGTACCTTAGTAACAGGGCTGGGGAAGCAGGAGTGACCTGAATACTTTGCCTTAGGGGTAAGGTAGGGAGGAACACTGGAATGGAGTGTGGTCCGGTTGGATATTTTCATATTTCCCCATTAGTTTAGAGCAGTTGTTCTACAATAATTATCCCTTCTCTCTCTTCTACAGTGTTGTAATACAGGAGCCATCTGGAGTTATGTTTCTACCTTTTCAGTCTCAAAACTACCTTTTATCCACTCTGAGAGTGAAGGAGGCTTGTCTGTTAACCATTTGTGCATGATGGCTTTACCTGCTGTTGCCACTCATATGTTAAACTATAGTTAGGGTTGAACTGGGGTTTCCATGTACAAGTTGAGTTTTTCAATAGACACACTCCATTGACAATTAGGCTTCCTGTTTGTTAGAGTGTGAATTGGCTGTAATGCTTTGATGTGTAAACTGCTAGTCTATGTTTTGAATCCATGTTCAACCTCTATATCTGTCATGCTGTTCAGCTGTTTCCACTTTGACCTGAGGAAGAGGGTTTTATCTCTCGAAAGCTAGTCTAAGAAATACTTTTGTTAGTCCAATAGAAGGTATCACCTGCAACATATTTGCTTGTTTTTTCTATACATGTTAAACCCCAAATTTTGCATTTTATACCCTTTTTATTATTTTTTATTTAGTTTTTGTTGACAGGGAAAGGAGGACTAGACAAGTCAGCCTATTTTCAGCCTCATCCTGGGGAGGGGATACAGATAGATGCCAGCTGACATTAAACCAGATTAAGCTGTTGGTGGTATTTTTAGTGAATGGAGGAATTTGGCCAGGACACCGAGGAAATTCTCTACTCTGACTCAATCAGTAGGGGAACCCTACAGGTGGAGGTGAACTGATGGTTGTCATGGAGGCTGTGGAGTAGACCTGCTCCCCAGACCTGAACACTGCAGAGGCTAAAGAAGTTGCAAAATTGTGCCAGAAATTATGGAGGAAGCTGAAACAGAGGAAGGAATAGCTTGAATAAACCAGTGGAGCTGTATAGTTGGACAAGACACTGAATCTACATTGAGAGTAGCTCCACTGGGAGTTACAAAACAAATGGAGACTAATGTGTCCATGGAGGAAAAAAAAGAATACTGCAATTACAGCTAGAAGCAGAAGCGAAAGTTAGTTCAAAAGAAAAGAGAAACCCATAACAAACTAATAAAATTACAAGGATTACCTGAAGCTGTCAAACAACATGAAACTTGTCCTGACAGTCCAGCACAGCTGATTTCACATGATGTGGCAGCATCAAAAGATGCCACCACCACAGACTCACTGACTGAGGAAATTGATCAAGTTTAACCTGATACTGCTCACCACAATGTTATGGATGCACCATCACTAGAAAAGAATAAATCGGATAGTACAACACCAGGTAAGAAAGGAGGGGGCTTGATAGGAATGGTGCATACAAGACAGAAAAGACTTGGCTAAAGCGAACCCATGAGTTGACTAAACAAGCAAAAAGTCTGCCCACAAAACCAGCAACCTTCTTAACTTTAGCTCAAGTCCACCAGCACCCTTCAGAATCAGAATCTTGGATGCATGAAATGGTGTTATTGCAAGCAGGGTGGATCCAAATGAAGGAGGGTAAGTGGATACCTGATCCAACAGATGTAAGATTTCAGAGTATAAAAGCACTTTAAAAATCAAAATGTGGTACCACATAATAGTAATGGCTTTGAGATCTAGAATAATAATGACACTGTAAGTAATGACACTACTGATACAAACAACACACCTAACGACACTGCAGAAATGCTAAATGAAATTACTGAGAGGATGGAAAATACACAGACAATACTACTTAAATTTCAAACAAAGGAAATACAGAAGCTAATGATCCTGAATTAATAGACATTACTGCTATAGAGACAGACACTGCACATCTAGGTACTGAACCTGCAACTACCAACAGTCCTGTTTGTTTGGGACCTAAAGAATCAGTTTTGCAAAATCCTGGACAAAGAGTCTTGCTGCAACCTTTATTTAAGCTTTCAGACCTATTTCAGAATAAAGGTGAACTTGCTTCAATGTGAAATGCCATTTGCTTATTATATAAAGGTGGGCTACTTCAACAGCCTGATAGGACACATATTGCTAAACAACTGTTAAAGGCTCAATGACATTGTTTTAATCTGAAACTATTGCACTGATACATTTGGCGAGTCAAATTTTGATGTTAGTTTTAAAACTGTTTCTAGTCTTAATCGATTTGGGCCCAATATAACAACTTAAATGATAATCCACTATGGATATCCTTTCATGACATTCCCTTACAAAGCCTTCTGTGAAATGGATAACGATGATGTTCAGAAATGATGGTATAAAATGTAGAGGACATTCTTTTTGGTTAAGACAATGGTGTGAGTTTTAGATACACCTTCTCCGATACTCATCAGTGAACAGATTTGGAATGAGGATTGAAGGATTAAAATCAAACTATACTCCACCGACAGGGAGGTGGTTCACCTGCCCAGTAGTTTTTCCTAGAAAAGGATAAAGGTACCTATTCTACAATGACAAACCCAAATCCTGTCATAAATGTGGTGCCAGGACCCATTTAAGCTCTGCATGTGATACTTCAAGATGCAGTAATTCTCTAGAATATGGATACCTGTCAGCAAACTACTGAACTTACTTAAATGTAACCTATGTGAACAAACAGGTCACTTCTATGGCAGGTGTCCATGGG
Organism: Neoceratodus forsteri; assembly: GCA_016271365.2. Lineage (NCBI taxonomy): Eukaryota > Metazoa > Chordata > Ceratodontiformes > Ceratodontidae > Neoceratodus > Neoceratodus forsteri. The sequence goes on from CM057451.1 coordinate 425,597,814, forward strand.
CATCGCACAATAGGAAGACTGCCCCTCACACAAGGCTAATTACAAAAGCTCAGCAAAGAACTAAGCTAGCTAAAGCTGAGAAATGGGGTAGGAAGACAGTTGTTAAGATGGATAGGAAATTGGCTCTCTGAGCATACTCAGAAGGTGGTGGTTGGAGGGTTAGCCTCCTCCCCAAAGTGGGTTACTAGTGGGGTTCCCCAGGGGTCAGTACTGGGGCCACTCCTGTTCAATGCCTATGTCTCAGACATCAGGAGGGGATCAGGAGTGAGATGAGTCTGTTTGCAGATGACTCAAAGGTGGATGCAGTGGTGGATGAGGAGGAGGGCAGGGTGGACTTGCAGGAGGACCTGGGGCTCTGGAAAGGTGGTCAGTAAAATGGAAACTAAAATTCAATGTGGGAAGTGCAAGGTTCTGCTCCTGGAGTCAGAAATCCAGGTCAGGAGTATACCCTGGGAGGAGACATTATTCAAGTCACGGAGGCTGAGAGGGACCTGGGAGTAGTGGTAGATGTCAAAATGAACAACTCAGAGACCTGTAGGAGGGCAGCGGCAAGGGCAAATAGGATGCTGGGATATATCGCCTGGGGATTACCTCAGAAAGCGGAAGTGATCCTTCCATTGCACAACTGCTTGGTTAGGCCACATCTCAAGTACTGTGTGTAGTTTTGGAGACCACATTTGGAAAGGGACATTACACTCCTAGAGCCTCTCCACGTATGGTCTGTCTTCCAATCCTCAGATCATCCTTGTTGCCCTCTGTTGTACACCTTCCAGTAATTTCACACCCTTATTCAGATATGGGTGCCAGAATTGCACACAATACTCCAGAAGCATCCTGTCCAGTGCCCTGTAGAGAGGCAGGATCACATCCCTGCTCCTGGAGGAGATCCTCTCGATAGAACCCAGCATCTTGTTGTCTTTTGCTGCCACCTTCCTATACTGCTCTGTATTGTTCATCTTCCCTGTTACAACTACCCCTAGATCCTTTTCCTTCTTGGTGGAACCTAGCTGAATCTCTCCCAGCTGGTAACCCCTCCTGGGTTCTTTGCTCCAAAGTGTAGGATTTTACACTGTTTCACATTGAACCCTAACTGCCACACTCCGACCACTCCACCAGTTTGGTCAGGTTGTCCTGCAACCTCTGCCCCAATTTGGAATTGTCTGCAAATAGATTGAGCTTATTTCTGATGCCATATGAGATGTCTGATGAATATTCCAAACAGCACTGGCCCCAGTACTGAGCCCTGTGGCACCCTGCTCATCACAGCCCTTGAAGATGAGAGTCCCCCAACCACCAACACCACCACTACCCTCTGTTGTCTTCCATGCAGCCAACTGTCAATCCATTTAACCATCTTAGTCCCCATTAAGAAGGCTATATACTGGGACTGGACCCAGAAAAGGTGTTTGATAGGTTAGCCATAAATATTTATTTACAGCACTTAGGCATATGGCCTACCAGACCAGTTTATAGGATGGACACAATGCATGTACCAGGAAGCTAAAGTTATTTACAATGTAAATGGGTGGTTAGGAAGATAAATACAAGCACAAAGGGGTTCAGGCAAGGATGACCTCTGCCCATTGTTATATATTTTAGGTCTGGATATTTTTAAGAACTATAAATGTGGATAATACCATAATTGGCATGAGTCTTAAACCAGAAATTCCACCTGTCAAAATTATGGCATATGCAGATGACATGATACTAACATTAGAGAAAATAGTAATGAACAAAGTATAATTCAGTATATAGAAAAATTTGCTAAGGTTTCAGTATCAAAAATAAATTATGATAAAAGTACAGGTACAGTCAATGGATTTACTCCTATACCCAGAAAAGGACAACTTGCTCAGATTACAGTAACACCTAATAACATAACTCTTTTGGGAATATAATTAGGGTCTGAGATTTGGGACATGTAAACTTGCAAAATGTGCACAGACAATGAATAGAATGGTACAATCTTGGAAAGGGCATCAGATCTCCATAAATACAGAGAATTTTATTAATTAAAACATTGTTAGTACCAATTTTTGTATATGTTAGTTATGTCTTCCTCCCCACAGAACATGACAACAACTTTATTGAGTCTATTTTTCAGGCACTGTGAGGGAGTAGACATAATCCTGTGAAGAGGAGATTACGTGTAGGACCATCCAGGAAGGTGGCTTGAATATAACACATCCCATAGCTTTTACTATAGCATTTTCATTACTTACAATTTAGGAACAATACTTAAACCAGGAGCAAAATATGAAAACTGTTTGTAGAAGCATGGGTGACTACCAGTATGGTAAGTTGGTCCACTAAGAATGCTAGACTATTAACAAGGCTTACATCAGTGCCTACATTTGGAAAATAACTTATCACACATATAATAAAATGGGATCTGACTGTACAGCAGTTATAGACCATGGGAAGGAAAACTCTGTATCTGCATATAATTCAAGTAGAAAGGACAGATGAATTAAGCTTCCCACAATGCCCACATGAAGATATTAATATGGTTCCTAAGCAATTGATCAACCCTAGATTGCCTTGGTATGTCTGGGATTTGATATGACTTAGTAGCCACGGTAAGCTTGGGGTGAAGAATAATAATAAGCTTGAACCTCTGACAGAACAATATTGTCTCAGGGGCATTTGTATACAAATCCATGAAACACAAGAACACTTGTTTTAGAGTGTGACTACATTAAACCACTGTGAAAAATGTTGGCTGCAGAATGGAAAGAGCCACTTTTTGCAAATATAACATATAATGAATTAGTGTATGGCTTCGTCTCATGGGGCTATTGAAATACAATAGCAAAACCTACAAGTAATTTTTTCAGTCATCAAATATTGTTTATGACAAGCAAGGGCCAGTGGGTTATGCAACAAAAAATAGGTACCCATAGAGAATTCTTACAGAACTTAAGAATGGCTCTGCATCAGACTCAACAACAGGATGTAAAATGTACACCATGGATAATGTTTGTCTCTTATGGGACCATTTACATATTTAGGGGACTTAGAAGACTTGTATATATACCTTCTGTATAATTATATATTATGTTTCTTTTCTTTGAGCAGTATTTTCTGTAAATAATGTATGATTTGTTCATTGTATTTGGTTTGTATTGTTTCTTTTCTGTTTGAAGTCCTTACATTTTTAATAAAATTCCCTATTCTACCAGTATGGAACCTCTCGACTGTCCTGCCAAGATGACTGAATCGGGCATGGGAGCGCAGGATGAAGTGCTGCACCCATCCGTTCCAATGCAAGGTAATGTTTCACCTGATTCAATGGATGTCTCTTCAGTCCCATTGTTACGATTACCACCACAGTGCACCAGAAGCCAGTGCTACACCCACAGGTTTACAGCAATCCTCACATTCTGACTCAGAGTGAGCCTACGTGAAGCCATGGATCTAAGTGCGCACCTAGATGACCCAATGTTAGTGCGTGGTATACAGGCACAAAGCGAAGTGTTAGTACAAATGATGGACGTGTTGGATGCATCCTTGCTGATGGACATGGAGGATAAAGTTATGCAACAGACAGTTTTGATTGCCGATGTCAACCCACCGAATGTTGACCAGGGACTTTCTGGCTAGGCATCCCAGCAGAACCCAGAAACTGATGCACTGTCCTTGAACATTGACTTGCCGAATCAAGATCAGCAATGCAATCTGCAGTCAGCACAGGCAAACATGGAGAGGATCCTAAAACTGCAGCTCCAGTAAGCTTGCCTGCTTTCTTTCATACATTCAGTGTCACTTCCAGTGTAGGGGATGATACTGGATGGGTTTTCCCACATGCGCTCTGCTGCACCTTGAGTTTACTCAGACAGTGACCCCTAGGGGTGTTTATTCCAGCTATTGTGCATGACAGGGAGAATTCAATGTGGTCCCCATGCCCTCTCATTTCCTGTTGCTTTCTTGGACTACAGGCCAGCCACCCTCTGATGTAGCAGTAACTGATGTCACTGGATTTTTCCACAGAACTGAATAGTTTGTTTCAGCCTGCTTGATTGAACCTCATGTAACAAACTCTGAATCTTTCATTGTGAATGTTATACCTGGAGTTGCTGCTAGACAGGTCCTGTGCTAGTGACTTCCGGTCCCCCCCTTTCAGTCCTCACAAACCCCGGATGCAGCATCTCAGATGGACACAGAAGAGATTTTATTGCCTCAGTTCAGCACCAAGGTACCAGCTGAGATGGAAATTGGAAATGTACAGGGCTCTTGTGGGCCGAGCTGCTGCCTTTCTTGCCAGGAAAGCACCCAAGTAAGGCGTCCTCATTCTTCAGTTGAATAGCCTGACAATACTGCTCCTGGTTGGGCCGCAGAATCTCTGTGGTTCTGCAAAAGGTGGGCTGGATAGTCAGACCTTATGGTCATTACTGGATTCCAGACCCAGTCCTTATGCCAGTATTTCAAGTGGATATGTGTGAATCTCCACCACTGGTTCGACTATAGATTTCCACATTGTTGACCTCAGTGCACCAATGACAACAACCTCCCTGACTTGACACACATACTGGGCCTTCCAGCCTCATCCCCAACATGACACAGAGCCAATAGCACAGACAGTAATTGGAACCTCTGTGCTAGCTGTCCTAGCTGAAGCCCCTTCTCAGCCAGCTCCACCGCCCACCCCTGAGATGCTCCATTTAAACTTTCAGGCATTTTGTGGCATAAATCATGATCTGCCCAGGCGTAATGCTGTATACCTGAAATGTGTGGAACAGATGATCTTCCACCTGGTCGTGCCTTTTTGATTGAAAGACTACCAATGGAATTTCTTGGCTTTGTGCTGGATGACATTTTGTCATCATTTATGTTTCTGGTTCATTGTTTTATGATGTCAGCTTACAGAGTCACTCATCTTTGGATAGATTTTGGATGAAGTACAATTTTTTTGGTATTCTGATTTATGGTTGCCTTTCAGGTGATTCCTGTCACCAGACCAACCTCGTGAGCGGTAACATGGATGTTCCCTAATGAAGGGGTAGCCATTCGGAAAACACTTATTGGCTTCAGCAACTTTTTATGGTGCTGAACCGCACAGACAAAATACTGGACAAATATGGGATTTGGAGAAGGGGTAGAAATCCAAGGTCCAACTTTGAGCTTCAGATACTGGACTCACTGTCTTCTGAGTAGTTTCTTCCTGGGCCATATCCAAGGTGTGTGTTTTTAGTTGGGTCAACTGAAAGCTTGTTTTAAATGTAGCTCTCTCCACCAACTGAGCAATGTCTGTGACCAGTGACTTTGCAGCCTATGTTTGGAACATGGATATGTTGCAACACAATGCCAGAACAATGTGAGATGCAATCTCTGCCAAGTGGAGGGTCATTAATTCCATGATTGCTCATGGGCAGCCCACAATTCATCATCAGGAAGCCAACACACTGTTACATCTTCTACCTCCATAAAATATGACATTGACCACAGTCTCAAGACTCTGCCACATCCACCCACAACAGGTGTTCTACTCATAGTCATCTCAGTAGGATATCCTACACCTATCCCGCTCAAGGACCCTACTACTACCTTATCTGTACCTTCTTCTGTTACCTCCATGGCTACAGTCCTTCCTCCACTGGCCTTGCCAGAAATGGTGATGCAATTGCCCCTGCTGGATGCCCCTGAAGAATCTTTCATGCCACCTCCTACTCCTTTATGGATGTACCCAGATGGAGGTCCCTCTGGAACAGACCTTCACCCAATACCACACCATTGTTGACACACTTGTTCGCCCACTGGAATAGATTCCATCCACTGGCTACAACCAAAGTGTGGGGAGACACCAATGCAGATATTGATTCAGATACCTCTTCCATGAAATCATTTGGGTTTGATGGATCTCAGGACACAGATGAAGACATTCCAAAACAGATAGCTACTGCAAAAGGAAAGTGGGTTCTTCACTTGGCTCTAAGTAAAGTTCAAGGAAAAACATACTCAGCCACCATAGTTTTGGTGTCTGACATGTGACAGCATTTTACCTTTACTCCTTTGTATGAAAGTAGCAATGCTGAATGTTAACAGCCTGCTGAATCCCATATGAAGGAAAGTACATTTTGCATCTACTGCAGTATAGTGGTGTGGATGTACCTTTCCTACAAGACACAAGGTTACGGTCTCTTAGCCAATATTGCCACCAAAAGGACACTTTGGACACCTGTTATTTCCTATTTTTCTCTCAGCCCTGAGAAATGCTCAGGTATAGCCATACTGTTTAATCATCTTTCTCCCACAGTTTCCAGAATGATAGACATGCAACCAGGTTGGACTCTCTTCCTAGACTGCATAATTAATCAAGTGGCATACAGGCTGATGGTAGTTTATGTGCCTCAATCTAAATTTGACAGGGTCACTTAGTTTAAAACCTTACAGCCCTATTTGTGTTCATCCAAGATGATAGTCCTTAGAGGTGACATTTATTGCCCTTTTCACCTCTATTTTAGGGAGTTAGACATTGAAGTTGTTTAGTGATTCCTTATGCTTGCAAGCCATTTGTAGAGATTCCCACCTGGTAGACTCCTTTCATGCTCCCTCCCTTCGGTGGTTACCTACCTACAGGGTTACATTGACCACTCATATTGACTATATTTTGTATCCCATAGGTGTACCATCAGGTCAGCAACAGTTTATCCAGTTGGAATTATGGATCACTCCTCCTTAACAGTATATTAGCAACTGATTTTTCACTTCAACCTGGGAAGCCTTGCTGGAGGTTGAACAACACCATCTTGACAGACTCTTCCTTTCCTGATAGCTGGCAGTCACTAATGGTCTCGTTTGATGGTACTGGATTTATACCTGAATGTACTGCATTGGTGGGACTTCACCAAATAATCCATCAGAGCCCTGGCATAGAGTCAACCCAGTCATTAAGCATATCTGCTTACCTGACTTATCTTGTGTTGTGTTATATACTCTAGAAACTGCTTTCCTTACAGGTAGATAGAGGGGTGTCCTTCTCAGCCCAGATTCACTCCGTTTCTGAACATGTGAAATCCATTCAGTATAACAGAGTTCACTCTCTGACGTTTGAATGGTCCTATGGCTCTCAGAGCAAGCACCTGACTGGAACTTGTTTTCTAGTTGCTCTTTTAGAGTGCAGCTTCACCAGATGGCATCCTTGTGTGACCCTACTGGGTGGAATTGTTCACCTAGTGGGATGCAACAGGTGGTGCAAGACTCTTGCACCTGACAGTCGATTACAGAGTTTGCAGCTGGGGACATTGTGCCCCATTTTGGACTCTCTTCTGCTGCCACAAGTCACACAGGTGGAGAATGTCCTCCTTACTCAACCAATAAAGTTATTTGAACTCCTTTCAGCAATTCTAGCCTCTGTAGGATGGATTTCCTGGGAACAGACAAACTTATATCTGAATCATATCAGTTGAGCCTCTTAGTTTTGGCCCCATACTTACCTTTGTGTTTAATTATATTTTGGGTCATTCAATCCTTCACAGGGTCCTTTACTGAAGCCATCCAGATTTTTTGTTTAAATCAGGGGTTTGTCGACTTTTGTCAAATTGGAGACCTAGTATTTGTCTCCTGATTACATATGTGAAGCTATTAACGTATTTTATGTAAAAGATTAGCTCAAATTTTCCCTGCAATCATACACCCCTTACAGTCTTGTTCCATTCCCAATCATAAAATACAGGACAATCTGTTGTTAATTAGGAACTTGATTGTTTCTTATCAGTCTGAACAGATAGGACATTTTCTCTTTGTGTTGGACCAGGCTAAGGCCTTTGATAGAGTCTCCATGATAATCTGTTTCTTGTGCTCCACCGGTACCGATTCTTGGATGTTTTCATCCATGTTGCTCCTGCCCACTCTGCCATTTCATGATATCAATGGAAGGTGAGGCTGCCATATTCGAGTTCAGTGATGAGTCTGCCAAGGCTGTCTGTTAATCCACTTTGTACATACTGACATTGGATCCATAGCTATGAGTTGCGACGGAAGCTCCCCAGATCTCAGGTATCCCCAAGCCCGTCTCACTGCTTTGGTAAAGTTATCAGCATATGCTGATGATGTCTGTCCTTTTATGCATGATGTGGCCTTTGGGGAACATGTTATTGATTTGATTAATGATATAGTTTTACTTACAGGTGCTGGCATAAATTCTTTCAAATGTCAAGTGCTTGGGTTGCATATCGCATGAGGTTCTCCCACCATCTATTAGGAACATAGCAGTGACAATGGAACTGGTTAACACTCTTGGAATATATTTGGTAGTTCAAACTTGCCCACTCTAAATTGGACTCATGCCTTGGACACAGGGGCAGCTTGTGTGGATCTTTGGAAATCCTGGCAATTGTCAAAGAAAAGAGGGTGGATGTGACCAAAACCTTTTGATCCCCATTTTCTTATATTTCAGCACCATATTTCCCATCCCAATTGATTTGGAAACCAGATTATATTGTTTATTTTTACAGTGGTTTGTAAGAGTAGGCTTAACCTGTTTACGTGGAATGTTCTCTATCTCTCCTATGACAAAGGAGGCATTAATATAGTAAATCTGGTGGTTTTCTTTTATAGTATTTTTCCCATAATACAAAACATCCCATGGGCGACAGGTGCCCCATCCCTGAGAGCATGGGTGACACATTGGATTACTGCCCTCATTTCAGAATGGAGTAGACCAAATTTTTTTTCAGACAGGCACACTATTTTCCTGGGTGTTTGTCACCAATGGGGACATTTCTAAATACAGACAGTTATCATGGGATATTATACCAAACCAACATAGGAAAGCTTTTACAAATTATTGATTCTGGTGGATGTACCTGTTATGCCAGGTATCCACTGAGTCCCACACACTGCCTTGATATACCTGAATGATAAATCATTCCTTCCCAATATTGGGATGTAGCCTGGCTGTGTTGCCATGGCAGGTTGAATGCCAAAGGCAATAATATGCACAAGAGTGTCTGAAAGAATGCTGCCAGAGACTGTTGCCAGGACAGTAGTGGAATCCATTCAACACTTGTTTTTGACTATCCATATACCTGGACAGATCCCTATTGGAGTCTGTTACTTATGAATCACTGATTTATGGCTCATTGTCTAGCCACACCCTGTGCATGATCCTTCCATGGTGGGTCTGATTTTTCTTGCCTTGCAGTTATGATTTGGAGAGTTTGTTGTAAATATGTCTTGCAACAACAGGTGTTGGATCACCCCTCCCCCACCTTTAACGATAGTGGTATATGACTTTGTTGACAGTGTGCAGTAGAAAGAACATGTCTTTTCCCACAACAGCATGGATCTGCTGTTGGAAACACTAATCCGTGAGGCTCTTTTTTGAGGGCCTTGTCCATGCCACACTATTACTACTACATTTCAGACTGGGATGACTTGTAATTGGTTTTGCAATCTAATTTCTTTGACCTTTATCTTTTATGTCAGGTGCCTCTGTTGTCCCCTTGTCTACATTATGTTTACGGGACATGGTGGTGGATTTGGTTACATATTGTTTTCCTCTCATGTTGTATTCTTTCATACTGCTAGATTTGTTTTCTTTAGCATTGCCTGTTATGTGTGTCATTCACCTTTGATTTTTCTTTAACAATCTATTCCCTGTTCTTGGTTTTAACTTGTTTCATGGGGTAATGCAATGTGTTTCATTATTTTCTCCTGTGTACTTGTGATATGACAGTAATGTATCATTATTACTTGATTTTTAATAAACATTTACCCTACTCTTTTTGAGAAGTACCATGGGACCTTAACATCCACTTGAGCTACTGCTAGAACAGGGCAGATGGGACTCTAGTTTAAGGTCTTATCCAAAAGACAGCACCTTAAGAGTGCAGCACACATCTGATGCTACACCACAGTGTCAGTACTGGGATTTTACCCAAGTGCCTGGTGTGGGATAGAACCCACAGCCTTCTGAACTTCCAGCCTCTCAGAAGTGAGGTGTGCAACCTGCTGAGCCACTGACACTGCAACTATTTGCAACCATTCAACTGATTTGCATGAAATTTTGCATGCACAATTTCATGGGTAGACCTCTTGGTGTGTCTCATTTTGTTTGAGCTGAATATACAGTTTTTGAGATGTGATAGTGAACAAAGTGAATTTTTCAGGTTTCTTTCCTTTGGCTTGAATGGGATTTCTTTTGAATTTGGCTACTGCCCAGATCATTTGGAATTTGGGATTGAAATTTTCAGGGTAGAATGGGTCTGGGCCACAGATGTGTCTTTTGCTTGTTTGGTGAAAAATATTACTCCATTCCAAATTTTATTTAATTTTAAAATTGTTATAAATTGGTTCTATGCATGCTCAGTAAGCTCAACAAAATAGCTGTATGAAATGAAAAATGAATCTTGTTTCATTTCTGATATCATCCTTCTTCATGAATGAAAAATTATTTTTTGTTTAGGTGCCATCATGTTTTACATTTTTCAAACAGTTCAGATTTGAAAAGCCATAAAAATTACATTTTGGGATGTGACCAATACATGTACCTTGCTTATAGAGTCCCCTTTAGCTGGATTATGCACTTAACTTTTTAAGAAATGCTCCTAAATGTGCATTTTTTAAAAATACATCTTTTCATATTGCATGATAAGAAAAAGATTATTTTTCGATCACGAGTGACAAAAAAAGAAGAACCACAAAAGAATAATAGACTGATTGTGATTGTGTGGCTGATGTCAGTTGTTATATCATTTCCCTTCTCATTTCCATGGACAGGGACCCTACACTTGATGCTCCTTCACAATGTGAATTAAATGATGAGACCGACTAAATCCTTTTGTCTTTCATAGGGTCCTTCTTTACCATGCATTACTAAGGTTCTGGTGTGCATCCCGCCGTTTACCCCTAAGCGACATTTCACCAGCGGGGTCCCCACAGTGACTAAGCGCTGCCTAGCCATGGTGGGAGACCTGCTGGAACCACTGCTCTGTCTGTCGGGGTAATGCACCTCCTCAATCAGCTCTGACTGGAGTTGAGACTCCTTAAGTGTGAGGGTGCTGGGGGCACAGCCCCACATGGGTGTTCGGGGAGCCAAGTCCCTTGAAGAAAACAAAGACAGCAATAGCAAACCAGCAGCTGACTGCAGAATGCGGTCAACCTGCCAGTGTCGCTGATGGGGCGTTCAACAGAATTTCTGTTGGACTCCTGTCATGGATCCCATCCAGATATACCAAGTAGCAAAACACAGGACAAGGACCCTGTCAAAGAAAGGTCTTGGGGCTGTTGGCTCCTCTCAAACTGAAAATGTACAGAGAGGGGCACCGATCTAAAGATAAATGAAAAGAAAGAAAGAAAATGGAACTTCTCCTTAGTGCCCAATGACCCCAAGGCAGTAGAGCTGGAATAAATTGATATGGATGAAAGCAGCACCTCAGATGGGAAAAGGAGGAAGAGCTTGGCTGGGAAGAGAACACCAGATCGAAAGAGTTAGAAAGAACAGCAGAGTGAATTTCTTCTCCAAGCAATTAAGCTGGTTGTCTGGATCCAGCAGCAAGTCCATCGAGCTGTTCTCCATGAGAAAAGTGAAAGAACACCATTTCTAGAAAGTCATCCAGACCAGAGAGAAGTGATTTAATTTTGTCCTAGCTGTGGTGATGGTATTTTTGTGCTGTGCTGGTTCCACTTCTTTTCAGTTACAGTTTGCACAGGATTTGCAGGGATGCTTGCATAATCCAGAAACAGTATTTAAATTATTTCTTCTGGATTGGATATTGTAATAGTTCACAGAGTTCTATAAATTACATCAATCTCAACAAAAGACTTCAGAAGAACTTTAAAAAAATACTTTGTAAGAGAAAGAAAATAATTTTCTGAACTCTACATTATATTTTAGCCCCTCCACATGATTATAGAATGTTCAATATTGGTGGGATAATTCAAGCATATGGGTGATTAATACAATGCCAAGAACCATTTACACTTTTACGTTGTAAACAATGTCCACTCCTTGTGTGTTATAATGGCTCTACAATTTATACATTTATTAAACAATGTGCAGTAGGTCTCTTCCAACATGTATGATTTCTCTAAAATAGCACAGAAAATTCAGGAAATATCTGACCATATGTTGTGCTGTGACTGTAGGTTCAGTAATATTTGGGAATACAAAATATTCAGAAGCACATGTATGTGCTCTATATGTTTAAAACAGATTTTTTCAAAATTTAAATTTAAAATATACTTATGTGCTCAAATAGCAAGGCAAGGCAAGTTTATTTAAAAGAATCCAATCCCGGAGGCTCTGAGGTGCCAGTACAAACCTTAAAAACATTATACAAACATTCAAATAAGATTAAAAAAAAAAAACACAAACAATAAATAAATCATATTCTAAACATCAAATGCTTGTGAAAATAGTAGTGTCTTCCTCTCAAATCCTCTCAAGAAGAAAAAGGTTTTATTAAGGTAAAAAGAAATGTGAAGAACTATCATTGAATGCATTCAGCCCAGTTGCATATACAGTATGCATTGTTGTTTTTGTCTGCCATGGCTTAAGACACATGTGGCACCTTTTGTCTGATTCGTTGTACAAGCATCTGATTCTTGCAGCCACACTCACCTACCCCTTGGCTGTTCATGCTATTTAACTAACATGCTCCTGACATAATTAAAATGTCAGTATAAACTTATAGCATTTTATAAAGATTAAACAATGGATATTTTAAAGATGTACCCCTAGATGAAAAGCCTAAAGTGATAAACTATTTATTGTTTGAATACAGTTTTAACAGTTTACAATGAATTCATGATGAGGATTTGAGTGCTCTTTCCTCTTTTTTCAACTTCACCAATATTCAAAGCATTCCTAATCATATCTGTAATAAAATAAACAAAATATGTAATTACATTGCTATATCTTATATTATTTTTAAGAACATTCTATTTATTTTAGGATGTACAGTACAGTAGATGTATTCAGAGATTAGAGATCCTTGAAATGTAACATTAGTAAACCCACAAATCAATCAGACATGAATTAAATAAAATTGTTGGGCAGTCCACGGGTTACATCTGGCTGCAAGAGACATTTGTTATATTGGCAAAACATTTTAATGAGGTTCTGCCCTTTCTATGTTAATGCATTTAATATATCTTTGACATTAAAAGATATTGAAATGCAGACAATTTTGATGTTGATAAATTCTGAGGGCTTATTAAATGATTTCGTAGATTCATAGATATTTGTTGGCAGAAAGGACCATCTTAGCCCATCAAATCTGTGAAGCCCACCTTCATTGCCCCCAGCCAAACACTTGTGTCTGTCCCATGCCCTTTTGAAGCCCTTTCACTGTTCCTGCCCCACCACTTCCTCTGGCAGACTGTTCCAGGGTTCCATCACCCTGTCCATGAAATAATGTCCCTCTCATTTCCTTAAACCTTCCCTCCACCTCAGTCCATGCCATCTACTTTTAGTGCCTACCTTCCTGTGAATAAGTTCCCTCCCTTATTTATCCCTTCACGTACTTGAATGTTTCTATCATGTCCCCCATTTCCTTAGGGTTTCCAGCAGGTACAAATCCAACACCCCTCAACCTCTCTTCATATGGCTTCCCACTCTAACCCATACACCATTTTGGTGGCCTCCTCTGAACCTTCTCCATGCTGTTGATGTCCTTTAGAAGGTGAGACCCCATACTCCAGATGGGGCCTCATCTATAGACTTGTAGATTGGCATCAGCTCCTCCCGCTTTCTGCTAGTTATCCCTCTCCCTATACATGCTAGCATTCTGTTCACTTTGCCCACTGATTTTCTGCATTGGGTCCCTACTTTAAGGTGATCTATAATTATGTTCCTAGATCCTTCTCCACTTAATTGCTTTCACTTCCTCCCGCTCCCCAGTTTTTGGGTTGTGGGTTATTTTGCCCCATGTGCATCACTGTGCATTTTTTCATTGAATTTTAGCTCGCCATGTTTCTGACCACCTTCCAACAATGTAGATCCTCCCTCATAGCCTCCACTCCTGGGTGTCCATCCTATTACAGATCTTGTATCATCTGCAAAAAGGCAGACCTTCCCCTGCAGCCCTCTACTATGTTGCTGATGTACATGTTAAACAGGATTGGCCCCAGCACTGACCCCCTGAGGTAGCCCAATTGTCACCCATACCTCCCCCAGAATGCACCCCCAGCTTCTACCCATCAGCCAGTTCATCACCCACCTTGTTATTTTTTGTCCCAACCCCAAGCTCTCCAGTTTGTTAACCAATCTCCTGTGGGTTATGGTCTCAAAGGCCTTCCTGAAGTACAGATAGGCCATGTCCACTGCCCCCACCAATTAACCAGCCCTCATCACCCAATCAAAGTACTCGATCAGGTTCAGCTGACATGACCGCCCCATGTGAAGAATGTTGATGGATGTCCTGCAGCCCACTCTCCTCCAGGTATCTAACCACCCTTTCTTGAATATCACCTCCATCACCTTACCCACCACTGATATGAGGCTGATGACACAAGGTCATGATATCACACATAGTAACAGCTCAGCAAATAATCTCTCAGGCAAATGCCGCCTGCACAAAAATGTTGCTCTAAACACCAACTATCACAGAAATGCCATCCACTAATTCAAACAATAGGGTGACAGAACAGCTCTTCTTGTTTTCTGGGGCTACACCCCCCGACATGTGGGCTTTACTCAATATCCCTGGAATGATTATAATCAACTCTGAGGGGTGTGGATCTCAGGGATATGTTGCAACATGGGAGGGGAAACTTTGTTTCTCAGTGAAAGAGAAAATGAAATGTCAGGAGACAGGGAATCAAGCCCTGATCTGTTGCTCATCACCACTGCATGGTCTAGTGCCTTAACCACTCTGCCATGGCAATGGTTTGACAAGGCCCCAGACCTGCAGCCTCTTCATCACATCCTCATTCCTCCGTTGACAGTGACAGGGGTAGCGGTTGTTTCGCATCGGCATATACCCCTATTGAACTGAAAGGATCTGAGCTTACACAATGTTGTTGTTCTTGTGCTGTTCTTGTTAGGTTTTTATTCACCTGGCACCGAGACTGACCAGGCGAGCATTGCTTGTTCTCCTCCCTGCTGCCACTTTTGTGAAGTGGCACCACATCTGCTCTCTTCCAGTCCTCTGGCACCCACCCTGTATATAGGGACAAGTTGTACAGCATCGCCAGTGGTGCTACAAGCTCCTGCCTTAGTCCCTGGAACACCCTAGGATGCAGGCTGTCCAGACCCATAGCCCTGTCTACCCTCAGCTTACCCACCCTCCATTACCCTGTCCTCACTGATTGGGCAAGGATCTACTGCATCCACCCTTCCTTCCCCAACACTGGTCCCCTTCCATCTCCTCTAACATGAAGACCAAGCTGAAGTACCTATTTAGCACCTCTGCCTTCTCTTGGTTCCTCTACTGTTTCTCCCCCTCTCCTTTACCTCACTGTCTCCTGCCTTGATCTCCACTTCTCCCTATATACACCGAAAAAGTATTTTCACCTCTTTGATCTGTTGAGCAATTTCTCCTCCTTGGCTACTTCTTCACCTTTCTAACCTCTTCCCACCACCCTCAGCTCTCCTGTAAGTTTCCTGTCTCCTTCCCTTGAGCCGCTTATATTCTCTGAAAACCCTTCTTTCTCCCCTATTGCCAGTCTCACTTCCTGTTGAAACAAAGTGGCCTTCTTCATCTTCTGCCCTTTCTTACCTTCCTTATACAGCCTCTGTGGCTTTTAGTATCCCCTCTTGATCTCATTCCATAGGACCTCCACCCCACATATCCTCTCCTTCCTCCATTTCATCTAAGAATATCTCCCTCATTCTGTGAAAATCTACTTGAAGTCCAGGACTCCATGATGGTTCAACTCTTCACACCGTACTCTAACCCTGGAAGCCCACTGTGCTGCGGTCACTTGCTCAGGCTGATCCCCACTCGCCACTCCCCTCCACACTATCCCCATTGGTGAGGACCATGTTAAGTATGTTATCCTCCTGGTGGACTCCTGGTCAGCTGCTGCAGGAAGACTCCTGGAGGGATTTCAGAGCCCTTTGCTTCTGATGACCCAGCTGATGGGATATCCCAGTCTATATCTGGGAGGTTAAGGTCACCCAACAGCAGGATCTCTTCCTAAGCACCATCTTTGAACTACCCATAGTATCTGTATGTCCACTTCCTCACTCTGCATTGGAGGTTTGTAGACCACTCCCATTCCTTATTGATGCGTTGTCTGCCTCTCTATTGTGACCCTAGATTTCTGCTCCCCTTGCTTCTTGCCCTTCTGTAGCTTTAATGTCTTTCCTGATGTACAGCGCAACTCCCTTCCTGCCAGCCCTATCCTTCCTGGAATAACCTGTACCCCGGGACCCCTACTTCCTAGGTCTGGTGCTCAGACCACCAGGTCTCCATTATGGCTAGAATATCCAGGCCTCCCCTCTATCATTGCTTCTAAGTTCACCATCTTGTTCCTTAGGTTCTTGCATTTTTGCAAAGTCCTTTCCATCATATACCACCCTCTCTCACCAACCTCCCTTCCATGTCTGTTCTCTACCCTGCTCCCTGTGTGGGGAGTGCTAGCTAGTTTGTTTTCCTCCTGCTGAGCTCTCACCCAGCCTAGTCCTGTACTCACAATTACCAGTTTAAACCTCCCAAGACCTTATCAATGTACCTTGTAGTCCCCCTCAAAACCCTTGTACCCTCTCACTCAGATACAGCCTATCTTTCCAGTATAAGTACTTGTGCTTCCATGTGTCCCCCATTCTCCTATGTAGGCAAACTCTTCCTGTCTGCACCATTCCCAGAGCCATTTGTTGAACTCCTTGATTCTTCACTGCCTAGCAGTGCTGGCACAGGGACTGGCAAGACCTTACTAAATATTCTAAACTGTTCATTCCAGATTAAAAAAATCTTTTATGTACAGATACTGTGTCCATTACAACCTCATATTTCCTGTAGCAAGAAATATATATATTTTGATTCATTACAGGTTTTATCCACCAGTTTGAATATGTTTTTTCTAGCTAACGTTCCAAGAAAAGTGTAGTCGGAACTGTATTCACATTTTAAACAACCAAGGCATGATTAATATAGCAAATGTTATAGGAGAGATTAGTAGTCCATAGCATCTTGCTCACTACATGGGTGTGCAGATGCTCTGTGAACTGTGACTGCAATGGGGGTGGAGGACGCTTAGGTATTGCAAGGGGTGGACAGCCTGATGCCTTGCAGCATAACAGAAGTAATCACCTTTTCTTTAGATTATTTTGAGGGATTGCCACAGACACTGGTTTGCAACAAAGATGTAAACACACTGTAAAGGATGGGGCAGAAGGAGAGGGATGGACAGCTAGGCTAACTCCGTTATTTTATTAGGTGGGAGAGAAATCATAAAGGCTAACACCTGGCTCTGGGGACTGGGTAACTCCATAATTTTTTGAAGTGAGCAGCTGACCTCTTTGATTGGTTTCTCTATTTGGCCATTTTTCAGGTTATGTAAGGTATGTTTTGTTAGCCTTGGTGCTTATTATAACATGATACTGGACTCAGATAAGCTTGAAATGGAACAACAGTGGTTGTTGAAACTGATCCGTTACATGTGTTACAACTGGAACTGCCAGCACTGATTCCGCTTCTTGATCGTATTGCACATGTAAATACAGTATAGGATTGGTTCCAGCAATTGTCTCACACCATTTTCAACCCCATCAGGTCCAGTATCCAGTAACTATTATAATAAGAGTAATAAAGATATTATTCAGACCATTTTCAAGCTGACTAGGGTCTTATATCCGATTTGGAGGGGTTTAAAATATAACAAGTGTGTTTTGACATCAGTGGAGGATTTTTGAACACTTTGTAAAATATTTTTCCTGTTTAACTTCTCCGAATTTCTTACCCATGTATATCTTTCCTAGAGAGTTATAATGGGATAGCTGTAGTGACATCATTACTGGGGTATTCAAAAATGTAGCTTCCATGTGAGATTGTGAAAGTAATAGTTCTAATGCACCCCATTCAAGTGTCACATGTGGCATACCTCCCTGCTTTCTTGGTGCTCTCCCAAATGCACTTTGATCTGACAGTATGTCAGTAAGTGTACATCTGGCAGTTTCTATTGTCTTTTTTTGGTTGAACAAAGGACTTAATTTGCCCTTTTGCATAAATGTCAAAGTGGCATTATTCCATCTATCATCTCCTTGTAGCCCACTTAATGGGCTGGGCAGCTAAGCTAAGCAGCTGCCATAGTAAGCAAAGACACCACAAGGGAGCTGTGGGTTGGGCTCTAATAACACCCTCTATCAGAGCATTATAGGCAATGTGTTGTCAACAACTATTCAAGTTGTCTATTGTACTTTAGAAAGTGGGACATTAGCTGCAAAAAAGGGCATGTTTAAGCATGAAAGAGAAGTCTCATGTTTGTTATAGTAGTAACTGTATTGTGCAGAAAAGAAAATAGTTAATTTGAAAATGAAACATGAAAACATAGAAACAAAGAATGTAATGGCAGAAAAAGGCCAACTGGTAATGTGTGGACCAGGGAAGACAGAATCCTCACGGGAACATGAGCAGGGAAATGGAAGTATAGGGAAAGGGTAGAAGGTAGTCCTAGAATGCCAGGAGCTTGGGCACAAAATGCCTGAGCTCCAGATGATGTTAACTGAGGGATAGGTGGATGTGGCAGCTGTAACTGAGACCTGGGCCACCACAGGGCATGACTGGGACTTGAACCTGGAGGGTTACACCATGTTCAGGAAGGAGGGGGAGGGAAGGGAGGAGGGATAGCAATAATAGTGAAAACTGCATTGCCATAGGAGGAGTGGGGGAGGCGGAGGAACTGTGGAGGCGCTTTGGGTCACCTTGATAACAAGGGAGGCAAGAGAGTAAAATAGGAGTGTGTATAGACCCCTGTGCTGGAGGAGGAGCTGGAGGAGAGTCTAATGGCAGATGTTGGGAGACACTGCAGATTGGGAAGGGAAGGGTGGTGGTGTTGGGGACTTAAACATGCCAGGAACGGACTTGGAGACTATGACATCCTCAGTGGCCAGGGAAAAGAGGTTGTTGAATTCCTTTCAGGACACATTCCTAACTCAGCAGGAGGGGAACTGACCAGGGAGGAGCAGATACTGGATGTGGTCTGGCAGACAGTGACCAGATTGTGGGCCTGGAGGTAAGGGACCCATGTGGCAGGGAGGCGACTATACCACGGTCTGGTTCTGCCTGAACCTAGGAGGAGCAGAAGGCTGCACAAAGATGGAGGTAACTGACTCAGGGGCGATTTCAAGGAAATGGGAAGGATCCTTTAGGAGCACTTGGATGTGATCGGGCCAGACATGGACACTGACAGTAGGTGGAAATCATCAGAGGGGTGCAGGATGCTACCAGCACCTGTGCAAGAGTAAGACAAAATGCTGTAGGGCCCAAAACCCTGCTGGTGGACCAGGGAGGTTCAGAAGGTGGTGAGGGAAAGAAGACAGCCTATAGGCAATTCAAGTGCTCAAGGAGTGAAAGGGACCGAGGGAGTATGAGCTGATGGCCAGAAGGGCCACTAGGTCATGACAGTGGCTAAGGCAAGGAAGGAGCAGAACCTGGCTAGGGAAATTAGGAGAGGGAACAAGGGTTCTTTAGATACATTGGGGAAAACAAAGGGTGAAGGGCAGATTAGCAGGATTAAAACAGGGAGGGATGGGTACAAGACTGGGGAGCAGGCTGAGGTACTAAATGAGTGCTTCACCTCAGTTTTCACCAAGAAAATGGAGGGGCTCATCATACATGGGAGGAGATGGTGAAACTGAGGAGGGGGACCCTTACCGATCAGCGGGTCTGGGTAGGGGGCATCACTGGCAGATGGGGAAGGCAAAGCAGGAGGACAAGGTAGCAGATGTGAAAATCATGGCAGAGAGTGTGAGGAAGCCCTCAGGTCCCTTAAGACAGAGAAAGCACCAGGGCCAGATAAATTACATCCCAGAGTGCTGAAGGAACTAGGATGTCCATGCTGAAACCCCTGGCAGAGCTCTTCAGCATCTCTCTGAGGACATGGTGGGTGCTCCAGGACTGGAAGGTGGTGCATAGTGCCTATCCACAAGGGGGATCAAGGGAGGTGGCAGAGAACTACAGGTCTGGCCAGCCTGACATCAGTGGTGGGCAAGGAGATGGATGGCATTGTCAAGGAGAGACTAGGGAAGGACCTGGAAAAGTTGGGGTGCCTTGACGATAGACAACATGGATTTGTCCAAGGGAAATCGTGTCAGACAAACTTTGTGGAGTTCTATGGCTGGGTGACGAGTGCCTTGGACCTAGGTAGACCAGTGGACGTTCTCTTTCTTGACTTCAGCAAGGCATTTGACTCTGTTCCTCACAGGGCCTGTTGGATAATCTGGGAGAAATGGGGTGGGGAACCAGATCATCAGATGGATAGGAAATTGGTTCCAGAACCAGACCCAGAGGGTCATGGTTGGCGGGATAGTCTCATCCCCAAGGAGGTCAATAGTGGAGTCCCCAGGAATTGATCCTGGGCCCCTCCTGCTCAACGCCCACATCTCTGACATAAGGAAGGGTATCAGGAGTGAGATGAGTCTCTTTGTGGATGACTCAAAACTGGGGCAGTGGTGGATGGGGAGAATGGGAGGTGGCCCCACAGGGACCTAGATGCTCTGGAAAGTTGGCCTAGAAAGCAGAAGCTGAGGTTCAATGCAGGGAAATGCAAGGTACTGCACATGGGAGCCAGAAACCTGGGCCAAGTGTACACCCTCTGGGGGAGGGATGCTACAAGTCTAGATGGCTAAGATGGACCTGGGGGTGGTGGTGGTGGATGTCATGATGAACAGCTCGGAGACTTGTAGGAGGCAGCAGCAAGGCCAACAGGATGCTTGGATGCATCACTAGGGGTGCACCTTCAGAAGGAGGGAAGTGATACTCCACTGTACAACTGCTTGGTAAGGCCGCACCTCAGTACTGCTTGCAGTTTTGGAGGCCACAATTAAAGAGGGACATTGAACTCCTGGAGAGGGTCCAGAGGAGGGAAACCAATATGATTTGGGGGCTAGGGATAGGACCTATGGGGAGAGGCTCAAGAGCTGAACATGTACACATTGGAAGAGAGAGGGACTGGGGGATATGATAGAGGTCTTCAGGTACATGAAGGGGGTAAACAGGGGAGGAGCAGTCAGGGTGCTCTGAAGGAAGGGGGGAAACTAGAGGTATAGGTGGAAGCTGGAGGGGAGATTCAGGGAGAGAGGAGGAGGAGCTACTTCACTGAGAGGGTGGAGGAGCCATGGAATGTGCTGCCCAGCGGGCTGGTGGAGGCAGAAACTGTGGAGGGGTTCAAGAGGGGTGGGACAAGTACAGGGATGGGTTCTGGAAGCAAAACCAAGTGCAGTGAGAATATCTGGGACTGGGAAGGAGAAGCCAGAGAGGAGAGGGGTAGGTAGCAAGGTCAGCTCCCAGGGTGGGGCTAACCAAACGAGCAGACACGAAAGACTGTTAGGCCTATTCTGCTGGTATTTTAGTATGTTAGTATGTTAGATAGGGCCCTGGGCCCACCCAGTCTGCCCTTTTCATGTTTTTTTCACTGCAGACCTCACTTTAACAATGGCACGATCTCTCCCTTCTTCATCCCTACAATACCCTCCTTTTTACCCTACAATTCCCTTGTGTCTGTTCCAGGCATTTTGAACCCTTCCACCCTTTTGATCCCACAATCTCCATTTGGAGGCTATTCCAGGAATTCACCACCCATTCTGTATAAAAGTACTTTGTCACATCCCTCCTGAATTTACTCCCCACCAGCTTCATAGCATGCCCTTTTGTTCTAGACCCCTTTTTCTGTACCTTATTAATCCCTGATAGGTAATTAAACATCTCTATCACATCCCTCTCCCTCCTCGACTCCAGGGTATACATGTTTAGCTCATTAAGCCTCTCCTCATAAGGTTTTTAATGCAGACCCTGCACCATTTTGGTGGCCATCCTCTGACAGCCTCCACTCTGTCTATGTCCTTCCTGAGGTGTTGTCTCCAGAACTGGACACAGTGCTCTAGGTGTGGTCTCACCAGCGATCTATACAGGGGCAGTAATACCTCCTTCTTCCTGCTGGCAATATCTCTTCTTATGCACCCCAGCATCCCACTCACCCTACTGACCACCTTGTCACACTGCCTGGCCACCTTCAGGTCATCCGATATGAGATTACCCCTAGGTCTCTTTCCGTTTTTCTTTGTTGGTATCATTCTACCCATTTTGCACTCCGGCTCCTGAGTTACTATAGTAGAAGTGTATTATTTTGCACTTTTTGCATTAAAACCCAGCTGCCATACCACTGACCACTCCTCCAGTCTTTTCAGGTCCTAGCTATCCTCTCCATCCCCCCAAGGAGTGTCCACTCTTTTGCAGATCTTGGTGTCACTGGCAAAGAGTTAGACCTTTCCTTTCAGTTCCTCTGCTATATCACTTATGAAGACATTGAAGAGGATCAGCCCCAGCAATGATCCCTGAGGTACTCTGCTGGTCAACCCCCTTCCTGGAGTGAACTATGTTTACCTTTACTCTCTGTGTTCTGTCCACTAACCAGTTTCATACCCAGGTTACTACATCATTATCCATCCTACGCCCTTCAACTTGTTTACCAATCTCAAACATAGAAACATAGACTTTGACAGCAGATAAGGACTGCTTGGTCCACCCTGTCTGCCCATTTCCTGACTTATTGGATAGGCAACAGATCCTAGTTAACCAACAGCCTACTTCCTCCTACCACCTCAGAATTTCCTTATGTCTGTCCCATGTATTCTTAAATTCCCCACTATTTTTGACCCATAACCTCCTCAGGAAGGCCATTCCATGCGTCGACCACCCTCTCCATGAAAAAATACTTCCTCAAGTTGCCCAGAGCCATCACCCCTCTATCTTCAAATTGTGCCCTCTTGTTCTTGCACACCTCTTTTTCTGAAAGATGCTACCCTCCTGGACTTTGTTGATTCTCCTATAAGGAACAGTGTTGAAACAATATAAATGTTAACTACTATGCTGATATGCTGTTAAACATTTTGTAACTGCTAAATATGCTGTTAATGGATCTCTAAAAGGCCAGTTGTATGTAAATCAGCTTAATTAAGTTGCAGTGACAGAGTATGTATCACCTACACTAGTCACAGTCAGTTAACACCTTTGGCATCTTTGATGCAGCAGTATTTGTTAGCCACCATGTAATTTTTAGCAAAAATGGTGTTCTGGAAAAAATTCAATATACACATTTTTTTTTATTTTGCTTTCTTTCATTCCTGGACTTAGCTATGGGATTTTGAAGTTTTAAGAAATCCCACACCTGTGACATGCCCACCATGAAAAAATTAAATATCTTGGTACAGTGATGTGCAGTGCACCATCCAAAAAATGTAGAGCATGATCCTAATACATCTATAGTAAGGATTTAGTATGAACTTTTAACAGGTAACCTCAATGGAAGAGTTTTAAAATTCTTAGTGGCATGAGTCATTAAATACAAATTAGCTATATAAGGTTCCATGTCATAAAAGT
Organism: Neoceratodus forsteri; assembly: GCA_016271365.2. NCBI lineage: Eukaryota > Metazoa > Chordata > Ceratodontiformes > Ceratodontidae > Neoceratodus > Neoceratodus forsteri. Next base: position 425,621,297 of record CM057451.1, read on the forward strand.
GATGACAAAACAGAAATCGCCATTACAGTGACTATACTTCACCGAAAAGCAAAACAGCAATGTACAGTAGTTGGCAACACCACATCCAGCAACTTAAACACATTTATGTGAGAGGCTGCACCACCCCACACACACACACACCCGTGAGAGCTTTTCCCCCACCCCACCTGGAATTAGATTACTAATTCCAGGGGTGCACTAGGAGAGGGAAACCATCCCCAAAAACAAAAATTACAGCCACCGAATAAAAGTGTTCCTGGTCCCCAGCCCAGACCCAGTGCCTGCTCCACCGAAGCTAGCAACCCTCACCACCATACCACATGGCTAGCTTGGCAGTGCAAGCCACACTACCCACACAAACCCTCTATCCTCTCCCTCCCTTCCAGTGGCCGTCATAACCTCCCTCACTCATCTCTACCCTCACTGTTGCATTCTGTTCCTAACCTTATGGGGTAGCTCATATGCACAGCACTGCAAATGAGTTGTTCATTTACAATAGCTATTATCACTGGATACCACTATTCAAAGGGTTTTAGAAATATCTGAGAAAATTTAAAATACAATGAGGATTACTGTAAGGAAGCGGAAAGCATTTTAGTTCAAAAATTATGTTATAAAAATTTTTGCAGACTAGCGAATACTGCTGTTTTAAGTGCAGACTGAGGCTTTGGTTAATAGTGGTGATTGCTGAGCTCAGGCCCATCTGTGCTGCTGCTTTTTCAAGTTAGCTGGCTGCATATTCATGGACTTGGGGAGAGAGAGAATGAGAATTGAGATGTATTGTGAGAGTTGTCTACTAAAGGCTGGAAGAACTAACAGAGATACTGAAAGAAAGGGAGAGTAGGTGCAAGTGAGAACTTCTGAAAGACAATATTACTGATAGAGAAATTTTGAGTTTTATATGTGTCAGCTGTGGGTCTGATGTAGTTATATTGTTTGTGTCCTGAGGTTTGATTGACAGATTAGTGTAAAAAAGTACATCAGAGTGGGAATGTTTTATTTATTTATTTAAGATTCAGATTAATACCTTTGAGCCAGAGGCACATATACAAATGTTCCAAGTCAGGTGACACAATACAGAGTCATTGAGTTACATCAGTGAAAACATTGTACAGAGAGTGGAACAAGGGTGACACTAGACAACAATAAACATATGAAAGTGAAACAGTTGGTGGCTACATAACAAAAATACAGGTTACTAAGTGCAATGAACTGGTTTCTAAGTGCAATTGGGCAGAAACAGGCAAAGTGCTTAGAGTGCATAGCAAAGCAAACACTTGTCTGTAGTAGTGAGGAATTGCCACATAGGGAATCTTAGGCCCCATCCACACTACACTGCTTGCGTCCGATACACGGATGCAATCCGTTCCTGACCACGGAGGCGGTGCAGTGCGTCCACACCCAGCGGTGTCCGTTATGGACCGCACTGCCGATCCACACATCGGATCCGGCTATCATTACAGCGGTGCCCGATCCACAATGACAGCTTGCGCTGTGCTTTGTGCTGTGCAGGGACCGTTACTGGCAGTCCACACTACCACTGGTAATGGTCCCAGGGTGGGAGCAGTTTCATAACGATTGTGGAAACCACCTCATGGGTGGTTTCCCTACAACGTTACAAACACCTCCTGTAACATTACCAGTGTAAACGCACGCTGTTACGGTGTGGTTTACACCTCTGTAACGTTACAGAAGGGTTTTCAGGCTGCAGTGTGGACAGGGCCAGAGGGTCTAGACAGATCCAGGACAAGGATGATATTAGTAGAGGATGGTGCAGCCAGGAAGGCATTGTCAGGCGAGGGGGTGGGAGAAGGGTTAGGGGCAGCTGTTCAGGACAGTATGGGTGCTGGCAAATGTGGAAGGTTCTCCGGTGACATTGATAAGGGCTAACAGTTGCAGGTGGTCTCACGTGCCAGCAGGTTGCGGAATCCGGATTTGAAATGGCTGATTTTGCTGGACCCAAGGAGTTCAGTAGGTAGGTCATTAAGCCATTTAGGGCCCCTGTAGGAGAGGAATCTTTTTCGAGTGTGGTATGCTTAAAGGCAATAGGAACACTCCTATGGTAGCACTTCTGGTGCTCACAGTTGGTTGGGTGTAGCTGTATAGTCTGGAGGTGGACTCAGGCATAAGGCCAAGCAATGCTTTTTTCCCCAAGTAGACAAGCCTGGGATTTGATTCTGTGATGGAGGGAAGCTAACGGTGCCCGAATATAAAGTGCATGTATGCATCTGATAAGCAGCACCTAGGACCAGGTGGCAGGCCCTGTTGAGGAGGGTTATGATCCCTTCAGGGCAGTGTCATAGCCAGCACCATAGATCACTAGACCATAGTCAATGGTAGATAACACAGAGCTGCATGCAGCCAGTTTAAGACCTCCAGGGGCATAGAGTGTTTACGTCGGTAGAGAACTCCCAGTTTGGTGTTAGCTTTTTGACAAAAAGTTAAATGTGTGCTGTGAAAGACAGTGTGTCATCAAGGTATACTCCAAGATATTTAAAGGTGCTGACCGCTCTAGTAGCTCACCTTTTGACTTGTTATTTGTAGGGGCCATGCTTTTTCCTGTTTTGTGGCACCGTGAAAAGCATACACTTGTTTTTTGTAGTTGTGTAACAGTTTATGATGGGAGAACCAGGATTCTAGCCATTTAAAACTGGCCTGTAGGTCAGTGGTTATAGTGGTGATGTCCCTACCAGATGCAGAAATGACCGCATCATCAGCATAAAGCACAATGTTTGCTGGGCAGGCAACAGGTAGTGAGTTTATAAATAGACTAAAGAAGTGGACCCAGTATGGAGCCTTGGGGACTCCAAGGCTGACCTCCTAGGCTCAGAGAGAATGCAAAGAATCTTCACACATTGTGTTCTACAGGAGAGGTAGCTTTGAACTAGGTAACAGTGCTAGATGAATGGCCTATGCAGAGGAGACACTGTAGTAGGAGTTGGTGGTTAATGGTGTCAAATGCCTTGGTGAGGTCAATGAATATAGATCCTACTGCCCTTCCATTATCCAGAGCTTCATAGGGTCTCTGTAGTGTAGTCTATCAGGGCTGTTTGGGTGGAGTGATGTTTACGGAAACTGTGTTGCTGCGTACTTAGCAGGTGATTAGTTGATATTTAAGTGTTAATATTGTTTTTGGATAGTATGGATGGTTTTATTGTAGGTTTTAATATGTGATGCTCTTATGTATTTATTGTAGTTATATGTTTTATATGATATTTTATATTGTGTTTTTGACTTGTAAAGCGCTTTGAAATCTTGAAAAGCGCTTGAAAAATAAAGTTATTATTATTATTATTATTATTTGTATTTCTCTTAATCCTCAGTAAGTTTATCAGATACTGCATGTTCAGGGCTTTGGAGAGAGGTGGTAAACTGGAGATTGGCGATCATTATAGAGGCAAGTTTGGTCTCCACTTTTGTGGACGCGTGACATGTACTGCCTTACACTGGTCTCTGAATATGCCCATTCGTAGGAATGTGTTAAAGATTTTTGTAAGTGGACAAGCTAGCTCATTTAGTGTTAGGGCTACTAGCTTCATGTCGATGATGTCACTCCCCATCTTGGTCTTGCCTAGTACCCTGCATGTACCATTTGGTCTCAGCCTTGGAGATGTGTCTGAAATAGAAAGGCGGTGAGCCACTGGGTGTAGTAGGAGGCAGGCTCAAGTTAGAAGGCTGTCCAGACTGGGTGGAGGGGGTATTCCTGGGAGCACAGCACTTAGGTCAGTGAAAACAGTAATAAATGCATTCACAATGTCACTTGGATCATGGAGTGTCCCTGATGGGCAACTAGAAGATCAAGGTGTGCCTTGGTGGTCCTGCCTGTAAAGTTTCACTGAGTTCCAGAATTCCTTTCTGTTTCCCCAACTCCTGTTTAGAAAGTCTTTGTAGTAGGAGGCCTTGGCCTGCCTGATGAGCATTGTGCATTTATTTCTGGTTGCTTTGTAGGCAGTGAGGTTGACCATATTCCTAATGCTTTGGCCCTATGCCAGAGGTTGTCCCAGAGTCGCATAAGGTTGATTAGGGTTCCAGAGAGCCAAGGTTACTAAATCCTCTTACTTTTTTGAGGTAAGGGTGAAAATATCACAGGCATTTGTAAAGACTGAGCAGAAGTAATCTAGGGCTTGCTTACTATCTCTGGCGGTGTTGAGAGGTGACCAATCAATTAACCTTAGGTGCTGTGGAAATAATCCAGCAGACTGGGTCTTAGTGTGTGAGTTCTAGTGATATGAGGGGAATGCTTTGTGAACATATTGGATCAGGTGCACATAACTGGGAGAGGTCACTTAGGAAGTCAGGTAGAACAGAGACCTCCGTGATATGGTGGGGCAGGTGGATAGGAGCCAATTGACAAGTGTACTCGAGCCAGTCCTACAATTTATCCTTGCAGCTTGTGCTCCCTTATTCCAGTCATATGGTACACAATAGTCAATGAAATTGTTAGACAGTTAAAAACATTTTATAAAATGCATTAGGTTGGAGTTCAGACAGGCAGTTGACCGATTTTTGGTACAAAAAGGATCAGTGCTACATTCTTTCATTTTGTAATTGTCTTGTCTGTAACAATGCTATAGTGAGAGCAATATCAGTGACTTAGTAGGCTGCAGACTTGCATCTTGGGCTTGTGGATTGGAAAGTTGTGGGTTTAAGCCCCACACCCATACACAAGTTGCTGAAGCAGGATAAGCAGCTGCATGGTGCCAGCCACTGTCAAGCTTGACTGTGCCTACATTGCAACTGGGAACAAAGAAGAAACACCCCTTTGAGGAAATGGAAAAGTACATGAATAGTTAGTTCTTGTAGTCCGTCTTCAGCCTGCTTGTTTCTGCTCCTGAACAAACAAACAAAAAAAAACATTTATTTTGGAGGAAGAATCCTGTGCCTGTGTGCATGCTTCTTTCAGGTAGGAAAGTGGTGTGCACCAGCATGTTTTCTTTCTCTCAAGTTGTAGGGACCAGCGCTCTTTTTGACATTCTCTTTATGTTTTTTTGCTGCTGATTGACTTTCAGTCCCAAGATCAGGATCCTGCCCAGCCCAACTCCTCACCCCATCATCTCCTAGTACTTATCCTACCTCAGTCAGTGTGCTTATGATATCTGCTTCTTATGGTGGAAGCCATTGGGCTGAACTAGCTCCATCCAGAATAGGCAGGTTGCTTCAGCCAAGAGGAGCCAGGTCTGTGGGTGCATGGTCTGTAGCCTGTGCAAGACTGTCATTCTTAGCAGGTGGGGTGTTACCTGTTTTCTCTCACAGTGAATAGATGTTGACTGAGGTCACTGTGTGTACACACAGTATGTCAGTCCATCCCCAGCCAGTAGTTGTCCCCAGCTGAAAGATCTCCATGCACCACCACTTGAATTCCCTAGGTAGTCACCTCCTCCCCAAAGGAGAAAAGCATCCTGGGAGATGCTTAATCCTCCACCCCTGGTCTGACCTCTAATGCCTCAGGCCCATTCCTGAATCAGGGTCCTCATGAGCAGTACTAATACTATTGTGCTGATGGCAGGCCAGAAGAGCAGCAACCTGTAAGGCTGCACCCATCTCAGGTGCTCGGCCCTAGCTGATGGCATATCTCCTGTCTGCCATTTATTCAGTATTTAACTGCATTTGGGGTACTTGTTGTGCCATCATGACAAGCACAATGCAGAACATCTGATAGTTGTACCAAATGATGGGGGAGTGATAGGACCATATGCACACATATCAAAGGTGAAGGCTTCCTTGGCCATATCCCATCTCCTGCTCATTCTGCCTACTATAGTAAGCAGGTAAGCAGGCTGTCCAAAACACTGAAGCCATTACTGGGAAGCCAAATACCACTCCTTCAAAAAAAAAAAACAAATATGGTAGTATACCCTCAAATGAAAATATTTCAGTATAAAATGTAAGAAAACAATATATAACCAAACACTCCTCTGACAGTCAAAAAGGCTATACCAAAAATCCAAGTAAATCCATATCAATCAATTTCATTTTTGAAAAGATCCAAGTCACGAGGAAAACCAGGTCATCTCCTTTGTATTACTTCTGTAAAGTACTGCTTGATTTAAACAATAATGCACTCTAGGGCATGGGTCATCTTAAGGTTTAGTCATGCCATTTGATGTGGCACAGGCTTTATCAAATGCTATAAACTACATTTGATTAAATCCTATAACCACCCGTGCTCTAGAGTGCCTTATTGTGATTAAAAGTGTGCCCCATCACAGTCTGCACATTGAAAAATGACATTTTCTTCACAAGTTATGTTTTATTTAATTTATGGGTCATTATACGGAATGGGTTACCAAACTGCTTCACATTTTCTATGATTTAAAAAAAGTAAAAGTGGCAACACTATTCAAAGTAGGTAAGATAAAAATGGCTACATTCAGACAGATAACATAAAATAAGAATCCAAAGTGAAGTATTTTTCCTTCATGTTTATATATCCCAAACTCCACATTGTTCTAACTCAGTGTGATATAAAATAATACATTATTTTCCACTGCTTTGTATGCTGTCTTTTTGGGCTGGCAGTTCAGTTAAGTTACTCTGAAAACCATGTCTGGCATGGTGTTAATATTATAATACAATAGCAAGCTGAAATTAACCTCCTATTCTATTTTGGCTTTCTCAAAGTTTTGTGGTGCATGCAACCTGTCGTTTCTCTGCAAAGTACAGTTGTCAAATGCCGCCAAAGCTATGAGAAATGCCTCTGTTAAGAGGACTGTGCCTTTTCTTCTTGTAACATTCCTTAATAAAGGGACTGCCATTCTGTAATTTATAGTGATTTCACCTTCCCAACAATGTTAACATTCCCATTCCTTGCTGGTCCAGTCTCCAGCATCCAAGATGTCTGTGCACCAAAGCCGTGATGACAGAGCAAATAGTGGGTACCCAAGAGTATTTGTAGTGGGCAGGGGTTACCTTTCCTTCTAAATAACATCACTTTCCTGTACTGAGTTCATTTTGTATCTGACAGTGGAAGAGGAAAGAAATACGTGTCCAGTCATGTTTTCCTGTTAACTGCATCACAGGCAAGGGACTACCAGCGTGTGCCACCCACAGACCATTAAAAACAGACAAAGTTAAGCTGCTGAACAGTTTATCTGTTAGCACAGACAAACTGAACCACTAGAAGGGTTCAGCCATAGGAAAAACTTCTTATTGGTAACTTGCCATAATGTAAAATGCAGTGTGCCATGTGAGAGCTAAAACATGTGTAAACAATACAAAAGCAGCTATGATCTGTTGTGACCCTAAGGTAATAAAAGCTTGCTGTACTTATAAAGTAAGTTAAAATATCTTCTCAAGCTTGATGCACTGATTGCATTGAATGTACCCTCATTTTATCAGAGAATGCCATTTACTGATTAATAAAGAACAAACTAATTTCACTCAGCAGCCAGGTATGAGCCTCGTGTGGAGCAGAGTTCATGTTAAAAGTATCACACTGGGAATACCTAACATACACTGCCTACCTAGAAATTTTATAATTAAGTGAGTGTTATTATGTTTATATTTTAGCAACCATTTGAAATTTGAAAACCAATGAAATAATATGCAAGCAGTGAGTATCACATATTTACCTAGGTACCATCAGAAATAATTTCGTTTTGTAATTACTTGCTTGGCTTAGTTAAGATTTTGTTATATTTTATATAACAGAATATCTGAAAAGGTGTACTCTTGAAGAAGCCCATTATCAGGGGTTGAAATTAAGTTCTGCAGTCACTAGCCAGCAGGGCAAGTGACTAGGAAAATCCACTAGTCCTGCTCTATTTGTATACTTTTTGCCAGGATGATTACTGACTGTTTGGTTGAGGGCTGTGGCAATTTGTATAGGGTTGCTACAGATGTTAGAGGTACAAGGGTTGACTTTGTTAATTTTTTAAATGCTGACAGGCTTTTCTCCTGGTGATGCAAATTCCAGGTGTTTGTTCACTGAGTGCCAGTCATCTTGAGTACCATGCTTTCTTTGACTCTGGGGCACAAACACACCTGGAAAGATGCATCATCAGGAGGCCTTATTATATTTGAGAAGATGGATTGTTAATTTTATGTGGGGGTGAATTGGCTTCTGTTTTTACCTACATGGCTCTGTGACACGTTAGCTCCAGGTGATACGTTTTCAAGTTGTGTTTGTTCACAGATGGTCAGCCTTCTGAAACACTATGCTTTTCTTTGTTTGGGGAAGGATAAACACACCTGAAAGATGCATCATCAAAGGGCTTTAAAAAGTTGTATTGTGTTTTTGTGTGGTGTCATTTTCTGTTTGTGTGTGTTTACTTCCAAGACATTTGAAAAGAGGTGGTTGTCATTCCAGGCGATGCATTTTCCTGGGTGTTTGTCCACCAAGGGGTGGCCATTGTGCAGTCCATGATTTCTTTGTTTAAGGTGGTGTGGTGGACAAACACACCTGGAAAGATGCATTGTCAGAAAACCTTACAATTGGTTTTAGTGTACTGACTGTGATCTTGGTGGGGGGCTATATATTTCCTGGACTTTTCTCTGAGGTGGTTTACTCTACTGTTTTTAGGCAGAAGTAGGCTGGAAGCCCATCGGGACTGTCTTCCACTCCTAGTGGGTGTATTTATCTCAAAGTACCTGTCCAATTTTGTCTTAAATCTGTCTCAAGTTGGGATCTCAACTAGATACTGAGGTAAAGTGTTCCATGAGTTAGGTTCCCTGACTGTGCAGAAATTATCTTGTTTTTATTGTTGACTCTGGGTATTATTAATTGGTGATTATGGGATCTTACATTTGTTACACTAACCTTTCTGTCCATATTACGTAGTGAGGAGAGTTCAGGGTCATTTAATATTTTAAACAACAGCAATATGTCCCCTTTTTTCTTCAAGCCTCAAACTGTACAAATCCAAGCACTGCAGTCTAGTACGATATGACATATTCCTAAGCCTTGGTATTAACCTTGTCATCCTCCTCTGGACACTTTCCACCATTTTTATGTCCATCCTAAGGTAGTGTGACAATAAGAGGACCCATAACCTAAATGTGGCCTTACATAGGTTTGATATAGGGTGAATAAACAATGTTCATTCCTTGAGACAAATGCCTTTCTTATGCAGCTTATTAGCCTGTTAGCTATTTGAGTGGCCCTTGTGCAGTAATTAGAGAAATCAAAATTGCTGTTCAAAATAATATCCAGCTCTTGTTCATTCTGGATAGTTCTGAGGACTATGCCTTCCAGACAGTATGACCGTAAGGGGTTATTCCTTCTTAGGTGCAATCTGGTGCATTTGTCTGTGTTAAACTTCATTTTGCATAATTTTGCCCATGATTCAATACCACTCAAATCTCTGACTACTGATTGATGTTTCTCTTCAGTGTCAACCTCACTGGTGATTTTCGTGTCATCGGTGAATTTTGATATGTTATTTTCAACATCCAAATGCATGTCACTGATAAACAAACCGAATAATGCAGTTCCAGGATGGATCCCTGGGGCACACCATGGTGACATGGCCCTCTTCAAATAGGTGCCCATCCACCTTACACAATGAGTTCTATTTGTCAGCCAATCTTTGACCCATTTGACAAACTATATACTTATTCCCTTGTTGCTATATTTTGTAACCAACTCAAAGTGTGGGACAGTATGAAATGCTTTCCCAAAATACAGACATATAACATCCACTGATACAAATCTGTCTAAACTGTTACTAACCTTGTTATAAAATGTTTTAAGGTTTATGGTGTAAGACCTCCCTGAGGTGAAACCATGATGGATGATATTACATTAGTCTTTGACTAGTAACTCATTGTCTAAGCGTGATTTCAATAATTTTTCCATTACCTTCCAAGGAATAGATGTTATTATTGGCCTGTAGTTAGTTACCCTATTGGCCTACTACCTTTTTATGGATGTGGGTAACATATGTTTTTTCATTCATGTGGGACTAAATACAGTTTGTAGGATTTGTTAATATTACAAAAGGAGCACAGGGATGATGCAAGTGTTTGTATGAAAACGGGTGAATTTCATCTGGCCCAGGTGATGAGATAAATTTAATATTTTCTAAAGTAGTGTCTGTGGCTCAGCAGGTAGAACACTTGCCTCTGAGGCGAGAGATCAGAGGCTGTGGATTCTAGCCCACATCAGGCACTTGGGTTAATATCCCCATACTGACACTGCAGTGCAGCACGAGGTGGGTGCTGCACTCTGCTGTCCGTCTTTTGGATGAGATGTTAAACTGAGGTCCCATCTGCCTGTTCTGGTTGTAGTTCAGGTGGATATTAAAGATCCCATGGCACTTCTCGAAAAAGTAGGGGAATTTTTATTAACATTAAAAGCAAAACATATACACAATAGTGTTACTGCACACAAAATCATAATGTAAAACAATGATAAACTTAAAAATGTATTTCATCATACCTAACACAAAATTAATTTCTATGGAGCACCACAAGTAAAATAATAATTGTTAACCCCCAAAGAGTAGGGAATTTGTTTTATCAAATGGTTAATAACAAATGAATAACAGATTGTGTTAACTTCATACAGATAAATCCAGAAATCTTAAAATAAATAAAAACAGATAAGTATTTCAATCATACTGAGTCTAGGTTATGCTATTAACTAGTGCTGAACTACAAACATAAATCTTATACTGAAATATACTCCTCCCCATCCCTTATAAAAGGTAGGGAATATTCATTCATATCAGCAAGGAACATAGAAACAAAGCAATAGGTTATTATACAGAGTCATAGAGAATAGAGCGGAACACAAGATAGTATTTCTTCCTACAGGAAAACCAAAAACTGGAGGAAGAAAATTATACAGGAAAATCTATAAAACAAGGAATATGTTAATCATGTGGAAACCAAAATCAAATTCAGAACTGATAGTATACCTCTTCCCTCCCTAGAAAAAGAGTAGGGAATTTCCATTCATGACAACCAAGAAGGTATAAACATAGCTTATACTTTGTCATACAGAGTTATAAATGGTTTCAGAGAAATAAACACAAAGGAGCAGTGCCTCATATGACCATAGATATATATCTATCCTCCATCATATCCAATCCACTGAATCCCATCTAGATGTATAAATGGAGGGTGAAACCTTTATCATAATCTTGTATCCTTAATCTGACAATGGAATTCTCAAACATATAGTATAACTCCTCTGTCGTAAAATAGTGTTCTTGAATTGTAAGCTGACAACGCACATACCAAATATAAAATTTAAAACATACAAAAATAATCACCATTGTCACCTTATCGTGTTTAGTCCATAAATGTAGCAAAATACCTATATAATATTTCAAAGGCATATGAAAAAATGGGGACGTAGGCCACTTGTGTTTATAGTTTACAAAAGTCTAGTATAAAGGGACATTCAAAAACAAATGTGCCATCTTTCATCTGTAGTATGACACATTTCCTTGGGCAATAACGTTCAGTGATCTGTTTGTGCTTTAAATTTCCTTGCACGTTCAATTTTCCATATAGAGATAACCATAAGACATCCCACATATAAGCGGAATACATGGGAAGTCAGCATGTTGCCAATTAGTAGTTAATGTTGAGGAGGGTATGAGTCAAAGGGAGGTATCTTGGAAATATTTTTGAGTTATAAAATCATATAATTCCTTCTACAAAAATTAACAATAGATTCCTTTGTAATACCCACATTTTGATTTTCCAAAGCACACTTTTATAGATTGTGGAAGATGAGCTATAGATTTTGTCTAGGTATCATAGTATGTGCTGGCCAAGTGTAAATTATATTTCCTACAGAATCTAGAAGCCACGGTGTCCATTGTTTAACCCACGTGTAAATATTGGCCTTAAATTTGTATAAGCGAACATGGTGAAAAAAGAATACTATGGGTTGGATCATAATTAAACCTCCATGTTTCCTTTCTCAGAATAATAGACTACATTTTATTGGGTTCAATCTACTACCCCCATATACACGAAAAACAACTGTATATCTGCATCTTTAGGGCCAAAGGAAGACTAAAAACTGAACTCAAATACAAAAAACTTGGTAGCAAAAGGTTTAATCATTTGAACCCACTTCAGTTTGGATAACCTCCATGATTCCATATATTCATTTTATTTTGAACTTGTTGAAGCTTAAACTTCCAATTTTGATAAGCTTAGTCTCCTGCCCCAAATAGAAGACCTAAAATTTTACATGTGTCCCTGATTACTAGTATTCCTATGACATGAGTAACCTGGACATCCTAAACCCTAAGTGGTATGCAATTACATTTCTCATAATTTATTCTGGCTCCTGTATGTGTCATATAGTCCTGTGGGGCTTGCTCCAGACTTTGTGCAGAAGGAAAATCTCCTACTATAAAACAAATATCATCAGCATCGTTATACATTTAACCTCCGGGTCACTGCACGAAAAGGACACCCCTGTATCTCTGTGATATTGTGTATGTTCCATATGAAGGATCAAAGTAAATAAATCCAAGAAAGCACTCAATGGGCAACCCTGATGGACCCCGTTGTATAGCACACTTCTTTCCTAGCAACCAGTTACAATATGCTTGTGCTGTTGCCTTGTCATAACAGGTTTGTATCCAAGTGATAAAAGTTTGTGGTACCCCATATTGCTCTAAACAGTCCCATAAATAATCATGCCATACATTATCGAAGGCCTTGGCCTGATCCAGACTGAAAAGTAGACCTGTGATTTCCTGTAGCCCCTTTCTGCATAATTTCAATGAGAAGTATTAGGCTATCTGTTATTTTCCTATCCAATATTGAACAAGTTTGTGCAAGGTGTAAGAGATAATCCACGTGAAGAAGTAACTGATTATTCAATGCTTTAGTTAATAGTTTAAAGTCGGTATTAAGCAATGTTACTGGCCTCCAATTCACCAGTTCCTCTCTATTTTCTTTCTTGTACATAAATATCACTAAGCCTTTGTTCATACTATCAGGTAGCTTACTAAAATCAATAATTCATTTAAAACCTCCATAAACTCCTGTAATAGTATACTAAAAATGATTTTATATAATTCATAGAGATTCCCATCCATCCCTGGGGCTGTCCCTGTCTTAGTTTGAGATAATACAGCAGACACTTCTAAGGGTGTAATGTGTGCCTCCAACATGGTTCTACTTGTGTTGACATCTGGGGTAGTTACATTGAGCTAACCAGGCTTTATGAGCATCGGGTAAGACGTCCAGGGAACCAAATAGCATCTGTACATGTGAGTCAATAGTATGGATAATATCCTTTGAAGTTGTACACCAGTTCCCTACCTGATCCCTGATACCTGCCATGTTTTTTGCTGTCTTTGATGAGCACAGAACTGAAAGGGATTCATGAAGGCTTTATCTCCTGAGTCCCAAAATGCCATTCAGTTTCTAAGGATTTTAAATGATCATATTCTACCTTATTCATTCGTTCCTAATTTCATGTAATGCAGGGATAACCGATGCATTCCCTGTGCCGCTTGAAAATGTAGATCTAAAAATTGTCCCCGTAAGCATGATACAAGTCAGTTTTATATCTACCATTGATCTTTCCTATACATTTAAAATATTGCTTAATATCATGTTGTGTATCCATTCACCACTCCCGTTCGTATCATGAAGACATACTACTGGTTTCCTTGCTTCTAACAAGGCTACAAAACCATCTTCTACTGTGGGAAGGAGTAGTAGTTCCAAATTTAGTCTCCAGTACCTCAGTCCACAATGCATACTTTCATGGCTGGCAACCGTGGCTTCCAAGATAGCATGGTCAGATGGAGCTACTCGTATAGTTTTAGTCTCTATCACCTTCAAAGACTCAGATAGAAACCAAAAATCTATTTTGGTGGCTTTAGTACCCTGGAGAAAGTTTTTGTTGGGACTACCATTGATAGCCATAACATCTATGAGCCCTGTTTGTACCAATAAATCATTGAGATAGTTTGCGTCACAAAATATTTTCTGGGTCCGGAGGCCTCTATCCGTTCTATACCTACTACAATTAAAATCTCCTCCTAGAAAAACATGTTTGGACATAAATAAATATTGCTGAAGTACTCTAAAAATCTTGATTCTGGCAGATTTAATCTTGGGAGTATACACATTTAGGAATCGACATTGTAAGCCACTAACAACCATATCTAACATTAATACTCACCCTGGAAAAATATCCACTAGTTGTAATAATTTAGCTGTAGGATTGTTTACAGCAATACCTATGCCACTACATGCATCTTCTCCTAATGACCAGTATGTAACCCCCATCACCATCCTACTATTGCCTGTTCCATTTCCCCTCTAGTATGCAATGAGTATCCTGAAGAAATACAACATCCTGTTCTCCTTTCTCAAATAGTAAATAAATTAACAGTCTCTTCCTCTCAGACTGAATACTATTGACATTTAAAGAAGCCATGGAAATTTTATATATCTCCAGTATACAAATAATGAATAGAAGAAAGCACAATTTGCACTGCATCCTGAATTGTTTGTGGTATATTATATGTGCCCCATGTTGTCTCATTTCTTCTTATTCGATTTCTTTACCCAACCTATTTGTTTTCTTTTAACCATGTCTGAATGTTCAAGGTTTCAACATCAGACATCCCTCAGGTTGTAATGATTGTACAGAAGTTGAGTCAGACTCTGTACCAACATCATCTTGCAACACCAGATAGTTATTTTGGAGAGCAAGCTTTGCTGTATCAGTGCAGCTTTCCCCAAATTCCTAGATCTAAAGGCTGCTCACGTCTTTTGGATACCAGTGTAAAAGCCTCTTCTGGGGCAAGGTGGGGGGCATTGATGCCATAGATGTACAAGATGTACAAGGAACAACTGCGGGACATCACATTCTAGTGTTGCAGAAACAGTGCAATTTCTTCAGTAACTGACATGGATACAGTCAGTTCTTGTACTGGAATGTTCTCCTGACCAATGCTAGCAGGTGCCTGGTCTCTCCTAGGGGAGGCGGGAGGCCTCTGTCATAGTGCAGCTTTAACAGCCATATTAATATAGAAATCTTGAATGCCGAAATCCCCATTGGTTTTATTTTGCTGCTTAGGGCAGTCTGCATAGGAATGGTCTTCCTCACAGAGGAACACTTTGGGGATGGTGGCAGTCTAACATATCATGCCCCAGTTCACCACACTGGACATTTGATAACCTCACATGTTCTGCTAAGGTGCCTGGATGATCCACACTTATAGCAGTGCTGTGGCTGTCCTGGGTAGAAAATAAACCCTTATCACGACCCAAGTAAAAACAACTGGGCAAGTGCTGTAATCCATCATTAATCTGTATTAAATTTACTCTATACCGCCAGCCTCCATTCCAGAAAACCTCTGTGTCCAGAATGGGTTCCTGGTTACCCTGAATTGTACACTTTCTCTCCAGCCAATATGTAATGTCTTCAACATTTACCCCTCGTTCCTAAGCAATACTGTAATCATCTTAAATGACTGTTTCATGAGAGGGATAGCCTGAAAGTGAGACCAAGCCAGCTTTATTTTAAGTAAGGCATATTTAATCCAGAATCGTTTGAGCAGATCTGGGGTATGAAAGCTAATGTCATAAATATTATCCACAGGTGTATATATAAAGGGCATATACTTCGCTGGGAGAAAAACCCAGCATTTATTTTATCAGGACTTTGCCTACATAAAACCGATCAGGCATATCATCTGTAGATCCAGAAACATCAATCTAACAGCGTTTCTTCATTTTTCCAGCGTTAGTGGCTTCTTGAAAAGACTAGCAAATGTGGCTGGAGGAACTGTTAATCCAGGCTGTTCCTGTGCATTGTCAGTATTTGGTGTGTCCACTCCATGTCAGCCCCAAATCATGATCATCAGCTTGTTGTGACGCCACTATCAGTGAATATGTCATTCTTCCATTAGATATTATATGCTTCGAATCATAGGTAGTGTAGGGAAATTACTTGTTCATGTGAAGCTAGCCGGCCTGCAACAGAAGAAATCCCAGGGCTGATAGGCAGTGGATCCTGCCGAATTAAATAATCAGATGATTGTTGCTATTGCAAGACAATATCCCTCTGTTGTTCTTCCTCCAGTAACACATTCTCACCCACCCCAGATACCCCAGGAATCAGAATAGCAGGATCAGCTATCCAGGTGCCCAATTCTAGTTGTATCCAACCCGCACCTTGGAGTGCCTTCTGTGGGGACCAAGGCTCTTGTCTATCATCTGCTGTAAAGTTAGGGATCTGGGTGGGGAGTGTTTGTCTCCTGGATAAACAGGGATTGAACTTTGAAAACTTTACTGCTGATACCTGGTAGGCCTGAATGACAGTCGGTGTCAGGCCATTTCCTTTCCTGTCCTCTTTGACCTGCAATTGTGCCAGTTGGTATTCTGCAATTGCTGCCTCCATAAGTTGTCGTTTGTATTCTAGCTGCAAAATCACATCCTCAGACCCCTGATTGGGGCTTCTCCAGTGGTCGGTATACCAACACTATCAGTCGCTGTCAGTACTAAACTTGCAGGCTCCACCCAATTTACTGGGCTGTCTCTCATCATAGAGATTGCAATGACTTCTGCAACATCTAATGAGACTGCCTGCTGCCAGGGTATTTTATGTTTTGCTGGGCACCACTGGTGCATTCCAGCTGTACCATTCCTCGCATGAATTATCCTGGAGTGGGCTAGCAGCCATCCATCCTCCACTGCTCTCAGCAGCCATCTGAAATCCAACACACTCAATCTGCTCCACAGCACCCTGGGCTAAAGAGTAGGGGAATTTCTTCAGTGTACTGGCCAAATTTCCCCATTCACTAAATACCACCAACAGCTTAATCTGGTTCAAAGTCAGTTGGCATTCATCTGTATCCCTTCCCTGGGTTGTGCCTGAAAATAGGCAGGATTTGTCTAGAGCACTTACCCGGTCAACAAAAAATAAATAAATAAATAAATAAAGCTAGCAGAACTTCCTCTTTAGTAAAGGGGCTATTTCAGTTATGGTTAATTCCTCTGTTACTCTGGTTTATTTTTTATTGAAAACAGTACAGACTTATTCATCTAGAGCATTGACTATCCTGGGGGTCACTAATAATGTCATTGTTATTCACCAATGGCCCTATGGATCTGTCACCACTCCTACTATTATTAATATAGGAAAATAATGATTTGTGGTTGTCCTAAGTGTATGCAGTCTTTGCTTCAAGCTTATATATTTTCTTATTAATCATTTGTTTAGTTGTTCTTTGCTCTGTCTTGTATTTGAATTTGGTTTGACTTGAGGCATTCTTTTAAAAAGTGGTATAGGCTAATTCTGCTTTTTCTTTTCTGATTGTTTTATCTTGGGGTTTAGCCAAGCCAGGTTTAACCTTTCTTGTTATATGTTTGCCTTGCTGGCAAAAAGTTTTCTTCTAAATGTTTAAGTTGATATTTAATAAAATCCCAGCATTGTTCTTTTGAGATATTTTAATTTTTAGTTCCAATTCGATGGAATCAAGACTGTTCCTAACTTTTGTGTATTGTGCGTTAACATAATTGTATATAAGTAGGTTCTGATTTTCATAAACTTTGCATGCTGCCAGACTGAATTGTAAGATTCTGGGTTACTGTTACCTAAATGCCCATGAGCCATTATACTGCTTAGTTCTGTTTGCAAATTTGTCATGATTAGGTCCATATTTTCATACCCTAGTTGGTACCATTACCTTCTGGTAAAGACCTGATTGTATCAAGTTATTAATATATATATATTTTTTAGGGAATTAATGCCATTTAACTGTTTCCAGTCAATTCCTGGTAGATTGAAGTCTTCTGTAAGTATTAGATCTGTTGAATTAGTGGCCTTGGTCAACTCTTTGAGTAAATTTTCATTATACTCATGGGTACTAACATGGGATCTGTAACATACAAAGTTGCCAGCATATTAGGCCCTTAAGGTCTACTGCATCTGCTTGAGATGCAGCTCACAGTTTAACCACTGCTACTGCCTACCCTCCCCCTTCCTTTCATCCCTTCTGAGACTCCCATCCTGAGTTCCCCAACTGGTCCCTTCCCTCACAACCTGAACTTTGCCCATGTATCTATCCCATCCTTTCTTAAAACCTCCCACTGTTTTCATTGAAATTACCTCCTCAGGCAGTGAGTTCAAGGTGCTACCACCCTGCTGTGAATAACGTTTCCTCGTATCCCTTCTTTACTTCCCGCCTACCAATTTTAGGTAATGTCCCCTCATGGTCCCATCCCCTTCAGTCTAAATAAACACTCAGTGTTTACGCTGTTGATACCATTCAAGTAGTTAAAGGTCTCAATCATGTCCTTTCTGTCCTCCAGGGAGTACATGGTTAGCTCCTGAGTCTCTCCTTATAGGGCTTATCCTCCAATCCAAGGATCATCTTAGATGCCCTCCACTGGACCTTTTCCAGAACATAATGACTTTCTTTAGTAAGGCACCAAAACTGCACAGTACTCCAGGGTGCAGCCTAACCAAGAAGATTTGTATAGTGGAAGGATTCCTCCTTCCTCCTTTTGAAGTGACCCCTAGCAGTGCATCCAGCATTCTGTTTGCCTTAGTCAACACCTTCCTGCATTGCTCTGAGTGGTTCATTTTCCCAATGATCACTACTCTCAGATCTTTCTCCTCCTCCAAGGCTGTTAAGCTTATCCCCTCAAATGGAAGTTGTACCCTACATTCCCTAGCTCCCAAGTGCAGTGCTGCACATTTGAGCATTAAAACTCAATTCCTGCATGCCTGATAACAGTTCAAGCCTCCAGGTCTTCCTGGAGAGTCCTTCCTCCTCACTATCCATCACTGCACCTAATTTTGAGTCATCAGCAAACAGGATAATTTTGCTCCTAATACCCTCTGCAATGTCTGAAATGTAGGTGTTAAATAACAGTGGTCCCAGTACTGATCCTTGCGAGACCCACTAAGGACCCCACATGGATGTAGGTATCTCCCTCACCACCACCACCACCCTTTGCTGTTTGTCACTGAACCAGTTCCCAATCCATCTAACCATCCTTTCCCCTACCCTAAATTCCTCAGCTTGCCAGCAGTCTTCCATACGGTACCGAGACAAACACCTTGCTGAAGTCCAGATATAGGACATCATCAGGCTGTCCTCAACCAGGGATAGTGTCAGCCAGTCAAAACATTTGACCAGGTTTGTTTGACAAGATCTCCATGGGCAAATCCATGTTGCCTGGTGTCTTAAAGGTCATTTGCCTCCAGGTACTCCACCAGTCTTTCCTTCAAAATGCTCTCCAATAGTTTCCCCAATATTGATGTCAGGCTTACTGGTCTGTAGTTTCCCAGCTCAGCTCTAAGTCTGCTCTTGTGGAGAGCAGTACCTGTGCCATCCTCCAGTCAAGCGGTGCCTGCCCTGTTTGGAGGGAGGAACTGAATAATTCCATCAGAGGTGCTGCCAGGACATCCACCAGTTCCCTAAGGGATTCTGGGTGGATCCTGTCCAGGCCTGGGGCTTTGTCTGCTCAAGGCCTTTAGTCCTTCCCACAATCTCATCTCCGGTATCACACCAGCAATTTTGTTTCACCCCCCTCACCAACCCCTGCCTAACTCCCCTGTGTGATTGACGATCCTTTTCCCTTGTAAAGACAGAGCAGAAGTACTCGATAGTACCTCAGCCTGCTCCGCTCCCTCCTCTGCCCACCCACTCTCCCTCCTTTTTACTCTAGTGATCTGTCCCCTATCCTTCCTCTCCTCCTGATGTATCTAAAAAATTCCTTCTACCCTCCCTGATCCTCTGTGCCAACTAAGCTCCTTAGATGCCTTGGCCACCATTATACCTACACCTCCTTCAACCTGTATACTACTCCTTCTATCCCCTTCCCACATGTTCTCCTGTATCTTTGTGTAGGCTAGCTTTTTCTCCCTTACTCCCTCCTGTACCTCCCTGATTCACTAGCTAGGTTTCCTTGATTTAGCCATTTTACATTGGATTCTTGTGCAATTTTAGTGTCCTTAGCAGTCTCTGACTTCAATACTGCCCACCTACGATCCCTGTCCATGTCATGGGTACTTATTCTCTAAACATCCCTCCAGAATAGCTGCCATCATCCCAACATCCACACCCTGGAATCCACTTCCTTCCTGTTTGTTAGATTACCCTCCCCACAGGTTTAGAAAGAACCATACTGTTGCATGGTGGCTTCCTGCCAGCAGGTTTTCTACCACTGAATCCCTAATCTGATTACCATCTACCAGGACCAAATCCAAGATGCTTCCCTCTCTGTTCAGCTCTACTACCAATTGGGACAGGAATACATCTTGGAATGCATCAGTATCTGTTGTTCTTTGGCATTATTTGATGCCATCGTGTGCTAGTCCACCCTGGCAGGTTGGAATCTCCCACCACCGCCATCCTGCCTTTGCCCCTACCACAGTGAGTTATCAATCAATCGATCTTTATTTAACCAGGTGATGCACCATTGAGGTAAACAATTCACAAGGTGAACCTGGACATAGTTCATGAAGGCAATAGGACAATATAATACAGTACCAACAGTGAAACATACACAATGTGATAAGAGACATAAATGGTACAATGTAACACTAATAATCTCTTCAATTATATACAATATATTCATGAGATAATTGTCATCAAAAGAGTTGCTAGTATGCAGGAAGAATAAGAAATGGGAAGGAGGCAGACAGAAAGGGGAGTGTAAGAGAGGGACAGGCAAGGAGTTATTCTGGTACAAACCATATTTTCTAAATCCAACAGTCAGGGGAAGCAATTACAATGCTCTTCAAATGAATGTGCAAACAGTGTTTTGAAGGTGGACACTTTTATGGCTAGTACTATCTTCAAGGATTTTTGAAGCTTGTTCCACAGGGAGGGAAGAGTGTAGCTAGGATGAGTGACCAAAGTGCGTGCTAACTTTAGGAATGATGAGTAAAGTGTAAGACAGGCTCCTAAGTGAGTGGCCACCAGCAATGCTCATGTGTAAAAACTCTACTACATATTGCAGATGTTTCTTGGTAAGAGCCCTAAAGGTCCAAAGGGCTGCATTTTTCTGCCTACAAAATTTGAGGGCTGTCCAGCCAACCAAGAAATATAGAGAACAGTGTTGGGTAGTGTATGGTACTCAGTGATAAATCATATTGCCCTGTGGTAAAGGGTGTCTAGTTTAGAAAGCACTGAGTAAGTACCCTGACCATAGATGAAGTCAGCATAATCCAAATGTGGGAGAAATGTTCTTTGTACTGGCCTGGTTTTGCATCCTGAGTTAATAGATGCCTACTTCTAAAGACAAGCCCTAATTTCTGTGTAAGTTTTTTGAGAGTTCATCAATATGGTCAGTAAATGTTGATCTGTGGTCAATCCAAAACCCTAGGTATTTGAAATTAGCCATGAAGTCCAGGGATTCACCTAGAAGTGTGGTAATTTGAGGAACTAGTCCTAGAGTCCAGGGATTTGGTGCATTAATAGCAGGAGAAAGGAACATTGCCTTAGTTTTTGGCATTAACAGTTTTTGATTCATGAGATTGTGTTGTAATCTGTTGAATTCCACCTGGAGATCCTTGCCAGCAATTTCCGGGGTAGGCCTGTCTATGTACAGGACCGTTTCATCAGCAAACATATGTATGCTTGCTGATTTGATTCCATAGTCAGTGTTGTTAATATACAGAGTGAAGCATAGAGACCTCAGGATGGAGCCTTGAGGTACTCCTCGCTGTAGAGTTTTTAGGGTGAGAGGCCTCCTTCTGCTTTTACCTGCTGTAGCCATCTGGTTAAATAGTTAGTAAATCATTTAAGTGCTATGGAGTCTAGGCCAATGTTTTTCAGGGTGTCTAGAAGTAGGTCATGATCTATTGTGTTGAATGCCTTACTCAGATCTAGGAATAAGGCACGGGCATAGTTTTTTGCAACCAAGGCATTCTGTCAGTCATTGGTGATCTTGGAAAGGGCAGATATAGTGCTATGTTATGGTCTGAAGCCTGAGTGGACCAGATTCAACAATTTGAAGGTTTTCAGATAATTCCTGAGTTGGGCATTGCCTACTTTCTCTAGCAATTTTGAAAGGATAGGAGCAGGGATATTGGCCTATAATTATTTAAGTCACTAAGGTTGCCAGACTTAAATATCGGGATTACATGCTGGTTTTCCAAATCAAGGGAAGTTCACCCTGAGCCAAGGACAAATTGAAAAGGTGAGAAATAGAGGCAGAAAGGACATAATAGCATAGCTTTAGAAAAGAAATTGATCTGATCCACACCTGTGCTTTTCTTTGTGTCCAGTGATAACAGAAGGTATTCTACCTGTTTCACAGAGACTGGACTGAAAGTGAATGCCACGTTATGTGCAGGGGTATCTTTTCTGGAGAGCCTGGGTCCTGAGCACAAAGTTGGGTGTGAAGGTTATTGGCAGGAGGAGTCCAGTGTTAACCCAGTGGTTGAAAAATGGTTGTTTAGGAGGTCATGGATTGTATCTTTGTCTGTAGTAGAGGATCCACCATTGGTAAGTTTAATGGGGAGGAGTTAGCTCCTATGTAACCCTCAATATCCTTTACAGTTATCCAAAGGAGGCAGAACACTTACTGGAGGACTCCAACTTTAGACAATAATCTTTGGCTTTCTCTTCCTAATTCATTTTGTACACTGGTTTCTGGTCCTCTAAAGCTGTCCAGTCAGATGGTAGTTTTTTTTTCTGGCTGTTTTTCAGAGAATATTCCCACTAAGAAGGAAACTTTCAGATTGGTTGTTAACCAGGGTTCGATTTTTCATAGTACGAACTCTTATTAGGGGTGCATATTGATCTATACTTCCAAGTACAATGCTCTGAAAAACCTCTAAGCCTTGATGAGTGGGGGCCAAATAAACCTCTTGCCAATCTGAATACTGGAGATCAGCAAGGAAGGCATAAGTGTCAAAGTTATGTTTATTTCTTTTAAAGATATATCTAGAGGTTGATACTTGTTTAGGAGAGGATCTGACACACGTTATAGCACAGTGATCACAAAACTCATTAAAGAATATTCCTAGCTGGCCCAGTGGTGCAGAGGGTTGAGGTGCTGGACACCACACCTCGAACCACGCCCGACCCTGTTGGGAATGGACTCAGGTAGCTAGGGCTGGCAGGGAGGAGAGATTGAGCATCTGGAGGACTGCTCTCCTCTCCTGGGGTGGGATGGGTGGGTAGCCCTGCTCTATTAGTGACCCCTGGTGGAGACTGGAGGGTACTACAAGCTGTGGTGCACAAGAGGGACCAGAAAAGTGTGAAAATGCACACTTGCCATCCGGATGATGGCGGCCCGCCTCCTGCATCTCCCAGCCAAGAAATCTCAGGCTGCATTCCAGGCCCCAGTAAAGATGCAAGGGAGTGCTACGTGTGCTCCTGTCTCTCCTCTTGTGGGCCCAGTGGGATATGGGAGCTCCCAGCGAAGGGATACGTCCAAGACAACCGGGGGCATCCAGACGCAACTGGATGGTGGATCTGCTGAGGGCATAATGGCAGGACTTGGCGCCCGAAGGAGAGGACAACAGTGGGTGCATCGGGAGAAGGTAAAAAGAAATAATGCACAAAAAAAATATTCCTGAATGGGAAATAAGATGTGGCTTATTTACCAGGATAAGAACTAAGTAAACTGCTACTGGCTGGGTTTTTCTTGTTGGATCAGTGGCTTTAGTAATGAGCTGCCTAAGTCCACAGGAGTTGCACATATCTTTTAGAGGTTTAGATGTGGTAGAAAACCAATGAAATTAAGGTTGCCTAGGATTATAACCTCTGAAGATACTGTTTCTAGTACATCGCCAAAATGGTTCAGTAAATTTAGCCCTGCGAAGGGTTCTATAGCAACTGATAACATAGATTGGTACAGAGGGTGAGAGCTGAACCCTTAATGTCAATCACTAGAATTATTTTGATGACATAGAAGGTCCATCACTGTAGCAGCAAACTTATCCTGGATGTAGATGGCTACACCACCTCCTCTGGCATGTCTGTCTATTCTGAATATATTACAAGAGCGACATTAATTTCATGATCCAGGGTGGATGGCCTAAGCCAGGTCTCAGTTACTACTAGTACATCTGGCTGCATGGCACATCCAGGATTGAATGGAGTCAAATTTCTTTAAAGACTACAGGCATTAATATGCATTATACCTTTGAGGCTGAGTCAGGTCATACGGAGCCATAATAGGGGCAATAGGACCTGGGTTCAGCTCAACGTTGCCTGAACAAAGTATACGCAGCAGCAGGAGGAGTTTTTAAGAGTGCTTAAAATCAGCCTGAGAATATAAGTGTGATTTATTTTGGATACACCAGTGGAGGAGAACTCAGAGTAGCCTGCATTGAGTCCTAGAGGAGCCAGAGTGGCATAAAGCAGTACCAGGCTTCATAGATTATGAAGCTCCACTGCAACAGTAGTGACTGGGACAAAGAATGCCCCACCTGACATGGGTACCTAAGGTACCAAGGCACTTGAATGGGTAGCTTAGCAAGTAGCATGGTATGACTAGTGGATTGGAGCAATTTTCACTAAAACTTGGGTTGATGCAATTATCACTCGAACTTAAAGCATAGGAAGGGCAGTATGTATATGGCCAATAAGCTGGTCAGAGGAACAGGTAAATGAGCCTACTAGGCAGTATATCACAAATAAGTAAGGCTTCATTTTAGGTGATAGGTTGGGGAATAAAAATGATTCTTATAGGAGGGACGGTCCTCGTTTCCAACTGGTCTAGAGCAAGGGGTAACAAGCCCTTAATATTTACTCAAATAAGTAATACAGGAAGAGGCAATAACACAGTTCACTGAGCCATGCACAGGAGTGACATAGGTGCCTTTAATACCATGGATAGGAAATGTGGACAGCTGACATGTAAATGACTGGGTATGTGTTACCCACCAATGAGAAGGAGGCTCAATAAGTGGGAGAAGAGATAGTATATTTAAATTGTGTGGGGCAGCGGTGGGTGGGCAGGAGAAAATTTTACCCTGCTTATTCAGGAGGTTTAAAGCTAATTTTAAATTGGCTTAATTTTAAATTAGCTACAAATTCAGGAGCCAGGAAGTGCCTCCAATAAGAGCCATGGCTGCCCGGTGCTAAGAGCAGGCAACCCATGTAGGTAGAGCTGGAATTGCGAGTCCAATGGCAGGCAGAGCCAATAGCAACTGATGCCAATAGGACAACCCCTCTTCAATGTTGAGATCAGTACCTGTCAGAGTTCCTTGGGGCTGTGGGCTGTGAGGAGAGGGCAGAGCTTCAGCTGGGGTTTGGTGTTGATGCCCTGGTCAGGGGCTCAACCTAGGGAGGAGAGAGAGATAATAATTAGAACTTTGTGCTTAAAAAAATCTGGGTGTTATCTGGCTAAAGTGGGAGGTGGGTTTGGACACAAAGAAAGGTTAGAGAGAGAGGGATTAGCAGGGAGGGCTGTGCAAAATTGGTATGGAACTGTGACTTTGCGCCAATTAGACAAGGAGCAGAGTGATTAAGTTAAATACAGGAGAGGTCTGGAGTCTCAGCCTGAACCGAGAATCAGTTTGCACAAAGGGGATTAAGAAAAAAAAATACACATGCATTTGGCCAAAACCAAGGGCAAAGGGCAAAGGCACAACTAGTTCGGACAAGGAAAACAAGGTGCAGGAAGAGAGAAATACAGGGCAAGTCTGGCAATGGAAAATAGTAGTGGTGAAAGCCATAATTTCCAGACACAGGAAGAGAGAAAGTGTAGGATTAGAAAACAATAGGGCTCAGGCTAGGGAGGCAGAAGCAGAGCAAACAGATATAACAACTTAATTCAGCTAACAGTAGCAGCATAACAGTGCATCAGCTTCCATAAGGTACTAAACACACTTCCACTAGATTTGGCTACCATAATATAACAGTGAAATACTAAAATTCTGGGCTATAGTTTAAGGAATTAAATAATCAAAATGTAGCAAATAAGGCAATGTGTACACTTCCTCTTGATTTAACCAGCTAAAGCAATTAATAAGAAAATGATAAGTACAGGGCTATAGCCTAAAGCAATAAATTACAGTACGGAGCAGGTACTCCTAATGACACTTTCACACTGCTAATACAGGGAGGCTTAAGGCTTATTTTAAATTAGCTGCAAATTCAGGAGCCGGGGAGTGCCGCCAGTAATAGCCACAGTCACCCTCAGTGCTAGAGCAGGCAACCAATGTAGGGAGAGCCGGAGGTGCAGAGTCCAACAGCAGGCAGAGCAGATAGCAACTCGGCCCATTAGAACAACCACTCTTCAATGCTGAGAAGCCGTACCTGTCAGAGACTTGTGGCCAGGCCCCATTCGGGTTCGGCATTGGTTCCCTGGTCAGGGGCTCAACCTGTTGGAGTACCTTGGGGCTGTGGGCAGCGAGGAGAGGGCAGCCCACCAGGTGTGGCTGAGCCACAGCCAGGGTTCGGCATTGGCACCCTGGTCAGGGGCTCAACTTGCCAAGTTGCTTGGGGCTGTGAGCAGTGAGGAGAGGCAGCCGGACAGGAGTATGGCAGAGCCACAGTCAGGGGTTTGTCATCAGCACCTGAACAGGAGCTCAATCTGTTGGAGTTCCTTGGGGCTGCAGGCAGTGAGGAGAGGGCTGCCAGCAAAGTGTGGCTGAGCCACAGCCAGGGTTTGGCATCAGTGCTCTGGTCAGGGGCTTAACCTACTGGAGTTCCTTGGGGCTGTGGAGAGAAGTGAGGAGGGGGCAGTCGGCCAGAGGTGTGGCAGAGCCACAGCTGGGGTTAGCATTGGTGCCCTGGTCAGGAGCTCAACCTGTGGGAGTTCCTTTGGGCTGCAGGCAGTGAGGAGAGGGCAGTTGGCCAGGAGTGTGACTGAGTCACAGCTGGCCACACTCTTGGCTGGCTGCCCTCTCCTCAAGTTGGTTTTCTCCCAACTCCCTGTCCTGTTCCTCAGTTTGTGTTGGAGGCCTTTAGACTACATCTAAATTGACCCTCCTTCCCTTAGCATCATGCAAGATGAGCCACAAAATTTCCAAGTTCCTGTCCTCAATCTCATCCCTGCTACATTCTATCCCTCCCTTACAAATATCATCACCTCCCCCCTTCCAGTATCCCTGTCCTCTTGTACATTCTGTAACCTGGGATTATTAAATTCCAGTCATGGTAGCTGAGTTGCCCAAGTCTCTATGACTGCAACCATGTCAGACTCCCCATCACCATCATTACCTTTAACTCAGGTAACTTGTGACCCAGGCTTCTTGCTTTAGTGGAGACCACCTTCCACCCTGCCCCTATCTTTCCCAACCACTCCCTTCCCTTTGATTGTACCCTCTTAGAGCCATTCAGTAACAGTTTCCATTGAGTATTTTCTTTGCCTGTGTTGGTACTTAACTGTATTCATAGGCTTTCTAGATCATCTTGGGGTTCATCTGACATTTTAACTTTGATGCAGTCTAGTCCTATTTTGTATAAATGCATACCCACCTCCTTTCCTGTTTTTCCAGTTGTTAAAAGAGCCTGTAGTTAGGAGTTTCTTGTGACCAGTCACTAGTTTCATCCTACCATGTCTCAGTAATTGTAACTAAATCTATGTTGTCACTAATAAATAGAATTTCTAGTTCCAATTTCTTGAGGATGTTTAAACTTCTAGCATTTGTTAATAAGAAACTATAATTTTGGGATGATTTAATATGTTTTGATGTACTAGCTGCACTCATGCTGCATTCCTGAGCTCCCCGCAGTTTAGTTTAAACTTTCTGTGATATGTTTTAAATCTGTTTTCTCAAAAGTGTACTGCCGCAGGTTGTTCCAGGTAATGCATTTTCCTGTGTGTTTGTTCACCAAGGGATGGCCATTAAACACACCATGCTTTCTTTGTTTCAGGTGAGATGGTGGACAAACACACCTGGAAAGATGGAAAGCCTTACAGCTTGTTTACAATTAACATTTTGTGTATGTGGTCGGGGGAGGGGAGTAGACATTACTTGAGACTTTTGAAAAAAGCTGCTTGTTCCAAGAAATGCATTTTCTTGTGTGTTTATCCACCAGGGTGGCACCTTAGTGGCAACCCATAACAAAAAAAAAATAAAATTAAAAAAATCTCCACATTCTTGAGTTCCTTCCTCCTCCTCCTTCTCCTCCTCTTTCATCCTGAACTGGCTTTGCAATGTGATCTGGGCAGTTGGCAGCAAGTGTGTGCTAGCTGGCAGCATGTTGGTGCCCCACCCCTGGTAGATGGCACATTGGTGGCATCCCATAAAAAAACTTAAAAAATATTCCTTCCTCCTCCTCCTCCTGAGTCTTAATGCAGCCTTTTTCAGTGTGATCTGGGCAGTGAGATCTGGGTTAGTGTGATCTTGGTGGTGGCCAGCAAGTGTGAACCAGCTGGCAGCATGCTGGTTCCTTGCCCTGGGCAGGTGTACCTTGGTGGCATCCATAACCCAATAAATAAATACATAAATAAATAATATAAAATTAAATAAAATAAATCGCCACATTCCTGAAGTTCCTTCATTATTCTACTCCTCCTCCTGAGTCCTGAAGCAGCCTTTTTAGTGTGAGCTGGGCAGTGCGATCTGGACAGTGTGATCTGGATGGTGAGCAGCAAGTGTGTACCTGCTGACGGCATGCTGGTTCCGGTCATTGTTGGGGACACCTTGGTGGCATCCCATAACAAAAATAAATAAACAAACAAATAAAGAAAATAAAATCTCTACATTCCTGAGTTTCCTTCCTCCTCCTCCTCCTGAGTCTTGAAGTAGCCTTTTGTAGCATGATCTGGGTGGTAAGCAGCAAGTGTGTACCAGCTGGTAGTAGGCTGGGTCCTAGCCCCCAGGTGGGTGGCATATGGTGGCATCCATAAAAAAATAAAATTAAAAATAACATCATAAAACTGAAGTCTTTCTTAGACAAAGTAAAAATAAACAACAAACGTAAAGAAATAAAAAAATAACATCACAAAATTAAGTATGATGAAAGTCTTCCATTGATAAAATCAAAATAAAAAATAAATCACAAAATTGAATACAATGTACTCCTTCATCATTCTCATTCCCAAGATGCTGAGTCATTTAGGAAGCATAGGATATGGAACAACAGAAACTCAAGGAGATAATGGCATGGGATCATCTGATTTAAGTCACATCAAAGAAAAAAGCAAAGTGGGCTTGGTCATAGACCCTCTGACCCAGTGGGAATTGCAAGGGTAGAAGAATATGACAGTAGTGCTTAAATAGTCCATATAGTATCTTATATTGTAGGAACCACTTGATGTGGCACTGCAAGAGCTGCAACATCAGCAGTCACTGTAGAAAAAAAGAAATAAGAAAGGGTGTGTCAAGTAGTAAGACAGGCAAGAGGAGGAAGTAGAAAGGGATTTAGAGGAGTTTCTTGAGGACTGAGATATGGACTGTGATTATATGCCTGATAAAAGTGATAGCAGCAGTTCTGGGGAAGAGGAGGGTTGAACAGGTGGGAGTTTGACCTCAGGAAAGTGCTCATAAGAGATCCAAAAAGAACAAAGGTGGTGGTTACACCAAAGAAAGAAAGGACACAACAGATGAAGTAGACACATTCAAAACTGGTGGGTCAGGATAGATGGCAATGGAGGAAGAACCACTCACTGACCCTAGAGAGCTGGTGGAGGAAATGGAGGAGGGTGATAATGTTGAATCAGTCCCAGTAGCCCACCTATTAGGCAACATCTGACACTGCCAGTGGGAAAGACCAAACCAGTGATGTTGGTGATGTGAGATTTCTTTAGGGTGGACAAAGAATCATGGACACATGTAGTGTGTCCTTTACATAAAGACAGGCTTAGTTGGGGTAATCAAGAAACAAGGCTGGGAACACCCACTATGAAAGGTATTTGCTGATGTACCAAAGTTTTTACCAGAAGAATGCATGCCAATGCATGGTGTCAGAAAAAGCATCTTCAGGCAGTGAAGCTGATGATGATGATCATCATCATGAGGATGGCTGGGGGAGGAGAACATTAAGACTGCTAGGAGATCAGGTACAGATGAAATAAAAGAAAGACCTTCAGGTGGTAGCTGATGTACAACTCAACATCTTCCATTCCTCATTTCCATAGCCCACTTACTCCCATACCTCTGAGGGTCCAAAATCACCAGCCACATTCACTTCCCTATGAGGAAAAATGGTAGGCAACTGTCAAGTCCAGGGGAAAAACACTCAACTCTCACTGGTTGACTTCCTTGAAAAGAGCCAGAAATATAAAGCCAATAGATCAGACCTAAGAAAATGAACAAGAGCACTTGTGGAAATGCAAGCAACTGAGTTGCTGCCATGCTTCTTTGTGTGCAATGCTGGTTTTCTGACACTAGTACAAATTGCAGTGCCAAGGTATCAGTGCCCAGTTGTACCTACTTTTCTAAAGTGGCTGTTACTGATTTGTATCAGAGTGTCTACAAGACTGTATCACATTCCTGCAATCATCATTTGTTCCACTTGTTCACATCACCAGTGATATATGGACCAGTGGTCAGACTACTGATTAAATGACAGGGACTGCCCACTGGGTAAAATTACTCCCCCCCCCGTTCATCGAGCCTGCCACCTACCAGCAACAAGGACTCACCAAAGCAGGTAGAGTGACCTGATTGTTTTCACGATACATGCTGCACAAAAACAATTTTGGGAAATCTCTTCCATGAAACTCTGGAGCCCCCCCTGCTCAAGCCCTCACAAATCCTGAGGTTAAGGGAGACAGTCTCTAACTCTGCATCTATTGCTGGAAACATTCAACAAATTCTTTACCACCTGTGCCTTCCCTGCTCACCGTGTTCCTCCTCCTCTGGGCCTCCCCACACCCCGCTGGGTCTGGCTTCACTTTCCCCCTATCTCATCCCAAGAGGTCTACAAGGTGCTAATGTCACTCCAACCCACCTAAATCTAGTCCAGATGGCCTACACCCCAAGATTCTGTGGATTCCGCCCTACATGCAGCCCTCCTAGCTCACCTCCTTAATCTCTCCCTCTCTAACAGCTCCATCCCTTCTGCTTGGAAAATGGCCAGGTGCTCCTCCTACATAAGGGTGGGGATTTCACTTCTCTTAGTAACTACAGACTCATATCTCTCCTACCTGCTCTTGCACAACTGCAGGAGTCCCTAATCTACCAGTGGCTTCTGGAACACCTTACTGTGACTGACAGTTTCTCTCCCTATTAGTCCAGTTTCAGGAAATGGCACTCCATAGTCTCCTCCCTGTTCCATATCACCAATGCAATCCAGTCAGCAATGGACAAGGGTCGTCCTGCAGTCATTTTCTTCACCATGCCAAGGCCTTTGACTCTATCTCTCATACCTTCATCATTCAAAAAACTCCAATCATCTGGTCTAGCTCAGCTGCTACCCCATGGTTCAGTTCGTACCTTCACCTCAGGCAGCAGTGTTTTATTATCAGAGGCTCCACCCTCCCTTATCACAACTGGTGTCCCCCAAGGTTCCATACTGGGCCCCATTCTGTTCTCAATACTTATCAATGATCTCCACTCTGTCTGTTGCCCTAAGAACATTCATTTGTACACAGATGACACTGTGCTTTACTTCTCTGGCCCATCAGCAGCAGATGTCTCTGACCCCCCTTCAAGCGTGACTTCAGCAAAGTGCAGAAATGGGTCCATCATAACCAGCGAACATTAAACTAAAAAAAATTATAATTTAAATGTTTTTTGGCTCTAGGCAAAGAGGTCCAAATCCCCAGACCCTCCTACTTTTGCCACACTTGACAGCATACCTTTACAATGAGTCAGCTCCTTCAAATACCTAGGGGTCTGGTTGGACAGTAGCCTCAAATTCTCAGTCCACATAGACTCAATTTGCTCCAAACTCCACCAAAAACTCAGAGCCCTCTATTGCCATAAAGACTGCCTCCCTCTGTCAACTTGCCAAGCCTAGTTACTAAAACCATTCTCCTTTTATAGACTGTGCTGATATTGTCTGTGGCTCTGCCCTGTTACCTCACTAGCTAGACTTGATACCATACTAAATTCATTTTTTTCATTTCGCCGCCGCCTGCCACCTTCTCACTCACCACTGCACCTCTAATCCTTTCTCTACCTCTTGCTACTTCCCTCTAGCTGCCTGCTACATAGCCTAACTTTCATTGGTAAATTCTAGTTTGGGACTCTCCCTCCTACCTCAGCTCCTGTCTTTCCCTAGTTAGTTTCTCCACTTATACCCAGGGATGCTCACATTTTCTCCCTTCCATGCCCTCATTCATGATGAGGCCAGGTGGCCTTACTATCCTCTCCCTCATTTCTGGAACCAACTCCCTTTGGACACCTGACATGCCACCTTCTTTGCCCTCAAATCCCTGGTCTGTGCATTACCAGCAGCTCCTGCTCTCTCCTCTTCCCTTCCACTCCCGCCCACCAAACCCCTCTGCTGTACCTCCATTAGCTTCAGCTTTCCCTGCTACCTAATTTTGCTTTCTCCATGTTTGAACCTCCTTTCTACTGTTTAATATCTCACAAGTTTTTACCAATCTTCCAGCTCTTTCATACTCAAAATCTAATTGCATACTATTCAACCTGCTCTGTATATAAAATATCATGTTGTAAATATATTTAGTAAATATGCTGTTCTCATTATTTAAATTGGTTTCTCAACTGCTTATGGTTGAAAAAATATTGCCATGATACTTGCTTATTATCATGTCAGTAACAGCTTTGTACCATTTATATTCTTCCCTGTATGTGTCCTTACCCTTGGGATGCACCTGGAGACATGCCTTGGTTCAATGTGCCTTTCCTGTTTACCAACTTATAAATAAATAAATAATTCCCATCCTCTTCCTCCTCCTCCTCCTCTTCTGGGTTATGTGTTAAGCAGCAGCAGTAGCCAAAAGTCACTGGAGCACCTCTGACCTCTGCAAGAACGTCACTTTATATATTGCTGACTTTGATGTTGATCAACGTGCAGAACACTTGTTACACTTCCTTCAACAGAAGTTTGAGGAGTGCTGACCTGCACTCATTGGCACCATGTTTTATAATAACAGATAACACAAGAACATGGTGAAGGCAATAGATGATGGAATTATACACATGTTCCATGTTTTTCTCACTGTATAAATCTGGTAGGTCAGGGATTCCTAGATGAGGAGGGCACCACTGTGCAGATATGTATAGGTTTGGCCAAAAAAAGTGTGGTTATTTTAGCCATTCTTTAAAGACATAAGTTGTTACATAACATTCAGCAGTAGAACCCACCTGCCCATCCACCACCTAAAACATGATGTGGCAACATGATAGAACTCCACCTATTACATGATGGAACAACTGCTAGAACAACAGAAAGCTATCAACTAGCATGTCTTTTGTTGAGCATGGTATTGGCAGGGTGATGACAACATCAGCGCAAATCAGTATTACCTGATGGAGATCCTCTGCACTGTACTGAAGCCCTTTGAGGTGTCCACAAGAGTTGTAAGGTAAGTGCTAATGCAGCTGATCTAAGCCAGGTACTGCCTGTCATTGCCCTCTTTAACCTTGTGACTTCATATGAAACTCAGTATGAATAAAAGGAGGATACTATTGCTGTCAACCTTGTACAAAGGATAAGATCACATTTATGGAATGACACACATTTCAAAATGCATACAGATGATCACTACATCCTGGTCACTCTGTTGGACCCATGTTCAAAGATACATTTAATTCACAAAAATGTGGTAAGGATCAGCAGTCCTATAAAGCCTGGCTTATCCATCTGTTCTCCAAACATATGGCACAAAACAATAACAGGAACACAAATAGAGCAGAAGAACAACACTCATCAATTGTGCTGTCAGGCCAGGTGAAGAAAGGGAAGAAGGAGGATCCACATGTGTTTCCACTCCTACTACTGAACATCACAGGAGTCACTCATTTTGTCTCAAGTCAACCTGCTACTATATTCTCCTGCTGCTTCTGCTACACCCATGAGGAAGACAGCCATTGATGACAAACCAATATAGGAATAATTGTCTGACTATGGTTTGATGAAAATCATGGCAGGTCACTTTCTTACAAAGTGGTGCCTGAGATACAGCAAACAAAATGGTGCTGGATTACCTAGATGAGAATGTGCCACTAGCAGAAGAAGCTGCATTCTATTGTACTGGTACCAAAAAGACCATTTGGCCCTCTTTGACACAGGTAACTGTTGAGCAACTGAGTTGCCTACCAACAAGTTTATACTCATAAAGAATGTTTAGTGCTGCAGGCAATATTGTCACCAACAGGAGGACATGCCTTTCAACTCAAAACACAGAGATGCTTACTGTACTTATTAAAAAATTAACCTGTCACTTTTTCCAAACACCTTTTGCCATGGTTTATGGAGTATGAAGCTCCTACCCATCCAACTGGGCAAACCGAGGAGGATGATGAGATAGATGGGGAGGTGTCTGTGGCCATAATATTTTTTTTGTTTGTTTGTTTTAACCTGTAGCCTATAACACATATGCACTGTGGGATGCCACATTGCCTTTCTTCTACTTTAACCTTTAGTTTTGACACATGCATTGTATATGCTTCTTCAGCCCTGAGCATATATATGAGTTAGAAGGTTCTATGCTTAACCTTATTCAAAATATGTCTCCTTAGGGCTGATGTTTGAATTTTTCAAGTCCAGCACAAGTCACATAAATAATTTTTGAGCAACTATTGCCCCATGAAGTGTGTACAACACTGATTCATGGCAGAACCAGAACACACTGTCCATGTGTGGCATTGTCCCAATGAGCACACAATTTTCGAACAAGTAGCTCACACTGGAGGATGCTGCACTGTTGTCTTAAGTCTGTCATTAATGGATGGTGAATTTTGACAGGCACCACCACATAGAGCCAAATAAATAATGTTAGGGCCAACATTGCCTATGTGAAACTATAGTACAATCAGATGCTCTTATTCATGTGTGCCACTGTCCCCTACAATGGGTGCAACATTTTTGGAACCAGAAGCTCACACTGTGGGATGCTGCACTGTTTGATGGTGTTTTGGCAGGCCTACACAGGCTAAATAAAATAATGTCTGGGCCAACATTGCCATGTTGGGTAACGTTATCATGTGAAACCATGGCAGAACCAGACAATTTATCCATGTGTGCCACTGTCCCTCTAATGGGTGCAACATTTTTGGAACCAGTAGCTCACAGTCAGTCTTTAATGTTTGGTTAACTTTTGACAGGTCTACCCAGGCTGCATACATTTTATTTTGTGGGAGGAGCAACACTGCCCTTAAAACCATTATGAACAACTCTGATTCACGGCAGAACCAGAATCATTGTGTGTGTGTGGTACTGCCCCAATGAGCATGCACATTTTGGAATGAGTAGCTCACACTGTTGGATACCGTGACTGATATTTTGTGGGCACACATATAGGCCCTACAGTTACAAACATTTTTTTATTTTAGCATTGTTTGTTAGCCACATACTCTTGTTTATTACTACCAGCATTGTCCAAGTTTGGCGCTGACTGAATAGATATGATTTTTGGAACAAGTACCCATCAATGTGGCCCACTGCATCATCCTGCTGTTTTGGATGCTTCATCAGCTCAGTCGTTTATGATATTCAGTTTATTAATTCTGTCTTATTCTGTTTAATGGTCAAACCAATTATGAACTAGTTTGCACTAAGAAATTTTGACAAACTGTATGTGGTTCGATGGTCAAATTTTGCCAGATCGAAACTGGGCAGGTTTGCACAGCTCTAGTTCTATGAGAATAAGTCTCATTTACAAACCATCTTATGTCTGATAAAATACAAGGTGTACAACATTATGTAATAGTACAAAACAAGCATGATTCAAATTTTTCAAGTTTTGAAACAACTGTAACAAAGTCGAGTATTCACAAAATTAATTTTACATTTTTTAAAGACAGATAGGCTGGCTTAGCTTCTAAGCTGTGGCACCAAGCCTTTCAAGTATACTGTGCTATCATAGGCAGTGATCATAATTAATATGAACTGTAAGCCATAAGACATGACAAAGTGTACATTATGGAGACATAATTGCACACCTCAGGTGTGTGGTTAGACAGAAGTTGCAGCTGAGTGCCATTAAATGCAGCTGAGAAGAGTGATTGCATCACCATAATGGCACACCAGGAGTGTCTTATTGTGCATATAGAATGTCATTAAAATATTTGACTTAAAGTGAATGAAAATATGAAGAAATTAGTTTAAAAGATAAAAAAGAACCTTTGTGAAATATACTTCCATTTAACATTGAAGACAACAAATAGTCCATATTCTGGTAACAGGGGCAGCTAAACACAATAAAAGACAATGAAAACCATCTGCATTGTGCATTTGTTTATAAGAAAAATACATGTGTTACCTTATTTGCAATTCAAATCAATACAGGGAATGTAATAATGGAAATGTGTTCAAAACATTTGGAACTGCGAAAATGTTGTTTTGGTGGTTTGGGGGTAGATTTCCCTAAAACACCCTTATGTCATTCAAACGGATGTGGTTTTATAACCTTCATGTATGTATTTAAGCTCTTTGAGTCTGCCTCTGCTTATGAAACTGTGTTTCCCACCTTTACCCTCTTTACTTATACAGCATCATTGCCTCCTTTCCTCATCCTGTTTCTTTCTCTCTATCTTTCCCCATATTCAAAATGTGGAACATAGTATATGGTGCATGCTTATTCACAATCATTTTCAGAATCCTGCAAAAGATGTTCTGCTGTAGGAATGATGTCAAACTGCAGTAGAGTGGCTTTTCATTGTACTGCACTAGGGTTATCACACAACACAGCAGTTCTGGCTGTGGCAGCAAACTGAGGTGTACAATTAACTTAAATGGTTTCTCTTTTTGTTTATGTACAGATGGGGGCATAGAGGATGTAATCATGACAATAAGGTGAGAGGTGAGAGGTCAGTTGCTAGTGGCATTATGGCTGGGGTCAAGCCATGAGATCATAGTTTGCAGGTCATTGGAGAGAGGAATACAGAAGAATAATCAGATTGGAGCAGCTCCAAATGAAAACACTATAAGAAAACATTTTCTGTATCTTCTTGTTTCTTGCAGGAGGTGACTGTAGTGGGAGAAGAAAGAAGATGGAGCATTATTTTGCCTTTGTTGTTCATTGGGTTTAGCTAATAAATGTAGTAGTTGAAGTCAGTAAACATGTTGATGTGAAGAAAGCCTTGTCATGTGATTCTTTCACCATACACTGTATAAAATAATGTATAGGGAGCCCCATAAACAACAAGGCTGTCTTCCACCTCAAGAGTTACCATGATGACTGCCAGACCTATGGAGACTGCAGTGCTCCATATCTATGGGGATTCCCATATTTTAAGGGGTTTAAAGTCACGAAACAGGCTATGGGGAGGAAATCTGTATTTCAATAAATCCACAAGGCCTGTTGCTGGCACAATAGGAGAACAGAGAACAACACTAAGATGGCCACCGAGACTCTCATGGAGAGAGTGAGATTCTCTTGATTGGTGTCTTGGAACCCACATGCTGTGATCACACAGGCCTGGATGAATGCTGAGAGCTGTGATCACACACTAGAATGTGACCATGATAGGCTAAGAAATTAGAGTCACATGCACCCTGATGGCCCGGCTGCCAAGACTACTGGTGCCCCACTGATAGGCTATCCAGGTGAGCCCTCTCTACATAAAATGCAGTTAAGTCTGGGCAGATAACTGTGGGAAGTGTCAATTTCAGGAGTTGAGGGTGACAAGAGGAGATGAGGATTGCTGGCATTTGGATTGCAGCAGCAAGCAAGCCTGAAGAAGTCTGACTGATTTCACTTTAGTTGGAGAGTCGGCAGGACCGAACAGAGTTTTTCACCAGTGCCTTGGTTCTGTTTTTCAGTGTCTGGTGGCAGGGGAGCAGTAGGAGGCTTTCTGGTCATTGTTCTGCTTCTAAGGACTGACTGCAGCAGGACTGAGCAGCCAGGTGAGCAAGCCAAGAAGAACCCATCCTGTTGGCGACTCCGGTCTCTGTCAGTGGCAGCCAGCGAGTGAGGAGGTCAAGAAAGTGATTGTGCCTACTCTTTGCCTGGATGACATACTGGAGAAAGCTACAGTGGTATGGCATCACCGATGTACACTGACCACTGTCTCCAGAAGCAGGTAAGCCAGCAGAGCTCTGCCCTGGCAACACCTGCACTCCCAAGTTCTGCAATAATTCCAATTACAGAGCACACTTTATTTCTGTAAGGAATGGCTCTGAAGTATTATGTCAATTTTCTAAGTGTCTTTTGGCAATGGGAACCTTAAACCTTGCCAGCACCTAAAAGCAGCCATGAAGAAAAGCGTATAGTGATTCTCTTCTGTAGTAGCATGTTGGGAATCCTGCAGGTGACCAATGATTGCATCTTATGTTGAAGCTAGGTGT
This sequence comes from Neoceratodus forsteri, assembly GCA_016271365.2. Lineage (NCBI taxonomy): Eukaryota > Metazoa > Chordata > Ceratodontiformes > Ceratodontidae > Neoceratodus > Neoceratodus forsteri. The sequence continues at coordinate 425,659,525 of CM057451.1, forward strand.
ATGGGCACGTTTTCTTTCTGCTACCAGTTTTAAATGTATCAAACAGGAGTGCATGTGAATTTGAGGACAACTGTACCATGGTATCTATTTGATCCCTGAAAAAAAATTCTGTAACTTTTCTGTAATCTGTCTGTAAGTTTTGAGACAAACATCATGTGCTTAGCTGCACAGCAATCACCTTCCAGTTTCTCAAACCATACTTTTGAAAAAGTTTCTTTTAATGTTGTTTGCTTGTTAAAATATCTACTAGACTGGGTGCTAAACCACTACTGTAACCGCTTTGATCTTTGATTATTCAGCTCAGTCTGACTGAAGCAGAAAAATTACAAAATAAAAATGTAACAGTCTGTGTTTGACAGGGAAAGACAAGCATGGAATTAGTTCTAGTTATTATTAGGAACCATGTATAAATAAAACAAAGATGAAAAGCCAAGCAAAAACAGGCATGAGTTTTTTTTAAAGTTTATTAAGTTTCTCTTAACAAAACCAGCAAAAACTCAAACAGCAGTGTAGCATGATCCTGGCTGGAGTAAGCCCATGGAGTACAACTGTAACCATGAAGTAGGAAAACTGCTAGATACAGTAAGGCAGTTATGGCATAACATACTGAATCTACTAATGGCCATTGTGGCACTTGTTGGAAGAATAGGGGGTAGAGCTAATCATGGTGGCATCACTCTCTCATGTAATGGCCAGTGTGGAACTTGTTGGCAAACCAGGGAGGGGTGATCTGTCTGGGCATGGTCATGGACAGTGTGAAACTTGGTTGGCAAATGGGAGGGATTTGTCTAGGCACTATTATGCCAGTGCAGCACTTACTGGCAAACAAGGTGACCTGTCTGGCCACTGACTGTTGTGGCCAGTGTGAACTTGGTTAGTAAATTAGGGGATGATCTGTCTGGGCAGGGGCATGGTCATGGCCAGTGAGGTATTTGGTTGGCAAATGGGAGGTGATCTGTCTGGGCATGGTCATGGCCAGTGTAGCACTTGTTGGCAAACCTGGGGGAGAGCTAATCATAGTGGCATCACTCTCTCATGTAATAGCCAAACATGGCACTTGTTGGCAAACGGGGAGGGTTGATCTGTCTGTGGTCATGGACATTGTGAAACATGGTTAGAAAATGGGAGGGATTTGTCTAGGGACTGTTATGGCCTGTGTGTCACTTACTGGCAAGCAAGGTGATTCTGTATGGCCACCCACTGTCATGGCCAGTGTGAAACTTGGTTGCAAATGGGGAGTGATCTGTCTGGGCATGGTCATGGCCAGTGAGGTACTTGGTTGGCAAATGGGGTGGTTGATCTGTCTGGGCATGGTTATGGCCAGTGTGGCACTGTTGGCAAACCTGGGGAAGAGATAATTATGGTGGCATCACTCTCTCATGTAAATGCCAGTGTGGCACTTGTTGGCAAACCATGGGGAGGTTGACCTGTCTGAGTCATGGTCATGGCCAGTGTGAAACATGTTGGCAAATGGGAAGTATTTGTCTGGGCACTGTTATAGCCATTGTGGCACTTACTGGCAAACAAGGTGATCTGTCTGGGCACTCACTGTCATGGCCAGTGTGAAACTTTGTTAGCAAATAGGGGATGATCTGTTTGGGTATAGTCATGGCCAGTGAAGCACTTGACTGGCAAATGGGGGTTGACCTGTCTGGGCATGGTCATAGCCAGTGTTGCACTTGTTGGCAAATGGGAGGGAGGGGGAGGTCAGTTATCTGTCTGTTGGGCACTGTCATTTGAACTTAATATTTAGACATAAGTCTCGAGCACAGTGACTGGACACTTGTAGTCACTGATGTTTTTCTTGGTACTGCTCTCTAGTTCAAGATACCTTCCTGATGCTACTGTATTTGTGACTTATTACAACAATCTTTAAATAGCCAGCCACTTGGCAACTTCTGACATTGTCTCCTGCACTATACACAACTGATGGGTGCTGATTCTATTTTCTGTCTCCATGCCTACTGTTTCCACTCTTGTTAGGGTACACTATTGTTACTACTAACATCACATGGTGCTGACAAATTTGTACATGTGTAGTATTCACAATCCATTTCTATAATATAGGGAGCCAAAGTTGTAGTCCAAAGAGGTGGCATATATGTCCCTGTAAAATAAAAAGATAGCAAAAGGGTCACAAAGGATCCACAGCTCTTAAAGGGGAAGGAAATTGTTTAACCAGAAAAGACACACTAAGCAGAAGCTTGTTTCCAGGTGTGACCTGGGAGCACAAGAACATTAAATGACTTGCTCAGGGTCACACAGTATACAAATGGGAGCTATGGGATTCAAGCCCGGGTCTCCAGGTTTGTAGCTCAGAGCCTTAAACCACTACGCTATACAACCTCTTTGCACTACAACTTTGGCTCCCTATAAAGGGATCAAAGGATGGAAGGACAGGAGTAAAAATAGAATTATACTTATCTGATAAGTTAGGTGCCCTCATCCTGTCATACCTGTAGAAAAATAAATAAATAAAAGGAAAAATAAGTCTTTTAGAAGAAAAACAATATAAGAAAAAATATAAGAAAGCAAAAGCAAAGGAGTGTGGGTTGGGAAGGGTTTGGCAAACCCTTTTCCCCGAGTGGTAGCTGAGTGGTCAGTAAATTACTTACATGGGTGGTCAACCTCAACATCAAGCTGGGTGACTTCGCAGCAGGGCCCTGAGGTGAATACCAAGAGACCCCCACTCCTTTTGAAAGCAAATCGATAAGTTGCCAATTCAGGATGAAAAATATCAAGTTCTAGTAATAGCATTACTTTGTAAGTGTGTCATAAGCACTGCAACATTGTACTGAGCTGTGTCAATGGATGTCACTAAAAATATTTTCTGTTTTATCTGTCTGGTTTAGTTCATCATTTTGTTCATTTGTCCTGGTTTCATCAGATGCTGTTCAATTAATCCTGGTTGTTGAATGCCATCCAGTGGCATACTGTCATCATCTGCCTCCTGGGATCCAGAGTTTCATCTTTAGCCTAGTGAGCATACAGTCTTGCTTTACACATGCTTAAGAAAAAAATCACCCTTTCGAGATTATGAAACACACATCTGACAACTTTTTATGTATTTAATAGAAGCAGAAGCAGTGGCAGAGTCCACATTGTTGACATGTCTTCCACAAGAGTTGGATCTGGATCTCAGTCATCACCTTCCACTCCTGCAAAGAAGATGAGGTATCAACAGAGCTACAGAAAAGACTATGTACTTGGACCAGAATTCAAAGTATGGCTCCGAAGAGTGACAAAGGGAAGAACATGCATTCTGCATGTGAGTACAGTATATATACACAATTCAAAGAAGTACATTGGGGGCTGCAAAAGTGTGAGATGGTGCACAGAAGTACTGGAGTACATGCACTGTCATTAAAATAGACCGCTAGTGTAAGCCAGGAAGTGCCAACAGTGTAGTAATCAGTCAGGATTTTGGGTGGGTGGAGAGAGGCGTGTTTTGTTGTAAATTACAAAGCTACTGTAATCCTGGTTCTTTCTCTCTCTCTCTCTCTAGCCCTTGCAACAACACACATCAAGGTTGCCACTGGAGGGAAGAACAATCTTCTCGATCATGGTCTAGGAGAAAACATAAGAAGCTGCTAACATCACCTCGTCAAATACAACGGTCAGCAAGTTTTTTGCACTTTCCCTGGATGCTGATGTGGCATCAGCAGAATTGTTGTGGGCAAGAGCTGTAGCAGAGCATCACTTGCCATTTGCACTGGCAAGTCACATGAGTGAGATGTTCCCAGTGATGTTCAAGGACTCCAAGATTGCGGAGATGTTTTCCCGTAGGAGAGCAAAATGAAATCCCTGTTGGTGAATATCATTGGAGAAGAACTCAAGCTATCTGTTGAGCAAATGAGAAAAAAAACCAGTCTCCTCATTGATAAAAGCAATGATCAGACTGTTGCAAGCAGTTGGCCTCTACTTGCTCGCTTCCTGATGCCCAGGGATGGATGAGGTCATGCTTTTATAAGCTGATTGAAACCAGGGTACACTTTCTGCATCTGGAGTCACATTTGATGCAGAGACCTTATACAATGCCATTCCTGAGGAACTCAGAAAGGATGAAATTTCCTAGAACACATTGTAGGGTTGGAGTCTGATGGAGCCAATGTGATGATAGGGGTAAGAAATAGTGTTCTCCAGACTGAAAAAGGAGCTGCCATACATCTTCAACATGCATTGCATCTGCCATGTTGCCCACCTCATAGCAAATGATACTTGCAAAGTGTTCCCTGATGAGGTACAGAGCCTACCTGTAGACATCTGGTACTACTTTAAAAAGTGCTAAACGAATGCAAACCTTTCAGACCTTTCAGGACTTTACAAACACAAAACTACACAGACTTCTGAAACCATGCCAGACCAGATGGCTCAGTCTGCACCAAGTAGCTGGAAGAACTGTGGAACAGTTTCAGACGCTGAAGTAATATTTTGAAAGTTCAAGGGAAAGAAGTCCAATGGTCTTGAGAATCAGGACTGATTTACACTCCAGTCTAGTAAAGCTGTGCTTCATGTTCCTGGACTATGCATTACCACTCATACTAGAGTTAAATCTTCTTTACCAGCAGGAAAAGCCAAATATTCACATTGTTCTCTGTGAGCTGGAGAATCTGTACAAAAACTGCTGTCAAAATTCATAACTACTGCCACTATTCAAGAAGCTGCACATATTCAAGATATTGCTGTCACAAACACAGACTACCACCTTCCATTGGACCAAGTCACTTTTGGAAAATCTGATTGCAAATCTCTTGTGCAGCAACTGGAAGAGGAAGGAGAAGAAACAGTTCTACAGCTTCTTTTACCAGCAAAAGATTTTGGGATTGAGGCATGCCAGCAAGTGAAAAGGAGAATGCCATTTGTGGACTACAATGGTGGCCTCTATAAACATCTGGAGGCACTGAACACAGAGAAACAACGTCTTGGGTGCTAAATTCAAAGATTTGGCAGACCGCTTCCCAACATTTTCAGAACCAGTGATGAAGTCAGGGATCAACTTGATGATGAAGTACTGGAATATGAAATGATGACCTTCACAGAGGAAAAGACTACCTTGCCAATTGATGAGTACTGACAGTACTTCAGGAACTTGAAGAATCCTAGAATCCAAGATACTTAAGGTTCCCTTCTTGGCAGGCTTACATCTATATTGCTAATCATGCCCCATGGAAATCTCTGATGGGAGCGCTTATTTAGCCATGTAAACTGTACCAAACAAAGGACAGAAGCTGCATGAAAGGAAATACACTCAGTGCACTGCTGCATGTTTCCTTCAAAAAAAACAGTAGATGACTGCTTTAAATTTAAGCCAGCTAAGACAATGCTAGAACACTATAAAAGCAAAGACACATTTAAAGGGTGCACAGATTTTCTTTTTTCCCTCACCTTACTTGCCCCTGGCCTACCTCTCCTTCCGGCTGTCGTGACTCCCTCCTCCTCCTCGCCCGACCAGCTTCCACTCACCTCAGATCACCGCCAACCCAGGAGTGGTCCAGCGTAACCCATCACCAGATGGGACCCTCCTCCCGAGGAGGAAGGCACCAGGAGAGGATACCAGCTATTCAATCAGTTCCCAGGCACTGCTGAGGTGGATTCTGGGGCATCGGGGCTTCTGAGACAGAGGGAGTCAGCAGCCATCATCCGGCTGACCAGGAGGCAGTTATTCTGCTTTTCTCCATGGGGCGTGGCTGCCACGCAGATGTCTAGGCCAAGCCGATGTTCACCACCCCTTGTACAGTAGGGCTCACTTGAGTTGTTGCTCTCCCGGCCCGCAAGGGGCAGCAGACAGCCAGGTCACGTCCCTCCCTTCCCCCCGGAGAAGGTGACAGTCATGGGATGCCTCAAGCCTTCTCCCGGCCAGCTCTCCAGTGACCCGAGTCCATTCCCTCGAACCCAGCTCACTACGCCGCAAGTGGAAATCCATCCGCTGCACTGACGAGAGGCAGGGTGCAACACATTTTAAAATGAATGAATCCTAAGTAACTTTGCACATCATTCCTCAGGTGTCTATTTTATCCTGAGTAAATTTGCACATGACTCCTCAGGTGTCCATTTTATCGTATTCATATATATGTCTGTTTTTTCTTTATACCACCGCTCAGTATCAGTGTTTCCCTACTACATCACTTCTTCCCCACAATTGTTTGTTCTTTTTGTGTTACTTGTAAGTATCTTTTTAGTTGTAGTGTAATTATGTGACATGTTTTTAGGTCAGTTTTGAGTCTTAAAGTAAACAACAACACTTAGAACAGCCAGAACATGTGTTGTAGTGATTTTATTGACAACCATAATGACGCCAATTGCAAAAATAAATTTGCTTAAGCATACAGGAAATCTACAGGAATTTTACCAAGGTTTTACAGGGAAAGTAAAGGAAAATTAGGGTCTGCTACAGGAAATGCTTTGTCTGATCTGGGAGCACTGAGACTGTCATGGTAACCACTTGGTGGAAGAACAACCTTGTTGTATATGAGCTCAATGCACCATTTTCTATGTTTACAGGGAACACAAGCACTCAAAATTCTGCACAATTCCACTGGCAGACTGCTTATCTCCTATATAATGTACACAGAGAATAAGGCCTAATGTGGAGCAACAGCCCCAATTTTATATCTGTCCAGAGTAACCATCAGAGATTCCCTAGTAATCGAGTAATGTTAGGATGATGATTTTCATTGTCAGTAAAGAAACATTAGTAATGAAAACTATGAGCAGTACTTAATGTTTTTAATTTATTTATGTGTGTAAGAAGAGTGTTATGATCAAAGGAAACAATATTTATTTACTTTGAATAATTTTTCATGTAATGTAGTTTTATTTTTAGGACATAGATGAAGATTTTTAGTGAGTAAAGGTAATAGCCATGTTTGTGATGGAAGGTCATTTCTGCTGTGGGGATTGATTTCTCATTGTGTGATGTGGCCACTAACACATCTGGTCAAGTTAAGGACCAGGATAACCATGCATTATGCTGAAGTAATGCACAGTCACCTGACTGGTTTTAAGCAATTTAAATGTTTTTTAATTTTTAGACACAGCAGTATTCTGAGCTAATGTGCTGCACATCTGAGCAGACGCGAGTAACCACTTGACCTGTATCTGCTGGCATTATCTTATGTTCATATTTTATAAAATCTGTCACTGTTCAACTGCAATTGCAAATGCACCAGACACTGATAAACTAGGTAAAGTCTCCAAGCTGTACATAGAAACATAGAAGTTGATGGCAAATAAGGACAGTAAGGCCCTTCCAGTCTGCCCATTTCTTTTCTACCTTATGAATGTACCATTGGCTTTTTGCTCTGTCAATGGCCTATCTATTCATACTAATCTGTTTGCTCCCTTATGCCTAGCCCATGCCTGTTTGAAGCCTTGCACTGTATTCATATCCACCACTTCCTGAGGTAGGCCATTCCATGCATCCACCGCCTTTCTGTGAAAAGAACTTCCTCACATTGCTCCTTAATCGCCCTCCCTCAAATCTCATGCTGTGTCCTCTTGTCCTGCTATGTTTCTTATATTGAAACATGTTAGACTTTTCACCTTGTTAATGCTCTTAAGGTGTTTCAATGTTTCGATCATATCCCTCTCTTCCACCTTTGCTCTAGGGTATACATATCAAGCTCTGTTAATCTGTCCTCATATGTTTTCAGATGCAGTCCCTGCACCATTTTGCTGCCCTTCTCTGACTGCCTCAATTTGGTTAATGCCCTTGTGAAGGTGTGGCTTCCAGTACTGCATGCAGTACTCCAGGTGGGGCCTAACTAATGTCTTATAAAGAGGGATTATTCTCCCTCTTATGACTTTTGATACCCTTACTAATACACCCCAACATCCCCTAGCCTTACCTACTGCTTTAGTAGTCTGCTTGGATGATTTCAGGTCATACTAAGATTACATACTAAGAGTAATAGATGACACAGAAGGCTGTGGCCCATATAAGTGCATCTCCAGTTTTTGGATATCTTTATACCAAATTTAATAAATATTTATCTACATTTATCTTGAAAGTTTCAGCATTTGTGTATCTAACAATGTTTTAGGTAACCCGTTTCAAATAGAAATTATTCTTTGAGTAAAAAGAACGTCTGATGTCTAATCTGGGAAAAGTTAGAGATAACTGGAATTTATGACTTCTTAGGTTGCATTCCTCATATTCAAATTCATTCCCAATTGAGCCATGAGCTCGTTATCCTTTATTATATTCAACATCAGGAGAAGGTCACCCATAATATTCTTCTACTCTCCAATGAGTACAACCCCAACTCCTCAAGTCATTCCACATATTCTTTATTCTGCAAGCCATCTATCATCTTAGTGATCCTATGCTGCACACCCTCCAGTGTATTTATATCACATCTAAGGTCGGCTCCATAGTGGTGAACAATAAGATAAGTAGGGGCACACATATGCTCTATACAAAGTGAGAATGCATGCCATATTTCTAGAGACAAAAGACCTTTAAAGCAGCCAATAATTTTATTTGCTTCATTTTTAATATAACTACAATGAGAGGAGAAAGTAAGATCAGATTTAATTGTAACACTCAGATCCTTTATTTCTTTTAATGACATCAGATCTGAATCTTTTAACTTATACTGCATGTTTGGATTATTATCACCCAAATGCATAATAACACATTTATTGTATTAAATTCCATATAATTTTGGTTGGACCAGTATTCAAGCTCCTGAAGGTCTTTTTGAAGTCAGCTATTCCTCTGGTGAGCCTACATTGGCTGCAATCTTTGTGTCATCTGCAAATTTTACTGCCATGTTTTTAAGCTAACTGTCATATCAGACACAAAGATATTAAAGAGGATGGGTCCAAGAACAGCCCTCTGAGGCACTCCACTAGTAACTGTTCCTGAAGTTGAGGTATATCCTCTTATACGTATTACTTGTGTACAATTTCTTAACCACTCTTTTACCCAGTTTACTATCATGGGATGCATCCCAATTATTTTCATTTTATTTATCAGGGTATAGTGTGGCACTTTGTTGAATGCCTTACACAAGTCCAGATATAATATATCTACTGGTACTTTTCATAAAGGAGATTACTTACTATCTTGTAAAATACTAAGTTACTAGTTAAGCAAGATCTTTTCTTTCTAAAGCCATGCTGGTTTGGATCCACAAGCTGTTTAAGCATTAGATCTTCTTCTATTCTATCTTTTAAAATTCCTCAAAACTTTACCCAGGTCACTGGTCAGACTGATTGGCCTATAATTAGATATGTCACTCTTATTGCCCTTTTTGTGTATTGGAGTTATTAATGCAGACTTCCAGCATTTGGTATTAATCCAGTAATTAGGGACATATTAAACAATTTGTATAAGGGATCAATCAACCAGGAAGCTATTTCTTTCAACAATCGTGGATGAAGGTGGACATGGGGATTATATTTATCTTAATTGAATCCAATTTATTCTTTGTTTGAAGTTTACTTATCTCCAGTATTTCATAATCAGTTCGATTTCTATCAATCTCCTTGTCTATGTCTGTATTTTGTATAGGATTGAAAATAGAGCAAAATTATTTATTAAATTCTTGGGCCATTTCTTGGGGGACTGAATGGAATTATCATTGATGACTAGGGGCCAATGGTTTTAGTTGCTTATTTTCTGTTATTCACATATGAATAAAAACCTTTACCTCCTTCGTTAATTGTGCTAATTTAAATTCAACTTTTTCTTTTCTTTCTTTATTAGTGCCTTTCATTTTCTTAGTTTTTACCTATATTTAGCATTATTGTATCCATTATGACATCATTTTAGGCTCTGTGTGCTCTAATTTTATTAGTTAAATAACGATGGTGGGGTGACTCAGATTGGTAGTTTTCCCAGTTATTATAACTTATCTTATCTGGGACATGCTTCTGTTCAACAGAAAGTATTTTATTTACCAATAATTTAAAACTCATCTGGAGATGTAATACTGTGTTCCCAATTCCATGCTATTAGTTCTTTATTTATGAGATTAAAATTTGCCTTCCATAATACTTAAAAGTGGTTTTACCAGAATTGTGTTCAATATAAGTTATTATTTCAAACGTTATTACACAATGATCACTGTTTGACAATGGATTTAGAATTTTTATATTACTAACTAGTTGAGGTATATCTGTTTTACCAGATCCAGTATATTATTTTTTGCTGGGGTACATATTAACTGGGTTAAATCATAAGATTCACATAAATCCAGGAACGTATTCTCATTTTATTTTTGGTGGTACCATTAGTCCAATCAATACCTGGGTAAATAAAAGCACCGAGTATTATGTATGAATTAATAATTTTTGTCCTAAGTTATTTAATAGGCTAGGTGCTCAGTCTGATCGGTACCTGGTGGTCTGTAACAGAGTCCTACAGTCAATTTAGTTAGTTTCTCTCTTATTATTTAAATCCATAAGATTTCACTTGGTATTTCTTTGTTAGGTCCATTGATGGACTTGTAATTAATGTTGTTTTTCATAAAAATACAATCCCTCCTCCTCTTTTCTGGGGTCTGTTTTTATATACTGTATTATATACAGTAATGTTTGTGTTCCAACTAGATTTGTCTCCTCACCACTTTTTGGTGATTGCAACAATACATATACTATCTTTTGGAGTAGTATCTCCAGCTCAACCAATTCTGTCATATGAAGACTTCTTGCATTCATAAGGAGGAAGGTCAAACCATGTTTCTTTTGTTTATGAAATAATTTTATACGTTTATTTTTGATCATCTCCTTTTGCCCAAGAATTTAGTTTTTGCTGGTGTGGAGTTTTGATACTGTTATGAATAATGCACCCTAATATTCTTGTGCCTTTTTGTTTAGATGTAATCCATCATAACTGTATAAGTCTTCCCTTCCCTCAAATATTTCCCAAGTAGTTATACACTTGATATTATTAGTGAGGCACCATCTTCTTAACCAGTTATTGTAAACTTTTATTTTTTGCTCTATAACTACTTGCTCTTGGGACAGGTAGAACTTTAGAAATAATGGGAGTCACATTAGCTGATCTTAATGTTTGTACAGCATCCTCCATATCTTTTAATATTTTTCAACCTTCTGTTTCCCAAAATCATTAGCCCTACTTCTAATACAGCTGTTTTGGATTTGTAATATTTTGAAAAATACTGGGAACATACTACACATCCTTAATTTGTGCACCACTATAGTTGCAACTTGCAATGTTTTCTTTGTTTCCCTAGTGGTAAATCTGTCAGCGAATCTAGTTATTGAGTCCCCAGAATGTATATTTGGTCAGGCAATATAACTGAGCTTGAAGTTACAGTTTCATTATGGATGGTATCAGTGTAAGAGAGGGGTATCAGGAGGGGTACTGTTCCATTATCATTTCTAGCAATAATAGGATGTGGATCAAGTGGACAATTGGGGCAATATTATTGTTGTGAGGGGTAACCAGGGAGGTTCAGTGCTATTAAATTCCCCATGGGAGGCAACATTTAGCTGAGCATAAGTAACATGGGTTGGAGATATAGCTAGGGGAATGGGATTATGATTGATACTTGGGTTTTCTTCCATTAACTGGATCAATGGATCAAAATTATTTGATAAGATTACATGAATCCTTCTGCCTTTCTTCCTTTTTCTTGCCTGTCTTGTACCCTGAACCGTGTACCAGTTTTCATCACTTGTATCGGATTCCTCCAAGCTATTTCTCTTTCTGGTTGGAGTCCTACTGAGTAGCAAGGTTGCACTACTCTCTTGGTCCCTAACTTGTTGAATAATGGTTTGGTGAAGAATGGATGTGCTTGGGTGCTTACTGAGTTGGTTGAGGACACCTTCTTCATTGTTCCTTCTTGGTGCCTGTGATTCACCACAATCTCTTTCATTAATTCTAGTCACCATGGTTTTTGACTAAATTCAGGGGCCTGTAGATGGGTGCAAAATGTTGTTATTTCTGCAAGCATGTTGGCATTTTGTCTACATTTTAAACAAATGAATGGATTTTCAAGGATAGGTATCTCAGTGAACAAATACATTTCACATGATACACACTGAGACTCCTGTTTTCCCACAAATAAAGTATTAAAGTTCATATTTCCCTCTTTGTTTGGTATAAATGAGCTTAATGCTTTACAATACTCAGTGCAGTTTCAGATCTTACCTAGTTCTTTAATGCCTCTCACCCCTCACAACATGAGTAACATGCACTGGACGGATGTGCCTCTGCGTCGTCTCCTGCGTGGGAGCGGCTGCTCCTGACCGAGCTCACCCTGCTCACTGCAGAGCTTGCTGAAATACTCTAGCATGACCTGGAAGTGTCTCCAAGGGTTGTGACACCCACACCTGTCTATAATCCCCAAAAATATAAATAACTGGAATTTACACTGTGCAGACACTCGTGACGTGAAATAGCAGCAAAACAGCTCCACCGTGGAATCAGGTGCTTCGAGTTCTCACTACAATCCACCATAAACAAGACTTAGAACTCAGAAACTGGCATATAAAAGCATGAAAACGGTTGGGAGTTTGCCTTGCTGTGTTACCTGTTACTGTTTGGCTTAGTCTGCATTTGTTTTATTAAAATTATGCCTGCTTTATACTCCAATTTCTGGAGCTGAGTCTTGTTTATGGTAGACACTTATACATGCCTGTTTCACCTTATACAGTGTCCAGAGTTTAATAAAAACATGATAGCCCCACTAAGGTCATTTCTACTTAGCGCTAAGCACACCTAGCAACTGTTGCTATGTACTCAGTCTCTCTTCCTACTATGCGCAACAGGGCTCCAGGACACATAAAGTAAAGTTTAATACTTGAAATGGTATATAAAGCACAGTACAAGCATGGATGGCATACAGACATTGGCAATAAGGCTGCTATCATAGATGATGATGATGCCCAAGTCTCTTTCTTCCCTTGTGACTGCCAACAACTCCCTTCCCAACCTATAGGTGGCTTCAGAGTTCTCTTCCCTATGTGCATGATCTCACAATTCTTTGTTATACCCCAGTTGCCACTCTTCTGACCATTTTGCCAGTTTATCCAGATCTCTTCTAATTCTGCCCACCCCATCTGGATCATCTACTCTGTTGCAGATCTTGGTGTCATCTGCAACAGACAAACCTTACCTGCCAGTCCATCTCCAATGTCACTGATGAAGATATTGAAGAGGACAGGCCACAGGACTGATCCAGAGGTAACCCGCTTGTGACTTGCTTCTCTTCTGACTGTATACCATTTACCAACACTCTCTCTTTTCCACCTGTCAACCAGTTTGCCGCCCAGATGACCAACTTCTGACCCACCCTAAGCTTACCTAGCTATTAATTCATCTTCTATGTGGAACAGTATCAAAGATTTGCTGAAGTCAAGGTAGGCAACATCAACTGCTCCTAATTGGTCCACCACTCTGGTTACAGTCAAAGAAATCTATGGGATTAGTTTGATAGGACCTTCCTGTTGAAAACCAATGCTGTCTTGGATTTTGGGCTCCTATGGATTCCAGGTGTTGCACTATCCTTTCCTCAAGGAGTGCATCTATAATCTTGCTCACTACTGAGGTAAGATTGACTGGTCTGTAGTTCCTGCCTTCTCCCTGCTACCAGTCTTGTGGAGCGGGATAACATGCATTCTCTTCCAGTCTTCTGGGACCTCTGTTGTGTTCAGAGACTCACTAAACAGTTCTGATAATGGCTCAGCTAGTTCCACCCTTAGCTTCTGTAGTACTCTGGGATGTATGCCATCAGGTCCCATTGCCTTGTTGACCCTGAGCTTATCGAGCTCTTGAAGGACCCTTTGTTTTATGAAGGAACAAGTGCACAACTGCCTCCCTCATGTTCATGGTGCTGAGCTGTGGGCCCTGCCCTACCTTCTCTTCAATAAATACTAAGCAGAAGTTTCTATTTGGATAGATGCTTTTACATGGTCCTCCTCCTCACATGCCCCTTATCCCTTTGATCTTAGCAATACCCTCTGGACTTTCTCCTTTCATTAATGCATCTATAGAAAGTATTGTCACCTTCTTTTACTGTTTGTGCTAGTGTTTCCTTGGTTCTGGGACTTTGCCTGCCTTACTGCCTTCCTTCTTCCCTTAGGGAAGTTTGGTATGCCTCCCTATCATCATCGTTCTGTGTTCCTTAAATTTCCTGAAGGCCAGCCTTTTAGCTCTGACCTTTTCTGCTACTGTTGTTGAGAACCAAAGTGTTTTCCTTCTTCTTTTGCACTTCTTTTCTCCATAACACAATGGGATGTTGCTTCAAGTATTGCATCCTTAATGCTTGCCTACTTTGCCTGTACCCCTCGTCTTTACTTCTTTTTGCCAGGGCTACCTTAACTCTGTTGGCCTTCTTATCAATGTCAGCTCCTCTGAAGTTCCATATTTTGCCTTGGAATGTGATGATTTATTTCTAGTGGCCCAATTGAACCATACCATGTGATGGTCACTGGCTCCAGGTGACCTTTTATTTAGAGTTCTGTGATCCTTTCCTACTAGTCAGTACTAGATCTAGGATAGCCCTGTCTCTTGTGGGTTGTTGTACCAGTTGTTTAAGGCCCTCTCCTGCAGGAAATCCATTATGTCTAGTTCTGGCAGATGTTCCTGCTGGTATTGACCAATCTGTATTCGGCATGTTGAAGTCTCCCATTATCAGAACCTCCCCTTTGCTGTCATGTTTTGTATATCTTCTAGCAGTAATGTGTCTATTTCCTCCCCTGGTCTGAGGCCTGTAGACAACCCCAGTTCATATGGCTGTCCCATTTCTGTTTCCAGGGTGATCCACAGTTCTTCTGGTTCCTTATGTGTTTTCTGAATTTCTGTAGCTTTGATATTTTCATTGACATAAAGGGCCTCTGCTCCCCCCTTTTTGTACCTCGGCCTCTTCTGAACATAGCCAGGGACTGAAGTCTCCCAAGTGTGGTTACTGGTAAACCATATCTTGTTAATGGCTTCTATGTCCAGTTTAGCCTCTGTCATTATTGCTTCTGTCAATCTGCCCCACTCCCAGACTGGCAGGATCTCACAGAAAGAGATGCGGATGAAATGGATGATAGTTTGTCTCCCAGCCTGGTCAGGTGTTCCTTGGTATCCACAACTGACAGGCTGGCAAGATAATTAATCCCTATGTGTACCAAGACTTCAATGTTTTCTCCTGCTTCTTGTACAATTTTGCAATGTGGTTAGTGTCTCTCCACGCTGATGTACCTGGGAGACATCTGACCATTACCCCAGGCTGGAGATATGTATCAACTCCTGAATCATGGAGTCTCCTTTGATCAGAAGTTTTTGGATTTCCTTATTGCTTTTTGTTTGGGTTCCTGTTTTGGGTGAGTTTTGTTGTGCTAGCTCCTGTGCTGCAGTGTCCTGCTCTGCAGTGTCCTCTGCCCCTTTGTTTGATTTCAGAGATTTAGGCAGATACCTGTTTATAGTTTTTATATGGTTTGTGGAGGTGATATGCTGGAGGCTGAGAGATGGGGCACGGATTTGCCTCCCGTAACCACCTGCCAACATTTCCGGACCTATTACCCTCTGCGATCAAAGTGGTTCTGTAGGATGTTGAGGAAATGGAGGGCAGGTATTATAATATATTTCCTCCTGAATATGTGATTTGAGGTGCACAATTTCTGCCCATGCTTTCTGTAGCTGAGCCCTTAGATCTCAATGGCCCAGCATGTAGGACAGTGTCCTAAATCCTGTAAAACTGCCCTTCTGAAAAGTGTCCCACAGTACCTACAGTTAATAATATCCATTCCAGATAAGTTGCTGGCTTATAACCAGGTCAGAGTAATTAGAAGAAGGAAAATGAAAGCAAAAGTTTGATTTTGTGTTTTGTTTGTTTGCTTGTGTATAACTTGTTATAACAAGTTAAATTACTTGTGCCCCTGTAAATGAGGTCACTGTGTGGATACCCCTCTGATCTGCCCATTCCTGCTTTGCTTACAGGAAATGTCATGACTGTGCTATGCTATAAAAAAGAGTGTAGTGGGTGGTTGGGGATGGGAGGTGGTGGGCCCTTCCCCGCTGAAAACAATAATCATGGACAAAAGAAACAAGCAGGTAAGAGCAGAAACAATCAGCCAGCAACAAATGCAGCAGTCCTGAAAGCTTACCCTAATGATAGATAAAACTGTAAAACCTGTAAAGCACCACCTCTAATAATTTCACAGAAGATATACCTGTAAGAAACATTTTGCTACAGAGAAATATAGAGCAGTAATAAAAGATATACTTTGCAAAAGACAATTTGAATCAGAAGATTATAGCAGTAATCTGTAGCACATACCTGTGGGCACACCCTGTAATAATGCAGCAGAAGGTATGCCCAGCAACAAAAATTTGAATCAGAGAAAAATAATGCAACAAAATGTTAGTAACAAACAGTACCAATCCTGTGAGTAAAAGAAAACAACTCACAGTAAATCCACCTAGCCAAAAGAAGTCTTAATCCTTTCCTTGTTCTGGTAAGGTTTTTGCTCTGTCCTTTCAAGCAACCTAGAAGAAATGAGCTCAGGTGAAGCTAGGTGTCTTTGCCAGCAAACCTAGTTTCCCACCTCCTGAACAGTAGCAACAACATTGCTGATGAACCGTTTTGCTCAGACATCACAAAGTGAAAATACATTACATCCTGTCTGATGAATTTCAACATGTTTATTAATTTATGAATGCATTGTGTAGTGGAATATTAATAAATTATGTTAATTAGGACCACTAATGTTGACTACGCAGTCACATGAAATCTTAGCCTCCAGTAGACATCTAAATATGAATGAATAAACTGTGGAGACTGAGATTCATCTTTTACACCATTTAATAACCCCTAGATCCCCATCTCCTCACCTCCTACAACCTAAGTAATAAATAGTGAATACCATTTGTACCCCATTTCACTTAGCACTCAACTCACCACACCTCTTTCATTTCAGATAATAAATACTCCATTGCTGTCCAACCCACTTAGCACCAGAACAGCTATCTTCCACAGAAGTGTGTTAGGACTTTAACTTTTCCAAGATTGATGGATGAAAGGAAATGGTAATGGTACAACCCTCTTTATTTATTTATTTATTTATTTGAAATTTGGTAACTGGGTACCACTAAGACAATTACAGTCCCTTGTTCAGGGTCGACCCAGGAAAGACAACAAAACAAAATATGATGCAATTACAGCAATTCAGGAAGAAACAGATTAAAGGAGCAACATGATGACATGTATCAATAAATAGATCTAAAGATGTAAGAGAAATATGCTATATCACATAACATTAGGCAATAAAAAGACAGTAATTATTTACAAAATGTATATATGCAATACATGACTATGTACAAGTGATGGCACCATCAGCAGACACTGAATGCTAACAGGAATGATATTTTTTGTGGGGAGGAGTCAGATAGCAGGTATTTAAGCTTAGGCGGAGAGAGAGAGGGAGATGATAGGGACAAGGATAAAAAAAAGAAAAATGGAGTATATGGTTATCCTAAGCACCAAAAGCATATCTTCTTGGACAGGTACTGTCTGAAGGAACTGCTATAGCAATACACTGGAGGTATATTGCTATGATATGGTGTGTCAAATCATATGAATTGCTATAGCAATGTAGCTTGGATGATTTCAGTGAGGTGTGTAGCAACAACGATACCGAAACATTTATTTTAATTCAGGATAATCACACATCTGGGGGTCCGAAATGTATTGTCTGGTAAGAAAGAAAACTTGTTTAAAAGGTGATTTTTTTGTCAAGGGCACTGATTTACAATGATAAAAGTAATTAAATTAATTTTTGAGGCATGAAATTCCAGAAGTTGCACTGGTGATTGTCTTCTAATTTACAGATTTTCCAGCATTCTAGTATCATTATTTTGTATTTATAAAAATAATCTGAATAAAAGAAGGCTTAACATTACTGTATATAGGGCAATAAGTGAAGCAAACTAAATTTAGTACAGGAAACAAGTATAAGAAAAATACAAATGTTATAGATTCACTGTTCTGGTATAAAATTCCAAACTATGTGAAATTCTTTGTTTTACCAATGTGCAAGCAGTCCAAATTCTGGAATTTCACTGGGTTTTCTGGACAAAACACCAGTGGCCTCTATTATTATCTTATGTCATGCTGAATGTAGCCCACTGTTGTAGAGGGAAAGGAGACCAGCCATTTAGGAAAATGCAAAGACAATATAAATTAAGAAAAGCACTAATCAGAGAAGGGTGGTTTTATGTGGCTGGATGGTTGTGTGGGAAATTTGTTTATGCCATTTTGTGGTGATGAATCTCTTTTTTAAACAGGCCTTCCTCAGCTGGGGAGTGAGTGGAAGGAGAAGTAAATACAGACAGCACTCTACTGGGGAGATGGAAAAGAACTTGCACCATTTTTTTGTGAAAGTATACGGTAAGGGAGGATGGTTTTCTCAAACTGAATAGTGCAGTGGTGAGAAAAGTAAGGGACAGAACATTTATGTAAATGTGCAGGTGATTTCCTGTTTATAAACTACATTTAAACTCCAACTGGATCCCTACTGTACTGTATCTGAATAAAAGTTAAAATGGTAAACCATGTTTTGTCTTGCTTTTTTGATGGGCAGCATTATGCAGTTTATTTCATGGTAATAGAAATTTTGAGCTTTGGCTATATCACTGCATGGAATCAAAAATCTGAGCATGAGCTGATTACCCATCAGAACAGCTCTTAAAGCTCTGAATCCATGCAGTGATTTAATAAAAACACAAAGTTCTTGAATCCATGAAAGGAACTGTACAGAAAATTGTTCATACAAAGCAAGCAATACAAAATGGTTTAAAGTTTGAACTGTTATACAAATGCATTTAAATATGGACCATGTGGAGATATGAATATGATTTCTGAAAATAGGAACATTTCAAGCAGCTGCACATCAGAAATAATTTCCTTTCCTCTTTCAGTAAAAAAAATCATAAAAAGGTGGACATAATGTAGTTGGAGTGGGGTTAGCAGTATGAAATGGTATCACTGTGAAAGATAAAAGTTTAAAGTTGGTTCATGGTTCTGCAAGTCATGATGATGTGGGTCACTGGTGCTTTTGAACAGCTTGGTGTTAGAATTATCACAGTTAAGAACAGATCTCATTACTCAAATAATCCTGCCAATTTTATGATATCAACAAGTGGGTCATTACTTAAATTCCTTTTGATATAGGGGAGGGGTTTGTAAGCTACATACTACTTACAGTTAATCAGACAGGAAAGAGACTGTGATTGTTAAATCCACATTTTGTACATGTGCAATGTTTCAGGTATTTTTCTGATCAACAGTACTAGGTCTTTTTAAGCATTATAAAAATATTACATCTAACATACCTACAGATCGTCAGCTAGGATGAAGTGCAGTGTCACGGTTTACTGCATGACAAACGGGATTAACTCCAATTGAAATTCCATTGTTTGCTGCAGTATCTCTACTGCAGAATTCTACAGCACTGCACTTCATCCTGGGAGACTTCACAGTATATAAAACAAATAAACCATTTACATAAATATGTGCAAAACATGAATTTTTTCCTTTGCATAATACAATATTGAAGCTTTTGCATACTTTTCCTATGTCTTATTACACAAAAGTATTCCGCCTAGCTTTTGCATCTTTCATATACATGCATTCAGTAGAACATCCATACAATCAATCAGGATATTTTTACAGACTAGGATATATTTTATGAGATATACTATCCTCCATGCTTCATACAATGTACAAACAAAAATGATATGAAAACTATTTTGATATGTCACTTATTGCAAAAACATTCAAAGGAGATTGGAAGAATTTTTTTTAGGAATATCTTACCTCAATATGCTTTAGAGAAGGACACTAAAATAAAGATGTGTTATCAATTGCTTCTCGTTGGCCATAAGAAGAACTGTAAGATATGGCTTGTGCCATGATAAACTTTATTTTTTGCAAACCTGAGGCCAATCTTTCAAACCCTAATAATGACAAAATATTTCTTCTTTTACATTTGAAAAATGCAATTTTAAAAATGCCTTTCTACAGACAATTGATAATTACATTATTCAAGGCTTTATTCCATAAGTTAAGCATTCCAATTGCAGAGAATTCTTTGAACTGTTGATAACCAAGATGATTTGTCTGACATTTCTAACCATTTTATTTTTTTTGCTAAACATATTTTTGGCCAGGGGTTCATCTGATTATTCAAGATATGTAACCAGTAATGTAACTGTCTTAATACTGATAATGCTTCTATTGGCAGTTAGCCTTGCTCTGCCCTAACATATCATTCTGACAGGGTCCTGCAAGAGTTAAGAATCCAATCTATAAAAATAAGAGAAAATGTATTTCCATTGTATGAGTTGTATAATATCATCAAACTTCTACTCCTTGTAGAGATATTGAATTTAATTTGGCTTCAGTTGCATATAAAGCTTGTAATACAGATGAGCCTCCATATCTAAAATTAAATGTAAGTAAAGAGCATTAGTTTTGTTTAACTTTATCAACATGAGTTTTGACCTGAGTGGTCCATTTACTGACTGAAGTAAAATTAACTCCAAGGTAATTAAAATATTAACTATTTCACACTTAATCCCATTAATAAAAATGCATATTTTTTCCTCCAAAAGTAAGTGCTTTGTTTTTATCATGATTAAGCTCTACTTTGTATGTGTTATGCAAATTGTAGAAGTGCTGTAACCGTAACATGCCAACAGGAAACAAGAAGAGCACCATGCCATCTGTATATGCTAATCCAGTACATGTATGGCCACAGACATTTTGAGAATGATAGTTAATTTTATTGAGATTTAGAAGAATGTCATTAACATAAGTTAAAAGAAGTAGTGTCAGAAGACATCCTTGCTTTAAAGCTTTATTGGATGTGAAAACTCTATTACTGACCCCCTGCAAATCATACCTAATTCAGGTTTTATTACCATTGTATAGTTGAAAAATAGGTTTCAGCAAACTGTAATTTATTCCAGGTGTCATAGTTTTGTCCAAAGAATAGTGCAGTCAATGGAATAAAAAGCAGCTTGAAGATCAATAAATACCATGTATAATGCAATCATTTTTGTAAGCACATATTTCTCAATCAAATATGCCATGACAAAAACATGGTCTATAGTGGAGAAATTGTATCTTAACCCAGTTAGCAAGTTTAAAGAATAACATTTGAGGCAGCCCAGTCCTGTAGTCTTTTTAACAAAACCTTTGTAACAATTTTGAAATTTTGTCTGGGAATTATTAGTCTACTTTTGGGAATTATCTGAGCTGTCTTTCTTATATAATGGAAATATAACACCATAACATTGGTTATCCAACTCTCTGGAGTATATAATACTTCAGACATCTATTTTAAAAAATCAGATGCAGTTTATACATTTCAGCAGGTATTCAAGAAATATCAGTTGCTTTATTTAACTTAAATGAAGTAATCACATATTCTACTTCAAATAGAATGACTACAAATGGAATATAACTATTTATGTATTTATTTATTTGAAAATTAAAGAGGACAGGCCCTCTGAGCCAAGGCTCATTTTGAGGAGGTGTGACCTGGGAGGGAGTAATAATGTCAATATTTTGTGTACTTGAAGGTACAGCATTAAGGTGCATTCAAAGTACAAATAGTTGAACAAAAACAAAGGTACATCATAGAATAATATAAAGTACATTTATGCAAAACCGAATAAAGCTATGTGGCAAAATAAATACATTAAATAATGCCGTAGCAATGTTAATTAAGAAAAACACTTGGGAGGGGCAACCCATTGGAGGAATACTTTATGGGGTTGTGAAACTTTAGGCCATGAAGCAGGAGAGGGACCTGGGGTGAATATGATGGATGATCTGAAGTCAAGCAGGATGTTACAGGTTGTAGGTAACTCAGTGGATTAATTAGTAGTGCAACACAGATGTAGTTGTAAATGAACAAAGTTTATTTCTTCACAGCAGAATTATTCCTCATAGCAGGACAAATTTAATAACAACAAATGGGTATGACAGGATAAATGTAGTAAATGGAAAATAAATTCTTTTAATATTAACTACTAGCAGTAGGCATACACAGCTAGAAGGAGCTAGCTGTCACAGGTGTTCTTTTCTCAACACCTTAAAGCAATTTCTTAGCACTCTGTAAAGCCTAACTCCATGCAATCTGCAAACTTGGAACACTTTCTGGGTAATCCCTCGACATTTATGCAACCAGTGTTTTATTAAAGGACTGCATCATGTGATGTGTTTAGCTCCACCCATATTAATTCCTAACACCTAAAATTAGTTCAGTTTATCTCTAAATTCAATTATTTAAACATAATCATCATTTATTACATCATACTAAACAGTGCTTTTTAATAAATCCATTTTATAAAGCCCCAACATTTTTTTAGTAAATGTCCTTTGAAGCACCACCCTTAGCAGTTCTCCACTATGAAAAGAGTTAACAGCAGCCAGTCAGCACTATAGCAGTTCATTACTGTGAGAGGCAAGGTGAGTGTTTGAGTTTGTGCTGCAACAGCACGGTCCTAACATTGACTTGGTAGGTATACTCATTTTACTACACCCTTACAAACTGTGCAGTTTCAAAACAGTAAAGGAAAATAATTACTAGCCTAATATCGCTAGTTAAATCTCTGTTTCCCAGACCTCGTCCACAAACTTGGCGCTAATGTGAACTTGCGCTAACAAGAAACGGTGAAAACGCAGTCTGTAAATGCAGTCAGTGAAGCTGCACAACTGAGAAGAAAAGCCCATGCTACTGAATGCTTTTCTCCATGTGGTGGCTTCCATCATATTTTACCTATTTTAGCCTTCTACTTTTCACTTGTTCCAAGACTCAGTTTATTTTTCTCCTTACAGAAAAAAGAAACAACATTTTCTTTCTGTTTTATTACTAAAAGAGGAGTTGTTAAGGGGATACAATTCCTCTTCTTCATACAACCAAATGCAAGGATTATAGCACACGCTATGTAACTTATTCAAAAGCACGTCTATTAACCCCTGCATTAAAATAGGAACTCAAAGCAGAACCCCTCTCTACACATCTAATGTTTTGAAGCCCCATTCTGCTTCAAAGCACTTTAAAGGTGCATCATTAAGGGGCACTTTAAAGGGGACATTAAAATCTTCAGTCACACCTCGGCGACTTGCGATATGCATAACGCACCTAAAGTGGGGAATGCTAAATAGGTGCTTATGAAGTCTTAGCGCCACTGGGCACCTAGAATTTTAAAGAGAAAGTGACTCTGGACTGTGGAGAGCTACTTGAGCTACTTGCTTCTGTCCAAAACATGAAACAATGCTTTCCAGCCCCATTTCAGTAGTTTAAAAATAAACCAACCACATTACACACAGAGATGTCTTTGTCTACAGTATGCAGAGAAACAGAGACACTTATAATTCACCTGCTCTATTCTCCTTACTGCTCTCTACAATTCTTATTAAGCAATATCTTATAATGACTCATTTTAACCCCTTCTCATTATGTTCTTTAGCATTTTACCTGAACTATTACCTGTTACCTAGTCACTTTATTTATTCATGTAAGACAAAAAGGGGGTGTCCTTTTATTGGTATTATTATTATTAATTTTATTGGTAGCAGTAATCTCCAGCCCCCTACTCATCACAAGGACTACCCTGTGACACAGGCAATGTCAAAAAGCAGCATTAAGAGCAAATGGAATGCTGGGTTATATAGGAAGGAATCACCAGCAGGAAAAGGAGGTGGTACTCCCACTCTACAGTTCACTGGTGAGACCACACCTGGAATACTGTGTACTGTTCTGGCTGAACACACCTGAAAAATGTTATTGACAGATTGGAGATGGTACAGAGGAGGGCAACAGATTGATACAGGGTCTGCACATGAAACCATATGAGGCTAGACTGAAAGAACTTAACATGTATTCTCTTGAACAGAGGAGGGACAGAGGAACATGATAGAAACCTTCAAGTATCTAAAAGGTATTAACAAAAGTCAGGTACCAGACCTGCTTCAGAGTAGAAGCTACAAAAGAACCAGTGGGCATGACATGGAGATTTAGGGGAAGTGTAGGGGCAACATGAGGAAGTTCTTCTTCATGGAGAGAGTGGTGGACACAAGGAACTACCGCCACCATGAGCTAGGTGGGATCAAGATGGTTGAGAGTTTCAAGCATGCTTGGGATAAATACAAAGGCATCATAACACTGGGCAGTAAATAGGGAGGGGTTAGTTTACAATGGACAGACTAGATGGATCGAAAGGTCCCTTCTGCCGTCACTTTTCTATGTTTCTATGTAAGAAAAGGAACTGGGAAAACTCAAGGCTCAAGTTGTTGCCAATGTAGGGACCTGGAAAAATAAATTAGGCAAACAGGAACAAGTCAGAGATGGAAGGAGTTTAAACTGATGCTTGAAGAAGCCTGCAGTGGTGGAGTGACAGAAGGATTAGGGGATATAATCTGTATCATATCCAAAAGCTATCTGATTAGTTATATTAATGAGTGGGTCATAGAAATACAAGACCCAGCTATCCACTGGGATGGAAAAAGTGAGCATGATTCAAGATTGTGGTATGTTTTGCTACCAATTCCAGTAGGTTGAATAATCCTGTCTACTATTGCATCATACATTATTGACCATACATAAGCTTGGTATTTCCTCTTTTCCTTACTAGCAACATGTTATATATTTTTCACTGTTTATTGAGTTCTGAAAGAAATTTCTTGCAAAGATAATTTTTATTTTACAGACCATTTAAGATAATTTTTAAATCATTTTACAAAACCATAAGACACAGCAGAGATGCATTAGACAGTTCTAACATACAGCTAGAGGAGTAGTAAGGCATGAGGCTGCAGTCCAAGTGCCTTCAACACCTGATCAAGCATTAGAACTGTTTATTGTATATCTCTGGAGTGTCTTTCTGTACTTAGGATTACATCAGAAAATCAGAGGGTTAAATATGCTGGAGGGTTAAATATGGTGATGGTGTTTCAGATATAGTATTTAGAAGTATGGAGTCCCTCGGGGCTCCATATTAGAGTCCTGTTTTGTTTTCTTTGTTTTTTGATAAGATCTGTGCTGTGCTAAGCATTGTTCATCTTACATTATACGATGCTGTAATTTGTGTTAGTGAAGCTACTGTTGCTGAACTGAATGGGACCCTGACAAGAGAAATGTGCAATCTTCAGCAATGGCAGACATCCAACAGAATGGTTTCAAACAAATTGGAAAAAAACAAAGGTTTTTGGTACAATAGAGAGGCTAAGAGAGAGGGGGCACCGTTTGCAGGTTAGGACCCTTGATGGAACATCTTATAAGAATGTTGACACCTTTTAATATTTAAATGTCTTATTGGACCTGGCTTTAAGTTTTGAACCTCACCAAGCTAAGGTGACTTCCAAGATTCATGCCAGGGTGGCATTACAGTATAAGTTGCACTCTTTTTCACTAGTGAATCTAGAATGGCAATAGCTAAACAGTGTTTAGCCCCAATTGTTAATTATGCTGCACTTGTGACAGTTAAAACCTCTTCTAACATAATGTCAAAGAAATCCATGCCGTTACTGTTGATTGGCAAATTTGCCTTATTGTTCCTATAACTTCACACTCGTGATCGTGAAGCAGATGGATGGTTGTGGGTCCATTTGAACTTTAAATACTTCATGACTAGGTTTACTTTTAGAATCATTAGATTGATGTTCATTTAAGTTTACTCAGACATTTATAGAAATATGACTTGGGTTTTTATTCTAGACTTAGAGTAGATAAAGTAGTTCTGAAGATCCCTTTAATGAGGACTCTCAATGGGTAATGTGCTTTTACTTATGTTGCTCCAAGTAACTGGAACAACTTACCTTTACAATTAGAAATGCAACAACGTTTAACTCCTTCTCAAATATTCTACTACAGCACTTTAAAATATTGTATGATTGTGGATGTTTTAACTGAATTTTACTGTTATTTGACGTGGGATATTTATTCCAATTTTATGTGAACTGTATAATGTGTGCATTGTACTTGTTGTAGTGATTGTGGGTTGCACCTGTAAATGGAAATAATTTTCCTGTGTGCTTACCTGTTAAGCAAAATCTAACAAACAAACAAATTTATAAAAGGAATGATTTTTGTAAAGTGTCACTTTGAATTAAGAAATACTTTCATATTTTGTTTAAATTTTGAGAAGGTTGTCTAACTTTTCGACAAAAATAGTCCTTCAGCATGATGATTTTGTTACTGCCTTAGGACTTTTGTCCTAAGTAGATTTCAGTAGTTATTAGCAACCCCTCCCCATATTCTAAAATAAGTGTGCTGTTTGCTCAAAGCTCAAAATTAATTTCTTTATTTAAAGCTACCTTTTCTTTAGGACAAAGAATGGAGGAAATGGGAGTTTCAATACCAGTGAGAATGATGTAGTGCATAAGAGGTTGATAGCGACCCTCCTCAAATCTTTCAAAACCTCTGCTGTTTCAGAATTAAAAATTAATTAATTCATTTAATTATTTTTTTTTAGCTTCAGTTTGAAATTGGGCTGAGCATGGGAAGCTTTAAGCCATGAGAGAAGCAGCTTGAAGGGTGATATAATTGTTGAAGTTTTATTGAAGGGAATGGCAGACTGTAAGAGTAGCAAAACTGTTTTGCAGCATTTGGAGGTAAAGCACAGAGTACGAAAGAAAACAGGCAGGATTGTTTTAAATTATATAAAATTAATATTATTTCATTTTAGTTAGACATGTAGGCAAGTTCTAGACATTAGAGATGCATCATGCAAACAGGCCAATTGCCATGCAGGTGGAGGGGCTGATCATGTAGGAGAAAAATAACATACACCATAAACCAAGATTAAAAGCCTTATTAATCAGTTTATACCTACTAAAGGAAAATATGCAGGGACAGTATCCCCTATTGATTAAACTTTAGACTCAAATCTACGATTAAGAAATCTACGATTAAGAAATAACACAAACTTTTTTTTAAAACTGCATCATAACAAAAATAGTACCTATTTCTTTAAACACAGACAGATGCAGAGATGTTAAAATAAATAAGAAAGGCTAAAGCACAATTAGAGGTTAGACTTGCAGAAAAACAAAGAATAATTATAAATCATTTTATGCATTTATTAATAATAAAACAATATCAGTTAATGCTATCGGTCTACTTATAGGTTATGATGGACAAGAAGAAAGTAACAACAAGGGAATGGCAAAAACACAAAATAATTATTTCACCTCTGTATTTAACATAAAAAAACAGTATTACGGTCCATAATATCACACACTAAAGTACTATAAGTATTAAAATAATGGAAATTAGTAAAAAATGAAGTGGAAATGGCTGAAGAACTTGCACCACCAATTAGCATTTGTTCCAGTTCTCCCTGGATAAGGAGTGGTGCAGGTTCTTGGAGGGAGGCTAATGTGGTCCCAATTTACAACGGATGGAACAGGAAGAACATAGCAAATTATAGACCTATAAGTCTCACTAATATGCTAAGTAAAATGCTGGAAGGAATAATTAAAGAACATCTGATAGAACACCAAGAAACAAATAAATGTAGAGATACCACTCAACATGGGTTCACTAAAGGAGATCCTGTCAAACTAATACCCTGGAATTTTATGATAGAGTTAGTAAAATCTTAGACTCAAGTATCCCAGTGGATGTGGTATTTCTGAATTTTACAAAGGCTTTGAAAAATACCTCATGATAAATTAATTGTAGCTTTTTTTAAATTAAATAAACTTTATTAATTTTCCACCAATACAACACTTTGTTAGTAGGCATACAATTCCCAGCAGTACCTGCATTGGTACAATGGCATGAGGTCTCAACAAAGCAAGTAACAAACATTTATAACTTTTAACCTTTTCATCATTCATTAAACACAGAAATAGGAGATAATCTCCTCATGCCTTCTAGTCAAGGTTATCTATTCCCCTCCATACTCTCCCACTCCCACATCCCCCACTCTTATCCCCAGAGCCACAGTTACCCTCTCTAGTGGTGCCTTTTTCAGTTCCTTGGTGACACCACAACCGTTTTGTCTATATCACATGAAATTAGGACTCATCTATGTAAGCAGCTTTAAGATGAGGTATCTTAAGGTTCTTATGGGGTGGCCTACTAAGATATTACTACTCCCTAGCCTACTCTGCTTTCCAAGTTGGGTTTTTAAGAAGGTGGGGGAGGGAACAAAGTGTGAAAAGCTTCCCATCTGGAGTTATACAGGGGAGCTTGCCCCATAGGCTCATAATTGCTTTCTCAACTCTTAAGTTATGTAATAATTCCTTGACCCATTCAAGGTAAGAGATCGCATGCTGGTCCTTCCAGTAATAAGGACAAGCCTTTTAACTGACAAAGAGATAATGGCCATATGGTACCTTTCTCCTTAAAGGGACAGTAGTATAGTCTCCCACTATACAAACCTGTGGTGAGAAATAATCCTGCAACTCCAACAGTGGGTCTGCCCTTTCCCAAATAGTGCTCCAAAGGGAGGCTACTTTCGGCAACCCCATAATATATGAAGTAGCATCCCAGGCTCTTTCTTGAACCTAAAGCACATTTGACTCTGTGTCTTACCCATTCCGTAAAGCTTAGTTAGTATAATAGATATTATGCACTATGTAAAACTGTGTTAGCTTTAAGTGGTTGTCGGCAATATATAGGCAGACTCCCTCCCAGATTTTATCCCATGAAAAATTATCATGTGGAAATGACGGACCCAGTAACTAGACTGACCTGATACCTCCAGATTGAGTACCCCATATAGCAATGACACCAGATTGGATATAGCATGTGGTTGGTGTACACATTCAAGAAGCTCCTGAAAGGGAGGCGGCTGCTGTGTTCCATCTTCCTGAGCTGAATCACTTTATTAACATATGCCTAAGTTGGAGCCCAAAAGAGCATTTATTGGAAAGCCACAGAAAATTAATATTTTGGATGTTTCTCTTAGTTTACCATCAAGTACCAAATCACAAACTTTAATTTGGGAATCAGAACATTCTTTGGGCGTTTATTATTTTGTCACCAAATTTAAACTTGGGGTTATTAAACACCGGTTGTGATAAGTCCATCTGGTTATTGTATTTCATTGACTTACAAAATTGTGAGTGGACCTTTAGTGAGGTATATAGAACTGAGCCTTTTAGACAACTGGGTACCTTACCGGGCTATAAATAAAGGCTCTCCGGAGACAATCCGGCTAGTAATTCTTGTTCCAGCTGTAACCATATGGGAAGTTTGGCAGTGCTGTCTATGTCCAAGGGGTTGCCCTCCAGTGCATTTACTTAGCCATATGACTAGCTAAGTAATAGTGGTATAGGTTAGGGAGTTTTAAGCCCCCATTGCTTTGGGGTATTAACTGATTATGTGCCTATGTGGGGTCTTGCCTCTCCATATAAATTGGGAGATTATACTATGGAGTCTACGGAACCGATTCAGGGAAGATAAACATTTAACATGTTGAGTGGATAAAATATCCTTGGCAAAACATTCATTTTAATTACACTAACCCTCGCTTGAAGGGACAGGAGCATAGAGTTCCACCTATTTAGATTCAATTGGATTTCTTTTACTAGATTATCTAGATTCAACTTTTCATCAGGGACACAGATGTGAACAGTGTTATTCCTAGGTATTTAAGTTGGGTAGTCCAAGCCATAGATAACAGGATAATATCTTCCCTGGAAAGCAAGGGTTCAAGGCATCACCTCTGATTTACTAATATTGAGTTTGTAATTGATACCTTGCTAAACCTATACATTATCCGGAGGGCAGCTTGGATAGATTCGCAAGGTTAGTAACATGCAGAAGGATGTCATCAACATAAACTGATAATTTTTTAAGTGAAACTTCCCTATCTTGATACCTTGCAACATTGGTGAGGCTTTTAGCTGTCTTATCAATGGTTCCAAATATAGGTTAAATAAAAATGGAGAAAGTGGACACCCTTGCCTGGTACTTGATTTTAAAGGGAAAGCAGAAGAAAAAAAACATTGCAGTAAACTTTCGCTCTAGGTTCAGAGTATAATGCTTTAACCCAGGAGATAAAGGGAGCAGGAAAGCCCATTACTGACAGAATGTATCAAAGAGATATGCCCAGTCGACCCTGTCAAATACCTTCTCCGCATCCAGGAAACCAAAGCCATTGGTTTATCCGCCTCCTGGACACGGAGAAGACATGTGCCAACTTGCGGATATAGTCTGATGAGACTCTGCCCGCACAAACCGATTTGTTCAGGGCTCAAAAGCCCCATCAAACCTTGGACACCCTTGTAGCTAATATTTTGGCAAATATTTTTATGTCATAGTTCATTAATGAGATGGGATGAAAGTTTGTAACCCTATTCTTCTCTTTACCTGGTTTTGGTAATACAACTATAATGGCTTCCAAGAGTGTCGTGTCTGTAACCCCTTTTCACAAATAAAGTTGAATAGATGAAGAAGAATAGGGCTTAACTCCTTCTCAAAACCTTATAGAAATTAGACGAAAAGCCATCCGGCCTGGAGCTTTATCTCTAGTTAAGGATTTAATAGTATCTCTAATTTCTTGATGAGAAATAGGGTTTACCAAAATTCTTGCTAGGCTGCCTCCAGAGAAGGCAATGATAAGGCTAACATATAGTCCCGATTTCTGTGGGTGGGGGGCTAGATTCAGAGGACTGTACAGTTGCATATAATATTGTTCAAATTCTTTGGCAATTTGCATGGGGTTATTAAAACAACATTATTAGATAGGGAATATACAAAGGGAACCAGACGGGACTCCTCTTGCTTTCTAAGCCTCATAGCCAGGAGATGACTGGCTTTATCCCTTGTTCAATATATTTGGCTTGGGTTTTAAAGAGGGTATATTCCGCTCTTTCCCTCAACATTTCTGCGTAATCATTCCGTAACACTACTAGGCTTAACATTTCTTCATCTAGTGAAGGATTTGATAATGAACTTTCTAAGACCTTAATTTCTCTAACAGGTCTTTAACTTTGGCTTCTTGTTTCCGCTTTTAGTAGCTGAAATTCTAATAAATTCCCCAGAAAACACACTTTAAAGCACTCCATACTTTGTCAAAATCAGAGATAGATCACTCATTTTGATCCATAAATTGCTTTATAAGATCTTTAATCCAGTTAACTATGTCATCTTGGTTAAGAAGCTGAGAGTTTAGTTTCCAGATAGTATCTTTATGAATATTTGGGGCTAAATTGGCTTCCAACCAGATTGGGAATAGTCAGAGAGTACTCTAGGGCAATCCCACTTCCCTGCAGGCCTGCCATTGCCCTCTGGTTCAACAAAAAAAATCAATTCGGGAGAGGATTTATGCACAGGGAATAAAAGGTATAAGCCCTTGCACCCGGATTCAAAGCACTCAGGGATCGCTTAAGCCATACGTATCTATGAAATCTCACAGGGATCTTTGGGCAGGGGAGAGTAGATCCTATAGAGAAAGACCTATCCAGAGCAGAATCTATAACTAGATTCCAGTCTCCAGCTAAAATCCTTGGTAGACCACTGAAGGAGCAAGGATTAGCAATAGGTTAACAAAAATTCTGGGAATCCTTATTCGGTCCGTATATCATGCCCATGAGGACTTCCCTGTTTTCTAAGATTCCTCTCAGGATGAGAAACCTACTGTGGAGTCAGCCACTTTTCTAATTCGAGAAATTGAGTGCCCCTGGTGATCAGTATTGCCACTCCACATTGGGTTGTAGATGTCCCTGCCATATATACTGTCCCAATAATTCTCTTCTTAGTAAGTTATTTTCTACTTCAACATGTGCATCTCCTGCAAAAAGCAACTCGACAATTCAACACTGCTAAGTGCTTAATTATTTGAAGCCGCTTTACCCGAGACCTAAGCCCTTTAACATTCCATGTTATAACTTTCATACCAAAGTATAGTATTTGGTAGGCCCACTAGAGTAACTTGCACCCTTAGCACCATTAGGAGTTGTACCAAAAGTGGCTCTTGCCCCCTGTCCCCATACTTCCGCCTCACCCCCCACCCATACCCACCCTTATGCAATCTTAAATTGCCTCCCATCCTTCCCTCTATCTCTCCCCTCTGTCTAAATCCTACCCTAAACATGAGCAAGTTACCTTTATCCCCAGTCCACATGATTGATCTCCATCCTCATATTCTGGCATGATGACGACCATGCTGCCCAAAGAGTTCACTCACACCCATAACTGCCCCCAATCAAAACCTGTACATGGTTTTCTCCACAATAACCTGTAAAAATTCCCATCGATCTACCAGGAAGAGTAAACAAGCTAACTACAGATTCCATATGCAGTACCTGCTGCCACTAACCTTCTTAGAGGATTTTTCAAATAACTTTTAACCCTTAATTTGGTAAAATTCCAAAATGCCAACAGTGTAACAACAGACCTTTGTAACAAGGTTTGTTACCCCAATAATTTAGGCTAAACACAGTAGAATACCCCATCCTTTTCAAATACCCGATGAGGCGGACATCCCTTGAATAACTGGGATTTCAGAACCATTTCAATTTGATTCTTAGCATTACAGCAACTCAAATTAACAAAATAATCTTTTGTTTAATACAAACAGTAAGGCTGGACTCTACAAGTCTCTTCACCAAATAGGCATTGCTTGTGCTCCCAAATGGCCACTAGATGCCACCAGATTATCATTTAAACAAGTCTGGAAACATTTTCTTGCAGGATTCAGTGGTTCTCTCTGCCTATTCAAATGAGTGCCATTTGCCTTTGTGATATATTTGGAGAGTTGCTGGGTACCTCATTTTAAATCTGATACTCGTGAGATTAACTTGGTAACCACAGGATGCAGGGCAGGCGTTTCTGTCACACAGTGTATGGTAAGTCCTCGCCACTCTTATTTTCCTGCCTTCCCATTTAATCTCCTGTAGATCTTTGAGCTTGGCCAATATATGCTGCTTATCTAAAAAATTAAGTAGCTTGAACAGGAAGGGCCTTGGAGGTGAACCCATGGGTGGCGTAGCCTTAAAGATCGATGTGCCCTCTCAATTATGTAGGTGGGTCTGTTGGGAGAGAGCCCCACTAATTTTTCACAAAGCTTCTGGGCAAATGCCACAGGTAGAGAGCCTCTTTCCTTCAGGCAGTCCAAGCACCACAAGGTTGTTTTGCCTCGATCTCCCTTCGAGGTCTTCCAGCTTCTTTTCTGTTTTCTTAATTTTCTGCTTCAAGTGCACTAGCTCTAGTTAAGTCGCTGCCACCAGTCATCCAAGGACATTATGCGAGCCTCATTATCCGAGGTCTGCGTAGTTAACTGCTCGAGCGATGTCCTCCATACCCTTCATTTCAGAAGCTAGCACCAGGAGCGAGTCTTTCATGGGTGCTAGTTCTTCTAGGAATCTTTTTCAGTGGCGCTTCTGGCTGTTGGGCATAGGGGCTCGATTCCTCTGCTTGCACCTTGGCCCACTTAGGCGTCTTGTCTTTGCTTGGAGTAGACAGAGAGTGTGCTTCATCGGGCCTTCCTCATCTCTACCTCCATCTTCCTCGGATTTTGCCGATTCATCGCTATGCAGCATGGTGGTACTATACTCCTGTACCGGTCTGGTATTAAGAGCTGGAGATGCTGAAAGCCAGTAGAAAACACGTTTTGAGGGGTTGGCAATGGAGCTTACCACGAGGGAGCCAGTTCAGGCAGCCATCACACCGAAGTCCCAAATTAATTCTAGCTTTGACTACAATGGGTATTCATGGAATATAGAAGCATGGATTAAGGCATGGTTGCATAACAGGAAACAAAGGGTCAATATTAGAGGTGCTGTATGGGACTGGAATATGGTGACAAGTGGGTACCACAGGGTTCCATTTTGGGACTCTGTCTGTTTAATATATATGTTGTAACATTACAGGTTATGGACAGGAGGGTTTGGATTACTAAATTGCAGATGATTGTAGACTGGGATTGGAGATTAAGAAAAAGAAAGATCATGAAGCTCTACAGAAAACCTTGAATGATATATATAACTGGTGTAACAAATATGAGCTCCCCTAAACCCCAGGAATTGTATTAGGTTTGGTATGTAAGGAGCAAACTTATATCACAAGTGCTCATGCTTAGCAGCTTAAAGGGGAAAACTGTAAAACATGAAAGAAAAAAATGGTGCAGTCAGCTAGTGGTGGCTAGATCGAACGCACTTCCCAAGGAGATAGTAGATAGTCCTTCCATAGATAGTTTAAAAAATCTGGACAAAATGTATAAATCTGGAAACTGGTACTTAATTGGCGAGCATTATGGACAACAGTCTAACTAGCTCTGTATATAACCTATGAAACCTATGAAGTTACAGTAAATGAAACAAAACAAGTATTCATTTACATTGGGTACCATAATTCCTTTATTCGGTTTACACAAGCATGATTGCTACCACATGATAGTGAGCTGACAGATAGCAGGGCTATCACAAAATGTCAGTAAACATGGCTGTTAATATTTTTTTTCTAAACAGATGTCCTGTGTCTTGGTTTTATAAGAGATAGGCAGATGTTTGCCACTTTTGTATTCTCTATTCTTTTACATTTCCTCCTTAAACAATATATTTTCGTAGGTTACCTGCGAAAGTGAATTAAGATAAAAAGCCTTTCTGAAAAATATTTCTATTGAATTATTTTTAGCATGAGTACATATATGATATTCTAAAGAACCAAATATATCCAACATAATCACAATAGTTGTGTGGTCACTTTCTGTGTGCACATCTACCAGTAAATCATGAAAGAATTCTAAGTTAAAAATATTTATAATAGCAAAATCTATAACTTGTCTCCCATTCTTCATGTAATATATGAAATTTCTCAAAGGATCCAAAACTATGTGCCTTATTAATTTTACTGAATTACAATTTTCTATTAATAGTTTTAACTTAGTACCATTTTCATCAGTGTATTTGTCTTCAGAATTTCTACAAACATTAATATAAGGTGGTATGTCAGAAGCTAAATCTACCAAATCATAAAAGGAAAAATCTTGATAGTTAAAATCTGTTTGATTCAGTCCACAGATTAAAGGACTGCAGTCATTTTACAAAGTGGCAAGTCCACCCACAGGTGTTCCATTTCAGCAAAACGTCTTAGCATTTGAAAGAAAACCTTGACATTCTTTAAAATGTATTGGTGTGGTTCACTATGTCTTTTATAGACAAATAGAAACATTGAAACAGAGAAGTTGTCCACAGATGGGGACTATATGATCCATCAAGTTTGACTGTGGTTTCCTACCCTTCCCACACTTAGCTGCCTGCTTCAATATCCTGCAGTGCCTGTCCCATGCTCGCTTGAATTCCCCCACCAAATTTGCTCCCACCAACGCTCTGACAGGCTATTCCATGGTTCAACCATGCACTCTGTGAAGAAGAAGAACTTTATCATATTGCTCTGAACCTACCTCCTTAAGGCAAAGGTCATTCCCTATTGTTTGTTGTAGTCTTTTACTTGAAAGAAGTTCTGTGCCTGTACCCTGTTGCTGCCTTTGAGGTACTTATATGTCTATCATATCTGCACAACTTCTGCACTGCTCTAGAGTATAGTTTTAGTTCACCAAGTCTAGCCTCATACTGTTTCTGATGCAAGCCCTGCACCATCTTAGTTGCTCTAGTCTGCACCATCTCCAGCCTATTTATGTCCCTTTTGAGGTGTGGCCTCCAGAACTGGATGCAGTACTCCAGGTGGAGCCTTACCAGGGACTGATACAGTTCTATGTCATAACAGAGAACATGAAAATGGTTATTGCTATTATGGAGAGTGTACATCGCCAAAAGCAATTAGGCAATATACACATGCTAGCAACTAGATATCCTGCATATGGACTTAGTGTCTATGTGGGAAGGATGTGCCTGCCATGCCTCCCATGGGGTCTTTGTCCCCGCATCCCCTACTTAAAATTCCTAATTCCAGGGTGTGCATGTTGTGGAGGGGTGACAATCCAGAATTTAAAAACAAACAAACTGGCAGCTGCAGCCAGTGGCAAAGTTTTTCCTCCTGGTCCCCAGTCCTGAACCCAGTACCTGCTATGCTGGAGCCATCCTCCTGAACACCACACCACATGGATGGCTCAGCAGCAGCAGCAGGCACACTTCAGGAGCAATAGCCACTTCTCTATGCCTCCCCTTCCCTCGCTATCCTCCCATTCTGGTTGCCCTCCACTACCCTCACAGTAGCAGTGCATCGCTACCTTTGTAGGTCGACCATGATAATAGCACAGATTATGAGTTGCCATTTTGACAGTCGCCCATATTTAATCTCTTTTATCACAGGAGACTGGCTGATACTGAGGCATGATAACT
This sequence comes from Neoceratodus forsteri, assembly GCA_016271365.2. Lineage (NCBI taxonomy): Eukaryota > Metazoa > Chordata > Ceratodontiformes > Ceratodontidae > Neoceratodus > Neoceratodus forsteri. The sequence continues at coordinate 425,695,755 of CM057451.1, forward strand.
TCATGCCTCCTGCTCTAGATGCCCTTCCTAGCATCCCAGTATGCCACTCACATTTAGTGCTGCCTTCTCGCATTGCTTGTTGAACTTTAGATCATCTGAGATGATCCCCAGGTCTCACTCCTGTCTTGTAACCAGAAGCTGCCCCTTTGCATTGAGTAAATTTTTCCTGGGTTACATTTTCCCAGGTGCATGACTTTGCACTTTTTGGCATTACATTTTAATCGCCAGACCCTTGACCACTCCTCCAGCTTATGGAGATCAGCTTCCATGTTGTGTTGTCCTCTGGTGTGTCCACCCTCTGCTGATTTTGGTGTTATCTTAAACAGGCACACTTTTACCTTCAGTAGATCAGCAATGTCACTGATGAATATTTTGAAGAGGATTGTCCCAAGTACTAAGCCCTGTTGTACCCTGCTAGTCACTCTGCCCTCCTCTGACAGTATGCCATTTATTGATACCTTCTGTGTTCTTCCATTCAACCAGTTTCTTATCCATCCTGTTACCTTTACCCCAAGCCCCATGTTCTCCAGTTCATTAACTAGTTTCCTGTGTGGAAGTAAATCAAATGCCTTACTGAAGTCTACATCCATGCCCCCAATCTGCTGCTGTGGTGACTCAATCAAAACATCTACCAAGTCTGCCTGGCAGGACCTCCCTGCTGTGAAACAGAGTTTCTTTGTGTTGAGCTGATCACTGTTCTCTAAAAAGCTTCTATTCTTTCCTTCAGAAGGGACTCCATCAGTTTTCTGATGACTGAAGTGAAGCTAACTGGACAGTAGTTTCCTGGCTCTTCCTTGCTTCCACTCTTTGAAGTGGCACCACTGTTGCCCTCTTCCAGTCTTCTGAACGCCCCAGTTATTATTGATTTGTTGAAGAGCATTACTAGGAGAGGAGCTGCTAGTTCCCTCTCAAGTTCTTTTAGTATTTTTGGGTGTATCCCATCTGGCCCCATTGCTTTATCCACTTTAACTTGTTGAGTTCCTGTAGTACCCTTTCCTCAGTGAAGGGACCTGTGTCAATTTCTCCATCTGGACAATACTTTTTAACTATTGTTCATTCTCCACCATCTGCTTTATGTGTGAAGACTGAGCAGAAGTATTCATTGAGTGCCTGTCCTGCTCTCTGGGTGCCCATCCTTTTTGTAATTCTAATGATTCCGCCCTTGCTCTTCCTTTTTCCTGTATGTACCTGCAAAGGTTTCATCACCCTTCTTTACGCCTTGTGCTCTTCTTACCTCTGTCTGGGCCTTTGTGTTTCTTATCACTTTCAGTGCCTCCTTTACTATAGGTGTCCTGTGATATAGCGACTGAAATTAAGCAACTCAGATATGAGTGGCTCAGTGTCAGTGCCCATAGGCGAGCTACCCTGGAAGGTATGAGGGAGGAAGAATGAGAATATTGATTAATGAGGGAAGAAGAGCAATGATATAGGACATCAGCTGGAAGGGAGGGATATTTAGAAGTGTCTCCTCTCTGGCATGCACCCAGTAGAGTTGATATAATCTTAAGTAGGGAAAGTGCAGGGGGTGAAGACCCCTCAAAGTGGTGTGCAGGGGATGTAGCCTCTCACCATAAATATAATTTATGCCTTTCACTTGTTTTGTTGTGTTTTTGCTGGGGAGGTACATTGCCATTTTTTCTTTTTGGCTATGTACACTCGATCTAATGGTGATCGCAGTTTGGTGATTGCTGTTATGACATGGAACCTTTAGTATATCTTAGAACTCTGTTTTGTTGGCCTCCTCCCTGATTCCTTGTACTTCCTGAAGGCTTTGCATTTTTAGTCACTATGGTTGCCATGTCTGTTGAAAGCACTAATGTTTTTTCCTTTTATTATTACTAACCTGACAGGCACACTGTGATGTGAATAATGTTATTGTGTCTTTCAACTGAGTTCAGTACTTTTCGATGCTTCCTCTAATGTGTAACTGAGGGTGTCCTTTAGGTTGGTCCTCATTTTTGTGAAGTTTGGCTTCCTAGAACATAGAATATAGAATTTGATGGCAGATAATGACCACTTGGCCCACCTAGTCTGCCCATTTACATACCTATTGGATAAGCTGCAGATCCTAGTTAACCAACAGCCCGCTTCCTCTTACCCCTCATTATAATTGTCTTATGTCTGTCCCATGCATTCTTGAATTCTCCCACTGTTTTTGACCCCACAACCTCCTCAGAAAGGTGGTACCATGCGTCCACCACATTCTCCATGAAAACTACTTCCTCACATTGCCCCTGAGCTGTCTCCTCTGTCTTCAAATTGTAACCCTAGAAATCAAGAACTTTCAGCTTAGAGTGTCTGGAATCCTCAGTCCTGTTAACCTTGAACTATACCACGTGATGGTCACTGGTTCCCAGGTGGCTCCCCACTTATTGCATAGAACATTTCCATTATTTGTGAATACTAGGTCTAATACTGCATTTTCTCTTGTGGGTGTCTTCATGAGTTGATTCAGGCCTGCCCCCGCATTCTAACTAGAAATTCCCTTCTTCGTTCCTATCAATTTCTGGTAGATTGAAGTCCCCTAAGACATCATGTCCCCTTTATCTGACATCAGAAGGGTGGTTTCAGGATTTCCTTTCCCTGGCTTCATCCTGATTAGTGGTGGGTGAAGTGGCCAAAATTCACTCCAAGGACTGATTCACTGAGTAACACAGAATCCACTTGTAAGTGCCACAATGCAAAGTGGAGTACTTTGTGTTATAATAAGGAATGCAAAGTCCATTGAAACCAATGACTGTGTTATTCCGCCTTCCTGAACCACTTCTCCACCAATTTTAAGGCAAAGTACTTTTAAATAAATGTACTTCACATCATTTCGCATTGTAATTGAGCTCTAAAGCAAATTTTGCAGTGCTTCATGGAATTGCAGGTCACATGGGTTCTAGATTGTTCCACAGCTTCAGTTCTATGTAGTGTGTGTGTACTGGAAGATGGAGACAGTTCCTTCTCAGAACTCTGTGATTCAAATCCTGTAAAGCTGTTAAAAAGCCATTTTGAGCCATTTTTTTGCTCAAAATTTAGTACTCGACTGTAGAAAACCCTCCTGTGCTCATATCATCAGTGTTTATTGTTTGTGTGTGGATTTTGAATTTTAATTTGCAATGGTCAATCTGTGTACTATGAAGCATGGTTTGGGGAGGGCATCTGTGGTGTAGGTAAATTAACTGGGAGAAAAGGCAGTTTTTCTGTTTTGGTTATATTTTTCTTGTATAACTGTGTTAATGTATACACAGTAATATTTTTAGTAATTCTTTACATTTTTTGCTGATTGTTGTGGTGCAGCAGTGTATAATTTCAGTTTGTTTAAAACATTTGGTTATATTACTAAAGGTTTTCAATCTGCTTTGCATTACTTTTAGTGTCTGTGTGTGCATGTGTGTGTGTGTGTGTGTGTGTGTGTGTGTGTGTGTGATGCATGCCATTACATCAAACACTTTTTCACAGACTACTTGCAGCAGTGTGAACCTCTATCCACTTCACCTACATGAATTTGTTATACTGCTTTGTGGTATCTTTATTGGTAGTGGACTGTTACTGCCATGCACTACACTGCCAACTGGCAAAATAATTCTTTATCAGATTTGGATTTGTGACTTGAAAGCACTGGTTAGGTGTTGTTGTCCCTTTATGTCTGTATCTCTTGAGTGCGCAGCACACTCTTAATCTGTCTGTGCATTTGCACTTTGCAGTACACCATTAATTCTAGGAGACTTTGCATTTCTTGTTACACTCTCATTTCACTTCGTTAGCAATGGGGAATTTTCTGGACACAAGACAGTAGCATTTTGGGATGCACATTAATTCTGGTGACTGTGTGTGACCACTGAACACATGACTGAGTGCACCATTAATTCTGGGAGACTTTCCATTTCTTTTCTGGACACAAGACAGTAGCATTCTGGAGATGAATATTAATTCTGGTGACTGTGTGTGACCACTGCACACATAACTGAGGCACCATTAATTCTGGGAGACTTTGCATTTCTTGTTGTGTATCATTTCACTTCGTCAGCAGTGGGGAATTTTCTGGACACAAGACAGTAGCATTTTGGGAAGCACATTAATTCTCGTGACTGTGTGTTACCACTGCATGCATGACTGAGTGTGTCATTAATTCTGGAGACTTTGCATTTCTTGTTACACTCTCATTTCACTTCATCAGCACTGGGAATTTTCTGGACACAAGACAGTAGCATTTTGTGGGTGCACATTAATTCTGGTGACTGTGTGTGATCACAGCATGCATGACTGAGTGCTCCATTAATTCTGAGAGACTTTGCATTTCTTGTTGTGCTATCATTTCACTTTGTCTGCACTGGGAGTGTTCTGGACACAAGACAGTAGCATTTGGGGATGCACATTATTTCTGGTGACTGTGTGTGTGAGGGGTTGCCAGTATTGTTGTCACTCCACCTTATTTCACATTAAGACAGAATGACAATGTGAAGTAATAATTATAAGGCATAGTGAGCATTTTGCTTTGGCCACTCTGTGTAGTGGAGTGACAAAGTCGAGTGGCCACTTTATGCTCACTTCACCAGCAGAATTTAATTTCACTGCATCTCTAATCCTAATTTGATGGTCTGTATATTACCCCAACCTGGATGGGTGTCCTGCTTCCAGCCTCAGTTGTAACCCATAGGACTCAGCTTCCTCTTGTGTCCCCTGTGTTTCTGTAGCATTAATGGTATTCTTCACACAAATAGCTACCCCCTCCTTTTTCCTCCCAATCTCTCCTGAACAAGTTATATCATTGGATAGCTACCTCCCAAATGTGATTGTCTATGAACCACATTTGGGTCATGGCAACAAGTCTAGTTCAGCCTCTGCTATTGTGGCTGTGAGGTCTAGTATCTTGTAGCCAGACCATGCGCATTAAGACAAAGGCTGTCCATTCCAAGTACCTTCTCCTTTGTGATTTCTAGTCTTATCTTATTATTACTCCTTACAGTCTTTCAGCTCATTTGTAGACCTTGACATCACAAAAAATTTACTATGTTCAATCAATTCATAATCTGACAGTTTTAGCATTAGACCAGAAATATTCCAGGCTGGAAACAACTGAAGTAGTTGCCCATGGTCTGTACTTAAAGGTTCTTTATTTTCTTTGGGTGCTTTTCTTAAAATTATCAGGAGTTCAGCTGTATCAAAAGTACTTAGAGGTTATCTAGAGTTAGTTATGTGACCAGCTTTTGTCTTTCTTTCTGAGCTACTGTAAGCTCCACATTATTTCCAACTTTTGGCTTGTTATTCTATACAAAGCTATTATACCTATTGAGGGGGAAAGGTTTGTTGTAAAATCTGCAATGTGTCCCTAAATTATCTAGTTTATCAACTTTTACTAAAATGTTAGAGTCTAGTATTCTATCCCTTTCCAGAAAATTTACTTGAGTGATACAGTGTTGCCATGTGGTCTGATAACTCTTTCTATATAACTATAACCCCAACTTAACATCTATGATTTTGGATATTACAGACCAGACTGTAGACATAAGATGTTTTCTATTTTCTTTTTTTTTTGTTTGTTCAAGACCACACTGTTAATATAGCTGCTAGAGAATGAATTTAGTCTGGAATCAAAGGACCAATCAAATATGTGATTTAGTTATAAAAAAGGTTGTATGTTATGTGATCATCACACAGTGCAGAATGTACTCGCTTCTATATTTAATTGACTTTCATGAGACTGGGGTTCAATAAATAATTGCAATTTTTCAAGTTTTTGACTGAACTCCAGGCTAACTCAGCTGTATCCATCTCCCACGCCAATGCATGAACACTAATAATGTCTACATTCTTATTTTTTGTCACCATAATTACTTTGTTTGAACAATTAGGAATTTCCAGTTCAGCTACTAATACATGTTGAACCAGCATTTTTAAGGACTCATTTGTTTCATTTGTTTTGTTTTCCTTTTTTTTTGCTTTAAAATGTGCCTTTGATGCAAAGCGCCATTTCCTTTCCAATCAAAGTACTGTATGGCTATCAAGAGTCTCAAGATCCATGAAGACTCCTCTACTAACCTCTGGGATTCTCAGGATTTTGAATATGACCCATTTGGTAAGATTTTGTTCATCTTTTTCTGTAGTTTCAGCTTGCTCTTCTGTTGACAATGTCTGATGTCTTTGTTCAGACGTTTGTTTAGTTAAATTATCCATAGCATCTGCAGGGCCCATTTTGCATTTATTACTTTTTATCTTCTTTTCTTTTTGCCCAGATTATTTTTTTGATTTTTCTGTCCCTAGGGATACAGGAATAATTAGCTCAGAGAAAGGTACATTTCTAAGTGGAGGTTCAGGATAATTCAATTTTTCCATTTCTTGATTTATTACATCCATCTTAACCTATAGAAAACTTTTAATTTGTTCATCCACTTCCTTTAAAGATACAACTGTTTCCATAATGAAATATATGAGCTACACAAAGGACTACCAATGAGGAAATTTGTTCCTTTTATAAATTAGAGGGACATTTTTCCAAAGTATCCCCTAGTATGGAATCATTTGTATTACAATGATTATTATCTAAATGTGAACCTTATGATGCTTGTGTATTATACAATCCAGTAAAGTCAGGGCCTAAACCAATTTTTGATTTTTTTTTTTAGAGATCACTTTTTCTGCAATTGTCATTGATAATTTAATATATTTTCTTCATGCATTAAAAGTGAATTTAAATCTGATACTATGATAAGAGGACTAAAGAGGTCCATACTGCATTTTTTGATTCCTGTGTGTCATCATTTATGACAATTAATGAATCTGAGGAAGTTAAATTAAAATTAATTTGTTCACCTTGCTGTTCTGATGTACTTCAGTTTGTATTTACTTGCTCTTTTGTTTTTGTTTTTTGTTTCGTTTTTACCTCAAAGAAAGATGTAACAAGTTCCTCAAAGGAATGTAGTATAGCTACTTGCTTTTTTACTTTTGTTTGAATAATACAACTGGTAAAAATTATCACAGTTAATTTGCCCACACTTATAGGGAAAACAAATTCACTCAAAAATATACATTGAGTTGATTAGTTAGACAAAGAAGAAGACCAGTCACCCTAAGCAATAATTTGAATATAATTTCAAAGACTCTAAGTTGCCAGTATAATAGAAGTCTTGGTTTATGAAACAATACATTTTTTTGTGTCTTTGAGTTCATATAAACTCTACGTTTCTGTGTCCCCTGAAACTGACTATTCCTAATATCTTTAGGAGGCAAATTTTATTTTTGAAATTGCTATCAGCAACCATAAACCTTGTACTTCACTTATATAAATTGCAAAAGATGAAAATTCTTATGTAGCATGTTTAACTTATATAAAAGTTATTAAAAACTGACTTAATTACAAATATATATATATATATATATATATATATATATATGTATATACTCTAAAAAATGTCATTAATGAACCATTAGGGTTGTTCCAACAAAAGCAGTGAAATGTGGTCTTAGGGTTCCTAAGCATAAGACCCCCCAGATTCTAGCTGTAACACCTCTTCCCATTCTGCATGCAGGAACAGGTTTGGGGTGGGTGCTTTGGGTTTGTGAACCCTAACGGTCTCCCCAGTCGATGAGTAATTAAGCTGAGATGGGTACAGTATAGGAGAATATGGTAAGCATTGGGGTTCACAACCATAAGGCACCCTCCACTGTGCCAGTATCTCTCCGTTTATTCAGATAGCCATTATTTCTATTTTCACTCTGTCCTATCTTCTTCCTTAAATTCCTTCTATCCTTTTTTCTTATCAGGGTGGCCAACTTGATATTCTCCAATCTTTTTTTCTAATCCTTCCATCACAGCCTGAACCCCTGCCTCATTAATGGGAAGTATTATTGTATGTAATTAGAGAAAGCAGTATGCAATACTGTAAGGTAATATAGGTAAGCAGTACCTTAATGTTCCTTAAGGTATTTCCTGTTTAAATTCCCTATGTTTATTATTATTGCCATGCTACTGTATAAGGAATGGTAATGGAGTCCCAAATTATTGTGCACAGCTGGCACGTTTGCAAAGCCCTCAGCAACAGTGCACATGATCGTGTTGTCTGACAGCTTCTGTGTGAAAGATCACACAGCAAGCAGTCTAAAGAAAGAAAACTTGTTAAAATAAAGAAAGAAACTGCTTGCTATGGTTTCTACTACAGGATAATGGCACTGTGGACAGTAAAAGAGCAACACAAGGCTCAAGAAGAAATGTCCAAGGAAGTGCTGGTGGAGGAGGGGGAGTAACACCCAAAAATAAGGTAAATAGAGGAAATTGAATACCCTGGTGAGCTGAGGTAGCAAGGAAAATGTCCCATACACCAGCATTGTTTAGATGTATAGCATAAAGGTGCCTAGTGAAAGGAAAGAATGAGAGGTGTCATTCGCTGCAGAGTTCAGCTCAGAATGAAAGTTCTAGCATACGGCTGAAAGATTTCAGCCACTCAGAGTGTTTCAAATATTTTTACAAAGCTAAATGTGCACAAAACTGTCCAGTAAAGAGGGACATGATCTTTTGGGACTTTGAGTCTGCCTATGGTTCCTGTTTAATTCTCTGCATAAAGAAAAATGTTATGAAAAAGATTTCAAATTGTTGTAAAATCATGAGAACTTTTGCCCATACAAAATAAGCAAATAAAGGAGGGCACCCTTATCTGCCTAATTTTCTAAGAGAAAGAACTCTTAATCCTATAAAACCAAATGAGAAGCATGTTTTGATTACAACAGAAATAACCACATTAAATGAAAGTGTAAATACCCAGTCTGCAGTACTGTTCAGGAAGGTCCTGTTATAGGGCTGGCTGCCCCAGAACTGCCCAGTTTTATGGAGCATGGGAGTGTATGTCATTAACGGAGGAGCCAAAGCCACTTTCTGACATCATCATGCAACTAATTAGTGGTTTTGCTTTCATAGTTAAGATAGTACAAAGTTACTCTATGTGCTGAGTAATTAATAAAGTTCCAAATTGTTCTTGAAGGTTCCTATACTGCATATATGTCTCAAAATGATCTAGAAACCTCTGATGTAGCTTAAGGGTGTGATATCCTGACCTCTGAGGTCATCAACTGAATAATATAAAGATAGTCCTTTAGGGAAAGAAAGAGTGATAGGATGGTCAGTAGCTTTCTGACCACAGTCAGAAGAAGGTGCTCTAGAGAGTGTGCAAATTTTCATGCTGTGCTAGGGAAAGGAGAGACTGCAGAAATTCTTTAATGTTGTGTATGAGGAAAGAAGAATAATATCCTGCTGTTTTGATAGGGTGTGAAGGACTAACACCATTTATTTTCCTTTCTGTATATATTGACTTTTTCATCATTTTTATTTTTGTTTTCTTTGATTTATTGAAACAAATAAAATGATAAACACAGAGTTATGCATTTCTTATGCATCTTAAATTGGTTGTAAGATCTATTATTGGAACCCACACTACCACAACTGGTGTTAGAAGTGGGATTTCAACCTCTGGTGTGTCAGGAGATGCTCCAGAGGGGTGTTTCTATAGAAGCACCTAGCAGATGCAACAACCAGAACAGATGGATCTGAGTATATTGCATCTAACCAGGTCTGTAAGCCAGAGGCTGGAATACAGCTGTTATCTGGTATCAAGACTGCAACCAGACCAAAGATGATATTTTCAGAAGATGAGGAAGAAGAAGGAGCCACAGCAGAGGTTGGTAATCCTAAGAGCGTAGATAAGAGGGAAGAGGCCAGATGACCCCAGCACTGATAACCCAAGTGAACTGCTGAAATGGCTTCATCTATGCCAGATTGAGATGAAACGCCATCGAGAGGAGGATCAGAGGCAGAGGGATGAGGAGCTGAGGATACAAGCTGAAGAGAGATGGAGACAAGATGAGAAATGGACAGCAATGCTGAAAGCCATCCAGTACATGACACAGGTGCAGCCAGATAGAACTGTCCCTAGAAACATTAAATTAACTAAGCTGACAGAATTTGATGACATTGAGTGTCTCTTATGACCTTTGAGGAGGGTGGGATAAACATGCAACTGGCTAAAACACCAGTGGGTAATCCGATTGGTCCTGTATCTATCTGGAAGAGTGCAGCTGGTATACAGTCAGCTTAGTGGGGCAGACAGCACTAATTATGATCGAGTCAAGGAAGAGGTTATACGAGTGCAATATAAGTACAGAGACTTACCAGCAGCAATTTCGCTCCCAGAAAATGGCCAGCTTAGAGACCCCAAGAGAAACCTATGCCCACTTGAAAGACTATTGAAAGTGGCTGCTGCTTACCACCAACACTGTGGACCAAATAATGGAACTGATAGCAGTCAAGCAATTTATTCAAGTAATACCAAAGTATCTCCAATTGTGGGTAAAATAACATAAACCTAAGGCAGCAGAGGACACCATCAAGCTAGCAGAGGACTACTTGGCAGCATGAAGCACTACAGCAAAAGGTAACTAGAGCAACCCAGGACCATCCAGCACACTGGTAAGACAACCTTTTCTGATTCTAATACTCAGAGACAATTCTATTGAAGGAAGAGAGGTGGTAGAATCCTTATGCTGAGATAATTTGCCATGGTTGCATTGAGAAAGGACATATCATGAGGAATTGCCCAAATAAGAGATCTGAATCAACACATCTTGCCCTAGCTAATTTAGGGGTATTTGGCCTCTGTGGGAATTGGGGAACAGCAAACCTTGGCTTGCTGGACTTAGGAAGTAGACATACTTTAATCAGAGCTGATTTAGTCCCCACATACCCAAAAGTGATTCTGATACAACTGTACGCTGTGTCCATGGAGTCATTCATTAATATCACACAGCTTGTTTGAATATAACTCTAAATGAGGAAAGCTACAACATGTTGGTGGGACTTGTCCCATGTCTGCCAGTATCAATAATTGTTGGGCAAGACTTTCCCCACTTTGATCTGCTAATGAAAAATCATAATGCCTTTCAAGAAATTGTCTATGTGGTCATTAGGTCCCAGGCCAAAACACAGCCCTTATAGGATGTCTTCCTTTTGGTGAAGACTATTTCAAGACTGTCAGCAAGGTCAAAAGTCCAGAAAGGATAAAAGAAGAGAAAAGGGTCCTGAAACAATCACATCAGGCTGAAGGTGAATCTTACAGTTTATAAAATGGGCAAAAAACGAAGCCACTGATTGGCTGTTTCACCCTCCTAGCCGTGTCCTTAATCCCTGGTATTGTACCAAACGGCACTACCCTTCATTCCCAGCCCAACAACAGCACAGGATCAGTGAGCTGTGCCTGCTGAAAACAGAAACAAAGCCTGGCACAGCTCGTAGCGACATCCCATCGCAGACCTAGCTCCGGTCTGCCTACCTCTGCCTCTTTCACAACACAACAAAACCTGTATTGATACAACAACAACAGCAAAACATTTTTTAAACTGTTTTTTCAAATTTCGATGGAAATTGTAGCCCGCCACACAAAACGTGTTGCCGAGCTCATCACCACATCGCTTGCCAGCATGACGTGCTTTCAAACAAATGGGCAATATAAAAACATCCATTTCCACAAAACACTCCATTTCATCTACAGGATACCACTATAATATAAAAAGTAACCTGCAGTTTGGTCCAGAAACAGGAGCGCCACCTAAAACCTGACTCTAATTTGATGTTTGACAAGCGTAAACCACTTCAAATGCTGTTCATGGAGGCTCCTGAGGGACATGCTCGCTCCCAGTCTCCCTCGATCGCTCCGTTGTACTGTGTGTCTCTCTATCTCCTTTAAAAAAAAACACAGAAAAGTAAAGAAAAGAATTACTCCGTACTGCCACTGCCACAGTTCTTCTGACCTCAGTACGGGTGGAGTCCAGAATAGCAACCAAGATTCAGAAACCGCAGGTCGGGCAGCTATCAGTGAAAGTGCAAGCTGACTGTTAAAAACAGTACTCTCACAGTGAAAACAGTAAAAAAAAAGTCACAGGGATTTAAAGAGATCCAAACTAGTAAGCACAGTAAGTGTCACTTAGCAATACAGTATGATGAGAACAAAATTAAAATCCTCTCTCAGTTACAAATACATTGTCAGGAGAGAAAACAAATAATTTGACCAGTACCTTTCTTTCTGTATCTGGACCAATGAGGGACTATTTTTACTGGTTCACTCTTAAACCTCACTTTACATCTTTTTACTAATTTTTATTTTTTATTTTTTATAATGAACTAGTTACTTATCAGCCCATTTATAAAGCGCAATAACACACTCCAGTGTGGTTTACTCCTGTCAGAAACACGCCCAGTGGCATAAGGCACTCGGCGCAAGCACCTCGTGCCTTAGTACACCCTGAGCGTGCTCTTATCAGGCGATAAACCACACCTCATCGTGTGTTATTGCTTGCATATTCTATGTGATCCAGTGCAAGATACTGTACATTAACAGAAAAGTGATATGCCTTTACAACCTTTTTTCCACAGGTGGACAAGGCTGGATATCCAGGACAATTTTATTTTATACTCAAAACAAAATATTGTATAGAGTTGTAATAGAACCTGGCACAGCTGAAGACGTAGAGCAACTGGTATTGCCAGTAAATACAGGAGCAGATAATGCACCTGGCCCATGATATCCCATGGCTAGACAGGATGGTGCAACTAATCTTATCCTGATTTTGTTGGCCAGGGTCCACCAAGACATTGCTGCCTATTGTTGGTCCTGCCCACAATGCCAATTAGTAGTCAAGGGAGGGAAAAAGATGTGGTACCTTTACAACCCATCCCATATGTAACTACACCATTTGACAGAGTAGCAATGGACGTGGTAGGGCCTTTATTGAAAAGTACCAAGGGAACCAATATATCTTAGTCATATGTGACTTACACAACCAGGTACCTTGAAGCAATACCAATGAGGACAGTTACTGCCCTCGATTGCAGAAGAACTAGCAAAAGTCTTTAGCAGGATGGGTATACCCAAGGTTATTCTGACTGACCATGGTAATAATTTTACTTCCATTATGCTGCAAGAATTTGTCAAGTTAATAGGGGTATCTGCTGAAGAACCTCCCTGTATCATCCCCAAACCGATGGGCTAGTGGAACATTTCAGTAAAACCATGAAATGTATGTTGCAAGAGTATGTTTAAGAGGAAGGCAGGGATTGGGACAAGTTTTGCCCTACTTGCTATTTACATATAGAGAGGTGCCCCAATCAACCACTGGGTTATCCCCTTTACCATGTTATTTGGACATAATCCTAGCGGTCACTTCCATGTGGTCAAAGAACATTAGGAACAGGAGACTAATGTACTTGCAGAAACATTCTGGAATATATGACTGTTTTAAGAAAATATTGGTAAAATATGTTACCATAGCACATCAGAATGTAGATCAGAGACAGCTTAAGCAGAAAGAACAGTATGATGTGGGACTGAAATACAAAACCTTCGTGCCAGGGAGAAAGTACTGTTATTATTGCCATCAACTGATAATAAACTACTAATGCATTGGCAAGGTCCATATGTGGTCCTACACCAGACAGGCACTGTCAATTATGCCATTGAAATGCCAGGTCATAGGCCAGTAAAGAGAATTTACCATGCCAATCTGTTAAGAAAGTTGGTAGAAAACAAAAACACCTGTGTTGTTTATCCAGACTTATCCAGGGAGGACAGAGTTAGATAAAGCATATGACAGATGGGCTAAATCTATTAAGGAGACTGACATACACATAAACCCTGAGCTGACCCCAGCTCAAAGAAAAGAGATTGATCATTTCTTAGAGTACTTTTCAAATACCTTTACCAAAAACCCAGGGAAAGCAAAAGGAGTGTATATGAGATCAGAGTATACAAGACCAAACCATCAGAAGCCTTATAGACTACCAGAGAAAATTAGACCAGAAGTAGTTGCTGAAATAAAGAGGATGAAGCAATCAGGGCTTATAGTTCCTTCCCGTAGCCCTTGGTTATCACCACTAGTAGTCACACAAAAAGAAGGTGGAACCAGGCTATGCCTAGATTTTCAGAAGAACAAAGAAATATCAGAGTTTGATAGGTACTCAATGCCATGCATAGACAATCTTTTAGACCAGATTGGATCTGCTAAGTACATCAGTACCCTAAACTTAACAAAGGGTATTAGCAGATTCCTTAGCCCCTAAGGCCCAATAACTAAATGCTTTTGTACCCACTTGGACTGTATCACTTCACCATGATGCAGTTTGGCCTACATGGAGTTCTGGCTACTTTCCAGTGGTATATGGACTTTGTTTTGAGACCTCATAAAGGTTACAGTGCAGCTTATTTGGATGATGTCATCTGTAGCCTGATTGGGATACACACTTGATACTTGATGGGAGGCAGTACAGTGCAGTGGTTTAAGGCTCTGAGCTGAAAATCTGGTGACATCCAGCAGACCAGACCTGGGTTTGAATCCCACAGCTTCCACTTGCATACTGTGTGACCCTGAGCAAGTCACTTAACTTCCCTGTGCTCCCAGGTTGCTCCTGTAAAAGCTTTCAGCTTGTGCTACTCCTGGTTAAACAACAAAAAAAAAAACACCTTAGTGCTGTCATCCAAGGTGTCAAAGATACAGGAGTTTACCATCAGTCCACCCAAATGTGCTATCTCCAAAGCAGAAACCCGTTATCTTGGCTTTATAATTGGACACAGGATGGTAAAATCCAAGGTAGATAAGATGGAATTCATAGCGAATAATCCCATTCCTATCACCAAATGACATGTGGGTCCTTCTTGGTTTAGCAATTATTATAATAGTTTTAAACCCAATTTCTCAACTATTGCCACACCTCTCACTGACCTTACAAAAAACAATTTCTGAATAAAGTAAAGTGAAGTCAAGCCTGTGATGAGGCATTTAAAAGATCAAGGCCATTTTGTGTTCAGTCCCAGTGTTGTTTAGCCCTGACTTTACTAAACCATTTAAAATCCAAAATGATACCTTTGATACAGGCATAGGGATGGTACTGACTCAGTATAGCCATGAGAAGAACAACCCATTCTGTTTCTCAGCAGAAAATTGCATGAAAGAGAGAAAATATTCGATAGTCAAAAAGAATGTTTAGCCATAAATGGGCAGTAGAGGCCCTTAAGTATTACTTATGGGGAAATGAGTTTACAGTGGTAACAGACCACAACCCGCTATCTTGGCTGAATTTAATGAAGGATAAAAATGCATGCATTTTATGATGGTATTTATCTTTGCAACCATACAGGTCCACTGTGAAACATAGGGCTGGTTCACAACATAAGAATGCAGATTTCCTGTCACATTTTGGTGCTAATCAAGGTGGTTCAATTGCACCAGAGATGAATGAAAGAACCAAATGTGTGACACAAGGTGCCAAAAGGCACAACCTCAGGAAATAATTGTCTTAAAAACAGTATTGCATAGTCTGAGATGACTTATCCTTATACTGTTTATTAATAAGGGTCCCTGAGGTGAACTTCTGGAGAGGTCGGGTGAAAGTTCAAATCCTTCCAAAGGGTGAAGGGTCTTGAGGCAATATTGAATTAATTTGTTGCCTTCTTGTGTGGGGAGTGTGTGCCAGTATCACTCCATTTATTCAGGCAGCCATTATTTCTATTTTCACTCTATCCTATCTTCTCCCTTAAATTCCTTCTATCCTTTTCTTTCTTATCAGGGTGGCCTACCTGATATTCTCTAAACCATTGCTTTTCTATTCCTTCCATCACAGCCTGGACCCCCCATTAATGGGAAGTATTATTGTATGTGATTAGAGATAGCAGTATGTTCCTTAAGGTATTTCCTGTTTAAATACCCTATGTTTATTATTGTTACCATGCTACTGTATAAAGAATGGTAATGGAGTCCCCAATTAGTGGCGCACCTCGCATGTGATGAAGCCCTGCGCAATAGTGCACATGATTGTGCTGCCACACAGCTCTTTATGTGCATGATCACAGAGCAAGCGGTCTAAAGAAAGAAAACTTGTTAAAATAAAGAAAGAAAGAAAGAAACAACTTGCTATGCTTTCTGTAGGTCAGACAGTACATACTATAGAATAATAGCACTGTGAACAGTAAAAGAGCCACATAAGGCTCAGAGAAAAGTCTGAGGAAACGCTGGTGGGGAGGGGAGTAACACCTGAAAAAAGGTAAATAAAGGAAATTGAACAACCTGGTGAGCTAAAGAAGCAAGGAAAATATCCCTTAAACCAGTATTGTTTAGCTATATAAGCATAAATGCCCAGTGAAAGGAAAGGGTGAAAGGTGCTACTCGCTGCAGAGTTCAGCTCAGAATGAAAGTTCTAGCCAATGGAAAGATTTCAGCCACTCAGAATGTTTCAAATATTTTTACAAAGCTAAATATGCACAAACTGTCCAGAAAGAGGGGACACAATTTTAGGGGATTTTGAGACTGGCTATGGTGCCTGTTTAATTCCTGCATAAAGAAAAATGTCATGAAAAAGATTTCAAATTGTTGTAAATACATGAGAACTTTTGCCCTTACAAAAATAAGCAAATAAAGGGCATACTTATCTACCTAATTTTCTAAGAGAAAGAACTCTTAATTCTATAAAACCAAATGAGAAGCATGTTTTTGATTACAACAAAAATACCAAAGTAAATGAAAGTGTAAATACCCAGTCTGCAGTACTGTTCAGGAAGGTCCTGCTATAGGGCTGGCTGCCCCGAACGCCCAGTTTATGGAGCATGGGAGAGTATGTCATCAAGGGAAGGAGCCAAAGCCACCTTCTGACATCATCATGCAACTAATTAGTGGTTTTGCTTTTCAGTTAACCCTTAGAAGACTGTGGACGATAGCCGTCCAGAATCTATCACGTCACACATATTCAGTTCTCATTAAGATAGTACAGTTACTCTATGCTGAGTAATTAACAAGTTCCAGATTGTGCTTGAAGGGTCCTATACTGCATATATGTCTCAAAATGATCTAGAAACCCTTATGTAGCTTAAGGGTGTGATCACCTGACCTCTGAGGTCATCAAGCAAATACTATAAAGATCATCCTTTAGGGAAAGAAAAGAGTGAAGAGATGGCAGTAGCTTTCTGACCACAGTGAGAGAAGGTGCTTTAGTGAGTGTGCAAGTTCTACACTGTGCTAAGGAAAGGAGAGACTGCAGGAATTCTTTATGTTGTGTCTGAGGAAAGAAGAAGAATATCCTGTGTTTTGACAGGGTGTGAAGGACTAACACCATTTATTTTCCTTTTGTATAAATTGACTTTTTTCATCATTTTTATTTTGTTTTCTTTGATTTATTGAAACAGATAAAATGATAAATGCAGAGTTAAGCATGTTTATGCATCTTAAATTGGTTGTAGAGCTGTTATTGTAATCTACACCACCACACCCACCTGTTCTTGAATACAGAGTGGGGTGGGATATTAGGCTGGAAACCAAAAGGTGTGGCTGGGGTGTTGTGGTTAGGAGCCCTAAGACCACATTTCCTTACTTTTGTTGCAGTAACCCTAATGGTGCATTAACAGAGTTTTTTTTTTTTTGCAGAGAATGTCCTTACTCTTTGAGAAAGTATAATTGTATGCTTATTTGGTTGTGGGAGCAAAGAGATCTCAGCCCTCCACAATTTTGGAGAGATTCTAATTGTATCCTTATTTCCTCCTATCACTCTATATTCCTCTCTATATTTGTGTGCAGAATCACAGGACCCTCTGGGCTATTAGTTGCCATGCCTGCATAAGACTTGTGCTCCCATCACTCCATAATGGTATTTATATTTGTGTGTTGAAACACGCATCACAATCCATCCATAATTTTTGAGATATAATCATATTCCTTTTTCTCTGTGGGAGTTCAGGGCCCTCTGATTTGTGCTCCCATCAGTGCTTAATGGTATCTATATTTGCATTTGATTGGTGCCATGCATGCCTAATTTTTGAGACAGTGTAGTGTTACCCTTCTTTGCCTGTGGTAGCGCAGGGACCCTCTGGTCCCTGTACTCCCAATCCGTAGTGTGCTGATCAAAAACACCTGACATTGCAATGTGATCCTATAGAAGACACAGGAAAATTTGAAACCTGTGTCACTTGATACTAAATTAATGTATTTTCTCAAACCAGCAATGGAACATTGGCAGGCCAAGCTCTTGCACCCTGAAAATTCCAGAACAAAATTTCAAACCATTTCTTCACAGCAGAGTGATAAGGAAATGACTGGATAAACCTCCCATTACAATGTTATCTTATGGGAAAGAAGCAAACTTTAACCCTGCTGAAGTCTATAGTCAAGTAATATATTTTCATCTAACCAGCAAAAGGCATATATCTGAGGCAAGGCCATTCTACCCTAAAAATTTCAGACCAAAGCAACAAACCATTTTGGAAATGTGAAGTGGCAAAGAAACAGCTGTCTTAAAAATCTTTTTGCAAACTGTGAAAAAGAATCCTCTCTGCAGTCACTTGCTGGAAATAGTGGTAAAAACATCCTTGTTCACAAACTGCAAGAAAGAATACTTTTTGCGTTTCCATTTTTGCAATTTGTGGAAAAAGAAAATTATTTTTCACTAATTGTGGAAAAAGATCATGTTTAGCAGCATATGTTTTCTGCAGTTTGTGAAAAGGATTTCTGCAGCTAAAAACAATGCAGTTCTGACTAACTGATAAAAAAGTAACCACAGAATCTGATTCTAAGGGTCCTGGTTCATTAAATGCAACTGTAGGTATTTCCTAAAGTCCCTATTTTTTTAGTAATTTAATTTTGTCACCACAGCTAACTGAAAATAAGACAGATGCAGCATGAAAAGTATTCCCATTTGCAACACAGCATTATTCATTTATGAAACAGGATTACCTGTTTGTGAAACAGAATCCTGATTTGAGGCTCGATCTAACTTTTCCCATTGAAAATAATGGAAACTTTGAAATTTATAACTTTCAAATGGTTTTAAATTTTTTCCAAATCTTCAAACGGTACCACAGTGATCAAAGATGTATATAACCTAAAAAGCATCAGACCAAAATTCCAAACTATTTTGTACAGTGGTGTGACAAAGAAGTTGACAAAATGTAATTTTCACATTTTGAAACTACATATGTCCACACCACACATCTGACTATAATGAAACTTGTCACATCAAGAGCTCTTTGTTCCTTGATGGCACATACATGCAAAATGGCAAGTGAATTGTTTGAATGGTTGCAAAGTTATTAAAGTCCTAAATTTTCATTGTAACATAGAAGTGAAGACTTAACCATAATATAGGGCATGATCATGCCTATATATATATATATATATAGCAAAACAAAATGGTTATATTAAATGCACGCTGAAAATAGAAAATAGAGTTAAAAATCTACGTTTTGACCTTAGGTCTTCTTCAGGAAGTATCTAAAAGAGAAAAAAAAGTTAGTGTAGAGGAGAGGTAAAATGAGAGATATATATGGGAGAAAGAAGAAGAGGGAGGCTAAGGGAGAAGAAGTGATAAATGGTAAGATTAAGAGAGAATCTGTGAAACAAAAGGTGATGATGGAAAGATAAAACATAATGGGAGAGAAAGAGCTGGGAAGTTCCCAGGTAGAGAGTGATTAACAGGGCCTTGTAAGAAGGCTGAAAGGTGACAAATGTGTGGAAGGAGACAGAAATGGAGACATATGGTGAAAATGAAAATAAATCAGTACAAAACAAATTGACTATAGGGGAAAAAGGGAGACTGAAAGATGTTAGTGGAAATAAGTCTATCATTTAAACCAGAGGGCTGCTGGGAGCAAGCAGGATGATCAGCTTGGCTTCCATGTTTTTCTATGGTTAGGATCCCGGAAGCCCTGCTGAAGGACACAAACAGAAAGGTCATTGACATTGTGGTCCCTGGAGCTAAAGTGGGATACAATGGGTTTAGCAGTTTCACCATTCCTGACCGCTCTGTAATGTTCCCTGAAACGGTCAGCAAGACGCCTACCAGTTTCTCCTGCTCCAGGGAGACCTCCAAGTCTTCCTTGACAAGTTCACCACGACTCATCCTTCCCTTCAGTACACTGTTGAAGTATCCTCCTCTACACTGCCTTTCCTGGATATCCAGCTCTCAGTCCAGAACACTGGTCAAGACATCAGTCTATTACAAACCCACTGACTCTCACAGTTTCCTCCTCCATAGCTCCTTCCATCCTAAACATGTCAAGAATGGCCTGCCTTATTCACAGTTTCTTAGACTTCGAGGTTATGCAGTGAAGAGGATGATTTTGCTGAGCAGACCCAAATAATGCATAGTTTTTATCAACAGGGGATACCCTAAAAGCACAGTGGACAGAGCACCTCCGGGTCAGTAACATGCCCCGTATCCTTGACCCCCAGGAGGGATACTGTCACACAAGAACAACGGCGTATTCCACTAGTTCTTCCTTTCCACCAGAGCACACCTTCTCTTCACAGGATCATCACTAGTAACTTTCCCATTTTGCAAACTGACTTAACATTGGTGCTTCCTTTACAGAACCACCTATTGCCTCCTACAACGGCCACCTAACTCATGCGAATCTCCTGGTAAAAGCAGCCTACCCACTCCTAACAGTTCCTCCCCCCAGGTACCAAACCTTGCAACAGGGCTGCTGCACTGCAAATTTATTTCCAGTGTAACTGAGATCTGGGGCCCAGGTGTTTTTCACATCACCAAGGAGTTCTCAGCACCTCCACTAATGTAGTGTACTGTATTCTTTGCAGGAGGTGTTCAGCTATGTACATTGGAGAAACTGGTAGGCGCCTTGCTGACCGTTTCAGGAACATTACAGAGCGGTCAGGAATGGTGAAACTGCTAAACCCATTGTATCCTACTTTAGCTCCAGGGACCACAATGTCAATGACCTTTCTGTTTGTGTCCTTCAGCAGGGCTTCCGGATCCTAACCATAGAAAAACATGGAAGCCAAGCTGATCATCCGCCTTGGCTCCCAGCAGCCCTCTGGTTTAAATGATAGACTTATTTTCCACTAACATCTTTCAGTCTCCTTTTTCCCCTATAGTCAATTTGTTTTGTACTGATTTATTTTCATTTTCACCATATGTCTCCATTTCTGTCTCCTTCCCACACATTTGTCACCTTTCAGCCTTCTTACAAGGCCCTGTTAATCACTCTCTACCTGGGAACTTCCCCAGCTCTTTCTCTCCATTATGTTTTATCTTTCCCATCATCACCTTTTTGTTTCACAGATTCTCTTAATCTTACCATTTATCACTTCTTCTCCTTAGCCTCCTCTCTTCTTTCTCCACATATATCTCTCTCATTTTACCTCTCCTCTACACTAACTTGTTTTTTTCTCTTTAGATACTTCCTAAGAAGACCTAAGGTCGAAACGTAGATTTTAACTCTATTTTCTATTTTCAGCGTGCATTTAATATAACCATTTTGTTTTGCTTTTAGACCACATGCTGACGCAGCGCCTGTCTTTGCTTTTTACAAACTATATATATATATATATATATATTGAAAATAATTAAGGAGAGCCAAAGGTAACCACTCCCCTGACATTCTCAGGATCTAAGAAGAGCTAATGCTCATGCAGGATAGGTCATGGAAAGCATTCAAAAGTCAGGACAAACATCTGACTGGTTATCCTGTAGACAACTAAGAAACTCCTGCAAAACTAGATTTAACAAATCTAAGTATGACTATCTCCAGTCCCTACAGGATATGAATTTGGCAAACCATAAAACTTTCTGGTTGTAAGTTAACTCCTTACTCAAGGGAAAGAAGCATAGCTTCCTCAATACATGATCACTTACACACTACCTAACTACCCTTCCGAGATAGCTTCCAGCATAAACCACCTTTCACAGACTTGGCAAAATACAAAAATAATCTACCCACAGTGCCCAAGGGCCCAATGGACTCAATCCTTGGTGATTCTAATCCCTCTTTCCATCTAAAACTCACCATGAGACCAGAGGTTCTCAAACTAATTAATGGGTTCAACCCAGAAAGCTCCCCAGGACTCAACTTCCTTCATCCTTAATTCTTCAAGCTAGGGGTACCTGCAGTTGCTCTCCGTAAAGTTATTAATAATCAAATCCTTGAGCCAGCCTGGTGGTGATAAGGGTTAGAGCACTAGACGCCACACCATGCTCCACGCCTGCGTCCGGGTTCGGGGAGCGGACTCGGGTTGCTGGGGTCGTGCAAGGGGTGGGAGGATTGAGCATCTGTAGGACTGCTCTTCCTCCAGGGAGGTGGGTTTCCAGGTGGCAGTGCTCTGGTGACCTCTAGAGGAAGCTGGGGTGGTGTGCTGACACCACACTGAGGGTTGAAGAGTTGGGGCATGGCGCTGGGAAGGGCATGTGCAGACACGTGCATACCCCGCCTTGGTGTCTTTGCATGCCCCACTCACATATAAGGGAGAAAACAGGAAACAGGGCACATGGTCGCGGGCTTGATGGCCATCTAAGGGACATATGGCTGGGGACTCACTCATAGCTACTGGATTCTGGTTTGGTGGAGAGTAAAGGGACTCTCACCTGCCCTTGGGTGTGGGGCAAGCCATGGGGTAATTAGTGGTGGGGCTCTCTGGGCCATGGCAGACTGGATGGTGGCTGGATGAAGATGGATGCTGGATGTGGAAAAGCAGACCAGTGCCAGGTAAAAAGGATTAACAGAAAGATAAATAAATAAAAAATAAACAAATCCTTCCTTATACAGGCCATTCCAGACAAGTGGAAGACTGTGATAGTGGTCCCCTAGCACAAAAGTGGCCCCACACACCTAGTTGAGAACTATAGGCCAATCTCAATTTTATGTCACCTTGCAAAAATACAAGAATCATCTACAATCAACTATACTCCTTCCTAGAGCAGACCAGTGCTCTATCCATCCATCAACACTGCTTTGAGAAAGTACATGGTACTAACTCTGCTCTCCTGCATGTTGCAACTGACATTTTCAGGCCATGGACCAGGGAAATGCAACAGGGTCTACTTCTGTGGACCTGATGAAAGCCTTAGATCTCATCAATCATCAGCTTCTCCTTGAAAACTCTGCAGTATAGTGCTAGACAACCTCTACCACTCACGGTTAGCCAATTACTTGACCAACAGGTTGCAGTGTGTCAAATGGCCCATTGTTATGTCATCCCTATCACGCTTAACAGACAGTGTCTCCCAGGCATCCATATTAAGTACTCTCTTATTTTCTATTTTATAAATAAACTTCCTTTAAACTGTGGAGGGGTGAAGATACAACTCCATGAAGATGATGCAATACTCTACAGATCCTCTAAGGATATCTCCTCCTCAATTCCCTCCTAGAGAGGGACTTCCAGTTGCAGGAGGCATGGTTCAAAGACAACCTACTGGTGCTTAATATAATAAAACTAAAACCATGCTATTCCACCACAACTCCTTTGACCAGTCTGCTCATCCTCCTCTGGTGATTAAAATCACAACTGGTGTGGATCTTGAAGGGTCAAATATTTCAAATATCTTGGCATTGTCCTCAATGAGCACTTACCGTTTGAAACACATGCAGACAAAGTTATTAAATCCACTCATCAGAAGCTTTGCCTATAATACTGCATAGTCCCCTACCTATCACCACAATCCAGAAGGACCATAATGGCTGGTATGATACCCTACTCCCAGGTCTCCTGTACAGAGCTCCTCTTATCAATACTACTAAGCCCTCATAAGCAGACTTATCACAGAATACAACAAAGAACCCCAGAGCAAATGCAGTGAGGCATGGGTTATTCTAGAGAATATTGACCTTACAGCCAAATTTTAAAGAAAACACAAATTGTACATACCCCAATAATGCAAAGCATCATGGGAAGCATATGTGAATGCCCATAAATTAATTTTACTGGCTCAACTTTAAGCAGAATTACATGTTGCCAAAGGCTTCAAAATGCAATCAGCAGAGGCTGAGAACAGCAGACACAGGCATGTGTTTTGTCCTCATTTGGACTCATCAGTGTGCAACATGTATCTCAGCCCAGCAGAGAGAGCCAGCCTATAGGGGATCTTATTTGTTTGGGTCCTGGACAGCCAAAAGAAGAGAGAGAAAGAGAGAGAGAGAGAGAAAGAAGAGAACTACTAAGAACCACAGAGCAAATGCACTGGGGCATGGGTTATCCTGGAGAATATTGGCCTTACAGCCAAATTTTAAAGAAAACACAAATTGCACATACCCCAATAATGCAAAGCATCATGGGAAGCATATGCAAATATGAATAAATTCATAAAATAAGATCCCCTATAGGCTGGCTCCTCTCCTGGGATAAGATACAAATATGGCACACTGATGAGTCCAAATGAGGATGAAACACGTGTCTGTGTCTGCTGTTCTCAGCCTTTGCTGATTGTATTGTGAGGCCTTTGACACCATGCAATTCTGCTCAGAGTTGAACCAGTCCAAATTAATTAATGGGCATTTGCATATGATTCCTATGATGCTTTGCTTTATTGGGAATGTGCAATTTGTGTTTTCTTTTCACAGAATAGCTTGTTTTGCTGCTACTGCCATGCTCAAACCCATCACTCTATAGTGCTCAATAGCCTTAGGCTGGCCCTCCTTCAAAGTTAAACTGGATTTCCTTACTTTGCACCATGTATAAACTCATCCACCTCCCTCCCCACATCCTCTCTACCCTGCTTACTTTGAAACCCTTCACTAGGACTCTTGATCCTCCCAATACCCAATGTTGTGTGAACTAAAGCATCAGTTGCCATTAGAAAGATATCTTTCTTTTTGCAGCCCCCAGAAATGGAACAACCTCCCATATGGGCTGCTCTCCTCATCTTCTTCAATTTAAAAGACTTTTCAAACAGGCATTTTTCCCATACTCACCTATAACCATAAATAAAATCTTTATCATCACTATGTCTCATTTCCCATCAACCCTCCTCATCTTACTGTCCAAATAGCAACCATTCCCAACCTCTCTTCTTCCTCACTTCTATGATTTTTCTCATCCTGACAGCCAGTATATATGTGTATACTTCATACTTCGTAGTACAATATGTATTTGTATATTTGTGTATTCTTACCTCTGTAATGCAATGCAACATGTATGGAATGTTTATGTTCACAGCTAATTTGATATCTACATATGTAAGTTGTATTTTCTGTACATAGGAATTGTTTACTGAGATTGTCTGTATAATGTAATTTGTCTGAATGTTTATGTTTTTGGTCACTCCTGAGAAAGGGTCAACTTTTGTCTCAGTGGGCCTACCCGTCACCAATCTTCAAATATATATATGTGTATATAGATATAGATATATATATATATATATATATATATATATATATATATATATATATATATGTACAACTGGGGTAAGAGTTTTCTCAGTAGGATATTCTGTGTTATTTCCACTGCAGTGAAAATAAATCCTGAAGAAGACATTTATCCATACTCTGCTGATGTCACCAGAGTGAGAATAACTGCACTGCAGCTTGCACTCTAAAGGAAACTGCTTCAGAAAACACTGTATCTTTTACCAGAAAAGAGACATACTAATTGTTTACAGGTGCAACCTGGGAGCACAAGAAACTTAAGTGACTTGCTCAGGATCACACAGTATGCAGATGGGGCTGTGGGATTCAAACCCAGGTCTTAGGTTTGCAACTCAGAGCCTTAACAGCTCTAAGCCTTAAACCATTGTGCTATACTGTCTCCTTAAGTTTTCTGTTATCTCTTTCCCACTGAAGCTGCAACTACCTCAATTAGCTGTGCAAATGACTCTCACCTGTGTCCCATTGTGTTTCTGACTTTCCTAGCTCATTACTGTGCTGATTTCAGCTTCAAAATAACCTGAATTCTAAATGAAACTCTTTTATAAAGCACTTTCTGTTTTTCGGTGCTAACTGCAGCAATTTGTCTTTCTCAGTGAGCCTGTGACTCACTCAATTAGCTTTGCAAAACACTGTCAGCTGTATTTCTCACTCCCAGTTCATTCAGAACACACACACACACACACACACACACAGGCACAAACTGACAGCACACACAGAATGAGCCGAAACACACAGAATCAGAAAAAAATGTTCCTAAAGCTCTAGCCCTGTGGTATAAATTGCACACATGATGGGCAGATCATGGGATATGGAAAATATTTTCACTCCTGCAGAGTGAGTTCTGGATACCTAGTGCTGAAGGCAAGAGTGAGAGTTTCCAGAGGTCACGATGCAGGAGTGAAAATATTTTCCATAGCACATGACTGCACATCATGTATCTGATTTATACTATAGGGTTTCGAGAATTTTTATATTTTTGTTCATTTTATCTTGTGGAAAAACAAAGAATACATAGGACAAAAAAGAAACTTTGCTAAACAAGTTGAAACACTAATGTGCCATTTAGGATGAAGCAGGCTGTATTCATTGGTAGTTGAGGTATTTATGGATGTGAAAGGCTTTCCTCTTTTGGCTTCTTGTCGGTATGAAACTGGCTGCTGTTAGCTTGCTTTGGTGCTCTGCAGGAACAAAATTTGCTTTTCTAGGGCTAGCAGGTGAGTTGCAGGTGGAACTGATATACTGATTAGTTTCCTAGACTATTGAGGGTTTGGTGGAGTTCCTTCCAGATTGCTGTGTTAGGAAACATGCCTAAAGCAAGGATATCTACTTCAGCAGAGTTCAACTGAGTTTTCTGATTAGTCACGATGTAGTTAAGAGATCAGGATACTGATTGTTTTAGGCAGTGTTTCATCCTGACATCAGTACAGTGATAATGTCAGCCTGTGAGGTAAGTGCAATAGTATACATGTAAAATATTATCACACTGTGATAATATTCCTGGTAAAAAATCAGTGTGATTTTCTACCAGGATTTACATCACTGTGTGTAAGATACATGGATTTATCCACTACTCATTTCTCTCATCCATATTGTGTGTGTGTGTGTGTGTGTGTATATATAGATATAGATATAGATATAGATATAGATATAGATATAGATATAGATATAGATATAGATATAGCTATATATATCTAGATAGATAGAGCTTCATGGTAAAAAAACTGTGTTTAATGCATCAGTTAGGTTAAAGCAACAAATGTGAGGAAATGATACATTAGGGTGGAGCCCCTAACCCCATACATCACACACCCCCATTCTCCAAAGACTGACAGATGCTGGGGTATGCCACCCCATTCAATGTGTAAACAGGTTGACATGCTATAGTAAAGGAGAATAGGGTAAGAGTTAGCCTCATGACCCCATGGCACACCCTGGCATCTGTCAGTCTGTGGAGGATGTGTGTGTGGTGTGGGGGTTAGGGCTCAACCCCACATCTAATTTTCTCACTTTTTGTTGCTTTAACCCTAACTGATGCATTAAATGCATTTTGTGCAATGAATTTCTAACTTTTGAAAAGTATAATATAAGTAGTAAATAGCATGTGTTGGTGGAAGCTTGGGGACCTTTGGGCCCTGTGCTCCCCACCAATCTGCCATTTCTGCATAACAATATGCATCTGTGGAAGCTTGGGTGATCTGGGTCCTGCCCACTTACACATAGCTACAGAGCCATACAGCAGCTTTATAGGGCAAGGAACCCTTGTAACACCAATTTGTCGATATCTTGGGAACCGTAGCAGCTAGAAAACAATTCAAGTGCTATGTAGTCATGACAATGAGCACTGCTCACAGTATAAATTGACTGAATCCATATCTCACATCATTTCCTAAATATGGCAGCCAAAATATGCAATGGTTGGCACAATGTAATCCTAGGGGAGCAGTTAAACTTCTTGATTGCATATCTATGGAACTGTTTAATTATTCTCCAACAACTAAAGAGCATAATTCACATCTGTAGAGCTTCCTCAATACCCTGAACATTTCAAGAAAACAGAACAAACTGTTCATTAGCAATCAATGGTAAGTTTTTAAAATCCTAGTCCTGAGGTAGCAAAATCCTTTGGATCATGAAGCTCAGTACAAGGATTTGACAACTCTCAGACTATGATCATTAGTGAGTCATGGTCAAAGAATTTAAACATTTTAAATAGCTATTTTTTACCAAAATGAGCCAATTCAAAGGCATGGTATTGTAGGGATCACCCTGAACAAAACCCATACTTCACTTGGCCCAAAAGCCACACTTGGAGAAAGCTACAACATTTTGTTTTGGGAAAACTGAAAAACAAGATGGTGGTTAGCAGACAAGGACTTTTCTGGCAGACCAGAATCCTAATTCATGAGCTACAAAATCCTTGATCAGGAGCCCAATCTTTGTCTGGAAAATCAGCCACATAAATCTTGGAGTGAATGGAGAATGCACAGAACCCAAAAATTAAAAATTTAAGAGCTTTGAAATGGATTAATATTTTTAACAAATCAATTCTGAATTGTTCCTTGCCCCAACCTCTTTCAACCTTCCACATTTCAGACCAAAAGATCACAAAAGATCACATGGTGTGGTCGCAGCACCATGGGCAAAAAATGCCAAAAGTGGCAAAACACAATTAATTTGCATTCTGCTGCACAGAAACCATATGTCTGACTGAAAAGAAGCTTGGTAAATCAAGAGAAATACCATACCAGACAGTACATTCCAAATGTTGTGCAAATCTGTTCAATGGTTGCAAAGTTATTAATGTGCAAAACTGAGGTTTAACATTAAATCACCTTCACAACCCTAACTATAGGGGCACGACTGCACTCCTATAAAATATATGTGTGTGTGTGTGTGTGTGTGTGTGTGTGTGTGTGTGTGTTGTGGTCACGCCTCTAGTCAGGGTTGAACTGGGTGTTTAATGTTAATAAGATGGATTCTGAGATCAAGACAGCAAAGAAAGTGAAAAGTAGAGTTTTTTGTGCTGCTTTTTTGTCAGCCCCTTGTGACCAGATGGTTTGGCATTTTGGTCTGAAATATTCAGGGTATTTAAGGGCCTTCCCACAGCAATGAATTCACTCATTTAGAGAAAAAATAATCTTTTCCAGAGATATTCAATTTAAAAATTTCAGTTCTGAACATGCTCAGTAGGCAATTCAGGATTGTTCTTTGGAACGAAAAAAAATTTGTCCATATGAAAAAGAGTCTTTTTGTATGGAGGCTAATCCTTTTATATAAGAAAAATCCTTTTATGGCTGTATGAAGCTCACAGCCATCCTGCTTTCCTTGAAAAAGGTGTTTCATGTAACACATCTTTTAGGAGTTTTCAGTGCATCCTTCCATTCTGCAAATCTCCATGGAAGTTAAAAAATACTCCTTCTTTCTGTTTAATTAGAATGTTGGACACAGAACTCCAGGCTGCTTTTCTCTGAGAGCAATGTACACATCTTCCAAACTAATCTAAATATCTTTAAAATATTCAAGATGCACAAAACAAACAGGTGAAAGTTGTTCATGGCAAAAGACCTTTCTAATGAGGGTAGTTACTAATCTGAATTCTTTATATTTTGTAAAATATGGTCTTTCAACCAACCTCGTTTTTTCTCTCTCTGAGTGAACACAGTAAGAGTCATGCCAAAACAAATGTAAATATCTCGAGAAAGCATGCAAGTTACCAATAAAAGCCAATATGAAGGATGTTCAGGTAAAATGACCTTTCAAATGAGGGTAGTCACTAATCTGAATTCAATAGATTATTTTTAAATACAGCCATCCAAAGGTGAAAATTGTGATGAAAAATGAAAATGCAGGTTATCAGATGGTCATACTTTAAAAATATAATTAATGTAACTTAATGAATAGGCTCATTTGAAAGGTCTTGTTGTCCTGAACAATTTCCATTTAGGTTTATTATCTGTAAGTTGAATACTTTTAGATATTTACATTTGTTTAGCATAACTTAATAACTCATATTGTAATTCTAAACAGCCTCAGCTCTATAAATTATTTCACCAAGACAGGATTAGTTCCATCAAAAGAAAGCTATCCCAAGGTCAAATGTCACTGACTTGAAAGTTCGCTCCCTGACTCAAGCTATAAACCAAAATTAAGTTTAATTTAAAACCCTCTGTGTGTATCTGTGATAGCATTAGTAAATTACAATGATTAAAAACACAAGAAAAATAAGCTTAAAGAGCAGCTGACAACTTCAGGAGAACTTTAACAAAATATAATATTTAGCTACAGTTCAGCTTGTATGTCACATAGTTCTTTATTCCTCCTCACCATTATTTATTGATGAGGTCAATTACATGAAAACAGATTTTGCTCCTGAAGAATTCATCTATTTCTGTTGCTGTCTCCCTACCTGAGGACATAATGCAAGGCTTGTGAAATCACAGTTACTCTCATGGCATCAGACTGTGATGTCACAACAGAGCATTATGACTTGAAGTAGGGTGTACACTATAGAGGCAGATTAACTTTAAAGTAACTGCAAGGGATAAAAATCATGTATTCATGCACATTTTCTCAGTAATAAATAATGGGAGGAGAAATCTAGAATATATATGGAATACAAGCAGAATTTTACCTAATTATTATGTTTTTCAAAGTTTTCTTTGAAGCGTCAGTAGCTCTTTATCAATACTTAGTAAATAATGTTAAAAGTCGTGAACATATGAAAAAATATTTGTGTTATGTAAAAATAGGTTAGACAACAACCTGCCCTCTGTAAGTTAAGCATTCACCAGCTGTTTCACACAGTGGTGCCAATCAAATTTTACAGTGTACTGTTCAGATACATTTTTCTTAAACTTTGTGTTCAATAAGTCCATATTACTCATGAGCAGTCAAACTTTACTATCTTAAACATGATACATCTGCACTTCTGTAACAAGTGACTAGTGTATTGTACATTCAATACCCAAACCTAACACAGACCCCCATGTAATTGAGATACTGTTACCTAGTATATCCATGTATCAATATGTGTTCATATGTACCTAATCTGCTGTTGTATTAAATAACAGTTCTATAAATCTAAAACCAAAACACAACTGACAGTTTCAGCTTTTAATCAGGCATGGTTAAAATAGGGATCATTTAGAGGTATAATATAATATATAAAAATAGAGACATTTCAAACAGCTGCACATAAGTAATCAATTCCTGCCCCTTTAACTCAAGGGGTCATTTCTACAATGTGCAGATGAGCATGGGGACCACTTTTTTCAAAGCAAGCCACCACTGACAGCAACCACTTCAACCACTACTTCCTTCTCCTAATATAATCAGGAAACCAGAAGTAGTCTGCCAGCACTGAGATCAATATGGTTAAGGCACATTTACCAGAAATTACTGATTAGAAAAAATGAGAAAGTGACTGTGGTGATAAGCAAATCCAAGACCAGATCTTTGATTTGTTAATAGTCTCCTTCTGAGTCTGATTTTTACAGTTGTGTGGCCAAGTTCCACAGATGTTATGCCATCATCAGATTTGTAAAGAGCACTGTGGAAGCATGTAACTGGACCACTGTCTGGTGTTCTGCCCTACTGCTCCAACATAGTTTCCAGTGATTCTGTTTATGCAGCCCTTCTCTCTGTGGCCCACATAAACATACCCACTTCCTGGCACACTACTTTTCCTTTCTGCAAGTGAGTGCGTGATGGCGCCATGTGCAACATGGTGGGACAGACTTAAATTGGGCATGCACATTGTGCATATGTATGTAACCCCAACACCTCCTTTAGCTAGCTGGCACCCCTTAAAAGAACTACTGACAACCACATGGCATATAATTTTCTTTTGGTAGAGCTACACTCATGGTACCAACCCTAGCAGAGTGTATACCAGGCTCATTATCTAGAGGACAGAGGGTGGGAGGGTACATACTAAAATGGACCTTTTATTTTCAGACAGGTCCCTGGGAGATGATGCCAGGCATATGTGAGACCTAACTGCTGAGAAGCCCTAATAATGGTCAAACTAGAAGCAATAAGTGGAATGTCCAAAGCAGTAACTGGGATTTTGCAGTATGGCTTTATTTACAGATGTTACTTAAAGCTAGGTGGTCCCCAAATGGTTATCATTGCAATACAGACATACTCTGTTTTGCAGGACACTTTGCTAGGCAGTAGTGTTTTCCACAAAAAAAACATCGCTGCTATATCTCTTCCAAAGTAAATATCTGTGGGATGTGCCACACACTTTAGACATTTTCACACATTTCCATTTCCAGAGTGTATGTCTGTGGGATGTGCCATGCATTTTAAAATTCTCCTGGCACATGGTGAGTTGCCTAGGGAATATTGGTGCCCATCCAAGTACCACCAATATTCTTTTGACAGAACTACACTTGTGTTACCACTTCTAGCATTGGAGTGTATACCAGGCTCATTATCTAGAGGATGGGGTGGGGGTACATATTAAAATGGACCTTTATATTTACAATCAGGTCCAAGAGAGGATGCTAGCATATGCTTAGGCTATCTGCCAGAGGAGCCCAATAATGTTCACCTAGAAGCAATGTCCAAAGCAGTAACTGGATTTTGCAGTATGGCTTTATTTACAGATGTTACTTATAGCAAGGGTGGTTCCCAAATGTTTATCATTGCAACACAGGCACACTCTCTTTGCAGGACACTTTGCTAGGCAGTAGTGTTTTCCACAAAAAAAAAAAACATCTGTAGCTCTCTTCCAAAGTGTATGTTTGTGGGATATGCACACACTTTAAGCATTTTCCACACATTTCTATTTCGAAAGTGCATATCGGTGGATGTGCCACATTCTCAGGTGCATGGTCATTGCCCAGTGAAAACTGGTGCCCATCCACAAACCACTTAGCCTCACCTGAAACTCCAGATGGCATTCTCACCCTCTGCCCCAAACAGCCTCTGCCATTCCTTCAGGGTTACACCAGATGAGTTTCCAATCCCCAATGAATTGCTAAAGACTCCCAACCTTAACTTTAAATTAAGCACAGTTGTGTTGAAAGAGGTCCTGACCAGTGTGATCTAGCCTTATTTAGGGCACACACATTTCAAACAACTTCCTAAGAGAACAGTCTCAATTTCTGTACTCACAGATTAGTTGTTCCTTCCTCACAGTCATGGAAAGAACAAAAGGCACCTTTCTTTATCTGGTAACTGTCAGATTCTACTCATTGTTCTTCCTTAAGGCAGCTGTGAACTTCAGGGGATTGCTTCTTGGATCCACAAGAACTGCATTCTCCTCAATCCCCTGGAGTGAAACTAAAGAATCTGCAGGCAAACTGAAGATTTTGCCAAACTAGAGTGAGTAATTCATGGCTCCTTTGACAGATCCCCAATGGCAGACCTTCTGCCAGTTTAACTGCACATTTGAACTTACCGATGAACATTCTAAGCTCCCTAAGAGCAGCTGACTCTAAAATGGTTATGCTGCTGTGAGAGTTCTAAATGACATAATCATCCTTCTCTCAGGCAAGCTGAGTAAACAATTATGTCATTATGTAAAAAAGCCCCTAATGACCTCCCACCAGCTGCCTTTTCCTACCTGCTGAGGACTAGTACTAATGGGATTCTAGAAACCGAGGGTACTGGGTTGTTACATTGTTGTGTCACACCATGCTTTTTGTGCCATGCTGACTGCAAAGACAAGGCACCCACGTGCAGGTAACACACATGCACAGTACTGTAAACACTGCAGTATTATGAGTGACTCTTTGCAGTGAGAGCACAGCATATTATGCTCTCTGCTCTTGCTGCTTCTAAAGCTCTCCACAGCCATATTGGCTCTAACTAGAATTTATTTGTTTGGCCACTTTGTTTTTTTTTCCAAAATAAAAATATTTGTCAGAACCCACAAAATTACATACTCCAGAGAGACCAAGACATATATCTTGCTCATCGGGACCCCATTATGTAAATTCTACACTTCACTATTATTAAATGAGTCCCAAATGTGTTTTCTTTTTTTTTTTCATCTTTTCTGTCTGTCACTTCCGCTTAATTTGTATGGCAATATGAAAAAGTAATTTTGGAATCACAAAAAGATCCCTCATACTCAAAAGATTTTGGACTTAGGTTTTATTTCTATTCTTTTTCCATTTGAAGGGATCATTTTCATATTTTTTCTTCATATGATAAAGAATCCATTCAAATAAAAAGATTTGGGACTTTTTTTCTGGTCCTTTTTGTTTGAAGGGATCCTCTTTCATATCATTTTTTGTTTCATATGAAACTGATTTCTACATATGAAAAAGGAATTTGGACTTAATTTGTTCTTTAATAATTTTAACTTCAAGACCCCATAACTCCCTCAAAATAAAGACTTAAGGACATGTACAGTATATATAAAACCAAAGATCTTAATGAGTACTGCTAGAATAAACATACTCTCCCCAAAATATCTAGGGCTATATAAAAATGACAAATATTAAAATGTATAAATTCCCATAGGATAACATGGGAAGTTTAAGATGCCATAACTCTCTTTTCCCTGGTGTCTAATGGTACCCCACCTCTGATCACCATCCCCATATTTATCAGTATTTCCTTATATCTAGTGACACCTCCACCCTCTGATCACCATCTCCATAATTTAAATGTTTCCTGCTGTCTAGTGGCACCCTCACCCCTCTGATCACTGTCCCATATTCATTAATGTTCCCTGGTGTCAAGTGGCACCCCACTCTCCAATTACCATCCGCATATTTTTAATTCCCCTTGTAGTTTTTTTATATTTTCCTGGTGTCTAGTGGAACCCCACCCTCCCATTGCTGTTCCTGAATTTTTTATGTTTCCTGGTGTCTAGTGGCATTTGCAGCAATCAGATCACCATCCCTGTATTTTTAATATTTTCCTGGAGGCTAGTGGCACACTTACTCTCCGATTGCCATCACCATATTTAACTAACCTGTAATAAAGAAAACCATCCCTCAATGTTTTTTTACATCTGTAAAAAGTAAACAGTCTCTAGCCAATCGAACCCCCACTGACCTTCTACTGAACAATACACAGCCCTACAATCTACCTCACCCTCCCACACACCCTCAGACACCTGAACAGGTCTCAGGGTGAAGATCCACTCTCTGACTGAAGACAAGTCTTGTTGCTGGACCTGCCAACTGCAAAATGAGAAACTAAGGTATGTGCAGTTCAATGTATTTCAGTGGGGTTTTGATCTGTGATGCATAACTTTTTTATTTTTTGCATATTTTGATCCTAAATTTTCAACATGCCCTTTTATGGACCCCACCTCATGACCAATGGTTGTGGAATGTTGCTAATCAATCCTGAAAGGTTATTTAGCATGTGTTGGTAGAATTACGCTAATCAAACCTGAAAGGTTATTCAGCAGTGACTTGGCAAAATCACCTTTGGGCAGGATTTAAACATTTTATGCTCTTGTTCATGATGTGATGTCATAACAAGGCTATGCTGAAGATTTTGGCTTAAAATATGATAAAATAACAAAGTCATGTGCATGCATTGAAATTTTATTATGCTCACTCGTAACTTTGGTAATTTTAAATATTTTGACCCTAAATTTTCAATATAACCATGTTTTTACACCACCTCATGAATGTGACAACTGTCATTTTTAAATCCTGGCCAATTATATTTTCACATCTGTGGCATGAAATGACATTTGATGCCATGTAATGATGTTTTGGCTAGGATTTGAAAATTCTCAGTACTGGATTTATGAGGTGGGGTACTGTCAAGGTTATGCTGACAATTTGGTTGCTGTTTTGGCAGAATGTAAAAGCAGTGCTCTCTGGGCACTGCACCTTCATAGTAACATCGTGTATGCATCTGTGCAGGGTCCAGACAGCCCTGTGCTCCCGCAGGAAATGAGGATACAATTAAACTATCTCAAAAAGTAAGGAAATTCTTTGCAAAAACAGTGTTAATGCAACAGTTAGGGCTCAGATTAAACTGACAAAGTAGGAAATGTGATGTTAGGGCTTCAAACGTTGGCACCTTGCCCCACTCCTGTAGCAAATGAGACTACAGTGTTCCTTGGAGCTGTCAACCCTAACATTCACCGTATTCTATACACTCATGAAACATACACCTGTCTCCATCAAATCTCAGCTTTTTATTACTGCAATGGGGTGAACGTTAGGGTTGACAACAAGGAAAACTCTATCTGTCATTCATTTCAGGGTGGGGCAGGGTGTGAGGTTTGAAATCCTAACATCACAATTCCCTACTTTTGTTATTTTTTGTTGCTTTAACCTGAAGCCTAACTGTTGCATTAATGCTGTTTTGCTTCATTGCAAAAACTCTGTTAATGCATTAGTTAGGATCTATTATAGTGACAAAGTTTGGAAGTTTGTTGTTAGGTTGCCAACTCTACTACCCCATCTAACTCCCCACACACCACACACCAACAGACAGGGTGTGCCTTGGATTCATCAGACCTAACTCTCACCCCATTCCATGTTTAAGGAAGCTGAGATGGTACGGTATAGAAAATGGGGTGAGGATTTGGTCCAACAACCCATAGCACACTCCAACACCTGATGGTGTGGAGAGTGGGAGGTGGGTGGAGTGGTATGGTTGGTAACCCTAACAACAAATTTCCAAACTTATTTCACTGTAATAGAAACCCTAACTGATGCATTAGTGGAGTTTTGCAATGAATTTCCCATCTTTTTGAAAGTGTAATCTTACTTGTATGTTGTTGTGGATCATAGGGGCCCTCCAGACCCTGCATTCCATCAATCTGTAGAGTGCTCCCATGCATGCATTTTGTGATTGTTTTGATTTTCATGTAGGAGTGCAGGACCCTCTGGACCCTATGCTCCTATGTAACCATAACTGTAGAGACATTGTAATGAACCCTCATATCTCTGTGGGAGTGCAGGGCCCAGATCACACTCCATCACTCTACAATGGTATCCATTTGTGGGAGTGCAGGGCCCATATACAGTGCAGCCTTGAGACATTCCAAGTAACCCTGGTGCTGCAAATGGTGCAATATCTTAGTAACTATATGAACATTGGAAACAATTCCGTCACAGTTGTAATCCTTGGCCTTTACCTTCTGCATGAGTGGCAAGTACACCTAAAGGTGTACTTAGCTAATTTAGTGAAAATCTTATCTTGAACCATTTTTGAGATATAGGTGCCTCTACTGAAAGATATCATGGATGCCACAATGTATCCTATAGGAAATTTCTAAACTTCAGAATGCTATAACTATGGAACCAATGTAAATTTTATTACCAAATCAGCAAAAGACACATCTCTGGAGCAAGCCCTTTCTAACCTGCCCATTTTGGCCCAAAAGTACAAACCGTTTAATTGCAGTGAAGTGACAAAGAAAAGCATTTTTTAGGGACTTTCACAAATTTACACACTTTTAAAAGTTTCATGAAAGCTTTACAAATTTGTGAAAGTTCCGTAAATGTACTTTCACAAATTTCTGATGCTTCCAATGGCAAAATTGAAAAACATATTTCTGAACATTATTTTTAAAATCTAATGCCTGGAACATCTTCTTCAGGTCCCAATTAGGTAAACACAACTGCTGGTGTTTACCAGATGCTTCTTCTAGGATAAGATATGATGCAGGGCCCAGGCCCCAAAACAACAGGCCATGGGCCTGGGGGCCTAGTTTTTCAATTTGATGCATTCTAGTGCATTTTGGGAGTCATTTGAAACAAAATTTGTTATCCTATTACTTTCTCCCAATGCCCAGTAAGTTGCACCTTAGCCCCTCCCCAGAGTCCCCACAGTCCAGTATGTTGCCTGAACCATCCTCCTCATAGCCTATCCACCTGCTCCAGTGCTTAGCCCTGGCCTCCCCAAGCATTAATACTACTGTATCCAGTTCTGTGTGTAACTAAATATTATATATACCGTAGTATGTGCTTCTCCCCAAATTTCCCAGTAACCAAATATTGTGTAAATAAAAAAAACTGTCCCAATTCCAACACACTCTTTTCCCTGACCAGTGTATTTTTATTTAAATATTCTGTAAATAATATAAAAGGTGTGATCTGTGATTGCAACACATTGCAAATGACTACATTTGAATTTTAATTTGAAAGTCCCTACATTATTTCTGAAACATACTTCAAGATTTTGTGTTTTAAGAAAGTCTTCCAGGCTTCAGTCACTACTTCCTGGTAAAGAGATTTAGTTTACTTAATATTTGAGCCATCATACAGTATATCCCCTAGGAAGTTTTTTTTTTTTTTTTCTTTACTTTATAAGCTCTCTGGCTCTTCTCAAGCATGTTGTGGAAAACAACTGTCCTAAATAAAATTAACAAATCATGGGCTCTAATCCTAAAATGATGTCCCCAGTCACTGCATTTGTGTTTAAACTGAAAGTGTCCTGGCACATCTCTGAAACATGGCTCAAAACCTGGCATTGGATGTGGTCCTAATGCCAATCACAAAATATTCAAACTGTCTCTCTGTCTCAGACAATTCCCACTCGATGGAAAGCCCCAGTTGTGACCCCATCCACAAGAGGGAGAAGAGGCCCTTCACTATAACTACTGCCTGATCTCATAGAAACATAGAAACATCGATTTGGGCAGATAAGGACTGCTTGGCCCACCCAGTCTGCCCATTTCCCACCTGATGGATAAGCTACAGATCCTAGTTAACCAGCAGCCTACTTCTTCCTACCCCACCCCTAGAATTGCTCTTTATGACTGTCCCATGCATGCTTGAATTCCACCACTGTTTTTGACTCCACAACCTCTCTGGAAGGCTGTTCCATACATCCACAACCCTCTCTGTGAAAAATACTTCCTTAAATTACCTCTGAGCCGCCTCCTCCTTCTATCTTCAGATTGTGCCCCTTGTTCTTGCACACCTCTTTTTGAAAGATGCTACCCTCTTGGACTTTGTTGATTCCTTGAGGTACTTGAAAGTTTCTATCATGTCCCCCTCTCCTCCTTTCCTCGAGGCTATACATATTAAGCTCCTTAAGTCTCTCTTCATATGTCTTCCGGTGCAGACCCTGCACCATTTTAGTGCCCTCCTCTGGACAGCTTCCATCCTGTCTATGTCTTTGCGGAGATTGGGTCTCCAGAACTGCACGCAATACTCCAGATGTGGTCTCACCAGTTGTCTGTACAGAGGGATAATAACTTCCTGTTTTCTACTGGTGATGCTTCTCCCTATGCATCCCAGTATCACCCCAGCCCTCCTTGTTGCCCTCTCACATTGCTTGCCCACCTTTAGGTCATCTGATATGACTACCCCCAGGTCCCTTTCCATTTTTGTTGTTGTTAGTATCTCACCCCATTGTGTACTCTTCTCCTGGGTTTTTGTTTCCAAGGTGCATTACCTTGCACTTCTTAGCATTGAATCTAAGCTGCCATACATTTGACCATTCCTCTAACCTTGCCAAGTCCCTTCTCATCCTTTCCACCCCACCTTGTGCATCAACTCTGTTGCAGATATTTATGTCATCTGCAAAGAGACATACTTTTCTCCCAGTCCCTCTGCAATGTCGCTTATAAAGACATTGAAGAGGACCGGTCTAATACTGAACCCTGTGGTACCCACTGCTAACCCCCTTTTTCAGCGTGGACTCCATTTACTATTACTCTGTGTCCTATTCTCCAGCCAATTCTTTACCCAGGCTGTCATCTTGGGACCCACTCCCAGGCTGGCTAACTTGTGTATTAATCTTTTGTGTGGGACTGTGTCAAATGCCTTGCTAAAGTCTAGGTAGGCCATGTCCACAGCCCTCCCTGATCAACTATTTTGGTCACCCAGTCAAAGAAATCTATCAGATTTGTCTGGCATGACCTTCCCACTGTGAATCCATGCTGCCTTGGGTCCTGTCCCCTCTGGCCTCTAGATACTAACAATTCTTTCCTTCAGAGTGATTCCATCATTTTCCCTACCACTGAGGTTAAACTAACAGGTCTGTGGTTTCCTGCTTCTGCCTTGCTCCCACTTTTGTGAAGGGGAATCACATCTGCCCTCCTCCAGTCCTCAGGTACCACCCCATCCTCCCATGATTTGTTAAAGAGGGTAGTCAGTGGTGTCACTAGTTCTATCCTTAGTTCTTTTAGAATTCTGGGATGAATCCCATCCGGCCCCCATTGCTTTGTCCACCTTCCAGTTTTAAGAGCTCTTTCAGAACTCTTTCTTCTGTAAATGGGCTGGTATCAACTTCTGTATCCAGAGTGTTTCTACTGTTTGTTTTAGGTACCTCCCCTCTTCCTTTGTAAATACTGAGCAAAATATTTGTTTAGTATCTCTGCCTTTTCACAGTCACCCTCTGCCCACCCTCCCTCCCCTTTATTAAGCCTCACTATCCCTCCCTTGGTCTTCCTTTGCTCCCTGATGTACCTATAAAGGTTTTATCCCCTTCTTAACTGGGTTGGCTATCTTTTCCTCGGTTTGGGCCTTTGCTGTTCTGACTGCCTTTCCAGCTTCCTTTTGCTTTAACCGATACAGTTCTCTGTCCTGTTTCTTCTGTGATTCCTTGTACTTCCTGAATGCTTTCTTTTCTCTTGAACCTTCACTGACACTTCCTTTGAGAACCATAGTGGTTTCTTACCTCGTTTAGTTTTGTTTATTTGCTTTACACAAAGGCTTGTTACCTCTGTGATGGCAGTTTTATTATTCCCCATTGTTCTTCCACCCTCCTTCCTGCCCATTTGCTAGTGCATTCCTTAGGCACTCACCCATTTTGGCAAAGTCAGCCCTCCTAAAATCCAGTACCTTTGTCTTTGTTTGGCTTGACTCTATTGCTGTGTTTATTGTGAACCATACTGTTCGATGGTCGCTAGTTCCCAGATGGCTACCCACTTACATCTGTGATCCTCTCTTCAGCTCCATTTGAGAGAACCAGGTCTAAGATTGCTCCCTCTCAAGTGGGCTCCAATACTAGTTGTCTAAGGCATGCCCCTGTAGGGCATCTAGAATAACCCACTCTTAGAAGTGGCTGCTGCAACTGCACTCCAGTTAACATCTGGCATATTCAGATCACCCATCAGCATATCTCCCCTTTATCTGCCATTCTAAGTATACTTTCTATCATTTCCTTGTCCTTTTCCTCCCTGAGAGGAGTCTTGTATACAACCCTGTGTGGATTGTGGTGCCATTGCCTGCCTCCAAATTGACCCACAGTGCTTCTTCTCTCCTCCCTGTTTACCCTCTTGTTCTGTTGCTTTGATTTCTTCTCTTATGTAGAGATACTCCTCCTCCTCTTTACCCTCCCTGTCCCTCCTGTAGATAGTGTATCCTGGTATGTTTACATCCCAGTCATGGTTCTGTGTGTACCATGTTTCTGTGACTGCCACAATATCCAGATCTTCCTCCTCCATCAAGGCCACTAATTCAGGAAGCTTGTTACCCAGACTATGGGCATTGGTACTCATTGCTCTCCATTTTTGATGGCTTTACCTTCTGTAGCGCAACCCCACTGACCTTTCTACCTTGGTCTTTTCTCATTTAGTACCCTGTTTTGTAGGGGAGGCTGGGATTTTCCTTCTGCTTATCAGTGCCTCCCCTTGACTAGTTTAAAGGCTTGCCAATGAAGCATTTAAACTGATTGCCCAAAGGCGTGTTCCTTCCTGGACAGATGCAGACCATCCTGCTAGTATAGGCTGGTGTCCCTCCAGGTGGAACCCCAGTCCCCAATGAAGCCAAACCCTATGCTCCACACCATTTTTTCAACCATTTGTTAAACTGCATGGTGCAAAGTACCCTCGCCTCACTCATGCCACTGACAGACAGCACCTCTGAGAAGGATACTGTGTGTGCTACTTGTCTTAAGCCCCTCCCAACTCTACAAAGTCCTTTTGCACTGCTCTAATCTCATGATGAGCCAAGTCATTTGTCCCTAGGTGGACAATGATGTCCAGCTCAGATCTCCATCCTCCCTCCCCTATTGAAAGTTCTGGAATGGAAATTTGCTGACAAGCTCATGGAGTACCTGTACAAACATAACATACAGTGCCCAGAGCAGCCACAGCACCACCTCTGCTCTACTAGAATATACAAACTTTATCCACAAAGCACTGGACTGTGGTCACTTAGTGGGGTCAGTGTCATTGATCTCACTAAGGCCTTTGACATGGTAAATCGTCACTTCTTATTGATTCCCTTTGCAACATTGGGGTCTCCAATGGTACTGTGGGCTGGTTCAAAATTACCTGGAAGATAGATCCCAAAGAGTAACAAACTCTGGTCAGAGCCTAAATGGCTGCATGTAATAGTGATGCTGTTGTGTTTAAATATTGATGAGGCATTGAAGCAGTATATGAAATGTAAATTGTCAAGGTTACTTTATTACTGATAGGCAAAGGGGAAACAAGGTAGGGGAAAATGATGGAAGAAACTATGCAATCCATATGGTGTAGCAGGAAATTGTACAGAAACTACAGGCATACATGGTGCCTGTTGTATGACATGAAGTGTCTGTGGTATATACAATAGTTCAAAATAGTTAATAGTATATGTGGTGATGTAGCAGTCAGTCTTCAGTATAGAGAATAAGTTGAGGCTGTCATTAATTAAATTTTCTTCTCTTTGTTTTCGGAGGTTTAGTAGAAGTAGGTGGTGGAGTTTGTGTGCTGTGGTCAGTGTCTGAGAAGTAGTCGCTGTGAAGCTGAGAAATATCTTCATATGGAAGGTGGTTAATTGAAATGATGTTTGTTCATTGCACAATGACAGCGCAAGCAATTGGCATAGTGTTGAGAATGGAAGTTTCTAAGTTGTCGGTTTGTGTGTTGAGGAAAATACGTAGTAAGTCTGGGTTGATTGTCATCAATATTAGTTTTTCTTGACAAAAGCATGTGATCTGAAGTTGTGCATCAATGTGTTCCAGGCCAACAATGTCGATTGTTCTTTCCACTGTGAGTGCCTCTGTAATCTGTAAGAAAAGAAGGCAGGAAGGATTGTAAGAACAGATGAATGGGAGAATGCTTATAATGCTGAAAGTCTTATGAGGTACAGTATCTAAATGTCT
The DNA here is from genome assembly GCA_016271365.2 of Neoceratodus forsteri. Classification (NCBI taxonomy): domain Eukaryota; kingdom Metazoa; phylum Chordata; order Ceratodontiformes; family Ceratodontidae; genus Neoceratodus; species Neoceratodus forsteri. The sequence continues at coordinate 425,738,396 of CM057451.1, forward strand.
AATATCCCTTTTGTGTTCTTTGCTGAACTGTAAAAGGAAAAGCAAGTAATGCAATGACTACATTTGTCAAAAGCTATTTATTGTGAGGTAGTGGCTAGATAAAGGGGTAGCATTGTAGAAGGAATAGGTGGAAGACGTAGCATTTTGGATGGTGGCAAGGAAAGTGTTGGATAATGAACAGTAATATGCATTAATGAAGGCTAGTAAAGCATGTCAAATGTAGAGACTGTTGATGTGTTTTATTGTTTTTTGGTGGAAACTGATATACTGTTCAGACACAAAATTCATAGAATAGAAAAGTGCATATGGCCAAATGTCAATGTGAAATTGACAAATTTCAGTAGAAAAACTTTACTGGAAAGTCGATGTTTTGATGAGTTGAGCATCACTTCAGCATTAAATTTGGAGGTGTAGAGGTGTGAGGCAGTGATGTAGTCACCCTCAGCGAGTGGTGTTAAAGCATGGTCTCTCAGAAGGAGCATTGAACATTGTCAGTAGAGTCCTTGATGGTAATAGTGTGAATGTTAGTGGTTCTTCCATGGACAAGAACTGTTCGAAGAGGTTGATCCTGTAGGTGCAAATCAGATAGGAATAGTAAGTGATTGTGAGATGAAAATAGAGACAGACAGAGAGAGAGAGTAGATACAGACAGATATACAGTAGAGACAGATAGAGAGACATATAGTAGGTGTACCTTTGGTGGGAGTGAATGACTTGGTAAGCAAGTAATGGCATGGAGATTGTATAGCTGTTGTCTTATGATGGTGTGGCAAAGGTAAGGATGAAGTAGGTGATAGGCAATAGTCAGTTGTGATGTGTTGAAATGCAATGGGAGTTATTGTGCATGTAGGGAAAAGCAAGTGATTGGATTAGAATGGGTGTGAGTTGTATGGAATGTAAATGTAGGCATTAGCTGATGAATAGGAATGTGGTTGGATTAGTTTTGCAGGGTGTTCAACAGTAAGTGTAGCAAATGGAAGTCATGATATAAGGGAAAGGTGGGAAGTAATGGGTTGCAAAGTAAGCAATGGTTTTGAAGCAGTGCAAAGGAAAGGTGGGTGAGAGTGAAAGAGGAATGCGATTGTACAAGAGCTTGCAATTGACTAATGCATGTTGATTTCATTGTCAATGGAGTGTGAATGTGAATGAAGTGGCTATCATGTAAATAATGTAATGGAGAGGCAGAGAGCATGAGATGATATAGATAGATAGACGTAGAGTGTGCGAGTGACAGAGAGAAACAGAGACAGTAACAGAGAGGCAGGGAAGAAGTCAGATAGATAGATATCTACATATGTAATGTGGTGTTGAGTATGAGCAGTAATAGTGGTGCAAAGGAAAGAGTGAGATACCTTAACAATAGTATCAGCAATTGACAGAGTGATTGTAGTGGAAGTTTGTTTGCATTGGAGATAGATCAAGAAGCATGTCAACCTTCCGTAGTATGTCTTCTGGGATGTGTGGTGGCTTAATTTTTGAAAATTTAGTAGTCTATTGATTAATATTGTTCCATTCCGTAGAATAACATTCCAGATAAGATATGCTGAATGGGGTTGAATGGTTTCATAGTTTTCAGTGACATAGGAACATGCTCGTATAGCATTGGTGTTGTCAGCTAGTACAAGGTAATATAAGTTCCTCTGTTTTTGTTGACTGGTTGTATAGTTTGTAATAGTGCTTTTCTTCACTATGCAGCAGTTGAAGGCAATTTGTTTGCTGTTGTCTGAATTCTTCATGGGATGAGGTCATTAATGGTGTACATCTGGAAAAGAAAAGAAGATACCAGTAATATAAAGCTCATAATTGAAACCACAAAGGTTTGTGATCACTGTAGTAAGATTTCAAGGTGCTGTAGTGTGGAATGTCAATTGATGTGTAAATGTGATCTAAGGTAGTTTTGTAATCAGTTGTGTAGGTAGTTGTAAGCTGTATGCAGTTAAGTGTTTGCATATAGGTGATTAAGAGCTCCGTGTGAGGGACTATCTATGGTGAGGTCAATGTTGAAATCACCAGTGATAATGTAGTGGGTGGCTGATATGTCATTTAAATAGATGTTAGTAAAGTAAAAGAGATGTGAAATTGGGATATGTGGTGGTTTGTATAGTGCTATTAAAGTAGGTGTTGGTAAGTGTGTGCATAGTGTGAAGTAACCAATGTCAATGGAGTTCTCTGTTTTGAAATGAATATTTGATATTGTGTTTGTTTTGTAGTAGAGAACAAGGCTGTGTTGAGTAGTGGCATTGAAATTGTCATGGAACAGTGCTCTGTGCATGGGAAGGGTATAGTTAGTAGGCAAGTAGAGTTGATATAAAATTTGATTCAGCTATACAGATAATGTCTGCAGTGCGGAAGTTAGTATCAGCAGACATGGAACAAAAATGTACCTGTAATAGTCGTATGTTATGATAGATCCTTAATAGTGTTTTGCAAAGGGATGAGTAGGGGTATGTTTGGGTATAATGTTTTGTGTGTTGTAGACATTGCATTTCTTGTGTGACTTTGTTATTTACAGAAATATTGTGTGCATTAAAGTTATGAATGTAGATGTTGTTAATGTTAGTACACAGCTTAGTGCTACATATTGAAGGTGATCTATTTTTGCATTATTGAAATGGATATGCATACGTTGTAGTGTGTCTCTGACTGCGATGAATAGTGCATGCAGAGGTGTCTTAATGGAAACTGTTTTCGTATAATAGTGAAAGATGAGTCATATTGAAATTGCTTTGATATGGGAAGAATTGGTGTCCAGTTTTGCAATGTATGACTGTGATATAGATGTTGATGAGTTTGTGGTTGAATAATGCCTATTTTTGGTGAATTGAATAGCATCCAGATAATTTGGGGAGTGTTGTTGAAGTCTATGTCTATGTGTTGTACTGTGCCAGAAGTACCATTAGTTAGTTCATCTTCAACATTGATATTTGAGAATCCAGATTGTAGCAGAGGGTAGTGGCAATGTGGAGGGTGTGGTACAGTCCATAGTTTTAGCAGGGTTTTTGTACAAGTGGATATAATTTTGTCTTTAGTGGTGGCTGATAGAGAACAAGTCATTATTGTCCTGGGCATAGTTAATGAAAGGCTAATTGGTTTTTGCACAGGAGGTGTGTAGATAAGATCATTGATGTGATTGACTTCTGCATTTGTGGACATGATATGTGGCAATGTTTCAAAGGGAAATGGTGGAGTGACTTGATGAGGAGAGATAGATGCAGATGTCATATGGTGTGTGATGTCCTTCTCTAAGGCAATTTAGTAGTTCTGCAAAGTTGGCATCTCGCTTTTGGTGCATTATTGTTTTGAGTTCAAAGAGTGAAAATGATCGTGCCATAGATTGTTTGTTAATGGTCCATAGTCATGTTTTATGTGTTCAAATATGTAGCTGTCAAAGACAGCTTTTGCTGAAACAAGTCACATATGGCTATGATCGATATTCTACCAAAGGGTAGGGGTTGCCTTTATGTCTTGTAGACAATTGTTAATGTAGTTAAATAGGTTATTTCCAACCAATGAGATTTCATCAATGAAAATAATTTTTAGATGTTGACTTGCATTGCAATGTATGTCTGTTTTCAAAGCTAGATAGTGCATGGCTAGTTTTTGAGATGCTGGTATGATGAATAAACTGTGTAGAGTATGACCATTGATGTTATGTGCTGCTTTGCGGTGGGTGCTGCCATGGCTAGGTCATGTTGTCTGGTTTTGTCTTGGCTGTTTATTGAAGTAGTGTAGGAGGGTTTGGTATAGGGCAGTAATGACATAGCTTTTGCCAATGCCAGCTCCCCGAGCAGAAGGTGTAGCAAGGTTTTCAGAGGATTTGAAGTGATGTAGGTGATGGTAAATGAATTGTAATTGTTCTGAGTTTAAGTTGTGCATAATGTTGTAGTAGTGTTGGTCTTCCAGCGAAGTGATGTATTAGTGTATATTGTTGGTTTAGATGAGGCAAATCAATGTCAAGGGATGTCATAGTGTGGCATGAATGGTGGTAGAGGTGTCTGTGGCATGTTGTAAGGATTAGCAGGGGATTGAAGGTCTTCACAGAAGTTGTAGAGGTCTTCAGTTACAGTTTGTTCAATCACTGTGATATCAATGTTTGATTGTATGTTTTATGATGGTTATCTACAGTGGTTTGTAAGGTTTTGTAGGTGTCATAGTAGGTGTTGTGTTTTATAATGTCTTTTCAGTGTGCCATGGGTGGAGAAAAGGAAAAGTAGTTCACGGTAGTAGTTTTCTGGGTCAGTGGTTTTATTGAAATGACAGTATCGAGTCTTTTTTCTGTTGAAAGTGTTGGGTTGATTGTCTGTTTGTAGGTGTGGAGTGGTGTTAGAGTCATCTTCACTATGAAGTTCAGGTAATAGTCTGTCACAGTCACGTAGCTGAGAAGGTTGTTTGTGGTCTGGATTGTCATGGCATGCTGCAAAGTCAGCCAAAGTGCATGACTCCAAGAAGTGTGTCGTTGTTGGTAGCATAGTATGGTGTTGTCACATTCTGTGATGTTGTCATCATTAAGTTTATTAATTGTATCTAAGTCTTTTATTAGTAGTGTTCTTGTTTCTGTTTGTGTGTAATAAATTTAAAAGGTACGAGAAGCACGACGTAATGGTATTTGAAGTACTAGATATGCAGCTTCTTGTGCACTGATTTCAGTACTGTTTAAGAATATGTTGCCTATGTGACACAGTTAATGTTTAATGTTTGGATTAGTTTTAATGTCTTGTGCTGCCTGATGTAGCAATTGGCTCATGCCACATTGCTGTTTTGAGATGTAGGATACTACATACATGGCACATGCATACGGCTCTAGTATGTATTGAAGGTCCATGTTGCCCGCCATGCTGCAAGTAGTATGGGATTGTAGTTATTTATGTTGGTTTCCCTGAGGTAATCTTGTGAGGAAAATTGTAGGGCATTATTATTGTGGATCGAACTGTAGTGATGTAGTCATCTAGTGTTAAACCGATATGTTGGAGTAAACTTGGACTGTAGAAATATTTGTTGTTGAGATAGTTCTCACGGTAATGTGGATAGTAGCAATTTTTGCAGTGTTTGAAGTGGTGGGGTTTTATCAGGCGGAGTGGGGATAAAAGGGCAGTGGTAATCATGGGGTAACATGGGAAATGAAAGCGACATTTTTTTTTCCTTTAATATGACATGTGCGTGAGTGGGAATGTGTTTGTAATGGTATGAGGTCTTTAAATGTTCCTCCTGTATGTACCTCCCGGGTGGCATTGCAGGAGATTTGACTAGTTAATGAAATTGATAATGTCACAGTCATTGTCAGCAGTGTATTTGGTGAGTTTCCTATACATAGTACAGCATATATGTGCAGGGAACCGCGATGTTGGAATTGATCGCGATAGAAGTAGTCGACAAGTTTTCCAATAGCATGTAGTTTGTTTTGTAGAACAGTGTGGAAACGTTGATTAACTTGGTAATCAAAGTGACATGCACAAGTGACTGGATCTGACTGTATTAGTCAACATTTATGTTCCCATGTTAGCTGTGTGAGTTTTCATCTGTGTAGGCTTTCGAGTCAATAATATGTCCTGAATTTTAAGCAAGTGAAGCCATCTTATTTCTGCTGCAGATAGTGACAAAAGAAGAATGTTGGTAAGCTCAGTTGTTGAATCATGGCAAATAAATCCTTTTGGTCTGTTCCTAGTAGGGTGGTGAGCTACGAATAGTTTTAAGATATGGTAGCTCTAATTGTATTGTAACATGGTTTCCAGGCCACCAAATTTGAAGTCCCCAGGAGTGATCTGTTTGTCTCTTTTGTCATTTTCATAAGGAATTTTTACTTTGCCTTGGATTTGTCAGATTTGTAATTTTTAAGTTTGTAAAATAAATTTGGTATTGATTTAGCTACTCTTCAGTCTGCAGAGCATAGTTCTGCTTTACAAATGTCACTATAATGTACTGGAGTAGGACAGTTGAGGTTGTTATGCCATCTTTGTCCTGCATATATAGTGGGGAAAGCTAAAATTTGGAGACTTTGTCCTCATAGAGTCATCGTGGTGTACTGTTTTCAGCTGGTGCTAAGGATAGTGTATTGTGTGAGTGTTCCGTTACAGTCATAATATATGTAGAAATGTATCTAGGTGTCTCAGCAACTGGTTCTTCATTGTCAGAGTTACTATCATTGGATTGTTCAGAGGACTCATTCAGGTGATCTAGTGAGTGGTTTTGTGGGTTGGAGGAGTTGTTGTTGCCATGGGAATGGGCTGGTGGTACTCTGATATTGCCAGTGGGGATCATATGCAAGTGTACTGTTTGTCAGCAAGCCATTGTGCTGCAAACAGTATCTTGTTTAGGCATATGTTTTGGAAATGGGTGAAATTGTTGTAGGACAATTTGTGTTTAGTTTTACAGGAATGGTAGCAGTATCAACTAGCTGACATGGAAGGACAGTACAGGTTTGTGTAACATTTGCTTGAACATTAACAACTGCACCCTTAAGGAAAGTTGTTTTCCAAGGAAGGGATGTAATTTGCATGAATTGTATTCTGGGCAATACTGAATGTTCCTCTAATTCAAAAAGTGATAATTGGGGATAGTAGTTGAAAGGTTATGTGGTTTTGATGGAAAATGATGGGATTTTTCCTAGTAAAATGTATTTTTACAGCTATGACATATGTATGTTGAAGTGTTGGTGTGTTCATGACAGGCAACAAGTGTAGTGTTATTTGCCAGTTGGTCAGTTGCAGTAGTAATGGAAGGTGGAGTTCCATAGCTGATTACATATGGTACAGCAGTGCTGTGGTCCAATACATACTGTGGCATGGAATGCAGAAATCATGGAATGTATTTTGTGTTTGTATGTTCATGTGGAGAGTGGAACTGTTTGTGCTGGTAAAGGAGTAATATTTGTGAGAGTGAGAGTTGCTGTTGTGTCTGACGATATGATAAGTTATCATATGTGTTATGTCTGGTAAGTTAAGAGGTGGAATTGCAGTGGTACATGAAGTGGATGAGTCATGAAGAAGAATTTTGTATGGCTTTATGTAATTAGAATGTGTTCTGGAAGTTGGTGCTGGATGGCTGGGTACTTCTTTAAAGTAGCTTTGTGTAATGTGCTTGATGACAAGTGGTGTAGTGTAGTATGTCACTAATGGGTTTGGTACTGCTTTGTATAATAGCAGTTGTGAAGTTTTGGAATACTGATAAAGTGTGGAAGTTGTGAAGAGATGCACTATAAGTAATGTTGGTATTAGTGAGAGAAGAGGAATGGAAACAGAAGTAGGTGGTGTTGTGTGAGGCAGAGCAGTAGTAGGCAGTAGCTGTGTGAAACAGACATGGTAGGTTCATAGCAATGGTGTTCTGTATGGCAAGGTGTGTGGTGGTTGGACTGGTCTAGTCCACTGTTATTGAGGGGAGGTGGGGTGGTAATGTGTGAGAAGTAGTTGTTGGTTAGAGAAGTATGTAGGGGTTTTGCAGCGTGAATAGGTTGTCTTGGGATGACCTTTGCAATAGTGGTGTGCATGTTGGTAGCAAGGAGCTGTACATTATGTAAATCATGAGATGTCCAAGAGTGAAGTGAAGACCTGAATTGATATATAATGGCAGATACGCAGAACTGAAAATCAGAATGTGGAAGAAATGTATGGGGTACAGAAAGAGTGGTAGTGTATTGTGTAATAGTGTCTTGTGTGGAGTGGGAATGAGTTAGTATGGGATGTGTTTGTGTGTTGTGGTTATATTGTAGTGGTGCAACAGTTATAGGATGACTGTTATGAACAGGTGAAATAAGTGATGTATGACGCGGTGGTGTGCAGTTGAATGAGTGAGAGGAGTATAAGAAGTAGATAAAATGGTAGGTGGTATAGGTGTGATAGATTTGTAGTAGACTGTGTTGCTGCTGTGAGATCTGAAGGAGGGAAGGGGAAGGGAAGGTTGGATGGTATGGTAAGTGGTGTCACTGGAGATGAGAAGCTGTAAGAGTCGTGACTGTAAAGGTGTGTGTGTAGCTGCTGAGATGTAGTGTAATGGATGATGGTGTGAGAGGTGTAATGGTGTCTGAGATGCTGGTAGGGTGAGGGTGAAAAGCTTATTAGGCATAGTGGGGTCACATGGTGGATGTTGGAGAGTGCTGAGCTGTTGATATGGGAGAGTATTAGAAAGTGAAGTGTGTGGCAATGTGTCTAGCAATGGATTGTGTTGGTGTGGTTGGAGGGTGTCTTGCTGAGTAAAATGGAAGCAGAGATTGTGTACTGTAGTCTGTAGGTGCTTGAAGTGGTGTGATGTCTTCACTGTTAACAGGCTGAATGCGAATTGTGTTAGTTCATAAGGTATGACAGTGGTGGTAGCTACAGAGAGAGTGTGCTAAGGTATTGAGGTGAGAAGTCAAAGCTGAGTAAGCATCAAATTCAAGCAGAGTGCATTTTCCATTTGCATCAGGTAAGCCATGACAGTTTCTACTGTGTGAGTCATAGGTGTAGAAATTGCTGTTTGAGGTGAAGATGGCTATGCAGTAATCTGTAATACAGAGAATACATCCATCAGATAGAGTTAGTGATGTGAGTAAGGCTTCATCCAAGTGTGGATATAGAGGATCAAAGTGCTGTAACAGATTGCCATAGTTAGGAGTGAGTGTTTGAATTTAAATGTTATTGTAGCATGCAATGTAGTGTGGTAAGTCTGGGTGCATGTAGGTTTCATTGTTTCTGGAGTGCATGAAGTGATACAGGGCATCTCCAATGTGTAAAGTATCAGTTAAAACAGAGATAGTTCATGATGGCTCAGGAATGAAATGTTTCTTATTATGGCAATGATACTATTGGTTGGCATTGTTTGCCTCGTGATGTAGCAGGGAAAGTAGTGTGTCTCTGATGATAGCGTGCCTGTAGAGCTCTCTGTGGTGTATTGTGAGCATGGTTAAAATAAGTGGTATGAGTGTAAAATGGAAGTAGGTGTGTAAGTAATGTGATATACTGACAATAGTTGGAAGAATGCACTGATGGTTCAGCTCTTCTTCAATGGTAGTACCTGCTGAGAGAAAAATATGAATGTAAATGTAGGTATTGTTCTGTAGCAACATATCACAGATCAAGGAATATAAATAGAATGTTTAGTCATGAGAGAGGAAGGAGTAGTGTAACATGTGGTACAGCCAGGGTTGGATAGTAGTGGACCAGCAGCATCTAGTGACGGTGGATTATGTGTGAAAGAAGTAGTGAATGAGGGAAAAGTAGTGGCAAGGTGGTTTGACACTGTGTGCTGCATGTAATGTTAGTAAAGAAAAACAGGTGGTGTATGCAATTAATAGGTGATCAGAAGATGGTTCTGCGAAATAGGAAGTGATATGTTAAAGTAAGACCTGAGGTGATAATGTCATAGTTACCATAGGGTGTGCTGTACCATGGGATGGAATCTGTGTTTGAAGAAGTGGTGTAGAGCGATGGATTTTCCTGCACTGCACAGTGGGGCTTCAACTGGAAGGTTGGAGGGCTGTAGTGGTGTGATGGAGGAGGTGTGCAGGAGGTGAAAGGGATTGTACTGGATAGGCTAAACTGTGTGATTGGGAAGTAGTGACAGTAGCAAAGGGGTGAAGCAGTGAGTAGGAGATGTGAAGATCCTGTCCACTGAAAAGCAGGGTAGTTAGTGAGGTAAATATTGAGACAGAGCAGTCAGGAGACAGCAAGGTAGATGTAATAAGAGAGAGGAAAAGAGGAAAAGGACAAGTATTGGGCAGAAAGAAAGAAAGTCACAAAGAAATGGAGGCTAATCAGTAGCTGTGGTTATAGTCTAGGGAAGAAGTGTTCAAAATGGTGGGCTTGAAAGAAGTGGAGATCTGGATATTGTGAGTCAGGGAAAGATGGTGCAGAGAGAAGTAGTACTGGGACCTGAATATAGCAGGGTTCACAATGCACAGGAGGGACAGGCTGGGAAGAAGAGAAGGAGGAATAGCTGTGTATGTAAGGGAAGAAACGAAGGAGAGAAGTCAAGGGTTAACAGGGAGGACAGGAGGCAATGTGGCTGTCCCTGGAGATGGGGAATGAACAACAATCTGCACAGGGCTTTATGCAGACCACTGCGCTCAGGGGATGAAATAGACCAGCAAATGCTTATGATGGCAGAGAAAGGGAAGATATTGCTGATGGATGACCGGAATATAGCAGATGTTAAGTGTTGCACCTTTGCTACAGCCACAATGTAGAGCAGGTGCAGTAATGATGGCCAGGGGGCATGTGGCAGACAGCTGTGAAGCAGGTGGGTGGAGGAACAATGAGAAAACAGCAAAATCACCAAGAGAGAGGTAAGAAGTGGTTGTGTGAATCAAATAAGGAATTGAAAATGGGTAAAAACCCATAGTGCTTTTAGAAGTAGTGGAGGGAAAGTTAGAGACAAAGACAGTATTTTGGAAGTATAAGGAAGTACAGAAGGAGCAGGTCAGTGGCAGGGAAGTATAGACCTGTGAGTTTGTCCTCAATGGTAAGGAAAGTATGTAATGCTTGTGAAGGAAAGAACTGTTGAGTACCTAGCTGGCATTGGAATACAGGAGTCAAGGCAGCAGGGATTCTCAGCAGAATGGTCATGTCAGAGAAATGAAATAATATGTCATTGAGTAGGTGACAAAAGTAATAGACCACAGAGGGATGTGACATGGACTGTGTAGAGTTTAGAAAGGAATTTGAGGTATCATCAATTGGGCCCTCTGTAACTGTGCTGTACGTGAAGTGATGTACATGGACTTTAGTGAATCTAGAGTCTGGAACATAGAGGCTGTGTGTGCTTTTGTCCTGGGCAACTTCATCGACAACATTGTCAGAACGGCTACCCCTCTGCTCTCGCTTACCACCTAAACATCAAACACCAAACTACCACTTAAGAGCTAGGGAGACGAGGACCGCTTGGTGCCAAAACCCACACCCTTGCTCATGATCGGGCTTTCACTGCATATGATCCAAGAGTGTGGAACTCCCTTCCTGCCTTAATCTGCCCTCCTCCCATCCTGCTTTCAAGCCTCCTGTGGGGCTTCCCAGTCCACCTCAGGCCCGTCTCTGTGCTCTTAGTCCACCTGCTGAGGCTCATATTTTTTTTCCCTGTGTACTATTGAAAGGAGCGTGGCTCCAGCGCGTTAAAAGTGCAATTTCTACCAGCATGATCAACAAAAATAATGTCAATATTGCTCTGGGACCCCTGCCCACCTGTCCGAGAGTGGTACCCCTGCCTTATCTATCCCTATACTTCCCAGGTCTCTCTGCACTTATGTACCTCCTGTTAACCACCTAGCCCCCCCAAGTATAATGGCTCACTTATATTGACTGCCCTGTTGAAAATGTCTGTACTATTCTGTATCATGCTGTTATGTACCTTAATCTAATCTATTAGGAATTGTATGTTGACATCTAAACTCTAATTCTGAAGTCCACTTTCCTGTTAGCTACTCATCATTCTATGTTATGCCTAAAGTTCTTGTATGTTACTTGACTCTTCCTGTTGCTACAGATTGTATGTACTTGTAATTCTCCCGAGTCGCACCTGAAAATAGGCACTTGGTTGTTCTAGTGTGCTTACCCGTAAAAAAAAGCAAATAAATTAAAAAAATAAACAAATAAATAGTAGTATGAAGACATAGAAAGGGCCCAAAGTTAGTAATGGTGGAAGTTGGGTCTCAGAATCACAGTGAGGTATATAACTGTAATTGTAGAATCATGTGTACATGGAGAAGGTAGTGCAGTAACAAAAAGTAGATTGAAATATCAGTGGCATGTAAGAGTCACAGTTCAGAAGAGAAAGGGGTTGTCAAAGGCTGCATGAAATTGCAGGGCTCTGTGGTGTAGCTATAGAACAGAGATAAGAAGGGGAGTAACAAACATGTTCCACAGTCCTAGGAAGACAGTTTTATGTGGATTTATGTGTTTGCACAGGGACAGTATTAGATGGACCTAGGAATGCATGGTTATGATCAGATAAGGATCAAGGAACTGGTACCTGGAGTAGTCGTTGAAGATGAGAAAAATAAGTGAGAAACATGTCCAGCACTAAACATAAAAATAAGAAGTTTTGTTGATAGCGAAAGATGCAATGTAGTGGCAGTATGAGAATTGGACGGTATTGGGCAATAGTATGATAAATAAGGTTACAGAGTGTCATGGTTGCAGAAGATAGTGTTTCAAATATATGAAGATAAGGTATGTGAAATGTTCATATTAGAGAAGTAGACAAATGTATTGTGTGATGAGCTTATCTTAGGAAGTGAAACAAAATGAATAGTATAGTAGTAGTTTGTTGCTATTGAGAGAAAAACGGTGTAAAAGTTGATAGTGAACTAAGTGTTGTAACAGTGATTGATGTAGTTAAGAAAAGAAGAAAGGATCATGTGTGTACAAAAAGTAACAGTTTATGGATGTTAGGAATTGATTGGTCTTAGAGGAAAGAAGACCTACTTCTATAACCAGAAATATAAGTACTGGCTATAGCCTAGGAAGTAAGGGTTATAACTTGAGTGCTTGTTAGCAGATGCATCTATCTGTCCATTAGTGAGGAGGTATAGTTGTTCTAGTGAGCTGCAAGCACCCTTTGTCTTCTCATGGTAGGAACAGTAATATGTTACTGGTACCATTGAGAATGTGCAGTTTAAAAGTAGTGGCACACAAATGTGATATGAAGAAGGAAGACATATAGAAGTACTGCTGAACCTTTCTGTTTCCCATGTGACAATACAAGTAGGGCCACTGCAGAGTGTGGTTGTCTGAGGCTGTACTGTGTGGCTAGTTGAGTGGAACCACATGGGTTTGCCCTGTTCTTTAGTGCCCTGTGTGGCATGTAGTAATACCTCATAGACTCATGGTGAATGATACAGTAATCCTTACCTGTGAGCAAGGTGTGAAGTGCAGAAGGAGTACTTATTTAAAAAAATGGAATAGTATTAATCTGTAAATGGAGAAACTGTAGTATGTGTGGCAAAGGAGTAACTTGTATGCAACACAGATAAGTTAACATTGTAATGTAGGTTTGTCAGATGGAATAAAATGACAGTGATGTTATACTTCTATTTCAGTTGGTAGCTTAATGTGGTGAGTTGCGGCAGTGATGGAAGCAAGCAAAATCTGTGGACAAGAAATATAATGTCAAGTACCAAAACAAGAATGTTAGGAAACAATGATTGATAGCTGTAGGAGCAAATGCCCTCTGCATGTGAAATGTGTCTTATAATGTGCAACAGTCAAAGTGCAAATATGAAGCATTTCAGAAAAACAGTGATGCTGCTGGTGTATAACAGTAAGTGAAAATAAGTACACATTATGACATGTCACATCTGCTTGAATTTTGTATTGAGGTATTGTTAGAGTCACAGTATAGAAATGGTAATGATCTATGTTTGTCATTTATGTGACTGTAACCCTATGTCTCTTTGTGACTGAGACTGTAAATGTTATGCAATGCTGTAATTGGCAAAGAAAGGCAAAGACAACTGAAATGTAGGGGAGGCAGTGGCATAAACAAGTATGCAAAGATGATGTGATGAACAGCACAGAGTGTTTTGAATTTGATATGGAAGCTGAGAGTGTGCCAAGCATCAGGCGCAATGTTATTTTCTGAGGAGTAGAATTAGGGTGGAAACATAGTGTTTCATCAAGTAACCCATGTCTGTAGACATGGGAACGTCTGTAGTATATAGCAGTTGGTTGCAAAATTGTCAGTAGCTGTTAAGAAATTAATGGCTGTTCTAAACTCTGTAATGCTTAAAGAGTGAATTGCGATGTGGGCAATTTTTTAATTGTCTTCTCAGGTTAAGTAACCCATTCTAGAAACATGGCTCCTGTTGTGATATATGGCAAGAGTTCTGTACAATGTGATGACATTGAAAAGGTTTGCATGTATATGTGCAGACAAAAGGTTTGTTGTTTTGCATTATGGATAATAATTAACCCATGCCTGGAGATGAAGCTGGTATCTGTAATATATGGAACTGCTTGTGTACAATGGAGTTTGCCCATTATAAGGCACCAGGTTGTTCTGGTGCACCCCCTTCCCTCCTGCATAGAATGGTTGTGCTCAGAATGGGAGGGGGAAGGAAGGGAGGGCTAAGGGCCAGAAACAATGGGCAGGTAGTAGGAAGGGAGGGCTAATGGAGGTACATATGGGACAGCACAAGGGGGCCTCAGCCACTTTTTGCTGGAGTTTTGATCTACATCAACTGCAGCACGCCGGAGTGGCAACATTTTTTGAGGTTTGTTCACCAGGAGAGAGAGGTAAGGAAACAGACAGTTGATATTGCAGGACAAGATGGAAGTATTTAAAAAAAAGAGGAGAGGAAGAACATATACAGTATTAAGAGTAAACATGTTACAGTATATATCTGAGAAAATATGGGGTCCTGAGTAGCAATGGAGATCAGATTGTGGAGGAGAGAGCCCCAGGACCATGTGGGCTGGCGTAACACCCTGGTGGGGGGCTTGTTGGAAGGCTCTGCTTTGTTTTTTGAGGCTTTACGGTACTTTGTGGACTGGTTTGCTGGCTGGTAGGAATTCTGTATGCATGGAAGAGCCCCTGAGACAGGGGAGAGATAACATGAGCTGGGACCACATGGCGTGGCGCCATGTGCCGCTTTGTGGATGACTAGTGAGAGAAAGCAAATCCATTACTTGATTGTGGTGTTTGCGGCATTTTGCCCCTTTGGGGCTGGTTGGCATGAATAGTGGGCCTGAAAGAGGCCATGGAGATGGGGGAGTGAGTGCGAGCTGGGACCATGTGGCGTGATGTCACACGCAGCACGGGGTTGTAAAACCCTTTTTCCCTTTGCTGGGGTAATCTTGTCTGTTGGTGGCTATTTCTTGCTGAGGAAAGCTTGGGGAGGAATGGTATGACCTAGAGGAGGCCCTACAGACTGGACTGTGTGGCGGACATCACGCCCACATCAGGGGCTGCTAGAAAGGCACTTGCCTTGGATCTCGGGTTAGGGGTGCTGTGTGGTTGTTTTGCTTTAGCTTTAAGATTAGAAGGCCAAAAAAAGCTTTGGCAGCTGGGAGGAGGAGCATGATCCGGCACCACGAGCGTGCATCACACGTCACATGGTAGGGTTGTGTAAATACTTTTGGGCTTGCTCTTATGCTCTGGTGGTGTTTTTGTGGCTTTTGGATGCCCTAGATGAATGATAGGCCTGGAAGAGGCCCTGATGAGGTACCACGTGTGGATGTCACACGCCAGGGCGGTGGATAAAGAGCATTTTCCTGGGCTTGGTGGCTACTGGGGCAGGTGGAAGCATATTTGGTGGTTTCAGTAGGGAGAATAGGCCTGGAGAAGGGCCCAGAAGCAAGGGAGAGCAAGTGCAACATGGGACCGTGCTGGCATGACATCACACTCCGCCGGGAGGTTGGGGAAAAGTGTGCCCATGTGCTCGGGCCATTTTGCATGGCTCAGGGAGCCTTCGAGGCATACTTGGGAGGGAAAATAGGTGCCTGGGAGAGGCTAGGGGCGGAGAAGGAGAGATCGCGACCTGGGACCTCTGGTGATGTTCCATGCTGTGAGTTGGTTGCATTGGAAGCCATGGCACTCACTCTTTGTGGGGTTGTTGCTGTTTTGCCCTTCCCCTTTTTGGGTACTGTGAGGGAGCAAAGGCTTGGCAGAGCCCTGAGTATGGGGGGAAGGTGACCAATTATTAGACCACGCAGTGCACTCACTTCCTAGGGAGTGGGAGGCTGATTGCGGGGTGCCTTGGTCAACATAGGCAAGCGGGGAGGCCAAAAGAAAAAAATGGCAGCATGCATAAGGGTTAAGCTCCTAGGGAGGCCAACACAGTGCAGCGCTGATGAGGACGCAGCAGGATGCTGTTATAGAGGCTCAAGGCCCCCAAAAAAATAAACACATTTTGTAGTTACAAATTAGAGGAGGTATTTGAGTGGATGGAAAGGAGGGGTGCCGGGTCTCTCACAATGCGGTCTAGGTAGGGCACAGCACAGAACAGCCAAGGGACCTGGCGACCTGTCACAGGATGGAGGCCTTCACTGGGGGCTGGTCTGTTTGGTGGGCATGTAGTTTGAGGGACAGGAGGAAGGCATTACAAACAAGGACAGATATACAAATAACCCTGTTTTCTCTTCCTGTAGTTGTCTTCACAGAGCAAAGAAAAGAAGGACATGGCACCAAAGAAGAGCAGGCCGTCAAAGGAGGATGCTTACAAGGCTATAATTGAATTGTCAGAAAAGCAAACAGAATGTGGGAGCTGGTGGAGGGGAGGAACCAGGAGACCCAGGAAGAAGAGAAAGCGGGCCTGGGAAAAGGCGGCAGAGGGAAACGACCAGCCGAAGGGCCATGTCTCGCTAGGTACCACCAGAGATAGTGGGGCCTGCCAAGGTGGTTGATCCAGTACCTCTGCGGCCTGTGGACCCAGTGATGCCAGTACCCCACCTGATCAAGGTGGCATCTCCCGGCTGAACCCAGACATGATGCCCAGAACATGGGGTTCCTCTCAGACCCCAGTAGTTCACCCACCTCCTCAACTGCAGGGAGAATCAAGGGAAATTTAGAAGACTCAGGAAGCACTGCCCAGACAAGGTTACAGGTAACACATCCAGCACAGTGGGTGACAGTATAAAAGAATACATAGGGAAAATTGTGGTGGCACTGGGGACAGGAGGTCTGGGCAGAAGGAATCGCTCTGGCAGAGAATAGGATGGAGAAAGAGGTGTTAGAAAAGAATGAAAAGGGAGAGGAGAAAGAAGGAAGAGGTACAAGGGAGATAGGGTGCCTGGGATGAGGATAGGCTTAACACGTGCCACTGAGCCAAAGGAAAAATATGGAAAGGGGAATATGTGGATATATTCGCTTTGGTGAGTCAGAGGTGGCAGCCAACAACGAGGAAGCTGAGGGCATAGGTAAGAGTGAAATGCAGCGGCTATAGTGCTTTTAGAAAAAGAGGACTATATGTTCACAAAAGGGAAGACTTAGGATGGGTGGTTCCTTGGTTTTGCCACTTTTCAGCCATCGCTAGGGAAAAAGGCCGGAGCTAGGCATCCTGCTCATTACTTATTCCTTGATAATATGGAGAGCAAAAGCAAAAGGTGGGTTTGTGGTTATACTATGATGAATTTTTCAGCAGAGAATGGCAACATTTGGGGACGTGAGATGGGACACCAAACAGATTTGTGGACGGATTACATAACAGATCAGTCCACACCGAAGGTGAGTGGGCAAAAGGGTTTTACACCCAGAGATGCTGCTGGCTTACAATAGGGCTTTTTGCTCTTGGCCTCAATGTCATTTCCAGCATGCTTTATCAAAATGTGGAGGAAGGCACCCAGCAAACAAATGTAGAGCGACTATGGGCCCAGAGGGCAGAAGGGCATGGGGTCAAGGATCAGGTCAACAGTTTTTTCAAGATGGCCAAGGGTTTAAAGGGAAAACATGGAACAGGGAAGGGTGGGTAGGGGTAATGTTTATAGAGGGGCCAGAGCCACTGAGGGAAGAACGGTAGGGCAAAACAAGAAGGAGGGTCGGGAGGAGTGCGGGGGCACAACAGGGAACAGTTTGGGATGGCCAGAACCCCATCAACTTGAAGGTATGGACAGTTTACCTGGACAGGTATCCAGACACTGAGCATGCAGAAACAAATATTACAGGTATCGCTTTGTTAAAAGTCCGCAAAATTGGCAAAAAGCTGGTGAAATGCTTCCAAGCCAAAACAGCAACTTGAAGGAACAGGTATGGAGTGCAAAGGGGGTTGGAAAAATGTTTTGACTGTTACACATTAAAAGGAAAAACAGATGTCAATTTTGAAAGCACCACAGAGAAAACCAAACAGGTTTACTACTGCTGAATGGTCCTGATAAAGTGGATGCCAATTTCAATATTTCTTCAGTCAGTGGCATGCAGCACAGGGTGTACGTGGCAGACATATTTTTGTCCAGCTGTGCCTGTGACCTTGCACAACTGATTTGATCTCATGAAATATCAGTCCTGCAAAGGTAATGGGGCACAGGGTCTAAGTGACATATACTGTTGTGGAACTGCAACTCTGACATGAAGGAACATATTTCACCTCATTAAGTGTCAGTTCTGCAAAAGTTGCTTCAGTCACTGGAGGAATAGGCAGGCAGACAGGATCGGGCATGGGCATGATAACATGGGAGCCATGATCTGAGGAGGAGGCAGCCATGACTTGGTCCCACTCTCACAGTAGGGAATAGAAGTGTAACATCTGACTCATTCCTGTTAGACTTCATTTGTGACAAAACGTAGCATATAATATTGACTCATTGTTCACGATACAGTTGATCATGAATTTCGATATGTCAGTAGCAAATGCCATGCAGTAGAGGGTCTAAGTGACATAAATAAGTTTGTTACACTTTAGAAAATGGTAATGGAAAATAAGTGAATCTCATTGGTTAAGCAGTCAAATAAGAGATTCATTTATTTTCCTATAGAGCCCGCAGCAAAACAAGTCTGAACATGGGGAGCCTATACTTATCTGATCAGTGGGCACCTTGAATGTCTGTGAAACCGAGCCACCATCTTGCAGCAGCCGCAAACTGACCAGGAGAAAAGACGGTTAGGCCATAATAACTCAGCAAAAATCTTCCTTCAACACCATTTATCAGCCTTACTGTAGCAGTAGAACACAAAGTAGACCATTCCAGTCTAGTAATCAGCAAGCAATGTAAATAAAATAAATACGGTTGCAAACAAAAAGATGTAGCACGCCCGGTTGACAGCATCGCTATTGTCGCAGAGATTTTCATTCCGCAGATGGACGCCCATCTGCATGGAACCAGGAAAGAAATACGCACTCGTGAGGGAGGTGTACGTAAGCAATACTCTCCCTACCTGCAGTACTCCCCACACACAAGAAAAGCACAATTAAAAACACCCACCACAGTAAATACCTTACAAGGAGCACTAAATAAGCACCCAAATGAAGGACAAAATTCAGACTTCTGAACGGCTCCGAACATATGAGGAGCATAATTGCCAAATCTACAACAGACCATAGTTGATCGCCATCTGCCACTCAGTTAGAATACGGAAATCCCGGCACATAATGGGCATCAGTAAATATTTGTGTTTTGTAAAAATAAGAGATAGCATGTGAATATTAGCCCCGCAAGTGATTTCAATGTTCAGCGCCCAGGCCATCATCTCCCAACTTAAAAAAAACAATGGTAGAGAAAAATCACTAGCTAGCACACACATATAAATTGAAAAATTCCTTCCAAGCATTCTCTTCAGAGATCATAAAATAACAGCTTGTAGCTGTAGTAAGAGCCAAATAAATTAAAATAAATGGAAATTGAGGAAAATGCATTTCTCACCTCCACTGGTGAAAATCAGACCTGAAGCATGCACGAGTAGGCACGTCACGCAGCTCACAGCAATCCATATTTCAAAAGTTATTAAAACCGCCACAGCAAAGCAAAAGTAACAGAAACCACACAAAAGGGAAAAGAAATGTCAGATCTCCTAAGAATCACATTCCACATGCCTCCTGAAGAGACAGTAAATCGCTTGTTCCCAGAAGCTGACAACAAAGTTGAGCAGACAGCAGAAACCACCAGCAAGAAATTTAAAGGAGCCTCGCGCTTTATTAGTGTGAGTCCATCAGACCTCAATAGCATTGAGAGTCAGAGAGAAGAAATAAACACAAAGAAAAATACACAGTGGGCACTGGCAGTATTTGCAGAGTGGGCTAGAAAAGAAAGAATAGAAATAGACTGGTTAAATGACAGTTTTGACATTTTAAATAGCCATCTGCATAAGTTCTATGCAGAAGCCCGAACTGCAACAGGTGAGCAGTACTCAGTGTCTGGGTACTGCACTCTTGGTCAGCCATCAACGCCACCTAAATTCCCAGAAGTAGTGCGTCACACAGTATAATCTCAGAACCAGCATTTCGTTCCAGCAACAATATAATGACGTCCATACTAAAGAAACTTCATAAAGAAACTTGCTCGCGCCTGAGACACCAGAAACCACTTGTGTGTATAGCATACAGCATAAGTGGTGCTGCTTCTCAGTTTGAGTTCCATGTTCCCATTGTGCTGGCCACTCCTGGGTACTATTCCTGTCATTGTATTCAATGGGCACGGTGGAAAAGGGAGAATGTTTCACTTACTGTCACATGAGGACCATAGGTGTAGCACCAATGTGATAGATATTGCTATTTTAGTAAGCCCTGCTGTCCTGACTAGCCCCAAGGCATAGCTGTGTGCTCCTGAGAGCATGGCAACTATTTTGTTCTGCCATGTAAGAGTGCTCTGTGGCTGTCTATTCCTGACCTGCCAGAATTAAGTGTAGCGGTAGTGACACTTACTGAGGTAAAGAGGACCGCAGCGGAGGAAAACAATCTTTGACTGTTAAAGTGAAAAGAAAAAAAGAAACATTTTCTAAGCACCGCTGAGACAACACAGGCAGGTTGCAATGTGTTAGAAAACAGACAGGTATCACCAATTCAAGACCCAACTGCAAACTGAAGACGCCTAGTATGCCTGTGCTTTCTAATGCTGTAATGTAATGTGCATGTAGTAGCAAGGTAATGTGGAATTGTAGTAATTTGTTTTACAATGTAGCATTTTGCTGTGGCTGAATCCACCATATGCAGATGCATACTTGCCTCTTCACTTGTCATTACATCCTATTTCTATTTTCACTTTGCATGGGTTTCGCACTGTGAGACCCCTACCTTTTACGCCACTGTTCCTGGCTTCTGCACTGTGAAACTGGTTTTTCATACTTTTTCTTCCCTTTGCAGTCCTCCGTCCACTTTGATATGTATCTGCATTCCAGTTCTTACTGTAGCAGAGACATGTTGTCAGTAGTCGAAGTGGACTGCAAAGTGGAGAATAAATATATTGAAGGTTTCTGTCCACATTGACTTGCGAGGTGCAATTGCACATTGACTTGGAACACAAACAACATAACTGTCCTCGGTACTCTGCATCTGGCAACAAAGACAGACATGTTTGCTGCAATTTGGGAAAACTATGGAAAGCCTGCACCTGACTGCTGTTCGGTGCAGGTCTGGCTACAGCTACAGATGGGGTTTGATCTTTCTAAATGATGCAACATGGGCGCTGGCATTTTTCCACGCTGAGAATAGCAAATGACAACATAGGCAGCTGTGGGGGAGCTGCAGCTGGGGGTTGTGTCTTCACCAAAACCATTACGACTATTGCTCCCACACACTAATGAGGTGCCACCACTTCTACCTCCCACTCAAGAAACAAAGTAGTACTCTGAAACCATCGCCTGGAACAGGTATCGAGTGCAAGGATGGGTGCTTGGAAAACCACTGTTTTGCCTAAACGTTTACAGGGAAAAACATTTCTGTTTTACACTACATATTTCACCTCAGTAACTATCATTCATGCAAAAGCCTTGACTGGCCCAAACTCATGGTTCTGTACTCCTGAGATCATGGCTCCTATTACGCTTGCAAGCTGAACAGCTAATTGAAGGAACAGGTATCGACTGCAAGGGCCCATGGAAACCCACTGTTTTGCCTCTTAAACGTTTAAAGGGGAAAAAATGTCAGTTTTCAACTACATATTTCACCTCAGTAACTATCAGTCCTCCAAAACTCTTGACTGCCCCAAACTCATGGTTGTGTGCTCCCTACGATCATGGCTCCTATTTTGTTGCAGAAAAAAAAGCCAAAGCAATTATACTTTTCAAAGCAGAGGCAAAGTCAGAAAAGAGTGTTTTCAGGGCACTAGAAATCAATAAAGGATTCTCAGTTTGTACAGCACAAACTGTGGCATATACAACGGTGCAAACTGAAGACAGGTACAGTATGCATCTGTATTCTGGTGTTACACTACCACAAACACATTGTCAGTAGTGAATGTGGACCACACAGTGGAGAAAACATATTACAGGTGTTGGTTACGCTTACCAAGCCACATAACACATTAAAGGCACAGGTATCGACTGCAAGGGGAATGGGGGGTGAGGTGCATGGAAAACCAGTGTTTTGCCTATTAATCGTTTCAAGGTAAAACAAATGTCAGTTTCCACCTCAGTAAATATCAGTCATGCAACAGTCTTGACTGGCCCAATCACATGTTTGTGTGCTCTTAAGATCATGGATCCTATTTTGTTCTGCCCCTGCAACAGTGCTCTGTGGCTGCCTATTCCTGAGCGCTGGAATGAAGGGTACTGATAGTTTCCGGCGGTTCATGAATACATCCACACAGCAGTCTTACATGGGCAAGATAGTAGCCATGATCTCAGAAGCACACAGACATGCCTTGGGGTCAGTCAGACAGTAGTGCTATAATAGAAACAATATCTATCACTTTGTGCTAGACTTATGGTCCTCATCTGACAGTAATGGAAACATTCTGCCATTTTCACCATGCCCATTGAATTACAATGAGACGCACAGTACCAAGGACTGGCCAGCAGAATGGGAACATGGAAGTGAATTAAGTTTACTGGTGTGAGACTTTATGAGGTTAAGAGGACCGGCAAAGGAAGGGAATGTCACTTTTCAAAGCACTGAAAGAGAGAACAGACAGGTTTCAGTGTGCCACAAAACAGACAGATACCAGTTAGCAGAAGTGACAGTTATTAAGGGTAAGAGGACCATAAAGGGAGGAAAAGGTGTTTTCCCTGTTAAAACTGAAAAGCAACTGCTTTGAAATGCAGTAATGTAATGCGCATGTAGTAGCAACTCAATGTGAACTCGAACTGCTTTCTTTTCAAATGCAGCATTTCCTTCTGGCCGACTGGTCCGGATGCAGATGCATAGCTGACTCTTCACCGCATTATAACCTATTTCTATTTCGACTTTACATGGCTCCGCTCTGTCAGACCCCTACTTTTCTTCTCACTTTCCTGGCTTCTGCACTATGAAACAGGAATTTAATACTTTTGTTCCTGTTTATGGTCCCAGTCCACTGTAAAGACTTCACAATGCCACCTCAGGATTACAAGCAGAAAATAGGTCAGGATATATCTGACTGCTGTTAGAGTGTAGTTCAGCCTATAGCTACAGATGGGTGTTGGATCTTTGTAAAATTACAACATGGGCATTGCATAATTCCAGACTGAGAACATGCAAATGACAACATGGGCAGGTGGCAGTGGAGCTGCAACTGGGGTTGTGTCTTCCTGAAACCATTACGACTACTGCTCCAAATCTTCCTATGCTATACAGAACTGTAAGGGACAGGGAGACAAGGCTCCTGTTTCATGGAATATTACATTTAACAACTGTATGACAACCTAACATAATCATTCCAGACAGCTCCAAAGTTACACAACCCCAGAGACTTCTGAAATTGCAAAATCATACCTTTGAACACGCAGCTGCACTACACGCGAGCATGGTTTAAGTATGTTTGTCCAGACTGTGTCAACAAATAAGCTCACTATTGTCATGAACAATGCTGTCATACTTAATATTTCTCCTGTGGTCTTATAGTCGCTGACAGGCAAACCCCATGACAATACAGTTCTATACATTAGGCACCGCATTACCCTGTTTCACCACAGCTCTGTCAGTTGCAAAGCCCATTGTCATACAATCATAGTGGCTGAGACAGTCTTCCCAAATAAATCTTATGGTTCAAATGCTTGGAACACATTATGCCAAGGGTTGCAGTGGACATCATAGTGGTCTCAATCACAACCCATGGTTATCCCAGCAACCTGCCAGCAGCCCTCAACCAATTTTCAGGGACTGTGGGAAAGGCAGAGTTTAACACCAATAGGAGCTCTATATCACTTGAGATGGCTCCAGCTGCAATCATGGGCTGGCATATACAGAATGTAATGCACACTGACTGACACCTCCAATACAAATCTCTCTTTATTAAAGGAGCCAAAAGTAGGGAAGATTAATATGTAACACAGGGCTGGCATTTATAATAAATATTAAATTCAAAATGAAGTGACACTAAATGAGATTGCTTACTACATGAGGCAAGTCGAGAGCAGTACTGTCGCCTGACACTTACATAACTAAGTACTGTACACATGATATAGGTTTCCTTTACACTGCCTGTTATCTGCTGTTGTAATGTATGCAGGAAAACATACAGTATCAGTACAATTGATACTGCACAGAGTGCGTGTTGGGGAGAGGTCAGGAAGGCTTTCCAGTTCTCTTCTGCGGTGCAAACAATTTGCCTGTCTCCCGATTTTCCACAGGGTTTCAGTTTGTGTGTGTGTGTGTGTGCATGCGTGTGCATGTGCGTCTCTGTGTCGGTGAGTGGGAGGAGGAGGAAGTGCTCCTAAACACATCACAGTAATGCAGAACAGCTCTGCCCCGACGGCACCAAATACAGGCTTGCAGTGCAAAACAACTCCATAAAATTGCTATAGGCTACAGACATACTTCATCAACAAATACGCAGAATAATTAAATGTACACTCCTGTATAACATTATACTTTTCCTGTACTATTACTTCCACTGACAGGCAAACCTTTGAAACAACATTTGCATAGGACAAGTACAGAATTCGCCTCATTGCCCCACAGGTGTATGGGCTGCAAAGCTTATTTTAATAGAATCATATGGCCTATGACACTCCTCCCCTACTAAGACTTATGGTACAAATGGCTGGAAAACAGTACTTGTACAAAGGTTGCAATGGGCAAGGCAGTGCTCTCACTAGCAACCTACGACTAACCCAATGACCTGCCACTGGCCCTCACACCATTTTCAGCACTGTGTGGCAAAGCCACTATTAAACAGAAATAAATATTCATATCACTTTGACATGGCACCAGCTGTCTTGTATGGCAAGCACATAAATAATACACGGTGGCTCGGTGCTACTTACAATACAAGTCTAACTTTTCACAGGAGCCAAGAGTTGCCCATAAATGCCACAGAAATATTTATAACCCACATTTCCCCAGAGTGTGGAATGGACTGTATACAGAGGACACTTCAGAAAACAAATGTACATCACATCAAAACATAACACATACCACACTAACTTTTATGCACTATTGATAAATATATCTATCTATATTTACACACTGTGCACAAGATACATTTCAAATTATGCATTTCATCTCACACACAACTTTTCCTTGCAATGCATCCTCACAATTATACATTTATAGAGATTCTAATCTGTAAAGGGAAAAATTCAATAACATACCTGAACACAGAAATCACAATATTAATTTCTCAGAAATCCACTAGTAGACACGTGCACGAGTAGCAGCAGTAGCAGGTCACTTCAAAAGACAGTATGGGCTTGGTAGAAATCTATGTGCCCTTTTATATCTTTTTCCTGTGCTTGGAAACACTGAGAACAAAAACTATACTTCTAACCAATAGTTAACAACCTACAGGTGTTATCACGCTGAGATGTGATATCACTTTATTTCATTCACTACACCTTTTCAGACATTCTGTCTTTGCCTTTCAGTAGACTACCTCCTGCCAATTACAGTAAAGAAACCCAAAAACCTTTGAAGCCGACTTTGATAACATCTAATGACACCTGTGAAACAAGGACAAGTACCTCTAGATGCTGACACTTCACTATCTTTGAAGTCCTGGTCCACACCTCCGCAATTGTCTGTGAAAAGCACATCACATTAGAACTTTGCAGACTATAGAAATACTTTTCTGTATGAAATTAAACTGTCAGGAGTGTCACTTGCTTTTTAAAATTATCTTTCATATGTCTTCACAATTACTAGTGAGAAGACCCTCTGCTTACTTGTGATATATATTTCTACCATTGTCAGAACCATAGTTTATTGGCACAGTCTTACCACAATCCTATGGATTTAGCAGCATTCCTTTTGCAATTCAGAAACTGAGGAAAGAAGGCTCTGCATGACTTATGCCTTAGGGCCACTTAACATGACAATGGTCAATACAAAGGTGACAGAATTGCAGACAGCTACAACTGATGATACCTCTAAGATACAGGACATGCATTACTTTGCACTTCAAACCCACGTGGACAACATTTAACTTAGGACTGACACCCAACAGCACTATCTATTATTTCTTTCTTTACAAATCCTTCTTTTGCATACTGTGCTACACAAACCATACTAGCATACGACAGCACAATGCAATAAGCATTCTACTTGTAAGTACAATTACATGTTTTTACTTTTTATTACACCTCTTAATAGATGCCCAATGAAGCATACTGCTGCTTAAATACACATTTCACATAGGAATCAGGATATACATACAAAAAAAAAAGTTGAAATTCTTTAAATTGCAGTTATCTAATTATTTGCAATAAACACTTGCAGGACCAGAACCTAGCGATCTGACTACCTTTCCACAGTGGTTTTCATTCAACTCAGCTACCATCTGAGGGGCTTGAGGGGGATCAGTTTTAGAATGCACACATTCAGATACCTGTTGCTAAACTGGGATGACTAGCATTTGTAATTTCACCACTACTTAATGAGTGAGCCATTACAAAACACAACACTTTTGTGCCTAAAATGCCACTTAAAATGCATCCTAGAAAGCAACAGCATGCACACTGTCCATTTACAGACTGTTTCTGTTCAACTTGAACTCAGTTTCAGCTAAGTAGTACAAGGCAATTGATACACATATTACAGCACATCGCATAAAAACACAGTGACTACATAACCAGGCATGATTAATCGCCTGTTGTAGAACATTTCACCTCTAAATTTTTTTGCACTTCTGTTGGAAACATGCCATGCCATTGTTTTTAAAATGCTCTTACTAGATTTATTTCGTTGCACACTACAAAAGATATCTTTTGATCCATATCATGACTAACAAATGACGCTTACCGTAGAAAAACATTTCTCCACCACTTACATCATTCTGTTCACATCCTTTATTCTGGCAGATTTTTTTTTTTTGTATGGCAATCTCCGTTTACTGCTCACCTATATCCCTGCATTACCTGTTAGGGCACTTTGTTCTGTTATCACTAAGCTCACAGTCATACTCTGTTATTGCCTGGTATACATTTTGCTTTTATATCACTATGACACTGTTTCTAGTAACGATCACATACCACTTGCTCTGCATTATGTATGCTTGAACGGATTTCACTTATGTACTTTAAGACTAAACCTTGCTGTCGCTTAGCTAAAAACTTTGTCCTTCCGCCAAGTTCTTTTCTATACTTTACTTTGGACTGCCTGGTTCAACCCCCACCAGACCCACTTACACATGATGCCCCAGGACAATTTATATTACATAATAGCTACTATTTTAATACTCATGTCAACTGTCACGATATCATATTGATGCACACACACACACACACACACACACACACACACACACACACACACACACAATATATATATATCTATATGTAGATATTTGAAGGCATTTTGCAGCATCATGTCTCTCCCACCCCATCTAGCTCAGCCTGTAAAGTACAACTAATAATATTTTACACACTCACATTATATAAATGGATACTACAATTAAGTAGCACTAATAACAGAACACAACATATTTGTGCCTCACATGCTAACTATAATGCATCCTAGACAGATGCAGAATGCACACTGTCCATTTACAGACTGTACTTCTGTAACTTTAAATCACTGTCACCTGACACCTACAAGGTGATTGCTGCACATATTACAGCAACATGTATTCAAATATATATATATATATATATATATATATATATATATATACACACACACACATATCTGTGTTCATAGCATTAATCCAAACTTGCTACCAAAGCCACTACCACAAAGCACCCTCACATACTACACCTGTTCACAGTATTTCATATGATTGTGCCTCTGGTAGGTTTGGACAAGACATCCAATGTATTCATAGAAATCTTTCTTTCACTCCTGCAAGTATCAGTTACTATCCCCATCTTTGTTATATCACAATAATACACACAGTGCCTTTGGATAGTATATAACCCAGGCAAACCATGCCATATGTGAACAGTTATTCTTACAATGCATTTACATGCATTATGGCAGCATAACTCTTTAACAAAAAAAACAGTCCCTATCATGACTCACAAACAAAGAGTCTTAATCTACAAAAATAAAAACATTACCATGGCATTTTTCCACCACTTCAATGGATTTTTTCACATCCTTTATTGTGACACATGTCTATTTACAGGAGAAACTTCCATTTCACTGCTTTGCTTGTGGGTGTTCCACATACATACCCACACACTCCATGGTGTGCAATTCTATTTAAGGATGCTAAGTAATATTTTCCATGGAAAACAGAAGCAGTTCACAGCCTAACAAACAAAACGCTGAACGCCTTTTTAACTTTATTCATATTGTGGACAGTAGAAGGACTTGTAACTAATACTGTCTTTGCATCCAAAGCACAATGCAAGTTTACAGGCTCCGGTTGCTATGTGCCTGTGCTATACAGAACTGCATGGCATTTGTATGTACCCATGCATGGCTACACCTAAGAGGCTGCCTGTCCCTACATGGACAGGGGTTTGGGGGTTGCACATCCACTTGCTTTGTACATCAAAATTCCATGGCTACACCGCTGCCTCTCCTTTATGTCTGTGTCAAAGGGCAGGGTGTTGTAATGTTATCACTACGATCATACACATTTCAGATCCATATCACTATGACACTGTTTCTTTCTCATTAAAATACCAATTTCCTTGCATGATGTCTACTTGAATGGAACTTCAGTTAAGTATTTTTCACACTGCCCTTTCTTAACAAGTAGCTATACACTTGTCAGTCCCAGGATTTTTTTTACTATTTCTTTGCACTGCCCCATTGCATCTACCACTCACATTTGCCGAGAAACACAAATAACTTCTAACATGTATAAGTCACCCTCTGACAAAGCACTTAGCACACTCTTACATCTGTCTTGTCACTCCCTGTCATATTTTCTCTCTTTCTGTCTGTCTCTCTCTGTCTGTCTCTCAAGAATCAATCAGCTATGCTTGCTCTCATTCCAACACCATAACAATGCTTCCTTTGCAAGACTTACAGAAAGACACTGACAGAGACAGAGGTAGAATGGATTTGTCTTATCACCTTCTACATGTTAAGTCATGGGCCACAGCTTGTAAAACACCAGACACAGCAGACACTACTCATCACAGAGGTGCCAACAGGATGTTAGGAAATAACAAACCAGTCCTATGGGATTTCTAATCTCTTCATCTGAATGAAAGAGGCAATAGAGCCTCAGGGCTGGGATAGCACACAGAGGAGGCAACAGATGTTTTATATGTACCATGTAACAAACGGTTGGCTACAGGCACGGGGTCACAGGGTGGGGAGGGGGGAGGGGGAGGGGAAGGAAAGAACGAGATGCACTGAGCCTTCACAATCACAGACTACAGCAACAATGTCTGGTGCTGCCTGCTGCAAAGGCCCACATGGAATTACATTTTCTGAAATTACCAGACTTTCCCATTACTTGTTTGAATGCCCCACCAACCGCACTGGCCTGTCCTTGTGGGAGACACTACCAGGTCAACCATCATCCACTGGGAATGATCGAACACACTTCACCCCTCCCTATCCCTGACTACACCAACAATGTCTGTCTTTCTTGGCAGACACAGACCAAGGAGGGCACTGAAGACAGAGATGGCGAGAGACAGAGGGTACTTTGTTCTTCCTTTCATACCACACTGCACCTTTACAAACAGTTAATATCAATAACAATTACAGTTGCTAATGCTTCATATGGGATACTGAAAACGTGTATGTGCTACAGTAAGACCCCACATGAAGAGGAATACATGTCTCTTCACTTTCCCGGTCAGATTTTAACCACTGCCACCTATTCCTTCTCCTTTCCACAATATTGGGAAAGCCACAGTTCAAGCAAATACATATTAAACCTGCAGATTTCCTTCAATACTTTCCCTGTCTCATACCATGCCAGCCCGAACAGCATATTTTCACACACAGGCATTCCAATGTTCATTCTATTCTGATTCAATACTAATATGTCCTCTTTGTTGCAAGTCAATGTGCAATCGCATTTAACATGACTGAAGACTCAGCTATGCATCTGCATTGTGGGACTTACAGTAGCAGAGACAGGTTGTCAGTAGTCAAAGTGGACCACACAGAGGAGAAGAAAAATATCAGTTTTCTGTGCACACTGACTTGGGAAAAGGACATGCACATTGGCTTGGAACGCAAAATACATAATAGTTCTGTCGTCATTCTGCATCTGGCAAGAAAGACGAACATTGTTGCTGCAGTTGAGGAAAAAATGGAAAGAGTAATAAAAGTTTCGCAGCAGCTGCCAAGTGAGAAAAACAGTGTTATTAGGGGAGTAAGGAAAACAATAAAATTTCACTATGCAATGCGCCACATATGGCATATACAGAACTGGTACCTGAAAACACAGATATGTGTCTGTATTCGGGGTGTTACAGTAGCACAGACATTGTCTGTAGTCAATGTGGACCCAAAGTGGAGATTTAAATATTACAGGTCTCTGCTTTGTAAAAGTCCATAACATAGGAAAACAACAGGTGACAGGCTTCAAGCTGAACATCAACTTCAAGGAAGAGGTATGGAGTGCAAAATGGGGTTGGAAAAGTGTTTTGACTGTTACACGTTAAAAGAAAATACAGATGTCAGTTTTCAAAGCATTGCAGAGAGAAACCAAACAGGTTTACTTAGTGCTGAATGGTCCCTATAAAGTGGATGCCAATTTCAATATTTCTTCAGTCAGTGGCATGCAGCACAGGGTGTACGTGGCAGACATATTTTTGTCCAGCTGTGCCTGTGACCTGCACAACTGATTTGACCTCATGAAGTATCA
Source organism: Neoceratodus forsteri (assembly GCA_016271365.2). Taxonomy (NCBI): domain Eukaryota; kingdom Metazoa; phylum Chordata; order Ceratodontiformes; family Ceratodontidae; genus Neoceratodus; species Neoceratodus forsteri. The sequence continues at coordinate 425,769,079 of CM057451.1, forward strand.
GTCCTGCAAAAGGTAATGGAGCACAGGGTCTAAGTGACATATACTGTTGTGGAACTGCAACTCTGACATGAAGGAACATATTTCACCTCATTAAGCGTCAGTTCTGCAAAAGTTGCTTTCAGTCACTGGAGGAATAGGCAGGCAGACAGGACTCGGGCATGAGCATGACAACATGGGAGCCATGATCTGAGGAGGAGGCAGCCGTGACTTGGGCCCACTCACTACAGTAGGGAATAGAAGTATAACATTATCTGACACATTCCTGTTAGACTTCATTTGTGACAAAACGAGCATATAATATTGACTCATTGCTCACGATTCAGCTGATTGCAATTTCGATATGTCTGTAGCAAATGCCATGCAGCAGAGGGTCTAACTGACATAAATAAGTGTGTTACACTGCACAAGTCACCTTCCACTACATATTTCACCTCAGTCAGTATCAGTCGCGAAAAGTCTTGACTGGCCCAAGTCATGCTTGTGTGTTCCTGAGATCATGGCTCCTATTTTGTACTGCCCCTGCAGGACTGCTGTCTGGCTGCTTTTCCTGAACTGCTGGACTGAAGGGTAGCAGTGCTGATACTTAATGAGGTGAAAGTGCTTGCTGAAGGTCAGAGGTATACTGTAAGAAAATGATATATGTCAGTGTATATGCAGCATACAAAAGAGACAACTGCAGTGCACACAAAAACTTGCCTGTGCCTGAGACACTCGGAAACCACTTGTGTGTAATAGCATACAGCATAAGTGGTACTGCTTCTTAGTTTGAGTTCCATGTTCCCATTGTGCTGGCCTACTCCTGGGTACTATGCCTGTCATTGTACTTCAATGGGCATGGTGGAAAGGGAGAATGTTTCACTAACTGTCACATGAGGACCGTAAGTGTCGCACCAATGTGATAGATATTGCTATTTTGGTATGCCCATGGTCCTGACTGGCTCCCACGGCATAGCTGTGTGCCCTGAGGTCATGGCTACTATTTTGTTCTGCCCATGTAAGAGTGCTGTGTGACTGTTTATTCCTGACCTGCCTGAATTAATTTTAGTGGGAGTGACACTTACTGATGTTAAGAAGACTGGCAATGGAGGAAAACAATCTTTGACTGTTAAAAGTGAAAAGAAAAAAAATACATTTTTCCAAGCACCACAAAGACAATACAGACAGGTTGCAATGTGCAAGAAAACAGACAGGTATCACTGTTCAAGACCCAACTGCAAACTGTGCCTGTGCTTTAATGGTGTAATGTAATGAACATGTAGTACCAAGTTACTGTGGAATCACAGTGATTTGTTTTACAATGTAGCATTTCACTGTGGCTGAATGCTCTGTATGCAGATGCATACCTGACTCTTCACTCATCGCGTTACACCCTATTTCTATTTTCACTTTATGGGTTTCGCACTGTGAGACCCTACCTTTTCCCTCACTTTCCTGGGTTCTGCACTGTTAAACTGGTTTTTCATACTTTTCTTCCCTTGCCATCCTCCGCCCACTTTGATATGTATGTGCATTCTGGTTCTTACTGTAGCAGAGACACATTGTCAGTAGATGAAGTGGACCGCAGCAGAGATTAAATATATTGAAGGTTTCTGTCCACATTGACTTGCGAGGAGTGATTGCACATTGACTTGGAACACAAACAACATAACACTGCCCTTCTTAAACGTAATGGTTACGCTTTGCAAGCTGAACAGCAAATTGAGGGAACAGGTATCGAGTGCAGGGGGGAACCTGGAAACCACTGTTTCATTTATTTATTTATTAAATTTTGGTGACCAGGTAGGCTCCACTGAGCCTCAAGGTCCCTTTACAGGGCGACCGGATAACAATACAAGTTATAAGAATGAACAAGGACATAAGGAACATTTGAGGCATTGTGAGTTACATCATGAGGTGGTTACAGTAAAGAAAAATAGTGGATACAGGCATGGTTACAGGCATGGTAAAGAAAGCAGTGGATGCAGGCATGGGTACAGGCATGGTTATCATCATTACATGTAAGCAATTGGTAGTACTTTGCATATAGTTTATTTAGGGGTTACACGTGGCCTCTGGCAAGCAGTCTGTATAAGGCAGGTAGTAGGAAGGTTAAGCTAGGAGATGGGAGTTGGAGAGGAGGGAGTACCTTAGGAGCTTTAAGTGCCATGACAGTGGCATGCACTTGAGGTCAGCAGATGGGACTTAAGCCTGGTGCAGAAGTTCATGAGTGAGGAGGAGGTCTGGACCTGGGAGGAGCTTGTTCCATTGGCAGGCTGCTTGGGAGGAAAGGATCTTCCGCCAGCATTTGTCCTTACCTTAGGGACTTCTAATAGCATTCTATCTGAGGTCCTAGGTTCCTTGGGTTGTGTTTGAGAGTTATGGTTCCGCAATGCTTGGTGAAGTGTGGGGTTTGAGAAGCTTGTAGGCCTGGACAAGCAGGGTGTTGGAGGTATGACAATGTGGGCCAAATCTAAGATTGGCCAAAGTGTCACAGTGGTGATGTCTCGGTGATCTAAGGTTGTGAAATGAGTTATTTTATTATATAGGGTTTGCATCCTGGTAATCTCTTGTTTAGCCATGCCCTGTATAATAGGGGCCCAAAGGTCAGGTTGGGTAGAAGGACGCTGCTAGCTATGGAGAGCCTGGTTTCAGGGATGTGTGGTCCCTGAGTCGTATAGGGTGCCAAGTTTCAAGTAGGGTCCTGGTGACCAGGTCCATGTGTTACTTGTATGTGATATTCTGATCTAGCGTGGCTTTACCAGAGAGTGAGGTTAAGAGAGGGATGAGGACCTGTCAAATCCCAGGGATCTTGGCCCAATAGCATTGCCTTGGTCTTGTCGGCATTTAGTACCATTCTGTTCTTACATAGCCAAGTCTCTAATGAAGTGAGATCCTTTTGGAGTAGAGGGCCTAGGGCAACCATGTCATGCAGGGGTCAGAAGATGACAGTATCATCAGCGTACTGCACAACGAGCTCTCCCCGCAGTGGGTATGCAGGTCGTTGGTAAACAAGGAAACAGGAGGGAGCCTAGAATTGAGCCATGAGGGACACCCTGGTTTAGGGGTAGGGTCAGACACGGTCCCTTTCCATGAGACCCTCTGTGCCCTGCCTGATAAGTAGCTACCAAACCACTTCAGGGCATGATTGTCTAGGCCTATATTTTCAGCTTCTGTAGCAGAAAGTTGTGGTCAACGAGGTTGAACGCCTTGGATAAATCTATAAAGACTGCACCAGTGGGTATCCTTGTCCATTGCCCTAAGAACTTCATCCGTGAAGTTAATGAGGGCAGTGTCAGTACCATGGTTTGTTCAAATCCATGTTGGGAGGGGCAAGGAGCTTATGAACTTCCAGGTAATCCCTGAGTTGATTGTAGATGACTTTCTTGCACCTTAGCAAGTGAGCAGAGGAGGGAGATGGGCCTATAGTTGTTGAGTTTTTCTCTGAGCCCCCTTGTAAATAGGGACAACACTGGCATGTTTCCATGAGTCAGGGACTGCTCCTTCCCTCAGTGACTGATTGAGGAGCATGGTTATAGGCCAGGCTAAGGAGGTAGCCCCTGCCTTGAGTAGTCAAGGGTTAATACCACTTTAGTCCCCCTGACCCTTTCGGTTTGGTTCCTTAGGAGGTTTAGTACTTTAGTGCATTTAGCCAGTGTCAGGTGAAATGGGTGTCTTTCCATTTGAGGTGGTTCATCTGAGGTAGGGGAGAGTCTGGGAGACAGGCAAGTCTTGTAGGCCTCGAGGTCTCGAGAAGTGCCTGCTCACGGGCAGCCGATATTTGAGAAGGGTCAGTTGTGAGCTAACCGTTAATCTCCATGGGACAGGACTCAGGCTTTTGCTGCCCTTGATCAGGTCATTGATATGATTCCAGAATTGTTTGGGGTTGCCCAGGCTGGTTTTCTGGAGGTGTGTTAAGTAATCTCTCTTAGGGGTTTTATGGCTCTCTTGGCTTTGTTCCTCAGGGCTTTGTATTCAGCTAGATCTGCCAGGAAGGAGGAGAACTTAAACTTTTTCCAGGCTTTTTCCTGAGTAGCCATTAGGGCTTTCAGGAGGAGAGATCCACTTATAGCAGCTGCCTTTAGCCCTCATTCTCTTCATTGGAGCAAAGAGGTTGGCCGCTGTGGTTAGTTCTGTCCTGGAAGTATTGCACAGCCTCAGTAAGAGTAGGGAGAAGATTTATGGGGTTCCAGTCCAGACAACCTAGGTAGCAATTGTATTGTAGCTCAGAGAACTTGGAGAAGTCACAGGTGGAGAGAATTCTAGGTTGGACCTTGGGTGGTTTGTTTTCCACATACAGAAGATTGGGGAATGGTCACTCAGGAGTCTGCCATTGTGCCGCACTCTGTATTTTAGTGGGTTAGACACCTGAGCCCAGTCAAGGGTGGTGTGGTTCCCAGTTTTGTACTAAGTCTGGTCAGTTCAGAGATGACCTGAGTCAGACCTGCTTCATGGGTGAGTGACTTGAGGCATGACCAGGGTCCTGGGCCCAGTTAATGTTGAAGTCACCTAGGATTAGTTGCTCCATTATTACCTTGTTAGCTGTATTGTTTGTGATGTCTTCAAGGGATTTGAGGGCAGATTTTGATGGGTGGTAGACACAGCCAATTGTTAGTTGTTTGTGTGCCCTAGGGTTATCCGGATGTATATGATCTCTCCCTCAGCAGTAGGATTAGTCTGTAGGGTAGAGGTGACATGGAAAGGTCATCCTTAGCATAGATTAGGACCCCACCCCTTTTTGGTTTCTCTGTCATTGTGGTAGCTATTGTAGCCCACGACCTGAATCTCATGGTCATTGATGTGGGCTTTTAGCCAGGTTTCAGAGATGGCTGGTAAGTCCGGTTTGTAGAGGTCCAACCAGGCCTGGACTTCATGTGTTTTTGGTCTAAGACTACATATGTTCATATGTGCTATCTTCAGACCTTGGTGGCCGCCCATTGATGGTCCTGGGGATGCTACCAAGGTATTGGGTACGTATGGGCCAGGGTTTGCTGGATATCACCTGATAGGAGAAGTAGCAAGACTAGTAACCTGAGCAGTTTAGTGCTAGGTATTGAGATGAGGTGTCTTCGACGCCGTCCTGCTCATATAGTAAAGCAGGTCATAGCATACACCCTTTTATGATCTCATGCTCTGTTAAGAGACTAGATATACTTGAGATAGGGTAGCTGCTAAGGAAGTCATGTGAGGGATATTATGTAGATTGCTCACTGGTTCTGGGGAATGGGTCTAAGAGCCGGTCCACCCAGAGTAGGGTCAGTGAGTAGATTATGGCAATAGTACACCCTATTAGGGAGGGACACTTGGGTTCCTAGCACACCAAGGAGGGCAGAAGGAAGCATATACTAAGTAAGGCATTATTATTGGATGATGTCAGTGTAGTGAGGTAAGAAAAGGGTGCTCAGAGTCTATCTGACTTGAGTCTGAAGGGTCGATGGCAGGCACTGAGGGCTTCCTGTTTTCAGTTGCAGAGCTGTTACACAGGCAGTTTTAAGGAAGTTGTCAGCCTGTTCAGTGAAGCTTACTGGAACCTCAAACTACAACCTCCCTTGTAGCAGCACCGGGAAGAAGTAGAATGACAATGCAGGCCATATTGCCCACATACAGTACAGTGATTTGTGTAGAAAGACCAAGAATCCTCTAGTGGCAGGTCTGTATAACTTACAATGGAAAACTAGCCACTTAAAAAAAAACTTCTATCACACAGTTGCAATGTGCTTAGTTCTATCGAAAATCTATTTGTAAAAAGTGCCAGGTGGCTGTAGTAGGAAAAGTCCGGCTAATCAGAGCGGTTTGCTTGAAGCACCCGTGTTTGATTGGCTGCGCTGGTCCCAGACTTCCAAGAAGCTGCAAGTGGGTGTCCTGGTCTCAGTCGGTGGCTGGCTGGGTGCCGGCGACCGTGGGGAGCTGAAGCAGCTCTGTTCAAGGGCAGGCAGTTGGAAAGAAGAAAAAGAGCAGGTCTTAAATAGCATAGAGGTTAGGATAGGTTAGATCTGAGCAGTTTAGTAAGACAAAAGGTAGTTAGACTTTTCAGCGCCAAGGCAGAGTGCTTGGATGGGGAGGGGGCTGCAGGAGGAACACTGAGACTGAAGAGGTGTAAGCACTTTAAAACACTAGTAGAAATTACAATCCAGCTAATACAGTTGAAAAACTTCTATTACACAGTTGAAATGTGCTTAGTTCTATTGAAAATCTATTTGTAAAAGTGCCAGATGGCTGAAGCAGGGAAAAGTCCTGGCAATCAGAGCGGGTTTGCTGGAAGCACCCGTGTTCCGATTAGCTGCGCTGTCCCGTACCTTCCAAGGAGCTGCCTCTTAAAGGTTTTCAGTGAAAAAATTTCTGTTTTACACTACATATCTCACCTCAGTAACTATCATTCATGAAAAAGCCTTGACTGGCCCAAACTCATGGCTCTGTACTCCTGAGATCATTGCTCTATTACACTTGCAAGCCAAACAGCTAACTGAAGGAACAGGTATCGATTGCAAGGGGGCACATGGGAACACACTATTTTGACTGTTAAATGTTGAAAGGAAAAAATGCTAGTTTTCAACTACATATTTCACCTCAGTAACTATCAGTCCTCCTAAACTCTTGCCTACCCCAAACTCATGGCTGTGTGCTCCTACGATCATGGCTCCTATTTTGTTGCAGAAAAAATAGAAAGAGTAATTAAACTTTTCAAAGCAGAAGCCAAGGAGAAAAGAGTGTATTCTGGGTGTTACACTATCAAATGCAAGGGGAATGGGGGCGGTGGTATGGAAAACCAGTGTTTTTGCCTATTAATCATTTTCAAGGCAAAACAAATGTCAGTTTTCCACTACACATTTCACCTCCATAACTATCAGTCTGCAACAGTCTTGACTGGTCCAAACACACGTTTGTGTGCTCCTAAGATCATGGATCCTATTTTGTTCAGCCCCTGCAAGGTTGCTGTGTGGCTGCCTATTCCTGAAGTGCTGGAATGAAGGGTAGCTATAGTTTCACTTCCATTTTGACATTGTGCTGGCCAGTCCTGGGTACTATGCATCTCATTGTAATTCAGTAGGCAAGGTGCAAATGGAGAATGTTTCTGTTATTGTCAGATGAGGACCATAAGTCTAGCACAAATGTGATAGATATTGTTTCTGTTTTAAGTGCTACTGTCCTGACTGCCCCCAAGGCATGGCTGTGTGCTCCTGACATCTTGGTTACCATCTTGCCCATGTAGGCATGCTGTGTGGCTGTCTATTCCTGAACTGCCACACTTGAGACCCCTACCTTTTTTACCTCACTTTCCCTGGCTTCTGCACAGTGTAACCAGTTTTTAATACTTTCTCTTCCCTTTGCGGTATTCGGTCCACTTCATATATTTCTGCATTCCAGGTCTTCCAGTAGCAGAGACACGTTGTCAGTACTGAACTGGACCGCATAGTGGAGAAAACATATCAGAGGTAGTCACTTATGCTTGCAAGCCGACAGCACACTGAAGGCACAGGTATCGACTGCAAGGGGGGATGGAGGTGGGGTGCATGGAAAACCAGAGTTTTGCCTATTAATCGCTTCAAAGCAAAACAAATGTCAGTTTTCCACTACATATTTCACCTCAGTAACTATCAGTTGTGCAACAGTCTTGACTGGCCCAAACACATGTTTGTGTGCTCCTAAGATCATCGATTCTATTTTGTTCAGGCCCTGCAAGGCTGCTTTGTGGCTTCCTATTCTGAAGTACTGGAATGAAGGGTAGCTATAGTTTCACTTCCATGTTCCCATTGTGCTGGTCAGTCCTGGGTACTATGTGTCTCATTGTTATTCAATGGGCATGGTGCAAATGGAGAATGTTTCCTTATTGTCAGATGAGGACCATAAGTCTAGCACAAATGTGATAGATATTGTTTCTATTGTAAGCGCTACAGTCCTGACTGCTCCTAAGGCATGGCTGTGTGCTTCAGAAATCATGGACCGCACAGTGGAGAAAACCATATTAGGTATATCAGTAATGCTTGCAAGCAGAACAGCAAATTGAGGGAACAGGTATCGAGTGTAATGGGTGGGTGGGGTGCTGGAAAACCACTGTTTTGCCTCTTAAACGTTTACAGGAAAAAAAGTTCTGTTTTACACTACATATTTCACCTCAGTAACTATCATTCGAGCACAAGCCTTGACTGGCCCAAACTCATGGTTCTGTGCTCCTGAGATCATGGCTCCTATTACGCTTGCAAGCTGAACACCTAATTGAAGGGACAGGTATTGACTGCAAGGGGGCCATGGAAACCCACTGTTTTGCCTGTTAAATGTTTACAGAGAAAAAATGTCTGTTTTCCACTACATATTTCACCTCAGTAACTGTCAGTCGTGCAACAGTCTTGACTGGCCCAAACACATGTTTGTGTGCTCCTAAGATCACGGATCCCATTTTGTTCTGCCCCTGCAAGACTGCTGCATGGCTGCCTATTCCTGAAGTGCTGGAATGAAGGGTAGCTATAGTTTCACTTCCATGTTCCCATTGTGCTGGTCAGTCCTATGTACTATGCGCCTCATTGTAATTCAATGGACAAGGTGCAAATGGGAGAATGTTTCCATTATTGTCAGGTGAGGACCATAACTCTAGCACAACTGTGATAGATATTGTTTCTATTGTACGCCCTACTGTCCTGACTGCCCCAAGACATGGCTGTGTGCTCCTGAGATGATGGCTACTATTCCTGTGTAGCTGTCTATTCCTGAACCGCCCGCACTGTGAGACCCTTACCTGTTTTACCACACATTTCCTGGCAAACCACTGTTTTCCCTCTTAAACATTTACAGGGGAAAAAATTTGTCTTACACTACTTATTTCACCACAATAACTATCATTCATACACAAGCTTTGACAGGCTCAAACTCCTTAGTTCTGTGCTCCTGAGATCATGGCCCGCACAGCGTAGAAATCATATTACCGTGTCGGTTACACTTGGCAAGCTGAACAGCAAATTGAGGAACAGGTATCGAGTGCGGGTGGGGCACCTGTAAAACCACTGTTTTGCCTCTGAAACATTTACAGGGAAAACATTTTTCTGTCTTACACTACATATTTCTCCTCAGTAACTATCATTCGTGCAAAGCCTTGACTAGCCTGAACTCATGGTTCTGTACTCCTGAGATCATGGCTCCTATTACGCTTGCAAGCTGAACAGCTAATTCAAGAACAGGTATTGACTCTAAAGGGGCCCATGGAACCCACTGTTTTGCCTGTTAAACATTTAAAGAGAACAAAATGTCAGTTTTCAACTACATATTTCACCTCAGTAACTATCAGTCCTCCAAAACTCTTCACTGCCCCAAAGTCACGGTTCTGTGCTCCTACAATCATGGCTCCTATTTTGTTGCAGTAAAAAATAGCTAGAGTAATTACACATTTCAAAGAAGAGGCCAAGTAAGAAATGTAAATTTTCAAAGAACTGCAGAGAGAGAACAGACAGGTTTCAGTGTGCCAGAAAACAGACAGATACCAGTTAGTGGGGTGACAGTTATTAAAGATAAGAGACCGGCAAAGGGAGGAAAAAGTGTTTTCCTGTTAAAACTGAAAGCGACTGCTTTGAAATGCAATGCGCTGTGTATGTAGCAGCAACTCAATGTGAACTTGAACTGCTTTCTTTTCAAATGCAGCATTTCCTTCTGGATGAATGGTCCATATGCAGATGCATACCTGACTCTCCATTCACGTTACAACCTATTTCTATTTCCACTTTACGTGGCTTTCCATTTGTCAGGCCCCTCACTTTCTTCCCTTTCCTGGCTCCTACACTACAAAACTGGTATTTCATACTTTTGTTCCTGTTTGTGGTCCTCCGCTCTACTTTAAAGACTTCACAATGCCACCTCAGTATTACAAGCAGAAACAGGTCAGGCTACACCTGACTGCTGTTCAGGTGCAGGTTGGGCTACAGCTACAGATGGGGGTTGGATCTTTCTAAAATGACAACATGGGCATTGCATCTTTCCAGACTGAGAACATGCAAATGACAACATGGGCAGGTGGGGTGGAGCTGCAGCTAGCGGTTGTATCTTCCCAGAAACCATTACGACTATTGCTCCCACCCACTAATGAGGTGTAACCTCTTGTATCTCCCACTTAAGAAACAAAGTAGTACTCTGAAACCATTGCCTAACATGACAGCGCATTCATTTAAGGCTGAACACATTACTTGGAGGAGGGTCAGTGGAGGTGACTATTTGCACCTTGTGCCAGTTCCACGGAAGAAAACCATGATGTCAGTCCTTTTCTAGATGCAAAACGTCTGCAGGGCTTCTGCTCACGCAGGGTAAAAATCAGTAATGCTCTATCTGCTAGTCAACTATTCCACTCAGGACTTCCCAAGGCTCTATCTTGGGCCCCTGTTATTCATCCTCTTTGAACTCCCTCCCACAAGCCTGCTTGGGTGATCTTCTCCTATATGAGGATGACACAGTAGTATTATCCAGTCACTCTAACCATTCTCCTGACTAGTTGCCTTCAGGACAACTTCACAACTATTGAGCAATGATTCGCACAACACAAGTTTATCTTGAACTATAAGAAAACGAATCCATGCTTTTCACAACCCCACAATAAACTAAAACTGCCCTGTTTAGCATACTCAACAACCTAAATGTCCTTATTGAACAAGTTCAGACATTGAAATACCTCAGCCTTACTCTAGACAGCACGCTGCCCTTCACTGAACATGTCAACAGTGTCCAAGGCAGTTAACTGTAAATTAAGGATCCTCTACAAGCACAGAAAAGGTATGACCCAAGAAGCACTTAACTGTGGTTACCAGCTCCATACTCTCAGATGTAGACTATGGTCTAACATTTATGGTGCTGCTACAGATACAACCCTTAAAAGAGCTAGCACTGCCCTTAACAAATCCTGCCAGCTGGTCATGGGTGCTCACAATTGCATACATACTTGCGACTTGTACTCCACGACTTGATGGTTAAACCTCAGGGACAAGATTAAATATCACACTTGCTTATGTGCAAAGAAAATCAGCTTGGGCTTAACTCCTCCAAACTCCCAGCAAACTCCTCTTGTGCACCCCTATACACACATTGCACTAGGAGTGCATCTAGACATGCCTTTCAAGTCCCTTCTGCAGAACCACATTTGCCCAATGCGCCTTTAGCTACCGGGCACCCAGTTGGCTAAATGTTCTACCAATAGATATTCTAGATGCACCCAAACTTGGCCCTTTCACATTCCTCCTTCAAAAACATCTGACAGCAATAAGCCACTGTTACTGTCCTGTATAAGTCCTCTTTTCTAACTTTCCTTGCCCTCCTTTTACACCTTCCCATCTTATCTCCCTATTTAATCTATTTCTACCCCACTCTTTTCCTTTCCTAGTCCCCTCCTAACCTACTTCCATAGTTTTTCAATTTTTCTTTACTCTTTCTGTGTCTCTCTGTGTCCCCTAGTTCTTCCCATCAGTCTCTAGCTTCCTATGTTTTGTGGTGACCAGAAGGGAGTACCCTATATCTTGGACTGGTCAGGACAATTTCCCTCAACTGTCCCAGCTTGTACGCCAATCCTTGTACTTGCTACTGTCTTGTACCCCCAATTTACTTCCTTCCGTGTTACCAAGGACTTCTTCTTTCACACCCAGCCAACTTCTGGCTGATCTTCATAACAATGTCATTCTCTGACTACTTGTCCCCAGCCCGCTGTTCCTGCTAATTTCTCCTGCATAAATACCTTGTGACTCCAGCTGGCTTTTATTATATTATACCTACCTGATTTTCTTGTTGAAAACTGTATAATACTTCCTGTAATATGTTTCTTGTATATTTTATCTGCAATGTTACTTGTACCTCCTTACTTCTTCAATGTATTGTTTGTACAAAGTTGACTTGTAACCTATGTAAAAGAGTCTCTGACTCATAGATATTGTAATCCAAGAACTCAATAAATAAATAAATAAAAATACATAAATAAATAAATAGGAACCATTTACTTGGGAGGGGGATTGTGGTCCTTATGCCAACACACACTTCCCATGTAATCAAATAAACAAAACACACACACACACACACACACACACACACACACACACTGAGTCAAATAAACTGTTGATTATGGACTCTCCCCATGATCTACATTCAGAAATATATTGTTTTAGTTAATGCATGAGAGTGTAATATAATAAAGGGGCAGGAATCATTTGAATGACATGAACGTGTGCCTTCATGGCACAGAAGCAATAATATTCATTTCTGTAACTGAACCGTGTTCTGAGTTTATATCATTTACTATGTTTTTATTGTAAGTGCTGATGCTAAAGTATAACAATTTACAACATTCTTTTGTTTGACTCTGAATTGTGCTATAGCATGTGGAGACATCAACAGACATCTCTAGATGTGAAATGGCAAACTACAGCTAACAAATGCTACACTTTTAAACTTTCAGAATTTGTGGATGATGTTTACAGCTGTCAGAGAATGCAATCAGAATTCTGTGTAAAAGGACAGATATGCTGTAACCTTCTGAATCTAAAGGTGAAGGATGCCAGTGAACAGCTGTTGGGGAGGGTTAAACAAAAGGCAATCTCAAGCCTCCCAACCAAGCACAAACTAATGCACATGAATTCAACATGATAGTAAAAGCACTACCACAGAACTATCAGTAAAAGAAATGAAGAAGCATTCATCGACATTCAGAAATTTTATAGTGATATTCACCAGTTTATTGTGTCCGACTGCTTGAACCGTGAATATCACTATAAACTGATGAATATTACTATAACATTTCTGAATGTCGGAGTGCTTCTTTGTTTCTTTTACTTTAAATTTTGGGCTGCCAACCCTTTAGAAGCACCCACTGCGTATCGTGCACACTGAATTCTGTGTTTTTGACCCCACAGAACTATCAGGCCAGCATTTTATTTCAATTTTAGTGATACTGGCCAAAAATGACAGCCTTTAAACTAAGGAGAACTGAGAACCAAAAGAACATAGCAGCAGACCAAGATGGAGAGGTAGAAAATGCTACCCCATCTGTACACAGCATTCTCTTTTCTCCCACCATTCATTCAGTAAAGCATTGTTTGCAGTCTAAATTTTCTACTTGGCTTGTTAATCACATGGACATTTAAGAAGATAGCTTAGAATCAGACCACCACTACATGTGCATATTGAATACTACTGTAGCACAGGTATAGGCCAACTGTAAGACAAGTAGATGTAGAAGTTCAATCAAAGGGTGAGTAGCAGCAGACCACAAGGATGAAAAGTTTACCAAACTTATGCCAAGTGATGTGCAAATAATAACAGGGAGAAAAGAACTGCATATTCTAAGGAAGCACATTTTACTTTGCTACCCATCTGAATAATCCAATACTGAAACTTACTTCCTGGGCCCTATATGTAAATATGCATTTTAGCTGTCTAGTGTACCTCACCGGTAAACAAAAGCAAATAAATAATTACACAACCTTTACTGCCAATGGGCAATGTATGTGAACCTTTTAACTAATATCAATCTGTATACAACATACTTTTATTGGTTTACTGAAATAACACAGAAACATAAGAGAGAAAAGAGGACTACATAGCACTATTGCTGAAGGTTTTAAATCTGATAAATAAACTGTTAACATCTCTGCCTTGAATACACCAGTATCCTCACAATGACATTAACAATTTCTGGTAGACATGGATTCTATTTCAGTTTTGAGTGTTTGCTACAATTTTTAGATTATGGTTTTACTGTACATAAAAACACCAGGATGCAGGTCTCATCTGCAAACGACACTGCCCGTGGCCTCAAACGATGAAGGCATTACAGTGATAGAACTCAACCGAAAAAACACAAAACACAAAAAGACTTGGCAGTAAGGAGTTAATTGTATTGCCCCTTGTTGTTTTTTTGTATTTATAGACAGTCTGGTTATACACACAAATGCTCTGACAGCATCGCGACACTGGAGGTACAGTACCTGCTTGGTTTGTCCTTCCTCCACTTCCCCTCTGGTATTGTCTGTGTCATTTGGATAGGACCACCATCTCCTTGCAGTTCATCTTCAGCCTCCCAGTCTGACTCCCACATTGAGTTGCATTCCTCCATAGTGGTAGGCTCCCAGAGACTTGTACCTCCAAAGAGGTTGGCCTCTCTCTTCAAATAAAATAGAAGAAAGCTTTCACAATTGGATGGGACTGCTGCAGTCCCAACCAATCACATGAATGCTTTCTCTGGAGGCAGGAGGGGAATGGATACTGGCAGGAGGGGGCATGGAGACCCTAAATGACACTCATGGGAACAAATGGTTGGGTTGGGATCAGAAAGGCACAGAAGTTTTATTTTGTGCAAAACAAAATAAACAAGCATTTGTCAATGCGAATGTTTGCTTGCTGGCTTTGGCATTGGTGGTGTAGAAGTTACAGAGCTGCATAATAAGAATGGCAGCAAAGTATTGAACTGAAGCCAACCCCACCACCACCCTGCAGAGAGTGACAGGCATTGGGTGTGCCTTTGGGTCGTCAGGCATAACGATCACACCATTTCACCACACCCTACCCTGCAGACACTAACAAGTGTCACCGTGTGCCTGGGTATTTGGCCCTTATGCGCATCCCATTCCATCAGGAAATACGGTGAGATGGGTGCGGTATAGGAGAATGGGGTGAGGCTTGGGCCCAAGCGCCTGAGGCACACCTTGATGACTCTCACTGGCTGCAGGGTGTGGGTGGGGTGGAATGGTATGAGCATGACAGGCAAGAATCCCAAGTCACACCCCTGATGCCTGTCATTCTCTACAGGGTGAGAAGTGTAGTGAAACCCTGCGCCTCAGGCATTCGTTGGTATTTTCACTCCAAATTTTCAACATGGTTTTTGTGACCCCACCTCATGAACAGTGGCAATATCAGTTTGTTAGCCGAAAACTGCTTTTGCACAGCAACGATGGCATTTGGCACCACAGGTGCAAAACACATTCGAACAGGATGTGAAAATTACAGTGGTACTGTTCATGGGAGGTGTAAAAATGGCAATGTTGAAAATCTGCTGAAAATCTTAAAAAAACTGAGTGAAATGTAGTGTGCGTAGAAACCGTGCAACGCACACCCGTAAATGTAACTAGTTTGGGGATTTTTTACAGCAGATTGTTAACACAGGCATTTTGGGACCTCGATCATGAACAGTGTCAGTGTGATTTTCTTTATCTGTCCCGAACAATGATTTCCCACAGCGACCAGGCATTTCTCGCTGAAAGTGTGAAAACACATTTTGGCCATGTTGTGGAAAATGACAGCTGTACTGTTCATAAGAGGTGTGGAAAATGCCACTGGTGAAAATCTGGACTGAAAATATTACAAATTCATGAACTTACGAGGGTGCATGGAAACTGCGCATGCTCACTTGTAACACAGTCATTTTATGGAGTTTTGTTACTAAATTTCAACATAGCCATTTTAAGACCTCTGCTCATGACCAGTGTCACTGTGATTTTCTTAATCTGTCCCAAACATTGTTTTTGCACACCGACTGTACCATTGTGCACCACATGGGTGGAAACACGCTTTGGGTGAGATGTGAAAAATGACAGCTGTACTGCTCATAAGGAGGTGTGGTAAAATGGCAATGTTGAAAATCTGGAGTGAAATATTAAAATTTGCCAACTTACAAGCGTTCAGTAGGAACTCTGCAATGCACGCTCGTAAAACAGTAATTTTTAGGAATTTTTCACCAAATTTCAACATATAGCCATTGTAAGACCTCTGCTCATGAACAGTGTCACTGTGATTTTCTTAATGTGTCCAGACATTGATTTCGCGACACTGACTGTGCCATTGTGGGCTACATGGGCAGAAACACATTTTGGGTGAGATGTGAAAATAACAGCTGTACTGCTCATAAGAAGGTGTGGTAAAATGGCAATGTTGAAAATCTGGGTAAAATATTGAAAATTCTGCGAGAACTTACGAGGCGTCATAGGAATTCGCAACACACGCTCATAAAACAGTCCTTGCAGGAATTTTCCACCAAATTTTCAAAATAGGCTTTTTGAGAGCCCACCTTATGAACACTGGCAGTGTCATTTTTAATCATTCCCGAAAGGTGATTTCGCAGTGGCTGCAAAATCACCCTTCGGCCTGAGTAATGCCAAGGACAGTGACAGCACTCATGAGAAGGGGTCCCAAAACCCCATGTTGAAAATTTGCGCAAAATTCCAAAATGCCTGAGATATGCAGCAAAGTTGAAAACCCTATCTATTACATTATGCAGCTTACGGCATTTCCTCAGTTGAGTCGGCTTTGAAGAGTACAGGCGTGTTCCCGGTCCACGAAGATCATCGCGTCAGACTCTGGAGGTAAGTATGGGGTGAGAGGGTGGTGTGGGGAGGCAAGGTGCATAGTGGTGGGTGCGGTGGGGCAGGGAGACTGCGAGAGACCGCTTTTTTAATTTACAGGTTTTTTTATTACTAAGATGACGAGGCGTTTGCCACGCTGGGGTGGGCTCCTGAGTGGCAGCTGGAAAGGCTGTTTGGGGGCTGGAGCTCACGGGGATTGGGCACCCCGTCGGCCATATGGACTTGTGCCACGCTGGGGTGAGCTCCCAGCGTGGCAGCTGTAAGGCTGTTTGGGGGCTGGAGCTGACGGGGATTGGGCACCCCATCAGCCATATGGACGTGTGCCATGCTGGGATGGCTCCCAGCGTGGCACCAGGAAAGCTTTTGGGGGCATGGAGCCGACGGGCATTGGGCACCCCTGCTGCTATACAGTATGTGCATGGGGAGCGGCCAGCACGCAATATGCATGTGTGCGCATGAGGGGGAGCTCTGCTCACTGAAGAGGAGCTCTCCTTTCAACTGTATGCCACTGCATTTTCAGCTGTCATAGACAGCTGGAGTAGTGATTGGTGCACTGCAACCACACCTGAAACACACTGACTGAATTGGAAGAGGCTGACACCCTGGAAAACTCGGATGATGGCACTATGTTTCTTGCACATGCGTGCAAGCAAACATAAAAAGCAGGGCTGTATAGAAAAGGTTCGAGGCCCCAGAAAAACAGAGGCTAACAATGCCCTTGCTGTTTACCAGGGGCAGTATTTTTGAATTACACCATTTTGACCCATTGCTAACTGAAAACAAGATGGCAGCAATACAAAACTACAAAACCATCAGCAACAGTAAAATAACTTTTGAGAAAGCAAAAGTGCTTTCGCATTGAACATCTAATTTTTCCCACAGGATACAATTAAACTTCAATAACTTTTGAATGGGTTAATATTTATTCACCAAACCTTCAAAAGGCACATCAGTGACCCAGTCCCCATATACATTAACAATTTCAGACTGGACATCCTCAGCATTTGGACTTAGAGGCAAGCAAAGAATTTGTAGCTACATGGCAAATTTCACATTTTGGGGGCATTCCACAGCTCTGCAACTGCATCACCAACTGGAATGAAATTTATCAGATTAAGAGATCACTAGCTTCACTAAGTAAGTATGGAACAAAAAGACCAAGGCCCATATAGTTGTTCCTAGTCAATAAGAGTAAAGAATTCCATATTTTTTTGTGTTTATAGTATTATCCAGATTCATTTTAAAAGTATTTTTGTTTGTACTCAAAATCGTTGAGAATGGAGTTTGCCCTTTAAGGGCAGACCTGGTTTCCTGGTGCACCCTTCCCTCCGTCATGGGATGGTTGTGCTCAGGAGGGAGGAGGAAGGAATGGGAGGGGCTAAGGGTCAGAACAATGGGCAGGTAACAGGAAGGGCGGGCAAATGGAGGTACATAAGGGACAGCATAAGGGGCCTCAGCCACTTTTGCTGGAGTTTTGATTTTACTGAAGCTACAGCACGTCAGATTGGCATATTGTTGGTGAAGGTTTGTGCACCAGGATAAACAGAAAAGCAAAAAAAACGAACAAGGTTGGATTTGTTAAAAAATGCTTGGGGCTACTTGGTTTTAATAATGAAAGTCTGCATATAGCATTAGTAGGAGAGAGGCTGTTTACAGCAGAAGGACAGGGTATCCAAGTAGAATTAAAAATATATGTTGTTTTTGTGGTTATTTACGATAGTATGGCATGATATGGGACAGAAATGATGCGCTAAAGAGCGGTAGTGGTTGTGAAGAGCTGTGCCTGAAGCTAGCTGAGGAGAAATGGTCCGATGATCAAAAGGGAAATGAGCAGCATGCAGTGATGTTTGGCCGCATTGGCCAAGTGAGGAAATGAGAGTAAAGCAGGGTCTGGGGGACAGCAAGCATTTTAAACTTAGCAGAACATTGTGGCGCATGGCTGGAAGTTTGGGGCAGCAAGGTGGTGTTTGGCTGGCATTGGCCTAGCGAGGGAAGCAATGGAAGGGCAGGGTCACAGGGAGAGCGAGCGAGAAGCTGGGGCAGTGTATTGAGCACATGGCCAGAAAAGAACACTTCATAGCTGTTTGGCCAGTGGTGGCCTAGCATGAAACGCGGCTGCAGAGGATGGTCTGGGGGAGGAGAGCAGGCGAACAGGTGAACAAGGAGGAAAAGGGGCAAGTGAAAAGCCTGATATGGGAGCTGGTACAGTGCATTTTGCCTGGAGAAAGGATTAGGATGTGGGAAGAGGCTGAAAAGAAAGAGCTGGTGTGGGGCCGACACAAGGCAGCCATATGGTGTGACGGTGCACGCCATTGGGTAGGCCTTGATGCGAGCAGATTCTGGGGGGTAGGGGAGGTTAGTTAGCCATGGCATCCAGGCAGCGCCCGGGATATTGAAGATGGGGTTGTTGGGCGTATCGGCACGAGGGTTTTGGTGGTTTTGGAGATAGCAGGGTGAAGTGAGACAGGCGCGGTAAAGGGCCAGCAGAGAGAGGCCCTGTAACGGGAGGAGTGGAAGCACGCTATAGCAACACTCAGCTTGATGTCACATGCCGCGCAATGGTCACGGAAGACAGGGGGAAGGGAGAGAAAAGGAGCAGGAGGGGAGAGAGGAAAAGGAAGGAGTAGGTGTACTGCACAAAGAGAGGCGGACTAACAAGGACAAAGAGGGGCACGAGGTGCAATGATGCCAGCTGGGCCATGGGGAGAGGCAGACACCCCACCCCAAAGGACCTTGTGGCAGCCTCCAGTTGGTTTATTTAAGGAGAGCAAAACCTTTGGATAAGAGGTTAAGCATAACCTGGCATCACCAGGAAGGAGGCATTGCTTTAAGGGAGGCAGCAACGGATGGTAGTGGCCTATAAGATGGCAAAGGAGAAACATGGGGATGCAAAGGAGGGCATATGGAGATGAAAACTAAAAAGGGACAAAAAAAGGAGAGTCAAGGGAACATTAAAACGGGCCCAGTGGGGGGGCCAGAGGGGGCAATGAGTGGCAGGAGCAGGTGTTTGGTCAATGGTTGCCCAGTGGAAGGGAAGTGCCCTTTAAAAAAAAACAAAGCAAGCAACAACCTTGGTAGCGCAAGAATACTAGTCAAAAGGGAGGCACGAGCAGAAAAGGTAAAACGGAGCAGTCACGATGGTGCATGGCAGAAGGGACAAAAAAAAGGGAAAAGAAACAATATATATATAGTAATATAGGTATATAATAAATCTTGTTCTCTTCCTGTAGTTATCTTCACAGAGAAAAGAGCGAAGGACATGGCACCAAAGTAAAGCAAGTAAAGGAGGAGCCTACAGGGCTATAATCGAATTGCAGTAAAGGCCAAATGAATGTGGGAACTGGTGGAAGGGAGGAACCAGAGACCCAGAGAGAAAGGAAGCGGCCCAGGAAAAGGGGGGCAGAGGGAACGACCAGCTGAAGGGCCACACAGCCCATCTAGGGTGCCACTGCTTGCAGTGGGACCAGCCAGTGGCTGATCCAATACCCTGCAGCCTATAGACTGAGTAACACCAGTACCTCCCCGATCAAGGTGGGATCTTCCTTGTGAACCCAGGCCAGATCCCAGAACATGGTGTTCCCTCCACAAACCATATTAGTTCACCCTCCTCCTCAACCACAGGGAGAAAAAGGGGCAACTGGAAGATGCCAGGCAGCATAGCCCAGACAAGGTTACAGGTAACCACCCAGCACAGTGGGGACAGTATAAAAGAATACATAGGTCAAATTGTGTTGGCGCTGGGGACAGGAGGTTAGGGCAGATGGAATCGGCTCTGGCAGAGATTAGGATGAGAAAGAGGCGCAGAAAGAAATGAAGGAGTGCAGAAAAGAAGGGAAAGGTACAAGGGAGATAGGGTGTCGGTATGAGGATAGGAAAGCATGTTCCACTGGCCACAAAAGAAAAAAATATGGAAAGGGAGTATGTGGATATATTCACTTTGGTGAGCTGGGAATAGGCAGCAAAGTATGAGGAAGCTGAGAACATAGGTAAGAGTGAAATGGCAGTGGCAATAGTGCTTTTAGGAAAAAAGGAGGAGGACAAGTTCACGAAGGAAAGACCTGGGACGGATGGTTTGTAGGTTTTGCCACTTTCTCAGCCATCATCTTGGAGAAAAGGCCAGAGGTGGGCATCCCGCTCATCATATTCCTTGATAATAAGGAGGGCAAAGGCAAAGGGGGGTGGAGTGGTTATACTATGACAAATTTTTTGACAGAGAATGGCAACATTCAGGGATGTGAGATGGGACATGAAGCAGCTAGACTTATGGACAGACTACATCACAGATCAGTCCACACCCATGGGAATGGGGGAGAAAGGGCGACGCCCCAGAGATGTTGTTGCTTACAAAAAGGGCCTTTGCTCATGGCCTTCAATGTCGCTTTTGCACGCTTGCTCAAAATGTGTGAAGGGCACCGTGAAGCAGATGCAGGATGACATGAACCCAAGGGGCACAGGACATGGGGGCAAGGGTCAGGTCAACAGTTCTTTCGAGAGGGACAGGGTTTAAAGGGCAGACATGGAATAGGGAGGGAGGGGCAGAGGGAACACAGTAGAGGGGTCAGAATCACTCATCAGAAGAACCTTACACAAGGCAGGAGGAGGGGGCCAGGAGTAGTAACAGGGGAATGACAAGGAGCAGTTTGGGTAGCTAGAACCCCCATCAATTTAGAGGCATGGACAGCCTGTTTGGACAGATATCCAAACAAAGAGTGCGGGATATGATTATAAAAGTTTTAGCATGGGGTTTTCACTGCAGGTGTGGGGGGCCCAGACAAGCGAGAGAGGTGGGCAACCTGGGATTGGTTAAAGGAAGGAAGAAATGTTGAGACAGAAGATTGAGAAAGAAAAGGCAGCAGGAGGGTAAGGAACCATTTGACACCCTCCTCTGCTAGACATGTGGATTTTGCCATTGGGTTTGGTACCCAAGAAGCAAGAGGAGAGTATAGGGTGATTCACCACCTATCTTATCCAGAAGGGATTTGGTGAATGATTTCATCGGGAAGGAACACAGTAAAGTAACATATGTGACACTAGAGGATGCAGTCTGGATAATCCGGCTACTGAGGATGCATGGATGGCAAAGACAGATACTGAATCTACTTTCAGACTGCTGCTGGGCAGGAGAGAAACTGGATCTATTGGGTTTTAAGATTGAGGGCAGTATTATTTCGACAAATCCAAGCCAATGGGATGTTCCATAGCTCATGCGACATTCAAGCATTCAGCACATGCTTGCAATGGATATTTCTGGAAAGGACAGATTATAGAATGGTCCTTCATTATCTAGATTACTTCTTTTCATTGGGAGGGGAAAGTGAGACACAGAGGATGCTGGGAAAGTTTCAAGAATTATGCAGGGAGCTAGGGATGCCACTGGTGCCAGAGAAAACAGAAGGGCCCAGCAGGGTGATGGAGTTCCTGTGATTGAGATAGATGCCCCAAAAGAGATATTCAGGCTGCCAGACAACAAAGTGAGGAAACTGAAGGAATTGATTCAAGTACACACCAGCAGGAGAAGGGTGAGGCTAAAACAAGTACAACAAGTACTGGGGCACCTGAACTTGCCTGCAAGGCCATTGGACCAGGGAGGCATTCACAAAGAGGTTAACTAGGCTACAGCAGGGTCACCAGACCATATCACTGGGTGGACCTGAAAAAGGTGTCAGGAAGATTTTGAAATATGGGAGAATTCCTTAAGGAATATAATGGCTGTTCGTTCTGGCAAGAGGAGTGGGTGTACAACACAGACCTCGATCTCTACACAGATCCAACTGGGGGTTTGGCATGGGGTTACCTGAGGGCAGGTGGTTTGCAGAACCATGGCCTGATAGCTGTGTAAGGGGCGGGAAAATAAGAGATATAACATTGTTGGAGGACATGCCCATATGGGCATATTCCCTGGTCTGGGAGGAGGAATTATGGGATCAGAAAGTGACATTTTGGTGTGACAATAGAGCAGTGGTGGAGGTCCTAAACACCAGGAGCCCAGTCCAGAAAGGTCATGCAAGTATTATGACATTTAGTGTTAGGGCTTTGCAGCTGAACATGTCATTCAGAGCAAACACATAGAAGGGTACACAATACCCTGGCTGACAGCCTTTCCTGTCTGCAGCTGAACCATTTCTGGAGGCTGGCACCAGCAGCAGAGGAATAAAAACATCCATACCAACGAACATCTGGGACATTGGCAGAAGGAGCAGAACTGTTGTTTCACAGCTCATGGGCACCTCGGACTCTGAGGGCCTATGATGAGAGCCTAGCGGGTGTTTCAAACATTCTGGGCTGAGCACCAGATGGAGGTAAGTGGGCCACTCACAGGAACAGTTGGAATGTTCACCATGGAGCATAGAAACATAGAAGTTGATGGCAGATGAGACCACAAGGCCCATCCAGTCTGCCCATTTCTTTTCTACCTTATAAGTGTGCCATTGGCCTTTGCTCTGTCAGTGGCCTATCTATTCACAGTCATTTGTGTCAAGCCTCCTTATGCCTATCCCATGCCTCTTTAAGCCCTGCACTGTATTCTATACCACTTCTTGTGGTAAGCCATTCCATGCATCCACCACCCTTTCAGTGAAAAAGAATTTCCTCACATTCCCCTTAATCGGCCTCCTCTAATTGCAGCTGTGTCCTCTTGTCCTGCTATTTTCTTATATTTAAACATGTTAGACTCTTTCACCTTGTTAATGCCCTTAAGGTGTTTGAATGCCTCGATCATATCACCTCTCTCCTCCTTTGCTCAAGGGTTACATATTGAGTCTCGTTAATCTGTCCTCATATGTCTTCTGATGCAATCCCTGCACCATTTTGATTGCCCTTCCCTGGACTGCCTCAGTTTGGTTAATGTCCTTGTGAAGGTGTGGCCTCCAATACTGCACGCAGTACTCCAGATGGGGCCTAACCAGTGTCTTGTACAGAGGGATTAATACCTCCTCTTACAACTTGTGATACCCCTACTAATACACCCCAACACCCCTAGCCTTACCTACTGCTTTGGAGGTCTGCTTGATGATTTTAGGTCATCAGTGATGATGATGCCCAAGTCTCTTTCTTCCCTTTGTGACTGCTAGCAACTCCCTCCCAGCCTATAGGTGGCTTCAGGGTTTCTCTTCCCTATGTGCATGATTTTGCACTTCTTTGCATTAAATCCCAGTTGCCACTCTTCTGACCATTCTGCTAGTTTATCCAGATCTCTTCTCATTCTGCCCACCCCATCTGTATCATCTACTCTGTTGCAGATCTTGGTGTCATCTGCAAACAGACAAGCCTTATCCTCAGTCCATCTGCAATGTCACTAATGAAGATGTTGAAGAGGACTGGCCCCAGGATGATCCCTGAGGTACCCCACTTGTGACTTGCATCCCTTCTGACTGTATACCATTTACACCACTCTGTTTTCGCCCGTCAACCAGTTTGCCACCCAGTTGACCAACTTCTGACCCACCCGAGCCTACCCAGCTTATTTATCAATCTTCTATGTGGAACAGTGTCAAAAGCTTTGCTGAAGTCAAGGTGGCGACATCAGCTGCTCCCCTTGGTCCACCACTCTGGTTACCCAGTCAAAGAAATCTATGAGATTAGTTTGACAGGACCTTCCTTTGTAAACCCATGCTGTCTTGGATCCTGTGACCCTATGGATTCCAGGTGTTGTACTATCCTTTCAAGGAGTGCCTCCATAATCTTGCCCACTACTGAGGTAAGACTGACCGTCTGTAGTTCCCCGCCTCCTCCCTGCTACCACTCTTGTGGAGGCGGGATCACATAAACCCTTCTCCAGTCTTCTGGGACCTCTCCTGTGCTCAGAGACTTCGCTAAACAATTCTGCTAATGGCTCTGCTAGTTCCTCCTTTAGCTCCTTAAGTACCCTGGGATGTATGCCATCAGGTCCCATTGCCTTATCCACCCTGAGCTTAGCAAGCTCTTGTAGGACCCTTTTTGTGAAGGGAGTAGTGCTCACCTCCCTCCCCTGTGTCCATGATGCTTGAGCTGTGGGCCCTGCCCTACCTTCTCTTCAGTAAATACTGAGCAAAAGTATCTATTTAGGATAGATACCTTTACAGGGTCCTCCTCCTCACATGATCCCTTTTCTCCATTAAGCTTAGCAATACCCCCTCTGGACTTTCTCCTTTCACTAATGTATCTATAGAAAGTCTTGTCACCTTCTTTTACTGTTCGTGCTAGTGTTTCTCAGTTTGGGACTTTGCCTGCCTTACTGCCTTACCTGCTTCCCTTAGGGCAGTTTGGTATGCCTCCCATCTTCATCCTGCTGTGTTCCTTATATTTCCTGAAGGCCAGCCTTTTGCTCTGACCTTTCTGCTACTGTATTTGAGAACCAAAGTGGTTTCCTTCTTCTTTTGCACTTCCTTTTCTGTCTAACACAATGGGATGTTGCTTCAAGTATTGCTTCCTTAATGCTTGCCCACTTTGCCTGTACCCTTCACCTGTGTTTCTTTTGCCAGGCTAGCTTAACTCTGTTGGCCATCTTATCAAAGTCAGCTCCTCTGAAGTCCCATATTTTGCCTTGGAATGGGATGATTTAGATGTAGTAGCCAAATTGAACCATACCATGTGATGGTCACTGGCTCCCAGATGACCTTCTACCTGGAGATCTGTGATCCCTTCTTTGTTAGTCAGTACTAGATCTAGGATAGCCCTGTCTCTTGTGGGTTGCTGTACCAGTTGTTTGAGGCCCTCCCCTGCAGGAATCCACTATGAGTCTAGTTCTGGCAGATGTTCCTGCTGGTATTGACCAACCTGTATCCGGCATGTTGAAGTCTCCCATTATCAGAACCTCCCTTTAGCTGTCATGTTTTGTATATCTTCTAACAGTAATGTTTCTATGTCTTCCCTCTGGTCTGGGGGCCTGTAGACAACCCAGTTCTTATGGCTGTCCCATTTCCTGTTTCCAGGGTGACCCACAGTTCTTCCTGGCTCCTTATGTGTATTCTGAATTTCTGGCTTTGATATTTTCATTAACATACAGGGTACCTCCCCCTTTTGCACCTCGGTCTCTTCTGAACAAGTCACATAGCCTGGGTACTGAAGTCTCCCAAGTGTGGTTACTGGTAAACCCATCCACACCACAATGGAGTCTACCTGGCAGGGATTAGTGTTATCTGCAGCCTAAAAGGATGGAAAGACCTGACAAAATCATTGTTCATCAGGAGAATGATGCAAGGATGGGGTAGGTTGAAACATGGGCCAGGAGATAATAGAAGGCCAATAAGGGAGCAGTGGCTAATAAAACTAAAGGATGTGCTCCCAGCAATATGCAGATCAAAGGCCGAGGCCCAGCTATTTTCACACAATTTATGTGGTAATGTTTGCAGGGCCATGACAGTGAGTGAGGTGGTAGGCCATGGAAAGAAGACAAGGAAGGGGTTAGAATGGGAAGAAATAAGCTGGGGATGAAAGAGATACAGATCTGCATAGTGATGCTGAAAGGGCAGGTAGAGGTTGCAGTATGCTAGTACAGGCTCTGTGGGCTTTCGCCACAGAGCATGGGACCAGGACGGAAAATTATTTGTGCATGGTGATGGGAAAAAGTCACAACCAAGTCACAGCATTGCTCAAAAAGGGCATGCAATTCATGGGGAAGACCAGGCTAATTATTCATCCCATTCGTTGCTGGATTGGGGCTGCCTCACAGTGGGCAGCAGTGGGAAACAGTGAATGACATTTTGAAAAGGATGCTGGCAGTCTGCCAGATATAAGAGATACATCCAACACTGAAGTAAGAAATTGAAAGTAGTGCTCCTTTGTTAACTACAGATCTGGGGGCATGAAATGGTAAAGGGGAGGGCAGGGAGGGATACTATGGTGATGACACTAAAAGCATGTGTAAAATAATGAATTTTGCTTGAACCCCATAGGTAGAGGAGGATCACGGAAGTCTGGATCTGTGGCCATTCCTATATTTATTGGGCTGGAAGAGAGCAAGAGAAGGTAGGGGAAAACAGCTGTACCAGGATGTGAAACAGTGTAGGTTGGTCTGGCATGGTATACGGGGATGAGATGGGCAAACTGCTTCCCACCTTGAAGGAGCTCAAGGGACTCTTCCCAGTCCAGACTTATTTGTTATACATCTAAGGGGCAACGACCTTGCAGGCAAGCCATGGGTAGACACATTCTTACAGATAAAAGGATCTAGGAACTATATGACAGTGGTGGCCTCAGGTATGCCTTGCCTGGTCGGATGTGATACCAAGGAGGGTGTGGAGGCAGGAGCACAGCCATAGAGCAGTCGAGAGGGCCAGGAGAAAGATGAATAGAAGGGTAGGGACATTGGTAAGGCAGATGGAGGACAGGTGATACTAGCGGGGTAGAGGAATGGGTAGAACACTTTACAGGCTAAATGGTGTGACATGTCGGACCTAGCCATAGACATGTTCAATACAGAAACAATGGGCTTTATAGAAGCATGGAGAAAAACTTGCAAAATGGAAAATAAAAAAAAGAGAAGGAGTAAAAGGATCTTCCCTGATGTAAAGGAGATAATACCCTAAGTGTGGGAAGCCAACTGTTCAATGCAAGCTTGAGACTGGCTAGTGGGGATAAAGGGAGAGGAGGGGATGGGGAAGAAAAAGGAATAACACAAGAAAAGGAAGAAGATGAAGGGAGAAAGCGGTCTTCGTTTTCACCGTTACCTAACGTAAAAGGAGAAGAAGAAGGCACTTTGGTTTTCACCTGGGAGAGAAAAGAGGAAGAAGAAGGGATAATCAGAGATTGATATATGGATGGAAATAAATGAAATTCTGAAAATTTGATAATAAGAAATGAGAATGGAATATGGAATTATGAAGTATAAATAAATTCATTGCCAATCTGAGCAGAACAACAAACAATGGTCTCTGTCTTTTGTGAGGGAAAAGGGGAATCCTAGACAATGGAGTTTGCCCTTTAAGGGCAGACCAGGTTGTCCTGGTACACCCTTCCCTCCTTCATAGAATGGTTGTGCTCCAGGAGGAGGAAGAAGGAAGGGCAGCTAATGGAGGTACATAAGGGATAGCAAAGGGGCCTCAGCCAGTTTTGCTGGAGTTTTGATCCTCCCACCCACCCTACTAGCAGAGCAAGAGGGGAAGACAGTCAAGATGAGACTGTATGGTGGGGTCTGTCAAGGTGGATGACAGACATGTCCGGTTGGACAGTTTGGACTGCCAAAGGTGGATGGCAGATGATAATATGGTTATGGACTGCCAAAGGTGGATGGCTGGAGAAAAAGGAGGAAAAGGGTGGAGGAGGGAAGGGAAGAAAAAGGAATAACACAAGAAGATGAAGAAGATGAAGGAGAAAGCAGTCTCGGTTTTCACCGTTACCTAATGGAAGAGGAGAAGAAGAAGGCACCCAGGTTTTCACCTGGGAGAGAAAAGAAAAGAAGGAGGGATAATCAGAGATTGATATATGGATGGAAATAAATGAAATTCTGA
Organism: Neoceratodus forsteri; assembly: GCA_016271365.2. Classification (NCBI taxonomy): domain Eukaryota; kingdom Metazoa; phylum Chordata; order Ceratodontiformes; family Ceratodontidae; genus Neoceratodus; species Neoceratodus forsteri. The sequence goes on from CM057451.1 coordinate 425,796,791, forward strand.
AAATATGATAATAAGAAATGAGAATGGAATATGGAATTATGAAGTATAAATAAATTAATTGCCAATCTGAGCACAACAACAAACAATGGTCTCTGTCTTTTCTGAGGAAAAGGGGAATCCTGGACAAGGGAGCATATTCCAGAGGGTTGATGTTCTTATTGCATAGAAATATTTTTTTTATTCATTTTAAATCAATCTATTTTTAATTGTAGTGCGACCCTAGTTTCTATTTGGTCACTTTTATATTCTGTTTTCAGTTATGTCATTAAGTAGTCATCATTAAGAATATCAGAATATAGTAACATATCACCTCTGTGTCTTCTTACCTCTAGACTATATTAAGCCCATCAAATCTAATCTTTCTTGAAATGTTAAATTTTCGAATGAGTATATTGACTTAGTACATATTCATTGAACTTTCTCAAGTTTACTTATACTTGTATTTTAAACACGGACTCCATAACTGACTACCAAAATCTTGTATTGATTTGACATATGACATGCATAATGGAATGAGAACATCCACCTGCCTACTTTTAATATTTATTTTTATTGCAATGATCGTTCTATTTGTTTTGGTACTTACAGAGTTACATTGCTCTTTAAAGAATAAATTATTATCTATTTGTATCCCAAGGTCTTTTTCATTTTCCTTCTGTGCCATAGTGATACCTTCTATGGAATAATGATATTTTGATTTTTCTTACCCATATGTATAATACAACATTTTGTTTATTTAATTTCATACCCTATCTTTTTGTCCATTCTAGTATAATGTTAATATCTGCTTATATTGATAATATTTGTTCCATGGAACTACAGGGCCATATAGCTTTGTATCGTCAGTATATTTTGTAATATTATTGGTTATACCTTCCTCCAGATCAGCAATAAACATTTGGAAGATAAGTGGACCCATTACGAGCTTTGAGGTACAATGCTTGTAACTGCTCTTTCCTCTGTGTAATAATTCTAATGTATACTGACTGAAACCTATCTGTTAACCAATTTACTATCCAATTAATAAATTCCTATCTACTTTATATTTATCAAGTTTTTCTGCTATTGCCTGATGCGTACCTTATCGAAAGCTTTACTAAAATCAAAAGAACAATGTCAACAGGAGTTCCTTGATCCAATAATTTGCTTACCTTATTATAAAATATATCAAATTGGTTGTGCATGAGCACCCTTATTTGAACACATGTTGCTTATTATCAAATAATTTGTTTTCTTTAAATTTTTCTACAATTCTATTTTTATTAAAGTTTCCTGAATTTACATGGAATGAAGGTTAAACTAACAGGTCTGTAATTACAGAGATTTGCTTTATTTCCACTCTTAAAGACAGGGGTTACTCACAATTTTTTCCAGTCTTTTGGGATTATAGCAGAATTCAGTGAATTTTCATACATTATTTTCAGAGTATAGGAAATATGAGATTTTATTATTTTTAACATTTATGGGGTAATATTATCTAGTCCTAGTGCACTATGTTCTCTTAATTTATTTATTGTTCAATTTCTTCCTTTGTGATAATGTGTTTCCTATAGAAGAGTCTACAGTTTGTGTAGAATGTGTTGTTGCTTGCTTGGAATAAATAGAACAAAATATAATTCATAAATTCATTAAGATATTAACGATACGTGAGCTCACTTACACATTCTACATTTATATTGATTGTACTTAATTCCTCATGTCCTTTTTAGTGAATTTATACATCTAAATAATTATTTATGATTGTTTTTGTTGCATTTTTGCTAAGTTAAGCTTCAAAATTTTGTTTGCTTTATTTATTCTGTTTCTGCATTTACATTGTGCTATTTTAAATTTTGACCAATTTAGCTCTGTCTTATTTTTTGAGTAAATACCGTAAGCCTTATTTTTCTTTTTTATTACTTTTAAAACCTTTTGTTCAACCACTTTAGTTTACACCCTTTGATGCCATATTTACTTATGCTCTTTACATGTTTTTCTATTGTGCTATGTATTATTGTTTTAATGAACATCCATGCTTTATCAACTGATTTTCCCTCAAGTTTTTTCATCCAGTTAATATTATTAAGATCACTATTAATTCCTTCTTTATTTGCAGTATTACGAAGAAAAACTTTTGTATCCAGATGTTTTCTTCTATATTTTGTTGTATAGTAAAATATACTGTTAAATGATCGCTGTTCTCAATTGGTGCCATTAGTGAGTAACTGGAGACATTAACATCTTCTGATGTGATAACTAGATCCAGAATATTTTCTAATCTTATCAGTTTCAGTACATTTTGTGTTTGACTGTTTTCTACACATATCTCAAAGAAGGCTTTACTTTAACTATTATTTGCAATTTTAGTCCCCAGTCAATATCTGAATAATTGAAATCTCATTTTAAGATGACTGGCCCCATGTGTGATGCAGTAATTACGTCTTCCATGAGAGCATTGTTATCAACTTCTGTTGTCTTTGGTGGTCTGTAACAAAGGCCTAGTATATTTTTTTCTACATGCATTATTTATGATCTGAATCCAAACAGTTTCTGTATTTTTTCTATTACTTTTGATATTGTTTGTTATATCTGTATAACTTAGTGAAGTTTTTATATAAATTGCAATTCCCCAACCCCTTTTATTCTCCCTATCTCATTTAATAATGTTATAACCTGGGACATGCATTCCCCAATGTTCTTTGTTATCTAACCAAGTCTCTATAAGCAGTGCTTTATCAATTTTTCTGATACTAATAACACTTGGAATTCATGAAATTTGTTCTTCAGACTACATACATTGCTAAGGATACATTTTAGACTTTCTTTCATACAGGTTGATGGTTTTGCGTTGTTTTATTTCCTATTTTAATCCAGTGATCTGTGGTACCAGATCATGGGTCAAATATTCAAAACTGTGCTCTGGGGCTAGCAGGCAAATGTAGCCCAGAGCAAAAAGCAACTATATTCAAAGGAATAGCCCAGAGCAAAAATCAGCTGAAAATAGCAAGCAAGGAAGCCGAGCAAACAGGGCCAGGAGTGCAAGGCAAAAATAGCTCAGAATAAGACAACACTGAATATAGCAACAGGAAAGTGCACACTGCCACTGCAGCCCATTAGACCTTGAAGAAAGCCAGTGTTGCTGGTGAAGAGCATTGTGTGCAACTGCAGAGATGTCTCACATCTACTGCAGACAACAATGTAAGCCACACACTGCAGAAGTGTGCTATGCTGACATGAGGTTTGCCCATGCTAAGCTGATTACACAGTGCTAATGCATTAGTCCAGTGCAGGCTGATTAGCCGGGGCAAATTGGAGCTATATTCAAAGCTCCTATGCAAATGAGCCTACTTAGGAAATCTGTCGACAAACAGGTACATTTGCATCTCATTAACTGTTGCTCAGCATACATTACACAGAGTTTGTCCGGTGCTACTGCATGGAGCACACATCACCACCTATTCATCAGAATGGTAGTACAGGCTGAATGCAGAAGGCCAAGGCATGTCCACAGCATCCCCTGTTGGTCGGCAGAAGTACAGGCTGGAAGCAGCAGGAACTGTGTGCTGGCAGGCACAAACAGAGCAGACATCCTTCCCATGCAGCACTGCAAGCTGTACAACACAAGGTACATAAATAGGGGAGAGACACAGGAGAGTGTGATAAGTATGTGACACATAGCTAGATATACAACTGACACACACACACGGTACATATATAGGGAGAGAGAAACACAGGAGAGAGTGATAACTATGTGACACATAGTTAGATATACAACTGATACACACACACACACACACACACACACACACACACACACACACACATCTCTCTCTCTCTCTCTCTCTCTCTATATATATATATATATATATATTGTAATTGTAGGTAATTACCACTATAGATGGGAGTTGAGAGCCATTACATGTTAAACCCAAAGTTTTGCACCTTAATAACTTTGCAACTGTTTGATGGATTTGTCTGAAATTTGGAATACATGATCAAGACCCATATGCCTTGGGATCTGCCAAGTTTTGTACTGGTTGGATACACAGCTGTGGGTTATTAAGCATGATCTTGGCAGCGTTTACACTTTTTCTGGAATTCTATGGTCAGTATTCAACAGGGCACACAGTTTGTGTGACTGGCCCAAAATCTTCAGGAAACATGTGGCTGTGGTCCCCAATGTGCCTTTTGAAGATTTCATGAAAAATATTAAATGGTTCAAAAGTTATTCAAAAACAATTTCCCATTATAAGTCAATGGGAACAGTTAACAAAAAGTTCAACAGTGTGGCAAATGCACTTTTACTGTCACAAATGGCCCTTTTACTGTCACAAATCCGCCATTTTGTTTTCAGTTAGTGATCAGAAAATGCTTGGCATTTAAAATTGAGACCCTCTAGCAACCTAATTCTTTTTGTATTCACCTAGTCGGGCCCTGAGGATGCTAGCCATGTCTTTATTTTGGGTAAAAACACCCCAGAAATTTCAGATTTCTGGAAAAAGTACTTTGCAAAGTAGTGTCGCGCTCACGTAAAGTGATGCAAATTTTTGCAAGCTTTCGCAAATCACGGCACTACTTTTTGCCACACTATGCCCAAAATAACAGTAATTTTGGCACCAGTAAAAGAACAGTTTGGAGTTTTGAGCTGAAATTTTGAGGGAATGCAGCCGACATTTCACAGATGTGCCTTTCAGTCTTTTGTTGAAAGAATATTACACAGCAGCAAAGTTACAGTACTCCAAAGCTGACGTTTTTCCCATAGGATAACATTACAGCATATGACATTGCAGCAATCGTTTGGCGCCCTGCTGCAAAATAACGGTTTGGTCTTTTGGGCTGAAATTTGCAGGGAACACAGTCAACATCCCACAGACATGCCTTTCAGTGGTTTGATGAAAAATATTACAGGGAGGCAAAGTTATGGCAGTCTGAACTTCTGTTTTTTCCATAGGATAACATTATGGCATTCGTCGCGCCTTTCAGGGCCCGTATCTCAAAAACGGTGCGAGATACAGACTTTTGTCAAAAACCTTAGCCCCACCATGGGGCCTAAATATAAAACTAGCCAGGAAAGTGATAATTCATATGACTTTAATTTTTTTTCTATGTTGTACGGTTACTGAGATATAAGCAATTTACTATTCCAAGTCCTCATTTTTGTGTTCGAGAGTCATTATTTTGCATACATTCTTTATACTCACTGTCTTTCTCTATACAGTTTTTGGGGAAAACCAGCCTGTGCACTTACTTACTGTTACCATTACCATTTCTGCTTGCGGTTCCATACCCGTTTCACTTACTGTTCACGTTTACACCACCATGTCGTTACCCTTTATGTTTTCATTTGGGTTGCATTTCGCTTGTTTTAACATTTCTGTCTACAGTACTATTTCTCTTTCTGTTTCACTTTAGTCACCATGCACATTACGATTTACATTTGTGGGCACAACATTACTATGTGACAAGACATCATGTGGCGAGGTGGGCCTACAGGGCCTCGCTCCTCCTCGCCATGCATACATTCACTATTTCTCATTATCATTCTCAAAGAAGGAATTAGAGGCAAAAACTCCATTTAATGCATCAGTTAGGTTGTTCATCAGCGACAGTGAGAAATTCAATGTTAGGTTGAAATCTTTTGTATTCTCTTTCAGTTATCCCCAACTGGAATTGGGGTACATTAAGTCATCGGTCCTAACTGTCACCCCATTCTCCTATTCTCAGCTTCTTTCCATATGTGATGGGGAGACAGTTAGGGCCTCACGACCCCAGTGAGCACCCGATTCCAGTTGGGAGGGTGGGCTGAGGGTGCAAAGGGGTTTCAATCCTAACATCGAATTTCCTCACTTTTGTCGCTGTGGAACAACCCTAACCGATGCATTAAATGGAGTTTTTGCCTCTAATATATATATATATATTTAGACAACATATGTTTGGGAATAAATTATGGATAAAAGTAGTATCTGAGACAGGTCATGGAGATATCACTATGGCCATGAAGATATCATTGATATCTCCATGTTCTATATGTCATAGTGATATCTCCACGTCCTATCACGTCATTGAATTGAAACTGGAAAGTCTGTCACTGTACATTGCCCCGTCTCCTCTGTTTAAAACTTGTCCGCCTCCCAAACCCCCCACACACACACACTCATTTCTTATTTGTTGATCTCACTAATTATTTTTTCTAAAATGTGATTCTGAGTTGATCCGCCACTGTAGTCAGCAATGACATTACTACTTCTCTAAGCGATGCGAAGATCACTTAGGACATTACAGTAGTTAATAATAAAGAGTTTCTGCATCATTTAGTTGTAAACAGTGTGGTTCTGTTTTGGAGAGAATGAAGATTATAAACAGAAGAGAGGGTCGGCAGTGTCACAGAAGCAGGAGCAAGGCGAAGCCGCAAGTTGCTGATAGCATCCAACGCCGTGAGTCCCTCCTGCTTCTATGACACTGCCGACTCACACTCTGTCTTCTGAACATAGTTGGCAATTTCACAAAGTAAAACAGAATTGCACAGTTTTTAACTAAATGGGTGCAGAACTTTTATTATAAACTACTGTAATGTCCTAAGGGTCGATCTTCACACCACTGGTCACGCTACTTGGAAGGGGAAAGTGAAAGTAATATGTTCCGCTGACTATCACAGTGGCAGGATCAACCAGATAAGTGCTTAAATTACATTTTAGAAAAAATAATTGGCAGGATAAACCAAATAACATTATTTATATTCTGAAACTGGTAGAATCTACCATATATATGTTTTATTTTTGAGAACATTATCCCTTGTGTTCTGGGTTGTGGGTGTGTTTTGATTTGTGTTCAGGGAGGGTTCCATTACAATTCAGCCCAAACATATGTTTGTATAAACAGAATATGACATGGCCTGAGTGAAGATATCATATTTATCTTCACTGAGGCCACAACATCAAGATATCTCACTCGTGGCTTCGCCACTCGTGAGATATCATGATATCGTTAGTCTCGTGAAGATAAATATGATATCTTCACTTAGGCCATGTCATATCCCCTATATATATATATATACACACATATATATATATATATATATATATATAGAGAGAGAGAGAGAGAGAGATAGTCACACACATGTCCACTGGCCATATGTACCCTTGTAGATGCCTCCCCAGCAACATTGGCAGCCTACAGCAGCTGTTGGTGGAACACAGTGGGTGGACCCACGAATGCATGGGACAAGCATAAGGCATGCCTGGTGATGGTGGATGGACATATGCTGTAGGCTACATAGGCTGTGCAGCATATCCATAAATTAGGGACCTGGGCAGACTCGCTGGGCAGGCAGTCCACCCTGCTGTCATGGTCCCTGTTGCCCTGTGTGCCTGTTACACACCCTGGCAGCCTAGTGGTCCACCCAACACATTACCTGACCTCCTTACCATGTTAAATACAGCATTTATCCTGGTAGTCTAGTGGTCCCCTCACCCCAGCATGTTTCCTGACCCCCATTACATGTTTAATATTGTATTTATCCTGGCAGTCTAGTGGTCCCCTCCACCCCCAGCATGTTTCCTGACCCTGATCCCCATAATATAACATATTTCCCCGGTAGTCTAGTGGTCCCCCACCTGGCAGTGCCACCCTGCACATACCACCCGACTGCCAGCGAATTGAGCTGGAGACTGGCTCAGCCCTCCACACCACCATGGCCGGCCACCGACTGAGGAATGAATGAGCTGTACTGTATTCATTACAGCATTACTGCATTGAGGATCAGGGTCAGGAAACATGCTGGAGGGTGATGGGCACCACTAGACTACCAGGGTAATTAAGAATTTCTACAGGAATGGGGGTCCGATATATGCTGGGAGTGGACCACTAGACTACACAGGTAATTAAGAATTCTACAGAAACGGGGGTCAGGAGACATGCTGGAAGGGAGACCACTAGACTACCGTGAGATGGGGCTTTTCTACTGGAATGATGGTCAGGATATGTGCTGGAGGGGACCATTAGACTACCAGGATAATTAAGAATTCTACAGGGTACAGGGGTCCGGATATGTGCTGGGAGGGGAACCACTAGACTACCAGGGAGATGAGGCTTTGTATGGGGCATGGAGTTTGGGATACATGCTGGGAGGGTACTGCTGCTAATGGCGCTGCATTAAAGCAGCTTTTCTTCAGTGGTAACTAGCGCCATGCCACAGGTCATGCTAATGCCTGTAGTGCAGTGCTCTGCTTTTGAATATGCCAGTGTGCTGGCATTCAGGTCCCCCTCTGCCCCTCCCCTGCATTAATTTTGGTTTAGTATTGGTGCTAACACCTAGTGCTGGTGCTAATGGTGCTTTTCAATATTGCAGTCAGGCACAAGGTGATGCAAGTTCAGTGCAACAGTTGTGCCCGGCACTGGGCTCTGAATATCTGACCCCATGCATGTAAAATTTCAGGCAAATCAATCAAACGGTTGCAAAGTTATTTAAGTGCCAAATTTGAGGTTTAACATAGAAGTATGCAACCTAACTATAGGGCACTACTGTGCCCTATAACATATATATATATAGATATATATATATATATATATATATATATATATATATATATATATATATATATATACATATATTTGCTTGAAATTTTACATAAATATATATCTATATATGTATATGTATATGTGTATATATATATATATATATATATACACTGTATATGTAAAAACGCCTACTTTCAGCCTAGTGTTTTAAACAAACCCTTTGAGCCACAATTCTTCATGAGTACAAAAAGTTCCACAGAAGCAGAAGCTAAAACAACTTTATTTTATGACCTGACCAAATAATTTCAGTTCTTTCAAATTTTATTTATTTATTTGTAAAGATTCACCAGGAAAGACATACAAAGCTGCACTAGCTCATTTCCAGACGCGTCCTAGTGGAAAGGTGAACATGGGATACATTCAGAATAAGAGTATGATAAACAAGAGCAAAAATAAACATGACAAATTATACATGAGAGAAAATAAAGCACGAGGGCAATTTGCAGCTAATAAACAATTATAATGACATAAACTGAAATTCACTAATGCTAAGGACAAAATATATTCACTGCATGATTAAGGACAGAAGCTGTGATATTCAGGGGCAGAACCACACAATTGAGTAAACAACATGAAGCCCAGTTAGCCAGTACATTGGGAAGAATCTGACTAAGGAGGTGGAGGAATTGGAGGAGAGTGATATAGAATAAACAAGCATTTGTCAATGCGAACGTTTGCTTGCAGTAGTGTTTATGTATGGTGCTTTACCTAATGCCCTGTGTGATTGCTGGTATTTGCACAATAAATTGTCAGCATGACCTTTTGTTACCCCCATTGTGCGCTGCATAGGCGGGAAACACGTTTTGGGCAGGATGTGAAAATGACAGCTGTACTGCTCATAAGGAAGTGTATTAAAATGCCAATGTTGAAAATCTGGAGTGGAAATATTGAAAAATTCCGCAAACCTACGAGCGTGCGTGGGAACACAATGCAGTGCACGCTCGTAAAACAGTAATTTTAGGAATTTTTCGCCAAACGTTCAACATTGCCATTTTAAAACCTCTGCTAATGAACAGTGTCACTGTGATTTTCTTACTGTGTCTCATACATTGATTTAGCACTGACTGCACCATTGTGCACTACATGTCTGGAAGACATTTTGGGCAGGATGTGAAAATGACAGCTGTACTGCTCATAAGGAAGTGTGGTAAAATGCCAATGCTGAAAATCTGGAGTGGAAATATTGAAAATTCGCAAAACCTACGAGCGCATGCGGAACTGTGCAGTGCACGCCGTAGTAAAACAGTAATTTTGTGAATTTTTTCACCAAATGTTCAACATAGCCATTTTAAGATCTCTGCTCATGAACAGTGACACTGTGATTTTCTTTAATGTATCCCATACACTGAGTTAGCACACCGACTGTGCCATTGGCGCTACATGGGTGGAAATATGTTTTGGGCAAGATGTGAAAATGACAACTGCAGTGCTCATAAGGAGGTGTGGTGAAATGGCAATGTTGAAAATCTGGAGTGAAAATATTGAAAATTCGCAAACTTACGAGCGCATGTGAGAACTGGCGCAACGCAGAGTCATAAAATAGTCATTTTTAGGAATTTTTCACCAAATTTTCAGCACAGCCATTTTAAGACCTCTGCTCATGATCAGTGTCACTGTGATTTTCTTAATGTGTCCCATACATTAAGTTTGCACACCGACTGGCATGACAGGCGCTACGATGAGCAGAAGCACATTTTGTGCAGGATGTGAAAATGACAGCTGTACTGCTCATGAGGAGATGTGGTAAAATGGCAAGTGTTGAAAATCTGGAGTGCAAATATTGAAATTACAAGCGTCTGAGGCGTGCGTGGGAACTGCATAGCATGCTAAATAAAACAGTCATTTTAGAATTTTCACCAAATTTTCAACATAGCCATTTTAGGACCTCTGCTCATGAACAGTGTTGCTGTGATTTTCTTAATGTTTCCATACATTGATTTTGCACAACCGACTGCTCCATTGTGCGCTACATGGGTGGAAACACGTTTTGGGTGAGATGTGAAAAATGACAGCTGTACAGCCTCATAAGAAGGTGTGATAAAATGTCAATGTTGAAAATCTGAAGTAAAAATATTGAAAATTCGCGAACTTACGAGCCTGCGTAGGAACTGCTAGCATGCGCTTCTAGAACAGTCATTTTGGAATTTTCGCAAATTTTCAACATGGGTTTTTGGACCCCTTCTCATGAATGATGTCACTGTCATGGCATTATTCAAGGCTAAAGGGTGATTTCGCACAGTGACTCGCAGTGCCTGTGAAATCACCCTTGCGAACGAATAACACCATGACAGTGATTCATGAGAAGGGTCCCAAAACCCCATGTTGAAAATTTGGTGCAAAATTCCAAAATGACTGAGATATGCAAAGTTGAAACCCCCTATCTAGCCCATTATACAGCTTACTGGCATTTCCTCAGTTCAGCGGTCACCTTTGAAGAGTGCAGATGTGTTCCGGTCCACGAAGATCGTCGCGCCGGAGTCAGAGGTAAGTATGGGGTGAGGGGTGTGGGGAGGCTGAGTGCACAGTGGGTGGAGTGCGGGTTGTGGGAGCTGGGAGATCGCGCGGCAGGACTGTTTTTATTTACAGGTTTAACAAAAAAAACGACATGGGACGTTTGCCATGCTGGGCTGGGCTCCCAGCGTGGCAGAAGATGGATTGGGGGCGTGGAGCCAATGGGGATTGGGCACCCCTGTCAGCAAAACAAACCGAACATTTTCCATGCTGGGTGGGCTCCAGCGTGGCAGCAGAGATGGCTTGGGGGCCGTGTAGCTGGCGGAGTTAGGCACCCCATCGGCAAACAATGTTTGCGCGCTGAAGTGGAGCTCTCAGCGTGGCACCAAAGCTTTGGGGTGGCATGACGACGCGGGGGGCAGCGCGTGATGCAGGGGGGTGGTGATGATGGGTGCTCTGTATGGCAGCCAGGCTTTCCTTGAAGCAGAGGAACACTGCTGTCTTACAGAGCTCCTGCACCCATTGGTGCAGGACTGCCATGCTTGCTCAAGGGAGCAGTGCATTGGATGGGAGGCACACACTCCGAGAGTACCCTTTCCCCAAAGCGTTCCTTGGCGATGAGGGCAAGTGAACGTAAAAGGAAAAGAAGAAAACATAGGAAAGAGGGTAAGGGATGAGGCGGGAGAAGGTAAAGAATTAAAAGAAATGAGTAATAGGGAAGGCATGTGTTCAAGAGCAGGAGCAGGAAAGGGACATGTGGTTATGGAAAGATAGGACAGTGAATTAGAGGATGGAGCAGACTGGATATTTAACTCATTTGCTCCCAGTGGCCATTTTGGGGCCATTCCAGCAATGGATGGTTCTGATGCCATATGGCATCCATGGAACAAATGACTTAAAGAGATGGAGTTCCAGATATTTAGATATGGTACTAGAAGGTAACCCATCCTGAAGTTGAAGTATGGGCAGGGAGGACAAGAGTCCTATAAGGGAGTTATAGAGGGTATATGTGGGAGAAGGGGGTAGAGATGAGGGCAGTTAGGTATGGTAGAAGGAGCCATGCCAGAACTTCCCAACTAATAAGGCACAATGAGCATGGTGTCTATCCCCAAAAGGAGGGAAGGAGAGCAGAGTAAAGGTCACATTGATGTATACATTGGGGACAGTTTAGGGCAAAGCAACAGAAGGAATTGCAGAGGGCATCCAGTCTGGAGAGGGTGAACTTGGAGCAACACTGTAAACTGTGTCTCCAAAGTCAAAGATTGGGAGGATCATCTTCTGGATGATCACACGGGGCTTGAAGGGGAAGCAGCCATGGTGTCTGTAGAGAGCACCATGTTTGGGATGCAGTTTTTATGATAGCATCCACATGACCAGCAAAATCTAAATTCTGGTCTAGCCATATCCTGAGATATTTAAAACTGGAAACATCCTGCAAAGTGGATGCCTCAAGGTTGTGCAAGGTTGGGAGGCCATAAGTCTGGCTAGCTACCTGGTGCCAAAAGTCATGGAGACCATCTTTTGGCATTGAGGGACAGTTGATTTGTAAGAAACCAGCTCTGGACATTATTGAAATCAAACTGGAGGCTGGTTGCCACATCAGAGAGGTGGTACCAGAGGTATAAAAGACAGTATCATCAGTGTACATGTGGATATCAGCTGCTGAGCAGGCAGCAGGTATGTCATTCAGAAAATGGAGAAAATAATTGGTCCAAGCACTGAACCTTGAGGGACATTGGTGTTGAAGAGAATGGAGGGAGATGGAGTCACCAATCCTGACCGATTGGGACCTACCCAAGAGGTAGGAACAAAACCAATTAGTGGTGGACTCTGAGAGACCAGCCTCCTCAAACAGTATGTTAACAACCTTAATTCTACTATCATATAGTTACATGATAGAGCCGACCTACTGTAACTGCTATTATCAGCTCTCAATTATATTAACTGAGATTCTATTCTTTCAATTTAACCCCACAACAAAGTTGGTCTACTTTCAAATCTGTCATTTCTCACTTAAGGGACTTTCTTCCTGTCAAATTTTAAATTCCCCAATCACAAGCAGTTACCCAAATAGATAAATCATTCCATATAAAAGGCTAAAGAGCGAAAAAATATAATATTTTCCCTAAAAATAAGACTGCAGCTAACTAGACTCTTATAAAATAATCCAAAAGAAATGTAAATCCACCATTAAAAAGCCAAATCAAGATGGGAATATAATCTTGCCAGTAATGCTAACAAAACAAATAGTAAACATTTTTACTCATACATTAACTCTCTAAAAATCTGTGTGCCTAGTTGGCCCTTCATGTTTGAAAAATCAGCTAGTTCATGATCCTAAGACTATGACAGACTTATTTAACAAGGAATTTTGCAATATTTTACACATACTATCAGTACATACCCTGTCCCACCAAGCAAGATCATGACCCTCATACTTGTTTTTGGAAGAAGTTCTAAAAAAGTTGCTTGCACTTAAAGGTAAATATTGTCCAGGTCCTGACAATCTGGCTGGACATCTACTGTTTTATTGGCAGACAGTATTGCCCTCCCTTAAAAATAATTTGGAATGCTTTTGGCATATGTCCCAATGAATGGAAAGATGCAAATGTTGTTCCAATTCATAAAAAGAGCCCCAAAATAACTTGGAGAATTACAGGCCCATAAATCTGACCTCTGTATGCAAGATCCTAAAGAGTCTCATCAAAAACAGTATTTCCCACACTTGATGCTTATGACCTGGAGCATAGAAACATAGAAACATAGAATTTGAGGCAGATATAGGACTGCTTGGACCACCCAGTCTGCCCATTTCCCTACCTAATGGATAAGCTGCAGATCCTAGTTAACCAGCAGACTACTTCTTCCTACCCCACCCCTAGAATTGCCTTATGACTGTCCCATGCATGCTTGAATTCCACCACTGTTTTTGACTCCACAACCTCTGTTCCATGCATCCACAACCCTCTCTGTGAAAAAATACTTACTTAAATTACCTCTGAGCCACCCTCCCTCTATCTTCAAATTGTGCCCTTTGTTCTTGCACACCTCTTTTTGAAAGATGCTACCCTCTTGGACTTTGTTGATTCCCTTGAGGTACTTGAAAGTTTCTGTCATGTCCCCATCTCCTCCTTTCCTCGAGGCTATACATATTAAGCTCCTTAAGTCTCTTCATATGTCTTCCAGTGCAGACCCTGCACCATTTTAGTCGCCCTCCTCTGGACAGCTTCCATCCTGTCAATGTCTTTGCGAGATTGGGTCTCCAGAACTGCATACAGTACTCCAGATGGGGTCTGACCAGCTGTCTGTACAGAGGATAATAACTTCCTGTTTTCTACTGGTGATGCCTCTCCTATGCATCCCAGTATCCCCCCAGCCCTCCTTGCTGCCCTCTCACATTGCTTGCCCACCTTTAGGTCATCTGATATGACTACCCCAGGTCCCTTCCCATTTTTTGTTGTTGTTAGTATCTCACCCCCATTGTGTACTCTCCCCTGGGTTTTGTTTCCCAGGTGCATTACTTGCACTTCTTGCATTGAATCTAAGCTGCCATACATTTGACCATTCCTCTAACCTTGCAAGTCCCTTCTCATCCTTTCCACCCCACCTTGTGCATCAACTCTGTTGCAGAGCTTTGTGTCATCTGCAAAGAGACATACTTTTCCTTCCAGTCCCTCTGCAATGTCGGTTATAAAGACATTGAAGAGGACCAGTCTAATACTGAACCTGCGGTGCCCCACTAGTAACCCCCCTTTCTTCAGAGTGGACTCCATTTACTATTACTCTCTGTGTCCTATTTTCCATTCAATTCTTTACCCAGGCTGTCATCTTGGGACCCACTCCCAGGCTGTCTAACTTGTATATTAATCTTTTTTGTGGGACTGAGTCAAATGCCTTGATAAAGTCTAGGTAGGCCATGTCCAGCCCCTCCTGATCTACTACTTTGGTCACCCAGTCAAAGAAATCTATCATATTTGTCTGGCATGACCTTCCGCTGTGAATCCATGCTGCCTTGGGTCCTGTGCCCTTTAGCCTCTAGATACTTGACAATTCTTTCCTTCAGAAGTAATTCCATCATTTTCCCTGCACTGAGGTTAAACTAACAGGTCTGTAGTTCCTGCTTCTGCCATGCACCCACTTTTATGAAGGGAATCACATCTGCCCTCCTCCAGTCCTTGGGTACCACCCCATCCTCCCATGATTTGTTAAAGAGGGTAGTCAGTGGTGTCACTAGTTCTACCCTTAGTTCTTTTAGAATTCTGGGATGAATCCATCAGGCCCCATTGCTTTGTCCACCTTCAGTTTTAAGATTTCTTTCAGAACCTTTCTTCTGTAAATGGGTTGGTATCAATTTCTGTATCCAGAGTGTTTCTACTGTTTGTTTTAGGTACCTCCCCTCTTCCTTTGTAAATACTGAGCAAAAATGTTTGTTTAGTATCTCTACCTTTTCACAGTCACCCTCTGCCCACCCTCCCTCCCTTTATTAAGCCTCACTATCCCTCCTTGGTCTTCCTTTGCTCCCTGATGTACCTATAAAGGTTTATCCCCTTCTTAACTGAGTTGGCTATATTTTCCTCAGTTTGGGCCTTTGCTGTTCTGACTGCCTTCCCAGCTTCCTTTTGCTTTAACTGATACAGTTCTCTGTCCTGCTCCTTCTGTGATTCCTTGTACTTCCTGAATGCTTTCTTTTCTCTTGAACCTTCACTGCCACTTCCTTTGAGAACCATAGTGGTTTCTTACATAGTTTTGTTTTATTTGCTTCACACAAGGCTTGTTACCTCTGTGATGGCAGTTTTATTATTCTCCATTATTCTTCCACCCCTCCTTCCTGCCCATTTGCTAGTGCATTCCTTAGGCACTCACCCATTTTAGCAAAAGTCAGCCCTCCTAAAGTCCAGTACTTTTGCCTTTGTGTGGCTTGACTCCATTGCTGTGTTTATTGTGAATCATACTGTTCGATGGTAGCTAGTTCCCAGATGGCTACCAGTTCTACATCTGTGATCCTCTCTTCATCTCCATTTGAGAGAACCAGGTCTAAGATTGCTTCCTCTCAAGTGGTCTCCAATACTAGTTGTCTAAGGCATGCCCCTGTAGGGCATCTAGAATAACCCACTCTTGAAGTGGCTGCTGCAACTGCACTCCAGTTAACATCTGACATATTCAGATCACCCATCAGCAATATCTCCCTTTTCTACCATTCTAAGTATATTTTCTATCATTTCCTTGTCCATTTCCTCCCCAGAGAAGGAGGTCTGTAAACAACCCCTGTGCGGATTGTGGTGCCATTGCGGTCTCAGATTTACCCTCAGTGCTTCTTCTCCTCCCTGTTTTCCCTTTTGTTCTGTTGCTTTGATTCCTTCCCTTATGTAAGAGCTACTCCTCCTCCTCTTTTACCCTCCCTGTCCCTCCTGTAGATAGTGTATCCTGGTATGTTTACGTCCCAGTCATGGTTTTGTGTGTACCATGTTTCTGTGACTGCCACAATATCCAGATGTTCCTCCTCCATCAAGGCCACTAATTCAGGAAGCTTGTTACTCAGACTACGGGCATTGGTACTCATTGCTCTCCATTTTTGATGGCTTTACCTTCTGTTGTAGCATCTTCCACTGACCTTTCTACCTTGGTCTTTTCTCATTTAGTACCCTGTTTTGTAGGGAGAGGCTGGGATTTTCCTGCTGCTTCTGCTGTTTCAAAAGTGGAAGAAGTTGCCTTACGAATCTGCTGTGTTTGTATGAACACATCAGCTCTCTTCTTGACAGTAGAACATCTTGCAACATCATATTCATTGATTTTAGTAAGGCATTTGATGCCATGCCTCATTGGGCTCTTGTCAGTAAACTTCAAAAACTTAACATTAGTAATTACTTTATAAATTGGATTAGTAATTGGCTACAAGATAGGACCAGAAAGTAGTCATTAACGGCTCCTTATCTAACCTGGAAAAAGTATCTAGCAGGGTATTTCAGACATTCATAGCCGATTTGACAAAGACTGCATTTCCATCACCACTAAATATGCTGACGATGTCAAAATCTACTAGAAGCCACAATTATTCAACATGACCTTGGCATTATCTCTGCTTCAGTAAATACATGGGGGATGAAATTGAATACATCAAAATGTAAAGTAATGTATCTAGGACACTGGAATTTAAATCATCCTTATGCACTTGCAGGTTTGTTACTTAACACTACCTCTGACAAGAAGGATCTAGGTATTACTATTTCACATGACTTGTCCCACAGAAAACACCTACAAGGAGTCATCATTACATCTAATAGAGTTGTTTGGTCCATATTCAATAATATCACATCTAGGAAATCTGAGGTGTTCATGACTCTTTTACTGCATATGCTAGGCCGCACCTGGAATATGCCTCCCAGCTTTGGTGCCCTTATAAAAATTAGATGGTATCTCACTTGAAAAAGTTCAAAGAAATTTCACAAAACACATCTCTGGGCTAAAATCTGAAACATGTGAAAAGAGATTGAAAACATTAAACCCGATGCCTCTCACCACCCTCCATCTTAGAGGTGACCTTATGTTTCTTTTTGATGTAATCCAGGATCCTTACGTCATGTCTGAATTAGGGCTTGATTTAAAAATGATCCCATGATATCAGAGGTCATCCATTACAACTTGTAGGAAACCATTTAACCACACAAGTCAAAATATTTGTTTACCTAAGAACTATTGGACCTTAGAATAAATTACCTTTGGAAGTAGTCATCAGCGAAACTAAGGCATTTTCAAATATCGACTTGTCAAATTAATTAACGTAGGTTATAATCTTTATTATTACTCACTGGCTTAGTATAAGAGCATTATTGGCTCCAGCCTTCTTGCTCTTCTAACTCACCTTAGTATGAACCTTAGTATGAGAGTGGGCAGCGGTGTCAAAAGCTTTGGCCAAGTCGACAAAGATGGCAAAGATGATATGGCCTTGATCCATGCCAGAGAGAATGGAGTTGGTGAGTCAGAGTAGGGAGGTCGTATTGGAGTGGGCATTGTGGAAACCAGACTGAAAAGGGGTGAAGAAGGATAAGGATTCAAGGAAAGAGGACAGCCAAGCCAGAACAAAGTGCTCTTGCAGTTTTGTAAGGATTGGGAAAAGAGAATTGAGTGGTAGTTACCTGGGTTTGAAGTCTCCCCATAGGAAGGAGGACAACAGTGACAATCTTCCAGGCATCAGGGACAGAACCATGTGTAAAGGAGAGAATCAGAAGGTAAGTGAGTGGGAGAGCAATGGCATGGGCCAAAGAGGTACAGTAGATTTGGGTCAAGCCCATCCGGCTTTTGCCCTTATTAGGTTAAGGGCCAGGGAGTGCTTTTAGGGTATCAGTAGAGGAGACTGAGAGAAGGAGAAACAGTGAGGAGAGGAAGAGGATGCTGAAGGGCTGGAGGAGAAGGAGCTGCCTGGGGAAGAGACACAAAGAAGGCAAAGCACAGGTGGTGAAGAAAGTAATGAATTCATTGGCAATAGAAGGGGGATCAGAAATAGTGATGTCACCCACCTTTAGGGCCAGGGAGGGGATAGGAAGGGGAGGAGAATAGTGCATGGACTGCTTTCCAGAATTTGGAGGGCTGTTAACCTTTTCCTGGAAAGTGGTTGAGAAGTACTCTTTTGGCAAGTCTAAAAATAATAATTATACTATTGCAGGTTGCAAGGCCCATTAGTAATAGAAAGGAGAAACAGTATACTTTCCTCTGTTTTAGATGTCTTAAACCCAGTCCTGCATGAACAGTTCTGAGGATTACACAGTACATGTCCGAGACTCTTCCAGATTCATGGTCTTTTGTTCTCTTAAATATTTTGTAAATAGTTTGTGTCCTTCCAGTGTAAATTTTCAAAGGGCAATAGGTAACTGGCTGCAGCTAAGCAGGAGTCTAAAATATTAACTACCAAATATTTAAATATACATTTAAACAAAATTTGTCAAGAAAGAACCACAGCAGGCATTGGGCCAGACTCTAGAAAGTTATACCTAGTGTAACAACCGTTGAGCCAATTAGAATGGTGCATGTAACAATTCGCCAACACTTGTGACATTGCGATTCTACAATGTGGCCTGTGACATGGCGCAGGCCACTTGTATAAACAACAGTTATGCGGCAGTTGCACCATAGACCGCCTGTGACATGGCACTGGGGGTTTACGGCAGCAGTTGAGCCCCACTCGGCGCGAGCCACAAAGTCCCCACCATCGAGTTCTACAAGAACCCCCAGAGAGAACTTGCAGCATAAGTTACACCTGCATTTAGCTGGTGTAACTTACAGCCTCCCTCCAAGGGTCCTGTAGACCTGGGCCATGTGCCTTCTCCCCATGCCCAGACCTCCTCTCTTGATGCCCCAATGGGCGTCGACACCCCATCCCCATTGGGTACATGACCCCCATACCCCACACATTAACTGCCCCCAGGGCTGCCAACCCCCTGCCCCTGACTCTGTGTTATCCAAGCTCCTCAGGGTGTCCCATACCCCAGCATCCCGAATCCCTGTGCATAACGTGCCCCACAGGACGGTGGTATCATCCCTCACCCTTGCGTTCCCGACCCCAGTCACCAGCCGCATATCGGCATATATCCCTGAGAAGCCCTGATAGTCTAGTGGACCCTCCTGATCAATGTAGAATGATCTAATAACACCCTCAGTTCCCTGGTAGTCTAGTGTACCCCCAAGCATTGTAATATAATATATTAACACCATCATTTACCTGGTAGTCTAATGGCCCTATACCCCACCCAGCCATGCCAGCCACTCTACCCCCCACCATCCCACCAATGACTGGCACAGCCACCTCCCACCTCCATGGCCAGCCACTGCCAGAGTGCTGTAGAGAGCACTCCTGTACAGACGCAACAAATTAATATCTGAGCACATCTTTACAGGAGTGATCTCGGCATTCAAAATCAGTGGCTGACTCCTGAAAAGAGTAGGAAGGTAAACTGTACTGTCTTAACTGAGAGATAAACAACCTGAGAAATAAACTGGTTTCACTAGTGATAGAAAGTGAGAAACTACTATACTACCAAGAAATGGTGGTGTTAATGTATTATATTGCAATGCTTGGGGCTGCACTAGACTACCACTGAACTGGGGGAGTTATTAAAGCATTCTACGCTGATTGATGGGGCACTAGACTACCAGAGCTTCTCAGGATTTGTGCCTCATATGCGACTGGTGACTCAGGGGTCAGGCCCTCATGCGTGGGGCTGGGAATGACAGCACCACCCTGTAGGGTGCATTACACTGGGGATTCAGAGGACTGGGGATATGAAACACCCTTCCGGGCATGTATCATAGGCATGGGGGCCAGTTGAGTGGCACACCCTGCAGGAGCAATTGCAGGGGTATCGGGGCAAGTTGGTGTGGCACATCCTGTGGGGCATTTGCTGGGAGTTTCGGGGGCCACTTGGTGTGCCAGCCCTATGGGGCACATACAGGAGGCTTGGGAGGGCAGGGGTGTGGGCCACCTTGTGGGGTGGCTATTGGCTTACTGGGTGGGGGATGACTTGTGGCCTGCGGCAGTGGGTTATGGAATGTTGGCCAGGTGCGCCCTCTGTGTAGCATATCTAGCCACATGTCGCAGGATTACAGGACTTTGCTGCAGAGTCCTGCCCCTTCTAGAATAGGGAGCAGGTCAATGCCACAGTTGTGGGTGGCGCAAGTTGCGTTCAGTGGCAACTTGTGCCACCCTTCTAAAATAAGGCTCATTAATTTTGCAACAGTGTTTAAAATGAAACAACATTAAATTCATTGTTTACTTCCATCCCAAGAAGAATAAAATCACCATATTAACTCTCCTGTAGCAATAATATCAGCTATAACCTGAAGGCTGTTAAAACCAGGGTGTCCAGTGTTCAACTTTGTTTAGTAGAAAGAAGTTTGTTAAATTTATGAGAGAGGAAATAAAACTACACAGAGAACCCTTCAAAGCAGATGGCTAAAAACAGCCAATGCTAATTGCTGAATATAATATATATATATATATATATATATATATATATATTATACAATACACATATATATATATTCCTTTTGAGTCTAACTGAAAACTAGCTTAAAAGTGTAAAAGTTAATTGGCCACTGAAAATATGCCAAGAATGTATCAACTCTTAGCAACTGCCAATTATTGAATATGCATATGTTCAGCATTTGATCTGAGTGCCAACTGATTTCTTTGTGACCAAACTGTGGCAGTTTTATGCAGAGGTTGGTTTTATGAGCGTCTAACATCACACACCATGTAGTGTCAGAGGAATCAGTGATGTATTATGCCCAACTGATCACAGACATAATAACAAAAATTAATTACAAATATAAAACTTCAAGGAACAAAAACTAAAACTGTAGTTTGAGTCTAAATTTTAAGAAATAGCCTGATGCCTGTATAAAATGTGTTCTTGACAAATTTACTACCTGAATGACAGCGTAAGGATTTACAAGATTTAATAACCAGTGGCAGAATAACGCTTACACCAACAACACAAACAATCTGTACTAAATATTGTTAAATATTTTTTCTTTTTAACTTTATTTTATTTTATCAAAGCCAATGGACATTTAAAAGACAGCAGTTCAGTGCAGAACCAAAGTAGTTAACAGTCAACAATATATAATGTACAAAGTCTACACATAAAAACTGAATCATATACTATGTTGCTTTCATGTATTTACTTCAGATAACAAAGTAGATTGGTATTTGTGGTGCTACACAGAGTGGCATGCAGACATGAAAAAAGTTGATTTGTGACCAGTGGAAAGTCCAGTAATTTAGGGCATTGGAAATGAAAGTTCAATCAATAAGTCAGTATAAGTTCTTTTGTCAGTCTTTATGACACCATAAAACTGCCTATCAGACTCTCCATGTCCTCTTCTTCTGTCTCCACAGCCCTACACAACTTTTTCCCTAACTGCACTTGCTTTTAGCCACCTATCACACTTCTTCATCTTCTTCTTCTATCTCCACAGCACTACACACGTTCCTCTCAGCAATCTGCACTTGTTTTAGCCCCTCTACCCTCCCTCCATCCTTGCACATTAACCTCTACCCACAACCCCTCTTGCACATTATCTGCTATTCCTATCCCCTGACTCACGATTACCTTCCAGTCCCCCCAAGCTCCTTGTCTCTGGTTCTTAGCCCCTGTTCTTCACCTACCCTATCCCTCCTTCTTCTCAGCTCTATTCTCTGCCTGGTTCCTATCCCCATTGCTGGGTTTCGGCATCCTGAAGGGTATAGCCTCCCAGCTTGACTCTTTCTCTCTCCCTTCCCTTGCAGGGTTCTCAGCATCCTGAAGGGGTGTAGCTTCCAACTTGACTCTCTCTCTGTCTCTGTCTCCCATCTCCCTTCTCTCCCCCCTCCTGACCTTCACCCCTACTTCCATTATCTGCCTATCCCTAAGGCTCTCCTCCAGCATCTACATTGCCTGATATCCTCAATTCCCTGTCTCATTCTCCTTCCTGTGGGTTGGTCTCCTCCTAGCACTTATTAACTCAGTTCCCAGCCTGTTACTTCCAACAACTATTAAGGTTGCTCAATCTCCTGGCCCAGTGGCACTGAGGGTTGAGGCATTGGATGCCACACCTCTCTCCACACTGATGACCTGGGTTTGGGAGTGCGCCTGTGCCATCACAGGTTTGGCTGAGGAGGAAGGGATTGAGCATCCATAGGACTGCTCTCCTTCCCAGGGAGGGACTGGGAGCCCATCTCACTGCAGTGGCCCCAGGTGGCAATCAAGGGCACTACAGGTACAGTGTACATGTTTGTGAAGTGAGGCTGACATTGACACATAGTGCCTTAACGTCATGCAAGTCTGCACTTCTCAGGGAAAAGTACAGGAGAAAAATGTCAGGCGACTGAGTCAGCTTGATGGTCACTCTTCAGTAACCAGGGTGGACTGTCGTGGAATCGCACTCTGAAGTGGTTCTGACATAGGCGGGTCCCTACTGTGGGTACGCTGATATGTGCCAGCGGTATGTGAGTGAGCCTACAGGCTGATTGGGGTGGGGCGGCAGCTCGCAGGGAAGCAGGTCGGGCTGCATGAGCATAAATAATGACTTAAAAAAGGTTGCTCCTTCTCAACCTTAACCTCAACTGATTGTAATTTTGCTTCAGCTAGTTGCTACCAAATTATGGTAACTACTTTGACCTGATGTTCTGGAATGTACATTACTGATTGTATGCCAATGTATGTATTAGCTTCATATAATTTCACTTATATGTTAATGATTTTACTACTCTTCCTCCTCTTGTAACCCTTCCCCCAGGACACTTCTGGAAATGAGCTGGCTTCAGCTCATGTTGTCTTTCCTAGTGAAAAATTTTCAAATAAATAAATAAGTAAATAATAATAAATAAACACCAGTCTGATGATACACGAATCTGCAAAGATGTTGCTAAAGAGTGCAGATATCTTATTAACAGTGAAACAGAGAAATGAAGGAGAGTTGGTAACAATATATATAAAATGGAGGGCAGGAGAAAGAAAGGAAAAGAAAAAAGGAGAGGAAGAATAAGAGGGTGGGGGCTGACCTACCTCATGGGATAACATTGGTGCATGTTATTGACTGAAGCATGACCCACTGTCACCAAGGAATTTTGAACACCAGAAATGTATCCTTGAATGTGTAGAGCATCCATTCCAGTGTGTAGATGTCCTGCATTATTGACCTCAGGCCTAAACAGTGGGCAATTTGTTTGTATGCCAAAGGCATGTGATTGCCTTTTGCAGCTCCAACTAGAGAGCAATATAAGTTTCTGAGTTGGGCGTCAGAGCCTGCTTCCTTTCAGTGGATTACTAGAAGGATTAAACATGGTGTAAGCTCGCCTGGCAATGAAAAAAGTGTCTCAACTTCTCAGATGACAGACTCCCAATACAAAAAGTATTTTTAGGCATTCCCCAAAATTTGTGTTTGATTAGCTGGCTGGTAACTGCAGTCCCTCCAACAGTGACCTATCAGTGGGCATATAAATGTTGCCACTACTGCTGGTGTGTGAAAGTAATGATATCTATACTGCCATACGAATTCATGCCAGTATGTGACTGAGGATAGACACCGAGCAGGGACAGCATATCTGTTCCATGTTTCAAAACAATGGGTAGTACCGAGCTCACAGTTTCACTTTCACAGAATTGAACCAGTATCTTCTTTGGAGACTGTTCTAACGCTCTATAAAGGTGCCCTATGAACCGAGACCAAGTATCTCCTTATGAATAAGATATAGTAATGTGGAAAAGATATGCTGGGTTCTCTGGCAGGCTACGATATGCTCCCTGCTGTTCAGATATGTATAATCAAGGCCCTGACTTTTCCACAATTCTGCAGCCATGGGAATTGCCTTGGAATTTAATTTAACCCATAGAAAAAAGTGGAATATTACTCTGCAGTTTACATGAACCACACAATATTATTTCATGGTTTACATAAACTGAGGAATATTATTCTGCAGTTTACATGAACTGAGGAATACTATTGTGTGGTGTTTCTACTTCAGGCCAACATTCAGTTTCTTGTCCCATAGGTGCTATGAGCACAGCACAAAGCAGTAATGGAATGAGACACTGGCATTCTGTAAGTGGTAAAACTAGAAGAATGAGGATTGCAGTGCAGCGTGGTAACTGCTAAAAATATTTAATAAGTTGCAAAAAATATATATATATTACTTATTCAAATTTGGTGGCCTAGGGACTCTCAGGATGGGGTGGGGTGGGCGATAGGGCTGAGATAGATGGGGTGGATCTTTTACTTTCTAATACTAAGAACTCAGGAGTTAATTGATAACCTTGTCAGGCTTGTAATCCCTGCACCAGAACTAAAAATGTTCCCCCACCTGGGTGCTAGGGAAAGGTTGCTGACTGTTACCAAGCCCCAAACTGCTGCCACAGAATTTCAACAGAAATAGAAACTAATGCTGCAAGTTCTACGGCACCAGGGAGGTGCTGTAGAATTTAGACCTAATTAGCCACAGAAAATTTGGGGCCTTGCCTATACTGTACATTTACTTGAATAAATAGGCTTGAGAATTTGCATTGAAGTTTATTATGTGTTTATTACATGATAGTGCACTCTCTAGACACTCTCCCAGGGACTTTATAGATTGAACTTTCTTGAGTGTAGCGCTGTTGAGAGATTAAAAAGATAGGTTGGTACTCTGGCACACAGAATTTAACATTGATAGAAAAGTATGCAGTGCGTTTTGCCAAGGTTAAAAGAAATTTTTCATCTGGACATTTCACTTATCTCATTATTACAGAAAGTGAAATATTTTTTCCTTTTAAAATTCAACCTTACAAATATGATAAATGTCATATTTTAACAATTCTTCTTAAAATGTACTGTGGTTCCTATGTTGTAATCATCATCCTTCATTAGGTGACTTATTGTTTGTTACTTAGTGGTGGAAGTAAGCTGGAGTCAGCGGCACTAGAATCTGGGGTTACTGTAAGTATGAATATACTTACTGTATTTTGTATATTTTAGTGGTCCCTGTAATATCCTGTTTCATGTTGTGATGTTTCAGATTTATTTATTTAACCTTTGTTGACCGCTATAGGCGCACTAAGCTGGGGCTCATTTCCAGATGCAGCCCAGGGGTAGAGATATTATTGTAGCTATTAGTTTTGCATGTGTCAGGATGACTTTGAAGATAGGACTTTTCCCAGGCAGTCCTATCCTGCCTAGAAACAATATTTTGCCTACCTACCTACCTTCCCAACATTTCTTCCCAAGGCATTGAAAATCTAACTTAAAAAGTAGGGCAGGGTTGCTCCTGTGTACAATGTAAACCCTTAATTGGAGGCAGTATAGCATAGTGGTTCAGGTACTGAGGTACAAACCTGGAGATCTGGGTTTGAATCCATCAGCCCCCACTTACATACTGTGTGATCCTGAACAAGTCATTAGCTTCCTTGTGCTCCCAGGTTGCACCTGGAAACAAGCTCTGGTTTACTGTGCCTTTTCTGGTTAAACAATCCCCACCCAATGCATGAACATGTACAAAAAAGATGTAAGCATGCAAAATTATGTGACAACATCCCTAGACCAACACTCAGAGATGTCTGTTCCTTCACAAATTAAAAAAAAGGTTTCACTAGTGCTGTTTAGGATTCTCTTCATGATTTTCTTTTATTGCCATTCTCTTCTACTGATTAATATGTTTTTTATTACAACATTTTACTAGTTTTCTTGTTCATGAGTATTTATAGATCAAACACACTACTGACTGGCATGCACTAGGATGTTATTTCTCAATATGTGTCTTTGGTACTTGTGGTGTGGAGAAAATACTGGCCCTATAAACGTTTGATTGCTCAATTCATTGATTTTAAAACTCATATATTGGGTTTCAATGCCCCACCCCTGCAACAGTAAGCCTGGTGTTTGCCGCTACTATATCTCAGGGCTTACCCACTCATAAAAAATTACCAAAGGCAGAGGCAGTTTATCAAAGCCTTTGACCAGGATCATTATAGGTATGTAACACAATAGCTGCAATTTTATTGCTTAGTGATACTCAAAATCTGAGCAGGAGGAAATAAAATTCAGTCTGGACATGGAAACAATAATGGTTTGTAAGAAGACAGGGGACAACTGAGTAAGTACAGTGCTTCTGTGTCTGTTGAGATACAGTTTGAGGATGATATGGGATCAATGGATTATATTATCAATCATTTTGTTGATTGGTGGCCTCAAGTATTTCAGCTTAGTGACTGGGATCATTTGTGACACCTGCACCAGTGTGCAATGCTGTTTGTTGTGCCTCCCCACCATCACCACCAGAAATGAGTTTATCCCAGGACATCATCAGTGGTGGTATTTCATGCCTAATAGATCTCCCAGTATCGAGTTCTACTTCAACTGTTGGTACATCTCAATGACTTGGGAAAGGGCTACAGATATTCTGTCTGTAAATAAACCTACTCTCCCCTCTTGCATCTTTTCTCTTTTCTGGACAACTTGTTTTGATTTGCCAAACTGAACAATGCCTCTGTTTGTGATATAAGTGAAAATGTCACGATTTGGGGTTGGTGGCAGTATTTTGGGAGTTACTGTAACATTAGATAATTCTGGTTGCTTGTTTTGTGCATCTCTCCAAACCATAAACAAACTCTAAAGCCACATTCCCAGTGTAAAAATTAGTATGGCAAAGCAGACCCAGAAGAGACATTTTTAAACAGGCTTGCACAGTTAGCTCTGTGGCATCAAGTAGTAAGGCCACTCTGGCATGCAGTCAACCTGGGTTTACACTCCAAGCCTGGGATGTCAGGACAGAGGCCAGCCAGGAGGGTTGAAGAGCATCGGCCTATATTCTCTCCTCCTGGGAGGTTTGGTGCAACACTACTTATAGATTGGCACCTTGTGGTAGCTTGTGGAGGCATGCTGATGTAGGTAAACACATGTCACACATGCTCCCAACCCAGGATGCTGCAGCAAGACAGTGCATTATAGTTCGGGGTAGGAGGGGCAGAGACAAAAGGAAAATCATCCAGCCCAGTGGCACTGAGGGTTGAAAAACTGGAAGATGTACCTTGCTCCATGCCAGTGACCCATGTTCTGAAACAAGTACAGATTTATAGAGAGTGCTCTGGAGGGAGAAGATTGAGTGTGTTACAGACAGCGCTCCTCTCTCAGTGGGGGGGTTCTGTGTGCTCTACTGAATGACTGCCACCAGGTGGAATGCCTGAGGGCAGTACAGGATAGGAGCAGCAAAGAAAGGTGCTGAAGAGCTCCACAGCATGTAGCATGCCTCCACCGTGCACATTGATGAGCAATCCCAGCATGGAGAAAGGGATAATAGGGCAAGACAGGAATGTATGACACTAAACTCAGCCCTCTTTATTTATAAAAAGCACAGTTCAGCAAAGTATCAAAGTGTGTGTACAATGATTTAAAACTCTAAAGTTAAAATATTAATAAATAGCAAAAAATAAATATCTATATCAACAATTCATCCAAACTACAGGAAGCAAGGTAATAAAGATGTGTTTTAATGCAGATTAAAAACTCTCCACAGTCAGAGCACCCCTTATCCGATGAGGTAGAGAATTCCACAGGGTAGTGGCACAAGCATAAATGCCCTGGCACCAGAGAGTCTTCAAATGAACCCTGGGAACCTCTAGCAATCCCTCTTTGGTAGAACAATGTGGGTGGAGAAGCGGTAGGGGCAAAGAAGGTCTTGCAGGTAGCAGTCCCTGTCCACATAGGGCTTTATAGGTCAGCAAACCGAAACTGAAGATGATCTGCCACTGAATGGGCAGCCAGTGCAGGCTGCAGAACACAGGTGTGACATGGCAGGATCGAGGTAAACCAGTCAACAGCCTGGATGCAGCATTCTGCACCTGCTGTAAGTGGTGAAATCAACCCCGGTAGCACTAGGTACAGGGAATTGCAATAGTAAAGGGGAGATCACAAAGGCGTAAACCAACGTTAGAAGATCATCAGGCAGAACCAGGTGCTTAATCCAGATGATATTCCTTAGATGAGTAGAATAATGTCTTGATGACAGATGACACCTGGGATCTGAGTCAATCCGTCATCAAAAATAACGCTAAGGTTTCGCACCTGAACAGAGGTCATCAGCTGGCTGCCTCCAAGCCAAAGCCCAGAAAGCTGCTCAGCTGAAAGCCCCTATGCCCGATGACCGGGTCCACAACCAACACCTCAGTCTTGTCAGGGTTCAACCTCAGCCATTTGTCACTCATCCAGTCTTGGATCTCAGCGAGGCAGTTGTTGAATGATGAGGCTGCTCCATCCTGCTCAGGCACAAAGAACATGTATAGCTGAGTATCATCTGCATGGCAGTAAACACTAGCCATACCACCTTACAATATCTCTCAATGGCAGCATATACACCACGAACAACATGGGTAATAAAACAGCCCTCCAGCACCTCCAGAGACATGGAAACTGGGTTGGAGGAATAAAGCCCGACATCACTCTCTGAAACCTGCCAGTCAGGAAAGAGTGGAACCACTTGAGGACTGTACCAAACAGTCCACAGATCAACCGCATGTGCTCTAATAACACACCATGGTCCATGGTGTCACGTGCTACAGAAGATCAAGGAGAACCAGGATGGATAGCTCATCAATCTCTGCTATCAGGAGATCACTGAGTACCCAAACTAGGGCCATCTCAGTACTGTACCTCTTCTGAAATCCATACTGGAGAGGATCATATGTACCATGGATGCAAAGGTGATCCTCCAGCTGTACACGACCACCCTCTCAATAACCTTACCCACAAAGGAAGGTTACAGACAGATCTATAGTTAGCAAGACAATCTGGGTCAAGAGAGGATTTCTTAAGGAGAGTGTTACCACTGCCTCCTTCAGGGTGTCCACAAACAAACCTGTCTCTAATGAGCACCAGATTATGTCAGCTAGGACTGGGCTGATAGCATCAATGCACTCCACTAGGAGGCAGGTAGGGCCAGGTTCCAAACTACAGCAGGTTGGCCACTGATCTGGATGATCCTCACATTATCATGATTGCCAACTGGTCAAAGTCAGATCAGGCGCTCCAGGGGCTGCAGCCTCCCACAGACCATCACAACACCCATTGGAATGAGCTGCATAGATCTCAAACCTGATGTCAGCAACTTTATCTGCAAAGAATCAAGCAAATTCATTACACTTCTCTTGTGACAACACTCTCTGAGACTGCAGACAGGCTGGATTGCACAGTCTATCAACAGTTTGGAAGATCTGAGCTGGTTGATTCTGTGTGGCAGCGATCTCTCTTGACAGGAACTCTGCCTTCTTAAGGAGATGGCCGATTGATAGTCTATATAATGAATCATCAATCTATACCTGTCAGCATCAAGGCCCGATTTCTGTCAGCGCTGTTCCAGCCTTTGTCCCATTGCCTCAACTCCCTCAAGGTCCCATCAAACCAAGGGGATCGGGGGCGAAGGGTGAGGGGTGAACATAGATAGAAGCTATGGAATCAAGAGCCTCAGTTACAGCCTTGTTATAAGCCTGTAGCATGGATTCTCTGAGTTCATGCTTGCACTAGGAAAGCCAGTAATTCCAGTACTGCCACCAGGCCATCAGGAGTCCAACCT
Source organism: Neoceratodus forsteri (assembly GCA_016271365.2). Lineage (NCBI taxonomy): Eukaryota > Metazoa > Chordata > Ceratodontiformes > Ceratodontidae > Neoceratodus > Neoceratodus forsteri. The sequence goes on from CM057451.1 coordinate 425,826,867, forward strand.
CTTAAAGGGCAGTACTGGACCATCTCTGTAGGGGCAGGCCTATATGGGGAGCCTGGAAATTGAACCTTATAGCGTGATGGTCTGACCATCTGATTGGCTCCACCACCACAAGAAGTCTCCATACCCAGTAGGAAAACCAAGTCCAATGAGTGAACATGAGTATGGGTCAGCAGGGGTAATACCTACAAGAAGCCCAATAAATTCATAAGTTGGAGGAAGTCCTGAACAAATAGCGAGTTTGTCATTGACCCAGGCATTGAAGTCCCCAGAACCATCCATCTGGGGACTCCAACCTCATATCAATGGAAGTCTGTGACTTCATGCAGGAGTTACTTCTCATCCCGTTGGACGGTAGACAAGAAGAATCCTGCACCCCACACTGCATCTATGATACACTCAAAGAACTTGGTCTCCGCAACTGGCACATCTACAAGGCCCAATTCCATTTTAAAACATAGGGCTACACCCCACCCTATGATCCCTCCTCAGGTGGTGTATCATCAAAACCCAGATGGAATAGCTGACTCAAGAACATTATTATCCAGTCACATCTTGGTTATGCAAGCCAGGACAGATGATTCAACAAGATCAGCAATCACTGCTGTCTTGTTCTTAATAAACCTGGCATTACATAACACCATCCGAGTAGGATGAGCCACTGAGGCCGGCTGTGTCATCTGCCCACCCAGGGTGGATCCCTTGGTTATGGGAAACAGACAGGGAGGAACTCTCTCAGGAACCCATTTGGCCACAGGGCATCTTCTAGTCCCACACCCCAATCCGCCCATTCTCTCCACTCTCCCTCCAGGTCCATGGCTCCTTCCCTATACCTCCTCCCTACTATCCCCAAAGCTTGACTTCACCAATACATCACAATGGGTAAAGGGGCAGTCACCGCCTGATGATCCACTACCCACTGCATCCCCAGATCCCAGAGGGCAGGAAAGTTGAAATTGTGTGTTTTGAGGAGGGAACAGCCCTTCCCTCCTGAACTCACCATGTGGGAATCCACGGGGTAATCTGGTCCTCAGCATAAGCCCTGGGGAGGTGGAGGATAGTTGGTATCAGTGGGGCAATGCAGACGGGAGCCTAGCCTGTCCTGGCTACCGAAGGAATAAAACTTGCACAAAAAATAAAGAAAAGAGAAAATCAGCAGGCCCAGCATGGTGGATGACAGCAACCTCCAGTTTCCACCAACACCAACAGGCCTGACTTTGCTTTGGCAACACCCCGGTCATCTCCCCAGACATTGTAAGGCACTTCTCCATCCCAGGTGGTACCAGTATGGCACAAGGAATAGGGCCACAGAAGGGATAAGACAGAAAAATACAGGGACTGGATCACCCCATAATACAGGAGGCTAATGTCCAGAAGCAGGAGGTGAATTCAGCAGACAGAATGGAACACTTGGAGCCTGAAGCAATGGGCTCTGGTAGCCAGTTAGGACAGAAAAATAAGTTTTTGTATTTGGTGTAGTACAAGCTAAGAATGACAAAGTACAGACACTAAGCCCGACCTGTTCAAGGATTTGCATAGCCATGATGCCGTATCCTGGGAATGAAATGCAAAAACCAAACAATTAGGAGATTGCTTTTCTCCAGGTATCCTTATACAGACCCCATATGCTACTCTTCTTGCAAACTGCCTCTCCAGTATACTCACTCTGAGTGTTGTAAACCTATGCTAGATTGGCCATCTTGCTGTGTACTTCCATGCATCCAAATTAAACACATTAGGATTGGTGGATCTCTTGGATAGCCTGCTCCATTCATGGATGTCTACAGAAGATGTAGTTATGTTGTGCCAACATCTACTGTATGTGTTTAGGGGTGACAAGAAATAAGCTAGTCACACCATTCCTACAATTAACCTAAGTCAATGAATAACTGACATTTCAGTGCACTGCCTGTTTGTGCAAGTACATTCTCACCTCAGAAAACTCTTTCTTTTCACAGTGATAAATCTTTGGAAAATGTAAGTTTAAGGGCCCTTTCCATTGTAATACCAGCTGGAGGGATTTTTCCTATGTGACAACCGGAGGAAGTAGTCCAAGACTGATTTATATATTTCACCAGGTTTGGGTAGCAATGTATGGGTGTATTGGGCCCTCTAAATCCCCAAGGCAGACTCCCAGTGACTGTCATGTACAGGAGGAAAATCTAAGAATCTGGCAAAATCAGTCTCCTTATCCTGCTGCAGGATACTAAAAATGTGAATTTTCATTCTTCCACACCTCTCGATATATACTCTATCAATCAATCAATCAATCAATCAAATCTTTATTTAACCAGGCGATCATCATTGAGCAAAACTCATTTTCAAGATGGACCTGGATAACATGGGCTGGCAGTATAGCCTAGAGGTTAGGGGAATGAGGTGTGAACAAGCTTGATACATCCAGCAGACCAGACCCGAGTTTGATTCTCTCAGCCTCCACTTGCATACTCATACTGTGTGACTCTGAGCAAGTCACTTAACCTCCCAGTGCTCCCAGGTCGCCCTGAAAACAGGCACTTGTGCCTTGTGGCTTACCCAGTTACCAAAGACTAAAATAAAAAAAATAAAAAAATAAACATCAAGACCAGTGTACATTTAAACATAAATGTTCACAATGATTACAATATTCAGAGAGAGTGTCAACTATTAAGCAGTAGTATTAACGTGTACAAAGCATTTAAGCAAATGAAGACGATATATACACAATAACCAGCACAAGAAACATATGCATATATTCAGACACATTACAGCAGATGTCCACAACATATCTTCAACAATTAAGAATAATCAGTAGCACTAGGGAGCATGGCAGATGAAGAGGAGGATAGAACCTGAAGGTGCAAAGGAAGGGGAAGGGGAGGGTGAAGAATAGGTATAAGGGTAATGAGGATGAGGAGAGGAGCATAAGGTGCTGAAGCATGGGATATAAGTTTCAACAACCCATAAAGTGATGTTCCTGCCAGATTAGCAGTAAATTGTGCAATTAAGCATGACCGTGGTGTATCAACAGTATTTAGGTATTAATCGTGAATGACCAAAAATGAAAAATAGTAATTTGGCTAATGGTGAGAAGATGTATGGGAACCAATGGGCAGGAGTAGATGTAAAGGGCCAGAGAGGATGTAGAAGTGCTCTATCTGTAGCAAAACTGGGCGATTAGAGCCAGAAAAGCATTTGCAGGATTCCTTGTAAGAACGAGCATATAGAGTTTTGAATGTAGCCAGATTGGTAGGAATAATGAGTTTCAATGTCTTTTGCAACTTGTTCCACAGAATGGGCAGCACATAACTTATGGCAGCCCTACCAAAGCGTATCTTCACCTTGGGTACTTTCAGAGAGCTATACGAGGTACTTTAGTGCATAGTTTCCTACTGAGCTTAACGGAAGGCAGTCGAAATGTACTGGGCCAATTTTTGAAAATAACTCTGTAAGTCCAAAGCGCAGCATTTCTTTGATGTCTATAGGGTAGGGAGGTCTACCTACAGCTGCATATAGAGAACAGTGGTGTGTTGAGAAGGGAGGCCAGTGATGAACCTTAGGGCTGTATAGTATAGTGTGTCAAGATTGGTTAGCATTGTGGCAGGGCACTGGCTATAGAGGAAGTCTGCATAATCTAGCAGTAAAGGAAAGTAGTTTGTATCAGTCTCAGCTTGGCTTCTTTAGTGAGAAGATGTTTGATCCTAAAAAATAGTTCAACTCTCTGTCTCAGTTTTTTGTCAGTTCCTCTATCTGGTTGATGAAGGATAGTCTATTGTCAATCCATATTCCCAAGTACTTGAAATTGTTACATATTCTAATGGTCTGTCAAGTATTGTGGTGATCTGTGGAATGGATCCAGAGATGTTAGTGTTTGGAGCATGAACAGAGAGTGAGAATAGCATTTTTTTTTTAGGATTTAAAAGCAGCTTTTGTTTTAGGAGCTGAAACTGCAGCTAGTTGAAGTCAAATTGGAGGTCACAGTATGCAGCTTCAGGTGCTGGTCTGCTTATGTATTACACAGTATTGTCTGCAAATAGGTGTATATTGGCCTCTTTTATGCTCGTATCAATATTATTGATGTAAATTGCAAACAACAAAGGACCCAGTATGGACCCCAGGGAACTCCTCACAGAAGAGGTATAAGGGTGAGAAATTACCTTGATCATTACCTGCTGTAGCCAGCCTGTGAGATAATCAGCAAACCAACTCAAGGAAAGCTGGTGCAGGCCAATGTTCCAAAGGGAAGAGAGGAGTAGGCTATGGTCCACAGTATCAAAGGCCTTGCTTAGGTCCAGAAATACTGCACAGACAAAGTTCCTATTATCTAGGTCCCATTGCCAATCAATTGTCACCTTGGCTGGGGCCGAGATTGTGCTGTGTTTAGCTCTGAAGCCTGATTGAAGTGGGTTTAGCAGGCTGTTGGATTCTAAGTGGTTCTTGAGCTGGGTACTCACAATTTTCTCCAGTAACTTGGATAGTATAGGAAGGAGAGAAATTGGCTTGTAGTTGTTTATGTCACATGGGTCATCAGATTTGAAGATAGGGATGATGTGGGCTGTTTTCCAAATGGGGTAGGATGCCCAAGGATAGAGATAAATTAAAGAGATGTATGATCGGCACAGCTAGAACTTGGTATCCAATCTTTATATAATATGGGTCTATAAGATCTGCTCCCACACTTTTTGGTATTCAGCTGTAGTATGAGGTCTTTAACCTCTTTCAGAGTTGTAGGCTGGAAACATGAAGGATGGTAAGGGGTCGATGAATTCATAATCTTGTGCTCCAAGTTGTGAGCATAAGGGACAGGCAGGTGAGTTGTCAAAGGCAAGCCCTGCGGTCATGAAGTAATCATTGAGAGTATCAAGGATAGATGGTCTATCAGAGATAGTGGAATTGCCAAATGTAAGTTTTGGGTACAGAGTTTCTGGTGGTGTGACCTGACAAGTCCTTGATTGTCTTCCAAAATATAGAAGGGTTCTTAGAAGCAGATTCTAGTTCAGAGCGATATTAGCTAGCCTTAGCCTCTTTAATCATTTTGGTACAGGTGTTCCATGGCTTCCTGAACATACACCTGTCCTTTTCAAGCTTAGTTTTGCTCATTGTTTTCCAGAGTGAGTCCCTTTTCAGCATAGCCTCCTTCAACTCCATTGTGAACCATTGGCAGGATTTATTCTTCATCCTAGTTTTTTCAATGTCAGTAGTGCATGTTTATTTAGTGCCTCAGAGACTACTCCGTAAAAATGTTGCATGCTCCATTCACTGTGTTAGATAAATAAAAGTTCTGCCAGCATAAGGAATTTCTTAGCTCAGTAATGAAGGCCAAGGATCAAAATTGCATCTGCATCTCTTAATATTAAACCTTGATGAAGGTATAGTCATGGAATTTGATCTTACATAAGCAGTAAAGCAGTGGTCACTGACATCAGAAAAAAGTGGCAGTATGTATGAAAAATGGGGCTTATTAACTAAATGACATCTAGCAAAGTGCTGTTGTCCGTATTCTTTTATTTGGACATGTAACTTTGCTGATACGTTATGATAATCCAAGGGAGTCGCAGAGTGATTTAAGTGGTTAGCCGCATTAGAAAACAGTTCTAGGTTGAGGTCCCCTAGTATGATAACTTCTGAGGCTCCAGTCCTAGGATATTATTTAACTGCTTTAGAAGCTGAAGTCCAGAAGAGGGGCCTATAACAACCAACCACCCCAGTGAGATGGAAGGAGAGATCCCAACTATTAGAGACAGGCATTCAAATTACTTTGGGACAGAGGTCTAATCTCGTATTGTGGCTGAGAACTTATCCTTAACATAGATGGCCATACCACTGCCACTGGCCTGTCTGTCAGTTCTAAATATAAAATAGTTGGGAATCTTCACTTCATTATCAGGAGTGCCTGCTCTGAGCCATGACTCTGTGACCACCAGAACATCCAGTGTTGTATGACATATCCAGGCCTGAATGGAAGATACTTTCTTTAGCAGACTGCAAGCATTGACGTGCATAAAGCTCATTCCTTTAAGGCAAGGCGGGTCAGATGGAGATGCAGTGGCTGTAGGAGGGCTAGGTTAAGTTCAACATTGCCTGAGCACAATAATAAGAGGAGCAGAATTTTCCAAATGGCACATAGGGATAGTTTGCAATCCCTGCTCCTTACATGTTTGCAGGGATTATTTGAGAAGGCTGGTGTTGTCGACCAAAGTTGCTTCAATTAACATCCTAGCTGCAAAGATTAAAGGGGAGAGGTTGTCATATGCTGAATGAGATATACCCCTATCGGGCAACTCCGTATGCTTTCCCACATAGGGGTATATCAGTTGAGAGCCAAAGGGAGGAAGGCTGTAGATGCATAAATACTGTACTGTATGCTGGAGCTAGAGTGCACAGGGCAGGCCATAAATATTGTCCTCTCTGTTATGAGAAGATTGAGGAACAGGTATATGTCAGAATAAGCAAGTAGCATAAGGGTTAAGATGGAGAAGCAGCAACATTCCCTCATATAGGAACCATGACACCACATTCCAGGTATCAACTGATGGCAATGGAACCTGTTCATAATATTAGGTGAAAATAACAACCTTGTAATACCATGTCTTAATCACTGCGGGAGCTACAACAAGCGGATAGAAAGCTATGCCTCTAATGATGCCAGGTCCCTATCGCTGGACTAGGGTAAGAGTTTATATTAAGTTAAAGAACCTTTCATTGTATTAACACTCAGCAGCTTATGATTGAGAAATGACCCTGAAAGAACAGGAACCAAGAATGTATCAAGGAGGATAGTTTAGGGAGTGTACAAGCCTTTCTTTCTAGCCTTACACAGCACATTATGATTGAGTAAAGGCTCTGAAAATACAGGAACCAAGAATGTATCAAGAGGGATAGCTTGGGGGGTGTACTAGAAGGTATTATAGTGATGGCTGGCCAAGAAAAACAGTATAATGAATATGCCAAAGAGGGGAGTGACAAGAATCTAGAATTTGTTTCAGGAAAAGGGGTGTTGTGAGTGAGCATATAAGGTGGCCTAAGGAGGCGTGAGGGTGGACAAAAGTCCAAGCAAGAACCACTTGAATCCTGGGCAGCTACAGAATAAAATTCAGCACTGGTCAGAAGACCAGTGTAAACCCAGCTAAGCAGTAGTTGGTGCAGTTGGTCTTTACACAGGAGCAGGATTAAATCAACATGCTCTAGAGTCAGTGTGGGTATAGTTTGATAGTATTTATCAGAAAAAGAAAGAAATGAAAATTTAAAATACAGACAGTAACGGAATAAGCCAATCCTGGGGCACCAGTCTTCAGGACAGCCAATAAAGGCGGCGCCTGAGAAGCGCGGATAATTTAACTTAATTTATTAGTGCCAGCAGGTGAGTTCCATCCATACCTGCTTCTGGTCATGTGAGTGGGGGCGCCAGCAGTCTCTCAGCCCATGGAGGAGCTAATCTCCAAGACAGCCCTCTGCCTGAGGTGCAAGTCCAAGCGACTATGAGGGTGCCTGCAGGAGAAAGGGCAGACAAACAGAATTTAGAAGGATGGCAGGGTCGGTGGGAGGGTATGTACTAACAAAGGGGACACAAAGGAGCTAGAAGTACAAACAAGAAATAAATCATAGGGGTGGGTTGCAGACATGATCAAGGTGCCAGCTAGGTCTGTGGAGTTACAGCTCCATCTCACTCTGATGTGTCTTGTGTGTCTATCCAAACTATTTTCCTAATCTAAAATTGTGCTGCCATAGAAACATAGACTTTGATGGCAGATAAGGACCGCTTGGCCCACCTAGTCTGCCCATTTCCCTACCTACAGGATAAGCTGCAGATCCTTGTTAACCAATAGCCTATTTCTCCCACCCCTCACAAAAATTGCCTTATGTATGTCCCATGCATTCTTGAATTCTCCCACAGTTTTAGACCCCACAGCCTCCTCAGGAAGTCTGTTCCATGTGTCCACCATCCTCTCTGTGAAACAATACTTCCTCACATTGCCCCTGAGCCGTCCCCCTCTATCTTCAAATTATGTCCCCTTGTTCTTGCACATCTCTTTTCTGAAAGATGCTACCCTTTTGGACTTTGTTGATTCCACTGAAGTACTTAAATGTTTCTATCATGTCTGACCTCTCCCTCCTTTCCTTAAGGGTATACATATTAGCTCCTTTATCCTCTGCTCATATGGCTTCTCTTGCAGACCCTGCACCATTTTAGTTGCCCTTTTCTGAACTGCCTCCATCCAGTCTATGTCCTTGTGGATATGGGGTCTCCAGAACTGGATGCAGTACTCAAGATGGTCTCACCAACTGTCTGTGCAGGGGATAACAACTTCCTGTTTTCTGCTGGTGATGCCTCTCCCTATTCATCCCAGTATCCCCAGCCCTCCCTATTGCCTTCTCACATTGCTTTCCAACCTTAAGGTCATCTGATATGATTACCCCAGGTCCCTTTCCATTTTGTTGTTGTTACTACCTCCCCTATTGTGTACTCTTCCCCTGGGTTTTGTTTCCCAGGTGCATTACTTTGCACTTCTTTGCATTGAATCCAAGCTGCCATACTTCTGACCATTCCTCCAAACTTGCCAAGTCCCTTCTCATCCTTTCCACACCTCCTGTGTATCAACCCTGTTGCAGATCTTTGTGTCATCTGCAAAGAGGCATACTTTTCCTTCCAGTCCCTCTGCAATGTCACTTATAAAGACATTAAAAGGACTGGACCCAATACTGAACCCTGCAGTACCCACTAGTAACCCTCATTTCTTCACTGTGGACTCCATTTACTACTACCTTTTCGTCCTGTTGTCTAGCCAATTTTTATCCAGGCTACCACCCTAGGACCCACTCCAAGGCTGGTAGATAGAAGAAGTGGTTCTTTGGGGAGGGAGGAATCAATGCTTGCTCTGTAGCCAAAAACAAGCAAGAAGCACAACTTTTAGTCCAGAAGGTGCAAGGGTTGGGGACTGAAGGAGGAATGACTATGGGATACAGTGCAGTGCTTGAAACTTGGGAGAGAAGAAGAAAGGATAGGGAGACACTCATTGCTGGCAGTAGCTGTGAAAGTGATTTTGGCTGTATTACACACTGTCTGTTAGGTACCCTGTCTGTGACATAGTTACTTGGTGTATCTAATCACTGCAGTATAGTTGAAGCCATTCAGGCTGTATTTCACACTGTTTTTAGGTGCCCCGAGCCCTGTCTGTGACATAGCTAATCAATATGTCTCTGCAGAATAGTGAAAGCCATTTAGACTATATGTTTACACACTGTATGTTAGGTGCCCTGTGACTTGTCTGTGACATATAGCTACTCTTTCAGTCACTGCAATATAGTGAAAGCCATTTAGGCTGTGTACACATGATCTGTTTTAGATGCCCTGAGCCCTGTCTGTACCATATAATCTATGTCTCTCTGGAGTATAGTGAAAGCCATTTAAGTTGTATTAAACACTGTCTGTTAGGTACCCTGAGCCCTGTCTGTGCTACTCTGTGTGTCTCTGCAGTATAGCGAATGCCATTTGAGCTGTATTACACAGTGTTTGTTAGGTGCCCTGAGCACTGTCTGTGACAAAGCTACTCTGTGTCTCTCTGTAGCATAGTAAAAGTCATTTAGTCTGTCTGTCTGTAATATGTCCTGAGCCCTGTGTGTGACATATCAACTCTGTGTCTCTGCGGTATAGAGAAAGCTATTTAGGGTTTATTAAACATTGTTTGTTAGGTGTCCTGAGCCCTGTCTGTGACATAGCTACTTTGTGTGTCTTAGTAGTATAGTTAAAGACATTTGGGCTAAATTACACACTGTCTGTTAGGTGCCATGAGCCCTGTCTGTGACCTGGAAACTCTGTCTCTCTGCAAATAGTGAAAGCCATTTAAGTTGTATTAAACATTGACTGTTAGGTGTCCTGAGCCCTGTCTGTGACATAGCTACTCTGTGTGTCTCTGTAATATAGTGAAAGCCATTTGGGCTGTATTACACACTGACTGTCAGTGTCCCAAGCCTTGTCTGTGACATAGATACTCAGTGTGTCTTTGCAGTATAGTGAAAGCCATTTAGGCTGTATATTTGCACACTGTCTATTAGATGCCCTGTGCCCTGATTTTGACATATAACTACTCTGCATGTCTCTGCAATATACTGAAAGCCATTTAGGCTGTAGCGCATTGTCTGTTTTTAGGTGCCCTAAGCCTATCTGTGACATATACTATGTGTCTCTCTGCATAAGGGATGGGATCAAAGCTACAGAACTAAAGGGTAAATGGGGAGTACAGGAGGCACTGTGGGTCACCTTGGAGACAGAGAGTGGCACCACAGTCCACACAGGGGTTGTATACAGACCCCCATCTCAGGGGAGGAAATGGACAAGGAAATGATAGAAGGCATTCTAAGAATGGCTGAAAAAGGGAGACATTGTTGATGGGGACCTGAATTTCCAGATGCTAACTGGAACACATTTACTGCAGCCACATCCAGGAGCAGGGTCATTCTCGATGCCCTATGGGGGCATGCCTTAGACAGCTAGTGTTGGAACCCACTCGGGAGTGAGCAGTCTTAGACCTGGTACTCTCAAATGAAGAGAGGATCACCGATTTAGAAGTGGATAGCCATCTGGGAACAAGCAATCACTACACAGTGTGGTTCATGTTAAACACAACCATGGAGACAAGCCATACAAAATGAGGATATTGTACTTATAAATGGCTGATTTTGGCAAAATGGTTGAATACCTAAGGAATGCACTAGCAAATGGCCAGAAAGGAGGGGTGGAAGAACAATGGAAAAAATCAAAACTGCCATCATAGAGGCAAGAAGCCTTTGTGTGAAACAAATAAAGAAAACAAAATGGAGTAAAAGAACACAAAGGTTCTCAAAAGAGGTGGCAGGGAAGATTAGGGAGAAAAAGACAGCATTCAGGAAGTAAAAGGAATCACATAAGGAGCAAGGCAGGGAACTGTATTAGTTAAAGCAGAAGGAAGTGGGGAAAGCAGTCAGAATAGCAAAGGTCCAAACCAAGGAAAATATAGCCAACTCAGTTAAGAAGGAAATGAAACCTTTTATAGGTACATTAGGGAACAAAGAAAGTGAAGCTTAATAAAGGGAGGGAGGTGGGCAGAGGGAGACAGTGAAAAGGCAGAGATACTGAACAAATACTTTTAGCAGTATTCACAAAAGAAGAAGAAGAGGAGTTACCTAAATCAAACAATAGAAACACTCTGGGCAGGGGGTCGACACCAGTCCATTTTGTAGAAGGAAGGGTTCTGAAAGAACTCCTAAAACTCAAGGTGGGCAAAGTAATGGGGCCTGATGGGACTCACATCAGAATTCTAAAAGAACTAAGGGGATCTAATGACACCACTGACTACCCTTTTAACAAATCATTGGAGGATGGGGTAGTACCTGAGGACTGGAGAAGGGCAGATGTGATTCCCTTCACAAAAATGAGAGCAAGGCAGAAGCAGGAAACTACAGACCTGTTAGTTTGACCTCAGTGATAGGTAAAATGATGGAATCATTTCTGAAAGAAAGAATTGTTGAGTACCTAGAGGCCAGTGGGGCACAAGACCCAAAGTAACATGGATTCACAGCAGGAAGGTCATATCAGATAAATCTAACCAATTTCTATGACTGGGTGGCCAAAGTAGTAGACCAGGGAGGGGCTGTGGATATGGCCTACCTAGAGTTTAGCAAGGCATTTGACACAGTCCACACAAAGATTAATAAACAAGTTAGCCAGCCTGGGAGTGGGTCCCAGGGTGGTAGCATTGGTAACAAATTGGCTGCACAATAGGACACAGAGGTAATAGTAAATGGAGTCCACAGTGAAGAAAGGAGAATTACTAGTGGGGTACAGCAAGGTTCAGTACTGGGACCAGTCCTCTTTAATGACTTTTATAGGAAACATTGCAGAGGGTCTGAAAGAAAATTATGCCTCTTTGCAGATGACACAAAGATCTGCAACAGAGTTGATACACAATTGGGGGATGGAAAAGATGAGAAGGGACTTGGCAAGGTTTGAGTAATAGTCAGATGTATGGCAGCTTAGATTTGATGCAAAGAAGTGCAAAGTATTGCACCTAGGAAACAAAAACCAGGTAAAGAGTACATAATGGGGGTACTAACAACAACAAAAATGAAAAAGGACCTGGGGTAATCATATCAGATGACCTTAAGGTAGGCAATCAATGAGAAGGCAGTAAGAGAGATGAGGAGGATACTGGGATGCATAAGGAGAGGCATCACAAGTAGAAAACAGGAAGTTATTATCCCTTTCTACAGACAGTTGGTGAGACCCCATGTGGAGTACTGTATGCAGTTTGGAGACCCCATCTCCACAAGGATATAGACAGGATGGTGGTCAGAGGAGGGCAACTTAAAGGTGCCAGGTCTGCATCAGAAGCCATATGACGAGAGACCAAGTGAGCTTAATATGTATACCCTTGAGGAAAGAAGGGAGAGGGGACATGATAGACACTTCCAAGTACCTCAGGGGAATCAATAAAGTCAAGAAGGTAGCATCTTTCAGAAAAGAGATGTGCAATAACAAGGGCACATTTCAAAGATAGAGGGGACGACTTCGTGCAAAGTGAGGAAATATGTTTTCATATGTTTGCATGGAACTGCCTTCCTGAGGGGGTTGGGGTCAAAACAGTGGGGAATTCAAGAATGTATGGGACAGCCATAAAGGCAATTATAGTGGGGGTAGGAGGATGTAGGCTGTTGGTAAACTAGAATCTGCAGCTTATCCAACAGGTAAGGAAATGGGCAGACTGGGTGGGACAAGTGGTCCTTATCTGCTTTCAAGGTCTATGTTTCTATGTTGCTATGTATAGTGAAAGCCATTTAGGCTGTATTACACTGTTTGTTAGGTGCTCTGAGTCCTGTCTGTGACATAGCTACTGTTTGTGTCTCTGCAGTATAGTGAAAGACATTTGGGCTATATTACACATTGTCTGTTAGGTGGACGCAAGCCCTGTCTTTTGACATAGCTGCTCTGTGTCTCCCTCAGTATATAGGAAGCCATTTAAGCTGTATTACACTGTCTGTTAGCCTGTTAGGTGCCTGTGCCCTGTCATAGCTACACTGTGTCATGACATTCCTGTGGCATAGCAAAGCCATGGTTGTGTCTGCTATGTTTAGAATTTTCCAGACTATGTCTACTAAAGGAAGCACAGTGCTGGTGCATGCAACTGAAAATGATGTGGACAATATGAATCCTATCACCAATGAAGAACATAGTGACAATAATAACAATAACATAAACAGGACTGGCACTAAATGTCCTCTTGAACCAAAACAGCATGTTACCAATGAAAGGATAGTAGAGTTTCAGAATAAACTGATAGGAGGTACTCGTAGAAGGTGCTGAATGTTTTGCCACAATGTGCCAGGAGACTTCCAGTTGCTGAAGCAGCATGCAAGGAGGGGAGGCATCCCTCAAATATAACCTCAGATGCTGAGGCTGAGAATGCTGATAAAAATGGTGGTGATAGTGAAGACATGCAATGGAATAGTCCAGGCTATGTCCCACCTGATAATGGTAGCACTTACAGTTCTGAATCTTGCTGCAATGAGGTCAGTACTAGTTTTGATCAGGAGTTGTACAGGATACCAATGTTGGGCATGAGAGGCAAGTGCACAAAAATCATATGCCAAGAAGATGACGATAGGAAAAATTAATGTGAATAAGGGCATGGCAGTACAGGGTTTCCTTCAGATCCCTTGACTGTACAAGAAATAGTGCCAGGCACCATAGTACAAAAGCAAAATGGAAAATCTTTAGTGTGGAATTTATTTTTATATTAACCCTGCAGACAACTATCAAGCTGTATGCAGTCTGTGCAAAAGAGTGTCATTCATGGTGGCAAAGTGGAACATTTTGGAAAATTAGTAATGATGCAACATGCAAAGGCAAAATACCCAATTGAATGGAGCAGGGCAGGGACAGTGTGGTCAGTACAAATGGTGGTGACAATGACCATAGTGACAATAAACTGGCGGCAGTAAGTGAAAATAAATTACTTGATGTGTCCTTGCAGTCTTCCCAGACAAACATAGATTGTTTTCTTCTGACACCATCAAGTACTACAAAAACTCACAGTAGTGCACAAAGTGAAAAAGGTGTGAAAAGTACAATCCCCAAATTAAAAATCTTGTCACTCTCATCAACTAACATTAAAAGAAAGTGTTGAGAGGACATCAAAATATATCCACAAACATCCAATATGTCAGCTGTTAAACAGAGTCATTGCAGAGCTGTTGGCTGATTGTCAGCTCCCTTTTGCTTTTGTCAACCAGAAAGGTTTCCTTAAGATTATGAACCAGATTGAACCAGGGTACACTGTTCCCTGACAAACATATTTCTCAAAAAGCTGTTCCACAGTTGTATGACTTGGTGTGTAGTGTTGTCACTAAACAGTTGAAATTATCTGAGGTGAATCAGATCCACATAACCATGGATATATGGACCAACAAGCAAACAATTGAATACATGACTGTTACAGCTCATTGGGCAAGTTTTCAGTCAGAAAATAATACTTCCCACTGTACCAAAGTAGTAGGAAGCAGGCTGTATTATGTGTCACCATTTCTGAAGGAAACCACACATGCAGTGAAGATTTTGCAGGAGCTGCAAAATCAATTTTAAAATGGCTTACTTTGTGCAACTTTATATCCAGGATTCATATTATCAGATAAAGAGGTTTGCCCACTTTAAATGGCAGGACCCATTGTCCCATGACTCAGGCAATAAGGTGAGGCTCAGCAAAAGGAGGGAGGGGTGAGAGGGAGAGGAGGGGCTAAGGAGGAAAAGGCTGGTGCCAAGGCATCACAAAGAGGGAGAGGCATGAGAACAAAGGGCAAAAGGGAGGAAGAAGAATGATTGGACAAAAGGAAGGGGTGTGGAAAGGAGCAATAAAGGGGCTACATACACAGAAAGGTCACAATTTGCTTCATAAAGGAATTTCCAATTGTGGAAGCACGGTCAGTCTATGGTAACGCTCTATTGGCATTTGGATTATGTTTGAAAGTTAAAGGACGGAGTTTTAAGTAAGAAAGTAAGTAAAGGAATAAGGTTGAAAGGAGTTTTGGTTGAATTGGAGGAACATCAACAGGAGACAACAGGAATAATGGAGGTAAGAAAGAAAGAGAGCGAGAGCCATAACATATGAAATGTGATGCTACTAGTAGGTATCTGAGGCATGTTAAAGGCTGTGTCAAAGTATGGTGATATGGCCCACTGATAACAGGGCAATGAGGCCAGAGACAGTTGGGTCATGATGCAGCATGGGGTGCGGCGCTATGGCCGTGGTGAGAAAGGAAGGAAGTATAGTCAGATCTGGGAAATCAAGAAGAAAAGGCATGGTGGCTATGCGAGGCAGAAAGAAAGAGATGTGTTGGTAGGGCTGTGGGTGTGCAGCTGAGATGGAGCAGCACCAGGATACTTGATGGTGAATCGAGGTGCTAGCAGCCTCGGTGGTGTGACCACCAGTGTGGAGCAGGAGGTGTGTGACACAAAAAGGCTGAGAAAGCACAGTGCAGAGGGAAGCATAAACAAACAGAAAGGAATGAGCATTAGGTGTTGGGGTGGAAAAAGAAGGCTCGATGGGTGAAAGGAGGCCTTGGAATACCACGACAGGAGAAGCTGGTGTTGGCTTGGAGGGCTCAGGCACGACTGGGAAGGCAGGGAATGAGAAAAAGGGCCTTTGGGGGCAGGCTAAGGGGTTTTAAAGAATGCTGGAGGTCAAGTGAGAGAAAGAGCAGAAAACAAAATGGCACCCGACCGCGTGGCGATGGCGTGTGACATCATCGTCATGTGGAGGGAAGGGGAGGATCGAACTGAAAGGCACAAAGAAAGTGGATGAGACAAGGGCTCAAGGCCTGAAAATAGAGAAATGGGGACTGGATGGGAGCGAGGGAACAGAGGCACCGAGCGCCCTAATGGGTGGAGAAGGGATTACCAGGATGACACAGGAAGGAGAACAAAGAGCAGAAGAACAGAGCAAGGCAAGGACACCAGAAAGAGTGTGTTACAAGGTGAAAAGTGCTGGAGAAGCAAGAAAGGAGGAGGAGATAGTGCCATGGGGCCTGACCAGCGGGGAAGGAGCATCAGGGCCCTGTGGTTAGGCAGGGCATGAGGCAGCGATACAACAGCCATACTCTCAGTCATACAACAATGAAATTCAGGGCCTGGTCCTGGTACTTAGCCTGGAAGACGCCTATGAAGGGGGTACAAAATGAGCAGCTACCGTGGACTCAAGGGACAGCAGACCTGGGTTTTAATAAAATCCCAAGCTGTGAGATGGACTTGTTACATGCAGCAGACCTCGTTTAACATAGCCTCTGTGTTTTGGAAGTTGCCATTTTCTCTTTCTAAGAGCCAGTGGTAGGAGAGAAGAGGGCAGCATTGGGACAAAAAGTTTAAAAAGGGCTAGCAGGGCCACCAGGCTGGTGATGCAGTGCAGGGGGGAAGGTTTTATTAAAAAAAAAGAGGAGCAATGATGAAAGGAGGTGTACAGAAGGCCGGGGGTGACAGGAGGCCGTGGAGGAGTCATCCCTACCAGAGCTATGGCATGAGGGTTTGTGATGGAGACAACAGCAGTTGACAGTAGAGGAAGCACAGCAGGGGCTGGGATAAAAAAACGGGAGATGGGGTCAGTTACGGCAACGCAGCAGAGGGGACAAATGAAAGCTATGGATTATTGTGTTAATAGATGTGTGTCATTTTAGATACAGAGAATGGCACCAAGAAAAACAAAGCCCAAAAAGCAGAAGTGTTTCAAGGCAGTGATGGATTTGGTGGAGAAGGCAAATCAGTTACTGGAGGTGGCAGAGCCGGAGACAGTAGAGAAGGGTACAAAAGGAAGGGAAGATGGGAAGGAAAGGAGTCCAATAAAAGGGTGCCACCACGGGTCACCACTAGGGAGCACAGTATGGTGATACAAGTGGTGAACCATTGGCACCTTCCCCAGAGATCCCGAGACCGAGTCGAAGTCCTGACAGTGCCCCTGGGCCAGGGACAACAATGGAGCCAACGGTACCCGATTTGCCAAACCTTTCCACCAATACCAGCTGTAGCCCAGCACTGCCACAGACGAGCTATCCACAAGGACCGAATACAGAAGGAGGGCCAGGCCCTCGCAGATGATCATAACAGGTAATCAAGGGGTGTCAATGGAGCAGTAAAAGGAATATATTGCACAGATGTTAAAAACATGGGTGAAAATGGGATTAGTCAGTTTGAAAAGGCACTGGGGAACTAAAAGGGAGGGGGAAGAAGGGAGGGGTGACAGGGGATAATCAGGAGTACAAAAGGAGGTAGAAGCTCTGGGGTGTGGCTAGCCAACCACGTGCCTACAGCAGTAAAGAGAAGATATGGAAAGGGGAATATGTAGATATTTTGTTTTAGCAAATGTGGATAGTATGGAAAAACATGAAGAAAAGATAGCTTTAAGAAAAAAGACATTGCAGCTGCAGTTGTGCTGCTAAAAAGGAAGATGAGGACAAAACCTGGAAAGGGAAAACTTGGGACAATTGGTTTACTGGCTTACATATTTCACAGCCATAGTAATCGAAAAGTGGGCTGATTTAGTCATACCCTCTAACCTATTCCCTCATCATAAAAAGCATACAAAAGGGGGACATAGTTGGTTAAGGTATGATGAAAATTTAGGAAGAGAATGGCGTATTTCGGGATGTGAAATGGGATGCCAGGCACATAGATCTGTGGTTGGAAATTTACACAGGCCCAACAGAAAAAGACACAGAAGGGGAGAAAAAAGCGGCAGCAACAAAGAAATGGTACTGGAGATACAATAGAGCAGCTTGCTCATGGCCAAATTGCCGGTTCTGGCACGTATGTTCCAAGTGTGGGGGTCACCACCAGTGGCCTGGTGTAGATACAGTTGGGAAAATAGTACAGGCAATCAGGACAGCGTCCCTCAGACAGCTTTCAGAATGGACAGAGTCCATTTAGTGCAACAGTGGGGAGGGTAGCAGGGTTAGGGGAACAGGGGAAAATGGCAAGGCTATAGATCACAACATCAGGACACATGAGAAGATGAGGGGTGGTGTACAGCTGGCACGGACCCCCATAAACATAGGAAGGATGGAAAAATGGTTGGGGGCATACCCGGATAAGGGTGCAGCAGAAACATTAAGGAGGGTTTAAAAGGGTTTAGTTTACGGTTCAAAGGCCGGAAGAAACAGACGGTGGCAAATAACTTAAAATCAGTAAGAGGAAAGGAGGAGGTGTTGACCAAGAAAATTGGGGAGGAAATAAGGCTGGAGGGTCGAAGGCCTTCTCAAGCACTGCCACTGGCCTGATTGAGGTCTCTCCAATGGGGCTGGTCGAAAAAGCAGGAGGGAATATAGGGTAATACACCACCTGTCTTACCCTGAGGGGACTTGGTTAATGAAGCCATGGGGAAAGACAGCAGGTCACATACACCACATTGGAGGAGGCAGTAAGACTGAGATTAGAATGAAGCAGGAAGCATGGATGGTAAAACAGACATAGAGTCAGCTTTTCGCCTGTTATCAGTTAGAACCGGAGGACTGGGACTTATTGGGTTTCAGGGTGGAAGGAAAGTATTACTTCAATAAGGCCATGCCAATGGGGTGTTCAATAGCCTGTGCAACATTTGAGATGTTTTGCACCTGGTTACAATGGGTTTTCAGAGCAGATTAAGTGCAGCAGAGTGAACTACCTGGATGATTTCCTTTTCATTGAGGATGGTAAGTTAGAGACTCAAGACATGCTCAGGAAATCTCAGAGATTGTGCCAGGAATTAGGAGTGCCCCTATCCAAAGACAAGACGGAGGGGCCGAGTATCATTATTGAGTTCTTGGGTCTAGAATTAGATGTAGCAAAAGATTGTTTTGACTGCCCAAACAAAGGTTAGAGCTGAAAGAGTTACTGAAGGCAGTAAGAAAGTGCAGGAGGGTGATACTGAAACAGGCCCAGAAAGTGCTGGGCCATTTAAACTTTGCATGTAGAGCTATCACGCCAGGACGCACTTTACACGCGCCTGGCATGAGCTACGAGGGGTGCCACAAAACCGCACCACTGGGTGAACATTAACAGGATGACTAGGAGGACATGGCAGCATGGGAGCAATTTCTACAATAATATAATGGGCGCACATTCTGGCAGGAGGATTGGGTATATAACATGGATTTGCAGCTATATACAGATGCTGCAGGGGTATAGGGATGGGAGGCTACCTCCAAGGAAATAGTTCTCGAACCGTGGCCACGGGATGGAAACAAGGGGTGGTGACAAAGACATCACCTTTTTGGAAATATTTCCGATATGGGTGGTGATGGTGGTATGGGGGAGGACCCCAGGAATAGGCAAGTCACATTTTAGAGTGATAACAAAGCAGTCGTGGAAGTATTGAACAAAAGAGGACAAAGTCTGACAGGGTCATGAGGGTCTTGAGCAGAATGGTATGGCAGGGTTTGTTCCTGAATATGTCTTTCAGGGTGAAACACATCAATGGAGTGGACAATGTGATGGCTGATTGCCTCTCCCAGTTGCAGAGGGACAAGTTCAGGACCTTGCACCTGGAGCAGAGACAAAGCAGACTGCCATTCGGATCACATATGGGAGATTGGATTGGGGAGCTGAGGCATTGTTCTGCAAATCCTGGGCCCCACTGACCTGAGAGCATATGAAACCTCCTGGAGGGCCTTTCAAAAGTTCGAGATGAGTATTACAGGCAGGTAAGTGGTCCGTAACAGGGGAGCAAGTGGCGCAATTCATAGTTAAGGGTTAGAACCAGAGAATAGCGCACTTCAACCATGGGAGTGCATTTAGCAGCCATAGGGCAAATCTGCACATTAACAGGGTGGGAGGACCCACAAAGACTAACCTCATTAGAAGAATGATGCAGGATTGGATGAGGGAACAGGGAAGGAGGCAGGACAGCAGAATCCAATAACAGAAGGTTTGCTGGTGTGCCTAGTAGGGGCCTTACAGCAGGTCTGCCAGGGAGACAATGGTATTACAGGCATTATGCACTACCATGTACAGTAGGGCCTTCAGGTTGAGCAAAGTAGTGGGGCACAGCAAAAAGGCAGAAGGAGGTGGGCTTACAGTGGGAAGACATGGAGTGGCAAGAGGAGGTTATAGCAGTTAACCTGTGGGAGTCCAAGATGGACCAGACAAAGCTAGGGGAGGAAGGTGTGCTTGGGCACACCAAAATAAACCATTTGCAGTAACGGCCCTGCATGCATATGCTGCAGACCGAAAAACCAAGGTAATGGAAGAATATTTTTACATGATGATGGCAGGCCTGTATCTGGGTACCAGGTGACAGCAGTACTGGGCAAGGTGCTTCAGTTTATTGGGGAGCACAACAGGGGTCTATTCTTCTCATTAATTTAGGATCGAGCAGCCTCTATGATGTTGCACAGGGCCGGGGGCCAAAGAGATAAAAGAGAGGGAAGATGGTCATCAGGATGCTATAAAATACATAAGAGAAGTACAATACTAAAACGTTTCTTTTCTTCCCACAAGCAGGTACTAAAAGAAAGAAGAGGGGAGGCAGGAGAGAAGGAGGACACTGAAAAAGACTCATGCTTATGCTTTGATCAACCAGGTACATCCAAGAAGCTTGAGGCATGGTTGCGCGGGCACTCATTTGTGCACTGGGTGGAAAGATGGGCAGCCGGAGGCAGGGAAACAGCTGTGCACTTGGATGTTGACACGATAAGGCTGGTGTGGAATGGCCTATGAGGCATGAGATGGGCACAGCTACCAGAACTGAGGAAATCAGAAGGACCATAACAACCGGACCTGATTGTTATACACCTGGGGGCAATGACTTGGGAACAAGGCCCTGGTTGGACATCTTTTATCAGATAGAGCATGATGTTAAAGTAATCAAAACATGGCGGCCGGAGGTTGAATTAGCATGGTCAGAAATCACCCCTAGGAGGGTGTGGAGACAGGCAGAGAACCACAAGGGCATAGACAGGCTAGAAAACATATGAATTTGAGGTAGAGATTGTTCCAGAAAGGGGAAATGGTAATTAAACATGGAATCATAGAGGTGGATGAATACTACAGGGGGACGGAGTGCATTTGCGGGCTTGGCTTAGCCATCTTCAACGCCGAGATGTCATGTGCAGTCAAAGCATGGATGGCATGGTGATAAAAAAAGGAGAGGAAACAAACAAGATTTGTTTCTTGAAGAGCCACCGTCCATCACAAGCGGAGGTGGACTAATGGAAAGGAGAAGCAAGGGCACGGTGTATCACGCCCATGCCCCAGTGCAGGAAATAAGAATAAGAGATCAGGATACCCCCATGATGTACATCGGGGAGGAAAAGAGTGAGAGGCTGGCTATTAAATTAAAGAGAACAATAAGAAATGATGTAATTTATGCACCTAAGTGGAGATGTAAGTTATGGACAGAGGATTGGGAATGTCAAAATGTAAAATAAATTAGTGAATTATCAAATCATATCAAATCAGTAAAATTATGCCAAGACTGAGCAACTTCACATTACTAGTCTGTGTCTTTATTTATGGGCTGGGTTCTGGGGACAAAGAGGATTGCCCACTTTAAATGGGAGGGATCCATTGTCCCATGACCCAGGCAATAAGGTGAGACTCAGTAAAGGAGGAGGGGTGAGAGGGAGGGAGGAGGGCTAAGGAGGGCAGGGTGGTTCCAGGCATCACAAAGAGGGAGGGCATGAGAACAAAGGGAAAAGTGGAGGAAGAAGAATGATCGGACAAAGGAAAGATGGTGTAAAAGGAGCAATAAAAGGGCTGCATGCCAGAGAAGGTCACAATCTTGCTCTTACAAGGAATTTCCCACCCATCTACCCAAAAAGGCAAGGAAGTAGGGCACTGTGGAAGGTGGAGCACAGTGTGACACTGGGAAAGAATCTCAGTAAGGAAGGCGGAGATTGCCGATGGTGGGCGGCAGAGAAAAGAAAGGAAATGAGAAGCAAGGGCACGGTGTGTACGCCCGTGCCCCAGTGCAGGACATAAGAATAAGAGGCCAGGATACCCCCATGATGTACATCGGGGAGAGGAAAAGAGTGAGAGAGCTGGCTATTAAATTAAAGAGAACAATAAGAAATGATGTAATGTATGCACCTAAGTGGAGATGTAAGTTATGGACAGATGATTGGGAATGTCAAGAAAATGTAAAATGAATTGGTGAATTATCAAATCATATCAAATCAATAAAATTATTGCCAAGACTGGGCAACCTCACATTACTAGTCCATGTCTTTATTTATGGGCTGAGTTCTGGGGACAATGGTGCCAAAGAGTCAAGGCTGTTAAAGATGGCAATTGCCAACATATCACTTGGAGTGCACATTATTTAAATCTCTCCATCCATGGTTTCTTAACTGGAAGCAGAAATGTTGAAAACCTGCAAAGTCTTGCAGGAACATACACGGTCATTTCAGCCACTCTTATGAAAGCTCAAAAAATCTTGAAAGGGCTACAGAGGTCAACCAACTTACCCTTGTATACATTAAATCATGAAGTTCCAACCATCTAGAATTCAACATTTTACATGTTGAAAAAGCTTTGAACAGACAAAATGGTACATGACTACATCATGCATGATCAAACAGGTAAAGTAGACATCATATTCAGTTCTGTAGATGGACTCTCCTGTAATATTTGATCACCTTGTTAGAGACTTTGAGTCTGCCACACATGATGGCAGTACAGACAGTGCAACTCTGAGTCAAATTCTTCCTCAAATCAGATTTTTTTCACATTTTCCTTGACAACATAAAGTAAGACTTTCAGTCAAAAGATAGCAGCACTGTTGTTATTCTGGCAGATGACTTGAGTCTCAGCCTGTTGACTGATCAGAGAATAAATGCCATGTTTAAGAATGACACCTATGTGTTGGCTACTTTGCTAGATCCCAGCTTCAAGTTTTACAATGATGTCATCCATCCTGCAGGGGAAGACACTGAGTAGTGGAGAGATCTTCTGCTAACCAAATGTGACATTGTTCTACAAACTTTGATGTACAGCAGTCAAACCCTGCTGAACCATCACAGTGCACATCAGTGCAGACAATAGCACATCTATCAATTCTTCACAGTTAGCAGTGTCATCAACAATGGAAAAGAACATGTACACTACTTCTCGGGGATCCTATGTTCAGGATAAGAAAGGAAATCATTTCTGAGTCACCTGCAACAACATGGACTGGTATCCTGTAAAGGAAGTGCAGCAGGTTCATCTGCCAGACTGGTACCAAACTCACACAGCACAATGATCCTGGAGTACTTTTGCAGACCATACTGTGATTGGTCTCAAGGAAGATCCATTACTTTACTGGAAAAAAAAGAAAACAATATAGCCATATCTAGCCAATCTTGCAATAATGTACCTCAGTTGTCCACCTTCAAGTGTATATTCAGAACGCATAATAAGTGCAGCTGCAGAGAATAGTCACTGACAGCAGAACACTGCTAAGTCCTGCAAATGTGGAATGGCTTACATTTTCAAAATGAATGCTGACAATTTCCCAATTGTCACAAACAATGATTTATGTGAATCTCACCCTGGAAATAAACAACAGCCTGCAAACAGTGATACTGAATATGATGACTAGGTTGTGTATGAAACAAAGTGGAACCATCAGCACTCCACCATACCAGCCACATGTACCACACTAGTACTACTCTTGAGCTTTATTTTGTCAGTCATCAGTTTATATTATGTAAGCTTCATCAATGCCCACCATGGGTATAATTTTTAAGCAACGAGGCTCAATCACAGCAGCTGTGCTTCTCATACCTACCTCAGAAATGTCCACCATGGGTAAAATTTTGGATACAGCAGCAAGCTCACCAAGAGTTTGTGCCTCTCATACCTGCCTCAGCAATGCCTGCATGGGTATAATTTTGGAAATAGCAACAGGCTCACTCACAGCAACTGCACCTCTCCTACCTACCTCAGCAATTCCCACCATGGATATAATTTTGGAAACAGCACATTCTCGTTAAGAGCCTGTGTCTCTCATATCTGCTTCCACAATGCCCCCATGGGTATAACAGATTAGGGCACATACACAGTGAAATACTCCCCAAAAACAGTTTTACATGATTTTGTTATGGTCTGGGTCGGATAATCAGGTAGTAGAACTGGTCAGGTAGTGACTACACGACCGACTACTTGGATTTCATCCAGGTTTTTCAGGTACTTTTGGGGTACCCATGGGTTGTCTTGGTGGTCAGATATTATAGTACCGTCCCATCCCTATAATACAAAAATTGATTTCAAGGACTAAGAGAAACATGCAAGATGCAATAACTCAGCTAATTATAATGACATTACTGTGTAGATGTAAAATGCTAACTTCCTCAATAAGCAAAAATGAAATCAATGTAGTCAATTTACAGTAACAAAAATAATTCAAGTAAAACACACTTAACTGTTCTAGAACTAAAATCACAAACCAAAGAAAACTGTTGAAAAGCTCACACAAACCACTGACTACAACAGCACTAGTACTGCTAAGACACAAAAGGCTGCATAACCTGCCTTTTTCTTACTAGAAGTTGATGCAGCTAGTTACTTATTTACTGTTTGTTTATCAGGTAAGTGCACTAGGCAAAAACTTTGCCAATTTTCAGGCAAAACCTGGGAGAAATACAAACAGGAAAAGAAAATTACAGTTGAAAAAAACAAAAACTGTACAACATTCCTTACACAGTAAAATATGACTATTGATACAAAACAGTGGTTACAGTAGTTACAGCCATGTAAGACATCAAAACAATAGACCTCACCTGAGGATCATACAACAGTAAACAGTCAAATAGTAAAGCACAAAGGTATTGTTGATGAGAGACATATCAAGTGATTTTCTGGAGAGTGTACTAAGCCCTTTCTTAAAGACCTTTTGGGAGTGCCTAACAGTTATTGGCAGGGAGTTCAAAATGTAGAGGCTGATACTGAGAAGGCACGTTCCCCATTTGCATAGTTCATTTGGGTATGCCTAAGACAGACCTTTCTGCAGACCTCAGTGGGTAGGCCTTTGTGACTTGATTTAACTAGCAGGCCAGAGTCGCTGGAGTTCCAGTTCTAATGATGTTATCAATTGTGCAGCCAGCAGTGTAATGTCAATAGAAGGCTAGGAGAGCCAGGCCAGGCTCGAGTATAGCATCGCAGTGATGAGTGAGTCTGTATACCAATAGTGCAAAGTGGCAGATGCTGTTGTAACATGTATTCCACTTTTGCAGGGCCCCTTTGTTAGCATTCTGGCATGCCATAAGTCAATGGGTTAGGCTAGATCTGAGAACCCCTGGGCAATGGTCATTGTAGCTGCAGTGGTCAGAGGAGACCTGATTTTATAGGCCAACCCCAATTTAGTATTTACTGATTTACATACAGTCGATGGTTCCAATTCTAGAATTGTGGTGCAAGTCACCGCCAAATGCAACTTGCACCACCTGCAACTGTGACATTGACCCTCGCCCTATTCTAGAAGGGTAGGGTCACCGCAGCTAAGTCCTGTGAATTGCAACATGCGGATAGGTACACCGAACAGAGGGTGCACCTGGAGCATGCCGCATGCTGCTACGCAGGTCACAAGTGCCCCCATGCCCAGCATGTTGCAGCAGGTGACTCGCAGGGCTGCCCACACCAACTGACCCCGAACCCATCAATCACTGCCCCAGAGGGCTGACCACACCAACTGACCCACCCAGAAGCATCCAGTATCCACACAGGACTGGCCACACCTCATGTCCTCTGATGCCTTCAGTAAAGTGCCCCACAGGACCCCACCTCCAGGCCCCGAATACCCTGATGAGATATACCCCACAAGGTGGCACTGTCATCCACCTCCCATGCCCCCACCCAAGTCACAGCCTTAAATGTGGCAAATACCATGCCCTGGCAGTCTAGTGGCCCCCACCCAGCTGTGCCAGCCCTCAGCACCTCCCACCTGTCCCCATCCAGTGACAGCCCACCTCTCACCACCATGTCCAGCTGCTGACTGAGTTCAATATGAGCACATACTGAAAAGACATGCTCAGAAATTAATATCTGAGTGAGTCTTTACAGTACACACTCATACTGAACTCAGTCGATAGCTAGCCATGGTGCTGAGAGGTTGGCTGTCTGTCACTGGCTGGGATGGGTGGGAGGGTGCTGGGTGGCTGGCATGAGCTGGTGGGGCTACTAGGCTGCCAGGGCAGGTATTTGCCACATTTGCAGCCAGTGACTCGGGGTCAGGGCATGGGTGAGGGATGACAGCACGCCTCTGTGGGCAATGCCTACAGTGGGGTTTCTGGGGGCTTGGGTGTGGGTACCTTGAGACGATGTACACCTTGGGGCAGTTGCGAGTGGGTACCTGCAGGGCTTACTCATACACTTTGGGATAGTTGCATTGAGTAGCCCTGTGGGGCATTACATATACACTTGGGGCAGTTGGTGTGGGTAGCCCTGTGGAGCACCCACTGGGGTATGCTGGGAATGGGGGAGGACAACTGTGGCATGACTGCAGGTGGGTCCTACAGGATCCCGGGGGCATCCATAAATTTACAAGCTAAGGTGGTGTAACTTACATTTGCTAGTTCTCCTCCGGGGTTCTTGTATAATCCTGACATTGGGGACTTTGTTGCTGCCCTTCTGGAATGGGTGCAACTGCTGCTGTAAACCTCCTAGCGCCATCAGAGGTTTATTGCACAACTGCCAGCATAATAGCTGTTCGGCGCCTAGTTGCCTATGACATGTTGAGGCCACTTGGAGAATGGACGAGTCGCAATACTGGCATAAGTTACATGCACCATTATAATTACGCAAGTGCTGTTACAGTCAGTAATTTTCTAGAATTGAGCCCGATATGTGTAGATTAAAGTCCATGGAAGGGTCTAAGGTTAATTCTTGATATTTGAAAGAATCAATCAGTTTAAGTGGAGTGCTGTCTGGGCCTGGGATAGTAAGAGCAGAGAGACAGACCTTGATCCTGGGTGCTGAGCCAAAAAGCATGACAGCTGCCTTGTTGGTGTTCAATAGGAGTCAATTATGCTCAAGGCTTCCTGTTCTCTGTGCAAACTGGTGTAACTTCTGCAGTAGGGACTCTAAACTTCTGCAGCACTGTTAGGTTAAGTTCTGTGGCAAGGTTTAAAGTTCTGTGGCACATTTATGTATAAATAACAGAGAGCCAGCTTTACAGTTTGGGGACCCCAACAAGGATGGCCTTTGAAGAGGATCCTTGACTTCCCCACATAAATGTAAGTTACATAATTTTCCTTAAACCTTCAGTTTTATTGTTTTGCTTTTCAGAAGATATTCTGACTCGCCATATTTATCTAAATCCATTTAGGGGTTAATTCTATGTCATGCAACAATAATGACTGCTGGCAAGCACCCCTCATTGTACTGGCAACAAAACAAATAGCTGAATAGTTGTTCTCCATGGGGCAGCTTGATGTAGTCTAGCAATGGAACCCCAAAGATGCCCATCTCTATTCCTCTATGAACACCTATCAGGGTCCCATACAAAGTCGTAGTTGGGGTGGCAGACTTTGGTGTACAGAGACTCCCGTATTGCCCCCTGAAATCTGCCATATATTAAAAATTTAAAATATTAAACATTAGCATGGTCAGCATGATTATTTCATATTCTCTACTTGTTTTACTCTTTCCTTATTTAGTCGTCACATTTTGAATTAATAATCTTAGCTTGGTTGTCATCTATCTTACATTGGCTTCATTTTGTTATTTTCTTTCATATGCACCTCATTCCCTAGCCTGAAAACCCTTGCATCTGCAACACCTCTGACCATGGGCTGTCCTAGAGTAGGCAACTCGGATAGCACCAATCATGGGTTGCCCTTATGGAACCTTAATGGACTATGACTGGCCTAGTAGGGTGGCTTAGCTGGCTTTTTGTATTTTCTTTTTTCTTCTGCCTCTGTAGTCTCATTGTCTATGTTTCTAAGTCAGGCAAGGTCCTCTCTCCCCAGGAGAAAATATGGAAGCAGTGCTTCCACCTCCACCCTAGACCACAAGGCTGCAATGCTCTCTTCTCTCTTCTACCCTCTCAAAACCTAGTTAAAAAAATCCTTTCCTCCCATCTCCCACCTATCTAATGGCAGCAATGCTATCTTTCCCCAATCTACATAATAGCAGCAATAATCTCTCCCTCCTCTCTTCCCCAGAACTAATCACAGCAATGCTCTCTTGCTTCCCTTCTCCATAATTGTAGCAATGTCTGAAACTCCCCACCCTAGACCTAATGGCAGCAAGATATTTCTCCTCTCCTAACATGATCCTGCCCCCAAAGCCTTGCCTGATCCCAGTTTTTAAAACCCAGTGTAGCCCACCTCTGCCCCTCTCAGTGCCACTACCCCACCCAGGAAGGAAAAGGATGACATTGCAATCCTCTCCAAACAATTTTGTCACAGAATGTTAACACACCAGAGGCTGGCTGTCAGACCAGGGAAGTAGAAGAGATAGGGCTGCCAGTTAAACAGAGCCAAAATTTGATCCATTCAAATTAGGGATGGGCCACACTGCATTTATTCTTTGGTGACCTTACCTGGCTACAAAGAACAGAAAAAAAATGACTACTGTATTGAATGGACACGCTATTTGTGCTTTAAAAGCAATTTAGAAGTTGCACTGATGCTATCAGTAAATCTACTGCACTCATGGCATTTTAATTGTGATGCAGTGAGCTTGAAATCTGTTTTGCCCAGCTTTGCATAGTGTCCTGGAGCAACATATAATGTTAAAAAACATTAAAATGTTTCATCTGCAAAGTCATTATGACTGTCTCTATTTTCTCAATTTGTTTTCTCTTCCCTCTAGTTTTCACATTTTAGATAAATAATCTTTAGCTTTTCACTTTTTAACCTTAGTTTCATCTTTTAATTTCTTCAGTATGTCTGTCATTCTCCCATTCTCTCTCTGCCTGAACATTTTTTTTATTATTTACTCGTTTGTCCCTTTGCTTGCATTTTTTATAATTTACATTTTTCTTCCCTAGACACCAGAGTTGACCCATCAGGTTGGCAAATTCACAACCCCATCCACAGCAACCTCATTTGCTTTAAACCCCATAAGGATAGCAACCTCCCACACCAGCACTTTTATGGTTTTAAAACATGTAAAACCCACTCATGCCCATCTGATCCCACCATGTTCCTAATAAGCCTTGAGAATGCCATTGATTAGTCTTGTAGATTTAAATGTATGTCATTATCCAGCCCAACACTGTACAGTGCTCTTCTGTATCTTCCTGCCTCAAATGTATTGTAAAGTCTTCTCTAAGACATTACTTTGCCTCCTTGTAAAACAAAAAACTAACCCTGCATATCTAAGCCCCAAAAGTCATTCCAACAGAGCCTCATTGAGTCACTCTTTTTTATACTGTCACCCTCTTTTGGTCCAGTAGTGTAGGACAATCATTTGCCTCATTATTACTGATGGGCTCAAATGCTTGATTTATGCCCCCAGTATTGTGGCCCTACAAAGCACTACTGGGATAAGAACAAAAGCATTCTGGCCCACTAGCAGTGAAAGGAAAAGGCAATGGATCATCATGCAGCCTTAGACCAAAAACAGGGTGCAATAAATAAAATAGGGTGACTCAAGAGGGCCTCTCCAGGGCTGGGTGGTGATGGTTTGAGGGGCTGACATTGTTGGTGTAAATTTTAGTTCTTATAAAGTTACAAGTAGGCAGAAGAATTGCTTGAAAAAAGGTGTCAGTCTCTGTCTAAGTTACAGGATCAACTTCTGAAATTTCTGCAGCAAACTCGAGATTCTGAGGCCAGTCCCAAATTCTGTGACTGGTCATAATTTCTACAGCAATCGCCATGTGCCATAGAACTGCAGAAAACAGGGGCCTTGATTACACTTTAGCCACAATTGTAGACGATCAAAAGCCGACTTCAGGTTAGGGTCTGATGGTGGCTAGGTCCTTGGCACTGAGTACAGTTCCATATCATCTGCATACAGAATGGTAGAGAAGGAGAAGCCCTGTTGGATAGCCTGTTGATAAAAAGGAAGAAGAGCAGAGGACCAAGAATGGATCCCTGAGGGACAGGGTTGCCACCTTTGGATGAGGCAAAAACCGGATCCTTAGCTCCACCCCTTTTCATGACTCATCATGCATTGTTCCTCCTAGAAGTCCATTTGTTATATCAATAAAAAACAATGCTTAAAGCAGCAGTTCAACAAAAATGTGAAGATACTATACCGTACCTGTTAAAGTTACTTTCCTAGGTTCTTCCTAATTATTTATTTACTTATGTATTTATTTATTTATACTGGTTTACCAGATAAACATACAATGATAAAAAATCTCATTTAGAGATATGATCTGGGGAGACAAGGAAATACTGTAAATAGCATACAATAGTATTCATACCTTATATCTTTTCTGGCTCCATTTCCTGTTCATGTCCACAGTATTATTTAAAAGCCAAAGAAGTGACTATACTTTTTCTTAGGAAATAACATAATTTTAAAACATTTAAAATGCCTAGATTCTATTAGAGATGAAAATATTTACCAGCACATGAAAGTGGAGGACAACTGGCTCTGTTACTGTTACAAAAGGTGAGGGCAGTTGTGCTGCTATGCCACTTTTAAGATGCAGTGGAAAGATTAGGTTAAGTGCTAAACGTGTTAATGACCATACTTTACACCTCCCAGTGTGACTGCATTCACAAACAAAAGGCTACATTGACAACAGAACTTATTTGTAACTTGAACATGTAGCTGAAACAATGAGTGATATGACATTTATTTCAAAAGTATGTGAGCACTCAAATGGCTCAAAATCTGACCAGCACAGAGCAAAACCGGATTACATGATAGGACCCTGAAAATCGACCACCAGGAAAAAACCTGACAGGTGGCAACCATAGGGACCCCAACACTGGAGGGAGAGAGGTCTGATTTGGAATTTATCAAGCTGCACAAATTGTTCTCATCTGACAAGGTAACTGGCAAACCAAGGGGTGGAGTCATGACAGAATCCAAGTGTGCATAATGAAGCTTGGAAAGAAATTATAGTATTTATTCAGGAGGAGAAAAGACCAATTCAGTGCTTAATAACCTATATCACAAAAATTGGTAACAGAGGCCCACTCATCCATGTGTATCAAACAAGTATTATTTATTAACGCTAATGTGTCCAGATATAGTCCATATAACAAACATTTCGGAAAATCCTTCTTCAGTGTGAAACTGCATCTAAATCCATAACAATAATAGTATAATCACTTTAAAGTGAAAATATCCAGAAAACAACTTTGTTAATTCCATTATTCATATCTGTGCTCACCTATATACAAAAGACAAAATAGCCACACTTGGATGTCCCCATATGTTTTGGATATTATCAAGTCAAAATCGAACATAATCATTAATTTTCTAATAAAATAAAATATGCATATACTATATCTAAATGTTCTTTTGTCAAAGGATTGTTTTAATCAATTATAATAGTGCATACCCACCTGTAATTTTGGGCCTCATATATTCTAATTTTGCTTGTTCAGATTCTGCACAGGACAGCAAGGAGAACAAAATAATGATAAATATCTACAGTATGTATTGGTACTGCCACTTTCAGGCTAATATTTTAGGCCATAACCTAAATATAAATTCATTACTTCACTGGACAAATGTGTCTTTACATTAATATTATATATATAGCTCCTTTTCCTGGCCAGAATAGATTTTCTGTCAACAAAAATACACAAATACCACATTAGATATATGCATATATACATTGTTGCTAATTCCATATAAACTGTCCTTGTGTATACAAGATTTATTGTGTTGTTTAGAAAGGTTCATTTACCTTTTGAAAAAGTCTGTCTTTGTTTTTGTTTTACATTGTAGCTCCTCTCTCAGTATGCCCTTTCTGTAAATAAAAAACAGTTCTTTAAACTTAATGAGTGTATCAATTATTTAATCTAAATGCAAAGCCTTGAAAGTAAAAGAAATGTTAAAAATCAAAGTTTCAAGTTGTACTCACATTGTGTTTGTTGCAGAGTGTGGTGTGACCTCCTGTCTCTCTGTGTGGAGGTGTCACGCCGTTCTGCTCACTGTTTAATTACCTTCAGGTATGGAATCAGGCATGGTGCAATATTCATTACCATGAGATCAGGGAACAGTCTTGTTGTATTTGCAATCGCTCCTGCACCCAACCTGCCAAGACAAAAGAGTTTTCTGTCTGTGAAGCAGCACCTAGTAAATCCACTAAGCATCCTACCTGAAAATATGTTGATTTTGTCAAATCATGAGTCCTGTTCTTATGAATGCACTTTTAAGAGTCATTCTGTGTATATTCTAGAATGGCGAGGGTCCAGTTATATCAAACTATTTGAATACCCAATGATCTGAATAACTTTATTTAACAAAAATAATATCCTTTCTCTATATATATCTTATGCAGGAGTGAAAATTGTTGGGTAGACAAATAGCTTAGATGTTAACATGGAAGCTGAAAAAGTGGTGGAGAGAAGAGGCGGTGGTGGGGAAAGAGAAAAATATGAAATCTCTCATAAAATATAACAATTAGTATCCTACTGAGTACTCTAATTCTCCATGAATATTTAGATTGCGAAGTATAGTCTGCATATTATAAAACATGTAGGATATAACGCTCTCATAGGCACTATATTCACTATATTCGTATATATTGTAAACAACCAGATTACTTATCGCAAAAATGTTTATTCTAACTTAGGAAAAACTAGAAACCAATTTAAATGCAATATGTGTTTTGTCTCCTAATGCTAAAATGAACATGGTGGGAGGACGAATGGTCAAAAGTTAGCTACTCTTAACTGTACAAGATTTCTAAGGTACAGATTTTTATATCATTTAATTATTCTACCCCTCAATCCAACTTATTTGTACATTTGTTCACTTCTATATAATTCTTTATGTAAGAATGGCGTATAGGAGGTTAAATGGTAACCTCAATGTAATTTAATGTAGCGTACTGAATTTCTCTTTGCTAAGTCTTCTTATTCTGGTTTATGGAGAACCTGAAACTAATAATAACGTGGTACAAATTTATTCTACTAATGCTAAAATGAGCATAGTAGAAGATCAAAAGGTCAAATATTAATTCTTCTACAATCTGTGAGTTTGTTATTATTTACTCCTCAGTCTAACATATTTATACATTTTTATGCTTTCATATTTCTCACCCAGTTGCTACAATAGCATACTGGGAGGTCAAAAGATCAATCTATATGGTCTTTATTTTGTTTCCATTTTCTTGTTTTTTTCTTTTCTTTCTTTCTCCATTCCCAGCCTTATATTTTGCTCAGTTTGTCACCCTCATATAGGCTTCTTCTCAGCTGCCCTGAGTGTGTTATGTCTACACAATCAGTTGCCAATCTATGCCATCTGTAATCCCAAATCTAGGATTTGTGGCATCAGACCTGTCTATAATGTATGCCTCCCTGCTAAAAATTTTCATTTTATAATCCCCCCCATCAGGTAACACTTTTCTATTCCAATAAATCTTAATTGTGGTAACTGGTGTCCTTTTTCAACAAAATGTCTAGCCACAGGAGACGTTAAATCCTGTCTTCTGATGTCAGATTTATTTCCAGTGATACATACTTTTAGCATCCTCTCTGTTTTTCCTACATAAATTTTGTCACAGGGATATTTCAATAAATATATTACCCCTACAGTAGAGCAATTAATAAACTGGTCAATAGTAATCTCCTCATCCCTTGCTGTGTTCCAATTTTCTTAATTCTGTAAGTATTATTACAGTTAGTGCAGTGGTCACATGAATAATGTCCTTTCATTTCAGCTAGATTCAGAAAATGTTGTGGACAGCTGTCTAGTATTTATGCTCTGTTCTTACTAATGGTTGTCCAAAGGTTTATTCCTTTTGGAACCACAAGGGAGTTGTTGAAAAATCTGTTGTGTAACAGGGGTAGCCTGAAGCAGCTTCAATGCTTATTCACAATGTTTCTAATATTGAAAAAAATATCACTGTGTACTATGGACAGTACAATTCTATCCCCTTACCTTCCCACCCTACCATGTGGAGACAAAAGAGTCTGTCTATCATTCATCTCAGCTCTTGCAGTTGCCTCTTGCAGTGTCTCATACTTATATCCCTTTGTTTAAATCTCTGGACAATTTCTATTCTTGCCTTATTGAATTCATCTTGATTTGTATGGATACGTTTGGCCCTTAAAATCTGTCCAAATGGAACGGACTCAATTAGTCCCCTGGGGTGAAAGTTGCTGGCATGTAAGACAGCATTTTGTCGGTCTCCTTGTGGAGCACCTTAACTGCTAGTCTTTCCTCATATTTGTAAATACATAGATCTAGATAGGAGATCCCTGTCCTGCTGAAATTCATAACAAAACTAAATGATCTGTACAGTCATTTAGATATTTGTTAAACTCATCCAGTTGTTCAATTGATCCTGTCCAAATAGTTAAAATATTGTCTATAAAACATTTCCATATACACAGCCTATTTCTGAATGGGTTCCTGTCATTAAAGACATATTCCTTTTCAAGATGACTCATGTAAATGTTGGCATATAAGGGTGCCATGCTGGACCCCATAGATATCCCTTAACTTGTAGATAGTACTTATTTTCAAATTTGAATAATTTTTGTGTCAGGACAATCTCAGCCCATTTAACAATTAAATTGTTAGATTTCTTTTATCTGTTCCCACCTCATCCAAACACAACTGTAAAACACTACACCCCTGTCTATGGGGTATAGAGGTGTACAGATCCTTTAAATCTCATGTAACTAATATGCACCCTGCATGTCTATGACTGTTTCATGTAACTGTTCAGACTGCACAATAATATCTGTTGAGCCCTTAATATATGACGTGGTTTGTTTAACTATAAGGTTTAATATGATGGTCTATACACATTATTTATTTATTTTATTTATTTCTGACTTTGATAACTGGGTGAGTGCACTGATCCCAGGGACCATTTCAGGCATGACCCTGGCCATAACACATGGCACAGGGTGACAGTGGAGTACAAGGTAACAGTAATACACATGAAACAGATTTGATACAAGCAACAATAGTAAGCACAATATACTGGTTAGATGCATAGGTCCATTTGAGAACAGTGAATACACAGTTTCAATATCGGACATGAGGAGATTTGGGACAAAACAAACAAATCATAGGCACAGTGTACAATGTGTGACTGCATCGTCCAGTGAGCAAGTAATACACAGAATACTCAGTAAAAATATATATACAATATGTACAGGCAAGGAAGTCAAATATTACTGTGAAACGTTATTTATTTATTTATTTATTTATTTATTTATTTATTTATTTATTTAGGGATACCTTTGAGCTCAGAGCTCTTTTACAAAGGTTCCACATCAAACAGTGACAATGACAAAATAACAAAACAGTTTACATACAATACTCAAATAGTAATTAGCTAGTATACAATAAGGTTACAATGTCATTCATAGTACCAAAGGTGATAGTACAGCATCAAGAGCATTCAACTAGGGTAAAGGACAGTGTTTATATGTAGCTAAGGAGATAAAGAGGTGTGACACCTAGTGTGAGAGTCCGAGGAGGAGTCAAGGTGAAGAGGAGGGAGACTGAGTGGCCAAAAGAAGTGGCTTTGTCTAGGTGGTTGGGAGGTGAGGTAGTAGATTGGTTTTAAGGTTGATCCACTGGGAGAAAAGGCACAGGGGTAGAAGAAGACAGAGGAATAGGGCAAGAGGGAAGCATGAGGGTAAAAGGAAGGAGAAGAAGAATGTGATGAGTGGGCATTATGGGTGTTAGAGTCCTAGTGGAGGTCACAAACTGTCCTAGTAAGAAGGTGATATATTTGAACAGAAGACTGTATCATATCATATGAAAAATATGATATAACAGTTGAAGGCAGGGAGTTGACTAGTGGGGGTAGGTGGGTAACCCCTGGGCTGGGAGTTGACTAGTGTGGGTTGGTGTCAGATCCCAGGAGCAGCAGCAGGATGAGTTTGCCAGGAACCAGACTTTAAGGTGGGACTTGAAACTGGAGAGTGTGTCAATAGATAATGGTTCCAAGACTGAGTTAATTCCAGAAACAGTAGGGTGTCCAGGTGGTGCCCTGAAGTTTTTGTGTATTTTAAGCAATATATAAAATAATGGTATACTTGGTGTACTCCTAAATAGGGCTTCCTTCTCCCACTCAATAATTTCTTTATTGTCATAGGCTATAGTCAATATCGTTGTCACTAAATCTTTAATCAGATTGGTCAGATCAGTCTCCAAAACTAGATAATTCTCTTTACTAGAAGTAAATCTATACAGTTATGTCTATACTGTTCATAGTCCATCACTACTACAGCAACCCCTTTATCTGAATTTTTATGATGATATTGTTGTCATTTTCCAAATTTCTTAATACTGCAAACTGTGAAGTTGAAAGATTATATTGTTTTCTTCTGTCCATATTCCTTTCTAATTTAACCACCTCTTCTATGTCCTTATTAACTAACGCAATATAGGTTTCTATCATGTGTAGTGTAAATGGAGGGTGAATCTCGATTTCAGATGTAATTTCTGTCCTAGAGTAATCTTTTTTTCTTTTATTATTGTGTCTGCCTCTTTCTCTGGCTGGCTTCCCAAAAATAATTGTTTTAATTTTCTATAAAACCTATTAAGATCTAATTTCAATTCAAAGCTGTTAACTTGATTATGTGGACAGAAGGAGAGTCCTTGCTTAAGACCTGTTCCTCTACTGGGCTCAAAATGCTCTTAGAAATATTATAAACTAGTTTGTCTTCATCTGAGCTGACCATGTAGTTCTGGTTTCTGTTTGTTCTTGACTCTTTTTTTCTCCTTTTTTTCTATTGCCCCTGTATCTGAGCCTATTTCTGATCCTGTGGTTCAGGAGGTTCCGGGTAGGAGCTTCCTCTCTGAACGTCTCTGCTCTCCCTCTTTCATGTACTGATAGCCTCTTTGCTCCTCTGCTGATATTGTCTCTTGCCTCAGTACCTCCCCAACCAGGAAAATGTGCCCTCTACCTCTAAAGGGTTGTGTTCCTCCTCTGTCTCACTTCCTGAACTGTTTGCAGAAGATTCAGAATCTAAATTATATTGAAAAGACTTAATATATCCTGGTGTTTTATTAGAGAATATATACACTTGAGAGGTAATCATTAAGATCCCTTTTAAATTTGTGTAATTTTTGCTCGTAATTCCTCTTCAAACTCGCTTAAATTCTGATTCACCCTTTCCAAATATTCTTTCAATTCCTCTATAATATATTTATTTTCAACTTCTATCTAGTTGTGTGATCTCTACTTCAATTTTCTGTAACTCCTTTGTAATTGATTCAATAATAAGTAGCATAAAATCCTTAGAGCACCTGTTATGTACCCCATCCCATTTCATATCTAGGTCTAAATCCACATAACCCAAATTTGCCTCTAGAAAATGGGAATCCCCTGGGTATATGTTTCTGTTTTAGATATTGAGTAATCATTAGGGCATGCCATTCTAGCTTATTCTGCTTTTGTTTCAAATACTTAAATTGATTAGTAACAGAATGTGTGGGTGTAGTCTCCAAATTTCTGTTTGTTTTAAGTTACTCAATACTCTCTGTTCTTCCATCTCAAAATAGATAGAGGTACAAATTGTTTGTCAGTCAGCTTATCTAGTTCATCAAAATTCAACATCTTTTAATCAACAGGATATACAGAAAAAGAGATACATACTGAAATTCACACCTGATAGGGTAGTAATCCACTATATTGCAGAACAGACATATAATATACAACACCTGTGTCATCAGGACTGGAGAGCCCACATACAATCTATGTTAACATACTAACATACTAAAATGCCAGAAGAATAGGCCTAATGGGTTTTGCATCTGCTCATTTGGTCAGCCCTACCCTGGGAGCTGACCTTGCTACCCTGCCTTCTCTGGCTTCTCCCTTCCCAGTTCACAGATATTCTCACTGCATTGGATTTTGCTTCCAGAACCCTTCCCCTGTACCTGTACCACCCCTCTGAACCTCTCCACCGTCTCTGCCTCCACCAGCCCCTGGGCAGCACATTCCATGGCTTCACCACCTCTCAGTGAAGTAGCACCTCCTCCTTCTTCTCTGAATCTTCCCTCCAGCTTCCACCCATGTCCTCAAGTTGCCCCTCCTCCTTCCTTCAAGCACCCTGACTGCTCCTCCCTATTTACCCCTTCATGTACCTGAAGACCTCTATCATGTCCCCAGTCCCTTCTGTCTTCCAATGTGTACATATTTAGCTCTTCGAGCCTCTTCCCATAGGTCCTGTCCCCAAGCCCCAGATCATTTTGTTGCCTCCTCTGAACCTCTCCAGGAGTTTAATGTCCTCTTTAGTGTGGCCTCCAAACTGCATGCAGTACTTGAGGTGTGGCCTCACCAAGCAGTTATACAGATGGAGTATCACTTGCCCTTCTGGAGGTGATCCCCTAGTGATGCATCCCAGCATCCTGTTGGCCTTGGCTGCTGCCCTCCTACAAGTCTCCGAGTTGTTCATCTTGATGTCCACCACCACCCCAGGTCCCTCTCAGCCATTGAGACTTGCAGCATTTCCCCAGGTGTACACTTGTCCCAGGTTTCTGGCCCCAGGTGCAGTACCTTGCATTTCCATGCATTGAACCTCAGCTTCCACTTTCTAGACCATCTTTCCAGAGCCTCCAGGTGCCCCTGTAGGGCCACCTCCCTCCACTTGGTCCAGCACAGCCAACCTCGGAAAAAATGATAGTATTTATTCAGGAGGAGCTAAGACCAATTCAGTGCTTAATAAACTCTATCACAAAATTGGTAACAGAGGCCCACTCACCCATGTGTATCAAACAAGTATTATTTATTAACACTAATGTGTCCAGATACAGTCCATATAACAAACATTTCGAAAAATTCTTCTTCAGTGTGAAACTGCATCTAAATCCATAACAATAATAGTGTAATCACTTTAAAGTGAAAATATCCAAAAACAACTTTGTTAATTCCATTATTCATGTCTGTGCTCACCTATATACAAAAGACAATATAGACACATTTGAATGTCCTCATATGTTTTTGGATATTATCTGACAGTCAAAATCCATCATAATCATTTATTTTCTAATAAAATAAAATATACCTATCTAAATGTTCTTTTGTCAAAAGTTTGTTTTAATAAATCATAAAATGCATACCAGCCTGTAATTCTGGGCCTTTTATATCCTATTTTGCTTGTTCAGATTCTGCACAGGACAGCAAGAAAAACAAAATAATGATAAATATCAATGTATTGGTACAGCCACTTTCAGGCTAATATTTTAGGCCATAACCTAAAGATAAATTCATTACTTCACTGGATAAACCTTATATTAATACAATATATATAGCTCCTTTTCCTGGCCAGAATAGATTTTCTGTCGACAAAAATACACAAATATCATATTAGATCTATGCATACATACATTGTTGCTAATTCCATATAAACTGTCCTTGTGCATATATTCATGGAGAATTAGAGTACTCAGTAGGACACTAATCATTATGCTTTCATGAGAGATTTCATATTTTTTCTCTCCCCCACCACCGCCCCTCCCCTCTTTTTCAGCTATCATGTTAACATCTAATCCATTTGTCTACCCAATAATTTTGGCTCCTGCACAAGATATATATAGAGAGAAGGATATTATTTTGCTAAATAGAGTTATTCAGATCTTTGGATATTATATATTTTGATATAACTTGATCCTCACCATTCTAGAATATACATAGAATGAATCTTAAAAGTACATTCATGAGAATAGGACTCATGATTGACAAAATAAACAAATGTTTCAGTAGGATGCTTAGTGGATTTACTAGGTGCTGCTTTCAGACGGAAAACTCTTTTACATTGGCAGGTCAGGTGCAGGAGCGATTGCAAATACCATGAGACTGTTTCTGATCTCATGGTAATGCATATTGCACTGTGCCTGATTCCATACCTGAAGGGTATTTAAATAGTGTGCAGGACAGGCGTGACACCTCCGCGATAGAGAGAGCAGAAGGTCATGCCACACTCTGCAACAAACACAATGTGAGTACAACTTGAAACTTTGATCTTTAAACATTTCTTTACTTTCAAGGCTTTGCATTTAGATGAAATAATTTATGCACTCTCTAAGTTTAAAGAACTTTTTTTATTTACAGAAAGGGCATACTGAGACAGAGAGCTACAATATAAACAAGCATTTGTCAATGCCGAATGTTGTCTTGCTGGCATTGGCATTGGTAGTGCAGGAGTTAGAGAGATGCATAATAGGAATGGCAGTGAAGTATTGAACTGATGCCAACCCACCCCACCCTGCAGAGACTGACAGGCATTGGGGTGTCCCTTTGGTGTGGCCATAGAGCTCATGCCATTTCACCTCTCCTTCTCCTGCAGACACCGACAAGTGGCATGGTGTGCTTTGGGGTCTTCGGCTTTATGCTCACCCCATTCCATAAGGAAATACACTGAGATGGGTGCAGTATAGGACAGTGGGGTGAACTTTGGAGCCAGATCATCCAAGGCGCATCTTGATGATTGTCACTGGCTGCAGGGTGGGGTGCGGTGAAATGGCATGAGCATTACGTCCAATAATCCCAAGTCACACCCCTGACACCTGTCAGTCTCTACATATGGGTGTTCAGCACCAAATTTTCAACATAGGCATTTTAGCACCTCTGCTCATGTACAGTGTCACTGTTATTTCCTCAAAGTGTCCCAAGAAGTGATTTCGCACAGCAACCACGCTTATTCTGCACCAAAGTGTGAAAACACATTTTGGGAGTGATATGTGAAATGACAGCTGTACTGTTCATCAAGAGGTGTGGAAAATGGCAATGGTGAAAATCCAGAGTGAAAATATCACAAATACGATGGTACGAAAGGGGCACGCAATCTGCCAATGCACGCCAGTAATATAGTCATTTTATAGAGTATCATCACCAATTTTTCAACATAGGCATTTTAGAACCTCTGCTCATGAACTGTCACTGCCATTTTCATAATCTGGCCCAAACACTGATTTTCCACAGAGACTGTGTTATTGTGCACCAGAAGTGCGGAAACACATTTCATACAGGATGTGAAAATGACAGCTGCACTGTTCACAAGGAGGTGTATAAAATGACAATGCTGAAAATCTGGTGGTAAAATATTGCAAATTCACAAAGTTATAGAGCCTGCATAGCAACCGCGCAATGCACGTCAGAAACAGGCATTTATTGAGCTTTGTCAACCAATTTGGAACATAGGTTTTTGAAAGGCCACCTGATGAACACCGGCACTGTCATTTCCTTAATGGGTCCTGAAAGTGATTTTACACAGTGACTGCTAAATCACCTTCGAGGCGGACTAATGCCATGACAGTGAAAAAATTCATGAGGAGGGCCCCAAAACCCCATGTTGAAAATTTGGAGTCAAAAGTCCAACAAATGCCCGAGATATGCAGCAAAAAAAACATATTCATTCCATTATACAGCTTACTGGCTTTTCCTCAGTTCACGGTCGGCTTTGAAGAGTGCAGACGTGTTCCCGTCCACCAAGATCGCCGCTCCGGACTACGGAGGTAAGTATGGGTGAGGGGTGAGAGGGGTTTGGGAGGCAGGTGCGCAGTGGTGGGTGCAGATGGGGGCAGGAGACTACAAGGGACCTTTTGTTACAGGAAAGAAAAGAAAAATACATTGCGGGACAGTTTTTTTTAGGGAACTTGGCACACTGGGCTACCAGCATGCCACCTAACTGTTTTGAGGGGTTGCTGTCGACGGTGGATTGAGGCACCTCGTTGGCAGAAAATGGGTGGGGTGGATTTATGCCGTGGGGATTCGGCACCCCATCGGCACACAATGAAAGGTGGGGGAGGCAAGAGCTGAGGGGATTGGGCACCCCTCTCGCATATATGAAATGCAAGGGGGTGAATGATTTATGCCGATGAGGAGTGGCCCTGTCGATGCACAAATGGAAAGTGGGTGGGAAAGCAAGAACTGAGGGATTGGGCACCGGCATATAGGAAATGGGGCTGCTTGTGTGACCACAGTAAGCCGCTAGGGATCGGCACCCTGAAGTCAGCCATAGGGTGGCTACCGCCATGCTGATCATGTGGCAAGCACGCGGAAGGGTCCGCTGCATCTGGCGAGACTTTTCTTGGATTGCAGCGGACCTTTCCTTAGATGTGCTCACCACATTAGCATGCATGGGGCATGCAGG
The DNA here is from genome assembly GCA_016271365.2 of Neoceratodus forsteri. Lineage (NCBI taxonomy): Eukaryota > Metazoa > Chordata > Ceratodontiformes > Ceratodontidae > Neoceratodus > Neoceratodus forsteri. The sequence goes on from CM057451.1 coordinate 425,869,014, forward strand.
CTGATTGAGGGAATGAGGGCAGCACCTACTGATGCATTGCCCTGCATTAAGCCAACAGCGCGCCTCCAAATCTGCACTACATAAAGATGTTGACTTGCACCAAGCGTGGCAAGCCAACATAAAAACAAAAGGCAACCTTTTAAAAAGGTAAATTAACCTTACTAAAAACACAATAAATCTTGTATGCACAAGGACAGTTTATATGGAATTAGTAACAATGTATGTATGCATAGATCTAATGTGGTATTTGCATATTTTTGTTGACAGAAAATCTATTCTGACCAGGAAAGGAGCTGATTATGGTGGATTTTGACTTACAGATAATATCCAAAACATATGGGGACATCCAAGTGTGGCTATGTTGTCTTTTTGTATATAGGTGAGCACAGATATGAATAATGGAATTAATAAAGTTGTTTTTGGATATTTTCACTTTAAAGTGATTACACTATTATTGTTATGGATTTAGATGCAGTTTCACACTGAAGAATAATTTTTCCGAAATGTTTGTTATATGGACTGTATCTGGACACATTAGTGTTAATAAACAATACTTGTTTGATACACATGGGTGAGTGGGCCTCTGTTGCCAATTTTGCGATAGAGAACCCAAGTGTTAACAGTTTGATAGCAGCAGAGGGTTGTCCACTGGGTTGAACACCTTTGATAGGTTGACAAAATTGCATCTGTATCCAGTCCCTTGTCCATGGCCAACTTTACACCATTGGTGAAGTGGATGAGAGTCATTGTTGTACTATGCACTTTCCTGAGCCCATGTTGTGCAAGATATAGAAGGTTTAGGTTTTGTAAGTGCTCCATCACCTGAGTTGCCATGAGTTTTTCCAGTAATTTGTTCAGAATGGACAGACTTGCAATTGAGCAGTAATTATTCATGTTTGTAGCATCTCCATTTTTACGGATGGGAACAATCCATGCTATTTTCCAGAGTGCATGGACTGTTATTGTGCAGAGGAGAAATTGAAGATCCTGGTGCAAGTACAGCTAGAACAGGTGCTGAGATCTTGAGGAATCTGGGAATTAGCCAATCAGATCAGGCTGGACAGTAGGCTGGGATGGTTCTAAGAAGATGCAGCACTTTCACTTTGGAGGCAGCTCTGATGCTGAATGGTTGGGAGGCATGTTCCTTGTCATAGGATGATGGAGCTGGGGACCAGCCAATTTTCTTTGTGTAGTCTGAGAGGTCAAAAATGAGAATTTATGGCATTAGGTATTGAGTTAATATTGTTGCAGTTTGCCCCATCCTGCATCATTTCTGTAATCATCAGGTTGCAGCCCTGGCCCATGAATGATTTTATGTGGTTCCAGAAACCACGGAATCTCTAACAGACACCCACAGCAGTTGTTAACAGGAGACTCTTTTGAAACTTGAATAGCTTTTACAGGAATTTCTGATTTCTGTAATCTTCATTTCAGCCTGCAGTTATGATTTCTTTGCCATATCCCAGGTCATATCCTTTCATCTCAAGGAGGTGAGAAGCTCTCTGTTCATCCATCAGGTAATGGAGCTTCTTACTCTCCTTTTTTGAAGGAACATGATTATCCTGTATTGCTTGCAGAGTGGATAAGAGGAAGTTAAGGGCCGCCTCTACATCTTTTGTCTAATAAAGTGGGGCCCAGTCAATATTGTGTAGGTCCACATGCAGGGCTCCAATGTTTAGGATTGAAAAACCGAGACTTAATTTTTGGTGGGGGCCTAGATGCTTGAGCTCTCCAGATGCAAAAACAGTGAGCAATCACTGATGCAATCCAGTAGAGTGCCAACAGCATGGATCCATTCCGCTCTGTTTGTGATGATCCAGTTTAGTGTAGATTAATGATTGCTACATGAGGATAATCCTGTAGGGCTTGAGATCAGTTGTGGTAGGCAGGGTGTCATGCAATCAGAAATTCTGGAGGGGCACAAATCCCAACCCTTCAAGGGGGAGTCTAGAGGCTGGGAACATTTTGAAAATTTGAAGTCAAATAGTGCATTTTGGTGACTTTTAGCAGGCCTGATGTTACTATTCCACATATGCAGGACTGCCCTGAGATCATGCCTCATCAGGTGTGTGTGACTCAGATTGCAAGGCCATGTTACGGGGTGGCTTGGGAGTCCCACTTTAAAAAGTACTGCTGGTGGTGCAGCTGGTGGGCCTGAGGATTGGTGTAAATAATGGTGAATGCAATAAAAAGAAAGCATTCACAGGAAGCAGAGACTCATGGTTGAAGTTCTGTTTTACTCATCCACAGAACACAACTGTGGGTGGCAATGAGGAAACCCAGTCCTTGTACATTTGCTGAAACCTTGGCATAGGGTTAACAGGTTAGGGGCTAGAGCTTCCTCCATACCAGCCTCACACCTCTGTGGAGTCACCAAATACATCCAGAGTCCCTGAGTGATCCAGGCTTTAAAAGATGGAACAGAGCTGTATTGCCCTCCTGGAAAGTTTCTATGGCAATGGTAAATTGAAACTATTCAATGATCTGGCTACAGCATGCAATCTACCTTGAACTCATGTTTTTAAGTAAATGCAAATTTAACTTTATATTACATCACTTCAGTACCAGGACCATAGCAAGCTCTCACGGAAAGCACATTGCCAGCATTTTGCATAATGCTCAAGGTATACAAAAATACAAGCTAGGCAAATGGACTAGCACTAAAAAATGTGGCAGAAAATGTGGGACAGAAAATCACCAGAATCTGTGAGCTTGGGATATAATATCCTGAATGATGGGTGGAGGATCCCAAACTCACAGAAAAACTTGAATAAGTGGACAGCCGCAGCCTGTGTGAGCGACTCACCACAGCAATTGTAGCAGCGACTCTAATGAGGTGCAGAATAAAGACACGACATGCCACATGCAGCAGCTCACTGAGGTGCTGCTTGTGGCATGTCATTATGTCATCATTCTGATGAGGCTGGTTAAAGTTGCTTAAAATGAAGCTGTGAATGAGTGAGACTTCCTTGGTTAAACACGATTAGCAAGTGTGCATGGGGTTCATATTATGCATTTTCAGAAAACGGCATGAGAACACAGCCATTTGTGTTAAGCAATATGGCAGTGCCTTTCACAGAAAATGTTACAATTCTGAACCTAATTGTGTATTAAATATAATACGCCTTAGTAGTCCTGGCAAAATGGGATTCCAAAGATAGTGTTAGTAAGTGGTGCTACTCTAGCAGTATGTTTAAATATGTCCTTAAACTGTAAATAATCAGCACTGGTTTGGCTTAGTTTAGTTTTATTTTACATTAAATCGTTTAGACAAGTGTCTGTCTTCATAGAATTCAGTCAGGTATACTGTACAGACATTTAAGTACCTACAGATAGAGATTATAAATAATTACAATGTGCAGTTTTAGGATTTGGTTCCAGGCTTTAAGGCAAAACAAGTGCAGTATAAAATTCACCGTCAAGATTACAATATGATCATTGGAAGCAGTAACATATTCCTGGGGCAGTAAGCAAAGCCAACAAATGATGAGTTTAAATGATGCAAAGGAGTCACATCCTCTGAACGTGTTTGTCATTTCATTCCTCTATTTGGCAGCTTGAAATAAGGAGTTGTGGCCCAACGAAGTTCTCCTGCATGGTAGGCAAGGCAAATTTTATTTGAAAAGACACCCATCCTGGAGGCTGTGGTCACCGAACATATCAAAACGTCATTATACAGATCATAAAAATACATATCCAGCATACTCTGAACATAAAATACAATGGTAGTAGCAGATAGTCATGTGTCACAACTCTGCTAGCATATTTATGTCTATGCATTTGATCATGGTAATATGCATGCCAAGAGAGAGCAAGCCTAGCATAGCTTGTTTTCTTAAGACCAAATTGTCAAAAATACCCTTGAGTTAAGGTTTAGCCAGTTCAGTTTGCTTGCACAGAGCAGAGGTATGGGTATCTATTCTAAGGTCTACTACAAACGGCAGGCACTGTTCAGCAGGCCCTAAACTGGAACAACAAACCGTCATTCATAGACTACAGTGCTATAGTCAATGGTGCTTAAAGCATTGAACAGGGAATCTCTTTACGTCAGGTAGGAGGTTTCTCCTGTGTCCTGAGATAGATTTCTCCTCTGTTTCTCCTGGTTTGTGCCAAGCTGTGGCATTTCTAACTTTCTATAAAGTCAACTGTTCTTAGATTGCTGAGAAACAGTTTACATAAGTTTAAAATCACCTGGGATATATTTTATAAATAACCGATTGTTTAAAAGTATTATTTTTGGCAACTGGGCAAGGACAATTCTGAACAAGTGGCTGTTTTCTGGGGCAAACCTGGAGCACTTGGGATGTTAAGTGACTTGCTTAGAGTGACACAGTATGCAAGTGGAGGTTGTGGGAATCAAACCAGATCTGTTGGATGTACTAAGTATATCAAGCTCATTCACAACTCACCTCTCTAACTTCTAGGTTTCACCACCAGGCCAGCCCCATTATATTAGATTTAAACCCCACAATGCATAAATATAGTGTGGCAACCTATCATGGACAGGGGTTGCAAAATAGCTTATCGGCGCCCTAGCTTATGTGCTATACTTTAATGTGGGTGACTGGTGAATTTTTTAAATCACCTGTTTCATATTAGTTTTGCAGCTGCATTCTGCAGTAGCTGGCCCTACAATTAGAATCCTAGGGTGTAATTACAATTTGCACTATTTCCATTTGAGAGACATGGTAAATGAAAAGAGTTGCTATTGAACAAGCTCAGAGTGGACTACACAGTATGGACATGGTACTAGAAGAAATAATAATGAATCTGTCTACTCTGCCCAGCCAGAAATTGCTGCTAGTTTGTCAACATTCAGCATATGAGTCCAGTCTAGATTCTTACCAGGCTGGAAGACTTAGTCTGCAGCTGCTGCTGCCTGGCCCTGGTCCTCACTCAGCCCGATGGTGATCCCTGGCTCAGTGGCTCTGATGGTCCACTCCTTTTGCTTGCTGGTGGTACTGCAAGATGTTCAAACTGGATACCCGCCATGCCACCACTGTGTTTTGTAGATTTTGCAGACCGGTGCTTGATTCAAGTTCCTTCACAACAACCTCCACCCAGGCAAACAGCCCAGCCCAGCACACCCTTTTAAGTTCCGACCACAGAGTTGTTAAGGGTACAGTACACACTTACACACTGTACTGTACTGTCCCACTCCACTCACCCTCTATCTTTGAGTGAGCAGGCTCACTGGTTCAGTCAGAGCCGATTATTAAAATATTACGGAGAGGCGGGCGGAACCCTTCGGTTCAACTCATGGTCACAACTCGAGACTAGTTGTTGTTCCTTCCTTTTCAAGGTGGCTGCTAAACTGCTCAGCCTTAGGCTTTCCTCTGCAGCCCACTCTCTCTTACAGTCTCACTCCTACAAATGGAGAATTTGCTATCCCGAGATGGCGCTGGAAAATGCACAGGTTTGCCACATGGTACGGTTGTCATCTACCCCACTCCCTGTGTCACTTTCCAATTGGATGTTCATCCGGTATTTCTTCACAGTGATTGGCTGGGAGGCTGCACAAGTGACAACTGAAACAAATGACAACAGGAGAAGTGATTTGGTAGAGTTTATGCTGACAGATCACAGCAACGAAGCGTGCATTTTTGAAAGTCACCCCTTGACCGATTGGACCCTCACCACCAAAGATTTAAAAACATTGATTGTTTTTGGCACTTCGACAAATTAAAATAAAATAAAAATAGATGAATTTTTTCTACATTGGTCCAGATATTGGGGGCACATGCCCCTTGGGCTATGGGCATGACGCCACTGGTGGTAGGTGTAGCTTCGAGAGCTTCACCATATGTACCGAGTTTTTCTCGTCCAGTCCAGATTAAAATCATCCACAAATGGAAGCTCTTATTTCCTTTGGAGATGCCAGGTAGTCAATTATACAAGTTAATCCTCTGAGACCACTCTTAGGTGGGTTGTATACGCAAACCAAATTGATTCTTCTAGTGTTCCCAAGAATTGGTACCACATGGAGTACTTTGGTGAATGGTGCCTCAATTTGGTGCACTGAAATGGTTAGATAATCTCTAAGGTAAAGGTAACCCTACCCCTCTCTTTGAGGAGGAACGGTCCAGTCTGAGTATCTTGTAGCCCTTTATAGCACAGAAAGAGTCAGGTATATGTGGCTTAAGCCAGGTTTGCATTAGCTCTAGTATGTTTGGAGTGTAATGAGACACCCACACCTCTAGCTCAGCAAGGTTAGCCATGAGGCTTCTTATATTCATGTGGGCCACTATAAGACCCTTCCCTGAGAACCTCTGTGGGATGCTAGAAGGATGGCCTCAAAAGGAAGAGCATGGTTTTTCAATGTCTCAAGACAGAGATAGGTACAGGAGGTGTAACCAGACCTCAATAAAGAACTTTAGCATGCAACAATAACCCATTGGCCAATATAATGGATGAGTGCTTAGGTAGTGCCCAATTTGGGCTATTATGATATACTTCCAGAAACAGTTATTAATTGAGAAAATGTCTGCCCTATCCAGTTGGTTAGAAAATATAAAGGTTTCACATTGACAGTAGTGCCTCCTTTTCCAGTCCATTGCAGATAGAAAGTGGTCTGAGATGGTTATCATAGTAATTAATAATCCCCCAAATGTACAGATAATGCATAACAGTTGTTTCCTCATAGTTTTGTGTGTTTGAGAGAGCACTACCTCCAAATTCAAAGCCTAAACAGCACATCTAATGTGCAAACCCTTTAGGTGTAGCATAGACAACCAGTAAATCTAATTTAATTGAGAAATGCACTAACAGACACAAAGCTGATAGTGCTGCACAAGTTCACTGGAATAAAGAAGCAATAAGGATTCTCCAAAGCTAGATTATGAGAACCCTGCAACAGCAATGGAGAAAATACAGTACCTCTTAATGTATTCACTGAATACACTTTCTGTAAGATGGGCCAAGCAAGAATAAGTGACAGGCACCCACTGCAACTCAGATGGAGGTAAGTCTACCATGCTTAGCCTAAATGCTGTTAATTACCAAGATTCAGTTCCTACTCATGAAACTCTAAAATGGAGGACATACTTTGATACCAAGTCAACAGGCAATTTGGAAACAGCAAGCATAAACTACATGAGTCAGAATGCACAACAGAAAAGGCACAAACTTAAGACATTTATCACCTGCAGATCACAAATCAGATTGCATGCTAACTATGACGAGAACATTCTGATGAGTATATAATCAATTAGGTGGGTGAGTGCTAAGTCTTTTTAACAGGAGCGGTCTCCTGTAGTGCTTATGCTGAAGTCCTGGTTCAGGCAAAAATTTAGTAATTTAAGTAAAATCCTTGTGTTAGGGGAGAAAAGAAAGAACAAGTTTGTGTCCTTCGCACTCCAAATTCAGCTTATGTCCCTGTTCCTTCCTTGTGGTCTACTGCAACAGCTGCCCAAAGTCCTCTGCAGTCAGTGAAAGAGAAATCAGTTTAAATTTTGGTCTTCAGCTACTGTAAGCTACCCTCACCCCAACAGTACTGCTTCACTACACAATACAGAAAATGAAATTACAATTTAAACTAACTTAAATTACAAAAATATGCCACAAATAAATGGTGATCTAGAGGCACAAGGCACAGCAGACATTTAATTGAGCGATTTTTGAAAACAACTTTCAAATGCATTTGAAAAAGTGTTTAGGCATAAAGATATGGAACACACTAACTGTCTCCTTCTCACACTGCACTGAATTCAGTCTATGCATGACATACAGTTCATTGCAGCTCCATGTGAGCTCCAATACCATGGATCCTTGCAAGGTTTGCCTTAGAGTCAAAGTAAGCAGGCAAAGTTCTAAATTTTCACCATTTATGAAGTCTCTTTGAGGCAAAGTGGAACTTTTGCTTAAAGGGAGAATTTTGAGAATTTGGTAAAATTAGTGAATTTCTCCACCAAGCAATGTTTTCTAACTTTGCCAACCTCTTCTGTGGACTTGCTGTTCTGATGAATTCCATTCCACAGTTTAATACGTCAAGCTACAATACAATGTAATCATTCTGTAGTTTAGTGATCAGTCTGCATAACTTATTTCCGCAGTTTAATACATTAATCCACAAGTCATACATTCATTTTACTGTTCTAACTCAAAATTTCAAGAAAGTTGCCAAAGTGCATTCCAAAATTTCATAGTAATTCCACCGTGGAATTTTATTTTGCACAGCACTAGTGCAGATGGGCTTTAGACAGAAAAAACAAACTTACCTTTCCAAATTAAAAATTGTTTTTATTTGTACATTTATTGATTAAGTAATTGATTGATTGATTGATTTTAAATTTAATGTCTGATATAGGCAATGTGAGCTGAAAATCAATACCTTTTATTTGGTCAACATGTAAGTTACAGTATTCACGCTTGTATACCAACACAGATCTCTTTGTATGATGTGCATAACCTCAGTACTAGTCCAGAACCCAAAGCTCATGTATTGTATCATTTATGTTATACAGAAAATACTTTTAGAATGTATGGAGAGGGCTATTGTTAACCAAATTTGATGGTTTCTAACATTGTTGTACCACTGTTGTGACATCAAGATTCTGTTGTACCATCTTGAGTATGTCACTATGATGGTACAACAACTTTGAATGGCATTGTGTGCAGTTCCTTCCCTTCAATCTCAGTGTCGCCATTGAAACAGTGGTGAGTGGCTCCTCTGAACCTGACTTGTCTCATTTGTACCCAGAGAACCATGCCATGGTGGACACAGGTAAGACACTGTAGACCCTGGATAAAAGAAAGGCTCCTTCTGATTTATGTATTAAAACTAAATGAGTCTGTGTGAGCAGTGGATGGAGTAGTGCTTGATGTAAGAGGGGACAGCCGGAGAGTGTGTAACCACACATCCTATGTTTTTGAAACACTTTTCAAAACAAATGCTCCAGTGTTGTTTTACTGTTGCCCATACACTATAAAAGAAAAATGATGGGCATCATTTAAACAACAACATCGTATTTTCTTCGTGGTTGTCCTGATAATGGTAAACCTCTCGAGCTTTACTCTTGAGGTTTACTAAGTTGCCACAACAACCACTCAAAGTGAACATAGCCTTGTTGTTCACTGATGCCCTAAATTACCCAGGTGCAAGTGATGGACAAGAAGTACAGGAACTCAGGCATTGGCAAATATGAAGCGCAGAATGAAGTTCTCATCTGAAGGATAGCTGTGTCAAGATACAGCTATCTGTTTAGACACTACTAGATTCAATTAGAAATATTGAAGTATTTCTAGCAAAATAGCACTATTGAACAAGTCAAATGTTGTTATAGAAATCCTGATTTTGGGTCACAGGCCCAGAAACTGTCATTATGTTGCTGGTTTAAGAATTTAAGTTTCAGTGTCAGTGGGAAGAAGTACAGGAACTCCATTCCTGCTGCAAAAAGGTACAGGAACTTCCTGTGCGTTCCTGTTCACTTTCATCACTGAATTACCCTCTATGTTTTATATAGCACCTTTCATAGACTTTGAGCAGGATTTTCAAAAGGATTTATCAAGATCAAAGACTTGCATCTCCTTCAAGAACGATCATAAAATTGGCAGGAATTTCTGAAACCTGATTGACCAAGAAGGTTCTGAAGCCATATGTTTTAGGAAAGAGATCCATGGCTTCACATTCTTTTGTCAACCAGGATGTAGTGCGATGGGCATCAGTACATCTCAGAAAGGTTTTATTTCTAAGGTTCTGCAGCAATCTTGGTGTGGCACTGTATATATGAATACCACTCCCATTTGCCATAACTTCTTAAAAGATGATTTTCAGGACATTTCCATCACAAATCACTATCCTTGTTATTAACATATTGTTAATTATTTAAAAGGAAAATATAAAACCCTGTCCTCATGTCTGATCTTTGTTTTCTCCTTAAAATTATTTACATGCTCAAAATCCAGTGCTCTCGATTTCACCTAGCGTACATTGTTTATTATTGTTTATTGTTTATTGAAATTTTGTTAACCAGGTGGGCCCACTGAGACATAATATCCATTTTTCAGGGCAGCCCAGAGTTATTTACAGTTAATGGGAATTCAAGTTTACAACATACACAGTTTACATATATAGACAAGTTAACAACAATTAAGGAATTGAGAATAATAATCTGTAGAAATGAACAAGCACATTATGAGGAATAGCTATGCAGAATAGAGAACACATAATACACATTCGTAATCCTGAGGAATGGGTATGGGTACCTACAATGGACAGTGTGTACAAATGATCACATTAGATACATACTGTACATACTATACATAAATGTAATTGCTTCAGGACAATTCAACTGGGTTATATATACTGTATACCCTGGTTGAGTGAATGGATTGAGAAATGGTGGGTAAGTGCTATATGTCACACATGCTTTATCTATTACAGCTACATTGATTTGGTAATAGCGTGAGGGATTTTAAGGCCTTTTGAATGAGATCAGTGATGTACAATTGGAGATTTCTGGGAAGTCTGTTCCAAAGGATAGGGCCTGATATTGAAAATGACCTCTTGCCTGCACATGTTCTGAATCTGGGACCTCCAGAGTGGTGCCAGTAGATGACCTAAGTGACCTCTGCTGGGTTTTGTATCAGAGTAACCAAGTGAGGCTGGGTGGCAGAGTTGCTTTCATTATCTTAAAGGCAAGACAGAGAGTAGGATGGGCTAGTATCTCTTCAAGTGAGGGCCTGATTATAGAGGTGAGAACACTACAGTGGAGTTCTCAAGGATGAGATGCAGTTACATGGCGGGCAACTTTATAGTACAGCATCCTTGTTTTTTAGCTCAGTGCCATGGAGATATTTTAGTAGAAGAGCCCCATAAAGTAGCACTGGTAGTAGAGTTCCAGTCATGATAGTCATTTGAGCTTCATTTCTTATATACTCTCCAAGTCTGTACAGTAACAGAAAGTAAGATGACAAAACTCCAACCTGAACAGTCGCACTCAACACCTGAAATCCTAATGCTGTTGCAAATATAAAACTGTAAATCCATCATCAAGGAAAGTGACTGCATTTGTTTTGTGTGTTTAACTCTTTCCATGTTTCACACATTTATTTAACTTTTTGTGCATTTCCATGAAGACTCAGCATACATTTCACCTCATCCCTCCCTCCTACCCATCTTCACCCTAGCTGCTGCTTGCAACTGGAAACTCATGTCTAATTTCATTATTAGTTTTTTATCATATTGGCACAATTTTAATAAACATGTTTTCTCTTTTTTTAATCTTCTGGTGGCCTTGCTCTTACACATCGACAATGTCTTAACCGATTGTTATGCAGATTTCCTCTCAGTCTCTGGCTCTGACTTCTGAATCACAACACAGGAAACAGTCCTTCAAGTCAGGGTGAGAATTACATTTTCTTTGGCTATGGGCAAAGTGTAAATGGTGGGGCTGTGTGACTTCTCCAATAGGTTGGGGTTTGGGGACCCCCAGGGCACTGAAAGCTGGTGGGTTTTAATGCCTAAAATGCACCTGGATGGATTTTCCTTCATTGGGGTGGTGAATAGAGGTTAAAGTGTTATAAATTAAATGTTAACAGTTTTGTATTTTTTACCTACCTCAGTGAGTGATGATGATAATACCCTGTTGGAAAATCATGGATTGAGTAGCAGTAGCAGCCCTCTGTCCTCCTCCACTCCATGTCAGTCACTGTGTCCCTGTGTGCTGTGACTCCTGCAATCCAGGTTGGTGATGTATGGTTTGTGAAACACTCTTTATACTGGCCTGCTGCCTTTTACCAAACTGATGGATGGCATCACAAGAAAACATTACAAGTCACTTCAGTCACTAGTGACTGACTAGGCAGTTTGTTACAAAACACTTTTTGTTTATTTTTATACACTTTTTTCCCAGCAGGACTAGAACAGACTACTGGACCCCACAGTGATGACAGTGACCCTGGCCTGTGTAATCTGTCTGAAAGTCTTACTGTTATCAGTGTGAGTGAGTGAGTGAGTGAGTGAGTGAGTGAGTGAGTGAGTGAGTGACTAAGAAATAATTAATTTCAGTCACACTCACAAAGGCATTTTTACGCTCGCTTGCCAGATGCACAAGGAACGCTTTTGGAAGAGTAGCACACTTGAGGTGCCTCTCCCATCCAATGCACTGCTCCTTTAGCAGGCATGGCGGTCCTGCACCAATGGGTGCAGGGCTCAGTATGACAGCGGTGTTCTCTGCTTCAAGGAAAACACCGCTGCCATACTCAGCGCCGCCGTCCCCTCCATCACTGCGCCGCCCCCAAAGCGCATCACACCGCCCCAAAGCTTCTGCCATGCTGGGAGCCCACCCCAGCATGGCAAATGTTGTTTGTTTTGCCGACAGGGTGCCTAATCCCGCCGGCTCCTCGCCCCCCACATAGTTTGCCAACGGGGTGCCCAATCCCATCGCTCCTCGCCCCCACACATCTTCTGCCATGCTGGGAGCCCACCCAGTGTGGCAACGCTCCCATGTCGCTTTTGTTTTTTTTCCCTGTAAACAAAAATGGTCCTCGGCACATCTCCCAATCCCTCCCACAACCCGCACCCACCCACTGCAAACCCAGCCTCCCACACACCTCCACCCCATACTTACTCCGGACTCTGGCGAACGATCTTCGTGGACCGGAACATGTCTGCACTCTTCAAAGCCGACCGCGAACTGAGGAAATGCCGTAAGCTGTATAATGGGCTACATAGGGGGTTTCAACTTTATTGCATATCTCAGTCATTTTTGGAATTTTGCACCAAATTTTCAACAAGGAGTTTTGGGACCCTTCTCATGAATGATTCACTGTCATGGCATTATTCAGGCCTGAAGGGTGATTTCACAGGCACTGCGCAGTTACTGTGCGAAATCACCCTTTGGCCTCAAATAATGCCATGACAGTGACAGCATTCATGAGAAGGGGTCCCAAAACCCCATGTTGAAAATTTGTGCAAAATTCCAAAATAGACTGTTTTACGAGGCTGCGAGTTCCACGCAGGCTCATAAATTCGCAAATTTTAATATTTTCACCCAGATTTTCAACATTGCCATTTTATCACACCTTCTTATGAGTTGTACAGCTGTCATTTTTCACATCTCACCCAAAATATCTTTCTGCTCATGTAGCGCACAATGGCGCAGTCGGTGTGCAAACTCAATGTATGAGACACATTAAGAAAATCACAGTGACACTGATCATGAGCAGAGGTCTTAAAATGGCTGTGCTGAAAATTTGGTGAAAAATTCCTAAAAATGACTATTTTATGAGTCTGCATTACGCAGTTCCTACGCACACTGTAAGTTTGCTAATTTTCAATATTTGCACTCCAGATTTTCAACATTGCCATTTTGCCACACCTCCTTATGAGCACTGCAGCTGTCATTTTCACATCTTGCCCAAAACGTGTTTCCACCCATGTAGCATAATGGCACAGTTGGTATGCGAACTCAGTGTATGGGACACATTAAGAAAATCACAGTGTCACTGTTCATGAGCAGAGATCTTAAAATGGCAATGTTGAAAATTTGGCAAAAAATTCCTACAATAACTGTTTTACGAGCGGCGTTGTGTGCAGTTCCTACGACGCCGTAAGTTTGCACTTCCAATATTTTTACCCAGATTTTCAACATTGCCATTTTACCACACCTCCTGTGAGCAGTACAGCTGTCATTTTTCACATCCTGCCCAAAACGCCTTTCCCCCATGTAGTGCACAATGGCGCATTAAAAAGCAAATCAATGTATGGGACACAGTAAGAAAATCACAGTGACACTGTTCATTAGCAGAGGTTTAAATGGCAATGTTGAAAATTTGGTGAAAAAATTCCCAAAATGACTGTTTTACGAGTACGCTGTGACAGTTCCCACGCAAGCTCGTAGGTTTGCGAATTTTCAATATTTCCACTCCAGATTTTCAACACTGGCATTTTACCACACTTCCTTATGAAGTACAGCTGTCATTTTTCACATCCTGCCCAAAACGTGTTTGTACCTATGTAGCGACAATAGGGGTAACAAAAAGATCATGCTGACAATTTATTGTGCAAATACCAGCAATTGCACAGGGCATTAGGGTAAAGCACCATACATGCCAAACACCACTGCAAATACCTGCAAGTGAACGTTCGGCATTGACAAATGCTTGTTTAAAATGTTTTAACTTGAAACATACCTGCCAACCGCTGTTATAATTTTCCATCCTGTAATGGCAATGCCTCATCATGGGTCACCAGTGACTGCCACATGGGGCCCACACTGTGGAGTCTGGGAAGGAGCATATGATATTGTCAGTCATGTGATTGATGATGTGCATATCATCATGGAGCCAAAGCTGTTGCCTTCAAAGAGGCCGCCAATCAGCCGCTGGCACTACTACTACTGGCTGCTGCTGTTGTGTTTTGGGAATACAGCAAAGGTGGATTTTGGACATTTGATCCCTGGTCTTCCCCACCCTGGCTGCAGTAGTATGGTCCAAGCAAGGGGTTGGAGAGCCTAGCAGTCAGTTTGATGGCCATGGATCAGGGTGACTGAGTAAGTCAGCCCCATGGCTGTTTAAATTCCAGAGGGGGCGGTTGGGAGAAGAGAAGCATGGGTGACAATTGCACAAGCTCAGAGTGTGTGTGTGTGTGTGTGTGTGTGTGTGTGTGTGTGTGTAGCTGCAGTGTTACAAAAGACTGATCTGCCAGAGGAAAGGATCAGGATTCCGACCATAATCACCATACATAGGGACAGATGTCTGAAATGTGAAAGTGAAAGGGACTCTTGCCTGAGAAGCACACATGGCAATATGATCCTTTCTCCTTTACTAGGTCTTTCACAGTTATGGCTTGGCTTCTCTAACTAGTCCCCCCCAAAAATGAAGTGGGACTGACAAGTACAACAACACAGCTGCTAAAATAATGCACTGCCTCTGGTGTCCTCTCTCATACTTTGGGCCCTGGGCAACTGTTCCTTTTCCCCACATTCCTGCTGTGGGTGTGTCATCAAAACAGTTTTCACACTGCATGGCTCGGTCAGGCAAAAAGAAAAAAAAGTTTTGGGAACGAGCAGGTAGGCTAGCAGGTGGGCAGATAAGCAGGCAAGTGGTTAATCAAGCAGTCAGGCAGGTAAGTGAGTGGTCAGGAAGTGGAGCAGGCAGGTGGTCAGTGGAACGCACAGAGTTTTTTCTGGGAAGGCATGCAAGTAGTGGGTGGTTAAAGTAAACCCCAGAGAGGTAGACAGTTGCAGAAGTGAACCCGAAAGCCAAGAACCTGGAGCCCCAAATGCATTTTAAATTTCAACACCTGCTCTCATGAATGGAGAATAGTCAAGACAGATGATAGCGGATGTTTTGTTTAAAAAAGTAGCATGGAAACATATACACAGCACCATCTAGTGGCATAAAAGTACAAGACCACCTGCTTCACAACAACTTAAGTGCACAAAACAAACAACTTTTTTTATTTTTAACTTTTAACTTTATTGTGCTTCTTTTATTGAAATCAATATACAGTAGATATGTATTTTGTTGTTGTGTATATATATTTATTATACTAGCACGGTCATGCCAGTACAGTTAGGGTGAAGCAACACTTCTATGTTAAAGTCCAATCTTTGAGCCTTAATAACTTTGGAGCCATTCAATGGATTTGCATGACGTTTGACATACATAGTCTCTAGGAGTTGTTCTCTTGACCTTCTGAATTTTATGGAATCTGTTTGGCAGTTTCTGAGATGAAAAGTGTTGAAAAACAGAAAATTTAGAGTTTTTGAAATGTTTTTGCTAACCTGTACCTCAGGAATGCCTTTATGTTATGGTCTGAAATTTTCAGGATAGAAAGCCTTTGGGTCACAGATTTGCCTTTTTAAGGTTTGGTGAAAAATTATTATAGAGGATAATCTATGGTCTTTGGTTAATAATACCACGCTGTAAACACTTCCAGAGGTTGCCATGACATCATGGTAAACCTCAAGAGTGCAGCTCAAGAGGTTTTCAGATGTTATGGCAACCTTGAGAAGTGTTTACATCACAGTTGTTAACTAAAGACCATACATTACTTTACAGAACACTGATTGTTGTGAGCATTTCGTTTTGTTATACCATTTATATGACATACTCAAGAAGGGTTAACAACATAGTAATGTCATATCAATGGCATAACAAGGTTATAATCTGCTTGATTTGAGTTAATAATAAGGGCTCCCTATACATTATAATCCATTCGAAAGTTATGACAGTTTTAATTTTACCATTGTTTCCTATGGGAAAATTTATATGTCAGGCATGAAAATGTATTTTTCACACAATAGGATTATTGTGCAAAAAACAGCAGCTTATTGTCAAACAATAGGACTACTGTGAGAAAATAATAGCTTCTTTTCGCAAAGAATGCTGGTATTTTCACACAGTTCACAGTCCTGTAATTGATTGAGCTGTGTTGGTGTCAGCATCTTGTTTTGCAGCTTAGCGAGGATGTTGAAGTATCAAACATTTTATGCTAAAAACAACAGAAAACAGCTAAAGATAACCTCTTTAGGTGTTTTCTGATGATTTTTTGTGTTTTAAGCTGGACCCAAAGACGTTTTTCTCTTGGTGCAAGCTATGTAAGAGAATGGCTTGGAGTCCATTCTCTGTATGAGAAGAGCAGTATTTTCTTGACTTCTGCAGCTGCAGCTAGAACTTATGCTGCCAGCTGCAGAGTCATGGAAGACCCACTCTGTATGCTTTGTGCGAACAATACATGGTGTCTACTGGGCAAAATGAAGCGCACTCCAGTGTGACCAA
The DNA here is from genome assembly GCA_016271365.2 of Neoceratodus forsteri. NCBI lineage: Eukaryota > Metazoa > Chordata > Ceratodontiformes > Ceratodontidae > Neoceratodus > Neoceratodus forsteri. Next base: position 425,885,739 of record CM057451.1, read on the forward strand.
ATGTATTATTTATGTAAGAAAACCTGTGAAAAGAAGAAAACTATCCCAGAGGTCTTTTTCAATGCAGAATCCTGCATCCGAATGTATGAAAATTTTGATGTAGGATCATGCATCGAGTAATGTAATGAACCACACAATGCATTCCTATATAAAAGCATTGTGCAGCACATTACAGTACTTTGATGCAGGATCCTGCATTGACATTGACACATTTCGATGCAGGATCCTCCATCGATCTAGTCTGCCTACCCCATTCTCTGACATGGGGGTGCCTAATCCCAGTGTCAATCTGTATGCCCTCCCAGTATTGCAGCACACTGGGAACCCACCCAGTGTGCCAATATATTCATTTTTACAAGTTCAACCTTTCTGACACTGGGATGCCCACTCCTGGTGTCAGATAACACCCCACAGGCCATTCGTATTGCAGATGGGGTGCCCAATCCCCTGTCAGCATGATGATCCCTCAAACTTATGTGGCACACTGGGAGCCCACCCCAGTGTGCCCAGTACCTTAATAAAACCTAAAAAAGAAAACCATCACAATCATTTTTTTAAATACCTGTAATAAAGGAAACCATCCTCTGTAGTCTCCCAGTCCTCCTCCCTCCCCATCCCCACCCCTCCTCTGCTTTCCATCTCCCTCACCCCCTCACCCATGCTTACCATCTGGAGGCGGGATCCGTGACTTTCCGTGGACCGGGAACATGTTTGCACTCTTCAAAGTCCAACCCTAAACTGAAGAAATCGAGGTAAGTCGATAATGCTAGTCGGGTGGGGGGTTCAACGTAGAATGATATCTCGGCCAATTTTAGAATTTATTCCAAATTTTAAACACATTGAGTATTTGGGACCCCTCCTCATGAACATGTCACTTTGTTTCATTACTCGGTCCTGAATGGTGATTTTATGCGCTGCACATAATCACCTTGGGACTGATTCACGAAACAACCTGCCACTGTTCATGAGGTGGGGTCCAAAAGCCATGTTGTAATTTTGTGAAATAGTTCCCAAAAATGACTGCATTACAGGTGTGCATTGTGCAGTTTCTACATATGCTTGTAACTTCACAAATTGTAATTTTCACACCAGTTTTTAACATTGCCATTTTTAATGCCTCTTTATGAACAGTACAGCTGTCATTTTCACATACTGCTCAAAATGTGTTTTTGCATCTGTGGCACAGAATCACGTGGTTGCTATGAGAAATAAACTTTGGAACAGATTAACAAAATGACAGTGCCACTGTTCATGAGGAGAGACCCATAAAGCCCATGTTAAAAATGTGGTAAAAATTCCTAAAATGATTGTGTTCAGGGCGTGTTTCACACTTTCTAAGTACACTTGTAACTTTTCCAATTTTTCAAATTTTCACTTCAGATTTTCAGCATTGCCATTTTTCACACCACCTTATGAACGGAACAGCTGTCATTTTACACTTCCTGTCCAGAATGTGATTTTGCACCTCTGGTAGAGAATGTGTGCAGTCGCTGTGTGAAATCAACTTTTGAGACAGATTACGAAAATCACAGTTACACTTTTCATGAGGAGAGGTCCCATAATGCCCATGTTGAAAATGTGGTCAAAGAATTCCACAAAATGAGTGCATTACGAGTGTGAATTGTGCAGTTTCTATGCACATTCGTAACTTTGCCAGTATTTGCCATTTTTCACATTGTTGCACTGTCTGGATGGAGGATGGAAGCACAGGTTCCAAAGGATCCTGTGCTCCCAAAATGACATATGTACACTGTTGTACTATCTGGATTGTGAGATGGGGACCCTGTGCTCCCACCGTGACTTATGGACAGTGTTGTACTGTCTCGATGGAGGGATGGGAGCGCCAGAGTCTGAAAGGACCCAGTGCTCCCAGATGACTGAGGATACAATTATACTACCTGAAAAGGAAGGAAATTCTTTACAAAAAAAACATTGTCAATGCATCAGTTAGGGTGGATACCACAGTGACAAATCAGGAAATGAGGTGTTAGGGCTTCCAACCTAGCCCCCCCTAGTTCGAGTCCTGCCACCCCACCCCATCCTGCCACCCTCCACACCTACAACAGGCATCGGGGTGTGCAATGGGTCACAAGGCTCAACTCTCACCCCACTGTCCCATACGGTAGTGTGTAAGCACATGCCACATGGAATAGGTGAGCGCCATGCCTTATGATCCCATGGCACACCCTGACGCCTGTAGGTGTGTGAAGGTGGTGTGTTGGGGTGGAGTGGTAGGGTGGGAACCCAGGGAGGTGGTATTAGGTTGGAAACCCTAACACTTCATTTATCTACTTTTGTCAATGTGATTTCACCCTAGCTGATGCATTAATGATATTTTTGCAAAGAATATATGTATGTGTATGTGTAGATATATATATATATATATATATATATATATATATACTTTTTCACATTTTGTGTTGGGAGACCCATTTTATAAGCACAGTAAGACACTTCAGAGTCTGAGATTCTGTTTTGTAAACCACCCTTCCAGGTGGTTGATCACACAAATCTCAAAAACTCACAATGCACCTGGGGAGGAGTTTACAAAAATAAACCCACACCTTGTCATTTCTTATTGCTTATTTAGACTATTTACTAGATTTAACAGTTTTGAAAACATGTCCATCTATGTTGCCATTGAATTTGCATGTAAGAAGTCACAAATTGACATGACAATTTATGATAATTTATTGATGCAAACTGTGGCTTTTACTGTAATTTTGAAACTCATTTAAGAAATGCTGACGCAGTATACAATTAAGTGTATGTCCACCCTTTAAAAACAAAACATCTGTCCAACTCTGTCCCAAAACATTTTACAAGGACAGAAACAGATGTATTGTATCAGCTAAGACCGACTGATGGAAATTAATGAAAGTCCAGTAAAATTAGCACAAAGAGAAAGAAAGAAAGAGAGAGGCGAGAGATAGAAAGAAGCGATGCCATTTAGCACAGTGAGTATATATATATATAGTAACTTGCTCAAAGTCATAATATTCACTTTACACCATGTCCTTCTGCTCCACAATGGTTTTGCTGTGCTCCCTCCCATTCAGCTTACGCCTGTAATGGTGTGCTTTTACACACCAGAGTTGAAATCTATCCTGGAGAGAGTCTGGAATGACCCTCATAGATCCCCATTGCTTGTCAGTGCTGTACTGCCTAATGGTGGGTCGTGATCGTAATAGAATATAAGAATATGCATAAGCACATGCCCAGTATCATGGCCCGCTTTCTGAGTGATTTTAAAGCATTTTAGCCCCCATTTCTAAAAATGCCTACTTGTCCAAGTACAGCTTTCTTTCTAGTATCAGAAAATATATGTACAGTAGCTGAACTCAGGCACAGACTGCTCACACGAGCATTGGGATCCACCATAAAGCAGTGCGGCATTGAAAAGCAATGGGAATCTGGAGGGTTACAAGAGTCTCTCTGGAATCAGTGTGAGCACAGCCAACCAAGTAGTGGCAGCATACAACACTGAAATGCAACACAATGTTACAAAGAACCCAGGAAAACAGGGAACACCTGATCAGCGAGTTCTCATTTTGGATGCACTGTGGGTATCCTGTGCTCAACAAAAACATAAAGTTCGGGAGCTGTGTACTGCTTGTTGCAGTGCAGAACCTATTGTGAAAAGGAATTAATGAGTAAGAGATGATTGTGGGATGCAGATACGGGTCTTCAGGTCCTTTGGTTAGAATTCAATCTACTGTGCTTAATGAAACAGCCTACTAGTCTAATAAAGTGTAACATCTATTCATACAAGGAGTGATATGGCTATGCATATTTCTCAGGTATATAACAGTGGTGGTCTGGTGTGTTGTGCATTGGTTTTAATCCTGCTTTTCAGGTCAGTCATTGTTTCCACCTTAGTTAATTAATGTGTTTTGAAGGACAAAGGCAGTCCTTTGCAGTACACTGTACACATAACTGAATTCAGTATCTTGTTGAGCTAATAATATTTTGTTTCTTTTGAGAAAATCCCATCCTTTAACATGAAGTACAGTACCAGGTGGCTACAAAACAGTAGTATTTTCAGAGCAAACCCAGCCCCAGCTTGCTGCAGATTGGAATAAAAGGATCCATGAGAATCAGTTTCTTAGATGGCAGCATAATGCACTGTCAAGGCACCACTGGTTCAGCCAGTGGGAATATTTTCATTTTATGCAGCACATGCAAATGCTGAAAACACTGACAAAGAAAGAGAGCTATTTGAGATTAAAACATATCATTAATTTTTCTCAAATAAAGAACTATCTTAGACTACTTCAAAAAGGCACCAGTGGAGTTTGTTAATTAGAATCCTAAAGTGGTTTCAGCCAGCTTCAAAATCCTTCAGCTTGCTACAGTAGTTGTCTTTTGAAACATAAATGGTGGGATGTGATCCTTTACTCAGATTTTCATTTTAAATGTCATAACCCTGTTTTATGAAACTAAAAGTCTGCACAGCTTAAACATTGCCAAAGACTTTCCTCTGAGGGAATAGCAAATGTTTGTAAATGTATCCATTTTAGAAATGTTTATAATGCAATGGATGTGGACTAGGTTTTAACTCAATCTAGATTGTATGTAGTTGTTAACTGCTTGCATTACTATTGGGATTTGTAAATCTAGACTATGTACCATGATGCACTTTGTCCTAGTTTTTTGTCCTCACTGAAAATGTTGTAGTTTAATGTAATTAGGCCTGCTGGTATTTTGTACATTTTGTACTTCTTGTTTGTTGTATTTGACAGATTGTTATTATGCATTTTGCATAGTGTATAGTGAATGTCGTTGTATTTAACAAACCTTGTAAAAATCTTAGTACTTGTAATATATGATTCACTACTTTATGTAACCAAACAGGACTTGTCTTTTAAACAGGGATTGCACATAAGCGACATGTGATATCCTGTATAAAAATAAAAATTTTACTACCTACCTACATTATTGCTTGCAAGATACATGCTGCTTTAAAGAGCATTTTATATTAAACTCTGATGCACCTTTACTGCAAAAGCCACTGTACTGAAGAGGGGGCCAAGACAGAGGTTTTCAAAGGCAGTAATAAACATCTCAAACCAAACAGTTTTCAACCGATTACATTCAATTCACGCGGCATTTGTGTGGCTCTTTGAGGTCTAATCACATCAGGCTCCAATACATAGTCACAATTCTGTGGCACAAAATGGCCACAGTGACTACTTTGCACAGCTGTTCTAATGTGCCCACTTTTTCCTATAGACAAAGGGCTTGCAAGATTTTCCCAGTATAACCTAGCTGCCGTGTGCACACAGGCTACTACCTTGCCTGATGACCACAATACAAGTAGATGGGTCTAGACTCTGTTCTGATGATGGCTGGGGCTTCATTCCAAATGATAAAGTAAGTAGCACAGTGCTTTCACCCAGAATAAGGTATAGTGGGCAAGATGTTTGCTTAGTACAACCCCTAGGATGCTGTACCTACCACGTCCTCTTCCAGTCACCCCACACTTGGGAATGCTGTAAACAGAGGCAATACTTTACTTTGCAAGCACTTATTGACTATATCTAATGATATGGTCAGAGACAATTTAAGCAACAACAATAAAAGCATGGGAAAAAGGAATGGAAATACAAAGATAAATGGTAGTGTGATTATTTGATAAACTGATAGGACCATGAACAGTGACACAATGATTCCCACCCCCAACTTCAGCACATAACTGTAACTCCCACTCTACTGGTAACAGTGGCCCTCAGTAAGTCTACCTGGGTGCCCAGATTAAGTGCAGGCCTGAAAAGTTGCCATAGGTTGGCTGGCATTGGTGCACTTTAAACAGATGATTAGTTGTAAATCAAACCCCACAGGCTATGCAGTTAAGAAAATGGCTGTTTGAATTAAGGCAATTGTGATCCTGGCCCGATGGCCCAAACAACTTTGGTGGACAACTGTTTGCAATCTTAAAGGTGCAGGGAAAACCTGCAGTTACTCACAAGCTCTGAAGATAACAGTTCTTGGGTGCTGTCACACAGTGGTGCTTTTAGGCTGCAGTTTGGAGTTTTCAGGGTACAGAGCACGAATACAGTTCAAGTAGAGATGGCTTCATAGTTGGCTGTCTTGGCTGTTTCTTGCAGACTTCTGAGGAACAGTCCCAGCTGCCAGAGCTATTGGATTTGTAGGCTTCTGACAACTGGAAATAGTCTCTGAATACACATCAGACCACATGCAGTTCCTGGGCTTCCCCAAGTTGTAGACAGGAGTAAATCTCTTTGACACTGAAGTTCTTATCCTTCACAGACTCAGCATTCTCAGCTTTCACTAAGATAAACACAGGTTTATGAAGCCTGCAGAGTGCCTTTCTCCTCTCAGGGTGTAGGAACCTATGCAGGCTTCCTACAGTGTATCACAGAAACTAGCCCTCTTTTCTCTCAAAGAGCCAGCCACCACCTTTTTCTGTAACAGTCCCAAGGGAACTCTCTTTGATACTGCCTTTTTTTCTCTCATGCCAGGTCAAGGCAGTGTCCCATTGGTCCATAAATCTGTCGATACAGGAATTCAACACCTGATATGTCAAATGAAAAGCGCCAAGACACTACAGATTTCTCCCATAACTCTTATAGCTATCATATGATGCTATCCCTGCACCGTTATTAGATGCTAGCAGGGTCAAGGGTCACACCAAGATGGTGGCAGAGACTCTGATTTATTCAGTATTAAACTTTAAAGTCTCTTTACCAGAAGCACACATGTTTAGAAACAAACAGTTCCACAGGTTTATAGATACTCCTTTGCCTTGTTATCGGTGTTAAGATGGATGCAATCTAAATAGCAGGGACCCTTTGGACCCCCAAGTTAAGTCATGCCTACTTGTTCCACACAGGCTGCAACAACTGAAGCTCTCCTCTTAAAGATACAATACACAGTTAGACAGTTATTTGTCCCTTATGGTGCATTTACCTCTACAAATATCCCTCATGTCCCTTTTCATCAGCAGTCTTGGGGCCAGGAGGGACAGGAAATGAAGCATGGCAGAGTCCAAGGCCAAGCAAACAGTTCAGGTAAGCCCACCTCCAGAAAGGAGGGGAGTTACACCAGTGTAGGCAAAATGGCCATGGTGCTGAAACAAGGAAGAGGGCAGCCAGCATACTAATGAAGTTATGTGCTATGCATGAATGGTTTCCAGCTGCTGCACAGCTGGCCACATGCTTAAACAACTCCAGCATCAGTAAAACTGTGTGAAGCAGTTCTACTGTAGTAAAGAGGGTAGTCTGATCCACAATAGAGATCACTGTGAGACCAAGAGGACTCAATAGGAGATTGAGGTCAATCAGGGACCAGAAGAAACTAAAGCCACAATTATGGAAAAGATAATAAACGCTACATGTAGAGAAAGGAGTTACTCTAGGATGGGGTTCCACTGGCCATTTGAGATGGCATTTACATAAAGGGATCAATCAGGGAGCACTGGAACACAAGTGATGACTAGTTTAGGATGGAACAATTCTCAAACTCAGAAAGATCCAGGAGCAGCCATAAGTCCAGGGTTTGGGTGGTAGTGGAAAGACAGAGGAGTAGCAGTTCATGGCATGGCCTCTGGGCATGGAATCACATTGGAACATAGAAATGTAGACAGTGATGGCAGAGAAAGACCAGTGGTTCATCCAGTCTGCCTGTAACATCCTATCATACCCTAAAACCTTTTGCCAATAAGGTTTTTTTAACTGTCTACCACCTTGCTTCTATCTCACTACAACCCCTGTTTAACAGCTAAGTCATTAACTCTGTTCTGATGGTGCTTAAAACCATTAATGGTTTTGGTGCCCACCACCTCTGCTGGTAGAATGTTCCATGGTTCAATCATTTCTCTCTGTAAAATAAACTTTTCTGACATCCCTCCTGAACTTCCTTACACCAACATGCACTTGTGCTGTAATGTTCTAGATTTGCTACTCCTGTTGAATAATTCCAGGCAGTTCACCTTGTTCATTACATTCAGGAATGTAAAGGTCTCATCATAAAAACATAGAAACACAGACTTTGACAGCACATAAGGACCACTTGGCTCACCTAGTCTGCCCATTTCTCTACCTATTGGATAAACTGCAGATCCTAGTTAACCAACAGCCAACATATCACCTCTCTCATCTTGCCTTGGGTGAGTGCATGTTCAGTGCCCTAAGTTGATCCTCATAAGATCCAGCCTGCTGGCCCTGATTCATGCACTTTCTTCTGCCTGTCCTTGTCTTTCCTTTGGTGAAGACTCCAGAACAGGGCACAGTACTTCATATGTAGCCTCCGGTGGTCTATAGGAGAGCAATAATACCTCTTCTCCTGCTGTTAAAACCCTTCTTGATATAACCCTAGAATCCTGTTTGCCTCATACTAAGTACTGATACAGTGCCACAGCCAGTCATTTGAGGTGTTTACACTGTGCATGTACATTGCTCATAACCTTATTTGGGACCACAAACATTTGAGAACATCATTTTATTGTGACTGAGATGCTGGAGGAACTGAACTGTAAGTCAAGTATTTGTGCATGTCAGATTTCAGGGGATGGGAACAGGAAGCCTCTTTCTGTCTCTAAAGTCTATCATCCCAACCGTGACTGCATAGCAGGCTCAAGATACCAACTTCCTGATCTGAAATATTGGCTGCAAAGCGTTTGCACATCAATAACTCTTTAAACTACTCAAAATATATGTTCAAATGTTACTCAAATAGAAACATAGCAGCGTAGAAACTGATGGCAGATAAGGACCGTGGACCCAGCCAATCTGCCCATTTCTCTACATGCTGCTATAACCATAGACCCTACTTGATCTCCAGCTTTGCTTGCTTTCCTATTGCTAGGGTTCCCCTCGTGTAACCATGCATTTTTGAAATGTCAGGTAATATTCCTGCTGTGGTCACAATACACAATCTCTGTACATTTGCCAGAGAGGGCTAATATGAACATGTAAACATAAGAAATTGCCAGCAGAAACAGGCCATAATGGTCTGTCAAGTCTGCACAAGTGTGCAGCTCAGTTTTGTCCACTGGAGCTGCCCCCAACTCCTCCTGGAGCTTTCCCACTATCCCTATCCCTCCCTATCTGCTTTTCAGTAGCTCCTCCCTCAGTCCTAATCCTCTTCATTACCCTATCTCACCCCCTGTTGAAACTGGCCACCAATTTTGCTGCACCACCTCCTCCAATAACTCATTTCAACTCTTGACCACCCTTTCAGTGAAAAAGTATCTCCTCATTTCCTTCTTGAATCTACCCCCACCAATTTCCAGCTATGTTCCCTTGTTGTAACCTCTCTTATTAGATTGAAGATACCCTCTGTTTAACCCTGTTTAAGCCCTGAGGTATTTGAAGGTCTCAATAATATCACCCCTCTCCCTCTGTCCTCCAGGAGTGCATATTCAGCACCTCATATGCTCTGCCCCCCATACCCTGGATCATTTTGATAGCTTTCCGCTGGACCCCTCCAGTAATTTGATATCCTTCTTCAGGTAAGGGCACCAGAACTGCACACAGTATTCCAGGTGCGGTCTCACCAGTGACCTGTACAGTGGCAGAATAACTCCACTTGTGCCCTTATGATGTAGCCCAAAAGTTTATTTGCTCTGGCTGCTGCCTTTCAGCACTGTGCTGTATGTTTCATTCCTCCCCTGATCACTACTCCCAGGTCCTTTTCCTCCTCTGATTCTGTCACCTGTATTTCCCCCAGCCAGTAACTGGCCCCTAGGTTTCTGGCTTCCATGTGCATTACCTTACATTTCTTTTTTTTCTGTCAACTTTATTGAAATTATCAGCAAGTCAACATAATACAATATAACTTACTACATGCAGTGTCATTCATACCAGAGATAATACAAAGATCTAATATCATCTAGCACTTTTAATTGATACATAAAGTACAGGTATAGAGGCCATAGTCTGGAATTCCCAGATTTTATGCACAACTACCTGTAAAATATACTAGTGTATACTAAGCGACCATAATCCATATAGAGCTAAATGCCCATGAGGTCCAATGTATACGAAATACAGACTGAGTAGGAGACTAAAATGTGTAACGTCAAAATCTGTCATACTTACCTTACATTTCTTGCCATTAAAGCCCAGTTGTCATATGACCATACCTCTCAACCTCCTGCCTCATAAATCAGGGACAAGGCTTAAAAAATCAGGGACAAAGGACCAAATCAGGACACATCTTCAAAATTAGAGATATCCACCCAGAAAGCTGGTAGAATATGGGGCTTGGTCCACAATGCATTTTCTAAAGAAGAACAAGTCTGTAACTTTAATGCTTGACATTGTTTGTGCTTATAGTTCCACCGTTTAGCCACAAAAACACAAATTTTAGGAGGGACAGAGTAAAATTTTGAGGCAAAATCAGGGACATCCCTGAAAATCAGGGACACTTGAGGAGGTATGCATATGACCAACCATTTCTTCAGCCAGCCAGGTCCTTCCTTAATTCCTGTCTCCCTCCTCTGTATCTCCCTCCCACTGAACTTAGTATCATCAGTAAAATGGTAGATATTGCTATTGACCCTTCTTTTCTGTCCCCAGTAAAGATATTGAACAGCACAGGACTGAGTTCTGAGCCTTGTGGTACCCACTGGTTGCAGGCCTGGGGTTGGACAGTTACCCCCTGACACCACCACTCTTTTGTTCCTGTACAATAGTCATCTCTTGACCCACCCCAGCATTTTGTCCCCACACCCAGGTCCCCAACTTGCTGATCAGCCTGCCACGTGGCGGGTACAGTCCTTGAATGGTTTCAATCCTTCCTTGTGGACATGTCTCAGAGGGTGGTCACAGAATTTATTCCTCTGAAGCACTCCCTCTGTCCTGTGGGGTGCGAGGGCTCTCATACTGGCGCCCATGTTGTTAGCAGTGTATATGCTGCCACTGGGAAAAATCATCAGGCAATACAGTTTGAGTTTTCACTGCTCGTGGATGATACTCAACAGTATATGTCTTTTCTACCTGGACAGGCTAATGTAGTTTCTGTGCTAAGCGACTGTCTCACTGATATCAAGGACTGGATGAGCACCAGCTGGCTGAGAGTGAATCTGGACAAGATCAAAGTGTTGGTAGTGGATCCAGACTGTCCGGGGCTAGTTTGGGGCTGGACAGGCATCAGGCTTAAGGCTTGATGGTGTTCAGTTCACTACATCAGACTGGGTGCGTAACCTGGGAGTTATCTTTGATGATGGCTTGACCCTGAAATCTCAGGTGTCGGCTGTGGTTAAATCCTCATTTTACCATCTGAGGAATATTGCCCCTGTGAAACACCTGGTTCCTCCAGATGACCTTCCAGCAATGGTCCATGCCTTTGTCACCAACATCTTGACTTCTGCAATGCCCTTTACCTTGGGCTTCCTGGGATGATATCTGCCACCTGCTGCTAGTGCAGAATGCTGCGCCAGTCTTCTGACTGGTATATGAAGGCCAGTCATATTACACCTGTGCAGCGTGAACTGCACTGGCTGCCTGTTCAGTGGTGGATCACCTTTAAGATTGGCTTGCTAACCTTTAAAGTCCTACAAACAGGGACCTAGCTACCTGCAATATTTCCTGACTCTCTACTGCCCTCATCCTCTCTGATCCACTGACAAGAGATTGCTAGAGATTCCCAGGGTTTGTTTAAAAACATCTGGTGCTCATGCTTTCTCCTTCGTCACCTACCCTGTGAAATTTCTACCTGATCAGTTAAGAGAATGCCTGACCATTGATAGATTCAAAATTGAGTTGAAAACATATTTGTTTAATCTAGCCTTCCCAGATGAATTTTATTTATTGATATATTTATTGTTTTAGTGTAAATTTGATGTCATATATTGTATTTTAGTTGTCAACGCCTTGGTTTTAAAGGCACTATATAAATAAAGATTTGATTGATTGATTGATGTGGCACCAAGTGAGCCTTGCTGAAGTCCAGGTGCATTACATCTACCCTGCCCCCCCTGTCCAGAGACCTTGTCACCCAATCAAAGAAGTCTATCATGTTGGTTTGACAAGACCTCCCTCCACAAACCCATGCTTGGAGACCGTATTCTTCAAGGAAGGCCACCAGCTTTTCTTTTAGAATGGCCTCCATTAACTTCCCACTATGGAGGTTAAGCTAATTGGCTAACTGACCTGAAGCTGTCTGGCTTATCCCTGGGTCCACTCTTGTTCCAGGTATCATGCACTCTCCTCCAGTCCTGTGGCACCTCCCCTTCTCCAGCAAGGTGTTAAATAGGTCTGTCAGTGGAGCTGCAATGCCCTTGCCAGTTCCTCAGAACCCTCAGGTGTACTCCATCAGGTCCAGGTGCCTTGTCCACCCTCAGATCCCTTAGCCCTTTGGACCCTGTCTACTCCAATCTCCCCTTAAACTCCCTGTCCCCCTTCAAGGTTCCCCAAATCAACTCCTGCAGCATAGGCAGCCACTTCCTTGATGAAGACTGAGCTAAAGTACTCATTTAAAACCTCTACCTCCTCCTCTCCTTTTCAGCCATCCTCTCTCCCTCTTTATCCTGACTATCCATCCCTTCTGCTTCTTCTTGCTTTGATGTACCAAGTCCTTCTCCCCTCCTTAATCCCTCGCCAGCTAAGTTCTTTCTCAGCCTTGGCTTCCGGACTTCTCTCTCTGTCTCTTGCAATTTCACTGCATATATATCTCTCTCCTCCTCCTTAGAGGTATGTTTGTACTTCAGGAAGGCTGCCCTCTTTTCCTTTACCTTTTGACCACCTTTCTGCTATGCCAACTAGGTCTCTTGGTTCTGAACTTCTTTTTATGGGCCTTGTACAGATGTTGGTTGTCTTGATTATCCCCATCTTAATGATAGTCCATTTCTGGTCTGTATCTATCTCTGGTTGGAGCTTTGTCAGGTGCTCCTGTACTGCTCCTTATCCCATTGAATTCTGCCTTCCTAAAATCCAACACCTTTGTTTCTGTCATGGCTGCTTCCTTTCCCATGTCAACAGAAAACCACACTGTGCAGTGATCACTACCTGCAGGGATCCCTCACCTCCACATCCTGGATACTCTCTCCATCTGACAGTACTATGTCTTGTATGGCCTCCTCCCTTGTTGGCTATATGACTCCTGCATCAGAAAACAGTTCTCAATAGCATCTAGGAGGACCTGTTCCTGTTACAGGAGGTAGCTGGGGTGCTCCAGTCTACTCAAGGTAGGTTGAAGTCTCCTAGTATTACTATGTTTCCTCTCCCCTACCCTCCTGATCTGTTCCCTCAGCTTCATATCCAATTCTATTGTCTGTGAGGGTGGTCTATTCACCACCCACATATGGATCCTCATCCCAGTGGTGTTCTGTATTATTAGCCATAGGGCTTCAGCACTGCCCTCCTCTCCCTCCTCCCCCACTGCACCTTAACCTCCCCTTATGTACAATGCCACCCCCCACCTTTACTCTGTCCTTCCTATGTAGTTCGTATCCAGGAATCTCAAGGTCCCATTTATGGTGCTGCATTGCCCACATCTCTGTGATGGCAGCTATGTTCACCTCACCTCCACCATCATCACTAGTAGATCTGCAGTCTTGTTGGCCCTTCATGCATTTAAGGACACAACTTTCCAGTGTGCCCCTGTCCTTTTTGTTCCAGTTTCTTAAGTGCCTTTCCTTTCTTCCTGAACCTCTCAATCCTTCTCCTTGCTCCCATCTTCCTTTTATTTCCCACTGGGGAGAGGCCTGGGAGTCCCCTCACCTAGTGCCCAGTACCTTGCCCTTAGAGGACCCCTTCAGTTTAAATTTAGCATATCAAAGTACCTTTTCAGGTTGTCTTTCAGGACCCTTATGTCCTCCTTGCTCCAATGTATCCAGTTTGGTGCATATAGATTCTTATAATCCCATGTCTTGCCCACTATCCCACCAACCCATACCATTTGCTCACTCCATCCACTAACCATGAGGTTGAATTCATAATCCTCATTTTATGTTTGCTTGCACGCACATGTAAGAAACATAGTGCCATCATCTGAGTTTTCAGAGTGTGGGGCCGTCTTCCAATTCAGTCAGTGTGTTTGCAGGCACAGCCACAGTTCTCCAATGAATGCTGCAGCTGTCTACTGACAGCAGTTAAAAATGCAGTGCTGTACAGTTGAAGAGCTCCACTTCAGTGAGCAGTGCTCCCCCTCCACACGCCACGCTCTATTGCATCTCCTTTCCCCCCCCAATACACATACTGTATGGCTGACAGGGGTGCCCAATCCCCCTGGGTTCACGTCCCCCCAGAAAAAGCTTTTCAGGTGCCTTACAGTTGCCATGCTGGGAGCCCATCCCAGCTTGCCACAAATCCCATATGGCTGACAGGGGTGCCAATCCCTGTTGGCTCCAGCCCTCCAAACAGCCTTTTAGCTGCCATGTTGGGAGCCCACCCAGCGTGGCACAAGTCCCTAGTCATCCGTCCAAGAGAAAAAACCTGTAAACAAGAAAACATTCCCTCGGTGGTCTCCCTGCCCGCGCACCCACCCACTGTTCACCATGCCTCCCACACCCCCTCACCCCATATTTACCTCCGGAGGCCGACACGACGATCTTCAGTGGACCAGGAACAAGTCTGTACTCTTTAAAGCCAACATGCAAACTGAGGAAATGCTGGTAAGCTGTATAATGCAACAAATAGGGTTTTCAACTTTAATGCATATCTCAGGCATTTTTTGAATTTGGCACAAATTTTCAACATGGGATTTTGGGACCCCTCCTCATGAATTCTTGAACTGTCATGGTGTTAATCGGGCCGAAGGGTGATTTTGCAGTCACTGCACAAAATCACCCTTTTGGGACTGATTAATGAAACAACAATGCCAGTGTTCATGGGTGGGCTCTCAAAGCCTATGTTGCAAATTTAGTGAAAAAATCCTAAAACTGACTGTTTCTGACGTGCATTGCGCAGTTCTCGCACTCTCATAAGTTGTGAATTTTTAATATTTTTGCTCCAGATTTTCAACATTGCCATTTTACCACACCTCCTTATGAGCAGTACAGCTGTCATTTTCACATCTCGCCCAAAATGTGTTTCCACGCATGTAGCGCACAATGGCGGAGTCGGTGTGTGAAATCAATGTATGGGACACATTAAGAAAAACACAGTGACACTGTTCATGAACAGAGGTCTTAAAATGGCTATCTTGAAACTTGGTGAAAAATCCTAAAATGACTGTTTTACAAGTGTCGTTGCGCAGTTCCTATGCATGCTCATAAGTTTACAATTTTTAATATTTACACTCCAGATTTTCATCATTGCCATTTACTATACCTCCTTATGAGCAGTGCAGCTGTCTTTTTCACATCTACCCAAAATGTGTTTCCTCATGTAGTGCAAAATGGCACTTGGTGTGCACAATCAATGTTTAGGACAGATTAAGAAAATCTAGTGACACTGTTCATGAGCAGAGGTCTTAAAATGGCTATGTTGAAATTTGGTGACAAAAGTCCATAAAATTATGTATTACAGTGAGCATTGCGCAGTTTCCACGCATCCTCGTAAGTTCATGAATTTGTAATATTTTCACTGCAGATTTTCACCAGTGGCATTTTCCACAATTCCTTATGAACAGTACAACTGTCATTTTCACAACATAGCAGTGTTTTCTGATTTTAGCTCAGAAATGGTCGCTGTGGGAAATCATTGTTGGGACAGATAAAGAAAATCACAGTGACACTGTTCAAGATCGGAGGTCCCAAAATGCCTGTGTTGGCAATCTGCTGTAAAAATCCCCAAACTAATTACATTACATGTATGCGTTGCACTGTTTCTACCACGCTCACGACTTGACAGTTGTTTAATATTTTCACTGCAGATTTTCAACATTGCCATTTTACACCTCCCATGAACAGTACAGCTGTCATTTTCACATCCTATTCAGAAGGTGTTTTTGCACCTGTGGTACTAAATGCCGTAGTCACTGTTCAAAAGCAGCTTTTGGCTAACAAACTGATATTGCCACTGTTCATGAGGTGGGGTCACAAAAACATGTTGAAAATCTGGGTAGAAATACCAATGAATGCCTGAGGCATTAGGGTTTCCGACCATAACACCCCACCCTGTGAGAATGACAGGCATCAGGGTGTGACTTGGGATTCTCACCTGTAATGCTCATACCATTCCACACACTGCAGCCAGTGAGAGGCATCGAGGTGTGCCTTGGACTGAGGTGTGCCTTGGACTTTCGGCCTCAAAGTTCACCCATTTTCCTATACTGCACCCATCTCACCATGTTCCTGATGGAATGGGGTGGCATAAGGGTCAAAGACCCCAAGGCAAACCGCAGTCACTTGTCGGGTGTCTGCAGGTCAGGTTGTGGTGAAAATGGCATGGCCGCTATGCCTGACAACCCAAAGGCACACCCCAATGCCTGTCAGTCTCTGGAGGGTGGTGGTAGGGTTGGCTTCAGTTCAATACTTCACTGCCATTCCTATTATGCAGCTCTGTAACTCCTACACTACCAATGCCAATGCCAGCAAGCAAACATCTCGGCATTGAAAAATGCTTGTTCTTACAGTGCTGGCCCACGGGACTGGTATTTCTGAGAAGACTACTGATAGACCCACACTGCAGATTTTCCTAGTTCGTGAACCTTTCTTGTACCACCTTCACCTCACAGCTGCCAAATCATTGGTACCCAAATGAGCCACAATGTGTGACTTCCCTCCCCACACATTTTGGTATATTTGCTCCCACCCTGCCTGCAGTCATGCCTGGCATTCATTCCACCCTCCTTTTGATACTCCTGTATTCTTGTTACCCCATCTTACTCCCTTCAGAATAGGGAGTGCCTAATGTAACTACTGCCTCCCCAGGTACTTTACTTTTTCTGACATGGTGCCTGCCCTGTCAGCCCTCCTTCACATGTTCTCCACAGATGAGGCTACCTCCCACTGGGTCACCCCTTACCTGCTCTTCCACTTCTCCTCCCTCATGGTTACCTCCTTCTTGCCCCTCCATGGACTCCCTTCCTGCTGATGCCCTTTCCTTGTCCTTGACCCTCTTCTCACCCCTGCCCCTGCTCCCTTTCTTCTTGAGCCGCCCCTCCACTTGGCCCTCCAGCCTCACTATCCCTGTTTCCTTCTGCCTGGAGACACCTTTCTTCTTCCCTGACCCTCTTTGCCCAGTTCCTCCTCTACTTCTCCCTCTTCTTACCTCCCCTCCTTCCCTTGTTCTTTCATACTCTTTAACTGTGAACCTGTTTGAGGTCCTAGTCCCTTGTCTGTGATGCTTTCTTCCAGCCTTCCCTGCACCCCCACCTTTCTTTTTGTGGTACTTACTTCCCTCTCCCCACTACCTTCCAGTTTTCTCCTTCATTTCCCTCTGATGGCTGTGACTCCGGTGTTCCCTTGCCCTAAGGTGTCTGCCTAGACTCCTTCCTGGTTCTCTCCTGACCTTCTCATCTGGGACACCCTAACCCCCCTACCCCTGCCTTTCTGCCCTCCCTCCTCCCAACCACCATCCTAATTCCCATCTAACTATTCTATTTCTTCCCCATGTTGCCCAAGCTATCTGCAGACTAGAAATACTCCTTTCCTCATAGAAAATGGCTGCCTCACATCCATTTAATCTGACACCTCACCCCATATTCTCCCTCTATTATCCCCGACCCATCAACTTTTCCCCATTCCTTTACTATGCTCCCCATCCTTTGTGATGCCACATCCTCCTCTGTAACAATGTTGTCCCAGTAACCCACCCTATCCTACTAATACTTCTCCTTCTTTGCTGTGCCTCTGCATGTCCTATGGTCTTCCCTGTTTGTCCCCTAACAGTTCCTCCTGTCAGCCTACCTCCCTCCTCCTGAACCCTCGGTATCCACCCTCACATCAGCACTTTGAGTACAATCCAATTTACATTCCTTTTACCCTGGTTAGATTATGGTGGAGTGGGTGCTCCTCCCTTCCTGCCTCCTCCATACAGGAGGAGCTCTCCCTGTATCCTTAGGTCCCAGAATAAATGCAGATGAGCCTGAGGAGGGTGGGATGGGGAAAGGAGGATGGGAGGTGTCTCTTCTTGTACCTGTGTAGGAAAACAATCAGCCCTAATGCACCAGCAACCGTAACCTTTCGTCCCCACAGCTATCAAAATGGATCCTGGCCTCTGCTTATACCTGTGAAGGGAAAACAGTGAGCCCACAGTGCACCCAGCAAACTTCACACACTCATTCCCGCAATGAGCAAAATGTATCACTCAGACCTTTCCCCAGTCATGTTACGCTATCAGTCCCTCCAACCACAAAAAATAGTAACAGTGTGCATAAGTATTTCAATGAAGCCCCCTCAACCAGCTGTTCAGCCCAAACCTGAATTCCTGAGCTGCATTCTGATCACTCTAACCAAGCAGCAGTCCTGTCAGATGGAATGCAAAACTCAGCTCACTATTCAACAGTGGCTCTGTACCCTGCCTGTACCATGTTCGCTGGAATGTTATTATTAAAAAAAAAAAATGGTACAAGAAAGTGAATATTCCCATGGCAATCTCAGACCATAGGTGATTAAAGTAAGTTACAGTATCTCTCTGTATAGCAATAAACATAAGAGCTGTGTTTTCAAACTGGTGCATGCTGATGTACATGCCATTACCAGTCAGAATGCTCCTGTTTCTAACAAAATTCAAGTGCCTTATTTTCATTAATTGCAGTGATTAATGACACTGTGTGTCTAAAATAATGTATGCATTATTTTCTTTTTTTATAGCAGGTACCACCATGGTTGCTGCAATTGACAAAATTAGCTTCAAATGTTTGAAAAGTTGCTAGACCACCTTTCTGGTCATCCGTAGTTTCAGACTTGTGCTACAATGATCATAGCATGCATAACTGAAAATACTTCCCAATGAATGTCTCTTTCTCATGAAATAGCAAGGGATTATGGCGCATGAACTCATAATAGATAACTAACTGTGAAAATGGACCTAGCCCAGGGGTGCAGGGGACAGAGACATGAGATGCTACACAGATGCCACACCAGTCATACAGATTCAGGAGCAGACTTGGGTCACTGGGTTTGCTAGGGAGGAGAGGATAGAACATTTGGAGGACTGCTGTTTCTCTCCTGGGGAGGGTGCATTATGGTGCCTCTTTCTTGTCAGCCCCTAGTGCTGGCTGGGGCATGGCAACCAAAGACAGATAAATTAGGGACGGAGAGGAGTGGCAGTTGCAGATGCACTATGCAGAAAAAGGGCCATCTTCAGTAGCATTGCACGCCCACTCCTCCTCTGAGAAAGGGAAAAAATGGTAATCAAGTGCTTGGCAGCTACATGACTTCTGGTATTGGAAGGAAGTGGAATAACCGATGGCTAGGTAATGGAATAGCTGATGGGAGAGCAATATAAGGGTGGTTAGGACCAGGAGATGACCTGGGGCAAAATGTGGGCCAGGGAGAAGTCACTCATAGCTGGTCCCCATACCCAGGATTTGTGCAGCATCATGTGGACAGGCAGCTATCAGGCTAGCAGCCAGCTTTAGTCCCCTTCAGGTAGTGCTCTACAATGCGAGTCAATCAGAAACATAACTGCAATTATAACAGACTTCTTTTCCTTGAGTCGATCTACTTACCATCATGGAGACTTGGCTGCATGATGCTGACAAAATCTTGGAGGTGGCTGTCCCACCTGGTTTCTCCATATTGCACTGCCTGAGAGGGACTGCAGAGATGGGGGATATAGGCATTTGTTTTAGAACTGACCTGAACTTCTCCGTGTACCCAGTGGGAACTACTTCATCATTTGAATGCATGGCCGTATGGTGGGTCTGAGTGCAGGTTTAGAATCCTTTTGTGTACTCACCTCCAGGGCATGACAGGGAGTTTCTGCAAGCAGTAGCAGACTTCATTGCTGAGAAGGTATTAGAGTTGCCCAGATGGTTGATTCTGGGTGACTTCAAAGCCTGGGTCAATGATGAACTTTCGCAGTTAGGACAGGACTTCCTCCAGTTGATAATGTCACTAGGTCTTGCACAGACATTTGCTTCCATGACCCACTACCTCAGATTTTGTATTCTTACTGGGGCTTGAGATCAATAATTTCAGGATTGATCTGGTCACTAGTTAGATCATTGCACATAGAGGTTCTCCTGCGGACACCTCTTAGTGATCCTTCCTGGGTGGAAATTATCTGTTATAGCCTTTTTGAGGTTCATTCCAGAGGATTATTAGCAATAATGGACCTCTCTGTAGTAAGAGGTGATTGTGCTTCAGGAGTGGATGAAGCAGTCGCAGCTGATAATAGGGCTGTGACCTTGGCACTGGACTCTGTCACACTGGTTTATATACAACCCAGGTCCTCTTGCTTAAGACCTTCATGGTTTGATGGGGCTGTCAAGGAGATGAAGACCAAGGGTTGGAAGTTAGAGTGTCACTGGTTGAAGTCTGGATCAGAGGTGGATGTACTGACTTTGAAAGCCCTCTATTGTGAGTATCAAAGGGCTATCTCCCACACAGAGGCAGAGTTCCTGTGCAGGGATATTCCTGCAGGGAAGAACAGACCAGCTCAACTCTTTAGGTCTTTTGACAGGCTGCTTCATCCAGCCTGTTTCCAGCAAAAAGTTGCAGCATTTGTGGCTACATGGGAAGAGTTTGCTCTGTTCATCTCTGACACAGTGTCCTTCAACAGGCTTCACAGAGGGAAGTGGAGTGCACACTTCAATCTTGAGTCTCATTTCAGTGTTATTTCAGTCCAGACTGACAAAGCACTGCTTTTCATAAGTGTTAATACACTGCATTGACTTTATGCTACACTGTTGTACCACTGCTCAATCTTTCTTATTTTTTGATGCAAACTGTAAGAGCACTGTAAATAATTATTAGATTTTCATGCACACTTCTTTAGCACTGTATTTCCTTCACTAATTTTGCTGCACACTGCAGTAGTACTGCAACATTTATAATTTTATCACACTTCTTTAGTAATGTATTGTCTCAAGCAATCTAGCTACCCTTACAGAATTTGTCACAATGGCATTACAGTTGTATAGCGATGGCAATACTGTGTGAGCTGAAAAATAAACAATGGTACTACCCAGTTGTGCTCTGGTATCACAGTGGTAGGTGATATACAGATTTTCCTCTGTGCATTGGTAGTGCACTGGCAGAATGGTATCTCTACTGCATTTTTAACCATTTTCACTGTCTCTCACACATACACTAGTAATTCAATGGTATCACCAAATTTTGAGATTTTGCAGCTCCCACAAATACTGGTACACTGGTAGCACAATGGTAATGTGTTATTTTGACATTTCAGTATTTGGTACCTCTCACAGCAAACCTAGACTCATGTGGTAGCACAGTGGTACCAGTATTAATCTCATTATACTCTGTACTCTATCACATTTTAAGATAAATTACATTATCAACCTCATGGAGAACAGCTCTCAATTCCATATTTTTATTAGTTCACTGAAAGCCTGAGGGCCTCTTAAGGCTCTCCCGGTGCATTCCAGCCTCAGGAGGAGTGTTCTTGTGTGCGGTGGTGTTCTGCAGGAGGTGGGGGATGAATGAGGCCTCTTAAGGCTCTCTTTGTGCTTCCCAGCCCCAGGAGAAGGATTCTGTGTGCTGTGGTGTTCTTCTGGGGAGATATGCCTGAGGTCTCTTAAGACTCTCTGAGTGGTTCCTGTCACAGGAAATGCATTCTTGTGTATGGTGGTGTTCTGCTGGGGGATGCTTGAGGCCTCTGAAACCTCTCTCGGTTCCTTCCCCTCCCGGAGGCGTTCTTGTGTCGGTGGTGTTCTGCTGAGGGGGATGCAGACACCTCTTAAGGTCTCTCGGTGCTTCCAAGCCACAGGAGGAGCATTCTTTGTGTGGTGGTGTTCTGCTGGAGGTAGGATGCCTAAGGACTCTGAAGCCTCTCTCAGTGCTTCCCAGCCCCAGGAGGAGGATTCCTGTATGTGGTGGTGTTCTGCTGGGGAGAGGCCTGATGCCTCTTAAGGCTCTATCAGTGCTTCCCAGCCCCAGGAGTAGTATTCTTGTGTGTGGTGGTGTTTTGCTGGAAGGGGGGTGCCCGAGTCCTCTTAAGGCTCTCTCAGTGCTTCCCAGCCCCAGGAGTAGCCTTCTTGTGTGCGGTGGTGTTCTGCTGGGGATGCCTGAGGCCTCTTAAGGCTCTCTCGGTGCTTCTAATCCACAGGAGGTGCGTCCTCCTGTGCTGTGGTGTTCTGCTAGAGGGGTGGATGGCTGAGGCCTATAAGTGGGATAGAGACAAAGAAACATGATTACTATGCTGCTGGATGGTAATAAGCTCTGTAAAACCTACTGCACATTACCAACTGTTTGTCTACCTATCGGGACAGAGACTCTAGTGCACATGCGAGAAGGACCTGTCCAAGATGGTGATAGGACACCAGGAGCCCGCTGGTACACATAAGTGAAATTCTGGTACAACAGTTCTACAATGCAAGGTCCCCTAAAAACTAGTCGTAAGTACACAAAATACAGGCTGTAAAATCCCACAAAATTAGCAGAAGGAGCAATCAAACAGAAAGAAAAATAGGCAGTATTGGATTTAAGCAGTTGCTGAAGTGCTCAGGTCCATAGCATAGTGAGGGCATCAGATGCCTTAAGAGTCCCTGCAAGATAGCTGAAATTCACAGTGGAAGTCCCTTCCACATGTGCTGCAAAACCAATCAGTAGATGTGTGGGGACAGTAGAAGTAATAGTCATCCCTAACAAACAAGCAGGCATTGAGAAGGTAGCTTTTCCTCTTAAGACTCTCTCTGTGCTTCCCAGCCCCAGGAGGAGCATTCCTGTGTAGGTGGTGTTCTGCTGGAGGCGGTATGTTGAAGGCCTCTTAAGGCTCTCTGTGCTTGCCAGCAACAAGTGGAAAGTTCTTGTGTGCAGTGGTGATCTGCTGGGGAGATACCTGATGCCTCTTAAGGCTCTCTTGGTGCTTCCCAGCCCCAGGAGTAGTATTCTTGTGTGTGGTGGTGTTCTGCTGAAGGGGATGGTGCCCAAGTTCTCTTAAAAGGCTCTCTCGGTGCTTCCCCGGAAGAGATTCTTGTGTTGAGTGGTGTTCTGCTGGAGGGGATGCCAGACGTCTCTTAAGGCTCTCAGTGCTTCAAGCTGCAGGATGAGCATTCTTTTGTGTGGTGGTGTTCTGCTGGAGGTGGGATGCCTAAGAACTCTGAAGCCTCTCTCAGTGCTTCCCAGCCCCAGGAGGAGGATTCCTGTATGTGGTGGTGTTCTGCTGGGGAGGTGTCAAAGACCTCTTAAGGTTCTCTGTGGTTCCCAGCAACAGGTGGAAAGTTCTTGTGTTCGGTGGTGATCTGCTGGGGGCAGAGGCCTGATGCCTCTTAAGGCTCTCGGTGCTTCCCAGCCCCAGGAGTAGTATTCTTGTGTGTGGTGGTGTTTTGCAGGAAGGGGGTGCCAGTCCTTTTAACGCTCTCGGTGCTCCCCAGCCCAAGGAGTAGCCTTCTTGTGTGCGGTGGTTTTCTGCTGGGGGATGCCTGAGGCCTCTTAAGGCTCTTTCGGTGCTTCACAGCCCCAGGTTGAATGTTTTTGTGTGTGGTGGTGTTCGGCTGGGCAGGGATGCCTGTGCCCACTTAAGGCTCTCTCAGTGCTTCCCAGCCCAGGAGAAGCGTTCCTTTGTCGGTGATGCTCTGCTGTGAGGGTGATGCCTGAGGCGTTTTAATGCTCTTCGGTGCTTTCTAGCTCCAGGTTGTGCGTTCTTATGTGTGGTGGTGTTCTGTTGGGTATGGTTATGTCAAGACCCTTAAGGATCTCTGTGCTTCCCAGCTACTGGAGAAGCATTCTTGTGTCTTGATGGTGATCAGCGGGGTTGGGATGCCCGAGGCTTCTTAAGGCTCTCTTAGTGCTTCCGAGCCCCAGGAGGAGGATTCCTGTATGTGGTGGTGTTTAGCTGGGGAGGTGTCAAAGACCTCTAGGTTCTCTGTGGTTCCCAGCAACAGGTGGAAAGTTCTTGTGTGCGGTGGTGATCTGCTGGGGGAGGCCTGATGCCTCTTAAGGCTCTCTCGGTGCTTCCCAGCCCCAGGAGTAGTATTCTTGTGTGTGGCGGTGTTTGCAGGAAGGGGGTGCGAGTCCTTTTTAAGGCTCTCTCGGTGCTCCCCAGCCCCAGGAAGTAGCCTTCTTGTGTGCCGGTGGTGTTCTGCTGGGGGGGATGCCTGAGGCCTCTTAAGAGCTCTTCGGTGCTTCACAGCCCAGGTTGAATGTTTTGTGTGTGGTGGTATTCGGCTAGGCAGGGGATGCCTGAGCCCACTAAAGCTCTCTCAGTGCTTCCAAGCTGCAGGATGAGCATTCTTTTGTGTGGTGGTGTTCTGCTGGAGGTGGGATGCCTAAGAACTCTGAAGCCTCTCTCAGTGCTTCCCAGCCCCAGGAGGAGGATTCCTGTATGTGGTGGTGTTCTGCTGGGGAGGTGTCAAAGACCCCTAAGGTTCTCTGTGGTTCCCAGCAACAGGTGGAAAGTTCTTGTGTGCGGTGGTGATCTGCTGGGGAGAGGCCTGATGCCTCTTAAGGCTCTATCGGTGCTTCCCAGCCCCAGGAGTAGTATTGTGTGTGGTGGCGTTTGCAGGAAGGGGGTGCCTGAGTCCTTTTAAGGTCTCTCTCGTGCTCCCAGCCCCAGGAGTAGCTCTTCTTGTGCGGTGGTGTTCTGCTGGGGGGATGCCTGAGGCCTCTAAGAGCTCTTTTGGTGCTTCACAGCCCCAGGTTGAATGTTTTGTGTGTGGTGGTGTTCGGCTGGGCAGGGGATGCCTGAGCCCACTTAAGGCTCTCAGTGGTTCCCAGCCCCAGGAGAGCGTTCCTTTGTGCGGTGATGCTCTGCTGTGAGGTGATGCCTGAGGCGTTTTAAGGCTCTTTCAGTGCTTTCTAGCTCCAGGTTGTGCGTTCTTATGTGTGGTGGTGTTCTGTTGGGTGTGGTTTATGTGAAGGCCCCTTAAGGCTCTCTGTGCTTCCAGCTACTGGAGAGCATTCTTGTGTCTTGAGTGGTGATCAGTGGGGTTGGGATGCCGAGGCTTCTAAGGCTCTCTTAGTGCTTCCGAGCCCCAGGAGGAGGATTCCTGTATGTGGTGGTGTTCTGCTGGGGAGGTGTCAAAGACCTCTTAAGGTTCTCTGTGGTTCCCAGCAACAGGTGGAAAGTTCTATGTGCGGTGGTGATCTGCTGGGGGAGAGGCCTGATGCCTCTTAAGGCTCTCTCAGTGCTTCCCAGCCCCAGGAGTAGTATTCTTGTGTGTGGTGGTGTTTTGCTGGAAGGGGGTGCCCGAGTCCTCTTAAGGCTCTCTCAGTGCTTCCCAGCCCCAGGAGTAGCCTTCTTGTGTGCAGTGGTGTTCTGCTGGGGGATGCCTGAGGCCTCTTAAGAGCTCTCTCGGTGCTTCTCATCCACAGGAGGTGCGTCCTCCTGTGCTGTGGTGTTCTGCTAGAGGGTGGATGGCTGAGGCCTATAAGTGGGATAGAGACAAAAGAAACATGATTACTATGCTTCTGGATGGTAATAAGCTCTGTAAAACCTACTGCACATTACCAACTGATTGTCTGCCTATCGGGACAGAGACCCTAGTGCACAAGTGAGAAGAACCTGTCCAAGATGATGATAGGACACCAGGGCCCGATGGTACACATAAGTGAAATTCTGGTACAACAGTTCTACAATGCAAGGTCCCCTAAAAACTAGTCCTAAGTACATAAATACAGGCTGTAAAATCCCACAAAATTAGCAGAAGGAGCAATCAAACAGAAAGAAAAAATGAGCAGTATTGGATTTAAGCAGTTGCTGAAGTGCTCGGGTCCATAGCATAGTGAGGCGCCAGATGCCTTAAAGTGTCCCTGCAAGATAGCTGAAATTCACAGTAGGAAGTCCCTTCCACATGTGCTGCAAAACCAATCAGTAGATGTTTGGGGACAGTAGAAGTAATAGTCATCCCTAACAAACAAGCAGGCATTGAGAAGGTAGCTTTTCCTCTTAAGGCTCTCTCTGTGCTTCCCAGCCCCAGGAGGAGCATTCCTGTGTGGGGTGGTGTTCTGCTGAGGCGGTATGTCAAGGCCTCTTAAGGCTCTCTGCTTGCCAGCAACAAGTGGAAAGTTCTTGTGTGCAGTGGTGATCTGCTCGGGGAGATACCTGATGCCTCTTAAGGCTCTCTTGGTGCTTCCCAGCCCCAGTAGTAGTATTCTTGTGTGTGGTGGTGTTCTGCTGAAGGGGATGGTGCCGAGTTCTCTTAAAACTCTCTCGGTTGCTTCTCCCCGGAAGAGATTCTTGTGTGCGGTGGTGTTCTGCTGGAGGGATGCCAGATGCCTCTTAAGGCTCTCTCAGTGCTTCCAAGCTGCAGGAGGAGCATTCTTTTGTGTGGTGGAGTTCTGCTAGAGGTGGGATGCCTAAGTACTCTGAAGCCTCTCTCAGTGCTTCCCAGCCCCAGGAGGAGGATTCCTGTATGTGGTGGTGTTCTGCTGGGGAGGTGTCAAAGACCTCTTAAGGTTCTTTGTGGTTCCCAGCAACAGGTGGAAAGTTCTTGTGTGCGGTGGTGATCTGCTGGGGGCAGAGGCCTGATGCCTCTTAAGGCTCTCGGTGCTTCCCAGCCCCAGAGTAGTATTCTTGTGTGTGGTGGTGTTTTGCAGGGAAGGGGGTGCCAGTCCTTTTAACGCTCTCTCGGTGCTCCCCAGCCCAGGAGTAGCCTTCTTGTGTGTGATGGGGATCAGCGGGGTTGGGATGCCTGAGGCTTCTTAAGGCTCTCTTAGTGCTTCCCAGCCCCAGGTTGAGCGTTTTGTGTGCAGTGGTGTTGGCTGGAGAGGGATGCCTGGGGCCTCTTAAGGCTCTCTCAGTGCTACTCATCCACAGGAGGTGTGTTCTTGTCTGCTGTGCTGTTCTGCTGGAGGGGTGGATGGCTGAGGGCCTATAAGTGGGATAGAGACAGAAGAAACATGATTACTATGCAGCTGGATGGTAATAAGCTCTGTAAAACCTACTGCACATTACCAACTTTTGTCTGCCTATCGGATCAGAGACCCTAGTGCACATGCGAGAAGGACCTGTCCAAGATGGCGATAGGACACCAGGATCCCCACTGGTACACGTAAGTGAAATTCTGGTACAACAGTTCTACAATGCAAGGTCCCCTAAAATACTAGTCCTAAGTACACAAATACAGGATGTAAAATCCCACAAAATTAGCAGAAGGAGCAATGAAACAGAAAGAAAAATGATCAGTATTGAATTAAAGCAGTTGCTAAAGTGCTCGGGTCCATAGCATAGTGAGATGCCAGACACCTTAAAGTGTTCCTGCAAGATAGCTGAAATTCACACTAGAACGTCCCTTCCACATGTGCTGCAAAACCAATCAGTAGATGTGTAGGGACAGTAAAATAATAGTCATCCTAACAAACAAGCAGGCATTGAGAAGGTAGCTTTTCTTCTTAAGGCTGTCTCAGTGCTTCCCAGCCCCAGGAGGAGCATTCCTGTGTGTGGTGCTGTTCTGCTGGTGGTGGGTATGTTGAAGGCCTCTTAAGGCTCTCTGTGCTTGCCAGCAACAGGAGAGAGCGTTCTTGTGTGCGGTGTGGTGATCTGCTGGGGAGATGGCTGAGGTCTCTTAAGGCTCTCTCGGTGCTTCCCAACACCAGGAGTAGTATTCTTGAGTGTGGTGGTGTTCTACTGGAATGGGGGTGGGCTGGAGTCCTCTTAAGGCTTTCTCGGTGCTTCTCAGCCCCAGGAGGAGCCTTCTTGTGTGTGGTGTTGTGCGGGGGATGCCTGAGGCCTATAAGGGGATAGAAACAAAAGAAACCTGATTAGTATGCAGCGGGTGGTAAAAAGCTCTGTAAAACATACTGCACATGACCAACTGTTTGTCTGCCTATCAGGACAGACTCCCTAGTGCACCTGCTGAAAGACCTGTCCAAGAGGGAGATAGGACAAAGGAGCCATGCTGGTAAATGTAAGTGAAATGTTAGTACAACAGTTCTACAATGCAAGGTCCCCTTGAAAACTAGTCCTAAGTACACAAATACAGGCTGTGAGATCCCCAAAATTAGCAGAAGGAGCAATAAAGCAGAAAGAACAACAGAGCACTATTGAATTAAAGCAGTTGCTAAAGTGTTCAGGTCCATAGCATAGTGAGATGCTTTCAAGTGTCACTGCAAGATAGCTGAAATCCCTGCTAGGAAATCCAGTCCACAAGCACTGTAAATCAATCAGTAGATGTGTGGGGACAGTGAAGTAAAGTCACCCTAACAAACAAGCAGGCATTGAGAAGACAGCTTTACCTCTTAAGGCTTTCTCAGTGCTTCCCAGTCCCATAAGGAGCATTCTTGTGTGCGGTGGTGTTGTGCTGGGGAGGGATGCCTGAGGCCTCTTAAGGCTCTCCCAGTGCTTTCCAGCCTCAGGAGGAGCGTTCTTGTGTGCGGTGGTGTTCTGCAGGAGGTGGGGATGAATGAGGCCTCTTAAGGCTCTCTTTGTGCTTCTCAGCCCCAGGAGAAGGATTCCTGTGTGCTGTGGTGTTCTGCTGGGAGGGATATGCCTGAGGTCTCTTAAGGTTCTCTGATTGCTTCCAGTCACAGGAAATTCATTCTTGTGTGCAGTAGTGTTCTGCTGGGAGGGATGCCTGAGGCCTCTGAAGCCTCTCTCGGTGCTTCCCCACCCACGGAAGAGCGTTCTTGTGTCAGGTGGTGTTCTGCTGGAGGAGGGATGCCAGATGCCTCTTAAGGCTCACTTGGTGCTTCCAAGCCACAGGAGGAGCATTCTTTTATGTGGTGGTGTTCTGCTGGAGGGAGGATGCCTACGGACTCTGAAGCCTATCTCAGTGCTTCCCAGCCCCAGGAGGAGGATTCCTGTATGTGGTGGTGTTCTGCTAGGGGAAGATGTCAAGGCCTCTTTAGGCTCTCTGTGCTTCCCAGCAACAGGTGGAAAGTTCTTGTGTGCGGTGGTGATCTGCTGGGGTAGATGCCTGAGGCCTCTTAAGGCTCTCTCAGTGCTTTCCAGCACCAGGAGCAGTATTCTTGTGTGTGGTGGTGTTCTGCTGGAAGGGGTCCCGACTCCTCTTAAGGCTCTCGGTGCTTCCCAGCCCCAGGAGTAGCCTTTCTTGTGTGCGATGGTGTTCTGCTTGGGGAGGGGATGCCTGAGGCCTCTTAAGGCTCTTTGGTGCTTCCCAGCCCCAGGTCAAACGTTTTTGTGTGTGGTGGTGTTCTGCTGCGGGAGTGATGCCTGGAAGCTTCTAAAGGCTCTCAGTGCTTTCCAGCTCCAGGTTGAGCGTTCTTATATGCGTGGTGTTCTGCTGGGTGTGGTTATGTCGAAGGCCTCTTAAGGCTCTCTGTACTTCCCAGCTGCTGGAGAAGCGTTCTTGTGTGCAGTGGTGATCAGTGGGGTTGGGATGCCTGAGGCTTCCTAAGGCTCTCTCAGTGCTTCCCAGCCCCAGGTTGAGCATTTTGTGTGCAGTAGTGTTCGGCTGGGGAGGGGATGCCTGCTGCCTCTTAAGGCTCTCTAGTGCTTCTCATCCACAGGAGGTGCGTTCTGTGTGCTGTGGTGTTCTGCTGGAAGGGTGGATGCTGGGGCCTATAAGTGGGATAGATACAAAAGAAACATGATTACTATGCAGTTGGATGGTAATATGCTCTGTAAAACTTACTGCACATTACCAACTGTTTGTCTGCCTATCAGGACAGAGACCCAAGTGCACATGCAAGAAGAACCTGTCCAAGATGGCGATAGGACACCAGGAGCCCTGCTGGTACATGCAAGTGAAATTCTGGTACAACAGTTCTACAATGCAAGGTCCCCTAAAAACTATTCCTAAGTACAAAAATACAGGCTGCAAAATCCCACAAAATTAGCAGAAGGAGCAATCAAACAGAAAGAAAATGATCAGTATTGAATTAAAGCAGTTAAACATAGAATTTGACGGCAGATAAGGACGCTTGGCCCACCCAGTCTGCCCATTTCCTACCTACTGGATAAGTTGCAGATCCTAGTTAACCAGCAGCCTACTTCTTCTTACCCCCACCCCCAGAATTGCCTTTAAGGACTGTCCCATGCATGCTTGAATTCCACCACTGATTTTGACTCCACAACCTCCTCAGAAGGCCGTTCCATGCATCCCAACCCTCTCTGTGAAAAAATACTTCCTTAAATTACCTCTGAGCACGCCCCCTCTATCTTCAAATTGTGCCTCTTGTTCTTGCACACCTCTTTTTGAAAGATGCTACTCTCTTGGACTTTGTTGATTCCCTTGAGGTGCTTGAAAGTTTCTATCATGTCCCCCTCTCTCTCCTTTCCTTGAGGCTATACATATTAAGCTCCCAAGTCTCTCTTCATATGTCTTCGGTGCAGACCCTGCACCATTTTAGTTGCCCTCCTCTGGACAGCTTCCATCCTGTCTATGTCTTTATGGAGATTGGGTCTCCAGAACTGAACACAGTACTCCAGATGGGGTCTCACCAGCTGTCTGTACAGAGGGATAATAACTTCCTGTTTTCTACTGGTGATGCCTTTCCCTATGCATCCCAGTAACCCCCAGCCCTCCTTGCTGCCCTCTCACATTGCTTGCCCACCTTTAGGTCATCTGATATGACTAACCTCAGGTCCCTTTCCATTTTTGTTGTTGTTAGTATCTCACCCCCATTGTGTACTCTTCCCTGGGTTTTTGTTTCCCAGGTGCATTACCTGCATTTCTTAGCATTGAATCTAAGCTGCCATACATTTTGACCATTCCTCTAACCTTGCCAAGTCCTTCTCATCCTTTCCACCCCACCCTGTGCATCAACTCTGTTGCAGATCTTAGTGTCATCTGCAAAGAGACATACTTTCCTTCCAGTCCTTCCACAATGTAAACTATAAAGACATTGAAGAAGACCAGTCCTAATACTGAACCTACGGTACCCCACTAGTAAACCTCCTTTCTTCTGAGTGGACTCCATTTACTATTACCTCTGTGTCCTATTCTCCAGCCAATTCTTTACCCAGGCTGTCATCTTGGGACCCTCCCAGGCTGGCTAACTTGTATATTAATCTTTTATGTGGGATTGTGTCAAATGCCTTGCTAAAGTCTAGGTAGGCCATGTCCACAGCCCCTCCCTGATCTACTACTTTGGTCACCCAGTCAAAGAAATCTATCAGATTTGTCTGGCATGACCTTCCGCTGTGAATCCATGCTGCCTAGGGTCCTGTGCCCTCTGGCCTCTAGATACTCGACAATTCTTTCCTTCAAGAAGTGATTCCATCATTTTCCCTATCACTGAGGTTAAACTAACAGGTCTGTAGTTTCCTGCTTCTGCCTTCTCCCACTTTTGTGAAGGGAATCACATCTGCCCTCCTCCAGTCCTCTGGGTACCACCCCATCATCCCATGATTTGTTAAAAAGGGTAGGCAGTTGCTACAGTGCTCGGGTCCATAGCATACTGAGATGCCAGACACCTTAAAGTGTCCCTGCAAGATAGCTGAAATTCACATTAGAAAGTGCCTTCCACATGTGCTGCAAAACCAATCAGTAGATGTGTTGGGACCGTAGAAGTAATTGTCACCCCTAACAAACAAGTAGGCATTGAGAAGGTAGCTTTTTCCTCTTAAGGCTCTCTTGGTGCTTCCCAGCCCAGGAGGAGCATTCCTGTGTGCGGTGCTGTTCTGCTGGGTGGGGGGTATGTCGAAGGCCTTTTAAGGCTCTCTGTGCTCCCAGCAACAGGAGGGCGTTCTTGAGGTGGTGGTGGTGATCTGCTGGGGAGTTGACTGAGGTTTCTTAAGGCTCTCTCGGTGCTTCCCAGCGCCAAGAGTAGTGTTCTTGAGTGTGGTGGTGTTCTGCTGGAATGGGAGGGGAACCTGAGTCCTCTTAAGGCTCTCTTGGTGATTTCCAGCCCCAGGAGTGCCTTCTTATGTCTTGATGGTGCTGTGCGGGGGAGATGTCTGAGGCCTATAAGGGGATAGAGACAAAGAAACCTGATAAGTATGCAGCAGGATGGTAAAAGTTCTGTAAAACATTCTGCACATGTGCCAACTGTTTTTCTGCCTATCAGGACAGACTCCTAGTGCGCCTGCATGAAAGACCTGTCCAATAGGGCGACAGGACTCCAGGAGCCCTGCTGGTACATGTAAGTGAAATGCTAGTACAACAGTTCTACAATGCAAGGTCCCCTTGAAAACTAGTCCTAAGTACACAAATACAGGCTGTGAGATCCCCAAAATTAGCAGAAGAAGCAATAAAACAGAAAGAACAACAAGCAGTATTGAATTAAAGCAGTCGCTAAAGTGCTCCAGGTCCATAGCATAGTGAGATGCTTTCAAGTGTCCTACAAGATGGCTGAAATCCCTGCTGTTAAATCCATTCCACAAGCACTGTAAATCAATCAGTAGATGTGTGGGGACAGTAGAAGTAAAGTCACCCCTAACAAACTAGCAGGCATTGAGAAGACAGCTTTACCTCTTAAGGCTTTCGGTGCTTCCCAGTCCCATAAGGAACATTCTTGTGTGCGGTGGTGTTTTGCAGGAGGTGGGGGAGATGAATGAGGCCTCTTAATGCTCTCTTTGTGCTTCTCAGCCCCAGGAGAAGCATTCCTGTGTGCTGTGGTGTTCTGCTGGAGGATATGCCTGAGGTCTCTTAAGGCTCTCTGAGTGCTTCCTGTCACAGGAAAAGCGTTCTTGTGTACAGTGGTGTTCTGCTGGGGAGGATGTCTGAGGCCTCTGAAGCCTCTCTCAGTGCTTCCCCCACCCCCAGAGGAGCGTTCTTGTGTGTGGTGGTGTTGTGCTGGGGGGATGTCAGACACCTCTTAAGGCTCTCTCTTAGTGCTTCCAAGCCCCAGGAGGAGCCGCTCTTTTTTATGGGTGGTGTCTTGCTGGAGGAGGGATGCCTGAGGCTTCTGAAACCTCTCAGTGCTTCCCAGCCCCAGGAGGAGGATTCCTGTATGTGGTGGTGTTCTGCTGGGGGGATGTGAAGGCCTCTTAAGGCTCTCTCGGTGCTTCCAGACCCAGGAGGAGCCTTCTTCTGTGTGGTGGTGTTCTGCTGGGGGTGCCTGGAGTCCTCTGAAGCTCTCTCTGGTGCTTCCCCACCCCAGAGGGACTCTTTTGATGCTGTGGTGTTCTGCTGGAGGTGGAAGCCTGAGGCCTCTGAAGTCTCTCTCAGTGATTCCCAGCCCAGGAGGAGGATTCCTTTATGTGGTGGGTGGGATGACGAAGGCCTCTTAAGGCTCTCTGTGCTTCCCAGCAACAGGTGGAGCGCTCTTGTGTGTGGTGGTGACCTGCTGGGGGGAGATGCCTGAGGCCTCTTAAAGCTCTTTTTCTGTGCTTCCTAACCCCAGGAGGAGCCTTCACTGTGCGGTGGTGTTCTGCTGGTGGGGATGCCTGAAGCCTCTTAAGGCTCTCTCTTTGCTTAACAGCCCCAGGTTGAGCATTCTTGTGTGCAGAGGTGTTCGGCTGGGTAGGGGATGCCTGAGCCTCTTAAGGGTCTCTCAGTGCTTCCCAGCACCAGGAGGAGCATTTTTGTGTGCGGTGATGTTCTGCCTTGGAGAGGGGTGCCTGAGGACTATAATTGGAAGACAGACAAAAGAAACCTGATTGGTATGCACCGGAGGGTTAGAAGCTCTATAACCATCACTGTGCAAGCGCCAACTGTTTGTCTGACTATCGGGACAGAGTCCATAGTGCATGCATGGGATGAGCCTGTCCAAGATGAGGAGGAATGCCAGGACCCTCGGTTGTACATGAAAGTCAAATTCTGGTACAACAGTTCTATAATGCAATGTCCCTAGAAAACTAGTCCAAAGTAGACAAACACAGGCTGTAAGGTCCCCAAAATAAGCAGAAGAAGCAATACAAGAGAAAGAACATTGAGCAGTATTGAATTAAAGCAGTCGCTAAAGTGCTCAGGTCCATAGCACAGTGAGACGCTTTAAAGAGTACCTGCAAGACAGCTGAAATCCCTGCTAGGAAGTCCATTTCACAAGTGGTGTAAACCAATTTGTAAATATGTGGGGACAGTAAAATAAAGTCACCCATTACAAACAAGCAGGCAGGAAGGAGGTAGCTTTATCTCTTAAGGCTCTCTCAGTGCTTCCCAGCCACAGGAGGAGCGTTCTTGTGTGCAGTGGTGTTCTGCTGGGGTAATCCCTCAGGCCACTTATGGCTCGACGGGTGCTTCCCAGCCCCAGGAGGAATGTTCTTGTGTGTGGTGGTGTTCTGCTGGGGGGTGATGCCTGAGGCCTCTTAAGGCTCTCTCAGTGCTTCCCATCCACAGGAGGTGCGTTCTTGTGTGCTGTGGTGTTCTGCTGGAGGTGGGGGGATGCCTGAGGCCTATAAGGGGATAGAGACAAAGGAAACCTGATTGCTATGAAGCAGGATGGTAAGAAGCTCTGTAAAACCTACTGCACATGACCAACTGTTTGTCTGCCTATCAGGACAGAGTCCCTAGTGTGCATGCGTGAAAGACCTGTCCAAGATGGTGTTAGGACACCAGAAGCCACGCTGGTACTCTTAATTGAAATGCTAGTAAAACAGTTCTACAATGCAAGGTCCCCTTGAAAACTAGTCCTAAGTACACAAATACAGGCTGTAAGATCCCAAAAATTAGCAGAAGGAGCAATAAAGCAGAAAGAACAATGAGCAGTATTGAATTAAAGCAGTCGCTAAAGTGCTCACGTCCAGAGCTTAGTAAGATGCTTTCAAGTGTCCCTGCAAGATGGTTGAAATCCCTGCTGGAAATCCATTCCACAAGTGCTGTAAATCAATCGTAGATGTGTGGGACAGTAAGTAAAGTCACCTAACAAACATGCAGGCATTTAGAAGACAGCTTTACCTCTTAAGGCTTTCTGGGTGCTTCCCAGTCCTATAAAAAGCTTCTTTGTGCAGTGGTGTTCTGCTGGGGATCCCTCAGGCCACTTATGGCTCGATGGGAGCTTCCAGCACCAGGAGGAACATTTGTGTGTGGTGGTGATCTGTTGGAGGGTAGCGTCTGAGGGCCTCTTAAGGCTACCTCAGTGCTTCCCAGCCCCAGGAGGACGTTCTTGTGTGCGGTGGTGTTCTGCTGGGGGTGATGCCTGAGGCCTCTTACAGCTCTCTCGGTGCTTCCCATCCATAGGAGCTGCGTTCTTGTGTGCTGTGGGGTTCTGCTGGAGGGGATGCCTGAGGCCTATAAGATGGATAGAGACAAAGGAAACCTGATTACTATGAAGCAAGATGATAAGAAGCTCTGTAAAACCTACTGCACATGACCAACTGTTTGTCTGCCTATCAGGACAGAGTCCCTAGTGTGCATGCGTGAAGGACCTGTCCAAGATGGCGTTGGACACCAGGAGCCCCTCTGGTACACATAAGTGAAATTCTGGTACAACAGTTCTACAATGCAAGATCCCCTAAAAATCTAGTCCTAAGTACACAAATACAGGCTGTAAAATCCACAAAATTAGCAGAAGGAGCAATGAAACAGAAAGAACAAGCATTTGTCAATGCAGAATGTTTGCTTGCTGGCATTGGCATTGATAGTGTAGAAGTTAAAGATCTGCATAATAGGAATAGCAGTGAAGTATTGAACTGAAGCCAACCCCACCACCACCCTGCAGATAGTGACAGGCATTGGGGTGTGCCTTTGGGTGAGTCTGGCATAATGGCCATGCCATTTCACCACACCTACCCTGCAGACACTGACAGGTGTCACGGTGTGCTGGGTCTTTGGCCTTATGCGCACCCATTCCATCAGAAATATGGTGAGATGGGTGCTGTATAGGAGAATAGGGTGAACTTTAGGGCAGAAGAATCCAAGTCATACCTCATTGCCTCTCACTGGCTGCAGGGTGTGGAATGGTATGAGCATTACAGGCAAGAATCCCAAGTCACACCCCTGATGCCTGTCATTCTCTACAGGGTGGGGCGTTATGGTTGGAAACCCTAACACCTTAGGCATTCGTTGGTATTTTCACTCCAAATTTTCAACATGTTTTTTGAGACCCCCACCTCATGAACAGTGGCAATTTCAGTTTGTTAGCCGAAGCTGCTTATGCACAGCGACCACGGCATTTGCACCATGGGTGCAAAAACACATTCGAACAGGATGTGAAAATGACAGCTGTACTGTTCATGGGGAGGTGAAAAAATGGCAATGTTGCAAATCTGCAGTAAAATATTTAAAAAACTGGCGAAGTCACGGCGTGCATAGAAACTGTGCAATGCACCCCGTAATGTAATTAGTTTGGGGATTTTTACAGCAGATTCTCAACTCAGGCATTTTGGTGCCTCTGATCATGAACAGTGTCACTGTGATTTCTTTATCTGTCCCGAACAATGATTTCCCACAGCCGCATCTCTGCGCTGAAAGTGTGAAAACACATTCGGCCATGTTGTGAAAAATGACAGCTGACTGTTCATAAGGAAGTGTGGAAAAATGCCACTGGTGAAAATCTGGACTGAAAATATTACAAAGTCATGAACTTACGAGGGTGCATGGAAATTGCGCTAATGCTCACTCGTAGCACAGTCATTTTATGGACTTTTGTCACCAAATTTTCAACATAGCTATTTTAAGACCTCTGCTCATGAACAATGTAACTGTGATTTTCTTAATCTGTCCCAAACATTGCATTCGCTCACTGACTGCACCATTGTGTGCTACATGGGCAGAAACACATTTTGGGCAAGAAGTGAAAAATGACAGGTGTACTGCTCATAAGGAAATGTAATAAAATGGCAATGTTGAAAATCTGAGTGAAAATATTGAAAATTAACAAACTTACGGATGCGTAGGAACTGCTAGCATACGCTCATAAAACAGTCATTTTTAGGAATTTTCACCAAATTTTCAACATAGCCATTTAAGACCTCTTCTCATTAAAAGAGTCACTGTGATTTTCTTAATGTGTCCCATACATTGATTTTGCACACCGACTGCACCATTGCACGCTACACTGGCAGAAACATGTTTTGTGCAAGATGTGAATAATGACAGCTGTACTGCTCATAAGGAGTGTAGTAAAATGGCAATGTTGAAAATCTGGAGTAATATTGAAAATTCGCGAACTTATGACGTGCGTAAATTCATAGCGCACTAATTAAAACAGTCATTTTAGGAATTTTCACCAAATTTTCAACATAGGCTTTTTGAGCCCACCTTATGAACAGTGGCAGTGTCATTTCATTACTCAGTCCCGAAGGTGATTTTGCAGTGATCTGCGAAATCACCCGCGAGCCGGTCAATTCATGACAGTGAGAGCATTCATGAGAAGGGTTCCAAAACCCAATGTTGAAAATTTGCAAAAATCTGCAAAATGCCTGTGATATGCAGCAAAGTTGAAAAACCCTATCCCATTATACAGCTTATCGGCATTTCCTCAGTTCTGGTCGGCTTTGAAGAGTGCAAGCGTGTTCCCAGTCCACGAAGATCGTCGCGCGAGTCCAGAGGTAGGTTCGGGGTGGGGGTGTGGGAGGCAGGTGCGCAGTGGGTGGGTGCAGGTGGGGGCAGACACAGCGAGGACCATTTTAAAGTTTCAAGTTTTTTTTTAATATGACGACACGGGACATTTGCCACACTGGGGTGGGCTCCAGTATGTCAGAAGGATGACTGGTTGGGGTGGAGCCGACGGGGATTGGGCATCCCGTCGGCCATTACATCTGTTGCCATGCTGTGGTGGGCCCCAGCATGGCACCCTGACTCTGGGGGTAGACAGTGGAGCTGACGGGGGATGGGGCACCCCTTCAGCTATCACGATGTGTATAGCCATGCTGGGTGGGCAC
This sequence comes from Neoceratodus forsteri, assembly GCA_016271365.2. Taxonomy (NCBI): domain Eukaryota; kingdom Metazoa; phylum Chordata; order Ceratodontiformes; family Ceratodontidae; genus Neoceratodus; species Neoceratodus forsteri. The sequence continues at coordinate 425,923,328 of CM057451.1, forward strand.
CCAGCGGCATATGGAACTGTGTTTTGAGGGGCGCAGCACAGCTGATGGGGATTGGGCAGCACCTGTCGGCTATACAGTGTGTGTGGGGGGCCGAGCATGCAGCATGCGTGTGTGTGTGTGTGTGTGTGTGTGTGTAGGGGAGCATGCATGAGTAGGCGATATCTTATCACTGCTCACTGAGCGTAGCTCCCCTTTCAACTGTACACCACTGCATTTTGGAGCTGTCATAGACAGCCCAGCAGGCATTGGAGAACTGCGGCCGTGCCTGCAAACACACTGACTGAATTGGAAGAGGGCTGCCACACCTCCAAAAACCTCGAATGATGGCACTATGTTTCTTGCACATGCTGCAAGCAAACATAAAATGAGCAGTATTGAATTAAAGCAGTTGCTAAAGTGCTCAGGTCCATAGCATAGTGAGATGCCAGGTGCCTTAAAGTGTCCCTGCAAGATAGCAGAAATTCACCTAGAAAGTCCTTCCACGTGTGCTGCAAAACCAATCAGTAGATGTGTGGGGACAGTAGAAGTAATAGTCATCTCTAACAAACAAGCAGGCATTGAGAAGGTAGCTTTTCCTCTTAAGGCTCTCTCTGTGCTTCCCAGCCTCAGGAGGAGCATTCCTGTGTGGTGCTGTTCTGCTGGGGGGTATGTCGAGGCCTCTTAAGGCTCTCTGTGCTTGCCAGCAACAGGAGGAGAGTTCTTATGTGCGGTGGTGATCTGCTGGGGAGATGACTGAGGTCTCTAAGGCTCTCAGGTGCTTCCCAGCACCAGGAGTAGTGTTCTTGAGTGTGGTGGTGTTCTGCTGGAATGGGGGCTGAGTCCTCTTAAGGCTCTCTCGGTGCTTCCCAGCCTCAGGAGGAGCCTCTTGTGTGGTGTTGTGCGGGGGGGATGCCTGAGGCCTATAAGGGGATAGAAACAAAAGAAACCTGATTAGTATGCAGCGGGGTGGTAAAAAGCTCTGTAAAACATACTGCACACTGACCAACTGTTTGTCTGCCTCGGGACAGACTCCTAGTGCCTCGTGAAAGACCTGTCCAAGAGGCGATAGCACACCAGGAGCCACGCACTTGAACATGTAAGTGAAATGCTAGTACAACAGTTCTACAATGCAAGGTCCCCTTGAAAACTAGTCCTAAGTACACAAATACAGGCTATGAGATACCCCAAAATTAGCAGAAGGAGCAATAAAACAGAAAGAACAACAAGCAGTATTGAATTAAAGCAGTCGCTAAAGTGCTCAGATCCATAGCATAGTGAGATGCTTTTAAGTGTCCCTGCAAGACAGCTGAAATCCCTGCTAGGAAATCCATTCCACAAGTGCTGTAAATCAATCAGTAGATGTGTGGGGACAGTAGAAGTAAAGTCACCCTAACAAACAAGCAGCCATTGAGAGACAGCTTTACCTCTTAAGGCTTTCTACGGTGCTTCCCAATCCCACAAGGAACATTCTTGTGTGCTGTGGTATTCTGCTGGGGAGGGATGCCTGAGGCCTCTTAAGGTCTCCTCAGTGCTTTCCAGCCTCAGGAGGAGTGTTCTTGTGTGCGGTGGTGTTCTGCAGGAGGTGGGGGATGAATGAGGCCTCTTAAGGCTCTCTTAGTGCTTCTCAGCCCCAGGAGAAGCATTCCTGTGTGCTGTGGTGTTCTGCTAGGAAATATGCCTGAGGTCTCTTAAGGCTCTCTGAGTGCTTCCTGTCACAGGAAAGTGTTCTGTGTGCAGTGGTGTTCTGCTGGGGGATGCCTGAGGCCTCTAGAAGCCTCTCTCAGTGCTTTCCACCCCCAGAGGAAGAGCGTTCTTGTGTGGTGGTGTTCTGCTGGTGTGGGATGCCAGACACCTCTTAAGGCTCTCTCGGTGCTTCCAAGCCCAGGAGGAGAGTTCTTTTATGTGGCAGTGTTCTTCTGGAGGAGGGATGCCTGAGGCCCTGAAACCCTCTCAGTGCTTCACAGCCCCAGGAGGAGGATTCCTATATGTGGTGGTGTTCTGCTGGGGAGGGTTGTCGGAAAGCCTCTTAGGCTCTCTGGGCTTCCCAGCAACAGGTGGAGCCTTCTTGTGTGCGGTGGTGATCTGCTGGGGTAGATGCATGGGGCCTCTTAAGGCTCTCTCAGTGCTTCCCAGACCCAGGAGTAGTATTCTTGTGTGTGGTGGTGTTCTGCTGGAAGGGGGCGTGCCTGAGTCCTCTTAAGGCTCTCTCGGTGCTTCCCGCCCAAGGAGAATCCTTCTTGTGCAGTGTGGTGTTCTGCTGGGATGCAAAGCCTCTTAAAGGCTCTCAGTGCTTCCCAGCCCCAGGAGGAGCGTTCTTGTGTGCAGTGGTGTTCTGCTGGAGGATAGGATGCTTGAGTCCTCTTAAGGCTCTTTCAGTTCTTCCCAGCACCAGGAAGAGCATTTTGTATGGTGGTGTTCTGCCTGGGTGGGGTGCCTGAGGACTATAATTGGAAGACAGACAAAAGAAACCTGATTGGTATGCACCGGAGGTTAGAAGCTCTATAACCATCACTGTGCAAGCGCCAACTGTTTGTCTGACTATCGGGACAGAGTCCATAGTGTGCATGCACGAAGGAGCCTGTCAAGATGGCGTGAGAATGCCAGGAGCCTCGGTTGTACATGAAAGTCAAATTCTGGTACAACAGTTCTATAATGCAATGTCCCTAGAAAACTAGTCCAAAGTAGAAAAACACAGGCTGTAAGGTCCCCAAAATAAGCAGAAGAAGCAATATAAGAGAAAGAACAATGAGCAGTATTGAATTAAAGCAGTCGCTAAAGTGCTCAGGTCCATAGCATAGTAAGATGCCTGAAAGGGTACCTGCAAGATAGCTGAAATCCCTGCTAGGAAGTCCATTCCACAAGTGCTGTAAACCAATTTGTAAATGTGTGGGGACAGTAAAAATAAAGTCACCCATAACAAACAAGCAGGCAGGGAGGAGGTAGCTTTATCTCTTAAGGCTCTCTCAGTGCTTCCCAGCCACAGGAGGAGGCGTTCTTGTGTGCAGTGGTGATCTGCTGGAGGAGGTAATGTCTGAGGCCTCTTAAGGCTATCTCAGTTCATCCCAGCCCCAGGAGGAACGTTCTTGTGTGGCGGTGTTCTGCTGGGAGGTGATGCCTGAGGCCTCTTAAGGCTCTCTCAGTGCTTCCCATCCACAGGAGCTGCGTTCTTGTGTGCTGTCATGTTCTGCTGGAGGGGATGCCTGAGGTCTATAAGAGGGATAGAGACAAAAGAAACCTGATTAGTATGCAGCGGGATGGTTAGAAGCTCTGTAAAACCTACTGCACATGACCGACTGTTTGTCTGCCTATCAGGAAAGAGTCCCTAGTGCGCATGCATGAAGGATCTGTCCAAGAAGGCGATAGGACACCAGGATCCCGCTGGTACACGTAAGTGAAATGCTAGTACAACAGTTCTACAATGCAAGGTCCCCTTGAAAACTAGCCCTAAGTACACAATACAGGCTGTAAGATCCCCCAAAATTAGCAGAAGGAGCAATAAAGCAGAAAGAACAATGAGCAGTATTGAATTAAAGAAGTCACTAAAGTGCTCAGGTCCATAGTAGTGAGATGCTTTCAAGTGTCCCTGCAAGATAGCTGAAATCCCTGCTAGGAAATCCATTCCACAAGCGCTGTAAATCAATCAGTAGATGTGTGGGGACAGTAGAAGTAAAGTCACCTCTAAGAAACAAGCAGGCATTGAAAGACAGCTTTACCTCTTAAGGCTTTCTCGGTGCTTTCCAGCCTCAGGAGGAGCGTTCTTGTGCGGTGGTGTTCTGCAGGAGTGGGGATGAATAGAGGCCTCTTAAGGCTCTCTTGTGCTTCTTAGCCCCAGGAGAGAAGAATTCCTTTGTGCTGTGGTGTTCTGTTGTGGGGGAGTGCCTGAGGCCTCTTAGGCCTTTCGGTGCTTCCCCACCCCAGAGGAGCGTTCTTGAGTGTGCTGTTGTTCTGCTGTGGGGGGCCTGAGGCCTCTTAAGGTTCTCTTGGTGATTTCCAGCCCCAGGAAGAGCACTCTTGTGTGTGTGTGGTGTTCTGCTTGGTCGGGATGCCTGAGGCCTCTTAAGGCTGTCTGGTGATGATCCCAGCCACAAGAAGAGTGTTCTTGTGGGCTGTGGTGTTCTGCTGGGGGATGCCGAGGTCCTCCTAATGCTCTCTTGTGCTTCCCAGCCGCAGCAGGAGCATTCTTGTGCAGTGTACTCTGAAGGGGGGATGCCTGAGGCCTCTTAAGGCTCCCCAGTGCTTCCTAGCCCGTGAGGAATGTTCTTCTGTGCAGTGGGGGAGATGTCTGAGGTCTCTTAAGGCCTCTCGGTGATTTCTGCCACAGGAGGAGCATTCTTGTGTGTGGTTTTATTCTGCTGAGATGTGGGATGCCTGAGGCCTCGTGAAGGCACTCTCAGTGCTTCCCAGTCCCAGGAGGAGCATTCTTGTGTGTGGAGGTGTTCCACTGGAGGGGTGGGGTATTTTGAGGCCTCTTAAGGCTAGCTCGGTACTTCCTAGCCCAAGGAGGAGGGTTCTTGTATATGGTGGTGGCCTGCTGGGGTGAGTCATTCCTGAGTCCTCTTAAGGCTCTCTCGGTGCTTCCAGCCCCAGAATAGCATTATTGTGTGTGGTGGTGGTGTTCTGCTGAAGGATAGGATGCCTGAGGCCTCTTAAGGCTCTCTCAGTGCTTTCCAGTGACAGGCGGAGTATTCTTGTGTGCAGTGGTGTTCTGCTGGAGGAGGGGTACCTGAAGTCTCTTAAGGTTCTCTCGGTGCTTCCCAGCAACAGGAGTGGCATTTTGTGTGTGGTGGTGTTCTGCCAGGGTGGGGTACATGAGGCCTATAATTGAAGAGAGACAAATGAAACCTGATTAGTATATGGAGGGTTAGAAGCTCTCTAACCATTACTGTGCAAGCGCCAACTGTTTGTCTATCGGACAGAGTTCATAGTATGCATGCATGAAGGAGCCTGTCCAAGATGGCGATAGGTTGCCTGAAGCCTCGGTTGTACAGGTAAGTGAAATTCTGGTACAATAGTTCTATAATGCAATGTCCCCTAGAAAACTAGTCCAAAGTAGACAAACACAGGCTGTAGGTCCCCAAAATTTGCAGAAGGAGCAATAAAACAGAAAGAACAATGAGCAGTATTGAATTAAAGCAGTCGGTAAAGTGTACTCAGGTCCATAGATAGTGAGACACCTTAAAGTGTCCCTGCAAGATAGCTGAAATCCCGCTTGGAAGTATATTTACAAGTGCTGTAAACCAGTCTGTAAATGTGTGGGGACAGTAAAAATAAAGTCACCCCTAACAAACAAGCAGGCAGGAGGAGGTAGCTTCACCTCTTAAGGCTCTCTGGTGCTTCCCAGCCACAGGAGGAGTATTCTTGTGTGCAGTGGTGTTCTGCTGGGGAGATGCCTGAGGATTCTTAAGGTTCTCTCTGTGCTTCACAGCCCCAGTAGGAGCGTTCTTTGTGTGATGGTGTTCTACTGGGTGGGGGAGATGCCGGAGGCCTCTTAAAGGCTCTCTCGGTGCTCTCAGCCTCAGGAGGAGCATTCTTGTGCGGTGATGTTCTTCTGGGTGGGGGAGGGATGGCTGAGGCCTCTAAGGCTCTCTCGGTGCTTCCCAGTCCCAGGAGGAGCATTCTTGTGATCTGTGGTGTTCTGCTGGTGGGGGATGCCGGAGGCCTCTTAAGAGCTCTCTTGGTGGTTCCCAGCATCAGGAGGAACATTCTTGTTTGTGTTGGTGTTCTGCTGGGTGGGGGATTCCTGAGGACTCTTAAGGCTCTATCAGTGCTTTCCAGCCCCAGGAGGAGTAATGTTATGTGTGGTGGTGTTCTGCTGGGGGATGCCTGAGGCCTCTTAAGGCTCTTCTTGGTGATTCCCACCCCAGGAGGAGCATTCTTGCATGTGTGGTGTTCTGCTGAAGAGGGATGTTTGAGGCCCTTAAGGCTCTCTCGGTGCTTCCCAGTCCCATGAGCAGTTTTCTTGTGTGCTGTGGTGTTCTGCTGGAGGGGATGCCTGATGCATCTTAAAGGCTCTCTTGGTGCTTCCCAGCCCCAGGAGGAGTGTTCTTGTCTGCGGTGGTGTTCTGCTGGAGGGGATGGTTGATGCCTCTTAAGGCTCTCTCAGTGCTTCCCTAGCTCGAGAAGGAGCATTCTTGTGTTTGGTGGTGTTCTGCTGGAGGGAGGAGATGCCTGAGACCTCTTAAAGGCTCTTTCAGTGCTTCCCAGCCCTATTTAGTGCATTCTTGTGTGTGGTGTTGTGCTGGGGAGGATGCCTGAGGCCTATAAGGAGAGAGAGAGAAAGACAAAGGAATCTTGATTAGTATGCAGTAGGAGGGTTTGAAGCTCTGTAACCCCTACTGCTCATGCACCAACTGTTTGTCTGACTATCGGAATAGAGTCCCTAGTGCATGCGTGAATGAGCCTGTCCAAGCTGGTGATAGAGCACCAGGAGCCTCGCTGGTACAGGTAAGGTAAATGCCATTACAACAGCTCTATAATACAATGTCCCCTAAACTAGTCCTAAGTACACAAATATAGGCCATAAGTTCCCCAAATTAACAGATGGAGTAATATAACAGAAAGAACAAAGAGCAGTATTGAATTAAAGCAGTCGGTAAAGTGCTCAGGTCCATAGCATAGTGAGACACTTTTAAAGTGTCACTGCAAGATTGCTGGAAATCCCTGCTCTGAAGTCCGTTCCACAAGTGCTGTAAACCAATCTGTAAATATGTGGGACAGTGAAACCCCTAGGTGGTGCTATCCCAAGGGCTACTACCCTGCCTGCTTAACTAACAGGGTGAGGGGCCTAGGTCCAATGGCGAGTACCTCCACCCAGAGGTCAGGGGTTTCAGGTAGTTAAACTAGCTTACCACAGCCCTCTGGGACACTGTAACCCCCTTTCTTCCCACTAGTGGACCACACAATGCATCAGGAATATCTTCACAATGTACACTTACCCCAGGACTGGCTCTGTCGACTGGACACTGGGGACCCCTGTAAAACAAGATGACACAGTGCAAAACCACAGTACAATACTTTAACATGAATGAATACCTTAGTCAGTGTAACTTTGCTGGAAACAAACAGATCTGATTTATTTAAGGAGCTGTAACAAGGACAGGGGAAATCAGGTTAATTAGGTTAAATACATTAATAATCACAGTACTGTGCGCATATTCAGAGTCCCAAATTGTCACTTTCACTTGGTACCCAGGATGGTGGAGTGGGGGGCTAGCAAGATCGGTGCAGGTGGTTTGGGCCCTGTGATGGAAAAACAATGGCACAATACCCAAATTGTAATCCGGAGCCGGTTGGCTCAGTTCGTGAAGAAATGAAAAAACAAAACAATTAGATGACACACTTGCAATGATAAACAGATGGCAGGGAGCAACCCTGCTTTGTACTCACAAACTCAATGCTGGAACTGGATGGAAGGCAGATTGTTCTGTTTGCCAGGAGGAGCAGACCATGTGGACAAGGTCCTTGTGACTGGACCCCACTGCAGTTTAGACCAAATGGATGTAGTCTGGATTAAGCTGGGGTTTACGTCCAGCTTCATGCACTCTATTCACTGTACAGGGATTTGAAACGCGATTCCCACAAGCACTACACACATTTATATGTAAAAGAAAGTACTATACCAGGCAGGCTGCTTCTCTTTCCCGATCACAATTACTGGACAATACCCGGAGAACACACAGCAGATTCAGTTCCTGGACAGACCGAGCACAATTCAGCAATTTCTCCAGTCTTCTACAGGGCGAGCCTGGTTTCTACTCTTCAGATCTCCTTTATTCTCTTCACAGGTCGGATTCAGTCCGAACAGGCGCTTGCACAAGCTGCAGCCCAAAACTTAGGGCCTTACACGTGATTCCTGTGCTAAAACTACACAACCAAGAAGCACCCAGCTCCTTTTCTCTTCACTGCCCAAACTGATCTGACTTTCCAGTAGACAGAACCGGGCATTTCCTTTGAGTTCCTCCCAGTTCAGTTGGCTGGTTTGGCTGTCACTCACAATCAGACTCCCTGTTGGTGCAAAAGGTGCGAAGTCCAAACTTCAATTCCCAGAGGCATCTGCCATACAGTCCCATTGTGGCTGGCTCCAGAGGAGAGTCCAAGTACTGATTCACCCCAGAGCAGGCTCCATTTTAAAGATCCCCACTAGGGGTTGTCAGAACCTCTGAAGTTCTGGGGTTCTAGTTCTAGTCTAGAACTTTTGAAAAGTTCTAGGGTTCTAATCTTTTTAGAACTTTTAGAACTCGAACCCTATTTTTTTATTGTGCTGCCAGTAACAAAGATAGTAATAAAATACATGTAAAGGAAAAACTGTTCAATATAAGGGGAGAGAAATTATCATGTGTGACATTGAAAGGAATACAACTAGGTTTATTTATGGTTTCTTCTGTTTCAAAGCCAGCAACTTAATACGTAACGGGCCCACCCACGCACCCATATGTTAAAAGTCACATGCAGCTGCATCATAGTTCCTTAGTGAAAGAAAGAGGCACATTAGCCATTTATGTACTCAGTTATATATACTCATCGACATGAATTATGAGAAAAATAACTGATATTACCTAATTTCAGCTATTTGCTGCTTTCTGTTTTAAATGAGTAAATCAAAAGTTGCTATGTTTAAAAGAAAGCTTTTATAAGAAAGTCAAGCCAAGTACTAGCAGCATGTGGAACTGTTGCAAAACATATTATGTCATAACGTGGTCAGTCAAGACATTGAAATAAAACAAATATGCCAGTCATTGTTGCTGGCAAAAATGCATGCAATATTCTAAGGTAATGCATACATATACCAACATTTTTGTAGGCAAATTGAAGTAATACATACAACTTTCTAAGATGATGCATTTTGCAGCTGATACTTCAATAAAATCTGTATTTCAGTCACATAAATAAAAAAGTGGTTTCCTCACCACATACTAAGGAACATTTAATGTAGCTGCAGCAGTTGGCATGTGATGTTTAAGGGACAGCATCTGTCAACCCCATTATGTATCAAATTATCACTACTTGTAAAGCATAAACACTTTATGATACGTCACATTCTGTGAAAACTGCTGATGCAGATTTTCTTTTATTTCTGATTCCTTTATTCTTTTTAAAGGGACAGGACAATTGTGCTAGGTGGCAGCAGTTTGCAATGTATTTAATAAGAATATATATTATGTGTACAGTAGGTTCGGTCTGTCATCATTTTTTCCTCACCATCCCTAGCTGATCACGAATCTGTAAATGAAAGAACTCAAACAACACCCACCTTTCACCCCATCACCCATTCCACTTTTCTTCCACCACCCTCATCTGTGCAGTAGCACCCATGCCACCCTTACACCCATGTTAAAACCAACCCACAACCTCACCCATGTACTAGCATCCATTTTTCGTTTATGGCTAACATTTCTGTAATTGAAAAATAATAAACAGCTACCAATTAGAACTCATTGTTTTGTCCTCTTTAAAATTGAAAATAGACCGTCTCCTGTCCCAGCCCATACTGATGCACTACAAAGTCACAGAAGGTAAATCCAAAAATATGTTTGCACTTCAACTATAAATAATATGATACAGAAAGGATTGACGTGACAGTGTCCCTTTTATGCCAAATTTGGGCCTGTTCCCACTGATGTTAAAATTGCCCTGTATATAAAACTTGTTGACTTTAGTTTAGACCCTAGCTACAAAGCAGTTTGCAATGAAATGGTGAAAGTTTTGGGGGTATATAGTCCAAGGTAGAAGATCGAGAAAGGAGAGACAACAACCAAAGTCATCACAGTCTGTAAAGTTTCCTTTTGGTGCAGAGACTCAGTCCACACAGTATTTACCAGCCACCACCATCTGAGTTGTCATCACCATCAACATCCACAACATCAATCACTTCAGGATCAGTTTGTATACTCTTTGTAGGGATACGAAAATCTTGACTTATTAACTTTAATAAAAGTTAACGTGTGTACATTTTCTGGCAGCAACCTATTTCTGGTGTCTGTCACAATATTGCCAGCTGTACTAAACATGCGTTCTGAAGAGACACTTGTTGCAGGACAACCAAGATATTTACAGGCTTCATCATACAGCTCTGTCCAAATTGACTTTTTGATCTCCAGTATTCAAAAGGGCATGCATCAATAGGAATAGCAGTTCTTTCAGGTAACTGTCTACATGCTGGACAGAGACCGTTCAGAAGAGGAATCAGCAGAAGCAGCTGGTATGGCAGCAATTTGGGAAAGGTTTTGCCACAGATTTAGCTTGCTACTAAGGGCTGAAGAAGTGGCAGTTGTGGAACAACTACTGTTAATGTTTGGTAACTTTTCCAGTTCTGTATCCCTTGTGAAGATGAACCTGCATGTTGTGGTGATGACAACCTGAGGGTACTGTGCGTGTCTGTGTTTGACTCCTGTGAGTGCTGCAGCTCATCTAGCAACATACATTTGTACTGCTCTATATCATCTGTTTTTGGAAGATGTATAGCCTTGAACCTGGGATCTAAGAGAGTTGCAAGGATGTAGTGTCTTGATTTCATCATTGCAACTAATTTGTCATTGGTTTTGAAGCACTCGCTCATTCTCTTCTGAGATTCCCATGATACAGGCGACATGTTGTCTAGCTTCAGATCTGTCTTTTTCTATTTGTAGATTTAGAACACTAAGATGATGTGAAATAGGCATTATGAGTGGGATAACCTGACTCACAGATGCACTTTCAGAAGACATGTCCCGTGTAGCTGTCTCAAAGGAGCTAGGATACAGCACACTGTCTCCATTAATTTCCACTGCAGCACAGACAGCATAATGCCATCTCCAATAATGTAACTGGAGCAGTACTCATGTACAGCTTGCTTTTTGCTCCAGAGGCGCTGCAGCATATAAAGCGTTGAGTTCAACGGTGGAAACATTTTGAATCAGCTTTTGCTGAGGCAGCTTGTTTTTTGAGTTCGGACAATGTCCGTATAGCCTTGGTTGAATGTGAAAAGTGAGTCACAATTTTTTGCAAACAGCAATCATACCATCCACTTGTGTTTCGTTGCTGAGAATCCCGTGACAATTAAGTGTAAGCAATGTGCAAAAGCAAGAAGCATGCAGAAATCCTCCATCCTGTACTGCTTTTAAGATGTTGGCTCCATTGTCACTTACTATGAAGCCGCATTTTAGACCGTGAGAATAAACCCATTCGTCAAGGAGGTCATTTAGTTCCTGCAAGATGTTTGCAGCAGTATGACTGCCCAAACTTCTTTATGCAGCAGCGCCATCTTTTGGGGTGTCTGTTTTTGAAGAAGCACAAGAAACGTGACCCAATGAGCGTAAGGGACATGTAATCTATGTTTTGAGTGCTGGTCCACATATCTGTTGTGACATGAATAACCCCACCCTCTGCAGTTTTAAGTGCAAGCATCACTGTCGCTTTTAAAGCCTGATAAATGTTTGGTATTTCAACATAGGAAAAGTACCTTCGATGAGGAACATTGTAACGAGGCTCTGCTAATGTCAAGAGCTCCCTAAAATCCTCATGATCTACCAAACAGTATGGGAGAAGAGCTCAGGCTAACAGTTCACCAATTCGTGATTAAGATGAAGGGTCTTTGGATGATTTCTAGTAAAGGTATTCTTCCTTTCAAATGCCTGAGACAGTGTTAGCTGTTTGCAACATGTCCCTGCTGGTTTATTATACACCGTGCTTCGATGGGCAGATGGGCGCGAGATGGTGGACTAGGACTTATACATTCAGTGCCATCACTGGATGTGCAACTGGTACTAATGGTGCTGGCATTGGTGGTAACAGTGATCCTAGGGCTGGCAGTGGTTCTGCCTGCATCAAGTTCAGACAATTCAGTATCCATTTCAGATTCCTGACCCTTCTCATGTGCGGTCTGGAAGATGGAGGACATGGGTTTTGGATGATCAAGCAAACCGAATGCTTTTTCAGATGGCGTTTAAGAGCTGTAGTGCCAAGGCATGACACAACTTTACCACGGCTTACACTCTGTTTACACAGGAACAAATTGCTCTGCATGGATCAGTTTTACTGACAGAGAAATAATTCCACACCTCAGATGTGACAGATTTTGTTCGAGTGCTAGGAAGATAGCTAAAGACTGTTTGTGTCTTTTCACCTGTCCTAACAGAACCTGGGACATGATCCTTGGTGCTAGAAGAGTGGACAGAAGACTGTGATGGATTTTCATTGCTGGCCAACACAGAAGTGGTGGATTCAATGGATATGTCCTTTTCATTGCCAACAGTGCTGGATGTATTGCAAGTGCACTACCTGATTCATTGTCAGCAGACTTGCTCATTTCACTTTGTTGAGGAAGTAATGATTTGTCGTGAGACACAACAGTGTCGGACTGAGGACAAAGAGCTACTGTCTGTGTCAGAGGGACTCACTGTCACTTGCACTATTGCTGCTAGTCACAGGGATCTTAACAGCATGAATGGCATACCTTATGGTGCCTCTCCGTGTGACCCCAGCAGCTGTACAGGTTTTCTTAAAAGGTCCCCTTTACCACACTTCACTGTTGCTCTTTTGCTGTTTGTTGAATTTTTATCTCGTGAAACATTTTGGTTATTTCTGTTAGCACCAGGATTACCACTACCACCAACACCTGCTCCAACACCAGCACTAGATGCTTCATCTATGTTGGTGTCAGCCATAACAGACAGTAAGTACCAGTACTACCAGTATACTGTGGTGAACACACCCACACCCAAACAATTCTGTGTAACAAAGCAATGTGATCTGTGATGCTGGCTACAACTCAAAATTTTATTTTGGTTGTGTGACACTGTGATACCGTGGACTGAAAGTAATTGAAGAATATGACAGTTTGCAACTAAAGGATCCCAGGTTCAAGGCTTACAGAATGATTGGGCTGCTGGGCATGAGCATACACATAGCAATCAAGGGGTGCACAGCAGCAGGGTGATGGGCTGACCACAGGAGACAGTCAAATCAAACCCAGGGAATGAGAATTATATTTCTCGTTCTGTCATGTAAGGTTAATGCCACCACACAACTGGCCACTGGGCTTCTCTCTGTAACACACACTGGGTAGGATACAGTGCAGTCAAGGGCACACAGTAGCAGGGTGATGGGCTGACCACAGGAGGCCAGTCACTCACGCAACCCAGGAATGAGAATTATATTTCTACGTTTCTGTCATGAGGTTAATGCCACCACACAACTGGCCACTGGGCTTCTCTCTGTAACACACACTGGGTAGGGTACAGTGCAGTCAAGGGGCACACAGCAGCGGGTGATGGGCTGACCACAGGAGATGGAGTCTACATAACCCAGGGAATGAGAATTATATTTCTCGTTTCTGTCATGTAAGGTTAATGCCACCACACAACTGGCCTGGGCTTCTCTCTGTAACACACACTGGGTAGGGTACAGTGCAGTCAAGGGCACACAGTAGCAGGGTGATGGGCTGACCACAGGAGACAGAGTCACATCACAACCCAGGGAATGAGAATTATATTTCTACATTTCTGTCATGTAAGGTTAATGCCACCACACAACTGGCCACTGGGCTTCTCTCTGTAACACACACTGGGTGGAGGGTACAGTGCAGTCAAAGGGCACACAGCGTGGGTGATGGGCTGACCACAGAGACGGAGTCACATACATAACCAACAACTCAGGAATGAGAATTATATTTTACGTTTCTGTCATGTAAGGTTAATGCCACCACACAACTAGCCACTGGGCTTCTCTCTGTAACACACACACTGGGTAGGGTACAGTGCAGTCAAAGGGCACACAGTAGCAGGGTGATGGGCTGACCACAGGAGATGGAGTCACACACGCAACCAGGAATGAGAATTATATTTCTCGTTTCTGTCATGTAAGGTTAATGCCACCACACAACTGGCCACTGGACTTCTCTCTGTAATACACACTGGGTAGGGTACAGTGCAGTCAAAGGGCACACACTGGGCTTCTCTCTGTGACACACACACTACACTGGGAAGGGTTCAGATTTATTGCCTTTTGCCCCCTTGTATGCTTGTTGCTGGCAGCTGCTGAGTAGTGCAGTGTGCACCACTGACTGAGCAGTGCTGCAGTTTCAAATAATCACATTTCACAAAGGTTCTTCACTTCTTCTTATTTTTTTATCTCTCCGAGTCCTCCTCCAGTCCTGATATTGATTGATCTCGGTCTCGATCCTCCCTATTCCCCAGTCCCTTCCCAATTCTTGATTAATCCCTCCACCTGTCCTGAACCTCCCCTAGTCCCACTCCCACCCAATTTTGAGCTTTTTCAGCCTTTCTCTTGTTCTCAGGTCTCACAGGAAAATGGATGATGGAAGTGGCCACTGGACAAAGTAGCGATCGTTAACCGCTAACGCTACAGTTTAGCTAGGCTGCTGCTGCCTCCGCTCCGATCCTCAGCAAATGGCGCTCCTCCTCGTGGCACATCTGCCTAAATACCCCCACAGATCCCTCGGCTCGCAGCTTGCCGACCCCACCTGACCCGTACGTAGAGTGCAGAGTGCAAACAGACAACGTCTCGCGGTGTGATTCGAACCTTTTGCGAACCGCTTAGTGTTCGAGTTCTAGTTTGAACTCGAACACCAGGGTTCGAGGAGGGTTTGACTCTTTCACTAACTAGTTCTGACAACCCTAATCCCCACAATGATTGGTCCAATTCAGCAGTTCAGAACCAACATGAGGGAGTTACTCTGCACTGTCCTTGCTACAAGAAAGCAGGTTAAAACAAACTGAATTTTCATTATTACTCTAACAGGTTACAAGCAAACAATTACATCTTTGAGGATGCTCCTTCTGCCCTTAGCAATGGCAGAAATGGAGCAATTTTGCAATAGCTCAAGTGGGACTCGAACAGGAAACACACAGACCCCGTCCAAATGAATTATGTCTGCAGGCAGACAGCTCTTAAAGAGACAGTACCAGAGGCTCTAAAAGCACCCACAGATATATGGCTTAGACACCAAACACCATCCAGGCTTGGAGCATTCAAGTAAGCTCCTGGAGACTTTGGGAACCCTCATTTGCAGGGGATTACAACAGTAAAATAAAGTCACCCCTAACAAACAAGCAGGCAGGGAGGAGGTAGCTTTACCTCTTAAGGCTCTCTTGGTACTTCCCAGCCACAGTAGGAGCGTTCTTGTGTGCAGTGGTGTTCTGCTGGGGGTCCCTGAGGCCTCTAAGCTCTCTTGGCGCTTCCTGCCACAGGAGGAGCGTTTTGTGTGTGGTGGTATTCTGAGAGTACTTCCAGTCCCAGGTGGAGCGTTCTTGTATGTGGTGGTGTTCACTGGGAGGGTGGTAATCCCTGGGGATCTTTAGGCTATCTCAGTGCTTCAAGCCCAAGGAGGAGCATTCTTGTGTGCGGTGGTGTTCTGCTTGGGTGAGAGCCTGCCTGAGGACTCTTAAGGCTCTCTCTGGCATCCCAGCCTGAAGAATAGCATTCTTGTGTGCGGTGGTGTTCTGCTGGAGGGTAGGATGCCTGAGGCCTCTAAGGCTCTCTAGTGCTTCCCAGCACCAGGAGGAGTGTTCTTGTGTGTGGTGGTGTTCTGCTGGGGAGGGGTAATGTCTGAAGCCTCTTAAGGCTCTCTCGGTGCTTCCCAGTCCCAGGAGGAGCATTCTTGTGATCTGTGGTGTTCTGCTGCAGAGGGGAGGCCTGAGGCCTCTTAAGGCTCTCTCGGGATTCCCAGCCCAAGAGGAGCATTCTTGTGTGTGTGTTGGTGTTCTGCTGGGGTGGGGATTCTTGAGAACTCTTAAGGCTCTGTCAGTGCTTTCCAGCCCCTGGAGGAGCATTATTTTGTGGTGGTGTTCTGCTGGGAGGATGCCTGGGGCCTCTTAAGGCTCTCTTGGTGCTTCCCAGCCCCAGGAGAAGCGTTCTTGCATGCGGTGGTGTTCTGTTGGAGAGGGATGCTTGAGGTCTCTAAGGCTCTCTCGGTCCTTCCCAGACCCATGAGAAGTTTTCTTGTGCTGCGGTGTTGTGCTGTAGAGGAATGCTCTGATGCATCTTAAGGCTCTCTTGGTGCTTCCCAGCCCCAGGATGAGCGCCTTGTCTGCAGTGGTGTTCTGCTGGAGGAGGGATGCCTGAGTCCTCTTAAGGCTCTCTCAGTGCTTCCCAGCCTGAGAAGGAGCGTCTTGTGTTCAGTGGTGACCTGTTAAAGGCTCTTTCAGTACTTCCAGCCCTATTTGGTGCATTCTTGTGTGTGGTGTTGTGCTGGCTGTGGATGCCTGAGGCCTATAAGGAGAGAGAGAGACAAAGGAATCCTGATTAGTATGCAGTAGTAGGGTTTGAAGCTCTGTAACCCTACTGCTCATGCACCAACTGTTTGTCTGACTATCGGAATAGAGTCCCTAGTGCGCATGCACGATGGAGCCTGTCCAATATGGCGATAGGGCACCAGGAGCCTCGCTGGTACAGGTAAGGTAAATGCTATTACAACAGTTCATAATGCAATGTTCCCTAGAAAACTAGTCCTAAGTACACAAATATAGAGCCGTGAGATCCCCAAATTAGCAGATGGAGTAATAAGACAGAAAGAACAAAGAGCAGTATTGAATTAAAGCAGTCGGTAAAGTGCTGAAGTCCATAGCATAGTGAGACACCTTAAAGTGTCACTGCAAGATAGCTGAAATCCCGCTCTGAAGTCCGTTCCACAAGTGCTGTAAACCAATCTGTAAATATGTGGGGACAGTAAAAATAAAGTCAAACCTAACAAACAGGCAGGCAGGAGGAGGTAGCTTTACCTCTTAGCGCTCTCTCGGTGCTTCCTAGCCACAGGAGGAGCATTCTTGTGTGCAGTGGCGTTTACTGGGGTGCCTGAGGCCTTCTTGTAGCTCTATCAGTGCTTCCCAGCACTAGGAGGAGCATTCTTGGTGTGCAGTGGTGTTCTACTTGGGAGGGATGTTATGACCTCTTAAGGTTCTCTCGGTGCTTCACAGCCCCAGTAGGAGCATTCTTCTGTGCTGTGATGTTCTGGTGGGAGTGGGGATGCCTGAGGCCTCGTAAGGCACTCTCAGTGCTCCAAGTCCCAGAAGGAGCGTTCTTGTATGCGGTGGTGTTCCGCTGGAAGGGGTATTCCTGAGGCCTCTTAAGGCTATCTCGGTGCTTCCCAGCCCCAGGAGGAGCATTCTTGTGTGCGGTGGTGTTCAGCTGGGGTGGGCATGCCTAAGGCCTCTTAAGACTCTCTCGGTGCTTCCCAGCCCAGAATAGCATTCTTGTGTGCGGTGCTGTTCTACTGGAGGGGTAGGATGCCTGAGGACTCTTAAGGCTCTCAGTCCTCCCATCACCAGGAGTGGCATTTTTTGGTATGGTGGTGTTCTGCCTGGGGGTGTAAGAGGCCTATAACTGAAGAGAGACAAATGAAGCCTGATTAGTATACGGCGGGAGGGTTAGAAGCTCTCAACCATTACTGTGCAAGTGCCAACTGTTTGTCTATCGGGACAGAGTTCATAGTATGCATGTATGAAGGAGCCTGTCCAAGATGACGATCGGATGACAGAAGCCTCGGTTGTACAGGTAAGTGAAATTCTGGTACAACAGTTCTATAATGCAATGTCCCCTAGAAAACTAGTCCAAAGTAGACAAACACAGGCTGTAAGGTCCCTAAAATTAGCAGAAGGAGCAATAAAACAGAAAGAACAATGAGCAGTATTGAATTAAAGCAGTCGTAAAGTGCTCAGGTCCATAGCATAGTGAGACGCCTTAAAGTGTCCCTGCAAGATAGCTGAAATCCCTGCTAGGAAGTCCATTCCACAAGTGCTGTAAACCAATCTGTAAATGTATGGGGACAGTAAAAATAAAGTCACCTCAAACAAACATGTAGGCAGGAGGAGGTAGGTTTACTCTTCTCAGGGGAGGAAATGGACAAGAAAATGATAGAAAGTATACTTAGAATGGCAGAAAAAGGGAGCTATTACTGATGAGTGATCTGAATATGCCAGATGTTAACTGGAGTGAAGTTGCAGCAGCCACTTCAAAGAGTGGTGTTATTCTAGATGCCCTACAGGGGCATGCCTTAGACAACTAGTATTAGAGCCCACTCGAGAGGGAGCAATCTAGACCTGGTTCTCTCAAATGGAGATGAAGAGAGGATCACAGATGTAGAAGTGGGAAGCCATCTTGGAACTAGCGACCATCAAACATTATGGTTCACAATAAACACAGCAATAAGAGTCAAGCCACTACAAAGGCAAAAGTACTGGACTTTAGAGGGCTGACTTGCAAAATGGTGAGTGCCTAAGGAATGCACTAGCAAATGGGCAGGAAGGAGGGTGGAAGAACAATGGGGAATAATAAAACTGCCATCACAGAGGTAACAAGCCTTTGTGTGAAGCAAATAAACAAAACAAAGCGATGTAAGAAACCACTATGGTTCTCAAAGGAAGTGGCAGTGAAGGTTCAAGAGAAAAAGAAAGCATTCAGGAAGTACAAGGAATCACAGAAGGAGCAGGACAGAGAACTGTATCAGTTAAAGCAAAAGGAAGCTGGGAAGGTAGTCAGAACAGCAAAGGCCCAAACCGAGGAAAAGATAGCCAACTCAGTTAAGAAGGGGTAAAACCTTTATAGGTACATCAGGGAGCTAAGGAAGACCAAGGGAGGGATAGTGAGGCTTAATAAAGGGAAGGAGGGTGGGCAGAGGGTGACTGTGAAAGGCAGAGATACTAAACAAATATTTTGCTCAGTATTTACAAAGGAAGAGGGGAGGTACCTAAAACAAACAGTAGAAACACTCTGGATACAGAAGTTGATACCAGCCCATTTACAGAAGAAAGGGTTCTGAAAGAACTCTAAAACTGAAGGTGGACAAAGCAATGGGGACTGATGGGATTCATCCCAGAATTCTAAAAGAACTGAGAGTAGAACTAGTGACACCACTGACTACCCTCTTTAACAAATCATGGGAGGATGGGGTGGTACCCGAGGACTGGAGGAGGCGGATGTGATTCCCCTTCACAAAAGTGGGAGCAAGGCAGAAGCAGGAAACTACTGACCTGTTAGTTTAACCTCAGTGGTAGGGAAAATGATGGAATCACTTCTGAAGGAAAGAATTGTCGAGTATCTAGAGGCCAGAGGGGCACAGGACCCAAGGCAGCATGGATTCACAGTGGGAAGGTCATGCCAGACAAATCTGATAGATTTCTTTGACTGGGTGACCAAAGTAGTAGATCAGGGAGGGGCTGTGGACATGGCCTACCTAGACTTTAGCAAGGCATTTGACACAGTCCACACAAAGATTAATATACAAGTTAGCCAGCCTGGGAGTGGGTTCCAAGATGACAGCCTGGGTAAAGAATTGGCTGGAGAATAGGACACAGAGAGTAATAGTAAATGGAGTCCACTCTGAAGAAAGGGGTTACTAGTGGGTACCGCAGGGTTCAGTATTAGACCGGTCCTCTTCAATGTCTTTATAAGCGACATTGCAGAGGGACTGGAAGGAAAAGTATGTCTCTTTGCAGATGACACAGAGATCTGCAACAGAGTTGATGCACAAGGTGGGTGGGAAAGGATGAGAAGGGACTTGGCAAGGTTAGAGGAATGGTCAAATGTATGGCAGCTTAGATTCAATGCTAAGAAGTACAAGGTAATGCACCTGGGAAACAAAACCCAGGGAAGAGTACACAATGGGGTGAGATACTAACAACAACAAAATGGAAAGGGACCTGGGGTAGTCATATCAGATGGCCTAAAGGTGGGCAAGTGTGAGAGGGCAGCAAGGAGGGCTGGGGGATACTGGGATGCATAGGTAGAGGCATCACCAGTAGAAAACAGGAAGTTATTATCCCTCTGTACAGACAGCTGGTGAGACCCCATCTGGAGTACTGCATGCAGTTCTGGAGACGCAATCTCCGCAAAGACATAGACAGAATGGAAGCTGTCCAGAGCAGGGCACTAAAATGGTGCAGGGTCTGCACTGGAAGACATATGAAGACAGACTTAAGGAGCTTAATATGTATAGCCTCGAGGAAAGGCGGAGAGGGGGACATGATAGAAACTTTCAAGTACCTCAGGGAATCAACAAAGTCCAAGAGGTAGCATCTTTCAAAAAAAGAGGTGTGCAAGAACAAGGGGCACAATTTGAAGATGGGAGGGGGCTCAGAGGTAATTTAAGGAAGTATTTTTTCACAGAGAGGGTTGTGGATGCATGGAGCGGCCTTCCGGAGAGGTTGTGGAGTCAAAACAGTGGTGGAATTCAAGCGTGCATGGGACAATCACAAGGGCAATTCTAGGGGTGGGGTGGGAAGAAGTAGGCTGCTGATTAACTAGAATCTGCAGCTTATCCATTAGGGAGGGAAATGGGCAGACTGGGTGGGCCAAGTGTCCTTATCTGCCATCAAATTCTATGTTTCTATAAGGCTCTCCTGGTGCTTCCAGCCACAGGAGGAGCATTCTGTGTGCAGTGGTGTTCTGCTGTGGGAGATGCCTGAGGCCTCTTATGGCTCTATCGGTGCTTCCCAGCTCCAGGAGAAGCATTCTGCTGTGCGGTGATGTTCTACTTGGGAAGGGATGCCTGAGGCCTCTTAAGGTTCTCTCTGTGCTTCACAGCCCAGTGGGCGTCTTCTGTCTTGGTGGTGTTCTGCTGGGGGGATGCCTGAGAGCTCTTAAGGCTTTCTTTGTGCTTCCCAGCATCAGGAGGAGCATTCTTGTGTGTGTTGGTGTTCTGCTGGGGGGCGGATTCTGAGGACTCTTAAGGTTCTGTCAGTGCATTCCAGCTCCAGGAGGGAGCATTCTTGTTTCTGGTGGTGTTCTGTTGGGCAGGGATGCCTGAGGCCTCTTAAGGCTCTCTTGGTGCTTTCCAGCCCCAGGAGGAGTGTTCTTGCAGGAGTGGTGTTCTGCTGGAGAGGATGCTTGAGGCCTCTTAAGGCTTTCTCGGTGCTTCCCAGACCCATGAGCAGTTTTCTTGTGTGCTGTGGTGTTCTGCTGGAGAGGGGATGCCTGATGCATTTTAAGGCTCTCTCGGTGCTTCACAGCCCAGGAGGAGTGTTCACTACTGCAGTGGTGTTCTGCTAAGGGAGAGGTTGGCTGATGCCTCTTAGGCTCTCTCAGTGCTTCCCAGCCCTATTTGGTGCATTCTTGTGTGTGGTGGTGTTGTGCTGGGGAGGATGCCTGAGGCCTATAAGAGACAGAGAGAGAGAAAGGAATCCTAGTATGCAGTAGGAGGGTTTAAAGCTCTGTAACCCCTACTGCTCATGTGCCAACTGTTTGTCTGACTATAGGAACAGATTCCCAGTGCGCATGCGTGATGGAGCCTGTCCAAGATGGTGATATGACACCAGGAGCCTCAGCCCCAGGAGGAGCATTCTTTTGTATGTTGGTGTTCTGCTGGGGGAGGAATGCTTGAGGCCTCTTTAGGCTCTCTCAGTGCTTTCCAGCCCCAGGAGGAGCATTCTTGTATCGCGGTGGTGTTCTGCTGGCAGGGGAGATTCCTGAGGCCTCTTAAGGATCTCTCAATGCTTCCCAGTCCCAGGAGGAGCGTTCTTGCATGCAGTGGTGTTCTGCTGGAGAGGGATGCTTGAGGCTTCTTAAGGCGCTCTCAGTGCTTCCCAACCCCATGAGCAGTTATCTTCTGTGCTGTGGTTTTCTGCTGGAGAGGGATGCCTGATGCATCTTAAGGCTCTCTCAGTGCTTCCTGCTCCAGGAAGAGTGTTCCTGTCTGACATGGTGTTCTTCTGGGGGGATGGCTGATGCCTTTAAGGCTCTCTCAGTGCTTCCCAAACCCAGGAGGAGCATTCTTGTGTGTGGTGGTGTTCTGCTGGGTGGGGATGCCTGAGTCCTCTTAAGGCTCTCTCGGTGCTTCCCATCTCCAGGAGGAGCATTCTTGTGTATGGTCGTGTTCTACTGGAGGGAGGGGTTGCCTGAAGGCCTCTTAAAGGATCTCTTAGTGCTTCCCAGCCCTAGGTGGTGCATTCTTGTGTTTGGTGGTGTTGTGCTGAGGGAAGATGCTGGGGCCTCTAAGGAGAGAGAGAGAGAGAGAGACAAAGGAATCCAGATTAATATGCAGTAAGAGGGTTTGAAGCTCTGTAACCTCTACTGCTCATGCGGCAACTGTTTGTCTGACTATCAAATAGAGTCCCTAGTGCGCATGCCGTAGAGCCTGTCCAAGATGGTGATATGACACCAGGAGCCTCGCTGGTACAGGTAAGGTAAATGCTATTACAACAGTTCTATAATGCAGTGTCCCCTAGAAAACTAGTCCTAAGTACACAAATACAGGCTGTAAGTTCCCCAAATTAGCAGAAGGAGCAATAAAACAGAAAGAACAAAGAGCAGTATTGAATTAAAGCAGTCGCTAAAGTGCTCAAGTTCATAGCATAGTGAGACACCTTAAAGTGTCCCTGCAGGACTGCTGAAATCCATGCTAGGAAATCTGTTCCACAAGTGCTGTAAGCCAATCAGTAGATGTTTGGAAGAGTAAAATTAATGTCACCCCTAATTGAAAAAGTTTGCCTGTAGTTTGGTGACCAAGCAGCCAACCACTCCCACTTCCTAAGCTATATAAGCAGTTCCTCTCAGCCTCACTGTGAAACATTTTAACTTTGCATCTGGAGGCTATGTTGGTTTCATCTGAGCTGGCTGGCGCTTCTTCCCGCCTGCTGTTTCTGTGTGTCTCTGCTGGACTTCAGTGTTTGTTTTCCTGCTTCTAGTTTATATCTTTCCTCGGCTGTGTGCTTCCCTGTGTTTTGTTTCTTGTTTTTGGGAGGGCCTTTCCTGTTTTCTGTTCTGCTGTGTTTTGGTTTCCTCTTTGTTTTTTTTTTCTTTTAAAACTCCTAGCATACTGCTACTACAGAGCTCATTCTGCTTGCTTTCAGTTTACAACTCTCAATTTACTGCACTGCAACTGCAAACCTACTCAGAGCTCATGCTACTGCTTTCAGTTACCTACAACTTCAGCCACTGATGCTGACTGTTTACTTTAATTACTATTGTACCCAGTGCCTGTGTTTTAACACCATACTCATTTAACTACTTCTGTACAGGCCCACTTGCTTCCTGCTGCTGCTGCACTATTTACACCATTCCTATTCTACCTTGTTTACTCTGAGGTTAGCTGAAGCTCCTGCTGAGGCTATTAAACTAGCTTTATAACTGCATGTGGTTCTCGGCCTTTCATTGCTTCCTTGTTTGTCCCTCGGTGGGGACTGGGAGGTGTTTGGGAGGGTCGTGGCCTATTCAGTTAATTAATTTTGTTCTAAATCCTGTCTTCATACTTAGAAAATCCTGAGTTTGTCACCTTGATTTGACTATTCATGTCTGGCTGGCTTGCTCCTAACTCAGTGCTGTTTACTTGCTACACAGTTGCTATTCAGGTCCACCTATTACTACTACTACTACTGCTTACTGGCCTATTGGGTCCCCACTTGCTTACACAACTGTTGCTCCTTGCTTACGCAAACCATTGCTTTATGCCTAGTGCCATCCCTCGGCTTCAGCTGGGATTCTACTGCTCTCAATCTGCATCCGACCTTGCAAGATCTCAGCACTCAATGCTCTTTCTGATCTCAGCATGCCGTGCTCTTTCAGCTCACCAGCTTTACAGCTCTCAATCAATTCTGGGGCATGCCAGCCATTCTAATCTGCGCAGGTTCCTGCAGCCGCACGGTCTCGCTCTGCATTTAGTCCGCATCATCGAGCATGTCCAACTTGGAGTGGGATCCTTCTCACCTGGCCCATAGCTGGGAATGTCCTCACCCGGGATTAGCTTTAGCTGCCTGCTATGTGACAGCAGCTCCTGGTGTAGAATTTAAGACTAGCGGTGAAGGGTGGTTCGATGATCTCCTTTGGCTCTAGTGTTCCACTATAACGGTTGGCCATTGACTTTAGTGGTTTCCCTAGCAAGACATCTTCACTGCATTCTCCCCACAACTGCCTCTGGTTCATCTGGTTTGATTTAGGGTGGTTAGGCCAGGTGAGTGCCTCAGCAGTTGTTGCTCTCCTTCTGCACCTTAGGTGTTCGTATTATTGCAGTTTTCTACGCAGCCTTCCGCGACGTTCCGCTAGAGGTTTGGTGAGCCTTCCTCAAATTGGAATATTTTCCACCTCCCTTTAATTGGGTTTTCCAAATTGCAGCTAGAGACATCACTAAAACATTTCCCCAAGTCTGGAGGAAGGCAACCTAAGCCTTGGATCCCAAGAGATTTCCTCCATATAGGGTTTTCTCTCCTCCATTGCCTCAGGTCATAACACTTAGTTAACATAGTTGTTTCCCTAGTTTCCTTAGGTAGGTTCCATTGTTGGATGGAGGTGGAGGATGTCCTATGGTTCCCTTTCTCCTTAGGGATCCCTTCTCTCATACAAGCCATCACTATTCTCTACTACTATGTTGCAGTTACTGCTTCTACGTCACTGTTACTGCTTGCTCATAGCATCATATTGCCTCCTTTTGGGATGATACTACATTTCTTTTAGGGATTTCTAAGGTACCTTTAGCCACGGAACCATCCCAAGGCACCTCTAGGGGCGGAACCCCTTCGAGGTTCCTTGCTTTTGTACCCCTGCAGGGTGGTAATTCCTCTGGAATAGAGAGTGCGAATGGCCATAGCCAAACTAATACAGTTACATAAGCATAACACTATTCTGGCTGCGTAGGTCAGTGAATTGAAAGGCTTTGCCTGTAGTTTAGTGACCAAGCAGCCAGATACTCCACTTCTGAGCTATATAAGCAGTTCTCTCAGCCTCACTGTGAAGCATTTTGTCTTTGCCCCACCATCTTCCCTCCTCCTCCAGTGGCAGTGCTCTCTCCTTAGGGATTCCTAAGGTACCTTTACCACGGGAACTGTCCCGGAGCACCTCTAGGGGCGGAACCCTCTTCTAGAGTTCCTTGCTTTTGTAAACCTAATGGGTGGTAATTCCTCTGGAATATAGAGTGTGTGACAGCCACAACCAAACTAATACAGTTACATAAGCATAACACTATTCTGGCTGCGTGGGTCAGTGAACAAACAAGCAGGCAGGAGATGGAAGCTTTATCTCTTAAGGCTCTCTTGGTGCTTCCCAGGTGGGGTGTTCTGCTGTGGGGAATGCCTCAGGCCTCTTAAGGCTCTCTCAGTGCTTCCCAGCCGGGAGGAGTGTTCTTGTGTGCGATGGTGTTCTGCTGGAGGGAGGGATGCCTGAGGCCTCTCAAGGCTCTTTCAGTGCTTCCCGGCCCAGGAGGAGTGTTCTTGTGTGCAATAGTGTTCTGCTAGGGGAGATGCCTCAGGCATCTAAGAGCTTTCTTGGTGCTTCCCATCCCAGGAGGAGTGTTCTTGTGAGCGGTGGTGGTGTTCTGTGGAGGGTGGATGTCTGAGACTTCTTAAGTCTGTATCCGTACTCCCATCCCCAGGAGGAGCGTTTTTGTGAGCAGTGGTGTTCTGCTGGCGGGGATGATGCCTGAGGCCCCTTAAGGCTGTGTCGGTGCTTTCCAGCCCCAGGAGGAGTGGTGTTGTGTGCGGTGGTGTTCTGCTTGAGGAGGGGATTCCTGAGGCTCTTAAGACCTCTCAGTGCTTCCCAGCCCCAGGAGGAGCGTTCTATGTGTGGTGGACTGTTATCAGGAGAGGAGTTCACTATTCATTAAAGTCACCCAGCACTAAATGAAAATGAGCTAATATAGATATTAGTGAGCTTATGTAGCATACATGACAGCTTCAGAGGCCAAGCTATGGCATAATTCTATTCAAATGGTACCATGCCAATGTATAAACCTAGGCCACTGATACTCCAGCAATAATTATCCACCCAAACTACCTCACATTAAATCATGTCTGTTTTAAGCTGAAGATGCTGTGGTGGCAAAATATATCTCTGGATGTCCAGAGGCATCAAACCTGTTTTGTTTCCTGTTGTCCAGTGAAACACTCCTCTCTCATCCTGTCCTTTCCAGAGTCAGTGAGTCATTCACTGTTGTTCCAGTTTACAAGCCTGCACCACCATCTGTGGTTTCTATCAAGGTCTGGGGTGGGGTGACTTCAGACTGTGGATGCATTATCCTAGTTGCCCTACAACTTTCTCTGAGCTGCCACAATGCCCAAAGTAAATAATTACAAATCGGTGCAATACTAATGGATGCAATAATGTTCTCATCTAGTCACTAATCACATGCTCTGTTTATGTTGTCACTTTTGCAGGTTCTGTTTGATATTCTATGTGAGGCAGATTGCCTGATCATTTTAAAGCATGAATCAGTTAAACTGGAGGAGTCAAGGGTTGGAATCCCACAACTGTCACTTGCTCAAGTATGACCCTGTACTAGTCACTTAACCACCTTGTGCTTAACTTTTCTAATTTCTCTTCAATCTGTTTATAGTATATCTGTTTTCTATTAATCTACATGTGTGCTGAAAATGGCTACAAAGATTTTCCTCCTCCCTCTTTTGGATTGTAAAGCATTTGAAATATAGGTTGCAGGAAACTTCCTATATAAAAGCAAACTCCTTCCCTTCCTCATTCCATCTTTCTGTCCTTCTAAACTTTCTGATTGCATGTATATACAAGGAATAAAGAATTTAAAATTAACTTAAAATATAATACAATGTTAACCCAATTTGAAAACTCGGTCCATCATCTGCAGAAATATGTGACATGTAAGCATTAAGGCACAGCCAGGGACTGGATTGCCATCAGTTAAGCTAACCCAAGGGGTCATGTTGCATGAGTCACAGCCAAGAACATTGTGGTCCTAGTGTTAGATTAATGAAAGTAATCTAACCCCTGGTCATTATTGAATGTTGATAATAAACTGCAATGCTTTAACTTTTTTAAATGTAAATATTTTTATAGATACATTTCTAATTGTTCCAGTGTTCATCAGGACCTCCAGCCATTAAAAACTCCTTTTAGAATGATGTCAACCAGTCTGGTGGCTCCCATTTTCTTTCTATTTTGTAACTTTAAATTTATTAATATTTCTTATACAAACAAGACACACCAAGATACAAAACATCATAATATTACATAACAGAATCCGTGGCTGTGAAGTAATAGAAATAGTTACAACTGTAATTTTCTGAAACTAAAACTAAGATTGGGTGTATAACTTTCAATTAGATGCATATAAAATACTTTCCAAAGAGACACTAAATAAACGAATAAGTGGGAGGAACCATCTCAATCCATCTGAATTAACTTAGAAATATGTGTGTGTGTGTGTGTGTGTGTGTGTGTGCGCATGCGTGTCTGTGTATATATATATATATATATATTTATATCTATAAAATGGGCTAGAAAAAAGGAATCAATGGCATTGGACAAAGACCATCAGGTGACCGTGCATATATCAGGCGCAACCGCACACCTGCACTTACCCCTCCTCAAAACAATTTTGACATTTTATAAGATAGATAAGCCACTCTAGGGTGTTCAGTTTGTACTCTGATATTACGCACCTTGGGTGGTTGGCGTACACCAAAGGCATGCATATATCAGAGGCGCAGCCGCACACTTATAGTGGAAGTTATCAATATATATATTAACCCACTCTGAGGTGTGCGGTCGTGTTTGATATACTACCGCCCCGGGCGTGCATGCTATTATGCATGAGTCGCAGGTTTGAGGTGTCAACCACCCAAGGCGCAGCAGTATATCGGAGCGTGACCACACACGCCAGAGCTGGTTATCTATCTTATAAAGTGGCAAAATTGTTTTGAGGGGTGAAAGTGCAGGTTTGCAGTCGCGGTCAATATTCGCACAGTCATATGATGTGTTTCAACCAATCAGCAGGCATAATTTATCATACCCATTTTATAAATATATATATATATATATATATATATCCATTTCCATTCACTCCATAAACAATGGACTATAGAGGCTGAATGGATATTACGCCTTCCTTCACCCTGGTGGCTCGATTTTCAACCATTATAACACATGGTTGTGATTCTGTACAACACTATTAAAGGTTACCTAATTTTCCTTTCACTTGCCACTTTCCTGTTTCTATTATGCTGCCCTCTTTGTTTCTCTTTCATATTCTTTTGTTGTTTTGAATCTTCCTCCATGTTTCTCTTCTGTTTCTTCAGAATTCCTCTTCTCAGCCTCTCTGTTATATGGGACAGAATTCATCTTTTTGATGGAGCAGTAAATCCTGTCATTGTCCCATGATGGCATACAATATTTGGAGAGTGTGCCTTTTCTGTGGGTCATACTTGAGCCAGATTTCCATCCAGCTACAGTACATATGACAAGGAGGATAAAACACATTTTACTGCCAGGCAAACAAAGAAATACAAATTAAAAAAATATTTCGGAAGTAAACTGTTCCTTTTGACATAAAAAAGATTGCTATTTGCAGCAGTCACAAACGAATAGAAAATGAAAATCTTTTTCCATTATATCATGGTGAGGGTGTGGCAAGCTAATCATTTTGAAGATATCAGAAATATGAGCTTACATATTATGAATAGCCTACCTACCTGATTATGTTCACTCATAGTTTTAACTGCTTTTAAAACAGGGCCATAATTTCCAATGTTCCTTTTCTTGGGGATACTGATTGATGTTCCTCAAGAAAGAGCCTAGTACCTGGCATTTAACAGTAAGGAAATCTGGTTTAGTTAGAGTGTTTGCAGTAAAATGATGTTTCATCAGAGGAAAATTTATTTTACTGGATTGTCTGTCCATTCATTTAAAATGTCTGCTTGGCTAATTCTGCTAAAGTGAATCAATTGTTTTCATAATCATCTGGACAGGAACAGGTAAACACAACCACACCACAGTATACAGTTAACTCAAAATATATTAATACATATGATTCATTCCAAGCAGATATTTTACATTTAAACAGCTATGTCAACTTCTAAAAAATTCTGTTATAGAATCTGCAGACTTAATATAAGATAATGAAAAACAAATAGTGTAGCTACCATATTGGTCCTAATTAGAACAGATGCAGAAGCAAATG
The DNA here is from genome assembly GCA_016271365.2 of Neoceratodus forsteri. Lineage (NCBI taxonomy): Eukaryota > Metazoa > Chordata > Ceratodontiformes > Ceratodontidae > Neoceratodus > Neoceratodus forsteri. The sequence continues at coordinate 425,952,150 of CM057451.1, forward strand.
GTTTGACACTTTGACAAATGGTTTGACAATTGGTCTATAGACCACCAGCCCAGGAGGAAGAGACAGATAGGGAGCTGATGCTAGCCATCCAAAGGATGGCAGACAAGGTGAGGTAGTACTGGTTGGAGACTTCAATATTCCAGATGTGGACTTGAGCATCCCAGCAGCAGCATCAACTAGAACAGATTTATCCTGGACTCCCTTGAGGTGCCTTCCTCAAGCAACTGGTGTGGAACCAACTCGGCAGAAGGCAATAGGGACCTTGTGCTCACAAATAGGGACAGTGTGATGGGGTAATAGGGAAGCACCTGGGAAACAGTGACCACCAGTCATTGTGGTTTGAAATCACAGAAAGAGCAGAACCAAACCACACAAAACACGTATCCTGGATTTTAGGGGGCAGACTTTGGGAAAATGGGAAGATACTTGAAAGAGGCATTAAGGAATGGGACAGGAATTGGGGTTGAGGAACAGTGGGCAGTATTTAAAATGGGGATTACAAGAACAACAGAATATGTATTAAGCAGGTTAGCAGAGAAAAGGAAGGAGGCCATTATGGTTTTCCAAAGAGGTAGCAAAAGAAAGAAAGCCAAAAGATTGCATTCAGGCAATACAAAAGACACAGGCAGAAGGGATAAGGAGAAGTACCAGGAGAAGCAAAGGGAGGCAGGGAGGTCAGTAAGAGGAAGCCAAAGCTCAGACAGAAGAACACATTGCAAAATCAGTGGGTGGCGAGGACAAAACCTTTTACAGGTGCATAAGTGAAAAGACAAAGGAGGATAGTGAGACTGAAGGGGAGGATGGGGGCTGCGTGGAGGATGACAACAGTAAAGCTGACATACTGAACAGGTATTTCTGCTCAGTCTTTACTGAGGAAGAGGAGGGTAATGGGTCTGAAGGGAGTACAAGGGGTGAGAATGGTGCAGAAATGGACACAAGTCCCTTTACACAGAAAGGGTCCTGAAGGAACTGGAAGTAATAAGAGTTGATAAAGCAATAAGGGGCCAGATGGGGTGCACCCAGGGTCCTTAAAGAACTAAGAGGTGGTGGCTGAACCCTGGCTATCCTGTTTAGCCGATCACTGGAAACAGGAGGTACCCAAAGACTGGAGGTCAGCAGATATAGTCCCCTTATACAAAGTGTGAACAAAGAGAAGCAGGAACTACAGACCAGTCAGCCTCACCTCAGTAGTGGGGAAGATCATGGAAACACTACTGAAGGAGAGATTGGTGGTACATCTGGTTGTCAATGGACTACAGGACCCAAGGCAGCATGGTTTCACCAGGGAGGTCATGTCAGACCAACCTCATTGAATTTTTGACTGGGTGACTAGGAGGTGGATCAGGAGAGGGCAGTGGACATGGCCTATCTGGACTTCAGCAAGGCCTTTGACACTGTGCCACATAGAAGACTATTACACAAACTGGGGAATATGGGTGTGGGCAGGACAGTAGTGTGGTGGGTAGGTAACTGGCTGGGTGGCAGGACACAGAGGGTGGTGGTAAATGGCTGTCACTACACAGAGGGAAGAGTGACCAGTGGGGTACCACAGGGATCAGTGCTGGGACGGTCCTATTCAACATCTTCATCAGTGACATGGCGCAGGACCTAGAAGGCAGAATTTCACTGTTAAGCTGATGACACAAAGCTCTGTAACAGAGTAGACACACCAGAGGGTGTAGACAGAATGAGAAGCGACCTGCAGAAACTTGAAGAATGGTCAGGGGTTTGGCAGTTGAAATTCAATGCAAAGAAGTGCAAGATAATGCATATGGGGCACAAAACCTGGCACAATATATATCAGTTGGGGTGAGGATATAGCATGCACCAAGCAGGAAAGGGATCTTGGGGTTATCATCTCTGATGACCTCAAGGTAGGAAACAGTGCGACAAGGCAGCAGATAAAGCAAATAGGATGCTGGGATGTATAGGCAGGGGCATTACCAGCAGGAAAAGGGAGGTCATAATTCCGCTATACAAGACACTAGTGAGGCCCCACCTGGAGTACAGTGTACAGTTCTGGAGACCATACCTCACGTAAGGACATAGACAGGGTAGAGAGGTTCAGAGGAGGGCAACAAAGATGGTGCATGGATTGCATCACAAGTCCTATGGACGACAGGTTGAAGGAACTGAACATGTACTCCGGGAGGAGAGGGAGGAGAGGGATATGATAGAGACATACAAGTATCTTACGGGAGGAACAGGGTGCAGGAAAACACTATTTTAAGTGAAAAAGATGTTCCAGGACTAGAGGGCATGGGATGAAGTTGGAGGGAGGACAATTCAGAGGAAACATGAAAGAATTTCTTCACAGAACGGGTGGTGGACAAGTGGAACACCCTGCCAGAGGAAGTGGTGGGGCTGAAACAATCACGGGATTTAAGAATGCATGGGATAGACATAAAGGAATTCTGGAGGCCAGGGTAAGGTGCAACAGACTTCTAGGAAAACAAACTGAACTTACAAGCTCAAATGGGCAGACTGGGTGGGCCATAGGCCCTTATCTGCCGACACTGTCTATGTATCTATGTATCTATGTTTCTATGACACCTTTTATTGGACCAACATAGATGTTACAACAAAAGAACAAAGTTGTCTAGCTTTTGGACCAACCAAGTCCTTCTTCAGAAGCTTTATGACTATTTTTAGAAAATTCCATACAATTAACACACAATGCATAAAAATAGAAATAATTCTCATTGGTTTAACTTAATCATTTGAAACATAACAGAAGATTATGTCACGGAAGCTAAATTAACACCAGTATGCTTTTAGCTGTGAAGCCCCTGAAGGTCAAAGGTTATCAGAAAATATCAACAAGCAGAGTTCTCCTCACATAAATTTTAAAATGTCTCATTATGCTTCAAGAAAACAGTATACTGATTACAAAACCTTAGGATACTATGCTCCCTAATTACAGTACATATAAGATGATGAGTAGCAACTAGACCATTAAACAAGTATTATAAAAATTAATGTAGGTGCGTGACAGGGGTCGTTGTATGGCCACTGCTTTTAAATCTAAATATTACTATATCATTATTCAGTTATATGATCTAAATTTTCACTAGCCAAAAATAATGGAAAGACTTGCTTCTTTACTAGCATGTGCTATTGATCTTGTACTTATTTGTACATCATTAATTGTATACAAAGGAACATATATATATATATATATATATATATATATATATATATATATATATATTTCAGCTATGCAACAGTAATTCTTGCAAATAAACTATAAAACTCAATTATTAGTTCTTGGTAGTACAAATGGGGATTCATTCCATCCTTAGATTAATGGTATTAAACTCAAAACAGTGAGCACATATGACTATTTGGGTTTATGTTTCTCAACTAACATCAAGTGGAATGCACACCTGTCATATTCTAGGCAAAAATTATCAATAACAATAAATTGCATTAAATGTTTTATGAAAAAATGTGGTGACTTTCAGTATGCAGATGTCAAACAGCTATTAATGACAAAATAAGAACTGCAATAACATTTGCTTTGAAAATATGGGACTTAGCAAACTCATCATCCTTGGAAATAAAACAGAACATTTTTGTACTCTTCTCCTGAGCTCCAATTGGCTTTTGTTGGATCTTTTACCATGCTGGGTGTTTAGTGGCAGTATACACCTTTGCTGTAGTGGTTACTTATAGCTTAAGTCACAGAGCTGTTTTCAGAGATTGGAGTTTAATTCTGGATGTCCTGATTCCATTTTATATAGCAGCCATGGTTACATTAAATTGTGAATGAAATTCATCCACCTGGATCCAGCCTCAATGTTTGTTTTCCCGGATCTGCCCGGACTCTCCAAGCAGGTGAAACCATCAGAGGTTTGAAGAAGCCTGAGGTTCTTCTTAGTCCATGACTGCCAATGATTACAGCTTCAGTGTCATGAGTAACTGTTGCTAAAGTCCTTGCTGGGTTTGTGTCGGGGTTGTTTGGGGGTTTGCTCTGCAGACCTGGAGTTTCCTGGACCCTGCTCCCGGACTCCTGTCAGAGGATTGGGGATGGGTAGTGAGGGCATAGTTTGCCTGGTGGTCGGTGGACAGCAGGGCCATCTATGTTGTCTGCAGCACTCTGAAGGCTGTGTGGCTTGTCCCCCCTTCTCCTGGCTTTGAAGATCTTGGATTTATTCATCGAACTAGCTATCCCTGTGCTGTGTAGGCTTGATTCTTGCCTCCTTGCTTGGAGTTTGAAGAGTGAAGAAAAGTTGTTTTGCCTGGACTTGGATAGATAACTTTGGTTTTTGGAAGTACGAACTATGGCTTTGCCTGTTGCCTGAGGTCCTTTCCCTGTGTCCTTTTGTTTTTGGTATTTAAGTTGTTTTATGGAGGGATGCTGTGAGAGAACCTCCCAACTGTTGATTAGTATTAATCATTAATATCGATTTTAACTTTCATTGGTTTTGTTTGGAGGGAGGTTGCGAGAAAACCTCTCAGACACTGATCTTCATTTGGATTTTATTTGTCTGCTGAACTTCTTGGACATATTTTCATCATTGACTGGGAGTGAGAGTCCTAGTTTCTACAATTTTCTCGGTCCTACTCGAGGTGGGAGGCTGTGAAACTACCTCCCAGACATCGATTTTTATTTCGCTTGGATTTGATCTAATTGTGAACACAGCCTTATTTTTATTGATTGGGAGTGAGAGTCCCAGTCCAGTTTTTAAAATTGACTTTCACTGACCTCGCAGCCAGTATAGTGTTATGCTTGTGTAACTGTGTTAGTTTTGGTTGTGGCCGTTCCACTCTCTATTCAGAGGAATTACCACCCTGTAAGGGTGACAAGCAATGAACTCTCAGAAAGAGTTCTGCCCCTAGAGGTGCCACAGGACAGTTACCATGGCTAAAGGCACCTTAGGAATCCCAAGGAGGCGCTGCCGCTGGAGGGGAGGAGGGAGGATAGTGGTGGCAAAGACAAAATGCTTCACAGTGAGGCTGAAAGGAACTGCTTATATAGCTCAGGAAGTGGGAGTGGTTGGCTGCTGGCCACTGAATTAAATAACAAACCTTTTAATTCACTGACCCACGTAGCCAGTATAGTGTTATGCTTGTGTAACTGTGTTGGTTTTGGTTGTGACCATTCGCACTCTCTGTTCCAGGGAATTACCACCCTGTAGGGGCACGCAAGCAAGGAACCTCAGAGAGGTTTCTGCCTCAGAGGTGCTACGGGACAGTTACCGTGGCTATAGGCACCTTAGGAATCCCCAAAAGAAATGTAGTATCATCCCCAAAGGAAGCAACATGATGCGATGAGCAAGCAGTAACAGTGACGAGAAGCAGTAACTGGAACATAGTAGTAGAGAAAAATAGTGATGGCTTTCATTGAGAGAAGGTGATCCCCTAAGGAGAAAGGGGAATGGCAGGACATCTTCCACCTCCATCCAACAACAGAACCTACCCTAAGGAAACTAGGGGAACTATGCTAAGTGTTATGACCTGAGGCAACGGAGGGAGAAAAAAACCCTATGAGGAGGAAATCTCTTGGGATCCAAGGCCTAGGTCACCTTCCTCCAGGCTTGGTAAAATGTATTTAGTGATGGCTTTGCAGCTGCAATTTGGAAAACCCAATTAAAGGGAGGTGGAAAATATTCCAATTTGAGAAGGCTCACCAGACCTCTAGTGGGAACGTCTTGGAAGGTTGCGAGAAAACTCTGTAACAATACGGCATTCAAGGTGCAGAAGGAGAGCGACAACTGCTGAGGCACTCACCTGGCCTACCCACCCTAAATCAAACCAGGTGAACCAGAGGCAGTCTATGGAGAATGTGGTGAAGGTGCCTTGCTAAGTAAAACCACTAAAGTCAATGGCCAACTGTTATAGTGGAACACTAGAGCCAAAGGAGATCAGTCAGTAACCACCCTTCACTGCTAGTCTTAAATTCTACACCAGCAGCTGCTGTTGCATAGCAGGCAGCTAAAGCCAAAGCCCAGAGCGAGGACATTCCAGCTATGGGCCAGGTGAGAAGGATCCCACCCCAAGTTGGACATGCTCGATGATGCAGACTAAATGCAGAGCAAGACCATCGGCTGCAGGAACCTCGCCAGATTAGAATGGCTGGCATGCCCCAGAATTGATTGGGAGATGTAAAGCTGGAGAGCTGAATGAGCACGGTGTGCTGAGATTGTAAGGAGCATTGAGTGCTGAGACCTTGCAAGGTCGGATGCAGATTGAGAGCAGTAGAATCCCAGCCAAGCCGAGGGATGGCACTAGGCATAAAGCAATGGTTTGCGTAAGCAAGGGCAATGGTTGCGTAAAAGCGGGGACCTGATAGGTCAGTAAGCAGTAGTAGTAGTAATAGGTGGACCTGCATGATGACTATATAGCAAGTAAACAGCACTGAGTTAGGGCAAGTCAGCCAGACATGAATAGCCAAATCAAGGTGACAAATTCTGAAGATTTTCTCGGTGAAGACAGGATTTAGAACAAAATTAATTAACCACATAGGCCACGACCCACCCAAACACCTCCCAGTCCCTCCATAGGACAAATGAGGAAGCAATGAAAGCTGAGAACCACATGCAGATATAAAGCTAGTTTAATAGCCTCAGCAGGAGCTTCAGCTAACCTCAGAGTAAACAAGGTAGAATAGGAATGGGTGTAAACACGGCAGCAGCAGGAAGCAAGTGGGCCTATACAGCAGTAGTTAAATGAGTACATTGTTAAAACACAGTCACTGGGTACAATAGTAATTATAGTAAACAGTCAGCAGCTTTGGCTGAAGTTGTAGGTAACTGGAAGCAGTAGCACGAGCTCAGAGTAGGTTTGCAGTTGCAGTGCAATAAATTGAGAGTTGTAACTGAAAGCAAGCAGAATGAGTCCGTAGTAGCAGTATGCTAGGAGTTTTAAAATAAAAGCCCCCAAAGAGGAAACCAAAACAGAAATCAGAGAAACGCCCCAAAAACAAGAAACAAAACACAGGCAAGCATACAGCCAGAGGAAAGATACAAGCCAGAAGTAGGAAAACAAACATTGAAGTTCAGCAGAGACACACAGAAACAGCAGGCTTGGGGAGGTTAGGCTCCAGCCATCTCAGAAGACAAGCCAACATAGCCTCCAGCTGCAAAGACAAAATGCTTCACAGTGAGGCTGAGAGGAACTGCTTATATAGCTCAGGAAGTGGGAGTGGCTGGCTGCTTGGCCTGAATTACAGGCAAGCCTTTCAATTATTGTTTTAATTATTCATAATTTTGCTAGTTTGTTTTCTGAGTATTGTAAGAGTTGTGGGATTTATTTTTGGTTATACTTACACTTAGTTATATCCCATGGTCATTGCAAATACCTTTAACGTGGCTTTTACTGACCTCAGTACTGTTCTACCACCTGATTTCTTCACAGTCAGTCACACCCCTCTAACACACCCTGCACTCTGTCAAACCACCCTCATTTTTACTTCAGGAGATTAAAATGAATGAAACTTCCACCACATTGCCTCAGCCATCTACACTTCCAGAATCAGCAGTGACACCCTGGACCTTAAGCTGCTATCACTTACACTTGACGAGGCCTCAGTCCCTAACTAAAATTCTTAACCTTTCTCTCCACACCAGTACATTCCCTGAAATATGTAAAACTGCCACTGTGACCCGGTTCACAAAACTTGGGATAAGACCTACCACTCTAACTACTGCCCGATCTCTATATTACCACCACTATCCAAGGCCCTAGGCGTATTGTTGTGGACCAGCTCACTGATTATTTGGACAAATATAATATTCTGTGCATACAACAGCATGGTTTTAGAAAGGGCATAGTACCACCACTGCCCTGCTTGAATTTACCAGTGCAGTGCATAGTTTCCTTGATAAAGAACTTCTACTGGGGCTGTCTTCATTGACCTCTCAAGGCATTTGACATGGCTGCTACAGGACCAACTACCCTTGCTGACCTCAAGACAGGACCCAGCCCGCTGGTTCAGAAGCTATCCTCAAAGAGTAAAAATTGCCAATGCTATCTCGAACACCTTGCCTGTCCACTTTGGAGTACCTCAGGGGTCCATACTGGCCCTCACCTTTTCAGCCTGTTTTTTTTTTTTTGCAAATAACTTTATTTTATTTTGGTTTTCCAGGCACCTAGTACAAAACCATACAAACAAAGCAAACAACCGTTATCAAAACATGGAAGCCAGCAATTATGTATGACAATGTCTAAAGAAAAAGAAACACACAATCCCCCTCAACCCACCCCAACAGCAGCAAATGCTTAGGTCTTACAAACAGTTTACTTTCCTTGGCGTTTTAGACAGTAAAGTTTAGGTTAACCTAGCAAAAAAAAAAAAAACATTAGTTCAGCCTTGAGTTTCACCTTGAAGGAGGGGAGACAATGAAGGAAACACTATCAAAAGAATAAAAGGGGGCTGAGAGAAGGAGAGGATATACTTCTAAAAGTGACATGAAAAGACACCCTTTCTAATAACTCAATTTCAAAATCCTTGCCTACCCCAAGGGGTAGGGAAGGACAAAGAAGCGACCAGGGACGTTGATAACCTGGTTCCCTGGGGCTCTATGTTAGAAGAGTTCAAGGCTCGCTCCCCTAGTAGCCATACTTGTCTTTTAGGTGCACAAAATCCACCCCAGCACTTTTGAAATTTCTCGGCAGAATTAAAGAGATTGGTGACACACCTTTCGGCATTTAGAGTGTTTAAAAGTTTGTCCCACCATTCTCTGTACAAGGGTTCCCAACTGCCTTGCCAGTGCCGGAGGATCACCAGCTTGTTGACGAGAGCTGCCATTGCCATCTGCCACTTTTGAGTCCAAGTTGGATTTGAGCATACATCCCTAGTAAGCATACATTTTCATTAAAAAGGCTGAAATATTACAAAGGGGACCACCCACTGCTTGACTGAGTCCCAGAATTTAGCAACTTTTGGACAAGCCTAAAGTTTGTGATGTAAAGTGGCAGGTTCCACAGTCCACACAGGCGGAAGAGGAAGACTTGTAGATCCGGATAGTTTGGCAGGAGAAAAATAAAGGTTATTGTAATGTATGATGTTAAATTGGATATTTCTAAGTCTATCTTGTTTAATACAAGAATATGAATCTAACCAAATTCTTTCCCAAATTTACGTGACCATCTCTTAGCAAAATTGGACTCCCAATAATGAGCTGTAGGGTGTATTTGGGCATTATTTCTGACAAAATTAACTTATAAGTCTTAGAAATTGCTTTCCGGCTGTCTGCTAATTCCTTCAGTTTTTTAATATAATTCCGGCTCCATCCATCCATGGACCTTTCCTAAGAAAAGGCATACACTTTGTGAACCTGGTACAGTCGTAATAAGTTGTTATGACTCACCTCGAATTGGTGGCAAGCGCAGGTGCGGGATCATTGAATTGGCCAAAACAAAGTCTGCTGGTCGAACTTTGGAAGAGTATTTGCCTATGAAGCGAATGATTGGGCGATTACCTATTTGTAAGTTTGGATTCTTTAGCAGAGGTTGCGTCAGGTCCCTTAAGAAAGGTTTATGGAGCAAAGAATAGAGCTGGTGTAGGGCCTTCACGTCCCAATCAAATGGAGTATTTTTTTTTTTTTTTGGGGGACCTTAGACCAGGGGTATATAAAGAGCTTCCAAGTCTAACTTGAGGTTGTCAATTGAGGAGCGATCTAGAATTAGCCAGGGAGAGAACTTGGGGTTACTTGCTGTGGCCACCCATTGCGAGAATCTTGTAGCATGAATAGCTAAGTAATAAACAAAGAAGTCAGGCAACTGCAGCCCCCCTAGTTTCCTAGGCGGGTAATTTTGCATATGCCCGACGTGGGGCTTTGCCTTTCCACAGAAGATCTGAACAACATCTGTAAAGTGGCTTGAAGAAGGATTTAGGCAGATAGATGTTGAGATTAAAAGGGGTAAAAATTTTGGGTAAAACCACCATTTTTAAAGTATTTGCTCTACCCCAGAAGGATAAGGGTAATTTGTTCCATCTCTCTAAGTCCTCCTTGATAGTTTTGAACAGAGGATTAGATTAAGGTTGGCAAGGTTGGCAAGGTCTTTCAAGATTCTAACACCAAATAAACCAGGGAGTTTCCTGCCATTGTAGGCCCAAGGAGGAACACCAGTCTTTCGGTAGAAGAGAGATAAGGGACACATTAGTTTTGTTCCTGTTTAGTTTATAGCCTGAGAAGACGCTTGAAACAAGAAATGATCTGGAGTATTTGAGGTAAGGATTTTCTGCTGTTTTCTATATGTATAAGCAGGTCGTCTGCAAAGGCTGATATTTTGCATTCGGAGATTACCAACATGGATTCCCTGTATTAGGTTGTCCAACTTCAGGCCCTTATCAGGGCTCGATATACAGATTGAAGAGGAATGGAGAGAGAGGGCAACCCTGACGAGTACCGCAGGAAAGGGAAGACGACTCAGATAAGATTGTTACATTGAATTTCAACGATGGGCATGAATAAAGAACGCGAATGTAATCAATGAATCATTGGGGAACACCAAATTTATGTAATACTGCAAACATGAAACACCATTCTACTCTATCGAAGCTTTTTCCACGTCTAAGGATACCAGAGATGCTTCTAGTTCTGGAACCCCAGCCATGGAGATTAAACAGAACAGCTTCCTAAAATGATCCGTGAGAGCCCAGCCACGAACCCAGCTTGTTCTGGGCTGAGTAACCTTCCCATACTAGTCTTAGTCTGTGCAGAATTTTGCATATATTTTAACGTCTACATTAAGGAGCGAGATGGGCCTGTAGTTGCCCACTTCAGATGGAGTTTTCCCGGTTCAGGAAAAAGGATTATTCTTGCCTGAACAGGGTTTGATCACTGACCCTTAGGAATACCAACATGCGTATACTTGGGTAGCAAGGGTATTAGCCATTTTTAAAGGTTTTATAAAGGCCCGTGAAGCCATCGGGACCCGCACTTGTCTGGCTTTAGAGAGTCAATGGTTTTGGATATTTCCTCGCTTGAGATGGGAGCCTCTAAACTAGTTTGTTTTACTCTAACAAAGTCAGAAAGGGAATCTTTCAGAAAGCCCACATTTTGTTGTCATGTTCCGAGTACTCGGCTCTCCAGAATATGTTTTATAATAGTCGTGAAACAGTGCTAATACTCCTTTCGGTCACGACCAAAGCATTCGTGTGAGGATGCTTTAAGGCTGCAACCCATTTAGCGGATGAGTGCTGCTTCAATTGCCAACTAGAAGCTTACCCGCTTTACTGCCTTGGCCAATATATGAGGCTTTTAATAAAAGCTGATCTCTCGACAGATTCCGGAGAGCACTAGCATACATGGATCTAAGAGTAGAAGCTCTTGCTCTTGTGGTTGGGAAAGTGTACTGACCTCTTTACTATCAGGGCCTTAATTTTGTTTAGACAGCTAGTTAAGAAGTTTTTTTTCTTTTCCGCACCGATGCTAGCGCGGATAAGTTCCCTCCAAGTGGTTTCAACGCGCCCAAGCCCGGTCTGTTGCAGTGATCGAACCCCAATTGGTGGTAATAGAATTTGATAGAAATTCTTGGAAACGCACCACTATTTGACTGTCAGACAATAATTTGCTATTATGTCCAAGAGTGGGATCTTGTTAGAATATTTGGCAACAAACACTGCAACATGACAGGAGAGTGATCAGAGATTACTCGGCTAAAATATTAGCTTCTACTATGTAAGGTAGTAACTGCTGGCTAATCAAAAATAGTCAAGACGAGAATAGCTTTTGTGGACTGGAGAAAAAATGTGAATTCCTTACTTGAAGCATTACTTATTCTCCATGGATCTACAAGGCCCAGTGACGTTGTAAATTCTAGCAGAGCCCTCTGTGAGGGGAACTTTTAGTTCCTTTATGATAAGTGCAGTCCAAGCGGTTAGACTGTACCAGATTCCAATCGCCATCAAAGTATGGGTAAATTTAAAAGGGGGCCAAAACCATAGCCAGGTGTGTAAAAAGGATGGGGTTTCTAAGTTTGGTCCATAAATGGAACCCAAAACTAAGTCTAGGCTACCAATTTGCCTACAACAAAATTGAACCTGCCTTCCGGATCAGAAATGACTTCCGTTGGTGTGAGTGGGATTCCTTTAGCCACCAGTACAGCTACTCCCCATTTGTTAGATGCAAATCCTGAACCAAAAACCTGACCAACCCATCTTTTGAAGTGATGTAGATGTTCACGTAATAAATGGGTTTCCTGCAGAAACACGATTGAAGGGTCGAATTTTGCAAGGTGGTTTAAGATGATATATTTCTTTTATTGTCTCTCCCTCCTTTTACATTCCAGGAAAGGATATTTAAGCGTTAACCATACAAGTGTCTACATTAAACCCCTAGGAAATGGTAGAAGATGCTGCCCCCAGAAAGAAAAAGACAATAACTCTTCGATTAACCCACCCCAAACACACACACACAAAAAGACCTCCTACCCTAACAGACCCACTAAATAACTCGCCGAAGCCTACTCCTATCCATCTGGCCCATGGTGCGCACTAGAAAGTGAGCCCCACCCCTCCCAATCCAGAAATAAAAAGACAATCAGCTGTAAGAAGCTTTGCGAATGCTCACTATTAAATCCCATCTTTGTTGTTATTTGACTTCACATACTATACATTAATTTCTCGCTCATTTAATTCCAATAATTTTCCCATAAGCTAGTAGCCATGTTGGCAGAAACTGACTCCTTGCATGTGAGAACAGAAGATCATTAATAACATATGCTGCATATAAAGAAAAAAATAAAGAGGTGCATGGCTACTAGTAGAAGACTGTCCTTACGGTCATCTTAACTTAGATAGTGAATTACCCTTGTAGCAAAGACAGGAGCTTCACACCAACCCTAGATAAATCTAAGAAACAATCCCTCTTCTATAAACTGGATACTGATTGTAACACAGGATGCAATGATCGCACCATTTGTAGAATAATAGCAGCTGCAGAGTCAACCAGGAACCAAAAAAGCAAATTTAGGTTTTGAAGCAAAATTAAAAATAAAGTAGGCTCCTACAAAGATAGCCTGTGTAAGCTGCAGTCCGACTGGGGTTACAAACAAGGGGAACATGGTAAAGTTTTTGGCCTCTGACTGCCTGAGGTGACCCCGACCCAGTTCTAGGCTTCAGTGTTGAGCTTTAACCTGCTTGACCATAAGAGGAAGAATGAAATTAGAGAGTTTCGATAAAGGCTGCATTTGACCTTCCATTTGTAAAGTCGGAGCTCCCTCTAGCGGATAAAATAAAAATGATCAACTCCTGGCAAGCAAACGAAAGTCCATAGCAAAATAGAAGTATTAATGTGAAAAAGGAGAAGGCAAAACAAAGCCTCATGAAGCCAGGTACATTCCAAGATTAGCTTTGGTTAAATATTCAACTAGAAATCCCCATCGAAAGCAAAGCCACATCATGGACTGGTAGCGACTGCATAGACCCAAGTCACTTTTGAATACCAAAGAATAAGCTCCTTACAACACGGTAAAATGCATCTTCATCCTTTCGAGGAGAGATCAGGGTAGCATTTCCTCAGGAACTTTAAGAGCTTCATCAGGCGGTCGAGCGTTTGGATCCTCTCTGAAGTTACCTCTGATGTGCAGGGTATAAAATACGGTGCTTGATACCGGCAGCCCACAACTTAGAGGTGATGGGGCTAAATCTGCAGTAGGTTTCACTGTTAGGTCCGGGACAAGTCTAAGTTTCTTTCCTTCCCACAGTATAGCCGAGAGCTTTCTAAACTCTTTAAAAATAAAGTCATGATCCAGGTAGTTAAGTAGTTTGAATATGACTGGCCTGGGAGGATCCGATGCTGGCGGCTTAGCACGCAGAGACCGATGGCCTCTTTCAATTATAAGCTCTGGGCCATTTGGAGAGGGGCCTACCATCTGCTTTAAGAATTTTTGCAGGAATAATATCGTGTTCGGACCTTCGTCCTCTCGGAGTCCTAGTAGGACTAGATTGTTTGCCTGTTTCTCCTCAAGATCTTCCAAATGGTCTTCCAGTTTTGTAATAGATTTTTAAAGTCAGCCAGAGTAGGGTCGTTTTTCAAGTTTCCTCCATGGAGGATATCATCGCTTCTGCATCGGTTACTAGCCGAGCCAACTGAGTCAACGCCGGTTTGAAGTCAGCGACTTCCTCAATCAGTTTAAAAGAGCTTCTTTGATGGTAGAAAGCTCTGTATAGACCAGTGGGTGTCAGTTCTTCCTCGGATGTCATGGGAGAAGACCTCCAACAGGGGCCGCTTGGCCTCAAGTTCCTGGATTGGCTCCTCCATCTCTTTCGAGTTGGACATGTTGCTGCAACTGCTACTTAGAATGCGCTTGGGAGGCAGCTTGCTAATCAGTCTAGCGGGATAAGATTTCTTTGTTGGTGAGTTTGGTAGCTATTGGCAAATTTATTTGATCGAGAGGACAGAGCTCAGGCAATGCTGCTACTCTTCGCCGCATCATGTGACTCCCCTTCAGCCTGTTCTTAAACTCCCTATCACAATCCTGCTCGAGACAAATCATCCGGTATGTGGCTGATGCTGTTGTCTTTCTATGCACAAGGACTTTTCACCACTACAACACAGCCTCCAACTCGGATTTATCACCTTGGAAACATGGTTCTCCAGTCATAAACTAGTCCTCAATCACAAGAAAACCAAGTCATTGCTATTCTGCAGTTCACATAACCGTTGCAAGGAACACCCCTTGCCATCTCCACCAGGCAGGAGACTGTCCTCGAACAAGTTTACTCTTTCAAATACCTAGAGTTCTGCTTGACCCCAATCTCTCCTATATGGCTCACATTGACAGCGTGGCTAAAGCTGCCAGCACATGCCTTGGATTACTCTACAAGTGCAGGCAGCATCTCACCTCAGAGGCCCTGAAGATTGCCGTCCAGAGCTCTGTGCTGTCAATTATTGATTATGGCCTCATTATCTATGGCTCTGCCATGACGTCCACCCTCCGACGATAACAACTGCACTGAACAAAGCATGCTGACTCAGAACTGGTGCTCACCGCCTCACCCACACATGTGCCCTTTATGAACAATCCAGATGACTCCAACTCTCCAACCGTATAAAGTATCTCACATGTGCTATGGTGGGAAAATCAACCTTGGCCTCACACTCCCAGTGTTTCTGCCTTATTACATCAAAACACCAACCGACAGAACACCAGAAGCTCAACACCTAGATTCTACAAGTTCCTCACTGTCGAACTATGCAGGGCCAACACTCTTTCACCTATAGGGCTCCTCTATGCATGAATGGTCTCAGCCACACCATCTCCTCTGCCTCAACACTAGGTCTGTTCAAAACCATGCTCTGGGCCTATCTCATTGCCTCTAGCTCCTGTGACTGCCTCTCCTAGATGATGACCTACACAGCTTTAATCCTAACTCATATACTACTTAACCTCAGGCCACCCAGTCCCCTCCTCCCAGCTCCTGAGGCGCCACTTCAAATCTCAGGTCTTCATACCACCTCAGTAGTCTCTCCTTGCCCAATTATAGCACTTATTTCCCCTCACCCTGTCCCCTTTTCTCTTTTATCATTTCTTCCCATTTATTTTTTGACAAATGCCTCCAGCTGCATCTTCATCCTCACCCTCTCTTTCTCATCCCTGTTTCTCTGCCACCTAAGAGCCTGACCCTACCTATTCCTTGTGGGTACATGCATCCTAGCTGTGTTCACCATTTTAGCTGTGTTCAGCATTTTACTATAGCTGCCTCTGTTAACTACCTACACTTCTCCTCCTCTCCTCTAATGGGGCCAGATGGGGTGCACCCCATGGTCCTTAAAGAACTAAGAGAGGTGGTGGCTGAACCTCTGGCTATCCTGTTTAGCTGATCACTGGAAACAGGGAGGTACCCAAAGACTGGAGGACAGCAGATGTAGTCCCTTATACAAAAGTGGTAACAAAGAGAAGCCAGGAACTACAGACCAGTAAGTCTCACCCGGTAGTGGGGAAGATCTTGGAAGCACTACTGAAGGAGAGATTGGTGGAATATCTGGTTGTCAATGGACTACAGGACCCAAGGCAGCATGGTTTCATGAGGGGAGGTCATGTCAGACCAACTTCATTAATTTTTTGACTGGGTGACTAGAGAGGTGGATCAGGGGAGGCCAGTGGACATGGCCTATCTGGACTTCAACAAGGCATTTGACACTGTGCCACATAGAAGACTATTACGCAACTGGGGAACATGGGTGTGGGCAGGACAGTAGTGCAGTGGGTGAGGTAACTGGCTGGATGGCAGGAAACAGAGGTGGTGATAAATGGCTGTCACTCCACAGAGGAAGAGTGACCAGTGGGGTGCCAAAGGGATCAGAGCTGGGACCAGTCCTATTCAACATCTTCATCAGTGACATTGCGCGGGACCTAGAAGGCAGAATTTCCTGTTAGCTGATGACATAAAGCTCTGTAACAGAGTAGACACACCAGAGGGTGTAGAGAGAATGAGAAGGAACCTGCAAAATTGAAGAATAGTCAGGAGTTTGGCAGTTGAAATTCAATGCAAAGTGCAAGATAATGCATATGGGGCACAAAACCCAGGCACAATATATCAGTTGAGGGTGAGGATATAGTATGCCAAGCAGGAAATGGATCTTGGGGTTATCATCTCTGATGACCTCAAGGTAGGGAAACAGTGTGACAAGGCAGCAGGAAAAGCAAATAGGTTGCTGGGATGCATAGGCAGGGTATCACCAGCAGGAAAAGGAGGTCATAATTCCACTATACAAGACACTAGTGAGGCCCCACCTGGAGTACAGTGTACAGTTCTGGAGACCTTACTTACGTAAGGACATAGACAGGTAGAGGAGGTTCAGAGGAGTGCAACAAAGATGGTACATGGCTTGCATCACAAGTCTGATAAGGACGGGTTGAAGGAATTGAATATGTACTCCCCGGGAGGAGAGGAGGGAGAGAGGGATATGATAGAGACATACAAGTATCTTACAGGGAGGAACAGGGTGGAGAAATACACTATTTCTAAGCATCAAAGATGTTCCAGGACTAGAGGCATGGGATGAAGTTGGAAGGAGGATGATTCAAAGGAAATGTGAGGAAGAGTTTCTTCACAGAACTGGTGGTGGACAAGTGGAACACCCCTGCCATAGGAAGTGGTGGGGGCTGAAACAATCAAGGGATTTAAGAATGCATGAGATAGACATAAAGGAATTCTGAAGGTCAGGGTTGGGGCAACAGACTTCTAGGAAAACATAAAGTACACTTACAAGCTCAAATGGGTAGACTGGGTGGGCCGTGAGGCCTTATCTACTGACACTGTCTATGTATCTATGTACCTTGCTCTTCCTATAATTGACCCTTTCAATAGCACCATTGTACATGAATTGTTTTTCTGGTATTTTACTGTTGCTTCCTTGTTGTTTGTTATTTCTGATGTGGAACCTTGTAAAAGAGCCTTAGCTCAAAGGTACTTGTAATCTTAGAATAAATAGATAAAAAATAAATAAAATAACTTATTGTGGGTGTTTTGTTAATTTGGAGCTGTCTGGTTCAGCCTAATTAGTGCCACATTATCTATCAGGATGTGCTGATGAAAGCTCTCCTGTTAGGAACTACTCCCCTCTGAGCTTCAGGATCTCAGCCCTTACCTGCCCCCATCTGTGGCAGTTTATGGTAGCTGTAGGGCTGTTGGAATAGCGTGGGGGAGGAGGAGGAGGAGGAGGAGGAGGAGGGATGGGGACTGGGAGGGTGGTTGAGCTGAGTGGCCCGATTGGGATAGTGGGGACAAGTAGATACCCTGGGGTGAAATGGTGCATTGAACAAGGGCTGCCTTGTTTAGTACCCATACCAAGGGCTCCATGTTTAATGGATTGGTACCTTGAACTGCTCCGGTTTCTCAACCAACCCATGGTGTTATGCAATGCCAGATCTACTAAAAACAAATCGGCTATTATAGCTGATCTTGTTGGGTCATCTGATCTGGCTTGCATCACCGAGACCTAGCTGGATGAAAATGCTGGTCCCATTTTGGAGTCAGTAGTTCCAACAGGTTTCTCTGTGATACACCTCATGAGGTCGGTTCTTAGGGGCGGGTGTAGCAATTTGTTTTAAATCAGAATTGGCCCTTGTTGATGTGCCAGTCAAGGACACCAGGTCCTTTGAGTGTACTGTAGCTGCAGGTGTGGGTGCAAAATCCTTTATCCTTTATTGTCCACCAGGTGGCAAGAGTCAGTTTTGCAGGAAGTCATGGACTTCATCATTGACATGGTATTGGACTCCCCAGGCTGATGGTACTAGATTTCAATGCCAAGATCAATGATGAACTCTCCAGTTTGAACAAGATTTCCTCTGACTTATGAGTTCTTTGGGCTTCACACAGGTAGTTTCCTCTATGACTCATAATCACAGTCACTCATTGGTCCTGGTCTTTCTCCTGGGGTTGGAAGCCTCCGACTTGGTGGTGAAACCAGTTGGATGGTCCCACTATCACATCATCAGGTTCAATTTCTTGGCTCCCCCTTGTAGGTCTTCCCTGTGGAGATGGTTTGAAACTGCCAGTTACAGGATTTGATCCCTGATGGCCTTTTGGTGGTGTTGGACCTATCTGGAATACAAAAGGTAAGCGAGGCCTGGAGAATCTACTCTAGGCTTTTAATCGAGCAGTGGAGGGAGCTCTGGATACCCTCACTCCTTTCCGCATTCACTAGCTACTCTCCAACCTCAGTCCCCATGGTTTGATGGGACCTTGAGGGATGAAGCAGGTGGGGAAAAGGCTAGAGCATGCTTGGCATAGATCCAGCTTATATGCCAACAAGCTTAGACTGACAGAACACTATAGGTCAATCAGTCATCAATCTCCCATAATAAGGCAGAATTTATCCAGGAGATTGCTTCTGCAGAATTTACTAGCTCAGCTGTTCTGAATGGTAGACAGACTGCAATTCAGCCTGTCTATGAGTCTGAAAGGCTTTGTCGCATGTGGAGTGCAATGAGTTTGCTTGCTTCTTTGTTGATAAGGTTGCCGACATCAGGTCATACATTCACTTATATCACCCTATGGGGTTACTGGTGGTTGGAGCAAGGACATGGCTCTTCTGTTTTGCTGGGCCAAATTTGACAGACTGGGGATCAAGGATACCATGCGACTTCCCCAGTGTATGCATCCAACTTCTGGATTAGATCCAGGCCCTACCCACCTTTTAATGGGGTGTGTAGATGTGATTGGCCATTATAGCGGAAGTAATCTGGTGTTCATTGGAGTTGGGGGAGTTTCCCCAGCTCCTTGAAGAGCTGTGGTTGGCCCTTCTCAGGACGTCATCTCTTGACCCAGATTCTCCTGCAAACTACAGGTCAATCTCTAACCTTCCCTTTATAGGAAGGTTATTGAAAGAGTTGTCACACAACAGTTGGAGTACCATCTTACCATCCATGCTATCTATGATCCTCTCCAGTTTGGTTTCTGTAAGAGACAAAGTATGGAGACCGATCTGGTTTGGCTACTCAATGATCTCCTGATGGCTAGAGATCAGAAGCGCCCTCCATCTTTGTTCTTCTGGATCTCTCTTCAGCCTTTGACACCATGGACCATGGGGTACTTCTTGATCACATTTGGTTCATCTGTGGCCTATCATTGGTACAGTCCTCAGATGGTTCCATTCTTTCCTCACTGGCAGGTCACAGAGGTAGTATCAGGGTTTTTTTCTCTGACTCCTACTCCCTGCCATGTGGGGTCTTGCAGGGTTCAGTGTTGTCCCCATGTTGTTCATGGTGTATATGTTCCATTAGGAGACATTGTAAGATGATACGGACTAAGTTTTCACTGTTATATAGATGATACTCAGCTGTACATGTCTTTTGTGCCCGACCAGGATAGTGCACTCTCAGTCTTTTCTAACTGTCTCACTGAAATCCAAGACTGGATGAATTTCAGTTGGTTAACATTGAACCTTGACAAGATGAAGGTGTTAGTCGTCAGACAAGTCACTGGATAGAGGGTCTGGTTGCTGGGCAGCCTTCTGGGCTTTGGCTCAGGGGCTCTCAGCTCTTGACCTATGAATATGTGCAGAATCTTGGGTAATATTTGATGATGGGTTGAACTTCATTCACAGATGTCAGCTGTGGTCAAGTCCTCTTTTACCATCTGATGAGCATCACCGGATTAAGCACCTTGTTCTGTCTGGCAATCTTCCAACCTTGGTCCAGGCTTTTCTGACCATGTGCCTTGACTACTGTAACTCTCTATACCTAGGGCTTCCAGTGGTTGATATCCACCTCTTGCAGCTAGTGCAGAATGCTGTGGCCAGGTTATTGTCTGGGTCAGCTTGATCCAGTCATATTTCACCTGTGCTACACATTCTGCACTGACTACTGTTCAATGGCAAATCATCTTTAAAGTTGGCTTGCTGACTTTTAGAGTCTGACACAGTCTGGGTCCAGTTACTTACAAGCACTTCTGAGCCCTGCTGCCCTTCAGACCACTCTGCTCAACTGATGAGGAATTGCTAGAGATTCCCAGGGTGCATTTGAAGACCTCGGGAGCTCAGACTTTTGTTTTGCTGCTCCCTCCTGTGGAATTCTCTACCTTATCGGGTGCAAGAGTGCCAGACAGTGGAGAGCTTTAAAATTGCTTTAAAAGCATACTCATTTGCTTGTGCTTTCCCTGATTTTTAGTGTTGGATACTTGAATATTTTAATAGTGTTTATTAGTTTTATTTATCTGTGCCTGTTTATTTTAGATTTTGATGATTGTACAGCGCTTTGATATTTATTGAAATTGCGCTTAACAAATACATTTTATTTTATTATTATTATTTATCTAGGCATTGCAATCAAGGGTGTGCAAAAATCTGAATTCATGTACTTCACCATGTTTAATTTTTATATTTACTGTTAATTTAACTTTTGTAACATTTAATTATGTTTCCGGCATTTTCAGCTGTTTACTTTAGCTCCGCCTCCCCACCCATTCCTCCTGTAAATTTTAACTAATCCTAGTGACTGAAATGGCAAAGAAAGGAATTTCTGAAACAAAACTAAGGAGTTTTAGAAGGAAACATAAGTCTTTGTTATGTGTGGTTTCTTCTGCTTCAGTAAAGATTTTGCTGTTTTCTGTGAGAGTTTTATTGCAAAACTGTGCCGGTTTTCATTTTGTTTATCTCTGAGAAGCCTGTCATTCACGCTGGTGGTTTACTCGAGGAGCATGAGAGAACAGCCAGCTCAAGGATAGACTCTGGGACAGGTGCTCAGGTGCAGTGAAATCTATTTTTAGAAAGGTGGTTTATGGAACTCCGTTATTCACATGTGTGAATAACAGAGTTTGTAGTTGTGCCAGCAATTGATTATTAGCACTACCAGTAAATATTTATGAATAAACTACACAATTATTTGTTAAAGCTCCCAAATGAAGTTTCTGACTACATTCTTTGAGATGAACTTGGACAATTATCTCTTGGCACTCTAGGTCTAAATTATTATTTTCCTCTATGATCTTTATTTGTAGTTAATCATTTTAGTCAATTTTCAAAATACTGTCAAGCAAACAATAGGTGTAATACAGATGCCAATGTTGCAGGGTGCAGTCCTGCACTTTATGGGTTATAAGAGAAGTCCTGAAAGTACAGAGTCTTCTCATACATATGGGACACAGTAACAGTGGTTGTCTATTAAGGAGGGATAGAGTGTTACAACAGGCTATGTGGGAGTGACTCATGGATTCTCGTATATGATTGTATCAGGCCCTGCTATTGGGTTAACTGCACAATAGAAAAGGAAAAAAAAAAGAAGACACATCTAACCAGAACTATTTACAAATGTTGTCACAGATGCCTATCTGTAAAGGTATTGAGTCATTTCACTGCCATTAGCTGAGGATATTACAGGAACTGCTCAGAGTGTGATGGGGAAGGGAAGGGTGGATCCTTTGCTGTATGTAAGAAGGAACTGTGCTATTATCTCTAAATATTGAAAAAAAAAAAAACAGAATGCCTGAACTTTGTGTGTAGAACAAGTACTGATTTCTCACAGAGTTTTTTCCCTTACATGGAATTCTTTAAGAGTGTTGTCGTGCTGGTTGGCATAGGAGCTGTTTTATCAGAGATGTCTAGATTCCAGAGGAAACTATAGTTGATACAATTAATAGGAGATATTAGAATATTGCAGCAGCATGACATATCAAGAAAAGAACATTCTGAAGTTCATAATGTATATAATATTAAAACATTTTTCATAAAAGAGTCTTATTTATTAATAGAGGACAAAATATTAAATGCATTCACAAAATTTAGCATTACCTTTCTATAGTAATACACTATTTTATAAATAACATAGAGATAATGTGGAAACACCCTTTTGTACTGTAGGTGTGGGCCAGGAGATGTGGATGATCTCAAACATATAATCCTGTTTTATTTTCACAAATCACACATAAATCTTTGGCTCACAGGAACATCTAGTAATATGTATTCTTTATCAAACAAAAAATAAAAATAATTCTATTCTCCTCATCATCTTCCAATGTTCTTTATCGTATCACTTTATTTATTAAATCCTTAAAATGCTATTCCCACATTAACTATTAAAAGATGTCTGTGATCCAATACTGTATAAGGTATTTTGAACAAAATAATTATTTCATATTTTTAGTTGTGTAGCATCATTGAAGTGGTATATAAAATACTAAATAATTTATATTGGATGGTAAAGAAGAAATATATCTTTCTAGGTCTAATGAGACTACCATTATCCATGGGTACAAGTGGTTGCAGCACATTTACAATGACAGGTAGCAGAAGTAATCTGGCCAGAACCTGCAGTGTCCACTTACTGTACATTCAGATTCAATTATTTGAATTTTCTAAAGATTATTACCACATTTTCCTCTGTGCTACTTAAGTGTAAAACAATTCATTACTTTAGGAATCTACAACCACTTTTTCTTTAAGGAGAAGACTCATGTATATGTATGATTTGGATATGTCTGATGTATTTATTATACATTACATCAAGTACTATACATATGTCAATAAGAAATCAGCCATTTCTTCTGTTGCAGCACATATGTAGAGTTTGATGCTCTGACACAAGGTAGTAAAATGTCAAACAGCTTCCATTTACATGTAAATGAATCACTAGTAATATAGCCCTCCCATTCCTTGATGTCACTGCAGCAACAGTGCAGAACAAAACATAAGGGTATCAATGCTGTCTAGCCTGATTTTAGTTTAAGTGTGCAATGGCTTAAGGCAGTTCTGTTATGCAACCCACACAGGAGTAGTAGTACTTGTAGCCTTAATACTGTATGTGTAGAGCAAATAATACATCTAATAGTATTTCGTCTCACAGAAACAAAAGCTGTTACTTTGTACTGCTCATTTCTTTCTGTGAGACAGTTGTAACATGTTGTGAAAAGCACTGAATCAGTAAATAAACCAATCAACCAACCAATCAATCAATCAAGCAGTCAATCAGTCACTCTGTATTGAACCAGGTGAACGCCCTGAGAAGATTCATTACAAGGTGAGCCTGGGCAGTTGCCAAATGATCACACAAGACTGACTTATACACATCCCTTTCATCAGCCTGAAAGTGGAGAGTTAGATCATTTACTTTATAAAAGTGTTGTTTACATTTCAAATGATCCTTAAATCTGAGTTTCTGACTGGGAATACCAAGACACAGAATGCATATGACATGGGAGGAGTGAACTAAGCAAATACAGAGCACTACAAACACTGCGACTGATTAGTTTTTTTACCTACAACAGCTGAGGTGTAGCATCTGATTTGTGAGGGCATCCTACTTCAAATGATGGCATTACAATGTGGGAGCCTGCCACAGCTTATCCTTAGTACCTTGAAAGTGAAGGGCTGTAGCTCTCACATCACTGCTAATGATTTATAATGGGAATTGGGGCACTTTTAAAGTCTTGGACCTGAGGGCCATCACAGTTTCAAGGAGGTTAGGGAACATCTTAAGGGTTAGAGAATAAGGGACTCCAGTAAGATTTGAACCGAGTCCCCAGTGCTTGTGCCTGTGCTTTAACCACTAGATTACCCTGCTTCCATATGCTGCATTTTATGCTTTCCTGGTAACCTAATCCTTGTTATAGCTGAATTCTTCATTGCCTTACAGCAGCCATCCAATCACTGACTGCCTAGTTACAATGGGAAAGGGTCCTATTTGCAAGATTGTTTCTCACTGCTGGTGTCAATCAAAACAGAGAATGTTAACACACACACACACACACACACACACACACAACATAATACAACAGCTGTATAATACCACTTAAAACTCTTGTTGTACCCAGAGTCATTTATTGGATAAACTGTTTTTGCTAACAGAAACAGCAACAACACATACAGGCGCTTCCTTATATGAATACTGTATATACCTCAAATCAGTGCTGCATCACACTCACATGGTCCTAGTCCTATTAGACCTGCACTTCAGGATGTACACAACACTTGAAGGGTTCCTCCATTACTCAAGAGGAGACCAAACATTGTGGGTTTGGTTTACTGGTGGAACTGCATTTAGTGCAGCACCATTATCTGTTGCTCTGACGACATCATTCTCAAGCAACACTGATGGTAAAATGGAGGACAAACACATTGATAACTTTTGGGGCTGTATATTTTATTTATAATCTAGATTTGGACAGCAATAGGACATTTGGCAACTGAAGGAGGCATACAACAGTTACACATAAGTAGTTGGGAAAATATTGGTGTGGAACTTTGGGAGACTTCCTTTGAGCAATGCCTTTAGCTTTAACAGACTGATCTGAAGAGTGCAATATTTTTCATGTTATAGTACATAAAACTGCTCAAAACCATAATCTGGATTGTGACAAAAGTTCTAATAATTATTGGAATACTGTCTTTTGCATGTGAAGTTTTTAATTGTACAGGCTCATGAGTTGAATGATAAATTCAAAACTTAAACTTGAATAAGAAATCTAGGGTCTAAGTTTTACACTGACATGTCATGTTTCTAATGCTTTAGCACTTCTGAAAGCATGTTACTTTTGTCTAGTCAGAAAAATACTTTAGAAATAGCAAAAATGGCTGTTTGGCTATCCCATGCCATGATTTTTGGAATTCATTGTTGGCTGTTGTACTGCCATTAACAATACTGTCATTGTAATTAGTGCAGTATATGGCTGCCAAGTGGAGTTTTACTGGTATTTGGTATGATTACTGTATTCAACAGTACATTTTAAATCTTTTCATTTGTTACTATTTTTAATTTATTTTTATTTTTATTTTAGTCTTTGGTAACCAGGTAAGGCCCACTAGGCACAACTGCCTGTTTGCAGGGGTAACCTGGGAGCACTGGGTGGTAAGTGACTTGTTCAGAGTCACACAGTATGCAAGCGGAGGTTGTGAGACTCAAACTCGGTCTGCCCGCTGGATGTATCAAGCTCTTTCACACTCGTTCCTCTAACCTCTAGGCTATACTGCCAGCCCATACTAGTTAATCTTCATTACAAATTTAAATTTCATAACAATTAATTATGTTATTTAAGCTACCAATGACTTTGCATTAGCATTTTATTTGATATACAGTACTTAGTGCGTGGTATTTTATCAAGGTGTTTTAATATGGTAAACCCACATCTAGAACTCCAGCTCCTTCTACTAACCACTATAGCCTAAGACTTTCTTGGAGATTACTGTACTCCCTGGTAGAGCTCAGGTAATCAAGTTCAGTAGTTTAATATTTAAAGTATGTCACTCTGCTTAACACATGGAGTTCCTCAGAATTTGATCATAGGCCTGCTAATTTTAGTTTGCCTTGGCCTATACTAACATGAACTCCAACATCCATCTCTACTCCAATGACACTATCATAGTTTATATGCTAAAGCCAAAGCTATCAATAACCTCAGGAGCTCCCACCAATGTATTTTGATAAAGTCAATCATTGGATGATCACCAATTCCTCCTCTTTGACACGAAAGCAGAGGTCCCTGCTATTAAGACTGCAGCTTCTCTGGCTCGTGGCACACTGCTGATTTGCCAGTATTCCCATGCCTTATCCTTGTTTTATATACAACTCTGGTGTTTACCTCCACCCAACTATTTTACACCACTTCTTCCCTGTACCAGTTTCCATTCACTATTGATTCTATAGCCCCCCGCCCCCCATCCCTATTCCACTATGTGTAAAATTGTGGATTCTATTCTGGTCCTTCTTCTATCTTACATTGCATGGCCAATACTTGCCACCTCGAGCCTTTATTACTGTGGATACTGACTTGATCTGCTATGTAACTAGCTCCTGTCCCTATGTTGATGAATGTCTTTAAATTCTCCACTTCTCCAATGCTGTACTCAATTTACCACTAACATTGGAACACGAAGTGAATTATCCTCACAGCTCGACTTCTGCCAACATCATAGAGGCTTCACCATTACAGATAGCAGTCAGAGTTCTCATCTCTGCCACCCTAAGTGAGAAGGGCACAAAATATTGGGTGCGCCCGTCAGGACAATGGTCCATGATGACATAAAAGGGATACAAGTACTAAGCTTTCTATTGCTGCCCTAAGAAAATTATTGCTCTTTCTACTCTTGTGTTCAGGAAATGTGGAGCTCAAACCTGGGCCACCAGCTGCAATCATATCCTTCTGACCTTGCCTCAGTCAAGGCATGAGTTTCCTCCATATTAATGTATGCGGTCTGTTAAAAGTTCTCCATGATCCAGGCCTGGGTTCTCCACACCCTACCAGATATCCTAGTGATTTCAGAAACTTGACTTGGACCAGCCACCTCTGATAGGGAGGTCAACATCCTAACTATATACTATTTAGAACAGATAGACAGTCCAGGGTGGAAGGGTAGCCATCTATGTCAAGGATAAGTATACGGCATCCTCTCTGAGTTCATCATCAGTTGCAAATGCTTATGAATGTCTGTCACTTCAAGTCAATATCTCGCATACTTCATAGTTAAGTGTTATAGGGTGCTATGACCTCCTTCTGACGATCTACAATTGTTAACTCATCTAAGCTATATCCTCAAACAACAATCCTCAGAAATAATTATTCTTGGGGACCTTAATTTAGACTGGCTATCCAAAATCGCTGCACCTCTCATAGTCTTCTGTGATACCCATGGACTATCACAACTCATTGTCGAACCAACACAAATTAATAAAAGAATATGGATAACAGCTCCCTGCTAGATGTTATCCTAGTGAACAAACCACATCTTTTCTCTTATGCCAGTACCTTCTTAAGTATATCATTGATCATTCCTTATCGCTTATAAGATCAAGTAACAAACCAACTACTACAATCAAGTTTGCTGCTAAGAGATCTAGGCAGCACTTTGACCTTCTGCCTACACCAATGAACTAAAACACTCCTTGCATTGGCAAGAATTCTACTTAGCAAAAACATGCAATCAGCATTTGACATATTTAGCAAAATTATCCTAGACGCCCTAAATAAATATGCCCCATGGTTAAGGAGTAGCAAAAATGCATGTCAGTGGTTCACACCAGAATTAAAATCTGCAATGACTGAGAGAGACAACCTATGGAAAAAGTATGCAAAACCCGGACCTCTATGGACTGGTGCCAGCTCAAGAGAGCAAGAAACTCATGCACTAGATTGGTTAGAGACACAAAAGCCACTTACTATCATTCTGAATTTCTCTGGCTCAAAAATCCAACAACATTTTGGAAGACCGCTAAGGATTTGTCTGGTCACACGCCTGGTGGTTCATTACCTGATGAAATCTCTTTAAACAATAACGCCATCAATGATAGATTGAAATTTGAATATTTTCAATAATCATTTTGCGACTGCAGGCTTAGCTTCCGGCCAATTTCCTGCAAATTTAATATGATCCCAGGTGGATAATCAAGGGCTGATCCAGTGTCACTGACTCAGTCTTCTCCTTGCTTCCTACTACTCTGAAAGAAGTTGAAAACCTGTTGCAAAAATTAGATGTAAAAAAGTGCTGGTGCGGATACCTGGGCCCATATTTTTGAAGGTGGCCATCAAAGTGCTAAGCCGTGCCTATAACCCATTTATTCAACCTATCACGGACCCAAGGATCCATTCCTCAATCTGGAAAACAGCGACATCATACCTCTGTTCAAGTCTGGAAACCCTGTGATCGAAACAATTACAGACTGATCTCAATTCTCCCTGTTCTGTCAAAATTACTGGAAAAAGTTGTAAGCAACCAGCTGAGGCAGTACCTAGAAGCCAAGAACCTGCTAAATCCTGTCCAATATCTCTCCGAAAACATAACTCTCATCAACAACAAGAAAATGGCAATTCAGATACAGCAATTGTTGCACTTTATTTTCACCAAATGAGAACCCTAGCACCTCGGCAGGGTGCCTTCAAGGGTATAATACCACAATAATCTTGAGCATTTTAAATACATTTGTCTAGGTGACATCACACTATTTAAACCAATCCAATCTTAATATTTATATAGACCAATCAAAAAAAAGAAGAGTAAAGATAAACAGATAAATTAAAGGATTGGGGGCAAAGAGAAAAAGGGGATTACAGTATGAATGAAAGAAAATTAGTTAATTTTAAACTAACATTAAAACTTCCAAAAACAAAATGGGATGAAATCCCAATTTTGCATACTTCTACCTCGATCTAAGAGTTATACAAAATATGGACCACACATTGTATTAGAATGCAGTGTTGCCAGTATGCTAGATTGTTTCTATGTTTTTTCTGGGGTTCTCCTAGAGAACTAGGGATACACCAACTTTATAAACATAAATAATTCAAATGCTGAAAAAATTATCCAGCTGAAAAATGCATTTTGCATCAATTTCTAGCCTATTTGCTATTCATAACTTGTAATACACTTTAGAACACAGTCATATCCAAAATTAGTATATAAAACAAGAAAAAAACAGTTTTTACTTCTATGTTGTTTGACAGTTGTAGAGGATAGATTCAGGAGGATTCAGGAAGACCCATCTAGACCGGAAAAGTTTTAAACTGTATTGCCATCTGTACCGGAAGGAGAGTTTTCTTTAGATTTTTTGAAACCTGTGAAGATTTATAAGAAAGAAGACAAGTAGAAATCATTATTTAACATACTGATAATATTTACATCCATTCATATAGAGACCATCTCATTAATTATTTCAGACATTCGAAAATTCTCTATTCTTTCAGGAAGGGTTTAAGATGTCATCTTTCATTAAGTCCAAAAGGTGCAACTGTATTTGCTTTAAAAATCCAATAACTTTCTTTTGTAATAACTTATTTGGCCTATCCCTCCTCTGGAACTGATTTTTACCTGTTCCAGTCCCATAAAGCTTAAACCTGTAGCATTGTTATCATGCCCAGAGGAAAAATGCCTTCCTATAGGTGTGTCCAATTTTCCATTAATAATGGACCTTACATGTTCTTGAATCCTTTCTTTCAGTGGTCTAACGGTTTTCCTATATAAAACAAATGACAGTGGCACCATAGCATATACACAACAAAAGAAGTTTTGCAATTAATAAACTCTCTAACCTCAATTGTGACACTATCTGGTAATATAAAGCTATTGCATGCATACATGTATTTACGTTACAGTTTCCACATTTGTGGTTTCCTATAGGCTTCTGTGGTAACCACATCTCTTTTTGGGGTTATTCTGTGAGAATTGGCTATTCACTAATTTGTCTTGAAGATTAGAAGTATGTCTAAATGTTATTCTTGGTTTTTCAGGCAAAATGTTGTTTATCTCAGGATCGCTTTTAGTATATCCCAGCTGTTCCAAACAACATTACCTACAGCTCCTGAGATTGCATTAAATTCCAATGAGCAAGTTACCTGACAATTTTCATATTGTGATTCTTTTGTTCTTGTAACTAAAACAATCTTTTTTTTACCCTTAATTCTAACTAAAGCTTTGTTTAGTACTGACTCTTTGTAACCTTTTTCTCTGAATCTTTACAACAGTTCTTCTGCTTGTGATTCAAAACAGTGTCAGATGTGCAATTTCTCCTTAATCTGACTAATTGCCCATACGGTATAGAGTCTCTAATTTAGCTGGATGTGAACTGTCATTTCCCAATAGTGAATTGTACTACTTTCCTTTCTATATCCTTCTGTAGAGATACAACCAGTTTCTCTATCGCCTCTAGGGTAATGTCCAGAAAGTTAATACTACTCTCATTAATGACTGCTGTGAATTTTAAGTTTAAATCATTTTCATTCAGCCATTGAATGAATTTTTCTGCAGTTTCTTTATCCCCATTCCATATGCAGAGACAATCATCAATGTATCTTTCCATTGTATGATGTTCTCTGCATAAGGATTTATGTTAGAATCATAGAGTTTCTCCAATTCCCATAATCCCAAAAGAGATTTGCATATGCAGCCATTGATGCTCCCATTGCAGTGCCACATATTTGTAAATAATATTCATTGTTAAATTCAAATTAACTGTGATGTAGCATGAATTCTAATATGTCATTTAGAAATTGTACTGGGGCACCAGTGTATTCCTAATCTTTTAACAAAAGTATAGAGCTGCTCTAATACCATCAGCATGTCTTATAGATTTGTATAGAGCTTCTTCATCTACACAGATCCATAAATAATTTTTGTCCCATGTCAAATTACACATCTTGTTGATGGTATCTCCAGTGTCCCTCAAATATGATGGTAATTGTACCATACTATGTTGTAAATATAAGTCAACAAATTCACTTAAGTGTTCTGTAATGGATCCAATACTGGAAACAATTGGTCTTCCTGGTGGATTTGTTGTGTTTTATGAATTTTAGGAAGACAATAGAGAGCTGGAATTATTGGATGATCATAAAATAAATATTTAAATTCTTGGTCATTTATATCACCTCTAAATGCGGCTTCATTCAATAGTTCACATAACTGTTTTCTAAATGTCTGTGTTGGTTTATGTGAAAGTTTCTTGTAATTGTTTACATCATATAGTAAAACTTCTACCATTTCTTTATATCTCTCTCTATCCATTAGTACAATATTACCACCTTTATCTGCTTTTTTAATTACTACTGCTGAATTGGTAGTGAATTCTTTCAGAGCCTCTTTTCTACATTAGTTAAATTTGAAATGATTTTGTTACTCTTTTGTTATTCAATAGTTCTCTTACCTTATATAATACTGTGTTTTCAAATGCAGCCATTACTATTCATAATAAAGGGACAACAAACTGAACTGTTTTTAAACATAATGTTTCTTGTTTTCATAAAGTCTTCTGGTATAGAAAGTCCCTCTATTTCTTTTAGGTTGACATTTTCTAAGATATTCATCTCCCTATTTCTTACATTCTCTCCGGTACCCTCGAGAGATGGCTGCATCTTAATTCTTCTTAGATCTTCTTCTTTCTCCATTTCAGCTAAAAGAAAGTCCAATGTTTCATCCAATGTCCCTTCATTAATGTTCTTGGTTTCCAAAAGCCCATTTCTTTGCTGGTATTAAATTCTGTTTTTAGCAAAAATATTTTCAATTTAATTTTTCAAAATAACTTAAATAGATCAACAAAAATACTGAAATTGTCTACTGGAGTTGGAACAAAATTAAGACCTTTTGAAGTAAGCTCAGATGGTTATTGCTTAATATAAATGAACTAAGATTAATTATTTGCTTTTTGAATCTTCTGATTCATAATAAATGCTTTCTGTTGGTTAATGTTCCTATGTTTGCCACCTCTTGTTCCTCTCCTAGTTTTTCGCTTCTTGCGTCATCTCTCCCCTCTTCTCTAAAACAGTTGTAGGGGTTGGATTAATGGATACAGATCTCTGTCCTATATTCACAATATTTTCTGTTGATGCTTTTGGTTCTCTATTACTGTTATTTCTTTTCCCCAGGTTTTCCAGCTTCTTGAACAACCTCTGTTAATGATCTCTCTTTAATGCTTTTTTGGGGATGTATGCAACATTTGCTGAGTAGTCAGTGCCATCTCTATTATGTTTGAAATGTTTTCTCTCTAGGACCTCTTTTTCATGCTTCACAATCTTGTTTTTAATAATTTATCTAAGTTAGAAAATTGGCTATGTTCTTTAAAATGTCCAACTTCTTCCTTTGCTAGTTGTATTTCTTTAGACAGACACTCGTAATTTTCATTGTCCTTCTCAATTAATAATTCAATATATGCTAAGGATGCTGTCTCCGAAATTTTTAACCATTTATCTTTCGTTTAAATGAGTCCAAACCACAAGATGGTGTCTTTTGAACTTGTAAGCCTCGTGGTGCTGTTTTTTATCTCTATATGTGTCTTAGGACAAGATATTGTAACTGAGATTTATTTCTTTAATTAATAGTCACTCAAGTTTCAAAAATGCAGCTTTGATGTTACCTTTAGTGCTGTCCGTCAGCTCCTGTGCCCAACTGTGTTCTCTCCCTCTAAAACTGCTTTTAATTCAAGTCTCCGTGACTCAGGGGAACTGACGTTGCTAAGCAGAAACTTACATCTCAGTGTCTCCAATGTCTGTTTTGATTTCCTGGTTACCACATCCTGGTACTTTTGACATCACTACGCTGATTCAAAGTGTCTGTTGCAGTTCAAATTACGTGAAGCTTGCCAAAACTTAAACCAGAGTGGATAAAACACACACTTGCCCTTGCATTTTAATCCGTGGTATTTTTCTTGGTTCTCCACAACAATTATGCGGTGTATTGAATTAGTTTTGCTTGGGGTTACCTCCACAGACTATAGAAGTCTGGCGGTTCTGAGATATTGAAATAAATCAGTACAATTCAGATACAACAACTGTTGTCTTATTTTTCACCAAATGTGAGAACCCCTACGCCGGCAGGGTGAGCCTTCAAGGGGGAATACCACGACATAATCTTGAGCATTTTAAATACATTTGTCATAGGCGACATCACACTATTTAAACCAATCCAATCTTAATATTTATATAGACCAATCAAAAAAAAAGAAGAGTAAAGATAAACAAATAAATTAAGGGATGGGGGAAGAGAAAAAGGGGGATTACAGTATGAAGGAAAGAAAATTAGTTAATTTTAAACTAACATTAAAACTTCAAAAACAAAATGGGATGAAATCCCAATTTTGCATTCTTCTACCTGCAATCTAAGAGTTATACAAAATATGGACCACACCTTGTATTAGATTTCGGTATTAGATTTCAGTGTTATGAGTATTGTATTGTGGTATTATACCCCTTGAAGGCACCCCTGCCGAGGCGCTAGATGCTCTCACATTTGGTGAAAATAAGCACAACAGTTGTTGTATCTGAATTGCCGTTTTCTTATTGTTTATGAGCTTTACTTTTCGGGGAGAAATTGGAGTTTTTAAGGTTTCAACCTTAGTAGCGAACTCCTCTTGTTGTGTGAGCACAGGAATTTTGCTTTTGGAACTTGAAATCCTGTCCAATCAGGGTTCAGAGCTAAACATAGCACCATCACAGCACTTGCCAATGTGACAAATGATTGGCAAAGAGAGCTTGACAACAGGAATTACACTTGTGCTGTGTTTTTGGACCTGAGTAAGGCCTTCAACACTGTTGACCATTCTCTGCTACTCTCTTCTCTGACCTCATTAGGTGCAGACCCATTATCTTTGCAGTGGTTCAGCAACTACCACTCTGATCGATTCCAGCGGGTGAAAGCAGAAGGAGATCTCTTGACTCTCAAAACTCTCCTAAGAGGCGTTCCCCAGGGTTCTATCTTAGGACCCCTTTTATTCACAGTCTACTTCAACAACATTGCTGAAAGCATAACTAAGCCAATATACATCTGTTTGCAGATGATACAGTTCTTTACATAAGCCACCTGTCATTACAATCTGCCTGTAATGACCTTCAATCTGAGTTCAACCTGCTGCAACACCAACCTCTAAATAAAAACTATTACTTAATGCCAAGAAGACAAAAGCAATGCTCTTTTCTCCCTCTGCTCAAGCGTTAAAGTCAGCCCTATCAGATCCTGTGCCACAGATTACTACAATTCTTGGTGAAAAGTTGGAATTCATCTCTAAATTCAAATACCTGGGAGTATGGCTGGACCATAGGCTCTCTTTTATAGAGCACATTGAAGAATTACTCAGAAAAAACTATGACAGAGACTTGGTCTGTTCTTTAGGATAGCCCACTTCTTAATTAGAGATGTTAAACTGCAGCTGGTCTAATCAACCTTTCTAACATTGATAGACTATGCTAACATCCTGTATAGTCATTGTCCTACTTCCTACCTCACCAAACTTGATACACTATATCATAGAGCTTTGAGGTCATCACTGGCTTTCCTTACTCCACTCACCACGCTCCTTATATCAAGCAGTGGGGTGGAGTTACCTTCAATACAGGCGCAATAGAAATGAAAAACTTCCCAGTACATTACAGACTTTCTCTAAACCAGTAGGCAATTATGCCCTGAGAAGTTGCACATCCAACTTACTGAAGGTTTCCAAGGTTAACTCTCACTTTGGCAGGGCTGCTATAAGCTTTACACTGTCCTCCTTGTGGAACAAACTGCAAAAAGCTAAAATTAAGGTCACCTATCAGCATCTCATCCTTCAAGCTCTTATATTCTCATCTCAGAAATGAACAGTGCAATTGTTTTCCATGACCCTGGTTTGTCATCATGTTAACCTGTACCATTATGATGACTCTGTTTCCTTCTTGATAATGGCCTACTTTCCTGTTTTCTCCAGCCTTCTCTTGTAACCCTTCACAGGATATATCCACCATATACGCATGCAAACATTATTAGTCCTACCTCTCCTACCCCCATAGGCCCCGCCACCTCCTCTATTTTATTTCCCTATCTATGGGACTCACATCTCGCTATGTTATCCTCTCATTCATACATTACATACCCTCCTGGTACCCCCATCTGCCATTAGTTGGCTGTTCCTTATGCCATCTTCATGGCTGGTTCTTGTGATTTTCCCTTGTAAATGGACTCTCTGGTATTTCGCTACAGTGAATATGGATTGTATGTAACTGTATTTTGTAATTAAGGTTTGAATGGTGGATCTGACCCTTTGGTATTTGGATCCTCCTCTGCTATGGTTCTTCTCTTTCTCCCTTTTTTGTTATTTGAATCTCCTGATACAGCACCAATGTGAATGTGTTTATATACTTTATATATGTGTACCTATATATATATATATATATATTTTTTTTGTGTTGGATGATACCCTGACCCTGTTCTAACCAGGTCTGTCTTGTAAAGAGCTCTGCTCAATGATGTTCACCTGGATAAATAAAGATTTTGATTGATTGTAAGGAAAAACTTAGTGCTTCAGTAACAAATCGTGATCACCCAATGTTCTCCAAATCTCAGCTCTCACAGGATATGTAATCATAGCCATCCAGCTCTACAGATGCCTGATCCTATGACTGAATGCACAGATCTCATACAGCAGAGCCAACATATATATATATATATAATATATTATATATCTATATTCATTGCAAACAAATCTGTTAACACATCAGTTAGAGTTGATAGTACAGCAATGAAAGTTCAGAAATTTGATGTTAGGGTTTCCACCTACCACCCTTCCCCACTGCCACAACCTCCACACAACAGTAGGTGATGGGATGTGCCATGGGGTCATCAGACTTCTCTGACATCTGTAAGGGAAGCTCAGAAACTTGAGACCAAATTTTCTTTCTTGTTTAAATTTGAAAGTCACTAAAACTAAAATGGGTGCTCAAGCTTTTTCTATCCAAGCACCAAAATACTGCAATGATCTTCCAATTGAACTGAGAACTATGAGTAGTCATAATTTATTCAAAAAGAAACTGAAGCATCATTTATTGAGTAGCTTGCAAATGTCACTGCTATTTTAAATAATTTGTATTATATTGTTTGTCTTGTATGTCATGTATTTGTATTCCTGTATTAGTGAATGTAAAAGTTATCTTTTGTATAACATCTTGTCACTATTTTATAGTCTCGATTAGCATATGAAAAGGGCCTTGGCTCATGTGTTTACCAGTTAACAAAATAAATACATAAATAAATAAAAAACTCTCACCCAATTCCATGTGTAAACAAGCTGACATGTTACGGTATAGGAGAATGGGGTGAGAGTTAAATGATGACCCCATGGCACCCCAATGCCTGTTGTTGTGTGGAGGTTAGAGGGTAGGGTGGTAGGGTGGGAACTCTAATATCAAATTTTCTAACTTCTGTCACTGAACTATCAACTCTAACTGATGCATTAATGGATTTTTTGCAATGAATTTCCTTTTTTTAAGAAAGTGTGATGTAAATGTTAACTGGTATGTGGTCATGGGCCTGAATTCCTTTCATAGGCCATTTTTGTATAATGTATGCATATGTTGGTGTAGGCCCTCTGGGCCCTGCTTTACCACATGTAAGTACAGAGATATATCGGAGCCCTATAGTCATGAAAAGGAACCCTTGTAAGACTAATTTGGCAATTTCTCAGTAACCATAGCAACTATGAAAACAATTCCACTGCAGTTGTAATCATGAATTGGAAACCTCCACATGCTTAGTCCAGGTGGATTAGGCTGCCCTCAGTGACAAAATCTATATGTCAAATCATTTTCGAGATACAGGCTCCCAAAGGTGCTGTGGGCTCCACAATGTTAGCCTATAGGAAATGGCTCAACTTTGGAATGCTGTGACCAAACCACCAAAAGGCACATCTGTGGGGCCAGTGGCCTGGCACCCTGCAAATTTCAGCCAAAAACCCAACGTTTACTTGCATTGAGTGACAAATAAATGCTGGTTTTGTTACCAGTAGTGTCGCAAATTGCAACACTTTCACAAAATTTGTGAAAGAATGGGTTCAAAATGTCACAAATAACGAAAGTATCATCTGTCCTTTCACAATTTGCAACAGTATCTGGGCTCTGATGCTGAAAAGGTATTTCCTGGGCTAGTTTTTTAAATCTGATATCAGCATTGTGTTCCTCAGGCCCTGATTAGGTAAACACAGCTGTGAGTGTTTACCTAGGGGCAGTAGTTTTTGTCTGCCACTAACTGAAAAAAGTTGGCAGGGACATGACAGTACAAAGGGTACTTATGACAGTAAAATGTACTGGTGGCAGCTTTAGAGAGGCACATATATTTTTCCCCATAGGATATAAGGACACTTTAAATTTGAATAACTTTGACTGGATTAATATTTCTTCACCAAATCTTCAAAGGCACATCAGTGACCCAGACTGCACATACACTAAGAATTTCAGTCCAGATGGACAAATTGTTTGGGCTGTAGCCCCAAGCAAAGAAATAGCCAAAAGTGCATTTTGGCACTCTGCAGCTCACAACTGCACATCCAACCATAACCCAACTTGCAAGATCCAGAGACCTATGGCACCAGCCCAGGCATGCAAAATTTCAGGCAAATTGGTCATACGGCTGCAAAGTTATTAACGTGCAAATGTTTGGGTTTAACATACTGTAGAAGTGGCGGGTAACCCTAACTACCATGCAGCTACAATAGTATGACTTGCAAAAAACTTCATTAATTCATTAGTTAGGGTTGAAGCAACAAAAGTATGGAAATGAGGCATTAGGATTGAGCCCCTGATCCCCACACCACCACCCCACCCCCTCATTCTCCACACATCAACAGGCATCGGGGTGTGCCATGGGGTCATTAGGCCCAAATCACCCCATTCCATGTGTAAACAGGCTGATGTGGTATAGTGTAGGATAATGGGGTGAGAGTTAGGCCTAATGTCACCATGGCACACCCCAATGCCTGTTAGTGAGTGGGGGATGGGATGGATGGTAGGGTGGGGGGACAGGGGCTCAACCTAAAGCCTCATTTCCATACTTTCGTCAGCAACCCTAAATGATACATTAATGATGTTTTTCTATTTATTTCTCATTTTTGGGGTAGTATAATATTATCTTTAGTTTACTATGGGAGTGCAGGGTCATAACATCCCTCCATCCAGATAGTGCAACAGTATCCATCTGCCCTGGTGGAGTGCAGGGTCTTTTGGACCTTGTGCTCCTATCCCTCCACAGATGCAGATACGTACTGTATGTAGCTGTTGAAACACAGGGGTCTCTGGCCCCTCGCCTCCACATTGTTACAAGTGGGTGTAATGAAACTGCAACAAATAGTTATAACTGTGCCATCTTAAATAATTTTGACCCCAAATGTTCAACATAACCTTATCACCTCACTGCATGTACCCAGTAAATAAAACTTTCAAATCTTTGTTGAAATATAATTCTGCACAACTGTAATGCCATTTTATGCCACAGGTGTGGACAAATATTTTGGGCAGGATTTAAAAATTACAGCTGTACTATTCATGAGGTTGTGTGAAAAAAATGGTAATGTTGGAAATCTGGGTGGAAACATGAAAAATGGGTGAAGTTACAAGTGTGCATAGAAACTGCACAAAGTACAGTCATAATGCAGTCATTTATTGAAATGTTTTCACTAATTTTAAACATGGGCTTTTGGAACCTCCCATCATGAATGCTGGCACTGTGATTTTGTTAATCCATCCCGAAAGTTGATTTTGCACAGTGACCACACCCATTCTGTGCCACAGGTGTGAAACATGTTCAGACAAGATGTGAAAATTAAAGCTCTACTGTTCCTAAGGAGATGTGAAAAAATGGCAATGTTGAAAATTTGGAGTGAAAATTAAAAAATTGGCAATATTATGAGCATGCATAGAAACTGAGCAATGTATGCTCATACATGATCATTTTTGGTTGTTTTACCAGATTTACAATGTAGGCTTTTGGGGACACCACCTCATGAACATGGCACTGTCATTTTGTTAATTGGTCCCAAAGGGTGATTCCAAGTAGCAACCGCAAATCACCTTTCAGGACTGAGTAACAAAACATGCAAGTGTTCACAAGGTGGTCCAAAATTCCATAAAATGGCTGAGATATCAACCTAAGTTGAAAACCCCATTGACTGCCATTATATGGTGCTTGCCTTTGATTCTTCTGTTTGTGGTTCATCATTGAAGAGTGCAGACATGTCCTGGTCCAGAGAAGATCGCTGCTCCTGACCTCAGGAGATAATTATGGGTAAGGGGTGATTGGAGGTGGGTGCCCAGTGGGAAGGTGGGGATGGAGGAGGGGGACTAGGGAGATGACGAGGACCATTTCTTTTTGCAGGTTTAAAAACTAAATAAAAGATGTCGAGGGCAGTTTTCTTTATTTACAGGTATTTTAAAATATTTGTACATATCTGGGCACACTGAGGTGGGCTCATATGTATGCCATGTTAGTGGGCAGGGTGGATATATGCTGACAAAGGATTGGGCACCCCATGTTGGCAATTGAAGACTACCGGCTTTGGGGGAACATCATCTGACACTGGGAGTGGGCATCCCAGTGTTGGAAGCATTAAAATAAAAAACACACATATATATATATATATATATATATATATATATATATATATATATATATAGATCTATATATATATATATATATATGTAGACAAAGAACCTCTGTGCGCAAGAACTGAGGCAATGGTTACCCCAAAGGGCATACTGTTGGAAAGCCAAGTTTCAAAGAAATACAAAATCACACATGCTACCACAATGCAAAGCATCAAGGGATGCATATGCAAATCACCACAGAATATTATGCTGGTTCAGCTTTAAGCAGCAATGCATGGTGCCAAAAGGCTTCTCACACAGTTTGCAAAGGGTGCCAACAGAAGACATAGACATATGTTTCGTCCTACCAGGACTCATCAGTATGCCTCATCTGTTTGACACCCCAGTGGAATGAACCAAGCTACCTGAGATGGCCTATCTAGGTTGTGTTGTGGTGATCACAATTAAAACATAAACTTTAAAATACAAATAACCTCTGTGTGCAAGCACTGAGGCAATAGTTACCCAAAGGGCATATGGCTGGGAAGTCAAGTTTCAAAGAAATACAAAATCACACATGCTCCCACAATGCAAAGCATCAAGGGCTGCATATGCAAATCACCACAGAATATTATGCTGTGGTTCAACTTTAAGCAGAAATGCATGGTGTCAAAAGCCTCTCACACAGTTTGCAAGGGTGCCAACAGAGGAGACATGAACCGTGTTAGAGCCTACCAGGACTCATCAGTATGCCTCATCTGTTTGACACCCAAAACAGTTTGCTTTGTCAAAACAGGCGAGGGCATACTGCTGAAATCCTAAGTAAGCTACATATTTATTTCTTCTGTTGGCCTACTAGCCTAACTTTCATGTATCTCTTAAGAGTGAACCAACATAATATGTATGTTTCATATGCAACTATGACTCTTTATTTTATCTGCGTGATTTATATATATGTATATATTTGGCACACTAGGGTGGGCTTCCAGTATGCCATATTAGTGAGGAGTTCATGCAAACATGGGGATTGGGCACCCCAATGTCGGCATTTAAAGAAAAAGTTCTGGGGCCATTTGTTTCTAGAACTCCACCACTGTGGATCCCCATTCATGAGTCGATCCCCTTTCTTGAGGTGGGATGAGGACCATATGGCCCAATCTGACCATCTGGTCTTCATCTCATGACCAAATGGCCATATCTGACCATCTGGTCTTCATCTCAAATGGGGATTTTGAAACCTCACGAATGGGGATCTTGCTTGTATAATCCCGTTAAGTGAAGTGTCAAAATTCTCATTAAATCAACCAAATTCCCATTCGTCAGGTGTCAAAATCCCCATTGTCCAACCAATCCCATCTGGTCCTTATCTCACTAACAGGGATGTTTGACAGCTCATAAACAGGGTTCAGCTCACAAATGGGAATTTGGACACCTCACAAACGGTGATTGAAAGCGAGTAGCAAGCAGGGATTTTCAAATAAGAAATGCCATTTGTTTTAATAAGCTGATGGAAACCAAATACATTGTTTTGTAGTGGGCATCACCTGAACAAAACCCATACATTTGTTTCCACAGAATACATCCGTGGGGCAAGTAACAATATTTTGTTTGGTGCTAAAAGTGAAAACAAGATGGCGGCTCACGGACTAGGATTTTTCCTCACAAATGGATTTAATGAATCCCTGTTCATAAACTGTCAAAATCCCCATTTGTGAACCAAAATTCTTGTTTGCAACTGTGCAGCTATCCAAAAGACTGAACTGAGCATACCTGAATTTTCAAAACTGATAATTTTGAATTTGATTATTATTTTGTCACCAACGTAATGCTGACTTGTTCTTCAGGGCAAACTCTTTCTACCCTGACAATTTCAGGCTATAATCCCTATTGTGTGGGTGCAGGGTGATGTGGAAAATTCAAACTTTGGTGAAAAAAAGCAAAAATGCATTTTTCACTATCCAGCTGACAAAAACAGTACATCTAGTAAAAAC
This sequence comes from Neoceratodus forsteri, assembly GCA_016271365.2. Lineage (NCBI taxonomy): Eukaryota > Metazoa > Chordata > Ceratodontiformes > Ceratodontidae > Neoceratodus > Neoceratodus forsteri. Next base: position 425,993,331 of record CM057451.1, read on the forward strand.
AAAACATGCACGTCAGGAAATCTGCCACATGGGACAGTCATACTAAATTTTTGCAAATCCGTTGAATGGTTGCAAAGTTATTTGGTGCAAAATTTGGGTTTATCATTAAACTGCCTATTCTACCCTAACTAAAAGGGTGCAACTGACTCCTATAATATATATATATATATATATCTATATATATATATATATATATATATATATATATATATATAAATATATATATATATGTGTGTGTGTGTGTATGTATATGTAAATATATATATATATATATATATATAAATGCATATATAAATATATACACACACACATATATATATTTATCTAAACTCACACACACATGCACACATCTTCAGACTGAGTTAGCCAGGATTTGTGGGACCTCCTCTTCCATCCAGGGATCACCAGTGCCACTGCCATTGCCTCAGAGGTTGCCAAGAAAGAGGAACAGTTTAACCACAGTGGGCTCTCAGGGGTGAGGTGGTGGAAAGAGGTGCACCCTCAGCTGTACCTCTCCACAATTCCTATGCCATTCTGGCAAAGTGTGGTTCCTCTTTGGAGGCACCGGCAGTGGAGACCAAGGGGATGCTGGCAACCTCCACAAAGAGACCCACAGGAGGGTGGCATGGGATCCTGCAGGGGAAGGAAACAACTCCTGGTGGGGACTCCATTGTTAGGAAGGTAGAACTGGGGAGGAAGGGAGATGGAGGTAAGGTGCCTGCCTGGTGCCATGGCATGGAGGTACAGGAGTGAATCCTCAGGATTGCCGGAGCAGCTGCACAGGGAAGGAGCTGGATGTCATTGTCCACCTAGGGACAAATGACCTGGCTAAGAAAGGATTAGAGCAGTGCAGGAAGAGTTTGTGGAATTGGGGAGGGGCCTTAGACAAGTAGCACGACGGTAACCTTCTTGGAGGTGCTGCCCATCTATGGCGAGAGGAGGCCAGGGTTTTCTGCACCATGGATTCAATCAGTGGTTGAAAACTGATGCAGAGCTCAGGATTTGGCTTCATTGGGGACAGAGGGTCCACCTGGAGTGATGCAAGCCTATACTGGCATGATGGGCTGCATTTGTCCAGAAGGGGAACCAGGATCCTAGGAAATATGTTTAAATGCTTCATTGGCAAGCATTTAAACTAGCCAAGGGAGGCACTGGAAAGGAGCAGGAAATCCTAGCCCCCAAAAAATCACATTAGTAAGTGAGGTAAACACCAACATAGAGGTGGCGATAGGGAGAAGGGCAGGGGTAAATGGGAAAGTGACAAAGGCAAGAAGGACAGGGATGGGGCAAAAGGAGTAAGGCCATCAGGAAATGGAGGGTAATGAGTATCAATGCCCATAGTCTGGGCAACAAGCTCCTTGAGCTGGTGGCCTTGATGGAAGAGGAATGCCTGGATATTGTAGCAGTCACAGAAACATGGTACACAGAGAACCATGACTGTGATGTTAATGTACCAGGGTACATAACCTACAGGAGAGACAGGCGGGGAGAAGACGGGAGGAGTAGCTCTCTATGTAAAGAAAGGGATGAAAGCAACCGAACAAAAGAGTAAACAGGGAGGAGAGGAGGCACTGTGGGTCACCTTGGAGACTGGAAAGGGCACCACAATCCACACAGGGGTTGTGTACAGACCCCCATGTCAGGGGAGGGAATGGACAATGATATGATAGAAGGCATTCTTAAGATGGCAGAGAAGGGGAGATACTGTTGATGGGAGACCTGAATATGCCAGATGTTAACTGCTGCAGCCACATCCAAGAGCAGGGCCATTCTCGATGCCCCATAGGTGGCAGGCCTCAGACAGCTAGTTTCAGAACCCACTCATAAGGGAGCAATCTTAGACCTCGTACTCTCAAATGGGGCAGTGAGAGGATCTCAGATCTAGAAGTGGGTTGCCACCTGGGAACAAGTGACCATCAAACAGTGTGGTTCACATTAAACTCGGCTACAGAGTCAAGCCATACAAAGTGAGGGTTCTGGACTTCAGGAGGGCTGACTTTGGCAAGATGGGAGAGTGCCTCAGAAAGCACTAGCAAACAGGCTAGAAGGAGGTGTGAAGCAACAATGGGGAATCATCAAAACTGCCATCACAGAGACAACAAGCCTTTGTGCAAGCAAATAAACAAGTCAAAATGAAAGAAAAGCCACTATGTTTCTCAAAAGAGGTGACTGGGAAAGTCAGGGAGAAAAAGATAGCATTCAGGAAGTATAAGGAAACACAGAAGGAGCAGGACAGACAGCTGTACCAGTTAAGGCAGAAGGAAGCAGGGAGGGAAGTCAGAATAGCAAAGGCCCAAACTGAGGAAAAGATAGCCGACTCGGTTAAGAAGGGGATAAAAACATTTTATAGGTACATCTGAGAGCTGAGAAAGACAAAGGGAGGGATAGTGAGGCTGAATAGAATGAATAATGAATGGTGGGTGGGCAGAGAGGACAGTGAAAAGCAGGGATACTGAACGAATATTTCTGCTCAGTATTCACAAATGAGGAAGGGGAAGTGTCTAATCCAATTAACAGAAGCACTCTTAATAGGTGGGTCGATCCTGCCCTTTCACAGAAGAAAGGGTTCTGCAAGAACTCCTAAAACTGAAGGTGGACAAAGCAATGGGGCCTGATGGAATTCACCCCATGACACTAAAAGAATTAAGGGGGAACTAGTGAAACCACTGACTACTCTTTTTAATAAATCATGGAGGATGGTGGTACCCAAGGACTGGAGGAAGGCAGATGTGATTCCTTCACAAAAGTGGGACACAAGACAGAGGCACGAAACTACAGACCTGTCAGTTTGACCTCTGTGGTAGGGAAAGTGATGGAGTCACTTCTGAAGGAAAGAACTGTTGAGTACCTAGAGGCCAGTGGGGCACAAGACCCAAGGCAGCATGGGTTCACAGTGGGAAGGTCATGTCAGATGAATCTAATAGATTTCTTTGACTGGGTGACCAAAGTAGTAGACCAGGGAGGGCTGTGGACATGGCCTACCTAGACTTTAGCAAGGCATTTGACACAGTCCCACACAAAGATTAATAGTCAAATTAACCAGCCTGGGAGTGGGTCCCAGGGTGGTAGCCTGGGTAAAACATTGGCTGGACAACAGGACACAGAAGGTAATTGTAAATGGAGTCCACTCTGAAGAAAGAGGGGTTACTAGTGGGGTACCGCAGGGTTCAGTACTGGGTTCAGTCCTTTTAATGTCTTTATAAGTGACATTTCAGAGGGACTGGAAGGAAAGGTATGCATCTTAGCAGATGACACAAAGATCTGCAACAGGGTTGATAACAAGGAGGCATGGAAAGGATGAAAAGGGACTGGCAAGGTTGGAGGAATGGTCAGAAGTATGGCAGCTAGGATTCAATGCAAAGAAGTACAAAATAATGCACCTGGGAAACAAGAACCCAGGGAAGATTACACAGTGGGGAGGTAGTGACTACAACAAAAGGAAAGGGACATGGGGTAATCATATCAGATGACCTTAAGGTTAGCAAGCAATGTGAGAAGGCAGTAGTGAGGGCTGAGGGTATACTAGGATGCATAGGAGAGGCATCACCAGCAGAAAACAGGAAGTTGCTATTCCTCTGTACAGACAGTTGGTGAGCCCCATCTGGAGTACTGTGTCCAGTTCTGGAGACCCCATCTCACAAAGACATAGCCAGGATAGAGGCAGTCCAGAGGAGGGCAACTAAAATGGTGCAGAGTCTGCAAGAGAAGCAATACGAGAGAGACTAAAGGAACATAATATGTATACCCTTGAGGAAAGAAGGGGGACATGATAGAAACTTTAAGTACCTCAGTGGGATCAACAAAGTCCAAGAGGGTGGCATCTTTCAGAAAAAGAAACGTGCAAGAACAAGGGACACAATTTAAAGATAGAGTGGGGGGCTGTTCCGGGCAATGTGAGGAAGTATTTTTTTGACCGAGAGGGTAGTGGATGGATGGAACAGCCTTCCTGAGGAGGTTGGGGTCTAAAACTGTGGGAGAATCAAGAATGCATGGGACAGACATAAGGCAATTCTTGTGGGGTAGGAAGAAATAGGCTGTTGGTTAACTAGGATCTGCAGCATATCCTCTAGGTAGGGAAATGATCAGACTAGGTGGGTCAAGCGGTCCTTATCTGCCGTCAAAGTCTATGTTTCCATGTTTAGAGAGAGAGAGAGAGTGTAAAGAACAGCCAATAACACAGCCTCAAAAAAATCTCTCAGTAGATTTCAACAGCCTCTGCAGAATTGCACTTAGTTGTTACAGATTTATTTATTTATTTATTTACTAGATTAGCCAGGAAAGCATACTGTGCAGGGTTGCTCGATTCCAGATGCATCCTGTGGGACAAGTCCCTAACATTACTATAATACAATACATGAGAAGGCAAAACTGGACAAGATTATTCAGTGAGGCAAATGTGATATAAGTGTACAGGGTAATACAAGTAACACCAATAACAGCCTAGGGAGAAAAGGTCGTAACTGCAATTCGAGAACAGTAACAAGTTAAGCGAGGTACCCAGATTCCCGCAAGAGTGGGCTTAAAGTGAATGCTAGCTAAAGCAAGAGCAGCTAGTAGAGAAGTGGGCACTGAGAAGGAGATTTAGGTGATGGGAGTTAGTGGAGTGTCTAATATCAGTGGGCAAGGTATTCCAGAGATCGGTGTCGCGGTATCTGAAGGCAGTCTGGCCTTTAGTTGTGCTCTTGATAGGAACATGGAGGAGCCTGGAGTTCATGCTTCTGAGGAGTAGGCAGGTTGAGGTTGTGTTGAGAGGGCAGGTGCGAGGTAAAGGGATGGGACTGGGATCAGAATTTGGCTGTGGTCCTAGCACAGTGGATCTGTCTATGGGCCTGGAGGGATGGCAGGCTGGGTGCTGTATAAGGCACAGTGGTGAGTCATTTGTGGACAGTCCAGAATAAAGCAGCAGAAGGAGTGGAAAAGTGTGTCCAGGCAGGCTAGGGAGGAGGAGGGAGCAGAGACGTAAACTACATCGCCATAGTCAAGTAATGGGAGAATCATCTTTGAACAATTTCCTTCCAGGCCAGTGTGGGAATACTACCCTTGTTCCGCATAGTGCGCCGAGTTTAGGAAGCAGTTTCTTGTGGATGGAATCAATATGGGTGGAGAAATCTAGGTGCTGATTGAGCCAGACACCTAGGTATCTGAAAGAGGTGCACAATTCCAGGGGGTCCCATCCGAGGTTTGGAAAGGAGGGCAAGTGGGTTGGCAGGAGAGTCTTGCCTGTGAGCGAAGGTTAAGCGAAACAGTTTTCTTAGGGTTTAGGAACAGGTGGTTGGAGCAGAACCAGTGCTGGATTGTGTTGAAATCCTGTTGGAAGATGTTAGCCACTTCCCAGTGGAGGGCCTGTGGCATACAGGACTGTGCGTCTGCATCATGTGGATGGATGAGTGTAGGTAGGTAGATGGTAACTCATTTAAGAATATGGAGAAGAGTAGAGGACCCAGGACAGAGCCTTGGGGACACCGGCAGTGACTGGTAGGGAACTAGAGATGTGGGTGCCAATTTTACAGAGTGGTGCCTGCCTACCAAATAATCATGAAACCAGCTGGAGGCAGGGCTGGAGAGACCAGTAGCTTTTAGTTTAGATAGTAGCAGAGAGTGGGAGATGGTGTCAAAGGCCTTGGCCAAGTCGATAAAGATGGCTGAGGTGATGTGCCTTGTCCATACCAGTGTGTATGGCATCAGTGAGCCTTAGGATGGAGTTGATAGTTTAGTGCAATTTGCAAAAGCCTGATTGGTAGGGGGTGAAGAAGGAGGATGCATCTAGATAGGGGAGAGTTGGGCAAGAACAAGACTTTCCTGCAGTTTGGCCAGATAGGGAGGAGGAGATGGGGTGACAGTTACCTGGTGAGGAGGTCCCCACCTTTGGGGAGGGAATGACGGTAGCCTGCTCCCATTTGGCTGGTAATTTGGCTAGTGAAACAGAGAGGTTGAAAAGGTTGGCCAGTAGGCGGCAATGACGGGGCAGACAAGTATAGCATTTTAGCGTCCAGGGCCAAGGGACATTTACCTTTGTTAGGTTTAGGGCCTGTAGAAATTTGAGTACTTGGCCGAGAATACAGGGTGAAAAGAGAAACTGGATGGCTGGCAGGTGGGCCCCTGATATGGGGAGCATGGTGTGGGTAGGTGTTGGAGTTCAGATAGAAGAGAGTCCACACAGCTGGAGAAGAAGGTATTCAATGCAGAGGCAACCTCACTGGGGACAGTGACGGTAACACCCTGGATGGTTAGGATCGGAGACGGTGGTTGGACTGGGGGGAGAGGAGGATTTGATTGTTTACCAGAAGTTTGTTGGGTGGTTAAGGTTTGTGTTGAAGGCTGACTGGAAGTAATTTTTTTGGTCTGATGAATCAGTTTAGTGCAGGAGTTGTAGTGGGCTTGGTAGAATTGGAGAGATGCTTGGGTGCCTAATTTCTTGTGATTTTCCCATGCCTGGCCCCTGGAGTGGCATTGGCTGATGATAGCAGAAGAGACCCAGGAAGGTAGGCACCTCTAACCCTTTTTTTCTCGGAGGCATGGGAGTCCCACACTGTTAGGAATCTAGCCTTGAAGGTTTATAGTGCGGAGTCAATAGATAGTGCCTTTGGTATGAAGGACCAGTCTATGTGTGCTAGGTCATGCAGAGAAGCTAGGACCAGGAAATTAAATGACGTTGTGAGCAGTATCCTGGGGGGCACAGTGGGCCTGTGTACTATCCTGACCATGTAGGTCATGTGGTGGTCACTTAGGGAGTCAGGGAGCAGGCCAGCTCTTAGAATCCTGTGAGGTGTGATGATAGGGCCCAGTCCAGGAGAGATAGATTTTGTGTTTTATGGCTCAGCGGGTGGGGTGCACTAATGGTTGTGTGAGGTTCAGGGCATTTATTCTGGTGTGTAGCTTGGTATTTTCTTTGGCAAAGCCAGTTGTAGTTAAAGTCACCGAGGTGTGAAGCTCACCTGCTGAAGCTGTGGACTTTGGTGTTTCCAGGTAGTCTAAGATGCTGGGCAGAGGGGTGCCAGGGCACAGTACGAGCCAGCAATATACACTGGATGGAGTGCAGAAGTGAGAGTTTGATTAGTAGAGAGTCGATTTGAGCTGGGAGAGGGAGAATTTGCACCATGGTATACTGTAGCCTGGTGGAAATAAATATGGCAATACCTCTTTTTGCCTTGGTGGTCATATCTAATAATTGAGTAGCCAGGGATAGATACCTCAGAGTCTGTGTGGTGGGGCTTTAGCCAGGTCTCTGACATGACCAGGACATCTGGGCTTAGTGATAGGTCAGTGGGTTGCAGCACAGTTATTTTGTTTAGGATACTGCAGATGTTGAGGTGCAGGAGTCTGAAACCTTTGGGAGAGAAAGGGGGTGCAGTGCTGGGAGGGGTGGGTCCAAGGTTGGCTTTGATAGCCCCAGCCAGGAGGAATAGCAGCACAACAATTTGTTTGGATTTGTGCCAGAAGGATTTGGGTCTCGTGGAGGAGGTGGGTATTTGAGGGGTAGGCGGAGTGCTGCATGGGGCTGTGAGTGAAGACCATTTGCCTTAGGTGGAAGGAGGGGGGCAGGATGGTTGCGCTAATGACCCAGTTATGCAAGTGGTCCTGGGCAGCTGTTCAAGGGTGTTGGCAGAAAAAATGGTCTGTGGGGCAGTGCAAGCAGAGATGGGAGGGGATGTGGTTGCCATTGTGGGTAGATAGCTGGGGAGGGATACTAGTGGTATCAACAGGTAAAGTAGCGAGATCCAAAAGTCAGCATTGTGTCAAAGACTGAGCTGAAGAGTAGCGCACCAGAGGTTGCAGCAAGGTAAGCTGCAAATGGGAGAGCGGCTGATAGGTTCTGTAGAGTAGGTTCTGTAGAGTCACGTGGGGACTCCCTATAAAGTTTAGTGCTCACCAAGGGTGGTGGTGAGGGTGATGGAGTAGCGGGTGCACAGTGTCGGTGGGGCAATCACCTCGCCATTTTCTACACTGCTGGCATTGAGAGCATGATGATCCGCACTTGCTCGCCTTGCTGCTTGGAGGGGGAGATTGTCGTTGATCGGTTGGGGAGGGCTGCTTCGTCCAAGCCCTTGCGACCCACACTGCTGTAAGGAGAGAAAGGGAGAATTTACTGTCCATGGAGGAGGGGCAACAATAAGGAATGTCCAGGAATTTAAACAGCAGTGGCAGAACAGTAGGCTTATGCTTGGAAAATTAAAGCTCTACAATGGGAAATGACTAAAGCACAACACTGCTGTGTGCAATTAAAAGCCTTACAGTGTTGCAGGGAGCTGCACAAACGAACTGCTGCTGGCACAGATGGTAAAGCTACAGACTTTAAACTTAAAATTAAGCTCTATTAAGTGCAAGTATCCTAAAAGTAAGAATTACAAGCTGATACAGGCACAGATGTTACAGGTAAAATGGCTACTAAAACTATCTGTTTGTCTGTGCCGACAAATAATGCATTTAAGGCTTTTAAGGCTGTGGTAAAGTCGTTTTCAAGTTTAAATCTTAGCACCAAAATCACTCTCGCCATTTCTACACTGCTGGTGCTGAAATTGTGATGACCGTACCTTGCTTGGTCTTGCTGCTTGGGGGAGCATCGTTGATCGGCTGGGGAGGGCTGCTTCTTCCAAGCCCTCACAATCCCACACTGCTTGCTTGGCCTTGCTGCTTGGAGGGAGTGTCGTTGATCGGCTGGGGAGGGCTGCTTCTTCCAAGCCCTCACAATCCCACACTGCTTGCTCAGCCTTGCTGCTTGGGAGAGTGTCATTGATCGGCTGGGAAGGCTGCTTCTTCTCCAGGCCCTCATGACCCCACACACTTGCTGGACCTTGCTGCTTGGGGAGCGTAGTTGATCAGCTGAGGAGGTCTGCTTCTTCCAAGCCCCTCATGACCTCACACTGCTTTCTCTGCCTTGCTGCTTTGGGGGGTGTTGTTGATCAGCTGGGGAGGGCTGCTTCATCCAAGCCCCTCACGATCCCACACTGCTTGCTCAGCCTTGCTGCTTGGGGAGGCTCGCTGATCGGCTGGGAGGGCTGCTTCTCCAAGCCCTCATGATCCCACACTGCTCGCCCGGACGTTACTGCTTGGCATGGGGAGACCATCATTGATCGGCTGGGGAGGGCTGCTTCTTCCAAGCCCTCGTGACCCATGTGTTCAATTTATAGTCAACTGGATTTGCTTCTGCTAAACAAAAGACAAAAAAACAACTAATGTAATATGATGTCCTAGAGTGTGTGCAAGGTCTATACAGTTACAGGGAGGACTCATCACTCAGTGCATGCAAAGAACCCTAACACTGCGCCCCAGTGTTCATGACATACTTTTTATTAACAAACGTGATGTTGGAACAGTACAGCTTGGCCGGTGCAGTCTAAAGAGGTAACCACTGAGACCAATGTTTGCACTCACTTTCTAGATGCTTTGTCAAGGCGAACAGCTCCTCTTGCAGTACATTTTTATAAATACAAAAAGTGCTAAAACATGTGAGAATGTGTGTAAGATAATTAAAACACTATTACACCAGTTTATAACAAAACATGGCACCATCAACCCCCAACTATACCCAGCAGACTCATTGCAAATTGTTAACACTAAATATCCACAAGGAATCAATCTATTAACCCGTGGTTAGTTGCCAAGTATAATAAGGTGCTAGCAGTATTGTTAATATCCCAGTCAACAAAGAACTTTCTCTTATATTCTGGCAAGCTAACAACTGATACTGCTGAATTAAAATGATGTCAGTAGCTATTTTCATGCCAGTTTACAATGTATGAGGGTGCCCAGTATGCCACAGGCTAAGGAGGCTCTGAGGAAGAGGTTCAGTGGCTTGGCATGGAGCTAGGGAGGTTGAGGGGAGGGAGGATTGCATTGGTAGGAAGGCTGACATCTGATAGTACTTTTGGGACACCACAGAGAAGGAACAGTGGGGCAAGGGAGAGGTCAGGGGAGAAGGCACAGTAGACAGGAAGCAAGTTGATGAAGGGTGGACTCTGGTAGGACCTAGAAAAGAGGAGCAGCAGAAGGCAGTAGGGAGGAGGAAACACACAATAAGGCAAAGGGAGGAGGGAACATGTTTGCTGAACTGGCAACACATGGGAAAGAGGACACAGGAAGAGATTGTACAAGAGATAGTACTCTCAAAGAAAGGGAGAGAGAGGGACATTACTAGTAGAGAGACTGAGCATGGCATGGCAGGAGGAGGGATAATACTCGGAGAGTTGAGGAGGGAATGAGGCTGGCAGTCAAACAGGAGGAGGGGAGGAGTCTCAACTGAGAAGGGCTGGGGAAGACTCGGGACACACTGTGAAAGCACTGTCTTTAGTGGCCCCAGAAATGAGAACCTGGGTGGGGTGGTGGCGATGGGGCACAAGGAAAGGAGGAGGAGGTGTACTAGTGTTGGGGACTCTATACTCAAGGGATCAAATGGGGCAGCAAGGGGAGAGGCAGAGTCAGATATGGGTGGAGTTCATACAAGGATTAATGGCAGACAATGCAGGACAGGCAATCCTAAGGTGCAAAGGAGGGGTAGGGAGAAACCACACATTGTGGTACATGTGGGGACAAATGACCTAGCGGGGAAATGGTGGAGGTAACAAAGGAGAGGACTGAGGAAATGGAAAGGTTGTGTGAAGAGATTGGGAGTCTGTGGCATTCTCTGAAGTGCTCCCAGTACCCTGTGCAAGCACAGTGAGATAGGAGAGGATTAAGGAGTTGAAACACATGGTTGGTAGAATTGTGTCAAACTAAGGGATATGGGGTTGTGGGTGGCTGGGGTAGTACCTGGGATAATAACAATCTGTTTGCAAGGGATAAGCTGCATCTGAGTGAGGAGGAAGGAGGTATTAAAGCAAAGACTGGGGAGGTATATTTCGACAAAGGTGGATTTAAACTAGATGGGGTGGCAAGTGGATAGCAGGTAGGCAGGGATCTGATAGAGTGGAGTCACAGCTACCTCCAGGCTAGCAGGGAAGGACCGGGCAGATGAAAAAGGAGGGAGTAGAAGGAAGGAATAGAGGCCAGTGAAGGGAAAGGGGCAGGATGGAGGTGGTCTCACTGAATGCAAGAAGCTTAGGCAACAAATCTGCTGAGCTACAGGCACTCTTAGCAGTGTGGAGGGTGGATATTTGCAGCTGTCACTGAAACGTGGGCAACTGAGCACCGGACTGGGATCTGGCAAACCCAGGATTCAAAGTATGCAGGAAGGACCATAATGAAGGGAGGGCAGTGGGGTGGCAGGCTATGTGAGGGACGGGATCAAATGCACAAGGGACAAGTGTGAAGAAAGAAGAACAGAGGCAATCTGGCTGCAGCTCCTATACTCAAGGGGTAGGAAACTTGAGGTTTGGTGTGGTATGCAGGCCACCATCTCAGTCTGAGGAGCTTGACAGGGAATTAGCAGGACAAATCAGGAAGGTATGTAGAAAAGGGAAGGTGATCATCATGGGGGATTTAAACTTGCTGGGGGTTGATTGGAGCATTCTAGCCACCTCCAGTGCTAGGGAGCAAGTGCTCCTGGATGCAACCAGGAGGGTCTCCTGACACAGTTGGTTGAGTGTACGTACTAGGCTGAAAACACTTTAGATCTGGTGTTGTCAAATGCGGAGGCAGTAAGGGAAATAAAGGTGGAGGACCCATTAGCTGACAGTGATCACCAAACAGTGTGGTTTAATATCATGATGCAAGGAGCCAGAGAAATCAGTTACTCGGTAGTAAACTTCAGGGGCAGACTTTGGGATGATACAGGAAGTACTGAAAGGGAAACTAGAGGGCATAAGACAGGAGATGGATGAGGAGCAGAAATGGGATATTATTAAATGGGGTATTACAGAGGCAACAGAAGCCTGCACCAAGACACAGAGTAAGAGGAGCAGAGTAAGAAAACCACGCTGGTTGAACAGCGAGGGTGGAGGTGGTGAGAGTCAAATGAGAGGTGCAATTAGAGGTATAGAAGGATGGGGAAGGAAGTGGACATGAAGGAGTATGCAAGATGGTTCAGGGAGGTGATCAGAAAAGTGAGAGAAGCCAAGGCCCAGAGGGAGCTGAGATTAGTGCAGGGAATTAATGGGGGAATTTTTCAGATACATTAGGAAAAAAGAAGTGCAAGGAGACAATAGTGAGGATAAAAAGGGGTGGGCAGTGGACAGAACATGGTGAGGAGCAGGCAAGCACTGAATGAATACTTTTGCTCAGTTTTCACAGAAGAAAGGGCGGCCACTACCACCATGGGCTGGGAGGGTGGGGATGGGGAGAGGAGGCAACAGATGGAAGAATTGAGGCAAGCAGAGTCCTAGAGGGACTGAGGGCACTGAAGGTAGACAAGGCACCAGGGCCGGATGGTATCCACCCCAGGGTGCTGAGGGAGATGGCAGAGGTGTTGGCAGAGATGCTGGTGGATCTGTACAGCACCTCACTGGAGTCAGGGATGTGTGCCACTGGACTACAGGATGGCACATGTAGTGCCATTACACAAGAGCGGGACAAGGGATGAACCGGGTAATTATTGTCCAGTAAGTTTCACCTCCATAGTGTGCAAACTCATGGAGACAATTCTAAAGGAAAGACTGGTGTCATACCTGGAGGACAATGGCCTCCAGGATGTGAGTCAACATGGGTTTGTTTCATGAAAGTCTTGTCAAATCAATCTGATACAATATTATGACTGGGTGACAGGTGAGCTGGATAAGGGTCATGCAGTGGATGTTCTTTACTTGGACTACAGCAAGGCCTTCAATTCTGAGCCTCATGGGCAGCTTGGGAAGCTAACTGAGGTAGGAGTAGGGGCAAAAATGATGAACTGGATTACAAGCTGGCTGAGTGGAAGGCTGCAATGGGTGGTGGTGAGAGGAAGCTCTCAACTCCAAAGCCACAGAGGCTCTGTATTGGGGCCAGTATTGTTTGGGTTCTTCATATCAGACATTGCACATGGGGTGGTGAGCAAGATATGTCTGTTCGCTGATGACACCAAAATCAGAGCAGAGGTGAATGGAGAGGAGGGATGGAAGCAGCTGCAGGGGACCTAAGCAAGCTAGAGGGTGGTGGGAGAGGTGGTAGCTGGAGTTCAGTGCAAAGAAGTGTTAGGTTATGCACTTTGGGGTGAAGAACCAAGAAGAGAATACTGGCTGAAGGGGTTAAGCTGAGGATCAGTGAGGAGGAGAAGGACCTAGGGTAATAGATAACGGGACCATGGACAACACTGCCCAGTGCAGGAGAGCAGCTGCAAAAGTGAACAAAATGCTGGGGTGCATAGGGTGGGTGTTTCTGTCAAGGTGAAGAGAGGTGATCTTTCCCCTCACAGGTCGCTGTTAAGGCCACAATTAGAGTAATGTGTGTAGTTTTGGAGACCGTACCTAAGCATGATATCAGGCTACTCGAGTGAGGTGCAGATGAGGGCAACAAAGATGATATGTTGAATGGAAGGACAGACTATGATAGCAGGCTGAGATACCTGAATATGTACACCTTGGAGGGCAGAAGGGACAGGGGACATGATAGAGACATTCAAGTATGTGAGGGAATCAATAAGGATGGGGCAGATGGGGTCTTTAAGTTAAAGAGGGGAGGGTCATAAGGGGCATGGGCAAAGAATAGGGTGGAAGATTTAGGAAGGAAATGAGGAGACATTATTTCACAGAGTGGGTGGTAGCAAAATGGAACACCGTACCAGAATGGATGGTATCATGTAAATCTGTGAACAGCTTCAAAAGGGCATGGGACAGGAACAGGGAGAGTGAGGGTGAGGGAGGTGGGGAGTAGCAGTGGGATGACAAATGGGAGGGGTTGGGCAGCTGCAAGTTAGGGATGCTAGCTGCACACTCGAGCAGACTTTGTAGACTAGGTGGTCTGTTTCTGCTGCCACATTCATATGTTCATATGTTCGATGTACTCTAGGAATCTGGCAATTGTTTTACTTATAATAGGCTACCTGTTCTATAATTATTATTTAAAAGCTGCCAGCTGAAGATGCCATAGTGAAAGACACTGGCCACTATAAAAATTGTTTATTAAATAGAATATTACAGCCATCTTAGTTTCAGTTTCAGTTCAGTTTATTTTTGATTTTGATACTGGAAAGGCATGTGAGCAAAAATTGCCCATTTTCACAAGTGTCCAGTTTACATATGTAACTCCCCTGCCAATGGGGTTCTTAAAAGATTGCTTGGGCTTACCTGCCACCTGCCTCTCTGTTCTCCTGCTGTTTCTCACGGGCTCTCTCCCAATTTTCCAACTATTTTTTAGTGCCCAGGTCTTGTTTTCTGCCTCTGGTGCCCCATCCTGCAGCACAAATTAAAATCCAGCCCCTCGGGCTCCAAATGCTACTTGCAATCTCCTGATGCAATAGTGCCTCCAGGGCAGCTGGAATTGCATTGGCTCAAAAGCACCCTTGATCTTGGACCGCACTGTTTTGCAGTTGTTTCAGGGACTGTACTGTCAGTCCCAGGATCCCTTCCATCTAATGGAACCCGGTGACCATGAGCAGCCTGCTGGGGGCTACTCCAGTTAAAATTGAAAGTTTTGCGAGGAGCTGGACCGGGGATCATTTAAATATTCAAGCTGAGCCCGGTCCTCTGAATAATTTATAAATGTATCTAGCTGTCCCAGGGTAGCTGGCAATCAGCCCGCTGCCAAAAAAAAAAAAAAAAAATTATTTTAACTTTTGCTGCATATGGGAAAAAGTGTATTTCAGGGAAACATATTTAAATTAAAATAAGTGCTTTAACCCTTACCAAACCAGATAAATAATGAGACTCTCACGTGTCAGCCTGTCAGCTGCTGCAGAGGAGCTTAAATATGTGCAGTAGCAACAGGAAAACTAATGGAGCAATTCAGCCATTATGTGCAGCAACAGCAAGAATACCATCTGGGCTACAGAACTGTGGGGCATTGAGGCAAATAATTATTTCTTCCTGGCTACACCAGAACTTTATTCAGGACTGTATCAATCTGCTAGAAGGACAATGGGTTAAGCAGCCATTGCAAGCATCCACAACCAATTGGGAAGCTAGGAAAACAAAGCCAGGACTTGTGGGACATTCTCAAAACCTCATGGGTAAACACCAGGGCCGGATATTCAAAGTGTTCGCCATGCGCATGGAGTTCTTGCGATCGCAAGTCCCAAAGTCGCCTATTCTCGATATTCAGCAGGAGGCAGTTGGGCCACCGAAAACAGGCTGAGCAACAGCAATGCAAATGATGGCATGCGCAACCGAAGGGGTGGATCCCCGCATAAAGAGCGCAATGCAATATTCAAAGGTTGCACAATGCGCAACCGCGGAACAGCCGGAAATTGCGCCACAGCGAAAATGAGCCAAAATAAAAAGGCTCAAGGAAGAGGCGCAAGAACGCTACAGAGATGCCAAGCGAGACAGACAGAGAGACAGACAGTGATAGTCCAGAACAGGCAGGCAAGGGAAGTTGTGTGGGCCATAGGCTGCAAAAGGCCAGCAGGGGTACCGGTGCAGTGGAGGTAGCAGTCAGGACAGAGGGGCAACAGAGCAACATCAGCTGGGGGGTCACAAGCCAGGGAGATGGACAGTGCCAGCTTCACATAGGAAGCTGTAATGAGGGGTGAGAATGCATGCTGCAGGGGACATGGCGTGGAAGGGCCCATCTGATACGCCCGCAACAGGCAGTACCGTGCCCGCATCAGCTTTGAGCTGTACACAGATGTAGAGATCGTGGGTCGGTACGCCTGAACAGGGCAATACTGAGACGGCTCTGTGAGCTGTGCAGTGATGTGATGCAGGCACCCTCACGGCGGAGTCAGCTCTGTCTGTGGAGACCAAGGTGACAGCCTGCATGTGCCTGCTCTCCATGGGCACCTTCCAGAGGCTGACGAGGGACACCACAGGCATCACACAGTCGGCCACGTCACGCATCCTCACCCAATTCCTCAGCGCACTGCTGCCACATGCCGCGGAGCACATCCAGTTCCCAGCACTGCAGCAGAGCGTACACCAAACATGCAGGAGTTCCACAGGGTAGCACGTATGCCTGGCATGCTAGGGGCCATAGACTGCACCCATGTGGCCATTCGCACACCACCTGGCCCCAATGGGGCTGCATATAGGAACAGGAAGGGCTATTCCAGTGTCAACTGCCAGGTGGTGTGTGATGCCACTGGGCGATAATCAATGTCTGTGCCACACACCCTGGTGGAGCACATGATGCCTTTATATGGTATCAGTCCGCACTGTGCCATCAATTCGAGAGTGGGGACATCCCCACAGGCCATCTTAGTGGGTGAGTACGCATGTAGGAATTGCAAACGTGGGGCAAGGGTGGGAATGCCACAGGTGCTATGGTAGTGGCACACAGGGATATTGGCAATATGGACCTGAACATGATACTCATCTCCACCATCTCCACACAGGTGACAGCGGATACCCACTCCGTCCCTGGCTGCTCACACCATACCGGCGCCCATGACCCCATCGCAGCAACGCTATAATGAGGCGCATGCCGCCATATGCAACATCATCGAGTGGGTGTTTGGGATGCTCAAGGCACGCTTCGATGCCTAGACACTTCCGGCGGTGCCCTACAGTACAGCCCTCAAAGGCCTGTGGGATATTCCTGGCATGTTGTATCCTGCACAACATGGCCAAAGACTGTGGGATAGCCATTCAGGTAGAGGAGGGACAGCGATGGGGACACCAGCAGCGCTGGTGATGATGGTATGACAGCCCCCCTGGATGGCGGGACCCCCGACTGATTCGGCAGGCCCAGCTGCAGCGGGACACCATCACGGAGGAGCATTATGCACGACACAGGTAAGTCAAGGGGCCGTGTGCAACCAACACTGTCCTGGCGCAACCCACAGGCACACAGAGTAACACACCAGGGGTGCATGGCGGCAAGGGAGTGGAAGGGACCAGGCACACAAACACACCATCAGGGAGGGTGAACAGTCATATGAACACACACACACACACACACACACACAGGCACAAAGCATACATGGGCAGGTGCACAGCAGAGCATGAACAGACATGGCAACACACAGATCCACAGACCACACCCACCACCTGTACTGTCCAAATGCATGTGTCAGATGCTGGGCACCCTTGCACCTTGGTGTACAGTTCAATGCAGGTATCATCATGCACCGCGCACCTGTGGACAGCAGTCGGGATGGTGTGCAGGTGGTCTATATGTCGGCGTGATGTGCAGGGCACCCACCAGTACACTGCCCACCATGATGCACAGTGCACACAGGGCAGCACCAGACAGGGCCCGCACTGGGAGACAGGTCAGTCATGTTGCACCATTCCACGGCCACCGCGGATGCGTGGACAGCCCGCTGTGACCCAACAGCAATGGCAGGCTGAGCAGGGGCCATGAGGTGGCACCGATGGACCACCAGGGTCCCACTGCGCGATGCGACCTTGTCCGCACTGGGGTCTGTAGTATGCCAAACATACCTGCACCAGGGGTGCTCGGGATGCCCACAGCAGAACCCGGCATCGACAGGCTGGGTGTTGCATGGCGCTGGAATGGGAGTGGAGGCGTGCTGTTTGGGGTGTGCGGTACAGGGGCACCTGCTTGTGTGCTCAATGCAGCCACAACAGCGACCAATGCCTGGGTCTGCCTGTCAATGGCGGCGGTCAGCATCCATCCGCATATGGACCATCTCTGCAAGGTTCAGAGCACAGTCCCTGCTGTGCCGCCTCACAGCCACGCCTACAGTGCCTCCATGGACATTGCAACCCGCCTTTGCTGCTGTACTGATTCCCGCAGCAGGCGGGTGTGCTCTTCAAATGGGTACTCTGCCACAATGGCATCCTGTCCCCAGGGTAGGAAGGTCCTGATTCTCAACACCCCTTGGTGGGGGGGCTGTTCACCAGGACGAGGAATGGGCATATCAAGGGTGGTGGGCATGTGCCACCGCCGGCCACTGTACCCCCAGACCTGGTGGGTGACTGCTGCTGCTGCCCTCCAACGCTGTGCCCCAGGGACCACTCGTTCCACTGCTGTGGCGCAGCAGTGCCAGACACCTGCACAGCCACGGTGCTGCCCCACGGTGCTGACAGAGCACAGCCTGGGACTGTGCCGACATGCTGGCACACACGTTGGAACCAGCTAGGCCCAGGGGCACGTGCTGGCCTGCTGTGTGTCCGTCATGGGACACACATGTCACTGCCCATTGCAGTCCTTGCATCATCAATGGTGCAGGTACGTGCTACAGCCACAGTCACAGTGTGCTGGCATGCTTGTATGCCAGACTGCTGAGACACAGGCTGTGCACCCCCACCTGACTCACCGACACCAGAGTTGGCAGCCGGGCGTGCATGCTGGTGCAGTGCATGCTGGCTGGTGACAGAGGTGGATGGACCCTCCTCCATGTCCAGCAGGTCTTCCTCACTGCCTGGACCCACCACCACGTCCCCTGAAGACGAACAGGATCTGTAACAGAAAGTGAGGATATGAGGTGCATGTGAACAATCCCCCCAACACCACCACCATGTCATACAGTGCAGTGATGGGCTTCCACCTGTCTGGAATCAACCTCCTGGTACGCTCTCAATAGCACTCCACTGCGTTGATGCAGCCAGTCCGGTCCTCAGTTGGGGTCAGCTCCACCACCACTGGCTGGCCCCCGCCATGCCAAAACATGCCACCCTGAGGGCTGCCACCTTCTTCTTCACCCTCCTGTGGTCTGTCCCCATCTTCTTTTGCATTCCTGCATGGGCGCTGAGTGGCTTCCGTGCAGGTTCACTGCCCTGAGCTACCCCTCCCATGCAGCCACACGGGCCTGAGGGGTGCCCGCCATCCACTCAGTAGTGGCTCATCCCCAGGTAGGCCTGGAAGAGGGCCTCTGTCTCCACCGTGGTGAAGTTGGGCCTCCTCCTCCGCCCACCATCCTCACCCTCACCTTGGCTCTGCTCGGTCATGTCGATCTGTATGGGTGGAGAGTGGACACCTGTCACTGTGCAGTCTACAGTGTTATCCATGACCATTGTCAGAACATCTGCGGCATGCAACCCACCTCTCACCTGCAGTAACCGAATCTGGCCAGCGCCCTATCCTACATTTATAGCGTAATGCATGCAAATTAGAGTGGAGCAACTGTAATGAGATACAAGTGCTTACCACTGCACCTTTGAATGGCTGATCAGATGATTTGCATGTGTCGGCTGAATGTCGGCGCCCGTTGTTGCTGCCATATCTGTTGAGCGGCTGAGCCAATGGCGCATATCTGTGACTGTGTGATACACTGCATTCTGCATGCCCAGGTAGCTTCGCAGGCGTCTGCTGCACTGATGGCGTGCTGTCGCAATTGGCAATTCAGGCCATGGCCACCATTGTGCCAATGGCGCTACAGGCGCTGGTCACCACATGGCGCGCAGTGGCAGTACTGCGCAATAGTCCACTGTGGCACTGGCGCGCAGGTGTCGATCGCGCAGGACATGTGGACATCCAATGGCACTGTGCATGGCCTTGCGCCACTGACCCATGACCTTGTGCACGACCTTGCCCCTGGCTGTATGAGTGCCATTGTCGGCTCTATCGCGCTGTTCGGTGACAGCGATGTGGACCAACGGCGCTGTACGAACAGTGCGATGAGCAGTGATGGGTTGTATTGTGCAACATTTCCGTGGGGTTGCCGCTGCTGAGCTCCATATTGCCACTGTACAGTTTGACAATGGCACACAGGAGAGCACCACAAATGGGGGCTTTGGAGTTAGCCAACCTGGTGGCTTTGGTGGAGCCCACTATGGCTCACTTTTCGAGTGTGCCCTGCAGGTGCCACGCACCTATGTGTGGCAGCAGGTCGCGCTGCTCTGGAGCAGGCCACTGGGTGGAGGAGGACCCTGAACAGTGCAGGCACCGCTATGGTGACCTGCAGAGGAGGAGCATGCTCTGCTTACATGCCTCAGGTCGCGTGCCAGGAGGGGCATTGTGCCCAGGCCAGGTGGGTGTGCTGTGTATGCACCGGTATTGTCTGCATGGGTGACTGTGTAATGTAATCTGCGCATGGGTCTGGGTTGGGCTGTGGTTTGCTGTGAGGTGTTTGCAAGTGTGTGCTGTTTGGGTCTGGATGTGTGGGCAGGCACACTCAATGGGGCAGGGGCTGTCTGCTTTGGGATCTCACTAATGTTTTCTCTTCCTTTGTCTCCACAGGCATGGAGAGTGGAGGCAGGCATGGGCTGAGGCATGGGATGGCAGTGCCAGGGTGGCTGGTGGAGGAGGGTGCAACAGCCACAGCAGCAGCAACAGCAGCAGCCGCAGCCACAGCACCTCATGCAGTGGCTTGATGAGGTGAGTGTCATTACAACATGGATGCTGTTGCATGCTGGGGGGCACGGCCACCATCCATGGACAACACTGCCGTGCACGTGATGTGTGACAGTCAGCACTGTCCAGTGGCACTGCATGTCTGTGAGTGTGTCACTGGTGGTCCATGCATGCACTGGGCACATGGCTGTGGCACTACCTTCCCACCGACATAGCCACGTCACTGGACAGCCTTGGTTGTGCTGTGCTGGGCATGGGTGGGGTGTGTGTGCAATGGCACACATGGCTGTTGCTGCCTGGTTGGGCTTGTCTTGTGCACGGTCACTGTGAGTGGGTGCAGTCCATCACAGGGGTGGGGCACTGGCTGTATGCCATGCATGTTGGGTGGGCTTCAGGGTTGTGGACAGTCACAGCCATTGATTCTGTTTCCTTGCCCTAGGTGTCCGGGTCCTGCACAGGATTGAGCGGGCTGTCCACCGCCTGCTGGAGGTGTCCATGGCCTCCCTATCCATTCTGCAGGAGATGCACCGGAGGGGTGTCAGTCGGCCGGAGGAGGCCACGAGACCAGGGGCAACCTGCTGCTGTGCAGCCTGGAGGACAGTAGCTGTCCTACACCTATCCTTTACCCTTCCCTCACACCCTGCCTTCCCTCACCAGGTTCTTCACCCTGCCCCTTACCCACCCCTACCTTGTACCCATACCCCACCCCTTTCTTGTATATATCTCTCTGTACATAGTTTATTGTTGTGTGTTCGTGTTGATATTCTTTTATAAATCTATTTTGTATGAATACTGTAGTGGTCTCTGATTTGCAGCTGGCTATGGGTGCTCAGTTGCAGTGGTGTGCATGGCATCTGGTGTGGTATTGTCCTGGGATTGTGTGTGTGTGTGCATGGGGGTGTCCCTGGTGTGGTGGTGGCTTTCAGCCCGGACTGGCCGTGTGCTGCCACACACCGCTGGGTGCTCCTGGTGGGTCTGGCTTGTATGGTTCGGTGGTACACATGGTTGCATTGTGCCGGGGGACCTGGGAGTCCCTGCGGTAGCCGGTCTGATCACTGCTCATGGAGTGTGTCTTAGGGTCACAGTGCAGGGGTGTGCTGTGCACACGAAGGCTGCTAGACACTGGGTAGTCCGCCCCTGTGTGGCAGTCTCAGCTTGCCAGTGGGTGTGCTGCAGTAACACAGCGGGATGTGCTTTCTTTGCTTGTCCCCATGGGCGGTTGATATTCCGTCCCTCCCCAGTTATGCTGTTCTTGGGGTGGGGGTGCATTGTTAGTTCTGCAGTGTGTCCCTGTGCCCATCTGTGGCATGGGTGGTGGGCCTCTGCCTACCTCCCTGGTTGTGCTGTTCCATTGCTATGCTGCTGGGGGTGTCATTGCTTGCCCTATGGGCCTCTGGACTGCTCAGCTGGGCTGGCCTTGCTAGCGCTATAGCACATCGTATCTGCTCAGCTTCCCCTTCCTGGTTGCACTATGGTGCATCATATCTCTCAGCTTCCCTCCCTGGTTAGCTATGGCGCAGTTTGTGCAACATTCAGGCGTTGGCTGCTTGTGCAGTTGGCCTTGCTCCATGTTTGAATATCGCGATGATTGTGCATGTGCGCAAGTGACTTGGCGCTTGTCTTGCTTTTGCGCGCACTTTTCGCGCGAGTTTGAATATCCGGCCCCAGGTGCTCATGGGGACTTACAGGAACATAATTTTAGGCACCTATTTACTAGTCCAACTTTGCCTCGAGGTTCTGTGATTGACAGGTTCTCCAGCCATTCGGGGCCAACTTACAGCCAATCAAGAATTTGGAAAGAGCCCTATAAGAGACAAGGTTTGCCAGCATTTGTTCCAATTCAGATCAAGTCAGAGGAGAGCAGATTCCAGTCTGCTGGAGACCCCACAGGGTGGGGACTCAGGTCCCTGCCATGTTTCAGGCCTTGGCAACCTAGTTAAGTCCCTCCATCCAGGAGGAGGTAGTTGTTATCTTATTTAAAGTTTAAAGTGAAGTAATTTAGTTTGTTCATCTGCTCATCTGGAGGTTGCCAGAATTGTCCTTCAGGTGCTAGCCCTCCCTCCCATGTCAGGGAAAGATGTGGACCGAAGACCAGATGATATCAATCCTCAGTTATGCCAGATGACTGAAGACACCAGAATGTCTTCTATTGCGGATACCACCCATGGAGGACCTGTGTGAGTACCTTTGTACCCCCAGTGCAAGGGAGAATTTCTACCTGCAATCTTTGGGCCTCAAGCCTGTCTTACTGAATATGGTAATCATCTGAATCATTTCCAGGGGTCAACCTTAACTTTTTGCACTAGCCAGCCGGACAAGTTGATTAAAATTGCACTAGCCCACAGATGGTTGCACTAGCCCACAATAATAATGGTCAATTTTATCGGTTATAGAGAAAAATGCAAACCAAGAAATACTCTGATTACTGCATATTTATCCTGCTCCCACATTGCTTCCTGTCCCAGCAAAAAAAAAAGACTGCAGTCCAATCACCACGCAGTGTGTGCCCCATTATTTTTTTACCATATGCCCCTTGCTTCCTTTTTCACCCCTACCAAACTAGAGAATACCATAGTAGCAAAATGTTCAATCAGGCAGTTCTAGCTCTGTACACACAATAGCCAACATCATCATGTACATCACCACAGTCCACCCCGACCTGCAGGGCAATGTACAGAATCAGGCAGAGAAAGACATTCTCATCCTTCACCCTGTGATTAACAGAACTGCACTTCTGGAAGTTTTCTTACACAGCCAAGTGAGCCAGAGACAGTTCTAGGATTTCTTTGGAAGAGTTAAACAAACACAGGTGGCTGGGATGTAGAAACTTTGACATATCTGTGTATATATATATATATATATATATATATATATATATATATATATATATATTACACACACACCAGGTGAAAAAATATTGATTTCACATGCTCTGCCTAACAAAAACAGATTTTCATAACAGTGTCCTATCATCAGTCAAAGGGGGCAGTATATAGCTTGGCAGAAGACACCTGGAGAAAGGATTGCTGTGTGACTGAACTTCTCTGCTGGGACTAAAGTAGAAGAACATTTGTACTTGGACCTTTAATTTAGGGTAAAAAACTAACATACAAAAAAAAGTGTGTTTGGGTTAACTGAACTGAATGGGTATCTGAAGAGTTATCTAGGTGTAAATCTCAGGTGACTGAAAGGACTTAACTGCTGTGAGGTTTAAATTACTTGTAGAAAGATCTGGTAAGTAGGGGGTGGCTTAGCTAGAAGGAAGCTACATTTAAAGACTGCCTTAGAAAGATTCTGCTAATAGCTTGGCAGAAGACACCAGGAGAAAGGACTGTTGTGTGCTGAACTTCTCTGCTGGGACTATATTGCCCTCCTTCCTCCTCCACCTCCTCACCCCAAAGCTGGTTCTATTTTATAGGCACAGTTTGACTGACAACAGGAACTTCCTGTTTAGGAGCAGGAAGTGAGTGATCCGCGGACTCACCAAGGACCCACCATCCTAGAAGGGCAAGAGGCTCTCCGGCCCCTCTAGCTGCTGGAGGTCTGCCTCTGAGCAAGTAAGTTGTCTACTGAGAAATATAGGATATTCTTGTCTCAGAACAGGACAATCAGGAGCTTAAAGGCCACACAGGCAGAAGTAAGAGAGAGAGAAAAAAACAGAGGAAAGAGTAAAGATTGCAAACAGTTAAGGGACAGAAATAAGACATGATTGGAGTGGTGCAGTGCAGTGGCTGTGGAGCAGCAGTCTTCAGGAGATGTTCTGGAGGATGCGGTGTTGTCCCATCTGCAGGCACCTCTCTGGGCTGAGAGAGGAAGTTGCTGATCTCCAGGCTGAGTTGGCCAGGATTTGTGGGACCTCCTCTTCCATCCAGGGACCACCAGTGCCATTGCCGTTGCCTCAGAGGTTGCCAAGAAAGAGGAGTGGTTGGACCACAGTGGGCTCAGGGAGGTGAGGGTGGTGGAACAGTGGTGCATCCCTCAGTTGTACCTCTCCACAATTCCTATGCCATTCTGGCAAAGTGTGGTTCCTCTATGGAGGCACCCACAGTGGAGACCAAGGAGGATGCTGGGAACCTCCACAAAAGGAGACCAACAGGAGGTGGCAGGGGACCCTGCAGGGGAAGAAACAACTCCTGGTGGGGACTCCATTGTTAGGAAGGTAGAACTGGAGGAGGAAGGGAGGGAGGTAAGGTGCCTGCCTGGCCATGGCTTGGAGGGACAGGGAGCGAATCCTCAGGATTGCGAGCAGCTGCACAGGAGGGAGCTGGATATCATTGTCAACCTAGGGACAAATGACCTGGCTAAGAAAGGGATTAGAGAAGTGCAGGAAGAGTTTGTGGAATTGGGGAGGGGCCTTGAGTCAAGTAGCCGCGGTAACCTTCTTGGAGGTGCTACCCATCTATGGCATAGGAGGTTGGGTGTTCCGCGCCATGGATTCAATCAGTGGTTGAAAAACTGGTGTGGAGCTCAGGATTTAGCTTCATTGGGACTGGGGTCCACCTGGAGTGATGCAAGCCTATACTGGCATGATGGGCTGCATCTGTCCGGAGGGAACCAGAATCTAGGTGATGAGGTTTAAATGCTTCATTGACAAGCTTTTAAACTAGCCAAGGGAGGAGGCACTGGAAAGAGCAGTTAAATCCTAGCCCACCCAAATAATCACGGTAGTAAGTGCTGCAAACACCAACATAGCGGTGTTGATAGGAAGAAGGGCAGGGGTAAATGCAGAAAGTGACAAAGGCAAGAAGGACAGGGATGGGGAAAAGGGAGTAAGGCCATCAGAAATGGAGGGTAATGAGTACCAATGCCCGTAGTCTGGGCAACAAGCTTCCTGAGCTGATGGCCTTAATGGAAGAGGATGCCTGGATATAAGTAGCAGTCACAAACATGGTACACAGAGAACCATGACTGGGATGTTAACATACCAGGTACATAACCTACAGGAGAGACAGGCAGGGGAGAAGGGGAGGAGTAGCTCTCATGTAAAGGAAGGATAAAAGCAACTGAACAAAGAGTAAACAGGGAGGAGAGGAGGCACTGTGGGTCACCTTGGAGACTGGAAAGGCACCACAATCCGCACTGGGGTTGTGTACAGACCCCATGTCAGGGGAAGGAATGGACAAGGATATGATAGAGGCATTCTTAGAATGGCAGAGAAAGGAGATACTGTTGATGGGAGACCTGAATATGCCAGATGTTAACTGGAGCACATTTGCTGGCATACATCCAAAACAGGGCCATTCTTGATGCCCTACGTAGCAGGCATTAGACAGCTAGTTTCGAACCCACTCGTGAGGGAGCAATCTTAGACCCTCATACTCTCAAATGGGGAAGTGAGAGGATCTCAGATCTAGAAGTGGGTTGCCATCTGGGAACAAGTGACCATCAAACAGTGTGGTTCCGTTAAACTCAGCAACAGAGTCAAGCCATACAAAAGTGAGGGTACTGGACTTTAGGAGGGCTGACTTTGGCAAGATAGGAAAGTGCCTCAGAAAAGCACTAGCAAACAGGCTAGAAGGAGATGTGGAGCAACAATGGGAATTATCAAAACTGCCATCACAGAGGCAACAAGCCTTTGTGTGAAGCAAATAAACAAATCAAAATGAAAGAAAAAGCCACTATGGTTCTCAAAAGAGGTGACTGTGAAAGTCAGGAAGAAAAGATAGCATTCTGAAGTATAAGGAAACACAGAAGGAACAGGACTGAGAGCTGTACCAGTTAAGGCATAAGGAAGCAGGGAGGAAAGTCAGAATAGCAAAGGCCCAAACTGAGGAAAAGATAGCCAACTCAGTTAAGAAGGGATGAAAACCTTTTATAGGTACATCAGAGAGCGTAGAAAGACAAAGGAGGGATAGTGAGGCTGAATAGAATGAGCGGTGGGTGGGCAGAGGGGACAGTGAAAAGCAGGAATACTGAACGAATATTTCTGCTCAGTATTCACAAAGAGGAGGGGAAGTGCCTAATCCAATTAACAGAAGCACTCTTGATAGGGTGGTCGATCCCAGTCCTTTCACAGAAGAAAGGTTCTGCAAGAACTCTAAAACTGAAGGTGGACAAAGCAATGGGTCCTGATGGAATTCACCCCAGAATTCTAAAAGAATTAAGGACGGAACTAATGAAACCACTGGCTACTTTTTTAATAAATCATGGAGGATGGTGTGGTACCCGAGGACTGGAGGAAGGCGGATGTGATTCCCCTTCACAAAAGTGGGACCAAGATAGAGCAGGAAACTACAGACCTGTCAGTCTGACCTCTGTGGTAGGGAAAGTGATGGAGTCACTTCTGAAGGAAAAATATCAAATCAAATCAAATTTATTTAAAAGATGCCCAATCCGAAGGCTCTGGGCGCAGCAAAATCTGTACAGTATGTCATACCGTATACATTACATTACAGTATAATCGCATAAAACTTAATCACCAAAAGCCTGCATAAATAAAAAGGTCTTCAGATGACTCTTAAAGGCATCTATAGTAGGAGCCTCTCTCACTTGACGCAACGAGTTCCAGAAAGCTGGGCAGCAAATCAAATGATCGATCCTGCTGATTTCAACCTTGCTCTCGGAACTTTAAGGAGGCCACCACTAGAGGAGGCGGAGAACCCGGGCAGAGGTGGGCCGGTGACAGGAGATCAGATAGGTAACCAGGGCCCTGTCCATGTAGGGTCTTATAGGTGAGAAAACCCACCTTGAACAATACTGTCCACCTGACAGGCAGCCAGTGCAATTCCACGTAATATGGAGTAATATGACAAAACTCACTTTGTCCGGTCAGAAGCCGGGCAGCAGCTTTGCACTAGCTGCAGTCTGCAAAGAGAAGTTCCAGAGACCCGAGATAGGGGCATTACAGTAGTCAAGACAGAGGTGACTAAGGCATGTATCAAAGTAGGGAGGTCCAGAGCGCGGAACAGAGGGCTTAATCCTGGCGATATTTCTAAGATGGAAAAACAGGAGCGAACCACAGAGGATATCTGAGCCTCCATGGACAGGTTCCTGTCAAAGATCACCAAGATTTCGCACCCATGGAGGCCATCAATGACACAGCTCCTAGCACAATGCTGGTCGCAGAATCAGAGCCCATCCCATCATGAGCTCTGTTCGATTCCACTACCAGTACCTCAGTCTTGTTAGGGTTCAGTCGCAGCCAGCTGGAAGACATCCAGTCATTTATCTCAGCCAGACAGATATTCAGCACATCCACTGCATTTGATGTTCCTGGGGCAAAGGATAGGTATAGTTGAATATCATCCAGCATAGCAATGAAAACTCAAACCATACCTCCTAATGATTCCCCCAGGGCAGCATGTATACTGTGAACAACATTGGGGCCAATACCAAACCCTGAGGGACTCCACGAAAGGAGGCAGGAGTACGGATGAGAAATTACCCATCACAACCCGCTGCCTCCTGTTGAAAATGACTCAAACCATTTGATGACACTACCAGTGAGTCCGCATAACTCCCTCAGGCGGAAAAGCAACACACAATGGTCCACAGTATCAAATGCTGAGGAGAGATCAAGGAGAACAAGAATTGTCTTGTCCCCCGATCTCTAGCCCTGAGAGGTCATTTGCACCTGAACTAATGCAGTTTCAGTGCTATGTCTGGCCAAAAAGCTGACTGAAAGGATCATACAACTCGTGGGTCATGAGATGTTCCCCAACTGAAGTGATACCACCTTCTCAACAACCTTTCCCAAAAATGGAAGATTGGAGATAGGACGGTAATTCCCTAATCTCCGGGTCAGAGAAGCTTTCTTTAAAGGGGTCTCACAGAGCCTCCTTCAAGGCATCTGGAAAGACACCCTGACTCAAGGAGCACCGGACAATCAGGGCAAACACCGGGCCAACAGTGTCAATGCACCTCATCAAAGCGCGTTGGCACGAGTTCAGATTACAAAAGGTATACTTCAAGTTGGCCGCTATCTCAATGACCTCCACGAACCTCCACTGGCCTAAACTCCCCAACCAGAAAGAGTGCTCTCAGAACACAACTGACAACTACTGACAGCAATGATATTACTGGCTGAGAAACCTCCCGCCGGATCACAGACACCCTGTCCGAGAAAAACAAGCAAATTCCTCACAATCCTCATTTGAGGAAATCTTCCAGGCTGAAGACAGAATGGATGAAGAGTCTATCAACAGTCCAGAAGAGTGAGGCTGGTCAGCTTCTCCCAGCAGCAATCTCCGAGACAGAAACATTGCCTTCTTTTGGTTGATTGCCTCCTGATGTGCGCAATAATGTGCACACAGGACCAGTTTATCAGCCCCAGATGGGATTTCCTCCAGCAATGCTCTAATCTCCGCCAGCTTCTTCTTTCCTGAGATCGCCGTCATACCAAAGCCTCAGGTATGAGGTTCTGGGTCATACATCGACAGGTGCGAGGAGTCGATGCGCAGACAGCACCTTATTATAGGTGTCTACCCAGGCATCAACCTCCGACATGCATCACCCACCCTTGATAAATCAACTGCCGCCAAAAACCCTGGGTAAGATCTTTTAACAGGTGGCAGCGAAATATCTCAGAAGGAAGAGTTTATGACAGGAGCACTAAACGTGAACTTCACCATGCAATGATCAGACCAAGCTACTCGATCAATATCAAGATCAACGATCTTGAGTCCCAGTGAACACCAGGTCAATGTGAGCCATCCTGATGAGTAGGCACGACCAGACTGCACCAGCCCCAAAGGACATACTCTGCAGTAACTCATAGGGCACTTTGGACTTCTATCCTCGGCCCAAACATTGAAGTCCCCAAGAAAGATACATCTTGGGGAGATCAATGTTTCGCCCGACAACAAGCTTCAGCCAATTCCTGCAGAACCCCCATCGGACCAGGAGGGTGATAGATGAGGAGGATCCTGCAGCCCATGCGAGTCCTCCTGAACGGCCATACACTCAAATGAACCTGGGTTTCCCACGGGTGCAGGTGAAGTCCAGGTTTGATTTAAAACAAATAGCTACACTGCCTCCCTACGATTTTCTCTGGGGCAGTGCACCACAGTGTATCCTGGGACTGCAGCCTCAAAAACAGGGCCAGCATCATCTCACCCAGGTCTCTGTAATGCATGCCAGGCCGACCAATGAAATAGTTGAGTACCTAGAGGCCAGTGGAGCACAGGACCCAAGGCAGCATGGGTTCACAGCAGAAAGGTCATGTCAGATGAATCTAATAGATTTCTTTGACTGGGTGACCAAAGTAGTAGACCAGGGAGGGGCTGTGGACATGGCCTACCTAGACTTTAGCAAGGCATTTGATACAGTACCACACAAAAGATTAATAGTCAAATTAACCAGCCTGGGAGTGGGACCCAGGGTGGTAGCCTGAGTAAAACATTGGCTGGACAACAGGACACAGAAGGTAATTGTAAATGGAGTCCACTCTGAAGAAAGGGGTTACTAGTGGGGTACCGCGGGGTTCAGTATTGGGTCCAGTCCTTTTAATGTCTTCATCAGTGACATTGCAGAGGGACTGGAAGAGAAATATGTCTTTTTGCAGATGACACAAGATCTGTAACAGGGTTGATACACAAGGAGGCGTGGAAAGGATGAAAAGGACTTGTAAAGGTTGGAGGAATGGTCAGAAGTATGGCAGCTAGGATTCAAAGCAAAGAAGTGCAAAATAATGCACCTGGGAAACAAGAACCAGGGAAGAATACACAATGGGTGGGAGGTAGTAACAACAACAAAAGGAAAGAGACCTGGGGGTAATCATATCAGATGACCTTAAGATTAGCAAGCAATGTGAGAAGGCAGTAGGGAGGGCTGGGG
Organism: Neoceratodus forsteri; assembly: GCA_016271365.2. Taxonomy (NCBI): domain Eukaryota; kingdom Metazoa; phylum Chordata; order Ceratodontiformes; family Ceratodontidae; genus Neoceratodus; species Neoceratodus forsteri. Next base: position 426,023,307 of record CM057451.1, read on the forward strand.
GTATACTGGGATGTATGGGAGAGGCATCATCAGCAGAAAACAGGAAGTTGTTATCCCTCTGTACAGACAGTTGGTGAGACCCCATCTGGAGTACTGTTGTCCAGTTCTGGAGACCCCATCTCCATAAGGACATAGACAGGATAGAGGCAGTCAGAGGAGGGCAACTAAAAGTGGTGCAGGGTCTGCAAGAGAAGCCGTATGAGGAGAGAGACTAAAGGAGCTTAATATGTATACCTTTGAGGAAAGAAGGAGGGGACATGATAGAAACTTTTACGTACCTCAGTGGAACCAACAAAGTCCAAGAGGTAGCATCTTTCAGAAAAGAGACTTGCAAGAACAAGGGACACAATTTAAAGATAGAAGGTGGGCAGTTCAGGGGCAATGTGAGGAAGTATTATTTCACAGAGAGGGTAGTGGATGCATGGAACAGCCTTCCTGAGGAGGTTGTGGGGTCTAAAACTGTGGGAGAATTCAAGAATACATGGGACAGACATAAAGGCAATTCTTGTGGGAGTAGGAAGAAATAGGCTGTTGGTTAACTAGGATCTGCGGCCTATCCTGTAGGTAGAAATGGGCAGATTAGATGGGCCTAGCGGTCCTTATCTGCCATCAAAGTCTATGTTTCTATGTATACAGGCATGATGCTGCACTACCTCTCTTTCTATATAGATGATCTGTGCACCAGCAATACCTATTTTAACCTTCAAATTATATATGATGGTACTGCATTGATGGCATTGGCGGGTGTGATCCATTAAGAGGGCTGTGAACCATACACCAGTCAGTAATGGCAGCTATTGGTCTAGGGATGGCCACTTCAGAGCCTAGTCTGCAGTGGTGTCCAGAGAAAGTATAAGTGGACAGACCACCTGGCTGGGCAGACCGTGTATACACGATAACATTCTGTCACTGCAGTGTTGGATACAGGCACTCAAAGGTTGGGAAATGAGGCACACTGGTTTTAATATTGTGGGACAAATCAAAGACAAGTTCAGAAAACTGGAAGCTAGTTACTTAACAGCACTCTGCCCTTGATCACAGCATGCACACTAGCTGAATGTCCTAACAATTGAGTGATAATGACTCACATTGAGTCTTTTGTTGGATCCCCTCTTAAACTGCTAGATAATTGCAGCTGTAAATGAGCTGTTAATCACACAGACCACCTGGAACACTGAGGAGATTAGCAAAGGACTACAGCCTGCTAAAGTAGGGACTTTTCAACTTCATTAACAGCCATGAAAAACCTGCACTAGTCAAGACGAACAAGTAGAGGGTTAGCTGCTAGCCCTGGCCAATTTGCACTAGGTTCAGGGCTAGTAAAACAATGTTGAGGTTGAACCCTGATCATTTCTGAGATCTTAGCGCTATCAGTCCCTAAGAGACTGCGTTGTTTGGAGATTGTTCAGATGCATCTAGCCTGCTGCCCAAATGGTCCATTGCAGGAGCATTAAGATGTTATGTAGCTAATCATATAATGTGCTGATATTGACTTACACCTATGGTTTAGTTTCTGCCCTTTTGGGTTGCCAGCCAAAGTTGAATTGTCGCTTCATTGGAAGGAGGCCCTAGAGCTTACTTTGTCTGAGTTTATGCCAGGAAATAACCTATTTCTGACTTTGCGGTTTCGTTCTGAGAATAAAAGTGTTTAATATCTGAATGTATTGGATGATACTTTGCTTATATTAAAGTAACTTCTTTGGTATTTAAATGTGCTGGATGTGACTTCATCTGATGAGTAAGAATGTTTGATAAAAGTATTGCTATCTAACTAGACCAGATGTGACTTGATTTATATTGTGCTGAATGTTCAGGATGTGAAATCCAAGATCTAGCCAAGCTGCTTATCCTGGAATATTCAGTTTCTGTGATACATGAGGCAATCCCTGCCTATCTGTGACCAGCAGGGCCAAGCCTGCTTCTCTGCAAAATGCAGGGCAATCCCGACCCTCGTCTTCTTGAGGATCTACAGTTATTGTAGGAGTACAGTTTTCTAAGTTTGACTCTTCCCTTCAAATCAAAAGCCAGCCAACTTGACCAGCTGCAGCTTCCACCAGGCCTGCAATATACATGACTTTGGTATCTGGTGCCAGTGTGTAATGTGAGATTGCAGGGTTTCATCCTGTTCTGGGACTGGTACAGTGTAAGTAAAATAATTGTTTATGTAACATCTGATTTTATCTAGCAACTTCGATAGCCAGGGCTCTGGGTATCAATGTCAAATGGAGTATGTGATTGCCTTTTCTATTAGTAATGTAGCCACCTAGCTAGAGGGTTCACAGCAAAAGCTAATTAAACCTTTGTACATATAAATAGCCAATCAGCATAACTTCTATTCCATTTCCCATTCTTAACTCATATGATCCTAAATAAATCTGTTATTACTGTTTTGAAAAGCATCCTCTCACGTGTGAGCATATTATTAGAGCACATCATTAAATGTAAAATGTTGAAATGTGGGGAGATATCTATTGGGGCATGTCTGGGTAAGGTAAATGGTACTTGTGGGTGGTAGAACATCTCAAGGGTTATACCTGTTTATAGCTAGTACGTAAAGCACACTCTAGTGGAGGCACTGTGCAAAGGTTTAAAAAGTGTTATCAGTTAAGACCAAACCCCATATCCTATTGTACATAGCAGTAGTAGGTAGGGGTGTAACACTAGGGATAGATGCCACCTAGGGTTACACAAAGAATAAGGAACATAACATATTGTGAATGATTGATTAGTACAAAGAGGTTTAGATAATAATTTAAGAGTGTACAGAGTAATATCAAATAAATATACTGTATATACAGACACAGTCACAGTAGGCTGGAGGTTATTTAAATACAGAAAAAAACATCTTCCATTAGATCTGACAGAATCACAGAAGTTTTGCAAGCTCAGTCTGATCATTTATCCTAGGCCATTGTAGCACCCTCAATTGCTAAATCCAGAGCCTTCCTTTAATCCAAAACTTTTCCATATCCCACCCCTTGGACTTACTGTAAACAGACTCTGTCAATACCAGTTAAGGTGGGACTGTTTGCATCCCACTGCCAGCTTCTTTTTATGTTGGCCAGGGCATATTTTTGGTGTTACAGTATTTTCATACCAAGAGACTACTTAACATGCTAGTATTTGTCACTGCACTATACAATTTGCAGTGATTGCAATGTTTATAACCAGTGTTTTCATGGAGGAAAACCACCACTTGTTTTTCTTCTTGGGTTGTACACTGTGTACAACTGGTGCCTAGTATTCCAAGCTCTGTGATAGGCAATACAGGGTAACTCAATGGCAACATCTCTTGGAAACAAGTGCAATTTTAGCAGAACCAGAACTGAGCTCACATACACCTGACAAAAGCGCTAACAGCCCTATTCAACAAATTCGCTGGAATGCGAAGTGGTTCCGAGGATTAGAAGAGGCCAATGAAGTTCCTTTCCACAAAAGTGGGAGCACAGAGCAAGCTGGAAACTCAAGACAATCAGCCTGAACTCAGTGGTGGGGAAATTAATGGAATCACTGCTAAAGGAAAGGATTGTCATGTATCTTGAATCCAGTGGAGCACAGGATCTGAGGCAGCATGGATTCACAGCTCAAAGTCTTGTCCAACTAATCTGGTAGATTTCTTTGACTGGGTGACGAGGAATTGGATTAGGGACAGGTGGTGGATGTAGCCTACCTTACCTGGATTTCAGCAAGGCCTCTGATAGCATTGCACATAGGAGGCTTGTAAACACTCTGAGCAGCCTGGGAGTGGGTCTCAAGCTAGTAAACTGGGTAAGAAACTGGTTAAAGGATAGAATTCAGAAGGTTGTAGTAAACAAGTTCAATCCAAGGAAAGGAGGGTGACCTGTAAGGTGCCACAAGGATCAGTTCTGGGGCCAGTCCTCTTTAATGTCTTCACAAGTGACATTGCAGAAGGGCTGGAAGGAAGGTATTCCTCTTTGCAGATGATGCTAAGATCTGCAAAGGGTGGACACTCAGGGGTATGTGCAAAAATGAAGAGGAATCTAAAAAGCTTGAGGCGGTCAAGACTAGGCAGCTGAGTTTCAAAGCAAAAAGTACAAAATCATGCACTTGAGCCACAGAAACCCAGGGAGGAGTACATTATGGGGAGGTGCTGATGAACCACCAAACATGAAAGGGACCTGGGGTAATCATCTCTGATGAAGTAAAGTTGGCCAACCAATGTGAAAAGACTGTGTGGAAAAGACAGTTGGATGCTGGGTGCACAGGAAGAGGTTTCACCAGCAGAAAAAAGGATGTGGTACTATCGTTGTACAAATCATTGGTGAGCCTCATTTGAGTCCTGTGTCCAGTTCTGGAAGCCACATCTCCTGAAGAACATAGACAGAGTTGAGCTGGTTCAGAAGGGCAGCCAAAATGGTGCAGGGACTGCACCTAAATTCATATAAGGAGAGACTGGAGGACCTAAACATGTATATCCTAGAAGAGAGGGGACATGATAGAGACTTTCAAATACCTCAAGGGCATAAATGAGGTATAACGTAGTAACATCTTTCAGAGAAGGATATGCTCAAGAACAAGGGGTCATGATATGAGGCTGGAGGGTAGACTCAGGGTTAACGTGAGGAAGTATTTTTCATGGAAAGAGTGGTGGATGATTGGAACAGTCTTTCAGAGGAGGTAGTGGGAGCAAAGACAGTGGTGGAATTCAAGAATGTGTGGGATGGACATAAGGGAACTCTAGCAATAGGAAAGAGAAGGTAAGTCATAGACCAAGTAGGGTCTGCGGTATTGCAATAGGTAGGAAGACTGGCAGACAAGGTGGGCCATGTGGTCCTTATTTATCATCAGTTTCTATTTTCTATGATGCTTTAAATCCTACAGACTCTGGGACCTTTAACATATAATGTCATCAATTTGTCTACTATCTGTCTTACTGAAATTGAGAGGCAAGCTACAATATGTGCAAGGGACTGAATTTTGTTCCATCCACCCATATTAATACATTTGAAACATGCTTGGACCTTAAAAGATTTGTGAGACTGCTAAATTTGAGATGTTGTTTCTATCAGGATAATGAATAATATTAAAGTTGGCAACTATCCACAGGGTAATAGATTGTTTCCTTGTGGATATTGAATGTTAATTCAATGAGTCTTCTGCTTATAACAGTGGATTGATGGTGCCATGTTTTGTTATAAACTGGTTGTAATAGTGTTTCAATTGTCTTACACACATTCTCACATTTTCTTAGCACTTTTTGTACATATAAGTACACTGCAGAAGGGCTATTCACCTAGGCGAAGTACCTTGGAAGTAGGGAGCAAATGTCAGTTTCTGTGGGTTACCTCCTTGTGCTGTACTGTTCCCACTTCACATGTTTGTTAACAAAAAGTATATTGTGAACACTGAGAAGCAGTGTCAGGAACTCTTTGTGTGTACTGAGTGTTGAGTCCTCACCAGTAACTATGGACTGTGAGGACCTAAGAGAATGGATGCTGTGGGCAGTAACCCTTAGCCTGCTTTAAGGTCTATACTTTACTTACAGTGTGTAAACTATCTGATTACCAGGATAATGCTGATCTACTATGCCAACTGAGATCACAGATCAAAGACCTCTTTCTAATCCTGCTGACTCACAAAGAGAACCTTCTCAATTACTCTCAATCATTGTCCCAGCATGGCTAGAATTCAGTTCTTAACAATATGGAGATTTACATGCTAACACATCTGTTTATTTCTTGATTTATTGAGTTATTTATTTAAAACATTTTTTATATTTTTACCAGGATAGAAATGCTGAGCTGATAATAGCTCATTTCTAGATTCGTCCTGTGGGGAGGAGGAATAGAAAATATTACAAAGGAGAAAAAATAAATCGTAGTTAACAGGTTTACAAAATAATAGTCAATACAAGCAATACAGTTCATCAAAGGAGCATACTCATAAACATTGCAAGACAACATAGTACACAAGGTGCGTGCAGTAGACAAAATTTTATTTGAGGAAAATTACCGAACCAGACAAAATAGGGGTGGTAATATAACCAGGACAATACATGGATTGGGAACAGTGATCAATTAGACAGTTCCTTACTCCTTTCTCAAGGCTTCAACTTACTCATGGATTTCTCTTTGGGTTCTTGACTACGGTATTCTAATCTATTCTTCTACCAATGAAAATACCTTTCCAAATTAAAAGTAACCTATAACAATATTCTTAGATTTGTTACAGGTCTCCCTTTAGGACTCACAATTGTGATGTATTACATTGGCCACACTTTCTTCTCTTGAAACTAGAATAAAGATTAAACTATGCACTTTATTTTTAAAAGTCACTAGAGGTCTTCTTCTATTTCTTTATACTCCATGTTTCCCAAAGCTACTAATCCTCAGGGAACCAGATCCCAAGATAAAGATACATTTCTGTTTGTGATTCCCAGGGTAAAAAGCCCATGCTAAGAAATCATTTACATTTAGAGCAGTTTTATTTTTCAATTCCATTCCACATCTATCAGTATATCTTCTTCACTTTCCTCATTCAAATTTAGACTAAAGACATGGTAAGAAAGTATGATCCCAGTTGTTATTCAGCAGTGTTTCAAGGAATTAACTTCAGAGTGTTTTATATAAGTATTTGTCTTGTACTGTGTTTATTGTTTCACTAAATGTGTGAATGTTTTGTACTACTTGCTACTTGTGAAAATGGCAATCACACTCATCAAGTTATCAAATATAAAAAATAAAATAAATGAAATGAATGGATTAAAGGTTCAGTTAAGATAAGAGGTTACAGGTGGAAGTACATAAGTCATAAAAGAGGCTAAAAGATTAGAGGCAGGGAGTAAATCAGGTTGACATGGGAAGAGACAATGAGAGTTTAATCATAAACATTGCAAGGCAAAACAATATGCAAAAGGTGCATCACGGTAGATAAAAAAAATTAGTCTGGATAAGATAGAGAAAATTATCCCAACCAGATATAATGGTGGTGGCAATATAACCAGGGCAATATGCTGTGAGGCAATTAAGGTAAGGGTCATGTACAGTAGCAAGTGAAAGTAGAAAAGTCATGAAGAAGAGACTTAAAGGAGTAGAGGCTGAGACTAAACTGGATAAACAGATGAAAAGAGGACCAGAGTTTATCAAAGCAATATAAGAAGGAGCTTTAGCAGCAGTAGATTTACTGGAAGGAATAGAAAGGAATAGTAAACACTGCTATGAGGAAGGTAGAAGGAGGAAGGAAAGTTTAAATGATGCAGGTAAAGTAGTAAGGAAGGCAACAAAGCCAGAATGGGATATAGAAAGAGGCACATTAGGAAAGGCCTGGCATCAAGGGAGGAGGTAGAGGGTAGAGTAGAGAGAGCAGTGGTAGGCACAATGGGGCAGTCCAAGGCAAAATGACAAAAGGAGTGAAGAGCAGGTCCAGTTTGGCAAGGTGGATTTTGGTGCACACTGTTGGCTACAGATATGTCATCATAGCCAAAATTGGAGAATATCACCTTCAGTAAAATCTCATGGAAGGCAGGAAGCAGGATACTCACTTTGTTCCTGTAAAGTGTACCAAGTTTGGAGTGGAGCTTAAGGTGGATGGTATCACTGTGTACATAGAAATCAAGACCCCTGTCCAGCCAGACCCCAAAGGTACTTAATAGAAGAGACCTCCTCAATCACAGAACCATCAAGGGTATGGAATCCACCATTTCTGCTCTGTCAGCAGCCCAATGCAAGTGGGTTAGCTAGCAGCACTAGTAGTATGACTGCATGCAACCTGCCTAGTGTTGGCAGCTGACCAGCTTAGTGTTAGGCTGCCAACAAAGTAGAAACAGCAGTTACATGCATAACATGTAAATAGACACAATGTCATGGAGGTAGGTAATGTCACACCTTGAAAAAGCCATGCTTGACCACATTACACCCTTTTCACATGTTCCAAACCCTTTAAAACCTTGCCACACCAGCTGCTTCTTTTGTACTCCATTTTCACCCTGCCTCTGCCTCCTTATCTCTTTCTGTTTTTTATTTACTTCCCCCTCTTTGTATCAGCATCTGCTCACCTTTAGTATTTACTTTTTATGATTATTAGCTATTGCATGTAACAAGAAGTAGTGTGTAAAAGTTGCCCAAGTTTGCTTTGTAGGTCAATTTGTGAATTCACCTAAATTCATGAGAGTTAATCTGCCAGTAACATTCCCATTTTCAGAATAATAATAAAATTGTGAATAGTAGATTTGATAATGCAGCTAAAGTGGGGCCCACAGGCGAAGTTTGTAGTGTACCACAGGATTGGAGGTCACATGGTACTGAAATCAGAAGTTTGCCATGTAGAGGCTATACTGTATATCAGTTTATATTCACTCCTTTATATTTAGTGCTCCAAGCACACCCCACATATTCACTTCCTCTTATTTTCACTGGTGGAACACTGGTACTGCTATATATAGTGATCTAGCTAATATTCACTGTCTTTTTATTTCACTCTAACATGGAACCAGTGACTATACTGAAAATAAAATGGCAGTGAATATTCCTATTCTCACAGTAGTCAGTGCAGTCATATGAAGAGAGTTAGAGAGAAGTCTGATCATAAAAGCTTTAAAAGTGCTCAGACATGAAGTATGTAGAATCAAAGTGCTCAGAAAAAAATATCTAGAGTTCAAGTTTATGTCATCAGAAAACTCCATTGAGCACGCTCATTTACAAGGAGGTCCTGCATAGGACAATGAAGTATATCAGATACAAAATACATAGAATTAATAAAACAATACACATTACAGAAAACATGCTGGTATACAAGTAGACAACTTATCATGGAGCATTACAAGCCCATATCTTTGTCAGACATACATAGTTTGGGTTGTAGTCAGTTGTTGGGGGAAGGAGGGAAGGGGGTATGTAAGTATTAATTGTTGGGTAGTAGTGCCCTAGTAGACAGATATCTTAGTTAGTGTGCCTTTGGCAAGTGTCCTTGAGGATTTACCAATTAATGATTTCAAAAAGTTGAAAGAGACTAGATTTGAAAGCTTAAGGGAGGACTGCATATGGTTCCACATGAATGGGATAGAGTAGCTAGTATCAGCGTTGCTGAAATGGGTGCAGAATTTTGGCACATCTAGTAAGATAATGGAGTTTTCTTCTAAAGGGAGTAGCAGCTATGGAAGCAGTGGAATAAGGTCAATATATAACAGGGAGTTTATTTAGCAGTGATTTATAGACCCATGTACAACTATGGATCATCCTTCTGGTGGGTAGAGACATCTGACAAACTGCTTTATGAAGGTCACAGTGGTGGGTTCTGGATGGGGCACATGTAATGAAACAAATGACTTAATAGAACAGCATATCCAACTTGTACAGATAGGATGCTGTGCAGTTGTTGTATATTATGTCTGCTTAATCGATAAGGGGAGAAGTTAGCTTGAACAAGCCTTTTCTTTATGTCAGTGGGAATAGAGATTTATTCCTATGAAAAAAAAAACTAATCTAATTTTTGGTTTCTTAGTAAGAGATTTGATGTGCACCGTGAAAGAAAGGTTATTGTCTAGCCAAAGTTCTAGGCATTTGAATTTGTCTACCGCCTCAAGAGTATCCCCTAACAAAGTTGTAGTGAGTGTGAAGAGTGCCAAGTTTGAGAAGTGTGACTGAGGGTGCAGGGCAAGAAAATTTTTGTTTCATTTAATAGTAGTTTAAATCTTATTAGGTTGTGCTGAAGCTGATTAAAGTCAGATTGAAGTTTGATACCAATCTCTGACAGGGATGGTTTCGAAATGTAGAGGACAGAGTCATCTGCAAAGAAGTGCAGTTCGACTTTGTGGTTGTTATCACTAGAAAGTTAATGAAGATAGAAAATAGAAGGGGCCTAGGTTGGATCCTGGGTACTCATCTTTTTGCAATTGAATGTACTTTATCGATTATATTCAAGGTGCAAACAAAAAGCATACACCCACTCAAACAATGAATATCAGCACCTTAAAATCAAAATTGCTAATAACCACAATTAAAATCCCCTCCACATACCCCTTCAATACCCACTCCCCATGGTTCCACCTCTGCATCTCAGTAGCATGCAGAACTGATCCCAACACTGTACCAAACTGGAAAGAGTTAACCTGACAGGTTCCAGAAAATTATACACCAAGGAGGGATAAACAGAACCTAAAAGGCTTTAACTCTGGAGCAGACTGTAAAGAGGCCCAGCAATCCTGAAACTTAGGCCACTTATCATTGGCCAAGGCCACCATCCATTCAACACTGAGTACAGTTAAGAATTCTTGGAACCATTCAGAAGAGGAAGGTGACCATTCTTCTCCAATGTCTCAAAATGATAAGTTTAGAAACTATGGAAATTAAAGCCCTCAGGCCTTCCACTTTTCAATTGGATTCGCAAATAGTCCCCAGGAGGCAGACTTCAGCCATACAAAATTTGGATATATCAAAAATGAAGACATTCTCTCAAAAACAAAGGCCAAAATGATCTACTCTTAGGGCAGGACCAGGTTTGTGCATTAAAGTGCCATCTTTGGCATTACAGGACTCTAAAGTAGGGAAGATGTCTTACCCATACGATGTAACATAACAGGCATATAATATAGATTTTGCAGTATATTAAATTGGAGCAGCCTTAGCCTGTCTTGTTTTATATATCTATAAATGTCAGACCAGACCATTTGCCAGTTGGCAACAGGTTGAGTTATATTTAGAATGTTTTTCCAATAATAGGCCTCTGACGAATAGTTGTCCCAAGCAAGGTGACATATCTCCTTATAAATGTTAAAATTGGTCTTCCTTTGAGAGATAATGAATTCAACTTTCAAAAACTGCCCACTGAGGCACTCCAAGGAGGAGTTCCAAGAAATAAGAGATACAATGCCTGATCTGTAAGACCTTAAAAAGTCCGAGAATTAATTGAAAATTTCCATTATTTCGCCATCAACAAAATCTGTCCCCAAGCAAACATCACGTAGGGCAGTGGTTGCTGGACCTTTCCACATGCCCTGGCATATTAGAAGCCTGGAAATATACAATTTAAAATTGTTGCATAATGGTTGAGACAAATCTTTGATATAAGGTAAGAAACTCTACAAAATTGAGAATAAGCCATAATGTCCCATCTTAAGAGGGTCTCCCATAACTTTCTAGGTAATAAAACACTCTGCATATAAAGTAGGGAAGGTAGGAAAATTTTGCTTGCCAGCTAGGGTCTGCGTGAGTTAGCCAGCTCAGGAGAGAATCCCACTGCCGATTATCAGATAACCACTGAACATACCTTACATCATGGAATTGCCAGGTATAGTAATGCATGTCAGAAGTTGTAGCCTCCAACCATGCAGCCTACATAGTTTCACATATGCTCTCCTGGGGTCTTCCCTAGCCTAACAAGTTGAGCAGATCTCATACAATTTATTAAACCAACTTTTGGGTAAGAAATATTAATCACATTAAGAGGGTAGAATAATCTTGGTAAAACCTCCATTTTATTTATTTATTTATTTATGAAGTTTGATGACTGGGTAGGCCCACTGAGCCCCGAAGGTCCCTTTTCACAGGTGACCCAGAGAGACATTATATGGAGAAGTTCAGGCAGAGAAGAGGTTACAGAGTATATACAGGTAAGTTATAGGTTACATTTTAATTATATTTACCCTCTTCCAGAGGGGACAAAGGTAACTGATGCCACCTAGTAAGGTCATCTTCTAAATTTTCCACCAGTGGGTTCAGATTAAGTTGCAACATGTCCTAGATATTTTTAATACCCAGATATGACAGAGACTTAGTATCCCACTGCATCCCCAGATTAAGTACATCCCTTTAACACACAATGGGGAGTGTGGGTTCACTATGGTCTTAGTCCTATTTAATTTGTACTCTGAAAAAGAACTAAACAGATCTATAATAATCAGCACTGCTTCAAGGGAAGATTTTCATTTTGACAAATGGAACAAAATGTCATCAGCAAACACTGACAGCTTATATTCACACCTATAACAGAGATCTCCACCCTCGTCAGCCTGATTAATCCTGCAGACCAGTGGCTCTATATACAGAATAAATAAAAGTGGGGACAAGGGACACCCTGCTGAGTTTCACTGGCCAACTTGAACAGATCTGACAATTCGTTGTTGCACAAAATTCTAGCTGCTGGACACTGATGTAACACTCTAATCCTACTAACAATGTCCGGGGAAGCCATACCTGTGAAGGACTTCAAACAAATAAGGCCATGTCACCTATCAAAAGCTTTCTCTGCATCCAGGAAACCAAGTATGGCATCAATGTCTTGGTTCCTGGGTGCAGAGAAAAGTAAAATAATTTACAGAAATGGTCACCTGGAATGTAGCTAGCTGAGTGCTCAGGACCTAACAATGGTGTCAAAACGTTGGCCATATGAGAGGCTAAGATTTTAGCATAGATCTTAACATCTGTATTCAACAATGATATAGTATGATAATTTTCAACTAAGGTTGGGTCTTTCCAGGTTTTGGAAGAAGGACTATTATGGTTTCAAACAGCAATTGTTCAAATCCTGCTTCGTTCACACCTCCTCTCCTACTTCTCTATAACTGTCCCTAATCCCCCGTAATCTGCTCTGTCCCCTGACAAAGGACCCTGTCCTGCCTAGTCCCTCCCTATTACACCCTATCCTGACAACCCCCATTTTGCTCCTTCCCCATTTGACAATGGACCCGCCTCACCTAATCTCAACCTCCTACTCCTATTAAACCCCATGTCTCCTGTATCTCAAAAACTTAAGAACTATTCCACCAACTTTTATACTGTGTTGTAAATACCAAACTTTTCTCAATTGTATATATCACGTCTCTTGTATTCTTTTGTTACCTCATGTTTTCCTGTCCAATGATCCTTTGCACCTACTGTTACTTGTATGACTGTATGTTGTTTGATGACGGGAGCCTTTGATCAAAGGATTGTAATTCTGATACCTTCAATAAATAAATAAATAAAATATAATTGGAGAAGAACTCCATACATTAAATAAGGAAGTTAGCAAGGAGCAATTCATTTTATAAGTTTTGTGAAAAGGAAGGAACCCATCGAGTCCCAAAGCCTTGTCCACAGGAAGAGAGCCAATGGCCAACTCCACTTCAGACTCAGTTATTGGGCCTTTCAGTAAGCCCTGCTGGTCATTAGTTAATTTAGGAGAATGACACTCTTCAAAATCTCTTCCACACTTTTCAATTGAGAATGGTCCATGGGTGAAACAAGTACAGTTTCTGATAATACCCTTAAAATAGAGGCCATCTTCTTAGCCTCACAAGTGAGGAAATTAGTTGACGGATCCTCACCACCACAACCTATTGTGACTCCTTTTGTTGCTTTAAGGAGAGGGTCAAAGTCTACCTGCATTCTGCCCTGCCCAATATAGGTGGCTTTAATTTGGGAGGAGGATCTACGATCTTCCCTAGTAGTTGAGCTGAATATTTAGACTGCAACTGCACTAACTCCAACCTGTCAGCCTCAGGAGGCTCCTGATACACTGATCAAGGCAATGTATCTGGTGAAGCCATTCATCGGCCTGCACTTTTGTTTCTTTTTCAGACAGTGGCCAACCTAATAAACTCCCCCTCCAAACACTTTTAAGAGCAGCCCACAATGTATCCAAAGCTTTAACAGAATTTAGGTTCAATTGGATTGATTCTTGTAGGAAGGTCTTAAAATGGGCTATTAAAGCCTGATCTCTCAAAAGTAAAGTATTTAGTGACCAGGTGTGTGGTTGAAGGGTGACATGGGGAACATACAACATTAATTCTGGAGGTGAGGCCAGATGTACCCTAGCATGCATCTTGCTGTCCAATATATACGGTAACAGCTGTTGACTAAACAAAAAGAAATCAATCCTTGAATACACACCATGTGCCACTGAATAAAATGTATAGTCTTTGGTGGAGGAATTAAGCAGGGGCTTGGGTAAACAAAATCAAAATGATCCACAAATTCCCTCATGGACCTTTGTGCTGGGATAAACCAGCTCTCACTCTATATGTTCTATCCAGATGTTTGGAAAAGTTAAATTCCAATCACCCCAAATAACAGGTTGAGGTGGCTGAAGGGAGCCATAGCTGAAGCCAACTGTGGAAAAAATTAGGTTAGTCCATGTTAAGACCTAGATCCCAACGAGCACCAGCTAAAATTCCTACCTTACCATGAAATAAAATATATCTTCCTCAGGGTCTTTTGTTTCTGCTGTGACACCTAGGAAGAGCTTTGGCAATTAAGATTGCCACCCCACACATCTTGGACAATTATCTGCCTCTATGTCTTTACCCACCCATAGCTTGCTAAGAGTACCGACCTGCAAATCTGGAAGGTGTGTTTCTTGCATGAACACAATATTGGGAGGATATTTACTTAAGTGCTTCAATATCAACTATTTCTTCTTATTAGCCCTCCTTCTCTGATATTCCAAATAATAATTATAATATGACCTATCATATCCATTACTGGATTGGGAAACCTGATGTACAACTAAGCAGAGATGCAGGAGTGGAATCCCCCAAAAGCCCTCCTACCTACCCCACCCCCTCTAACCTCCCCTATATAAAAGCATAAGCAGTGTATAAAACCCCAAAGTCCAAAAAGCCATACACCCCTCCAAATGTTAAGGTCCATGATGGTCCTAGGAGAGCTTCACCAAAATCTCCAGCAATAAATGTTATGATGAGTTTCACTGATCTTTCTCAGCCTGAGAACTTCTCAGGCCCACATCCCCAAGCCCAGCCAGAATCATACTCGAGTAATACAATGCTAACACAGCACTTCTGTGTTCTCTGAGGTCCCTCTTCCTACCTCACCAGAAAATATACAGTGATCTTAAAATGGCAGAAAATGCTCAGCTAACAAAGCCAAGAAAAGAGAAAGAGCAGGGCTGAGACATCATTTTAAATAGAAATATATAAACTTGGATAACTTCAACCTCAGTGAATTAACTTTAATATCAACAAAGAAAAAAAACAGGAAAAACTATTTTTGGCTCCAAATAGTAAAAGTGTTAAGTCCTAAAGTGTTTCCACAGCAGTTAAGTAAAAGAAAACAGTGAAACATATTAACATAGGAGAGGAATGACTGTAACAGTCCCTTGGCAAGCATAACACATGGAGGGCAAGATATTCAAAACTGTGCTCCAGGGCCAAATTAGCACTGCCAGTGGGCAAACCTAGCCTGGAGCAAAATGCAAGCTACTGTATATTCAAAAGTAATAGCCCAGAGCAAATCCAACTCTAATAGCAAGCAAAGGAAGCTGGCAACAGGGCCAGGAGCAGGGCAAAATAGCCCAGGAATAAGACAGCACTGAATATAGCAACAGGAAAGTGCACACTGCCACTGCAGCTCATTAGATCCTGGAGAAACCAATTTTGCAGCCGCAGACCATTGTATGTGATTGCACAGACAAGATAATCTACTGCAAACAACAATGTAGGCTACATGCTACAGAACTGTGCAATGCCAAAGTGAGGTTTGTCCGGCTAACCTGATTGCATAGTTCTAACACATTAGCCTGGTGGTACACTGGTTAGCCGAGAAAATGGGAGCTATATTCACAGCTCCCATGCAAATAAACCTACTTAGGTAATCTGTGGGCAAACAGGTACATATGCATCTCATTTACTGCTGCTTAGCACATGTTACCATACGGTTTGCCTGGTGCTACTGCATGGAGCGCACAGCACCACCGTTTGGTTGGAATGGAAGTACAGGCTGGATGCTGTAGGTCAAGTCATGCCCCAGCTTCTCCTGTTGGTCGGAATGGAAGAACAGGCTGGATGCTGCAGCATATGGGTGCTGGCAGGCACAAGTGGTGCATACATCTGACCCCTGCAGCACTGCAAACAGCCCAGAACAGTAGATAGAGACATGTCCATCAACATACAGACATAGATATGTAGCCATGTGTATACATATATGGATATATATATATATATATATATATATGGATTATATATATCTATCTATCTATCTATATCTATAAATATATATATTATATGTATATATACATTCTATGCAAAAACTTTGTTACTGCATCAGTTAGGGTTATTCTGTAGTGAAAAAGGTGAGAAATTCAACATTAGGTTTCCACCCTAGCTCCACTCATCAATAAAATAGAAAATGATTTCCAATTCCTCATGTTTACCCCCCCACCCAGCCGAGCCTTACCACAGCACTCTCCTCACCCTTCCCCAGCCAGTGACTGGCATGCCGATTGTCTGTATTATGAGCATTAAGGCAAAGCAGCTCTTTGAAAATATTTCTGAGCACCTCTTTGCATTAGCGATCATAATGCACTCAGTCGGTGGCTGGCTGTGGAGGTGAGAGGTGGGCTGTGCCAGTTGCCATCTGGGAAAGGGTGGGGCGCTGGGTGGGCTGGCATGGCTGGGTGGGGAGGTGGTGGGCACTAGACTACCAGGAAATTGGAAATCCAAATCTACTGTATTATGATGGGAGGGTGCTAGACTACCAGCGATAATTAATGCAATATTTTTTTATTCAGATGGGGAAGAATGAAGCCACCTGAGCAAAACCTGCCCTCACTTAAGTTTATAGGGCACTGCTGGGCTGAGAAAAGCTATTTTAAATCTGGCCATCTCGTCCTCACTCACGATCAAAGAATCTCGTGATCAAAGAATTTGCAGGCTTGCGAACAAAGAAATAGCATGCTTATAACCAAAGAGTAAAAATGGTGAAATGTTTTTTTCACCAATTGAAGTGAACCAATGGCATGCCTCGATAGGGCAAAGCCCCTGATCAAAACCCACCCTCATTTGTATCCCTAGCCTACCCCTGAGCTGAAATATTTGTGAAAATATGTTGCGATGCAAGATTGCATCAAAGAATCTCTGATCAAAGAATTTGTGCGTCCATCAAAGATCTACGCAGCCATGAACAAATATTCTAAATGCTCAGAACTCTATTGTTAGACAGATTTCGATCAAACCAAAGGCATGGCTCAATAGATCAGGGTCCCCTGAATAAAACCCATCCAAGTTTTACTTCAGAAGTGCCGAGATATTTGTGTTTTTCCGATCGGAAAATCAAAAGATGGCGCCCTCGTGATCAAAGAATTTTAAAACCTTGGGGACAAAGATTCTTGAACCACGAGGCTGCAAATTCTTCAATCGCCAAGCGGGACGAGATGGCCAGAACCCCATTCTTTGTTTGCAAAACATACATATAAATTTTCCCATTGACTTATAAAGGAACTTAAAAGTACATAACTTTGGAATGCCTTAATATTTTCACCAAATGAAAGCGCCATGTTCAGACAACAAAGCTCTTTCAAATGAGCCACTTTGCAGTGGCACACACCACTAACTGACCATACAGACCACTCCAATATCCGAAACTGCTTCCAAAAACAGATAATTTGCATTTCTCAGTGTTCTCATATGCAAACACCATAAGTCTGACCAAAATGCAATTTGGCAAATCAAGAGAGCTACCATGCCCCACTGCACATTCCAAATGTCAGGCAAATCTGTTAAACGGGTCCAAAGTTATTAACGCCCAAACTTTTGATTTTAGTATGTAAGTGACAGCTAAACCTTAACTATAGTGGCTAATCACACACTATAATAATGTATATATATATACACATACATATATATGTACTACCTGCATCCAAATGTGTACTGGGAGACAGTCCACCCCACAACAACAGTGGCACCCCACAATTAGCATTGCAATAACAGTGGGGTGTGTCACGGCTACATTTATTTATTCTGAGATTTACCAGAAAGCATACTGAGCTAAAAGCTCAATTCCAGATGCAACCTACGCCGAGACCAATAACAATACATGGAATATATACAATAGCAGAGTATGAAACAGGCATGAGGTAAGGGGGAGATGTAGGCTGGAGGCATATTAGATCCACAATGGCACAATACTGTTGGGGATTGGGAAGGCTGGGTGGGTCAAGCAGTCTGTCTGAGCCATCAAGGCTATGTTTCTATATGTGCAAACATCCTGGTAGGCTAGAGCCCCATACCTGTCAACCTCTTGCCTCATGAATCAGGGACAAGGCTTAAAAATCAGGACTAAAGACCCCAGATCAGGGACACATCTTAATAATCTGTACTATTCAATCGGAAACCTGATGGAATAAAGAGATGTGTTAAGATGCATTTTCTGATGTAGAACAAGTCTGTAACTTCATTGTTTGACATTCATTTGTGCTCTTACCCGCTGTTCTGTTACAAACACACAACTATTAAGAGGGTCAGAGGAACATTTTGAGGCAAAATCAGGGGACGTCCCTGTAAATCAAGGACAGCTGAGAGGTATGTAGTGCCCCGCATTGCGATTCCTGACCCAGTAGCTGCTCAAATTACTGTATTACTTGGCAGTCTAGCAGTCCCCCAACCCCAGCATGAATCCTGACCCCTGTCCCCATAAAATATCATAATTACACTGCCAGTCTAGTGGTTCCCCCACCTCCTAGCATGACTACCGACCCCATTCCTGTACAATATCTTTATTTCCTAGGCAGTCAGTGGTTCCCCCACCCAGCAGCACTGCCCCTGATCATCCACCCATCTGCCACAAATTGGGCCGACGACCAGCTCAGTCCTCCTCACACCACCATGGCTGGCGCCGACTGAGGAATGTATGAACTGTACTGCATTCAGTACAGTACAGCTCATTCATTCCTCAGTCGGCAGCTGGCTGTGGTGGAGGAGGGCTGAGCCGTCTCCGTCTAATTTGTGGCAGATGGGTGGATAAGCGGAGGTGGCACTGCTGGGTGGGGGTACCACGGACTACCAGGGTAATGGGAGGTATCTACTAGGAACAGGGGTCAGAATACATTGTGGGATTGGGGAACCACTAGACTACCAAGGCATTGATTATATGCTACGGGAATGGGGTTTTGGTTTTGTAATTGGGCACGTTGCCATTAGTGCTGCAATACCAGCAGCTTTTTCGGCAGTAACTAGCAGCACACTACAGTTGCTCTAATGCCTGTAGTGCAGCACTATGCTTTCAAATATGCCTGTGTGCCGGCATTCAGGGCATCTCACTCTGTTCCTCCCCTGCATACAATTATGGTTTAGCATCGGTGGCTAACACCTAGTGCCGTGCTAACCGTATCTTCAATATTGCAGTCGGAAGCAATGTCGGCTCTAGTCCAGTGCAACGCATTGCACCGAGCTGAGCTTTGAATATCTGGGCTGGAATGTTTTAACTTCCACATTGGCATATTGTAAACAGAAAATATTCAGGATCAGTCCTTGAACTGCAAACGTCTATATGATGGCATTTTTGAAACCCTAGGGCAGTCTAACAAGAGTCCAGTGATCAGCATTCTCCATACTGACTTGAATGTTCTGGAGGGCCTGCCAGTACAAAAAATAGATAAATATTGACAGGCTAAACTTAGTTCCAATATTATCCCTTAGCAGATGTATGTTAAGCAACTACATGAGTGACCCACAGCACACATTCCCCATACATAGCAACCCTCAAAAATGAAAATAAACTAGAGCAACTACAGCTCTTGGAGAATGTTTTCCATTCTCTAAGGTCCGCTGTAGGTCAAAACTAAAAAGGAAAAAACAGTTTCATTGGCAGCAGTCCTCTCTTGCATATAATCCCATTCATAAACTCAGGGAAGGTCTGTTGAAATACAGCAGATAATCTTAGCTCAGACTTTGCCGTGCCAAATTAAACTGCCTCAGTCCAACTTTCCCTTCCCTCATAAGGGAACATCTCTGTAAGCAGATAAGAACATGCAAGATAGAATACAACAAATAATAAAGCAGACTACTGTCCAAAAGCTTTTACAGTAAAACCTCACCCACTGAAAAGACAATTCAAGACAAATTACTCCACGAAATGCAGCTCAAGATCTTTGATGAACTGTGAGGTGTGGGATTCCAGATCGCATCAAAATAAAATCAGGACTAACATAGAAAAGCCATCAGTCAGCTTTTTCACAAGAGCTAAGGAAACAGCTCAGTTAGCTCCTGCCGCACCTGGACTGCTGATTCATAATGCCAAGCCACAAATGGGGGATCACCTCAAGTTTTGCTGAGTACAGCAGCCAGTGCCTTATTTGTGCCACCCAGAGCTTCGAGAGGATAGGGCTGTAACTAGCCCTGGGAGTATGGACCTTCTGGGTCTAGCCCAGGACCAGTCTCAGTTTCTGCTCAGCCCAATGTAGGCCACTCAGTTTTGGACCTCCTTCAAAATATGGTCCCTATCAAGAAAGTTCATGAGCTTGAAAATATTAGGAGGAGGGGGTTATCTGGTGAAGTTTTGGCTTGGACAGCCTGATGAGCCCTTTTGAGAATGTATTGAGGGCCATTTGGACAGGGTCCCACCACTTTTCACAGAATTTCTGGAGGAACTTCACTGTCTTTACCCCCTCGCCTTCTGGCAATCTGAGCAATGCAAGATTATTCCTTCTGTTATGACTCTCAAGGTCATCCACCTTCTCCTCGAGTTTGCCGATAGTCCTCTTAGGGTGATCAGCTCATGTTTGGTTTTATTCTGGCAATCCTCAAGTGAAGAGATCAGTGCCTCTGAATCAGTGACCCGCATTGTTAGATCCCTTAGAGCTAGTTCTATGTCCTTCATATCATCTAATAAAGCAAAAACAGCTTCTAAATAGCAGCAAATTCTGGGAAGATTTGTCTTGGAGATACATCTTCAGGGGCCTGAGAAGCCTAGGATGTAGGTGAAATGCTTCTACATGGCCACTTTGCCTCCAGTTCTGGTAGTGGTTCATCATCACCCCGATTGAGATCACTGGATAGTTTTATCTTCAGCATTGGCAAAATCCATTTTGACTCTACCATTCCCGCATGAGACATTGTGGCCAGTAAATGCAGATACTCAGGACCAAATGAGAAGTAGAGGTGCTTTTTAAGTAAAAATCATGGAGATTTTGAGGAGCTCTGAAACCACACTCCAAACCACTACCCTAACATCATGTATTCCTAGGGTACTCCTCTTGTAAGTGGTAGAGGAGAGAACAGAGCCCATCAGCTTTAATGCATTGAGTCTTCCTGAAAGACAGTTGTAGAAACAGTTAATGGAGGAGTTTTTAGGCCATTGTTTGAGTTTGGTTAAGAAGGTCATGGTCTACCATGTGGAAAGCTTTGTAGATCGAGGAAGATGGCTCCGATTGGCTGCTTGTTGTCTAATGCGATAAACCAACCATTTGTCACCTTTGTCAAGGCTGAAATTGTACTGTAGTTTTGACTAAAACCAGATTACAGTGGGTTAATTAATATCAAGGTTTCAAAGTAGTTCCTTAGTTGACGATAACTAATTTCTCCAGAAATTTAGATAACACAGATAGTATGGAGATGGGCCTGTAATTGTTTAGGTCACATAGGTCACTAGATTTTTATTTTTATTTTTATTTAATACACTTTATTTCAAGTTTAGTAGCAATACAATACATCCATGGGTATCTTGTAATGACTGATGAAACAGTATACATGAATAGTAACAACAGACGGGAATTCAATACTTATTCTAAGTAAACTAGGACACAAAGTTATTACAGTACTACCCCATAACCACCCTATCAGTTATCTCACCCTCCAAACCAACCCCGTGCCAAATTAGGTAAATTGTAATTACTTCAGGAGCTGCGTATATACACATGATGAGTCTGGGGTGATCTATGGCTTCCAAGCTGTGAGAAAGGCTTCCAATGGACCCAATCTGTCCAGATAGCTCTGATCTCTGTTGACTAATGTGGTTATGTGCTTTTCAAGTTGCACAGCTAACAACACCTCTCTATGCCATTCTAACACTGATGGCAGTATATTGTCTTTCCAGTGTCTCATAATAATTAGTTTGGCCACTGCTGAAATCAGAGCTATGTGTGCTTTTCTACATTTAATGGTCCCTGAAGGAAAGCTATTAAAAGGCAAAGTTTGGGACTAAATAAAGGTTGCAGTCCAAGTAATGGATCTAATGAATTTTGAATACTCTGCCGAAAGATTGAAACGTTAGAACAGGACCATAACATATGATAAAGGTCATCCAGAGATTCAGTACATCTATGACACAGGGGATGGAAGCCTTCCCACTTTGTACAACCTATCAGGGAGAAATACAGGTTATGCATGACATTGTATTGCATCAACCACATTCTATCTTGTTTGATGAATTTGTTTATGTTGCACCAGAGACAGCACCAGAATGGGACTTCCACTGATAAAGATAATTTATTTACCGTAATAGCAGACATCCTTGGGTAAACATCGATCCAGGGTTTGCAATCCTTTGTATAAATTGTATATTGCATGTGGTTGATTTGCCATGTAATACTGGGTATAGTTCAGTAGTAAGGGAAGAAATATGAGCAATTTTTCCAAAGTAAGACAGGGTGACCTGCTGATTTGCCAGTATTTAAAGGATTTGGATCCTAATTTTAAAATGATAACAAAATTGTAAGAGGGAGGATTTCACTTCCAGTCACTAAATCACACAGTTTCAGACTCTGCAAAGGGACAAAAAAAGGGGAGACAATGGCGGCTGAGCAATTTGTAAGTTTGGATTACCAGTTAGGGGCTGTTCTAGTGATTTATATCAATTAACATTCAATGTTTTTGCATTTGGAATAACACCTTAGAGTCCAAGCAATTGGAGTGTTTCTCAAAGCTTTAGGTAATAACCGGGAGTATAACAATGCAGTCAAGTTGCATTGATAGGTGTTGCTAATACTATCTCAATGTCTAACCAAAGGGGTTTGAGAGAACCAGGAGTCCTTTGGGCTGGTGTCAAAATCAATGTACAAGCTTGCTTATATGTGTAGCACAATAGTAGAGAAAAAGGATGGGAGAGGAAGGCCTCCTTGAAGTTTTGGTGCAGTAAGCTTAAAGGGTATCACGTCAATTCTGTGAACATTTAAGTGCAAGTATTTCAGCAGCATCAATCATAGCGAAAAACATTACCGCTAACAGAGCAATTACACACAACATATACAGCGATTGTTTGTCTAATTGTTTTCTAATTATAACTATGGTAGGCTCCGTAATAAAGATACACCCTTCCGGCCCCAAGCCAGACTTCCAAATAGCTGATTTCAAGGTTAACACCATTTTCACAATAATCGTTTGTGTGTTAAGCAGTTCATTCCTGTGTCGATTTTGTTCCCGCTCCAACCTGACGCAGACCCTGGTCCAAATACAACAATTGCTGGTTCAAAAATCATGCACTAACCATTGTCCATAGTTGTTTCTGTCCATTTCCCTCACTGTACTATTAAACCCATTTTTCCAGTTTTTAACATTCTATTTCTATCTCTCTCTTTTCCTGTGCACACCGCTGCTCTATCAGTCATGGTTGTTCCTGTGTCACCTTGAGAGTTGGAGATCCAGCCCCATCTCATTATCGTGGGTGTGCTCTCCTGGTTCTGCTTTTATCGGCAGAAGAGACTGAAGGCAGAAAATGGTGATCACACACTCACTCACTATGTCAGCCAGGACTGTGGCTGGAACAGTAGGGACAGGCATGAATCTGATCATACTGATAGGGTATCAGGACTCTGAGTGTTACCTTGAAAGCTGATGTGATGGCTTTCAGGCACTGAATTGTCTTGTACTGTAATCATTAAATGCTTAAAAGATTGCACTGAAAAATTTTCATAAGTATTGATTAATCAGAGTTTGTAGCTTGACGAACCAGCTGCTTTTGGAAGGAAAGTGCCTAACATACTTAGGAGGTGAAGGATGCAAGGTAAAACATTCATTTTAATGGTGGCTATTCTGCCCCATAATGGGATTGATAGACAGCCCCACCTTGTCAAATCTGTCTTGGGGGAGATAATTCGGGCCCCAAGCAAATCAATGAGTGCATGACACTCTATTATCAGCAGCTGTATCAATCCCGGATCTCCCATGAGAAGGATTATATGAGGATCATCTGAGGGACTTTTGTTCGATGGCTCATATTCCCCAGTTACCAGAAGCCATAAAAGTGCCTTGGACTCCCCTATCACAGAGGCAGAAATTCATGAAGCTCTATCCCAGTTGGCTAAGGGCAAAGCTCCAGGGCTGGATGGTATGACCACCGAACTATATCAACCATTAAGCTCGAAATTTGTACCCCTCTACTTGCTGCCCTTGAGCGCACTCGACTAGTTCCCTCCACCCAACAATGCATGAGGCATTAATCACTCTCATTTCAAAGAAATCAGATGACCCGCTAAATTGTGCAAATTATTGCCCTATTTCATTAATTTCTGTAGACACTAAGATCGTAGCCAAAATACTAGCCAATCGTGTGATGGAGGTCCTACCTCTATTGTACACCCTTTTCAAGCCGGCTTCACTAAAGGTAGGGCAGTGGCTGATAATATCTGCCTCTTGCTCAACATCAAATGGTTAACCTCTGATCTCCCACTCCTATGGCAGCTATAGCAGTTGACTTCTCGAAAGCTTTTGATTTGGTTGAGTGGCCCTATCTGCACGAGGTACTCGACTTGTATGGTTATGGTACCTATTTTAAACAGTGGGTCCATGTCTTGTATAATAAACTTATGGCTAGAATACTTACCAATAAAGATATATCTATGCCTTTCCCTTGCTGGGGCACCCGTCAGGATATCCGCTATCTCGTTACTCTTTTTTGCTGGCCTTGGATCCTCTTATACCAGTACTCCAGGCCAACAAAGTGATTCAGGGTATCTCGGTGGTGATCATAATTATCTGGCAATGGCGTATGTGGACGATTTACTCCTTACTCTTTCCCCACAAGAGTCCCTTACTCCAGTACTGGAGTCTTTGCAGTCATTGCCAGTATATCAGGGTTGCATGTCAACCAAAGAAAGCCAATGTTACCTTTGAATGGGGTGTGTACTAAAGACTGTCTGCAGGGGATGGAACTGTCATGGGCTCCCAACAACCTGCAATACTTGGGTATACACATCCCTTTTGTCTGGGGACATATAGAATCCAGGAATTTTACCCCACTAATTGCACAGCTGACAACTGAAATAGCACACTGGAAATGACTGAATTTGTCCCTCTTTGGGAAGATGGCAACGCCGGTATGCTTATGCTGCCCGTGTAGTGTATCTGCTAAATAACCTTCCCATGGTGTTGTCAAATAAGTATTCCAAACATTAGATAGGTTAATATCAGGTTTTTTATGGGAAGGACGGAAACCAAGGTGGGGAGTTCATAAATTACGAGCACATTGGTCACGGGCGGGCTAGGGCTTCCTTGGTTTCAGGGTATCACTGGTCTTTCCTAGCTTCCCAGGCAGTCAAGTGGTTTGTTCCAGCTCCTAGTACCTTACAGCCATGGATACAGTTAGAGAAACAAATTTGTCAGCCCATCCATCTCAGCCTACTCTTAACTAACACTGGTATATCCCCAGACAAACTCACCCCAGTCATGGGCAGCTACTAGGAAAGCATGGTTTCATCATCTTATGTAGCGGCCAGGACGTCAAACAAGGTGCTATGTTACCCTTTAGGTATTTAGACCTCTGGCACAACCCACTTATTAGAGTGGACAACAAACCCCTGACTTGGGCCTCGTGGGAAGGGAAAGGATCCATATCATGCAGGACCTCTATCTACTAAATACTAGTACCCTAATGTCCTTTGAACAACTTCGAGCACGTTTTTGTTAAAGCCACAGGACTTTTGAAAGTTCCTGCAACTTTGCAGCACAGTGCAGGCCATCGACTGGACGGCTAAAGGGGAATCGAGATGGCATTGGCTGTCCTCACTACATTCTACAGTACTTGGCGTGAGGCGCAATCAGATCATACGGAGACATGCAGAATGGCATGGAGCATGGAAATAGGAAGTCATATCAGTCCAGAGACCTGGTCTCGCTGCCTTCATGCAGGCACCTCCACCTATAAAGACACTAGAAGCCAGTTAATTCAGCTTAAGATACTCCTTAGATGATATAGAACGCCTGCTGTCCTATTCAGGTGGGGGCTCTCCCACATACACTATGCTGGAGATGTGAACATAGTCCTGCAGACACCCTGCATCTCTTATGAAACCCCAAGCCTTAATCCCTTTCTGGTCAGCGGTAGCAATGGACTGCTCAGGGTGCTGGGGCAGCCCATAGACCTTTGCATCCTATGCTGCTGTTGGGAGATCAGGCCCGCTTGGGCATTTAAGACTACAGCATCAGAATTGGGTCCTGGTTGTTCTGTTGGAGGCTAAGAGGTCCTTTTAAGACATTGGTAGCAACCTCTACCTCCGCCCATTTCGTTATGGCATTCAGCTATCGCCAGACTAGCTACTTTTGAAAAGCTTACTTATGCTGCTAGAGGGCAGCTGTCCATGCTTTTCCAAATGGAAGGCCTATCTTAACTCGGCATTGTGCGGGTTCCCCATCCCCTGCTATGGTAACCATCTCCCAGGCCAGTGTTAGTAGGATAGCCCTGCTCATGTAACTCATAATATAAATACAGGAGATGATCCCTATGCACACTCTCAGTGGAGGTTTTGTCTGCTGCTATGCTGAGGTTTGACTTATTCTATTCTACTATACTCTCCTTTGATGGGCAGTTTTAACTATATGGATGGCCTGTGTATGTAGCTGGAAAATCCAACACTGAGGATGAGGCATCTATGTGACCTAGGCGTGAGTATGAGTTATAGGTGAGATATGGTGCATTAGAACAGAATAGGATAAGATGTTGTTACTAGTTATATGGAGTAGTTCTGAACCTTAGATATATATTTTGAGTGATGAATACTGGCATGTGCAAATAACTCAGTAATACTTTACTGTAGCAGGAGTTTTCCTGTTTTGGAATATGATATGTGATGTTTTGTAAACAATAAAATTATTCTATGATAAAAAAATCTGTCTTGAGGTGCCATTAGTACAGAGAAATTTTCTTTTATTATATGCGGAATTTCTCTAAAATTTTCAGGCCTAAGTTTGTTAGGGACTTTGATTCTCACTCAGATTTGTTCCCTCAATATCAGCTGGTAGAGATTTCCTTTCTTGGGGAACACTTTTGTTTTGGAAGGATTCAGCTTATGAAAAGAAACTTTAGAAAAGGTCTATCTCACTGAGTAGGGCAGGACACTATAGGCTGGATTTTCTAATTGTAGTAGTAAATCATCTGCATAAGCAGAGATAGGATATGGAAGGTTCCAACCAGAATGCTTTCAAGGTTCGAGGAAGAAAGTAATTTCCTGATGAGGGCTTCTAAATATAAATTAAAAAGTAGTGGGATAGGGCACAGCCTTGCCTTGTGCCACGGCGCAATGGGAGGGTCAGATAATAGACCATTACACCAGACATGGGCTGTAGGTGCTATAAAGGAGTTGGACCCAAGTAATAAAACTATTAGGGAAACTGAATCTATCTATGACTGTAAACAAGAAATCTCAGGATACTCGGTCAAATGCTTTTTCAGTGTCTAAGGAAATCAAAACAGTAGGGGCATCTAAGTGATTGGACAGGGAGCATAGGTGTAATAAGCAACTGAATGTGGCCACTGGAATATATACCAGGCATAGATCCAACTTGTTCAGGGCCAATTAAGATGCTCATAAGGAGACCTAATCTATTGGTGAGGACTTTTGCCAGAATCTTAACATCAGTATTTAAAAAGTGATATAGGATGGTAGTTTTCTGGGTATTGGGGTCTCAGTCAGGTCTGGGTATAAGAGTAATGATAGCTTCTTGAAAGTGCTGCTCTGAAAATCCATTGAAAAACAATAGTTATACACTTCAGTCAGAAAAGGGGCAAGGTCTTCAGGCAGGCCTTAAACATGTTGTTTGTAAGTCCATCAGGTCCTGGTGATTTATGTAATGGGGTTGATGGATTCCATGCTCCACTTCCTTGGTTTGAATTGGTATACCCAAGGAGGTTGTTACATCAGAAGGAAGTTTGGGAGGTCGATGAGTCTAGATAATAAAGGAATAATGCGACAGGGTGTATGTTGTGCTGGGATAACACCAAGCTTAGGGTGGTTGGGCACAAGGCTGCAGGCCGAATGCATCCAACACCCCAGGCATGGCATTATCCCAGCATGACACACACCCTGGAGTGCATTATTCCTACTATACAATTGCTGGTTGTAAAACAAAAGTGAGAAAAACTTTACTTAACCTGCATTTTAATGTCATTTACTGACAGGGTAGGTATACTTATAGAAAAATAGTGTGTATTATTTGTATTGTCCAATAGGTGGAGGTATTTTTTGAGTGTGACTGTGCCTTGTATTGCACCTTCCTTACTACCTGTTTTGGTCCCCCTCGTTTGTATGTTTTAGTTTGCTTCTGTTCACACTGGTTTAAGATATGCTGACTATGCTGGAAGAACAGCACTGACACATAAAATTAATTTTTACTGAGTGGGAGCGGGCGGCAGGTTGTTTCCGGTTTCTCTGACAGTACTTGGGATGCTCAGTATTTTTTCGTTGAAACAAGGAGGAAATACTGGGCAAACTGGATTATGTAGCAGGTTCCTAAGAAGAAAGCATAGTAAGTGTTATTTCGATACTTTATTCCTAATTGAAGCGCAGCGGTCTGGTGTCCATCCGTTCTTATGTGTAAAATTATTATTTTCACTTTGAAACTCAAAATGACTTGTGAGGAAAACAAGTAGTTTTCTTAGTGATTTACACCTGGTGCCTGAGTGTGCTGATAGCGGGCAGAGGAACATTCGTTGTCAGCATGGCAGTGCTACATCTTATCAGAGGACAGATGGTCTGAGGTGATTTTTTAAACATTTAATGCGGTCATAAGTGTGGTGGTACTAGATCCGTGGTGTTATGCCAGGATAACACCACAAGTTCAGTCCGAGAGTGACCAATCAGTGTCCGAGATTTTTCTTTGTCATTGTAAAATATCTATATCATTCTGGGTAACAACTTCTTCTCTAGAGACAGAATATAAAGCTTGAAAATATGATTTAAAATGATAGCAATTTGTTGTGGATGGGTGGTTACGGTACCAGTGTTTGTTGCATGCAGACTAGATATACACCAGCTCCACTCTGTTCATAAGGTCCTCAGGGCCCTTTGAGCTGGAGAAAGTCCAACTCTCTTGGCATCAGATCTGTCTAGTTTGATTTGTGGTGTTAAGTTCCAATCCCCACCCAGGAAGGTGGCCTCATGCTAAAGGGGTAATCAAGTTGAGAAGTTGTAAGAAAATGGGGCTGAATCTATGTTGGGGCCATAAATAGACCCTATCAAGACCATTTGGGATTGTAGTTCACCAAGCAGTAATACATATCTACCCATCCCACATTTCTTGGACCAGTTTAAATGAAACATTTCTGGCAATTAGGATGACAAACCCTCCTCGACTAGTAGAGATCCCAGCACCATAAGCCTGCCCTACCCAATTTCTACAAAGGAGACAGGTATCTCTCTTTTAATTGTGTTTCTTGTAGGCATGCAATTCCGCATGAATGATGGGATAGGTGTCTAAAATGACTTGTTGCTTGCACCTGTCTCTGGCACCACGGGCATTCCAAGTTGTAATATTATATGGACCCCCATTATGTGATTAACAGTATGGGATAAAACCAAAGAGATTCAGTTGAGAGATTTTCTCCAAGATAATAGCAGTTAACCAGCTACCATGTAAGAGAAGAAAATTTGCACGCTCCCTCCCTTAATTGTACCCTTAAGTTTCCCATCCTATTTATTAAACACAACAGTTCACAAATAAAACAAATATCCTGGTTCTACCAACTGCACTAACTAAGTATACTGCCAGGTGATGTTAACTTGCACCCTGCGATACAGCATTCTCTGCTCCCTAGTCCCAAAAGCCCCCACGGAACATACTATACAGTATTTAAACATTATTGAACAAATGAAGTATAGTTGTTCAGCATTATTACGTGATGATCCACCCAGGAATAAACATCATCCGAATATTATTATTGTTCAACCTTAAATTTAGAAAAGCTTAGTGCAAATATCCACCGTTTGGCAACCATATGGTGTGGTTAAAATAAAGTCAAACCTGCTTGAGCAAGATAAAAAGAAAAATAAGTAAGAAAAGGAAAAATTGTAATATACATGGATTCCCCAGTACATGGTCTGAACGGTTCGTTTAATTAAAGTGAAACAGACGTTGACCATCCAGAGACATCCTCATTTAAAAGGCAACAAAATGATAAAATGTCCACTAATGGGAAGAAAGGGCAAATAGGAACAATTTATCCTGATTTCAAGAAAGCAGGCAAATGTGGAATTAGTAAGTACAGTTCCCAGACCATGTCCAGACATTTGGGTTCATGTTGGTGAATTCCTAAAGTAGACCATTAATGCAATTTTATCTCCCAAGGGCTCTGGGCATCTTAGAAATCTGCATGGAAGAAAGTTCCTACCATTAAGTGATGTCAGATGCCTACCATACTCAAACAATCAATATCTTTATTTATCCAGGCGGGCACCATTGAGCAAGCTCATTGACAAAGTGGACCTGCGGTCCCAGTAATACAGAAAGACAAGTTGCAATAGTACAAACAGTAAAAATAGCTGCTATTATAGTAAAATGCATGTTTCAGGTAATATACATTGAACATAGAGCTACAAGGAATCATGGATAATGAACTTGTGCTGGATCCAAGCCAAAAACTGTGCATTTTGTTGTGGAAATGTTAGTGACAGGGTAAGCGTACCAGATAGAAGATATCAAATGCATAATGTAGGAAGAGGTGGGAATAGGGGCACAAGCGAAGAGGACCCAATTGTTAGAGCAGAGTGAGGATTGGGAGGGTGGAGGACTGTATGAAAGGCTACAAAGCGATTTTGCCCCAAAACAGTGACATATGGAGGAGAAAAGCTGCCATTGTACTAAGTGCAAGTGGAGAAATATAGTAGCAGGGTCATAACAGGGAGGGTCCTGGAGGTTGGGACAGAGGAGGTGTTGGATGGATGAGGGACCGAATATTTTTGAGGCAAAGGCGATAATTATCCCCAAGTGTGGTAGCATGTGCTAGAATCAGGCTGCAGCTGTTCAGCGCATCAAAAGAATAAGATATGGGAGTTCGGCAATAAATCCTGCTGGATCTGTTGGTGGGCATGCTAGAGGCAGAGGCACACATTTCAGCTAGGTGCTGCCATTTGCGGCCGCCGTTTGAAGAGGGAGGTTAGTTGAGTATTGCAGCTGCAGGATGAGGGGCATTCCAAAGCAACCTCGGTTCTCGAGTCTTTTACTAGGCCAGCAGGCTTAGAAAGTCTGTTTAGCATTCAATGAGAAGGCCCACTCACTTGAACAGACCAGGCAACAGCTTTTAAGCTTGAGTTGTGCTTGGTCTTGTGTATCAAAGGCATGCCATTGCTCATCATTTTCACCTATAGGATGGCTGGGTATCGAACATGAAACTGTTTGCCAGTGCAATCAATTTAGAAATGACAGGATCCATCTCTTGTCTCGTTCTCACTAATTGAGGCAGATCTTGGCTGACACATATTTTCCTACCTCTCATTGCACCTCTTGCAGCATTTTAATTTGTGTCAGTATGTGTTGTGTGTCAAGGAAATTCAATAGTTTAAAAATTAGTGGCCTAGGAAGTAATCAGAGGGGTGGCATTGGGCTAATGCTCTGTGGGCTGGTCTCAGTAGTGTAGGTGGTACCATTGGGTGAGGGACCAGCTATTTTTCACACTGTTTCTGTAAAAATAAGATCGGTGAGGTGCCTTCCTCCTTTAAGGGATCCGAGAATAAGCAGGTTATTTTGTCATCTTCTGCCCTCAAGATTCTCCAGTTTCTCCTCCATTTTTAAATCCTTTTCATCTTGATGCTACAATCCAAGTCAGCCTTATCTACCTTCCTTTCTAGAGAAGTAAGGCGTGCCTCTGAATTAGAAACTCGTATGGCTAGTGACTCCATCAAGGAGTGCACTTGGTGTAATTCTTCAGAGATGGCCGCAATCGAGCTCTGAGCGGCTGCATAATTTCTAGAAAGCAGTCCTCTTTAAGGGCTGCTGAACCTGCTGAAGCTTGCTGCCAGTGACCGGCTGCTGTTTAGGCCATTTGCGGACTTGTCTTTCTCTGGAGTGGGAGGGGTGAGTGGGCGCCAGGGGTGCCTTCGCATAAGACATCTATTTCTTTGAGAAGTTTCTCTTTCTGTATATTGTAGAGGTTGAGTAAAACCTTTTCCAGGTGAAATTTAAGTTAGAAATACTAGTTTTTGCCGGTAATAGTCAGGAGGGATGCAGAGCGAAGGGGCTAGTTGCTGTTCATTAGGTTGCCATCATGTTGGGTCACTAGATTTAAATAGAGCAGTTATGGGCCGTTTTCAGGGTAGGTACTGTACCGATAGCAAAGAGACATATTGAACAGGTGAATTACTGGAGCAGTTGGGTATAGTATCCTAGCTTAGGAATAAGGGTCTATGCTATCGGTGCCAGCGCTCTTTTGGTGTCTAGTTTTGTTAGTAGATCCTCTACTTGTTTAAAGGTATGGGAGAAAGACAGAAGGATCCCTGATTTTGCGTGTTGATGTGGACATCTTCTACAGGGGAGCAACTTCAGATTTCTGTTGCTGGTGAGGAGTTAAATGCTAGACCTGCTGTTTTGAAGTGGAAATGTAATTTTTGAGGATAGTGCTTTGGTCAGAGGTTGTACCACCTTGGCAATTGATTTTGGTTAGGATAGCTGGGGCTTTGTTGCCTTCTACTGATTTAATAGTTTGCCACATTTTGCTGGGTTATGCTTTGCACCTTCAAGTGTGTTAACATAATAACTTTTATGCCATGTGCAGTTAGATTTTCATTGTTTGCAGCTTTGCACATTTATTTAGTTTAAAGTAGTAGATTTGTTTTGTCTATTGAAGCAGTGCTGTGTGGGAGAGGATGCTGTTTTAGCTACCAAGCAAAGCAGCCCTGTAAGCACTAGTCCTCTTTGTTTTCATCAGTCTTTCATCATAATTATTTTGTCTGTGGTCTGATTTGTCATTTTATTTCGGTAGTATAGTTTTCTGTTTTTAAGTCAATTTTTTGTCTTTTACTGTGCTGATAGTAGTTCTACTGTTTAGTTACTGAAGTGATAGTGTTCTGAAATTATCCCTGTCTTGTTAGTCCTGATTGCATTAAAAAAAATGTTGTTGCGTTTTTACTGTGGCTACTGTTAGCTCACTTCACTGTCCTATTGCAATTAAGATCATACTGCTAAGCTCTCTAATGAAATGTTGAATTGTCTCTGCTGCTGCTGGTATTTAGTTTTACTGTGGTATTTAAAATTCTAAGTATAACAGAACTGAGAAACAGAAACTCAGGTGAAGTGAGAGTTACTGTTGATACAGCCAAAAATGCATAGGTTCTGTGGGTCAAAGGGTATCGTTACCAAAGACAATACTTCTGCAAGTTTCATCTATCCTCACAAGTGTACCAGTTGAAGAGGCTGAGTCATTTGAGTTTACCATAGTAACTGGTGTGGGTTGTAGAAACACCTCATTTACCATCCATGAGGTGATGAGAGCGTTTCCTACAGGAAGTTGCAGACTTCGTGATCGACATGGTGTTCAAGTCACCCAGACTGATGGTCCTGGGTGACTTCAATGCCTGGGTCAATGATGAGCTCTCACAATTTGGTCAACACTTCCTCCAATTGATGACATCTTTGGGCCTTACACAAGTTGTTACTTTTGCCACTCATGAAGGCGGTCATCCCTTGACTTAGTCTTTCTCCTGGGGATAATGCCTTCAATTTGGGATGGAACCAGTTGGGTGGTCCGATCACTACACTGTGGGTTCAGTTTCTTCCCTCCCTTTTGTAAGCCTACCCCTGTGGAGATAGTCAGGTACTGCCTGTTGAGATGCAAGCTCTGAGGGCCTGGCAGTGCTACTTGACCTATTGGAGTTTCTGGAGTGAGCAATGACCCAGAAACCTGGGTGCTAGCTTATAATAAGACCAACTTCTCGGCTCTCAATATCATTGCTCCTGTCCATGTTCATCCTCTTTTACTTTGCCTCAATCCCTTTGGTTTGAATGGACCTTGAGGGAGATGTGGCGGCAAGGACGAAAATTAGAACGTTGCTGGTGGAGATCCACCCTTGATGCCGACCATCTTAGATTGATGGAACTTTGCCAAGTCTATCATTCCGCAATCTCCTGTAAGAAGGAAGAGTTCCTGTCTGGGGAGATTATGTCTGCTCAGAACTGACCAGCTCAGCTCTTTCGAACTGTAGACAGACTGTGCAGCCCAGCCTGCCTGCAGGTTTGAAGAACTTTTCACTAGTAGAGTGTGAAGAGCTTGCTCACTTCTTTGTGGCTAAGGTGGCTGACATCAGGTGGCACCGAACCAGCACCTACTATGGAAGAAGCTATGGATTGGTGCCTGGTCACTTACCCCAAGCTCTCCTGGAGTTCCTTTGACCAACTGGAGCTCATTGATATCATGTAGATTGTCTAGGGTATGCACCCTACATGCTGTGGTTGGACCTGGGCCAACTTCCTGATTAAGGGTTGTTGGGATACCATTGGCCCGGTCCTAGCATGGATAGTCTGGTGCTCCTTGGAGATGGTGAGTTTTCTAGCTCCCTGAAGGAGGTGGTGGTAACATCCTCTTGAAGAAGCTTCTTTAGACCCAGACTACCTTGCTAACTACCAACCTCCCTAACCTTCCCTTTGAGGGGAAGGTGATTGAGAAAGTAGTGGTCATGCAGCTGGAGAACCATTTGACCATTCATGACATCTATAAACCATTCCAGTCTGGTTTCGAAAGAGGCATATTACCGAGACTGCACTGGTTCAGGTGCTCAATGATCTCCTGATGGCAAGAGATCGAAAGAGCTGTTCTATCTTGGTTCTTCTTGATCTCTTTCCATTGTTTGACACTGTGGACCATGGGGTTCTTCTCAAATGCCTCAGGTTCATCTGAGGCCTGTCTATACAGTCCTTGGGTGGCTTAGATCTTTCCTTACTGGCAGAACTCAGAGGGTGGTGTCAGGGATAATTCCTCTGGCCCAGTCTCTCTGTCATGTGGGTACCTCAGGGTTCGGTGTTGTCCCCATGTTGTTCACAGTGTACATGCTGCCCTTGGAGACATTGTAACAAGGTATGGGCTGAGGTTTCACTGCTATGCTGATACCCAGCTCTACCTATCTTTTGCACCAGACCAGGATGGAGCTCTCAACATTTAACAACTGCCTCACTGAAATCCAGAACTGGATGGATTTGAGTTAGCTGAGGGTTGAACTCGGGGAAGGCGGAGGTGTTGGTTGTGGACCGGGTCACGAATAAGGAGGGGAGAGCTGGTTTGCCTTCAGGACTTTTTGGTGGCTCCCAGCTCCACCTCTGAACAGGTGCAAAATCTGGGGTGATTTTTGATAACGGGCTGACACTGCAATCGCAGGTGTCCGCGGTTGTCAAATCTTCCTTTACCATCTAGAACATCTCAAGATTTAGCACCTTGTTCCATCTGATGATCTGCCTACATTGGTCCATGCCTTTGTGACCTCACACCTTGATTATTGCAACTTCCTTTATCTAGGGCTACCAGGTGTTGATAACCACCGCTTGCAGCTAGTGCAGTATGCTGCATCCCGTTTACTGATGGGTACTTCTTGTGCCTGTTATATTTCCCCAGTACTGCACAAACTGCACTGGCTGCCAGTACAGTGTCGGATCACCTTTAAAGTTGGACTTCTGACTTATAAAGCCCTACAAGGACTTGGCCCAGATTACCTGAAAGAGCTTCTGGTACCTTACTGCCCTAGGCAATCACTCCGCCGGCAGACGAGGGGTTGCTAGAGATTCCAAATTCTTTAAATCCTTGAGGGCCTGTGCTTTGTGAACACAGCCCCAGCCCTTTGGAATTCTCTACCCCATCTGCTTCGGAGTGCATGTCCATGGAGGAATTTAAACAGGCCCTGAAGACCCAACTGTGGTATCAAGCGTATTTGACCTGATGTTATTTTATTGGATTTTATGAACCAGTATTTATTGTATGTGTGCTTTAGTATATTGTTTTTATTTGGAATAATTTTGTTAAAGTGCCTTGATTTTACGAAGGCATGGTACAAATAAATATTATTATTATGATCCCAGACCAGTAGTACTAGTGTAAAAGGGTAGTTGGTAGAAGTGATGATCCAAATGTGTGGCTCTAGAACAGTGGTTGAGAGGTGGTTACTGTTGTCCCTGTGGCTGCTGGTGGTGGTGGCACTGATCCTGATCTGGATAAAAGTTCCCATTTCCTAATGAGGTGTTGAGTTTAACCATGACTCAGAGTCCGAGGAGGGAGATCTGACTGTTGCATGCAAGGATGATTGGAAGGAAAAGAGGGTGAAGAATGTGAGGAAGAGGAGGACAGATCTCAGGAGGAAAATGTTTTAAGCATGGGTGAGGATGATTTGAACCACCTATTGGAACCTGAAAAGAAAAATAGTAGAGATCAAGCTGCTGAGCCTGTGGTGCTGTGCAGCGATAATTATTTTAAAGAATTATCAAAGTCTCCCTACCCAGTCCTCCAACTGTTGTCCCTGTTTGGACTGTAAGCCAGTTACACTGCATGAGTCACCCACTCTCGCAGTGCAGAAATCAGCACAAAAACATTTGCTGCCACCCTCCACTGTCCCAGTACCTTTACCATGTAAAATTAAGAGGCCACAAAATCTCTACTTTGAGTTTTTTACATACTGGACCCAGGTGATAAAACAGTGGCTATCCGTCAGCTATGTGAAGCACAAGTTGGCCATACAAAAGAGGAGCCACCCAGGCATCATTGGCCAATACACGCTTCTCATGTCCAGGCATCTGTTACACTGGACTCAGCAAAGGGAAGCCGGTGCAGAGAGCAGTCTCCTTATCATCTTTATTTGGCAAGATATCCAGAAGTGGTGAGAAAACAGTCCCATGGAGGCAGGATTGAGTGAGGAGGACTACTATGGTTATATGGAGTCTGGGATTGCTTACTAGCACCCAGATGCACCAAAACACATCAACTTTAATCCAGAAAATATCCCAACTCATTGATTTTATGTGAGCAACATTTGTGAATCCCCTGAGTCAAATGCTAACTCTCCAGCCATGACACTATACAAAGTCCAGTTATTTGGTAGCCGTACCCCAAAGGTACAGCCTACACTGCATAACTTGTTTACATACGCATCATATAAAATACCCATTCAATCTTGCTATTACCTGGAAACTGAATGAAGCAACCAATGAAATAGGGATACTTGACCTACAACCATTCTCTTTTGTGGAGAATGTCATGTTCAGAAGGTTGCCGGTGCATACCAGGCCCAAATGACAAATTCAATGTGAACCTACTTTTCCATGCATGTCAATCCTGAATTTTATGGGACTATGTTACACACGATAATTCATGTCTGCTACATTCAGAATCCCCATACATACTGTACATCTTATTATGGATATGTGTACCACTGGGCAAATAATTGGCAGTTCCTATCTGTGCATTAAAACCTACTGGGCATAGGTACCTGGGGTAGTATTTGACTCTGTAAGTGGAAATATTGTGTTAAGCCCAATCAGAAACATAGAAACACAGACAATGACTAGAAAAAACAAAACAAATACTTCATCCAGTCTGCCCAAGGTCACTATTTAGCCCTGGGACCTACAGTTCGTCGAGGGTCCTTGACCTCCCCATCCTCTCCCACATTCTCTCTCCTGATTCTGATGCCTCCAAAATACACTATACCCTTCATTCTGTCCCAGCTGTTATTGAAACCACCAACGGTTTTCACACTCACCTCGGCTGGTAGACTGCTCAATGACTCCACCACCATTTCTGTAAAATAGTAATTTGTCATGTCCTTCCTGATCCTCCCTCCTGTAGTTTTCATTCCTGCTCATGTGACCTTGAGCTAGTCATAAAGCTAAGTATTTCCCACAGTTCACCTTGTTAATTCCTTTTAAGTCTCTGTCATATTAGGGCAGGCAGTATGGCCTAAGTTAGAGTAATGAGCTCTGTATATCCAGCAGACATTGGTTTTATTCCCCAAACCTCCTTTTGTTTACTGTGTGACTCTGAGCAAGTCACTTAACCAGCTCTGTGCTCCAGGGTCACCCCTGAAAACAAGCACTTGTACCTAGTGGGCTTTACCTGGTTACCAGAGGAACTAATATCTCCTCTCCCTTCAGGTCTCCAATGAGTACATGTTCAGTGCCTTGAGGCACCTCATAGGACCTGCTCTGTTGACCCTAAATCACTTTTTGTCACATTGCACTTCACTGTCTCTAGCCTTCTCCTGTCCTTTCTGAGGCGGGACTCCAGAAAAGGTCCAGTACTCAGGAGTGGCTTCACTAAGGATCTATATAGGGAAGTATTACTTTTCCTTTATGCCATCGCTATCCTCCCAACACATTGCAGCATCCTACTTGCCTTAATACATGCCTTGTTGCACTGACTTGATTGCTTTGGGTGTCACTGATGATAATAATAAAATAATGATAACTTTATTTTTAAGGTGCCTTTCAAATATCAAGCGCCTTACAAATTAAGACAAAAAAAAGCTTACCAAACAATCATATGAAATCAAAACATCATCATGTCATCCATCAATCAGTTAATCAATCACTATATGCCTGATGCCAAAGAAAAGTCTTTAGGGCTTGCTTAAAACCCTCCACTGTTGTGCTCCCACAACCGACGAGGTACAGAATTCCAAAGGGTAGGGGCTGCAAACTTAAATGCTCTAACCCCAGATGATTTCATACATACCCTTGGGATCACTAGCAACCCCTCGCCTGCTGAGTGGAGCAATCACCCTGGGCAATAAGGGACCAGGAGCTCCAAGGTCTCATTCCTCAGTCATAGTATTGTCACACCCCACCCACCAGTACTCAGTCTTGGGGTTCTTGTTCTCTAGTTGCATTTCCTCACACTTTTTGGCATTGTATTTCAACTGCCAAACCTTAGTCACCCTCTAGCTTTTGTAAGTCTCTTTGCATGTTGTCCATTCCCTTGTCGATATCCACCTTCCACAGAGCTTTGTGTCATCTAGTAAGAGACACATCCTGCCCCCAAATTCCCTCACCAATGTCGGTGATGAACAAATCAAAGACAACTGGATTCAGGACAGCATCCTGTGGTACTCTGCTTTGACCTCCTCTCTTTAGATGTAGCCCCATTGAGCACAAGTCTCTGCTGCCTCCCTTTACCCAATTGCCTACACAATTTACTACGACATCAGCCACACCCAGATCCTCCGTCTTCTTCAGCAAGCGTCTGTGAGACACTGAGTTGAAAGCCTTGCTGAAGCTGAAGTAGATCAAATCCAGAGCAGGGCCAGTATCTAATTTCCTCATCACACAATCAAAGAAAACTATCAGGTTTGTCTGACAAGACCTCCTTGCCATGAATCTGTGCTGTTCCTATCCTGAGACTGTTGCTTTCCAAGTAGTCTATTATGTCCTTTTGACCAGTGACTCCATCAGCTTCCCTACAATAGAGGTAAGACTGACAGGTATGTGGTTTCCTGCTTGCTCCTTGTCCCCACAACTGCTTATGGTGTGGAACTATGTCCACCACCCTCTAATCCTGTGTTACTACCCCATACTAGTGAGATGTTGAATAGACCTGCCAGGGCTCAGCCAGTTCCATTGCCAGTTCTGAGTATCCTCAGATGCAATCCATTGGGTCCTAGGGCCTTATCTATCTCTACAGCTGACAATCCTGTCTGGACCTTCTTGGTTGTAGTAATTGGCTACGTCTTCTCCCAGACCTCCTTAGTGGTTGCTTTGATGCCACTCTCTGGCAATGGCCCACCATCTTCCCTAGTGAAACTGGAGCAAAAGTAGTTATTGAGGATGGCTGCCTATTGTACATTTTCTTCTAGACCCTACCTCCCCTCAGCTAGATCTATTATTCCACCTCTTTTCCTCATTTCTTCTTCATATATCTGAAGAACTGTTTTTCTCCAGTCTTG
Organism: Neoceratodus forsteri; assembly: GCA_016271365.2. Lineage (NCBI taxonomy): Eukaryota > Metazoa > Chordata > Ceratodontiformes > Ceratodontidae > Neoceratodus > Neoceratodus forsteri. The sequence continues at coordinate 426,063,087 of CM057451.1, forward strand.
ACGCCCTATGCAATATGCAGCTCTGTGTCTGCTTTGCCTCTCTAACCACCCTGTTGGCTTCCTATTTTTCAGTAAATATTCTGCCCTTCTTCCTCCCCCACCACTTTTCTTTATACTTATAAAGACCTTTTCTTGGAATTCATTGCTTCCTGACCTGTGCCAAAACTCATTATTGTCTCTTGAACCTATTTTTGGTTACTGTTCTCATGTATACCTTAGATGTCTTGAGAATGCTCCATTAATTGCCACCATCTCTTCTGCACCCCACCTCTGTTATCCACCCATTAACTTGCCCATGACCAGCTCACTCAACCTATTGAAGACTGCCCTTCAAAATCAAGGACTTCAGCTCTTGATTGTAGTTTACCAGTTCCAAGGCCAGTTCAAACCAAACACAGGATGGTCACTATTCCCCAGTGGCTCCCCTACTCTGACAGCTCCTACCACCTCTGCATTGGTGAGTACTACATTAAGAATTGTGGTCTGCCTGGTGGTTTCCTTACTTAGCTATACCAGTGGTGGGTCTTAGAGTGCATCCAGCAAGGCCTGACTTCTGGTTCTCCTGGCCACTGGAACATCCCATATGATGTCTGGCAGATTCAAATCATCAATGACCACTGCTTCCCTCTTTGCTACCCCTCTTTCAAGTTCTTCCTAAGCTTTTCTCCTTTTCCTCCCTTGTCATGGAGGTCAACAGATCACCCTCATGCACAGTTTCTTGTATGAGGCTTCCATGAGTTGCAACCACAGTGACTCTGTCTCCTAGTACTACAACTTAAGCACACATCTTCTGCCACCTTAATTGCATCCTTGACAAAGGGCTACTCCTTCCCTCTATCTGTTCCTCTATCCCTCCTAAACACAGAATACCCAGGGACTGTCAGTTCCCAAGCCTTATTTTCTGAAGCCAACATTTCTGTGATGGCCATAAGGTCCACATCAGTGCCTGCCATCAGCACCTGGAGCTCACTGATTTTTTTCCTAGGCTCCTGGCATTAAGACATGCCCTTTTCATCAGATCCTACTTTGTTACTCCCTTGTGCCTTCTGTGTCCTTCCATTCACCTGTTTTTCTATGAGTTTGCCCTTTTGCATCCCCTCTATAATGTCACTTCATTTAGTCCAGTTAGGGCCACAACTATCTTTGTACCTGCTGTGCTTCTACACCCCAGAAGTGGGGAAGTAATAGCTAAATTCCTTCCTCTCTCATTCCACTGTGGTTCCTCTAGATCCGTCTCCCCACATTCAATTTAAGAGTCTGCTACAGATGACAAACCTCTGTCCCAGTGCACAGGCCTACCTCTTGTCAGGTGAATTCCATCACCTTGAACAGTCTCCTGTCCTAAGTTCCTCAGTCCTCACAAAGTGTTACCCTTTCTCTTGACATCATCCCTTAAGACATCTGTTATACTCCTTTATTACATCACTCAATATCCTAAGCTGTATCACACAAGGAGGAATTCAGAAATGGTCAGGGAGGTTGAGGTGTGTTAATCTGAAACCAGTTTATGAAGTTCCACTTCACCATCTCCACTGACATGCTTTTTCAGTTTAAAGTTTATTAACCTTGTTTCCCATAATGCAAACAAAGCAGATATTCATACATAGAGACCATTCGTTAGTCACAGTTTACTCTTAAATATGCCCTCCCTCCCTTAATCCCCCTACCTTCCCCTCCCCCCTTCCCCCTCCCTTACCTACTAAAGCGACAGGTAGTATGACATGCCATACTAATATTTATCCTATCTAGTTAACTTCATGACCCACTAATACATACTTAATATATGAACCACCTTATAATGAGTAGAGAGCATAAAGGGGTCCCATATCATTTAAACCTGCTCATTGTATTATTCAGATTAGCAATGGCTTTCTCAGTATGTAGATTTGCCAGGATTTCTGTTAACCATTCGTTATAGGAGATTTCTGTTGGTCAAGCCAATGTCGTAATACCAACTTCTTGACAGACATGGCAATGATTGTTATATGATACTTCTGGTTTGCGAATCTTAATGCCAGAAAGGTCTCCCAAGAGACAAATTTCAGGAATAAATAAATCCTTAAGACCTAAAGGGATCAGTAAGTTGCATAATTTTATGCCATAATGGGAGACTTTCGGCATGCCCAGAAAATATGGTATAACGCCCTTCCTGTTGTTGGCATCTAATACATAATGGCAGTCTTTAACCCAACTTAACCAACTTACAAGGTGTATAGTAAGCATTATGCAGGATAGAAAGTTGCATTAATCTTAGTCTGTCCTGCATAATTAATTTATAACAGATATACCAGATGGTCATCCAGTTAATATTATGGCCTGGAAAAAGGATTCCCATAGACCAGTTGTCTAAAACTATCTAGGAACTTCCAGAGAAACAGTGTGCTATAAATTTTGGTTATTGCCTTAGGGCCTCCACTGAGTGCTCCTAATTCCTTGCAGAACAGAATAGAATGAACTGTCCTAGGTTTATGGCGAAGGATCGTGTTAAAGTATGTCTGAGTTGAATAACCCTGAATGTATACCTGCTAGAGATGCCTAATTTAGCGATAATTTCCTGAATTGAAAGCCATGTGTCATTATCTTTAATAAAATAGGAGGCCTCCAAATCCTGTATTATGGGAGCCAGGACTGGGGATCAGTTTTCCCGCTTAGTTTGAGGTGAAGATTGCCTACTATTGGTTGACTAAGATCCTTAGTATGATCATACCTAAGGAATCGACAAATCTGTGCATGAATTTTAAGGATGTGGAAATTGTCGAGTTTTAAGTTTTAGGGAAGGAGACTTTCCTTAATATGTAACAATCCTCAGGGCTTAAACCAGATGCCCGTATCAGCGACAGTTCAATTCTTAGCCACTGGAGCCATATGTAGATTTCCTGGGATATCCATCTCATATATTTGTTAATATGTGATGCCCAAAATAAAGGCTCACATTAGGAGTCTCAAGCCCTCCTTGATTTTGGGGGCCGTCAAGGTGTGATGCGCTATTCGGAAGGTTTTGTTCGACCAGTGGAATTTGGTGAACAGGGATTGTAATTTCCTGAACCAAGATAAGGAAGCCAGATGTTAAGCATGGAAAGGGTATAGTAAGCATGGGAAAACATTCATTTTAATGAGTTTATTCTTCCCAAATGAAATACAAAGGAGGCCCATCTATTCAAATCATAGGCGATACTGTTTACCAAAGAGTCCAGATTTAACTTTATAATTTTCTTGGGGCTTGGATAATTCTATGCCTAAATATCTAAAGGGTCTTGCTTCCAATTAAGTCCGAAAATGGCTATATCAGATTTAAAGATTCTATGATTAAGTGGAATACCACTGTTTTGCCTATATTTAATTTATAATTGGACATTCTGCCAAAAGTGGCAATGATGTCCAGCATGTATAGTATGGACGAACCAGGGTTGGAAAGTTGGAGGAGGAGATCATCCGCGTGGAGTCGATACCTTTATTTCACAAGGATGAAGGGGATCCCTTGGACATTCAGACAATTTTGTAGCTTTCCAATTATTGGTTCCAGGTAAAGATTAAATAATAATGGGGATAAAGGACATCCCTGCCTGGTTCCTGAATGAAGGGTGAAGTTTTCCGAAATCACACCATTTCCTGCCACTCGTTCGGAGGAGATTTATACAATGCCCGGATCCAGCTTATAAAACCAGATGGGATGCTTCCAAAACATGAAAAGGTATTCCCAGTGAACCCTATCAAATGCCTTCTCGGTGCCCAGGAGACCAGAGCCACAGGAAGGGTGCATCTCTGGACGTCGAAAAGACATGTGAAAGGGTTCTTAAGTGGTCAGCAGAGGACCTACTCCTCAGAAATCCAGCCTGTTCTGATCCTATCAAGGTGTCCATTACCTTGTCAAGCCGTTAGCCAACAATTTGGTCAGGATTTTATATCCTGATTTATTAACGATATAGATGGTAGTTGTTACACAATCAGGGGTCTATCCGGTTTGGGAATCAGGACAATCAGTGCTTCAAATAACGAGGGTCTGCATCCATGCTCGATAAAATATGTTGATAGAGAGGAGAAGCATTGGAATTAGTTGAGTCTGAAATTTTTTATAAAATAAGGCCGAGTATCCGTCTATCCCGGGTTTTATTCACTGGTAAGTCGCCTATAACCGCAATAATTTCCACAGCACTTATAGGATCCAAAATCTATTCTGTTGTTCCAGAGAGCTGAGGTAAATTAGACTGCTGTAAATAGGCTTGCAATTATGTATTGTTAGAACGATAGGGCCATACAACTCCTTATAATAAGCTGTGAATTCTTTTATAATTTCTCTGGCTGTGTTTTAAGGGAACCATCTTGCAATGACTGATATTGAGGTTACATAACGAGATGATTCCATTTGTTTAACCCCGAGTTTCAAAAGTAGGCCTGCCTTTTCCCATTGATCGTATATGAAGCCTGAGTTTTTAAAATGGAGTAATCTGCTTTCTCCAAGAAGTTCCATGTATCGGCTCTTAGTTTAATCAGTTCTTGCCAGATGGTTTCTGGTGAAGTAGGGAAAGATCTTTTCTAGAGTCCTAATTTGGGAGAGCAAATGAGACAGTCTAGCACTGGAAGTCTTTTTCATATGTGGCCATGCTAATCAAAACCCCTCTGAGATATGCTTTAAAGGCTCCCATAACATATCCAGCCTTCCCTGGGGATCGAAATTAGAATGATAGAAGTTATCAATCTGTTCCTGTATCTGTTTAATAAGAAGTATCTTTTAGCAATAAATCATTTAATTTCCACCTGGAGCCTCTTTTGGCAGTGATGCCATTGATATCAGACAGGAGACAATGGAGTGATCTGAGGGGTCCCAGGCAGGATCGAGGCCTCCAGGGTTCCGGGTATTAAGGGATGAGACCGGAGTATATAATCTATCCTCGAAGAGGAGGAATGAATGGGGAAACAAAAGTATATTCCCTGTCTAAGGGATGTAATATCCGCCAGATATCGCACATTCCAGTCTGGTCCAGAAATTTCCGGCATGCCCTTTGAGCAGGAGAAAGACCCGTCCTCTGTGGACTTGACCAGTCCATCATCAGATCATGCACTAAATTAAAGTCTCCCCTATGATCATGGGCATGGAAAGGTATGGTTGCAAAATTTGTGTTAGTTGAGTAAAAATTCGGTGCGTCATAATTTGGTCTGTACACACTACCTAATACTATCTCCTTATTATAAAGTAAACCCTGAACGAAAATATATCTTCCCAATGGGTCCTTAATCACTTTAATTGTATTAAATGGAATTTTCCTATGGATAAGAATCATGACCCTGCTGCTATTTGTTGTTCCTCGGCTCCAGAAAACTGACTGAACTGTTGTCTACGGTTGGACACCTCAACATCCAAAGGGTGTTTCTTGAACACAGACAATGTCTATGTTCAATAACTTTAGAGGATGTAACACCTGATATTGCTTCCTTCTTTTCCTACCCCTCTGATATTCCATGTCACAATTCATATACAGTTAGCCATTATGTCTATTTAGTAAAACAGTGATCTCCATTTCCTGCACAGGGAGTCATGTGGGTACCAGAAATATACCAACCTTAGCACTGTTATTGTGCTCCTAGTAGTTGATATCCCTTCCTCCCACCCCTCCACCCTAAAGATGTACAATAACAGAGATTAACTAATATCCAGATCAAAATACCCCAACATTCCCCCGTCATTGGAACACGATACAGCTGGTCCTGTGTCAGTCCTAGTATTCCCTCCTGCTACTCAGGAGCTTAAAGAGATACCCTTTCAAACCCAAATTTTATAAATACAAAAATATAAATCAAACCAGCACTGTGTACATAGTTTCAGAAAATTGGGATTACCACCCCATTAATATCCACTGTATCTTTTCACAGTACCGTCTATTCACTTTGATGAAATTGCTCTGCAAAAGTCCCCTTATATTGTGAGGGTGTCCGTTACCAGTCTTTCCTAATTTTAACAAAACATTCCAGTCTAGAGGTTTGATTCATGACTGAACATCCAACACTAAAATAACCTTGGCAGAGCATTATAATCCACCAATTCCAACAATTGTAAGTGAGGAGCACCTCTAATGGTGAAGCAGCATTCTAATATTTGCTGTTTATGTAAACTTAAATATATTTGACCCAAACTAAAAGCCTTCCCCTTACCGTGCCCTCTAAATATCAGAACGATCGTGGCCAGCAAAAACCTGTTACCTCTACAAGTATTAGATGAATCTGCAGAAGGGAGGGAAAGAAAACAAAGGAAAACACACATGTCTAGGGCAAGTCCTCACTAGTGTCCTTAGATTCCAGTCCTTCTAAATAAAAAACCCAAAGATTTTAAGACAGGTTAAATGGCGTAAGCCCACAAAACTATTCAAACACATTTTAAGTCTCTGTGTTTGCCATAGACAGTTTCTTGGCAACGGACTGGCCTTCTTTTGCAGTCCCTCCTTGCTGTCTTCATCTACACACAGAAGCATTGATAATTCTCCATGAAGTCGCAGCTCCTTTCATGATTATTCAATGAGCTCTGAAGAGATTGGGTATTCCTTCTGTAATGCCTTCAAAGCAGGTTCAACTTCTTCAAAAGACATCCAGGCATCCGAAATCACTACCTGGAGGCAAGCAGGGTACCCCATGAGGAATTTTATTCCCAGCTATTAACTTCTTTACTGTAGGATGAAAAAGGGCTCCCCTTTGCCTCACCGTGGCAGGGAGGTCTTGGGTTATTCGGATCTTGTTTCCTTCCCAGAGTACCTACTCTAATTGTCTTATCTTTGACAATAGGAACTGCTTTTCCTGATAATTAAGAAATTTAAACATCAGAGGTCGGGGTGGTTGGCCTGGGGCTGGCATCGGTCTCAGTGTCCTATGGGCCCTCTCTAGTATGTACGAGGCCCCGAAGGAGAAGGGCCAGCAAGCTTCTCGATCAATTTCTGGACAAACAGAATGGTATTACTCTCTTTTTCTGGAATTCCTAGGATCACCACATTATTCCTATGGCTCCTCCCTCCAAATCTTCGATTTTTGCTCTAACTTCTTAATACGTTGCTGGTTTTCTACCGTTGTGTTATGTACATGATCGGATTTCTTCTCCATGGAGAAAAGCTGCTTCAGTGTCAGACATTCTGACGGATAAGTCTTCCAGCACCCTGACATCTGCTTTATTTCAGCAATGACTGACTTTAGGTCATCCTCAAATGGTTGCAGCTCTTTAAGAACAGTTCCAGGGTGAGGGAGTTGCCTCCAGAGCCAAGTATGGGAGGCCGTAGTAGTGAGTTGTTTACCCCACCAGTGGTCTTGGCCTTGCTTCTTTTGCTAGATTTCTCCAGAGAAACTGGTGGAGTGTGTTGTAGCGTGGTTCTCATTTCTGCTTCCACTCCCGACCCAAGTTATAGACATGTAAATCCACACCCTTATAGCTTGCTCTGCGGTCGTTAGCACCTTATTTGGAGGTGTTTAAATTGAAGTAAAGCCCTGAATAATGGGAGTTGATCCAAGTGCTGCTACACAGTCAGCTGCATCACGTGATCTCCTCCACTGACCTGCTTACCAGACAATTGTTACCCAGGAGTACCAGCACCCCAAATCCCCTGCTCCCTCTTCAACATCCTCTCTATCCTGTCTAAATCCTGGATGGCCAATGCTACAGGAAGACACTAGACCATCCCCTTCAATTTAATCCCTTCTCCACCTTCTCTTCCCCTTAAACATTGAGTTCCTGATTACTAAGACTCTCCTGGTAGACTTGCTCTCTGGTTGCCATCATGTTGTCCTGCCCTTTCAAACGTGGAGTCTTCCCCAGTGGACTCAGGGTCCTGAACCTCCTCTAGGGGTGTGAAGTGATTCAGGCATATTCTGAGTGACTAAACATTGTTTTTACCAGCATTTTATCATATTTATAATGTACATATTATTGTATTTGTGTTTATCTAATTGTACAGCTCCTTGGTATCTCAAAAGGTGCATTATAAATAATAATAATCATTATTATTATTATTATTACTGTCTGGATGGTGAGGGTAGAACAACCTCCTTATGGCTCTTGTTGCTCCCCTCCCTTGCCACCACTCTCACCCTCCTAGATCAGTGGGTCTTGGGGACAGCGGATGTGGAAGGTGGGCTCTTCTTCAGCTGGTGATGCAGCTGAGATATTTCTACCCTTGCTGCTACCAGCTGAGCCTGGATCTTTGCCCTTGGACCTGCAGATGGGACAGTGCCCCCTCCTCCAGAGCATATGCCTAGAGAAGGCACCCCACAGCTTCCATGACTGGCTGCCCTCGCTGAACCCCATCCCCATACAGACCTGTACTAAACAGATGACTAATTTAACTCATAGTGTTCATCCAGATAGGTGTAGCTGTAAGGCTCAGCTGTAGCACAGAAACTAGGACTCAAAACTACCCCGTAGTGCTCACTAAGATAGGATGTACTGTAGCTGTAGGCTTAGCTATAGAACAGAAAACAAAAGTAAAACTGTCATGTAGTGCTCTTCAAGATACAGTGACTTGTAAGATGTAACTATAGCACAAAACAACACTGCAAATTACATACTAACGTACTAATTGCCAGCAGATTAGGTCTTACGGTCTATCAAGTCTGCTCAAACCTCAGATCCCTAGTTGGGTGCAGAGACCCTCCCCCTTGTGTTCCAGAAACCCCTATCATCCATCCCCACCCCGGGCAAGGCCATCATCTGATACATTCACTTTCTGTATCTGTCCCACCCTCTCTTGAAGCCCTCCATTGTGGATCTCTGAACCAGCTCGCCAGGCAGTGCATTCCAAGGGTCCACCACCTCTCTGTGAAAAACTCCTCCTCTTTTCCCCTTCACCCTTCCACCTTCCAACTTCAAACCATGCCCTCTGGTGATACTCTCCTGCTTTAGTCCAAAGATCCCCTCCATGTTTACCCTATTTATTCCCTTGAGGTACCTGAAGACCTCAATCATGTCCCCATCTCTCCTCTCTCCAATGAAAACAGGCAGAGCTCCTCAAGTCTGTCCTCATACGTCAAATCCCTAGTCCTCGTATCATCTTAGTTGCCCTCCTCTGTACAATCTCCAGGAGCTGCATGTCCCTCTTCAAGTGTGGTCTCCAGCACTATACACAGTACTCAAGGTGTGGTCTAACCAGTCCATTGTACAGCGGCAGAATCACTTCCTGTTCCTAGAGGTGATCCCTTACGATGCATCCCAGCATCCTGTTTGCCTTGCTAACCGCCTCCTGCACTACTCAGAGTTATTCATACATGCTTCCACCATGACCCTAGGTCTTTTTCCCTTTGAGGCCCTCCAGTGCCTCCCTCCCAGGGGTGTACCTGTGTTTAGGTTTCCACCCAAGAAGTAATACCTTTCACTTGGTGATATTGAAATTTAATTTCCATGTGTGAGCCCAGCATTCCAGGGTGTCCAGGTTCTCTCAGGGGCCAACCTCCACTCTTCCCTCAACTACTGCTCCCATCTTGGAGTCATCAGTGAAGAGACTCATTTCACACCTATATCCTCCCTGATGTCCGATATGTATGCATTAAACAGGATCAGACCCAGGACCGAGCCCTGTGGTACCCAACTACCAACCTCTCTAGGGTTCGAGAGTTCCCACTGACCACTACTCTGGGTATATCCAGCTAGCCAGTTTCAATCCATCTGACCATCAAAGGGCATACTCCCAACCCTGTCAATTTCTCCACCAGACCAAGGCCAGAGACTGCCACCGGCCCTCATGCCCAGCCTTGGAACCACGACCCGGCTGCACCTACACGCCTCCTACCGCCAAAGCCGATTTCATGCTGCCCTTCCTCCCATCCACCCTCCCATATTCTTCATCCCTGACTGTGGGGCCATGAACCTGGCATCCTCTAGCCTACCGCCGAGATGTCTCTGGCATCCTCCCTTACTTCCTGGGTCCCCTGCTGCTGCTCAGGCTGGCTGCCGGGCCGCCCAGGTTACGGCCCTTCTACCCCTCCTCCTGACTTTTCTCTGCTGGGTGCTCTATATGTTTCATATATGGCCCACCCCACCCCCTCCTGATATGCACTGGCCGACTACTTCTCCCGCTATTCCTGTTGCCTGCACCCTTCCTGTCCACTCCACATCATCCTGCCTGGCTGGGAACCACAACCCGCAGTCTCCATACGCATTCCCCAGTAAAGCCATAAGCAGTCCTTTTGGCCCTATACTCCCTTCCTTACCCCTTACCTGTACCAACACTCTCCTGTAAACACCTCCTTGCTCTTGGCCTGCTGGTCACTGCTTAGTATAGCCTAAATCATGTTAGACTAGCTGGAACCGCCTCTATATATCTGGAATGTACTTGTATGGTTGTTGCCTCAATTGTATTGTTGCTTCCATGTGTTATGATGTATTGTACTCTCCCGGTCGTGCCTGAAAATAGTCACCTGTTGGCTAGCGACCTACCCGGTAAACAAAAACTAAATAAAATAAAATAAATTGTGGGGACAGAGTCAAACGCCTTGCTGAAGTCCAAGAATAATACATCCACAGGCTTTTCCCGTCCAGTTCTGATGTTACCCATTCAGAGAACTCCATAAGATTGGTTTGACATGATCTGCCTGGCACAAACCCATGTTGCCACTATCCAGACCTCCTACCTCTTCCAAGTACTCCCCAATCGTTCCTTTAGTATACTTTCCATTAATTTTCCCACCACCGAGGTCAAACTGATGGGTCTATAGTTACCTGGCACTTCCTCGACCCCCTTTATGGATTGGCACCACATGTGCCTCTCATCAATCCCTAGGTACCCTCCTGTCTCAAGTGACCTGTTGAAGAGCCCGCCAGGGTGCAGCCAGTATATCCGCCAATTCCCATAGTACTCTCAGATGAATGCCATCCAGCCCAGGACAGTTATCTTTCTTTAGGGCCTTGAAGGCTAACCACACCCTTTCTGTGAAGATAGCATCATACAGCCCCTCCACCTTACTGGCCTTTTATCCTTATCCTGATGTGACACCCCTGGGGTACCTCTCCCTCCCTCTTGCTCCATTTCTGTTGCTCCCTGATCCGACTCTACTGCTTCTATCCCCATCTTGCCTTGCTTTATAGATATCCCATCCCCCTCCTGGTGAACACAGAGGTGAAGTACTCATTTAATATCTCTGCCTGGTCCCTCGCTCCACCCACCCTCCTTCTGATCTCAATCTGCGAGATAGCCCTTAGTTTTTCTCTGCTCCCCAATGTACCGGAAGAACCCTTTTCCTCCATGTATCCCCTGTGCCAGCCACTGATCTTACTGGACTTCCCCCAGATGCAAGATGGTACATTTTTTCCCTATCCCTCTTGTCGTTTTATATTTTTGTAGGCGCTTCTATTTATATTTTTGTTAATTAATTAAAATACACTAGCTATAGAACAGAACACAGGTATGAAACTGTACAAAAGAAATGCATATTACTGTAGCTGATGCAGACTACTCCATTAACCTGCAGTACTCCCTAGATAGAGTATAGCTAGGACCCAGTACTATGCACCCAAAACAATACTCTCAAAACAATGCAGTTAACTGTTCATGCACAGTTTTACTTCAGAAAAGATAGGCAGAGTCCTTGGCTGCTAGCTGCCTTCTCTGGCTGATTTGGCTTCTCCCAGCTGCTTCTGGCCATTTGGCTAATGTGCTAGTCTGGCAGAGGGAGGAGGGTCTGGGATTCTGAAAGAGCCCTCCTCATGACCCTTGCTTTTTCCTTAGTATGGGCAAAGAATGGTGCTGCATTCTGATGATTTGATTTATGGGACCAAAAGCAAAGACCATTTAGTATTCGTGCTCAACCAACTGATCGCTCTAGCGTGACTTTTGAGCTCCAGACTGAGTGGTAACAATACTCAGGCAATGAAAAGTGTAAATGGCTACACATGGGTCCAAAACAATGTAAAAATTGCTCCAGATTTAGATTCATTAGTGACTGCACCCCGCTCCATGAAAGCAGGTTTCATTGAGAGCAATGATGGCTTGAATGTGATGAAATACATAAGTAATGGAGGTTTCTCAGGGTGCCATGCATGGAACACTATCTCAATCTAGTAGTTCAGTGGCGTCTATATTATCTTGAAATCAAGTCCATGTTGACTGTGACTCATCATATCTGTGTCTACTTGGCCATTATGGAAAGCCCCATGACCTTCTCTGCTAGCTGCAGATCTAGAAGATCCAGAACAAACTTCCTCAGCACCAGATGAGCAACCCATGCACCTGTAAAGGCTTGGTTCCTGTCTGTCACTGCATATTGTGAGAGATGAGTTATCTCACAATAGGGGTAATTTAGGACGGGAAAGCATCACTTGTGCTCGACAGACAAATCCCTGATGTCCGACAGCAATGGCACTCTACCAACACTGGTATAGTACCATCACAAAAGAACGTGCTATTTGCAGGAGGTATGCAAAGTCTCCTTAAATTGTATGTTTATTTATGTATTTTATATGTAACTAGTACTTTTTATGACAGGACTGCATGTACCCTGTCTACTTTTTGCTGTATATACCTGGGGTCTCAGGCAACATCTGCTGGCTATTGTAATAAAATATCTCTGGTTGGTTACCTGATGTGGTACTCTGTACCTATATTATGACTACTGTGATCTATCTATTACCAAGCATGTACCACCAATGAATGCCTATAACACTGGTCACTTTTTATTCTAAGTGTTATGTACTGTACTGTACTGTTTTGTTTGCTGTGACGTATTGCTCTCTTGACAAGGTGCTTCTGTAAATGAGTCTATGACTCAAAGGTTTGAAAACCGATGATCTAATAAATAAATGAGCTTGCTCAATGAATTTGTCCCAAATAAACAAACAAACTTGAAACTTGAGATAAAGCTGGAATTCATGACTATGTGGATCTCAACACTTTGCATGATTGATCAATCATATGTGCTGTACAAACCTAGTATTTGAGTCACCATGTTTCTTACAAGAGACCAGTGATGACTAATGGATGTGTATTGGGGAGCTCAGAATCTTTTTCTCAAAAGGTAATAACGCCTTTAATTGAATTTCACTTGTAAAGTTTATTGTTGCCCCAATGTTTCACAACTAGGCTTCCTCAGGAGACTTGTCATCTAAAAAATTTAAGAAATGCAATGTATATACTACTTTATCATATCCTTTTCTTAGAAATATTCTTATATTTTCTCTTATATGCAGATGAAGTATCCTTCCTTCTTATTAGTGCTGACTGTTTTGAACTTTTGCCAAACATAAATTTTTCAGACCTTTCTGGCTACTTCCCTTTAATAAATGTAATAAAGACACTTTTATTTACAAAAAAATGTTCTCTTATTCCTGTTTTAAGTTCATCCAATTTCTATGCAGTGTGTAATATCTGAGGTATTACATTAGAAATCATTTTTTTAACAGAATACCTCCTTAACCCAGCAATTCCACATCACATGTACAATATTACAAAATGTTCCTGTGGAATTCTTGGTTATGGAGTGCAGTCTGTTAGACTGTACAGTAGAACTAGGCATGATATGCTTGAACTGGGGTGCCAGCAACCATCTGTGTTTTCACTTTCTGGATCAGCTGCAAATGATGCTGCAATTTTGTAGATAACCCTAGGTATAGAGCATTACTGTAATCCAGACTTGATGAGACAAGTGTGTGCACCAATGTTTCTAGGTCAGACGGCTCATGAAAGAGCTCAATCTGGGAGATGTTCACAGATGACAAAAGCCACTGCAGGCAACAGACAACACCTGATATTCTAGTGTCAGCTTGGAGTCCACAATGACCCATATATTCCTCACCTTGTTTATAGCCTGAGAGCAACATCATCCAAAGATGGTAAAGTGGTATCAAAACTCAAGGCTGATGAACCAGGCTGACCTGGCACCACCAGTAGCACCTCTATTTTCAAAAGGTTCAGCCTAAGCCTGCTGGTCACCATCCAGTCCTGAATTTCCTAAGCCACTCAGTCAGTTTCAGGACAGACAGTCTGTCTTCAGGGAGCACAAGACACATACAGCTGGGTATCATTGGCATAACAATGAAAACCCAAGCCATATCATCTAATAATCTTCCCCAATGGCAATATGTAGACAGTGAACAACATGAGAGCCAAGAATGACCACTTGGACACACCACAGCAGAGTACAGTGCTGCCTAAGATGAAACAGCCTAGTGGCACCTGCTACAGTCTGCAGGATAAGTACAACTCAGACCACCGTAACTCCATTCCTATAAGTTCTGCATAGTTCCTCAGATGGATCAACAGCACCCCATGGTCCACAGTGTCAAAGGCCACAGAAAGGTCAAGTTGAACCAAGATGGAGCTACATCTGCTATCCCTTGCAAGGAGGATTAGATCATGGTGCACCTTCCTTAGGGCAGTTTCTGTATTATGATAAGGCTGGAATACATACTGGAAGGTTCACAGATGTCATATTTCTCCAGGTGCTGTACCAACTGCACTGCCACCACCTTCTTGATCAACTGCCCCAAAAGGAACAGTTTGATACAGGCCTGTAACTTGAGACAAGACATTATTGGCCAATGACAGGCCACTTGAGGATAACCAGCCCTGACAGAGGACACCTTGTCCAGAAAGAACTGATTAAATGCAACACTCTGTTCTGTGGAAAAACCCTACAGGACTGGAGAAAGATAGGATTTAATAATCTGTCCACAGTGTAGAAGATCTGAGGCGGTCAGTTCTTTCCTGTACCAATCACCCCTAGCAGGAGCACTGACTTTCTCAGAGTAATTGTCCCCTAGTACTCATGGTAATGAGTCCTCAGTGCCTATTTATCCTCATCTTAGTAGGACCTCTGCCAACAACACTCCAACCTCTACCCTTAGTCTTCAACCTATTTAGATCACCATCAAACCATGGTGACCTGCAGCAGGAAATCAAGGGGCATACACAGAGATTTGCTAGGGAGTCCAAACACATGGCAAAATCCAGATTGTAGCACTCCACTTCTGCCTCAACTTCTATCAAACAAGCTGTCTTCATGTCCAAGATGTCCAGTGCCACCAGGAGACCCTGAGGCTCCAGATTTCTAAGAGTGGTAACTGACCATCTCAACTGAGGAGGTTAAATGAGGAGCCCTCAGAGAAACTGCATGGCATGATAGTCCAACCAACTGACCAAATCAACCTTGGTATTACTAATAACAAGACCAAATGAGAAGACCAGGTTCAAGGCATGGTCATGTTGATGGGTGCTAGAGGCAACCACCTGTACAAAATCCAGTAAGAACATCAACTGCAGGAACTGAGTTCAAAAAGTGATGCTTTTATCTTTAACCCAGGCATTGAGATTGCCCAAAACAAGAAATTTTGGCAATTCCAACACTGGGTTGACTATGAAGCCTCAAGTTCCTGCAAAACTTTTGTCCATACTTCAGTGGTTGATATATAAGTACGAACCTACAACTTGTACCTAACTCCCTTAACTACCACACATTAAGATGACCTAGTCTCTCCTGTGGGATACACCATCAATCCCAATGCAGATCTAAAACAGATGGCTACACTGCTACTCCTGCACCCCTACCTGTGACAATGCACCAATGAATAACCCAGCAGAACAGATGCCTCAAGCACAGGGCCCGAGTCATTCCCAGACAGGTCTCCATGATACATACCAGATCTGCCAAGGAGTCTGTAATGAATACCTTCCTCATGGTTGTTTTAGCCTTAAGAGATCTGATGTTGCAAAGAACTGCACTAAGGGGAGGTGTTGAGTCAGCCAGTCCAGTGGCTGCCTGCTTACCAGAAATCTCAGTAGCCCTGGTGATTAGAAAAGGCATGGTGGACCACTTGCCTGGTAGATTGTACCCTGGGCACCTCCTGGACACCATACTCCTGATCCTGCATCCCTTCTCCCAGTCTACCTGTGAAGTTAATCTACATTGCGAGCAATGCCCTAATGCCCCTGTAGGGACCCCAGCCTCCTACAATGGTCAGTCACTATCACAGAGAGGTACAAGGAATGCTCCAAAGGAATGCCACCCTTGCAGTTAAGGAAAGCTGAAATTGTTTAACTAGGAAAGGCACACTAAGCTGAAGCTTGTTTCTGGTGTGACCTGGGAGCACAAGAAAGTTAAGTGACTTGCTCAGGATCACACAGTATGCAAGTGAGAGCTGTGAGATTCAAACCCAGGTCTCCAGATTTGCAGCTCAGAGCCTCAAACCACTGTGCTATACTGCCTCTGCAGTGTAGACCAACAGGGGTCTAGATGCCATGTAGCACACTGAAAACAATGTAACCCAAAAATTATTTAAATAAATAAAACCCTGCTCACTCCCACAAATCTCCCCACACTACACCACTAGCCAAAATAAAAATTTTCCTAAGTCCCCACCAAACACACTAACAAGCATTCAAATGAACTATACAATTAGTTTTCTATAAACAAACAATCTCACACCCAAAAACCCCACTAAACAAAGTATTGTCAGAATGCCCCAGGATCACCCATGTTGCTTCACAATCCTTAATCATTGCCGGGCTTGGTTCTCCAGTGAAGGCTCCTTTTGCTACCTTGTAGCAGTTCTGGGCAGCCACTGCAATTTGGCATCCAGTTTCTGTTGGTAAAGTCACTGTAGATAGCAGGAGCTCTGCACACTACCTCTGTGTTGGGATTCAGCTGTGCCCTATTTAGGATCCCGATCAGTTCACCTAGGCTCTTTTTGTCTCTGTTCAGTTTCCAGTTGCCACCCATGAAGAAGCACCTGCAGGAAGCCATGGCAGTCGGTCTGTCTGTGTTATACCTTGCACCATTACTGTTGCTGCCACTGAAGGTAGGAGCTGTTTTATATTAACTGTTTTTGGTGGTCACTGTTTTTATTTAGCTGTTTTACATGACGCCAAAATATTGGTGGGGTAGGGAGAAAACAAATGGAAACACCCAACAGAGTCAGGCAGATGGGGATAACAGGTCATGAGGGACCTAGGCAAAGACCAACTGTCCAGTAGCTGTGAGCCACACAGGCAAGGTTGACCCTGTAAGGTTGCTGACTGAAATCACCGCCTGGATCACCAGCATACCCATGAACAAATCTCAACCTGAAAACTACTCACACTCACTGTCCTTAGGCTTTGATCGACCAGATATGTAGAGGCAGTTTAAATGGAATTCCAGACCAAACACAGTCAAACCAAGAGAAAAAATGAGAAAGTGAGGATGCTGGTGGAGTTGGCCTATTAATTTCTTTCCAGTTCAGATTTAATTCAGGTATACATGATTTTTATGTGTGTGAAAGAGTCTATGAGCAGATTCAAACAGATCCTCCAGAGGAATAGATTGATACAATTTCTTCTCCAGGTCTGTGACTTGCATATCCAGTTCTGCAATTGTATTGTGTATATTCTGAATGTTGTTCTTTATCACCCTTAGAATTGTTTGCTACTCATCCTCCAATCATGCCAAAACAGTATGGCACCATGCAGCAGCCTTATATATTTTTCTGTTTAGATAAGAAAATTAGGAGTTCTGATTTTATGTCTAGTTGACTTTTTGCACCATTTCTTCTAATGTGCATTACAAGAACTGTAACGGAGGACAGTCACACAGTGTGGCACCATGTAGCACCATGCATCAGCCAAATGCATTTCTTCAAGTGCTGACAGTCCCAGATACATCCGTCTCAAGTCTTGCTTCTGAAAACAACATATCCTCTTCATCATCCTCCTCCCATTTTCTTGGCAAATAAATAAATAATAATAATAATTAATAATTTCATTAAAACATTGTAGTTGGTTTGTTCTGAAAGCAACACATCCTTTTCATCATCTTCCTCCTCCACCTATCAGAATCATGTTTCTCTGCCCATAAATAAAGCAAGTGTAAGAATAATAAATAATAATAATAACTTCAGAAAAATAAACACCATAAAGGTTGACTGCTTCTGAAAAAGACATCTTATTCATCCATCCTCCTCTCTTACTCATGAATCACATTAATTTCCTCTGCATATAAATAAAGTAAGTCTATAAATCACTAGTAATAACTTCAGTAAAATACAAACCATAAAGTTGACTGCTCCTGAGAAAAATTACATCCACTTAAACTGTTCTTCTACCTCCATCATGAATCACATTCACCTCCTCAGCATGTAAATGAAGCAACAATTACAAATAACTCGAGTGAAATAAAAAACATGAAAGTTAACTGTTTCTGAAAACAATGCATCCTCTTCATCTTCTGTCTCATTCCATCATGAATCACATTTTCCTTATCATACATCACTGTGGCATGTGGGTGATGCCACTCACTGTGGCATGTGGTAGACACCAACTTCTTCCCTGCACACTGTACCACAGAATTTACAGTAGGACTGGTAGCAATCTGTATAGAAGGTGGTAGTGACACCATTTGTTCATCTGAGTCATTGCAGCAGCAGCAGGATGCAATACCCATTAAAGAAGTGGCACAGATTTAGCGTTGCCATGTAAAACTGTGTATCTGATCTAATACTATTGAACTTGTTTGCACACAGTGTAGCATCCTGTAGCACCAGGAGCAGCCTTATATATTTTTTCCTGGGATTTCAGAAACATTTATAATCTCTAATTACATTTCTGTTCAGCTTTTCATTTTTGTCCCTAAAGTGAATTTACAAAACTGTGGTAGGAGTAGTCACACAAAGCTGCACCATGTAGCACCATGCAACAGCCTTTATAAATTTTTTCTGGGACTTCAGAAAAATTCATGAGCTCCAGTTCTATGTCTATTTTGTTGATTGCACCATTTCCTAAATTATAAGAAGTGTGGTGGGTGGACAGTCAGACTGTATGGCACAATGTAACACTATGCAGCAGCCATATATTTTCCATATATTTTCCTGGGACTTCAGAAAATTAAAGGCTCTAATTTCATGTCTATTTAGCTTTTCACACCTTTCCCCCAAAGTACATTTCAAGAACTGTGGCAGAGACAGTTACACAGTGTATTATCATGTAGCACTATGCATCATCCAACCTCTACTACTCTCAAACCTGCCTGGAAATCTTGTTATTTCCTCTTCTAGCACTTACTCACTAGTTGTATGACTTATGACTGTTAGTTATTTGCTCTTATATTTCTGTTTTGTTACTGCATATAGATTCCTGCAAATGTATTGTCATTGCTGAACATTTTATATAAGTGTACTATGTCTGACTTCTGCATGTTCCCATGATGTTTCTTGTATCCATTATTGTCTATGTACTCTTTGTTGTAATCTCCCGGTCGTAGCTAAAATAGGCAGCTATGCTGTCTACTGTACTTACCCGGGTTAAAAATAAATAAATATTTTTTTCTGGGACTTAAAAAAAATTCAGGAGCTCTGATTTCACATCTATTTTGCTTCAGATTTCATGTATATTTAGCTTTTCCGACTATTTCCCTAAAGTACATTAAAAGAACTATGGTGGGAAGACAATCACACAGTGTAGCACCATGCAGCAGCCTTATATGTTATTTTTCTGGAACTTCAGAAAAATCAGAAACTTTGATTTCATGTCTATTTAGCTTTTTGCACTATCTAACCAGAAGTTCGCTATAATGTCTGTGGTAGGGAGACAGTCACACAATGTGGCACCATGGAGCACCATGTAACAGCTTTAAATATGTTTTTCTGGTACTTCAGAAGAATTCAAGACCTCTTACTCCATGTCTATTTAGCTTTTCTCAAAAGAAACATGGAAGGGTAGATCCTCTCTTCCTTTTCCTTCAGCTTCTCCAATACTGTTTGCATCCAGAGTGAATTACTGTCATCAACCCTATCTATATCATACAGCTGAGATTTAAACTGAAATGAGAGAAACAGGAGCAGAAAACAGAGAGTGACATACAAATAATATTTAAAGAATTAAAAAAAGCAATAAGTGAAAAAAGAAAGAATATTTACTTTCTCAGCTTGGAAACAGTGCTAAATCAAATAACCACATCCAAGCTTGCAACCATGTTGCAACAGGATTTAATCACATGAGTTATAAATATCTGAACAGAGAAAAACATAAAAAAGGCAGATGTTTATAAATGTATTGTCTTCCACAACACTGCCACCACCACCCCATAGATGAAAAAAAAAAACTAAGAACTTTGCTGATAGGACACAAAACAATACTCAGAGATCGCCATCGAAATCAATGTTATGAAGAAGCATTATGATTTCATGAAACAACATCAAGCATTTTAATTTACTACAGTATCTCAGAAGAGGTAATGTGTGTGACACTTGCAGAGCACAGTAGAAACAGATTAATTCATGGTCATGGAGCACATCTCATTCTGCTGCCTCATGCAAACATTTCCAGAACAATTATATTATTCCCCTGCAAATTGTCTCAGTGAGAGTAACACAGCATGGCACCATGTAGCATCATGCAGTATCATTATTTCTTCCTCTCACTGAGAACAATTCTTGGATGACAGACTTACTGTATTTTGCACTTTTTTGCAATTTTCCACAAAGGGCATTAAAGAACAGTTTTGTGCGACTGACAGAGAATGGTACCATGTAACAGCATGCATACGCCTGGTGTATTTATTCTGGTGCTTGAAATAATTCATGGAGCACATAATGTATGTGGATTGTGTGTTGAGCAACATTTCACATAAAGCGATTACATTACAACTGTGCCAGTGTAACAGACTCAAAAGGTGAGACTGACAACTTGAAAAAGCATGCTGCAGTGTGAATTATTTATTCTGGTAGTCTATGAAAATTCTGGGAGCACAACATGTACATTTATTTTTCTTTTTCACTGAATTAACAGAAAATGTGTTACAAGAAATGTGGTGGGCAGTGACACACGACTCAGTACACTGTAGCATTAGCAGTAACAACAGTACTGCATTACCACTATTTCATAATCTCTTGTACACAAGCTAATTTCAAGAAGATAGAATATATATTAGGCTTAAACACTTGTATAGACTAGCCTAGTGTGCTGTACAATTAATTCCAATATAAGAGGGAGATGTCAACAGTGCAGCAGTAACTGTCAACAGTGCAGCAGTAACTACCACCATTTAATAATTTAATGTCTTGTATACATTTTATGAAACATAGACATTGTCAGAAGATAAGGACCACTTGCTCCCCTCCCTGTCCACCCATTTTTCCTGCATATACTGTCACTACAGACCCTACCTAAACTCTGTCTGCCCCCGAAACTTCCCAACTAAGATTCCTTGTGTCTGTCCTTTGTATGCTTCAAGCTGATTGCAGTTTTCACTCCCACTGCCTCTGGTGGAACACTGCTCCAGGCATTCACCATTCCTCACATGAAAAATACTTCCTCACATCCTCTTAAATTTTCCACCATCCAACATCATTGCATGTCATCTTGTTCTTGTGCACCTTCTCCTCTGAAAAATATTTCCTTTCTACCTTTGTTCACACCAAGAGGAATTTATAGGTCTCTATCATTCCCCTCTCCGCCTATCTTCCAGTGTGTACATACTGAGATCCCTTTGTTTCTCTCCATAGGAATTCTGATGCAGTCCTTGCACCATTTTAGTTACCTTCCTCTGGACAACCTCCACCCTGTCTATGTCTTATCTTGAGATTTGGGACTTGATTCTCAAAACACAGTGCAAGCTGCACCAACTGTGGCTTGCACCGATTGCCAATGCACCAGCTACCCCATGCACAATTTTCTATTGGTAGGGTCCTGATATCAATGTCTCACAGCTTGCAGTGTCTGTAGCTGCTCCAAACAGCTGACACATCTGGATGATGTGCCACAAGCTGGTGTGGCCAAGCACCACTCTTGGATGTCCCTGAAGGCTAGAGGACCCTCCCAGCCCTGATCCCTTTGTAGAAAACTAAATCACTTCCTGGTGGTCTAGCTGACCCTCCAGCCCTGATCCCCTTTGTATAAATATTAATCACTTCCCTGGTGCTGTAGCAACCTCCCCATCCTGATCCCCTTTGTATAAATATTTATCACTTCCTTGGTGGTCTAGTGGACCCCATCCCTATCCCTGACCTGCCCATATAATATAAACATATCTTTCCCTGATGGAATATTGGCCCACACCCTCCACCCCAGCAGGCAGTGTTCCCACCATGCCTCACTTCTCATCCACTTCCACCATGACCAACTGCTGACTGAGCTGTCAGGGTATATACTATATACAGTAGGTGCTCACTGATTGACTGCTCACTGTCAATCAATGAGTGCATACTGTATACAGTAAGTGCTTCCTTCAAGCCGGCCATGGTGGAGGTGGATGGCAATGATGGTTGCCGGTGTGTGGATAGAACGAGGGAGAGCAGGGTGCTGGAGCACTGCCTGCTGGGGTGGAGGAGTAGGTCCACTACACCATCAGGGAGAGACATGTTTATATTATATGGTCAGATTGAGGATAGGAGGGGGGCCCACTAGACGACCAGGAAGTGATTACGCTTTATACAAAGGGGATCAGGGCTAGGGGACACTAGCCACCAGGGAAGTGATTAACATTTATACAAAGGGGATCAGGGCTGGGGAGGGGGTCCACTAGACCACCAGGGAGTGAGTTAGTTTAACAAAAAGGAAATTGGGATAGGGAGGGGAACTGTGGCACATTGGCACATATGTCTAACCATCCCAGAGGACCCACTTCTAAATACTCTCAAACCAGCCCTGGCTGATCTAAGTGTACTTAGAAATTGGACCTCTGTGAGGGTTTTGAGAATACCTAAGTAGGGGATATACCAACCTGCATCTGCTGCAAGCCACCTAACACCATGCTGCAGCCTATTTAGGTACCACAAGGATGGAGCAAGCCCCTTTGGTGCATGCATTCTACGCTTTGAATTGCTCCTGGACATCTTTTGGCACAAGCTGCACCTTGTGCCATTCCTTGTGGCGCAAGCCCTTATGGCATTCAGGGGCTTTGAGAATTGGGCACTTGGTCTCCAGCACTGGACAGAGTACTCCAGGTGTGATCAATACAGTGGCAACACCACCTATTTTCACACTGAAACCCAACTGCCATGCCTTTGACCATTCTCTTTTTCTTAGGCCTGTCACATTCTCTCACCCCTCTGGAATGTCCCCATATTGAGAATTTCAGTATCATCTGCAGAGGCAAACCTTCCTTCTGGATCTTCTGCAATGTCACTTATTAGCCATTAAAGAGGACTGGTTCCAGTACTAAGCCTTGAGACACCACACTGTTCACTCCCATTTCACTTAAATGAGTTCTGTTAACAACAACCCTCTGTCACCCATCTATCAGCCAACCATGTACCCAGTTTACTACCATAGGACTCACCTACAAATGGCCCAGTTTCCTTATGAGCCTCCTATGTTGTATGGAGTTGAAGGTCTTGCTGAAGTATAAGCAGGTCACATCTACAGGCCTACCCTGATTTATTTGTCTAGTCACCTAGTCAAAGAAATCTATCAAGGTTGTCTGACAGAAGAAGAAGGAGAAGGGAAGGGAAGAGATCATGAACAGGCATCAAGAGCTTTGGGGAGGGGTGGGCACCAGTCCCTTTTCTGAGGAGGGTTCAAGAAAGCACCACTAATCTGAGGGTGGACAAAGCCATGTGGCCAGATGGGGTGCATCCAAGAGTGCTGAAGGAACTCAAGGAGGTACTGGTTGCTCCCTAGCAGACTTATTTAAGAGTTCTTTGAGACTGGTGTGGTCCCAGAGGACTGGAGAAGAGGACTAATCTCACTTCACAAAAGTGGTAGCAAGAAGGAAGAGGTAATTATAGATCTGTCAGTCTGACATCGGTGGTTGAGACATTAATGTAAACACTATTAAAGGAAAGAATTGTGGAATACCTGGAATCTAATGGATTGCAGGACCTGAGGCAGCATGATTTTGCAGAAGGAAGATCATGTCAAACAAATCTGTTAGATTTGTTTGACTGGTAACCGAGGAATTGGATCAGGGAGTGGCAAAGGATATGGCCTACCTAAACTTCAGCAAGGCCTTCGACATCATTCCACACAGAAGACTGGTAAACAAGTTAGGTTAGCATTAGGGTGTCAGTAAGGATGTAACCTGGCTAAGAAACTGGTTAGAGGATAAGCAGAGAGTGGTGGAAAATGAACTTTGCTCCGAGGAGGGAGAATCACCACTGGGGTACCTCCAGTGCTGGGGCAAGTCTCTCTTAATGTCTTCATTAGTGACATAGTGGAGGAGCTGGAAGAGAAGGTCTACCTCTTTGAGGATGAAACCAAGATCTTCAACAGAGTGGACACCTGGAAAGGATATTGAAGGTGGTAAGGGATTTAAAATAGCTGGTGGAGTGGTAAAAGTTTTGTAGTGGGAAGGCTATAAGCCTGAGGTTCGATTGGTGGAGCAATTACATCACTCCCCACCAGGTTTTATTAGGTAGCTCACCCTGGGCCTTCACAGGATTCATTTGGTTTTGCAGCCAGAGCTCTGTTGGTCTGTCCTCTGAGATGGCTGGCCTGCCCTCCCCACCTGTTATTTCTGTGTGTCTCTACTGGACTTGGTGCTTGTTTTCCTGCTTCCGTTTGTATCTTTCCTCCAGCTGTGTGCTTCCTGTGTTTTGTGTCTCTCGCTTTTGGGCCTTGTTCCTGTTTTCTGTTTTGCTGTATTTTGGTTTTGTCTTTTGGGGCTTTATTTCTAAGCTGCTAGTATTCTACTACTCAGAGCTCATACTACTGCTTTCGAGTTACTTACTAACTGCAACCACTGTTACTGTTTTCTGTTATTGCTATTGTGCCCAGTGCTTGTGTTTTACACTGTTGCTCACCTCACTCAAACTGTTGCAATGCACCTGCAATCATTATCTGTGTGTTTCAGCTCAACCATAGCTGCTCCATGTTGCATCCTCAAGTCTTTTCACCTGACACAGGTTTACTCTGACCCTAGCTGTGCTGCTCATTCATGCTCTCATTCTACTTGCAGCTTCACTGCACTGCCTTGCTACACCTGTTTTCAGGGCATTGTCTCCAAGTTTTATTGCAGTTACAACTCTGAGGTCAGCCACCTGAACTGCTGCTGAGGCTGTTAATATGGCTTTATTATTATGAAACCCTGCTTCACCGCCAAATTTCCTCAGAGTATTTGTCACCATGACT
Source organism: Neoceratodus forsteri (assembly GCA_016271365.2). Taxonomy (NCBI): domain Eukaryota; kingdom Metazoa; phylum Chordata; order Ceratodontiformes; family Ceratodontidae; genus Neoceratodus; species Neoceratodus forsteri. Next base: position 426,088,082 of record CM057451.1, read on the forward strand.
TGCCACCTCCTCTGCTTCACCATCCTGCAGTTCTACCCCCCGTGCCAGCTATCCTCGGATTCTACCCACACCTGGCCTGCTTTCATTCTTTTTATTTTGGCATTCATCCAACTCACCCTCCTGCCATTCTCCTTCCCTACCAGCCATCTGGAATTCATTCCATGCTTGGTCTGCATTCAATATTTCTTTTGGGTTTGCCTATCATGGTTTCTATGCCACTTTATCAATCCACGAGCCCTCCTGCCATGTGTATTCAGGTTAATGACTTCATTCTGTATTCCTCATCCATACTTTCCCTGCTCAGCTATCTGGATTCAATCCACTCAAGGCGTCATTCCTCATTGACCATCGTCCATTTTGTTCAGTGATCTGTTGGCCCTCCTGCTGAATGTCTCAGGTTCCAGACTCCTTATCTCCATGCCAGCTACCTTTTCTCATACTGCCATTGGGGTTCAGTCTGTTCATGGCGTTGCTCCCTCTTTATCCATCATCCAGTGCTTTCCTCCAAGTTCCTTTCCAGTTCATTTCTGAATCTAACTCCTTACGAGGAGCTTCCTTCATCACATTGCTCAATTTGTTTCTACCTTCGCCAAGGCCATGCCTTCCTGTTCATCGCCTTTGCTAAGGTCTGGTTGGCTGCTCTCCACCATCATTCAGTTCATCTTTGAGTTCCTTCCTTTTCCTCTTCCTCAGTCTTCTTGTAATGGACTGTTGCACTCCTGTGGTGATCATCATCATCAGTCTGCCTTATCTTCAGTCTTCTCTTGGCCATCTGGAATAACTCTTGCTCCTTTGACTTCTATATGGATCTACTCCTTCCCATCTCCTACTCGAGCATACCCCTCTCGGGTCCCTGCTGCCTCATGTTCTTTCTTCCATCTGTGCTTTCCTTTTGGGTTTTCCCCATCCCGCCATCATCCCCCACTCATCCTTCTCTTTAATGAATCCTTCTCTTTAACACGTACATCCTTAAATCGAATGTCATCAGCCTGGAGGGAAGGTGACCTAGGCTTTGGATCCCCAGAGGTTTCCTCCTTAAAAGGGTTTTCCTCTCTGCCATGCCTATGGTCATAATATGCTAGAGTTAGTGCTTCCTTAGGTTAATGTGCTGTCTTAGGTTAATTAGTTAGGTTCCACTGTTGGATGGAGGAGGATGGTGGCCCCTGCTTTCCCCTCTCTCCTTAGGAAGTTTGCTAATCATCTTGTCAATTTGCATTCATTCATCATCTCGCCTCTTCTAAGCTCGACACACACTAGGAATTCTTTTTGAGCTTCTTCCTAAGCTACCTTTAGACGATGAAATCATCACCGCAGCACCAATGGCGTGGAACCTCCTCTAGGGTTCCTTGCATCTACCCTAATAGGGTGGTATATCCCATGGATAGAGGGTGGAAAGCCACAACATAAATCATATTCACAGCGTAAGTCAAGTCACACAAGTATCATCTAATCTAGTTGTGTAAGCACAATCGAACTAAGGTTTAATGCAAAAAGTGACAAATAATACACTTGGGTCACAGAAACTGGGGTGGAGTACAAAATGGAGGAGAGATACTTGCAATGACCAAGCAGAAAAGGGACATGGAATAATCATATCGGATGACCTAAAGAAGGCCAGTCAATGTGACAAAGTGATCGGTGAAGCTAGTGGGATGCTGGGCTTTATAGGTAGAGTAACATCACCAGCAGGAATAAGGAAGTGGTGTTGTCTCTTTAAGGTAATTTGTAAGACAACATGAAGTACTGTGTCCAGTTTTGGAGACCATCTCAGGAAAGACATAGTAGAGGTAGTTCAGAGGAGGGCAATCAAAATGGTTCAGGGTCTGCATCAAAAGCCCTATGAGGAGAGGCTAAAGGAGCTCAATATGTACACCCTGTTGGAGAGAGGGAGATGGGAGATATGATTTTGACCTTTAAATTCCTCATGGGGTGAATAAAGTACAGGTGGGAGGAAGTTTTCAGAAAAGGGTGCTCTAGAACAAGGGTTGAATATGAAGCTGGAAGGGGTAGGTTCAGGAGAGATTTTAGGAAATACTTTGATGTCCCATGATATGGGTGAAGCAAACTGAGTGACTCAAATTGGGCGACTCAATTTGTGTTGATGGAGTGGCGAATGTGACAGGATAGCAAGGGAGGAATGGCAGTGTGGAGAGACAGAATAGTGATTGTGAATGATGGGGAATTGTGTAGTGATGTGGGCTAAATGGAGGAATGCAGCCTGCTGCTGCCAAGTTGGCCGCCTGGAGTGGTGGATATGGTCATGGTTGAATGGTGTTGGTCCCTGGTTGGGACTGCCTGTAGGTGAATGTTATTTTTTGCAGTGTCAGTGGCTCAGTAGGTAGTACACTCGCCTCTGAGGCTGGGAGATGAGAGAGCTATGGGTTCAGTTCCCACATCTGGCACTTGAGTTAATATTCCAGTACTGACACTGTAGTGCAGCATGAGAGGGGTGCTGCACTTGAGGTGCTGTCTTCCAGATGAGACATTAAACCAAGGTCCCATCTGCCTGGATTGGTGGTAGTTCAGGTGGATGTTAAACATCCCATGGCACTTATTGAAAAAGTAGGGAATTTCCCGGTGTCCTGGCCAAATTTCTCTCATTCACTAAAAATACCACCAACAGCTTAATTTGGTAAGGTCAGTTGGCATTCATCTGTATCCCCTCCCGAGTCATGCCTGAAAATAGGCAGGATTTGTCTATTGCACTTACCCAGTCAACAAAAATGAAATAAATAAAACACATCTTTTTTCTGTTTTGGATGTCAACATTTTCTTTTCTGTTCTGTGCCATCTGGTTGCCCCTGACTATGTTGCTCAGCCGTGGTATCCCCCGCGCATCTATAGCCCCCTACTCTGTATTCCCCTATCCCCCAGTGTCCTCGCCCCCAGAGTTGATTATATTAATATGAGTGCTGCATGGGGCTCACCCCACAAAGGTGTGCAGGGCATAGCCCCCACATTAAACATTACTGTGTGTCATCATTTTATTGCTCTGCCTAGTGACGTTGTTTTGCCAGGTGCTGTCGGGTGTTGGAGCGCTAATTTTGTTTTGGTGACATGTAGTCACTTACATGGAAGTTGATGTAAAAAGTGCTGTTATGACATAGAACCAATAGTTCTTCACAGAAAGGGTGGTGTATACCTGGAACAGTCTTCCAGTGAGGTCGACAAGAGTGGCAGCATTAAAAAAGCCTGGGATAGGCACAAGGGAATTATAAAGGAAAGGAAGAGGGTGGAAGAGACAGTGCTATAGACCAAAGAAGGTCTGCAGCAAAAGCAATCACAATGGAAATGGTCAGATTGGATGGGCCAAGCAGCCCTTATCTGCCATCACTTTCTATGCTTCTATAACATGACCTCCATCCCTTGAATCGATGTTGCCTTGGGTCTTCTAACTAGTTGGATTCCAGATACTCACCAATCATTTCCTTGCACTGACCCCATTAACTTCACCACCATTGATGTCAGACTGACTAGCCTATAATTGCCCACCTCCTCCCTACTACTTCTTTTGTAAAGTGAGACTACATCCGCCTCCTTCAGTCTTCTGGAACCACTCTTGTTTCCTGTGAGTTTTTGAATAAGGCTGTCAGAGGAGCAACCAGTACTTCCTGAGCTCCATCAACATCCTTGGTGTACCCTGCTTGTCCCCATAGCTTTGGCCACTTTCAGATCTGCAGATCCTTTCAGGACTCTCTCCTCTGTAAATGGACTTGGGTCTAACCCTCTCCCATCCAGTGTTCCTACAGCCATGACTGTCTTGTTTAAGGAATAGTGTGAATGTGCAAATGATATATTGCATCATGAGCTGTTTGACTAAAATAAACTATTCAGGACAAATAGCTCGGGGATTTAATGCTTTTCAAATGCACTATATGTAAACAAAAATAGTTTACAACAAAAACTGTAGTGAGAGATAGGAGAATGATATAACGCATAAACAGTGCCAAACAATGAAAATGCAGATAGAAAAAGATACATAGAAAACAGATTTGTTGTTGTTGTTGTTTTTTTATAAAAAGAGAGAAAGTAAGAGAAAATGCAGAAGAGAAAAGAAGGAGTGAAACAGTGAAAGAAAGGAAGGAAAAGAGTTCAAATGTTTTTTTATTTTTAAAAGTGTTTTTGGGGAGGCATAACAAACAGGGAGGAAAGCATAAGAACAGAGGTGATGTAAAAGAGGAGGAATGAGGACTGAAGCAAAAGGATTCAAAATACTGTACACATAACAACAAGGGGAAGAACAGGCAATGTCCATGTGTATTTTTGTTAGGGCCTATAGCCAGATTGACCAGCAGCACCCACACTATCGCATCAGAGCTCTTCCATACCACCAAGCAACAGCTGCCAATTGGACAAAAGCTGGCTCGTCATAGTCTCCTTTGAGCCCACTCTGTGGCAGAGGTCCCAAACTCATCCTGCAATTTATTTTGATCTGGGCTGTGGTGCCTTGTGGCATTGTGCTGGTGCCAGAGCTGGTACTGGTCCCAGGGCTGGTGCTGGTGCCGGTACTGATGTCAGTGCTGGTTCTGTGCATTACTTTTGTCTTAGTGGCTCCCTCAGATGTCACAGACAGGGCACTACCACTAGCCACCCCCTATTTGCAGGCCTCCTACTCTTTGTGTCTGATGTACAGGTGCATGTGGTGGCCACCTGTACAAAGGTGGCTCCATCTTTTCCCATGGCTGATCACCACCTTGCAGATGGTACATATCTCAAGGCTCTGGTGGTTGGGGCCAGTGAAGTACTGCCAGATCAGAAAGGAAGGAGCATGCTTTGGTTGGGAGGAATGGAGCGGGCTCCTCAGGAGGGTCAATGTGGTGGTGGTGGCACAATGAGGGCACAGGGACTGCATTCTGCTTCAGAGTCAGGGAGACAAGGGCTGCTGCTGAAATGGTGGAGCTGAAGTAGGAGCGGAGGGAGATGCAGCCTCTGTGGGGGTTCAGTATGCTGCAGGGTGAGAGTGGGTGGCTGCTGTGCAGCTTGGGAGCTAGAGCTGGAATGGGAGCTGAGGAGCTGGAGGCTGCTGCTTCATTTATGACTGCTGTGGGGAGGGTTGCTGCAGTACCTCCAATGAAGTATGCTGAAGGTGTATGCACCCCCATGAGTCCTCACATGACCCTCACAAGACTTTATTTTAAAAAGAGAGAGAGCTATTAGATGGTAAAAAGGCAAAACACATAAGAATATTAACTGAAAAGAATTACCAAAGTAGTCAGATAATAAAACAAATTACTAATAAGAAGGCAGAGGATAGATAAAGGATAAGAATAATAGAAAGCTTAGGAAATTACGTGACTATAGATTTTGTAGCTGTTAAAATAGCTCTGCAGGTAGTCTGTCTCCTATCTCTAACAAGCAATGCAGAGAAAACAGAAAGTGAAATAGCTTCCTGTCTGAGACCTGTACCATATGACCTGTTGTAGCTCTTACATATGACCTGAGATATTTATTTACCTGTAGCACCTCATTTTGACCTAACTTCTCCTTGGTGTACCCCAATTATGAAGTTACTGGTTAAGTTGCCAAGCAAAGTTTCAAAGGTGCATTTGGTAGTAAATTGAAAAAAAAAATCCACAAATTTATCCACAAGTGAGAATTTGGGACGCCACCTTAATCCTCTCAGTGGATTAAAACTTTGCAATGTCTCTATATGTAACTTATTAAGTTAGACTTAAAACTGCAAATATTGTTAATTGTTCTATCATAACAAGTCTACCACTGTGGTCATTTCATCACAGAACCCTCTTGGAAAGCTAGGCGATTCTTCACCTGAGGCCATTCCAGAGTGTGCATGTTCTAAAATAACAAGAAATATTAAAATAAAATATGTGTGGTGATCTGAATACTGAACCATGAAACAGGAGAACATGTGATCTGGTCCCACCACAGTCACTTTTGTATCACCATTAACAAGTCATTTGCCCAGGGCTTCAGTCCTCACATAGAAACACTAAAACAGAATCTGTGAGTGAAAAGAACCCTTGGCCACCCAGTCTGCCCAGATGATCCCTGCCTAATCTGTCTTCACATACCCTCACTGGTCTAAAGCAACCCTCCTGCCTCCCTGCTCATTTCTTAATATTTCTCTTTGTCTATCCCACACATGCTTGAAGCCCCTACTATTTTGTCTCTACCACTTCCACTGTCAGTCTATTTCAGGCATCCACTACTCTTTCAGTGAAGTAGTACTTCCTCACATCCTCCTAAACTTCTCTCCTCCAGCTTCATCACATGCCTCTGGTTCTGGTGCTCTTCCTCATTTGAAAGAAACTCTGGTCCTGAACCCTTTTCACCCACATGAGTTACCTGCAGGTCTCTATCATGTCCCTCTCACTCTCTTCTCTTCCATGGTGTACATGTTGAGATCCTTTAGTCTCCTGTCATAGGACTTTTGGTGCAAGATCTGCAATCTTTAGTTCCCTCCTCTGGACTATCTCCACCCTGTCTATCTCTCATTCTGAGCTGCAGCCTTCAAAATGGACACAATAGCAAGCTATATAGCTGCAACACTGCTCCATTCCTACTGCTGCAGATGACTCTCCCTATTCATCCCAGCACCCCACTGGCCCTAATCACTGCTTTGTCAAATTGCCTTGCCACTTTGAGGTCACTGGATATGATAACCTCAGGCCCTTTCCTGCATAGTGACTGACAGTACCTCCCCTCATCCTATATTCAGTTATTAGATTACAATGTCCTATGTGCATAATGTTGCCCTTGTTGCTAAATTTGCAAATTTGGGAAACTTTACTTCATGGATTAATTCAAGAATTCACCTCATTTTGCTAATTAATCCACCGTATGCAGTGAAGAACTTCACAGAAAAATTGATGACTCAGGAATGCAAAGTCTGAACTTTGCCAGAGAAGTGAGGCACAGGAGGCTTAAGTCTCAAAAGCTTGTGACATTGCGACTTTGCTGACAAAGTTTGGTACAAGGATGAAGTTTGTAATTAACTTAGTGGGATTGGAGGTCACATGTTGCTGAACAGCTAATAGGAGGTCACAGACCCACATGTTGCTCAACAGCCTATAGGATACAGAGTAGGTTGTCTCTCAGCATAGTGTGTGCGTGTGAAGAGAGAGTAGTGAGAAGACTGTGGGCTTGTATCAAAGCAAAAATCCTTTACATTCATTGTAACACAAATCTTTTTCTTTCATCCAGATTGCTCCCATTTATTTTTGGAGGGTCTTTTCTCTTAGATTTGTGTTTTTTGTTCAATTTTATCTATTTATTTACTTTAAAGTAGTGTTTTCTTTTGGCAGTCTGTGAAGCAGTTGCATGGGAAAGGGTAGTTGTAAGCAGCAAGCCAGCCCTATTCCAGAAAATATGGAGCCAGATATTCAAAACTTTGTACTGAGTACAAATCATTTGCACTGGCATTAGCGCCATTTAAGCACTTGTGTTCAAAAGCCGGATTAGCATGGGATAACTGGAATAGTGCTGCACAACAATATAATGTATGCACTGGGCAAAGAGAGGGGTATGTACATGAATACAGGTTCTATGCTATATTCAGCACATTAGCACCATGCAAAGTGAGTTTGCTCATCACATAATGTAGCGCAAGTTACTGCCTAGAAAAAGGTAGTCTTAACTCTGAGCAAACAATGATGGGTGTCATGGACACAGCAGCAACAAGCAACAGGGCTGTTGCAACAACAGCATCACAGTGCATCTGATGACTACAGACATTGGACAGGACGAGAGGGTTGAAAGCCACCCTGGGCCCTCCATATGTCAAGAAGTAGTACTAACATACTAACATACTAAAATGCCAGCAGAATAGGCCTAATCTGTCTTCGAGTTCTGCTCATTTGGTCAGCTCCCACCCTGAGCTGACCTTGCTGCCCCTCGCCTTCTCTGGCTTCTCCTTCCCAGTTCTGGATATTCTCGCTGCATTGGATTTTGCTTCCAGAACTCTTCCCTGTACCTGTCCCACCCCCTCTTGAACCCCTCCACCATCTCTGCCACCAGCCTCCTAGGCAGTGCATTCCATGGCTCCACCCACCTCTCAGTGAAGTAGCACCTCCTCCTTTCTCCCTGAGATCTTCCCCCCTCCAGCTTCCACCCATGCCCTCTAGTGGCCCCTCCTCCTTCCTTGAAGCACCCTGACTGTTCCTCCCTATTTACCCTTCATGTACCCAAAACCTCTATCATGTTCCCCGGTCCCTTCTCTCTCCAATGTGTACATATTTAGCTCTTCGAGCCTCTCCTCATAGGTCCTGTCCCTAAGCCCCAAATAATTTTGGTTGCCCTCCTCTGGACCCTCTCCAGGAGTTTAATGTCCCTCAAGTGTGGCCTCCAAAACTGCACGCAGTACTGAGGTGCAGCCTCACCAAGCAGTTATACAGAGGGAGTATCATTTCCTCCTTCTGGAGGTGATCCCCTAGCGATGCATCCCAGCATCCTGTTGGCCTTGGCTGCTGCCATCCTACAAGTCTCCAAGTTGTTCATCTTGACATCCACCACCACCCCCAGGTCTGTCTCAGCCATGAGACTTGTAGCATCCCAGGGTGTACACTTGGCCCAGGTTTCTGGCCCCAGGTGCAGTACCTTGCATTTCACTGCATTGAACCTCAGCTTCCAATTTCTAGACCATCTTTGCAGAGCCTCCAGGTCCCCTGTAGGGCCACCCCCCCTCCCCATCCACCACCGTAGTAGTAGTACATGTTCTTCAAAGACCATGAATAGGAAATACTCCATTGAGCAAACTCATTTTCAAGGAGGTCCAAAATACATTCTTACAGTAACCATTCATAGAAACAAGCATACCTAAATAACACTTAAAATAAAACATAGATTGTGTAAATAATACTATGCTAGTCATTAAGAAGTAACAATATACAATTAATGGATCAGGTTATTACAGAGGAACAGCAAAGTCGGGAAGGTGACTTTGTTCTTAAAACCATTTATGAAGTACTTTTTAGTTTTGCAGATTAGGATCTCTCAGTTTAATAGGAATTGAGTTCCAGACTGCTGCACCCCTATGTCTTACAGAAAGTCTCCCAATTTCTAACCTAACTCTTGGGACATTGAACTCAATACCACCAGAGTATCTCAAACTTTGTATAGCAGATCTGATTATAAATAAGTTATTAATATATTGAGGAATTTTATATTTCAAAACTTTTAACATAAAAATGAAATATGTAAGTCCCTTTTACCTCTTAATCTCAACCAGTTTAAGTTTCAGATACAGTTGACAATGGTGCTTTCCGTAATTAGGTCAAGGACATATAGCGCCATCCTATTGTAAACTACATTAATTTTGCCCAGCAGTGTTCCAGAGGCTCCAGCATAGAGGAGGTCACCATAATCTAGTGGAATAATTGTACTATTGACGAATTTGAGTTTTGAGTCATATCCAAATATTGTTTCACCAGTGCAGGGCTCCTAGATTTATTTTTTTATCTCTTTTTATCCCTCCTCCACCCCACCAGCTTCGCATCCTCAAAGTACCATGGAGTCTACCCCATGAAAGCCACCTTACCTGGTCTGTGCCGGTCCCCACAGAGCCTCGGTTTACCCCCAGGCAGGGAAGATATGGGCCCCTACACCTGACAATCTGGATTTCGCCGGTCCCGGCAGCCAGGCAGGTGGATGCATATCTGAGGGCTAGCTCCTCGGAACTCCATCTCCCTGGGGCTGGAAGGCATTTTCCCAGTTACTGAAATGTTGTGAGTCCCTGACATCATGGCGCTAATGCCCGATGTCCGCTGACGTCCTACCCCATGCTGCTGAAGCCTTTGGTGCCGCAAAGCCCCAGACCTCCATCAAGGACCAGCCCAGCACTTAAGGCGCTGACATCCTCCTAAACCCTGGCCTACACCAGGAGTCAACAGACACCGAGCCGCATCCCACCCTCCCCGGAGAAGGTGAGCTGTCGTGGGATGCTACAGCCTTCTCCCCATCCGGCCCTCCAACAACCTGTGCTCTCTTACAAACCTGGGTCGCTGCATCGCAGATAGAAATCCAGCCGCTGTGCCAGCAGGCAGGGCTCCTATTTTTTTCTGAATATTTGTCACTAAAGATTGAATATGATTTTCCATTTGGGTGGACCATCCAGCCACATTCTAAATATTTATAGCATGATGTAGATTTTAAAACATCCCCAAATTTAGTGGTAATGTTTAGGTCATAATTCTTAAAATCATTGGATCTGCTAAACAAGATTGTTTGTGTCTTTATTACATTGAGTTTCATTAATGGGTTTCAAAAAAAGTTTGTATAAATTCACAAGCTGTCTGTAGTCTGTCCTGGAAAAAGTCAACTGAGTTCCGCTGGGTAAATCACTATATCATCAGTGTAAAGATGAAATTCCATGCCCATATCGTGGAAATTAAACTCATTAACATAAATGTTAAAGAGTAAAGACCCCAGGATTGAACCCTCGGGGCACTCATGATCAAACTTCTCTCAAAGGTAAGCAAGAAGTGCCCATGGACACAAACTGTTGCCTATTTTGCAAATAAAACCTAAACCACTCCACTTCAAAGGGAGAAGTTCAGGTCCTCCAGCCTAGTCATAAGAATAGTATGACTGATCATGTCTAAGGCCTTTGACAGGTTTATAAAAATAGTATCTGTCATAAACCCCTTGTCCAGGCTGTCCTGAATGTCACCCACAACCTTAATTGAAGCAGTCTGTGACTATGATGGACTCTGAAGCCAGACTATCAACAATTCAGTCTGTTTTCAGACTCCATAAAGTATGTAAACTGATGAGATACCAGGCGCTCAAAATTTTTAAATCTCGCTAAAAGTGAAATGAGTCAGTAACTTTCAGTTTCTGATTTTAATCCAGATTTGTATATGAGAATCACTTTAGCTATTTTCCAATGAACTGGGAAGGAAGAGATATGCTGCAAACCGATGGTACCGGCCATCAGTCCTAGCATGGTACTCTGGCAATGCCCATGACATCTTCATCTGGCACGGTCCCAACTCTGCCAGGCAGTTGAGGGTGGCCTAGTACCCAATGGACACCCTGTCAATGAGTACACAGCACATCCCCCATCCCTCCATAGGGGTACACCAACACAATACAGCACACACATGCTGCACTGAGGGGAAGGGTGGTGAGGGAGGATGTACATGTTCCCAGGATGCACCACAATGTAGGAAGTGCCACACAGCTGGGATCATCCACACAGTGCACATGTTCCAGTGACGAGAATGCCCTGACATCATTGGGCCTGTATGATGGCATGTGTCGCCCCCAGGCACATACCGAACACCTGTACACAGCTGGCCACGTGTGTGGGGTAGTGAGAGTCCCATGCAATTGGCACAGTGTAAGAGGGTCACATGACAGTATGACAATGTTGTCCACTGTTAGTACACACCTGCCAGCTGGGCCTGTCTATGTCTGGATAGCTGCATTCAATGTTACCTGACACACAGTATGCATTGATCTGTCCTCACAACACTGGCTACCCATGGTACTGTAGGGTATGATACACACTAGCAGAAGCAATAATATGTCTATGGCATGGAGCACAACCAACTGTGCCTGTGGTGCTTGTCCCTGTGGCACACAGTCTGTCCTGTTTGTATAAACCCAGCCTGCAGTTACTGACTTGTAGTTCCAGTCTGACATGCAGGTGGTGCTGTGAAATAGCCCAGGCAATCTACACATGGAAATGCATGCAAATAAGTCCATAATGACATGTCTACTGTGGTTGTTTGCCATTAGAATGCCCACATGCTCATTTGCATATACGCTTTGAATATGGTAAAGATTTGCCCTGGGCAAATGTGTTTGCTCATGGCAAACATTTCTGAACCTTAGCGCTGCTCTACAGTTTTTGCCTGTACTGTTGTTTGCAGTTGTTGTGCATCACTTCATTGCTAGATCCCACAGAGGCCATGTAGTTCATCTGTGCCTGACACCACTTCTGTGTGCACTGAGCTGCTGTTGCTGTTTGCACTGCCAGTTGCTATATTCAGAGATGTCTTCTTTGCTGGGCTGTCTTTGCACTGCACTCACAGCCATGTTTGCCTACCTTCATTTGCCCACTATATTCAGCAATGTTTGCCCTGGCTATTCCTTTGACTATTGTGTGCTGTTGGCTATGGGCTAATTTGCCCACCAGGCAGTGCAAATTTTGCCCCTTAGTAAAGTTTTGAATATTGTGTGCTTTTGGCTATGGGCTAATTTGCCTTCCTGACATTGCAAATTTTGCACCTGGGCAAAGTTTTAGAACATAAGAAAATAAGAATAGTGTCGGCAGATGGGGACCATTTGATCCAACTAGTCTGCCCAAGGTGGCTACCCCTCCTCCCTTACGTGTTCCTGGCTAGCTGCCCACACTGTTTGTCCCATGCTAATTTAAATTTCTTCACTGTCTTAGCTGCCACCACCTGTGGTGGTAGGCTGATCCAGGGTCTATTACTCTTTCATGAAGACGTGCTTTCTTGAGTTGCTCCTGAATTTGCCTCCCACCAGACGCAAGTTGTGCCCCTTGTCCTAGTTTCTTTTTTTCCCTGAAAGTGTTTGTCTTGTTTATTTCCTTAATGTATTTAAATGTTTCTATCATGTCTCCCCTATCCTTCTCTGCTCCAGTGAGTATAACTTCAGTTTCCTGAGCCTAGTACATATGTGTCTTGGTGCAGCCCTGCACCATTTTTGTTGTCCTTCTCTGTACTGTTTTTAATCTGTTTATGTCTTTTTCTTGGTGAGGCCTCCAGAACTGAACACAATATTCCAGGTGTGGCCTTACTAGTGATCTGCACAGTGGCATGATCACCTCCTGCTTTCTGATTGTAATGCCACTACCTATGCACCCTAGTATGCCACTTACTCTTTGAGCTGCTTTTTCACATTGTTTTGTGACTTTTAGTTCATTGGTAATGAGTACTCCCAAGTCCCTTTCCATTTTTGTCTCTTACAGTTGGTGTCCTTCCAGTGTGTACTTTATCCCTGTTTTTTGCTTTCCCAGGTGCATGACTTTACAGTTCTTGGTGTTAAATTGTAACTGCAATTGTCTTGATCATTCCTCCAGCTTCCTGATGTTAGCTACCATACCAGTGGCCCCTCAATGTGCGTCCACTCTGTTGTAGATCTTTGCATCATCTGTGAACAGGCACACTTTCCTCCAATTCTTCTGCGATGACACTTATGAATATGTTGAAGAGGATTTGACCCAGCACAGATCCCTATGGTATGCAGCTGGTCACCTCCCTCTCTCCTGACAGGGCTCTGTTGACTAAGACTGTCCGTGTCCTTCCCTGAAGCCAGTTTCTAACCCAGTTAACTATCTTCTGCCCTAACCCTGTGTGTTCTGTTTGTTTCCCAGCCTCCTGGGAGACAGTGTCAAAGGCCTTGCTAAGTCAAGGTTTTGAATATTGGGCCCCTGGAACTTTTTTTTTTTTAGCAGGAGATGTGTGTTACATTTTTGTTTTCTCACTGTTTCTTGTTAATTTTTTTTGATTTGCAATTTCTCATTTGTATTTCTGTCATTTGAGTGTGTTCGTGTCTCAGTAACCCATTTTGTCAGCGTGTTTCTGTTGAAGTTTTAGGCGTTTTCTTCTAATATTTTCCTTAAAGTCACAGTTTTCTGTTATCCCTGTTGTTGTATTCCCTGTGCTGTTTAAAACAAAAAAATGTTTTGTCACTGTTGATAAGCCTTGTCATTGCAATCACTGTGCTGTTTTTAAAAAAGTCAGAGTCACATAATGGCAGCCTGAGCTGATGCAGCTTGTCCCCGTAGCTCCGCCTTCCACCTACTAATTTCTCATAAATAGCATTGTTTAAGTGTCAAACCTGTTCTTGTTTGAAGCCGACTGGTGTGACAATTTGCTCAAGAATCTGAATGCAGAGTGTAGTATGGAGGTTTACATGAAAAAGAGTGCCTCCGAGGCATTCACCGCCCCTCACTCCGGAGAAGGATAAGGCCGCTAAACGGCCCAGCAGCAGGCCTCTAGCCTACCGAAAATGTCCGTGGTCAAGCAGCTCTCTCGGAAGAGAAATTCTTGGAAGTCATGCAACTGCTGCAAGGGCTGTCGCTCACGATCTCTGAAGATCTCCAAACAATTAAAACTCAGTGACAACCTTATCAACGAGAGTTGGGGACTCTGAAGCGAGGATCGTTTCTCTTGAGAAAAACAGGAAAAGCCGGTCAGGAAAGCTTGAATTTAGTACGGAGGCTTAAGAAGTTAGAAGACAAACTAGAAGACCTGGAGGGGCGCAGCAGGCGCAATAACCTGATGATTATGGAATACCAGAGTGGGAGGAAGGCAATGCTCCAATTCAGTTTCTGCAAAGGTTATGTGCCAAAATAGCTGGTCTGTCCCCTAACGGTGGGGAGTATGTCATCAAAGGGCTCATCATGCTCTGCTCCCATGCCAACGCCAGGTCAGCCTCCCAGGCCGATTATTTTTAAACTATAAATTTTTTGGATAAACAGCATATCCTTGCGAAGGTTAGAGAGTCTGAGAGGTGATGTGGGAGGTCGGAAGATCCACATCATGCAAGACCTCCTGCATTCGGTTCAGCTGAAGCGACAGGAGCTACACCCATTAGTGTCAAAACTGGTGGCAGCTGGCAAACCCTTCCGAGTCAAATACCGGTGATTCTCCTGGTTAAACATGATGATAAGTGGCTTTCCTCGATTCCCTTGCACAGGCATTGCAAGGATTGAAAGATCTTTTCCCTGACCTGTATAAGTGAACAGGGGACAGAGTGACAAGGTTGCTACGTTTAACGAGAGATGTGGCTGTATTTGGTTTGGTCTGCTCTGGTCGATTGTAACAGCTTTAGATAAGAGGAGTGAGCAGGTTGGAATCAATCCCTTCTCCTGTAGACTTGGTTCTCATATAGGAGAGTGATACAATTAAGTTCCTTTATTCGATTCTTGGGAGCTTCACAGCTTATGAAGGAGGCGCTCAATACTCGTTTCAAAGTTTAGGATGCGTTATTTTATCAGTGGACTATACGGTTGATTTGGTGACATGATGATAATGCAACGTTGTATGCAGCGGAGTTATGCATAGACTGAATGGGTATTGAATGTTTCGTTTTCTTGAACGCGAAAGGAGCTGCTTTGGAGACAGAGCGTCTTACTACATCAGGAATATTGGGGACATACTTCTTTGTTTCCTTTGATATAGTTGAGCTGGGAATGGTCCACCAATCCCTTCCTTGTGGGACTAGTATTCGTCTATTTTGGTTGAAGGATTTGCAAAAATCTTTTATGGGGCTTAAATTTTCTGCTTTGTTGAAGGGACACTTGCCTTAGATGGCAATTGACTGTTGGGGGTTCTATTCATTCAAGATTATGTACTGTATATCGGTATGCTGGGCTCCTCTTTTGAAGTTTGAGAGCAGCCTAATGAGGGATAGGGGACTGTTATTATTTGTTACCACAGATAGTAAATAGTTATGAGACTAATATAACTGTCCAGCGTAATCTAATACTGTATCTAAATCAGGCGCTAATTTGTTAGGGGTAGAGCATACTGAATTGAAATGATAGGGAATTACTGAATGTTTTGTTTAGACACCAATCTTTTTATACTTTGAGTTACTATGCTACAGGTTTGATAGTAAGATACTATGTTATAGGGTATTTGGATGAACACAGGGCAGTGTCTACATTAAGTCATTATTTTCTTTTGAACTCACAATGATGGTGTATTAGGAGGGTGGGGGCAAACGGGGCCAGAATGTTATGTTTGGTCTTGCACTTTAACATCATGTGGCAGTCAAATATTGGGAGTGCAGTTAACTTGAACTGGAGGTGGTTTCTAATGTTGGTGATTGGGAGTTTTAAGAGTGTTAGTTTTGGGGTAGTGTGGGTGTTTTAAAGGGGTGGTATTGGTAAGGGGAAGCATACACTGCCATGTTTTGTTGTTTATGATCATTTCAATAACCACCAAGGCCTTTTACTGGGGCTGATGTTTATCTCCAAAATAACATTTTGTGCTGAACATGGACAGCCTCTCTACTGGGACTGATGTGTTTCTCCAAAATAATATTCTGTTTTGAATATGAGCAGTCAATACTGTTTTGTAAGTTGGAATATTAAAGGGGCCAAAGATAGGGTCAAAAGGCAAATGATACTGAAGCACCTACTGCATCTTCAAGCAGGAGTAGCTTTTCTTCAAGAAACTCATCTGAGGAGGAGGATAACTCCTTTCCAAAGGCAGTGGGTGGGGCAAGTTTTGGATCAGGAAATCAACGAATAAAGGTGGGGTAATGATTCTAATAGCAAAAATGTCCTTTTAGATCAACCCAAGAATCTGGGATCCAGAGGGTTGTTACATCCTGGTACACGTGCGCTAGAATCTCATCTGATATTGCTTGGCTCAATCTACGGTCCAAATACTGACTTCCCTTCATTTTTGTTCAATTATTAAACCTTGTGGTGACCAATCCTCGAAGCTTACGATGCTATGGGGAGCCTGGCTGGTTCCTCAAACAGAGTTGAATAGGTCTAATTGTGAGTAGCGTGGCCTATCTCCAGCTCAACGGGCTCTGAAAGACTTGATCAGAGGTGCTGCTTTGATTGATCGTGGAAGCTCTAAATCCTACAGAGAGGCAATATACTTTTTTCCTCTCCACATGGAACCTACTCCAATTGATTATTTTCTGATAAGCTCCTTTGCTTTGTCCGAGGTACTACATGCGGGATTTTTGTTAGAGTTCTGTCAGATCATGCCCTTTAGTATAAATTACTGGTTAGGGGCAGGTTGTAAATGATCCCCAGTGGTGGCTGAATACTCAGCTGCTACGTGACAAAGTTTCCTGATGCATATTATGGAGTTTATTACATCCTTTCTCAATTGTAATAAGGGATCAGTTGATAAGTATGGTTTGGTTTGGGCACCTTAAAATGCTCCTGCAGGAGAATTTATTAGAATGGCAACAAGAAGGGCCCGTCAACAGAGGGCTCAGATGGACACTCTCCTTGCATCAATCAAAGTCTGGAGCATACCCTCTCGGCATTCCTCGGCTGATGTATGGACTAGGCTGTATCAGTTGCAGGCTCAGTATGTAGGTCTGATTTCTCAAAAGGTGGAGTTGTCTCTCCAGTGAACTAAATTAAAGTATCTAGAGACGGGGAAAGAGCTGAGAACTACTTGCCCTACGTATTGGCAATTGGAGGTTTCACAATTTATTGCTGGAATTAGTTTTGCACAAGATGGGCAAGTATGTATTGATCCTAAAGAAATAGTGGAGGGGTTTGGATGGTACTTTCAGGAACTTTATGTGGTTGACCCATCTTCACGTCCTCCAAAGCTGATATTTATCATTATCTTAACTCAGTGATCTTGCCTAAAATTACTACTGCGGAGGCAGCCTCCTGAGCACCCATATTTCCACACATGAAATTCAACTGGCTATAGAACAATTGCCTGTTGATAAATCTCCTGGGCCTGATGGGTTACCAAAAATCTATATAAGGCTTGTCAATCTGTTCTAAACCCAGTATTGAGTGAGGTATTTAGTTATTGGTATGAAAATGGTATATCGGACCCCAGTTTCCAGGAGGCTTTAATAACCTTAATTTTAAAACCTAGGAAGGACCCATCAAGTCTTGGAAGTTACCATCCCATTTCCTGTAACTCCGATATTAAAATATTAATTAAAATAAATGGGCAGACTAGATGGGCCAGGTGGTCCATATCTGCCGTCAAAGTCTCGTTTCTATGTTTTAGCTAAAATCTTGGCTAATAGGCTCTCAAAGGTAATGGTAACCTTATAGGTCATGAGCAGGTTGGGTTTATGGCAGGAAGGTTGTCGGGGATCACATCACGAAAACTTTTAAATCTTATTTCTGCTGCTAGGGACTCCAGCATACCAATGGTGCTGGTGGCCCTGGATGCAGAAAAAGCATTGACACACGGTCTCCTGGGACTTCCTTTTCACCACCCCTGACCTGCTTTGGTTACCAAGCTTTTCTAAGGTGGGTACAGCTCTTGTATACCTCCCCATTGGCTAGAATTAGATGCAGCGGTGTACTGTCTGCCCCTTTAAGTCTCTCTCGGGGAACAAGGCAGGGTTGTCCCTTGTCCCCTTACTTTTCAATCTTTATTTAGAGCCCCTGTTATGTAGGTTGTTAGTCAATCCAAGTATTATAGGTATTCAGGTAGGTAGGCGAGATATGCACTCTCAGCATATGCAGATGATGTTCTGCTGCATGTTGAGAAACCACACCTAACCACTCTGGCTTTACTCTCTGAAACTGGGGATTTCTCTAAGGTATCATTTACAAACTAAATCATTCTAAAACCAAAGTCTTACCTTTAAATGGTAGAGTGATAAAGGCCAATTAACACCTATGGCCTCTCATGGGAAGCAAGTCCCTAACATATCTGGCTATTAGAGTTTCTAGGATATAGGATCCATGATTAAAGATAACCTTATTAATTTGTCTAAAACGGTAGCCGGGATATGGAGAGTGGGGATTGCTTCCTTTTTCCTATGGGGAGATTAAGCATTATTAAAATGAATGTGTTGCCGAGGATGTTATATCCAGTGGGGATGTTGGGAGTCTTTTACCCAAACTATGGTTTATCTGGTTTCAAAGTTTGGTCAGTGGTTTCTATGGAGAGGAAAGGTATCACAGAGCCTACTTTAAGTTGACCACTCGAAGCATAAGGGTGGCCTTGATGCCCCCTCCTTCTTTTTTATTATGTTACACACCATCTTAGTAAATTGGCTTCTTGGAATAAAAATTATGGACCATCAGAATATTCCCATTTGTGGTTAAATATAGAGAAACATTTGGCGGCTAAAGTCCACTGTATGTTATCCGCTCTTCTGTATGTCTCTCCATCTTATATTCCTAGGTCCCTTAGGAATACACCAATAGGTTGGCCACCAAGGCTTCTCATCAACTCCAGAAGCATCTTGGAGTGAGATGGTGTCAGTCATTGGAGCAACCTATTATAGGTGACCTGCATTTCAAGATTGGATGTTACCCAATACCTTCCACCTTTTGGCCTCAGATAAATAGTTATAGGTCTCTGACATATTGCTGAATGGGAGACTGTTTCCTTTTGATCTTTTCAGAGATCCACTAGAGTACCAGACATATTTGCTTTTAAGTATGCTCAAATTAGTAAGGCCCTTATCTCCTTCTTCTCTAGTATTCCTGTGAAGGATTCAGTGGCTATGGATGTGTCTACAATCCTTCAGGTGGCTTCCCAATCCCATCTCGTTTCTAACATTTACAAGACCCTCCAAGTCTTGGACTCTAAATTACCAAATGGGATTTGTTATTATTGAGAAGGAATTGGGAACTCCTGAGGATTTTGATTTATGGGGAAACTTTGGCAGACATCATATAAATACATAAAGCAAGACAGGCTTCAGTTAGTCAATTTGAATATTATACATAGTATTTATCTCACACCAGTGAAACTTTTTAGAATGGGCAAATTGACTTTACCGGTTTGTGGTAGATGTAAGAGTGATATTGGTTCTCTTTACCATATGTTATGGACTTGTTCCAAAGTGCAGAGCTTTGGCAATCTATCTGTAAATCCTTGGATCCTTCTGGGTTTGGAGACCTTGTTCACTCCCGAAGTCTGTCTGTTAAGTTACTACCCTCCCGGTACCCCAATAGTCAGAAGAGCACACATGGCACTTATTGCGGCAGTGGCTAAATTGATCATTATGAGGGCATTGGGCAGAAGATAAACTTCCTTCTATAGTAGAATGGTATAGGGAGGTCTTATTAGCTTACAGTTGGAAAGGCATATTGCCTCAATGCAAGATAGGCTGAAGGCCTTCCTGACAACTTGGGAACCTTGGAGACCCTTCTTGCTTTATGGAAGCCTTGATGGTCTTGCTTATATCTTGATGCTATGGTCTAAATTTGCTTGGCAGTGTTTGGTGTGGGAGGGAGGAGCGGATTTTATTCTACCTTATGGGGGTTTGGGCTTTGTTTGTCTTTAATTTATGTATGGGTTTGATATGATTTGATTGGTTTGATATGTGGTATGGTTTTGTTAATGTTTTGTTATTGTTTTGTTGTTTGGATTGTTGAAATTTAATAAAGCATATTCAATTACAAAAAAAAGTCCAATCGCTGTTATCCCTGGTTTTGTAATACCTGTGCTGTTTAAAAAAATACTGTTGCTGTTACTATTGTTACCCCTGTCATTAATGCCTGTGCTGTTTAAAAAAGAAAACAATTGTCCTGTCACCATTGTTATCCCATTCGTTGTAATAACTCTACTGTTTAAAAATTTGTTCTGTCAATGTTGCCACTATTGTTGTAATCCCTGTGTGTTTAAAAACAATGCCCTGTCACTGTTGTTAGCACTGTCTTTGTAATACCTGCACATTTACAAATTTCTTCTGTTACAGTTGTTAACCCCTGGTGTTGTAATCCCTGTGCAGGCTAAAATAATAATAATAATAATTTATCCTGTCACTGTCCCTGTTGTTGTAATCCTTGTGGTGTTAAATTGTTCTGTCATATACTAATTATGCTTGTTACCCTTGTAATTCCTGTGTTTTAAAATAAAAAGAAAAGAATTGCTGTGTCACTGTTTATTAAACTACTTGCCCCTGTTGTTCTAAGCACACACAATGACTGGCAAGAGAAGCTCAAATAAATGGAGAGGGTCAGGAGGCAGAAAAGAAGAGGTCCAAAGCAGTGAGGCAGAATAGTACTGCACTAAAAAACAATGTCTGCGGGTGCATCGGCAGCATGTTCCGTGGCTCAGGGGCTGGGAGTAGTGAAGGAGTAGTTCACAGCAGTGCATTAATGTTGCAAATCTTTCTCTGCCACATCTGTGGCAGCCATGTTGGTTGGTGATGCGCCAGGTGGCGAGGGAAGCAGCAGCACCAGCAATCAAAAACAGTGGTCGAGGAGGAGGTTGTTTGTGTCACCATGGCTGGTGGTGGTGATGGTCGTGCTGCTGAGTCTGATAGTGTGGAGACAGTGGTTGAGGCAGGAGTTGTAGAAACTAGAAACTGTGGGTCAGACTTCTGATGATGAGAGGGTCAATGAGCCTGCACAGAGTGAGGTTGAGGGGACAGACCTGTGAAGGTGGAGGAGAGCAGTGGCTGTGTTGATGATGTTATGCTGCATCCCTATGGGAACCTGAAAAGAAAAAGCACAAGGGTTATGATACAGATGGAGCAGGGTATGTTGTGTGCAGTAGTGGTGCAACTATCAAAGCCCCCCAATATTTTTGAGGTTCTCAAATAAGCACTAAAACACAAATTTCTGCCCTTCCCTCAGCTGTCCCAGTTGTGGCACCATGCTAAAATAAGGGAATGAAACCCCTAGTTTGAATTTCTATGTCCTTGACCCAGCTGATGAGTCAGTTACTGTCTGTCAACTGTATCAAGCACAAGTCAGTAGGGGTAAAATGGCAGCCACCTAGGCACAGAAGCCAGTGCAGGGGATGCCAATCCTCATCATCATTAGTCAAGGTAAACACAAGTGACACTTCAATAGATGCGGTGGTTGGATGGGTGACCCAGGTGAGTGAGAAGGACTACATAGAGAAGGAGGAGCAGGATTATGTGGGTCTGCTTAGCAGTGGGCACAGCAGCACAGTGGTAGTGGGTTGAGTAGTACCACCCCATCGAGTCAGAAGCACAGTTACAACACTGCACAAAATCCTCAAAGTCAGTGTCATCACTCAAGCAGCAGCACATAGCACCTTAAAATGCCACCACGATTTTTATTTATCTAATTTATTTCAAATTTTGGTAACCGAAAGGCACACTGAGCCGGAGCTCATTTCCAGGTGCAACCCAGGGAGGGAGAAGTGGAGAAAATGCAACAAGAATACAGTGGTGAACTACATAGCAATAGTTACAATAATATACAGGTTGATTTTAAAAATATATACAAAATAGTACAAGGATAAGAACATAGCAAATAAATACCATATATACAATAAATACAAAATAAATGTACAATGTTTTAACAATCAGGCAGCAGTATAAGGAACAAAATGGAAGGATCCTCAATGAATGGCTATGGCATTAAGGGGAGGGGTAAAAGATCAGGGGAAGGGTGAGGTGCAGAGGAGTCAAGGGGATGAGGAAGGAAGCAGGAGCAGGGTGTGGGAGGGTTTTAGGTGCTTTTTGAGGGAAGCAGCAGTGGGTAAGAGGTGGACTTAATGGGAGATGGCTCCAGAGAGTGGGGAGCCTGAGGCAAAGGATAACTTGCCTGATTGCAGATGTGGTAGAGGGAAGGTGAGGAGCGAGGGTCTCGGTAACATAGTGAGTAGCCATAGCTGGTGGAGGGGACAGGAGATTGGTGAGATAGGAGGAGAGTATTGAACCAATACTTTACAATGAAGATAGCACAGTGGGAAGGTGATGACTAGTAAGTGAGAGAGGGAGAGAGGCAGTACAGGAAGCAGTGATGTGTTTGGTAGGAAGGTGTGTGGTGAAGCAACAGAAGGCATTGTACATGGGTCCAATTTGGAAAAAGATGCTTGGGGTGGATGGACAACAACAACGTAGTCTATGGAGGTAGAATAAGCTTTGTGACAAGTTCTTTCTGGGTAGGGAGTGATAAACAGTCCTTGTGTCATACAAGGCACCAAACTTCAGCTGGTGCTTAGCATGTAAGGAATCTATATGGCGGGAGAAGCCTACCTGGTCTACTATGTCATACGCTTTATAGCATAGGACATAACAGTATCAGGAACAGCGTGGTAGGGAAGAGCTAGAGGGTGCAAAACCATGAAAGGATGTATGCATGGTAGTGCATCCTCTCACTCTTTCTGGTACAGGATAAGAATCCTGCTGGGACAAGGGACCACTGAGGAGCTGCCGTGGCTTGAATGAGATGAACTGCAGGCAGCCAGGGAGGCTAGTCGTCTGTGGACCGGTTTCGATTCCCGTCCCAGATGCATGGTATTTTTATATTTGTTGCACTTTGTGTGAATTTAAATGTTAACCCCATCCCAGAGTTAGTATATTAGTTGGGCGGTTCGGGAGCACAGTGAAAGACTTATGCTGCTGGCAATATATTGCACTGTATTGGCAACGCAGTATATTGCTGCGCATAATGTCTTGTGACATTATGACCCGTGCCAGGAAGAAGTCCAGTTTTGGCCGAGCCAGATTCCCAGGTATTTTAAGGAAGCCACTGTTTCCAGTTTTGAGCCATTGAAAGAACAGAAATGGGGTGGAGGGCAGCTTAACCAGTTTTTGAGCAGTGTCAAAAGCCATTCTGACTGTTTTCTTTGTGTTGCATTCAAGAGAATTTGTTTCAAACCAGTTTAGTGCATTATCAATGTCAGCCTGTAGGGAAGCCTGTACACTTGAGAGGGAGGGCCGGGCGCACAGATGATCATGTCATCGGCGAACATGTGAATGTGTGAGGTGGAGCAAGAGAGTGGAGTTTGTTAACAAAAATTGAGAATAATATTGGTCCAAAGATTCAACCCTGGGAATGCCTCCGTGGATGGGGTGGGGTGGGGATTTGGTGTCATCCAGTTGCATGTACTGAATCTGTCAAATAGGTGTGCCCTGAACCATTTGGTGGATGAAGAAGAGAGGCTGACTGAAGCAAGATTGACCAGGAGGAGATGATGGAAGACAAAGTCGAAAGCCTGGCTAGGTCTGTGAAGATGGCTAGTGTCAGCTGACCATTGTCCATAGCAGAGTGTATATGATTAGTGAAGCAGAGAAGGGAGGATGAAGTGGCGTGATGATGGCAAAGCCAGATTGATACAGGCTAAGGTCAACATTGGTATCCAGGAAAGAATTTAGCCTGTTGGAAATGAGGGTCTCCAGTATTTTGGCAAGAGGGAGTAGGAAATGGCCCTGTAGTTGTCGGTATGGAGGGTCACCATCTTTATGAAGGGGGATAACTTTGGCTAGCTTCCATGCCTTAGGAACTGTGCCTTGAGAGAGTGACAGGTTGAAAATGTGTATAAGCGGGGGGCAATAGCCAGAGGCGGAGATCTTGAGTAGGTTGGGGTTTAGCCTGTCAGAACTTTGCTTGGACTGAGTCAGGGCTTTGAGGGTGCAAGAACTTCTCTAAGAGTGATAGGAGGAAAGGAATACCCAGTTGACGAGGGTGGAAGTGGTGTGATTACAGCGGGTGGGGGAAAGGGGAGTAGAGTACAGCAGGAGGACACAGGTGCTAAAGAAGAGGTTTATGGAGGTGGCCACTGAGCTAGGGTTAGGGTTGTGGAGCCTGAGGCCACAGGGGAGAGGGGAGAGAAGGGAAGAGCCTAGCAGGGGTTAAGTGTCTTCCAGAACTCTTCAGGGGTTGTGTGACTTTCATCAATTTGATTTCTGAAAAAATGTGGCTTTGCTGTGTGCATTGCTTTGGTGCAGGCATTCCTAAGGGCTCTATATCTTTGTAGATCAGCAGCAGTGGATGTTGTTTTGTATGTGCTCAAACATGATCTCTGGTTTTGAGGTTAATCAAGTTGGGTAACCCAGGGAGGTGTCTATGCTGGAGGATTAGCCTTTTATGGGTGAGCATGAGTGTCCCAAGTGTTTAGGAAAATGCTAGTGAAGGCTGCTAGGGCAGAGTCAACATTAGATGCAGTGAAGACCACAGAACAGTCTGCCAGTAATAGGTCTGACAGAAGTGCTTGGGTGTTGAGGGACCTTGGGGGCAGAATAACATATAGTTAGGGAAGGAGCATGGGGGTGAGAAATTCTGATACAGTAGATGATGCAGTGATCACTAAAGGCATCAGGAGGATATCTGCAGAGGAATATTTGCAAGAGTGGTATGTTAAAACCCAGTCTAAGAGAGAATGGTTGCTGGAGTGGGATTTAACCTCGTCATATCAGTTATGAGCTGGCTAAGATTGAGGGCTTCTATCTCCTGAGTAACAGTTCTGGATTGGGGGCATCCAATTTAGGTTAAAATCACTCAAGAGAAGAAGATCATTAGACTGAATGGTAAATGTGAGGGCTGCCAGGCTGGTAATTATTAGAGATGCAGCAATGTTAAATTCCACCCACAAAGTAGAGCAAGTAGCCCACATGGCCTTATTTTCCTGCTATGCGAACTGCCCATTGAAAACCACTACTTCACCACTTCATCTTGTAATAATGGTGATAATGACTTTAAAGGTGGGTGAGAATTTACAGGCAGCCCACACATCACATGGCTTACACAGTCTAGGTCACATGCTGGGCAGGCAGGAAGTGAATCATGCTTAAAGAGAGTTTCACTGCAGCAGCAGCCCTGGCTTCAACAACACCTGTGCCCCCCACCTGTGCCTAGTCCTCCTGCACCTCATTAAGGAGTTCTTTACTACACTGCCTGGGGACAACAGTGTAGTGAAATGTAATCTGTGTGGTGTGGAGGTGCTCAGGTCTAAAGGAACTCACCTTGGCACAGGTGGTCAATGCACACACCTGGACAACCACTACCATGCACAGTGGCAGGTCAAGGTTGCACAACAGGGCAGTAATGAACCTGCTGGCCCTGTTGGAGAAGAGGGCAGCATGGTATCCACATGCACATGGTGGTGTGAAGCGGGAGGACCATGGATAAAGTGGCTGCTCCACAACCACAACCTACAGCAGGTGACGCTGACAACCCTGTCCATCTACCTGCCACACAGGCTGATTTGGGCCTGATGTGGAGTAAGTTGGAGGCTGTTAACCAGCATCTTGACAACGTTGAGCAGCAGTTAGAATGAACTGATGGGCACCAGCTACAAATTATGGGGATGCTTCAACTGCTGCTGTCACATCAGAAGTTTGATCATTGGTTTATTTTGTCCTTCACCCACCACCCTATGTGTGAAAAATAGTTCCTGATATTGCCCCGATCCGTCCCCTCTATCTTCAAATGTCGGCCCTTCCTCATGCACATCTGTTTTCTAGATGATGCTACCCTCTTGTACATTGTTGATTCCTTCGGTACTTGATAGTTTCTATCATGCCACCCCTCACCCCAATCATCATCATCAACAGGAACCGCTACATCACAACTTTTTGAGGAGTGGGGATTTAACACCAACAGACCCAGACACAGCCACCTTGACTTTCTTTTCTCTGGTTCCCAACAGGGGTCACTGACATCATCATCATAATCATCATCCGCATCCACAATTTCAGCTTGGATGATGTACTACAGAGAACATGTTCCAACCACAGCATCATTATCATGACCAGATATTTTTGCACCACACTTTGAATTATTGGATGCCAAGGCATGACCTCAACAGCGCTGGAAATGTGACATTGTGAATCATTGTCATCAGGATCAGAATCATGCTCAGCTACCATGGGATGTTTGGGAATATGACATGTTTCTATTACAAGTGACATTGTAGAGGACTGGAAGGAAAGTATATCTCTTGGCATATGACACAAAGATCTGCAACAGGGTTGATACACAAGGTGGGGTGGAAAGGATGAAAAGGGTCTTGGCAAGGTTAGAGGAATGATCAAATATATGGCAGCTTAAATTAACTCAAAGAAGTGCAAAGTAATGCACCTGGCAAACAAAACCCAGATTAAGAGTAGACAATGGGAGGTAAGATACTGACAACAACAACAATGGAAAGGGACCTGGGATTAGTCATATCAGATGACCCAAAGGTGGGCAAACAATATGAGAAGTCAGTAAGAAGGGTGGGGGATACTGGGATGCATAGGGAGAGGCATCACCAGTAGAAAACAGGAAGTTGTTGGCCCTCTTTACACACAGTTGGTAAGACCACATCTGGAGTACTGTGTACAGTTCTGGAGACTCCATTTCTGCAAAGACATAGACAAGGTGGAGGCTGACCAGAGGAGGGCAACCAAAATGGTGCAGGTCTGCACCAGAAGACATATGAAGAAAGACTAAAGGAGATTAAGATGTATAGCCTGAAGGAAGGGAGGGAGGGGACACGATAGAAACTTTCAAATACCTCAAGGAAATCAACAAAGTCCAAGAGGGTAGCATCTTTCAGAAAAGAGATGCAAGAAAAAAGGTGCACAATTTTAAGATAGAGGGGATGGCTCAGAGGTAATGTGAGGAAGTATTTCTTCACAGAGAGGGTTGTACATGCATGGAATGGCCTTCCTGAGGAGGTCATAGAGTCAAAACAGTGGGGAATTCAAGAATGTATGTGACAGACATAAGGCAATTCTAGTGGGGGGTAGGAGGACGTAGGCTGTTGGTTAACTAGGATCCGTAGCTTATCCGTTAGGTAAGGAAATGGGCAGACTAGGTGAGCCAAGCGGGCCTTACCTGCTATCAAATTGTATGACATCATCTACACTGTCAGCCACAGCATTAGACTCAATTATATTTTCTAAAATGGTTAACTGGTCAGAAGTGGAACTGGGGCAGCAATACTCATGCCAGCAGCAACTGCACTAACACCACCAGTGGGAAAACATCATCTCCTACAACTATCAGTGAAGCAACAGATTGCACGTAAATAACATTGACAGAGAAATCCCTTTACTAACATCAGCTATGCACGTCTGTGTACTACCTACCATGGCCAATCTTGTCACTGGCAGCAGTGCCATGGCCAGAAACATCTTTGCTTGTACATCTCTTTGCAGGCATTTTGGGGATCACCAAGAAAATTCTAAACAAATTTAGATTTATGAACTTTCACTTTGGGGTGAAGGAAGCCAAAAACAACTGTAGGCTTGTACTTGGAGATTGGGCACTAAACAGATGCAAATGCACAGACAGATTAAGATTGCGCTCACAGTCAAGAGATGCAAACACAAAGGCACAACAACACCTTAACCAGTGGTCACAAATTGAAAATTGGAAAAGTATACCTTTTGCAGGCTGGGGGCAGTAACAGTCCACTACCAAGATACCATAAATCAGTCCAAAATACGCAGGTGGATAACAGGTTCACAGTGCTGCAATTACTGTGTGGCACAATAAAACGTCTGACTTGATGGCATGCATTGCATACACACACACACACACTCTACAGGTAATGCACTGCAAATTGAAAAATTCAGTAATATAACCAAACCCTTTCAACAAACTGAAATTATGCATTGCACCACAACAATCAGTAAAAATGTCAAGAATTACTAAAATATCACTGTGTACATGAACACAGTTATACAACAAAAATATAACCAAAGCATTTAGAAAGACTGCATTTCTCCCAGTTAATCTACCTCCATCACAGACATGCCTCTCCCCAAGCACACTTCAGCAGTGTCTGTCAGTACACAGACAGAATGTTCTAAATTAACATTCAAAATCCAGACAAAAACAATAAACACTCGATGATATGAGCACAGGAGGGTTTTCTACAATCAAAGTACTAACTTTTGAGCAATAAAATGGTTTAAAAGGCTTTGAATGTTTTTAGAGGGTTTAAAGCTCAGAGCTCTGAAAGCAAGCTGTCTCCAGCTATCACTACACAGAACTGAGGCTGTGCAAGTCAATCCAGAGCCCATGTGACCTGCAATCCCATGAATCACTGCAAAATTCACCTTAGGGCCCACAGGCAAGGCAAATTAATGCAAAGTACATTGAAATCAATGCTCTTCGCATTAAAATTGGTATATAAAGTGGTTGAGGAAAGGTGGAGTAATGCGATCGGTGCTTCAACTGAACTTTGTGTTCAGTAATTAGAAGGTGAAGTACTCCACTTCATGTTGTGGATTACTCCGAGTTTCCACCTTAATACACAAATTTCTCCATGTAGGATTTTGGCCAATCGGCCTTCTCTAGTAGTAATGATGAGGGTTTGGGTTTGGCTTTGGGGAGAAATAGAAGACTCCAATAAAGATGGGTGATGTGGGAGGGAGGGTCAGTTTGATAAGCAGCTGCTCATGGGAAGATGGGGAGTCCGCGGAGGATGATTGAGTAAGGGAGGGATTTGTGTATGTAAATGCAATGCCGCCACAATGTTGACCACCAGCCTGACAATTTAGTGAGTAGCCAGGATCTCTAACAAGGAGTTCTGGATCCTGGAGGAGAGCCAGGTCTCTGTAATGCCTAGAATATCAGGGGACTTTAGTGAAACCCATGCTATTATATGATCTAGTTTGGGCAGAAGGTTTCTGGAGTTTATGTGGTAGAAGTTGAGGCCAGCATTTTAGGAGGGGCTGGAGGTAGGATTTGTAGGCCTGGGGTTTGATTCAATGTCCCCAGCTAGGAGAAGCAGATAAAGACATAGTATACATGGGGTAAATAAGATTCCAAGGGCTCCGTAAGCAGAGCCATATAAGAACATAGGACAGGTAAAGTTGCCAATGCAGACCGCATGGAGTAGAAAATACTTGAGCTAGTTTCAATGAATTGGGAGCCCTGTGCCTTTAAGAGACTTGTCAACTGGGTAAGGACTGTTCGGAGCTAGAGACACTGTCAAAGGCTGTACCAAGTGTGGGAGGGGATAGGATACAAGAAGCTTACACTAGGTGGAGATATTAGCAGGCTGAGTGGTCAGCTGAGTCCATCTGTTTAGTAGCCCAACCCCATGGCAGGTCCAGCCTACACTGCATATCATGTTTAACAGCACTACAAATTCCCTCCCAATCATGGTGCTGCATGTGAGCTAAAATGCAGCATCTGTGAAATGTTGGCTATTGATTTCTTTCCATACTCTTTTGTTGAGAATGCTGGATTTTGAGGTTCATGGCCCATGCCTGTCCCAAATGGAAGATTCCATGAAGAACATACTTTTCAAAACATGCCATTCTGAACTTTAGTGGAAAGTGTCAGAGATGGTAAAGCATGCACTGTAGGATTCAGCAACACCATACATACATCTCCGTATGGATATGTGGACCAGTGGCCAGACATCTGGTAGCTCATACTTGTGCATTACAGCACATTGGGCACAAGTACCTGGGTACTGTTTGACTCTGGGCATGGGAAAAGTTGCACTAAGCCCAACTGTTGTGGTATCAACATTCCCAGTCTTCACCAGCATGCCACACTGACAATGAAGAGCATACCAGGATCTCACATGGGTGAGAAAATGCTGAAGTGCTGCTTAGTGAGACTGATGACTGACTTTGATTCCATTCATTGAAGGCAGGTTTTACTGCAAGTGGTCATAAGTCTAATGTTGTGAAATGCACTAGTGATGGGGGTACGTCAGGGTGCCATGTCTGGCACACTGTCTGAATCTCATTATACAGCAGTTTCTCACCCATCTGGATGTCAGGGAGTTTTGACAGTGGCCGTCGCATCTGTGTCCACTTTGCCCATTCCAGAAAGGCCCATGACCAGCTCCATCCACTGCAGATACAGAACTTCCTGCCTCAGCACAGCATGAAGCTGAGTGTTGTCACCAGATGGAACTCTACCCTGTATATGATTGGAACTTGACCCTGTATATGACTGAAAGGTTATATGAGCAGTATAACTCAATATCTGAATATCTGATGGTACATACAGCTGTGACAATGCTGAAGCATCCATGTGTCTAACAACAGAGCAGTGGTGCCAAATGGACAGTCTGATCACGATTCTCAAGCCATTCAAAAATACAACACCGGCAGCAAGTAGGGTCAGTACCTGTATCATTTATGCCATTCCACTTCTATTTGTGCTGAGGCTGACACTGTTGGATGTGCAGCAACAGCAAGAGGCAGGTGGTGATACTGGAAGTTGTGCTTGATGGATCACATGTTCCATGTGTTAGAGTCCAATACACATATTTCTGGAATTCTGCAGTCTAAAGATTTTGGGTTGGCACATTTTATTTTTTTTTTTAGTTTTAGTTTTTGTTGACCGGGTAAGTGCACTCGATGCTCTTCGATAAATTCTTGCCTATTTTCAGGGATGATTTGCCGGGGATACAGATGAATGCCAACTGACCTTGAACCAGATTAAGCTCTTGGTGGTATTTTTAGTGAAAGGGGAATTGTGGCTAGGGCACTGGGGAAATTCCCTACTCCACAGTAGGGCAAACCTCTGGCCATCAGGTGTTGGCCAATCCAGTCTCTGGGAAGACAGCCATAGAGACAGACGTGCAGGTTGGTGGGGAGCCAGTCTCCTCCTCAGTGATAGAGAATACAGAGACCAAGATCTTTTTCAATGCATCAGGTTTATCTCTAGGTGAGACAGAGATAGAACTGCAGGCTGCAGAAGTTTCCATTGGTGCTGCTACCGGACCAGACAAAACAATGAGAAGGAAATAATTACAGAAATCTAAAATCCAACCCAGACTGAAGTGGCAACATTACGAATTATTAAGGATTGAGGAGGAAAAATACTTGTAGAGGAGGAAAGAACTGTTGGAAGCCTTGGCTGGAATCCAGACATATGTGGCAGTTGCAGCTCAGCCTGACAACCAAACCAATGCTGGCGGTACCTCCTCAGCAACGGACCAAAAAGGCGCAACTGCACTACAAGGGGGAAAACAAGCTGGTAATTTTCCATATGGAAGGGCAAGATCTGCAACAGGCCATGGTATTTTCTTTCTCAGCACAACAGGGACTGCAAAACCAGACAGGAAAAAGAAAGTGTTATCAAGCAAACTTTCCTGGGCAAACACTCCAATGGATGACTCAACTCCCTGGTTAGTGGAAAAATCTCTACAAGCAGCAGGATGGGTGCATTCACCAGACACACAGAACTGGATCTCATGTTTCTCCCCCATCAAAATCCCTGGGGTAAGCTTATGTAATTCTACAAATTCTGCAGTAATGACCATTCCTCTGGACAGTAACAATGATCAAGTACCTGAGACAAATACTGGTAAGCTACCTACTGTTTCTGGGAAATGCACTCCCATTAGCTCTGCCGCAGAGCTAGAACTTCATAGAATCCAGTACAGCCACCAATTGTAATATCTGCTCCTGTTTCATTACAAAATAGTGAAGGTATTGAAAATGAGGACAATAGCAGCACACAATGCAAACTGAGAGAGCTAATGAATTGAATAGTGATGATTCAAATGTTTTTTCAACCCTGCAGAACCAGAGGCCTCATGTCTCTTTATTCCACCAGCCAATATACCCTGTAAAATGGCATAATGCCATACGACTCATATATAAAGGTGGCTTAGAAACTTTCCCAGACTTTCCATTATGGGCTGCCTTTGAGGTAATCCTATTGACCAAGCCTGCACAAAAAAACAGTCACAGTACTGTTTTGTAATGAAGAAGTCAGTGTTACGGATCTCACATATTGGCTGAAGCAATGCTGTACTGTTCTGGGTCATCTTGAGGCTATATTTGACTCGGAAGCTATTTGGACGTGGGTGAAGGGCCCATGTCATTCTCAGATCAAATGACAGTGGGCTGCAACACCTCCCAAATTGTTTCTTATTGGGTAGGGACAGGGAGTACTATTCTACCCCGTTCAGCCAAAAATATGTTATAAATATGGGAAACCAGGGCATATAAGTAGTGCT
Source organism: Neoceratodus forsteri (assembly GCA_016271365.2). Taxonomy (NCBI): domain Eukaryota; kingdom Metazoa; phylum Chordata; order Ceratodontiformes; family Ceratodontidae; genus Neoceratodus; species Neoceratodus forsteri. Next base: position 426,120,340 of record CM057451.1, read on the forward strand.
TGTGACTAACTCAGATGTGCTCTTGGAACATACTAGTGGCCACTGTAAAGACAAAGTTGTTGCAACCTGTCCCAATGCTGCTGATAGCACTGCTACTACACAGACACTGAAGAACAGATGCTATTAATGACTCGCACAAAGGGAGTAAACAAGACTAGTCCCAACCAAACCACTGTAGTACCCCCATCTCAGCAGCAAGAGGAGCAAGGAAGCCAAACCTCAGACAGAAGAGCACACTGCAAAATCAGTGGGTAGAGGGAAAACCTTTACAGGTACATAAGTGAAAAAGAAAGGCAAAGGGAGGGATAGTGAGACTGAAAGGGAGGATGGGGCCGCTGGAGGATGACAACAGTAAAGCTGACATACTGAACAGGTATCTCTGCTCAGTCTTTACTGAGGAAGAGGTGGGTAATGGGTCTGAAGGGAGTACAAGGGTGAGAATGGTGCAGAAATGGACACAAGTCCCTTTACATGAGAAAGGGTCCTGAAAGAACTGGAAGTAATAAGAGTTGATAAAGCAATGGGGCCAGATGGGGTGCACCCCAGGGTCCTTAAAGAACTCAGAGAGATGGTGGCTGAACTCTGGCTATCCTGTTTAGCTGATCACTGGAAACAGGAGAGGTACCCAAAGACTGGAGGACAGCAGATGTAGTCCCCTTATACAAAGTGGGAACAAAGAGGAAGTGGGAACTACTGACCAGTCAGCCTCACCTCGGTAGTGGGAAGATCATGGAAGCACTACTGAAGGAGAGATTGGTGGAACATCTGGTTGTCAATGGACTGCAGGATCCAAGGCAGCATTATTTCACAAGGAAGGTCATGTCAGACCAACCTCATTGAATTTTTAACTGGGTGACTAGGAGGTGGATCAGGGAGGGCAGTGGACATGGCCTATCTGAACTTCAGCAAGGTCTTTGACACTGTGCCACATAGAAGACTATTACACAAACTAGGGAATATGGGTGTAGGCAGGGCAATAGTGTGGTGGGTAGATAACTGCCTGGGTGGCAGGACACAGAGGAGGGTGGTGGTAAATGGCTGTCACTCCACAGAGGGAAGAGTGACCAGTGGGTTACCACAGGGATCAGTGCTGGGACCGGTCCTATTCAACATCTTCATCGGTGACATTCCAGAACCTAGAAGGCAGAATTTCACTGTTGGCTGATGACACAAAGCTTTGTAACAGACTAGACACACCAGAAAGTGTATACAGAATGAGAAGGACCTGCAGAAACTTGAAGAATGGTCAGGGATTTGGCAGTTGAAATTCAATGCAAAGAAGTGCAAGATAATGCATATGGTCACAAAACCCAGGCACAATATATCAGTTGGGGGTGAGGATATAGCATGCACCAAGCAGGAAAGGGATCTTTGGGGTTATCATCTCGGTGACCTCAAGGTAGGGAAACAGTGTGACAAGGCAGCAGGTAAAGAAATAGGGATGCTGGGATGCATAGGTAGGCTCATCACCAGCAGGAAAATGGAGGTCATGATTCCACTATACAAGATACTAGCGAGGCTCCACCTGGAGTACAGTGTACAGTTCTGGAGACCTTACCTACGTAAGGACATAGACAGGGTAGAGAAGGTTCAGAGGAGGGCAACAAAGATGGTACATGGATTGTACTCACAAGTCCTATGAGGACAGGTTGAACGAATTGAATATGTACTCCCTGGAGGAGAGAGAGAGAAAGGGGACATGATAGAGACATACAAGTACCTTACGGGAGGAACAGGTGCAAGAATACACTATTTTTAAGTGAAAAGATATTCCAGGACTAGAGGGCATGGGATGAAGTTGGAGGGAGGACGATTCAGAAGAAATGTGAGGAACAATTTCTTTAAAGAATGGGTGGTGGACAAGTGGAACACCCTGCCTGAGGAAGTGGTGGGGCTGAAACAATCACAGGATTTAAGAAAGCATGGGATAGACATAAAGGAATTCTGGAGGTCAGGGGTAAGGGCAACAGAGTTCTAGGAAAACATAAACTGAAATTACAAACTCAAATGGGCAGACTAGGTGGGCCATAGGCTCTTATCTGCTGACACTATCTATGTATCTATGTAACCTCTGTGGGGGCAAGAGACACACATTTACTTCCTCCCAATGCTGCCAACAGCACTGCTACTACTACAGACACTGAAGAACAGACGCTATTAATGACCTTGGCAGAAAGGGAGTACAACAAGACTAGTCCAAACCACTAGTACCCCCTTCTCAGCAGCAAGAGGAGCAAGTCACAGAAAGAGGGAATAGACCTGGGAATACCAGCAGGGCTCAGAGTATTATGGGAAGGAAGCCCCGCAGTACTAGAAAAACATTTAGTAGGGAGGATCAGGTGGACAGGCAAACTGGACAGGACATTGTCCCCACAGGCTATACAGCAGCATGATAATAGTGCTACTATGACCCCCGCATAGCAAGAAGATCCAGGCACAAAATGACCACTAGGCACAGGCAGACATGGTTTCAGCCAGCTCCCAAAGTACCCAAAATCTCTCCTACCACTAACTCTAACAGATTTCAGGTCCTAGCAAGGGCAGACATGTCTGACAATGAGTCAGAGACATCATCAGTAGAGTCCAGTCAGCAAGACAGGCAGTCCAAAACAGACTTAAGTGAAACAGAGAGGAAAAACTGCACTACAAAGGGAGAAAGAAAATAGGTACAAAGAAATGACCTAGCTAGGCATGAGATCAGTGCAGTGCAGGATGAATTTGTGGAGTTGGGGAGGGGTCTCAGACGGTAGCAAGCACGGTAACCTTCTCACAGGTGCTGTCAGTCTATGGCAGGGGTGAGGCTAGGGTACTGCACACCATGCAGTTTAATGAATGGTTTCAAAACTGGTGCAGAGCACAGGGCTTGGCTTCACTGGGGACTGGGGTCCACCTGGAGAGATGAAGGTCTATACTGGCATGATGGTCTGCATCTGTCCAGGAAGGAACACGTTCATAGGTGACAGGTTTAAAGGCTTCCTTGGCAAGCTTTTAAACTAGCCAAGGGGAGGTGCTGATAGAAAACAGGAAAGTTCAAGCCTCCCCACAAAACATGGCAGGTAGTAGGGTAAACACTGAAGTACAGAGCTTGACAGAGGGCAGGACAGGGCAAATGGAAAATGGACAAGGGCAATAAGAGCAGGGATGGGTAAAAAGGATAAAGCCAACATTAAATGGAGGGCAATGAGTACCAATGTCCGTAGTCTTGGAAACAAGCTTCCAGAGCTAGTAGACCTGATGGAAGAGGAACACTTGGATATTGTGGCAGTCACAGAAACATGGTACTCTGAGAACCATGACTGGGATGTCAACATACCAGGATGCACAATCTACAGAAGGGACAGGGAGGGTAAAAGAGGAGCTTGAGTAGCTCCTCACATAAGGGAAGGGATCAAAGCCACAGAACTAAAAAGTAAAGGAGGAGGACAAGAGGAACTCTGGGTCACCTTGGAGACAGCGAATGCAGCCACAATCCACACAGGGGTTGTATACAGACCCCATCTCAACGGGAGGAAATGGACAAGAAAATGATAGAAGGCATTCTCAAAATGGCTGAAAAGGGAGAGACTGTTGATGGGGACCTGAATATGCCAGATGTTAACTGGGAGACATGGACTGCAGCCACATCCAAGAGCAGGGTCATTCTCGATGCCCTACAGGGAGCATGCCTTAGACAGCTAGTGGTGGAACCCACTCGGGAGGAGCAATATTAGACCTGGTACTCTCAAATGGAGAGAGGATCACAAACTTAGAAGTCAGAAGACATCTGGGAACAAGCAACCACTGCACAGTGTGCTTCACAATAAACACAACCATGGAGACAAGCCATACAAAGACAAGGATACTGGACTTTAGAAGGGCTGACTTTGGCATAATGGGTGAATACCGAGGAATGCATTAGCAAATGGCCAGAAAGGAGGGGTGGAAGAACAATGGAGAAAAATCAAAACTGCCATCATGGAGGCATCAAGCCTTTGTGTGAAACAAATAAAAAACAAAGCAGAATAAAACCACTATGGCTCTCAAAAGAGGTGTCAGGAAGGTTAAGGAGAAAAGAGCTGCATTCAAAAAGTATAAGGAATCACAGACGGAGCATGACAGGGAACTATATCAATTAAAGCAGAAAGAAGTGGGAAGGCAGTCAGAAAAGCAAAGGCCCAAACCGAGGAAAAGATAGCCAACTCAGTTAAGAAGGGGATAAAACCTTTTATAGGTACATTAGGAAGCATAGAAAGGTTAAGGAGGGATAGTGAAGATTAATAAAGGAGGGGGAGGTGGGCAGAGGGAGACAGTGAAAGGGCAGAGATACTGAATGAATACTTTTGCTCAGTATTCACAAAAGAAGAAGAGGAGGAGTTACCTAAACCAAACAGTAGAAGCACTCTGGATAGTGGGGTTGACACCAGTCCATTTACAGAAGAAAGAGTACTGAAAGAACTCCTAAAACTCAAGGCGGACAAAGCAATGGGGCCTGATGGGATTCACCCTAGAAACCTAAAAGAGCAAAGGGAGGACCTAGTGACACCACTAAGCACACTTTTAACAAATCATGGGAAGATGGGGTGGTACCTGAGGACTGGAGGAGGGCAGATGTGATTCCCTTACAAAAGTGGGAGCAAGGCAGAAGCAGGAAACTACAGACCTGTTAGTTTGACCTCAGTGGTGGGGAAAATTATGGAATCATTTATGAAAGAAAGAATTGTTGAGTACCTAGAGGCCAGCGGGGCACAGGACCCAAAGCAGCATGGATTCACAGCAGGAAGGTCATGTCAGACAAATCTAATCAATTTCTTTGACTGGGTGACCGAAGTAATAGACCAGGAGGGGCTGTGGATATGGCCTACCTAGACTTTAGCAAGGCATTTGACACAGTCCTGCACAAAGATTAATAATCAAGTTAGCCAGCCTGGGAGTGGGTCCCAGGGTGGTAGCCTGGGTAGCAAAAAGGCTGCACAATAGGACACAGAAGGTAATAGTGAATGGAACACATTCTGAAGAAAGGAGGGTTACTAGTGGAGTACCTCAGGGCTCAGTACTGGGTCCAGTCCTCTTAACGCCTTTATAGGTGACATTGTGGAGGGTCTGGAAGGAAAGGTATGCCTCTTTCATGGATGACACAAAGATCTATAACAGAGTTGATACACAAGGGGCGAGAAAGGATGAGAAGGGACTTGGCAAGGTTGGAGGAATGGTCAGACATATGGCAACTTAGATTCAATGCAAAGAAGTGCAAAGTAATGCACCTGGGAAATAAAATCCAGGAGAAGAGTACACAATAGCAGGGGAGGTACTAATGACAGCAATAATGGAAAGATACTAATTCTGAGACACTGGACCTCGGATAAGGTCCCATTGCTGGTCGAGTGGGCACAGAGAATGCACTGGCGATACAACTTGAAAAGCACATAGCAAGTAAGAGAGGGTAGATGGAGCAGTTTTATGCCTGTATGGGGCCCACTTGAACATCTGTTGTTGACTTGGAGGCTGTCTGATTAAAAGAAATTGTCTTTTACTGCAAGCATTCACTTAGTTATAATCTTTTGTACCCTTCCTCTGATCGTCATAATTTGGGATTTGGGTGGGGAGGAGGGAGGTAGTGGGTTTTGAGGGTGTTACTATTGACTGTTGTTATTCTCTTGGAAAGCTATGTACCTGAAGTTCATATACATGTGTCAGATTATGCTTTCTATGTAATGCTTCTGTGGTTATGTGAAATAATAAAAATGTTAATTACAAAAACAATAATGGAAAGGGATCTGGGTGTAGTCATATCAGATGACCTAAAGGTGGGTAAGCAATGTGAGGAGTCAGTAAGGAGAGCCAGGGGGATACTGGAATGCGAGGGGAGTGGCATCACAAGTAGAAAAAGGGAAGTGGTTATCCTCTATACAGACAGTTGGTGAGACCCCATCTGAGTACTGCGTGCAGTTTTGGAGACCTCATCTGCACAAGGACATAGACAGGATGGAAGCAGTCCAGAGGAGGGCAACTAAAATGGTGCAGGGTCTACAAAACCATATGGAAGAGAGACTGAGAGAGCTTAATATGTATGCCCTTGACGAAAGGAGGGACGGGGACATGATAGAAACTTTGAGTACCTCAAGGGAATCAACAAAGTCCAGGAGGGTAGCATCTTTCAGAAAAAGAGATGTGTAAGAACAAGGGGCACAATTTAAAGTTAGAGGGTGATGGCTCAGGGGTAATCTGAGGAAATTCTTTTCACGGAGAGAGTGGTGGACGATGGAACCGCCTTCCTGGAGAGGCTATGGGTCTAAAACAGTGGGGGGAAATCAAACATGCATGGGACAGACATAAGGCAATTATAGTGGGGGTTGCAGGAAGTAGGCTGTTGGTTAACTAGAATCTGCAGCTTATCCAATAGGTAGGGAAATGGGCAGACTGGGTGGGTCAAGTGGTCCTTATCTGCCATCAAAGTCCATGTTTCTATGAAACAAGGCAAAAATCATGAGGAGGGAAGTCCAAGACACCATGAAGTTTCAGTATACACCTAAATTCTTAACCCCACATGCAGCAACCCCTGGCCCTATTCTCCACCAATGTTAATAGCATTAAAACAGCTTGAAGAGGGGCAGTGTTCCATCACCTGCAAACCTGTGAACATGGTATTTTGTTACTTCAAGACACTAGATTTCATGCAACCTTAGAAATACAAAAAGCCGCTTAAGAATGGGTAACAGGGGCCACATATTGTCTATGGGATCTGAGCCATGCTCAGAGGTAGGGATTCTATTCCACAAATGTCAAGCATCAGTGTTGAAGATAATTGATTTGGTTCCTGGAGGGTCTAATATTAGACACCAAAGTTAATGGAACCTATTACTGTATTATTATTGTTTTTTTCCATGTATTTTTCCATCTTCTTTTTATTGCAGGATATATATTTTAATACAATAAACTGTAAGGAATAAACAGTTGAAATTAAAATACAAATTCATAGTGAAATGTCCATGTGAAAATGTATAAACAGAATTTCAATTTGACTAGGTTATTATATCATCTTTTTCTCTCCCCAACCCCCGTAGTATAGATCCCTCTAACATCTTGGAGGAATTGGCAAAATGTGTACTTTTCATTTTTTATAATTGTAATAATAGAGGCAGGACTTTAAAAATTACTTGCCAGGCCATTTTTCCCCATCATGGTCTACAAAGAAATTGTCCATCAATGTCTCGTAGTTTAGAGTATTTTTATAATTAATATTTTATTGCTTTTGTATGCCACTCCAGTAACAGAGGTTAGACAGTAGTATCTCGCTATGACAGATAGTACACAATCATCCCTAGAAAATGACATAGTGCATCTAGGGCATATTATAAACAGACATTTGCCAAAACAGGTCAAGAGAGGAAATAGACAGGAAAAACAATTAAATCCCTCCACCCAACCCCTCCCCCAAGGTTACTGTAGACAGGAAAGGTTACAAAAGCAAGAAGGAAAGAAAAGAAGAGAAGGAAAAAAAAAAGAAAAAGCAGATCCCTGGCCCAAGTAATAAAAAGTTAATTCTTCGAGTTCCAGGATCTCAACATGCGATCTAAGCGACCCCATCTTGATGTGAAGGCATTCGTCTGGCCTCCATTATGGGCTATATGTCTTCCAGCTGCAAAGCTAAAGTACATTCTCAGTGCCACTCCAATAGGGTTGGAGAACAGTCTGATGACCAATGCCTTAAAATTATTAGCTTCATAGTGGCAGTGATAAGTGATACTTGGACTCTCCATGACTTTGGAGTGGCATCAGGAAAAACATTCAGTAAGCAAATTTCTGGAGTGTTCATAGCGTAGGAGCCAAGGATAGGGTGTACAAGTTTATTAGAGGACTCCCATAGGGTTCGTATCTTCGGCATGCCCAAAACACGTGGAGCAAAGAGCCCTCTACTAGTTCACATCTCCAACAGAGTGGGGAGTTGCGCCCTTCCATCTGTATAGATGCGTGGTGTTAAATATAGATGATGCAGTATGTTAAATTGAATCAGTCTGAGTCTATCTTGTTTAAGATATCAATAGAGAGAATTCCAAAGGTTCTTCCAGAAGTCTGGGGTATCCATAAGGTTTAACTCGCTGACCCAATAATAGCAGACTCCTGATGGGAGTTTAGGATCCCACTCTTGCAGCAGTTTGTATACTTTGATATTGCATGCGGCTGCATCGCAGCTGTTAATAGAAGGTCAATATTTTCCGACTTGAAAGCCACAGTTGAAAGCGGGGAGTTATTGGGACAGAGCTTTTCCCAGCTACAGCCACTTGAAAAGCAATTATCAGCAAGGCCATAACAGCTCTTTTAGGTCATCAAAGGGCCTCAGCCTATTCTGATCCAAGAGGTCAGCAGCTGAGAAGTGGCTAACCTACTGCCAAAAAGAGAAGGTATTGTGTTACCACCAATCTTAAAGTGAACATTTTCAAATATAGGTTGGGCACTCGAAGTCCACCATCTGACTCTGAGACGTCGCTGTAATTGAAAAGGGCCTTCAGGACCAACCCATAGGATTATTCTTAAATAATCTAGGGGTATCAGAGGGGAAAGAAATAAAAGAGCTCAAAGGAAGAATTCACCCTTTCGCTAGGCCGCATTCTATGTCATACCAGAGGGGTCTGTAATCTAAATGTGCATTGTCTCTATTCCACCAACCCAGCTTAGACACATGCTGTGCAATATAGTACAGATATACAGAAGGGATGCTAAGCCACCCTTGCGCTTTGGGGCTGTTAAGTTGTGGTAGGATCTGCAAGTTTGCTTTCCTTGCCATAGAAAGGAGTCAAACATTTTTGCAGTTTAACAAACCATTTTTCGGAGATACATCCAAGCATACCCAGGAGGTTTAATAGCCTAGGTAGAATATTCATTTTAAGATGTTTACCCTACCCCACAACGTTAGGAGATTGATCTCCATCTAGTCAAATCTTCTGATATAGTTTGAACAAGAGGATCTAAATTCTTTTGAATCATTAGTGAGATACTTGAGCAAATGTTGATACCCAGATACGGACAAAGACTTATCTTCCCAACCCAAACCCAGGGAATCAAAATCAGCCATTATTACGTTGTTATTTAAGGAAAGATTTTAGATTTGCACGGTTTAGCTTGTAGCCCGATACCTTTGAAAAGTGATCCATTTCTCAGTATAGCTGGTATGGAAACATCTGGATTTTCGACATGTAACAACACATCATCAGCATAGGCGGAGCAGATATAGGTGTTTCTGCCCTCCTTGATGCTCCTTATAAATGGGTTCCCCATTAATTTCCAGAAACGGTTCCAAATATAAATTGAATAACAGTGGAATAAGGGCACCCTTGTTTGGTACCCGTTCTAGTTTAATGCATTGTGACAGGACCCCATTACATTTAACTCGGACGGAAGGGGAAGAGTACAAGATTTGGACCCATTTTATAAACTATCAGAGATGCCAAAAGTTGACATAGTAAGAAACAAATAATCCCAAGCTACTCTGTCAAATGACTTTTCGGCATCGAGAGAAGGAGCACAGCTAGAGTATCGGACCCTTTAACCTCCATCATGAGATGCAACAGTTTTCTGAGATGGTCTTGAGGAGCCTCCTTCATGAAACCAACCTGGTCTCTGCAAATCAGCCTATCCATTACTTTGGCCAACCTGCATGCAAGAATCTTCGCTAAGATTTTAACATCTGTATTCAATAACGATATAGGGCGATAGCTATCTAAATTTAAGGGTCTTTACCTGCTTTCAAAATTAAAGTAATTGTTGCTTCAAGAAAGCTCATATCTGATACTCCATGGTCATACCAGTAATAAAAACCTCTAGCAAAATTGGGGCTAGGTCTGACAAGAGAGCTCTGAAAAATTGCTAGGGTAGCCATCAGGCCCAGGAGACTTATCAAGAGGCAATTGCTGGATAGCCTGACGGATCTCTAACGTTGTTATTGGGCGTAAGTCTGTGGCCTCTTCCGGGAGATTTTTGGTAGTGAGACCGATTGAAGAAATTTATTAATATCCGATTTCGAGGCCTCTGTCAGAGTATCTTTTGAGTATACCTTTTGAAAAACTCCTTAAAGGCTTCCGCCATGGCATGAGGATCCGTACAGACTTGGTCTCCCTGAGAGATACGGATTCCTGCAATATGTTGGGCTGAATCCATTTGTTTTATCCGCATTGCGAGCAATTTTCCGCCTTCTCTCCTGTGCTGAAATATTGAAGCTTTGCTCAGAGCAACACAAGCTCAGCCTGTTGTAAGGCAAGCCCTGAGTATTGTGCCTGCAGTCTATGCAACTTAACTCTCTGTGTCAGACGAATGTTGGGATAGGCTAGATTCAATTTGACTAATTTGGTTAACAAAGAGTCCATCTTATTCCTCTGGTTAAGTTTTTCCTAGAAGAAATCTTAATTAGTTCCCCTTAAAGAACATTTCAGCGCTGCCCAAATCATATCCTTTGAGCTATTGAGTTTTGGTTAGTTTGTAGAACAAATTAATATATTCTTTAATTGTTTTAAATGCGGTTCTTCCTTTAGAATTTGGCTATTTAACCTCCATTGCGGTGAGCGTCGAGACAGAGGGATGGCCTGAACAATACACTGATCGGGCATGATCCGAAATGACCCTGGCTGAAATATCAGCCTCTATCATGTCAGGGACTGCTATAGAGCTAGCTAAAATATAATCAATTCTTGAATAAGAATTGTGAACTGGGGAATAGAAGGAATATTGTTGTTTCCCAGGATTAAGGACACGCCATATATCCACTAAGGCTGCATTGCTCATAAGACCCTTCAAAGCTCTTTGTGCGGGGATAAGCCTTTCCTCCTATTAAAGGTTCAGTCTAGGTCATTTTGCAGTACTAAATTCCAATCTCCTCCAATGATTGTCAGTTGAGGTACATCTGAGACTACCAGAGCAGCAGCATTGAAAAGAAATAGAGAGTCACTATTAGGGCCATAGACAGATCCTAGGAGTAGTGTTTGTGAAGCTAACTGTGCTCGAACAAATATATATCGACCTTCGGGTCCCAATATTCATTCAAAAATTTAAAGGGAACCCTTTAGCCACAAGTATGGCCACTCCAGCCTTTCTGGTCGAGACCCCGCCCCATACACCTGGCAACCCATGACCTCCTGAAATACTGCACATCATCCTTCTTCAAGTGGGTTTCTTGGAGGAGGGCAATATGTGCACCCAAATGATGGAGATGTCTTAAAATCACTTGCTGTTTAGCCCTATCCTTGGCCCCTTAACATTCCAACTTATAAGCTTATATAATTGACTCATCATATACAAAAATAAGGGTCTTTATGTACATAGAGAAAGACCTGGGAGTATTAACACTCTCCCAAGGGTCAGCTAAGCAGGCAAAGTATTTTCATGTCGAGAAAGAATATACTTTCCCAACAAACAGTAACCTTGATTATTACTATTATCCCCACCACCCTGAACCATCATAACTCTAAACCGTCCCCTCCCCCTACAATTAAATAACAATGTATAAAATGCCCCTCCCCAAATCATCTGTCCCCAGTTCCATTGAACTGCTCTCCTAGAAACAATCCGCCACATGATATATATCCAAACAACCCAATATGCTTGACTACACATCCCACAGCCCCGCCCGCCATATCCAGAATTGTGACTATATTATTAAGTCAGGAGTAGCCCCAAAACTTTAATATAACGTAAGATATTGAGAAGAAAAAAAGGGGGAGAGGTAGATCCTAATTCAGTGCGGTCAAAAGGCTAGTTCCATTGCCAATTATATCCAGTCTCCAAAATGTCCAGTCTAAATCCAGAGCAAGTAGGAGTCCAGGTGGAGACCCTTTCTTATGAAAAACAAACAAAAACAAAAACAAAAAAAAAGGCCAATAGAAACGGTATATGGTCTGTGACAAAGATCGAGCCATTCCAATATCTCACGGCAATTGTCCAAGAAGCAGCGCTGTCAGGCCCCTTGCACATAGGGAGATCCAGCAGGCCAATTAGAGAAATCCTATTGTCCATCACATAGCTTTATAATGGTCATTCACAGGCTTTGACCAATCCAATCTTACATCCGACTAGTATCCACTCGTTTCATAGAGGAAAGTAACAGGGAATGCATGCCAAAACACTCAAACGACCCTCCAGAGATTACAGATATATCACAAAGGGTATATAGTGTATCCTCATTTAAAAGATCAGGGAGGAGCCGCTGCAGTTCTTGATGAGCTTGAGGTAAGACTCAAATGATAGCCAAGTCCCATCTAAGTTGACCATTAGCACGGCAGGATATTTCACTTTGAATTGCTTAGCAGCAGCTATAAGCTTTGCTACAATCGGGTGCAGCTCCTGACGCTTTACTCTCACTGAGTGGGAAGATCCTGAATAATGCAGATTCATTTGCCTCCATAGTAGCTCCTTTACCCTCTCACTTTGTCAAGCACATGCTGTCTGTCCAGATAATTAAGGAATTTAATGATTAGTAGCCTAGGGGCTGACCCTGTGCAGGACGGGCCGCAAAGCCCTGTGCGCCCTTTCTATAATGTAGTCCCTCCAGCTGGGGGACCAGCGATCTTGGAGCATAATTTTGAATGAATAGAATTGTGAATTGCCCTTCCTTTTCAGGGACCCCAATTATAACAATGTTATTCTGCGCTGCTGCGCCCTCCAAATCCTCTATCTTGTCCTCCAGCTTTTAAATCTCGTTTCACCAAGGTCAGCTCTAACTCATAATTTGTCTGCTTGTTTTCCAATGAGCTAACTTTGCTTTGGTATCACCCACTCTCCGGGTCAAAGACTCCATAGATTTTTAATTTGTTGCATGTCTTCAGCCACCGGCGTGATTGTGGCCTGTAGAGGTTGCAGGAGTTCGAGAAATCTGGATTCCGAGGCCGGGCGTCTATTGTGGGCAGGCTTGACAGGCTAGCGGCCTGCTGCTTACCGCTCGCTTGGTGGCCTTGTCCTTCTCAGGAGTGGGGGTGTGCTTGACCTGTTTTTTTACATACCCTCCATATTTCAAGTCAATCGATCGGCTGGTAGAGGGCTCCTCAATCTCCTGGCGGTTTGTGGGCTCAGTATTGGCGATAAAGCGCTGTAATCGGCAATATTGTTTGGGCTGGCAACGGAGCCCGCAGGTGCGCTTGTTTCCACTCAGGCTGCCATCACGTGACCCCAGTTTAGAGTATTTTAAAAATACAACTCCATTTATTTAAATCAAAACTGGATAGCTTGGGGAGTTCCATTTGCCAGAATTAATCTTTTGGTGGACATTGTGGCTAAGGCTAGTGTCTTCTTTTCTTTTGCCCAATTTCTAAAGAGTCAAAATTGTTATAAATAAAATGTTTGCTTGTAGTGGTAAATGTATATCCAAAATGTTCTCAAGTTCTATTTTGGTTAATTTTCACCATTCCAAAATGTCACTACATTCCCACAATAAATGAAATTGATCTATTTTCTTTTTGTTTTCTTTACATTTGTGCCAGCATAAATTGGATAATCTGAGTCAATATGACTAAGTCTATTTGGAGTTATGTAAGCTCTATCCATGATTTTATGTTGAATGGATTTATTTTTGCATTAATATATTTTCTGTTTGCTTTTATATACAAATGTTTCCATTGCTTAATTTCCCACCTATCTGATGTTTCTTCTTCCCATTTACTTAACTTTTGTATAAACTTTTTCAAATTTTAGCATGTTTTATTAACAATATTTTCATTAAAAAAGCAATAATACTAATCTTTTTGTACTATTTGTGGTGGGAAGTATAATCTTGATTATGTCCGATTGTTCAGATCTGTTTCCTTTATCTTTTTCCTATGCATGAGAGAATTTTTTTTAAATTAAGTACACTTCATTGAAAGAAAATATATTATATGTACAGTTCAGTAATTATGCACTGTAAGTGATATTTGACATTAAATAAGAAGCCGGCAAGAACAAAAGTCCAGTTAATTGACATGGAAGTATAAGATTATGTAGACAATAAAAAGAACAAAATCCCCACCTATTTCCCCTCCCCAATGCTTCTAGCCCTCCTCCCTTGACCCTCACCACAGGAAAAACAGTATCAAAGTAATCTGGTATGGAACATTGTCACCATCAGTACATTAAATTCAAGAGTTGCCAGCATAGTAGCAAAAGAAAAGGGAAGGAAGATAATCAAAATCAGCTATATTGTCAATAGCATGTAAAGTGGTTCCCAAATATTATTATACTTAGAAAGGTGTTAGACAGATTAGCAATAGTGCGCTTTGCATGTAGGGCAAACATAATTTCCTTATACCACTCCAAGTAGGTAGGTATACTTTGTCTAGCCAATGTCGAAGGATAACTTTCTTAGCACAGGCAGTAATTAAAGCCATGTGCCACTTTTGATTGCCAGTTAAGTTATTTGTGTAGTCCCCAGTATGCATATATTGGAAAGGAATTTGTCAGATAGCCCTAGTGGAGGATCCAATCGAGTTTGTATGGAGGACAAAAAGGGTTACTTTAGCACATGACCAAAGAATATGAAAAAGGGTGCTAGGTGCTTCACCACATCTGGTACACACATTCATAGGGAGTTGACCCATTCTATGCAGTCTATCCGGGGTATAGTACATATTGTGTATAATCTGAACTGCATAAAGTGGTACCGATCCCACTTGACTAAGGTGTATGGTTGTTTCCAGATTGCTGTCCAGTTTCTAGTCTGTCCTGAAGATGGAAGTATTTGGTCCCAACAATAGTATTTGGGTCCTTCTGATTGCGTATGAAGAAATTGATAAAAATAGGAAATAATGTGAGAGTTTGGGGCTGAGTCGAGTAGTGGGAAACAACATTATGGAGCAGACAATGCCAAAGTCTGCTGCCAAAATGTTTGACCAGCATGTGGGTAAGCTGAATATATTTAAAAACATTTTAACTGGCCAGCCATATTGTATACAAGCTTCTTGAAATGATAGAAGTTTATTATGGACTACCAGATCCTGCACTAGATCTATGCCTATATTAGGCCAAAACTTTATTTTAGAGATCATCTGTCCAGAAATCAGGAAGTTTGGGTTTTCTGAAAGGGGTTGGGAGATATCTAAGGTGGGTGCACTTGCAGATAGGAGTTGACCTGAGACAGAATTTTAAAGGAGGTGCCAGGGTTATCCTGCAGTTGCATTGGCAATTTTTAAAGGTAGAAAAAGGAAGGAATGTATATCTATACCATGAGCCAGACATAGAGAACATTCTATCTCATACCAGAGGGGATATATGGGCGAGGGGATCATTTTAGGAGGTCTCAACCAAAAATGAAAGTTTAGCCAAGTGGAGTGCAAGGTAGTACAAGGAGAAATTGGGTGTCTGAAGGCCCCGTCAAACTTCTGATGCATTAGTTTAGTCCAGGACCATCTGACCTGTTTTCCTCCCACAGAAAAGAGGTTAGTGCCTTGTGCGCATTGGGAAACCATGATATAGGAAGAACTCCATTATACATTTGCATAGGGTACAGAAGTCAAGGGAGAACAATCATTTTTATAATGTTTAGTCCCCAAATGGAGGGGAGTTTACACCAATGAGTAAGGTCCATCTTAAGGTGAGTTAGGAGAGTCTAATTGTATTGTTGCATCTTAGATAGGGGAAGTGCTGAGATATATTCCAAGGTATTTTAGCAGGTCTTTTCTTCCATATGAAATCAAGGTGGATGGTATCAGCCTTAAATGTGGCACTTTTAGGGCATTATCTCAGTCTTGATGAGATTTAGTTTGTAATTAGAGATTTCCCCAAATTTGGAAATAATCTGGAGGGCAGCCGGGAGGGAGGACGAAGGGTGAGAAACATGCAAAGAATATCATCTGCATATGCATATAGTGTCACATTATTCTTGTGTCAGTGCTAGCATGCTGGTTAATTGGGGAATGAGGGATGCACCTACTAAAGTGTGCCCTGCATTTTCCAGCACTGACAGACCTCTGCATTTCTGCTACTACACAAGATGTTGCTTGCATGTGTGCAAGACAACATAAAAACAGACACCAGTTACAGCATTTGTTAACCTTAGCCTAATCCACAAAACATAACTTTACAGACCAAATTGGAAGAATTTAAGATCAGATGTCACAATATCATTATAAGCAAACAGCAACTCTCAAAATGCAGCAACAATACGGTACGGGGAAAATTTGATACAATATGTCTTCTTCTGAGTTGTCATGAGCGAACCAAAAGAAAGTAATAGCAGCAGTATATGATACACAGGGCATGCTTCAGACTTCAGTAAAACAGGTTTTGAAAACAGTCTCTGATTATGCAGCAGTTCTTTTAAGAAAAAAGAGACAGTAGGAATAAATTCTGCAGATCTCTTTAAGAAGTTTGAAGTCACAAAAGGACCACCTGATATAATGAAGTCATTAACAAGGCCCTTTGAACACAAAGAAATAGAAGCTGCAGTTTTATCCTCCGCCTCTAGCAAAGCACCATGGAAAGACATCCTATCTTCTGTATTATATAAAATGAATAAGCCCTGAAATTTCTGTAGAACTAGCTCATGTCTTTAACTATCTTCTCAATAATCAGGCCATATATCCTTAGAAATGGTGTCTGAGGTTCTTATATTTTTTTAAACCCAAACCCAGATTGCAGGCATGAAGTTTAGTAAAGATCCTCTTAAAATATTAGGGATGGTGTTTGGCTCTGAACAAATGGACATATTAAACTGGAGCATAAACTACAAACAGGCATACAAATGGTCCGAAATGGAACCAATGGGGCATGAGTAAGCACAAGAGAATCTTTCTTATAAAACCTACCTGCTACCAGTATTTCTGTTCATCAGTAACATTTTTCCACCACCAAAATCAAAAGAATCAGCCTTCTATAATTACTTCTTCTAGGCCTTTTGGGAAGGTAAGCTGAATCCCATCAAAATAAATGTTTTATATCTTCCCTTGATAAAGGGGACAAAAGTTGGTTAATACAGTCATATTTTCTTTTGTCAACTTTTATTCACCCACGTAAAACCTCTTCTAGTGAATATTGATACATGCTGGGAGACTTAGTATACACAACTATTTCTGCTTGGTTTCCTATATGGGATAGAGGTCAGCTAAGGATAGTGAAGGCCCAGATAGCTCCTCCTATTTCAGACATGTATTAGTCAAATTAAAAAGCTGGACAATAGCTAGCTCAACAGTGGTTACACAGAACAAGAAACAAGTGTATGCAAAGGTGATAGAAAAAATTTTTCAGAAGAGGAGATATTTCCTAAGTGTCCAGAGGTATATGATGCATCTCTTGAGACTTAGCAGCTGAGAAGAGATCCCACAGAAATTCAAAGGTGTACAGTGGCTTTGTTGCCACAATCGTCTTAACATTAAGGCAAATCAGAAACATAAAAGCTTAAAAGAAAGAATGTGCTCTAGGCCTGCTTGTATAAATCAGATAGAAACTCTAGAGCATTTATTCTTTACATGTTCATATATTGATACTTTTGGACATATGTCTACATAGGGTAGAAGAAATATTATTCTCTAAGGTAGCATTTCCACTACTAATATATGGGGCCTATAGAGTAGCATGGGCGGTGGGAGAAAAGTACACTACATATTATATTTGCAGTATTCAAGTAGTATATTTGGAATACTAGACGTGTGTTTACTCTCCAACAAAAATAAATCAGCTATATTGAACCATTTGGAAAAATAATAAAACAATTAAAGAAATATATCATACTGAGGCAAAAATGTGGCCCGACAGGTATTAAGGGAACAGTGGAGAAATCTACCATAGATTACTGATAATGATGTTCCCACAACTTGAATGTTAAGATTTGTTTGTATGAATTATGGAACTGAATTATCCTTTTGTGTTTCCTTTTCCTATTTTTTTTTATTTGGTTTTCTCATTATGTTTGCATGAATAATCACCTGCATTTTGAATGATTTTACTAATAAAATGCCCCTACTCTTTTCAAGTAGTGTCATGGGATTTTTAACATCCCCTGAGCAGGCAGATGGGACCTCAGTTTAACATCTCATCTGAAAGACGGCACCTCAGGAGTGCAGCACCCCCTCAGGCTGCTCCGCAGTGTCAGTAGTGGGATATTAACCCAAGTGCCTGGCGGCACTAGAACCCATAGTTTTCTGATCTCCCAGCCTCAGAGGCAAGTGTGCTACCTACTGAGCCACTGACACTGTTACTATTCTAGACCCATGCTATAATAATAATAATAATAATAATAACTTTTATTTAATAGAGCACCTTTATAGTATCAAGGAACTTCACAAATACATAAAAATTCAAGAGATTCAATAAATATCAGAAAATCACAGAAAATCAGGAAAGGCTTTATCCCATAGGAAAGTCTTCATCGCTTCTGTAAAGCTTCCACTGTCCTGCACTCCGTAGCTAATGAGGGCAGAGAATTCCATAGGGTGGGGCAACAAACACAAAGCGCGAGCCCCAGATGAATTTAATCTAACCTCGGAATTTCCAGCAACCCCTCATCAGCCGAGCAGAGCTGTTGCACAGGGGTGTAAGGAACATAGAAACATAGACTTTGATGGCAGATAAGGACCGCTTGGCCCATCTAGTCTGCCCATTTCCCTACCTACAGGATAGGCCGCAGATCCTAGTTAATCAGCAGCCTATTTCTTCCTACCCCCACAAGAATTGCCTTATGTCTGTCCCATGCATTCTTGAATTCTCCCACAGTTTTAGACACCACAACCTCCTCAGGAAGGCTGTTCCATGCATCCACTACCTCTCTGTGAAATAATACTTCCTCACATTGCCCTCTGAACCGCCCCTCTATCTTTAAATTGTGTCCCCTTGTTCTTGCATGTCTCTTTTTCTGAAAGATGCTACCCTCTTGGACTTTGTTGATTCCACTGAGGTACTTAAAAGTTTCTATCATGTCCCCTCTCCCTTCTTTCCTCAAGGGTATACATACTAAGCTCCTTTAGTCTCTCCTCATACAGCTTCTCTTGCAGACCCTGCATCATTTTAGTTGTCCTCCTCTGGGCTGCCTCTATCCTGTCTATGTCCTTGCGGAGATGGGGTCTCCAGAACTGGACACAGTACTCAGATGGGGTCTCACCAACTGTCTGTACAGAGGATAACAACTTCCTGTTTTCTGCTGCTGATGCCTCTCCTATACATCCCAGTATACCCCCCTCCCTACTGCCTTCTCACATTGCTTGCTAACCTTAAGGTCATCTGATATGATTACCCCAGGTCCCTTTCCTTTTTGTTGTTGTTACTGCCTCCCCAATTGTTATTCTTCCTCTGGGTTCTTGTTTCCCAGGTGCATTATTTTGCACTTCTTTGCATTGAATCCTAGCTGCCATACTTCTGACCACTCCTCCAACCTTGCCAAGTCCCTTCTCATCCTTTCCACGCCTCCTTGTGTATCAACCCTGTTGCAGATCTTGTGTCATCTGCAAAGAGGCATACTTTTCCTTCCAGTCCTCTGCAATATCACTTATAAAGACATTAAAGAGGACTGGACCCAATCTGAACCTGTGGAACCCCACTAGTAACCCCTCTTTCTTCAGAGTGGACTCCATTTACAATTACCTTCTGTGTCCTGTTGTCCAGCCAATTTTACCCAGGCTACCACCCTGGGACCCACTCCCAGGCTGGTTAATTTGACTATTAATCTTTTGTGTGGGACTGTGTCAAATGCCTTGCTAAAGTCTAGGTAGGCCATGTCCACAGCCCCTCCTGGTCTACTACTTTGGTCACCCAGTCAAAGAAATCTATTAGATTCGTCTGACATGATCGTCCGCTGAACCCATGCTGCCTTGGGTCCTGTGCCCCACTGGCCTCTAGGTACTCAACTATTCTTTCCTTCAAAGTGACTCCATCATTTCTCTACCACAGAGGTCAGACTGACAGGTCTGTAGTTTCCTGCCTCTGCCATGGTCCCACTTTTGTGAAGGGGAATCA
This sequence comes from Neoceratodus forsteri, assembly GCA_016271365.2. Taxonomy (NCBI): domain Eukaryota; kingdom Metazoa; phylum Chordata; order Ceratodontiformes; family Ceratodontidae; genus Neoceratodus; species Neoceratodus forsteri. The sequence goes on from CM057451.1 coordinate 426,140,215, forward strand.
CATCCACCTTCCTCCAGTCCTCGGGTACCACACCATCCTTCCATGATTTATTAAAAAGTAGCCAGTGGTTTCACTAGTTCCCCTTGATTCTTTTAGAATTCTGGGGTGAATTCCATCAGGCCCCATTGCTTTGTCCACCTTCAGTTTTAGGAGTTCTTGCAGAACCCTTTCTTCTGTGAAAGGACTGGGATCGACCCCATATCAAGAGTGCTTCTGTTAATTGGATTAGGCACTTCCCTTCCTCTTTGTGAATACTGAGCAGAAATATTCATTCCAGTATCCTGCTTTTCACTGTCCCCCCTCTGCCACCACCGTTCATTCTATTCAGCCTCACTCTGCCTCCCTTTGTCTTTCTCGCCGCTGATGTACCTATAAAAGGTTTTATCCCCTTCTTAACCAAGTTGGCTATCTTTTCCTCAGTTTGGGCCTTTGCTATTCTGACTTCCTTCCCTGCTTCCTTCTGTCTTAACTGGTACAGCTCTCTATCCTGCTCCTTCTGTGTTTCCTTATACTTCTGGAATGCTATCTTTTTCTTCCTGACTTTCACAGCCACCTTTTGAGAACCATAGTGGCTTTTTCTTTCATTTGATTTGTTTATTTGCTTCACACAAAGGCTTGTTGCCACTGTGATGGCAGTTTGATGATTCCCCATTGTTGATCCACACCTCCTTCTAGCCTGTTTGCTAGTGCTTTTCTGAAGCACTCTCCCATCTTGCCAAAGTCAGCCCTCCTAAAGTCCAGTACCCTCACTTTTGTAAAGCTTGACTCTGTAGCTGAGTTTAACGTGAACCACACTGTTTGATGGTCACTTGTTCCCAGATGGCAACCCACTTCTAGATCTGAGATCCTCTCACTGCCCCCGTTTGAGAGTATGAGGTCTAAGATTGCTCCCTCACGAGTGGGTTCCGAAACTAGCTGTCTGAGGCCTGCCACCTGTAGGGCATCAAGAATGACCCTGCTCTTGGATGTGGCTGCAGCAAATGTGCTCCAGTTAACATATGGCATATTCAGGTCTCCCATCAACAGTATCTCCCTTTCTCTGCCATTATAAGAATGCCTTCTATCATATCCTTGTCCATGCCCTCCCCTGACATTGTGGTCTGTACACAACCCCTGTGTGGATAGTGGTGCCCTTTCCAGTCTCCAAGGTGACCCACAGTGCCTCCTCTCCTGCCTGTTTACTCTTTTGTTCAGTTACTTTTATCCCTTCCTTTACATGAGAGCTACTCCTCCCTCTTCTCCCTGCCTGTCTCTCCTGTGGTTATATACCCTGGTATGTTAACATCCCAGTCATGGTTCTCTGTGTACCATGTTTCTGTGACTGCTACGATATCCAGGCATCCCTCTTACATCAAGGCCACCAGCTCAGGGAGCTTGTTGCCCAGACTATGGGCATTAGTACTCATTACCCTCCATTTCCTGATGGCCTTACTCGTTTTGCCCCATCCCTGTCCTTCTTGCCTTTGTCACTTTCTCCATTTACTCCTGCCCTTCTCCCTATCGACACCTCTATGTTGGTGTTTACCGCACTTACTACCGTGATTTTTTGGGGGGCTAGGATTTCCTGCTCCTTTCCAGTGCCTCCCCTTGGCTAGTTTAAATGCTTGCCAATGAAGCATTTAAACCTATCACCTAGGATCCTGGTTCCCTCCTGGACAGATGCAGCCCATCATGCCAGTATAGGCTTGCATCACTCCAGGTGGACCCCAGTCCCCAATGAAAAAAATCCCTGAGCTCCACACCAGTTTTCATCCACTGATTGAATCCCATGGTGCAGAACACCCTAGCCTCTCCTACACCATAGATGGGCAGCACCTCCAAGAACGTTACTGAGCATGCTGCTTGTCTAAGGCCCTCCCCAATTCCACAAACTCTTCCTGCAATTCTCTAATCCTTTCTTGGCCAGGTCATTTGTCCCTAGGGGACAATGACATCAACTCCCTCCTGTGCAGCTGCTCTGGCAATCCTGATTCGCTCCCTGTCCCTCCAAGCCATGGTGCCAGGCAGGCACCACCTCCCTCTCCCTTCCTCCCCAGTTCTACCTTCCTAACAATGGAGTCCCCCACCAGGAGTTGTTTCCTTCCCTGCGGGGTCCCTGCCACCCTCCTGTGGGTCTCCCTTTGTGGAAGTTCCCAGCATCTTCCTTGGTCTCCACTGCGGGTGCCTCCATAGAGGAACACACTTTGCCAGAATGGCATAGGAACTGTGGAGAGGTACAACTGGAGGGATGCACTCTGTTCCACCACCCTCACCCTCCCTGAGCCCACTGTGGTCCAACCACTCCTCTTTCTTGGCAACCTCTGAGGCAACGGCAGTGGCACTGGTGGTCCCTGGATGGAAGAGGAGGTCCCATAATCCTGGCCAACTCAGCCTGGAGATAAGCAACCTCCCTCAGCCCAGAGAGGTGCCTGAACATGGGACAACACTGCATCCTCCAGAACGTCTTCTGGAAGACTGCTGCTCCACAGCCACTGCACTGCACCACTCCCATCATGTCTTATTTCTGGCCCCTTAACTGTTTGCAATCCTTACTCTTTCCTCTGTTTTTTCTCTCTCTTACTTTCTGCCTGTGTGCCCTTTAAGCTCCTGATTTTCCTGTTCTGAGACAAAATATCCTATATTTGTCAGTAGACCCTACTTGCTCAGAGGCAGACCTCCAGCAGCTAGAGGGGCCGGAGGCTATTCCTGCCCTTCTAGGATGGTGGGTCTTTGGTGGCTCTCTGATCACTCACTTCCTGCTCCCAAACAGGAAGTTCCTGTTGTCAGTCAGATCCTGTGCCTATAAAAGTAGAACTAGCTTTGGGTGGGAGGGTGGAGGAAGGAGGGCAATATAGTCCCAGTAGAGAAGTCCAGTCACACAGCAGTCCTTTCTCCTGGTGTCTTCTGCAAGCTATTAGCTTGGCAGAACTCAGCTCTTTCAAGGTAGTCAGGGCCAAGTCTGTGTAGGGCTTTGTGGGATAACAAACCTACCTAAAGGTGATCAGCCACTGAACTGGCAGCCAGTGCAGCTTGCAGCCTGGGGTAATAGGAGATCTCCCAGATACCCCAGTCAATAAATGTGCAGCAGTGTTCTGCACTAGCTGCAAGTGGTGGTTATCAACACCAGGAAGCCCTAAGTAAAGGGAGTTACAGTAGTCAAGGTGCAAGGTCACAAAGGTGTGAACCAGAACAGGCAGGTCACTGGACAGAACGAGATGCTTGATCCTAATAATGTTTCTAAGATGGTAAAAGGCTAACTTGATGACTGCCGACACCTGATGATGAAGGGTCAGCCCATCGTCAAGTATCACCCCAGGTCATGCAACCATTCAGAGGTAAGGATTTGAGTGCCCCAAGAATAAACCAGAGGGCAGATCGGTCCTCATCCCCTCTGTCCTGTGACCTGGGTCCACCACCAAAACCTCAGTCTTTCCTGCATTCAACTTTAATCCACTAGAACTCATCCAATCCTGGATTTCAATGAGGCAGCTGTTAAATACCAAGATAGCTCTAGCCTGGTCGGAGGCAAAGACAGGTAGAGCTGGGCATCATCAGCATATCAGTGAAACCTCAGCCCATACTGTCTTATAATGTCTCCGAGGGGCAGCATGCACTGCAAACAACATGGGAGACAACACCGAGCCCTGAGGCACCCCACAAGGCAAAGAAAAGACTCAGAAGAAAATATTCCTGAAAGGACTCTCTGAGTTCTACCAGTGAGGAAGATGAAAACCATCTGAGCACTGTGCCAGGCTGCCCACAGATGGACGCGGGCGCTAGAGCAGGACCCCATGGTCCACAGTGTCAAAAGCTGAGGATAGATCAAGGAGTAGCAAGATGGAGTGATTTCTCTGATCTCACACCATCAGGAGATCTTTGAGCACCCGAACTAGAGCAGTCTCGATACTATGCCTCTTACGAAACTCGATTGGACAGGTTCATATAAATTATGGATGGTTAAATGGTTCACCAGTTGAGTTGCCACAACATTCTCAATAACCCTTCCACAAAGGAAGGCTAACTCTCACCCCATCCCATGTGCTAACAAGCTGAGGTGGTGCAGTGTAGGAGAATGGGGTAAGAGTTAGGGATGATGACCCCAACACACACCCGAAGCCTATAGATGGTGACAGGGTTGGGAGTGGCGTGCAAGGGTGGGAACCTAATGTCGAATTTCCTCACTTTTGTCACTGTAGAATAACCCTTACTGATGCATTAACAAAGATTTTTGCATAGAATATATATATATATATATATATATATATATATATATATACAATATATATAATCATTCAAAATCTTTGTTAATGCATCAGTTAGATGACTACTATAGTGGCAAAAGGAGGAAATGAGGCGTTAGGGTTAGGGCTAATTATGCCAAGGCACACCCTGATGCCTGTCAGTGTCTGCAGGGTGGAGGTGAGGTGAAATGGTATGATGACCCCAACGCACACCCTAATGCCTGTTGGTGGAGGCAGGCTCGAGATAGGTCTGTAGTTCGCTAGATTCTCCGGGTCCAGAGAAGCCTTCTTCAGAAGAGGTGTCACCACCGCCTCCTTCAGGGAGCTTGGAAACTCACCCGATTTCAAGGAGCACTGGACAATCTGAGCTAGAACCTGGCCAATGGTATCACTACAACCCAAAATCAGGAAGCAGGGCCCAGATCTAAACTACAGCATGTGGGGCACATCCCTGGACAATCCTCATAATATCAAAGAACTCTGGCAGGTCAAAGGTACTCCAGGAAACACGGTCATAGTGACCAAGCACCGACCAACAGCATCCCCCATAGAGCGAGATTAGACGTACTTCCTGCCTGATGTCAGCCACCTCATGATAGCTTGTAGAGTAGGTTGGGATACTGTGTGTATGTAAAGTGATACATAAATGCTCATTCCTCTTCTTCTTCTTCAAGTGGTTCACATAATTCTGGAGTACAACCCAAAAGTCGATCTACTTTTTTTGCAAGTGTTGTGTAGTGAATGCTGTGTGTGTGGGGGTGCCAGCGCAGCACTATGTTATGCTATGTAGCAGCAACATACATTTTCATAAGGTTCTTAATCGTCACATTATTTTTCATGTGGTTCTTAATCTTCATATTACAATTCTCGAGTGCTGGAATTCAGCCTACTTCATTTTTCTGTAGCATTTCCACTAGTGTTCTGCAGTGAAGGCTTTGGCTGTGTGGGGGCGGGGCAGCTCAGCACCATGATGAAACAGCTACATACATTTTCATGTGATTCTTCATATTATAATTCAGGGAGTGCAGGAATTCAGCCTGCTTTATATTTTGTAGCATTTCCACCACTGCTATGCAGTGAAGGCTTTAGCGGGGGGCTGGGAAGTGCAGCACCATGTTATGCTATGTATCAGCAACATAGCGAATAATGAATACCTACCTATCAGTAACAAGCTGTTTAGTACATCAAGAATTCAAGAGGTTGCCATGGCAATGTTAAGAACCTTGAGAACGAAGTTCAGGAGGTTCTGTCACCACTGGGAACCTCGAGATGTACTGACCAGCTTGTTACCAATAAGTAGGTATTCATTTTTTTATACTGTATGATGTGGGTAACGAGCTGCAGTACATCAGTCAAAAAAAAATCACAGAGACAAAATAGGATTTACCACTGAAAATGAGATTTTACTTACTTTTCCTATAGACATGTGACAGGCAGTGTTCCTACAAACAAGGTTTCCTGGTGGAAAATAAAACAGCTTCAAACTACACAAAGTGATAAAACTAAAAATTCAAAACTTTCAGCAGTCCAAGTTTTAAACAAACATCCATTTAACAGATTGAGGAACTCCAGTCAGACAAACTGCCAATCCAGTGTCGTGTTCACTACATCCTCACCCAATGACCAAACTGCGTGCCCTGTGTGGAAAATATGTCATTAATTCAGCGGTTAAATACGAGCACACCATGCAGCATGTATTTGTGGGAGACATTAAAAATGCTTACCTTAGTCAGTATTGGCACCAAATTGGAAACAGCTTTCTCTTCTGCAAGATGGGTACATATAGATCTGCACTGAAAAACTCTGCTGGAACACACAGTTCTCACGAAGTGCATAAAGTTGGTTAAGTCTGGCAAGGGTTTGGCTGATGTTGTTATGGAGGCTTTTCAGGTCACGCTGGCTGACAGACTGATGCAGATGAAGTAGAGGGCTGCTTTGCTTGTTTGTTGGAGCCACACAGGATTATGCTGTTCATTTACTGTTTTTCTCTGAAAGAACACTATAATTATTGATTGACTGCAGAGATTTATTACAGAGACTTGCTGTACCTTGTTGGGTGGGATGTCACCATCTACTAACATTTGAATCGCAGTTTTGTGGACAGAATGGTTTGTGATTCTTTTGTTGGGAGGCAGCTCAGCCTGCAGTTTCACTATTTTAACCATTGTACATATTTTGTTCTCACCTACAAGCATAGCATGAAACCATTTGGGAAGCTAGGCTTCTGATTTGAAGCTAGGGCCACGATAAAAGGTGAATCTTCAGTCAGCATTCCTGGCTAAAGGCCACTGTGATTGTACATAGCTTCTTCCATTCCATGTACTTTTGGTTGCTCATTCACCCGACTAGTGCTCAATCTAGCCACAACAAGGTTACTGCTGACTGCTTATTGCTCATCCCTCCATCTCTTATGTTCTTACTTCCCTTAATTACGACAAGGTCTCCCTTGCCTGTGCCTCCTTAACCCTCCTCTCTATTTATCACCCCGGTCCACTGTCCATTGGACTCTGGTCTCTTCTGCCAGTGACCCCCACATTCCTCCAATATACCATCAGTTAATCATACTACAATGCTTTAAGCTTCGGCAAGCTTAACCCCGTACCTCCTTGGTGGCCTCTCCCTGCTTGGAGGCCCTCCTCGACATCAGTATTACTGGATGTTACTAGTGTCTGCCACTGCATTTTGTATTTTGCATTACTATAGTTTGTACTCCCATGCATCATGTATTCTATGCATTTTGTATTTTGTTCATTTTCTTTTGTTGTTGTCATGTAATCCCTTGTATTTTGTATCATGTATACTTTGCATATTTATATCCTTTGTATTTTGCTGTGCCTCTGACATAGAGCCCTTATAAAGGAGTTGCTGACTCAAAGGTTGTAATTCGAGAGTTCAATACATAAATAAAATAAACTAAAATCTTCATTCAGTCAGCATATTGGCAGGTCTCTGATCACAATACTCCAGATAGGATGCCACAGGGACCTCAGCTGATTTTCAGTGTTGGCAGACATGCAAGATCTTACTGCCCAAATGTCTCATGGATTTTCCACAGTACTCATCTTTGCTTGACACTCAAAATATTCTAAATACTGCTGACCATCTGTATCACTTCCCAACATTAAATCTCCCACCTTAGAGCATATTGCTAGGTAATTCTCAGAGCAAAGTCCATTGTTAAAAATACAGTGTTAAGGAGACATCGGATTTTGATGCCCAACGTGTGCCACTGTCATTGAGCTGGTCTGCATCATCCTGTGACAATGCTTCCAGCCCTGTTGGGCTTGTTATCCTTGCCCATTTGCTTTAGAAACTTTTGCTTAGCTCCCAAGATAGCTAAGGTCTCTTTAAACAAGCATTTGTCAATGCCGAATGTTCCCTTGCATGGTGTATGTAGCAGGGTGTATTTTTAGTTGAAGTAAAGGCAGAGAAGGAGTAGCAATATTGGTAAAATCAGAATTTGTGTATGTGTGTGTGTGCGTGTGTGTGTGTGAGATTCCTACGGAATGCACTATGTACGGACAAAGATAATCGTACCTTCCCACAGAGTTTGTGGCATACGGCAAAGGCGAGTAGGTGAGCCAGCATTTGGGGGTATATATTAAATGATGATTTCTATGTATGTGGAGTAAGGGAGGGAGATGTCTGGGCCGATAGACAGAAGGAGTGTGGTCAGTGTTACCAGCAGATGTTTGGCGGGAGAAGAAAAGAGTTGCAGGAGAGGACAGATAGTGGCTGGATCAGCATTATTAGGTGACCTGGGTTTTTTGAGGGGATTTTCCAGGCATACAGAGCCACAGGACAGGCTTTATTATTATTATTATTATTATTATTATTATTATTAATGTCATAATGTTTTAAAAAGGGATTCTCTATACTGTAATTATCCAATTAGCATGATGTCAAAAAGAGACAAACCACCAACTGTTTTCCTGAGTTAGCCTGTACTGCAGCAATGTAAAAAGCACTATATAAATCAGTTCAATACATATATATATATATATATATATATATATATATATATATATATATATATTATAGTGGCATGGTCGCGCCACTATAGTTAGGGTTCAGCGGTCACTTACATACTAAAGTCAAATGTTTGGGCATTAATAATTTTGGACCCTTTAAATGGATTTGCCTGACATTTGGAATGTGTGGTGGGCATTGTAGTTCTCTTGATCTGCCAAATTGTGTTTCAGTTGGACTTACAGTCTTTGCGTACAAAAACGCTGAAAAAATGCAAAATTATCCATTTGAGACAGATTTGGGGATTTTGGACATGGCGTGAGTGGCCATCGTGTAGTATGCTGTTCTGCAAGATGGCTCGTTTGAAAAACCTTTGATGGCCGACCATGCCACGTTTTATTTGGTAAAAATATTAAGGCATTCAAAAGTTATGCCAGTTTTAATTTCCATTACAAGTCAAAGGAAAATTTATATCTATGTTTTGCGAACAAAGAATGGGATTCTGGCCATCTCATCCTGCCTGACGATCAAAGAATTTGAAGCTTTACTGTTCAAGAATCTTTGTCCCGAGAATTTTTGAAATTCTTTTATCACGAGCTCCACCATCTTGTTTTAGTTTCCTGATCGGAAAACATAAATATCTCGGCTCAGTGGTCACTCCTGAAGTAAAACTTGGATGGGTTTTACTCAGGGGTTCAATCTATCTAGCCATGCCTTTGTTTTCATCCAAATTGGTCAAAGATAGAATTACAAGTTTTTAAAATCTTGATTCATAGCTCTCTAATGATCTTTGATCATGAGCCTGCAAATTCTTTGATCGCGAGGTCTTTGATCGCGATCTTTCATCATGACCTAAAAGTGCAAATATCTCAGCTCAGGGGTAGGCTAGGGACACAAATGAAGGTGAATGTTTCTCAGAGGGCTTCGTTCTGTCGAGGCATGATGTTGATTTGGTTAAAATCGATGAAAAACTCTCATTTCACCATTTGTGATTCTTTGTTCATGAGCCTGCAAATTCTTTGATTGCAAGCCTGCAAATTCTTTGATCGTGAGATTCTTTGATCGCGATTGTGCATCGTAGTGATGGATGAGATGGCCAAATTTAAAAATCTTTTTCTCAGTCCAGGGTGCCCTAGGAAGTCAAATGAGGTGAGTTTTGTTCAGGGAGCTTCATTCTGTCGATACATGGCAGTGGTTTACCGCAATTCCTTGTATTTTTAAATCACAGCTTTTTTATTCTTTGTTCATGAGCCTGGAAATTCTTTGATCGTGAGCCTGAAAATTCTTTGATTGTGAGGTCTTTGATCGTGATCTTTCACCTAACCTAAAAATGCAAATATCTAGGCTCAGGTGTGGGCCAGTGACACAAATGAAGGTGGGTTTTTCTCAGGGGCTCCGTTCTATGAGCATTATGGATGGCGACCACAAGGCACCACCCTCCGATGTCTGTCAGTCCCTGTGAGGTGGGGTGGGGCATTAGAATTGGAAACCCTAATGCCTCATTTCCCTCCTTTTGCTGCTATAGTACTCAACCTAACTCTTGCATTAATGACATTATTTTTCAATGAATTTCCTGACTTTTTGGGATATTGTAATAGAAATAGACCATGTGCTTCAATCCCTCACTAGATGCTTAAATGTGTGTAGGTGTGGAAGTGCACAGAAACATAGAAATTGTCAGCAGATAAGGACCGCTATGCCCATCCAGTCTTACCGTAAACACTGTACTTGATTAAGGCTTCTGACCCTCTGTCTACTTTACTTATATGTTTCAGTTATGCCTGTCCCATGCATGCTTAAATCTACCCATAGTGCTCAGTCCCACTACCTGCAGTGGCAGACCATTCTCGATCCACTACCCTCTCCATGAAGAAAACTTCCTCACACTCCTTCTTAACCTGCCTCCTTCCAATTTCATGTCTTGCCCTTGTTCTTGTACTCCTCCTATATTGGAAGATGTCTTCACCTACACCTTGTTTTCCCTTCAGGTACTTGAATGTTTCTATTGTATCTCCTCTCTCCTTGCTGTCCTCTAGCGAGTACATATTGAGGTTTCTTAATCTTGCCTCGTATGTTTTGTGGTGCAAGCGTGTGCCATCTTAGTTGCCCTTCTCTGGACCATATTCAGCCTCTGTATGTCCTTTCAATGATGCAGCCTCCAGAACTGCACACAGTACTCTGTGAGGCCTGAGCAGGGTTTTCTATAATGGCATTACTACCTCCCTCCATCCTTGAGCTGGTGATACCCCCTAGCTATGCACCCCAGCATGTCACTAACCCTTCCTGCTGCCTTTGCACTCTGCTTTGACATTTTCAGGTCATCTGAAATAATAATAACAGATCCGTTGTTCCTTGGTGACTGCTAAACTCCCTCCCATCCTGTACCTCTCCCCAGAGTTTTATACCCCAGGTGCATAATGTTGCACTTCTTTGAATTAAACCTCAGTTGACACTCCTCAGACCATTTGTCAAGGCTCCCTTGGTCTTGTACTCCTCGAGGTTCAATAATAGAAACTGTCAGCACATAAAGACAGCTGGATGCATCCAGCCTGCCCGTAAGCCATGTACTTGACTATGGGTTCTGACCCTACCTCAGCTTTACTTCTATGGTTCTCCTATGCCTGTCCATGCAAGTTTACATCCACCAGTGCTCGCTCTAACCACCTCCTGTGACAGACCATTCCATGTGTCCACCACCTTCTCTGTGAAGAAAAAATGGCCTCACATTCCCTCTTAGCCTGCCGCCTTCCAATTTCATGTCATGCTCCCTTGTTCTTGTACTCCTCCTATTGGAAGATGTTTCTCCCTGCATTGTTTATACCCTTGAGGTACTTGAATGTCTCTATCATGTCTCCTCTCTGCCTCCTCTCCTCCAGCGAGAACATATTGAGGTCCCTTAATCTGTGCTTCTAAGTTTTGTGGTGCAAGCCCTGTACCATCTCATCTTAGTTGCCGTTCTTTGGACTGTCTCCAGCCTGTTTATGTCCTTTCAAAGGTAAGGCATCCAGAACTTCACACAGTACTGCATGTGAGGCCTGGTCAGGGTTTTATATAATGGCATCACTGCCTTCCTCTTTCTGCTGGTGATACTCCTGTCGATGCACACCACCATGCCACTGGCTCTTCCTGCTGCCTTTGTACTGTGCCTCTGAAATAAATAACCCCAGGTCCATTCATTTCTTGGTGACTGTCAGCAACTCCCCCATCCTGTAGCTGCCTGCCATGTTTCTATACCCCAGGTGCATACTTTTGCACTTCTTTGAAGTAAACCTTAGTTGTCACTCCTTGGACCATTTCTCAAGCATCCCTAGGTCCTTTCTCATTTTCTCCACCCATTCCGGACTAGCCACCCTGTTACAGATCTTGGTGTCACCTGCAAACAGCAGACCTTTGTCCCATCCCTCTGCAATGTCAGTAATGAAGACATTGAACAGGTCTGGTCAAGGACTGATCCCTGCGGTATCACACTGGTGACCCCTCTCCCCAAATTGTACCTGTTTACCACCACCATCTGTGTCCTGTCTGTTAGCTAATTCCTAACCAAATTCACCACCTTGTCTTCCATGCCAAGACTACCCATCTTGTTAACATGCCTCTTATGTGGGGTGGTGTCAAAGGCCTTGCTGAAATCAAGGTAGGCGACATCCACTGCCTGTCCCAACTTAACTTCTTTTCATCACCTAGTCAAAGAAATATATCAAATTCATCTGACATGAGCTACCCGCTGTGAGGCCTGACCAGTGTTTTAGATAATGGCATCACTACCTCCCTCCTGCTGGTGACATGCCTGCCTATGCACCCTTGTAATTTTTCACATTTTTACCACAAATTTTCAACATAGTGTTCTTATCACCCTACCTCATAAATCCCATAGGTGAAAATTTCTTAATCCTGGCAAACGCAATTCCACGCCACAGGTACAGAAACTCATGTTTGGCAGGTGGTGTGAAATGACAGCTGTACTGTTCATGAGATGGCGTGAAAAAATGGTTCTGCTGAAAATTTGAGTCAAAATATGAAAAATTGGCAGTTCACACATGTATAGGAAAATTTCAACGAACGTGCATAAATTCAGATGTTTGTTGGTATTTTCACTCCAAATTTCAACAAAGGGCTTTCTGGGACCCCACCTCAGGAACAGTTTCACTATCATTTTATTACTCAATCCCAAAAGTGGTTTTGCACTGACTGCACCATTAATCATCACAGGTGCGAAAACATGTTTTGGGCAAGATGTGATAAATGAGAGCTGTACTATTCATGAGGCGTGTAAAATATGGCTATGTTGAAAATCTGTAGTGAAAATATTAAAATTGACAAGTTATGCACATGTGTAAGAAAATTCCAAAGAGATCATGTAACCGGCTGTTTGTTGGTATTTTCACTCCAGATTTTCAACATGGGCTTTTGGGACCCCACCTCATGAAAAGTGGCACTATCATTTCATTACTTAATCCTAAATGGGATTTCACGAGCAACTGCTCCATTCTGCACCACAGGTGTGTGAGAACACATTTCAGGCAGCATGCAAGAAATAATAGATGTATTGTTTATGAGGTGGTATGGAAAAATAGCTATGTTGAAAATTTGGAGTGGAAATATTGAAAATTAGCAAAGTTACACATGTGTAGGAAAATTTTAGTGACCACCTATAACTCAGGTGTTTTGTGGTATTTTACACCAAAGTTTGAATATGGATTTTGGGACCCTCCATGAACATAGCTACTGTCATTTTGTTAATCAGGCCTGAAAGGTGATTCTGTGCAGTGAGTGTGAAATCACCTTACTGGTCTGATTAACAAAACAACAGTGACAGTGTTCATGAGGTGGGGTCCTAAGAACCCCATGTTGAAAATTTGGTGCACAAATTCCTAAAATGGCTGAGATATCAAGATAAGTTAAAATGCCATTGACTGCCATTATACGGTGCTTTCTAATTCTTCAGTTCACGGTTCGGCTTTGAAAAGTGCAGATGTGTCCTGGTCCACAGAAGATGACAGCTTCTGACCACCAGAGGTAAGTATGGGGTGGAGGGGGTGCAGGAGAGGGTGCACTGAGGAGAGTTGGGATGAGGGAGGTGGATGGGGAGATGACAAGGGAACATTTTCTTTTACAGGATTAAAAAAGTTGTCAGGGGACAGTTTTCTTTAACAGGTCAATATAAATGTTATTATGGCACACTACTGTGAGGGAATAAATGTTGACATGGAGATTGGGCACCCAATGTTGGCAAAGAGCAATTAAAATGGGCTTTGGTGGGGTGGGGGCATCCAACACAAGGAATCTGTGATGGGTGATGGCAGCCCAGTGTTACTTTACTATGGCTGCCTTCTGTTCCCATGTGTCTCTCTCATGTCTGCTACCTCTCTCACCATGAAATGTCAGGGGTGTGGGTGGAAGGGCCAGTCATGAAAGTAGCAGCAGAGACAGGTGGGGGAAGCAGGTGGATTGATGGGGGCTCCTCATTTCCTGGGCAGATGCAGCTCACTGGGTGGCGGGCTCTTCATTTCCTGGACAGCTGGCAGCATACATCAGCAACATCATTAGTGCTGTGATGCTGCTTGCTGGTATTAATAAATGAAAGGAATGAAGTGCTCTCATTGGAGCACTTCATTTCCTTCAACTAGAGAACGGCTTCCAGCTGTGAAACTCTCACATGTCACAGTCTGGTTGGATGCTCATTGATCTGTCAGGGACAAACCCACTGTAGATTGCTTTGCAGTGGACTAGTCTCTGACACGCCTCTGAAATGTTGTTCTACTCACAAGATGTTTTTAGCATTCAGAAGAAACATAAAAACTAGTGTTGCCATGAAATATTGAATGTGGACATTTTTCCTTAAACAGGTGTCTATCCAGGCTACCAATAATCCCTTTCATTGTACTGGGCTCATACTGAATGTCATCACTTCTTTCAGCTTGAAAATAAAATCTGCAATCAGCTGTCAAGATCGTTGACAGGTATGTGTGTAATTGAATGGCTTTCACCTGCATCAGTTAGGTCGCTGCAGAACAGCCTAAGATCACAATTTGTTTTCTTTAGTGTGCACTGGTTTTCTTGTTCAATTGCAAATTCCTTGCATCATCCAGTTTCCTTGAAAAGACCATTGCTGCCATTTTCACTGTATGTTTAGAAGCTATGGGTTTAAACTACGTCTGGCAACTATCAGGCTTGTGATTTGACATGAACAGGCACTGCTACACAACATGTGAGGGAGAGTTCTATTCTGTTATGCTTGCAGAACATAAGTTGCTACAGCAGCATAACAAATAGAACTGATGTAGCTAGTGCAGCATAACAGCATTTAAAAAGTGATGGATTTCTGACAATAACAACGTTCCATCATACACCTTTATTTTCATGTGGTTCTTCACATTATAATTCTGGGAGTGCTGGAATTTGGCCTATTTCATTTTCTGTCGCATTTCCACCAGTGTTCTGCAATGAATGCTTTGCGGGATGGGGTGGTGTAACACCATGTTATGCTACTGTATGTAGCAGCAACATACATGAGGTTCTTCTTCACATTATAATTCTGGGAGTGCAGAATTCAGCCTACTCACTTTTCTGTAGCATTTCCGCTACTGTTCGGCAATGAAGGCTTTAGTGTGGGGGCAGTGCAGCTACATGTTATGCTATGTAGCAGCAAGATACATTTTCATGTGGTTCGTCACATTATAATTCTGTGAGTGCTGGAATTTAGCTGACTTCATTTTTCTGTAACATTTCCACTACTGTTCTGAAGTGAATGCTTTGGCCTGAGGGGAGAGTGCAGCACCTTGTTATGCTGTGTAGCAGCAACATATATTTTCATGTGGTTCCTCACATTATAGTGCTGGGAGTGCTGGAATTCAGCCTACTTCATTTTTCTGTAGCATTTCCACTATTTATCTACAGAGAAGGCTTTAGCAGGGGTGGGGGCAGCACAGCAGTTTGATGTAGCAATGACATGCATTTTCATGTGGTTTTCACATTATAGTTTGGGATGGCCAAAATTCTGCCAACTTCATTTTTTCACAGCATTTCCACTACTGTTCTGTAGTAAAGGCTTTGGGGTGGTTAGTGCAACACCTTGTTATGCTACATAGCAGCAACATACATTTTCACATAGTTCTTCACATTATATTTCTGTGAGTGCCAGAATTTGGCCAGCTTTATTTTTCTGTAGTATTTCCACTACTGTTCCAATAGCACCTTGCAACAGCACAGTTCAATTTCTAACTGAAACTGGTCCTTAGTAGACATCTTGAGAAATTCTTAAAAAAGAGAGTGAATTTTCCTTCTTGTCTACTTTTTTCTGCTTTTCTCCTCAACAGCACTGGTATGAAGCATGTGCATCTTGTCGACTTCTCTTAGCAGTTGCACACCATAGCAACAGCTTCACCTAACAGCAGGAAAGCAGTTTTGCACTTGGGCAATACTTCACATGTGTAGCTATCAGCAGAAATTTTCAAAACAAGACTAGAATTTTATTTTGGTGCTAGGGCATCTTCTCCACTTCCCTTGGCAGTTCCTGTTACATAATCTCAACAATGGTATGGCAGGCAGCATGACGTAGCAGCCTGCCAACTTTAGATAAGAGAGGAATGATTTTTTTGAGTAGTTTTAAACTTTTTAATTTTTTGGTATTTGTATTATTTTCGGGAGGGACAACTATAAAACTTGAAAACAGTACAGACTACAATAGGACAGAACAGGAAGAAAAGCTTCAGTGAGACAAAGACAATTACTAATACACTTTTGGGTATGAGAACAAAGGGATTAGAAAATAGGAAAGGACTTATAAAGTCAAAGAAGAAGGCAGCAAAGATTTTTTACACTTTTTATTTTTGGGGAATGACTATAAATCTTGCAGGAAATAAAAGTTTTATGAAAGAAAGAAAAGAAAAGAATATAAACAGCTTCATCACTGTGTGCCACCATGACTGCAAAGCTCCTCCAGAATGTTGAAGAGTTTCACCTAGTTATCAAGCAGGATACGTGTGTCCCCTGTGCTTCAGCATCCTCATGGCTGCTGGGCTCCCTAGGTGCTGCTGCGGTGGTGCTCCTGATGATTTTGGCAGCTATGCAGGAGGGTGGGAGAAGAGCTGGTGGTGGTGGTGGTAGCAGGAGGCAGATGGTCAGAGAACTCAGGCTACTGCTGCTGCTCCTCCTGCTCATCCTTCTGCTGCTACTCCTTCACATTTTCCTCAACCAGGGCAGAACTCATATCCTCCACAGCTGGTGGTGGTACAGATTAGAGGGTGCCTGTCTCCCAGTCAGAAATGTCTACATATAAGGTGGATGCCACTCCCAGCCTCACCATGCATCCTGGGGCCACATCACCCACTTGGTCCCCATGGACTAAACACTCCTCTTCCATTTCAGAAAATAATAATTTACTAATAAAACTACAAAAAAGGATAGAGAGAAAAAAAAATTGGAAAAAGAAAGATTAAAAGCAAAGGAAAGTCAGGAACAGATAAGGAAACAAAACCAGTACAAATGAACTGGTTTTAAAAACTATTTAACAAAGTTATTTATCTTGTTTTCTCTGTTTTTATTTCAAACTACTGTCTAGTCAACCAGTGATAGAAACTGTCACTAATTAACTTCCTTGGAATGTCCCATGTGGCCTGCAGAAACTATCCCACGTGATCTGTAGAAACTGTACCATGTGACACAGCCTTTTTTGGTAACTTCACCATGACAAACACAAGGCAAAGTTGCATGGGATGGTTATATACAAAGTTGATATACTGTAGGTGAATTTTGGTTTAAAGCAGGCAACTTTATGAATCACTCCACAAAAGCAAATTCACTGACTTCACATGAAATTAGCCATGAATAAAACTTTGCTGCATCTCTAATCCCTAAATATTTTTTAAGGCAAGGCAAATGTAACATTTATTTAAAAGATGCCCAATCCCAGAGGCTCGGGCCATACAGATTTTTTAAACCGCTTAAAAGCGAGAACACAAGACATCACAAAATTTTATACAAAATAAGAATAAATAACTCCAATAAAATCTCGGACTCTGCTATAGTTTCTGATTTATATATCAAAAGCTTGGGAAAAAGGAGTGTCTTCAAGTGGGCCTTAAAATATCCACAGTGGGGCTTCCCTGACCTGAGCTGGCAATGAGTTCCACAGAACGGAGCTGCAACATTAAAGGCTCTATCACCAGCTGATTTAAGCCTCATTCTGGGAATGGTCAGGAAGCCACCACTAGAAGATCAAGAAGGCGAGTAGAGAGGGCAGGTATCAGAAGGTCCGACAGATAACCAGGGCCCTGCATGTGTGGGGCCATGCAGGTGAGAAGACCCACCTAAAGAGGGGATTCTCCACCCGACTGGCAGCCAGTGCAATCAGACAACACAACTGTAATATGGCAACATTTTGCTGCCCAGTCAATAACTGGGAAGCTGCATTTTGTACCAGCTCAGTCTGCAGAGAGATCCCCTGTGACCCCAAGATAGAGCCGTGACATAGTAGTCAGGCCTAGATGTGACTAAGGCATGTATCAAGGTAGGAGGTCCAGAGGCGGAACAAGGGCTTAATCCTGGCAATATTTCTGAGATGGAAAAACAGGTACGAACCGGTGGAGGATATTTGAGCTCCATGGTTAAGTTCCTGTCCCGAATCACTCCAAGATTTCACACCCAAGAGGAGGCCTTCAATGACACAGCTCCAAGAACAAGTCCAGTTTTGAGTCAGAGGCCATCCTATCACGAACTCTGTTCGACTCCACTACCAATACCTCCGCCTTGTCAGGGTCCAGTCGCAACCAGCTGGAGGCCATCCAGTCATTAATCTCAGCCAGACAGATATTTAGCACATCCACTGTGTTGGATGTTCCTGGGAAAAGGACAGGTATAGCTGAGTATCATCGGCATAACAATGAAAACCCAGACCATACTTCCTAATGATCCTCCCAGGGGCAGCATGTACACTGCAACAACATTGGGGCCAGTACCGATCCTTGATGGACTCCACAAATGGGAGACTGGGTGTAGATGAAGAATTCCTCATCATAACCCATTGTCTCCTGTTGGAAAAAGGACTCAAACCAGTTGATGGTAGTACCGGTGAGTCCAAATAACTCCCTAAGTTGGACAAGCAACACACAATGGTCCACAGTGTCAAATGCTGAAGAGAGATCAAGGAGAACAAGACTTGTCCTGTCCTCCCAATCTCTTGCCCTGAGAGATCATTCTGCACCGAACAAGCACAGTTTCTGTGCTATGTCTAACATGAAATGCCGACTGGAAGGGTTCATACAACTCGTGAGTCATGAGGTGTTCTTCCAACTGAAGCGCTACCACCTTCTCCACCACCTTCGCCAAAAATGGAAGGTTGAATATGAGATGGTAATTTGCCTTGATCTCCAGGTCCAGAGATGATTTCTTTAGAAGGGTCTCACTGAGCCTCCTTCAAGGCATCTGGAAAGACCCTCTCAGATAGGGAACACCCGGACAATCAAAGGCAAACACCGGGCCAACAGAGTCAACACATCTCATTAAGAAATGTGTTGGCACGGGTCCAGTTCATAAAGGTATGCTTCAAGTTGACTGCCACCTCAATGACCTCACTAACCTCCACTGATCTAAACTCCCCCAACTAGGTGGAGTGCACTCAGAACACATAAGGTGACCACTGTCAGCTATAACATTGCTGGCTGAAGAAGCCACCATCGGATCAAGGACACCCTGTCCGAGAAAAACCGACAAACTCCTCACACTCTGTATTAGAAAAACCCTCCCGGGCTGCAGACAAGCAGGGTGGAAAAGCCTGTCTACAGTCCAGAAGAGTAAAGCTGGTCAGTTTTTCCCAGCAGCAATCTCCTGTATAGGAATGCTGCCTTCTTACGGTTGATTGCCTCCTGGTATGCACTATAATGCATACGCAGCACCAGTTTGTCCGCCTCCAGGCAGGACCTCCTCCAGCAGTGTTTCTAATCTCTGACCCATCTTTCATCTACCTGAGATCCCTGTCAAACCACGGGACCTCAGGTATGAAGTTCTGGGTCATACACGGACAGGTGTGAGGGAGTTGATGGTGTCAGATAACACCCTATTGTAGGTGTCAACCCCAGCACCAACACCTCTGACGCATGCAGCACCACACTAGACAATTTAACTGCCACCAAAAACCCTCAGGGTCAAACCACATAAAGGGTGACAGCTGCCATCTTAGCAGGGGAAGGGCTGTTGGCGGAGCCCCAAGCATGAACTGCACAGTGCAATGATCGGACCAAAGTACTCGATCAATCCTGAGATCACTAATCTCAAGCCCCAGTGAGAACACCAGGTCCAGCATGTGGTCATCCTGATGAGTTGCTGCAGGAACAGCTTGTATCAATCCTAAGGAGGACATGATCTGCAAAAATTGAACTACATCTTTAATTCCCATCGTCACCCAAACATTGAACCCCAAAAAAACACATCTGGGGATCCCAATGTTTGTCATGACTAATTCAGTGATCTCTGCAGGAAATTCCCATCAGCCCAGAAGGGCGGTAGATAAGGAAGATCCTGCAGCCTGAGCCAAGTCCTCCACGAATAGCCACACATTCAAATGAGCCTGGAGTTCTCACTGGGTGCAAGGTCAGGCTGGATCTAAAACAGACAGCTACACACCTACCCCTCACGTTCCTCTGGGGCAGTGCACCACGGTATACCCAGGAGGACTGTGGCCTCAAAAATAGGGCCCGCATCGCCTCCACCCAGGTCTCCGTGATGCAAGCCAGATCAATGAAGAAATCAGGCAGCAATAATTGCCGTCTTATTTCATCGATCTGGCATTGCAAAGCACTGCAAATCAGGGGATTGGAGGGTGGCACAGTCCTAGGGTTACCTGACCACTGGTCTGGTGGACTCCCTGGAGATGGGCACCAACCATGTCTGGCCTCTGCCAGATGCCCATCGTAACCCAGGTGCCTTCGAACCTAACAACCTCTATCCTACCATCGCCCAGTACATGGGTTGCCCCACTGTCCACAATTAGCATAACCCCTTCCAATCCCCACTTCCCTACAGCATCTAGCAGTAGTGTCTGACACTGAGGGGTATAAAAGGATGCAAATCATGTAGCAGTGAGCTCCCATAGGTAATCCTGATGCCCTTAAATCCTTCCATATAACCCCTACACATTCTAAGTTACAAATACAGTAATTAACTATCAAAATTAATCAAATACAGTTAAATAATACCTAAAAATTCTGCCTAGCCTACTCAAATAACAAAACTAATACAGTTAATTAACACTAAAAAAGCAGGATGAACTGCTTCGAATAGTGCTCTCCAGCTAGGCTATTCCCTACATCACTAATAATTTAAACAGTAGGATACAAACTATTAATCTCTTACACTATTAAGAAGCACACAAAAGGAAAACCTGCCTTTTTGGGTCTTCATCAGCTGGAAGATTTTCAGTACCGAGTGGCGCCATATCCACTCACACGCTTGCTCTTGCAAGCGGCGCAGCAATTTAATGGAGATGCAGTCCCCACCCCTACAGCTCACAGGTATCGCTCCTCCACACATCCAGACCAATGTAAAGCGGCAAGGACCCACTACACAGTCTCTCACACCATGCAGGTCTTGCAGTCGGAGGGCAATTGGCTTCAACACCCACGGCAGGGAAGCACAAGTTCGTTGCCTCAATAGTTGTCACCAAAGCACCTAACCGCTTATGAGCGGTGCTGCAGTTCTGTCACAAACAACACAACATATGAACAAGCCGCTTGCGAGTGGTGCAGCAATTTAACGGAGATGCAGTCCCATCCCTCCAGCTCACAGGTATCGCCCCACACCTCCAGACCAATGTAAAAGCGGCAGACCCACTGCACAGTCTCACACCGTGCAGGTCTTGCAGTCGGGAGGACAATTTGGGGCTTCAACACCCACAGGCAGGGAGCACAAGTTTGTTGCTTCAATAACTGTCACCAAAGCACCAGCCGCCACTGAGCGGCGCTGCAGTTCTGTCACAAACAATCCAACATACAAACTTTTCTTATTGTCCACCATATTACAGATGTTGGTATCATCTTCAAAAGGTATACCTTCTTTCAGTTCTCCTATAGTTTCACTCTAAGAAGACAATGAAAAGGCCTTGTCCCAATGATGAGTCCTGCTGCACCCTACTGAGCAACCTCCATTATTACAGTGAGTGCCATTATCCACTCCCTCCATCATCTGCCCATTAACCAGTTTCTAACCCAATTCACCTCTTTGAATCCCACCCTTAGGCTGCCTAATTTCTTAATCAGTCTGCTGTGGCACAGTGTTGAACGTCTTACTAAAGTCTAGACTGGCATGTCTGCTGCCCCCATCTATCTCCCTGGTCATCCAGTCAAAGAACACAATCAGATTCACGTGTATGACATCCCATCAATGAAGCCATGCTGCCTTTGGTCACAGCTGGCTAATTAGTTATTAATGTGCACCCTCTGAAAAAGGACATCACATTTGGGCTATACTTAGCAAGTTGTAAATAAAATGTTACAAATAGAGAGGAAACAGAGACATACAGACCCCAAATATTTTGGAACCCTACTTCTATGTTTCTCCAGGTAGTAAGCTAAGGGCTAGAAAATCCTATGGAAAACTGTTATGTGTTTCCATGGGTCATCATTAGAAATGAATTAGTGGCTGATTCGCTCAAGAAGTGATTCACGGAGTAAAGGCAAATTTGAGCAGTGCTCTGCAATGAGAAGTGGAGTACTTACATTATAATGGGTAACGCAAAGTCCTTTGAAACAATGACTTCATGATACTCCGCCTCCAAACCACTACTCCACTATTTCTAAGGTGAAGTACATTGAAAATAATGTACTTTCACCCTTACTCGCCTTTTGTTTTAAGATCCAAAGGCAAATTTTTCAGTGATTCATGGGATTTCAGGCCACAAGGGTTCTAGATTGTTCTGCACAGCCTCAGTTTGGGGTAGTGTGTAGGAAGCTGTAAAGACAATCTGTTCTGAAAGCTCTTTGAGATTCAAACCTTATAAAAGCTGTTAAAAAGCCCTTTTGAGTCTGTTTTTTGCTGAAACTTTAGTTCATCGATTGTAGGAAACCCTCCTGTGCTCATATCATTGAGAGTTTATTGTTTGTGTGTGGATTTTGAATGTTAATGTATAACATTCAGTCTGTGTACTGAGAGACAGTGGAAGTGTGCTTTGAGGGTGGGGCGTATTTGTGGTGTAGGTAGATCAACTAGAGAAAAAACAGTGCTTTCTGTTTTGGTGATATTTTTCTTGTATAACTGTGTTAATGTACACACAGTAATATTTTCAATAATTCTTGCTGTTTTTTGCTGATTGTTGTGGTGCAGCAGTGAATAATTTTAGTTTGTCTAAAATATGTGGTTATATTACTTAAGTTTTCAATTTGCTAGGCATTACTTAGTGTGTGTGTGAGTATATGTGAGCGTGTCATCAAATCAGACTCCTTTTATTGTGCCACATAATACTGTAATTTCAGCAATGTGAACCTGCTATCCACTGCAGCTGTGTGACTTTTGTACTTCTTTGTGGTATCTTTACTGGTACTAGCACTAGTGACTGTTACTGCAGCAGTGCAGTACACTACCCCCCAGCCACCACCCCAACCAGCAAAGGTATTCTTTTCGGATTTGAATTTCTGATGGTGAGCAATGGTTAGGTGTTGTGCCTTTGTGTCTGCATCTCTTCAGTGCTCAGCACAATCTTAATCTCTGGTGTATTTGCATCTCTTTAGGGCCCAATCTCCATCTGTAACCTAATTCACAGTTGTTTCTTTGGCTTCCCGTCAAAGTACTGGACAGGTGTAGTGCATAATTCTTCATGAACATTGTTCTTATTAATATGCATTTTAAGTCATGAACATCATCACGAGCCACTTGTGATACAGATCATGTTCTTCATCATCAAGATCACAAATGCGTCATAAATCACTATTCACGATCACGTCATGAATCACAGCATTAAGTTTTTTACTAGTCACTTGGATGTATTGTAAGCCTGTTTTGTAGTATCTCTCGAGCCTTCACCATCCCACCATTGTACTCATTAATTTTAAGTTGGGGAGTTTTGTGCTACAGCTTATCGGGAAGTACAGCCATAGGCATTTGCATTCCCAATACAGTTTCATATTGGTTATCTCACACCATCACAACAAAGGCATGTTCTTCATCATCATGGTCACAAATGCAGTCCCAAATCACTATTCACGATCACGTCATGAATCACAACATTAATTTTTTACCAGTTACTCGGATGTATTGTAAGCATGTTTTGTAGTATCTCTCCAGGCTTCACCACTCCACCATTGTACTCAATAATTTTTAAGTCGGGAGTTTTGTGCTGCAGCTCATCAGGGAAGTACAGCCTACAGGCATTCGCATTCCTTCCTGTACATCATGTGAGTTACAGTACTGTAAGTAGTGGTGGGCTAAGTGTCCTCAATTTGCTCCATGAAGTGATTCACTGAGTAACGCTGAATCCACGGAGAACTCCACAATGTGAAGCGGAGTACATCGCTTCCTAATGAGGAATGGAAAGTCCTTTGAAACCAATGACTTTGCATTATTCCGCCATCCCCAAACCACTTCTCCACCAATTTTAAGGCAAAGTACATTGAAATATGTAATTCACCTCACTTCACCCTGCAATTGAGCTCCAAATGAAATTCTGCAGTTATTCATGGGATTGCAGGTCACATGGGCTCAAGATTGTTCTGCACAGCCTCAGTTCTGTCCTGGGTTATATGTGTGCAGTGGTAGCTGGAGACAGTTTGCTCTCAGAGCTCTGTGATTCAAAACCTCTAAAAGCTGTTTAAAATGCCTTTTTGAGTAATATTTTTGCTTAAAATTTAGTACATTTATTATAGAAAACCTTCTGTGCTATTATCATCGAGTGTTTATTGTTGTGTTTGGATTTTGAATGTTAATTTAGAACAGTCAGTCTGTGTACTCTGAAGTGTGCTTTGGTGGAGGGGCATATTCGTGGTGTAGGTAGATTAACTGGGAGAAAAAGGCAGTCTTTCTGTTTTGGTTATATTTTTCTTGTATACTATAACTGTTAATGTACAACAGTAATATTTTCAGTAATTCTTTACATTTTTGTTGATTGCTGTGGTGCAGCAGTGTATAATTTCAGCTTGTTTAAAACATTTGGTTATATTACTAAAGGTTTTCAATTTGCTATGCATTACATACAGTGTGTGTTAGTATGTGTGTGATGCGTGCCATTAAATCAGACACCTTTTATTGTGTTACAGAGTAATTGCAGCAGTGTGAACCTGCTATCCACCACACCTGCATTAATCTTTTATACTGCTTTGTGGTATCTTTACTGGTAGTGGATTGTTACTGACGGCACTAATCCCCCAACTGGCAAAATGTATTCTTTCCAGATTTGGATTTGTGACTTCTGAGCACTGGTTAGGTGTTGTTGTGCCTTTTCATATGCATCCCTTAGAGTGTGCAGCTCAATCTTAATTTGTCTGTGTGTTTGCATGGCACCATTAATTCTGGGAGACTGCATTCTTGTTATGCTCTCCTTTCACTTCATCAGCACTGGGAATTTTCTGGACACAATACAGTAGCATTTTTGGGAAGCGCATTAATTCTGGTAACTGTGTGGACCTGACCACTGCATGCATGAATGAGTACTCCATTAATTCGGGAGACTTTGCATTTCTTGTTACACTCTCATTTCACTTCATCAGCACTGAGTTTTCTGGACACAAGACAGTAGCACTTTGGGGATGCATATTCATTCTGGTGACGGTGTGGGTGGGATGCTGCCAGTATTTGTCACTCCACCTTACTTCATGTTTAGGTGGAATGACAATGTGAAGTAATAATAACAAGGTGAAGTGAGCCTTTCCTATGGGCATCCATGAGCATCAGTACAATAAGTGACCACTTCTGCTTCACTTCATTAGTGGATTTCAAATTCATTGCATCTCTAATCATCATAGTACCCCAAGAATCAAGTAATGAATGCATCCAAAGAATAATAGTGCATTTCACTGTACTTTTGTTCTTGTTATGATGCATATGAGTCACTCAATAACAGGATAATTTGAAGAGTAATACCTTAGAATAAAATCCAATAATTTATAAGGTAACTACTGTGAAACAGTATATCCTAATGTGAAATAGGCAATGTGAGACCCCCACAGTAAAAACATGCCTTTTAAGCCCATTTTCTTTAAGAAATTAGTTTTAAGGCCTATTATCCCTACTAGGGGCACATTAGTGCTTGACTGGCTTGAACCACAACTTTTTATAACTTCTGTGAGGCCACTGTTCTATGCCTATGTGTGCTTACTGTATGTATATATCTATGTATGTCTGTTGCAATGTGTGTGTGTGTGTGTGTCCATAACCATCAACAGTGTAGATCTGTGTATTATGCTTTTTGGTCATGCAAGTTGGCTACAGCACACCATTGTTTGAAATGCACCTGAAATCCCTTTCTGGATTTGAAATCCAGATATTCTAAATCAGAAGACTGAGAACAGAGAACAATCTGTGTATTTTGATCTGCACTGCAGTTTTTGTAAATCAAAAAATTTCAATTTGTTTTGTGATGTTTTCCATCTGTGTTTCATTTTTTCCATGATGAAGTTTACAGTAGGTCCTAGTACTGTTAAAGTGATACACCAGAAGACATGGAAATACTCAGACTACAGCTGCATTCATCAATACTTGTTCAAAGATTTGATTTGATAAATCTGCCTCAAACTAGTTTATGTGAACAGAACATGACTGTACCAAACTCTATTAAAGAAAATTCTTCACACATAATTTGGTCTCCTTATCTTAAGACACCAACGATGCTGCAGTGGTCTGTATCTGTAGCTATTAACCTTAGCCTATTACTGAACAGATGTTATTTTAGGGAAGAATGGCCGAGACCTGGGTTCAGGCCTCTTGGGTAGCCATCTAGGAAAGCAAATTTCATCATGTCTTTCTGGCTCTCAGTAATGCAACAAAGGATACCTTTTCATCTGATTTCATTTTTCCTTTAATAATCTGTCCAGAGCACAGTGGAAATTTAATTAACTGCTATTGTCTAACATACACAGTTTATTTAAACATAATTCGTGTGGTAGTGAGGAAAATATGTAAAACATCAGAGAAAAGGAGAACATTACTTGATGCAGTTTAATTATGGTTGATATCTGTCCTATTTGGAATAGGGCAGTCCTGTTTTACATTAATATAGGCTGTTTCAAGAAAATGATAATATAGCACCTCCTTATTCCTTAAATCTGTATAAAATGACATATGCATAAGTTCCCATTAAAGAGGGTGATGATGAACAATAAGTTTGACTTTCAAAAGAGAAATGTGCCACAATGAAAGACCTTGGCTAAGCAGGACTAGATATTGTTCTTCTTATTTTAAAATCAGTTGGATCAAGAAAGACAGGTGCTTCTTAGGATGAACAACAGAGTCTTATCTTGTTATTAACCTGCAGCAAATGCACTGACCCTGGGTTCTGACAAGATATCAATTATAAGGCTAAATCCACTGGAACTCCAAAGTGCTAACTTGTGGCAGTCTCACAGCCAACAGAAATGAGAAGATGCTATCTACAAATATGAACGAAAAAGTAAACCTATTTTCTAATTTCATGTATGGATCTTAGTAGTATGCATATCAAAGCTGGATTTACAAGAAAAGCCAGTAGCTCAACATTTAGCAGCTAGACATTTGCCAATTCAAATTAGAATCTAGCAAAAGGAAGGCTGCTTGTCTGAATCTGAAAACAGAACCTTCAAACATCATTCAACTTTTGGGAATTATTATACTAATGAGAGAAATCTAGCAGGATCACATGTACTAGTTATATCTTTGATTATTTCAATGTAAGCATACAATTCGGTTATATGTTAGTAAATGTATATATGCATTAATGATTTAACAAACAAATGACAGACAAAAATGCACAAGTAAATCCAGTAATAAAACTATTTTTGGGAAGAACAGATTTTTCAGCAGAAAAATACTGACACATGAGTACATATGAATGCCTTCATTTTACATAATGATTAATTTAGATTGCCCAAGAAATGTATTTGTTCTAAGGTCTACACATGGTTGTATATGTAAACTCCAACCCTAAAAGGTATAGCAGTGTCAGTGAACACACATTATATGCTGCAATAGAATCTGCATTTTGGATGTTATCTGCAAATGAATACCCAGTGCTCTAAATGATATGCAGCCATAGTGCATTACAGATTAAGAGGGCTCTGATACCACTACAACTTCACTTTTGGCATCAGAAATCCCCAGTATAACAATACTCCAAAATTAAATTGAATTTCAAACTGCTATTTTCATTATTAATAATGATGTCAAAACAGTGTGTCCTTTACAGTTGAGTTTGTTCTAATTTTTCAGTTCAGGATCTGAGATCATAATTCACTGCATGTGTCATTACAATCTTTTACTGTGGTGTGTATTGCAGTCCCACCTACAGAAGTTATTACCTTACCTCCTGAATACTATTAGGTCATACTGAACTATAAGGGGCGCTTGGTGTGGTTTCATACAGCTATCCTAATTAATAATGAATCCACAGATTGAAATTCAATGTTATTTGAGACTGTTGTAGCTTTATGGCTACTTCACAGTATCACATTAGAAGAATCTAATACAAGGTGATAAAGTCCTGAAATACTAATAATGGTGCTTATCACTTTATAACTAAGGAGATATGATTATCTTTGGGGATCTAGTGAATGCTCTTCTGGTAAGCATGGGTAATTTTATGATTTCTGCCAAATGTAATTTATTGAACTGCACAAAATTATCATCAATATATTTAATTTATGCAACACCAGGTGACAGATATTAAAAACTTTGTACCAGGCACAAACTGATTGTACCACAATTGTACCAAAATTGCACCAGGTCGCTATATTTAAAAGACCAAATAATTGCCAGTGCAGTGGGTTAGCACCAGTGCTAAAAGATAATGTATGCATGGGGCAAAGTGAGGGGCCACAACATGCATACAGGCCCAATGGTATATTCAGTGCTGTGCAACATATGTTAGTGCAACCTGTAGTGTGGCACTATTTAAGGCCTATAAAAGGTAGTCTAAACTCAGGGCAAACACAGAAGTGCGGCGTGGACACAGCAGGAAGCAAGATGGCAGTCGGTAACAATGTGGTGATGATCCACCTCATTGCAGCTCTGCTGGAGGAGGAAGAGAAGGACCAAGCCCACCCTCAGCCACTCTGTAGGCCAAGGAGGAGATACGCTGCACACAGAATGTACCAGCCCAGAGTCTCATTCAAGACACTAACAGGTGACCACCTTGTGGGCCAGTAAGACTGAACAGGGTGATGCTGAGGAAGCTTTGTGAGCTCCTGCAGGAGCAGCTGCAGCTTACAACCCAATGCAGCTATGCCATGTCAGTTGAGAAAAGGTGATGGCTGCGATGGCTTTCTATCCACCGGGACCTTTCAGACCTCGATTGGAGATACCATCGGCTGTCGCAGTCAGCAAAATCTCACTTACTGACCCAGTTACTGGATGCTCTGCTGCCACATTCTGGTTAATTCATCATATTTCCCAGCGTGGCAGTGGAGTACAAAGAAACAATGCAGCAGTTCTATCAGGTTGTGCACCTACCAGCTGTACTCTGTACCATTGACTGCACTCATGTTGTCATCTGTACACCACATGGTGATGTTGGAGACACATTCATCAACAGGAAGAGCTACCACTCCACTAACTACCAAGTGGTGAGTGATGTAACTGGACACATCATCAATGTCTTTTCACAGTACCCAGGCAGCGCCCATGATGCCTTCATCTGGCACCAGTCACAGCTGTGCCAGGCATTTGGAGCAGGTGCAATACACAGTGGACACTTTGCCAGTGAGTACCTGAAGCAGGCAAAACCAAATACCCTCCAATGGTGGGACAGTGCCACAAAACAGCAGACAAGGGAGGTAGAGAGGAGGAGGGAGGAGGGAGTACAGGGAGACAGGACAACCCAAACAGCAGGGTCTGCAAACAGGTCAGGCGAGTGATATAGTATACACCTGATAACGTGTGTTACTGTTTCCACAGGGACAGTGCCCATCCCCTGAAACCCTGGCTCCTAACACCAGTCCCCTGGCCAGCAACAGTGGCTCAGGAAAAGTACAAAGAGGCACATGCCACAACAAGGACTGTAATAGAGTAAGTTTTTAGAATGCTCAAAATGAGATTCTGATGCCTGGACTGGTCTAGCAGTGCCCTATAATACACTCCTCAGAAGGTATACCGATATTGCTAGCCTGCTGCGTGTTGCACAACATGGCACTTAACCATGGAACACACCCACCTGAACCTGAGGTATGTGGAGACAGTGACCCAGAGCCAGAGGTTCAAGGGGTAGTAGAGTACCTCTAAAGATGAGACCTTGCATGGCCAGGAGGTCCCAGAAGCACAGGAATAGCAATATTGGAACCCTGACATGGATGGCCAGGTGAGTGAAAACAACATGGACAACAGACATGTGTTCAAATGTGTATTTACAGCACAAACAGTGCAGTTGCAGACACAGAATGGTGACAGGATTGGAACAATGGAAAACAATAAGCATGTCACACAGGTGATACAGGAATGTGGTGGGAAGTGGGCATGAACATAGAGTTGCGTGTGAGGAGGCGCAGGTGGGGGAAGGGTGCAAGAAGGTGTGCCACACATGGCATCTCGCCGTCTCTACCATAGACCCTCACAGGCTTTCTACCATGGAGACACAAGGGGATGGGTGTACTGTGGGCTGAGGAGCCAATAGGCGAAGACTGTGGGGATGTGTAGGCCCTGGGACAGCCATGGCCACAATGTAGGCTGGGTGTAGTGATGACCTTCATGCCCAAGGTTCTGTGGTGTTCCCACAGATGATGGTGTGGCAGTGCTGGCTTACCATGATCTCACACCACTTGCAGTGGAGGCATGCCAGGGATACTACTGGAATGGTGATGCCTTGTGCTGTTGATGCACCGCTGCCCGGCCATTCATACCCCACTGTGGCTGTGAGCTCCTTCACAGCCCCAGTGAGTGCACCAAGGACTTGGAGGAGGGCACTGAGGTGATGTGCCTAATGCTCATCAGTATGCTATTCCACCCACAATAGATCAGTATGCACTGCTTCCTGGAGGTGGGATAGTTCCTGCCATACCTCCTTCCTGAAGGAGTGCAGTTCCTGCTATGTGGCAGTCTGTGACTCCACCACAGAGTGCAGGAGCTGCTGGGATCCAAGGGCCTCCTGTCCCAGGGGTGCATGGGTACCCTGGATAGTGGATGTGGGTGGCTGGGGTGATCAGTGGGGGAGTGGTAGCACTCTGTGTGGCTGCTTGCCATACCAGCGCACTGGCTGCTGGGACATGTATATCAGTAAAGCGTCCTACCTGGCCAGCAGGATGTCTGTCTACAGGTGGGTGTCACATGTGCTGGCTGGTGTGTGGCTGCAGACCTGTCAGGAACATCAGTGGCAGTGGTTGTGATGATGGTGCTG
Organism: Neoceratodus forsteri; assembly: GCA_016271365.2. NCBI lineage: Eukaryota > Metazoa > Chordata > Ceratodontiformes > Ceratodontidae > Neoceratodus > Neoceratodus forsteri. Next base: position 426,170,899 of record CM057451.1, read on the forward strand.
GTGGTGGTGGCAGTAGTGGTACTGGGGCATAGACCAGGGGGACCCTGGCAGCACCAAAAGCACTGTCTATCTGGTTGGTGAATCTGTTAGGGCAGCACTGTGGCCACTGCCATCAGCCCTAGAAGGTCTTTCAATTCAGTACCAAATTCTGATTGGGAGAACCCACCCCAATGGCAATGTCTCCAATGTAGTCCATGGTGGGGTTATACATCTCATCTTCTATCCTCATCATCATCATCATCGTCAACTACAATGAAAGCTCAGGCTTGCATCCATGGTCACACCCTCGGCTGATGCTGGTGCCAGTGGCTTCTGAACCACAGATGTTGATGGGCACTCTACCTCGTCCGCCTCCACATGGTCCCCTGCTATGATTCCCTCACCCTGAACTATGGACAAAGCATGCACGTGACACTGTGGTCCCCACCAGTGCCACCACATGCACACACACTAGTGCTGCCAATACCACACAATGTAAGCCAAAACCCAGTGTGCACAGCCTACACACCCCACAGCCAAGGTGCATGCACAATGATGCTCAGAATGTGCATCTCAGAGGCATGCAGTCGACCAGCACCAAGTGTGAAATATCACACACACATGAAACCCACCACAGAAATCGAGATAATAGGATTAGCAACCGGTGACATGTGAGGCAGCATGAAACACTGCATGGTGAAGACACATCTATTGGCAAGGTACACATCATGGCAGAGGCACAGGGTCAGTGTTGGCAGGGTACACCATGGTGGTGTGAACCTGGCACATGCTGCAGGTCTGGCAATGCATAGAACAGAAAGCCAGAGACTGCCAGACCACAAACAGGCCTACACAATGACACATGTGCACAGACCAGGCCAGTTGTGTGCCACACCACAAGCAGAGCTATCTGTACCCCCATGTGCTGATGAGTATACCATGGTGCTGCACTGCCATGTACTCACATCGTGGTGTAACACCGGTGGTGTTTCACAACCACTGCTATTCACACCTGCCATGGCCACTGTCCTAATAGTCAATGCTACCACCTCCATGATGGGGTCCGCTGCCCAAGCTCCACAGGTCATGGACCTCCCGGTGCCATGCAGTGCATGTCAGTGTTCTACTCCTCCTCCTTTGCCCTACACTGCATGTCATGCCACCGCTTCCGTGTGACATCAATTGTGCATTCAAGTTCACCCACTGCAGTGATCAGATCCCACATCTCCTGACAGTGATATCTGTGTTCCTGTACCACAATAGAGCCTGCTCCCTTGACTTGTAGCCATTGGTCAGGGCCTTCAGCCCTCCGGAAGAACGTATGAGCACAGCCTCGCCTGTCCTTCAGAGGCACCAGTGTGTGGGGATGTAAGTTGACAGTGGTCAGTGGCTGTCATGTACTCTGTGTGTGTGTGTGCCACTACACACAACAGAATGGTCCAACACATGGCACACAGGCCTCACAATGTCCTCCACATATCCGTCTGGCAGTGTCTCACTGCAGGATAGGGTTTGTGTGTGCAAGAGGAAACAGCCACAAAGCTGTACTGTGAGGGCATCACCAGGATCAGTGTGCCATCTGTGGCCCAACAGGTGTGTGGTGTGACTTCGCTGCACATGCTACCGGTGGGGCTGGTAGACTGCACAATGCGCCTATTATTGTAGGGGAGCATAGTGCGGGTACACATACACATGCTGGAGGCACAGTGCAGCCATTTGAACAGTTTTGTGTTGTGATCCCCCACAACCACCCTGGGATGTACTGGTACCTTGTGGATGCAGATGTGCATCCATATGTGCATCACAGTGTGTGCAAATAGAGACACAGTCACAGAGTGGACATTCTGCTGTGACTGTACAGTATACACTTGCATGCTGGGCCTGCAGCATCTGAGTGTGCAGTGGAATACAATAACTGACACAGTACATCCTAATTCTGTTTCCACACACAAATTGTGGCTCCATTACAGTGTAGCAGAGCACACAGTTTTGCTGTAATATATAACATGGTAATGACTGTGGGATCGTGCCTGTAGCTTCTGAAGTGGTGTCCTGGGACATGCTGGGGTCTAGTGTTGTGAGCAAACAAATCTTCTGTCTGCCTGCAGTACCTGTAAACTCTGCAGGTGGAGCTCAGGCAACCCTTAAATAGCCCAGCTGGGCAATCTATATGGTAATTTGAGCAGACGAGGCTGTAATGAGATGCTAATGTGGTGGATTGCACTGCGATGCCTAAGTAGACTCATTGCATAGCACCTTTGAATATAGCAAAATGTAGTGCTGGGCAATCACGATAACACTGGGCAAAGTTTTTGCACAGTGGCACTTCTCTGTTTGATTAGCGCTGGGCTCGTCATTTGGCGCGCATCCAGGATGCATGTGCAATGATGTCATCATGATGGAGGTCACAATTGTCATGCATGATTCTCGTGATAAAGCAACTGCACAAAGGTGATCGCTATTATCGAGACCTGCATTATCGCTGAAAACATTTTCGGTGATATGCAGAAAAAACAACTAGGAACTGTGCATGTGGGGGGGCTGCATCCCGCACCCTAACTAAGATTCTCAACTCAGGGGTGCATGTCAGGAGGAGCACAGCAAGGTTAAAAAATTTAAGTCCAGCAGCTGCAGGATGCAAAGTTACACCTGTCCCGACTCCCAAACCCAGGACCTGCTCGTTGGAGCCAACCACCCTACCACAACACCACACAGCTGGCTCGGTGGAAGCAGGCTTACCACAGGGTCACATCCTATTCCACATCCCTACACTGTCACCCACCCTTCCTTCCTGTCTCCCACACTACCTCACAGTCACAATGTTTGCCATCCTCTACAGTCACCCACGATGATAGCACCATCATATAGTCGCTGTTCTGACAGTCACCCATATGCGGTTGCTATCATTATGGTATACCATCGTGCATACTCAAATGGTGGCAATCAGGCCTAGTGCACCACTACAGTATCTTGCACCACTCTGTGCACAGATAGCACGGCACTAGCATACATGCAGTTCATTTTGTGTCCTACAGGCTCCAGTGCAGCAGTGTGAGGGTGTGCAGAATAATTGGATTTTCAGGACATGGCAAGCATAAGGCGCTCTGGGGCCATGGTGCAGAGGGACCAGAGGTGGTGGCAGTCCGAGATGCATAATCTGGTCCAACTGGTGAAGGCCAGTGAGAGGCAACTGTTTGGGAGGTATGAGAGGAGGACAGGCCACGGCACCAAGTGTGGGCCTCAATTGCATGACACCTGTCCTACCTCATGGGTGTGAACTGAAATGGGGCAGTGCCAGCACAGGTACACCTGCCTGTAGCACTGGAGAGAAACAGACTGGAGTGCTTCAGGTGCATGGTGTGGGATGGCACTGTGCCTGCACCAGGTAAGTGGCCACCTTACTTAGAGCTGTGCCATTTGCATGTCAGTGGGAGTGGGCATCCATGTACCCCTACACATGATGGTACATTTGTGTCTGAGGGTCACAGTACACATGCTTATAATGCTGCTGGTATGGACCCAGGTAGTGGTGTGCAGCATTATGGGTACAGTGTTACTGTATGGGCCAACAGGGCCTGTGTCTGTGGGCGAGCATGTGGACGCCGTGCAGAGCTGGACACATGTGACAGTTCACAGGTTGGTCAGGCACTGGCTGTGTGGCACATGTAGTGCACCTACAGTGCAAATGTGTACCATCCAACAGCTGCATCTTGGGAGGGCACATTGCACTGCCTGATAGTTGCACATTGTGTACCTGGCACAGGTTGGGAGGATATGGCTGTTCATGATGGTACTGACCCTTGTACATTCCCTTCACTTTGTGGACCTCAACATCAAGCACTCAGACCGGTGATGCAACCAGTGAGGCCAGGGGACACAGTGATATGGACCTGTGTGCGCCATCTACATCACTGCTGCAGTGCAGTCACATTGGAGGTCAGGGGTAAGGGCAACAGACTTCTAGGAAAACATAAACTGAACTTACAAGCTCAAATGGGCAGACTGGGTGGGCCATAGGCCCTTATCTGCTGACACTGTCTATGTATCTATGTATCTATGTATCTATGTATTGCACTGTGCTTGCTGTTCCAGTGTGCCACTATATTTGGGATGTGCAGTACCCTGTGGCCATTGGCCTGTTGTGTTGGGGGTTGCTGCTGATGTCTGGCTCAGTGGGGCATCATGGCCTCTGGGGTGGTGTGGCTGTCACATGTCCACATGTCACACCTGCGTTATGGTCAGGGTATGTGGCTGTGATGGGTATTTGTGTGCTGTGCCACCCTATGGACTGATAGTAAGAGCCACAGTCTGTTATTGTGTGCACATTGGTTGTGTGTTTTTGTGTTGTGATGTTGCATGGTCACCTGTCTCTTCTGTTCCATTGGGCAGCATGTCCACCCATTCTTTGGGTACAGTGTTTTGTCATTGTTCTGGGGCTATCTGTTGTTACCCTCAGGGGGCTGTGTCACTGTACTGTGATAGGGTCTACAATGGTCATGCTTGGGGCATCCCATCTGTGGTGGGGTGGCAGTGGCATTCAGGCCTTCCCATTTGCATGGGATGTCAATGTGTACCATGTGGTTCTGTGCTGCCATGTACAGGCACATGTAAGGTGGCGTGTATTGTTTCCACAGCTTGGGTACATGAGCGTGGTGGCTGGGACATGCTGTCCTTCCTGGGGCAACATTTTCAGGTCTGCATTGCTCCACAGTGGCAGCACACCATTCATGCATGGGCATCATTTCCTCCCATAGGTTCACGTCGGAGTTTCCAGTGGGCCAGGTGGCCTGAAGAAATGGAAGGATGGGATGACCTTCTCTGAAGGCTTGTGCAGTAACATAGCACAAGTTATTGAGCAGTAGATCATCCTCATCAGTGAGACACAATTGTGGTAGACATTGTGGAAAGGAGGTTACATGTTCACCATGGCCTGTTAACGAAACAGCTGCTACATGCAGGTCTCTCCCATGACTCTACTGCCTGGTTCAAAAGTTACCTTGAAAATCACTCTCAAAGAGTAAAAATTGCTGGTGTACTCTCCGACTCTAAACCTGTCTTCTGTGGTGTTCCCCAGGAATCTATCCTGGGCCTCTACTTTTCAGTCTTTTTCTGAACTCCTTCCACTTTGCTGCCCTGAACAAATCATCCTCTACACTGATGATGCTGTGCTCCTCCACCTCCACAAAAGATCCACAAACCTTCAACACAACTTACAGCTAGGATTCACTGCAGTTGAGAATTTGTTCACTGACCACAAACTGGTCCTAAACCACAAAAGACCAAGTCGTGCTTTTTGCAGCTCAAAACAAGCACAGGCTACACCCCTGGTCATTACTACAAGCTTTGGAACTACCCTGGAACAGGTGGTATCCTTTTAAATACCTTGGATCTCCACTTGACCTAATCTTTCCTATGGGGCACACATTGACAACATTGCCAGAGCTGCCAACTCACACATTGGACTACTCTACTGGAATAGACAACACCTCACCCTGGATGCCCTTAAGGCTGCTGTATTAGCTCGGTTGTCTCCATTATTGACTACGGCCTCATTATATATGTTTGCACCTGCTACTGCTCTCAAATGTATTGTGACCTCCTTAAACAAGGCTTGTCAGCTCATTACTGGAGCCCACCGACTCATGCATACTTGTGACCTATATGCCCAAATGGGATAGCTGCAACTTGCCAACTGCATAAAAATATCAGACCTGCCTGATGACAAAAAAAATAACTTTAGGCCTTGCTCCCCTGGTGAATGAGCTCTTCTGCACCCTAGTTTAAATCCACACAACACCAGAGGGCTGAACATCAGCTATTTCAGGTTCCTGTTGACGCTCCCACAGGGCGAACGATCCTTTGCTCACCGTGCTCCTAGTTGGATGAATGCCATTAGTTCTGACATCCCCCCACCTCCACTATGGATATTTCAAACCAGACTACACCTCCATCTCACTTCCTCCAGCTCCTGTGACTGCCACCTTAACTGTTCCTAACTGCTGGCACCTCTCCTTGTAGCCCTTTGACAATGCCATTGTGCTGCACTAATCTCTAGCTCTGTGTGTGTGTCCCCTTCATTTCTCTCATCTATCCTCTTTTCCCCAGCTGCCTTCTCTGCCCCATCCCCTGCTATTCCTCCTAGTTGTGACATCTTTGTGGCTTCTGATTTATGTTCTTGATTGCTGTAAATTGTTGCAGTACAGCTTATTTTCATGCATGTACTATTCTCTGATGTGGAACCTTTGTAAAGAGCCTCGGCTCAAAGGTACTTGTAATCCTAGATTTAACTAAATAAATAAATAAATGTGGACACTTAGGCCCAGTCTTCCAACCCATGATTGCTTCTTTTCCTTTGTTTTTCAGTCTCCCCTCCCCTTTTTGACATTGTTACTGATGTATGAAGTTTGCTGCTGTGTTTTGTTCTGATGTTTGCTCAATGCTTATTTCCTATTTTCATTCCTGTGTCCTGTCTCTTTCTTTGGTAACTGTGGTCAGTGTCAAGCGCTGTGGTTTGCTGCACCTACTGTGAGGCTTGTGTGGGCTTTCTCCCATGTGGCCATGGCTGCTGCCAATCCTCCTGTGTCCTCCCACAGTACATCCTGTGGTTTGCAGTCCCTGCTCTGCGTTGGGAATCCTTGTCCCCCCCACTGTGCACAGTGGGCACTGCTGGGTCTGTCTGACACACAGGCATGGATTGTCCTTTCTGTGGGTCACATCACCACTCTCCCATCTCTGCACCTTTTCAACAGTTCACACCGATACAGTGTTGCTGCTTTTTGAGGTTTACTTTCATGTTATTTGGTTTTGTGTTACATAATATATTTTTCTTCATGTGTTTTTCATGGCATTAGCTTTGCTGGTTCATTTGCCGTTGTTTGTGTTGTACACTGCTGTTTGCTCTGGTGTTCACATTTTGGGCTGCACTTCTTTGCATGCACCTCAGTGGACAAATGGTGCTCCTCTGCACTGTGCTGCTGTTGCTGTTTGCATTGTCTGGTTGCTATATTCAGAGCTATCTTATTTGCTATTTTCAGTGCTGTGTTTTTGCCGGCCTGTTTTGCACTCTTTCTCAGCCTTGTTCGCATGCTATAGTCAACTGGTTGGCCCGGGCTATTCTTTTGAATATAGTGTGCTAATGGCTCTGGGCTAATTTTGCATGCCAGGCAGTGCTAATTTTCCCCGTGCTAAGTTTTAAATTTTGGGCCCCAGTTGTGATAAATCTGTGAAAATAAATGTAATTATATTTGTTAATGACATACCAAACTTCAAGTTTATATTTCTTCTTAGCTGGTGGGTAGATCACAATTGATATCATGAAGTTTTGCCATTAACAGTGGATTACTGAGCCACTCAGAAAGACACTATTACAATTCTGATGACCTTACTGTGTTCTGCTCAGAAACACGTAAAAGCTATATTGTACATATCGAACACACAAGGGCCTAACTCAAATACTTTAGACAGTTTACCAATCATTTGAGAGGGGCAGGAGTTTCATTATATATCATACCCTTTTAGTTAAAGCATCCCAAAGACATCACTATTACATTTTAGAGTGTCCTCTGATAGGTTGATGCACAAACTGAATCTTTGAATCTGATCCTGTCTCTTCCCTTCCTGATAGATCCTCTCTAGTTTACAGTAGTCTGTGCATCTCACCAGGCTGGCCACACTCCACTTGGCTCTGTACCAGCTGTTTGCTGATTTAGGTGTGTTTATCATTTTTTTCTGATCTCACTTGATAAATCTTGCCCTGTTTAACTGTATGCTGCAACCAAGACAAAAAGGGTAGCACAAGAGTGGCAGTGGGGCAACCAGCAAAATAATATAAGGCTCAAAGAAAAAAAATGGCACCATTCACCGCATTATACAGATGATGTCTGAATCTGGAATGTAGGCAATAAGTCCTTTATTCAGCATAAAGACAACAGAAACCATCTGCAGTGGAGGCATGTAGAGTAACCAACTCAATGTTTTGTGCACATACACTTTTTCAAGAGACTGCATCACACTGCCATTAAACCATTTATAATTACTGATGACCCCTTTAGCAACCTGAATTTAGACACTGCAAAATGCCATAATAACCCAAAATCAAGTTATTATGGTGTTTCACAATCTCACTGTCAGATTTCTAGAGCGGTATTCTGCACTTGAGACAGCTTGAATGCTAACTCAGAGACCCCCCCCCTCACACAGCGATTCTGCTTACCACTGCAAGCTTCCGCACAACTGTCTCCATTCTTCCTGTTTCCTCAGTAGCACCTGTACCTGTAGAAAACACAACTGGAAGATCTTCGTCATCACAGAAACACTTCCTGCTCAGCGTACTACAAATAGAAGAATTTAAGACAAGTTATTAAAAGTTTTAACTGGCTTTCTTAAAAAGTTTCTTAAATGTTAATTAATCTTTTAGTTGTTCTCCACCATTTCACCGCGATCACCAGCAGACTTCTACAAGCTAATCCACTGAACTTCTCAGGACATTTAGACTCCTGGTATTTAAACAATTTAAAGTTCTGCATATTTAGATAAAACAACGTACTGTTTCTCATAGTTTAAAAAAGTACTACAAAATCACTTTAACAAAGACTATTCTGTTCTATGAATTTAAAATAAAGCTAGTTCTGACAAATCCATGATCTTTATTTTTCCTACAAGAAAAATGGTGGGTAAGAATCTGCACCAGTAATTATAAAATAATGATAGGCAGTGTGTTTATTTTTTCACACCCTCGTATGATGACCACATAAACTTCTCAAGCTTTGCTCTTGAGGTTTATGGGTCATCACATACTTCAGGTGTGAAAAAATATTCATAACAATACACTTGCCTATCCATTGTTCTCTAGTTAAAGTTCTCAGTTGAAGATACAGGCAGTACAAGAAGTGAATAAAAGTGCTATTGTGCAAAAGCTAGACAATGTTAAAATATGCATATGTAATAAAGTGCAAGTGAAAAATACTTACTAGAAAACATATAAACACATATTGAAACACACAGTGAGCTAACAGATAGATTTAAGGTGGTAGCAGTATATTAGTGTTGTAGAAGCTGGTGAAGCAGATGCATCATAATTGCTTATAACCAAAAGTGACACAGAACACTTTTATGTCCTCCTGTGGTAAGTTCCAAATGGTCCCAGTTAGTCAAACATCCAACACAGAGCAATATGTCAAGAGTGTAGACTACTTCTCATCCATGATGAGGTTTTAATTCCCCTGTCACAAACTGCCTGAAATTATGGTGCATCTGTTTCACCACTAATTTTATATATTTATGGAATGTTTCTCACTGTATTGAAGTTCAGCCTCCCTCCTTGGGGTTTGACTACAATTGTGTTAATAAACTGAACTAAACTAAACCAGCTTGTATAACCATAATATGCTGCTACCCCTCAAGTCTATTTATTGGCTTGTTGTGTGTTTTAATACTGTATGTGTTTGCATCTATTTGTATGATGTATTTTTCACTTGCACTTTATCACATATGCTGTTTTTAACATTCCTTACAGAAATAATTATATGAAATGTTTTCATGCTGTGCACCTAAAACTATCCATGTGATATGTGTGCTGCAAGCATGATTTAAATGTTAAATTGGAACCTATTGCATACATGTGGCATGCATGCAGCAAGCAAGTGTGGAAAGCATGCTTTTATGGTTAATTGGAAGAGATTGCATGTATGTGGCATGTTTGCAAAAGCAAGTGGTCACTGATAACTGCACACATAAAAGTTAAGTGACTTGCTCAGTATTACACTATATACAAGTGTGGGTTGATGAGATTCAATCTCAGGTCTTCAGCTCTCTAAATCTCTGCTTTGCATATCAATTGCCATTAACCACTAAACTATACTGCCTTCACACATATGGCTCACTTGTACCTCAATACAAATCTGCACATCTGCACGCATGTAGCATGCTTATAGCCACTGTTATACTTTTTAGTTTTCTTGTCCTCCCTCATTTCATTTGCACAGCTGAACTGTAGCAAACATACCAACGGAAACACATGTAGTTCTTCCCACCCCAATACACACACTTACCCACAAAATGCTTACTTACTTCTGTATGGCCTGTACTCCTACTGTTTCTCTCCATAGTTTTGAATGTTTCCACACATACAGATTTTAAGGGCAAACACAAAAGTAGCAATAACTCAATACCCACCCACATGGGCATGCATACACATTGTAGTAGATGTGGTCATGCTACAGAAAATCCACCAAGTATAGATATAAGTTGAGAGTCTTTTACTTGATTACTAGGAGCCAGAGGCAGGAGTCTTTAGAGATGATGTCCATGGGTCAGAGTACCAGGAATACCCATTGAAAAGAATGGAGTTATTTTTTATTACTATTTTACACAGTATGGTGGTGAGTTGGAGAATAATGAAGGCCACTGTTCTACCAACAAGACCCTTGTTAGTTGAGCAATGGCCTTCATTAATCTTCAACTTCCATCAATAATATATAAAATAGTAATTAAAAATACCATTGTTCATTTTAATGGTGGATGCCCTGTAGTCTCCTTGCCCTATGTCACAATGTGCCTGAGCATGGGGATGTGCAGGTCAGCTTCACTGTAGGGGGCATAAGCCTGACTATAGTTGGGCTCCAATAGTATGTGCATACCATACCACTCAACTGTCCCTGAATGCAAGGGACAGCCCTCATTTTATCCTTGAAAACTGCTCTGCTCCTCATCCATCCCTCATGGAAAACATACTGCTCACATAGAGGATGTCCTGTAAATTTAAACTTTACAGCAGGGATGCCATTTCAGATTTCAGTAGGGGGCCAACAACCAGTGGAGGCCAGGTGCTAGTTAGCCCCTAAGTGGCAAGATCTAAAATGTCTGGAACATCGCTAATAAGTCAAACTTATTTGTTGTGACTGAAAATGATATGCAAATCAGGAAAAATTTGAATATATAAGATTCATCTGTCTATATGCTGGAGCAGTGCATCAGATTTGGGCTTAAAACCTCCAGCCACTAACCATTTTTTCCTGGCTAAAGTTCTGACCCCGCCTCCCCAAAAAGAAAATGAATTTTCAATTTCTCCTCAACTCCATTCCATTCAATACCCATTCCATATGGGTTGTGAAGCCACCAAAGGTGCTGAACATGAAAAATACTTCAAAATGTCAGTCCTTCCTCTTTCCCCATCACCATTTAAACAATAAAATTACTTTTACTTTCCTGGCTATCTGGCCAGAACCTGCAGCCTGGTGCAGTATTCCACCAACCCCATTTTCAGTCTGCTCCTCCTCCATCCTTATTCCAGAAGCTGGATGCTGGAACTCACCATCCCAGGTCCCCAACATGGTCCTCGACCAAGACACCTCACCAACTAAACCCACCCAACATGTGTTGCTTGCTTCTTGCTTTGCTGCTGTCATGGCTGCTGCTGCACTACACTGATCAAAGCCTATAGGCCACCCACATTGCTGTCACAACAGCTGCTAGGCATAGCTTGCTGCCATAGGGGTGCTGTTTTTGTTTATGAGGTGAGCCTAGTAGAGTATGTAGGTAGCATAGTCTCAAGTTAGCTTCTAAATCACTCTCTGCCCTTTCAGCCACCAGGGAGACAGACTTGCTAAGAGGAGATCAACCAATATGCCACCACAGCACTGCTATTGAGAGTTCAGTGCTCCTCAAGCTGTAGTGTGCAGCCTGTCTACTCTGTGGTGGGAAAGACCGTGTTGCCCTTGTGTGATTCATGTGCTCTTGCTTGACTGGAACTCCTCCACATCATGTGTGATGGTGCTGCCACTAATAGGTGGAGAGATTGGACAATACAATACAATACAATACAGACACAGTAGAGTCAGGAGTGCACCTGTAGCTTGAGCGCACACAGGCCAGGGGCACTTATTGTGCAAAATGTTAAATCCAATTTTAGTGCCATTATTGCCACACCACAAGAACAACCTAGGTACAAATACAGAGGGCAACTGCCCCTCTGCCCTATCCAAATAGCACCCTGCTTTATGGTAGAAATTCATTCTCAGATGCTAATATTGGTATAAATAAATACAATGGTTTCCACTGTGTTCTGAGGTACTGTATCTCCATGTTTCAGGATGTGTCCTGATCATTGTGAGGTTAGTGTCACTCATTTTGAGTGTTTATGTCCTTCATTTCATTGACAAAATGTGAGGCATGGCATATGCTTCAAGACCCTACTCAGCACTAAGAGTGGTGAGCATGGCCATAGTGTATATGTTCAATACAGAGTGACAAAGGAAATGTAAGTGAGCTGTAACAGTCATGGGGACACACATTTGTAACACTAAATATGCATAACAGGATTTACATGGCCCAAAACAAAAAGGTCAGGCTTCACAGCGCAGAGGACCATTTTTGCACAGCTGGAATGGGGATATTGGCTGACTATATCCTAGACATTTAATGCAGTAAGCAAAAATACTTTAAAATTAATGGCAATTTAATGACAAAAATCAAAAAACATTAAACAACTTGCAAAAGGATCAGAATAAATGAGTTTGCCTAATTTTAATGAGAAGTCAATGAAAAGGTATTGTAATGGATCTTGCTAGCAGTAGTATGAGAAATAGAAACTAATGTGTTTTTTAGATGAGATTTGTGCCAGCTTAGTTGCTGCATACATGGCAAGCATGCAACATGTGAACCTGATGTAATTTTAAATGATGTTCACACCAGCTTAACTACTGCACTCATGTCAAGCTTGCAACACTCGAACCTGATGTGATTTTAGAAGATGTTTACACCAGCTCACATGCTGCACACATGTCAAGCTTGCAGCATGCGAACCTGATTTGCTTTTTAGACCTGGTTCACTTAGGTTCACTTTGTGTAAGTGAACCTCATGCAAACATTGCACAATTAAGTATGTGGCATGCATTCTGCATGTACACAACACACTTATATTTCTGTAAGGGTTGTCTTACTTGTTGCAATTGCCCTTCGTTCCTTGCACTGTCTCTATCTTTAACTGAGCACTTTAGAATTGGGTTGATGGCAGTGTAATAGAGTCTCTTGACTCATGCTCATGTGTGCGAAACATTGAGACAGTCACTCTGCACACCTCCTACCAATAGTTTCTGTTGTTTTATAGAAACTTAGATGCTTTCGACAGATAAGGACCTCTTGGCCCACCTAAGCTACCCCATATTCTACCTACTGTGCCACCACAGACCCTACTCAATCACCTTGTTTCTACTCCTTTTTTCTTTTTGTAATAGAAGCTTTATTGAGGAAAAAATACAAACAGGTACACAGAATTAATAAAATAACCAAAATCACAGAAGAACTCATATCCATAATCAAAATTCTATGTACTTCATTGATATCTTAGGGAAAGACTATACAATAGAAACAGATATTTAACATAGTGCAAATGGAGTAATACTGAGGTAATAAACTAATATAAAATAGTAATAAAATAATAAATGAATAATAAAATGAATTGTGAAAGGCAGGGGAAGTCTCAGGGACACATTACTAAAAACAATTAATGCTTATCTGAATAATGATGATGTGAAAACTATTTAACCCACCCAAAGTAAAAATTAAGTTAAGGAACAAACAAGAAGTCAGTAGGCAATTTATACAGCACCCAGCATACACAGGTCTCCTCAAATGCTGGCAGTGCACTAGGCAGTGATAAGTTTGTTTTTCTAATTGATAAATGGTATTTACTAAAGCAGTTAATTGTTGTAGTGCGGGAACTAAGGTTAAAGCCTTAGTTTAGTCATCACTTTTTAGCAAAACGAATAAGATCAGTAAAATTTTAGTTGCCTGCCCCGGATCTGACAAAGTCAGGAGGATAGCTAAAATAACTAGAACTGGGAATAGGGGCTGTGAAAAATCAAACATTATTTCAAGAGCATTAGAGAAATCTGATCAATAAGTTTGAAGAAGTGGGTATGACCTAAAAATGTGGGTGTGATCCACCATGGACTCACCACAAGCCTGCCAACAGGCCCCAACCTAGTTCCCTAAATCATCATAATTGCTGGTGTCTTAAAGCACCGTGATGAGCACTTCCAAGCAGATTCTTTCAGGTAATGTGCCACCAAAATTTTATAGGTTGGGAGAGAATATTTCTCAAAAGGAGAAGGTCACAGGTAGTCTGAAGCTCCTTATTCCACTGAGTTGAGATTGAAAGAAGAACCACTTGGCTGATCATGAAGAGAGGGATACAGACAATCTATTACATGTTCTTGACCCCCATTGATGGAATCAAATCAGGGCAGTCAGGGTCAGAAATGTGTCTGAGAGCCATCTACAACTATCAGGTAAGTGATGTATATAAACTCAGGTCTGAAAATATCTGTAATCATCCAAAGATACTAACATACTAAAATGCCAGCAGAATAGGCCTAATGGTCTTTGAGTCTGCTCGATTGGTCAGCCCCACCCTGGTGCTGACCTTTGCCCCCTCGCCTTCTCTGGCTTCTCCTTTCCCAGTTCCGGATATTCTTGCTGCATTGGATATTGCTTCCAGAACCTTCCCTGTACCTGTCCCAGCCCCTCTGAACCCCTCCACCTGCCTCTGCCTCCAACAGCCCCTTGGCAGTGCATTCCATGGCTCCACCACCCTTTCAGTGAAGTAGCACTCCTCCTTTCTCCCTGAATCTTCCCCTCCAGCTCCACCCATGCCCTCTAGTGGCCCCTCCTCCTTCCTTCAAGCACCCTGACTGTTCCTCCCTATTTACCCTCTTCCTGTACTTGAAGACCTCTATTATGTCCCCCGGTCCCTTTTCTCTTCAATGTGTACATATTTAGCTCTTCGAGCCTCTCCTCATAGGTCCACGTCCCCAAGCCCCCAAATCATTTTGGTTGCCCTCCTCTGGACCATCTCCAGAAGTTTAATGTCCCTCTTATATGGCATCCAAAACTGCACACAATACTCAAGGTGTGGCCTCACCAAGCAGTTATACAGAGGGAGCATCACTCTCCTTCTGGAGGCGATCCTCTAGCGATGCATCCCAGCATCCTGTTGGCCTTGGCTGCTGCCCTCCCACAAGTCTCTGAGTTGTTCATTTTGACATCCACCACCACCCCAGGTCCCTCTCAGCCATCGAGACTTGTAGCATCCCCAGGGTGTACACTTGGCCCGGGTTCTGACCCCCAGGTGGAGTACCTTGCATTTCCTGCATTGAACCTCAGCTTCCACTTTCTAGACCATCTTTCCAGAGCCTCTAGGTCCCCCTGTAGGCCACCCTCCTCCTCCCCATCCACCACCACCCCCAGTTTTGAGTCATCTGCAAAGAGACTCATCTCACTCCTGATTCCTGTCCTTATGTCAGAGACGTAGGCATTGAACAGGAGGGCCCAGAGACTGATTCCTGTGGGACCCCACTAATGACCCTCTTTGGGGATGAGACTATCCCGCTAACTCACGACCCTCTGGGTCCGGTCCTGAGCCAATTGCCTATCCATCTGATCATCTGGTTCCCCACCCCCATTTCTCCCAGCTTATCCAATAGGCCCATGTGAGGAACAGAGTCAAATGCCTTGCTGAAGTCTAAAAGAGGATGTCCACTGGTCTACCAAGGTCCAAGGCACTCATCACCCAGTCATAGAACTCCACAAGGTTTGTCTGACATGACTTCCCGAGACGATCCATGCTGTCTATTGTCCAGGCACCCTGACTTTTCCAGGTCCCCCCAGCCTCTCCTTGACAATGCCCTCCATCACCTTGCCCACCACCGATGTCAGGCTGACAGGCCTGTAGTTCTTGCCACCTCCCTTGATCCCCCTTGTGGATAGGCACTCCATGCACCACCTTTCAGTCCTGGGGCACCCACCCTGTCCTCAGAGAGATGGTGAAAAGCTCCACCAGGGATTTCGCCAGGACATCCCAAGTTCCTTCAGCACTCTGGGATGTAATTTATCTGGCCCGTGCTTTCTCCATCTTAAGGGAGCTGAGGGCTTCTCACTCTCTCTGCTGTGATTTCCACTTCCAGTACCTCTTCTCCCTACTTGGCCTCCCCTCCTGCCAGTGATGCCTCCCCTCCCCTCTCCCCAGACCCGCCCGATCGGTGGGTCCCCCCTTCTCAGTATCTCTGTCTCCTCCCATGTATGTTGTATACCCATTTTCCTTAGTGAAAACTGAGGTGAAGTACTCATTTAGTACCTCAGCCTGCTCCCCCTGGGTCTTGTGCCCATCTCACCCTGATTTAATCCTGCTAATCTGCCACTTAACCCTTCGTTTTTCCCCAATGTATCTAAAGAACCCCTTTTTCCCTCTCCTGATTTCCCTGGCCAGGTTCTGCTCCTTCCTTGCCTTAGCACGCTCTCACCACCCTAATGGCCCTTCTAGACATCAGCTCATACTCACCTAGATCCCTTTCACTCCTTGAGCACTTGAATTGCCTATAGGCTGCCTTCTTTCCCTGCACCACCTCCTGAACCTCCCTGGTCCACCAGCAGGGTTTTCGGCCCTACCATTTTCGTCTTACTCTTGCACAGGTGCTGGTAGCATCTTGCACCTATCTCCTGATGATTTCCATCTACTATCAGCGTCCATGTCTGACCCAATCCCATCCAAATGCTCCTTAAGGATCCTTCCCATTTCCTTAAAATCCGTTCCTCTGAAGTCAGTTACCTCCGTCTTTGTGCAGCTTTCTAGCCCTCCTAGGTCCAGGCAGAACCAGACCATAGCATGGTCACTCCCGCCAACGGGTCCCTTACTCCAGGCCCCTAATCTGGTCACTGTCTGCCAGGACCACATCCAGTACCTCCGCCTCCTGGTTGGTTCCCCACCTGCTGAGTTAGGAACGCTCTTGAAAGACATCCAACAACCTCTGTTCCCTGATCACAGAAGATGTCATAGTCTCCCAGTCTGTTCCTGGCATGTTTAAGTCCCCAACACCACCACCGTTCCTCTGCCCAGTCTGCAGTGTCTCCCAACATCTGCCACCAGACTCTCCTCCAGCTCCTCCGCCAGGAGCAGGGGTCTATACACCACTCCTATTTTTACTCTCTTGCCCCCCTTGTTATCAAGGTGACCCAAATTGCTTCCATGGTTCCCTCCGCCTCCTCTACTCCCCTATGCCAATGCAGTTTTGACTATCATTGCTACCCCTCCTCCTTCCGTCCCCCTGTCCTTCCTGAATATAGAATAACCCTCCAGGTTCCAGGTCCCAGTCATGTCCTGCAGTGGCCCAGGTCTCAGTGACCGCTGCCACATCTACTGCTCCACAGTTAGCATCGCCTGGAGCTCAGGCATTTTATTACAAGCTCCTGGCATTTAGCAGGACTACCTTCCACCCTTTCCCTATACTTCCATTTCCCTGCTTATGTTCCCATGGGGATTCTGTTTTCCCCTGGTCTGCACTTTACCAGTCGGCCTTTTCCTGCAATCCTCCAGCTCCCAGGGGTGGAGACAGAGTCCCTCCTTTATCGGCACCCCTCAACAGCCTTTTCTCCCATCCCTCCCCTTCACAAGTTTAAACCCCACTTTTCACCAATGAACCCCTCTATTTTCAACTTAAGATTCCTCCTCCAAATTGAGATGGAGTCTATCTCAGCATACAGCTCCTTATCCTCCCAGGTCTCCCCCAATCCCCAATCAACCCATACCCTCTGGCCTCACACCACTCCCTGAGCCACTGGTTTATCTCCCTAATCTTCCTTTTGTGCTCCCCACTAGCCCTTGGCACGGCAGGATTCTGAGAAGGAAACTGTGCATCCTATGTCATGACAGACCCTGGCAAGCTCCCTGAATCTTGCCTGTATCTCTAGCTCACTATTTCCCTCAAGCCATTTGTACCCAGGTGGACCAGTATGTCAAGAGGAACCCCCACAATCCTTTGCCAGCTAATTATCCTAGTGCTTAGCCCTGTGCACTGTTAGTCCAGGGAAGCATTTTGTTCAAACTGGCCAGGCTTCTCCTTCCCTATCCCATTTGATACCCCTGATCATAGAATCCCCAACAGGAGCACTCTGACCGCTCTTTCCTCCATTCCCCCTTCCATGTCCCTCATCCTTTCTACCGGCCCTCCACCCAGCCGGCTCCTTGTTCCTCCCTATCTGGGTGCCATGCCACCCTCCTTATTTACCCTGACCACCCCTCCCTCCAATCCTATGTCTCTCCTCCTCCTGAGTATCCTTCTGTACCTTGCTAACTCCTCCCTCACTGCTCACAACTGGTCCATCTCCCCATCTACTAAACTAGCCTGGCTAGTCCTCCTTCCTTGCTGTCTCCATTTAGTCCCTCCTTGCTTGTTGTGCTCCTAGCTAAACCCTCAGTTCCCTTTCTAAATCCTCCTTGTACTTCTGGTCCTTCTCCTTTACCTTTCCTCACAAAGTGGTCCTTCTCCTTGTGCTTTCCTCCCTCTTCCCCTGCCTCTCCTGCTCTGATTCACTGCTCCCCCCATTTTCCTGCATTCCAGGTTCCCCTGTTCTTCCTGCTAGCTGGCCCCTGCCTCCTGCCCCCACTCCCTTTCCATCTCTAACCACCCCTGTCATGGCTACACTCACCCCTCATCCTTGAGCAGAAGAAGAGAATTGAGCGGTTACTGAGTGTAAGATCTGATCCACCTCCCCGCCTTGCTTCCTTCTGTCCAGCCCTGGCCATCTGCCTACTTCCCTGAGAAAGTTGTCCCTCTGTCCCTCCTTTGTGAGGGTCCCCAGTTAACTGCCTGCTTCCTTGGTAGTGTCCTTTTGACCCTCTGCCAGGGTCCCTATGTGACCCCTGAATATTCTCCTGCACTCCTTTCCCTATGCCACTGCCCCCAGTGCTTGGTGCAACCCTGTGAGAGATCACCTGCCCCTTCCCCAACCATACCACCCCCTTCCCCAGCTGTCTCCTAATCCCCACAACCTCCTCCCTAAGCTGTGCCAGCTGGTAGCACACTGGGCAACCACCAAACTTCCAAGCCCAGTCCAGTATCATGGCTGCTCCACACCCTGTGCACCCCACCACCCTCCCAAAGATGCCAGCCCTAATGCCATGTGGTTCCATCCCCTTCAAGTAGGTTTCCTTGGGTGAGCCACCAGGTTCCCCCAGTCCAAGATACACCCCTACTGCCTAATCAGGTCACCCACTAATCTTAGATACAGTCCCACAGTACACCAGTAACCTGTTACTAGGTGCAGTACAATACAGTAAACTTTAAAGGAAATGAACAACTCCTAAGCTCCTCTCTCCGGCCTTTAAATCCAACCCCAGCAGCTAGAACTACATGAGCTGCACCTGCAGCCACTGCTCCAATTATGGGGCAGGTGTTCCCCTATAAATTAGCAGAACTCTGGGGAGGGAGGGTGTGGGAGGGTGGGTCTTGGGCATACACCCGACTCGAGAGAGAGGCGTATCAGCCCTGTGTCCCTTCCAAGCCCAGCAGCCAAATACCCAGGCCCAAGCAAATCCCGCCAAATAGGTTTTAAATCAGAAGAAATAGGCCTCCAGCGCAGCCTGTTACACAGTAAAACATCCAACAAATGAGCCCACTTACAGCCACCAAACCAGTTTTCAAACTTCCAACAGCCCCTCAACAATACCCTGCTAGCCCCTTAGAAGTAAGAAAGCAAAGAAATAACCTTCTACCAAGTAAAATCCACAAGAACCCTGTAAAACAACAAGCAGCAGCTACTGTCCTGGAACACAACTGATCCTGTCCCCTTCCATTTCCTTCAGATGATAAAGCATATTTGGTTTATAAATCAGAAAGAGTGAACCCCTGAGTCTAAGAACTGGTGCAAATAAACTAAGCCTTGCTTTGCCCATCTGTGCTAAAAGAAAAAAAGATCCAAAGTATTGAATGGGTTGGTTTGGTTCCAGACTAGGGCTTCATGAGGGGCCAACTCACCCAAACATTGCTGATGAACCCGGACAGTCGTTGGAGTAAATTGGGAAAAAGTATAGAAAGTAATATAATTTAAAGATGAGGGATAAAGGATCCTACTTATGTTATGTAGATCACTGAGAGTGAATTCAATATCCTTCCAATGAGCTTGGTAATGGTCAGAGTTCCATAAACTTGTCAAGCAAAGCTGGGAAGATAGTACTATAATCAAACATTAGGTAAGACAATCACACTTCATGCAGGATATAATTTCAATAATGACAGCCTAATTCTAGGCAGGTGATCTTTCCAAATAATTTAGAAATCAATTTGTACCAATCACAAAAGTAATAGTTAGCAGGGAAGGGGAAGAGTTTACAAGTAAAATAATAACCTTGGTAAAACATTTAAGTGTATAACTTCCACTCTCCTGAAAAAATGAGAGATTCAGTTGTGACCACGGATCAATCCTGCACTATAGTATTCATCAATGGTTCATAATAAAGCAATTCCAGTGGTCTAAATGTTTGATCAAATGTACCCCAAAACATGATAAGGAATTTTAATTCCATTGAATATTAAATAATGCTTTTAAATGAGAAGAAGGGGTACACTTAAAAACTAAAACTTCAGGTTTTTGCCTGTTTAAATGAAAACCAGCCAAGGATTCAAAGCTGGCCAAAATTTCAAAAACTGCTATTGGAGAAACAGAGGGATCTGTAACTATAAGCAAAATATCATCAGTAAACAATGCTATTTGATAGTCCCGCCCCAAATGGGATATCCTGTCTATAACGGAAATATGCATATGAGAGGCTAGGGGATCTACATATAATGCAAACAAAACAGGAGAAAGAGGGCAACCTTGCTGAGTGCCATGCCCTAATGCAAACAGTGAAGAAAGAGTCCTGTTAATTTTAATGTAGGCTAGCAGAGAAGAGTAAAGGACTGTAATATCAAAATAAAATCAGAAGGAAAACCAAATGCAGACAATGTAACCCACAGAAAAGGCCAGTACACTCAATCAAAGGCCTTCTCCACATATAAACTAGCTAGGACCAGGGGTAAAGAGCATTTCATGACATGTGCCACTAACAGCAGAGTTCTATGGACATTATCATGTGCTTGCCGTGTCTCACAAATCTGCCTGATCCTGGTCCAGCAAGGAGGGTGAAGGCCTTCCACACAAAGTGCCCAAATAGACGAAATAACTTATAATCAAAATTCAATATTGAAATGAGACTATAGGAAGCCAGGGTAGTCATATCTTTCCTGGTGTAGGAGAGTGGTTATAATAGCATATTGCCTTAAGGGGGCATTCCCTCTTGGAGGAGCTGTAAAGATGGAAGAGTAAAGGAGTAAGTAAATTTCCAATGGACTGGGTTTAAAAATTTCAGGTGGAATCATCAATTCCCAGACATTTTCCAGGAGTGAATGCCAGCTAAGATTCCATCTTCAGAAGTGGGAGAAAGAAGCTCGGCCCTTTCAGGAGATAATGTAGGTAAACAAGCTTGGCATAAAAGGAATGCATCTGCTGCTCTGATAGTGGAACCCCGACGTGTATAAATTTAAACATAAAGTTTTAAATATATTTAAAATCTCCACTTCATGATGAGTCATGAATCCAGTGTCCAGATTGTGGAGCTTAGTAACCGTAGCTTCTACTTTATGCATTCTAAGATACCTAGCCAGGGTGTGGCCCGTGCCCCTCCCTCATAGTAAAGATGTCTAGGATAAAAAATAGAGTGCTCCATTTTTGATTGAGTAATTTTGAAGTTGAGCATTAACTTTAAGGGTTGTTCATGCACAGAGGAATGACCTTGCATATGAAACAGCTGTAAGGTATGCAATGTATGTTGTAGGTCCTGGATTGTGCATTCAAGTCCATATACAGGGCAGAAGAATTGGAAAATAGTACCCCAAGGGCAGATTTAAGAGCATCCTATAATAGACTTAGACTGATATCCCCAGTATCATTCTTGGAAAGAAACTGTGGCACTTGGGTCTTGAATTTCTCCAAGAGATGGTGATCACATAAAAGGCTGGGGTGAAGGCACAAGGTAGTTTGGTGATGTGGTTTCCTCAGATTGAAAAAAGAACATAGTAGAGTATGATCCAGAAGATGGAAAAGGTCATGGTGGATATCATGAAGGGTATCAATGTGCTCTATAGTTGTAAAAGGTAGTCTAACCTGGTGTAGCTATTGTGGCAGGCCGAGTAATGCATATAGTCCCTTCAGGAAGGGTGCAACTGGTGCCAGGTTTCAAGGAAACCCAGCTGTGCAGGGCGTTTCGCTGATATTTTCCATAGCAGAAAATCTGGAAGCCTTTGGGTTAGAAACATCACAATCTGTGTTAAGTGTAAGTTTAAATCACCCCCACCCCAAAGTTATTGACCCTGAAGCAATTTAAGCAATGCAGACAGAAAAGGAGACAAAATATTTTGGTCTGTTCCTGGAGGAAGGTAAGGTGTTAACCATTGTTAGAGGGTGGCCAAATAACTGACCTGTAATAATGGCATATATACCCTCCATATCACTTTCAAAGTGTTGAATTTCAAAGGGTAGTCCTCGTCAAATAAGTGTCAAGACTCACCTTTGTAGGCCTGGTTTATGGGAAAAGTTAAACATCTGACTAGAACCAGACTGTAAAACCTCCCTTGCCTTACTTCTAAGGTTCCCTTGTGTCTATCTCATGCATGCTTGAATCCTGTTACAATTTTAGCACCCACCACTTCTGCTGGGAGGCTCTTCCAGGTGTCCACCACCCTTTCCGTGAAGAAGTATTTCCTCACATCTCCTCTGAGCCCCCAAGCTTCATAACATGGTCCCTTATCCTGGAGCAACTCTTTCTATGGAAAATGCTGCCTTTCTTTACCTTATTAATACATGTGAGGTATTAGAATGTTTCTGTCATATTCCCCTTTCTCTTCTCTCTCCTTTCCTCTAGATAGTACGTATGAAGTTCCTTGAGTCTTTCCTCATAGGGTTTTTGATGCAGGCCCTTAACCATTTGCTAGTTCTCCTTTGTACTGCTTCTACCCTATCTATGTCCTTCTGGAGGTGGAGCTTCCAGAACTGGGCACAGTACTCAAGATGTGGTCTGACCAGTGATTTATACAGGGGTAATAATACCTCCCTCTTTAGGCTGGTTATGCCCTTCCCTATGCACTCAAGCATCCTGCTAGCTTTGCCCACTGCCTTATCACACTGCTTGGCTACATTCAGATCATCAGAAATGATTACCCCTTGGTCTCTTTCCTGTTCTGTAGTTGCTAATACCTCCCTGCTCAATTGGTATGCTGCTCTGGGTTTCTGTGCCCCAAATGCATGATTTTGCACTTTTTGCAGTGAAACCCAGCTGTCATTCCCTTGACCATTCTTCCAGCTTTTCAGATTATTCCTCATTCTTTCCATCCCCCTGCCCCGCTGTGTCCACTCTGTTACAGATTTTTGTATCATCCACAAACTATTTATGCTTACTAAAGGACTTTTTGCCTACATTCCACTTTCAGACATGATCTGTTAACATGGGTGAGTGGCGCTGTTTTTACTTGACCTTAGCTGTATGCTACCTTTCTGTGGATTTTGATTACTCACTTGTGGTGCTTTACCACTTGATCTTGTCCTTCCACTTGTAAATAAACTGATTAATTTCACAGATTTGCCTAGATCAAATTACTTATGAGTGGTGAGGCCACGAGTTAGGAAATCTATCTGGGAAAAGAGTGAAAATAAATCATTTAAGGAACAGGTCTTTTCATGATAATTAATTCTACTAATAATTACTGACATTTGCATGGTTGCCTGTAAGACAGAATCTGCATAGCATGTGACTACCCTGATGCCTTGCAGTCTTGCAGAACTCTTCAGGCATTCAAAAGAGGATCTGTGAAGCTGCTGCAATATTGTTATTGAAAACTGACTCCATGTCTTGTGATATTTTGACCATTGTGAGATACTTTTACTAATGACTTTTAGTTAATGTGCCAGAGAAATCTGTAGTGTTTTTATTGATAGATGTTGTGCTTTGTAATGAGATCCAGTAGGCTGTAGTTACTATAGAGGGTGGGGGAGAGCGGGGCTGGAGAGACTATGCAGAGTACTGCACAGTCCAGTAACAATTTGCAGACAGCCAGAGAAAATTACAAAAAGGCTGTAAAGAACTTTAGAGCAATTTATTTATTTTTGATTATGTGAGCAGTTTTGCTGGTGGTTGATTCTTTTCAGTGCTTCGTAGCTGTTCCATTTACTGTGAAGGTGAGTGCTTTCTGTATACAGATCAGTAATACCCAGTGCAAAATATAGAAGCTCAAGTGATCTGAGGTTCAGAAGATATTTCATTGCAGTCTGCTGAGTGTGAGAAGTAGTTGTAGTGTCCTGCTGCTCATTGCTGAAAGAGAAGAATTTATTTTCTATAGGGTTACTTGTTAGTGCATATCAGGAGACAATACGGAAGAGCAGCTTAGGCCATGGATGTGGCTGTGGGTACAGTAATATGCAGTCAAACAGCTGAAAAAGGAAGAAAGGTGTCCCCGGGTCATCAGGTGTATCTGCTGCACAACCCTCAGTTCTTATAATGCTATCTCCACTACTATGCTGCCAGAAGCTGGAAGAAGGGTTACTCATTTGACAAGTACCAGTATTGAGTTTCACAATGTTAAAACAATCAGCTGCTGATGTAGTATCAATGCCAATGGCAGGATCCCGGGTGAGACAACTGAGCCACAGTCACAGGAGACAGTGGAAGGAAGTCTCAACTGGAGATGTTAGTGAAGAAGAAGATGTACAGTACAGTATAATGTAGTACAGGTGGAGGAAACTGAAGAGGAGATTTAGGAGGACTATTCTCAGAGGAGGTACTGATAGTGGAAGAGTCACGTGAAACAATTGTAAGGAAATATAACAGGCAGAAGGGCCAAATACAACTGTCAGGGCAAACCTGCCTCCATTACAAACCAATTTGTACCTCTCACTAAGAAAGAGATCACAGCAACAAGGGTAAAGACATAAAGCCAGTCAAAGAAGGAAAGGACCCAGTGAGGGCAAACAATAACAAGAAAAGGAAATGAAATAAAGATCTCGTCATGGAGATTCCATGAAATGAGGAGTGGAGAACCACCTAACTGACAGGGCGTGAACAAGGCTGCTAGTCTGATGTCTCCTGGAAGCCCTCAGCAAAATATGACGCTGAGTGCATCAAAAGGATACAGAGGAAAGAGGAAATGACCTGAAAATATTGGTGCATGTGATAGTTAACCCTCCGCTGAGATTCTGGGTGACCCTAGAGACATCTTTACTATTTTCTTATTTTCTTTTAGTCTGCTGCAGCAGCAGCAGGGTATCTATCCTATTACATTCACCTATTCTACCTAGGTAGGCTGGCCACCTACCTAGGTATTCTCCTATCTCACTATCCTTGATATCATCTTTAGATATCCTTTATGTCTCTGCAAGATGCCAAAGTGTTTAGGTGCTAAGTGCATTAGCGGTAACATGCATGGTGCCATAAAGAAATAGATATGTATTAAATAAAGCTATGAAAGAATAGTGCAGACATGCATTAGATTCTGGGGCTAATTGAAAATAAAGGTCCACAGAATTTCTTTCATGGGAGCCTGGTTACAAATGTAATGGAGTGGCTGGTTCTTCCCTTTTCTTTTATACCAACAGCTTTGCCCTTAAAATAGACTACTATTATAAAATAAATGTGCAAAGTGTAAAATAGTGGCTTAAAATGTTGAATTGGGTGCCTGTTGTAATAGCACCTGTTGCTTTAAGAAATAGTAGCAGTCCAGCCTGCTTGCTAGCTGGCTGTTTAAATACAGAAAGGTGCTTCTCAGATGAAACTATTGTTTGAGACTACAGGAAAATGTTTAAAGACTCCTAAAATAAAAGAGCATAAGCAGTGAGCAGCTTCACTTTTCTCATATTTATTGTTAGAAGCTGCTTCCACTGTAAATGAGAAAATAAAACATTTTGAAACACAACAGCGCTGACTGGAGCTAAGGTGCCTTCTATAAGTATCCAGCCTAGATAAATACAGGTGATGGGGTGCTTTTCTGCTATACAACTGAACAAATATAACATTAAGTCATTGATTAGCCTACAAAATGGTAGAATTGCTCCCACCCTTACCTGAATGAAGCAAGGCCAAGAATGCATCCTCCTTCATGGATGTCATCAGGCATACTCAGTGTACTTTGCTGAGTACAGTAAAATCTGAAAAATCCAGGCAACATGAGCCTCCAGGCCAGGCAACAAACACAAACAGAGCCTGATGTACATAAAGAACTATTTTACCCTCCTTGAATGCTTTTGTGTCAGTCTGTGAATGATCTTCGAAAGGCATGTGGGTGCTAAACTTACTTAGAGGCCTTATTTGTATGAGTAACCTGATATGCATAGTGCTGATGTGATGGATACATTAATGTGGTAAAGAACCTTATCACAATGTATCCTAAACATTATAAGTAAAGCAGACCAACATCTGTCTGATTGGTAGTGTGTGTTAGATGAAATGTGAATTTATTAGATTCATTGGCTTACTACATATTGTTGACTGAAATCAGGGTAGGGCAATGTTTATGTGGCAGGGCAGCACATCTTCTGGCTTGTGTTTATAAGGGGTCGACAGTTCCATCAACTCTTGAGTACAAGTTTAAAATTCCTGGCTACCCCGTCCTTTTTAGAGTCAGTGGCCTCAGTATGAGGTTTACTTCAGAAGAACATTCTGTCAATCACAGCAAGTGGAGAAGCTAAATCTCATTAACTGCCTGTTAGGTATTCACACCTAAAACATTGAAATAAATACATGTATAAAGGAACTGTTTATGACTTTGTATTCTTCAGCTGTTACGTTTGTGAGAAAAGTGACAATCTGATCCATACCACTTGTATTAGAGAAGGAATTCACCTGTATTAGAATGGGGCCGATAAGGTGACCTATACTCACAGTATAAAGAGCCCTCCCATGCTGTAGTTCCTCAGATCAGTCTTGGAAGTTGTACCATGAGGACATGTACCTGGCTAAGCAGTTCACAGAAGTAGGTGAACCCAGCTAAAGGCTGATCAACCCTGTGATCAGTACTAGGGGTAGTACTGAAGCTCTGGATGAGCTCCATTATTTTATTTTACTTTATTATTTTTATTATTATGATTTAAAATTCACAGACCTGTGTGTTTCAAAGCCTGCATCATTGTCTGTGTTATCCATTCCCACATCTATTCACAGTGCACTTAGGGACTAACAACTTGGCAGGGCAGTCTTTAAAAGTAAGTCAAGAGAAACCTAGTCAAACTAAGAGATGGATTGGCCACTAAGTGATCTCCTAGCCTTCTCTGAGGTCCTTCCTGTGTGGGAAAGACAACAGCAAAGAGAAAATCAGGAGCAAGGAAATCAATGATTTCATGAATGGTTAAGGAGCTGGTGTCAAGAAAGAGGTTACCACTTTATTTGGAAACTGGGGAGACTTCTGAGAGGAAATTCTTTAAGTATGATGGTCTGCATCTAACAAAGGAAGGAGAAAACACATTGGCGAAATGTGACCTGAGTATCTGGCATTTAAACTAGGAGGGGAGCTGGTGGCAAAGGACCCTATCTAAGTAATCTCAAAGATAGGATCTTAGCCGTAACACCACCCAAAAAGAAATGGATCATGAAATACAAATAGGGACCATAAAGAACACAGAGAGGGATCAATGAATTCAAACAAAAGCAGATCACAGTAGCATGCCTACTAAAAGGGATAGAAGACAAACACAGGGTTGGGGGAGGAAGTAAAAGAAAGGGTGTCAGAACATAGAAAGCCATGTGCATGAATGCTTGCAGTCTGACAAAAAACTTTCAGACCCAAAGGCCTTGATGTTGGAGCAGACCTGGACATTGTCATTGTTACAGAGACATGGTACACAGGGAACTGTGACTGGAATATAACTGTGCCAGTGTATACTTTATTCTGTAAAGACATGGTTTGAAAAAAGGGAGGAGGGTGGCTGTCTACATTAGGGAGGCTATAAAAGCTACAGAAGTTCAGGGTATAAGGGATGAAGTGGAGGCACTGTGGGTCCCACTGGAAACAGGAGACAGTACTGCCATTCGAGCAGATGTGAGCTACAGACCATTGTCAATGGGAGAAGTTGGGTAGTGAGTTAGTGGAAATCATCCATGAAATGGCAGCAAAGGGAAATACTGCTGATGGGGATTTCAATTTGCCTGATATCAATTGGAACATCCACACTGCAGCCACAGCAAGGAGTAAAACATCCTGAAAGCCCTTCAGGGTGCAGGGCTCAAACAGCTAGTGGAAGAACACATCCATGAGGGCAATATTTGACCTGGTCCTCACAAATGGGGATAGAGTGGGGATGTAAGGTAGGGAGTCACCTGGGATCCAATGATCACCATATGGTGTTGTTTAGTGTAAAAACAGTAGAGAATCCTGCTACACAAGGGCAAGGGTCTTAGATTTCAGAAAGGCAGATTTTGCAGAACTAGACATATGTCTGAAGAAAGCCCTATTGGTAAACATAGAAACATAGAATTTGACAGCAGATAAGGACTGCTTGGCCCACCCAGTCTGCCCATTTCCCTACCTGATGGATAAGCTGCAGATTCTAGTTAATCAACAGCTTACTTCCTCCTGCCCCCACTAGAATTGCCTTATACTTGTCCCATGTATTCTTGAATTCTCCCACTGTTCCTGACTCCACAACCTCCTCCTCAGGAAGGCTGTTCCATGCATCCACAACTCTCTCTGTGAAAAAATACTTTCTAACATTACCTCTGAGCCGTCCCACTCTATCTTTAAATTGTGCCCCTTTGTTCTTGCACATCTCTTCTTCTGAAAGATACTACCTCTTGTACCTTATTAATTCCTTGAGATACTTGAAAGTTTCTATCATGTCCCTCTCTCCTCCTTTCCTCAAGGGTATACATATTAAGCTGCTTTAGTCTCTCTCCTCATGTCTTCTGGTGCAGACCTTGCACCATTTTAGTTGCCCTCCTCTGAACAACCCCTCCATTCTGTCTATGTCTTTGCGGAGATGGGGTCTCCAGGGTACTGGGAAATACTCCAGATGGGGTCTCACTAACTGTCTGTACAGAGGATAACAACTTCCTGTTTTCTACTGTTGATGCCTCTCCCTAGCATCCCAGTATCCCCCAGCCCTCCTTACTGCCTTCTCCATTGCTTGTCCACCTTTAGGTCATCTGATATAATTACTCCTAGGTATCATTCAATTGTTGTTGTTGTTATTAACTCACCCCATTGTGTACTCTTCCCTGGGTTTTGTTTTCCAGTTGCAGTACCTTAAACTTCTTTGCACTGAATCTGAGCTGCCATGTATTTGACCATTCCTCCAACCTTGCCAAGTCCCTTTTCATTCTTTCCACCCCACCTTGTGTATCAACCCTGTTGCAGATTTTGTGTCATCTACAAAGAGCATACCTTTCTAAAGTGGGAGAAAGGGATACAGAAGCACAATGATTGCATCTGAAGGAAGCCATAATGGAAGCAATGAGCCAATGCATTAGTCAAATAAGTAAAACAAAGAGGAAAGAAAACCACTCTGATTCTCCAAAGAGGTGGTAGAAAGGGTGAGAAAAAAGATTAACATTCAGAAAATACAAAGAAGCACAAAGGGAGAAGGACAGGGAGAGTATCCAGAAAAGCTAAAGAAGGTGGGAAGGCAGTCAGATAAGCCAAAGCACAGACGGGGAAAGAAAAGCCAAGGCAATAAAGAAAGAAGACAAGACCTTTTTTAGATACTGTGCATCAGAGAAAACAGAACAAACAGGGATTGGATTGTGAGAATAAAAGGTAAGGGGGGTCAGCAGAAGGGACCAGGAAAAGTAGAAATCCTGAACAAATATTTCTGTTCAGTATTCACAGTAGAAAAGGAAGGGAGGGCCCACAGCTAGGCGGAAGATGCACCGGGTGTGGGGGTGTAGATACAAATCCGGTCACAGTAGAGGAGTCCTAAAGGAACTAGAAAAGCTGAAGGTAGATAAGACAGGAGGCAGACAGAATTCATCCCAGAATTCTAAAAGAACTTAGAAAGGAACTAGCAGCACTGCTGACACCCTTGTTCAACAAGTCATTAGAAACAGTGGTGGTGCCAACAGATTGGAGGAGAATGAATGTTGCCCCTATCCATAACAGCGGGAGTAAGGGAGTAGGTTGGTAACAATAGACCAGTTAGCTTAACCTCAATGGTGGGGAAATTGATGCAATCGTTACTCAAGAGAAGATCAATGATATACCTTGAATCCAATGAGCTGCAGGATCTGGGGCAGCTTGGTTTCATAGGTGGGCAGGTCTTGTCAAACAAACCTAATTGAGTTTATTGACTGGGTGGCGAGAAGTTAGATCAGGAAGAGCAGCAGATGTGGCTTACCTGGATTTCAGTAAAGCCTTGATACTGTCCCTCATAAAGGCTAATAAACAATTTGAACAACCTGGGAGTTGGATCAGGAGTGGTAAACTGGGTTACAAATTGGTTAACCGGTAGGACACAAAGGGTGATAGAGAATGGAATTTAGTCTGCTGAGAGGAGGCACACAGTAAGGGTGCCTCAGGGTCCTATGTTAGGCCCAGTCCTCTTTATTGCCTTCATAAGCAACATTGCAGAGTGGCTGGAGGGAAGGTATGCCTCTCTGCAGATGACACAAAGAGCTGCAATAGGGTTGACAAACCAGGGTGTGTGGAAAAATGAGAAGGGACTTGGGCAAGCTGGAATAATGATCAAATACATGGCAGCTGAGATTCAATGTAAAAGTGCAAAATCATGCACTTGGGGCACAGGAACCTGAGGGAGGAGTATTAAGTGGGAGGGGTTACTGTCAGCCACCAAAAGGAAAGGAATCTAGGAGTGATTATATTTCTGAAAACCTAAAGATGTCTGGACAGTGTGTGAAGGTGGTTAGAAGGGCCAGCAAGATGTTGGGGTGCATTGGG
Organism: Neoceratodus forsteri; assembly: GCA_016271365.2. Lineage (NCBI taxonomy): Eukaryota > Metazoa > Chordata > Ceratodontiformes > Ceratodontidae > Neoceratodus > Neoceratodus forsteri. The sequence goes on from CM057451.1 coordinate 426,201,618, forward strand.
AGAGGCATCACCAGTAGAAATAGAAAGGTGGTAATGCCACTGTACAGATCTTTGGTGAGACCTCATCTGGAGTACAGTGTCCAGTTTGGAGGCCTCATCTCAGGAAAGATATAGACAGAGTTCGAGACAGTACAAAGAAGGGCCACAAAAATGGTACAGGGGCTGCACCAGAAGTCATATGAAGAAAGACTGAAAGACCTCAATATGTATTCTATGGAAATGAGGAGACAGAGGAGGACATGACAGAGACATTCAAATACTTCAAAGGGATAAATAAGGTACAGGAGCATCTCACGGAAATGGGGATGCACTAAAACTAGGGGATATGACTTGAAGTTAGAAGGAGTAGAATCAGGGACAATGTGAGAAAGTACTTCTTTACAGAGAGGTAGTTGATGAATGGAATAGCCTCCCGGCAAAGGTGGTGGAGCAAAAATGCTGGAGGAATTCAAAAATGCATGGGACAGACACATGGGAATACTTGAAGCAGGGAAGGGGGCAGCAGATCAGCAAAGTCTATAGCGTGAAAAGGTAGGAAAAATGGGCAGACTAGATGGGCCAGGCAGTTCTTATCTGCCAACAAATTCCATGTATCTATGTAAGCAGTTTTGTACATTGTGGTTGTCATCATCATTCAGTGCCAGATGACAAAGCAGGAGAGGTGACATTGGAGTTTGATGAGGGCAGCAGTGATGTTAATGCAGACTGGGAGGTACAATGCAAGCAGTCTGAAATGCAAAAGCCACTTTTTCCACCCAGAGCTAGGGCAATTGAGAGGAGGATGACAATGAGAGGGGTTGCTGATCTGACAACACAAGAAACTGGATCCAAAATTAAGGAAAGGGGACAGTGTAGAGCAAGGCAAGGAGAAAGAAAAGCGGTTGTGATGAGGGAGGTAAATAGGAGGAGATGTGGGTGCACAGAAGGTTGCAGATGGTACAGACAGAGATATTGGTTTAGTTCCTCCCATGGACAAACAATAACTAAGCAGCACCCCAAAACAAATGTCTTTAGTTTTAGATTTCTGTCATCAAAAAAGTGATCAGAGTGTGCCCACCTGGGACATGGCTGGGAACCATTAGACAGTGTAGACACTTGAAGACCAAACATCTTCCTAAGAGGCAGTAGCCTCAAAGGGATGCATAGCCTGGTTTTATAAACCCTGTTTTTCTTGAGGATCAAGGTGGGGATTAGGAGAAGGAGCCAGCAAACAGAAGTTGCTGCAAGATGTCAGCACTGGCACATACACCACCACAATCATTATGCAAGTGGCATCTAGCATTTCAGTCAGCAAAGCACACAGTGGTAACTCAAGCAATGAATGCTGTGATCATCCACCAGATTTGCCATGACTTGAGCAAGAATGTGCCCCATTCATTGTCAAATGCATCTTCCCTTGAGTACATTCTCCATAATTGCAAACAATACTCAGACACTGTGCAAATTCACCACAACCACATGGTGGCTAGGAGTCCAGTGCTGCTGTGGCATAAATGCTTGTGACTGATATGCTGCTCTATTTATTTGTTTAAAATGCTAGTTCAATGACGTATTCAACCTCAACTACTATGTTTTCATCCCCTGGGGCTACAGACCCCATATGAAATTTACCCGCTTTATGACCAAAATTTCCAACAATGGCTTTGAGTGGCAACTAAACACATACCCCATCATAATATTTCTCATTGCTATTACCTTTGATTTAACCTACTTGCCAAATGCTATTGATCTGACCACTAGGAGCTGGAGTCGAATAGAGTTGAGGTTTTACTATCAACTGCTTGACAAAATGGGTGCTCCTCTTTATATCTCACCAGTCTATACCATCTCCACAGACAGATAATTACTAATATAAAACGTACATTCTTACCTACAAGATCAGGAGAGCCTCTGACTCCCGAACATAGTCACCTGTCCTGCATAACTTATCATGTCACATATCAAGGACACACCTTGATGCATCTGCTGGTCAATTAGTTACAGCCTTACAAGCAATGCAGGCTGATTCCACCACCTGGATCTTACAGTGGTGGAATGATCCAAACAACACACGCCACAACTTTGTCATATATACACCCTTCAAGTCCACGGTTAATGTCCACCATGGGATGGAGAGAATTCTCCTGGAAATGCTGGTAACAATTTTTTTTGACGATGGACATAGTTGCCAAAGAGGTTCACAGGGCTCATTCCAGCCAATCATGCACATATTGTTTGGGAGTATCTGCTACTTCAACCATATTGGCAGGGTGAAATCTCTGAACTAAAATTAGTTCAGCATTCTGGGAACCATCACCCCATCTCTTATTTTACTGGAAATTCCATCAAATGGGCTCTTCCAGGGACAGACACTTGAATTAATCAGTACTGGGTCATAATCTAGGCTTAATAGAGATATGCCGCATGGCAAGAATTGCGCTGTACTGATAGTAGACTTTGTCATGGCATAATGTTGTGCGACATTATGACCCCATGCCAAATTAATCTTAACTTTAGATATTGCAGCAAAGAAGGTAATAAACTGGGTCTGGCTCACTCCAACTAATCCATCCTTGTTGGAATGGCAAAATTGTTCATGAATCTGATGTTCTCGAATTACTAACCTACTCTATTCATGATAGACTTCCAACCTTTGAGGAGTGGTGGAGGTGATGGGTAATACACCAAATTCAAGTCATTCTGGACTTCGTGCCATAGTGTTGCCCTCTCTCCTTTCTCTGCAGCTCTATTCTCCCACTTTATAAATATGTGCCTCTTCTGTCTGCAGTATGGAACACATACCAATCCACCCCAGTCTGATTATTTTCTCAGTCAGCAGCCTATATAATATAAATCAAACTAGAGACATGGTTTGTTTTACACTTAAGTTTATTTCATTTACATTTCAAATGATATGCATAGCAAACCTTGTTGCATGACTACTTACAAGTTGCTGACTGTAGTAAGAGAAGAAAAATGGAAAATAAATAATGAAGCTGCTTTATCTGTAAGGAGGACTTCATTTAAAGAGCCACTAATGCCTCAAGAAGAACTTTGAAGAACATAATATTTTGACACATGGCAGCTTATACTTCTCATTAGCTCTGTATTTCTTATCTCCATTATTTATTACTGAGGTCAGATGCATGAAAACAGAAGAGTTGTTCTCTGAGGGTTCATCAGGTCCTATACTTCTTCAACCTGATGTCATAATACTGTGCTTGTGACATCACAGTTATTTCCACAGCAACAGACAGTGATGTCACAACAGAGCATTATGATGTCAAGTTATGGAGGCAGATGAGCTCTAAGGGTAAATATCCAGTTTTGTTGTAATTTCTTCATTAATAAATAATGAAGAGGAGAACTCTACAGGCAATATTTGAAATACAAGCTGAATTGTATCCAGCTATTATGTTTTCAATGTTTTTCAAAGGCGTCAGCTGCTCTTTAACAAGATAACACCTTGCAGCTTACCATCAAAGGCTACAATGTAGCTCTTTATACACCATAGGCAGGATTTTCAAAGCTTTAGGAATGTCATAAGGTTACTTGCGGCCAAAGGGTGCCATCGTATCTTGCACCTTGTGACAAAGGATGCGGAGGTCTCAATTCAGAAACCTGGCTTGCATCAGTCGGGACCCACTGCAGCAAACCAGCACGTTTCCCCTCCCTGTGTGACATGAATGAGGGTGTGACACGTTGCATGGAGGATTGCATTACAGTGGGCTGCAACACCCATTTCTCCGGATTCAAGAAACTCCAGCATGGCCACAGAAAGGGATGTCAGTTAGATTAGCGATGAGCTGGTCTAAGCCCTGTGCCACTGAAGGGTGCTGTGGCCACTCCTTTAGGAGGTCCCTAACATTTGTTAGTGTCAGTGGCTCAGTAGGTAGCACACTTTCCTCTGAGGCTGGGAGATCAAGGGCCATGGGTTCAGTTCCCACACTTGGCACTTGGGTTAATATCCAGTACTTACACTGTAGTGCAGCATGAGAGGGTGCTGCACTTCTGAGGTGCCGCCTTTCAGATGAGACATTAAACTGAGGTCCCATCTTCCTGGATTGGTGGTAGTTCAGGTGGATGTTAAAGATCTCATGGCACTTATGGAAAAGAGTAGGAGAAGACTTTATTAAAGAAATCATACAGTACAAACCAAAAATACAAACAGCAAACTAAAATACAAGTAGGTCCAGTAAAACCAGACCAAAGAAGCAGAAAGATACAAAATAAACAAGATTTGACATTATAACATCACGTAGTTGGAAAGTCATTATCCATAATCCAGGGCAAATTCCTCCAGAGGGCCAACGATTGGGTCTTAGTGAGAGTTTTAGTTTCAGAAAAATATACACCTTGTATGGATTTGAAAATATTACAATATAAATCATGATAAGAAAGATCATGCTGTTGAAGAGTGAACAAACAATGAGAATGCCAAATAAACCATTTGATAATAGTAAAATTACAGTCAATGTACTCTTGTCCCAGATATCTCAGTTTCGGGGATAGCTACCATACATAAGTGAAGGATATGTGAGATGTAAAAAAAGAACAAACTAGACTTATCATAAAGGAATTTCCAAAATCAACAATATAAGAACAAGTAAAATATAAATGCAGCAGGGTTTCAGGTTGGGTATTGCACGAGGTCTAGAACAAATCCATTCCTCCACCCTCTTATGCATTTGGTTAGTATTAACATTCAATTTCTCATGACAATTAAGCCAGTGATGATCATTATATTTTTGGGGATTCTTGTCTCATTCAGAGAGATAAATAAGGCTTCTTTATGCAGTTCAGACATTTGGGAAAGACATATAATGTACTAAAATGATTCTCCATAACAACTGCATATAACTGCTTTTGAGTTTGAGATCCTTGTCTACTCGTGATCCCCCAAGACCGAAGCTTGACAAAGACATCTCTTAAATACTGAGGGACTTAGCTCCCTTTTCAATACGATGCAAGTGACCTAAGTGCCATGCTGCAAACCAGGGTGATATGGTGTGAATAAAAGACCACATCAATATTTATCTGGAGAAATAAATAACGGTTTCAAATTAGTATACAAAACTGACAGAAAAAAACAAGACAGGGTTAATCATTTGTTGTCCACCTTGTTTTCGAGATAAATATAATACATTTCTCTTAATTGGATTCAGACAACTGCCCCAGAAGGACTGGAAAAATAAACTAAATAATTTAACTTCCCTTACCTTGGGAACAGGAAAAACAGAACTAAGAAATAAAAAAAATTACTAAGTATGTACGTATCAAATAAACACGTTTACAATAACTCATTTGGTCCTGTTCAGTTCTGAACCATACGTGAATCAAGGAGCAATTTTTGTCCCAATTAGCAATATCCATTTGGGATGACCCAAATCAATACTTAAAATTTTAAAGAACCTAATGTATATGGAGACCAGCTATGTTATCTTGAGGAACTAGCTGACCGCCCAGAGGTTTCCAGTACTTTTAGTAAGTTCAAACTGGTACCTGAGACAGTACCATAAGAGGCACAGACAGTCAATGCTAAAGCAGTGGACTGGGTATTCCCTACCAAAAGGACTACATCGCTGCATAAGCCAAGGCAGTATAAGGAACTATAAAATTAGATATCCTTATTGGGTCAAAACCGGTGTGGAATTGAGAAGCCATAATAACAGATCTATACTTAAGACATACAAAACAGGACTGATCGGACACCCTTGTCGATCTCCTTTCTTAATAGAAACATGGGGGCCTAAAAACCATTAATACAGGGTCGGACAGTAGCAGTATGGTAAGGACTTGGAGCCAGGCAACAAAAGTAGCTGGGATGCCATAATGACTTAGCACTTGCCATAAAAGGCATGTGCCACGTTGTCAAAAGCTTGCCTCTGGTCTAGGAAAGTATATAACCATCTAAAGGTGAAACCGAATCATAAGAGAATATGTTCCTCAATAAAAGCAGTTGGTCTGTAATCGAGTTCCCAGGCACAGTACAAGATTGTGCCAGAGAAATCAAGAACTTTGCCACTGTTAACAATCTTGTATTCAAAAGTTTGGAAAGAATTTTAAAATCAGTATTCAATAGGCTAATAGGCCTCCAATTAGATAAATCCAATTTATCACCTTTGTTTTTAAAAAGAAAAATAAAATTCCTGTAGACATGTCAAAGGGGACAGCTTGAGTTTGCAAAATAGTATTATAAACGAAGTTAGTTCATCCAAAAGTTCACCATGTAAAAATGATAAAGATCAGAAGTAAGGCCATCTAAACCAGGGGCTTTACCTTTGGATAAGGTTTGAATGGCAGCAGCAACTTCCTGACCATGAAAAGGAGCTAGTAAACCTAAAAGTTGGTCTTGTGGAGCTTGAGGAACCTGAATATTACTAAAAAAGAAAAAATCTATATGATGCCCTGGGGTCACAGAAAATAAAGAAGCAGCATAGTCAGATGCAATACGTAAAACACTACCTTGGTCATTATGAACCACCCCTGCTGGTCATAAACAGCAGAAATTGATTTAGTCTGTACCCTTTCCTGATGGCTTAGTATAGGACAAGTATAAAAAAAGAGTCCCTCGTTTCATGTTGTTGTCGGGACTGAAGGCCTATAGACAAATTTAAATGTTATTGCTTCATCTTCTCTTGAAAATGAGCAATCTGGGCTGAGAAATTATGTCTGGTAAGCTGTGAAAGAGAATACAAGTGTTGGAGCTGTTTCCTGTCCCATAATACGAAAAATAAGAACCTTTCTGAAAACATCTACTATGGAAATAAGTAGGGAACGTAAATCGATTTTGTTTTCGTCCACCAGACCAATGGATCATCGTATAAGGGATATAATGATTTCCTACAAGCCAAAAAGGTAGAGATGAGTTGAAGGAAATCACCCTCTGCAAAAGTTTAGAATTGAATTTCTAGTATCCAGGACACATAGGAGATATTGCTGTGCCCAAAGAAATCTGCACCAGGCGATAGTCAGAATAAGGAGTTGGTTCTACAGAGGCTGTCTGAAGAATCAAAGAGAAGACAAAATAAAAAATCAATGCGGGTGAATATCGACCCCTTAAAAAAAGTTTGGTCCCGCACCTGTATGGGAAAAACAGCATCCTTGAGATGCGCATCACGAACAACTTTATTCAGAGCAGCCATATCACCAAATATTTTTCCGTTGTGGTGGCTGAACCCTATCCCACTTACTTAAACTGCAATTAAAATCTCCTCCCAAATTACATAATGGGCAATATGCAAAAATGGACTGATTTGTTGAAAAAGAACCGTACGCTCTTGCCTTAGTCTGTGGTGCATAAGTGTTAATAACTCTAAAAAACAGGCATTCAAAATAAAGTCTAATAGCAGAACTCTACCAGGAATGAGGTCCAACACCCGAACCACAGTAGGCTGAATATGATGGAAAAGGATGCCAACTCCTGTACAACGATCCGGGCCAATGGACCAGAAAGAAATTCGAAAGCCACTCTTTAGTGGAAGAGAAAGGTCGAGAGTAGAGTGACGCCCTAGTATCCTGAAAAGAAAGATACCAGGAGAAAAAGACTGTAAAAGGAAAATACCACTGCTCGCTTAATTGTATTTTTAATACTATTGACATTAGTCGTCAAAATTAAGAATGGAGGGAGAAAGACATATGATGAAGAAAAGGTAGGGAGATGAAATCAATGTCTTTTTCCTAGATTTACCCTTCCAATGTGAGGGTTGGGAAGAGGTACCACCCTCATCAGTCAGTAAGGAATCAGCAGTATCTTTAGGCAGAACAGAATCTGGAGGAACAAACCGAATCAGTGTTTGAATGATCAGCATTCAATAAGACCTAAAATCTATTAAAAGTATCATGCAGTGAATTTTTGGCATTTTAGGGTGGGTAAAGGCTCCAGTAGACCGTTTCTGAGCTGAAAGTCTCCTAGCAGGAGGGCACTCAAGTTCAGGAGGGGCATAGAATCAGTTAGAATGGCAGAAACACCCACGGGCACTGAGTCTGTATGTAAAACAGGGGAGCGTACAGGAATTTCCATTAAGGGAGAGGAAGAGGACTCCTGTACATCGGGAACAGGACAGGCTACAAATTCCTCGGGGGAGGGAGGATCTGGAGCTGAGGAAACAGGCAATACAGAAGAAGGAACATCCTTACTGACTGTATACCAGAAGCATTAGTAACTTTCTCTGAGCCAGAGAATCAAGAGAGCTGTTCATCTCTATCTGCAGAAGATGATGTCCTATGAGCTGCCGTAGGACAAGTCATGTAAACATGGCCTTCTTCCCACAAAGGGTACAATGAAGCGAGTTGAAACATTGACCACTAAGATGACCTGTTTTATGGCATAGGGAACATTTAAGCTGGTCACCGCACTACTAATGTGTCCGAGAGTCCACATTTATAACAAGTCCTAAGCTGACCTGGATAGAATAAAAACACCACAATCCCTACCTAGAAAAAACTATTAGGGAGATGGCAGGGACTCCCACCTTCAGAATGCATAAGCACCTTATCTTCAACCTCCTGTCCAAATTCCCTCAGAATCAAATATAGCCTCTGGATGGCCAGACACAGTACAACGCTGCTTCAGCCAAAATAACAAATCAGTAACACTGACTCCTTTATTGCGAAAGAGAACTGTAATGTTTTTATGTGTAGGCCTAGTAAGAGGAAAAACCTCAAGGGGGCCCATAATGGGGTGACTTTTCTTGGTGATAACGAGCCCAAAATTTGTCAAGGCCACTGCCTAGTTTAATGCTGACATCAAACACAGTCTCACCTGATACATGAATAAGGGCATACAGTTCAGAAACTTGAAAATTCAAACTGTTTTTCAATAACTTTTGACCCACATAAACCCTATCTGAAACACATCTAAACCCCTTTATCTATTATGCATACTGCATTATGGCATTTTGCCAAAGAAACAGAATTATTGAAAAGGAAGCATAAGGCTGAGAGATGTTAGGAGGGGCAAGAGGAGGGGTTGATGGATGTCCCCAGAGAGCCCACTGGAGCATTCCTTTAGTTCAGCAGAATAGATTTAGGGATGTCCAAAAGTCTGATGTATTACTAAGAGCTGCTGCTCCACCTCACATTGTGGAGAACTGGCCCCTATAGTACCACGTTGTTGCAAACAGGGTTTGAGAAAGGGCAAAATCCGAGGATAGGTGAAGGCGAGAATTTGTAACTCCACTGAAACTGAAGAGGAATCCTGCTGTGGAATGGGGTTAGGTGAAACAGCTGTAGGGGGCCCTCAGAAAACACAGTAACCATAGGCTCAGGAACAGTACTTACGGACCCTAATGAGGAATTAGGAGAAGGAGAAGAGTAAAGCTGGACTCGGGAATATTAATGGGTGCAAAACCTGAAATCCATGAACCAGTATCCGGGAACACACCCAGCCTGCCACTTTCAACAAATCTTCCACTGTCCAAGCATCTCCATCTCTCACTAGAGCATCAACCCAGCGAAGTTTACTGGGACATCCTTGTCTTGTGACTCGCTCCTTCAGTGCTTTGCACTTGAGCAAAGGAAAACACCGTAGCAGCAGCTTGATCCTGGCCAGCATGGTGAAAGACAATGCCCGAGCAGTCAGAGCCTCTGTGGGCTGCAACCATAGCAACCGACTGTGTAGTGTCAACAAGGAGCTCAGGAACCACAGTGGAGTTGACGAACTTTTCAAGTGAAAACAGTGAAAAGTTCCTCCTTCTTCTGCAAATAGTGTTGTTCTTCCAACAATAAAAGGTGTTTCACCTCGTTAGAGGATTCCTCGATCGAAAAGTAGATTCTTCAGTAGGCTTAACAGAGTCATCCAAGCGATGCAAAACAGGCAGAGCAGATGAATAGGTCATTTCAAGAGCCGCTCAGGCACAGAAAGTACTGCAGAACATCCATAGGTAACTGTGTCAGAGCTGCAGAGGAGACATGCCCTCAACCTGCTGCACATCCTTCTCATCAAGTGGCAGCACAACAACTGACTCAGCCATCCTTCGACGACAAGGGTCCTCCTACTGGCAAACAGTAGGAATTTCCCCGGTGTCCTGGCCAAATTCCCTCATTCACTAAAAATACCACCAACAGCTTAATCTGGTTCAAGGTCATTTGGTATTCATCTGTATGCCCCTCCACCGGGTTGTGCCTGAAAATAGGCAGGATTTGTCTAGTGCACTTACCCAGTCAACAAAAACTAAATAAATAAACATGCTTATGGGCGACATGGGCAGGGGGGTGCCATAGTGTGTGTGGGCATGTGGAAAAGAGGTGGTTGCACCCAGTGGGAGTGCCAACATTAGCTCCAGATGGAAAGTGGCACAGAGCGGGGAAGGAGGTAGGGTGACACACAGTGCCAAGGCCCCACATGGGCATGTTGCCCTCCTATTCCATATGACAACTAGGTGTGTGCCCATCCCACCATCCCAGCTCCTCTGCTGTTGCACTGGGTGGGGGACTGCTGGATCCCTCGGCATGTCCGTGGATGTGTCCCACTGCTTTGGCACACATCCACATATGGCAACACCCGATATGTGGTACAGGGACCCTGTTCTTTCTGAATACATCACAGGGTCCTCGACACAGCCGGTGTGTGCTGCAGCACTAGATAGCCACATATTTGCAAGTTCTAGGGTATCTTGGAAAATCCGCCCTAGTGTATAGTGTTTAACATGACCTGAAACTACAGTATAAAACTTCCTGTATTGATATTGCTGTAAAATTTCATGTGTTCCTTTTCTACCAAACACAATACAAATTTAAGGTAAATAAAGAAAATGCTAGTTTCTAAAACTATGAACTATTGTGTGTCCCAATGGAATGTTCCTTCATGCTCTATTTTTCACCAAAGGTATTTCCTGAACTCCAATGAGAAATGTTTATTTTTCTTTTCCTGCTGTTAGGTGTTTTTCGCTGTACTTTTGATTGGATATATTAGCCACAGTACATTTGTGTTCAGAGGAATTTTTTGATTGGGGTTACAGTGCCAGGTCTTTTTCTTGCCAGATTTAGATTATGTAACCTGAGCTCAACATTTTTCTGGCATGTCTTTTTTTGAATTTAGTTCGGAACTACATCCTTGATCTAAAAGCACGAGTCTCATATGGCCTGAGTCATTCAGTGGTGGATAATGTCCACCTACTGTAACAAGAAATATGTGGAACAGTGGCCCAGGAGTAGCATCATTGTACATATGTCTCACAGCACAATGGACTTTCCCCCTGTGTATGATGTGAGGTCATTTCAGTCACCTTCATGACAAAGCCCCCCACACTGCTGTGTGACAGTAGGCCAGTGCAATTCTACAAATATCTTGGCATAACTGACATCAAAATTGTTGAGTGAGTGACATTTCAAGATCTGAAATCTGGGTTCGTTACCAGTGACAATGGCAATGATATCATACAGGCTATTCATGATGGGTGTTTCTACCATGTGCAATGTTTTGCGCACTGCCTAAATTGATTGTGCAGGACTTACTTAAGGCAAACAAAGAAGTTGTTAGCATGTTTGTCATTTCCTGCAGGATAAAGTGACATTTCAGTCATTCCACAAAGGCTAGGCTGCAGCTATGGAAATTCCATTTCAAAAATACTCAGCCAATCTGATCAATCATAATCACTCACCTAACACTCAGTCCATCACCTCTTATTGCATGTAGCAGAGTGCATTAAGTGCACTGCACTGAAATTATAAACTCACAAAGGCATCTTTCACTGCAAGTTCTATAGTTTTACTGCCTTCCACCCAACAATAATGGTGCTCCCATACCAGTACCATCAAATTGAGGGTGCTTCTATATCTACTTTAAAATTTTAATACCTCAAATTCTGACATTGAGGATGGGATTTAGGAAAGCATTGACAAAGATCCTAAATCATGAGTATTAGGATTCCATGTCGGTATCAGATTCCAAAGTCAAATATCCAAATCAGAATCTCAGATTTCCTTATGTAAGAAATAAGACACAAAAGGTGTGCAATGGATATTTCTAATGCATGACAAAAGGTGTAAGCCTTAAGCCTTTGACCGTGCATTAGAACTGTTTAATCCACACCCTGGAGTGTATTATTGACTTATAAAATTTGCTATTTTACATACATGTACAAATTAAAATTAGTAGGTTCAAATAATAAAAAAGTACAATTTGGGGTGAATTTTACATAAAATATTTCCTTTACCTGCATCGAGATTGATTTTTTCTTTAGGACATTTGTTGTGGTTGCCCACCATAGTTGTATTTTTCTTTTTGTAGGGTGTGCTACTACTGTCTTGAACCTACCCCCACACACACACACAAGTCATTAGCATGCACTGCACATTTTCCTAACAAGCTGAAAAACAATCTTGACATTTGGGTAAAAGCAGGCTGTTTTCCTTGGTAGTTGAGGTATTTGTGGAAGTGGAAGGCTTTAATCTCTTTGGCTTTTCCAGTATGAAACTCATGCTGCTGGTTGCTTGCTTTGGAGCTGTCATAGAGTGCACAAGATGAGAGTGAAAGAGGGTGCAGGTGTGACAGGTAAGCACATTATTGCCATTAACTTCATGAAAGCAGTTCCAACATTTTGTCAGAATCTGAGTTTTGCTGTCTGAGATCAGCATAGTTGAAATCAATACTGATGAGGTAAGCACAGTATGGGAGACACGACAATACACTCCCAACAATTTGCTCAGCAAAATATGCTCCCGACAGTTTATCCCAATGACAATTCGTTCCTTGCATACCCGCTCCTGTTAAATTCACTCCCAAATAAATGATGCCCCAACACAGTGCCCCAATACAGCCATATACACTTGCATAAAATACATTGGCAATTTCAATATGTAGTGTACTTTGCCTTACCTTCATCCAAACAGCTGGCAGTGACGCTGTAGAGTGCAATGTAGTTTATGTAATCCATGTCATCAAAAGTTATTAATTAATAAAATAATTGAAAACTAAGGAACCAGGAAATAGTAGATGCATCAGTGGTTTTATTAAACACTGTACATTGACTGCTGCAGATTAACCAATTACAGTGTTTTATGAGGTTACCACTACAGTTTTGTCTGAGCGAAATCTGACTGAAATGCTTTGAGAATCTGTACAATGACTTTTCTGAAACTAGAGCCTCACATAAAATGGAAAACACATTTTTAAAGGAACTTCTAGCTAGAAGAAAATGTATCAATCATATTTTTGCATATTTTGTTTTCATTAACATTTCTGGTGTAGAGTGCTGTGTAGTTTATGTAATCCGTGTCATGATAAGTTATTAAAAACGTCCAAATGTTTATTAAAGCAATAATTAAAATAATTAAAACTAAGAACCAGAAATAATAGATGTATAATTACATTATTATTGCTGGGAACTTTAAAAGCATAAGCAGATGTGCTTTAAAAGTGACTTTAAATTTATACATCACTGGTTTTATTAAACACCGTGCATTGACTGCTGCAATTACAGTGCTTCTGTAAGCTAATTGCTTTGGCTGTCTATAATTCATGTTCAGGGCATTTCTCAGTGGTTATGGGAATGAGTTTGAGTGGGAGCGAGTTTGAATGGGGATGAATTTTACAGGGCGAGGTTGGGAGTGACTTTGTAGGGAAGCGGTGTGAGGCAGTTGTCATGTACCCACACAGTATGTATAAATATCAGACAGCAGGGTTTATCACACTCTGGTGAGGTAAGCAGAGTCTGATAAATGTCAGTTAGCTGCATTTGGGGAATGAGTGATATGTGTTTTATTCTATGTAGTATCAGCTCACCTCTATTGCCTATATATATTTATACAATAGGAGTGAGTTGTAAATGTTTCAAATAAAACAATGTATTCCACCAGAGTGAGAATAAATGGTGATGGATTTATTTTCACTGTGGTGATGTCATCAATCAAAAAACAGCAGAAAAGACACTCCTATTATATAAATCGGATACATGATGTGCACTCATGTGATATGGAAAATATTTTCATTCCTGGGAGAGTGCCTCAGAAAAGCACTAGCAAACAGGCTAGAAGGAGGTGTGGATCAACAATGGGAATCATCAAAACTGCCATCACAGAGGCAACAAGCCTTTGCGTGAAGCAAATAAACAAATCAAAATGAAAGAAAAAGCCACTATGGTTCTCAAAAGAGGTGGCTGTGAAGTCAGGAAGAAAAGATAGCATTCCGGAAGTATAAGGAAACACAGAAGGAGCAGGACAGAGAGCTGTACCAGCTAAGGCAGAAGGAAGCAGGAGGGAAGTCAGAATAGCAAAGGCCCAAACTGAGGAAAAGATAGCCAACTCAGTTAAAAGGGATAAAACCTTTTATAGGTACATCAGAGCGAGAAAGACAAAGGGAGGGATTGTGAGGCTGAATAGAATGAACGTTGGGTGGGCAGAGGGGACAGTGAAAAGCAGGGATACTGAACGAATATTTCTGCTCAGTATTCACAAAGAGGAGGAAGTGCCTAATCCAATTAACAGAAGCACTCTTGATAGGGGGTTGATCCCAGTCCTTTCACAGAAGAAAGGGTTCTGCAAGAACTCCTAAAACTGAAGGTGGACAAAGCAATGGGTCCTGATGGAATTCACCCCAGAATTCTAAAAGAATTAAGGGAGGAACTAGTGAAACCACTGGCTACTCTTTTAATAAATCATGGGAGGATGGTGTGGTACCCGAGGACTGGAGGAAGGCAGATGTGATTCCCTTAACAAAAGTGGGACCAAGACAGAGGCAGGAAACTACAGACCTGTCAGTCTGACCTCTGTGGTAGGGAAAGTGATGGAGTCACTTCTGAAGGAAAGAATAGTTGAGTACCTAGAGGCCAGTGGAGCACAGGACCCAAGGCAGCATGGGTTCACAGAGGGAAGGTCATGTCAAATGAATCTAATAGATTTCTTTGACTGGGTGACCAAAGTAGTAGACCAGGGAGGGGCTGTGGACATGGCCTACCTAGACTTTAGCAAGGCATTTGACACAGTCCCACACAAAAAATTAATAGTCAAATTAACCAGCCTGGGAGTGGGTCCCAGGGTGGTAGCCTGGTAAAACATTGCCTGCACAACAGGACACAGAAGGTAATTGTAAATGAGTCCACTCTGAAGAAAGAGGGGTTACTAGTGGGGTACCGCAGGGTTCAGTATTGGGTCAGTCCTTTTAATGTCTTCATCAGTGACATTGCAGAGGGACTGGAAGGAAAAGTATGCCTTTTGTAGATGACACAAAGATTTGCAACAGGGTTGATACACAAGGAGGCGTGGAAAGGATGAAAAGGGACTTGGCAAGGTTGGAGGAGTGGTCAAAAGTATGGCAGCTAGGATTCAATGCAAAGAAGTGCAAAATAATGCAGCTGGGAAACAAGAACCCGGGGAAGAATACACAATGGGTGGGAGGTAGTAACAACAACAAAAAGGAAAGGGACCGGGGTAATCATATCAGATGACCTTATGGTTGCAAGCAATGTGAGAAGGCAGTAGGGAGGGCTGGGGTATACTGGGATGTATGGGAGAGGCATCAGCAGCAGAAAACAGGAAGTTGTTATCTCTCTGTACAGACAGTTGGTGAGACCCCATCTGGAGTACTGTGTCCAGTTCTGGAGACCCCATCTCGCAAGGACATAGACAGGATAGAGGTAGTCCAGAGGAGGCAACTAAAATGGTGCAGGGTCTGCAAGAGAAGCTGTATGAGGAGAAACTAAAGGAGCTTAATATGTATACCCTTGAGGAAAGAAGGGAGAGGGGGACATGATAGAAACTTTAAGTACCTCAGTGGAATCAACAAAGTCCAAGAGGGTAGCATCTTTCAGAAAAAGAGACTTGCAAGAACAAGGGGCACAATTAAAAGATGAAGGAGGGCGGTTCAGGGGCAATGTGAGGAAGTATTATTTCACAGAGAAGGTAGTGGATGGATGGAACAGCCTTCCTGAGGAGGTTGTGGGGTCTAAAACTGTGGGAGAATTCAAGAATGCATGGGACAGACATAAGGCAATTCTTGTGGGGTAGGAAGAAATAGGCTGTTGGTTAACTAGAATCTGCGGCCTATCCTGAGGTAGGAAATGTGGGCAGACTAGATGGGCCTAGTGGTCCTTATCTGCGTCAAAGTCTATGTTTCTATGTTTCCTGCACAGTAACCTCTGGATACTCACGAATGGCTTCACAACTCATGAATATTCAGAGGTCACTCTAAAGGAGTGAAAATATTTTCCATATCACACTCATACCCATCATCTATCCCATGTATGTATGTGTATGTATATATATATATATATATATATATATATATATATATATATATATATTTCATTGCAAAAACTCCATTAATGCATCAGTTAGGGATGACAACTAGCGACAAAAAGTATGGAAATGTGATGTTAGGGTTACACCTACCACCCACCGCACCTCCACTCACTAACAGATGTTGGGTGTGCCATGGGGTCATCAGGCCCAACTCTCTCTCCATTCCATGTGTAAACCAGCTGACATTCTACAGCATAGGAGAATGGGGTGAGCATTAGGCCTGACAACCCCATGGTACACCCCAACATCTGTTGGTGAGTGTTCAGTTCAGTTCAGTTAAAGTTTATTGTTGACAAACACAATGTTGTCTTTACAACTTCAAATTACAAAATTTTTCACATTTACCAGATTATTTATTATAACAATTTTAAAAACACATTAAGTTAATCATATATAAATCCATCGCCCTTCTCATATATTAATATACAATAAACAAATTAATCATATATAAGACCTGTTTTTCATAATCATATTCACACTGTTCATATCTCATCTTTACTTACATGTAAGTTTTTATTTTCCATTATTTTACAAAATTTGGCTACCCTTTCTATTATATTACATTTTTTGGATTTAAGTAGGTAGTTAAATTGATATTTTGGTTCCATGTCCACTGAAGCTAATATTTCTCCCATTAAAATCCTTCTTTCACTGTTATTTAATATATCTATTTATGATGTAATATACTTACAAGCATACAAGAAAAATCGGTAATACCCTTGCACCTCCAATGTTAATAGTATTAACATTGGTGACAATACTATTAACATTGATTGACAATAAATGTTAATAGTATTGTCAATCAATATTAATACTATCATTCACTTTTGAACAATAGCATTACCACTGGTACCAAACAGCCAAGCACCCCAAAAATGCCTTCTGCCCCCACAGCATCTAAAACTTGTCTCCTGATTGGCCGCTTTCATGAGTGGGTGGGCAGAACATTATAGAAACATGGCAGCTCACTTTTCTCTTAGCGAGACCGTATGTCTCAGCATTTCTTTGTTTTTCCCACCTCCTCTCACAAAAAAGAAATGGGAGAGCAGCCAAAAGAAGAAAAAGGTAGGACTACCTTCCAGTTGTTCTTATACAAGCGAGACCAGAAGGGGAGGTGGGCGGGGTGGAGCACAGCGAGCTGGGGTGAGAGCAGCAACAACACTTCAAAATAAGAAAATGCTAAATCGCATCCATATATTAAAAAAAAATAAAAAATAGGTGCTGGTGCATTACCAGCGGTGATATCATCTTGCGGTTCCAGACACAAGAACCTCTCGAGCTTTGCTCTCGAGGTTTCTGTGTCCAGAACCTCTCGATGGTATTACTTGCAGGTAATACACTGGGACCTATTCATTATTCTATTTATAATGGGCATAATAATAATAGGTGAATTGAAGTGTCTTTACCCAATTTGTAAGCACACTGATCATTATCTGTCTTATTATACAAACTTCTTAGTACGTGACTATCCAAAAACCCTAAGTGAACTTTAGTGACTACTTTTCTTAATTGTTTTTAAGATTATACAGATAATATTGAATTCCCAACTGTGTATTACTATTATTCTGAACTAACCAATAGCTAAATTTAAAATTATTTGCCATACTTCTTTATTTTGTATATAGATGTCCTGTATTCTTATCTTAATTTCTCCTTGATATCCTTAACTTCAGTTATTTGACTATGTGTTATTAGTTGCAATTGTCCATATGGTCTAATTATCTCTTCCAATGTGTACATACTTGGGTACTTAAAACCCATGTTTTCAAAGTGTATTGCTTCCTCTAAGCACATCCTTGGAAGCCTATTGTCAGACATGTATATTTTAATCCAATACGTAACCAGTCTTTGTTCAATGATGCAACTTATAGGCAATTGACCTATCTCTAATCTTGTCAATATAGTGAGTCCCAACAATTTCTTGTAAAAGTATTCACTAAAGCTTTAAGTTTATCAGTGTTCTCACTACCCATATTTCACATCCATATAGGATCTGACTTTTTATTTGGCATTAAATGTCTGAAGAGCCCTTCACAGATTGACCCCATATTTATATACAAATCTTTCCATTAAAGGAACTAGTCTATGTATCTTCTGTTTCATCTGGTTAACATGTTTTTGCCATTTTAAGTTATATGAACATTCAATTCCCAAGTATGTAAAATTATTAACATATTCTAGCTTATAATTATTGCACATTAATTTATGCATTTTGTTTTCCAATACCATGGTTCTATTGAATATCATATACTTTGTTTTCTGATGGTTAGTAACTAGATCTGCATTTTAGCTACTTCACAAAATTTTTTAGAGCGTCCCTTAATGTCTAGATAGCTTGTTGCTATGAGAACAATATCATCTGCATATGCCAGGCAGGGCACCTCCTTGCTCCCACCATTGGCATGTGGCCAAACCCCTCAACTCCTCCAGCACTAAATTCAAAAATATATTAAACAATATTGGTGGTAAAACCCAGTCCTGTCTGTGCCCTATGCTAGATCTAAATTTGGGTGTAATATCTCCTTCTTTATTATATCTTATCATGGTCTGATTATCACTATATAAAGTCTTAATCATATTGAGCACTTCGGATCAATCTTGTAGTATACTGACTCTCTCCATAATGTTTCCCTATTGATCCTATCAAAGGCAGATTTTAAATCTATAAAAACACAAAATAGTTTTTGCTTTTTAATATTAATGTACTTATTTATTAAGAGTGTAAGTACAAAACACTGATCAACTGCAGAGTGTTTTGGTAAGAAACCAGCCAGGAGTGATTGATAATCTTCTCTTCTTAATCCAACCCATTAATCTATCATGCAATATCCCAGTGCATAATTTGTGTGTGGAGTCTAAAAGGCTTATTTGTCTGTATTTACTGGGATTCCCTCTTTCTCCTTCTTATATATAGGTAAATAATATTTTCCCTCCATGTACTCGGATTTGACCAGTTTCTATTATTGCATTATATTATTTATTTATTTATTGAAAGTGTTTCACCAGGAAAGGCACACTGAACAAAAAGATGCTCATCTCACGGTGCGACCTGGGGAAGGGTTACAAGTGGAGGCAGATCAACATACAAACATTGAATATTGAATAGTGCAATACAGAAATGTACAGTTGGGTGGGCTTACATTAGCACATTTTTACAATAGGTGGAGCAGTACAGGATTACATTAGCACATTTTACAATAGGTGAAACAGTACAGGAATCAAACATCATGGACAGGGAATACATATCAAGGAACACTTCAAGGTTAATACATGACTAAGTGCCAATAACAATACTTGGTGCCAGTAGCAGGAATTGAGTTGAGGCGGGATACACCAACTTGACAGTAGGAGCTGGAGGAGAGGATGAGGGGTGAATAAGAGTGGGGAGGGAGGAGGGAGGAAGAAGAGCAGTGCATGGATTGAGAAGCAAAGGTTAATTAGGAGGGAGGGAGGGGGAGGAGAGATTAGGAGGAATTAGAGAGTGGGAGTGAGTGAAGTGCGTGAGGGTAGTGTATAAGCCAGCAATTGGGTGAAGGCGAGCCGCTGGTCAAGCGCAAGGGGAAGGTGGAAGAGAGCTATCGGGTGGGGTCAAGGGCAGTTGCAATTTGGTGCAAGGAAGTTAGTGAGGGCAAAGGATAGGGAGTGCTTGGATGATGAATGATGGATCTGAGCTGGCAGGCAGTTCCAGAGTTTAGGGAAGAAGTAAGAAGGCTGATTGGCCGGTGGTGGTCCTACAGTGAGGGATGACCAGAAGCCTAGCATCTGAAGACCTGAGGGAGTGGGTGGGGTGGGAGGGGAAGATAAGGAGGAAGCGAGGTAGGGAGGGAGGAAGCCGAGCCAGAAATTGGAAGTGAATTTGGCACTATGAATTAGGCGCCGGTTGCTCAGGGATGGCAGGGCCAGTGAGAGTGTAGAGCTCACAGTGATGTGATCGGGGAGCATCGAGGCTAAGTAGCAGAAAGCATTAAAGAGAGGGTCAAGTCTGGTTAGGGTGGTCTCAAGTGTGTGGAGCTGCAAACGACGGCCGCAGTAGTCAAAGGAGGTTACCAAAAGGACCAGATTCCTTGCTTCTGTATCATTCAATATGATACCATCAGGGATACCATCTGGTCCAGGAACCTTATGCCTTTTGCTAATTTAATAGCATTAAGAATTTCAGTGGGTATTATTAAGTTTTAAAGGAGACCCATTTAATTGGTTCATATATAAATTCTTCTACTTTAGGAGCATGGAACAGTTTCTTATAAAAAATGTCCAATGTATTTTGTTCTATGACATTTTCTAAAGTATCTGGTATACCATACCATACACCAGAATTTTCTATTATCTCTTGCCCATGCTGCTTGTTTGAATTTTTCCATATTTTCCTATATTGTTTTTTTTTTGTTTCTAATAACTTTTATACTGTTTTCTTGTTTTATTTCATTTGTATTTATTAATCCTTGTAGTATATTGTTGGGTACATTTAAATCATTTATTAATTTCCTTTTTCTGTTTTTCACTCATCATCATACCATTTACTGCCACTTTTATCCTTATTGATAGAAATCTTAAGGAGTTGTGGTGCAGTATGTTTAACTATGGCATCATAAGCCTTAATACAATCTTCTGGGGTTTTCTCTTGGTATAATTCAGTTAAATCATCCCTGATTCTATAATACTGCAATAATTCTTTAAATTTTGACCTTTCAGCAGGTCCCATTGGATACTTTTTAATTCTAACCACTGTTTTCTTGTTATTATATTTTATACTCGATCCTAAAGTTGATTAAAATTTCTAGTGGATAATGTTCACTGTCAGCTCGAGTCCCTATTTTCATATCTAATATTGCTCCTATTGTATTTAATAATACCCAACAACGGTCTATAGTTGATGCACCTCTTGGTCCTAGATATGTATAAGTTCCTTGATAATTTTCTTTTGTTCTACCATTCAATATTAGAAAATTATTATCCTTCATTAATTTCACTAGTTCTCTCCTATTTTACATTCTTTTATATCTTTAGTTTTTCTTTTCAGAGCTAAGTTATTGAGATCCAGGGCTATACATGCCTCTATTATTTCTAAAGTGTGATCCAGGCACTGCCCCACCCTGGCATTCAAATCTCCCATAAAGGTAATTTCTGCTTCGGCTCTCTGTTTAAACATTTCTGGATTTTAAGATTTAATTTTCAAACTTCATCATCTTCGTACTTAGATCCTATTGGTGGAAAGTAAACATTTATAATCACAATTTTCCTTTTCCTCATTAAAATACAAACTATTAGAATATGTTCTGTGTCACTCTCAATCTCCTCATAGTCTACTTTTCTGATATTTTCCCCATATTATTAAACCTCTTGATAATCTACCAAATGTTTTAAGGCTCCTAGCTTTTTGAAAAATGTCTTATATGCATTTATATTACCTCCTCCTCCTTATTCCATGTTTCTTGAATAAAAATGATATTGTGTTGTGTATATATATAATACATGAGGATCTGCCATTTTTCACCTGTTCCTACAACATTCCAAGATAATATCCTAGCATCTGTTGATCTCAGTACTTGACTTTTTGATTATTGTTCTCTTGTTCTCTGCCAATTGTCAATTTCCATCATAATCTTGTAGTGCTTGGAATCTGTTACTCATGTTTATTAAGTTTAACCACTGATCATCATTCTGCTCCCTCCATTTGTTTTACATTACTTCACTTTTCCCTTTAGATATATATATCTACATGATCAAGTTTTTCAGTCTTGGCCAGAATGTAGTTATAGTCAGCTACATTTTTACCCAGACAGTTAGCTGTTCATCTCTTTCCCATCTTTTGACTTTTATAATCCTCTTGTTAAATTTGTTGTCTCTTAATAAATTCTGCAACAGTTCATTTACCTTAAGTCAAATGTTATATTTTGACTCATTTACAGAATTTCCTAATCCAAAAATTGAAATCATGTAGTCATTGTCCTTACTTTTTACCATTTGTCTGGATTTATTATATTCTGGGAAGACTGTTCTAATTCCAGTTCGCTATTTCAAATCCCAAATCCTCATTTTTATCTTTGATTTTCAGTGCTTTAGCTCATAGTATTGATCAGATAACAACAGGACCAATTCTTCATCCACCAGTGTTCTTATAATACTCATACTATTTATATGCTTATACATTCCTCCTTCTCCATTACCTACTGACCTT
The DNA here is from genome assembly GCA_016271365.2 of Neoceratodus forsteri. NCBI lineage: Eukaryota > Metazoa > Chordata > Ceratodontiformes > Ceratodontidae > Neoceratodus > Neoceratodus forsteri. The sequence continues at coordinate 426,224,014 of CM057451.1, forward strand.
AATAAATGTTTCAAGTTAATATTTAGTTATGTCTCTGTTTCTTCTGGCATTTGTATTTTAAAAATCGGGAGGACAAAATCTGTCTCAATAGTTCTTGCCAGAAAGTCTTTAAGTGTGTTATTTGTCACATTTATTTCCTCATTTTTTATTCAGTTTTCCAATGAGATCTTTAGTTTCCATACTTTCTTCTATATTACCTTTGCCTTCTTTTAGAACCACTTTTTTCATTTTAAGTTTATCATTCTTCTTTTATTTTTACTTTTACTTTTGATAACTTTTTGTTAGATTTTCCTTTACTTATTGGTTTAGTTGTTACGTTTGTTACCCCTTTCTTTTGTTAGTTTTTCACCACTTTTCACCTCTGTGATTCATTAATTCTACTTCTTTTTCCAATGTTACATCTATCAGGTCTTGAGCTCTTCTACAATTGCTGTTATCCTTACACTTATTTTCTTCTTCTCTCCTTTAGTTTCTATGTTTTTTTTTATTTGCTTCTCATTTGTTTTATTTTTAGAATTCACTTCATTTCCCTTATTTTTGTTACCTTCCTTTTCCACAGATCTCAGAATTCCCTGCTTTAAGTTCTTCAAGGATAGAGTCAGGCTCTTCATAATACTATGCAACATCACCGACTCAGAGTCTGGTTCCATTTCTCCCTGGTCCCTTGATTTAGTTGAGATGGGTGTGATGTGTTAATCCTATCTCTCCTATCTCTCCATTCTCAGATTTAAAGTTACTTAGTTCAATTTCCAGGTTTGTATCCCCAAGTCACTGCTTGTTAAGGTCAGTTCTTGTTCTGATTTAAAGGAATAATTCCGGCACAATGTGTCATAAATACCATCTATTCTTCTTTTATTGTCAATACAGATTCCTTTTATGAAGGATAAATCTTGTTTGACTGTAGTTAACTGTTCAAAAATTAGTCCATTAGCTGTTTGAGGGTTTCTTATGGCTCTAGCACATTCCCTAGTTATTGACCCAATAGTTAAGGAATTATTAAGCTCTGGGCTCGTAGATAAGGTTTCATTATCTCTAGACCAGAATTCTTCACTCTGATCTATTTCCTGGTCTAGATTTTTTATCAGATTGCTCATTGGCTTGTTTTATCCATATTATATGAGTCGTTAAGTTCTTGTTTTAAAAAGTTTAGTTCTTGCATTTTTTTCCTGTCCTCTGATTAGTTTGAATAGTTTCCTGATACTTGCTATTGTCCTTGTAACTTCATTATTAGCTACATTTATTAAATCTGTGTTGTGGGTTACTGAATGTCCCCCTTTCCTCAATACTGAACACATGTGGGTTATCACATTCCATCTATCCACTCTGATCTAATTTTGTCCCTGTTTCTCTAATAGAAGGCTGCTTCATCTTTATTCCTGAATTTATATTTCTCTCCTTCCCACTACTCCTCCATGCAACCTTACTATAGGTTCCAAGTCACGGAACTTAATTCATTCCTTTTCTCATTGACAGTAGTAATCTCTTTACTACTGTTTTTGATTGTACATTTCATTTTGTTAGCATTCAGTTTATAGGGTTATTCCCCATAAGATCTTTACCACTCCTCATTGGTACTATATACTTCTTAGAAATATTAAATGTGTTATTAGTTCACTATTTCACTCAATTCTCAGTTTTAAATTAACAAGTGTCAATTAACCATCTAAATGAAAGTTATGCTGTCACAATCTAAAAATTATCTTTTACAAATAAGTAAATGGCAAATATCAAGGTTGCACAAGTTATAAAAGATAAATTAGGCCAAACAATGGCTTAATAAGACCTTTATACAGTCTCAAAGTTTTAGGTGGTCTCATGCAGTTCAAAAAAATCTGAGAGTATAATCCATCCAGAATGTTATTACAAGTTAAGGAAAAGAAAAAATGTTACTGAGGTTTTCCCGGTGCATCCAGTTCTCTTGTTTCTCAAACCTTCAGCAGGCCTTAGTTTTCACAAAACACTAGTCCACTCTTTCAAGTCCAAGTGCAAAATGATCCTACTGCATGTAACCAAAGATGGCTTTCTGGTTCTTAACAATGTGCAGATGTTCAGTCCAAATGAAATACGGCCTTTAATTGAATCAACAGACTTCAGATTCCTAGCTTGCCATCATTGGTGAATTTACAAATCAGCAAATCAATCAAGAAAGAAAAAAATGCTGAGTAGTACTGGCAAAATATTAACTAAAGGTAAAAGACACTTTCTACAAAATGCTGAAAAATACATAACAAAATATACCAGTATGGTTAACATTTTTTAAATATCCCAATATATAAAATGTAGCAAATATTATTGGTAATATTAAGCTTCCAATGGTAGTCAAGACCTATTAAAGTTGTTAACACATTTAAACTTCTCTAAGTTATGGCAAAAAAGAAGAAAGGAAACATCACTTACAGAGTCTCTTCACTCATTTTCCACTGCTCTATAATGCTTTACATTCTAATATCCTCTGTCACTTAGGTTGATTTACTCTGTTCCAAGAGTCAGTATTCTCACTGACTCCACAAAGACTCCACAAAGCTTCTTAAATGAAGCCAAGCCAGAAATGTAAAACACTCATAAGTAACCAATAATGGATGGTCTCTTGAAGCTACTTTGTTAATTTAAGCTAGTTTAAGCAATAGCAGTGACAGCCAATCAAAAACCAACAGTGGAGGGTGGGGGATTTGGGTGGGGTGGTAGGGGTGTAACCCTAATATCACATTTCCATAATTTTGTCAATGTACTATCAACCCTATCTGTTGCATTAACTGAGTTTTGCGTTGAATTTCCCTTCTTTTGAGAAAGTGTAATGTAACTGGTAACTGGTATATGTTAGTGGGAACGCTGGCAATATGGGCCCTGCACTCCCTTCACACTGCCCATTTTTTGCTTAATGGTATGAGTATGTGGGAGCATGGGCCCACTTATACATAAGTGCGGAGCCATACAGCAGTGGCATAGAACTCCAAATTAACCCTTGTAACACATTGTTGGCAATATCTCCGTAACCGTAGTAAGTAGGAAAACAATTCCACTGCAGGTGTAATCTATGACTTCAAAACCTCCTTGTTAGCTGCAGATAGTGAAAATCCATTTCTCAAATTGATTTTGAAATATGGGTGCAAAAGTCACCATGCATGCCTCAATGTTAGCCTATAGCAAATTGCTCAACTTCAGAGCACTGTAACTATGGGCCATTTAATGTTTTGGGACCAAACCACCAAAAGACACATCTAGGTGACCATGGCTTGCCACCTGCAAATTTCAGCTCAAAGCCCAACCATTTTGCTGCAGTGGGATGGCAAAATTTGCTGTTTTGAGCATAGTACTGTCTGAGATTGGAACAGTTTTGCAAAAATTAGGCCGCGACACTTTCATGATTTGTGAAAGTGTGCAAGCTCTATCTCACAACGTGTGATACTACTGGGGCTTGGATTTTTAAAAGGCATTTCTTGGGGGATCCCCAAAAGATAGGACTATAAGCTTCAGGACCCGACTAGGTAAACACAACAGTCAGTGTTTACCTAGGGGTCCCAAATTAAACACCAGTCATTTTCTCTCTCGCCAACTGAAAACAAGATGGCCACCACACAAAAGTGAAAGGTCCATCTGCAACAGTAAAATGTAGTGGCGGCAACTTTCAAGAGACACATGTATTTTTTCCTTTGACTATAATGGAAATTTGTTTTTAAATAACTTTTGAACGGTTTAATATTTTTTCACCAAATCTTGAAAGGCACATCAGTGACCCAGACTGCATCTTCCCTGAAGATTTCAGACAAAAACAGACAAACTGTTTGGACTGTAGCCACGAGCAAAAACATGCAAAACCCTTGTTTTTTCTTGCATTTTGCCGCTCCACAGTTCTGCAACTGCTTATTTGACCACAACACAACTTGTTAGATACAGAGATCTGTGGTACCAGACGTGCATGTAAAATTTCAGGCAAATATAGTTATTGCAAGTGGCAAAGTTATTAAAGTGCAAAATTTGGGATTTAACATAGAGTGGCATACAACCCAAACTATACTGGCACTACCATGCCAGTATAATATATATATATATACTGGCACAGTAGCATCAGTATAGTTAGGGTTGATGAGGTTCTTTAACGTTAAAGGGCAATTTGTGGAGGTGAATAACTTTGCAATGGTTCAGCTGATTTGCATGAACATTGATATGCCTAATGGCCACGTGTAGGTCTCTGTATCTAGTAAATTTAATTTTAATAAATTCTTTAGTTTCTGAGATACAGACTGTTAAAAATACAGAAGGTTTGGATGTTTTAGACACTTTTTGCTCACCTTTATCTCCAAAGCTGTTTTAAGTGGAGCTTTTAAATTTTCAGGATAGAAAGCTGTTGCCTTGCAGAAGTGACTTTTAAAGGTTTGTTGGAAAAATATTACTGCTTTTTAAAGTTGTGAAATATTTTATTTCCCACTTTTCCTATGGGAAAAAATAAATGTCCTGCATGACATATGATGGTATGTCACATCCTATGTTTGACATATCGTGGTATGTCGTGATTCTATGTTTAACATATCATGGTATGTCACATCCTAAGTTGGATATGGGTTTTAAGTGGAGCTTTGAAATTTTCAGGAGACAAAGCTGCTGCCTTACAGAAGTGTCTTTGAAGGTTTGGTGAAAATTTTTGCTGCTTTGTAAAGTTGTGATGTTGCATCCTTTGTTCAACATATCATGGTATGTTGCATCCTACATTCAAAATATCATGGTATGTCACATCCTACATTCAACATATCATGGTATGTCACATCCTATGTCTGTTGTGGGTTTTAAGTGGAGGTTTGACATTTTCAGGACAGAAAGCTGTTGCCTTACAGAACTGCCTTTTGAAGGTTTGGAGAACAAATATTACTACTTTGTACAGCTGTGATGTCACATCCTGTGTTTGACACTTCATGGTATGTCACATCATCGTTCGACATATCATGGTATGTCACATCTATGTTTGACATATCATGGTATGTCACGTCTATGTTTGATGTGAGTTTAAGTGGAGCTTTGAAATTTTCAGGAGAGAAGCTGTTGCCTTACAGAAGTGGCTTTGAAGGTTTGGTGAAAAATATTACTGCTTTGTAAAGTTGTGATGTTGTATCCTTTGTTCGACATATCATGGTATGTTGCATCCTATATTCAAAATATCATGGTATGTCACATCCTACATTCAACATATCATGGTATGTCACATCCTATGTTTGCTGTGGGTTTTAAGTGGAGCTTTGAAATTTTCAGGACAGAAAGCTGTTGCCTTACAGAATGCCCTTTTGAAGGTTTGGTGAAAAATATTACTGCTTTGTAAAGCTGTGATGTTGCATCCTATTTTGACATATCATGGTATGTTGCATCCTACGTTTGACATAACATGGTACTATATATACGCATCCTATATTTGATGTGGGTTTATACATCACAAACAATAAGGAGAGTGTTTTTCGATATCTCTTCATGTGTCACACACATCCTCCCCAATATTTCCATGGTGGTATACTGACACATATATATCCAGCCCCCCAGAGATCCAACTAAAAGTGTCTTTTAAATGTAGACATGAGTGGGACATATAATCGCACATCAATGTTACAATAATAGGTTCTGTAATTGAAGACATCCTGACCTTTTGAAGTTAAATGTCTGTGATGGGTTGATAAATCCCTTATACTGCCTCCCTCTGAGCAGTCCCACCCACCACCCTTGTACCCTGGTCCCCTCTGGCACAAAATAAATCCCTCTTGCTTCCTCCCTCTGTGCATTCCCACCCACCACCCATGTGCCCCCATGCCCTTTGACATAAAATAAATCCCTCCCACTGGCTCCTTCTGTGCAGTTGCACATGCCACACTCATAACCCGGTCCCCTTTGCCACAAAATCAATCCCTACTGCTGCCTTCCTCTGTGCAGTCCCACCCACCACCACCCTCGTACCCCAGTCCCTGGTGTACTGAAGTCAAAGGCTTGCCCCTGCCCCACCCACAGCACTGTAAATCCCTGTAAAAAGAAAATTATTCCCCAACATCTTTCTTTTCTTTTGTTAACCTGCAAACAAGAAAACAGTCCCTTGTTGTGGCCCCTGTCCCCCGCCCATCCTAACAATCCCTTTGTCACACCTGCCTTACCCACCCCTTACCCAATACACCTCGGAGGTCAGCAGCTGGATCGAGCATCCTGGGGTCTCCTATCCTTCTTCAGGGTGAGGCAGAAGAGTGTTTGGTGCTTTATGGATCCCTGGCATAGGCTGTTTTTTTCAACACCTGACGCATGTGATGTGGCAGAAGGGCCCTGTGACATTGTGTGTGTCAAACAGTCCTCCCGATCCCGATGAAAAAATGTATTTTTCAAAATGGAAACTCACTCACAGATTATGGAGGAGCCTGAGGAGGAGAGAAGTGGCTCAGTGGTGGGGTACAGAGCAGAGTGGTACTGAGCAGGGGCTGGGTTGGTTTGTGCTCAGTTCATAAGAAGTGAGGAAATTAAACCAGCCTGGTAGCACAGAGGGCTGAAGCACTGAACATCTCACCTCACGGCATGCTGGTGACCCTGGTTCAAGAGCAAGCCTGGGTCATTAGAGGTCGGCACAAGGGGGCAGAGCTGGATGGAGCAGCTGACAGGCAGCTCTTCTCTCTGGGGAGGAATAGTATCCCATGCTCATGGCTGCCCCTGGTGGAGGCCAATGGGCTGCACAAGCAGGTGCTGGTGATAGGCAAATGGGGCGGGTGGAAGAGGGTTGTTATCAGGTTGCAAGGCACATGCATGCCTCCACACATGCAACCTTCTCCTGGGGCCCTCTTGGTAAAAACGGGAGAAAATGGAGGAACAAGCCAGCTGCAGGATGGAGACCAACTCTCTGCAGGCACCACTCCCGGACCAGGTGTAAGGTAAGCCCTGGTAATTCTGGGGACAGAGCTGGGAAGCCAGTCAGATAGGACCGTTCAGTGAGGAGCATAAATAAAAGTACAAAAAAAAAAAAAGTGAGAAAATTAAATGCAAAAACTATGTTAATGCACTAGTTAGGGTTCATATCATGCCTTTCAAAGTATGGAAATGTGGCGTTAGGGTTTCCAACCTAACATCCCACATCACCCTCCCCACCCAACCATACCACCTCATCCCACCCCACACCAACAGGCATCGGGTGTGCTCTCAGTTATCAGACCCAACACTCACCCCACTCCATACTACATAACCTGAGCTGGACTCTAACACTCACCCTATTCAATAACTACATAACCTGAGATGGACATAGAATAGGAGAATGTGGTGAGTGTTAGGGTCCATCTCAAGTTATGTAGTTATGGAATGGGGTGGACATTAGGTCCAACAACTAAGGCACACCCCAATGCCTTGTCTATACTGTACCACCTCAGCTTCCTTACAAATGTGGAATGTGGTGAGAGTTAAGGCCAGTAACTCCAAGGCACACGCCGATGCCTGTTGGTGTGGAGGGTGGGGTGGGAGGTATGGTTGGTAACCCTAACATCAAATTTGAAAACTTTTGTAGCTGTAATGACAACCCTAACTGATGCATTAACAATTTTTTGTGAATATATATATATATATATATATATATATATATATAGTGCTGTAAGGAAGGAATAGAAAACTACATTTTAATGTTACTCGCCTCTTTTATTTGTGTAATTGTGACCTATTTGCCATTTATCCTTATTCTGTATCTGGAGAGAGAATGAGGTTTTGTTGGGGGTTGTGTATGCAGAGAGAGAGAGAGAGGCGGAAGCGAAGAGAAGTTGTCTATGCGCTTCAGTAAGCAGCCGTACAAGTGATCAGCTGCACTTTTACTGCCCACTGCCATTTCTAACAGAATCTGTGAGCTAGGTAGTAGTAGTAGTTAAACCTTTATTTTTATACAGGATAGTAGATGGTCAATTTTCACATCATTAGGACAAGTCCTACTTTCAAGATGGTCCTGTTATTTAAAAACATTGCTACTTATACGTAAAAATTACAAATAGTGTTGGACAGTTAACATAATATACAATACCAATATCGTCATAACAAAATCACATAACATCATTCCCATGATAAACAAACAACAAATATTTAATTATATAATTAAATCCTACAGTCCAGAAATATAAAAGTACCCTGAACAGACAAAGATTTTATCCAAAACACTCACATATTATATTTAATTCAGCCTTTAAAGTAGATGAAAACACTTTAATGCTTTCATACTGTTTTCCTGTAATTAATTTTAAAGAACTCCATAATCTTTTCATGATTATAGGAATCGCATGTAACTATACTTATTCTTAAGTTTAGGGAACTCAAAACTTCTAGTGCTCGAACTTCTCATGTTATAAATATATGATTTTTTGTCCAATTTTCATAAAGATACGTTGGGTGATTTGTATTTACAACTTTATATATCTGTTGTGCCCAAAAAGTTTCCTTTTGCTTTCCTGAGTCTACCAACCCAATTCCTCATATAATTTACAATGATGTTCATGATAATCCTTTTTAATACAAAACAGGCCAAACGGTTATACATTACATCAATTTTTGACAACAAACCATTTGTAGCTTGGCCATACACATAGCTACCATACTCTAACACAGGGAGAATAAGTTGATTTATTATAGTCTCCCTCATTACTCTATTTATACAAAAACTAGACCGCCTGAATGCCTCCAGTTTTTATTTATCTTTGATAATGTATTGGTTATATGAAAATCAAATTTTAACTGATTATCAAACCATATCCCAAGATATTTGTATTCCAAAACTTGAGCCAAAATTTCATTTTGTAATGTTTTAATTTGGATTTGTTTGTTTCTTTTATTCAAATCTTTCCCTCTTTCTGAAATATCATAATTTTTTTTTACTATTAACTATTAACCCCAAGTCAGATAGCCACGCAGAGCCTAGTAAAATCTTCTGCAGGTGCACTTCCATGAACTCTGGGGTCTTACCACCGAGATCAGTATAGTGTCATCTGCATATAAACAAACACTAGAGTTTTTAACATTATCAACTAACTGATTTATGTATATAAGAAAAGGGTTGGCCCTAAATCGAGCCCTAGGGCACTCCTTGCTTTACCATAACTCTGTCTGAAAGGATACCATCAATGTACACTTGTTGGGTTCTGTTTCTCAGATAAGACTTAAACCAATTTAATGATTTATCCCCCATGCCTATTTCTTCTAAACGTTTCCCCAACAAATCATGGGCCACAATGTCAAAGGCCTTGGATAAATCCACAACACAGCGCCCACGGACAGGGCATCCTCTAATTTAGAGGCAACAATATCTACCATGTCTGTGAGTGCAGTGTATGGGTATGACAATTAAAAAAAAAAACATGAATGCAATAAACGTATTTTGCTTCTGCAAGTACATTCAGGGACGGCTCACAGATCATGTTAGATATAGCAGTGGCAGTCAAAAGTGTAGCTGATCACTCAGTAAGGCTGCTAACTCAAGCACAGAAAACATTGGTCTCTCTCTCTCTCTCTCTCTCTGTCTCTCTCTCTGTTTCTCTCTCTCTCTCTCTCCATACACAAAACCTAAAACAAAACCTTGCTCTTTCTCTGGATACAGAATAAGGATATTTATTTATTTATTTATTTATGTCTTTGGTGACCAGGTAGGTGTACTGATCCAGAGGACCATTTTCAGTCACAACCTGGACCATAAGGTTGCAAAAAATAGGTACAAGATACAAACAGTCAATTACAAGATAAATACATGCACCCAACAGCTGGCGGCAAGGGTGGAGAGAGAAACAGTGGTAATGCAATGACAATGTGCACACAGGGTAGACAGGTAATGCTATATCAGTATGTACATAAGCATAGCCAAAATACAGACACTGCAAGACACAAGCAGTAATGGTATACAGGTACATGGTCCAGTTTAAGTGCAAGTGAGAAAAAGCAGTTGCTGTAATAAAATTCAAACAGAAAAACAGTCACAGTTCATTAACATCAAAGGGAAGACAAGGCGGAAGGGGGAAGGGTAGGCTTAGGGGTGGGGGCAGGAAGGAGAGAGGTGGGAAAAGTGGCAGGCTAGTGGGGGCTGGGGAATAAGTGCCATAGAGCATCAGGTGAAAGTCTGAGTGCTATTATAGCATAATAGATTTGTAGACCCTAGTGTTGCTGTACAGAACAGTTACATTTTCCAGCAGTGAGGAGCCATGTCTTCAGGTTATGTTTAAAAGCTAGGTGGGAGGGACACATGAACAGACAGGGAGCTTGTTCCATGGGGAAGGTGCTATGATTGAAAGCTTGGGTTCCATGGTGATGAAGGCATGGGATGTTTCTAGTGGGGGAACTGAGGATGCCCTGAGATTCTTGTGGACCACTCTACCTGTCAAGAGGGGTGAGTAAGAGGACATGTTGGTTTCTAAGGGAGTTGTCCACCAGACAGCCCATCGCATAGTCAAAGTGGATCTTGTAGTGTGAGTCACCAAAGTAACTGGTAGAGTGAGCAGTGGTGAGAGTAGTAAGGGATGAATTGACAGAGTTATATGTCAAGTTTATCCACTTGTGCAGGCTGGTGGAGAGGTGCCAGTAAACTGGGGAGCAGTAGTCAAGGAGAGGAAGTAGGTTGCCATGTACAATGGCCAGGCGTGCTTCAGCAGATAGGTATTGTTTGTGGTGGTATGTGCACCTAGCTTCTATTGGATCCAGCACACCATATGGGTGATATGTTCTGAGAAAGAAAGGAGGGGTCAAGGATAACACCTAGATATTTGAAGGATGTGACAATTTCAAGGGGAGGACCAGCAGGGGTGAGAACTAGGAGGGAGGAGTTGGCTTTGGTGGCTTTGGATATGAAGGGTTTGGAACCAAACAGCATGGATTTAGTCTTTTTTCATTGACTAGGAGCTTGTTTGATAGAAACCAATGATGGGCGGATCGCGCAGTTTGTGTGAGGGTGGATGAGATTGAGTAAATAGATTTGTCGCTATGATAGATGACCAAATTGTTAGTGTAGAGAAGAGCTTTACCGTTGAGGCTGTCATTGGGGAGAGTGTTAATAAACATGGAAAAGAGCAGTGGTCCAAGAATGGAGCCCTGTTGAACGCCAGTGAGTACAGGAAGGGAAGCAGAGAAAGCATTGCCAATGGTAACTGACTGAGTCCTGTTGGATGAATAACTGTGGAACCAAGCAGTAGGTCCTGGGAGCAGCCAAAGTGAAGCAGGGTTGAGTGGAGGAGGTGGTAGTCAATCGGGTCAAATGGATAAATGGCACACTGGTCACTAACACACAAAAGAGGAGAGTAGCAGTTAAATGTCATTTTGCTTCTGCAAATACATGCAGAAATGGGAGGCACTTTCAGCAGTGAAAACACAGTGGGAGAAGATGTACTGCAGGAGCAACAACACAATCAGCAACAAAACAACAGGAATACATTTTTAATGTTCTTTGGCTTTTAAATATGAGATATGTGTACAGCTCACATTTTGAATGAAAACATGCTAAATGTTATTGAATGGCTTTTGGCCTAACAATGGTTTTGTCACTAAGTTAAGAGAAAAATGGTGGTATTTCAAAACTGTGTTTTTTTTTTTGATAGTTCAGTTCTACTTTACAGTACTTATAATGAACACTTAAATTCTCCTCCTTGAAAATCAACATCCAGCCATCTTCCCCACCCTGTCAATGTAACTAACCATTGATGCTTTACATAAACCCCACCCTGTATCCTCCATCCATCCCCAAACTGACCCATAAGTTTCCTTTTTAATTCTAAGGCTGTTGTATTTCATTATAAATTATAAATAAATCCCATCCTCCCATTTACACCAAATCACAAACCACCCACCTTCCCCATCCCATCAAGTACTCTCATCCCTGAGTTTAAATGACAACTCAACACACTACTTACACTCTGGTAGTCAACCTCTCTCCATGTATACATTTGTTGGAATGTTGTGAAACTTTAGTGAGTCTTGCCAAATGGGCCAATCTACAAAAATAAATGTCCTGGCTTGTCAAAACACCCAAAATTATAAGGATAATATCATATTAACAGCACCTAGGGTCCTGTGGTGGAGTGAGCATCCTGCTCATTTTTAATCAGTGCAATAGCAGTATGAATGAATGAAGATAATGTCCTCCTATAGTATCACGGAATAGACACTTATCAGCCTGTCAGGTGTTACAATAGGAGGAAATCTTCGTATTGATACATACTAGTATTGCATTCACTTTAAACAAGCATGATGATTGCTCTACTGTTGGACCCTATGTGGACCTTATAAGATATGATAATTATAAATTGAGGACTTTGTGGGGAGGAGTGTTGGTGTTTGCAAGAGGGGTGAGTAGAGTGGAGTGATTGTTATTTGAACACAGAGGGTGAGGATACTTGACAGGTTAGAGGGCAGTGAGTGGTTCATGATTTGGTATGGGTGGGAATGGGATTTATTTACAATTTTATTATTTCACAGCAGACTTATAATTAAAAATGAAGTGTTGCTGAGGGCCTGGGGAGGATGGAGGTTGGGTGTTGAATAGTTACTAGGGTGGGATGTTACCTAATGCATCAGGGTTCAGGGGAATTGCAGAGTGGGAGTGGTGGGTATATTTGCTGCCAGGAGGATGGCATTTAATAATTAAACCCAATTTCAACTTTAAGTAGTACAGTAGTAAAAATATGTATTTATACAGTGGTAGTAAAATTTACATATACAATTAGGTCAATAAATGTTTTGCTTACAAGGTGTCCTTGTAGATGTTGTGGATTACTAAACTTTACATGTAATAATAAAGATGTACATACATTTAATACAGCTACAAACAAACTACATTCAGTTTATAGGTTATTTGTATACAAACAATTTATACTAAGTTCATCTATTACAAGTGCATCAAATTATAACTCTTGCTTCATTGCATCTTTAAATGTGTTTACACACATTTCAAGAGTTCTCATACATAAAGTCAGCTTATTCCAACTATTGGTGGCTTTAAATGTAAAAGACATTTCTCCAAATTTATTATGTCTGTGGGCACAATCAACTTCTAGCTCCCATCTTTATTAACTGGTAGGAGTGATTAGGTCTAACCATTTTATCTGTGAGTCCAGAGGGTCTGTTATTTTTGAATATCCTGTATACATTTGTAGACCAAATCTCTTGTCTTTTCAATTCCAGAGGTTTCCATTTTAATTGTTTAATACATTAACCAGTGATGTGTTTTATAATTGAATTTTAATATGAATCTTATTAATCTATTATAACAGATGTCAAGCCTATGTGAACCATCACTGTTTGATTGTTTATAAAATGACTTCCATAATCAATAATCAAAATTATAAGTTGATTTGCTAACTACAGTTTATCTTTCATAGTAAGACAATTTGAAACTGTTCTTAAAGCTCCAATCCAAGTGTTTACTTTTTGACCAGATTGTTTGTGATTGATATTTACTCCTAGGTATTTATATGAAGTAGCCTGTGTCAGAGTAGATCCACTGGATGTTTTATTTCTAACCTGTTCATGTTTTTGGATTCTTTTAGTACAGATGTAGTAAAAAGCATTGATTGTGTTTCTATAGTGTTTAATATCAGTTTTGAATCAGTAAACCATTTTTGCAATGTATCAAAATCTGTTTGTAGTTTGTGTTCCATTTCCAGTGTTTTCCTTCTGCCACAAGGATTGTAGTATTGGCATGAAGCCAAATGTTAGTCAATTTTATACTAACATAAGAAAATTGTCAGCAGAAAAGGCCTTATCATTTACCAAGTCTGCTTGATGGTGCAGCTAGCAGCCCTTATATTATTATGGTAAGTCATTTATGTATATCAAAATTAGTAAGGAGTCCAATATGGACCACTGTGGGACATCCCTTTTACTGGTAAAGTGTATGAGTATGCTCCTCCACAGTGACCATCTGGATTCAGCCTGCTAGATATGGTTGAACCATTTGCATGGTTCTTCAGCTATGCCTATGGTAGTTAATCTATTTATAAGGATTCTGTGATACACAAGATCAAAAGCTTTAGATAACTCAGAGAACACTGAGCACATGGATGCCCCATCCCCAAGTGGAGTAGACACCAACTAGAGGAAATCCATGAGTGCGGTGTCCGTGGACAATTCCTTTCTAAATCCTGGCTGCCATTTATTTAGCTTATTATATTTTTCAAGGTGATTGATTAGTTGGCTATGTACTAGTCTTTACATTATTTTAGAAATTATCGAAAGAAGAGCAATTGGCTGATAATTTGTTGCCCGTAAGTGTCGCCACCATTAAATATAGGGCAATTTTGCCAGTTTCCACATACTGGCAAAGATGCATTCTATTACACTCCAGTTAAAGATGACCATTAATGTCTGGGCAATTAAAGATGTCTGATAATGTCTTTTAGACTAGAATATCTGAGGGTAGTCAAAATCCAGTTGATGGATCAGATTTTGTACTATCCAATCAACTTAATCACAACTAGTACAAACATGTCTCTTTAAAGCATATATCTGGTTTTAAGCACAGAACAAGAACAAAGCAACTATTAACAAAATCATTTACAAAAAAAAAAAATTACCAACAAACTTTGCAAAAACAAGAACAGCCGGTCTCAGCATGAATTTCTTACTAACTTTCATCCTGCGCCATGTGGCCAGGTCCCAACACTATGACAGCAGCTGCTCTTGCCCGCAGTGAGCTTTAGCATTCATTCTCTACTCTTTTGCAGGCTTGGTGCAGCTCCTTTGCTCATAAGAAGGGGTTGGTTCATGTCCGGGGGTACAGCTGCAGCAAAGCGAAGTGGACCTTAACAATACAGATCTCAACCAGATTGTCTCGGTGCTCACTGCTCCTGAATTGCTGTTTCGTCCAGTAGTGGAAGTGGCTAGCAAGGGGTGCCTTCTTTAAATGTCTGGTCTGCCAAAACAAGAGTGAGCTGTAATTAATTTACTCAAAAGATTAAAGTTGGAGCAAGACAGGGTAGAGTGTACTACTGAGGAGCAGACGAAGGAGAGCAGATCCCACAAGTGAAGAGCAGAGCCGGGGTTTCAAGCGGCAGCAGTCCAGTAATGCAGGTTGGTGTGGCCTTGATAAATCAGCACAAGGAGTTGGATTGAGGTTCAGGTCATCTTCCAGTAGCTGAACAGCTGTAGCTAAGAGCTTTGCTCATTAGGAGTCATGGGGTCAGTGTTTGCTGTCTAGAGAAAAGAGTTTGGTGGACAGGTGACAGAGACAGTACTCAGCTGGGGCACATAGACTTCAGCCTGCTGAAAATAGATCAAGTCTTCATTTAATAAGGTACTTCTTGCTTTAAAAAGAAAGACTTTCAGAGTCTCAGACTATGATGGGTGGAAGTGGCTGCTGGGTGGGACATCAGTGTTGCATCCAACTGAGTGTGTAATAACAGTAGTACTACTGTTATCAATTTCTAGAATGGGAGCTTAAATTCATGACATTAAAATAGTTTAAGGTCACTGCTGGTTTTGTCCTGTATGGCAAATTGATTTTGGTGTAGATTCACGGAGAGGGAGTTGGAGGATAGTGCCTCCTGTAGCAAGCTAGAAGTGGTGCAAAACTAATGCTGAGGCAGGTCTGGTCTCAGCAATAGCATGAACCAGGAAAGGCAGAAACTGGTACATGAGACCTTTGAACTGAGGTAAAAACTTCAGCATATGCTGTATGCCTAATCTGTGTGGTCTTTTCAGTAATGGTTATACAGTGTGAATGAGCAAAGAGGAAGTAATAGACATAAGGGTTTTGAATGTGTTCTTCTGTATATTATGGCATGTGCAGGAGTTTCTGCGTGCTTGGAGAGCAAAATTAGCAACATATGTCATTCCTTGTTTGACACATTGGCACAGGCAGTTACAAAACCAGAGAAAAAGTGACAGAATCAAATACTTTGTTTATGTAGTTATATGTGTTGAATGGGAGGGTGCAAGTTGTGATGTACCAGACAAGTGTTGTTGCTAATAAAAAATGCATTTTATATTTGTTTAAAATGAAGTTCTGCTGTCTGCTTACTGACTTTTGGACCTATCATAAAAATGAGATGCCTCATGCCATGGGGTTATCCCAGTAAAGGAAATCTTACCCAATAAAAATATTTTATTTATTTAAAAATGTATTTTCTTTGGAATACGTAGCTCTATAGAATAAAATCTGTTTTGCAAAAATAGCAAGCAAACTTGAAATTACATTTTCAGAAACTAGATAGAAAAGTGACTTTGTTCCCATGTTTCTATATTTATTGTTTTTGTTTTACTGAGGTAAAGTTGAGGATAGGTTAATCTGTACTGCAGGACAAACTGGGATGGGTTAGCTTTATGATAATGTCATCACGTACTTGAGTGAGTGACATTTGTGAACTTATTTACGTGGATTGTCATTTAATTTGTCTGAGGTTTTTCTTTATCACCAAGTCTCTTTCAACTTGTCTCTTTTTATGTGTTTTGGATGTGCTGCTGCCCAGCTGCAGTCTTTTGGTATTTTGTTTTATTTTTGGGGTGGAGGTATTTTGGACAACTTACTGTTATGTGGATTGTGGGAACCCTGGGGATGGTGCTAGGATGCAACTCACAAAGCATGGGAGGGAGTAAATGGGTAGAAATTGCATTAGAAATACCCTCAAAATGCACCAGAATGCACGCAAAATGTTAGAAATTTCTGGGGGCCTAGGAGGCCAATCAGACCCTAGCCTATTATTTTATTTTCTATCTGACTTCAGCTCCCCATCTATAGGACTCCTGGATCCACCCCTGAAACTGTCTGCTGCTGGATCTGCTGATCTGGGTGACCTGCAGTTACCTACAGATGGCGCTCTAGTTTTTCTAGCAGCTACAGTTTGGTTTGGTTCTTGAAAAAGTGACCTTGGAGTTATCATAAGGGATGATAGCCTAATACTTGTATTCATCCCAATGCAAAATAAAATCATGTGAAAAGGCAAGAAGGATATTGTTTTTCTAGTAAAATGAAGGACATGATTTTGCCCTTAAACAAGATAGGGATCATCTGGAGATAGTCAAGAGGAAGAAAATAAAGAATATAATGAGGCAGCAATGAGAAAACATATCAGGAAAGGCAACAGAGCCAGGACACGCCCTTCTTGGAATCTAGAGGGACAGGGTATGGTAAACATATTGATATTTACAGGAAGATCAGCAGAGGCGGATTATCAGGAGTTGTTAAATTTTTGTGAGAACTTAACAACCATAGGACACAATATTAAGCTATCAAGAGGTTTGGATTTTAAGAGTTATGTAAGGAATCCCTCCTTTACTGACAAGGTGGTGAGCAAGTGGAGCTAGTGTTTGCCCAGGAGGTGACAAATGTGAGTTCAGTGGTTAGATACAAGGGGGTGGGACAAATTTAAAGGGTTGCTGGGGACAGTATCAGATGAGGTTGAGAAAGACAGAGTAGGCAAGGGCAAATCTGACAGCATGGCACCAAGAATAAGAAACATCAAGTGCAGTATCTTCTTGGTGACAAGGGATGCAGTCAGCCTGAAAGGAAAGCTCTGAGAGGCAGATCACACAGAATAGTGGTGATGGAGCCATACAAGAAATCTGGTATCCTGCTGAACTTCATGTATTAACAAATAAACATTTATGAAGATAATGTGAAAAATCAGAAACAGACATGACAAGCAGACAAATGACTATTCAATGCCCTTGTAATTTGTCATACACTGAGGTTTTGCAAGAGGGCACACAACCTAAGCCTGCATCGACATCATGTGCAGAAAATCTAAGTGGGGACTTGGGCAGCCTGGAATGACCATTCATCTTTTTCTGTCTTACCAGTCTGTGTAATGTTTCACTGAAGGATATGCACACACACACACACACACACATACACACTCCCACACACAACACACACACACACACACACACACATATACCACCACACACCACACCACACACACCACCACACACACAAACCACACCACACACACACACACACTCATACACACACATAAACACACACACACCACACCACACACAAACACACACACACACACACACACACACATAAACACACACCATACCACACCACACCACACACACACACACACACACACATATCACACACACACACATATACACACACACACACACACACACACACACACACACACACACACACACACACACACAGACACACACCACACCACACCACATACCAGCATCATAGAGGATGGGACTAAATGAACATTTGTGGTGCAGTTTGAAATACAGACCAACCAGCCTGAAATCATTAGGAAATGGTCTGGTCTGAATGCTATTATAAAGCACAAATGATAGAGAACATAATTGAATAATGCACACATTCCTTCTATGCTTAAAAATGTGGCATACTCTGATAGGGTGGATCAAGAAAACGTTTTGTTCACAGCTAAATGGAAATTATCATTGATGTACTAAATAAATCTCATATCAGTGTGGGAAAGTTGGCAACAAGCCTCCACAATACCCTTCGTTTCCTTCCATGCACGCATTGCCATCACCTCTCCACCACTAGTTTGAACTCTATTGCAAAAGAACAGCTTTTGGCCCAGCAACACTGGCTCTTCCTTCAATGTCACCACCTTTTCCTCATTTGGAATTACATTTTCAATAGTCTAATGAAGTTATGCAAGGAGAAGGACTGTACATTTTCCGTACATATTCAATTGTGGTTGCATTGCCTGGGCAGCATGGGTAAAACTGGAAGATACTCACCACTGACACATTTTTCACTAACCAGACAGCTGGGGGTAATGACACATTTTTCCAGTGTCAGAGTTACACAGGTTGAGCCATGGTGTTTGTTTCTGTACAGGTATTCTTCTGTGTGCAAATGTGGTTATTAACTGTGTCCACTAGTCACTAACAGGTGCCAAGGGTACAGTAGATAGGTGGGAGAAAATTAAGAAAAACACCATTAAAACCTTTAAACTGTCCCTGCACTGTGGAGCACCACTGCACAAACTCTACAGACTGTTCAGGTGGAGGTGGTGTTAATGGTGAATGTGGCTTGGGAGCCTTCAAGAGACCAGAGCAAGGCAAGATACCTGGGTGGATTGTAGGTGGTGGAGTAAAAGCTGAATTGAATACATTGATCTCAGAATGCAGGAATAAAAGAGGACAGAAAAAGCCAGAAGATAAGCTCCACAAAATGTCATCCCCCAGTAGGGATGGGCAAAATTAGCAAATTCTGCTTTAGTATATTTTTGTAAAATGCTATGATTTTTCAAACTGCTACAGAATTTCATGACATTTTTGCAAAACTCTTTTATTTGGCCACGAACAGGCCATTAATGCAGCAAGAGGTCTTTGAAAATAAAGTGCTTACTTGGCATGCAGAGTTTCAAGGGAATGCCAGTTGTAATGACATTTACAGTAGATAAGTAGTTTTTAATTTATACAGATCAAGGTGTGGTAATCATATTGTTTGTGAATCTTTCTGAAAATATTTATCTGCTTACACCTTGGCTGCCACTGGAGGTATACACAGTACTTTAAAGTATGCATGCATCTCAGTAGGGTCTTAGAAACTTTTCAAAGCAGGGAGATTTGGTAAAAAAATAAGCTATAGAGGTTCATAATTTCCCAGTTTAATTATATGTTAAAATGTATGAAAAGTTTCCAAATATGTGGCTGTTGTAACTCTGCTGGTATTGCAGGTATACACCTAAAATATTTCAGGTATGCCTAATGTTTGTCACCCTGGAATCTAGCAAAGCTGGAGAAATTTGGTTTAGTAATTTAAAATTTACAGCAGAAATGAAACAATTTACTAATTGTCAAATGTGCTCAAAATTCATGGAAGCATGGAAGGAAATGTCACTATAATTCTGCTTGGGAATTTAACTTTTGAAAAGCACCTATCACCACTGAATCCATTTGGCTATTCTGTTTGAGTCCTGTAGTTCATTTCTGGATGAATATTTTGACCCCACCCTGCCTTGTGCTCTGAGTTCACCATATAGTCTTACTGGGATTGCCTCCAATACTGATTTGCTCCTTGTTTTGCCACAGCCACCTCTCTTAACTTCACTTACAGTATTCCTTTTCTGTCAGAACAATACTGCTGGAAGAGCTGGAATACCTCCTTCATGCTGCCCAAATTATTTTCTTCCCCTACCAAAACTCTGCACATGCCTGTAGTTCAGACTTCCAAGTGCATTTTGCTCTCAGTCAGTCTAGTTTACTGGTGTGATTCTCATATAGTATGCTTTCACGTAAGAACTGTCCTTTCATGCTTCCATGCTCCAACTGTGGGTCTAGTGTTCTTGTGCTACCTAGCTCTGCAGCCCTTTCTTGGTGAACCCATGCATCTAACTCATGCCACTGGTGACCCCAGCACTACCTACCTACCCTATCTTTTACTTTAAAATCCCACTGGCTACCTTTTCTATTGACACATTAGTATGCCCTCCCTCTTGGAAGAAATTCAGTCTATCCTGAACTGGCTGTGGATCACATTCATTTGACCTGCACTGCAGGCAAACAGATTTCCATACCTGAACTAGCATCATGGTACTGCAACACACCTCCAACAATCCTGCTACACATTAGTGCTCGGCATCATGTTCCATCACCATTAAAGATATTTGCATCGTCTGTTACAGTGGCCTCAGACACAACTAGTTGTAATGTTTGGAGTCACTTGTTACTATTCTGAAATGCTCAAAATATGCATTCCATATTCTGTAGAAGTGTGTGAGGTTTGGAAAACTCTGATTTGCAAAAACTTTGCAAAGTTATTTGCACTTGTTAAGTCAAACTCAGAGGTACTGGCAACTCATGAAGTTTCAGGTTTATAACCTTGCTAATAAAGTTCATTGGGGCTTTGAAAAACAGCTGAGTAATTCAAGACAAGGCAAGGCAACTTTATTTGCAGGCGCCCAATCCCAGAGGCTCTGAGCACCTAACAGGTATAATAACAAAGCATAGTAAGAAACAGCATAAATAAATAAAACAATAACAATGCATAAATACAAATACAACTATTTTTAAATAGTTAAAGGCTTTCAAACTATCACAGAAATGGACTAATTCAGTGCTGTTGCTGCACCATGAGACCTGCAGATCACATGGTTACACTGCAGCAAGAAAAACAACATTTGTCAATGCCGAATGTTTGCTTGCTGGCATTGGCATTGGTAGTGTAAGAGTTACAGAACTGCATAATAGGAATGGAAGTGAAGTATTGAACTGAAGCCAACCAAATCACCACCCTGCAGATGTTGACAGGCATTGAGGTGTGCCTTTAGGTAGTCAGGCATAACAGCCATGCCATTTCACCACAACCTATCCTGCAGACACCGACAAGTGTCACGTTGCACCTTGGGGTCTTTGGCCTCTATGTGCACCCCCCTTCCATCAGGATATACGATGTGAGACGGGTGCAATATAGGAGAATGGGGTGAACTTGGGGCCAAGAAGTCCAAGACACACCTTGATGCCTGTCACTGGCTGCAGGGTGTGGGTGGGAATAGAATAGTATGAGCATTGCAGACAACAATCCTAAGTCACAGACCTGATGCCTGTCATTCTCTACAGGGTGGGGCTTTATGGTCGGAAACCCTAATGCCTCAGGCATTTGTTGGTATTTTCATTCCAAATTTTAAAACATGCTTTTTGTGACCCCACCTCATGAATAGTGGCAATATCAGTTTGTTAGCGAAAGCTGCTTTTGCACAGCAGTTATGGCATTTGGCACCACAGGTGCAAAAACACATTCTGAAGAGGATGTGAAAGATAACAGCTGTACTGTTCATGGGAGGTGTAGAAAATGACAATGTTGAAAATCTGCAGTGAAAATATAAAAAAATGATGAAGTCCCAAGTGTGCATAGAAACTATACACTTACAATAATGTAACCAGTTTGGGGATTTTACAGCAGATTGTTAAAACAGGCATTTTTGGATCTCCGATCATAAACAGTGTGTCACTGTGATTTTCTTTATCTGCCCGAACAATGATTTCCCACAGCGACTATGCATTTTGCGCTGGAAGTGTGAAACACATTTTGGCCATGTTGTGAAAAATGACAGCTGTACTGTTCATAAGGAAGTGTGGAAAATGCCACTGGTGAAAATCTGACAATAATATTACAAAATGTACGAGGAAATTGCAATACTCACTTGTAACACAGTCATTTTATGGACTTTTGTCACCAAATTTTCAACATAGCCATTTTAAGACAGTGTCACTGTGATTTTCTTAATCTGTCCCAAATATTGCTTTCACACCAGCTTCATCATGTCTTGCTTCATGTGTGGAAACACATTTGGGTGAGATATGAAAAATGGCAGTTGTACTGCTCATAAGGAAGTGTGGTAAAATGGCAATGTTGAAAATCTGGCATGCAAATATTAAAAATTCGCAAACTTGTGAGTGTGCGTGAGGAACTGCATAGTGCACCCTAAAACAGTCATTTTTGAGAATTTTTTCCAAATTTTCAACACAACCATTTTAAGACCTCTGCTCATGAACAGTGTCACTGTGATTTTCTTACTCTGTCCCAAACATTGATTGTGGACACTGATTGTGCCATTGTGCGCTACATGCATGGAAACACATTTTAGGCAACATGTGAAAATGACAGCTGTACTGTTCATAAGGAGATGTGGTAAAATGGAAATGTTGAAATCCATAGTGCAAATATTAAAATTCGCAAACTTACAGAGTAATGGAACAGCATAACCTGCAACTCATAAAACAGTAATTTTAGGAATTTTTACTAAATTTTCAACATAGCCATTTTAAGACCTCTGTTCATAAACAGTTTCACTGTATTTTCTTATTGTGTCCCATACATTGCTTTTACATACCTACTGTGCTGTTATGCGCTGCATGCGTGGAAACACATTTTGGGCGAGATTAAAAAAATGACAGCTGTACTGCTCCATAAGGAGGTGTGGTAAAATGGCAATGTTGAAAATCAAGTGAAAATATTAAAATTAATGAACTAATGAATATCGTAGGAACTACGCCAATGCATGCTCATAAATGGTCATTTTAGAATTTTTCACCAAATTTGCAACATAGGCTTTTGAGTGCCCACCTTATGAATACTGGCACTGTTGTTTTGTTAATAGGTCCCAAAAGTGATTTTGCACAGTGACTGTGAAATCACCCTTCAGGCCTGATTACTGTCATTACAGTTCAGAATTCATGAGGAGGGTCCCAAAACCCCATGTTGAAAATTTAGTGCTAAAATCCAAAAATGTCTGAGATATGCATCAAAGTTGAAAAAAACTATTTATGGCATTATACAGCTTACCGCCATTTCCTCAGTTCTCAGTGGGCATTGAAGAGTGCAGACGTGTTTGCGGTCCCCCAAGATCATCTCACCAGACTCTGGAGGTAAGTATGGGGTGAGGTGGGGTGGGGAGGCAGAGTGCGCAGAGGGTGGGTGCAAGTGGGTAGGGAGACCACCAAGGAACATTTTTTGTTTACAAGTTTTTTTTTAGGAAGGCGAGCGGGATGTTTGCCACGCTGGGGTGGGCTCCCAGCATGGCAGCTGGAAGGCTGTTTGGGGGCCAGGAGCCGACGAGGGATTGGGCACCCCATCGGCCATAACAATTTTTTCCACGCTGGGGTGGGCCCCAGTGTGGCACCTGGAAATCTTTTTTGGGGAATGCAGCAGAGCCAACGGGGAGTGGCACCCTGTCAGCCAGACACTGTGTGTGTGGGGAGCATATGAGCATGCAATAAGCATGCGTGCATGTGTGTGTGTGGGGGGAGTGCTGCTCACTGAAGTGGAGCTCTCCTTTCAACTTGCGGCACTGCATTTTCAACTGCTGTCATAGACAGCAGCAGCATTCATTGGAGAACTGCAGCCATGCCTGCAAACACACTGACTGAACTGGAAGACGGTGCCACACCTACAAAAACTCGGATGATGGCACTATGTTTCTTGCACATGCATGCAAGCAAACATAATAGCAGAAGCACTGTGCTGTGTGCAATTCTAGGAAGGGTATTCAAGAAATAGTATCTGCACTGTACTTAGAGCTCAGTTTTGACTCTATTTACTGAATACTGCAGTTCATTGTATAAAACAAACTTCTTTAAACCATATTCCTCTTCGTGTTCTGCATCTGCAGACTTAATTTTAAACAATTTTGCCTATAGCTTAGTTATCTTTCTTTCTTTCTCTTTCTTTGTGGTGCTACTATACTGCACCAGTGTTATGGAGGGGGGGGCAGGCTTTGTCTGCAGCAAACAACAGCTTTAGTTTCAGTGCATTTTCACCACTACTCTCAGACAATTCATTTACTCAAGTCCCATAATTTCTGTACACTCTCAGAGTTCCACTGCTGCTAACATACTAATGTCTGTCCAGGTCTCTGGTAGGTTGTTGTAGAATGGGTCTAGTTCAAAATAGCTAAGGAAAACAGCATGGTTGATTTCCATGCAGGCAAAAGGCTGTGAGGAAAAAATCATGGGAAATATACAGCAAATGAATGACCACAAGCGAGTTAGTCTGGGGATATATTGCTGCAAACTCTAGGAGGCAGAAACTCAGGGGAGGGGATTGGGGAGAGAATTACTGCTACCAACCCCAGAAAGGAGAAACTTGGGGAGTGGGGTGCAATCTGCACAGGAGACAGTCGGGGGGATTACTATTATGAACTCCGGGAGGCAGACACTTGGGGGTCAGGTGAGGAGGACTGATTTGCTATTACCAACTTCAGGAAGGAGAAACTCAGAGGGGGAGTTGGGGGCGATCCATATTGTAATATCCCCATGGTGTTATGTGGATGCCGCTGTATTCACTGACGCTATTTTTATCGTCGGCATTTCAACTGCACTATTATTCTGGCATGGACTTCACCAAATACCTTGTAACACTTAAATATTTAAATATTTTAATTATACATTTTGTAATGCTTTAACTCTTTCTTACAATTTTGATTTTTTATTTGATCATAACTAGTTTACTATTTACTGTATTTTCGTTATTGTTCAAGCCACTAGTACTGCTACTGTACACATTACTACATTAGAATGAATGGTATAGGGAAAGGAAAGGGTAGACAGGGAGGAAAGGAAGAGAAGGCAGCAGTAGTGACCACTGGTCAAGGTGGACAAGGTTGCAGTATTGATGCAGTAGGTAAAGTGTATCTGCAGTAGGGTGTCGAAAACAATTTTCACCAACAGAACTGAAGCGAAAGATAGACTTTCACTTCTGTGAAAGTTCAGAAATCCATTTCTGAACTTTCACGGAAATCTGCCTTCCATAATTACAAATTCCTTCTGGCTTTAATCCCTGGTGGCTGGTGGGCCCTCCCCACTCGCACCACAGGTACAGATTAAATCCCGGTGGCTAGTGATTCCACCAGATCACCGGCCGGCTGGAAGACTAGCAAAAAATCGTAACTTATAAATAATGCGCCCAGGCTGACAGTGCCCAGTGCCCACATCCACACAGTCCAAATGTTTTTATGCCCTGGTGGCTAGTGGTCCCTCCACTCCACCTCTTGTGTATAGTGATAGTAATCAACCCTCCCATATCCGTATCCGTTGTCTGTAGCTAAAACAAAAACAAAGTCCTTAGTGGTCTAGTGGCTGCTTCCTCTACAGCTCTCCCCTCCTTTCCCAAGTCTCATTGCCATATCCTTCCTAGTGGTCAATTAGTGCCCCACCCCAATAGGAGTTCTACCACCTCTCTCCCACCCCCATATTAAATCCCACAGTGGGTGTTGGGAGGACTGAACATCCTGCTCTCCTCCATGGCAGTCCACCCACTGAGCTGTAATGAATAAACATGTTCCTGTACAGGAATGTGCTCATTAATTAAAGTTCAGTGGGCGACTGGCCTTGGAGGAGAGGAGGGATGTTCCAGTCAGCCTGGCACTCTGCTGCAGGATTTAATATGGAGGTGGGAGAGGGGTGGTTGAACTCCTATTGGGGTGGAGGGCACTAGACCACCAGGAGGGATTTGGCAATGGACTGGGTAGGGAGTGAGAGCTAATAGCTAGGGACCAATTACATGCATTGCAATTTAAAATGACCTGCCCAGCTCTGATTAAAGTGAGGTGGAGATTGACCCTGTATATGCTGGAGCACGATATGAACAGTATAAGGCCTTATCAGAGTATACACTGCTTCATTCAAGTCGTGATAGAACAATGGAGGTTTATGGATGGGTTGCTCTTGATCTTGATGCCTTTTAATTTTGCAACACAGGCAGTGAGTGGGGCACTGCTTCTATTAGACAGGTCATCCCACTGCTCTGAGTGCTGAGGCAGACCTCTGTGATGTGCAACAGTAGTCTGATGCAGCAGGTGACTAAGTTGTGCATTGTCTGAACATATGCTTAATGTACTGGACCATAACAAACACCTGAATGTTATCCTTACATCTGTGGATTTTAGTATTGCAACAATGCTGGATCCACAGTACAAACAGGGGTGTTCAGCCATAATTGATTGTGGTAGAAAGTTGAACATCTGCAAAGACTGCTGATCAGTTGTGTACATGGTTTGCAAATGCTAAAAAAGATCAAAATTGAGAAGACACACACTGTGTTGCCTTAACCAACTGACATAAAGAGACATGAGATATATTTAGATGCAGCTCCATCATCTACCAGTAAGACAACCAGAAAACCACCTCCAAAATCAAGTCCTTTGTGGACAGTTCTTGTACAAGTTGGCAGTGAAGATTGTGGGGAGGAAGAGCCATTGAAGATGCCAGACTAAAAGCAAACCCCAAACACCTTGGAGCTGATAATGACCCCTGCTGTACTGGAATGACATGTAGCAAATACTGTATATATCATTTCTGGGACTAAGAAAATTGGGAATGAGATTTTCATATAGTGCATTTCGAACACGAAGTGTATTACAACTTAGATGTGCTGTTACTGTGGTGGGAGCCTGACACAGCACAATGGAATGTAGCAAGTATATATAATTTCTGGGGCATGAGAAAAATTGAAAGTTAGATTTTCATAGATTGTGCATTTATGGTCACTGAAGTGAATTACAGCTTATAGGTGCTGTTGTTGTGGTGGAGACTGACAGGAGCACAGCTGCATGTAGAAAGTGTATATAATTTCTGGGACATGAAAAACTGGGGAAATGAGAATTTAAGAAATACGGGCTTGATTTAAGGGTCAGGAATGACGCAAGGTGCTTGTGTCAAACAGATATGATGCAAGGGCACTCTGCTGCACCTTGCATCATTCCCAATTTTCAAATGGTGCGTGTGGCACCAGCAGGATGCTGTGCACCTGATAGCCTTGTGCCAGGCTTGTGGCTAGGGTGCAGGCTGCACCGTGGGTGCTCAGGAGTTGGGGCACAACACCTACTATATCCACAAACAGCTAGATATTCAAAGACCGCACTGGTCGCAAGCTGCAGCTATGGTTAGACCAGCCTTAGCTGGACTAATGGGCTTTGCACCAACAGCAATGCCCATGGCTGGTTGGCCTGATTAACTGATATGGCCAGAGTCATCTCAGGGCCAGTAGTGTCCCACCAGGGCAGTACACTTTAACGGCCAAAGACTTTTCCGACAGATTATCTCCCACAACAGGATGAACCTAAAGAGGGCAAGGCCCTATGGTATGGTGATGTGGGACAATAGTGCCTCATGCCTGGCTGCTACAATGTTTTGAGCCCAAGTAATTCTGTGGATCCATGCACCTGTCAGGTATCTTGACATGTATCAGGCACTGAGAGATTGCAGCTGTTTCCACCACCATGCCACATGTCCTGATCTGGTACCCATCCCAGAACACAACAACAGACTGTATTTGCAGTGGGCAGTCAGAGGATATGCTTGTAAGTACCCTATATGTCACAATGCCCCTATCTGCTCACCGTACTGAATGAGTAAGTAAGCTGATATGGGTACAGTATGGGAGAATAGGGTGAGCATTAGGGTGCAATCCCTAAGGCTTACCCCCATGGCTGTTCCTGCATGAAGGCTGGGAGGGGTGTTACAGTTGGAACCCGGGTAGGTGGGGTCTTAGGGTTGGAAACCCTAAGACTGCATTTCCAAACTTTTGTCACTAGAACCCTAATGGTGCATTAACAAAGTTTTTACAGAGAATTTCTTTACTTTTGAGAAAGTGTAATCCTAGGAACCCTAACGGTGCATTAACAAAGATTTTGAAGAGATTTTCCTTAGTTTTGAGAAATTATAATCAAAGGCTTATTTAGTGTGCTGGGTCTGGCTTTGAAGAGTCATTGGAGGATGGGCAGACTGGATCGACAACATCAGTAGGAGTGGACACTAATAACAGATTGGTCCCAAGCGAGAGATCACACCACAGTGAAAACTGAGCTGAGTTCCAAAGTTCAGCATTATGAGGAATGTGTAGTTTTAATACCCCAAATGTGTGCTCAGTTGAATAAAACACCATTGTTTTTTAGTATCTAATTTCTCCATAGGTCATGTAATAGATAATCCTGACCTGCATACACTCAAACTGCTTCACTATCTTTGCTGCCCTGCTGTTATGATTGGTGAGGTAGCTTGGAGTGAATAGCACTAAATTAATTATAATATAAAGTGATGGAACTGAGCCAGTTTCTTTTACTCCAGTAGTCTCTCCCCTCCCTGACTGCCAATCACCCTTCATTATCCTAACACATAGTGTATTGCCTGGTAGTCTAGTGGTCCCTCCCCTCCCTAATCGCACATCACCCTATCATTCCCATACTCCATGGTAGTCCAGTGATCCGACCCTCCCTCCCAATCGCAGATCACCCTCACCTTGTCCCAACACATACTGACTGGTAGTGTAGTGGTTCCTCCACCCTCCTGATTGCAGATCACCTCCGGTATTTTGTTGTCTAGACTTCCCTGGTAGTCAAGTGGTCCCTCCCATCCCAATCCCCATCCCATGAAATTTGAAATAGCATATCCCTGGTGGTCTAGTGGATTCCCACCCCCAACATTTTAAGCTACTGACTCACCACCCCTCTCCCACTAACCTGATCCACAGCTGGTGACCAGTACACCCTCTTCTCACCACCATGGCTGGATGCTGACTGAGCTCTGATTGAGTGTGTACTGTATACAGTCACGTGCTCTTCACAACCAGTCAGCGACCAGCTGTGGTGGTGAAAGAGGGAGTACTGGTCACTGCCTGCAGATCGGGTTAGGGGAGCAGGGTGATGGATCAGTAGCTTACAGGGTGGGGTGTGGGTGTCTAGTAGACCACTAGGGTTACTCTGTTTTTGAATTTCATGGGATGGGGATTGGGGACAGGGAGGGACCACTAGACTACCAATCAACTTTGAACAACAAAACAATGTGGGGCAATTTGTGATCGGAAGGGGCAGTGGCCACTAGACTTCCAGGCAATATGTGCTCGGATAAGGGAGGAGGGTGATCCATGAACAGGAGGTGGGACCACTAGACTACCATGGCATATGGAATGAGATGGTAAAGTGTGATCAAAGAGGGAAGGGACCACTAGACTACCAAGCAATACACTATGTGTTGGGATAATGGGAGGGTGACTGGCAATCTGGGAGGGGTAGGACCACTTGACAACCAGAGAATATGTGAATGACAGGGCGATGTGCCATTAGACTACCAGATAATACAGTATGTATTGGCACATAATGGGAGGGTGATCAGTGATTGGGGAGGGGGAGGGACCACTGGACTTCAGGATTTAATTTTTAAAAGGACAGCACAGCAATAAACAGCCAGACTGCATAAAATCCTTTTCCACAAATTGCAAAAATAATCCTTTGCCTCATGTCTTTTTGCACTTTCTGGGAAAATAAAATCTTTTCTGTAAATTGTGAAAAAGTTCTTTTTACGTATAGGTTTTCCACGATCTGTAGCAAAGTTTCCGGACATTATAAAAAATATTTCACAGCAACAAATGAAAACATTGACCCCAGAATCAGATTCTACTTTGGTGTTTACCAAAGCCGATATTTTGGGAAATTTAACTAGAAGGCTCCGCCACTGATAGATGTTGCTTGTTGGTGAAGGACCAAGCACTGCATGCTTATGAGAATGAATGGCCTTTCTACCTAGAATGGTGGCTCATAATCATGAGGCCATCCTATAGAATGTATGGCCTCCCAATCTAAAATGATGGCTTGGGATGATGGGCCATCCTATACAAAATGGTGGCTGACTCCAAACAAACGCTAAGGAAGGAGAAGCTTCATGCTGTGCCATCTTTAAAAAAAAAAATCCATAAATAGTTGCATTTAAAGTAATCCGATTCCTGTGAAAAGGGCCAACTAAGGAGTTTCCTGTATGAATGCAGAGCTATAGAATATCCTGCAGTGATGCAGCATCCACGCCAGTAGGCCGCTACCACAAGGGGCCTAAAATGGCTGTGAGGCAAAGGAAGAGAAATTCCTATTTGTTTGAGCTAATTCGGCTCCACCGAGCAGTCGCTGCACTAGGGACCGCGATCGAGTGCCTCTCTATAGCTTCCAATAGTCTGCTTGCTCAGGATATCACTTGCAGTTATGGAAAAGGTACCTTGTGGTCTCCGCTTGTGAGGGAAGCCACGGAATGTGTCTACCTTTCTTAATTGCTGCCAGCTAGGATCCGCTTGTGAGGGAGACCAAGGCTAGGACGCACTTCTGGAAGTGCAGCGTTTCAAACAGCGATGTGAACCATGCAGCCACGAGCCTCCTGCTTGTGAGGGGGAGACCAGTGACTGCAAGGCGCTTCTGAAGGCAGGTGAATTTAAACTCAGCCTGTGGTGTGTAGCAGCACGGAAGGAAACCCGCGATGGAACTCGAGCTAACTTCAGACTGTATAACTTAAGATGTACAGACTGTAGGCTGGACTGTAGTTTAACCTAATAGCTGTATAATAATTCGACCAACTGTGTAGTGAATCTTACTAAAATCACTAACAATAAAATGAAGCACCTGTGAGTTTATCTAAGGATCAAGCTAAAACTTCTAAATAATTAAGCCACAATTACCAGCTCTGGGACAGCAGACAAATGATTTTACAATTTAAATCAGCAGCTGGAAGCCTAACAACCATAGGCCAATTAACTGTGTCCCATTTACCTAGCTAATAATTGCAAAAAACAGTTGTAAAGGAGAGCTATGACCTCTACATCAGCAGAGGCAGCATAGGATTTATTTTAACTTAATGCATTATAATCAATTAAGAACACTGTAGAGTTTCCACAGGCTTTAGGCACCTTAGTTAATTAGCTGAACAAGGGACTCCTGGTGTCTGTAGCCTCTCAGATGCAAAGGTTGAACTGGAGAAAGGGGACTTCTGGGCCAAGGTGTGCAAAATTTGATCTGGGTGCATGTGCATCACTTGCTATCAGGTGGATTGGGAACCCAAGAGGTAATGTCTGGAGTGTCATGGATATCAACTATAACTTTGTTTCCTTGCTCATTGAAAACAAGATGAAGGCAGCACAAAAAAGGATTTTCCATTTATGCATAAAGGAGTACCCATTTGCAACAAAGGATTCTTTTTCAAGCAGGACAGCTAACTGTTGCCAATGAAAATAATGGAAACTTAAAATGTAATAACTTTGGAATGGATTAATATTTTTCACCAAATCTTCAAAAGGCACAGTTCCAGGCATGTATGGAGCCACTCGTGATGCACCCAGTCATTAGGGCACCAAGTCCCAATGTGTGCCTCCTCTGTTTGGGGTGCTGTGCCTACCATGCCCCACTTCTAAATATACCAACTCTGGGGGTGGATCTCAGGGAAGGGGTGAATTCGCCATGATTCCTAATGATGGGCTTTTGTGCCACTGCTGCACACATGGACAGAAGGGAAAAGAACACAACTGTGACCCAAGACCTATATTCCTAAAAATTCAGACCAAAATTCCTCATAATTTTGCACAGTGGCGTGACAAAGAATTTCACTGAAAGTGGTAATTTTCACATTTTGGACAATCCCTAACTCTGCACCCTCACATCTGACCAGCAAAAACTTCCACATCAAGAGATCTTTGATCCCCAAAGGGCATGCAAACTTTCATATGAATCAGTCAAATGGTTGAGAAGTTATTAAAGTTCACAGTTTTGGGGTTAACATAGAACTGACTGTTGAACTCTAATATAGGGTGCTACCGTGCCCTATAGTGTATGTATGTATGCATGTATTTCAAAGGCTTACCAGACAGACATGCTGAGCTGGTAGCAGCTCATTTTTAGATGCATCCTGGGGAAGGGGAAAGGGAAAAGATAACAGATACAAAAATACAGAATGTAATACACAAAAAGGAATAAGTTTAATAAAAAAAAAAACAGGACAATATACCTAACAATAAGCTGACAAAAATAAGTTACAAAGCAATAAGTTATGGAACTGAGCAAATAACAATTCAATAGTTAACAATTTAACAAAATAAAACTAAGGAAATGACTGTTACGCGGAAAAGATAGAGGACAGGATTCACAAAGAGATGTACCAGGTGCAAGTGAGATGCACCAGTGCAACTCAAAAATGTGCCATGAAATGATTCACAGACAGGGAGGATGCACCGTGCCAAACCGGATGCACTGTAGACACATAATAATGTTATATGGTGCATTATGGGGGCTCACATGCATATACAGGCGCAAAGCACCACAGTGCAAAATGAAGCGCAATGACAGAGCAAACCCGCACAAGTACCAAATGCACCATGAAATGATAAGTATAAAAGAAACAGACTTAAGTGCAAGCCACCAGCAGGTCAGCGGCAGAACAGCAGCACCAGCACAATGGCAGACTGAGAGGGAGAGACAGCACACCACCAGCATGGATGCATCAGCATTTGTAATGGTGGAAATACTAATGAGGATGAGGAGACTGGGAGACAGAAGGCACCGTGGGTGGCTGGTCCCACACAGTATCCTGCCAGGTTGTCCTTTGAGCAGCTGACAGATGCAGAGACAGTAGGCTAATACCGCCTGAACAGGGCCATTCTGAGGAAGCTCCGTGAGCTGTGACATGAGAAATTCAGGCACCCACTGCACGTGGTCATGCCATATCAGTGGAGACCAAGAAGACAACAGTAATGTGCTTGCTCACCACAGGAACCTTCCAGAGGCCTACTGGGGCACCACTGGCGTATCACAGGCCTTCACTTCCCATTTCCTCACACAATTCCTCACACGGCTACCACATGCTGTGGAATATATCCATTTCCCAGTACACAGGCAGAGGGACAGTAGCCATGCAGGAGGTCTACAGGGTGGCATGCATGCCAGGCATCATGGGGCCATTGACTGCATCCATGTGGCAATCTATGTACCACCTGGCAATAAACCCACATAAACTGGAAGGATCCCACCCCATCAACTTCCAGGTGGTGTGCAATTCCACATGGTGCATCAGCAAGGTCTGTGCCACACACATTGGGAGCACACATGTTGCGTTCCATAGACAAGTCTGCCCTCTGCCAGGGATTTGAGTAAGGGGACATATCAAGTAGCCATTTAGTAGGTGCATGGGACATGGCAACCAGCCACATAACAGGGCATCATGGCTGAGGATAGGAGAGTGGGTAGGTGTGCACACAGCATGATGCAGAATGTGCATAGAGTACAGCAGATGCGGGACAGTGGAGGGTATAAGGGGACACAGGCACATACCAGCTGGTACAGGGAGGCACATGTGCAATGCATGAAATGTGGGGCAGAGTGCCATGGGGATCATGTGGCAGGGACATGCACAACCCAAGCAGACAATGGGCAGTGCCGCAATGCACACTGGGCAGGGCAATGGTGGGCATGGCACGTGTGACCTCAATGGCATTGGTGCCTGGGGCTAACAACAGGTGCAGGCCCAGCAACAGCAGGTGGATGTTGGGGTAAGACTGCAGGGAAGGGACGAGATAGGCACAGTCAGTGGTGGATGCTCAGTGCACACACCAGTGCAGCATGGAGCAAGGAGGAGGCATGTTGCACATGTACCCAGTATACTAACAGCCAACCTTCCCCCCTCCACAGGTGCTGCATACCCACTGAGACCCTGGCTCCTCACCTTCCTGATGACCCAGAACAGAGGCAGAGGTGTTATAATGAGGGCACACACCACTACATGCACCATCATCCTAGCACATCTTCAGCATGTTGAAGATAAACTTTCGATGCCTATTAGTAGTTTAAGGTGGGGCCATAGAATCTAGCCCTGAGAGGCATATGGCATATTCCTGACCTGTTGTATGCCACCACATGGCCATTGACTGTGGAATAGCTGTCAATGCCAGTGAGTGACAGTTCCGGGTGGAGGAGGTGGGAGGATGATGCAGTGCCACTGGGCCCTAACACTGGACCACCAATGGGCTGGTGGGGCCCACGGCTGGCTGCATGGGCAAGGCAGTACAGCAGCATGCTGGTGAAGGAGCATTTCAGGAACTGCAGGTGAGAATTATAGGTATGTATCTGGGAGGTGCACAGTATTGACAACAGGTAGACACATAGCCATGCATTGCACAGCGAACACAGCACAGCACACAAACAGTCCAACACAGCACACACACACACACACACACACACATGCCACACTGTGTTTGCAGGACAACGATGGACTGCACACATTCCAGGGACCATGAGACCCAGAGAGAGAGACACACACACACACACACACACTCCACAACACATGTGCCTCCATGACAGTGCCAGGATGACATGGATCAGTGTGGACTGCAGCTGCACACATTTGCAGCAGACACTGGACCACATTCATCACACACCCATGCCACATGGCACAACAGTGTTGCACACAAACATGCAGGTGGCACTGCACAGGGGCCCACAATGGCAGTGCACACACGCTGCCCCAGGCATCATCATCCAGACATGTGGGACACAGTGGTGGAACATGCAGCTGCCATTGGAACGGGATCTGGACATCACAGGGCATCATCCAGCTGCCATGGACATGAGGAAGACTCTGCCATGAATGGTTGATGTAACTGTGGCACCACCAGCCACAGGGGGTGTATCCAACACCCTGTAAGAGTACTGCATTGAGACCATGAACGACTGCTCACTGGTGTGTTGGCCTATGAGCCATGTCTGTGCCGGGACACTGGTCGGTGCAATGTGAGTCTGTAAAGACTCTGCATCTGTACCATGTGCAGCAGAGCCACCACTGTCAGCAGTGCCCACTCTATCTGGGTGGTTTCATCATCCACAGGGATATCGCTGTACACCCCCTGCGTGCCAGATGCAAGCACAAGGTGGGCATCAGTGATGTCCACTGCATCTACAGGGTCATCATCAGAGACTCCCAGCAGACCCTCCAGCCATGTGGTGTCATTGCCAGCCACCGTGTTGGCATTGACCAAGGGGTCTGACAGGCCCACCAACACTGGGGCTTGGGCAGGTGGAGCTGGTGCAGTGGATGGTCAGGGATGGCACCATCTGCCCCAGTGCTTCGCAGCACTATGTGACGGGCCTGCATCATTGCCTCTGGGGCATCCTGTGCAGCCATGCTCATGACTGCACCTGTGAAGTGTGATGGAGCTGTGAAAAGAAAAGGTAGAACATGGTTAGTGCACTGGATAATACAGTGGCATACATACAGACAAACATACAGACATGTACAGTGTGACACAGTGTTGTGCCATGGATGCGCATGACAGTCCCTAGCATGGCTGTGCAGTGCCTATAACACCGATGTAGCCATGCACCAGCTGTGACCCGGTTCTGTGTGGTGACAGGTCATGGCCACATGGTACCATGTGTGGCAATGGTACGACAAGCCCATCCAACAGTGTGTAAGTGTGTCCCAGCAGCCTGACTAGCACTGGCCCATCACATGTGCCACCATGGGCATGGGCTGTCAGGCACAGTGTAGCACAGCATGGGCCACTCATGTGCCACCACCACACATGGCACATCCCCTGGGAACACAGTTGCACAGCTCACACATTAGAAAGGCATGGCAGACAGGGCACACACGTGGCCAGACACATGTCATCTGCATGGCTACTTATAGTGTCATGATGCTGTGATGGGCTCCACCTTGTCTGAATCCCCTCTCCTGGACACCCTGCACGGCAGATCTGGCAATAGTTGCCATGGGAGCTCCTCATTGGGGCTCATGCAAACATTGGCCTGTGAGCCACCCTTGTCCACCGCAGGAGGCCTCTATGTGGGCCACCTTCCCTTTGCCCTCATTTTCCCATCATTTAGATGCTTCCTGCACTCCAGGGGTCCTGCTGTAAGTTTCTACAGCATTCACATGACAGGCCACCACCTCCCAGTCTTCCTCCCATGTCATCGGCTGCCACCCCAGGCTGGCAGTACATCACGCCTCAGATGGTATGCCTTGTTGAGGGCCTGCTGTTCATCCTTTGTGAAGTTCGGCTGCCTTTGGCTGGTGGCACTGTTGCCTCCTGATATAGTAGTTTCTGTGGAAGATACAGACAAACATTAGCCATGCACGTAGATTCCGTGTACCCATTACTGACATACAGTGGATGCTTTTGGCTACTCCAGCACCTGGCTGACAGGGCCTGTGGGCAGTGCCGTGTGTTGTGATGCATGGTGCATCGTGGCAGTCGGTGCTGTGTCCGGTGTGTTCAGTGGACCCGCCATGGACAGCTGCATGGCCAAGGACCTGCCACCTGTAATGTATGTCCAGATAAATATGCAGCTGGCTGCCCATCACTCACACTATGCCACCTCACTGTTTGTGCAGGCACATGGCCACCAGAGTACCCCTTTACTGGAGCAGCCTGTGGGACAGTGTGTGGCACGCCATGTCATGTAATAGGTGTCCCCACATGGCCGGATGGCAAACAGGCTGTCCACTGACCAGTTCATCTTGTGGATTGGCTATACTAGTACTGGATATATACACAAATAGATTAATTTACAGTCTGTTGGCAGTTATCTGTATCCCCTCCCTGCGTCGGCCTGATTCGAGGCAGTGGTTGCCTAGTGCACATACCCAGTCCACAGCAACAGAAGTAATACATGTAGAAATGAAATAGTACTCACCTTCAAGGCTGTGAATCCTCTCAGTCACTTATTCTCAGTGTGGTGTGAGTTGGGGAGCATTTATGGCTCAGGGCATACAAATAGGAGTGGGGCAGTGATAATGAAATGCTAAACAGCTGAGATGTCCCTGAATATGTTATTAGACTGATCTGGGGCATTGTCTGTGATTGCATAATTGCCTCAGCTCATCTCAATCAGCACAGTGCATCTGCTGAGCTGGGCGCATCTCACATGGCGCGTACCCGTGCATGCACAGTGCATTGAGGCATCTTCCTGAATAGGGTGCAAGTTGTTCAGTGCATTCAGCATGTATGCACTTTGCGTTGTACCCTGGTGCTGTACCACAGTTGAGCAATTGGTCCAACACCTGCATCATGGACTGTGCGACAGTTTGTTCACATGCACATCTCCTGTGTGGTGCACATTGTGATAGTTGTCAGTAGTTGTCAGTGGATCGTGCATTACATGCCATTGCATAACACTGTACGACTGCACATCATGGGCACTTGCCACCATATAGTGTGCCACACGTAACATGGAGACAGCTAGGCATTACGCATGCCACCCGGACATGGCCCTTGACCCCACATTCCCGCCATAGCATGCTTGACCAATCGCATAGCACATTGATGTGTGCAGGGGCATGCGCATGTCCCAGTGCATGTGGTGCCATTTACCATTTTCTATGCAGGGCCTGCAGAGTGGTGTGCAGCTATTGCTCATCAGAGATGCCCAGTGTAACCAGAACAGGGCCAAGGGCCATGAACTGGTCAGAGGTCAAGCTGCTCCACCGGTGGCACTTGTCCTCCTTGTGGAGGCCAGGTGTTTGGCAGGGAGACCTGCAGGGTCTGGGCCAACACTGCCCAGTGCCCGGTGTGCCACATGGCGGTTCTCCGCACTGGGGAACAGTGTTGCCACTGGTATGGTGACCTGGGCAGAAGGGACTGGGCATGGCTGGAGGCTGTGAGTGTGTGCACAGGGGTGCACTACAAGTGCCAGGTAGGTATCTTGTGTGCGTGTGTGGCACAAGTGCTTGCGGAGTGGGGTTGGGTCACATCCCATCAGCATGCTCACATGGGAGCACCCAGCAAGCACTGCGTGTGTGTAGCTGCACCTGCCCTGTGGTGCCCTGCCATGCACTAACACATGGTCTGGGCTCTCTCGCGGTGGTGTGTGTGCAGGATGGGTACACTGTATCGCGCATGTGGTGGGACCACCATGTGCTATGCAAATCCATGGATGGGCACTTTGGGGGATCAGGCATGGCTGCTATTCGCAGCTGCTGATTGCATGACCATTCACTGGTATTGCACTGAATGTGTACACCAGCACTGCATGTCCACACTGGTGTTGGGGGTTGGTTTGTGCACCAATGTGTCTACTCATGGTGGTCTCTATCTGTTGTATCTTGCAGGGCTGTAGGCTGGGTGGTGAGCCACAGCAGCCACTGAGGTGCGGCGACAGGGGCTGTGGCTGGAGCTCCACATGGTGACCGTGTAGGAGCAGTTAGGTGGCAACCTTGTCTGCATTGTCTGTCTGGTGGGGTGAGCTACTGCTCGGTGGGGATTGTGTATCTGCAATGGGACTTAGTATGTGTTCTCTGTGTCCTTGCTGTAGGTCCCCGGGATCATCAGGCTGCAGCCCGGTGGAGGTGCCTTGGACCGGCAACACGACTTGGACGGGCAGATACAACAGGCCATCCAGGGTCACTCAGGCCCATCTGTAGGATGAAGGGTTCATTCAGCATACCCTAGGGGCCATTGTGTGTCTCCTGATGGCATGTGGCAATGTGGGTTTGGGGCACAGAGGTGCGTGGTCATGCCTGTAGCCCTTTTCCATGTGCTGGACTGTGTATATTGTATATAGCTTGCTGTTTCTCCCCACCCTCCCTACCTGTGTTGCTGTCCCTGCCCCTCCCCTTTGCCCACCTATTCATGTATATTGTCCCTCTTCCATCCCTTTTGTATTGGATTTTGTACATAGTTTCAGCAGTTACTTGTGTTTTTCATTGTCACTGTGTGCTGTCAGGGGGCTCTTCACTGTCCCATGCTGCCATGACCCTGTGTGCCCCCGTCTGTATGGTCTACTTCCCCTGCACCCCCACCTCTGTGTCCTCACCATTGCCTGTGCTTTTTGTGTTTGTAGACCTCATTTCCCTGCTGCTCATGTTCCTGCCTCCAGTCTGTGTGCGTGGCTTGTGGCCTTCCATTGCACTGCTGCACTATTGGTCTGGGGCCTGTGTGGTGTCCTGTGGTTGGGGCTCTGTCCTGGCTGTGTGGTACTACATGAAACATATAATGTGATGGCAGATAAGGACCGCTTGGCCCACCTAGTCTGCCCATTTCCCAACCTGATGGATAAGGTGCAGATTCTAGTTAATCAACAGCTTATTTCCTCCTACCACCACTAAATTGCCTTATGCCTGTTTCATGCATTCTTTTTTTTATTTTTTTTATTTTTAATAATGATCTTTATGTATTTTCCTTTTTGTCGGGACAAAATACATACATTATCCTGAGCGACCCAGGATCCACATACCCAAAACTGATTGTGTAACCTATGTACAGTAATAACTATATACAATCACAGCTAATGGGGTCGAGCCTCCAATACAGTTACCAGTTCAAGTAGCATCTGTATCCTAGTGTAACACTGTCATTGTTTAGCTAGGCCCATCAGGGAAACCCTGTAGTAAAGGTTAGAACCGAAAATTGACAAAGCCTAAGCCTCCATCTATGGATCAGTACACCCAGGAGGTGGTCCCCAGCTGTGTGCCCTGTAAAGAGAGAGAGTCCCTCCACCCCAAGAGCAAAGCAGACCATAACCCTGTCTTAAAACCTTATCACAAGTACCAGCTTAGTTGAGGATCACTTGAATATGATACTGCAGTTAGAGATAAAGATAACTAAAATACATCTGTATAAAATATTGCATTCCTCAAATTAATGTTTTTTGCTAATCACAGCCTGACAGACAGACCTGTGTTCCAGCATTGATAGCCTGTAGTGAATAAATGGCGTCTAAAGTCAACCATCTTTTGTTATGTAGCCTTTTCTACCCTCGAAATTCATATGACTCTTTATTTTTCAGAGCCCAGAGAAGGTCTTTTACTGTCCATGCGGTGTTGAATTCTCCTACTGTTCCTGACTCACAGCCTCCTCAGGAAGGCTGTTCCATACATCCACAACCCTCTCTGTGAAAAATACTTTCTAACATTAACTCTGAGCCGTCCCCCACTATCTTCAAATTGTGCCCCTTGTTCTTGCACATCTCTTCTTCTGAAAGATACTACCCTCTTGTACTTTGTTAATTCCTTGAGATACTTGAAAGTTTCTATTATGTCCCCCCTCTCCTCCTTTAATCAAAGGGTATACATATTAAGCTGTTTTAGTCTCTCCTCGTATGTCTTCTGGTGCAGACCCTGCACCATTTTGATTACCCTCCTCTGAACAGCCTTCACTCTGCCTTTGTCATTGCTGGAGATGGGGTCTCCAGAATTGCACGCAGTGCTCAGATGGGGTCTTACTGTCTGTACAGAGGATAACAACTTCCTGTTTTCTACTGTTGATGACTCTTCCTATGCTCCCAGTATTCCCCAGCCCTCCTTACTGCCTTCTCACATTGCTTGCCCACATGTAGGTCATCCGATATAATTACTCCTATGTCTCTTTCCATTTTGTTGTTGTTATTAACTCACCCCTCCCCCATTGTGTACTCTTCCCTGGGTTTTGTTTCCCAGATGCATTACCTTGCACTTCTTTGCATTGAATCTGAGCTGCCACATATTTGACCATTCTCGAACCTTGCCAAGTCCCTTTTCATTCTTTCCACCTCACCTTGTGTATCAACCCTGTTGCATATCTTTGTGTCATCTGCAAGAGATATACCTTTCCTTTCAGGTGCTCTCAATGTCACTTATAAAGACATTAAAATCCTATCCTTGGTTTGAAGACCTTATTTACCCTGAAATCTGCTTAATAAATTATTTCCCAGGTGATATTCCCAAAGTTAGGAAAGCACATATGATACTTATCTCTCGATAGCTAAGCTGATAATTATGAGGCATTGGATGGAAGATAAGTCTCCTAATGTAATAGAGTGGTACAAGGAAATTGGCCAGGCATTACAATTGGAAGACACATTGCATCTATGTATAATAGATTAGAAGCATTTCTCTCTCTGGGGTAGCCTAGAGACTCACTGATAGCTTGGAAGCCATAGTAACGTGTAGTCATATTATAGGTGAGACATACTAAAGATACTGGATAGTGTGTAGTCAGGAGGGGGTAGGGTGGGGTTTTAAGTTATGGTATGTATTTAGCGCCTTACTCTGGTATGTTCATGTCTTATCTAATGTACTTTGACTGGTGCTCAAACTAATAAAACTTGTTAAATCTTATAAAGACATTAAGAGGACTGGTCCCAGTACCGAACCCTGCATTACCCTGATAGTTACCCTCCTTTATTCTGTGGACTCTGTTTACTATTACCTTTATGTCCTGTTGTCCAGCCAGTTTTTATCCAGGCTACCACCTTGGGACCCACTCTAAGGCTGGCTAACTTGTATATTAATCTTTTTGTGAGACTGTATCAAATGCCTTGCTAAAATCTAGGTAGGCCATATCCACAGCCCCTCTGTGGTCTAATACTTTAGTTACCAAGTCAAAGAGATCTATTAGGTTCGTCTGACATGACCTTCCTGCTGTGAAACCATGCTGCCTTTGGGTCCCTGTGCCCACTGGCCTCTAGGTACTCAACAATTCTTTCCTTCAAGTGATTCCATCATTTTCCCTACCACTGAAGTCAGACTAACTGGTCTGTAGTTTCCTGTCTCTGCCCTGCTCCCACTTTTGTGAAGTGGAATCACATTGCACTCCTCTAGTCCTCAGGTACCACCCATCCTCTCATGATTTTTTAAATAGAGTAGTCAGTGGTGTTTCTAGTTCTACCCTTAGTTCTTTTAGAATTCTTGGATGGGTCCCATCAGACCCCATTGCTTTGTCCACCATCAGTTTCAAAAGTTCTTTCAAAACCTTTTCTTCTGTGAATGGACTGGTATCGACCCCACTATTCTGAGTTTCTCCCTTGTTTGGTTTAGGTACCTCCTCCTCTTCCATTGTGAATATTGAACAGAAATATTTGCTCAGTATCCCGCGTTTTCACTGTCACCCTCTGCTCACCTTCCTCCCTTTATTAAGTCTCTGCATCCTCCCTTGGTCTTTCTTCATTCCTAATGTACCTATAAAAGGTTTATCCCCTTCTTAACAGAGTTGGCTATCTTTTCCTCCAGTTTGTGCCTTTGCAATTCTGACTGCCTTCCTGCCTCCTTCTGCTTTAACTGATAAAGTTCTCTGTCCTGCTTCTTCTGTGTTTCCTTGTATTTCCTGAATGCTATCTTTTTCTCCTTGACCATCCCTACCACCTCTTTTGAGAACCATAGTGTTTTTTCCTTTGTTTTGTTTTGTTGATTTGCTTCACACAAGGCTTTTTGCCTTTCGATGGCTGTTTTGATTATTCCCATTGTTCCTTCACCCTGCTCCTTGCAGTTTGCTATTGCTTTTCTGAGGCACTCTCTCATTTCCCAAAGTCAGCCTTCATAAAGTCCAATACTTTTGTTTTTGTATGGCTTGACTCTATGGCTGTGTTATTGTGAACCACACTGGTGGTCACTTGTTCCCAGATGACTACCCACTTCTAAATCTGAGATCCTTTCTCCTTCCCCATTTGAGATACCAGGTCTAAGATTGCTCCCTTCAGTGAGTTCAACACTAACTGTGAGGCATGCCCTGGGGCATCCAGAATGACCCTGCTCTTGGATGGGCCCTAGCAAAGGTACTCCAGTTAACATCTGGCATATTCAGGTCCCCATTAACAATAGCTCCCTTTTCTGCCAATTTAAGGATGCCGTCTATCATTTCCTTGTCCATTTCCTCCCACTGAGATGGGGTCTATACACAACCCATGCGGATTGTGGTGCCATTTCCTGTCTCCAGGGTGGCCATAGTGACTCATCAACTTCCTGTTTACTCTTTAGTTCTGTTGCTTTAATCCCTTCCCTTATATAGAGAGCTACTCCTCCTCCTCCTCCTCCTCCTCTTTTACCCATCCTGTCCCTCCTGTAGACAGTGTATTCTGGTATGTTGACATCCCAGTCATGGTTCTGTGTGTACCCATGTTTCAATGACTCCACAATATCCAGGCATCCCTCTTCCATCAAGGACACTAGTTCGGGAGCTTGTTGCACAGACTGAGGCATTGGTACTCATCACCTTCCATTTATTTTTTATGGCCTTACACCTTTAGCCCCATCCATGTCTTTACCATCTTTTCTGCATTTATCCCTGTCCATACTGTGGATGGCACGTGTGCTGCCCAATGTGTTGAATGGTGTTGCCTTGTGTGTCTCTCCCCATAGCCACAGTCTTGGCCACCTGTGGTGTTGGCCTTGTCCAGTGGCCACCACCTTGCTTTACATTTGCCTGCTGAAGTGTGGCACCAAGCCTGCTCCAGTGAACCTGTTCTGTGTGCCTACCATGGGCCTGTGTGGGTTGTGGCCTGGGCTTCTGGGTGTTGTTCTGTTTACCAAGTCTCAGTATTGTGACCTGTTTTGGCCGCTGTTGTGCCCTTGCCCCTCTGGTTTGTCCCAATGGTTATGTGTTCCTCTCTCCTTTGTCCCACAGCATTGCCCTTGTTCCTCCACTTGCCTTGCTGGGTTGCTCTGTATTCACTGTGTTGCTCCCTGGGTGGTTGTGCACATCCTGGGTGTGCTGGTGCTTCTCCACTTATGTCATGCACTTTCCAAGTGATTCACAGTGGGGTTGCATTTGGCACATCCTTTGTGAATCCTCTGGCATTTGGTGGGTGCATCCTATTTGTGCCAGCACATGTCACTTGCACCCAGCGCATCTCTTTGTGAATCCTGCCCATAGAATTAATGTGTGATTTAGTTGTACTTGTATCATTGTAATGTAAAAGTCCCACATTTACGCCTAAAATAGCAGAGTATTAAATAGCCAGTGTTCAATCACACTTTGCAATGTGAATTAGCTGCTCATGAAATCAATTTCGTACTTTTGGATCACAAAATCTGTGATCCATTCCATGACCCCTCCTCCTTGCATCTCAGCCCTACAACTCTCCCACCCCATGTCTCATAGACACCCATAAATAATTAACTTTCTCAATGACCTGCAGGGTGCTGCTTATAGAATACTAACAGTCTCAGTGCCATGGCCCCAAATGCTGGTATTCAGTCCCCGTCTTGCTTTGCAGTATCATGATTGATTGCTGGCATTCTGACCATGGTGGTGAGAGCATTAGAAAAGTATTGGCAGCACTCTGCAGATCACTGGAGAACAGTTAATTACTTCTGGTGAGTTTCTGTGTTTGGAAGTTTGGGACATTAATAACAGGGAATGTTTAACTATCCCATTAAATAAAATGTTGAGAAAAGTACTAGGGTTGGGTCCATCATGCCCTGTCCAGTACCTTAGGGCAGAATTAGTTTGCTGAATGCAAATGCTAGAACTGAGAGATAAGAAAAAGAAACTTCTGGTTGAAACTTACAAGGCATGGGGCTGCTAGATTAACTAATCTCTGTCTACAAGAGAAACAAGAATGGCTTGGACTAGGATATACTGCTAATTTTGGTATACTGTAATCCTAAGACTTTTAAACAAGCATAAACTACAAG
The DNA here is from genome assembly GCA_016271365.2 of Neoceratodus forsteri. Taxonomy (NCBI): domain Eukaryota; kingdom Metazoa; phylum Chordata; order Ceratodontiformes; family Ceratodontidae; genus Neoceratodus; species Neoceratodus forsteri. Next base: position 426,268,567 of record CM057451.1, read on the forward strand.
TCTTAAAAAGCTATGTAACTAAGGGGATTAGGATTAGTGTTAAATATAAAATACATTTCTAAAAAGTTATAAAATTTTGGGATAATAAGGACTTAGAGCATGTTAATAAATCAGCATATTCAAAATAGCATGCAAAGAATAACTATTACTTTGATAAGAAACCTTATCTTAATATTTTAGCTGAACCTCATCAACGTGAACTGTTTGTTATGTACAAATTTGAAAGATTCCCAGTAATGTACTTAAACGCCGCCATAATAAATCTTTTCAAGGGACAGAAAACTGTACATGTTCAGAGGCGTATTGAGGATCTTTGTAACATTATGTTGAGATGGTTTACTAAAGAACGTATTGTACCTATTGGTTAAAACCATTTTAAATCCATTTCTTGATAGAGACATAACTGCTTTGAGTATCATTCTTTTCCACACTGTGGACACTTGGATCATTAAAAGAGTTGCCAAGTTTTTATGGCAATAAATAACGTAAGAAACAAGATAGACAAGTGTTCAATTGCTTTGCAAACATTTTGTGCTTTAATATTATGTATGACTAGAAGGGTCAAAGTATAATGTGCTATGAACTGTTTTATGTGTAATACACAAATGTTCATGTTTGTATTTATCTAAATGTAAATGCACATACTTTTAAGCTATGTAAATTGTTTTTAATATTTGCTGATGACTATACAGTCAAACAATAAAATTTTTGATGATGATGATGGTTATGGTGAGTTTCTGTGGGGACATGTGTGGGGATGGTAGGGGGCGAGATGGGTGGGGAGGGTTTGTCATATATGGGATCAGAGCCTTGGCAGGAAATGAACATGCAAACTTGTCAGCAGTTACAGGCCATATGGTCTATCAAGCCTGCTCAAGTGTGCAGCTAGTAATTATTACACTGCAGCTGCCCTTCCTTCCCCTACCCCCATATCATTGACCCTCCCCTCACATTGTCCTATCCCCTTTAAATCTGCCACCGACTTACAGGATACCACCTCCTCAGGCAGTACATTCTTCATAGACACCGCCTCCCTGTGAAGAAGAGCCTCGTTATTTCCCTCTTGAATCTTGCACCATCCAATCTCAGACTATGCCCCTCATGTTCCTCTCTCCCATAATTTAAAAATCCCCTATGTACCAGTCTTTATTATATCATTCATGTATTTAAAGGTCTTTATCATATCCCCCATCCCTCTTCTCCTAAAGGGAATACATGTTAAGCTTCCTCAACCTCTACTCATACTGTTTGTTCTTGAATCCTAGGATCATCTTTGTTGCAATGTGCTACACCCCTCCAGTAAATTAACATCCTTCTCTATATATTGGTGCCAGTACTGCATGCAGCACTCTAGGTGCAGCCTCACCAATGTCTTATACAGTGTCAGGATCACCTCTCCTCCCTCTCCTGGAGATTTCTCTAACAATACACCAAAGCATCTTATTGGCTTTAGCTGCTGCTTTCCTGGACTGTGCTGAGTGGTTCATTTTCCCTGTTGTTATCACCCCAAGATCTTTCTCCTCCTCCTAACTGATAACACCTCCTTGGGTTCCTTGCTCCCAAGTGCATGACTTTGTACTTCTTAGCATTGAATCCAGCTGACATGTGGCTGACAAAGTACTCAAGTTCAGCCAGATCATCCTGCAGCCCCATCACCCTACTTCCTGTCACACCACCACACTAGAACTGTGTGGAATATAAAACTCCACCCATGGAATGCACGTGGGATGACCATTCCAATCCCACAGAATTCTATGGAATTTTTGCAAAATGTTAAATTTTAGTTATTTCACTATAATTTTAAAATTTGTTTCCAAATAACACCAGATTTTGAACATAAACAGTACCCAGTGGTGCACATGAATGGTCCAAATTGTTGATTTGTACATTGAAAGAGGGCAGAGTTACAGGTTGCAAAACATTTAATCAAAATTACATTTTCAGTTATTTTGAGATAATTTTAACATTTCTTGTTCAAATTTCTCCACAATATCAGGAGTTGGAGTAGACCTAGAATGTGCTTATGTGCCATGTTTTAAGTCTCAATCTTCAATGGGAGCTGAGTTATAGGTAGCCTAATATTTTGCCAAAATGTGTGTGTGATTCACAGGGAAAACTCAGGGACTTAATTGGCTGAACTCTCATAGCTCAGTTGATTAACAGCTAAAGCATGGCTTGCTGAGGCCCTGGGTTCAAATCCCAGTAAGAGTCACACTTTTCCTTTCATTTCTACAGTTGCATTTGTAATGTTAGTATAGTTCTGATAGTATGCATTAAAATGATACAATCTGTGGCATTAAAATGTTACAAAACTTGACAGGTACACAAAGTATCACTACATTTGCATATGCACATAGTTTCAGATTTCTAGATTTAAATGGGACTGAGTTATAGCCTGCCAAACATGTTGCTAAGATTTACATTTTGGTTAGTTTCTTAATTTTAAAACTACATATCCAAATTTAACCAGAGTTGAAACATTTAAACTACTGAACTACTATACCACAAGTTCATTTCTGAAAAGGTTCATATCCGCAGCTTTAAATGGGATTGAGTTAAAAGTAGTCAAACTTTCACAACATATAAACATTTAATTTTGCAAGGATGTAAACTACAAATGTATAAATCGCTGAAACTTTGAATAGAACATGCAATACCATGACATTTGGTAGGTTCTTAGACCTTACAAGGAGACTGTAATTGCCAGTTTTATTAATTGTTTGCTGTGAGAAACTGCAAAATAACATCTGACTTAAAAACAAATACCCTGAGTCTTTGTAAAATTGTAGAATTTAATGAAAATTCCATAAAACTGGATTTTTCTAATTTCCTCAGCCTTATCTGGGGATTCTAATTGAAGAATAGGGTATTAGAGGCAGGCAGTGAAGGGGTCAACAGGTTCTGGAGTTAGATGCACAGTTTCACCAAGAAATGGACAGCTGAGTTGGGTAGCCCAACAGTGCTAGAACCCCAGATTGGAACAAGAAAGAACAGTGTTAACAATTCCAACCTGAATGCAGGATATTTAACCCTTAGGCTGCGGGAAGATTTAGAACGCATAGGTTTTAGGACAAGATATCTTGTCGGCAGCAGTCTAAGGGTTAAGGATCACATACAGTAAATGTATGACCTGTGGAGCCTGATATACATGCAAGTCTAGGACTTACAGGTACTCAAAATGATGTAGTGGGGAAGACAATGCCTTGGCAGTGGGAAGAAATAACTCTGGCTATTCCAACAGGGTACATCAATAGGAAAAGAAGTAGGTGACTCATGTTTAAGGAAGTTTGTCACTGTAAAGAACAAAGAGGATATCAGTGGGATCAGTAGTTCTACTGGGTCAATCTGGCAGTGCCTAAAGAGAAGGAGAGGAGGGATAGTCACCCAGACAGGAACAGTAGGACAGCAAAAGCTTGGCCCATCTTATCAAATGAAGTAGCAATATATACATTGTTAATGTTAAATTCCACAAATAAATTCTGGATGCTTCATTTACAGTATACAGTACACGCTATCATAAATATGTGAGTAAATGTTACTTATCATTTTTTATTTTCTTCTGCAAAATTAAAACTGCTTAACCAATTTATGTAGTTGTGTTAGACACCAAGACACACTGACAATGGATATGCATGTCTAATGTTACATCCATGCATGCAAGAGCAGAGAAGTTACAAACATCAATATTTTTGATAGTTTTCATAAAGTTTTGCAAATGTTAACATAGTAAAGCTTTGAACCCATGTAACTTAAACACCTCTTATCTAATGCTCTCAGATTTAGACCATTCTATTAGCATTACAAAAGGTTATCCATAATAATTTACATATGTCTGGCCCAAAGGTGCGTAAATTATATGCAGATGAGATTTTTTCATGAAATGTCTTGAAAAGTAAAATGACAGATTGTGAGCAAATATAATTTTGAGACGATGCATCATATTGTCATGAAATATGTCAGATTGCTAGAACATCTATCCTCAAGAAATCATGCCAAATTTAAGATCCGTGACCCAATAGATGGTTAAGGTATATGCAGATAAAATGTTCATGTAATTTTGCACAAACAATAAAATGACAACATTTGAGCACCTAGAATTTTGAAACTATCCATCCAAATTTCATGATATTCAGCAAGTAAGTGGCCACTAACCAGCAGAGCAGATATTTCAAGATTCAGAGCTCTAGTATAAACAGTGGCTGATTTAAAACCAAATTACAAAATTGTAAAATGGCATGACATTCTGATGAAATTTTGTGAAATGACATGGAATTTGTGACATTCTGATTAAATTCAGAATTTTACCATTCGGCACAGCTCTACACCACACCAATCTTTGTGTCATCTGCAAAGAGACTAATCTTTTCTTTATGCCATGCAAGATGCAACTGAATTATTTTTGAGAATGAAAATGGACATAAAAGTAAATAATTAACCTGTGTATATCAAGGTTTTCCAGAGACCCTTTCAGATCTCTTCTGTCTCTAAGTGTGTTGATTTGATTTCAAGGGCAGCCAATGAAAAGCATGCAATCCAGGAGCTAAATCTTTAACTGTCCAAGAGTTTTTAATTTGAGCTATCTTCTGACAAGTTGACATATGCTGCTCGAGAAGACTGGACATTTCTGAGTTCAGTGGGATGTGTTTTCCTAACAAGTTGCCCTGCATTACCTTGCTTCCAGCTGGACTGAATTTGAGAATGAAATGGACTTAAAAAGTAGGATAATTAACCTGTGTTTATCAAGGTTTTCTAGAGATCCTTTTTGTGACTGAAAATGGAGTTAAAAGTTAACTAATTAACCTGTGTATATCAAGGTTTTCAGAGACCCTTTCAGCTCCCTTCTGTCTCTAACTGTTTGCCCCCTCCACCATTTATTAAATGCTCTGTGGGTGAGATTGGCATGTATACTGCTTGGGACTGGTCTGTTTCATTGGTCTACTGGGGAAGGGGCGTGGGGTTGTATGATTAGGTTGTGTTCTACTATATGTTGAAGTTTGTCTGTTGCTTGCTTCTTCTGGGAGGGGATCACTGTCATGTAGTCCTCAACAATTCCCACTTGTCTTGTGCTACCAGTTCATTCTAGGCAAAGTACTACTGTCAATCCACCCAAGACTACTTAATTTCTCTGGTTTCCTATGTTAGCCCTCCTTCTGCAACTCTACATTCTGTTCCTCCCTCACCATGCACTCTCAGTTTTCTTTCTAACCTCTTTTCCCTCCTCATAACAATTCCCACCCTCCCTCACCAGCACCCCCATCCTCCCAAACTTCTCCACTTGGTCCCTAACAATGCTGTTGGCCATACAACTACTGTTGGCCAGGCAGCCTTCACATCACTTACCTAAACTGGAATTCCTTCCTCCCCAGATTCACCTTTCTTCTTCCCCTGCCTCTGTCTCCTCAGCCTTACACAATTATTTGTCTGTGAACTGCAACTGTAACTAAGCAGACCATGTTGCATCTAAATGGACTGTAATGGTTATCCTATTACCACATTTGTGGACATTCTGTTCACTATGATGTAATGGAATATACATACCACCTGTAATTTTTGATGTCTGTTACTGCTTGTTAATTGTTCTCTACTTGGTAACGCATCCCTATGCATAAGTGATACTAAATACTGTTTTGTTGTTTGCCTATGACTTATGTGAATGTCTTCCAATTCCATATAATGGCAATGTATACTGTTGTGTTGATTACATTTTATTGTATGCCTTCCAACTCCCCTCCCCAGTACACACTGTGAGACAAGTAACTTGTTGTTCAGTATGCCCTCCATGGTGAAACTCTAATAAATAAATAAGATCTTGGCAATGAAAATGCCAAACAACCCCAAGTCCAATACAAAGCCCTGTGGTATCCCACTCATTACAGACCTTGGAGATGAGGTTTCCCTCCCATCACTACCTTCTGTTGTCTCCTTGAAGCCAGTTCTTGATCAATTCACCACCAATTTTCCTGCTCCCTGGTATCTCAACTTGCTAATCAGCCTCCATGTGGCACTAAATTGAATGCTTTGCTGAAATCCAGATACAGCATCCACCGCATAGTCCTTGTCAAGTGCCCTAGTCACCTAGTCATAATAGTCAACCAGGTTGGTCTGGCAGGATCTGCCAGAGACAAACCCATGTTGCTTTCTGTCCTTCCAGAAAGGTTGCCAACCTCTCCAAGGATCATCTCCATTATCTTACCCACAATGGATATAAGGCTTACTGGTCTATAGTTGCTGTGCTCGTCCTTGGGTCCGCTTTTGAGGAGGGGCACCATGTGAGCCATTCTTCAGTCCTCAGGTATGCACCCCATTTGCAGAGGGATATTGAGCAAGTCTACTAATGGATCTGCCAGGACAACCACCAATTCCTTCAGTACCTGGGGTGTACCCATCCGGGCCTGCTGCCTTATTCACCCAAAGTGCCCTTAAACTTCTAGTACCCTGTCTGCTGAGAAGTCCTCATCCATCACCCCAAGCAGACCCTCTCTACCTCCTGAGGCAGTGACCAATCCTTCTCCTTAGTAAATACAGAGTATTCATTTAGCGCTGTAGTCTGCTTCACCCTTTTCTCTGCCCATCCTTCTTGAGCCTTACTATTGATCTTTGCAGAGCCTTCTCTCCCTTATATACCTGAAAAGTCCTTCTCCCTTCCTTGATACCCTGTGCCACCCTAAGCTGCCTGGAAACCTTGACAGCCTGACTGCTCTGGTTACCACTTGTGATTTCTTCAGGTACTCCTCTCTATCCTCCCTCAACTGGACTTCTCAAATCTTCTGAAGGCTGACCTTTTTGCCTTTCCTTTCCCAACACCTCCCTGCTTAACCAACTTTTTGGACCTAGCATTTTTGCTTTGTATCTTAGTGCCGGAGCTCATGGCCTCCACGATCCCTAGATTAATAACTTCCCATTTCTGGTTAGCATCCATGTGTGGGTAGATGCTTACTAGGTACCAAGCCACTATTTCCCCATCCTACCAAAGTACAGAATCAATCAGTTAACATCCAGTATCTCATTTCACTGTGTTTATGGTTGTACCTATTGTTACAATGTATTTTCCCAGTAGTGACCATCTGAGATGCAGTATCTTGTTTTCAGAGGAATTTGCTCATGATGAATGCAGGTAGTTATTTACACAATTTGTCATTTCAGTAGAAGATGGGGATTTATGAGGTCAGCATGGAATTATGGAGCTGTTGAGGTGTTGACATCATGGAGAGCATCCTAATGTTGTTTGCAATGTATTTACCCAGGACAGCTCAAATGAGTTTCAACATCCCATTTTCAGTGGAACCCTGCATCTATCTGCAGTGTGAATATAGTCCCTGATACAGAACTCTGTAGCACAGTCAGCAACACAGTTGGTTTAGCACTGACACATTGACCACAAATACTGTACAATCACAATGCAAAAATAAATCAGTTATTACAGATCAGTGTTTACAGACACTATGTTCTGTAGTCTACTGTAGTATGCTATACAAAGACTTGACTGCATTGTATCAGAAATCCTGCTTATATATATATGTTTTACTTTATGTCAGTTTATTTCTTTAATATGAGGGATAAAAGCAGACAGTGCCCCTTTAAAGCCTGTGACTCCTAAGGTGTGTGGGTGGTACATCATAAGCACTGCTTCTCGAGTTACACTACCTGAATTGAGCTGCCTGGTACTGAAGAGTGTGTGCGTGTGCTGTGTGTGTGTGTGTGTGTGTGTGTGTCTGAAAACAAGCTATCACATCCAGGCTGCAGAGTTTTTTTTTTACTTTTAGGAGAAACAGTAGTAATAGCAGTAGTGATCTCTTTTCTGAGGAAATGAAAGAAAAGTGCATGTGGCTGTGGCAAGAAATGGGCTGAAAAATGGGGCTGGGGCATGTGGCAGATGCAAGTTGCCACATTCCATAAATGAGTTCTCATTACTCTCCCAGAGGAGAAATTTTAAGTACACTTTGACCAGCCAGGGCTGGTCTAAGAGACTAGAAAATTCCCTCTGGGAGAGTTACTATTGTGGCAATGTGCCATGGTGCCCCTCCCTGATCCCTGATGTGCTCATATAGTAAATAAATAAAGCATCTCTTCCCTGGTAGTCTACGGCCTCCCTTCCCAATCCACGGTGTGCCCATATAGGGTATAAATAAAAGAATCCCTCCCTGGTGAGTGAATGTCCCCTCTGAACCCGATGTTGCCTGACATTTAAAATGCATAATAATATACCATTCTTGGTGGTCTAGTGGCCCCTCCGCCCCCGATCTCCAATGTCACCCAAGAGTAATATGCATAATAATATCCCTTCCTGGTGGTCTAGTGGCCCTCACCCCAGCAAGTAGTACCCATCATCCTGCTCCCCATCCCATAATGCAGGTTGCACCTGGCACAGCCTACTTTCACCTCCACGGTTGTCAGCTGAACTGAACTGTCACTGAACATCAACTGTATGGTGCATGCACTCATGAATTATTCATGAGCATGTATATTATACAGTTGGTGCTCAGTGACAGTTAATCAGGAGGCCGGACATGAAGGGAAATGTGGCCGCGCCATTCGCCACCTGGGCATTATGGAAAGGAGGAGTGGGGGAGGCAAGCAATCACCTGCTGGGCTGGGGTAGAGGCCGTCCACTAAAACCACCAGGAAGGGATTTTATTATTCATATTAATCTTGGGTGACATAGGGGATCTGGGAAGGAGGGGCCATAGACCACCAGGAGAGGGTATTCCTTTATTCAGTAAAGATGAGTGACATCAGGATTGGGTAGATGGGTCACTAGACCACCAGGAAGGGGATATTACTATTCATTTAAATTTTGGGCAACATCAGGGTTCTGGGAAGGGGCACTTAACCACCAGGGATGGGGTATTTATTCTGTGACCTGGGGATTGGAGATGCATGCCTTTGCTGCAGGAGTTTGTGGCACATCTCCATGGGCCAAGTGTTTGTTGCATGGGAGAGGTTGCTAGCAAGTGTGGAGGCTTAGGCTCCAGGACACCTCCTGTACCAGAATAAGTTGCAGGGTCCCTGGCACATGGGGCTTTGGCACAAGCTGATGTTTGTGGCAGCTATGTTGATCAAAGCCACTTTGTAAATTGAGCCCCACATGTGCTTCAACTCCATTTGCAAGAACACAGTCTAGGTATGCTGTCACATGCTTATATAGTCCATTCTTCTATTATGTAATAGCAGTATGTCTCTATGGCTCTGACCATGTAGCCATAAACATAGGAAATCTTTTCCTGAGTGATCTTATGACTGGCAGAAACATGAGATATGATCCAGAGGCAATCTTTACTGATCTTAAAGAGGCAAGATGAGTTTTGGTAATAATGAATCCAGATGTCATGACCACGTTCTCTTGGTCACATTATGGGTCCTCTTGTGCAGGAACACCACTGAATGGAGTCCAGATGGGGCTGTAGTACTGTATGTAACTAAGGAAGGGATTTCTTTTTTTTTCTTTTTGTACTTGTATAGGAGTCTGGAACTGACAGGTTCTGAGCAACTTATAAACATATTGAAAATGCATGCTGACTTAAAATCATCTAGACTGAGTATTTTATAACTCTACATGTGTCTCTGTGTTTAGTAGCATTTCTAAGAAAAACTGTTTGTTAGACTGATTAAACAGCTAAACTCCTTCCATTCCAAAAGCAAAAGTAATATAAAATCCAGGCACCTAGTGAAGAATAGAACAAACTTGGACCCACTCATGACCTAAGGCATAAATGAATCTGTGCATTGTAGAAGCTATGAGATTTGAAATGCTTTCCTATTAAAACAATTTTTCACTTCTGTCACAGTGAAATATAAAATTTAAAAACTAAACTAGCACAAAATTGGGTCCTTTGCCAGAGGCAGCTTTTCTTCTTAAAAGGAAAAAAAATTAAATGACCTTATAGATAATCTACTGAGTTTGATTGATTTAATACCTTAGGAACAACACTGCAGTAATTTACCTCTAATGGCGAACAATTTTTCAATATGTGGCTTAGTCAGCTTGCTCATTCCTATCTCCTGAATATTGGAATCAGAATATTTTCTGGAGGTAAGGATGCAAAGTTCTTTTCCTGGTAGGGTACTAACTATTTTGTGTGGTAGTCCAATGTTATCAACCTCACTACTTTGAAATCTGTCAAGATATTTTGATTGTGCAAACCTATTGTAGTTGTACACAGTAAACTGTCCTCCACTAAACCTCTTCTGGTGCTTTGTCACTGCCTTACAGTAGGTAGAATGTATACCAGCAGACAATAACTGTAGCATCCATAAAGTCAGGGATGTGCAAACAATGCCATTGTCTGGTGGTTTGATTTAGTTCTGTTTGGTAGACACAAAACTATATATGTTTGACACAAGGTCAAACAGTACACAGAACATTTTAATAGGAAAAGTCAGACACAAAAGTAATATATGGACAATGGTATCAGGAGTCAGTTGAGGGAGTACTGTTGTCAGCGTAAACTTTGCATGTCTAGAGGGGCTGACCAAACAAACTGTATGTTAAGCATGAGAACTGGTATTAGCCATAGGAGATTGCAGTTTTGACTGTCTAGTATAACTAGCTGCAGTTATTAGCCAGCTTTTACAATTTGACTCTTTAATCAACTGGTTCCAGACCCTTCCTCCCCAAGCAACAGGGTTACCACTTAGGTCCCAGGAACCTTGTTGGCTTCCCATGCCACTAAGGAAGTTTTAATTCATCCACTGTAATTATACAAAAATCAGATTGATCACTACAGGATGAAGTTTCAGTTGTGATGTGGTCTTTAGGTATGTGGCACTATCAGTATTCTCTATATGTAACTCAGAAGCATTGCTGCTACTGTCAGTAGAAGTTCTGGTAGTGGCCACAGGCACATTTCAAGACAACTGGTTTGCCTTTTACTATGGATATGCAAGTGCCTTCACTGAATATTTGGCCCAATATGTATTCACTATGTGGGCAACATGGGTAAACAAACATTTGGCAATGTCCAATGTTTGCTTGCAGTGTAATAGAGCTTAAAAGGAACACTTGTATTTGAGGGAGCTGGTAGTGAGAATGCCCCACCCCTGCTCAAAGACATCCAACACTGAGTATGCATGACCAGTCACTCAGTAACTGATCATATTTACAGTGCAATTGTGGCTGCAGGTGGAATTTTACTTTTACAAGACACATGGTGAAATTCACAATCACAAGTGAAAGGGGCTAGAAAGCAGTGTGACAGGGTTGAATAAGGCACAGCCCCATTTGTTATGCAGAAATAGTTTAAAATGCAATGGTCTGTTCTATGCTCTTATTTTTGTCTCTTGTCTGTATGGTTGTGCAACCAAATTTTCTTGTGAGATCTAGGAACTGATCACTACATTGGTTTCATAATTCTCCACCTCTCACTATCTCTCTACCTTCTCTTGCTATTAATGTCTTTTCTTCCCTTGCTTATCGGCAGGTGTAAAATATATGTGAATATTGATGTGGAAATGTCACTGATACTGGGATCCCTTTGTTTAAAACAGTATATAGTTTTACTGATTGAAATTATTGCAAAAACTATTTGGAACTCAAGGGGTTAACTTGAGATACAGTTTTAAAGACCCTTTGCAGAGTTGCCAATAGAAATGCAGTGAAACTAAATTTCCTGCAGTGAAATTGCAAAATTGGCAATTTTGCCACACAAAATGTTTCCTTCAAAATGCGACAGCATTTCACAATTTCACCCACAATTTCCGCAAGCTCACCAGGCAACCATCAATAGAGAAATTCACCTGCAGGAGGTGAAATTTCACCTACAGGTGGCAAAAATTTCACCAGTAGTGGTGGAATTTCACGCATGGTGGTGACATTTTGCCCACAGGTGAAATTCTACCAGCATGGGGCAAATTTTCACTTACAGCTGCTGGCAAAATGTCGCATTTTGCCCAGCAAAATATTTTGCATAATGCATTAATTACGTGAAATATTTCACTGGGCAAAATATTCCAATTTAGCAAGCACACATCAGTTGTCAACAAGAGGTCAGTTCTTGGGATGCCATGTACTATTTTGCTGCACCTGAAGGAACAAAACTGACAAGAGCATTCTGTAAACGTCAAGAACATTCTGTGAGAAGCAGGCTCTCTTAACCAGTTCACAGACATAGACTTATAAAAGAGCAGCAATGCTTTTGCTAGAGAGACAAGGAGAGTAGAGACAGAGACTGAAACTTGGAATTAAGAGATACCCTCAGAAGAAGGATTTAGTTTTCTCTGTCTGTATGTACTGCCTTTAAATAGTTATACTGAATAAATTTTATTTTTGTTTTAGTGTTTTGAGAAAAAAATGCTATTTGTGAATTTTGAAACTACTCCTGGTTTTCCTATGCTTCCTGACCTGTGCCTCAATGACAGATGGTGTCAGCCTAAGTGGGATTTATGACATGCATTCTCTAAGCCAGGAGGTTTGTGCATGGGTACTAGACCTAATACCAGGGAAGCATAGCAGAAAGGTAGAGATTCTGCAGCAGCAGGTCCAGGAGTATTTACTAGAAGAATGGCAGCTAAACTAGAAGCAGAAACAAAAGTCTAAACTGAGACTGTACAACCAGCACAAGTCATGGAAAAAAACAACAGTGACAGAACCTGAAAGCCTGACTGTTTTTTCAAATGGTGGGCTATATAACAACAAGAGATGGAGAAACAAAGAAAATAAGAGATGCAGTGACAGGAGCAGCAGGAAAAAAGAAGAGCAGTGAAGAAAAGAAGAGATGCAGCAAATGGAGCAAGCGATTGTTGGATGCATTGCAAGCTATCAAAGCTGGAGGTTCTAGCACAGGTCCAGCAGAGCAGCAAAACACCAAAAACTTAAAAGACCTTAAATTTACAAAGTTGTGTCCTCAGATGATATTGAAGCATACCAGAAAACTTTGCAAGGGTTGCACAGCCTGCCAGTGGCAAAAGCAGAAATGGGCAATCAGACTGGTGACTTACTTGAGAGGTAAAGCTCAATTTGCCTACAGCAATATGGACACTGCATAGTCAGAAAACTATGACCTGTGAAAACAGAGACCCTGAAAAGGTGTGACATCTCAGGAGAAAGCTGTAGGCAGAGATTTTGGTCTCTGAAGTATAACTCAGTCAACAATCCTCATTGACAATCCTCGAGAAGCCTCACCCAACTCAGAGAACTCCTTATGGAATGGCTCCAACCAGAGGGCAAAACACTCCCACAGATCATTGAAACATTTGTAATAGAGCAGTTCATCAACATACAACCCACAGACATACAGCTTTGGGTAAAGATCACCTACCTGAAAGTGGGGAAAAGCTGTTTCTTTGGCTGAAGACCATCAAATGGCTAGACAGATGCCTCAGTAGTGAGGTAACAGCCAAGTAAGACACTTTTTCCATTTAAACTCCAAGACTGATAAGAACTCAGGTGGAGGTAAAAATCTGCACCCAATGACTTTATTTGCTATAACTGTAATAAGCCAGGCCATATTGCAAGAAATTGCCATAGTAACAAGTTCTGGCAGAGCCACTATGACTGTGTATGCATTAAGTAGATAAGGATGTTTCATGAGTTTAAACAAAAACATTTATTTATTTAAAAAATATCAGATTTACAAACCTTTGAGTCAGAGACTCATTTACAAAGTACCTCATTGAACCTAATACAAAGACAGCACAGTTAAGTCAAAAAACAATGGCTCGGAGAGCAGACAGTTATAACAGTCATTCACTGGAGTACATGGCTAGCAGTAGATAAACAGATTACATAGTTTAGGCACGCAGGCACCACATCAAGAGACCAAAGCAGTTAAAACAAATACAATAGCTAAAGCAAATAGACATCAGGAGTCAAAGAGAAACCCAGAGTGTTCACACGAGGTGTTGCATACACTTAACTGAATCAAACTACAGTACATTGAGAAAGGGCAAATTTAAGCAATAAGGCACAACAGGGTGTGAGTTATCATGTAATAACATCACTACTAGGGTGGGTTGAAGCTGAGGCAAAGCGCGTGCTTCCGCCCGCCACCCCAGGAATGACGTTATTACATGATAACAAACACCCTAGAGTGCCTTATTGCAGTTATACAATGTTGTGTTGTTATATACAGAATAAAAATACATTTTAAAGGATGATTTTGTTAGTGTGGAAAAATATTTCTTAAGAGAAAATGCAAGGAATGATCCAAATCAAAGCTACGGTGATGTTATTGTGTAATAACATCACTGTTTCAATGGGTCAGCAGCCAATCAGCTTCCTACATTTTTCTTGCCATTGTATAATTAAGCAATAAAGTACAACAGAGTGTGGTATATCATGAGATATCATCACGCTTGGGTGGTTGGGCAAGGCTGCAGGCCGAGTGACTACCAATGACCCGAGAAGTGATAATATCCCATGATATACCACACCCTGGAGTGACTTATTGCTATTATGAACTGAGTTTCAAGTTTTTAAATAAAAAAAATAAAAGAAACAGGTTTTAAAATGTTTTATGAATGATATTTTGTTTGGTGTAGGAGTACATTTTGAACAAAATAGTTCTCAGACAGTGGAGAACAAGGAAGCTGGTGGCAGCGGAACTTTTATGAAACCATGATGATGTAGCCTGATATCATCATGGCTTCAAAGACTCTCAGCCAATCAGATTCCTCTATTTATGATCCTCAGTTCATAATTTAAAATAATGCCACCATCTGTTTTACAGTTACCTATATGTTTTGCATTTTACTCTAAACACTGTTATAGCAATCAACTCAACAGAACCAGGCCATCATATACATGAAGGTACTGTACCCTAACTGAAAACACTGCTGAGGCAACTGTATGTTGTGACAAGGTGGAAGAGAAACACAATGTTGAGACAACGTTTTTGAAGACATTTGATGTGTTTAATTGTTTTTTAAGAGACTGATATACAGTTCACACACAAAATTCATATAATATAAAAGTGCATATGCCCAAGTGCCAATGTAAATTTGACACATTTCATTACAAGTTGTTCTCTTGAAGGAAGATATTACTATATAAGGAAATGGGCATCAGGTAAATGTAAACTGGGTAGGTGTGTTATTGAGGGTATTGCATAGTTTATCTTTTATTGCTGCTCCACCAGATCAGCAATATTTTACTAAGCTATGCCCCGTCCAGATTTTACAGCTCTGGCCTGGATCTGGTTATCTGGGTTTTACCCATACCCCACTGCATGTGGCTTAGTGATATACTGTACAGATGGCTACAAAGTCTAACCCATTGAAGGCTGAAGTTTTAGAAAATCATTCTGTTTAAAATACCAAGACTCACTCTCCCCACCCCGTCACAATTAATCCTCTACCAAAGTCATGCTTAAATACTGGTGCTTCTACATCCATACCACTAAGCTTTTAATGCCAACATGCCACTTCTGCTGTTATGAGCTCCCCATCTGTGAAGTCCCATTCTACTTGTGGCAACCCCCCACCCCAAAACAAGGCAATTTTTCAGGGAGCAGATCTTTATACCATATCAACTACATTACTGCTAAACTCCTTATTTGTAAAAATTTGTTGAGGAATTTTTGTTGTAATATGTCCATGATCAGGAGAAATGAATTTGTAAAAGAAACCAAAATCCCCATTTATCAGTTCATTGAATCACAATAAAGCATGTTATGAACTTATCAGATTCTATGTGTGACCTACAGTAAGTCAAACAGAAATTAGACACACAAATGCCTACGTATTTGCAAGTGAAGCAAATGTGATTACTAGCATTCAGTTGTAAACACCTATAGTCACAAATTGCAAGTTAAGAGTTTCAGCAGAATATAAACAGTACCAGCCCAGAACTGCCTGACTGAGAATGAAGTTGCTGTATTATTTGGAAAAAGGCAACTAGGACACTTGCTATACAATGTCCTGCAAAGAAGCACACTGACCGCTCTTAGGATGGTGATGCCAAATGGCTTAATGAGGTGTTGTGAGGGCCTAGGGGAACTTTTTATGCAGAAAGTTCTGACTGCTAGAAGATAATAAGTTAACTTTCTGTGGGTTCCATTAACTCCTCAAACCAAAGGAAAAATAGTGCTCTAAAACTTCCTATACACACACACACACACACACACACACACACACACAGGCAGCGTAGTAATGAAGCTTCAGTGGAGAATCTATTTTAATACACTATTACAGGTATGTTGTTGGTAGCAAAGAATAAATTAGCCCTTTTCTGAATGCAATACTTTATTGCTGCTCCACTGGATCAGCAATATTTGCACAAGCTGTGCCCAGTGCAGATTTTAGAGCACTGGTCCTGGTCTGGTGATCTGGTTTTACCTATACCACACTGCATGTGGCTTAGTGATATACTGTACAAATGATTGCAGAGTCTAACCCATTGAAGGTTGAAGTTTCAGAAAACTATTATGCTAAAAATATCAATACGCACTCCCACCACCCCCAGTCATAATTAATCCTCTACCAAAGTCATGCTTAAATACTGGAACCTGTATATCCACACCACTAAGCTTTTAATGCCAACATACTTCTTCTGCTACTGTGAGTTCCCCATCGGTGAAGTCCCATTCTGCTTGTGGCAGCCCCAACCAGATAATTTTTCAGGGAGCAGCTTTACTGCTAAACTCTTTATTTAAAAACATTTAGGCAACTCCTGCTGGAGCAGATCTTTACATCCATATCAACCAAATTACTGCTTAACTCTTTATTTGAAAACATTTTGTTGAGAAATTTTTGTTTTAGTATATCCATGGTCAGGAAAATGAATTTGTAAAAGAAACCAAAATCTACATTTATCAGTTCATTGAATCACAATACAGCATGTTATGAATTTTTAGATTCTATGTAACCTACAGTAAGACAAGCAGAAATTAGACACACAAATGCCTACCTATTTGTAAGTGAAGCAAATGTGGTTATTATCATTCAGTTGTAAACACCTATAGTCACAAACTGCAAGTTAAGAATATTCAGTAGAATATAAACAGTAGCCCAGAACTGCCTGCCTGAGAATGAAGTTGGTATATTATTTGGAAAAAGGCAAGGCTGGGTCTCTTGCTATGCAATGTCCTGCAAAGTAACACACTGACTGCTTTTAGGATGGTGGTATCAAATGGCTTAATGAGGTGCTGTGAAAGTTTCATGGAGTATTTAACCCATTCTACTTCTGGTAGCTTTCTATGATACCTGTACTATCCATTGGTAATCTGACACAGAATGAATCCAGAAGATAATGAGTTAACTTTCTGTGGGCTCAATTAACTCCCTCAAGCCAGAGGAAAATAGTGCTCTAAAGCTTCCTATACACATACAGGCAGCATAGTAATGAGGCTTCAGCTGAGGAATCTATTTTAATATGCCATCATGTTGTTTGGTAGGAAAGATGACATCAGCCCTTTTCTGAATGCAATACTCCTGTTGGCTCTGCCCACAGTCATAAAATATGGAATAACAGGTTCCAAAGAATATAAACTCACCATGAATGTTAGAAAAATGACCCTCCCCATTCATTCACAGGTGTCAATGAATGTATTTGTTAACCATGCTGATTCATCTTCTTGCTTCCCTCATGGTAAAAATGTGAAACCACATTTGTGTTATTTTAAAGGAGTGATACATAGCTTATCCAGGGGATGGCAGCTGTTATATTTGTTCAGTTTTTTTTCACTGATATAAACTGAGCCAGGAAAAAGTAAGTTGGAAAAAACAGCATTTTTCTCAAGTATTTGTTAATTGCAACTGGTATTTTTAACATGTGCAAAGTCAACTCCACTTCCCAAACTTACAAAGAAAAATACACTTCATCACAGACTGTGTTTACCAAGTACTGTACCCATGATTAAAATAATTTGAACCCATCCCCAAAATGTGCCCTCTCTTGAACCTGCATGATTTATCTTTAAAGACAATTAAAATCTATTTCTAAATGCATTACTAACACCAATGCTTTCAAGGTTTTGAAACTACTAAAAGGACAAACTATATATATGTGTGTGTGTGTTGTGTGTATATATATATGATGTATATATATATATATATATATATATATATATATATATATATATATATATATATATATATATATATATATATATATATATATATATATATATATATATATATATATATATATATATATATATATATATATATATATATATATATATATAGATAGATAGAATATGGTAAACAAATATTGTTAATCCCAAAAGCTGAATTTTGTTTTAGTGTATAAATGTTTAATAAATACCTGAAAGCTGTCTATTTTGCTTGGAAGCTGTAGTTTCAGACATCTTAAGACACCAGTGACTCTGAAAATCATTTGTTCCAAGGGTTTTAAGTTAGTTTGAAGGTATTAGGTACCTTCTGTTCTCCTAGTCCTAACAAAATGCAGGGACTCCACAGACTTGTTCTGTTCCTTGGTCCAGATCCCAAACTAGTGTCTCTTCTTTCAACATGATAGATTCACTTCATGCCCCTCCACATGAATAAAAAAGGTGGGATGGATTTTTGAGTCTTGGGTGGAGGTGGGGTGAATTTTACTTCCCAAAAACAATGCTGCCTCCCCACTACTCAGGTTCCAGTTCTTGCACCACCCATTTAGGGAAGAAAATAGTACCTGCAACCATTGACTAACATGAAAGCATATTTATTGGAGGGCAGAAACATATCTTGAAGGAGGATAAGGCAGAGGAGACTATTTACACCTTCAGTCAGTTCCATGGACAGAAAACATGACATCACTCCTTTTGTACATGCAATACTCCTGTTGACTCTGCCCACAGTCATAAACAGAGTGGCACTGGAGCAGATTTGTCCTTAGCAAATTGTGGTAATTACTTAAAAGATGCCAAGGTGAGAGACAAAACTGTGAAAGGACTATAGATTCAGGAAGCAGACAGACCCTGGTGCATATTGAAGTGCTGAGAAAACAATGTCCAAAAGGACAAGGTACTGTTGTCATCTGCAACCACAGGGACACTCAATACTACCCCACCAGCCAGGTGACTCTGACTATTAATGGGTGTCACACCAAATGAAAGTAGGTGTAGTACCAACGTTACCTGTGCCTGTGATTATTGAAAATTACTTTCCAGAGTTTATTGAGTTAATAAAAGAGGGAGTAAATCCTGATGTTTCAGCAGCTGTGATGACAAGAACTCAGGCAAAGAAAATGTCTGATGGTGTGGACCCTTTCCTTTTGTTGATTTTGATTTGGGCCTGTTTGTGTACTGACCCAAGATCTGAAGTCAAGGAAAGAAAGAAAGACAATGTCTGAAGAAACAGTGGCATCAAAAGACTGATGGACATTAAAGGAAATTTAAACAACATCTTTTAAACTGTTTACAATGTCACTGCTATTCATAATTTGTATTAATAGATTGGAAGTATATACAGTATTGTATGTTATAACTGTTTATTGTTTGTTTTAAGTAAATATACAAGTAATCTCTGTAATTTTTTACATTCTGTTGACTGTTGTTACAATCCAGGGTTGCACACGAAAAGGGCCTTTGGCTCATATGTTTACCTGGTAAACAAAAGAAATGAAATAAATAAATAAATCAGCAGTTAACATATGAAAATGCTGAAACTAAACTGTTCACTGATTGTGATTTTCTTTCAGAACAAGCAACAATGTTTGTCTCCAGGGTTATTTGAAGCAGCTAGGAGTGAAACCAAACAGGGTGAACCTATGCTTAAAAATGTAATGGGTTACTATACAGAGTTTGAGTTAAACCTCAGACACAGGACCAGATAGAACAATTGGTTATACCACAAAAGTATAGATCTGAGTTGTTACAGATAGCATGATAGTCCTAAGTATGGTCACCGGTTAGGGATCGCACTCTGCCTGATTGCTGTACATATTTTACTCGCCTGGAACTCATGAAGATGTTGCTACCTATTGCAGTTCTTGTACTGAATGTCAGAAAGTAGCCCCAGTGACTAAAAAGACAAGATGCCCCTACTCTTGACTGATGTGCCTTTTAAAGAATTGCAATGGATGTGGTTGGCCCTCAGACAAAAGTAAAATGGGTAATCAATTCATTTTGGTAGTCTGTGACTACGCTTACTTGATACTCAGAGGCAGTTCCAATGCTTACTGTCACAGCTCCAAAAGTGGCAGCAGAGCTTGCCAAAATGTTCAGCATAGTGTGCATACCTAAAGAGATTATTACTGATCAGGGTAGTAATTTTGGTGATACATTACTGAAGGAGCTACTGACTACTAGGTTTCACTGCCATAAGAACCTCCCTTATCACCTTCAGACAGATGGTCTTGTTGAGTGTTTTAATCAAACCTTAAAACACATGTTAAAAGGCTTGTAAAGGGGAGGATAAAGACTGGGACCAATACTTACCTGCTTTTGCTTACATAGAAGTACCACAGGCATTGATAGATTTTTCACCATTTGAACTTCTGTTTGGTAGACAACATTGAGGTCCACTAGATATAATAAAAGAAACATGGGAAGATAACCCCATCAGAAACAATCTATTACATCTTATATGTGCACTGAGAAAGAAGCCGAAAAATACTGTATGTTGAAATTGCCCATAATAATCAAGAAGAGGCCCACAAACTGGCAGAAATCATATTATGACCATGGGGTAAAAGAAAAGGTTTTGAGCCAAGTGAAAAGGTCTTCATACTGTTACTCATTAAAGAAAATAAACTGTTATGAAATGGCAAGAGCCTTATAAAGTTCTTAGACGTACTGGCACAGTTAACTATGAGACATCGACCCCTGATAGGAAAACTTCTATCAAGATATACCATGCTAACCTCCTGAAGAAATTGGTTAAAAAAACACCAATGGTTGCTTTGCT
Organism: Neoceratodus forsteri; assembly: GCA_016271365.2. Classification (NCBI taxonomy): domain Eukaryota; kingdom Metazoa; phylum Chordata; order Ceratodontiformes; family Ceratodontidae; genus Neoceratodus; species Neoceratodus forsteri. The sequence continues at coordinate 426,289,351 of CM057451.1, forward strand.
AGTTTTACCAGAAACTGATAAAGAACATATTAATGTAGCTTATGACAGATTGGAACAAACTGTAACTGCTGATGCTGTAAAGATGACTGTTTCCTGTTAGATTTTATCAGTTCACCCAAATGCCATTTGGGTTACATGGCACACTCGCTACATTCCAGTGGTACATGTATGTAATTTTATGACATCACATGGTTGTTGCACTGCATACCTGGATGATGTTATGGTGTACACTTTGGACTGGAAAAGCCACCTAGAACACCTATGAGCAGTTATCCAATTGATCAAATAGGCTGGTCTGACAATTAATCCTACCAAGTGTGCATTAGGCATGCAGGAAACCAGATAATTGGATTATGTTTTGAAAATGGAGACGACAAGTCAGAGATTTCCAAGCTAGAAGCTATAACTAACATCCCTGTCCCCAAAACTAAGAGACATGTCAGGTAATTTTAGGGCTGGCTGGTTATTATCAGAGATTTGCTCCCAGGTTTGCTGAGTTAGCTACTCCCTCACTGAACTCAGAAACAAATGATTCTTGAATAATGAGAAATGGACCCCAGAGTATGACAAGGCTTTTGGCCATTGTGGCTGCATTATGTTCAGCCCTTTTTAAGAAGCCTAGACTTTGAGAAACAGTTTCTGTTAAAGACTACTGCAACAGAGGTAGGCCTAGGTGCAGTCTTGAGTCATCATATTGATGAGAAAGAACATCCTATTCCATATATAAGAAGGTAAAGCATGCCAAAGAGACAAGATACTTTACCATTGAAATGAACGCTTGTGGCAAAGTGGGCCATGGAGTTCCTTAAGTTGTACTTACTAGAAGCTGACTTTGTACTTGTAACAGATCACAATCCTCTGTTGGCTTAATCAAATAAAGGATAAGAATTCCAGAATCACATGGTGCAACCTGGCACTAAAACCATTTAAATTCAAGGTGATACACAAATCTGGGAAAGAGAATGTCAATGCTGATTTTCTGTCAAGATATGGATCAGGAATTGAGAATTCCAAAGGCTGAGAAAATGTGAGTTGAAACTTGTCTGCTTGCTAAGCTGCATATGCACTGAACTGTAAAAGTTATAAGCTAATGTTAGAAGATAATTAAAAGAACAATTTGTAAACCTGTTCTTGTAAAACAGGTTCCCGCTTAAAGAGGAGGTATGTGACAGGGTTGAATAAGGCCCTGACCCATTTGTTATGCAGAAAGAATTTAAACGCAAGGGTTTGGTCTGTTCTATCCTCTTCTTTTCTGTCTCTTGTCAGTCTGGATGGGCAACCAAATTTTCCTGTGAGAGACAGGAACTGATCACTCCGACAGTTTTGTAATTCTCCACCTCTATCTCTCTGCCTTCCTTGCTATTTCTGTCTTTTCTTCCCTTTGCATATCTAGGGCATAAAAATATATTTGAATCTTTATGTGGAATTGTCACTGATACTGAGATCCCTTTGTTTAAAACTGTCTAGTTATACTGTTGAAATGATTGCAAAAGGTATTTGGAACTCAAGGGGTTAACCTGAGATGCAGTTTTAAGCACTTTGCAGAGCTGTCAACACAAGGTCAATTCTGGGACACCATGTACTATTTTGTTTGCACCTGCAAGAAGGAAACTGGCAAGAGCATTCTGTAAACTTACAAGAACATTCTGTGAGATGCAGGCTGTCTTAATGAGTTCCCAGATAAAGATGTATAAAAAGAACAGCAATGCTTTTGCTAGAGAGACAAGGAGAGTAAGAGCCTGAGAGACTGAAATGTGGAATTTAGCGGTCCCCAGGAAGAAAGACTTAGTTTTCCTGTTTGTACTGCCTTTGTAAATAATTATACTGAATAATTTTTATTTTTATTTTGCTGTTATTGAGAAAAATAAAATGCTATTTGCAAATTTTGAAACTGCTCCTGATTTTCCTATGCTTCCTGACCTGTGTCTCAATGACAAGCAGAGAAAAATTATTTTGAAGTGATCACTTCCATTGCCTGACATGGGACATTAAGACAATGTACACTGGCTTATCTTTAATGAACAATGCCAGGAAATAAAATCCTCAATGAACAAAGGCTATTACTCCACCCTCACCCCCATCCAACAACAATGCATTGTAATGTGATGTTTTCCCCAGGTTTGAGCATGCTTAATAAATATGCCCTCAACTGATTGGCCTCCTTTGTCTAGAGGGTCCAGGGCTGTGATTCATGAACAAAGAGACAACATAACAAACAAGCATTTGTCAATGCTGGATGCTTGCCACTGGCATTAAAGTTGTACAGGGTCAAGGTGATGATCCCAGGCCATGCTGGAAGACTAAGGCTTGGAACTGGGGGCAGTTATGATGGGCAAAACTGACAAACTGAAGGGAAATTACAAGAATAACAAATACAGTTTTCACCATTCTCTGCTTGGAGTGGAGCTGAGCTCTCAGTGTAGAGGTTCCTCTGCAGCAGTGTTGCTGTAGTCTGGTGTACATGGGTGACTTCCAGAAAGGAATGTGGCTTCTATTCCCACCAGTCTGGTAGGAGAACATCATAAAACTGAACCGCAGGTTGTGGTAGAGCTGCCCAATGTTAGGAATAACTGGAGTACCCAGGGAAATATTTTTCTAACCTCTCATCTTGTCTTTCTTAGTAGTCTGCTGCAGCAGTGCCATTTTCCTATCATATTTATTTCCAATTTTATGCCTCCGTATATTGGCCTTCTACCTAGGTAGTCTCCATCTCATTAATTTTTCTCTTACATATTTATTTTCTTTTCTGTCCATATGTGGTGCTAAAGTTCCTGCCGTGATGAATAACATGCTTGATATGCATATGAATAAGAAAACTACATAGGAAAAGTAACAGAAATGCCTAGTGAAGCCCTAGACTGAGAGAGGCAACTGGTTCCGACTGGGAATGAAAGGGTTACATCAACTGTCTGAAAGAACTGCTTCTATAGTTAATCTGGCGAAGTCTGCCCAAACAGATTTATAGCGTTTCCATGTGTAGCCCATATAATAGATTTAATGCATTCCAGATAGCATGCTTCAGACACAGACATTAACCTTTCCCTGGTCTGACACAGAAAGAATGAAAGAGCTGATTTATGAATATGTCTGTCACACAATGTTTTGAAGTCCAAGCACTTCATGCCTGAGAGTGTCATAATCAGTCTTACTGATTATTGGTCAAACCCCTTGTAGACTCTTCTAGATTGGATCTCTGATGCACCTCTCAAAACCCTATATCATACCAAAATGTTTTGCCTGTGGCAAGCATAATGAGTTGGATTTGCCTTGCAGATGTGCTGCTTTTGCCTGCAGATGCATGGCTCAGAAAATATGGTCTCCCTCGAGGGACTCCAATAGGAGAGTACTTTCCAATGCAGGAAATGCAGTAGGACAAGTTTGGAGTCTCCGGGAGGTGCTTAATTCAGACTAATTCATGAATATGAGCTCTCAGACAACAAGGAACAAGATACGAGAGCAAGCTTGTTCAGCTGTGCAGTTCTCTAGCTGCCAGCAGCAAGCATACCCTGTGGAAGATGGTTATTTTTTTTCTTCTGCAAGCAATCAATTCAGTTTAGAGCTTTTGTCTGGCAAACAGCACCACTTAAGCACACACACTATTTACACAGAAACATAAAATCATAGAATATGATGGCAGATAAGGACTGCTCTGTCTACCCAGTCTGCCCATTTTTTCCTACCTACAGTATTACCACAGACTATACTTGATCTACAGCTCTTTCTTTTTCCCTTCCTTTCTACTGTGATTCCTTGGGCCTATCCCATGCATTCATGAACCTCACCACTGTTTTCCTTCTCACACCTCTCTACTGGAAAGCTGTTCCAGGAACACACCACTCTCTGTGAAGAAGAATTTTCTCACATCTCTCCTGAGTCTACCCACCTCCAGCTTCATAACATGTCCCCTTGTTCTTGAGCACATTTTCTTCTGAAACATACTTCCCACCTGTACCTTATTTACCCCTGAGATGTATTTTAAAGGTCTCTATCATATCGCTGCCTTCCTCCTCCTCTTTTCCAGAGTATACATATTGAAGTCATTTAGTCTCTCTTCATAGAGTTTTGGATGTAGACCCTACACCACTTTAGTTGCCCTCTTCTGGACTGCCACCAGTATGTCTATGTCCTTCCAGAGATGTGGTCTCCAGAACTGGACACAGTGCCCTAGCTGGGGTCTTGCCATTGATCTGAACAGAGGCAACACTGCCTCCCTCTTTCTTCTGGAGATACCCTCCCTATGCACCCCAGCATCCAATAGCCCTCCCAACTGCCTTGTCACACTGTCTGACAACCTTTAGGTTATCCCATATGATTATCCCCAGGTCTCTCCTGCTTGGTAGTCATCAAACCTCTTCACCCATTTTGTACTCTGCCTCTGGGTTTCTGTGTCCTAAGTGCATTACTTTTGCACTTTTTCATGGGACCCAGCTGTCATACCCTTGATGACTCCTCCAGATTTCTCAGGTCTCTGCTCATCCTGTCCACCCCACCACTGAGTGTCCACCCTATTGCACATTTTATTGTCATCCACAAAGAAGCAGACCTTCCCTTCCAGCTCTTCTGCAATATCACTAAAAAGACATTAAAGAGGACCAGTCCCAACACTGATCTTTAAGTCACCCACCTGGTCACCTCCTTCCTCAGAGTGAACTCTGTTTATTACCATCCTCTGTCTCCTATCTCATAACCAATTTCTTATCTAGTTTATCACCTTGGACCCACTCCTTAACTACCAAGCATTGTTACTAGTCTCCTATGTGGAACAGTGTAAAAGTCTTTCTGTAATCTAGGTAGGGCAAGTCTACTACCCCACCCTGATCTAATTCCTTTGTTACCCATTTAAAGAAATTAATCAGATTCATTTCACATGACCTCTCCACTGTGAACCCATGCTGCCTCATGTCTTGCAACCCTCTGGATTTAAGATATTTCCCAATCCTTTCCTTCAGCTGTGAACCATTAACTCTTCCATACCAATGTCAGGCTGACTGGCCTATAATTTCCAGTCTCCCCTTGTTACCACTTTTGTGTTGTGGGACTACATCCACCCTCCTCCAGTCCTCGGAACTACTCCTTGTTCCAGTGACCTCTTAAATAGGACTGTCAGAGGTGCAGCCAGTACCTCCCTGAGCTCCACCAATACCCTTGGATGTATCCTGTCTGGCCCTATTGGTTTATACACCTTCAGATTAGAAGGTCCCTTCAGGACTCTGTCCTCTTGAAAGAACTGGTGTTCACCTCCTCCCTCCAAAGCTTATTACATTTTGTGGCCCTCCTTCTACTCTCTATTTAATTATTTATTTATTGAAATCTTGGATTAAATACCTGTAAGCAGAAGCTCTTTACATAGGTTCCACATCAAAAGATAGCATTGTCAGAAAACAAATTATAAGTGACAGGTTGCTTTGCAAGTGTCTCCAGGCACAACCATTGAATTGTTACAAAGGCAGGTAAATTGCTACAAAGAAAATAAAACACATGCAGCATTATGAATAAATGACAATAATTATAGCCAGGAATTTCACTAATAGCAGAGATTAAACAAAGACAAGTTTTGCAGGCATTGTACTTAAGAGTGCTAATGTCAGTTGGATACATACTACAGGTGACAAGGGAGTGCAGGAAGCCTAGGGAAGAGGTACTAAGCAGCCCAATTAGGCATAGTCAGAGGGGAAGGGAGAATGAAGAGGGGGAAGTAGGTTATCAGTACGAGGAGTCATAGGTGAACGGGGAGAGCTCAGAGGGCCAAGGCATGGGGAGGAGAAAAGGTGTGATTGAAGGGTGGGGGAAGGGGAGGTGGGGCAGAGGGAGAGGGAGAGCAAAATGGAGGGGCAAAAGGAGGCAATAGGGATGGCCATGTAATAATGATAAGTGTGAAAAAGTGCTAGCAATGGAGGGTAGGGATATGCAAGAGACAGTGGCTGCCATAAGGATACATTAGGGATCCAAGCAGAGGCATCTAGTGGTAGCAGTCACAGGTGACCAAAGCAAGAAGGTGTTGCCTGAGACTGTGTTTAAATGAACCAAGTGTAGCGGCATTAAATAGGTCAGATTGTAGGGAGATGAGCCATAGTAAGCTCTGTGGGTGAAAGCACGCTGACCAAGAGAGGTGCAGCACCGGGGAACATGGAAAATCTGGTTGCCAGAACTTCTGGTACTACATGGTTTTAGCAAGGAGTAAAAAGGTTTTGAACTCCAGGGGCATCAAACCTAGGCTGACTTTTTTGCAAGCAAGCATGTTTGATATTTAAGTCTGTTGTTGAACTGCAGCCAATTAGCCTGGGCATATAGATCACAAGTGTGGGTCAGTCGTTCTGTGAGCACTGATCAAAAGTATTCGTTCAGGATGTCTACCTTTTCCTGGTCATCTCTGCCCAGACCCCACCCTCCTTTTCAATTTTTAACCTTACAATCCCATCTCTGGTCTTCTGGTCTTCCTCTTTTTACATATTCATTCATTCTTTAGTAACTGGATAAGACCCAATAGGCACAAGTGCCTGCTTTCAAGGGAGGCCCAGGAGCATTGAGGAGGTTAAGTGACTTGCTCAGAGTCACACAGTATACAAGTAGAGGTTGTAGGAATCAAACCCAGGTTCACTGGAGTTACCAAGCTCATTCACAGCTCTTTGCTCTGACATGTAAGCTATACTGCCATTTAAATACCTAAAACATGTCTTGTCTTATACCTTTCATTACTTCCTGGGCTATTCTCTTCAGTTTATGCTTTTACACTGCTTTCTGCTTTTCTGTTTTCCTCTTTTCCCCTGATGCACCTCTCTATCCTCCTCCCTCTGTGTCTCCTTATACCTTTTGAATGCTACCCTTTTAGCATTTACAGTTTCAACAAGTTGGGTGGCCTGGGTGTGGGTCTGAAGATAAGTAAAATGAGTATGAAATTAGCTAAGTAACAGAATTCAGGGATTGGTGCAAAATGGAATTCACTTGGAAGAAGGGAAGGTAACCAGCAGGATGCCTCAAGGGTCAGTACTGGGACCGGTCCTCTTCAAAGTCTTTATAAGCGACATCACAGAGGGGCTGGAAGAAAAGGTATGCATATTTATGGATGACACAAAATCTCAACAGAGTAGACACACCGGGGTGGGGCATGAGGGATGATCTGAAAAGCTAGAAGACTGGTCAAGGATTTGGCAACTGGACTACTGGACAATGCCAAAAGTGCAAAATCATGCACATGGGGTACAGAAACCCGAGGGCAACATATCATTTTGTGGAGGCGTTAGCAACCATGAAACAGAAAGGGATCTGGGGGTCATCGATCTGATGACCTGAAGGTAGCAAAGCAGTGTGTTAAAGCAGTGGGAAGGCTAGCAGAGTGCTAGGGTACATATGGAGGTGTATCACCAACAGAAGAAGGGAGTAGTGATACCTCTCTATAGATCAATAGTGAGGTGCCACCTAGAATACTGTGTCCAGTTCTGGAGGCCACATCTGAGGAAAGACATTGACCAGGTGGAGGCAGTACAGAGAAGGGCAACCAAAATGGTGCATGGTCCACACCAGAAGCCTTACAAGGAACAACTCAGAGAGTTAAATATGTACTCACTAGAGGAGAGGAGGGAAAGGGGAGACATGTTAGAAACATTCAAATACCTCAAAGGTATCAATGAGGTACCAGAAGGTGGTATTTTGCAGAAAGAGATGCTTATGGACACGTGGGCATGATCTGAAGCTGGAATGGAGGAGACTCACAGGAGATGTGAGGAAATACTTCTTTATGGAAAGGGTGGTGAACATCTGGAACAACATCCCGGCAGAGGTGGGTACTGAAACTGTAACATGTTTCAAACATGCATGGGATAGATACAAAGGGATCTTGGTAACAGGGCTGGGGAGGGGTAAGGCAGGAGAACAATTGGGCATTACAACAGCAGTCTCTTTTTCCTCTTGCTTTCACTCACCTGTTTGATACAAAAGGTTTGTTGCCTTTACTGTGCTCCTGTTTAGCTTTTCCTACTGTTCCTCCATTCCATCCAGGACATCCCTCTACTGGGTCATTCCTGAGCCATTCATCCATCTTTATAAAATATGCCATCCTGAATACCAGGACCAGTTCAGTCTCAAGCCATCCTTATGTTGCACCACAACATACAGTGATCACTGGTCCCTATGTGGTGTCCCACCTTGATGTCTGCAGCACTGTCCCTATTAGTGAGTACCAGTTCCGGTATTGCCCTATCATGCATAGGATCAATTTGCAGGATGTCCCTGCTTCTAGCTGAAGCTGCTGCTGGGAAGCTGCAATTTACATCCATCAGATTAAGGTCACCCACCAGCAGCACCTCCCCTTTTCTGCCATCTTGCCAGTGACTTCCACCAGTACATTATCTAATTACTCCCCTGAGCTGGAGGTCTGTAAATCACTCCAGTGTGAATAGTGGGTCCATTCCCCATCTCCAGGGTGACACACAGTACCTCTGCCTCCTCCTCTTTGCCTGTATCTCTATCACTTTTATGCTTCTCCTCAAATAAAGCAGCACACATGCCCCTTCCTTCCCACCCAGTACTTCCTATAAAGAGTATAATGAAAGTCAAGTATTGGTGCACTCAGGAAAGTTGGTGGTAGTGAGAAAAGTAGCCAACTTGTATACAAAACAAACAGCATTTGTCAATGCCGAACGTTTGCTTGCTGGCATTGGCATTGTGTAGTAGGAGTTAGAGAGCTGCATAATAGGAATGACAGTGAAGTATTGACTGGAAGCCAACCCTCCCACCACCCTGCAGAGACTGACAGGCATTGGGGTGTGCCTTTGGGTCATCAGGCATAGCGGCCATGCCATTTCACCACACCCTACTCTGCAGACACTGACAAGTGTCACTGTGTGCCTTGGGTCTTTAGCCTTTATGTTCACCCCATTCCATCAGGAAATACATTGAGATAGGTCCTGTATAGGAGAATGGGGTGAACTTTAAATGAAGAGTCCAAGGCACACGCCAGTGCCTCTGACTGGCTTGCAGGGTGGGAATGGTATGAGCATTACAGGTGAGAATCCCAAGTCACACCCTGATGCCTGTCAGCTCTCTGACAGGGTGGGGCATCATGGTCAGAAACCCTAAGCGCCTCCAGGCGTGTTGGCATTTTCACTGCAAATTTTCAAAATGTTTTTGTGACCCCCACATTATGAATAGTGGCAATATCTGTTCGTTAGCGAGCTGATTTACTTTACCGTGACTCACGCCATTTGGGACCACAGTTGCAAAACACATTTCGAACAGGATGTGAAAATGAGAGCTGTACTGTTCATGGGGAGGAGGTGCAAAAATGGCAATGTTGAAAATCTGCAGTGAAAATATTAAAAACTGGTGAAGTCACAAGCATGCATAGAAAATTTGCAACATACACCCGTAATGCAATTCGTTTGGGGATTTTTATAGCAGATTGTCAACACAGGGATATTGTATCCTCCTCTCATGAACAGTGTCACTGTGATTTTCTTAATCTGTCCCAAACAGTGATTTCCCAGCGACCACGATTTCTGCACTGGAAGTGCGAAAACACATTTGGCCAGGATGTGAAAATTACAGCTATGCTGTTCATAAGGAAGTGTGGAAAATGCCAGTGGTGAAAATCTGGAATGAAAATATTAGAAATCCATGAACTTACTAGGGTGCATGGAAACTGCGCAATGGTCGTCAGAACACAGTCATTTTAAGGGTTTTCACCAAATTTTAACATAACCATTTTAATACCTCTACTCATAAACAGTGTCACTGTGATTTTCTTAATCTGTCCCGAACATTGATTTACTTTACCGACTGCGTCATTGTGCACTACATGCATGGAAACACATTTTGGGTGAGATGTGAGAATGACAGATGTACTGCTCATAAGGAGGTGTGGTAAAATGGCAATGTTGAAGATCTGGAGTGAATGTATTGAAAATTTGCGAACTTACTAGCATGCGTGGAACAGCGCAATATGCATACTCGTAAAACAGTCATTTTGGGAATTTTTCATCAAATTCTCAACATTGGGTTTTAGGGCCTACCTCATGAACTGTGACACTGTCAATTTGTAAATCAGTCCCAAAGGTGGTTCCACGCAGTAACCACGAAATTACCTTTCTAGCCCAATTAACAAAATGACAGTGACAGAATTCATGAGGTGGGGTCCCAAAACCCCATATTGAAAATTTGGTGAAAAAATTCCTCCAAATGCCTGAGATATGCATCAAAGTTGAAAAAACACTTCAGTTCTTGGTTGACTTTGAAAGAGTGCAGGCGTGTTCCCGTCCACGAAGATCACCGTACCAGACTTAAGTATGGGGTGAGGTAGGAGTGTGGAGAAGCAGGGTGCACAGAGGTTGGGCAATGGGGAATCTTTCAGTTTTTTCTTTTTCCTTAGAAGATGCGGGACTGGTGCTATGCTGTTGTGGACTCCCAGCATGGCAGCTGGAAGGCTGTTTGGGGGCGGTGGAGCTGATGAGGGATTGGGAACCCATGTCAGCCATACGAACTGTTGCCATACTGGGGTGGGCTCCCAGCATGGCGCAGGTAGTCTCTTGAAACAGTGATGGGCCGATGGGAGTTGGGCACCCGTTGGCCATACAGACTGTTGCCATGCTGGGGTGGGATCCCAGCATGGCACCTGGAACTCTGTGTGGGGAGTGCAGCAGAACTGATGGGGGATTGGGCACCCTCATCAGCCATAAAATGTGTGTGTGGGGGAGCATGAGCATGCAATATGTGTGTGTGTGGGAGGATGCATGAGCACACAATATCTTATTGTTGCTCACTGAAACAAAAGCTCTCCCTTTGAACTGTATGGCACTGTATTTTTCAACTGCTGTCATAGACAGCTGTAGCATTCATTGGCGAACTGTGGCCACTCCTGCAAACACACTGACTGAATTGGAAGACAGGGTGCCACACCTCAAAAACTCGGATGATGGCACTATGTTTCTTGCACATCGTGCAACCAAACATACAAAAGGAAGTTCAGCACACAAAATTCAAGTGAAAAGCAAGTTCAAATTTATTCTGGCAGTGTGCCAGAGGAGACCAAGCCCATACTTCAACCCTCAAGCGGGTCTTCCTTAGGTGTGGACCTAAGGAGCTCACATACATGATGGGTATTTAAACATAATTAATTAAAGAAACAATACACTCCAGTGTAGTACAATCAATGAATACATAATATTAAAATCATTTACAAGACAAAGTCCATAGAAAAACATTTTAAGCTTATGACATGTAAGATTTTGTAAATCAAGAAATCTCTTTTTCTAATAAATAAATCAGATGTTTATCATGTCAAAGTGCAAATGTTCACTATGAAACTTAAATTCAGCAGGTACAGAAATAATATCCCTCCCTTGTAAATGGACCACTACTGAAAAACATTCATGAGTCTGAAATCACAAATACATTTAAATGATGACAGAAAACAAGCTAAACTGAATACATACACTGGATGTCAAATTATGCTGCAAGCGATCACCTATTTTAGTAAAGTACTTATTACCATATTCTTATAATATTATTTCAGCATTTACTCTGCTGAACAAAAATCAGATAGAAAAGAGAGAAGAAAAAGCTCTAAGACACAGGAAGGGTGAAATAGAGGAAGGATTCAAGTCAAATGAACGTTGTCTTTTCAAAGAAAGGAGGGAGATAGAGGGGAGGAAAAAGTCAGTTAAGAGAAGGGGCCCCAGAGCAAATGCATAAGAAAGTAAGAAAAACTTGGATTAAACAGGAACAATATTCAGGGGACAGGAGGATTCCTTCAAGTAAGCGGGGTGGGGGGCTCCTGTCTGAATCAGGAGACAAGGAATCAAATGAACAATGAAAAAAAGGGGTGTGGGTTCATGGTTAACACTATACATTAACCAAATATCTTAAGGCTTCAAGATCTTTAAATTGAATATTTTTGAAAACTAGGAAATATATTGAGGTGAAAAATAGAAATTGAAATGCTGGGATAGCCTGTCCAGGTCCAATGTAGTAGAGGGTCTAATCTGTGCTCCTTGAGCATACTAATTAGTTTCCTCACATAGCTTTTTCAGGCGTTTGGGAATAGAACATCCCTAGAAAAGATAGAAAGAACAAAGACATTAATTTCTTACAGTTTTTAAATTATAAGACTCAAATAATCACCATTCTACCATCTAGGTGAAAATTCATAAACCAAGTTAGACATCAGATTGTATTTACAGATAAGGCAGAAAGTCAATTTCCTCATTCAGGCCTAATGGTGTTGCAGTGTCCAAAGTTATAATCCACTTAGTCTCTTTTTTAGACAGTGTTTTCACTCTGTTTCCCCATCTTGGAAGTCTAGGGACATGCTCAAGAACAATGAATTTGAAACAGTCTGGTTTCTCATTGTGACATTCTAAGAAGTGAGCATCTATTGAATTATAGATGTTGCCATTAATTATGGCCCTCACATGTTCTTGGATCCTCTGTTTTGCTAATCTTGTAGTCCTAAATACACAAAATGTGGGGCAACTACACCAACACACATATATTTTCATTGTTCATTTGATTCATTGACTCCTGATTCAATCTGGAGCACCCCCACACACACACACACACACATACTTGAAGAAATCTTCCTTTCCCGGCATATTGTTATGTTTAATCTAAGTTTCTGTACTTTCTTTAGACCTTTGCTCTGGGCCCTGGTCCACTTCTCTTCATTTTTTCCTCCCTCAGAAAATTTCCTCCCTCGCTTCTTTGAAAGACACAGTTCATTTGACTTTAAATCACTTCCTCTGTTTCACCCTACCTGTGCCTTAAGCTTTCCTTCTTCCCTCTTTTCTATCTGACTTTTGTTTGTAGGCGAATGCTGCAATAATATTATTAGGTTATGGTAATAAGTACTTTAATAAAATAAGTGACCTTTGAAGCATAATTTGACCTCCAATGTATGTATTCAGTTTAGTTTCTTTTCTGTCAGCATTTAAATGTATTTTTGATTTCAGACTCATGAATGGTTTTCAGTAGTGATTCATTTATAAAGGAATATTATTTCCAGTACCTGCTGAATTTAAGTTTCATAAGTGAACGCTTGCACTTTGACATGATAAACATTTGATTTATTTATTAGAAAAATAGATTTCTTGATTTACAGAATCTTACGTCATAAGCTTAAAAAGGTTTTCTACTGACATTTTCTTCTAAATGTTTTAATATTATGTATCCACTGAATGTATTGCACTGGAGTGCTCTGTTTCTTTAATTAATTATATTTAAATACCCATCATGTGTGTGAGCTCCTTAGATCTGCCTCTAAGGAAGACCCACTTGAGGGCTGAAGTGAGGGCTTGGTCTCCTCGGCTGCCAAAATAAATTTGCACTTGCTTTCACTTGCATTTTGTGTGTAGAGCTTCCTCTTTTGTTCTGTACAGAGTAAAAGCCTGGTATGGCCGTGTTCCAGTCATGGCTTTTAGTGCACCATGACTTGGTAATGACCACAATATCCAGGTTGGCCATTGCCATGATGGCCTCTAGGTCTAGAATCTTATTTCCTAGACTTCCAGCATTCACAAACATGACCTTCTAGATTTTGTTTCCACTCAGCTTGTAACCCCCAGTTTTCTTTTTGCTATCCCTCCTCCCAACTTTCTTTATAGTGCTACTCTTTGCTTTACCGTTGTCTCTATCAGCCTGCTTCCTTTATTAATTTGCACCCTGAGGATTCCTTTCCCTAGGGTTCTCCTTATTTTCAACTATAGCCTATGGGGGGCAGTTTCTGCCTCACCGATTCTTCCAACACCACCCTCAGCTAGTATATATGTTCATCTAAGGCCTTGTCCACACCTACACTACTCTGACCCAGTAATGGATGCAAACCGTTATGGCCAGAGGTGGTACAGTGCATCCACACTGTGGCAGTGCCCAGTATGGGAGCGGTACCGCTATTCCACACTGCAGGAGTCGGGTGACCATTAATGCGGCACCTAATCCCACAATGCAGTTCGCACTGCGCCATGGGCACTGCAGGGGACCGCTCTCACTCGCTCCACACTCACAGCCAATAATGGTACAGCGGTGGATCCAGTTCCATAACCATTGTTGAAACCACTTCAAGAGTGGTTTCGACTGTGACTATGAAACATCTCCTGTAACGTTACAGGTGTAACGCAAAACTGTTGTGATGGTTTGGACCCCTGCAAAGTTACTGAGGGTTGATCTGGTGTAGTGTGGACAGGGCCTAAGTAACACTTATAGTCCAGTGAGGACTGTGGATCCCTCCTGGATGGATGCAGGCCATCACCCCTGTATAGGCTCTTATCCTCCCAGGTGGCTTCCCAGTCTCCAATGTAGCCAAACCCCTCTCTTCACCATTCTTTCATCTATGAGATAAAGTTAAAATTCTGGGTAAAGATCTCACTATCTGCTTGTTGCAAAGGGTTAGAGGTCAGAATTTTTGGCACAGGATCATAATGCCATGGACAAAACAGTGCAGCAAATAATGCCACAGGAAAATTGTGTGCACTGAAATAAGGTCAGGAAGCACACCTACCACAACAGAAACAGTGCACACCACTGAGAAAAATAACACTGTCTTTTTTTTTGCAGGGGCTTTGACACTGCACCCCTGAAGTGGGCAGACAACCCCAGCACTAAAAATAACTAACTCTGAGGTGGTATGGACTTGGGAAAAGGCAAAACTCTTGAGGGGAGAAAATTAATTTTTAATGAAAAAAGTAGCAACACTATGAGACCCGGGGAACCGAACTGTGGCTCCAGGTCCCTTACATCACTAGGTGATGGTGCCTAGCCACTCCTCCACTGGAGCAGTTCAACCAGGTACCACACTGGCAGCCACTTTAACACTCCCATTAGAGCATACAGTGACAGGGGTAATGGTTATTCCTGAATGCCGAAAACCCCCTGTCGCTGTACAAGGTCTAGCTCCATCTGCAGTGCAGTTATTGCCACACTGTTCAGGTAGTGCTATATTGACCTGTTATCAGAATTTTTGAACATTAAATAAAGAGGAGTGAGTTTGTTTGAAAACAACCATTCCAGAACACAAACTTAAACTTCTCACCACTTGAAGATTCTGTAGATGCAACATGCAGCCTTCTGAGTCAGAAAATGTGGATGCATCCCCAAAACTATATACAGTGAACAGCTCTAGAGTGGGAGGGAGTTCTGATTTCCATATCTTCACTCTAAACTTCCTCTCAATTGTGGCAGTTTTTAAAAGGTGAAACAACCAGTTGATATTATTAAAGCATTTCTGAAATATGCTGAAGCCCCTCATGTGGCTGATTCACAACTTATGTCAGCCTAGGGCATATGGGAAGACAACTACATCATCACCAGCGTGTCGCTAGCCAGTGGATCAGTAGTTAAAACTTCAATTTTATACTCACAACATCAGTAAAAAATAACTGTCAGGCAAAACTGTAGTTCAGGAATAGTATCTCCCAGTACACTGCCTTACTGACAACTTTACTTTCCTTTGAGTCTCCCATCTGAAGGATGGCACCTCTGGCAACGCAGCAGCCATATCCCGATACAGCATTACAGTGTAATCATGAGGTACAAGCTTCAGTGGTTACATCTGAAACATTCAGACAGGAAAACTCACATCCAGGTTTTTAGTTAGGGGAACTGTCATTTTGTAGGTGGTGGAACTCTCTCATGTTATTCAATGGAGAAACATGACAGAGCTACATGAATTCTCATACACTTTTGTAAGAGGTTGTGTAACTGAGTTAATGTGGGCTCCTTCCCAATTTAAACCTTGATAAGTTTCAACCCACAAGTTCCAAAATGACCCATGGCTTGCAGGGGACCATCCTACAAGGGTCAATAGCCTCTGCCAGCCAGTATGATGTTATGCTTGTCCAACTGTGTTAACTGGTTTTGGCCATTTGTGCTGTCTATTCAGGAGGAATTATCACTCTGCAGAGGTACCAAAGGCAGGAACCCTCAAAGAGGGATCCACCCCTAGAGGTGCCGCAGGATGATTCCCTTGGCTAAGGTACCTTAGGAAGGATCCCAAAGGAGAGAGGTGATGCTGTTAGAGGAGGAGGGAGGATGGTGGAGCAGAGAAAAGTGCTTGAGAGAGAGGCTTATAGGAACTTATATAGCACAGGAAGGGAGTGGCTGGCTACTTGTCCACTGAGCTACAGTCATAGCCTTTCAATTCAGTGGCCTATGCAGCCAGTATGATGTTATGCTTATGCAACTGTGTCACATGGTTTGGCCATTTGCACTCTATTCCAAGGAATTACCACCCTGTAAGGGGTACCAAAGGCAAGGAACCCTCAAAGAGGGTTCCACTCCTAGAGGTGCCAGGACGATTCCCTTGGCTAAAGATACCTTAGGAAGGATCCACAAAAGAAATGTAGTAGTACGAAGTACATTAACAATCAGCAGCTGTGAGGCATAGTAGTAGATTAGGCACCAGGCAGCTTCATAACGTAATGAGATGTGCAGGTTAGCAATGGCATCAGTATGATGGGTTGCACTAGAAATTGAGGGGCCTCCTAAGGAGAGGGAATGGCAAGTATGAACACCATCCACCTCCATCCAACAGTGGAACCTACCTAAAGGAACCAGGAACACTAACTACAGCTAACTAATGGTTATGACCTGAGGGATGGACAAAGAAAAAAACCTTTGAGGAGGAAATCTCTGAAGATCCAAGTCCTAGGTCACCTACCTTCCAGGCTTGGTATGTTTGATTAGTGATGAGTCTGCTGCTTCAATTTAGAAACCCAATTAAAGAGGAGTGGAAATATGCCAATTTGGAGGAAGTTCTTGCTTGATCCCTCTAACAGGAGCTTGGAAAGTTTGCAGAGCGTGCTGCAACATCGGGGGCAACTAAGGTAAGAGGAGGACAGCAACAACTACTGAGGCACTCACCTGGCCTACCTGCCCTAAAACAATCCAGGTGAACCAGAGGCAGCCTTAGGAAGAATGCAGTGAAGGTGTCTTGCTAGTACAATACTAGAGCCAAAGGGGATCGCTGTAACCACCCTTCATGGCTAGTCTTAAATTCTACACCAGGAGCTGCCATCTAGTCTCAAACTGATAAAGCCAAGTTCAGAGCGAGAGACATTCCCAGCTATGGGCCATGTGACAAAGACCCTGCCCCAAGTCAGGCATGCTCAAGATGTGGACTTTATAGGTGCAGAGTGAAATTGTCTGCTGCAGGAGGCCCTGCGCCATGGAATGGTTATGACTGGCATGCCCTAGAAAACAACTGAGGAGGAGCTGAATGAAGCTTCAAGTGCTGGGACCCTCACATAGGTTAGACATGGTAGTAGCGAGCATTGAGCAAATGAACTGTGTAAGCAATGAGTGGACCTGCATGTAGGTCAGTAAGCAAAGTAAGCAAATGGTCAGACCTGCAAGGATGTTGAAGGAACAACAAATGTGAATAGCGGGGCAAGCCAGCCAGGCATTTGAGGAAGCCAATAACGGTGACAAATACTGTGAGGATTTTGGTGGCATAAACAGGATTAGAACATAAGGTAAGTATGCCACATGGGACCACAGCCCCAACACCTCCAAGTCTCCCTCTGTAGTAAAAACATGAAAGTGATGGAAGGTGCCGTGACCCACGTGCAGATATTAAAACTAGTTTACAGCATCAGTAGTATCTTGGTTGACCTCCATAGTATAATAGCAGTGTACAAACATAAGAGAACAGCATCAGTATTGAGTAACTATGAGTTATAGGATTAGCAATCAGAATGAACATAGACTGGAGGAGGCAACACTCTGAAAGCAGCAATTGGCTGAGGCAATGCTGTGAAAACTGCAGCAATGAGGTATGCAGTATGAGTTCAGGAAGCAGGACTGAGCTTCATGGACTGGGGTTCAAGGAGAGCCTGAACCAGGAGAAAACAATTACAGTGATAGCATGGAGAGCAGCAGCAGAGAAGCAGCTTGAGCTGAAACACACAGATGACTGCAGTTGTATTGTGAGTAAATGGGAGCAAGTAGAATGAGGTCTGGATTAACAAAATGCAAGGCCTGTATATTCATACTATGCCAGGCAGTGGCATAAGCCTGGGTGCAGCCCAACTGGGATGCACTAGGACCAGGACAGGACAGGACCAGGTGATATACAATGGTGATGCGCCATGGCGCAGCACCATTGAAAATAGCACAGACTGCACATGGCACAGTAGCACTGCACTGGCACAAGCCATGGATAGGAGCAGGGGATGCACCAGTGCAACTGCAGTTGCACTAGGTGCATCACCACCTGCTATTCAGTGGAGGGCATACAAATGAGGCCATAATATATGCAATGTGCAAATGGGGACATTTGCATGTCATTATCTCCCATTTACATGCCTTGCACAGGGCAGCCTGGTGACTTGGCGCCAGGTGCCCTCACAGCATGGTGTGTAGACAGTGGGTGTCTCGGGACGATTCCCCGCCTGTGAGCTCCACCATTTTAGTAAACCACCATAACACACATCCTTGGTAGTCTAGTGGTACCTCCCTCCCACCAGAGTCCCCAAGAAATGTATATGAACCCATTCCCTGGTGTTCCAGTGGACCTTCCTCCCTTGTCCCCGATCGCCAGTTAATACCTGTGAAGTAATGCCCTGGTGGCCTAGTGGTACCTCCCTCCCTCCCAATTCACCAGGACATGTATATGCACCCATTCCCTGGTTGTCCAATGGCCAGGACACCAGAGAAATTTCCCCAACTCTTTTGAGAAGTGCCATGGGATCTTTAACATCCACTTGAACTACCACCAGAACAGGCAGATGGGAACTTGGTTTAATGTCTCTCGTCTGAAAGCAGCACCACAGGAGTGCAGCATCCCCTCATTCTGCACTACAGTGCATATCCATATAAACAACACACACAGTGTCCTGACCATCACTGTGTAAGCTACAAACTAAACTGGTAATTGTCATGGGCAGGATAGGCAGTGGATGGGGCCTTAGGGTGACCTGACAAACACTGGAAGCAGCAGTAATGAAGACAGCAAAGTCTGACAAATAATCTGACAGATAAACTGGACTAGATGGACAGTGTGAGTGCATAGTCAGTCACTGAGCATGGGACCAGACAGACAGCATTGGCACATATGGGCAGTAGAGGGAAACACAAGTGGTGGCCACAGCAGGAACTGACATGGTAATGCATTTTCTTTTGAAACCTTGGAACAGCAACTAAATAGCTAGAACAAATGAGTGTCTTCTTACTCTGCCTTGGCAATTATCAGCTAGCTGCTGTGTTTCCAGTCAAAATAAAGAATCCCCAGACTGCTGCCATGAAATCTTTATAGGCCACCACTTAGCACCCATTCCTGCATTTAAAAATACAGCATGCTCTTTGAGAGGTCCATCATCTGCTGACACTTCTGGGCTCTAAAAAAAACTGTTTTGAAAAGCAGCCACAATGACCAGTCAAGAAGAAATGAATGACACCTATAAAACAGCAATTAGATCCCCACCCTCAACCCAGGCAAAAGTCAATGTGACAGACATAATGACAAGAGCACAAATCTGGCACTCCACTAAAACGGACTGTGTAACAAAAACAAGAAAAACAAGATGTTGCAGCATGGGTGACAAATAAATCTAATTCTTTCCACAGAAATTTCAAGACTGTTGTGAGAAAAATGTTATCTTTTATTACAGTGTTATCCTTTGGAAGCAAAATATCTTATGTTGCTTACACCTATCCATTTAACCCACCCTTTTACTTAATGAAATATTTGTTTTAGAAATATAAGATACTAATAAAGCAATGTGTAGCATACAGCTACAAAACTAAGGACAACAATACCCTTACACTGGTAATCGATAAAGAAAAACAGCTGCTGAGCTTATGAAAAACTATGAAAAGGCTTCAACACAAAATAATAATCCATCCTCTGACTATTTACTATAGGTCATGTGACATACACATGTTCAGTACTATAATCTATCACATCTAGTTAAGTAAACAAGCAGGAGTCCTGGGCCAAAGCTACATCACAGCACAAACTCTGAAACAGATTTATTTCAATGAGGAACTCAGAAAAGTGAGTGAGTTAGAGAAAGAAAAACAAATGCATGGACAATATTGCAAATGTATTTGTGATATTAAATGAATATATTCCACACTGAGAAGACCCTTTATGTTTTCACCATCAGCATGGGTTCTTTCTTTTAGTCTGTACAAAACAGAAAGTTTGAGGTTAAACATAATCTGGTCATTGGCTGTAGTTTGCTGCTTGGCCCCATCCAGTATATGCATTGGATGGGATCTAAGAAAAATGAGGTGTGGCTTCTTCTAAGCCATCAGAGTAAAGACATACACACATGCATATACATATACAAATAAAGAAAAAGGCCTATGGAACTCTGTCACCACCAGCACAGTGAGAATAACCACTAATCCCTTTTTCTGGGTGAATATTTAAACACCCACTATACTTTATAGCACACCCATTGTAAAACACTCTGCAATGGTATGACTTGTTTAACAAGCATTTGTCAATGCCAAATGTTTGCTTGCTAGTATTAGCATGGGAAATGCAGGAGGTAGACAGATGCAGAATAGGAATGGCAGTGAAGTATTGAACTTCACGCCAACCCACCTCCATCCTGAAGAGATGGACAGGCATTGAGGTAAGTGTTTGGGTTATCGCCCATGATGTTCATGCTGTGTCACCTCACCCTATTCTGCAGACACCGACACATGTGTTGAGGTGTGTCTTGGGGTATTTGGCTTTACAGTCACCCCATTCCATAGGACATATGCTGAGTGGTACAACACATAGGAGAATGGGGTGAACTGGCTGGGGCGAGAGTCCAAGGTACACCTCGATGCCTGTCACTGGGTGGTGGGGCTGGGGTGTGATGGCATGAGCAGTACAGTCGGCAATCCATAGGCAACACCCGATGCCTGTCAGTCTGTACAGAGTGGGACGTTATGGTTAGAAAAGCTAACGCCATGGGTGTTTGTTAGTATTTGCACTACAGATTTTCAACATGGCCTTTTGTGACCCCACCTCATGAAAGCATGTGGAACCTCTTCTCATGAAGAGTGGCAGTGTGATTTTGTCAATGTCTAGAACTTTGACTTCCAACAGCGACCGTACCATTCTGCGCCACGTATGCGAAAACACAGATCGGGCAGGATATGAATAATGACAGCTGCACCATCCATAGGGAGAAGTGAAGAGATGGCAATGTTGAAAATCTGTAGTGGGAACAGAAAAATGCTTGCACTTCCGAACATATGTGGAAACTGTGCAACGCATGTGTATAACACAGTCATTTTATGGACTTTCATCACCAAATTTCAACATAGGCATTTTAGGACCTCTGCTCATGAACAGTGCTCACTGTGATTTTCTTAATGCATCCCAAACACTGATATCCCACAGCGACTGCGCTTATTCTGCGCGGAAGTGCAAACACATTTCAGCCAGGATGTGAAAAATGACAGCTGTACTATTCCTAAGGAGGAGCAGAAAATGGCAATGTTGAAAATTTGGGTGAAAATATTGCACATTTGAGAAGTTTCAGGCGTCGTGGAACCTGTGCAGTGCAGCTTGTAAAACAGCCATTTTTGAGTTTTCACCAAATTTGCAACATAGACTTTTTGAGAGCCCTCCTCATGACACTTGCACTGTCATTTCATTAATCAGTCCCGAAGGTGCTGATGCTCGGAGGCCAGAAATCACCTTTCTTGACTGATTAATGCCATGACAGTGGCTGAATTCATGAGGAGGGGGCCCAATAACCCCATGTTGAAAAGCTGGTGCCAAAATTTCAAAAATGCCTGAGATATGCAAAAGTTGAAAAACTCTAATTTATGCCATTATACAGCTTACCTCATTTCCTCAGTTAGAATCGAAGCGAAGAGTGCAGGCGTGTTCCCGGTCCACGAAGATGATGCGTGCGGACTCTGGAGGTAAGTATGGGGTGAGGCGGTGTGAGGAGTGGTGTGGAGTGGCTGGGCGCAGGTTGTGGGAGGGCAGGGTGACCATGAGGGACCGTTATCTTTTACAGGTTAAAAACACATTGCAGGATGTTTATTTCTTTGGGGCATTGAGCATGCTTGGGTGGGCTCCCAGCATGCCACCTGAATGTTTGGGGACTGTAGCCAACAGGGGTGGGCACCACTGTCAGCACATATGGGTGCTATGAGGGGACAAGATCTGAGGGACAGGGCACCCCCTCATATAAACCAAACATTTTGGCAGGGGAAACCATTATGCTGACAGGGACTGGGCTCCTCCATCAGCAAATTACACAGAGGGGATGTGAATGAAGCTGATGAGGATTGGGGCCCCGTCGGCAAAACTAATTTCTTGGGGACACATGATGCTGAGGGGATTGAGCACCCCCTCGGCAGTGGGGCTGATGAATATTGTTTCAGAACACAGTGGCAAGCCGTCGCCATTTTCACAAACAGTATTACAGTCAGTAACATTCTGCCCAGCAATGACGGGTCACTCCCTCATTGCAGCGGACTGGCTGATGCTGCAATAATGAGGCAGCCCCTGATTGCTGCAGCAAAACATTTCTACTTGGTGGCACTTTTGGAGACCCATGTCATCAGAACACTGTGCCTCCATTGGTCCACCACTGCCAAGCCCCCAAAGGTAGTGCCTCCATTGGCTGCTACAGTACCGCACCTCCACAATCCACTCTCTCCTAAGTTGATGCACAATGTTTCTTGCACATGCATGCAAGCAAACATAAAAACAACACCAGACCTCCAAATTCAATGATAGTCACTTTTGAATTCATAGGTATTATAGGCATCATAGTTGTACTGAGAAAACAGCAGGCTGATGTCCATATTGCTTGCCATTATTCTAGTGTCTATACTCAGCTTTACTCTTTGTACTCCATTATGCTATGTGTGAAATACAATGTTTGTCAAACTTTTCCAATTGCTGACTTCTTTGCTGTAGGCTGAAAGCTGAAACCATGTAATGATGGCAAGCAAGATTGGGATTCTCATTGTAAGGCATGGGCTTCTGGTCCTGAGCTCAATATTTACCCTAACTTAAAATGTAACTTTAAGGAATTTGTACTAAAACAGCTATTTTCCAAGACTGAGTGTCTCCCAAAGATCTCGACTTACTGATTGGTGAAATCATAACATTTTCATAATCTAGAATGCTTTTTTTCCAACTTTTGCACTTTTCTTTGCAGCCTCCATTTCTATACCCTTTGACCCACAGCGAGTCACTCAGATGAGCATGATGCCATGCATGCCTCACCACAACACAAACTCTGCATGGCGTTGCTGGCAGCCACTGATCACACCATAGGCAGTTTCAGCCCTACAATTTGCTGGTAATACTGCTGTATTATGCTAATTCCCAAATGCTTTCATTAGGCCTGTTTGTCATCTTTTAAACAGCATCAGTGCTTTGGCTTAAATTAAACTGAATAGTTTAGAAACATAAAGTTTGTGCCCCCCTTCAACGGCTGTTAGCCAGTGAGGCAGGCACATCTGCACAGTTGACACAGGAAAATGCTGTGACACAGAATGTGGGGCAAGATGGAGGTTAGGTAATTACAGCAGGTGTGTAAAACACATTTTTAACATATTTATGCTAAATGAGAAAATTAAAACAGTGGGCAAATCAGTAGAATGGCGCATAGCAGATGTTGCTGGTGGCAGAGTAACTTAGGTACACATTCCCTTTCACTAAAAAAAAAAACAAACTCGACCTCTACAATACGAAACCAAGTCTGTTCACCATCTCCTGCTGTTTGTAATCGGAGGTTGGTATCTCTGACAATTCAGTGAAATAAAAATGTGGAACTGTATGAGTAGTTAAATTATGACATGTAAGGTGGAAAGATACAGTACTTTGTATAGCAGGATATGTTAAGCATAGGATGCTGTGTGGGAGACAAAAATTAAATCAGGGAAAGTGACATTTGCGAAAAGTTCCATTTCTGGGGGAGGGATGGAGGAAAAGTGTGTCATTGCCACTGGGGAGGCTTTGTTGCCAGGGGGAAGAGGAAATCACTGCTGCCAATGTTGTGCTGGTGTTTGGGGCAAGTCAGGAAGGAAAAAGACTGCCACTGCCAATGTGAGTGGTTTCATTGCTTTAGGATGCAGAATAGCACAGTGGTTTAAGGCTCTGAGCTGCAAATATGGAAACCTGGGTTTGAATCGCACAGTCCCCACTTGCATACTTGTGTGACCTAAGCAAGTCACTTAACTTCCTTGTGCTCCCAGGTTGCACCTGTAAATGAGCTTTCAGCTAGTATGTCTCTCCTGGAAAGAAAAAAAACAGAGAAGGCATGAGGGGAAAAGAGTGCTACAGATCAACATTTAAGTATTTCTAGTTTCTATTATTGCTAGAAAGCAAGAGGAGCACAGCAAGATATGGGACCTGGAACAGCACCTTCCCCACACACTGCAGTGGAAGTGGAAGAAGGGTGTTAGCCAGTCCACACTACATGTTAACTCCCCACCACCCTGCTGTCCCTAGATTATAGGGCAGCTGTAGTCCTAAGTCCCTAGTTTGTCACTAATAGCTTTATTCTGTCATCAGCAGGGGTCAGACTTGAGTAGTCTAAATCTCCTCTTCACCACCTATCTACCTGCTTCCACGCTCCTCTAGCTTTTTTCCTTGTCCCTCCTCACTCTCTCTTCCCTACTTCTACTCCCTTCCCACCCCACCTAGACCTGAACCCCTAACCTCTTACGCTGTAGTCGGGCACTCTACCCCTTCACTATCTAATCTGTCACTTTTCCCCAGGTCAGTTGTCATCCTTGTACCTCTGATCTACATGTTAACCTCCCCCGTGAAACTCCACCCCTACGTGCCCCTGGATGCCTCCCACCCCCATCTCTTCTCCACATTACCCATGAGCTGCTTGTAATCAGTCCTATCCTTCCTGTCCCTAACACTCTTCTTCTCTCTCAATTATTGGACCCTCTGTCCACAGTATTCTACCTCTACTCTTTCTGGTGCCTTACCTGCCCCCACCTCTAACACCAGCCCCGTAGTCACTCATCATCAGTCCCAGATTGCCTCAACAGTGCTGTCCACTGTTACAGCCACCTACCTCCACCTCCTGCCCGCTCTCCTGATTCCACATTCCTTAAATGACCAACAGCCCAACCACCCCTCACTACTACTGGCAACCCATATCCACTCCTGTCACCTCCAGCTTATTGCTCCAAACCCACCCATCGACGTACCTCTACTAATCTTTAACTTCTCAAATTCACATTAATTAGGCATTGCCTACTATTACTCCTGCTCTCTGGCAATATCCACCTAACCCTGGCCCAGGTCTTGTTACCTTCCCCTTCACTAGTAAAATAGGTGGCCTCAAGATTGCCTCTATTAACATCCACAGACTTCCGACAAAGCTTGACCCACTACAGGTCTGGGTCTTGCAGCACAACCCTGATGTCCTTGCAGGAGTTAAGACCTGGCTCTCCCCAAAATACCTGACTGCTGTTACCATGGATGGCTACATGCTATTTAGGAATGACAGGCTGGGGAAAAGGGGTGGAGATGTGTCATCTATCTACATAACTCCCTGCAAGGGATGATCCTCCCTCTATCATAACTGGGCATGATGCTCAGGCCTAGCAATAAAAATTGCAATTGGGCACAAGGGCAAATCGCTCATTGCCCCTCAGTCTATATACCCCTTGTAATGCTGTGCTAGAATTTAACATTGTCCTTAATTGGGTCCTAACCTACCAAATGGTTCTGAGGTAGTCTTACTGGGAGACTTTAATGTGAACTGGCTGGCCCTGATACAGCACAACTCAGAGACACAGTGGCAGCGTTAAACCTCTCCCAATTGGTTTCTTCTCCAACCAGAGTCAACTATAGAACTGGAACGGTTCCTAATAGATCTCATACTAAGCAACCATCCCAAGAGACTCTCTGGTGTAGTGGTCCTACCAGACTCACTTAGTGATCACTCTGCAGTACTTTGCCACTGGTAGAACCACTCCCCCAAACTCCCTGGTAAACAGATATACCACTGCACCCTCAAAAGGGTATGCTAAAGCAATTCCAGTCATACCTCCTCAAGAGTGACTTGCCTCAATCGAATCATCCTCCAACATTGACCTAGCTCTTATACACTTTAACACCACCTTTAACAAAGCTTGTGATATTTTCACACCATTCTCCAAAAGGGCTGTAAAGGCAGTTCCCACCCCTGAATCACCCCTACCCTTCTCAAATCCATGGGCATGAGGGACAACCTCTGGCATAAAGCCCGTATCTCAGGCAACCCTGGACTGGCAAAGGTACAAGACAGCTCGTAACTCATGTACCCTTGAAATTCGCCCAGCCAAAGTTATCCACTTTCAAGAGCCTCCTCCTCCTCCTGGAGGAATGGAAGAAAGTTTTGGGACAACTCAAAAGACCTCACCAGTAAGCCCATACCTCCCCCAACCTTCTAAACATTAACAGCATCACTACACAAGACCACCAACCCATTGCCTGACACTTTTAACTCCATGTTCACGGACCTTAATGGAGTCCTCCACTAGTCGTTTTCTCTAATACCCCTGAGCTAAAACCGCTCTACCCTTTCAGTGTCTTGGCAACACACACACCTTCCATTTTAGGATAGTCTCTTCCAAAGAAGTCAAAACCTATCTACTGCATGTCCTGGGAAAGTCCAGATACAGCAGCAACACACTGGACCTGAAACTCTTGCACCTGACCTTGATGCAGTCTTCTCCCCTCACCAGGCCATTTAACTGGTCCATCTGCCTCAGTCAGTTCCCCCAGCAGTGGAAAGCTGCAGTGCCAACTCCTATCCACAAAAGTGGTGATAGGGCTTCCTGTAGTAACTACCACCCCTATATCAATCCTCCTCCACTCTTGAAAGCTCTAGAAAGGATTGTCTCCAATCAATTATCAGACTATCTCACTAAATATAACCTTCAAAACACCAGCAGCACAGTTTCAGGAAGGGACATACAGTAGTACCTCCTTGAATTTACTGAATTCGCCTACAAAACCCTTGATAGTGGTCAGCTGGTATGGTCTGTGTACATAGACCTCTCAAAAGCATTTGACATGGTCCACTATTCCTCCTAGTCACTACCCTTCCACCACTGGAATATCACATGAAGTCACCACCTGGTTCTCTAGCTATCTTTGCAATAGAACGCAGGTGTTAAAATCTGTGATACCCTCTCCACCAACCACCTTGTCCACTCAGTAGTCCCACAAGGGTCAATCCTGGGTCCACTTCTCTTCAGTCTTTTCCTTAACTCCCTCCCTCTTATCTGCTCTAGCAACCTGCTTCTTTATGCAAATGATGCTGTCATCTACTCAAGCCACTCCGATCTCCTTCCACTTGAGGGTGCTCTTCAAAGTGTTTCACTTAAGTTGAATCCTGGTTCTCTAACTATAAATTCATATTTAACTATAAGAAGACTAAGGTTATGGTGTTGCTAACCCCTGTAACAAGCATAAGGGATGCACCTCAATATCCTCAGTAGCCACCTTCAGCCTCTAGAACAAGCCAGTAGCTTCAAGTATCTGGGAGTTACTCTTGACTCCTCCTAGCCTTCCCTGACACTTCGGCCAGGTCTGCAAAGTGGTGGACATTAGGATTGGGTCACTCCACAGGCATAGACACTGCATGACCTCTGATGCCCTCAGGCTGGTAGCAATCAGCTCTATCCACTCTATGATCGATTATGGGCTAGTAATCTATGACTCTGCAACAGATGCAGCCCTCAATAGAATAAAGACTGCCCTTAACAAAGCCTGTTGCCCTAGTTACCAAAGCCCTGGACTCCCACTCACACTTGTAATTTATATGCATGGACCAACTGGCTAAACCTAAAATGCAGACTCCACTACAGACTTGCCTACTTGCAAAGAAAGTAACCCTCAGTTTCACTTTGCCCTCCTCACAGCCACTCATCACATGTGCAGCTACTCCTAGGAATATGAGAAGTGTCTCCAAAGCTTCTTTCATTGTCCCTCACTGTAGGACTTCGCAATGCCAGCAGTAATTCATGTACAGGGCATCAGCTTGGTTAAACAGCCTGCCTGCTGTAGTCCTGGCCAAACCTACATTGAGGCCCTCTATATCAAAGCTGCGACAGCACCTCGTTTCTAGTAGTCCCTGTGACTGCACTTAATTTTCCTTGCATTACTATTCCCCTCCCACTTCCAGCCCTGTATGCCCCAGATGGCAATGTCAATCTTGGCTGCTATAGTACTTGTTTTTATGATGTGCCTAACTGCATTTATTGTGCAAATCTCATACCTGTTAAGTGTTATTCACATTGCTGTATGCCCCAATGCCCTAGATGACAATGCCAATGTCAATTTTGGCTGCTACTTGATTTACAATATGTGTAACTGCATTTATTGTGCATATTTCCTACCTGCTATGTGTTATTCACTTTACTGTAAAACACTGGTGCTTGCTTTATTGTAACCTGCACTGTTTAGTTGTCCATTGATTTTGTAATCTTGTTCACTTGACGTGGAGCCTTTGTAAATGAATCCCTGACTCAAATGTGTTTAATTTTGAGATTAATATAAATAAATAGTTCTGTTTGCTGAGTTACTGCTGTGTCCAGCTCTACATGCACAGCTGATCATGATGCCTGTCAGCTGCTTGGTGGGTGGCTTCATGCAGATAAAACATCGAAAGCACTCCCTCATAGGAGCACTTTAGTTCTTTCAACTAGAAGAAATTTCCTCCCTGCAAGCACTGACCAGTGTCATGATCAGCCTGGTTGACCATTAGCCTGTCACAACTGAGCCAACTGCAGCTTGAGCTGCATTGGACCTGACAGTGCTGCACCTCTGAAATGCCATTGTGGTAAAATGTTTGCTGTGCACATGTGCATGCAAACGATAAAAACTTTAAAGCATCTCCCATTTCCTGGAGGCCAGAGTTTGTCACATTGACACCCCTAACCCCAGGGCCTTCTGCAGTAAAAACAAAACAAAAAAATGCATTCTTTGACATCCCTTCCCCAGTTTGACATAGTCTTTACAATCCTTCTTCCCTAACCCAACCCTTCTCATCTTCTATGGGCAAAACAGCCCCTGAACTCAGATACATGATTTGTGGTTCCAAAATTATTATTATTAAAAGAACAGTACAGATAAAATATATCAGGTCAGATGCATATCTGTCAAAAGCATGAAAACAAGGCACTATCCACCAACACAATAAGAAATGTTTTACTCACTCAAGGAGCTTCAGGATGAACAACAAAGTGTCACACAGGTGATCAACTTCCCTCTCACACAAAGGCCCAACTGGTTTCACTCATGTGTGCTTCTTTAGGAAACTTTCTTATTGCCTTGGTGGATGAGTGTCTTGTTTTCATGCTTTGAGTATGTTTTTAAGAGTGGCATGTCAGTTTTGGAGCCGCCTTTCTTGTTTCTGGATATATATCTATCACAACTAAAACAGAACATGCAGCTGTAATATATTTTCATTATAGTGACAATGCACAAAACTGTACTCTGACCTAGTGGAAATTACTGAAATGTGTAAGTGCACAGGTCTAGTGATCGTGCTCCAGCAAAACCTGAAACAGATATAACTATATGCAAGACATTAGGAGGTACCATAATGATCCAAGTTGAGAATTAGAGGTGTTGATGTACTTATGGTTCTGAGCCCAACAGATTTTTTTATAACATGAGCCGTGTGTATTGTGGTAATAGCCTGATTCCAAGAATGATTGCCAACAGTTGTAGTACTTTTCAATGGACACAGAGGCAAAATTGGAAGCTCTCGTAGGAGGCTGGTTGGGCTATAGAGTAGCCACTCTTGAAGGGATGGGCACTTGTCAGTTCTCCAGGGCATCAGGATGAGCCATTTGGCAGTAGCTTCCACTGCTGTAAATCACTGAGCCTTGGGGTCTCTTCAGGAGGTATCCTTAGAGCAACAACACAGGAGACGAAGAGGGCATCAATGCAGCGGTCAGGA
Organism: Neoceratodus forsteri; assembly: GCA_016271365.2. Taxonomy (NCBI): domain Eukaryota; kingdom Metazoa; phylum Chordata; order Ceratodontiformes; family Ceratodontidae; genus Neoceratodus; species Neoceratodus forsteri. The sequence continues at coordinate 426,319,227 of CM057451.1, forward strand.
CCTATTACTTCTACAAATCTCACACACTCACAACCAGAAGGGTTTTATCCTGGGCCACGAACAAAGAATGTGATACAGCTGCACTTAACTGGCCATATATCCAGCAGCTAATGTTAGAGTAGGCCTAGCTGCTTTAACCTAATGGGGATATGATTATATCCTCCTTCCCATCCCCATCCCACCTTCTACTGGTGTGCCCCTCCACCACCCTCCCACCTTCCTTCTCTTTCCTGCTGTAACCCCAAACAATGCCCTAAGTGCTGTCCTCATCATAACCCCTCTAAAGGTGCCTCCCGATGGCCTTGACACAAACTCCTCTCCGTCTCCACTACAGCCATTGCTAACCCCTCTCAATAATCCTAAATCTCTCATTCTCAACTGCCTTGGTTTCCTCTTCTTGGAAACATGCTGTGGTACCACTACCCAAAGAAGGTGACCCTCATCCCTTGGCAACTGTTGCCCCATTTCTCTCTTCCCTACCCTTGCCAAGCTTCAAGAACACATTGTCCTCTCCCAACTCTCCTCTTTTTCTATCTGACACCTCCTTTTTCATCCTTTTCCAGTCTGGTTTCAGGAAAAACACTCAACCACCACCTCTCCTATGGCTCACAGACTCCATCCTAACAGGGATGGACAATGGGCAATTACCTCTGCCATTTTGTCAACTTGGCCAAGGCCTTCGACACCGTCTCTCACTCCCTTCTCCTCAATTCACTCCCAGCAGCTGGCCTCTCCCTCTGCCACAAACTGGTTCAAGGCCTACCTCATTGGTAGAACCCAATCAGTTAAGATCTTGGGCGCCACTTCCCTGCCCTCCTGATTAGCACTGGAGTCCCCCAGGGCTCGGTATTAGCCCCTCCTATTCTCCATCTTCTTAAAAGACCTTTCTCTGTTTGCTCCCCATCCTCTGCTATATATATGTATGCAGATAATACTGTCCTGTATGCTTGGCTCCTGTCCTGTTGAGGCTATAACTAGTTTACAGCAAGACTTTGACAAAGTTCAGCTCTGGTTTGCTAACCATAAACTTTTCCTCAATGCCAGAAAGACTGTCTCCATGACCTTTGGCACAAGGCAGAGACTCTCTAGGCTTGTCTCCTACCCACTTTTCACACCTTTGATGGGACTTTACTTGAGGACACATCCTCCTTCAGGTACTTAAGCGTTTGGTTGGACCAGCATCTAAACTTCTCTAGACATATTGACACCATCCAAAATAAACTGCACCCAAGTCTTAGTGCCCTGTTCAGGAACTGTAGTTGCATCCCTCCTACAGCTAGGTGTGAACTTGTTCAGAAGATGATACTGCCCATTTTGACTACTGTGACATGGTCTATGGTGCTGCCACTAAATCCTCCCTGGCCAGACTGGTCACCCTCACCTAATTCCTTCTGCCGCTTTGCCCTGGATACTCCCCGCACCCATCACTGTGATCTTTATCGTGCCCTATCCTTCTGCTCTCTTACAGACAGGTGACTTTCCCACTGTGCTAAATTCACCTCCAAGCCCCAGTGGGGTGAGCTCCTTCCTACCTCACCCCTCCTTTGTAACACCCCTACCTCCCATTCCTTATATCAACCAACTCCATAATCTGGTTGTCCCCCACAGATCCACCCAAATTGGTCAATCCAGTTACTTTCACTGCCTCCCAAAAATGTGGAATTCCTGCCCCCAAATTCAGCACTCATGCTCTGCCTACTCCATCAGCTGTGCCCTCAATAACTACCTTGCACCTAGTGCTCCTACCATGTCCTTTCTAATTCCCTCCTCTAAGACCTAGACAAACCCTACCCCTACAATCACCTTTATTTTACCCTGTGCACCCCCCCTTTCTCCCCTTCCTCCTAATTGCTCCCCTTATAGGCTCTCTTGATCTCTCACTGAATGTAAAGGACCCTGAATGCTCTCTATGGGTCCCTCTTCTGCCCCAAGGGGCTTGTATCTCATCTACATTTCCCCCACCATCTTAAAGGGTCTCTCTGGGACACTGTTTTTCCTTCTCTCTGGTCCCCAGTCCCTTGCAAGGTTACTCGAATCCTGAAGGGGTCTCCAGGGCATGACTCTTCCCTCCCCACCTCATCCCTCCCTCCCTTTCTCTTTTCCCTTTTCTTTCATGTAAGCACTTGTTTACTTATTAACTCAGCATGTATTATTGTCCCTCTCTCAACATGTTATGCTTAACACTGTTGTAACACTGTTTGTAAAACCTGCCTTACAACTGTATGTTAATGTTGATCCTATAACTTGAATGTATAATGTCTCATTCCAGTTAGACCCTCCCCAAGGTTGCACCATGAGATTAGCAACTTATAGCTTAGTGTGCCTTCCTGGTATACCTTTCAATAAATAAATATGATACCATCTCAGATGAGTTTTGTTTATTATAAGTTGACTCCTCCCATCTCTACAGGTGCTATGGATTCTATGCCAACAGTGGGACCACTGAGAATAGGAAATGGTAGTCCTCCATTCTTGTTCCCAGTGTACTTTCACAGAGAGTGAGGGATGAGGGTAAAATCTCTTAAGTCTTTGTAAATTGTGCTGGCCCTGCCTTTAGGAGTTTTAGCCAAGAGCCCAAGAGAGGAGCTTCAACCCCAGAGCTAGTATTTCTGAGGGCCTTTCACAGGTGCAATACTGCATCATGAATTTGATGGTATCTCCAAAAGAGGTCCCGCGGTAGATGGTAGCAAATGTAAGGTTTACAAAGGAGTCAACTGTAAGTGAGCCTGGCATAAGGATGTCTTTAATCAACTTTATTCCTTGCCCCTGCCAAAGCTGCCAGTATACCCAGTACTCCCAATGATCAGGCCTGGGTTATTCCAGAAAGAAGTGAAAATCCAAGGAGTCAGGGACTTAGACAATAATTTATGGACTTTCTTCCAGTATTTGATAAAGAGAGCAACTGACAGGGGACTGTGTGGAGCACGGGCCTGAGGGTATACAGCATCACCACTGGAGAGATAAGCTGTACTCCAGTTGCAACCAGGAGGGAGAAATGAGGAGGACTGGGCAATAATGAATGCCATGCAGTATCCACAGAATCATGGTAGTCCCAATCACCTCTACTCCAATGTGGACACAGCTTTGATCTGCTATAATGTGGTGGTTTGCCATCTTAGAGAGACTGTCCTATCATGGAGTCAATTTCTGAAACCATTTAGATGGAATTGGAATGGGCAAGTGGGTGAGTAATGTAGAAGGTTTGGTGCCAACATTTCTCTAATATAGTCTATTTTCCATGCAAGGGAAGAATGTAATGCCCTCCAGTGGTCCAAGTCCACCTCGAGAGGCCTGCATGAGGTTCTTAAAATTCATAGGGGCTAATATGGAGAGAGTCCTATGCAACTTGATTCCCAGGTCTGTGATCCCAGCTGAGACCATTTGAGGTCCAAGTCACGGAATGCCCCAAAGCAAAACTTATTTAAGGGCAAGACTTCTGTCTTCAACTGTTTTATCCTCAGCCCAAAGACCCTTGAGAAGCAGGTCAGTAAGAGGGTATTCATCAAGCAGTTTGATGAGCTTGCAGAAGGTAATAAGAAGATCATCAGCATACAAGAAAGTCTTGAAAGAGCAGAACCCATTTGGATGCCTGGAATCTTTTTCACTTCACATAAGGCAATGGCTAAGGGTTCAATTGGCGGTACAAACAAGATAGGGAGAGCAGACAACCTGGTCTTTAATCCCTTCTGAAGCACAATAGGTGGTGATTTATGCCTTGGTAAGCATAGATGCTGTAGGGAGGAGTATAAAAGCCTCACTCATTTATGAAAAGTCTCTTCTATACAATTCTCTCCAGGACTGCCATCAGGAAAGGCTATTTGATGGAGTTATAGGCCTTTCAAGTCCACAGCCAGGGCAACTGCAGGTGAAGAAGATCCTATGATTCATGTATGGTGGAACACAGAGTCCTGAGGTGGTCTGAACAGAGGTGACCTTTAACAAATCCCACTTGGGATTGGTGGATCAAGCCAGGAGTGTGCCTTCAAGTCTGTTTGCCAAAACCTTGGCCAGAATCTTGGTGTCCAGGTTTATGGGAAATGGGTCTATAACTGCCTGGGAATGCAGGGTCCTTTCCTTGTTTTGTAGAACTGTTATTACAACCTCCTGTACTGTAGTAGGTAATATACCCTTATTCATGGGATCCCTAAAGGCTCTGAGTAGACAGGTAAATGTTTCATCTTCCTAAGCTTTGTAGAAATCTATTGGGAAACCATCCCACCCTGTGCTTTGTGAGACCTCATAGCCTGTGTGACCTTTGCTATTTCCATTTGGGATAGGGGCCTCCAGAATGGACTCAATGTTTGTTGGGATCCTGGGAATGGGGATAGATGACAGAAAGGAGCCAATTTCAGTCTGAACTGGAGGAGAGGAGAAGCATATAGCTTCTCATATAACTGTGACATACTTTTGTTTATGCCCGTTGTGTGGTTTTGAGAGTACCAGATGGGTCTTTTAGTCCAGTTATGGTTTGGGCCATCTGTCTGCTTTTAGCCTGTAGGCTAAGAATTTGCTGGACTTTTAACCCTCCATACAAGAATGGTGTATCCACCTAATTGCAAGCTCAGTCTTTCTGGTGAGGTGGGCTTTTAATAGGACCCATGTACTATTCAGTTGGGCTAGGAGGGATTGGTGAGTTGGCTGCTCTGTTAGGTTTTGTATTGAGATTCCAGCCTAGCTTGTGGGTTATTCATGGTCATGAGGAAAAACCCCAGCAACAATCTGATTTAAATGCAATCCACACCTGGCTGTTGAAATGAAACTGATGAGCAGATCACCAAGGATAGTGGCTGTTCTCGGGTTTGCAGACTATCATGGGGTGCTCCTAAATCACAGATGTCTCAGGATAATGCTAGGGTATAGACAGAGATAGAAGATTAGGTGGCCATCTCTTAGGCTGGTTGGCCACGCCCTCAGATCCATGATTGGTGGACAAGATAGGTACATCTTGGCTGATCATTTGAGTCTCGACCTCCCAATGCCTCACACACCACCTTTCAATTTATTCCTGCTCCCTTACCCAAACCTTCTGAGCCTTAAGGACATCAATTAATTTGTATTCTAACCTGTACATCCTCCCAGCTCTGATTGTGATAAGAGTCAATAGGTAAATTGTCCTTTTGCCCATACAAACACATTAGGACTTGCAGTCCTGAAAGTGGATAATTCCATGAACAGATGGCATACATCCCAGTATACTGAGGGAGCTCAGTGAAGTGCTAGCTGCTCCACTGATTGCCTTGTTCAACAGCTCATTGGAAACAGGAGTTGATCCAAGGGACTGAAGAAGGGCTGACATGCTCTCTATTCATAAGAGAAGCAGAAGGGAGGAATACAGTAACTACAGAACAGTTAGTCTCACTTCAGTGGTGGGAACTAATGGAAAAGTGAGCCTATAGGCTGCAGAACAACAGGCAGCATGGGTTCAAGGGGAAGTCATGCCAAAAGAATCTAAAGATTTCTTTTCTCAGTGAGCAGGGGAATGCAGTGAATGTAGCATATCTAGATTTCAGCAATGCCTTTGACACTGTGCCATATAGAAAGCTGATTAGGAAGTTGACCAATTTGGGGATGGGGCAAAATGTTAAAGTGGGATCAAACCTGGCTAATGGAGAGAGGCAGAGGTAGTAGTAAATGACACACAGTCTGAGGACAGGAATGGAATCAGTGAGGTTCCACAGGGTTCAGTGTTGGGACCAGTCCTCTTCAATATCTTCATACAGTAGAGAACACTGCAGAGGAACTGAGGGGAAGGTATGTGTTTTGCAGAAAAGAATAAAATATGAAACAGGGTGAAAAACTGAGCAGTAGGTGAAGAGGATGAGTAGGGATCTCAGGAAACAACAGAAGTGGTCGAAGGCAGGGCAGCTTGGGTTCAATGTCATAAATTGCAGAATCATTCACCTAGGGCACAGGAACCTTGGGACTAAGTATAGGATGGGGGTGATGTGTTGGCAGTCACTAGGCAGGAATGGGACCTAGGGGTTATTGTTTCAGAAGACCTCAATGTGACAGTGCAGTTTGACAAGGCCATGGCCTGAGCTAGTGGGAATGCTGGAGTACATAGAGAGGGCATCACTAGTAGGAAGGGAAGCAGTGTTGCCGTTGTACCATTCAGTTGTAGTCCCTTACCTGGAGTACTTTGTCCTGTTCTGGAGAGTGCACCTCAGGAAATATATTTATAGGTTGGAGGCAGTTTGAAGAAGGGCAATACTGTTCCTGTCCTGATATGTTCTAATTATTACTTCATGGCATCCATTCAGCTTCTCTTACAAATATCTTAGCACTTTCTGATTATCATCCCTTCACAGCTATAGACCTGTTCCTATTTATTCCCCACCCTCCTTTCCTGTTAAGTTCTTCTCACCTATCCCATCTTAATTACTTTGAAACAATTCACCACAGTGTATATAGACCTTACACTTTGTTTATATCAGGTCTTTATTATTCTATGCTCTTGTAAGGGTATCTTTCCAATTACCACTTCAAGACATCCATTTAGCCTCTTCGAATATCTTAGCACTTCCTGCCAATATCCCTCACAGTAACTGCCCACTCACTCTTCCTGTTAAATGTTTCTCAACTATTATATAATAATTTTTAACAATACATCGAGTGTTTATTTAATTTTATTTATTGAAATGTTTCACTAGGAAGGTACACTGAACAACAAGTTGCTTATCTCTAGTGTGACCTGGGGATACAATTGGAAGATTGACTTTACATACAGTTTGCATTTAACATGAGTGAGAAAATACGTTTATCATGACTGAAAAAATAGCCGTATAATTACATACAGTTTGCATTTAACATGAGTGAGAATATACATTTAGCATGAGTAAGAAAATAGACATACAGTTACATTTGTAGCATGACATACAGTTAAATTTAACAAGCCTGTGTAATAAACATTCAATTACAATTGCATACCTGTGGATCATAGAATACATTTTAATGCAGCCATGGGCCAACTCCTTGCAGGATTAGGGTCACAATCAGTAGACATGGGGTTTGGCAATTTATAGGCAATGGGGAGAACATTTTTTAAGAGGGACAAGGGTGGGCAGGGTAAGGCAGCTGGGGGAGTTGAGGCTTAAAGAGGAGAGCAAATGAAAGATCAAATGAGTTACAACAATTGCAGTGGGCACGTTAACATAGGGCTAGTGCAAGCTGAAGCAACAAAACAAAATGCACATTCCTTAGCTCCAGTGAACTAATTTAATTTAAGTGCAGAAGAGTAGAGAGAGGGCATGCAAGAGGAGTGGGAGGTATTGGTTAGTAAAGCATGAAACACTACAACAGCTGGACCCACTGGTAAGCAGAGAGCCTACCAGTGGCTGATTGAGCAGTGACTTTAAAATGTGGGAAGGAGGGTGAAAGGCAGGGGAAAGGCAGTGAAATTTGTATCGGTAGGTGGGTGCAGTATGGGTGAGAGGTATGATTAATGGATAAGGGAAGGAAGAGATGTGCTTAAATTTTGAATACAAAGAACCCTGCCAGAGTGCAGAACTAGCAAGGTTGAATTTGATAGCTAGAGTAGAGGATGGGTAGGAGTGGTAGAAGAGGGAAGGAAGAAGCTAGCCTGAAACTAAGCCTCTTCAGGATGCTGAGAACCCTGCCAGATGCAGACTCAAGGTAAGGTCAAAGTTGGGGTAGAAAGAGTAAAGGGAATTGGGAGGGGAAAAGGCTAACACCTGTGCTGGAACCCTCAGGATGTTGAGGACCTTGCCAGGGGTAGCACTAGGTGAGGCTGAGTTGGGAAGAAGGAGTAGAGGGAAATGGGAGGGAAGAGGAAGGCTTATTCTGTGCTGGACCCCTAAAATGTTGAGGACCCAGCCAGGGAACAGCACTAAGAGGTAGTTGGTAAGAAGGAGTAGGGGTGAAGCGAGAAGGAAAAGGAGTGAAAGAAGAAGCTGTACCCAGCATAGGCCTCTACAGGATGCTGATAACCATAACAGAGGGCTAATCAGGTGAGGGCAAGTGGGAAGAGAAACATCCTGTGCTGAGCCTCCCAAAGATGCTGAGAACTCTGCCAGGGGCATATCTAGTCCAGGCAGGTTGGTAATAGAGATTTGAGTGAGGTAGTAGAAGGGCAGTGGTAAAGTAAAGGGGTAGCAGGGAAAGGAGGGTGAGCAAACAGGGTGCGGTTGAGAATCTGAGGGGAGAGAGAGGTAGAGTAGGGATAAGTGGCATGGGGAGGATCAGGATCATTTGAAGAGCTGTTATGGAGGATTGAAGTAGGAGCAGCTAGGTAAGAGAAAGTTATGTAAGGCAGAGGCTAGGGAAAGGGAGGAAAAGGAGTGCTGTATTTGGGGGTTCCAGATTTTCGGAATCAAAGGTGAAGCCTGACTGGCCAATGGTGGTAGTTCATCACAAGCCACCAAAGTACGAATATCAGTAGATCTGAATGAGTGGGAATGGAGTGGAGAGCGAAGCATGAGGTAGGGAAGAAGTTCTCCTAGCCAGAATTTAGTAGTGAGTTTGGCACAATGAGCAAAGTGCCTGTTTTCAAGTGGGAAAAGGACAGGGCATGGGAGAGAGGTCACAGTGATGAGTGTGAGAAGCAGTATTGAGGGCAAAATGGCAGAAGGAGTAAAAGAGAGTGTCCAGTTTGGTTAGGGAGGATTTGGAAGTGGCACCATAGACCACATCACAGAAGTCAAAATGGGAAGGATTATCTTCTGACTAGTTCATGCCATACCCTAGTAGTGATGCAGCTATGGTTCCTGTATAGTGCACCATGCTTGGGGCACAGTTTTGCAGGATGGTGTCAATGTGGCCAGTGGAGTTGACGTGTTGGTCAAGTCAAACCCCAAGGTATCTGAATGAGGAGGTGTTCTAGAATTGTCCCATCTAGGGTATGGAAAGATGGTAGGTGGTGGGGCCTAGAGAGTCTTTGCCTAGTGCCAAAGATCATGGAGACAGTCCTTTTGGCATTCAGAAATAGTGGATGTGGAGGCAAACATAGCTGAACTGCTTGAAAGTCATGTTGATGGGTGGTTGCTACATTGGAGGGCATTTGCTAGTGAGGAAAAGGACAGTGTTGATGGCATGCATATGGATAGAGGAGGAGGGGAGAATACTAAGGGCAAGTCATTGAGGAAGATGGAGAAGAGGATGGGGCCAAGCACAGAGCCTGTGGAACTCCTGTGGAGATGGGTGGGGGTCAGATTGTATTCTGGATCTTGACAAATTGTGTCCTGCCTGAGAGGTAATCACTGTATATAAATGCTGCTTATTTTGCTCAGTTTTCTATTCACTTGAAAAAGGGACCTGTTAGGCCCTGAAATCTTGCGTACTATGCCATCTTTGTACAAGACATATGTTGGTGCAGTAAAAAGTATCAAACCGTCCAGTGATTCATGAAGCTGAAGGAACACACTTGAGGAGGGATCAACCCTTCGAGATGCTGTGGAATATAATTCATTTAGGCTAAAGGCAGTTTAAAGAGGATCCCAAAGAACTGCGAAGCAGGAGTTGCAAACACAGACAAGTGGAATAATGACACAAAGAGCAAATAGCAGGTGACAATTGATAGTATATAGAGGCATGGCTTCCACAAGATGACAGGGAATGCCAGTATTGTCAGATAAAAGGAAGACAACATCCAACCCTAACTCACAGCAGAAAGCTTACCATTAAGGTAAATGCAAGGTAGGCTTTTGCAGACAGCAATCTTGCTTTCAGAGCAAGGAGCAGCTGACTAAAGAGTTACAACTTGTCTTACTAATAGAACACTTCCAACTCAGCAGGGGTCACAGCCTGTTGGAATTAAGCAACCAGATACTTTATTAGAGGTGTGGGGTCTCAGAGTAAAAAAAAAAGAGAGTCAGTGTGTTTTTTCTGTGTTGGCGGAAGGGACTGTATCAGCTTCTCAGCACGCTATATTTGCAGGACAGCAGTTAATTGGGAGTGTGGCTTAGGCAGCAGAAAACCAGGTGTATCCAATTACAGTTCCCTGCTACTAGCTTTTGGCAGACTGCAATCTTGTGTTCAGAGCAAGGAGCAGCTGACTAAAGTTAGAACTTTTCTTACTAATAAAACACTTCTAACTCTTCAGGAATCAGAGCCTGTAGGGATTAACAACCAGATACTTTGTTAGAAGTGTGGGGTCTTCAGTTAGGGTAAAAACAAGACAGTCCATGAGTTTTTCTGTGTTGATGGAAGATGACTGTATCAGCTTCTTAAATTACTAAGTTTGCAGGAGAAGCAGTTAATTGGGGTGAGACTTAGGCAGCAGAAACCAGGTGTCTCTAATTACAGTTCCCTGCTGCTAGCTTTTGGCACACAGCAGTCTTGCTTTCAGAGCCAGGAGCAGCTAGCTAAAGAGCTCAAACTTTTCTTACTAATAGAACACTTCTAACTCAGCAGGAGTCAGAGTCTGTTGGGATTAAACAACCAGATGATTTATTAGAAGTGTGGGGTCTCAGTTAGGGTGAAAAAGAGTCAGTGTGTTTTTCTGTGTTGGGAGAAGGGACTTTATTAGCCTCTCAGTTTGCTAAGTCTGAGGAGAGCAGTTAATTGAGGATGTGGCTTAGGCAGCAGAAAACTGGGTGTCTCCAATTACAGTTCCCTGCTGCTAACTTTTGGTAGACTGCAATCTTGCTTTCAGAGCAAGGAGCAGCTGACTAAAGAGCTAGAACTTTTCTTACTAATTGCCCTCCTTCCTCCCTCCACTCTCCCCCACCTTGGCAAGTTCCACTTTTATAGGCACTGGATTTAACTGACAATAGGAACTTCCTGTTTGGCAGTAGGAAGAGAAGGATCACTGAGACACATAGTTTTCTCATCCTTGAAGGAAAACAGTAGCTTTTCTCTCCGCCCCAGCTGCTGGAGGTCTGACTCTTAGCAAGGAGGAAGGAGACTACCGAAGAATATAGGAAGTTCCTGTGCCAGAACAGGAAGGGCAAGAGCTGTAAGGGCACATAGGCAGTGGGAAAGTAGTAGTGTAAAATAAATAGAGGAGGAGAGAGTAAGCATACAAAGCAACAGGAGAGGGCCACAAAATAAGACATGATGGGAGTGGTGCAGTGCAATGGCTGTGGTGTGGCAGTATTCCAGGAGGCATTCTGGAGGTTGCAATGCTGCCCTATTTATTGGCACCTCTCTGGTCTGAGGGGAGGTTGCCCATCTTCAAGATGGATTAGCTGGGATTAAGTGAAACCTCCCAGCCCAGGGACCACCAGGGCCACTGCCGCTACCTCAGAGGTTGCCAAGAAAAGGGTGGTTACATAGAAACATAGACTTTGATGGCAGATAAGGACCACTTGGCCCACCAGTCTGCTCATTTCCCTACCTATTGGATAAGCTGCAGATTCTAGTTAACCAACAGCCTACTTCCTGCAACCCCCCACTATAATTGCCTTATGTCTGTCCCATGCATGTTTGAATTCCCCACTGTTTTAGACCCCACAACCACTCCAGGAAGGCAGTTCCATGCATCCACCACTCTTTCGTGAAAAGAATTTCCTCACATTACCCCAGAGCCGTCACCCCTCTAACTTTAAATTGCGCCCTCTTGTTCTTACACATCTCTTTTCTGAAAGATGCTACCCTCCTGGACTTTGTTGATTCCTTGAGGTACTTAAAAGTTTCTATCATGCCCCCCGTCCCTCCTTTCATCAAGGGTATACCTATTAACCTCTCTAAGTCTCTCTTCATATGGTTTCTGATGTAGACCCTGCACCATTTTAGTTGCCCTCCTCTGGACTGCTTCCATCCTGTCAATGTCCTTGCGTAGATGAGGTCTCCAAAACTGCACGCGAGTACTCCAGATGGGGTCTCACCAACTGTCTGTACAGAGGGATAACCACTTCCTTTTTCTACTTGTGATGCCCTCCCTATGCATCCCAGTATCCCCCTGGCTCTCCTTACTGACTTCTACATTGCTTACCCACCTTTAGGTCATCTGATATGACTACACCTAGATCCTTTCCATTATTGTTGTCGTTAGTACCTCCTGCTATTGTGTACTCTTTTCCTGGATTTTTATTTCCCAGGTGCATTACTTTGCACTTCTTTGCATTGAATCTAAGTTGCCATATGTCTGACCATTCCTCCAACGTTGCCAAGTCCCTTCTCATCCTTTCTACCCCCCTTTGTATCAACTCTGTTGCAGATCTTTGTGGCATCCACAAAGGGGCCTACCTTCCTTCAGACCCTCCACAATGTCACCTATAAAGACGTTAAGAGGACTGGACCCAGTACTAGCCCTGAGGTACTCCACTGGTAACCCTTTCTTTCAGAATGTGTTCCATTCACTATTACCTTCTGTGTCCTTTGTGCAGCCAGTTTGCTACCAGTCTACCACCCTGGGATCCACTCCCAGGCTGGCTAACGATTATTAATCTTTTGTGTGGGACTGTGTCAAATGCCTTGCTAAAGTCTAGGTAGGCTATATCCACAGCCACAGCCCCTCTCTGGTCTATTACTTTGGTCAAACAGTCAAAGAAATCAATTAGATTTGTCTGACATGACCTTCCTGCTGTGAATCATAGCTGCTTTGGATCCTGTGCCCGCTGGCCTCTAGGTATTCCACAATTCTTTCTTTCAGAAGTGATTCCATCATTTTCCCACCACTGAGGTCAAACTAACAGGTTTGTAGTTTCCTGCTACTGCCTTGCTCCCACTTTTGTGAAGGGAATCACATCTGCCCTCCTCCAGTCATCAGGTACCACCCCATCTTCCCATGATTTGTTAAAAGTGTGGTTAGTAGTGTCACTAGGTCCTCCCTTAGCTCTTTTAGGATTCTAAGGTGAATCCCATCAGGCCCCATTGCTTTGTCCACCTTGAGTTTTAGGAGTTCTTTCAGGACTCTTTCTTCTGTAAATGGACTGGTGTCAACCCCACTATCCAGAGTGCTTCTGCTGTTTGGTTTAGGTAACTCCTCCTCTTCTTCTTTTGAATACTGAGCAAAGTATTCATTCAGTATCTCTGCCTTTTCACTGTCTCCCTCTGCCCACCTCCCTCTCCTTTATTAATCTTCACTATCCCTCCCTTAACCTTTCTATGATCCTAATCTACCTATAAAAGGTTTTATCCCCTTCTTAACTGAGTTGGCTATCTTTTCCTCAGTTTGGGCCTTTGCTTTTCTGACTGCCTTCCCTACTTCTTTCTGCTTTAATTGATACAGTTCCCTGTCTGTCGTCTGTGATTCCTTATACTTTTGAATGCAGCCTTTTTCTCTCCTTAACCTTCCCTCACACTCTTTGAGAGCCATAGTGTTTTTATTCCACTTTGTTTTCTTTATTTGTTTCACACAAAGGCTTGTTGCCTCCATGATGACAGTTATGATTTTTCTCCATTGTTCTTCCACCCTCCTTTCTGGCCATTTGCTAATGCATTCCTCAGGAATTCACCCATTATGCCAAAGTCAGCCCTTCTAAAGTCCAGTATCCTTGTCTTAGTATGGCTTGTCTCCATGGTTGTGTTAATTGTAAGCACACTGTGCAGTGGTCACTTGTTCTGATGTCTACTGACTTCTAAGTTTGTGATCCTCTCTCCATTTGAGAGTACCAGGTCTAATATTGCTCCCTCCAGGTGGGTTCCACCACTAGCTGTCTAAGCCTGCCCCATGCAGGGCATCGAGAATGGCCCTGCTCTTGGATGTGGCTGCAGTTCATGTCACCCAGTTAACATCTGGCATATTCAGGTCCCCATCAACAGTATCTCCTCTTTTCAGCCATTTTGAGAATGCCTCTATCATTTTCTTGTTCATTTCCTCCCTTGAGATGGGGTCTGTATACAACCCTGTGCGGATTGTGATGCCATTCCCTGTCTCCAAGGTGACCCAGAGTTCCTCTTGTCCTCCCCTTTACTTTTAGTTCTGTATCTTTGATCCCTTCCCTTATGTGAAGCTACTCCACCTCCTCTTTCCCTCCCTGTCCCTTCTGTAGATTGTGTACCCTGGTATGTTGACATTCCAGTCATGGTTCTCCGTGTACCATGTTTCTGTGACTGCCACAATATCCAAGTGTTCCTCTTCCATCAGGGCTACTAGCTCTGGAAGCTTGTTTCCAAGACTATGGGCATTGGTACTCATTGCCCTCCATTTAATGTTGGCTTTATTCTTTTTCCCCATCCTTGCTCTTATTGCCCTTGTCCATTTTCCATTTGCCCTGTCCTGCCCTCTGTCAAGTTCTGTACCTCAGTGTTTACCCTACTACCTACCATGTTTTGTGGGTGGAGGCTTGAACTTTCCTGTTTCCTATCAACACTCCCCTTGGCTGGTTTAAAAGCTTGCCAAGAGCCTTTAAACCTGTCACCTAGGAGCATGTTTCCCTTCCTGGACAGATGCAGACCATCATGCCAGTATAGACCTTCATCTCTCCAGGTGGACCCCAGTCCCCAATGAAGCCAAAGCCCTGTGCTCTGCACCAGTTTGCAACCATTCATTAAACTGCATGGTGTGCAGTACCTAGCCTCACCCCTGCCATAGACTGGCAGCACCTCTGAGAAGGATACCGTGCTTGCTACCTGTCTGAGGCCCCTCCCCAACTCCACAAATTCATCCTGCACTGCACTGATCTCATGCATAGCTAGATCATTTGTCCCGAGGTGGACAATGATATCTAGTTTCCTCTCCTGTGATGCTGCTTCTGCAATCCTGAGGATTCACTTGCTGTCCCTCAAGCCATGGCACCAGGCAGGCACCTTGACTTCCCTCCTCTCCCTTCCCAAGGTCTACACTCCTAACAATTGAGTCCCCTATCAGAAGCTGTTTCTTACTCCTGTGGTGTCCCTTGCCACTCTTTTGTGGGTCTCCCTTGTGGATGTCCCCAGCATTTTCTTGATCTCCAATGAGGTGTCATCATAGAGGAACCTTGATTTGCCAGGCTGACATATGATTTGTGTAATATATGTTCTCAGGTGGCCTTGAACTACCAACCTTTTGATTAAGGATCCAATGCACTACCTGTTTGAGCCACAGAGTCCAACCAAGGTAGGCCCAGAGAAGGTGAGGGTGATGGAACAGAGGTGCATCCATTCAGTTGTACCTCTCCACAATTCATACACCATTCTGGCTGCAAGTGGTTCCTCTATGGAGGCACCTGCAGTGGAGACCAAGGAGGATGGTGGGAACCTCCACAAAGTAGACCCACAGGAGGGTAGCAGGGGACCCCACAGGAAGGAAACAATTCCTGGTGGGGTCTCAATCATTATGGTTAGAACTGGGGAGGGAGGAGATGGAGGTAAGGTGGCTGCCCACCACCACAGCTGGAAGGACAGGGAGTGAATTCTGAGGATTGGGGAGAAGCTGCATGGGGATAGAGCGGATGTCACCATCCACCTAGGGACAAATGACCTGGCTGGGATTGGGATCAGAGCAGTGCAAGAGGAGTTTGTGGAGTTGGGAGGGGCCTTAGACAAGTAGCACTTAGGTTAACCTTCTCAGAGGTCCTGCCTGTCTATTGCAAGGGTGAGGCAAGGGTACTCCACACCATAGGATCTAATGAATGGTTGAAAACTGATTTGGAGCTCAGGGTTTTGGCTTCATTGGGGACTGGGGGTCCACCTGGAGGGATACAGGCCTATACTGGCACAATAGTCTGCATCTGTCCGGGAGAGGAACAAGGATCCTTGGTGATAGGTTTAAATGCTTCACTGGCAGTCATTTCAACTAGCCAAGGGGGGCACTGAAAGAATCAGGGACATCCCAGTCTCCCCACAAACAGGGTAGTTAGTGAGGTAAACACCAAGGTAAAAGAAGTCAATAGGGAGCAGGACGGGTAAATGCAGAAAAAAATCAAGGGCAGTAAGGACAGGGATGGAGCTAAAGGGGTAAGGCCATTAAAAATGGAGGTGATGAGCACCAATGACCTTAGTCTGGGTAATGAGCTCCCTGAACTAGTGGCCTTGGTGGAAGAGGGATGCCTGGATATCGTGGCAGTCATAGAAACATGTCATGGTACACAGAGAAACATGACTGGGGTGTCAACATACCATGTTTCACAATCTACAGAAGGGATAGGGAGGGTAAAGAGCAGGAGGAGTAGCTCTTTATGTAAAGGAGGGATCAAAGCAATGAAACCAAATGGTAAAAGGGAGGAGATGAGGCACTGTGGGTCACCCTGGAGATAGGAAATGGCACCACAGTCCACATGGGGTTGTATACAGACCTCCATCTCAGGGGCAGTAATGGACAAGGAAATGATAGAGAGCATCCTTAGAATGGCAGAAAAGTCAGAGATTTTGTTGATGGGGATCCAAATATGCCAGTGTTAACTGAAGCACCTTTGCTGCAACCACATCCAAGAGCAGCATCATTCTCAATGCCATACAGTGGGCATACCTCAGACAACTAGTGTTAGAACCCACTCAGGAGGGAGCAGTCTTATACCTGGTTCTCTCAAATGGAGATGGAGAGAGGATCTAGGATTTAGAAGAAAGTAGTCATCTGAAACAAGCAACCACCAAATAGTGTGGTTCACGATAAACACAGCTATAGAGTCAAGCCATACAAAACAAGAATATTGGGCATTAGGATGGCTGACTTTAGGAAAATGGGAGAATGCATCAGAAAAGCACTAGCAAATGGGCAAGAAGAAGGGTGGAGGAACAATGGGGAAAATCAAAACAGCCATCACAGAGACAACAGGCCTTTGTTTGAAGCAAATCAACAAAACAGAATGAAGGAAAAACACTATAGTTCTTAAAAGAGGTGACAGGAAGGTTAGGAGAAAAATGTAGCATTCATGAAGTATTAGGAAACACAGAAGGAGCAGGATAGAGAACTGTACCAGTTAAAGCAGAAGGAAGTGGGAAGGCAGTCAAAATAGTAAAGGCCAAAATGAGGAAAACATAGCCAACTCAGTTAAGAAGGGGATAAAACCTTTTACTGGCACATTAGGAAGCAAAGAAACATAGAAACATAAAACCTGAGGGAAGGTAAGGACCACTTGGCCCACCTAGTCTGCCCATTTCCTACCTAATGGATAAGCTGCAGATCCTAGTTAACCAACAGCCTACTTCCTCCTACCCCCACTAGAATTGCCTTATGTCTATCCCATACATTCTTGAATTCCCCACTGTTTTTGACTCTATGACCTCCTCATTTTGTTCTTTCTCCTCCTCATCATATCCAACTTCAGCAGAGGCATTTCCACCTATAAGTGCATCATTAATTTCCCCTCTGTTCTGCTGATGGTCCTGCCTTCTACTTGTAAAACATGCCTTTGTGGGTCTCTGCAATTTTGTAGATGTCAGAAAACATCTCGTCATTGGTGAGGATGTCTCTGAAGATGCACATCTTGTTGGATTAGACAGATGATCTGGAACACAAGAGGGATGAAAAAGACCAAGGAAGGGATAGTGAGGCTTAATAAAGGGAAGGGGAGGTGGGCAGAGGGTGACAGTGAAAAAGCAGTGATACTGAATGAATGCTTCTGCTCCGTAGTCATAAAAGAATAGGAGGGAGGTACCTAAACCAAAGAATAGATGCACTCTGGACAGAGGGTTGATACTGGTCCATTCACAGAAGAAAGGGTCCTGAAAGAACTCATAAAACTGAAGGTGGACAAAGCAATGGGGCCTAATGGATTCACCCCAGAATTCTAAAACAACTAAGGGGAGAACTAGTGACACCACTGACTACATTTTTAACAAATCATGGAAGGATGGTGTGGTACCTGAGAACTGGAGGAGGGTGGATGTGTTTCCCTTCACAAAAGCAGGAGCAAGACAGAGACAGGAAACTATAGACCTGTTAGTTTGGCCTCAGTGGTAGGAAAATGATGGAATCACTCTGAAGGAAAGAATTGTTGTGTACCTGGAGGCCAGTGGGGCACAGGACCCAAGGCAGCATGGATTCACAGCAGGAAGGTCATGTCAGGCAGAATCTAATCGATTTCTTTGACTGGGTGACCAAAGTAGTAGACCAGGGAGGGCTGTGGACGTAGCCTACCTAGACTTAGCAAGGCATTTGACACAGTCCCTGCAAAATATTAATAAACAAGTTATCCAGCCTGGGGTGGGTCCCTGGGTTGTAGCCTGGGTAAAACACTGGCTGGACAACAGGACACAGAGGAAATAGTAAATGGATTCCACTATGAAGAAAGGGTGGTTACTAGTGGGGTAACACAGGGTTCAGTACTGGGACCAGTCCTCTTTAATGTCTTCATAGGTGACATTGCAGATGGATTGGAAGGAAAGTATGCCTCCTTGCAGATGTAATAAAGATCTGCAACAGGGTTGATACACACAAGGGGGGTGGAAAGGATGAGAAGCGACTTGTGCAAGGTTGGAGGAATGGTCAAAATATGGCAGCTTAGAGTCAATGCAAAGAAGTGTCAAGTAATGCACCTAGGAAACAAAACCCATGGGAAGAGTACACAATGTGGGGAGGTACTATCAGCAACAAAAATGGAAAGGACCAGGGGTGAGTCATATCAGATGACTTAAAGGTAGGAAAGCAATGTGAGGAAGGCAGTAAGGAGAGCTGGGGGATACTGGGATGCACAGGGAGAGGCATCACCAGTAGAAAACAGGAAGTTGTTATCCTCTGTACAGACAGTTAGTGAGACCCCATCTGGAATACTGTATGCAGTTCTGGAGACCCCATCTCAGAAAGGACATAGACATGAAGAAGGCAGTCCAGAGGAGGGCAACTAAACTGGTGCAGGGTCTGCTCCAGAAGCCATATGAAGAGGACTAAAGGAGCTTAATATGTATACCCTCGAGGAAAGGATGGAGAGGGAACATGATAGAAACATTTAAGTACCTCAAAGGAATCAACAAAGTTTAAAAGGTAGCATTTTTCAGAAAAAGCGGTTTGCAAGAATAAGGGGCACAATTTAAAGATAGAGGAGGACAGCTCAGGGCAATGTGAGGACGTTTTTTCACAGAGAGGCTGGTGGATGCATGGAATGACCTTCCTTGAGGAGGTTGTGGGGTCAAAAACAGTGGGGAATTCAAGAATGTATGGGACAGACATAAAGCAATTATAGTGGGGGTAGGAGGAAGTAGGCTGATGGTTAACTAGAGCTGCAGATTATCAAAAGGTAGGGAAATGGGCAGACTGGGTAGGCCAAGCGGTCATATCTGCCATTAAAGTGCGTTTCTATTTTTCTATGCAATAATGAAATAAAATACTTGGTTCTTGGGAGAGGGATAAAACCTTGTGGAGGAAATCTCTGATCCATGGCTTCAGCCTCCATCCCTCCTGGATGGTTACATTTTAGTATGATATCTCATCTTGCTAATGTGGATTTTCAATTCAGGTGAAACATTTTGAAGGGATAATTCTTGATCTAGCCTTTAAATGGGATAATGTTCATAGGGGTGCCATGGGTTGATCTCTGTAGCCATGGAAGTTATCCTACAAAGGAATCCACACTCCAAAGTGTGGAATGAGAGTAACAACTAGTGAAAGGCTAGCACCTAGCCTCAAGACTGTGAGAGCCCTAACCTGGTCAGAAAATGTAAGAAAAGGGATACTGAATGAGACTACATGGACCTTAGGCAGTGACAAGGAGAATAGTTTTCAGAGGTGCTGCTAATATGGTCTGCACAGCTAAAGGAACCCATGTAGGCTTACAGACACAGCCTTCAACACCTGAAATCTTAAAAACTGCTGATGTCCCAAAGAAAACTTTGAAAACAAAATACTTGCATACAATGCAGTTTGAATGCCATACATATTCTTTAGATTTCTCCTCAGCATTATTTACTACTGAGGAAATGTCCATGAACACATGATCATTACACCCAAGTTCATCTGCCTCTATAGCTCCTCCTAC
The DNA here is from genome assembly GCA_016271365.2 of Neoceratodus forsteri. NCBI lineage: Eukaryota > Metazoa > Chordata > Ceratodontiformes > Ceratodontidae > Neoceratodus > Neoceratodus forsteri. The sequence continues at coordinate 426,338,960 of CM057451.1, forward strand.
TTCAAGTCATAATCCTTTGTTGTGATATCAAAATCTGTTGCCTTGGGGTAACTGTGATGTCACAAGCAGTGCATTATAGCTTCAGGTAGGGAGAAAGCAACAAGGAATAGATTAACTCTTCATGAGTGATGATTCTGTTTTCATGCAAATTGCATTAGTAATAAACAATGGGGAGGAATACAGAGCGAATGTGAAATACAGGCTGAACTGTATCTAAATATTATGTTTTGTTAAAGTTCTAAAGCGACACTGCTCTTTGAATGAGAATGACTGTGAGGTGCCGCCCTGATTATGTGCCTGCATGGTTAAAACCTCCTTGGAGCATTGGACCTACCAACTTGTGGCACTGCCAGAAGGTGCCACGGAAGACAAGAGGTGCAGAAAGTCCCTGCCCATCATGAAGGGCTAACCCACAAGATATGGATTTCAAGGAAGTGATTCTATATGTCTACCCACAGTGCAACACCTGAGGGCTAGATTCTGGGAATATGACAATTACCACTATGAATGCATTCATAGAGCCTAATGGCATGGATGCAGAAATGGACAAACTGAATGAATACTGCTGAAGAAATTATGGATATGATTGAAATTGATTGAATGATGACTACTTCCAGGAACAACTATCATGACTGAAAGTGAATTGAATGAAAAGTTATTGAAAATATATGATTAAAAGTGAAATGAATGAAAAGTATTGAAAATATGAACACACATCCATGGCCAAAATCATAGATAAAACTTACATACAAGCATATGAATGTGCTAGCAGACAAAGGCCTTACAGTCTATCTAGTCTGCTCAATGTGCAATTTCCTGCATTTACAGAGGAACTGCCCTCCTGTATCTTCATTGACTCCTGTCAAATACCCATCCACTCCTCCCCTTTACCTGCAACTTTCCCCTTCATCCCGTCCTAACCTTTCTTGAAGCTGTCCACCATTTTGAGGATACCACCTCCAGCAACTTATTCAACAGCCACCCTCTCAGTAAAAAAGTGCCTCCTCATCTCCCTTAACCTCCCCAGCTTTAGACTGTTACCCCTAGTGGTCTTATTTTCTCTAAAGCTGGAGAGGTCCTCAATGCTCACCCTGTTTATACCATTAAGGTACTTGAAGTTCTCAGTCATGTCACCCTCTTCTGTTCTCAAGAGAGTACTTGTTGAGCCTCCTGAGCCTCTCCTCATAAGTGTTGCTTTGCTGGCCTGGATCATCTTGGTTGCCCTTCTGGGACAGTTTCCAGCAAGCTGATACCTTCTTGAGATAAGGACTCCAATAATGCACACTTCATTCCAGGTGTGGTCTCATCGGAGACCTGTACAGTGGCAAAATAACCTCTGCCCACCTACTGGTGATTCTCCTGGCTATGCAGCCCAGCTTCTAGTTTGATTTGGCTGTAGCCTTACTGCATTGTGCTTGAATGTCTCAGGTCACTCTTAGGTATGAGCAGAAAAGCAGGCTTGTATTAAAACTAAGACTGTAGTGATGATGCTAAAACAGATTGACTAGATAAAGTTTTCTGAATTACTGACTGGGTACAAGTGGGAACAGCTGTCTGGCTATAGCCAAGTGAACTTTATGAGAAGGAATATATTTGAACTGAGAGAAAAGTTTGCAAATGGCTTAGTATGGACACAGGTAGAACAAACTGAAAAAAAGACACACAGGGGTCATGTGATGCAGCCAAGCTAGAAGCAGCCTGGCTCCTAAGGCTCTGCCCTAACAGTGTTAAATCCTGTGTTCTGCATCCAAAAACATGTTTTTCTCTGCAGTACTCGGCAGCTATCCACTCGGAAACTAGCCCGTTATGTCTGAGGCCACAAAATCAGAGATTGTAGCTGCCAAGAAGCATAAATCATCAGCCTCTCCTAGCAGGTCTCCCAATGGTGCCATCAAGATGGTGGCACCACTGTACAAGTGAGAAATGTAGATAGGTATGCTAGCTCATGAGCTCTGTGACATCAAAGCATCTATGAGTGGGACACACTCAGACTTAAATAACATAACTGTTACTTTGGTGGCAGTTAAAGTTTCTGTGGAAGCCCTGGGAACATGGGTGGAGCAAATTGAAAGCAGACTCATCCAGTTCAAGATTGGGCCCAACCAGTGGAGCACCAACTGGACTTGGTGGAGAAAGAAGTCTGTCAACTTTGGGACCACATTGATGACCAAGTGACAAGGAATCAATTCATTAATGTTATGCTCTTTGGCTTGCCATAAGGGGCAGAAAGGCACAGATCCTATTGATTTTCTTCATCTGTTGCATCAGCTACTACATTATTATTAGGTCACACCAGCTGAGAAATAGATCAAGGGCGCCTGGTAACCAGGTCCTCCATGTCTACTCCAACCAATGAGTCCCAAACTATGGCATTCACACCTGCTTTGGTACCAAGATCGAGGAATACATCCTTACCAAGAAGAGGTATTTCACATATAGGACAGCTGCTATGTGGAATAACACCAAAGGAAGTGGTGGGCCAGAGAAGTTTTGCCTGTTTAAGGATAAATTAGATGCGCACCTATTAACAAAAATAAGGACTGTGGCCCAGTCTAGTGGGAGACAGGCTCGATAGGCATCCACCTTCTCCTTTCTTACTATCTATTATTAAAGCTAGTATTAAACTCTGAAGGAACTCATTTGGCTTTTCTTTACAGAAAGACTACCCTAACAGAGTCTTAGAAAAGAAAATCCTTTGACAGGATTTGGTTCCTGGTAAAGGGAAAGGATTGAAATGTTTTTGGGTCCCCAGCCATCTTAAGAATTGATATGGGCAACAGAATTGAAACTTTTACTTTTCCTAATGAAGCATGGCATTTTCTCCAGGATAGCATCAACTTCCTCCCTTTGGACTTTAATAAGGGCAACCATGGCCAGCCAGACCTGAGGCCACAAGGATGCCACCATCTTCCAAGTACCAAGTTTTCTTTTTTTTCATTCAAATTTTATTAAAGTTTCCAATACAGAGAACGAATCATGACAGTATAGAACATAATCCACACATCAGATACAGAAGTATAGGATGATTCATTCTCCCCTCACCCTGCCCAACACCCACCCTGAACAACCCAGCACATCCTTATACATGCAGCACCGCATTCCATGGATATAGTCTAATGATGCTTAGACTTGCAATGCATAGAGAGTTTGTAATGGCCCCAAATCCTGTCAAACTTCCTAATTTTGTGGTGAAGACTGGCAATAGTCCTCTCTGTTCTGAGATTTGCAAGTAGCTCCTGAAGCCATTCAACATACGTTGGTACCTCTGTATCTTTCCAATGTCTTAACACCACTTTTTGACAGATAGCAACATTAAAGCTGTATAATACTTCCTGTTCACCACGAAATGGAGGAGAAATCCCCAGAAGACATATTTCGGGGTGAAAAGTCTGAAACCCTAAAGAGGGTCAACATGCTGTTTAATATTAGTCAGAGTGGGACAATTTTAGAACAGCTCCAGAAAATATGAAGAAGGTCTCCTTCTTGCAGCTGACATCTTGTGTAAAGAGGAGGGACACCAAACCCAGTCTGGCCAGCTTCTCAGGGAATAGTAAATATTGTGCAACATTTTGAATTGCATTAATCTAAGTCTGTCCTGCTTGAGGAACTTATGACAGTTTTGCCACAGGAGAGGCCAGTCCAGGTCTTTGCCCTGGAAAGGGAGGCCCAAAAGGCAATGGGAGCTTAGTTATCAGGATAGGCCCAGGTAAATAAGACACTGTATATTTGGATACAGCATGGGCGAACCCGCCAACTCCGTTAAGGTAGCTTGGGGCTGATATGAGTAACCGGGGGAGTCTAGCCCATTACCTTAACCAGGAGATGGCGAAGCTGGTAAATCTTGAAAATACATATGCGGGTATCATAAACTTGTGCATAATGTCAGCTGAAGAGGACCATTGACTGTTAGGTGTTATAAGCTCATCTAGGCGACAATCTCCTATCTGAGGAGCCAGCTGGCTGGAAAGGGCTTACCGTCTAGTAGAAAATTAGGGTTACCTCTCAAGGGTTGAAATAGATCCTTGAGATTCTCATATCTCAGAAATGTGCACAGTAGAGTATCAACCCTAATTGAAACTGCTATAGGGATCTGCGTAGAGATTCAGGTAGGGAACTAACTTTGGTGTATAACAGCGCAGCAGGGAAAGGCCATTTTTTATGGAAGCGGACTCAACGGCTAACCAGATCGGGTGTCGTGGCCATCATGAACAATTGATCCACGGTCAGCCACCTAAGATACTTGTTGGCCTGGCTGGCCCAATAATATAGCCCAATATGAGGAAGCCTTAATCCTCCTTTAGCTTTCAGAGCGGCTAATTTGTGGAATGCCATTCTAGCCTTCTTATCCCCATATAAAAGTAGAAATCATACTGTGCACTTTTTAATCCAGGACAGGAGAGCCATATGTTTAGCATGTTGAGGGGTAGAACAAATGAGGAATGCATTCATTTTAATTAGATTAATCTGCCCCAAAGAGAAAAGGGAAGTAGGTCCATCTGCGAAGGTCTAGCTCTATTTTATACCCCAGGGCGTCGTGTTCTAGTTGTCTAAGCCAAGCAGCATTCAAAGTTAAAAGGAGTCCCAGATATTTAATATAGTCAGACTTCCAAGTGAGCCCAAATGCGATAATTTCCTGTTTGCATACCCTATGGTTAAGAGGAAACACTACAGTCTTTCCTACGTTAAGTTTATAGTTTGAGACCTTACTGAAGTCATCTATTAACTTCAGAATAATGGGAATAAATGTGAGTGGATGTGTTACTTGCAGCAGGAGATCATCTGCATAGCCGCAACTAACCACCTGCTCACCTAGAGAAATACCGAAATGCCCTGGGCACCTGATAAGATCCTAATAAGAGGCTCTAAGTAAATATTAAAGAAGGGAGATGGGGCACCCTTGTCTGGTTCCACATGCAATTTAAAGGGACTAGAGACAATCCCATTACATGAGATTCTGGCAGAGGAAATTTGTATAGCGAACTAACCCAGTTCTGGAATTTCATGAGAAACCAAACCTCCATCGCAGCAAACAGGTAGTTCCAGTGGACTCTGTCAACGCCTTCTCTGCATCCAATGAAATCAGGACCATTGGATGAGGAGCATCCCTGGATGCCAAGAAGATGTGAGACAGGGTCCTCAGATGATCCACCGATGATCTCCCTTTCATAAAACCAACCTGTTAGGCCTCTATTAGAAAGGGAAGTACTGCCTCAAGTGGTCAGCTAGTAATCTTGCCAGAATTTTAATATCATGATTGAGAAGGAGATTGGCCTATAACTTGAGACCTGGTCAGATGATCTGTCTGGCTTGGGCAGCAGAACAATCAGCGCCTCGAAAAGGGAGGGATCGGATACCTGACCAGAGAGGATAGCCTGAAAAAGTGGTAAAAGAATGGGGGTCAGTTGTTTAGAAAAAGCTTTATGAAGTTGGAGGTGAACCCATCTGGGCCCAGAGATTTATCAGGTGGAAGGGAGTTAATTACCCTTTCTACCTTGCCCTCAGAGATAGGAGACTCCAAAACTTTCTGCTGGGATTGTGTAAGAGTTGCAATTGTAAATCACTCAGATATTCATACAGCATATCCTTAGATGGGGGTTAGCCATAGGGCCATATAAATCCATGAAATAACTTGTAAACTCCTCCGCTATCTCCGAGGGTGAGACTTTAAGGGAGTTGTCTTTGGGGAATGGACATAGGAATGAATCTGGCAGATTCCTGCTGTTTAATCTATAACGTTAACATTCTGCCTGCCTTCTCACCTTGATCAGTATATACAGCTTTTGCTTTCAAAATTGCAAATTCAACTTGCTCCGACAACATAGCTACTGTAGGTAGGTTTCTCTCAATTCGTTAAATCTTGTTTAAAAGTCTCTGAGTAAGATGGAGAGAGCAGTCTCCATGCCCTGATCTGAGAAGAAGATCAGAAATCCGAGATGCCTCTCTCTTTTCCTTTCGATGTTAGGCCAATTATAATCCCCTTAAATATGCTTTTACAAGCCCCCATACCATATCAGGCTTGCCTATGGAGTTAGTATTAGTAGCAGTGAACTGCTCTATTTGGGATATTATATATTGAACTGTGTTTGGCTCCTTCAATATTTGGTTATTCAACTTCCACCTGCTCCCTTTATTTGGCAAGGCTAAGGATACTAGGCAGGTAACCACAAGAGTGATCTGGCGGGGACCCTGAGACAATACTGGAACTTATAACCCCTGGTAAGAGAGCTTGGAAATAAAGATATAATCAATCTGAGAGGAGGTTGCATGCACCTGGAAACCAAGTGTACTCCTTATGTTGGGATGTCTGCATGGGCGTCACAAGACCTGCAGAGTCCATCAATCCCTAAAGTTCTTTGTGCTGGGAGAGACCTTGATGGGATTGACCTGATCTGTCTAGAGCCTGATCAAAACAAGATTAAAGTCACCCCTATGACTATAGGGGTATCCAAAATGGAGTTAGGGCTTTGATTATCTGAACAAAAAACTGGGGAGTCTACATTAGGGCCGTAGACAGCACCCAAGACAATGTCCAGGGTATGCAATCTACCTTTACAAACAGGAATCTGCCCAGAGGGTCAGATATAACTTGGAAAGGTTTGAACAGAACCGACCTATGCAGAAGGATCATGACCCTCTACTCTGGGTCATGCCCTCCTGCTACAAGCGTCTGTCCAATCTGTTGCTATCTCATTTTATCAGCCTCCCTCTTGAGCAGGTAAGTGTCCTGCAAAAACATAATTTCTGCCTTCAAATAATTTAAATGCTTCAAAATTTTACATTACTTAGTTTTATGCCTCACCTCTTTAACGTTCCAACTAATAAATTGAATGCTTCTAGCCATCACCCTTGTTACCAGTCAAAATCTTCCGAAGTACAGTTTGTATTTATATATCGCATCAGTACTACTCCAAATGTGATAAACGCTGGGTTGTTCTACCTCCCCAACCCTACCAGTGCTGAGTCCTTTCCCCACTGCCCCCTGAAACCCCCGCACATAACACCCCATAAACCCTAACCTCCTCCCACTCCCACCCTCTTTTACATGGTACATGATACATAGATACATAGATACATAGATACATAGACAGTGTCGGCAGATAAGAGGCCTATGGCCCACCCAGTCTGCCCATTTGAGCTTGTAAGTTCAGTTTGTTTTCCTAGAAGTCTGTGTCCCTTACCCCTGACCTCTAGAATTCCTTTATGTCTATCCCATGCATTTTTAAATCCGTGATTGTTTCAGCCCCACCACTTCCTCTGGCAGGGTGTTCCACTTGTCCACCACCCGTTCTGTGAAGAAATTCTTTCTCATGTTTCCTCTGAATCGTCCTCCCTCCAACTTCATCCCATGCCCTCTAGTCCTGGAACATCTTTTCGCTTAAAAATAGTGTTTTCCTGCACCTGTTCCTCTCTGTAAGATACTTGTATGTCTCAATCATATCCCTCTCTCCTCTCTCTCCTCCAGGAGTACATGTTCAGTTCCTTCAACCTGTCTTCATAGGACTTGTTATGCAATCCATGCACCATCTTTGTTGCCCTCCTCTGAACCTTCTCTACCCTGTCTATGTCCTTACGTAGGTATGGTCTCCAGAACTGTACACTGTACTCCAGGTGGGGCCTCACTGAGTGTCTTGTATAGCGGAATTATGACCTCCCTTTTCCTGCAGGTGATGCCCTGCCTATACATCCCAGCATTCTATTTGCTTTACCTGATGCCTTGTCACACTGTTTCCCTACCTTGAGGTCATCAGAGATGAGAACCCCAAGATCTCTTTCCTGCTTGGTGCATGTTACATCCTCATCCCCCAACTGATATATTGTGCCAGGGTTTTTGTGCTCCATATGCATTATCTTGCACTTCTTTGCATTGAATTTCAACTGCCAAACCCTGACCATTCTTCAAGTTTCTGCAGGTCCTTCTCATTCTGTCTACACCCTCTGGTGTGTCTACTCTGTTACAGAGCTTTGTGTCATCAGCAAACAGTGAAATTCTGCCTTCTAGATCCTGTGCAATGTCACTGATGAAGATGTTGAATAGGACTTGTCCCAGCACTGATCCTGTGGTACCCCACTGGTCACTCTTCCATCTGTGGAATGACAGCCATTACCACCACCCTCTGTGTCCTGCCACCCAGCCAGTTACCTACCCACCACACTACTGTCCTGCCCACACCCATATTCCCCAGTTTGTGTAATAGTTTTCTATGTGGCACAGTGTCAAAGGCCTTGCTGAAGTCCAGATAGGCCATGTCCACTGCCCTCCCTGATCCACCTCCTAATCACCCAGTCAAAAATTCAATGAGGTTGGTCTGACACTGACCTCCCCTGGTGAAACCATGCTGCCTTGGGTCCTGTAGTCCATTGACAACTAGATGTTCCACCAATCTCTCCTTCAGTAGTGCTTCCATGATCTTTCCCACTACCGAGGTGAGGCTGACTGGTCTGTAGTTCCCTGCTTCCTCTTTGTTCCCACTTTTGTATAAGGGACTACCTCTGCTGTCCTCCAATCTTTGGGTACCTCCTCTGTTTCCAGTGATTGGCTAAACAGGATAGCCAGAGGTTCAGCCACCACCTCTTAGTTCTTTAAGGACCCTGGGGTGCACCCTATCTGGCCCCATTGCTTTATCAACTCTTATTTCTTCCAGTTCCTTCAGGACCCTTTCTCGTGTAAAGGGACTTGTGTCCATTTCTGCACCATTAAGCACCTTGTACTCCCTTCAGACCCTATACCCCTCTTCCTCAGTAAAGACTGAGCAGAAATACCTGTTCAATATGTCAGCTTTTACTGTTGTCATCCTCCACGTGGCTCCCATTCTCCCTTCAGTCTCACTATCCCTCCTTTGTCTTTCTTTTTCACTTATGTACCTGTAAAGGTTTGTCCCTTTACCCACTGATTTTGCAATGTGTTCTTCTGTCTGAGCTTTGGCTTCCCTTACTGACCTCCCTGCCTCCTTTGTTTCTCCTGGTACTTCTCCCTATCCCCTTCTGCCTGTGTCTTTTTGTATTGCCTGAATGCAAACTTTTGGCTTTCACTTTCTTTGCTACCTCTTTGGAAAACCATAATGGTCTCCTCTTCCTTTTCTTCTTGCTAACCTGCTTAATGCATAATTCTGTTGTTCTTATAATCCCCATTTTAAATACTGCCCACTATTCCTCAACCCCTGATTCCTGTCCCATTCCCTGAATGCCTCTTTCAAGTATCTCCCATTTTCCCAAAGTCTGCCCCCTAAAATCCAGGATAAGTGTTTTGTGTGGTTTGGTTCTGCTCTTTCTGTGATTTCAAACCACAATGACTGGTGGTCACTGTTACCCAGGTGCTCCCCTGTTACCCCCATCACACTGTCCCTGTTTGTGAGCACAAGGTCCAGTATTGCCTTCTGCCGAGTTGGTTCCATGACCAGTTGCTTGAGGAAGGCACCCTGAAGGGATGATGAACAGCAGTCTGAAAAGTCCTCTCCTCCAACCTCCCGCCCTTGTAAACTAGAAACTAGGACAAGAGTACCCTTTATATCCAGAGCGCTCCATAAAGAATAAAGTATCCCAATTTCTTACTACTTAACATCACCCTTAACAATTCAGGGAATTATATGCACAAGCCCCATAGGAAAATAGCCCTCCCCACTGCAACCCACACGAACCATGCACCAACATGGTCCACAGAGCATAAGTGTTTAAAACACCGGCAGCAGAGGTGGAAATACTGATCTTAGATGCCCTCGTGTGGCACAGCCATGAACAACGGACACAACAAACCGAGAATGTGCAGGCCACTAACATCCTCTCTGAAATAAGGGAGAGTCTATGAACTCCAAGGTCACTGTCCAGAGCATGTTACTTGGACCAGAAACAGTGACTACCTCGCTCGTAGGAAAATTTAAGAAGGAGCCCTCAAGGAGATCACTCTAGCAGGATTATAAGAGGGGCATACAAACACCTGATTAAGGTGTACAAGTACCCTGTTGTGTCCGTCTGTCTGCAATTTCACGGTCCCCATCTGGTGTTCAGACACCACTTCTAATACCTGGTGGCATTTAGGAGCAAAAGGAGGGAAGCCATGAGGAGACCAGAACTTACTAAGGACCAAGAAGGGACCGCGGTTGCAGACAGGGTCTCATTATAAACTCAGAAAGAACTGAGTTTAACCCCCATTGCCATGAAATCAAAACATCACCCCTACGAAATGAGCTGCTATTTCTATCAGAATAAAACTTGACTTGAACACTGACCCCACCCAAACACCCATTATTTAGATCCAAAATGAATAACCACAGAAGCCCACTAGCACCGCTTTTATACCCAAAGACGAGGCTGGGCTTAGCTATAGCTAAAACAAATGAGTCAGCATAACATTAGGCAGTCCTGAGGTGGCAGCGGATCAGGAACAAAATGTCTTTTTTTTGTCAAAGGGTCACCCTTCATGGAATTGCAGCATACAATTGGATAACTGGATGAAGCAACTTGTGGCAGAGTAAGCCCCAGAGAGTTTATTGAGAACTATAGATTAGCACCAGCTAAACAACTCCACCAGAGGAAAACACAGCATATCAAACTACACCAGGTCAATATTCATGTAGACTTGAATAGGTCAGGAAGCGCTCTTTAAGCCCTGCAGTTGCCAACTCCACTTCCTCATAGGTCACCCAGGAGCCATTCAGGAAAACTTGAAGCTTTGCTGGAAAGCCCATTCGAAACTTGATCCTGCGTGATCAGCTTAGGACCAATTTGTGAAGCGTATTAGTTTCTGGCGCACAAAGGCAGATCTTATACCACCCTCAGCTTTTTACCTTCCCATTGCAAATCTTGTGTTTCCTTAGCTTTATATAAGAAATTCTGTCACTCCTAGAAATTTAAAAGCGAAATATGAATGACCTGGGGGTTCCAACTGGGGAGGGGCGTAGTGCACAATGAGCTCTCTCTATAATATAGCTTGCTCCAAGGGAAGGGCCTGCCACCTTCTCCACCGAACTTCTTAATAAACTTAATGGGGTCTGAGCCTCTTCATCTTGAACAGACCTATAATTACCGCATTATTGCAGTGACTGCGACCCTCCAGATCTTCCATTTTATTCTCCATCTTCACTAGCCTTTGCCTCATGGCTACCAAATCCAGCTCAGCTTTGTCCTGTTTCCTCGACAGAGCATATATGTGTTTCATTATCAGCTGTTTTCTTGGAAAGCTCCTCCAAAGTACTTGAGATGCCTTTTATTTCTCCGCCACGTCTGCATTTGCCTTAAAAGGCTGAAACTCCTCTAAAACTTTGAGAGGTAAGGGATCTGAATCGGGGCTCTCATTAGTGGCAGGCAGTGAGGATTGCAAGAGGAGGCCCTGGCTTTTTAGAGGCCTTCTCCTGTGTAGCAGGAGGTGTATGCTTAGTAGAAATTTTCTGCATCTCCTCGTCCATTGACTACTTGTATAGGAAGCACGATCATTTAGGAGGTGGAAATCAAGTGATCTGAGGTAAATTTCATATAAAATGTTTTTTAACAAATTTAGTAGGCGGAAGGTCAGAGCAAACAGAGAGGCATCCTACATAGCGCACCGCATCACGTGACTCCTCCAGGTACCAAGTGTTCTGTTGCCAACACTGATTACAGTCTGCATCCAACTCACCCTCATCCCCAAGCAGAACAATCTATGGAGTGCATACTTGTGACAATGAGCTGAATTATTTTCTTCTCCCCACCTTGGATCAGCTATTTTGCCTTTGTTAATAATGCAACTTTATGTCTCTGTCAGTGATTGGGGCTCTTGCAAGAGCCTACTTGTTCATGTTGTTTCTTTTCTATGACTACTGTCTCAGCACAGGCCTCAGGCAATTATTTGTTTGTAGTGTACCTATGTGGGAATTACACACACTACAGGGAGATCTTAGCTACCATTGAGGTGGAAAAAGGTTAGTGGGGGGAGAGGAAGCTTGCTTTTGGTTTCTACCCATATTTTTGCTGTCTGCTTTATCAGGCCTTTTCTGATTTTCTTAGTGGTCGGCTACAGCCATTATTGATTTTGAGCTCAAGCCTTTTCAAAACTTGAGCAACTTAGTTTCATGGGGTCCTTTCTCTATTTCTTGGGGTCTGTGGCAAACAGTTTAGCACTGATCTTTGACCTATCCACCCACCACCTTCCCCCATTCAGTTAAGTACCTGTTTGGGGGCTCTCTGAAGGCTCAGTTAATGCACCTACCTACTAGATTTTGTGCTCAATCAGCAGTGGGTTGAGGTGTATCCTTTTCCCTCATGTGGAATTGCTATCCTGAGCCTGCAGCTTTTGCAGAATGCAGCAGCCAGGTTGTTGACAGGACACCCCAGGTTTGGTCATATCACACTGGTGCTGCTCAAACTATTGTCTGCCGGTGCCCTGGTGCATCACCTTTAAAGTAGGTCTTTTGACATACAAGGCCCTGCATGGTTGGGACTGGGTTGCCTGAAGGCTTCTACATCTACACACCCTGTATCACTCTCAGATCAGTGAATGAGGCCCGCTTGGAGTATCTAGGGCTAGGTTAAAATATTCTGTGGTCCAGGCATTTCACGTGGCTGCCTTGATCCTCCTCTGAATTCTTTGCCGAGGTACCTCTAGGCAGTTTAGAGAGCTTTAAAATCATCTGAAACTCTTCCTGTTTAAGCAGGCCTTTGGGACATAAGGTCTAGTTTGGGATCATCTGGCGCTTATGTAGCAGCTTGTTTTTAGATTTTATCGGGTTATGAAAAGTTTTTATATATTGTATGATTGTCTGTTTTCATTGCTGTATCTATACTTTCATTGTTTGTTTTAAGGGCACCCTGAATCTTTGTCGAAGGACACCTGAAATAAATAAACTCTGCTTCTGCAGCTACTACTACTACTACTGTATTTTAACACCCCGGTTTCACCTCTCTGCTTGCACCGTGAGCTATTATAGAGCCCAGCTGATGACTTCCTCTCTCTATAATTAGACCATTTTTGAGGATCCTCAGGTCCTTTGTCTTTTAATCAGGGCTCTACTGAAACTTGCAACAATATGGGGTGTTTAGGGAACCGGTACAGTTTATATGGGCAGTGGAGGATCTTGACTTCTCTCACTGCTCTCCTTCTAATACTTCTAAAAGCAGACTGGTATCTCTCTCCTGTTACCCAAGCCAAGCTAGGTCATACCCTTCTTCTTGTTGCACTCCCACCTTCATAGCTGAGGTGACCTCACCTGCCCCAACTCATAGTCCTTCATTTGAGACCATGTAGAAAATGGGCTAACTCTCCTCTATTGGGCTCTTTCCTATTCTTTTACCTTTGCTTGTAAATGTAGAGCTGACTGTTTGGCGGTTCTGATGTTGAGACCATATGCCACCCTATTTTCAGAGATCTCATTTTAATGCCGCGTAGCTACACACCCATGGATGGTGGAGGCTGGGAGGTGGAGAGTGGAGTGAATGAGGACCACCACTGACTGCTTCATTTTAAAGCATGGAGGAGGCGCTAGTTTTCTGTAATGGTATTCACTCTTTATCACCGTGAGACTATATATTTTACCTGGCTAGTCGGACTTGTTGCTATAGGTTTACTGTTTTTCTGAAGGAGTTCAACAGCAGAAGGTGATAAATGCTACTTTGCTTTGTTAGACAATCTGTGCTGGGTACATTTTGCTATTTCTATTTATTAATAATAAGTACCCTTCCGATTACCTACAGAGCCTGTGTTGAACAACTTCCTATGAGCTGTAAGTCACTGGCTGTATAGTGACTGTATGTATGTGTGTACTATCTTGATTATTATTTTCTTTGTCTCTTATAACACTGGGTGTGGGAGGCACAGAAAGATATTAGCCATGGGACTTGCTCAATGTATCTTATACTTCTCTGAAAAAGGACTTCAGATCTGAACTAAGCTGTATTAAAGCAGTTACCCAAGCACTGGTTTGTTGGTTCCTATACTATTATAACCTTTTCTTATTTCATATTGTATGTGACTTAATCACTTGGGGAGCTGGGTGTGAACTACCTACTTTTATCTGTGCATATATGGGTGGCGTGGCGGCCTCATGCACAGCCACTAATATTATATGGACAGTAAGTGGACTACTGAATGGTCTTCAATTAGTTTTTTTATTGTTCAATCTAAAAGATGTTTACAAGAACAGAGAGTATAAAATAGACATACATACTACTTACACAACCTCCAATTTTATGGTACAAAAAAGAACATACATAAAATATGAATATCCATTGCACATTTTCATATACTTGTTTAAGACAACCTTTAATGCAATAACTTTATTGCTCCCCATATTGTAACCATTTTAGTGTTTTATAATCATTGTCCTAATATTGATAGCCCTTATTTCCCTGATATTAATTAAACATTTTGCTGTTTTCTTATTATATATTCATCATTTGTTGGAAGTATGTTAATCTTTAGTTCATCATCACAACCTCATAAATCAGATAGAATATCTGCCAGCCATTTATTTCTAGCTTTCTTATACCATACACTTTAATATCATATGTGACAAATATTCTATCTCTAAAAGCTCCACATAGGCAATAGGAATATGCTGGATCTACTTCTCTATTGAATCTAGCTATTAATTTATGTGACTCCTGAGACTCGATTCTAAATCTAGCATAGACTTTTTAGTTCTGGTTCTTCTAAAACATCCAAGTAATATTTTATATTTATGACTTAAGATATTACTACTATACCACAATGTGTAATGAGAATTTTAATATTTTCCATATCTATGTTATTATGCTTCTTAATTAACAGTTTTTATGTATGTCTTATATTGAATAGAAATCACCACATTCTGAAATGTCAAGCCAGCAAATGCTCAAATTCTACTGACTTCAATACCCTTTCAACTTTCTGCAACCATGGTGACTTGATACCATTCATAACCCAGTATTGTTTTTCATCCAAACATTTTTGGACATTCTACCATCCTGTTGAGTATTTAATCTTATCAAAAATTAATACTATTTGCCTCAACTAATGCTTTTAGGTTTGTTAATCCGGTTTCTGAACTTACATGTGAAGCTGGTACTGTCAGAGGAAAAACCTAGTGTAGACCTAGCACCCAATACTGGTTTTTCCATATTTTAAATACTTATGTTGACTTATTTCTGTTCCATATCATATTTGTGAATTGTATTTTGCTCCGCTTTAATAATGGTTTTATATTATGACCCCAAACTTCATATAAAATCTTTTAATGCAAAACTGAGTTTACTAACTTATTATAAATTGTGGTATAATGGGTCTTCCAAGATAAATGTTTGAGAAGACTAACCCCAAATAAGTATATTCATTTATAAGTTGCAGTGGTTGTTGGTTTATGTGCCATTTCCCATGATATTTTTCCCAAACAACATTATATTAAATTTAGACATATTCACTTTCAAATTCATGTCCTTAGCAAATATTTTGAGGTGGTTCAACTTATCCTGAAGACCTTTTGCTGTTAATGAAAATAATAACTGGTCATCAGCATATGCAAGTCCTGCACAATAATCTGTTCTAATTTTAGGAGAATCTGTATTAGTCATTTGCAATGTTCTTAGCAGTGAATCTAAGTAAATTGCAAACAGAGTCGGGCAAGTATACAACCCTTACTCCCATGTTTGTTGGGAATTGTGGGGAAAGATTACCTCTCATATCCAGTCTAACTCTGCCCATGTATAGGAATTCAATAATCTTATACTATTTACCAGAACGGGTTCAATACCAATGCTGTACATTGTATCCCATATCTTAGTTCTGATAATTGTGTTGAATGCAGTAGTAAAATCTATATGCTGCATATAGCCTATGTGCCCTTATCGTAACATATTTCTCACATAAATGATGTAATATAAAACAATTATCCATAGTAGAATATGTCCTATGAAACCAGCCTGAAGGGAAATAAACCCCATTTTTTCTAAACTTATTATAATGTGATCCAGTAATAGTCTGGCAAAATCTTTCCTACAATATCCAGCAAACTAATTGCCCTATAATTTTTGGATCATATTTATTACCTTTTTGTAAATGGGGACTATTACTGCATCCCTCCAAGACTCAGGGATAAAATTATTATGTATACATTCATTAAGAATGAAGCTAAAACTCTGCCAATAAGTATCCTTAATGTTAAATAGCTCAGCTGGTATCATGTCGGTCCTGGTGCCTTGTTAAACTTGAGTTTCCCTATTGCCAGACTTACTTCAGAATTTGTAATTGGAATAAAATTCATGCTTATCACACTTCTTTCCCTAATTGGCCATGAATTATCCTCAATCATATTATACATTACAGTAGAAAATGCTTCCTCCAACCATCACCAACTATATAATTTACATTTTCTACCAAAAGATCCTTACAGCCTCTAGCTACTAATGTCCAAAATCTCTTATCATTTGCTTCTATTATTTCTATCATTTGCCTCTACTGCTCAACATAACATTCCTTTTTCTAGTTGCCAATAAATTCCTATGTTCTTTCCTTATCACCTTTAAAAGTATCATAAGTTTCTTTTCTACCATCTTGTCTATATTCTCAGACATTTCATAAGTCTTTTTACTTAATTTATAGTCTTTATCAAACCATCCCTATCCTTCATATTGGGTATAAAACCTCTGTCTTTATATAATTTAGGCTGAATTTCTTTAAAGAAGTTTTTCAATCTACCATAAAGAGCAATAATATCTAGCTCATTTAATTGTAATTTAATCTCAGCAAAGAATGCCTCTAGTTGTCCTATAATTAAGGTTTCTAAAGTCACCGTCCACCTAATCCATTTCTTATATCTAATTTCCTCTTGAATTGATCTCATTTATTATTTCCTATAACCATTCCTTCCTTCAATTGATCAGTATAGGCAATTACTGGTAGATGATCACTTTCAAGTCTTAGTGGTATAATTAATGACTTCCACCAATCACTGGGACCTCTCCAACATATTAAGTCAAGTACTGTATTTCCATGCTTTGATACATAAATTGTTGCTCCATCTTCACCCCTTAATCTCCCATTCAGAATATAAAGTCCAATATTTTTAGTATTTTGCAAAGTTTTCTCTCATTTAAATTTGTTTTTTCATCCGTTGTTTTCTCATAAAGTTTTCAGTGTCTGGATATATCCAGCTCATAACTGTATTATCTGTTAGGCCATCTAACCTTACAACTGTGGCATTAACGTCTCCAAGTAGTATTAGAGGATCCTCTGGATATTCCAGGGATACCTCGAAATACTACTTTCTAATCTTGCCATACTGATTCTTTACAATATTTAGACTTAGCTGGTGGTATATAACAACTAACTAATATTATGGATAATTTATTTGATCCCATTCTAAGGATCATATAATAATCATCCTTAGACACTTCTTTAATAGATTTGAATGTTCCATTTCTTACATGTGTAATTAACCACCAGCTCTTCTCTAGTTTAGAATTCTTATAACTTGGACATTGCAGGGTTTGATACCCATTTAAATTTATATCTGTTTTAATATCATGCCATGTCTCTTGTAGACAAATGACAGAGCTTTCTTTGATAAACATCAGCCAGTCTTGGTTTTACAATCTAGTACTGTAGCCTGCTATATTCCAGGTCATAAAACTAATCAGGTTTTGTTCTTTCTTAGTCAGATCATGCCCTTCAATTATAGTATCATTACTATCTTTTCCAAAATCACTCCTCTGCATTTTCTTCTGGTCAACTTTCTTCTTCTAGCATTTGATACCTATTATAGGTCTCAATTGATTCATTATAACAACATGTTCACTAGAACTCTCTATCTTTCTTTCTATCTCCTTCCTTGATACCTTGTCACTTTCTTTATAGAGGGCATTCATATTCACCACATAAATTCCATCATATCCAATTTCCCATAACATTCCAATATTCTCTGTGGTAGTTCTTCATTCTTACAGACTATATCCACCTGGCTATCTCCATTTAAGCTTTAATGCCTTTAAGTGCTCATAATACCCATTTTGCTAGTCTAATTTGGAATACATTGGAAATCAGATTACAAATAGACCATGTCAACCTTCTTGGTGTCTCATTATAAATTCCTTGAAACCAAACATTGTTATTATCATAGGTTTCTCATGCTGTTTTACTATCACATTCTCTTCTTTATATACAGTTTCAGATTCCAATTTCATGCTTAATTTCAAACAGTTCAATAAGTGGCCATTTCTCCAAAGATACTGTGCCACTCTCCTGTGAGTAACCCTTATCCATACTATATCAACAAGGCTAGAATTTAATGGCCTAATCACTTCAAGAATATCTCCTTCTTCAATTGCCATTTCAAGTACTTCATTAAATATTTTCATTACCTGGTCCTTCAGAGTTATTTCTAATTCATTATCCAATCTCTTTAAACCATACAATTTTAAACAGCAGTCCTTGTCCCACTTTTCACACACTTTCCCATTGTTCCTGATTATTACTTATTACATTTGATCCTTCTTTAAATTTTCCTCCATGTCTTTTTATTTTGTGTTTAGGCCATTCATCTCCCATCCTTGCTTTACAATGTCAACAAAGTCAGCATCTATATTCTTTAATGTAGTTCCATCTCCTAGTCTATGTATGTCTTCATGTTCCTCAGGTCCTCTTTCTTCCTTTTGTGTCCCTTTCAGATCTTTATTACTCTTTACACAAGTCCTATCACTCTTTAACTTGATCTTATTCTGGACTTTCCCTTGTTTTCTTTTCTTCCTCTGAGCTATAGATTCACTGTTCTTAATATCATCCAATAAAAGCAAGGAGGATAAATCTGGTCTTACTCTTTTCCTTATTTTCTATCACCTCATCCATCAACATAATTGATGATGATTCCTTGGAGGCTGAATTGTATTCAAAACACCCATTATCTCATCCATTTCTATATCCATTTATGGCTATATTCTCCTTAAGTGTGTCAATTTCATTTCTTACTGCTATTAATTGCTCAATTAATATCAAATTCGCAGCATGTGGATTTTCATTTGCAATCATCTCTTAGCTAATTGCCATGGGATAAGACATCATGGATTCTTCCACTATCTCTCTATTCCAGTCCTATCATCCTAGTCACACCTAGGTGCCAGGTTCTCAATTACAACCTTTGTATCAACATCCCTGTTTATTTTTTTGACAATCATCCAGCATTTTAAGGCCTTGTATAGTATTTTGCAATTCTTCAAGAATTTCCTTTTGTTTTGTTTTCCATCTTTACTATATGATTCATCATTTATCAGATTCCAACATACTATTGGGGTATATAAAGTCACATCTCCTGTTACTTTCTCCAAATCACTACAGTCTATTAGTTCTGAACTACATGTTCTGAGGAAAAAGGAGCCCTAGTCATATTTATATCTTTTCTACTATAGGAGTAGATGTTGAAATGCTCTGAGTTTTATTTCTTTAATTACTTTAATTTCTTTAATTCCTTTAATTTTCAGAGTTTGGTTAATACTTCCATTTGGGGGGACAACTCAGGCTTTAATAAAACCTTCATAATAGTATTTTCTTTAACATTGGGGGAATCTTAGTTTGTGCCATATCCTTACTTTCCTTTCCCTTTCCTACCATTTCTACCTTTTCCATTATTTCTCTTAATATTTTTACAACCTTTTCTCCAATTCCTTCACTTTCTTCTCCACCTTTTCCTCCAGTTTTATCAACTTTCTTTGCCATTTTCTTTCTCATATTCTGTTCTTCTAGCATCCTAACCCCTTCTGTTCTTTATCTGTTATGTTCCTAAGCATCTCATCAGGTATGTCTATTGGCCTATTGTTAACATCAAGTGATATATTATTCAACATTCCTTGTATAGCTTTTTGGACTTTAAGGACAACCTGTATTATATCTGATTCAGTAGCTTAAGCTCTTGTGATCACCATGGTTACTAAATAATTACTAAATATTATAAAGGAAAAATAGGGCACCAGTAGGGGAATAGTGAGCAATGTAATTTAAACTTTTCATTCTCAGTCTCAAGTATCAAGTATCAAACATATAGGAATATATAAAATGTATAAAATATATACACTATTATTTTAAGACATTTACGATACATTCGTAAGTTCAAAATTCAATTTATGATTCCACAAGACTTTATAACATTCCTCCATAAATAGGAAACCATAAGAAGCCAAAGTTAAACACAGGAAATACAGGGACTCATCAATTTGCAAACACCAATTATTAATATTTCCTAAATAGTTCAATAGTATCCTATACATTTTAACAATTCCAGCATAAAGTTCCCAAGAATAAATTATCAGACTCTGGTTCAATCTGATTCAATCACCAACTGCAGTCAGATTGATTCTTTACATATCCTTCCAGTTATAAAATCCTATAAAAGGAAAAAGGTCCACATAATATTGCAAGGGCAGTTGTGAATTTATAAAATTAGATAATTTTAGTGATGCTTACATCAGACAATGTCAGACAATATCATGGAACACAGAATACCACTAAAGATTAGAATATCAGCTATCTATGTGCTCCACTATATAAAGTTAAAATCTCTCAGTCAGATGTTTCCACAGGATAATTTTTCCAACTTCCAGTAGTACCTTCCAGTCCTTTAGGCCTTTTCCATTGCTGTAATGACTGTAATAACCTTGTATTCCCTCGGTTAAACTTTATGTCTGTATGCCGCTTAAGAATGCCATGACACATAGAAGTTCCGACTTTTCTTCACTAAGGCAAAAATATAAAAAAACTAAAAGACTAAAGCAAGGGTACTAAAATGTAAATTCTATCTCAGCATTAAACATTAAATGTTAATCACAATGAAAATAGAAAATGGAAGTCTGATTTAGATTTGCTAAGAATATTAAAGAATACTAAAGGGCACTTAGAGTGCTACTCACTGTTCCAAGATTTTATTTGGTAATCCAATGCCTTCTATATTTCAAGATCTTCAACAATTCCACTGGTTTCGCTTATAGTAATCCGAAGGCAACAAGGATAGCAATCGGCTCAATCAGTGTTTATTTTATAAATTTAGCTTGGTTTGATGGAACCTGAGAGCACTTCAGGACACTATGAAACACTCTCAGTACACCTCGAGTCTTATTAGCACCGTTTCCAATAATCCACATAATCAATAAAGTTTTAAAATGGTGAATAGTGAATAGTGGTTTAAATGTCAATTCAACTCAGCTCGCAACACTAGTTGTCATATAAGCAGAGGCTCTAAGCAAAATCAAGAACAAAGACAAAGGTGAAATCCAGCAAAATAGCAGAATGACAAGCTAGTAGAAATACACTCAGTTACTTCTGCCTCTACTCGGTTCTATAACAAACTGTGTATGCGCAGTAAGAACTTCAGACGTTAAAGTCCGATCTCCAAGATTAGTTCAATTAGGTAAATCTTAATGATCCAGTCAACATGTGAAAGCTGTAACTAATTAACTTAGATCTAATAATCTGTTCACATGTGTAAATTTATATATGCATCAGCTGTGAGTGATTAGTTTTAATTTTATTTAGTTGACTTAATCCTATTTTGTCATTCTTTTATCTAATATCCCAAAATTGTCCCAGAATTCTCCAAGTTGTCCAACTATTCAATCAGACAAAACCAAAAGCGTTTTGAGTGTAAAACACTAGGAGCCCTTTACAATTAATTTTGAATACTGCATTTGATTAAAATGGTAAGCAAAAATCAAGGTTAGCTAATGTAGAATTTGGTGAAGATATAAGTCCTTGGAACAACCAGTTATCTAAGATTACAACATAATCCAATTTCAAATTCGATAGGTACTTGACACATATATTTATAAAATATAACAAAATAAGTATAACCAATTAGTGTAACAGAAGAGGAATTTACACAAAAAAAATCAGCTTACATAAAACTAATATAGCTAATATAGCCATTGTTAACAATCATATCTAAAACTCCCAGTATCCAATGTATCTAATATCTAAATAATATCAAGTTTTAAAGAACTTCAGACAAAAATTCAGTCTTAAATATTAGCACCAAAAAGTGCTAAAAGCTGCTCTAGTCTATTCCATTAAAAGGACAGTTGTAGCTTATAATTTGTAGTTTGTAGTAATGATTGTAATTGAGGTTGGAGTTTGGAAATTAAAAGGAATAGCATCTGTTAGCACTGTAATATTTGTATGACTAAATGACTAAGCATCAAGATAAACAGAAAACTGTTATTTCACTGCTTTCCTTCTCATATAGAAGTACAGCTTTCTCTTGGGATCCCAGTCCTCTGCAGGACCACTCAAACACCACTACCTCGGTATGGCTCCCCACCCAGACTTCGAGGTACCGGGAGAAGAGGCGTCTAGACTCCACAAGAAGGCTGTATGGTCTTGCAGCACAAGCTTACCTGAAAGGCA
Organism: Neoceratodus forsteri; assembly: GCA_016271365.2. NCBI lineage: Eukaryota > Metazoa > Chordata > Ceratodontiformes > Ceratodontidae > Neoceratodus > Neoceratodus forsteri. The sequence goes on from CM057451.1 coordinate 426,361,281, forward strand.
CCAGAATAAGGCGCTACCACAACCTCTCACAGTTTCTATACTTCAGCAAACTCTCAATTGGGAAAAAGAATAATGTAGCCCTGATAAGTTTGCACAGGCAACGTAAGTATACCTGTTGTAGAACTGTGGTTTGCATTTCTGGTGCTCTTGCTAGAGTGCTTCTCAGCTTCCACAAAGCCAGAAGTTTCTGCTTTCTGTTCTAGAAAAGAAGTAATCTACTGAATGGTTTAATCTTTATCTGGTTTCTGATTATATTGATTTTGGTGGTTGTCCTGTTTGGATGTTACTGTTTTACTGCCCTGTTGACTCTTTTGCCACTGCTTGGGAGGAGGAGGGAGAGGGGTGTGCTGAGGGAGATGAGCCTTTACCAATACAACCTATAAGGTTCTATCTTGAAACATTCCGGGGTTGAATGGTCCAGTTAAGTGCAAAAGGGTATTTTCCATATAAAAATTGGAAGGACAGATACTTTTCTTCAGCAAACATACCTGACAAAACCAGAAATGCAGAAGTTAACTAAGAAGGTGGAAGGAACAGCTGTATACTGCCTCCTTTACCAGCAAGAGGAGAGGGTGATGATCCTTTGTACTAAAGACATTAATTGAGTCACTCATTGGGCACACAAGGTCACCCAGAGCAGGTGGATCTTCTTGGTGCACACCTTGAAAACTCTCCAATGACCCAAGCCTTGGTTTATGAACCCAATGAGGATGGTATTCCTTTTTCCATCACTTCTCCCAAGCCCTTTTGGATGTTGGCAGAAGGGACCTTATTATAGGGGAGACATGAATGAGGTACCAGATATTTTATGTGACTGTAGTGGCCAACCCACCCAGTTGAATACCCTTGGGTCTAAGGCTTTACATCAGTTCATGGGGAACAAGGGTTGCAGGACATTTGGTGACTGGGACACTTTTCTGACAGAGATTATACTTATTATTCATCTTTGCATAAGTCCTACAGTAGGAAAGACATGTTGTTGGTTTTCTTTGGCATCATCAAGGAACGTTGGTTTCCACAATTGAATCTATCCTTATTTGGATCATTCCCCTATTATGCTCCTTCCAGCAGGAAGGGCCAGGCTTAGAGGTGAAGCACTGGTGCTGTAATGTCAGTTTACTTTGAGATGCCCACTTCAAGTCTTGGCTTAGGGCAGGAAGTGTAAGGCTATCTAGTCCTTAATTACACTGGAGATACTGACACAGAATGGGTTTTGAAGATCTGAAAGCCCTTCTGAGGTGTAGAATCATTGCATATGCCTCAGCCTGTATAAAAGGGAGATGACATAGGCTTTAATTTTAGAAAGGCATCTAGTAATCTTAGAAACATAGAAATACAGAAACAGCATAAGTCAGGGTAGGCTGACCATTCCTCCCTCCTTCAAACCCTTAGACAGGTGAGGTATCAGATCAATACGCTTAATACACAACAAGCAGAGTTTGGCCTCTACCAGACTCTGCAGGCTTATTGGGAAGGGGAAGAAGATGGGGTGTCTCCTCATCTACCACTTAAGCAAACAGTAGCAGACAGTAAAATCCCAGGGACTGGGCAGGGGAAATGCCTTCATGGACTCAGTAGGAATCAGTACAGCTTTCAGGAATTTTTATCTGGATCTCTATGCTTCAAAACTCTCAGCTTAGGGCTCCTAGGAGGCTATACAAGACTTTTGTCATCCATTACCCTCCCCAGCTAACAGATGATGATTGACAGGGCCTGGAGGGACCGATTACTACCCAAGAAATCCAAGCAACTGTAGTCCAACTCCATTTTGGCAAAGCCCAGGGCCCAATAGGTTTCCAGTAGAGATCTATAAATCTATAGAAGATGCAGTAAGCCCTTTTAGTGGTAACCTTGCATGATGCCTGGCAGCAAGGGGTTACCAGTCACTATGAAAGATACCACCATTACAGTACTTGAAACTAGGTAATGGATCCTTACCAGTGCTCCAGCTACTGGCCCATCTTGCCTTTGAATCTAGACTACAAAATACTGGCCAAGGTTTTGGTGAATAGACTTATTAAATTCATGCCATTCATAGTCCATCCTGACCAAACAAAGGTTTGTGGTGGGATGAAATGGGTGGAAAACATCAGGAGGCTGGCTGGCCTGATGTGGACTTCGGCATCCTTGTTGGATATTGTTGCAGCTGTAGCCCTGGATACTGAAAAGGCATTCGACTCCATCAAATGGCCTTATCTTATGGCTGTCCTCTGTAAATTTGGCCTGGGAGACACTTTTATCCAGTTGATTCAGCTTATTTATACCTCATCTTGTACTACAATCTTTACTATCAGGAGACTTTCACCATCCTTTTATGTTGGACAGAGGCACCCCACAGGCTTGCCCCTGTTGCTGGAGCTATTTATGCTGGCTGTTGAGCCATTGGATCAGAAGATGCAAAGTACTCCTTCATACAAGGCATTGAAGTCAGCCACCATTACTATAAAGATATGCTCTTTGCCAACGATATTTTGCTAACTATAAAACCAGCTACCTCTATACCAGCCCTAGTTCAGCTTCTTGAACATTTCTCTTACCCTTTCTGGCCTTCACAAAATTGTAGTAAGATAGATGTTCTCTCCTAAATCCTCATTGTACTGATAATATGCTATCAGGTACTGGGTTAAATTAGGCCCCAACCTATTAAATACTTGGGAATATATATTTCCTTGCTGGAGGCAGTGGCCAGCCTTAAATTTCACCCCACTACTTGAAAAGCCCAAAGAAGACATCCTAGATGGCAACACCTCCATCTGTCTTTTGGGGAAGGTGCAAACGTTACAAATGATGGTTCTCCCAAATTGCTTTATGTTATTGATTATTTGCCCCTCAAGATGCCTGAGCATATAAAGAAACAGCTCTCCAATTCTTTCAGACTTTTTATGGTAGGATGGAAAGCTCATTCTTCACACTGCATCTGATTGCCCCACAGACCAAAGGTAGGTTTATGGCTCTACGGTTTAAAGGATATTACTTAGCCTCTGGTTTTAAGGCAAATTTGGATGTGTTTCAGTGCAGAAAGGATCAGGAAGTGGTGCACTGGTTGGATTTAGAGGCAGATATTAGTGAGGGACCTCTACCAGAAGGAGTCATTTAGAAAAGACACAGTAGACACACTGTACTCCTATCCAAGAGTTCACTTTACATGTTTGGAAACAGGTACTAACTATTCTGGGACCAACCTGGGATGTCTTAATCCCATACGTACCCTTGTGGCATAACACAAGGATAAAAGTTGAGGCTAGTCACTGTTCTGGCCCAGTTGGAAGAGGGACAGCCTGCTATGAGTGGGGGACTTTTGCCCCTAGTACTAAATATTTATAATCCTTCTGTGAATGCAAACAGAGACATCCCTTCCAGTCTCTCTCTACTATTGATATATGCAGCTTTGCCACTTACTCTTTATGATAATGAGTTCACAGCTACAATTGCCTGGTACAGGTGAGTGGGAGGGAAATCCTGGGAGATCTTGCCAGTGGGAAACAGTGCACTACCCTTCCACATATAGGCTTAATTTATAAAGCTCTCCTGGAGGAATATACCCTGATACCACTTGTTTAAAGGCACACTAAGAGAAGCCATTGGGCCATGCCCTCACAGATGAAAATTTGAACAGGGCATGGGCCAATGTTTATCGTGCCTTTAAGGATACAGTAGGCAGGTTGGTGCAGCTTAAGACTCTACATATCTGGTATTGCACCCCAGCTCTCTTACATAAAATGCAGCGGACCCACAGTCCTGAGTGGTGGCATTGTAATGCTGCAGAAGGCATCCTTCTTCACCTCTTGTGGGAATGCTTCAAAAATAACCAACAGGAGGAATAATATACTTTCTCTTATGAAGAAAACTATGGCTTCTTGCATTTCATGTGATGCATCTTTATTTGTCTTGGGAATACCCTGACACTTTCTACCACCACAAATCATATCATGACTGGTTTATGGCACTATCACAGAAGCAAAGAGACTTTGTTCTGATGATGGTGCACCAAGGATATCCTTCTATTGAGGAATGGATTGATGGCATGTTCCACCTTGCCAGTTATGAAAGGCTAATGTACCTAGCAATGGGTAGAAACATCAGATTGAATAAGCATGGGATCCCCTTCTATCTATGTTTGCACTTCAGACTGTGTTGGGCTGGGATCCCACTCCCCTCAGCAATCCCTGTGACCCTAATGTTCTGGTAGCACTGGGGAGGACTGATTGCAGTCTTCCTGTTGAGGGTGACTTTTCTGCCCATTATGAGCCCATCTCTTCTCCCTCTCCTCTACTTGAGTAGCAGCACCCAATTTTGTTAGTTGCTATCAGTTCCCTTTAGCACGTTACTGTTTGTTCATGAAAATTAGATGTTGTTACTGTTATTATTGCTGTATATATATATATATATATATATATATATATATATATACACAATAGCGGTGATGATAAATGAGTGAGATGAAACAATGTATCATCCACTGCAGTGTGATATTTTTATCTTCTGCTCTACTGTGATGATATCAGCCATTTATACACACAGGTCACAAAAGGTCATCACTCTAGGCAGCTTTCCTCAGCATGCAAGAAACACCTGTGCTATTACCACAGACACAAATGCAGAACTACTTCGGAGGTCTCACTGCTGCCTACAGCTAATTCAGTGAGCATTACAAACACACCTATGCCCCCAACTTTCAGCTCATTACTGTGACTGCAGCCAGAATTCTAAACAGCACAGCTTCACAGAACAGTCTAAACTACTGCCTGCAGCTAACTCAACTACCACTGAAACACACTCACTTGTTCCTCAAACTCTGATTCTTACCCATTACAATTACTGTGATACTTTAAGCTTGACTGCAGCCAGAATCCAAAAGAACAATTTCACAGAACACTCTGCACTCTGCCTGCAGCTAACTTAATTACCACTGAAAACGGTATCAGCTGTTCTGACACTCTGCCTCTCAGCTCATTACAATTACTGTGATGCTCTCAGCTTCACTGCAGCTAGATTTCTGAACAATACAGCCTCACAAAATTGTTCCTCACTCCCACCTAAAACTAACTCATTTAGCATTGCAAAACACACTCATGTGTCTCCCAGAGTTTATAACACTGCCAGCCCTTTCAGAAAAGCTCCATACAGAATGAGCAAACACATAGACAGAACAGAACCCAAGACAGCATAACAAAACTTATAAAACTCTTGGCCTATTGTATATATCGAAAACATGATGGGCAGATTGTGTGCTATAGCAAATATTGTCACTCCTGCATTGGAGCTGGATATCTCACAGATTTAAAGGCACCTGTGAGATATCCAGAGCTCACCTGCAGAGTGACAATATTTGCCATCATCACACTCCATGCCCATCATGTATCCCCATATATACATATATCTTGATTCTTGAGGAATTATTCTATGAAGGACAACTCTGTTTGTCATATTTGCTCATTTTCTATGCACAGCTGTACCATTAAGGTTATATGAGGTGGTGCTATTATATACATGGGGTATCTGTACAAGCATCATGTGATTCTTTGTGCATATCTGTATTAATCTCAGCATGCTTCATTAGTCTGTAATCCAAGGAGCAGATATTTGCTCTGACCAGGTTCTGAGATGATGCTTGAGTCTATGTAAGGTTGATCTTGTTATATTGCAACACCGCAATAAACTATCAATTAAAAAATATATAAGCTAAACACAGCAAAATGACATAGGTAGGACTTAGAATAAATACAAGCTAAACACAGTACAATGAGATACTGTAGGTAAGACTCCTTCCTTCTATGACCCTCCCTCTCTCTCAATGCCAGGTGACTCTCCCACTGTGCCTCATTTATCTCCAAATTTTGGTTTGGCTCCTCTACTCATATCTTGCTTCACTCCTGTCTTTCCCCTCTCTACCTCTTACTCCCTTCGCAATGCTTGCACTACTATCTTGCTCTCCCACCAATGAAATGTACTGCTGGCCATGCTGCCTTCTTGTTCCACTATCCTAAAATCTGGAGCTTTCTCTCTCCTTTCATCTGCTCTACTATTTCCATTCTCACTCTGAAATTTCTCTTCCATGATTTCTCTACTCGCTCCTGCAGCTGTTTCTGATACTGGGGTGGATTCTCTCACTAGTCTTCCTCCCTGCACTGACACTAGCTTAGTCCCTCTCCATCAGTTTATGGTCACTCCTCCTATTCCTCATAATATATTTTATTGCTCATAGTTTAATGTTCTTTTGCCTATTTCAAAATATTAATGTATAGTAATTTACTGGGTGGCAATTTTTTATTAAAGTGTTTCTTGTACTTTGTATGTATTGTTTTATTATTTCCATCTTGTACCTTGGGACCATTTTGTTATCCTCTTTCCCCCACCCAGAACACATCTGGAAATCAGCTGATCCAGCTCAGAATGGTTTTCCTGGTAAAACTTTTGAAATAAATAAAATAAGCAGAAATTAACAAGCACACTGAAAACCACATTGAAAGTAAACACAGGACTGAACTGAGGACGAGTGCAGAATGAGTGGCTGCCCCAGAGAAAAGAAGAAAGCGCATGCTACAGCCAAGAAAACAGACAAAACATTAACCTAAGGAACCACTGAAGGTACCGCCAAACAGATGCTGAAAGCACAAACAAAGCAGAAAGCTCAAAAAGCAAAGAGGATACGTGGCAGTAAACATGGGGGGTGACAGAGGCCAGCAACGCCTCCAGCTACAGCAAAGAAACAAAACTTTAAATTAGACTGAAGGAAACTGGTTTCATTAGTCCAGAAAGGGGGGGCTGCTTGCTGCCACCCACCCAACCCAGGCTTCATCTTTAATTGTCAAATAGATACATAGATGCATAGGACGCTGTCAGCAGATAAGGGCCTATGGCCCACCCAGTCTGCCCATTTGAGCTTGTAATTTCCTTTACATTTTCTAGAATTCTGTTGCCCTTACCCCTGACACCAGGAATCCCTGATGTCTATCCCATGCATTTCTAAATCCCATGATTGTTGCATCCCACCACTTCCTCCAGCAGGGTGTTCCACTTGTCCACCACCCTTTCAGTGAAGAAATTATTCCTCCGCTTCCTCTGAATCGCCCTCCTTCCAACTTCATCCCATGCCCTCTAGTCCTGAACATCTTTATCGCTGGAAAATAGTGTATTCCAGCACCCTGTTCCCCTGTAAGGTACTTGTATGTTTCTATCATATCCCATCTCTCCCTCCTCTCCTCCAGGGAGTACATATTCAAGTCCTTCAGCCTGGTCTCATAGGATTTGTGATGCAATCCTGTACCATCTTTGTTGCCTGCCTCTGAACCTTCTCTGCCCTGTCTGTGTCCTTACATAGTTAAAGGTTTCCATGGCTGTACACTGTACTTCAGGAATCGGCCTCACTAGCGTCTTGTATAGTGGAATTATGACCTCCCTTTTCCTGCTGGTGATGCCCCTGCCTAGGCATCCCAGCATCCTATTTGCTTACCTGCTGCCTTGTCACACTGTTTCCTACCTTGAAGTCATCAGAGATGATAACCCCAGATCCCTTTCCTGCTTGGTGCATGCTATATTTTCACCCCAACTGATATATTTGTTCAGGGTTTTGTGCCCCATATGCATTATCTTGCACTTCTTTGCATTGAATTTCAACTGCCAAACCCTTAACCATTCTTCAAAGTTCTGCAGGTCCCTCCTCATTCTGTTTACACCCTCTGACATGTCCACTCTGTTACAGAGCTTTGTGTCATCAGCAAATAGGGAAATTCTGCCTTCTAGGTCCTGCACAATGTCACTGATGAAGACATTGAATAGGACTAGTCCAGCACTAATCCCTATGGTACACCACTGGTCACTCTTCCCTCTGTGGAGGACAGCCATTTACCACCACCTCTGTGTCCTTCCACCCAGCCAATTATCCACCCACCACACTACTGTCTCTCTCCACACCATTTTCCCCAGTTTGTTTAATAACCTTCCACGTGACACAGTGTCAAAGACCTTGCTGAAGTCCAGATAGGCCATGTCCACTGCCTCCCGATCCACCTCCTTTGTCACCCAGTTGAAAAATTCAATGAGGATGGTCTGGCATGATCTCCCCAGTGAAACCATGTTTCTTTGGGTCCTGTAGTTTGTTGGCAACCAGATGTTCTATCAATCTCTCCTTCAGTAGTGCTTCCATGATCTTCCCCACTTCCAAGGTCAGGCTGAGTGGTCTGTAGTTACCTGCTTCCTCTTCATTCACACTTTTTATAGGGGACTACATTTGCTGTCCTCCAGTCTTTGGGTACCTCTCCTGTTTCTGTGATTGGCTAAACAGGATTGCTAGAGGTTCAGATACCACCTCTTTTAGTTCCTTGAGGACCCTGGGTACACCCCATCTGGCCCCTTCTCTGAAGATTTTTACAAATCCCAACTGAATTCTTCCCAGTCTGCTAAATTCACTCAGCACTGCCAGGCTGCAGATAGAAAACAAAATAATAAAATGAATAGACTTTCAAAATTGCCTCTTGTAGCATTGATTTTTTTATTTCAAATTTGTTAACTAGGTGAAATCAGACCCAGACATTCTCAGTCCGATGAACTACTATACTCAGGCTACAAAGCTTACAGCTGCCAATTCGGCTCACACTGCATACTACCTCTCTCCTCTCCTCTCTATCTCTCTCTCCTCTGTGCAGCACAGTTTCCTGCCTGCTCACCCGAAACTACAGTTAAATGCAGTGAGGGTGAACTAACTGGATTGACAATGCAAACTTCTCTGAAGATTTTTACAGTTTATTCATCAGAGTCACTATTTTCTATATTAAAATAGCTCCTTTGGTAGCTACTGCTACCAGTCATTCTTCATTGAGAGACAGAGTTAGAAATGGCACTGAATATGTGTGCAGGACAAGGTTTCCTCCATGATCTCCATGATCTCTGATTGTCTGCTACAGATCATGTAGCTTACTTAGCGGCAACTCATTAGGAAGGGGCTGAATGAGGCCACAAACACTTGTGCCAAGTCTCAGACTATGCAGTCCAGGTCAAAACAACCTAGCTGGCTCAGAAAGAAAGTGGAAGGGAAGGTGCAGGAAAAGATTGGCCTTCATTAGGATCAAAAATCTGGACATGGGAGGACAGGAGGTGTTCACAAAAGGCATCTAGGGAGGTGAGCAGGGGCAGTCATGGCAATAAAGCAGCAAAGGGCTGAAATTGGCTCAGGGGATCAGAGAGGGAAAAGGTTTTATAAATACATAAGGAGAAGAGGGTTGTAGGGATGACATGTTAGAATCAAGAGGGAGGGATGAGCAGAAAAAGTGTATGACCAGGCAGAGGCACTCAATGAGTACTTCTGCTCAGTGTTCATGAAAGAAAGGGATGGCCCAATAACAAAAGGGAAGGGGAAGTGTGAGGGGGCAGAGATAACAGATGGGGTCATACAAGATTATAGAGTTCTGAAGGGCCCTAAAGCCTTGAGGGTGGACAAAGCACAAGGACCAGAATGTGTACACCCACGGGTCCTGAAGGAACTGGAGGTAGTGGGCTGAGACCTCTGACATACCTGTTCAACACCTCCTTGGAGAAAGGGAATGAACCCAGAGACTGGAGGATGGCCCATGTGGTAACCTCCACCAGAGTGGACCAAGGATGAACTGGGCAACTACAGATCGGTGAGCTTGGCTTCTATAGTGGGATGTTGATGGAGATCATTCTGAAGGAGAGGTTGATAATGTTTCTCAATAGTAATGGTCTATGGGATGAGAGACAGAATGGGTTTGTCTCGGGAAGATCTTGCCAGACTAACCTAATTGAATTCTTTGACTGGGTCACTAGAGAGGTTGGCAAAGCCATGCTGTGGATGTCCTGTATCTGGACTTCAGCAAGGCTTTGAGTCGGTGCCACACAGAAAGTTACTGAGCAAGATGAGGGCATGGGGGCAGGGGAGAAACTGGTGGGTGGGTTGAAGCTGGCTTTAGGCAGACAGCAGAGGTAGTGTTAGGGTGGCAACATCCAAGCCAAGGTCAGCAACTAGTGGGTTACTGCTGCATTCAGTGCTGTGCCCTTTTTGTTCAAAGTCTTTACTGGGGACATTGGAGAGGGGTCAAAAGTAATATTAGCCTGTTTGCTAATGACACGCAAGTTTGTGCAGTGGACAGTGAAGAAGGGATGCAGGCACTCAGGGAGGATCTAGCTAAATGCAAACCCTGGTCAAAGGAGTGGCAGATGGAGTTTAATGCTAAGAAATGCAAGGTCATGCACCTCAGAGCCAGAAATCCAGGACCAGCTTCAGGCTGGGGGGTCAGGTAGCAACTTCAGAGGAAGAGAGGGACCTAGGGGTACTAGTCACAGGTGACATGAAAGTATCAGTACAGTGTAGGAGGGAAGCAGCAAGGCAAATTGGATGCTGGGGTGCATTGCCAGAGGGATCGCCTCTAGAAAGAAGGAGGTCATCCTGTCATTGTATAGATCACTGGTGGTGCACACTTGGAGTACTGTGTACAATACTCATGCCTATATCTCAAGAAGAATGTGAGATTACTGGAAGGAGTGCAGTGTAGGTCTACAAAATGATCATGGGGCTAAGTGAGATGCCTTATGAGGTAAGATTAAGGGAGTTTTATCATGTACTGCTGGAGGAGAGAGGGAAAAGGGGAATGATAGGAGACCTTTGCATACCTGAAAGGCATTAATAAAGTCTGAGTGGCAGGATTGTTCTGCCTAAAGGGGTAGGGTCACTAGTGGACACAGTCTGAAGTTGGAGGAGAGGAAGGCTCAGGAGGGAAATGAGGAGGCACTACTTCACAGAGAGAGAGTGGTAGGATGGAACGCACTGCCAGAGGAGTTAATCAAACTGAAGACAGTGGATAGCTTGAAGAGGGGTTGAGATAGAGATAGGGGCAGGGTTAGTACAGATAGTAACACAATGGGGAAAAGACTGGGAGAGGGAATGGATGGAGGGGTTTGGGGGCAGCTGCAGTGGTATTAGACTGAGAGCTGCACAATCGGGCAGACTTGATAGACCTGTGGACCTTTTTCTGTCGGCAATTTTGTATGTTCGTATGTTTGTAACTTGAACTTGTCCTGCTTGTGCTCTGCTTTTAAAAGTGCTGTCTCATGATATGGAAATGCTGAAGGAAAGAAGAATTCATTTGGTCCTGTTTCTTCAGTATCCAAAACACCTGTTTTAGCACATTATACAAAAGCAAATTTGGTATTGGTTTATTCTAATCTGGGATTACTTGGGTGAGTTATCGTGAAAGAGGTTGAGTGAACTTTCACTAAAGGACAGCCACATTTGATGATAAATTATGGGACTCAGTAGAGCTGTGAGAAATTACCAAATTCCAGTTTCATTGAAATTTCACAAAATTCCACAAAAATCTGCAAAATTCTGCAAAACCTTTGTGAACTTTATGGAATTTTCCAAAATATTTAATTGGTCATAAGTAGCCAGTATTATAACTAGAGGTCTGAGATGTGTCATGCCCTACTGCTTGGAAGAAGCCTTAAAAAGATGCCATGTTTCATGACATTTGAATGAGGGTCAGAGAAGTTATAGGGGCTCAAAATCTGTAAGTTATTATTCTTGTGAACATTTCTGAAAATATTTCTATGCTTACAATTTATCCACATTTGGAGCTAGATAATAGAAAATATATGTAATACTTTCTTGGAAGAATCATAGAAAGTGCTACACAGAGAGGCAATTGGTTACCTAATTATATGCTACAAGAGTTCAAAGTTTCACAGTTTAATTATTTATTAAACTGTGTGAGAATGTTCAAAGTGTGTGGATGTTTATAGCTCCCCTGCTATTGCTGGTATATACTCAAGATTTGAAATACATGCCAAAGTAAATATGTTCCAGAATCTAATTGAGCAGGATAAATGTGGTTTAGTAGGTTAAATATAATGGAAAACTTCAGAAATTACCAATTGACAAAAATCTGCTCAAAATTCATGGACAAATAAGCCCACATTTTCAAAAGAGATAAGCAATGCATCTCTGGAACAAAGGAAGAGGAGCAGCACATCCCAAAAGATGATCCAAACTCCCATATTCAAAGGAGGGAGATGGGCTGCCCAAATCAAGATGGGCTGTGGTCCAAAGTTAATGTATGTAGCCCAAGTTGAGGGATGTGCCAATGAATGTCCGCGCATTGGGATATTCAGTAGAGATGGGCTGCCCAAGTGCTGGAGATGAGTGGCACAAAGTTAGGTATGGAAAAAGCATGCCTAACTACTGGCTGCCCACAGGCAGCTGCAGTAGTTTAGTCAGGTGCACAGCAGCCTGCCAGCCCCTGTAGTCCAGTAGTACACCCCACCCCAGCCCATACCTCTCACCTCCCATGTTGAACATCAGGGACAAGGCATAAAACAATCAGTGACAAAGACCTACAATCAGGGACACATCTTACAGCATGATAATAGTCACTCAGAAAACTGATAAAAAAGGAATTAAGTCACAACAACAAAACATGTACTAGGGACAGAAGAACAATGTGCACGTAATAGCAAGGACATCTCTGAAAATCAGGGACAGTTGAGAGGTATGCCCCAACCCGAACCCAGATTGTGGTGTTCTAATACAATAAGACTCCCTATTCCTGCTAACCCAGTGGAACCCTTCCCCATCCCTGAACCGTGATTGTGATGCTATAATAAAAAGTATCCTGTTGAAACCCTGGTAGTCCTGTGGACCCCCATCCCTGAACCGTGATCTCGATGCTATCAGTAAAAAGAATCCTGTCAAAACCTTGATACTCTAGTGGACACTGCCCCATCCCTGCACCACGATTGTGATGTTATTAATAAAAAATAATCCTGCCAAAACCCTGGTATTCCAGTGGAACCCCACCACCATCCCTGAACTGCAATCGTGGGTGTTATGAATAAATTCAATGGCCTACGCAGCCAGTATAGTATTATGCCTGTGCAATTGTGTTACTTAGGTTTTGCCATTCACACTGTCTATTCCAGAGGAATTACCACCTGTAGGGGCAACTAAAGGCAAGGAACCTCAAAGAGGGTTCCACCCCAGAGGTGCTGCAGGACACCCCTTGGCTAAAGGTACCTTAGGAAGGACCCCCCCAAAAGAAATGTAGTAGTATGAAGCATGTTAGCAATCAGTAGCTGTGAAATATAGTAGTAGACAAGGCATCAGGCAGCTTGATAACAATGAGATGAGCAGGTTAGTAATGGCATCAGTATGATGGGTTGTGCTGAGATTGAGGGGGGCCTCCTAAGGAGAGAGGGAATGGCAAGTAGGGACACCATCCACCTCCATCCAAAAGCGAAGCTACCTAAAGGAACTAGGAAACACCTAACTACGGCTAACTAATGGTTATGACCTGAGGCACGGAGGAGAGAAAAAAACTTTGAAGAGGAAATCTCTTGGAATCCAAGGCCTAGGTCAACTTCCTTCCAGGCTTGGGATGTTTATTTTGTGATGGCTCTGCTGCTGCAATTTAGAAACCCAATAAAGGGGTGGTGGAAAATATTCCAATTTAGAGGAAAGCTCTTGCTCAATCCCTCTAGGAATGCCAAGGAAGGTTGTGAGAGTGCTTTGCAACATCGGGGCAATCAAGGTGGGAAGAGGAGGGCAACAACTGCTGAGGCATTCACCTGGCCTGCTTGCCCTAAATACAAACCAGGTGAACCAGAGGTAATCATAGGGAGAATGTGGTGAAGGTGCCTTGCTCGTAGAATACTAGAGCCAAGGAGATCACTTTAACCACCCTTCACATCTAGTCTTAAATTCAACACCAGGAGCTGCCATCAAGTCTCAAACAGCTAAAGCCAGGCCTGGAGTGAGGACATTCCAGCTATGGGCCAGGTGAGAGGACCATGCCCCAAGTCAGAGCACACTCAAGATGAGGACTTAGAAATCCAGAGGAAGACCATTGGCTGGGAGGCCCTTCACCACAATGGTATGGCTGGCGTGCACCAAAACTGAAGACAGCTGAATGAGCATAGAGTGCTGGGACCTCATGTTGGTCAGATGGTAGTAGTGAGGTTGAATAATGATTGCATAAGCAATGAGTGGACTTGTACATAGGTCAGTAAGGCAGAGTAGCAATAGTCAGACCTGCACATGGGTCAGTAAGCAGAGTAACAATGGTTGGACCTGCACATAGGTTGGAGGAGCAGCAAATATGAATAGTGGGGCAAGCCTCACCATCTGTTTAACAAATCATGGAGGATGGGGTGGTACCCGAGGACTGGAGGAGGGCAGATGTGATTCCCTTCACAAAAGTGGAGCAAGGCAGAAGCAGGAAACTACAGACCAGTTAGTTTAACCTCAGTGGTAGGTAAAATGATGGAATCACTTCTGAAGGAAAGAATTGTCAAGTATTTAGAGGCCAGGGGCACAGGACCCAAGGCAGCATGGTTTCACAGCGGGAAGGTCATGCCAGACAGAATCTGATAGATTTCTTTGACTGGGTGACCAAAATAGTAGATCAGGGGGGCTGTGACATGGCCTACCTAGACTTTAGCAAGGCATTTTGACACAGTCCCACACAAAAGATTAATATACAAGTTAGCTAGCCTGGGAGTGGGTCCCAAGATGACAGCCTGGGTAAAAATTGGCTGGAGAATAGGACACAGAGAGTAATAGTAAATGGGTCCACTCTGAAGAAAGGGGTTACTAGTGGGTACCACAGGGTTCAGTATTGATGATCGGTCCTCTTCAATGTCTTTATAAGCTGACATTGCAGAGGGACTGAAGGAAAGTATGTCTCTTGCAGATGACACAAGATCTGCAACAGAGTTGATGCACAAGGTGGGTTGGAAAGGATGAAAAGGGACTTGGCAAGGTTAGAGGAATGGTCAAATGTATGGCAGCTTAGATTCAACGCCAAGAAGTTCAGGTAATGCACCTGGGAAACAAAACCCAGGGAAGAGTACACAATGGGGTGAGATACTAACAACAACAAAATGGAAGGGGACCTGGGGGTAGTCATATCAGATGACCAAAGGTGGGCAAGCAATGTGAGAGGGCAGCAAGGAGGGCTGGGGGATACTGGGATGCATAGGAAGAGGCATCACCAGTAGAAAACAGGAAGTTAATATCCTTCTGTACAGACAGCTGGTCAGACCCCATCTGGAGTACTGTGCAGTTCTGGAGACCCAGTCTTCACAAAGACATAGACAGGATGGAAGCTGTCCAGAGGAGGGCAACTAAAATGGTGCAGGGTCTGCACAGGAAGACATATGAAGAGAGACTTAAGGAGTTTAATATGTATAGCCTCAAGAAAGGAGGAGAGGGGGGACATGATAGAAACGTTCAAGTACCTCAAGGGAATCAACAAAGTCCAAGAGGGTAGCATCTTTCAAAAAAGGAGTGTGCAAGAACAAGGGGCACAATTTGAATAGAAAGGGGGCAGCTCAGAGGTAATTAAGGAAGTATTTTTTCACAGAGAGGGTTGTGGATGCATGGAGCGGCCTTCCGGAGGAGAGTCGTGAGTCAAAAACAGTGGTGGAATTCAAGCATGCATGGGACAGTCATAAGGCAATTCTAGGTGGTGGGGGTAGAAAGAAGTAGGCTGCTGGTTAACTAGGATCTGCAGCTTATCCAGTAGGCAGGGAAATGGGCAGACTGGGTGGGCCAAGCGGTCCTTATCTGCCGTCAAATTCTGTGTTTCTATGTTTCTAAGCCAGCCAGGCATTCAAGGAAGTCAATGAAAGTAACAAAATACTTTGAGGATTTTAGGTAGCGGAGCAGGATTAGGGAAGATGGCAGCATGGCTCCCCACGGGCTACAACTCTAACACTCTCCAAGTCCCCAGCTGTAGAGGAGCTGGAGGAGAGGAGGGAGAGGGATATGATAGAGACATACAAGTATCTTACAGGGAGGAACAGGGTGCAGGAAAGCACTATTTTTAAGCGAAAAGATGTTCCAGGACTAGGGCATGGGATGAAGTTGGAGGAGGGCGATTCAGAGGAAACATGAGAAAGAACTTCTTCACAGAGACGGGTGGTGGACAAGTGGAACACCCTGACAGAGGAAGTGGTGGGGGCTGAAACAATCACGGGATTTAAGAATGCATGGGATAGACATAAAGGAATTCTGGAGGTCAGGGTAAGGTGCAACAGACTTCTAGGAAAACAAATTGAACACAAGCTCAAATGGGCAGACTGGGTGGGCCATAGGCCCTTATCTGCGACACTGTCTATGTATCTATGTATCTATGTAGGAAAAACAAGAAAGTGATGGAAGGGGATGAGACCCACATGCAGATATAAAACTAGTTGACAGCATCAGTGGTAGCTTAGCCCCAAGAGTATACTAGAGGTGTATAACCACAGAGATCAGCATCTGTATAGAGTTACTGAGTTGTAGGATTTGATGAACATAGATTGAAGAGAGGCAATGATCTGAAAGCAGCTATCACCAGGCAGTGCAGTGAAACTGCAGCAATGAGGCATGTGGTACATGAGTTGAGAAAGCATGACTGAGCTGCATAGCTAGGGTTCAGAGTGAGCCTCAACCAGGTGAAAATAATTAAGGTGCATAGCATGGAGATCAGCTAGTGGTATGAGTTGAAACACAGATAATGATTGCAGTTGCATTGCTAGTAAATGAGATCAAGTAGCATGAGCTCTGGATTAGCAATATACAAAATGATTTAGAAACAGAAACCCCAAAGAAGGCAAATAAAAGTGCTTCAGAAGGAGGCAGAGAGGAACTGCTTATTCAGGTTAGGAAGTGGGACTGGCTGGCTGCTTGTCCATTGAACCACAGGCCCAGCCTTCCAAATAGAATTCTGCTGAAACCCTGGTAGTCTAATGGACTCCAGCCCCATCCCTGAACTGTGATAACAGTGCTATTTATAAAGAAGAACCCTGCCAAAACACTGGTGAGTCTAGTGGACCACCATCCCTTAATCTCCATCATATAATGGTCCTCGTGACCTCTTTCCATAGTGTGGTGGCCACCCACCCACCACCCACTCCAGCCACCCCTTCACCCCGTTCCCCCATCCAAGCATGGCCAGTCAGCGGTGGACAGCACAGCCCTCCCCACACACCTCCACGGCAGGCGCTAACTGAACTGTCAATGATAGTGCACAGTATAGAATATACCCCATTGGTTGTCTGGGCATATAGTCTATACTGTTGCTACCATTGACAGTTCAGTCAGTGGGCAGCTGAGGAGGTGCGTAGGGCTAGCTGCCTGCCAGCTGACTGGCTGTGTTGGATGGGGAACAGGGTGGAAGTGGTGCCTTAGTGGGTAGTGGGTGGGGCAACTACACTATGGAAAGGGGTCATGAGGACTGTTACTGTGATTGAGCCATAAGAATGGGGAGTCCACTAGACTACTTGGGTTTTGGCAGCATTCTTCTTTATTAATAGCATCGCAATCACAGTTTAGGGATGGGGGTCCACTAGAGTACCAGGGTTTCAACATAATTTTTGTTATTCATAACACCGATTGTGGTTCAGTGATGGGGATTCCACTGACTACAGGGTTTTGGTGGGTTTATTTTCTATTAAAACACTGCAATTGTGGTGTAGGGATGGGGAGTCCACTGGCCACCAGGGTTTTAGCAGGAGTCTGTTTTATTGATGACATCGTGATCACGGTTCCGGATAGGCACATTGTTGTGCAGGGATGGTATTGGGGAGGGCATACTGGCCCGGACATCCTGCTGGGTGTAGGCATGCAAATGAGCCCATAATGGGAATGCAGCTGGCCTGTTTGCACCTTGCTTGCCTAATGGGCTTATTTGCATTTCAGGACTGAATATTGCCTTTTGGGGTGCAGGGTATCTGGGATGCAGTGGCACATCCCTCATTGGCGGTATTCAGCCAATTCGCGGGATACAGGTACATTGTCAGCTGCCCTCCTTTTCCCAGCCTGCCCATGGTGCCATCTTCAAATGGGATGCGAGATCTATTGGGATTGCGCATCTTGTTTGAATATATTATTGTTTTGCGCTGGCCCATTTATTTGGGTGGCGAATCTAGTTGAGAAGTGCATCAGCCCACATTTGAATTATCTGGCCCTAATCGGTAGTGCTACTGAAATCTACCTGTGGAATTTAACTTCACAAAGTACTTATCACCACTAAATCACCCTACCTTCATGAGCATCATGGTCCTGCAATACCTCCAACACTCCTGAGATAGTGATGCCCAGCATCATGCTCCATCATGACTAAAGATATCCAGATACTTCTGTCACACTGGCCTAAGTCAAAACTAGTTATCGGTTTGGCATAACTTGGTGTCACTGTTTTCAAATAGTAAAAGTGCACATTGTTATCTACAGGATTGTTAGAGTCAGCAGGTGGTATTGTACAGAAACAATGCTGCACATGCATGTGCTCCCACACATCAGTAAATCAGTGAACTCTAGTGGTTATCTGGCATATTGCAAGAATTCAGGCCAATGTACTGTGATGTCCATTTTGTTCATCTCTAAAGATTGTGACTTGACACTTAGTACTACGTAAGATTAATGCACAACAAAGGAGGGCTCTAATAGGGAATTAATACCCAGTTGGGGAGGGGTTAACAACGGGCATTAATTCCCTAGTAGAGCTCGACTTGAGTGCATTACGACGCTTGTAACATGACAAGTGCTTAAAAATTTACAAAACCATATCACTCTGAAAGAAATACACAGATGCACATTTTGCAGGATTCTTTTTTAATATGGAACTCTGGTTTTCTTCAATACAACATGCCTTAATATTGTGGTTGCTGATTAATGCCTTTGTTTATAAATGCAACCATATGCAGCAGTGCTGCACTTTGATATATGAAACAGTTGTAAAGTTGCTAAACTATACTGAAAAGCTAAATATTTAACTCATTAACTCTTTCCATTCCTTTCTGCTTACTGGAATCATGCAATCGTATACTTACAGTATATAAGCGATCGAACATTAGCGCTGAATTCAAACACCCAGAATGTCTGCCCACACTGGAATACTGACTGCAGCACATAAATCAAAGGTAATGGTGTACTCACTGGGTGCATTAATGTTTCTCACTTTGTAACACACTGTCGTGCTGTTGGATTGCGACAGAGTGAATGATTGCCGCTGGGCAGGTGGGTGGAACATGACAACATGCTGGATGTGTGCTACAGGGCAATTCTAATGTGGACACTTCTAGTAGTTCAAAATGAAGTGGACGTTACTAGAGGATTAATGCCCACTTCATTTTGAGTCATGGGTTGTGTTTCCACCTATGGTATTGCTCCACTGTACATCAACTTTTCTTGCCATATTACAATATACTTTTACTATGGTGCCACTTAAATGCTACCCTACTGCATGCAACTTTACCTTTCTACAATGGCAACTCAGTTGTATGACTAGGCAAAATATAATGACATGACTTCAACAAAAGTATCACAACATTTTACAACTCAAGAAAGCTCATGAAATTAAACTATAATTACTAATGCTGATTTAGAATCTTTGGCTGCTTATGACCTGGCCAGCCTCGAGCAAGAGATTAGAAAGTTAACACATGTAGCCTCTATTTCCCATATTGTTCTTCTCCTGGCCAGCAGCTCATCTCTCAGGGATATACCCTGTTCACAGAGATATAACCTGATCAGGCTGAACCCTACAATCATTTAGTTGGATACTGATGTTTTCTACAACATTTCTTCCTTCCCATCTTCCATGGTTGTGGGTGGTGCCTCTGTCAGGCTCACACAGCCATCACTTCTCCTGCAGCAGGAGCAAGTTCTCTGGCCCACCTGCAGGAGTTGCTGTGTTGGTGGAATTGCTGCCAGTCCTCCCTGACTGTTGTGCACTGCAGCTGCAGCTATCTTGGCCATGGCCTGCATCCTGATGTCACTTCCCAGGCTCACTTCTAAACCAAGTTGTCAGCATAGCAGCATGACACTCTGCTGCTGGACCATGGGGTGGCCTCAAAGCTTAGTATTTAGGGTCAACTAACCTAATAAAATTGGTGATATTCTGTTCTCTTGTTTTAAAGTTATGGGGCTCTAAATTCTTCAATTTATATAATTCTAAAATGCAATTGTAAAGTCATTCCAAAGGCTTGGTGGCATATAACTCAGTCACTTTTAAAGATGGAGATCTCAAGCTTTGTACAGTTCTGTATGATCACTGCAAAAGTCATCATTCCAAATGTGGTGCAATCTGCATAAAGACTTGTTAAATTAGACAGGCATAACTGAAATCACAATTTTGGCAAAGTCTGATATTTTCATGGAAATTTCACAACATTTTATGGAAGCGGGATCATAATTTCACCAGAATTCTGCTGGCAGAAGATACATTTTGCCTTGCCCTAGGACTCAGACATGGACAAGTGGCAAAACTATTTAAAAACTTGCAGGTCAGTTAAACTATTAGATACTAAGCAAGTGTATGCACCAACAGTGATGAGTGAAATCAACACATTGTATGGCTGAAACTGATGGGGACCAGGTGGCAAGCTATCCTGACAACTACTCCTAATGTGAGCTGAGCCAATAACCAAGGAATCCATCTTGTACAAAATAAACCTGTATTGACTTTAGAAGTTTGTGTGGACAATGTATTTGTTGGATTACTGCCTGAAATATTAAAGTTGTCCATCTCCCTTCATTGTCAATGATCACACCATGAGTCTATAAAAATGAGTTGGCCTCCTCCCACAGTAGGTGGCCTATAATACCTGACAGAAAGGGTTGGCTACAAGTAGTGCAGGAACCAAGTGCCTTGGAGAAGGAGTTTATTCTGAAGCCTCATAGCCTTTGGGCAAGATAATGTTACAATAATTAAAATTAGGAATACAAGATTATATTGCACTGTATAAGACATGACATAAGGGCTAGGATATTCGAACATATTGTGAGTCACAAATGCCATTTAGAGGCACAAAAACATGATTGTGACCAGATAGCAGGCCCTGTCTCATATTGGATGTCTGGTAATAGTGATTGCAAATGGGATTGCAAGCACTGAAAACAATGCTTGCAAACAGCATACAGATGAGTTTTCAACTGTGCATACCAGGCCCAGTCACATATTCAAAGAAAGTTGCATACACAAAGTGGGGACGATGATTGTAATCTTAATGCTTAGCAGCAGCTAGTCTTTTCAGTTGCAATTCAACAAGGGATGCAGAAGACCTGTACAAGGCATTAGAAAAGGTAGATAGGTTTGTTTGGAATATGCCCAGACATACACCATGCTACTGCACCGGTTGCTGCTGGAGCTTACATGGGATGTGGAGGAATCCCAGGCATATGCTGACTACTGACACAGGCATGTCCTGCAACTGTATGCCCCCAGGTTTCATAGACCCAGCCTATCCTGCCTGGAGCTGTCTGACCAACAGATAGTGGACCAGTATCAGATGGACCACAACTCTGTCCATGAACTGTGTGACATACTCTGGAAGGATCTCCAGAGCACTGCAGCTCAGAGTCAGGCACTGTCAATGCAATTGAAGGTAACAGTAGTGCTATGCTTCCTGGCCACTGGCATGTTCCAAGCACCATGGGGATTACACAGTCAACAATGTCCCATCTACTTGCTTGGTTCCTTGAGTCTCTGACTAAGATGTGTGAGTACTAGCAGCAGCTAGTCTTTTCCAGAAGCACTGTGGGTAAATTTGGAGACAGGCAATGGCACTACAATCCGCACAGGGTTTGTATACAGACCCCTTCTCAGGGGAGGAAATGGACAAGGAAATGATAGAACGTATACTTAGAATTGCAGAAAAAGGGGAGATATTGCTGATAGGTGATCTGAATATGCCAGATGTTAACTGGAGTGCAGTTGCAACTGCCACTTGAAAAGTGGAGTTATTCTAGATGCCCTACAGGGGCATGCCTTGACAACTAGTACTGGAGCCAACTCGAGAGCTAGCAATATTAGACTTGATTCTCTCAAATAGAGATGGAGAGAGGATCACAGATGTGAGACGAGGGTAGCCATCTGAGGAACTAGTGACCATCGAACAGTATGGTTCACAATAAACACAGCAATAGTCAAGCCATACAAAGACAAAAGTACTGGACTTTTGGAGGCTGACTTTGCCAAAATGGGTGAGTGCCTAAGGAATGCACTAGCAAATGGGCAGGAAGGAGGTGGAAGAACAATGGGGAAATAATAAAACTGTCATCACAGAGGTAATGAGCCTTTGTGTGAAGCAAATAAACAAAATAAAACGATGTAAGAAACCCTATGGTTTTCAAAGGAAGTGGCAGTGAAGGTTCAAGAGAAAAGAAAGCATTCAGGAAGTACAAAGAATCACAGAAGGAGCAGGACAGAGAACTGTATCAGTTAAAGCAAAAGGAGGCTGGAAGGCAGTCAGAACAGCAAAGGCCCAAACCGAGGAAAAGATAGCCAACTCAGTTAAGAAGGGGATAAAACCTTTATAGGTACATCAGGAGGCGAAGGAAGACCAAGGGAGGGATAGTGAGGTTAATAAATGGGAGGGAGGGTGGGCAGAGGGTGACTGTGAAAAAGGCAGAGATACTAAACAAATATTTTTGCTCAGTATTTACAAATGAAGAGGGGAGGTACATAAAACAAACAGTAGAAACACTCTGGATACAGAAGTTGATACCAGCCCATTTACAGAAGAAAGGGTTCTGAAAGAACTCTTAAAACTGAAGGTGGACAAAGCAATGGGGCCTGATGGATTCATCCCAGAATTCTAAAAGAACTAAGGTAGAACTAGTGACACCACTGATTACCCTTTTAACAAATCATGGGAGGATAGGGTGGTACCGAGGACTGGAGGAGGGCAGATGTGATTCCCTTCACAAAAGTGGGAGCAAGGCAGAAGCAGGAAACTATAGACCTGTTAGTTTAACCTCAGTGATAGGAAAATGATGGAATCACTTCTGAAGGAAAGAATTGTCAGTATCTAGAGGCCAGAGGGCACAGGACCCTAGGCAGCATGGATTCACAGCGGAAGGTCATGCAGGTGAATCTGATAGATTTCTTTAACTGGGTGACAAAGTAGTAGATGAGGGAGGGCTGTGGACATGGCCTACCTAGACTTTAGCAAGGCATTTGACACAGTCCACACAAAGATTAATATACAAGTTAGCCAGTCTGGGAGTGGGTCCCAAGATGACAGCCTGGGTAAAGAATTGGCTGGAGAATAGGACACAGAGAGTAATAGTAAATGGAGTCCACTCAGAAGAAAGGAGGGTTACTAGTGGGGTACCGCAGGGTTCAGTATTATGACCGGTCCCTTCAATGTCTTTATAAGCAACATTGCAGAAGGACTGAAGGAAAAGTATGTCTCTTTGCAGATGACACAAAGATTTGCAACAGAGTTGATGCACAGGGTAGGGTGGAAAGGATGAGAAGGGACTTGGCAAGGTTAGAGGAATGGTCAAATGTATGGCAGCTTAGATTCAATGCTAAGAAGTGCAAGATAATGCACCTGGGAAACAAAAACCCAGGGAAGAGTACACAATGGGGGTGAGATACTAACAACAACAAAATGGAAAGGGACCTGGGGTAGTCATATCAGATGACCTATAGGTGGGCAAGCAATGTGAGAGGGCAGCAAGGAGGGCTGGGGGATACTGGGATGCATAGGGAGGGCATCACCAGTAGAAAACAGGAAGTTATTATCCTCTGTACAGACAGCTGGTCAGACCCCATCTGGAGTACTGTGTGCAGTTCTGGAGACTCAATCTCTGCAAAAACATAGACAGGATGGAAGCTGTCAGGAGGAGCAACTAAAATGGTGCAGGGTCTGCACGGAAGACATATGAAGAGAGACGAAAGGAGCTTAATATGTATAGCCTCGAGGAAAGGAGGGAGAGGGGGACATGATAGAAATGTTCAAGTACCTCAAGGGAATCAACAAAGTCCAAGAGGGTAGCATCTTTCAGAAAGAGGTGTGCAAGAACAAGAGGGCACAATTTGAAGATAGGGGGGCAGCTCAGAGGTAATTTAAGTATTTTTTCACAGAGAGGTTGTGGATGCATGGAGCGGCCTTCCAGGAGGTTGTGGAGTCAAAATCAGTGGTGGAATTCAAGCATGCATGGGACAGTCATAAGGCTGGGGGTGGGGTAGGAAGAAGTAGGCTGGGTTAACTAGGATCTGCAGCTTATTAAGTAGGTAGGGAAATGGGCAGACTGAGTGGGCCAAGCGGTCCTTATCTGCCGTCAAATTCTATGTTTCTATGTTTCTATGTTTCTATGACTATATCACATTCCCATTGTCACTGGAGCAGAGATCAGCAACAATGCAGTTATTCTGCTGGTTGCTAACATCGTAATGTGCTGGGTGTGGTGGACTGCAACCACATTTCCATAAAGGCACCAACTGGGAAGGAGTGGAGGCATTTGTGAACCATAAGGGCCTGCACTCTCTCAATGTATAGGTGGTGTGTGGTGGTAACTATAGGATTACCAATTTCGTTGTGAAGTACCCTGGTGGGTCACATGATGCCGTCATCCTGCACAGCTCCATCCTATGTTCGATATCTGAGACTGTGCAAATACAGGATGAATGGCTACTTGGTGAGTATTGCTCCCATGCCCTACCTACAGTATGTAAGCAACAACTGCCATTTGTCACTCTCCACAGGTGACAGTGTATATTCCCTGCATCTATGGCTGATGACACCTGTGCAGCAGCCAATATCTGGCAGTGAGGAGCATTACAATGAGGCAGATCAAGCAACCAGGGACACTGTCAAATAGGTCTTCAGAACCCTCAAAATGAGTTATGATGCCTGGACTGGTCAGTAGGTCTCTTAGTATACCTCTGCAAAGGTGTGCGAGATATTTCTGACCTATTCTATCTTCCACAGCCTTTAGGTCAATGTGGGGTATCACTTCAGCCTTGAGGGTGATACATTGAATTATTTGCTGTACAGACATGGAGGAACAGCCACTAGTCCTCTGTGGTAGGTGTGATCCCACACTAGCCAGATATTCAAGGAGGTAGCGAATCAACTGATTCCACAGAGCTTCCCTGAGGGTAAGATACAACACAATGGTGTACAATTAAGATAATGTTTACTGTGCAACAAACAGAAAGGTAAGAAACATTTAGGGAAAGGGTACACATCAACATATAAAAGGAGCACAGGGAGGGCCAACAGAAATAAATGCACCTGGTACGAAGAGGCAATGGGCATATGGTAGTCAGCACAGAGATCAACATTAATAAAGTGCATCTGGCATATGGGGGGGCAAAGGACATGTGGGTAGAAATGATAGGGAAACAAATAAAGTACACCTGGTACATATGTGGGCAAAGGAATGTGAGCAGACAGAAGGAGAACCAAAAGGAAATGTATTCTCTGCTGCCAAGGGTATTACTACCCAGGGCGGTGTAGTACAGGGATCCTGAGCAAAGGTATTCAAATGCCACAGTGCCCATGAGCCCCTGTGCCTCATGTGGGTGCTACTGGGGAACACTGTCCTCCATGGAGTCCTTGTCCACAAGGCCCAAAGCTGGTTTGTGCTGTACCAACATCCACCCACAGCCTTGCCTGTAATGAAGGCCTTAATGCCAGCTGCACAGTCAGGCAGTGCACAACAGAGACACAATTGAACCACTGTGTGCCCCCTTGCATCCTGATCTCCCACCATGACTGCTGCTGAGGAGTCCCCTGGAACAGCCCCTCAGCTACTACACCAAGTGGGCTAGAGATGCTGCCTGTGACTCTGCAGCCCAGTACTGTGGACCATAAGTGCTGTCAGTTTCTCTTGTGCCACAGCAACGTGTTAAAGCAGGCCACCTGCAATGAATCATTGCAGTTTGTCACAGCATGCACCTGCTTGTCTGCCTGCTTGTGCATCTCAGCTGACAGTGCCCACAGCTCCTGGGCTACAGATTCATGGCTTGTCAATGTGCTGTGGTACATATCCCTGTATGATGGGTCAGCATGGAGGGATCCACATGGTTTAGGCAAGGGTCATCAACTAGGTGCTTTGTGGCAGCTGCAAGGTGACTGTGTGTTGATTCTGTCACCCTCCAACCTGGGCTGTGTGTCCCCTGTCCTTTCAGCATTAGGGAACCTGTTTGTGTGGCTCCCAGGGTCCTGTCCTCTGCTTCTTCCTCTGCAGCTTCATAGGGAGTTGAACATACCCTGTTTTTGTGTCTAGAAACTGGAGCAGTGTCCACTTCTCATCCTCCCAGTCCTCTCCACCGGTGTCCAGGATGGCTGTATGGTCATCACTCCCATTAGAGAAACCATAGTCCTCAAAGCCATCATCATTACCCGCAATGGATCTGGAAGTAAGGTAACACAGTACATTGTGTCACAAATAGGGCATGACACATCTATGATAAACACCAGCACACACCCAATCCGAACAATGTCCCAGACAATTGAAAGTTTGTAGTGGCCAGCACTGGGATGGTGGTGCAGCACGGAAAGCTTAATAATGAAAGTAAAATGAATGGCTTCACCCACACCTCTTAAAGGTGGCACTGAACGATTTCTTAAGGAATCAGTCTTTAATTGATGCCACATCAACACATAGAAACTCCCAGAAGTGAAACACAATTGTATTAAACCACACAGAGTCCCAGTGTAGAAAATTCTTTCCTCAACTTCATAGTTTCAGAATTTCAAATGGTTTTAAAACATCCAGAGTTATAGGAGTTGCCACCCTGGAAGAGAGCACATCAAGACATGTCTGCAAAGTTATGCCAAACAAAGCAATGATGTTAAAAACTGCTTAAAGTAAAAGCATTTATACTCAGCAGTAACCACATATAGACAGGGGTTGGGGAACCAACTAAGTCATACTTTAAGAGGTTAAAGATTGTTGATAAAGCTCATTTTCTAAAAGCTTCTTTAATTTTATTTTATTTCATTTCTTCCCCAGGAATGGTTTAACTTCAAACCTGCCATTGAGTCCTGGACTTTTCAGGGCATTCAGGCAGAAGATCCAGTCCTACTCCTTTCTGTTGAGAAGATTCTCCAGATTCCCCTCTAATGTTTCAGGGGATTGCTTCTATCCCCAAAGTCAGCAGTCCATGGGTTATGTTAGGGGTCACACTATGTATGTGGGCAGCAATGGCAAAATCCATGTTTTTGTTTGTAATAGCCTGAAAGTGCTCATTTAATCTAAGTTTGATCTTTCTTTTAGTGCACCCACATAAAAGCATCCACATGAACATCTGAGTAGGTACACAACAGCATCTGTATTGCAGTCAATAGTGGGATGTATTTTTCTAATTTCCGTGTTTTGGGATTCATGAATTCATTACAGGGAATCATAGAAGGACACATTTTGCACATTCCTTTTGCTACCCACTCATTTCCTTATGACAGTTCTTGGATGTTTGCCTTGATAGCAATTAACTAAAATTCTCTAAGATTTTGCCTCTTCTATAGGAAACTTGCAGGGATTTGGACAATAAGGGACATAGCTGTTTGTACTTCTTAAAACAGAAAGGTTACAATTTACAATTTCAATAACCTCTATGATTCCTCCACCATAGGTAGTTACAAACATAAGTGCTGGATCTGTTTTTTCTTTTTGTTCTTGTGGTAGAACAAATCCTCCTTACCATAGCATCAACATTCTGTTCAGCCTGATCTAGTTCTATGATGTCATATCCCTGTCTAAGAAGTTCTCAGTGAGTTCATCAGCTCTCTATCGGTACAATTCCTGGTTCCCACAATTTCTTTTCATGTGCATCCAATGCCCCAAAGTTGTGGCAATACAGAACAAGTATTTGTCAATGCCGAATGTTGTCTTGCTGGTGTTGGCACTGGTAGTGCAGCAGTTAAGAGAGACACATAATAGGAATGGCAGTGAAGTATAGAACTGGCGTCAGCCCCACCCCCACCCACCCTGCAGTGAGTGACAGACATTGGGTGTGCATTTGGGTCATTAGCCACTAATGCTTAATGCTATTTCACCTCACCCTACCCTGCAGAGTCTGACAAGTGTTACTTTGTGCCTTGGGTTGTCCAGCCTAATGCTCACCCCATTTCACAAAGAAGTACGTTGAGATGGATGCAGCATAGGAGAATGGGTTGAACTTTGGGGCTGAAGAGTCCAAGGCACACCTTGATGCCTGTCAGTGGCTGCAGGGTGGGAGTGGAGGACCAATGGCATGAGCAGTACAGCAGACAATCCAAAGACACACCCTGATGCCTGTTAGTCTGTACAGGGTGGGAAGTAATGATTAGAAACCATAACGCCTGGGCGTAGTGTTGATATTTGCACTCCAAATTTTAAAACATTGCCTTTTGTGACTCCACCTCTGCTCATGAACAGTGTCCCTGTGATTTTGTTAATCTGTCTCAAACATTGATTTCCACAGTGACCGTGCCATTCAGCACCACATTAAAATGTCAGCTGAACCATTGATAAGGAGGTGTGAAGAGATGGCAATGTTGAAATTCTGGAGGAAAATATTAAACATTCTCGAAGCTACGAGCATGTGTGAAAATTGTACATTGCACGCTCATAACACTGTCATTTAGTGGAATTATTTCATTAAATTTTAACATAGCCATTTTGGGACTTCTGCTCATGAACAGTGGCACTATGATTATCTTAATCTGCCCTGAACGTTGATTTCCCACAATGACCAAGCGATTGTGTCCAGATGTGCAAAACTACATTTCAGGCAGGATGTGACAAATGACAGCTATACTGTTCATAAGAAGGTGTGCAAAATTACAATGTTGAAAATCTGGAGTAAAAATGTTACAAATTCTTGAAGTTACCACTGTGCATGGACACTGAGCAACACATGCTTGTAACATGGTCATTTTATGGAATTTTTCACCAGATTTTCAATGTAGCATTTTGGGAGCTCTACTCATTAACAGTGTTACTGTGATTTTCTTACTGTGTTCGAACATTGTTTACCTACAGCGACTGCACCACTCTGCGCTGGATGTGCAAAACACAGTTTGAGTAAGATGTGGAAAATGAAAGCTATACTGTTCATAAGGAGGAGTAAAATATGGTAATGGTGAAAATCTGGGGTTAAAAATTAAAAATTATTGAAGTTATGAGTGTGCATGGAAACTGCACAATGCATGCTTATAACAGTCATTTTATGGATGTTTGTCACCTAATTTTCAACATAGGTATTTTAGGACCTCTGCTCATGAACAGAGTCACTATCATATTCTTAATCTGTCCCAAACTAATTTCCCAGCAACTGTGCAATCCTGCACGGAAGTGTGGCACTGGATTCGGCCAGGGTGTGAAAAATGAGACTGTACTTTTCATAAGGATGTGTGAAAAAATGCCATTGTTGAAAATTTGGAGTGAAAATATTACAAATTTACTAAGTTACGAGTGCATGGAAACCAGCAACTCACACTCATAGCACAGTCATTTAATGGACTTTAGTCACCAAATTTTCAACATAGGCATTTTAGGACCTCTGCTCACGTAACAGTGCCACTGTGATTTTCTTAATCTGTCTTGAAAACTGATTTCACACGGTGACCACGCTATTCTGCGCGGAAGTGCAGAAACACATTATGGACAGGATGTGAAAATGACAGCTGTACTGTTCATAAGGAGATGTGGAAAATGCCAATGTTGAAAATCTGGACTGAAAATATTACATATTCATGTCATTACGAGTGTGCATGGAAACTGTGCAATGCACACTCATAAAACAAGTCATTTTTGAATTTTCTTTCACCAAATTTACAACATAGGCTTTTTTGAGAGCCCACCTCATGAACAGTTGTGCTGTCATTTAGATTACTCAGTCCGAAGGTGATTTTGTTGACCATGAAATCACCTTTCTGGAAACTAATAACACCATGACAGTTCCTGTATTAATGAGGAAGGGTCCCAATAACCCCATGTTGAAAATGCAGCCAAAATTCCCAACATGCCCAAGATATGCACCAAAGTTGAAAAAACCCTATTTATGCCATTATACAGCTTACCGGCATTTCTTCAGTTTGCAGTCGGCTTTTGAAGAGTGCAGACGTGTTCCCAGTCCACCAAAGATCATCGCGCTAGGCTCCAGAGGTGAGCACGGGGTGAGGAGTGTGGAAGGGGGGTGAGTGGTGGGCACAGGTTGGGGAGGAGGAGGGAAGCAGACAACCAGCAAGGGAGTTTTCTTTTTACAGGGTTACAAAAAAATAAACCTTGCGGGAAGGGTTTTTCTTTTAACAGGTATTTTGACACACTGGAGTGGGCTCCCAGCATGCCACCTGCATGTTTTGGGCTGGGGACTGGACCCAATGGGGATTGGGCACCCATCTACAAATAAAAGGTGTTTTGGGGGATGATGCCAACAGGATTGGGCTCCCCTGTCGGCAAATAAAGTCAGTAGGGTGGCAGATGATGCAGACAGGGATTGGGCTCCCCAGACGCCAACATCTGGGGATTGTGGGAGGCAGACAGCACAGCCGCCACCATGTCTGAGTGAAATGCTACACTAGGGGCACACCCTGCAATGAGGTGGAGCTGCCTCATTGCAGTGGCTAAATGTTTTAAATTGGTGGCATGCTTTTGCACTGCTGTCATAGACAGCGTACAATCTAACTCATGCCATGGAGCCCAGCCCCAAAAGCAGTGGTGCCACTGGCCACAACATGACCACGCCTCCAAAACCTGATATTCTAAAGTTACGCAACATGTTTCTTGCGCACATGCAAGACAGCATAAAAGGAGAAGAAATAAAAAAATAAAGGATTACAGGTGCCCAGGGTGCCCTATTGTTGTGTGGGCAGCAGGGTACATAGCCAAAAGGCCCCTCATAAGTTAATTTCTCATTATAAAGGAAAACACTGGTAAAGATAGGAAATGTGCCCAGTGCACTAAAAGACTGTCAAAAGTAGTAGTTAGGGCAACCCAGCCCAGTACAGTTAGGGCAGCCAGGCCCAGTAGTAAACAGGCAGCCAGGCCCAGTACAGTTAGGGCAGCCAGGCCCAGTAGTAAACAGGGCAGCCAGGCCCAGTACAGTTAGGGCAGCCAGGCACAGTAGTAAATAGGGCAACCCGATCCAGCAGCAGTTAGGGGCAGCCAGGACCAGCAGTATTTAGGCAGCAAGCCCATGGGTAATTAGTGCATCTAGGCTCAGCAAAATAAGGCCAGGAAAGAGGGCAATCACACCAAAGTGCTCAGGGGTAGCCAGATCCTATAAAGACAGACCCCAAGAGAAAAGGGTCCAATCAAGAGTGCTTAGCACACAACATATTATAAAGTGACTGTCAGCTAATATATTGTTTCTACAAAATGTTTATTCTTTTAGCATCTAAAGTGCTGTGTTGATTGCAAAAGCACTGAGACTGTGATATTGTGATACATTAGGAATGTGGCTATTTACACCTGCAAGTGAACAATTGCCCAGATTGTTGCAATTTCCCCTGCTTCAGGCAGATTGCTCCTGCAAGTGAACAATTGCCCCGGATTGTTGCAATTTGCCCCAGTTCCAGACAAAGTGCCCTGAAGTGAACAATTGCCCCAGATTGTTGCAATTTGCCCTGTTCCAGGCAAGTTGCCCCTGCAAGTGAACAATTGCCCTGAATTGTTGCAATTTGCCCCTGTTCCAGGCAAATGCCCTGCAAGTGAAAATTGCCCTGAATTGTTGCAATTTGCCCTGCTTCTGGAAAATTGCCCTGCAAGTGAAAAATCACCCTGGATTGTTGCACTTTCCACTCCAGGCAAATTGACCCTGCAAGTGAAATTTTAGTGTACAGTGCTAATAGATGTATCATTGTGCAGTGCAAAGTCTGTGACTCAATCTTCAGCCTCCATCAACTCACCTCAACAATTTTCAGTCAACAGAGAACCTCAGCATCTTCTTCCTATCATCTGACATAAGCCAAAATTGATGTCTGTTGAGAGTCGTGGCCTCCAGCTCCTGATCAGCTTGTAAATGAGACGACTGGAAAAGAGCCTCATTCATCACTCCAAATGCCCACTGAGAGACAGAGTACGCCAAAGCCAAGGTGTGTTTGCAGCTGCCAGTTTCTTTAACCTTGTGGAACCTGATCTTCATCTTCCAGCTTTTCCTCCTGCTTGTTTTGTCTCGCATCATCACCTGTGCAGTCTTCGAGGAAACAGCTCAAGTTTGGTGGTCCTCAAGTGTATCCATTACCAAAACAGCTCAGCAGTGTCTTCTGCATCCTTGGCAGTCCTCTGAGTGGATTCTTCGCCAAGTCTGGTGTTTCATCTTTGGCAGCCCTGGTCGAGGTTGGTGCCAGGAAAACTCACAGCAATTCTTTTTCATCCTTGGCAGCCCTGGTCGAGGGTTGGTGTCAGGGAGACACCAGCAGATTCTTCTCTTGTGGCAATCCTGCAGGTGGATTCCTCGCCACATTCCATTTCTTCATCCATGGCAGCCCTGGTCACGGGTTTGCGCCAGGAAGAGCTTAGCCCAGTTCAGTCAGTTTGTGCTTTGATATTATGGCAACTCTTGAGAGTGAGTTGGTCGATGACTAAGGTCTGTTTATCAATCTCCATTTCCCTTGCAACCTCTCATAGGTTTTACTGGTAAGCTTGGTGCCAAGCAGGAGTCCCTTTCTTTATGCCTAATCTTCAGCTGTGCATGAAGATGACGGAACATCTGCATCTTATAGACTTTAAGAGTGTTATACATATTGGTGGTTGTACACTGTATGCTTGTTATATAGCATGATGAAGTGGTATGAGGTTATATCCCTTGGTGCGTAGGCCTTATAGCAATATATCATAGAGTCATAGAGCATTATAGAGTGGTCTTAAGCCAAAGGTGCACCTATAGAGTCATAGAAACACTAGAGTATTGGAGTGCTATTAACTGCTTCTAAAAGTTGATCCCTTCCTTCCTTTGTGACCGTGTCTACCTCTCCTATGTATAAATAAAAGCCTGCTGGGCATAAAACTTCAGATTGTCTCCTGCCTCTCCTTAAAGGGTGTTCCTTTCATCCAACCATATTCAGACCACAGCATTGTCTCGCAGTCCACTTGCTTGAGGCAACACTGGATGTGCAGCTGGGACAGGCAATCTTCGTGGTCAGCACCCAGTTGATAAGATCACCACATGCATATACTGCCCTTTTGTAAGTTTTTGCTCACATGGTTAGGATGGCAGTAGTGGCAAGCAACAAACTGCTCATCTCTGTTGCCTTCTTATATAGGTCAGTATATAGGAACCATTCTCCAGTTTGTCTATAGTCACATCTAGCAAATGTATAGTCTGTCCATCTGAGATAACCTTAAATCTTAAATTCTGGTTTGTAGATTCCAAATATGGGACAAAGTCTGACAACTCTTTTACTGTACCCTCCAAATCATAATCACAGCATCGATAAACCTTTTATACAGATCTATCTTGTCAAGAAATGTATTTGCAGTTTCATTAAACACAAACATGATTTCCATTTAGTTAAATACATATTCGCCAGGCTTGGTGCCAGAGTGACCACCATTGCTGTCCCTTTATTTGTTTGAAGATTTTATCTTCAAATAAAAAAATCTTGTTTTTCAGAACTAAATCTGTTAAATTAGAGAGCATGTTGATTTTCTCCTGGGTAAGTAGTATGTTTAAGTAAATGGTACTCATAGCCTGTAAACCCCCTCATGCGGGATGTTCAGATAAGAGATTCAACATTCAAAGTCAGAAGTAACAACTCTTTTCACATTGTATGTCACTTAATATTGATAAGATCTGACTTGTGTCTGTTAGGTAACTTCTAATCATTGGCACCACAGGTCTCAAAAGCTGTCTATATATTTAGAGAGGGGCCTGTGACCCACCATAGCTGTGAGATGATGGGTCATCCTGGAGGGCATTAGGGTTTTATGGCTCTCCAGGAAGGTACAGAAGGTGGATTTAATGGGATTTTATACTGTTAAATAATACAATTTGTTTGTTGTAATGAGATTTCTCAGGTAGAGATCTAACAGATGCAGTTCAATTTGTTTCTTGATTTTACTGGTGGGGTCATGTGTGAGGAATTTGTAGAATTTTGTGTCAGACAGCTGTCTGTATACCTCACTGGTGTATTGGCTGACATCTTGTATGACTATGCTTCCTCCCTTTTGGCAGGCTTTACAATAAGGGACTTATCCTCTCTGAAGTCCTGTACTGCCTGCCATTCCTCCTTAATAAGATTGCAGAAGGGCATATTGGAGTTCTGTTATAGCATATGCCCCACACCATTCACTTTGGTTAATATCCCAATAATGACACTGCAGTGCAGCATGAGGGTGCTGCATTCCTGAGGTGCCGTCTTTCGGATGGAGGCGTTAAACAGAGGTCCCATTTGCCTGCTCTGGTGGTAGTTCAGGTGGATGTTAAAGATCCCATTGTAACCCCTACCTGGTCTACCATTTGTTTCTGACAGCAATACCAGGAGGGATGGGTTCTGGGAGGAATAGGTCACTCGGCACAAAGGCTAGGTTTGGTTACTCTGCACAGGGGCACCCAAGTAACTCGAACATAGGAAGCAATAAGTGTAATGTCAATACCAGAAGTGGGATTCTGAAGTGTGGCTTTTATTCTCATCCAAACAGAATAAACAAAGCATAGATGGACCTCCATCAGGCTACGCTCCTGATAATGCAGATTAAAAGAGACCAGAACACTTCCTCAACACTTTAGCCCTCAGGCTTGAACCCACTGGGCACACAGCCCAGACTTGCATGCTGCTTTTGTTACACAGCTAGAACTTGTACACTGTTCTGGGTTTTCCTGGCTCGGCTCCTTGCCAGCCACCTGGACACTCTCCATACTTCATGGAAACATTTTCTGGTGGCTCTCTAAACCACCTAAGAGCACCACGGCTCCATCAGGGAATCTTCCTTTCAATCCCATGTCTGGTACTTTCCTCAGGCACTGGCCAGTACCTGAGAGAGTAAAAGGTGTCTCAGAGCAAATCCATAAAGGTGAATTTGTTACTACTGATGGGGGTCTCCCACCTCTTGCTCCCACAATTCATACCCAGCCATTTCTCTGGACAGTAAACACCTCATCCTGTAAAGTTTTACAATGTAGATAATTGCTAAATGTATTTCACATCCATCTACTTGTCTTGCTTCCCATTTGTGCTGGACTTGAACATACTTTTAAGTGGCATTGTCCATTACTCTAGACCCCCACTGAGTTAAGCAGTCCAATCCCAAATTTCCTTCACTCTTTGTGCTGGACTTTAACATATTTGAATTAAGTGGCACTGTCCATTACTCTAGACCTCCCACAGATTAAGCAGTCCAATCCCCACTTTCCAATGTACTTGGCTGTCTTTTCCTGACCCCACAGTAACAGTCCCTTTAGTTTCCTTCCGTTCAAGTGAAAACACTTGGCCCTTTTCTAGAGTGAACTCATCCTTTGGTTGCAGGTGCCCCACAGGCATTTCCTCCACAAGGAATCTTCCTCTCAGAGCTTCTGGTGCCTCAGCACCACTTGAACAGGCAGCTTCTTTCCCTTAGCCGGACCCAGGAGGGTTGCCCCTGGAAAACAGGCAAAATCTTCCCCATCCCCTCAGGGATGGGGCTACTAATTTCATTAAGCGGTCTCCACCACTTCAATTACCAGTTCCTGTGTTCCTCTTCAGGTGGAAACACACACTTCCAAAAGTAGCTCTTAAACAGACCTTAAAGTTCTGAGAGCCTGCACACACTCTGCTGCACTACAGTTTCTCACTCAGACTGCACACAGACTGAAAACAGAATGGCTTCAAATTCCCCAACGTTCTACTCTAACCTCCAACTGCAACATTCCAGTGTGGCTTATGCAGTTGC
The DNA here is from genome assembly GCA_016271365.2 of Neoceratodus forsteri. Classification (NCBI taxonomy): domain Eukaryota; kingdom Metazoa; phylum Chordata; order Ceratodontiformes; family Ceratodontidae; genus Neoceratodus; species Neoceratodus forsteri. The sequence continues at coordinate 426,396,868 of CM057451.1, forward strand.
GATAGTTCTATAGTGATGTCATCCCTCAGTCTCAGCTGAGACTAAGAACAGAAGTGAGACAGTGTGAAATCAATTTAACTGGAGTTTCACAAGCTGCCTTCCTGCCTACCACTAGGTCTTACTGGGATTCTAGTAACCCTGGCTAACAGGGGTTTTACACCATGGTACTTCTCGATAAAGAGTAGGGAATGTCTCCAGTGCACTGGTCAAATTCCCCATTCACTAAAAATACCACCATCTGCTTAATCTGGTTCAGTCAATTGGCATTCATCTGTATCCCTTCCCCGGGTCGTGCCTGAATTTAGGCAGAATTTGTCTAGTGCACTTACCGGTTAACAAAAACTAAATAAAATAAATAAATAACTTCTAGATCACTAGCACAGCATTCCAGGAATGTTTCTATACTAGGGTGTATCTGTGGACAGAATGTGGACTTAGGTTTAAACATGGATTCTCTGTTTTGTTCCTGATCAGGTTTATCAATGCCAGAATCTGATGTTGTTCTGTTCTCCTTACTGATTCCTGACTATGCTCAGTAACATTTTCATTATCAGCATCTTTGTCTGCAAAAAGATTTTTAAATTAAGCGTTCTTGCGATGTTTTTGAATATCAACATATGCTGAAAAGGTTGGTACTCTGAAAGTAGGAACGAAAGAAAGGACTTTGGACAATACCCTTATTTATAAGTCATTCAGTCCCTTATCAGTTAAATTAATGGTTGCTAATAGTGGTTTCTGAATGGTGTCCTTCATCCGTAGTCTCTTTCTCTTTTTTGCCTCTCCACCTCTTGCCACCACTCCTTGTCTTGAGCTGACTGTTCCTGATTCGGTGAACCTGAAATTTGTCTGGCAGTTGCTCCTCCTGGGACCACTGTTCCCAGGAGGACCTGCAGTAAAAGGTTCACATTCAGTGTGATTGTCCTGATCGTTGTACAGCACTCTACCCAGTGCTGTATTCTGGCCCTACATTTTCTGTTCGCCTCAAAATGAATCTTCGTATTTGGTGCATCTGTAGTAGTAGTGCCTATAGTGTTTGTTGTCTGTGCAAGGGCCAGAGTCCTGCTAGTGGTAATATTACTTGTTGTTTTCCAATTAAAAACATGTTTGTTGGCATAACAATTGGTATCCCTGACGTTTTTCTTTTCATTCTCTGCACTTGAAGTTTATTGTCATAAAACTGTAGATACACTTTGAATTTTTCTTCATATTTTGAGAAGTCAGAATGATTTTTCAAAGTCTGTACCTGAAGCTGCTGCTGTTTTATGCCATATTGCAGCTCTGCTTCTATTTCCATGCTGTCATTTATGATTCATTCCTTAAGCTGAATAGATGCATAAAAAATGGGTAGGTAACAAAATATATGGAATGTGGGATGTGGAATCATAAAATGTGTCCATCTATGGTCTATGTCCGTGAATCTATGATTTCCTGTAATGAATTCATGAATCCCAAAACAGGAAATTAGAAAAATACATCCCACTATTGACTGCAATACAGAGCTGTTGTATACCTACTCAGATGTTCATGTGGATGCTTTTATGTGTGACCCACTAAAAGAAAGCTCAAACATTGATCAAATGAGCACTTTCAGGCTATTACAAACAAGAAATGGATTATGCCATTGCTGCCCACATACATAGTGCACCCCTAACACGACCCACAAAGTGCTGGCTTTGGGGATAGAAGCAATCCCCAAAACATTAGTGGGGGAATGGGAGAATCTTCTCAAGAGAAAGGAGCAGGAATGGATCTTCCCCTGAATGCCCTGAAAAGACCAGGACTCAATGGCAGATTTGAAGTAAAACCATTCCTGGGGAAGAAATGAAATAAAATAAAATAAAATAAAAAAGCCCTTAGAAAATGAACTTTATCAACTATCTTTAATCTGTTAAAATATGACTTAGTTGGTTCCCCTAAAATATTCCCCTCCCCAATCTATATGGGTTACTTCTGAATATAAATGCATTTTACTTTAAGCAGTTTTTAACATCATTGCTTTGTTTGGCATAACCTTGCTGACATGTCTTGATGTGTTCTCTTTCAGGGTCACCACTCATATAACTTTGGATGTTTTCAAACCATTTGAAATTTTGAAACTATGAAGTTGAGGAAATGATTTTCTTACACATTGGGACTCTATATGGTATAATGCAATTGTGTTTCACTGCTGGGTGTTTCTTTGACTATTTCCAATTGTTTAATCATGATCTGTAATTTGTAAGAGCTCACTATTGGGTGGAATAAATTTTGAAAAAGTTACCATTGACACAATGACTCATCCTGTGATGAAGCCCCTAATGGTGGGGATGAAACTTAAGAAGCTGATGGTATACCATCATCATACTACTAAAGCTGTTTTTTTTGTCTAAGTAGTAGTAAACATAGTAAAATCATTATTTTTATTCAGGAAGTTGATCATCACACAATTAGGACCAAAGGTCCTATTTACAAGTGGTCATGTGTTTTAAAAGTATAACTCTAATCTAATACATAGATTTCACTAATCTAAAAACAGCATCATTCCACTGGATGAACAAACTCTATACATCACATATTACATAGCATTCTACAATATGTACATATGTACAAAATAGCTAAAATGGAAATTTAATTTATTGTCCAATACATACATATTATCTAAAACCTTTGTTCTAACCTCATAGTAGAATGCCCTTGGTTATTCATTTCTCATACAGGTTATCTGAAATTCTTGTTTAACCTCGAAGAGAATACCATTGGTGAACCCTCCATGGTTTTAATGTTATTAGTTAATGACTCCCAAAAATCTTTTACCACATAAGGGAAGGTCATTTCTTGATATCTACTCCTAGTTTTGATAACGTAAACTCAATTAACTTATCTTTTTATTTATTTTATTTATTTATCAAGTCTAGAATTACAAATACCTTTGAGCCTTGGCTCTTTTACAAAGGTTCCATGTCAGAGAAATACAAATTATGGGGAACATCAAGACAGACATTACAACAATGTGGACATTGCAAACAGAGTACAGATTAATACAATTCAGAGCAGCATTGTAACAAGGCAGCCAGTGGCATTTGTCAGAAAATAGACAACAGATAAGAATTGCCAGAGTCATAGGGAGAGGGAAGAGGGATGGGGATAAGGAATGTAGGAAGGGTAGGAGAGGGTGAAAAGTGCAGCATTGGGTATACCAAGATGTGAGGGTAGAATCCAGTGGGGGGCCACTAGAGCAGGAAGGGAAGTGGAGAAACAAGGTTAGTTGGGCAGTCACAGGAGCTGTTGGTAGTGAGATAGTCCTGGAGCCTAGTTTTAAACATACCAATTGTTGGGGCAGAGGAGATGGTTGGGCTGAGGCCATTGAACCAGAGTGGCACTCGATAAGCAAAAGAGCGTTGTCCTTGTGAAGTGTGACAGTGGGGACTTTCAGTAGCTGTAGCGTGGATCTCCTAAGGCACCATTTGTTAATTCAGTGTTGTAACAGAGTTGAGACCCCAGAAGGTGCAAGGCCAAGGTAGATTTTTTTCGCCATGGAGCAGGTGACCTCAAACATGTGGTGATGTGGCATTAATAAAAGACTGATTCCTTAAGAAATCACTTCAAGTGTCTCCTTTAACAGGGGTGATGCAGCCATTCCTTTTACTTTAAATGTCCCAGACAAGTACACCGCCAAAGGCACCAATATCATGCAGACCATATGCACACCATGTGAATCATGGAGGCTCTGACAAATGGAGTCCAAACCCAACACCAGCAACAGCCATGTGCATTGTGTCCCCTGCCTGTCCTTGTGCAACCCTTACCTCAGTCACAGAGTGCATGTACTCCTCCGGCACCCTCTACCTGTTGCCATCCCAGGGTGAATGCCACCAATTCCTCCTTCAGTGTGAGGGAGGGCTGGGTGGTCAGCCACTGCCTGTGGCCTCTAGTGACTGCCCTTCCATGATCAGCTTGTCCTTCATTTTGTGGCAAAACTCTGAAGAATGTTTTGTTTTCTCCATAGAGCACTTCCAACCACACTTAGAGTTAACAGCATCTGTCACCTCTTCCTATGAAATTACTTGTTTCATTGAGGGGGATGGAACTGCAGAACATCTCCTCCTGGCCAAGTATTACATGTCAGGCCTGTTGGGGAAAGAAATGTATAAGCACACACCTATGCCCCTCATCAAAGATGGTCATATCATCCACAGCACTATATGAATGGTTGTGCCTCCCAGGATGACTGTGCAACTGCTAGGTACACTTTGGAGTATGTCCTGGTGATAGGACTGGTGCAGTCTGTACATAGCCCCATGCTCAGGGCTGTAGCCCCAATGAACATGCATGATATGGGGATAGACCACCATGGGTCTGTCAAGACATGCTAGACAATTTCTGGCATGCCCACCAACCCAGGTGGATGCTGCACCATGGATCAATGGGTATCCTCCACTGTAGCCCCAACCTTGCCCATGCTGGATATAACAGCACAGTGGTCAGTGACATATACTGCACAAGTACCCTAGGTACCACACACATCCCTCGTGATACAGCACATGGTTCTATTGGTCACAGGGGCATGAACATGTACAAGGGCAAACTGTGTCCTGCACTTTGAGTGCATCAGAGGGTCCACACAAGGAGGTGGCACCATGCACAGATGGTGTCTGACCTGCATGCCTGCTTCTTTGCAGGATGTACACATACAGAGTGTGCGGACATAGGTGTTACACATGGAAGCAAGATGAAGATGCCAGCACCTATACACATGCAATGGGGTAGATATGTTCCATCTTGATGGCCGTGGCATACCAGGGTGCATATTACAGCTGCATCAGAAGCCAGCCTCTTGTTGTGTTGCCATACTCCATGGCAGGTGCCTGGCATGCGCCTCCCCATACATGCATGTATACTTGATGGTATATACAAACAGCATTTGGTCACATATACATCCAGCACACCACTGTCTGTGTGTCCACCTGCTGTTCTTTGACTCTGAAATTTTCAACAGTGCCACATGATGTAGCTACCAGCCTGTAAAACATGGGCATAGCATCAGCATAACAGTACATGGGCACAGCAAATGACAAAGATGTTTACAATATGTTGGTTGTGAAAGTTGTAATATACATTTCCTCTTGTAATCAGTGCTCAAACTCCACACAGCACTGCTGCTTCACTATGCAACCTCAGTGCAGATTGTGATGCAGGGGAGGTCCCCTTTAATTATGAGCCAGTAATGACCATATAATGGCATATAAATTACAGTTTGCTCCTTGCATGTCTAAGTAGGCTCATTAGTATGCTACCTTCCAATACATGCTAGTTTTCAGTGGTCCCTAATGTATTAACGATCCCAAGTGGAGATTGTTATTTATTAAATTTTATTTATTATTTATTAACATCTTGGATTCAAGACCTTTGAAAAGACACTCTTTACATAGGTTCCACATCAGAATGATAACATAGTCAGGCAAATATTTACAATAGTTACGTTGCAAGTGTCACCATGCCTAAATACATTTATGTGTAAACAGAATGGAGACAAAGATTTGGGAAATTACTATAGATAAAATAAAGTGAAAATGACACTAACAGAGATTAGAGGTACATCTTACATACAGCAGAGGTATTGTACAATGTATGCCTGAGTCTAATTGTTTCTAGGTTACTAAATACAGAGTGAAACAGGTAGAAGGCCATAAGGAAGAGAGGGAGGAGGAGAAGTGAGGGATGGGGTGGGGTGGTAGGGGTGTGGGATAGGGGAACAGAGGGAGAGGATATGTGGGGACAGGAGGGCCACAGAGGTAAGTGCAAAATAAGTGCAAGTGAGGGTAGTAATTAGAGTAGGTGAAGATCAAGGTGGATACTCATAAGGAGCAGGTGCAGTGGAATTTGATAATGCCTAGTGGTAGCAGTCACAGGTAGCCTCAGCGACTAAATGCTGCTGAAGTAAGTGCTTAAAGGAGCCCAACTCTGTTGCATTGGAAATGTCTGACTGCAGTGCATTTATCCAGAATGGGGCTCTAGGTAAGCACACTGTCCAAGTGAGTTACAGCATCTAGGACTTCTGAAAATTTGACTGCGGAACTTCTGGTAGTGTGAGGGTTTATGATGACACCAAAGGATTGAACACCAGGAGGCATCATACCTAGGCTGACTTTTTTGGTGGGTAGGCATGTTTGATATCTGGTTCTATTGTTGAATTGGAGCCAGTTGGCCTAGATATACATACTATAGGTCACATGTGTGGGTTCAGCTTTCTGCCCGGTTAGAAGGCAGCAGGTTTTATTTAGAGCTATTTTGATATGTTAGATGGCTGTGTCTGAGGCATAGAAATATAGAACCATAGAATTTGATGGCAGATAAGGACTGCTTGGCCCACCCAGTCTGTCCATTTGCCTACCTAATGGATACGCTGCAGATCCTAGTTAACCAACAGCCTACTTCTTCCTACCCCACCCCTAGAATTGCCTTATGACAGTCCCATGCATTCTTGAATTCCACCACTGTTTTAACTCCACAACCTTCTCCGGAAGGCTGTTCCATGCAACCACAACCTCTCTGAAAAAATATTTCCTTATAGTACCTCTGAGCCGCACTCTCCATTATCTTCAAATTGTGCCCCTTGTTCTTGCACACCTCTTTTCCAAAGATGCTACCCTCTTGGACTTTGTTGATTCCTTTGAGGTACTTGAAAGTTTCTTTTATGTCCCCCCTCCCTCCTCTCCTCGAGGCTATACATATTAAGCTTCTTAAGTCTCTCTTCATATGTCTTCCAGTGCAGATGCTGCACCACTTTAGTGCCCTGCTCTGGACTGCCTCCATCCTGTTTATGTCTTTGCGGATATTGGGTCTCCAGAACTGCATGCAGTACTCCAGATGGGGTCTCACCAGCTGTCTGTACAGAGGGATAACAACTTTCTGTTTTCTACTGGTGATGCCTCTCCCTATCCCAGTATCCCCCAGCCCTCCTTACTGCCCTCTCACATTGCTTGCCCACCTTTAGGTCATCTGATATGACTACCCTCAGGTCCCTTTCCATTTTTGTTGTTGTTGGTATTTCACCCCCAATGTGTACTCTTCCACTGGGTTTTGTTTCCAAGTTGCATTACCTTGCACTTCTTAGCATTGAATCTAAGCTGCCATACATTTGACCATTCCTCCAACCTTGCCAAGTCCCTTCTCATCCTTTCCACTCCATCTTGTGTATCAACTCTTGTTGCAGATCTTTGTGTCATCTGCAAAAAACATACTTTCCTTCAGTCCCTCTACAATGTTGCTTATAAAGACATTGAAGAGGACCGGTCCTAATACTGAACCCTGCGGTACCCCACTAGTAAACCCCTTTCTTCAGAGTTGACTCCGTTTACTATTACCCTCTGTGTCCTGTTCTCCTGCCAGTTCTTTACCCAGGCTATCATCTTGGGACCCACTTCCAGGCTGGTTAACTTGTATATTAATCTTTTGTGTGGGACTGTGTCAAATGCCTTGCTAAAGTCTAGGTAGGTCATGCCCAAAGCCCCTCGCTGATCTACTACTTTGGTCACCCAGTCAAAGAAATCTATCAGATTCATGTGACATGACTTTCCTGCTGTGAATTCATGCTGCCTTTGGTCTTGTGCCACTCTGGCCTCTAGGTAATCGACAATTCTTTCCTTCAAGTGATTCCATCATTATCCCTATGACTGAGGTTAAACTAACAGGTCTATAGTTTCCTGCTTCTGCCCTGCTCCCACTTTTGTGAAGTGAAATCACATCTGCCCCTCCTCAGTCCTCAGCTACCACTCCATCCTCCCATGATTTGTAAAGAGGGTAGTCAGTGGTGTTACTAGTTCTACCTTAGTTCTTTTAGAATTCTGTGATGAATCCATCAGGCCCCATTGCTTTGTCAACTTTCAGTTTTAGAGTTCTTTCAGAACCCTTTCTTCTGTAAATGGTCTGGTATCAACTCCTGTATTCAGAGTGTTTCTGTTGTTTGGTTTAGGTACCTCCCCTCTTCATTTGTGAATACTGAGCAAGCGTATTTGTTTAGTATCTCTGCCTTTTCACAGTCTCCCTCTGCCCACCTCCCATTTATTAAGCCTCACTATCCCTCCCTTGGTCTTCCTTCACCCTGATGTATCTATAAAGGTTTTATCCCTCCTTAACTGAGTTGGCTATCTTTTCCTCGGTTTGGGCCTTTGCTGTTCTGACTGCCTTCCAGCTTCCTTTGCTTTATCTGGTACAATTCTCTGTCCTGCTGCTTCTGTGATTCCTTGTACTTCCTGAATGCTTTCTTTCTCTTGAACCTTCCTGCCACCTCCTTTGAGAACCATAGTGGTTTCTTACATCATTTGTTTGTTTATTGCTTCACACAAAGGCTTTTGCCTTAGTGATGGCAGTTTGATTATTCTCCATTGTTCTTCTACCCTCCTTCCTGCCCATTTGCTAGTGCACTCCTTAGGCACTCACCCATTTTGCAAAGTCAGCCCTCCTAAAGTCAAGTACTTTTGCCTTTATATGGCTTGACTCTACTGCTGTGTTTATCATGAACCATACTGTTCAATGGTAGCTAGTTCCCAGATGACTACCACTTCTACATCTGTAATCCTCTCTCCATCTCCATTTGAGAGTACCAGGTCTAAGATTGCTCCCTCTTGAGTGGGTTCCAACACTAGTTGTCTAAGACATGCCCCTGTAGGGTATCTAGAATAACCTCACTCTTAGAAGTGGCTGCTGCAACTGCACTCCAGTTCAGTTAACATCTGGCATATTCAGATCCCCATCAGCAATACCTCCCTTTTACTGCCATTCTAAGTATACTTTCTATCATTTCCTTATCCATTTCCTCCCCTGAGATGGGGTCTGTATACAAGCCTTGTGCAGATTGTGGTGCCATTGCCTGTCTCCAAATTGACCCACAGTGCTTCCTTTCATCCCTGTTTACCCTTCTGTTCTGTTGCTTTGATTCCTTCCAATATGTGAGAGCTACTCCTCCTGCTCTTTTACCCTCCCTGTCCCTCCTATAGATAGTGTAACCTAGTATGTTTCGTCCCAGTCATGGTTCTGTATGTACCATGTTTCTGTGACTACCACAATATCTAGATATTCCTCCTCCATCAAGGTCACTAATTCGGGAAGCTTGTTACCGGACTACGGGCATTGGTACTCATTGCTCCCCATTTTTGATGGCTTTACCTCTTGTAGCACAATCCCCACTGACCTTTCTACCTTGGTCTTTTCCTCATTTGGTACCATGTTTTTATGGGAGGCTGGGAATTCCTGCTGCTTATCAGTGCCTCCCCTTGACTAGTTGAAAGCTTGCCAATGAAGCATTTAAACTGATTGCCCAAAAGACTTGTTCCTTCCTGGACAGATGCAGATGATCCTGCCAATATAGGCTGGTATCCTTCAGGTGGAACCCCAGTCCCCAATGAAGCCAAACCCTGTGCTCCACACCATTTTTCAACCATTCATTGAATCGCATGGTGCGGCCACGCCTCACCCATGCCATAGACAAGGAAGCACCTCTGAGAAGGATACTGTGTGTACTACCTGCCTTAGGCCCTCCCCAACTCCACAAAGTCCTCCTGCACTGCTCTAATCTCATGTTGAGCCAAGTCATTCATCCCTAGGTGGACAATGACGTCCAGATCAGTCTCCTGTGCAGCTGTTCTCGTGATCCCGAGGATGTGCTTCCTGTCCTCAGGCCTGGCACCAGGCAGGCACCTTAGTTCAGTTTGCCTGCTCCCCAGTTCTATCTCCTAATAATTGAGTCCCCACCAGGAGCTGCTTCCTTTCCCTGTGGTGTCCTATGCCTCCTTCCATGGGCCTCCTTGTGACAGTTGTCCATAACTTCCTTAGTCTCCTCTGTGGGTGCATCCATAGGGGAACTATGCTCCCCAGAATGGTATATGGATTGTGGAGTGGTTCATCTGACTGGGTGTGCCTCTGTTCCACCCTCTCACCCTCCCAGAGCCCACTGTGTTCCAACTGCTGTGCTTCTTGGCACTCTCTGAGGCAGTGGTGGTGGCCTAGTGCTCCTGGGTGGGAGAGATTCCCTTACTACTGTTCAGTGTGGCCTGAAGATGGGCAATCTCCTACCTCAGGGCAGAGAGTTGCCTGCAAATAGGGCAGCATCTGAGCCTCAGAAAGACGCCTCGGAAGACTGCTGAGCCAAAGCAGTACATTGAACTACTCCCCACATGTCTGTCTATCTGCCTGTTTATCCTGTACAAGGTTTTTGTTGTTGTTTTGTTTTGTTTTTTATCTCTTGTCTTTCTCTCTCTCATTCCAGTTATTGTTTTGTTATATATAAATGTAGATATATTATATAATGTATGCGTTTATATTGTCACATGATATTCAGGAAACGATATGACAGTGATATGCACCTTCCCAGTTTGGGGAATTATGTCAGAACCCTGATATAAAGGAAATGGTATCAGGGTGGGTGGGAGTGAGGAAAGGGGATATGGGCACAAACTGTGCCCTCTCAAAACAATCAGCTGAAGGCTCTGACCCACCACCACGATGAGTGTTGACCTTCCTGTCAGCAAGACAACCTACACAACAATTTAACAGAGAAATTACACTGCTAAACAAACAGAGAAAAATCAAACAGCTGAGTCAAACACAGGTAAACCTCCCAGCCCCAATACAGCCTGGTGATTTGTGCTCTGAAAGCAATCAGCCCCTAAACAAGTAAGCTGTGCAGCAGGAAAGAAACAGTAAACAGTTATTTCAATCCCTCTGGGTTTAAACTCCCAATCTCCTAAGCAGTACTGAAAAACCCCACCCAGAAACTCTTGACTGACTAAGTGTCACACCTGTGATGTAAGCAGGCTCTTTTGTGAAGATAGTCTGCTCTGTCTATGTTGAATACACAATCCCTCCCACTGATCTCAGATATAATAATTAAATCAAACCTCAGCCAAAGTACAATTCTAAAAGGTGCAAAAATATCTTTACAAATACTAGGTCTCTACTTCAGTGATCTAACAAGTGAAAAGAAAATTCAGTAGCAGTTTACTCCTCTGCTTATAAAATTAACACTCCTGAAATTGAATCCTGCAAGCCTCTTCTTAATTCAAATAAGAAAAAATGAAAGTATCAGTAAAACTGTATTTCAAATCTTCCTCATGGGTCCCAATCAATAGTATGCCTTTCCAGGCTCCCAGTTCTGAAAAATGAGTATGATTGTGTTCTCTGCAGTATAGCAAAGTCTTCCAGCCTTCTATACCAATAGTCAAGGCAGATCCATAGATGACAATGCCATAGTCAGCAAGTGGGATAACAGAATTTATGTATGGCTAGATTCAGTGCTTCAGGGGTCAGATTAGGTCTATGCCTGTAAAGCATGCCTATTCACCTGTTTATTGCTTTCACGGTTGAATCTATGTGCTGGATGTAGAACAGCATGGCGTCGATGGTTATACCCAGATATTTAAAATGCTGTACTTGTTCCAGTGGTGATCCCACATCATTACTGATGATAAGGGAAGGACTTATGTTTAAGGTGGATGCTGGAGAACAGCATGTTCTTCATTTCTTTGTAGTTCAGTATCAGATTTCGGTCAGGAGCCATTTTTGGCAGATGGTAAGACTTGCTGTAGCTGGTCCTGAAGGTGTTTTGGATGTGGGTTGCTATTATATATTATGGCATCATCTGCATATAGTAGGATGTTACCATGACAGGACTTTGGTAGCTTATTCAGAAAGATGCAAAATAATAGCAGCCCAGGATGAATCCTTGAGGGACTCCAGATTGTACTGTTCTACTATCAGAGATGACATCTCAATTTTAACTTGTTGGGAAGCATTGGTAAAATAGCTGGAGAACCACTTGGTAGCGTCTGAGAGAGCCCAATGCTGGTAAGCTGGTTGATAAGTAGTGTGTGGTTAACAGTATCAAAGGCCTTGGTTAGGTCTATGAATGTTGCCCCAACCAACAGCCCTTGTTCCATTGAGTTATGGATAAAACCAGTAAATTCCAATAGGGCAGTGATGGTACTATGCCCACACCTAAACCCATGCTGTTGGGCACATTGCAGTTGGTAGGTTTCCAGGTACTCCTCCAGCTCGTCGTCCAAGATGCACTCAGGGCTTTTGAAAGTGGTGGGAGAATCAAAATCAGGCAATAGTTTACATGCTGTGCCGATCCCCACTCTTATGTACTGGGGTGACCATAGTAGATTTCCATATCTGTGGAAATTGTCAGAAGTTAAGTGAAAGGTTGATTATTTTAGTAAGAGGCGCTAAGATTTCTTCAAGTGCGAGGTTGATAAATTTGAGATCCAGGGAATCCTTACTTTATTTGGATTTCCTAGCACTTTCTTAAGATAGCATCTCTCCTCGTTCAGAGACGGACTTGAAAAAGAATGGAGGGTGGTCATGGTGAGGATTCTGGTTCAGTGAGTTGTCACTAGTGGTGGTAGGGTTGAAAAATTCTGGTGGGAGGACACCGCTTAGGTCTGAGAATGCCTTGTTGAACATGTCGCCGATGACATTTGGGTCCATTGATGGGGTTCCTTCTATGTTTATTATGTTGGGTGTTGACTTGGGGTCTTTCCCTGTGAGGTCATGAATGTTTTTCAAGAATGACCTTCAGTTATTCAGGTTTTAGATAGGGCAGCTTTATAATATTTGCTTTCTGTGTTCCAGACCACTCTGGTGCACTCGTTTCTTGCTGTTTTGTTGTATTGGGTACCAGAGGCCCACGCCTTGTGCCAGAGGCAATCCCTAGATTTTAAGATTGTGAGTCCCAGTCACCAGTCACATGGTACCTGTAGCTGCATGCACTGATGATGTCCTTGCTGGTGGTGATGACACCACTGGGCAGCATTGCAGTCTGTCATCACTGTGGTCATACACAACCATTAGTGATTGCGAAGGATATGGAAGTGCTGGCCCAGACTCTGCATGAGCAGGGTGGCATGCATGTGGCTACATTATTGTGTAGTGCTTTGCAGAAGCTATATACACATGTAGCATCATTTTCAGAATGTGAATCTACAAACTGCAGCTGAAGTAGCAATAATGTGGTAGTGAACAGCATAGTATATAAATGGCCTCAAGGAGCAGTCATGTTTCAGAGGAGGAGGAGGTGAGGATTGGAGGTTCACCTCTGGCAAGGTGGCCATCCTCATCAGGAAGGTCTTGAAAGAGGAATCTATACTCTTAGGGGCCATGACCAGGGAAGTGCCCTGAGAACAAAAGGCCCAGATCTGGGATACAGTGGCCTGGAGGGTCTCCTGAGGTCAGGGCCTTGATGGATCCCAGCACAGTACCAATGCCACTGGAATGACATGACCCAGTGTGATGAGGAATGCCTGCAACAGCTGCTGGCCAATTTACAATACTGAAGGGATAATAATAATAATAATAATCATCTTTATTTGTAAAAGTGCAATTCAGCAAATATGAAAATGCTTTTACAGAGTTTAGAAACCTTAAAATGATAAACTCATGAATATATAAATACTAAATTTAACAGCAAACTTACCAATAATTAGTTCTCCAAGAAGGCAAGTGAACATAAATAAGTTTTCAGAGCTGCTTTAAAGCTCTCCAGTCAGGCAACCTCTAACTTGATGAGGTAGAGAATTCCATAGGTAGGGTCCACGAATGCAAAGCTCGAGCCTCAGAAGTCTTCAAACGAACCCTGGGACTCTCCAGCAATCCCTCATTGGCAGAGTGAGCAGTCGGAAAGGCAATAGGGATGCAGAAGCTCTTGCAGGTAACTCAGATCTGACATCAAATGGATCTGAAACTGAACAACTAAGCCAATGACAATTGGTAAACTGCCTTTAGCTATATGGCTTCAACTATTTAGAACTCAGCCCCCTCCACCAAATGTGGACACTAACAACTCACGGAAGCACCAAGTTGGGCTGAAAGTAAAACTACCGACCTCCCACAGAGCGATCGCACAATACCGATGCAGATATTGTGCGCCCAATCACCAGTGTTTTCTATATGGCTGTGCCTCCCACACACCCCATGCAGGAAGCTCTGCCCCAGCCCCCTGGACTTTAGGTTCTCAACTCCAGGTCGGAGTTGGTCGAGAGGAGCAGAACATCAGGAAAGCGAAACACAGAAACGACTATTACAGCGACTGTTGCTGTAGTGGTCATTTTCTGTGTTTCGCTGTCGGGAGTCGAGCAAAGGGGCCACCCACAACTCACCATAGCTTTAGGACAGTAATCACAGAATGGTGTATTGTTAACTGTGATTGCATTTGACTTTGTGATGTGTTTATAATTTGTTAATGTTTATATGTTTAGTATTTCTGTACATGTATTGTATGTCCTGGATATGACACTGTTATTTTAATGGGTGGCAGACCAGTTATCTACATGGTCTTGCCTAGAGAACCTATCCTGGTTTAGTTTAGTAAATTTAAATTACAAATATCACACTTCACTTTACGTGTGTGAATGGTAGTCCACTGTGTGCCTGGATCTCTGCAGTGCCTGTGTTATTGTCCTAGGGCAGCAGTGCTGTATATTTCTTTGTACAACCTAAATAAATGTACTACTTCATGATCTGTGTGATCATATGCATTGCTTTACTTTACCTTGTTACAGTCATTATTGCTGTGTACCCCTGGTACCCTATCCACTGGGTTGCACCTGGATGTGGGTCTGGGCTCCATGTGCCCTTCATAGCTACCAGGTGTTGAATAATTGAGTACATAAGTTCTTGGAACAATGCTGTCATGCTGGTAAAATGCTACTGTGGTACTACATGTGCAGCTATGCCCACTAGTGTACTGTGGCATATATGTAACACATGCAGACCATGTGGCACATTGTGTTAGATGGTGCAAGCTAGTTTGCGCACACACACATGTCCCCATGTGCTGTCTGTCACCACCATGCACTGGTCATATGCATCCATGTGTGTATACACATACAGCACATACACAGTGGTATGAGTAATGCTGCAGCTTGGTTTATAGTCTGGGCCATGCTGACTGCATGCATTTACCACTACTGTCTGCATCCACCACCATAGGTGCTATGGACCAACTGTGGTGCTCTGTGTGCCCCCTATACATACTGCTACATGTAGTTCACTGCTAGTATGATATGTGCACATTGTTCAGCTCGATCTATAGGTCTTCTGGAGATATGTGAGATATCTGGCATGGGTGCAGCATGTTTCTATCCACACCACTGCATGCACCACAGGCACAGTGGTGCCACATCACACACCAATCAGGGCACTATGCCTGCATGAGTCTGTGCAGTGCAGCATGTTGGATGCCACTCATGCCACATGGATGATCAAAGCACATACCTGTCATGACATTCAGTGTCCTGCCAACATTATTCATGCTATTTCTAGTGTCCCATGCATCCACTGGCCCAGCAGAGTGCGAGCAACATCACAGGGGCATAAGGTGGAAGTTGATGCACAGCCACACCCTCCACCCAGGCACCCAACTGGCATCATGGGACCAATTGAGCGGGAGCACCCCACAGACATGACAGCCACCCAGAGATGCAGGCCTAGTGTCAACAGAGACAAGAAAGAAGGAGCAGGTGCATTGACAAAGAGACATATGGGGCCAGTGCCAGGCAGTGACTCACCACTAGCATGGAGGGTGGCATAGGAAGGTATGACTCAAGTGTGTGAATGGTGCACAGTCCTACACTGTGTGCACCATATGGGTTGCTGTACATTGCATATGCATGGAGCATGCTACTGCTTGCCCATGCACATCTAGTGCCTCTATGTAGCATTCTGCACTGACACCATGGGTTGCAGGGTCAAATGGTATGGCAGGTTGTGCCACATACATACGAGAATGTACTGTGGCATCCGATGCAGCCCTATGCTTGACATGATGCACTTACTGCACCATCTGCACTGTGTCCCCTGGTGAGAGAGGCAGTAACACTGGAATGGGTATGTGGACATCTTGTGTGTACTGCTTTCCCAAACTCCCACAGGTGCTGCAAACCCACCTATGTTCAGCATGCATGGATTGCTCATCATATACTATTGTGGTGGTTGATCATGCTGGATATCCATTTAACTGGGTCAGCATTGTCACAGGTGTCCTGTGGTATGCGTACTGACAGCAGTGCCTTATCCAGACAGCAGTGGTGTCACAGTTGCTTTTACATGTTCTAGGATGCACCCATTGGTCCAAACCCAATGATTGAGATATTGTGGCAGCTGTACTAGCACAATGCTACTGTTCATAGTACTGTCACACATTAAGTACAGTGCACCCATGTAGCCCAGTATTGTCTGCAGCATTCGTGGTGTGTAGTCTGCTATGCCCTCTTCAGCACTGTTGCATGGCCAAGACATGTGAGACAGTTATGTCTGCCAGTTCCCTGTTCCGCCACCAGGCAACATAAGCTAAATAACCAGCACCATGCACTGTGGCCCCAGCATTTATGATTGCCATACAGTGAGGGTGATACTTACATATGCTGCCCACCCTCAGTGACCATCTTACAGTTGCTACACAATACTGGGTCTGGGCAGCATGGGGGCTGCATTGTGCACTGCTGCTGTTTCTTTATATATGTTATGCCTCCTGTGTTCTATCCACTGTCCACTGCTAATGATTGTGTCCCACCACCACCCTACTCCTCACGTATGATGCACAATATATGGATGTGCAGGCTGTTTGGCTTGCTTTAAGATCATGCCCAAAGGTAGGGGTGTTCAGGAGTGCAGCAAGATCGTGTCACATGAGTCAGGTCATTCTAGCTGGACTGCATGTGTGGGGTGGTCTGTTGTTGGCTGCACCATGGCCCCTCTACTGCAATTGGGTCATCTGTGGTGGTGCATTTTGTCATTGGACTCATTATACTGAGGTCATGTATGTACTGTTTACAAGACCACAATTCATTATAGTGTTCTGTGCACTATGTTCTTCCTGTGCACATGTCCTGCATCTGTATCATTTCATATGTATCATGTGCTGCTGTCCAAGCCTGCAGAGGTATCTGGTGTGTCCATAGTTTTGAGTTTACCACTGTGGTACATTCTGCACTGTCTGTGTGCATCTTGAGTCTGGTGATGTGCTTGCTGATATGCAGCATATGCCCTGGGTATGTTTCTGTGAAATGCAGCGTTAAGTTTGTCATCAGTCCAACATGCCCTCCAGCCATTGCCTCTGAACATATCATGGTGCTGCCACATTGTGGTGCACAGTACGCCACAGTTGCCACATGCTGGTGGGTGTATGTATACCACTGACTCTGTCTCATCCCACGCCATGTCACAACATCGACACCCGTACCATATTTGTCATGCAGCATACAACTGGTACATGCAGATACACTACACCCACAGTGCCATGCAGCCTCTGGACACATATGTTTGCTGCCTTGGTACCCACCACATGAGTTAATAGCACAGCCACTGGTAATACACCCAAACTACCAGCCATGCTGGGAGCAGGTCTGTCATACACACACTTTTGTTACCAGGACCTGTATGGAATATTCAATTACCATCGGAACTCGATATGTGTCACACACAGATGTATGGTATCATGCATGTGCAGTGTTTTTCTGCACGGGCCATGTCCACTGCTCATATGCTGATCATCATTTTGGTCACCTGCCACTGGACTGTCCAAATGGCATGTATGCAGGGCACCATGTTTATTGTGATTCTACAGCTGTGGTATTGGCCACAGAAATTGGGACTGACCACAGAAACTGGTGCTGGCTGCAGAAAGTGGAAAACCAGCTACATAGCCACAGAAATGCTATGCTATATTGGCCTCATTGACAGTCAGTTTTCCACTTGACCATAGCAGGATTAATATTTGAATTGGTCTGTCGGTAGCAGCAGAACTGATAATGGTGACTTCAAACTACATGCTCATCCCACTGTCTGTGGCACTACAAGAATTATGTTGACAACTTAGTTTTGGTGCCTTGGTGCTCTGTGTAACTATCCTGACTGCAGACTTGTGTGGATCTTTTTGCTTTAGAATAAATCTGTTCACTTAGTTGTTTTTATATTGAGTATTTCTGTATTGGTGCTCACAGTCAGATTGGGATCAAATTGTGACTAGAAAGGGCAGTAGGAGTTTAAAGGCACTGGTACCTGGGAGCTTTGACTGAAGTGCACCTCAGGTATTAATGGATCCTATTAAGGTGATGAATCAATGTGGGAGAATCAGGCTGTGAGTGGTAGCTTGTTGACGCGTGTGCTCCCTGAGTTGAGTTAGCCTCTCATGGTATTGACTGCTGACAAGAATGGTTATAGGACATTAGTGTAGGGGCTCTATTGTCCCTGCAATGGTCCAGGACATGGTTTTCAGTGGTGCTGCTCCATCTCAGCATCACTCCTGGATTTATCTCCATATAAGGTGAACCTCAGCGAGAGGGCAAGTTCAGTCAGTGTAAAGTACTGATGTTAGCTGGCAATACTTTTAACTCTTTTGTGTGTATAACTGTGTTTTTTTAATACCTGTGCTGAAGTTGTTGATTTGTAGAGCAATAAATATTTTCTCCAGGGTTGGCTGAGGTGGCCGCCATTGAATGGCAACACTCTGGAGGGGTACCTGGAACTGTAGTTCTCCTGAGTGCAAGGAAAACTACAGAAACTTACTTATCACTGCTAGAGCAGCAGGGAATATATGAAGCAAAGTATTAATATCTGCAAGGCAAAGTAGGCAGTATTGCAATCCCTCTAGAGCAAATACTTGTAGTTTTTAAAGTTTTAGTATTATTTTAAAATATTAACTTGGGCAGCAAGGGTCACAAGACCAACTGACCCACTTCCTGGATCCACCCACATATAATGCAGACCCTCAGCCAGTGGGGCCAGCATGAGGAGGTGATCATGTGCAGAGATGCACACAGAGACATGTGTCTCTGCACATGTTTGCTGTCCACCAGGTCCAAAAGGACAATGGGCCCAAGAATTATACTGGCAAGAATAAGAGAGAAAATAGCCTGCTAGGATAGTTGGACCCTAATTTAATAACCTGTTTGAAACAGCTAGTCAATGCACCACTGTTCCTATAATTAGTTAGCACTCCAACTCCTTTGTCACTAAAATATTTGCAACGCCAGTTTGGGGCTGGTGATATAATTGTGTTGTAATATTTAGGACCAATAACTAAACTAAGTATCTGTTTTGTCAGCCTGCCTAGGTCATACAAAGTCAGGTTAATAGTACAATATTCCACACTCTTTAATCAATTGGAATTGCTAACAGAGTGAGTAGCAGGTGTATGTTTGACTGTTGATTTTAGCCGTGTCTGCATTTGTGGGATTGAAACAAACCCTTATCCCCAAAATTCCCAGGCTTCAGTTGTGTGCCTTTTGTACTTTTCAAAAAAAAATACCACATTGTGGGAATTGTGTCTTAAGCATTCTGAGATAGTTGTCTCAAGCAACCAACTGACTGGATTCTGGGCAGTGTAGTTCACACCATAGCAAGGGAACTACCACTGTCAGAACTGAGCAAAGTTTTATTTCTTTGAGCATACATTAAAAAGGGTACAAGCAAGGAAATAGACTGCCTTCTGTGGTACTAGGAAGTCATTTGGATCTAAATGGGGTTAAAAGTAAGCTCCTGCTATGTCCCTAAGTGCGTCCAAACAGCACCAAGGCTTAGAATTGTCAACTAATGACATCTGAGTAGAACAGAGGAGAGGGACAAATACTTTAAAATGCATAATTAACAATGGCTTTGTGTACTTAGAGCTCCTGAAGGAGTATAATTACAGGAACAGAATGTCTCATAAATTTGTATCATGTCAGACATGTAATTTTACAGTTCTAAAGTAATTATTAGGACATATTGCAAGGTGTGATCTGGATTGTCTAAACTGTAAACTTATTAATGAACTAAGGGAACAAGAAGGTCAGCTAAATAATGAACTTCACAAAATGAAGGAGCTGAGAAATTTAGAGGATTATGTAGACAACATGATTTGTGACCTTAATCCTGAAAACATGACAGAAAACAATCCACAAAAATCAGACTAACACCATTAGTGAAGTAAAGGCTTTATATTGTTAAAACTTTGTGGTGTCAGGGGACAAGAAAAGGAAAAGGGTGGAGGAGGAGCAAGAATATATGGAAGAACAAGATTGGATCAGGGTGCAGTTAAGAAAATAAAAAATGAAGGAGGGCACAAATCTATCATCAGGAAATAACACATGATGGGGCCCATTACAAAATACTTGGCACCTCTGTTTCTATCTCAGATAGATATACCCCATTTGTGAAGAAACTGAAAATAAGCAATCAGAAAGACTTGTCATTGGTGACTCCATTATAAGATTTACCGATAGTCACGTCTATAAAATGAAAAGAAGTAACACTTCAGTTAAGTGTATGCCTGGGGCAAAATTAAGGATATTGCATATAGGCTGCAAACCTTGAAGTTACCTAAGAAATCCTCTATTATCATCCATGTCAGAAGTAATGATATAGGGAAGGCACACAAAAAGATATCTGTGCAGACATATTGACTTGATTTGAAACAAAAGGCACTTGGTCAAAAGTTGCAATATCAGGGATCCTATGTATACCAAGAGCAAACCAAGAAAAAAACATTGAAAGAATAAATGAAAGACTTTCCATCTGGTGCAAGAGGGTGGACTTGTTATTTATAGAAAATTGGACTACATTATAAAAGAGAAAAATTATTTCTCAAAAGACGATCTTCACTTAATTAGAAGTGGTGCTAAGGTCCTTGGTGAAACATTTCTACAATGCCTTAATGGATTTAACTTAAACTAACAATGGAGGGGCACATTTACAGATCAGTAAGACAAATAAGAGACCTGATGAGATAACTGCAGGTGGACAACAAAAACTATTGGTAAATTAAAAGGTCTATTAGTATATGCTAGAATTATGAACAAGAAAACAGATGAACTTAAATCAATTGTTTCCTTTAATAACTTGTATATCATTGTGATTACTGTAACATGGTGGTCTGATCATGTTGCACAATGGGGTACACATTTAGAAGGTTTTACCATATACCTTAAATAGGAAGTCTGGAAGAGGAAGGGAGTTGCTTTTATACTGCTAAATCAGTTAAGACTCTTGATATCTCTAATACAATTAAGAAGGAAAGAAGTAAAATTGAGTCTATATGGATTAAGGCATGTGGGAGAATTGTTAACCTTATTATAATGGGAATCATTCATAGACCTCCCAGTAGCTCCATTGATATAATGGATAACATCATTGCAGACATTAAATCAGCAGGAGATGAGGGATATAATAATATTAGGAGATCTGAATATAGGAGATATAAACTGGAAAAGTACATCAGCAGAAACTACTTGTAGGGGAAAATATTGGCAACCTGTGAAGTATACACTTACTACAACATATAAATTAGCCAACCAGAGGAACAAATATATTAGATATCATTCTAAGTACTGAACATATAAATATCATCAATTGCAAGCAGGACCACCGTTATGGAAGAGTTATCACAATTTAATCAGTTTCCAAATAGACTGTGAGCTACCTAGTTTACAGAGTTGCACAGAAATATATCTGTATAATAAGGCAGATGCTGCAATAATAAAGCAGGAATTAGATTCCTCAGATTGGAGATTGATACCGAGGACAAATCTGCAACATTTAAAATCTGTAGTTTTGAAGCTTAGTAAAAATGTCTAGCAGAAAAAATCCACAGTGGATCAATAGCTATATTAGACAATTAATAAATAAGAACAGAGTACACAGACAATCTATACTAAAAAAATAAAGTACTTTGGAAGAAATTTCTACTACTTCAAAAACAGTGTAAGAAGGAGATCAGGAAGGCAAAAGCATTAATGAACACATATTAGCACAGGTTGCTAGAAATGATAATCATAAAGCCTTCTTCACATATGTAAACTCATTGAAGAAACCTCTTTGCACTGTTGGTCCAATAACTCAACACAATGAAGTAATAAAGGATAGTTTACAAATTGTAACTATCTTCAGTACATACTTCTACGGAGTATATGGAATGAAAATCATTGGCTTGAAAAACTGGATACTAATAATAGTGAAGGCATAACAATTACAACTGGTAACTAAAAACTAGGATACACAATCTTAAGGCAAACTTGTCTCCTGGCCCTGACAAGATCTCAGCTCACATGCTGAAAATTATGTCAGAATCCCTAGTTACTGCAATAAAGATTCTATTTGATTAAACCTTAAGAAATGGCAAGATACCACTAGAATAGAAGACTGCACTTTGGTGCTGATTCACCAGAAAGGAAGTAAATGTGATGTCAGTAACTACAGACCAATGAGTTTAACCAGTGTGGTTTGTAAGATTTTAAAAGGTATCATAAAGGATAGATTGGAAGTGTCACTGGCAATGAATAATCAAGTACAATATGGCTTTACTAAGAGTAGAAGATGTACAACTAACCTACAGTAATGTGCTTCTAGAGAAAATAAGTCAAGTTATTAGATGCTGATACCTCATGCTATATTATATACTAGGATTTTATTAAAGTATTCAATCTGACCCCAGATTGGGAATAATTAAGAAATTAAAGATTGCCAAAGTAAATCATAGGATAGTCAATTGGATCATTGATTGGCTCTGTGATAGGCACCAAAGAGTAACTATTAATGGGCTTATTTTCTGGGAGGGTAGTGTGACCAGTGGGGTCCCCCAGGGCTCTATATTGGGACCATTTCATCTCCAAGTATTTATATCTGATTTAACATGTACACTTTTAAAACAGGATGAATACATCAGATAGTAAGGCTTATAACTTTAAACATTCCTGTGAAACTTTAGTTGGGAAGTTCAGGTATGATGTTAATCTATTCACAGTTAGAATATGGGCTAAAATAAAGAAGAAATTCCATTGGCTAAAACAGTGCAGAAGTGGGCCATTATTTCTCAACAATGCCCACTGGCAAACACAATCTGCCTAGTAACATGAGCACCATCTGTTGCCAGTGTACCCACGTTATGCCCATGTTCACTGCAGCATGCATATTCACAGTTCTATGAAGAAAAAACATCATATCACACCAGTTCAATAACTGCAAGACCAGTCAAATTTACTTTAATAAATAGCGCAGTTTGAAAAAATGTTCGAAGAAGCAACAATTGCAAGATGAGATGGACACAGCTCCAAAAGAAAAAGCTTTGCAAAGTAAGTCAGTGTTTCCTTTATTAACATGACTGACTTAAACAAAGTAGAAGACAGTGAAAGGAACCTGCCACAAAACGTCAGCATTCCAGCAGTGGGCAGAAACCAAAAATACACTTTTAATTTAAAAATGACTCAACTGTCACACTAAATAACCTAGTCAGGCAATTTTATGCTGAAGCCCAAACAGAAATAGGGCAACAATACTCTGTCAGCAGCTATGCTCCTCCATGCTGGTTTAACAAGACACCTCAACTCTCCTGACATTGGCGCAGTATCTCCTCATAACAGACCCAGCATTGAAAAGCGTCAAACAATGTTTTGCTGCAATACTAAAGCAACTCAAGAAAAATCACCAAGACACAGCTAGTAATCAGCCAGTCATCACATTCCAAGACTAACAAAAGCTCAAAACTTCCCAGCCCTGTCACCCAACACTGCACCAGGATTAGTAAGGTAAGTCTGGTATGACATTCAAATTCATTGTCTAGGTGAGAACAAGAGGGCTTAAGACAACTCACACCACAGTCATTCCAGGTAAAAAACAGTGACAGTGGGCGCAAATATATTACTTTAAGCCACAATCTTGAAACAAAAAGTCATAAAAATAACTGGAACCCAACAAAGAATCACAAAGGGTTTTATTTTTAGAGACCAGACGACCCACTCTGTCCTGTCAGATCATTCCTCAAATACTTCAGCAAAATACCACAAGATGCACAATCTTTCTACCTTCACCCTAGAAGGCTGTCACATGAATCTCTACAAAGGGAGAAAATATGGTATACCCATGAACCCATGGGAAAAGCTTCCTAGAATCATTAATGACAAAGTTAAGTACTGAAGCTGAGTTAAGCCAAAAGTATACTAACCACAGTATTCAAGCAACAGCAGTACAGTTATTATCCAGTGCAGGACTAGCTCCATGAAATAATGTTTCTGTCACAGGACATCATTCTGAAGAAAGCTTAGCAAGCTGCTGGTCAGCTTCCACAGAAGAGAGAGAACAGTGGAGCAGTATCTTGGGAGGACATCACACCACTGTACCAAACCAAGACAACACACAGCATTCTACCACATTGGTACAAAGATCCACACTGACACCTGCAGGAATCAGAAGGAAACACCAGCTTCAACAACATCAACAAGTACAGTCACTAACAAACTTATTTTTTTTACCTTTCATACTTTAATTTAACCTCCATTCTTCACTATAATAAACATATTTTTTCAGCACTACAACAAAATCCATTCAACATGATGCAGTGCAGTTTCACAGGACCAATCAACTTCATCAACTACCAGAAATAGAAGATCATCTTTCTATCACAACTGAGTAAACAAAAAGTGCAACCCATGATTTAA
The DNA here is from genome assembly GCA_016271365.2 of Neoceratodus forsteri. NCBI lineage: Eukaryota > Metazoa > Chordata > Ceratodontiformes > Ceratodontidae > Neoceratodus > Neoceratodus forsteri. The sequence continues at coordinate 426,421,311 of CM057451.1, forward strand.
CTGTGTTTCAGTTTATTTCTCCTTTCCATTCCCAAAAGGGACTATTTTTCTCCCCATTTAAATATATTAAAATTTAAATAAATTTAGTGTTATAATTCTGCAAACTTCTTGTCTGCTATATTTTTTCTTTAAAACTGCAAACTCATATTCTAAAGCGTGTAATACCCTCAGGGTGGGTGGTATGGGATACAACAGACTTCCAGGGGCTATAAGGCCCTCTGCCTGTGGCATTGGGCCTCATTATGCCCCTGGGTGGTCCGTTATATCTCATTAATGCCCACCCTGTCAGGTATTATTACTACATACATCTGCAGCACATACTGGAGTTCTCTGTCTACATATGTAATGTTACTTGTCCCTAAAAAGTAATACGCTCCACCTTTGCTACTCATTGTAGAAGTTGGGTAATGAATATTTGCCATTAACTTAATTTTATTTTATAATTTTTCAGTTTCTTTTCTTTCTTTAATTTGAATAAGGATGATTTCTGTTCTATAATTTATGAATTAGAAATAACTAGTCAATATTTTGCACAATGGAAATGTTATTATTTAAGTTACTTTTTTACTTTAGGCCTTTATTATCAGACATTTCTTAACAACAGTGGGGTTATTTTCAACTTCAGTGGGCTTCACGCAACTTAATGTAGTGTTATGCTTGTGCAACTGTTGATAACTTTGGCCACTTATACTCTCTGTTTCATGGGGAACTACACCTCTGTAGGGATACCGTCACAAGGAATGATTGAGGAGGGTTCCACCCTAGAGGTGCCATGGAAAGGATTTCCTTTGTAAAGGTACCTTAGGAAGGAGCCCCAAGGAGAGAGGCTGCTGAAGGAGGAGGGAGGATGGTGGCAACAGAAAAAGTGCTTCTGAATGAGGCTGGAAGGAACTTGCTTATATAGCTCAAACAGGGGATTGGCTAGTTGTTGCACCTCATTGAACTGCAGGCATAGCCTTTCAATTCAATGGGATTATGCAATTTGGTGTAGTGTTATGCTTGTGCAACTGTTGATAACTTGGGCTATTCACACTCTCAAGTCCATGGAGAACTACCACCCTGTAGGGTATCAAAAGAGGAACCTTCAAGGAGAATCCACCACTTGAGGTACCATGAGAAGGATTCCCTTGGCTAAAGGTAACTTATGGAGGAGCCCCAAAAGAGTATTGAGCAGCAAACATTGACCCCAAGGGCTGAGAACATAGATCAACAGCAGCCAAAACAACTGGAAACAGACACTGACTGAAGAACAAGCTGATAGATATCAACTGAGCAGAGGGTGTGATTTCCTAAGGAGAGAAGGAATGACAAATAAGGAGAGCCAACATCCAGCTGCATCCAACCACTGAACCTATCTGGGTAAACTGAAGGAATATATTAAGTGTGAACTTCCTAGCATTTATGACTTTTGGCATAGAGGAGAGGAAAATCCCCTATGAGGAGGAAATCTCTGAGGATCCAAGGTCTAGGTTACCTTCCCTCCAGGCTTGGGATACTTTTAGATGGCTCAGCTACTGCAATTTAAAGATCCATTTCAGGGGGTATTCAGATTAGGAGGAAGCTCTCACTCTATCCCTCTGATGGGAAATGCCATGAGGGGCTGTGAACACTCTGCAGCAAGGGAGATTCCCTTGGAAGGCCCTCACCCCAGCTGGGAGGAAGAAAGCAACAACTGCTGGAAGGCATTCAACTGGCCTCCATGAGGGAGGCCCAAGGAGAAAGGTAGATGTCAGAGGGCTTTTCTGAGGACCATCTATGAGTTGAAGAAAGTAGAGAATAGGCAGGAAGGGAGGACATGGAGACCAGGTGAACCTTAGGCAGTTGTAGGAGAAAAGCATTTGAAGGTGCTGCTGGCACTGCCTGCACAGCTAAAGGAGCCTTGGGCCCCCTTGGGCTTAAGGGCCCAACCCTTCAGCAGCTGATGTCTTAAATTCTACATCAAGAGTGCCACTGAAGATCTGCATGGCTAAAGCAATCATGGGCGAAAGTGCAACCCTGCTGTTAAGGGATGCACCTCTTGGTGTAGACTTTGTAGGGCAAAGTGAGACCATTGGCTATAGTGCAAGCAAGAGCCATGTAATGGTTGTAGCTGGCATGCACCTGACTGTAGTAAAGTGGGGCTGTGGTGAAGCCTGACAGCCATGAGTGCATGGAGCATGACTGTAGGTAGCTGGAACAGCTGCATTAACTGAATGCAGGGGTAGTAGGAGTCCAGGTGAAGCCGATGGCTGTAAGGTATTTATGACCCCATGGCCCATTCCCAACCTGAAGTTATAATGCCCTGCTCTGACATTACCATCCCCTGCCATGGGAATAACTGATAGCACAAGCAGATCACCAGGACACCATGCCGGAAGAAGCAACAGAGGCAGGGAGACTAATTCATGGTAGCAGTTATAATTGCAGCAGAATCTGACAAAATAGTGTAGCAGAGGATGATTCATAGCAGTATTTGCAACAGCAGAATAATGGAAGCATGTAACAAATATTAGGGCACAATAGAAGCAGCAGGCAGAATGCAGATAGGAATGCTGAGTGAAACTTTGAATGATAAAGATAGAATGAGACTGAATGATACAACCAGAAAGCATGCCAACCAATTTGAAGGGAGGTCAGTGTGAGTTGCTGACACATTGTAAATTAGGTAGGTTGTGGCAGTAGTATAACAATGAACTGCTAAGGAAGCAGAGTAAATGCAGAGAGCAACAAGAAAACTGCTAGAAAAGCCAGCACATGGAATTGAAAAGTTGGGAGTTGTAACTAGTGAATGAAGCCAGACACTGAGGAAGCAGGTATAAACAATTAAGGTTGAATGTACAGGAGACAGCTACAGTAGCGAAAACTGAATAACACACAGAACAACTGCAGGAAAACTGAGGACTGTTAAATGCGTGACAAAAGTGAATGGGAGCCTAAATAGCATGATGGCCCAAATAGCATGAACAAGCAAAGATAAGCAGCAGAATACTAGTAAAACTTGAAGCCCTGTCACAAACCCACTCCAGCAGGTCAGGCCTCTACTCCCAAAGTGCCAACCTCTGGGCGCAGTCTTGTGAACAGTTTAGCAGAACAAGGTTACCCTCTTGTCTGTTTTGTGAGTTCAGATCAACCTTTGGTCTCAAATCTTGGAGGATTCAAACTGTGAGCCTTTGCTAGCTACCCAATGCACAGGCTCAGATATATCTGTCTTTGGGGGCCAGATATCTTTGCCTACGGGCACCTAACCAGGTATAAAGAGATGAACCCTTAAAACTTTAATGAAGACCTCAGATTTAAAACGCTTCTCTTCCAGTTTGGTACCACCATTCAAGCTTATGTTTAGTATCTGCAATAACCATATACTTTTCTTACAACTAAAAAGAAGTCAAAGACAGACCAAGTAAGTTCTAAAATAATTTTACTAAAATGGTTAAAAATACATCAAACCACAAAATACAGAACTGTTATATCACAAGACATACAAATCTTTTAAAAGAACAAGGTTTAAAGTGCAAATTCCTACTTAGAGTACTTAGATTTGACTCTTTCTAACTACCTGTTTACAAGTGCTCCAAAGATGTTTTCTTAGTCAGAGTCTAGGGTAAAATGTGTGTAAGTAAAACACAGTATTCCTTAAACAACTGTATGGCCAACCCATTTTTGTGTGAGGTCAGGTAGTTCCTCCTCTCAATCAATCAATCAAAATCTGTATTTACCCAGGCGATCACCATTGAGCAAGCTCATTTACAAGGTGGACCTGCAGTTTGCAAGGATGAGGTACAGAATAGAGTACAAGTAAAATATACATAAAACAACAGTAGCAAGACATATACAACAAAATATATACAGTGTAGAAATAAAGGTAAATAATATATACAGAGATGCCTTTATAATCCTATCCATCAATAACAGGTTCATAGCCTGTAATGGACTCCTTGGGATATGGAAAGCACATGTGTAGGAGGCAGGATGCTGGCAGAAAGATTCTGGGATATTAAGCGTGGTATCAGGGCATAAGAGTGGGCAATGGGGGTGTGTTGTAGTGAGTGCGTAGTACGGTGGGACTGGGAATGGACTGAGGTGAGCCAGTAGCACCGTGGGACTGGAATAGACTGGGGGCAGTAATCTTGGTAAGGAAACACGAAACACTTAGTCTGAACAGGAAGGACTTAGACTGAGTGGAAACATCAGCTGGACAACTAGGAATGGTGGAAACAGTTACAGAGCTCCACAAATGTTTTGGCATACAAGGTCTTGAACATAGCAAGACTAACAGGTGAGCTAAGTCTCAGTGATTTTGTATCCTATTCCAAAGCATGGGCAGGACAAAGCTTATGGCTGCTCTTCCAAAGTGGGTACCGACCATAGGCACTTTCAGGGAAACCAGCGAGTGACTTCTCAAGGCATAATTTCCAATCAGGATTAGTGGGACACAGTCAGCAATGTATTGGGAGTTTGTTGATGATGGCTTAGAGCGTCCAGAGGGCTGCATTTCTATACCGCCTGTGTTGAAGGGAGGGCCAATCCACAGCTGCATATAATGAACAGTGGTGTGTGGAAAAGGGAGGCCTGTTATAAATCTCAGAGCTCTATGATATAGTACGTCCAATTTAGCAAGGTGTGAGGCTGGGCACTGGCCATATATGAAGTCAGCATAGTCAATTAGTGAGAGGAACATGGATTGGATGAGCTGTGTTCTTTGGCTCTGTAAGGAGGCGATTTACTCTGAAGAAGACTCCAGTCTCTGCCTCAGCTTCAGCAGTTCTTCTATATGTTCCACAAAGGAGAGTTTATTGTCTATCCAGACACCTAAATACTTGAATTTCGCACGATTCAAGATGTTCACCTAGTAAGGTGGAGATGGAAGGTAATGGACCAGCAGTGACAGAATATGCCCCTGGCCAGTTGGTGAGAATAGCATTGCCTTGGTTTTCTTGGCATTAAGTGGTAGTCTTTACTGAGGAGCTGGTGCTACAGAATGTTAAAGTCGGTTTGCAGGTCACCACAGGCAGCTTCAGGAGATTCACGGCTATGTAGAGCACTGTGTCATCAGCAAACAGGTGAATGCTTGTTTCCTTAATGCCTATATCCAGGCTCTTGATATAGGTAGCAAACAGTAATGGTCCCAATATGGACCCTGAGGACACCTCTTTTTTTTATTCAAATTTTATTAAAGTTTCCAATACAGAGAACGAATCATAACAGTATGTAGTGTGACCATATACATCAGATACAAGATATAGAGTGATTCACTCTCCCCACCCCCACCCTACCCGACCCCACGCACTAACAACCAGCTTTTACACCTTTAGTACTATACCTGTGAATATAGCCTAATAGTGCTTAAACTTGAAGTGCATAGAGGGTTTACAGTGGTCCCCAAATCCTATCAAACTTCTTAAGTTTGTTAAATAAACTGGCAATAGTCCTTTCAGTTCTGAGATTTTTAAGTAACTCCTGAAGCCATTCAACATATGTTGGTACCTCCGTATCCTTCCAGTGTCTTAACACCACCTTTTTGACAGACATTGACATCAAAGCTATGTGATACCTCCTGTTCACCACCGAAATGGAAAAGAAATCCCAAGAAGGCAAATTTAGGGGTGAACAAGTCTGAGAGCCCAACAGAGGATCAACATGCTGTTTAATCACAGTCCAGAGTGGGACGACTTTAGAATAGCTCCAGAAAATATGGAGAAGATCTCCTTCTTGAGATTGACATCTTGTACAAAGGGAGAGGACACAAGACCAAGCCTAGCAAGTTTCTGTGAAGAATAGTAAATATTATGCAATATCTTAAATTGTATTAATCTGAGTCTGTCCTGCTTGAGAAACTTATGGCAACTCTGCCACAGGAGAGACCAATCCAGATCTCTACCTGAAAGAGAGGCCCAAAAGGAGGCGGAGCATAATTGTCAGGGTAGGCCAAGTTGAAGAGAGACACTGTATATTTTGGATACGGCATGAGACAGACCTGCCAGCCCGCTAAGGTAACCTGAAAACTGATATTAGGGGCTAAGGGAGAGTCGAGCCCATTACCTTAACCAGGAGGTGACGACACTAGAAAATCTTGAAAATATTTGTACAAGGTATCGAAATTACACATAATATCAGCTGAAGAATACCATTGACCATTAGGTAACACAAACTCTCTAAACGGCATTTCCTATCTGAGGAAGCCACATGGCTGGGAGAGGCTTACCTTCTAATAAAAATTGGGACTGCCTGTTACGGGTTGAGATAAGTCCTTGATATTCTTATATCTCAAAAATGCACACAGCTGAGTATGAACCCTGATAGAAACAGCTACAGGGGACTATGTACAGACTCTGTTAGGGAACTAATCATGGTATATAAACAGCGCAGCGGGAAAAACCTTGTTTTTAATGGAGGCAGATTCGCCAGCTAACCAAGTCGGATGTATGTAGTAGCCGAGACAGTTGGTCCGCTGTCAGCCATCTGAGATATTTATTGGCCTGACTGGCCCTATAATATAGCCCAATATGGGGAAGTCTTAAATCTCCTTTGGCCTTCCGGGTCACATTTATGGAATGCCATTCTGGCATTCTTATCACCCCTATATAAAGTGGAGATCATACCGCACTTTTTAACCCAGGACAGGGAAGCCATATATTCAACATGTTAAGGGGTAGAAGAGATGGGAAAATGTTCATTTTGATTAAATTTATTCTGCCCCATAGAGAGAGGTAGGGTCCACCTAAGAAGGTCAAGATCTACTTTGTGTACCAGTGCATCAATATTTAGCTGTCTGAGCCATGTTGTATTCCTTGTTAAAAGAAGCCCCAGGTATTTAATATAGTCGGACTTCCAGGTGAGTCCGAACACAATAATATCCTGTTTACAAACCCTATGGTTAAGAGGAAAAATCACCGTCTTTCCTATGTTAAGTTTATAGTTTGAGACCTTACTAAAATCCTCTATTAGCTTTAGGATAGCAGGAATAGATGTGAGTGGATGTGTTACCTGCAACAGAAGGTCATCTGCATAGGCTGCCACTTTAACCATCTGCTCCCCGTAGAGAAATACCCGATATACCCTGGGCTTCTGATAACCTCCTGATAAGTGGCTCTAAATAGATGTTGAAGAGAAGAGGAGAGGGAGATAAGGATACCCTGTCTGGTCCCTACATGCTATTTGAAGGGATAGAAATAACCCCATTACATGAAATTCTGGCAGAAGGAAACTTATATAAAGAACTCACCCAATCTCGAATTCGTGGGAAAACCAAAAGCTTCCATCATGATGAATAGGTAGTCCCAATGGACTCTGTCAAATGCCTTCTGCATCCAGCGAGATCAAGACCATTGGATGAGGAGCATTTTGGATGCCAAGAAGACGTGAGACAGGGTCCTCAGATGGTCAACTGATGATCTCCCTTTCATAAAACCAACCTGATCTACCCCAATTAGAAAATGAAGTACTGCCTCTACACAGTCGGCTAGTAATTTTGCCAGGATTTTAATATCATGGTTAGTAGGGAGATCGGCCAATATCTTGCAACCTGATCCAACGGTCTATCCGGTTTGGGCAACAAGACTATTAACGTCAAAAGAGAGAGATCAGACACTTGACCAGAGACAATAGCCTGGAAATGTGGCAGCAAATGGGAATCAATTGTTTAGAAAGGCCTTATAAAATTGGAAGCAAACCCATCAGGACCCGGAGATTTATCGGATGGGAGAGATTTGATTACTCTTTCAATCTCGCCCTCAGAGATGGGAGACTCCAGAATTATTTGCTGGGATTGTGTAAGAGTTGGCAACTGTAAATCACTCAGATATTCATAAAGTCTTTCCTAGATGGGAGTTGACCATAGGGCCATATAAATCCTGGAAATACTTTGTAAATTCCTCCACTATCTCCGAGGGCAAGACCTTAAGAGAATTATTACTAGGAGAATGGATAGCAGGAATGAGTCTGGCGGATTCCTGTTGCTTAATAAGCAGTGCTAGCATTTGCCCGCCTTCTTCTGATCGGTATGTACTGCATTTGTTTTCAAAACTGCGAATTCAGCTTGTTCCGTTAACATTGCTAGGAGGCTTCTCTCAATTTCGTTAAGTCTTGTTTGAATGCCTCGGAAGAAGATGGAGAAAGAGCAGTCTCCATACTCCTAATTTGAGAAAGAAGGTCAGAGATCCGAGATGCCCTCTCCCTTTCCAATTTCGATGTTAGACCGAGGGACACCTCTTTTTATCAGTTTAAGTGAAGAAAGCTCCCTTCAGCCTTGATTTGTTGTTGCCTGCCAGTGAGGTAGTCATGGAACCAACACAAGGAGGTTCGGTCTAGCCTATTGTTTGTAAAGTGGAGAGGAGCAAACAGTGGTTGATGGTGTCGAAGGCCTTACTGAGATCCAGGAAAACTGCACAGATTAATTTTTTGTTGGCTAAGCCCCTTTGCCAGTTGTTAGTTACTTTTGCCAGGGCCGTAATGGTACTGTGCTTTGCTCTGAAGCCTGACTGCATAGGGTTTAGTAAGTTCGAGTTGTCTATGAAAGATCTCAGCTGGGTATCCACAATTTGTTCTAGGAGCTTGGAGAGTATGGGGAGGAGGGAGATCAGCCTATAGTTATTTAGGTCACAGGGATCCCTGATTTAAACAGGGGATGACGTGAGCAACTTTACATAACTGAGGGAGGGAACCTTGCGATAGGGACAGGTTGAATAAGAGAGAGAAGGTGCGCAAGGATGTGATAAGCAATTTTTAAGTAATATGGGTCAAAGAAGTCAGCCCCAGCACTTTTTTAGTGTCCAATTTTAGGAGATCTTCAACTTCCTTTATGGAGGTGGGTAAAATGAGAAGGTTACAATATTGTTACTCGGTTCCAGGAGCTTAGTGTTGATCTGTGGGTGTAGTCTGCTTACCTGGTGCATTCTCAAATGCTAGGCCTGTAGTGGCAAAATGATTGTTGAAGGCCTGCAGGATCTCATTTCTGTCATTGATTATAGCATTGACAGTGGTAATTTTGGAGGGAAGCAAATTTTCTGGAGAATGACCAGTCAGTTCTTTTAGTGTGGACCAGAACTTGGTAGGGCATTTTGACGCAGAATCTAGCTCAGATCGGTAAAACTTGGCCTTGGCCTCTCTGACCATCTTAGTGCAGGTGTTTCTAGCTGTCCTGAAGAGACACCAGTCTTCGTCTGTGTGTGATTTGCAGCCTTTTCCAGAGTTGATCTCTTTTAGTAAGGCAGCCTTGAGGTCCGCTGGAGAACCAACAACATGTTCTAGCTTTTATACATACTTTTACCAGAGGAACATGGTTATTTAGGGCACTGGTTATAATTTCATGGAAGATGTCGTGAGGCATTACTCACATCGATGAAGCAAGGTAAAACCTCTGCCAGTGCAATGAGTTTTTAATTCATTGAAGTATACGAGAGGATTGAAGTTCCATCTGGATCTTTTAGTGGAAAATTTGGATGTTGGTGAGGGTTTAGCCAGTTCTTATACCAGCAATAAAGCAGTGGTCACTAACATCCGCTGAAAAATTCCAGCATGGGAAAAGGAAATGGTTTGCTTACGAGAAGGACATCCAATAGGGTGCTGTTCATTGGGTTTTTCTTGTTAATGTGGAGTTGGCTTAGTAAAAGTTGTGTGAACCTACGGGAGCCGCAGAATTGCTTAAGGGTAACAAGACCTTAGTCAACCAATCATAATTAAGGTCTCCTAGAATAATTGTTTCGATGAGGACAGAGCCCATAATAGATGACAGATGGGACAGAAGCTGAGGCCCCATGGCTGGTGGTCTGTAACAGCCTATGACACGGAAAGCCATTGATGGGGAAAGTTCAACTTTAAGGGGCAAACATTCAAATCCACCTGCAACAGAGGTAGAGTCTAGGATGGACACTGAAAATTTGTTTTCAGGTAGATGATTACTCCACCTCCCTGGTCTGCCTATCGGCTCTAAATAGGAGGTAGTTAGGAATGTTAACCTCTCTATCTGGGGTGGATGCCGGAAGCCAGGATTCAGCAGGATTAATATACAAGTTAGCCAGCCTGGAAGTGGGTCCCAAGATGATAGCCTAGGTAAAGAATTGGCTGGAGAATAGGACACAGAGGGTAATAGTAAATGGGTCCACTCTGAAGAAGGGGGTTACTAGTGGGGTGCCGCAGGGTTCAGTATTAGACCAGTCCTCTTCAATGTCTTTATAAGCAACATTGCAGAGGGACTGGAAGGAAAAGTATGTCTCTTTGCAGATGACACAAAGATTTGCAACAGAGTTGATGCACAAGGTGGGGTGAAAGGATGAGAAGGGACTTGGCAAGGTTAGAGGAATGGTCAAATGTATGGCAGCTTAGATTTAATGCTAAGAAGTACAAGGTAATGCACCTGGGAATCAAAACCCAGGTGAAGAGGACACAATGGGGGTGAGATACTAACAACAACAAAATGGAAAGGGACCTGGGGTAGTCATATCAGATGACTTAAAGGTGGGCAAGCAATGTGAGAGGGCAGTAAGGAGGGCTGGGGGATACTGGGATGCATAGGGAGAGCTATCACTAGTAGAAAACAGGAAGTTGTTATCCCTCTGTATAGACAGCTGGTGAGACCTCATCTGGAGTACTGTGTGCAGTTCTGGGGACCCAATTTCCACAAAGACATAGACAGGATGGAAGCTGTCAAGAGGAGGGCAACTAAATGGTGCAGGGGCCAGGGTCTGCACTGGAAGACATATGAAGAGAGACTAAAGGAGCTTAATATGTATAGCCTCTAGGAAAGGAGGGAGGGGGGACATGATGGAAACTTTCAAGTACCTCAAGAGAATCAACAAAGTCCAACAGGGTAGCATCTTTCAAAAAAGAGTGTGCAAGAACAAGGGGAACAATTTGAAGATAGAGGGGGCTGCCAGAGGTAACGTGAAGGGAAGTATTTTTTCACAGAGAGGGTTGTGGATGCATGGAACGCTTCCGGAGGAGGTTGTGGAGTTAAAAACAGTGATTGAATTCAAGCATGCATGGGACAGCCATAAGGCAATTTTAGGGGTGGGGTAGAGAGAAATAGGGCTGGTTAACTAGGATCTGCAGTTTATCCATTAGGTAGGGAAATGGGCAGACTGGGTGGGCCAAGCAGTCCTTATCTGCCATCAGATTCTATGTTTCTATGTTTCAGAGAGCACAAGTACATCTGGTGCAGTATGAGTAATCCATGCCTGGACTGATGTAAATTTCTTTAAAAGACTGCAAACATTTACATGCATAAAGCTGACTCCTTTCAGTCTTGTAAAGTCAGATGGATATGAGAGAGCTTTTGTGGGACCAGGGTTGTGTTCAACATTACCTGAACACAAAAGTAGTAGGAACAAATTCTCCTTAGGGCAGCGAGGAGTAGTTTGAAAGCAGCGAATCTTTCTGCATCTAGTATAAGTTTTAGTGTGGGGGTCTGGAGTCCAAAGTTTCCCCTTGTGCTGACCTAGGGATGCGAGCCTATGGTCCATCCAGTATAGCACCAAGACGTGTAGGTTTTGGGTGGGTTGGGTGAGGGGCCACATATTGGTAACAAGTGGTGGTCCCACCTCCAGGAGATTCTACAAAGTGAGAGGGATGTGGAGTCATGTGGTGGCAGCATAAGTTATACGTGAGTATTAATATAAAGGCAGTCTAGCAGTGGTAAGCATGACTCTATGTTGGGGTCAATTCTGCTCAAATGGTCTGTCATGAGGGTACCATACATAAGCAGGCACTGAAACCACACGAGGACTGCCATGATTACCCAATGTGTTAACAGGTGCGAGTTGCACCAAGACTCGCTAGCTAGGTTCTGTAAGTCTCAAGGATCGCTGCTCCATGTTAGACTAGCTAAAAGAGACAGGGATCGATGGCAATGCAGAAAGATACATGGAAAACAGCCTGACGGCACTGATGTCTTAAGGATTTATCTTCAACAGGCAGGGGTATCCCACCGATCACGTCATGAAGAATATCGGAAATTACTTGGAGGAGACAAGTGAGCTCAAGAGAGGATCACCCTTTAAGATGTTACAGAAAGGAGAGCTCCTTTAAGCAGTTGCTGTAATTGACTAGTGTGAGGCCTCAGGGGTGTGGATCACTGGGAAAGTGTACTAATAAAGGAGAGAAGGGGGTGGGGTGGGCAAAAAAATTGTCCAGAAAGCAGTACAGCAAGGCAGTGGCTGAGCTGTGTTTTGAAAAAGGCACCTTGTGTGCTTTCTTTCTTTCTCTTGGGATCTGCAGCATCCAATCGGGAAGCAGCCACAGTCCCCAGGTGCCAGTCCACTACGGGTGATTGAAGCCTGACAGCTCGAGCTAGGAGCTGACCAAATGTACCTGATTTCCTTGGTCAGGGGGTGGCAGGCTGGATGCAGAGGTCATGCCTCCAGCAGGTAGCAGTGCCAGGGCCACTCAGCTGAAGTGGAGAGCCTTGTTTGGGATTGTGCCTAAAATAGAGCAGAAAAAAGGCAGGCTGTTAGTTAAAAGCCAGAGACAAGGTCAAGTAAATTGGTGGGAGGACCCTGGGCAATTTAGTGCTCAGGACAGGAGTAGGTCCAAATAGTGGAGAGAAAGGTTCCTGCAGAGAGGTCTGGTCAAGGTGCCAGGTGGGAATTTAGCAAAACAAAAGGCTGATTCAGGAGGTTGGGGGAGGCCCTTCAATGGGACCAGGAGAGCTGGGAAGGAGGCGTGTGGTGGAGATGATTCAGGGTAGTCTGGAATGGATAGAGAAGATGGACCAAAATGCCAGGCAATATTTACAGAATGTGCTGGTTCAGGGGTGTCAGAGAGGGAATCAGGGGTCCAGTAGATGGCAAAGAAACATTGTGGGGAATAAGGATGAATGAGAGGAACTGTGATGGGAAAAGTGTGGCAGAGCAAACAGCAGGCAGTGTCAGTTCTAGCTATTCTACAATACTGGGCAATTAGCAGAAGAAATTCAGTAGTGCAACTAGTAAGTTATATAAATGTCAGGCGTCAGTTAAAGTCCGCTACAACTCTGCTAGGCAATTCCTACATATACAGTGCAATAGTTTAAAGGTAAAATGTTTAATAAGCAATAGAAATATTTAGTAGTGCAAGACATAAGCTACTGTATATAGAAGTCAGGCCTAGCTAATACAGCAGGCTAAACAACTGAAAATCCCAGGAGGAGAGGAAAAAAAATATATATATAGATATATATATATATATATATATATATTTATATATATATATATATATATCTATATATATATATATATATATATATATATTTCCACATGAGCAGTAAATTCAGCAGAAAAAAATTTCCAGAGAGCAGTACAGCAAGGCAGTGGCTGAGCAGTGTTTTGAAAAAGGCTCCTTGTGCTTCCTTTCTCAGTGGGGATCTGCAACTTCAGCAAGGAAGTAGCCACAGTCCCCAGGAGCCAGATCACTTACGGAGATTGAAACCTGATGGCTCTGAGCTAGAGCTGACCAAACGCATGCTTTCCTTGGTCAGGGGTGGCGGGCTGGATGCAGAGGTCCTGCTGCCAGCAGGTAGCAGTGCCAGGGCCATTTAGCTGAAATAGAGAGCCTTGTTTGGGCTTGTGTCTGCTTTCCTTGGTCAGGGGTGGTGGACTGGATGCAGATGACCTGCCACCAGCAGGTAGCAATGCCAGGGCCACTCAGCTGAAGTGGAGAGCCTTGTTTGGGCTTGTGTCTGCTTTCCTTCATCAGAGGGTGGCAGGCTGGATGCAGAGAACCTGCCGTCAGCAGGTAGCATTGCCAGGGCCACTCAGCTGAAGTGGAGAGCCTTGTTTGGGCTTGTGTCTGCTTTCCTTGGTCAGGGAGTGGTGGACTGGATGCAGAGGACCTGCCACCAGCAGGTAGCAGCACCAGAGCCACTCAGCTGAAGTGGAGAGCCTTGTTTGGGCTTGTGTCTTCCTTCCTTGGTCAGGGGTGGCAGGCTTGATGCAGAGGGACATGCGGCGGCAGGTAGCAGTGTCAGGGCCACTCAGCTGAAGTAAAGAGCCTTGTTTGGGCTTGTGTCTGCTTTCCTGGTCAGGGTCGCAGGCTGGATGCAGAGGACCTGCCGCCAGCAGGTAGCAATGCCAGGGCCACTCAGCTGAAGTGGCCAGCCTTGTTTGGGCATGTGTCTTCCTTCCTGGTCAGAGGTGGCAGGCTGGATGCAGAGGACATGCTGCCAGCAGGTAGCAGTGCCAGGGCCACTCAGCTGAAATGGAGAACCTTGTTTGGGCTTGTGTCTGCTTTCCTTGGTCAGGGGTGGCAGGCTGATGCAGAGGACCTGCCACCAGCAGGTAGCAATGCCAGGACCACTCAGCTGAAGTGGAGAGCCTTGTTTGGGCTTGTGTCTTTTCCCTTGGTCAGGGGTGGGGGCTGGATGCAGAGGACAAGGTGCCACGAGTAGCAGTGCCAGGGCCAATCAGCTGAAGTGGAGAGCCTTGTTTGGGTTTGTGTCTGCTTTCCGTGGTCAGGGGTTGGCAGGCTGGATGCAGAGGTCCTGCTGCCAGCAGGTAGCAATGCCAGGGCCACTCAGCTAAAGTGGAGAGCCTTGTTTGGGCTTGTGTTTATGCTCCTTGGTCAGGGGTGGTGGGCTGGATGCAGCGATCCTGTCACCAGCAGGTAGCAGCGTCAGGGCCACTCAGCTGAAGTGTATAGCCATGTTTGGGTTTGTGTCTGCTTTCCTTGGTCAGGTGGTGGCAGGCAGATGCAGTGGTCCTGCTGCCATTATATATAAAAATATATCTAATAAAACAAAAGTAGTCTTTCAAAGTATCAATTTTGCAATCCTCAGCATGACTCATGTTTCAAATAACATCTTTTGATCCATGCTGCATCCTCCCTCACACAGGCTTCATAGGAGCATTTACAACCTTGCACCCTGTGTAACAACCTAGGTTCCTCTCCAACATCATAAAATGGATATGATATAGCAACTACGGCTGTAATAAACTCAAACAAACAGGATCCTTGATTAAAGCCTTACATTTAACACATTGTCTCTAAAAGCTGAGTGTGTGTGATACACATGCTGTGTCAGAATTTTTCTCATGGCTTGCATCTTTCAACTGAAATCTGGGGGAGTGAGTGAGGTCATTCTAAGAGCACCAGATTTTTCAGCAGAGACATTCAGTAATACATTGTATATTAAAAAATGATACAGCACTCAGAACTGGCTGTCTACGCCACATCTCCCACATAAAAAAAATTAAACTGAAGAAACACAAGCACAGGAGAACACAAAAGCAGACACAGGCAACAGAGAGAAGCACAACAGCAACCTGAGGCAAAACATAAACCAGCAGGAAGGCCAGCAGAAACCTAGCATAAAATCCAAAAACAGTAGATGAGGGTGATGAACACCGAAAGGGCAGAGATTCCAACTGAGGAAGGCAGAGTCCAACAGAGCATCTGTCTGCAAAGAAAAGTACTTCTGAATGAGGCTGGAAGGAACTGGCTTATATTGCTCAGGCAGGGTGAGTGGCTAGTTGCTGCATCCCATTGAACTGCAATCATGGTCCTTCAACAAAATTTAAGAACCATTTTCTTCCTTCTTGCATTAAAATATACCAGTTCCTTTGTCAGTTGGCCCCAAATCATGTTTGTTTTAATTCACTTAACATTATTGAACCATTTAACATATAATACATAGTACATGATTCAAAAGAACAAACAAGACAGGACAAATCAGATGCCCTCCAGGATACAATACTCTGTAGTAGATGAGACCAGCCTGTGTGCCTCTGTCTGGCAGGGCCCTGTAGTACTTATTATTGTTTACCATACTGCTAAGTTTTAAACTACAGTATTACACTGGTTGGGCTGGGGGCTAATAACATTGTTAAGCAGTCATTAACAGAGTGTTTAATGTTTCCCATGTGCTTCTATTCACTTAGTAATGGTTGGACAAGCTAGCAATCATTTCTCAGCATTTAAGGCAACAGAATATCATTGTGCTAGTCTTTGTAAATAGAAGTCTCTGTGTCCAACCAATGTTGAAGTATAATTTATTTGGCGAACTGCTAACCATGTCATAAAGTATTTCTGAGGCCCAGATGAGCATGTGTTCAGTTCATTTTAATTACTGCAGAATTGAATCCAGCCACAGAATTGCCAGAATGGGCACAGAATTAGCAGTTGTACTGCCACTGAAAATATGATGTCCTGCCACAGAATTCAGGTTTATTTTTCTGCAGTGAGCACGGGCTTTGCATGTGCAACATAAATGCTGATAATGTTGTCTTTGTTGTTTCAAGTGCTGTTCCATGGCAGCCAGACCAGATGGGCATCAGAAAGCTAATACCACTCATGCTACAGACTATGAAGTGAGTTCAGGGGATGTGCAACATGCTGCAGGGGACCAACAGACTTCTGTAGTCTCATCGCAACTGCCCTGCATGTGCTTGCACCACCACCGAGCAGCAGCAGCAAGGTTTGGGGAAAGTGCAGGGTATGTAGGCAGCACAGAGTAGCCCTGTCATGGGTACAGAGACTTGATTTGGTGGTCTGTCATGCTTTCATTTTCCTGGTTTTGTATTGCTATATTTTACTGGATTTAATTTATTTTTTAGTTACTTCTTAGTGGCTAAGTGCCATTCACATTTTGATTCATGTCAATTGGACAAGTTTTACTTTTTAGTCATTCACATGCACCAGTAAAGTGCCTTGTTAATCCACTCTTGGAACTGTCATCCTTCATTGTTATGTATAACTTCTGTGGGTATTGTTTGGGGTTGTGACACTGCCATTCATTTGCAATAAGGGATCACACCATGGTATACACGTTGCCTTTGTGGCCACAGTGGGTAGGTTGGTGTGCTTTGCTGGATTATTTAAAGTAGGCCTTATTTCCTGCTGTTTTGGTATGCCATTTGCAACTGCTGTGTCAATTAGCAAGTGTTCAAATATACCATTGGTTAGGGACTGGTGCTATTTTGTGCTCACAGACAGTGGTTTGCACTGTAAATAGCAACAGCTTTGAATATTCTGGCAAGGGTATTTTATTGTGGGATAATGGCACACATCAGGTAGGCATGAGGTTACAATGAGGGCTTTATACACTTGAGAAGTACCGTTATCCCACAGTTATGCACACCCTGGAATACCCTATTTTGATTATAAAATTATTCCTCTGATCTGTATTTTTAAAAACTATTATGGTTAAGAAATGTATGTACTGCAGAGCACTGTTGTTGTGCTTGAATAACACACAGTCATGTGATCTCATTTGACCAGTCACAGGTCTTGGTTTCTGTTCCCTATTTTGTAATGTACAACATAGATAGCATTATAGTTTTATTGTATGATGTTTCTTGCTCATTGTTTAATGAGTTTCTTTTGGTTTCATTTTTTTTATTATGAGTTGTTAAGGCCTGAATTTGCTTATTGATCTATTATAGCAATGTTGATAAAAGTGCTGTGGAAAAGAACCAAATGTAGACTTGAAGCCAACATTCATTGCCAACTGGATTGGAACAATTACTGGACCTTATGTTTGAAACTCACTGCTACTGTGTTCAGACAATAAAGTGTTAATATACTAGCAAAGGTGTTGCTTTTAAAAGAAATGCTAACTGTGCTGTACAATAGATCAGAGCCAGACAAACTGACATCTGACATCACTTTGAGTTCTAAGTACATTAAAAATGAGAAGTGAGGTCAGTCAGGAGGCAAAAGTAAGTGCGGATAGATTTAAAAGACTTTTAAAATGATTTCTAAAAGATGAACAAGATAAACATTGGTGACAGCATGAAAAGAGGTTAGCACAGTATGACTGCACAATAATTTTGGCTGGATGCTTTTTCATAGTGTGTAACATCATTACTTCTTCCAAATATGCCAGACTTAGTATTGACATAATCTTGTGTCAGATTAAGTATCTACAAGCTTTGGAGCGTGATTATTAAATGTTTAAGTAAAACAAATATTGCTGATCATGGAAAAAGAGGCCTGCTATTCAAGCACTACAGAAAATGTGGTCTGGTACATTTGTAGCAATGTTTGATTTAATTGTCAGATAGGAGAATCCAAAATATAAGTAAAAAAGTCCCAGGGGTGACTCAATTAAAGTGCACCCCCTCCCTGTGAGTGTGGATGAAGCAGTGGGAGTCTGCTATGCTGAGAAAACTGGGAAGGCGGGTGAAAAGCAATTTAAGGCTGAGCTTTTGGTGGGTTGTGTCTGGGTAACACACAGATTTTCAAGAGCATTCTTCAGAGTTCACTGAGGAAATACTGGAACAGATGCATTACACGAGGAAACAAATAAAAGTTAAGCTATTACTTATTTAAACTATTTTCTCCTGGCAAAGCACACTGAGCGGAGTCTCATTTCCTAGTGCAAACTCAGGTAGGGGATGGATAGACATAAAATGCAGCATGTTTATAAATGAACTTGCAATATCGGTTTAAAATACACATGCTAAAATAACATACACAGTATAATATCAGCAAGTGACTGCAGTGCAGCCATACAAATGCAATGTTAAAACAGCCACATCAACTGTAAATAATTCAGAAAACCTTGGTGGGGGTACTAGGACAAGTACAGGAAGTAGGACTGTGATGTCACAAAGAAGGGTCTTTAGAGTGACGAGGGGATGAGGTACAAATCATACCTCTCAATTGTTATGAATTTCACATAGCACTATGATTTGCACACTCAGGTGTATCCTTGCTCTGCATAGGTTTACTGATGTTCTTAATAATATTAGAGCCATTTCTGGGCACACAAAATGTTAAATCATTGAACTAAGAAGATAGAAACATTGCTTCACACAAAATGAATGGGGCCCACTATTTGTAGACATATTATTGTTTCAAATAAGACAATGCTACACATTCAGGCTATTTGCTATGAATTTTGAGGGCCAGTGCTATGATTTTAATGCTGAGAGGTTGACAGGGGTGGTGCAAATAGAGAGAGAACTTTATTCCAGATAAGAGGAATCTGTAGGAAAGAAGGCCTACCCTACAGTAATTCTGAAAAAAAAGAACTGAGAAGCAGCAATTGTCAGAGTTTTTGAGGATATAGGATAGGTAAAGGATGGAGATGAGAAGAGAGGATAGGGCGGCAGGGAAGATGCAGAGTCAACATTTAGCTATTAGGTGGAGGAGTGGAATAGATCTCACCTTCAAGGAAGGGTGCTCTGAGTAGTGGCAGCAGTGATGGCTGTGGGGTATACAGATAAGAGCAAAGCAACAGAAGGAGAAGTAGACAGGGTTCTGTTGGGCAAGGTAGACTCAGCTTCACTGTAAACCACATTCCCATAGTCAAATGTTGGGAGGATCATTTTGTACACAATCTCATGATGAGCAGGGATGAGAAAAGGACCTGTTTTATACAGTGCAGCCAAATCTGGGAGGAGTTTTAAATAGATGGTGTCAATATCTCCTGATCAGCTCAAGTGCTGGTTTAGCAGATGGTTAGGTATTTAAGACTGGGCACTTCCTCCAACTGGGAAGTCATCCAGACTCACAAAGACTGGGGCTTTGGTCATGGAGACTAGTTTTTTAACATGAGGTGATGAGTTGCTTGTGTGGAACTTGTGCTGAATGCTATTGAAGTCACACTAGAGATACAGTTCCATCCTTGGAGCCAAATGACCACTGTGAAAGAGCAATATATAAAATAGGCAAGAAAATCCCGTGTGCTGATTAGTTGAGACTTTGTTATAGCCATGGCAGTAAGAGAGCACCACCAACAGCTAAAAACAAGTCCCTGCCAAACAGGGTAACTCACAGAATTCATCAGCCACTTACTTCCTAATTTCCATCACAAACGTGGCTGTAACCTTTATTCATATATGAAAATTTCAACCAGGCACTAAAATGAAAGTCCACTAAATTAAATAAAGTAAGTGAATAATATAATATTATTTTCACTCAGAGCACCTACTTACACACATACACAATTTTAAAAATCAAGTACTATTCAGAGTTCCCCTTGCTGGTGTTTCTTTGATGACCATGAAAAATCCGCCTCCTTTCCTACTGGTTTGCCAGACAGCTCCTGCTCCTTACCTGGCAACAGATAAAATTGATGTTCTGGTTCCACTTGAAGCATATGTATGTGTGTGTGTGTGTATGTCTGTCTGTTTGTGTATGCCAGTGGAACTCTGAAGAATTTTGAATTCATATATTCCATGTTACTATTGCTTGTGTGTGGGGGTCACTCTGTTACTGGAATAATACAAAGCTTTGAATTCTTCTATTCCATGGTAAACAATCACACAATGTATTGAATGTGAAGAAAGACAGATGACTGACAGGTAAAGAAACATCTGTGGAGGGCTATTTTACATTATTTAGTAACATTTTATAATATTTTTGTGGTTTTGAAAACGTTTATAGTGTTTGTTTTCTAACAGTTGCCTATGGGCTCATTTTATATAAGCAATATGGCACTCGGGACTTTGGTGGTACTAGGTTTCTCACTGTGCCTGAACCAATCAGGAGAGGGGAAAGGTTTTCACTACAACGATTTAATGAACCAGGTCAGACAGAAAGGAGCAGAACCCACCAATCAACTGGTAAGATAGTTATGTGCTTACATATTTGTCAAGAAAATGGGGTGAGTGACAGCGTCAAATGACTTGCTTAAATCAACAAAGACCGTGGTTATTAATAGTTACTGCTCCATCCCCTCAACACATGATCAGTGAATCTGAAGGAATGAAGAGGCAGTGGAGTATGTTTTCCTTGAACCAAAATGAAAAGTGCTAAGGAAGGAAGAGGTGTCAAGAAAGGCAGAGAGCTGTGATAGCATCACCTTCTCTTGAAACTTAGCAATTGCATGAGTAAAGGAGATTATGGACCATGAGTTACATGATGGAGTCACCTCCTTTGTGGAGAGGAAGGACCCTAACTCATTTCCAGGCACCAGAAAATGAAACATAGGCTCAGCAGGAAGGAGACAGAGGTCAAATGGCAGGTGCAGTAAGCTGGAGGAGCTTATGCTCAATACTGTTAATGCTGTTATCCTCAGCTGGGTCAGGAAGACTGAAGAATCAGAGAAAACAATTGCTGGGGAGATAGGAGAGAAGGAAAACAAGGAGAGAGGAGGAAGATGAGGGGTAGGGTACAGGGAAGAGGTGGAGGTGAGAAGAGGAGAGCACCTGATAAGAGGAAGTCATTGACAGGAGTGGCAATTCCATGATGATCAGATATTGGAGAAGTGTCTAACTTGAGGCAGGAGGGGGGCTGAAGGGGACAATAGGGTAATAAAGTTGGAAGGAATGAGCACAGTGTGGTTAGTGTCTCGTGTTACAATGGTAGAGGATAAAATGGGTGAGGAGCACTATGTCTGCTGTGTGTGCACATAGAGTGCACTAGAAGAACACTTTAAGAGTGAAAAGGGATAGATAGGATAAAACAGAGCTGTAGATACCTTTTGTAGCAATGTGTTTTTAACATACATGGAAGGGATGGGTAAGAGGAGAGGAGAAGAGAGAGGAGTGGAAAGGAGAAAATTAGGGAGAAGGAGCATAGGAATAAAGAAATGTGTTGAAAGTGCAAGAGGATGAGAAGTATAGGTAACAGGATGAGGGAGGAGAGTGGCAAATTGTAGCGGGTTGGGAAGTGGGACACAAAGGGAAGAAGAATGGACAATCCACTGACGGCACACAACAATATATATGAAGTACCCCACATATTGGGTGAAATGAGGGTAGGAAAAAGATTAGCCATCGGAGGGAACTGAGGAGTAAGTGAAGACAGGAAGGCAGCTTATATCTATTTTATTGATTTATTCATATATTTATTTATTCATTGGAATTTGACACATTAGGAAGTACATGTTTTCGCACAACATCTCTTTTTCAAGTATTCCCAAGGAAACTATTACAACAGCAAGGTATTGTCTAACAATTCAAGACCACAAAAGTTACTGTAACAAGGCATATACTGTACAAACAGAGTAGCCTACTGGGATACAACACAGTGTCTCAAGTTACTTCATGACAAATGGGATTAACTGCCATTGAAACTGCCTTGTTCCTGCAGTAACTCTGCTGCAGAATACTGCAGTATTTGGTTGCATTCTGGCAGGCTTCACTCTATATACACCGACACAATAATGCGATAAAGCACAGATAATAAACACAACAATTTATTTATTTATTTGTATAATTGGGTTACAACTTTTGAGCCAGAGGCTCATTTCCAAAGGTACCTCATCACATTGAGGACAGACAGAACAATTTAGGTTACAGAATACAGGTCACTGACTTAGAGTTACACAGAATGATTTCATACATTATACAATTTAGTAGCAAATTCTAGTGATACAGCTGAGTACATGCTGGTTTCAACAGAGGCAGTATGCACAGAGGGAGAAGTGGGGGTGAGGTGGAGTGCCGCCCAGTGGGCGTTGTTGGCGTAGAGAGATTGAGGCACCACTTAGAGACAGGAGCAGCTGTGAGTGTTAAACAGTAGGCTCCTGAAGGGCGGTTTTGAAGTTGGAGATTGTGGGGACATTGGTGACGGAGCAGGGAGAGAGTTAAACCAGGACGGGCTCTGTAGCAGAAGGACCTCTGACCATGGGTGGTCCTGGATTTGGAGACCAGTAGATTGGTCTTGTTGGAGGTTCAGGTTGCGTATAGTGGGTGAGGTATGGTAGATGGAGGCTGTCACCCCAGGAGGGAGAGCCCGAGTAGAGTTTTTTAGTGAGGCGTCAGGTTTGGTAGCTGAGCCGCTCATCTAGGTTAAGGAGTTTTGCCTCATCATAGAGTTGACATGTATGTGTGTGTGAGCCTAGGGGCACCAGTAATCAGTCTGCAGGCCTTGTTTAGGGTGAGGCAAATTTTTGATGGCAGTAGTGTCAGCAGCACCATAAACTGACAGGCCATAGTCTACAAGGGACAGTACTGAAGACGTAACAGCAAGTCGGAGATCATCAGGTGGGAGGCAATTCTTATAGTGGTAGAGGATACCAAGCCATGTGTTAGTGGTGGATGCAAGGGCATTAATGCGGGTGTGGAAGGTGAGGGCTGAATCAAGGTAACCCCAAGGTATTTTAGGAGCAGACTTGTTCAAGCGGTTGTTTGGTACTAGGGAGGATAGCTAGTGGGTAGTTGCAGGCTTTGTTTTGGGGATGGGCAAGAGCATTGTCTTGTTTTTTTAGATGAATGATGAGTCTGTGCTCCTTAAAACAGACTTTGGCATCATTGTACAATAATGTTGTAGAGAGTCCTGGAGAGAGATGGGATTGCAGTGGGTGGTAAAATGACAGCATCGCCTGCATACATAAGAATTTTGCCAGAGCATGCACTGGGCATGGTGTTTAGATAGAGTGTAAGGAGTAGGGGCCCAGGATGGAGCTCTGGGTTACCCTGAGTGGATGGGATGAATTTCCAGAGAGTGTCCCATTGATTTTGACACACTGGGAACAAGCGGATAGATAGCTAGAGCACCATGCGAGGGGCCAGCAGAGAAACCAGTGTGGCAGAGGGCATCCAGCAAAAGAGGGTAATAGACAGTGTAGAAGGCCTTTGAGAGGTCAACAAACACTGCACCAGCTAGGGAACTGGTGTCCAGGGAGGAATGTAGAAAGTTGAAGAACTCAACTAGTGCAGTGCCGTACTGTGATCAGCACGGCAGCGATGATGCTCTGGGCATTAGATATTATGCTTAGTTAGATATTCAGTGATTTGAATGACCACCACTTTTCTAGGGCTTTGGAGGGGGGATGGAGATTGATCAGTAATTGCCAGCGGAGGACCTGTCACCCCTTTATGAATGGGTGTGACTATGGCAGTTTTCCATGCAGTGGGGAATTTCCCAGGCAGAGTGATTGGTTAAGTAGGCTGGTGAGTTGGGTAAAGACTTCATCCAGCACCAGCCAGAGAATACTGGGGTCCAGGGAGTCACAGCAGGACTGTTGCTATTTAATGCTTTAATTAGGAGATGTCTGGCTTCCTGGGCAGATACCTTCCTAGGTGAAAGCTGGGGTGCTGGAGGACAGGGGAGGTAGTCTGGGGGTTGGGTCAATAAGCATCAGTGGTTTAGAGATGTGGTCAATAGAGATGCTGTGATGTTTTACAGTGCTGGTAAAATTGATGCAATATTGGGAAACCTTATACTTCACAAAGCTTTACAAAAACCTGATTTTTCAACAATTTATCGCTGTGAAGTGTTTTTAAACAAACAAAAAACTTTTATTAACAAGTCCTAATCCATTCATTCCTTTTTCTGCTCATCCTACCAGCCAGAGCAGTATATTATAATTATACTTCCTACACCACCACCCTCTGCAATGAAAATCTCCTTCCTTCCCTCTTCTGGTAAAGTTCACCGCTTTATAGTTTTAAATCATCAGATACCCTTCAACCCACCAGTATGCAAAAAAAATAAAATCCCCCACTTCCCACTCAACCTGACCCTGATCTTCAAGTGAATTTCTTCCACCCAACCATCTCTGGCCACAACCCCAGCACCCCCAAAGATCTATTTTCTGTACCTGTGAAAGAAACATAACATGTCCTGTATTGCAGAGGCATCATCTCTGTTCTGTAGTATTGAAATGAGTGGATTACATTTTGCCCATAGTAAAACTTGACTGGCTGAGGCCTGCTCATGCAAATAGCAATTAGGTTGTTATTTTTAAAAAGAGGAAGATGAGCAGTGATTCAGTCTGAAAGAAGAAAAAACAGAAATTTAAATATGAGACGTGTTACTAATTTTAAAATGCTTGTAAAACCATGCAGTAGAAAATGCTGAGTTTGTAAAAATAATTTAATTGTAATGGTAAAATTGCTAGGGTTTTCGATAAAACAATTAAGGGCTGTATGGATCTGTCTCTGATTTGTACATAGGGCAAAAGTAGTATCAGAATATTGCTAAAACATAGTTTCCTAATATACTGATCTAGAATATAAAGGACAGTATTTCTGGTCACCAAAAATATTGATTGTCTGAGTTAGAGGTGTTTCGTGATCTTTCATGGACACTTATGAACCCTTATATTTATGAACGTTCAAGAAAACAGGTGTGCCATTTAATGTCCATGAACAGTTCTTGAACATTCATGAATA
This sequence comes from Neoceratodus forsteri, assembly GCA_016271365.2. Taxonomy (NCBI): domain Eukaryota; kingdom Metazoa; phylum Chordata; order Ceratodontiformes; family Ceratodontidae; genus Neoceratodus; species Neoceratodus forsteri. The sequence goes on from CM057451.1 coordinate 426,446,267, forward strand.
AATTAATGCATGTTTGATGGATGTTCATGACCTGAATTCATGAAGTATTTATTAACATTCATGAATTGTTCATTGTTGTTTTAGTGGGGTATCCATTCATGTATGCAGTAAATGTTCTCTCAGCAGTGAAATCTTCATTACACTGTTTGCTAAATTTGGGAATGTCTTTTCAGTGTGACTTAAAGTGAGTGCAGGTATTGCCATAGTGTCTGTGTTTCTAGTCATATTTAGCTGTACTGGAAATTAAGATTTCACTGTAAGATATTTAATTTTATAAATTTACACCTTGACCCAGTGCCTGAGAACAGGATTTATGTTGTGCTGTAGTCAAAGCATTCAAAAGGTTTTGGCCACTTGCCCTTTCAAATAATGTGTCCAATGTCCAATAATGAATAATTCCATGAATTTCGACTAATGTTATGTGACAAATTTGTCATTGCATGCGTGGCCTTCTTTTGCTCCACCAGTCAGTCCACCATAATACACCAGCCTCCATTGAGTTGTGATGTCCAGTACAAGGGTGAGCTGAGGGATTTTTTGTTCTTTCTGGAACTTCTGCAGAATGGCTATTTCTCTAACAACCCTATGGAAGTAGCCTGACGTTCTTCATGAGTTTGCAATAAGTTTAGCGATCCTTTAGGTTTTGTATAATTGGTGGAGAATTAAATTTAATGCATGTGCATAGTAGTGGCCTTTCACTTGCTTATCCCTGTCATTATCATCACTGAAAAGCTTTTACCATGTTAAACCCATTATCTGCCAATCGCCGCTCCTATTCATAATCCATTTGCAAGTACTGTATCCATTAATCCCAGAAAACATACAATAGCAATATTCAAAGTCCAGAGAAACCATCAAGCGTATTTCTTTCTGTTAAAACAGATAGAGAACCCATGAAGAACTAGTGATACCCTTGACTGAGTTTATGTTACCTATACCCCAAACACACACACACACGCATACACACACACACACACACACACACACACACACACACACACACACACACACATTAGCAGGTGCCAAGGGGAGTTGGTTTTAAGAACTTACACTTGCACTGCTTGCATAGGCTGTTAGTTCACCCTTAGGGAGGGTGCTCTTGAGGCACACCTTAAGTGATCAGGAAGAAGAACTAGTGAGAAGACTGAAATACAGAAAGAATGCTAACTGCAACACAGTGACTATACTGAATGAGCATTTGGCTGTATGTAGGCATTATATTTTCTTTTAGTTCAAGTAAAGCCTGGGAACTGGAAGAGGGTGGAGGTGGTCCCACTTCTCAAAAGTGGGAATAGGGAGGAGGCTGGAAACTACAGATTTGGAAGCCTGACCTTAGCGGTGGGCAAAGTTAAGGAAATACTATTAAAAGAAAGGATTGAGGAATACCTTATGACAAGTGGATTACAGGATCTGAGGCAACATGGGTTCACAAGGGGAGATTTTGCCAAACAATCCTGATTGAGTTTTTGACTGGGTTACCAGGGAGGAGGATCAGGAGGAGAGGTGTATATGACCTACCTGGATTTCAATAAGGCCTTCAACATCATTCCACACAGAAGACTGGTAAACAAACTGGGCAGCCTGGGAGTGGGTCCAAAGGTAGTAAATGGGTTCAAATTTGGCTAAGTAACAGGACTCAGCGGGTGGTGGTAAATGGGGTTCACTCTGAAAAAGGCACGTAAACAACTGGTTGCAAAAGCGGTCAGTACTGGAACCGTTCCTCTTCAATGTCTTTATTAGTGACATCACAGAGGGGCTGGAAGGGATAATATGCCTGTTCGGGATGACACAAAATCTGTAACACAGTGGATACACTGGGGGTGAGGAAGATCTGAAAAACTTGGAAGATTGGTCAAGGTTTTGGCAACTAGGCTTCAATGACAAAAGTGCAAAATTATGTACATGGAGCCAGAAACCCAAGAGCATAGTATCATTTGGGGTGGGGTGTTAACAACCACAAGACAGGAAAGGGACCTGGTGCCGAGTGCCATCATATCTGGTGACCTGAAGGAAGAAATGCAGTGTGATAAGGCTGTGGGAAAGGATAGTTGAATTCTGGAGTGCATAGGGAGGGTATCACCAGCAGAAAAAAGGGAGGTAGTGTTATCCCTGTACAGATCAATGGTGAGGCCCCATCTGGAGTATTGTATCCAGTAGTGGAGACCCCATCTCAGGAAAGACATAGATCAAGTGGAGGCATTACAGAGAAGGGCAACCAAAATGGTGCATGGCCTGCATCAGAAGCCCTATAAGAAAAGACTCAAGGAATTAAATATGCACACTGTAGAGGAAAGGAGGGAAAGAGAAGTCAAGATAGAAACATTCAAGTACTTTAAAGGTATCCATAAGATACAAGAAGGTGTCATTTTGCACAGAAAGAGATGCTTAGGACAAGGGGCATGATATGAAGCTGGAATAGGGAGACTTAGAGGGATATGAGGAAATACTTCTTCATGGAAAGGGTGGTGGATGTCTGGAACAGCCTCTCAGCAGAGGTGGTGAGTACTGAAATGGTAGCAGGATTCAAACATGCATGGGATAGACACAGGTGGACCTTAGTAACAGGGCTGGGGGTAAGGCCGAGAGATCAGGCAGGGTCTACGGTAGCACAGTATGTAGAGACTTTAGAGCAGAACTAGGTGGGTCAAGAGGTCCTTTTTGCTGACAGCTTCTATGTTTCTGTGTTAAAGATAACTATTTTGTCATTTAAGTTGTGTATGTACTGCATTTCCTGTCTGTGAATGTTCTGCTAAGAAAATACTCTGTCCACTGCTCTGCCACAAAACTGCCTGATCCACTGCTTAGTCAAATACCCTGACAAACAAATCCTTGATGTTTCATGCTGGCACCTGACACTTCATCAGGGTGGCACTGCCTACAAGGTGATCAGTTTATACCAGAGGTATTTGTGGTACTATAAGTGCAAATATATTATCCCGAAAGTGAAAACAAAGATTTACTACATTCTAGATAATGCTGCATAACGTCATAATCAGATGCAGAAAAAATATATTTTATACCGTAGTTGTTAGCACAAAGATAATAACAGCACTGAACTCTGATCCTACTCATACATGTTCTTGTAGAATGATTACAATTGCATCAAATGAGGATTCTTGGAGTCAGAGACTGACACCAATAAATATTAATGTGTGAATTAAAATTTTGCAACTGGATTTCTTACAAAAGTCCTGGGACTTTACTTTCATGAAAGTCTGAAATGCACTTTGGCAACTTTTGTAAAATTCTGGCAGGCCACACAATGATTTTACGTATTAAGAATTAGTTTATTAAATTGCAATTCATAATTGGTGAAACTGTGCTGTTACCTAATGGATTCTAGCATTTTTTGTAATTGTTTAACCAGGAGTGGCACACTAAGCTGAAAGCTTGTTACAGGTGCAACCTGGTAGCACAGAGAAGTTGAGTGACTTGCTCAGGGTCACACACTATGCAAGTGGGGCTGTGGATTCAAACCCAGGTCTCCAGATTTACAGCTGAGAGCCTTAAACCACTCGCTGTACTGCCTCAATTTTATTTATCAAACTGGAATTTAGAATTCCATTGTTCTGAATGCTATCTGTTTAACTGATCTATTAATAGTAAATGACAGAGTGTAAGAACTGGATAACTGTGTCTGTGACTTGAATATTGGGACTACACTGGTGCAACTGTAGTTCACAATGGTCCTCCTTCCTGCCTCGGTGGTCTGGCATCATTCCATTCAGTCAAACTCAGTTGTCTAGCTCCCTGCCCTAACTTCAAGCTTCTGGCCACAAGATGCCTCCTCCCAACACTTGTTCCTCTCTCTGTTTCAATCTTAACAAGAATGAAGTGTTCTCAGATGTGGAGCCCCTGCCTGTACAGCTCTTAATCAGGAGTCAGCTAAATGCTTTCAGGAATTCAGTGGTTCCCCCTCCCTATACTGCCTTCAACATGAGAAGTCAAACACTCCCTGGTATCCAATGGCCCCTTCCTCCACTGCCTAAACCCTGGAGATAGCAAAGCATTCCCATATATACAATAAATCCCCACCCTGCCCTGCCACCCATACTGTGTTTTAGTGAAGTACACACACCAGTATCTTATGGTCCACCTTCCTTGCACTGCCCTACCATTTCATAGTCTAGCACTCCCTTAACATTCTTTTCTTTACATTACTTTAAGATCTTATGTGTACCTACTGTAATCTTATTGTTACCATTAAATGTTATTTGGACCTGTACCCTTGTCTCATCTTTGTTGTACTGCTTTCAAACTGCTTGTTGATATGTACTCCACTCAGTATCCTCTCGGGTCATGCCTGAAAATAAGCATTGCTATGCTGAGTGCACCTACCCAGTTACCAAAAGCTAAACAAAATAAATAAAATGTTAATAGATGCGATAGAGAGTCCACTTTGACAGTTGCAAGAGCAGTGCCACACACTGTCTTTGGACATAAAATTACAAACCTGAAGATGAGCAGTTCTTTTAGCATAAGAATGCAAGGGAGATCACCCACAACCACAAGAACAGTTTCAATGGCAGTATTAAATACAGCATTATTGATCAAGAAGATGAATAAAAATTTTGCCACACTGACTACTGTCATCCAGCCAGCAATACCACCTCCAGCTGAACCTTCAGCAGCACCACAGAAACACTAAATGCAGAAATTAGGAAAAGAACATTTTGCTGGCAAGATGGTGGCATCTGTGGTAGAGCCTAGTTCAGAAAGCATATCCAGACCAGGAGAAGATATAAAATTTGGCAAGTAGAACTTTATTATTATTAATAACAATAAAATAAAGACAAATATAAAGGTGTTCATAGTACTACGGCCTCACCCTCATGGAGGGAATTCCAGTGGCAGGTTGTAGTCAAATATTTTCATATGTCAGATATAGTTAAACATTATGGGTGTTTTGCTCAGATTTGTGTTGGAGGGGATGCGGATGGTTGGCAACAAAACACATATATTTTGGGAATGCCTTCATATTCAGAGGTATTGGAAGAAGGTTGCTGCACATGTTAGAACTAAATATACCATTTCTTTTCAGGTTTGTGTCCTGGGATTACCTTCACTGACCGTGAAAGGAAAAGTGTGAGATATTAATTTTATATCTTGGTAGCTACTGCCCTTAAAACCCTCTCACAGTTATGGCTTAATCCAGCAATACCCTGGAGGACAAATGGCTATGCAACTGTCATGCAAGTTTATCTATGAGTGGGTAACCATTCTATTTAGGCTGCAAAGAGAGCATTTTCACAGTAGATGGCTAGCTGTATTTCATTTTCTTGCAGAAAACGAGGGCTTCATGTGCTGGAGATCTTGGCTCATTCACCTACTGTAGTTATACATAACTAATTTTGTGATCTAGTTGTACACTGTGATATGACTTAATTTTTCTTTCTTTAGTCTATCACAATATCTAGACTGTCAGTATACATATTTTGATTCCTGTCCTGGTGCATACATAGTTTTCTTGTTAATTGTGGGATTGTATTGTTTGTTATGAACTATCAATAAAGTGTAATTTCAAAAAGAAAATATAATTATAATGGATGGCACTTCATACAAGCAGTACAAACAAAGAAAATCCTGCATCTAAGAATCTCTGTCTCTGAATTTAAATCTCAATCCTCGATCTCTTTCAACAAAACATTACTCTTTATATAAGATGTATTTTTCTGGCAGTTTAAACTCTTCATCCTCCTCTTCTAAGCAACATCTCCTGTTTTCCACAAACCGTCTCAAATTTTTGTCAATTTCCTTCCTGTGGTCAACCAGAAGAGTACATCTAGTCTTAACAGGAGCAGCAAAATAGAACATTCTTTCTCAGAGCTGATCTCCTGATGACAGTTCTGTAAACAAGTTTGTGAAGGTCAAAATACATCTCAAGGTTGACCCCATGTATTACAGATCATTAATCTTTCTAATACACCCTAATAGCTTTCTTTATATGTTCACATTCTGTATATTTGTTAACCAAAGAAAAACAAGGAGAAAGGAAGAATAGAAATAGCAAGTGAAGGAAGGGAAATAACGGGAAATTGTAGGACCATCCGAGTGGGCCTAATTACACAAGAAAATTTGATTGCATAATCAGATAGGCAAGAGAAAGACTAGTGGCAGAATAGGAGAGGACAAAATACTTAGATCACTGCTTTTAACTCCCTCTGCATAATAAATGGGACAGGGTCTTACTCAACTCTGTCACAGTGTCCACTTGTAAACAATTATTGTTTGGCTCTTTTAAAAGCTGATATTGTTGACTGTTTTGCTGACTTTTTACTTTACAGCAGGATCCAAGTGTTTTCTTGTTTTGTTGTGACAGCTGGGGAATGTGGGAAGAAGGTGTCACTAGACACGAGGGAGATATTTTATTCAATGATGTTTGTGCATTAGGTTCTGGGAGGACACAAGAGTTATCATATAACAATAGGTTGAGAAAGTAGTGAATTCTCATACTCCATTTTTGGTTCATATTGGCACCATATACTGTATGCCTGTTGGAGGGAGGGGTTGCCTGTAACCTTGGTCTTCCTCGATCTCCTTGCTTTTACCTAGGCAAGTTAGACAGGCATGACCCAGGAAACATCCCATATCTAGGGGTATATCATGGTGGCCTGGAGTTCCCTTATAATCCTTGTTGCTTTGTTACACATTCCTGGATGAAGTGATCAAGAGACCAGTGTCTGCTGCATGGTCACTCACTGACACGTCCCCACCCTACAGCAAATGAAGAAATGCATACATAGTTTAATGAAAAGCCATGTGTCTCAGGGCTCACTGTCAGTTTCCTGCAGGTCATCTCCCCATGGAGCTTTAAAGGGCAGTCATACTGATAAGCCCCATGTTGAGTTACTTTTTTGCACTGGAGATGAATCTCTTACTCCTACCTTGTCTTTAAAGTTTTCCTTTCATGGAAGTCTCACCTGCCATCTTTGGGGTCTTTTATTTGCATGATCACAGTAGTGGATTCACCATCACCAAAGTCTCCTGATGCTCTTTGAGGAATCTACCAGAAACCAGACAGCTATCAGGAAATATCTCTTGAGGGAAAACCTACTGGGGTTCCCACACTCTCATGGTGGCTCCTACATACTTCCTACATTAACAGAAATCTCCCATAAATATGCTTGCAGACCCCTATCCCAGGATCAGTGTGGCATGCCCTGACTCCCTCCTGACAATTGAATAGGTGTTCAGCTTGCCAAGTCTCTGCAATTTGTGTGAGGCATAAGTGACTCTGGCTAAAAGAGGCATGAAGGCATCTAACTACACTCTATTCTATCCTTAGCTCCTTCTACTGAAGCTATCCCTATAAGTCCAAAACCAGACTGTCAGCTCTGAGCAGGGCATCCACTAGTGAACAACCTCCACCCCTTACTCTTAGGAGGAGGGGTTGCATATGCAACACTGTGTTCATTGTTAAAGCAAGGGTTTGAAAACATTTAATAGCACTTTGTGAGCAGCCTTTTAAAGCTTCCAAAACTGTTTAAATATACCAGTGTGCACTGGGCAGCATAACATGCCAGAACAGCCCTCATTTCAGTGTGTGCCTGGAACTAGACTGCATGTCATTCACCCTAACAGCCAAACACCATGCTTTATGTGCCTCAGAAGCTGGCACTAAACATGGTATTAATTGACTGGTGGAAAAGGCTAGCTAGCATGGGACTAAACCTGTTAGGTGGAGCTGTTTGATTATACTGGCATTCATGGTGAGTGGATTTTAACAAGAAAAAATCAAACAAGCAAATACAGAAGAAAGAACTAAAAAATTACAAATAACCACACAGCTGCAACATGATGTCTCTATAGTAACACCTGCAATAATTAAAAGTCAGCAAGTGGTTTCATTTCAAGAAAATGAAGTGCCTTTTTCTGCTCACAAAATGTGAAGTTGGTTGAAAAGATGGAGCCTGTACAGTACATCCCGCAATCAAACCTAGGCCAGAAAAAATGTACGCAGCAGGGGAGTGCATTCAAAGAAGAGGATGCTGTGGTGATGAAGTCTACAACATTCAGTTTCGGTTCCTAGACCAGGTGCTCCCACCCCAGGACCTGCTCTCAGATGGCATTCTCTCGCTAAAGGTCAGCACTTCTTGCCCAGATGGTGACCGTGCTCTACCTCCTCTCCTGAAGCAGGAGGCCCTTGACCAGCACTGCCACTGCCAGGACCTGCTCTCAGATGGCATTCTTCCACTAGGGTTGGCTTTCCCTGCCCAGATGCCGACCATGCCCTAACTCCTCCTGAAGCAGGAGACCCTGACCAGGCACCTCACCACCATGACCCGCTCTCAGACAGAATTCTCTCACTAAGGGTCAGCACTTCCTTCCCTAGATGCTGACCATGCTCTGCATTCTCATCTGAAGCAGAAGGTCCTGATTGGGTGCTCCCACCACCAGGACCCACTCTCAGATGGCATTCTCCTGCTAAGGTGGGCGCTTTCTGCCCCAGATGCGACTGCGTTCTCGCCTCCTCTACTGAAACAGGAGGTCCCTGACCAGGCACTCCCACCACTAAAACCCACTCTAAGATGGCATTCTCCACTAAGGATCGATGCTTCCTGCCCCAGATACCGACCGCACTCTGCCTTCTCTCCTGAAGCAGGAGGACCCTGACTAGCCACTCCACCACCAGGACCCACTTTCAGACAGCATTCTCCTGCTAAGAGTAGCGCTTCCTGCCCCAGATGCCGACCATGCTCTGCCTCCTCTCATGAAGCAGGAGGACCCTGACTGGGCCCTTCCACTGCCAGGACCTCTCAGACAGCATTCTCCCCACTAATGGTCAGTGCTTCCTTCCCCAGATGCCAACCACACTCTGCCTCCTCTCCTGAAACTGGAGGCCTCTGACCAGGTGCTCCCACTGCCAAGACCTGCTCTCAGACAGCATTCTCCTGCTAAGGGTAGGAGCTTCCTGACCCAGATGCCAACCGTGCTCTGCCTCCTCTGATGAAGGAATGGGATTGGCTTATTCCTCTCAACCTTAGCTCGCCATTGGCCAGAAGCTCCAGCTCCCTTTCTCCTGGCTTCTGCTTGCACCTCTTAGCTGCAAACTCATATTTACAGCATTAACTTTTCACTGTGCTAGATTTAGATCATTCTGTTAGAAATTAATTCCAAGAGTTTGCCTGTTTTGCTACATATTGTACTGTGCTAGTAAGCTAGGAGGAGCAGCGCTCCATCTAAGAAAAAGTTACAGACTGCTAATTTTGTACACTCTGTGCTAGTGCTGCTAAGAGGTGTACCAACTGTTTTAGGCTGATTTTCTTCTCCTCTGCAATTGCTTTTCTGTCTCTGCCATTTTGATACCCCCCACTTGCCTCACTCTCCCTACTGTCCATCTCATCCTCTCAACCCCTCTTTCCAACACTGCTCAGTGCTCTCTCACCAATTTAGCTAATCCCTCTTATGATCTTCCTGTCTCCTTCCCCTGTCTGCTTCTGCCTACCAATTCCTCTGTATTAAAATCTGTTTTCTCTTCCTTTCCCACTTCCAGTAAGAGGCCCGTGACAGGGCACTCCCACCATCTGGGCCCACTCTCGGATGGCATTCTCCCACTAAGGGTCAGCTCTTCCTGTCCAGATGCTGACCACATTCTGCCTCCTCTTCTGAAGCAGGAGGACCCTGACTGGGTGCTTCCACTGCCAGGACCTGCTCTTGGATTGCATTCTGCTGCTAGGGTCAGAGCTCCTTCCCCAGATGCCGACTATGCTCTGCTTACTCTTCTGAAGGGACAGTATTGACTCCTTCCTCTGACATTTGCTCACCATTGGCCAGAGCTCCAGCTCCCTTTCTTCTGGCTTCTGCTTGCACCTCTTAGCTGCAAACTCATATTTACAGTGTTAACTTTTCACTGTGCTAGATTTAAACCATTCTGTTAGAAATGAATTCCAGGAATTTGTCTGTTTTGCTACATATTGTACTGTGCTAGTAAGCTAGGAGGAGCAGTGCTCCATGTGAAAAAGTTTCAGACTGCTAATTTTGCACATCTGTGCTAGAGCTGCTGTTAGAGGAGCACCAACTGTTTTAGGCTTGATTTTTCTCCTGCACACTCACCCCCACACCGACACTCTTTTAAATACACTTTCTTCACCTCAGTTCCTTCCCTCAGTTCCCTTTCTTCCTCTTCCAAGCTGCCAGGCTTGAGGTAAAATCTGAAACAACTGCTCTGGCAAAAAAAAAAAAAATCCCATAAAGTTCTTTTAAATCATTTATTTGTCTCTTTGGCCCTGTCTCAACGTTTTGCCACCTAGTGGCTTACTCTGGGGAGCTGTTAAAATATTTAAACAATGTGTAAGTGTCCTTATTACAAAATGGTTTAAGCATATAATATGAAGTCTTTAAAAATGTTCATGTATCATTGGCCTATACACAAAACCGGACTAAACTGAAAATAGAACAAAAATAAAATAACAAATCTCTGTGATATTACATATATAGAGAGGTGCAAATGCCTAGCAAAAGTGAATTTGTGCCCCAAAGGCTACCTGCTTCCACTGCTTAGAATACATCTTTGTGCTGCCACTGAGTTTCTGTAACAATTATCTCACATCTACAACAAACATTAAAGAACAGCGATCTTTCAGATCACAAAAATCATAAATGAAAATGTTAGAATCATGTCATAACAACATAATGAAGTACCTCCACATAAATTTCATATAGGCACTATTGCTTTAAAAATCCAAATTCTCCATGCTTTGAAAAAGAAAAGGACAGAAATATAAATCTGATGATAATAAAATGCCAAAGAAAGAAAGAAACAAACTACTTATAAAGAATTCTGTCATGTACACTCTATCCTACAAGGCCTAACATTAACGTTAATACTAAGTGTATGAAGTGCTAATATGAACATCTGAAATTCAAAATGTCACCTGTCCCTGCATGTGTAAAGATTACACTAAAAATAAATCCTTAACAAAATGTTCAATTTCAAAGCCCTGTTTCAATTCAGGCATTATCTGTCCTGTGTAAAAGGACACCGTGTTCTTTACTACTTATGCTACATAAATACACCCAAAAGGTTACCAAGCATCTAAAATGTGTCCTGTTAGACACTGCTGTTCCTTTTTAGAGCTCTCGCCTTGTGTTTAATTTGGAAGTTATCACAAACCACCTAAAATAAAGATAAGTGTTCTAACGTAAAACACATAGCCTGAATAATAGTAACGCTGTTATCTCATCTGTACTGGTGATAAAGTAAGCTGAGTAAATGACTTACTGAGTACAGAATGTTTCCAGGCTTGTAGGTCTGTCATTGGTACACTCATTTACCTAAACATAGAATCTTCAATTCCTTCTCACTCCTACAAGTTGCCAGGCTCCTAGGTATATTATTTGCACATTCAAGTCTCCCAGGTTAATAAATCCCTCAAGCACTTCATCATGTTCTTCCTCTTCCTCACATGCTTCCCTCTAATCACCCATAAATTTGTCCCCCACCTCACTACCTTCCATCCCACACTTTCCTCCCTCTGCCTCCTTATTCCTCCTCCCAATTATCCCATCCTCCTATCAACCCCGTCTACTTCCCTTGCATTCTCCTTCACCCATCCTCCATGCTACTGGTTCCCACCTAGAAACCTTGCAAGGCCTTACAGCGCACCTCAGTCGCTCAAGTGACAAGTCCTCATTAACCTCCTGCAGGCCACCCCTCCACTAAAAACAGCTAATAACCCTCACGAGACTACTCATATCACTACTGCTACTAACCAGAAGTGACATCGAACCTAACCTTGGCCCCACCCTCACTACTACTTCTGATCTACTTAGAGGACTAAGGATAGTCCATCTAAATATGAGAAGTTTGCTCCCCAAAACTGATCTTTTGTAGCCACTCATGTCCAACCTCAAACCTTCTGTCCTGATCATCACTGATTCTTGGCTTAGTTCTAAAATTCACAATACAAACTAGTGGCTTTAGAGCATATGTGAAGGAGCCATCAAGTGAAAAAACACAACAAAAGCAAAACAAGAAAACGGCTACTCTTCGGGGTTTCAGTGGACAAAAGACTCTGATTGGATACTATTATTGGAAAAGTAAAAACTTTAACACACACTATTCACAAACAGGTACACAGCAAACCGTTAAATAATAGTTAGTAGCACCCTCTGGCATCAACATTTCACAACAACCAACACTTTCTCAAGTCATCTTGAGAAAGCGGAAGGCAAGTCGTGAAATATTGATGCCAGGAGAGCTACTATTATTACATGGTTTGCTGTGCACTCGTTTATGAAATAGCCATTATTAAAGTTTTTACTTTTCCAATAATCGTATCCAATCAAAGTTTTTTCCACTGAAACCCGGAAGAGTAGCCGCTTTGTTTGTTCTTTAGTTCAAAATCCCTGACACTGTCATCGCTATCCAGGGTACTACATCATCCAGCAGGAACGTAATCCTGGGGGAGGCATCATGTATAGATCTACCTCACTCAAACTCTCTGTCTGCCTATCCATGTCTCTCCTTCTGCCTATGAACTGTTGGTAATTAAAATATCCTCCCTTGCTCCCTTCTCATCTTTGTGTGTGGTGTCTACTGCTGCCTACCTTCCTTCTCCTCCCTTCCTCTATTACTGACCTCCTCCTTCCTCGCTATCCTTGTCACCCTGGTGAACTGTACATCTTAGGGATTTCAACATTAATTGGCTGGGCAGTATGCAGTCCTCAGTCTGCAATCATGTTTCATCCCTTAACCTAAAACAACTGATCAAAGACCCAGTGCACCTAAACCACAAAACAGGAAACTTACCCTAATTGATTGGGTACTGACATCTCACCCCATCATGTTATAAAGTCCGTGTACTCCCTGATACACATAGCGATCATCATATGATCTACTGACTGTGAAAATCTACTGAGTAAATCCCCACCCCCAGTCATTCTCAAATTTCACTCCTTCCACTCTCTCAACCTGTCCTTCCTTCTTAGCGACCTAGCCAGCACCAACTGGTCTCCCATTACCTCTGCATCTTCAGTGGAGGCAGTTATAAGCTACTTCGCTCACAGTTCTTAAATGTCTGGAACCACCATGCTCCACTTAGAAATGCTAGGGTCCATGGTAAACTCCTCCTTGGGTCTCTGTCGAACATAGCACATCAACGTGCAGAGATCAGGCTTGGGTGGCATTTAAAGCTACTGGTACCCACAACATCTGCAGCTATATTGCTCACTCCATGATGCTTGCACCAGAGGTGGTAGCTGTGAATTCTGCTTTGAACTCCACGAAAATTCAGAAATTTTGCAGAATTTTCTGAACTTCTGCCATTGGTGAGATCGGAATCTTCGAATGTGGTTAACAGATTTTCACCCTGTTCTGTGCAATTATTTAGCTGAACTCAAAATAATGCACATGAACCTCGCGAATAACAGTTCTAAGGAATTTTGCTACAGTTTAATTAATTATTCTGCAATACATGTAATTATTCTGCAGTTCGGTTATCAGTTCTGCAGATTTTTCTCCGCAGTTTAATAGAATAATCTGCAATTTATACATTTATTCCACTTTTCTAAGTCAAATTTCTGCAAAGTTGCTAATTTAATTTCCACACTTTTGTGGAAGTGAAATTCCTCCTTGCATGAAATTCCACCGGCAGGTTTTATTTTGCACACCTCTGCTTGCGCCAGAACCACCCATCTTGCCAAAGTGGAGTACTTTAATGCTTTTTCTATGAGAACATTAACAATTCATCCAAGTTCTGGAAGGTTATTCATGCCTTATTCTCCCTCCTGCCCAAATCCCTCTGTATTAAAAGAAGGAACTCATATAGTAGATGATCCACCCTCCATGGCAGCTGAGTTTAATACATTTTTCATGACCTGTGCCTCATCCTTCCTTGCCTCTCTCCCCCAATACCTCTGCACCCTCCTAGTGCACCCAGTCACCCCACATCACAATTCTCTTTTAAGCCTGTCTTCCCTGATGATACCTACCGTATTGCCGCTGAACCCAAATAAAGGCAAAAGTCCTAACAGACCGACACTAACAAGCTACACCTTTCAGCCTGCACTATGTATGGATCAGGATGCATCACCTCTGCCATCTTTGTTGACTTTGCAAAGCCTTCAACATTGTCACCCTCTCTCCTCCACAGCAAGCTGACTACTGCTGGCCTTTCTGAATCAGCCACCAGCTGGTTCCATTCCTACCTCACAGGCCGATCACAGTCTGTCCAGAATCAACAACTCCATCTCCCTCCCAAACAACACCGGTGTCCCTCAAGGATCCGTTACTTGGACCAATTCTCTTTTTTGGTCTTCCTGAATGACCTACCTGATGCCTGCATCTGTCAATATCCACATATGCGTGGACAATACCGTGTTATTCTACTCTGGCAGTTCCCCTCTGGGGTGACTGCCAGCCTTCAATGGACTTCAACAACATCCAGCACTGGTTCATTGCCAACCATCATTGAATGTCAAAAACAGTATCCATGACCTTCAGCACTAGGCAAAACTTGCCAGGCTTGAGCCCACTCCACTTTCCACTCTCTCGATGGCTCTACTTTGGAAAATGTCTCTACTTCCAAATACTTTGGGCTTTGGCTTGACAAGAACCTTGACTTTGGAACACATGTTGAAGACATCCACAAAAGCTACTCCCAAGCTTAGAAACATAGAAACTGTCATCAGATAAGGACTGCTAGGCCCTTCCAGTCTGCCCTTAGGTCCTATACATTATATGTGGCCACTAACCCTATGTGATCGATGGCTTTTCATCACTCCCTCCCTTCTCAAGTTTCCCCTGTGACTGTCACAGGCATGCTTAAACCTCCACTGTGCTTGTCCCACCACCTCCTGTGGCAGACTATTCCAAGCATCGACTGCCCTTTCTGTGTAGAAAAATTTCCTCACATTACTTCTAATTTACCCCATTCAAATTTCATATTGTGCCCCTTGTTCTAGTACTTTTTACATTGGAAAGGTCCTCACCTGCACCTTGTTTATGCCCATGAGGTACTAGAAAGTTTCAATCATGTCCCTCCACTGTCTCCTTTGCTCCAGTGAGAAAATATTGAGGTCCCTAGTCTTTCCTCATATGTTTTGTGGTGCTAGTCCTGCACCATCTTTGCTGCCCTTCTGGATACTCTCCACCTCATATATGTCCTTGCACAGGTGTGACCTCCAAAACTGCACACAGTACTCCAGGTGAGGCCTTACCAATGTTTTATACAATGGCATCACCATCTCCGCCTCCTGCTAGTTATACCCTGGCTATGTACCCCAGCATGCCAATGACCTCCTTGCTGCCTTTGTGTACTGCTTTGATACTTTAAGGTTATCAGAGATGATAACCCCAGGACCCTTCCTCTTTGGTGACAGTCAGCTCCCCCAACCTGTAGGCTTTCCCCAGGGTTCCCTCTACTCAGGTGCATTATTTTGCACTTCTATGCAGTGAACCTCAGTTGCCACATCTCTGACCATCTTTCAAGCTTCTCCAGGTCCCTTTTATTTTCTGCACCCCTTCTGGAGTATCCACCCCATTGCAGATCTTGGTGTCATATGCAAACAGGCAGACCTTTCCTTCTAGCCCCTCTGCAATGTCACTAATGAAGACATTGAACATGACTGGCCCTAGTACTGATCTCTTTGGTACCACACTTATCACCCCTTCTTCACAGATTGTACCCCATTTACCACCGTCCTCTGTTTCCTGTCTATTAACCAGTTCCTAACCCAGTTCACCTTGTCTCCGATGCCCAGACTACCCATTTTGTTAATCAGCCATCTATGTGGGATGGTGTTGAAAGCTTTGCTGAAATCTAGGTGGCGATATCTACCACTCCTCCCTGATTTATTTCCTAGTCACTCAATCACAAAATCTATTAGATTCATTTGACATGACCTTCCTTCTGTGAATCTGTGCTACCTCAGATCCAGAGCACCGCTGGATTCCATATATTGCACAATCCTTTCTTTCAGCAGTGTCTCAGGATCTTTCCACCACTGAGATGAGGCTGACTGGCCTGTAGTTGCCCGTCTCCTTCTTACTGCCACTTTTGTGCAGTGGGACTATGTGTCCTCCTCCAGTCCTCTGGGAATAACACCTGTTTTGAGTGACTCTGTGAAAAGGGCTGCCAGAGGTGCTGCTAGTTCCCTTCATAGCTCCTTTATTATCTTGATTTGGATGCCATCTGGCCCCATGGCCTTATCCACCTTCAGTTTTTGAGTTCTTCCAGAACTCTCTGTACTAGTGAATGGACTGGTGTCCACTCCCCCATTACATCTGCAACCCAACTGTTGTCCTTGATTCCTCCCTTCCTTAGTAAATACTGAGCGAAGCATTTCTTCAGTATTTCTGCCTTATCCAGATTCCCTCCATACACTATCCTTCTTCCTTTGAGCCTCCAATCCCCGTCTTTTCTTCTTTCACTGATAGCACTATAAATGCCTTATCCTCTTTGTTTACAGACTGTGTTAAACCCTCTTCTGTCTGCTCCTTCACCCTCCTAACAACCTTCCCTGCTTCCTTAGACATTCAAAGTACACCTCCATGTCCTTCTCTCTTTGGCTCCCTTTCCTGAAACTCAGCCATTTAGCCTGACTTTGTCCCCCACCTCTTTGAAGAACTATAGTGGTTTCCTTCTTCTTTTCCCTTTGGCCACTATCCTAATGCATTGGTTTGTTATCTCTGCTATGGCTCTTTCAGTTTCTCCCATTGTTCTTCCACCACTCTATAGCCCTCCATTCTCTAGGACTGCTTGAATAGGTCTACCTATTTCAGTCACATCCCCCTCCTGAAACCTAATACTCTTGCCCTTGTGTGGCTTAGCTGAGTCCATGTCTCCATGCTGAACCAAACCATGTGATGGTCACTGGATTAACTCCCATTCCACCTGTATTTCTTCAACTCTGTTCACATTGGTCCATACCAGGTCCAGAACGGACTTGTCCCTGGTTGGCTTATGCACCAGTTGCCTGGGTCCAACCCCTGCAGGGCTTCTAGGATGGCTGTGCTTCTGGCTGAAGCAGCCACCGGGTGGCCCAATCCACATCCAACATATTGAAATCCGCAGAGTGAGGATTTCACCTTAGCTGCCATGTCGGTATGTTCTCCACTAGTTCCATGTTTACTTCCTCCCTCTGTCCGGAGGTTTATAGTTCACCCTGTGCATATTGGTGTTCCATTCCCTGACTCCAGGGTGACCCACATTACCTCAGCCTCTGCCTGTCTTCTCTGAACGTCTGTAACCTTTATACCTTCTCTGATGTACAAGGCCACTTCCCACCTTTTTACCCTCCCTGTCCCTCCTGAACAGTGTATAGCCTGGTACACTGACTTCCTAGTCATGATTAGCAGAGTGCCACATCTCTGTTATTGCTGCTATGTCAAGGTCTGCATCTGACAACAAGGCCTCCAGGGCTGGAACCTCATTTCCTAGTCTATGGGCATTCATTTGCATGATCTTCCATGTTTTACAGTCTACCCTCCCTCTGCTTTTGTTCTCCCTCTCAAGCGTCTTCCCCCACCACAGTTTCCTTTCATATGTTCTATCCCTCCCCGGTATCACTCATTATACCTTCTTGGTACTCTGTACAGACACCACAGCTGCCTGCCATGGCAAGTCGGAGATAGATCGTCCACAAGATTATTCTTCCAATTTTTGACTTTGGGGATATAGTCTACAACTCTGCCCCTAAGTCTACCCTATCCAGACTGGACAATCTCTTCCATTCCTTCTGCCACTTTGTTCTTGGCTACCCTTCTTTCAGTCATCACTGTGATCTGTATACCTCAGTCTCCCTCCCTCCCTCAGTGCCAGGCTCATGGCACATAGTGCCAGTTTAGCTGGGAAGTTCTGGTTTGGCACTCTGCCACGCTATTTTCCTTCCTTCTCTCAGGCCCACTCAGCTCCTGCCACCCTCCATAATTCCTCCCAATGAAACGTTTGCCCCCCGCAGGTGCACATCTTCTGGACGTGCCACCTTTTCTTATAAATTTCCTAGCATCTGGAACTCCCTCCCACTTGATATTCGCTTTGCACAGTCCTACCACTCCCTATTATTCCTCCTTTGTAAACACACAGCTCTCAGTTGCAACTGCACTTAATCTCTTCCCTTTTAACTTTTTTCAGCCTCTCTTCACCTTTATCGTCCCTTGTTCAAGCACTACTTTGCTCACTCTGCATCCTTACTCTCTCCTTCCTTAACATCACCCGCCTGTCCCTCTGTCCTCCTGCTCTCATCTATTATGATAAATTCAGCACTTAATAGTTACATAATGCATTCATTATGTCTTACTTGCTCTGTTTTCATTATGTCTCAGGCATTTGTTATTCTGCATGAGACTTTTTTGTAAACTGTTTATCATTATTCTATGTAATCTACATGGTAACCAGCGCTACTGTTACTGCCCATCTCCATCCTTTTGTTGCTATTTACTACACTGTATTTTATCTGTGTATGTATTTGCCTGGTATATTATATTTCTGCTCCTTCTAGTACACTAGCACTCGTGAATTCACCTTCACTTCTCAAATCACTGCAGAGCAAATTAGTCATTTCTCCCATCTCTAGGCCTGACCAGCAATCTAGACAGTGGTAGTACCACCTCTCCTCCTGCTCATGATTTCTTCCCAGTGCAGCCCAGCATTATGTTGGCATTCAATGTTGTCTTCCACACTGCTTACTAACCTGCAATTCATCTGAGATTATGATTCCCAGATCTTGTCCCTGGTTTGAGGCTGCCAGTCTTTTGCCTCCTAGGTAATATGCCTTTCTTGGATTTTTCTTTTCTATGAGCATGACCTTGCACTTTTGGTGTTAAATCTCAGCTGCCACTCTCAGACCATTCTTCTAGTTTCTTGAGGTCAGCTTCCATCTTGCTTACTTCTTCTGAAGTGTCCATCCTGTTACATATCTTGGTGTCATCTGCAAACAGAAACACCTTCCTTTCCAGTCCATCAGCGATGTCTGCTATACAAACATTGAAGGGCAGAGGCCTGAGCCTAGGGCACCCGCTGGTCACACTGCCTTCTGTTGACTGCGTTCCATTAATCTGCACCCTCTGGGTTCTGTCTTGTAACCAGTTTTGGACCCATATGACTACTTCTGGACCAACCTTGTGTGGTCAAGCTTCTACCAGCCTTCTGTTTGGAACTGAGTTGAAGGCCTTACTAAAGTCAAGGTAGACCACATCTACTGCCCCACCATCGTCCGCTATTTTTGTAGCTTAGTCAAAAACTTGAGCAGATTTGTCTGGCATGACCTACCTGCTGTGAAACCATGCTGTTTAGGGTCTTGTTGACTGCTAGTTTCAAGGAATGCTATGATCCTCTTTGAATCGTGTCTACATTAGTTTTCTTACAATAGACATGAGGCTCACCGGTCTGTAATTACTAGCCTCTTCATAACTGCCTGATTTGTGAAGCTGAACCATTTTCCAGTCTTCGGTATACCGTTCTTAAAGATTTCATGAACAAGTGCCAGAGGGGCTGCTAATTCTGCTCCAGTTCTTAAGGATTCTGGAGTGCATCTCATCTGGTCCCATGGCTTTGTATGCTTTTAGTTTATTTAGCACCTCCCATACTTCAGCTTCTGCAAAGGGACTTGTCTACATCTGGTCCTGCGGTGTTGTGTTTTCCAGGGCTGGGCCATCCCTGGTCCTCTTTGGTAAACACTGAGAAGAAGTATTTGTTGAGGATTCGACTTTCTGTGGGTCATGTTTAGTGCATTTCTCTTCTTCAGTAGCAATCTTTACTAGCCCCTTTCGCCTTCCATTCCTAATGTATCTACAAATGATTTGTCTCTTCTCTTTGCCCCTTTACTATCTTTTCCTCTCTGGGCTTTTGCTTTTCTAATTTGTTTGTTAGACTCTCTCATTTTCTTCTTGTATGACTCCCAGTCTTTCTTAGTTTTGGTTTCCTGGTATATGCTGTACACATCTTTTTCTTGGACTGTGGTAGCCACTTCCTTGGAAACCATAGAGGATTCTTTTCTTTTTGTTTGTTGACCATCTGGACATTGATCTGTGGCAGTCTTTATTGCTTTCTTGGGTCTCCCCACATGACCTACACCTCATCTACCTCTATTTTCATTAACTGGCTACTATGTTGTTCCTCATTTTTGGCAAGTCAGCCTTCTGAAACCTAGCACCTTTATCTTTGAGTGGCTGGTGTTCTGTGTTATGTTTACCTTAAAACTTACCATGCAATGGTCACTGTTGCCCATATGGCATCCCACTTTGATGTACTTGATCATTTCTGAGTTTGTGAGACAAGATCAAGAATGGCATCTCCCTTGTTTGGGTTTAACAAGTTGGCACAGTCCCTGACCTCATAGTGACAATAGGAAGACCTTACTTCTTGTTGTTGCTGCCGTTAGTGTGCTCCAGTTAATATCTGGTAGATTGAAGTCCCCACCAGTATTACTTCACCTTTATCAGACACTTTGTGGATTTCCAGTGTTAGGTCTTTGTCTCCTTTGTCTCCTTGATTTGGGGACAGTACACAATGCCGATTCTGAAGGATTTTCCTTGCCCGTGTCTACTGTTAGACACAATGACTTAAAGTCCCCAGGTTGCCCTTTTACTTTGTGGCTTTTATTTCCATCCAAATGTAAATGGCTAACCCCCTCATTTTACCTTTCCTATCCTTCCTGAACAGATTGTAACCAGGAATGGCTGTATCCCATCCGTGGTTTCCATGAACCACATTTCTGTTACAGCCACCCAGTCCAACCTGTTTCCAAGATGGCTGTGAGTTTGGGAAGTTTGTTGGTTAGGCTCCTAGTATTTGCAACCATTGCCTTCCAGGAATGTACATTCTCTTTGCGTGAGGTAGTATCATCTTCCTGAATTGTTTGCTCTTTCCAGTCAAGAGATTATGGAGGTTGCTGGTTTGGGCTGATGTTGGCTCTAATTTGTTTTCTGAGAATGTATGCAAGCATTTGGCATTTTGGGAAGTGATAACCAGTCCACCAATGGCAAGGGTGTGAGCTAATCATACTCCCTTTATTTAGTTTAAACTACCTGTCTAGACATCAATTTTTGTCTGAGTGCAGTCTGTCATATTTAGAAAAAGCTCTTTCCCAAAAGTTGTGCCAGTTCCTATGTTGTGGTATCCTTGCCTTTGCACTAAACATGCAGCCATGAGTTGAAGTCACCTATTTCAAGCTCTTTGACTTGCTTGGCACTTTTTCCACACTAGCAGCACTTCTGAAGGCTAATTTGAATGGAAGGAAGAAAGTCTGTTAGCCAGGTCCTCAAAGTGTTTCTTGGCCTTGTTACATGAGGTCCCTGCACCCTTATTGGCATTCCCAGAGGTACACCATAGACAGCTAGTGCTCAGGCATGTATTATACTAACACATAGGGCTTAGGGATCTACCATACAAAAGCAGATGTCAGGATATGCATGCATATTATTGTTATACACTTTACTTCCTAATACATACAGTATATATTTTCTATGTATTTCTTGCTTATAAGGTGTTAGGACATTTGTGTCCTTGTAAGGATTATAATATGTAAGTCAGCATTGCCACCTTTTGGTGATTTGTACTACTACACTGATTTTGTAAGAACTGTACTCTTTTGTTTCCAAAGTGATGACTACTACAAAATTGTATAATGTTATCTTGGACCATGGAGCCACCTCTAATTTAGCCAAAGGGCTCATCTCTGTAACTAGAAATGTTTCTATCTTACAGTAACCATAATAATTACCATAGGTATATAACGTGAGAGACTGAGTCTTATACCTCAGAGACCTCAAGAGACACAAAGAAACCCAGAGGTATACGGAATGCTTAGCATTGGCACCCAGTTCGTATTGATAAGAACTGCTTAGGGCAACTGTGATTTATCCTTTTGGTAGTAATAAACAAGTTTATTACTCTTATGCAATGTTCTGTGATTTCTTGCATTCCAATATTGCCAAGAACCTGAGTGAGGTTTAGACTTCTGACAACTGGCAACATTGTGCAGGCAATATCTGGAGTTTGTGAGATTTCACTTGTTGCTTAAAATTTCCCTTCCCAATGGTACTGTAGGTGTGCATTCCGCATCACCGCTCCTGTTTTCTAACCCTTTGTAGTCACTTGAAAGTCTGGCTGCTTTTCTTGGGTGTGGTCGATGCCGACTCAACCCTCACGCAGCAGCTTTGAATTGTAAACTACAGAGTATACAGTAGCCCGACAGTGTGTAAAGTGTTCCTGTGGATCGTACACAGCACGGAGCTTTTTCACAGTTTGATTTTTGTTCCCACACAATGGCCACTGTATCAAATGTCTGTGCAGAACTGAGTCCTCGATGTCTCAAACTTCCTTGCCTAGCATGGAGGATGGGCTGACTTCACATGGGACGGAAGTCAATCCGACAACACTATACGGGATCTCAACCCAGTACTGTGAGATGAGACAAATAGCCAATAGCGTCATGCCCAAGGGCTGTAAGTCGCAGCCTCTATGCTGCTCTGGAAGCCTCTGAAGTAAGGTTTCTAACCCTTGACCTGCAAATTTCATCTTTTAAGCAAGAGATGGGTTTACAAGAAACAGAATTTGTTAGACTGCAGCAGAATTTGAGTCTGAACTTCAAACACTGTGCAATGAAAATGATTCACTTTTGCATCATTCTGCACAGGCTGGAGAGCAGGAAATTTGTATGTTGAAGCTGAGGGTGAAGTTTGAGTCAGGATAAGAGGCAGGCTTTGAATATGAATGACTTGTTAAGTAGAGCGAATGAACAGTTGAGTGAGGATATGGGACAGCTACAGGATGAGATAAACCAGGTAGTAATGACTTAGAAATGGCTACTAGGACAATCTGAGTGAGTGCTGCATACAGAGTATTGCAGAAACAAAAGCAAAATGAGGTTGATGTGAATGTTGCAAATGTGAGTCATGCAGAATGTGAATCTAAGATGGTGAAACTGCACCATCAGCAAGAGGTTCTGGCTGGACATGTTAAGGAGATGGGAGGCATAACCCTGCCTTAACCATGTCATCTGAAGGGAGGTCTCAGATGACAACATCTCCCAGTACAACGCCCAGTCACACCCCTACTATGGCCCAGAAACCCCACCCTGCCATCCACAACATGGCAGGTCCCTACTCCACCCACACCTTGCACACATCATCTACATCATGACGCACATCATGGGTGATGCCAACATAGTGGCCTCCATGATGGAGGAGCAGGCCCAAGCCTGGCCCAAATTACACCACCAGTAGCCATTATTAATGTGGAAGACAGGCAGGAGATAGAAACATTGCTTGAGAATGCAATAGGTAATGTGCCTGTCTCTGAGAGAAATAGCGGGTCCTTAAACCCAGATTATGCAGCTTCTGCAAGAGGCTGGTACTCAGGAAGGCATGGTTCATGCAGTGGCTGAGCCACAGCTTGGTAGCCCTGGATGGTGCTCGAGGTAACCTACCCCAGCCTGATCGGCCCAATAATCCCTACAAATGGCCTACCTGTTCAGCAAATAGCTAACAGTATCAGTCGGATGAGCCCATCTGACATCCTCAGCTGCCACTTGGAAAAGCTGCACTCTAAATGTGAGATGCTTAGCCTCACTGCAGACTATCAGGTCCAAATACTATGCCAGACCATCGAGCCTGGATTGTGGGCCAAACTTCCCAATGTCATCCGCCAGGCTGGCAATGCCACCTTGACGAGGTTGCAGCTGAACTCATAAGTGCACACAGCCCAGGTGTGGTAGGAGTGAGACTTGCATACCCTGTGAAACAGAATGCAAAAGAAAGTTCAGCGACTTACCACCAGAGACTCTGGATGGCCTACCAAGCTGGAAAACAACTCACACAAGAAGCTGTGGATGTAGATCTTATTGAATATAAGACCATGTTCCTTAGGAACATGATTCCTGCAGTGAGAGAGAAGGTAGAGCCAACCTTCTATCCCATCATGGAAAGGTTTGCCAACATCCTTCAGAAAACTGAGAAAGTTTACCAACTCTACATCTGTGATCTGGGCTACCGTTCCAAGAAAATAGCAACCGTGGAGCCTACTCAAGAGGCCGTGATGCACTACTACGGTGGAAGGGCAGGCCCAACACAAACAGCCCTCCTCATAGACAACCAATACCCTCAGCAGGCCCAACAACAACAACAACCACAACAGCAGCAGCAACAATGGGGTGGGAACTGGAACTATCATAAGAATAAGAAACATAAAAATCATAAGGGTAAACAACAACAAAGACCAGGCCCTTGAATGGGAGATAGTCGAAGAGAGATCGGAAGTTTAGAGAACTCCTGGGGCAAGTACGCTCTGTATCAAATGCTGTTTCTGCTCAGTCCCTTGCTGCCATACAACCGGGGACCCAGGCCCCAATGGGACAAGGTGATACGGAAGTAGAGGCCTGAACCCAGAAGCACCTACCTTATAGCATCAGTGCAGCATGGTGAAGTGGTTCAAAGGAGCCAGGCCCAACTCTCCATGCTTCCTCCAGTACAGATTGACAATTACAGGCCCCAGTCTGGATTGTAAACAAGCTGGTCTTGGATACAAATGGAAGGCCCTGCACTGAGGCCGAGGTTGGGGCCTCCTACTTATAGTGTTATTGGATACAGGTGTGGCTGTGTCTGTAATACATGATGACCACTCAGATACATCTCCTTGGTCCACCGGATGGTAGACCAACATGTCAGGAGTAGATGGTACTAAGTTACCTGCAAACACTCTCAACCACTACCCATAGAATTGGGACACCTAAAGGCCTCACACACCTTCCAACTGATGGTATTGCATGATCATCCTAGCATTGTTGGGATTGCTTTCCTTGCAGCACACGGCGTGTGGTGGATCTAGCCAACATGCTACTAATACAGATTCAGGGCCAATATCACACTATCTTGATCCCTGATTCATATGTTGTGGCAACAATATCTGCCAACAATAAAGAATATGACTTCATAGATTTGTTCAAGAACCATGAACTTTTCCCAAGCTCCTTCTCATTCTGCAAAGACATTTGGAAGCATTTGCTATCAACAAGCATGATTGTCAACACAGTGCCAGACCCAGCACATGAGAGGCAAGGCAATATCCTTTCCCTCCAAGGCCTTGCCTTCTCTTAGGGAAACAATAAAATCACTCCTCAACCAAGGGGTAATCAGAACATGTGTTTCTACTGCCAGCTCCCCAGTGTGGCCTGTGAAGAAACCTACAGGTGCCTGGAGACTTACTATTGACTACAGTAACTGAACCAGGTCACCCCCAGCTGTGCTCCAACTATGGCTCGCACCTGATGTGCAATGACTCTTGACCCCAGACCTGAAATGGTTCAGTGCTTGGATATTTACAATGGTTTCTGGTCACTGCCATTGGCCTCTAAATGTCAGTATAAGTTCTGCCTTCACCTTTGAAGGTAGACAGTACACGTGGACCTGCTTACCACAGGGATTCCATAACAGTCCATCCCTGTTCCATCTACACATGATGGAGGCCCTTGAGGGTTTCTATACTCCCAGTGTCTCTTGCAGTATGTAGATGACTGACTGTTGGCAACAGCCACACAGGAACAACACTTGGATCTCTTGATGAACTGTTGACTCTCATCCAGAGAGCAGGCCTCAAATGCAACCCAGCAAAGCACAACTATGTCAGAAATAGGTACTCTTTCTGGGCCTGAGAATAATTGACAAGGCGGATTACAAGACTAGCCATTGCCTACCAGCATGGCAACTCTTGGAAGGTTTCTAGGTATGCTGAACTATTCTAGATATTTTATTTGTGATTTTGCTCAGAAGGCTGCTCCTCTGTATGATCGACTGAAGAGACATTCCATGGACTTAGGGTTCCATACACCCAGGCTGTGACATCACTGAAGCAGGCCTTGGCCTCGCCTTCAGCTCTGGTCAACCCCAATCCAGCACTACCATTCCATCTGGAGTGTACCACCTCTGACATTGCCATGTCAGCAGTGCTGGCCCAGAAGGTACATGGCACCCTGAGACCCATTGCATATGCATCACAGCTCTTGACCCCAGTGGAACAGAAGTACAGCCTTTGTGAAAGGAACCTTCTGGCCACCTACTGTGCTGTCAAGCACTTTCTGTATATCATTGGGTACTCTCCACTGATTATTAACACCAAGCATTCCCCAACTACCCTGCTATCAGACAGAGTGAAGGATGAGTCAGTTTCTAACACCAGACTAACACACTGGTCACTTCTTCTCCAGGATAGAGACATACAGGTACACCCAACTAAAATTCTGTCCATGCTGGCACATGGACTCCTTTTCAAGGAGAATCCTTGACTGTACACTGCAATAACCTGATCTTCCATATCCAGGTCCTTTCCTCCCTGCCATGCCACAAATACTTGAGGCACCTCTTTGTGTCATATTTTCACAGATGGTTCAGCTTCCTACTATCAGGAGAACAAATTTCAGGGATGGGTATATTGGTAGCTTACCCTTATGGTAACACAGTTAAAATCTCTTAGTGTTGCACTGTGACAACGTCACGGCATGCAGAGATGGTGGAGGCCTGTGCCCTTGAGTTCATCCAGCATTGAACCTAGGGCACCATCATTTTACAGACTCTAATTGGGTTTGTTTTTCTCATACAGAATTTCTTCCTTTCTGGCAGAAGAACCGTTCCTCTCTTCTGATGGCAGCTCAGTGAAATACAAAGAACTGGTAATATACATACACTCACAGGCACAAAGGTTTGCACACAAACTCTGTGTACACAAAGTCAAGGCTCATTCCTTCCATGATGTATACCATGCCTTTAATGATACAGCAGACACCCTTGCCAAGGAAGGGGCTGGAGGGATACCTGGATGATGGACCATCCAGAGGCCAATCGCGGCTGTACACATTGCAGCAGTCAGGAAGAAACCTGAACCTTTCCCTTGGACCTTTCAGCAGCCCGACATGTTGATACTGAACTCAAAAGTGTCCAGATTCCTTGACAAGGGTAGTGAAGAGAAACTTCCACACACAATCCCTACCAGAGGCATGAAAGTAAGTTACACTTGTGTACCAGATGACAAGCTCATCTGTTATCAACCAGATGATTCCACCACCAAGTTGTGGCTCGTCACCAGACACATTAGGTCTGAATCTTGCACCAAGTGCATGATACACCCACTGGTAGACACCAGGAGTGAAAACACCCTCCAGAGACTCAAGACCACTGCCTGGTGGCTTGGTGTTACCAAAGATGTTAAACAGTACATAGACAACTACCTTGTTCGTGCACAAAACAATCCTATCCCCACCAAATGAAATGCAGACTACTACCACAAAGACACTCTGGCCCTTGACATGCAATACAGATTTACTTTATTGCCCCCTGACCAATATCAGCAGAAACAACAAGTGTGCTCTTGTGTGTAACTGATCTTTTCTCTAAGTGGGTCGACTTTCCCCACTAAGACATGCACTAAAACCACTGCCAAAATCCTGGTGGAACAAATTTTCTCCAGGTGGAGCCTACCTCTTAAGGTAGACTTTGATAAAGGAACCAATTTTACAGGTGAGTTGATGAAAGAATCCTTGAGATCCTTTGAGTTCAGCAGAAGTTCCACATACCCTACCACCCTCAATCTTCAGGTCAAGTAGAAAGAGCCAAGAGACGGATTAAGCAAATGCTTTCCAGATTCATTGAGGACAATCCCAAAACCTGGGATTCCCTGTTGCTGTTACTCCTGATGGCAATCAGGGGCACACCCTCAGCCACCACCCAGTTGACACCTTTGAGGTAATGACTGGAAGACAGATGAGATTAATTGAACACCTGTTATTTGACCAGCACACCCCACTGTGGACTGTGTGTCTGTAGACAATATGTGGAAAAACTCAGAAAAGACCTCATACACACACATTCGAATGTTGCCAATTGCATGGGCAAGGCCCAGCAATAGTCCAAAATACAGTTTGACAAACACACACAAGAAGTGGATTGGCAGGTTGGAGATCAGGTAATGGTCCTCCAATTTGCACATTCCACACATTCCTTCTCCAACAAGTGGGAAGGCCCTTACTCCATTGTCAAGAAGCTCAGTCCAGCAGCCTATCAAGTTAGACTCCTGCACAACAATAAACTGACTGACAAGTGGTTACTGCAAACCAATTGAAACTGTATAAAGGAGTATAATTACTTTTTCTCACCCCATTGTGCAGGATAGTACTAATCTACTAATGTTTGATTTTCCTTTTCAGATATACTGACAAGATGACTATCTTGTTCCATTTTCTCCTTGTCTCAGGAGTTATTCCTGCATCCAAGGCATGGAACCGAACCCTCCTACCTCACCTTGATCCTCAAGCATCTGCCCCAGAGGGAGTATCCATCAAAATACCCGATAGTTTGATTACTGTCCAGGAAGGTTCCAATGCTTACCTCATTTCCTCGGTTGTTGCTCCTGATAAATCTACCTTATAAATTGAGTGGCAAACCACATTGCAAGGACAAATTCTCCTTGTGGCCAAACTCTCCAAGGAACTTTCCAGGGTTGGCCTAATGCTACAGTAAATTATCCCCAAATGGTTTTCTGTCCTTGCTACAAACTGCTCTTAGACATTCTGGTTTATGCACTATCACTGCTTTGATTGATCCTCGTACTGTAATTCTTTATCTAAGAACTGTGCTCGAATATTTTGTATTGTACACAACATGGAATTTGCTGCCATGTACCTTTCTGTGTTACCATCCACTGACAAACAGCTTTCTCGAAAGTCCAAAGCACACTCCTGGGCCCCACAGTGGTCTAACAGACACTGCTCTACCTGGTACACTGATTAACAATTTGCAATTTATGCATATACTAACATACTATTTGCCAGCAGATTAGGCCTCACGGTCTCGAGTCTGCTCGAACCTAGATTGTTAATTGGGTGCCGAGACCCTCCCATCCCTTGTTCTCTAGAAACCCCTATCATCCATCCCCACCCCTTGGGACAGGCCATCATCTGATACATCCACTTTCTGTGTCTGTCCCACCCTCTCTGAAACCCTCCACTGTGGATCTCTGAACCAGCTCACCAGACAGTGCATTCCAAGGGTCCACCACCCTCTCGGTGAAAACCTCCTCCTCTTTTCCCCCTCACCCTTCCACCTTCTTCAAACCATGCCCTCGTGTGATACCTCCCTGCTTTAGCCTAAAGATCCCTCCATGTTTACCCTATTTATTCCCTTGAGGAACTTGAAGACCTCAATCATGTCCCCGTCTCTCCTCTCCTCCAATGAAAACAGGCAGAGCTCCTCAAGTCTGTCCTCATAAGTCAAACCCTAGCCCTCATATCATCTTTGTTGCCCTCCTCTGTACCCTCTCCAGAGCTGTATGTCCCTTTCAAATGTGGTCTCCAGTACTGTACACAGTACTCAAGGTGTGGTCTAACCAGTCCATTGTACAGAGGCAGAATCACTTCCTTGCTCCTAGAGGTGATCCCTTTACAATGCATCCCAACATCCTGTTTGCCTTGCTAGCTGCCTCCTGCACTGCTCAGAGTTATTCATACATGTATCCACAATGACCCCTAGGTCATTTTCCCCATCGAGGCCTCCAGCGCCTCCCTCCCAGGGTGTACCTGTGTTTAGGGTTTCCCGACCAAGATGCAACACCTTGCACTTGGTGATATTGAAATTTAATTCCATGTGTGAGCCCAGCTTTCCAGGGAGTCCAGGTCCCTTGCAGGGCCACCCTCCCTCTTCTCCTCAACTACTGCTCCCATCTTGGAGTCATCCGTGAAAAGACTCATTTCACACCCTATACCCTCCTGATGTCCGATATGTATGCATTAAACAGGATCGGACCCAGGACGAGCCCTGTGATACCCACTACCAACCTCTCTAGGGTTTGAGAGCCCCACAGACCACTACTCTCTGAGTCCATCCAGCTAGCCAGCTTTCAATCCATCTGACCATCAGAGGCCTACTCCTAACCCCATCAGTTTCTCCACCAGACCATTGTGGGGACAGAGTCAACGCCTTGCTGAAGTCCAAGAATAATACATCCACAGGCTTACCCCTGTCCAGTTCTGATGTTACCCATTCATAGAACTCCACAAGGTTGGTTTGACATGATCTACCTGGCACAAACCCATGTTGCCAACTATCCAGACCTCCCACCTCCTCCAAGTACACCCCAATCGTTCCTTTAGTATACTCTCCATTAATTTTCCCACCACCGAGGTCAAACTGATGGGTCTATAGTTACCTGGTACTTCCTTGATCCCCTTTATGGATTGGTACCACATGTGCCTCTCGCCAATCACTAGGTCCCTCCTGTCTCAAGTGACCTGCTGAAAGCTCCGCCAGGGTGCAGCCAGTATGTCCGCCAATTCCCATAGTACTCTGGGATGAATGCCATCCGCCCTGAGATTTGTTTTTCTTTAGGGCCTTGAGGGCTAACCACACCCTTTGGTGGAGATAGCATCATCCGCCCCTCCCCTTACTGGTCTTTTTATCCTTATCCAGATGTGACACCCTGGGGTACCTTTCCCTCCCTCTTGCTCCATTTCTGTTGCTCCTGATCCCACTCCCTGCCGCTATCCCTTCATGCCTTGCTTTGCAGATATCCCATCCCTCCCTAGCGTAACACAGAGGCAAAGTACTGATTAAATACCTCTGCCTGGTCCCTCGCCTCTTCCACCCACCCTCCTTCTGATCTCAATCTGCTGAGATGGCCTAGTTTCTCCACTCCCTAATGTACCGGAAGAACCCCTTTTCCCTCCCTGTATCCCTGTGCCAGCCGCTGCTCTTTGGACTTTGCTCCCCTCACCATATGGGTGACTTTTCTAGATGCAAGCTGGTACATTTCCTTATCCCTATCCCTCTTGTTGTTTATATTTTTTGTAGGCCACCTTCTTTTCTCTGACTGCTACCTGTACCTCACTGGACCACCAGCATGGTTTATATGACCTTGCTCCCTTTACGCTTCAACTTAGCGCAGATCCTGACTGCCTCATGAAGTCCCGTTTATGACCTCCATCTCCTTTCCACACTTGTCGCTGAGGTAATCCCTTCAGTGATCCTAGGAATATTTCCCATGCCCATAAAGTCTGCCCCTGAAGTCCACTGCCAGTGTCCTAGATCTCACCCCACTCCCCATGCTTATTTGAAACCAGACAGTATTGTGGTCACTCCCAGTCAGGGGTCCTGTACAACTATGTCCCTTACCAGATCCCCATCTGCCAGAACCACATCCAGGACATGCCTCCCTTGTGGGCTCCATCACATGCTGTGTTAAGAACACATCCTGGAAGCCATCTAGCAGCCTCTGCTCCTTGGCCACCCTAGAGGACATGGTTCCCCAGTTTGTACCTGGCATATTAAGGTCCCCATCAACACCACTCCTTCCCTTTTGGACCACACTGGGCAATGATGTTGTCCAGCAAACCATCCTCTAGAACATCACCATCCGGGGGCCTATATGCTACTCCCAGCTTGACCTTATCTCCTGCTGGGGATCGTAAGGTGACCCATAAGGCCTCCACGTTTCCTCTGCCTCTTCTACCATAGTAATTTCTATATCATCTCTAATGAACATAGCCACTCCACCCCCTCTGACCTCCTTTCTATCCTTCCTAAGCATAGTGTGCCCCTGTACATTTAGGTCCCAGTCATGGTTTTGTAGGCCCACGTCTCCGTGACCGCCGCCCACATCCACCCCCTCGAACAGCATGGCCTGGAACTCTGGCGACTTGTTTCCCAAGCTCCTGGCATTTACTAACACCAACCCCACCCCTTTTCCTGATCCTCTTTCTCGAACCCCACCCAGATTCCTTATACTTCCATCCTCCCTGCTCCTCCTGAAACCTCCACCTCCAGTCTGTTTCCCCCTCCCCTCTTGGGCTTGATGGCTACTCCCTCATCTGGAGGAGGGCTTCTGGTCAGCCCCTCCTCATCCCTCCCCTTACAAGTTTAAACCCCCCTTTCTTGTATGTAGTCAGCCATCCCTGTTTAAGGACTTCCTTCCTAATGGGGCAAGATGAAACCTGTCCTTGGCATATAGTCCCTATCCTCCCAAACTCCATTCCAGTTCCCTAACACCCCAACCCATTCTCTTCACCCCACTTCCTGAGCCAGTCATTAACCTCTGTAGCTTCTTTTTTTCGTCCACTGAGGCCTTTGGTACTGGCAATATCTCTGAAAAGGAAATGTTGCATCCATTATCCCGACAGACTCTGGCAAGTTCTTGGAACCCTGCTTGGATTTCCAAAATGCTATTTCCATCTAGATCATTAGTTCCCAAATGCACCAGGAAATCGGTCCTCCACAATCCCTAACCATTTCATACACCATGAACTTTGCTCTGTGCACTGTCAGTCCAGAGATACTCACTACCTTCACCTGGCTATGGCATCCACCCCCTGTCCTCCCAATGGATACCCCTAATCATCGAGTCTCCCAGTAACAGAACCTTAACACCTCATCATCCTTATGGTTACCTCCACTATGCCCTCTCAGCCCCCCTCCCCCTTTATTCATGATCTGAATTTCATGGGAGTCTTCCTGCCTTATTAGAGACCCCTTGTCACCCTCCCATTCTGCCTTCCTTGCTGTTTTTCCCACTTAACTCAAACCCTCCTGAATAGGTGTCCCTTTAACCCTCCTTATCTGAACCATTTATCCTGGCCCTGATGGTTTCCCTTCCCCACACCACCATCCCCCCTTGCAATAGTACCCTGCTTCCAGAGCTCTCTGTGGGTCCCCTTTAGCTAGGGCCCCATCCTTGGTACTGACCTCCCAGCTGAAGGGGCTTCTCCCCACCTCCTTGTCTCCCAGTTTCTCAATCATGCTCTCCTCCTTCATGTCTGAATATGTTGCATCTCCCATTTGCTTAACATATATGTTTCCCTTCTCCCTCTGGGACTATGTCTATCCTTTCCATAGCTGGTCTGTGATGCCCTATGGGTATCCAACTCCTCCCTCAGCCTCTGTATAAGTTTCCTCATTTCCACCAACCCCTTCCTCCCTCTAGGTTGCTTAGTAGCTCAAATTTATTGTGACAGTCTTGTCAGCCTCCATCAAGTAACCCGAGTTTCCCCTGACTGCATCTCTAAACTGACCTCTTCTTCCTCTCTTGCACTATTCACCTTAGGAGCTCCTTCCCACAGTCTGCTGTTTTAGGCTTCCACAGCAGCCCTTCCTGACTCTTTTCCAGTCTCTTTGTATTCAGAATGTTCACCCTGTACGCTTCCCCTTAGCATCAACTTCCTATCTAAGGGTCCTCCGTCCCTAATATCACCCCATCCTGCTTGCTGTAACATAATGTCCTGTAATTTCAGGCTGCCCCAGCCTCCCTCAGCCCCACCCTTCTGCTGCCCATATCCACACCCCTTATCCTTGGACACACCCCCAGAGCTCCCACAGCTTACTCCTTAACCAATATACTTCACTCCTGATACAAGATAGCTGTCTACAGAGTGGGCACCTCCCTCTCTAGGCCCAATTTAGAATTATTGCCATCCCACAGCCCTGTGCAGCCTACAACCCTTCCGAAGATGCCTGCCATGGTGGAATATGGCCACCCTGATTATCCCCTCTGTTTATAATAGCACACCCCTTTTCTCAGTCCCATTCCCTGAAGTGCAGTTTCTCTCTATACTGACTGTAGTTATTTACAAACCCAATTTCAGCCCCACCAATATCGTTCCCAAGTCTCACAAACACATACAGTCCAGTGTGTGTTCAGTCACACTAACAGTGTATGTAAGCAGACATCAGGTACCATAAGATGTCACAGGCCCACCAGCTCCTGTTGCTTTGAATTTCAGTCCCAAAAGAAACACTCAGCCCTTCAATCCCAACCCCAGTGGTTTTCAGTATTTAAGAAGGCATACAAACAGGGTGGGTGGAGGGCTCTACCAAACATCAGGCAAACAACATTTTTAAATTTCCTCTAAATATCCCTGCTAGACAACTATCCCCAAGCCACCAAATTACAATGTAACAATTCTAATTCAAGGTAATAATTTGTACCACATAAAACTAATTTCACTTACAAACTATTCAAATATTTCAGTTAAAACAGATTATAACTCCAGCTCTCTTCCTCCCTGCCTGCTGCTTAAGCTCCCAAGTGAACAATAGCAAGTTAATTCCTGTTTAGAGACAAGGTAATTGCAGCTAATGTCCCTTCCCCCAAACACCAGGCAAACAACACTTTTAAATTCCTCTAAATATCCTGCTAGACAACTATCCCTAAGCCACCAAATTACAATGTAACAATTCTAATTCAAGGTAATAATTTGTACCATAAAACTAATTTCACTTAAAACTATTCAAATATTTCAGTTAAAACAGATTATAACTCCAGCTCTTTCCTCCTGCCTGCTGCTTAAGCTCCCAAGTGAACAATGAAGCAGTTAATTCCTGTTTAGAGACAAGGTAATTGCAGCTAATGTCCTTTCCCCCAAACACCAGGCAAACAACACTTTTAAATTTCCTCTAAATATCCCTGCTAGACAACTATCCCAAGCCACCAAATTACAATGTAACAATTCTAATTCAAGGTAATAATTTTTACCACATAAAACTAATTTCACTTACAAACTATTCAAATATTTCAGTTAAAACAGATTATAACTCCAGCTCTCTTCCTCCTTGCCTGCTGCTTAAGCTCCCAAGTGAACCTGTTTGTTTTTAATTGAACCTACTGGACTATGAAAGAACTTGGTATGTGTCACAATACTAACACTTCAACATTTTACAGTATGTTATTGCTTGATAGTTTAGCAGCATTTCAGATTCGTACTCAAGACCCTATTGCCGGGTACATACCACCGAACATAGAGGCAACTTCAGGAGAAAACCAAATCCTGATGATCAAAGTCATAAACGTAATACATGTGAAGTTGACAGTTCTGATGCCACTGGTGCAACAGGCACTGTCACAGGTCTCTTTGGTACAGCTAAGTCTATCTGGAATAAAGCAGACATTGCTGCTATCAAATCTCATTCTGCAAAATTTCAAACTGGTTTGGTAATAATATACTACTCATTATTGCATGGTGTGGATGGCCTTAGTCAGGAAGAAAGATACACTGTTTACAATATGCATGACATTGCTAAGGCATTTACAGATTCTAAATTTAAGATTAACACACTCATTGCACAAAACAGCAAAGAAGCAGATAAGCAATATATTGCCCATGAGATTCTATATTCAGCCTATGGCTCTTACATTATCACTGACATCAGTAATCTCTTCCGTGGTCTAGAATCTGGAAGAAACCCTGATATCATACATAACAGACATATTTCTAAATGGTATTGTCCATGATGTAAAACCCTGACTGTATTGCTATGTGTATGCAGCAATCTTTAACTATTACCTTTCTACAGCTAGGAATTTGGGTTTGTGACCAGACACCCTAACACTGGTCCCTGTTTTACTTCTAAGAAATGTTCTATCAAAGATACTATGTTTCTTTCTTTTACTGTCTCTTTACCATGTTTTGATCCCAGCTTTGTTCAACAAGCTTGCTTCTGTACATTCCATTGGGCACCTTGATGGACGACATCTAGAGAGAATGCCTAGGCTTGCCTTATCTATTGGTCTTCCATCCTTTCCTGGATGCCTGGGTCGCTCCATACACAGGCTGCTGAGTGAAGAAACAATATATCTACTTGTGTCAATGTGATGTATTTGATGTTATTAAACCTGTATGTGGTTATTCTCCGACAGTATTGATTGGTCCTTTTCCATGGACGATGACATGAGCATGAATGACACAGCCTTTTTGGACTTAACATTGGCTCCAGATAAACTTTACCAGTCTAATCATGAGGAGGTTCATCGCCTGTCAACATGGATTTCAAGATGACCTACACCTGCACGGTACAGTTGCAAAATGGAGATTCACCACTGTTAAAATGCAGTGCATCCTGATGGGAGTACTGTGTGGTAACCAATTATAAAAGCTATACATGGCACTGAGACATGTGTTATTCATTTTCTTAACTTCTGCTTTGTCTCCCCACCAAATGCTGTTATTGGACATACCGTTGATACCTCATTCCCTTAGGGATCGGACATCATGGATGGTAACCCCGATTATTTGCTTACCCTTTCTGAATACCTACCATATTTTAATCTACACATAGATCCACTGTCACTTACATTAATATCACTGTTAGAAAGAAAAGATACCCACCTCATCCACATCAGCAATAATATCATTAAGGCTAATGAAGCTATCCTTTCATTGATTAATGAAGGTGATATGAATGATACATTATCTAGCACTTGGTTGGAGATTACCTTTAAAGTTTTGCTATTATACAGGCATTTTGATAATTTTCTTGATCATTTATACT
The DNA here is from genome assembly GCA_016271365.2 of Neoceratodus forsteri. Lineage (NCBI taxonomy): Eukaryota > Metazoa > Chordata > Ceratodontiformes > Ceratodontidae > Neoceratodus > Neoceratodus forsteri. The sequence goes on from CM057451.1 coordinate 426,482,505, forward strand.
ATGCTGCCTACGGTGCATGCTGCACCAACACTATGAGCAGGTGGAGTTCCTTTACAAGGCTCATGCCTAGGGTTTGTAAATGGCCCCTGCTCCTGACCTTTCCATGTGTTTGCCTTTATTGCCCTGGAGGCAACAAGGGGAATGTTACATGAGGTCCCTGCACCGTTATTGGCATCCCCAGAGGTACACCATAGACAACTAGTGGTTAGACATATGTTATACTAACATATAGGGCTTAGGACATCTACCATACAAGAGTAGATGTCACAATATGTATGCATATTATTTTATACACTTTGCTTCCTAATACATATATATTTTATATGTAGTTCTTGCTTATAAGATGTTAGGACATCTGTGCCCTTGTAACAATTATAATATGTAAGTTTGCACTGCCATCTTTGTGGTGATTTGTACTACTACACTGATTTATGTAAGAACTGTACACTTTTGTTTCACAAAGTGATGACTACTAAAATTGTATAATGTTATCTTGGACCGTGGAGCCACCTCTAATTTAGCCAATAGGGCTCATCTCTGTAAATAGAAATGTCTCATCTTACAGTAACCATAGCAAATATCATAGGTATATAATGTGATACACTGAGTCTTATACCTCAGAGACCCCAAGAGGCACGAAGAAACCTCAAGGTATAGGGAACGCTAGCACTGGCTCCCAGTTTGTATTGGCAAGAACTGCTTAAGGCAACTGTGATTTATCTTTTGGTAGCAATAAACAAGTTTATTACTCTTATGCAACGTGTCTGTGATTTCTTGCATTCCCAATATTGCCAAGAACCTGAGATGAAATTTAGACCTCCTGACAGCCTCCTGAACTGTGTGATTTGCCAGTCATTGGTACCAAGGTATGTTGTTATATGTGTAACATCCCTGATTCCTGCACACTTGTCTATATGTGATAGTGTCCCTACTTACAGATGCTCCTGTAGACACTTTACCACAATGTCACTTTTAACATTTTCTGTTAGGTGGTGTTCCACCTCGGATCATGGAATCCTGATTATGAGAATTTTGCTTCTGTTTACATTTGTGTTGTTTTTATTTTGAGTTTAGTATTTTTATTGTTAATGCATTTGGTTATGGTATTGTTGTTGGTCATATTTTGAGTATTAGTATTTTTGTTTTCATTGTAGTTTGTATTGGTTTTAATTGGCATTTTAGCCTTTTTGGTAGTTTGATTTCTTTACCTTGTATTACTTTTTCTGTGATTGTCAGCAGTGGAGCAAACCTGTTTTTGGTTTAGATGGCTGAGAAATGCTCCTGGCTTTTGGCTTCCTTCCTGAGCCTCACATGAGGCCTCTTTTTTCTACCACCTGCCAGTCTCTGGGTCCTGCCTTGAGTCCTGGCCCTGGCTGGCATGCTGGTACTGGTGGTGGGGGTTGAGGAGGTGTGCCTAGAGTCCCCTGTATTGGAGGTCTTATATTATAGTCCAAGCATCCTGTAGTTGGTCTGCAAGATCTGCTATGGTGCTGCACGAGAGTAGCCTGGTTGCCATTTACAAATCCTATCGCACAGAGCACTCCAGTTTTGCAACTGACAAGGTCCATTTTTTGTTTGTTTTGTTTTAGTTGAAAAATAATGCTGATTCCTGTTTCTTGGCAGGAAATGTGGATGAAAAAGAAAATAGAACAGGAATTTTTTGTTTGTTTTGTTTTTGTACTTTACTATCTGTTATCAGGTGTTCTCCTTCTTACTGAAAAATAATCAGTTTGTTAAAATCTTCCACTTAGTAGCACACCTAGAGACTTGAGAAGATGAGGTCTCTCTCCCAGTCCATGAAGATCAGTAAAGCTCAGCAGACAGTAAGCCTAGAGGATGGACTGCACTTGATGTATGCCTCCTAGAGTTGCCCTTTGAGTCTGAGCTGTTGCTTCTGATTGTTTCTGGCTGAGAGCTTTCTATTAGCTGATTACTATTTCATTAGTGAGTATGACACTTGGACAGCTGGTTCTGACTACTCTGTGGTTTTGTAATATAACAAAATGTAGTGTGATTGTCTGTCATGAGAAATCCTGAGCTCCTGGGATGACCCCGGTATAACTTCAATGGACAGGATATATGTTAAACAGAAGATCTCTGTAAGGTGATTAACTTCCCAGTTTGCTTTGAAGATAGGAACAAAATATCAATTTTATGACATCCTCAGGAAGGTCAGTTATTTGCACTTGGTGTCACAAAGCATATTACACCTCAGTGAGATCTGGCAGAGAGTCATAAAAGTCCTTTAATGTCTTTGAGAGGAAACTGCTCGTAGATCAAAGAGTCATTTGGAAAATGAGTTTTGCTGAAGTCACAGAATTTAATACCTCTTGACAGGACATCCTGTTTTGTATATTTTTTACATTCTGATAGGGAGGAGCTAGGTGACCTCATGGAAGAGGTTGGCAAGACAGTTTTAAACTGTATTCTGTATTCCATTTAGAGACATTCTTGTTTTGGACTCTCTGAAGCAACAACACCTACTTCAAGCACTGTTAGAAGATATACATTAGATAGACAAATCTAATTGTCTGGTGGTAGAATTTGCACTTTTTAAACCTTGTTCTTTTAAGTGATTGTATGCATTGTGATATATTGTTCTGTATTTACATTTTATCTATTTTAAAGTAAACCTCTATTTTAAAGAGACTGCTTGGTGTGCCTTCAAAATACTTTCTTTGACAAGTGAAGCACATATGGTTAAAGTTGGCAGTGTGCATAGCTAATGGTAATACCAAACTGAGAAAAGTTAAGAGTTTATCTGAGGTCTTTCATAGAGTTTTTAAGGTTCATTTTGCACACCTGGTTAGGTACCCATAGGTGAAAAATATCTGGCATCCCTGAAGGGCAGAATTATCTGAGCCTGAACATTGGGTATGCTAGCAAAAGGTTCACATTTGAATCCTCCAGAACTTGAGACAAAGGTGATTGAACCCACAAAACAGACAGGAGGGTTACCCTGTTCTGTTCCTGTTCTCAATACTGTGCTCAGAGGTTGGCACTGTGGGAGCAGAGGGCCTGACCAGCTGAGTGGGGTTGTGACCAATTGGATGGCAGTGGTGCCGATAATTTGGTATTACAAGCTTTTATTGTTCAGTGTGTCAGATTGATACTGTACAGCTCATTTGCCAAGAAAGTGCAGTTATTTATTTTTAAAAGGAAACAAATTATAGCACTTGGCTATTAGAGTCAAGTTCCTACCTGTTTTATTTTTTTTTCTAAAGTGCAAGTTAGAGTAGTCATAGTTAGGAAGAAGATGGCTTGCAAGACAGCGGCACACTGTAGATGAATTAAAGCAGTTGTGCAGGGACAGAGAGTCCAGTACAAGGTGAAAGCCACCAAACAGTACCTCATAGATGTCCTGTTGGTAGCAGATACCCAGAACATTGAGTCATAGACAGTGACTGTAAGGGACCAAACCTTGAGTGTGGAAGGGCTAGCAGCCAGTGCAGTGTCCAGATACAATGAGGAGGGCAGCAGGGCCAGTGCCAGTGAAGGACCACAGCAGCAGGGAATGTCACCAGCATTCTGAGCCATAAGTACTCAGGCTGCAGATTGAGTTGTGCAGAATGGAGCTGGTGTTCCAGAGAGAAGAGAATCGAGTACAGTGAGCTGCAGAGGAGAAGAGAGATCGTGAACAGCAAGAGGCAGACTGTGAGGAACGTGAGCACCAATGAACTGCAGAGGAGAAGAGGGACCATGAACAGCAAGAGGCAGACCGTGAGTAGCATGACAGCCAGAGGCGACATGAACTGGAGAATCTACATCCAACCACCAGCACCAGAGCAGGTAAGTAGCTTGGGTTTAACTTGGACTACAGGACTGGGTTACATATTGAATTCCAAATTGATAGCTGAATTTAAAGAGGGGAGGATATGGATGCCTTTTAAATTCTTTTGAAATGTTGTATTCAGGCTAAAATTCCTAGAGTCCTGGAGCTTCCAGCTATCCTGCGACTTACCGGAAAGCTTAGGATGCTTTGGGTCAAATGGACAATGAGGACAGTAATGATTATGAAAACTTAAAGCTGCACTGTTAAAAAATTAGAATTAACTGCTGAATCATACAGAGCTAAATTCTGTAAGCTCAAGAGAAGCACGAACATGAGCTACGAGGAGCTAGCCACAAAACAACATCAGTTTTAAAACATTGGTAGGAAGGAATTGAAGCAATCTCTGTAGACAAAATTGAAAATGTGATTTTATTAGAACTGTTTTAGGGCTTGCCCAGCTGAGCTCGAAACCTGGCTGGAGGACCGAGATCCCGAAACAGTGCAATAGGCTGCCGAACTCTTGGACTGCTGTGCCAAGAGCAGACCTGCTCAGAGAGTGAATGGGGTGGGCCTGGCAGCACAAAAAGAAGAAAAATGTGCCTTCAGGGCAGCTAACACCTCATTGCCTCAACTGAAACCAGTTAGTCTCAGGTGTCAGAGAAAAGATTTCTCTAAGAAAAGAAATTAATGTTGGTTGTGTAAAGAAACTGGGCATATCACCAGACATTGTTCCAAATGGACGACCAATACGCAAGGTGGTGCTGGGAAAGAAGTTGGTTGTTTGTGTGTCCCTGGAAGCATGCCTGTGAACAAGTGGAACACATGTACCCAGTTATGGTGAATGGTGTACAGTCACAAGGATTAAGGGACACAGGGCATCCTGACATTGGTAAGAGGGGATCTAGTAGAGCCTGGTCAACTTATACCCAATAAATATGTCACTGTACAGGACTTTACTGTTAAGGAGAAAAGATTGCCACTTACCGGTGTTCTCCTAGACTGTGGTGATACAGGGGAACTGTGCAACAGGTGGGTGTAGCCAAAACATTAGCAGTGGATGTCATCCTTGGCAACAGTCTCAAACAGGGGAAGGTTTGTGCAGTTAGCCATAGCTAAGTGGCAAGGAAAATTGTAGTTCCTGAAGCTCACAGAAGCCATTGTGGAAACCACTGGGAGGCTGGTTCTACAGCCTGTCTCCTGACATGGAGACTAATGAAAAGGGGTTGAAGTTTCCCAGTTGCAGTTAACCACACAGCTATGAAGGGTTACTCTGAAGAGGGAGAGGTGACCCATTGTCAGAGGGCTGGGACTGACAGTGATCCTGAGTGCCCTGACACTAGTGCTATGGACCCTAGTTTAGCAACTGAAGGGACCTGTCCAATGCCATGGGAATGTGTGAGGAGTTTTCAGCTGCTCAGAGAAGTGACACTAGTCTAGAGAAGCTGAGGGCTTGGGCAGACTCTGACAGAACACAGGGGTGACGGTAAACATAAGGTTTATTGGGAAAATGGACTGATGTATACTCAAGCTGTACAGACAGAAGGAGGGTGCTAGGCAGTCAGCTTGTTGTTCCCCAGGGGTCTTGTGAGCAGTTGCTCAAGATTGCATATGATATTCCCTTGTCTGGTCATCTGGGAATCACATGCACTATGCAGCGGTTGGCCCAGAATTTCTACTTGCCCAACTTCAGCCAGCAGATGAAGGAGTATTGCAGGTCTTGTCCCTGGAGCCAAGAAATAGGGAAGTCTGGCACGAAAACTCAAGCTGCCCTGGTTCCATTGCCCATAGTGGAGGGCCATTCCAGAGGGTGGGAAGGGATATTGTGGGGCCTTTAAATACCCTCAGCTCCTCAGGGAAGAGATTCATCCTGACTGTGGTGGATTATGCCACCCAGTACCCAGAGGCAGTCACTCTATCCTCACTGAGGACAAAATGGCAGATGTCTTACTAGGAATTTTCTCCCGTGTTGTGTTTCCACTGGAGGTTATCACTGATCGAGGGGGTTCCTTCATGTCAGACCTGATGATATGTTTATGGGAGAAGTGTGGGGTGGTGCAGAGATGCACAACATATCACCCACAAGTCAATGGGCTTGTGGAAAGATTTAATGGTACCCTGAAGTCAATGCTCTGGGTGTTTGCTGTACAGCATGGGAGGGACTGGGAGAAATACATTCCCCACCTGTTGTTTGCATACAGGGAGGTGCCCCAAGAGTAGACAGGATTTTCCCCTTCAAACTCTTAAATGGATGCCAAGTACATGGTCCCCTAGACTTGACCTGGGAGGTCTGGGAAGGCAAGCATGCCACCCAGGGAATTCCATAGTAGATCATGTCCTTAGGTTTAGGAAAAGGCTGAAGGGCTTATGGGGACAGCCCAGAGCAACCTGGCAGCTGCCCAACAGAAACAGAAAGTGTGGTATGACTGCGAGTCACAGCTCGGTCATACATGATGGGTCAGGGAGTCATGGTCCTTTTTCGGTCTGAAAAGGCAAGCTGTAGGCTGAGTGGACAGGACCGTACAAAGTAGTTAGTAAGGTAAATAACGTGGACTATATTATAGAGTTACCTGCAGAAGACAGACAGAAAGGATGTACCATGTCAACATGATGATGCCATATGTTAATAGAGCTGACATAGTGTGTGCAGTGTGTAGTCTTGGGGAAGGACAGATGAAGAAGACCCTCTTCTGGACTTGCTGGAAGAAAGCAAGCAGAAGTCCTCTGTGGAGGCAGTAAAACTGTCTCCCCAGCTGTCCCATACAAGATCCAGGAAGTAAGGAGGTTTTAGCAGACTTTGCCCCATTTTTTAGCACCAAGCCTGGACTAACCCCTTAGTGACACCACGATGTGGAGACAGGGACACAGACTCCAATACATCGGACAGCTTATTGAGTGTCAGCAGCTGTCCAAGATGACATTAGGAGGGAAGTGGAGGAGATGCTGGATTTAGGGGTAATCCAGAGATCCCACAGACCCTGGGCCTCACCCGTAGTCCTTGTGCCCAAGCCAGATGGCTCTACTCATTTCATTGTGGATGATCATGGACTGAATGCAGTCACGAGTCAGACACCCACCCGATGCCCCAGACAGACAAACTCCTGGACAAGTTGGGAGGAGCGACCTACATTACGACCATTGAACTGACCAAAGGGTATTGGCAGGTAGAGTTGACAGACAGAGATAGGGAGATGTTGGCCTTCATCACTCCGTTAGGCTTATTTGAATTTAAAGTAATGCCTTTTCGAATGAAGAACACCCCAGCCACTTTCCAAAGTTTGGTGAACCAGGTGTTAAATGGTGCTGAGGGAGTACGCTGTGATGTACCTGAATGACATTGCCATCTTTAGTGCCAGTTAGAAGGAACACCTGTCCCACCTTAGGGAAGTGCTGGGCAGGATACAGAGGGCCGGGCTCACTGTCAAAACTGAGAAGTGCCAGGTGGCCATGGGAGAGGTGGCATACCTCGGGCACGTGGTCACCAGGGAACAGCTCCATCCTAACCAAATAAAAATTGAGGTGATCCAGGCGTGGCCCAGACCAGAAACACAGAAGAAGGTCAGGAGTTTTCTCGGACGGCAGGGTACCATAGAAAATTTGTACCCAATTACAGTTAGAGATGGTTGAAGTGGCCTCAATTCGCTCCATGAAGAGGAGCATGAGTGAAAGCCAATTCGCAGAGTGCCCATAATGTGAGCGGAGTACTTCACGTTATGATGGGTAACATGAAGTCCATTGAAGCAATGACTTTGCATTACTCCACCTTCCCAAACCACTACTCCACCAGTTCTTAAGGAGAAGTACATTGAATGCAATGTGCTTCTCCTCACTTCTGCTGTTTTAGCTCCAAAGGCAAATTTTGCAGTGATTCATGGGATTTCAGGTCACATGGGCTCTGGATTGTTCTGCATAGCCTCAGTTCAGGGTAGTGTGTGTAGGAAGCTGTAGGAGACAGTGTGCTGAGAGATCTCTGTGATTCAAACCTTCTAAACACTGTTGAAACAGCCTTTTGAGTATTTTTTTTTTGCTCAAACTTAGTTCATCGATTGTAGAAACCCTCCTGTGCTCATATCATCGACGTTTATTGTTTGTGTGTGGATTTTGAATGTTAATGTACAACATTTGGTCTGTGTAGTGTAGTGTAGTGTAGGAGCGGTGAAAGTGTGTTTTGGGGAGGGGTGTATCTGACTGTGGTGTGAGGTGGATAAACTTGAAGAAAAGACAGTTCTTTCTTTTTGCTGATATTTTTCTTCTGTAATAACTGTTAATGTACACACAGTAATATTTTCAATAATTCTTGCCATTTTTGCTGATTGTTGTGGAGCAGCAGTGCATAATTTTAGTTTGATTAAAATACTTGGTTATATTACTGAAGTTTTCAATTTGCTATGCATTACTTAGTGTGTTTGTGAGTATAGAGTGACGCGTGTCATCAAATCAGACACTTTTATTGTGCCGCATAGTAATTTCAGCAATGTGAAATCTAAATATAAGATTAACACACTCATTGCACAAAACAACAAAAGCAGTTAAGTAATATATTACCCATGAGATTTTATATTCAACCTCACGGATCTTAAATTATCACTACGATCAATAATATCTTCCATGATCTAGAATCTGCAAGAAACCCTGATATGATACATAACAGACTTATTGCTAAATGGTATTGTCCACGATGTAAAACCCTGGCTGTATTGCTATGTGTATGCAACAATCTTTAACTACTACTCTTTCTGCAGCTAGGAATTTGGGTTTTGTGACAAGACACCCTAACACTGGTCCTGTTTTACTTCTAGAAATGTTCTATCAAAGATAATATGTTTCTTTCTTTTTCTGTCACTTTACCATGTTTTGATCCCACTACATCTTTGTTTGACAAGCTGCTTCTGTACATTCCATCCAGCACCTTGATGATGACATCTACAGAGCAAGCCTAGACTTGCCTCCTCTATTGGTCTCCCATCCTTTTCTGGGCCTGGGTCGCTCTGCTGAGCGCAAGAAACAATATATCTACTTGTGTCAATGTGATGCATTTGATGTTATTAAACCTGTATGTGGTTATTCTCCGACAGTATTGATTGGTCCTTTTCCATGGATGATGAGATCAGCATGAATGACATAACCCTTTTGGACTTAACATTGGCTCCAGATAAACTTTATCAATCTTATCATGAGGAGGTTCGTCACCTGTCAACATGGATTTCCAAGATGACCTACAACTGCACAGTACAGTTTGCAAAAATGGAAACTCACCACTGTTAAAATGCAGTACAATTCTGATGGGGAGTACTGTGTGGTAACCAATTCTAAAAGCTATGCATACGGCACTGAGGCATGTGTTATTCATTCTCCAACTTCTACTTTTTCCTCCACCAAAAGCTGTTATTGGACATACCGCTATTACCCCATCCAACTTATGGATGCAGACATCATTGATGCTAACTCCCGATTATCTGCTCACCCTTTCTGAATACCTACCATATTTTAATGTACACTAGATCCACTGTCACTTACATTAAATTCACTGTTAGAAAGAAAAGATACCCACATCATCCACATCAGCAATAATATCACTAAAGGCTAATGAAGCTATCCTTTCATTGATTAATGATGTCGATATGAATGATACCTTAACTAACACTTGGTTGGAGATTACCTTTAAAGGTTTTGTTATTATACAAGCATTTTTGATATTTTTCGTGATCATTATGCTATGCTGCCTACAGTGCATGCTGCGTCAACACTGTGAGCAGGTGGAGTTCCTTTACAAGGCTTGCACTTTGGGTTTGTAAAAGACCCTGCTCTCTGACCTTTCCATGTTTTTGCCTGTGTTGCCCCTGAAGGTAACAAGGGGAATGTTAGATGAGATCCCTGCACCCTTATTGGCATCCCCAGAGGTACACCGTAGACAGCTAGTGCTTAGGCATATGTTATACTAACATAAAGGGCTCAGGGCATCTACCGTACCTGAGTAGATGTCAGGATATGTATGTATATTATTGTTATACACTTTGCTTCCTAATATATGTATTTTATATGTATTTCTTGTTTATAAGATATTAGGACGTCTGTGTCCTTGTAACAATTATAATATGTAAGTTGGCATTGCCACCTTTTGGTGATTTGTACTATTACACTGATTTGTATAAGAACTGTACACTTTTGTTTCACAAAGTGATGACTACTACAAAATTGTATAATGTTATCTTGGACCATGGAGCTCCTCTAACTTAGCCAATAGGGCTCATCTCTGTAACTAGAAATGTCTCTATCTTACAGTAACCATAGCGATTATCACAGGTATATAATGTGAGGCACTGAGTCTTATACCTCGGAGACCCCAAGAGGCACGAAGAAACCTCAAGGTATAGAGAACACTTAGCATTGGCTCCCAGTTTGTATTGGTAAGAATTGCTAAGGGCAACTGTGATTTATCCTTTTGGTAGTAATAAACAAGTTTATTACTCTTTGCAACTTGTATATGATTTCTTGCATTCCCAATACTGCCAAGAACCTGAGAGAGAGGTTTAGACCTCCTGACAGCCTCCTGGACTGTGTGATTTGCAAGTTATTGTTACCAAGGTATATTGTTATATGTGTAACATTCCCTGATTCCTGCACAATTATCTATATTTGGATAGTGTCCCTACTTACAGATGCTTCTGGTAGACACTTTACCATGATGCCACTTTAACATTTTGTGTTAGATGGTGTTCCACTCCTCGGATCATAGAATCCCTGATTATGAGAATTTCACTTCTGTTTATATTTGTGTTGTTTTTATTTTAAGTTTTAGTATTTTGGTGTTATTGCATTTGGTTATAATATTGTTGTTGGTCATATTTTGACTATTTGTATTTTGTTTTCATTGTTGTTTGTATTGGTTTTAATTTCCATGTTAGCTTTTTTGGTGGTTTGATTTCTTTACCTTGTATTACTTTTTCTGTGGTTGGAAGTAGTGGAGCAAACCTGTTTCTGGTTTAGATGGCTAGGAAATGCTCCTGGTTTTGGCTTCCTTCCTGAGCCTCACATGAGGCCTCTTTTTCCTTACCTTCCAGTCTCTGGGTCCTGCCTCAAGTCCTGGCCCTGGCTGACATCCTGGTATGTGGTGGGGGTGAGGAGGTGCTATAGAGTTCCTGTATTAGAGGTCTTATATTATAGTCCAAGCATCCTGTAGTTGGTCTGCAAGATCTACTATCATGCTGCATGCATGGCAGGTTCCTGGTTGCCGTTTGTAGATCTTACAGCACAGTGCACCCAGTTTTGCAACTGACAAGGTCCATTTTTGTTTGTTTTTGTTTTAGTTGAGAAATAATGCTGATTCCTGTTTCTTGGCAGGAAGTGTGGATGAAAAGAAAATAGAACAGTAATTTTTTTTTGTACTTTACTGTCTCTGATCGGGTGTTCTCCTTCCTGCTGGAAAAACAATCAGTTTATTAAGGTCTTCCACTTAGTAGCCACATAGAGACTTGAGGAAATGAGGCCTCTCTCCTGGTCCGTGAAGATCAGTGAAGCTCAGCAGGCAGTAAGCCTAGAGGATGGACTGCACTTGATGTATGCCTACTAGAGTTGCCCTTTGTGTCTGAGCTGTTGCTTCTGATTGTTTCTGGCTGAGAGCTTTCTATTAGCTGATTAATATTTCATTAGTGGGTGTGACACTTGGACAGCTGGTTCTGATTACTCTATGATTTTGTAATATAACAAAATGTAGTGTGATTGTCTGTCATGAGACATCCTGTGCTCCTGGGATGCCCCCCAGGTATCACTTCAATGGACAGGATATATGTTAAACAGCAGCTCTCTGTAAGTGATTAACTTCCCAGTTTGCTTTGAAGATAGGAACTAAAATATCCATTTATGACATCTTCGGAAGTTCAATTGCACCTGGTGTAACAAAGCATATTACACCTCAGTGAGATCTGGCAGAGAGAGTCATAAAAAGTAATTTGATAACTTTGAGACAGGAAACTGCTGATAGACCAAAGAAGTCTTTGGAAAATGGGTTTTCAGAAGTCACATAATTTAATACCTCTTGATAGGACATCCTGTTTTGTATGTTTTTATATTCTGACAGGGAGGAGCTAGGTGATCTCATGGAAGTGGTTGGAAAGACAGTTTAAATTGCATTCTGTATTCCATGTAGAGACCTTCTTGTTTGGGACTGTCTGAAGCAACAACATCTACTTCAAGCACTGTTAGAAGGTATACATTAGATAGACAAGTCTAATTGTCTGGTGGTAGGTATTTATTTGCACTTTTTAAAACCTTGTTCTTTTAAGTGATTGCATGCGTTGTGATATATTTTCTGTATTTACATTTTTATCTATTTTAAAGTAAACCTCTCTTTTAAAGAGACTGCTTGGTGTGCCTTTGAAATACTTTCTTTGACAAGTGAAGTATATATGGTTAAAGTTGACACTCATACCTTAATGGTAATGCCAAACTGGGAAAAGGTAAGAGTTCATCTGAAATCTTTCAGAATTTTTAAGAGTTCATTTTGTACACCTGGTTAGGTGTCCATAGGATAAAGATATCTGGCATCTCCCAAGAGCAGAATTATCTGAGCCTGTACATTGGTACGCTAGCAAGAGGTTCACAGTTTGAATCCTCCAGAACTTGAGACCAAATGTGATTTGAACCCACAAAACAGACAGAAGGGTTACCCTGTTCTGTTCCTGTTCACAGTACTGCTCTCAGAGGTAGTCGCTGTTGGAGCAGAGGGTCTGACCAGCTGAATGGGGTTGTGGCAGTGGATACAGCACACAGTAAGGCTAGGCGCTGTACCAGTCTTGGCGTATGCCTCTTAAGGCTTCCAGCTGAGAGCTTCCTATTAGTCAACCACTATTTCAGTAGTAGTACAACAGTACAAATGCTGATTTACATACAGCAGTCAGGAATTCTGGGTAAGTGTTCCAACTGTTCCTTATGCTGAGAGAGCAGCCGCTGGTTGGGTCCGAGCAGAGCGATCAAGAAGAGAAGTCACCTCAGCAGAGATAGGAGCCCAGACTGTGCACTCCAAGGGGATTCAACCAGGTAGAACTGCTGTCAAGGAATCCCTGCTTCTGCATCTGTCAGAGTCTGCCTTTCCTCTGTGATTGGTCTCTCTCCCAGTCGGTGAAGATCACTGAAGCTCAACAGACAGTAAGGCTAGGGGCTGGACCACACTTGGCGTATGCCTCCTAGGGTTGTTCTTTGTGTCTGAGCTGTTCATGCTATGAAATATGCAACCACATGCATTATATCAGAATACAAAAGTATTCTCCAATTTGTTACTCACTAGCAGAGGTAAAACCAAACATATTACACTAAAAGTATTCCTAAATGAGCATTACACTGCCAAGGCTGCATTTACATAAAATAAAAGTTATATAAAAATTATATTCCATGCCACAAAGTGGTGTGAGCCTAATTTAAGGCTTATAACATGAATATGTCCAAGGAAAACTAATGGAAAGTTTTAAACACATAGACAATATTACAGGCACTAAAACTTAAGATGTGCTCCACTACATCCAATGTCTAATAAAATGTACAATAACTATAAAGTACATGTTAAATTGTGGTGGACATAATAGAACATCACTCAAATAAGTCATCTAGAGTCACTGCTGTTATATACATTTTCAATCAAAAGGTGTGTTGTACACATATATGTAACCAAAGAAAAACAGAAGACAGAAAGAAATAAGTTATTTAGCTGGGTTATGAACCCATGTCACCTGGAATACCTTTCCTTTGCACTACCAGCTGTGCCACTGAGAAAGCTGGAAACCCAGGACTCCAAGAGACAACTTACTCTTTCTCTAATGCACAACATGGTGCTGCACAGATAATTATACTATTCATCAAAAGGGTGCAGTGTGCACATATATGTAATCCAAACAGAAGAGAGAATGAAAGAAATGCCTGTTGGGTTTTGAACCCAAGCCACGTGGAATGCCTTTCCAGTTGCACTACTAGCTGCACCACCAAGGCAAATGGAAACCTGGTACCCAGAAGCACCTTCCGTTCAGTTCATTTCAAGGAGCAGACTCACCATAAAATGTATGTGACCTCCAAGGTCTGGGATGAACTCAAAGAGTTTGGATGCTCTTTAGACAGGTGGTAGGACCTGAGTCTTTGATGAGGCATTTTAGTCCCAAGGCCAGCTCAAACTAAATAGAGTTATGTTCACTGGACCTCAGTTTCTCTTCTACCCACACCCAAACTCACAGAAACATAGAAACATTGATTTTGTTAGCAGAAAAGGACCTTTAGGCCTATCCGTGCCTGCCCCATGTACCTGCCTATTTCGTCACCACTGATCCAAGTTGTCATGGGTGTCTCTCCCCACCATTCCTCTTCCTATTGTGCCCCTGTGCCAATCCCCACAAATGCTTAAAGCTCCCCACAGTCTTTGCCCCACTACTGCCTCTGGTAGGCTGTTCCAGTCAGCTACCACCCTTCCCATAATGAAGTATTTCCACACATCTCTCCTAAAATTACCCCTCTTAGCTTCATTGCATACCCCTTATTCTTTTCCTTCCTTTCTCTGAAATAGGCCCTCCACTTGCATTCATTCACTCCTCTAAGGTACTTGTATGTTTGAATAATGTCCCTCTCACTCTCCTGTATTCCAGTGAGTACGTGTTGAGTTCCTGCAGAATTTCCTCATATTGCCTCTCGTGCAGTCCCTCACCATTTTGTTGCCCTCCTCTGAATTGCCTGCACCCCTTCATTGTCATTGTGGAGGTCTGGCCTCCAGAACTGGACACAGTACTCCAGGTTGGGCTTCACCAGTGAGCACAAGAATGGCAACATCACCTTCCTCCTCCTGCTAGAAATCCCTCCCTATTCAATCTAGCATCCTACTAGCCTTCTTTGTCACACTCTCAGTTATCTTGAGGTCATCAGATATGATGACCCCTAGATATCTTTCTTGCTTGGTGACATATGTTCCGCTGCTCGCATCTTATACAGAGCCCTTTGTTTCTACAACCCTAAGCACATAACCTTGCACTTTTGGCATTGAAACCCAGCTGCCACCTCCTAGACCATTCCTCTAGTTTCCTTAGATTTCTTTCCACCCCTTCCTAAGTGTCAACTCTGTTGTAGATTTTGAATAATCCGCAAAGAGACATGTCTTATCCTCAAGATCCTCTGCAATGTCATTTATGAAGATACTGAAGAGAACCAGTCCCAGCACCGAACCTGTTACACCCCACTAGTCACTCTCTTATCACCTGAGTGACTACTGTTTACCACCATGCTTTGCCTATCTCTTAACCAATTTTTTATTATTATTTAGTTGTTTAACCAGGTATAGCACACTAAGCTGGAAGATTTTTACAGGAGTGACCTGAGAGCACAAGGATAGGTTAGACTTGCTCAGGGCCACACAGTATGTAAGTGGAAGCTGTGGATTCAAACCTAAGTCTGGTCTGCTGGATGTCACCAGATTTGCAGCTCAGAGCCTTAGACCACTGCACTATACTGCCTCCTTAAATTTAATACCTAGCTTGTTACTTTCTCCCCAACCCCAGGCTGCTTAGTTTCTTAACTAGCCTCCTGGGTGGCACATTGTCAAAAGCCTTAATGAAGGCCAGATAGTCCACATACAGTGCTCTCCTCCCTTTTTGATCCACCTCCCTGGTAACCCAGTCAAGGAAATCCATGAGATTAGTTTGACATGACCTTTTCCAGTTGAAACTGTGCTGCTGCTGGTACTTCAAACCTTTTGCCTACAGGTGCTCCTCAAGCCTCTCCTTCAGTAGTGTCTCAATTAACTTCCCCACCACTGATGTGAGACTGACTGGCCTGTAGTTACTAGCATCCTTACTACTGCCCCTTTGTGCAGAGGGACCACATTGGCCCTCTTCCAGTCCTATGGAACTTCCCAATTTCCACTGAGGTGCTAAAAGCACTGCCAGAAGGGTGGTTAGCACCATGCTCAGTTCCTTTAAAGGAGGAAATGATTTTTACCTAGTAAACTGCCATACCATCTTCCTTTCCATGTCAGTTATGTATTCTGATACGCTTTGACAAATTTTTCAATAAATGAATAATATTGCTTTGGGGTGCCTTTAGATTTACACATAGTCCCACTCTCCTCATCAGCTACTACTTTCTTTTTGTATTTCTAATGTAACCCCTCACCCCTGCCTTTTTACTAAAACGACAGGTGGCATGCTGTTGGTGTTGGCAGCACACACCTGGTGGGGACCTGGGTTCGGGAGGATGTGGTTACCTGGCACAAGGGGACCTAGATTTGGCTACTCTGCACAGGGGAACCCAAGTAAATCCAAACACAGGAAGCAATAACTGTAATGTCCAGAACCAGGATTGGGATTTTTCAGTGTGGCTTTTATTCATAACTAGCTGAACACAACAAAGCATAGATGGACTCCCAAGGGGCTACTGTTTACTGATAATGCAGATTGGAGAATACCAGGTGGTCCACTTAAAGAATGAACCCATTTCTACTGTTTTCAGGCTCTGGACCCACCAGGCACACAGCCCAGACTTGCATGAGCTTTGGATACACAGCCCGACTGGCCGGCTCCCTGCCGCCACTTGACTGACAGTCCATTTAAAGAATGAACCCATTTTACTTGTTGTGGCTCCCACACCACTTAGAGTCTGCGACCCCTACAGAGACTTTTTTTTTCTTACTTCTTCTGACTCCCATCACACAAGGAAAATTCTTTTCCAAAGTTGTGGCTCCCCACACCACTTAGAGTCTACGACTCCTAGAGAGATTTTCCAATTTACGACCTACGTCTGGGTACCTACCTCATCACTGGCCAGATGCATGAGGCAAGTAGCAATCACAGCAGAAATGCGTAGAGGTGGACCTGGTTACTAAAGATGGGGAGTTTGCCCACCTCCAGCTCCCACAGCCCATACCTGGCCATTTCTCTGGAGAAACTAAAATTTTGAAATGTAGATTAAATGGTGGATGGACTGTAGCACCCCTCTACAACATTACTTGAATTCATACAGACTTTAGATTTTGACACTGCTCCATTTGTTTGTCCTAGTACAATAGGCCTCGCAAATAGTAGTCCAAATCCCATACTTCTTCACATTTTCCAAACTGAAGAAATACATTGTTTGCCCTCTCAAATTAGAGCAAAACACTCACCCTTTCATTGCAGGTGCCCACAGGCGAAGTACAACTCCTTCCACTTTTAAGACCAAACAGAAACTGTAAAAAGGCAGCTTTCTTCCTTTAGCAGACATTAGGGATTGCCCCTGGAATACACATGGGGATACTTTACTTTCTCTCCCCCGGAGGGGGTGGCACTGAGACCTGGACCGCGGTCTCCACCACTTGAAACTGGACACTGACCTTCTTGCTTCAAAACAAACAGAAAACTGACTTTGAAAACTCCCAACATTCTATCTCACTCCCTCTGCTGCAGATTCCAATGTGGCTTATGCAGCTGTGACAGTTCTATGGTGATGTCATCTCTCAGTCTCAGCTGAGACTGAGAACAGAGTGAGACAGTGAAACCCATTTAACTGGAGTTTCACAAGCTGCCTTCCCTGCCTACCCCTAGGTCTTACTGGGATTCTAGTAACCCCGGTAACAAGAGGTTACACTCGCCTCTTGACCAGGAAAATGACTGTCCCTAGTCACTATGCACCAGGCCTTAGGCCATCCCACCCTATGTGCTACCTGCAGAGGGAGGTGGTCAGGCCCCTCCCACCATGTGCAAGCACAGGCAGGCAACACTAAGGGCCTAGAGGCCTGTAGCTGACATATCAGCCTCTACACTATCCACTTACTATGGACACCTAGTAGCTCTGGTAGAACTATCCAGAGCATAGCCCTGATAGATCAGTACTGCAGTCCCAATGGCCACTCAGGACCATAGCCTGTCTATCCCCCTAACACTCTAGGGAAAACCTATCTGCCTCTAACATAATATCCCAAAACAAAACAAAACCCGGACCTCCAACCTTGGGCAACCTGCAACCACACCATTAAAATACCAATTACTGACTCATCCCTACCCCACAACCACACCTATGGAAGGAAAAGGGTTAATACAGTAACAACCATAACAATAACAACACAGTACTTTAAATTTCTACATTAATAAGCACTGACGAGGAACTCCGATGAGCCCCTCCTCCTCTTCTTGTCTTCTCTTCTGTCTTCCCAAGAACACCTGTAAGAGAAAGAAAGAAAAACACACACTCCTAATCTGCATACACAGTCTACCTAAAACCCTTACCATACAAAACACTGAACAATCCCAAAAGATTTTTTAGAAAAAAGGTAGAAAACAGTATTTACAATAGAATACAATAATGACGTTATTTATAGTACACATTTGGGGGATGGAGTGCCCTAAAAGTCCCAACTAGTGACCACAAGGCCTGAAGGCTAGTCCAATAAAGAGTCTGTCCTGGGCCGGAGCCCAGTGAAGCACAGTTCTAAAAGGCCAAAGTCCCGAAGGGAGAGTCTTTAGGACAGTTCACACATTTTTGAAGTCTGTAGTGTAGGGCGTGTACTGCAATGTCATAAAGATAGAAAAGGTTTCGGACTTACCAGCCATTTGTAGTACAAGAATCTGCACAAACCTGGTCCACAGCCGAAGACTCTCCCTGGCAGCATTTCTTCTAATACAGCTGGGCGGACATCTTCCGGGAACCACAGGAGGGCACATCTGGAAACAGCTGGGCTGATGTCATTAATGGAGACAGAAACTTAGAACAGGAACAAAAGAAAACAGCTGGTCTGACATCATCCGATTACCAGGTGATGAACAGGAAACAGCTGGGCTGGTGTCCTCTCTGGATCTGAAGTCATCTGGTGGGCCAGTAGATGGTTGCTGAACAGGACAGTACACTGTAGACTGATGAATGTGGAGCACCTGAGTCCTTGGTTATTCATATTGGTGGATCAATAAGGGCACTTCACAGTCTGGTGTGGCAGTATTGACTACCACTGCTCGGCTCTCCATTTTGTAGGCACAGGCTTAATTACTGGGAGGTCCTTGCACTGAGATCAATAGTACCGGGGTCATGGGCTTGAATTATTACCCTGTCTGGGCACACATAACTCACACAGTGGAGATTTCACATCCTCCATCCACTATTCTCACTCTGTCCATAAACAGTGTCCTGCCTCTCTTCCACTGGGTATACTTTTCGTGGAACAGTCTATTCTTTACATGCTGGTTGGCCCCAGGATGCACATTTTCATTGCTTCATCCCAGATCCAGGATTTCCTGCAGTCCTCAATCTCCTCCCAGACTCTCCGAGGAAAGGTAGGAAAGGTCATACCATAGATCTCATTTGCCTAAGAACCAGTCTCTCCTCTTTACTTGCTTTGGTCAATCTGAGACCGCTAGCCTGGCTTGGGGTGGCCAGTTCTGGTTCTGCCAGCTTCGCATTCTCAAAGAAATTAAAACGGATCCCTGACTTCTTCCTCTTGTAAAGCCAGGGCAGTGGCATCACCACCTTCTTCAACACATCCTCCGAGGCAAGATCTTGAGGCTGTGTACCCGTTTCTTTCTCACTAGGCCACATAGGTTCCCCTCATCTTCCTCTTCACTGAGGATCTGAGCCCAGGAGTGAGCAGTCGTTCTCACCCCGAGACTATCCATTCATCACTAGGCATGGAGGTCAACACCTCCCATTCAAAGGCCTCCGCATCTCATCTTCACCTAAGAGACTTGGGCTAGGCCCCCACCCAGGGGTCTATTGATGCTTTATCCAAACTTTCTTTCTGAGATCCAGCATCCAAAACTTCAACTTCTGATTCAGTCTCTAACTCTGCACCCTCTGGCTTTGTGCCACACTCCCCCGAGGGACCTTCCTCCACAGGCTCCGCCTGGTGCTGTGTGCTGCCAACTGCAGATTCCTGAATTTTTGTCCATGTGGGAGCCAAACAGATTGGAGGCGCTTATACAAGCCATATTTTTGAAGGCATCCAGCACAGTGAGGAATCATGAAGATGTCCTTCCAGCACTCAGGCATATTTGGCATACACACCTGGATAATTAGTATGCTACATCAGGAGGCAGTTGCCCTCCATAGCACCACTTTTCAATACCTCTCAGTCTATTTACTGCTGCTGTTACTGCAACCCAAGCATGATCCGGTAACGAGCTGGTCCTGAGGCCATAACTGCAGAAAATAAACAAAAGTTCACTGTAACTGAAAGTCCCACTTTAATGAACACACTCTGTAGCTTTAAAATGGCTCCTCTGCTGCTGTGTTTACTTTACTACCCCACCCTGTAATGGCGGTGGCAGCACTCTGTGCATCAACATTTAGAATCTGGGTCAAGCCACTGTGCACCGATTTACACAAGCTACTGATAACTTTTACTCAAACTGCACAACTTGCTCTGATCTGGCTTCACACACATTTACAGGATTTTCCTTGACTTTTCACAAGCTGGCAACATTCATTTAATTCACAGTCCCTTAAAAGCTTCAGGTTTTAGCTCAGGATTGCCTGTTTCTACTAGTGTTGCATTTTGCTACAGCCCACAGTCTCTCTCTGGCTGCAAACTTTAAACTGAGGCTAATTTACTTCCATGCACACAGTCAATGGCTTTACGGACTTGCACTTGCTGGCAGGACTTTACACAGTCAGCATTGGCAAAGTGACTACATTGTTGCACACACTATTTATATGGTGTTACTGAAAATCACTGATTGAGCAGTTTTTAGTTGTTTACTTACTGTTATAAGTAGCAACTTGCTGCGATGGGGTAAAATGGCCTGCAGCCAGTTCTTGAAAGGCCTCGAACACAAACGGGCGGGCAGTCTTAGCGATCGCTGGTTTAACCACCAAATTCACTATTTCACGATCAATTTGCGGTTGAGCCCGATTTTAAACTCAAAAGTCACTTTTTTACTGTTTACAGCACTTTGAATCCTCTGCGACGCCCCTCCACTATCAGTACACGCACTACACTCTGTCTCCCTCTCAAATGCTGATGCAGTCTCAGAAGAAGCTGGCTGAGGGGCGGGACTAATGGCAATCTGACCAACCACACGGCGCCATGCAAATGAGCCTCTTCTTCCGTGGAGGGCTCTTCTTCTCATGGCTATCATCGAGCAGGCAAATTTAAACTGTAGAATGCATTTTTTTCAACTGACTCCACAGTGGGAGCCCATTTTAACCATGTAACATTGCCATTAACTCTGCAGTCTCTCCATTTACACAGAAAGCACTTCCAACATCCAGGGCATAATTTCTCTGTTGCTACTCTAGTTTCCACACTTTCCTTCACAGAATTCATTCCAAAAGCGTTTCAAACATCCAGGGCATAATTTCTCTATTGCTGACCCCTAGTTTTCCACACTTTTCCTCTCAGAATTCATTTTAAAGCATTTCAAACATCCAGGGCATAATTTCTCTGTTGCTACCCCTAGTTTTCCACACTTTTCCTCACAGAATTCATTTTAAAAGCATTTCCAATGTCCAGGGCACCATTTCTCTGTTGCTACCCTAGTTTTCCACACTTTCCTCACAGAATTCACTTTAAAAGCTGACAAAACGCTGTAAACAATTTTGATGCAGGATAAGGGCACACTCTTTGCTTTACAGCTCCTTGGTAAACAGTTGGCATTTTTAAACAGCAGCACAAGATTCACAGCACACAGCAACACACTAGGAAATTGCTTCAGCTTTTGGGCTACTCACTGCCAGATAGCCAAATGCTAGCTTCTGCCAAAGCACCTTCCTTCCCGAACAAATCCAAAGCAGTGCCTCCATTTATGTAATTCCTCACCCTGCCTTTTACTAAAATGACAGGTGGCATGCTGTTAGGCGTTGGCAGCAATACCTGGTGGGGACCTGGGTCTGGGGAGGATGAGGTTACCGGCACAAGGACCTAGTTTAGCTAGTCTGCACAGGGCACCCAAGTAAATCCAAACACAGGAAGCAATAACTGTAATGTCCAGAACCAGGATTGGGATTTTTCAGTGTGGCTTTTATTCATAACTAGCTGAACACAACAAAGCATAGATGGACCCCTCAAGGCTACGCTTACTGATAATGCAGATTGGAGACTACCAGGTGGTCCACTTAAAGAATGAACCCATTTCTACTGTTTTCCAGCTCTGGACCCACCAGGCACACAGCCCAGACTTGCATGCACTTTGGATACACAGCCCAACTGGCCCGGCTCCCCTGCCAGCCACTTGACTGATGGTCCATTTAAAGAATGAACCCATTTTACTTGTTGTGGCTCCCACACCACTTAGAGTCTCGCGACCCCTACAGAGATTTTTTCTTACTTCTTCTGACTCCCATCACACAAGGAGAATTCTTTCCCAACTTGTGGCTCCTCACACCACCTAGAGTCTACGACTCTAGAGATTTTCCAATTTGCTACCCACGCCTGGGTACCTACCTCATCACTGGCCAGGTGCATGAGGCAAGTAGCAATCACAGCAGAACCGTAGATGTATACCTGGTTACTAAAGAATGGGGTTTGCCCACCTCCAGCTCCCACAGCCCATACCCGCCATTTCTCTGGAGAAACTAAAACTTCAAAATGTAGATTAAACAGTGGATGGACTGTAGCACCCCTCTACAGCATTACTTGAATTCATACAGACTTTAGATTTTGACACTACTCCATTTGTTTGTCCCTAGTACAACAGGCCTCCCAAATAGTAGTCCAAATCCCATACTTCTTCACATTTTCCAAACTGAAGAAACACATTGTTTGCCCTCTCAAATTAGAGCAAACACTTACCTTTTTGTTGCAGGTGCCCCACAGGCTGAGTACAACTTCTTCCACTTTTAGACCAAACAGAAACTTTAACAAAAAGGCAGCTTTCTTCCTTTAGCAGACATTAGCTGATTGCCCCTGGAATACACATGGGGATACTTTTACTTTCTCTCCCAGGGGGCACTGAGACCTGGACAGCGTCTCCACCACTTGAAACTGACACTGACCTTCTTACTTCAAAACAAACAGAAGACTGACTTTGAAAACTCCCAACATTCTATCTCACTCTCTGCTGCAGATTCCAATGTGGCTTTAGCAGCTTACAGTTCTATGGTGATGTCATCTCTCAGTCTCAGCTGAGACTGAGAACAGAGTGAGACAGTGTGAAACCCATTTAACTGGAGTTTCACAAGCTGCCTTCCCTGCCTACCACTAGGTCTTACTGGGATTCTAGTAACCCCGGGTAACAAGAGTTACACTAAGATATTCTGTACATCAATAACACCATTCCATGCTAATAATCTGAATGGCTTGGAATGGTATCATTGATGTTATAAAATGTTCAGTAGCATGAAAGAGAGAGAGAGAGAGAGACCGTTGAGAAAATAATTTAAGGTAGTTACAAAAGCAACAAAATTAGAAATATAGAAAGAAGACATCAGAAAGATACCAAGGGTCCATCTAGTCAGCCCATGTGTTCCTTGGTTCTTCTCAGACCTAGAACCTAACCCCACCTTCTGCTTAATGTCTCCAACTGCTCCTGTTGCTTTTGGATCAAGTGCTAGCCTTGTCCCACCCAGCTTGAATGATGCCATGGACTTTCCTTCCACTATCTCAGCTAGCAGTTTATTCCATGGCTGCATGACTCTTTCTGTAAAATAGTGTTTCCAAAGCTTCCTTTGAAGATCTCCCCTTAACTTCATTTCATGCCTTCTACAGTTAGACTAGAAATTAGATTATTAATTTAACAAAAGTTGAAAACATATCAGAATTTTGGGTAGACACAAAAGGATAACTGAAGGGCACCTAGAGATGTAAAAACTGTTTTGTATCATCTAGAGGCCCTTAGATGAATGCCATCTAGTCCCATCACATAATTCTCCTTTAAGGCTTCCAATCCTTCTAGACCCTCTTCACTGAGAATGGACTTGTGTCCACTCCCCAGGTGCTTACTGCAGCATGTTGGTCTGTACCCCACCCACCCTTTACTGTGAAGACTGAGCAAAATAATCAGCAGGTGTAGGAAGAAATAGTTGTTGGTTAATTAGGATCTGCAGTTTATCCAGTAGCTAGGAAATGAGAAGACTAGGTGGGATAAGAAGTCCTTATCTGCTGTCAAAGTTTATGTTTCTATGTTTCTAAGTTTAGTATTTGATTTATCTTGCTCCTGCTCTATGCAATCCCCACCCTCCTGAGTCTCAGTATTCCTCCCCTTGTCTTCCCTCTTTGCCTCCACATACTCAAAGAAGGACTTGTCCTTTTTGGCTCTCTTTATCTGTCCTCTCTTCTGTTAGTGCTTTACTTGCCCTCACCTTCTTCCTACCTCCCTTTGTATTGTCAGATATGGCCCCTGTCTTCACCCTTCCTAACCTCCTTGAACCTTGAAGTTCAACAACAAAAAGTGCAAGGTCATGCACTTAGGCGAGGGCAACCCCAAGGTGGGATACTACCTATGAGGGAGCAGCTGGCATGCACCAACCAAGAATGAGACCTAGGGGTCATTATATTAGATGACTTAAAGGTTAGGAAGCAATGAAAAGTTACTAAAGGCCAGTGGTATGCTGGACTGCCTAGGGAAGGGAATCATGGGTCACAGAAGGAAGGTGGTGTTGCCACTTTACAGTGCACTGTGTGCCTCCATCTGAGTATTACATACAGTTCTGGAGGATGTGCCTTAGGAAAACATCAATAGGATTGAGAAAATGGAGAGGAGAGCCACTAATATGATTCAGGGTCTGCATCAAATGGCATATGAGGATAGACTGTGGGAGCTCAACATGTACTCCCTGGAGCAGAGGAGGGAGGGGGGACATGATTGGTACATTCAAGTATATCAAGGGTATAAATAAGGTAGAGGTACAGGAGCTCCTTCGGGAGAAGAAAAGCATCAGAACTAAAGGACATGATATGAAGCTCAAGGGTGGGTGATTCAGGAGCAATGTTAGGAAATTCTTCTTCACTGAGGGTGGTTGACCCATAGAATTCCCTGACATGGAAAGTGGTGGAGGCCAAAATGGCAATGGGTTCAAAAATGCCTGGGACAGGCACAAAGGTATCATTTCACAGAAAGGATGGGGGGCATTACCCATATTGGGCACATTAGATGGCTCTTGTGGTTTCTTCTGCCGTCAATTGATGTGTGTCTATGTTTCTGTGTTTCCGTGTTTCTAAATGCAGTTTTCTTATCTTGTAATGCCTTTACCATCTCCTTAGAAAACCACAACAGACTTTTCCTCCTCTTTCCCTTGCTCAGTTACTTCAAATAGCATGTGTTGCTCACTACGCCCTTAATTTTTCTCCATTGAGCCTCCACTTCTCTCTGCCTTCCCCAACTTTGAGATAATGTCCCATTGCTTTATATCAGCTCTCTAGAACTCCAGGACCATGATCCTAGCATATTTTTCCTGTCCCATCCATGTGCCAAAACACACACTACTATGATCACTTGTACCCAGGGGACTACCCTCTGCTATGTCAACAATGCTGTGTCTGTTTCTAAATACTAGGTCCAGCAATGACCCATCCCTAGTGGGTTCCAAAACCAGTTGCCAGAGAAATACCTCCATATGGAGTTGAGGATGGCCCTTCCTCTTGATGTAGCTGCAGTGAGAATGCCTCAGTCTACATCTGACAGATTAAAGTCTCACATAATCAAAACTTCCTCCTTGCTGGTGATTTTGCTATTGGTGTCCTACAGGGCCTGAGCTCTTTCAAAACCCTCCCTCTGTGTTGGAGAACTGTACACCACCCTATGGGAATAACAGCCCCATACCTTGTCTATAGGCTGATCCATAGTTCCTCCAGTCCTTCACTATCCCCATGTTGCCCCTGTATCTCAGTGATGCTTATACCCTCCTTGACATATAAAACAACCCTCCACCTTTCTCCTGACCTGTCCTTTTAGAAAATGGTGTAACATAGAAACATAGACTTTGACGGCAGATAAGGACCGCTTGGCCCACCTAGTCTGCCCATTTCTCACTACAGGATAGGCCGCAGATCCTAGTTAACCAACAGCCTATTTCTTCCTACCCCACAAGAATTGCCTTATGTCTGTCCCATACATTCTTGAATTCTCCCAGTTTTAGACCCCACAACCTCCTCAGGAAGGTTGTTCCATGCATCCACTACCCTTTCTGTAAAAAAATACTTCCTCACAATACCCTGAAACCGCCCACCCTCTATCTTTTAAATTGTGTCCCTTGTTCATGCACGCCTTTTTCTGAAAGATGCTACCTCTTGGACTTTGTTGATTCCACTGAGGAGTAGCCTGGGATAGCCACCTCCCAGCTTTGGTTGTCCATGCACCATGATTCCATTATGGCCACAATATCCAGGTCTGCCTCCTCAATGATTGCCTCAAGGTCAGGAATTTTGTTTCTCAGATTCCTTGCATTCACACATGTCTCTATTCTTCTTCCTCTCTCCTCTAACCTTCCTCCCCTTCCTGCTCCCCTCTTGCCCCATCTGTTACCATGACCCTCCTCTCCCATGCTGCTGTATGTTGTTTTCTCTCATCCTCCTTCCTCTCACTTTAAAATAAAGTTTCTCCTCCAAACCTGCCGGCCCTGCCCTTCTCTTTACTTCCATCAACTTCCAGGAATGTCTTCTCCTGGGTTTGCTTTCCCTGTTACACTAGTCTCTGGAGGGGGAGGCAATCTCGGCCTTCCTTAGTCTTTTCTGCCTCCTCTTGCTAGTTTAAATGCTTATCATAGTAGCATTTAAACCTTCCACCCAGGACTGCCATTCCCTTCTGAAAGAATGGAGGCCCTATCCCATCTAAAAGCTCTATCCCCCAGGAGTGATCACAGTTCACGATGTAGCCGAAGCCCTCCTCCCTGCATCATGTTTTGAACCACCCATTGAAGGACTGGGTGTGAGTTCCATAGCCTTTCCTCGAACATGCATGGGTAGTGCCTCAGTAAAACCCTCTGTGAGAACTACCTACTTTGCCCTCCAAGCTTCCTAAACCTATCCTGCACTACCCCTACAGGTTCCTTTGCCAGATCGTTCATCCCACGTGGACAACAATACTCAGCTCAGCCTTACTCTCTACTCCCTCTTCTCTGGTGATCTACAATATCTGCCCTCCAGCCTCACTACCAAGTGCGTGAAATGCACTGTACTAACCTGCCCCTTCCCTGCTCCAACTCATTCTCCCTGTCTATGGAATCCCACACCTGGACCTGCCTCCTCCTTGGCAAGGGACTCTCCCACCCTCCTTGAGGGTCACCACCTCTTCTTTTATTCCTGCCTCAGGGTGCCTCCTCTGGGCTTCACTGTCCTGTCAGAATGGCAAAGGAATTGCCAGTGGTAAGGTCTGAGGGTGCTAACCCTCCTTCCTCCAACCAATCACCACAACCTCTGAGTTGATGAGCACCAAATTGAGAATGGGAACCTGCCTAAAGGTTTCCTTAAACATCTGTGCCAGCCAGCAGCCCTGCAGAGTAACCAGCAGGCCCTGTCTCCTGGTGCCCTGGCCACTGGAATGTCCTATTCAATATCTGGATGGCTCAGATCACCCACCACCATATCCTTCCCTTTACCACTCCCTTCCTCACTTCTTCCAATTTCCTATCCCTATGTTCCCTGGTGCTGGTGTTGTATAGAGCAACCACACCAATATTTTCTTGCCTGAGACCACCATGTGTTGAACATACAATGACTCTCTTAGTTTGTTACTTCCACAGCTCTCAATGTCCGACATATAGGGCTATGTCTCCCTATATATCTATGTAAATAAAATATGTCCTTGCATCTAGAGACCTATCATAAATTGAGGAGGACAAAAGTGGAAAATAAATGTAAAAGCAAAATCCAAACAAGGAAAAAATGAAAGTATTAATAAAATAATATGGTAAGAAATAGAGAAAGCACTTGAAAAGCAAACATGTCAGAAAACTAAATCTGTATGGAAATTAATTTTCACACTCAAAACTGAGTAACATTTATAGTTCCTACAGCAAACTTTCTGCATAGTTTTAGGTAAAAGTTCCATAAATGTTAACTTTTGCTGACATGACAGTTTAGATGTACAAAAAACACATTTGGTTTTTTTTGCATTCTGTTGTATTTCTTTATTTGTTCTGTGAACTGAAATCAAAATGGAAACAGATCTTTCTGCAGATTTTCTGTATTTCACAAATTTATCAGCATTATAAAATAAAGGCAGGAAATGGAGCAATCTGATTGTCTCACAGCATTCTAAAAGGTTGTTATCAGTGGGAAATAACGCTTGTCTACAATACATGAATTAAAATTATTAAAATTCTCAATCTTAGAAGATAAAGATATATTAGTCTAATAATAGAATAAAGATATTCCAGAGATGGATTTATCTTTGTTAATATAAAGAAATGTAAAATTACACATATCCCCATATTGCTATTCATCATAGGAATTATATGCAAATCAGCCTGAAAGAGTTTAAACTGGTTCCACTTTTGGCAAAACAGTATGGTGCCAAATGGCCTCTCACACACTCTGCACAGGCTGAATACAAAACATAAAGATGTGTTTTGTCTTAAACATGAGTCATCAGCATGTCTCGTCTGCAGCAGCCCAGGGAAGGATGAACTATATACTTTGACTTTACTGGTTTGGGTCATGGTAGAGCCCAACCTAGGGACCTAAGTCACAGAACCTCAGCACAGAAGCACTAAGGCTAGGGTTAACCAGAAAGGGTATTGACAATAAAGTCAGGTTTCAAAGAAATGTACAATTACACATATCAAACAGTTATAATACCAATGCCTCCTGAAAGCTGCTTTAAAGCTTGCAATTCATTCAGATCAATTCAATTTTCTTACTTGATTTTTTTCATCCTTTGTACGTGTTAGAGAGGTTCTTGGTCTCATCATTCAGCTGAATTATAATTAGCCTGACCACCACAACAAGTGACCTTCTCATCGGCAGGAAAAACTTCATATTTAAAATTTTACCATGTCATATTCAGAGCTGAAGTCCCCCTGCTTTCTCTCTGACTCATGGGGAAACAACTGTCTTGCTTCATTTCATATATTGTGTACTCTGGCCAATAAGAGGCTCACAAGTGATCATTGGGGAACTCACTAATTAGGAGAAGGCCAAAACTCTCTACTTGCAATTCAAATGAATGGCCTAGCAAGCTCAACCCTTGGCAATACATACAGATTTTATTACATTTATCATAAATTTTTTAAAGTTTACAGGGTGCACCTGGTGTGTGGCTAAACAAAAGCAAACAGTTACAATTCCAATGCTCCCCTCTCCAAAGCTACTTTTAAGCCTGCAATTCATTTGACTCAATTCAATTTTCTTACTTGATTTTTTCCATCATTTGAACATGTGAAAGGGTTCTTGGTCTCATCATTCAGCTAAATTATGATGAGCCTGACCACCGCAACAAGGTGACCCACTCACCAGTAAAATTACACATATCATCATATTGCAAAGCATCACAGGAAGTACATAGAAATCACCACTAAAGACTTTATACTGTTTCTGCCTTAAGCAAGAGTATATGAGTATATGGTGCCAAATTACCTTTCACACACTCTGCAAGGCTGAAAACAGAAGACAGACATATGTTTCATCTTATACAAGACTCATCAGTCTGCCTCTCATTAAAAGCCAACATGAAGGATGAATCAGTTATAGTTTGTTATTACTGGTCTGAGGTTATTTATTTTTATTTAGTTGTTTAACCAGGTATAGCACACTAAGCTGGAAGCTTTTTTACAGAAGCAACCTGGGAGCATGAGGAGGTTAAGTGACTTGCTTAGGGCCACACAGTATGCAAGTGGAAGCTGTGGGATTCAAACCCAGGTTTGGTTTGCTGGATGTCACCAGATTTGCAGCTCAGAGCCTTAGACCACTGCACTATACTGCCTCCATTATGGCCATCAGGTTATGGTGGAGCCCAGAATAGGAAAGCAATCTAAAAGTCAAAAACCTCAGCACAAAAGCATGGAGGCAAGGTTTACCATGAAGGGCATTGACATTAAAGTCTGGTTTCAACAAAATGTAAAATTACATATCCCCACAATGCAAAGCATTATGGGAAGTAAATGCATATCCCCAAGAGAGTTTATAATATAACCCTAGGTGCATAGTCATTTGTTATGACTTATGTCTCCCCACCGGGTTAGATGAAAAAGATGCTAACTGACCCTGGCAACTCCCTAATGCCTAACTTTGCTCATATTATAATACTTTCATGATGTTGAAAAGCTTCTCAAATGTGGAACTCAAGTAGAGATTTTTCTGAATTTTGTGAACATAGGCAAACATGAAATACATAAATTTTACAAAGATGGACAGGTGAGTTATTATGCCATATACATTCATTGGCAACACACTTAAAATAATTATTTTATTAGTGTGTTGGCAGTTGTATTATATACTAATTTTTTAATATATGAATTATGGCAGCAATGCTTGCCTTACTGAATGTTGCATTTACCAGTTCCATCCAGTAATTTGGAAATGTGAAGGGTCTGGAGACTCAACTATAATTTTTTCCCCTGAAGGTATTTAAAAAATGGTCTTTTAGTCCAATTGACTAATTATTAGCAGTGAGCAAAGTCACCCACTGTACTTGCATAGTCTTCACAGCAAAATATAAATCATTTGTCAAATT
Source organism: Neoceratodus forsteri (assembly GCA_016271365.2). Lineage (NCBI taxonomy): Eukaryota > Metazoa > Chordata > Ceratodontiformes > Ceratodontidae > Neoceratodus > Neoceratodus forsteri. The sequence continues at coordinate 426,512,805 of CM057451.1, forward strand.
CATCCATCTAGAAAGCTCAAGGATACCTGGAAAACTACATAAATCTATATGGACTTTTTCCAAGGTGATGGGATGACTTCCTTTGATGGCACTTTCTGTGTAATGTGGCTATGAAAAGTATAGCAACTGTTTAAACATACAAGAATAATGTTCAAGCTTTTCTTCAACTCTGTAGTACTACCCCAAGTCTTTTTTCCTATTGTATTCATTTTATGAAAATGTCATCACAGTTGAAAATACCTGGTATGCTACATTCAAATCATTCCAGTTTTGTTGATGAATAAAGAACCTTCCATTACCAATTAAGGTTCACCCATGTCGATCAACAAACATGTTGTTGATGCTGATTATGGCATTGGCAACATGCCACCTAGCATTACAGCACTAAGCATTATGTTTCCTGGGAGTTACAGGCTAAAGTGCCCTCCTGGGAAACAGTTGGAAGGGTAGAAACTCTGTGGGGCAAGGGCAACAGGAGTGAGAGGCAATCTAAAATCAAGATTGCCCTTTCACTGTTGTCTTTGTTATGACATTGTACTTGTGGCAACAACATTCAGTCACTGTCCTATTGTATACCATCAATTAACACCCAATGTACCTATCTAAGAATGTGCACCCAAACCCCAGACCTCCCAAAATTGTCACCATGCCAAGGTTTGAACACCTCAAGATTGTCTCCTGGAAAATAGGAGCCTCCTTTACAAATTAACCCAATTCCAGGCTTGGGTGGAGACACTCAAACTGATTATCATCACTCTTACAGAGATCTGGCTCTCCCAAAATCACTGGTGCCACTTTAGCCCTGGATGGCAACACCGTGTTCTGCCAGGATATATTGTCTAAGTGGGAGGGTGGCTATATGTTATATCTCAGGAATGAAATCAGAGGTCAAGTACTGCCTTGCAGTTTGCACACCAAGAAGGCAAAAATAATAAACCTCAAGCTCTCCATTGGCCAACAACACAAGGTATTTGTGCTATCAATGGTTTATTTACTCCCTGGTACACACGCAACTGACCATGAACAATTCATCAACAACCAGGGCAACTCAGTCAAAACTGGGAACAGGTTATAGTAAGAGACTTTAACATTAATTGGTAATCCCATGATGGCTCAGCAGCAAGGAACCAAATATCAGGCCTTACCTCACCCAGATGGTTACCCAAGCCACCAGACAAAACGTGATAAGTACCATCATTGACTGGCTTCTCTCACATGCCCAGAACAAATCTCTGAGGTATCAATCCTACCAGACTCCTTCAGTGACCACTCCCTGTCCTATGCACTTGGACAAATAGGTTCACAATGTGCACTCCCAGCTCTCTAGAACTCACTCATGTAAGAGTGGGCAGTTTGATAATTTCAAACAGTACTTGAGACTGGCTGACTGGTCTCTGCTAGAAAGAGCAATGGATGGAAACCAAACCCTTGACTACTTCTGTATTATCTCTACAAATACCTGTAATCTCTTTGCCCTTACAAGTCAAAAAAGTAAGAGGGTCTGCTAACCCTTGTCTCTCAGGCTCACACATTGAGCCTCATACACCAAAGAGTCAACCTATGGCAAAAGGCCAAGGCAACAGGGAAACAGACTGACCTCTTTGCCTATAAGGCTACCAGAAATACCTGTATGAGGCTCATTTGATTGGCCAAAGCCAACTACTATAAAACCTCCTAAGCAGGAGCTGGGGTCATGGAAGAGAGTTCTGGAACTCAGTTAAATCCCTAATGGGCAGGGTATCCAATGTCAGGAGTACTCCAGGAGCCCAGTGATATTGCAAATGCATTTAACTGAGCCTTCACACACTTCAGCGCTGTGCTTCCAGTGACTACCTTGCCACCCCACCATCTGACCTGCCCCCTACACAAGATCATTATCCCACCCCAAGCAACAAACCACCTTTCTACTTCATACTGATAACCAGTTTTGAGATCCCAAAGTATGTCAGTCGGTCTTAGGTAAGACTAGGATGGAGACTGATCAAATGGACATGAAGATGGTAGCACTTACAATAAATTAACTGGCATATTCATCCACCAAAGTTCAGTGCCTCATTGAGAACAGGAGCGTTTCTGACAAATGGAAGACACCTCTCATCACCCATCTTCAAAAGTGGCAACAGACCTAATCTGTCAATCTATAGGCTGATCACAATACTACCCCACCTCTCGAAAGCCTTGGAACAAGTTGTCTCTGATCAACTTACTGAGTACTTGGAGAAATGCAACCTCCTGTGTGCTCAACAGCATGGATTTTGGAAAAATCATTCCACTCTCGCTGCCTTGGTTGACTACACTACTCAGCTGTATGATGCTTTAGACAATGGCATGGCTGTAGTGTCTATCTTCATAGACCTCACTAAGGCATTTGACACTGTTAACAACCAATGTCTGCTCAATTGCCTGTCAGCTTGCACTGTGCCTGGTTTGAAAGCTACCTTTTCCAGAGGTCACAGTGTGTGAGAATTAACAGTAGCCACTCAGAGCCAAGGGAGATGAGCCTAGGAGTCCCTCAGGGATCAATACTGTGGCCTTTATTATTCAGCCTCTTCATTAATTCTCTACCATCTGTCTCCCCAGCACTCATGATGCTCTGTGCTGATGATGTTGTCATCTCAGTATCTGGCAGATTATTTTCCAAAATCACATCTGAATTGCAGGCCAACCTCCATAAGCTGAAAACATAGTTTACTCAGAATAAACTGCTACTAAACTATAAAAAAACAAAGGAATGCTCTTCATTGACCACGCTTCAAGAAGAAATATAGCCCACTGTTGCTACATAGCAATAAAGTGGATACACTGGCAAGTTTGCACTATTAAATACTTAGGTGTACACCTGGATGACATCCTCACCTTCACAACACATATTGAGCAGGTTGTAAAATCCACAAATACAGAGTTAGGTGTACTATACCACCACAGCCACTAAATAACACCTGAAGCACTGAAACTGGTCACGTGCAGCTCATTGTATCTACCATTGATCACAGACTAGTGATCTATGGGGTCAGCTCTGAAATCATGCTAAAAGGGTTAAAACCCTCCTTAATAAGGCCTGTTGTCTGGTCCTCAGAGCACTACCAGACCCATACATGTGCTCTTTAAAACAAGACCAGTTGGCTCCCTCTCCACCTCAGAGTTCAATACCAGACCTGCCTGCTTGGAAAAAAGCACAACTAGGGTTCATGCCTAAGTCTACCACTAGTTTATTTAAAACCTCACAACAAACAGTAAATACTAGATCTGCAACTACTGTAAGGGTGAATTATTAGTGCCTTTAATTGCACCTCACTTGCTTACTGCTCACTCTCCTTCCATGGATCCAATGGTTTATTGATCTTCCCACCTTCCTAATCGAATGCAGCAAGATCAGCCAGTTCAAAATGGGGCTTTGTTCCTTCCTTATCCATGACAATGCCTGCTGTTGCCAGTGTAATCGGCCTTAATATACTCACCTCACTGACTTGTCCCCTCTCCTCTTACCACCTCATCCTACCACATCACACCCTATTCCCAACCAAGTCTGCCACCACCCATTCTTACTATTTCCTTTGTTTCACACTTGACAAAGCCAACCTTTTGCTGCTTTATTTCCACTCTACTAGTCATAGTAGGCTTGTATCTTACCAACACAAGAATGTACTCTGCTCTATCCAAAGCATTTGAGCTGCACTCAGGTAGTGCTGTTGTACTTGACACTTCTTTTGATGTAACCTTGTAACCTAAATGTGGACTCTGTAACAATCATATTTAATGTTATGTCCTACTATACCTAGAGTACTTGTACCTGATGTATTGCTTTTAATGTGCTTGTCTGACTTGGAACCTTTGTAAATGAGCTTTTGGCTCAAAGGTATTAATCTGAAACTTAAATAAATGAAATAAATAAAATACATCTTCCTCCTCCAGTCCCAATGGTCCAGAACCCCATCAAATGATAATGTTCCAACATCCTTATACTCCAGGTCCTAGTACCAAAGAAAATAAAATCCACAACCAAATTAACACTGAATCTTCTTTCATCCCCATGACCTATCCAGTAATCTTGAAAGAAAACAAAACCTTCTTCCAACTCACTTAGCACCCCAGCTTTCCCCTCCCCACTCAGGTGTGTTGACTTATAAAAATAACAGTGACAAATGCAGCCCTACTTACACCTTCAAAGCCACTATTTAAAATAATATGAGCAAAAGCAATCTCAGGTTCTATTTTGATTATAATGTATGCCCTTTATTTTGAAAACCTGTAACTCTGTTAATTGCATTGCAGTTGCCTTGGTTTGTTCTTGAAAATAGGCATTTCTTGACTACTGTACTTACCCGTCAACCAAAATCTATGTAAACAATAATAATTAAATCAATCACTCAGTCACTATATATAAAAATATTATGAGCATGCTCATGTTCTCATTCCTCTAGATGGAGTTTGACCAAGGTGATGAGAAGGATCTGTGCTGATCACTATCTTTTATGTATTTGTCCTTTTTAATAAGCCAGCATGCCTAAGAGTGGAGGGGTGGAGTGAGAGATGGGGTGCTAAGTGGATTGAGGAGAATTCTTTTCCTTAGAGGTGCTCGAAAAAATTCCGCTAGCTGAATTTCCGTGAAAGTCAGATTTTACCTTCTGTGGAAGTGCAGAAATCAAATTAGCAACTTTTGTGGAAATTCCAACTTAGAACAGTGGAATAAATGTTTAAATTGTTGATTATTTTAGTTAACTGCTGAGAAAAATGTCTGCAAAACTGATCACTGAACTGTGGAATAATTACATGTATTGCAGAACAATTCATCAAACTGCAGAAACAATTCCTCAGAACTGTTATAGTGCAGTTTATGTGTATTTTGCATAGTTCATCCAAAACAATTCCATGGAAAACAGCAAAATCCATCAAACAAATTCAGAAAATTGAGTCTCTCCAATGGAAATTTGGAAAGCTCTGCAAAATTTCCAAAATTTTCACAGAAGTCCCAGAAAAGCAGAATTCACAACTTTCACTCACCTCTATTTTTCCTTGATCATTGGGACCGAGTTGGGGTAAAGAGATGTGGACATTACAGTAGGTACAATTTGTTGGGGAAGGTTTTTTCCATGATCATTGAGACTGTAGTATAGGAAAGTGGAGACTGGCTGTGACAACGTTGGAAAACAGTTGTATTAATCTTTTAAAAGTATTTTAGTCACTGCATTTGGCAGTGGACCCTGTTGTTGAAATAATGTAAAATGGTTCACCAGCAAAGGGTAGCTTGCCACATTTTGTAAGATCTGCTGGCACTTTGCCTGACCATCATAAATAATGAATTTTGTCACTTTGCTCATCTTCACTTGTGAAATTTTACTTCACAATATCCTACTAATTATGCCTAAATTAGTAAAATTAATAGTAAAAGAAGAGTATTTTGGAATATTATTTTACAAATTCATCGTAGTATACCTAGAAAATCAAAATTGCTGGCACATAGTGCATAATTTCTTGCAAATGTTCTAAACAGAAGAAAATAATCATTAAAAGATGAGTAGATGTCCTGGCAGAATGATTTTTTTGTCTTATTTTCACTAATAGGTAGTTACTACAGATCTTTCATATAAATACATATTCTATGCTTTGAGATTATTAGAAATCTGATTTTGATCAGTTCTGATGCAAATATGTAAGGACTCAGGACCCCTGTAGTTTTACTTCAGATTTTACTAATGCATGCAGAATGGTTATTGATGCAGCATCTGTCTTTACCTCTTGCTTCTGAGTTATGCTCCTGTAGGTATTATACATAAAAGTACCATGGATATTGCATTGAATGGAACACCAAAAATGTGAACTAGAGCCCTAGAAATGTAAGTCTGATTTGTTTCAAAAAGTCTTTTAGACTAGGAATATGGAATTGTTTATATTGGTGCCTTGAGGAGGGAAGAAACTGAGGATTTGAAAGGTGGGAAAAGCTTATGAAGTGTCATTATATGTGATATGCAGTGTATTTCAACCAATACAAGCTAGACATGACACATTTACAGCCCCTGCACACAGCTTTTTGCACATCCTTAGTCACTTCCATGACATTCACTGCTGTCAAAACATTGAAGCCACTAGGAGAAGGACATTTGAGAAGAGGTGCATTAGATGGCAGAGTAGTTGAAGCTTGCTTTTCATTTCTTTTGTTTAACAGAGCAGCACTCAGGCATTGTTCATTTTCAGTTAACAAACTTGATATTTTACTAAAAAGGAGAAGATCCTAAATAAGGCACTCATATCGTCATTCTCACCCCATGACATTGATATTCACAGGAAAATTTAATTGGGATTCCTCCAAAGTGTTTCTATTATAGAATAATCCAACCAAATTATTATTATGCTAAGACTGATCCATTTTAAAATGTTATTTGATCACTGAAAAATGAAGAAGGCTGACTATTAAGAAATGAAAAATATTACCTTTGCAGCCACAACTAAAATTGCTTTAAGCTTTTCTTTGGCATTGCCATTCTAAGCAGATTAGAAATCTTTCAAATATTCTTAAGTAAAGAAAGCAATACACAAAATATTTTTTGTAGAAAGCTAAAGCATCTCTCTGTACTTCATTTGGAATAAAAGGTAAAGCAAGAACGTTGCATCATTTTGTAGCCAGACATTTATTTTGGATCTGATGTATTGGTATTTCTCACTTTCTATGCACTGAGCAAAATAAATCAGCACACAACAGCAGTATGCTTGCTAGCCATATTGATTGCCAAAGGTAGTGTTATTTCAAAGCTGCTTCTGCTATCTCTAATTAGAGAACCGTACATAGTATCCAAATTCCACAGGACACCTCAGGATAGGACCTTTTAGGTTGATATGGCTAATCTGAATGTATTAGCCAATTCAAGATTTCATATCCTCACTGATCCATTTAGTCAGTGAAGTGGCTAAATTGACAGATAGTTTTAGGCCTTATTATTTGAATTGTTTGCTTTTGTTTATTTATTGATCTATTTATTTTCTTAATTCATTTTATTTTAGAAGGAAAAATGCACTGAAGCATTGTAAAAGGCTTTGTTATGTGCACCCTACAGCAGCAACAGCAGTACAGCTGTTACACAGATTAATGCAGTTGCAAAATATATGCAGTTATGTCACAATTAAGATTCAACTATGTGGAAGGTAAAAGGTGTTCTTTATTGACTAAGCCTACATGAAAGCTTTCACAATTTATTTATTTATTCAATTTTGTTAACCAGGTAGACCCACTGAGCCCCAAAGTTCCCTTTTTCAGGGTCAACCCGGATTTAGTTACAGAGGTATACAGGTACAGTATTTGATTACAGAGGTGTTTTGGAACAGCATCTTGATTACATATTAACTGCAACAGCATTTCAGAAGAAATCAATTTTTCAGTGGTAAAAAGGCATCAAATTGTCTTATGCAGCAGCAGAATCCCTCAGGAAATGAGATGTGGCATCTCTGGTATGATATCTGGTGTAAATCAATTGATTATAAGTCACTTGGGTATACAGTATATATAAAAACACTATATAAATGTATATTTGGTAATACCTTAAGTTCCTTAATGACAGCCTAATTGCAATGTAGTTACATGCAACACACAAGCAGCTACAGTGTAATTACCCCTGCTCACATAATTAACAATTACCTACCCTGCAGTTACATTGAAACTGACACTTAAAGTGTGATCATAAATTCTATACTAGTCTACATTTACGCATTTACAAACATTTGATTAAAGTACCAATGTTACTGCAAGGTGTTAAACTATCCTTTTCACAGCTTATCAACTGTGGGGCCAGCTGAGTGTCAATTTGCTTGATCAGCAACAGAGGTGAACTGTGAGCAATAAACTTGGGCAATCACTGCCAACTACAGAGAACCAAGACAATATTTTGCAATGTTTACACATCTTTAGTAAATCTTATACACCAATGTACAGGTATAAGACACCCATTATATGGTAGGTGGCACGGCATGCATGACAGGGGCAGAATGTAAAATGCATTATCAGTGGAAGATAACAGGAAATGTTACAAAGTTTGCTTGTTTTTGTAACTCCTTCTAAGACAAATAATTGCATTCTAAAACATACATACAACCTAGTGCATAGCTTCATGGGCTTGCAAACCCATGTGTGTGTTGGGGAGGGGCAGGTGTAACTGAATATGAAATCTCTCAACTGGCACTACAGACTGCTAGCCATGTCACCACTTAAGCCTCACTGGTATCCTATTAAGACATCACTTCCATAAGTCACTGCAATAATATTGCACTGGAATTAAGAGAACATTTACAGAGACAGGGTATAACAAGCGTTATGAAGTTATGACTACCCCTGTCTCTGTATGTGCAGATGGGGAAGGATTTATTTATTTTTAATTTATTTATTTAAAAGTTGATTACCAGGAAAGGCACACTGAGCCAAGGCTTATTTCTAAGCGTGACCCAGGGCAGGGGTAAGTGTGCAATGGATACATAAAACATAAATACTTGTGCATAAAAACAAGGGACATGAGGAATATATAGAAATTAACAGTAGTTATATCTTAAACCAGATGTAGAGCCAATGATGCACCTAACAGTGGGCAATAACAACCAAGAAAATAGTAATGCATGAGCTAACATAATAAGGCTGGTAGTTTTGATGCAGAACAAGAGTGCACAAGTAAGGTGCTGCCAAGAGTATGTATACAGAGCTGGGGTTGGGACAGTAATAGAGGGTATGGTCAGTGTTGCTAGTGGTAGCTAGCAGTTAGGGAGAGTGGAAACATTGGCATAGAGAGAGGCAGGAGCTTGAAGTGCATTTTAATGGAAAGTGTGGTAAGTAAGATACATACAGTGAGGGGAAGGGAGTGCCAGAGGGTGGTGAGCTGGGGTAAAGGCTAATTTCCAGTGAGGAGTGAGGTGTGGCCAGGGCAAAGGTGCAGAGGTCTTATGTGCACAGAGAGTAGCCAGTACTAGGAGCTGAGGCTAATAAGGAGGAGAGGTAGGAGGGAAGGGCATTGAACCAAAACTTAGTGATACAGGTAGTGCAGTGTGCCAGACAATGGTCAGTGAGTGAGGTAAGGAGACAGACTGAGAGGGAGGCAGTGATGGGTGCAGTATGGAGATTAGAGGTGAAATGTCAGAAGGCATGAAACAATGGGTCTAATCTGGCAAGGAGGATTGTGACACTGATCTATAGACCACATCCATATAATTCAACAATGGAAGGATAAACTTTGAGATCATTTCCCTGCTAATGGGGGAGACTGTCCTTAAGTCTATAGAGCATTCCTAGTTTTGGACACAGTTTGTTGTGGATAGAGTCCAGGTGCAGGGTGAAGTCCAGTTTGGGATCCAGCCAAACACCCACATATTTAAATGAATAAAATGCTGTAATTTTTGAGCCATCAAGGGTGTAAAAGTAGGGGGAGATCCCATTTTGCCTGTTTCTGGGCAGAGCCACAAACCATGGTGACTGTTTTCTTAGTGTTTCATTTGTGTGATTTGTCTTCAAGCCATTTTAGGGTGTTCAAGAAGTAGGTCAGAAGGATGGGTTCAGCTTGGGATAGGGAGGGACTGGAAGTGAAGATATCAATATTGTCTGCGTACATTTAAATGTGTGAGTCAGAACAGGCAGAAGGAACCTGCCTTGACAACAAAAGACCAACAACATACAAACATCCCCTAAACCTTAACATTACAATAGCATATAAACTCCCTCAAATAGCCTGTGGAAACCTATCAGACTGGCATGAATGTAGCTACAGTATGCACACAATATTTGTAGAGAACACCCCACCACTAATTAAAAGTCCCCTCCAATGCTTAGAGTAAGGCCCACATGTACCACAAAACAAGAGTCTCTGCAAGTACTAAAGGTAAATACATTAATTTCCTTCTTCAGCAGCAAACTCTTCCTGCTGTGCAGTATCATAATTTATTCAAAAGGCTCCAGCAACATCACAACAGTAGCAAACTCCAACAATATAAGATCTATAGTATGTCTCTTTCTTGGGGTGGCCCTCAATATTGTAGTACCCTAAAGGATGCCAGCAGGCACAACAGGAAAACCTCAGGAAGGAAAAGGGTTAACCCCCTCAACCCCATACACATCCAGCTGGCTCACTGACCAAGCTAGATGGCTGACCACTTCTCTTCCTGTCTCCCCTCCCTCCCTCCCTGAGCCTTCCCGTGTTGGAGCCTTTGTCTTGTCCATGCAAGGTCTCTGGCCAATGCGCAAAGGGCCATAAATCAGCCAGGGGGCTGCTCCCAGCCCAAGGACCTAATCACCTGGCCAGAAACCAGGTCTTCCTGCTAGCCAGAGGGAGGTTCTGGACTGGGTGGCTGACAGAGTGGAGAGCAAGGAGTACAGATGCCTGGAGGATTACCTGAAGCTCAGATCCGTAGCTACTTGATGGCTGCTCCTCTGTAGCCAGTGGTCCATTGAAGTCTTCAGCAGCAGCAGAGTTATTCCTGGTCCCGAGAGGTCCAGCAACTCTCCAGCAACAACAGCCGCCAGCCCCATAAGGTGAGTCCCTTTGTTGTCTGCTCCTGGTGTGCCATTGTAGTTTGGGGGTTTCTGGGGTGCCTAGTACTGTACCTTGCCTGGGATGCTATTGCAGTACCTCTCCAGTGAGCTGGCTGGGGATCTTATTTGTGTGTGTATTGGCTCTGTTGAGCCATGTGGGCTGTCTTGCAGTCCCCTGCTTTCCCCACTGTTGGCTGCCTGTAGTGTCCGCTGTTGGTGGGCAGCTTGTGGTCTGGTCCGGTTTTGGGTGTTTCTACATATTTCTTAATGGCTCAGTTGCCCTTTTCCCTCCTGTTTTGGAACTTCTGGTTGCTTCCCTCTCCCTTTGTTTAGCCTCCTGTGCCAGTTGCTGATGGTGGTGTCCTTGTGGGAGGGAGGGTTCCACCTTTATTTGCAGCTCCTTGTTTTTTATTTTGTTTGTTTGTTTGCTGTTACTGTTTGTAGTCACTTTTCCTCTCAAATTGTATTCATTTTTTCCCTGTTCCCCAGTTGTTGACCCACTGGCCATGTCTGGCCATCTCCTGAGGGTCACCCACCCAATGAGGAAGAATTCTTTTAAAGGTAGTGGTGGTGGTAAGTGATACTCACCCTTCCCTGGCCAGTATACCCTCCCACAAGTTGTCCGGTGCAGCTGCAGTCTCTGAACAGGGCTGCCAACTCATGCTGTCCCCATGTGGGGAACTGTTATGTGCCAGACACGGATGTGTTATCGTGAAGTGTGACAGGCATCAACATCCACCCAGAATGCTAGAGTTCCACCCCACAGCTGCACTGGGGCAACAGAGGCACGGGTGGGAGCTTGGTCTCGATTTCCACCACGAACACCACCAATGATCCCATCCATGACAGAGGACCCAGGCTACAATGAGCAGGTGGCAAGCACAGGAATTATTTTATTTGGTGCTGGAGGTGGCTTTAAAAGGGGGACAGAGGACTGGGTAAGCAAGAGGGCCAGGAACCCAAAACAGAAGGGAAGAAGAGGTGCAAGTGGGCAGAGGACCCACAATAGTTCCACAAGGGCACCATGGAGCATGAGCTTCAGGGGTGAGGTTTAGTGCCAGATTGGCACCCCAAGCAGCCAAGGGTACAGGAAAGGAGGGATTTAAAGTGGTCAAGAAGAGGAAGTTTTGGCCAAGCAACTGCACAGGGTGACAGGGTGGGGCCCCATCAATAAGAGCCCCACATTCAGTGTATTGAAGTGTGGAGCTATGCCAGACATATTGTGCCATCATGCTGCAGCCCCTCATAACTACTTGGGGGTGGGTGGGCCCAGAAAGCCCTGACAGGCCTGTAGAGTGAATCTCTCCGAATTTAAAGACAGCATCCCAATTCCTAAGAAAGATACCCCAGGGCCAGAACATTTCTTCCTAGGACCCTACCCATCTCCTGCTAGCCATCTCATTCTTTCTCTTGAACTTCTTGCTGGTGGCTGGGGTGACCTGCAGACCATGAGTGAGGTCAGGCCTGCACTGCACTGCCTGCTACCTGGACTCTGCCCATAGATAAACCCAGTACCTTGTAAAGGAAAAGTTCTTTGTGTGACTGCCATTTTCAGTGTTTTCCTGGGTTGCACCCTGAGATGCTACTGACCCCAAATGGCTGGACTGCTGCCTCAGGGTCTGGATGAAAGCACCCAGGAGATTGAAATGCCTGCCCTGCACCTACTGTAAACAGCTACTTGCACCAGGGCTGAACTTCCTTACCTTGCACCCTGACCATTTGGTTCTTGCACTGTTCCGCTTTGGAGCCTAAACTGCCTGTCTCACCACCAACTGGTTTCATCTGTCTCAGTTCCTTCCTCCTCCAACCTGAGCTGTAGCTGTGGGAGGCGGACAAACTGCCCAGCTATGGTGGTCCCACCTCCTGAACTAATTGCCATATAATGAACTGCAACTGCCTTCACCCCTAAGTCCAGGGGCTATACCTCCTTTCACCTGGCCAAGCTTCTAGTGCCTCCACCCAGCCTGCCAAGAACCTCCAAAGATGGTGAGGACTGCAGTAGCCAGTGTAGAAATAGTTAGTTTCCCAGTGTAGTCAGCCTAGGAGCCAACCTGGCTCATGGTAGTGAGGTCCCCCACAGCATGCTAAAGGAATTTGCCCCATTTTTATTTTGCTTCTTCCTGGTGGCCATAGCCCTTCTTTGGCTGAGCAGCAACTCATCAGTGGCCTTCCATAGACCCTCCATCACAGCAGAAGGACATAACCTCAACCATCCTCCATCCTTTTGTCTCTTGCATCTTCAGCTTCTGGACCAGCATTTATCCTGCACTTGCTCCATCCTTTCCACCTTCTTCATCTTGTTGCTTTCAGTCTTCCTGCCAGCTAATGAGACCAATCGGTCACCAAGGTACTATATCAGCCATTCAAGCTAGCTAGCTACAACCTGCTCCACACCAAAGAGACTGCTCCTCCACAGGACTGTCATGCATATAAACTGGTGTATTTCTAATTGCCCTTGGCCAAGCTGATTAGGTATTGGTAAAGCTAATAACTTCTGCAGACATAGGCACTAGGTGACTCTTTTAGACCATATATCGCATATTGTTATTATATTTATAACTGCTATCCATATATCCACTGTGTTTAGTACCTGCATAGTTGCATTCCATCACTAGTTCTGTGTATCGCATGACAATCACTGTAAGTGCCTTTGTCTTGTACTGTACTGTATATTGCAACCAAATAACCCCTTATTTTCTAGTGGAACAAGTGGCAGTCACAATAAAAAGCTATTTGTTTGATCCTGGAAACATTGTGCCTGTCTCTCCTTGACAAGAAGAGACAAACCATCCTAGCAAGTCCAGTCACCACACTATTGTGATGTTGTTGGAGTTTGTTAGGAACAAAGGTAATGTGTTATTATGTTGTAATCCTGTTTCTTGGAAAGTTATAGGCTCAGCCTAGAATGCTGTTTTCTCTCATTTTCTCATCTACTCCATTCCTGCTGGCACTCACTTTACCTGATTAGTACACACTTAACTTGTGCTCGTAACATGTACTTCACGATGGAGTGCACTGCTCAAACCTACCATAGTGAAACATCCCCAACAAGACTGGCACGATCCATGCACTGGTTGTCCTCTTCTACTGTGGTTGGAATGCATTCAAAGGAAAAGTTGATTATTTCAAGTCTGTCCAAACAGTGAACTGCAATGTGTTCCTGAATTACAAGGGTCAAAGCATACAATAGTACAATGAGACATACAATAGTACTGATGGCAATCCATAGAAAATTCCACATTGCATTTACTGAGTGGATAAGACAACACCCCAACAATGTGCTGCCATACACAGTCAGGCATGATACCACTAAGACAACATTTGTTGCAAAAAGCATAGGCCTTGAAATGTCACATACCCTGCAACGAAGGTCAGCCACTCGTGTGTGACAGAATGTGCACAGCAGTACACATAAGCAAACAAAGATTTATAGGGACAGTCATGGCTGTAGTAATGTGGTGTATTGTGATGTGCTCTGTGAAAAGCAAATGGAACAGTACAAACAACTAATGACATTGCACTGCACACATACATATATGGCAGATACTATATGGGTCATGCACATTTGCATACAGATGAGGTCACAAAAGTGCTTATATCATACAGAAGACAATATTGTAAATGTACCATACAGATCATTGCTGGACATTGTATTATGTCCACAGAGGTATACTACATGATGACTGTGCACATGTTATAGATATAATGCATTACAATTTAATAAGAGTTATACTCTATAAATAGTTATACTCTATGTCAGGAGTGAAACTAACTGTTAGTTCAAGTGGATAGTTCTGGCTGCTTTCCATCATTCTGATACTGAGCCACAACTTTCTTTACACTGTGTATGCCTGTTGGAGTACACTCTAGCTCTCTAGAATGGACATAAACAATGCAACATCAGCTACTGCATTGCCAACAAATAAGACAACAGCAGAGCATTCATTATATCAAACCATACATATGTTTGCATGTATTATATATTCCAACAGATGCCCAGTGTAAGGTTGGCAGTAGCAGCTTTGCAAAATATGCCATACCACCATTAACACTGCAGTAACTATGATCTTAAAAAGATAAGTGGGTAAGTTGTGGAGAAACTTGCTGAACATGTTTTTCTTTGTCTGTAAAGTAAATTGAAAGCACAGTGGCCCACATTTTAACAGTCTTAAACTAGAGATGTGTTTTGCCCTGTAGTTTGAGAGCTAGGTGAGAATTGTTTGGTCTGCTTTGTTTGGCTTGGGGCCTCTGCTAGGTGATAACTTGGAGGAGGGCTGGGTGAGCCACAGTTATGATTGCAGGTTGGTTTTGGTTTCCACTATAAAGACTCATTCAAGTTGCTGCCTTAAAACAGAGTCTGTGTGTGCACTCACAGACAGGACTTGAGAGGTTTTTGAAACAAGAGAAGTAGGGAAAGTTGTAGAGAAACTTGCTGAAATTGTGTTTTTCTTTGTCTGTAAAGTAAGTTGAAAGCTTAGTAGCCGACATTTTAAGGGTCTTAAACTAGAGTGTTTTTGCCCTGTAGTTTGAGAGCTAGGTGAGAATTATTTGGCCAGCCTGTTTGGTTTGTGGCCTTTGCTAAGTGATAACTTGGAGGAAGGGCTGAGTGAGTCACAATTCTGACTTCAGGTTGGTTTTGTTTCCTACTATAATGACTCACTCACTCAGGCTGCTGCTGTAAAACAGAGTATGTGTGTGTTACTTACAGACAGGACTCAAGAAGGTTTTTGAAACAAGTAAAGTAGGGAAAGTTGTAGAGAAACTTACAGAACTTGTGTTTTTCCTTCTGTCTGTAAAGTAAATTGAAAGCACAGTAGCCCACATTTTAAGGGCCTTAAACTGAGATGTCTTTTGCCCCTGTAGTTTGGAGGCTAGGTGAGAATTGTTGCCTGATTGTCTGTCTTGGGGCCTCTGCTAGGTGACAATTTAAAAGGAATAGCGACAATTTAAAAAGAATAGCATGGTAGTTCCTAAGACAGTTCTCCCTCAAGTATAGATGCAAAAGCATCAGAAGGCAGAACACAGGGTATGGGCTCAACTGCTTTATTTTTCTTTGACTTTAAATTGTTTTTTACAAGGTATATTTTCTGTTAAATTGTTGTGCAGGTTGCCTTGTGGAAAGGAAGGAAGGACATGGGCTTAGTCCCACCCACAACCTGCCCCTCACCCCACCCACCACAAGAGCATCATTTCCTTTAAACCAGGGTTCTGACATCACTACCCCAAAGGGAAAAGGACAGACACCTGTCATATCGTTAGCAGTCCAGCATGCTGCATAGAGGGTAAACGATTCACACAATAACAAAAATAAACAGGGAGGGAAAGAGGTATGTGGGAGTGGTGCAATGCACTGACTGTGGGGCGAGTCTTCCAGGAGACAGTCTGGTGGCTGCAATGCTGCTGTATTTGTAGGCACCTGTTTGGTCAGAGGGAGGAGGTTGCCCGTCTCCAGGCCTGTCTGATGAGAGTTCAGGAAACCTCTTCCCCACATCAGGACCACCAGAGCCGCTGACACTGCCTCAGAGATTGCCAAGAAAGAGGGTGGTTGGACCACAGTGGGCTCAGGGAGGGTGAGGGTGGTGGAAAGAGGAGCATCCTCCAGCTGTACCATTTCACAAACCCACTCAGCAGGTCAGCCTCTACTCCCAAATTGCCATCCTCTGAACGCAGACTTGTGAACAATTAATAGAAACAGAGCAACCCTCCTGTCTGTTTTGTGGATTTGAATCAACCTTTGGTCTCAAGACTTGGAGGATTCAAACTGTGAATCTCTTGTTAGCATACCCAATGCACAGGCTCAGATAATTCTGTCTTCAGGGCCAGATATCTTTGCCTATGGGCACATAACCAGGTGTACAAAATGAACCATTAAAAACTCTAATAAAAGACCTCAGATTAAACCCTTGCCTTTTTCCAGTTTGGTATTACCATTCAAGCTTAGGCACAGTGTCTGCTTTAACCATATATACTCCACTTTGTTAAAGAAAAGAAATCAAAGACAGACCAAGTAGGCTCTAAAAATAGAGTTTTACTAAATAGATAAAAATATGTAAAACATAAAATACAGAACCAATATCACAAGAATAATACAATCTTTTAAAAGGAACAAGGTTTTAATAGTGCAGTTCCTACTACAGTACTTATATTTTGTCTCTTTCTACCTGTATACTTGCTTAAAGTGCTCAAAGATGTTTCTTTGTCAGAGTCTAGACAGAAGTCTCTGAGTAAAACAGAATACTGTTTAAAAGACTGTCTTGGACAACCCCTTTGCATAAGGTCACCTGGCTCCTCCCTGTCAGAATATATAAAAATATATATCTATACAAAACAGGATGTCTTATCCAAGTATTAAATTCTGTAACCTCAGCATAACTCATTTTCTTCAAATGACTCTCTTTGATCTTATGATCAGTTTCCCTTTCCAGGACATCAAAGGACTTATGTCTCTCTGCCAGATCTCACGGAGGTGCAACACGCTTTGTATCACCATGTGAATTTTGCTGTGTTTCCTCTGAACATCATAAACATTTATGATACTAGCCCAGCATCTGGTAAGCTACCACAAATCTAGACAAACAGGAGATTCCAATTAAGGCCTGGTCTGTAATTAGCTTCTGGCCTTCCAGGTAATACCTTGTACCTAAAACCTGTGTGTGTGTGTGTGTGTGTGTGTGTGTGTGTGTGTGTGTATATTCACATGCTGTTTCAGCGTTTCTCATGAGATACAGTCAATAACACATTTTATATTACAAAAATGAAACAATGATCAGAATCAGCTGTCCAAGTGTCATACCTCTCACAATTCATATGCCATTCTGGCAGGATGTGGTTCCTCTATGGGCACTCACAATGGAGAACCAAGGAGTATGCTGGGAACCTCCCTAAAGGAAACCCACAGGAGGGAGGCACGGGAACCCATAGGGGAAGGAATCAACCCTCATGGGGACCAGTCATTAGGAGATTGAATTGGGGAGAGAGGGAGAGGGAGGTAGCGCTCCTGTCACCATGGCTTGGAGGAACACGAAGCAAATTTTCAGGATCATGGGAGCAGCAGCCCACAAGAGGGACCTGGATGTCACTGTCCACCCTAGGGACAAATGACCTAGCTGGGAATGGGATTAGAGTAGTGCAGGAGGAGTTTGTGGAGTTGGAGGGGCCCTTAGACAAGTAGCATGCACGGTATCATTCTCGGAGGTGCTGTCTGTTCATGACATGGGTGAGGCTAGGTACCTCACCATGGGATTTAATGAATGGTTGAAAACTGGTGCAGAGTTCAGGGTTTTGTCTTCATTTGGGACTGGGGGTCCACCTGGAGGATACAAGTCTATACTGCCATGATGGTCTGCATCTGTCCGGGGGACCAGGATCCTAGGTAATAAGTTTAAATGTTTCATTGGCAAGCATTTAAAGTAGCTAAGGGGGCACTGAAAAGAGCAGAAAATTCCAGACCCCCACACAAAACAGGGTAGTTAGTGAGGTAAACACCAAGGTACAGAAGTCGATTGGGGACAGGACAGGCATAAATGGAGAAAAGGCAAAGGAACCAAAGACAGGGATAGGTTAAAGGGGTTAGCCATCAAAAATGGTGGGCAATGAGTACCAATGCCTGTAGTCTGGGTAACAAGCTCCCTGAACTAGTGGTCTTGATGGAATAGGGATGCCTGGATATCATGGAAGTCACAGAAACATGGTACACAGAGAACCATGACTGGGATGTCAACATACCATGGTACACAATCTACAGGAGGGACAGGGAGGGTAAAAGGGAGGAGGAATAGCTCTCATGTAAGGGAAGGATCAAACCAATGGAACTAAAGGGTAAACAGGGAGGAGAAGAGGCACTGTGGGTCACCCCTGGGACAGGAAATGGCACCACAATCCGCATAGGGATGTATGCAGATCCCAATCTCGGGAGGAAATGGAAAAGGAAATAATAAAAGGCATTCTTAGAATGGCAGAAAAAGGAGATATTGTTGATGGGGACCTGAATATGCAGTTGTTAACTGAAGCACCCTGCTGCAGCCACATCCAGCGCAGGGTCACCCTCAATGCCCTAAAGTAGGCATGTCTCAGACAGCTAGTGTTAGAACACACTTGAGATGGAGCAATCTTGAGGCCTGGTACTCTCAACATGGACTTAGAGAGGATCTCTGATATAGAAGTGAGTAGCCATCTGGGAACAAGCAACCACCAAACAGTGTAGTTCATGACAAACACAGCCATAGAGTCAAGCCACACAAAGTGATGGTATCAGACATTAGGAGGGCTGACTTTGGAAAATGGAGAGTGCCTCAGAAAAGCACTAACAAATGGGCAAGAAGGAGGGTGGAGGAACAATGGGAAAAATCAAAACTGCCATCACAGAGGCAACCAGCCTTTGTGTGAGCAAATAAACAAAACACAATAAAGGACAAAAACACTATGGTTCTCAAAAGAGGTGGCAGGGAAGGTTAGGGAGAAAAGATAGCATTCAGGAAGTATAAGGAAACACAGAAGGAGCATGACAGAGAACTGTACCAGTTAAAGCAGAAGTAAGCAGGAAGGCAGTCAGAATACCAAAGGCCCAAACTGAGGAATAGATAGCCAACTTAGTTAAGAAGGAGATAAAACCTTTATAAGTACATTGGGAAACGAAGAAAGACCAAGGGAGGGATAGTGAGGCTTAATAAAGGGAGAAGGTGTGCAGAGGGTGACAGTGAAAAAGCAGGGATACTGAATGAATACTTCTGCTCAGTATTCACAAAAGAAGAGGAGGGTGAGGTACCTAAACCAATAAATAGAAGCACTCTGGATAGGGGATTGATACCTGTCAATTCACAGAAGAAATGGTCCTGAAAGAACTTCAAAACTGAATGTGGACAAAGCAATGGAGCCTGATGGATTCACCCCAGTATTCTAAAATAACTAAGGGGAGAACTAATGACACCACTGACTACCTTTTAACAAATCATGGGAGGATGGGTGGTACCTGAAGACTGGAGGAGGGCAGATGTGATTGGCCTTCACAAAAGTGTGAGCAAAGTAGAGGCAGGAAACTACAGACCTGTTAGTTTGACTTCAGTGGTAGAGAAAATGATGGAATAATTTGAAAGAAAGATTTGTTGAGTACCTAGAGGCCAGTGGACCACAGACTCAAGGCAGCATGGATTCTCAGCGGAAGGTCATGTCAGATGAATCTAAAAGATTTCTTTGACTGGGTGACCAAAGTAGTAGACCAGGGAGGGGCTGTGGACATGGCCTACCTAGACTTTAGCAGGGTATTTGACACAGTCCCACACAAAAGATTAATAAACAAGTTTGCCAACCTGGTAGTAGGTCCCATGGTAGTAGCCTGGTAAAAAATTGGCTGGACAACAGGCTGCATAGTGTAATAGTAAACAGAGTCCACTCCAAAGAAAGGGGTTATAGCAGAGTACCCAGGATTCAGTACTGGGACCAGTCCTCTTTAATGTCTTTATAGGTGACATTTTGGAGGAACTGGAAGGAAAAGTATGCCTCTTTGCAGATGATACAAAGATCTGCAACAGAGTTTTTTATTTGAATTTAATATACTTTTATTAGATTTAACGGCATTAAACAGACAGGTATGTACACTCAGTAAAGGCCAACAGGCCCCCGGACAATACCTCCCAACCCCCATACCCCTCCACCTAGAGCACGATACAGATCAGTAAACCCACATAGGCAAGCCCCAAAATCAGAAGAGGAAAAGAAAATGATGGGGACAGAAATCAGGTGTGGAGAAGAGCGGAAGACCACAATGTGTCCTGACCAGCAGAACAAAAAAAGCAGTCCACCCTTCCACCTTCGCAAACTTCCTCAATAAAATGGAATAATAGGAAGGAGAGCTAAAAGGGACCCCATCTTTCTTAGGAAGCCCTCCTTGAGGGCCTGTCTGCTGGCAATATGTTACTCTGTTTCAAGAACCTGAAGCACTTGATCTGCAACAGAGCTGATAAACAAGTGGGTGGGGAGTAGAAAGGATGAGAAGGGACTTGGCAAGGTCATAGGAATGGTATACTACTCTGATGTCGAAACTTGACATTGACTGACACAACAGCGACTACAGCGCCAGGTCATTGTAGTGTCAGTGCTGGACCCGGCACTGTTTTCGGGTGGTCTTGTACCCCTCCTCTAAATAGCTCCAACTCAGAGTTGATCATATTTAGTGGGGGTGTGTGGGTGCACAGCCCTCCATGGGGGTTCAGGGCAAAGCCCTGAAGAAAACATGGTAGGAATAAAATTTTTATGCCAATCGTAAAAAGTTTTCACCGCTTGGTTGTTTGACAAATTTTGTTGACAACTGGTCATAGATCAGGAGAAATTGTCTCAAAGTATGGCAACTAGATTCAATGCAAGGAAGTGCAAAGTAATGCTAGGAAACAAAAACCCGGGGAAGTGTACACAGTTGGGGGTACTAACAACAACAAAATGGAAAGGGACCTAGGTGGCAGTCATATAAAGATGACCTAAAGATAGGCAAGCAATGTGAGAAGGTAGTAAGGAGGAATGGGGGCATACTGGGATGCTTAGGAGGGCATCACCAGTAGAAACAAAAAGCTGTTACCCCTCTGTACAGACAGCTGGTGAGACTGCATCTACAGTACTGCATGCAGTTCTGGAGACCCCATCTCTATAAGGATACAGGCAGGATGGAGGCAGTCCAGAGAGGAGGGCAACTAAAATGGTGTAGAGTCTGCACCAGAAGCCATATGAAGAGAGACTAATGGAGCTTAATACGTATACTCTTGAGGAAAGGGGTGGCAAGATAGAAACTTTCAAGTACCTCGAGGGAAACAACAAAGTCAATGGGTAGCATCTTTAAAAAAGAGATGTGCAAGAACAAGGGGTACAATTTGAAGATAGAGGGGATGGCTCAGGGCAAGGTGAGAGTATTTTTTCAGAGAAGGTGGTGGACACATAGAACGGCCTTCCTGATGAGGCTGTGGGGTCAAAAACAGTGGGGGAATTCAAGAATGCATGGGACAAACATAAGACAATTCTAGTGGGGGTAGGAGGAAGTAGGCCGTTGGTTAACTAGGATCTGCAGCTTATCCAGTAGGTAGAAAAGGCAGACTGAGTGGCCAAGTGGTCCTTATTTGCTGTCAATGTCTATGTTTCTATGTTCCTCAAAATAGCACTACTGTTAGAGGTCATGTACCACCATGCCCCCACACACACACATAATAGACACACGTAGCTTTCACTGACATGGACTTGGGACTATAAACTGATAAGCACAAATTAACATACACACTGTAACATATGTTGCACAACAGTGACACAGTGTAATATGTAGAAGCCATTACGAATAGGCAGAATAGTGCTATCTATGCAGACATGCGAGTGTCACATCAGTAGCAAGGAGGAAACACAAATATATGACAGTAGGGGCATCGCACAATAATATGAACTGTGTTGATACTGACAGAGTAGTGAACAGTCACCTTATCACCTACATATACATGCACCAAATACATTATCCATACACTCCTTAATGAGAGTGACAGCCTCAGTTTAGAGTCATGTCAAATGCTCTTTCTCCTGGCAGCATACTGTTCATTATACCACCTGCAGCTGCATTAAGTGGCTTTTTTGTAGACACATGTTGCCACTACAATATATCCTGCATAAATTGTCTTCCACTCTGCCAGGCATCTTTGTTTGTAAGTTTTCTCAGCATGGTCAAAAAGAGTCTTCCACCTTCTCACACCAGCCACCAGAATGGTGTCCTTGTCACTGTAATGCTTTTGCCATGTTGCATATGAAACTCAGAATGTTTTCCTGACATGCTGCTGCTAGAAACAGTGACACAAAGATAATGATAGCAATACCAATTGCTCTCTCTACCTGTGGCAGATGCAAATGCTGGTGTATGCTATGCTGTCAGTAGTGTGTGATAGTAGGTGCACAAGCATTAAATAATGAAGATAACCCGTGATTGTGCATGCACTGTATATTTGTTGAGGTGACCTGCTTGCAGCTGCAATGTATCACACTGAGATCACTAACACATGATGCTATTGATCCAGCAGATGTCATCAGTAGTAGGCATGAGGTACTCACACACAGCTGAAGTCTGTGACTGCTGTGGGATTGTGTTTACATTTTCAAATCAAAACCTACAAATTGTGAGTTGAAGTTCCACATTTTCATCCAAGCAGTCTTTGCCCTGCCAAAGGTATGGGACCAGGGCACCTGTCCTAGATAAGTAAATAAAGGTCCCCAGTGCTGTGCAAAGCAAGAATGAAGGAGTTTACTACAGCCATCAATGATGAAACTGGGAAGGACATGACAATGTCTGACACTAAAAGAAGTTCTGACACATGAAACTGTGCACCAAAGAAAAATTGACTGTGGCTAATAGCAGCCTCTATGGTGCTGGGAGTGGTCTGGTGATTGCAATTTTACTCACACCGAATGATGCGTTATTGGCATGATCAATTATGGCGACAGTGGAGGCTGTGGAAGGGTACTGATACCACTGTAGTACCTCTTGGTGTGGTGAATCTTCATAGTCTGCATGTCTCTCAGCATAGTAAGGATGAGCGGGTGCTGCTTTTGTATTTTGTGAATGTGCTATACTTTGAAATGTTATCTTTGTTTTAGCCCATTCAAACTTTTGGGCCACTTCCAATCATTTCCGTATTTTCAGCAAATCATTAAAAACAGTCTAGCCCTTCCCAGGTGGTCACAGCTAGTTCTATGGTCACCTCTTTCCCCACCATCTGCCCCTGCCATTTTAATGTAAAAAAGACAAACATCTGGTGCTGTGCCTGGTGCTGACAGGAAATTGTTTTGTAAAACTGACTGGAACAGGGAGGGTAAAAGAGCTGGCATCAACTTCTGTGGGTATGGGGAGGTGGATGGGTGTCTCCAACCCCTTATTTTTAGTCTGCTAGGCACCCATAACAAGGGCTGAAAGTGTATTTGGCAAAAGTGGCTAAGCAGAACTCTAAACAGTGGTCTGAACTGAAGCAGATTTTAAGTTGTGAATTCTCACATTTGTTTGTCCTTAAAGCTTACCAAGTGTACACAGGTGTTTGTGTGGGACATACACAGGGCTGCATACAAGTCATAAGGACAAACAAGAGTGATGTGATGTAGATGCTGTACTCATGTTTGTATGTTGGTGTACTGTAACTATAGCCACATGGTTTCACAAAATACATGTCCTGTGTGTGACACACATCTGTATGACACTGCTATTGCATGTCTAGGATGATGTATGTAAATGCTGATGTGGCTATATATAGTAGTACACTGATCCTATGCATACATAGCCTGTCTTTCACAGTTACACTTGAGGATGAGGACTCAGCAGTGTTGATCAAGAGCCTACATACTACACTATAACAGTCAGCAGCTTTTCAGTAGAGGGACTGTTCTGGCTGATGATGACATGCCAGTTGAACATGATGCTAACACTATGATGTTGTTCTCAGACACTGAACTACATGAGTAGGTTATTGAAGCCTTGAGTGTTGATTCCAATTAGACAGTGACTGATGAGGATGGAGTTGTGCCGCCATGTGAGGACCTTCTGCTGACAGCAGCAGTGCAGGGCAACACGATCAGTGTGACATGTTCAACAAACTACATGCCACAACCTAGCCAGCCTAAACCTGCAGTCCCTTGGCCAGTTAAGTACCCAGAGGCATATCCTCACCATGTGGTACCTGCAGAACCAATGCAGACAGCACAACTGCATAACAGCATGGTAATGCCATGCCAGTGGGGAACACCAACCCCAGCACTGTCATGTTCTGCAGAGCATCCGTCCCATTTGCACCACAAAAGCGCAAGAATATATGAAGAGGCTATACTTTTCTTTTAAATATAATATACTTCATTGATTTAAAGAAATAGCGAAACAATATAACATAAATCAACAATTTCCAAGCCACCCAAAAGGTAGAGTGTATAAAAAAAAGCCCCCAAGTAAGATGGTCTCTAAAAGCAAAGTGATTGATTGAACCACTCATAATTAAATTCATATAATTGAATGTTAAGAGAAACAACTAGAAAAAGGATGAACTCGTGTACTTGACATATTGGGGTTGCTCCAGTGCACATTAAAGTATGTACAAGCCGTGTTACTTGCTTCACTTCCTCTTATATAACGAAACCCTATTATGTAAATGTGCTATCATTTTTCTAAGTGAAGATTAAATAGTAATTCCTGCAACCATTACTGATATGTGCCAGGGTCTGGTCAAGCCAATGACAAAGGACAACTCTTGATCAAAAGACAAATTAAGGCCATAAAGTGTCTTCTTTCCCTCACTAAAGTTTCTCACTGTAATCCCTCACTATGCATACTTCAGGGTAAAAAAATCGTCAAGGCTCTAGAAGGGGGCCTGCCCTGGATTTAATCAGGTCCCACAAGGGTGCCACTTTAGGGCATTCCCAAAAATATGTAACAAAGTGCCTTCAGCTTGCCCACATCTTGTACAAAAGGAGGAGTTTAATCTACCCATCTTAACCAATTTGGGAGGTGTGAAATAGATATTGTGCAAAATGTTAAACTGAATAAGGTGAAGTTTATCATAAGAAACATAAGGGAGGTCTTCCCAAATTTTGTTCCATCTAAAGGAGCGATGTGGAAAACTGCATTCCAACATGTGGATTTCCCTGTGACACCTGGGAAGAGGGTGAGGAAAAGAAAATAATATAAACGAATATGGCATGTGGCTGCATCACCATATCAGTAGCAGATTGCAGGAACTCACTAAAGTTTATCACCCAAGGCATAACACCAAACCATTGCAGAAAAACATGACAAAATTGAAAACCTTGAATACAAACTTATTGCCTAAATGATAGGTGATAAGAATGTCTTGACATGATTTTAAAGTTCCATTGTGGAGCAAGTCACTTACCTTGGATACAACAAGCTGGGATAGCCAGGTGTCTGACAATATGATACCATCCACTTTCAAATTAGGATTATTAAAAATATGCTGAGAGACATCTTTATAATGAGTATACTTCATTAGCTTACTTAACTGTGCATGGATCCTTAAGGAATTACAGTACCTATTACAGCGTCTTGAAGATGTGCAGGTAGAGATTTGGGTCAAGCAAAAAACAAAGAAGAGGGGATAGGCCAGCCTCCTGAATCTGATCCCTTTCTATCTCAAGTAAAATTGGGACACAAGGGGAATCACCAACATCTAACCTTTGAACAGGCCACCTTACATATTTACTAGTGTGATTGGCCAAGTAGTAAAGAGAAAAGTGATGAAGAGGCTATACTGACACCATATGCCACCCCAGGGATGTGCGGCTTCATAGTGGGTAAAACCAAGCCCTGTTTAGTAAAGACATAAATGCCAGTATATGCTAAGGTCAGGCAGCTACATGAAGAGTTTCAGGGCCTAGCAGAGTAGACTGACAAGCATCATCTGGCATCAGCAGATGTCCAACGAGAGCTGAGGAAGAACACATTCAAGCTATGCACTAATTGACACAGGCCTTATTGGGTGTGGCAGCAAGTATACTGGTCCAGTGTCAGCTGCTGTGAAGATACAATAGGGCAGTGGAGGCACAGATGTGTGTAGTGTCGGTGATTATACAGGCCTATATGCAACTCACCAGTGGCTATTCACAATAGCCACTGCAACAAATAGACCTTGTTTGGGTCCAGCACACCCAAGCAGTGTCGACATATTGAAGGAGGGCAAGGACACATCACATCCATTTGCACCTGTGCCAGTTGCTAGCCTACTGTCATCAGTGTTCAATACACACCAGTCTCCACACCATGAGCAGGACCTGGCCAGCTACAGTACATGGGTCACAGACATCCTGTTAAAGAACTAAGAGAGGTGGTGGCTGAACCTCTGGCTATCCTGTTTAGCCGATCACTGGAAACAGGAGGTACCCAAAGACTGGAGGACAGCAGATGTAGTCCCCTTATACAAAAGTGGGAACAAAGAGGAAGCAGGGAACTACAGACCAGTCAGCCTCACCTCGGTAGTGGGGAAGATCATGGAAGCACTACTGAAGGAGAGATTGGTGGAACATCTGGTTGTCAATGGACTGCAGGACCCAAGACAGCATGGTTTCACCAGCGGGAGGTCATGTCAGACCAACCTCATTGAATTTTTGACTGGGTGACTAGGGAGGTGGATCAGGGGAGGGCAGTGGACATGGCCTATCTGGACTTCAGCAAGGCCTTTGACACTGTGCCACATAGAAGACTATTACACAAACTGGGGAATATGGGTGTGGGCAGGACAGTAGTGTGGTGGGTAGGTAACTGGCTGGGTGGCAGGACACAGAGGGTGGTGGTAAATGGCTGTCACTCCACAGAGGGAAGAGTGACCAGTGGGGTACCACAGGGATCAGTGCTGGGACGGTCCTATTCAACATCTTCATCAGTGACATGGCGCAGGACCTAGAAGGCAGAATTTCACTGTTTGCTGATGACACAAAGCTCTGTAACAGAGTAGACACACCAGAGGTGTAGACAGAATGAGAAGTGACCTGCAGAAACTTGAAGAATGGTCAGGGTTTGGCAGTTGAAATTCAATGCAAAGAAGTGCAAGATAATGCATATGGGGCACAATAACCCTGGCACAATATATCAGTTGGGGGTGAGGATATAGCATGCACCAAGCAGGAGCAGGATCTTGGGGTTATCATCTCTGATGACCTCAAGGTAAGGAAACAGTGTGACAAGGCAGCAGGTAAAGCAAATAGGATGCTGGGATGTATAGGCAGGGGCATTACCAGCAGGAAAGGGAGGTCATAATTCCGCTATACAAGACACTAGTGAGGCCCCACCTGGAGTACAGTGTACAGTTCTGGAGACCATACCTACGTAAGGACACAGACAGGGTAGAGAAGGTTCAGAGGAGGGCAACAAAGATGGTGCATGGATTGCATCACAAGTCCTATGAAGACAGGTTGAAGGAACTGAACATGTACTCCCTGGAGGAGAGAGAGAGAGGGATATGATAGAGACATACAAGTATCTTACAGGGAGGAACAGGGTGCAGGAAAACACTATTTTAAGCAAAAAGATGTTCCAGGACTAGAGGGCATGGGATGAAGTTGGAGGGAGGATGATTCAGAGGAAACATGAGAAAGAATTTCTTCACAGAACGGGTGGTGGACAAGTGGGACACCCTGCCAGAGGAAGTGGTGGGGCTGAAACAATCACGGGATTTAAGAATGCATGGGATAGACATAAAGGAATTC
This sequence comes from Neoceratodus forsteri, assembly GCA_016271365.2. NCBI lineage: Eukaryota > Metazoa > Chordata > Ceratodontiformes > Ceratodontidae > Neoceratodus > Neoceratodus forsteri. The sequence goes on from CM057451.1 coordinate 426,540,508, forward strand.
TGGAGGTCAGGGTAAGGTACAACAGACTTCTAGGAAAACAAACTGAACTTACAAGCTCAAATGGGCAGACTGGGTGGGCCATAGGCCCTTATCTTGCCATTACTGTCCATGTATCTATGTATGTATCCTGTACCCCAGGTGTGCTGATGTCACCAGCAGACTCCTTGTACAGCTGCACTAACTGTATGGAACCTGAACCACTACAATTGTATACTGTTATTATATGTAACCTGTATCACCTGCTTTTTATTGTGTACTCATTGCTTATGTTTGCACTGTCCTTATATACCAAATTAACCTCTTGTATACATTTCCCACCACCTTAAGTGGGTGTGCACTTTGTACTGTATATTGTTAGTACTGTTTTTATATGTACTGTTTTGCACTGTGTGACTGAAAATGGTCTTCTGGATCAGTGCACCTACCTGGTTACCAAAGACATAAATTAAATAAATAAATATATTTTAGGTGTGCCTCACATGAGCACATGCATGGAAGGGGCTTTAGTTGGTGAACCTAGTAGAACAGTCATAAGAAATGCATAGCACTACTGTCACTGGCTGGTGCAACAGTATAGATGGCTCCATTTGTTTTTATTCATGGAAGCATGGGCTACCTGATCTTCCCTGCCACAGTTTATTTTATTTTATTTTCTTGTTTGTGATGATTGGCCATGTATTGTTATGCAACATATTTTGGGACATCCTTCTGACTGTGAGCTATGTTGCACTGCTGTCATCGTTATAATGTCGAGGGGCCCTTGTTACTAACTGAAATCAAGCAGATTACAACCTTGTTATGCCATTGTTATGGCATCACTCTGTTAACACTTCTTGAGTATGTCATATGAATGGTATAACAAAACTCAATGCTCACAACATTCAATGTTCTGCTTTGAGAAAATGTTTAAAATGGGGGATTCGTGGTGCAGGTTTCATGGCGGCTGCCTGATTGCGATTGTCCCAGCCTCCCGCCCAATACGCCCTTAAATTGCCCGGTTTAGAGGGAGCAACTACACCACTGCAGCACACATTTGTCTCGGAAGCCTACCTGAGAGCTTTATGAGTGTCCCCGGTGCTGATGGATGCCGAAATGAAAAGTCGCCACGAAACACACCCCGCAGCGCCCCTGCTAAGGCCCTGTCCAAAAAGCTAGAACTTCATCCCAGGCAGGGCAGGAAACTGAAGGGGTAATTTGGACAAGGACCCTTGACTCTGGTGCAATTCCTCCAAAATTAAACCTTTTCGCTCTGAGCTGGGTGCGGTGACTGAAGAGCTCAAAGCAGTCACCCAAGTGCTGGAGAACTTATCCCACGAACAAGAGACATGGAGGTCAGGGTCACCTCTAGAGAAGGGCAGAGAAACAAAAGCCTGAGATAGTTTTTAAAACAGAAGCTGAACAGGATGGAATCGAAATTAGAGGACCTGGAAGGAAGAAGCAGGAGCAACAATATGATCATCGTAGGTCTCCCGAAAGGGAGGAAGGCCCGACACCATCACCTTCATTCAAAAGTTCCTTCATCGGATTGCAGGCCCCTTGCCCTTGGTGCAATTACACGATAGAAAAGGGCCCATCGTGCTTTGAGAGCCATGCCTCCTGCCGGTTCTCCCCCTGTATCCTGATCTTTCGTTTTTAAATTATCAGGAGAGACAGCACGATGTTGCCAAAATCAAAGAACTCAAGGAGGTATGATAGGAGGTTTCTTACTAAGAATTGCTCAGGATCTCCGTGTATCGGTCCAGCAAAAGAGAGCAGAGTATCATCAGGCTGTTTCCAAGTTGATCGCTGCAGGCATCCGCTTTCGGATGGGCTACCCAGCGCATCTGCAGGTGGCTTTGTCTGGCCGATGGGTCAGTTTTGACAGTGTGCAGGCAGCGGAAAAAGGGCTCCAAGAGGCCCTTCCAGAGTTGTTCAAGAAGAAATGAAGGTTTAACCATGGCGGTGTTGCTGGTTTGTCAAGAAGGTCACGGAAGGCTTCGCTGTAGTTTGATGTGGAGTGCTTGTTGTTTTTACGGGCAGTTCGTAATCCCTTTCAAACTGTTGAGACTGTGGGACCCCGAGCTAATTTGCCCTACCTGTGTGCGGAGAACTGTCCAGCTGTATCCCAGGGAACTCTCATGTATTCTCATTTTTGTTAATGCGGGACTGTAAACGGACTCAAAGAGCCTATTTATCCTGGATGAACTGTTCCTGTCGAAAGGGATAGCGAGACATGAGGCTGCGTGAAGCTCTGATTAAGCTTCTGTGGGGCAGACTGAGATCTGCTTCAATCGGCAGGGTGTCTCCTAGTGGGGTGGCACAATTTACAGAGGGACTCTCGACAGCTTTTTCGGGAGGGGTGTTTGTTTTAGCCATCGACACTCCCCATTTGTTAGGTCCTGCTGTGGGGAGATCCCTGCATCGGGTTCGATGGAAGAGCTTTCCTGAGGGGTTGAGTGGAGGGTGGCTCGGTTGCCTGGTCCTGCACCACTAGAGATACTTTAAGGGTCTGGTCACAGCACCGAGTATCCTCTCCAGGGAGTTTTGACTGCACAACTGTGCTGCTTTGTCTGTTTATTGCAAGTAGCACCTGGGTGCCTATATTCCATTTGGGTCACTCCCCACCGCTTCTTATTTCAACTTTTATTGATAGTGTTTTGTCTATCCTCATTACTGGTATTTGGGGCTCTGTTGAGGTGCTGTTTCTCAATTGGGGTAATCAAGTCCTTGGGGCTGTGGCTAATGTATGCCAGTTCTGTTCTTCCCCATCAGGTAAATGTCTGGATATTCTCAACAAGATTTTCAATGTTTAACTGGTTATGGTGTTTTGTAATTTGTGGAGTCGTTCAAAAGCCTGCTTAATGGGCAGTTAGTTTAATCAATAGAAGGGGTTTTTATTCCTTTTGGGGTAGGTAGAATACAGGAAATCTCCCACTAGGAGGACTAGAGTGGGAGCTGTTTGTACCCAGGTGGGTCATATCCTGGGATGTGGGTGGTTCTCGCTTGGGGAGCAGTTAGGTTCTCAGACTTGGGAAACATGGCACAAGTTATTGTTGGAGAGTAGTCTCCTTTGTCATAAGACAAGCGCTTGTAGTGCACAGTGGGGGGAGGCAGGAGAGTAATCGGGAGCTTTGGAACTATGATCTCGTGGCGGGAGGTGGGGGTTTGGGGGGTGGGAATATGGGTTCATTTTTCAGCTTATGTTAGGGTGTGGTCTACTTGTTGGGGGAGACAAAAGGGGGGGTAGGGGTGAGAACAGGAGAGTGGGTATGTAAGGGATCCGGGTTGCAGTAAGGTTGGTAGGCAGGAGTTGGGAGGATCTTCTCGTGAGGGTAGGCCGAGGAAGGTGAGTGGATTATTTACAGTCAAAGACTAATAATTTTAAAATAGAATGCAGGGATCATGGGTAGTACCCAGAATTTATCTCGTGGAATATCAAGGGGCTAGGAAGGATTTGAAGCGATACAAGGTTCTGAGACACTTGCAACTGCAGAAGGCTCAGATAATATGTTTGCAGGAAACACACTTATTGGATTGGGAGGCTAATGTCTTGAGGCGTCAATTTGTGGCCCAGGTATACGCTGCTGGGGTAGCACTGCTAGTAAAGGGAGTAGCCATTTAATTTCTAGGAGCACCCTTTTGTCTGTGAGGAGAAGCTGGCAGACCCTGAGGGCCGGACATGATAGTAGTCAGGCTTGTTAGTCAAACTAGGATGGTGATAGGTAGCATATATGGGCCTAATGGGGACTCGCCCGTCTTTTGCTGACCTACTCAAGGTTCTGTCTCCCTTTACCCATCTCCCTATGTTCTTGGAGGCGACTGGAACCTGGTGATCAATACGGAGTTGGATAGAGAGGCAGGCATGAGAGGGCCTCTCACTGGCTCAAAGAGCCCTCAGGAGCTGGCAGACAACTTGGGTCTGTGTGACCCGTGGAGGGTCTTGTCCCCTCGAGCAGGGAATATACTTTCCTGTCTGAGGTCCATAAAACCAGGTCTCGTATTGATTATTTTTGATAAGTCAGTGTTTGCTCCTGGGTTGGTCAGTTGTACAATCATGCCGAGGGTCATCTCGATCACTCGATGGTCCGATGCTCCCTTAACCTTCTATCTAATACACCCAAGCAGACCATATGGAAGCTTAACAACCAGCTTCTCAGGGTTCTGGAGATCAGAGATAGTATTAATCAGACTATAGAGCAGTATGAGCAGGAGAACTGCCATCTGACGGGTAAGGGGACATGGAGTGGAGTGCATTAAAGTGTGTGGTTGGGGAGCTTGTTAAACTAGCGGCCGTTAGAAAGAAAAGGGAGGCTTTGACAAGCAGTTGTTAACCCAGATTCGGGATATAGAGAAAGTTCTTTCAAAGTCCTCACCAATGGCACTAAGGGAAAAGCTGGCCAGGCTCGACACAATATGATGACATGTTGAGAGAAAAGGCTGAATATGCCATTAACAAAATGAAAGCCCTATACTTAGACCAAGGGAGAAGTCGGGCATCTTTTGGCCATGCGCCTTAAGGCGACTGAAACATCTAGAATTATTCAAAGTATCTCATCCTTTGCCGATGGGTCGATTAAAACTGCCCCAGTTGAAATAGCCAAAGAGTTTGAGGATTACTATAGAGCCTTATATAGTCCCATGCCTAATAGATTAAGTGACGAAGTAATTAGGGCGTACCTGGCTGGGTGCAATTTACCGAGTTAATGGAGGAACAGAACACATCACTTACCGCTCCGATTTCTGAGACTGAAATACTAAGTGTGATACAGACGCTCCCGGCTGGAAAAGCTCCCAGTCCGGACGTTTTTTCTCCGGATTTTTATAAATGTTTTAGTAGCAGTTATCCCCAGGATTAATGCGTCTTTTTCACAGGATTTTTACCCGAACACATTGATGAGCACCCTTTGAATCCCTGATAGGCTTATCCCTAAAGAAGGAAGGATCGAGATCAGGTTTCAAATTATAGGCCCTATTGCTCTGATTAACTATGACATAAAATTCTGGTGAAGCTACTAGCGGTTCGGTAGCAGGGGTGCTTCTAGGCTAATCCATCCGGATCAGGTGGGATTCATGTCGGGTAGAATGGCATCCAGACCATTTCCATAAGTTATCTCATATTTTTTGGTTGCGAAGGATAGTAGTATCTCAGGGGTCTGTTGTCTGTCGATGCAGAAAGCATTTGACAGGGTGGACTGGAGGTTCCTGTAGCTAACTATGAAAACATTTTGGCTTTCCGCTCACTTTATAGACATGGTGTTTGCGTTATATCGGTTGCCGTCTGCTAAAATATACTGTAATGGAGTTTTTTCGCAAGTTTTCCTTTGTTGTCAGGGACTAAGCAGGGCTGACCTTTGTCCCTCTTTTGTTTAACATTTATCTAGAGCGCTGTTGTGTAGCATCAGACAGGAACCTAGAATCAAGGGGATTAGAGTTGGGTCTCAGGAGTTCAAGGTCTCTGCCTTTGCAGATGACATCCTGCTTCATGTCAGCCATCCTCGATCCTCCATTCCAGTGGTACTTGATCACATTGCCTCTTATGGCAAACTATCCAACTAAAAATCAACATAGGAAAACTCAGTTCCTCGTTGAATGCTAAGACCTGCAAATCAGATATCTTACAGTTCGGGATCCATTGGTCTCCTCGTGTTCTGAAGTATCTGGGCATCATTTTGACTATTTCAGAAGTCAAAATGGTGAGACTTAATTTGACGCCTCTTAAAGTAACCATCAAGCAGAACCTGGAGAGGTGGAGCAAACTTCCGCTTTCTTTGGGGAGGGTCAATATAGTAAAATGAATGTGTTGCCGAGGATTTTGTACCCTTTAAGTATGCTCAATGTATGGTTACCTTTGAAGTGGCACAGAGTCCTTCATTCAATTATTTCCAGATTTCATCTGGGTAAAGAAAACACCTGCAGAGCCTATCATAAGCTGGCGGCTCCTAGGAAAAGGCTGGTTAAGGCTCCCGCATTTTGGACTATATCACTGGGCAAGTAATCTATGTAAATATTTACATTGGCTCTTGCCTCCTAGAGAGCTGGAGCACTTACCGTATGTCCCTTCTTGGGTGAGGGTGGAATTAGATCTAATTAGAGAGGCCGGGTGGATCCAAGGCTCTTCTTTTTACCCCACTGAAATCCCTCCCCTCAGCTTAGTTGCACCCAAATCAGGCTTTCACGCACGCACCTTCAAATGTGTGCTTCTTTCTGCTACTCCTTGCACTGAAAGCTTTCAGCCTATATGTCTTAATCCTAACATGAAGATTGGGAGGAACATGATAAAGGTATCCTGGCTTCCTTTTCTGAGGGGTTAAGGTGGTAGATTTCATGCAGGGTGACAGGTGCTTAAAGGTGGCAGAGGTACTAACAAAGTTTAATATAGGACCAAATCAATCCTTTAAACTATACCAACTTATGCATTTGTTAGGGGGTTCAAATTTAAACTTAAAGAGGGTAGGATTAATGGGACATGGTTTGAGACCCTGATTCGTTGGGTCTGGGAGCCGCATGCAATTTCAGGGTGTACAAAGCTGTCTTTGAACAGGCTTATACAGACACTGGTATTAAACCTGGGTACTAGGAGAACTGTCTAGGGATCAGGGTCAAACTGGGTCCGGGTTTGGCAACATATGTACCAGTATATTACTCAGACAGATTATGATTATGCAATTTCATTTTTGCATAACTTGTTCTGGACCCCTCCAAGTTATACAGAATTGGGTGTGCTCCAGATGCTCTATGTTTACGGTGTCATCAAGCGGTGGGGGATCTCAGGCATATCTTTGGGACTGTCCACCGGTAAAAGAACTGTGGGACCAAATCAAGCAAAAGGCAGATCCATTACTGGGCATTGAATCTTGCTTTACCCTGAAATTTGTCTTTAGGGACTATTCTGACATTGCTGTTAAGCCCCAAAGATACTATATGGCTTTGATTTCATCTTCGGTCAAGAAAATTGTGTTAAGACACTGGTTGGACACTACCCCACCGGTTATGTGGAATGGCTGCAGGAACTGCTTTTCAATTTGAGTATGGAAGTTTGGGGCTGCAAGAAGGGCAGCTTATCAATTTGACTGGGGTGGGCCCCTCCAAACCCCTTTACCTGCTCCATTCATAGTTAAACACAGTGGGGTAGTGGACCTAGACCCCGGCTCGTGTCCTCACGGGCGATCTGCTTGGCCTTTGCAACCGGGTAGGGGGATAGGGAAGCTGGGTAGGGGATAGGGGGTTGGAGGAGTATTAGTTTGAAAATGTATTGGTAAGTTACTATTGGTAAGGTATGTGGCATAAGCGTGGTCACGGTTCATTTATGTAAAGTTTGGTTTCTTCACTTGTGTGCCAATTGTATGTTAATAAACTTGAATTTAAAAAAAAAATGTTTAAAATGTTGGTATTAAATTAATTGATTTGCGCCAGGCTGTACTGATGAGTAGTGTTGTGAAGAACACACAATAAACATTGCTGAGGAATCTTCCTGTGTGATTTACGACTGTGTAAAATTACTAAGAAAAGTAATTCAATCCATGATTACACAACCTTGGTAGCCCATACACTATAAATATAATGTATGATCTTTGATTAATAACCATGCTGAAAACACTTCTTGAGGTTGCCATGACATCTGAAAACCTCTTGAGCTATGTTCTTAAGGTTTACAATGATGTGATGACAACCTCTCAGTGCTTACAGCATGGTTATTAACCAAAGACTACATTATCCTCTATATAATTGCAATCTTGTACTTAGTTATAAGTCAATTGATCTTCTACAGGGTGTCTCTTATGGTTTCAAAGACACCAAGTGTGAAGCCTGGGTGAGAGGACCTCAAAGAAAAATGAACGGTTCTGGCTGCCAAACCTCACAAAAGAGTCTCTTATACATTAAGAGATACCCCTGAGGCCTATTAACTTATTATGAATTACTCAAGTTAGAATTATTCATATAAATTTTAAGTATTTTGTTTTAATTTCATAAATTAAATGAAGCTGACCTCACCATGGGTGGGAGTGAATTTTCCACTTCTAATGTTCCTGCACTAGAGACAACTGTATGCAATCAAGTCAGTGAATTATGTTATTTAGTTACAATACCTCTTAACTCATCTGTGCTATAGTGTATCATTGCTTATCTTCTGTCAGTCAAGTTGGCATCTATTAACCATGCCCTTACCTCCTTGGAATGGGATGCCATGCAGTAGTTCCACTGCTCATACCAATCCTGTGATGGATCAGAAGAAATTGTCACTCCATCAGAATTCATCATGTCGCTCCCTGGTTGTGCTCCTGGGATTGTCATAGACAACAGACAAGTGATGTCTTGCAGACCTTGGTAGGACTGTACTGCAAAACCTTACCGAACTAATTTAGGCAATGTAATCACATTTCATCATCCAAAAGATATGCCGATTCACATTGTGGGTTGTATGGTGGGCCTTATTGTAATATCCTCACTCACAGATGCTGGACACAATGTAGGCATCATGAGTCAGGGTGAGAGGTATTCACTGTCTTCTGTATGAATATAGCCCAGACTATGATTTACCATTCTACACATTGTGGGCAGTGTTGACATTGTTATTCTTGCCACATGCATGTTTGTGTACTTTCAATCGTATATCCAAAATGAATCTGTACAGTTTCAGTCATCTGTCAAAGGGAGGAGTTGAACCAGATAAATGCATAGTGTGCCCTCTATGGTATCATATAACCCAGTTGGTGATGCAATATGTGGCATCATAGACACCACCCTTATATGGATGGGGTAGAAGCCCTTGTGACAGGCAATAGCAGGACCCTTTCACTGAGGTGAAGCTTTGATGCACCTATGTGCCATCATTTGCCCTGAGAACACTTGAGAATTGGATACACTGGAGAAGACCCACATTGTTGTTACTGTGTGCTTTTAAGACAGGGGAACATTATATAATCATCAGCCCTCCTAGTTCTTGCCACTGATCCTGGGCCAGCTGGTGTGCTGCTACTTATTACCTTCATCAAGGACATCCAGCAGTATGCAATGAGCAGTTTGCTTGTCCTTTTCTAGTGCACTAACTGTGATAGATGGGTGGACACATTCATTTGTAATTGCATAAATGTGTATTTCACACTCTTTATATTAGCAAGCAATAGGTGCTTATTGAGAGTAATATATTTCTGATATGTCATTTCACTTTGTATTCATGGCTCAATCTCTTATTATCGTATGCTCCTGGGCATTGTTTTGTGTGTTGACAAACGTTTATGCATATTCAAATTACATGATTCCAATATGCCTCTTCCAGCATTATATAGAAACATAAAAATGACAGTAGAAAAATTCCAGCTGCCCATTCACTTTGCCCATCTTACCTAACTTCCTTAATTAGGTACTAGTGGCCATCTCTTTCCTTACCTCTGCCCTCTATCCTCTTACTATATCTATATACCTTGTCCCAGCCTATCTTGAAACCTCCTACTGTTTTGGCTGTCACCACCTCCTCTGGATGTCTGTTCAAGTTGTTCACCACTCTTGTGATGAAAAAGTGCTTGTGATAATTCCTCTTGAATATTCTCCATGCCAGTTTCAGTGAATTCCCTTTCCCTTGTTCCTGTTTTTGTACTTAGGAGAAAAATATATTTGCAAGTCACTTTGCTTCTCACTGACAAGTATTTATGTTTTCCTGTCATGTACCCCATCTTCCTTCTAGAATTCAAGGTGTGTATGTTAAAGGCTTTCAGACTCTCCTCATATGTCCTTTTCCCATAGCCTGGATAATTTTTTCTCCAGTGACTACACCATTTCTACCTTTTCACAGTCCTCTCACAGGTATAGACTCCAGAACTTTGCACTATACCCCAGGTGTGGGTGCAACAATGAGCCTGTATAGTCAAGGATCTCCTCCCAGCTTCTTCTACCTGTTCCCCACCCAATGTACCCCAGCATTCTGTTAGCCATTAACACTGCATTGTTGCTCTGAACTGTGGATTTCAGATTTTCCAACATTTATAATGCTCAGGTCTTTCTTTTCCACTGTGCCTTCTAATACTACTCCCACATGATGCACTGCACTCTCGTGTTAATTTTCTCAATGAGCATCACTTTACATTTCACTCTATTAAAACTCAACAGTCAGATCTTGGGCCAAGTTATGAGCCTACTTACTGTGAGCCTTTTTGTAGTACCATAACCCCATCTTCCAGGTCCCTCATTCTTTTGATCAGTCTCCTGTGGGGACTGCATAAAAGAAAAAAAATATCTGCAGCTTTTGAATCAAAGGTACCCACAGAATGAGAAGCATGCTCCACCAACAGTAAAAGGCATAAATGAGGCATACAAGGTACTCTGACAAAGTCTGCATGTGAGAATATAAAAATTGTATACAAAATATTTAAATAGTACAAAAATATTGAAACTATAGATTTACCTTAAGCAATACAGAGACAGGAAGTAAAAGTGGCTGGACCAACTGTTGTAGTATGTCACCTCCTAACTGAGGCTTTGTTTCCATAATTGATCAAACAGCATTGTCCAATATACATTCTGCATAAGTTGTCCATGCTGAGACTCAAAATACAATCACTTAACATGCCGATAGTAATTAGGATCCATCATATTAAAATTTGGAATTCTCTACCATGTGAAACAAAAACCAAGAGGAGGAGTTGATATAACACTGCAACATGCCATGCTCTTGCCTTTTCCTATGAGGGACAGAGTCAAATACCTTATTGAACTCCTGGTACTGTAAGTCAACTGTCAGGCCTTTGTTGGTCAGCCTAGCCAACCAGTAAAAGAACTCTATCAGGTTCATCTGGCATGCCTACCCCTTGGTGCAGTTGTGCTGTGTATGGTTCTTCAAACCATTTACCTCAAGAAAATCATTCCTTCAGTATGGCCTCAAGTACCTTCCCCACAATGGGTATCAGAATTACTGATCTATGGCTTCCTGTCTCAGCCTCTCTCCCACTTTTATACAGAGGAACCACATCAGTAGTACTGCAGTACTTGGAGACAACTCCTGTGTCAAGCAAGCAGTTGAAGATATCTGCGATTGGTGCTGCTAACCCCCTCTGCTTCTATGACTATCCTAGGATACAACCCACCTCGCCCCTTGATTTATCTCCCACAAATCAACTCAGACTTTCCAACACTCAGTATTATATGATATGGCTATGATCGATATAGCTCCCCTCCTCAACTGTTTTACCCCTACTCCACACTTTGTAGAGACTGAGATCCTACTCCTTCTTAAATACAGAACAAAAATATTTTCAGTGTTTCCTCTGTCCTCCTCCTCCCACCACCCTTTTGAGCTTTACAATGCCATCCTTGACTTTGTGTTTCTCTTGGATGTATTAGAAGAACACCTTAGCCTCAGCTTCATCCAATTTGCTATTCTAATCTCTGTTTCCAGGATTAGCACTTTTAACCTTCCTACTGGTCTTTCTGCTTGCCCTTAGGTATAGGTCCTGTTTTTCTTCCATTGGCTACTTTTGTATTTTCTTAATGTCCTTCTCCACTCACACTGTCTGCTTTATGTCTGATGGGAAGCACAGTGATCCTCTTGTTCTCTTCCCTTGCTCCCCTTCCAATATAGCTGACTGAAGTCTCTATGGCACCTCATTTGCATGCCTTTCACTTCTGGGCTCCTGTCAGCACTGAGCTGCTTGAGTCTGTTGCAGGTGTGTGCTGATGGGGTCAGAACTGCAGTGGATGCTTATAATACAGCTATCACTATGGCACATGACTCACTCACACCGTTTTGTGTATGCTCAATCATTTCCCAACAGAGTTCACCCTAATTTAGTGGGAGCTTGGCAGGTTGATGGTCAAAGGGTGGCGACTGAGTTTTTGGTGGAAATTGGGATAGTAGGAGGATAAACTAACCCTATAATCACTCTGAGAAAGATAGAAATCCTGTCAGTTGAGACACTTTTCCAGCTTTTACTGCTTTTGTTTAGCTGCTAATTCTTGATCTACCTTACCCACGGAGCCAGTGTTATAGGTGACAAATATATGTATCAGATCTTTCAGATGACTCACTGTAATGTCATATTTTGACAACTGATTATTAATTCTCCAAATGGAGTCTTTGTCCATCGCCATAGATAAAGAATATTGAATCAATACTGGGAGTGATCAGAAAGCACCCTTGGAGCAATCTCTGCATAATGGACACCTCTAAGGTTTCTTTACTCAGTAAAAGGAATCTGTCCTTGAATATGAATGGTGTACTGGTGAATAGAAGGTGAATAGAAGGTGAAATCCTTAGTCAAAGGATTACAAATTCTTTATCGAAGGATTAAAATTTCTTCAGGGATCACACAAGCCTAATGTGTCCATAAAATCATGTACTGTAGGGCCAATTGTCCTGGTGATAAACCAGCAGTGGATCTATGTGTTTTATCTAAATCTTGAGTAAAAAGTTAAATTCCAGCCCCCAATAACATTGGTAATGTAATGTAATATAAGGTGTAAACAAGGTAGTCAATTTATTTAAAAGAGGGCAATCTGTATTAGAGCAATAAATACTTCCAATGAGAATGTCAGTGTTATCCAGGAGGTCAATAACAAAAACATAATGAATGTTGGGATCCTCCAAACTTTTATGAAGTTTGAAACTTATAGTCTGCCTAATTAAAATAGTAATACCTCTCTGCCCAAGAGCACCTTCTGCTTCAAAGACTTGATTAACACCAAGTCTCTGGGAACAAAAAGAACTTCTGATTGCAATAAGTGAGTCTCTTGGAAAAATCCTGTTATCCAGATGTATGACATGCTTTCAAATGTGGTAATTGTGACAGGGTGGAATAGGACCCAGTCCCAGTTGTTAAGGAAAGAGTTTGAATGCAGGGATGTGTTTTATTCTCCCTTTCCTGTCTCTTGTCTGTCTGGTTGCAGAACCAAATTTTCCTGCGAGACCTAGGATTTGATCACCTGACAGTCTCACAGTTCTTTGCCTCTCACTGTCTCTCAGTCATCCTTGCTGTCTGTCTTTCCTACCTTGCATATCTGCTGATATAAAATATATGCAAATCATTATGTGAAATGTAACTAATATTGTGATCCCTATGTTTAGAAATGATATAGTGTTAATGTTTGAAATGTATATAATTGTGGGTTGAGATTATTGCAAATGCTATTGGAAACTCAAGAGGTTACTTGAGTGCAAGTGTTTAAGACTTTTGCAGAAGAGCTGTGAAAAGGGCCTCAGCTCAGGCACATGTGTTCCTACCTTGCACCTGCCTGAAACATACAAGAACAGGATGCTTGTTTAGAATGGGGTTGGAAGGACTTATAAGAAAGCTGAGCTGCAACTGCTTGATAGAGAAGATGGACACAGAGATTGAGGAAAAACTCAGAAGGACTTTTCTGTTCTTTTGGACTTTGTAAATGGTTATACTTAATAAGTTTATTTTTATGTTACTGCTAATGTAAATAAATATTTTCGTGAATTCTAACAACTGCTCCCAGTTTTCCTATACTTTCTGACCTGTGCCTCGATGACAGATGGTGTTGGAGTTGGATGTACACCATGCATACTCTAAGCCAAGAGTTTTGTGCATGGGTACTGGACCAAGTACCATGGAAAGCCCAACTTGCCTACAGCAATATGGACATGCCACAGTCAGAAAACTATGTCCTGGTGAAAAGCAAAATCCTGAAAAGGTATGACATCTCCGAGAGACCTACAGGCAAAGATTTTGTTCTCTGAAGTACAACTCAGTCAACAATCCTCGAGAAGCCTTCACCCGACTCAGAGAACTCCTGATAAAATGGCTCCAACCAGACAACAAAACAGTCCCACAGATCATAAGACGTATTTACGATGGAGCAATTCATCAACATCCTGCATACAGATGTGCAGCTCTGGGTAAAGGAACACTGACCAGAGAGTGGGGAAAAGGCTGTTTCTTTGGCCAAGGAATACCAAATGGCCAGACAGACCCCACAGCAGTGAGGTAACAGCAACACTGGAAAGGCACTCTTTTCCCATTTAAACTCCAAGCCTGATAAAAACTCTTGTGGGGATAACACATCTGTGCCCAAAGATGTTATCTGTTATAACTGTAATAAGCCAGGCCATATTGCAAGAAACTGCCATAGTAAGGAGAGTGGCACTGGAGCAGATTTGTCCTTGGCAAATTGGGGCAAGTACTTAACAGATGTGAATGTGGGGATAATATTGTAAAGGACTCATTGATTCAGGAAGCAGATAGACCCTAGTGCATGTTGAAGTGCTGGAAAAGACTGTGTAAAGGACTAGGTGCTGGTGCCATCTGCATCCATGGAGACACTTGATACTATCCTATCACCCAAGTGACTCTGACCATTAAGGGTGAGTCACACCAAATGAAAGTGGGGGTAGTACCTAATTTACCTGTATCTGTTATTATTGGAAATGACTTTCCAGAATTTACTGAGCTAATCAAAGAGGAGTAAATCCTAATGTTTCAGCTGTTCTGGTGACAAGAGCTCAGGCAAAGAAAATTTCAGTTGGTGGGGACACTTTTCCTTTCAGTGATTTTGATTCGACTAGTTTGAGCACAGATTCAAGATCTGGAAATCCAGGAAAAAAGATGATGCCTGAAGAAACTGTGGCAACAAATGACTGATGGACATAAGGGTTAAAGGATACCTAAACAACATTTTGACAACAAACTATTCAAAAATCTGACTCTGTAGGTGACTAAAGGAAAGACTGCTATATTCATTAATGCTAAAACTACATTTACATAATTTACCTAAAAGTTGTTCCAGAGTATTTGAAAATTCTAAAATCAACCTTCAATTTAAAAAAACTGTCTTACCTGCTTCCTAAAATGGCTGCCAAATGTGTTATGTGATGACATCATTGGAGCCAAAGTCAGAGAGATATATGGCTCTCTATAGTGCTAACTGGTTCTTTTTTCCCTTTGCATTGAATTGTTTCACCCAAATGAGTCAAAACCATGTGCATTATTTTGTATAATGCACATGTTAGGCTATGGTTCTGTTCATTTTGTTTACTTTAAAATGCTGAAAATGTGTTTTAATCCAACCTACTTTCTCTGTGGCAAACCACAGTGCACTACAAATCTTGAATAACCTGGTGGTCTAGTGGTTATGGTGGATCCAGGATGCTACAATGGGGGTGATGGGGTGGTGTGCATGCTTAATATGCACTTTTACATTGTTATTAAACCTTTATATTTTCTGCTATTATTCTTTTCTAGTATGTTTTGACAGAACCTACAAATGTAATCCATAGTTTGAATGTAAACATTTATACAATCAATAAATCAGACTTCTTCAACAAAGTGAAATGCAGCAGCAGCAGCAGCAAGCAAATACATTACTATGTGGGGGTTGCAGCCACACCTTCATCACCCTAGAGCCACCACTTTTTGTAGCAAAGTTCTTGTGCAGTCCAATGTTAGAGTTCATACTTTCTCAAAACTCAAATATATGCTTGTCTTGTCTTTTTCATGGAAATAATAACAATAATAATAACAAGAATTAGCATTTATATAGTGGCTTTCATACACATTGTATCCCAAAGTGCTTTACAAGTAATCCTAGACTGGTAGTGAAGTGACTGAATGTGTAGTGGCAGCCATTTCACATTTATATCCACACAACCTTGGACAATTGCATTAACTGGTTTTGTGGGAAGGGAATGTTGGCCAGGACAATGGGGTCAGGTAGCGATCAATGTGTGGCAGCCCCACATCTTATTTCTTACAGTAATCTGCTCATATTTCTCTCCTTCTGTCTTCCCCTTCCCTGAATATATCAGTACCTTGCAAAGTGGCCTTCTCAGTCCGCTCTGGTATTCATTCTTCACTATTCCTCCTCCACCAAAACTGGTGAGCTCATCACCTTATGCATCATGAATGCAAAGTACAGTTCCTGTTTTGTTTTGACATATCAAATATAAACATATCTTTCCAGTATGTCATGCTCATAGCAGCAGGGAACAAGAGGAATGATGGGCTTTCCTATCCTTAAAAGATCTGGGCTACCTTTGATTAGTCACTATTAAATGATGGGTGTACACATCATTATGCACGTCATATAATGGTACCTAGTCATGGGTGGCTTAGATCTTATATGAGTGGAAAGACTATTTTCCACTTGTGCCATGCTGCTATCAGTCTGGCTTACCAGAAGAGTATGTTTATTATTAATATGTAAATATAACACAGGAGACTGTACTAACACACATTATGATGCAGGAGGTAGTGAACTCACCAGTGTTTGAGAGTGGCTGAGTGAAGAATGAATACCAGAGAGGTACTGAAGAGGTCATTCCAGTAGGGTACTGCTATATTCAGGTTAGCTGAAGATACGTGAAGGAAGACGCTGAGCAGATCACTGTGAGATCTGAAATGTGGGGCTGCCAGCATCATGATCACTACCTGACTGTGGATGACAGTAGCCAGCAAAACAAATACTCAGATTGGCAGGGCTGCACCTAAACTGTTACTTGAATTCAGTGTAGGGAGATTACCCTCAGGTGTGGGGTGGTGATGTTGACATTTGTTAGACAGTATTGAGGGAGTTGTGTATAGCTCATTCAAGATTTGGAAGGTGGTAGCCAGACAACCCGAATCATGAAGTAGAGTGCAGAAAAGTACTGGAGAAGAATTGCTGGGAACTGTCCTCATGGTTCTACAGATTACAGGTAAAGGAGTAGACTGACACTGGAAGTCAGGTGGATTCGCTCAAGTTATTAGTACTCTCTCCTGCTAATAATATTGTTATCCATTGTAAGTGCAGCCCTTATGAGGGCATGCACAGCAGTTTTCTGGTGGGTCATGAATGATGCTTATTACTTGGCCTCCAGGAAGACCTAGTTGTTGGTTAATGAGGTGGAAAAAACACAATAGGGAACTGTACATACTATCTTCACTGTGCAGAAGGGTGGTGATCCACCAATGTTTACTGTGGGAGCAGAAGTCAAACATTGAGAATGTGGACTGAGAGTGATTTGGGAGGCATTTTTTACAGTGCCAGCTGATGATACATATCAATATACAGTAGGTGTGCACATCTCTCTGAGGTGCAAGATTACAATCAAGGTGTGATAATTCTTCTTCATGAGACCGAAGCTCATATGTGGCCCCAGGCAGTACTAAGGACAGTTTATGGATGGTGGGGTGTTCAACAGAAGGCAGGCTAGGTGAAGGGGTTCACATGGAAAAAGAAAGCCTTACTTGTGGATTAACAAGAGAGCATGAGCTTTGGAACTGAACAAGACTCGTACTTTGCTGTGTGACCCTGAGTAAGTCATTAAACTTCCTTGTGCTCCCAGGCCACACCTGTAAACAAGTTTTCAGTTAGTGTGTCTCTCCTGGTTAACAAAAACAAAATTCAGTGCATCTTATAACCACTAGATCAACAGGTATTTGAAGTGTTGTACTGAAATGCAGTTTGCCAAGGAAAAAATCAGCTGGATTGCAAAACTTTTTCTCAAGTTAAAGTAAACAAAATTAACAAAATCATAGCCTAACATGTGTACTGATCAAAATAATCAGTGAGTTAATACATGGTGTTGATAATTCTGGTACAACAATTCAAAATAAAGAGGAAAAGAAGGACTAGTTAGCTCTATAGAAATACATGTGGATCTCTGTCTCTGGCTCGATGATGTCATCATGACTCATCATTTACTCTACATGGCAGACATCTTAGGGAGAAAACAAGGCTGTTTTGAAGCGAAAGGCTGATGTTTGCATTTTTCAAAAGCTATGAAACTGCATTTATGTTATTTACATAAATGCAATTTTACTTATAATGTAAACAGCAGTCTTTACTTTACCTTGCTATGAAGCCATATTTTGGAGTTTGCAGTTTTAAAAACTGCTTATTTAGGTACTCTTTAACATATGAAAATGCTGAAACTAAACTTTCCACTGACTGTGATTTTCTTTCAGAACAAGATAACAATCTTTCTCTCCAGGGTTATTTTAAACAGCTGGGAGTGAAACCAAAACAGGGTGGGCCAATGTTTAAAAATGTGATGGGTTACTGTACAGAGTTAGGTTAAGCCTCAGACATAGGAACAGACAGAACAATTGGTTATATCACAGAAGTATAGAACAGAGTTGTTAGATAGCATATGATAGTCCTATGGCTGGTCACTCAGGGAGGATTGCCCCTTGACAGATTGCTGTATAGATTTTACTGGCGGGAACTCATGCAGATGTTGCTACCTATTGTAATTCCTGTGCTGAGTGTCAGAAGTAGCCCAGTCACTAGAAAGACAAGGTGCCCCTGGTGCCCCTAGCTTGATAGATGTGCCTTTTGAGAGAATTGCAATGAATGTGGTGGTCCTTCAGACAAAAGTAAAATGGGTAATAGATTTATCCTGCTAGTATGTGAGTATGCTACTCGATACCAGAAGCAGTTCCAATGCGTACTGTCAGAGCTTCTAAAGTGGCAGCAGAGCTCACAAAACTTTTCAGCAGAGTGGGCATACCTAAAGAGATTATTACTGATCAAGGTAGCAATTTTGGTGCTGCATTATTTAAGGAGCCGTGCAGACTACTAGGTATCACTGCCATAAGAACCTCCCTCTATCACCCTCAGACAGATGGTCTTGTTGAGAGTTTTAACCACACCCTAAAACACATGTTAAAAAGGTTGGTAAAAGGGAAGGAAAGATTGGGACCAATACTTGCCTTACCTACTTTTTGCTTACAGAGAAGTGCCACAGGCATGAGCAGGGTTTTCACCATTTGAAATGCTGTATGGTAGGCAGCCAAGAGGGCCACTGGATGTGATAAAAGAAACGTGGAAGATAACCCCCACTCAGAAACAATCGATAATGTCTTATATGTGTGCTCTAAGAAAGAAGCTGGCAAAATATGTTGAAATTGCCCATAGTAATCAGGAAGAGGTCCCAAACCAGTAGAAGGTATATTATGACCATGGGGTAAAAGAAAAGTTTTCAAGCCAGGTGAAAATGTTTTGCTACTGTTACCCACAACAGAAAATAAACTGTCAATGAAGTGGCAAGGGACTTATAGAGTGCTTAGATGTACTGGCACCATTAGCTATGAGTTAAGACCCCTGCCAGGAAAAATCCTACTAAAATATACCATGCTAACCTCCTCAAGAAATGGTTTGAAAAAATGCCAAAAGCTGTTTTGTTAATTTTACTGAAACTGATAAGGAACATATTGATGTAGCATATGATAGACTGGAATGAACTGTAAAGGCTGATACTGTAAGGTGAATGTTTCCTTAACCTCAGAACAAACTGCAGACAATTGTAATGTGCTAAAGACATTTAGCAGTACATTTGCCACAGTACCAGGCCGAGCAAAAGGGATTGAGCATGTAATAGTGACAAGGAATCCTCGTCCTGTTAGACAAAAGACATACAGGTTACCAGAGTAATTAAGAGCTGATGTGGTTGAGGAAATACAAAAATGAAAGAATTGGGTATCACAGAGGAGTCGAGGAGTGCTTGGTCATCTACAATGGTAACTGTAAACAAAAAAGAAGGGGTGTTAGAATCTGCCTTGATTTTAGGAAACTTAATCAAGTGTCAGAATTTAACAGTTATCCTATGCCCAGAATGGATGATTTAGTGGACAGACTGGGGAGTGCAAAGTATATGGTTCCATGTTAAAATCGCGACTGCAAAATAGTGCCAGAAACAATGGTGAATTCAAAACTGCAAATGGCAAGTTAGTAGCGATCATAATAGAGTTGCAATTTTAGCTAAACCATCAAAATAGCCCATGCTATCCTGTGCTATTCCTAAAGCTAGAATGCAGTTATTGATGTAAGTACACGAATTTGAACATACAGTAAAATACTCTCTCACTGAATTTATTCAAGGCTGGAGCTCTAGTTCTTTGTTTTTATTGTTCCTTCTCATTTTCCAGCACTGGCTGTCACATTTGAGCATTGCCGTCTGTGGACTTGCATATTTGTGATTTTAGCAATCTGCTCCATTCAACATTTGCTGTGAGCTGTACTTTGCACTAATAGGAGAGTGAGCCCTGCAACATTTGAAAATGAGGATGCTATTTTTCATTTTGCAATTCAAATTGATCAGTGAATTTAAAGGAGAAAATGACATTCTCATTGTCCAGTACAAGTCTCACTACAAAAGAGTTCCCATATGCACTTTAGAAACAGATGGGAAGACCGATAAAAAAAGCTCAATGGAATTGTTCAGAATACAAATTGAAGAATACAAGTTTAACAGAGCTGAGGTTCTGAAAGAGACTGAGACCTTAATAAAAGACATCGATAGGGGATCTAAAGGTACAAAATGCTCTAATTCAAACATGACATCGCCCACATCCTCTAGAAGTGTCCGTTTTTGAGCCTTGAGTCTTAACACAATCATCTTCAAAAAGAAAAAAGATGATGAAGGACGTCATTAAATGAAAGTACAACTAATGACTGCAATTTATCAACTCAGAACTTAACTGTTATAAAGACTTTAACTGAATCTCAACTAAGTGTCTTTCATACCTGTTCAGAATATTAATGAGTTGAAATCTGAGAGAAGCAGCAGCAGCATGATAAGATGCATTTTCACTTATTAGACAGTCGCGATTGTTGTTATTCAAATGGCAGTAGTAGTCACTGTAACGTGCTATGCGCTTGTTGTGTCCAGTCGCCATTCAATGGATCACTAATTTTTAGTCACCTTTTAACAATCGCAATTATATAGTCGCTATTATCACGGGATACCAAGTATATCAGTACCCTCGATCTCCACCAAGGGTTATTGGCAAATACCTTTAGCTATAAAATCCAGAGATAAAACTGCATTTTAACTCCTGTTGGATTCTACCAGTTCATCACCATGCCCTTTGGTTTACATGGTGTGCCAGCTACATTCCAGTGGTACATGGATGTAATTGTATCCACTCACACTGGTTATTGTGCTGCATACCTGGATGATGTCATGGTGTACAGTCCAGACTGAAAAAGCCTCCTGGAACACCTATGAGCAGTTATCCAAGCTATCAAAAAGCAGGTCTGACTATTAATCCTACCAAATGTGCACTGGGCATGCAGGAAACCAGATATTTGGACTAAGTGATGGGAAATGGAGAAGTTAAGCTAGAAATTTCTAAAATAGAAGTTGTAGCTAACAGCCCTGTCCCTAAAACAATGAAGCATGTAGGCTCATTTTAGGGCTGGCTGGATATCATCAGATATTTGTTCCCAGCTTTGCTGAGTTAGCTACTCCCTCACTGAAGTAATGAAAAATGGTACCCAAATAATGTGAAATGGACCTCAGAGTGTGATGAAGCTTTTCAAGCCATTAAGCTGCATTATGTTCAGCCCCTGTTTTAAGAAGCCCAGACTTTGAGAAACCATTTTTGTTACAAACAGATGCATCAGAGGTAGGCCTAGATGCAATACTGAGTCAAAATATAGATGGGATGGAACATCATATTCTGTACATAAGTAGGAAGTTGCATGACAGAGAGAAAATGTACTCCACCATTAAAAAGGAATGTTTAGCAGCAAAGTGGGCCATTGAGTCCCATAAGTTTTATTTGCTAGGAACTGACTTAGTACTTATAACAGAACACAATCCTCTGTCAGCTTAACCAAATGAAATATAAAATTCCAGAATCACAAGGTGGTACCTGGCACTACAGCCATTTTAAATTCACAGTGATACACAAATCTGGTAAAGAGAATAGCAATGCTGATTTTCTGTCATGATATGGTTCAGGAATTGATGGTCCTGAAGGTTGAAAAACAAATGTATGGGTTTGAGCTATACTGTTTGCTGTACTGTTATAGAAAAAATATATTGCATATGTGCTTAATTTCTGAAAGTTAGCAGCAAATGTTAGTATAGAATTAATAGAAAGTTTTGGAAACCTGTATGTGACATGGTGGAATATGACCCTGTCCCAGTTGCTATGGAAAGAGTTTGAATGCAGGGATATGTTTTATTCTCCCTTTCCTGTCTCTGTCTGGTTGCACAACTAAATTTTCCTGTGAGACCTAGGATTTGATCACCCTGAAAGTCTCGCAGTTCTTTGCCTCTAACTGTCTCTCATTCTTCCCTTGCTGTCTGCCTTTTCCTCCCTTGCATATCTGCTGATATAAAAATATATGCAAATCATTATGTGTAAATGTAACTTATATTGGGATCCCTTTCTTTAGAAATTATATAGTGTTAATTTTTGAAATGTATATACTTGTGATTTGAGATGATTGCAAAATGCTATTGGAAACTCAAGAGGTTACCTGAGTGCACATATTTAAGCCTTTGCAGAAGAGCTGTGGAAAAGGGCATCAGCTCAGGCACACTGTGTTCCTGCCTTGCACCTGCCTGAAACATACAAGAACAGGATGCTTGTTAAGAATGGGAGTTGGAATGACTTATAAGAGAGCTGAGCTGCAACTGCTTGATAGAGAAGATGGAACAGAGATTGAGGAAAAACTCAGATGGACTTTTCTGTATTTTTGGCCTTTGTAAATAGTTATACTGAACAAGTTTATTTTTTACATTACTGCTAGTGTAAATAAATATTTTGGGTGAATTCTACATCTGCTTCTGGTTTTCCTATGCTTCCTGACCTGTGACTCGATGGCAGTAATGTTTAATTCTGGAATGAGTCCCTTTGACGTTCAAAGAAATATATTTAACTATAGTATTCATTTACAATAAAACAAAGTAAAAACAAAATGTTTGTAATAAGAAAGGGCCAATTCTGTAAGAGAAGCTTATTTGAATACCCATGAGTCTCCTTATAAAAATAAATATCTCCCAGTCCACCCTAAATATCCAAAATCATACCCAACAAGTCCCTCTACTAAACCCAACAAAATTAACAAGATAAAACACCCCAACCACTCCTTTTAAAACTACTACTAAATCCCCTAGAAGAAAAGCCCACACTAATCCTAATCCTAGCCAGAGTACTCCCCTGGTCCCAAAGAACGCCTCTCCTGAAACAATGCACCTGTGATAAAGACGCACTACCGTAGTTACCCTCCTCCAACCTATTTCTTAACAACTTTCTAAAAAGTCCACGTTTGCTAAATATCAGGTACGAAGCCTAATCAATAACCTCCTTTCCCTTGAAAAATAAGTATTACAAAAGGTTAACATCTAATAATGTTCCTAAGGAAACAACATTTTATAGCCCTAACAGTCCTATCTATTATCTAATTGTAGATCCCTAAAAGAAAAATCTAAAGACCCAATACAAATATTGATATATGTACACACTATCACTACACTTATAGGTCGAAACAGTACTCTCCCAACCAATCCTAAAAACTACTTTCAGCTAACCTTTTTCTGCTACTATTTATATTCATGCTTATAAACCACTTATCTTTCAGATATTCATCGTGGATCTTGATGATGGCATAAACAGCAATATTACAAAATATGCTGATGATATGAAGCTATGTGGCCCTCTAGTTCAATAAAACAAATGGCAGCCATACAAAAATATATTAATACTATACATGAATGAACAAAAAGATGGGGTATGAAGCTAAATAGTGAAAATGCTGTGTCATAAATATGGTAAGAGAAATCGAAAACATCAGTATTTCCTGGATGGTATCCCAATGACACAGAAGACTAATGAAAATGACCTTGGGATACAAACAGATAATGATTTATTGTTCAAAGAGTAATGTAGCTCAGTTATTACCAAAACAAACAGAACAATCATTGCAATAAAAAGAAATATTAAAGTAGACACACAGATGTTCTTTTACCTCAATATATATCATATGTCAGACCAGTTCTGGATTTTGGCAGTCAGCTTTGGAGCCCATATTTGAAAACAAGTATAAATAAACTTGAGAGAGTCCAACGAAGATATAGACAGTCAGTCAATGCTTTTGAACATTTAGCATATCAGGAAAGACTAGATAAACTCTATAGAAACATAGAAACATAAAATTTGATGGCAGATAAGGATCACTTGGCCCACCTAGTCTGCCCATTTTCCTACTTGATGGATAAGCTGGAGATTCTAGTTAATCAATAGCTTACTTCTTCCTACCCCTACTTGAATTGCCTTATACCTGTCCCATGCATTCGTGAATTCTCCCACTGTTCCTGACTCCACAACCTCTTCAGGAAGGCTATTCCATGCATCCACAACCTCTCTGTTAAAAATACTTTCTAACATTACCTCTGAGCCATCCCCTCTATCTTCAAATTGTGCCTTTGTTCTTACACCTCTTCTTCTGAAAGATACTACTCTCTTGTACTTTGTTAATTCCCTTGAGATACTTGAAAGTTTTTATCATGTCCCGCCTCTCCTCCTTTCCCAGGGTATACATATTAAGCTGCTTTAGTCTCTCCTCGTATGTCTTCTGAAGAAGACCCTGCACCATTTTGTTGCCCTCATCTGAACAGCCTCCACTCTGTCTGTATCTTTACAAAGATGGGGTCTCCAGAATGCACTCAGTACTCAGATGGGGTCTCACTAACTGTCTGTACAGAGGGATAACAACTTCTTGTTTTCTACTGTTGATGCCTCTCCCTATGCATTCCGGTATCCCCAGCCCTCCTTACTGACTTCTCTCATTGCTTGCCTTCTTTTAGGTCATCTGATATAATTACTCCTAGGTCTCTTTCGATTTTTGTTGTTGTTATTAACTCACCCCCATTGTGTACTGTTCCCCTGGGTTTTGTTTCCCAGATGCATTACCTTGCACTTCTTTGCATTGAATCTGAGCTGCCACATATTTCACCATTCCTCCAACCTTGCCAAGTCCCTTTTCATTCTTTCCACTCCACCTTGTGTATCAACCCTGTTGCAGATCTTTGTGTCATCTGCAAAGAGACATACTTTTCCTTCCAGGTGCTCTCCAATGTTACTTATAAAGACATTAAAGAGGACCGTCCCAGTACTCGAACCCTGTGGTACCCCACTAGTTCCTTTCTTCACTGTGGACTCCGCTTACTATCACCCTTGCATCCTGTTGTTCAGTCAGTTTTTATCCAGGCTACCACCTTAGGACCCACTCCAAGGCTGGCTAACTTGTACATTAATCTTTTGTGTGAAACTGTGTCAGATGCTTCATAAAATCTAGGTAGACCATATCCACAGCCTCTCCTGGTCTACTACTTTGGTCACCCAGTTAAATAAATCTATTAGGTTCATCTGACATGACCTTCCTGCTGTGAAACCATGCTGCCTTGGGTCCCGCCCCATTGGCCTCTAGGTACTCAACAATTCTTTCCTTCAGAAGTTATTCCATCATTTTCCCTACCACTGAAGTCAAACTAACTGATCTGTAGTTTTCTGCCTCTGCCCTGCTCCCACTTTTGTGAAGTGAAATCACATTTGCACTCCTCCATTCCTCAGGTACCACCTCATCCTCCCATGATTTGTTAATGAGAGTAGTCAATGGTGTTACTTGTTCTACCTTAGTTCTTTTAGAATTCTTGGGTGAATCCATCAGGCCCCATTGCTTTGTCTACCCTCAGTTTCAAGAGTTCTTTCAAAGCCCTTTCATCTATGAATGGACTGGTATTGTCCCCTATTCAGTGTTTCTCCCTTGTTTGGTTTAGGTACCTCCTTCTCCTCTTCCGCTGTGAATACTGAGCAGAAATATTTGTTCAGTATCCCTGCTTTTTCACTGTCACCCTCTGCCCACATTCCTTCCCTTTACTACATCTCTGTATCCTGCCCTTGGTCTTTCTTCTGCTCCTTAATGTACCTATAAAGGTTTTATCTCCTTCTTAACAGAGTTGGCTATCTTTCCTCAGTTTGTGCCTTTGCTATTCTGATGGCCTTCCTGCCTCCTTCTGCTTTAACTGATAAAGTTCACTGTCCTTCTCCTTCTGTGTTTCCTTATATTTCCTGAACGCTATCGTTTTCTCCTTAACCATCCCTGCCACCTCTTTTGAGAACCATAGTGTTTTTTCTTTGTTTTGTTTTGCTGATTTGCTTCACACAAAGGTCTGTTGCCTCTGTGATGGTTGTTTTGATTATTCCCCAGGCTTACATAGTCTGGAAATAAGAAGACATGGGGAGATATGCTGCTATACTATGATACCTTAATGACCCATATTTAATGGCAGAACTTAAAATAGAATACAGAAGTGATCAAATAGAAACTAGGGTCACACAATGCAATTAAAAATAGACAGATTTAGAACAAACAGAAGAAAGTATTTCTATACAGTGAGAGCTGCAAATCTCTGGAAAATGCTCACTTTATCAATAATTTCTAGTACAAACAAAGATAATTTCAAAATGAATCTAGACAATTACATAAATACAAAAGGCAATATGGAGTTCTTTACTCTGACTGACTAGGAACAATAATATGGGTCTTAGCCTTTTTGTTCCTCATCTACTTAGTGATACCTAGTGAAACCTTGAACAGACCTAAACAAAGATGTTTTGGCATATATCCTGTTTATACAATAGAGAA
Organism: Neoceratodus forsteri; assembly: GCA_016271365.2. NCBI lineage: Eukaryota > Metazoa > Chordata > Ceratodontiformes > Ceratodontidae > Neoceratodus > Neoceratodus forsteri. The sequence goes on from CM057451.1 coordinate 426,566,857, forward strand.
GGAACAAATCAAAAAGAAGCTATGAAACACAAATTAATAGATAAATAAATCAACAATACAAAGTAACACATATGTAACAGGAAACATTTCCCTCCTCCCTTCTCCTTGAAGACAAACTTGTGCCTAAAACCTCCTTCAAATAAAATAAGTAAGAAAAGCCACATAAAATTACAAGGACACTGCACTATTAATATTGTTACGGTGTGGGCTATACAGATGGACACAGACTCAATAGTAGGTGCAACCCACTTTGTTCTTAGTGAGATGTTTATTATATCTTCATAAACATTCAACATTTTGCACCATAATAAAACAAGAAAACAATCATAATCAAAAGAAATGAATACTGCAGCATAGGACTCTTCTTGTCCTACACCTGCCTTTGGTCAGAAGATACTGACCCCCCTCTCCTGTTACCTGCTCAGGTAATGCCTTAAGTACCCTTCGAGTCAGGGATATAGCATTATTTAAACTTTAAAATAGTTTATTTAGCCCCACATTATAGGTTTTAACATGCTAGGAAAATGGTAAATGCAAAGTACAAGCAGCAGTTGTTCAAGAACTGTAATAATAAGTTTTCCTAGACTAATTTGTTAACCACATTGTTCCCCAGAGAGTGATTGACAGCACTATTCCTATAAGATGAGACCACTAGGGGCCACTGTCCCCCTATAGTGGATGCTCAGTTCAGTACTAGAACTGGGAGAGAACCGCCTCTTTCTCCTGCAATGCAGTCTGCAATGAAGTATTTTAGTTCTCCAGTCATGGAGTGGAACAAAAACCTTTTTAGGACTACTGAGAGGGATATGGGGCAGCTGGACAATTCTAGAGCAACAGGCCAACCCAAGGTAATAAATAAACACATTTTATCTTATTTTGATGGACTGTCATGTTTTTGCTATCATTCTAGCAGAGCTTTCAAACCAGCATCGAGGTGACAGGGCTGCTACTAATATTAGCCCTTAATGTAATGTTCAGCTGATATACTTTATCCATTTTACAGGGCTTAAGGCTTATTTGAGGGTTGCTGGGGTATAAAAACAGCTGCTGAGCTGGTCGACAGTAACCCAACCGCTGAAATGTCAAGCTGTCATCTGAAATCGCAGGCCGATGGCTGACACTTTCACTTCTCTTCTGCAGTAACTTTGAGCTAAGGACTTGCTCTCCTGATAAGGAGAGCTCTGTTTAGGAGTGCTGCTCATTTCTCCCTTTAGTTTTGCAACTGGCATCTCTTTGAAAAGAAAGACATACAGTCCGACATTAGAAATAGCACTGGTGCTACAGAAATCTGTAAACATTTGCAAGGGCTTCACTTAATGTGCGAATGTTTGAAGAGATAACCAAAACAGCGCTTTTCTGACCACATCTCATTATACAGGATGCTAAAGCAGAAAAACAAGTATGTTACTTCTGGAATTGGTGTCTCCTTTTCTAACCTCTGCAGGGTTAAATGCAAGTGAAGGGGGTACACCTTCACTACTCACGCTATGACTAAAAGGAAAAATAAAACTTTATATATAATCATGAACTGTATAGAGGTAGAGCAAGGCAGCACAGAGTACAAAAAGAAAAATGGAAAAGAATGCAGCTTGCCTATTTTTAGCCCATTTAACCTTTGCATACATTTTGCTAGCCATTATGCTTCTCATTATTAGCCACTAGTTACAGACACAGCCAGCCAGTCTTGTCTGTATTTGATGAACTCAAGGTTACTTACTTGGACCTTATAACTTGGACCCTGAGAAGGAAGAGAAAATAAAGAGGGCTGAGATAAGTGTTTAAGGGGAGGGTGCTTGGAGGTGGCCTGCCTCCAAACAAGAAAGAAGATAGCCATACAAAAGAAAAGGTTAGAGGTTGCAGCCTTAGCCTAAAAAACAGATGGGTCCTTACTCAGTGGCAGGGATGGACCCTGTCACATTTACCCCTCCCCTTACAGGAAGATGTTTTCAACAGATTTCCATGTCCAGAAGCCCTGGAAGGTTGGACTCTGCTCACCCACTCTCAGGAGTTCTGTCCCAGGGTCCCTTACACAGTATACTGACAAGCTATTGTCAGTCTCTACATAACATACCCTGGGACTAACAATCAGGTGGGATATACACTAACTTCATAACACAAGAGTAATTATCCTATCAGTCTTATGACTGTCAGTAAAGTCCAACCCCCATATCAACAGAGGGCTGGAGAAGCTCCAGCCCACCCTCTCCATGAAGCTCCATCCCAGGGTCCCTTAACAAACATTTCTATGGCTGGTTAAAATCTAGCTACCAGCCATGTATTAAATATTAACTGATACACTGGGATCTTTAAAACATATGTGGATCTATGACTGGTCATCAACAAAAAGTTTGTCGAGTCACCAGACAGCAAAGCTTTCATGTCGACCGCTTTTGTGGTGGCATCACGATTTCTTGTAAACCAACATGTTTTCTTTGGGGGCTTGCACCCGAACCCCCCACATGGTCTCCCCGTACCCCCACACTAAATATAATCAACCCCAAGTTGGAGCTGATTGGGTGGGTACAAGACCCCTGAAAGACAGTGCTGGGTTCCTGCACTGACACTACAGCTACCTGGCACTGTAGTCACTGTAGTGTCAGTCGCTGTCATAGATTTGACATCGGGTGGGTATACCAACATATGTTACCCTATATACATGAACAATACAATAATAACAAGCACCCTTTGCTCATGTTACACTCTTGGAGTCTTCAAGATCTTCTCCATTCCTTGATAGATAGTCTGCATTGGCATGCTCACTTCCTTTCTGTGTGAGACTGTAAAATGATAGGGCTTCAAAGCCAAATACCATCTCATAATGCATGTTTTTTCATGCATCTCTTGCAATCAGCAGAGAGGGTTGTGGTCTATTGTAATTTGGAATTCAGTCCTCACAGATAGTACTTTAATGATTCTATAGCCCATTTGAGGGTGAGACATTCCTTTTCTATTGTGGCATACTTTCATTCTCTCTCATGGAGCTTACGGCTATATAGATGACTGAGTGCTCCTCCCTTGAACATATTGGGTTAGAACTGCCCAATGCCCACCCCAAAGCATCTGTTTGCATGATAAATGGTTTGCTGAAATCAGGGCTTCTCAGCACCAGGTAAACACATAGATATGCCTTGATCTGCCTAAAGGCTGTGTCACTCAGGGGTCCAATCAACTTTATTACCATATTTCTTTGTCAGGTCTGTTAAGGGCATACTATAGCTGAAAAGTTCAGAATAAAGTGTCTGTAGTAGCTGGCCAACTCAAGAAGGCTCATACTTGCTTCTTAGTTTTGGGTACAGCACTATCAGACACCGAGTAATTTTGTCAAGTTCAGGTTTGATAACCCCATTCCCATTGAAACTTAAATATTTGGTTTCTGTCTGAGCTAGAAACACTTAGTAGGGTTAATAGTGACAACACCTTCTGGATGGATTTCAAGACCTGCTCCAGGTGTTTCAGGTGTGATTCCCAGTCGAGGCTAAACATCACCACATCATCCAAGTATGCGCACAGAACTCTGCATGGGATCTAAGCATTTGATCCATGAAGCATTGAAAAGTTGCTGGTGCCCCATGGAGACCAAATGGCATGGTAACAAAATGATATAGACCAATAGGTGTACTGAATGCAGTTACTTCTCTAGACTGTTGTGTAAGTGGAATTTGCCAGTAACCTTTGTAAGGTCCAGCTTGGAGATGTAAGCTGCATTGCCCTAATCGGTCGATAATATCATCAATTCTGGGCATGGGGTATCTTTCCAGGATAGAGCAACATTTACCTTGCAGAAATCCAGGCAAAGGCAGATACCTCTCTCTTTCTTGTTGACCACCACAATCGGTGATGACCAAGCACTTTGCGGGGAACAATGATACCAGAGGTTTCCACCTTTTTCACCTCTGTAATGACTTTGTCCCTAATGTGTATGGGTAACCTGTAGGGTTTCTGATGAATGGGGTTTTTTGTGTCACCCTTATATCATGCTCAATACTAGTTGCTTGCCCTGGGATGTTGGTGAATGTGTCTGCAAAAATAGTCAGCAAATGCTGCACTTTCTTAGCTTGCTGGTCAGTCAGTGCTGGCTTTCTGTGTACCTCTTGGATGTGTCCAGACTGTTTAAGTCTACTGTATGCTATATCCAATTCAGTTTCTTGTGTATCAGCCTGAATGTAACACCCTAGGTTAGCTGGGGCTGATCTCTCATGCCACAACTTGAGAAGGTTGGCATGGTAGATCTGTTTACTGGCTCTTCTATTGGGCATTTGATCTCAGATCTCACTGGGCCCACTCGCTGAAGATAGTGTAAGGCCTTGACACTTCATAAGGAGTTTGTTTTCATTGGCAGGTAATAGGAGTAAAATCTGCTCCCTACTGCACACTGCTTGTCCCCGCCCTTTGTCATACTCAGTTTCTGTTGTGACTGTTTTTGAAGTAATGACTGATGGGCAGGCTTACATATTTCAGGAGTCTTTTCTTAAGGCTGCTATATACTCTAGCACCCCTGCTTCCCTATATTTTTATTCTCTTTCTGGTGCTCTTGATGATGTCTAGGGAGCCTCGGTAGTTGCAGCCATATAACATAGAAAAGAGGAAAATCCTGTGGATGATTGGGGAACCTTCTGTAGGAGAAAAGGAGGTATGGCAAAAGGTGTCCCAATTCCTACCCTCCTATTCACAAACGTTTGCAAATTCATTGAACCATTCCACTAGTCCATCTGTTTGCAGATGGTATGGTGAGGTTCTTACTGCCTGTATCCCCAACAATCAGTATAATTCAGCCAGCATAATTGAGGTGAAGTTTGTACCCTGTCAGTGAGTATCACTTTTGGGATGCCCTCCTGCTAGATACTTGGCCAATTCTTAGGCTACTCTGCAGTTACTGTTCCCATAGGTATCGCTTCTGATGTCTTTGTGGCATAGTCACAAATCATAAAAACAAAACAAGGCTGCATCAGCATGTGGTCTAAAAGTAAAACAAATGGTTATATTAAATGCACGCTGAAAATAGAAAATAGAGTTAAAATCTACGTTTCGACTCTTAGGTCTTCTTCAGGAAATATCTAAAAGAGAAAAAACAAGTTAGTGGCAAATCATTAGGATTAGGATGAACCTATTTCTTTTGGAACTGGTTTCCAACAGACCCACCACATCCATAGTGATTCAAACAGTTGGCTGACTATAGGGATGTCCTGAGGGTACCACATCCTTCTTACTTATCTGAGCCACCTTCTGACAAACAGGACAGCTTTGTACATATTCTGACACCTGCTCATGAATCCCCGCCAGAAGAATCTATTCAGGATTCTGCTAAGGGTAGTATCTCTCCCAGAATGACCTGCAAGGGAGTGTCATGGGCTAACTGAATAAGCTCCTTCTGTATTAGTGGGGAATTAACAGTTTGGTCACAGTATTCCAATTCTGGATTTGTACATTCCCTGTATAAACAGGCCATTTAGCATGATATACCTAGAAGAATCATTACCTTGCTTCTGTCCCACCTGTGAAAAGAAAGGGCTAAAGACACATCATTCTGCTGATCAGTTTGCATAGTCCCTTCTTTAATGTCCACTGAGTCCAAAACCCTATTTCTTTCATGCCAATCTCTTTTTCTTTTCATTTTACCACTTTCCCTTTCAGTACTTACCTGGGCTATCATACAGTTCATCTGTAAAGGGAAAAATACTTGCCAGCTCAGGTTGTTATTTGGCCTGGGCACTGGTGATCACTGCTACCAGTGTGGAATGGTCTGGGTTCCCAGCAATTTAGGAAAATCGAGTAGTCTTGCCCTATAATGATTAGCATGGGTAAATGAGGCACAATCCCTACTGGTAATTCCTGTGTTTCCATTCACAGTCAAATCCAAGGGGTAGTTGAATAAAAGTGAGTGTCCCCATGTATGCACGTCACTATAGTCCCACTTCCTGTTCTCTCAACTCCTTCCATCAGGTTGGCCCAAACAAGTGTTTGACGCTCCCTGAATCAATTAGGCCAATACCATTGTGCTGTCCACCTCCACTGTGGCTACATATAGTGCCCATTTGGCAAGTGCCAAGTGTCCAAAGTCTCTTTTACCATTGAACAGTTCCTAATAATGTGTCCCTTCTTCTGGCATCCATGCCAGACAGTCTTCGAAAACAGTACCCTCTCTCTTCTTTCTTCACTTCAGTTTTAGTCTTATTATTGTTATAAGAAAGGTTTGGCCTTACCGGTTGGTGGAGGTGGCTGGTGGAAACTCTCCTTGGTTCTTCCTCTCAAAGGTCTTGCAGCCATGAAGTCCTCGGCCAATGCAATGGTCTTTTTCAGCTCCCTCTGGTTTGTGTTCTCCTACACACAACTGTACATCCCATGGCAAGATCTGATAAATTGCTCAATTATAATCGCCTCCATTATCTGTTGGGGGTCTTGCTTACAGGCTACAGACATTTGAAACTCAAGTCCTTCAAATGAGCAAAGGTTTACATTGGAGCATCAGTGGCTTGCATTTTAGATACCTGAATCATTGACAATAAGTCTCTGTGTTGATATCATATCATTGTAGGATCTCCCTTTACATGATTGTAATCATGGGTGACTTGTAAGTCTAGTTGACTATATACAACCCTCGCAGGCTGTTCATTGTGGGGCTAGATGTAACGCCCACTGTTCCCTATGCCACCCACACATTTGGGCTACCTCCCAAACATAGTCAGGTACACCTCTATGTCATCTATTTCTGTAACTGGAACAATTTAATGTCTCTAGGTCCTTGAGGGCACTCTGCGGTCCCTATATGGATTGCATGTAGCACCTCATAGTGTCTGACCATCTGTCATCCTGCCTTCTCTGTTCCACATCTCTGTCTCAATAAAGTTGGACTTGCCAGACACACAGCTGTTTAGCAGTTCACCCACATCCTCCTGGGGTGCATGTTCAAGGTCAGGGCATGAGGTATTCACATTCTCCCTGCTTCATCTGGCTTGAGCAGCTATTCCCCAGTCATCTCATCCCCAAGCTCACTGCACTCCTCCATTCCTTCAGATGGCTGCTTCTTCACTTTGAGTGCGATCTGGCAGACCAGTCAATAGCTGGGCCCCTATCTGTGCTGCCATCTTCCTGGTGAGGATGCCTTGTGCCTAGCCACCTCTGCCATATGTCCACCTCAGATACCAGGTGGTATCTTCCACAATGCCTCACTTCCTGGCAAGACACCGCGCCAGTAAATCCCACTTCTAAACCAATTGACAGGATGGGCCTTGCAGTCCTTATCTGCTGTCAACTTCTATGTTTCTATGTTTCTATGTAATTGTTACAGTGTGGGATATACAGATGGACACAGACTCAGTAGTAAGGTGCAACCTATTTTTGTTCTTAGTGAGATGTTTATTATATCTTCATAAACATTCAGTGTTCTGCACCATAATAAAACAAGAAAACAGAACAATCATAATCAAAAGAAATGAATACTGCAGCATAGGACTCTCCTCATACTACACCTTCCTTTGGTCAGAAGATACTGACCCTTCTCCTGTTACCTGCTCAGGTTGTACATTGGTACCCGCTACCTGAGTCAGGTGATATAGCATCATCAAAACTTTAAAACATTTTATTTAGCCCCACATTATAGGTTTTAACATGCTAGGAATATAGTAAATGCAAAGTACAAGCAGCAGTTGTTCAAGAACTATAATAATAGGTTTTTCTAGGGCAATTTAGTAGATGAGGCTGCTAATGTTCTCAATGGCAACATTACTTCACTGGTTAATAGACATGCTCCCATTATCAAGGTTCGGATGTGCAAAACTCCACCCTTGGTTTTTACTCCAGAATTAAAGAATGCACTGACAAACCGTGATAAACTATGGGTCCAGGCTAGGAGTACCAAGAGCCCCCTATATTGGCAGGCATTTAGAGCAGCTAGGAGCAGCATGTCCAAGGTATTTGCACAGCCAAATCAAACTTCTGTGTTTCTACCCTAGAACAGGCTAAAGGGAACTCTTACAAAATCTGGAGGACCCTCAAGTCAATTGAAGGTCGATCAACTGCCCCTCCATTCCACTTAAGATCCACAGCAACAGCTCAGTTATAGAAAGTACTACGTCAAATACTAGAAGAACTTAATTCCACTTCATCACCGCCAGCTTAGTGTTCGACTCTTCTCCGTATGCTACCCAATTAAGAACCAAGACAGTTTGAACACATTGCCATCTACCTCAGCCTGTTCATTTCAGCTGCTCCCCTTAGCTTCAAAGAAGTTGAAGATTCGCTTTTAACCTGGACACCAAAACAAAATGCCAGAGAAGATAGACTAGAACCTTTATTCATAAATCTTGGATACGTACCTTACTGCTCCAATTCTTCATTTATTCAACCTTTCTATCTCTACCACCACAGTTCCTCATTTTGAAATCTGCTCATATTCTCCCCTATTTAAGTGAAGGTGATCCCTGTGATCTCAATAATTATAGGCCCATCTCAATATTGCCCATCCTTTTGAAAGCCTTAAAAACTGATCTATGCACAATTGAAAACCACATTGAAACTCACTTTCTCTTAAACCCTCTTCAGTCCGACTTTACTTCAACCACAGCACCACTACAGCTCTGGCAGGTTACTATGACTGTTTCTGCAATGGATTCCAAGAAAACAACGGAGCAGTATTCTTAGATCTTAGTAAAGAGCCTTTGACACGTGAGGTCAATAATTTATTAGTGCACAGCCTTACTAAATTAGGCTTTACCCATCCACCACCCAGTGGTTCAACAGTTACAGTACTTAACTGGAAAGACTCAGAAAGTTAAAGCAGGAGATTTGTTTTCGTCCTCTTTACCTACTGCTAGGAGTTTCACAGGGCTCCATCTTAGGCCCCATCCCTTTTATTTATATATAAAAAATCTCGACCATCAGATTACCAAGTCACACTTGCACTTCTTTGCAGGCGGCACAGTCCTATACACATCTGGCCCCTCACTGGAAGGAGTTAGGGACATTCTCCAAGCTGACTTTGCACAATTATAAAATAATCTAATTAATGCAAAGCTGCTCCTAAATGCCAAGAAAACAGAAGCTATGATTCTCTTCCCATGTACTTCCCACTGCTATTCCTGTTTTACCTTAAGACTTTATTATTACCTCCTAGGAGAACAGTTGGAAATCATCTCACAGTTCAAATATCTTGGCTTCTGGCCGATAACAAGATCTCTTTCAATGATCATCTTGATGACCTGTCCAAGAGACTAAAAGCCAGGTTAGGCTTTTTCTTCCATAGCAGTACCTTCTTTCCCATGGAGATTAGAACCAGGCTGGTACAGGCCACATTCCTCCCTTCTGATTACGATGATATAATCTACAACTCCTCCACACTTACAAACCTTCATAAGCTAGACATTCTCTACCACCGTGACCTTCGTTTCATCACAAACTCCTGCCCAGATCCATTACTGTGATCTATATGCCACAGTTGGCTGGTCTCGCTGACCATTAGACGGTCACTCTATGCTGGTATCTGGACTCTAAAACTTCTTCTTAATAAACTTCTGCAATATCTAACCTCCTTAGTACACATATCTCACAGTTTTGACTCCCTCAGGAAGTCTGATTTTCTCCTCCCGATGTACCCAGGAGCCGTACCTCCTTTGGCAAAGGCGCCATCTCATGTTCCATGCCAACTATTTGGAATCGGTTAAACCGCACTGAAATTATCCAGTATTGTCCCTTTTAACTTTTTAAAAGGATAGCTATTGATAAAATAAAAGACACCCTTTATGTATGCTATGTATTGTTATATGATTAGTGTTACTTTTCATCATGAACATTTTGTATCCGGTGGAACTCTTTATGTATGCTATGTATTGTTATGCAATTTTCTTTTATGTATTGTATACTTGTCTGTATACCTGTCCCAGGACCTCCTTGTGAATGAACTTGCTCAATGGAGATTTTCTGCAATAAACTTGAACAACGAACAATTTGTTAATCACATTGTTCCTCAGAGAGTGATTGACAGCACTATAAGATGAAGCCACAAGGGCTGCTGTCCCCTATAGTGGATGCTCAGTTCAGTACTACAGCAGGGAGAGACAGACCTCTTTCTCCTGCAGTGCAGTCTGCAATGAAGTATTTTAGTTCGCCAGTCATGGAGTGGAAAAGAAACACTTTTCAGGACTACTGAGAGGACATGGGGCAGCTGTGACAATTTTAGAGCAACAGGCCTACCAAGGTAATAAATCAACATGTTTTACCTTACTGTGAAGGACTGTCATGTTTTTGTTATCATTCTAGCAGAGCTTCCAAACCAGCATTGAGGTGACAGGGCTGCTACTAATATAAGCCCTTAATATAATGTTCAGCTGCTATACTTTATCCATTTAACAGAGCTCAAGGCTTATTTGGGAGTTGTTGGGTATAAAACAGCTGCTGAGCCGGTTGACAGTAACCCAACCACTGAAATGTCAAGTTGTCAGCTGAAATTGCAAGCCAACAGCTGACACTTTCCACTTTCTCTCTGCAGCAACTTTGAAGCTAAGGACTTGTTCTCCTAACAAGGGAGAGCTCTATTTAGGAGTGCCATTCATCTCTACCTTTAGTTTTCTGACTGGCAGCACTTTGGAAAGAAAGATGCACCATTTGGATGTTAAAAATAGGGCTGGTGCTACAGAATGTGCTCACATTCACGAATGTGTGAATGTTTGGGCAGGTAACCAAAACAGAGCTCTTCTGACTGCATCTCATTATACAGGACACTAAAGCAGAAAAACAAATATATTACTTCTGAACCGGGTTCCTTTCTTTTCTAACCTCTGCAGGGTTAAATGCAAGTGAGGGGTTATACCTCACTACTCATTCTAGGATTAAGACAAAACAAAACATCATATATAATCATGAACTGCATACAATTAGAGCAAGGCAGAAAAGGGCACAAAAAGAAAAAGGGAAAGGGAATGCTGCTTGCCTATTTGAAGCCCATTTAACCTTTTGCATACATTTTGCTAACCATTATGCTTCTCATTCGCTAGCCACCAGCTACAGACACAGACAGCCAGTTGTACCTGTTTCGATGAACTCAAAGATACCTTACTTGGACCTTCTAACTTGACCCACAGATGGAAAAAAAAATAAAAAGGGCTGAGATAAGTGTTTAAGGGGAGGGTTGCTTTGAGGTGGCCTGCTTCCAAACAAGAAAGAAAGGAAGAAAGGAATAGCCATACAAGACAGAATAAAGGTTGCAGCCTTTGCAGAAAAAAATAGATGGTTCCTTACTTACTGGCAGGGACGGACCCTGTCACAGATATAAACAATAAAAATTATTTATTTATTTTTATTTATTTATGTCTTTGGTGATCGGGTAGGTGCACTGATCCAGAGGACCATTCCAGTCATGACCCAGGCTACAAGGTGATAAAAATAGGTATGGGTACAAACAGTCAATCACAAGATACGATATGTGCATGCCCAACAGCTGGTGGTGAGGTGGAGAGAGAGAAATAGTTGTAATGCAACAACAATTTGCAGACAGGGTAGACAGGTAATGCTTTATCAGTATGTACATAAGCATAACCAAAATACAGATGGTGCAAGACACAAGCAGTAATGGTACACAGGTAAAAGGTCCAATTCAAGTACAAGTGAGAAAAACAGTTGCTGTAATAAAATTCAAATAGGAAAGCAATCATAGTTCATAACATCAAAGGGAAAAACAGGAGGAGGGGAGCAATTTATAAGACAGTTATGCTTCCCTTGAAGCTCAAACCCTTATTAGGGCTAGTTAATCTATATACTTCACTATACTAAATAAGATATTTCTGTTGTATAAAACACCTACAGTATGCACATGTCAAGCTCTATATTGAACACAAAGTGACAAAGCTAAAAATAAACTGAAAAATACCTGAATATTTAATATTAAGAATAAAACATGAAAGTAACATAAGTAAACATAGAAACTTTTTAATGGTGAAGAACCAACCTTAACACTATATCAAAAGGTGGTTCCCAATAATAATTTATATAACAAACTACTATCAAAAGGACCAATCTTTCTGGTACAGTTAAGTGTCAGGAACTAAAAAAATAAAGCAAACAAAGAAATATCTAAGTAATAGAACTATTAAATCTAAAAATATACTTCCTTACAATCCTCAATACCCCAACTAATTGGACCAACTAATTTTAAACAAATCAAAATATATCATACACAAGCTGTGGTCTAGATGGGTATAATGTTAACATCATAAATATACAACATTTAAGTTCCTCTTTTAACAAAGTGGTAAGCTCAGCACCCATCTCTTACTGAAAATGAAACAGATAAGGAAATAAAAAGATAAATAAAACCCTATAATGCAACTGGGGCACTACATTATCTACTTAAGAAATAAGAAATGTAGAATAGCAGGATGTACTTCAAAATTCAAAATAATATGTGTCCATTTCGGAGTTTGTGAATCTGTTTACATATAATACTATAATAAATCCATCTAATAAGTGAAATGCCAAGGCACCTGGTACAGTATCTACATACAGCAAAGAATACACAATCAAAAAATAGACTATTGAACTACCTAAAGACCTAAAGACTAATATTAAAGATATCAAGTATAACATAATGAAGCATTTAAAAAAAGCAGAACATCAGCCTCAAAATTATACCAAAAGGTAGTGTCTGACACTGATTAATTCATCTGATAGCTCCCATATGAGATGAATATTCAGGAACAGCTGAGCCTAATGATCCAAAAATAACTCTAACAAATAAATACGTAGATAGTGTAACAATCAAATCTAAGGATAATGCTGACGTTGCAATTGGTATAACTAATACTAGTCAGTCCAACACCATGAAGTGTTAGACAAACTGTCCGATAAACCAGATCATATTGTTGAAGCAAATTGGTTTATACAGGGTGGGGATTAAAGTCAAGGTAAAACCTTCCCAGCTTCATCTCACTGAACTGAAAGTTAAACAAGTACAAGCCACCAAAATGTAATCCAGCAAGTAAGGGAATTTTTACACTGAACATTCACCATTATTATAAAATAAAACTTGTCAAACTACACAAGGGGTGCTCAAAAATCCCTTTGCAGTGTGTAAGTGTCACAAATTCCGAACATTCCAGAAACATAACAACTTTCTGAACAAAGATCAATTACATCAAAAAACAAAAGTTAGACCTCTAACAACAAAATTAACTGTCGTTAGAATGTTAAAAATATACAAAACTAAGCATCCCTTGATGAAGTAAATTAAAAAATGTCCATTTAAACTATGTTCCATGCTGAATCATTGATGATTTAAAGAGATCTGGATATAACAGTGGCAAATCTTTCTTCACTTGGTCAGGTGAATCAAAGTTTTACTGACACCTTCATACATTACTTATAGTCTTGCTGGGTACATTTTAAATCATATTTGAACCACTATTAATTTTGTAATTAAAGAATGGTATGCCTGACACTTTTCTCTGACAAATTGGGAAAGGTCCTGAAAAATTTGAATATGTGCTCCCTCCCCACGTAATCTCTTATAGAGCTCTCACCTTTGTCAGCAAGTGTTTTGCTTATCTAAGAAATGTTTAAACTTAAAAATGAAAGGATGCAATTTCATTTCAGCAGAGGACACTGGGCTCAAAGCTCTATGCACCAAATTATGTATGGAGAACAAATGGGTGATGGGCTGGCCGATTTTTCACATAGTTTCTGCACAAATAAAATTAAGTCTGTGCCATCTTCCCTTTCTGGTTGCCCTCCATCAGTTATAGCCTTCTAAAACTTCTAAGTGAGCCTCCATTCTATTAAATTCAGTCACTTCACTACCAGTCTAGCATTGCTTATAAAGCACTTTGGAATACTGTGTATGAAAAGCACTATATAAATGCTGATTCTTCTTCTTCTTCTAAATTTTTGTTTTAGAGACATTAAGTGCAGCTCACCCTTGTTCCTCCAATCTTCCATTGAGCTCACCTGCACTTCAGTGTCCTCCAACTCTGGTGAGCTCCTTGGTGGCTGACTTAATTGCATTGATATCACTGGTAACAGCTTGAATCACGTCTTTAAGAGCACCAATCTCCTGCAAAAGCAATTGATAAATCAAAGCTTCAGCTGGTGAAGGAGGCTGGCTCACAGGAACTTTAGTCTGCTTCAGTTTCTTAGACCAAGATCACAATCCGGGTTGGTGGTGGAGTATGACAAGGTTATTGATTTTCATCTCTGCATGCATCAGGATACCAATAAATACCCCAGAGCTGATGAGAGGAATCCCACACACTGCTTGCCAATAACATAGCTAGAACAGAGAAACTTTCACAAAAAAAGATTTAAAATTGACAGTAAAGGTTGGAGCAGGAGATCTACAATCCTCACCAGCAGCAAGTCATGATGTGACCTCAAAACCACCCAATTCTAGCTTCTAATTTATGTCCCTCACCCTATGGCTGCATGTACCCACAGAGTCTCAAACCTTCTGATTGCCCCATACAATTTATCTCCATGTACTTGATGCTCTTTTTCATGTACAAGTTAAATATCGATGCAGATGATCAGTTAATGATAAAATGCTATATTTTATTAAACAATCAACTCATAGGGTTTCATTACAGTACAGTACATGACTCGCTAGCATTATATCATCCCATTGCATGTACAAGTGCGGTCATGAGTCGATAAGTGGACAGCTTAAAATATTTCCTGATTGCAAAGTTCTTTTAAACTTGCTGAAAACATATATAACCCTTGATTTTACAGTACCTGCTTATTTTGTTTAAACCTACTCCTTGTGGTCTTCACTTTCCCAGGAAGGTTTTGGGAACAGTGCATGCCAGGGAAAAGGCTGTTTAGGTAACCTTTATGATCATTATGTCTAAAATTATTTGATACAGATCAATAGGTACTATTTCAAATTATTGTTTATACTCTCCAGATATGTAACACATGACTGCAACTTTTTTTTCCTTATTGGGGTTCAGATTAATCACTGATGAATCAGTTGACTTTCAGAAAGGTGTTCCCTCATTGGAAGGAGGTACCCTCCATGAGAAAAGTCCATGTTGCATTTGGATATCATTCATCATAACCCTTTCCTCTGCAGCCGATTCTAATCTCATCTATTCTATAATCAACTCCACCCCTCATCTAAATTGTGTATTTGTAAAGAAAGGTGTTTAGATCTTTAAACTATAAAGTGCATGAAAAGATACAAACATGCCCTCCTGCTCTCCTCACCCTTCCTCTATGCCAGTGTAGTTTAAACCTTAAATTGCTAAGTCTAATCATGGAGGTGAAGTACCCAATGGGGCACTAAGTAAGTGATATATAGTGTAAGTTCCTTATATGCAATTAGTATTATTAAATTATTAATAGGTTCCCAAAAATTCCTGAATTTGTATTCCTGATTTCTATTCATATAGTGCAGATGTTCAAGATGCATACAATCCAGAAATACATTTTTCCATAAAATATAAGTTGGAGGTTCATTGTTTTTCAAATTTCTAGCTATGCATCTTTTGTGTTAAAGGAGAAGTCCACCCAGAATGTGCAAAAACATATGTTAAGTAGAGTGTTTTGATATGTATGTTAAGTCCTAGTATGTCCTTCCCTCTGTCTGCTATTAGGAGTTTTTCCTAAATTAGCCTCCTAGCTGTATAGTAGTTTTACGACACCTGGGGATCTCCATCACAAATAGGTTTATTGGCTTTCTTTTCTCCTATGATGCACCCTGGCTCATGTGATAATGATGTAGCTATGCC
The DNA here is from genome assembly GCA_016271365.2 of Neoceratodus forsteri. Lineage (NCBI taxonomy): Eukaryota > Metazoa > Chordata > Ceratodontiformes > Ceratodontidae > Neoceratodus > Neoceratodus forsteri. The sequence continues at coordinate 426,582,567 of CM057451.1, forward strand.
TTAGATTTAGCCGGGTCTGTCACAGCTCAGCCACAAAGATAATACTTCTTTCAGAGAAGTCACACTGCTAGATTTTGGGTGAGTGTAATCATTATTTTTGATATTAGTAACTTGTCCTGCTATACTACAATCTATAAGGTGATATTCAATTTTGCTACTTAGTACCAGTGCAAAAACTGAAAGTGACTGAGAGGAATAGAGTAAACAGTGACATGATTCAAATACACACACACACACACACACACACACACACACACACAGCACACACACAGAGCAGGACAAGGTACAATATCAAAAATAATAATGATTACACTCACCCAAAATCTAGGAGTGTGTCTTCTTTGGAAGAAGTATTTTCTCTGTGGCTGAGCTGTGACAGACCCTGTAACAAGACACTGGCTTCCTGCAGGGGCAATTAGACATCACACCAAAGGGCACTCTGGGAAGACTAGAGGCCATAACAGAAACCAGAATGGCAACCTCCAAGGGCAATAAAACAGTTAGGGAAAGTTAGAAAAACATCTCTCACAGCCAGAGGAAAGAAATGCTGGGAACTGGTTAGAACACAGAAACAAAGACTACTACATATCTTTTCTGATTTTAACATGGCGTTTTCCTTTAAGCATTGCAAGATTTAAAATTGTAGCCAAATGGCCTAAGGGTAGATTTTGTCTAGAGCTAGTGCCTTTCATGCATAGTTCAGTCTCTCTAGTCAGGTTTATTCCTGGAATATTGTTAGTGTTTTAAAGATGCAATCCTGAAAGGCAACTATTTCTGGACATGTGGCTATTACATGTTCTGTGGTCCATATTGATGTCTTATATCTATTGCAATTTGGTAGAATTGTATTTTTCATTTTATTTAGTATATAAGGTGTATTTTATATCCTATGAAAGATGTTGAACTGAATCTAGTTAAGTCTGTTATTTATTGAAATTGCTTACTGCAATGATCTGTACCTAGGGCTTCCAGGGTGAACATCCACTGCCTACAGCTGGTGCAAAATGTGGTGGCCAGGTTGTTGACTGGCTTATCTAGATTTAGTCATGTCTCACCTCCATTCTGTGGACTGCACTGGCTGCTGGTACATTGGAAGATCACCATCAAGGTTGGTTTGCTGACCTATAAGGCCCTACATGGTCAGAGACCACGTTTTGCAAGATCTCCTTTGTTCCTATTACCCCTCCACCCACTCCGGTCCACCAATGAGGCATTGCTAGAGGTTCTGAGGGTCTGCCTAAAGACCTTGGGGCCAGAACATTTTCATTTGTGGTCCAAACCCTGTGGAACTCTCTACCTCATCAGGTTAGAGTACCTGACTACTGAGGCTTTTAAATCTCATAAAAAACATATTTATTTATTTTAATATTTCTGGATGTTTTCTTAATGTAACTGCCTGTTATTAATTGTATTGCTGTTTTAATTATTTGTTTGATGATTTGTTTTATTATTTATGTACAAATGAGTTGACATTTGAAAAGCGCTTTTTAAAATACATTTGACTTTGACTTTGAAATCTTGAGTCCTAAAATTGTCAGACCATTTTTGATCCATTATAGTTATATTAAGTTATTTTCACATCTTATTTTTAGTTTCTAAATAGGAGAGCCTACTGTTTTAGCCATACTTTTATATGATTTGGTTATTAATTTAGTTTTGTTTTTTATGAAACAAGCTTGTATAGCATTCGGGCGGTTTGTGTAAAGTATGACCTAGTTCATTGTTATAGTAAGTCCTTAACTGTAGAAATATAAAGAAGTCTTGAGAGGGAATTTGATATTTTCCCTGATCAGTGTAAAGAACATAAATTAATCATTGACATCATATAAATCACCCAAACGGAGAATGCCTTTTCCATCCTCATTTTATATTCTTGATTAAAATAGGGAGCATGATTACTATTTTATAAATGGGGTGGATATGTTAATTCTTAAATTATCTTTAGTTAATTTATAGTATTCATTCCAGACTTCAAGGAAGATTTCAAAAGATAATTTGAATTTTATTTCTTTCTAGCTTCCCCATGTTTGAAAACAGAATTTGAATAGGGTGTTTATGACCTATTTCTTTGTTTTCATAAAACACCCACCAGGATAAAGCTTCTCTGTAAAGTTCTCCTGTTTGGTTTATAATAGCCTAAAGGTTATATCTTTTAAAATCTGGAAGGTTCAAGCCTCTGTCTGGGGTAGCTTTCAATATATATATATATATATATATATATATATATATATATACTTATTCGTGGTTTTATGTTTCCATAAGAATTTCTGTATAAATTTACCTAGTTTATGAAACCTTTTATTATTTAATTGTAGTGATAAGGATAAAAATATGTACAGGATTTTGAGTAAGATAGTCATTTTAATAACTTCAACTCCACTGACTAAAGTCAGAGAGAGAGAGATCCTTCCAGTTATCTAGTATGTTTTCTACAGACTTCAGTATATGGTCTATGTTCCATTTAATGTATTCCTTCTTTTTCTATCCAGGTAAATCCCTAGGTATTTAGTCATATTTTTTCAATCTAAATGAATAGCTGTATGTGATAGGGGTGAATATTCAGACTCTAAATACATGGCAACTAATTTACCCCAGTTTATTTTGTAACCAGTCACTTGTCCAAATTCTTGTATTACTAACATAATTTCATCCAGAGTTTTGTCTGAATCTTTAATACACAATAAACTGTCATTTGCATAAAGCAAAATCTTAAGATGTTCAGTTGTGTTGTTTAAATCTGTTACATCTTGAAGACTTCTTATTAGGTTGGCTAGGGGTTCAATAGCTAGAGTGAACAGTAAAAGTGACTGGAGGCTGCCTGGTTCATTCTTTGCAATAAAATAGTATGGATAGGTTATTGTTAGCTAAAATATGGGCAGTGGGTTGTGAGTATATCATTCTTACCCAGGTTGTAAAGTTACTACCCAAATGTACTTTCTCCATTACCAAAAAAGATACCTCCACTCCATCCTGTCAAAGGCCTTTTCCATGTCAAGTGGTAATATTAAGGTGTCCCTGGTTTTGCATAAGTAATATAGTGATAGTGTTTCTGATATTTTGAAGCTTTTCCTACCTTTAACAAAGCCCTGTAATAGATGGAAATACCCTTTCAAGTCTTTTGACCAAGTATCTTAGTAAATATTGTGTTGTCAACATTCAATAATGATATGAGATGGTAGGACCCGCAATTTAAAGGGTCTTTTCCTCTTTGGTAAGAGAATAATTAATGCTTCAAAATGTATTGGGCATTTTACCACCATCCAGAAAGGAATTAAAGAGATCTACTAGCAATGTTGAGATTTGAGTGCTACATATTTTTGAAGTTCAGATAGGAGTACATCTGGACCAAGTGCTTTCTCATTTCTTAGAGATTTAATAGCTGACCATACTTCTTCTTCCGTTATTTTCTCATTCAGAAGTGACCTTTTCTCTGTACTTATTTCAGGAACATTTAATTTGATCATGATTTTCTGGTCTAGTTCTTGAATTTCTGATGAGTACAGTTCTTGATATTATGTTTTGAAACCCTCATTAATACTTACTTGGTCAGCAATTTTAACTCCTGATGTCACGGTTTCTTTAATAATCCTGTTGACTTTCTCTGTAGGCTAATATCATACCTGATTTGTCAGCTTGTATGTAACATTTAGATCTGGTTTTCATTATAAATACTTTTAGTTTTTGAGTCAGCTAGTTTATTTTTATCTATTTATTTATCTATGACTTTGTTAATCGGAGGTGCACTGATCCAAGGGACCATTTTCAGGCATAACCCAGGCCACGTAATGTGGCATAGAGTAGAAACATCAAAATAACAAGAATATAACAAGAGCAGGTAATTCATAGTGAAAGGTTATAGAAGTTACATTTGGCAATAAATGGTGGCAGTAGTTGAGGACAACAAATAACAAAGCAAAGTAAGGCTCATGGTGGTACAGTTTCAGAAAATAAAGAGAACCTATTTTGCCCTAAACCTGGAACCCATGGGGGAGGAGGAGGCTAGTCCTTAAATTAGTGGCAGGTGGATGTTGACAGGAGCCAGTCTTTGAGGTGAGTCTTGAACTGGCGGTGAGTGTTTATGGTGAACAGTTAAGTGGGTAGCTTGTTCCATTTTATGTTTTCCCATTTTTTAAATCCAGTTATTTTTGTAAGTAGGTATCTAATTTCAGCTTTCTAATTTCTTTTCCATTGTTTGTAATTGTATTTTTCTAACTTTATTCTTTTACAAGAGAAGTGTATGATTTGACCTCTAATATAAGGTTTCTACACATCTCAAATATTGCTTAAGGAGCATTCACTCCTACTGCTATATATATTATAATTATTGCTTTCTTCTTTAATAAAATCTGCAAATTCCATGTCTTGGAATAACCAGGAATCCATAGTCCATCTTTTATATCCCTCTATATTACCCTAGAGATTTTAACCTTAAAGGGGTGATCAGAGATTAAGATATCTTCATATGCTATTTATATTATTTTAGGTCTATGTTCTCCTGATCCTATTATAACATCTATTCTAGAATATGATTTATGAGGATTGGAGAAGAAGGAGAAATCCTGTGCATTTGGATTCTCCATCTTCCTGAAATCTCTCATATTCAAATCTTTCATATTTTTGTGGATGATTTTAGTATCCTTTGACAGGGTGGAGTGGGCCGGTTTTGTCTAGAAGAGGTCGAGTGTTATATTATATTCTCCTCCCATGAAATATGATCCTGAAAATCTGGTTAAATTTAAGAAAAGACTGAAAAAAATCAAGGTTGTCATAATTAGGACCGTATAAACACGGTATTTTGATGTCCATAGAGATAATTGAAAATCTGCTAATAAAAGATCTGCCATCTGTATCATTATATTGCTTTCTGATTGTAGTATTTGAGTGTTTTGAAAAAAAAATAGCAGTCCCTCTGTTTTTTTATTACAACTTGCATGAAGGTTAAGTCCCCACACACACTTTTTCTGAATTTGTCAAACTCTGTATCTGTGAGGTGCTTTGCAGCAAGCAAACAATATTTTTGTTTTGTTTTTACATAGCTCAGAATGTGTTTCCTCTTTATTGGGTTATTGATGCCATTTACATTTAATGACAAAATTTAAGTTTCTCCTCCATTATCACATGGCAATGTTATTTGGTGGTTGCATTCGTGTCTACCTCTGATCTTTTGTTGTATGAAGTCCCCAAAGTAACAGGTATCTCCATAAACTGTATTTGATATAGTCCCATGAAACATAGTGATTTTACTCCCTGAGGTCTTATCCCTTATGAACTTATTTATTCATTTAGTATCCCTCCTATTCTTCTCCTTAAAATAGATGTTTTGTTCTTTCAGGTTCGTAAAATTAAACTTCTGTACCTCCTTTTCCCCCCACCTTGCAGTTCTTCTCTAACCTATACATTGATTCTCTTTTCAGTTCCCTGCCACAGAGTCTCCCAGCCCTGTGAGCCTGCATTTACTCATACTTATAAAAAGTCACCTCTCCTTTAATCTAAGGTCACTTTCCTCAATTTTTATAATTAGGTCCCATTTAATTATAGACAAATCAGGTATCTAATAAGCTTTTAAATTTCTAATAATACATTTTTGTGCACAAGTGGGCAGTGCTGAGTCTAGTCTCTTTATGGGGGCCCATTCCTGTTTCAGTGTTGTTTGTATTAAGGTTCAGTTTTAATTTGTTGCACACATGTGTCTCTGCATCTGTTGTAGAGGAGAAGATTTTATTGGTTCCAAAATACAGTAAGTTATTTGTAACATAATTAGGGTTGGGTGATAGAAGGGAATATACTTTTCCTTAGAAAATTCTTAAGAGATTAAATTGCATTCTCTTCTTTTAAGCTTCTGTCCCAGATCAGGAAAAATTAGGATTTTATTGCCTTGTACATTAAAGTTTGCTTTTCTTTTATAGTGCTAGTATGTTCTCTTTTGTTGATATTTTAAGAACTTTACAAAATGATCAGTGGGTATTTGAAAGTCAGGTTTCAAATGGCTGGGGATCTGTGGGCTCTTTGTAATTTGATTTTCTCATTAGGATATTGCCTCCCAGCTAATTCAGTTATAAGTTTTCACAGAATTTGAGAAATTCTCTGCACTGATCCTTCTGGAATCCCCGGAATCTTTAAATTGTGCCTTCTAGATCTTAATTCCAGGTCCAATATGTTTTCCTTTAGGGAAGTGACTTGGCCTAACAAGCATTCTGTTGTTTGCTTTAACCCAGGAGGCTAGGCTAAGATGGCAGCCACATTGAGCTTGCCATCAGAAGCAGGAAGCTTAGTTTCCAGCTATTTGGAATTTTATTTGGTTTTTGCTTATTTCTGTCAGTGCTTTAGTTATCCATTTTGTTTCTCATTATTCGTTTTACTTAGAACTGTTGGCATTTACTTTTTATCCCATTTCACCATTTATGTACTCCTTAATGTCACTTGAGCTTTTAGGTAAATGTACCATGTTTGTCATCTAAGGCACTGGACTGAGCAAGTTGCAGCTGTTGTTTTCAGCGGGACATCTTCTGGACCCACCTGTTTTGAGCTTGTTTCATCTTTCAGGCTGCTGAGTTCCTGGAGCTTTTGGAGGATCTGTATGTGGCATTTACCATCTTTGTACCAGGGTGTGAACTGCTTTTTCCTGATGGCGGACTAGTGTTCATTGCCTTCAGTCTCCTGGAGTGAGTTTCTGTCACTGTGACTGTGGGGATTGGTTTGTGGTTTGTTCAGAGATGGTACCCTTATGCCACCTGGTTAGTTTTCCATTTTCTGTTTGGGACCGGGCAGGAGTTGCCTGTTTTGACTTTCTGGGAGCCGAAGGGTCTCCGGTGCTTCCAAAGCCATCTCCATGATCTGGTGAGTTGCTAATCTACTAGAGTGCCTGTAGCTGCAGGTCTTGGGTGGTCTGTGAATACAGCCAGTTTGGTCAGCGTTTTGGGGTTTTAGCCTCCTTGTTATTACACCCTCTACCGGTCCCCAGGATTTCTAAAAGGGTTTAAAGGTTGTTTGGTGCAGGATTTTCAACAGACTTCTACTCCTGGATGCTGCTCTGGGGATTTAGCTGTTCTGGGTTTTCAGGCTATTTTTGGCCCAAGTTCACGTTGGGATAATTGCTCCTCTTCTACTTCTGGCCCTTATTCCCAGGTATCTAGCAGTGAGTACTGTATACACTCTGTGGATTATCATGAATTATTCTATATACTGTGACTCTTTTCGTCATTTTCGTGGTTTAATTGGATTAATTGCATTTTCCTCCACCACATGGGAGTTGATTATTGGAGGAAGCACAATTCATTCAGATTTTGAGACTCAGCAAGTATTCTTATGGTTTTTAAACTATTTGTATTATTTGATTTTGGTTTCTCCCCACCATTGTCATGTGAGAGATGGCGTTAGGGTTCAGTCATTGATATCTGTTATCCAGAGTGGTGGGAGCTCTCTGTTTTATTTTTTTCAGTTTCTTTTGTAATTTTATTTTATTTCTTAATTTACACTTGTGTTTGTTTATATAGTGAAGTTGTCATTGATTTGTGTGTTGATGTTTATCGTTAATTCATATTTAGGGATTGTATTTTGTTGTAGCTGTTGTATTGAAGATGTGCTGGAAGTTTGCTCCTCAGGTCTGGCACTATTCCTCCTCTGAGCTCAGGGACCTCCACCCTTTTCACTGTCCTTCCTTGCCAGAAGCAGTTTATTGGCACTGCCAGGATTTAGGAATAGTAGGGAGGAAAGGAGGGACCAGGGGTCCCAAACCTCAGGAGGGGTTGGTGGGCTGGTCAGATTGGGGTGGTTAGGGCCAGGAGATGCCCTGGGGTGAAATGGGTTCCAGGATGGGATTCTCCAGTTCTGGTCCCCATACCCAAGGACTCCACTGATTTTGGGCTGGTGGCCCAGACGGCTCTGGTACCTCATCCGACTTGAGCAGTGTTGTGCAATGCCAGCTTTATTAGGAACCAGACAGCTATTATTACTGATCTTGTTGGGACAGCTGATCTGGCTTGCATCACTGAGACCTAGCTGGATGATAATTCTGACCCCATTTGGAGGCAGCTATTCCAGCTGGTTTCTCGGTGATACACTGCTCGAGATCGGATCGCAAGGGCTGGGGTGTAGCCATCTGTTTTAGATCAGAACTGGGTCTTGTGGGAGTGCCAGTTGAGAGTTCCAGATTATTTGAGTGTACCATTGTTGCAGGTGTGGGGTGCAGGATCATTCTTATCCACCGTCCACCAGGGAAAAGAAATTGTTCCTGCAGGAATTTGCAGACTTCATTGTCGACACGGAGTTTGAGTCTCCCAGATTGATGGTTCTGGGTGACTTCAATGCCTGGGTTGACAATGAACACTCACAGTTTGGTCAGATTTCCTCCAATTTATGTGTTCATTAGACCTCACACAGGTAGTTACCTCTGCAACTCATGATCGTGATCATCACTCAACCTGGTTTTTCTCCTAGGCTAGGAGGCCACCGATTTGGTGCTGGAACCGCCTGTTGGTCTGACCACCACACCATAAAATTAAATTCCTAGGCTCCTCTATAGGCCTGCCCCTGTGGAGATGGTCAGATACCACCCTTTGAGGGATGTGTCTCCGATGGTCTATTGGTGGTGTTGGATCTATTGAGTTTACCTGGTGCAAGCAGGAGCCCTGAGGACTTGGTCCTGGCCTATAATAAGGCCATAATGGATGCCCTGGACTCCATTACTCCTGTCTGTGTTCATCCTCTCTCTCTCTCTCTTTGCCCTCTGTCCCCTTGGTTTGATGGGACCTAGAGGAGTTGAAATGAGTTGCATGAAGGCTAGAGCATTGCTGGTGGAAATCCTCCTGGATGCAGACCACCTTAGATTGATGGAGCATTATCAGCTCTATCAATCAGCAATCACCGTAAGAAGGCAGAGTTCCTGTCTGGGAGATTGCTGCAGCTCAGAATTGACTAGCTAAGCTCTTTTGACCATAGACAGGCTGTGCAACTCAACCTGCCTACTGGTCCAAGGAGCAGCTTCACAATCTAAGTGTGATGAGTTTGCTCGATTCTTTGCTGATAAGGTGGCCAGCATCAGGGCAGAGATCCAACCAGCCCACTGTATGGGAGTTGATGGTGGTCAATGCCTGTTCACTGAACCTCAGTTTTCTTGGTCTTCTTTCAACTGGCTGAAGGCCTTCAATATTGTGTGGATTATCCAGAATATGAAGCCGTAGTTTTGGACCCAGACCAACATGCCTCATTTTGGGGTGTATTGATTATATCAGCCCATTCTGCCCAAGATTGTGTGGTGCTCCTAGAGATGGGTGATTCCCTAACTCCTTGAAGGAGGCAGTGGTTACACCACTCCTTCAGAAACTTTCTCTGGACCCGAACTGTTTGGCTAACTACAGACCTATCTCTAACCTCCCCTTTTAGGGAAGGTGATTGAGAAAGTTGTCACGCTGCAGCTGGAGAACCACATTACCATCCATGATATCTATGATTCTCTCCAGTCCGGTTTTTGGAAAAGGCATAGTATAAAGACAGCTCTGGTTCGGGTGCTCAATGATCTCCTGATGGCTATAGATCAGAAGCACCATTCCATCTTGGTGCTTCTGGATCCGCCATCAGCTTTCTATACTGTGGACCATGGGGTGTTGCTCAAGTGCCTGAGGGTCATTTGTGGCCTGGCTGGTCCAGTCCTCAAGTGGTTTCAATCTTCTCTCTCTGGCAGATTTCAGAGGGTGGTGTCCAGGCTGTTTTCCTTGGGCCTAGTCTCCTGTTTTGTGTGGTCTCTCAGGGCCCGTACTCTCCCAATGTTGTTCACGATGTATATGCTGCCTCTAGGAGACATTGTAAGATGGTATGGGCTGAGGTTTCACATCTGAGGAACATTGCTTTGGTCAAGAACCTTGTTCTGTCTGGTGACCTGCCAACATTGACCCACACCTTTGTGTCCTTGTGCCTGGACTACTGCAACTCCTTCTACCTAGGGTTTCCTTGGGTTGATATCTGCTGCTTGCAGCTGGTGCAGAATGCTGCAGCATGGTTGTTAACTGGGGCTCCTTTTTTCAAGCCACATCATGTCTGTGCTGTGTAATTGCACTGGCTGCCTGTTCAGTGGCAGATCACCTTCAGGGTCAGACTTCTGACCTTTAAAGCCCTATGTGGACATGGCCTGGGCTACCTGTAAGAGCTCCTTGTTCCTTACTTCCCTGCCCGCTCACTTCGCTCCAGCTGGCGGGTGGTTGTTAGAGATTCCCAGTGCGGCTGAAAACCTGTAGCTTGCAAGCTTTTATGTTTGTAGCCCAGACCCTGTGGAATTCTCTGCCTCATCAGATTCAAGTGCCAGACCGTGGGGAGCTTTTAAACAACTTTAAAGACCTTTTTATTCTGCCAGGCATTTGGTGACTAGGTTTGTCATATGCTCCTGCCTGTTTTGTATTTTATTACCTGATCTTAATCTGTACTGATATTTATGTTTTGTTCTTTTAATTGTTTTTATAAACTGCAGAGTGCTTTGATTTTAGAGATTGCTCTATATAAATATATAATTATTATTATTATTATTTCATCCTCAGATCTGAGACCCTGCTTTCATAGTGAGACATTCTTGTATTAAGTTCTTTCATTTCTTGTTTCAGCCCTTTCATTTTGACATTAATACCTTTAAGTTTATCTTCTATTTTCTGAATCCTTCCTTCATTTTTCCAAAATAGTTTGGAGCATTTTCTCCTCCTGGTTATATTCTTTTCCTGCTCTGTATCTTGACCTGCTGATGAATTTTCATCCTTGCAGTGTAACTGGTGATTCTCTCCCTTGCTTCATATTATCTAGGGCTTCTTTGCTTTGGGCTTCCCTTAGAGGCCTCCCCTAGCTTTGCCATTTAATGAATTCTCCATTTGTGCTAGTTTGTGGAACTTAATAGTTTCCTCCCTTTTCTCCTTTCAGGATACAATTCCCTTCTCTGATAGAATGCTCTCTTAGAGTTTTCACTAGGTATTCAGAGTTTTCATTTACAATTCCTGTAATATCGTTAAGAGCTTTCCCTTTGTAATGTTCTTAACAGCTTGCCTCTATGTTCTGGTTTAATAATATTTGACCAAGAAGACGCACTCCATCTGATAATCATGTTGTCCATCAGTCTTGGTGTTTTTGAATGGCTGTTCTTCCATGGAGCTTGGAGCAGTCTGCTCAGATTCATCCTCTCCCAGGGCAGGGTGAGACTCTATCACACTGTTCTGTTCAGGTCAACCTTTCTCGAGCTCCATTTCGTGTCTGGAATGACCACTTGTACCTCGCTCACATCCCCAGGCTTTTCTTGTGTAGGACCTAGAAAGAACTGAAGAAGAAGAAGTAAACAGGAGGACCTTCTTCCCAATATTAGCACTTTTTCTGGTTGAGATTCTCCTCCTCCCTCCCCGGTGAGGTTTAATGAAGATTTTTTGTTTCTTTTACTCCTGGACTTTAAGTCTGTTTTGGAAAAGAATAATCAGATTTTGTTCAGGTTCTTTGGTTTATTTGCCATTGAAACAGGTACTTTTGCCCTTTTGTTATTAAACTTTGTGGCAGGAAATCTTATGTTCAAGTCCTGAGTAATCAATTGTTTATAATGAAAGAAAAGTTGCAAACCATGTGTTTGATTGGTAAGTTACACAATGACAACATGCAGCTAGTACAAACAAGATTTTACTTACACACTTAATGTTGTAGGTTTTAGAAACTTAGCAGCTTTTTTGAAAATAGAGACCTTTTTACCATTGTTTTGAACTGAATGCTTCATAGTTGAAATGGGAGCTCAGATTTACTCCCTCATCATGGTGCCATCCTAACTCCTCCCTCAAAGCTGTCTTACTGTGATTCTTCTAGAGAATTATCCCAGATCAAAAGAATGTTGTCAATAAAATGACAATATTGCTGAATGTGACCAAAAAAGTTGTTATTACCATTTCTAATGTACTTATCCTCCCAGGTACCTAAATAGATATTTGCATAATTTGGGTCAAATAGAGCTCCCATAACTATACCTTTTGTTTCATGGTACCAGCCACCTAGGAAGGTGGACACATGAAATGTGAGAACTTTTCAGTTAATTACTTTAAGAACATTACTTGAGTTTCTTTATACTTGTCTGAATTCAACAGGATCTTTCCAGAGCCCACAAGCCTTCATTGAGGGGTATGTTCAGGCAAAAGGCTGGTAAAGTCAAAATAACCATATGCCAGTGGTCCTCTACATAGATATTTTCCAAAATCTGAAAGACATCTGAGATGACCCTTAAATAGGACCCCAAACCAGCTGCCACTGTTTGAATATGGACATCTATATACTTTGCCAAAGGCTCCGTAATGGAGCCCACACAAGATACAATTGACACCCTGGTGGAGAGACAGAATCTTTGAATTTTAGACAAAGTATATATAGTAGCCCCAAATGTTGCTTTGACTTTTGAGAAGTCAGATGTTTTCTTAGAAATAATGCCAGGGCCAGTATTAACCATTGCAGGGGCCTGTTCAAAACCCTCTGTAGGGCCCCTTCCATTTCTTGTAACCCCTCATATTCTTTATACCTCTCCTCCACCACAGTTCTATAGGATATTATATGATATGATATGATATGATATGATATGATATGATATGATATGATATGATATGATATGATACTCATCAGTTATACCTTATTTAATAATAAAACAAAGTAGTACATCTTGTTGCAAAAGACATTTTACAGACTTACAAGAACAAGAGGTATAATAAATATATATATATATATATATTTTATTTTATTTTATTTTATTTTATTGAAATCTAGGATTACAAATATCTTTGAGCAGGAACTGCTCATTTACAAAGTTCCACGTTGAAGGAATGAGGTATACATACATACAAAGGTCAATATAATAATACATAGTTACACAATAAAAAGAAGTAAGAGACCGAGGCTTAGGAAATTACAGTAATTCAAAATGTGCCAAATGTTAGGTAGCATGACATACCAGCCAAGGCAATCTTGAAATAAACACTGCAGGTGAGAGAGGAAGGGGTATGCAGGCAGGAAGGCCATTGTTGGAGGGTAGGGGTGAGGTAAGAGTTCTGGGGAGGGAGGAGGATAAAAGTCAGGAAATGCCTGGGGAGGAAAGGGAGAGGGCAAGGGGTAGGCAAGTAGGAGGTGGCAAGGTGGGAGAGGTAGCTGTCAAGACTGAAGTGGAGGGCAGTGGCGGTGGGCCCCTGATTAAGCGAGACAATCCTGTGACTAGTTGAAATGAGATAAGTCAGAGTTGTCTTAAAAAGGATGAGCAGCAGCAGCAAGAGTTTCTTTGTTGAGTATTGTACCACTGTGGTTCTCTGTGGGCAAAAGTCCTCTGGCCCATGGTAGTCCGGCATCTAGGGACAAGGAAGGTTAATTGTTGTGAACTTCTAGTTCACTGGGTGCTGTGGTGGTCAATGAGGAACTTTTCAATGCCAGGGGCATGACCCGAGGAGGACTTTTTGGCTAAGAGGCAGGTTTGATACTGTATCCGGCTGATGAGAGGAAGCCATCCTGCCCAAGTGTACAGGTCACAAGTGTGTGTAAGTCGGTCAGCCCCAGTTAGCAGCATGCATTCTTTGCTGAGTGCAACTGTAATTCTGTGGAGGGCAGAGGCAGAGGCAGAGCCATAAATTGCTAGCCCTAATCAATGATGGAGGTGACAGAGCTGTTGATAGCCAACCAGAGGTGTCAGGAGTCATGCAGTGTTTGTGCCTGTAGAGCAGGCCTATACGGATGTTGGTGGCTTTAGCGCCAGAATCTATGTGCCAAGGTAGGAGAGTGAGCCATCCAATGTGACACCTAGGTATTTAAAATCAGGAACATGTTCAAGTAAGGTCCCTGTTTGGTTTTGGTTTAGGATGGTGAGGTCACGGGATTTGTACTTGCTCCTGGCGTTGTAGAAGGTCTTAACCTTTGTTTGCTGTAGTTCATGACCAGCTTGTGTGACTTGAACCATTCTTCAATGTGCATGAATTCAAGCTGTAATTATTTCTCAAGGACTCTGCGTTTTGGTGGTTGAGTGAACATGACTGCGTCATCGACGTAGAGCAGTAATTTCTGGTGGCAGACACTGGGAAGGTTGTTGAGGAAGAGGCTGAGAGTGGCCCCAGGATGGACCCTGTGGGACCCTGAAAGGACTGGCTTTTCTTCCGAGGTGACACTGGCAATCCTAACCCGCTGGACCCTCTCCCAAGGTAGCTTTGAAAACCAGAGCAGCGCTTCACTGGAAGGCCAATGTTTGATAATTGCTTGAGTAGGAGTGGGTGGTTCACAGTATCAAAGGCTTTGTTAGGTCAATGAATACTGCCCTGCACAGTTTCTTTGATCGAGCATGGTATGGATGAAGCCTATGAATTCTAATATTGCAGTGGTGGTACTGTGCCCTTTTGGAAACCATGTTGCTCAGGACACTGGATGTCGTATTTTTCCAGGTACTTGACTAGTTGATCTGAGGTGATGAGCTCCAGGGCCTTATACAATGGAGGGAGGATGGAGATAGGTCTGTAGTTGGAGTGCAGTGATTTGTCTCCACTTTTGTGTACCGGTGTGATGGTCACCTGTTTCCAGCAAGATGGGAACTAGGACATCCTTAGTGATAGATTGAGTACCTTTGTCAGGGTTCAAGGACTTCTTCAAGGACAAGTGCTAACAACTTCAGGTTAAAGGAGTCACTGCTGTAGCCTGTGTTGTGAATAGCCTTCTGAATATAGGTTCTGGCTTCATGCCCTGGGATCTCCTTGAAGTAGAATTGTGGGGCAGGGTGTAGGAGAGGAGTAGCAGGAGGGTTACTACTAGAGGGGCATCAAAGAAATTAGAAGGGAGGATACTATCCAAGTTGGCAAATGCATTGTTAAAGGTGGTGGTGATTGTGTACAGGTCAGATGTTGGTGTTCCATTTATGTTGAGCATGGTAGGTGGTGACTTAGGGTCCTTGCCTGTAAGGTCTTTCAGGTTACTCCCAAATTTTTTCCATCACCCCAGGAGTTGGAGAGCTTCCTTGAAGTATTTGCTTTTGGTGCTCCTAACTGCCGCATGCACTCATTTCTGGCAGCTTTATACTTTTGAATATCCCCAGGCATGGTTGTTGCACGGGCACAGTGCCAGAGATGATCCCTATGTTTGAGTAAAGTGATTAGATCGGGGTTATCCAAAGGTTATCTCTGCCCATGACCTTCAGCTTTTTGAGGGTGCAAAGATATTGCAGGCTGCAGTGAAGTGGCTGATGAAAAGGTCTAAGGCTTGGTTTGCATCAATGACAGAGTTGATTGGTGTCCAGTCCAGGTGGCTTAGGTGTGTCTTTAGTAGCTCAAGGTACCCTGCTTTAACACTCTGGTGTAGATTATTTTAGATGGGGCTTAATGAATTTGTTTGTCCAGGTACATGTGACCAGTGAGTGGTCACTGATCCCATCAGGAGCACTGAGACTTTTGAGATTCATTCAGGGTGATTAGTAAGGATCCAGTCCAGAAGTGTGTGGACCCTGTCCTATAGTTGCATCTGGTGGGGTGGTAACAAGCTGGGTGAGGTTCTGTGACATGACAGCATCCTTGTAGTTTCTGGCCTTCAGCGACAGCCAATTTATGTTGAAGTCGCCTAGTACTATGAGTTCAAAGTTATGGTATAATCCCTGTAGGCTTTCCAATATGCTCATAAATCCATTGGGCTGGTCTTTAGAGGGTAGGTACACAGAGGCAATGGTGAGTTCCTTGTTGTGTGCCCAGTAGAACTTTAATAGCGAGAACATGAGGTGGTTTAGGGTTTGAGAGCGGAAGCCTTGACCCAGATAGGAATTCCTCAGGTAGATGGCACAGCCTCCACCTCATTTGAAACCCTGTCCTTCCTGAATATAGAGTATCCAGGTATGGTGACTGCAGCATCTGCTATCTTGGGGTTAAGCCATGTTTCGACAACAGAGAGTACATCAGGGCTATGTTGCTGGACCCAGGTTTGCAAGATGTCAAGTTTGTTAAGGAGGCTGCAGACATTGATTGAGGCTAATTGTGAGGACCCCTCCCGCCTTTTGTAGCTTTGGTGCTTGGCTGGTAGGCCCAGGTTAGGATGAACATTTCCAGATATCAAGTAGCATAAGTAGTATCCTAAGAAGGTATGCTTTAATCATTTTACAGACTAGTTTTGTTGTAGGGCATCTAGTCCTCTTGGCCTTGCTGGTCTACTTTTGCCCGTGATATTGCAGAACACAATATATAAATCCATATTCTCAGAGGTGCCACATGATTGATGAAAAGTAATCAAATCCACAGGAAATGGTGAACTACCAGGGACCAGAAAACTGTTATTGTAGCTCAAAGACCCAGAATGTGATAAATTCCTGAAGGGGTTAAATTCTGAAGGTGATGAACACTGGCCTGGGGCATATGCAGGATGTAAAAATCCTTTGTTAGTATCTAGCCTTTGTTCTCCAAAATGGTTGTGAATAGACCTCAAAGACAAGTACACATCCTTTAAGAACAAGTCAGACGGAAATGTGGATTCACTGCAGCACTCCACAACTCAGTGCTTGTATAACAGATTTACTGACCTTACTTTTTGGCTTTGATGGCTTCCAAAAAGTTGATTTATGATGAGAATGCCAATACCTGGAGGTGATGTTTTGCAGTTTCTTAGTCCAAGAAATGTTCATAGATGTTATGTCCATGAATGGTCCAGTTCCAACAAGCAGAAACACAGGAAAATCCACAAAACTAAACTACTGACAGAGACAAACACACATAGCCAGCTACACAGGCTCTAGTCTGATATACACACACACACACACACACACACACACACAAACACAAACACATAGATATATCTAATCTATATCAACATACACACACTCACACACAGATCCTCCTTCCAACTCATCCATGAAAATTTTACCTTTGTTTCCCTGGAGAATACCAGTCAACTCCCTGCCCTGAAGTCTAAAATTAGGGGAAAGGACAAGAGGCAGAGAGACACTACTTAAAAATGAGAATATTACCTAAAGTCAGACTCATGATGCTGGAAAATGATGATGAAATCATTTTCTGAAGAGAACTAGACTTATATAATGTTATTATTCAAGTGTCAGCTCTTCAGTGACAGTAGACCGATCTATGGAAACCCCTATAAATTGGTACCTGTTTGTACAGAATGGGGAGACAGACATGATGGGCCTGGGGAGTAAGTCAAGTCCTTCCAACTCTGATGTTAGATATGTCGAATATAAGAGGCCTGTTGAAATTTTAGGCTTCAATCAGGAGTCTCCTAGAAAATCAGGGACTGTTTTGAAATAAAACAATATTCTGCAGTTTTGTAACTATACCAGGGGCTGACAAATTCCCTTTCCTTCATTTTACGTAGAGACATAGAAATATAGAAGCTGTCAGTAGAAAAGTTCTACTGACCCCCCAGTCTGCCCTAAAGTCCCTACCTACTGTGCCTACAGTATACCCCTAAATGATCTACGGCCTTCCCCGTCCTGTTTCTAAGGTCCCCCTGTGTCTATCCCTGCATGTTTGAAATATGTTACCCTTTCAGTACCCACCACCTGTGCTGGGATGCTGTTCCAGGTGTCTATCACCCTTTCTGTGAAGAAATATTTCCACATCTGCTCTAAGTCTCCCCTCTTCCAGCTTCATATCATGCCCCTTGCCCTTGAGCATCTCTTTCTGTTCAATATACCTCCTCTGGTACCTTACTGATACTCTTGAGGTATTTGAATCTTTCTATCATGTTCCCTTTCTCTCCTTTCCCCAATGAGTACATATTTAGTTCCCTGAGTCTTTCCTCTTAGGGCTGCTGCTGCAGGCCAGTGCACCCTTTGGTTGCCCTTCTCTGTGCCTCCACCTGATCTATGTCCTTACTGAGATGGGACCTCCAGAACTGGACACAGTACTCAGATGTGTCCTCACCATTGTTCTATACAGATGTATTATAACACTACCTCTCTTTTTCTGCTGGTGGTACGCTCTCTATGCACCCAGCATCCTACCAGTCTTTCCACTGCCTTATCACACTGCTTTGCCATCTTCAGGTTATCAGGTATGATTACCCCAGATCCCTTTCCTGTTTTGTGGTCATGAACACCTCCCCGCCTCATATGTTGCCTTTGGGTTTCTGCATCCCATGTGCATAATTTTACATTTTTGGCATTGAAGCACAGTTGCCAAACTCTTGACCAGTCTTTCAGCTTTTTAGATTGTCCTTCATCCCACCCCTCGGTGTGCCCACTCTGTTGCAAATATTTGTGTCATCTGCGAACTGGCATATTTTCCTTCCAGCCCTTTGCAATGTCACTAATAAAGACATTGAAGAGGACCAGTCCCAGTGCTGACCCTGAGACTGCCTTCTGGTCACCATATCTTCCTCTGAGCTAACACCATTTACCACCACCCTCTGAGTTCTGTTATTTCGTTAACTTCATATCCATTAGACTGTCTTTGGACCCATTGTCAGGCTGCTCTAGCTTGTTTAGCATTCTTCTTTGTGGAATAGTATTGTAGGCCTTACTAAAAAATTAAGTAGGCCACATCCACCGCTCATCCCTAATCTACCTCCTTGGTAACCCAGTCAAAAAACTCTATCGGGTTTGTTTTGACAAGATCTCCTCTTATAAACCCATCCTGCCTCTGATCCTACAATCCACTGCTTTCAAGGTACTCCCAATCCTTTCTTAAAGTAGTGTTTCTATAATCTTGCCTACCACCAAAGTCAAGCTTACAGGTTGGTATTTACCCGCCTCCTCTCTATTTCCATTTTTGTGCAGTGGGACCACATCCACCCTCTTCCAGACCCCGGACCTCCCTGTATCCAGTGTTAGATTAAACTGGGCCACAAAGGTGTAGACAGTTCCTTCTTATTTCCTTCAGTACATAGAAACATAGAAAGTGATGGCAGAGGGACATCACGACCCATCTAGTCTGCCCTTGTTCCTACCCCTCTCCCTTAACTGCTATTCAGTGTTATGGTGCCCTTGTACCTATCCCAAGCATTTTGAAAGTTCATACTGTTTTCACCTCTACCACTCCCTGTGGAAGGCCGTTCCATGCATCTACCACCCTCTCTATAAATTAGAACTTTCATGTGTTGCCCCTGAATTAGTCCCCTCCAGCCTCATATCGTGACCCTGGTGTTAAGGGTGGATCCTGCTGGACTCATTACATTGTATACTTTTAGTTTTGCTAGTTTTGCTAGTTCCTGAGAACTCTCTCTCCTCCTTAAAGGGCTAGTGTCTTCCTCCCTTTTCTTCATGCCCTTCTCCACTATCGGTGTCCCATCACCTACCCCCTCCTTTTGTGAATACTGAACAAAAGTACTTATTTTGTATGTCAGCTTTCTTCTGTTCCTCTTCCACACTTGTCCTCTTCCCTTTTATGCTTGCTATCCCTGCTTTGCTTTTCACTTGTGTACCTAAGAATGTTTTATCCTCTTTTTGCTTGCTTAACAATGTTTTCCTCCATTTATGCCCTAGCTCTCCTAACTGCCTTCCTGCCTCCCTTTATTCTCTGATAACTCCCCTGTCCTCTTCCTTCTGTGTCATTTGTACCTTTTGAATACCTGTGTCTTTTCCTTTACCCTCTCTGCTACTTCTCTGGAGAACAATGACAGCCTCTTTCTACTCTTGCTCTTCTTAACCTTCCTGACACAGAGGTCTGTTGTCTTTCAATAGCCTTTCTTATTTTGCCCAGTTTTCCTCTATGCAACCATCTTTCCCCAGTCCTGCTAGTGCTACCTTGAGGCACTCTCCCATTTTCTTGAAATGTGCCCTCCTGAAGTCCAGGACCCTCATTTCAGTGTGGTTAGGTTCTAGCCCAGTACTTATGCTGAACCACACAGTATGATGATCACTAGTCCCCAGGTGTCTTCCTACTGTCACATCAGTGACACTGTCCTGTTTGACATTACCAGGTTCAGTAATGCTCCCTCACAAGTGGGTTCTTTTACTTGTTGCCTGAGGAGTGCCCTTGCTGGAAGTCTAAGTTTCCTGATTTCTATCTGATGCTGCAGCAGGAGGCTCCAATTCACATCAGGTAGATTGAGAGTCTCCCACAAGCACTACCTCACCCTTGTTAGCTATCCCTTAGATTTCTTCTATCATGTCTTATCTCCCCTCCCTCTGTGATGGAGGTCTGTAGACTACCCTATACTAATAGCAGCCCCCACCCTGTCTCCAGGGTGACCAGTACTTCCTCTGTATTACTCTGTCCCCTGGGTATCCAGTTATTATAAAGACTGTAAATGAGTGACTCTTGAAAAGCAACTGATTTACAGTGCTATACATGGGCAACCCTGTATGGATAGTGACAGAATGCAAACGTAACAGAAGGGATGAGCGAGGAGGTGACCGGAAGGGGAGGGATGAGGATGAGAATGGGAGGAATGGGGAAGAGGATTAGTGTGGACTAGTGTGCCATGAAGCCACCAAGCTAGCCATGTGGTATGGTGGTGAGGGTGGCTAGCTTCTGTGCAGCAAGTACTGGATTCAAGGCTGGGGATGTGGGAATATTTTATTGCTGCCATAGTGTTTATTTTTATTTTCAGACTGTGTCCCTCCCTAACATGAACCCTCCCCAGAGTTGGTTATATTTAGTCAGGGAGGTGCGGGGACAAAGCTCCCACAGGGGGGTGCAGGGAGAGAACCACCCCTGCATAAATACTGTTTTAACTTGCTAGATGTGTTGTCACCCTCAAGTGTACACGCTGTTGTGCTTTTTCGGTGATGTACACTCACTCTAATGGTGATTGCTCTTGTGTGATTGCCATTATGACATGGAACCTCCCCTGTATTTCTGTGGCCTTTATGTTCTCCCCTCACACAGACCCACCCTCTTCCCTATTCCTACCATGTCCCTCCTGAATAGTGCATATCCGGTATGGCTACTTCCTAGTCCTGGTTTCATTGCACCAGGTCTCTGTGATTGTTACTATTTGCTACTATGTCCAGCTCTCCTGCTGCCATGGTAGCCTCAAGGTCCACCATTTTGTTGCCCAGACTTCAAACATTTGAACACATGGCTCTTCATCTTTGACTGCCACCTCCCTCTTTTTGCCCTTTGCTCTCCCCCTTTCCTCCACTAATTCCTCTCCTCTTTCCCTTTCCCTCTTCCACTTGGTTACCTATTTGTATTGGTTCCCTTGGCCTCCCTCCATTGGGATTCCCACTTCTGACCCTGTAAGCTTGTGGGGATGCTGACTATGTCCTCTTGCCTTATTCCACCTCCCGTCTGCTAGTTTAAATGCTTTCTAATGTAGAATTTAAACTCTTCACTAAGGATCTCAGTTTCCCTCATGGAGGGATGCAGGCCATCGCCCTGTACAGGCCTCTATTCCTCCAGTTGGAGCCCCAGTCCCCAATGAATCTGAATCCCTCTGCCCTGCACCATTTCCTCAACCATAAGTTGAATTCACAGGTGCAGATCCTCCTGTCATCCCCCTTGTCATGGACAGGTAGCACCTCTGAGAAAGTAACAGATTGTGCTGCTTGCCTAAGACCCCTCCCAGTTTTCTTTCTTCAGCCAGGTCATTCGTCCCAAAGTGGACAATGATATCTAGCCCTCCATCTCTGCCTTCTCAGTGATTCTTACAATCCTACTTCCATTTCTACTGAGCATTGGCACCTGGAAGGCACCTTTCCACCCTCTCCTCATCCCTACCTATCCCCAACTGTATTCCTCTGACTATCAAGTCCCCAATCAAAATTTACTTCCTCCTCTTCTGGGGTCCTCTGCCACATCCCTTGGGGTTTCCATCATGGAGTACCTATACATACGTCCCAGCCATTACCTCAGGGTTCCTCTGAGGGACAGTCCTGCTCTGCCAGTGCAGCGTGGGAATTCTGTAGTGGTATGGGATTTGGGATGTATCTATGTTCCACTACCCAACCCTCCTCAACCCCACTGTTGTCTAGCTGCTCCTCACTCATGGCACCCTTTGAGGAAGCAGAAGTGGACTTAGTAGTCACTGAGTGGGGGAGTAGGTCCTCCTTATTTATTTATTGCAAGCGTTTCACGAGGAAAGACATACTGAGCTGATAATATCTCATTTCCAGATGTGTCCTAGGGAAAGGGATGTGGAAGGTCATAACCAAACCCAACAGAGCAGTCATAAAATCAGCACTGTAAAATGTTATGCAAATCAGTTATAAATGGTTCCATGTGATAGCGGCAATGTGAAAAGCGATAGCTGTTGAGTGGCGTACATCACCAAAATCAATTTTGGACACGTCACTCATAGTGAACATCAAGGGCACCAGAGACTTAGGTTTTCTTGTTTTAGGTGGGGAGTTGTGCTCCGCACCCCTCGGGGTCACCCACCCACCCCCTACTTGAGGGTTCTCAGGTCTAGGAAGGTGCATGTTGGGGAATGCAACAGTTGGAAAAAAAAGTCTTGGCGCAAAAACCACGAGTGCATCCAGGACCCAATCCGGCACCCTCCCAAACCCAACCTGCCACCAACCTACTACACCACACAGCCAGCTCAGCAGCCCACCACTGCACTACGCCCCACAAACCCTTCCGCCCATCACTCGCCATGGTCCCCCACACACATGTATACATAGCGTCATCCTGTCTCTACATTCACCAAACCCCTATCTGATCACCACTCTGCCCAGTAGCCCTATGCATAGGCACCATGAATGAGTCACCTTTTTGATAGCGCTCAATCGTGGTTACCATCATCACAGGCTACCGATAAATAGAGTCATGGTGGCCGGCCCATCAGTTCAGCATTGTGACGCCAGCAACCCAGGTTCAGGAATGGACCTGGGTCATCGGAGAGCTGACTGAGGAGAAGGATCAAGCCTCCATGGACTGCTGTCCTTCTCCAGGGGAGGTGCAGTGTGTGACTGGCACTCAAGGGACCTCTGGTGGAGGCTGGGGGCACTGCAGTGACTGGCTTCAGCAAGGCTTCAAGGGAGGGATGGACACTGGCATCATTGCAAGCTCCCACCCCACCAGCGGGGAAAAGCCCGCCTACTCACCTCCTTAATGATGCCCCCTGCTGCTATTGGCCCCAGGCCAACTCCTGCCCTATCCTGCCATTGTCAGTACCTTTAGAGGGGCTGGATGCCTGACCCACCTGGGGACAAGCCAGGGGTACAGGGAGGGCAGCTAATGTGGGAGCCACAGCCAAGGGGTCCGTGACTGGGTAGAAGTCCAGTGGGGAAGCGCCAAAAGCAGAAAAATAAAAATAAATAGAGTCTTGGTGGTGAGAGGAAACATTTCAGTTAAGAAATAGACTAAAGTGCATTATAAAATGATAGGAGGGAGAAAAGAAACGTGATTTAGAGTAAGAGAGTCAAAGACAGTTACAAGAGGGAGAGCATAAGTCATGAAGAAGATACTTTTAAGAAGAAGGCCAAAGAAGCAGAGTGAATAGATAGGGGAGAGAGGACCAGACCTTAGAGAAACAATAAGAGTAAGCCAATTGACTAGCAATGTTTTTCTAGAAGGAATAAGGAGGAATGTGAGTATTACTGCAGAGAGGGTAGCTGGAAGAGATTTTAAAAGAGATGAAAGGTAGGAGGGAAGAGCACCAAACGGAAATTTAAAAATAAAGGAAACACAATGGAAAAGCACCTGGCATCAAAAGAAGGAGAGAAAGGGCAGAGTAAAGAGAACAGTGGTGGGGGGCAGGGACAGTCAAAAGCAAATTGACAGAAATAGTGAAATGGGGGGCAGTCTGCAAGGGAGGATTTAGGTGCACCACTATAAACCATATACTAACCCAAGCCATCTCAGCCTTGAGTCTGGCAACCTCCTCCAACAGCCCAGAGAGGTGCCTGCAGATGGGCCCTATACAGTAGAACCCAGATTATCTGAATGCCTTGGGGACATCAATTTAATTTGGATAATCAGGGTTTTGGATAAATGGAAGGAAATAAGTTTTAACCACTCACAAAGACTATACTGACACAATGTTAAAAAGTCAAGTTGAAATGTTTAATAAATAAAGTGCATAAAGTGCTAAAGATTTAAAAACAAAGTAAAAAGTCCAGCTATGAAATGGTAAAGAACTGTGTTATCATACTCTGCTTTTTAGTTAGATTTAGCTTCTGTAATGTTTGCATTCTAAGCTTACACAGCAGCAGTAAATGTAGGTAGTCAGTGTTCGGCTGGCTGTCCAGCCAGAAGATGCACGGGTTGAATGCATCTACTGCCTCTGATGTTGTTGGTACCTGCATAGTCCCATTCTCCCTCCCCCAGCATTGTCCTCTGGTTCTTCAGCTGTGGCTTCCATCACCTCAGGAGAGTTTTGTGCGATGGAGACTATGTCCTCATCTGTCAGTTCAGCATAACCACCGTCATCCACATCAAACTTATCCACTCCTGTACAGCCTCAGGTGAGCAGTCAATAGACTGTGCAATCATTAACAGCTCTTCTTCTGCTTCTATTTCTTGCTGTACCACAACAGGTTCTTCTGCAGGTGCGCAAGACCTCAGGTTTTCCCAACAGTAAATGAGTGTTTGTTGTGGATTTTGACCATGCTTCACCAAGCAGATAGCAGGCATCCTTAACAGTGAGTTTTTTATCACCTCTGTCAGGGTTAGCTCGTCATTTTCATCTGCTAGCACATTTGAAAGTAGCTTAGAATAGTACAGTCTTTTTAGGGTTGCTAAAATACCTGATCCAGGGCTGAAGTTAAGAGGTGGTATTTGCTGGCAAAAAACACATCGTACTCCACCGTCTGCTGAAGTTAATTGTTCCAAGTCTGGGTGAGCACCAGCATTATCAATTAGCAAAATTGCCTTGGGGCAGGTTAACTGACCGTGGGTAGGATTTCACAGCAGGCACGAAATCAGAATGAAACCACTGCTTAAAATGGTTACATTCATCCAAGCATTGCTTTATGCAGTGTAATTTACAGACAGAGTGTCCATGTTAGTGTGTTTAAAGCAATGTGGATGAATAGATTTTCCAATAAACAGCAATTTTATATGGCGGGTACCTGTTGCGTTGCAACAACCTAACACAGTTAGTCTTTCTTTATTTTTTTTTAAACCAGAAGTGAATCGTCACTCCATTCTGCCAATGTCTTTTCAGGTAGTAATTTCCAATATGCACTGGTTTCGTCATGCGTTATTAATCTGTGTTGCAGTAAGTCCCTCAAATAGCATGGTTTCTGATAATTTTGTCTGAATGGTGCAATCTTCTTATTCGAGGCAGACAGCAGCTCACCTGCCACAGACAGTTGCCAAATCCCATGCAGTCTTTTAAAATGATTCAGCCAACCTTCACTGGTACTAAAGATGTCATCATACCCATTAAGGTTATTGTGGAAACAGATGGCTTTTTGTCTCAGTATTGACCTGATATGGGGACACCTTGGCACGATTCTGTACGAATCACAAATAAAATGCTTTATCCAGTGCCTCATCTTTACTCTCTTTCATACTCTTCCATTTACTGGGGCCATCAGCACAGTCCATGGTTGAAGCATACTCCCACTATTTGTCTTTTGCTGAGCGGATATCGCACACTGTGGCATTACCAATGTTAAATTTTTTAGCAAAGGAAACAATCTTCTCCCATTCTTGAAGCATTGTAAAACACATAGCTTTTGTCCTATGGACAGAACACATCGTTGGCACTTTACTGAAATTATGCTGACTGCTGACTGCTTTGTCTCCGCGAATGAACTTTTGACCACTGGTAATGATACGGTTTTAAACTGTGGTAATTAGACTGATTACATCACTTAGTCATGACTACTGGCATTGTCTTGATTGTCTGCAGTGCTTGGTGTAATTAACTGCTGATTGCAGGTTATGGCGTGTCATTGGCAAACTAAGCAGTCCCGATCAACATAAGCAATGAAAATTTATGGCGATTGTACATGGTAACAAGTCGAGGGACATCAACTGGTTTCAGTTAATCCTGAGATTCGGATAATCGATCTTTGGATAATCTGGGTTATACTGTATTAGTTTTTTTCTTACATTAGGTACTTCTCCTTTCTTTCCAGATGCAAAATGTTTGCTTCACTTATTAATTTATAATGCATGCTTTTACCTTTGCAACATACCTAAACACAAATAATTAAAACTACAGATCTAATTTTTAACTTACATTTGTTACACGGCTGCATGCCCTGATCCAGATCTGAAACCCAAGCCATAACAACAGATTACAGCTGAACTAAAAAAAACAAGTCTCCACCTGAGAGGCAGATAAACAGGAAACATTTCCATTAAGACTATATATATTGTAAATGTTCATTCCTCTAACTTTGATGCATCCTCTAGCAATCAGACAAACAAGGTAATCAACTCCAGTCCTACAAGTTTAAGGCAAAGTCCTAAGGCAAGAAGCTCTCCATTATCCAGCAGTCTGCCACAGCTACACTGATCCAATGTACAGGTAAACCATTTTATATAGCTTCCTAATACAGAAATAAGCATATAACTATCCAGATCACTTGGTTACTGCCTGTCTAGCAAGTTTTTGAGCAGGTGGAAACTTTTAAAATTAAAAAAATCCTTATTGGCCCAGGCTTCCAATTTTCCCGCAACATCATAATCAGGCAAATGTAAAAGAAGCACACCCCCCCACTTGCTGCAGACTGCTTCAGGATGCACAATAATGCTTTGTTTAGTCCATCACCATGATGTTTTTAAGGGCTGGTAGCATTGCTGGTGAGTTTGCAAAACATTTAAACAAATTTAAACTACCTAAAATGAATGCTCCACCAACTTGGTTAATCAATAAAAATTAATATAAGCAGGAATACACCCAGAATCACTTTATAGGCTGCCAAGCTGGAGACTTTACTTGCAGACTTGTGCAATCACACACACTTTCTTTCATGTGATTTTGTACAGCCTCTTACACTTTCAGATCTTTTTAGTGCAGTTTGGAAAATGCCATTGTTGTTTGTAAAGTCAGCCTGCCTTTTGAAGCTCTGTAATAAAGCTCCCCACCCCTACTCAGAGAAACTTCTGACCAGACCCCACCTCTGCCCTGTCCATCTGCAGTGGCTCATTTTGACTAGTATCTGGTCACAAATGATTTGCATGAAAGTTATTGATGTGCAGTGTTTCTGACTAGGCTGCCCTATCTCATGTCACACTGTCCTGGACTTAGTAGCCACTTCCTCCCAGCCTGAAATACAGGCATTGCCAGAAAAACAAGCCAGCCTGAACAAGACAGCCATAAAATAATCAGGGGAGTTGGGAGGTCAAAATAAGTGTCCCCTGTGGACAGTAAATTGTACAATATGCATTAGCACATTCACTAAACTAGCTGCAAACCAGGTGTGGTGAGGGCTGGAGCAACTCATACACTGTTGCTGGAAACCAGCTGTGAGGTGTCAATGAGCCAAGGACAAGAAACACAACTGGGAGGGAGGGGTGATAAGAGGCTTCAGAGTACCAAGAATCTTATCAGGACTTGTCAGGTAGGGTGGATGGGGAAGGCTTTTGAAAACAGAGATGCATGAGTGACAGAGACAGTAAGAAAAAATCAAGAAGACGTTAAGTGTGTACATCTGTTAAACATTTCTGCTCAGCTGATGAGTTCATGCAGGGTCCCCTGAGACCACAGAGGCTGGGGCCCTGTGTGGGTGCAGAGCTGGCACAATGGTAAGGCCATCTCTGAATAACACATTCATCCACTCCTGACTGAATTAAGCCATCAATCTTTTTCAAAGCTTCAGTAGAGTCATTACTCCGTTTCCAGTAAAATACACATTAGTAAGTTGTGATTGAATTTCATTTTCATATCGATCGGTATCCACAATGATTATTGAACCACATTCTTCTGCTGGTTTAATCGTGATTTGTGAATTCTGCTGCAGTGAAGGACTATGGGCTCTAAAGTGATCCCTACTGAATTCAAGTACTGTTTATATATGGAAGCTCAAGTAAAACTTTTAATGTCATTAACCGAAAAAGTGCTCACATCTAATGTGTCCAGCTTCCTTGATGGATGGCACCATGAAACAAAAGGTACTACTGTGGGAGCATCGTTTGCCCCATATTAAGCAAATATCTGTTTAGGTATCTGAGAGGATGAGTATATTAGAAATGATGATAACAAACCTTTTTATTGGTCACATTCAGTTGTATTGTTGTTTTATTGACAACATTTTTTGATCTGGGATGGTTCTTTAGAGGAGTTGCAGTTGTTTGTTAGCTATCAGGACAGTACAAATGATAATCTCTGAAGTTTACTGTACATAGTGAGCTGTATCAGATACATATTTTGCACATAATGATCATTAAAGATGAAAATGGTGAGGTGATAACTGATTTTATCATAAAGAAACAGACCACAACTCTGCTATGGATTTCATTAGCTGCCACCCTAGACATCTCATCAATAACATTCCCTTACTACAGTTTTACTGCTTAAAGTGGAAGTATGGTAAGGAAAGTGATTATCATAAACAATCTGAAATCCTTACTGTTTTGTTTTTTGTTTTACTAAGGGGTTATTCTCAGGGGACGTATTGTGACAGCCAGGGACAAAGCCATTTTGAGAGACAGGCATAGCTCAATACAATATATTGAGAAAAGACACCATAAAGAGGGGCTAGAACCAACCACTAATCTTTTAAATTGTATTTCTTCATACAGCCTGCAACCACAAATCATTGAAAAGTGATATGGAAGTACTGGCATGTTTGCAGTCAGAGGAGTCCTTATGAGTAAGTACTCATGAGTATCCACGATTTGTTTACAGGCGAGGTACCAGTATTAAGGATATGGTGGTTAATCATTTTCAGAAATTTCAGCCCCAGCAGATTAGAACTTCATGGATGCCACCTCCCAGTGGGAAATTTTAACCATGGACATTATAAATGTTGCAAGAACATGATTAAAAGTAGTACATTTGGTCTTGATTTGGTGGAGAGGAATTATGAAGTTAGACAGTTTATAATGCAATACTGAATATGTGATGTATTTAGTTAAGTGTAACTGCGACTGTTACACAACATTTGAAAAGTGCTGTAAATTTAAGGTGCGGGTGGGAAACATTTTAATAGTATTGTCAGACAAGATACTGAAAATGCACTTGCTACACATGTTATATGTCATGGACTGGGGCATTAATTTATGTTTTGGGAATCAAAATGTGGTAGCGAGTCTCGGGGAAACATTGATTTAAAAGTACTCAGAAAAGAGTCAAGACAGAAAAGAGTCAATATGGATTTTTAAGTTAACAGTCAGTACTAGAAAAGGCTTAAATGGCAGATGGGATTTATTGCCATTTTTAGTTGTCCTTAATACAAGTAGAAGTCTGTTTCCTGCTGTTTAAATAAGATTTGTCTCATGTTGCAGTGGTGCAACATGAAGTTGTTATGATTCTTTTCAAAAGTTTCTCGTGTATCTTTCCATTTTGCATTAGGTATTTGTAAAACTAACAGAAAGACAAATGAGCAGTCCTGAATAATGAATTAGTGGTTGGCTCTGTTGACATCATTATCACATTATGAATGCATGAGTGAAAGTCAATTTTGAGAGCACCAATCATTCTTCATCATCATCATCATCTTTATTTATTCTGCGCCTTTCAAATATCAAGGCAGATTACAAAACTTAAAACAACGAATAAAAGCGGTAATATATTAATATACAGTAAATCCAAGAACTATCAGTACTGATTACAAAAGGTTTACTCCATAAATAGGTCTTCAAAGCCTGTTTAACCCCCCACTGTGCGCCTCCCAAAGCCGGTGGGATAGAGAATTCAAAGGGCTGGGGCAGTGTACATAAATTCAAGGAGCCCCAGAGGATTTCAAAGCTATTCTTGGAATCTCTAGCAACCCCTCATCAGCAGAGCAGAGCAGTTGCTCAGGGCAATAAGGTGACAGGAGCTCTTCCAGGTAGTCGGGGTCAAGCATACATTCTGAGCTTACAAAATTGAATGCATTTAAAGGGACTGTGAAAACTGGGTCTACAAAGATCTGTACACCTAATTTTTCTCATAAAATATATATCAGGGACAGATTTAACAATACCCAGCAATGAATAAAGAAAGTGGGCCAGAATCTTATGACAAGGACTATTCTTGTTGTGCATCCAAATTTCTGAACCATAAAAGATCTGTACATTATATTTTGCTCTGATCACCTGTAAAGCAGGGATTATGGAACTATCCCCACATAATGAATTAAGTTTTTTAGACCATGTGTAATTTTCTTTAATTTTTGTTCTACATTCTTTAAATGGTTATTCCATAAGTAGGTAGAAGAAAATGTGATGTCAGGTATGCATAATCTCTGAACATACCAACAAAGCCTCCCCATCATTGTCTATGCAACCATATAACACAACAGCCGTATAGCAAAAGGTGTAATCATGCATTAAAGACCCTGTGGGCATTAAAATAGCGATTGCACTTCCTTTCCCAGGTGCATGCAAATGGCTTTATGAGTGTCCAGGACGTATTTGTGACCCAACTGAACAGGAGTATGGGAAGTTCAAATTTTCTATGTGCAAAATGAGGTATTTGCAAATGCTCTCTGCCCCACTTTGTGACTGTGATATCTCAATGTCAACATTCACAATAAGGCAATGGAATCTAGACATCTATAATATTGCTTTTAAGCCTACCACAGCAATGCCCTGATAAATTTCTTCTGCTTTACTTTCTAATAGTCTGACTCTACATTGAAAAGGCTGACTAGGAATCTACCATAGAATGACTATTTAACATGTATTCCAGGTGGCAATAATTTTCTGGTAGGGCTTTGTATGGTTATATAAGCGTATATAGCATGCACCAGTTTTGTGATACTCTGAGACTGTGATTTGCTTTATCTATCATACTAGGTGGCACTGTCTAAAAATAATTGATAAATGCAGCCTATGCACACACTTTTAACTTTTAATAAGCATATTTGCTAGGAAAGCATTTTCTTTTATTATATTTTACTTAAATATTCATGATTGCAAGTTACACAACTTGCCCTTTAGCAGTACACTTTTATTGAAAATTACCTTGTTTTATGAACAAGAGGTTTATTTGTTTGTGTGGCTGTAGACTTTTGATTAATGCTGTAGCTAGGCAGATAAGTTTAATAGAAGCTGCCTGATTTCTACTTTTCTTGACAATGATTCTACAAATTCAGTGTACTACAAATTTAAGTATGAAGAATTCTTATTGCAAAATTATCTTAGCACAAGATTCAGTAATTGGTATAATGAAGTCACAACTCTTTCCAGCTCAGTAATGTTTTCATAAAAGAAAGTTCAAAATATCACCAGATCAAAATTTCTCCATTTGTGATGTTACCATGCAAGGTAAGAAGATGAAGAAGAAGAATCGGCATGTATGTAGGGCTTTTCATGCACACTGCATCCCAAAGTACTTTACAAGCAAGGAGGGACTGGTGGTGACATGATTGGATGTGTAGTTGCAGCCATTTTGCACATCAACACCCACACAAAGCCTTGGACAATTGTATGAACTGCTTTTAGGGGAAGGGAGAATGTTGGTCAGGCCACTTGCAGAAAATCCCCTACTTTCCTGAGGGGAGACTGTTGTCCATTGGTCCAAGATGACAGACACTGGTGGAGAGAGGAGGAGAGGGACGATGGAGTTCTGGCTGAGAATCACTCCTCTGCCTCAGCCAGTATAGTGAACATGATTTTGAGGCTTCTGATAGTATCCTTGAACTGACTTCTGCTATTTATGTTATGATTGACGAGGACTGTGTTGCAGTTTTTTACATGCCTAATACTGATTTAAGTAAAGAAGAGCATGACTTTCTGAGTGTCTGGCAACAGAGAAAACATACATTGCTGGCTTTATTAGCCAAAGAAGAATGGAGATTTGTCATGTTCTAGTGATTCACATAATTCCTGGTTGGAGACCCAGAACCAG
Organism: Neoceratodus forsteri; assembly: GCA_016271365.2. Lineage (NCBI taxonomy): Eukaryota > Metazoa > Chordata > Ceratodontiformes > Ceratodontidae > Neoceratodus > Neoceratodus forsteri. Next base: position 426,614,355 of record CM057451.1, read on the forward strand.
AACACTAACTGCATCTCTCACCCTAGACAGTATGCTGACCTTTTCCATACAAAAGGTGAGGCAGGCCAGCCAATGGAAAAAAAACACAATCTGTCTCATCTATAAAGGGGCCTGAGTCTCCACTCAATACGTTCTACTTGGCAAGAGCTCTGTTCAATGATTCACTTAAGTTTCTTGGCTCAGAACTTTATGCCTTGATTCATACAGGTGACTCAATTATGATGTCAGTTTAAGCAAATTTCAGGCTTGGACAGATTTTGGAAGCTAATATAATAAGTTTAAAGACATCCCACTGTGGCTTCCCTTCTTGGCAGTACCTCTTACTTTTACTACTCATATTGCTGACATTCTCCGTTGGCTCCTACAGTGCTATGAAATCTTGGACCATCTGAAGCCCATTATTGACTTTGAACAGACTTGAACTGGGGTGGAGAATCAAAGTTAAATTGTTATACTCTTTTTATATTTAACATCTTTACTGAACATTTTTCAAAACAGAAAAAAAAAACAAATACAATATGCTAACAACATTATAATTCAAGTAAATTGAGATAACACTCTAACAAACTCTAAACTGAGTTTAAGCAAAGTTGCATAGTTGCACTATCCAAAGTTGAGAAAACTCCAACCAATAACTATGGTAAACCTGTGGGGAAACACAAAAAATAGACAATAAAAGTGCCTCACATTGAACTATGAATAAAAATAAGTAAACACAACAACAATGACTAAAAACAAGGAACAAAAGGTGCAAGGTATGGCAGGATCCACGGTAACTAGTAGACATCAAATATATAACAAAACTGAAAACTCTAATAGAGGGTAAGTTGATTGTGAACATGTACATTCCTATAGATGAATGACAATATAAAATCAGTGAACAAACTCGGGGTCAGATTGTAGCTTATAAAGGGCCCAATTTTGCCAAAGAGTTAGAACTGTAGATAGATGATTCAAATAAAAAGTACACCACTCATAATAAATGGAGTCCACTAAATATGTCCAAGATGAAAATTGTGGGGATAGAGATGTCAACCACAAGTAGGTAATAACCTTTTCTGACACATACCAGAAGAGTTAAAAGAGTTTTAGCTGTCATCCTTGAAAATCTGTTACAGTCTGATTATGGTCTATTGCATTTATCAAGTAGTTTTTCCTGGGGAGGATAGGGTATGTTGTTTTATCAAAAGCAGCTCAAATCCTATTTTAAATGTGGTTCCAAATCACACTTGAGCAATGCCTGTGACAGTTCCACTGTAGCCACAATCTAGAGTATGGGCACTTAGCTAGGGACTGCAAAAATATTTTGCTGTAATCTCTGTGGGAAAAGGAGTCACTCTTATGCAAAATGTCCCCAGACTTCCCAACAGAGGAGGAGGTTTGTCCCAAGAAGAAGACATGGTGATCCAAACACAATCAAAAGGGTCTGCTAAGTGCCTATGAATTGCAATTGGAGACTTTGCACATGGTTCCACCAAGCCACATCAACATAAAAACACAGAAACATAGAAGCTGATGGCAGATAAGGACCGCAAAGGCCCATCCATTCTGCCCATTTCTTTCTACCTTATAAATATGCCATCATCCTTGCTCTGTCAGTGGCCTATCTATTCATACTCATCTGTATTGCTCCCTTATGCCTATCCCATGCCTGTTTGAAGCCCTGCACTGTGTTCATAGCCACCACTTCCTAAGGTAGACTGTTCCCTGCATCCACCACCCTTCCTGTGAAAAATAATTTCCTTACATTCCCCTTAATCGGCCTCCCTCTAGTCTCATGCTGTGTCATCTTGTCCTGCTATTTTTCTTATATTTAAACATGTTAGACTCTTTCACCTTGTTAATGCCCTTAAGGTGTTTGAATGTTTCGATCATGTCACCTCTCTCCACGTTTGCTCAAGGGCATGCATATTGAGCTCCATTAATCTGTCCTCATATGTCTTCTGATGCAGTCCCTGCACTATTTTGGTTGCCCTTTCTGGACTGCCTCAATTTGGTTAATGTCCTTGTGAAGGTGTGGCCTCCAGTACTGCACACAGTACTCCAGATGAGGCCTAACCAGTGTCTTGTAAAGAGGGTTATTACCTCTCTTATGACTTGTGATACCCCTACTAATACACCTAACATACCCCTAGGCTTACCTACTGCTTTAGTGGTCTGCTTGGATGATTTCAGGTCATCGGTGATGATGATGCCCAAGTCTCTTTCTTCCTTTATGACTGACAGCAACTCCCTCCCAACCTATACAGTAGGTGGCTTCAGGTTTCTCTTCCCTATGGGCATGATCTTGCACTTCTTTGCATTAAATCCCAGTTTCCACTCTTCTGACCATTTTGCTAGTTTATCCAGATCACTTCTGATTATGTCCACCCCATCTGGATCATCTCCTCTGTTGCAGGTCTTGGTGTCATCTGCAGACAGACAGACAAGCCTACCCTCTAGTCCATCTGCAATGTCGCTAATGAAGATATTGAAGAGGACTGGCCCCAGGACTGATCCCTGAGGTACCCCACTTTTGATTTGCATCTCTTCTGACTGTATAGCATTTACCACCACTCTCTGTTTTCTGCCCGCCAACCAGTTTGCCACCCAGTTGACCAACTTGACCCACCAGCCTACCCAGGTTATTTATCAATCTTCTATGTGGAACAGTGTTGAAAGCTTTGCTGAAGCCAAGATAGGCAACATCAACTGCCCCCTTGGTCCAACACTCTGGTTACCCAGACAAAGAAATCTATGACTTTAGTTTGACAGTACCTTCCTTTGTAAACCCATGCTGTCTTGGATCATGCTGCCCATATGGATTCCAGGTGTTGCACTATCCCTTCCTTAAGGAATGCCTCCATAATCTTGCCCACTACTGAGGTAAGACTGACTGGACTGTAGTTCCCTGCCTCCTCCCTCCTACCACTCTTGTGGAGCAGGATCACATGAGCCCTTCTCCAGTCTTCTGGGACCTCTCCTGTGCTCAGAGACTCACTAAACAGTTCTGCTAATGACTCAGCCAGTTCCACCCTTAGCTCCTTAAGTACCCTGGGATGTATGCCATCAGGTCCCATTGCCTTGGCCACCCTGATCTTAGCGAACTCTGGTAGAACCCTTTCTTTTGTGAAGGGTACTGCTCACCTCCCTCATCCCATGTCCATGGTGCTGAGCTGTGAGCCCTGACCTACCTTCTCTTCATTATATACTGAGCAAAAGTATCTATTTAGGATAGATGTTTTACATGGTCCTCCTCCTCGCATGCCCCTTTTCTCCTTTGAGTTTAGCAATATCCCCTCTGGACTTTCTTCTTTCACTAATGTATCTATAGAAAGTCTTGTCACCTTCTTTTACTGTTCATGCTAGTGTTTCCTCAGTTTGGGACTTTGCCTGCCTTACTGCCTTCCTGCTTCCCTAGAGCAGTTTGGTATGCCTCCTACCTTCATCCCACTGTGTTCCTTATATTTCCTGAAGGCCAGCCTTTGGCTCTGACCTTTTCTGCTACTGTATTTGAGAACCAAAGTGGTTTCCTTCTTCTTTTGCCCTTCCTTTTCTGTCTAACACAATGGGATGTTGCTTCCAGTATTGCATCCTTAATGTTTGTCCACTTTGCCTGTACTCCTCCCTGTGTTTCTTTTTGCCAGGGCTAGCTTAACTCTGTTGGCCATCTTATCAAAGTCAGCTCCTCTGAAGTCCCATATTTTTGCCTTGGAATGGGATGATTTAGATGTAGTGGCCAAATTGAATCATACCATGTGATGGTCACTGGCCCCCAGGTGACCTTCTACCTGGAGATCTGTGATCCCTTCCCTGTTAGTCAGTACTAGATCTAGGATAGCTCTATCTCTTGTGGGTTGTTGTACCAGTTGTTTGCGCCCTCCCCTGCAGGAATCCACCATGTGTTTAGTTCTGGCAGATGTTCCTGCTGGTATTGACCAATTTGTATCCAGCATGCTGAAGTGTCCCATTATCAGAACCTCCCCTTTAGCTGTCATGTTTTGAATATCTTCTAACAGTAATGTGTCTATGTCTTCCTCCTGTGCTGGGGTCTATATACAATCCCAGTTCTTATTGCTGTCCCATTCTTGTTTCCAGGGTGACCCACAGTTCTTCTGGCTCCATATATGTTTTCTGAATTTCTGTAGCTTTGATATTTTCATTGACATACAGGGCCACTCCACCCCTACTTCTTTTGCACCTGTCTTTTCTGAACAGTACATAGCCAGGTACTGAAGTCTCCCAAGTGTGGTTACTGGTAAACCACATGTCACTAATTGCTACTATGTCCAGTTTAGCCTCTGACATTATTGCTTGCAGGTCTGGGATCTTACTTCCCAGGCTGTGAGCATTTGTGTACATGATTTTCCATTGGCCAGATTTCAGTGTGTTAGTTGTTGGGTGAGGTTTGGCATTTCTCCTGTGTATCGTATGGGAAGATGGACCTTTTTCTTACCTGGTGATGCAAATGAACTGCAAACATGCTGAATCTCTGTTTGACCACTAGCTGAGGGGAGGGTGTTCTTTCCATTCGACGATGGGGTGCTGCACCCCTCTCCCATTTGCTAGTTTAAATATTCTGCAAAGACATCAAACTTCTGCCCCAATGCACTGACTCCTCCTTAGTCAGATGCAGTCCATCAAATTTAAAGAACTTTCACCCCAGAACTGTTGCCAGTTCCCTACAAATCTGTGTCCTTTTTCCTGCCACCAGTCCCTTAGCTACATGTTTAGCTCCCCATCTCCCTTCTCTGACCTTCTGTCCATCTGCCCCCTCTTCCAGACTGGCAGGATCTCAGAGAAGGAGATGTTGGATGAAATGGATGATAGTTTGTCACCCAGCCTGGTCAGGTGTTCCTTGGTCTCCACAACTGACCATCTGGCAAGATCGTTAGTCCCTATGTGTACCAGGATGTCAATGTTTTCTCTGGCTTTGTGAACAATTTTAGCAATGTGGTCAGTGTCTCTCCACGCTGATTTACCTGGGAGACATCTGACCATTAACCCTGGTTCAAGATGGGTATCAACTCCCCAAATCATGGAGTATCGTATGATCAGAAGTTTTTAGATTTCCTTTTGCTTTTTTGTTTTGGTTCCTGATTTTGATGAGTTTTGTTGTGCTTGCTCCTGTGCTGCAGTGTCCTGCTCTGCAGTGTCCTCTGCCCCTTTGTTTGATTTTGGAGATAGAGGCACATACCTGTTTGTAGTGTTTATATGTTTTTGGAAGTAATATGTTGGAGAGCACAGAGTGATGGGGCACCCAATTTGCCCCTCCTAACCATCTGCCAACTCCTGGACAAACTACCCTCTGCGGTTGAGGTTCTTCAGTTGGATGTTGGGGAAATGGTGGCTGGTTCTTATAATGTATTTCCTCTTGAATATGAAATTTGAGGTGCAATCTCTGCCCATGCTGCCCGGAGCTGAGCCCTAAGATCTCCAATGGCTCAACATGTAGGACAGTGTCCTAAATCCTGTAAGACTGTCCTTCTGAAAAGCTGCCCACAGTACCTGCAGTTAATGATATCCATTTCAGATAAGTTGCTGGGTTTATAACCTGGTCAGAGTAATTAGAAGGAAGAAAATGCAAGTAATTGTTTGATTTTGTGTTTTGTTTTCGTATAACTTGTTATAACAAGTTAAATTGCTAGTGCCACTGTAAATTAGCTCACCTTCTGGATATCCCACTGATCCACCCTTCCTGCTTTGCCACAGGAAATGTTACAACTGTGGTACCCTATAAAAGGAGAGTAGTGTGGGGTGGTTGGGGTTGGGGTGGGTGGCTGGGTCCTTCCCTGCTGAAAAAGAAGAACCATGGATGAAAGAACAAGGAGGTAAGAGCAGAAACAATCAGTCAACAACAAATGCAGTAACCCTGAAAGCTTATCCTAATGTTAGATAAAACTGTAAAACCAGTAAAGCACCACCTGTAATAATTTCAGAGAAGATATTCCAAGTAAGAAACACTTTGCTACAGAGAAAATAAAGCAGTAACAGAAGATATACCTTTGCAAAAGACAATTTGAATCAGAAGATTACAGCAGTAATCTGTTAGCACACACCTGTATGCACACCTTGTAATAATGCAGAAGAATGTATACCAGCAACAACAATTTGAATCAGAGAAAAATAAAGCAATTAAATGATAGCAATAAACAGTAGCAATCAATGTGAGCACAAAATAAAAATAACAACATATAGTAAATCTGCTTAGCCAAAAGCAGTCTTAATCATTTTCCTGTGCTTTGTAAGGTTCTCTGCTCTGTCCTTTTAAGCAATCTTAGAAGGAAAGAGCTCAGGAGAAGCTAGGTGCATTGGCCAGCAAACCAAATCTTCTACCGCCAAGTTATCAACTAACCTGACCTTTAACCATTCTTTCAGCTGGAAATTACTGACAGTTTGCCAGCTCCACCCCCAGATATACATCTAATCCTCTGGAAGAGCTGTGGAGGAAAGCAATTAGCTCCTTCAATGTGAGAAGGAGACTGAAACAACCTTTCAACAACAAAAAGAATAAAATAAAACAGTGTCAAACAGTAATTTTGCTTAGCCCAGTGATAAAAAAAGTCACAGAAATGTAAGCACCACCTGTAATAATTTCAGTGAAGATATACCCTGTAAGAAACACTTTGCTACACAGAAAAATAAAGCAGTAACAGAAAATATACCTTGTAAAAGACAATTTGAATCAGTAGATTACAGCAGTACTCTGTTAGCACACATTGTAATAATGCAGAAGGCATACCAGCAACAACAATTTGAATCAGAGAAAATAAAGCTATGAAATGTTAGCAACAAACAGTAGCAATCCCTGTGAGTACAAAATAAAAATAACAACATACAGTAAATCTGCTTAGCCAAAAGAAGTTGTAATCCCTTTTCCTTGCTTTCTTTAGTTCTCTGCTCTGTCCTTTCAAGCAATCTTAGAAAGAAAGAGCTCAGGTGAAGCTAGGTGCCTTGGCCAGCAAACCAAGTCTTCTACCTCCAAGATATCAAGTAACCTGACCTTTAATCCTTCTTTCTGCTGGAAATTACTGGCAGTTTGCCATCTCCACACCCAGATACACACTAAATCTTCTGGAAGAGCTGTGGAGGAATACAATTAGCTCCTTCAATGTGAGAAGGAGACTGAAACACTTCTGAGACAACAAACCTTTTAACAAAAAAGAATAAAATAAAAGTGTCAAATAGTAATTTTGCTTAGACCAATGAATGATTAAAAAGTCACAAAATGGAAGCACCACCTTTAATAATTTCAGAGAAGATATACCCTGTAAGAAACACTTTGCTACAGAGAAAAATAAAGCAGTAACAGACATATACCTTGCAAAAGACAATTTGAATCAGAAGATTACAGCAGTAATCTGTTAGCACACCTGTATGCACACCTTGTAATAATGCAGAAGAAGGTATATCAGCAACAACAATTTGAATCAGAGAAAATAAAGCAATGAAATGTTAGCAACAAACAGTAGCAATCCCTGTGAGTACAAAATAAAAATAACAACATACAGTAAATCTGCTTAGCCAAATGAAGTCTTAACTGTTTCCCTTGATCTAGTAACGTTCTCTGCTCTGTCCTTTCAAGCAATCTTAGAAGGAAAGAGCTCAGGAGAAGCTAGGTGCCTTGGCCAGCAAACCAAATCTTCTACCTCCAAGATATCAACTAACCTGACCTTTTAACCATTCTTTCTGCTGAAATTACTGACAGGTTGCCAGCTCCACCCACCTGATACACACCTAATTCTCTGGAAGAGCTGTGGAGGAAAGCAATTAGCTTCTTCAATGTGAGAAGGAGACTGAAACACCTCTGAGGAATCAAACTTTTCAACAGAAAAGAATAAAATAAAACAGTGTCAAACAGTAATTTTGCTTAGCCCAATGATAAAAAGTCACAAAAATGTAAGCACCACCTGTAATAATTTCAGTGAAGATATATCCTGTAAGAAACACTTTGCTACAGAGAAAATAAAGCAGTAAAAGAAGATATACCTTGCAAAAGACAATTTGAATCAGAAGATTACAGCAGTAATCTGTTAGCACACACCTGTAGGCACACTTTGTAATAATGCAGAAGAAGGTATACCAGCAACAACAATTTGAATCAAAGAAAATAAAGTAATGAAATATTAGCTACAAACAGTAGCAATCCCTGTGAGTACAAAATAAAAATAACAACATACAATAAATCTGCTTAGCCAAAGAAGTCTTAATCCTTTCCTTGCTCTGGTATGGTTCTCTGCTCTGTCCTTTTAAGCAATCTTAGAAGGAAAGAGCTCAGGTGAAGCTAGGTGCCTTGACCAGCAAACCAAATCTTCTACCTCCAAGATATCAACTAACCTGACATTTTAACCCTTCTTTCTGCTGGAAATTATTGACAATTTACCAGTTACACACCCCAGATATACACCTAATCCTCTGGAAGAGCTGTGGAGGAAAGCAATTAGTTCCTTCAATGTGAGAAGGAGACTGAAACACCTCTGAGACAACAAACCTTTTCAACAAAAAAGAATAAAATAAAACAGTGTCAAACAGTAATTTTGCTTAGTCCAATGATAAAAAGTCACAAAATGTAAGCGCCACCTGTAATAATTTCAGAGAAGATATACCCTGTAAGAAACACTTTGCTACAGAGAAAATAAAGCAGCAACAGAAGATATGCCTTGCAAAAATAATCTGAATCAGAAGATTACAGCAGTAATCTGTTAGCACACACCTGTAGGCACAACTTGTAACAATGTAGAAGAAGGTATACCAGCAACAACAATTTGAATCAGAGAAAATAAAGCAATGAAATGTTAGCAACAAACAGTAGCAATCCCTGTGAGTACAAAATAAAAATAACAACATACAGTAAATCTGCTTAGCCAAAAGAAGTCTTAATCATTTTCCCTTGCTCTGGTAAGGTTCTCTGCTCTGTGCTTTCACACAGTCTTAGAAGGAAAGCGATCAGGTGAAGCTAGGTGCCTTGGCCAGCAAACCAAATCTTCTACCTCCAAGATGTCAAATAGTAATTTTCATCAATCAGCCTTGTGCCATCAGGGGAAGCAAGGGAATCATGTTGGAGTTGTATCATGAAGGGTCAAAATCCTTGGAGACAGCAGTGTCCACAGTACCACAGACCATTTCAGTGAACTGCCAATTTTGTCGCTGTAATGGTCTTCACCTTTATTCTGGTGCTGTGGCAGTGGAATATGCTTTGCACACTACTGCACCTGAACAAACAGGGCAGATAAAGGTTCCAGTCCATAAGGACCCCACCTCTGGTCCACCTGAGGAAAGTAACCAAGGCCCTGGGTGTAAGTGAAGAGGTCCTGTTACGGTCCAAGAGGAAACCATGGGTTCTGAACCAGAAGACAGTATTGTGACTTCCCAGACTTCTTTATTCCCAGTTCAAATGCCACCTCTCACCCAGAGGATTTTGAAATTGTCAGGCCTAAGGGAAAAAAAAAAGATCTAGAGCTGAGAAGCCTCCTATATCAAAGTAAAATGCAGTTTATCCATACAGGATAAGTACAATATACTGGGCCAGGTGAAAGAATGTGGGGATACAGAAGATGAAGAAAGGGTGTTACTAGTGGTACTGCAGGGTCCCATACTGGGACCTATCCTCTTTAATGTCTTTATAGGAGACATTGTGGAAGGGCTGGAAGGAAAATATGCCTCTTTGCAGATGACACAAAGATCTGAAACAGGTCTAATACACAATGGGGTGGAAAGGAAGAAAAGGACTTGGCAAGTTTGGAGGAATGGTCAAAGGTATGGCAGCTAAGATTCAGTGCAAATAAGTGCAAAGTAATGAATCTGGGAAACAAAAACCAAAAAAGGATCTGGGGATAGTCATATCAGATGACCTTAAGGTAGGCAAGCAATGTGAAAAGGCAGTAAGGAGGATGGAGGATACTGGATGCATAGGGAGAGGCATCACCAGTAGAAAACAAAGTTGTTATTCCTCTGTACAGACAGCTGGTGAGACTCTATCTGGAGTACTGTGTGCAGTTCTGAGACACCCATCTCCGCAAGGACATAGACAGGATGGAGGCAGTCCAGCGGAGGGTAACTAAAATGGTGCAGGGTCTGCAACAAAGCCATGTGAAGAGAGACTAAAGGAGCTTAATATGTATACCCTTGAGGAAAGGAGTGAGAGGGTGACATGATAAAACTTTCAGTCACTTCAAGGGAATCAACAAAGTCCAAGAGGAAAGCATCTTTCAGAAAAGAGATGTGCAAGAACAAAGTGGCACAATTTGACAATAGAGGGTGACAGCTCAGGGAAACGTGAAGAAATATTTTTCATGGAGAGAGTGGTAGACACATGGAACTGCTTTCCTGAGAAGGTGGTGGGGTCAAAACAGTGGGGCAAGTCATGAATGCATGGGACAGACATAAGACAATTATATTGGGGCCATAGGAGGATGTAGGCTGTTGGTTAACTAGAATCTGCAGCTTATCCAATAGGTAGAGATATGGCAGACCAGGTGGGCCAAGCAGTCCTTATCTGCTGACAAAGTATATGTTTCTATGGGGACTCAGGTAGGTATCCTCATTCCTCTCTCCTCACTGCAGGACTTCTCCTCAGACCTAGAGGAGTCATGCCCTGAACCTGTGGTCCCTAAATGGAAAAAATGGATAACTAGGTCTGCGATAAAGAGAAATGCGGCAGTGTGGTTTTACTTCAATTGTTCCCTTATAAACATGGGATCTTTATCTGTACTCACACTAAATGTGAATAGCATCAAAAGTTATATGAAGTGTATTTCACCATCTCATCCTTTTGTAGGCCTCTCTACTGCAGGACACTAGATTAAAAATCTAATTTGAAAGTACTCAAGCCACTAGACTTTGGGCAAAAGGTCCAGCCTTTTGGTCTGTTGGTGTGAAGAGATGTGATGGGGTAGGATTTTATTGAATGGACAGACTTTCAGGTGACTAAACTGGTGAATATTTACCTGGAGAGAGCTGTGGTTCTAGATGTGATTTTTCAGGAGATAGACTGCATTATTGTTATTTATTTGCCACAAACCAAAGCTACTAGGGTTGAGCTCTTTCAAGACATCCAGCCTCACTTACATACATCTCAACTGCAAATTTGGGGAGGAGACCTTAATTGTGGTTTGAAAGATCGAATAGAGGCCTGTGGACTGCTAAAATGTTTTGTGACTCGAACTGTTTGCACGCCGTAATGGACCAGGCCTCATTGAAAGATGCATATCAGACTAAACACAGGAAGGGTCATACTTATACTAGGGACTCTATCTCCAGAAATAGATATTCTTTTGTGTCTAAATGGATCAAGGTTTTGGAGGCAAACACTTGGGGTACTGAATATCCGACTATAAATGTTACACTGTAATCTGGTGTGGGGAAGCCTGTACACATGGAAAGGGGCCATGGAGATTAAACATTAATGTATTATCAGACCTAGTACTGACATACAAATGGGATACCTCATGGCAAGCCAGACTATCTGTGCAGTGTTTTATGATGACAGCTTCCTCAGGTGGGAAGATAGTAAAAGAGAATCATACCGTGTGATAGTAAAGAGATTTCAGGGAATTGTTTCAGACCTATGCAGGACAGAGAGACAATACTGAATATTTACAAATACTTGTGCTTAAGGGGCCATCTGCAAAAAGTAATCTCCAGGGCAGAATTAGAAAAGGCAGATTATAGCTCACAGATTTCTTTCATACAGAGGGACATATGGCAGCTTCAGTATAACAGGGCACAGTCACTTCAGCAAGAAATTAGGTTTGGCACTCAGTGTAATCAGTAGACATTCAAGCCCTATACAGACTGCAAGGAGAGTAGAACAATTCAGTGCTGGTGATTGTGAAGAGAGTCGACCAGCCGAGGAGCTTACGCTTCGTGCGTAACTGACACAGATCATAATGCTACTGCATCTTTTTGGGTTTTTATTTTTTTTACATTACATGTTTACTTTGTGGGTGGGCACAGCCCCCGTTGAAAGATGACATTAATTTGTTGGTGTGAAGGATGGGATGGCATGCGTGGTTTCACTATGTGGGCGCATGCTGCACTCTGCTTTTCAGCGGAAGGTCATGCGGCGATTCCCGCATCTCTTTGACGCTACACAGTCTGGCTGGTCTGGTTTCTTCACAATCACCTCAGTGCTTATATACCAAAGAGGGTCAGGTTATCAGTACTAAGGCAGAAATTTTACAAGAAGCTTCTAGGCACATTTTTGACACCTTTGGCACAGCACCCAGCATAGATCATGATGCCCTTTATGTTGGCTCGTGCACGCAGCCAGCATATTGCAGTAGTAGCAGATTTGGAGGTGTAGTCACTGTTGGGTCAATGCAGGGCATGCATCAGTAGGTGCATCCTCATTCCCAATAAGCCTACATGCGGTGCCACACCATGAATACATAATGTGGTGAGCACATCTAATGAAGGTCCCCTGCAATGTGAGCAAAGCTCGCCATATGCAACGGCACTCGCAACATGCTTTCCCAGATGAAAACAAAATTTAACATGGCGGCACACTGCCCGCCATAATGCCAACATTGGGGGTGCCCAACCTCTGTCGGCATGCCCTGATACAGTGTATGTGCCGACAGGAGCCCACCCCTCGTCGGGCATAATGCAAATCCCCCATTTGTTATGTGCTGAGGGGGTGCCCCAATCCCCTCGGCTCTTGCCCCCCTTTCATTGTGTGCCAACAGAGGTTCCTAATCCCAGGTCTACTACAGCATCCCCCACAAAGATCAGGTGGCATGCTGGGAGCCCACCCAGCATGCCAAATCCCTGAATAAGAAAACCGTCCCTGCAATGTCTTTTTTTACCCCTGTGAAAGAAGAACATGGTCTATCATGGCCTCCCTGTGCTCTCCCACAACCACACCCACCCTCTGTGCACTCTGTCTCCGACACCCCCTCACTCCATACTTACCTCCGGAGTCTGGTGTGATGATCTTGCGGACTGGGAACATGTCTGCGCTCTTCAAAGCCGACCACTAACTGAAGAAATGCTGGTAAGCTGTATAATGGCATAAATAGGGATTTTTAACTTTGGTGCATATTCTCCATTTTTTGAATTTTTGCACCAAATTTTCAACATGGGGTTATTAGACCCTCCTCATGAATTCAGACACTGTCATTAGTAATATTCTGTCCCGAAAGGTGATTTCTCGGTCACTGCATGCAATCATCTTCGGGACTGAGTAACACAAAAGTGCCACTGTTCATGAGGGTGTCTCTCAAAAGCTTATGTTTCAAATTTGGTGAAAAAAATCCAAAATGGTTGTTTTATGAGCATGTGTGGCTGTTTCAACACACGCCTAGCTTCGTGAATTTGTAATATTTTCATCTGGATTTTCAAAATTGGCATTTTTCCGCACCTCCTTATCAACAGTACAGCTGTCATTCTACATATCCTGGTCAAAATGTGTTTTCCACATCCGGCAGAATAGCACAGTCACTGTGCAAAATCAGTTTTCAGAACAGTTTGAGGAAATGACAGTAACACTGTTCATGAGCAGAGGTCCTTAAATGCCTATGTTGAAAATTTGGTGCCAAAATCCATAAAATGACTGTGTTACAAGCGTGTGTTGCGTAGTTTCCATGCCCCTGCAACTTCACAAATTTGCAATATTTTCATGCCAGATTTTCAACACTGGCATTTTTTCACACCTCCTTATCAACATTACAGCTGTCATTTTTCACAGCCTGCCCAAAATGTGTTTCTGCACCTGTGGCAAAATGGCATGGTCGCTGTGGGAAATCAACTTTGGGACTGATTAACAAAATCACAGTGCCACTGTTCATGAGGGAGGTCCCAAAATGCCTATGTTGAAAATGGTAAAAAACTCCCAAAATAACTGGTTATGGATGTGTGTTGCACAGTTTTTATGCATGCTCATGACTCCACCAATTTTCATACTTTCACTCCAGATTTTCAACAATGCCATTTTTCATGCCTCCTCATGAACAATACAGATGTCATTTTCACATCCTGCCCAAAATGTGTTTTCATCCCTGTGTCACCAAATGGTGTAGCCACTGTAAAACCACCTTCGGCTAACAAACTGATAGTGCTGCTTTTCATGAGATGGGCTCACAAACAGCCCATGTTGAATATTTGGAGGAAAATACCAACACACGGCAATGGTGTTAGGCTTGCCAACTGTAACACCCACCCTTTAGAGAGAGACAGGCATCAGGGGTGTGACTTGGGATCACGGCTGTAATGCTCAGACCATTCCACCCCCCCACCCTGCAGCCAGTGACAGGCATCGTGGTGTGCCTTGCACTGCTCAGCCACAAAGTTCACCCCATTCTCCTATACTGCACCCACCTCAGCATATTTCCTATGGAATGTGGTAAGTATAATGCCTAAAGACCCTCAAAGCACACCACAACACTTGTCAGTGTCTACAGGGTAGGGTGAGGTTCAATGACATGAGCATTATAGTTGACAACCCAAAGGCACACCTCAATGCCTGTCAGTCTTACAGGATGGGGTGGGGTTGGTATCACTTCAATACTTTACTGCCATTCCTATTATGCATCTCTAACTCGGCACTACCAATGCCAATGCCAGAGAGAACTATTCGGCATTGACAAATGCTTGTTTTTACACATCTCAATCTTCCAAATGTAGTGGATTCAGATCAAAACACATTGTTAACACCAATTACTTCAATAGATGTTGAGAAATGTATTGATTTATTAAAGAATACAGCACCAGGGACTGACAGTTTAAGTATGGAATTCTAACAGACATTTTAACATCAATTGGTCCTGTCTCTAGCTGATATTTATAATCAGTACCGTCAGAAATGTACACTATGATTCTTATGTCAAAAGCTATCCTGATTTATATTTACAAAACAGGAAATGATGCAGACTTATCAAATTGGAGACAATTAAGGTACTAAATACTGACTATAACATTTTGTGAAAATTCTGGCAGACCGATTAACTGCCATTTCAGATTCCCTCATTAGTCCCAACCAGACCTGTTCTATCTGTACTAGATGAGTCCAAGATGATTTAATGCTTCATAGGGAACTATTTACTAGATGAAGCATACACTCAGTTAATAGTTACATACTTAGTGTTGATCAGGAAAAAGCATTTAATAGAATCTCTCATAACTACTTTATTCCATGTCTTACTGACCTACAGATTGCCTGTTCTGTTTATTCATAGGGTAAAGTGTTTATACCATAAGGCAGTTATTATGCCACACATTAATGGCTGGTTATGGAGACACTGCTTCCTTAGGAGAGGTGTATAGCAGTGGTGTCCACTTAACCCGTTGCTGTACATCTTTGACATGATCCCGGCTTCATGCTACACATTCTAGCCCTAGAATAGATGGTACTTTATTGATGCCATGCCCTCCCTCCATTAAAGTCATGGCTTATGCTGATGATGTAGTACTCCTGCTTTATGGTGAAGCATCTGGTATAGAAATTAAACAAATTCTGGATAATTTTTCAAAGATGTCTGCATCTCAGGTTAACTATAACAAAAGTAATGGATACCCTTTGGGGTCCACAGTTAATAATCACCCACAGAACATGGCATCCATTAGTACTAAACAGAAGGATATTCAAATTTAGGCATTACCTGTACATTTGGCCTACAAAGCATAGCAAAAGAACTGGAATGTGTGTCTTAAACTTGCTGAAATGAAAGTCAACAATTGAAAGTATGAAAGAATTTCAAAATTAAGACCAATCCTTCTGATTATGGCTTTGCTGTGACCAGCATTTTAATATGTTAGTTATATTTTACCAACCCCTGAAGCTTTAGAGGTGAGACTGCATAGTGTATTTTTCAGGCCCTCTGAGCAGCTGATTAAATCAAATTAAATGAGATATTATGTATAAATCTACTCAAAAAGGAGGTCTTGGGATGATTAATATGCTAGTCTTTCTTACAGCTTCTTTCTGATGTCTAATATGGTATGTTTATCAGACAGGTACCTGTAGGAAATTATGGACTGATGTTCTTGGGTGGTTGTCCTTATATGTTCCAGAATGGAAACTTCACATTTGTGGAACATTAAGAAAGCTACATTTGTAGCAGATTATAACATGGATGCATTCCAAAAGATTAAAATATGAAAAATATATTATAGTACACTGCTATTTGTTAATAGGAAACCATTGTATAAAATTATTATGGGACTAAATTTTAATCGTGAACTGACATTCCTGTACTGTCATGGGCCTGATACTGATCTAATTGTAAAATATTTGAGAAACCCCAGACTTCATCTTTTGTGTGGGATGTTTCATGGTTGAGTGCCCAATGAGAAACATAAACATAGAAACATAGAATTTGACAGCAGATAAGGACTGCTTGGCCCACCAGTCTGCCCATTTCCCTCGTAATGGATAAGCTGCAGATCATAGTTAACCAACAGCCTACTTCTTCCTCCCCTGCCCCTAGAATTGCCTTATGACTGTCCCATGCATTCTTGAATTCCACCACTGTTTTTGGCTCCACAACCTCTTGAGGAAGGCTGTTCCATGCATCCACAACCCTCTCAGTGAAAAAATACTCCCACATTACCTCTGAGCCATCCCCTCTATCTTCAAATTGTGCCCCTTGTTCTTGCACACTCTTTTCTGAAAGATGCTACCCTCTTTGACTTTGTTGATTCCCTTGAGGTACTTAAAATTTCTATCATGCCCCCTTCCTAGAAGTTATACATATTAAGTTCCTTAATTCTCTTCATATGTCTTCTGGTGCAGACCCTGCACCATTTTAGTTGCCCTCTCTGGACTGCCTCCATCCTGTCTATGTCTTTGCGGAGACTGGGTCTCCAGAACTGCATGCACTACTCCAGATGGGGTTTCACCAGCTGTCTGTACAGAGGGATAACAACTTCCTGTTTTCTACTGGTGATGCGTCTCCATATGGATCCCATTATCCCCCAGCATTCCTTACTGCTCTCTCACATTGCTTCCCACCTTTATGTCATCTGAGATGTCTCACCCCAGGCCCTTTCCATTTTGTTGTTGTTAGTATCTCACCCCATTGTGTACTCTTCCCTGGGTTTTGTTTCCCAGGTGCATTACTTTGCACTTCTTAGCATTGAATCTAAGCTGCCATACATTTGACCATTCCTCCAACCTTGCCAAGTCACTTCTCATCCTTTCCACCCCACCTTGTGTATCAACTCTGTTGCAGGGAAGTTGGGGTATGGAACTCCTCAAACATAAGCAACTTAATGAGGGATATTGCCTGTGGAATGGTTGTAAGACACTTTAGAGACCCAAAACTTTTGTGTTTTAATGCCCCTATAGAAGTAATTTTTAGTGTTATGTGGCACCAGAGTGCAACAGTGCAACAGCTAATCTGGTTCAAGTTTAGTTGGCATTCATCTGTATCCTCCCTGGGTCATGCCTGAAAATAGGCAGAACTTGTCTAGTACACTTTTCCGTCAACAAAAAGCTAAGTGAAAATAAAGGAACCTTTTGTTCCATAGTCTTACATGTCTGGAACTAATCCTAGGTATTTTATCCAACAATTGGAGATGCTATGAACTGAGTACTTTGCAGATTATCTGTGCAATATTAATGTATTCTGTCTGGTAGGCAAGATGTTCCAGGATACTGCAGCAAAAATATATTTTTACTTGGAAATATTACAGAATGTGGGACATGAGCTAACCAAAGTTTATAACCTTGGTTGTAAAAAGTATTACTGTCCAAGAGTGAGACAATTATGTAAAACTGTACAGATGTTTTCTTCTATAATAGCATCTCCCTGTTTGCATTAGATAGCCATTGTATACATACTGTATCTGCCTCTGGCTACTGTACTATTGTTTTTCTTTTTGCATGCATACATGTTTTTGGAAAGTGATGATCTAGTGATTGTATATTATTCTTGCATGTCTTTGTTTTCAATAGAAATTCCCTACTCTTTCCTACCTGGATTGTGCAACTGAGACTGAATCATTGGAACATTTTCTTCTGACATGTACTTTTGTAGAAGAGTTTTGAAAATTGTTAGAGACCAGATAGAAACTTCCATAGATGCAAGAATTCATTTATGAGTGCCTTGCCGTAGGTGACTTCCTGTGCAATTATGGATAAACCATAAAATAATTTTGTCTGAATGAAGTTTTCTCTCTTTGAGGGCTATATGTCAGTTACTGCTACAGTAATTACAGTCTTCTTATCTGACAATTATTAGATTGTGTGACTCAGTCTTGAAATATCTATATATAAAATATGGTTAGGGATCATGCTGTATAGAAATCAGTGGCTGCTCAAAAGTTGCTGTGTACATTCTAATGTCATTGTGCATGTTCTTAAGTTGTTGTGCATGTTCTATCATCAGAGCAGCTATCTGCTCCTTAGCGCATCCCGATGCTTTCATCCACTCAATTGCAAACAGCTCTGTAAAGCATTGTACTCAGAATCTTTCTACCTGTTTAAGCAGAGCTGGTTATGGAAGTTTCAGCTGGGAACTTCAGGGTGCAGCCAAAATATTAAATTTAAATAGCTCACCAGGAGAAGATGACTTAAAGGCAGAATTATATTAAATTATATAAAAACAATTCCTTGCTTACTCCTGGAATTAGTGGTGGTTTTAATGCCCTTTTGGGTAGGAATATTGAACATAACTTCTTAGCTAATGGTGTTTTGATTTTTCTATATAAAAGAATGCATTGGGAAGAACTAAATAACTGGAGACCTATTATTCTCCTCAGTCCTGATTGGAAGATCCTGCCTGAAATTCTGGGAAGAGAATGGCAAAATTAACCATACAATTGATTAGCCTAGTTCAGTCCTGCTCATTTTCAGATCACTATATCAGTTTAGTGCTCTGTTGTAATACATGAACTGTTGGAAACTTGTAATATGGAGGAAACAGAAGGCCTCATCTGATCATTGGACCAGGATAAGGCTTGACTGTGTCTCACACTTTGTTTATTTCTCATCTTACAGAAATATGGTTTTCCTGACCAGTTTGCCACATGGTTAGATTGTCTCTACAAATCTGCTACATTTACCCTGTGATAAATGGGAATCTGGGACTCCTGTAAAGTAGGAAAAGCTTTGTATCTGGGATGCCCACTGAGCTCTGCCCTTTATACTTTTGGTCTAGACCCAGCTATTCAGAAGGCTGAGCAACACTGCAAGATACAGTCAATACCTACTCCTGTAGGTCATTGTCCACATTGACTAGTAGCATATATCGTTGTCCACACTGACTAGTGGCATATGCCGATGACCTGTGCTTGCTAATGCCTAAGAAGGAGTCAGGAATCTTAGCACTATCATATTTAAAATAGTTTGGGGACATCTCTAATACCAGGATAAGCCTTAGGAAAGTAAAGGATGCTGACTGATCCACAGGGATCATAGCATGAGGAAATTATGGGAATAAAATTGGAGGCTGGTCCCCAGAAAATGTGGGGTCCTTTTTGAGACCGGAGATCTGGCTACAATAAATTGGTTAGATAAGCTCAATCTGGCTGAAGAGAAATTGAAAACATGGTCCATGACTAATCACATAAGACTGTTTTATGTGAGTCATTCATTGTTCTAATTTTTTATTCATTAGTCTGGTTTATTCCTCTTGTGGGCTTAGAAGCCCAACTCTATAGTGCTTTCTTTTAATTCTTCTGGGGATTATGTTGCAACCCCTTTAAGAAAACCAAGACTTACTACCCTAAATCAAAGGGCGGATTGTGGATGATCAATCCAGTGGTGTTTTTTCTGTATGTTTTCATATGGAAACATATTGCCCTTTGAAAAATGAATTTCACCCATGGATTCCTCTATTAATACGTAGTGTACATAATTGTTTGAAGGAGGACAGGAGGTATGATTGGAGTTTTTAGGAACCTGTTGGGGAATATGCCAGGGTATGTTTTGCATAGTTTCAAAAAATCTAGTTATGGCACATATCCATTGATATGCTGAAAAAAAACAATAAAAATTATTTTATGTGAAAATTTTACTTTCATTTTCCCAGCTGCTCCCATGTTTGATTGTACCCCAGAGATTCCAGGGAGGTGTTTAACAGCCCAGCTCACAGACCCTAGTATCCCTGCAAAGAGTTGGATGTACTGTGGCTTTTGTTGTCATGATCAGTTAAATGTCCAAAACAAAACACAGACATAAATGTTTAGAAGACAGGCATTGCAAGACATAAATGTTTAGAAGACAGGCATTGCATCAGGTCAGAGTGTAATCAGCAGCTAGAAACAAAGGATCATCTTTTTACCAGCATGCGATATTACAAACTTTGGGCAGACATTGCGAGATCTGGAAGGAACCCTTGTTTTCAGGAATACATAGGGGCCAGATAAGCAATTATGGGCAAAAGCAAAGCACAAAGGTTTGTGCTGCATTTGCCCTTGCACTCAACCCAGAGGCTGATATATTCAGACAGATAGCAAACTGGCACTATCTGACTGGAATACAGAGCCATGACAGTATAGTGCTAAGGCAAGTAGCACTGCCCAACATGAACCTGGGCTGTATGCAGCCCGCAGAGAACTGCACACCCAGACCAGATAGCATCAGGAGCCCATGGTACAATATTCAGTGGAAAATGCAGATTATCCTATTGGATATGCAAGATGCTAAGGGGCATTATGCATGCCCATTAAGGCTCATTTTAATGGGAAGTGGTGGCAGGTTGGCAGCCCTCCTATGGCCACCTGCTACATCAGGCATGGTGGTGAACAGCCCCACATATCCCAAATGCTGATTCCCCATTTAAAAGTACTTCTTAGTTCCCAGTTGCACCCTCACCCTCACCATACTAGTATGGATTGCCCTGTGTCTAATGGCACCTCACCCTCAAATCTCCTGTTGCCATCATGGTATTGAGTTATCTGGCATCCAGTTGCACTGTCCCAATCACCCAGCCCCATATGATAAGTGTTATTCCTGGTGTCTAGTGGCACTTTCCACCTTCTAATCACCCAGCCACATATGATAAGTGTTATCCATGGTGTCTAGTCATGCCCCTGCCAGCTGAACACCCTTTCTGGAAACTACATGGATGTCCCTGGTGTCTAGTGCCACCCTCCTACCCACCTAAACACTGATCCCTGATGATGCATCAATTTCCCTTGTGTCTGGTGGTAGCAAGCACTTACGAGCACCCATTCCACTGCCACCTCAAGGCTCCATGGTTGCTTTCATCCCCACACCACCAGCACTGAACACACCTCCCAGTCATCCCTCTGTACCACTAAGGAAGAGGCCATACAGTGATCCTGATATGACAACTGGCACAGACCTCTTCTCACTGCCTTGGCCAGCCACAGTATCAGATGACAGGAGTGCACATGTGCACTCCTTTCATCCCAAATGGTGCATCAGAGGTAGGAGAAGAGGGCTGTGCTGCTCATCCCACCGGATTGCCTCACAGCCCCTTCCTCAGTGTTATGGGTAGTGGGGGTTTCTGGGTGGTGTGCTCAGTGCTGGTGGGCAGGGGCCACTAGCCACCAGGGTCTCAGAGAGGGCACTAGAATGGGTGCTCAGTGAGTGTGGGATATCACTAGACATCAAGAAAATTGATGTAACATCAGGGATGTGTGCTTGGCAGGTGGTGGGGTACCACTAGACATCAAGGACACCCATGCAGCTTTAAGGATGGGTGTTCAGTGGTGGGGTGCCACTGGATGCCAGGGATAACACCTGTCACATGGGGATGGATGATCAGAGGGTGGAGGGTGCCACTATACACCAGGGATTACACTTATCATATGGGGCTGGGTGACAGAAGTCTGGGTGTCAGTAAATGTCTGGGATAACACTTATCATACGGGGCTGGGTGATTAGAGGGTGGGGGTATGCCACCAGATGCCAGAGACCCACTTATCATATGCAGCTGGGTGATTTGAGGGTGGAGGATGCCACTAGATGCCAGGGATAACACTTATTATATGGGACTGGTTGATAGAAGTCTGGGGGTGTCACTAGATGCCAGAGATACCACTTATCATATAGGGATGGGTAATCAGAGGGTAGGGGCACCAGTAGATGCCAGTGGACTCACTACCATGGCAGCAACAGGTGATAGGAGGGTGGGGGTTGCCACTGGACACCAGGGGTATCACCATGATTACTGGGTCAGGGGATCAGGGGCAGTGGTATCACTGGACACCAGGGCTGCTATTGCTTCACTGGGCCAGAGTTCGGGGTGATAGGGCAGAAGGCTGCAATACCACTGCCCATCACCAGGGTCTGCACTGTTGTTGTGGTTTGCAAAGTGGTAACTTGCACCTGTTCAGGTGGAATTTATCACCTGTGCAAACCTCTGAATTTGCCTTTGAGCCTGTATGCAGGGTAGGACCCACTCATTTGCATGGGCACAGTGGTAAATTAATGTTCAGCACTAACAGGTTTTGCCCATGCTGTGGGAGTGTCTGAATATAGACCCCCCATGAATCGAGCACAAAACCCAGTTAATGCAGTCAAACATCCCTTTATGCATGGGCTAACTTTTGAATATCTGGCTCATGATGTCTTACTTTTTGGGAACTATCCTGTTGCCTGGGGAAATTTTGCCCAAGGACCTTGAGAGTAATGATATCCTGTGTTAAGTGATGCATTTGTAAAGTAGATGCCAGTTGTTTGTTTTGTTTTGTTTTTACAACAGCAGGTAGTTCCTTTTTCTCGATTGATAGGAAAATAACACATGAAGTACAGGTGATTTATACTAAGGATCTAGCTACCTATTCTCACACTGATATACAAATCCTTTGAAGAATGCACATTGGTTCTCTTTGCAACTGGAGCATGATGAACTTCTGATTCTGTAGTGTGATATCTTTGTTTTTTTAGTTTCTGTTGTTACTGATGTTTTACAGTAGAGCATTTTTCTCTATATTTTCATTTTTTGAGTTTTGTAGTATATATATTCAAACATTCCTGTGTGTAAACATTGTTTATTTGTATTGTATTACTTTTTGTTTAATAAAAATTCCCTATTCTTGTGAAAAGTCCCTTGGGTTCTTTTACTTCCACCTGGACAACACTAGAGATGGTTAGAGGTATCCTTAAAATCTGAGCTGAAAGATGGCACACCCTGACAGTCAGCACCCTTCAGTACTGCACCTGGGGCCAGTGTTTAAAGCCCAATCCCAGAATGGGACAAGAACCCATGACCTTTTGCCCAGGGATGGATGTGCTACCAACTGAGGCATGCTGACACATCACCAAGCCTTGCTGATAAGTAGCAGTGACATTTTTGGGTGCTTGCTTGTTTATTTTTGCTGTGGTACCCTAAAGATACCATTTAAAGTGTGTTTTATAATCTTCTTCAGACATGTAAGTAATAAGACATGACTGTGTGTGGTTACATTTCTGAACCACATGCCCAGTTGCACTGTGAAGTGCAAAGAGCTTGCACTGATTCCTTTCAACCTCCTAGACAGGTGGTTCAGGAAAAGAAATGCACACCAAGGAGTGTCTTATTGTCTTTATAAAGTGGTTTGCACTTATCAAAAATGCAAGATGGATTAAAGATTATTTTTTTAAATTATGAGCACATTGAGATTCACAAAATGTTTAGTTCAGAATAAAGAATTGTTCTTTTTCAGTACAATGTTATGGGAAAGTACTGATGCCAATAGCAGCAGCTGTCCTGCTTTCTTCCTCTGCCAGTCATGTCCCTCATGTTAGTCACATCCCTACTAAAGTGTAAGAACAATCAATGCCTTTGCTGCATTGCCTTTGGTGGTGAAAGAGGTAGAGAGAGGCACTACATCAAGAGGGGCACTATGTCACTGTAGGGGAAAGAGACAGAAAGTGAGTGAAAGAGACAGACAGAAATAGATACAGAGACAGAGAGAGTGGTGGAAGATAAAGAGGGAAATGCTGTCTCAGCAATTTTTTAACAATGTCTCTGTCCTTGTGTGCATCCTTCTGATTCCTTGTGTGTCTGATTTAGTGTGGGAGTTCAGGGCCAAGAAGTGTTGGACAGACAGTACAAGCACAACACTGGAACTGATGCTGCATCTGTGTAGAAGACAGAATGAGTATTGTAAGATCATATGAGAAATGCTGTTGCAACATTGTTTTAAATCCTTATCACCTTGTGCGGCTATCGCCACCCTCATTTGCAGAGTTGGTGTGGCATTTCGGGGCATCAGGGGCCAAGTTATGGAGTGGGTGGAAGTCAGGCAGACAGTGTTGTGTAATGGGATTAAAGGTGGAGGCAAGCTTTGTTGTAGCTGAACTGGGAGACAGTTTGTGGTGCTGGAGAGGATTGCAAATGTGTTTTGGAATGAGGGTGCCTGTGGAATTATGATAAAACAAACATTACTACAGTGTCCCTGAAGTGCAAAACATACAGCAGAAAAGTGAAATGCTATCTAATAAATAGAGCAACAACAACAAAAAGAAATGCAAACAAAAATAAGGAAACAAAAGCAAACGAATATGTTGTAAAAAATAAAGTAACGAAACAAAAGAAAATGTAAAGAATTTAAGAGTGAATGCAAACAAAAGGCACAGCACAACTAAAAAGCAAATGCAAAAATCACAACACAGTTAAAAAGTGAAAGCATACAAAAACACAACACAACTAAAAAGTGAATGCAGACAAAAAGCACAGTACAACTAAAAAGTGAATACAAACAAAAAGCACAACACAACGAAAAGGTGAATGCAAACAAAACATACAGCACAATGAAAAGTGAATGCAAACAAAAAACAGCACAACAAAAAGTGAATCAAACAAAAAGTACAACACCACTAAAAGTGAATGCAAACAAAAGGCACAACACAACCAAAAGCGAATGCAAACAAGAAAACATCACAGCTAAAAAGTGAATACAAACAAAAAGCACAACACAACTAAAAGTAAATGCAAACAAAAACACAACACAACACAGAAGTAAATGCAAACAAAAGCATAGCACAACTAAAAGTGAATGGAAACAAAACCAAAGTGGAAGTAAAGAAATACTGCCAACAAGAAAGTGAAGAGCTAAAAATCTAAGAGTTGTCTGGCACCTCAAATAGCTAGTCAGAAAAGCAATTACAGATGAATGCATTCTCAGTGAGGCATTCCCTGTTGTTCATTGGCACCCTCCTCCCTTTCCCCACTCATTGCCAAGGATTGTCTAGTGTCCAGAGTCAATCCATTCCTATCTCAAGCCAAACGTTATGTGGTGTCCTGTCGCACTAATCCTTCATCACCCCAACTCCATGCCAAGCAATTCCTGGTGTCCAGTGACATTTGTCTTCACCCTTTCCATCCTGTATCAATCTGTCACTAGTATTCAATAGCACCACCTCCCACTTTCCATCCTCAGCCAAGCATTCCCCAGGGTCCAAGGGCTCCTCCTCACTTTGTTCCATGCCAAGCACACACTGCTGTCTTCGTAGCCCTCTTAATCATCCTAGGAAAATGGGTATGGAATGTTCTCATGGTGCAGAACCTGGGTACAGTGACACTGGGTTGCTTGCCAATCCAGAGCAAAGAAGAAACAAGTAGTCACTGCACTCCAAACTCAAACAATTACTGATACCTTCAGGTTGAAGCAGAATCTTTGAGACATACTGTAAATACCCTCAAATGAAAATGTATTTGGATATTTCTGCTAGCATGCAGAAATCAAACATCACTATGGCTAAATAGCAAATAGGGAGGTACAATGAGGACACAAATACAGCAGCACTAATATCAGGTACCCCATGCTTCACTCAAATGGTTCTTCATTAAAGTGCCTCCTCACCCTATCCTGAACCAAGCACCCCTGGCATCAAGCACACTTTCTCTCACATTGCCTTTGCTATGAACTCTGATGCCTGGAGGCAATCCATTCTTTACCCCATCCAGTGTTATACTCCCAGGTACCCAATGGTACCCCTTGCATAGCCTGTCCCATGCCAAGCACCCCTGGTGTCCAGGATCACCTCTCCTAACATCATTTCAAGTACTCCCTAGTATCTAGTAGCACCTCCTACCTGTCCCCATCCCATGCCAAATCTTCATTGGCATCCAGTGGCACTTCCTTACTATGACCCATGCCAAGCATTCATATGTAACCAATGGCACCACTTGCTCAGCCTGTCCAATACCAAACAGTATCTGGTGTCCAGGGTAAGCCTCCTCAGCCCATTCCAAGTATTCCCTGGTGTCCAGTAGCACCCTACCTTTCTCCATGTTATCCATTGGACCACCTTGCTTACTCTGTCCCATGCTACAATTCCTATATCAGGTGGTGCCCTCTCATGCACTCCTATGCTAAGAACACCCAGGTGTTTGGCATGTCCTTCCTCACCATAAGCACATCCAGTGCCCTCAATGCCACACACTAATAATGTCCAGAGGCTTCCTCCCCTTCCACAATAATATAGTGGCACAGATCATATACAAACACAATTAGCATATGATTCTGTCTCACTCTTGAACATCTCATACACAGGACAGCTACTAAACAAATCTTAATAATTAGTCATTCAAACAATACCACTGACATGTCACTGGAATGATTTGAACATCATTCTAATCTAGCATAGGTTGAAGCAGTAGCCACAAGCATTTTTAATTATATGTCATAAAGTCTCAGGCAATTTACACTCACTCAGTCACTGGTTGATTCAGTTACTTACTGACCAACCCACTCACTGATCATCGCACCTCACACAATCACAGACCAACTCATTTACCCACCACGCCCTCCCTCCTTCAGTAAAGCTCAAGCAAGGATTGGACCATAGTACTATGTTCAACAACAGCTGGAAATGGTCAAATATATATATTTTTTAATTTTCTATACTTTTCTCCCTACTGCCCACCAATCCACTTCAGTCTGCCACCTTGCCCATCCCCATCACCCACCATCTCTGTGACTTGCCTTATTTTCCTTATTCCCCATGAATAACCCCTATGGGCAGGCCAGTCAGTCAGTACTGTATTTACTTTCTGACCCTGCTTCTTCTCTTACTCTGTTAGCAATAGGTTGCATAGCTGTTGCTACAGCTGTAAAATGGGTTCAACAGTTATTTTACCTGACTGCATTTTTCGCTTTTGAATTTAAGCTCCATTTAAAGTGAGAGATTTCCTCTGTTATTGTATAGTGCTGCAAGTATTGTAGCTAAGTAGCCACATGCTGCCTCAGTGCTCAGTCTTGATGTTTTGTATGCATAGCTTAGCAGTGCCACTCTCACCAGCCTAACATTTTTAAAATTTTAAAAATAAATCTCAAATGTAAATAGGAATGGACAGACATGTTGAAGCTATTAAAATCTAGAAGAATGTGAAGTGGCACATTCACTAAGACTGTTGCCAGTAGTGAGATCCTCAATGGTGTCGAGTGTGAGAAACAGGTGCACAGGACATGAGGTGAACATGTGCACATTGCTGTAATGTGCTGCTGTTGCTATGGTATGCTCAGCAGTGAGACCGACATATTTATTTACTGTATAACAAAAAAATTATTGCAGCATGATTAATAAAGATGCTCTGCAGGCATCAGTTTGTTGAAATTATATCTACAATTTATTTGCAAATCACAGCACACTACCAGGTCCATTGCAATAACAACACAGAGCATGCACATTGACTGAAGATAATTCTGTGGGAAACAGTAACATTAAGACATAGCAGAGCACTATAAATGAAAACTAGGTATTTGTAAAGTCAAGACAGTGAGTTGCTTTTATTATTTTATGCAGTTTTTATTTGCACTTGCTGTTGGCTCTATAGATGGGTGCAATTATTATTCAGGGTTCAACAAACAGAATCTTGAAAGATGCAGGACCTGGCAAATCAGTGAACAAGTAATCAGGCTGTAGAAATATGTATATATATATATTAGAGGCAAAAACTCTGTTTAATGCATTAGTTAGGGTTGTTCCACACATGACAGTGAGGAATGCTGTTAGGCTGAAAACCCTAACTCCGACCCACCCCCCCCAGCACCACACACACACAGACACACACACACACATATGCAAGTATGGGGAGGACCAAGTCAACACAACCAATGACAGACATCCAGCAGTAGGTGACAGAAATAACAAACAATTGTCTAAATGTACTACGAGACATCCCCACCCACCTGACCAGGTACTGCATGCTCAGTGGAGATCAACAGCAAAACTGAGGGCACGATACACCAAACGTGCACATCCCTGATTGCAGCTGCACACAACATACCACACTTAGTAGTTGTGGTATTGCCTACCTACCGATGCCCCACACCAGACAACACCACATGTGATGGGCCACCTGAGCAACAGAGTTGAGCAAAACCAAGGAATTGTACAGGTATAGTATCTCTGATTATAACAAGGGTTTGAGAAATGCAGCTTAATTGACTGTAAACATTGTAACAGCCTTATGTTTAGTTTTTATTAACATACATGTGGAGCTTAACCATATGATGAACATGCTTTTAATGTTGTTTAAAAAACTGTTTTATTATGATAGCAATAAGCCACTCCCAGGTATTATGTTAATGGTCAGTTTATCACTGTCTAGCGACATGTGGCACTCCAGCTATGCCTCATTCAACATTAAACCCCTACATGGTGATTAACAGACCATTTAACATTACCGTTGGTCATGCCTTATTGCTTAATTGTCTTCATGACTAGATACTCTCCTCTGCTAGGCACTGCAGAAGTTTTGCAACACAGCGCCACACCCAGTTACACCATACTCTATCTACTTACTGGAGAATGGCTGTGAACATGAACTCATGAAGATGAACAGTGTAACTTGATCATTACAGTCATTGAAACCTTAGTGTGATTATAACTGACAGAGTCAGTGATAGAGAATAACCCTTGCCGTCCTAGTACACTTATCCCATTGTGAGTTAAATCAATACTAAAACACATTCTGTTTATATCTACACTATACCTACTTGATTGCTGTTGTACCACAATTGACATAGTTATCACTTTGATAGCATCAGTGACAGAAGTGTGGCAAACCCAAACACTACGTATACAGCCTGAGTATGAAACAACTATTAAAAAATTACGCTGTGTCCATAAGTAGCATAGATCACTATTTGCAACAATAGTACATGTATCACTATTTGAATAAGTTAGTCATCACAGATGCAATGAGATTGTCTTTATCAGGTACAACACACTGAGTAAGTGCCTACAGGAAAATCTATCCTATAGACATATCCGACACAGGTACGCCATTGTTGGCTCAGTAGTCCTATGATATTTAGAAGTTGCTTGGCCTGATTCATGCAATTACCCTGTTTCTTACAAAGAATACTTACTGCATCTTTAGTATTGAAACATACTGAAGGTCTATGTATGTACATCAGCAGTACACCTTCATCAGTAAGAATGCATCTGATACTGGCAATAATAATTTCACAGCATTGAACAGGCAATGCTTTTCCACATGTTTACATCAGCCTCTCTATCTTCAGTAAACAGTTACAGTACATGTACTACTATGAAAATCACATACTAAATGTAACACTACTTTTATCTTGAGCATGCTAGTGTCTTGTAGTTAATTTATGTACTTCTTTAATTAATGTATACTCACTAGTGTTAAAACCTTTCTACAACTGTGATCATGCACCTTTAGCATTAATATTGACTAACGGCAGAGTACCAGTTGTGGTGTGGTGTAGGGCATCGTTAGGTAAGGCCATGCATCTACTAAGTGTGGTACGCTGTGTGCAGCTGCAATCAGGGATGTGTACGTTTAGTGTACATGGCCTCAGTTTTGCTGTTGATCTCCACTAAGCATGCAGTCCTGGTCAGGTGGGTGGGGATGTCTGAGGTACATTTAGACAATTGTTTGTTATTTCTGTCACCTGCTGCTGGATGTCTGTCATTGGTTGTGTTGACTTGGTCCTCCCCATGCTTGCATATGTGTGTGTGTGTCTGTGTGTGTGTGGTGCTGGGGGTGAATTCGGAGTTAGGGTTTTCAACCCTAACAGCTAATTTCCTCACTTTTGTCGCTGTGGAACAACCTAACTAATGCATTAAACTGAGTTTTTGCCTCTAATTTCCTTCTTTTGAGAATGATAACGAGAAATAGTGAATGTAATGTGGAGGAAGGAGCGCGTCCGTCACATGATGTCTTGTGGCATAGTAACAGGAACAGCAACACAAACAGAAGTGCTAACAGTGGCGCATATGGTAATGCAAGCTTATTGAGAACAGAAAGGGTAACATACACGTGGCGTAGATGGAATGGTCTGCTATGTGATGTGTTGTCACATAGTAACATGGTGCCTGAAAATGGAAATGTCAAGGGCATGGTGACGCAAAGTGAAACAGAAAGAGAAACAGTACTGTAGACACTAATGGCAAAAAATAACAGAAACACAAGCAAATGAAAACGCAAAGGATAACGCACATGGTGGCGCAGACGCCAACGGTAAGTGAAACAGGTGAACCGCAAGCGGAAAGGGCAACAGTAACAGTAATGTAAGCACACAGGCTAGTTTTCCCAAAACCTGCATAGAGAAAGACAGTGAGTACAAATAATGTATGCATAATAATGAGTATCGGAGCAGAAAATGAGAACTTGGAATACTAAATAGGTTATATCTCAGAACTGTACCACGAGAAAAAAATTTAAAAGTCGTATGATTTACAACTGTCCTGGCTAATATTTTGCTTAGCTCCTATTAGTGGGCTAAGCACTTTTCTGAACAAAAGTCTGTATCTCGCACCGCTTCCTAGATACGGGCCTGAAAGGTGTGGTGAACGTAATGTTATTCTATGGGAAAACCATCAACTTTGGAGTGCCGTAATTTTGCCGCCATGTAATATTTTTTCAATACAACACTGAAAGGCACATCTGTGAGATGTCATCTGTGTTCCTCCAAATTTCAGCCCAAAACTCCCAACCGTTCTTTTGCAGTGGAGTGCCAAAGAATTACTGTTATTTTGGGCATAGTGTCGCAAAGTAGTGTAGCAATTTAGAAAGCTTTCAAAAAAATTGCGACACTTTCATGAGTCCGACACTACTTTGTGATAGTACTTTTTCCAGAAATCTGAAAATGTATTTGTGGGTGTTTACCCCAAAATAAAGACATGGCTAGCATCCTAAGGGCCCAACTAGGTGAATACAAAAGAATTAGGTTGCTAGAGGGTCTCAATTTTAAATGCCAAGCATTTTTCTGATCACTAACTGAAAACAAGATGGCAGATTTGCGACAGTAACAGGGCCATTTGTGACAGTAAAAAGTGCATTGTGACACTGTCGAACTTTTTGTTAACTTTTCCCATTGACTTATAATGGGAAATTGTTTTTGAATAACTTTTGAACCGTTTAATATTTTTCATGAAATCTTTGAAAGGCACATCAGGACCCTGCACATGTTCCCTGAAGATTTTGGGCCAGTCGCACAAACTGTACGACCTGTAGGCGCCGACCGTAGAATTCCGGAAAAGCGTAAACATGCATGCAGATCATGCTTAATAACTCTGCAGCTGTGTATCTAACTGGTATGAAACTTGGCAGATCCCAAGGCCTATGGTTCTTGATCATGTATTCCAAATTTCAGCCAAATCCGTCAAACAGTTGCAAAGTTATTAAAGTGCAAAGTTTTGAGGTTTAACATAGAAATGGCTCCTCAACCTAACTATGGTAGCACTACCGTGTACCATTATATATAATATATATATATATATATATATTCGATGTTGGAGTCTAAACCCTTTGTACCCCTCCAGCTATCCCCAACTGGAATCAGGGTGGCAAGATAGGTCATCGGCCCCAAGTGTCACCCCATCACATGTGGAAAGAAGCTGAGGAATAGAGAATGGGGTGACAGTTAGGACCGATGACCAATGCACACCCTGATTCCAGTTGGGGGTGGGCTGAGGGTGCAAAGGGAGTTTCAACCTAACATTGAATTTCCTCGCTTTTGTCGCTGTGGAACAACTCTAACTGATGCATTAAATGGAGTTTTTGCCTCTAATTTGACTTCTTTTTGAGAATGATAATGAGAAATAGTAGATGTAATGCAGCGGGCGGGAGCACGAGGTGATGTCTTGTCGCATTGTAACATTGTGCCCGCAAACGCAAATTGTAATGCGCATGATGACGCAAAGCAAAACAGAAAGAGGAACAGTACTATAGACAGAAATGTTAAAACAACGGAAATGCAACCGCAAATGAAAACGAAAGGGTAACACACATGGTGGCGAACGTGAACGGTAAGTGAAACATGTACGGAACCACAGCAGAAACGGTAATGGTAAGAGTAATGTAAGCACACAGGCTGGTTTTCCCAAAAGCTGTATAGAGAAAGACAGTGAGTAGAAAGAATGTATGCAAAATAATGACTCTCGAACACAAAAATCAGTTGTAATAGTAAATTGCTTATATCTCAGTAACCGTATGACATAGAAAAAAATGTTAAAGTCATATATATTATCACTTTCCTGGCTAGTTATATATGTAGCCCCCAAAGGAGGCTAAAATTTTGACAAAACTCCGTATCTCGCACCTTTTCAGATACAGGCCTCAAAGCGGCGAACGTCAGAATGTTATCCTATGGGGAAAAACAGAAGTTCGGACTGCCATAACTTTTGAACAGTTTAATATTTTTCATGAAATCTTTGAAAGGCACATTGGGAGCCACAGCTGCATGTTCTCTGAAGATTTTGGGCTGGTCACCAAAACCGTGTGACCTGTAATGTCGACCGTAAAATTCTGAAAGCGTAAACGCGTGGAGCAGATCACTAATAACCTCGCAGCTGTGTAACCAACTGGTACAAAACTTGGCACATCCCACAGCCTATGGTTCTTGATCATGTATTCCAAATTTCAGCCAAATTTGTCAAACGGTTTCAAAGTTATTAAGTGCAAAGTTTTGGGGTTTAGCATAGAAATGGCTCTTCAACCTAACTATGGTAGCACTACCGTGCTACCATAATATATATATATATATATATATATATATATATAAAATATATATATATATTGATGTTAGGTTGAAACCCCTTGCACCCTCCAGCCTCATCCCCAACTGGAATCAGAGTGCGCATTGGGGTCATCAGCCCTAAGTGTCACCCCATCACATGTGGAAAGAAGCTGAGGAATAGAGAATGGGGACAAGATCGATAACCCCAATGCACACCCTGATTCCATTTGGGGTGGGCTGAGGGTGCAAAGGAGTTTCAACCTCTAACATCGAATTTCCTCGCTGTCGCTGAGGAACAACCCTAACTGATGCATTAAATGGAGTTTTTGCCTCTAATTTGTCTTCATTTTGAGAATGATAATGAGAAATAGTGAATGTAATGCAGCGGCGTGAGCACGGGTGATGTCTTGTCGCATTGTAACATTGTGCCCGAAACGCAAATCGTAATGCGATGATGATGCAAAGTGAAACAGAAAGAGGAACAGTACTGTAGACAGAAATGTTAAAACAACGGAAATGCAACCGCAAAATGAAAACGCAGCGGTAACACATGGTGGCGAAACATGAACGGTAAGTGAAACGTGTACAGAACCACAAGCAGAAATGGTAATGGTAAGAGTAATGTGTTACAGGCTGGTTTTCCCCAAAAGCTGTATAGAGAAAGACAGTGAGTAGAAGAATGTATGCAAAATAATGACTCTCGAACACAAAAATCAGTAGTTGTAATAGTAAATTGCTTATATCTCAGTAAGCATAAGACATAGAAAAATTTTTAAAGTCATATGTATTAACACTTTCCTGGCTAGTTATATAGGGGCTAAAATTTTTGACAAAACTCCGTATCTGGCACTGTTTGCGAGATACAGGCCCTCAAAAGCGCGGAACGCCATAATGTTATCCTATGGGGAAAAACAGAAGTTCGGACTGCCTTAACTTTTGAACAGTTTAATATTTTTCATGAAATCTTTGAAAGGCACATCAGGGGCCACAGCTGCATGTTCCCTGAAGATTTCGGGCCAGTCAGCATAAACCCGTAGCACCTGTAGGCACGACACGAGAATTTCAGAAAAGCGTAAAGCGAGCACGCAGATCATGCTTAATAACGCCACAGCTGTGTATTTGACCAGTACAAAACTTGGCAGATCCCACGGCCTATGGTTCTTGATCATGTATTCCAAATTTCAGGCAAATCCACAAACAGGTTGCAAAGTTATTAAGGTGCAAAGTTTTGGGGTTTAACATAGAAATGGCTCCTCATCCTAACTATGGTAGCACTACCATACTACCATAATATATATATATATATATATATATATATATATATAGATAGATATATATAAATTGCAAAAAACTTCATTAATGCATCAGTTAGGGTTAAAGTGACAAAAGTGGGGAAATGAGACATTAAGGTTAAGTCCCTATTCCCCACCCTACTGCACACTCCTATCCTCCACACACCAACAGGCATTGGGTACCATGGGGCTATCTGACCAACTCACCCCATTCCATGTGTAAACAGGTTTACATAGTACAGTATAGGAGAATAGGGTAAGAGTTAGGTCTGACGACCCTAGCATCTCATTTCCCACTTTTTCACTTTAACCCTAACTGGTGCATTAACAACGTTTTTGCAATGAATTTCTACTTTCTGAGAAAGTGTAATGTAACTGGTAAATGGTATGTGTTGGTGGGAGTGCAGTCCCTCTGGGCCTCATATGCTCCCACCAAGCTGCCTATTTGCACATAATGATATGCAGTGTGGCAGCGAGGCTGCTGGGCCCTGCCTCCCATTTACACATAACAACCGGGAGCTATACAGTAGCCATATAGTGCTGAAAAGGAACCCTTGTAACACTAATTTGCCAATATTATAGTAACCGTAGAAGCCATGAAAAATTCCACTGCAGTTGTAATGTTGACTTTGAAACCTCCACACATGCTTAGGGCGTAGAAAAATCCTTATATTGCATCATTTCTGAGCTATGGGCACTGAAAGTCACTGTGGGTGCCGCAGTGTTATCCTATGGGAAAAATCAGAACTTAGTGATGGCATATCTATGGAAACGATTAACTTGTTTACACCTAAACAGCACAATTCACATCTCTGGGACACCCTTTATACCTGCAAATTTCAAGCAAAAGACCAAACCATTTATTTACAGTGCATTGGCAAAGTTTTAAAATCCTAGCATGAGGTGGCAAAATCCCTTTGCAAGGTCAATCCCCATTCCCAAGGAATCCTTGATCATCAAATTTTGGCCATCTGGTCTGGAAGTCACAAAGGGAATTTTGTCAACATGTGAAAGGGATTAGGCGCACAAAGGGATTCTGACAATTCACGAATAGAGTTTTGTCAGCTCTTGAATGAGGAATTAAAACAATCCCCTTTCATGAGATGACAAACCCCCTTCGTGAGTCAATCCCTTCGCTAGGTGTCAAAATCCCCATCGTGAGCCAATCCTCATTCGCAAAAGGGTTATCTGGTTGTGAAATGACAATCACATTTTGTCAGTTCGCAAAGTGGATCAGATCGCTAAAGGGGATTTTGACACCTCACAAAAATGGATTTTGTCAGCTTACAGAAAGGGATTCAGAACCCAATCCATTTTCACGAGGTGACAAAATCCCATTCACTGAGCTGATCCCTTTCGTGAGCTGACAAAATCTCCATTCGTGAGCCGATCCTTGTTCGAGAGATAGCCATCTGGTCCCTATGTCGTGATCAAGGATTTTGTTGCTTGCAAAGGGGGGTAGATCGCCTCATGAACTGGGATCAGAAGCGAGTTGTGAACTAAGAATTTTAAAATTCAAACAGCCATTTGTTTGCCAAAACAAAGGAAACCAAAGGCATGGGATTGAAGAGGCATCGCCTGAGCAAACCCATTCCTCATTTGTTAAAGAAGTCAACCTTAGGGCAAGCTACAACATTTAGCTTTGAGGAAAAATGAAAACAAGATGGCAGTTCACCAATGAGGAATTTTTCATTACAAACGGGATTTTATAAATTCTTTGTGAGGTGACAAAAACTTGATCACGAGCCCAATCCCCTTTGCAAAACATACATATAAATCTTGGAGTGAACTGAGCATGCTTAACCCAAAAATTCAAAATTAAATAACTTTGGAAATGATTAATATTTTTCACCAAACTAATGCTGGATTGTTCTTTGACCAAACATCTTTCTACCTTGAACATTTCAGACTAAAATACTATACAGAGTGGCTGCCATCGATGGGCAAAATCAGCAAAAAGTGAAAATGTGTTATTTAGCACTTCGCTGCACAGAAACAACATGTCCAATCATAACGTAACTTGAAAATCAAGAGAGCTACCATACAACAGCATGCATTCTAAATTATGTACAAATCTGTTGAACAGTTGCAAAGTTATTAAGGTGTAAAATTTGGGGTTTAACATTAAACTGCTTACTCAACCCTAATATACTAGCTTGACTGCGTAGTATAATATATATCTTTGCAAATATATATATATATATAAATATATTTTGCAAAAACTTTGTTAATGCATCAGTTAGGGTTAAAGTGACAAAAGTAGGAAATGTGACATTAAGGTTTCAAACCCAAACAACCCACCCCACCCTGCACAGATGAAGAGGATCAGGGCTGGCATTGTCATCTTCAGCCCTAATGCTCATCCCATTCCATTGGAAAATATGCTGGCGGGGGACAGTATCGGAGACTGGGGTGAGTGTTAGGGCTGAAGATGCCAATGTTAATGCCACTCCCTATCCCTCTTGTCTGTGCAGGATAGGTGGGGTGTTAGGGTGGGAAACCCCAACATCACATTTCTCTACTTTTGTCACTTTTGACCCTAACTGATGCATTAATGAAGTTTTTGCATTTTATTTCCTTAGTTTTCAGATAGTATAATAGTATCTTTATTTTACTGGGAGTGCAGGGTCCTTTGGACCCTATGCTCAAACCATAGATGTGCATATGTATGTAGTGTGAAACAACAGTGAACACATTGCCACCATAGCCAACTTATTACTCCACCTCATGTACCCCAGTACAGATAAATTGTGAAATGCAAGGGAAAATATAATTTTGTGCAACTGCAATGCCATTCAGCACCACAGGTGGGAAAATACATTTCAGGCAGGATGTGAAAATACTAATATACTAAAATGCCAGCAGAATAGGCCTAATGGTCTTTCGTGTCTGCTCATTAGGTCAGCCCCACCCTTGGAGCTGACCTTGCTGCCCCTCACCCTCTCTGGCTTCTCCCTTCCCCGTCCCAGATATTCCCACTGCACAGGACTTTGCATCCAGAAGCCTTCCCTGTACCTGTCCCACCCTTCTTGAACCCTCCACCATCTCTGCCTCCACCAGCCCCTGGGCAGCACATTCCATGGCTCCACCACCCTCTCAGTGAAGTAGCACCTCCTCCTTCTCTCCTGAATCTTCCCCTC
Source organism: Neoceratodus forsteri (assembly GCA_016271365.2). NCBI lineage: Eukaryota > Metazoa > Chordata > Ceratodontiformes > Ceratodontidae > Neoceratodus > Neoceratodus forsteri. The sequence goes on from CM057451.1 coordinate 426,651,601, forward strand.
CAGCTTCCACCCATGCCTCTAGTTGCCCCTCTCCTTCTTTCAGAGCATCCTGACTGATCCTCCCAATTTAACCCCTTCATGTACTTGAAGACTCTATCATGTCCTCCGGTCCCTTCTCTCTTCCAATGTGTACATATTTAGCTCTTCAAGCCTCTCCCATAGGTCCTGTCCCCAAGCCCCAGATCATTTTGGTTGCCTCTTCTGGACCCTCTCCAGGAGTTCAATGTCCTTCTTTAAGTGTGGCCTCAAAAACTGCATGCAGTACTCGAGGTGCGGCCTCACCAAGCAGTTATACAGGAGGGTATCATTCCCTCCTTCTGGAGGTGATCCCCTAGTGATGTATCCCAGCATCCGGTTGGCCTTGACCACTGCCCTCCTACAAGACTCAGAGCTGTTCATCTTGACATCCACCACCACCCCAAAGTCCCTCTCAGCCATTGAGATTTGTAGCATTCCTCCCCGGGTGTACTCTTGGCCCGGTTTCTGGCTCCCAGATGCAGTACCTTGCATTTCTCTGCATTAAACCTTGGCTTCCACTTTCTAGACCACCTTTCCAAAGCTTCTAGCTCCCCATGTAGGCCACCCTCCCCTCCCCCATCCACCACCGCCCCCAGTTTTGAGTCATCCGTAAAGAGACTCATCTCACTCCTGATACCCTTCCTTATGTCAGAGATGTAGGCATTGAACAGGAGGGCACAAGGACTGAACCCTGAGGGACCCCCAATAATGACCCTCCTTGGGGATGAGACTATCCCACCAACCACAACCCTCTGGGTCCAGTCCTGGAGCCAATTGCCTATCCATCTGATCATCTGGTTCCCCACCCTCATTTCTCCCATCTTATTCAACAGGCCTCTGTGAGGAACAGAGTCAAACACCTTGCTGAAGTCAAGATAGAGGACATCAACCAGTCTTCCCAGGTCCAAGGCTCTAGTCACCCAGTCCTAGAACTCCACAAGGTTTATCTGACATGATTTCTCCGGGACAAATCCATGCTGTCTATTGTCAAGGCACCCAGACTTTCCAGGTCTCCCCAACCTCTTCTTAACAATACCCTCCATCGCCCTGCCCACCACCTATGTCAGGCTGATGGGCCTGTAGTTCCTTGCCACCTCCCTTGATCCCCCTTGTGGATATGCACTATATGTGACCTTCCAGTCCTGGGGCACCCACCCTGTCCTCAGAGAGATGCTGAAAAGCTCCACCAGGGGTTTCACCAGGACATCCGCCAGTTCCTTCAGCACTCTGGGATGTAATTTATCTGGCCCTGGTGCTTTCTTCATCTTAAAGGGAACTGAGGGCTTCCCTCACTCTCTCTGCCATGATTTCACCTCCGCTAGCTCATCCTCCTGCTTTGCCTTCCCCTACTGCCAGTTATAGTCCCTCTCCACAGACCCAATGATTGGCAAGGCCCCCCTCAGTTTCACCATCTCCTCCCTTGTATGATGCAGCCCCCATTTTCCTTTAGAAAACTGAGGCGAGTACTCATTTAGTACTCAGCCTGCTACCCTGGATCTTGTGCCTATCCATCCCCTGTTTTAATCCTGCTAATCTGCCCTTTCACTCTTCATTTTCCCCAGTGTATCTTAAGAACCCTTATTCCTCTCCTAATTTCCCTGGTCAGGTTCTGCTCCTTCCTTGCTTTAGCAGCCCTCACCACTCTAGTGGCCCTTCTGGCCATCAGCTTATACTCCCTCTATTTCTTTCACTCCTTGAGCACTTGAAATGCCTATAAGGTGCCTTCTTTCCCCTCACCACCTCCTGAACCTCCCTGGTCCTCCAGCAGAGTTTACGGGCCCTACCACATTTTCCATCTTACTCGCATAGGTGCTGGTAGTATCCTGCACCCCTCCTGATGATTTCCACCTACTGTCAGTGTCCATGTCTGGCCCAATCCCATCCAAATGCTTCTTAAGGAACCTTCCCATTTCCTTGAAATCCTCCTCCCTGAAGTCAGTTACTCCATCTTTGTGCAGCCTTCTACCCTCCTAGGTCCAGGCAGATCCAGACTGTGGCATGGTTGCTCCCCAATGGGTCCCTTACCTCCAGGCCCCAATCTGGTCACTGTCTGCCAGGACCACATCCAGTACCCGTGCCTGGTTGGTTTCCCCTACTGCAGAGTTAGGAATGCATCCTGAAAGACATCCAACAACCTCTGTTCCCTGGCCACCGAGGATGTCATTGTCTCCCAGTCCATTCCTGGCATGTTTAAGTCCCCAACACCACCACCCTTCCCCTGCCCAATTTACAGTGTCTCCCAGCATCTGCCACCAGACTTTCCTCCAGCTCCTCCGCCAGTGCAGGGATCTGTGCACCACTCCTACTTTTACTCTTCTGCCCCATTTGTTATCAAGGTGACCCAAATCACCTCCACAGTTCCTCTACCTCCTCCTCCTTCTATGACAATGCAGTTTTTGACTATTATTGCTACCCTCCTCCCCTTCCCTCCCTGTCCTTCCTGAACATGGTGTAACCCTCCAGGTTCAGGTCCCAGTCATGCCCTGCAGTGGCCCAGGTCTTAGTGACTGCTGCTACATCCACCTCTCCCTCAGTTAGCATTGCCTGTAGCTCAGGCATTTTATTGCCCAAGCTCCTGGCATTTAGCAGGATTACCTTCACACTTTCTGTATACTTTCATTTCCCCTGCTTACGTTCCATGGGATTCCGTCTTCCCCTGTCCAGCACCTTACCAGTCGTCTTTTCCTGCATTCATCCAGCTCCCCAATGGGTGGAGACCAAGTCGCTCCTTTATTGGACCCCCTCGACGCCTTTTCTCCCATCCCTCCCCTTCACAAGTTTAACCCCACCTTTCACCAATGAACCCTCTATTTTCAACTTAAGGATTTCCTTCCTCCAAATTGAGATGGAGCCTATCTCTAGCATATAGCCCCTTATCCTCCCAGGTCTCCCCAATCCTCCATCAACCCATACCTCTGGCCCCACACCACTCCCTGAGCCACTGATTTATCTCCCTAATCATCCTCTGGTGTTCCCACTAGCCCTTGGCACCGGTAGGATTTCTGAGAAGGAAATCATGCATCCAATGTCATGACAGACCCTGGCAAGCTCCTGAACCTTGCATGTATCTCTAGCTCACTATTTCTTTCAATGTCATTGGCACCCAGGTGGACCAGTATATCCAGGGAACCTCCACAATCCTTGCCAGCTGATATAACTCATGCTTGGCCCTGTGCACCATTAGTACAGGGAAGCATTTTGTTCTAACCGGGCAGGCTTCCCTCCGCCTATCCCATTTGATACCCCTGATCATGGAATCACCCAACAGCATCACTCTGGCCACCTCTTTTCCTCCATTTCCCTTCCATGTCCCTCATCCTTTCTACTGGCCCCTCCCTCAGCTGGCTCCTTGCTCCTTCCCCTATCTGGGTGCCCCTGCTGCCCCTCCTTATTTACCCTGGCCACCCCTCCCTCTGATCTATGCCTCTCCTCCTCCCGAGTATCCTTTTGTACCCTGCTACCCCCATCGCTGCTTGCGACTGGTCCTTCCCCTCCATCTGCTAAACTTGCCTGGCTCATCCTTCCTTCCTTCCCATCTCTGTTCAGACCCTCCTTGCCTGTCTGCTCCCTGGCATAAACTCTTCTCTGCCTTTACTGTATCCTCCTTGTACTTCTGGTCCTCTCCTTGCCCTTTCTTCCAAACTGGTCCTTCTCCTTACGCTTTTCTCTCGCTACCCCACCCCATGCTCTGATCTACCACTCCCATTTTCCCATGTTCCAGGTTTCCCCTGATCTTCCTGCTATCCAGCCCCTGCCTCCTGCCCTCCATTCCTTTTCCATCTCCAACCACCCTGTTATGGCTACTTCACCCTCCTCATCCTCAAGCAGAAGAAGAAATTGAAGTAGTTACTGAGCTTAAGGTCTGATTCACCTCCCCTTGCTTCCTTCTGTCCTTCCCCAGCCATCTGCCTACTTCCCTGAGAATGTCCTCCCTTTGGCCCTCCCTGTGAGGGTCCCCAGATACCTGCCTGCTTCCTTGGTAGTGTCCTCCTTTGGGCCCCATCTGTCAGGGTCCTTTGTGACCCAGAGTACTCTCCTGCACTCCTTTCCCTATGCCCCTGCCCCTAGTGCTTGGTGCAACCCATGGAAGAGCCCCTGCCATATTCCCCAATCATAGCTCCCTCCTCCTCCAGCTGTCTCTCTAATCCCTCAACCTCCTCCCTAAGCTGTGTCAGCTGGTGGCACACTGGGCAACCACTGAACTTCCAAGCCCGTCCAGTATCATGGCCACCCCACACCCTGTGCACCCCACCACCTTCCCAAAGATGCCGGGCCCTAATGATGTGTGGTCCCATCCCCTCTAAGTAGGTTTCCTTGGCAGAACCACCAGGTTCCCACTAGTCCAAGATACACCTCTACCCACTAATCAGGTCATCCACTAATCCTAGATACAGTCTCACAGTAAACAGGTACCCCATTACTAGGTGCAGTACTGCACAGTAAACTTAAACAACTCCCTAAGTTCCTCTCCCAGCCCTTAAACCCAGCCCCCAGTGGCTAGAACTACATAAGCTGCACCTGAAGCCTTTTCTCCAATTGCTGGGCAGGTGTTCCCCATAAATGAGCCGAGCTCTGGGAAGGAGGGGTGGGAAGGGTTGGACTAGTGCCTACACTCAACTCTCACAAGAGTGTATCAGCCCTGTGACTCCCCTCACTGCACCTCCAAGCACTACCAGCTAAGAAAATCTTTTGTCTACTTACTCATAGCATCCAGCTAGAAGCTTCTTTCCCCATTCACCTCTAACTGAAGACTGACTGAGTTGAGAGTCCCACCTACTTTCAAACAGCACTAATCCCTGTAGTATGATGCCTGCACTTACAGGCCAGATAGCATCTTTTAAACACACACACACCAGATAGTCTGCTAGAAACACACAGAAAACCAGCTAAGAAAATCTTTCAAGTACACTTAATCTCACAGCCTCCTGCTTTTAAACACACATAAACACCAAATTGTTTGCTGGAAACACACAGAAAACCAGCTAAGAAAATCTTTCAAGTCTACTTACTCACAGCATCCAGCTAGAAGCTTCTTTCCCCATTCGCCTCTAACTGAAGACTGGAAATAATGACAGCTGTACTGTTTATGAGGTGATGTAAAATGGCTATGTTGAAAATTTGGCAGTGAAAAATTGAAAAGTTCCAGTGTTATGGCGTGTGTAGAATAAATTCAATGGATGCACATAACACTGGCATTTGTTGGAATTTTTCACCAAATTTTCAGTATGGCCTTTTGGGATCCCACCTCATGAACACAGGCATTCGTATTTTGTTACTTAGTCCTGAAAGGTGAATTCATGCAGCAAAAACACCATTCTATGTTATACTAAAGAGTAGCGCCATGCATACCGCAGTCGCATGGCCAGCTGTGGTGGTGAGAGGAGGGCTGAGCTGGTCACTCGCACCATACCTCTTCTGTGTACAAGAGGATGAAGGTTGCTTTTCTGGTGGGGACCACTAGATCACAAGGTATTGCTGTATTTTGGGGTCAGGGATCATGCTGGGGGACTGCTGCATTAGCACCAGCTTTTTGTCAGTGGTATGTAGCACCACGCTACAGGTTGTGCTAATGCCTATAGTACGGTGCTGTCTTGAATATGCTTTGCAGCTGGCATTCCTGGCCACCCCTAACTCCCAGTCCAAAATACATTTACTTTTAGTGCCAGTGCTATCGCACAGCACCAACACTTTTTAGGCTTCTGAATATTGCAGCCTAGTACAAATCAAGCACTCTTCCAGTGCTACGGCTTTTATGCCAGGTGCAATGCTTTGAATATCTGGCCCCATGTGTGCTATTTATACAATGGGGTAGGAGCTTCAAGTATGTATTATATTTTCCATTGTTCTTTTCTGGTTTCTGTGTGCTGTCTGCTATTTCTGTGTGTGGTCTGAGTGCATGTGAGTTTTCTGAATGGGTTGAGAGTCTCAGAAACACTATGGGAAACAGCTGAGTGTCCTTTGCAATGCAAACTGAGTTAGTTTCAGGTAGCAGTGACAAAACAAACTGTTTTGTGAAGCAGTGTCATTTAGAATGCATGCTGTCATGAAGCTGAGATCAGCATAGTAATGGGCTGGGCATCTCAAACACTATGGGACACATGTGAGTGTCTTTTGCTATGCTAATTGACTTAGTTGTAAGTAGCAGTGAGAAAGAAACTGTTTTGTGAAGCAGTGTCATTTTGAATGCAGGATGTAGTGAAGCTGAGGTCAGCATAGTAATGGGCTGGGAGTCTCAGAAACACTATGGGATACAGATGAGTATTTTTACAATGCTAATTGAGCTAGTTGCAGATAGCAATGAATAACTGTTTTGTGAAGCAGTTCCATTTAAAATGCAGGCTATAGTGAGTGAGTGGTGACATCATAGAAACATAGAAACATAGAATTTGATGGCAGATAAGGACCGCTTGGCCACCCAGTCTGCCCATTTCCTACCTGATGGATAAGCTGCAGATCCTAGTTAACCAGCAGCCTACTTCTTCCTACCCCCACCCCTAGAATTGCCTTATGACTGTCCCATGCATGCTTGAATTCCACCACTGTTTTTGACTCCACAACCTCCTCTGGAAGGCTGTTCCATACATCCACAACCCTCTCTGTGAAAAATACTTCCTTAAATTACTCTGAGCCACCCCTTCTATCTTCAAATTGTGCCCTTGTTCTTGCACACCTTTTTTTGAAAGATGCTACCCTCTTTGACTTTGTTGATTCCCTTGAGGTATTTGAAAGTTTCTATCATGTCCCCCTCTCCCTCCTTTCCTCGAGGCTATACATATTAAGCTCCTTAAGTCTCTCTTCATATGTCTTCTGGTGCAGACCCTGCACCATTTTAGTTGCCCTCCTCTGGACAGCTTCCATCCTGTCTATGTCTTTGCGGAGATTGGGTCTCCAGAACTGCACGCAGTACTCCAGATGTGGTCTCACCAGCTGTCTGTACAGAGGGATAATAACTTCTTGTTTTCTACTGGTGATGCCTCCCTATGCATCCCAGTGTCCCCCAGCCCTCCTTGCTGCCCTCTCACATTGCTTGCCCACCTTTAGGTCATCTGATATGACTACCCCAGGTCCCTTTCCATTTTTGTCAGCAGATTATGTATATCTGTCAGATATTTTAACTCTAGTGATGTCATCAGCGATCACAATGCAATGGAAATAACTGAGTTTATCACCCCTGATATTGCTCTCACCCCATTGTGTGTATGTATATATATATATAAAATGGTGGCACGGTAGTGCCACTATAGTTAAGGTTGAGGAGCCATTTACATGTTAAACCCAAAATTTTGCACTTTAATAACTTTGCAACCATTTTGACAGATTTGCCTGAAATTTGGAATACACGATCAAGTCCAATACGCCTTGGGATCTGACAAGTTTCTTGCGATCGTCGTATATACAGCCGGAGTTATTATGGAACCGCGCACGCATTTAAGCTTTTCTGAATTTTACTGTTGTCTCTACAGGTTGCACAGTTTGTGCGACCAGTCCAAAATCTTCAGGGAACATGCGCGCCAGGTCCCCGCTGTGCCTTTTGAAAATTTCATGACAAAATATTAAACGGTTCAAAAGTTATTCAAAACAAGTTCCCATTATAAGTCAATGGGAAAGTTAACAAAAAGTTCACAGTGTCGCAAATGCAGTTTTTACTTTGCAAATGGCCTTTTACTGTCACAAATCTGCCATTTGTTTTCAGTTAGCGATCAGAAAATGCTTGGCATTTAAAATTGGGACCCTCTAGCAACCTAATTCTTTTTGTATTCACCTAGTCGGACCCTGAGGATGCTAGCCATGTCTTTATTTTGGAGTAAAACACCCCAGAAATATGTTTTTCAAATTTCTGGAAAAAATGCTTCATAAAATGCTATCGCACTTGTGACACTGTCGAATGAATTTAAAGAAAGCTTTGCAAACTTCGACAGTACTTTTCTAGGCTGTGGAAATGACAGCAATTCTTTGGCACCCTGCTGCAAAAGAACAGTTTAGTGTTTTGGCCTGAAATTTGAGGGAACGCAGCTGACATCTTACAGATGTGCCTTTCTATGTTTTATTGAAAAATGTTACATAGCGTAAAGTTATGGCACTCCAAAGTTGACGCTTGTTCCCATAGGATAACATTACAGTGTCCAACACATTACAAGAATCCTTTGGTGCCCTGCTGCAAAATAACAGCTTGGTCTTTTGGGCTGAAATTTGAGGTAACACAGCCAACATCCCACAGATGTGCCTTTTGTGGTTTAGTGAAAAAATATTACAGGGAGCCAAAGTTATGGCATCTCAACTTCTCTTTTTTCCCATAGGGACAACATTACGGCATTCACGCCTTTCAGGCCCGTGATCTCAGAAACAGTGTGAGATACGGACTTTTCATCAGAAAACTGATTAACCCCTAACAGGGGCTAAGTACAAAATTAGCCAGGAAAGTCATAAATCATATGACTTTTAAATTTCTTTCTACATCGTCGATTCCTGAGATATAAGCAATTTAGTATTCCAAACCCTCATTTTCTGCTCCAAGAACCATTATTATCCATACATTCTTTGTACTCACTGTCTTTCTCTATGCAGCTTTTGGGGAAAACTAACCTGTGTGCTTCCATTACTGTTACCGCTTCGCTTGTGGTTCCATTCCTGTTTCAATTAACGCTCACGCCTACACCACCATGTGTGTTACCCTTTGTGTTTTCATTTGCACTTACTTTTGCATTGTTTTTAACATTTCTGTCTACACTACTGTTTCTCTTTCTGTTTTGCTTTGCGTCACCATGCACATTACTATTTGCGCTTATGGTCACAATGTTACTATGTGACAAGACATCACGTAGTGGAGCACGGGCCCATTATTTCTCGTTATCATTGTCAAAGAAGGAAATTAGAGGAAAAACTCCATTTAATGCATTAGTTAGGGTTGTTCCACACCGACAAAAGCAAAGAAATTTGGTGTTAGGTTGAAAGCTCTCCTTGATCCCCACACCCCCAACCGGCATCGGGTGCTGATTAGGGTTGTCTGTCCTAACTCTCACCCCATTCTCCTACACCTCTGCTTCTTTACACATGTGATTTGGTGAGAGTTATGGCCAACAACCCTAATGCTCACCCCGATGCCGGTTGTGGGTGTGGGGTCCAAGGAGCTTAACCTAACACCAAATTTCTCACTTTTTGTCGGTGAGAAACAACCCTAACTAATGCATTAAATGAAGTTTTTTTTTAATATATATATATATATATATATATATATATATATATATATATCTTATAGTGGCACAGTAGTGCCACTATAGTTAGGATTGAGTACCCGATTTAAGGTTAAAGTGTGAAATTTTACAGCTTAATAACTTTGTCACTGTATCACAAATTTGTCTGCAGTTTGGCATGCATGGAGCGGTACCATAGATCTCTGGATCTGCCAAGTTTTGTAATGGTTGGATATACAGTTGCGGAGCTATATTGCGCAGTGGAAAGTCGTATTCACGCTTTTTGCGCATTCTTTGCTCGTGCCTACAGGTTGCACGGTTTACACGACTGGTCCGAAAACTTCAGGAACATGCAGTCAGTGTCCCCAATCTGCCTTTCAAAGATTTCATGAAAAAATATTAAATGGTTTACAAGTTATTCAAAATAAGTTTCCATTATAGTAAATGGGAAAAGTTAACAAAAGTTCGACAGTGTTGCAAATGCAGTTTTACTGTCGTAAAATGACCACTGTAGTGTTGCAAATCCACCATCTTGTTTTCAGTTGGTGGTCACAGAAATGCTTGGCATTTAAAGTGTGGTCCCTCTAGGGACACAATCTTGCTGTGTTCACCTAGTAGAGTCGAGAGGATGCTAGCCATGTCTTTTTGGGGGTTAAACACCCCAGAAATATGTTTTTACATTTTTGTAAAAAGCAGTATCACAAAGTAGTGTTGCACCTGCAACACTTTCGCTTTTTATTTATGAAAGTGTCGTGATTTGCGACACTATGCCCAAAATAGTAGGAAACCTTTGCCACCCTGCTACAGAAGAACGGTTTAGTCTTTTGGGATGAAATTTGAGGAAGAAAGCCAAGACCCACAGATGTGCCTTTTCGTGGTTTGGTGACACAATATTAGAGGGCTGCAAAGTTACAGTACTCAGTTGATGATTTTCCCATAGGCTTACATTACGATTCTGCCTCGCCGTGCCATATCTCAAAACGCTTTCAAGATAATGGATTTTCTAGAAAACACTTAGCCCCTCACTAGGGGCTGAGTACAAAACTAGTCAGTAAAGTCATAAATAATATGAGATTTAAAATTTTTTTCACCTCGTACAGTTATGGAGATATAAGCAATTTAGTATTCTGGGAGGGATATTCAGAACAGATGCACCATGCGCAACAGGGATGCGCCAGCGCAAGCACAGAAATGTGCCATGGTGCGATATTCAGTGGGAGCAGCAGTGCAGCACAACAAGCAATGTGCCATAGTGCAACAGTAATGAATGCATGTGCAACTGCAGGGGGCGGAACCAGGAATAACATGCTCAGTGTGATATTCATCAGCATGCAACATGCACAGTAGCGGAGCAAGCGGAAGTTGCGCGACAGCAGAAATGAGCCAAAATAAAAGGGAGCAAGAGAGGTGAGGAAGAATGCACCATGCAAGGGAGCCATAGGTGGGAGCGTGGAGACAGAGTGGCAGGGAGGCAAGACAGGAAGCAGGGAGCAGGTGTGGCCAGGTGTTAGACAGGGCCCACTGAGGTGTGCTGATGACAGAAGGAGTTGGTGTGCCTGTACCAGTGTGTGCGAGAGGGCCTGAGATTGCCACAGTGGATGGAGGGCACTGGCAAAGCAGGAGCAGCCAGAAGTGAACCCGGTCCTGGGGCAGCATCAGCAACACACAGCAGGGGGAACAGGAGGACAGTTCCTGGGGGGCACCAGCCAGGGTCTTGGCCAGTGCCACCTTGCAGATGGAGGCGTAATGAGGGTGTGAGAAGGCAGGCAGCAGGAAGGCATGGTCGTGGAAGGGCCTGTCGGCGGTACACCCAGAACAGGCAGTACTGAGCCTGCACCACCTTCGAACAGTACAGTGACACTGAGATTGTGGGCTGGTACCACCTGAACGGGTGATTCTGAGGCAGCTCTGTGAGCTGTGCAGATATGAGATGCAGGCACTCACACGACAGAGCCATGCGCTGTCAGTGGAAACGAAGGACACAGCCATCATGTGCCTGCTCACCACGGCACCTTCCAGAGACCAACAGGGGACACAACAGGCATAACCCAGTCAGCCGTGTCATGCCTACTCACACAATTCCTCAGCACACTGCTGCCACATGCTGCGGAGTACATCCATTTCCCAGCACACAAGTGGAGGGCACAGCACACAAAGGAGTTCCACAGGGTAGCATGGTTGCCTGGCATGCTCAGGGCCATAGACTGCATCCATGTGGGCATCTGCATGCCACCTGGCCTGGAGGGGCAGAGTACATCAACTGCAAGGGCTACCAGTGTCAACTGCCAGGTGATGATGCGTGCCAGGGTGCATAATCAATTCTGTGCCACGCACCCTGGGGTAGCACACGGTGCCTTCATCTGGCACCAGCCTGCACTGTGCCACAGATTTGAGAATGAGGACATCCCCACTGGCCATCTGGTAGGTGAGTATGCATAGCATGCTGGACGATGTGGGCAGACGTGGGGGGTGGGGCATTGTCAGGGGTGTCATGGTATTGGCCATGATGGCCCATGGCTTAGTGATAAAGACCACCTTGCTAATGACTCTGCTCTACACACAGATGACAGTGGTTACCCACTATGGCCTTGGCTGCTCACACCATACCGGTGCCCCATGACCCCAGCGCAGCACCAGTACAATGAGGCACAGGCCACAACACGGAATGTCATTGAGCGGATGTTCGGTCTGTTGAAGCATGGTTCCACTGCCTGCTCACAACAGGTGGTGCCCTACAGTACAACCCCGTGAAGGCCTGTGGGCTATTCCTGGCCTGCTGTATCCTGCACAACATGGCCACTGACTGTGGGATAGCGTTGAGGTCAAGGAGGGACAGCAGTTGGGACAATGAGGACACCGTCAAGCTGGTGCAGGGCAGCCACCCCTGGGCGACAGGACCCCGGCTGGCCCAGATAGCACAGCAGCACCGGGACACCATCGCAGAGGAGCACTTTGGACAACACAGGTAGACAACGGGCCATGTGCAACCACCAAGGGAAAGGGCACAGCCAAAAGACAGGCAGGGGTGGACACCAGGGTGGGCAGCGTAAAGGGAATGGAAATGGGCAGGGACCGCACACGGCAGCAAGGATGGGCAAGGCTGAACATGTCACATGCACACACATGCACACACACACAACACATGCCCAAAGGGCAACAGGCACACCCACCCCAACAGGCACCCCCACCCTCACAGGACCACACACAACCATGCCCAGTGGCTGGCACTGTGCATGCCTCAGACGCTGAGCATCATTGCACAGTGGCAGACAGCACTACGCAGGCATCATCGTGCACATGCCACAGTGGCCAGCAGCTGGGAGGGTGCGCACAGGAACCATGTGTATGCGAGGCTGGGAACCTCACCCATGCATCACACGAAGAACACCACAGTGCACACAGGGCAGTGGCAGACAGTGGCTATGGTGGGAGATGGGTCAGTCATGCAGCACAGTACCACGGCCACCATGGATGCATGGGCAGCCCCACCGAGACCTGCCAGCTGTGCCAGGCTGACCAGTGGCCTCATGGGGTGGTGCTGATGGGCCCTGGGGTGATGCTGCATGAACACAACCATGTCTCGCAGGGGTCTGCAGGCCACCAAACATGCCCGCACCAGGTGTGCTTGGTATGCCCACAGCCAAACCTGGCATCAACATTGCAGGGGTCGATAACGCTGTGAACGTGGGATGGGCATAGCACCGTAGGGGTCTGCGGCAGCTGGGCACCCAACTGGGTGGCCAGTGTAGCCATGACAGTCACCATTGCAGTGGTCTGCCTGTCAATGGCAGCGGTCACATCTGCCCACTGCTGGGCCAACTCTGCCAGGAGCCAGCAGTGGTTCCTGCTGCTCCTCTCCTCTGCCTGGCACAGAACCGCACTGAGTGTGTCCACCGCCATCACGAGCCGCATCTGCTGATCTTCTGAGACCTGGAGAAGATAGCTGTTGGTCATCCAGGGTCGTCTGCATGTCCAGTATGCTGTCCGCGTGGTGTTCCTGGCCCTGCTGCCCAGCATTCCTTGATGAAGGGCACTGCACAGCACTGCCATTCTGGGGTACATCCACATGCAGTGCACTGCCACTGCCCCTCGTCTCTGTCCCTCATTGACATTGGCCAACGCTGCCACTGCCAGCTGCCGATCACCAGGGGAGACTGGCGCAGTTGCAGCAGCTGCAACAGCCCCACCACCCTGGATGCACACCAGTGCTGCCCTCTGGAGCATGCAGACACAGGCTGGGAATGGGCTGTTGCGCAGGCAGCCATGACAGCATCACCGCAGAACCGCCTGGGCGGTTGCCTTCTGTGGGACCATCCTGTGTCCCACATGCATCACTGTCCAGGGCGTGTGACATGTCATCATCAGTGCTGGATCCAGCCCTGATCTGTGTCCCAGCACACTGGACACTGAGGCGGTGTCATTCTGGGACACAGGTAGGGCCATGTCCACCCTGCACCACCGGCATCAGTCTGGACAGATGTGCAGGTATGCAGTTGGACGGTCCCTCGGACACCTGTGGAGGTGGATGGGTGTTCCTCCATGTCCAGGGCCATCCCTTGGACACACCACCACCGCCGCCCCATGTAGACACTCAGGAGCTGTAAAGGAACACAGTACGTTAGTGGCTCCGCCTGGCCCTGTGGCATGCCCTCCTACCACCTACACACTGGACAGTACTGGATCTACCATGTAGTGATGGGCTGCCGCCCATCTGGAAGCCACCACCAAGAACGCCCTTGATGGCACTATGCGGCATGCTGCTGGCCACCTGCTCCTCCCGTGGCATCAGGCGGGGTACATCCTGCTGTCCCCACTGGTTGCAGCATGTGCCGCATCTAATGGAGGCCACCTGGTCCTTAATCCACCTCCTGTCCATGCCAACCTTCTTTTGCACTCCTGCATGGACTGCTGGTGGCTGCCCTACTGGTTTACAAGATGTGCCATCTCACCCAATGCGCAGCATGGGCCACTGGTGTTCCCCACTGTCCGCTAAGTAGCCATTCCCTGTTGAGGTATGTCTCAAACAGGGCATCAGATTCATCCCTGGTAAAGTTGAGCCTCCTCCTTCGCATCCTTCCCTGCTCCTCCTCTTGCTCTCGCTCAGTCATGCTCATGCCTGGGGATAGACAAGTGTTACCTTGACTATGCAGTCCCATAGAGCCCTCCCAGACCACTGTCCCCACATCCCAACAGCATGCAACCTACCTCAAAGGACTACAATCACGATCCATGGCCTATGCAGCCTCAGGTCACATATTTATAGCGCAGCGCATGCAAATGAGGCAGGCACATCTGTAGTGGATGCTAATGCAGTGGATGTGCCGTGGATTGGCTCATGAGCTGATTTGCATATCCTGGCTGAATATCGCGCTGTTGCACCTTGTGCAATGGTGGTGCACATACTCAGGCTATGGCGCACCACGGTGATGTGCACAATCTGCACCATACCACGCATGCCTGGGGTTCTGATGCCGACACTAGAGGTGCTACTTATGTGCTGTGCATGGCAGGCAGCACATGGCACAGCTACCACTGTGCCTGTGGCACAAGTGCACTGTATGCTCAGGGGGTGCTCATGCTATGGTGCGCTGTGGGTGCCATGGCGCCACCTTCTTGATGAGCCACTGCAAGGCATCACACACATGCACCCTACCACGCTACTCACAGGGCTTCCCAATAGCACTGTGGCACTCCATCGTGGACAGACCCTTGACCCTGCAGCCGACCTGCTCCTAGGTGCCATGCGTGCGCATGGCTGCACTCCTATTGCACAGACTGGTGACAGTGCGATGGCGACTGGCAGCATAGTACCGTGCTGCCTCCATACATGGGGCAAGTGTGCTATAGGGTGCCATTTTGTTGCCGATTGCTACTGCACCATGCCGCGCACCAGAGTGCCCATCTGAATGGCAGTTGAGCTGGCAAACCTGGTGGCCTTGGTAGAGCCCCATGCTGGTGCCATCTTTGGGCAGGTACCCTCCTGAGGCCACGGACTGCAGTGTGGCAGGAGGTGGCAGAGGGCCTGGAGGAGGCCACAGGGTGCAGCAGGACAGCAGAGCAGTGTCGCCACTGATATGGTGACCTCCAGCGGTGGGACCCCAACTGCCTAGGGTGACTGCAGGCACGTGCCTGGTGGGGCTCCTTGCCATGGCCAGGTAGGTGCTCAACACATCACTGTTAGTATCTGTCTGTCCAAGTATTGCAGTGGTTGTCAGGCCATGCTGCAGGGGTCTACCTGTGTTGCCAGTGTTGTGGGTGCCTCGTGTACTCCTGCACCACCACATCACGGATGGGCTGTGTGGCACACACACAGCAAAGGGGCTATGTTACTGACCTGTACTGATGTTACCCTCTCCATGTTTGCACCCTAGGCCCAAAGGATTGCCGTAGGGGCCAGTTGGCCCATGAACAGGGACAGCAGGCCGGACCGGGTGGTGTGGCCTTGCAGCTGGGGCACAGTGGTGGTGCCATGGGTCAGCAGTGCCCTGCTGACCAGGACTCAAGTGAGTGCCATGTTTCCCCTTACATCCGTGCATGGTGGGCTGGGGTGGTGGTGGGGCATGGCCCCGGACATGGCCTGCCGGCACACCACACAGTGCACTCGCACTGTCCTGTGGAACTGCATGTGTGGATGGGTGTCGCAGGGGGCTGTGCTTGCACTGGGCGCCTGTTGTGCCACCGCCATCACACTGCATAGCCATGACACGGCACGGCCATGTTGGTGCTGTGCAGTGCATGGGTGGTGGGGTGTGCATCAGGTTGCATGTCTATGGGTGCCTGGGTAGGCAGGTCTTGTGGGCATGCCCACTGTGGGGAATCACATGCCATCACAGAGGTGAGGCCCACAGCTGTATGCCATTCACATTGGGTGGGCTGTGGGGTCTGGCCAGTCACCGTACTGACTCCCTTGTCCTAGGTGGACAACGCTGGACGACCCTGGAGCGTCACATACAAGAAATCCTTTAGGTGATCCGGTCAACTCTGGAGCTGCTTCAGGAATATAGTGCAGTGACCAGCAGCGCCTGAGCAGTGCCACAGAGACTGCAGGGAAGAGAGGGGTCAAGTAGGGCCTGTGGCACCTGTGCTGTTCCTTCCCCTGGACTGTCCCTTACACACCTTTGTCCCACTCCTTGATGTTCCCCTTGCCTCATGCCCATCCCCACCTGAGTTGTAGCCTTATCCCCACCACTTTGTAAATAGTTATATAAATAGTTGTTGTTTATATTGTTACCATTTAATTATATACATGCTTCATACAACAACTGCAGTGGTCTCCGATTTGCAGCGGCATCTGGTGCCTTGCTGCAGTGGTGTGCATGGCGTCAGGGGGTGGTGTAGGCCTGGTCATGTGGGTGGGGCCATGGTCCCTGTCTGTGGTATGTGTGTTGTGCCTGTATACTGGATGCCTAGTGCAGTGGTCCCAGATGCATGCGCTGTGTCCCAGTCACCCCTGTCTGTGCCTGGCCTGTCGCGGCTGAGCCCTTGCATGTCTGTGGTACACACTGTCATGTTGACCCCCCAACACATGCATGTCTGCTGGCATGACATTGGTGGCTGTCTATGCCAGCCACCCTCTGGGCATGGTGCCATGGCAGCTGGCATCCTGTCTCCAAGTCTATTGCATGTCTGCCTCAGGTGACACTGTGGGCAGTGCTGTTGTTGTCCCCATCCATGCTGTCACTGGTGTCTGTGGTGGTGTCTGTGGTCTGCTGTCTGTCACATGTGCTCCAGCCACATGCTGGCGGTGGACAGGTTCATGGTGCATGCACCATGTGGCTAGCTCACCAGTGCCATGGTAGTGTACAGGCCGTGGGTACACGGCATCATTGACACACAACAGCAACATCTGTTGCCCTGCTCTGTGTGGCTCTGTGACAGGGTACTCTTGGGACAGGGTGAGGATTTGTCCATGCCCTGTGTTGCATCCTGTGTGCACATGCCTCCATGCACCACAGTGGGTGGCTGTGCTGTCTGGTGGGGCCAGTGCTGGGACAGGGTGTGTGCATGGGTGGGTGTACAGGGTGCTGTTCTGCTGGTGGTGGCATCCAGGGTGAGCCTTGTCACATGAGGGGTCCTCGGTACTGACACAGGGTCGACCTCTCTGCTGTGCCCGCGGTGGGGGCATGCAGGGGCATTGTGTATGCTGTTGCTTCAGTGGCTGGTGTCACCTGCTGCAAGGGATCACAGTGGGGCTGTCATGCATGGTGCCATAGGGCACAGAGTTGCATTGTCACGGTGATGGTGGTGGCATGCCTTGGTGCCATGCACTGTTTGGTGATTCTTCTGTGCAAGGTGTCTTGGGATTGCTGTACAGGGGTGATCAGCATTGGTGGGGTGCGGTGGCACTGGAGGTCTGACCTCCTTGTGTTGCAGTCACTGCTTGCCAGGGGAGTGTGCTGGGGCACCGTGCCTCTGCTGTTGAATCAGTGCTGGGGTTCATGGGCTGGTGGTCCATCCAGCTCACCTCTGGTTGTGCAGTTCATGGGGGCCTGGGGTGGTTGGTTTGTCTGGCCTGCTGCATGTTCCTCTGCCCATGGCTTCATGGCTAGTGCACCTGCTTCCTGTCCTTGTCCCTGTGCATCACTGGATGTGCTACTGTGGATCGGCCCTGCTCCACTGCATCCCTGGTTGCGCCGTGGAGCATGTGGCGCGATATTCAGCTGTGTTGCCTACGCACCTTGGCCTGTGCTTGGTTTGAATATCGCGCAGGCTGCACAGTGCCACACTGCTCTTGCGCCTGCTCCTGCTATTGCTCATCTTTTGGGCGAGTCTGAATATCCCACCCTAAGTGTTCATTTTCCACTCCGAGGCCATTATTATGCATACATTCTTTGTATTCACTGTGCTTCTGAATGCGCCTTTTGGAAAAAAGTGTGTGCGTTTGCATTATTATTATCATCAGCATTTCGCTTGCATTTCCTTTACCGCTTGCGTTAGCATTTCCGTTTACATTACCATGCATTACCTTTGCATTTGCACTTGCATTTGCAGTTCTGTTACCATTTGCATTTCCATTACTGTTTTGTTGTATTTCCTTTTGCGTCACCATGTGCATTACCATTTGCACTTGTATACGCACTTATATTGTGTTTCCATTTGCATTTCTGTTTCCTTTGGCATCATCACTGATGTTATCGTATGCATTTGCATTTCAATTGCGTTACCATGACCATCGCGTTACCATTTGTGTTTGCATACACGCTGGCATTTCCGTTTGTGTTAGTGTTCCTTCGGCATCATCATTGGTGTTACCATAGCCATTTGCATTTCCAATTGCATTACCGTTACTGTTTGCATGTTCATCACCGTTTGCATTTGCATTTCTCTTGGCTTTAAATTCATGTTTTAGTACCGTTTCCTTGTCGATTGCGTTACTGTTCCTTTGGCATTGCCTTTGCCATTACCATTTACATTTCTGTTTGCGTTTCTCTTACCCTTTGCATTTTCATTACCATTTGCATTTCTGTTGCTGTGAGCATTTGCATTACTGTTTGTGTTACCATTTCTGTTTTCATTAATGTTTGCGTTTCTCTTACTATTTGCATTATTGTTTACATATGTGTCACCATGTGCGTTTACATTTGCACTTGCATTTGTGTTACAGTTAGTGTTACTATTTTATTTTACCTCACTGTTTCCATCACCATTTGGCGTTAACATTACCGCTTGTGTTTTTGTTGTACAGTGCACTGCACTGCTTTCCGTGACACATAGCACAGCTGGTGTGTGGTTGCTTAATCTGAACCTTGGCAGCTAGAATGACCTTTGTGGATGGAACATGCCATTTTGGTTTGGTGAAAAATGTTGTTCCATTCCAGAGTTATGGCCATTTGAAATTGCCCCACTCAGTAATCTGCCATTTTAGTGCATTTTCGGATGTATTTCCACCATTTTGTGTTGAAAGACTTGCTAAAGGTACAGAAACATAACAATTGAATATCTCTGGAATGGTTTGGTCTTTTCACATGAAATTTGGAAGGTGTTGAGTGGATGTCACGGAGATGTGAATTAGTTGTTTACATTTTTTAAATTATTAGCTGCGGAGATACTGTGTGACACAGCTAAAGTTTTCGGATAGCATTCTGCATGGTGCTACTGTCTTTACATTTATAGTGTAGGTAGCCCTTGTGACTGAGGTGCCTTGCAGTGGTTTCATATGTAAAACATTAACAGGTGCAGAACTGTGCCACTCCGATGAATGAAAATTTGGTTGATTATGCTTCAATAACATCAGAACTGTGTATACGATTTGCCTGGCATTTGGAATGTACAAAGATTCATAATTTATCTTTCAGTGTGCCAATTTTCAGGTCACTGGCATTACGGTTGCTGATTTGTATATGTTACATTGTTTGCTTGTGGCACTGCATGACCGTTGAACAGATGTACACACAATTCTGGACACATGGTGTGCCATGGGGCATGTCTTCATTTATCAATTTTCATTTCACTCAGTCATACAGTTTTTGCACAGCACAGTGACAAAAAATCACATAGTGGAGCCTCCCACCACCACATTCCATTCACTATTTATAGTGCACATTCTCAAAAGAAGGAAATTCATGGCAAAAACTCAGTTTAATACATCAGTTACAGTTGTTCCACAGTGACAAAAGCAAGGAAATTGTGTTTGGGTTGAAAACCCTAACGAGTATTCACCCTCCCAACCCCAGTACCACACACACACACATACATGCAAGTAGGGAGGACCAAGGCAACACAACCAATCACACACAACCAGCAGCAAGTAACAGGAATAACATACAACTATCTAAAGCACGAAACCACACACCCGTGCTCCCATCGGGCTGTAGCATGGGACGCCATTGCTAACTCTAAACCAGGACATTCCATGCACCACAAAACACATATCACAATGGACAACTGGGCATATTGAGCCACACGCTGTCATCAACACATAACACAGAGTACACATATGGTATTTTGGGGTTCGCAAGATCCAAAAGAGGATTTTGCACATTCCTGAAATACTTTCGAAAATCACTTTTGCAAATGCGACAGTGTTGCACTATGCATTTGAGCCACTTTCATGTTTGTGACAGCATTTTGCAACACTGTTTTATATGCTTCCACAAATGTGACACATTCGTGACTTCTGTTTGCAACACTTTCATGTTTGAGAAAGTATTTTTTAAAGTATGCTCCTAATGACTACACATCTTTACCATCATCCTCAAGCAAATGGTTGGGTCCTTGGCTGAAATTTGCAGGGTGGCAAGACCTGTCCCACTGATGTGCCTTTTTCTTACTTTTGTGCTAAAATACTTAAGGATGACAAAGTTACAGTGTTCCAAAATTGAGCAATTTGCCATAGACTAACATTGTGGTGCCCATGATGCCTTTGCCACCCATGTGTTGGAAACAAATCAGGTACACCATTTTCACTACTGCCAGCTTGGTTCACCTTTGTGTGAACTAACCTCATAGAACAACTTAGTAAACTATGTACTGTATGATATCTGCAGTTGGATTTCTCCACTTCCTACAGTAACACAGGTATACACCACCTGCTGGTTGCATGTGATTGGTTGTGTTGTCTTGGTCCTTCCCCTACTTGCATGTATGTGTGTGTGGTGGTGGTGATGGTGGGATGCAGTTAGGGTTTTCAACCCTAACACCGAATTTCCTCACCTTTGTCGCTGTGGAATAACCCTAAGTGATGCATTAAAGAGAGTTTTTGCCATGAATAAAGATATATATATATATATATATGTATATATATATATTTATGCAACAGGTGTTTAGAGATAAACTGTGTGATAAATCCATTTATCTGAGTCACTGTATGTATAAATTTATTTATACATACAGTAACTACACGCAAAGTAGTGCAAAGTCCTATCTATTACATTGCGCAAATTGCGTGAATGGTGCAAAGCCCGCACTGTAGCACAAAGTCCGCATAATCCGCGCTAATGACGAATATCTCAATTTTCATGAAAATGGATATAAATCCCCAAAAAGCCTGTTGCATGAATGGAATATGCAGGGGTTGACTGTGTGATAACTCATTTATGTGATACAGTTACAGTGACCTCTCAAAACCATTACTTGTGGCTTTGCCACTCATGAAGTTACTCGAGGTCACTAGCAACTGTAGCATATAAAATGAGTTATCACACAGTCAACCCCCGCATATCCCATATCTATCTATCTATCTATCTATCTATCTATATGTATATATATATATATATATATATATATATATATATATATATGAGCAAAAACTCCGTTTAATGCATTAGTTAGGGTTGTTCCACAGCGACAAAGTGAAATTAGCTGTTAGGGTTGAAACCCCATTGACTGCCCACCCCAACCGGCATTGGTGCGCATTGGGATAATCAGCCTAACTCTCACCCATGACATGTAAAGCAGCAGAAGTATAGGAGAATGGGTGAGAGTTGGGACCCATGATCCTAATCGCTTCCCAATGCGGTTTAGGGGCATGGCGGAGGGGTCAAGGGGGTTTTCAACCCTAACAGCGAATTTCCTCACTTTGTCGCTGTGGAACAACCTAACTATTGCATTAAACAGAGTTTTTGCCTCTAATTTCCTTCTTTTGAGAATGATAATGAGAAATAGTGAATGTAATGCAGCAGTGAAGGCCCCGCTCCCGCTGCATATGTGCGGAGTGCGGGGTCCTTTGGGCCCCTCGCTCCCATGATGTGTTGTGGCATACTAACAGGGACAGCAACGTAAAAAGAAATAAGCTAACAGTGGCGCACATGGTAACACAAGCACGAATGAGAACAGAAAGGAATAGCGGTGGCGTGAGACTGGAATGGTCTGCCACGTGATGTGTTGTCACATAGTAACATGGTGCCTGCAAACAGAAATGTCAATGGGCATGGTGATGTAAAGTGAAACAGTAAGATAAACAGTACTGTAGACAGAAATGGCAAAAATAACAGAACGCAAGCACAAATGAAAACGCAAAGGATAAGCACATGGTGGCGCAGAGCGTCAATGGTAAGTGAACGGTACGGATCCGCAAGCGGAAAGGGCAACAGTAACAGTAATGTAAGCGCACAGGCTGGTTTTCCCAAAACCTGCATTGAGAAATACAGTGAGTACAAATAATGTATGCAAAATAATGAGTATCGGCAGAAAATGAGATCTTGGAATACTAAATACATTATATCTCAGGAACCGTCGACGATAGAACAAAATTTAAAAGCCATATTATTTACAACTGTCCTGGCTAATTTGAATCTTAGCTCCAATAGGGGCTAAGAAATTTTCTGACGAAAGTCTGTATCTCGCACCGTTCCGAGATACGGCCCTGAAAGGCGCGCGAACGCCGTAATGTTATCCTATGGGAAAAAGAAAAGTTCGAGCGCCATAACTTTGTCTCCTGTAATGTTTTTCACCAAACTACTGAAAGGCACATCTGTGGGCTGTTGGCTGTCTTCCTTCCAAATTTCAGGAAAAAGACCAAACCGTTATTTTGCAGCAGGGCTCCAAATGATTTCTGTTAAGTGTTGGGCACCGTAATGTTATCCTATGGGAAAAAGTCAATTTTGAGTGCCATAACTTTTCCACCATGTGATATTTTTCACCAAACTACTGAAAGGCACATCTGTGTACTGTTGGCTGTCTTCCTCAAATTTCAGGGAAAAAGACCAAAACCCGTTATTTTGCAGCAGGGTGCCAAAAGTTCCTGTAATGTGGGTGCCATAATGTTATCCTATAGGAAAACTGTCAACTTTGGAGTGCCATAACGTTGCCGCCGTGTAATATTTTTTCAATACAACACTGAAAGGCACATCTGTGAGATGTCAGCTGCGTTCCTCAAATTTTAGCCCAAAACACCCAACGGTTATTTTGCAGTGCAGTGCAAAGAATGGCTGTCATTTTCCCACAGACTAGAAAATTACTGTCGCAATTTATGAAAGTCAGAAAATTTGTGACACTTTCATGAGCATGAAAGTAATTTATAAGATTTTTCCAGAAATTTGAAAACATATTTCTGGGGTGTTTACCACAAAATAAAGACATGGCAAGCATCCTTAGGGCCCGACTAGATGAATACAAAAAATTAGGTTGCTAGAGGGTCCCAAATTTAAATGCCAACCATTTTTCTGATCACCAACTGAAAACAAATGGCATGACGGCGAAAAGTAACAGGCCCATTTACAAAGTAAAATGCATTGCGAAAGTGTTGAACTTTTTGTTAACTTTTCCCATTGATTATAATGGGAAACTGTTTTGAATAACTTTGAACCGTTTAATATTTTTCACGAAATCTTCAAAGGCACATCGGGGACCCTGGCTGCATGTTCCTGAAGATTTTGGGCTGATCCACACAAACCGTACGACCTGTAGGTGCGACCACAGAATTCCAGCGTCATAGCGTGCACAGATCACCTTAATAACTCCCCAGCCGTATATCCGACCAGTACGAAACTTGGCAAATCCCAAGGCCTATGGTTCTTGATCATAAATTCCAAATTTCAGGCAAATCCATCAAGCAGTTACAAAGTTATTAGGTGCAAAGTTTTGGGGTTTAACATAGAAATGGCTCCTCAACCTAACTTCATGGTAGCACTACCGTGCTACCATAATATATATATATATATATATATATATATATAAATTTGTTAATGCACCAGTTAGGGTAACAATGCTACAAAAGCAGGGAAATGTGGCAGTAGGGTTTCCTACCTAGCACACCTAATACCCCAAGCAGCAAAAGGAAAAATATTAGGAAGTCGAGTCTCCAGAGTCTTGGTGAATCAGTGGTGGGGTCTCTTTGGGTGTTGTCAGCCCTAATTCCCACCTCATTCAGTGATCAAACCAAGTCACACATGATCTCCTTTCTTCATGCAGGGGCCACAGTTGGAGGAGTTATTTGGGTTGACAACCCTCAAGGAAGACCCCAACATTGATTCACCAAGACCTCAGATACCCAAAACCCTAATGTTTTTTTCTTTTGCTGCTTGGGGTGAAGGTGCTAGGTGGGAAGCCCTAATGCCACATTTCGCTACTTTTGTGGCATTAAGTTACCTAACGATGCATTAATATAGTTTTTGTAAAGAATTTCCTTACTTTTTAGATAGTATAATTTAATAGCATTCTCATTTGCCTGTGTGTACGCAGGCGACCTCTGGGCCCTGCACTCCCATCCCTCCATAGATGCATGCATGTTTGTTTCCATGGAAGCGTAAGGCCCAGAGGCTTTCTGCGCTTGTACTTTCAGCCAAAACAGCAATCAAATTGTCTGCATAGCCTTGTTGTACCCCACCTCATGAATGCCATGCTGAGAATTTTCAAATCGCTGCTGAAATGTCATTCTGTGCCACTGCAACATCATTCCACACTAGTGGTATGAAAAACATTTTGGCAAGGATTTGAAAAATAACAGCTGTCACGTCCATGTGGTGTATAAAAAAATGCCCATATTGAAAATTTTGGGTGGAAATATTTAAAATATTTAAAATTAGCAAAGTTACATGCAATCCCAAATTTGCAACATTGCCTTCTTAATGGCCCTTTCTCTCCAATGGCCATTGGGTACTCCCCGTCCATCACTACTGCCTTCTCACTGTACCCTCGCCTTCACCCTATAACATGTTCTGGTTAATCATGCTGTCGCTTGGCAAAAAGAATATTCACCTGACATGGATATTAACACCTGTACTCTGAAGCTTATACTTTCTCCTGTTATTGTCTGGCAACATTCATCCAAATCCTGGCCCAGCCCCTACTAAATGAACAATTCAGAACAAACATACAGGATCCCTCTCAATCATCTTGCTTAACATATGTAGTCTTCTTCATAAAATTGATGCCTTCAGACTTTTGCCTGCCAGCATAGTCGGACATTCTAGAAGTTGTAGAAACCTGGCTCTCCTGCTTGATCCCCAACCATGCTAGCACCCTCCTGGGTACAATGTTTTTGGCTTGATCAAATGACTGAAAGAGGTGGTGGTTGCACCTGTACCTTAAGGACACTATCCTGGGTCATCACATCAGTTATACCCCTAAACCACAACAGCACAGATTCTTCCTATCAAGATCCACCTTGGTGCTCACAAAAAGCCATCACAGTTGTCACAATCTACATTCCACCAAAGAAAGGTAGTGGGCTTAATGCAGTTCTGGACTTTATCAAATCTCTCTCACCAGATACTGAAACTATCCTACTCGGTGACTTTAATATTAACTGGCCTGCTCCTGAGGCCGGGCTTATACTCCATAGCGGCAGCAAACCTTACACAGATGGTTAGCTCCCCAACCAGGAAAAAATTATAAAACTGGTACCAGCACCCTACTGGACTGGAGCCTAACCAGCTACCCTGCCAGGATCACAACACCACTGTCCTCCCTGATGCACTAAGTGACCACTCCCTGTTAGCTGCTCCTGGTCAAACAAATTCATCAAGCACCCCAAAATTATTATTAGCCGAGTTCTACCAAGAGTAGTTACCACATCTCAAAGCCCTCCTTCTTCAGCAGGATTGGTCCCCAATCCTCACAGCAACTAATGTGAACACTGCACTGGGCCACTTTATCAGAATCTTCAATAAAGCCTGCAACAAATTTGCACCCTAAAGAGAAAAAGCAAAGCCCTCTGTAACCCTGGCTCTCCGGAGACCTTCTAAGGTGACTAAAGCTTGGGACCACCTTTGGGAGGTTGCCAGAAACACTGGGATACAGATTGACATCGCTAACTATAAGCATTACACTGAATGACTGCACCAAATCTATCCGGGAAATGAAATCCACCTATTTCAACAATGCTCTTACAAACTCTTGGGGCAATGGAAGGGACTTCTGGAATAACATAAAAGAAGTCACCGGGAAGCAGTCAATGACCCCATCAGTGCTCTGCATAAATGGTGTTACTACACTAGACCAGAAACTCATTGCCATACATTCAGTGATGCTTTCACTGACCTCAGTACTGTGTCCCCCTGATTTTTTCAATGAGGAGGATCTCCCTACATCCCCAGCCCCACTAACCACCCTCCTTTCTACTTTAAAGCAGTCAAGCTGTATCAAGTCCACAGCTATGTAATCAAAGCCATTAGCAACTCCAGAGCCAGCAATGACTCCGTCGACCTCAAACTTCTATCATTCACCCTAGAAGAAGTTCTACAGCCACTGAATAAGATCTTTAACCTCTCTTAACCTTAGCAGTTCCTGGACATATGAAAATCTGCCACTTTAACCCCAATACATAAAAGTGGTGACAAAACTGCACATGAGAACTTCTGTCCAATCTCCATCCTACCTCCACTCCAAGGCCCTGGAACGGATTGTGGCAGAACAGCTCACTGACTTCCTAGACAAACACAGCATCATGTGCAAACAGCAACATGGTTTTAGAAAAGGTCATTCACCTTCACAGCTCTACTTGAATTCACAAGCACGATCCATCACTCACTAGATAATAGTCAATTAACTGGGTCCACTTTCATTGACTTGACCAAAGCCTTTGATACCGTCAACCATCATCTTCTTCTTGCCCAGCTTCTGCTAGCGGGGGCTCTCACCCAATTCTATGAACTGGTTCAAAGACTACTTAGACAACCGGTCCCAAGGTGAAAATTGCTGACACGCTGTCAGATCCAAGACCAGTCTGGTCCAGTGTCCCACAGGACTCAATCCTGGGCTCACTCCTTTCAGCGTCCTCTTGAACTCACTGCCAGACTCCTGTACAGAACAAATCTTACTCTGTGCAGATAATGTTGTCATCCTGGCCTCCCACCATGATCCAATTCATCTACAAGGAAACCTCCAGTGGGCCTTCTCTGCAGTTGAAAACTGGTTCTCAAAACACAAACTGATCCTAAACCAGAAAAAACAAAGACCATGATTTTCAGCATCTCCCAAAACAAAAACAAACAGTATCACCACTCCATCAAAACCAAGCAAGGAATCACCCTTGAACAAGTCCATACCTTTAAATACCTTAGCCTCACCCTTGACTTGAATCTCACCGATGTTCCCCATATCAATAATGTTGCAAAAGTAGCAAGCGCCAGGCTGGGCCTACTTTTCTGACATAGAAACACTTAACCCTGAAACATTGTCTGTCACCATCTAGAGCTCTATTGTTAGCATTATAGACTACAGTCTCATTATCTATGGCTCTGCCACAGCCTTCTCTCTCAAACATGTTTCCACTTCCCTCAATTAAGCCTGTCAACTAGTTACAGAATCCCACCATCTCACCCATACCTGTGGCCTCTACTCCCAAACTGGATGGCTGCAACTGAACAACCGAATCAAATACCAAACCTGCATCACAGCAAAAAAAAATCATGTTGGGCAAGGCACTCCTGGAGTCTGCTCCCTCCTAAAACCAAAATCAACAACTTCAATACCAGGTGTTAAGCCCTAAATCCTGCAAATCCCCACTGCTGCACATCCCAAGGCCAAGGTCCTTGCATATAGGGCTCCTAGTTGGCTGAAGAGTCTCTCTAGTGACATCTCCGCCTCACCAATGCTAGGTGCTTTCAAAGCCAAGCTCCACCTCTCCCTAATAGACAACAACACCTGTGACTGCACTGCATAATTACATTGTTACCTACGCTGTTGCTGACCACCTCTGCTGTCTGCCTTGTCCACTCTACTAGCACTTGTCAGTCCTATGCCCTTTAAATTGCTCTTACCCCATGTCTGTCTTGACAAAGCCCTTTGGCTGCTTTACTTGCCCTACTCACATACACCCTCTCCTCCTCCCAGCCTCTTTCCCTTTCTTGCCTTCTTCATCCTAGTGTTGATTTGTACTGTCGCTGTAACAATCATTATGACCACTGAAGTAACTGATTGATATTCTGTATCGTGTAACCTATTGGATGTTAATTGTCTGTACTTACTGATGTGGAACCTTTGTAAAGAGCCTTGGCTCAAATGTATTTTGTAATCCTAGACTCAAATAAATAAATAAAATAAATAAATAAAAGACCCCACCTCATGAACAATGGCAGCAAAAGTTCCAAATCCACCAGAAAGTGATTTTGCCAAGCGACTGTAAAATCACCTTTTGGGCCAAGTTACAGTCTTCTGCCACCATAGTTCATGCAGTGGGGTCCCCAAAGTCCATGTTGAAAATATTGTGTCAAAATATGCAAAAATGGCTGAATTATGCATCAAAGTTGAACTCCTTTGAAATACACTAAACCACACTTACAGTAGTTTCTCATATTGCAGTAGGCGGCTCCAGCTAAAAAGCATGTCTTCAGTCTGGGAGTGGATCTTTGCTATATGACCTGATGAGGTGAGCTATGGTGTGTGGGGCTGTGGTGGGGGTTGCAGGATGGTGTGATGAGTGGGAGTTGGGTGGGAGTCTGATTGGCAAGGGACCATTTTCTTTTGTAGGTTTAAAAACCTTGAGGGACCATTTTTGCTTCAGATTGGGGCAGCAATGGAAGAGTGAGGACTGCCACTAGACACCAGGGAAAGATGACTAAACTATGAGGATAGTGATTGGAGGGTGGGGGTGCCACTAGACACCAGGAAAGATTATTAAACTACATGGATGGTGAGCAGAGGGTGCCACTAGTCACCACAGAAAGATCACTGAGCTACAGGGATGGCAATCAGAGGATGGGGGTGCAACTAGACACCAGGGAAGATCAATAAACAATGGGATGGTGATAAGAAGGTGTGGGGTTCCACTAGACACCACTGAAAGATGAAAAATGACAGGGATTGTGATGAAAGAGTGGGGTGCCACTAGACACCAGGAAAGATTAATTGTGGGAATGTCAATCAGAGAGTGGGGTGCCACTAGACACCAGGGCAACATTGCATGAATAGAGGGATGGCAATGGGGAGGGTGCTACTAGTCACCAGTGACATGTTCTATTTATTTATTTATGTATGTATGTATGTATGTATTAAACTCTAGGATTACAAATAACTTTGAGCAGTAACTGCTCATTTACAAAGGTTCCACATCAGAGGATGGAGGGTAAACATTCATACAAAGGTCAACAATGTTAGACAGACATTATACAAGATGAAGGCTAGGCTAAGGATTACAGTCATACTAGGAGAGACAACAACATACAGATAAATGCAGGTTTAAAGTGAAAAATAACACACGAGCAATGGAGTTAGTGAGGGTAGGCTCTACGTGGGTAGAGAAGAGACTAGGCTGGCTGAGGGGCCATTGTCTTGGGGAAGAGGGTAGTAGAGGTTGGTGCCTGATAGTAATAGGAAGGACCCACATCCAAAGTGCCTAAGGAAGAGAGGGTGGACATGGAAGGGAGGCACTGGGGAGGATGTAAGAGGAAGAAGCAGGAGCCATAATAATTGCAACCTCAAGGGAATGGCAATCAGTGATTTTGCTGAAGAAGTCACAAAAGTCCCACTGTTCTCATACAGAGAACATGGGTGAATAGCTCCTCTCGCTAAGCTGTGCAGCCTGGGTTTTGAGTTGCCCAGAAAATGTATTTCTGGCATTTGCTAGATTCAGGTGTTTGTTTTTAAAATTAAATAATGTTTTATCTATTTTGCTTTTTTTTTTTTTTTTTTTTTACTCGAGGGGAAAAAGAAGATGGTGTCCTTACAGTACACAAAATGCTTTGTGCAATGAGAAGCAGGTGGTGAGGAAACCAAAAAGGGTCCGTGACATAAAATTTTCATTTTGCACCAGAACGTTAACTCAAAAGAAACTACTGCACATGCTCAGAACAGGAAACACACAACTTTAAAGCCTTATAGCTCTGAAACTGTTTAATATTTTTTCACTAGACCTATCAAAGGCACTGCCCTAGGACATGACACATGTCCCTAAAGTTGAAGAAAATTCCATTCCATGTAGGCTGTAGGGTAGTGGAAAAAATCCCATGTTAAATATAGGAAACAAGTTAGTACCTACAGAAAATGACATGTGGATCTCAGAAACCGCACAAGCAGCCATCACAAAAACTTCCACAGATCAAGACCTTGCCTCCTAGACAACACATGCAAAATTTAAGCACATTTAGTCAAACAGTGCCAAAGATATAAATGTGCAAGAAAGGGTTTAACATTGAACACTCCACCAGTGTGTGGAGGCATACATGCACTATATGCCTGTCATCAGCCAACCCCTCTGAGTCACAGCCATTGCCCTCTACTGCATCTCCATTCAGTGGTAGTACAGTACCTAAGCAGTGTAGCATACACCCCACTCTGAAGGAGAGATGAGCTGTCATCAAATGTTCAATCCCCCACCAGTTGACTCCCAGTAAGCTGAGCTCATTCTGACACCTGGCTCACTGGCTTGATGGCAGATGTGGTGTCTGATGGCTTAGCCTTTCACACCACTAGGCAGGCTGTTGTACCAGTATATACCCCACTCCTCCCATTAATATTGCTGGCTGCAGAGCTACATGAACTCACTCCTCTTCAACATCAGACTTTTGTAGTGTACCTGTTTTAGCACTCCAGTGTTCAGCACTAAGCCTCTCCTCTCCTAC
Source organism: Neoceratodus forsteri (assembly GCA_016271365.2). Classification (NCBI taxonomy): domain Eukaryota; kingdom Metazoa; phylum Chordata; order Ceratodontiformes; family Ceratodontidae; genus Neoceratodus; species Neoceratodus forsteri. The sequence continues at coordinate 426,682,250 of CM057451.1, forward strand.
CTGGACTTACAGGCAGAGCTGTCTTTTGATTCTCCTTTCTTAAAATAAGTAAAAAAAAAGCAAAGCTGAATAATGCAAAACCCTCAGTGCCAGCTTCCTCAAACATACAGTAAATGTGAAACCATGTGGTACTTCCTGATCCAAGACCCATGTGGTCCTGCTTCCTGTCGGCATCTGACCCTGCATGCTTATGGATATTCTACCAGGTCTTGCAGATTCCCCATTCTTTCCACAATACACTGGTATGTACAGTATACTGTGCATGAAAGTTCTGCAATATACTAATAAATACAGTATACTGCATATGAAACATACTACAGTAAAACTATTAAAGAAGGGACTACATTATGTTCCACCAGTTAAATCAATAAAGGTTCCTGTTTTCAGAATGTTTTAAGGTGTTTTTGTGATTATTTTACAGAGAATGTTTCTACACAAGTCATAAGGGCAATAAGGCACTTCAGCGATATGTGATTGTGGTCAATAATCACACTTCTCTCATGTGTTTAAGGCTAGCACCTCATGCCTAACAACACCCTTGAGACATGTGATTATTGACCCATAATCACACATCCTGTTGCATTATTGCATGATACTTATCACCCCTCACAAGTAGCCTCTCACCATGACTGTACACACACTGTAGCATCAGACATCAAACATGCACCAATATCATTGTAAAGTAATAACACCCATTGCAGCAGAGGTCCAGTTTGGAAGTCATTGATATGAAATGAAGAGATCAGAGGTTCAAATCCCTTCCCTATATCTGGTTGACTGTGAACCTTGAGAAAGTATCATGCCCTCGGGCCATTACCTGGCTTCAGGCTTTAAAAATTAGTCTGCACTGGGTCCTATTACATCCAAACCATGAAGACAAACAGTAAACACTTCCCACACACCAACCCTTCAAGCATATATACAAACCCATTAGCCAATTACAATATTATCATGGCTAGGACACACAATTGCACTCATCAGGAGCTACTGTACTACATAAATAAAAGCAGTTCATCTTTGCACAGTCAAAGAAAAGATGAACAACAGTGGAGTATGTATTCATAATGATACATTAGTGGATGGGTGACAATGCTATTATAACCCATCCGCTACTATATCATCATGGATACATACTGAACCCCATCTCAACACATCACCTAACAACTGTTTTATATTTCAAAGAAAAAAAAGTAGAAAGAAACCTAGGATAGCAAATCTATATATGCACACGAACCTATTTGTGTGTAAAGAGAAGACATGCTAATAAGGAACAACAAAAGTTGGCCCACCAGGGAGGGTGTGTGTGTGTGTGGGGGATTTGAATGCTAACTCTGGTTAACTGTAAATACCGCTAGTACTTAACAACTGGTAAGAAAAACAAGCATGTGTTAATGCTGAATGTTTGCTTGCTGGCATTAGCAGTGGAAGTGCAGAAGTAGACAGATGCAGTATAGGAATAGCATTCAAGTATTGAACTGGCGTAACTCCACCCTCACTCTGCAGAGATAGACAGGCATTGGGGTGCTTCTTTGGGTCATCGCCCATGATGGTCATGACATTTCACCTCACCCTACCCTTCAGACACTGTCAAGTGTGAGGAATAGTGCATTAAGTGTTTGGGCTTTACATTCACCTCATTCCATAGGAAATACACTGAAATGGGTGCAGTATGGAGAACAAGGTGAACTCTGGGGACAAGGTCCAAGGTGCACCTCCGATGCCTGTCACTGGCTTCAGGGTGGGGGTGGGGTGGAATGGCATGAGCATTACTGTCGACAATCCCAAGTCATACCCGCGCCTGTCAGTCCCTCCAGGGTAGGGTGTTATGGTGAAAACCCTAATGCCCTGGGCGTTTCTTGGTATTTTTACTCCAAGTTTTCCACATGGACTTTTGTGACCTCACCACATGAACAGTGACACTATCAGTTCATTAAGGGAAAGGTAATTTTGCACAGTGACTGTGCCATTTGGTACCACAGGTGCAAAAACACATTTCAAACAGGATGTGAAAAGTGACAGGTGTACTGTTCATGAGGAGGTGTAAAAAATGGCATTGTTGCAAATCTGGAGTGAAAATATACAAAAACTGGTGAAGTCACAAGCGTGTGTAGAAACTGCACAATGTACGCCTGTAATGTAATTAGTTTGGGGATTTTTAGAGCAGATTTTCAACATAGGCATTTTGGGACCTAGCTCGCGAACAGTGTTACTGTGATTTTCGTAATCTGCCATGAACACTAATTTCCCACAGCGACCGGCTATTGTTCTGTGCCAAGTGTGAAAACACATTTTGGCCAGGGTGTGAAAACTGATAGTTGTACTGCACATAAGGAGGTGTGGAAAGATGCCAGTGTTGAAAATCTGGACTGAAAATATTACAAATTCATGAACTTACTAGGATGAGTGGAAACTGCATGCTTGTAACACAGTCATTTTATGGACTTTTGTCACCAAATTTTCGACATAGTCATTTTAAGACCTCTTATAAACAGTGTCACTGTGATTTTCTTCATCTGTCCTGAACATTGATTTCACACACTGACTGCACCATTGTGTGCTACCTTTGAAAACACATTTGGGTGAGATGTGAAAATGGCAGTTATACTGCTCATAAGGAGGTGTGGTAAAATGGCAATGTTGAAAATCTGGGTGAAAATATTCAAAATTCATAAAGTTACAGGTAATGCGTGGGAACTGCATAACACATCTTATAAAACAGTCATTTTGGAATTTTTCACCAAATTTTCAACATATAGGATTTTGGGGCCTACCTCATGTACTGTGACACTGTTGTTTCATTACTCAGTCCCAAAGGTGGTTCTGTGTAGTGACCATGGAATCACCTTTCGTGACTGAATAACAAAATAACAAGTGACTGAGTTCATGAGGTGGGAGCCAAGAACCCCACGTTGAAAATTTGATGAAATAATTCCCCAAATGGCCAAGAAATGCACCAAAGTAAAAAAAAACATTTATGCTATATACAGTTTACTGGCATTTCTTCATTTAATGACCGACTTTGAAGAGTGCAGATGTGTTCCCAGTCCCACAGGAAGATCGTTACACTGGGCTCTGGCAGTAAGTATGGGGTCAGGGGTGTGGGAGGTGGCTGCACAGAGAGTGGGCATGGGTTGGGGAGGGGCAAGGCAGTCAATGAGGGGCCATTTGTTTTTACAGTTTTTTTCATGAAGCGATGCAGGACTTTTGCCCCACTACAGTAAGTTTTCAGCATGGCAGCTGGAGGTTTTTGTGTGGGCAGTGGAGCAGATGGGGACTGGGCACCCCATTGGCCATACAGACTTTTGCCATGCTTGGGTGGGCGCCAGTGTGGCACCAGAGACTCTGTTTGGGGGCAGTAAACCCAGCGAGAGTTGGGCACCCTCTGCCATATGGTGTATGGGGAGGGCGCGCATAGGCATGCTAGGGTGGGCTCCCAGCCTGCTACTTGGTTGTTGTGCTGGGAGGAGTAGAAAAAACAGGCTGTCTATGACAGCTAGTTCACATGCAGTGCTGATGTAGGCCCTTTGCATACTGCGATGGCAGTATGCAAATTTTCTCAAGTTACCACACTGATTTTGGTGGTCTTTGGCTTTCAGCTGTATGCCACTGTGATCTCGAACTGCTGTCACAGACAGCTCTGACATTTATTGGTGCAGTGAGGCCACGCCTGCAAGAAGGAGTGAGTCATTGGAAGAGGGTGGAACACCTAAAAATTCATATGGTGGCACTATGTTTCTTGCACATCGTGCAAGCAAGCATAAAAGCAGTTGTCACTTGATTCATATACTGTCTGAAAAATGATTTATTTGGCAGTCCAGACCCAGGAATGCAAGAAATGTACTCCCACCCTACCCTCCACCTATCTGTTTAAAGCCAAGGTAGTGTGATTAACTGGTCTCTTAAAAAGATAAAAGCTGTCATCCAGCAGAATTCAAACATTGACAAACAATGCTTAGTGCAAAGGGCTGGAAAATAAACACTTATGGCAAGAAGGCAGAAAGCAGAGCAAATGCATCTACAGACAGCAAAGTCACAGAAACACATAACTGTAAAATTAGTTATTCGAAAGCTCAGAGAAAGGTGAGGGGTTATCTAAGGTTTTATACAAAGTGATGCTTGCCATAAAGAAGTTTTAAACTAACAAGACAGGTACTCCTAAGGGAGGGGCTCATATGTCATCTGCAGAGATGAGAGGTCTATACTGGCGCGATGGTCTGCATCTGTCGCGAAGGAGACAAGTTCCTAAGTGACAGGTTTAAATGCTTCCTTGGCAAGCTTTTAAACAAGCAAAGGGAGGTGCTGATAAGAGCAGGAAATTCAAGCCTGCCCCACAAAACATGGAAGGTAGTAAGGTAAACACTGAGGTACAGAGCTCAACAGAGGGCAGAACAGGGTCAATGAAAAATAGACAAGGCAATAAGAGCAGGGATGGGGAAAAAGGATAAAGCCAACATTAAATGGAGGCAATGAGTACCAATGCCCTTAGTCTAGAAACAAGCTTCCTGAGCTAGTAGCCCTGATGGAAGATGAAAAATTGGATATTGTGGCAGTCACGGAAACATGGTACACAGAGAACCATGACTGGTAGGTCAACATACAAGGGTACACAGTCTACAGAAGGGACAGGGAGGTAAAAGAGAGTGGAGTAGCTCTATATGTAAGGAAGGAATCAAAGCTACAGAACTAAAAAGTAAAGGGGAGGACAAGAGGCACTCTGGGTCACCTTGGAGACAGGGAATGCATCACAATCTGCACAGGGTTATATACAGACCCCATCTCAAGGGAGGAAGCGGACAAGAAAATGATAGAGGACATTCTCAAAATGGCTGAAAAAGGAGAATACTGTTGATGGGGCACCTGAATATGCCAGATGTTAACTGGATGACATGTACTGCAGCCACATCCAAGAGCAGGGTTATTCTCAATGCCCTGCAGGCAGGACTTAGACAGATAGTGTTGTAACCCACTCAGGAGGGAGCAATACTAGACCTGGTACTCTCAAATGGAGAGAGGATCACAAATTTAGAGTCAGTAGACATCTGGGAACAAGTGACCACTGCACAGTGTGCTTCACAATAAGCACAACCATTGAGACAAGCCATACAAAACAAGGATACTGGACTTTAGAAGGGCTGACTTTTGCAAAATGGGTGAATACCTGGGAATGCACTAGCAAATGGCCAAAAAGGAGTGGTGGAAGAACAATGGAAAAAACAAAACTGCTATCATAGAGGCAACAAGTCTTTGTGTGAAACAAATAAAGAAAACAAAGCAGAGTAAAAAAACACTATGGTTCTCAAAGAAGATGGCAGGAAGGTTAAGGAGAAAAGGCTGCATTCAAAAGTATAAGGAATCACAGAAGGAGCATGACAGGGAACTGTATCAATTAAAGCAGAAAGAAGTGGGAAGGCAGTCAGAATAGCAAAGGCCCAAACCAAGGAAAAATATCCAACTTGGTTAAGAAGGGGATAAAACCTTTATAGGTACATTAGGGAGCATAGAAAGGTTAAAGGAGGAATAGTGAAGATTAATAAAGGAGAGGAAGGTGGGCAGAAGGAGACAGTGAAAAGGCAGAGATACTGAATGAATACTTTTGCTCAGTATTCACAAAGAAGATGAGGACAATAGAAGCATTCTGGGAAGGGGTTGACACCAGTCCATTTACAGAAGAAAGAGTCCTGAAAGAACTCCTAAAACTCAAGGTGGACAAAGCAATGGGGTCTGATGGGATTCACCAGAATCCTAAAAGAACTAAGGAGGACCTAGTGACACCACTGACCACACTTTTAACAAATCATGGGAGGATGGGGTGGTACCTGAGGACTGGAGGAGCAGATGTGATTCCACTTCACAAAAGTGGGAGCAAGGCAGAAGCAGGAAACTACAGACCTGTAAGTTTGACCTCAGTGGTGAGAAAATGATGGAATCACTTGAAAGAAAAATATTGAGTACCTAGAGGCCAGCGGGGCTGGGACCCAAAGCAGCATGGATTAACAGCAGGAAGGTCATGTCAGACAAATCTAATTGATTTCTTTGACTGGGTGACCAAAGTAATAGACCAGAGAGGGCTGTGGATATGGCCTACCTAGACATTAGCAAGGCATTTGACACAGTCCCACACAAATGACTAATAATCAAGTTAGCCAGCCTGGGAGTGGGTCCCAGGGTGGTAGCCTAGGTAACAAACTGGCTACACAACAGGACACAGAAGGTAATAGTGAATGGAACACATTCCAAAGAAAGTTGGGTTAATAGTGGAGTACCACAAGGCTTAGTTCTGGGTCCAGTCCTCTTTAACATCTTTATAGGTGACATTGCAGAGGGTCTGGAGAAAGGTATGCCTCTTTGCAGATGACCCAAAGATCTGTAAAGAGTTGATACACAAGGGGAGTAGAAAGGATGAGAAGGACTTTGCAAGGTTGGAGGAATGGTCAGACATATGGCAACTTAGATTCAATGCAAATAAGTGCAAGTAATGCACCTGGAAACAAAAACCCAGGAGAAGAGTGCACAATAGCAGGGAGAGTACTAACAACAACAAAAATGGAAAGGGACTTGGGGTAGTCATATCAGATGACCTAAAGGTGAGTAAGCAATGTGAGAAGTCAGTAAGGAGAGCCAGGGAAACTGGGATGCATAGGAAGGGCATCACAAATGGAAAAGGGAAGTGTTTATCCTCTGTACAGACAGTTGGAAAGACCCCATCTGGAATACTGTGTGCAGTTTTGGAGACCCCATCTACGCAAGGACATAGACAGGATGGAAGCAGTCCAGAGGAGGGCAACTAAAATGGTGCAGGGTCTGCATCAGAAACCATATGAAGAGAGACTGAAAGAGCTTAATATGTATACCCTTGATGAAAGGAGGACGGGGACATGATAGAAACTTTTAAGTACCTCAAGGGAATCAACAAAGTCCAGGAGGTAGCATCTTTCAGAAAAGAGATGTGTAAGAACAAGGGGCACAATTTAAAATAGAGTGGGGACGGCTCAGGGGTAATGTGAGGACATTTTTTTTTCATGGAGAGAGTGGTGGATGCATGGAACCTCCTTCCTGGGAGGTTGTTGGGTCCTAAAACAGTGGGGAATTCAAACATTCATGGGACAGACATAAGGCAATTGTAGTGGAGGTTGCAGGAAGTAGTCTGTTGGTTAACTAGAATCTGCAGCTTATCCAATAGGAAGGAAATGGGCAGACTGTGCACCAAGTGGTCCTGTCTGCTGTCAAAGTCTATGTTTCTATGTTTATGGGACAGGTGAGGAATGTATGACTGATCCCTGCTTCTTTTCTTATCCATCCAGGAATCCTGGGTACAGGGTAATAAAAGGGCAGGCATGGCAACTACCCTCAGAACAAAATGGAACTAGCATTTCTCAACTGGAATAATGTAAAATCTGACTGGAGATATACTACTGACCTTCTGCAAAGGATGTATAATTATTTATGCTAGCTGTCATTCTGAATCATATATTAAAAAGATGAAGATTCCTGCAAAATAAAAGAAAACTTGGAGCATATGTTGTATTTTGATATTAGGAGACTCAATCACAAGCAAAACAGTTTATCAGTGCTAGTACCTCCTGTAAATGGATCACATTCTGAAATTAGCACATGAAACAGTTATGACCAGTTCAGCAGAGACTGACTGATCGGCCCGATTTCTCATGTCTCAGACTTGTCTGAGTTTAGCATGCAAACTTCAGCCATTGATGGCCCTACTGTGGCTTGTAGGCTTCCTCCACCCCCCTGGTACTATGCCATTCATGCCTGTGCCTTTGTCTGTGGACCTTCACAATCCTTCCTCACTCCCTGGTGCTTTGAGCCCCTCATCTTGTTGATGTGGAGCTGCAGCCTGCACTTCACATCCAGGATGAGTTGCTGTAGTCCAGTATGAAGTTCAGCTTGTCACAGCCAGTGGAACAGCTCCTCTGCTGCCGATGATATAGTCTAGCCCTGCAAAGTTGCACTGGTTCAGACAAAATCAAATGGTGTGCTGCCTGAGATCAAGCACATGCACACATCCAGATGATAGACAGAGGTGTGCAGAAGTCCAGAAATTTACTCCATGAATTAATTTGCACATTTCACTGCAAGATTATCAGAGATTTTGTAAAATTCGCACCCGCAAATTTCACAGATTTTGCTGCAGAGTGCGAAATTTCAGCCACAAATTTCTGTACTCCTTTGAAATTTACGTTAGAAAAAGCAAATTTTGCCTAAATGTTTGTGCAAATCATGTGAATAAAAGTTTCGAGTGTTCTGAAAACTCCATGAATTCTGTGAAGCGCAGATTTTCAATAATTCACGTGGAACTTTGTGGTCGAAATTTAACTTGCAACACCTGTAATGGTGGATACCAGCATATTATTAAAGCATATTAATATGTGAACCCCTCATGGGGGGTCTGTTTAGGTTGTGATGTTTCCAAAAGGTTGTTGTACTATCATTCCATTTCTACTGAAGCTGCCGATCGAGAGGCAAGGTCAAGTATCAGAGACAAGGTAAACTGGGACTACAAGGTAACATAATTACATGGTTGGTTGGTTGGTTTAAAAGGAGCATTGCAGTGCCTGCAGAGACTCCTTCTGCTCCTTGTTACCAATCTAAAAATACATTCTCATTCTGAATCCTGCAGACTATGGCAGTCAAAACAGGATGGGTTCTGTCCAGTCTGTAAATTGTCTGACTCCTTCCTCATTTCTGTTTTCAAAACTACTTCTGTTTACAAGTTTTTTGCTTTTTTTTTGACATGTCTATTGATTTGAAGTTGGTTTAAAGTTTACATTTGTGGTCATTGCTGCTTTCCTGTAGTACTTGGTGCTACACAGATTTGTGTGTATCATTTTATTTGTATCTTGCATGCTTATCTTTCTATCTGTGCCTCAAAGTTTGAGATTGTTTTACTATATTTTGTTGGGCTTACTTTTCTGTTATTGATTTATATTTTGGCTTGTGCTTTATGTGTTTATGCTTGTAAATTTTAATATACTATGTTTTCTTTTGCTTGTCGTTTTCACTCTGAACTTTTTGTTCAGTCATTTTTCCTGTTTTGTTTATATTCATTTCTTAGTTATATTTTACTTTTGGTTGGATTGTATATTTTGGTTTGCACTTTACTTTTCTGGGTTCCATTACTTTTGGGACTTACAATTTCTTTTTGTTTCTGATACCTTTTTTTATTGTGCTTTAGTTCCATTATTGTTTTATTTTTTTGGGGTGCACTTTGCATTTCTGTTGTGTTCTTTTTAATTTGTGCTTTATCTTTTAGTTATGTACCTATTTTTAATTGAAGGTTACTTTTTGTTCCATTAATATTTGGGGTTTGCAGTTTACTTTCTTGGGCTGCATACATTTGTTTGTTTTGTTCCATTGCTTTTGGGGTCATGCTTCAAGATTTGTTGTGTAAACATTTTGTTTTGTGATTCACTGAGTTTTATAGGGTTGTATTTTACCCCTTTTTTGTTCGTTAATTTTTCCATTTAGTTTTGGTTTCGCTTGTTCTATAATTTGTGTTTTGTTTTCATTTGTGTTTAGTTCTTTTGTTTGTTTGTGTTTTGCACTTCGGACCACTGTACATTACAGATTAAAATGGGAGGCATTATAAAACTACATGTTTTCTACTATGAGTTGTGGCTGAAGTGGAAGGGGTGAATTTAAAGAAAAACAGATTGAACAATTCTGATGTGTAAAGTCAAGGTTAGAATTTAATTTACTTTACAAACATGGTTGCAACATATTTTTTAATTGACCCAGATACTTTAATACCTGAATGTACTGTGTCCTGGCTGTCTGAATAAGTGTGAAGACAGGGTTTCTTTCTTAAAACCCATGGCAGGAATGGTAAGATGCAGGAAAATCCCTACATCTTATAAAAATAATACACATACTACAATAAACAGTTTATCCCACCACAACTAGTCAGTCTCAGTTTATGAAAACATAGACCTTTTATTTTTGTTTTTAATATAATTATAATTGTGAAAATGTCTGAAGTCTGTTTAAAGCTCGCATTATAATGTTTTTTGTATTTGTTTTGAAGGTTCATACAAAGGTGAACCCAAAGGAATTGCTGCAAAAGGTACAAGAAAAACAGTGACCCACAACAAGGTGATAGTGAACAACACCAAAAGCAACAAATGTCACCAGCTGTTTATACTGAACCATGTGCAACCTCGTATCATAATGTTGCATGCTATGTATAAACAACACTTTGGTCCACTTATTTAGGAGGACCATAAAACAGTGTGCACGCCATGAAATTCAGGATGACCGCCAAAACAGTGCACATGGTCTAAAATCCACAGTGCTCCTATCAAGTACCCTTATTCCCATGATCATTTTCTGAGGCCCTTGTTACAGCACCCTTTTGATGGTATACCTGTTTTGAGAATCTAAGGAAGCCCTGTATGCAAGAGATGAAACTGTGAGAATCCTGACCACTGCAGCACAGTCTTGGCTGTATGCTGCTAATAAAATTCTTTTGAACTAAGCAGTGTTCTTGCATCTGTTTGGTGGGGTGAGTGCCTCACTCTTTAATTTCAATAGTTACACTTTTGTGAATGGCATCACCATCTCAGTGCTTGCCTTGATTTTGCAAGATATACCTCTTTTGAAATAGTCTTATATTATAATATTATTGGTTATGCTGGAGGGCATCTTATGGCTAGAAAGTGTCACTTCATGCATTCTTAGGATGTGAGAACTGCCAACCAAGGTGAGTAGTTCTGACATCTTAAGATACAGAGGTGACACTCTTATAGTCATAAGGCCCCTAGCATAACAGTAAAGATATAATTGATCAGTGAAAAGCTGGCAATATTTTAAACTCAGTAAGAAAGTTTTATTGCCTGGTGTAAGTGTGTGTAGCAGTATTTCTTGCTTGTAGCATTGTTCCTCATGGGGATGCCTCTATACTGTAGGTTAGGTATGTGTGCAGCTCTGTGTGCTTCACAAGTGTGATACATTTAGCCTGCTTTCTTATTGGCTTTCTGATGATGCAGACTTCATTGGTTTCTAGTGTCTAACTTGAACACTCTTTCCTCAGGTGTACATTTTTCTTTTTATATTCTCTACATGTTGTCATCTCTGGGAGTTGGTGGGGAGGATTGAGACACTCCTTATCATAAATATTTGTGCTTTGTTTTCTGGTATAGTTAAAATAAACTGCAGCTATTGTATGTTTCATGTTTGGGGTGGGCCTGGTGACAGAACCACTAGCATGCCTGTTACTTTTGTGCAACAGGAATTGGGAATGCATTCTCTTTGAACATTGTCACAGCAACAGAATGTGATGTTTGGATGGACTTTCCATTCACTGCTGCTGAGGCGTGAGCTGCAGAATGGCTGATAGATGCATGTGAAGTCTTCTTAAGGATATAAGAGATTTACATAATCTATCAGCAACTAAAATGATCAGCTGCTCACATACTATTGATCCAACATTTTCTTATTTAGGATCCATTATAATGCTGACTTTTATCAACCAAACATTCAAATTATTTTTGAGTTCTGGAATATAGTGGCATCAGTTGACTGGAAGCTACAGTGACATGTATCTTGCAGGCCTTCTGCTTCACAATGATAATGGGTGCAGGACCTAATCAGCAGTTATGATTTGAATACTGGGCAGTAGTGCTGGGCAGAATTTTCAAATTCAGTGGAACAAAATTTGGCAGAATTTGTGGAATTCTGCTGAATTTCACCATAAATGGAATGTTGGAATTCCACAGCAGAAAATGGTTGCAGAATGATCTTCCACATAAAAAAATGCTGTTCCATTGAATATTATTCCACATATCTGTTTTTTCAGCGGAAATGCTTATGGAATGATTTTCCACAGAAAATTGCTCTTACAGAAAATTATTCCATGGATCACAGCAGGCAGAATTCTGCAGAAGACCCAGTGAAATTCTAGCAAAAATTCTGGAAGCAGAATGGTCATCCCATGCTAAATTCACTGGCAGAATTCCCCATTCTGCACAGTGCCACTGGGCAGGAAAAAGGCAATATTTACAATAAACCCTAAATAAGGAAAATATAAGACAATTTCAAAATCAACATACAAAACAATACACTGGGGATTGTAAACAGTCATCATACAAATTCCCAAATTTTGAATTAAATAAAAAAATGCTAAATATAATTTTTATGTAGCATATGCAGACTGTGAGGAATAGAATAATGCTTAAGGATGAACTGTATATACCAGTGAGCAGAAAGATTATCAGGGAGACTAAAGCAAAGGCAGAATTAAGATTAGCAGAAAGAGTAAAGAAAACTGCCAAATCTTTCTTTAGGTACATAAGTACAAAAAGGAAGAGAAGTGATGGTGTAGAACTGATATTATAAGAAGGGTCTCAGAAATGCTGCAATCTGATTGACTGTTAGGATTCTGACAGCCTTACATTAATACATGTTATACTGTCATGTGCAGCCTGATTACCATGGCACTTGGATTCTTCCTGTCAGCATTCTGTCCTCTAGCACTGCTGAATGACTGGAATGCTGCATTCTGATTTTGAACCAGCATTCTGAAACTGTTGGTGGAAGAACTATTTTATTACAAATCTCCCTCTAAATGAAGAAAACATTCAAAAGTATACTTTTAACACTTTCTTTTGGAATAATTTTTATAATAGCAATAAGGCACTCCCAGAGTTAGATTAACAGTCAATCACCCCTAGAGACAATATGGCACTCCGGCTGCACCTTGTGCCATTACACCCCTGGGGGTGATTAACTGAACTGTTAATCTAACCCTGGTCATACTTTATTGCTTAAAAAGAACAAAGGGGTTAATATTGTTGATAAAGAGAAGGCAAGCAAACTAAATGTATATTTCTGCTCCATGTTTGGAGCTGAGACAGCAAACCCACTCCCTGACAATAGGAGGAAATTCTTGGGTGATACATGGGACAAGTTTGTGATGAGAAGCTTTACAAAGGAATGTGTACTAAACCACCACACTCAGAGTCAAAGGAAAACCAGCTCTAATTTCGGGCAATAATTGCACCTTGAAATATGGAAATTGTTCCAGATGATTGCATTTATTTGTATAAACACAAAAATAGCATCCCATGAACAGTGAGATTAAAGGACCACTCTCCCAGACACCCCAGTGCTTCGCTCAGTAGAGTTTCCTCGGGGAGCTCATCTGAGTTTTAACACTGTTAATATACATTTCAAAGGTGAATGTCAACTAATTATAATGTCTTAGGTTGGGAACCCATCATTTCCTTTTATTTTACATTGCAACAATCATTCCTTTCTGTTAACAGTGTTTAGATAAAGGATAACACAACAAAATAATATTATTGCTTCTTATCAATTCTAACAAAATAATAAAAATGCAGAAAAATTAAAATGACATTAGAAAACAGCTAATGTCATTAAGACTATACCATACATGAGAAATAAATGAAAACTGGATAACACATCAATCAGATCAGCAATATGATTCATAGTCCTCAGAATTAAATATGGCAAGCTTAGTTTCATAATAGAAAGAGTTGGAAGAGACAAAGGCATGACAAGAGTTGGCAGCTCTAACTTCATGGCATGCAGCAGCAGGAATTCCTGCACTCCACCATCTCTAGATGACTGAAAGACAAATACAGAGTTAATAACTCTGTGGTTACCTCCACATTCAAAATTCAAAATAATTTTATGTCTGGTCATAAATAATACGGGGAGAGGATGTAAGCAAGAACAAGGTGAGGAATTAAAGAAAAGTGAGAAAGGCATGGATAGAAGATATAAACAAGTATGAATGTATAAAACAATTAGAAACAGTAAATGAGAGGATTAAGGAGGTGACAGATAAAAGGTACAGAAAAGTAAAGTAAAATAAGTAAGTTCTTTACAGTTCAACCATTCAGAAATCCCTCAGTTCCTCACTAGTTCCATCCACATATACAAAATATCATGAATAAGCACAGCCAGACCACAGTGTTTTTGGTTTGGGTTAACAACCTCACTGTAGATAAAATCCTCCTCCTAAGTGATTAATTTGACTACAGGGATGTTCAGTGACACTCAAATCTGGATTTTAGAAAGGTGCTTTCATTTGTGCCTACTTTCTTGGAGGTGTCTAGTTACCTTCCTCTGAATGGGTGCAAAACCTGGGGTGGTCCTTGACAACGGGCTGACACTGCATTTTGCAGGTGCCAGCAGTCGTCAAGTCCTCATTTACCATCTCAGGAACATCGCCAGGATTAAGCACCTTGTTCCATCCGTCAACCTTCCAATGCTGATCCATGCCTTTGTGACCTTGCACCTTGACTACTGCAACAGCCTGTGCCTAGGGCTACTGGAGGTTGATATCCGCTGCTTGTAGCTAGTGCAGAAAGCTGCAGCATGGATGCTGATGGGGACTCCTCATTCGAGTCACATCACACTGGTCCTGCACGAACTGCACTGGCTGCAGATTCAGTGTCAGATCACCTTCAAGGTCAGGTTTCCGACCTTAAGGCCCTGCATGGAGTGGGCCCAGGCTATCTGCAAGAGCTCCTGTTGCCTTACTGCCCTGGATGATCCTCCACTCAGCTGATGAGGGGTTGTTAGAGATTCCTAGGAACATCTTAAAACATCAGGGCCTGTGCTTTTATGTATGTGGCTCCAACCCTATGGAATTCTCTACCTCATTAGATACGTGAGTGCACAACTGTAGAGAGTTTAAGAAGGCCTTGAAGACCCATCTGTGACATATTGCCTACCTAGACTAATCATTTTTAGATATTTGTTGTTTGACTAACATGCCATATGTAATTGTATGTTTTTTTTGGGAGGTATTTCCATTTCCCCTACTGCCCAGTGGAGCCACCATCAGGAGACACCCAGAACCTCCTCCCTGCTGCCAGCTCACGTTACTGTTACACTTACCATTCCCACTTGCGTTTCCCGACCCGTTTGCGTTACCGTTCCCATGGACGCTACCGTGTCACGTTACCCTTTGTGTTCTCATTTGCATAAGCACTTGTATTCGCGTTTCCATTTCTGTTTACTTTGCCATTATTTCTGCTGTTAATGTTACCATTTGCATTTCCAATTGCTGTACCATCACCGTGCACGTCACGGTTTGTGTTTCATAAGCGCTTGATTGCATTTGCATTTCTGTTTTCTTTAGAGTTATTATTTACTGTTACGTTACCATTAGCATTTACAATTGTGGTACCATCACCATGCACATTCGGTTTCTGCGTTTCCGTGTCTGCGCTTGGATTTGTGTTTCGTTTCTGTTTCCTTTAGGCGTTATTGTTGCTGTTACCATTACCATGTGTGTTTACAATTGCAATACTGTGACTGTACATAACAGTTTGCGTTTCTGTATGTGCTTGTTTCACATTTCCACTTCTGTTTCCTTTGGCATTATTTTACTTGTTATTATTGCCATTTGCATTTCCAATTGCGGTACCATGACTATCGCACCAACAGTTTGCGTTCCATACGGCTTGTATTCACCTTTCGTTTCTGTTCCTTTGGTATTATTGTTGCTGTAACACTTAACATTTGCATTTACAGCAGTACCATGACCGTGCATGTTACCAGTTGTGTTTATGCACATGCTTGCATCTCCATTTGCATCACTGTTCGCTTTGCCATCACTTTGCACTTGCATTTCTATTAACTTTACATTACCTTTGGCGTTTGCGTCACCATATGCGTAACCGTTAGTGCTTGTGTTTGCAATGCAATTACCATTACTATGTCACTACACATCACGTGGTGGGGCGTGGGGCCGAAGGGTCCACGTTCCACCACCACATTCTATTCACTATTTATAGTCCTCATACTCAAAGAAAATTCATGGCAAAAACTCTGTTTAATCATTAGTTAGGGTTGTTCCACAGTGACAAAAGCAAGGGAATTTGGTGTTGGGGTTGAAAGCCCCTTGCACCCCCAGCCTGCCACCCCAACCTGCAGTGTGGTGTGTGTTGGGCTCTTGGTCCCAACTCACCTCATTCTCCTATACCTCTTGTTTACACATGTGATGGGGTGGAGTTAGGCCGATGGCCCAATGCACACCCCAATGCCAGTTAGAGGGAAGGCTGGGGTGCAAGGGGGTTTCAACCCTAACACTGAATTTCCTTGCTTTTGTCACAGTGGAACAACCCAACAGATGCAGTAAATGAAGTTTTTTGTCATGAATATACATATATATATATATATATATATATAATAGTAGCACGGTAGTGCTACCATGAATTAAGGTTGAGTAGCACTTTTAAGGTTAAAGGGTGAAATTGTGCACTTAATAACTTTGCCACCATTCAACAGATTTGCCTAAAATTTGGTATGCATGATTGGGAATGGTAGATCTTGGGATCTGCCAACATTCACACCAGTTGGATATACGGCTGTGGAGTTATAAGCGACATCGAAAAGCACAATTATGTTTTTATGAATTCTTTGCTCGTGCCTATAGGTCACATGGTTTGTGTGACCAGTCCAACAACTTCAGGGAATGTGTGACCGGGGTCCCCAATGTGCCTTTTGAAGATTTCATGAAAAAATATTAAAAGGTTCAAAAGTTATTCAAAACAAGTTCCCATTATAAGTCAATGGGAAAAGTTAAGAAAAGTTCGACAATGTCGTAAATGCAGTTTTAGTGTCACAAATGACCCCAGTACTGTCGTGGAGTCAGACATTTTTTTTCAGTTAGTGATCACAGAAATGCTTGGCATTTAAATTTGGAACTCTCTAGGACACAATTCTTTTTGTGTTCATAGTCAGACCCTGAGGATGTTAGCTATGTTTTTATTTTGGGTTAAACACCCAAGAAATGTGTTTTTCAAATTTCTGAAAAGTAGTGTTGCAAAATAGTGTCACGCTCATGACACTTTTGCAAAATTTGAGAAAGGTGTCACAAATTGCAACGCTATTTTTCCAGACTATGGCCAAAATGACAAGAGTATTTTGCCACCCAGCTGCAGAAGAACAGTTTGGTCTTTTGAGCTGAAATTTGGAGGAAGGCAGCCAGCACATCACAGATGTGACTTTTGGTGGTTTGGTGACAAAATATTGCATGGCTGCCAAGTTACGGTACTCTGAAGTTGGCATTTTTCTCATAGACTAACATGGTGACATATGCCGCGCGTTTCAGGGCTTGTATCTCAAAATGATGCAAGATACAGATTTTTGTTGTGAGTTGCATAGCCCAGTGGGCTATGTAACACCAAAAACCTAGCCAGGTAAATCATGATTTCTGTGAAATTTAAATTTTTTTTCCGTCATGCGTTTGCTAAGGTATTAGCAATTAAGTACTTCAATGCTTGTTTTAAGCTTCGTTTGCCAATTACAATGCATACATTCCTTGTACACACTGTGTTTCTCTATGCACCCGTTCAGCAAAACAGGGTGTACTTCCATTACTGTTACTGTTACTGTTTCTGCTTGAGTTTATGTCCCGTTTGTGTTACCGCTCCTGTAAGCCACCGTGTGCATTGCCCTTTCGTTGTAATTTAAGCTTGCATTTTCTTTACTATTACCATTTGTGTTACCACTACTGTTTCTGTTTGCATTTTGGTTTGCATCACCGTGCGCTTGCCATTTGCGTTTCCTGCAAACCTTTCATTTGCATTCCATTTCTCTTTTGTTTTGTGTCTTTCTTGCTGTTACTGTTACCATTTGCATTTGCGTTACTGTGCCCATGCACATTATGGTTTCGTTTCCATATGTGCTTGCGTTTCCTTTTGTTTTCTGTTTCCTTTGCTGTTATTGTTGCTGTTACCATTACCATTTGTGTTTACAATTGCAGTACTGTGTCAGTGCGTGTTTGGTTTGTGTTTCCATATGCACTTCTGTTCCTGTTTCCTTTTCTGTTTCCTTTGGCATTATCCTTCATGTTAACTTTACCATTTGCATTTACAACTGTGGTACCGTGCCCGTGCACATTACAGTTGTGTTTACGATGCACTTGCATTCGCGTTTCCGTTCTGTTCACTTTCACATTCTTGTTGCTGTAGCACTTAACATTTGTGTTTACAATATTGTTATCATCGCTGTGCATGTTACCAGTTGCATTTTTGTGCATTGTGTGTCCCTTTGCATCACTGCTCGCTCTGCCATCACTTTATGCTTGCGTTTCTATTAAAGTTTTCTTTACCATTAACGTTTGCTTTACCATGTGCATAACTGTTCCTGCTTGCATTTGCATTGCAGTTCCTGTTACTATGTAACAAGACATCACATGGTGGGAGCATGGGGCCCAAAGGGCCTCACACTCCCCACTGAGTTCCATTCACTATTTATCATCCTCTTTCTCAAAAGAAGGAAATTAGAGGCCAAAAAACTCCATGTAATGCATCAGTTAGGGTTGTTTCACATCAACAAAAGTGAGAAATTCACTGTTAGGGTTAAAGCCCCTTGGACCCTCCAGCCCACCTCAAAAGCATCGGGTGTGCATTGAGGTCATCGGTCCTAACTCTCACCCCATTCTCCTATACCTCTGCTTTTTACACATGTGATGGGGTAGCATTTAGGGCTGATGACCCCAATGCACACCTGGATGCCAGTTGGGGTGGGTTAGGGGTCCAAGGGGCTTTCAACCCTAACAGCGAATTTCCTTGCTTTTGTCACTGTGGAACAACCCTAACTCATACATTAAACAGAGTTTTTGCCTATAATATATATATATATACACACACACATATAGATAGATAGATGGATAGATAGATAGATAGATAGATAGATAGATAGATAGATAGATACTCATTTCAAAAACTTTGTTAATACATCAGTTAGGGTTACAGCAACAAAGAAGGAAATGAGGCATTAGGGTTACAAACCTAACACCCCTCACCAAACCCTATGACTCTACCCCATCTTCCACAGACCAACAGGCATTGGGGTGTGGCATGAGGTTATCGACCCTAACACACACCCATTCCATGTGTAAGGAAGCTGGCATGGTACAGCATAAGAATGGGCTGAGCATTACGGGTTGATGACCTCAAGGCACACCCGATGCCTGTTGGACTGTGGAGAGTGGGGTGATAGAATTGGGTAGGGGTGTTAGTGTTGGAAACCCTAACACCTCATTTCCCTACTTATGTTGCTGTAACCATAAGTAATGCATTAACAAAGTTTTTGCAATGAATGTCTTACTTTTTGAGAAAGTGTAATCTTACACTTATATGGTTGTGGAGGGCCCTGCACTCCTATCAGTCTATACTGTGTTGTGGATGCACAGGGCCCTCCAGGCCCTGTGCTCCTATGCATGCATATTGTAATTGTCCTTGATTTTGTGTAGAGACATTGTAATTAGCCCTCATCTCCATGTGGAGGGTAGGGGCCCTTACAGGCCCTGTGCTCCCATCACTACATAATGGTATCCATATGTGTAAGTGCAGGACCTTCTGGGCCCTGCAGTTACATCCATCCATATGTGTAGAAACATTGTAAGTAACCTCATCTCCCTGTAAGAGTGCAGAGCCCAGAGGGCCCTGCCCTCCCATTACTGCATAATGGAGAACCCTGTGCTCCCATTACTGCATAATGGTATCCATATGTAGGAGAACAGGGCCCAGTTGCCCTGTGCTCCCATCTATTCATAACCATAGAGACTGAACACAGGGCTAAAGACATTCCAAGTAACCCTTGTGCTACAAATGGCACAAGATCACAGTAACCATAGGGACACTGGGAACAATTCCATCATAGTTATAATCAAGGCCTGGCAGCCTCCATTGATGCTTAGTACACTTAAAGGTGTACTAAGCTGTGTTTAACAAAAATCCTTATCTCAAAGCATTTTGGAGATATAACCGCTGAAATGTACTGCAACCTCCACAATATTATCTGATGAGAAATATCTAAACTTCAGAATATTAGAAGTATGGAAGCAATGTAAATTGTATCACCAAAAAGCAAAAGTCAAATCTGTGGGGCAAGCCCTTGGCACCCTGCAAATTTCAGCCCAAAAGTCCTAACTGTGTATTTGCAATGAAGTGACAAAGAAGCAGTAAACTTTAAATATCTTTTTCATGAGATGTCCAAATACTTTTTGCAATGTGAAGAAGGATTTTGATACCGGGAAAAGGGAATTAATCAGGCAAAAAGGGATTAAGAGTAGGGCTATCTGGTCCCAGAAGTACCAATCCTTTTCGCATGACAAAAGGGATTATGACACCTCACAAAATAGGAATTAGCTGGAGAAAGGGGTTAGGACAGCTGACAAAAGGGATCAATTTTTAAATCTTTTTGTGAGCTGTCTAATCCTTTTATCCAGCGATTACTTTCATGAGGTGTCAAAATCCTTTTCATCATGCAAAAGGGAGTAGGACTTCTCATACCAGATGGCCCTGCAAGTCATCCTTTTTATGAGCTGTCATAATCCTATTTCATGATGTGAAAAAGGATTTCGACACCTCATGAAAATGGTATTTGTCTGATGAAAAGGATTAACAGCAGGGCGTCTGGTCTAAGAAGTCTTAATCCTTTTTCCCAATGGAAAAAAGTTTTGACAACTTGCTAAAAGGACTCAGCTGACAAAAAGTTAGGACACCTCACGGACAACAATGGGAGTTCTGAGACCAGTTGGCCCGCTGGCGATCTTTTTGCCAGATGAATGTCCTTTTGAGCGACAAAATCCTTTTTCACATTATGAAAAGGTAACAGAAATGAGTCAAGAAAAGGATTTGTAAATTAAAATAAGCATTCTGAGGCCAAATAAAAGTAAGGTAAAAGCACAGAACAGTAAAGAATGTCCAGATGAACAAAATACATACTTTGATGTCTCCCAAAGACATCCCTGGGCAAAGTTATAAGATTTTATTAGTGCTAAAAAAAAAAAAGATGGCTGAGGAGTTTTTCCTCATGAAAATGAATTCTAAGGATCCCTTTTCGTGAGCTGTCAAAATCCCTTTTGTCAGGCCAAATCCCTTGTACCATGCAGCTATCCAAAAGACTGACCTGCTCACGTTCAGAACCTGAAATTTCAAAATTTTATAACTTTGGAACAGATTAATATTTTTTCACAAAAGCAATGCTGGCTTTTCTTTCAGTCAAGCTCTTTCTACCTTGAAAATATCAGACCAAAATTCCAAATGTTGTAGCTGCAGAATGATGAGGAAAAAAATCCCACAAAGCTGAATGTTAGTGTTTTTCACTATGCACAGCACAAAATCTACAAATCTGATCAAAATAAAACTTGGTACATTAAGAGATCAACACCACGGGACAGTAAATACCAACTCTGTGCAAATCCGATGAATAGTTGCAAAAGTTATTAAAGTGCAAAATTTAAGGTTTAACATTAAACTGCCTACTCAACCCTAACTATAGTGATGCTATCACACCACTATTATATACATATCTATATATCTATATATATATATATATATATACACACACACACACACACACACACACACGCACACACACACTGGGGTAGTGGAGGCAAGCAGAGTGGAGGGGTTTAAGCATGCCTGGGACAGGTACAAGGAAACCTTGAGAGGGAGGGAGTAATTAAAAGCCATTGATCACATGGGGTCAGTGTCCACATACAATGGATAGGGCTTACTGGCAGACTGGATGGACCAGGCAGTCCTTATCTGCTGACAATTTCTATGCTTCTGTGTTTAACTAAAATAATGTTTTACATAGCAAATAAATATGTTTTATAGTTAATAAATCTGACTGGAATATATGTTACATATACCTTTATTCTGTAAATATATACTGAATGCACTGTTTCTACATATCTTCTTACACTAAAATATGTATACAAGCAAAGAAGATAGCTCCAAAATGTAGCGTGCTCACAACATAAATGTATACAGCACTCAAAGTAAAGTTAGGCATACATATACAAGTACAGCGGATCAGGAACTCCAGAAGACAATTTTTAGATTTTCCACCTCATAGATTATTACAAAAAATTAAATGTTGTAAAACCAAAGCCAAAAGTAACAATAATAGAGTACAGACCTCCCCACAGGACTGACATTTCATGCTGTTCTTGCACTTTTCAAGAACATTACAAGATGTTGGTCCTGTGAGGAGGTCTGTTTTTACTATTGCTACTTTTGGCTTTAGTTTTACAATTATTTCGTTATGGTACAAATAAACTTTGTGATGGAAAATCCAAGAAGTGCCTTCTGGAGCTCCAGGTTCAGTGTGCATGTGTGCTTACTTTTGCTGTGAGTACAATGTGTATCATGTTTCCTTGCAAGATACGGTATGTATAGAATATATGCAGAATACATATTTTATATATGTCAAATATATTTTTGCAAATGCCTGCTGTGGTACTGTGAATGTATTTGCATAACTAATTTGCATATTTCAAAAGTACAGTTAGTAAACCAAAATCATGGTCATTTCTATTTTAAAATAGTTTTGAATTGACAGCATTAGCTTACAGACTGCGGGAAGGGTAAATAGTGAATAAAAGTACATGTAGGAACTCACCCCGATATAAAGTGAATCAAACAGGTGTGGTATAATTACCAATTTGAGCCTTTATAAATTATGAGGTCAAGAGGTAAGTCTTATGTGTAAGTATAAATATATAATTTGTAAGTCTGTGATAAAGGTGTATTTTATTAAATTATAATTCTACTATAGATAGCTATAGTAAATGGTTACTAAAAGATGAATTCAAATGTACAGTTAGAGATATGTTACATCAATACTAATCTATTATCTTTTGTTAGGGTATTTCAAAACATTTTACAATGTATATACTTAAAAATATTTAGATATATGTCAAGTACATAAAAAGTATGTATATTAAGTATTCAAGATGTATAAGTAAATATATAAAATATATATCACACACCTATAATAAATATAACATGAAAATATATTTATGATATATCTGTCACATACAGTGTTGATCACGCAACAGTATACGGTAGCATGGTATACCGCTACTGCATAAATGTGGTACCCATTGAATAACATGCATACTACTACCATGCAATGACATGTGGTGTGTGATAATGGTATACTTTTGAGCTATCACCACTGTATATACTGCAAATAAATCACATATTTCAAAATCGATCAATTTGAGATATTTTGCATATACTTCAGATATATGATCAAGCATGTATTTGAAATAAACTTTTATAAATACAGTGCAAGCCTGTTATAATGGACACATCTGTGCACACTTTTGACCATTATGTCCAGTGTCTATTATATCCCTACATGTTAGGTATGTCTATGTAGGTGTGCATGGGCTCAGAGTGAATGAAAACCTTATATGAAACCTCATAGATTACACAGAATGCTGCCTTGCAGATATGTTTCTGTAATCTGTGTGTTTAATTAACTGTCAGGAAACATGACTTTTTAAGGAAGTTTATTGCAGAAGGCAAGAAGTTAACAATTCTAGTGGCTGGAAGTTGGGGTTCTAGGACAGAAGAAAAAGGCAACTGTACTGTAAGAGGTAAAAGTTTTATTCAAATATAGAATCATTTCCTTTTATTGTAATTAACTAACTAAAAAGTATATGCAGCATGTGGAAAATTATTTTGTTAGAAATTTAATCTCTGTAACTCCTCTATCTAAATTCTGCATTTGCCAAATCACCTCATTATCTCTGCATTGCCCACCCTCAAAAAAGCACTACAAATGCCCATAAAAGCTTCTAGTGTCTGTTATAAGCAATGTTTCTGTTCATTATAACCAGAGAAAAATGCATTGTATTTGATATATTTGGTTTGGAAATCAGTTTTGCCCAGTACTTGGGCTGGCAGTATAGCCTAGAGTTAGAGTAATGAGCTGTGAAAGAGCTTGGTCCATCCAGCAGACCAGACCTGGGTTTGATTCTCACAACCTCCACTTGCATACTGTGCGACTCAGAGCAAGTCACTTAACCGTCCAGTGCTCCCAGGTCACCCCTGAAAACAGGCACTTCTGCCTAGTGGGCCTTACCCGTTATCAAAGACTAAAATAAAAAATTATCTGTTTTAACAATATCCATCATAAGTGGAGTGCACTGTATCTAAAATATATTTATTTTCCATATGGGTTATCTGCTGGTAAATTCTGTTTCTATCTTAAAGTGTGTATTGGTGTGGAGTGAATTGTGAAATTCCATTACTGTCAGAATTGGGCCTGACACAGACTAGACCGTTTCTGCTATGAAAGATTGTGGAAAATGAAGAATTTCACTGAATAGGAATTAGCATAGAAAATGACAAATCACTATAATTTCTGCCATTTTTCCTCAGAACATATTCTTGTGATTAAAAAAACGTAAACACATTTTCATTAAACACCCATGGGTTACATCAACAATGCCAATGGAATTCACCAGGATACTTTACCAAAGCTTGGCAGAGCAGGAACTACAGGCTACATTCCATACACCACACAAGGAATGTGTATGAACAGGCATACACAACAAGGCTGTGCTTGAATTGAGAGGTTTCCTGTTACCAAGGAGATCCTGAGATTCAAGGACAGCCTTGTCTGTTTATGCCTGCTCATACACAATCTTTTATAGTGTATGGGCAAGTATTACATCCACAGTTAGTAAAGCATAATACTACTCCTCCCTTCACTATGGCACAGGGAACAAGGTTGACATGCAGGAAGACATCACCGAGTTGATACTATTGAAATTGATGTTTCAAGACTAGCTTTTTATAACAGAGAAAAATAAAAGTGCAAAATGGGTATGATCCACGGTATGCAGCTTTGACCCATGGGCTTTGGCTCACAAGAAACATAGGCTGGAGCTCATTATGTGTCTGAATATGGGGTTGTGGTGATGCAGTGCACAGTGGGTATGCGCTGTACTGACACTTGTATCAACTGGAAATAACACACATCAACCCAATGGAGATTGTGTCCCAAACAGGCTAGCACAAGGTCTCATTTTAATTGCATGTTATTTGAACTTAGTTTAGAGTGAGTTAGTAGGACTTGTCTTAGTGTAGTCAGTACTCTAGTGAGTCAGAATAGAGTCAATTTTTCTTTTATTTTTAGTAATGGCTCTAGTGTGGTGTTCAGCACAATATTGTAACTTTAAATCCCTTTCCATAGAAACATTGTTGTAATGACAGAGCAACACAAGCAATTTTAGCAGCTCCAACATTACAGTGTGTCAGTGTAACAACAGAGATAAGATCTGATGGGCTATTTTATCAGCCCCATTGAAATGTGATCATGTACAAGCCAAAGGCACTGTGGCACAACCTAGCCCTTCACTTTTGTTACCTTCTGTGTTCTGAACAGGTCAACTGATCTGAGCGGTTATAGTGGAAATGAGGGATGAGGAGAAAGATCCGGGTTGAAGGTTGTCAAGTCAACAGTAAGTAGCAGCACATGCTGTGCTGGGAGTCAAAGGTAGAATGCAGAGTCAGTGAAAGTGTCATGCTGTGCTCATTTTCGTTTGCCCTTTGCTTGGTGATTGAAATGTTGGGAACCCATGAGCAGTCTCAACTCTTGTAGAGCAGACTATCAGTAAAAGAGGCCTTGCCAGGCTCATGGTACAGAAGTGCCAAGGGAGAGATGATCTGTGCCTGCAGCAGCAAGAGAGGTACTGGAGGATTTGATTATTTAGACCTGGTCAATGGAGGGGCTTGTTCTGTGTGGGAGCCTTTAGTTTGCCATAACCTGCTCTGCTGTCTTTATTACTCTGCTCTGATACTGTGCAAGCTTGCAAAGACTTTCATTAAGCTTTGAACCATCTTAGTGGCAGTGAATTGGATCAAGAGAAATCATCATTTTACGCTTCTTGTGTGAGAGCCAGAAGTGTAATCCTTCATCACTGTAACTGTTTATTACTTATTTGGCGATTTCAGAGCACTGCTTTAGAACTGGTATTTGGAGTTCTCCTTGGGTGACAGCCAAAGGCGATAACATTCATTGTAAACAAATCCATTGTGCTTTGGACTTTGCTTAGATTTTTGAGCTCTGGGTACTAAACGACATTGGAACTTTCATTGTTGGTCATTATTTATCTTTTGTTTCTGCTTTATACAACATTCTCAACTACTAGAATAAATTTACATTGTTGTGTGTTGTACGTTTCAGTGTTGGAGTGTAACAGGTGTGCATGTTGGAGTTAGAAATGTGAAATGAATGACTGGAGTGTGTTTGGGAAGTGTAAGTGGTATATGTATTGAATGTTTTAACAAAATTTGTTTGGCGTTTAGGGTGTGTTTGAGGGTGTTTTTTTTTCAATTATGTTGGTTGGTGTGTGGGTAGTGTGCATTACTGAAGATGTACTATAATCAACAGACCCTAGGCTCAGCTACTGCTTAGCACTGCTTTGTGATCTATACCCTTCTGTGACCCCTTTGCTGAATGTGGCCTATCACGGTGCAGGAAGGTGGGGACTAGTAGGAGCCACTGATGGGGGACTAGACTTGGGAAGAGTTGATGAGAAGGGTGTTATTGGACTGTGAGGACCAAGAAATGCCCTAGGGTAAAATGGTGACTTGGAGTTGTCAGATGTGTTAAGTCCCATACTCAGTGACACACCAACACTGAATGGGCAAGTAGCTGAGGGATGGCCATAACTGCTCATTGTGATTGGTTGACCATCCATGGCACTACAGACATTACCTCATGGGTTTTAGCTCACCTGATAGGCTAGTGATGAACATGACTCTAGGATCAAATTTCTAGTACATCCAGGTCCCAGCAACCCCTGCTCTCCAGTTCAAATCTGCATCTGATAAGGCAACTAGCACACCAGGATCCCTGTCTGCTCCACATCAGAAAGGTGGGCCTCTGAACTAATTGCTATAAGGAATATATGGATATTTGTAAAATATTGATGTTCCAAAAAAAAGTTAAAAGGCAGCCCATAGCCTAGGGTAGCAAAGCCAGCTATGTGGCTCAAACTTTATTCAGTTATTTCAGATATATTAAAGCTTACTTCAGGAATCTAGGTCTGCAGGGCTAGCATGCAATAGTGATTCCATTGTGTTCCTAGCATTTCAGTCAGGCTTCTGCCTGTTTTTCTCTGCATTGTGATTTCCATGCTTTGCCTCTGTCTAGTACACTGCTTTATGAGTTTTTGTATGGTTTACCAGACTGTATGCTAGACTGCTGTTTTCGGCAACATGGCACTACAAATCCCGTTAAAAGTAAGAAAAAGAGACTACTTCATGGCTTACCATGTTTTAAATCATAACAGTTGTTGAATCACGCCATGCTACTGTGTGGTATACCATCCAGCCCCAATGCTGCTTGCGAGGTAGCTCTTAGCGCAGCTACGCCTGCCTGGGGCCCCCTCCTCGCCTCCTCCGAGGGGCCCTCTGCTTGTGACTGCAAGGCATCCGTACTGCAGGGAGCACCCCGTGCTCTGATACTCCAGCCTTCCTTCTCAGGAACACGCCTTCCAACTGCACTGTATGCGCCTCCCGCAGGCCTCTGGCCTACAGCTCTGAGCAGCGCCCGCCCTCCATCCACCGCGGTCAGCTTTGGATGCTCCCAAGCAGCCCCTTATTTCAAGGGCTGCACTCCAGTGGACAATCCACAACTGCACCGAAAGTGCTTCTGTCCACCTCCCTGCAAGCTCGAGACCTCCCTTTTGGTCTCAGCAGCCTCGGAGTTCCTTCAGGCTTGTGACCTACATCAGGCCTCCTTCTCGACATGCCACAGGGGATAGGGGTGGAGGCTGGGCCCTAGCTCTCCACAAGGCAGTGGCCTCGGAAGCTTTTACATAAGCGCCTACACTTCAGGGTTTCCGTTGGCACATAGACAGACACCCTGCACTGTGACCACGTGGTCGAGGACCCCAAATATGGGATTGAGGGTTGCAAACCACAACCCTTGGGGAAGCCCATGGAGGCATTCAAGATCTGCAGGGCCTCTATAGAAGGGGTGGACAATTCCTCCCTCTGGATATGGGAGTTTAGACTCCCTCGATTCATGCTAAAATAAGAAAAGGGGGTGATCAAATGATCAATCAGGGGTGGAAGAGTTACCAATACCTTACAAACCCAAGGTTTTTAAGTGCTTTTTATGGGGTCCCTCACATAGCGATCTCCATATATAGACCTCCAGTACAGCTCTCCACACTCTACACACAGGTCCCTCTCCTAGCGACCTTTGTTGTATAGGCAACATTTTCAGTGTCGGCCTAATTCTCTCTGGGTCCCTCTCCACAGTGACCCCGGTGTCTTACCACTATACTAGAAGTCCCTCCCTATAGCAACAACCAGATTAGTACTCTATGCATGAAGGGTCCCTCCCACAGTGACCCCACAGGCTGTCTTTCCTCTAAGGGAATAGCACAGGCACCCCTCCTGAAAACGAGGTGCCAGACTATACAAATTATGCTGTTTACTAGGGACAGAAACTCCCCACAGCGCATTGCACTAGCCCTACTTATACGCTTTGCCTTCTTCTCTTTCACCAGATGGTCAAGGCCTAGAAGTGTTCCTCTGGCAACACTACCCTTTTCCCCAAGCTCCGGGCCCCTTTGCTCTGCCTGTCTACTTGATGATGATGAGTTATCAATGGAGCAAACTCCGGTCATGGGTCCCAACAATCGGGGCCCAGCGGTACCACTTGGATGGACCCTGGTTCCTCCTGATTCAAAACCAACAGGCCACAGTTGCGATGATGGAAGCCAGCAGAATTTCATGCTGAAGATAATGGAGAAACTCGAATCCCTTACACAGCATAGAAGAACAGCGCCACTTCCGGAACCAGACAAGGCAGGTGGGCCCTCTGAGGAACATCTAGACTGCAAAAACACAGTACCAGACAATCTTTGGCCAGACTCCGGAGAAGATAAGGATATCCCAGAGGAAGAGGATGGAGTGGACACCAACAAAGAGGACATGGAACCTCAAGCCGTACCATCTCTCACTTCAAAATTGTGTTCCTTCGACATGGTACCAGGCCTCATGAAAATTGTCAAGGCCACTATAGGGGTTTGATGTCAAAGAGAGTAAACCCGAGTCCAAACTTGATCCCAGATCCAGCAGAAGGTGACCACCTCTGAGACTTTCCCGTGTGCCCAGCAATCAAGAACATCTTCAACAAAGAGTGGCAATCCACAGAACCAGGCAGAGTGTCAAATAGGAGGAACCTGGACAGGATGTATCCGGTTCAAGAGAACAAGACCAGTATCTGCTGCAAAGCCCCTACTATTGACCCCCAAGTGGTGGCGCTCAGTAAGAAAACAATCTTACCATGCGTGACAATAGCACTAAAAGACCCAACAGATAAGAAGGTAGGACGACATGCTAAAGAGGGCATTCGAGGTTGAGGAACTGCCGCTAAAGCCGCCCGACAGCCATTACACAGCTCGTGCACAAATCCGCTGGCTCGAAGAGCTCCAAAACAAGCAAACCCTAAGTCCAGACAGGCAGAACTTTTACAGTGCACTCTCAATGCAGCAAAATACCTGGCGGACATGGCAGTGGACACCCTGCGACTGCATGCCAGGGCCACAGCCATCACCAATCGTGCCAGGAGATTGTTGTGGTTGAAGTTGTGGGATGCCGACAATGAATCAAAGACACTATTACAAAATTTACCCTTGAAGGGAAAGTATGTTTTTGGGGAGGGCCTACAGGGATTTTCTAAAACAAAAGAGGAGGGAAGAGACCCCCTTAAGAACAAAGCCAAGTACACCTATCTCCTTCAACAAGGTGGAGGTTTCGGGGACAGACTATACCAACCTCGCAGGGACACACACTCACAGAACAGTTCCTTTCAAGGCAGAGGAACATCCAACAGTTACCATGAGTCCCTATTCCCACATTTACCAACTGTCCTCCTTTAGAGCCCGTGGCCAAAAATTTGGGGAAGAGGTAGAGGCTATGGGAAATCAGCAATGACTATGTACCCAGAACCATCCAGGGTCAGGAATCATACCCCTGTGAGGCAAAGACTGTCATTATTCAAACACCAGTGGTTCAACACAAACTCATACAGGTGGGTCCTAGAGGTGGTATCAAGGGGTACTCCATAGAGCTGTCCCAGCCCCATCACTCACAGGTTTCTAACTTCCCCATCACCAAAAGGAAGACAACTCTGCATCAGGTCCAACATATCCTGTTGGAACTACTACAAAACAGAGCCATCCAGCCCATCCCGCACACGAGCAGAAGCTAGGGGTGTACTGCATTTTCTTTCGTGTCCAAAAAGTTGGGAGAACTGCATCCCATTCTGGATCTGAAACACCTCAACGAACATGTGGTGTGCCACAGGTTCAAAATGGAGACCATATGGTCATCTCTACACAGCGTCCAGGTAGGTGACTACCTCACGTCCGTAGACTTGAATGATGCATACCTCCACATCCCAATCATACCAAAACACTGACAATTCCTCAGGTTTCACATCTTAGGCCATCACTACCAGTACCAGGCCTTGCCCTTCAGGCTCACCTCAGCACCAAGGGTGTTCACCAAGGTGTCCATCGTCCTCCTTGCCAAACTCCGTTAGCAGGGTCTGGATATCATACCCTACTTGGACGATTGGCTCATTCAAGACGCTCCAAGGAGGGAGCTCCAAACACTTCAACCACCCTACAGGCACTCGAGGAACATGGCTGGGTAGTGAACAGGGCAAAAAGCCATCTGGTACCCACTCAGCAGATAGAACATCTGGAGGCACTAATCAACACGTCCCAGGGATGGGAAAACCCTCTCAGACAAGGGTGCTCAATCTGATAGCCCTGGCTTGTCACAAGAGATCCCGCCATCAGACAACCATGGGATGCATAGCCCAGTTGCTAGGGTGCATGGCATCTTGCATAGACCTCATACCCAGGGCCAGATGGCTCATCGACCGCTCAGACATACGTTCTCACTCGGGTTCCCCAAGCGAGTACAACCTACAGGTCATAGTCCCTCTACCACCATCGGTGAGACACTCCCTAACATGGTGGACAGTGAAGTCCAACCTCACCAGAGGGTACCTCTAGAGGCATCTTACATGGCCACAGTAGAGCAGGACGGGAGCCTATCTGGCTGGGAGGCGTGCTTGGGTGACTTGACAGCTCAAGGCCTATGGACGCCAATGGAAGCCAAATTATCCATCAACATCCTAGAGATGAGGACCATATCCCATGCCCTCGAGGCTTTCAGATCCTTCATCTCGGCCAGTCAGTTCTGATACACTCCGACAATCAGGTAACGGTGGCCTACATCACAAAACAGGCGGCACCAGGAGTCGAGCCTTGCTGAGGAGCCAACGTCAGTCCTCAATTGGGCTCAGACCAACCTCGGCGCAGTGTATCTCCCAGGCAAACTCAGCGTGCGGCGGATTGGCTCAGCCGGCAACAGATTCACCGGGGAAAGGCGGCTACATCCTGACCTATTCCAGATGATCCAGGAAGCATGGGGACCAGTGCCCATGGACCTCATGGCAACAATGGAAAACACACAGGTCCAGGCATTCTATTCACGGTTCAGGGAAGGTCGGTCCCAGGGAACCGATGCCCTGTCACAATCTGGTCACGGAAACATGCATACATGTTCCACCCCTTCCCATACTCCCCAGATACTAAGCAAGATCCGGGCATCTCACTGTACCATCATCCTAGTGGCCCCCTACTGGCCACAGAGGACATGGTTTGCCACGGTACTCGAAATTACACTAGCCAGCCTCTGGTTGCCTTACCGAGCAGATATGCTCTCACAGGGCCCAGTGCTCCACCCGGCCCCACAGACACTGAAACTCACGGCCTGGCTCCTGAAAGGAGAAGACTAATGAGAGAGCTACCATGACTCCGTCATATCGATGATACTGCAATCTAGATGGGCCTCGACCACATCCACCTCTGAGTGAACAATGGTCTATATTCATGAAGTGGTGTCGAACATGGTAAGGACCAGAGCAAATGGACATTTCAACCATTTTGTTATTTCTCCAGAGGGAGTAGACAAGGGCCTGGCCACTCCTCCCTCAGAGTACAACTTTCAGCCATTGGGGCAGCCACGGGTCGCATCGGGGATGCAGCCAGGAGCACACCCGATGCCCTACGCTTCCTAAAGCAGTAGAGGTGCTCTGACCCAGAGCCTGACCAACTATTGCACCATGGGATCTCCGCTGGTGCTCGACTCCCTCAGTTCAGCTCCCTTGAGCCACTCCGTAAGATAGACCTATTCTGGGTTGGCCTCAAGGCTTGCTTCCTTGTTGCCATCTGCTCAGCTAGATGGATCGGAGAGCTAGGGCACTATCTTGCAAAGAACCTTATATCGTTTTCACCCCTCAGGAGTCTGCTTACAGACAGTCCCAGCCTTCCAATCAAAGGTATCCACAGCATTCCATAGGGAACAACCCGTCCGAGCTGCCTACCTTCTCTGGAAACACACAACAGGGCATCCAGCTGATTCCACATCATCTGGATGTTGGCATCACCCTCTCCATCTACTTAGCTAGGACGCTGCCCCTTCGTAAGACAGAAAGATTATTTATCGTCACAAGGGGACAAAGACAAGGCAAGGCAGCCTCCAAGACCACGATCGCGGCTGGCTCAAAGGACCATCCAGGAAGCTTATCTAGCAAAACATATGACACCACCCAGGGTATCAAGGCCCATTCCACTAGATCAGTAGCCACATCCTGGGCAGAAAGAAACGTGTCTTCAGAAGATATATGCAAAGCGGCAAGATGGACCTCCATCCGTACGCTCACCAGACACTATAGGCTTGAGCACCTGTACAACATACAGCCCACTTTCGCCACACAGATCTTCCGAGCAGCAACATCCACCTCTCACTCATAGACCACTCTGTTTCCCTCCTTGGGTACAATACTGCTTCTTATCTACCAATGAGGTAATGCCTGGAGTGCCATGGATGGTCAAGCAATCACAATGGGTGTTTACTCACCTGGTAAAGGTGATTGTGTTGGTTGACATCCATGGCACTCAAGACCCTCCCAACAGAGTACTCAGAGTGACCAGGACCGGAATTTTATTCCAAACAAATCTCAGGAGGGTATGGTAGATGGAGAATTGACAGTCGACCTATTAGGGGTCAAGATTAGATTGCAAATAATAGGAAAATAAAACAGGTCTGTTGGCCACTGAGCTTACGTTTCAGTTTGCATCATTATGTACAATGGTTGTATTGTGTTTTCTTGCACTTGTGTTTGCACTTTACTAACCTTGATTTCAGCTATGGAAGATTTGAACTGGAAAGCAGGGTTGCTGGGACCTGGATATACTAGAAATTTGATCCTAGAGTCATGTGCATCACTAGCCTATCAGGTGGGCTAAAACCCATGAGGTAATGTCTGGAGTGCCATGGATATCAACCAACACAATCACCTTTACCAGGTGAGTAAACATCCATTCCTCCTTGGGCAGTGTTATGCAATGCCATACTGATGAGAAACATGACCATTATTATAGCAGATTTTATATCTCATTCTTCTGTTAATCTGGGTTGCTTAACAGAGACCTGGCTTTGTGACAATGCTGGTCAAGTACTGTATTTGAGTAAGCCATCCCGGCTGGTTTCTCCACAGTGAGATGCCTGAGAAGACCCACAGTGGGGGTGGCCATCTGCTTTAGAGCTAAGCTGAACCTGGGGATATCTTGTTGTTTGAATGTGTGGTTGTGCATGGGGATGCAGATACAGGTTACAGAATCCTCCGTGTGTACTAGCCTCTGGTGGAGGAGGAAGATTTTCTGCAGGAAATTGTGGACTTTGTCACAAAGTGTTGGAGTCACCTTGATGGATTATTTGGGGTGACTGCAATACTTGGAGTTGATGACAAACTCTCACATTTGGGTCAAGATTTCCTCCAGGGTATGGAATCCATGGGTCTTGAACAAGTTGTGGCTTCTGCTACCTACCAACATAGCCATGTCTTGAATTTGGTATTCACTCTGGGGCTTGAGGTGGAGAATCTCAAGACTGATCCAATCAGTTGGCCAAGTCATTTCAGGCCCCCACATGTAGTCCACCCTCTGTGGAGGGGCCAGTACCACTCTTTGTGATTGCTATGGCCAGAAGGACTCTTGGCAGTGCTGGACACCTCAGCTGTGTTGATGGCATATGACATGAGACTGGAGGAAGTGGTTTCAGCCTATAATAAGGTCATTGAGGCAGCCTTCAATTCCATGGCATGGCCCATGTATGCCCATTGGCTTTGTGCCTTGGTTTACCATGATATGAGGGTGAGATGGGGAGATGAAAACATAGGGATAAAGGCTGGAGTGTTGTGGAGGAGGTCCTGGGCAAAGGAGGACAGACTGGCTTTGACTATTCACTATGCTGAGTATCAAAAGGCAGTCACAAGTAAGAAGGCAGGATTTCTGTCCAGGGAGATTATTGCTGGGAGGAAATGACCAGCTCAACCCTTTGGACTAGAGATATGCTTCTTCATTTGGCCTGTCTGGAGCCCTTGAGAGCTTTCTGATCACAAAATGTGAAGAGTTTGCTAGATTCTTCTAAGACAGAGTATCCTCCAGTCACAGCGGGATCTGAACAAAAGGCCATTACAGCCCAACAGGGTTGAGCCAATGGGACAGAGGCATTTAATGGTCACTGAGAGAGTCTAGACTAGTGACAATGGATAAGGTAAGTGGGGAATTTCTGAGATGTGGCCAAATGTTTGCAAACTTGATCAAGGTGCTACACGTCTACTAGTGAGCTGTGTTGGGCATCTGGGTCCAGATTTAACTGAGATTGTCTGTTGCACCTTTAAAGATTAAGAGTTCCCAGCTGTACTGAAAACTGCACTGCTAGCCAGCCGGTGGCATAGAGTGTTGAGGCTCTGGATGCCTTACCTCATCCTCGCCAATGACCCTGGTTCAGGAACAACCTCGGGTCATCAGTGCTGGCAAAGAGGTGACAGAGCAGGATTGAGCATGCGGTGGGATGGCGCCCCTCCCCATAGTTCTGCTTCCACTGGGCGGAGGTCTGGTGGGTAGCGTAGGTGGAGAGGGATGGCAAACAGTTACAGGAGGTGGAAGAGACTATGCTGGTGCCATGGGGTGCATGTGTTCCTCCCATGCTAACACAGCCATGTGCCATGGCCTCAGGGTGGGGCAAGGGAGAACATCTGTAAAAATACATATGTGTCCCCATCTCCAGTTGGCGGGAGGAGGTGATGGGGACCAAATAGCTATATATGAAATAAATTTAAAATAACTGCACTGGTGAATCCCTTCTGAAGAATCCATCATTGGACATGGATATCCTGCAAGTTACCATCCTGTCCCTAACCTGCCTCTCTTGAGTAAGGTTATAGAGGTTTTCTTCTATAGCTTGAAGCTTACCTCACTTCCTTTGACAACTATGATCCTCTCCAATCTGGATTTAGGTTAAGGCATAGCACAGAAACTGCACTGGTCAGGGTATATAATGACCTGCAGAGGGCGAGGGATGGGAATGGTCATTTCTTGTTCTTCCTTTTTCTCAGCATTTGACACGTAGACCATGGATTGTTATTAGACCAGTTCTGGCAGTAAGCATGTCTCACTGACAAGATCATCTGTAGGTTTGAGTCCTACCTCAGTGGCTGGACACAGAGGGAGTGTTGGGTAATTTCTTTGCACTTATGATGGCCCTGCCCTGTGGTGTACCCTAAGGTTCAGTTCTTCACCCATGTTGTATGCAGTGTATATGCTGCCCTAGGTAGGATCATTAGGCAGTGTATACTTGCATTTCACCACTCTGCAGATGATACCCAGCTCTGTCTGCCTTTTCACCCTAGATGTCTGGTGCAGTGGATGTGCTGAATAAATGCCTGGATGAGATAAAAGACTGGATGTCATCAAGCTGGTCAAGATTTAACCCTGACAAAACTACAGTAAAGTGCTTGTAGTTCAGCTGTTTCACAGGAGGAAGTAGCAGATACTGTGAGGGAGTTTGGCCTTCAGCTTAGCTCCTCTAGGCTTTTGACTGCTATTATGGTAAGAAATCTGGGTGTCAATCTGGACGAGAGATGACATTTGAAGTTCAGGTGTCAGCAGTAGTCCAGAATGTTTTTACCATCTAAGGAACATCAGGCAGATTAAATCTCTTATCCCTTGAGGAATCCTTGATACACTAGTGCTTGAATTTGCAGCCTTTCTGTAAGCATTTTTGCCACCCTATTTTTGACTCTGCTTGTCATTCTTGCCTCATGCATTGTATTTTTGATTCAGCTTTTGTCATTCTTATTCCATGAATCATATTTTCACTTTGCTTCGTCATTCTCATTCCACGAGTTACGTTTTTGATGACGCCAGACCTCTTATGTCCTTTTGGTGGACTTTGCCACAGGAATATAAAACATACTAAATGCCAACAGAATAGGCAATGGTCTCTCGGTTTGATCGATTTTCAGCACCTGAACTGAGGGCCAAATTTGGAGTCTCCCCCTCCCCTTGGGTTTCTGTCCCCAGTCCTAGATGTTCCACCTGAATTGGACCTGGTCAGATTTACCCTCCTTGTACCTGTCTCATCCCCTCTTAAACCCGTCCACAGTCTCCACCTCTACCAGCTCCTGGGCAGTGCATTCCATATCTCCACCACCCTTTCAGTGAAATAACATCTCCTCCTCTCCCTCTGAGCCTGTCCCTTCCAGCTTGCACCTGTGACCTCTTGTTGCCCCACCTCCTTACCTTGGAGCACCTGACTAGGCCTCCTTTATTGATCCATTTCATGTACTTAAAGACCTCTATCATGTCCCCCATCCCTCCTCTCCTCCAGGGTGTACATGTTGAGCTCCTTGAGCCTTTCCTCATAGGTCCTCTCCCCGGCCCCGGATCAGTTTGGTTGTCCTCCTTTGGACCCTCTCTAGGAGTGTAGTGTCCTCTTTAAATGTGGTTCTCCAAACTGTACACAATACTGAGGTGCGCTAACAAGCATTGTACAGTGGAGGATCTCTTTCATCTTTCTGCAGGTAATCCCCTGGTGATGCATCCCAGCATCCTATTTGCCCTTGCCGCTGCCCTCCTACAGGTCTCTGAGTTGTTCATTTTGATGTCAACCACACCCCCAGGTCCCTGTCATCCTCCTTGACTTGAATCATGTCTTCTCCCAGGGTATACCATTGGCCTGGGTTTCTGACTCCAGGTGCAGAACCTTGCACTTCCCTGCATTGAATTTTAGTTTTCATTTTTCCAACCACCTTTCCAGAGCCTCCAGGTCCTCCTGTAAGGCCACCCTCCTTCCTCTCCAACCACCACTGCACCCAGCTTTCAGTCATCTGCAAAGACTCATCTCACTCCTGAGCCCCTCCTGATGTCTGAGATATAGGCATTGAACAGGAGTGGCCCCAGCACTGACCCCTGGGGAACCCACTAATAACCCACCTTGGGGATGAGGCTAACCCTCCAATCACCACCATCTGAGTATGCTCAGAGAGCCAATTTCCTATCCATCTTAACAACTGTCTCCTAACCCCATTTCCTTCAGCTTAGCCAGCAGGCCACTGTGAGTACCAAATCAAACGCCTTGCTAAAAGTCCAGAAAGATGACATCCACTTGCCTACCCTGGTCCAGGGCCCTTGTCACCCAGTCATAGAACTCAACAAGGTTTGTCTGGCATTATTTTCCCTTTGACAATGCCATGAGCCTATTGTCCAAGTACCCAGTTTGCTCCAGTAACCCCCTAGTCTTTCCTTGACAATACCTTCCATCACTTTGCTGACCACCAATGTCAAGCTAACGGGCCTGTAATTTCCCACCTCCTCTCTTGATCCCTCCTTGTGGATCAGCATGATATAGGCTACCCTCTAGTCTTGGGGCACCCACCTAGTCCTCAGAGATGTTGAAAAGCTCCGCTGAGGACTGCCAGGACATCCCCAGTTCCCTCAGCACCCTGGGAAGTATCTCATCTGGCACAGGTGCTTTCTCCATCTGAAGGGACCTGAGGTCTTCCTCACTCTCTCTACTGGGATTTCAGCCTCCACGTCCTCCCTCTTTTCACCTGCACTTCTGGGCCCCACCTGTCTGTAGTAGCCTCTCCCTTTCCCCAGGCCCATCAGGGCCTCTGGTCTCTACGGTCACACCCCTTGCCCCGGTTTACCCCCACTGCCCTCACAAGACATAGCCCCTCCATCCTCATGGTAAAAACTGAGGCAAAGTACTCATTTAGGACTTCTGTTTGTTCCCCCACCTCCTGTGCCCAACCATGTCCGATCATTATCTTGCTGATCTGCCCCTTACTTTACTTTTTCCCTATGTATCTAAAGAACCCTTTGGCCCCTCTGGATCCCACTGGCCAAGGACTGCTCCTTTTCTTGCCTTAGCTGCTCTCACCACCCTGATGACTCTCTTGGCTGTCAGCTCATATTCCTCCTGATACCTTTCACTCCTTGAGCACTTGAGCGACTATAGATTGTCTTCTTTTCCTCACCACCTCCTCTACCTCCCAGGTCCACCAGCAGAGTTGTCTGGCCTTACTGCACTTACACTTCTCCTTTGCTCAGGATCTGTTAACCTCCTGTATTCCCCTCCTAATGATCCCCGCCTGCTGTCAGCATCCATATCTGGCCTATCCTGTCCAGAAGATCTTTAAGGATCCTTCCCATGTCCCTGAATTATGCAGCCCTAAAGCCGGTTACTACCATCCTTGTTTGGCCCCAGGTCCAGGAAGTACCAAACTGTGGTGTGATCACTCTCTGCTAATGGATCCCTCACCTCTAGACCCCTAATCTGATTACTGTCCGTCAGGATATTGTCCAGTGTCGTGGCCTCCCTAGTTGCTCACCCACCTATTG
The DNA here is from genome assembly GCA_016271365.2 of Neoceratodus forsteri. NCBI lineage: Eukaryota > Metazoa > Chordata > Ceratodontiformes > Ceratodontidae > Neoceratodus > Neoceratodus forsteri. The sequence goes on from CM057451.1 coordinate 426,720,846, forward strand.
TGTCAGAAACATATCCTGGAAGACACCCAGCAGCCTCTGTTCTCGCACCAATGACGTCATAGTCCCCAGTCTGTTCCTGGCATGTTGAGGTCCCCCATTACCACTACTCTTCCCTTTCCCAATCTACAGTGTCCCTCGATATTTGCCACCAAACTTTCTTCCAGGACCTCCACTGGTGCTGGTGGTCTGTATCCCATTCCGACCTTTACTCTCTTACTCCCTGCATCAGCAAAGTGACCCAAATAACCTCCATGTTCCTCTGCCTCCTCTACCCTCCAATACCTATGCCATTTCTGACTAACAGTGCTACACCCCCTTCCCTCCTCCCTATCTTTTCTCAAGATAGTGTAACCCTCAGATTAGGTCCCACTCATGTCCTTGGTGGCCCAGGTCTCAGTGACTGCTGCCACATCTACGTCCCCTCAACTAGAATCACCTGGAGTTCAGGCATTTTATTTCCTAAGCTCCTGGCATTTATCAGGACCACTCTCCACCCCTTTCCCTCCTCTCCTTTCTCCCTTGAGCTCCCATTTCTCAGTTCCTGCACCCCACCTGGTGACCCATTTCCATCAATCCCTAGCCCCTAGAGGAGTGAGACCTGTCCTCAATTATTGTACCTGCTGGTACTGACCATTTTGATCCCTTCCCCTTCACAAGTTTAAACCCCACCTTTCACTGATGAACTCAGCTAGTTTGAGCTTAAAGTTTCCTTCCCTCCAAATTAAGGTGGAGCCTGTCCCTAGCATACAGCCCCTTATCCTCCCAGGTCTCCCCAGTCCCCATCATGCCATACCCCAATTCCCAACACCACTCCCTAAACCACTGATTTATCTCCTAATCTTAATCTTGTTTTCCCCACTATCCCTTTGGCACTGGTAAGATTTCCAAAGGAGATATTACAGCCTATGAAAAGGCATACCCTGGCCAAACTCCCAAACCTAGTTCACTATTACCATTTATGTCATTTGTCCCCAAGTACACTAGAATGTGTGGGGTCCCTCACATTCCCTTGCCAGTGAATACAACTCATGCTAGACCTTGTGCACCATCAGACCTGGGTGGCATTTGGTTCTGCTCAGACAGGCTTTACCCTCCTCCTGCCCCTCCCACTGGATGCCTCTGATCATGGAGTCTCCCAGTAACAGTACTCTTACCTCCCCTTGCCTCCCTGTTCACAATTCAGGTTATCTTTCCTTCCATGCCCTCCTCATCCCTTTATCAGATTCTTCCCTCAACCAGCTCCTCTCACCTCCTATAATCTGGGTGTTGAAGGTAACCCTTCACTATTGTCCCTGGTCACCTCCTCTACCCATGTCCTGGCCTTCTTTATCCCCTCACCTGAGTATCTTTCTCTATATCTCTTTCCCACTCCTTACTAATCCATCCGTTCTGTCCATTTGCCTACTTGCTTTCTGCTCGCTATCATCCCATTTATGTCCTGCACTTTCCTGCTTGTCATGCTCCCAGTCCATACCATCAGCCTCCTCCTTGTTCCCCTGATCCTCCTTTTTGTTCCCCCTACCCCTCTTCCCCATCCGGTCCAGGACCCCTCTATTGTGCCCCTTCACCCTTTCTATCTGTCCCTGCTCCAACTTCACCAGCAGCAGCAGCATCATCATCATCCTCCTCCTCCTCCTCTTCTTCCTCCTCCCCACACACCCTCTTCTACCAATGGGCGTAGAGGGTTAAAACAATTGTGAGCCTTAGCCCATCCTCCAGTGCCCCTCTGTCCCTACTCCGTCTCAGTTTCCTTTGGACACCCCAGACTCTTGCCTACTGCTGTGGATATTTCCACCTTTTGGGCCCCACCTACAAGGTTCCTCTAGAGCCCCTGTGTGCCCCTCCCTCCTCTCCTAGTATGAGCACCTCTCTTCACTTCTTCCCCAGCTTGGGAGACCCCAGCATCTAGTGTTTCCATGTAGGTGACCACTTGCCTCCTACCTCTCCAATCCCAGCACACCTGGCTTGGGTCCCTCTACCTCCTCCTTAAGTTGTGCCAGCTGGTAGCACACTGGGCATCCCCCAAACATCCAAGCCCAGTCCAGTATCATGGCGCACCACACCCTGTGCACCCAACCACCCTCCCAAAGAAACCTGCTCTAGTGATATGCGGTCTCTTCCCCATCATCACAGCAGTCTTTTCTAGGCCAAATAACCAACTAATCCTAGCCCAGCCTCTAACAGAAAGTTCACCTGATATATTCCAGTTGAAAGCCCTCCACAATATCCAACTATCACACTACTAGGCAATTCATTGTGGATGCTGTACTCCTATTTGAGACCTACCTATGCTTTTTCCCAGCCCTCTGGCTAGATTATTGAATAGAATTACATGAGCTGCACCTGAAGCCTCTTCCTCCAATTGCAGGGCAGTTGTTCCCTTATAAATGAGCTGTGCTCTGGGAGGGTGGGATTAGGAACACAACCGACTCTCCAGGTGATTCAGCCCTGGTCTGTCCCTGACTGCACCTCCAAGCGCTGCAACCTCATCCGGAGGATGGTCCCACACAAACACTGTATTAAACAAGTCAGCACTCCTGCCTGAAATTCCACATACTGATAAAATTTAAAGCTTATCCAGCAACTAAAATCCTTTCCCCATCTGCTCAGCAAAAGCAGGTTCACACAACCTCTGCCACACTTTTGCTTTTCTTGCAAAATAAAGTGCATAGTATTTGACGTACCTGGATTTGATGCAACATAGTTGTTTGATGCACTTTGCATTGGTCTAAGGCCCTTTAAAATCCAGCCCATACTGTATAATTAGCAGCTGTATTGTACAGAGAGGACACTTATTGTAGAAATTGTTACTTTATTTTATGGTGTATTTAATCAGGGAAACTCAGCTGAAATGTAATACCATTCTTGATTGGAATCCTGCTTCCACCCAGAGTTATAGCACAAAGGACCTTAGCACCAGCAGGTTAACTTACTTGCCCAAGATCACAGAATGAGAGCATGGTTCTGGCAAGATTGAATCTGAATCCTCTGATTCCTAAGTCTGTGATCAAACCAGTAGAACTTAGTTCCTTTCTTTTTAATTAAATTGTACTCTCCAGGAGGAGCTTCTTGAGATGTTACATTAGCAGTATAAGACATGACAGGGTGTGGGTTAATATTCCTAAGATGCACACCCAGGTACATTATAAGAGGCATTAGTTGCTTGTGCTAAGTGCATTCAACCACCTGAAAGTATAGTTCAGGAATAGTAACCCACAACCTGGAGTGCCTTACTGAACTTATAAAATGGGTCTATAGTGGGGAAAAAAACAATACATTTACAGTAGTTCTGTGGTTTCCATTCCATAACCACATTGCTTTGGAACCTTCTTTACCAATCAGAAAGCAGGATCCTCCCCATACATTTTCAAGTATTATTTATAAGAAAGTCCAGTCGACATTTTCAATATTACATTGAAATAGCAATATTACAATAGACAGTTAGTGATCTGCAGTCAGACAATACAGTAACCAACAAGTTACTAAAATCCTTTTTAAGTCCTACATTAGAACAAGATGCAAAATGGTGAACATTAACATTGCAAGGCTTATCCCCAAATACTGAAAGTTGCACAAAGTTTGCTTACTAGCAATGGACAATGTTAACTGATACTAGAGAATCAAGCCATTATTGAAAATTAAGTAACAGTATATGAATTAATGACGTACATGGGTTAGGTTAGGAAAGCATAGTAGGTTACTGAACTTGCCACAATATATGTGCAAAGGATTAAATTGAAGGCACCATTTTAATTTACTCTTGAAATTAACTGAGGCCGAAGTTTTCTGGGCTACATTAATATTGTTCAGTCAAAACAACCCTCAGGCAAATGTTTGCCAGCTGCATTTGGCTTTCATTCTGGAAGTGGCATATGTTCGGGGTCAGTCAAGCAGGTTGTAGTTAGTTATAACTGGGCTGAAGTAACAAATGAAGTATGAAGGATAATTGTTTGCAGACATTTACAGACCAAGGTGAGCCACTGCATCTTACCTCTATTAGAAAGTTTTAGCCTAATGAGGTATGAATACAGGGAATAATAGGTATGTTTGTAAGATGCTGGAGCATAAAATGGCAGAGGTTATTAATGGCATTGCCTAATTTTTCCTAAGAGGTTTCATATATAGTTTTATAACAAGGTGAGGAAAATGTTAGCATTCTGATTGACTGAGAGGCTGTAAAGGAGTGTAGTTATGAGTCTATAATTACGCTCCTGTACTTCTTTCACACAAGAAGCCTGTGTACCACATCAAATCATTACACTCTGCTGTGCCTAAAGTGCCAGTCAGACTGCCAGTCTTTATTTAGAGTTCTATGATTCCTTAGTATTGAAAATGGGCTACTTTATCAATCTTGTAATAAATTTGCTGTTTTACTTGAAATAGTACAGTGTATCATATTTTTGCATAAAAATTAGAACAAATTTTTTCTCACTCTATTACAAGTATGGTAAGACACTTCTGGGATTTATAATTTGTGTGTGTGTGTGTGTGGGGGGTAATTGCACTTTGCTCTTGAGTGTTTTAACAACAGCCTTGGTATTACAGTATTCTATAATTACTCACCTTAGGTTTCTTATTGCATATCTATACAGTAGTATCCATCTAGTCGATGATAGGAGCATTAACTGTTATGACACTGTATACTGTATGCATGTGTTGTGTCTTGAAGAAGCACATGCTTTGGTTCTGCATAGTACTCAGGGCCCAATTCTAAGAGGCGTTACGTCGGGAGCAAGACAAGTTACGCCACACCTGATAGCGCCAACTTCGCACTATATGCCAGGCATAATGCCAGATGGCATTCTGAAAGGTGCCTTGCACCATGCTGCATGAGAGGTGTGCCAAATGTGGATACACCATCCACTAAGCCACAACCCTTGACAGCATGGCACAAGGTTGGTTATGGCAGCAACTGTGCCCTATTCCAAAGGGTGGCTGCCATAACCCACTTATACAATTCTGAAAGCTGCATTGGCACAGTGAAGTTATTCCATCATGGAAATGGTCTAAGGGGCATCTGTCTGTGCCAAGCAATGAAAGCCCACTCCGCAGTACAGCAGCAAGGTTCCGCTGGACTCCCGTGTCTCATAACATGTTCATGCCCCCACCCCCAAATGTTGTGGACCCTGGGGTCCTTGTTTCATAGTGCCCCTCAGATGACTTTGCCACAGTCCAGCCCCCATGCCCCTGGTGCATGCCATGGTGTTCAGGGTGGGGGCTCCAGAGCAGTTGCAGTGGGCTGTGACTTGCGGCATGCAGGGCTATTGCACCATGCCCATGGTGCTAGCCTATGCCTGCCACAAGTCACAGGTCATAGATGCTGGGACCCTGGAACTCTTGGAATACAGCACAGAGTCCCAGTGTGTGGCGAATGTTGCAACTCGCATACACCTGAGAGTTGTGACATTCATCCTGGAATCGCCCCCAAGTCTGTGGCACACTTTCTGGAACAGGAATTCAGTGTGTCACCATGTAGATGCTGTCTTTCAAAGGCCTAATAATGTGATACCATCAACAAGGGACTGCAATAGGCCATAAGATGAAAGGATATGAAAGGATAAGGATTTTGTGTTTGTTTTATACATGGAGCCTAACACTTTCCTGTTTTGAAGTTTATTGAAAGCCTGCTATAAGTCATATGCTTAAACTATCTGCTCCATATTATTGACAGCGTCACTTCCATTGAAGTGTACATTAGTGAGTCTATAAGTTTTGGTAGGTCATGATATGTCATGTATGAAGCTTACAAAAAGTAAAGGACCCTTAAAATACTCAATCAATGCCATTTGTCTCAGGGTACAAGCTTAGGGCAAGATCCTGTTAGTTTACTGACTCCTGTGCTCAAAGGTCCCAACTGGATCTTATCACTAATTTCAAATATTTAGAAATTACTTAACTTTGGACCCCACATTATATTTTCTCACCATATTATTACTGTTTGCAAGTCCATTAATTACAGGTTTGACATTGACCTTGCTTACAGAATATGCCATAATTTATTTCTTAAGGCTTCCTTAGCAACTGCACATGGAATCCTAATGCCTTGCTTGAAATATGTCCTGTTAGCCAGTGTTTCTATGAGTAATTTGGCTAAAGGGTTGAATGACATCTGTCACTTTGCACTTGCAATCACTTGACTCAATCACCACAGTCTTGTTTACCCCAGTTTAAGATGGTTCTTTCTGATGTTAACCAGTGAGCACTCTTCTGTCCTCTGTTGCTGAACTGACAACTTTTTAAGGTCACAAGTTTTTGCCTCCTTGGCCAGTCTATAGTACCTTGGTCTCCCTTGAACACCTGAGCTCTTAGATCTTCTGAAAGTCTATTATTTGTTTTGAAATATTCTACTAGTGCGGGGTTATAGGCCTTTTCCTCATTTGCTCCAACATATGAGAACTCCCTCTTCTGGAGTTATGCAATGTCAGTTCTTATCTGCTATTCAGGATTAATGTGAAAAACACCTGGTTACATTGAATGTCTGCTTATGTATGAGGGTTGCTCAGATACTTAAAAATCCATTCTGAGTTAGTATACAGTGCACCCTCTATTATCCACCATCCTCTCTGCCACCTGCCTTCACTTTCTAGTGTACAGTTCATATCTTTCTAATGTTATTCTCCATGTATTATCTGCTATGTCACTGATAATGAAGCAGTGCATTATGGTCCCAATTTACTGGTTATTGTAAATGCCATAATAAGAAATATTTTACAGTGCACTAGAGTACATAAGCACTACCTCCAGCATTATCATCCCTTTACTTTGCCTTACCTAACCCAGTACTGCAGTCTCCCATGTTGTTCACCAGAACATTGTTGAATCATGTTGGTTAAGGCAATTAACACAGTGTGAACAGTGGAGGAGATTATTATGAATACTGGCAAATGTCAAAACGTAGTAAACAAACAGAAGAAGGCACATCTTTGTGACCTTTTGCAAGAATTTATTTTATAGATAAGTTGTAAGATTGTATTCTGCTAGGTATGCAAATCCAGGTTCTGTTTTTAGCCACAAAGAGACTAAACTAATGGTTTGATCCAAATCGGGCCACCACCTGCCTAATTTACACATTGCAGAACCATTTGGTGCCATACACTTTTGTTTAAAGTGGATCCAGTCTGAACTCTTTCATGGTGATTTGTATATACCTCACATGATACTTTGTATTATGGTGATATGTGTAATTTTATATTTTGTTGAATCCTGCATTTGTTGCCAGTCACCTTTCTGGCTAACCCTTGATTTAGTGTTTTTGTATTGAGATTCTTTGACTTTTAGATTACTTTACTTATTTGGGCTCCCAAACAACCCAAATCAGTCAGACCAAAATATGACTGGTTTATCCTTTTGCTGGGCCATTACATACAAGGCACACTAATGACTTCTGTGTAGAATGAAACACGTGTCACTGTCTTCAGTTTTCTTTGCCTTTAGAGTGAATGAGAGGCCATTTGGTACCATGTACTCTTAACCTTAGGCTGCCAACAGAATTAATGTATAGGAATTTTGGACTGATATATCAGTCCGTGGCCCTGCAAGGGTTAATACATAACCAGTCTAAAATCTTTCATGGTGATTTGCAGATATATCCCACAATGTTTGGATTCTGGTGATATGTGTAATTTTACATTTCATTGTTTTCAAGGTAGATGTTTTATAAATTCTTGAAGGGATGCCCCTTGTGTCTGCCATATAATGTGACTGTCACAGAGGCAGAGGTACCCCTTGGAATGTGCTTATACGCCCTGGGGTTACCTTGCCAGCTTTTGTAACAGAATTGTATGCAGGTGACTATCCTCTGAGTGATAGTTTTCATAGCTACTGGTTTATCTTTGCCAGGCTGTCCATGGGTAAAAAGCAGCTGTGTGATCTGTGATGTGACATACCCTGTCCAGTCCATGTAGTGACCTAGTGACCTTTTTACATCCAGACAGTGCAATTTTGCCCACATGTACTGTAATATTCAGGACAGAGTACAGGAAGGTTAACTGGCTGCTTTAAGTAGATTCTGACACCACCTTAGGCGGGACCCAGGTACCTTGGACAAACCTTGCAGCAGTCTGCCTTTATCAGGAGCTGAAATAACTTAATACAACTTTTAAAACCTGTCAGCCTATTCTCATTTTACATCTATCAGTCATGCCAAACACTGATAGGATCTGCAAAATAAAGTATATGGTTCCCAGTCACGAAAGCAGTAAAATTAAAATATTTTAGTCTGAGAATGTATAAAAAATCTTTGATGGGAACAAAACATAAGCAATTATGAGTTTTTATGAAAAATGCTATTGGTTCCCTCAGGCAGGAACTACATTATAATTCAGCCTTTTCTAGTTCCTGGGAACCAGTTGGGAACTGGAGAAACTGCAAACATTATTTAAATGTTAAAATCGCACCTAACTAATGCAAAGTAATAAAAATAACTCTACAGTAAAATAATATTATTAGAGTATAAAAGTAGAAAGACTAGAAGGTATGAGATGACGTTAGGGTGATTGCTCCCTTTAATGGAGAAACAAAGCTGAGGCTAAAACAGCAGGGTGAGTTTGACCACAGTGTAGAGTCTGGATTTTTATTCTAAATTGTGTAATCTGCATAAAGTTCCAGCTCTGGGCAGCACACTCCTGCAGATTGATGCCATTTGTAAGGCATTCCACTGATGGATTCCTGTTTTTGAAGCCCAAGGGACTGTTTACTTCACGATAGGTGCATGGTATGCAAACATGGATTGAGCAGATACACAATCATCTCACTTTGGGCATTGTGGTGGAAATGAGGCATTTTGTTTTATGCTTCAACCCTATGTTGTTCATGTCCTCATGTGTCCCTGTCCTAAAATTTTTGGGGCAGGATTATTTCTACAACAAAAGAGAGGCTCATGGAGCATTTGAGGGACATTAGGAATAGCAGAAACAATTTCTATGGGATCACATTTCATCACAAATGAAAACTGTGAGGAGAAATCTTTAAAATTTGACATTTTGGAGTGTGTTCCCCCTTTTCCTGTGTCAGGGACAGATTGTAGTGCCTGTCTCAATGAGAACCATTTCAGATTTTTAAAATGCAGTCCATACAACCAAAGGGGCTGAATAAAGAGCTTGGCCTTCTGGTGTTTTTACAAACTGCATAGTTATTCGACTTTCTAATAAAAGAAATACATTTGATTATATATTTTGAAACAGGCTGTACATATTTCATATGTGTTTGTTTTTTAGGTGTGGAGAGATTTTTGGATGCTTCATCATGAAACCACTAACATGATACAGATCATCATGTTTTTCTTGTGTTCTTATCGTCTTGCAACTCAATGTGTTCTTATTCAAATTTTATTTGTGGTTTACTGCATGCCTGGCTACTCTTATATGAGGGTCATGATTCTGTCCATAGGCTGAGTTGTATTTGATACCAAATAGTTTATGATAAATTATCATAATAACTAGTCTTCATTTTTATGTTCACTTGCGCTTGCACAAGGAACGTCTTGGGAGAATACAGGAAATGAGGGTGTGTCACTGTCAAGCAAATTACAACTGAAACTGCAATGGGTTTGGCAGTGCACCCAATGACCTGGCACTATAGTCATGATAGCAATTCAGCTTTGCTGACGTGGCACTCTTGACTTCCAAGAAATGAACTGCTCCAATGGGAGTGCTTCATTTCTTTCTGTAACCTGAACTCTGGCCATGTGCATTAGAGTGCACACTAATGCACATGACTGGATATGGCCCATCTTCACTCCTCTGGCTCCCACCCCAAAAGCATAAACATTAGCCGCAGTGTGGCTTTCTCACCCATTGCTCACTTCTGGGGCCCCACCCCCTGCCTCAACATTAGCTGCAGTGCTGCTTTCTGTTAAACCCTACATTGGGGTGCCCAATCCCTTGTCAGCAATTAAAAAATACAGCACTGCCACTGAGAGACACTAGGAAGCCCACTCCCAATGTCCCTATATCTGTACCCCCAATATTCTGGGATACTGGGGAGCCCACTCCCAGTATCCCCATATCTACCCCCACTTTTGAAATGGCCAGACTGGCTGTGCCAAGTGGTCCTTATCTGCTGTCAAAGTCTGTGCTATGCTTACCCTGTGAAAAGAAAACAGTTCCCCAATGTTTTGTTTTTTAAACCTGAAAAAAGCTGTCCCTCATCATCTCCTCTGCCCCTCCCCATCCCAGCCCTCCCATTGTACACCCACCTCCTCTGCCCCCTTCCCTATACTTACCTCCAGAGGTTGGCGTGTGTCATCTTCTCTGGATCAGGACACATCTGCACTCTTCAAAGCTGAACTGGGAACTGAAGAATGAAGGTAAGTGCTGTATAATGGCTGTCAATGGGGCTTTCAACTTATGTTGATATCTCAGCCATTTTGGGAATGTTTGCCTCAAATGTTCAACATAGCCTTTTGGGACCCCACCTCACGACCACTGGCACTGTCATTTCATTACTCAGTCCCAAAAGGGATTTTATGGTCACTGCATGGAATCACCTTTCCAGACTGATCAACAAAATGACAGTGGCAGTTTTCATGAGGGAGGTCCCAAAAAGCCAATGTTGAAAATTTGATTAAAAAATCCCCAAAATGACCACATTCTGATGTGCGTTGCATAGTTTCTGTGCATGCTCGTAACTTCATCAGTTTTTAAAATTTTCACTCCATATTTTTCACATTACCATTTTTTCATATTTTCCTGAACAGTACTGCTGCCATTTTTCACATGCTGCTTGAAATGTGTTTTTGCACTAAAAGCCCAGAATGGTGCAGTTGTAACTTTCTGGCTTTATTAATGAAATCACAGTGTCACTGTTTATGAGGGAGGTCCCAAAAGACCATGTTGAAAATTTGGTACAAAATACCAAAAAAATGCCTGAGTTAGATCGGTTGTTGAAATTTTGCCACACATGCACATAACTTTCATTCCAAATATTAAATATTGCCAGTTTTTCACACCACCTCATGAACAGTATAGCTGTAATTTTTCACATTCTGCCAGAAATGTGTTTTCCACCTGTAGTGCTGAATTGTGCAGTCACAATGCAAAATCACCTTTCGAGATTCAATAACAAAATGATAGTGCCACTGTTCATGAGGTGGGGGTCCCAAAAGCCCATTACTGAAAATTTGGAGTGACAATACCAACAAACCCCTGGGGCATTAGGGTTTCCAACTGTAATGCCCACCCCCACCCTGTAAGACTGACAGGCATCAGGGGTGTGCCTTAGGGTCATCTGCCGTAATCCTCTTCCATTCTACCCCCTGCAGCCAGTGACAGGAATCAGGGTGTGCCTTGGGGTCTTCAGCCCTAACGTTCACCCCATTCTCCAATAATGCACCCATATCAGCTTATTTCATTATGGAATGGGTGAGAGTTAGGTCAAAGGCCCCAAGGTACACCGCTGATGCCTGACAGTGTCTGCAGGTGGGGTGGCTGTTGAGCGTTAAGGACCACACCACTCAGAAAGGCACACCCCCAATGCCTGTCAGTCTCTCGCAGGGTGGGGGTGGGGGTGGGACATTAGGGTTGGAAATCCTAATGCTCTCATTAAGGAAGTTAATCAGGGAGAGATGGCTGATGTCACCTACCTTGATATCAGCAAAGTCTTCAACAACATCCAACAGAGAAGGCTGAATAACAAGATGGGTAGTCTGGCCATGGGGCACAAGCTGATAAACTGGGTTAGAAACTGGCTGATGGACAGGAGACAGAGGGTGGTGGTAATGTGATCCAATCTGTGGAGAGGGGTGACCAGTGGGGCACCTGAGGGATCAGTCCTGGAACCATTTACAATCCAGCTTCCACCATGTGGCACCCACCACTCTCACTGCTGCCTCTTCTCTCCTCTGAAGCCAGTACAGTACTAAATACCACTGCAAATAACCGACAGTGAATGTTCAGCATTGACAAATGCTCGTTTTCTATATGTCAAAGTGGGTCAGTCATGGATTCTTTTATTTCCAAGTGTTTATAGTTTTCAGGTGGCATAATGTAGTGGCTAAGGGCACTGAGCTGCAAACCCTGAGACTTGGGTCTGAATCCCATCAGTCCCCACTTGCATACTGTGTGACCCTGAGCAAGTTACTTTACATCATTGTGCTCTCAGGTAGCACCTGGAAACAAATTCTGGCTTAGTGTGTCTTTCCTGTTTAAGCAATTTCCTTTTCCTTCCCTCCCTCCCTTCTCTTCTCTCCCCTCACCTTGCCTTCCCTTTTCTTCCTCCCTCACCTTCCTTCCTTCCTCTCCTTTTCAGTTTTCTGGGGGTCTATTTTTCAGTCCTCTGAGGTTGTCACTGTTGTGCAGGTCCTAACCTTTTCAATGATTGGGAGGGTTTCTCTCTTTGTTCATGAACAATTCAAAATAAATGTCTGTTAACATATTTTGGTTTTATGCACTTAAATATATGACCTTTGGTAACTTCCCACATACCACAGATTAGTAATGATGCCTGTAGTTTTGTTTGATATTTTATGTTGAGCCTCTTTTGTATCTCCTAGAAATTGTGTAGAAGTTGTCATATTGATTACTGCCATAAATCTGAGCACATTAGTACTATAATATTGGTATGGGTGGTGAAAATAATTACATTTTGAGCAGTGTCATTTAGTTTTTGATCCTTTAAATGGCAGATCAACACAGGCACTAAGTCACTTGCAATGAAGTGAATGAATTTCCTTCCATTGTATTCATGTATTTAATTAAGTGACTTCATTTATTAAATTGTTTCACTATCACAATGGTTCTGCATGTTCTTCTATCAGCAGCTCTTAGTGTCTCTCACTCCCTGATGAAGAGGCAGAGAGCCTCAAAGATCCAAAGGTTAAAGTGGTATTGTTTAACCCTAATACATTTAGAATTTACTTGCATACATACCTCTCAACCTCCTGCCTCATAAATCAGGGACAAGGCTTAAAAAATCAGGGACAAAGGACTAAAATCAGGGACACATCTTCAAAATTAGAGCTATCCACCCAGGAAGCTGGTAGAATATGGGGATTAGTGCACAATGCATTTTCTAAAGAAGAACAAGTCTGTAACTTTAATGCTTGACATTGTTTTGTGCTTACAGTCCCCACTGTTTAGCCACAAGAACACAAATTTTAGGAGGGACAGAGTAAAATTTTGAGGCAAAATCAGGGACATCCCTGAAAATCAGGGACACTTGAGAGGTATGCTTGCATATACTAACCCAGTACAGCCTTATATTCTGCACACAGATGCTACTTTACATGGTCTGAGGCCATTCTGTACCAAACCTTACCTGAGGTATTAAATATAGTCACCTTTGCCAGCTAAATATGTTGCTCAGTGAGCACAACTACCCAGTACACAAGTGGGAATTTTTGTCTGTCCAGGAGCCACTGTTCATCAATACCATGATTATATACATGGGACTTCAATTACCATAAAGACTGACAATAATCCTCTGACATATGAGAAAACCACAGTCAACGTAGATGCAGCTGGGTATTAATGGTTGTCTGCTTTGTACACCTACAGTTACTCTGTGGAGTATCACACAGGTTTAAATAATGTGAATATGAATGCTGTCTCAGAGCCTCCAGGACTATGAGCCTACTGAGTTAGGGTGGGTAAAGATCCCCAAACTTACCATGAAATCAATATGTAAAAGGTTTCACATGTTGGTTCAAAACCCAGAAGGGCTACCGACATTGCAGAGACACCCAAATGCCGACAGCGGCCATGTCACCATGCAATATGTACCACCTACCACCGCCACACACAAAGCACCTGGGCACATCTTGGCTGTTTGCGGGGCTTTACTGCACCCTCCATCATGGGGGCTTTGCCCACTCATCACCCAGAAAATAATATAATCACTTCCAGTTCGAGATGTAGTGGAAAAGAGCGCAATATCCCTGCGGCAATGACGGCAAGCTGAGAAATCCCGATCATCACAATGACCATCAGATGGGTTGTAGAGCCCACATTGCCATCGCTGTAATGGTTTTGCTGCACTGATGGCATACAATGTAAAAGATATTATACTGATGAGCTGCCCTCCTCCACCAATGTGAATCATTTTGTGGAAAGCTGGGGCCATCTAATAACTGTTTGTCAGCCTCCTATTGTGGGTTCTCATCCTTGCAACAAATGTCCTTGCCCCATTTGACCATGCTTAATCTGTAAAGGTAACAGCACCTGGTTCAGTGTATGAGGGACCTGATACCACTGTACCAAGAACACAGGACAAACAACTATTATTTAAAAAGTGGCCAAAGTTAAGGACCGAAAGATGATTTATTGTACTGAGAGACACACGGTTTACCTATGCCAAATTGACAACACTTTTGCCAGCATTCAGCATAGTGACATCCCCAATTTTGACAGGTGAAATTTTGTCTGTCCAACATTGGTGTGTTTCACTTGGGGGCTGTGTCCCACAAACCCCTCATGCCCGCTACTAAAATATCAACTCCGAGTCAGAGTTGATTTGGAAGGAGCAGAAACATGGCAAAGGGTGAATTTTCCTCTGGTCCCCTCACAGCAACAATCTCAAAGCCTGTCGAGATTGTCACTGTGAGGGATTTTGCTGTCGGGTTTTGATGTGTGATCGCACACCCAGACACACATACTACAGGGTTTCCTCTGACACCAACTGCTAAAGCCACAACAGTTTTTCAAAATTATTATAAGAGCATTTCACAATGAGATGCAGCATCTGGGGCTGAACAGACTTTTGATCTGGCCCAGGCTTGGTTCAACTGATCCAAAATAGGGAGGAAGATTGGAGACTACTGCAGTGAGGATAATGCTTGCAGTGAAAGACTTTGCCAAAGAGAGTAGGCAATCTTGTAAATATTGAGGCAGTGTGCCGTTGGACCTGATTTTATTGAGTTCTTGAGCCCTGATCCTGATTAAAAGAACACAGCTAATATCTAGCTAGCATCATTGTGGTGAGATATTTTTCTCTAGCTATGTCCAAACCTACTGAACAAGAGACCATCACTGTTGCTGGGGCTCATTTATGATGCCGTTGCCTGCACTGACATTCCCCACCATGTAGTTCATAAGAGGATACATACACTGTGGTGCTTCCTCGAATACAGTATATAGGCACCCCTGTGAAGCAAGAAGCAATGACTGATTGGGATGATGTCAAGAGTTCTGTTCATTACTCTGCATTGCATAATACAAGCTCTAGACTAGGAGTCAGGTGTCTAGATTAGGCAATGTTATACATATGTTTGTTCTAAGTTCTGGACCATCAGTTTTTGCAGCAAATGGCTAAAGACAGCAATTTTTCAGCTAAGAGAGGTGAATCCTCCTTTACAGAACCAGGATTATTTTTATATTGTACTAAACCACCAGAATGCCTATTGGGCAGTGGGGACTGGTAGCTAAATGTGACCCCAAAACAACTGCACATTTTGATAAATTAACACCTACTTCTGTTCAGTCTTTACAAAAGAAAAGGGAGGGGTAGCTACCTATAGTAGGAGGGAGTATAGAAACAGATGGGGATGACGGATGGAGAAATAAAAGTGGGGAGGGTTCTGGAGGGGTTAAGGGCATTAAGGGTGGACAAGCCACCAGGACCAGATGGAGTATATCCAGGAGTGCTGAAGGAGCTTGCAGAGGTCCTGGCAGGACCTTGGCAAGTTATTAATTCCTCTCTAGACACAGGATGCTTACACCCATGACTGGAGACTGGCCTGGGTGGTTCCCTTCCACAAGAGTGGACCCAAGGATGAACCAGGAAATATAGGCCAGTAAGTCTAACTTCCATAGTGGAGAAGCTAATGGAGACCATCCTAAAGGAGAGGCTAGTAGCACTACTGGAGGTGAACAGGGTGCAGGACGGGAGGCAGCATGGCTTCATCAAGGACAGGTAATGGCAGACCAACCTTGTGGAATACTATGACCGGGTGACCAGGCAAATTGATAGGAGCCATGTGTGGATGTCCTGTACCTAAACTTCAGTAAGGCCTTCAATTCTGTACCACATGAGAGACTTGGAAGCAAGCTACAGGTCACAGGGAAGCAGCAAAACTGGTGGGGTGGGGTGGGGTGGGTGGAGAAACTGCTAAAAGATAGGCAGCGAGGGTGGTGGTAGGTGGGGAATACTCATCCCCAAGTCTGTGACAAGTGGTGTTCCACAGGGGTCAATGTTGGGCCCAGTGCTGTTTGGCATATTTATTGCAGACATTTCGGAGGGCATCAGCAGCAAAATCAGCCTATTTGTGGATGACACCAAGATGGGAGCAGTGGTAGATGACCAGATTGGGTGGTGGGGTAATAGGAGGATCTAAAAGGTTAGAGGCATGGCCTGACAGATGGCAGCTGGGTTGAATGCAAAACATGCATGATACTGCACTTCAGAACAAAAAATCTGTGGAGAAGCTACCATCTGTGGGGGGAGATGCGGCTGGAGGTAACAGAAAAGGAGAAGGATCTGGGGTGCTCATCATGAGAGCGATGAATAATTCCATGCAGTGCAGAAAGGCAGCAGCAATGGCCAACAAAAAATGCTGGGGTGCATTGCAAGGCATTACCTCGAGAAGAAGGAAGGTTATTCTACCATTATACAGATCATTGGTTAGATCTCACCTAGAATACTCGTGCATTACTGTCACCGTACCTACAAGCGAACATTAGGCTGCTGGAGGGTGCAGTGTGGGAAATGAAGATGATTCAGGGCCTGAGGAACTGCCATATGAGGTCAGACTAAGAGAGTTAAACATGTGCACACTGGAGGAAAGGAGGGACAGGGGTTACATGACTGAGACCTTCAAATACATGAAGGGGATAATCAAAACAGACAAAGAGGGTCTATTCAGGAGGAGGGTGGGAGATACTACTGGCCATTACATGAGATTGGAGGGGTAGATTGAGGAGGAAGTAAGAATGCATTTCTTTACGGAGATGGTGGTGGCAAAGTAGAATGCACTACCAGCTGAGAGGAGGCATGTAACACAGTGGAATGCTTCAAGAAGGTGGGACAGGGCAAAGGGTAGGGTAAAGGAAAGAAGGGAGGTGGGGCAGCTGTGACTAGGGAGCTAGCAGCAGTCTCAAGCAGCCTAGATAAACCAGGATGGCATTTTGCTGTTGGCAACATTCATACGTTCGTATGTTCATAAATTATTTGGACTCCATGAGGACTGCTGTTTTGTGACCTGCTAATCTCTAGATTAATTAAGAGTTTCATCTTAAATCTCCCTCCAAGTTCCTGGGAAAGGTGGTGTAGTGAATATAGTGCTTTTCTGAGTCTATGGTGCATCATAGGCTATGGATGATTGTTACAGTGGTGGACCAATATGAGCAGTCCCTGAAATACTGATAAGTAATCTGACTGTGCTAGAGGCTTGCAGATCTGAGATTGATCTCCTGACAAGAAGACCTGCTGTCCTACACAATTGTGCAAATGTGCCATTCCAGGCCTTGTCTAGTGGATGAACTGTAAAAAGAGGCTGAATTTTGTGAGGAAAGGAAAAGCATTTGCATGCTAGCCTGCATGAGATACAGTGCTGAAGTAATCAGCACAGAGTGAATCCAAACCCGATACATGTCCAATCGCAGGCACTAAACCCAAGTGCTGGGCTGCTGAAACCCTGAGGGTTTGTGAAGACAAGACACGTGGGTCACTAAAGGACCTCAGAAGCTTAGAGCAAGAGTAAGAGAGTCCGTTGAATAGCCTTGAAGGAGTCAGAGAAGTCAGCACCTGAGAGAGGACAGTATGACCCTGAATCAGGAGCTAAGCTGGTCCAGAGGTAAGTGAGACATTAGGGTTCCAGATGCATGCAGTACCTGAAGGCCATCCAAATGGGGAACCTAAGTATGAAAATAGCTTGTCCTGCTTCTGGGGACATTGATTGGGATACTGAATTTGTTTTGCAAACTGGTGATTAGGTTGGATTACAATACTTAATTCTAAGAGGTTACAGCTATTATTACAATTGTATGGCTTTGGGAGTTAATGTTAGCTTCAGCCCATTGCTCAGGAACAACTTGAAAGTGCACCAGTGCTGGTCAACCTACAGCCACAGCTACTGCTTACTATGATTCAGTGTTGTGTATTCAGGGACTTCTGCAAAGGGCACTCATAATGTGTTGAAGGAAAGTCCTGGTAACAAGTGGGATGAGGTAGCAGCCTCCAGTACAGGAGATCGATCGCAACACCCAAACTGAAGTATAGTGTGGGGACAGACACAAGTGGCCGTAGCCTTGTTTGTGACAATCAAGTTACCAACTATCATGCCATGACTTCATAGGGCTTGTTTAACCTGCAGCTTGGGCAAAAGTAGTTGCCTCGACCTGGCTAAGTGAACACTTTAATAGGGCCATGTACTGTTTGAGATTTGCACAATCTTTCCTTGCAGGGGCCCATGGTGTAAAAATAAAACTGTGTTTTGTTTTTAAACTTATCCTTTAATGACTAATCCTACCACGCTGTCAGTTTGGGGGTAACTGCCACGTGTGTGAGGGGTCTGCAGGAGGTGCTACTCAAGTGCAGAGGGTCAGGTACAGCGTCCAAGAAGTTCTACTGAGTAGTATTCAAACTACTTTAATCTTTGTTTTCCCAGAAGTTGGGACATGCTCAGGTGTCAGTAACCAGGTAAAATTTAAAGTCCTCTACAAATAAGTAGTATAATTTCAAGTATTTTTTCTTTCAACCACACAGAAATGCAAATATATAAAGCATAATACTGTAAATTGCAGTTTCTCCCAGGGCTGTAGTGCAAAACCCAGAGAGATGCATATACTGCTGAAATAAAGTGTTTCAGTGTATGATACAAAAAGTGAATGCAGACAAAATGGTATAAAGCCTTTCTTGAATGAATTGCTGGGATTTTCTTCACTGCTAGCTGCCTGTGGAGGAAGGTAACTGTTTTGTACATTCACATTTTTGTTATGCACTGAATCACTTTTTGGCAGTATATGCATCTCTATGGGTTTTACTTACACCCCACTAGAACTGCAATTAACTGAGTCATCCAAGACATGCATTGCTGTAAAGTTTAAATAAACCACCAAAAATTATTTGAAATTATACTACTTAATTGAGGACTTTTAAACTTGTCTGGTTACTTCCTCCACGTAACTGCATCCCACATGCTTGAAAAACATAGTTTCAGTATTTGAGGGCTAGCTCGCTCTTGGAACACACTGTCCCTGCACCCAGTGCACTGTGCCCCCAGTGTTTTTGGTGAATGTAGTATTTCACCTTAGTCTTTCCTTGCAGCAGCATCAGGCACTTCTGTTTTCTTTGTATAGGAACCCTTTCAGCTGCATGACAAAATAACTAGGAACCACTGCAAACAGCTGCAGTCCAAGTCACATTAAACTGTTCCACTAATGAACTGGTTTAGTGCTGTTTTTTACAGTTGGCAATACATTGGCAACTCATATTGCACTGTTTTTCATTGCTTAACCAGCTCAAGAGCAATGTTTGTAAAACGTTTTGCAACTCATTTGGACTATATCAGCAGTCCTGTCACAATATAATGCAAAACTGAGTTTTAACTCTTAATAAACCATTTGTGCAGGGCTTTGTACTGGATCCAGCAATACTTAAGCAACTCAATCAGAAATGTTAAAGCAGCACATTGGAGGAACAGTTTAATGTGACTGTACTGTACAGTAGCCTACTGGTGGTGCTATAAGGTAGTACGCCTTGCCCACTAACAAATTAGGAGGGATGCCTGCCCACAGGGCCTTGTAATTTGCTAAGGTAGACCTTCTAGAAATAGAAAAGCAGACATACACAGAATCATATATAAAGAAATCAATATTTACCCCATTGGGCGACTCAGTTTTGTGTGTATTAATTCCTGTATTATCTCATGGAACTGAATAGCTCCCCAGGAAACACACCAGTTGCAATAACCAGTTTTATGGAAAGTGAATACTGGCCTTGGCACCGTAGAAAACTCTACTTTTGCAAAGTGCCACAAGTTCTTTGTCTTCCACCTGGAGGACATGCACCAGAACAGCATGAGAGATAGCCAGAAGGGACCACCTCAGTTAAACATCTTATCCAAAGGATGGTACACCATGACAGTACAGACCCACCTCAGTACTACACTGTAGTGCTAGCCTTTGGGGTATGAGCCCAAATCCTGTGTGAAACTGGAAATGATACCTTCTAGCACACTAGTGGGAGCACTACCAACGGAGCTATGCTGACACCTTACATTTTGTATTATAACAGCATGAGCATTATTAGTATAGTTATGACAGCCTATCCAAGTTTTTATATTTTTTTTACTATCTATTTATTTGTGTCTTTGTTTACCACGTAAGTGCACTGATCCAAGGGACCATTTTCAGGCATGACCCAGGCCATATAGATGGCACTGATAGCATACAATACAACCATAAGAAACAGCAGTAACAGGAACAATACAACAGACATCAAACAGTTACAAGTGAGAAATTGCATGAATACAATGGTACAGATACAGTTCTTTTAACAATAATGACTCAACAGGTCCCTCCCACTCCCCATCATTCTGGCATTGTTTCCAGAAAGTATAGGTTAAAAATTAAGTGCAAGAGGCAAGGGGACAGGAGTTACTCCCATAAAAGTGGCTAGTAGTATTCAGTATCCCAATCAATGTCCCCTGAATGCAGTGGCTAGTTGTTGGGCGGTAAGATCACAGAGGTCGGGGGGTTATCTTGAAATATCTAGTTAGAACAAGAAGGGTTTCCTGAATGTTTCTTTAAAACTTTGGCTGAGAATATAAAACAGTTTCTAGAAGATAAAAGCTCCAGACCTTTAATTGGTAAATGATTAGCTTTCTTAATCCCTGTACAGATGTGGTAAAGGCTAACATTGCATGGCTTAATTAGATGCCAAAATTGCTAACCGACTGGTACATCTTACTGGAGAATTGTTAATATTGGAAACATGAGCAGTTGCATTTCCTTTCAGAGAACTTGACATATAAAACCTGACAGAATCTTATTCCTTGGGTGTTAGGGGACAAGTAGAATAAAAGTCAATTGTTTGTGCAATGATTGCAAAATTTCCATACCTTGAAAGAACTATTGGGCTTCTTTGAATAATTGACCTGTGATTCCTCTAATACTTTCCACTCTGTTAGGTGGATGACTTGCTGTACAACAGATTTGTTTGAGGAGGAATAGGTCAAATTCACACCACCACTCTTGCATTTGTATAGTGCCTCCAGTATTTCTGGGGTGTTTCACATCCTCCTTTAACCCCTTAGATATCTTCTACCAGGGTTAGCCCATTTGACCTCCATGAAGTCCGAAACTCCTTCTAACAAATATGATTTAACCCTCATCCCTAACAGCTGATCCCACCATGGCATACACCACAGCAGACCATAGATCTTCTGACTGAGGAAGAGGGACCATCTCAGAAGGAAAGGAGTGGCTCTGGTGATTATTATGGATGTGAGGGACTCTTCTCTCTGAGGTTCCCCTTAATACCAGATATGGTTATCATGGATTGTAGTTCCAATGGATGCACTGCAGCACATATTCACCCACATGCCCAGCAAGCTGCACCATCACTAATGGGCACTGAGTGGTCTAGTACAGCGGTAGTCAACACCTTCCTCTGTAGAGAATGAGACCATCCTCTGAGCTGTTCAGTCCTTTCCTGATGGCCTGTTGTTATATACCAGGGTTAAACCAAGAACCTGGGACAATCGCATGGCACGATGTACACTACTAGCAGCCACTGCACTATCATGCTGGCCCTATTATTTAATTTTAAGGTTAAGCCCAGAACCCAAATCCAACTTATTTCAGCTCCTATTGGACCACGCCTGGGAGTATGTAAATACCATAGGATTTCCTGTGAAGTAGGGATTATGCAGTTGCACATTCATTGCTAGTTGTACAACAGGAAATAGATGGAAATACATAAAGGAATACACATTCAAAAAATAATGATACTGTATGTAAATATTAATTTTACATTAAAATTGTTTTATTACTTAAAGCATCAGTGCAACAAAAAAAGTTTTCACAAATGCTACTTTTGCTACAATTAATAAAAATATTAGCATACCAGTCAAATCTACTTTTCTAGGTACCTCCATACTGCACACCAAGGTATTTTGCTTCATTTTCTTGAGCTAAACTCTTGCCAGGGATACAATGTTACTTCTAAGCTAAATGTGGCAGCCATCTTTTTTTTTAACTTGGTGTTTTTCAACTCCACCACCCATCCAGCTCCTCCACTAGTCCCTCAGGGCCCACAGGCATCTCACAATCCCTCCTGCTCCAATCTTGGACACCTACCTCTGTGGAACTGTGGCTTCACACACAGGTTGGGATCGAGGTGGTGGGATCTCCAGACATTGAGCTGGGTCAGGTGGTCCTCTGGAGCTGCTGGAGGCAGGATCATCCAGGCAGACTAAGGCCATCATTATTGCAGAGATGTGGGGGTCCACTGTGGTGGTTTTCCCATTTAATCCCCTGCAGGGACATTGTATATGCTGATGATGTCAAGGTTCATCTGTTTGTACTATGTACATGTTCATATGTCATCATCCTCGATGCCCTCCCTCCCACTTCCTTTCTCGACTGCACTTGCCACCTGTCAAATTCAGGTTGCAGCATCACAGTGGAACTAGGAACCCTCCTCTCTGATGTGGAGAGTGTCCATTGGAATTCTCAGTCCTCCTCCTCCTCCTGGCCATCCCTCAGTGACCTGAGCTTGTTCCTGAACTCGGGTTGCTGGCATCGTGAGCAGTAGCGCTACCATTCGAATGATGGCCAGCTGGCAGCCAAATTTTTTGTGAGAAAAAAATACTTAAATATTTATAAAATACTCCAGTGTTGGTATAACTAAAACATTTTACCACAAGATAAAACTGGAAGACCCACTTTAAAAATTGCTCACATGCTAATAAGTTACTGCAACCAACCCCCAGATTGAAGGATCTAAAAAACTCCTAATCCTGCTCATCCTCATTCTCAGTTCCACCATTTCATGGTGACAGTAAAAAACTACAGCCATCATTAGGCACAAGCACAATGCCGATGGCGAACATCGGCGCATGGCAATTTGGGCCACCCTGACCCCAGCACGCTAATGCCTTGAGGCATGTTCTGCATGTTTGCAGAGGGCTGCATCCCCATACCTATATATAATCACCACCAGTTCAGAAGTGTATGGGGCAGGGGCACAACATCCAGATGGTGCTATCCCTGCTGAGTGCTGCAAAATCCAGTTCACCTGCATGACGGGCTGAACTTGCAGTACCCTTTACTACAGCACCCATGTAACGGTATACCATCCTTCTCATGTCTGGATATATTCACCCAAACCCTGGTCCACCACAAGGGATGAGACTAGCAAGAGCCCTATGGGAAATTAAAGATTATCTCCTATAACATTGACAGCCTCCTTACAAAATTTGTACAGTTTGAGGCTTGGGTGACACTTGTACAACCTGATATCATCTCACTCACAGAAACATGGCTGTCCCTAAAATCACTGATTCTGCTATCATTCTAAGCAGATTCAACCTACTCAGGCAGACCACCATTGTAAACGGGGATGGGGTGGGGATGACTAGTCTACCTAACAGCTAACCTCCAGGGCTATAAAATCTCCTCAGTACCACAAGTGATTGCTAGTGCCTGGCTGTAAAACTCTTGCTAGAGAAGGGGTATAAATCACTGGTCATTATGACAGCATACATACCCCTGACATGCAACAATTAGGCCTTGAAACATTTGCTAAACATTCTAAACAAGCAAACCATAAATGAGAAACAATAGTTACTGGTGACTTCAATATAAACAGGGTTGCCAAAACTAGTATTGCCCATAAGGATCTGGTGTCCAGCCTTACCTCACACAGGTCATAAAAGACTGCATCAGGACCAACTACAAAACTGTAATGAGCACAATCATTGACGGAATACTGGCAACCAGCCTGGAAAAGCTAACTGAGGTCATAGTGATGATGTACTCCATCAGCGCCACCCCACGCACTATGTGCCTGAACTGCTAAACTCTTTAAGTCTCCCCTAAAACTGTCAACAGCAGGGTACTTGAGAAGGCCAAATCAGTGAATTCAAAGCATACCTGGCCCAAGTAGACTGAAGCTATGACTCCATTCCAGATATTAACTCAGCTCTAAACTACTTCATAAACCAATTCAATGCTGCCTGTGACAAATGTGCCCCCAACAAAAATGTAACATTAGAGGCACTGCTGCTGAGTGGGTTACCACCTCTCTGAGACCAGATGTGGGACAAAGATAATCTGTGGCTACGGGCAAGAACCTCTGGCTCACCTGGGGACTTGCAAAGTATAAGCTGCTCAGCATAAATGCAGTAGAAAAGTAAGGCAGGCTAAGACAACTTATAAAACAACAGGCAAACAACTGGGGTAACAGAAAAAAAATTCTGGGACAACATAACAGAACTCCTAGGTAAGGATGACAAATCACAGCCCTGTATGCTTAATGCAAATAGGACTGCCACCCTGGTCCCAAAAAGATAGCACATTTTTCAATAATACCTTCACCGATCTCAGTGCTGTCCTTCCCCTAATTTGGAGCCTGACCCCCAGTTAAACAGAGTGATTATCAAACTACTGGCACTGCCCAAAACCCAAACAACCAAAAGTTCTACTTCAAATCCATCCCAGATACTGAATACAATCAACTATGTAAAATGTGTACTGGACAAAACCAGAGGGAAGTGATACTTTGGACATGACGAGGTGGCCCTGACCCTGGATGAACTTGCTCTCCCCTGACCGAAATACTTAACCACTCCTTGCAGTACTCCAAATTCCTGGTTTTTGCAAAACCGCTTTAGTCACCCTGTATACACTACAGTGGAACTGCTCCTTTGCTGCCAACTACTGGCCAATATCAATCCTCCGCCATTATCCTAGGCCCTTGAAAGAATTGTGTCAGATCAACTAGTCACCTGCCTCTGTAAATATAATAATCTAGTGTCAAAACAGCATGGATTCAAGAAGCTTCATAGCACCAACACTGCTCTTTTGAGTGCACTAACTTCCTGTGTGAGGCCCTTCATAGTGGCCTGCTGGTGGGTTCCTTTTACATTAACTTAACAAAAGCATTTGATTTGGTAAATCACTCACTACTGCTAGCCAAGTTCCACACCCTAGGCCTCTTCTCAATCACAGTGACTTGGTTCCGGAGCTGCCTTACCAACCGCTC
Source organism: Neoceratodus forsteri (assembly GCA_016271365.2). Lineage (NCBI taxonomy): Eukaryota > Metazoa > Chordata > Ceratodontiformes > Ceratodontidae > Neoceratodus > Neoceratodus forsteri. Next base: position 426,745,986 of record CM057451.1, read on the forward strand.
ACAACGAGTAAAGATCAATGGAGCATTGTCTAATGTCAAAAGTGTCCCAATCGGGTGCCGCAATGCTCGATACTGGGTCCCTTCCTTTCTGGATTCTTTATAAATAATCTCCCTGAAGCTTGCCCCACCTCAAAGTTGTTTCTATATGCAGATGATGCTGTCATCTATTACAGTAAACCACACCAGGAGAGTCTCACTCATGAACTACAATGTAGTTTTGGGTCAATGGCAAACTGGTTCACACTAAATAAACTAATATTAAACAACAAGAAAACCAAAACCATGTTGTTTGTTGGTCCTCTTTCAAAAAAAGGTCCCTTTATAAATAACAAAGGGGCTACTTTGAAACAAGTAGGCTCATTTAAATACTCCAGGAGTCACACTTGATGACACACTCCCTTTTCACCCCGTTTACAACATTATTACTACTGCCAATACAAAATTAGGAGATCTGTACAGATAACACAACCTCACCCTTGAAGCCTTGAAGTCAGGACTGGAGGATGGCTAATGTGGTGCCCTCCACAAGAGTGGCCCCAAGGATGAACCGGGAAACTACAGACCAGTGAGCCTCACATCCATCGTGGGTAAGCTAATGGAGACTATCCTGAAGGAGAGGCTGGTGGCCCTCCCAGAGGCCAAAGGACTACAGGACAGCAGACAGCATGGTTTCATATGTGGCAGATCCTTGCAAACCAACCTGGTCAAGTTCTATGACTGGGTAACTAGGCAACTGGACAGGGGCCATGCAGTGGAAGTCCTGTATCTGGACTTCAGTAAGGCATTCGACTCGGTGCCACATGGAAGGCTGGGAAGGAAGTTGGTAGGCACAGGGCGTGGTGCAAAGCTGGTGAGATGGGTAGGAAACTGGCTGCAGGAAGGCAACAGAGGGGGTGGTGGTGGGTGGGGTGCCTCACACCCAAGGGCAGTGACGAGCAGTGTCCCACAGGGCTCAGTGTTGGGACCAGTGTTGTTTGGGATATTCATTGCAGACATATCATGGGACAACAAGAGCAAGATCAGTCTGTTTGCTGATGATACTAAGGTTGGTGCGGTGGTGGATGACCTAGGGGGATGGCAGGGGTTGCAGGATGATCTGGCAAAGCTTGAAACCTGGTCAGACACCTGGCAACTGGGGTTTAATGCCAAAAGTGCAAGGTGCTGCATTTTGGGATGAAGAACCCAAAGAGGAGTTACCAGCTAGGGGAGTGCAGCTAGCCCAGACAGAGGAGAAGGATTTAGGTGTGCTCATTACAGGGTCAATGAACAACTCGGCACAATGTAGTAAGGCAGCTGCAAAGGCCAACAAATGCTGGGTTGTATTGCAAGGGTATATCCTCGAGGAGGGAGGAGGTGATTCTGCCACTGTATAGGTCATTAGTTAGACCACACCTGGAGTACTCGTGCAGTGCTGGCGTCCATCTGAAGAGGGACATTAGTTACTGGAGGGGTGCAGCGCAGGGGCAACAAAGATGATCAAGGGGCTGGGGGACTTATCATACGAGAGGAGGTTGAAGGAGTTGAACATCTACTCACTGGAGGAGAGGAGAGACAGGGGTGACATGATTGAAACCTTTAAATACATGAAAGGAATAAACAAGACGGGTACAGAGGGCTGTTCAAAGTAAGGAGGGAGGGCCACCAGGGTCATATGAGACTGAGAGAGGAAGGTTCAGGAGGAGATGAGGAGACACTTTTTTTACAGAGAGGGTAGTGGCTGGGTGGAATGCATTACCTGCAGAAGTGGTATGCAGTAGAACAGTGGACTGCTTCCAAACGAGATGGGACAGGACAAGGGGAGGGTTAATGAAGGAAAGGTGGAAGGAGGGCAGCTGCAGAATAAGGTGCTAGCTGCACATTCGAGCAGACTTGATAGACCTCTAGGCCTTTATCTGCTGGCAAATTTCATATGTTCATAAGCCAAATCTATTGCTGTATCCAGCACAATCCTTCCAATACTAGATTATGGCCTTCCAGTATAAGGAGCAGTCACTGCCTGTTCTCAACAGGGTCAGGCTGGTATTAAATAAGGCATGTTGTTTCATACCTGAGGCAGACAGACTCACCATACATGCTCCCTATATTCACAAACCAATTGGCTTCCCTCCATGATCGAATAAGATGCCAAGCATTCCTGCTCGAAAAAAAAAAAAAAACTCTCCTGGGCCTCACCCAAGCTGCAGTTTAAAACATACTACATTCTGTCCTCAACCAATATTCTACTAGGAATATAACCAGGAATGCTGTATCAGTACCTTCTGTAAATCAAGTCATGCCATGTGTTCCTTCACTGTCAGAGCTGAATAGTGGTTGAATGGACTACCTGAACCCTGTTGGTACTCCTTAAAGTAATCCAAATCAAGGGTGTACTAAGAAAGGTCCTCTCACTCAGATCCAAATGTAGCTACTAAAGTTGACTTCTTGACATCTTGCAACAATACGCTATACAGTATGTTAGTATACTTTTTGCTTGCTCCTTGACAATGTCCCTATGGAAATGCTTATGCCCATGCTCATTTGTATTGTTACTACTCGAAACACTTACTCTTCATGTACGGCTTTTGACAGTGCTCTTTAGTGAAATGCTTTGACAATGCTCTGATAGAACTGCATTCTCTTGTATGTTATTGTTGAAATCTCTGTTACTACTCTATGACATGGAACCTTTGTAAAAGAGCATTTTGCTCAGAGGTGTATTTCTGAATGAATAAATAAATAAAATGGCAGGGTCATAATTTGTATCCAATTTCATTGCACTGCTGCTTAAAAATTTACAAAATACAATGGTGAGAAAACATGGTGAGCAAACAGTTAATCAGTGAGAGCCCCACCAACCTGACATTTCATGTCTAAACAAGTCACATATTCAAAGGCCAGTTTTCACTAACAAGGGATCCTATAGATTACCTTGGTCTAAGGTGATTCTTTAACCTTTAGACTTTGATTAAAACAACTAAATACCAATGACGGACTTTTAGTTTGAAAGTACATTACCAGACTTTGAAACAATACTTATTTTAACATTGAGTTGCCCTTTTCTCAGGTACCACGCTATTAATTTGGGACCTTTGCTTCTTTGTCTACAGAATATGCCAGATCATCTTTTGAGGTTATTGGTAATCTACTAATCCATGCCAGTAACAACTTGTTGCATTATCCTGCTGAAATGTGGGATGCACTTTATACACAGCTTATTCTTTTAAGGCAAAAACATGCACACAGAGAAAATACAGAGATGGAGATCATGTGATACAGGCACTCAAGTAGCAGGGAACCTGTGAGTCTCAGTCAGCCTGGGTGTTAAAACTTATCGGTTTTACTATATTTTTCACAACTTTTCTGCTTTAACTACTTGGTTTCATATTCTTTATTACTCTTAGCATGTTGCTTGTGGTGAAGCTATGGAGGCAGGAGCTGTATCTGCCATGGAATTGGACTCAATTAGAGATGTACGAAATTAGCAAATTTAATTACGTGAAATATTTGGCAAAATTTGCCTGCTTCATAAAATTTTTCTTGGAAACGAAATTCAGAATTTCACTGGCGGAATGTAAGATTTCACTCATGAAAGCAACATTTCACCTGCAAACAGCAAAATTTACCTTTTGTTGGTGAAATTTCACTACTTTTCTGGTGAAATCTTGCATTTCGCAGGCAACATTCCATAGTTTGCAGCTCACAAAATATTTCAGGTAATGGACAAATTTCATGAAATATTTAATGTGGCAACATTGCTGATTTTGTGGGAATTTTGTTGGCAAATTGCACCATAAACCCTAGAAGACTGCCAACCCAGGCCTAAGTGCCTGCATTTTGAAGTAGCCTGTAGCCCACCCACTTCTCTTAGTGGTGAATTGCTTAAGGTAGACTGCTTTCACTTGAATTGGGCAGTCTTAAAGATACTGGACCTGATTCTCAAAGCCCCAAGACTGACACAAGGTGCCTGTGTCAAACATGAATGACGCAAGTAACACCTTGCATCAAAAGATGTGTTTTTCCCTATTCTGAAATGCAGTCTGCTTCATAATGGGGAGCTGTTGCACTGAAATGGCACTGCACTACCCGTGTAACCTACTTCAGGATGTGCCAGGTCTCAAGGGGCTTGTGCCATGTCAAGGCTACAACATCCCTTTTTGGGATTCTACAAGCACCACTGTGTCCACAGGACAAGGCATTACTTAAATCAGTCAACAGGTGGTCTAAGTGGCTTGACCCACATGGATAAGGTAGATTTTGGACTCTTGGAGGCATAAGGGATGAGGAGGGTGGTAGAGGCTGATCGGGCTGTGGCTGCTTATGAGTGATGTGGCACCTAGTGGGGTGCGAGTATAGTGTAATACATATCAGAACTAGCAGCAGCTAATGCACTGTACAGTACTATAATATACTGTATAGTGAGTTGTACCTTATACCAAGGTTCTGTGCCAGCCCTAATGATACATAATAAATGAGGAGTAAGTGATACAGCAGCAGAATGGATCATCATATTGCACTGTAATATAGCAAGCCACCCCACTCATTTAAAGGGATCTTTGAGGATCGGCCCACTACCTTGAGCTGGCATCTGACATTAGAAACATAGAAACATAGACTTTGATTGCAGATAAGGACCGCTTGTCCACCTAGTCTGCCCATTTCCTACCTAGAGGATAATCTGCAGATCCTATTTAACCAACAGCCTATTTCTTCCTACCCCTACAAAATTGCCTTATGTCTGTCCCATGCATTCTTGAATTCTCCCACAGTTTTAGACCCCACAACCTCCTCAGGAAGTCTGTTCCATGCATCCACCACCTCTCTGAGAAAAAATACTTCCTCACATTGCCCTGAGCCATCTACCCTCTATCTTTTGTTCCTTTTGCACAGCGCTCAAGAATTAACCTGGCAGATGGGGATGCTGAAGCCTGCATTGTTTCTTTGGAGAGTCACAAGAAAAATGGAACCTGATCTTGTTATTTTGAAGAGGAAGGATAGTAAACTTGAACACCACTTAGAAGATTTGAGGGACAAAATAGAAGGAATAACTTGGTCATTGGGGATCTCAGAAAATTCTGAAGGCTCAGATATGTTATAATTTGCCAGAAGCTTTAAAAAGTCACCTGTGCCTCTCATATGGGCCTCACTACATCATCAAGCAGGCTTGCCATTCCTTCGCCAAAGCCATCTGAGGGTGAGACCCCATTATCCTCCATCTGCTGAACTACTTGAGAAGCAGTTTATTTTACAGAAAGTCTACTCCCTGAAAGATATTCAATGGTAGGGTTGTTGTATTTCTGTTTTCAAAATCTCTGCCCCACGGTTAAGTCTAATGGCATGAATACCAGGAGCCCTTTCCCAAAACTGCAGGCTGCTCAAATTAGATACCTGCTTTTATATCCTGCCAGATTGTCGGTTTCACTACATAATGGCCCAAAACTGTTCAACACTGCAGAACAAGCCAAGAGGGAGCTTCAGAATTTACTGCCCTATCAATTTACTGTCAGTATAAAGGAGGCATAGCTCAAGCCTCGAATATGGAAGTTGGGGTGCAACATAGAAACTTAGAAACATAGAACTTGATTGCAGATAAGGACTGCTTGGCCTACCTAGACTGCCCATTTCCTACCTAATGGATAAGCTGCAGATCCTAGTTAACCAACAGCCTACTTCCTCCTACCCTCCCACTAGAATTGCCTTATGTCTGTCCCATGAATGCATTAATTCCCCACTGTTTTTGACTCCACGACTTCCCTCAGGATGGCTGTTCCATGCATTCATAACTCTCCATGAAAAAATATTTCCTCACATTACCTCTGAGCTGTACCCTCTATCTTCAAATTGTGCCCCCTTGTTCTTGCACACCTCTTTTTCTGAAAGATGCTATCTTCTTGGACTTTGTAGATTCCTTGAGGTACTGGAAAGTTCCTGTCACCCTCCTCCCCACCACCATCCTCGAGGGTGTACATATAAGCTCCTTTAGTCTTCTTGTATGTTTTCTGGTGCAGACCCTGCACCATTTTAGTTGCCCTCCTCTGGACAGCCTCCACCCTGTCTATGTCTTTACAGAGATGGGGTCTCCAGAACTGCATGCAGTACTCCAGATGGGGTCTCACCAACTCTCTGTACAGAGGGATAACAACTTCCTGTTTTCACTGGTGATGCCTCTCCTGTGCATCCCAGTATCCTCCCAGCCCTCCTTACTGCCTTCTCACATTGCTTGCCCACCTTTAGGTTATCTGATATCACTACCCAGGTGCCTTTCCATTTTTGTTGTTGTCAGTATCTCCCCTCCATTGTGTACTCTTCTCCTGGGTTTTTCTTTCCCAGGTGCATTACTTTGCGCTTCTTTGTGTTGAATCTTCGCTGCCATAGATTTGACCATTCCTCCAACCTTGCCAAGTCACTTCTCATGCTTTCCACCCATCTTGTGTACCAACCCTGTTGCAGATATTTGTGTCGTCTGCAAAGAGACATACATTTCCTTCCAGTTCCTCTGCAATGTCACTTATAATGACATTAAAAGGAACGGACCCATTACTGAACCCTGTGGTACCCCACTAGTAACACCCTTCTTCACTGATGACTCTGTTTACTATTACCTCTGGATCCTGTTGTTCAGCCAATGTTTTACCCAGGCTATCACCCTGGGACCCACTCCCAGGCTGCCTAATTTGTTTATTAATCTTTGTAGGGGACTGTGTCAAATGTCTTGCTAAAGTATAGGTAGGCCATGTCCACTGCCCCTCCCTGCTCTACTACTTTGCCACCCAGTCAAAAAAATTGATTAGATTTGTCTGATATGACCTTACCGCTGTGAATCCATGCTGCTTCAGGTCCTGTGCCCCACTGGCATTTAGGTACTCAACAATTCTTTCCTTCAGAAGTGATTCCATCCTTTCCTACCACTGAAGTCAAACTGACAGGTCTGCAGTTTCCTGCCTCTGTCTTGCTCCCACTTTTGTGAAGTGGAATCACATCTGCCCTCCTCCAGTCCTCAGGTACCACACCATCCTCCCATGATTTGTTAAAAGGGTAGTCAATGGTGTTACTAGTTCTCCCTTAGTTCTTTTTAATTTGGGTGAATCCCATCAGGCCCCATTGCTTTGTCCTCCTTCAGTTTTAGGAGTTCTTACAGAACCCTTTCTTCTATGAAAGGACTGATATCGACCCCCCTATCTAGAGTTCTTCTATTGATGGGATTCAATACCTACCCCTCCTCTTCCTTTGTGAATACTGGGCAGAAGTATTCATTCTGTATCCTTCTTTTCACTGTTCTCTCTGCCCACCCACCCTCCTCTTTATTCAGCCTCAGTATCCCTCACTTTGTCTTTCTTCTATCCTAATGTACCTATAAAGGTTTTATCCCCTTCTAAACTGAGTTGGCTATCTTTTCCTCAGTTTGGGCCTTTGCAATTCTGACTGCCTTCCTGCTTCCTTCTGCTTTAACTGGTACAGTTCTCTGTCCTGATCCTTCTGTTTCCTTACTTCCTGAATGCTGTCTTATTCTCCTAACCTTCCCCGCCACCTTTTGAGAACCATAATGTTTTTTCTCTTTCATTTTGATTTGTTTATTTGCTTCACACAAAAGCTTGTTGCCTCTGTGATGGCAGTTTTGATGTTTCCCATTGTTGCTCCACCACTCCTTCTTGCCTGTTTGCTAGTGCTATTCTGAGGCACTCTCCCATTTTGACAAAATCAGCCCTCCTGAAGTCCAATATCTTCACTTTTGTATGGCTTGACTCTACAGCTGAGTTTATCGTGAACCACACTGTTTGGTGGTCACTTGTTCCAAGATGGCTACCCACTTCAAGATCGGAGATCCCTCTCTGTCCCCATTTGATAGTACCAGGTCTAAGATTGCTCCTCCTGAGTGGGTTCCAACACTAGCTATCTGAGGCATGCCCCTGTAAGGCATCGAGAATGGCCTTCTTTTTGGATGTGGCTGCAGCAAAGGTGCTCCAGTTTACATCTGGTATATTCAGGTCCCCATCTGCAATATCTCCCTTTTCCAGCCATCATAAGGATGCCTTCTACCATTTATTTGCCCATTTCCCTTCTGAGATGGGGTCTGTATACAACCCCGTACAGATTGTGGTGCCATTTCTAGTCTCCAGGGTGACCCAGCGTGCCTGCTCTTCTCCCTGTTTACCCTTTAGGTCCATTGCTTTGATCCCTACCCTTACATAGAGATCATTTCCTCCTCCTCCTCCTCATCTACCTCCCTGTCTCTCCTGTAGATTGGGTATCCTGGTATGTTGACATCCCAGTCATGTTTCTCTGTGTACCATGTTTCTGTGGCTGCCGCGATATTCAGGCATCTCTCTTCCATCAAGGCCACAGGTTCAGGGAGCTTGTTTCTAGATTATGGGCATTGGTACTCATTACCTTCATTTTTGATGACCTTACACTTTTGCCCCATCCTGTCCTTACTGCCTTTGTCTTTTGCTCCATTCACCCCTGCTCTTCCCTATTGACTTCACCATCTTGTTTACTTCACCTACTACCCTGATTTTGGGGGCTAGGATTTCCCTTCTTCTTTTCAGTGCTTCCCCCCTTGGCTTCAAGTTTAAATGCTTGCCAATGAAGCATTTAAACTTATCACCTAGGATCCTGATCCTCCTGGACAGATGCAGACCATCGTACCAGTATAGGCCTGCATCCCTTCAGGTGGACCCCAGTCCCCAATGAAGCCAAAACCCTGAGCTCTGCACCAGTTTTCAACCACTGATTGAATCCCATGGCACGGAGCACCCTAGCCTCACCCATACCATAGACAGGCAGCACCTCTGAGAAGGTTACAGTGCATGCTACTTGTCTAAGGCCCTCCCCCAACTCCACAAACTCCTCCTGCACTGCTCTGATCCCTTTCCCAGCCACGCCATTTGTCCCTAGGTGGAAAGTGACATCCAGCTCCTCCCCATGCAGCTGCTTCTGTATCCTGAGGATTCACTGTCCGTTCCTCCGCTATGGCACCAGGAGCACCTTACTCCTCCTTTTCCCCTCCCTCCTCCAGTTCTACCCTCCTAACAATGGAGTTCCCCATCGTTGTTTCCTTCCCCGGTGGGGTCTCATGCCACCCTCCTGAGGATCTTCTTTATGGAAGTTCCAGCATCATCCTTGGTCTCCACTGTGGGTGCCTCCATAGAGGAACCACAATCTGCCAGAATGGCATATGAATTGTGAGAGGTACAATTGAGGATGCGCCTCTGTTCCACCACCTCACCCTCCCTCAGCCCATTGTAGTCCAGTCACTCCAGTTTGAAGACTGTTTCAGCAGAGGCTTCTGATCTATCTCCTGACTTCTTTTCCTTGGAATGGCTAAGACAGTTTGGTTGTAGATTGCTGACTGTTGCAACTTATTAGAGTTGTTTCCTGTTGTGCCACTCAGTTTTTGTTATTGTTTTTCTAATTAAACTAACTTTGGGATTTCCTAATATTGGCATTCAGTTTTTTCTTTACATGAGGTACAGTGCACTGGTGGGGTAGGTGAGGGGTGATGGCTCTTTATGCATTCCTTGAACAGTTTTTCTGTGTGCTTGCCCTCTTCATTATAGTATTGGGGTTTTCCTTCATTGAGCAGAGCTATATGCTTTGTGTGCTTTGTACATTTGATCACTTAACTTCTCACCCCGTTCCTGCCCCCTACCTTTTTAGATGGCTGGCATTATTGTCAGCACCTTAAGGTCAACCTTTGTCTTTTCCCTTTGGCTTTTATTCTTAAAGCTGGCCCTGCCATCTGTCTTGTCTCTATAATGTAAGTAACAATGGGATGACTCATTTCTTTCTTTCACTCCATTGCTATCTAGTGTTAGTATTTTGAATACTTTCTAAACTTTTCACTTTTATCATACTGGTGGCCAATGTTCCTAGTTACTATATTTTTTTTCAAGTGTGTTTAACTGGATTTTACTGCATAGTTTCTATTGGCACTGCAGCACTTTAACCACACAATAATCACTGTATGTCATTTCATAAAAATATATTTAAATGCACTGTTGCACTTTACTTCATTCCTCAAAGTATATTTAAAGGCACAGATGCACTTTAATGAAGCCCAGGCATGAAATGCCATATAAGCACCTTAAAGGACACTGTCAACCTGTTTTTCATCATATTATTTCAAGTTGAAACCTCACATTTTACGATTGCTTACCCTTTCTAAAATTCACTGATGTTGCTGTTTGTTTTGTCTGTCCCCTTGTTTAGTAGAACTGAAATGTATGGCAGTGTATATTTATAAACAACCTTGTTTTTGTTTACAGTCCTGGTTCTGTTCTTACTGCATGCTTCTTGAGCGATAGAAACACACCCAAAAGTTCAGTCACTGATAAGGAAGTAGCCTCCTAAACTCCCACAGCATCACAAGGGGCTAGACTGTTTTGCAGGTGTTCCCAAGTCCAGGAAAGACGTATTTGGAGCTGATCAAGGAATGTAAACAAACCTGTTTTGGTGTGATAACACCAGTATGTTGGACAGTCTGATTTTTACTTTTGTAAAGAAAATATGACTTAAAATCAAACTACCAGCTACATCAACAATCTTTACACAATGTTTGCAATCATAAAATATGTTTTTTAAACTAGGGACATTTTGAGACCTAAGGGGATTGGCAGTGTCCCTTTAATTGTTTTGTTGCAGTGGCATGTTGGACCTGATCGTGATGCTAGAGGGGAATGATGGTGAGTGACGGATGTAGGAAATAGGAAAATAAGGCAGTAGGAAAGAGATATGCAGAGTGAAAAAAGACTGATGTAGATGGCTAACCTACACCAGGGCTAGAAAGAGGTAAAGAACAGGGCAAAAGATACTGTTATGCAACAGATTTAAAGTGAGAAGAAGAAGAAGATAGTAAAGTCATCCCTCCACCAGGGTCTAGGAACTAGCAGAATGCAGAACTGCCACAGGGATACAATACTATTGTGAGATAAAGATTTAGTACTAAGACTGCCCTGTACTTTAAATAATGGTCATCATTTGGAACTTGAGGGGGTGATTTATTACCTGGCTTCCTACTTTATAGACTTTGTAAGAGCAATACTGGCCAGCCTCCTTTCAGTATTTGCCTGTTCACTAGTTATATGTACTGTGCCTTTCTTTTGTCATTGTTGTTACTCTACATACATCACACTATTTTTATTCTGATATACTAAGATACCTGTTATTGTTCTTTTATTTAGTTTATTGAGGTAGTCATGTTATTGAGCAACTGGGTTTTATTGGAATCAGACATCCTGCCACAACCACGTCGCAGATGGATGGGATTTTCATTCTGTCATTTGGACGGTGTACTGCAGTACCATATCCTGGTTTCTTCATTAAAGAGTTGTTTTATTTATTCTTCAGCTTTAATATTTTTTATTGTATTAAGGGTACACATGTACTGGGGTTGGGGGTGGAAGGATTTGTGGCCTGCACCCAGCGGAAGGTATACTATGGGTGGTATGCCTTTTGATTTGTTTTAGAATCTTATTGCTGACTTATTCCTTATTTGTGGAATGAATAGTTTACTTAAAATTGTGTCATGGAACATTGTGGGGATCAAGTCAGGGAAAATGTCAAAGAGTCTTGAAGCACCTACACAGCATAGCTTGTACCCATTGCGTGTTTACAGGAAACCCACCTTCAGTCTAACCAGGTTCATAGATGTTGAACAGATTGGATGGGACAACTACAGTTGGTTCTGGCAATAGCCCTCTGCAGAGGTGTGTAGCTATGCTAATAGCTGGTCATACACCCTTCACACTTCTTCAGGAAATTAGCGACCTGGAAAGATGTTTTATCTTTTACTAAGGAGATTATCTCAAACGGAGCTAGTGTTGGGGTCAGTTTATGACACCAGTACTGATTTTCTGATTTTTATGTTGTCCTGCTCACATGCAAGCAACATATTGGGGTAGCTTGAATAGCAGGTTTTGAGGTGCGGTCATATTGTGGCCAGTGGTGCCACTGCTTTTTCTTGGCTGGGCCTGCATTGAATTACTGCATGCTGTCTATGACAGCAGTGCAAAAGCATGCCACCAACTTGAAATGATTTAGCCACTGCTCTCCTCATTGCAGGGTGTGCCTTGCCTGGTGTAACATTTAATAAAAGATGGCGGTGGCTGTCATGTCTCACCTCACAGTCCCAATCAAGTCAACGTCGAGGATGCCCAATCCCTGTCAGAATGCCCCTTCCTAGTTCATTTTGTCAATGGGGAGCCCAACTCCTATCAGCATAATGTCACCCGTGATTATTTAATTTGTGCCAAGGAGTGCCCAAACCCCCTGGCATCATGCACCCCCCCAGACACATTTCTGTGCTGATGGGGGCCCAATCCTCCATTGGCTTCAGTCCACCTCTCCCCAAAATACAGGTAACACATGGTAATCCACCCCAGTGTGCCAAAACACACCTGCAAAATAAGAAAACTGACCCATTGTCTTTTATGTTTTTTTTTTTGTTATTGTTACCTGAAAATGAGAAAACAGTCCCTTGAAATGTCTGGTGCCCCTCCCTCAACCCGCACCCACCCTCTGCATACTCCACCCTCTGCATACTCCCACCTCCCCATGACCCTCACCCCATACTTACTTCTGGAGCCAGGTGTGACGATCTTCTGTGGACTGGGAACACATCAGCACTCTTCAAAGCTGACTGTGAACTGAACAAATGCCGGTAAGTTGTATAATGGCATCAATGTTTTTTTCAACTTTGGTGCATATCTCATATTTTTGTGAATGTTGGCACCAATTTTCAACATGGGGGTTCTTGGGACCCCACCTCATGAATTCAGTCACTGTCATCTCATTATTTGGTCCTGAAGGGTGATTTTATGTCATTAAGCGGAATCACCTTTTGGGACTGATTAATGAAACAACAGTGTCACTGTTCATGAGGTAGGCTCCAAAAGCCCATGTTGCAAATTTAGTGAAAAAATTCCAAAATGACTGTGTTATGAGCGTGCATTGTGCAGTTTCCATGCATGCTCTTAACTTCGAGAATTTTAATATTTTTACTTCAGAATTTTCAACATTGCCATTTTTCACACCTCCTATGAACAGTGCAGTTGTCATTTTTCACATCCTGCTTAAAATGTGTTTTCATACAGCTGGCACACAATTGTGCAGTTGCTGTAGGAAAACAATGTTTTGGACAGAGTAAGAAAATTACAGTAACACTGTTCATGAGCAGAAGTCCCAAAATGCCTATGTTGAAAATCTGCGGCAAAATTCCACAAAATGGCTATGTTACGAATGTGCAGTACGAGTTTCCACACACAGTCATAACTTCAAGAATTTGTAATATTTTTACTTCAGATTTTCAATATTGCCATTTTTACACACCTCTTATGAATAGTACTGCTGTCATTTTCACATCCTACCCAAATGTGTTTTTGCACATCTGGCACACAATGGCGCAGTCACAGTGGAAAATCAACATTTGGGACAGAGTAAGAAAATCATAGTGACACTGTTCATGACCAAAGATCTCAAAATGCCTAAGTTAAAATTTGTGCAAGAATTCTAAAAATGACTGTGTGATGAATATGTGTTGTGCATTTTAATGCACACTGTAACTTCAAGAATTTTTAATATTTACACTCCAGATTTTCAAAATTGCCATCTCTTCACACCTCCTTATGAATGGTGCAGCTGTCATTTTCACATCCTGCCTGAACTGTGTTTTCACACATGGTGCAGAATGGTGCTGTTGCTGTGGAAATCAACATTATGGTCAGATTAACAAAATCACAGTGCCACTGTTCATGAACAGAGGTCCCAAATGCTTTCATGAGGTGGGGTCACAAAAAGCCATGGTTGAAAATTTGGAGTGCAAATACCAACAAATGTCCAAGGCATTAGGGTTTCTGACTGTAACATCCCACTATACAGACTAACAGGAGTCAGGGAGTGTCTTTGGATTGTCAGCTGTAATGCTCATGCCATTGCACCCTCACCCCACCCTGCAGCCACTGACAGGCATCAAGGTGTGCCTTGGACTCTTCAGTCCCAAAGTTCACCCCATTCTCCTGTACTGCACTCATCTCAACATACTTCATTATGGAATGGGGTGAGCATAAGGCCCATGACCCCAAGGCACAATGCAACACTTATCAGAGTCTGCAGAGCAGGCTGAGGTGAAATGGCATGAGCGTTATGGCCGACTCATACAAAGGCACACCTCAATGCCTGTCACTCTGCAGGGTGGGATGGGGTTGATGTTGGTTCCATACTTTTCTGCCATTCCTATTATGCATCTCTCTAACTCCTGCACTACCAATGCAAACGCCAGCAAGACAACATTTGGAATTGACAAAAGCTTGTTATGTATTTGGCAGTGGCCCTGCTCTGCTTGTATCCTCCCTGTCATACTGGTTGGTGATTGGAATCAGATTCAACTCCAGACCTTGATAGATCAGAGCACATAGGCAAATACTTTATCCAGGTCAAAGAGCGCTTAGGGATATGTTTGACAAGCTTGGTCTTTTAGACCCATGAAGAATTTTGCATTATAGAGATATGTCCTCTCTTTTTATTCTTGTGTAAATTAAAATTCAGCACTCCGGACTATAAATTCAGTGAGATCATTTTTTATTACTAATGATAAAAGTAAAACTTACAACAATCCAAATATTATATAGCACAATACTTTTAGCGCTTATAAAATCAATTGCAGCACACACACTCTGCCTCTGCACTTCGAGGCAACAACCCCTTCCTTAGGAGTCTCTTTTATTCTTGCACTCATCAGACCTTTTCCTGTATTAATTATTTTTACTTAGTAAGGAACTTTTAACTGATGTCCAGTTCTGTGAGCTTAGGGAGATGGTCTTGTAGGACCATCATCCAGTTTCTTTATAGCTGGATATAGGCTTAAGGATCCTAAAGACAAAATCTGGAGCCTTAACACCTGGTTATTATCAGATCCTTTCACAGAAAAACATTAAAAACTTAATTTAACAATTTTAATACTAATGTGGCCTCCGTTACCCACACAGATACAGTACCTTATGGTGCACTGCTAGAAGTGTATGGAGGAAGAACTTATTCCCTGGTCTCCAAGAGAAATTGCCAGACAGAAGCCCTAGAATAAACCCTTCTGGTTAATATTCATTCGGTAGAAGCTTCCCTTTCTCAAACCAAATTTGGGCTACCTGGTGTCACCTCAACTCCTACGATCCCCAATATGTAGGATTATTGCTGAAGAAGATGGAACTCGATATTTTTCTGTCTAAAACTACTTATATTGAGCAAGGCAATAAAATGGGTAAGCTTTTAGCCCTGAGGCTTTGGCACCAAGAAGTTCAAAGGGTAATCTTGCATGTTCTATCAGCCTTTGAAAGTTATGTCCAGGGATTTTGCGAGATCTTTAGAGATTTTTATCAGAAGTTATATACTCAGACTCTGAACCTTTGGATCTTGAGGAGGCTATTAGTACTTTTCAAGTAACATTAACTTAACCAAGCTTACCCTGCATAGTCCTCCTGTTGGAAGGTCCAGTTCAACATGCTGAACTGTTAGTGTCCATTAGAGCTTGAGTCTTGATAAAGCACAAGGCCAAGATGGTTTTCCTTCTAATTTGTATAAGACATTCTCAACAGAACTTGCCCCATATTTAATCCTTACATTTAACCATTTTTAATGAGGGCATTCTTGATCGCTTGCTTTTTGGAGGCCAGGGTCTTTGAAACCAAGCCGGGATGGTACGCTTCTAGAACACTACCACCCTATTTCTCTTATGAATGTAGATCCTGGCTTGTCACCTCAAGGGGTTGGCAGAGTCTTATCGGCCCTGAAAGGTGTGGTACATGGCTGGGCACCTTTTGAGCGATCATCTTTATAAGGAGCTCCAACGTCTTCTGCATCTAAAGAGACAAGACCAGCTGTGGCCCTGATCTCTTTAGATGCTGAGAAAGCTTTTAATCAAGTGGCCTGGAATTACCAATTTTCTATTATGTGGATACTCATTTTTGGATGCCTTAATTAATTGGATTCAGCTCCTGTATCTCTCTTTCTGCTCATATTATTTTGTAATAGAGTGGTCTCTGCCACTGTTTCTTTAGAGAGGACACATCAGGGCTATTCTGTCTCCCTTTTATTTAACTTATATTTAGAAACCCTTATTCACAAACTTAAGTCTATTGAGGCAGTCTCAGGTATTTCTGTTGGCTCTTAAACTTGCTCCACCTCTGCTTATGCCAACAATATACTTTAACATCTTATAAATCCATATGTGTCTGACCCTAAAGCTTTGTCCATCATTGAGGAGTTTAGCAGTTTTTCTTCCTGTAAAATTAATATTCACAATATGGCAGTCTTTCTGTTTAATAACAGAGTGGATAAATCTGCCATGACTCTGTTAGGCTTTAAGAGGAAACCTACCTGTAAATGTTTAACTTATTTAGGTGTCAACATTTCTAGGACCACCAAGGACTTGGTTTCTATAAATCTGGACCCTTGTTCAAACTCATTGAGCAAGATCTTGCTCAGTGGGCCACTTTCTTTATTTCCCTGTTAGATAGAATTAATGCAACAAAATGAATGTGCTGCCACTAATTTTATAGCCTTAAGTATGCTTAATCCAGCCCTCCCTGAATCAGTTTGTCAAATTATACTCAATGATCCAAGGGTTTCTCTGGCAAGGTAAGAGAGCTTGGTGCTCTTATAAACTTTTAACTGCATCAAAACTTTTAGGTGGTTTTGACCTTCCTTATATATTGGACTTTAGAATGGTAGAAGGCTATATGGCCATAGTCATCATTCCTCACATCAGTGAGCACATGTCCTTGATTTTGCAATAACCATCCATCAATACCTTTCTTGAATTTTTCCAGTGAGGTGCTTTCTATTATAGTATATAGTATGTAGCGGCAGTTTATTCCATAGCCTGCCTATTCTAGTGATAAATGAAAAATGACTTATGTTATTTTGGCTGTATTTGATTTAATTTGTTGTTTGTGTATCCTTAAACCTTCTCGTTTTGTCTGTATGTCAAGACCCATATCCTTTCTTAGGCATTCATCTCACATGATCCTATATATCATCATTAGACCCCTTGTTCTCCTTAGCTGTAGTGAGAAGAGGCCTGTTTTCATTAGTCTGTCCTTATAACTTCTAATTTTGTTTTACTATGTTGCTTCTCATTGTACTAAATATCTTCACTGGTGTCATTTTTCAACAGCTGAGATGAATACTTAAAACCTCAATGGCTGAATATTGAAGAACAACTAGCTTGTAGTAGTGGAGTACAGCTTAGCTATCTCCAATTTGTACCTCTGGCATGGGTGCCTGTGATGCTCCAGTCTCACACCTATTATGTGGTCTTTGAAAGCACATAATCAAATGTGTCAATATCTTGGCTTCTGACTCCTGGAAGATAGCTCCAAGCCTTTATTTTTAATCCTACTTTTCAGGTGGGTTGTACGAGTTTGAATTTCCAGTTTTGGAACTCATTGATATTTCTTTGATCAGTCAATTTGTGATTCAAGGTTCCCTTTTACTTATAAGCATTTATTAATCGATGGAAGACTTCCACCCATCTTGCTTTTAAATTTTCACAAATGAAGTACTGTATTCTTAGTTACATGGACCCTTTATCCTGGTCAGACTCAGGAGGGGGCAGGGGTTTGGTTCTTTCACATCTTACCCAAATTGCTAATCATCCCATAACAGGTTTGTACATGCTACCCAAGAATTGGACCCCTGTATGCCATCTTCTACCTGTTACTCATGATCAGGCACTTTAGAGTTGACTATAACTAAGGAACAATGGCAACAGCTATGGACAGATTTCTATAAGTATAATAAACAGGTCTGCTTCAGATTACAACAGTTCAATACTAACAAATCGTTATTATGCCCTATACAGCCTTTTTAAATGCATAGATTGGACTCAGATCTTTGCGCTAGGTGTAGGCATGAGGTAGGCACACTTTATTATATTCTATGGATGTGTGACAAGGCTCACCCTTATGGTCTGAGATACAGCATTGTCTAGATCTCTTATTGGGGCTGCATTATTTATATAACCCTAAAGTTTGTCTGCTTGGTTTATATGACTATACAGTGTTTGAACCAGGAAACAATATATCTCTTTGATAGCTTCTACAGCTAAGCTTCTCATTCTCCAGCACTGAATGGATGAAGATGATCAGGCCTCTGCTGAATGGCATTGAGAGATCCTGTTTGCTCTCAATGTAGAATGCTCCATAGCGATTCTACAACACAGATACTCTTCTTTCCATAGAAAATGGGAAGCATTGCTAATCTTACTGACCACTTTAGTTGACTATTGTTTACGCTGACCCCTAATGTTTGAGATTTATATTATTCCTCTGGTTCCTTTTTGTTGATGAAGTACCTTGTTTCTTATTGTCTAGTTTACCTTAGGGAGGCAGTATAGACAGTGGTTTAATGCTCTGAACTGCAAATTTGGTGACATCCAGCAGACCAGACCTGGGTTTAAATCCCACATCTTCCACTTGCATACTGTATGACCCTGAGCAAGTCACTAACTTCCCTGTGCCCCAGGTTGCTCCTTAAAAAGGCTTTCAGCTTAGTCTGCTACTGCTGATTAAACAACTAAATAAATAAATCTTAATATGGGTTCACACATATTTTCTTTTTCTCCCATGTTGCACATTGGTGTGGTTACAGATCACGGAGAGGAGGTGGGATGAGTTTGTTTTCCTTTTTCATCTTCCATGTACTGTGTTCTTAGTCCTGTTACATTTTTGAGGTTGTATTGTGCACTCTGTTTCTCTTTTCTAACTACAGTAGTTTTGTTATTATTGCTTATACATAACAATTTCAATAAAGTGCACGTAATCCCAAAATGCAGACAGAACCCAGATCCCACAAACTGAAGCTTTTGTGGCACTGTACCACAACTAGGGGTGTGTTTAAACCAATATTATAAATTTGATGAATTGTTGATTATTGCCAAAGTATTCAGATATTTGGCAGATATTATTCAATGTTAAAAAGTAACAGGTTTCGGCTGACCCAGTGGTGCAGAGGGTTGAGGTGCTAGTACCTTACCTTGCTCCATGCCAGCGACTCAGGTTCAGGAATGACCTTGGGCTGCCAGGGTGCTGGGTTGGGGGGTTGGAACAAGATTGAGACTTGGCTCTTCCTTCCATGGGGTGGATGCCTGCTTTACCACAGTCCCGCTCCCACTGAGTGGAGGCCCAGTGGGTAGTGTAGCAGCTAGGAGCAGTGATGAAAGTCCTCGGAGGGGCAGAGGGGTCACCGATCCTGGTGTGTCCATGCTCCTCCACGTATTTACATGCATGTGTATGCTGTGGCCCCAGGGGAAGGGGAGTAAAAGCAAAAATATACAAAACTATATATGGAAAAAATAACAGTTTCAACTCAGGTGTGCATCCCCTCAGTTGAAAAAAATCTAATTTTCCAATTGCTGGGCACAAGAGGAGCTATGCACAAGCATCCTCCCTCATTTTAGAAAATGAACCCTGGTTGGCTGTGTGTGTGTATGTGTGTGTGTGTGTGTGTGATGTGTGTGTGTGTGTGTGTGTGTGTGTTTAAAACATATATTGGCCAGATCCTTTAGCCTGGTGTGGGCTTGTAGTCACTTCCTGGAATATTTGACTATCTCTACTGGTCCTGTCATTAAGGATGAGCTGATGCCACATTTGTATTTGGTGAATGTTCCAAAGGTTGACTGTTTTACTTTTGATTCAGTTCTATCAAACTTTTGAGCTGCTTCACAATACTCCAACCTTCAGGCAAATATTAAAACAATAACTCATTAGCCTTTCTCAGGTGGCCAGAGATAGTCCTGTGGCAGCTCTTTCTCTCACTCTCTACTTAATTTCAACCCTCCTTCCCAGATATATTTTTTCAAAATGCCTGACACCTAGTTCTGTGCCAGATGCTAAGTTATTTTTAAAACTAACTAGATGAGCAGGAGAAGGCAAAGAGGTTGGGGTTGACTGTAGTGGGCAAGGTGTGGTGGAAGGATAACTTTAACCCCATATTTAGCTTTCTAGACCCCATATTAAAGACTAAAAGGTCATTAGCCGAAATGTCAAGACAGGGCATCTGAATCAAAGCTGAACCAAAGTTGGCAACTTTCACATTTGCTCACCCTTGCTGACATTTGATCACAAGAGGGGCTAGTCTCAGTTCATATGGCTTCCAAAGTATATGTATTCTGCCCAGCACACAAACCACCTGCATCTATATTCAAACCTGCATCAGAGTCATCATCTAATCCACCCCATTTTTTTTATATTCTGAGCAGCCCTCTGGTTTAAATGACAGGCTTATTTTCTACTAAAATTTTTCAGTCGCTGTATGATTTGCCACTGTGCAGTAGCATGACCTTTTTATTCCCACCCCAACATATCTTTGCTTGCATGTGTGCATGGTACATTTCCATGTATAGACATGGCTGTGCACACATCCATTCAGTGTGAGTGTATGGGGCAGGGTAGGAGTGGATAGGTAGTAATCAACACGCTTATGTGACCTGATTTCAATATAGCAATGAGCTTAGTACTTTCCACAGTTGAGGGAACTCTCCTGTAGTTAATGGAAATTGTAAATTGCTGTCAAAGGATGAAAAATATAATTTGCTATCGAATTTCAAAATAATGTGGCTCACTGGGAGATTGGCACTTCCGCCACCACCCGAGACCTCTCATAGGACTCCACTGCTTGAGAGGTATGGCAAAGCTACAATTTATCACCCACCCACTCATCCTCACTCCTGTGTGCTATTATAATGATCCATTACCACCGCCTCTCCCATCCCTGATGAATCTCCTGCCTTCTCTTTCTTACTAAAGCAATTTGTTACTGCAAGGATTCCACCAGGGAATCCTGCAACCAGCAGCCAGTGAGCTACCTTTGTTATCAATACCTCGTTTACCCAACAATTGCAATTATGGCAGCCTCATGGCAATTCCTCCTCCTGACTGCACTGTGTATCATACCCTTACTGTCTTATTATCCAAAACATTTGAGACTGGGGTACACCACATCCTCATCCTGAAGACTGCTTGCCCAATCTGACTCTACATCACATGTTATACCAAGGCTCCTTGCCAACTGGTCCAGGTGGACTACCTTCCTCGAAGAGCAACTATTGCAGGTTTGCCTATGCCTCTTTCCTTATCTCTAATTAATTCAAGTTACTACCACTGGCATTACACAACCAGAGTATTAGCCTCAGTGTCCTTAGGCTTGCATAAATTAAAACAAAGCTTGGCACCCGGTTCCTCCTCCATGC
The DNA here is from genome assembly GCA_016271365.2 of Neoceratodus forsteri. Lineage (NCBI taxonomy): Eukaryota > Metazoa > Chordata > Ceratodontiformes > Ceratodontidae > Neoceratodus > Neoceratodus forsteri. The sequence goes on from CM057451.1 coordinate 426,767,200, forward strand.
CAAGCCGGAAAATCCTCGAGCTCATTGCCTTCACTTGAATCCCTGAAAAATTGCTACTCCTCCTCTTACTCTGCTCTGGCAATGTTAAGCTTAATCTAGGGCCCATAAATAAACTTACCTCCCTTCTGAGTCACTATCTCTTAAAGGTATTAGTTTTATGCACATTAATGTGTGCAACCTGCTGAAAAATTCACACTTATCCAGGCTTGGACTGCCTATACAATACCAGATGTGCTTGTTATCTCAGAAACTTGGCTTCAGACCTCTATGCCAAATAGCATGATTAATATACCTAACTACCAGATCTTTAGATGTGATAGGTAATCCAGAGGAGGTGGGGTCGCCATCTACATCAAAGATAGATTTGTGGCATCAACACTTAATTCTAACTCACTGGTAGTGGGTTTTGAGTGCCTGGACATAAAATCGACCTATCCCCATCATTAGCACTCTGAGTCATAGGATGCTATAGATCACCATCTGCCAGTACTCGGCTCTTGTCCTATCTTATAACTATCTTGGACACTAGCCCCCTGGAAACAATTATCCTTGAGGATCTAAACTACTATTGGCTGTCGGAAGCTGGTCACCCACTTAAATCTTTCTGCGACTCTTGGTTTCACCTTACTCAACAAAGAGCCCACCTGAATACAACCAAAGTACCCTTCTGGATGTTCTGCTTGTGAATAAACCCCATTCCTTCTCTCACATTGGAACCTTCGATGTGGATATTAGTGACCATTGCCTAATAGCTGGAGTTTGGGCAGCCAACAAAGTGCCAACTATGGCCAAATTACTCCGCAAAAAGGTCAACCAGGTAATTCGACCCAAAGTCATACCTACTTGACCTAAAAAATTCCCCTGTGGCAGAGTTTTACCTTGCTAAAACAGTGGAAACTGCATATTCTAAACAACATGAAATCATTACCTATGCCATGAATCTATATGTGCCTCTGTCAAAAATACACATAAAGGCTAGGAAATGCCATTGGTTCACTCAAGATCTCAAGGCTGCACTACTGCCCAGGGATAAACTCTGGAAAACTGCCGTAAATCCCAAAAAGAGGAAGATTGGCACCTCTTTAGAACAGCCAGAAATCACTGCACCAAACTGATTAGGAAGCTAAAGCCTGCTATTGCCAAGCAGAACTAGATACTGCAGCCAATTTTCCCTCAAATTCTGGGCCACAATCAAAGAACTGGCAGGAGCCATGTCACAAAATATGCTCCCTACAAAATTACCTCTGACAATACAGTAATCAATGACAAAAAGAGATACTGCAGGCATTCAACACGCACTTCGCACAGCAGGCTTAGTCTTCGATAACTCGCCTGCATGTAGCCTGTGCACCCAGCTTGCATGACCCACCAAATGCTGGCTCTATTAGTCAACATTTCTCATTCTCATCGGTTTCCTCAAGGAAGTGGAAGACTTGATTCTCCACCTGGATACTAAGAAATGTGCGGTGCAGATGCACTTGAATCATACTTCCTAAAGATAGCATACCCCATATTGGCAGTGCCTATTACTCATCTATTCAACCTGTCCATAACACAAGGTACCCTCCCTCAAATATGGAAGATCACACATTATCCCGCTATTTAAATCTGGAGACCCTTAATAACTATAGGCCAATTTCTCTCCTACCCACACTCTAAGCTATTGGAAAAATAGTAAATGGCCAACTAAGATCCTCCATCGACAGAAAAATTACTAAACCCCTTCAATCTGGATTCAGAGCCAACCACAGTACAGTCTCAGCAGTAGCTAAACTAACCAATGACTGGCAACTGGAGTTGGAGCATAAAAATCAGCATATGCTGTGTTTCTTGACCTCAGCAAAGCATTCGACACAGTCGACCAAGACCTGCTCCTCAACTCGCTAAAAACACTAGGATTGGATGCTAGAAACATAGAAACATAGAATTTGATGGCAGATAAGGACCGCTTGGCCAACCCAGTCTGCCCATTTCCTTACCTGATGGATAAGCTGCAGATCCTAGTTAACCAGCAGCCTACTTCTTCCTACCCCACCCCCTAGAATTGCCTTATGACTGTCCCATGCATGCTTGAATTCCACCACTGTTTTTGACTCCACAACCTCCTCTGGAAGGCTGTTCCATGCATCCATAACCCTCTCTGTGAAAAATACTTCCTTAAATTACCTCTGAGCCGCCCCCTTCTATCTTCAAATTGTGCCCCTTGTTCTTGCACACTCTTTTTTGAAAGATGCTACCCTCTTGGACTTTGTTGATTCCTTTGAGGTACTTGAAAGTTTCTATCATGTCCCCCTCTCCTCCTTTCTCAAGGCTATACATATTAAGCTCCTTAAGTCTCACTTCATATGTCTTCGGTGCAGACCCTGCACCATTTTAGTTAGCCCTCCTGGACAGCTTCCATCCTGTCTATGTCTTTTGGAGATTGGGTCTCCAGAACTGCACGCCAGTACTCAGATGTGGTCTCACCAGCTGTCTGTACAGAGGGATAATAACTTCTTGTTTTCTGCTGGTGATGCCTCTGCCTATGCATCCCGGTATCCCCAGTCCTCCTTGCTGCCCTATCACATTACTTGCCCACCTTTAGGTCATCTGATATGACTACCCCAGGTCCCTTTCCATTTTGTTGTTGTTAGTATCTCACCCCCATTGTGTACTCTTCCTGGTTTTTGTTTCCCAGGTGCATTACCTTGCACTTCTTAGCATTGAATCTAAGCTGCCATACATTTGACCATTCCTCTAACCTTGCCAAGTCCTTCTCATCCTTTCCACCCCACCTTGTGCATCAACTCTATTGCAGATCTTTGTGTCATCTGCAAAGAGACATACTCATTCAGTCCCTCTGCAATGTAAACATATTGCTACTTCTCCAAACTAGTTCTCTAAATATTTGACAGATAGATACCAGCAGGTGAAAGTGGATGGCGAAATATCTGCCTAAAACTCTTACAAAGAGGTGTCCCTTAGGGATCCATATTAGGTCCCTCCTCTTCACAGTGTATATCAACAACGTTGATGAGGGAATCAAGGATGCAAGTATTCACTTATTTGCGTATGACAAAGTGCTGTACCTGAGTCGGTCCACACCAAAAAGAAGCTTGTACTAACCTACAAAAGATTTCAACCTCCTGCATCTCCAACTAATTAATAAAAACTGCTATTAAATGCTAAGAAAAATAAAGCCATGTTATTTTGCCCGCAAACTACACAAAGCGCTACTGAGTCCCTCCCCAATAACCAAGATGCTGGGAAAGTGCTTAGAGTACGCTCCAAAATTCAGATATCTTGGGGTCTGGATTGGCTGTAAACTCTCCTTCACTGACCACCTGGAAGACTTGCTGAAAAAATTAAGGCAAAGGCTTGGCCTTTTACAGGATAAGAAGACTTCTTACAGCAGACGCAAAGAAACAACTAGTCCAAGCCACATTCCTGTTCTTAATTGACTACACAGACTTCATATACAGTAACTGTGCAGCTTCCTATCTTGGAAAATTGGATCGCTCTACCACAGAGCTACGTTTCATCACTGACCTCCCTTCTCTACTTGTCATTGGTACCATATGCCCACTGGCTGGACCTCACTTCACTATAGGCAATAACTTGAAGCAGCACTTGAACACTTAGAGCCCTCAGTGGCAAAACTAGAATCAGGCTGCAGCTGTTCAGAGCATCAAAGAATAAGATATTGGAGTTCAGCAATAAATCCTGTGGATCTGTTGGTGGCATGCTAGAGGCAAACTAATATTTTCCTAGTCAAACTATCTCTTGTTGGAGCTGCAATACTGAACATAGGATTTGCAAGAAAGCGAGTTGTGCTCACAACAGAGGGAGGAACCTTTCAATTGTCTTTGCTTTGTAGCAGATATACTGCAGGTGGAGGCTGCTTCTAACTGAAAGGTGAAATAAGGAATTTACAATTATCAGGAAAGACAGTCTTGTTAGAATTCTTAAGATTTTCAGTGCAGAAAGAGTTCAAAGCACAGCTGACTTATTTTGGGGCTGACTGCTTTCAGAGCACAAACCACCAGGCTGTTTTGGGGCTGGGGAGGTTTACCTGTGTCTGACTTGGATGTCTGGATTTTTCTCTGTTTGATTAGCAGGGATTTTCTCTGTCAAATTGTTGTGTATAGTATCTTGCAGACAGGAAGGCACTCATCGAGCGGTGGGTCAGAGCCCTTAGCTGATTGTTTTGTGAGGGCACAGTTTAGGCCCAACCCTTCCACCCTCACCCTACCCACCCCTGGAAACAGTTCCTTTATACCTGGGGTTCTGACATTATTCCTAAAGAGTGCAAGGTGCATATCAATATCATATCCTCTCTAGCACACAGCACTGAAAATACGTATACACAATGTATATATTTCTATATAACAAACCAATCACCTCACACAAGCGCACGCACACTATCACGTGAAAGCACATAGTCATGTGGGGAGTAGTGCAATGTAATGGCTGTGGGCAGCAGTCTTCCGGGAGTCTTTCTGAGGCTGAGATGCTGCCCTATTTGCAGACAACTCTCTGCCCTGAAGGAGGAAGTTGCCCATCTTCAGGCCGCACTTGGCAGCAGTAGAGAACCTTCCCCAGGCCAGACTGGATGGTAGGAAGGGAACCCCCATCCAGGGAGCACCAGAGCCACCACCACCTCAGAGGTTGCAAAGCACAGCAGTTGGACCACAGTGGGCTCAGGGAGGGTGAGGAGGGTGGAACAGAGGCACCCAGTCAGTTGTTCTACTCCACAATCCATACACCATTCTGGGGAGCACAGCTCCCTATGGATGCACCCACAGAGGAGATTAAGGAGGCTGAGGACACCTGTCAAGGGAGGCCCACAGGAAGGAGGCAGAGGATGCCACAAGGAAAGGAAGCAGCTCCTGGTGGGGACTCAATTATTAGGAGATAGAACTGGGGAGCAGGAAAACTGAGTAAAGTGCCTGCCTGTTGCCATGGCTTGTAGGGACAGGAGGCATCCTCAGGATCACGAGAACAGCTGCACGGGACTCTGAGCTGGATGTCATTGTCCACCTAGGGACAAATGACTTGGCTCAACATGAGCTTAGAGCAGTGCAGAAGGACTTTGTAGAACTGGGGAGGGGCCTAAGACAAATGCTTACACAGTATCCTTCTCAGAGGTGCTGCCTATAAATGGCATGAGTGGGCAAGGGTACTTTGCACCATGCAGTTTAATGAGTGGTTGAAAAAATGGTGTGGAGCACATGGGTTTGGCTTCATTGGGACTGGGGTTCCACCTGGAGGACACCAGCCTATACTGGCAGGATGGGCTGCATCTGTCCAGGAAGGAACAAGTCTTTTGAGCAATCGGTTTAAATGCTTCATTGGCAAGTTTTAAACTAGTCAAGGGAGACACTGATAAGCAGCAGAAAAATCCCAGCCTCTCCCTACAAAACAGGGTACTAAATGGGAAAAAGACCGAGGTAGAAAGGTCAGTGGGGATGCTGCAACAGAAAGTAAAGCCATCAAAAATGGAAAGCAATGAGTACCAATGCACATAGTCTGAGTAACAAGCTTCCTCAATTAGTGGCCTTGATGAAGGAGGAACATCTGGATATCGTGGCAGTCACAGAAACATGGTTCCACAAAACCATGACTGGGACATAAACATACCAGGATACACTATCTACAGGAGAGACAGAGAGGGTAAAAGAGGAGGAGGAGTAGCTCTTTACATAAGGGAAGGAATCAAAGTAACAGAACAAAGAAAACAGGGAGGAGAAGAAGCACTGTGGGTAAGATTTGGAGACCGGCAATGGCACCACAATCACTTAGGGTTGTATACTGACCCCTTCTCAGGGGAGGAAATGGACAAGAAATGATAGAAAGTATACTTAGTATGGCAAAAAAGGGAGATATTGCTGATGGGTGACCTGAATATGCCAGATGTTAACTGCAGTGCTGCCGCAGCCATCAAGAGTGGGGTTATTCTAGATGCCCTACAGGGGCATGCCTGAACAACTAGTATGGAGCCCACTCAAGAGGGAGCAATCTTAGACCTGGTTCTCTCAAATGGAGATGAAGAGGATCACAGATGTAGAAGTGGGTAGCCATCTGGGAACTAGCGACCATCGAACAGTATGGTTCACAATAAACACAGCAATAGAGTCAAGCCATACAAAGGCAAAGGTACTGGATTTTAGGAGGGCTGACTTTGCCAACATGGGTAAGTGCCTAAGGAATGCACTAGCAAATGGGCAGGAAGGAGGGTGGAAGAACAATGGAGAATGATAAAACTGCCATCACAGAGGCAACAAGCCTTTGTGTGAAGCAAATAAACAAAACTAAATGATGTAAGAAACCACTATGGTTCTCAAAGGAAGTGGCAGTGAAGGTTCAGAGAAAAAGAAAGCTTTCAGGAAGTACAAGGAATCACAGAAGGAGCAGGACAGAGAACTGTATCAGTTAAAGCAAAGGAAGCTGGGAAGGCAGTCAGAACAGCAAAGCCCAAACCAAGGAAAAGATAGCCAACTCAGTTAAGAAGGATAAAACCTTTTATAGGTACATCAGGGGCGAAGGAAGACCAAGGGAGGGATAGTGAGGCTTAATAAAGGGGAGGGTGGGCAGAGGAGACTGTGAAAAGGCAGAGATACTAAACAAATATTTTGCTCAGTATTTACAAAGGAAGGGGTACCTAGAACAAACAGCAGAAACACACTGGATACAGAAGTTGATACCAGCCCATTTACAGAAGAAAGGGTTCTAAAGAACTCTTAAAACTGAAGGTGGACAAAGCAATGGGGCCTGATGGGATTCATCCCAAATTCTAAAAGAACTAAGAGTAGAATTAGTGACACCACTGACTACCCTGTTTAACAAATCATGGGAGGATGGGGTGGTACCCGAGACTGGAGGAGGGCAGATGTGATTCCCTTCACAAAGTGGAGCAAGGCAGAAGCAGGAAACTACAGACCTGTTAGTTTAACCTCAGTGGTAGGGAAAATGATGGAATCACTTCTGAAGGAAAGAATTGTTGCATATCTAGAGGCCAGAGGCACAGGACCCAAGCCAGCATGGATTCACAGCAGGAAGGTCATGCCAGACAAATCTGATAGATTTCTTTGACTGGGTGACCAACGTAGTAGATCAGGGAGGGCTGTGGACATGGCCTACCTAGACTTTAGCAAGGCATTTGACACAGTCCCACACAAAAGATTAATACAAGTTAGCTAGCCTGGGAGTGGGTCCCAAGATGACAGCCTGGGTAAAAATTGGCTGGAAAATAGGACACAGAGAGTAATAGTAAATGGAGTCCACTCTGATGAAAGGGGGTTACTAGTGGGGTACTGCAGGGTTCAGTATAGGACCAGTCCTCTTCAATGTCTTTATAAGCGACATTGCAGAGGGACTGGAAGGAAAAGTATGTCTCTTTGCAGATGACACAAAGATCTGCAACAGAGTTGATGCACAAAGTGGGGTGGAAAGGATGAAAAGGGACTTGGAAGGTTAGAGGAATGGTCAAATGTGGCAGCTTAGATTCAATGCTAAGAAGTGCAAGGTAATGCACCTGGGAAACAAAAACCCAGGGAAGAGTACACAATGGGGGTGAGATACTAACAATAACAAAATGGAAAGGACATGGGGGTAGTCATATCAGATGACCTAAAGGTGGGAAAGCAATGTGAGAGGGCAGCAATGAGGGCTGGGGATATTGGGATGCATAGGGAGAGGCATCACCAGTAGAAAACAGAAGTTATTATCCCTCTGTACAGACAGCTGGTCAGACCCCATCTGAGTACTGCATGCAGTTCTGGAGACCCAGTCTTCGCAAAGACATAGACATGACGAAGCTGTCCAGAGGAGGGCAACTAAAATGGTGCAGGGTCTGCACCGGAAGACATATGAAGAGAACTAAAGGAGCTTAATATGTATAGCCTTGAGGAAAGGAGGGAGAGGGGGACATGATAGAAACGTTCAAGTACCTCAAGGAATCAACAAAGTCCAAGAGGTAGCATCTTTCAAAAAGAGGTGTGCAAGAACAAGGGGCACAATTTGAAGATGGGGGTGGCTCAGAGGTAATTTAAGGAGTATTTTTTCACAGAGGTTGTGGATGCATGGAACAGCCTTCGAGGAGAGTCGTGGAGTCAAAAACAGTGGTGGAATTCAAGCATGCATGGGACAGTCATAAAGGCAATTCTAGGGGATGGGGGTAGGAAGAAGTAGGCTGCTGGTTAACTAGGATCTGCAGCTTATCCAGTAGAGCAGGGAAATGGGCAGACTGGGTGGGCCAAGCGGTCCTTATCTGCCGTCAAATTCTATGTTTCTATGTTTCTATATAAAACATACGTCAACTGTCTCTCTCAGTTGTGCACAGGAATTATTCCTTAGAAGCTGCTCACAACTCCTGCTAAATATACCCAGGGCACTCACAGGAGTTGGGAGTGCCGCCTTTAGATTTGCACTTCCATCAATATGGAATAAAACCCAAAAAATACTTAAGCTGAAAACCCAGTAAGTACCCTTTTGTTCAAAAGGCTTTACCATTATGGCACTACCAAATTTGCAACTGCTTTACCAGACACTAATTAACCTTCCTCCATCAAGCGGTGGCCCAAACGGTGGCCCCAGCTGAAATGTGTGCCTCTGCCTCTAGCATGCCACCAACAGATCCACAGGATTTATTGCTGAACTCCAATATCTTATTCTTTGATGCTCTGAACAGCTGCAGCCTGATTCAAGCACTTGCTACCGCACTTGGGATAATTATCATCTTTGCCGCCAAATAATATTAGGTCTCTTATCCATCAACACCTCCCTTTGCCCCAACCTCAGGACCCTCCAGTTATGCTCTGGCTACTATATTCCTCCTCTTGCACTTAGTACCACAGCAGCTTTTCTCCTCCATATGTCACCGTGTTTTGGGGCAAAAATTGCTTTGTCACCTTTAGTGTGGTCCTCCGCCCTCCCAGTCCCTCACTCTGCTCTAACAATTGGGTCCTCTTAGCACCCCTATTCCCCAATTCTCCCAACATTATGCACTTGATATCTTCTATCTGGTCTGCCTACCCTCTCCTAACATTTCCCACTACAAAATGCAAAGTTTTTGGCTTGGGTCCTGCACAAGTTCATTATCCATGACTCCTTGTAGTTCTATGTTCAATCTATATTACCTGTAAATGTACATTTTACTATAATAGCAGCTATTTTACTGTTTGTACTATTGTAACTTGTCTTTCTGTATTATTACTGTAGGATTGCAGGTCCACCTTGTAAATGAGCTTGCTCAATGGTGCCCGCCTGGATAAATAAAGATATTGATTGATTGATTAATTGAAGTCAATCAGCACCTGCACTTTGTCAATAGGAAGAAGTTATCAGCAAGACTTGGGTATTCCCTTCCCTAGTGGCCTGGGGTGGGGCAAAGCTAGCATTCCTAGCTCCTTTTCATCAAATAGCAATGCTAATGTAACCTGCAGTCTGCATCCTGGGTTCTTTGCCTCTGAAGCAGCATGACTTTTGTTTGGCATTGATTCTAAATAAAATGTAACTCCTGGGCATAGGGTTATTTTATCTTTAATTACTGTAGTTCTTTCTTTAGTAAAGAATATCATTCTTTCTGACATAATAATTTGCTCAACATTTATCAAAAAGTTTATGGCACTTGTTTCAGTTATTGGAGGCGATGTGGCGTAACAGTGTTGAGCTGCTTGATCATTTTAACAGTAATGAAAAATTTCAGCCTGCGTTCAGACTTTTACAAGTACTAAAAATCATTAGCTTTATCACTTTTCTTATAGCTGCAAATTATATTTACAGAATTCTGATTTTATTGCATGACTGTACAGGGTTTGGTACACATGGTCATAATGTTATTAGCGTATGCCTAGATGTATTGAGATAAAAATTATTGCTACTGAGTTGGTCCCGAATGGGTTATGATCATGAAGTACCTCAGTTATCAATTTGTATGTGATAGTGTTCCCCATATAATGCTAGCACAATTTAGAGTTTGGAGTATGGAGATAGAAGTGTCTCAAGGTTCTAACAAGAGCTAATATTTTTCATCTTTGTATGCTCCCTTTGGTTGATGCTGTTCATAATATAAGGTATGGTATTCACATTTGCACTGTGCACAGTAAGGTTAGCAGACCACCACACACACACTTGTCATTTGTACATTCCTTGATAGATATTCACATGGCACATATTAAGTCATACACCATAGTCACACAGATTCCCTCCTCCTGCCAAGGTGAAAAGATATATACAACTGTTGTTGGGCAGGTCATTACTTACTCCTGTATAAATCTTCCCCATGCTTTGGCAGTTTAGGTGGAAATGGTACATCTCAATCATAGGTCACTACAACATCTGGTGGTAGAGTGCCTTCCTCAGTTAAGGGCATTGTTTTGTTCATGACTATATTACGCAGACTGAAACACACCACAGAGATGCAGCACTCCTTCCAAAGAGCAAGCAGTAGGGTGTCATCTGTCATATTCAGGCACACAAAGTGCATTTTCATCATGCCAAACACTCATCCAGTGATGCCCATGGGTTGTTTCCGTGTGTCATTGTAACATTCTAGTTCAGCTGTTGTTGATTTCGGGTATGGTGTTAGCTGCCAAGAGGATGTCTTCTGGAGATCAGCTGTGACCTGTATGGCGTAAACAAGAGTCTTCATGAAATCACGGTAATGTATGCATACAGGTCATACACTGTCATTTTACATTACTTGTGCTTGCACAAGAAATGTCTTATTACAGATAACAGCATTTCAGAGGTGTGTTACTCACTAGCCAAATGTAGCTCAAGCTATATTGGGCTCATCTTAACAGATCAATGATCACACAAGCTAAGTATGACAGTGGTTCACAGATTATGGGCAGAAACTTTGTGTAGCTGAAACAAATGAACCACTGCAATGAGAAAGCACTTCAAAGGGCCAAGTGCTCTCTCATTGAAGCGTTCATTCATTTCAACTTCCCTGCCTCTCTGGTCTCTGTTTCACCATGTAAAATCCCCAAGTGAGCAAGAGGCCAGGAGCACATCATTTTCTGGCAGATATACCCAGCCTGATCTCACAAAGTCTCTCTCTCTCTCTCTTTCTCTCTCTCTCTCTCTCTCTCCCTCCCCATGTCAGGCTCATTATAGATCCATGTAGAGTGTCCCCTTTGCCCAGCCAGTGCTGCAACCCGTGCCAGGTATCAGAGCACAGAGCAGTTCCCCTAGGTGGTGCAGTCCCATTATAATGGAAGCAATGAAGATGTGACTGTGTGGCGGGCGGCAGTGAGGCACCCCATGAAAGAGAGAAAGAGAGTGGTCAGGTCGGGAGTGACAAAAACAGTAACTTGCACATATGGGCAACATCCCAGATGCCCCCCACCACAATGTTCCCGCCTCCGCCTAATGTATTGGCACACAGTAGCAGAAACAGAGAGTGAGGTGGAGAGATATCCAGTGACAGTCAGTGTGTTTATATGCAGTTTAGTAACTGGCAAACTGATTTTGTTTCAGGTGTTTTGGGCATATCCTAGTAACAATACCTGCATGTAAATATAAGGATTGCTGCAAAACCAATGATAGAGAGTGAATGCGTTATCAGGATAAACTACTCTGGCCACATTGTGTTTGCCAGCTAAATGGGTACATATAAACTTACTGAATGGCAGCGTGTAGACAGCACAGCTCCTTTGTGTGACTCTATGTCTCTCTCCTTATGTGCATCTTTCTCATGGGTGAAGCAGTGTTGGGCAGTAGCGGTCACGTGTGAGAGACCGAGAGAGTGCCCGAGTTGTAGTCAGTTTGCATAGTTGCTTTTGTCTCTGTCTCTCTCTGTCTCATAGTTACCCCTGTGTCTGTGACCCATTTGTTTTCTGCAGCCGCCAGCAGCTAGTAGAGGATTACAGAAGGGGTTCCGTGTGTAAGCAGAGTGCTCCAGTAGGAGTATGGCTCGCTTCTTGTCTTATGTGGGCCCTCATAGGCAGCAGCACAATAGCTCAGACAAGCACAGTTATGAAAGTAACACAGAGATAGCAACAAGTGTGAGGAGCACAGAGCATGATCGATGTTTTCCCTTCTATGACCTCCTGAACCACTACAGAAGCTGTTACAGTAGGACTGATGGTGGTACATGCAGGATATTGTTTCTGTGGATGTAGATCTAAGTGTGTGGGGAGAGAGCCAAAGACATTGGGGAAGTGACAGTGAGAAAATTAATACTTGTGGTTATCCCAAAGGTTGTTGACCTGGTTTAGAGAGTGTGACAGAGGAGAGAGACATGAAATCCAACATTTTGACCCACAGCTTGTTGAAAAGAGAGAGAGAGAGAATTGAAAGCAGTCTTCATGGGGTGGGAGGTCTGGCATAATAATAGTCCTACACAGTGTAGAACACAGTGTTATACAGACAAAATGTCACAGATCATGTCTGCAGTGTCTCTGTGACATTTCTATGTTCATAACAACAGTGCAGTATGCATTATTTGGTACTATTCTATAAGGTGGCAGGATACAACACCTTTCTATCTGTTTAAAGAGCAAAAAACAACTTTTGTTATTTTTGTTGTTTAAACATACATAACTCCATGTTAAAATTGCAATAACCCACTCCAGAGAGTGTGGGTAAATCATCCCCAAGAACCGCACACCCTGTTGTGGGTTATTGCTCACTTGTTTCTGTAGCTCTCTGTCACATTTCTCCCCTACTTTCCACTTCCAGGAGTCAGAGGTAGCTCCTGAAGACCCTGGAGTGCTGTCACCCTGTGCACCATAATGCTAGAGTGCTGTCAGTGTATGATCTGTTAATCACACTGCTCCCCATGCTACATTGTTTTGCTGGCTGTCATACATTTATGATAGAGGCAGACCGAGGAGTGGGTGAGTGGGTTGTAGCAATCACTGTAGAGACAGCAAGAAAGAGTTGAATTGACAGAGATAGGAGACACCGACACAGTGAGTAATTCAAACTTTCTGCAGTCTTCTCTGTCTGTGGGTGTCTCTGTCACTCTCTGTGTTGAGATCCTGGATGTAGTGAGCATTGGGAGACAGCAGTTTTTGCAGCTGCTGACATTGACGCGCTGTCCTATGAGTATCCACTCACCATACCCATAGCCAGTATGTATCGCTTGTTTGTCTTTTCATGGTCATGTTCCCCCCTTCCCCAGTGAGAAGCAGAAGCAATTGCATCAGTGAAGCGCAGCGGAGACAGTTTTCTGCTGGTTCAACCCACCTGTTCCCCGTCCTGCCAAGTCACAGGCCAGCAGCGAGGGAAGAACACTGAATACCGGGGAGAGATCAAGGTGTAGAGAGAGAGAGACAGAGAGAGAGACAGTTAATAGAGCGGGAGTGTGTATCACATCACACTGTGCTGCAAGTGCACTAACAGTGCCAAACACCTAAACAGTAAATACAAACAAGCAATGTTCAGCATTAGCAAATGCTTGTTAGGATATTGTCACTTACTAATCATCCATCCCTGTTCAGGATGCAATATCAGCAGCCATATATACTGCCACTACCTCTACAGTATAATGCCATCCACCAGGATCCAGCAGTTTGTGTGAGATTTCACAGCTTACTGCATAACAAATCTGTGTACTTTCCATTGGATTTCCTTGAGTTCCTGCACTGTCCTGCAATATGCTGTATCGCATCACCGCTCTGATATGAACACTTGATCCTGGTGAATGGCACTGTACAGCATGTATGCATTGTGAGTATTTCTTTGGGAACTTCTCACACATTTGTGTGATCAAACCCATGACATCATATACAGCTTGCATATTCTTGCTTCCAGATCAATTTCTATTTTGGTACACATTTTCATGCTCGAAGAGGCTGCAATGGCAATATGTGTATGGCATATAGCATCAGTGACATTCAGCATTCCTGCCATGGCATGGACCTTGGCTTTGGTGTCCCTATGTTGTTCCTCCATCATTGAGAAGAGGATATACTGTAATCCCACATGTGCTGCAGTACTACTTTGGTGAACAGCCACATGCATTAGGACAGTGATGCTTGGCTTATGAGGATGAAAAGAGTTGTGTAAAATTTGGAATTCTTCTGAAGGAATTTGTGTGGATAAGCAATTCCGCTTCTGAAATGCTCTTTGAATTTCTTATTGATGTCTATGGAATCATACAAAGCATTTGCATGTCAACCACAGACTAAATATCCAAAGATCATGTAAACCATAAAATAATTTTCCCTACATTTGGAAAAACAATCCATGGTATATGTAAACTGTGAATTATTAATCCACAAAACCATTTTGCTTTCAAAATATCAAAATTCTGCTATGATGAAAACTCTGCCAAATTAAGCAGTAGTTCCCAAAATTGTGAGAATTTGTTACATCAGAATTTGAAAATTCCTCATAGCACTACGTGGCATCTCCCATGATTCTGTGAAGCAGACCCATGACGACATAGTATTCCAATGCAGTAAGAACATGGGTATGTAGGTCCAGAGATGGGTCTATCTAATCATGGTCAACAGTCAGTCATAGTGTCAGAAAATTGCATTGTTTTTCAATGGCGTCCCTGTCAAAACAAAAGCATCCTATATTTACAATTTAGTTAGCATCTCTGGGTCCAACATGACCCTGTGCACACATGAACACCAGTGCCTGTTGCTTTCCTCCTACAGTTCCATTTCAACTAGAAGAACATGGATTAAGTTGCCTGGACACAACCTCTGGTGGCGGCACTGGAAGGTATTTGAGTTACACAGGTGTTTATACACTATATTCAGTCAGAACAAATGGATCTCAGAGTGCCAGTGCTGAATTTGTTCTCTGACACAAGTGCATTCACATGCTGGGGGCTCTGTAAGTACCAGTTGTTCTTGCATGGCTATTAACCTCTGGTGGTTCAGGTGGGAGACCTAACAGAACCTGGGCTTGTGGACGTGCAACCACAGTTAGAACACAATAGAAATGGGCAGAACCAAGACAACTAAACAAAGCCTTGGCGCATTGATACATCAAGGACAACCAGATGCCCTGACCCATGAGGGTCATGGTTACAAGGATAAACTGTGGCATCACTGGAATGTGGAGGACCAATTGGTGATGAATACATTTTGGTCTATACATCTGTGATACTTATTACAAGCTGCTATGAGTTCTTATTTGTTGTCAGACTAGAATTTGCCAGGCACACACAATCCTCCTCCATCAGGGATCTGCTCCAGGTGAGAAGGTCTGGAAGTAGTGTAGAAAGGAGGAGGAGGAGATGAAGAAGTGGGAAATGAAGGAGTTGCTCACCTTGGTCTACAGAGACCTTGGTATCCTCACCCGTGCTTGTCAAAGGAGAACAACAGGGCAGAGTCAACAACTGATGGTGCCACTACATCTGTATAGCCCTTCTCATGTGGTTAAACTGATAGTGCAGTGGGCACATGTTGGTGTCAGTTCAGATGGGGGTCCTTGGTGTGCTGTATTCCAATGTCTAGCACCTGAGAAGCAGAAGTCATTTTCACAGTAGACACACAGATGCACCCTGGATTTAATGCATGCTGCTCACTGGACCAAACACATGGGCCATTTCTGTCATCTTTGAAAAAATCTTAATAAAGAGTTTTATTTTCATACAGTACGTGAGAGCTATGAGCATTTAGGATTAGTGGTTGGGAGGGTTGGGTTTTCATTGCTATACTGTGTATGGAATCTGCAAACATCTGTGTCTGTACATGTACATAGTGTAGTTTCTTATTTGTGGAAGTTGTTTTTGCACTTGTTTGGTTGCAGCATGCACTTATCATTACTGCAGCACTAAGGGTAGTGTAGTGTGCATGAGCTGACATCCTCACATACGGATACCTGTCTCATGCTGTGGATCAGCATCAATACACACGGCATGCATAACTTATTGAATGCTTATCCAAGCACAGCACTGTCAGGCCTTGCAGAGATTTTTTGTTATTGTAAACCATTGATGTATTAATAGGGTAACAGGGTAATAGAAGTAGTTAAAATTGCTTACACTCTTTACTTGTGATTGTTTTGGCACTTGATTATTTGGGGTATTTAAATACTGTGTATGCTTATCAACTGCAGCCCTTGAAAAAGCTCCAAGGATGGAGTGAAACACTATTGGACATTTTCCTGGGGTGGTCTACTGTCTACGTTTTGCCTGTATGGGCTTTTAGCTACATAAATAAAATATTCATATTTTGCACACTGGCTGGTTTGAAGTTATTCTGGCTTTAATATTCTCCTTGGGAGGGCTGCAAGGTTTATTTTTCACTTGCAGAGATGTGCATTTGCAGTTCTGCATGGTACATACTGTATTTAATGAACTGATCTCCGATTCATTCCACTGCTTTGGCTTAGATTTATTGATTGATTGATTTACCAAGGATACCCCAGCTGAGATGCAACATTTCAAGTTACATCCTACTTTTACCCAGGTAAGATGCTGGGTAGACTGGAACATGGAGAGATTAAGTGACCTGCCCAAGGTCACACAGTGAATGTTTGGTTGTACAGTAGTGGGGTTTGAACCTGTGATCTCCCAATTTTCAAGTTAGTTTTCTAACCACTAGATCAAACTGCTTTCTTCAGTTTCACTAGGCTGCCTCATAAGCTAGACCCTGTGGGATGGGCTCCTCTGTCATGTAACGTAAAGGTTGTTAAATTTATTTATGTATGTATGTCTGTATTTACTTACTTATTTATTGAAAATTGATTGAAGGTAATCCATTCTGATCTGTTTTATATGATATTCTGTGTATCTGCCCACCTCAGTGCTCTTTACCTCTGTTTTAGCACCTTCTATACCCATCCTTCTCATTCACTTACCTGCCTTCAAGTGGTCAATGGACACAATCTTCTCCCTGGTTAATATTGCTTGGTATGGATGGATTCCCCTTAGATCTGTCAAGTGTGGGAAAAAGCAGCAGACAGGTTGGTTTTAGCCCAAGAGTACCTTCATCAAATTACTTGTGGGGCAGCTTTCCTTCATTTCTTCCACTCTCACAGGACACGGACACGTGGGGGCCAGGTGTGCCTGCACAGGTGGATGCATGTCCCAGCACAGCTCTAACCAATGGCCCCTCCTATAATCAGCTCCATCTCCATGGCCACCTAAGGTCATCCCGGTGGAAGAATCACAGCAGAGTCTATAACCTCCCTTCAAGGAAAGGAGAACTTCTGTTGGGACTCTTAATCCTGCTTTCTCAGCTGGACCTTGATGGCATAGGCTCATTTCTGCATCCAGGTCAGCAGCATCATAAAACAGCCCTGCCATTTCACAGTTGGGCCAGCCCTTATCTACATTTTAAAAACACATCACAGTCCTTAGAAGCCATGAAACAGGACCTCACT
This sequence comes from Neoceratodus forsteri, assembly GCA_016271365.2. Lineage (NCBI taxonomy): Eukaryota > Metazoa > Chordata > Ceratodontiformes > Ceratodontidae > Neoceratodus > Neoceratodus forsteri. Next base: position 426,784,477 of record CM057451.1, read on the forward strand.
TTTTGGTTTCTATAATAGTATATTTCTTTCCTTTGCCTACCGCTGAATTGAAGAAGCAAGATGCAAATCCTTTTCTGAAAACATGCTCACCTCTTGAAGAATAGCATCACACAATACAATTACATTCTTATCAAGTTCTGGTCAGAGCTGATATGGCTGTGGAGAACTTTTGGAATGCCTTTATCCATTATTTCTAATGAATTTGCCCAATGCAGATCTGCTGAGAGGCAGTTTCAATGACAATAGGGAGCTGTATTTCATGACCGCTTGCCCAGAAGTACGGCAATCGATTCTGGTCCTTCCAACTGCACATGTGGTGCTGTTCACTGTCAATAGTAGTACCTGTATACTAGCACAGTTAGCTGCACCAGTTGATAACCCAGGTGTCTACCTCTAAAACCAGAACCTCTAGGTGTAAGCAACTGGGGACTAAGGCTTGCACTATGTTGGAAGAATCTCCCTGTTTCTTTTGTTGCTAGCAGATGGAGATATTCAACCGAACCTAGGACCTCATGCTACCCTCTTTCCAGGGGTGTTCACATGGGTGGTATAAAGATAGTTGACATGAATATCTGCAGCCTGCTCCCTAAGATGACTCAATTCAGGCATCGATCAGGTTGCACAACCAGATGTCATCTGCCTGACTGAAACGTGGCTCACGCACAAGGTCAAGGACTCACTCATTGCCTTAACAGGGTTTGAATCTTTCCAGACTGGATAGGCTGGGGAAGCAGGGTGGGGTTGTCTCAGTATATGTGAAGGATAACTAAGGAGTGTGTTCTGCCAATCTCAGGCAACGCTTGTGATTAAGAGCTGTTAGCAGTTCAGCTCTTGCTAGGACAGCAGAACAGGATGCTCATCATTTCCTCGGTGTACCTACCACCTGCAAAAGCAAACCAGGGGCGAGGTGTTGCCTGAAGGTCCTATCTAGCCTGAAGAAAAACTCAGAGCTTATTGTCACTGGAGACTTTAATATTAATTGGACTATCAAAGGCACTGGCGATCTTAAGGATTAAGTTGCAGAGTTGTACATCACACAGATGATTTGTTCTGACACCAGGCCAAACACCAAAACAGGAAAAGGGCACCCTGTTTGACTGGATCCTGACCAACTGCCCCAATAGAAACAAAAATGTCCAGGTGCTCCTGATTGCCTCTGTGACCACTCGCCAGTTGCATGTATATGGGTTATTAAAGTAAAAGGACATCCCTCCTCTGGTTTTTAGCTGAGTCCTGAAGAGAGTGCAAAATGCAACTTTAAGACAGCTTTGGCTAACACTGACTGGTCTCCTGTCGATAATCACCAAGACATTGACCAGGTTTTGCAATTCTTTGTCTCCACTGTCAATGGTATTTGTGATGCCTACACTCCACTAAGAAAAAGAAAGAAAAGGGCTGCTTCCAATGGATGGATTTCAGGGACCTCCTTGATCTAATTAAGGAGCAGGACAAACTCTGGGAACTTGCCAGAGGCACAGGCAACCAATCTGACTTCCAAAAAGTATTGGGCAGCCAGGAACAAGTGTACTGTTCTTGCCAGGCAAGCCAAGGTAGCTTACTACAAGGAGCAATTGGAACATAACTGGGGCAATGGGAAGCAATTCTGGGATAACATTAAGGAGCTGCTGGGCATGGAAGATAGAAGACACCCTCCATGCTCAACATAAATGGCACCCCACCCTAGATCTACACACAATTGCTGAAGCCTTCAATGTGGTCTTCTCTGACCTCAGTTCTGTCCTCCACCCAGCTACCTTGACCCCCACAACACCCCCCAAAGCCCGAGATAATTTGGCCCATCCGATTTTTACTTCAAGCGTGTCACAACCAAGGAAGTTAGGACCTACATTACTAAGGTGCTGGGTAAAACCAGACTTGGCAGTGACTCACTCGACATGAAATTTGTGGAAGTTGCCTTGGATGAGTTGGTGGATCCCATCACCAAGATCTTTACCAAGTTTCTCACCTTGGCAAAATTCCCTGCAACCTGGAAGGTAGTTCTAGTCACCCATGTCCTTAAAAGTGGGACTGGCCTTGCACTGCTAACTATAGACCAACATCTATCCTCTCCCCTCTCTAAGGTGCCTGAAAGGATCGTGGCTGACCAAGTCACGGAGTACCTTCAGAAGTGCAGTCTACTGTGCCCACAACAGCATGGATTCCATGAGTGCCATAGTACAGCTACGGCCTTAGTTGAATTCACAGACTACATTCACAAGGCCTTGGATGGGGCAGCCTGGTGGGATCTATCTTCATAGATCTCACCAAAACCTTTGATATGGTCAACCATCACATCTTGCTTGACCAGCTTCAGCATCTCAGGCTAGCCTCTAAAGCCCACCTCTGGTGCCAGGATTACCTATCCAGAAGAGCACAGAGTGTAAAAATCGGGACACCTATCTCTCGTCTAGGGATATAGTACTGGGTGTCCCACAGGGTCTATACTAGGCCCTCTCCTCTTTAGCCTGTTAATCAACAGGCTTCAGAGGCCAAGCAATAGCAAGATTATTCTGTATGCAGATGATGCTGTCATTCTTAGTAGTAGTGCACAGTTTCAGCACCTACAGGATGATTTGCAGTACTCATTTGCAGCTTGGAGGAATGGTTTAGCTCTCAGAAATTGCTTCTCAATTACAAGAAGACAAAGATGATAACCACTCATCAGCACAATAGAGCTCTTCTGTCCCTTACTATTACTAACAACAAGGCTGCTCCACTTGAGCAGATCAATTCTTTAAATACTTGGGTGTGATCATTGATGACTAGAGATGCAGTGAATTTTAAATCCGCTGGCGAAGTGAACATAAAGTGGCCACTACGTGTTGGCAGAACACAATGCGAAGTGGGCACCATGAAAGTGCTCACTTCACGTTCTCATTATTACTTTGTGTTGTCATTATGCCTTTAATGAGAAGTAATGCTAAGTGACAAGTAAATAGGCAGCCCCTACACATCACATGGTTTACAGTACTGTAAGTCACATACTTTAGCCAAACAGGAAGGAACAGAGTCAGAGAAGCAGTTTCACTTTCTCCTTTGCAGTTGTAGAGGGAGAAAGCTTTTTGGAGAGGAGAGCAGTTTGTGTGTCAGAAAGTGCTTTATTGCTTTTGTGCTGGAAAAAACAGCTTTTTAAAAATTACATCTTAATTTAGTTTTTGTATTGTGTTTGTGATTTTTTTGTACTAAATCTTTTTTTAAGTTTTGTTTTGTGTGTGTGTGAATGTGTGTGTCTGTGTGTGTGTGTGTGTGTGTCTGGGGTGTGAGTAAGTATGGCCACGGGTGAAGGCTAGGCATCGACTCTGGTTGGACTCGGTTATAGCCAGGGTCGGGAACTTGTGTGGGAAGGATGGACCCTGGACAAGGAGAGTCGCTGGCATGGGCGTGGGTAGAGGAGGGTGTGCACATGTGGGGGGTGGTCGTGTGTTGCTGGACCACTCCCGACTCTTGGTGTTGCTTCCCCTTGTGGAAGCAGCAGCAGCACCAGTGCCACCAGTGGCTGCTGTGCATCCATGTACTCCGCCACTAACACCACCACAGGTAGCAGCTGTAGGGGCTCCAGCAGCACCTCCTCCACCACCTCCACAGCCACAGGAGGTGCCCCAGCAAAACGTAGGTGGTGCTAGGACTATATCTAGTCACCCCCTAAGCTCCCCAGTGAGGGAGTTTTTGAACTGTGTGGGGAAGACAGAACAGTTGTGGTGTCCCATCTGTGCAGTGTGCTAGTGTGCCGTGGCTCCCCGGAGACACATTTGGGGACGGTGGCCAGTGCACCCACATGTTGAACCACCACAAGGCAGAGTGGCAGGCTGCCATGGAAGGGGCCAGGCATCCACCTGCTGGCCTTCTGTGGCAGTGGCCGAGGTGCTGCTGAAGTTGAAGTTGTGCCTTGTTGCCACAGCAGGAGGAGGACCAGTGCAGCAGCTGCTCCACCACCACTGCCACCACAGCCACCAGCACCACCCTCTTTACCACCACCACTATCTGGGTTTCCACCTGCAGTGGACCCCACCACAGTGCCTGCAACAGAGGCCGACATTGCTCTGGTGTGGGTGGCCTGGAGGAGAATAATGAGAGGGTAGGTACTGTGCAGCAGCAGGTAGATACAATCCAACAACAACAGCTGCAAATACTGACAATGCTGCACCTGCAGCTGGAACATGACAGCATCCCATGGCCACATTAAGGGATAGTTTTCTGAACCACCCCACCCCACTACTGTGCTATGCTGCTTTGTGTGTTTTTCATTGTTGTTTAATAATACATTTTCTCTTCTGTAGTTGCAGTGCCTCAGTAATGTTTACTTTTTGTTTTGGTGCTTGTGAACAAGCTGTTGTGAGCAGTGCAAGTATGATGTGTAAATTGCATGTGTGCAGACAGTGTTTTTTTCTCTGTGTGTGTTGTGTGTGAGACATCAGACATTGTGCAGCATGTTGCAAACACATATTACTATTGCTGACTTGTTGCAGACAGTGTTTATGCTATAAAGAACAGCAAGCAGAATACGATAAATTTTATTGTCACCATCATCATCAGCGGACTAAGTGATATGATACTTTTCAGAGGTGTCTTGCCAGAGTTCACCTTAGTCGCATTATATACTATACTGCACACATAACTTTTAGGACAGCATGTGTTTTTGTGCTATGATCTCTGCAAAGTCATGTGTGCACTGTGAGTGACTGAGGTGCACAGTGACCCGATTCACTGAAAAATGATCATATCACTTAGTCCGCTGGAGCTGATGGTACCAATAAAATATACATCAGGTATTCTTTGTTATCTTTATTCTTGATAATGCAGCAAGTCTTGCCATATATATGTTTGCATGAAGCTGTACAATGTATGCACACACAGGAAAGAACAGTGATGGCATACATGTAGTTTAGCACCACATACTCGCGTTGCTCAGACTTCATGCTGTTTGCAAAACACTTAAAACCAATTCATGAGTCCCAACACAAAGTAAACATTACTGAGGCTCTATAACTATTTTGCTTGAGAAATAGACATGAAAGAGATTCACTAAGTTACAGCATTGCACCCAATATATGGGCACCTCACTTGCAGGAATCTTTCTTGCTCCACATAGTGCAATACATTTCTGTAAAACCACCCCTAATTTCATTACAGTGTGTCACGTCATGGAGAATTCCTGTACATAAAAGCCACCCAAATTCTGCCCCTTTCTCAGCAACATTGGGATGTGATGCCAGAGAGTGCGGTGCGTGCTCCATTATAGTGAATGTCTGATTGTCTGGCAGCTTTCCTAATGTTTCTTTATGTTATAATTGTCAGTTTGTGGTGAAGCGTGTGGGCACATTTCCAGAAAGAAAAGCCTTGTTTGTGGAAATGTGCACATTCCTACAAAGAGTATCTTACAACATAAAGAAACTTTCGGATAGCTTCCGGACATTCACTATAGTGGAGCACGCACCTGTGCTCCCTGGCATCACGTCTAACATTGCTGAGAAAGTGGGGGCAGAATGTCGGTGGCTTTTCTGAATCAGAATTCGTCATGATGTGACACACTGTAATTAAATTATAGGTGGTTTCACAGAAATGTATTGTACTAAGTGGAGAAGAGATTCCTAGAAGTAAGGCACCCACATATTAGGTTATATGCAACACCATAACTATGTAACATGGTGACTCTCTGTAAAGCAGCAGCTCAATAATCTGTTGAGAACTCTGACCTATATTTTTTCACGCTATGCTACAACTTCCTTTCTTACATCCTGACTGGAATGATACAAGAATTTCCAGTAGTTGAGTCTGCTGTACTACCTTTCTTCATGTGTGAAATAGTGAAAGGAGCATTCCTTTTAAGTTGGTGCTGACCAGGTCTTTGTCATTGTTTTCCTCTGCTTTTCTCCATCACATCAGTTAGTTGTTATATATCACTTCTGTTGTAAATTAACAGTTATGCAGCGGGCAGTGTTTTATGACACCACAGAACAATATTTATTGAAAACAAAGAAATACAAACCTGGTCAGAAAATATTGAAAGATTTGCTCATTTTTTCATACATAAAAAGGAGTCAACTAAGTAAAGCAGACAGAAATTGTGAAAAGAAGCGTATCATTCAAGTCACAACTCGGAGGTAACTAATGGCTGTGGCAATGTAAAGTAGCATAAAAGTACAGTTCAAAATTGTCACAACATTCTTGCAATGCTGCTTTATTTGATACTGTCAGTATGACATCATGAGCTCACAACACAATCACACAACACACAAATGCATCCTCCTTGTGTGCAGAAAATTGACGAGTGGTAACAAAGTGAAATGGGAGCGTTCAGCACAAAGTCCCACAGAATTAATGGCGCACTCAGTCATGCACGAAATGGTGGCACAGAGTCCCCAGATTTTTCTGCAAGCCCAAAATGCATCCTCATTGTGTCCAGAATATTGACAAGTGGTAAAAAGTGACATGGGAGCTTTTCAGCACATGCAAGGTCCCCAAATTAATGCGCACTCAGTCATGCACGAGTGGTGGCACAGAGTCCCCAGGTTTTTCTGCATGCCCAAAATACATCCTCCTTGTGTGCAGAAACTTGACAAGTGGTAACAAAGTGAAATGGGAGTTTCAGCACATACTAAGTCACCCATAATTAATGGCACACTCAGTCATGTGTACAATGGTTGCACTGAGTCCCCATATTTTTCTTCATGTCCAAAATGCCCTTGTGTCCAGAAAATTGACAGGTGGTAACAAACTGAAATGGGAGCATTTCAGCACATTCAAAGTCACCCAGAATTAAATGATGACCGTGAGCATACTGTTGCTGGTCCAATGTGTTCAATGAGTGATTCGAGCAAATGCAATGTGATCATCTCAACTGGATGGAAGGGTGCCCTTTGTCTGTACACTAATAGTAGCCTTGGTGAGTTGATATATATATATATATATATATATATATATATATATATATATATAGAGAGAGAGAGAGAGAGAGAGATATTTGTGTATTTTGTAGGTGAGGAGGGTGTTGACATTGACATGTACTCATGGTTTTGTTCTGTATCTCAGATTACATAAACTGTTGGTATGCACATTCCAGTGCTCGATTAGAATTTTTGCATTGAAATTGGAAATGGATAACTCTCGACCACAAGAAGGTAAGTATTTTTTTGGGGAGTGGGGAAGCATATTTGCAGGTTTATCTGTAATGGTTTCTTATTTTGTTACTTCTTCACATATTTCATCTGCATCCTTCTGGAGTCTGGTTGTTAATGATGGTCATGGTCATCTAAGAAAATGTTTCTGTGTGTTGCATGTTTGCCCCAGCCAGGGAGGGGTTGCCTGATGTTGAAGAACTTTTTGGATAAGGCCACTTTGACAGAATAACAAAGCATCTGAAGTTTCTAAAAAAATGAATGACTTCTTACAACTTAATTGTAATCTGTCCCTCCCTGGTTCTCAATCTCAAGTCAAGTTACATTTCAAACCCACATCTTGTCAAGTAACACAATCGTGTGCAATGTTTTCAACACTGTCAGGGTCACAGCTGCACAGCTGCAAGTTCAGAATACAGTGCATGAATGATATGTTACAGAAATAGTTTTGTGACTTACATGTCACTTAGTTTATAAATCATAGTCAGTTGCATTTGCTGCAGTCTTTCCAAAACAATGAAATGGATGAAATAAAATCTTCATACTTACCAGAATGGATTTCAAATGGATGTTCCATAGGTTCCTCTGAACGGTACAACTGCAGTACCATTCCCATTGAGTTTAGTGAAGGAGACTTTTTTGTTAACCTGTAAAAAGACAAACTAAGTGTACCGTATGTGTTTGACCATTGCGGCTCTGAAAAGCTGCAGAAAACAAAACATACAACTAAAGGAAGTGAAACAGCATAACAAACATGAGACAAAGAACCTCTGTGCCAAACACTGAGGCAAGGGTTACCCAAAGGGCATTTGGCTGGGAAGCCAAGTTTCAAGAAAATACAAAATCACACATGCTCACACAATGCAAAGCATCATGGGCTGCATATGCAAACCACCACAGAATGTTATGCTGGTTCAACTTTAAGCAGAATTGCATGGTGCCGAGGCCTCTCACACAGTTTGCAAAGGGTGCTAACAGATGACATAGACACGTGTTTCGTCCTACCAGGACTCATCAGTATGTCTTGTCTGTTTGACACCCCAGTGGAATGAACCAGCTAACCTAAGACGGTCTGTCTGGGTTATGTTGTGGTGAACCCATTAAAATAAAAACTATTTAAAAGACAAAGAAACTCTGTGTGCAAACACTGAAGCAGTTACCCCAAAGGGCATTTGGCAGGAAGCCAAGTTTCAAGAAAATACAAAATCACACATGCCCACACAATGCAAAGCATCATGGGCTGCATATGAAAATCACCACAGAATGTTATGCTGGTTCAACAAACATGAGTACACATACTCACTTTATGGTTTAAATATTAAAGCTTCTATTTCTGTGCCTGATGGATGTGGTGGTCCGGACACACTTATGCTCAGTGGTGGCAGTGGCAGTGGCTAACATCAGTCCCGTGGTGGAGGTGGTCTGGGAGACAGACAGACTCATGCTCAGTGGTGGCAGTGGCTAACATCAGGCCGGGTGGTGGTGGTGGTGGTCCGGGGCAGACAGACTCATGCTCAGTGGTGGCAGTGGCTAACTTCAGTTCCAGTGGTGGTGGTGGTGGTAGTGATCCAGGGGTGGACAGACTTATGTTCAGTGGTGGCAGTGGCTAACATCAGTCCTGGTGGTGTTGGTCTGGGGCAGACAGACTCATGCTCAGTAGTGGCACTGGCCAACCAGTCCCAGTGGTGGTGGTCCGGGGTCAGACAGTCTCATGCTCAGTGGTGGCAGTGGTTAACATCATTCCCAGTGGTGGTGGTCTGGGGGGCAGATAGACTCATGCTCAGTGCTGGTAGTAGCTAACATCATTCCTGGTGGTGATGTTGGTGGTCAGGGTGGCATACCACCTTTTAACAACTTCAGTTAAAACCTGCCAACATTAACCACATCATCATCTTCATAAAGAAAGCTTTCCTCACAGTCATCTATGTCTGAAGTCTGTCCACTGGGAAATTCTTTCTCCATTGTGTCATCATCTATGTCAGTGGTGGGCTGTTTCAGGCAGCTACTGCAAGTGCCTCCAGGCTGGTTCATTTCCACATCATCAAACCACCATGACTAGCCCAGGGTATGAATACCAAGGTTGCAGTCTGTGCTGGTATGTGCCTCTCAGTCATTTTAATGAATGTTAGCAAACTAACATTTGCAGGAGACAGATTTGTCTGACAATTCCTGAGTATTGTACCTATGAGCTGAACACCCTCTCAACACTTACACTGGAGGGTGGGCATGTGAGGTACTTTAGTGCCACTGCAGTCAGCTCTGGCCATTCACTGACCTTTACACTCCAGTACAAAGAGGATCTTTAGTTACTGTCAGATGCCTGTTTTCAGACAAATATGACTCAACCATTCTCTGAGCCGCACTAAGTCCAGTTGTCGATGCATCGTCATGTTCTCCCGAATCATTTATTTCACAAATAGACACTTGGGACAAAGCCCCAAAGTGGGTTGATGCCAGCCACTTTGGATGACAGACCACCTGGAACTGCAGTCCCCTTCCCTTGCAGGATATGCTTGACAGTCCTACAGGTGCACCTTCAGCCAGATTATGCTGCTGAGGTTTGCTGACCTTGCACGTGACTTCTGTGCCCCATGAACCAAGCGCACCAGTTGAATACTGATATTTTTTACCTGTTCAGGCATTCCTCCAGTAGTGATGCAATTCCACGTTTGTATCATGGGTTCAGCATTGTTTCTATGGCAAAGTTGTAACTACGCTGAATGCTCACAATGTGATGATTCGGTCGAATACTGTCAGCATGTGTTGCAGCAACATACTGATACCACCGCCTCTGGCAACATCAAGGCCATCTTTACATTCACCAATGTCTGCCTCAGCACCCACAGCAGTGGAACTGATTGGCTAATGGAGGCAGACTCCCCTCACTGCCTGTGTGGCATGTTCAAAGGCTGCAAAATTGTTATTACAGAGTCCATGAGGCACCACTCTTCAGTCATCATAGACATGGAGGCCCTGGAACTGTCACAGTTAGTATGTATCACAAGATATTTTGAGATGGCTTTGTATTGTTCATACAACCTCTGCCATGTATAAAGTGGAGTTCCATCAAGTGACAACTTCCAGCTTCAAGGGGTGCTGAGGCAGGCTGTTCTGTATCTGCAACTGCCACAGTTAGTCATGGGCCTTTCCAGGTCATGAAACTGAGGACATATATGTTGTGTAATGGTCAGCATTTCCTTTACATCAGGGTACTGCAGAAACTCCTGCACTACAACATTTAAACAATGGGCTATGCATGGAACAGGAAAAACACTATTCATGATGCATTTCACCACATTTGACCCCTATGTCACTTGCTATGAACCCAGCTGTCAGGGACAGGGGTTTAGCCATTTGTCAATTTCAGTCAGTACCACATCCAACATGTTCTCACCAGTGTGTGAACAGGTCACATCGCTTATAGCAATGATTGCATGCTGTCGAATTCTTGGAAAATTGCTACTGTGACAATCCACCTTACTGCACTGATTATTCACACTACCAACATCACAAACAACCCCTGGCACCTGTGCCCAGTGTGCAGTTATACACAAATATGAACTCCTGCTGTTTTGCCACTTGACCACATATCCATACTTAAATGGATGAATGGAGAGAAGAATGTTGAAGGGCATGTCTTACTAGAGTTGCACACAGTGCGGAACGGAACACCTCAGGGACAGCACGGGTAGAAAAGTATGTCCTGGATGGGACTTTCTATTTTGGACAGGCACATGCAGCAAACTGCCAGAACCCAGAATTCTCCACAAAGCAGAAGGGCAAAAGATCAATTGCCAGTATTTCAGCTACAGCACCATTAAGTTCATGTGACCTGTATGATTAGAGGGTACTTCAGTTTATGCACAAAATCACTCTGTAACGTGGGCTGACTTAGACATTTACACAGCGTGTGATCACAAATGGTTGTGCTCTGTGATGAATGGTATTGGCGGGGTGGAGTGTGGACTTTTGATGAAGATTGTTGCACAGGTGATGATGACAAACCCAGAAATGCAGTTATTTTGCCAGATTTGCCAACTGGGGGTGATGTACCACTTGCACTAGACATACTGCATTCACCACCACCATCACCACCACCTAAACTACTACTCACCAGCACTGGACAACATTTCAGAGTTATTATGCTCTTCCACCTCATCATGCCTGTAGTAATCCTCTGCTCTTATTACCTCACTACTGCACATATTTAATTTACTACTGGACTTAACAGTCATGGAAGGGATAACATGCTCATTGTGGTTGCTGGTGACAAAGGTGAACGCCCACTGTGGTATTAACTGCCAGCTTGTGATGGGTCCACAGTGCCATGTGCTATTCTTAAGATGTGTATGCTGTCCTCCTGTTCCAAAATGACTCCCTTTTACCTCAACTCACACACACATGGCAAACCTGTCAGACTGCAACTGACTCATCATTTGCATCTTGAACAAAACAATCCCAAACAAGGGATTGTGATGTTCTATTTTAACATGTCCATGATGTTGCTTATTTAAGTCCGTTATTTTAAGCACTGAAGTGGAGAGGGCACGTGATGTTTCAGGCACTGCACACTGGACTGCAACTGACCACCATGACTACCTATCATTATTACCGGGTCATCATCATTAACTAAAACTGGCAAATCACAAGTTTTACGGGGAAGGATTCTTGTGAACAGACTCAGACACAACCACTTTGAATTCCTTTTCTCCAGTTCCCAACTGGGGTAATTACATCATCATCATATTCATCAACATCACACACATCCATCTTCTGCTTGGATGCTAGCATGTGGACTGCATGTTGCAACAACAGCAACATCATCATCATCATCACATTCATCATCATCATCATCTGCACCACCATCACCTGATTTTTTTCACCACACTGTGAATCACTGCATGGAAAATGTGACATTAACAGCCATGGTTGACGGAATATCACACTGTATGCTATCATTGACATGATTATCAGAATCCTCAGGTTCAGTTACTGGGATGTTACTGGAAGTATGACATCATCTACGCTCACTCACTTGTACTGCTTCACAATCCACTATATTTTGGATACGGTACACTGGTCAGTATTCGAACTTGATGCACCAATACTAATACGACCACCACCACTAACACCAATACCACCAGCTGGGAAAACATCATCTCCTCTGACTATAAGTGAAGCTACTGATTGGGCTGTAAAACATTGCAGGAGAAATACCTTTTCCCACATCATCAATGCACTTCTGCGTCTGTGTACTACCACTCTCACAGACTATCTTACTGCCAGCATTGCCATGGCGAGACCAACTTTGCTTGCACATCTCATTGCGGGCATTTGGAGGATCAACAACAATATTATAACCAGGTTCACACTGCTGCACCTGCCCTGCAATTACATTAGTTTGTGGCACAATAAAGGTATATTATTTGATGTATGCAACACCACTCACACACATGCAGAGCACTTTCTCTACAATGGTGAACTAGTAATGTAGTAAATTGAAAAGTTCAATAATATGCCCGTATTGTAATGTAAACGACCAAAATTATGAACTGCTGCACCAGATTCACAAACACATAATCAACAAGAACATTTCAACAACTACTGACAATATTACTGTGTGTACATTAACACAGTCAGTTATATAACAAAATACAACCAAAAACAAAGAAATCACTATTTCTCCAACTTAAATCTACCTACACCACAGATGTGCACCTCCCCAAGCACACTTTCACTTTCTTTCACTACACACACTCAGTGTTGTACATTAACATTCAAAATCCACACAAAAACAAAAATGCTCAATGATATGAGCACAGAAGGGTTTCCTGCAATCGATGAACTAATGGTGGAGCCCAACAAAAAGCAAAATTATTTTTTAACCGCTTTTAGAAGATTTCAATCACAGACAGCTCTCAGAACACACTGTCTCCTACTGCTTCCTACACACACTACCTCGAACTGAGGCTATGCAGATCTTTATAGAGCCATGTGACCTGAAATCCCATGAATCAAAATTCGCATTCGGAGCTCAAAACAAAGGCGAAGTAAGGTGAAGTCGTTGATCTCAATGCACTTCACTTAAGATCTTAGTGGAGTAGTAGTCTGAAGGAGGAGTAATGCAAAGTCAGTGTTTCAATGACTTCGCATTACCAATCATAATCAAATTACTCCACTTCACATTACTGGTGCACTCCATGAATCTGCTTTGCTCTCGAATCACTTAGCTGAGTGGATTGAGCCCACTTTTCCCAGAACTACTATTGATGACACCTCCTGCACATGTAGCACATCGATCAGGTCATCAAAACAGTGAACACCAAACTTGGATTTCTCTACAGGCACAGACAGTACCTAACTCTGAAGGCACTCAGGTTGGCAATCTCCTCTTCCATCTTATCTGTTATTGACTACAGACTCATGGTTTATGGGTCACATCAGACACTGTGCTAAAATGAGTAAGCACAGCCTTCAATAAGGCCTGCAGGCTGGCTCTAGGGGCTGATAATCTCCTACACCTGCTCCCTCTACAAGAGCACTAACTGGCTCGAGTCTTGCCAGTAGAGTCAAACACCAAACGTACCTGCTAGGCATGAAATCTCTCCTAGGTAAAGCTCCACTGTCCTTCAAAGAATTGCTCAGTGAGGTAGATCCAGGTACCACACTAGAGGTCAGACTTGCAGCCCACTTGCTATGCCCTTCAGAAAAATGGCACTTGCAATGGTCCTTTGCATACAGGGCTCCTTCTTACTAAATGAGATCCCAGCATGCCTTTACTCATTAACAGCCTCCCTGTCTTCAAGGTGGAACTAAGACATCACCTTGTCAAGGCTGAGGTATGTAGCTGCAGGTAATCTGTAGCACTAACACTTGATAGCTCGAGTCAGCCTGCTCCTGGGATGCATTCTCCAATTTGCTACCTACTGCCCAGTAACCCTGAATTTAAACTCCTACTTCTGCTACTACTTGCCAGCCCTCAAATTGAGCCTTCCATAGCCACAGCCTGTCACGAGCCTTCTATATACTGTCCTTAACTCAGCACTTTGTTTTATGTCCCTCCCAGCCACTGACCCTTACCAAATGTGATTGTCTCAAAGCACCTGTCTTCTCCCAAGCTTATTCTGTGTGATCCTCCTCACATTGCTCTCTAGTATGTTCCTACTACAACAGTCCTGCATAGTAAAATTAAACCCTTCCACCCTTAACTTGAATTAACAAAAATGCCTCTCTTGGCTGCATTAAAATACAGGTGTGAAAGCCTATTATGAGTCTCTCCTTCCTGACTCATATGAAATAATGACAATGCCTCCCTGGCTGCTTTACCTCAAGCTAAATTAGTTCCTTAACCCATAACACTCACCATATACCTTAGGCTGTACTAACTGCAATATGTACCTCTATATGAGATAGCTTACAATTTTAAATAGTCAGACCAATTGCTGTTAATTCTTGTATTTTTGTCTCTGTACTTGTGCACCCATACTCTGTAACTACCTTTCTGTGTTGTCCTCCTGTCAAAATGTGGAACCTTTGAAAAGAGCATTTTGCTTGAAAGTTGTATTGAATGAAGAAATAAATAAAAAATAAAACAAAACAATGTGGTCTTCCTTTTATACATTTTTACAATGTGTTTTCCTAGAATATGCCTGCTGATTGCTATATGTTAACCTGGATAGTTCACAGAAGACATAGCATCTTATTTTCAGTGGTACTCTACATCTGCACAATACTGTGCTGAACTGCGAAAATCAGAACACATTGAAAACAATATTTTACATCTGGAATAAACTACCCTTAATAAATACATTATATAAATGGTAAAATCATGACCCCACTGAAAACAAGATATTGCATCTAATCTGGGACATCCTGAGTAAATACAGTGCAAACATGTGTAAAATGAATATCCCAATAACAACGTGATGTAGCATTTCTCCAACGCTATCCAAGATACAAAATATAGGATAAGAAATATTTAAAGAGCCAGTGAAGCCAAAACAGGCAGACAGGAAAATAATAGAAACATAGAAACATAGAAGTTTATGGCAGATAAGGACCATGAGCCCATCCAGTCTGCCCATTTCTTTTCTACCTTATAAATGTGACATTGGCCTTTGCTCTGTCAGTGGCCTATCTATTCATACTCATTTGTATTGCTCCCTTATGCCTATCCCATGCCTGTTTGAAGCCCTGCACTGTATTCATAGCCACCACTTCTTGAGGTAGGCCGTTCCATACATCCACCACCCTTCTGTGAAAATAATTTCCTACGTTCCCCTTAATTGGCTTCCTCTAATCTCATGCTGTGTCCTCTTGTCCTGCTATTTTTCTTATATTTAAACATATTAGACTCTTTCACCTTGTTAATGCCCTTAAGGTGTTTGAATGCCTCGATCATATCACCTCTGTCCCTCCTTTGCTCAAGAGTATACGTATTGAGCTCTGTTAATCTGTCCTCATATGTTTTCTGATGCAGTCCCTGCACCATTTTGGTTGCCCTTCTCTGGACTGCCTCAATTTGGTTAATGTCCTTGTGAAGGTGTGGCCTCAATACTGCACACAGTACTCCAGATGGGGCCTAACCAGTGTCTTGTAAAGAGGATTATTACCTCCCTCTTACGACTTGTGATACCCCTACTAATACACCCTAACACCCCCTACCTTAGCTACTGCTTTAGAGGTCTGCTTGGATGATTTCAGGTCATCAGTGATGACAATGCCTAAGTCTCTTTCTTCCTTTGTGACTGCTAGCAACTCACCTCCAAGCCTATAGGTGGCTTCAGGGTTTCTCTTCCTATGTGCATGATCTTGCACTTCCTTGCATTAAATCCAGTTGCCACTCTTCTGACCATTTTGCTAGTTTATCCAGATCTCTTCTCATTCTGCCCATCCCATCTGGGTCATCTACTCTGTTGCAGATCTTGGTGTCATCTGCAAATAGACAAGCCTTAACCTCTAGTCCATCTGCAAGGTCACTAATGAGATGTTGAAGAGGACTGGCCCGAGGACTGATCCTGAGGTACCCCACTTGTGACTTGCATCTCTTCTGACTGTATACCATTTACCACCACTCTTGTTTTCTGCCCATCAACCAGTTTGCCACCCAGTTGACCAACTTCTGACCCAACTGAGCCTACCCAACTTATTTATCAATCTTCTATATGGAACAGTGTCAAAAGCTTTGCTGAAGTCAAGGTAGGTGACATCAACTGCTCTCCTTGGTCCACCACTCTGGTTACCCAGTCAAAGAAATCTATGAGATTAGTTTGACAGGATCTTCCTTTGTAAACCCATGCTGTCTTGGATCTTGTGCCCCTATGGATTCCAGGTGTTGCACTATCCTTTCCTTAAGGAGTGCCTCCATAATCTTGCCCACTACTGAGGTAAGACTGACTGGTCTGTAGTTCCCTGCCTCCTCCTGCTACCACTCTTGTGGGCGGGATCACATGAGCCCTTCTCCAGTCTTCTGGGACCTCTCCTGTGCTCAGAGACTCACTAAACAGTTCTGCTAATGGCTCTGCTAGTTCCACCTTTAGCTCCTTAAGTACCCTGGGATGTATGCCATCAGGTCCCATTGCCTTATCCACCCTGAGCTTAGCAAGCTCTTGTAGGACCCTTTCTTTTGTGAAAGGAGTAGTGCTCACTTCCCTCCCCCTGTGTCCATGGTGCTGAGCTGTGGGCCCTGCTCTACCTTCTCTTCAGTAAATACTGAGCAAAAGTATTTATTTAGGATAGATGCTTTTACATGGTCCTTTCCTCACATGCTCCCTTTTCTCCATTAAACAGCAATACCCCTCTGGACTTTCTCCTTTCACTAATGTATCTATGGAAAGTCTTGTCACCTTCTTTTTACTGTTCGTGCTAGTGTTTCCTCAGTTTGGGACTTTGCCTGCCGTGCTGCCTTCCTTAACCCTTAGGGCATTTTGGTATGCCTCCCTATCTTCATCCGGCTGTGTTCCTTATATTTCCTGAAGGCCAGCCTTTTTGGCTCTGACCTTTTCTGCTACTGTATTTGAGAACCAAAGTGGTTTCCTTCTTCTTTTGCACTTCCTTTTCTGTCTAACACAATGGGATGTTGCTTCAAGTATTGCATCCTTAATGCTTGCCCACTTTGCCTGTACCCCTCACCTGTGTTTCTTTTTGCCAGGGCTAGCTTAACTCTGTTGGCCATCTTATCAAAGTAAGCTCCTCTGAAGTCCCATATTTTTGCCTTGGAATGGGATGATTTAGATGTAGTAGCCAAATTGAACCATACCATGTGATGGTCACTGGCCCCAGGTGACCTTCTACCTGGAGATCTGTGATCCCTTCCCTGTAATAAAAATTTAAGTTGTAGTCAGTTGAATTTTTTATTTCTGAAGTATTTTCTTTTCCTTTTGCTAATCAAAGTATTCTGCATGATAATACTGTGCTGGATGTGTGGAAAAGCTCTTAGCCTGGCAGCTGACATAGCTTTCTGTAGTGCTTCACACTAAATTATCATCATTCTGATCTCACTGAGCTGGGACATCACCAGTGAATGACTTGGCAGTCACTCTTGCTGTTCTTAAGTAGCAGTGATGTCACAGTCATTGAGGTCACAATGATGATGATATAGTGTGGGGCAGAAGAAAAGATATGTCAGCTGCCAGGCTAAAAGCTGTTCCACACATCATACTTACTAACATGAGGTAATCAATCTTATAATTAAAGAAAAAGTACCTCAGATATGAAAGGTAATGGTTCGTTGCTTTAAAATCTAATACTAGATCTTTAAAAGAACTTCACTGTCTTCACTGACATAAACAAACAGTTTCTTTATTGTTTTATAATACATTAGATTGCAGCATTTAAGCATTTATTTTAATTTTCTGGCCATAAGGATGGTGTGTACAGTGTGTGTGTGTGTCTGGGTGGTGTATATATGTGTGTGTGTGTGCTTCTTGTAGCACAACATATTTTTCCCAAAAATCATAGCAAAAAATGCCTGCTGATTGCTATATAATTACTGTAGCTCGGATAGTTCACAGAAGACCTGGCATATGTCTGAGGCAGTGCTTTTAGATAGTGTCTTAAGAGGTTAAAAACAGTGTTAATCTTTGTATATTTGTTCCTGGAAAAGGTGACATTTATGAGGTATGAATCTTTCTTGAAAGACAATACTTGCCCAACTGAAGCTAATAGCAATACAATGTTTAAATGCTATGTATTTAAATGTGCAAGTTGTTTCATTTTGAAAGGTGGTAAAGAAATCTTCAGTTTAATAGCCAACCAATATTGAACAAGCTGTTTCAGTTTCCTAATGGCCATCTGATAAGCAGCTTTAGTGCTGTCTCCAACATTCTAAACAGAAAGAAGGAGTATTTTACTTAATTTGGCATAATGATTTATAGTTGTGGAAGAATACATTGAAATGTCCAAAATGTGCCACATTCCTCCATTTTTCCACCTACAGAGAGCAAGATGGTTGTAGGCTTAGTCCACAGCCATAAAAATTGTATTGATTTGTTGATTTATTAGTAGTGTGTGTCCATAAATTTGCTGCCATGGATTGGATGAGGTGTGCGTTAATGGAAAACTCATGCTGAATGTATAAGTCATTTTTCCGAGTCCAAGCTGTTTTTAAATATTGGTTCAAATTTGTTATTACTGTAGCTATCCAGGCTTTTAGTTATCCTTGTTGGTGTTTGATTTACATGCTGCTGGTAAGAACCATTTTAGATGTTTATGATGTGTTTCATGTCCCTGTTCAACTCTTCTATTGTTGGGGCAACGCTTACTTGTTCTGCTATAGAACTCTGCAGCTGAGAGGGACACAAACTATATCACAGTTCTAAAATGGCACTTACCACAAGACTGTAAAGCTGGAGCACCCTGTGACATTACTAAAAGGCATGCATAGATGGAATAATAATACAATTTTAACCAGTACTCAAAAAATAGCTTCTATTGGGAAAAATGACTTACAGGTTCAGTGGAGTTCTCCTTCCAGTCTAATCATGTTTGATAGATATAAAGTAATGGATGTCAGAAAAAAGGCTTGTATTTGCATGTAATTGTGTAAATCACCACATTTATCAACCGATGCTTTGTAGATGCTACAGCTTACTTTGATTCCCAGTTTAAGGGGACATGTCATTTGTTCCAAAACAATAAAGCATTGCAACTAAATAAATTTTACCACAGTGAGAGCAGAATCAGGAATCTCAAAATGGGACAGAACAACCCTTTTAATACATATTGTGTGTACCACACTCTTTCTCAAAGTTGCATTTAATAAAGTAGCTTTGTAGTTGTATTCCATTGTACTGTTATTCAAAACAAAAGGCACAACTGGTACTGGCCTTCCATGCAAATGACCTATTGCATTTTAGGGGCCACCCCATCATCTGTATGATGCAAATCTAATAAATAAATACATGGTGGGTGGAGCTTGCCAACCAAGATGGTGGCATCCTGATTTCAACTGAGAGCATCACCAGGGACTTCAACTGTGTCCATCCATGAGTCTGGCTGACTTACTGGATTAGAAAGAGGTCCAGAAAACAAAGTGAGTCAAGGGGCTGTCCATCAAGCCCTTTCTACAGCATATCCTCCACTAGGGCAGGTCCCTACACCAAATTATAAGAATAAAACATTTTGACCATGTTGTGGGCCTTAAGTGACTCTGAGACCACTGGTAAGTGTTGCAGCAGAACCCTACACAGAAACCTCAAGACTAAGGTACAGAAAACCCCACCTGGCAAATAATCCAAAATGAAACAGCAACTGGCACCTTCTCTGGACACTGCCACTGAACTGGCTAAAATAACAAACATGCTAAGTGAAGTTCTCATGAACACAGCAGAGCTCAAATTAACCATCACTCAAAAATGCAAGGACATACAAACATTTACAATGAGGATTGCAGGGACAGAAAACACAGTTCTGCACCATGAGGAAATACTGCACATACAGCATGGGCAACATGGGGAACAGCAGAGACAAATTGATTAGCTAATAACCAAAGTTGATAATATGGAGAATTGGCTCCAATGAAATAATATTAGAATTTTGTATGCCTGAGGGAGTGGAGGGTGAGACATGTTATCATAATTACAATGTGTTATGCTAACTATTCTCTATCTACAGAATGGGCCCCTATGGAGATCAAATGTGCCCACCACTCCTTCTTCCCTAAACCAAGACAGAGGGAGCACCCGACCCATCCATGTAAGTTCCTCAAATATCTTGTAATGGAAGTTTTCCTGAGGGTAGCTAGAGAAAGAGGGCTCTTACAGAGGGTAATAGTAAATGGAGTCCACTCAAAGAAAGGGGGGTTACTAGTGGGCACCAGGGTTCAGTATTGGGTCCGGGTCCTTTTAATGTCTTTATAAGTGACATTGTGGAGGGACTGGAAGGAAAAGCATGCCTCTTTGCAGATAACACAAAGATCTGCAACAGAGTTGATACACAAAGGGGATAGAAAGGAGGAGAAGGCTCTTGGCAAGGTTGGAGGAATGAGCAGATGTATGGCAGCTTAGATTCAATGCTAAGAAGTGCAATGTAATGCACCTGGGAAACAAAACTCAGGGAAGAGTACACAATGGAGTAGGGAGGTATTAACAACAACAAAATGGAAAGGGACCTGGGAAGAGATGCAGAAAAGTTTTAATTCACAGGTGAAGTGAACCCGAAGTGGTCCACGTCAGATTTGCGTAGCACTACACGCATTGTCCATTAAAACATGAAATTTGCCTTACTTTGCATTGTCCACTTCAAGTTCACTTCAAGTTACAATTTGATAAGGCAAAGTCATTAAAAAGGCCACTGATCACATGCCTGACTGTCTCTGCAGGTCTGCAGGTCACATGAATCAGGGAGGCAGTTATAGTAAATAGGCAGGAAGTCAGTGTTCAAAGTGCAAAGTGGGCACAGATACAGTATGCAACAGTCAGCATTCACTTTATTTCAAAGTACTCAGAAACTCCTGTACCACCAGATTTAAACACTGGACCATACAGGGAACCCACACAAGGCCACCATTGCTGATACATTTCATAACGTTTGATCCATTATCACTAGCTATGAAGCCAGCTTTTAGGGACAGGAGATGTAGCCACTCATTAATTTCTGTCAGAAGCAAGTGTAGCATGTGTTCACCTGTATGCAACCCTGCTACACTATGCATTGCAAGCGTGGCATGCTGACTAATGCCATGAAAGTTGCTGCAACCACCACATTCTGACTTATTACACTGCTTTCCCATGCTACCATCACATACAACCCCAGGTAGCTGTGCCCACACAGATGGGAACTACCCACAATTTTGCCACTTGTCCACATATCCATGCTTAAGTGAATGTAAGGTGATGTGGAATGTTGAAGGACATGTCTTATAGACTCGTCACCATCCGATATAACTCAGGGACAGCATAGGTAGAAAAGTATGTCCTGGACAGGACCTTCCATTTAGGACATGCACATGCCACAAAGCACCAGAAGCCCGCATTCTCCACAATGGAAAATGGCAAAAGCCAATTTCAGCATTTCAGCTATGGCAGCATTCAGTTCACATGCATCTGCATGATTGGGTGGTATTTAGTGTTGCGCACAAAAAGACTGTGCAACGTGTACTGCATTGTTTATTGTTTTACACCTGTGTGCCAAATGGCTCTACTCTACTCTACTAATTGACATGGATGGAGTACCTTGGATGTGTGATGGTGGATGTACAGGTGACAAGCCAATACATACAGCTATTTTCCTTGTTTTAAACACAGGGGTTGATGTAGCAGAATTACTTCATTGACTGCCACTGCTACTCTGACCACTGCTTGAACATTCCAAATCATCATTCTCCTCATGCCTGTAGTAATCCTCTGGTGTTATTTCACCACTTTTACTGATATGGCTACTTACATTGAAGGAAGAGGATGCCATGCTCACTGAGGTGGATGAGGGAATGCCCCACTATGGCATTAGCTCCCCTCTGGTGCCACGTCCACAGTGCCTTTTGCCTGCTCTTCAGATGAGTATGCTGGCCCCAGTGCCCAACAGGCTACCCTTTTTACCATGCTTCTCACGTACTTGGCAAAGCTGGCAGATTTCCACTGTTTCATTGTTGATATCTTGTACAAAAAATCCAAACTAGGGATTTGAATGCACTGCTCTTCACGTCACTGCTGGTGCTGCTGCTGCTGCATATGTAACTACACTTTGTTGGCGATGAAATGGTGTGTAATGCATGATTTCTGCTGCTATGCACAATTGGACTTTGACTGAACATCACAGCCTATCACTATTAATTCAGGGTCATCATCAACAGACACAGCTACAGCAGAACTTTAAACAGGGAGCAATTGACTAACAGACTGCTTACAAACAGCCACCTTCACTTACTTTTTCTGGTTCCCAAATGAGGTCACTAGCATCATCATCATAATCACCATCCATTAATTCACTTTGGAGGCTGTCCTCCTGTGGAGATATTCAAGTTCAACAGCAGCCTCAATATTATCGGCCACATTTTATGTCAATGTCTGGATGTTTGGATAGCCTATCCTCAACATCAGTGGAAACATAAGGCTGTGAGTCATCATCATGATCAGAATCATGTTCAAGTGTTGTAGGTAGTGGGACATCAACTTCACTCAAGTCTGCGGATTCAACAACATTTTTCTCACATAATAAGTTTAACAGGGTTGAACTTGTAGCAACACCCTGTTGTTATCAACCATGCCCTCACTAACTTTACTAACAGCAGGGACAATACCATCTCCAACCAGCATTGAAGCGACTGATTTTGCTGTGAAAACATAGTCAGACAAATCCCTTTACTTGCACCAACTAGTACCTTTCCTCTGCTGCTGCATATTACCACAGCCATGACTACTCTTAACACTGCTCCTATTGGTAGCCCTGACGAACCTGACTCATCTTTACAACAACTTCAACTGCTAATAGTCTTCTTGGCAGCAGTAACACAGCCAGAAACTGCTTTGCCTGACTGTCTCTTCGCAGGCATTTTTTCAGATGACACAGGCAATTTTCAACAACTTGATATTTTGCCACTTTTGGGTGGCTGGGAAGCAAAACACTAATTGCAGCAGCACAGGCACAATACCTGTCCTTGAATCCTTAACCAATGTTCAAAAAGCCAACAGTCAAAAACAATACCTTGTTTTGATGGGGAGAGAGAGAGAGAGTACCTAGCTACACAGAATCAGGGAACTAAATTGCAGACAGGCTTAGAATTGTGGTGCTGCAATGAAATGCATATCAATTGACAGCACGTACACAGATTAAAGGTCAGGCACAGAAACTTTAACTGTTCAGTATAATACAACACAGTATCCTGTGATCTGGTCTAGGTGCAAGTGGTCACCTACTGAAATGGTGACCCACTCTGCTGTGCATACCCAGATAGCGCAGGAGTAGGGAGGTCTCACGGATCCGGAGGGTTCTTGAATGGTGACTGGATGTTGCTATACATACACACACACACACACAGGGAAGTGACCACACCAAGCAAGGGACAGGAAGGTTTGTGAGGTGTGGTGCCACAGTCAGCCACTGAGCTGGCTCCATGGTGTGGTGGGTTGGTGCTCGCCTGGGGTGGCTGGGATGCAGGGGTTCAGGTCCCAGCACAGGTATGTTTTGTTGCGCCCGGCCCGAGTTGGTAGCATTTTTTTTTGACTGCTGCAATCCCCGGCATGTACCCCGGAGCCTGAGAATCTAATAGTAAAGGAGGCGCGTGGGGAGAAGTAAATTTTAGTGTCTCTCTTGCGCTGTTTTCTTTTTTTTTTTGCTGCTGGTACATCATCACCTTCGTGATCACCATTATGACATAGAACCTACAACACAGACAGTCCTGTAAAAGACTGAGAAACTGTCCAGCAAACAGAAACTATTTTAAAAATTCAGTGAAGTTGTACTGTGTCTACATGAACACAAAAATAATAAAACAATAGCCAACAACGGTTGGAAAAAGGCCTTTCTCATTACTCTCCTTCTACACCACAGATCAGCACCTGCCCCAAGCACACTTCTACAGTATCTCTCAGTACAGAGACTGAATCAGCTAAATTAACATTCAGTATTCACAAATCATCAATAAATGCTTGATGATATTACCGCATCAGGGTTTACTACAATCAGACTACTAAATTTTGTTTTTAAAGGTTTTAGAGGGTTGGAATCTCAGAGCTCTGAGAACAAACTGTCTTCAGTTTACCACTACACATTATAATGAACCAAGTCTGTACAAGACAATATAGAGCCCATATGTCCTTACAACCCATGATTCATTCAAAATATGTCTTAAGAGCACCAAAACAAGGTGAAGTAACGTGAAGTCGATAAAACACAAAGCGAAGAAATGCAAAGTCCATAGAGAACAATGGAAACTTTTCATTACTTTGAGATGCGAAGTTATTCACTTCACTTTGTGGAGTAGTAAGCAAAATTTGGGTTCTACACAAAATACTACTTGTAGTGAATTTTAGACACTTCGCCCACTCTAGACCTGGGTGTACTGTAGTCATATCAGATGACCTAAAGGTAAGCAAGCAATGTGAGAAGGCAGTAATGATGGTTGGGGGATGCTGGAATATATAGGAGAGGCATCACCAATAGAAAACAGGAAGTTGTTATTCCTCTGTACAGACAGTTGGTGAGACCCCATCTGAGTCGACATGCAGTTCTGGAGACCCCATCTCCACAAGGACATAGACCGGATGGAGATAGTCCATGGGATGCAACTAAAATGGTGCAGGGTCTGTAACAGAAGTGATATGAAGAGAGATAAAGGAGCTTAATATGTGTGCCCTTGAGTAAAGGAGGGAGGGGAGACATGATAGAAACTTTCCAGTACCTCAAGGAACCAACAAAGTCCAAGAGGGTAGTATCTTTCAGAAAAGAGATGTGCAAGAACAAGGGGACACAATTTGAAGATAGAGGAGGATGGCTCAGGTGCAACATGAGGAGTACTTTTTACAGAAAGATTGGTGCATGCATGGAATGGCCTTCCTGAGGAGGTCATGGGGTCAAAAACAGTGGGAAATTCAAGAATGCATGGGACAGGACGTAAGACAATTCTGGTGGGGGTAGGATGAAGTAGGCTGTTGGTTAACCAGGATCTGCAGCTTATCCAATAGGAAGGGAAATGGGCAGACTAGGTGGGTGAAGCGGTCCTTATCTGCCATCAAAGTCTATGTTTCAATGTTTCTGTGTTTACAATGGGAGAGTGCCGAATTCATGTTGTTTCAAGACTACTCCAGGAATTATCTAAAGAGAGGGCATAGTCTTCAGGTGAAGCTACCTCTGGCTGCAAGCTGCAACACTGGACTTAAGATTTGCAAGAAAGTGAGTAGTGCTCACAACAGAGGGAGGGAACCTACAATTTACAATTGTCTTTGGTTTGAAGCAGATTCCTTAGGAAAGTTAATATTCTTCAGGTGGAGGATACTTCTAACTGAAGGTGAAATAAGCAACTTAGAATTATCAGAAAAGGCAGTCTTTCAATCAACAGAGGGAGGTGGAGTTTGCTTTACTTGTGTTACAAGTGTTAAGGTTTTCAGTGCTGGAAGGGTTTAAACCCACATAGGCTAAATACTATTTTCTGTGTCTGCCCTTCTGCACAGCTGACATGTTTTGGGGCTGACTGTTTTCAGAGCACAAGTCACCAGGCTCTTTCAGGGCTGGGGAGGTTTACCTGTGTCTGACTTGGATGTTTGGATTTTCTCTGTTTGATTAGAGGGTATTTTCTCTGTCAAATTGGTTTGAAGCAGTATTACAAATTGTCGTGTATGGCATCTTGCTGACAGGAAGGCACTCATCGCATCGGTAGGTCAGAGCATTTAGCTGATTGTTTCATGAGGGCACAGTTTAGGCCCAACCCTTCCACCCTCACCCCACCCACCCCTGGAAATAGTTCATTTATACCTGGGGTTCTGACATCATTTCCTCAAGAGGGCAAGGTACACATCACTGTCATATCCTGTCTAGCACACTGCACTGACAATGTAAGCATACACATTATAGAAATACATATATTTCTATATAATGCACCAATCATACACACACAAAAAAAAATAAATAAACAAGGTAGACAGTTATGTGGGGAGTAGTACAATGTAATGGCTGTGGGCAGCAGTCTTCCGGGAGTCTTTCTGGAGGCTGAGATGCTGCCCTGTTTGCAGACAACTATCTGCCCTGAGGAGAAGTTGCCCATCTTCAGGCTGCACTGGACAGTGGCAAGGGAACCTCCCCATCTAGGGCACCACAGCCACCACCACTACCTCAGAGGTTGAAAAAGCACAGCAGTTGGACCACAGTGGGCTCAGGAGGGTAAGGGTGGTGGAACAGAGGCACACCCAGTCAGTTGTTACACTCCACAATCCATACACCATTCTGGGGAGCATAGTTCCCCTATGGATGCACCTGCAGAGGAGACTAAGGAGGTGCAGACAACTGTCACAAGGAGGCCCTCAGGAAGGAGGCAGAGGGCACCACAGGAAAAAAGCAGCTCCTGTGGGTGACTCAGTGTGGGGATAGAACTGGGGGAGCAAGGGAAAACTGAAGTAAGGTGCCTGCCTGGTGCCATGGCTTGGAGGGACAGGAAGCGCATCCTTAGGATCACAGAACAGTTGCACGGAAGTCTGAGCTGGACATCATTGTCCACCTAGGGACAAATGACTTGGCTCATCATGAGATTAGAGCAGTGCAAAAGGACAGTGTAGAGTTGGGGAGGGCTTAAGACAAGTAGCACACACAGTATCCTTCTCAGAGGTGCTGCCTGTCAGTGTGGCATGGAGTGAGGCAGGGTACTTTGCACTATGCAGTTTAACAAATGGTTGAAGAATGTGTGGAGCACAGGGGTTTGGCTTCATTGGGAACTGGGGTTCCACCTGGAGGACACCAGCCTATACTGGCAGGATGGTCTGCATCTGTCCAGGAAGGAACAAGTCTTTTGGGCAATCGGTTTAAATGCTTCATTGCAAGCCTTTAAACTAGTCAAAGAGGAGGCACTGATAAGCAGAAGGAAAATCCCAGCCTCCCTACAAAACAGGGTCACAAATGAGAAAAGAACCAAGGTAGAAAGGTCAGTGGGGCTGCTACAGAAGGTAAAGCCATCAAAAATGGAGAGCAATGAGTACCAATGCCCGTAGTCTGGGTAACAAGCTTCCTGAATTAGTGGCCTTGATGGAGGAGGAAGATCTGGATATTGTGGCAGTCACAGAAACATGGTACACAAGAACCATGACTGGGATAAACATACCAGGATACACTATCTACAGGAGGGACAGGAGGGGCAAAAGAGGAGGAGTAGCTCTCTACATAAGAGAAGAAATCAAAGCAACAGAACAAAGGGTAAACAGGGGAGAAGAAGCACTGTGGGTCAATTTGGAGGCAGGCAATGGCACCACAATCCGCACAGGGTTAGACATAGACCCTCTCAGGGGGAGGAAATGACAAGGAAATGATAGAAAGTATACTTAGAATGGCAGATAAAGGGAGATATTGCTGATGGGTGATCTGAATATGCCAGATGTTAACTGGAGTGCAGTTTCAGCCACTTCTAGAGTGGGGTTATTCTAGATGCCCTACAGGGCATGCCTTAGACAACTAGTATTGAGCCCACTCAAGAGGAACAATCTTAGACCTGGTTCTCTCAAATGGAGCTGAAGAGAGATCACAGATGTAGAAGTGGTAGCCATCTGGGAACTAGCGACCATCGAACAGTATGGTTCACAATAAACACAGCAATAGAGTCAAGCCATACAAAGACAAAGGTACTGTTTTAGGAGGGCTGACTTGCTAAAATGGGTGAGTGCCTAAGGAATGCACTAGCAAATGGGCAGGAAGGAGGGTGGAAGAACAATGGGGAATGATAAAACTGCCATCACAGAGGTAACAAGCCTTGTGTAAAGCAAATAAACAAACGAAATGCAGGTGAGAAACCACTATGGTTCTCAAAGGAAGTGGTAGTGAAGGTTTAAGAGAAAAGAAAGCATTCAGGAAGTACAAGGAATCATAGAAGAAACAGGACAGAGAACTGTATCAGTTAAAGCAAAAGGAAGCTGGAAAGGCAGTCAGAACAGCAAAGGCCCAAACCGAGGAAAAGATAGCCAACCAGTTAAGAAGGGAGAAAACCTTTATAGGTACATGAGGGAGCAAAAGGAAGACCAAGGGAGGATAGTGAGGCTTAATAAAGGGAGGGAGGGTGGGCAGAGGGTGACTGTGAAAAGGCAGAGATACTAAACAAATATTTTTGCTCAGTATTTACAAAGGAAGAGGGGAGGTACCTAAAACAAACAGTAGAAACACTCTGGATAGAGAAGTTGATACCAGCCCATTTACAGAAGAAAGAGTTCTGAAAGAGCTCCTAAAACTGAAGGTGGACAAAGCAATGGGGCCGGATGGGATTCATCCCAGAATTTAAAAGAACTAAGGATAGAACTAGTGACACCACTGACTACCCTCTTTAACAAATCATGGGAGGATGGGGTGGTACCTGAGGACTGGAGGAGGGCAGATGTGATTCCCTTCACAAAAGTGGGAGCAAGGCAGAAGCAGAAACTACAGACCTGTTAGTTTAACCTCAGTGGTAGGGAAAATGATGGAATCACTTCTGAAGGAAAGAATTGTTACGTATCTAGAGGCCAGAGGGCACAGGACCCAAGGCAGCATGGATTCACAGCGGGAAGGTCCTGCCAGACAAATCTGATAGATTTCTTTGACTGGGTGACCAAAGTAGTTGATCAGGGAGGGCTGTGACATGGCCTACCTAGACTTTAGCAAGGCATTTGACACAGTCCACACAAAAGATTAATATACAGGTTAGCCAGCCTGGGAGTAGGTCCCAAGATGACAGCCTGGGTAAAAGAATTGGCTGGAAAATAGGACTCAGAGTAATAGTAAATGAGTCCACTCTGAAAAAGGGGGGTTAGCAGTGGGGTACCACAGGGTTCAGTATTAGGACGGTCCTCTTCAATGTCTTAATAAGCGACATTGCAGAGGTACTGAAAGGAAAAGTATGTCTCTTTGCAGATGACACAAAGATCTGCAACAGAGTTGATGCACAAGGTGGGGTGGAAAGGATGAGAAGGGACTTGGCAAGGTTAGAGGAATGGTCAAATGTATGGCAGCTTAGATTCAATGCTAAGAGTGCAAGGTAATGCACCTGGGAAACAAAACCCAGGGAAGAGTACACAATGGGGTGAGATACTAACAACAACAAAATGGAAAGGGACCTGGGGTAGTCATATCAGATGACCTAAAGGTGGGCAAGCAATGTGAGAGGGCAGCAAGGAGGCTGGGGGATACTGGGATGCATAGGAGAGGCATCACCAGTAGAAAACAGGAAGTTATTATCCCTCTGTACAGACAGCTGGTGAGACCACATCTGGAGTACTGCGTGCAGTTCTGGAGACCCAATCTCCATAAAGACATAGACAGGATGGAAGCTGTCCAGAGGAGGAACTAAAATGGTGCAGGGTCTGCACCGGAAGACATATAGAAGAGAGACTTAAGGAGCTTAATATGTATAGCCCGAGAAAGGAGGGAGAGGGGGACATGATAGAAACTTTCAAGTACCTCAAGGAATCAACAAAGTCCAAGAGGTAGCATCTTTCAAAAAAGAGGTGTGCAAGAACAAGGGGCACAATTTGAAGATAGAAGGTGGGCAGCTCAGAGGTAATTTAAGGAAGTATTTTTTCACAGAGAGGGTTGTGGATGTATGGAACAGCCTTCCAGAGGAGGTTGTGGAGTCAAAACAGTGGTGAATTCAAGCATGCATGGGACAGTCATAAGGCAATTCTAGGGGTGGGGGTAGGAAGAAGTAGGCTGCTGGTTAACTAGGATCTGCAGCTTATCCATCAGGTAAGAGACTGGGCAGACTGGGTTGGCCAAGCGGTCCTTATCTGGCCAAATTCTATGCATTTCATGTTATATGCAATGTGAAGCAACAACTGTATAAAATGAACATCACAACTTCTATCCACTATCCAGCCATGCTTCACATTCAAAACCAAGGAGATTTTATCACATTTATTACCCAGAGAGAAATGGAACATTTTCTTTGGGATATTCAAAGGATCAAAATCTACCACAGCAGCATCCTTATAAAACGCATGGCAGAGGCTATCAACCCATGGAGAACGGAACCAGAACCCTCTGACTCTCAATATTCCATGGAGCATTAACACAGAGAGCACTGGCAACAAGTAGTGAGAGGTAGACAAAGAACAAGCATTTGTCAATGTCGAATGTTGTCTCACTGGCATTGGCTTTGGTAGTGCAGGAGTTAGAGATGCATAATAAGAATGGCAATGAAGTATTGAACTGACGCCAACCCCACCCTGAAGAACACATTTTCAACATAGGCATTTTGGGACCTCCCCTCATGAACAGCGGCACTGTGATTTTGTTTATCTGTCCCAAAGTTGATTTCCCACAGTAACCAGCCATTCTGCACCACAAGTGCGAAAACACATTTTGAGCAGGATGTGAAAATGACAGTTGTACTGTTCATAGGAGGTGTGAAAAAATGCCAGTCTTGAAAATCTGGCTTGAAAGTATTGCATATTTCGAAGTTACAAGGGTGTGTGGAAACTGTGCAATGCATGCTTGTAACACAGTCATTTTATGGACTTTCATCACCAAATTTTCAACATATGCATTTTAGGACTTCTGCTCATGAAGAGTGTCACTGTCATTTTGTCAAACTGTCCCAAAAACTGATTGCTTTAGCGACTCGCTATTCTTCACTGGAAGTACGAAAACACATTTTGGCCAGGATATGTAAAATGACAGGTATACTGTTGATAAGGAGGTGTGGAAAATGCCAATGTTGAAAATCTGGGTGAAAATATTACAATTCACGAGTTATGAGCGTGTATGGAAAGTGTGCAACACACGCTCATAAAACAGTAATTTGTTGAATTTCTTTCCAAATTTGCAACATAGGCTTTTATGAGACTCACTGTCATTTCATTAATCGGTCCCGAAGGTGATTCCATGCAGTGACTGCAAAATCATCTTTCAGGACTGAACAATGCCATGACAGTGACTGAATTCATGAGGAGGGGCTCAATAACCCCATGTTGAAAAATGTGGTACCAAAATTCTAAAAATGCCTAAGACATGCACCAAAGTTGAAAAGAAATGATTTATGCCATTATACAGCTTACTGGCATTTCTTCAGTTCGCAGTCGGCTTTGAAGAGTGCAGATGTGTTCCCGTCCACCAAGATCATCATGCCGGACTGGAGGTAAGTATGGGGTGAAGGGAGTGGAGAGGCAGGGTGTAAGAGGGTGGGATGGGCTGGGGAGGAGCAGGACAGACTCAGGGACTATTTTCTTCTTTAAAGGTTTTAAAAAACAAATATTACAGGTTATTTTTCTTTCAGGGGCATTTGACACACTGGGGTGTGCCACCTGACTGTTTGGGTGGCTAGCCGATGGGATTGAGCACCCCCAGCACATACCGAAGGGGAGGGACTGCAAGGGACCATTTTCTTCTTTACAGGATTAAAAAATTAATAAATAAAAAAATTGCAGGTTTTTTTTTTTTTTAACAGGGCATTTGGAACGCTGGGTGGGCTCTGCATACCACCTAAGTGTTTGAGTGATAGCCAATAAGGAATTGGGCACATATTGAAGGGGGTCAAGAGCTGAGGTGGGATTGAGCACCCCTTGGCACACAACAAATGGGGGCATTATGCCTATGGGGATGGGTCCCCGTCAGCACATGAACTGGGTCAGGTCATGCCAACAGGGGATTGGGCACCACGAAGTCGGCACTGTGGCAGATGGTGGCGGCAGTCACTGCTGCCATGTTTAATAGAATGCTTCACCAGGAAAGGCACGTTGGGAGGTGCCACTGCATGATGAGCTTGGCTTTCATTGCAGCAGACCTTTCTTTGATCTGGTTGCCATTACGTGTTGGTTGGTGTCGGTGCCTGTGGTTGCCTCATTGGCGAATGAGGGATGCACCTACTGATGCGTGCCCTGCATTAGCCCACAGTGACTGCTCCTCCAAATCTGCTACTACTGCAATATGTTGGCTATGCAAGTGTGAGCCAACATAAAAGGAGTAAAATCCTTACTTCCCAACTGCTGTCACCCCAGAGAGCCCATTCCTACAGTCTCCAACAGCTCCACAGATAATCTGACACTTGCAGCAATTCTCCTGTAGACACACCAGTGAAGACCAGTTGTCATGTGGAGGACATGACAACCTGGTCTGAAAAGGAATTCCTCCTAATGTGGGAAAAGTTTGTAATGTTACAACTCTGTTATTGTTGTTTTACTGAGCACAACAGACAATAATGGCACAAAATTATGACATTTCTTTACACTTCTACCTAAGGACAGTTTCCTTTATTGACTGTGTCTTTATTGTCGGTCCTTGGTGTTATGGTTTAAACAGTTATTTACAGCTCTTTACCTAAGGTTAACAATGCCAGAAACAAGAGTGCATAGGATCCAGACATTTTGCAGTAAACAACTTTCTAAGGTCAGCAGACTTCAAAAGAGTTTTGATGTTCTCAGGCTATACTACAGGTGGGCATAATATTGTGGGAATGCTTTCATCTTTCACTCCATGGTTTCAGCCATAGGCATTAAACGCATATAATACACTGAATCTGCTAAAGTTTAATTTATGGCTACCGTAAATCCGATAGTACAGTATTCACTTCATGGAATGTGAGGGACCTGAACTTTCCAATTAAAGAAAGATGATAATGACAGGGCTGAAACAAATGAAGATACAGATAGCATTTCTACAGGAGAAGAAATTAAGTAAAGGGAGGCCCAAGAAAAGGGTTACAAAATGGGTGGTATGGAAGGCACAGCACAGCCTAGCCCAGCACAGCACAGCACAGCACAGTGGGTAAGGCTAATCAGGAGTCTCCATTCTGAACCACAAACAGCTAGGGTGAAAACCCATTACCCAACAAAGACATGAGGAAGGAGATGGATGCTAGCCAAAACGTCCACCCCTACAGGCCCTATAATCTTTGCCAACATTTATGTACAAATTAGGACAGACCCGCATTCTTTAACAGAGTGTCTCAGAAACTAATAGATATGTCCTTCTATAATGTGGATATAATTTTGAGGTGAGACTGCAATCTAGCTATGGACCTCTTCTTGGATAGTTCCGACTAGAGCAAAGAGCCTCATGGGCAGTCCTTACAACTATTAAGGACCTGCTGGCATTGCATCAGCTAATTGATGATAGCTGGAGGTTAAATTATCCTGACACTAGGGATTACACATACTTCTCAGCAGCTAATGCAATGTCCAGCAGATTAGACAACTGGTTCACATCTCCCAGAAATTCCAGAATTACTACCCATGTGATTGATGTTTCTATTGTCCTCTTATACAGTATATGTCAGACCATGCCCCACTGACCATCAGTTTTACACTAGACCCACACTCTGCCAGATCCCTGACATGGCGTTTTAGACCCATAGATTACTGGACAGTGATTTTAAACAGTGGATTAAGGCTGAGGTGGAGAATTACTTTGTAGATAACCCACTGGGCTCAGCACCTCCCAGATATGATATGGGAAGCTTTTAAAACCACAATATGTAGCAAAATCATAGGTTATGCCATCCATCAGTGACACCAGAGGGAGAAGGAAACACGGCAGTTGGAGGAACAGCTGAAAGAAAAAGATATATAAGAAAGATTCCAAGCCAACTACAAAACTCAAATCTGGTGTTTGAAATCACTTCCCTGAGGATCAAACTCAATTTGTTAGCCACTAGAAAGGCAGAACTACAAATATGCAGCATCCAATACTAGTATTGGGCAGAGGAGAGAAGGGCAGATAAATTGCTATCCTTTAGGTTAAAGAAATAACAGGCCAAAAGATGTATCTCACAATTTATGGACCTATCTATGCAGCAAAGCACAACCCCAGAGGCCAAAATAAAATTATAGTAGATTTTATAGGAATCTACATAATGCACAGTGAACTTTGGACAAGACTGCATTTCCAGACTTCAGGGCCATCCTCCCTCCCTCTCCCACACTTTCAAAACCCAAAAGCTAGAGCTAGAAGCCCCATTCACAAAGCATGAGCTTAAGCTCTGCCATTCAACACATAGCCTCCCACAAGTCTCCAGGAAGTGACGTCCTCCCGTAGACTTTTATCAATATATGTAAGGGACACGATAGCTCAGCCAATGCTGTCCATGTTACAGGACACATACCAATGAACAAAACTGCCAGGATCTCACGAAGCCATTATACCAGTGCTGCTGAAAGAGGGAAAGGCCCTACATCCCCATCCAGCTATAGACCTATTTCCTTAATCAATGCAGACTCTAAAATTGTGGCTAAAATGTAAGCAGCCAATTGGAAAAACTCCTTCCAGACATAGTGCTTCCTCACAGGAAGGATTTGTGCATGGAAGGATTAGTTCAAACAACCTAAGGGCTCTCATTACCTGATTCAGTCTGCTGCAGCACTACCTAGCCCAGCTGCTGACATTACAGTGGACTTTGTAAAGCTTTTGATTCCATGGGATGGGAATACCTGCAAGTGGTCCTGAACAGATATCATTTAGGTGTATACTTTAGCACATGGAAAGTACACTTTATTGCAATCCTAAGGCAAAGATACTAACCGACCACACACCCTCAGATCCATTCCTGTTTTACAGGGTACCTGGCAAGGTTGCCCCTGTCCTCCTTATTATTTGTATTGACAATGGAGTTGCTCGCAGAGAGATCTGAGGGCATCCCAATATCGGTGGGATACAGATGAGCTAATACAAATATCATACCAAACTATATGCTGATGACTGCCTCATACTAACAAGTAACCCCACAACTAGCATTCCTTACATCCTAGCACTTGAACTCCTTTGCACATATCTCTGGACTTAGAATTAACCTCAGCAAATCTGAGATAATACCCTTAACAAGCATGCCATCATGGACTTGGCTAGTAACACAGGTTTGGCCTGAGCTCCCTCATGAAATCAAGTACCTAGGGATTAAAATCACCTGGAGTTGCAGAGTATAGTGGCAAATTTCCATCCCTAATTCTTAAGCTTCAGAGTGAAGTGGAGTGCTAGGAACAGCTAAATCTCACAATGAGCGGGAAAATAGGTGCCATTAAAATTATTCTTCATGCCCAGGATCTGTTGTTCACTTTCACACATCCCCAGAAATACTAAAGATGTGGTTCAAAAGCTAAATGCTCTTATGTGAAACTTCCTGTGGGATAATTCTCCTCTATATACAGTAGGGCCAAATTGAGAGCACACTGGACCAAGGGAGGTGGAACCTACTCAATTTTATGCAGTACTCCTGTGCCTTTCTTACCTCCAAAATATGCCGTCTATTTCAGGAAAGATGGCACAACCCCCAGCATGGATTAAGATAAAGTCTGCACTACTACAGGTTGAACTCCCTACAATCTACCTAGGTCACTCTCTACTCAGCGATATCATCATTGGCTCACACAAAAGCAGTTCACACGCCTGGCTTAAAATAGGCAAGACAACCAAAAGATGTCAGAACCTGGGGACAGATACCCCCATGGGACAATCCATAGTGGTATATAGATAAACACCCCATAAGCTAGAGGAATGGGATAATAAAAGGACTTCAAGAGTAAGGGATCTGTTATCCCCAGATGGGAGCACATTTGAGTCCTTTGGCAGATTATAAGAGAAATTTGACCTACTGAAAGAGGACTTCTGGAGATATCTCAAATGAGAAGCCTTTATACTAATTGGATCAAGGGAAAATGTACCTTTAGTACCTGTGCAAGCCCCCCCATGTCTAGGGTCGTCCTTATGGTAAAGGTGGGAGGGGCACTGTACAACCTAAGAAAACACAGTCCAAGGAAAATACAAAATGTGCTCATTACCTGGTTCTTCTGATGGCAGCGAGTTGGCATCGCAAGGTGGGGAGCAGGTGACCTTCATAGTTCCAAAGGCTGCAGGGGCAATGGTGGTTAGCAGACAGAAATTGCACAGTTCAAATTGATTAACTCCAATATCCACTCAGAATCAAAGATGCAAAAACAGGTTTAATGAACAAGAAAGTTAATGAACCACTCTATGGAACATGGGGTAACACATGGTGGGGGTCTTCACAGACTGATTCCTGATTTTATCTCTACAACAGTCTGTTTTTCCAAGAGACTGATTTATTGCATGCAGACTCTCCCTTGAGCTGAAAAGGTTACATTCCTGGTAGCAGCAATAAAGTGAACCAAACCAGCCCACATATCAAGGTAGTTAGTACTTAGCGCCACTTTCATTCCATATCCCTTCTTTTCAATCCATGTCCTTACACAGGCACTTGCTTTCCACTCTAATTCTCAATACAGGGCACTCACTGTGGACTATGACAGCACAGAGACATTTCTACTGTCCCAATCCCATAACCAATGTGGCCTTGTTTTAAACTTTCTCCAGTGGGGGGACTTACATTTCATTGAGCCTTTCTTTACTTCACGGTCTCACACAGTTATATAGGTGTTCTTTATCAAGAACCCAAGAGCACCTCTGTTCATTCAGCAATTCCAATTTCTGGACTGCCTTCACCCAGGAGACTGCTGCTTGTGTCACATGGATCATCCAGAAAGTCTGCCACCCCTCCAGAGTCCCAACCAACCATTCCCCATGGACCCTGCTTCCATGGCTGCAACTCAGGAGTCCCAAAACTAGCGCCACTGGCAGGAGGAAAATGGGTAGTGCTGCCACTGCTATGCACACTAGTCCAGGTTGCCACCTCTGAACTGCACCCTAGACCAAATTTGCCATAGCAGGCCTCTAACAGGACACACTCTGACTCCATGAGCTGTACTTGCCCATGGGTGAGACTACTTTAATTTAAATAAAAGGCTTCATTGGTTCTTACCCTACAAAGGTGCCGGAGATCAGTAGATGGGCCTCCATACTTTTTCTCCCGGCTCCAGCTCCCTCTGCACCAACAGGTCCCAACTTTCTGCTTCATCTTCCCCCTTCTGGTCTACTCTCTATCGGCCCAAACCATCACACTTTTCCATTTGTGTGTCTTCAAGGGAGGAGGGTGCGATGGCAAGTGGCCCACACCAGCCCAGCCAGCGATCCTGTGGCTGAACTTGCAAGCTAACCCCTGACTCTTCTCTCTCTTCTGGAAGCTTCCTCCAAAATCTAATCTTTCTCCTATTTATACCCTCTAGGAATGGGGCCCCACCTCCAGGCAGCAAGCAGGCCCAACATTCCAGGCATAATGGCACCATAGATCTCTTCTCTGCATAACTACCCTCAGCAACCAAAATTAACTAGCAAGTTCCCAGAGGGTACTTACAATTTCCCCACACACAAATAATTCACTTCATGGCTGCACCACTGGCCCTCCTCCAGAGGAGAGATATGGTCACTCTCCTCCCCCAAGGGTCAGAGCGCCAAACTGGTTACACTGCCAGGATGATGGAAATTTGTGCACTTAAAACCCTTCCATACCTAACACTGTAACATCTTTATTACATCTTACTGGGGCTACACTGGCAACCCTCCCGCTAGTTCCCACAGACACCAGCCAAGTACTGCAGTGTAGGCGTCCCTACCACCCCATCCCTACACACTTCCTACACTAACTCCCAAATTAATAGAAAAGTGCTGCCAGGAGTGGGAGCTCAGATTTTGCAGTTTTCCCCAAATACTTTTCTTAAACTTTTTAGCATAACAGCTAAGCAACATTTGCAAAAGGCAGAATACCAACTTCCTTATAATAAAATGGAGCAGCAGTAAATATTTTCCCAACTCAAGAAAATTCATACAACCACTCATATTGATTCTCACCTCCACTTATTCTGCAAGTCACACTACCAAGAAGCCAACTTCAGGCACACCAATCATATACAGTATGCCACTAACTCTTGAAGGCTAAACACTTCATCTTGACTTATTTTTCATAGCTGAATATTGATATCAATTAGTTCAGTTCAGTTTATTGTAAAGGGATAAGTTCCGTTGAGCATGCTCATTTAAAGGAGGTCCCTTTACAACATACTTAATGCACAATTTCACAATTTATAATAAAATATATATACAACAATTATACCACATATGGTACAGAAGAAAATATAGCAACACTAAAATACATAAACCACGAAATACAAGTAGTATACATTTTGATACAGGGAATTGAGTAAGAAAATCCAATAGTTGGGACGAAATAACAGTCTAATAATACAAAAGATACAAAATAGGGGAAAACAGAATACTAGGTAAGACAAGGAGAGGCACACAGAAAAATAAGTAGCAGTAGCTCTACAGAACATGAGCAGGAATAACAGATAGGAAGCCACAGTTCTGACATCACTTCCTCCACAGGTCTTGGGGCAGAACTGTCATATCCTTAATAACCCAGCACAGTGCAAAAAGGGTAGGTACACACCACAAATCATAATACAAAAAAAATATATATATATATATATATATATTACATATTGTATATTATTAGGAGAGGGACATGTGGGGTGGTGCAATGCACTGGCTTGGGGCAGCAGTTTTCCGGGAGACATTCTGAAATGCGTTGCTGTCCTATTTGTAGGCAACTGTCAGCTCTGAGGGAGAAGGTTGCCCACCTCCAGGCTGAACTAGCAAGGATTAAGGAGGCCTCCCTTTCAAAGAACACCACTGCCACAACCACTGCCTCAGAGGTTGCCAAGTATGAAGAGCAGTTGGACCACAGTGGGTTCTGGGAGGGTGCGGTGGTGGACCAGAGGCAAAGACCCCTAGTTGTACCTCTACACAAATCATATGCCATTCTGGCAGAGCAAGGTTCCTCTGTAGATGACACCCTCAGTGGAGACCCAGAAGAATGCTGAGGACATCCACAAGGGAGACCCACAAAGAGTGGCATGGGACACCACAGGGAAGAAAACAGCTTCTGATAGGGGACTCTATTGTTAGGGGGTAAAACTGGAAAGGGAGAGGAGAAGGCAGTAAGGTGCCTGCCTGGTGCCATGGCTTGAGGGACAGGAAGCGAATCCTCAGGATTGCAGAAGCAGCATCACAGGAGGGGAACTAGATATCATAGTCCACCTTGGGACAAATGACCTAGCTAGGCATGGGATCAGTGCGGTGCAGAATGAATTTATGGAGTTGGGAGGGGCCTCAGATGGGTAGCAAGCACGGTAACCTTCTCAGAGTGCTACCAGTCCATGGCAGGAGTGAGGCTAGGGTACTGCACACCATGCAGTTTAATGAATGGTTGCAAACTGGTGCAGAGCACACGGCTTTGGCTTCATTGGGGACTGGGGTCCACCTGGAGAGATAAAGGTCTGTACTGGCATGATGGTCTGCATCTGTCCATGAAGGGAACCAAGCTCCTAGGTGATAGGTTTAAATGCTTCCTTGGCAAGCTTTTAAACTAGCCAAGGGGAGCTGATAAAAGGCAGGAAATTTCAAGCCTCCACCACAAAAATGGCAGGTAGCAAGGTAAACACTGAGGTACAGAGCTCAACACAGGGCAGGACAGGGGTTAATGAAAAATAGACAAGGACAATAAGAGCAGGGATGTGGGAAAAAGCATAAAGCCAACACGAAATGGAGGGCAATGAGTACCAATGCCCGTAGTCTGGAAACAAGCTTCCTGAGCTAGTAGCCCTGATGGAAGATGAACAACTGGATATTGTGGCAGTCACGGAAACATGGTACACCGAGAACCATGACTGGGATGTCAACATACCAGGCTACACAATCTACAGAAG
Organism: Neoceratodus forsteri; assembly: GCA_016271365.2. Taxonomy (NCBI): domain Eukaryota; kingdom Metazoa; phylum Chordata; order Ceratodontiformes; family Ceratodontidae; genus Neoceratodus; species Neoceratodus forsteri. Next base: position 426,824,297 of record CM057451.1, read on the forward strand.
GGACAGGGAAGGTAAAAAGAGGAGGCTCGAGTAGCTCTATACATAAGGGAAGAGATCAAAGCTACAGAACTAAAAAGTAAAGGGGAGGACAAGAGGCACTCTGGGTCACCTTGGAGACAGGGAATGGCATCACAATCCGCACAGGGGTTGTATACAGAACCCCATCTCAAGGGGAGGAAAGGGACAACAAAATGATAGAGGACATTCTCAAAATGGCTGAAAAGGGAGATACTGTTGATGGGGGACCTGAATATGCCAGATGTTAACTGGATAACATGTACAGCAGCCACATCCAAGAGCAGGATCATTATCGATGCCCTGCAGGTGGCAGACCTTAGACAGCTAGTGTTGGAACCCACTAAGGAGGGAGCAATACTAGACCTGGTACTCTGAAATGGAGAGAGGATCACAAATTTAGAAGTCAGTAGACATCTGGGAACAAGCGACCTCTGCACAGTGTGCTTCACAATGAGCACAACCATGGAGATAAGTCATACAAAAACAAGGATACTGGACTTTAGAAGGGCTGACTTTGGCAAATGGGTGAATACCTGATAAAGGCACTAGCAAATGACCAAAAGGGGTGGAAGAACAATGGAAAAATCAAAACTGCCATCATAGAGGCAACAAGACTTTGTGTGAAACAAATAAAGAAAACAAAGCAGAGTAAAAACCACTATGGTTCTCAAAAGAGGTGGCAGGAAGGATAAGAAGAAAAGGCTGCATTCAAAAGTATAAGGAATCACAGAAGGAGCAGGACAGGGAACTGTATCAATTAAAGTAGAAAGAAATGGGGAAGGCAGTCAGACTAGCAAAGGCCCAAACCGAGGAAAAATAGCCAACTCAGTTAAGAAGGGATAAAACCTTTTATAGGTACATTAGGGAGCATAGAAAGGTTAAGGGAGGATAGTGAAGATTAATAAACGAGAGGGAGGTGGACAGAGGGAGGCAGTGAAAAGGCAGAGATACTGAATGAAAACTTTGCTCAGTATTCACAAAAGAAGATGAGGAGGAGTTACCTAAACCAGACAACAGAAGCACTCTGGGTAGGGGTTGACACCAGTCCATTCACAGAAGAAAGAGTCCTGAAAGAACTCCCAAAACTCAAGGTGGACAAAGCAATGGGCCTGGTAGAAGTTCACCCCAGAATCCTAAAAGAACTAAGGAGGACCTAATGACACTACTGACCACGCTTTTAACAGATCATGGCAGGATGGGGTGGTACCTGAGGACTGGAGGAGGGCAGATGTGATTCCCCTTCACAAAAGTGGAGCAAGGCAGAAGCAGGAAACTACAGACCTGTAAGTTTGTCCTCAGTGGTAGGGAAAATGATGGAATCACTTCTGAAAGAAAGAATTGTTGAGTACCTAGAGGCCAGCAGGGCAAAGGACCAAAGCAGCATGGATTTACAGCAGGAAGGTCATGTCAGATGAATCTAATTGATTTCTTTGACTGGGTGACCAGAATAATAGACCAGGGAGGGGCTGTGAATGTGGCCAACCTAGACTTTAGCAAGGCATTTGACACAGTCCCGCACAAAGATTATTAATCAAGTTAGCCAGCCTGGGAGTGGGTCCCAGGTGATAGTCTGGTAGCAAACTGGCTGCACAACAGGACACAGAAGGTAATAGTGAATGGAACACATTCTGAAGAAAGGGGTTACTAGTAGAGTGTCTCAGGGCTCAGTACTGGGTCCAGTCCCTTTAACATCTTTATAGGTGACATTGCAGAGGGTCTGGACGGAAAGGTATGCCTCTTTGCAGATGACACAAAGATCTGTAACAGAGTTGATACACAAGGGGGTGTAGAAAAGATGAGAAGGGACTTGGCAAGGTTGGAGGAATGGTCAGACATATGGCAACTTAGATTCAATGCAAAGAAGTGCAAAGTAATGCACCTGGGAAACAAAACCCAGGAGAAGAGTACACAATAGCAGAGGAGGTACTAACAACAGACAAAATGGAAAGGGACCTGGGATTCTAGGACCAGGTTGGTACAGGCTACATTCATGCCCTTCTTGATTATGCTGACATTCTCTATAATAACAGTGGAACCATTTACTTCCATGTATCCACCAATCTCTCGTGAAAAATAATTTCCTCACATTACCCTGAGCCATCCCCCTCTATCTTTAAATTGTGCCCCTTGTTCTTACATCTCTTTTCTGAAAGATGCTACCCTCCTGGACTTTGTTGATTCCTTGAGGTACATAAAAGTTTCTATCATGTCCCCCGTCCTCCTTTCATCAAGAGTATAAATATTACGTCGGCTAGCGGTAGGATTCCGCTTGCGGCCGGCGACCGGGTTCGAGAGCGGATCCAGGTCATCAGAGGGGCGGCCGGGGAGTAGGATTGAGTGTCGATGGGCGGCAGCTCTCCCTACTCCGGGGAGGTGTGGGTCGCTATCGGTGCGTTGGGGACCCCTGGTGGAGATCAGAGTTCCCACGCAACCGACGCTTCGACGGGGGAGGAGGCCGGGCGACGCTGGCGCTATTGCATTCCCCGCCCTCCTTCCCGGGGTGTAAAGGCAGAAAAAGGAAGGCGGACAGGACCACCAGAATGAAGCCCTTCCTGAGAACCTCACATAGCCGCTGTCGTCGCGGGACCCCGACTAGTTACAGTTCTGGGCCACGAAGGTGGCCCGCGGGCCTCACCTCCGGGGCAAGCGGGGTGACTGTGGTCCCCAGCAGCAAAATAGACGGCGGTTGAGGTCTCCGGGAGCCGTGACCAGGCGGATGGCCTGGTGGTCCTGCCAGGATAAAGGTCAAATAAAAAAAAAAAAAAAAAAAAGTATAAATATTAAGCTCTCTCAGTCTCTCTTCATATGGTTTTTGATGTAGACCCTGCACCATTTTAGTTGTCCTCCTCTGGACTGCTTCCATCCTGTCTATGTCCTTGAATAGATGAGGTCTCCAAACTGCATGCAGTACTCAGATGGGGTCTCACTAACTGTCTGTACAGAGGGATAACCACTTCCCTTTTTCTACTTGCAATGCCTCACCCTATGCATCCCAGTATCCCCTGGCTCTCCTTACTGACTTCTCACATTTCTTACCCACCTTTAGATCATCTGATATGACTACCCCAGGTCCCTTTCCATTGTTGTTGTTAGTACCTCCCATGCTATTGTGTACTCTTCTCCTGGATTTTTATTTCCCAGGTGCATTACTTTGAACTTCTTTGCATTGAATCTAAGTTGCCATATGCCTGACCATTCCTCCAACCTTGCCAAGTCCCTTCTCATCTTTTCTACCCCCTTGTGTATCAACTCTGTTACAGATCTTTGTGTCATCTGCAAGAGGCATACCTTTCCTTCCAGACCTATGTAATGTCACCTATAAAGACATTAAAGAGGACTGGACCCAGTTCTGAGCCCTGAGATACTCCACTAGTAACCCCCTTTCTCAGAATGTGTTCCATTCACTATTACCTTCTGTATCCTGTTGTGCAGCCAGTTTGTTACTCCAGGCTACCACCCTGGGACCCACTCCCAGGCTGGCTAACTGATTATTAATCTTTATGCTGGACTGTGTCAAATGCCTTGCTAAAGTCTAGGTAGGCCATATCCACAGACCCTCCCTGGTCTATTACTTTGGTCACCCAGTCAAAGAAATCTATTAGATTCATCTGACATGACCTTCCTGCTGTGAATCCATGCTGCTTTGGTCCTGTACACCGCTGGTCTCCAGGTGCTCAGCAATTCTTTCTTTCAGAGTGATTCCATCATTTCCCCACCACTGAGGTCAAACTAGCAGGTCTGTAGTTTCCTGCTTCTGCCTTGTTCCCACTTTTGTGAAGGGAATCACATCTGCACTCCTCCAGTCCTCAGGTACCACACCATCCTCCCATGATTTGTTAAAAGTCTGGTCAGTGGTGTCACTTGGTCCTCCCTAGTTCTTTTAGGACTCTAGTGTGAATCCTATCAGGCCCCATTGCTTTGTCCACCTTGAGTTTGGAGTTCTTTCAGGACTCTTTCTTCTGTAAATGAACTGGCGTCACCATTACCCATAGTGCTTCTATTGTTTCGTTTAGGTAACTCCTCCTCTTCTTCTTTTGTGAATACTGAGTAAAAGTATTCATTCAGTATCTCTGCCTTTTACTGTCTCCTCTGCCCACCTCCATCTCCTTTATTAATCTTCACTATCCCTCCCTTAACCTTTCTATGCTCCCTAATGTACCTATAAAAGGTTTTATCCGCTTCTTTTCCTCGGTTTGGGCCTTTGCTTTTCTGACTGCCTTCCCACTTCTTTCTGCTTTAATTGATACAGTTTCCTGTCATGCTCCTTCTGTGATTCCTTATACTTTTGAATGCAGCCTTTTCTTCTTAACCTTCCCTGACACCTCTTTTGAGAACCATAGTGTTTTTATTCTGCTTTGTTTTCTTTATTTGTTTCACACAAAGGCTTGTTGCCTCCATGATGGCAGTTTGATTTTTCTCCATTGTTCTTCCACCTCTCCTTTCTGCCCATTTGCTAATGCATTCCTCAGGTATTCACCCATTATGCCAAATTCAGCCCTTCTAAAGTCTAGTATCCTTGTCTTTGTACGGCTTGTCTCCATGGTTGTGTTTATTGTAAGCACACTGTGCAGTGGTCGCTTGTTCCCAGATGTCTACTGACTTCTAAATTTGTGATCCCTCTCCATTTCAGAGTACCAAGTCTAATATTACCTCCCTCCCGAGTGGGTTCCACCACTAGCTGTCTAAAGCATGCCCCTGTAGGGCATTGAGAATGACCCTGCTCTTTGATGTGGCTGCAGTCCATGTCGTCCAGTTAACATCTGGCATATTCAGGTCCCCATTAACAGTATCTCCTTTTTCAGCCATTTTGAGAATGTCCTCTATCATTTTCTTGTCCATTTCCTCCCTTGAGACGGGGGTCTGTATACAATCACTGTGCAGATTGTGATGCCATTCCTTGTCTCCATGGTGACCCAGAGTGCCTCTTGTCCTACCCTTTACTTTTTAGTTCTGTAGCTTTGATCCCTTCCCTTATGTAGAGAGCTACTCCACCTCCTCTTTTACCCTCCTGTCCCTTCTGTAGATTGTGTACCCTGGTATGTTGACATCCCAGTCATGGTTCTCCATGTACCATGTTTCTGTGACTGCCACAATATCCAAGTATTCCTCTTCCATCAGGGCTACTAGCTCAGGAAGCTTGTTTCCCAGACTACATGCATTTATACTCATTGCCCTCCTTTTAATGTTGGCTTTATCTTTTTCACCCCATCCCTGCTCTTATTGCCTTGTCTATTTTTCCATTTACCCCTGTCCTGCCCTCTGTCAAGCTCTGTACCTCAATGTTTACCCTACTACCTGCTATGTTTTGTGGGAGGCTTGAACTTTCCTGCTTCCTATCAGCACCTCCCCTTGGCTAGTTTAAAGCTTGTCAAGGAAGCATTTAAACCTGTCACCTAGGAGCTTGTTTCCCTTCCTGGACAGATGCAGCTAATCATGCCAGTATAGACCTTCATCTCTCCAGGTGGACCCCAGTCCCCAATGAAGCTAAAGCCCTGTGCTGTGCACCAGGTTTGCAACCATTCATTAAACTGCATGGTGTACAGCACCCTTGCCTCACCCCTGCCATAGACTGGCAGCACCTCTGAGAAGGTTACCATGCATGCTACCTGTCTGAGGCCCCTCCCCAACTCCACAAATTCATCCTGCACTGCACTGATCTCATGCCTAGCTAGGTCATTTGTCCCAAGGTGGACAATGATATCTAGTTCCCTCTCCTGTGATGCTGCTTCAGCAATTGTGAGGATTTACTTCCTGTCCCTCAAGCCATGGCAGCAGGCGGCACCTTCTCCTTTCCTCTCCTTCTCAAGGTCTACACCCTAACAATTGAGTCCCCTATCAGAAGTTATTTCCTTCCTAGCAAAAAGCAGATAATCCTTTGGGATTTCCCAGGCCAAACCTCTGTGGAAGTCAATTTTTAATGACCTGACCTGCTGCTGGGACTAGATTCTGCATTCACCCAGAAGAGTTGTCTATTAGGACTCAACCTCATCTCCATCATGGAGTCAGTAAATTCCATATTACTTTTATTGCAGCGATAGCAAAAAGCAGATCATTAAACACTGGATGGATGACAAAATCTCAACATATGGTGAGTGGCACAACACTGCACTGGATGTGTTGCCCATGGAAACAATGATCAACCACCTGCCACACACCAGAACTATACAAATTGTTGAAATGGCTAGATTGCTTTAGCTAGTCACTTGTGATGACTCCCAGGTCCCTTTCCTCAGTATTAGTGTCCAGCCTAACCCATCCCATACAATATTCCATCCAAACCTCGAACACCTCTTCCCCCAGTCAACTTCCCTACCATCTAACTAGATCCTTTGCTGTTCCTAGATCCTCTAACTTCTTCAGCAACCATCTTTTGAAAATGACATATTTTATTGAGTGATTATAAGAAATTACAATATACAGAAAATACTAACATACTACACATATAACCAATAGAAAATGTTGAAAGTGCATAGGACTGACCGTCATTTGAATAGACGGTGATGGTAGCGGACGGTAGCTAGTAATGCAATTAATTACCAGGATATCACTATTTGCAGTACCTTCTGATTGTCATCTTGATTTGGATATGAGGGAGGCAGTGGAACCCAGTCTGCTGCCAGGTGTTGCAGTCGCTCAGTCTTGGTCGGGCAGGGGCAGGTAGGAGGGCTAGGAACCCAGCCTAGTTTTGCATAGTTCTGGTGTGTGGTGCAGGTGGTTGATCATTGTTTCCATGGGCAACGCATCCAGGGCAGTGTTGTGCCACTCACCATATGTAGGGATTTTGTCATCCATTCAGTGTTTAATGATCTGCTTTTTGCTATCGCTGTAAAAAGTGATATGGAATTTACCAACTCCCATGATGGAGTCAAGGTTGAGTCTTAATAGACAACTCTTCTGAGTGAATGCAGAATCTAGTCCCAGCAGTGGGTCAAGGTTTTAAAATTGACTTCCACAGAGGTTTGGCCTAAAGGCAATCCCAAAGGATGTGTTTGAGTGTGCCTCCATCTTGTTTACAGTGAATGCAGTGGTCTGATTTCAATTTTCCCATTTTGTGAAGTTTGGTGGGTGTGTAGCAGAGGTTATGGTTGATTCTGAATTGCATTAGTTGTATATCATCAAATTTCAAGAGTCTGTACGTGTTTTCCATAGTGCATTTCTGCTTTCTTGGGTGTCTAGGTCTGGGAATTCCAATTGCTAGTATGTGCAGTGGGCGGTGTTTGGATTGGTTGAGAAGGTGAGTGGGTTTTGTTTTAGGAGAGAAGAGCATGTCTTTTCTGCAATATTGCTTAGTTCATCCATTTACAGTAGCTTTTGAAGTCCCAGGACTTGGGGCACAGGGCAGCAGTCAGCATGTGTTGCATTTGCAGGAAGGGGAAGATTAGGATACAATGTTATTGGTGCTTTCTCCTGCTGCAGTTTCTGGTAGGAGAGTAGGATGCTTCCATCAGTAAGGTGGTGGAAATGTCGTATTCCCTCATTTCTTAGGAAGATCGGTGGGATGGGTGCTTTCTGAATTTTGAAGCTGGATTTACCTGACAGTGGTTGTTTTGTGTTGAGATGGGATTCTACTGTAGGTTGTGAAGTTGCTTACTGACTTTCATAAAGGTCCATATTGGTGAGTTCTTCAATTTTGTTGAGATGGATCAGAGGGATGTGGTTACTAAGGCACTGAGGCTGAGGCTTGCTGTTCTGCATATCTCTATCTCCATTTATTTCCATTTTGGTAGGTGACTGTTGGATCTTGGTTGACTCTCATACCATCACCACAGAAACTGGGAGGCATGTTCCACAAGATAGCAGAGCCTGAAGTAAGGGGTGCTGAACCCTCTGTTGCAATTGCTGTGTGTGAGCTGCTAGAGGCTCTTCATGGTGTTTTGCCATTTCATAGGAACTGGGTGAGAACAGAGTGCAGCTGGATGAACCATGCTGCTGTGAGCGGGCATCCTGACATGCTACTGGGGTATAGTACTCTAGGAAGAATGTTCATTTTGATAAATTTAATCTGTGCCTATAGGGTTAGGGGAGGGAGGACCAGCATGCTAGGTCCTGTTTCATGGTTGATTTAAGATCATCGAGATTCTTATTTTGAATTAGCTTTTAGTTTTGCGATATGGTGTTTCCTAGGTATTTCATGGTATTTGGGTTCCCAGATCCTACCATTGCATGGTTATTAATCTGAATGTGTGGCAGTTGGATGGCATAATGCAGGATTTGGAGATGTTCAATTTGTACCCTGAGAGTTTGCCAAAATCATACAACAAGCTTAGGGCAGGGGTATGGCTTGGTCAGGGTTTTCTAAGTGTAGGTGGATGTCATCTGTGTATGTGGATATTTTGTATCTTTGCTTCCAATGTTAACCCCTGAATGTTTTCATCAAGGAGAAGTCTTTTGTCAGTGGTTTGATATATAGGTTGAAAAGGTGGGGAGAGGGGCAGCCTTGTCTGGTGCCTGCCTGTAGGTCAAATGGTGCAGAGAAAGTATTGTTCTGAGGATTCTGCCTGTGGGCGGAAGTATAGTAGTTTGATCTAGTCTGTGAAGGAGTTCAGAAGCCGAATTCAGCAAGGGTCTCAAAGAGGAAGGCCAGGAGACCCTGTTGAATGCCTTTTTGTGTCTAGGAGAGCAATACTGAGGGAGTTAATGAGTCAGCTACTAATATGTGAGTGAGTTTTTAGGTGGTCCAACGAAGTTTCCTTTCATGAAGCTCACCTGTTGTGGTCCGATCAGGTTACCTATTACTGCGTCTAGTCTCATTGCAGGGACCTTCTAGGATTCTCAGGTCAATGTTGAGCACTGGCTTGGGCCTGAAGTGGTCCATTTGGGTTGGATCCTTGTCTTGTTTGGGAGTAGAGTAATGATGGCTTCCTGTAGGCATGGGTCTAGGTGTTTCGATTTGTGTGCTTCTTTGAAAAGTTGGGACATGAGCCCTATGAGATCTTGAGCTAATGTTTTGTAGAAGTTGGGAAAACTGTCTGGTCCATCTACTTTGTTGAGGGCCAAAGATAAAATAGCGTGACGTACTTTGTGTTCCGACACCAGAGCACCCAGGATTTTCTGGGCCTCTGGCAAAACCTTGGGCAGGTGGGCTTTCTGAAGAAATGTATGTATTTCAAGTAAAGGCACATTGGCCTCTTTCATGTATAGTATTCCGTAGAAGTCCTGGAATGCGAGACTATTTCTTGGGGGTGTGAAGAGTCTGTTATTACTGCTCCTGATGGATAGTATTGTCTTCTGATTTTCTTGTTGTTTTGATCCTGAGGGCTAGTAACTTTCTGTTTTTTGCCTTGGTCCACATATCTGGTTTTGCCCTGAATATGAACTCCACTTGTTCCATGGGAGTTCACCAAATCTGGCCCTGGCTGTATTGAGCTGAAGCTGGGTGTTAGAGGTGGGAGAGCTATCAACTGTTTTCAAGGTCCCTGATCATTTCTATAAGTCATAGGCACTCTGCTTCCCTCTTTTTCTTTTTTGAGGAGGTTAGGCGGATGAGTTCTCCTCTCAATGTGCATTTAAAAGCTCCCAGAGGAGACTCTGTGTGGGAACAGAGTTGTTTGCTTCAAAATAGTGTGTTACCAAGTCTTTTATTCTGCTTAGGCAGTCCATATCTTTTAAGAGAGAATTGTTAATTCTCCAGACTCTGTCCTGGTCAGGTCTATCCAGAGGAAGGAATGCCAGGATGACAGGGCATGGTCTGAAATAACTTTGGCTCCAACTTCACAGGAGATGGTCACCTTTAGTACTTCTCTACTGTCCATGAAGAAGTTGAGCCTGAACTGTGAGTCATGTGGGGCTGACCAGAAGTAAATTCTCAAGAATTGGGATGCAGGACTCTCCACATGTCCACTAGGCCCAGGGATGTTGCCAGTTCCTGGAGCACACACTATGCCGAAGAAGATGCACACACTTGGGGTTGGATTTGTCCAGGTTGTTGTCGGGGACTAGGATCCATTACCCTACAACAATGTTTAGTAGGAACAGTAATGTGGCCAGGGTGGAGAGTAGGGAGGCAAAGAACAGTGGTTTGTCAGAGTTTGGGACTTAGACTGCCATTAAGATGACTTCTCAGTGGTTGAACTGCCCCCAATTACTGTATATCTCCTCCAACGTCCAAGATTTCTTCAGTTAGTTTGAATTGCGTGTTCATGTGAATGAGTATCGCCATGCCCGCCTTTCAGTTGTTGTTTTCTAGAGGCCTGTTTGGCTGGGGTGTGGGTTTCTTGGAGAAATGTAAATTGTGTCTTACGGTACTTCAGGTACCATAGGACCTGGTGTCTTTTCTTTTTGTTTGGGCCCCATAAAGGAGATAGGAAATGATGTTTACATAGTTTCCTTCCATCTTCCTTTCCATGCCAGTTATGTATTCTGATATGCTTTGATGATATTTTGATAAATAACCAAGCTTTGAGGTGCCATCAGATCTACATAGAGTTATACTCTCCTCACCAGCTACTGCACTTGATTTTCACATTTGTAAAACATTCTGTGACATCAGTAACTCCCATTCCATGTTATTCATTAGAATGGCCTGAAATGGAGTTTACGATGTCATAGAATGTTCAGGCAGTATGAAAAGAGAGAGCAGCAACTGCTGAGCACAGAGGGATTCAGGGTAGTTAAAAGAGCAATACAATTGTTCACTTGGGAGCTTAAGCAGCAGGCAGGTAGGAAAGAGAGCTGGAGTTATAATCTGTTTTAACTGAAATATTTGAATAGTTTGTAAGTGAAATTAGTTTTATGTGGTAAAATTATTACCTTGAATTAGAATTGTTACATTGTAACTTTGGTGGCTTAGGGATAGTTGTCTAGCAGGGATATTTAGAGGAAATTTAAAAGTGTTGTTTGCCTGGTGTTTGGGGGAAGGGACAGTAGCTGCAATTACCTTGTCTCTAAACAGGAATTAACTTGGCTTTCATTGTTCACTTGGGAGCTTAAGCAGCAGGCAGGTAGGAAAGAGCTGGAGTTATAATCTGTTTTAACTGAAATATTTGAATAGTTTGTAAGTGAAATTAGTTTTATGTGGTAAAAATTATTACCTTGAATTAGAATTGTTACATTGTAACTTTGGTGGCTTAGGGATAGTTGCCTAGCAGGGATATTAAGAGGAAATTTAAAAGTGTTGTTTGCCTTAAATACTGAAAAGCCACTGGGGTTGGGATTGAAAGGCTGAGTATTTCTGTTTGGGACTGAAATTCAAAGCAACAGGAGCTGGTGGGCCTGTGACATCTTATGGTACCTGATGTCTGCTTACATACACTGTTAGTGTGACCGAACACACACTGGACTGTATGTGTTTGTGAGACTTGGAACGTTATTGGTGGGGCTGAGTGGGTTTGTAAATAACTACAGTCAGTACAGAAGAAACTGCACTTCAGGGAAAGGGACTGAAAAGGGGTGTGCTATTATAAACAGAGGGGATAATCAGGGTGGCCATATTCCACCATGGCAGGCATCTTCGGAAGGGTTGTAGGCTGCACAGGCTGTGGGATGGCAATAATTCTAAATTGGGCCTGGAGAGAGAGGGCTGCCCACTCTGTGAGCCCAGCTATCTTGTATCAGGAGTGAGGCATATTGGTTGAGAGTAAGCTGTGGGAGCTCGGGGGTGTCCAGGATAAGGGGTGTGGATATGGGCAGCAGAAGGGTGGGGCTGAGGGAGGCTGGGGCAACGCTCTGAAATTACAGGACATTATGTTACAGCAAGCAGGAGGGATGATTAGGGACGGAGGACCCTTAGATAGGGAAGTTGATGCTAGGGAAGCGTGGGTGAACATTCTGAATACAAAGAGACTGGAAAAGAGTCAGGAAGGGCTGTTGTGCGGAAGCCTAAAACCGCAGACTGTGGGAAGGGAGATCCTAAGGTGAGTGTGCAAGAGAGGAAGAGAGAGGCCAGTTTAGAGATGCAGTCAGGAAACTCGGGTTACTTGATGGAGGCTGACATAGACTGTCACAATAAATTTGAGCTACTAAGCAACCTAGAGGGGAGGAAGGGTAGGTGGAAATGAGGAAACTTATACAGAGGCCGGGGAGGAGTTGGATACCCATAGGGCATCACAGACCAGCTATGGAAAGGATAGACATAGTCCCAGAGGGAGAAGGGAAACATATATGTTAAGCAAATGGGGAGATGCAACATATTCCAGACATGAGGAGGTGAGCATGATTGGAGAGAAACTGGGAGACAAGGAGGTGGGAGAAGCCCCTTCAGCTGGGAGGTCAGTACAAGGATGGGGCCCTAGATAAAGGGACCCACACAAGCCTCTGGAAGCAGGGGTACTATTACAAGGGGGAGGATGATGGTGTGGGGAAGGGAAACCATCAGGGCCAGGATAAATGGTTCAGATATGAGAGGTTAAAGGGACACCTATTCAGAGGGGTTTGAGTTAAGTGGGAAAAATAGCAAGGAAGGCAGAAAGGGGAGGGTGACAAGGGGTCTCTAATAAGGCAGGAAGACTCCCATGAAATTCAGATCATGAATAAAGGGGAAGGGGCTGAGAGGGCATAGTGGAGGTAACCATAAGGATGATGGAGGTGTTAAGGTTCTGTTACTGGGAGACTTGATGATTAGGGGTATCCATTGGGAGGACAGGGGTGGATGCCATAGCCAGGTGAAGGTAGTGAGTATCTCTGGGCTGACAGTGCACAGAGCAAAGTTCATGGTGTATGAAATGGTTAGGATTGTGGAGGAAACCGGATTTCCTGGTGCATTTGGGAACTAATGATCTAGATGGAAATAGCATTTGGAAATCCAAGCAGGTTCCAAGAACTGGCCAGAGTCTGTCGGGATAATGGATGCAACATTTCCTTTTCAGAGATATTGCCAGTACCAAAGGCCTCAGTGGACAAAAAAAAGCTACAGAGGTTAATGACTGGCTCAGGAAGTGGGTGAAGAGAATGGGTTGGGGTGTTAGGGAACTGGAATGGAGTTTGGGAGGATAAGGGACTATATGCCAAGGACAGGTTTCATCTTGCCCCATTAGGGAAGGAAGTCCTTAAACAGGGATGGCTGACTACATACAAGAAAGGTGGGGTTTAAACTTGTAAGGGGAAGGGATGAGGGAGGGGCTGACCAGAAGCCCTCTCCTCCAGATGAGAGTAGCAGTCAAGCCCAAGAGGGGAGGGAAACAGACTAGAGGTGGAGGTTTCAGGAGGAGCAGGGGAGGATGGAAGTATAAGGAATCTGGGTGGGGTTGAGAAAGAGGATCAGGGAAAAGGGTGGGGTTGGTGTTAGTAAATGCCAGGAGCTTGGGAAACAAGTTGCCGGAGTTCCAGGCCATGCTGTTCGAGGGGGTGGATGTGGCGGCGTGTCACGGAGACGTGGGCCAACAAAAACCATGACTGGGACCTAAATGTACAGGGTACACTATGCTTAGGAAGGATAGAAAGGAGGTCAGAGGGGTGGAGTGGCTATGTTCATTAGAGATGATATAGAAATTACTATGGTAGAAGAGGCAGAGGGAAACGTGGAGGCCTTATGGGTCACCTTCGATCCCCAGCAGGAGATAAGGTCAAGCTGGGAGGTATATAGGCCCCTGAGATGAGTGATGTTCTAGAGGATGGTTTGCTGGACAACATCATTGCCCAGTGTGGTCCAAAAGGGAAGGAGTGGTGTTGATGGGGACCTTATATGCCAGGTACAAACTGGGAACCATGTCCTCTAGGGTGGCCAAGGAGCAGAGGCTGCTAGATGGCTTCCAGGATGTGTTCTTAACACAACATGTGATGGAGCCCACAAGGAGGGAATGTCCTGGATGTGGTTCTGGCAGATGGGGATCTGGTAAGGGACATAGTTGTAGGACCCCTGACTGGGAGTGACCACAATACTGTCTGGTTTCAAATAAGCATGGGGAGTGGGGTGAGATCTAGGACACTGGCAGTGGACTTGGGGGGCAGACTTTATGGGCATGGGAAATATTCTCAAGGATCACTTGAAGGGATTACCTCAACGACAAGTGTGGAAAGGAGATGGGAGGTCATAAAACAGGGACTTCATGAGGCAGTCAGGATCTGCTAAGTTGAAACGTAAGGAGCAAGGTCACGTAAACCATGCTGGTGGTCCAGTGAGGTACAGGTAGCAGTCAGAGATAAGAAGGTGGCCTACAAAAATATAAAACAACAAGAGGGATAGGGATAAGGAAATGTACCAGCTTGCATCTAGAAAAGTCACGCGTATGGTGAGGGAGCAAAGTCCAGTAAAGAGCAGCAGCTGGCACAGGGATACATGGAGGGAAAAGGGTTCTTCCGGTACATTGGGGAGCGGAGAAAAACTAAGGCCATCTCAGCAGATTGAGATCAGAAGGAGGGTGGGTGGAAGAGGCGAGGACCAGGCAGAGGCATTTAATCCAGTACTTTGCCTCTGTGTTCGCTAGGGAGGGATGGGATATCTACAAAGCAAGGCATGAAGGGATAGAAGCGGCAGGAGTGGGATCAGGGAGCAACAGAAATGGAGCAAGAGGGAGGAAAGGTACCCCAGGGATGTCACATCTGGATAAGGATAAAAGACCAGTAAGGGAGGGACGGATGATGCTATCTCCACCAAAGGGTGTGGTTAGCCCTCAAGGCCCTAAAGAAAAACAAATCTCCAGGGCCGGATGGCATTCATCCCAGAGTACTATGGGAATTGGTGGACATACTGGCTGCACCCCTGGTGGAGCTTTTCAGCAGGTCACTTGAGACAGGAGGGTACCTAGTGATTGGCAGAGGCACATGGTACCAATCCATAAGGGGTCAAGGAAGTACCAGGTAACTATAGACCCATCAGTTTGACCTCGGTGGTGGGAAAATTAATGGAGAGTATACTAAAGGAACGATTGGGGGTGTACTTGGAGGAGGTGGGAGGTCTGGATAGTCGGCAACATGGGTTTGTGCCATGTAGATCATGTCAAACCAACCTTGTGGAGTTCTATGAATGGGTAACATCAGAACTGGACAGGGGTAAGCCTGTGGATGTATTATTCTTGGACTTCAGCAAGGCGTTTGACTCTGTCCCCACAATGATCTGGTGGAGAAAACTGATGGGGTTAGGAGTAGGCCTTTGATGGTCAGATGGATTGAAAACTGGCTAGCTGGACGCACTCAGAGAGTAGTGGTCTGTGGGGAGCTCTCAAACCCTAGAGAGGTTGGTAGTGGGGTACCACAGGGCTCGGTCCTGGGTCCGATCCTGTTTAATGCATACATATCGGACATCAGGGAGGGTATAGGGTGTGAAATGAGTCTCTCATGGATGACTCCAAGATGGGAGCAGTAGTTGAGGGAGAAGATGGGAGGGTGGCCCTGCAAGGACCTGGACACCCTGGAAAGCTGGGCTCACACATGGAAATTAATTTCAATATCACCAAGTGCAAGGTGTTGCATCTTGGTCGGGAAACCTAAACACAGGTACACCCTGGGAGGGAGGCGCTGGAGGCCTCGATAGGGGAAAAGACCAGGGTCATGGTGGATACATGTATGAATAACTCTGAGCAGTGCAGGAGAGCAGCTAGCAAGGCAAACAGGATGTTGG
Source organism: Neoceratodus forsteri (assembly GCA_016271365.2). NCBI lineage: Eukaryota > Metazoa > Chordata > Ceratodontiformes > Ceratodontidae > Neoceratodus > Neoceratodus forsteri. The sequence goes on from CM057451.1 coordinate 426,839,808, forward strand.
TATGCATTGTAAGGGGATCACCTCTAGGAGCAAGGAAGTGATTCTGCCTCTGTACAATGGACTGGTTAGACCACACCTTGAGTACTGTGTACAGTACTGGAGACCACATTTGAAGAGGGACATACAGCTCCTGGAGAGGGTACAGAGGAGGGCAACAAAGATGATACGAGGCTAGGGATTTGACTTATGAGGACAGACTTGAGGAGCTCTGTCTGTTTTCATTGGAGGAGAGGAGAGACAGGGGGACATGATTGAGGTCTTCAAGTACCTCAAGGAATAAATAGGTAAACATGGAGGGATCTTTAGGCTAAAGCGGGAGGTATCACCAGAGGCATGGTTTGAAGTTGGAAGGTAGAAGGGTGAGGGGAAAGAGGGAGGTTTTTCACCGAGAGGTGGTGGACCCTGGAATGCACTGCCTGGTGAGCTGGTTCAGAGATCCACAGTGGAGGGCTTCAAGAGGGTGGGACAGGCACAGAAAGTGGATGTATCAGATGATGGCCTGTCGAGGGGTGGGGATGGATGATAGGGGTTTCTAGAGAACAAGGGATGGAGGGTCTCGGCACCCAATTAACGATCTAGGTTCGAGCAGACTCGATAGACCGTAGGCCTAATCTGCTGGCAAATAGTATGTTAGTATGTTAATTACATTATTAAGTTAACAAAAAAGGTCAAAAACATATCTGGATACTGAATAGCCAATAAAAGAACAACTGGAGGGCATCTAGAGGTATAAAAACTATTTGTGTTCCACATGGTGCATACACTTGGACTGGAAATTAGATGAGTGTTATCTGGTTTGCCAGTTTTGTGTTTCATGGTGTTAAAATAGTTGTAGTCTTTGTCTGAAGGTTAGCAGAACAGCAGCACAGGATAGGGAAGCTGAAGTAACTGGCATGGGACTGATCTTCTCGCACAATAGCATCAGATCTGGGTTATTATGCAAATACAGATAAGACAAAGCCAAATATGCTAGGATACATCTACACAACTTATACAGTGCAAAACTAAGAGTATGACTAAAACTATTTACAGGACTACAAGACAGAGGAAGCTTATTAACCTCCACATCTCAGTGCAGAGAATGCTGGAGTTTGTGTGGGGCAAATAAGACTTCAAATGATTGGTCCGTAGCATTGCTCCCATGAGGATTGCTCCTCAGTCCACAGTTCATTAGACAATTAGAATTGTTAATACAGCAATTAAGAGGTATCTGAGGGAATTAATAATCTTGTAGCTTGTAGTATTCATATGGATGTGGACAATAGCCTTGTTATATGTTATTTGTTACTAAAACAAAACTCCTTTCCTCCCTCAAAACCTCCCCACCCCCTCTCCTCCCTCCCAATACCACTCGTTTCTTGGGTGTGTTGGAGTGTTTAGGCATTGTTTCAGTAGAAAGTGTCATTTGGGTAGGAGCAGGAGTGTTTGTCTCTCTACAGCCAGTGCCTCACTCTGGTCCGGCAGCTGTTCCTCAGTATTGGGTTTAGTGTAGTGGGTCGAGTGTTGGGGTGGCCTGTCTGGAGCCCTCTGTCTCACCTTCATCCCTCCCTCCTCCCTTGTCTGGTTGTGTCTCTGCCAGCCTAGACTCAAGAGCTTCTATTGCATCTTGCTTTTGTGCAGGTATCAAAGCCGTGTGAGGTCTTGTACTGTAGGGCCATTCTATGATTAGTGTTTGGGCTCCACTGGGACCAGTCTGTTCTCTGCTGTGGTTACTGAGAGCAGACCACTTTGCTATGGTCCTGCTATGGGTCACTTTTTATTTCTTTAACTCATATGATTCAGCCCCCCACCATCGCACTCTTCAGACAGTGATAAGTAAGGGGTTATATCAGGTGCTGGTGCCTCCAGTCATTTCTCCCAAATAATTTAGGATTCCTTACAATAGCGGGTATGCAGGGGAGAGGGCTGTTTGTAGGTAGGTCTCATTGCAGAGAGAGCCCAGGTTGCACAGATCTCCCTCCTTATTTAGCCTACTTCTTTGTATGGTATAGATAAGTGGAGGGTAATAGGGACAGTATTCCCCGAGCTCCTCTGGGCAGCCCCATCCCATTGGTCATCTCAAGATGAAGTAGTGTGTGATCGCATGTTGCATTGCAATTGTGGCATTGGGACGTGCTCTTATGGTGCTGTCCCATCACCTCTAGGCTAATTTTGGGGAGATTTCATCAATACCGGGCACCTGGCTACTGGCTAAGTCATGGTGTGTGGTATGTTGATGCATGCAGAGGCCTTTCTTGGGCGGTTAGTGATTGCCTATATGGGGGTTGTGTTGTTGCCAAAATGAGAACATTCTCATGAGAGCGGAAGCTCCTGACACTGATTTTATTCCGGATCCCGATTTTCCCTGTTGAGGAAGGTGGGTGGTATAGATGGTATCAGAGGGCCACCCAGAACCTCTTTATGCCTTGCATCATCCTCCCCTCCCACCAGACTCTCGGCTAGATGACAGCCTCTTGTTCTGGGATGCACCACCGCTCCAATAAGCTGCGGCTCCGCATCCTCCCATGTTTGTTTAACTACTGCACCCTGTCCCTTAATGCCCCACAGTGTAAGTCTACCTGCTACACTTATTTTGAATCAGGTTGCTTATAGTTTCTGGTAACAAGTCAGCAGAGAATTATAGTGTCCTAGCTTTTTGGCCATTTAGATGAGCAAAATTCTGTGTGCTGGGTTGTCTGTCTTACATAGTTCTATGCCCGTACCTTGTAGATAAAGGATTCACTTATGTGTGTGTTCATGGGGACTGCTGTTCTTGCTCAGAAAAATGTCTCTATGACTGTATCCGGTAGTTTCTGCAGAATGGCAGAATTTAGTACTGGGTTATGGTGAGGACCATGTGGTTTTCCGCATCCTGAAGTTGTTCCTATAGACGATAGCCTAAGTTTGAGATCATCACGGGTTTGGGGAGGCTGGTAGTGATGTGGACATCCTGTTGATCGCAGCCAGTAGAGGATGGTGTGTCTTTGGGACTTGGTCAAAGAAACTCAGTAATGGTCATTCAGGGAGGTGATGTCCGCATGATGGTAGAATTGTGGGCTAGGTGCGGGTGAGGCCTGCATTCTTTCACTCTTTTAATTGATGGCTGTAGCTGAGGGCTTAAAGTTGCCTGGATGAACGAAGGGTGACTTTTCTTTGCGGGAACTTTGGCTTAGTGAAAGGCAAGGTGTGCCTTCTGTTGTAGATCCTTTGTTCGGATGTGTCACCTATTAGTTGCCATAATACCCTCATTCTTTGTATCTAGAGGAAAACCTTCCTTTTCATCTGTCTTTGCATTGCATATGTTGGTTCTTTCCCCAGTAACCCTGTGGTAAGAAAGTGGCCAAAATCCAAGGTTAGTTTAGGTTTGGAGGTGATCGGAGGGGTGCATAGATGAATTAGGGGTCAGTGGGGTTCAGTGTCTTGGGGAATAAGAATATACAAGCCACTTACTGTATAGGTGTATTGTGAAGCCCACCAGGATCAAGTGAAGTGGCACAGTTTTCTGCATGACAAAAGGGAATAATTGCCATTGAAATTGAATTGTTTACTGCAGTAACTCTGCTGCAGCATGCTGCAGCATTGGGTTTAATCCTGGTGAGCTTCACTGTATGTTGTCTCTTCTGTTTTGATATGACAAACTTATTCTTTTTGTTTTGCTTGCCTTTAGTGGTTTTTGAAGTGGGAAACACCATTGGGAGATGATTGAGAATTCTTTATGGCCACTTCAGTGCAGGGAAATTGTGAGTGCCTTTACTGTTGTTACGATCAACCATGTTAAGTAAAGCATCCAAAGGGATCTGAGCTTTATGTAAGGATTTTATAATGTCCTGGTAGGTTTTTGTTTCTTCCGTACAGCTGGGGTCACATCATTATAGATGTGGAATCTTTGCCTCTTCCATGTCAGCATACATTTTAATCTTGCTCGGGTCTGAATGTGCATGGAGCGATTGGCATCTAACAATTATCGCCCTGGGTTTGCTGTTTTGATGAGATGGTGGACTAGAGATCTGTGTACATAGTCCAACATATAGGCGGGGTATCTATGGGTGGCAGACCTGCTATGTTGGCCAAGAGCTTTTGAACAAAGTCCATCAGGTCAGCCACCTCTGCCTGCTCCAGTATGGCCACAATCACTATGTTGTTTTTTTTAACTGCTCTAGTGATCTTCAAGCCTGTCTTCTAGTTTGTTAAGTTTTTCTTCATATTGATTTCTCAGTATGGTCCCTGGTTTGCTGGTCTTCAAGTTGAGCTAATTCTTGATTCTTGTTTCTGTGTCTGCTACTCGGGTTTGTAACATATCCAGGGCAGTTTTAACAGTTTTAAATCTGTGGCTAGCTCATATAAGGTGAGTTTCATGTTGGCCAGTTCAGAGAAAACCTTGTCCAGTTGGTCCAATTTGGTCCAATTTGTCCAGTTTAGTAATGTGTCCAATAGAAGTTAATTTAGAGTGGCTGCTGGGGTGATTTCAGTGGCGAGTCAGGCTTCTGACATTTAGATGGCTGGTTCATTTGGTGCAGATTGGGACTCATTTGGGTGTCCATTTGCTAGGCTTGTGATAAATCCATAGTGCAGATTTTGAGGATTTAATTTCTTAGTCTGTTCCCATAATGAAAGTCGCATTTCTGCTTGTCTGTGGTCAGGTATTAACTGTTAATTACGCATTTTGTGTTAGTGAACTGTGGGCTCAATGAGAAGCTACTGTTCAGTGTGAGCTCATTACGTGATTCATCCTTCAGCAAACATCTGTGCAGCACAGTCAAACACATTGCTGGTGCTGAAGAACAGCAAATCCACTACTTTTCTCTTGTCCAGTGACCTATTTACCCAGCCAACGAACACTATCAAGTTGGTCTGACAAAGACCGCCTGCCACAGACATGTTCTGCTTACTATCCTGGAGCCCATTTCCTTCCAGGTAGTCCACTATGTCCTTTGACTAGTGTCTCCATTAGTTTACCTGCTGTGGGTGTAAGATTGACAAGTCTGCAGTTTCCTGGCTGCTCTTTGTCTCTTCCTTTGTGAAACAGAACTACATCCACTACCCTTCACCCTGTCAGATCCACTCCTGACTGTAGGATGCTATTGAATTGCCCTGCCAGAGGTTTAGCCTGTTCTAATGCCAGTTTTCTGTGCACCCTTGGGTGCATCACATCTGGCCCTGGAACGTTGTCTAATTTCTGGACTGCTAGCCCTTTTCTGATACTTTCTGCTATAAATGCCACCTGCCCCATTGCTGGGATCCTCTTGCAGCACCTTTATGCCACCATCAGTCTAAAGCCCACTATCCTCTACTCTGAATACAAAGCAAAAGTAATAATTTTAAATTGCTGCTTTCTGCACCCTCCTCTATTACCCTGCCCCTGTGTCAGCCTAATAATTTTGCCTCGCATTCTTTTTTTCCTGATGTATCTGAAGAACTACTTTCCTCCTTGATCCCTCCACAACATGCAGTTCTCAGGTACATCCCATTGCCCTGATGCCATCCTATAATCAAGGCTTTTAACTCTTTTCTGAACCCCTTCTCCCATAATTACCACCTTCCCATTTCTGGGATCCCTTTTGGACCAGCCTTTCTGCTGCTTTTAGGTGAGAGCCCATTGTCCTCCACTGTGAGTACAGAGAAAAGTAGTCATTAAGAATGGCTGCCTTCTGCTCATCCTGCTCTATTACCCTGCTCCACACTGTCATCTTAATAATTCCTTCTTGTCTTCCTTTTTCCTACTGTATCAGTAGAACTGTTTCCCCTTCCCCAACCCTCTCTGAAGTTCCATATCTGGTTTGGCATCCCAAACTGCCTTTGTGGTCTTCGTTATCATTAACTGATAATGACTCCATTCCTTGTCTCCTGTTTCTCTTTTGTATCTAATGAAGGCCCTTTTTCAGCTCTCTTTCCCTCCCTGACATTTTCGAGACCCAGATTGTTCTCTTGTGCCTGTTGCTCTCAGTAATTGTTCTCTGGAATGATTAAGTTGTCTCTAGATTGATCCTTTTAATTACTCCTACACATCCTTGATTATAGAGCTGGCAATATAGCCTAGAGGTTAGAGAAGTGAGCTGTGAATAAGCTGAGTATGTCCAGCAGACAGACCTGGGTTTGATTCCTACAACCTCCACTTGCATACTGTGTGACTCTGAGTAAGTAACCTCCCAGGTGCTCCCGGGTCACCCCTGAAAACAGGCACCTGTGCCTAGTGGTCCTACCAGTTAACAAAGAATAAAATAAATAAAAAATAAAATCTTCCCAACCCTCATCTTACACTGGATTAGTTCCTTCATTTGGTCAAAGTCTGCTCTTCTGAAATTCAGAACCATAGCCTTTGAAGAGGTATGCAGGTACCAAGGCCCAGTTTGAACCATGTGATGTTGAGGTTACTGTACACCTGTGGGTCTCTAATCCTCAACCCACCTGCCATTTCTGAGATGGTAATCACTATGTTGAGAATGACAGTTTGCCTTTTTGGGTTCTCTGACCAGTTACTCTAGCAGGTAGTCCTGCAATGTATTATACAGGGCCTGACTCCTGGTACTCTTAGTTGCCAGTATGCCCGTCCTATGACTGGTAGATTGAGATCCCCACAACCACTAATTCCTTCTTTGCGGTACCCTTCTGAATCTCTGCCCCTAGTTCCTGATCTTCCTAATCCCTCTATCCAGATGGTCTGCAGACCAAAACCATGTGCAGCTTCTTACCTGATGTAGTCATAAGCTGCACTCTCAGTGAATCTGCCTCCCACTTACTCTTTCTGATGGACTCCTCCTCTACACTTCTGTGACTTTCTTGACATAAGACCAGCCCACCCCTTTTCTTGTACACATACTTCAACTATATGTGTAGTATCCTGGTATTATCCTTTTCCCTGTGGCCCGTGTTTCTGTGATGGCTACAAAATCTAATCCCATATCTGCCACCATTGCCTGAAGCTAATAATTTTGCTCCCCAGGCTCCCTAGGATTTAAAACCACCTTCCAGCACATGCATATACCCTCCACTTCTTGGCAGCACTTCTCCCTTTGGCCTCCCTTCCTCCCTTAATTTTCCACTCCTTACTTGTTCTGTATCCCTGCTCTCTGACTCCTAAATGATAGAAGGAGAAAAAAGGGGTCCAATCTGGTAATGGTACACCTGGTGGTGGCATTGTAAACTACAGTCCTATAGCCAAACAGTGGCATGATCATCATCAGGAAGATTCATGGCAGACCGGGAGTGAAAGGCAGGATTTCTTGCAGTACAGTGCTCCAAGTTTTTGCACATAATGTTTATGTGGGTAGTGAAACTGGGGTTCTGCTCAGTCACACATAGAGATACTTGAAGCAGGATACCGCTTCATGTAGGTCAGTATCATGGTCATGAAGACTAAGGTATGAGAGAGCCCCACAACTTTCTACCAGGTACAAAATATTGCAGAGGCCATCTTTATGACATTTAATGAGAGCTAATTTGAGACAAACCAGTTTTAGGTGGCATCAAAGTACCACTGACGTGACAGTTCAAGCTCAGGAACTGAGGAAACAGAGACAATGAACACAGTTCCACCACATACATGCGGATGCATAAGAAGAAATGGTCAGTTAAGAAAACAAAAGAAAGGAACAGAGCTGAGCATAGATCCATGAGTGACACAAGACCTGATGGGCAGATGAGTGGATGGGACATTGCCAACCTGAACCAAATGGAGTTAGTTCAAAAGGTAAGAGAAAAACAATTGTCTGCTAGGTTAGGCAGTTCTAACTCCCTCCCCAACCTTTTCAGAAGGAGAGTTTGCACACAGTATTGAAAGACTTAGTCAAGATGAAGAAAGAGGCAGGAGGGCAAAGAGAGGAGGGGAAGAAAGAGCAAATAGGAGGTAGAATGGAAGGGAGGGTAAGTGGTATCATGTAGAACGGTGGGAGGATTTAACAGGGAGTAGAACAGAGTGAGGGTGGTAAGGAGGAGGGAGGGAGGGTGGGGCAGCTGCAGGATTGAGGGCTAGCTGCACAATCGAGCAGACTCGATAAACCACGAGGTCTGTTTCTGCTGGCATTTTCGTATGTTTGTATGAAGAATTTGACTAGCACATGACTTTCATTATGGAATCATTGTCTCTGAAAAGAGAGGCGACTGTGGAGTGTTGTTTTCCAAGTAAGATAGGAAGGGAGCAAGGGAGGAGGAGGAGGAGATTAGGAAGGTGTTAAACTGAGAGTAAGTGTTCTCTTCTTGTACCTTAGCCAGGACAGGAATGAGAGAGATAGGACAGGATTTCCCTGTGAGTCACTCCTTTGTGGAGGAGGATTGTGTTAACCTGCTACCTGTAGGTCTTGGAGAGAGTCCTTGGTTAAAAAAGATTTAAGAGAGTAGAAAGAGGGCAGTGATTTCCAGTGCAGAGAGTAGGAAATTGTAATCCAATACATCACTGTTGTGCCCTTAGAGAGCTTAAGAAAGTGCAAGTCAGCAAAATGACCTCTAGAAGAAACAGAGCAGAAAGAAAAAAGCAAATAAAGGGGCAGGAGGGCAGGGGAGAGGAGAGGGGAGAAAAGAAAGAATAGGAGGTAGAATGGAAGGGAGAAGGTAGGCAGGAAGGGTGTATGCAGCAGGTATCATAGATTAAGAATATTTTAAAAGAATTTGTGACCTCAGAGAGTCAGAGGTGTGTGATTTTTCTAGTTTGAGAACAGAGATTGCCAACTATTGTATGTAGGAAGAAGAAAGGAGTCTATATTCTTCCAGAACAATGACAAAAACACAAGTGAGAGCATGCTTTCAGGAAAAAAATATATACATATACACACACACACAATTAGAATCTGAGAGATGCAGCTCAAACCCTGGTGTTTCAGAACAAAATCTCTTTAAATGTTCACTATTAATTCTGTCTGAATTTGTGAAGCAGCCCCCACCATCCGACCCCTCCAACGAAGGTGCTCACTGTTTTCCAGAAGCACCGGGGTTTGACATCTTGTCTCAGATTCTACCTCATAAACTGTTAGTTGTGTATATTTGTTTTATTTTTTTCCATGAGTGAGTGTTCTCGCCTGTGTTTTTGCTATGGTTATATTTTGAGTTAGCACAGGCTGCTCTAAACTGTGCTTGTGGTTTGTGTTATTGTTTTATAATCTTCCACAACCTGTCAGTGAATTTGAAGTTGCTTTGAAGGTTGTTGGTGAAGTAATTTGATTTAACCTCCCTGGTGGCCTTATTGCTGCCTTTACATGGCTCTAGCTCAGGAAGTACTCAGAGCACAAGGCCTTGTTGAAATATCATGCTAAAACATGAGATTTTTGAAAGTCAATCAACCTTGCAAGGAAGGTGAGAGTTGCTGGTATGAGACCTCCTGAATGTGGAACATGTTTATCTAAAACTGCAATGAATTTGGCTTGGAAGTAGGACAGAGCATTATTCATATCAAAATGATGAGAAGTCAGCATTCCAGAAATCATCTAAACAAAGAAAATGTCAGGGTACCTAAACAATCTAAACCTGATGAACTTCTGCAGTGGTTGCTTTTGGTTGCTGTATCTGGCAGAAAAAGTGTACTACACTATGGTCACTGAAAGCATCTGGAAGGGTACTAGTGGAAAGAATGTGGTGAAGGGGTGAGAAAAGGACCAAGTGAGTAAGAGAGTGGTTAGAGGAGGTAGAGGCTAAGCCAGGTGGTCTCAGTAATGAAGTGTGATACAAGTGGTGATCGCATAAAAGTTTGAAAGTGCTGAGGCATACCTTGAGGTTCCTCAAGGTACCACTGAGGCATTCAGTAGGTTGAGGAATACATTAAGTGGGTTGATTTTTTTCTTTTTCAGCAGGAGAAACCAACTCGATTAAGGTCTCTAGGTCACCTGACACAGGAAGTGAGCTCCAGGAGATGAGATTGACTGGAATTGAGTCAAACATAGTTTTAGAAGAGAAGTAAATTTCACTGATGAAAATAGGAAGGTAAACGTGGAGGACAGCACTTGCAGGAAGAGTTCTTTGTCATGAAGTGAAGGAATACACAAGAAAGGTAATGTAGGTTTAAGGAAATATTGCCTCTCCGGTGAGGTGACTTTATGGAGTAGACTGCCAGCAAGGCTAATGTACTCAAGTACAGTATCTTAGTAATTTTCAAGGCAAGATTAGAGAAAACCCTAACACTTAGATCTTCTCCTGATCACTAGAGGAGGAGGGACTCAACAGAACACAGGTTTCTTCAGTGATCAGTGTTCTTATGCTTTCATGTGTAACTGAAGCTTCATGAATTCCTTTGCCCCTTCAAGAAAAGTTTTTTATCCATTGCATTCATGCACATAAACTTGTGAATTGCTGCTGACTTTGAACTGACATTTTATGGCAGTTATGTTTAAATGTCATTAAGCCCTCTTGCTACCATTTTAAAATATTACTCAGTTAAGGGCCTCTCATTTAGCACCATATGAAAAGGTTTTAATTCATTGCTATATGTCATCTAGGATAGACTATTCTAACTCACTTTTGGTTGGGTATCCCTGCAGCTATAACCTCCATAATGCAAAATGCCACAAAATTAGGATACTGAAACCTTTAAAAATATCAGCATATTAATCCAGTTTCATATCTTTAAATTGACTTTCTGTGAAGTTTCAAAAGGATTTTAAAGTTCTGCTCTTACCCTGTAACATACAGTATGATCTTACACTGTACGATCTTGTGAATGTATTTCTCATGTTTCCTTTGTTGACTATGGCTAGTGGCTTCTTTGCTTTAACTGTTTTTGTCCTCAACATAACCCTTAACTTTATTTTGAAACTCTATCTTTAGACACAGAGATTTATTTCACCATTTTTAACCATAGCTATAAATGATTGGCTAACGGTGTCCTTCTATATTTTAGCAATAACCCACAAGATATGGGGCTATAGGCATTTAATCCATGCCTCGGGTGTGTTGTGTCTGAGGCATGAGACCTCAGGCTGAGTGTCCTCATAGCATCCAAGGCATGGATTAAATGCCTATAACCCCAAACCCTGAGTGGGTTATTGTGCTTATAACATGGGTTCTCCCATTTTCCCACATAAATATGCCCAGATCATGTGTTTCACCTGTTTTAATGGCGCAATCTGTATGTATTCTGCTGCTTGAGAAAAAGTTCCCAGGAAGAAATGCAGAGTACAGCTATCTCATGCACACAGACATGGCACATATAAACTGGAGATGTGATTTCTAATACTGGTTTGTGACTGAAGGCTCAATAAGTGGGAACATATCGATTGATGTACCCACTCCTGCAAACACTTAGGAGAACCCACAGACATCCTGCTTGCTGCTGTGCAGAGGTGGATTAAACTACAGGATGGAAACACAGATGTTGCACAGCTACTGTGAAGATGACTGTTGATATATCAGTTGTATACAGTGTTGGTGATATGCTGAACTCTGCTGTTCACAGTGGCCATGTCGCACTCACTCCATCTGCAGTCTCCGTCAGCTGCAATAGACTACACACACTGCTGGGAGGCACATCGGCATAACACACCTATTCTTTTCTGACACAGCGGACTATTTGTCCCCGGACAAAATGTCGTGGAGACAATAGAGTGGATAAAAGGCGAGTGGTCAAAATAATGTTGCATTTAAAGTTGCGTCTCACATATAGTCATGGACTAAATGTCACAACTATATGTGAGACAACTGAAAATTGCAGAAACCATGCTCCACAAATGAAAAAGGAAGTAGGTACACTAGGATCATCTGAGCATCCATCTGTTTTATTTTGGACTTATAGGGATGTGAACTGTTTTAGAAAGATATTTTTCTTGCATTATGAGCTCAGCCAGGCACTCCTAATTTATTCTGTTATTGACTATAAGCATTACGTGGTTATGCATGTATACATGTTGAGGAAGAGGAGATAAAGGGGAAATGGTTCTGTCATCATCATTACTGCAAACATCAAACCACAAAAACTACAAATTGTTTTGTTGCAATAACCATGTTATGCAAATACAGTAAACTATATGTAGGGGGTTGATGATCTGCATTAGAGGCAGTATTAGAGTCTGTCAGTAATAACAACAAACCACAAAAACTACAGATTAGGACAGTTTGTTTTCTGCCGGCGTTAACAAAGAAACCTTTGAACAGTAAGACAAAACCAAGGGTGAAAACATCCTTGACCTAGCACTAACCAACATTGCTGATACTTGCACTTTGAAGTTATCGAGCACCTGGATTCCAGTGACCATGCTGTAAAAGTACTAAACCTTTAAAGGGATATTTGTTATAAAAGGGAAATCAAGGAAATCAAGAAATTACAACTATAAACCAGCTGACTAACTAGGAATTGATGAGAGACAATCTAGGAAGTTGGAACTGGGATTCAGAAATGTGTAATAAAAATGCTAATGACTGCTGGAATTTAAGAAAAATAAGTGAACAAATAAAGGCTTTCATACTGCACAAAACCCCTATGGTATACAAAAAGTAGTCAAACTATAAGCCAGAAATAAATAAGCATAGGAAAAATTGAGAGGTCAATATGTAGCGCTTTACATCTAAACCAACATTTTAATGACCTTTACTCTGGAGTGAAATGCCCATGTGACATTTGACCCACAAGCATTTGTCCATGGTATTATAGCGGTGACTAATTGTCCTAGTTCCATTTTACCCTACTGCTGAACTTGAAAAACAAACTGTGTCACATTCTCACTTGCGCTGGTAACATTATTAATGCACAGTGACACTTCTTTGTGGTGTCAGTTATCTCATTTTCCTTCTCACTTTGACTGTGTAAAAATGGCAACTGCTCAGATCAGATTTCTGGCACTAGGGAGGGTATGCTTATACAGGGAGCTGCACAGGCTAGGACTTCTGAAATGTAGTTCAGGTACACAAATCACTGTCTCTGCTGCTGTAAAATGGGAGAACCTCATGTTATAAGTAACTTTTATACTCTTTTTTTTTTTTATCAAAGAGTTCAACAGGATATCCTTGTTGTGTTGCTTAGCTTGGTTACCATAATCTGTTGTTCACAGGTTTACAAATACAAAATATTTCACAAAGTAACAAAGATATGATGCCCATTACAATGCACATACTGATTATGAAGCGTTATTTCCTAAAGCATCCCTCCTTTATACATTAAGACTTTGTATAAAAATGTCATGGTAGGTGAAACATGGACATCGGAATGAAAAGAGTTACAAATTGCTTCTCTATACATTTGTCCTTTGGGTGATTATAATCAGGGCCCCGTGTTTTCTGCAATTCTATGGTTGCAGCATTCACAAAAGATGGTCCTGCCACAGAAACAAGCCTCTGCCCAGAAACAGCATTTTTGGTGCAATAAAAATCACCGCCACCACTGAAAACCTCAACTAAATTGCTAAAATGATTGTGAGCAAGCTTAAAATGGCATTAATGTGAGTTGTTGGCAGCTCCTTATATATCCATGCCCCATGGGTTGCAATAGTGAGTGGGGCCACCCCATTTCCAATCTACTGGCACACAGCCCTGAAGCTTATGACCACAGCCTTCTACAAACACTGAGGAAACTTAGAAAGTCTATTTCATGAGAAAGAATGGCAGTTCTACTTGGCAATTGCAGAACCGTGGAATGAAAATGTATTGCAGACACAAAATGGAAAAAAATGATAAAGAGCAAGTGGGCTTAAAACATTGATGGTGTGATAGTGGGGTGCTACAAAAACGTTTTAATAATAAAATATTTATAAACGTTTCCTAGTATTGGGATTATTTTCCTACAACACGAGTAGCTGTATATGGTGTGGTATGTTGTAAAGAATCAAAAATGGGAGGCCTTATCTACCTTTGTCTAAGGTAAAATGGTCTAGCTTCTCTCTAGCCTCAAAGTAAATCCTTACAGAGTGGGAGAGAAGATGTGGAAGCCAAGTGGCATTGTCACAAATGACACCAAAACTGATGAACTGTGTGAGCAGGAAGAAGCATCTAGAGCAGCGTTACAGCACAAACCATCATCACCAGGTTTCAAGCACATAGGTGGGAGGGAGCCATTGGTGCAGCACTGTTTTGCAGCCAGGCAATACTGCAAACAACTGGGCAGGCAGGGAAGAAATTCTCAAGAGCATAGCGATTTAAACCAGCCCTGGGCAGGTGAGAGGAGCCATGGGACAATAAAACAGACTGCATTAAAAATAAATAACCCTTCAGTTCTTCCATGCCCTACAACCAATCAAAATCATGATGCCAGAATTGCTTTGCATTTTATTTTTATTTATTTATTTAGTTTTTGTTGACCAGGCAAGTGCACTAGACAAATCCTGCCTATTTTCAAGCACAATCTGGGGAGGGATACAGATGAATGCCAACTGACCTTGAACCAGATTAAGTTGTTGAGTGGTATTTTTAGTGAATGAGAGAAATGTGGCCAGGACACCAGGAAATGTCCCTACTCTTTTGATAAGTGCCATGGGATCTTTAACATCCACCTGAACTACCACCAATCCAGGCAGATGGGACCTTGGTTTAACTCCTCATTCGAAAGATGGCACCTCAGAAGTGCAGCACCCTCTCATGCTGCACTACAGTGTCAGTACTGGGATATTAACCTAAGTGCCAGATGTGGGAACTGAACCCACAGCCCTCTGATCTCCCGACCTCAGAGGAAAGTGTGCTACCTACTGAGCCACTGACACTGACAAAGGCATTACCTTGCCTGTGCATCTGCCAAACTGCCCCAGGCTACCTTTTTCTGAGCATTCTTTTGGGTAAATAGATTTTATTTTGGGGCTCATTTAAGTTGCCAGAGAATGTAAAGCCCATCACATAAATTCTGCCGAATCACCAGAGAATAGCTCATAGTCTGACTGCAACAAGAATGCTGCAGAATGTAGGTCCTGCCACAGAATGTAGGTCCAGTTTGCCACAGTGAATACAGGGCCCTGATTATAATACTTTCTTTGGGAATATTCAGATTCCATTATGCAGTTCCGGTGGGGAGGGGTTATAAACTGAACTCAGTGGATGGAACTGTACTTTCATCATGATGGATTGTATGCCCCTTATCTTCCATGTAGCTTCCTTCAGCCCTAGCTACAACCTTGTTTGTAAAACACAGAAACATAAATTTGTCAGCAAAATAGTACTGCTGGACAACCCAGTCTCTCAGATACTCCTTGTCTATTCTACCTCAGCAGATCCTATCTAGTTCCTGGTGACCCTCTCCCCTCCCTGCCTTCTATCTAGTATGCCATTATGTCTGTCACATGTTTGCTAGAAGCCCCCACGATTCCAGCCTCAGTCACTTCAACCTAACAGTTTATTTCAGACATCTGCCATCCTGTCAGTGAAGAAATTTTTCCTCACATCACTCTTGAATTTCTACACCTCAACTTTATTGCATGTCTCCTGGTCCTGATGCTTGCTTTCATTTGAAAGAGATTCCACCTGCATCCTCTTCATCCCTTTGAAGTACTTTTAGGTCTCGGTCATGTCCCATCTCTCTCTCTCTCCTCTAACCTTTCTTGAGGTGTACATGTTGAGATCCTTCGGCTTCCTTATAGGGCTTATCATGCACATCATGAACCATTTTAGTTGTCCTCATCTGGAATACCTCCTCATTGTCTATGTCCCTTCTGAGGTGTGGTTTTACAACTGTACAAGGTATTCTAGGTTGAGGCAATACAGTGACAAACCACCTCCGTTCTCTTCCTAGAGATACTCCTCTCTATACAGCCCAGCATTCTACTAGCCCTACTTATAGTACTGCCTTGTCACACTGCCCTGCCACCTTAAGGTCCTCAGATATGATAACTCAAGGTCCTTTTTCTGACAAGTGACTGTCAGTACCCTCCCCATCCTATACCCAGTGCCTGGATTCCTATGCTCTGGCTGCATGATTCTGCACTTTTGACAATGAGCCTCAACTGTCTTGTTTTTGACACTCTTTGAGCTTCACAATGTCCCTGTATATTTTCCTCCCCTCCTGAGTGTTCACCCTACTGCAGATTTTGGTGTGATCTGCAAAAGGTATACCTTCCCTTTCAGTTCTTCTGCAATGTCCTCTGTGAAGCACTGAATAGGACTGGTCCCATTACCAAGCTATGTGGTACTCTGCTGGTCATTCCCCATCTTCAGAATGAGTGCTGTTTATTACCTCCCTCTGTCTCCTATCTGTTGATCAGTTTCTAACTCAAATCGCAACTGTGAATCCCAGTCCTAGGCTGGTCAACTTCCTAATCAGCCACCTGTATGGCATAGTGCTGAAGGCCTTGCAAAAGTCCTGCTAGGCCATATTCATTTCCTTTCCTTATCTATTGTTGGGTCACACGGTCAAAGAAGTTTAGCAAGCCTAGCAAGATGGATAGCTTTACCACTAATGCTGTGGACTAGAAAAACATTAAAAGAATGAACGTACTATCAGGTATCCTATACCCACAGAGTATGACCGATTTATTTTGCCTAAAAATTGCTTAACACCTTATGGTCCACTCTATCAGAATTTCTAAGGACAGAAAACTGTGCAGAAGGGCATATGCTAAACTAACTCCTGCCAAGATTGAGGGAGGGCTACAACTGCAAGAATTCTTCCTGTACAATCTGGATTGTCCTGCCTGCCACTTCCTCTGTTGGAAAATAGACATCTCCAACTGACAAGGATCAGAAATTGATGCCAGAACATAGAGCAATAAAGAAAAATTTGGCAAAGAAGCACAGCATTGATATTAAGCTGATGACCAGCTGAAGGCTCACCACACTCCTGCAGAGCTCAGAAATAACTACTTTAGTGCGTCACTGAGGGTTTTCAAGGCAACTCATACTCTCAGGGTACCAACCCAGTGTTTTACCTCAACCAGCCTCTTTGCCACAACCCCAATTTCACCATTGAGTTGGGGAATGGTGGAGTCACTCTGTTTTACCTGCTTTATCTGGCCCAGCCTGACCAAACTGACTTTGGTGATAAAGAAAACATACTCATACCCTTTGCTACCTTTAGGGCATGTAATAATTTAGAGGCACAGCATATCTTTCAAATGTATGTAGTTACAACATATGATCTTAGTCAGTTAGGCCCTTGCCCTTGCCCTGTAGTAAAAAGAATATATGGAATGACCTCAGCTTGGAGGTGAATCAGAGGCATACAGTGTCAGCATTATAAAGAAAACTTAGTGATATTAGCACTGGTTCTATGAGCCTCTTGCTAAAATACTGGAACCCAGAGTTGAGACTCCAGAAAACTTAGAGAAGCTACTGCATGGCTGCATTTATGTAAATACCAAAAATGTGAGTTTTGTCACACACGCACACAAACCTCTTCCTACAAGAGGCTTTGAGATGGGTGGAACACTGTCTGTCCAATGCAGAGTGGTCTGCAATGGGTGAAAGAGTGCCAGACCAATCATCAGCAAGGCTAATGCTTACAGCAATTTTGCCTTGGTGGGCAGAAACTTCATGGAGATCAAAAGAAATATTGAAACAATAATATGGCAGCTTTTTCCTTTGCTCTATAGGACACTGCTCAGCAATGATCGTATCGTAATCGACTGAAGTCAGTTTCAATTTCGGTGGTGATGCTGCCAGAAGTATGGCCATCGACAGTCTTCTGGCTTCAGCTACAACAAAGGCACCCCAACTTCTGACCATTGTCCTTGGTGTATTGTGGTGCCCCCTATCCTCTGATTGCCAGCTGTCCTTCATCCTCCACCCCACCCAGCAGCTCATTGTTTGTTTTATGCTGCCAACATCAGGGTGTCCAATCCCATGTCAGCTTTATAAGCTCCACTAGTAGTGTGGAACACTTGGGAGCCCACCCCAGTGTCCCAAACTATTTATTTTAAGTATTTATCCTGTAAAAAGAAAACAGTCCTCTGATGTCTTTTTCTGCTCGTTTATCTGAAAAGCATAAAATGGTCCCTCATCCTCGCTGCCATCCCCTACCCCATTCTGACCGTCCCTGAGAACCCAACACCTCACTCCTCTTACCCTATACTTATCAGCGTAGGTTGTAAGATATGATCTTCTGTGGATTGAGACATGTTTGCACTCTTCAGAGCTGAACCACAAACTGAGGAATTAAGGTAGGTCCCAGTATAATGTATGTCAAAGGCATTTTAAACTTATATTGATATCTCTAGCATTTGTTTGATTTTTTTCACCAAATTTTCAACATGGCATTTTGGGACACCACCTTATGAACACTGCGACTGTGATTCCATTAATCAGGCCCAGAAGGTGATTTTCTGGTCACTGTACAAAATGTCCTTTTGGGACTGAATATCAAAATTTCACCACAAGTGTTTAAGTAGGGTCCCAAAGGCCATATTAATGTATGTAAAATTCAAAAAATAGCCATTTCATGTGTTTGTTTAAATTTTTCATGAGGCATATAACTTTGGCAATTTTCAATATTTTGACTCAAAATTTTCAACATAGGCATTTTTCACACCAAGTCCAAGTTCAAGTTCAAGTTCAAGTTCAAGTTTATTGCAGGAAAACTCCATTGAGCAAGCTCATTCACAAGGAGGTCCTGAGACATGTACACTTATAACGAAAATACATAAATAAGTAATTGATAAACAATAATATACATGAATGCATGTGATCATATAATACAAGCAGATATTACATACAAGGACACCACATCGGATGACAATAGGTGGTAAGCAAACAAGTGGCACAAAGAGATGAACATTTCTAGATAGTATACTAATGATTGAAGACATGTTAACTGGTATTTGCAATACATACATTTTAGCGAATTGATCAACAACAGAAAATATAGGGTATGGGAGGTATTCATGGCTTAGTAGGGTGGCGGAGTAGTATATATAAGACGGAGCCAGGAGTAGGAAGGGAAGGAAAGCAGGAATGGGATTGCTGCAGCAAAGGTAGAGACATAAGTCAGGAGCAGGAGAATGAAATAGTGTCTTGGATTAAATGATAGTGCGACAATAAGTAGTTAACATACACAAGGCAATTAAGATCTTACACGAAATGAGCATAGCACACATAGGAATAAGAAGGGCTTAATGACAGTTGCAGATATCTTTTATCTTGGCTGAGCTTAGCACTTTATAGAAGTTAATTGAAACTGCGCTAGTTAGTTTCAGCACGGTTTAGTAATTGGTTCCAAATAGATGGAAGGGCATGCGCAATAGCACGTTTACCAAAGGAGGTCCGTGTCCTAGGTATGTCAAGCAGAATGTAATCAGATTTCTTAAAGAGTATGCACCTATACGAAATACTAATGAGAGATGAAAGATAGTCGGTAGTTCGCAGGAGCAGCTTAAGGGTCCATAGACCAGTGTGGAGCAGGCGTCTAGTAGTGAGAGATGTCCATCCAACAGCTGCATATAGGTCACAGTGGTGCGAATAGTGCAGGGAGTTAGTAATGAACCGTAAAACACGGTGATAAAGGATGTCCAATTTACTTAGGTTTGTGAGAGTAGTAGAGGAGTAGATTACATCACCATAGTCAAGAAGGGGAGAAAAGTGGCCTGGACAAGCTTAAATTGAGTTTCAAGGGAAGAGGGCCTATTTCTAAAGAAGAAACCTAATCTGGCTTTAAGCCTTCTAGAGACGTCCTCGATATGGTCATTGAAGGAGAGTTTGTTGTCGATCCAGATGCCCAGATATTTGAATTTGGTGACGACTTCCAGTGGTTCATTTAACGTGGTAGCAATAAAGTCTTTGGGCAGGGTATTGGAGGCACCTATGGCAGCACTATGAGAGAATATCATAGCTTTGGTCTTATTTGCATTAAGCAGGAGCTTTGCCTTTATTAAATTATGTTCAAGTTGGGCAGAAGTCCGCTTGAAGCACCTTCTTAACCGGATAGCGTTGAGCCAAAGTATACAGCACAGTGTCATCTGCGAAGAAATGCAGATTGGATGCGGATATATTGGAACCAAGATCATTGACGTATAATGAAAACAAGACAGTACAGCTGTCATTTTCACATCCTCTCCAACATGTGTTTTTGTATCTGTGGCATGCAATGGCATTTTGGCACAGAACTGAAACTTTTCACCTACAAGATTTATGAGGTGGGGACACAAGAAGCCGTGTTGAAAATTGTGGGTCAAAATATATAAAATGCCAAAGTTATGACCATTTGTTGCAATTTCATTAAGCCAGCTCGTAACTTCAGAAATGTTAAAAATTTTAGCCCATAATTTCAACATATCCTTTGTAAAAGCAAAAGGGCTTTGTGAAAGTGACCTAGGGATGACCCAGGAAACTACAGCCTGTTAGTCTCACCTCCAAAGTGAGTAAACTTATGGAAGTGATCCTGAAGGAGAGATTGGTGGCTTTTCTAGAGGTCTACAGGACAAATATCAGCATAGATTCATCTTGGGGAGCTCTTGTCAGACCAATTTAATAGAGTGCTATGACTGGGTAACAAGAGAGCTGGATAGGGCCATGCAGTGGATGTTCTGCATTTGGACTTCAGCAAGGTCTTTGATTCAGTGCCTCATGGGTGGTTGGAGGGCAAAACTGAGATCCACATGGGCAGGGATGAAGATGGTTAATTGGATTGTGAACTGGCTGAAGGAAGGCAGCAACAGGTGATGGTAGTGGGGAACTCTCAATCCCTAGGCCTGAGGGGTGCCACTGGACACTGTGTTGGGTCTGGTTTTGTTTGGGCTGTTCATATCGGATATCTCACATGGTGTTAGGAGCATAATCAGTCTGTTTGCAGATGATACCAATATAGGAGTGGTAGTGGATGACGTTGAAGGGTAGAAAGAGCTACAGGGGACCTAAACATCCTGGAAGAGTGGTTGGCAAAGAGGCAACTGGGCTTCAATGCAAGAAGTGTAAAGTTATCCACTTCGGGGTGAAGAACACAAGAAGGAATACTGGTTGGGTGGGGTGAGACTCGGGTTACCATGGAAGAAAGGACCTGAGGGTGATGATGACTAAGAGCATAAACAACTCTGCTTAGTGCAGAAAGGCTGCGGCCAAGGCTAACAAGATGTTGGGGTGTATTGCAAGGGAATCTCATTCAGTCATAAGGATGTGATCCTACACCTCTATAGGTCTTTAGTTAGGCCACACTTGGAGTACTGCGTGCAGTACTGGCGGTTTATCTGAAGAAGGATATCAGGCTGCTTGAGGGGTGCAGTGTAGGGTGACAAAATGATAATAATAATAATAATTTTATTTATAGGCGCCTTTCAATTGCCAAGGTGCCGTACATAAATAACAATAACAATAAAAATCATTAAAATATACAGCTGGATCAAAACAATTATTTCAATCAATATTCTAAAAATGCAGTTTCCACAAAAAGTCTTCAAACCTCTTGAAGCCCTTCACAGAAGTGCAGTCCATGACCAATGGGGTAGAGAGTTCCAAAGGGTGGGGCCAGATCATAAAAGCCCAAGCACCCAACGATTTCAAATTCACCCTTGGAACCTCTAGCAACCCCTCATCAGCCAAGCAGAGTGATCGATTAGGGCGATAAGAACCAGAAGTTCTTTCAGATAGACTGAGGCCCAGATCGTAGAGCTTTGAAAGTCAGCAATCCGACTTTAAAGGTGATACACCACCAAATTGACAGCCAGTGCAGTTCGCACAGCACCGAGATGTAGTGACAGGATCTACTAGAACCTGTCAAAGCCAGGCTGCAGCATTCTGCACTAGCTGCAGGCAATGGATTTCAACCCCAGAAAGCCCTAGATAAAGGGACTTGCAGTAATCAAAGTGCGAAGACACGAAGGCATGAACTTAGGTTGGCAGGTCGGCAGGACGGAACAAGATGCCGAATCCTGGTGATGTTCCTAAGATGATAAAGGAAGTCTTGATGACTGCTGACACCTGCGAATGCAGTGTCAGCCCATCGTCAAGAACTACACCCAGGTTCCGCACCCATTCAGAGGTCTGGAAGAAATGCCTCCAAGAAAATTTCTGGAAGACGCACCAGCACCTGACCCCCTATCTGTTGACCCAGGACCACAACCAGTACCTCAGTCTTATCAGAGTTCAACCTCAGCCAGCTAGAATTCATCCATTCCTGGATTTCTTTTGGACAGCTATTAAAGACAGAGAGCTCCCTCCTGGTCGGGGCAAAGAAAGGTAGAGCTGGGTATCATCTGCATAACAGTGAAACCTCAGCCCATACCTCCTTACAATGTCTCCGATGGTATCATATACACCGCAAATAACATGGGTGACAATACTGAACCCTGAGGCACCCCACAGGACAAAGCCATTGAATCCGAGGAAAAACCCTGGACACAACTCTGTGATCTCCCAGTGAGGAATGATGTGAACCATATTAAGACGGGTTCCAGATATTCCACAAATCAGCCTCAGGTGCTCTATTAACACCATGTGATCTACGGTGCCAAAAGCTGAAGAAAGGTCGAGGAGAACCAAAATGGAATAACTCTTCTGATCTCTAGCCATCAAGAGATCATTGAGCACCCAACCCAGTGCTGTCTCGGTACTGTGTCTTTACGAAAACTGAACTGGAGGGTTCATAGACATCATGGATGGTCAAATGGTCTTCCAGTTGTGCAGCCACTACTTTCTTGGTCACCTTCCCAAAGAGAAGGTTAGAGGTGGGTCTGTAGTTTTCGAGAAAGTCAGGGTCCACGGTAGCTTTGTTCAGGAGGGGTGTCACCAGTGCCTCTTTCAGGAAGCTGGGAACTCACCAGATTCCAGGAGCACCTGACTATCTGCATTAAGGTCTGGACCAATGATGTCAATACAACCCAAATTTAGGGAGGTTGGTCCAGGGTCCATACTACAGCATGTAGGGTGCACATGCTGGACGATCTTCATGACATCAATGAACTCCAGTTGACCAAAGGAACTCCACAAGAAAACCGAGGCACCGTGATCTCACACCAGTTCACGGCAACCCCCTAGAGTATTATGGCAGTAGTTTGGCCTAATGTGACCACCTTATTTACTGAAGAATTGAGCAAGCTCATCGCACTCCAATTACGAAAAGACTTTCTGAACTTGCAGACAGGCTGGGTTGCACAGTCTGTCCACAGTTCAAAAACAGCTGAGCTAGTCGATTCTGAGCAACCACAATCTCCTGGACAGGAACTCTGCCTTCTTACGGGTGATTGCAGATTGATATACCAAATAGTGATCCATCAATCTAAGGTGGTCGGCATCAAGGACGGACTTTCACTAGCAACGTTCTAACCTTTGCCCTTGTCTCGCATCTCCCTCAACATCCCATAGGACCTTGTGTTTCCACAGCTACATATTGTACACATACACATCTATGGAGGGATGAGAGTGCAGGGAAGCATCATGTTTGTTTAAAGCTGCTCCTGTGGCAACACAGAGTTCTCTCTGTGCTTCTGGACCCAAAGCACCTAATCAGGGTCCAGAGGCATGTGAGGGGACCTGGGATTACAAAATTTGTTTTTCAAAACACTAAAAGTGCATGTAAATAAGCCAGCAGCCAAGGCTGCTGAGAACTGTAGTCTGCCCACCAGTACAATAGCAATACCAAAGGTGAACATTTGGCATTGACAAATGCATGTCTTACATTGGCACACTATAAGTTATTGAACAATATGTACTTCACCCCAATGGGGCTGTTCAAAATGCAAAAATTGGAATCAGACACATGCTGAAAATGCAAGACAGAGAGGAACATGTAAGAATATAATATGTGATTTCCTAGCAGCAGCCTCACTGTGGGTAAAGATTAGGGACGGGCTGCCCACTGCTTGGCTTACAAGATGCATTTGGTCATAGAAACATAGAAACTTGACAATAGCAGCAGAAAAGACTGAGGTCCACCCAGTCTACCCAATTTCCTTATTTAGCCCTGGGGCCTACTGTTCTTCCAGGGTCCTAGCCCTTCCACCACATTCTCCCCGATTTTGACACCTGACAACCATTATACCTACATCCTTCATTTTGTCTCAACCATGATTAAAATCACTAATGGTTTTGCACCCATCACCTCAGCTGACAGCCTGTTTCATTGCTCCACCACCATTTCTGTAAAATAGTATTTCCTCATGTGCCTCCTGAACCGTCCTGTTGTTAGGTTCCACTCATGACAAGACTATGTGCTGGTATTCAAGTTAAATAGCTTCCTGCAGTTCACCCTGTTAATTCTTTTAGAAATCTGAAGGTCTTTATCATATCTTTCCTTTCCTTCTGATCTCCAGTAAGTACAAGTCCAGTGCCTGGACATGCTCCTCATAGGATATTCCCTTTGGCCCTGAATCATTTTTGTTACACTGTACTGCACTGTCTCATGCCTATCCCTGTCCTTCATTCAGTGAGGATCCCAGAACTGGGTGTTCTCAGGGTCATGTATGGAATGAGCTTTGACCTTGTGTACATAGAGTTTGTGTGCAAACCTCTGTGCCAGTGAATGCATGTATAGTACCAGTTTCTTATGCTTCACTGGGCTGCCAGCAGAGGAGAGGAAGGAGTTCTTCTACCAGAAGGAATAAATTCTGTAAGAGAACAACAAACCCAGTTAGAATCTGTGAAGATGATAGTATCCTCAGTCCCATGCTAGATGAACCTGAGGGCACAGGCCACCGCTGCCATCTCGGCATATTGTGATGATGCTACACTGCAATGCTTAGAAATATTAACAGTGTTACCATAAGGAAAAATCACTAAAATCCTGCAATTTGTTCTCACTGATAATAGGAAGCTGAGCAATCTGTAAGATATGGCACACTGAGGGTGTTCTCAAGTAGTTGTGGCATAGCAGGAGGAAAGGACCTGGATCTGGAAGATCAGGTGGCTGCAGTGTACAGTCATAGGGTTCTCCTTGGAAAAAAGCCATACACCAGCATGGACAGCATTTTGGTAGGGTGGACCTGCATGTCTCTATCCTGGAGAAGAAGTGACCAGTGTGTTAGCTTGGTATTAGAGACTGACCCATCCTTCACTATGTCTGATAGCAGAAAGTTAGTTGGAGTGTTGTTTGTGTTAATGATAAGGGAGAGTACCCAATGATATACAGGAAGTGTTTGACAGCCCAGTAGGTGGCCAGAAGGTTCTTTTCACAAAGGTTGTACTTCTGTTCCACTGGGCTCAAGAGGTGTGATGCATATGCAATGGGTCTCCAGAGTGCCATGAATCTTCTGGGCCAGCACTGCTGACATAACTATGTTAGAAGAGACACACTCAGATGGAATGGCAAGGCTGGATTAGGGCTGACCAGAGCTGGAGCTGAGGCCAAGGCCTGTTTCAGTGACGTCACAGCATGGGCATGAATGCCCCATTTCCAGGGGATGTCCTTTTTCTTTAATTCATACAAAGAAGCAGCCTTCTGAGCAAAATCACAAATAAAATCTCTGGAATAGTTTACCATGCCTAGAAATCTCCTAAGAGTGGCCACACTGGTGGGCAATGGCAAGTCTTGCAATCCTGTATCTTCTTCTTTCAGGCAGGGAAGTTAGTGAAATTAAACACCAAGATACAGCAGTCGATAGGAGATGGGGAAATGGAGAAAAAGATAAAGGCAGTAAGAACAGGGATGGGGAAAAGAAATAAAGCCATAAAAAAATGGAGGTAATGAGTACCAATGCCCATAGTCTAGGTAAAAGCTCCTCGAAATGGTGGCCTCATGGAAGAGGGATGCCTGGATATCGTGTCAGTCACAGAAACATGGTACACAGAGAACCATGATTGGGATGTAAACATACCAGGGCACACAATCTACAGGAGGGACAGGGAGGGAAGAAGAGGAGGAGGAGGAGCTCTAGGTAAAGGAAGGGATCAAAGCAACAGAACTAAAGGGTAAACAGGAGGAGAGGAGGCACTGTGGGTTACCCTGGAGTCTGAAATGGCTCACATCGGCACAGGAGTTGTAGCTAGACCCCTGTCTTAGGGGAGGAAATAGACAAGGAAATGCTAGAAGGCATCCTTGCAATGGCAGAGAAAGGGAGGTATTGCTGATGGGGACTTGAAAATGCCAGATGTTAACTGGAGCACCTTTGCTGCAGCCACATCCAAGAGCAGGGCCATTCATGATGCCTAAAGGGGCATGCCTCAGACAACTAGTTTTGGAACCCACTCAGGAGGGACCAATCTTAGCCTGGTACTATCAAATGGGGATGGAGAAAGGATTTTCGATATTGAAGTGGGTAGCCATCTGGGAACAAGTGACCACCAAACAGTGTGGTTCATGATAAACTTAGCTGTAGAGTCAAGCTACACAAAAGTGAAGGTACTGCACTTCAGGAGGGCTGATTTTGTCAAATGGGAGAGTGCCTCAGAAAAGCACTAGCAAAGAGGCAAGAAGGTGTGGTGGAGCAACAATGGGCAAACATTAAAACCACCATCACTGAGGCAACAAGCCTTCGTGTGAAGCAAATAAACAAATCAAAATGAACAAAAAACCTCTATGGTCCTCAAAGAAGTAGTGGGGAAAGTAAGGGAGAAAGAGGTAGCATTCAGTAAGTATAAGGAAACACAGAAGGAGCAAGACAGAAACTGTACCAGTTAAAGCAGATGGAAGCGGAAGGCAGTCAGACTAGCAAATGCCCAAACCAAAGAAAAGATAGCCAATTCAGTTAAGAAGGGTGATAAAACCTTTTATAGGTACATTAGGGAGCAAAAGAAAGACTAAGGCAGGGATACTGAGGCTGAATAAAGAGGAAGGTGGTTGGGCAGATAGTGACAGTGAAAAAGCAGGGATACTGAAAGAATATTTCTGTTCAGTATTCACAGTGGAAAAACAGGGGAGATAAACTAATCCAGTCAATAGAAGCACTCTGGATAGGGAGATTGATATTAGTCCTTTCACAGAAGAAAGGGTTCTGAAAGAACTCTTAAAACTGAAGGTGGATAAAGCAATGGGGCCTGATGGGATTCACCTAGAATTCTCAAAAGAACTAAGGAAGAACTAGTGACACCATTGACTACACTTTTAATAAATCATGGAGGATGGTGTGGTACCTGAGGACTGGAGGAGGGTGGATGTGATTCCCTTCACAAAAGTGGGAGCAAGACAGAGATAGGAAACTACATATCTGTCAGTTTGACCTCAGTGGTAGGAAAATGATGGAATCACTTCTGAAGGAAATAATTGTTGAGTATCTAGAGGCCAGTGGGGCTCAGGACCCAAGGCAGCATTCACAGCAGGAAGGTCATGTCAGACAAATCTAATTGATTTCTTTGACTGGGTGACCAAAGTAGTAGAACAGGGAGGGGCTGTGGACATGGCCTACCTAGACTTTAGCAAGGCATTTGACACAGTCCCACAAAAGATTAATAAACAAATTAACCAGCCTGGGAATGGGTCCCAGAGTGGTAGCCTGGGTAAAACACTGGCTGGACAACAGGACACAGTGGATAATAGTAAATGGAGTCCACAGTGAAGAAAGGAGGGTTACTAGTGGGGTACCTCAGGGTTCAGTACTGGGGCCGGTCCTTTTAATGTCTTTATAAGTGACATTACAGAGGGACTAGAAGGAAAGTATGTCTTTTGCAGATGACACAAAGAAGTGCAACAGGATTGATATGCAAGGTGGGGTTGAAAGGATGAAAAGGACTTGGCAAGGTTAGAGGAATGGTCAAATCTATGGCAGCTTAGATTCAACACAAAGAAATGCAAAATAATGCACCTGAAACAAAAACTCAGGGAAGAGCACACAATGGGGGTGAGATACTAACAACAACAAAAATAGAAAGGGTCCTGGGGTAGTCATATCCATGACCTAAAGGTGGGCCAACAATATGAGAAGGCAGTAAGGAGGGCTGGGGGGATATTGGGATGCATAGGAGAGGTATCACAAGTAGAAAACAGGAAGTTGCTGGCCCTCTGTACAGACAGTTGGTAAGACCACATCTGGAGTACTGTGTACAGTTCTGGAGACCCCATCTCCACAAAGACATAGACAGGGTGGAGGCTGTCCAGAGGAGGGCACTAAAATGGTGCAGGGTCTGCACCAGAAGACATATGAACAAAGACTAAAGGAGCTTAAGATGTATAGCCTCAAGGAAAGGAGGAGGGGGGACATGATAGAAACTTTTAAACACCTCAAGGGAATCAACAAAGTCCATGAGGGTAGCATCTTTCAGAAAAAGAGATGTGCAAGAACAAGGGGCACAATTTGAAGATAGAAGGGGACGGCTCAGAGGTAATGTGAGAAATTATTTCTTCACAGACAGGGTTGTAGATGCATGGAACAGCCTTCCTGAGGAGGTCATAGAGTCAAAAACAGTGGGGAATTCAAGAATTCATGGGACAGACATAAAGGCAGTTCTAGTGGGGTTAGGAGGAAGTAGGCTGTTGGTTAACTAGGATCTGCAGCTTTTTTTAGTCATTTTGGTAACTGGGTAAGGCCCACTAGGCACAAATGTCTGTTTTCAGGGTGATCTGGGAGCACTGGGCGGTTAGAGACTAGCTCAGAGTCAAATAGTATGCAAGTGGAGGTTATGAGAATCAAACTCAGGTCTGGTCTGCTGGATGTACCAAGCTTGTTCACACCTCATTCCTCTAACCTCTAGGCTATACTGCCAGCCCAATCTGTTAGGTAGGGAAATGGACAGACTAGGTGGGCCATACAGTCCTTATCTGCCGTCAAATTCTATGTTTCTATGTTTCCAGGTCCTTGGCCTTGATCAGTTATTCTCAGGCCCAGAAAAGTACCTCTTTCTGATATAGTTGTGCTTTTGCTGGGTTACATTTGAGGCCTGCTCTCTGGATGAGGTCAGTAGTTCATCCAAGAGATCAAGTGTTGTTCCTGTGTGACTGTTGCCAACAACAGACAGGTCATCCACATACTGCAAGAGACACTGTGGGTGAGAAACCCTCAAGGGCATCCATCAGGTGTAAATGGAACAAGGAAGGGCTGTTATGGAATCCCTGTGGTAAGCAGGTCCGTGTGTACTGTCTACCCTCAAATGTGAAAGCAAACTTATACTGACTCCTGGGGCCAATGGTAATGACTAGAAACCATTGGAGATGTCCAGGGCACTGAACCATTTTTGGTCAGGGTTCAAAAGTATCAGCACATCAGGTGCTGATGCCACAGTTGGAGCACAACTGGGAGTGACCTGATTCAGTCTCCTTTAGTCAACAGTAAGTCTCCAGGCACCTGTGGGTTTCTTCACAGACCACACTGTGGAATTGGCAGTAGAAACACATATCCTGATTACACCTTGTTCACCTTGGTCTGCCCGCCTGCCTGTTTCGCTCTGATTGGAGCACCTTTCCCATAGACTTATACAGACTTCTCTGCTCTAATCTCGACTTCTGAGATCTAGCTCTTACTTGAATTTTGTACCTAAAAATCTGAAACTGTATGTAAAGTTGGATTTAGTTAAAGTACAAGTTATTACTGTGGCCTGACTAGCTTAGCCTATTACCATATTGTAAACTTATGCAGTGTATGGTTAGCGAGTTCAGTAGTGCTTCCTACAGGGCAAGCTCTCGCTCTGTCCTCTGAACTCCTCTGCTTGTATTTTATTGTGTATACTTTTGCCCTGTCCTCTAAAACCCACTGTTTTTCTCATCTTTTTTCAACTCTAGCATCGATCTGCTCACTCCCCATAAACTACTGCAATTTGCTGTACTCCAGCTGGCTGCGCCTCTCTTACAGACAGTACACCCTCCCTTCTAGCTTCCTCTCCCAACTCTCTAGCCATCTTCTTTGTCCTGCCTGCCAAGCTCCTCTAATCATTTCTTTTGTCCTTTGCCATCACCTCGACCCCTGCTGATGAACTGCCGCCAGCTTTCCTGCTTTCCCGCACTGTATCACTGTCTGTCCCTATAAATAATTGACCCAGCTCTTTTTGTCCTTAGATTTCACGCCTGAAGGCGTGCGCGAAAAGCGCCAGCAACAGCTGCCTATGGCTACGCCGCCCACCGACTCCCTCCAGCAGCCCTCATTGCTGTAAGGGTATCGGGCATGGATTGCCGCACAGGTAGTACCCGCTAAAACCTTGTCTGAGAGCCAGCCGCCTGGGTGCCCTTGATTAGTGCGGGCGCTGCCCTAAGGGGATCGTGATGCGTCTGCCGCCTGCCTGCTTCGCTCTGATTGGAGCCGCCTTCCCATAGACTTATACAGACTTCCCTGCTCTAATCTTGACTTCTGAACTCTAGCTCTTACTTGAATTTTTCTCCCGCCCCACCACCCCTCCCAGGCCTCCTTTAAATACACTTATGCTCCACCTTTTCTAACTCTTTGCAGTTCATTGGCCTAGTATTGTTGCTGCCAATCTATGATTGGTAGCTGAGTGTGACCAATAAAGCTGCCCCAGTGCAAATATTTTCTGAACTTTAGCCATTAAAACTGATCTGCTTCTGCTTTTCTTGTTCCCCTTTCTGTTGTATATCTTACTTTGGGTTTTAAGTGTGATCCTAGGTGGGCTAACTATTTGCCCAGGAAAACCCTGCCCAATAATAATTGTAAGATCACCCATCCTGGCACTATGGCTTTCCTTACTGTGCTATTTGTATTCCTAATGTACAGAGTATCTAACAATACAGTTCAACCCAAACTACCTTTATGCAAACCAGTGCTCCAATATACATTATTAGTACCTCATGTCATAACGGGCTGCTGTGCAGCTGCCACTTCATCCTCCTCCTCCCCTCTAGCATATTCTCCTGGTTTACCACCTTCCCCTACTGCTACCCTCGCCTATGTCTATTCAAGCACTCACGTTGATCACGTTAAACTGTCACTACAGTGGTGCTACCTATGCTGTGCATTATGGGCATTCTAGAAAAATAAAAAGCAGTCTCCATCCTTATAAGATCTTTAAAGAAAATCATATTACTGCTTCTCCTCTGCTCAGGTAATGTGGAGCTAAACCTTGACCCCCACAACTTACCTCACCTATTGATTTTGCTAAGCCACAGGTCTCAAGATGATGATGGTTAACATTCTAAGCCTGCCCAAAAACTTGTACAACTTCAAGCCTGAGCTGCGCATATCAACCCTGACCTTATCATAATTACTGATTAGTGATTAAAAAGTCAAATTCTGACCAACAAATTTCACTACAGGACTACAAACTATTTAGAGCAGAGACTCTAGAGGCAGGGGTCTGGTTGTTTCGCAAATCTACTCGGTCACCAACATTAGCTGCAAATCCTTAGCTGAGGAATTTGAGATTGTCTCTCTGAACCTTCATCTCCTCTTCTGAATGCATAACTATTATAGGTGGCTATAGACCTCTGTCTGGTGGTAATGAAGTCTTTAATCTCTGAAATCCATGTTGCAGATGCAAAACTGAAACAATATTCTCAGGGGATCTAAATATGGATTGGCTAACACCTAAATCACATTGCCTCAAATCCCTTTGTGACGGAGCTAGGTCTTGGGCAACTAATCAACAAACCTACAGGAATAACGTTCTAAATACTGCCAACAGCTCCATCCTAGACGTGGTGCTAACCACCCACCACATAAAATATCTCATACAGCAGTGTTTCACAATGATATGAGTGATCATGGAGTATTGCTTGCATAAGATCTCAAATTAAGACCTGACCTCAGCCCATCTTTATAACAAAACGATCCTTTCACAAGTTCAGTGCAGTAAACTTCCTTTCTGACCTGGGCATGATCAGTTAGCAAGACCTCTACCTAGCCAAAGATGTTGATGAGGCAGCTTACAACTTCAATGACAATCTTACTAGATTGATAAATAAGCATGCCCTTTCATCAAAGTAAGTGCGGAACAACTCTAACCCCTGGTTTACCCCAGATCTTAAGGCAGCCCTCATAGCCTGAGACAAGCTCTGGGCTAAAGCTAGGCATACCAAGAAATCTTCAGATTGGTAGGCCTTTAGAACAGCCAGAAATACCTGTGTGAAAAGTATATGTTCTACTAAAGCTAACTATTATATCTCAACCCTAGAACAAGCAAAAGGTAACCCATGCAAAATATGGAGAACAATTAAATCTATTGAAGGGATGCACACGGCCCCTTCTGTCCCAACAAAATTAGTTGCAAGAGATAAGATAGTGGAAAACAAGTCCTTAATCCTTGAGGAACTTAACTCCCACTTTGCCACAGCTGGGCTAGCTTTCGATTCTTCACCTTATGCTGCTTCTGCGGTGAACCACCATTTCCCCAATGTGTAGTCCTGCACCTAGCCCTTTCCAATTCGTGAGATAACCTTCAAAGAAGTTGAAGATTCTCTCCTTAAACTAGACACTAAAAAATGCAGGGGATGATGGCTGGAACCCTTTTTCCTTAGGCTGGGATATGTCCATCTCGCTGCCCCAATTCTCCACATCTTGATCTTTCCATCACATCTACTACTGTGCCGTCTTGCTGGAAATCAGCTTATATCCTCCCTCTGTTCAAAACTGGTGACCCGTGAGATGTAAACAACTACAGGCCTATTTCCATATTGCCTATCCTTTCTAAAGTTCTTGAAAACTGATCCACAATCAGTTAAAATCTCACTTGGAAACCTTCTCTCTCATTAACCCTGCCCAATCTGGCTTCCAGGTGAACCACAGTACAATTTCTGCATTAGCAAAAGTAACCAGTGACTGGATCTCTGCTATAGATGCAAAGAAGGTAACAGGGAGCAGTCTTTTTGATCTAAGCAAAGCTTTTGATACTGTTGACCACAATCTACTAGTGACTTGCCTTGCAAATTTGGGTGCCACATACCATACTACTCAGTGGTTCTCTAGTTACTTAACTGGGAGATCCCAAAAAGTAAAAGCAGAGGGCTGTTTTTCTGCTGCCTTGCCAGTTGTTAGAGGTGTCCCCAAGGATCCATCCTAGGCCCCATTTTGTTCTCATTATGTATTAATGATCTTGATTCAAATATATCTACGTCCAATCTGCACTTTTTCATGGATGATACCCGTGCTGTATACCTCTGGCTCATCGCTTTCTGAAGTCAAGGGGTGCTTCAAGTGGACTATGCTTACGAGCATAATCTTATAAAGGCAAAGCTTCTGCTTAATGCCAAGAAGACTAAAGCGATGATATTTTCCGTAGTGCTGCCACAGGTACCCTCAATACCCTGCCCCAAGATTTCATTGTTACCTTGCTAAACGAGCCTCTGGAAGTTGTTACCAAATTCAAATACCTAGGCATCTGGATTGGCAACAAACTCTCTTTCAGTGACCATATCGAAGATGTCTCTAGAAGGCTTAAAGCCAGATTAGGTTTCTTCTTTAGAAATAGGCCCTCTTCCCCCTTGAATTTCAGAATAAGCTTGTCCAGGCTGCTTTTCTCCACCTTCTGACTATGCGATATATTTACTCCTCTACCCCGCGCAAATCTAAGTAAATTTGACAGCCTTTATCACCATGCATTACGGTTCATTACCAACTCCTTACCGTTCCACATCATTGTGACCTATATGCAGCTGTTGAATGGACATCGCTCACTACTTGATGTTTGCTCCATGCTGGTCTATGGACTCTTAAACTGCTCCTGCACAAATTACCAAGCTATCTTTCATCTCTCATTAGTATTTCACACAGTGCTTACTCACTAAGAAAATCTGACTTTATTATGCTTGACATTCCGAGGACGCGGACCTCCTTTGGTAAACGTGCTATGCACATACCCTTCCTCTATTTGGAACCATTTACAGACCATACTGAAACTAACTAGCACAGTTTCAATTAACTTCTATAAAGTGCTATGTGCAGCTAAAATAAAAGATATCAGCAACTGTCATTAAGCCTCTTTCCCCATGTGTGCCATGTGCATCCTTTGGTAAGACCATAATTGCTTGTGTATATCAACTACTTATTGTTCGCACTTCTTTTATACTAAGAAACAACCCCACCCACCAGCTCCTATCTCAGATCTACTACCTTGCTGCAGCAATCTAATTCCTGCTATCCCATCCCTCCCTACTCCTGGCTCTGTCTACATATATACTTCTCTGATCACACTATCAAACCATTCCTTCCTCCCATCCATTTTATTCTGTGATCGACCCACCTGCCAAAATGTATTTATTGCAAACACCAGTACCATGTTTCAAGTATCACTATGCTATCTATAGTCCTTCCTGTATTACCTAGTTATTACCACCTCGCGGTCAACCCATGCGGTGTCATTGAATGTTTATCCTGCTTGTATTATGTGATGCTTACATTTATGTATATATATTGTTTAATAACTGTTTTTGTATGTATGTTGTGTAAGTCTATATGTCATAGGACCTCCTTGTGAATGAGCTTGCTCAATGGAGTTTTCTGCAATAAACTTGAACCTGAACCTTGTTTGAGGAGTGATTTTATTGTTTCCCTAAGAGAAGTCAAGGCTGCTGGTGGAAAAGGGTATTGCCATTGCCTTTCACGTGCTGGGCCTGTCACTTCAATGACAGTGTGCATTCTGCCACAGTCATGCTTGTTGGTGGCAAATGCCTCCAGATGCCTTTGTAGAATGGGGAGGAGCTATGGAAAAGCTCATGGTTCTTGAACACATCTATGATGTCATAGTCTTTATTGTTTGCAGTTATTGTTTCTACCACATGTGAATCAGGAATCATGATGGTGTGGTATTGTTCCTGAATCTGTATCAGTAACATGTTGGCTAGGTCTACCACATAGCCATGTGGTGCTAGGAAGTCAATTCCAATTATACTAGGGTGATCATGCAATACCATTAGCTGGAAGGTGTGATATGCCTTCAGGTGTCCCAGTTCCACAGGTAGTGGTAGGGAATGGTATGCAGGTAACCTAGTTCTGTCTACTCCTGACATATTGATCCTCCATCCAGTGGACCAATGGGATGTCTCTGGGTGGTCATCATGTAACACAGACAGCCGCACCTGTATCCAATAGTACTGTCAGTAGGTGGCTCCAACTTCAGCCTCAGTACAGGGCCTTCCGTTTGCAACCAAGTTCAGCTTGTTTAATATGGACTGGGGCCTGTAATTGTCAATCTGTCCCACTGGAGGCATGGAGAGTTTGGGCCTTGCCCTTTGAACCACTTCACCATGCTGCACTGATGCTATATAGGAGCTGCTTCCTGGTTCAATCCTGTATGGGCCTGAGGGGCTGCACTTCCAGTGTCTCCATGGCCTATTGAGGCCTGCTCTACTGGCTGTATGGCAAGGGCCCAAGCAGGAACAGCATCCGCTACAGAGTGCACTTCCCCAGAAGTTGTCAGAATTTACAATTCTCTTCGACTATTTCCCTATATAAGGGCCTGGTCTCTGTCGTTTACCCTTGTTGTTCTTGTGGTGCTTCTTATAGGTAATTTCGGTTCCCCAACCCATGGTTGTTGCTGTTGTTGTTGTGGTTGTTAGGCCTGCTAGGGATGTTGGTTGTCTGCGGGAAGGGCTGTTTCTCTTGGGCCTGCCCTTCCACCATGTAATGCGTGTGGTCTCCGGAGCAGTTTCCACGGTGACTACTTTCTTGAAACCGGAGCCCAGATCACAGATGTAGAGTTAATAAACTCTCAGTTTTCTGAAGAATGTCAGAAAACCTCTCCGTGGTGGGATAAGTGGTTAGCTCTAACTTTTCTCTTACTGCAAGGATTATGTTCCTAAGGAACAGGGTCTTATACTCAATAAGGTCCACATCTGCAGCTTCATGTGCAAGATGCTTCCTGCTCAGTAGACCATCCAGATCCTCTGGTGGTAAGTTGCTGGATTTCTTTCACATTTTCTGTTTCACAGGGTATGCGAGCATCACTCCTACTACACCTGGGCTGTGTGCAGAAATTAGTTCAGCTACGACCTCATCAAAGGTGGTGGTGCCATCCTGGTGGATGGTATCGGGCAGTTTGCCCACAGTCCAAGATCAATGGTCTGGTGTGAGGATCTGGACCTGGTAGTCTGCAGAGAGACTAAGCATTTCATATTTAGCATGCAAATTTTCCAAGTGGCAGCTGAAGTTGGCGGACAGGCTCATCCGACCAATGCTGTCAGCTATTTGCAGAACAGAGTAGGCCATTTGTAGGGATTATTGGGATGATCAGGTGGAGGTAGGTTCCCTCGGGTGCTGTTCAGGGCTGTCTGAGCTGCGGCCTCCACTCACAGGTGGACTATGCCCTCCTGAGTACCAGTTTCATATATAAGCTGTCTTATTTGGCTTTAAAACCTGCTTATTTTTCTCTGAATGGGCACACTGTTTACCGCATTTTAATCATTCTCTCTCTATCTCCTGCCTATCTTCCACATTAATAATGGCTACCGGTGGTGCAATGTGGGACTAAGCCTGGGCATCTCCCCCCATCATGGGGGTCACCATGTTACTGGCATACATGGCGTCGTCATGACACAGTAATGTATGACATGGGTTGGATGTGAAGGGTGTCTGCCATGTTGTGGATGGTGGGTGGGGAGTCTGGGCCATAGTAGGGGTGTGACTGGGCATTGTACTGTGAGATGTCATCTGACCTCCCCTTCAGATGATGTAGTCAAGGCAGGGCTATGCCTCCCATCATCTTAACATGTCCAGCCAGTACCTCCGCTAATGGACCAGTTTCACCATCTTGGATTCACATTCAGCATGATTCACATTTACAACTTTCAGATCTACCTCATCCTGCATCTGTTTCTGTAGCACTCTATATGTGGCGCTCAATTCGTGATTGTCCCTAGTAGCCAATTCTAAGTCATTGCATGTTTGGTTTATCTCATCCTGTATCTCTCCTGCACTTCACTCAATTGCTCATTCATTCTACTTAATAAGTCATTCATTTGCAAAGCCCACCCCTTATCCTGTCTCAAACTTTCATACTTCTGTTTCAACATACAAGTTCTTGTTCACCTGCTTGTGCAGAATGATGCAAAGGGAATCCTTTTCATTTCGCAGTGTGTGGAGTTCAGATTCCAAATCCTGCTCACATCTCACATTACATTTCCTGCAACCCCATCTCCTGCTTAAGAGATGAGATTTGCAGCTCAAGGGTTGAAACCTCACTTACAGTAGGCTTCCACAGCAGCACAGAGAGCCGTGACCAACAGCCATTTACCATCTCACTTTCTGGCTGTTTGTCTCGTCTCTGAGTACTGAGTTGAAATCCCAGTACAGGGTTGTCGGATTGACTTGCGTCCCACATGAAGTCAGTCCATCCTTCATGGGAGGCAAGGAAGTTTGAGACATCAGTCTCAGTTCTGCACAGATATTTGATCGGTGGCCATTGTGTGGGAGGAGCGAAAAAATCAAACCGTGAAAAAGGCGTCGTGTTGTGTATCGATCCACAGCAGGAGCACTTTTTCACAGTCAGGACTACTGTTCACCTGTAAGCTTGCAATTCAAAACTGCTGTGGAGTGGGTCGAGTCAGCTTCGACCACACTCAGAAAGCAGCCAGACTTTGCAAGTTATTACAACGTGGTCATAGAACAGGAGAGGTGATGTGGAATGCACACCTACAGTCATAGTTGGGAAGGGAATAGTTTGAAGCAACAAGTGAAACTTTGCAAACACCAAATATTGTCTACACGACTGCCAATTGTCAGGAGGTCTAAACCTCACTCTCAGGTTCTTGGCCATAATGGGAATAGAAGGAATCAGAGACACATTGCACAAGAGTAATAAACTTGTTTATTACTACTGTTACAAAGGTCACTGCACCCTAACTGGTACCCTCAGAGATACACCGTGAGACAGCTAATGCTTAGGTATAGGTTATATTAATATTTAGGGCTAAGGCTTCTACCATATAAGAGTAGATGTCAGGATATGAATGCATATTGTTGTAATACACTTTGCTTGCTAATACATATATATTCTGCTATGTATTTTCTGTGTATTTCTTACTAGTCAGATGCCAAGACACCTGTGTCCTTGAAGTAATTATAATATGTAAGACAGCATTGCCATCTTTTGGTGATTTGTACTACTACACTGAGTTATGTAAGTCTCTGTATAAGAACTCTTTTGTTCTCAAACTGATGACTTTACAGAATTGTATAATGTTATCTTGGACCGTGGAGCCACCTCTAATTTAGCCAATAGGGCTCATCTCTGTAACTAGAAATGTTTCTGTCTTTTGGTAACCATAGTAATTATCATAGGTATATAATGTAATGCACAAGCTTTACACCTCGGAGACAGAGAGACCCCAAGAGACAACAGAGAAACCTCAAGGTGTAAGGGCAGCTTAGCACTGGCTCCCAGTTCATATTGGTAAGAACTGCTTAGGGCAACTGTGATTTATCCCTTGCTATCTAATGCAATGCGTCTGTGATTACTTGCATTCCCAATATCGTCAAGAATCTGAAAGTGAGGTTTAGACCTCTCAACACTACCAAAAAGGATAATCACAGTTGCCCTAAGCAGTTCTTACCAATGCGAACTGGGAGCCAATGCTAAGTGTTTCCTATACCTCGAGGATTCTCCTGTCTCTTGGGGTCTCTGAGGTAGAAGACATAATGTCTTACATTATATACCTATGATAATTACTATGGTTACTGCAAGATAGAAACATTTCTAGTTACAGAGATGAGCTCCTATTGATTAAATTAGAATTGGCTCCACAGTCCAAGATAACATTATACAACTTTGTAAGTCATCACTTTGTAAGACAAAGGAGTACAGTCATACATATATCAGTGTAATAGTACACATCACCAAAAGATGGCAATGCCAACTCATATATCATAATCATTACAAAGACACAGATGTCCTAACATCTTGTAGGCAAGAAATACATGTATGTATTAGAGAGTAAAGTGTGTGATTTTGTATTTTCTTAAAACTTGGCTTCCCAGCCAAATGCCCTTTGAGGTAACCCTTGCCTCAGTGTTTATGCACAGAGGTTCTTTGTCTTTAAATAGTTTTTATTTTAATGGGTTCACCACAATATATCCCAGGCACACTGCCTTAGGGGTAGCTGGTCCATTCCACTGGGGTGTCAAACAGACGAGGCATACTGATGAGTCCTGGTAGGACGAAACACGTGTCTATGTCTTCTGTTAGCACCCTTTGCAAACTGTGTGAGAGGCCTTTTGGCACCATGCAATTCTGCTTAAAGTTGGACCAGCTAAACATTCTGTAGTGATTGGCATATGCAGCCCATGATGCTTTGCATTGTGGGGGCATGTGTGATTTGTATTTTCTTGAAACTTGGCTTCCCAGCCAAATGCCCTTTGGGTAACCCTTGCCTCAGTGTTTATGCACAGAGGTTCTTTGTCTTTAAAATGTATAACAATAATATGCATACATATCCTGGCATCTACTCTTAGGCGGTAGGTTGCTTCTAGCCCTATATGTTAGTATAACATATGCCTAAATGCTAGCTGTCTACGGTGTACCTCTGGGGGTAGCAATAAGGGTGCAGTGACTTTGTGTAACAGTGTAGTACTCCATGTGAGACCTCACCACAGATCCATACAGAAGTATTACCTCCTTTTTCTGTCATCAATTCCTCTCTCGATACATCCAAGCATCCAGTTTACCTTGCTACAAGCCATGCTGCTCTGACTCAATTGCTTTAGGAAGTCGCTGATGATAACTTCAAGTCTTGTCCCTCCCATCCAGTACTCTGTTCTAGTATCGTATGAGTTGGAAACCACAATTGGGTGCCTACCAAAATGGCGACTCAATCAAGGCACCTCACAGTACAGTGACCAGGGATGGAGGGTGACCAGATTGGAGTGGGTGCACAAATAGCAACATCCTGTCGCTACATGTTTATGTGCTGCGGAGGGCGAGCATGCACAGTGAGAGGGGACAGGAGGGAGGGATTGTGAGGGTGATGCCATGGTGAGCTGCAGAACTGCTCCTGTGGCATGGTGGGTGGGTACAGGGCTGCACTGCACAGAGTGCCAGGTTCAGGGCCGGGCACAGGTACCTTTTGTTGCACCTGACCCAACATTTTTTTCTTTGTCCCCTCAACATGCACCCCAGATTGAGAATCCTTAAGTAGGGTGTGTGGGGGTATGGATGGCACAACCCCCACAGTAACATTTAAAATGTAAGTCACGGTGCCTTTTTCTGTGGCTCGGGACTACATCGCCAAAATATTTTTTGGCAATGCATTTGCCGTAATAGCGATCGCTATTTTGCAATCGTCATTATCACATAGATCCCTCCACTCTGGGGTTTTTGTTCCCTAGGTGCATCACCTTACACTTTTTGACACTGAATTTCAACTGCCAAACCACTAACCACCTCATCCAGCTTTTTGAAGTTTTCTGTGTTTCCTTTATTTCTCCGTCACCATCCACCCTCCCACAGAACTTAGGGTCATCTGCAGAGTCACAGTCTGCCCTGGATCCTCTTACCAATATCACCAATGAACATATTGAAGACTAAACCCAGGACATAACCCTGTGGAACCCATCTCATGACCTCCTCTCTTCTGATTTAACCCCATTATCCACCACCCTCTGCTGCCTCCCTTTATCCAGTTATCTACCAAGTTTACTATGACCTTTGCCACATCCATATCCTCCATCTTCTTCAGTAACCATCTGTGGAGCACCACTCAAAAGCCTTGCTTAAGTCAAAGTACAGTAAATTCAGAGTATGGTCTCTATCCAGTTCCCTCATCACCCTATCAAAGAAAACTATAGGGTTAGTCTGACAAGACTTCCCAGCCATGAATCTGTGTTGCTTAGTATCTTACAGACGGTTTGCTCTCCAAGTAGTCCACGAGACCCTTTTTGACCAGTGACTCCATCAGTTTTCCCCAATTGAGATAATACTGAGAGGTCTGTAGTTTCCTGCTTGTTCCTTCTCCCCTCCTTATGATTGAAGCAGAACTACATCCACCACCCTCAATAATTAGGAACCACCTCTGTCCTTAGAGATCTGTTATATATTATTGACCTACCATGAGATCAGCCAGTTCTGCTGCCAGTTCCCGAATATCCTTGGATGCAACCCATCTGGTTTTGGGGTCTATCAATTTTCAGGGCTGCTAGCCCTTTCAGGACCCTCTGACAAGTAAATGTTGACTGCCTCATCTCTGGGAACCCTAATGACCACTTTAATGCCATCTCTGGCAAAGCCCACCATCCTCCTAGTGAAAACTGAGCAAACGTAATCATTAAGGATGGCAGACTTTTGCCCATCTGCTTCAATTACTCTATCCCGCTCTTAGCCTCACAATTCTCACTCCTTTCTTCCTTTTTCACTAATATACCTGAAAATTATTTGTCTCCACTCTTGACCCTCTCCATAGTGCACAGCTCTGTGTCTGCTTTTGCCTCCTAATCATTGTCTTTGCCTCCCTATTTTTCAGCAAATATTCTTCCATTTTCTTCCCCTGCTGTTCTTCAGGTTTTTAGAGGCTTTTTCTTGGCGTCACCACTTCCCTGACCTTGCTGAGAACCATGGTGGTCTCTTGAACCTGTTCTTTTGGTTACCATTCTCATGCATATCTTTTTGGTTACTGTTTTCTTCCATACCTTGCATATCCCAAGAATGGCACACTTAGTGCCCCATCTCTCTTCCACCCTATCTATGTTGTCCGCTCCTACTAACTTATCTATTTTATCTATATTATGCCCTTGTCTGGGTATTGAGTGACCTCCTTATGGCCAGAGATCGAAGGAGCTGTACCATTCTGGTCCTTCTCGATCTATCTGCTGCATTTGACACTGTAGAGCATGGAGCGCTATTGGAGTGCCTGCAGGTCTTTTGTGGGCTGTCTGGTACAGTCCTCAAATGGTTTAGTTCTTACCTCATGGACAGGTCTCAGAGAGTTGCCACGGAAGTTATTCCTCTGGCACTCACTCCCTGCCTTGTAGGGTACCACAGGGCTCCATCTTAGCTCCCATGTTGTTTGTAGTGTATATGCTGCCATTGGGAGAAATCATCAGGATACAGTCTGGGTTTCACTGCTATGCAGATGATACTCAACTGTATTTGTCCTTTCTCCCGGTCAGGGTGATGCACTCTCTGTCTTAATAACTGCCTTGATGAGATCAGACTCTGGATGAGTTCGAGCTGGTTGAGACTCAATCCGGATAAGACTGAGGTATTGGTTGTGGATCCAGGTCGTCCGGGGGTGGGTGTGGGAGCTGGACAACCATCAGGTTTATTACTTGGTGGTGTACTCTCTAACTCTGGACAGGTGTGAAATCTGAGCGTTATTTTGATGATGGTCTGACCCTGAAATTTCAGGTGTCAGCTGTTGTCAAATCCTCTTTTACCATCTGAGGAATATCACCGGGTGAAACATCTGATTCCCTGGAGGACCTTCCAACATTGGTCCACGCCTTTGTCACTACTCGTCTAGACTACTGCAACTCCCTCTACCTAGGGCTACCAGGGTTGATATCCGCCACCTCCAGCTGGTGCAGAGCGTAGCAACCAGGCTTTTGACTGGGACTTCTGAGTACCAGTGATATTATGCTGTGCTCCATGAACTGCACTGGCTGCCTGGTTGGTGGTGGATCTGCTTAAGGTTGGTTTACTAACCTTAAAGCTCTACATGATCAGGGACCGGTTACCTGAAAGATCTCTGATTCTACTGCCCCCTGTCCTCTCCATTCCACCAACGAGGGATTGCTGGAGATTCAGGGTTCGATTAAAGTCATCAGGATCTCGTGCCTTTGCCTTTTCAGCACCAATCCTGTGGAATTCTCTACCTCGTTGGTTGAGAGAATGTCCAACCGTCGATAATTTTAAGGTTGCCTTAAAACATATCTTCTTGATTTAGCATACTCGTGTTAGTTGTGGCTGACTTTTAAATGTTTTAAATATTTGGATTTTATTAATTTTAATGTTTTGTACAGTCCTTGGTCTTGAAAGGCGCTATATAAATAAAATTGAATTGAATTGAATAGAATCTAATACTAATTCCTTCAGCCTATTGAAATCAGCCCTTCTAAAATCAAGGACTTTAACTCTTGATTACGGTGTATGAGACCTGAGGGCCAGTTCAAACTAAAGGAGTTATGGTCACTGTTCCCTAGTGGCTCACCTTCTCCCACAGCTCCTAACAACTCCAAGCTGGTTAGCACCATGTTGAGAACTGTGGTCTGCATGGTGGGCTCATTAACTAACTGTATCAGCAGACAGTCCTGGAATGTAACCAGTAAGACTTGGTTCCTAGCCATCCAGCAGGTTCAGATCACCCACCACCACTATCCCTTTAGCTATCCCTCTTTGCAGTTCTTCCCAGAGCTCTATGTCCTCTGTTTCCCATCCTCTGGTGGTCTATAGATCAC
This sequence comes from Neoceratodus forsteri, assembly GCA_016271365.2. Lineage (NCBI taxonomy): Eukaryota > Metazoa > Chordata > Ceratodontiformes > Ceratodontidae > Neoceratodus > Neoceratodus forsteri. Next base: position 426,882,722 of record CM057451.1, read on the forward strand.
CCCAAAGCACAATTTCTTACCTGAATCTGCCATAAGTTGCATCCACAGTGACTCAGTATTCCCATTACTACCTCTGATGCACCCATCTTCCATCACCTGTATGCCCTCCTTGACATAAAGGGCTACTCCTCTCCCTCTACCTTTTGCTCTGTCCCTCCTGAACATTAAGTACTCAGGAACTGCCTGTTGCCAGTTCATATTTTCTGAAGCCCATGTTTCTATTAAGGCCATAAGCGTCCACCTCAGTGTCTGCCATCATTGCGTGGAGCTCACTGATTTTATTACCCAGGCTCTTTGTATTAAGGCATACACATTCCACCTGACCTCTGATCCTGTTTTGCTACTACTCTTGTGCTTTTCATGTCCTGTTGTCACCTTGTTTTCTTGGTGCTTACACCTTTGCATTTCATCACTCCAAAGTCCATTCACCAATTCCAGTATGGGCTACAGCTTCATTTGTACCTGCTGTGCTGCTACAAGCCCTCAGATATGGGGAGTACAAGCCAGGATCTTCTTCTTCTCTTCTGTTATTGAGGTTCCCTAGACACAGTCTCCCCTGCAGTCAGTTTAAACATTCAACGTACAAGTCAAACTTCTGCCCCAAGCACGCAGACCCCTTTCTCATCAGATGATGTGGATCACCCTTGAAGAGCTGGTCCTTTAACTTACCTTATTGGCTTAGGTCTGGAAAAGTTAGTGAGGCAGTAGCAGTACCATATGGCCCTAATTACAGCAATGGAATGGTGTGTCACTGCCAGACATTGGCTAGATAATCAAGTTTCAGCTGCAAGGAATGGCATGCTGCTACCCTGGAAGCTATAAGGATGGACAAAATGCTGGCCAACATCAATCAGAGTATAAAACATTCACCTCCAGGTGGAAAAGTTTGCAGCTGCTTCCTAAGTTACCTTGGAATGTGGGCACAGGGTAATTCACACCTCAGGAACAAGTGTCATCATCATCCCGATGAAACTCAGGGATACTACCTGCACTAATAGAATACCAGGCATGTATCAATTTTTCATTATATAAATACATCATAATGCATTTCACAGTTGTGAATCCAGTTACATTAGTAACATTTGAAACAATTTTCTGTTATTTGAGTTATACTGTTTTAACTGTTTTTAACTGTTCTGATGCTTATATAGTTAATTGTTCTCAATTTGAATATCTAGTGTACTTGAACATCTGACATTACTTTCTGTGTATTTATTTAACCCTGGATATGTGAAACATATGTACTGTACCTGTGCATAACTATTAACCCAATATAGTACACTAAGTTAACAAAAATAAATTATCAGATTCATTTGGCATGCCTTCCTCTCATAATTCCATGTTGCCTTTGGTCTTGCAACCCATTAGATTTGACATACTATACCAGTCTTTCTTCCAGTATGGTTTCTATTAATTTTCTAAAGGTTATAATGTGTTCTAATGCTAATGACTTAGAGTGCAGTTTTCTTATTCGGTTAAATTAATATCTATAGCTAGGATGTTTCTTGACTAATTCCTTTGTTTGAGTGCAGTTTTAGTTTTGCTTAAATAAAAGAAAGTTGATTGTTATTTAGTCAGAGCATGATTTTAATTTTTCTTTCCTCACTGACTTTTGAACATCAACTATTTATTTATGATTAGTACAGTGTTATCTGCACAGGGAAAAAAACCTTCAAATAGAGCATAACTTTGGGACATAATTACTAAAGCATAAGACAGAAGCAGACTGAAGATGGGTTTCTAAGTTTCCTCAGTTTCAACTAGGGCTCATGTTTTTGTTTTATGTTTATTATATTTAAACATTAAACAATACAGAAATAAAATAAGGTATCATTACAGTGACTGAACATCCTGGGAGTGCTGGCCTTTGAGGTACAACTCTAAGTGTAGAATTTAAGAATTACAATAATTGAAAAGTTACTAGAATGGATAAAGCATTGTCTAAAAACACACATTGGTACCATACTAACTTTTGGTATCAAGAGCATAAACACAAAGAAACAAAGCAATATTCCACAGATACAGTGTTAGGCTATAACAATTCATAGCAGGCTATCAACATGTAACATTTTAAGTTCTTACACAGTGATCTAGTGGTTACCTTTTCCCTTACTTGGCTACAGATGGATTGGTAGGTCCTAAAACTGTAAGAAAAGAGACCCAGATGTTTTTGAAGCAGGACAAATTATGAGAGGCTAGGTGTGGCAGTCTTTCAAACACCGCCATCTTGGATAAGGCTGAAATCCAATCAGAGAAGGAGGGTGGCATATAGGATCTCACTTCAAAAGGATTTGCCTCCTTGGCATCCACGGCTGCAGTCACAAACCATGCTTTTATGGATACATTAGGTGAGAGGCCACAAGGATGTCACCTAGTACTAAAAGTCTTTGGTGACTTGGCATTGGGGCAGCAAGGGTAGTTCAAAATCAGGCACCTCTGTGTTCACTCACCTTCAAATGCCAGCACTTCCTCCAACTCCTCCCTATTAATTTCCTCTTTAAACATGTCCAGAAGAGGAAACACTTTGGAGGTGCACAGGTGGGCTAAGTTAGTCATGACTCTGATGTTCAAATATGAGATGGATTTCAGGGACAATTTGAGGCCTAAATCTGTGATTGACTGTTCATGACAGTGTTTATTCAGTGACAAGACCTCTGTTTTATTAGAATTTATCTTTAAGTTTGAGATCTGCTCAAAACATGCAAGAGGAGGAGAGGAGGAGGCAAGCTTTGGTGGGCATGAGGAGTAACACCAGGCAGTCATCTGCATACATGTTGGTTCTGTACTCTGTAGCACCAACCTAGATTCTATTTAGGCTGTGGTATGTTCATATAGCCACAGCAAGGGATCTATAGCTAACACAAATAATATGGGGCAGAGAACAGCCTAAACTGATCCCTTGAACCTGAGAGAATGGATGAGGAGGGTTGAATTTGTAAGCACTTTACAGATGGCTAATATGTGTGCATGCATTGTCTAAAGAACTGCCCCAATCCCATTTGTGTCAATACTGCAGAAGTATCTTCACTCAACTGGGACATACACTTTTAGAAATCAAATACTATTGCTGTGGCTGGAGTAGGAATACAGCTTGACACTTGTATTAGGGACATTAAGGTACGGAAATGATTGGAGCTTACTCTGCCTTGTACAAAGCCAACTTTGGATTTATGTACTAACGAAAGTAGAATCATACTGAGTGATGCAAAAGCTTTGGCCAAGATTTTGCATCAGCATTAATGGGGGAGATAGGTCTATAAATAGAGGGCAAGGTAGGATCTTTCCCTTTTATGGTGGAACCTTTATGGTGCCTTCTCTGATTGTGGTGGGTAGACAGAAGGTGTCATGAGATGCTGCAGACATTTTCTGTAGGTGAGGATATGCAATGGGACTTAGGTGCTGATAGAGATCGAGCAGAATGCTATGGCTACCAGGGGCTTTGTGTGGAGTGAGTGATTTTAATGCTTGCTTCACCTCACTGAAAGACAGCTGTGCTTTGAGGGCTGCCCTGTGTACCTCACTGAGTTTAGGGAGCTGCAGTAGGGTGACAAGGTTCTCAAATGCCTGAATGTATAATGCCCTTTTGATGCATACAAATTTTGATAACACTGCAGCATGATAGTGTTGAGCTCTTTCTGATTGAATCTAGGGCACCAGTATTATCCTAAAAAATGCAATGTGGTGCTCAGCCTGTTGGTTCTGTAAGCCATATGTAAGAAGCTTTCTACCACTATCCCAATAGTGGTGCATTGTACAAAGGTAGCTTTGCTTTCCTCATTAAGAGGAGTTGAACTCCATTTGGAGCTGTGTGACTTCCATATGATTTTATTCCGCAGTTGGAATGGGTCCATCTTGTAGCAGCTCTCCAGAACTTTCAAAGAAGATTCTGGCTGTTCTTTTAAACACTAACAAAACTGAACTCCTTGCTTTTATTCTTCTTCTCCTCCTTCCACTGTTACATTATTGCCAGTAAACTGGAATTGACATATTTTGAAATATTTAGAGTTTCCAATCCCAATGTGCCAGATCACCTAGATTTATTGAATTATGAATCCTGACAACAGCTATAGCTGCTAACCTTAGCCGTTAATCCACTCTCCATTTTCTTTTTTCAGCTGGTTGAAATTATCTGTCTTAATGTTTTTCCACGTATTTTGTTTTTCTTTAGACACTTCCACTTCACCCTCTAATTGTTATTTTAGAGAATGGCAACATCAGATTTCTCAATTTATTTGGGGCAGTCTTAACCTAGACTATGTGCCTCTTTTTAGTATCTTTCTCCTGCTCAAAGGGGTTGGTTTATATCATCTCCATTGGTATTCAGTGCTTTGCCAGTTGCATATAGTTTGCTTGTGGACCACTGAGTCATTTCAAGCTCATTGGAAAGATACTGAGTTTGTCTAAAATTATCTACACGATACCAGCTACATTCTTTATTCTTCCCCAGTAATCTTCCACTTTCTAATTTTTCTGCTATACAAGGGAGATTCTCAGATTTGGCATAAGGTTCAATTCTGATTCTTAAGAGACAAGGGCTTACTAGGTCACGTGATGCTAGAGCAGTGTTTTCGTGGAGCTCCTGTTACCCACCCATCTTTTAACTATTTTCAGCCTACAAACTCAACATTTAAAGTTCTGTTCTACATTTAGAGTATAGATAACACTCTTCGTTACTTGGCAGCATCTTGCGCTGGGCATATTAATGCACTTGGAGGCAGATTGAGATGGAAGTGGAGATGAGGCCTGCTGGCATGAAGCACACTCCACCATCTACACCGGAGAAATCTTAAAAATCCAAAAACCAGAATTGGGCCTGCAGTAAAACCACCCTTCCAATACTTCTCCAACTCCTCTTACTGAGGACCGTTTCTTGCAAGAACTAATACCTTTTAAGGAAACACTGGATGATATCTCTGCTGAGCTGAAATCACTAAGGGGAGATCTCAGTGCCTAACCACCAGAATGGGAGATTCGGAAGCCAGAACTTCCTCCTTGGAAACCTGGAGGAAAAGATAGACCCAGAAATCATTCACCTCAGACAACAGATCAGTAAACTGTAACTCAAAACGGAGGACTTAGAAGGAAGGGCGAAGAAACAACTTGGTGATCCTGGGCCTCCCCAAGTCCGAGGAGGGCCCCTGACATTAATCTCTTTCTCCAGAAGTTTTTAAGCAAAGTCATTGGGCCTTCCCTCTTAATCCACAATATCATATTGAAGCGTGCTCACCGCTCTTAGACTGAAACCTGCCATTGGAGCCCCACAAGACCTATCATTATTAAATTTCTAAGCTTCTTGGAAAAACAGTATGTATTATCAAAGGCAAGAGAATTACAGGCAATTCTATGGAGTGGTTCCAAGCTGCGTATTACTCAGGATCTTCCCTATGAGACAAGGCAAAACACTCAGCGTTCCATTCTACAGTCAGCAAGCTGATCGCAGCAGGCATTCGCTACAAAATGAACTACCCTGCTAAGCTACAAGTTGCCATCGATGGTTCTTGGCTCTCCCACGAATCCCCAGACAAAGCGGCATCAGATCTCTCAATCAAGTTATCTAACCTGTTTAAACTGGGCTGAATCGCTGAGGCAGAGCCAAGAAGTTACCTCGTACTACATGCTGCATTTTTGGACTCTCACTTTTGGTTTTGATTCCTCCTTTTCTCTCATCTGGACTCTCTGGTGCAGATCTCTCAATCAAGTTGCCTAACCTGTTTAAACTGGGCTGAATCGCTGAGACAGCACCAAGAAGTTACTGCTTGCTACATACTGCATTTTGGACTCTCACCTTTTGTTTTGTTTTCTCTTTTCTCTTGTCTGGATTCTCTGGTGGCAGGGACAGCTTTGGAGCGGTCTGTTGGGGGTTGAGTGGGCTCGGTTTGTGTGGTGGTTCGTGGGGCCTGCTCACTGGGGATCTTGGGGTGTAGGCGGTTTCTACACAACATGGGACGGTGGGACCTTTGGTCCCTCTAGTAACTATTGCTCCCTGTTCCTCCTGTGCTTCCCGGCTCAGGTAATTAGGCTTACTTAATTTTACAGCAAATTGGACAGAAGCAGTCACTAGGATATCCTGGGAATTCATCTGGTGTGGTTGGTGGGTTGGGGAGGCTTTTTGAGAAAAGGGATGAGCTGGGCAGATATTAGGCACGAGGATTGTTGTCATTATGGTGAACATCTTGGAGGGGCCAGCAAGATGTCAGTCTGACCCTGCTTGTGCCTAACACACTCCTACATTTGGGAACATAATCTTTTACCGCTGATGGTTTGATGGCGGTGAAGTCTCGAAGTTAGCCCCTGTGCCGGGGCTGAATCTATTCTTAGCACTATCACTGGGGCCTCAGGGTTATTATCCTATACCCTATTTAGTTCGAAGTCTATGTGGGTAATGTAGTTCAGTTACCTCTCTTGAGGGTTTAAGGAGTTCAGATGGCAGTTGGGAGGTCAGAGGCAGGTGATGAACCAGTTGGCCAACAATTTGATCAGGGCTATTTTCTCATGGCGAAGACTAGAATCCAGGGTCCCTGGTGAGCTCTCATTCTCTAGTGAGTTCTGGTTGTATTAAACCCAGGTTAATGGGGCTTTCTCCAAATAACCCAGAGATTTTGGTCAGGTTCTCAACTTTCCCAGTCTTTTGTAGGCTTATTCTGATTTATCTGTCTGGGGAGGGTTGGCTCCGTGGGAAGGTCGGCCCTGGTGGGACTGCTAAATGCACCAAGGAGAGGAAAGCACCCAGATGGGGGTTTCTTCAGCCAGGAAGTTCTCAGTACTTGAGGAATTACTCTCTACTTATTAGCTGACACTTCCTCAGGTGCAGGTTCATGATTACCTCCTGGTACACCCACCTGGTGGGGGCTTTTGAGCTTTGTTCCTGACCCAAGCAATATCACTTTCAGTTTTCCTCAGGAAGCAGTCAGGAGAACAGTTGTACATAGTTTCAGGGATGAGGTGGGGAAGGGAGGAGGGTCTCTCTTTCTTAGTTCATGATTTGGTAAGGGTTGTAATACCATGTCTGAATTTACACTGCTTCAGTTTTTCTTTACTGGTTTCAAGGAGGGGGTGGAGGGTGGAATCTGGTTGGTGGCTGGTTTTGGGGAGGAGGAAGGGCAGGATGTGCCTTCTGGGGTGTTCTGCTTTTTCATGTTTCCATATTCCATTGCAGCACTGTATATTTGATAATGAGTGTAACAGCACTTAAAATTGCTATGTGGAATGTAAGAGGTGTCAGAGACCTAACTAAAGGTACCAGGTTTTCAAAAACTGTGCTTTATTGAATGTCGATATTCTCTTGATGCAAGAAACCCATTTGCTCTCATCAGAAGCCAATGGGCTTTGCCATCAAGGTTACGCTCAAGTTTTTGCCTCAGGGTGGTCATCCTCTAGTGGGGGTGGCCATTCTGGTTAAACACATTCCCTTTCTGGCAGAAGAGCTTTATTTGGACCATGAAGGTAGATTCATTGTGTGGGAGGTTCGCTCTGTAATGCAAAGATAACATTAGGGGTGATTTAAGCTCCAGTAGGGGGGACCCAGACTTCCTCATGACCTTGGCTGAAAAGTTGGTGGACTCTTACCTCAATGTTAATAATCGGGGGGCCTGGAACATTGCTCCCTCACAAGATTTGGATAAATCTTATAGATCCCTGAAACCACTCTCCTCTCCTCTTCACAGCTAGCCTTGAGGAATTTTATGGACCTACTGGGCCTGTGTGACCCTTAGCACTACTCAATCCCACAACACAACTCTTCTCTTATTATTCCCAAGTACATAAGACATGGTCCAGAATTAACCTAATACTAGTCAGCAATAACCTTCTGTCGGGAGTACTCCAGTCTGGTATTGAGCCCATAGTTGTGTCAGACCACTCAGTGGCTTGGATTTTGGTCTCCCAAACCCGCAGGTGCAAGAGACACCACTTGGAAACTAAACACCCAGCTTTTAAAGGACAAGGGCATAGTCTCCCATATTAGATCCCTAATCACCTCATTTGTTGAGACCAACACAGGTTAAATCAAGAGGGAGGATCTGCTTTGGTACTCCTTAAATGCTTCATCAGGGGTGAATTTATTAAACTCACATCTAGGAGAAAAAACAGAGGAGGCCAAGATCATGTTATTGTTGAACCAAATTAGGTTGGCAGAGAATAAATTATCCTCCTCCTCTTCCCAAGCTGATCTAGAAACCCTAATGAAACTTAGAAATGAGTACTCAGATTGGATAAGAGACAAGGCAGAGTATGCTCTCCTGAAAACAAAGGCCCTCTATCTCGATCAAGGAGAAATCGGGTAAAATACTAGCTCTACATTTGAGGAAATCGAGGGATCGAGATGGATTCCCTCATTATTATCTTCAATGGGTCCCTTAAAACTTCCCTAGGATATTTAACACATTTTTGAATCATTTTATAAGGAACTTTACACCAGTGGTGCCTTCCACCTCTCTCATTCCCTTGTGGACTAGTTTTTGGAGGGCCTGCCCTTCCTACTCTCCAAACTCACCTAGAAGAAGCTCTGACTACTCCTATCACGGTAACGAAGTGGAGGAGATGATCAAGGAATTTGCTCTGGACAAAGCTCCAGGACCTGGCAGCTTCCTCAATTTCTATAAAACTTTTGGGAAGGAACTCCCCTCTCCTCATGAAATTATTTGAATACATGTTTAACGCTACCACTCTCGACCCTTCCCTGGGAAGCCATTATTGTTCTGATACTGAAACCAGACAAACCCCGACCGATCCTGCTATTACAAATCTCTATGGCTCTGATATCATTAGAAGCGGAGAATGCCTTTGATAGAGTCCATTGGGAATTTCTCTGGATTATATTAAAGAGAATGGGCTTCCTGGAGGTCTTTAGTCAATGGATTAAATCGGTCTACCAATCCCCTACTGCAGAATTTATTGCAACAGGTTTTTCTTCTCGATTTTCGTTATTTACAGGCACCAGCAGAGACTGCCCCTGTCACATTTCCTGTTTAATCTATATCTGGAGCCTCTCCTTCTCAGCATCAAAACTTTCCACTGGTCACGGGATGTTTCATTCAGCTGCAGTCTCTGGTTCTCTCAGCCTATGCTGATGATATTCTCTTACACTTGACTAACCCTGAAGTGTCTCTAACACATAAACTACACATTATAGCCCAGTTTGGCCAAGTGGCTAATTACAAGTTGAATTTAGCTAAATCAATCATATTTCCACTGAACGTTAACACGCTTCAGGTTAACTTTTCCAGTTTGGTTTGAAATGGGCCCCTCCTCTCTCAAATATTTAGGCATTTTCCTTACTAAAGACCTTGAACTCTTCAGGAAGCTTAACCTAGACAATCTACTGATTAAAATTCAACAAGACCTTCAGAGATGGTCTGCCCTCCCTTATCGCTTTTGGGTCATATTAATATTGTTAAGATGAGCGTGTTGCCTCGGGTCTTCTACCCACTTAGCTTAATGAACATTTTCCTGCCGATGTCCTATTTTCATCACTTTCACAGGTCCATTTCCAAGTTTATTTGGCAGGGTAAACAGTCCAGGAAAGCCTTCTTAAAACTTAATTTACCAAGAGAAGGAGGGCTCCGTCTTCCCAACTTTATGCTCTATTACTGGGCAAGCCAAATGGCTTAAAATTGGGAGGTGGTACCGACCAGAGGGGTGGACGAGTTTCTACCAATTTGGGTACAACTTGAGAAAGATTCTAACTGAGTTTGGCCTTCCCCCATCAGACTCCTCTATTATAACCTATCCACTCTGCCTCCACTTTTACAGGGAGCGTCATTAGTACTTCTATCAAGGTGTTGAATCAATGCTGGCATTTTTCAATCTCTCTCCCAGGAAAGACACCTCCCAACCTCTTACCCTTAATTTAAATATTAGGATCGGGTGTATCCCGCTTTCTCTAGACTGGCTTCCTCAGCTGAGAGATTGCTGTGTCGATGATTTATTCCTGAATAACTCTCTTCTACCCACGGGGAGGTTCTGACCAAGTATAATATTCCTCAAAGCACATTTTTAAAGTTTTCAGTTACGACACCTAGAGGCTTCCAGCTTGGCTCTAGTCCACACCGTCTCAAATTAAACCCTTCCTAAACCAGATACAGGAACAGGCAATTAAGGCCCATAGTATTTCTAAGCTTTATTCTTTCCTACTGGACACTGAATTCCGGACTCCTGACTGGTTCCAAATGCTGGTCTTCTCTTCTGCCAGACACATTTCTAGATTGGGAACAAATTTGGGTAGACACATATCGGTATCTCTCTCAAGACAGACACAAGTCACTCAATACCATATATTGAACAACATGTATTATAACCCCAGTTAAACTGGTTAAAGAGATTATCTTCAACTCTATGCACAAGGTGTGGCACAGTGGAAGGGAACCTGGTACACATTTTCTGGTATTGTGAGAAGGTGGCTCCTTATGGCAGTCCATCCAATCTAACTTAGACCCTCTTTGGGCCTTGATGATTTATTCACTATAGAAGTTTGTATCCTAGGGATGCTTTCCAATATACAAATGATGGAGCGTAGATTCCATATGGCTTTAATCTCAATGAGTCGTCAAAGATTGGTCCTTAGGCATTGGATGGACCAAATGGTTATCTCGTATGCAGAATGGATCAGTGAAATTCCTCTTTGCTTTCGGACCGAAAGGCTAATAGCAAGTTCTCGGAATTGTCTGGTTTCATTTGAGAGGAAATGGGGCAAATTATATGCTCTTTATTTGAATTAATGTCTTGTTGAGTACACCTCTAGCTACTTTGGCAGCTGATATACCTTTATGCATCTCATATGTATCAGGATAAGCTCCCTTTTTCCTTTTATTCCCTTCTTTCTTTTCTTTTCTTTTTCCTTTATAGAAGGCACATCCTGGGGAAGGGGGATGGGGGCCTGGGGATCTGGGTGAGGGTAGGGAGTATTTCTCATTGTTTTCAGATTCAGGGATTTCTATAAAATGTTGTATATCGTTACTCTGCAGCTGCTATACAGTTTATGTCATTGGTCATAATGTGTAATCCCTGTACTGTTCTCTCAGGTATATTACCTTATATAAAATAATAAAGAAATATAATTTCAAAGAGACAAGGGCTTATTTATTACTACTCTAGTGTGGAATCGAAAGAACTCTTTACATATGATCGACCCTTTTTACGATGATGGGTTCAGCTAGGGCTGTTATATTTTCTTCAGATAGTAGATTCACAAGGATTCCACTCCTTTGTGGATCTTCAAGCCACATATGGACCCTGTTACTGATTACTATAATTTTTACAATTCGTGCATATTTAAAGACATTGCCTGCCTGGGATAGATATATTTCTGGTTCTATTTCCACTCTTGTGGCCTTGATTGTCCATCAACAAGGCAACCTTCAGAACCACTTAATTGGGTACATCTATTCCATTTTTTGTTCTCTTTCTATTGAGTCTACTGTCTCTGTTTTAACTCAATGGTCAACAGATCTGCAAATAGCATTCGAACAGGTCAAGTGGAGGAAAACACTCCTCCTGACTTATAAACTTTCACTTGCTTCATATCTCAGGAATTCACTTGGAAGTGCCATATGGATTTTAAAGACTCACACCGGATGGTTTAATATTTAGGTACTACTGGTGCCTGTTGGAGAGTGTGCAGAGAACTTCTGGAGGATCATGTCAATATTTTTTGGTCATGTCCTTCACTGCAATCATAATAGGACACCATTTCCCAAGTGACTGCTTCCTTATTTGATATATCTCCCTTGCTGTTTTTTAACATAGCCCTCCGTCTGATTTGCTGATATGAGACTGTCAATTAAATTATTGCTAACCATTATGGTATATACAAAAAATTATTACCAGATCTTGGCTTAAGCCAGTAGTTCTCACACTTTGTCATAGTGAGCCTTCCCAAGCATTGGAAAGATCTTGAGCCTCCCCTAATATAGAAATAATTTTGAGCCTCCCATAGTTAGAACAGCTATCATACTTTGCACATTACAGGAAGAATACAATGAAGTGCATTTGAGTAGTTTAGTTTATTCTCATTTTATTTATGCTATTATTCTCCCCCATAACTCCCTCCCCAGGTCAGCCTACTCACTCCACACTTCTGAGTTTTGGCCCTTTTTCCCTTTGTTGCAATACCTCCATGAGTAAGACTGTTTTCTTTGTCAGTTTTACCCTGCTTTGTCAGTTTACCCTTAAACACCTTCTCGGGGACCGTTTACTCCCTTATGGCCTTGTTCCTAGTATCTCCCTACTTAACCTTTGTATTTGTGCTTTTCTGCAGCCAGTATAATGGGTCAATTGTTATCTTGTTCCTATTCATTTGTATTATTTTGCATTTTGTTGTGCATAGTTTCCAAGAATTATATTTACTCCATTCAGCTTCCCCATGTCATACCAGGAAGCAAGTGTTTGTTGATTGTGTTTTCCTGGTAACCATTTTGTACATAAATTCACATGCCATTATTCACTTTCAGTTTGCTGCATCCTTTCACACAAAAGCATCAAAACTTGACATTTAAAGATAGTACATTTTAAGGCTTGCTTGAACCTCCCTGGAACAGGTTGGGGCCTCCCAGGAGGCTGACCTCACCATTTGAGAAACCCTGGCTTAAGCCAAACCCTCCTCAAGTCTCTCACTGGGTAGTCTTTGTACACACTATTTATCAGCAAGAAAGGTGTACCTATGGTTATTTAAACCATTTACTAGTTTTTGAGAAGGTTCAGTTTTTTGTCTTTCTTATTGATATCAGGTGCAGACAGAGGTTTTCTTCCAATTTAAGAAGAGCAGCAGAGCCAGGGACATGATCTAAGGCTGCAAGGAGAACAGATCTGCACCAATACAAGAAAGTTTTTCTTCACAGAAAAAGTGGTGGATGCCTGGAATAGCTTGTCTGCAGTGGTGGTGGGGGCAAGTACAGTGTTAGTTTTCAAGAATGCTTGGGACAGATACAAGAGAGCCCTGAAACCAAGGGCAGTTAGAAGGCTAGGCTAAAACACAATTGGCTTACTAGATGAACCTTGTGGTCTCCTTCTCTTGTCAACTTCTATGTTTCTATGTTTCTATGTCTGGAGATGTTGGGTTCTTTATAAAGCTTCATTCGGATCCAACATTTATTCCTGTTCTTTTGGAAAATTCTGTAGTTATTTTGAATTTCTAAATATGGAGGGCTATGTTCTGCTTCTGAGCCCTTTTCCAGCTCATACTTGTATAGTTTAATTTACTTTAGTTAGTATTTTTTGTCTCTTCATTTCTTTTTCCCTGCTGGTCATGATCCTGGGAGCCTCTCTCAGGCATCCAACTCAATCCAGCCCTGCCTGAAGTCCCCGACCGGACCTTCCTCTCTCCTCCACCCTGCCTCACAGCTGGCACCACCGGCTTAACCCTCCAGAGTGGGGCCATCCCTCTTACATTGGGCACACTTGCACATGTAGACTCAGCTGCAGATGTGGGTCCATGGCGGAGGAACCCTGAAGGCTGGCTGGGTCAGACCCAGCAGTGGTCATGGATGATGGTGCCTTTACCTACCACCAGGACTGGGCTTTTCTGTGTTCTGTGGTTTCTCCTCCCCATGCATGGGCATGCCCTGATGCTCTGGTGCATGGCAACTCCTGCCTGCATCGGCCATGCTAGTTCATGCTGCCAGGCTTGCTGTAGTGCCCCAGTCTCCACCAGAGGTCCTTGGCTTGCCGGCAACCCATCCCTTAGTCTGGGAGGAGGTCACCACATGGGCACTCAGTTCTCAACCCTTCCCTGCTGACCCCCAGTGCCCAAGTCCATTCCCAAACCTGGGTCACCGGCATGGCATGAGGTGTAGCGTCCAGTGCCTCATCCATCAGTGCCACCTGGCAGCTTAGTTAGTAGTTTTTAATGTAATTTTTGATCTTTCTTATTGATATTCAGAAGCCTATAGTTAGTCAAAACGGTCATGTCAGTTGTTCTTTGTTTACTGTCCTTTATTGATTTGTTTGTAAACACCATTTGATTGTAAGAATGTTACCTTTCAATTTTATATTTTGTGCTTTTCATTTTATCCACTAGTCCCTGTTGTGCTTTTTTGTATTATGTATGCACGTTTGTTATTTTTACTTAATAAAGCTGTTATTATAAAAAAAAGAAGATTCTAGCTCCTTAGCTTCAGCTTCCCTAGTTCTGTGATGATGTGCCACATAACTCATAATCTCGACCTAAAAGTGGCCTTAAGATCTTCTCATAGGGTTGCTGGGATACCTCCCATTACTGTTTTTATCAGAATATGCTTGGGCTTCCTCTTTAATGGGACACTGTCCTCCTTTTTTTTGCATCACATTATTTCTCATTAGAAACCCACATTTTATGATTTCTTATCTTCTATAAAATTAATTAATGTTGCTGGTTGGGTTTTTTGCAATTAACTTTATTTTATCATAAAATAACCAGCAACACTTATAACATCAATAAAACTACATGCACAACAGTACACAATGAAAAAAGTACCACCAATTATTAACAACCACTGTGACCTACATAAAATAAACAACTGGACAGGACTCAACTAAAAAAAAAGTGGGTACAATAAAACAAAACGACAAAAGCCCCTCCTTCTCTACCCACCCCCTCTCACTGTCCTCATGTGCCTTGATAAGAACATATTAAAATCATGTGGAACAGTAATGTAATAAAGAAATTCCCTAAGACTCGAGCTGGCCCTGGACGGATGACTCTATAGTAACAATAAATTGAGCAACAGTCAACCCCATGATTAACTATAAGAGAAGGAATTAACCAAGGTCAGAATTCATCAGATAGATGTAAATCTGACCAACAGGCCTAGAACCTGCTCCAGTTATGATTTAAAGAGCTACTGCTTGCTCTGCATTGCATGCACTAAGGAATTCTTATAGCCATTTTGGATAATTAGGAGTCCCATCACTAAGTCAGTGATGTAACAATATAAGTTTGGTAACTAATGAAATCATTGCAGTATATACTTTGTCATGGACTTTGGTAATAGGATCGTAGTCCCCAAAAGACATTTGGTTTCTGTAAAGTAAGAAGAATTCCCCAAAAGGAAGACAGTGGCCAGAGGGACGATGCCCTGGGACAGGACCAAATTTGTGAAACAGGGTGCTCTTCTTACAATCACAAAATTCACATTTGGGAGATTCTAGTTTGCCCATTTTCTATTGTTTAAAGGAGATAAATAAAGATTGTGCAAGATGTTAAATTGCAATAGTCTAAGCCTGTCTAACTTTGCCAAGCATTATAGATTGCACCAGATAGTATCGAACAGGCACACAAATAATTTACTTGAAGGTCTATTTCAATAAAATTATTCGGTGTATACAAGCTCCAGGCCTGTTTCCTCAAGTTTTGGTATAATGTAGAGATCATTTTAGCTTTAACTGACAGGAAAGCCCATTGCTAAAATTAAACACTTGCTTTGTCTGACCACGGAGGTGGTCCTAAATATGTTTGTACGCAATGCCTGAATCATAGAAATTTAAAATAAAATGTAGATGAGCATGAGAATTTCTTTTGGAAATCAGGAAAAGTAATGATTTGGTTGTTATGAATTATGTCTGTGAGAGAATCAGTTCATACCCCTTTCCAAAAGTCAGCACAATGGAGGAACCTGAGATAATAAAGTTAGAAATGTGAAATAAGGATTGATTTAAATCTTTTAAGTGAGGATATTTTAGTAAAGTACATAACTGTGCTTGGTCTTACTGATCACCCAATAGGGTAAGATTCAGTCTGGATGGCAAATGAGAATAGGTGGAAAATAATAAAGAGGGTAAGGTGAGGAAGAAATTAGCTGCCAGGTATCGCTTCTATGCAAAGCCAGATGGGAGGTAGGCGGTTAGCCTCTGAGCGATACCATTGAAAGAATTTAGCTCATTGCATGGAAAGATGATAAAGATAAAGATAAAAATCTGGTAAATGGAGGCCTTCACGCTGATGTGGCCTAGTAAGCTTATGGTAAGCCCTCCTAGGTTCTGTGCAGCCATAGGAAGGCTGAGTAAAGAGCATGTAACTTAGTGAACCATCCTTTGGGAATAAAATATTTAATGCACTAAGAGGGCACATCAACTGAGGCATAATATTCATTTTGACTACAGTTGCTCTTCCCATAATGATAACAGTAACTGTTCCCAATGCTTAAAGTCATCTTCAAGTTTCTTTAGGAGGGGATCTAAATGAAGGAGTTTTAGCTGATGTAAATGTCTGGATATTTGAATACCTAAGTATGTTAATGCCTCAGGTTCCCACTCTTAGGCCTAGACCTTCTGTCTCAGCCTTAAAGGAGTGGGATGATAAAGGGTGAACAACTGTTTTATTTAAGTTCAATCTGTATCCAGAAAAGACACTAAAATCAGAGATAAGCTGCATGACTGCTGGTAGAGACTGCTGCCATTTGGAAATATGGAGAAGGATATCATCAGCAAATGTAGATACTTTCAGTTCCTGGTTTCCAAGCTTGATTCCCAGTATTTCTATGGAGATTCATTCTGCAGGTTAATGGTTCAATATAAAGGGTAAATAAGTATGGGAAAAAAGGGCAACCTTGCCGAGTTCCTCTAGCTAAAGTGAATGTGTTTGACAGTTCATTATTGAACAGAAAATGTGCTGATGTGTTTAAATATAACACTCAAGTTCTATTGATAAATTTCTCGGGAAGGTCGTATCTCACCAGTACCTTAAATAAATAAGACCATTGCACATAATCGAAGGCTTTCTCTGCATCTAGGAGAGCAGCAGCAAATCAGCATTTGCCTCCCCAGACACAGAGATAATGTGGAACAGTTTCCTGAAATGATCACCGGATGTACCCCACTACAAACCTAACGTTCTGGACCAGGAACGGAGGTTCAAACCTTGCAGGCCGTGGTAGCCAAAATGTTTGCATATAGTTTAATACTGATGTTAATAAAGATATTGGTCTGTAATTTTCCACGTTGGTAGGGTCCCTCCCAGGTTTCGTAAAAGAATAATCCTAGCTTCAAATAGGGGAGATCTTTGGGTGTGGAGGACATTCCAAAAAAATTAAATAAATAGGATGGGAATGGAAAAAGTTCCTCCCTAAAAGTTTTATAAAAAGAGCAAAAAGAACCCATCGGGTCTGGGGGCTTTATTAGGTGAAAATAATTAATAGCCTCCTTAATTTCCAAATCTGAGATGGAGCCTAGAAGTAGGGTTTCTTGGTCTGACAATAGCTGGGCTATGTTCACTTGATCTAAAATTCCTCTCTATCTGCTGCAGACTGAGGGTCAATAGTGGGAGCTGAGTACAAGTCGGAATAGTAATCCTGAAAGAGCTTTGTCATTACCTTGGGGTCAAAAGTAATCATCCCATCTTGGGGGTTTAGCAAGGAGGGAATTCAGTGGGAGACTGCTCTCTGTTTTGATGAACAGCCAGGAGTTTTCAGCTTTGTTCCCTTGGCCTATGTAGGTAACTTTAATGCCGTGGAAGCTTTATCCACCTTTATCTTACATATAACCTGAATATTCAGATCGAATTTGAGCCAACTCAGTGCAGACACTATCTGGAGAGGAAGCAGACAAGGACTTTTCTAAATGCCTGATTTTAGAAAGCCAAGATTCACATTTGGTTTGTAGTTTCTTTTTTGCAAGTTGAGGCCATCCTTATAAACTCCCCTCTCAGACTGCCTCAAGAGCCCCCAGCATACCTCTCAACCTCCTGCCTCATAAATCAGGGACAAGGCTTAAAAAAATCAGGGACAAAGGACCAAAATCAGGGACATATCTTCAAAGTTAGAGATATCCACCCAGAAAGCTAGTAGAATATGGGGTTTAGTGTAAAATGCATTTTCTAAAGAAGAACAAGTCTGCAACTTTAATGCTTGACATTGTTTTGTGCTTACATTCCCCACTGTTTAGCCACAAAAACACACATTTTAGGAGGGACAGAGTAAAATTTTGAGGCAAAATCAGGGACATCCCTGAAAATCAGGGACACTTGAGAAGTATGCCCCCAGAGCACATCAGATGACTGAGTAGGAGAATGGTTTTCCTGGACAGAACATACCAAAGGGATTGAAAATTATATCTTCGTTCTTTAATAATAAGTTGTTTAAGGACCAGGTGTGAACATGAAGTTTAACGTGGGAGTAATCTAGTGATAATAGTATGGGCGAGTGGTCAGATAAAACACGAGGTAAAATTTGACAATGGAGTAGTAAGGAAGTAGGGAATGACTAATTAAAAATAGTCCAATCTTGAAAAACATTGTGGGGGTCACAAAGAAGGTGAAATTTAAATCTTGACATATAAAATTCTCCTTGGGTCTACCAAACCCAGGGTGACTATTAATTCTCTTAATGCCCTCTGAGCAGGTGAAAGGCCAGCTCTATGCTTGTAAAATCTATCCAGATCATTTGTGACTGTTAAATTCTAATTCTCGCCTAAAAGGAGGGAAGATGGGAAAATGGCACTAGGATTTTGGCCAGTCTATGCAAAAGGGTGTAGAGTCTATATCAGGGCCATAAATTACCCCAAGACTAGTTCATAGTGGCCCAGTTTCCCATGAAGAAAAGGAATCTGCCCTCTGGGTCTTTTATTTCAGTGAGTAAAGTGAATGGTAGTGATTCTGCTAGAAGGATGGCAACCCCTCGTTTATGTGAACTATTGCCAGCACCAAAGACCTGCAATACCCATAGTTTGCAAAGATTGGTACTTTGGTTGTCAAGTAAGTGAGTTTCTTGAAGAAAGACCATGTGGGATCAAGGGTACTTAAGTGTTTAAGATTTGCGTATTTTTTCCTGTTATCCTGTCCTCCCTTAATACTTCATGTTACAATGTTCAAAGCACTAGCCAAAAGTAAAATTATAGCCAGGTGGACAAATATGGGTAC
The DNA here is from genome assembly GCA_016271365.2 of Neoceratodus forsteri. Lineage (NCBI taxonomy): Eukaryota > Metazoa > Chordata > Ceratodontiformes > Ceratodontidae > Neoceratodus > Neoceratodus forsteri. The sequence continues at coordinate 426,901,545 of CM057451.1, forward strand.
TTGCCAGCTCAGACCTCCAATTAGGTATACAAGCACAACAAATACCCTCCACCCCCAATGAACTATGATAAAAGCTGTCCCCAAACAAACAAACAGAAATCCAGTAGATGAATATAACAGTTCTAAAAATCTACCCAGGCCAGTGCCCGCCCCACCCAATGGGTCTGTGCAGCCCAGGGGTCAACCATCTAACCAGGTATATACAAAATTGTGATAAAAAGTCCAAATCCCCGAAGAAACATAAAGGGCTTTAGAATGAGTAGGCCTTGTATGAGGCTGACACAGATAAAGTGTTATACTATGTAAAACAGAGCAACAGTTTTAAGTAACATACTACTGAAGGTACTGTAAAACATTAATATACATTAATATGATCCTACCATAATATAATGTTAGAAACAAAATAAAGCAGGAATTTCCCATGAATTCTTGCAACCTAGGAACTATTGTTGCAGTCAAAAACAGAAACGACATTTCAATACAGAGCAAAAATAACAACAGTAGCCCAGCATTGTATTTAAATATAGAATTAAACATTATCAGTGCTACAAAAGAACAAAGACAGTTATTCTGCAACAGCCCTATTGCAGGAACCAGCTAAAACCCAAGAGATAGGGAACTATATTAAATGTAAAGGCATATTCAGCCCCTTCAAATCTACACATAATAGTCTAACATCAAAAGATATATTTAATGTGGGGGAGTAGGTGACTGAGGTAGCAGTTATATATAGCAACAAATAAGGCTGAGATAGAGTCTCAAAACCTGACTATATTAAGCATAAGTAGGCTGCCAAATATTTACAAATATAACATAACCAGAATGAACTAAATAGACAGCTGCCTGCCCATGATAATGAAACAAAAGGTACTCAAGCAGGGCAAAAAATAAATTATAAGCTAATCATTCATTGGAAGCTAAATATAACTAATTTAAAGGGCATGCTTGCCCTGAAAATAAATGTACTGCAGGTCTAAACCAGGTAAAACAACTGCATATCCTCTGGGGCATAAACGGAACCCTGAAAATGAATAGACAGCATTAAGCATTACCTTCTGTGTGATGGGGCAGTACCCAAAATTGAAGCAGTGCAAGCTTTGGCAGTTAAATACAGTTTAACATAAGTACACAATGCAAATGAAGCAAATTGTGGCATGCAGTTCTCATGGTTACAGCTGGAGCAGAATGGCAAGAATTTTCGAGAACCTCCGATAGGAGGATACATGTAATTGAGATCCAATATGGGATAAAGCTTGGCTAAGCATGTCTCTTACATAAAATAAAACACTGAACATGGCTTCACGTGAAAAGAAAAACAGGTGCATAAAGTCAAATACAAGGTATAATGGTATGCACCGAAAAATCGATAAGCCATAGAAGTCCAGATAGGAAGCTTGCAAAAGTACAGTCAAGTGGAGCTAGGTAAAATCACAACAGCACAAGGAATATCACAAGTGACATAAAAGAGCCAAGAGGTAGGATATATTACCTATACGTCCCATAGTTCCTGGTTGAGGCAGTCAACTTTCCCATCAGTTCATCCTTTTTGAAAACAAATCAGAAAACAGAAGTTAGCAATTCCTGAGCTGCTTGTTTAGCTGAGTCAATCTTATTCCCTCCTTGGTATAGCCTCAAGTCTTGCAGGGTAAAGAAGATAGTGCCAAATTTGTGCCGCCTACAATTTTTACAAAATCGGGTGATAGGCTGCCCTAGCTTTTAAACATTTGTAGTCAAGTCTTGGCACCATTCTGAGTCTGGAGCTGGCTCAAGTTATGGAGTCAAGTTTTCTGGTTGATTTTAAGATGTGACCATGATCAGAAGTTTAAAACTTGAATATGAGCAGCCATGGGGATTCTCCCGAGCAGGCTTGGCTCTCAAAGAACAGTCGACCATTCTATAATGTAACATGGGCCATTCAGGGAAGGACCCACCACCTTAGAGCAAAAGCCTTGGAGGAATTCAATAGGATTTGTCCTCTTCCAATCCCGGTAGCCCTAGTAAAACAAGATTATTTCTCCTATTCCTTCCTAAAGATCATTCATTTTCTCACTGAGCTTTGCAATAGATCTTTTAATTGAAACAATCTCTGGGTCTATGCGAGCTTGGTGATCTTCCACCAATGAAATCCTCACTTCAGTACCAGCTACCCTCTGGGTCAAATTTTACAAGCAGGTTTTATTACTTTTAGATTCTCAAGGATAGTGTAGACGGCTGTTTAAATTTCAGCCAGTTCCCCAATTAATTGTTCTGGAGAGAGGGCAATTAACAGGCTTGTAATGTCGGGTAGCCGGCAAAGTGCTTCTTCAGGCCCTCTTAGGTTCCAGAGCCAGAGCGTGGATAGAGGTCAGCAAATGCGTAGTGTCCAAGTTGGGCTGGTCTAGTTCAGTGGAATTAATTTTCTTTGCTGTCCTGTTGTAGACAAGGTAAATAATGTAAAATAGTTATCTGTTGAAAACAAGGAGAAGGATTTGGAGTGAAAAATATAGCGTTTTAATCCTGTAAGGAAGAGGAGCTCACTATCCTCCTCCTTCCCTAATTCTAGCATTATGTGACTCCTGCTGCTGGTTGCTTTATCTGCCTCCTTGCTTTGTAGAACTGAAATGCATGCTAACCTATAGTTATAACAAACCTTGCTTAGTTTCACATCTATTCTTATTACATCTGAATGTTAGAAACACCCCCAAACAGTGCAGTCACTCATGATGCAATTGTGTCCTCTACTCCCACTGCATAATGAGGGACTAGACTCTATTGGAAGTGTCCCTAAGTTGAGGGAAGATGCAGTGGAAAGTGAACAAGGAATGTTCACAAACATGTTTTTGTGGTAACACCAGTATGGTGGGCAGTCTTTCGCTTTTTAAAAGAAAACGAACAGAATCAAACAACCAGCTACACCAGCTGTCTCTACAGAAGGTGAACAATCATAATCCATGTTTTTAAATAAGGTACTCAGTGAGGCCTAATGGGGTTAACAGAGTCCCTTTAATTTATTTTAGGAAGCCTGTGTCCTTCTGTAATAATGATTCTAGTCTCCAGGATGTGGATTTCAGTAGATCTTAACCTCAGATATGGGATAGCATTGCTTGTACATAGCACAAGATATATAATGGGGGCAATGTCAAGGTTAGAGCAAGGTGAGTTATTTTGTGTGACGTGAGCCAGAAATTGAGTCTACTGGCCATCACATTAGAAGAAGAGACACAGAAGAAATAATTAAGTGTGGGGTGTGTTTGTTCCCATAAGTCTGTGAGGGCAAATGCTATCATGAGATTCTTTAGCATAGTGACAGAATGTGGGTGTGGGTTGGGATACCCATTAGAATGGTTTAGGCAGGATTCCAGGACTATGACTAAGCTGAAATCTCCCAAAAATGATTATTACATCCTCTTCCCTCAGTTTGGCGTGAGCTTGCCAGATGCCCTCAAAAGGACGGTGAGTTGGAGTTAGGGGCATAGATGTTGCCCTAAAGTAAGGGTCCTCCAAAGTGAATAGTTTTATTAATATACATCTGCCATCTGAGTTTGTTAGCTTTTTATCCAGTTTCCATTTAATGGTTTGGTGAATCAAACTAGAGATGCCATATTTTGAAGAAGGGCACAATTATGGGTTTCCATTCCCACCAATGCTCTTTATAGTTTATTGGATTAAGCCTTAACTAATTCATTTTCTTGCATGAAGGACACTTTTTTCAGCAACTTGAGATCAGATGGTACCCTCTCGTTTTATGAGTGAGTTGAGTTCCCTCACATTCCAAGTGACATGCACATAATAGTGGGCATTTACATGATTTTGGAGCAAGGGGTCTATACTGCCTGGAATGTAGGACTTTGTGAGAGAGTGGGGTCATAAACTGAGCCTTCTTGGTACACAACCAGGGCCTGTCTTGTACACAAGAAATATATCCAATAGTGACATCTTATGCTCTGCGATGGTCGGAGCACTTATACTAGTGGGTGCTGCAACCAGAAGCAAAATTATGTAACATCATATATATAACCACTCCTCTGTGAGTTACGTAGTTTGCAAGAAAAACATATTGTAGCCAATAAATGTAGAATGTCATTTTTCAAGAGGTAGATCCTACCAGTGCAGTACAATGCAGTTAAGATTTGGGGAAGAAAGAGAAAAAAGACCTTGAAGAAGGGGTAAAGTTCTGATAGGCAAGTCTATGTGGACCAGTTGAGGAGTAACAGCCAATGGCCAAACTCTGATAACCTGGGGAGTATCATAATGATGAGCAGTGATGAAAGGTCTAAAGCCTTGAGTGCAGTGATAGACTCTAGAAGTATCTGTAGTCCAGACACCTATAATAGATATCCCTATCAGGAATTTAGGTTTGCACCTTTTTAGTTAAACTTCAGTTGGCAGCAAGTGCATTTAGCTTTCGTAATGTCCCAGCTGGGATTTCATTTGGGTATTTGGGAGGGGGGGCCACCAATAGGGAAGTATTACAAGGCCTGATGAGGAGATGCAAGGAGGGATTGTGGCTGTTAGGAAGAGGGGATGCATGATGCATAGTGTGAGAGAGGAGGTAAGAGGAAGCACTTGTAGCCTCTGTATTAACATCTGTAGGCACTATAGCATAATAAGTGAAGAAAGATCAAGGAGAACAAGAATTGTCCTTTCTCCTCGATCTCTAGACCTGAGGAGATCATTCTGCACCCAACAAACATGGTTTCTGTGCTACACCTTGCACAAAACCCTGACTGGAATTGTTACGTACAGCTCATGGGTCATGAGGTACTCCTCCAATTGAAGCACCACTACCTTCTTGCAACCTTCGCCAAAAGGGAAGATTGGAGATAGTTTGGTAAGTTGCCCTGACCTGCGTGTCCAAAGATGGTTTTTAGGAGTGGTCTTACCAGTGCCTCCTTCAAGGCATCAGGAAAGACCCCTCAGATAAGGAACACCGTCAATCAGAGCAAACACCTGGCTAATGGTGTTGATGCATCTCATCAGGAAATGCGTCGGCACTGGATCCAGTTCACAAAAGGTGTGATTCAGATTGGTCACCACCTCAATAACCTCACTTGCATCCATTGGTTTAAACTCCCCCAACTAGGTGGAGCACACTGAGTACACCTCTGGTGACGACTGCCAGTTATGGCATTGCTGACTGGAGAAACTCCCTGCCAGATACAGGACACTCTGTCGTAGAAGAACCAAGAAAACTCTTCACATTCAGAATTTGAAAAAGCCTTCTTCAGCTGTAGAAAGGCAGGGTGAAGTATCCTGTCCACAGTCCAAAAAGTATAATTGGTCAGTTCTTCCGGCAGCAATCTCCCTGGACAGGAACACTGGCTTCTTATGGTTGATTGCCCCTGGTATGCATTATAATGCACGGGAGCCAGTTTGTCCTCATCCAGGCGGACTTCCTTCAGCAGTGCTCTAACCTCCAACCCTTTCTTTTCATCTCCCTGAGGTCCCCATCAAACCAGGGGACCTCAGGTGGAAGATTTGGGTCGTACATGGACAGTGCAAGGGAGTCAATGGCATCAGATAGAACTCTATTATAGGAGTCCACCATGAGACCAATGCCTCCAATGCATACATTTTCCACATCAGATAGATCAGTTGCCACCAAAAAGCCTCCGGGTCAATCCCCACAAAAGGCGTTGGCTCATCCTCTCTGTAGGGGTTGCATCTTGTGGGAGCGCCGAACATGAACTGCACCGTGCAATGATCGGACCAAGCCACCTGATCAATCCTGGAGATTATTTATCTCAAGCCCCAGTGAGAACACCAGATCCAATGTGTGGCCACCCAGATGAGTTGCAGCAGAAACAACTCGACAGGCCCACAGAGGACATAGTTTGGAGGAGGTTATACTCAAGCCGAGGAGGATTCATCGTTTGCCCAAACATTGAAATCCTCCAGAATAATAAATCTGGGGGCATCCAATGTTTTCACAGGTGATGAATTCAGCAACCTCCTACAGGAAGTTCCCTGCTGTCCCAGAAGGGCAGTAAACAAGGAAAATCCTGCAACCTGTGCCTGGACCCGATGAATGGCCACACATTCAAAAGAACCTAGATTCCCAATGGGTGCAGTGAAGCCCAGGTCGTATCTAAAACAGATAGCTACCACCACCACCCTATGTTCCTCTGTGGGGCAGTGCAGTACAGTTTACCTGGGGGAGAGCAGCCTCAGAAACCGGGCCTGCATCGTCCCCAACCCAGGTCGCTGTAATGCAAGCCAGATCAAGTGAGAAACCAGATCTGCAATAATTGCCATCTTGTTCCTGATTGATCTGGCATTGCATAGCACTGCCTTCAGGGGTTTTGTGGGCAGGCAGCCCTTGGGTTACCTGACCACTCTGTCTGGTGGATTCCTGGAGATGGGCACCAAACACGCCTGGCCTCTCTCTTGTGCCCGCTCATAATCCAGGGCGCCTTCTGTACCTAACAATCTTAATCCTACCATCCTCCACTGTGTATGGGGCTTCTCCCAGGCTTCTCCAAATCCCGCCTCCCGGCAACGTCTTACCATAGTGTCCAAGACCAAGAGGCAGGTGAAGGGCCACAAATCATGCAAAAGGGATGCCCTGTACACTATTCTGCCCCCCAAGCAATCCCTGCACATCACAAATATCTAAGATTTTAGCTACTAAATGCTATTAAATGGACTAAACAAACTCCTACCTTTAACATACAGCTATTCAATTTGTTATAAAAATCAGAATACAGACTTTTAGGCAAAACAATCTTAACAAAGCAGCACACAGCCAAAACAGAGATAATATAAACACTGGCAGAAGCCATTAAATATGAAACATAGCAATTTAAAGATCCCCATTTCTTAAATGTATGACATTTCATAAACTATAAATAGCAAATCCCAAAGATCCTAAACCCTTTAAGCTACTCACAGTCATAACTAAATAGATAAATCGATACAAACAGATACCTTATTCAAAGCAACAATCAAAGCTGTAAACTGTTTATTTCTTTTCCTCTGAGGGTGGCGATCGTGCCACTCACTAGAGCTCGCACTAGCGGCGGCACAGAAATTAAACAGGATAGCCCCTCCCTGAGACTTGATGTCAGTGGCCAGTAGCTTGTTCCTCAGTCCCTCTGCTTGCTAAACAAACAATGAGGACACATGAAGTGCAGATGCAGGTGTAATGGACAGTCTCTCACCCTGCTCACTCCACTTGAAGACTTACTGTTTCTTCTCAGGTCCCAACAGCCACAGTAGATAGCAATAACACAATGGCACAGTAAGTCACGACAGTAACAGACAGATACAGCTAGCGTGGCGCAGAGATTTAAACAGATGGCCCCTCCCAAGAGCTGATGTCAGTGGCCAGCAGCTAGTTCCCCAGTCCCTCTGCTCACTAAACAAACAATGCGGATACATGGAGTGCAGATGCAGACGTAATGGACAGTCTCTCACCCTGCTCACTCCCACTTGCAGACTTGCTGTTTCTTCTCTGGTCCCAGCAGCCACAGTACATAGCAGTAACACAATGGCACAGTAAGTCCCACAGCAATAACAGACAGATACCGCTAGCAAGCAGCGTGGAGATTTAAATAGGATAGCCCCTCCCAGAGAGCTGATGTCAGTGGCCAGTAGCTAGTTCCCCAGTCCCTCTGCTCACTAAACAAACAATGTGGACTCACAGAATGCAGATGCAGGTGTAATGGACTGTTTCTCACCCTGCTCACTCTGCTTGCAGACTTTGTTTCTTCTCCAGTCCCAACAGCCACAGTAGAAAGCAACAGCACAATGGCACAGTAAGTCCCACGGCAGTAACAGACAGATCAAACAGTGTTCTGATTTATCTTCATGGTAATTTGGCAGCTTAGTTTTATGGCACACATGATAAACATAAATGGAAAAGGCTGACCTAAAAGGATCAACTCTTTCTGATTTTTATATTTAAAAACTGAAAACTCAGCCCTATGTTATCTTATTACTGAAGGAATCAGTGTTGAAAATGGCAAAGACTACTTTTTACAAAGGTATCTCTGGGAAATCTAACTCATTACAAGGAACAAAAAAAACTGTTCTGACTGCAAGCCCAATCACAATGTCTCACACCACCCCAGGACTCCACCAGATAAAGCCACCTGCTACTGTAAACTGTATGTTAGCTAGAGCTCCAAATGTATGTGACTCCAGCCTTCATCTGCTGATACTGCACAAATCAGACCCTCATACTATTGCACCTGATTCTAATAAAAACCTAGATGAGGTTCCTTTAAGACCATAAAGGCCAGGTAAGTCTTTAACAGTCTCTGACCTCCAGATATTAAACAGGAAGTCAAAATTAATGCCAATCTGCTGTCCAGCTGCAGAGCAGCACTAGGTTCTGTCCTAGTAATCCAACACAATAGACTAAATACTCCACCCAGAGTCCATCTAATGAAGTATTTCATACCCTGTAATATGGAGTTTATCCTAAAGACCTCTCCTACTTCTAGCTCACAATTAAAAGGCAACCACCCCATACTAAACACTTTTTGCAATTCAGGGAATTGAAAGGAAGGTCAGTCAGCATTCCTTAACATCCCTACTTTTATCACTCTAGCTGTCTCTTTAAATAGCATAGTGAAACGCATGCACAGATTAAATCAACCCATATCAGGAGCTCATAACATTTAAAATCTATAATGGGCTTCACATTTGCAAGCTAGATATCTGTAATTCAGTTACATGCTGAACTTTGTTTAGAAAACATACACACACAGTAGAATAAAAGGAACTTAATAATCCAGTATAGGACAAAAGAAACAACAAATTGCAGTTGCTTGTTTTACATATAATGTGACATTTATAACATAATCCTGCATAATATTAAAACTTTGTTCAGTCCTTGACCATGCCTTGGATACTGCTCATATCCCAACATTTTAAGGAGGATACTTCCCTATTTATGCATAATAACATGATCACCTAGTAAGCAGCCAAGTAATGTTAATTCAATCTTGTAAGTCAGATTTTCCAAAAGCTGAAGTAGCCCCAAATCAGAGTTGCTAAAGGCCTATTTCAGCATCCATTGCCTTATATCTCTTAGTTACAATAGAAAAAGTATTACCTCCACTGCAGAGTTCAAGGTCCCTCTACCTCCGTTGAAAACACCAAGAAGAAAAAAGAGGCTAGGATCCATACAACTTCATATTCAGACTCATTTTTTCAGTACACTGTTTGAATTTAGAGACAGAGAAATCATGAATCCTACAGTTTCTAGAAAGCCAGCTTTGCTTCTCTGACTCATGCCACACAGATCTCCCAGATGTTAAGTTCCTCTCCATTGGGGATCCATTTCCTTCTATCCATTTCTTTAGAATTAACCTGAACAAATATAATAGAAACTCAACCTACTGAGGGTAGTATTTTACTCAGCTCCAAATCAACAACCAAAATCCCCAGCCTAAGGCACAGCTGGCATAGCTGCTTTTAAACTTCATCAGTGCAGGTTGACTCTTATAGGGCTCCTTGATTTCTTTTCCCAGGAATTTTGTTCTTCTCAACCAGCTGAGCATTTTCACAAGCTGCCAGCTATATCCCACTCGTAGTATGGGTTTTCTGAGTTCACAAAACTCAAGCAGACACTCCTTTCCAAAGCCATTGGCAACATTGATATAGCTTCAGTCCACAAGCCATCCTTTAACCTGGCTTCTAGCTGCCAGTTTGGTCTGTAAGGAGGCCAAAAAGTGGTAAAACTGGCAAAGGTGAGCGACTGAACTTCAGATTGATACTGGTGACAAATCTGATAACAAACATTTCTTCCAATACATCTGGGAGAAAAGAAAGAAGTGGCGGATAGTTAAACTTACCAATGGAAACAGGATCATCGAGGATGATGAACAAAAAGTTGCTGTCCTCAACAACTGCTTTTGCTCTATGTTTACCAAGGAGCACAGTGGACCATTGCCAGAAAGTGGCATAAAAGCCTCTGGTAGAGGGCACCCATCAATGGAGACTCAAAGATCACCACTGAAAGAGTTAAAAGGCATCAATCGCCTTAGAACTAATAAAGCACCAGGGCCTGGTGGGTTGCATCCAGGGGTACTGAAGGAACTTGCTGAAGTACTAGCCAACCCATGGCACATTTTTCAACCACTCACTTCAGTCGGGGATGGTAACTGAGGACTGGAGAAGGGCAGAGTGGTTCTTCTTCACAAGAAAGGTAGTACAGAGGAGGCTGGCAACTACAGGCTGGTCAGCCTCACATCTGCCGTGGAAAAATTAATGGAAACCCTGATTAAGCATTATATAGTGGATTACCTGGATAAGCACAACCTCCAGGACCACCGACAACATGGATTTGTGGTGGGCAGATCATGCCAGATAAACCTTATTGTATTTTTGACTGGGTGATGAAGGAATTAGATAGGGGACACCCAGTGGATCTACTATACTTTGATTTCAGCAAGGCTTTTGATTCAGTGCTGCACAGTTGACTGTTAAAAAGCTGGAAGATGTAGATATTGCTGATAGCTTAGTTAGGTGGATAGGAAATTGGTTAAGAAATAAAGTCAAAGGTAGTCGTCAATGGGGTGGGGTCCGGTGAAGATAGAATCACTAGTTGTGTGCCCCAGTGCTCAGTCTTAGGACTGATCCTGTTTAATGCGTTTACCTGTGACATTGGCATAGGCATTCAAGGAAAGCTTGGAACTATTTGCAACTGATACCAAACTGGGGAGTAGAGTCGACAATGTGAAGGCAATTAGGGAACTTCAGAATGATTTACAAAAGCTAGAACAATGGTCTAAAGTCTGGCAGCAAATGTTCAATATACAAAACTGTAAAGTGTTGTATCTAGGTAAAAGGAATCCAAGAATGGAGTACTAGCTCAATGGGGTCAAATTCCGTGCATCTCAAGAAGAAAGGGATGTAGGGATCATTGTATTCGACACCCTTAAACAGTCAAGCCAATGCAACAAAGCTTACAGCAAGGCAAATACAATGCTGGGGTGCAAAGGAGAGGATCTCACAGCAGAAGCAGGGAGGTGATCCTCCATCTGTATAGGTCCCTGGTGAGGCCTCACCTGGAGTACTGTGACCAGTTGTGGAATCTGCACCTTAAAAATACAGGGATGGGCTGGAGACTATGCAAAAACAGTGACCAAGATGATACAGGGCCTCCATGGTCTCTCGTACGAGGTGCCTGAAGGAACTAAACTTATTCTCACTAGAAACAAGGAAGGAGAGAGGATATGATTAAGATTTTCAAGTTCTTGACAGGCATTAAGCAAGGCCACTGATTTACGGTGATTAAAACAATGAAATTCCGTTTTCAAGACTTCAGATTCCTGAATTGCACGGCGATTATTACTCTAATTTCCGTTTTACCAGGATTCTGCTGTCATTCTTTTAGTATGTTTATAAATAATCAGAATAAAAGAAGGGTTCATATACAGAGCATTAAATGAAGCAAACTGAAAATAATGGAAGCAATTATAAGAAAAATACAAGTTTTGTAGAATTACTGATCTAGTATAAAATGGCAGATTCCATGAAATCTTTGTTTTACCGGTGTTCAGGCAGCCCTAATTCTGAGTTTACGGGTTTTCTGGTAAAAACGAAACCAGTGGCCTTATTAATAAGGTGCCATACACAGAAATATTCCAATGGGCCACTGGCTTGACCACCAGGGGCCATGTATGGAAACTATGGAGGGCTTCAAGAAGGATCTAAGAAACATTTCTTCACAGAAAGAGTAGTGAAACCTGGCATGGCCTGCTAGTGGAAGTGGTGAATGCAAGGACCATGTCAGTATTCAAACAGGGGTGGGATAGAGCAAGGGCTCAGGGGCATACAGTAGGATCAGGGAAGGGCAAACAAAAAGGGGTGTTAGACCCCAAAACCTATAAGAAGTCTTGGGAACTCTCTAGTAGACTAGATGGACCCACGGTCTCCTTCTGCCATCACTTTTCTATGTTTCTATTTTTCAAAGCTTATACTAATAGTGAGCATCAATCCAATTCTCTGGTCCCCCTATATTCCAGGGTTGTGGGGAGCACTATACTGTGTCTCAAACTGATCTGTGGAACTTAGGGACTCCAGCTCCATTCTATCAATTATTGGTTGTGGCTTGGCAGTATACTGTGCTGCCTCAGAAAAAACCTTTAACAGGTGGCCATGGCACTCAATAAAGCATGCAGGCTTGTCATTGGTGCAGATAAACATACCCATAGGTGCTCCCTTTATGATCAAACTAACTGGCTAACACTCAATGGCAGGATCACATTTCAAACTTGCCTGCTAGGTAAAATAAACAACTTGGCCTTGTACCCCTGCATCCAGCAACTCATCCTAACAGCTCACGGAAGTATAACACAAGGAACACGGTTAGAGGCACCCTTTGTGTCCCCTTCATAAGGACATCTCTGGCCAGCACTTCGTTCACATACAGGGCTCCCCTCTGGCTAAATGAGCTCACAGCCATAGTAATCAACATAAAGAACTTCCCTACCTTTAAACATAGCCTGAAGCAATCCCTGATCAATACTAAAACTTGTGAATGCAGGAATGCATAAGACACTCATACCCCTCTGAAAGACACTTGCCATCCACTTAAGTAGCTCCACTGTGGGAAATCAGACTCCTAACCTCACTTGTTAGGAGTTTGATCCACTGCAGACTAGTTCTTACTCCTAAATATGTTCTTCCTGCCCCTCTCTGCATGCCCTTGCTCCAACTACCTCAATCCCATACCTATTACTCTTGTCCTGCCCCAAACATCATCTTTTCCACACCATCTCCCCACTGTCATTGCCACCCATACCTGCCTTACCTTCACCTGGTGCTCTCCTAGTACCAGTCTTTCCAACACATCTCCGGATTCAGCCTGTTTATCCCTGCTGCTGCACCTCTCCCTCCTCACAATTACCTGTAACTATCTTGATTGAATAAATACTTGAATCATGTGACAATGCCTGGTCCCAAGGCAGCTATTAATTATCTCTCAATCTTGTAATGTAAACTGCCTGAAATGTCAACTTCTAAGCAACTGTCAAGTCCAGTTATTATTTTTATGTTCGATACCTATATTTCTGTCAATGTCAATTGTATCATTGTATCTGTTGTTTTCATTCTTGATGTGGAATCTTTGTAAAAGAGCTCATAGCTCAAAGGTTATTTCTGATGTGTTAAATAAAAAATAAATAAATTCCAGTAGCAGACAGCGAATATCTGACATTTTATCTATAGCTACCCAAATACAGTAGCTACTCAGCCACTTTCAAGCACCCTCACATCCAAAAATGGCATAAACAGCATTAAATATACTGGAGACAGCAAACTGAAAACCTTCACTTAGCAGGATTGAGATGCACTAAATGTGTTAATAAGAACCAAACAATTCCAAAGAAAATGCTATCAAACAAAGCAGGGATCTGTGGAGCGAACAGCGTTGTGCCATCTTGCTGTCTCCCCAACCAGGACATGGTTGGGGCCAAGGATCTGTGAGTTTGCTACAATTCTACTGGTAAGCAGTGCGGTATGTTTAACACGATGGGAACTTCTGACAGGAGGAATGCAATTACATCTGCCCTCAACTCCATTTGGGAAGCTTACACAGTGTAAATGGTAGTGGCATGCTCTACACTCCCAAATCATTGATTTTAGCAAGTAAGTAGGTCATCTGGTTGTCATGGTCCTTGAGCCGCCATGTGTCTGGTCACCAGGCACTTTCTATTGTGTAATGTGCTATACTGTAGCATCCACCCACGTGCCAATCGTGGCTAAGTCTATGTCTTCACAGTCATAATATTAAATTCTGCAGTGTCCCTTAACATCTAGAACAGCACTGTGGTGATGTGTGCTACCATAGAAAAAGAAATCCATTTTCTGGATTGTTTTCATCTTTCTTCTGTCTTAAAGTTGCTTTTCTGATTCTTTGTGGATTAATCATGTCTTGTTTTCTGTAAAGAATTTTTCTTTCAATCACGAAGATTTATTTAGGATTTAAAATGTTTCTAAACTTGTTTCAAAAAAGTAAGCTAAACATGGCTTGAAGTAGATATTTTTTCAGTTCAAATGCATTTTTTGTTAGGCCTCTAGCTGATTTACATATTTAACATCATCCATGCAGTAATTCCTATGTTTCATTCAAAATACCACACCTTATGAGGATTGTATAGGCATAGCCATGTGTCCTCAACCAATTGATATGTATTCTTATCGAAATTAGAAACCAAACTTTGTGACTGTAATATTGCTATTATTGTAGTTATTACTATTAATGGAAAGAAACATTATATTTAAAAATGTTTATTAAGTGTAATGCACATAGTCCACAGTAATGTATTTTTACACATCATTTATTTCATTTTAATCATTTTGAAGTCATCTGAACACATAGTTCCATAGAACATAATACAGCATTATTTGTCATATATGGATAATTAAAATAACGCAATTTAAAACAATGTCAAATAAATCCCATAATGCAACACTATAAATTATGTAACAGCATGATTCAAACAGAGCTTAAAACATATTTGTTTTATCAGGCATTTTCTGATGGTTTTTAGATATTGTTGTTGTTATTTGTGTACTGAATGTTTACCTTCTTGTACAGCACCTTGGCATTTGAAAGGAGCTTGTAAAATAAATTTTACTTACTTAGTTACTTCAAGTCCTGTAATAGAATCATACAGATCTTGTAGGACTATCATTCCGAGCTCCGAACAGTAGTATTAAGAGAGCAACATAGCATCAAAAGCTGGCATAATGTCCCTGGTGTAGTGGTGCCTCCCCTCCTCCAATGACAGCCCCAACATACACAAAGCCCTCCCTGACATCCAGTGCCTGCCCATGGCATTGGGCAATCCTCCCTCTCCGTTATCACAGTGGTGGTGCCATGGGTGCATAGGGTGACTGTGCACAGCCTTCATCACATGTCCTCGGCCTGCCACCAAATGTACAGTCAGGAGTGCTCCTCTATTTGATAGGACAGGGTGATGCACCCTGTCCTATAAATAGAGGCATGCTCCCCGGCTGTACATACTGCAGCCAGCCAAGGAGGTGTGAGGAGGGCTGTGCCTGTCATCCTATGTACCTGCAGCACCACTGCTTTGGATATGGAGAGGGGTGGGCCTGGTGCCATGGGGGACACTGGATTCCAGGGAGGGGTACTGTGTACATTGGGGCTGTGATTGGAGGAGAGGAGGGCACCACTAATATCAAGGATAATATGTCAGCTTGTGATGCTGTGTTGCTCTCTTGAATAATTGATGTTGTTGTTTATATTTATATATATTCTACTATTCCTAATATACCTCCAAACTGAACTGATAAGAACAAGAGAAAAAAAAGAAAACAAAATGTTTTCTGCTGTGAATGAAGCCTTGCAATAAATATAGATTACTTCTTCTATAAGCATATTTTACCTACCCCATCTAACATCAATTTATCATTTACAGAGAAGGAAGCTCAAAAATTAAGGCATTTTGCTGTCCAGTAGATAAGAGCACATGTTTGTCATCCCTTTCCTACATGCAAAAATCATACTTTCACAATGTGAAGAAGAAATCTATTGGTTCTGATGTTCCAGAAAACTTGTGCAACACAACATTCATGTGACTCTCTGTGCTATCATTTTAGCTCATTAGGTTGGTAACATTTACTTTTTCATATTATCTCATATATTATTCTCAGCAGGATATATACTGTATACAGTCACATAGTAATTTAAAGATCAGGAGGAACACAAGTGCCCCCCACACACACACACACTTCACAAGCAGGGATAGAATATGGATGCTGTGCAAATACCTACCAATTAATGGGAACTTCCTACCCACTCTCCTACCCAAGGAACCTGGTGATTCCTTGGCAAGCAGAAATTTTTCCATGCTAATCGTGAAGGCCTGTACTGCCTTCATGTGCACTGTCTCCACTATTAGGCTGTTTCAAAGATTTACAACCTTCTGGGAAAAGAAGTGTATTCTAACATTACCACCAAATTTACCACCCCTAAGCTTCAGGGCATGTCACTCTATTGCAGGATACCAAATCAAATATCTCCAACAGTTCAAACTTGTCAATACCCCAATTCCCTTGAATGTACAAAAGACTGAGATCATGTCCCCTTTCTACCTCCTTTTCTCCAGGATAACATGTTAAGGGCCTCCAGCATCTGCTCAGCTTTCCCCATACCACTGATTATTTTGGTGGACCTGTAATGCACCCCTTAATCACCTCAATATCCTTTTGTATTAATGAGGCTGAAACCGCATGCATTACCCCAAGCAGGGCCTGACCAGGGCCCTGTAAAGTAGCAGGATCGCTTCCACTGCTCTGCCAGTCACCCTTTTGATGTATCTCAGCATTTTGCTGTCCCTCTTGACAGAGGCCATGCACTACTTATAATGTTTCAACCCATTGTATATAGTGATCCAAGTCCCTTCTGCCTCAACTGCAGTAAGAGCAACTTCACATGATGTGCTGTAGTTTCTACTTGGTTTTCCTCCCCAAGTGTAGCAGCTTCATTTAGCTATACTGAATCTGGGGTACCAGCAGTTAGACCATTTGCCAGGATAACCCCAAATGATGCCAATAAATTTATTTTTCAAAATGGGTCAAGATGGTCTGCACTGATTTCAGACTGGGTGAACCAAGCCACCAGCTGTTTCTTTACATTTTCATGAATGCATGGTGCTGCACTGACAAGTCAAATTGTTAATACCTAGCCATTTTCTGAGTGCACTTACATACTATAGAAGGTTGCTTTCATAGAAGTATAGGCCTTCATGATGTGTGTTGAGGAGAACTCAGCCTGTAGCCTCATGCCAGTATCAGTATACACCAGAGGCATGACTATGTCTCTCAATGAATGCACACCCACTGTGTGTTGCTGGCCACACATGTTTCTGGTTACATGCACAAGTACTCAACATGTAATGGTTTATGCACCACTTCTTCATGGTATCTGATCCTATGCAGATACTCAAAGATGTTCCATAGGTCTTAAATCACTTTTAAGACTACTTAGACACCATCCAATGCTCCAATTCTGTTACACGTTCTCTGTTTAGAGGCAGTCTCATATTGCATGGCTGTTGACTGTAACCTCTTCTACAGGGATCTGCCCCTTTTCTGTTTTATCTCCTTTAATATTTTCACCTACAGGTCTAAAACTGCTGCTGTTTTCTTTCCAAGCAGAAGAAGGAGTTGTCACACCTGCTAGGAATTCTCTCTAAACAGAGGAAGTGCCATTGCTTTTGTGCTGTGATGTTCTGAACAAATAAGAAAGTGTCCTTGAGAGTCTGCATAAGGACTAAATACCCAGAAGAAGTGATACAGAAACAAAGAAATGTTTGGCATTTATGAATGTAACCAGAGAAATACAATAAATATTATTATTCAACATTATTTGATGACTGGCATTTTATTTACTTTGCATACATTTAGATGTCTTGTTACAAAGGGCAGACTGTCCACAAAATTTGTTTCCTTCAGATGTACCCAAGTATCTCTGGATGCTTCTTTCTTATAGTCTCACTAGAATAAGCCCAAAGGA
Source organism: Neoceratodus forsteri (assembly GCA_016271365.2). Lineage (NCBI taxonomy): Eukaryota > Metazoa > Chordata > Ceratodontiformes > Ceratodontidae > Neoceratodus > Neoceratodus forsteri. The sequence continues at coordinate 426,919,021 of CM057451.1, forward strand.
TGCAACATCTCAGTTGCATAAGGATCCTAGCGGATGACAGTGCACCCTGTATACACACACACACACACACAGCAACCAGGGAAATTACAGTAGGAAATAAATAAATAATGCTGAATTTAGCAGGTTGGTCACATAATCAGAGGGAAGGTGCTCAAACAGGCCATTTTGAAGGAAGATATGTTCTAGATATAAAAGATAACATAATACGGTTTATTAAAAAAATGTATAGAGAGGCATTTAATAGTACTACTTCAAATGGTTGCATATTTGTATAATAGTCCTATAAAACTAAACCATACTGTGATTTATCTAAAGACATTCATTTCACGGTGAAGCTGACTGTGTGTGTTTTATCAGTTATAAGCACCGTGAGGCCATTCTGAAATGCAACCCTTGGCAGCTGTGAGTTGTGAGCTTGACTAGTCACATCTGTTCCTGCTACCAGCCCCCATTGAAAGCCCACTCCCTTCTAGATAACTGCTGAACATGAACAGCACCTCTGAAAAACAGCAAGCAACGTTGCTCCTAAGTGGGAAAAAATTAGAGCAGCTTATGCTGATGTAAAAATCTTCATTTCCATAAAAATAAATTTCTGTGGTTCTATTTTATCAATATTACAATTAAACAGGCATGTGAGTGTAAAATTGATCTAAAAGGCTTCCTCTTGTGATCTTCTTTATCTTAGCAGCAGTAAGTGACCTGCATTTTGCTGGTCGGACCAGTAAATTACAATGAAATCTGCTCATTCACATAGTTACTCACAGACCATAAAATGCAGAGCTATCCTCCACATCTGTGCAGCAGTGCCCCGATCACAAGCTCGTTCCCAGCTGGCTGACTCTAAAGCAGAGCTCGAAATGTCTGCATCTGCGTACTAAGAGTCCTTGTAGTTTGAGCGGACAGAGTGATGCATTCTGATGGAGGCCAATTTCATGGTGCCATGATGTATAGCATTAGGAAAAAGTGAATTCATTATTTTAATGCCGAATGATCTGATGTCCAAGTCAAATGAGGACAAAGGCGAGCAGGTCCCAGCTGCCAAGAAGTCGAGAAACTGCTTTCAGTGGCAGTGGTAGAGGTTGTGGCCCTGCATGCAACCTGTCAAAGGCAATCCTAGTGTTTGGTAAGACCGTTGCTTTATTGTTTTCTTGGACCATTAGTGTGAGCTTGGGAACATTCAGAGAAGCTGGCTAAAAGGAAAAAAATAAATCTGTCTTTTAGTAACGAATTATGTGGCGGTCAGGTTGGGAGACACCTAAAGCCTACATTAATCATCTCCTGAATGCTGATGTGGGATGAGTCTAAAATGTATTTAGCTGCTCCTAGCATTGTATGCCTCAGTCTTATTCTTGACTTGTCCTATGCCCAGCAGCAAATCTGTGGAAGCAGAAGGTGGGTCTTACTGCTGGAGGCCTGCAGATGGTTGGGCAGTAATTTTCAGCAGTAACAGAGTACAGCCTAAGGAACTGAACTAGTATTTTAGAATCAGTAGTTTGTGGGCAATATGTTAGCATTTTGGGCATGTATAATGAAATAAACACGTTTGAAAAAGTATTGAGGTAAGCTTTGCTCCTTCATATTCTGTTGAAATGCATTAACATGTCTGTGCAGTGTACACTTCATGGTTCATGCTTTGTCTAATTTAATTCACAAAAGCAACACTGTTTCAAACCATTTACTGCAGTGGGTATGAGCAACAACCTCCCACCTTTCCTTTTGCTCTCATTGTGGGTATATTTTAAGTAGAAGGGCACTGTAGCATGCTGCAGCACTTCAAAGGGAGCCAGTGATAGTGAGGAGCTTCAGAATCTGTTTCGAAACAGAGATGTGTGACTGCAGATTTGTGTTTGATTGTGAGACATCTTATGGAAGGAACATGAACACACAAGCAAGTACATGGGGTCTGGGGAGCGGAGACATTTGAGGAAGGAAATGAACACATAAGCAGGTACATGGGGACTGGGGAGTGGAGAAATACAGCAAAAAAAAGTGAACTGGGATAGAGGGCTGAAGTGAGCTGAAGAGGAGGCGTGTTTGTACACTACCTGTCAGTCAAAGGATTCAGCATAATGTGGGTTTGCCCATCATGCCTGAGTAACACTAGGTAAGAGTGACCCTGCACACAATGAGCAATGATTCAACAACATACAGGTCCTAACAGAGGATGAGACTGGAGCCCACAAAGTGATAGGCAATCCAGAGTTTTCCCATTGCCTGGAGATGTAGCACAGTGTAGGGATGAAAGGCTGGGGCACATCATTCCTTGACACTCAATGGGCATACTTGGTGTTTTAGTAATGTGCACAATACTCTTTTCAAAATGGGGTGTTATGCAATAAAGTCAGGGTTTTAAAAGTAATGAAGAAATTCTTGATGGCAAAAATGTAGAGGGTAAAAGATATATGAAGTTGTAAAATAAATAGTAATAATAACTGGGTAGTGTCACACCATGCTAAGATAATGAATAGAAACACTGAGCCCCCTGCGTGTGCAGTGTGCTAAAGCTTTCAGTTGACAGCATTTGCTTTTTATAGACAGCAAAAGCTAAGCATTGGTGACTTGGGGGTGAGTAGATGAGAGTTTTTTGGTTTCTATCAGCTTATTGGTCATGGAGAGGTTGGACTTGACTGCTGTGGACCATTGGCGCTGATGGAGTTGTTGTTTACTGATGTGGGATTAAATGATAATGGTGTTGGGAAGGGCTGTAGAACAACTACATACTCAATGCATACAGTATGACCCCTTTATCCCTCCCCATTGGAGCATGACTGTAGTGGAAAACCCCACTGATGTACTACAGTTTGTTACAGTGTTCCACTTCTAAGTGAGGGATTGGGATATATTTATTTATAAAGAGGAAAGAAAGGTCAGACCTTTTACTCTGAACAAAGACCTCCCTCATAGTACGTGATGAAACACAGAAACATCAGGGTATTAAATAAGTCGAAAAAATTGATTAGCAGTTTACACTTGAAAGTGCTAATCAGCTGGAAAAATGCATGGCACTTGGCACAGAATGATTAGCAAACTTTAAAAATACATATAATTTTATTAATTTTGTCTACTGTGTCATAGACTCACTGAAAATAAATGGTTAGCTGTCTACTGCTACGCATTTTGGAAATGGTGAGCATTACCCAGTGTTTTGTGTACTGTTTTGCTATGATATACCAGCAAGTTAAAACCCTGAAACATAGACTGTGTCAGCAGACCGATAGGTCCATTTATTCTGCCTTTTTTTTCCAGACTGTCACTACACTCTGGACCCTATTTGATCATAGGTGTCCCTCCCTCCTCCTCATCATCTACTTGGCCATTGTGCCTATTCCATGCATGCTTGAAGCTCCTTGCTGTCTTTGCTATTACCACCGCTTCTGGCAGGCTGTGCCAGACATCCACAACCTTTCTTTGAAGTAATATTTTCTCACATCTCTCATAAACCCCCACCTCCCAACCTCCATAGCATTCCCCTGTGTTCTGGTGCTCCTGTGTAAGAGACTCCATTTCTGAACTTTGTTCACTCCTGTGCAGGTACTTGTCAGTCTCAATCATGTCCCTCTCACTCTCCTGTCTTCCAGGGAGTACATGTTGAGCTCCTGCAGGCTCGCCATATGGTTTCACATGCAAGCCCAACCAAGTTTGGTAGCTCTTCTGACTGCTTCCACCCTGTCAATGTCCTTGTGAAGGCGCAGCCTCCAGAACTGGTCACATTTCTCCAGGTAAGGTCTCTAATGCATAATACAGAGGCATCATCTCCCTTCTCCTGCTAGAAATCCCTCCCTATGCACCCAGCATCCGGCGAGCCTTACCTACTGCCTTGCTGCACTGTTCTGCCAGCTTGAGGCCATTAGATATGATTGCCCTAAGGTCCCTCTCTTGCTTGGTAACTGTAAGTACCTTCCCATCTTATACACAGTCCCTGTGTTTCCTGGCCTAAGTGTGCGACTTTGCATCTATTTGCATTGAAACCAAACTGCCATTCCCAAGACCACTCCTCAATTTTCCACAGATCTTTGCATTTTCTACCCTCCTGAGTATCCAGCCTGTAGCAGATTTTTGTGTCATCCACAAAGAAACACACCTTACCCTCCAGTTCCTCTGCAATATCACTGTGAAGACATTGAAGAGTACAGGACCCAGTACTAATCCCTATGATATTCCACTGGTAAGTCCCCTTGAAAAGTGTCAGTAGGCACTTTTACACACAGGTCTGTAAAACAAAATAAACGCTATTATGTGGGCGCAATGTACTGTGTTGCATTCGGGTTTCCCTTTACACCCCTCGCGAGTATTCTGGCTAATCCTGCCTCCATTTGTTTTGGCTCCCCAGAGTTTGCTGCTCTAATGGCAGTTGCTGCAGTGGTACCGGAATGGCTGTTTTACACAACCAGATCAACTGAAACACGTTCATGTAAACCACAAGAAGCAGAGATTGCGGTTTGGACAAACGTTCACCAAGGGAACAAAACAAATGCTTTTTACACACAAGGGATGTAACGGAATACTGTTTCCGTAACAGTTATTCCGTTACATAGACCTGTATGTAAAAGCGCCTAGTGTGACATGAAACATCAACCTAAATGTGAAAGGGTGCTAGTATATATTCATGGTGCAATAAAGTTCTTTTATCATGTACTAGCATTGATACGAGTCTGTGTTTGGAGATGTAGAGCCTTCACTTTAATTTCAAACTTTGCAATGCTCATAGTGATTTGGCTCCATCAGCAGGCATCTGTAGCAAACTCCCTTTCTTTTCATTTGGGTACTCCACTGGACACTATCGTCCTCAGAGTTTGCCATTTACCACCACCATCTGCCTACTATCATTTAACCACTCTGATACCCAGCTCACCACTCTCTCCCACCCCCTGGTTGCTGAGTTTCTTAATCTGCCTCCTGTGTGGCACAGCATCAAAGGCATTACTAATCTCCAGATAAGCCACATCTACTACTCTCCCTGATCCACCTCCCCAGTTACTCAAAGATATCTATGAGTTTTGTTTGACATGACCTCCCCTCTGTGAAGTTGTGTTACCAGTGGTCCTGCAGCCCATTTGCCTCCAGGTACTCCATCAGTCTGTCCTTCAGCACTCAGTTAATTTCCCCACCACTGACATGAGATAGACTGGTCTTGAATTGCTAGCCTCCTCTTTGCTGCGCTCTTGTGCAGAGGGACCACATTGGTCCTCCTCCAGTCCTTTGGAACCACCCCTGTTTCCAGTGAGGTGCTGAATAGTGCTGCCAGAGGAGCAACTAGCATCATCCTAGTTCTTGTAGTACCTCAGGTACAGGTGGGACAAATTGATAGTCAGGTGGCCAATGGCCACTAAAAACTGGTTTGGCTATGATATTTTGAAAGTTACCGACAAGCTGGCAACCTGCCTACAGTTGATTTTTGAGTCATTAAAAGAATAACACTACAAATATTGATTTGGCTACCAGATTTTTAAGCTGGTGCCCAAACTGACCATCAGCTTCAAAATGATTTGTCCTGCACTGCTTGGGTGGATTCTGCCTGGCTCCCCCATCTTGTTTTCCTTTAGGGCTTTCAGTTCACTGCAGAGTCTATTTTCGTAAATGGCTTTGCATCCATTCCCCCAGTGCCTGTTAATGCATATCATTCTGTCCACAAATCTTAGAGACGGGAGAAACTACAGATTAGTGGGTATGGAACAGTTTTGATAGTCTCTAAAGGAATAAGACCATGCAAACCCCAGTTATGGATTTCGGATGTTCATATGAAGACTTTGCTATCAGAGATGGGGGAAGGAGTTGAAGATGTTTGCCTGCAAGGGCAAGTGGGGGATGTAACACTGCAAGGGCAAGTGGAGGATGTAACAGTTACCTTTGTGGGGAGGGGTTGACATATAATTTTTACTGAAATTGAGTATTTTGCACGATTGTGTATGTGTGTGTGGGGGTCAAGAGAATTTGCATGATTCAAAGGGGCACTGTTAGCCCTTTTGCCTCATATTATTTCTAGTTAAAAAAAACATTTTATGGTTGCTTACCTTTTCTAAAATTGATTGATGTTTCTGGTTGTTTTATCTGCCTTTTTCTTAGTAGAGCTGAAATGTATGCAAATGTTATAGTTGTATCTAACCTTGTTTTGTTTCAGAACCATCCTTCCTCTACTCTTATTGCACACTACCTGAACATTAGGAACCCCCCAAACAGTGCAGTGCAGTGCAGCCACTCATGATGCATTGTATCCTCTCCTCCCACTACATAAAGAGTGGCTAGACTGTGATGGGGCATTCCCAAGTTCAGGAAATATGCTCAAGGAATATAAACAGACATGTTTTGTGTGGTAACACCAGTATAGCGGCAGTATGTTTTCACTTTTAAAAAGAAAAAGGAATCAGAATCAAACTGCCTGCTGCATCAACAGCCTCTATAGAACATGAACAATTATAACACGTTTTTAAACTAGGGAAACTTTGAGGCCTAAGGGGCTGACAGTGTCCTTTACATGTCTACCATTGCATGGTCTGCCTTTTTTCTAAATCTTTTTCTAGAAGGTTTTATTTAGTTCCCCTCTCTTTTATTTTACAGGTCTAGACGTGTATTACAATTGCCCTATCAGATTAGTATATACATTTTTTTAATCTGATGATTTACGTGTTGTTAACTTCAACCCTTGTTCCTTTTATAATTTTTAAATTTATTGTTTTCCTTTTCAAGCATTCAGGATCAGTTTTGAGGAATAGCTATCCCCAACTTGGATTGGCCAGGTGAGAGACCCAATGTTTCTTAACAGAAGTTACCATAACATTTTGTGCAACAATCCTTATAAAGTAATGGGGGTACTGAACGTGGAAGTATAGTACTGAGAGAAAAGTATATGAAGCAGTGTTTAAGCTGACACTAGCCAATGCAGTTTTCTGTATTAAGCTATACATTACATTTAAGTATTCAAGTTGCTACACCAACTTCCTAGGCTGCAGAAATAAATTCTGAGTTTCGCTAAGAGTTTTGTCATTTGGCTAATTAGTTCAGGTGACAATTAGACTAAGTACTGTAGGGTTTTAGAGTGCCAGTTTAAACACTGCAGAGCTGGGGTAAGTGACTGGCCCATCAGTGCAGCTGGCTGTAGAGTTTTAGAGTGCTAATTTCAACAGTGTGGAGCTGGAGTAGGTGGCTGGTCGATTGGTGCAGCTGACTGTAGGGTTTTAGAGCACCAGTTCAAACACTGCAGAGCTGTTGTAGGTGGCTGGCCCATCAGTGCAGCTGACTGTAGAGTTTTAGAGTGCTAATTTCAACAGTGTGGAGCTGGAGTAGGTGGCTGACCCATTGGTGCAGCTGACTGGAAAGTTTTAGAGCACCAGTTCAAACCCTGCAGAGCTGTTGTGGTGACTGGTCAATCAGTGCAGCTGACTGTAGGGTTTTAGTGTGCCAGTTTAAACACTGCAGAACTGGAATAGGTGGCTGGCTTATTGGTGCAGCTGCATCACTGCCATGTGTAATGCTGGTGACTGGGATCAGGAATGAGTCTCAGACTTCAGAGGCCTTACATATTGTAGAAACATAGAGGCTAATGGCAGATAAGGGCTGCTTGGTCCATTCATTTTGCCCTATTGTATTGTGATTGCTTTTGCTGCAGATTGTCTTTGGTCTATGGCAGTGTCTCTTCCACTATCTCCCTTCCCTTATGATTCCTTTGTCCTTGTCCCAGGCTTTTCTGAATTCCACTACTGTTTTCACCCCTACTACCTCCACTGAAAGACTGTTCAAGGCATCCACTACCCTTTCTGTGAAGAAATATTTCCTCACATACCTCCTGAACCTACTTCTCTCCAGCTTCATATCATGATCCTTTGTTCTAGAGCACCCCTTTCTCTGAAAAAACATTCGCACACTTGTGGGAAATGCTGAGGGATCCACCCTCTGCATAACATTAGAGGGTTCAGGAGGCTTGGGGGTGAAATGCTTACTAGGATGAGCCTGATGGCAAAGGGGCATGGGAGTGTCAATTGGGTGTTGGGAGACGGTGGGCCTGCCAGGAGTGATGTGGCATCTGGAAGGGGTGACATTAGTATAACTATAAAGGCAGTGGGATAGTACTGTGGGTGGGGGTGTTCTGAGGACAAACAGTGTCCAAGGATGAGGCTACTACCAGGGCTTTGCCCACCTGGGGCCATGGCACTCTTTGCCTCTACCCCCACAGTAATATCTAATTGGCTTTATGGATATACTAATAGCACCCCTGTGGTGCTTCCTCAGTCCCTGGCATGCCTACTGTCTCCCAGCAACCCTATGACACCCATATAGCCCTTGTACCCCACCTCCAGCAGCCTAATTTGCCACCTTGTGTATATTGCAAGGGGCTGGGTTGGTTTTGGAGCTCCCAGCTGTGCCCATGGGCTTCAGAATACTAAAAAAGGGGATGTTGCATCTCCCATGTCTCAAGCCCCTGCAACCTGGCACACCTGGTCATATGACACAACTATGGTGCAGAAGTTTGGTGCAGTCACGATCAGGATTTGATGCAGCTGCATTACAGAATCTTGTTGATGCAAACTGCGACGTAAGTCTTGTCAGTTGAACCCTAGCTCCAGTTTTACCAAATGGCACTTAAACAGCCAAAGACTGTAATTTACAATCACATTCTATACACTTGAATGGAGCATGCCGCCATGCTCTCCCTATTGTCTGTCAAACAATGGGCAGCACTTTTATTTATGTATTTTATTGTTTGGAAAAAACTTTCAGCTAAAGCTCTTTGCAAAGGTTCCACATCAAGTACATGGCATATACAGTACAACAGAAGGAATTGCCCCTCGCGGTTCACACTTCATGGTAAGGAGTGTACACAATAAGAACAACTCAGGAACATTTAAACAAACAGTGCAATGCTAATGCAGACAGAGACATAGTGCAGAATATAAGTACAGAATAACAAGTAATGAGCAACTGAAGCTACTGCCAAAAATCTTAAAAGTGTGCAGTATGAGCTTACAAGAGAACACTGAGACAAGGACCTCAACAGCCCATAGTACAGGCATTATCTTGATAACAGGGATGGGGACTGAAAATAGCCGACTTGGGGGTGGCTGGGGAGGGGAATCAGCTAGTACCAGGCATGTAGTCTCCAGTAGGACAGTAAATGCTGAAACAGAGCAGAGTGCATGCCTGTAGAGGGGAGATCCAAGCCAGGCCCATCTAATTGCGTGGACAGTTAGTGTGGAGGCAGGTGAAGAAACTCTGCCCACTGCTAAAGCCAGCTACAACAGTTATGATGTGGGGCATGTGAGGGAGGGGCCGGGTATCAACACTCACACATATTAGGAGATGGATAGAGAGGATTATTAGTACACCATCTATCTGCAACAACAGGCCCTGGATGCGTTAAGGTGCTGTTTCAACTCTGACTTAAATGTGGGAGGCTGTCAGTAAATAATAGGTGAGCAGGGATCTTGTTTAGTCACAAGGGAGCTCTGTAGGCACAGGACCACTGTCCAAGAGACGTTGTCCTAAATGGGACAGCCAATGAGCCCAGAGTCTTGCCCTTGGTCTGGTATCCTGAAGAACAGGTATGAACCAATTCACAGAGACAGGGAAGAACTTTGCCAATTAGTGATATCTTGCCTAACAGGCATGTCTTGAATTTAATCCTATTTAATCCTATTAATACAGAACACACTCAGTGACATCTCAAGGGATGTGCCAGTCACTGGCTCCTGGGCTTGAGATGGGGAGGGGTTGGTGGGACAGTACCTCCTGAGGTGGGGGATCTACTAGATGATCAGGAATGAATGTGTGCTACCATAACAGGGATCAAGGCTGGGGAGGGTCAATAGACCACCAGGAATGTATTAATATTAATATGATAGGGGATCGGGGCTGGGGAAGTAACACTGGATCACCAGGGTTGCTTTTTATTGCAGTACTGGATGGGGTCAAAGCCAGGGTGGGACTGCTGCACCACAGGATTGCTTTTTATTTCAATACTGGAGGAGATCGGGGCTAGTCACAGACCACTGGACCACAAGGTGCCCATCCTTGACAGTGCATGTACGGGTGTGGGGTTCCTACCCCTCTGTGCACTGTTAAGGGCTGGAGTTTCAGTAACATTAAGTGCACCACTGCTGACAGGCATTTAGCAATTCTGAAAACTTTCACTATTGTGCGTGCCTGCATATGAATGTGGGATCCCTCAGTTGCATAGGTGCAGCATAATATTGTGTGTGATGGCACTGTTGGGGCATGCCGTGCATAGGTAACTTTTGAATATGGCCATGTCCCTGATGGCTGGCCTGTTCCCGGATAGTGCCATGCAAACTCATTTTGTGCCACGCTAACCTTTTGAAAATAGTTCCCAAAACAGACAGACCAGAACTCCCCCAGGATCCTCCAGAAGCCATGAAGCTACCTGACCTGGTAGAAGACCTCTTGTATGTTTCACAGACCATAGCTTACTGCTAGCAACTAAGTAACCTTTCAATGGGGATTAAAGCCCTGATCCCTGGGAGGAAGAGAGGTAGTAATAATTTACATAGTCACTATGCATAGATATGTCAGTGGTTTCAATCAATAAGCTCTTGCAGTCCGTAAGTTAGCACTACTATTTCTATCTCTGTGTCTCAATCAGCTGAACCGATGTCACTCTTAGAGTGACCCTGTACTGTACTGTTTCGAATAGCCAAGAGCTCGAGTGTTGGACAACTCAGCAAGCAGTTACCCTCTCCCACTTTGATTAGATAGCGTTGTCAGTGATTCTGCTTAAAAGCGGACTAGGGAAACAGAACGGAGAAACCTTATGGAGAAAATAAGGATTAACATTCTATTGATAGGAGGTAAGTGCCTCTATTTTTGAAAGATGCGGATGGCACAGACATATATCATTTTAAGTTTATTGGTTAAGATCATAAACTATACAAAGATCCTATATATTTAATTTCAGAAAGTCAGAGCTTAAATTCTGTTCGTCTAACGTGGAACCTATGAAATGAGCTTGTTCTCAAAGGTGTTATCTGAAATTTCAATGAATAAAATAAATAAATAATTAAATTCATAAATAAATCAATAAATAGCTAATCCTAACAAAGTGAGAAGCAGACCTGATCTGTGAAAAATCAGACTGTTGGAAAATCTAAACAGACAGCGAGCTGTATTTTTTCTTAAAAGCAAAATACCAACTGTGTTCTGTGCCCATATAGCCTAGAATGGTATATATCTGCTCTTGTCCTTTCATAATACATAAAATTAAGAGATAACATTTGTATCCAAGTGATAAAACATTGTGCTTTATAGGCTCTGCAGGCTGAATGGTCTGTATATTAGAGAGAAGATCCCACTACAAGCTGCTGTCTTCTGAGGTATCTTTTTAGATACTGAGATACCTGTGTCACTGGTGTACTTCAGGGCCAAAGATATTCAAAAGGGTTGCACATGGCACAGCAGTGTTGTGCCATGCGCCTTCCACTGATGCACCAGTAGCGATATTCAAACAGAATTGCGCCTGGCACAAATCGATGCGTAGGCGCTCAGTAATGTATGCAGGCGCGGGTGAGGCGTGCCCATGCATACTCTACACATCCCGATATTCAGCCCGTGGATGTGCTGAGCTACGGCCAGCAACCTCCCTACATGTGCTGTACAAAGTTGATCCAAAAAAAAAAAAAAGGAACAACAACCAGCCACCCACAGGTGAGCTGCCATATTGCAGGGCGCAACACGGCGGCTGCCATCTGTGGATGGCCAACCGAGCTCTGGCTGCACCTCCGTGGTGGTGCCCCCCATGCCTGATCATGGGCATTGATATGAAAAAATAGAATCCTATATCCCTGGTGGTCCATGGACCGCTGTCAGCCCAATCGAGGGCTTAAGTAAAATAATAATGATTCCTTTTTCCTGGTGGTCCAGTGGACCGATGTCAGCCTGATAGCGGGCTTAAGTAAAATAATAAAGATTCCTTTTTCCTGGTGGTCAGTGGACCGCTGTCATCCCGATCACGGGCTTAAGTAAAATAATCATGATTCCTTTTCTCTGGTGGTCCAGTGGACGCTATCAGCCCGATCATGGGCTTAAGTAAAATTATAAAGATTCCTATATCCTGGTGGTCCGGGGAAGGGGGATGAGGGTTTCATTTGGGATGTTATCATTGTATTGATTGGCCTCAATTACTGTACCTATGTTGTGTTGTGAAGTGGACTTTTCAGGCCGAGTATGCAAAATAAATAAAATATTTTGAATTTCAAAAAAAAAAAAGAAGAAGGACATTTCTCAGCCCTCGATCGTTCATGGAGACATGCCATTCCTTCATGAATGCTCAAGCTGAAGTGCACAACACCTAGAGCTGTTTTCCTACCTCTTGCCTCCCTCTTTGAAAGTGAAATCCACAATTAGCTGCTCAACCCATGTACATTCACAAATGTTAAATGCTTTTCTCATTGGGGTGCTACCGGTTATGGCATACGTTAGTGAAAACAAGAGATCAATGCACATCCTCCCCACCCCAAAATTAACAAATTATTAAATAATTACAATGTGCTTTCTGCCTCAAATGGCTACATTTTATCTCAAAGGGTGTGGTGAGTCTCTTAGTTTTTCATATCAGAGCTATGGTGTGAATGTAAGCTCAGCCACCAGCCAGCAAAGTTGACTTCCTTTCAGCTGAAGCCCAATTCTAAAAATATAACTGCCAGCATTGGGTCCTTTTAAAATATGGTGCACTGCACTTTAAATAAGTCCCCAGCCAATGAAGTGGTGATTGGAGGAGCCAGCTAATTGCTTAACTCTGCACTTTCACAGACTTTAAATTGCACCTTATTTAAAGTGAGCCAATTAGGCACTGCACCATATTTTGAATGGACGCCAACTTCAGCAGTTTTATTTTAGATAATAAGTCTAATTAATTAATCATGAGCTTAGTGAGGCTCCTGACTGTCTACTGGATAACGTCTTAGAAATTATTGATTTAGCTGCCAGCTGATGCTGTGTGGCACCCACAGCTCATGCCACACAGCTGAAACATATTTTAAACTAAAAGAAATGTGCAAAAATGAAATTTATTATTGTGATTAGACTTATAATTGCAATAAGAACCTTGAAACTAGCACTCTCCTTGGTTTAATGACTGTCTGGAGGGAGGTAGCCTCAACTGCACCTCCAGCCACCCATCCCCTCACTGGTCATTAATCCCTCAAAAAGGACTGGCTTCTTAGGTGTCATTGTTAAATAGAGCCTCAGCCAATGGGAGCTCCACCTTGCCAACTGTTGAATGAGCTTACTTTCACACTAGAGCTCTGATATGAATAACTAGGAGACACCTTCCTCTTTGGGATGAAGTAAGTGACAGGCATTTGTGGAAGAAAGCAATTTGTAATAATTTAATGATTTGCCAGTATTGGGGGTGGGGAGGGTGCACTGGTTCCCTTACTTTAACTTATTTATGACATACCCAGTAGCACCTCAATGAGATAAAAAAAAACAGTTTAAAGTTTGCGAAGTGTATGGGTTAAGCAGCTAATTCTGAATTTGTTTATGCTTGTGAGATATATGGCTGTCTTCATTAGCTGGCTCCTCCAATCACCAATGCATTGGCTGGAGACTGCATATTATTTCAAGTGAGCCAATAAGGCAGAGCACCATATTTTAAAAGGAAGACACATCTGGCAGTTGTATTTTACAATAGGGCCTCAGTCAATGGGATGTCCACCTTGCCCCACTGGTGGCTCAGCCTACTTTCATACCAGAGCTCTGCTATGAAAAACTAAGAGACCCCACTCTTCTTTGGGATGAACTAAGTGAGTAGCCATTTGACACAGAAAGCACATTGTAATTATTTAATGATTTGACAGTTTTGAGGGGTGGGGGGTGTGAGCACTGAGTCTCTTGTTTTAACTCTTTGGAAGCCAGACAGTTCCCTAAAAGGCCCACACTCTGATGAAGGCACTGCACTTTTATTAAGGTAATCTTACAATTAACAATCAAACACAAGCCATTCTGCCAGATACCAGGACAAACCTATCAATGAGCATGTAGTTATATTAGTGAGGAGCAACTCAAATGAACACAAATAAATTATTCTACACTGGTTCCTGTCTTAAACTGTTAAACAGCCAACTCCTCATACTTCAGTCTTGTACTAGAGCCTAATATAGGAGGTTACTGTTTCCCCCAAAGCAAATGAGGACGATCAGAGGGTTACACAACTCCAGGGATCTAACAGGACCTGTTCACTTTGCTCCCTCCCTCATTCTAGAACTGTAACACTGCAGATTAATCTGGGACAGATGTACCAAATCTGATAGAGGGATTGTCTTGCTATTAACTGTAATACATGCTGTGTGGATTAGAGAGTGGTATAGACCACAGGACTTGGCACTAAAAATAAAAGAACAATCACAACTCCATCTGTCTTGAGCTGTGAAACAATACCAGGGTACCCCATACTGTACAGTAAAAGTCTACCTTCAAACAAGTTTCACAATATTTTCCTGCAGCTTTTCTGCACTTACCACACTCATCAATAGAACTATCAGAGATGGCGACTTTTGATACAGCAGAAAACAACTTGCCCTTACCAAAACTGTCGACTGACATTGGCTTACATTTACTTTTTCTTAAGATTTAAATTCACTCTAAATTCACTTGAAATTGTATTTAATCCAGAAAGTCCTCATGGTAATTTCTTATCATATCAGTGGCTTATTTTTGGCTGCATATGCAACGAAATATGCTAATTTTCAATCCTTTTTGTGGCTAAAAAATGTAAAGAAATACTTCTTAATGGATTGATTTATAAATGTCAATCCTGGATTACTTTTGGATTTTTAATAAATGTAAAATAAATTCATTTTGTTTTAGCCAAAATAAATCCTAATGGATTATTTAAGGACATTTGGCTGCATATGCAACAAAATAGGTAAATAAGTATGTTTTGCTTGTGTTTGATTTCTTTTAGAAATATCTGTTTACATTGCAAATGTATTATCCATGGATTTAATACGTTTGCAATGTAAATAAATCTTCTAAACAAAATCTAAATGTAAGCAAAACCTGCTCATTTACATATTTTGCTGCATATGCAGCCAAATGTAAGGCGTGAATAATCCATTAGATTTATTTGGACCTAAAACAAGTCTAGCTGTAGCTTCAAATGTTTAGTTGCCCCTTTTTTGTGAAACAATACTCAACTAATCATTACTAACATATTAATACTAGTTACTTTGGATGTGTTTCAGGTGTACCTGATCACGAACACCACATGAAATTTACTTACTCAAAAGCATTAACCGGACTCACTGTATCTTTTTAAGTGGGGCCTAAAGACATACTTTTTAATAAGGTATTTTCTGAAGATTTTAATTAAGATATTGATTGACTGATTGATTGATTGATTGATTAACTGAGTTGTGTGTTATCTAGTGTGCCTTATGAATTTTTATGCTGTTTGTTATCTGTTTACTGTTCCCTGTCTTATTGCTGTATAAGGGACCCAGAGCATCAGGGATCGAGCACCATAAAAATACAATTTTACTTACTTATTTTCTTACTTAGAAGAATGTATTAACTGTTACTATACTGGTGATATACAAAACAGTATATTTTGTTTACGCTATACTTCATTTTTACTGTTTTATACAATCTATCCATTCTTCAAACTCTATATAACTACGATCTGCCTGTGTTATAGTCACTCATCTGTCATTCCAGCCACTTTCCAATGTTTTTGCTGTGTAAATTGAAGTAGGTTCAAAAACCTAGCAGGTTGCTTCATTTTAAGGTACTATCAAGTACTGAAGGTCGTGACAATTGGAAACCTTTCTTTCCACCCAGACAATCTTGTTCTCCACAGTCTGTAGGAAACAGAACCAAAATGATTAAGTTTGTTCACAAATATATTACTTATGAGCAACCAGTGTCATAATGGGACCCATTTTCTTTTTTTTTTTGTTATGATTTTTATTAATTTTCTTGAAAACCATGATACATTGGCCCAGATATTCAAACTGCACCAGGCTGTGGTGCAAGATTGCGCAGCTCAACTTGACTGTGCAGGGGTGTGACCTGGGTGATATTCAAAGGAACTGCGCCATGGCCCAGCAGCTTTGAATATCGCACCTGGCCACCCCCAGTGTGCATGGTGCAGTGGCACTATGCCAGCGCAAGTGGCCAGAGGGAGCATGGAGATGCGCTTAGCACAAGTGCCATTGCACCATTCACAGCACCTGCAATATTCAAAAGGTGACATTCAAATGGGGCCATGATTTATGCAAGCACACATGGGGCCATTTGCATGTCATTATGGCCCCATTTGCATCCCACTAGCATGCAGGTGCACTGATCCCCAACGACTTGCGCCTGGTGCCCTGCCAGGCAGCAGCCGCCTGGGACTGATGCCCCCTGCAGCCCGATCATGGGCATTTGTTAAAAAATAAAGTCCCCTCCAACATCCCTAGTGGTCCAGTGGACCGCTATGTGCCCGATCATGGGCATCCATTATAATAAACCCCCATCCAATATCCCTGGTGGTCCAGTGGACTGAATGCTGCCCAATCATGGGCATCTGTGTAAATGAACCCCCATTCAATATCCATGGTGGTCCTGTGGACTGAATGCTGCCTGATTGCGGGCATCTGTTTAACAGAAACTGTTCTATTACCCTGGTGGTCTAGGGTACCCCCATCCACTCACTGATTCCCACCACCCTCCCCCAAGTAATCTGGTGGGTGGCAGCACTCCCACTGCCTGCCACCCGCCGCCCACTGACTGACACCCTCAGTAGAGCTGCACGCCCATTGGTTCACAGCGTGAGCCAATGGGCTTGCTGCCCCTACTGTACTAGACATTCAGATATGTGAATGAATCAGCAGCACCCACCTGCCTGCCACCCCACCACCCCTGCCAACTGACATCTCAGTAGGCGGCACGCCCATGGTTCACAGCATGAGCCAATGGGCATGCTGCCCTACTGTACTAGACATTCAGATATGTGAATGAATCGGCACCCACCTGCCTGCCACCACGCCCTGCCAACTGATATCTGGTAGGGCAACGCCGATGGTTCTGGCGTGAGCCAATGGGCGTCTGCCCTTATCAGATTAGATATTCAGATATGTGAATGAATCATTCACATATCTGAATGTGTGTATGGTTGCATGCCCATTGCTCACGCTGGAACCAATGGGCATGCAGCCCTACTCTAGGTGTCAGTCGGTGGGCAACAGGGCGGCAGGCAGGTGAGGTGCTGTCACCCGCCGGCTGACCTGGGGGAGCGGGGTGGTGGGACCCAGTGGGCGGGTGGGGAGGGGGTAACCTAGGCCACCAGGGTAATAGGACATTTTCTGTTAAATAGATGCCTGCGATTGGGCAGCATTCGGTCCACTGGACCACCAGGGATATTGGATGGGGGATTTATTTACACAGATGCCTGCAATCGGGCATTATTCAGTCCACTGGACCACCAGGGATATTGGATGGGGGTTCATTTGCACAGATGCCAACGATCGGGCACATAGCGGTCCACTGGACCACCAGGGATATTGGACGGGGACTTTATTTTAAACATATGCCCACGATTGGGCATTGGAGGTGCCACCAGGTGTAGCCAGAACTGGTGGCCACCCACAGTGGCAGCTGCCGTGTTGTGCCCCTGCAATGCGGCAGCTCACCTGTGGGTAGCCATCAGTAGTTCCTTTTTGGGGGCTTAACTTTGTGCTGGTGGAAGTAGGGTTGCACAGTATGGCTCTGCACATCCTGGGCTGAATATCGGGCTGTGCAGGTTATGCATGGAATGTCCCCTACCTGTGCTCAGATACATTACTGATGCACTCCGCAGCATCGGATTGTGTGGCGCACTTTTCCTTTTAATATCACCCGTGATGCATCAGTGAGTTGTGCATGGTGCAACATTATTACGCAATGCTCAACCCTTTGAATATCTGGGCTATATTATACATCTTTGCAATTGCAATAATATTACAGTAACAGTACAGTAGTAGTAATAATTTATTGATCGGCAATTGCCATTTCAAAAGAAAATAAAATCCATATAAAACACACAATATTCAAACCATGTCACATAAATACACCTACAGTACAATTATACAAATATAGATATTTAAAACAATTATACACACAATATACATATTCACAATCTGAAAGCTATGTGTTATTCACATTTTCCAATAGTAGAGTTCGAAGAGATCTGCTCAGAACAGGTCAATCCCCTCCCAACAGACATTAGCAATAGGCAAAACAAATGCTGCCCAGGTCCTAAAGTACAGGAATATCATAAAGGAAATTTAAGATTGGATTGTTAATGCTTCAGAGATCAGGACAGACGTTCTTTCTTCCTAATCTTAGTAATAGTAATCAAACAGAGAGCTAAATCTGTAAGCATTTCCAAATTTTCAGAATTATACAAAGGTACAGCATAAATCTATCAGGAATATTGCAGATATCTAGATTTTTTTAGAAATGTATTCTTCTGGTTGTCATACCATTGGCATCTTAATGTAATGTGCTTAAGATCTTCAATTTCTTGTAGTTTACAGGGAAAACATTTGGAAATAGTTAGCTCCTTGTTATATCTTGCTTCCAAAACCCCACTAGCAAGATTTCAAATCTATATCTAAGCAAAACAACCCTGTGATCACTAACTTTAACTATATTGAGATATGGCTTTAAATTATGTTCTATAGTGTTTCCACCAACTAGCTTGAAGTTCTTATTTGTTTAAGATCTAAGAGACCTTTTCTTTAGATAGCAGAATTTCTTTGTGATAAAACATGTATAAGTTGTATTTATAATTATATTTTGTTTAGCCCAGGTTCTTAAGTATGTTAAGCCATTCAAATCTAAAATATTAACTACAGTAGTTAGCCAGCCCATAGAATTACACCAAAGTAGCCTTTCTTTTACCCAATATGTATTTAAATAAGCTGATCAGTTGTATCTGCCTTTATTTTTACCCAGAAATTGATTTGCCTTACCTGGATCATATAATTAAGACTAGGTTGCCCCAGTTGAGATCAAGCCAATGCAATAGGAGTACACCAGCATATATAAGCAACCTTTTGTATGCAGTATTTATAGCCACAACCAGGGAGGAGCTATTAGTACCACCCCAGACTTCAGCTGCATATAAAATTTGCTGAAATAACCTTAATATTCATTGCCTTTATAAAGGGCACAACTTGTACAGCCACGCATAAATAATTCAACCTATTCAGGGATTTTATTGTATTGTTTACTTTATTAAGCAAGTATGTTATATGTTTGTTCCATTGCAAATTACTTGCAAACCAAACCCCAAATATTGATATTCATTAATGTATTTCAATTTTTTATTGCCAATTCATACTAATTTATACTTTCTGGCACTTCCAAACACCATAACTTGTGTTTTATTGGGATTTGGCTTTAAATTGTGTAATATATAGCTTTTCCAGCAGGTTCAAGGCCTTCTAGGCCCAATCTGCTGGTAGATATTATTACAAGGCCATCTGCATATGCAAGGACCGTATTTTATAACTTCCTATTTTAGGGGTGTGTTGGTCATTACCTTTCAGTGCTGTTATAATATCATTAATGTAAATATCAAAAAGTGTGGGGCTAAAACACAACCCTGGTGAACACCAAGATTGGTCTTAATCTTTCTTGTCAAAGCCCCACTTTTGTACATTTAACCTGTACCCATGTATTAGTATGAATTCTTCTAATTAAGTTTATTAAATAGGAATCTGTACCCAGTTCTCTCAGTTTCTCCCACAGCAGTGTTCTTACCAAGGAGTCAAAAGCAGATAAAATCAACATAAGCAACACAGAGTGTCTGCTTTCTAATGACACAATATTTTTTCTCTCAGATGATCCAGAAAGAAAATTTGTGTAACAGTGCATTTGTTTTAGTAAAACCAGCTTGCAGCTAAGGCAATGTTTTATTATGTTTGAGCCATCCATTTAATCTATTCAGTAGTATCTTTGCAAATAACTTTGAAAGATTGTCAAGTAGACTAATTGGTCTATAATTGCCTGGCTCTGACTTGACACCTTTTTCATGGATAGGAAGTATATAACTACCATACCAAGTAGATGGAAAGTAGGCATACATTATCATTTTATTAAATAAATTAGTGAGAACCTGAGACCACCAGTTGTTATTATATTTGCAAAAATCTATTGAAAATGTGTCCGACCCTGGAGATTTGTTTTTATTAAAGCTATAAATAGCCATTTCTATTTCAGAGGCTGTAAACCACTTAAAATCCCCATTGATTTGTATACCAGAAGGCTCAATTTGGATTTTATCATCCCAAAACATTCTTGCAAAATAATGTCGCCCAAACATCTGGGGTAATGTAGCTATCCAACTTAGTCTTACTTGTCTCCACACCATAAGCTACTAATGTCCCAAAAGTCATATCATCTTTGTTAATTATTGCTTTATACATTGTTTTCCAAAGTTGTTCCTGATGTTCTAGTTTCTTATTATTGACATGAATTCTATAATTTTTCCTGACCAAATTAAGGTCCTTTATGTTTTCCTGGTGGGCTTATTTTTAGTAATTTTTAATTGCCTGTTGAATCTTCTCTTTTCCTGTCTGCAATGTTTGTAGAACGAGTTCTCATATTTATACTCTGACCTAGATTTATTTGAATTAGTTGTTAGTACATCCATACATGCACAATATGTATTTAAAATTATATTATATAATTACTTGAGGTTCAGATAATTTTCTAAATATGCCTTAATAATTTCCATAAAGGAATCAGATGCCACCTTTATTTTATCCATCAGGCTGTTATCCCATCTAACTCTGTTATTCCTAATGTTTACAACTTCCTCCTCAGAATGTACAATAGTATAGTATAGTATAGTATAGTATAGTATAGTATAGTATAGTATAGTATTGTATTGTATAGTATTGTATAGTAGTGGACCTATACAGCAGCAGAGGCATGTGATCACGTTCAGTTCTTCACAGTATTTTCAAATCACAGTATTTCCTATAATCATATATTGCACATATAGCAAAATCTATAGTCATGGAACCCCTTGCACGAGACATGTAACCTTTCCTTGACTATCAGAGGGAGTCTACCATTTAATATTATTAATTGCAATGTGTTCAAAACATCTGTCATGTGTTGATTTTTATCATATTTTTTATCAATAGATTTCCTATCAGGTACGTCCAAATTCAATGCCATTTCTTGTAAAACACTTTTTGTTTGTCGTTAGGATCCTGATATTAAAGTCTCCCATGATTAGGCTCTCACTACATGAGTTAATAGAGCTAATAATGGCTATATCACATGACATTTCTTTCATTAAGTTTTTATCATGCTGATTTGTATTAACTGGAGGGTTATAAGCATGGTGCCTCTGACATGGAGCCTTTGGAAATGAGTCTATGACTCAAAGGGTTATAATACTAATTTCCTAAATAAATAAAAGGTTAACCAATAAAATACTTCATCCTGGTTTTTAATTATCACAAGTAGGTAATTAGGTTTATTTGTGGTATTAATTACCTTCATATACTCCATAATTCTAATATACATATAATTAGACCCCCTACCCTGCCAGCCCCCCACCCATGGTATCAGACCTACAGCAGTATGCTCAATTGTAAGGGTATATTCTGAAGCAGTCAATACTTCTATTAAAGGAATACAGTGTGTGTAACATACTCCAGTACTTCTCAAATTTGTGCATTTTTTTATTTATGCTAGCAATCACCTTCTCTGCTGAGATATTGAACAGGAGTTCTTGTAGCCACTCAGTATATGACAGAATATCTGTGTCTAGCCAATGTCTAAGCATTAACTTTTTAACTGACATAGCTATCATTTGCCAGGTGGTATTTCCGGTTCCATAATCTTTACCTGTGAGTAGTCCCCCACCAGGCATACCCGGTTCTACATATTCTGTGATGCCTAGTAGTGGATCTGCTCTCTGCTTTATAAGGGCCAAAAGGAGCCACTTTGGGGCATTCCCAAAAATGTGGTACAGAGATCGTACAGCTTATGACAATGTCTGCAAATCGGAGAAAGGAATTATTCATTCTATTCAGTTTCACTGGGGTGCAATACATGTTGTTAAGAATCTGAAATTGTATCAGACATAGACTGTTCTGTGATATGAAACAGTGAGTGTCTTTCCAGATCTTTTCCCATTCAAGAGTTACCCCGGAACTGGGAATTCCAGTATCAAGAGGATCCATCTTGATGTGGAAAGCTTTCTTATTAATATCTTATAAATGCCAGAGACTGCATGTTGCTGAGTGACCAGTGCATTAAGTGATTGCAGGAGGTTACTATTTTCTTCTGTAGGTTGTATTATTTGAGAGGTGATCAGCATGTGTCTGAGTTAAAACACTTTAAAACTCGAATGGAGACCTAAATTATAATTAGTTAGTGATGTCCAATGTTGCTCTAACCTGGTCCTCATGCCATAAATCCTGCACTTTGGTGTGTGCCAGTTGGGGAAGCCAGGAGGCTTTCACTAGTTTCCCACCTATCCAGAAATTTGGGTTTCCATCAATGGTTGGATTGGGTCGTGCTTGTTTATAAGCAAGGGACTCACATAGTTGGCCATGAAATTTGACTGAGGTACCCACTGGAACGGCCAATGCATGGGAAGTGATTTGATTGGGACATGATAAAGAGCGAGAGTGGAAACGTCAACTGAGGAGATAAACTCCTTTTCCAGCTCTAGCCAGATAGGTACATATTGGTCAGGTGCTGGATTTTCAGAGCTTATCTAACCATCTCATGTATTTCGCAGCATGGCTCACCCAATAATAGACTTTGAAATGAGGGTATCTTAGTCCTCCTTTATCTTAGGAGCTGTAAGCTCGGTAGGCCCTACATGCTTGTTTGCCCTTCCATAAAAATGGGATCAGTGAGTGAAATTTGGAAAACCAGGCATGAGGCAACCAGATATTTAACATATTAAGAGGATAGAAAATTTGAGGTAGAATGTTCATTTTGATTAGGCTCACTCTTCCCCATAAAGATAGCACCAATGATCTCCATCTATTTAGGTCTTGTTGGATGACTTGAACCAGGATGTCCAAGTTATGTCTTTTCAGGGATTTAGAGTCTCTGGTTAAATATATATACCCAAGTATTTAAGATTTTAGGTTCCATTGTAACCCTTAGTCTTCAATATCCCTACCATAGGTGTGGAAGTTAAGAGGGAAGACTACGGTTTTGTCCAGATTCAGTTTATAATTGGCCAGAATCCCAAACTCCAGGATAAGATCCAGAACCCTGACAATGGAAGCCCTCGGCCAGATAAGTGAGGAGGATATCATCAGCATATGCGAGAGTTTGAGTTCTTGCCTTCCTACTGTCATTCCCTTAGTCCTGGAGTCTGTTTTGATCAGCCCAGGAGAGGTTCTAGGTAGAGATTAAACAATAGGGGATAGGGGAAGCCTTGCCTAGTACCTGAGTGGAGGGAGAAATAAGGGAGAAAGTTATGTTGCAATATATACGCAGTAGGATTAGTATATAGAGGTTTTATCCATTGCACAAAGAGGGAGGGAAGCCAAACCGGCCCAGTGTCCTAAAAAGGAAACACCAGTCCACTCTGTTGAATGCTTTTTCAGTGTCCAAGGACATCAATATGATAGGAGTAGCATTAGACTGACAAGTAGAGAAAATATGATCAAGTTTCCTTATGTGGTCTGAAGCTGACCTGTCTCGCCATAAAGCCCACTTGTTCTGCACAAATCAAAGAGGGACTAACCTGGTTCATTCTGTTTGCTAGGATTTTGGCTAGAATTTTAACATCATAATCTAGCAGTGAGATAGAGCAGTAATTTGAGACTTGTTCACTTGTTTATGAGAGCTACAATCTCTGGGTCCACAGTCACCTTCCACCTTCCAGCGAGACCGCTCATGCTTCAGTGTCTCTGGCCTGCCTTGATCGTCCTTCAGGTCTTGTCTTAGAGTGGCAATATTGGTCATCAGAGTTAGCAGAGCTTCCTTCAGCAGCTTCATTTCGAGTAGAAAACGCTCTTCTGTAGTGGTACTTCGGGCTGTTTAGGTGCCAGAGAAGCTGTTGGCCTTGCAGGCTGTTGTCTGGTTTTATCAGCGGCCTTGTCAGGGAAGCCATCGGGGTGTGCTGCAGGAGTGCTTGTCTCATCTCTGCCTCCATTCTTCAGATTTCCCCTGCTATTCTTGATGCTAGTCTGTCTGATTATTGCTCCGGTCAACTTCAGAAGTGAAAAATATTTTCCAGGCTATTTTAAATTAATTTGTAGTCCAAAGACTATGCAATGTATTGGAGAGAGATGAACGCTACTTCTCCTTTGCTAGTAATCACGTGACTCCTCAGGAACGTCCTTTCTGTTTGTCTTCACTTTTCCTGTCATATATTTTAATTTGTGAAGCAGATGCTGGGTTGTTGCTGATCACAGCTTGGTGCTTGTAGGAGAGAAACAGGAGGCAGGAATGAGCAGAAATTAATTTTTCAGTTGCTTTTGCATTCAGGAGCTAGTGAGGAAAACAGGAGCATCTTTAATGCTTGAGGAGCTCAGGAGTACAGTTCTCCAAGGACCAGAGGGTGAGCTGGGAGATGTTTCAATGTTAAGCATGCATGCACACTTGAGGAGGCTGTTCCAGAATGGGAAGAAAGAGTTGAGTGTAGAAATGCAGTGGTTTTACTCCTGCTCAAACATGTGCACATATGAGCCGTGCTCTTCCAACATGTCTCCTCAAACATTCGAGGAGTGCAGGCTGGGTTAGTGGAAATGCAAACCTTTACTCTGTGACTGTGAAATAAAGAGTTCACAGCAGAGTTTCATTCATGAGGAAGGTTTTGGTGCTTTGACTTGCACTGAAGTGCAAGAGGGCATATCCTTTGAGGCAATAGTCAGGCAGGTGGCAGTGCTCCTTCAGGTCTGAAAACTTACTGCAGTGGTTACCAGGATGGAATCTGGCTACAAGATATATGCCCTTGCACATCTCTGATTTCCTATATGTCACAAAACAAAGAAGGTGCCATGCTGATGCCATGTTTTGATGGCTTTTAGAGGATTTCACCTCAGGCTACAAGAACTCTGAATCTATTTGGCCATCTTGTTTCCAGCCAACCACCCCCGGATAATGCTTTTGTAATAATTCTTGTTTTCTTTTTCCATTGTGATCTGCATTATTCTTTATTATGTATTATGACATATTTTGTTACCCTGTCTGTTTGCCTGTGTGTGGTTATTTTTGGCCAAAAGGATACACCTTTAAATGAGTTGTGTTTTTACCCAGTGTACCTTCCTGTGTACAAAGCTAAAATAAAAGTTTGGTTAATAAACCAAGAAATAAATATAAATTGTTAACTGATCAAAATAATGGGATATGAAAAATGAATAGCCCATTATTTATAGTATTCGGAATAATATTAGTTTCTTATATAACCCTACATTATTCACAAACACATTAGGTATCACTCGGTGGTTGCTGTAACACTTAGCACCATTAGTGACTATGGGACTCCATTTTGCTATTTTCCACTCTGTCCATGAGAATTTGTGACTCTGAAGGAAAAGGATGATGGTCACCATGCAATTGGCCTTGAATGCCATTCACAAATGTGTGGCAGCCTGCCATCTTGATCATAGTCTCATATGACCCATTTCCTGTGCAACTGTTGCAGGCAGGACAGGCAGTAAAGGAGGGAGGAGCAAAGACACAGTTCTGCCAGGGCCACAGGGCTAGAATGAGATTGACATCTTGAAGATGCTGCAGAAGACTGACCCAAGAAAAGGACTGGGGCTAGGGAGGGAAGGACAACATGGAATCAAATGACATGCTGGGAGCAGGTCCACTGGAGTCAGTCAGTTAATCACATAGAAACATAGAATTTGCCAGTAGAAACGGACCGCTTGGCCCACATAGTCCATGTATTTTTCCTATCTATATTATTACCACAGATCCTACTTGATCTCCAATCTATTCACCCACCCACTTCCCTTTGTTTAAGATTCCCTTATGTCTATCTCATGCATTCCTAAACCTCACTACTGTTTGCTCTCCCACAATTTCTGTGGGAGACTGTTCAGGAATCCACCACTCTCTGTGAAGATGTACTTTCTCACATCTCTCCTGATTCTACCCCATCCAGCTTCTTATCATGCCCTTGTCCTGAGCACCTTTTTTCTGAAAAATGTTTCCTCTTGTACCTTATTTACCCCTGTGAAGTATGTAAAGCTCTCTATCATATGTCTCTTCCCGTCCTCTCTTCTAGGGTGTACATCTTTAGGTCCTTAAGTTTCTCAATGTATGGCTTATTATGCAGACCCTGCACTATATTAGTTGCTCTCCTCTGGACATCCTCCATTCTATCTACAGTATGCCCTTCCAGAGATGTGGTTTCTGAACTGGACACAGTACTTTAGGTGGAGTCCAATGTAGAACAGCAGGGGATAATGAAAAGTCGAAAGGTAGAAAAGTGAAGAGAATTTATTTATTTTGTTTATTTAAAAAAAATACAGGAAATACATACTGAGCTAATATCAGCTCATTTCCAGATGTGTCCAGGGATTGGGATGAAAGACAGTACAGGAGAAGGAAAATAAATAGAAATTAAAGGGACACTGTCAACTCCTTAGGTCTCAAAGTGTCCCTAGTTTAAAATATATATAATTGCCAACATTCTGTAAATATTGCTTATGTAGCTGGTAGTTTGATTCTGATTCTTTTTTTCTTTAAAAGTGAAAAACAGACTTCCCATCATACTGGTGTTACCACACAAACACAGGTTTGTTTACATTCCTTGATCAGCTTCAACTGCATCTTTCCTGGACTTGGGAATACCCACAACACAGTCTAGCCCTCATGATGCAATGGGAGTTTAGGATGTTACAGCCTCATGAGTGACTGTTTATTTATATTGCTCTGGAAGCATGCAGTAAGAACAGATCCAGGATTGTAAACAAAATAAAGTTGTTCATAAATGTACATTAGCATGCATTTCAGTTCTACTAAACAAGGAGACAGACAAAACAAACATCAACATCAATGAATTTTAGAGACGGTAGACAATCATAAAATGTGGGTTTTAACTAGAAATAATATGATACAAAACAGGTTGACAGTGTTCCTTTAACGCATCACAAAATAATAGTTTTATTCAAGCTCTACGTACAGTTACCAGAGGTTTGGGTTCTAGGGTACAGAGCAGCAAGATAGCCTCACTGCTGCTCTATTGCATCGCTGCTCTGACTATTTCTCTTAACGATTTTAGATATCAATACAGGGAATTTCCTGTTTTAAGTTTTTATAAGCTTATATTTGAAACACATCCTAGCTTTTAAATTTACAAATTTGTCGGTCTAGTTGCATAGTTTTCATAGCTTGTAACCAACAGCTTGTTCTGTTTGCTCAGAATGATTAGAACTCCTGGAGTGTTTGATGGCTTCCAGATTGTTAGTTTGTTTAGAGCCCCTTGGATTGAGACAGCATCCTTGCTAATGAAGCTATAGTTTGAACTATTAATAAATCTTACCAAGCGGACCTATTGATAATTCACTGGTCAACATGAAAATAAACCATTTACTATTTAGGTACTGTTACTAAGAAGTTCTGACAGTTTCCTGAAGGGGTGCTAAACCACATGGCATGGAAGAGCTGTATCTGTCCTCGGAGGAGATATTTGGTTGCACTGTAAGTGCATAAAGGCAGTTTCTATTTTAAATCAGGTATGCAAACAGTGCCTGGGGCTGGAGGGTTCTCCAACCTCATATTATTAATAAAGAAAGAAATATTGCACTCAGTGGGACACTCTCTTTTGTTTGACTCTCCAGTTAAGTTTGCCTGACTTAGAGATCAGAATAATGGAGTCTAGAAGGATGAATCCAAGAGAGCAAGAGATGAGAAGCCTCATGGAGATAGTAGCCAGTGTCTTTGGGGGCTAATACTGATGAAAATTATTGCAAGAACTCTAGAGACACTGATTATGGAAAAATACTCTGGAGTTTGACTTACACTGAAACCCCCTTCAAGGCCCATATTAGTTGTGATTATGCCCGTTCACTTTCCTGAGATGACTCTTCGCTCAGATATATTGTTTCTATTTATTTTATATTTTTGACTTCTTCATAAAAGAAATAAAGGCCTTGCTCTATGGCTTGCAAAAGAGACAAAAATGTTTCACTCAAACAAGTGGTGCTAAGAGTGTAGACATCGGGTTCAGTGATACACGTTTTGGTGGTCCTATGTCTTTAAGCTGATGTGGGTTTGAAGATATCCCTGAAGTTTTATATCTTTGAAACTTATCAATTTACTATGTTTTAATGTTAAATCTTTATTGAAATTTTCAGCACACAAACAACAGTATGCACACACTGTATAATCAATGGTAGACATTGCAAAATGCATACTCAATACATAGCCTGTAACCACAGACAATGTTTATATTTATTTATTTATTCTTTGGTAACCAGATAAGGCCCACTAGGCACAAGCACCTGTTTTCAGGAGCGACCTGAGAGCACTGGAGAGGTTACGTGACTTGCTCAGAGTCACACTGTCTTCAAGTAGAGGTAGTGGAATGAAACCCAGGTCTGCTGGATGTATCAAGCTCATTCACAGCTCATTACTCTAACCACAAGGCTACACTGCCTGCATACACTTCTAAGAACCTTGCAACATATGCCCTAGGTCATATTTGAAAACAGTATTGTAGGATCATAATACAGAAACACAGAAACATAGACAATGATGGCAGAAAAAGACCAGGGTCCCAATATTCAAAAGCTAGCCCTGGGGCAAAATTAATATACTGCCAGGCATGCACAATTAGCCTTTAACCATTAACACACTATATTCAAAGCAATGGCTCTGAGGGTTAAATCAGTTGAATACAGTGTGCAAAATGAAGTCGCAAACAGGGCTGAGAGTATGTGCACAAATAACCCGCAAACAAGACAGCACTGAAAATGGCAAATAAGAGAACTCTGAATGTAGTAACTGGGCAGTGCAAACAGCAACAGCAGTACAGTGCAGAGGAGAACAGTTTGTCCACAGGGGTCATACAAAGAAGTGTAGCTCAAAATGTGAACACCAGAGCAAACAGCAGTGTACAACACAAACAACGACAAATGAGCCAGCTAAGCAAATGCCATGAAAATACACATGAATCCAAAAATAATATAAACCAAACCAAATAACATGAAAGTGAAATCCCAAAATGTAGCAACACTGTATGGATGTGAACTGTTAGATAGGTGCAGAGATGGGACAGGGGTGAAGTGACCCACTGGAAGGATAATCCATGCCTGTGTGTCAGTACGGACCCAAGCAGTGCACACTGGGCACAGGGGAGGGACAAGGATCCCCAACACAGAACAGGGGACTGAACACCTCAGGATATACAGTGGAAGGACATAATGGGATGAAAGGCAGCCACAGCCACATGTAGAACGCCCCACACAAGTCCACAGACAAGGACTCCCCACTGCAATGCCGTCCGTGGTGCACCCAAGGAACAGGGAACAGACCATGTCCACAGGGAGATACATGACAGATGTCACCTGCAGCACACACACAATATGCAGGGTACATATGGAGAACAAATGTGACAGCCACATGGTGGAGAAACCAACCACAGCCAAGACAACCCAGTACCACATGCACAGCCACAGACAGCCCAGGGAAAGGTGCTGTTAGACCAGTGCCACAGGATAGTCCAGGATGGAATTGACCATGGTGAACTAGATGGACATTAGGCATAACAAACCACTGCAATGACACTGATGCAGTTGCCGCACAGTTAGGAGGCAGTATAGCGCAGTGGATTAAGGCTCTGAGCTGCAGATCTGCAGACCTGGGTTTGAATCCCACAGCCACCTGTTTGCATACTGTGTGATCCTGGAGCAAGTTATTTAACTTTCTTGTGCTCCCAGGTTGCATCTGAAACAAGCTTTGGCTTAGTGTGCTACTCCTGGTTAAACAATGTTCCCTTTCCTACCAAAGAAAAGACAGAACATGAATGAAAATAGAAAATATGCATTGAGGAAACAGCAAAACAAAACACAACGCAAGTTATGTACATTAGTAACAATACCAAAAAGTGGGGGCAGGAAAGGCTGAAAAACAAGGAAGAGGGGATCAAGGATTGGAAGACTGGGTCAGGTGTCCACAGGGCCGCTCCTCCAGGATGTCCGCCATGCGTCATGTCTCACTTATGAGGCCAGCCTGCTGTTCTATAATTGTGCACTATTGCGGCACAAGCCTCCAGAGAAGGTCATACTGGCCATCAGATTTTTCAGGCTACCTGGCCCACAGGGAGCTGTGATATGAACCAGTGGGGGAATGATGCCCACATAAGAATGTGTGCTGTCAGTGTGGAGCAATGCTGACCTGAGAATGTTGCTGCAAGAAAGGACAACATGTCCCAACCACCACGCCCATGTACCCAAGATGTGGAAACAGTGCACATGCCACCTTACATATGCCTGTACACAGCAGCACAGAACCACATGGTACACACAGCCATCTCACACAGATGGAAGGTCTGGCAGGCCATTGCCATCCCCACCACAGATGGAACGATACTCCAGGCATGACCAGTGTTGACCCTGTCACAGTACAGTGAGACAGCCCCGAGGGTAACAATAGACTGCCCCAGAGCAATGACTAAACACTGTAGCTACGGAATGAGTGGGACATGATGCCAAATGGAACAGAAAGTAGAGCCAGATGACCATACAACTTCACAACCCATAAACACACAACCAATGTCGACACAACAACAGACTGTGATGTGCACCAGTAATCCACATGATGGCACAGCACACAGTGAGCAGATGCCCCAAACACCCGTTACAGCCACAGACCCCGACCATGACACAGGTGTGATGTGTGGACATGCAAAAAGCCACAACACCCCATGGCCATGATGCCCCACTGAGCCAGACATCAGCAGCAACCCACTGCAAAACAATGGGCCAGTGGCCACAGTATGGCACATCCAAAACATGGTGGCACACTGGAACAGCACAGTGTAACATGACTTCACAGCAATAGTGATGCAGAAGTTGCACACAAGCACATGCCACTGTGTGTCCACAAAGTTCACAGGGACCATGGACAATCCAGAGGCAAGTCATGTGGTGTATGCATGCTGTGGGCAGACATGCAAACACAGGACTCTGACAATACACCCACCCAGCTGCTCATAGACATTAGTACATCACACCACAAGGCTGGCGTCAGTGTACACTGTGTAAACTTGGCCTTGCACATGTACATGTATCCTGCAGCACAGTACACAGAACATGCAATGGTACGAAACAACCGTGTCATGGTAACAGAATCACACATGGAGAACAGGTGCATAGCCAGACATGTCCCATGTATACACACCGCATAACAGCGCCTACCTGTAGTGGAATTGTACACAGCTTCCCAAATGCTGGCCCCATTGCAGTATACCATCACATTCCTCAGATGACACCTGTACACCCTACACAGTCTATACACATACCAATCCCTAGACAAGCATGCAGTATCCATAATTCACACATTAGAATGGGCAGTGGAACAAGACAGGGATATGGGTGGGACATGTACAAAATAATGTGTACCAAATGTGTACAGTGAGCATGGCTGCCATACATTTGATTGAGGACACAGTTGTGGAACAGTGCAACCAGCACAGCACAATGGTTGTGACTGACATATCCATGGTGTACCATAGAAGCATGCCCAGTCTGATATGCATGGTGCAGTGTGGCTGGAAAGTCCATGAAACAACATGACAGACAGGGATGTGACACCGTCCACTGAATGACTGCCATGTGACATGCAGGGGTTCAGATGTGGCATGACCAGACATCATCACCAAGGCTCATGTGTACCCATGTAGCCTACTCGCGATGGGAACAGCTCGACACCCACATGGAGCGTGCATACAGGACACCACATGTAGCAACACTGCAGCGCTGTGGGAAGTTATGTGGTGCCATAATAGAGGTCCACTGGCTGCATGGGCAGGCTAGGCTGTGTGCAGGTGCATCATACCACAGGCACAGTAGGTGTGTGACTGGCCTTGCTAGTAGCACTGCACCATGGGCAAATCCATGGTCACATGCACCCAGGACTGAGACAGTATACAGGCACTAGCACAGTCATTTTCAACACATTGCTGTACAGGATATCAAACTGCCCCACCCAGCAATGTATGTTACAGGTAACCAACACAAGATCATACTCATGCGCCACATCCTGCTGCCCGTCACTGCTGGTGTTGTCCTGCTGGCTGGCCCACTGGTTTCGCTGGCTGTGCCCCAGGTCCATACACCTGACATTGCATTATGAAGAGTGAAGGAATGTACAAGGGTCAGTACTATCATGAACAGCTGTACCCCACAGGTACACAACATGCAACTGTCGGCAGTGCAATGTGCCCTCACCAATATGTAACCATCACATGGTACATATGAGCACTATAGGTGCTGGCATGCCTCCCTCCAATCCCATTCCTTCCCTTCCCTCCTCCATTACACCCTCAGCACTATCTTCATACTTACCTCCCACCCCCACCTATCTATTTCTTCTCTCCTCCACCTCTCTCTTTGCCTTGTTTCCACCCACTGGCAGGGTTCTCAGCATCTTACAGGGACTGTTCTTGGCATCCTTTACTCTACTTTGCCTTGTTTCTGACCCCAGCAGGTTTCACAGCATCCTGAAGGGATCAGTTCTTGGCATACTATCCTCTAACTTTTCTTGTTTCTGCCCCTGGAAGGGTTCAATGGATCCTGAAGGGGTCCGTACTTGGCATGCTTCCCACCTCCCTTTCTTCTCCCCTTCTATGCCCTGTCATAGGGAATGGGATAACAGATGGTCTCCACAAGCAGAATTAAGATTTAATGCACCATTGACAAGGTGCAATGTTTATTTTCAGAAATGAAAAGAAATCTATAAGCTCTTTACTGTGAGCAAAATAAACAAAATCACTTGAAATTTTATCACTAGTAATAAGAGGTAAGCTCTGAGACAGGATCCTCTGGTCCTTCTCCAGCACAGGTCAGAAGGAACTGACCCCTATCTAAAATCAAGCAGTACAGGATACCATTTGTACCTGCCTACCAAGTCAGGTGTTCCCAGCATCATCAAACTTTAAAATAACTTTAGAAGACTTCCTTTAATTTATATAACACAGAGGGTTGCCTGGATATTGTGGCAGTCATAGAAACATGGTACACAGAGAACCGTGGCTGGGATGTCAACATACCAGGATACACAATCTATAGGAGGGACAGGGAGGATAAAAGAGGAGGAGCAGTAGCTCTTCTGTAAAGGAAGGATCAAAGCAACAGAACTAAAGAGTAAACCAGGAGCAGCTGAGGCACTCTGCGTCTCTCTGGAGACAGGAAATGGCACCACAATCCACATGGGGGTTGTATACAGACCCCATCTCAGGGAGAGAATGGACAAGACAATGATAGAAGGCTTCCTTAGAATGGCAGAAAAAGGATATATTGTTGATGGGGGACCTGAATATGCCAGATGTTAACTGAGTACTTTGCTGCAGGCACATCCAAGAGCAGGGTCATTCTAGATGCCCTACAGGGATCATGCCTCAGACAGCTAGTATTGGAACCCACTCAGGAGGAGCAATTCAGACCTGGTACTCTCAATGGGGACGGAGAGAGAATCTCTGGATTTAGAAGTGGTAGCTATCTGGGAACAAGCAACCACTTAAACAGTGTGGTTCACAATAAACACAGCCACAATCAAGCCACATACAAAAGCAAGAGTACTGAACATTAGGAGGGCTGACTTTGGGAAATGAGAGAGTGCCTCAGAAAAGCAGTAGCAAACAGGCAAGAAGGAGGATCGAGGAACAATGGGGAGTAATCAAAACAGCCATCACAGAGGCAACAAGCCTTTGTGTAAAGCAAATCAACAAAACACAACGAAGGAAAAAATGCTATGGTCCTCAAAAGAGGTGGCAGGGAAGGTTAAGGAGAAAGGATAGCATTCAGGAAATATAAGAAAACACAGAAGGAGCAGGACAGAGAACGTTTATCAGTTAAAGCAGAAAGAGACTGGAAGGCAGTCAGCATAGCAAAGGCCCAAACCGAGGAAAGGATAGCTTACTCTGTTAAGAAGGGGGATAAGGCGGGGACACGTGATGCAGCGAGCCTGAGAAGACGCCTCTCTAACCTCTCCTGCCTACCGCCACATTAATCTTAATTTTTCACCTATCAAAACTACATCAGGATTTCAGTAAAGACAATTTATGTGTGTCAGAAGTTCTGGACTAATAAGTTTGTTCATTTCCAGAGGGATGGAGGTGGAAATGAATAAAACCAACCAAAACATACCCTTTCTGCCACACCCGAGAAGGCCTCTAAAACAAAAGCCAACACAACATCTGCCTTACAGTCCATACCTCAACAGAAATTGGACAAGAACCGTTGACACTCTCTGGCTTTCTCGCTGAATTCTGACCTTTCCAGGAAGAACTTAGGGGACTGACATCAGAAATAAAGTCAATCTCGCAAGCTATTGAGGACATTGCCCTAAGAACGTCCGACAGTGAAGTGTGAATTACCTCGCTGGAGAAAAGGGCAGATAAGGTAGACCCTGAGCTTGTGGCAATGAAACAAAAATTAATAAGATCAAACAGAAGATGGAAGATCTGAAGGCCGAGTCGCAGGAACAATGCGGTAATTATCGGTCTTTAGAGGCTGAGGAACATCATGACTCTGTTCTGTTTGTGGAAAAGTTTGTTGAAAAATTATAGGGCCTTCTCCTTATGGCTACTATTATGTTATAGAATGGGCTCACAGGACGCCAGACTGACTCCTCCACCTGGGGCTCCCCCATCCCTTAATTTTCATTTCCTAAATTATATAGAGAAACATCATTTTTCATTAAAATAAGGGAGATTCAAGACCTACAATGGGAGGGACAAGAATACGTATTGCCTCTTTCAGTACGGCAGCGCAGATCTGCATTTGCCCTTTAGTGACAAAAATAATAGCAGCTGGATTAAAGTTCAAAATGATTTACCCTACTAGACTGCAGGTATTGATTTTAGGATCATGGCACTCATATGAGAATTTGAGGTGGCGACCACTGGCCTCAAGTCTGCCTTGCTGATTTGTTTAAGAGCACCTGATGGCAGAGAATCGAGTTGCCTCTAAGAATTAAGTTGTGAAAAGAGTAAATCGATATAAGAGCTGGAATTAAAGTGAATGACCAGAGGTAATGGTAATTTGGAGCACTGGACCGGTCCTCGGGTACTAACATCATCAGAATTACTCATTCAAGTAGCTCCTTGGCTAATAATGCTATATTAAAAGTGGTCCTCATTTATTCTCATGCTGACACTGACTTTTCCTTTCGTTTTAATGGAAAGATCAGACTCGTGATGGTGCCCAATCATGAGATCTGACCAAGTTATTTTCATTATGTAAAAGGTTAGACGTAACACAGGAATGAAGAGAACTGCAGGACACTCATTTCTCTGGTTTAGAGTCAGGTAGCATTTAATGGGATACAATTAGATGATGAGATTATCGCTTAGCTGAGTAGGTTTATAACCATTTTGAAGTTTTATTTTGGGTAAGCTAATTGCACAGAATCCTTAGATACACCTATTTTCTCCAAGAAATGCAGGACTGAAGAGAAATGTAGGACACTCGCTTTCTCCGGATCAATGTAAAGTAGCATTTAATTGGTTATAATTAGTTGTAGTGAATATTTCATAGATGTATAAGTTTACAACTATTTCGATGTTTTGTTTTGGGGACAACTAATTGTAAAGAATCCCAAATGCTCGAATGTTTTCCTTTCTCTTCCCTCATAGTAAATTTAATTGGGTTTAGTGAAGATGTAGTTTTGTTTTGAATCCACTAGAGGGGAGGTTGTCTTAGTTTTATTACAGCTTCAGCGTTAAGACTCCTGTGGTAATTTCTGTTGATAACTTTACTTGTAATATGGCGCCCAATTGTGTGATCTGATAAAGTTATTTTCACTATGTAAAAGGTTAGATATGTAACACAGGACTGAAGAGAACTGTAGGACACTGTTCTCTGGTTTATTGTAAGGTAGCATTCAATAGGATACAATTAGATGCTGAGAATATCGCTTAGCTGAGTAGGTTTATAACCATTTTGGTGTTTTTTCTGGTCAGCTAATTGCACAGCATCCTCAAATGCACCATTTTTTCCAAGAAATGCAGGACTGAAGTGAACTGTAGGACACTTGTTTCTCCAGATTAGAGCAAAGTGGCATTTAATGGATTTTCACCAGATGTAGTGAATATTGCTTAGCTGTGTAAGTTTGCAACTATTTCAATGTTTTGTTTTGGGGACAACTAATTGTAAAGAATCCTCAAATGATCTGATTTTTTTCTCTTCCCTCATAGTAAACTCAGTGGGTTTAGTGAAGAGGTAGTTTCATTTTGAACTACCAAAGGGAATGTTGTCCTAGTTTTAACACAGCTTTAGCGTTAAGACTCCATGCGTCACTTCTACTGATAAGTTTACTTGTAGTAGGATTAGTTTTATTTTAGATGGAGTACTTGGGGAATATACATAAGGTGGGTGGGCTGAGGGGTGAGGCAATTTTGTGGAGTGCTGTAACATGATTCACAGGACAGTAAGTGGGGAAGGAGGTTGGGAGTGTACCAAGCATTAAGGGATATGTAGATTAAGGTTCCTTTTGTTTTTCTTTTGGGGTGGGTATATGGGGGATATCCCATTGGGGATAATGTTATGGAAGGAGGAAAGTGGGGAGGAGCACAGTCCATTCATCACAGAAGCTATGTGATTTCAAGAATTACTGCTTTCCTTTACGTTACGTTTGCTCAATGTATATGAGTGATGGCTAATGATATATGTTTTTCATTACGAATTTTAAAGGGTCCAAATAAGTTAAAACAATACAAAATTTTGATGCATTTAGATATTTTACACTCCCATATTTCTTTCATCCAGGAATCTCATTTATTAGACTGGAGGCCATTCAGATGAAGACTGCAAATAGGGCAGGTTTTTGCTGCCCAAGGTACCTCTAATAGCTGTGGAGTTTTAATCCTCATTAACAGGAATATCCATTTACTCCCATGCAAGTCCTTAAAGACCCACATGGCAGATTCATAATAGTCCGAGGAACTGTCTATTCCATGGACCTCTTACTAGGTAGCATTTATGGTCCTAACAAGGATGGCCCACTTTTTTATGCACCTACAGTATTTAATAGTATGCTCCCATTATTACCTGTTTCAGTAATTTTAGGAGGAGATTTGAACTCGTATTTGATCCCTGCATGGACCTCACTGGTTCTGTTTCTGGAGGACTTCCCCAGCTCAGCGTGCTTTATGAGATTTAATGGATCATCTGCATTTATGTGATGTATGGAGGGTATTAAATCCTGGTGCTAGGAGTATACCTCACATCCCCCATCCACAGGTCTTCATCCCATATCGATTATCTTTTGCTATCCCAAGCCCTTCTCCCTGGGTTATAACCTCATCAATCCAACCTGGTCTGCCTTCAGATCACTCCCTGATGCTGAGCAGGTTGTCCTTATCATCTTGCCCAAACGGAGTCCTCGTGAAGTTGAATGATCAGTTGCTTAGGACTCGAAGACTTCTGATTGTAACAGAGAGCATATTATACAATTTTTGAAGTTAATGTTACTCACGATACCAAGCCCAATATTATCTGGTGTGTTTTCAAAGCATATCTCCCATGGTATTTTAATAGGATTAGCCTCAATAGGAAAAAACTCCAAGAATCAAAACTGAAAGCTGTGTTATCCCAAATTCAGTCTGGAATCAAACTGACATTCACACTCACCCAATGTTGTCAAACAAAGGCTTGCAAAATCGAAAGACTCCTATTTAAGTTTACTTAATGAGAAAGCAGAATTTGTAATTTTATTTTTTATTTTATTTATTTATTTAGTTTTTATTGACCAGGTAAGTGCACTAGACAAATCCTGCCTATTTTCAGGCACAACCCGGGAGGGGATACAGATGAATGCCAACTGACCTTGAACCAGATTAAGCTGTTGGTGATATTTTCAGTGACTGAGAGAAATTTGGCCAGAACACAGGGAAATTCCTATACTTGCCAGTAGGGGGCCTTTGCCGTGAGCATGGAGAGTCTCAGTAGTCACCAGGAGAGTGAGGAGAGAGGCTGTCTCCAAGAGCTCCAGTATTACCTACGAGAGATACTGAAGGAAATGTTGGTGGAGAAGTAAGGCAGGCTGAAGAAGATTGTTCCTCAGAAACAGAGGTTCTCGCTAGAATCAATGGATGAGGATTGTATTTTCAAAATGAGGAATTAAAGCTCCAGCTTGACAAGGAAGAGAAAAGAAAACTCTTGGACATGATTTCAGCTGCAGAGCAAGAATTTCAATTAAGACAATCAAAATTGGATGAAGAAAGGAAGAAAAGGAAACAGACGGTGTGTTAGCCTTACAAGGTCAAGGTAAATGACTACCAGTAATTCAGATACCTGATTTAAGTTATGGTCCTGAGAACAATGGGGAACAGGTTGAGGCAGGAGAACTTGACAGACAATGCCTGCTACTCCAGAAAACTGGTCTCCTGGAGATGCTTTACAGCAGGCTGGATGGGTTCTACAATGGAATAAAATGGATCCCTGACCCTAAAATACTGATTCCTGGAGCTTCTAATAATCCGCTTCACTTTCACAAGAAGATTTAACTTCACCACAATTACATCCAATGGCAACACAAGATCGGGTATCGCCTATGGTCTCAGACACTGATGCAGTCACGCTTTAGTGAAGATGAGGCTGGCGCCTGGTTTAGCCCAACAGACACGGAGAAGATTTCATAGCCTGTCCCATGCGAAGGCAACCTCAAGCTCAAAGACTGGATCTTGTAAAACAGGACTTTCCCATGTAATTCTGCCAGAAGAGGTAAGAGAGAATCTTGAACTTTCAGGGTGGGGCCACCTACAAATTCACCCACACATTTGATACTGAGAACCTGCTTCTCATTTAATTCAGCCTGCTTCTTCACCTTCAGCGGGTTATTCCTCCTTCTGGGGATTGTAGGTCGGTTCCTATGCTGGGTTGTTTCACAAGCCAGCTGAAGCAGCCAAACACCGCTTTCTAGTAAGACTCAGATATAAGGGCTAGCACCTATTCCCCCAGATAGTCTATTGGTAGGAAGGACTCTAATAAAAGATTCAATGGGTTTTTCTCCTCAGAAATTTATGCATTTATCCATGCACCAGGTGATCAGGTATATGACATTAGCTTCTGCTCTATTAATCTTTTGGACAAATTTTGGAAACTTTATTATGAAGTTAAGGATACTGACTGTTGGACTGAATTTATTGCCATTCCTATTACCAAGCCCACAATTAAAACAATAACAGTTCTTTTCCGAATGAAGGGTGGATTGACAAACATTGTTTTCTGGTTGGAAAAGCAATGCACATCCTTTGAGCACCCCATGCCCATTATGGATGATAATAGTATTGGACTGGGATGGAATTTCAGAATACAGCTTAAGCAAACAGAGGAAGGAATTCAGCATTTACCGAGTTCATTTTTTTTGTGACGGATAGGGTATATTGTTTTATCCAGGCCAGCTCAAGAGTTATTATAGGTGTGGTTCCTTGTCCCACCTGAACACTGATTGTGATAGTGTGAAGTGTTTTCAGTGTGGGATTTTGGGGCATTCTGCAATGCAATGTACAGCCCTCCAATTTGTAATTTATGTGGGGAAGAGGATCATGCTTTCAGAATGTCCTTGGCACATAATTCAGAAGATGTTTCAGAGCATGATTTTTTCTTCTCAGGCTTAGCTTATGGATAGGAATCCTTCCAGTTCAGATGGGGTTCCTCCATTTCCTCCTGAGCCGTCGAGGTAGGGGTCGTGGTAACCCTACTGGTAGGGAATGGAGGATAGGAAACAAAATGACAAAATGTAGGATCCTGGTAGGGCCCTTGCACAAAACTGATGTAGAGATAGATAGGGGGGGTCTTACAGAACAGAAGTAATGAAAACTACACCCAGATAAGGAACAACAGTCTTTAGATCCAAAAGCTCCACCTGTTTTGCATAGTCAGAGAATGTCTATAGATGTAGTCCCCCCACCCCAGCCTTCTGTAGGCAGGTGGAACCAACTCTAGTGATAGTGAATATATCTGTTCCTTTATCCCTTTGCCACTTTCATACAGGTACTCGGTTCTTCCAACATGGGAGACCAAGTTGATATGGAAACACCCTTAGAAGGGAGGCATCACTAGTGTTACAAAGTGTTCCACTTCATGGACACAGGGCACCAGGGGAAACGAAAAGAGAAGATGTGGAAAAGAATTACAAGATCAAGTACAAAGGTATTTAAACCTCCTCCTTGAGCAACATCAGCTGAAAATAGCAAGCATCAATGTAAATAGTATTAAATTTGATTATAAGCAGCTTACAACTTTTAGTATTTTACAGCAATTAGATTTTGATGTCTTTTTTGCAGGATGTAAGACTGCATACCATATCAGACATAGCCCAGGCACAAAAAGATTGGTGTCAGGGCAAGTCTTTCTGGTCAATGGGGAAGATCTTTGTTCTGGACTGGTTTTGTTTTTGTTCTTCTGATATTGAAGTACTACATTTAGTAGATATAGAACCAGGGTGGGCTTTTATGATAGATGTCCAGAATAATTCATTTCCATGTAGACTTATAAATATTTATGGACCCCAGATGAAAGCTTTACGTGATTGAACTGTTGAAAAATACAACCTTACCTACATACTAGTAGGCACATTTTTTGGGGGGAGTTTAACATTAATTTTCAATTAAATAAACAGAGTACTAAACAGTATTGTGACAAATCTTTTCTAAAACAGAAAATTCATTGTGCAGGGTTAAAAGACATTTATGAGGGAGGGAAAATGAGGCACCTTTACTTTTTTTAGGGCCGCTATCTTCGAGCAGATAGATTTCATTTTGTTAAACATATACTCCCAGTGGCTCGGACATTTGCTATGCCAATGGAACGCTATATCATATTCTTGTAGGTGTCCATAGTTACCCTCCTCCTAGATTGACAGGCAAAGGTTTTTGAGGCTAAATTGTTCCCTGTTAGAAGACCAAACTATATTAAATTGTCTAAAAACGTTACTTGTTGATAAAGCTTTGATGCTTTTCTCTACAATAATATACAGGATTGGTGGATTTGATTTAAAAGAAATAATGATTACTTTTTGAAATGACAAGGGAAAGAGGTGGCTGCAACTTTATAATAATTATTTACAATTAAGGGAAATTGGGTCTGTTACTTTCCAGATAATGTACTGGAAGGAATTGAATTAAATGAGGAGATTGACAGGATAAAAATGAAATGAGGAATTTCCAATATGACAGGCTTAAATCCTTACAAAGAGAGCAAGTTTATGGGACACAAGGTAAGGCGGTGGATGTTAACCCCTTTATAAGCAGTCAAAAGAGTAGGGAAAAAAAAATTTAAGTTTACTTTCCACTAAAGGGACTTTCGACATGAGTAATCAGGCAATAATGGAGATATTAGAATCCCATATAGATAGCTTATTTGGGGAACCAGTAGCTGAATCTAACTATACACATCAGTTGTTACAAGCAGCTGAAGTCCTGAAAGTAGCTTGAACGATGCACGGCAGCTGATAGAACCTTTTACAGGTATGGAAATGGATAGAGCCATTCAAAGCCTTTTCAAATGGTATTTCTCCAGGTTCAGATGGCCTGCCAGGGAAATTTATAAACTTTTATGGGAAGTTATTCCGTAGAACTATTGGTAGTTTATAATTTTTTCTTGAAGAAGTTTTTTACCCACTTCCATGTATGAAGGTTTATGATTTTTCTTTTCAAATCAGGAGACCTGGCAGAAATAAATAATTGAGGCCGATTTTGTTATTGAATACAGATTTTAAACTGTTTGCCAAATTACTGGGAAATAGATTGGCTCAGATAATGGGCAGCTCATTAGCCCAATGCAATATAGTTCAGTGCCGGTAGGAAGATTACAGATATATTGCTTCTCCTTAGAGAACTGGTAGAAAACACTAGGGGCAGATGATGTGGGCTTCTGGTCAGATTAGATCAGGCAAAAGCTTCAACGGTGTTTCACACTCTTTTGTGGCATTGTTTGGCATATGATTTACCAGATAAATTTATAATTTGGATGAAGTTATGTTATGATTGGGCCCTTATGAAAATGGCTATAAAAGCTCAAAATGTAGTACAAAGTGTGGGTCTGACAGGGTTGTCCCCTGAGCCCTTCTCTATGTGTTTATGTTAGACCTGGTTTTGAGAATTTTACAACGTTCCCTTTGATTTTTGGTTTAACAGGAGGGTTTATGTTAGAAAACAAAATTCTTGCTTATGTGGATGATTTATGCCCTCATAATAAAAGATAAAAGTCATTTGAGAGACAAATTGCTTACTGCAAGGTGGGTATAGTTACGGGAGCACATCTGAATATTAGCGTAAATCTAAATGTTTAAATTTACAAGGATAGATACCACCCAGGAATTTATAGGGATATTCCAGTAGCAGTGAACCTATAAAATTTTAGGTATCTATTAGGGGAGAAGATATTGCTAGTTATAATTGGGAAAATGCACTCTGTAAAGGGAAGGAACTGGTAGGTAACTGGAATCGTTGGAAACTGTCAAAAAGAATGAGAGTTTATTTAATACATACTATACTGATTCCTGTTTTTTTATATAAGTTCAGTTTTTATATCCCAAAGCAGTTAGAGGTACCTTTTGATGGGCTGTTTATTTTTCATGCTTTTGGGGTAGTAGATTGAACCTTGTAAAAAGGAATATTCTATATTTAGAAATAGGAGGGAGCATGAATATGTTAAATCCTTTATTATTTTTTTTACTATTTTTCTTTATTCTAATTTGCTTCCCTTATGAAAGGTTTGACCAGAGGATGGGGGTAAAGAGTATGAATTTGGTGAGGGTGTTATTAGAATGGAAAGAAAACTGTTTTCAACATAAAATAAACTAAATCCTCATTTGGTTAAATGCTGGATTGGTGTTTTGATAACATTATAAAATGGAGAATTAGTTTTAAACAGTCCTTCATTTACCAAGACGGTTGTTATATGAGGAGGTCTTGTCCATTCATTTTATAGAACATCCTTTTTCCGGTTTTACACAAATAGATCAAACTCATATTACCCAGTATATTAAAGATAAGAGAATTCCAGAGCATATATGGATACTGTCTGGTTAGGGACTTCATTCTAATATTAATGTCAGGGGTAATCATAAGCACAAGCCCATTACTGATAGATACTGTACTAGGGAAGGCTGTTTTGAAATAATTGAAACAATAAATCATCTATATTATCAGTGCCCCTATGCTATTCAGTTTTGAGACGTGGTAAAAATAGATGGAAAAAGGCTTGTCTATACCTCCTGATCCATCTCTGCTGTTTTTTGGCATCATACTAGTGACTAATCCTGTTTTAAATGACAGCACTTTACGTGTATTATGTGCTTATTTAGTATACTGGTTATGGATTAGCCGTTGTCGATAAGCTGCTGCAACAACAACAAATATCTAGTCAAGAATTGTTTGTGATGTTTAGTACTGATTTAAGGCAATGGAAAGAGGAAGAATTAAGAAGGACAGATAAAATGGAATTCCAAACATGGTGGGTAAATTAAAATTTTATAAAATTCAGTCCTTTACCAAGGAGTTGCTTTAATCTGGTTATCATTATAACAATTATGTTATTAGATTTGTGCGGTCCTGTAAGGGAATTTATAGTCGATATGAGTTATTTGTCTATGGCAATATTTGGTTATGTTTTTATTGCCTTTCTTATTTTTTGTTTTTTCTATAGTATATTATGATCCCCAGATAAAAGTTCCTGATGATGGTTTGAATGGGAATTTTTCCCTATCTTCATGGCAGGTCATGGGGAGGGATTCTTTCTTTCTTTCTCAAAGTTATTGACGTGATCTGTATTTTCTTATGTTTTACGATTAGTATGAGATATTTCTCATTTATGTTTGATTTTTTTTCTGTCTGATTTGAAGTAATATAAGAAGGGTCGGTTTTATACTCTGTTAAGAGGCAAAACATAATACAAAATTCTCAACTTTTATAGATGAGGAGGGGAGGGGTGGTTTTGTACTGGTTCTCTTATGTTTAGAGTATTGTATGAATTAATACTTATTTCTGTTTCTTTTAGTTTCTGTCCTTTTTGATTATGTATAATATAATATTGATTTGTACAACTTTGTAACGATTTGTTGAGATTTAAATGAAAATTCCTGTTTTTAAGAGAGGTGGGGAGTTAATTCAAAGTTGTGTATATTGTTTATAATGATTTTCTTACATGCATGAATTAATACTTATTTATGTTTGTTTTTCTTTCATTGCTTTTGTATGACATAATACTGATCTGTTTATATTTTGTTATGATTTAATAAAAATTCTCTACTCTTTTCGATAAGTGCAATAAATGGAGCAATTTCTGAGCTGTTCTCTTTATATTCTGGCACCAGACAGGGTTGTCCCTTCTGCCCATACCTTTTAATCTTTAGTTGGAATCTCTAATCCATAGACTGTCTTTATG
Source organism: Neoceratodus forsteri (assembly GCA_016271365.2). Classification (NCBI taxonomy): domain Eukaryota; kingdom Metazoa; phylum Chordata; order Ceratodontiformes; family Ceratodontidae; genus Neoceratodus; species Neoceratodus forsteri. Next base: position 426,963,552 of record CM057451.1, read on the forward strand.
TCAGAATATACAGGGATTAACAATCCAAGGTACTGAAATTAAGGTATCCGCTTATGCTGATCTTCTCCTGCAGCTTTCCTATCTGGAGACTTCTATCCCAGCTATGTTAGAGATTATAGAGTAATATAGTAGTTCATCAAACTATAAGTTAAATGTTAGCAAGTCTATTGTATTCCATTTAAACCACAAAGTATTTAAAACAGCATTATAGCTTTAGGTCTTTCATGGTCACAGGATTCCCTACGATACCTCAGTATTGAACTAACCAGAAGTACACCACTTACTAGTAAGAAAAATTTTGATTTGTTGTTATCAACTCTGACTCAGGACTTAGACCACTGGTCAATTCTCCCCATCTCATTGTGGGGTAGGATAAACTTGATCAAGATGAACATCTTTTCCCAGTTACTTTATCCTCTTCAATTACTCAACATTTACTTAATGGGAATTTGGTTTAAAAGTTCAAAGATTAATAGTTAAATTCATTTGGTCCAAGAAGCAACCAAGATTAGCATATCAAAATTAGCTGCCTCTAAATTTAATGGAAGTTTATGTCTACCATGTCTTAGCCTGTATCACTTGGCCAGTCATGCTTCCAAATATCTCCAGTGGTCAGATCCAAACCCCTTTACCTCCCTTTCTCCATGGCTCAAAATAAAATTTAAAATGATTCGCTCATGTAATATAGCTCCTTCCACGTTATTATTCTTAAATATGTCCTCTTTATCTAAAAATTTAAAAGCCACTACAATAGAAACTTTCATTAGAATTCATTCCCAATTATGTGGGTTTTAAAATATAAGCATTACGCAGATACTTCTCAATCGATCTGGAATTCCCCAGCTTTTAAAATTGATAATAAGAGTTTAACACCTATATGGCTACCACGACTTGGAGATGGAAAATTGTCCTCAATGCTGAGGGAAGATGGCTCATGGCTATCGATGGTGGATCTTATGATTAAATCTGGATTTCAACCATCAGATTATTTCAAGGTTCTTCAATTAAGGCATTTTCTTGTTAAAAATTTGATAAGACATCTCCATATCACCTAAGCTTTCCTTTCACTCAGATTTGAGTCCTCTAGCCAATTCTCCTAAAGCAACTTCCAAACTATATAGTATACTTTATGATTGGTGTTTTCCTGATCCTTTGGTCCCACAACCTACTGGTCAGAGCTTTTTCCACATTGGAATAAAGATTGGTCTGCCCTTTGGAGTAATTGTCACTGTTTTGTAACACAGGACCAGTTATGTCTCATGCAGTTTAATATTTTGCATAACCTCGATTTCTCTCCACAAAATTGGCTGCTTGAGGTGTAATATCATCCAATCAATGTACAAGGTGTTTGCAGAAGGAAGGTACCCTTCTTCATATTTTTGGGACTGCTCCAAGATAGCTGTCCTTTGAAAGATATAAAAGATAGAACAGACCCATTACTGGGTTTATCTGATCTGTTCACACCTGAGATATGTCTCTTAGGGATTATTCTCAAATATCAGTGATCAATTGGAAATACCATATTTCCATGATATCTATGTCAGTTAAGAAATTGGACCTTAGTATTGGAAAAACACAGAGACTGTCTCCTATTCTGAATGGCTTAACAAATTATTAGCTAATCTTAGAACTGAAAAACATAGCTAATCTTAATAATAATATAAAAAATGTAAGAAGATTTGGGCCCTAATACATAATGCTATACTCCATTTAAATTATGTTTTGTGACCCTAATAACTCATTGTGGATTTCTAATTACTTGGAAAATGGAGGGTGGGAAAATAGGAATGTGGGTGGGGTAAGGTGGAGGTTGGGAGGATGGGATCATGGATTTTGATTCTGAATGTACATGTATAATTTTGATAAGCATGATTCTGTCTGTTATAAAATGAAAAGTCATAATAAAAATTATATTAAAAAAAGAAAGGAATAAGACCTTTATAGGTACATTAGGAGTGAAGAAAGACCAAAGAAGGGATACTGAGGCTTAATAAAGGGAGGAAATGTGGTAGAGGGTGACAGTGAAAAGCAGGGATACTGAATGAATATTTCTGCTCAGTATTCACAAAGGAAGATGAGGGAGAGGTACCTAAACCAAACAAGAGAAACACTCTGAAGATGGGGGTCATTACCAGTCCATTTACAGAAGAAAGGGTTCTGAAAGAACTAATAAAATTGAAGGTGGACAAAGCAATGGGGTCTGATGGGATTCACCCAAGAATTCTAAAAGAACTAAGGGTAGAACTAGTGACACCACTGACTACACTCTTTAACAAATCATGGAGGATGGGGTGGTACCAGAGGACTGGAGGAGGCTGGATGTGATTCCTCTTCACAAAAGTGGGAGCAGGAGAGAGACAGGAAACTAAAGCCAAGTTAGTTTGACCTCAGTGGTAGGGAAAATGATGGAATCACTTCTGAAGTAAAGAATTGTTGAGTACCTAGAGGCCAGTGGGGCACAGGACCCAAGGCAGCATGGATTCATGATGGGATGGTCGTGTCAGATGAATCTAATAAATTTTTTGACTGGGTGACCAAAGTAGTAGACCAGGGAGGGGCAGGGACATGGCCTACCTAGATTTTAGCAAGGCATTTGATACAGTCCCACACAAAGATTAATACACAAGTTAGCCAGCCTTGGAGTGGGTCCCAAGGTGGTAGCCTGATAAAAATTGGCTAGACAACAGGACGCAAAGGGTAGTAGTAAATGGAGTCCACAGTGAAGAAAGGATGGTTACTAGCAGGGTACCGCAGGGTTCAATACCAGGACCAGTCGTTTTAATGTCTTTATAAGGACATTGCAGAGGAACTAGAAGGAAAAGTATGTCTCTTTGCAGACAACACAAAGATCTGCAACAGGGTTGATACACAAGATGGAGTGGAAAGGATGAGAAGGGACTTGGCAAGGTGGGAGGAATGGTCAAATGTATGGCAGCTCAGATTCAATGCAAAAGTGTAAGGTAATGCACCTGGGAACAAAACCCAGGGAAGAGTACACAATGGAGGGGATGAGATACTGACAACAGTAACGATGGAAAGGGACCTGGGGGTAATTATATCAGATGACTTAAAGGTGAACAAGCAATGTGAGAAGGCAGTAAGGAAGGCTGGGGAGATACTGGGATGCATAGGGAGAGGCATCAATAGTAGAAGACAGGAAGTTGTTATCCCTCTGTACACAGAAGTTGGTGAGACCCCCATCTGGAGTATCAGGTAGTTCTGGAGACCCCCATCTCTGCAAAGACATAGACAGAGTGGTGGTCATCCAGAGGAGGGCAACAAATGGTGCAGGGTCTGCACCAGAAGACATATGAAGAAAGACTAAAGGAGCTTAATATGTATACCCTTGAGGAAAGAAGGGAGAGAGGAACATGATAGAAACTTTTAAGTACCTCAAGGGAATCAACAAAGTCCAAGAGGGTAGCATCTTTCAGAAAAGAGATGTGCAAGAACAAGGGGCACAATTTGAAGATAGAGGGGACAGCTCAGAGGTAATGTGAGGAAGTTTTTTCTCACAGAGAGGGTTGTGGATGCATGGAACAGCCTCTCTGAGGAGGTTGTGAGTCAAGAACAGTGGGGAATTCAAGAATGCATGGACAGACATAAGGCAGTCCTAGTGGGGGGTAGGAGAAAGTAAGCTGTTGGTTAACTAGGATCTGCAGCTTATCTGTTAGGTAGGAAAATGGGCAGACTAGGTGGGCCAAGCAGTCCTTATCTGCTGTCAAATTCTGTTTCGATGTTTCTATGGAGCTCTTTATGGATGTATTTACCCATTTTCTGGCTAGAATTTCAAATTTAAATAAGGGAAATCTCACAACAAATTTCAAACATTTCATCCTGTCTTGATTGACATGTACTGCAGTATGAATTTGGACACCAGAGGCTGCTGCTACCCTATATTGAGGGCACATAGCAACCTCAATAGCTACAGTGTGCGCATACCATCTGCAGCAGTCTGAAAAATATCTTGAAGCAAGTCTTTATAAAATGTCCACAGTAACCTACAGTATACAATATCTAATTGCTTACTTCACAACCAGTACATTTATTTTATAGCTTTCCTCATTTTATTGTTAGAATGCATAGCAGTCGGTTGCCATTTCCGACTGAGGGAACGCTTAAAATCAGTATGCCTCTAACATTCATTTAAGAATATCCATATGTTCACTGTGGCATTGTCACCAGCAACCTAATAGTTGCTGTGGACTTGCTAGCATCAGACTGCAGTTTTGTTTCGAACACCAAGGTGCATTAAGAATCAAGCAGCTCGGGTATGTAAGTGGTCTGCAAGACCGACTGCACACTTTCACTTTCACAAGCCTGCTGCTAGAGTCTGATGGCTTGCAGAGCAAGGCACATATCTATCATTTATTTATTTATGCACTGCATTATTATGACCAAACAAATGACAGACATCACTGTTATATGTTTTGCCATGTAATTCACCTGTTGCTATGTGCAAATGCACGCATATGGCAAGTACCTGTTTACAGTATTGGTACACGGGTATTCACATATCTTTCTTATGTTTTAACCATATACACATGAGTACACCCTACTAATGCAACTCATTATGGGGCTACCAGTATTTATAATGTAAAATAGGCATCTTTGTCACATCCTTCTTAATGTGAAAGATCTGATATTATAAGGCAGCAATATTGGAACATAGTGATAGCTGAATGCATACACCAGCTCCTTATGCTGCCATTTACTTAAACCAAATGCACCCCATCATTGGACCAGAAAGGTATAGGAACATTTAGTGGGGACAGAGACACATAAGATGGGGGGGGGCACCCAGGGTGGCCAACTCGTCTGACTAGAAATATATGGATGGAATTAAGGAAAGCAGAGAAGAACTGTTGCAATAGTAGTTTTATGCCATAAGAAGGTCCAATTTCTAGGGACAGGTCTACTTCCTGTCACACTCTTCCCACCTTAAGAGGGAAAGAGTCTGCATTAAGACTGCTTTACCACCTTCCTAACCCTGAAGGGGTTGGAGCTCCATCCACCCACACTAGAAGCTCGCCTCAGGGTCCCTGTTAAATGCTCAACATATGCTGTTCCAGTGTTATTTGTATTCTGAAACACAATATCACACATAGACGTTTTACCCTGAGACATTCAATTAGAATATACATACTGTAAACACAAAACATTTTTCTAACGTCTTAATAAACAATACATTCTATTCCAGTAGCAAATCTGGACAAATAATCTGCATTGAGGTGTGCTGACCCAGCTCGATGGGACACCAAGAAATGGTACGGCTGTAAAGCCAAATACCACCTCATGATTCTTGTTTATTTTCTTCATTTGTTGCAGCCAACATAATTGATTATGGTCAGTTAGGACTTTAAATGTTGTTCCCCACAGATCATATTTTAATGACTCTACTGCCCATTTTTCTGCATCAAAGCCTGTACTTTTTTCCAAATTAACTCTAATATTCTCACTGTTCATACTTTCTGAGGGCTCTTGGTTCTCATCATCCAGCTGAACCATGATTAAGCCTGACCACTTCGGCAAAGTGACCACCTCCATCGGTCAGGTAAAAAGCATCACATTTCAACTTGCCTTATCAGAGCTGAGGTCTCCTTGCTTCCTCTATATTTTGAAGAGACCACTCTCTAGGCTTCATTACTTATAGTGTGCTCTGGCCAATGAAATGCTCACAGGTGTCCAACAGGGAGCTTAACAATTTAAAAGAAGGCCACAATTCTCCTACATTCAAATCAGTACAAAAGGTTTGCAAGCTCAACTACTGTATTTACAATACAATTTAATAAATTTAGTGAGGTGGCTCCTGTGTCTGACCAAACAGAAACAAATGGCTAAAGTTCCAGGGCCTTATTCCCCCAGTCAGGTTTCCCAGTAGTTATAGTAATAGAGGAAAGTTTTTTCCCCAGATGTAACAGTTGTTGACTTGTCACTTGTCCTTTGGTAACGGAGGGTCTGGATGCAAGAAAACTTCAGCCAAGGTAATTGTTTTCTCAGCACTTTCTAGCTTGTGCTCTTTGACCCACAGTTGTACTTCAGGTTGCAGTATTTATACAGATTGTTCACTGATGATAGCCTCCATCAATTGGATGTTGTTTTTGTCTCTGGCTGTAACCATTTATAAGATAGGTCTTCAAACGGGCATAGACCTCTCGGGAGCATCTGTAGTAGTCATTTTCAGAAATCAAGATCGTTGGTGGTAGGATTCTGTATTTTCATCACACCATCTATGGATTTCATTTTTACTACTTCCTAATTTTCTGCATCTCTGGTATCTATCCAGCTGCAGACCAGTTGTGCCCTACCAGTCAGCTTGGGGCAAGATGGACTACCCATTGTTCGTGAGGCCAACCGCATGTCTGTACCACCCATTCAAATGTGGTGAGGTAAACTTTGATATCATCATCTGTCAGTCTAGATAATTTTATGTCTCTAGGACTACTTGTCCTCTCAGTAGTCCATGTTTAAATAGCCTGGAGTACCTCATGGTGTCAGCCCACTTTGCATCCTGTCTCCATTGATCCACATCTTGCTTCTTCTCCATCTGGACCTGTTTAACACATAGCCATCTCAGCAGGCTACCAATGTCCTCTGGAGGAGATTCTTCTGGTTTCTCCATTACCGTGCCCTCAGCACCAGGTAGGTCCACCATCTCTGGCTTTGGTAGCTGTTTTGGGTGTGTCACTTTATCAAGACTGGAATGTAGGGGCACACCACTGGCTTCTGACATTGCCCTTGTCTGGACCCCAGTAGGCTGGCTCACCACTATGTCTTGCAACTTCTTCTGTCCACCTGGGGTACTTCCCCAGTACCCACTGAACCATGAATGCCTTTCCTGGCCAAACATAGTCAGCAGTTATCCCACCACTGCCACCGTATGTTGTATGGAGGGATAACAGATGGACTCACAAGTAGAATTAAGATTTAATGCACCATTGGGTAGGCAATGTTTATTTTCAGAAATGAAATAAATCTATAAACTCTTTACTGTGAGAAAAATAAAAACAAAATTACTTGAAATTGTATCAGCAATTATAAGATGTAAACTCTCTGAGACAGGACTCCTCAGTCCTTCTCCAGCACAGGTCAGGAGGAACTGACCCCTACCTGAAAATCAAGCAGTACAGGATACTTTTAAACCATCCCACTAAGTCAGGTGTTCCCAGCATCATAAAACTTTTAAAATAACTTTTAGAAGGCTTCCTTTAATTTATATATCACTATGGAGTGCTTTGCTAGATGTTTTTACCAATTTTCTAGCAAGAGTTTCAAATTTTAATAGGAAAGCTCACATCAAATTTTAAACATTTCATCCTGTCTTGATTGACATGTACTGAAGTATAAATTTGGACACTAGAGGTCACTGCCACTGTATATTGAGGGCACATAGCAACCTCAACAGCTACATTGTGTACATACCATCTGCAGCACTCTGAAAAATATCTGGAAGTAAGTCTTAATAAAATGTCCACAGTAACCTACAGTATACAATATCTAATTGCTTACTTCACAATCAGTATGTTTATTTTATAGCTTTCCTTGTTTTAGTATTGAAGGCACAGCTGTCGACTTGCCATTTCTCTGACTGAGGAACATTTAAAATCAGTATGCCTCTAACATTCATTTAAGAATATCCATAGTTCACTGAGGCACTGACCCAGCAACCTAATAATTGCTGGGGACTTGCTAGTGTCAGACTGCAGTTTTGTTTCAGGACACCAAGGTACATTTAAGATTCAAGCAGTTCGGTATGTAAGATGGTCTGGCGTAGACTCGTGCTGCACACTTTCACTTTTCACAAGCCTGCTACAGAGTCTGACAGCTTTGCAGAGCAAGGGCACATATCTATCTTTTATATATTTTTGCACTGCATTTTTATGACCAAACAAATGCAAGACATCACATTTTGCTGTGTAATTCACCTGTAGCTTTGTGCAACAATATTGCATGGCAAGTACCTATTTACAGTATAGGTACACGGGTATTCACATACCTTTCTTATGATTTAACCATATACACATGAGTACGCCCTACTAATGTGACTCATTAGGGGTTACCAGTATTTATAATGTAAAATAGGCATCTTTGTCTACATCCTTCTTAATGTGAAAGACTGTAATATTATAAGGCAGCAATATTGGAACATAGTGATAGGTGAATGTATACATCAGGTCCTTATGCTGCCATTTACTTAGACCAAATGTACCCCATCATTGGACCAGAAAGGATATAGGAATATTTAGTGGAGACAGAGGTACATAAGATGGGGAGGACCCAGGGTGGCCAACCCTCTGCACTAGAAATATAAGGATAGAATTAAGAAAAGCAGAGAAGATCTATTGCAACAGTAGTTTTATGCCATAAGATTTTCCCATGAGACCTAGAATTTGATCACCCCAACAGTCTCACAGTTATATCCTCTCACTATCTCTCAGTCTTCCCTTGCTTTTTTTTCTCCCTTACATATCTGCTGATATTAAAATATATGTAAATCATTTTTGGAAATGTAGCTGATATTGGGATCCTTTGTTTAGAAAATATATAATGTTACTGTTGAAATGTATATAATTATAGTTTGAGATGATTGCAAAAGCTATTGGAAATTCAAGAGGTTACCATAGTGCAATTTTAAGCCTTTGCAGAAGAACTGTGGAAAAGGGGCCTCAGCTCAGGCACACTGTGTTCCTTCCAGCACCTGTCTGAAATATACAAGAACACTTTGGAAGATGCTTGTTAAGAAATGGGGTTGGAAGGACTTAGAAGATAGAGATGCAATTACTTTTTAGAGTTGGACGTACAGACTGATGGAAAACTCTGATGGATCTCCTCTATTTTATTTTGCCTTTGTAAATAGTTATACTGAACAATTTTATTTTTATGTTACTGCTAGTACAAATACATATTTTTGTGAATTCTACAACTGCTCCTAGTTTTCCTATGCTTCCTGACCAGTGCCTCAATGATACCCCCATACCTGTTTATTTGACCTAATGCTATTGCTCACCCCCAAAGATGATTTGGTTAATGACTGTAAGACTGATGTTATATTTAGATAACTTGTGGAGCTCACTTTGAAATGAAAGTTGTCCTTTATGGGTCATGGCTATTATTTTTTTTATTATAGGGCCTGAATCAGTTAATCTTTATTCATAAATGAAAATATGTGCAAGCAATAATACCCTTCAGGGTGGGTGGTATTGGACAATACTGGATTGACCAGGGGCATAATGAGGCCCAACACTGCAGGTGGAGGGTCTTATAGCCCCTGGAAGGTCTGGTGTTACCATACCACCCACCCTGGAGGGTACTATTGCACTTTTGAAATGGGGCTATTTGTGATATTTTTTATAAAATAACTTTATAATGTCACAGTTTTACTTTTAAAAGTGGTATGGATTAATAGAAGTTATTTTATTCTATAATAGTCACTCAACTGCTGCTACAGCTGCCAGTAGAGAGTGCTTTTGTTTTAAATACACTTTTTTGAACCTTAATGTGCTTGACAGGTCCTTTCCTTGTGTCTCCTCTGGTTTTTCTGCCTCCTTGCCTTGTTCGCTCTGTGTCACTTTCTGCGTGTTTTTTTTTTTATCTTAAGAGGGGCTGTGGTAGTGTGGAGAGTGTGATAGTGCAGCTGTAATGTAGCTCGGGAAATAGTTTGTGTTTGTAATCAGGAGCCAGGACCATGGTGAGGTGCTGCTGTGCTGTGTAATAGAGATGGCACACTACTGGTGATGAGGCGGTCGTGGTCAGGAGCCATCAGGAGTGGGGAAGATGCAAGTTGGATCATTTTAGTGGCATCAGCTATCACAGTGTAAGGTATTAGAAAAGGGTAAAAAGTGTTGGGATGGTTGAAATTAAATGGTTCATTTGTAACGAGCTGGCGAGGAGTGGGGCTAAGTGGAACGCCTGGCTGTGGCTCGAAAATGTGAGTGAGGTGAACTGTAAAGCATGTTTATACTATGTTTTTAAAGAATTAAATAATTGGGGAAAAATACTGTGCTTGTGGTAAAATGCTTTTATTTTGCTCTACACTGTAGAGTCTACAGTAAAGTTGTGATTACTTGCTTAAACCAACAAAAAAAATGAAGGCACTTTGAAATTGTGTGCTGAGTGCCTCAGCCAATGAGGAAGCAGGTTGGTACAAAATACTTGGCTGGGCATGAGGCGGTTTGGGCTGGCACTTTTTTTGCAGTGGGCATCTTTCAAAGTTAATGTACCTCCCGTGCTGTGCCTCTCAGCCAATCAGAGAACTCCTACTATCTAGCCCATTTGCTAATATTTAGTAATGAGGATTGCATACAGTTTTTTTTTCCTCTGTTAGTCTTCCTGTACAAGTGATTTTGAAGACATCAAGGACAATATATTTTGAAAGCCAGAGGGAAGCCAAATTTGAGTCCTGATGACTAATATTGGTGAATATGTATATATTGATACATATAGTGTAGTTTAACCTGCAATTAATTTTTCTTGGAGAGTACAAATGAATGGTGCACCTGTATGTGCTGCTCTGGTCTAGTTTATCAAATGTTGTAATTCAGAGTTTATTGAAGAGTTTATCCCATAACACATAACAGCTTACATCCACAATGATGCATTATAATTATTAAAATCTGGACAGACTAAGTTCCATGAATTACAAATTAGAACTTGGACAAGGAAAGGACATTCTCACAACATGGGGTCATAAGGTAGCAAAACATTATGTTGCAGCATTATACTGCACTGTCAGTACAGCACAATATATTGCCGGTAGCATTTTTCTGTGTTTTGCAGGGGTGCTCTGCCCTCTGCAACCCCTGTTATGGGGTTCATGCCCCTGACCCCCCAACTAAAATCATCAACTCTGGGGGAGGGTCGTACACTTAAAATCACACAGAGTGCAAAAAAAGAAAAATTCCATGCATCTGGGACCTGGATTTGATACCCAGTCCATAAGTACCACCTCCATTGCTGCCTGTGGTTCATTCTGTCAAGCCACGGCAGCTACTCGGTGGACCTCCTCCAAGCAGAGCACTTATCCTCTACTAGAGAACAGTGACAGGGTGCACAACCACGCATAGACCATTTAGCAGTTTTGTAATCCCATCGCTATTCCCACCCGCACTGACTGTGTTGCGCGGTTTTAACATATGCCATCTTGCATACGTGAACTGACCCAGTAGGCATCTTCACAGCATAATATTCCCTGTTCACATAGATTCATCCAATCATGTTTTCTTTTTTACATTACTGTATATACTGCCCATTCTTGCTGATTTTATTTATGCTTGTTTATTTTAACTATTTTAGTAGCTTTGTAATGCTTTTAACTGAGCAAATAATAAACTAATATTGATACAGTATCATCAAAAGGAGCACAACCTTTAAACAATGCAAGACAAAACAGTACAATAAGGCACATTCAATAAATAAAATTGACATACATAAGCAATGAGAAATTTCCCAACAGGCATAGCTCAGGGGAAGGGGCTATCAATACAGCTAGGGAAAATGAGTAAGGAAAGGAGATAAGATAAGATAGGACAAAGGGTCATGGACAGTTGCAGGAGGGAAGTAGAAAAGTCATGAAGAACAGATTTAAGACAGAAGGAGAAGAGGCAGAGTGGATTGACAGGTGAGGGGTAGACCAGAGATTAGTATAGTGATATGAGAAGACAGCTTGACCAACAGTGAAATTACTGGGTGGAATAGAAAGGAGTGGGAAATATTGCTGTAGCGAGGAAAGGTAGGATGGAAAGGAATCAAACCAGACACTGGATTTAAAGGAGGCACAGTGGAAAAGGCACCTGGCAGTAATAAAGCTGGTGAGGGCAGAGCTGAGGGAGCTGTGATTAGTGTGAGGGGCAGACTAAGGCAACATGACAAAAGGAGTGAAAAAGGGGACCAGTCTGGTCAGGGAGAATTTGGGTGCTCCACTGTAAACTATGTCACCATAGTCTAAAATAGAGAGATATTATCTTTAAAAATCCACATTGGCAGGAAGAGTGATAACTTGATTTTTCCGATATAGTGCACCAAGCTTTGACTGGAGCTTATCGTGTATGTCATCAATATGTCTGTCCAGTCAGACCCGAGGTATAAGGTATTTAAAGAGGATGTATACTAAACTGTAGCATCATCAAAGGGTAGTGATGGTAAGTGGCCCCAATTCACTCCAGCAGGTGATCCGCAGAGTGAAGGCAGATTTGCAGAGTGCTCAGCAACGCCGGTTGAGTACTTTGTGTTATTTGGGTAACGCCAAGTCCATTGAAAACAATTACTTTGCATTACTCCACCCTTCCAAAACCACTACTTACCATTTTAAGGCTAAGTACATTGAAAACAATGTATCCGCCTCACTTTGCCTTATTTTTAAGCTCCAAAGGATTATTTTGCAGTGATTCATGGGGTTTCAGGTCACATGGGCTCTAGATTGTTCTGCACAGCCTCAGTTTGGGGTAGTGTGTGTGTGGAAGCTGTAGGAGAGAATTTGCTCTGAGAGCTCTGTGATTCATACCTTCTAAAAGCTGTTAAAAAGCCTTTTGGGGTCATTTGTTTTGCTGAAACTTTAGTTCATCGATTATAGGAAACCATCTTGTGCTTATGTCATCGAGCATTTATTGTTTGTGTCTGATTTTGAATGTTAATGTACAATATTCAGTCTGTGTACTGAGAGACAGTGGAAGTGTGATTTGGGGAGGGCGTATCTGTGGTGTAGGTAGATTAACTTGGAGAAAAAGAGCTTTCTGTTTTGGTGATATTTTTCTTGTATGACTGTGTTATTGTACACACAGTAATATTTTCAATAATTCTTGCCATTTTTGCTGATTGTTGTGGTGCAGCAGTGCATAGTTTTAGTTTGTTTAAAATATGTGGTTATATTACTGAAGTTTTCAATTTGCTACCATTACTTAGTGTGTGTGTGAGTATGCATGTGACACGTGTCATCAAATCAGACACCTTTATTGTGCTAATAATTTCAGCAATGTGAACCTGCTATGCTGTCCACTGCAGCTGAGTAATTTTTGTACTTTTTGTGGTATCTTTACTAGTACTAGTACTAGTGACTGTTACTGCAGCAGTGCAGTACACTGCCCCCGCATGGCCTTCCCTCAACTGGAAAAGGAATTATTTTCCAGATTTTTGAATTTCTGATGGTAAGCACTGGTTAGGTGTTGTGCCTTTCCATCTGCATCTCTTCAGTGCGCAGTGCAATCTTAATCTGTCTGTGCATTTGCATTTTTTAGGGCCCAATCTCCATCTCTAACTTAAGTCACAGTTGTTTCTTTGGCTTCCCTTCAGAGTACTGGACAGGTGTGGTGCATAATTCTGCATGAACATTGTACTCATTAATATGCACTTTAAGTCGGGACCATTATCACGAGTCATTCGTGATACAAATCACGTTCTTCAGTCATCATGGACGGTCAAAATGAGTCACAAATCACGATTACGATCACGTCCACAAATCACAATATTAATCTTTTTAATAGTTACTTGATGTATTGTAAGCCTGTTTTGTAGCATCTTCCATGCTTCACCACTCACCATTGTACTCATTAATGAGTGTTTTAAGTTGGGGAGTTTTGTGCCACACCTCATTGGGGCCCGGTATGTACAGCTGTAGGCATCAAGGCTTTCTTCATCATCATGGTCACAAATGCAGTCACAACCGCGATTTATGATCACGCCACAGATCACAACATTAATTTTTTAATAGTTACTTGGATGTATTTTAAGCCTGTAAGAAAGATAACATTTACAGAAAGAGCAAATTAAGTAAAAAGAGTACAGAAAGACAAAAAATGTAGCTTTTAAAAAGCTGTTGGGTCTAAATCAAGTTTAAATCTCCTCTCTCTGATCTCAAAGTATCAGCAGTCACAAACACACTACTCTCTCTCTGTCTACACAGGAGAAAATAAAAGTGTCTGCTTGTATGACTCACTTTCTTCCTGCCTAGCTAAAGAGCATGTGATTTACAGTACTGTAAGCCATGTGATGTGTGGGGGCTGCCAAATCTGAAACATCAAGTGGGTCACTTAGAATCATAATGAGGACGCGAGGTCCATTAAAACAATGACTATGCTACTTTGCGTTGCCATTCTGCTTTAACACGAAGTGGTAATGATAATTTGAGTGAGCACTTGCATGCTCACTCCACATAGCCGGAGTGGCAAATGTGAAGTGCCCACTTTGCATTCATTCGCCGATGGAATTTAAATTCACTGCATCTCTAATCAAGGTGTGGAACAGTGGGACGGAGGTGAGTCTGGTAAGGCTCTGTTGGGAGCCAAATGTTGTGAAAACTTTTTTGGCAAGTAGGGACAGTTGGTTTCACTGAATAAGAATAATACAATAAATGGAGGGCACAACTGGAGATACCAAGTTAAAGGACACTGTCAGTCTGTTTTTCATCATATCATTTCTAGTTAAAACTTGCAGCTTATGATTGCTTACCTTCTGTAAAATGAATTGATGTTGCTGTGTGTTTTGTCTGTCTCCTTGTTTAGAATAACTGAAATGCTTGACAATGTACATTATAAACAACTTTGTTTTGTTTACAATCATGGATCTGTTCTTATTGAATACTTCCTGAGCATTAGAAACACACCTAAATAGTGCAGTCACTCATGAGGCAGTAGCTCCTAAACTCCCACTATGTCACAAGTGGTTAGACTGTGTTGTGGTTGTTCCCAAGTCCAGGAAAGATGCAGCTGGTGCTGATTAAATAATGTAAACAAACCTGTGTTTGTGTGGTGACACCAGTTTGGTGGGCAGTCTGTTTTTGCTTTTCTAAGAAAAATTAGTCAGAATCAAACTAGCAACTTATTCAGCAATTTTTATAGAATGTTGGCAATCATAAAATGTGTTTTTAAACTAGGGACACTTTGCAAACTAAAGGAGGTTGACAGTGTCCCTTTAAAGTGGTAGGAGTAAAGGACGAAAACCTGCATTTGAGAGAAAGGAAGCACAACTGTACAGGCATCATGAAGATAAGAAGGGAAGAGAGAGATGAGATGAGACAGGGAGCAATGATGAATAAGAAGAGAGGAACCAGTAGCAAAATGGCAGAAGAGAGAAAGATAGGATCCACTCTAGCTAAAGTAGATTTGGGAGCTCCCTATATACCATATCCTTGTAATTAAACATTAACTGGACTATTTGAGAATGATCTCAAACCAGAGCAAAGAAGTTACACAGGATTTATTACCTAAACATGAGACTGAGTTGGGGAATACGTTTTGATGATGGCATGAGTGTGGACTGAGAAGTTGAGAAGACTGTTAAGCCACACACCAGGTATTTGAAATAGGGGCTATCTCTAGGGAGGGCCATTGAGGGTTTTCAATGAAGGAGTCAGGGAAACCTACTACGCTACTATTGAGAAGAGGATGGTGACAGTTTTTTGGGGGCAGGGCATTATGGGTGAGCTCGCTACACAGAAATAGCATTGAAAATGATCAAAGACACTCTGTAGGAACTGTGCCACCAGAGGGACAAAGGCTCCAATGGCAAAAGGACTGCATTATCATTATACATATGTATGTCAGCTGAGACACAATCTGAGGTAATTGCTTAAGAAAGTTGAGGACTGGGTCCTGAATATAGCTTTGGGGCACATTGGAGTTTATGGGCAGGGGTGCTGAGAAGGAGTCCCCCATCTGCACTGACTGGCTCTGACCATAAAGGCAGGAGTGGAACAACTTGAGAGCAGTGACTGAGACCCCAGCAGCCTTTAATCTACATAGAAGTAAGGGATGAGCAACAGATTGGATGTCTTAGACTTGTCAGTAAATATAACTACATATACTAGACCTGATCCATCTGTTTCAGGTTGGAGTTAGTGAGGAAACTGTGGAAACCAGACTGAAAGGAGGAGAGAAAGTAGGTGTATCTATCTTCCTGCACATTAAGAAGATGATACTTACCATCTTCCACTATGACATAGTATATAGTGTTGCTCACCTGGCCAGAGTGGATCCTTTCTTTCACTCATTTTGCTGCTTTGCTGTATACTGACACCCCACAACCACCACTACTCCCTGTATTCTTCCCTCTCCTATCACTACCTTGCCCATTTATAATGGTTTGGATCCCAGAATTATGGACTAGTCCGTAATCACGCTACACACAAACAGCGATGCAAATATAGCCTGAATCAAAGGGCAAACAGAAAAACACAAGCAGCTGCAAACAGAGACAGTCCTCAGCAAAACAAATACAAAATTGCATAGCTTATTTTTTTTGTGGGGGGCATAGCACCCACATCCCCATTGCAGGGGCAATCCCTCACCCCCAAAAATTGTATAATCAACTCCAGGGGTGAGTGGGCTTAAAAACAAAATGATTATTTTACTTCCTACTGTAGGATCTGAAACCACTGGCTCTGTAGGTGGTAGCTCTAGTCACTACGCCAAATGCCCAGCTCAGCAGGGTTCGGACACACACCTTCCTACATCCTTTCATAGTGAGTGTACCTCACTGCTAAACTTGCTATACAGGATCCTTTGCTGTGATTTAACCTTCACCTCTAAACATGAGTGGTATCATTGAGTCACTCCATATTGACTTGCTCAATAATACTCCTTCATATAGGGTGCTATCTGGGTCCCTCACTTCCTCTTTCCTTGCTTCTCTTCTCTTCTCACTTCCTCCCCAAGCAATTCCTACCCCTTAAAACTCTGACTATCATATTCTTGCACTCACCTCAAGGAAATCCACTTCTGGTTAAGCTGCCTTCTTCTGATTCCCCAAACTATGCTGATCTCTCCCCTTACCACCTGCTCTCCTCTTCCCTCCACTCACCTCCTACCTCCTCCATCACATCAGTACTCCCTCGTGCCAGTGACACTGATACCCTGGGCTACTGCCCATCACCTTCATCTTCTCCTACTCCCTCAAAATTATTGTTGTGCATTATTTTGTCTTAAACATAGAAACATAGACTTTGATGTCAGATAAGGATCACTTGGCCCACCCAATCTGCCCATTTCCCTACCTTTTGGATAAGCTGCAGATCTTAGTTAACCAACAGCCTACTTCTTCATATCCCCCACCAAATTGCTGTGTTCATCTAAACTGTTTTGCCATTTTGTATTTTATTATATGACTACCCTTGTGAATTCATTATTTGTATCTTTCTTGTACTTTATTTTTGTATTGTTGTACTCTACACTGGACTTTTGTGAAAATGGGCATTTTTGCTCACATACTTTTCAGTATACAAATAAAATGGATTGATTGATTGATTGACACCCTACCACTGCTCCCCTTTTCACCCAGCACCTATGCTAATGCTGTCTGCTCTTTACCCTCCACAGTCAACAACATTTGCTCCCACCCTGAACTCAGTATCACCTCTGCAAATTGCAAATCTTGTTATCCTCCAGCACTGTATTGTGCTATAATTGCAAATGTGGTTATCCTCCAGCACTTTATTGAATTGTTATGTTTTATATTTCTCATAGTCCTTGTTTTCTTACAATTGTTATGTATGACAATGTATTCACCTATTACTTGTATCACTCTTCTTGGTGTTCCTCATTGGGATCCCTTACCCCTCCCCAGGAAACAAGGCGCTGTTGCTAAGTAATATGGTGACCACTTGCTCCCCTTGCAATAGTGTGGGGCACCCATTTTCTGTGAATTTTCTAAGATTTTGTCAACTGATAGGCAGTTACAGCTTCTCTTTTAGTGGCAAATTGTCACTGTGATACTCTATTTATCCAGATTTGCTTTTCAGAAACACTGGGTGTTTTCTGTGTGGTATATTTAATTTATGCTATAATGATTTACCTAACGATGACTTTATACCTGATGCTGTTAAATAGGAGCACCAGTAGTGACACTGGCATATTATTATTATACAGTATGTAACTGGTATGTTTTCTTGTCAGTCATTTCCATAACATTGCAAATAATCATTTGTTTTATTCATCCACTTACAGATCTGAATGAATACTGCAGTTAGAGCTGGCGTATATGTGTGTGTAAAGGTGGATCATTCTATTCTAGCTCTGTGATACTGTACTTAGCTCCTTTCTCCTCAAGGACTGTAGTTCTTACTCTTAATTTATCTGTGAAGCCAATTCACAAGTATTACATACTCAGCTTCAAACACAGCTTGCACTGGATAGGGACCTCATTAGTAGATCTCTCCTTAAAATCAATAAAAGGAGTTTAGAATGCTCTGATACTGCAGCTGAACTCAAGGATAAGAATTTGTTCAGTTGTGAAAAAAGACTGCTTAAAAAAATACTATTAACTAATAGCATTGCAACAAAAACAAGGGGCATATTCTCAGACACACCAGTTGGTTCTAAATAGTTGCTGTGACTGCATCCTGTATAGTGTTAAAGTGCTTGTGATCTTGCAGGAGGTGGGGGTGCTATGCAAGCAGCTCACATGTCCATTCTTACATGTGTAGCAGCCTTTTCAACCCCAACTGCAGACCTTTGTGACCCACCCACGTGTGAAACTGCTACTACCTGGGTGTGAGCTGTGTGTCACAATGCCTGAAAAGAAGAGTTGAGTAAACAGGAAAACAACATTGGTTGGGATGAAGGGCCTGAGTCATGCTGAGACTTATTTTCTGTTTCTAACCAGCATGTTAATAGGTGAAGCCCTCTGTTTGAATCCATCATCATCTGGATAACTTGTTCACATTGTGGCACTGTTGGATGGGGAGGACTTTTCACTTGTAAAATATATTTTTTGTATATAGCACTAGTAAAAATATTGACATACAGTATATTTCAAGCTGCTCGTCTGCACTGCATATTGTGCATTGTCCCAGGTTCTGTACTATAATCTGGTGACAACATTGTTAGATGGCTGAGAATTAGGAACAACTACACAACATGCCTGTACTGTTGGTGTAGGCCCTGGACTTGGTAGTCTCTCACCTGGATCAGAAAGCTACATACCTACTAAACGTCCTAGATATTATCAACATAATAAAGAAGTGGTCTGCTATTATACTGGTCAAAAGTGGACAGACTTTTTTCAGGGTGGTGGCACTTATGCAAGAAGGGGTAGTAAGGCCACATCTGATTGTGCATGTGGGCACTAATGACCTGAGCTCGTGGCGCATAGAACAGGTGAAGGCATACTTCTGTGCTCTGGGAAAGGTAGTGAAGGAGAGAGCAGGAACAGTAACCTTCTCTTTGCTAATACCATGGCCATACCCAAACCAAATGCAACAATTCTATATGTCCCAGTTCAATGCATGGTTGAAGGGTTGCTGCAGGAATGAGGGAGTTTGGTTCCTCAAGGACTGAGCCCCACCTCAGAGGTTTTGGTGATTGTTTAAAAGGGACAGCTTGCACCCCAATGAGGAGGGTTCTGGGATAAATGTGGGCACAGCAAACACTGTAGCTGGTATAAACTACTAAGGGATAGAGTCAGAATGGCAAGGCACACAACAAATGATTAGATATGGGCTACTCCATGGGTAGCTGGGTCAGGTAGTGCAGGTATTGCCTATTTTTGTCTGGGTAGGGTAGTTTGGGTAATGTTCTACCCTACCTGACATTACAGTGTAATTCTCAGGTTGGGTAGTTTGATACAGGTAATGGAGAATTACTTGAGTTTCTCATCTCTCCCTCAGCTGGTAAAGAGTTAACAGTTTTAGTCAGAAAAGAGACAAACCTAATACTGCAGTGCTTGGTGTTTACTGATTGCAGGAGCTCATTGTAAGTTCAAGGAACAGGGTGTTCTGAAACTTCCAAATGTTGTAACATTGAGCTCTTTGCAAACAGTAAACACCAACCATTGCAGCATTTATTGTGTCTGTCTTTTCTGATTAGAAACAATTAACACTTTATCAGCTAGAACAGGGATGAGGAACACTTTTAATCCCTACTTTTTAAACTTAAATTGTATTACATTTTCAACATATAACAGTACTTAATAACAATTATATACATTGTGTGTATTTAGAGTGTCTTTTGCTTTCAGTCCAAAAGGGTATTAGTACTGTTACAAATAGTACTGCAACCCTGCAGCAACATCACCAGTGGTCAATGTATTAATTAATAGAGTCACACTGAGACCCTATATTTTTCCAGTCCCTGTATGTTCAAAGGCCCTTGATGAAGCCAGAAGAAGCTCCGCTGTGTGACCCTGTCCCAAGATAGCCTTTTATGGCTGTATAAAGCGTTGTCTTAGGGCCACTGTTTGTAACAACATTAAAAAATTTGGAGGCTGGCTCTGTGGCAGTGAGCAATCGAGGATTGTTCAGCATGCTGACAAACCATGTTTGCGCCCAGTCTAGATGTCAGGAGTGGAGACCGGATGGAGGAGGTCAGATCATACTATGGATGCTTCTTCCTGGATTGGGTGGGAAAGTGCTGGACCGCTTACTAGTGGCTCCTGGAGGTGGCTAATGGAGGCATTTTAGGTGGCATGGACCACCAAACATTGCCAAACTTCACAGCTCCCAGAACACGCTTCAGCCACATGAATGTGGCATGTGGGTGGACCAGAAGAGTGGAAATCATGTGTCCGATTGCTGGATGACAGCCACCTCATTCCTCCGAGCCACGTGCCATTCATAGCATCCTCAGATCCTCCTAGCCCCTGCTCCTCGGTCAAAGTGGCAGGAACTAGCTCCTTCCTTTGCACCTCCTTGGATAGGGGCTTCCCGGAAGGGTTACCACGAGTCTTCAGAGGATGCAGACTGAAGCATGGACAGTATGGATGGCAACAGAGATTGCTCAGTGGGTAAAGAGGGGTTTTAATACTGCATGGCCTGGAAGGAGTGGCTGGTCTGAAGGGTAGGAAGAGGCAGAAAAAAGATGAAACAAAAAAAATCGGTATAGTCAGCTCAACTCTTCTTGGGATTTAATTTTTGGAAGCAGCAGCAGGCTTACTCAGAACAGCTGCACCTCTTGTAATTGCCTTTCTCGCTGAGTGGCCCAATAGGCAAATTACTTATTTAACCATTAAATGGTTTCTGTTGTATTAACCACTGCAAACAGTCTGACTGGCAATGTCACATTAATAATGAAAAGACAGGTTATATCACAGTGGCCCTATAGAAGAATGCTTTACACAGCTTTAATACTAAAGACTGTATTTTAGAAACTGTAGCAGGCTTGCTCAGAGTAGCTGTGCCTATCTTACATGACTCAAGACTGATCCTTTTGAGTAGTTTTCTCTGTTTAGGGCAGTTGAAAACAATGTCTCTCACATTTTGTTATAATCAGGGTGGGGTAATAGGGTAGTAGAATGATTAGGGTAGAAACTACTACTTGACAGAGGTGACAAGTGGAGTGCCCCAGGGATCTGTACTGGGCCCCTATTTATTTAAAATATACTGTACATACATTCAGTGACAAGCAAGCAGCATGTATGGGAATCTAAATTCATGATTACACCAGGCTAGGAAAGGTGGTGGATAGCATAGACAAGGCCACAAGTTTGCAGGCAGCACTTCAAGAGCTGAAGAAATGGGTAGAAAACACAGATTATCATTTAATGTAGATAAATGCATTATAATGCATTTCGGCAAAACAATATCAAAGAAAAGTACATATTAAATGGGAAAACCCTGCGGAAGTCACAGGTGAGAGGGATTTGGGCATTTGAGTAACAAATGACCTAAGTTTTAAAAATCATTGTTGTCAGGTGGTGAAAAAGGCTAGTGGTGTATTGAGCTGTATTGGTAGGCACAACAGGAGCAGAAGAAGAGAGGTGCTGGTCCCACTGTATACGTCATTTGTGAGACCACACATGGAGTACTGTGCCAAATTCTGGTCACCTGGATACAAAGGAGAGGTAAAACTTTTGAAAGGGTCCAAAGGAGGGCCACAAAATGATCTCAGATGTCAAAGACAAGGGCTATAATGAGAGGCTGTATGAACTGGGGTTGTACTCCTCAAATACCCCAGGTTAAGGGAGATATGTGTCTAGTTTTAGGGCAATGTCTGATGAGGGACTACGAGAACAGCTAGGCCTGGATATAAGACAGCAAAGTTATTGCACTAGAGCACACCCTCTACAGTTATCGTTGGGGGTTTAAATACCCTGAAAAGAAAGCACTGGTTTAATCTGAGGGTTGTGCCAGTCTTGAATAGTCTATCAGTAGAAGTAGTTTCCAGTTTAAATATGAAAGAGTTTAAAACCAAACTGGACCAACACTGATTATCAACTGGGACTTAAGGGTATAGGGCCCTATGCACAAATGGGGTGGAGTGGCTATGCACTCATATCTGGGGCATGTAGACACTCCCACCCATTGCATCCACACACAGCATGCTCTAAGGGGGGGCACACAGACCCAATGAACCCGATCCCCACATCTTCAGAGAACTCCATGCTGGGGCCATTCGGTGGCATGCCAGCACTATGTGGTATTCACTAAACTGCATAGTAGTGGTCGCATGGGTGTGGAGGGTGGCACAGGGGTATGCTTGGGTAGACCCTGCCATAACCACTGTGCACCCCCATGGACGCAGGCCTTCAGTCAGTGGGGACCAAGACAGGGCACACTGTGCAGCCCCTGACTGCTGGGTTGCATGAGGCAGCAGGGGCAGCTAGAAGGGTGAGCGCTGGACAATTTCAGGAGTGGCAGCACTGGGATGGGAAGGTGCCTGTGGGTCCAGGTGCCTGCATTCAGCATGCACAGCCCCAGACCAGCATCTCCCTATAAGTGGGATCCACTATGGGTCCCAGGGGAGCATCCCATTGGATGCCCTCTTGGGATGATGTCTCCTCCCCAGCCACCCTGTGAGTTCTGCACACTGGAGGAGGGGCTGCAGACACGTGGCCAGCATTGGTGAATGCTGGTATGGGCACACTTGTCTGGGGGCACAGGGTTACAGGAAGGGTACATGACTGTTCTGCGTGCACTCACATGCTTAGTGTATAGCATCCATAGTTAGTATAATGTGCAGACTATATGGACTTCGGTCTCCAATGCGCTGTAAGAACCTATGAAACCTACGACCAACCAACTACCCATTTTGCATTAGGGTATTTTTAGGGTTATTAAGGTTAGTTGAAGGACCCACGGGTAGTGTTTAGGGTAGGGTATTTTAATACCCACTCATATCTAAAAATGATACAGATAAGGGGGCCTTGATAGCCTCCCCTGCTGACCTTAGCAGGATCAAGCAAACTCTGGGAGAGGTAAATGGGGATGGGGTTAAGGGACATTATAGCAAATGCTATGTAACAATGCTAGGAGTCTGGGCAACAAAATGATGGAACTTCAGGCACTAGTATTGGAGGGTTACATGACCTGGTGGCAGTAATAGAGATGTAGCAACCTTAAACCAATATTGGCACATGATCATTCCAGTATATATGTTATTTTTAAAGGACTGGCAAAGGGCCAGGGAGTGGTAGTGCTGTATGGTAAGGAGGGTATCAGAGCTATAATAATGGATAGTCTAAGGAGGTCAGGAGAACTGGAAATCCTATGGGTACTAGCAACAACACAGAAGAGGATCAGGGGACTAACAGGAACTGTGAGATACACCTCCAAGGCAGTGAGTCTAGAGAAAGTGTGATTGTTGAGAATTTATTTATTTATTTATTTTTCAAAAGTTTCACTAGGAAGGACTTACAGTATTGAGCTGCTAACAGCTTGTTTCAGATTCTTCCTGGGGAAAGGGGAAATGGAGAAGTCTAAACAGTAATAACTATTAAAAATACAGAAAATAGTAATCAGATATAATAATACAGTATTCCAAAGAAGAATAATCATCAGTATTAAAGACAAGTTAGTAAATAGATACATGCAGTAAACAAAACACAGATTAAATTAAGCAGGGGATTTCTCTTATAAGTATAGAAGAAGGATGAGTGGAACAGCACAGCCAGGGCAAACTAGTGACGTGATGGAAGACTAGATGAAAAGGGTCATGGACTGTTGCAGGCAACAGAAGAAAAGTCATGAAGAAGAGACGTCATGGGAGATTTGATGGGGAGGGTGAAGCAAGATGGTGCTTACTGAGAGCAGAGTCTCAGAACACGCTCCTGTAAGCAGTTTTCTAAAGTACATGGAGCTTGCTGTACATTGGGATTAAACTGAACACAAACTTTTTTTCTGTTCTCTTTACTGCATGAACAAGCCAAGGTTTGACAGAATTAATAGATAAACATTGGTAGTTCAAGCAGATGAATGAGTGCATACCCGAGTGCAGGGTGACGCGCCATTCATCACAGTTCAGTCAGGTGGCCAGCCGGGTGGAGAGTGGAGGGCTGTGCTGGTCGCCCACAAGAGGTTGGGGTAGGGTGGGAGTGGGGTGGTGGGGACTACCTGGGGTGGTTGGGAGATCCACTAGACACCAGGAGTTCTCACTCGCTACCACTTACTGTGACTGATTGGGGAGGCGGCTGCTCAGCGATCGGCGATGGGGGCACTACAGTGTAGTACTGGGTAGTGGGTTGCTGTGGGTGAGACATGGCAGCTGGGATGGGGACACACCGACAACCAGGGGCAGTACCTCATTCTGCCTGCTTGCAATATGCTGGGTGGCGACATTATGTACATGTCAACATTGTCAGCTGCGATGATTTCCTGGCTTTGTAATGTGTCATGCTGTTTAGGACACAATGTTACTAGCCGGATCAGTATTTTCTGGGTAGCACTTATATCTTTGTAACTCTGTGGGGAGGGCATTGCTGGATGCGGCTCTTTGCTCTTTGCTTGGCAGTGGAGATAGTGCCTGCTTGACAACTGGTGTTAAATGGTGTTAGGACCTTTTGGAATAATATTGGCTCTAGCTGAGCATTCTGTCAAGAATGAGGGGCAAGGGTGTACTGGGTTATGTTTATGTTCAGAAAGGATTTGGGAGGGAGGCAGGGAGAGGGGGTACATAGGACTTTACTAACTTTGAACTTCCAGATAGATGTAGCAGTAAAAACGTGGAAAGGAATTAGAAACATGTACTGTATGGATATACATTTAAACAATCTTCCTTGGGATAATTGTAATAATACCACAAAATGCAAGACACATTAAAATTTGTAACTTGGAACATAAACAGACTTAGCAATCCTGTTAAAAGGAAGAAGATATTATAACCTATTAAACAAAAGAAAGCATATATAGGATGTTTACAAGAAACACACTTAACATCTAATGAAGCAAACAGAATAGATAGACTATGAGGAAGAAAAGGGATGCACTCACTATATACATCCAAATTAATGGGCACCAGTATATTACTAAGAAAAGAAATAAAAGCAGAAGCGGTAAATAATTATACAGATCAAGAAGGCAGATTTACTATTATCTCGATAAAATTTCAAGGAAAAATCATAACTATTGCATCCATTTATGTTCCTAATGAAAATGCTTTAACTATGTTACGGAAGTTAGCCAGTCAAAACTGCATGTGAATAAGAGCATGGTAAATATCGCACAAGCAAAAAGAACATATGTGACAACACCTACAGGTGAATTATACCATGGACACGATAGCACTATACCTGTAGTTGTGTTCAGTGGGGCCAGCCCACTGAACATTCTGAATGTGTGCTGATTCTGTGTGCCTGCTCAGCATGCTGCCACAGTGGTGTAATGAATACAGTGATGAGTTGTGAATGCCTGGGGTGGCTAGCTGGCATGGGTTCCAGTCTTTCTCCCTCACAGAACTGTTTTTGTGGTGGTGTTTTGTGCATTCCGTTGTATATATATTGATATTATGGGGGTTGTGGGGGGTGCAGAGGCATAGCCCCACATAAAATCTTGGTCAGATAATGAGCAATTTGAATCCCCACTGCACCCCTGGCTTTGTGTTAGTGAGTGTCCCTCCCTCAACTTTCTCCCATGACTTGTTTCCCACCCTTTCTCTCCTCTGCCTTTGTTCTTCATTGTGAGGTAGGCTGTGCACAGCGTGTGGTTGACTGAGTGCTGTATGTTTCGTTGTTGTTTTTGGCACCACTCTATTTCCCCATGCTGTTTTGCTTGCACTCAGTTTGATCGCACTGCTAGTGTTTAACTGTTTTGACCTAGTTCCTCACCTGAATTATTTTGGCATTACCAGAATTTCCACAATCTTATATTTTAGGAGGTGGCTATAATTTGATAATTAATCCAAATCTGGACACAACATCAGGGTGTAAAGACTATAATAAAAAAGAAGCTGCCTTTTTACTGAATAGGATGACAGACCTAGCTACTGATGGATTTTTGAAGAATTTTGTATCCAACTACTAAATGATTTTATATATTTGCTCCATGATTCAAATCATATTCTAGAATAGACATGATATTGGGATCTAGATCATTACATTATTACTGTAACTGATCATTACTGTAACTACCTGACTATGTACTGCTGTACTGATATGTAACCTGTCTTTCTCTGTTTGTAATATTTGTGACGTGAAACCTTTGTAAAGGAGTCTCTGATTCAAAGGTATTTCTGAATCTCCAATAAACATAAACATACATTATGACATCACAGAGAATAAATATGATTCAATTATTTTATCAGAACATACACTGCTTTGTATGTCCTTGGCATCCAGAGGTATATTCCCCATATGGCAACACTATTACAGCACAAATGTTGATGCTGACAACAGCAATGTTTTCACTGTAATAGTCTGCCTGAGACCTCAGCACTTCTCTCCTGGTCCTACACAACCTTCCCAATCTAACTCCAACTCGGAGTTAGAATCCTATAGATTGGGGTTGTGGGGATTAAGCCCCGATGAAAAAACAGCATGGGTCTACAGTCAGATTTATAACAAATGCAAGTTGCAGTTGACATAAATCCATTGCTATGATGGTAGTCGACAACTTAGCTGTCAAGCTGGCATCATAGAGCCACGTTCAGGATACTACCCATAGATTCTCTTTGAAAATGGATCCATTTTACTAAAAGATCTCACATTTCAAGAAAAAATTAAAAAGGAAACTCAAGACTATTTTCAAAACAATACAGATGAAGAGTATCATTTAACATGATTTGAGATGCTTAAACCAGTAATGAGGAGGTGGGGGCTATTGCCAACTCAGCCACCAGAACAAACAAACAAACAAACAACAAACAAACACACAAACTAAAGAACATGGAGAATGATATATTAAATATGCAATAAAACATGCTGCAACTAATAGTATTCATTTAAAAATCACAGATAAAACTCAAACATGAATATCAGGAGATAATGAATGAAAAAATTGAAAGATTGATGTTATACACCTAGGGTGGGATATTCAAATGGGTTGCCATGGCACAACAGAGCTGCACCATGCGGAACCCACTGATGTGCCCTGGCAAGATATTCAATGGGGAATAAGCCTGAAGACAAATCCCGATGCGCCAGGCGCACATCGGTATTATATAGAAAGATAGAAACACAGACTTTGATGGAAGATAAGGACCGCTTGGCCCATCTAGTCTGCCCATTTCCTACCTACAGGATAAGGCCGCAGATCCTAGTTAACCAACAGCCTATTTCTTCCTACCCCCACAAGAATTGCCTTATGTCTGTCCCATGCATTCTTGAATTCTCCCACAGTTTTAGACCCCACAACCTCCTCAGGAAGGCTGTTCCATGCATCCACTACCCTTTCTGTGAAATAACACTTCCTCACATTGCCCCTGAACCGCCCTCCTTCTATCTTTAAATTGTGTCCCCTTGTTCTTGCAAGTCTCTTTTCTGAAGATGCTACCCTCTTGGACTTTATTGATTCCCTGAGGTACTTGAAAGTTTCTATCATGTCCCCCTCTCCCTTCTTTCCTCAAGGGTATACATATTAAGCTCCTTTAGTCTCTCCTCATCGACTTCTCTTGCAGACCCTGCACCATTTTAGTTGCCCTCCTCTGGGCTGCCTCTATCCTGTCTATGTCGTTGCGGAGATGGGGTCTCCAGAACTGGACACAGTACTCCAGATGGGGTCTCACCAACTGTCCGTACAGAGGGATAACATCTTCCTGTTTTCTGCTGCTGATGCCTCTCCCTATACATCCCAGTATACCCCCAGCCCTCCCTACTGCCTTCTCACATTGTTTGCTAACCTTAAAGTCATCTGATATGATTACCCCAGGTCCCTTTCCTTTTGTTGTTGTTACTACCTCCCCACCCATTGTGTATTCTT
This sequence comes from Neoceratodus forsteri, assembly GCA_016271365.2. Taxonomy (NCBI): domain Eukaryota; kingdom Metazoa; phylum Chordata; order Ceratodontiformes; family Ceratodontidae; genus Neoceratodus; species Neoceratodus forsteri. The sequence goes on from CM057451.1 coordinate 426,991,600, forward strand.
CCCTGGGTTCTTGTTTCCCAGGTGCATTATTTTGCACTTCTTTGCATTGAATCCTAGCTGCCTACTTCTGACCATTCCTCTAACCTTGCCAAGTCCTTTTCATCCTTTCCATGCCTCCTTGTGTATCAACCCTGTTGCAGATCTTTGTGTCATCTGCAAAAGGCATACTTTTTCCTTCAGTCCTTCTGCAATGTCACTGATGAAGACATTAAAAAGGACTGGGCCAATCTGAACCTGCCGTACCCACTAGTAACCCTCTTTCTTCTTCAGAGTGGACTCCATTTACAATTACCTTCTGTGTCCTGTTGTGCAGCCAATGTTTTACCCAGGCTACCACCCTGGGAATATATGCAGCGCAGAGTAGGGGAATGCCCATGCATATCCTGTACATCCCAATATTCAGCCCGGATGTGCTGAGAAGATGCAGGCGCAACCCCTACATGCGCCGCACACACTGAGCCAGAAATAAATGGAGCAACAAGCGACCACCCACAGGTGAGCTGCCATAATGCAGGGCTCAACATGGCAGCTGCCAGCTGTGGGTGGCCACCCGAGATCTGGTGGCACCGTCCGGTGGTGTAGTGCCCCCCATGACCATTCACTGGCTGTTTTAAATAATAGAATCCTGGTGGTCCAGTGGACCCTATCACCCTGCCGATCATTGGCTGTATAGCGTAAGAAACTCTCTGGTGGTCCAGTGGACCTGCCCCCAGCCAATCGTGGACATTCGGTGCCGTGATTATCCCTGGTGGTCCAGCGGTACCTGTACCCCTCTCCCAACCCCCACTCATTCCCACCACCCGCTCCCCAGTCAGCGGCGGAGGCAGCACCCCACCCGCACCACCCAGCCACCAGGCGACTGACAGCGTACAGTATGGCTGTATGCCCATTGGTCCACAGCATGGGCCAATGGACGTGCAGCCCATACTGTACTACACAGTCCCGATATGTGAATGGATCCATTCACATGCACGGACTATAGCTCAATACTGGCTGTACGCCCATTGGCCCACACTGTGGACCAATGGGCGGCATGCTGTACTGCGGCTGTCAGTCTGCGGGTGGCCAGGCGGCTTGCGGGCGGGGTGCTGCTGACTGCCACTGATGGGGGGAGCGGGTGGTGGAATGAGTGGGAGGTTGGGAGAGGGGTATGGGCACCACTGACCACCAGAGATAATTACGGGTACTGAATGCCCACAATCGGTTAGGAGGCAGGTCCATTGGACCACCAGGAGTTTCTTACATTATGCAGCCCATGATCAGCCAGGGAGATAGGGTTCACTGGACCACCGGGATCTATTATTTAAAGCAGCCCATGATCGGGCATTGAGAGCATTACTGGGCAGGGGAGGGCAGGGGCATCAGTCCCTGATGGTTGCTGCCTGCAGGGAGCCAGGCACAAGTCACAGGGGATTGGCACACCTGCATGCAAATGGGGCGATAATGACATGCAAATGGACCCATTTGCACTTTGAATGCCCACAGCTGAATATCACAGTTGATGCACCTAGTGCAATGGCACTTGCGCTAGCACATCTCCCTGCTCCTTTCTGGCCACTTGTGCTAGTGCAGTGCCACTGTGCCATGCGCTATGCGGTGTGCCATGGAGCAATATTCAGGATTGCTGAGCCATGGCGCAGCCTCATTGAATATCACCCTGTCAGTGCCCTGGCACATCCCAGTTGCAACGCGCTCAGGCTTTCACCACAGCCTGGTGCAGTCTGAATATCCCACTCCAAATCTAAATATTCACAATCTGTTTGTAATGAGCACATTATTACCTTATCAGTTTTAAAAGGAAAAGGCTGAAATATATATTCCTGAAATAAAACCTGACGGACATACTTTACAAACAGCAACAACTGAATCAATGATTAACAAAGTATTTAAGAGCTATTATACACATTTGAACAAATCACACAATCCTATTGTGGGTGATAGTAAATTCTTAAATATACCTAAACTATCTAAGGAACAGCAGACTACCTTAGATAAACCAATTGAAAAGATAGAAATTGAAAGAACCATTAAATAAAATCTGGAAAACTCCAGATTTGGATGGCATTAGTATTGTTTTACAAAACATTCAAAGAACTATTGATTCTGAAAATTATATCCTGTTTAATTAATTTTCTAGACACACGTCCTCCTTCCCTTGATGAGGCAATTAATACTGGTCATCCCTAAGAAAGGAAAAGACAAAATATTGTGTTCTTCATATCGCCTAATATCTTTATTGAACACCAATTATAAAATCTTCAGTAAAATTTTGGCTATGAGGGTAGAAAAATTATTGCCAACCATTAGTTGGGATGACCAGATAGGCTTCATTAAGGGAGAGGGCATAACAATATAAGAAATGCCTTGAATATTTTACATTCTAATAATAATGAGGAGGGCATGGTGGTATCCCTGGATGCTGAACAGCCTTCGATAAAGTGGAATGGCCTTATTTGATAGAACTCTCAAAACAGCAAATGTAGGACACACATTTATATTCTGGACAACTGCTATTTATAGATCTCCTAAGGCTAAAGTTCTAACAAATAGTACTGTCTCTTCAATTTCCCAATGGGTAGGGGAACCTGACAGAGGTGTCCTCTATCCTCTTTCATTTGCAATGGTTATTGAACCACTTGCCAATGTACTGTAATTAGAGAAGAACAATAAATTAATGGATTTAGATTTGGTAATAAAGAAGAACTAAAATTATCTCTCTTTGTGGATAATATTGCAGTATATTTAAAAATCCAGAAACAGAAATTATAAAGATTTTACAAATTGAGAATATGGATTACAATCTGGCTATACTGTAAATTGGAAAACAATTAGAAGCCTTATTAGCAAATCATCAAAATTCTAAAATAAATAAGGATATTTCCTGTTACAGTACAAACACAAAGTACTGAATATTTATAAATCAATCTAACAAATAATATCAAACAACTAAGATATCTAAATCTGTATCCATTAATAAATGAAACAGAAAAATATTTGAAAAAATGGAAAGGATTGCCACTCTCCCTGTTAGGCCCAATTCAGGTAATAAAATTAATGTATTGCCACACGTTTTGTATGTATTCCAGGCACTACCTGTTAATATTTCAGAAGACATTTGGAACAAAATAGAAAAAAAACTAAATAAATTTATATGGAAAACTCAGCATCCCAGAGTAAAACAAGCATTTGTCAATGCTGAATGTTGCTCGCTTATATGTGCTGTTTCGGTATTTGGAAGTGATAGTACCATGCTTAAGAACTGTCATGTGCCCCCAAGACATCCAATGTGTCTTTTGTTCTGTATTCAGGAAGAGGGGAGGGACAAGGGCCACAGCAGTATAGCAATAGCAAAGGTGTGAAGAGGTGGACAACAGTCCATTCACAGGCAGAAGAATCATGCAGGAGGTGACTAAATTGAAGGTGGACAAAGCGATGGGACCAGATGGCATACACCCAAGGATATTAAGAGGACTGTGAAGGAGATAGCAGTACCTCTGGCAGCCATGTTCACTGAGTCATTCAACACAGGGTGGTACCAGAGCATTGAGGAGGGCACACGTGGTCCCTCTATACAAATCCAGCAGTCGGGAGGAGGCAGGGAACTATAGGCAAGTCAGCATCACCTCAATAGTGGGGAAGATTATGGAGACATTGCTTAAAGAAAGGATAGTGGGGCATCCAGAAGCCATTGGAGACCAGGAACATAGGCAACATGGATTCACAGTGGGAAAGTTACAGTATGTCAGACAAATCTGGATGATCTCTTTGACTGGGTGACAAAGGAAGTAAATTAGAGTGAGGCAGTGGACAACATTTACCTTGATTTAAGCAAAGCCTTTGACACCGTCCACCAGGAGGCTGATAAAATAGTGAAGTAGGCTGGGCATAGGGGAAAGGGTGACAGACTTGGTTAAAACTTGCTAACAGACAGGAGACAGAGAGTGGTGGTAAATGGGGTGCAGTCTGAGGAGAGGGGTGACCAGTGGGATGCTGCAGGATTGGTCCTGGGGTCAGTCCTGTTTAATGTCTTCATTAGTGACATTGCAGAAGGGCTAAAGGGAAAGGTCTGCCTGTTTGCAGATGACACCAAGATCTGTAACACAGTGGATACCCCAGAGGGTGGAAAATGAGAAGGAACTGGGGAAGCTTGAAAATGGTCCAAAGACTGGTAACTGAAATTTAATTCAAAAAGTGCAACATTATGCACCTGGGAAACAGAAACCCTGGGGAAAGCTACAGGATGGGGGAGAGGAGTTGCTGACAGTCACAAGGAAGTAAAGGGACTTGGGATTCTTATTTCAGATGACCTGAAAATGTCAAAGTGGTAAGGCAGCTGGAAGGGCCAGTGACATGCTGGGGTGCATAGGCAAGGGAATCACCAGCATAAGGAAGGAGATAGTAATGCCATTACATAAAATCATGGTCAGGCCTTACATGGAGTACTGTGTGCAGTTCGGAGGTTGCACCTTCGTAAGGATATTTTATTTTTATTTATTTTATTTTAGTCTTTGTAGTCGGTAAGGACCACTAGGCACAAGTGCCTGTTTTCAGGGGTGACCTGGGAGCACTGAGCAGTTAAGTGACTTGCTCAGAATCCCACAGTATGCAATTGAGGTTGCGAGAATCAGACTCAGGTTTGGTCTGCTGGATGTATCAAGCTCATTCACACCTCATTCTTCTAACCTCTAGGCTATACTGCCAGCCCCTTATTAACAGGCTGGAGATGGTCCAGAGAAAGGTGAATGAGATGGTACAGAGCTTGCAACACAAGACTTATGAGGAGAAATTAAGGACCTCAATATTTACTCACTGGAAGAGAGAGGGAAAGAGGGATATGATAGAAATATTCAAGTACCTCAAGGGTATAAGTATAACTACTGAGAAGCAGCAGACAGCTGCTATAGAGACATGTGCCACCTTCTGTGTGATTTTCTTTTGTTCTTGTACATCTGTAATCTCCAGTATTTCAGTAGCCACATAACCACGCTGCCTTCTTTAGGCAATTTTATGGTGGTTGATGTCTGGTGTCAGATGGCAGACATAGGACTCACCTGATTGTGTTGCCATTTGAAAACTTCATAGAGTGTTCTTTTACTGGTAAGCATTTTGGAAAGCAGGTGAAGGTCTCACAATTTTATTATGATTTTATCTCCTTATGTCTGTCCTCTTTGGTGCCCCCATCCCCACACCCCAATAATCATCAGTGCCGCAGCTGCAGTATTCTTCTTGCCAAGATGGTGGGTGGCAGCTACCTTCACAGTCTGTGAAGTCTGATGTTTTCAGTGCCGCCTATTGGTCATCTTCCAACACAGATGAGGCACTGCCAGCCCAAAACTAACTTAGGACAAGCAGCTTTCAAAGTGGGAAGAAATGGAGTGAGAGGAATCAAGTACTCATTCAGATGCGGTGTTGATTTTGGGATTAGCATACTGATGTGGACACTGCAATAGAACCCCAGCTTTTTAAGCAGCCTTATGAAGAGTAAAGGCTTCTCAAAGCACTGGGGTTCTGTTTATTGTACTGTAAGTGGGCTGCATCTAATTCGGTAATTTACTGTACCTTACATCTGGATGTCTGGTAGGCCCAACTTTAAATAAACACTGCACCTGAATGAACACATGATGCCATAGAAACATAGAATTTGTCAGCAGAAAAGGACCACTCAGCCAACCCAATCTGCCCAGGTGTTCTCTACCGACTTGTAACTCCTGCCTGTATATGTTACTGCATGTCTTATTCTGCCTGCGCCCATCAGGACCTCCTTGTGAATGAGCTTGCCCAATGGATTTTTCCTACAAGGATATTGAACCTACTCCACCTCCATAGCCCTATTGATCTCTATTGACCCCTACTCCCCTTCTTCTAATATACTTCTGTTTTTATCCCATGCATGCTTCATGCCTCTTACCATTTTAGCTTTCACCACTTCTCCTGGCAGTCTGTTCAAGTCATCTACCACCCTTTCTGTAAAGAGATATTTCCTCACATCTATCCTGAACTCCTCCCTCCCAGCTTCATTGTATGGCCCTTGGTTTGGGTGCGCATCCTCATTTGAAGAAAACTCCCCAACTGTACCCAATTTACCCCTGTGAGGTGCTTTGTAGGTCTTGATCATGTCACTTCTCATCCTCCTCTCTTCCAGAGTGTACATGTTGAGATTCTTCAGCCTTTCCTTGTAGGGATTCCTATGAAAATCCTTAACCATTTTAGTTGCCCTCCTCTGGATAATCTTTGCCTTATGTCCTTTCTGAAGTGTGGACTCTAAAACTGGACACAGTACTCCAGCTGGGGGCATAGCAGTGAGTGATACCATGGCAGCACAACATCCCTCCTCCTCCTCCAATTTGCCCTGCCCATAGCCTTGTCACACTGTACTGCCATCTTGAGGCCTCTGATATAATAACCTCAAGGACCCTTTCAGGTCTAGTGAGTATCAGTACCTCCTGTCATCCTATACTCAGCATCGGAGTTCCCGTGCCCAATGTACTTGATTTTACACTTGGCACTGAACCCCAATTAAGCAAGAAAATGGAATTGATTTGAATGAATTGCAGGCTTTTAAGCAGCTTTTGGGGCATGTGTATATGTGTGTGTGAGTGGGGGCTCTGCTACTATAACTATTAGCTTTGATTTTGGCATCAAATCAGGTGCACTCCTGTAAACAGATAACACATGTTTAAGAAAGACTCATCAGAAATGTGATAAAGTCTTTGTACATTAGCCTGGGCTGAGCTTGCAGACAGGAGAGATAGAAACATAGACTATGACAGCAGATAAGGACTGGTTGGCCCACCTAGCCTGCCTATTTCCCTACATACAGGATAAGCTGCAGATCCTAGTTAACCAGCAGCCTATTTCTTTCTACCCACCTCAAGAATTGACTTATGTCTGTCCCATGCATTCTTCCACAGCTTTAGAGCCATAACCTCTTCAGGAAGGCTGCTCCATACGTCCACCACCTCTCTGTGAAAAATACTTCCTCACATTGCCTCTGAACTGTCCCCCACTATCTTCAAATTGTGTCCCCTTGTTTTTGCACATCTCTTTTTCTGAAAGATGCTACCCTCTTGGACTTTATTGATTCTACTGAGGTACTTAACAGTTTCTATCATGTCCCCCCCCTTTTCCTCAAGGGTATACATATTAAGCTTTAGTCTCTTCCGTATGGCTTTCTTGCAGACCCTGCACCATTTTAGTTGCCTCCTCTGACTGCCTCCATCCTGTCTATGTCCTTGTGGAGATGGGGTCTCCAGAACTGGATGCAGTACTCCAGATGGAGTATCACCAACTTTCTGTACAGAGGGATAACAAGTTCCTGTTTTCAGCTGGTGATGCCTCTCCCTATACATCCCAGTATCCCCCAGCCCTCCCTTCTGCCTTCTCAGATTGCTTTCTAACCTTAAGGTCATCTGGTATGATTACCCCCAGGTCCCTTTCAATTTTTGTTGTTGTTACTACCCCCCATTGTATAATTTTGCCCTGGGTTTTGTTTCCAGGTGCATTATTTTGCAGTTCTTACATTGAATCCAAGCTGCCATACTTCTGACCATTGCTCCAACCTTGCCAAGACCCTTGTCATCCTTTCCACACCTCCTGTGTATCAACCCTGCTGCAGATGTTTGTGTCATCTGCAAAGAGGCATACTTTTCCTTCTAGTCCCTCTGCAATGTCACTTATAAAGACATTAAAAGGAGATGCAGTCTGTTCCTGATTAATGAGCTTCCCACTGGTCACCTGTGAGCCTCTTATGGGCCAGAGCTTACTACACAAGCATTTGTCAATGCCAAATGGTTGCTTGCTGGCATTAGCAGTGGAATTGCAGGAGTTAGACAGATGGGGCCCCGATTCTCAAAGCCCTGTGTCAGAAGCAAGGTGCCTCGGTGAACAGATATGGTCCAAGGTGCACCTTTGCGTCTATGATTGCCCTCCATGCGATTCACAAAGGTGGCCTGCATTGACTGCAGTCCACCTGCCCCAAACAAGGCTTGCACCTGCAATGCACTGTGGCATGGCAGTAGGGGACTGTGGCTGATGCAAGCTGCATCCTGCGATTCACAGACATCACCTGGTGGGAGAATTTCTATGTCCTTAGACCAGCCAGGGCAGCTGTAGGGGACTTAGACATTCTCCCTTGGGTGACATATGCCTGTGTGTGGCACACCATGGGTGAAGGTCCACCCACCACACACCTCAGATTGTGGCCCCGTATGTGTGGCCTCATCCTAGTGATCCAATGGCACCATCACAGCTCCCTGATGCCACCTATGTTCCATGTTGGTACCCCTGTCCTGATATGGCTCTCCCAGTCCCCGATGCCTGCCCCATTAGTGCTATTGCAGCACCAATGTGGTGATACAGTGCCCCTACATGTTCTGGCAAGTGGTGCCCAGGCCCCCCATACACCAGTCCAGACTGCTTCCCAGTGCCCAGCACATCCCACACAAACCTGGTGGCCAGGCACCAATTGCAACAAACATGGTGGGTGGACATTGACACACCAGGTTGGTTCCACATGCCCATTACCTAGTGAGACAGGGAGTCCTGTGTTAGTCTCTGGTGGACCTGTGGTGGACCTGTGCAGTGTTCCAGGGGTTTGCTGCAGGGTTACAGTCAGTACTAGCATGGGAACTTAGCCGCTGGGACCTCCTGTACCTGAATCAGGTGCAGGGTACCTGGTACACCAAGCATTGGTGCAAGGTGCTGCTTGAACCAGCTTGTGTCAGATGCAGGCCCCTATGAGAATCGGACCTTTGCAGTATAGGAATGGCATTGAAGTACTGAGCTGGACGCAACCCACCCCCACCTGCAGAGATGGGTATGCACTGGGTGTGCCTTTGGGTCATTGCACATAACGGTCATGACATTTCCTCTCACCTACTCTCAGACACTGATAAGTGTCGAGGTGTGTCTTGGTGTTTGGGCTTTACTCATCTCATTCCATAAAGAAATATGATGAAATGGGTTCAGTATAGCAGACTTGAATGGCTTCTGGGGCCAAAGAGTCCAAAGTGCACCTCAAAGCCTGTCACTGGCTGCAGGGTGTGGGTGGGGTGGAATGGCATGAGCATTACTGTCGACAATCCCAAGTCACATCCCTGATGCCTGTAGGGTATTATGGTTGAAAACCCTAATACCCTGGGCATTTCTTGGTATTTTTACTCCAGGTTTTCAGCATGGGCTTTTGTGATCCCACCACATGAACAGAGACACTATCAGTTTGTTAGCCGAAAGGTGATTTTGCACAGTGACTGCAGCATTTGGCGCTACAGGTGTGAAAACACATTTTGAACAGGATGTGAAAATAACAGCTGTACTGTTCATGAGGAGGTGTAAAAAATGGCAATGTTGAAAATCTGGAATGAATATATAAAAAACTGGTGAAGTCATGAGTGTATAGAAACTGCGCAAGCACACCCATAATGTAATTAGTTTGGGGATTTTTACAGCAGAGTTTCAACACAGGCATTTTGGACCTTCACTCATGAACAGTGTCACTGATTTTCTTAATTTATCCCGAACACTGATTTCCCATAGCGACTATGCTATTCTGCGCCAGAAGTGCAAAAACACATTTCAACCAGGTTGTGAAAATGACAGCTGTACTGTTCTTATGAGGTGTGGAAAATGCCAATGTTGAAAATCTGGACTGAAAAGAATACAAATTTGTGAACGTATGAGGGTACATGGAAATTGCACAATGTACACTCGTAACACATTCATTTTATGGACTTTTGTCACCAAATTTTCAACATAGCCAGTTTAAGACATCTGTTCATGAACAGAGTCACTGTGATTTTCGTAATCTGTCCTGAACACTGATTTTGCACACGACCACGCCATTGTGCACTACATGTGAAAACACATTTCAGGGTGAGATGTGACAAATGACGGCTATACTGTTCATAAGAAGGTGTGGTAAATGACAATATTGAAAATCTGGAGTGAAAATATTAATAATGCTCGAACTTACAAGCGTGTGTTGGAAATGCGCAATGCATGCTCATAAAACAATCATTATAGGAATTTTTCACCAGATTTTCAACATAGGGGTTTAGGGGCCTACCTCATGAACAGTGACACTGTCATTTCATTAATCAGTCCCAAAGGTGGTTCCATGCAGTGACTGTAAAATCACCTTTCAGGATGGAATAACAAAATGACAGTGACTGATTCATGAGGTGGGGTCCCAAGAACCCCATGTTAAATGTTTTGTGAAAACATTCCCAAAAATGGATGAGATATGCACCAAAGTTGAAAAAAACATTTATGCCATTATACAGCTTACAGTTTCTTCCAGTTTGCAGTCGGCTTTGAAGAGGGCAGACGTGTTCCTGTCCACTGAAGATCATTGCACCAGGCTCCAGAGGTAAGTATGGGGTGAGGAGGGTGTAGGAGGTGGGGTACACAGAGGGTGGACACTGGTTGGGAGAGGAATCGATGAGGGACCATTTTCTACTTTATAGGTTTATTTAAAAAAATCCCAGGAAGGTTTTCTTTTTACAGGGACATTTTGTTTGGGCACTCTGGAGTGGGCTCCCAGTGTGCCACCTGACTGTTTGGGGGCTGTAGCTGACAGGGACTGGGCACCCCATCGAGCACCTATTGAATGCTGGGGCAGGGGGTGGAGCCAAAGAGTTGGGCACCCCTCAGCAGACATGACTTTGGGGGTGAGTATTATGCTGACTGGGAGGGCCCCTGTCAGCAAAATGATGAATAAGGGAGCATGCCGACAGGGGGATTGGGCATCCCTGTCAGCACATAGAGGTGCGGAAGAGGGGTGGCAAGAGACGAGGGGATTGGGCACCCCTCAGCACAGGAGAAACTTGAAAGGGTAGGATTATGCTGACAGGGAGGGCTACCCCATCAGTTTTTATTTTCTTGAAGTGTTTCACCAGTAAGGCACACTAAAGGGGGGCAGTGGCTTGCAGCTCTGTAATTGGCTGCTGCAGTCAGGGAGCATACTGATGGGGTGTTCCCTGATTGCAGAGGTTCAGTTCCTTTGATGTAGTGGTCTGCTTGTTAACTGTGGTGATCCAGGGCATGCTCCTCTATTGGCCAGGCAGAGACCAGCCCCTGAATGGGCAGCTGCCATTCGGCACAACACTACTGCGCCTCCACAACCTGCTTGTAAAACTGTGACGCAATGTGTCATTGCATGCAAGCAACATAAAAATACATATATACTTAAGATATGAACAGCTGAGTTTAAAACTTGCTAATCTAAAATACTATTACTGGGCTGCTATCCTGGAACCCTTTAAAGAATATTTTAGTGCTAATCCTCCACCTTGGACATATTTTGAATCAGGTGATATTTCTCTATCTAAGATACAGTATAATCTCTTTTGGAACATAAATAGTGGGGTACTTAGAAATATAGACAATGTACTTTAAGAGACACTCTTAAATGTTGGAAAAAAATTCTGCAAGATTTAAAATATGAGAACAAAATATGTATGCTGTAACCATTAGTTAAAAATAATTAGCATTCATTGTTTAATTTAGCATATACTAGTATAGATAAATGGTCTCTGGGACAAATATTATCGCAGATGTCTTCAAAATCAAACCATTAAGTCATTTCAGCAACTGCAGACACAATATGGAGTGCCTTGGAATATGTGTTTTAGTTCTTGCAAATATGTACAGTAATTAAAAATCTAATAGATAAAAACAAATTTAGTTTTGAACCCAATTTACTATTGCAATGAATAGTGGGAGAACTAAACCAATGTCCAACATATATAAACTAATTGTGGACTCTAAAAAAAAAAAAAAAAAATTCTTAAGAACTTAGAAATAAATGGGAGAAAGATCTACAGATAGCCATTTCAGAACACAAATGGAAATTTATCTGTAAATATGGAATATTGCTAATAATAATTAAATGAATTAGTTCAATATCCCCTATTATAACAGAGGGTGGTGAGATCGCCAGCTCATTCCATGTTTTAGTGTTATGCTCTAATTTTAGGACATTTGGAATCAAGTGATAGGAACTGTTAATACAATTCTTGGAATAAAGTTAATATTCAAATAGAACTTTGTATGTAAACTGGATCATCTTTACAACAATTGCCAAAATATGGATTGTATATATTTTATACAATGTCCTTATGAAAACTAAAAGATGCACTACATGGTTAGGAAAAAGCACACAAATTCCTGAAATGACTGTCTGAAGAATCTAATCTTATAAACTATAAGATATGAAAGAATGCACTATTTATGTAATAGTAAATTAGGGAAGTGTGATAACATATGGGGTCAAATACATATTGCCTTGTTACAAGACAAGATTTAAGCATGAGCATGGTAAGTTAATAATTATTTATACATATATTGTTGATTATGCTTGTGTGATGCAAGAAGTATATTTATTATGCTTTTTAACCTTAGAAGAAAATAATATACATAAGTAAAGTCTTTAAATATTATTCCTGTATGTATACTGCTACGTCTTATTACTGTGGTGGGAAGTGGGAGGATTAATACTATTGCTCATATTATGAATTGTAGTAATACATAAATATAGGTTGTTCTATTTAAAAATCAATAAAAATGATATAAAAAAGACTTAGGGAGGAAACAGAAGAGGCAGAAAGAACTGACAGGGGAAGGGAGGACCAATGTTTAGAAAAGTGATATGAAAAAGCAGATAGACCAACAGTAGATTTTCTTGAAGGAATAGAGAGGGAATAGAGAGGGAATGGGAAATATTGCTGCAAATAGGGTAGGAGGAAGAGAGTGAGAGGATAGGAGGATTTAAGATAGGAGGGAGAGAGCCAAACTTGAATTTGGATATAAATGAGGCATAATGGGAAAGGCACGTGGCATCAAGAGAGGAGGAGAAATGGTAGCATGAATGAGTAGTGGTGGGTACGAATGGAACGATCTAGATCGAAACAACAAAAAGAATGAATAACAGGGTTCACTCTGCAAGGGATGATTTGGGAGCTCCACTGTAGACTATGTCATCATAGTCAAAATAGGAGAATCATCTTTAAAACAATTTCTTAGCAGGCAGGAAGCAGTAATACTAGCTTTATTCCTGTACAGTTCACCAATCTTGGATGAAGTTTATGATGGCATCAATATGCACTAAGAAATCAAAATGTTGGTCAAGAAAGACCACAGGGTACTTAAAAGAGGAAACATCTCAATCTTAGCACCATCAAGGGTGCTAAATAAAGGGAGAGGAGTGAGCTTGGTAAGTGTTTGTCAGGTACCAAAAGTCATGGAGACTTTTTTTTGTATTAAAGGACATTTGGTTGGGCTAAACCAGTGTTGAATGTTGTCAAAATCCAACTGCAACTGTGGAGGAAGGTTATGGGAAGAGGAGCCAAATGCAAAAAAAAACAGAATCATCAGTGTACATAATGAATGGATGCAGAGAAACAGACAATGGGGAGGTCATTCAAGAATATTGAAAAGAAAATAGGACCCAGGACAGACCCTGAGGGACTCCTGAGCAGATGAGAAGTGGTGATGAAATGTAATTTCCTATATGGACAGCTTGAGACCTTTCCTAAAGGTAAGAACAAAACCAGCTGACTGAAGAGTCAGAGATGCCCACTGCTTTAAGCTTGTCCAAAAGGAGGGATGTGTCACAGTGTCAAAAGCATTAGCAAGATAAACAAAAATTGCAGAAGGGATCAGTCCCTGATCAATACTCTATGAATGGAGTCAGTGAACTGGAAGGAGGAGGTAAAAGTGGAGGGATTTCCTAAGGAGGAGTAGTAAAGAAAGGAAGTGAGTTGAGATAGAACAATGTGTTCCTGTAACTTAACAGATGTGGGAAGGAGAGAGATAGGTGGGAAGGATAGACAGAACAACACTTACCAGGAGAAGAGGAGTCACCACCTTAATGGAATGAGTATGACAGTACACTGTTCCAAACATCAGAACAGTAGTAGAGGAAAAGAAAGGTTGAGGAGTAGGAGTAATAGGCAGAGTGATGGGATGTGCTGAGAGAAGCAGAAGCTTAGGTCAAGTCCATCAGGGCCACATCCCATCTGAGAAGTAAGGGCAAGTAAAGCCTTCGCAAGCAGAAGGAGTGGTAGGAGAGAATGGAAAGAGAGAAAAGAGGAAGGCAGATAGAGGGAAGGAAGGGGTGGAGGAGAAAGGGATGAGAGAAAGGGCTCAGATACTTAAATAGGAGTCAAAAGAAGAGGCAACAGCAGAAGGGTCAGAGATAAGAAGTCACCAACATTGAGAACAGAAGAGGGAGACTGGGTCTGAGGGAGAAAAAGGGATTGGATAACCTTAAAGAACTTGGAGTGGTGATTAAAGATGCTTTGGAGTGTGGATGAAAATAACCAGACTTTGCAAGTCTGATGACATTGGTACAGGCATTGAGAAGGCATCAATTGTTGGCCAAAAATGCTTGGAAGCCAGTGATCTTAAATGAACATCAGGCAATGTTTCTGATGTGGAGACAGTCAACACCTCAGCTGTTCTCCATGGAAGATGAGAGCCTCATACGCTTTTTCTAGGGTGCATGACAATCCCATACAGTCATAAATTTAGACTGATAGTTTTGCAGGACAAAATTTATATTACTGGCTGCAGAGATGGGGGACCAATCAGGTGCCCAAAGATCAGCTAGGGAGAGGACAAGTTAAGTGAACTAAAGCACCTGAGACAGATGAATTTAGGGGATTTAGGATGATGTATCTTGTGCACACAGTAAATCATATGATGAGCACTGAGGCCATCGGAAGGATACCTGCATCCACTGCATGGCGGGGATCAAAGAAGACCCAGTCTAACAGAGAGTGATTTAAGGATTTTAAATTCAAACAAGTGGGGTCAGAAATCAATTAATTCAATGGCAGTGACTTTACATTTGTGAAAATTATATAGAATCATAGAATTTGATGGTAGATAAGGACTGCTTGGCCCACCTAGTCTGTCCTTTTTCCATACCTACTGTATCACCACAGACCCTATCTTATCTTCAGCTTATTCCCCTTGTCTTATCACTGAGGTTCACTTACACCTCTCTCATGCTTTCTTGAACTCCATTACAGTTTTTGCTCTCACCACCTCCAGTGGGAGACTGTTCCAGGCATCTACCACCTCTCTGTGAATAAATACTTCCTCACATCTTACCTGTGTCTACCCCTCCAGCTTCATAGCATTACCCTTGTCCTAGAACATCTTTTTTCTGAAAGATGCTTCCCTCTTAAACCTTATTTATACCTGTGAGGTATCTCAAAGTTTTAGCATATCTCCCCCACCACAGTTCCTCCATTGCATATATATATTAAGATCCCTCAGTCTTTCTCTTACAGCTTTTGATGCAGACCCTGCACTATTTTAGTTGCCCACCTCTGGATCGCCTCCACTCTTTCTATGTCATTCCAGAGATGCGGTCTTCAGAACTGGACACAGTATTCCAGGTGAGACTTCACCAGTGATCTATACAGGGTAATACCACCTCCCTCTTTCTGCTGGTGATCCCTCCCTATGCACTCCAGCATCCTGCTAGCCCCCGATTGCCTTGGCACACTGTCTAGCCACCTTTTGGTCATCAGCTATGATAACTCTGAGGTCTCTTTCCTGTTTGGTTGGTGTCAATACCTCTTCTCTCATTTTGTACTACTCCCTTGGGTTTCTGTGCACAAGTGGATGATTTTGCACTTTTTGCATTAAAGATAAAGTTGCCATACCCTTGATCACTCCTCTAAACATTTCAGATCGATTCTCATTTTCCACCCCTGGAGTGTCTACCCCATTGCAGATTTTAGTGTCATTAGTGAACAGACCGACCTCTCCTTCCAGCACCTCTGCAATGTCGCTAATAAAGACATTACAGAGGATTAGTCCAGTACAGATCCCTGAGGCACCCCACTGGTCACCCACTCTTCCTCAGAGTGAACTCCATTTACCACAGTCCTCTGTCTCTCTAACTCTTGGCTAATTTCTTCCAGTTAACCACCTCTGGCTCCACTCTAGGCTACCCAACTTTCTTACTAATCTCCTATATGAGATTGTGTCAAAGGCCTTGCTGAGATCCAGGTAGACCACATCCACCACTCTTCCCTGATCCAATTCCTGGTCAACCCATCAAAGAAATGTATTAGATTCATTTGACAAGACCCCCCATGAAGCCATGCTGTCTCGTGTCCCTAAGCCACTGGATTCAAAGTATTCCACTATCCTTTCTTTCAGCAGTGATTCCAATAATTTCCCCACCACCAAAGTCAGGCTGACTGGACTCTAGTTGCCAGCCTCCTCCCTAATACCACTTCTGTGAAGTGGGACTACAGTACATCTGCCCTCCCCAGTCCCCTGAACCTCTCCCATCTCCAGTGAGAGGTTGAACAGGACTGTCAGAGGTGCAGCCAGCACCTCTCTGAGTTCTCTCAGTATACTTAGATGGACCCCATCTGGCCTCATTACCTTATCCACTTTCAGATTTGTAAGTTCCTTCAGGACTCACTTCTCTGTAAATGTATTAGTATCCATCTCCCTTCTATCGATGCTCCTGTCACTTTTCTGTGGCCCCTCTCCTTCCCTTTCTTCTGTGAACACCGAACAAAATTATTTGTTCAAGATGTCTGCTTCTTCTTGGTCTCCTCCACACTCCCCTTCCCTTCTTAGTCATACAATCTATGCCATGATCTTTGTATGTTTGCTTACATATCTAAAAATGTCTTTCCCCTTTCTTTTTTACATACTGGGCAATTTTCTCCTCTGTTTACATCTTTTTGCTCTAACTGTTTCCCTGCCTCCCTCTGTTTCTCCAGTTACAGCTTCTTATCATCCTCTTTCTGTGTCTTCTTATACCTCTTGAATGCTAACTTTGTTGCCCTTATCTTTCCAGCCACCTCCTTAGAGAAACATAGGCTGTCTCTTTTCCTCTTGGCTTTGCTTACTAGGCAGACTCAGAGGCTTTTGCCTTTCTATGACCCCTTTAGCTTCACCCAAAGTTCCTCCACTCCACCCATGTCCTCCTAAAATTGCCCCTGATATCCAGGACTCTCACCTTGTATGACTCCAGTTCTGCCCCAGTCCTTATATTGAACGCACAGTAGGGAGTTCACTGGCCCCAGGTGGCCACCAATCATGACTTCTGCTACAATGTCTTCATTAGTTAGTACAAGGTCCAGTATTGCCCCCTCCAAGTGGGCTCCCTAACTAGTTGCCTGGGAGAATGCTCCTGCAGGGAATCCAGAATTTCGCTGCTCCTACTGTAGTTGTAGCTCCGCTGGAATGCTCCAATCTACATCCAGCAGATTGAAGTCTCTGACCAGCAGCTCCTCCCTTATTTTCAATCTTTTGGATGGCTCCCCAGAACTGTATCTAACCCCACCCCATGCTGGAGGTCTGTAGATCATGCCAGTGTGAACAGTGGCTCCATTCCCCATCTCTAGGGTGACCCACAGTACCTATGCCCATGCCTTTATTCCATGTACCTCTGTCACTTTTATGCTATCTCTCACAAGAGCAACTCCTCTCCTTCTTTTTCCACCCTGTCCTAACTGAACAGAGTATAGCCTGGCATGGCTATATCCCAGTCATGGTTTTCAGTAACCATCTTTCTGTAATGGTGACAATGTCCAGGTCAGCCTCTGTCATAATGGCTTTGAAGTCCAGAATTGTATTTCCCAAACTTTGATCATTGGCACACATGGCCTTCCAACTTCTAGTGCCACCCTGTCGACAACCCCCATTTTCTTTTTGTCCACTCTTCTTACCACCTCTGTTCATTCCTTTCTCTCTTTATTACTACTGACTTATTTTTCTTTCTATTAGGTATCCTTGAGGATTTATCTCCCATAGGGTTCTCCTTGTTGACTACTCCTGTTTGTGGAAGGCATCAGTTTATGTCTCCCTACTTCCTTCCACAACCCCTTGACTAGTATAAATGTTCACCAATGTTACATTTAAACTGTTCATTGAAGACTACGGTCCTCCTCCTGGACTGATACAGGCCATCTCACCTGTATGTGCAATTATCCTCGAGGTGTGACCCCAGTCCCAATGTAGCTGAACCCTCCTCTCTGCACCATTCCTTCAACCACTGGTTGACACTCCAGGTAATGTAGTAGCCTCCCCATTCATAGACAGGCAGAAGCTCAAAAAGCCCACTGAGCTTATATCTGCCTAAAACAAATCCCATACTCCCTGAACCTCTTCTCCTGAACTATCCTCTACCTATCCCTAGCCAGGTCAATGTGTCCCCAGTTGTACAATGACATCTAGCTCCCCCTCCCATCCTGCTTCTCTAGCCATCTCCAGGATCCACTTTCCATCCCTCCAAACCATGCATCAGGGAGGCACCTAACCTCCCTTTCTCCCTCCCTTCCTGTCCTCAGATCTATCCTCTCATGATGGAGTTCCCCACCAGAAATTTCTTCCTTCTCATCCGGGGTCCTCTGCCATCCTCCCTGTGGTCTCCACCATGGAGGACCCACACATCCTCCCTGGTCACTACCTTGGGTGCCTCCATGGGATAGTCCTGCCACACCAGAGCTGTGTAGGAGTTGCTTAGTGTCACCAGATGGTGGATGTGTTTCTGTCCCACTGTCCTCACCCTCCCTGAGCCCACCGTAGTCCAACCACTCATCCTTCTAGGCATTCTTTGAGTTAGTGTCAGAAGACTTAGTGGTCCCTGGGTGGGGAGGAGGTTTCAGAATCTAGCCAACTCATCCTGAGACTAGTAACCTTTCTCCTCAGCTCAGAGAGGTGCATGAAGATGGGACAGCACTGCAGTCTCCAAAAGGTCTCTAAAACTGCTGCCCCACGCCACTGCACTGCATCACTCCCATCATACCTTCCTGCTATTCTGCCTGCTTTTCTTTTAAAACACTTTTAAATCTTTTCAATCATTTAAATCTCTTTATACCCCTATCCAAGATGGGGTGTTGTATCTGTTCCCAGGTTTGGCCTATCCTTGATCTTCAACCTTCCCAGCAGTGATAGTTGCACAGTAATAAATATGTTTCTTGCCTTAGTCAACCGGCAGAGTCCTCTGCTTCTCCACTCCTTCTGCCAATGCTTGCTGACACCTACTATGCCAGTCACCTGTTCCACTCCTTCACTGTTCCACCTACTTGCTGGACAGAAAGGTGCTGGACATGTTAGAGTGGAAGTACATTTATAGTGCTCTAGTAAGAAGGCACTGGCTCTGTCAGCTCCACCCCACCAATTGCACACCTGATTCACAGGGCTTCCTGAATCTACTCACCAAATCTATTTGCATAGGGGAGAGCCAATTTATATTAAAGTCACCAAGAATAAGCAGCTCACATCTGGAGGAGTTAGAACAGATAAATGAAACAAGCTCAGTACCTAAACCAAAAGACATACTGTGCCAGGGCAATAATAAACACCAGCAATAACATACTCTGGCCAGAGCTGATAGGGCTGCAGGTAAGAATAAGGGCCAGATTGGTTCCATTGTAGAATGGTGGTCCATCAGAAGCACCACAAGAAGCAAGTTACCAAACCTGAGTGATAGGAAAGAAAACAAAGCCAGAGATCAAGTAGGGACTGTGGTTTCTGCAGCAGGTAGAGAAAATGGGCAAACTGGTGGGCCTAGCAGTCCTTAGCTGCCATAAATTTCTATGTTTAAAGTGTGACTCCTGTAATATGCAAAATGCAAGGATCCTGATTAAAAAAGTGAGTTGCAATCATATGGTTAGGTCTGCTTGTATGACTATAATTGAAAGCAAACAATGCATAAAAACCTGATTTATCAGTACTATCCAATAGCCTTCTTTGTAAAGGAAAGCAAAGTAATAAATAACTTATTCTCAGAATGCTCTTTACTCACAACATTAGGCTATGTTTAAGGGTCTTAAGGAGCCTATTTTGTCCAGTCCTCATGATGTATCGCTTGTTTACAGCCTAAACTCCCTTCCACAATGGAGCGTAAGGTGGGCTGCAGGAATGCAGCAGTTGGTGTTCATCATCTTCATATATTTCCTATGGCAAGCACAGGCCAAGTATCTCTTATACTAACCAGAAGGTGGCACCTAAGTTATGGCTGGACAATGTTAAGTCTTAATTAGATTGCTATATTAGGAGGAATTGCTAATAAAGGAGACTGAAGCTTCCATATCTAATGGAAAACCTTTGATGCCCCATAATGTCACAAGAAATACTGTCTAGCAGACATTGTGTAGAAGAAGTGCATATAATAAGGAAGTGGGTCCTAGGGTAGAGAATAATGACATGATATAATTATGAATATTGTATTATAATGATTTTTAAAACAACAAGTTCTTTGACTTTTGCATTAAGTTCCATGGGATCTTTAACTTCCACCTGGACAACCAGAAAAGATGGACAGAAGGGACCTTGGTTTAACATCACATACAAAGGCTTGTACCTCAACATATGTGTAGTACATTTTATTTTATTTATTTATTTATCAAGTCTAGGATTACAATACCTTTGAGCCTTGGCTCTTTACAAAGTTTCCAAGTCAGAGAACTACAAATTATAGGGAACATCAAGATAGACATTACAACAATGTGGACATTGCAAAGAGAGTACAGATTAATACAATTCAAGGGTAGCATTGTAAGCAAGGCAGCCAGTGGCATTTGTCAGAGAAAATAGACAACAGATAAGAAATGCCAGAGTCATAGGAGATGGAAGGGGAGAAGGAATGTAGGAAGGGTGGGGAGAGGTGAAAAGTGCAGCATTGGGTATACCAAGATGAGGGTAGAATCCAGTGAGATGGGGAGGGGGACCACTAAAGCAGGCAGGGAAGTGGAGAAACAGTTGTTGTTGGGCAGTCACAGGAGCTGTTGGTAGTGAGATAGTCCCAGAGCCTAGTTTTAAAACATACCAACATCCCATACCCAGGTGCTAAACTACAGTATCAATACTGGGTATTTGCCCAGTTTCCTGGTGTGGGCACCAGCCTATGTCCTTCTGGCCCCAGAGCCAAGCATGCAAACCTATTGAGTCAATAACACTAAATATCTAACATGTTCACAGAAACAAAGAATTGATATTGATTAGGATTGGCCCTCGATGCCCACCCCTTTCATTAATCCAAATCCAGTGTTCATTATCTCTACATAGGTGAGAGTAATGACTATTAACCATTCGCCCAGAGCAAGAAACAAATTCAAGTTACAAAGAGCAGATTCATTGTTCCTCCATTAAGGTCTTGATCACAGCCATGAAAGAAAATGGAGGCATGGAGGCACCGAGGTTTGACATTAGGTTTTAGAGCAATGATTTGAATCTGCCTCAGATCAGTAGGTGTCTAAAATGTGTATTTTCTTGATTTTATTATGAATGTAATGATCAGACTGACAGCACCAAAGCATTGAATGGTCATTGAGTACAAATGACCCCTCAACCACTAGAGGTGGTATCTCCCACAAAAGATTAAATTCTGGCACAAGACTGTGGGCTGCTGGAGGTATCTGACTGGATGTCAGCTAGTGGTGGCTACAGGCTGGTGGGTGGTGGCTACTTACTGCAAGCTTCTTGTTCATGGACCTTGATCTTCCCTCACCCTTCCAGTCCCTGAACAACCTGAGTCCATTCCTGACCCTGGGTCACCAGTGTGGCATAAGGAAGGTGCCCAGTGCCTCAGTCCTCCATGCCACTGAGCTAGCATACTAGGTGCACCTTGAGGATCATCAATCTTAGGCTCAATTAAGAGATGAACCACAAGTAATCCAGGATGCTAGCCACAGGGTAAGAGAGGGTTGAGCTCCCTGCTCTGGCAACAAATGGAAAAGCACCCATTTAAAGGCATAGCACTGACAAGTTGATTCCTCTTGAGAGACCTCTACAACATGGAGGACCTTGTCAGAGAAACCCAAAGGTTGGAACTCTAGCCACTCAGGAACCAGTACAAATGGCAAAATGGCAGAATGCAGGTAATTGCAAAGATGCAAATCATGTGATACATCCTATCATCATCATTGTGTTCCTTTGTTGTCAATAACAAGACAAATTAGTGATATTTGTGTGTGTTTCCTTTAACTAAATTAGTTCTGTTTTAATGTGGCTTTGTAATTTGCAAGCTGTAGTAAATCGTAGCACTCACAATCAGAACAAAAGGGTTACAAACGCTTACATATTCTGTTTTTGCAAATCCCAGAATCTCCTGCAGCTGGCCTCAGAACAGTATGCAGCAGTGAGTGGTTTCATAGCCTGTATTGTATGTTACAGTTTATATAAGTTCATGGGGTGGACAGCCCAGTCGACCTCGGTATAGAGTAAAATGTTTAAATGGGAGAAGTCCAGCACCAATGAAAGCAACCTGGAGGTGGATCCAGAATTAAAGTGGTGTGCACTGATGGTAGGTTAGATGCTCCTCATAAGAGTGTGTGGAGGGTAAAGTTACACTGCAGTTTGTATATGAAAAGAAGGCTAACCAATGATGCTAGTAAAATAAAAACAAAAAATTGCAGGCAAGGTTGTTACCAGGGTATATGTTCTGTAACAGGTACAATGGGGCTTCTGCCTAGGAAAGTGCTCAATCCTATATGAGATGAGTTGCCTATCTATTCCTCCTCTGTTGCTTGCACTGTACTGTATGATAGTTGGTGTGTATGTTTCCTTCAATTGAATTGGCTGTTTTAATGTGGCAAGCTGTAGTAAATCGTAACAATCACTATCAGAACAAAAGGGGTTATTAACACTTTTTACATCTTCTGTTAGTACAAATGCCAGAATCTCCTGCAGCTGGCCTTTGAACAGTATGCAGCAGTGAGAGATTCAGTAGCCTGCATTGTATGTTAAAGTGCATAAAGTTCTGATATTTTGTTTGCTGGTCCTGTCATTCATCCATCTTGGGTCATGTACAGTCACATAGGGCTAATCTAACTGGAGATTAAACAAAAGCCCTAGCATGCATTACAGCTAGTGAATCTCCACTGCTGCCCACTGTTCTGATGTTACTGGTAATGCAACCTCCCTCCCCCACACACACATCACAAAGCCATTTGCAGCAGTTGTGTTATGATCAGTATACTGAAGCCCATAGATATATCGGGCATAGGAGAGCACTTCCCCTGTAATTTGTTTCCTCTGCTGTAATTTTCATCCAAACCAGAATTTGTTTTATGCCCTATGTATTCTACACTTGGTGCTACTGACACTGTGTGCTGCACTGAGAAAGGCTAGGAAAAATCTTCAGATAATCCAAAGTTGCACTGCAGATGCAGTACTATGTTTCCTCCAGTAGAGTGCTAGGCCTGCTCACTCACTCACTCCTTCTTGCTGCACTGCTCCAGCCATCCCATTGTCATCTGACCTACCAAAGCAGCACACATGTGATCATAGGCATAGTTGGGAGTGAGTCAGAAAATGCAAGCTCACAACAAACATTGGATGGGAGCGAGCAGCCACCACAAGGAGGAAGGCAGATCCAGTGATTGGACTGGCATGTGCATACTGAATCAGTGGTCTCAGTCTAAAGCCCAAATGGGTAAGTCATACCCAATTGGCCACACCACAGTAGTGGATTTCATGTTGGCACTTCACTGATAGGCAGTCCAGACTCAGGCAGAGGCGATGTGCTCATGCCCATCACCAGTCACAGTCTGTGGACTTGTGAAGAGAGAGGACACGGTGTCTCTGGTGCAGTAAGCACTCATCTTGTCATTATTTAATTTTCTTAAATTCTCTTTTACTCAGTTTTCTGTGTGGGACTGTGGTTAGTGCTTGTCAGAAACTGAGTTATTTCCTGAGTCTGACTGCCAAGTAGTGCCAAAACACCACTTAAAAAATATTGTTCCACTTAGTTGATCCTGACTGCGTGTATTAGTGAGGTGGTAGTTTAGTTGTTGCCTGAAGATCCGTGGTGGGGAGGAGGGCAAGAGGCCACCAGACTGGGAGGTGGAAGTGAGAGGAAGCTGTGTGGAGGGCAAGGATGTTGAGGAGGCAGCAGTTTTATAACTTTTACCAAACCAAGAATTGAAAGAAGAAACAAACAACTGTCACTGCCTCGATGTTTTAGCCTCATTATCATCATCAAATGAATTATAATAACTTGACAAGTCATCATCTTTCATTCTCTTCTTCTTGCTAAATGCCAAACAATAAAGTAAAGTGAACAGTTTATACAAAATGTGACTCAGACTAAATCATATAAGCTAAGAAAAGAATTTAAGAAAGAAAGGAAAGAAAAGAACTGACAGGCTGGGGTGTAGGATGTAACTTGGTGTTACGTTTTGTGTTACTTTTCCTAAGGCCCTTAAAGACAGCTGCTAATAAGCCACAAACCAGTAGTACTACATTAATAGTACAAATAAAAGGGAGAATGAACTAGAAGTCCCTGCCAAAACTTAGTGCACACTACAGTATAGTAATCACTCACAAAGGTGTCTCAGGTTAAAAAGGAAGGAAGGAAGGAAGGAAGGAAGGAAGGAAGGAAGGAAGAGAAGGAAGGAAGGAAGGAAGAACTGGCAGGCTGAAGGTGTTGTGTGGATGTAACTTGGTGTTTGTTTGTGTGTTACCTCCTCATTCCCTAAGGCAGTTAAGGGCATGATAAGCCAGTAGCACTAATCTAGACTGGTACAAATAAAAAGGAGGAGTATAAAACACTAACAACAAATAAGAAAAAAAGTATCAGTAACAAATAATTATACAAAACCAAAAGACACACTAATAAAGATAAGGAAATAACTCACTCCTGATGGTATAATGTAACTTGTTGTTTGTGTTCCTACCTTCACTAAGGCTAAGGGCATGATGATATAAGTCAGTAGTACTAGTACAAATAAAAGTGAAGGAATAATAAAACCCTAACAACAAATTAGAATAACTAAGTGTAGTGTAATAATTATACAAAAGACACACTAAAAGAAAGGCCTAGATCACACTATAAAGATAAAGAAGAAAGAACTTAGGGACTACTAGTAAAGGAGGAAGAGAGTAGGGGCAAGAGGCTTCTGCTTTTTGTGTGTTAACCTAAGTAAAGGCACATTTCACTAAATTAACTAAGTGCCTGTTTGCATAAGGAAAAATAAAGAGAAGAGACCAAAGGGACTAGACTTGTGTTAATTTGTTATCGGCATATGTAAAGGTGCAACCATGCAAGTAAGTTCCTATTTGCCTAAGGAAAAAAATCAAAAGAGGAATAGAGACTATTAGATCAAGGGGCTGTGAATGTGAGGCTTTTAGTGTTGGGTTGCCCATAAGTAAAGCTTCAGGGCAGGGTTCACACAGTGTTAGTCTGTACAATACAGTGTGAACTGTGTAGCAGACAGTGCTAAAGGTAAATGAGTAAAGGAATCAGGGAGAGAGAGAGAGAGAGAGAGAGAGGCTAGGCTGAGGGACAGTCACAGGGATAAGAAAATTCCAGGAACACCACTGTACTGATAGTAATAGAAAATCAGAAAACAGTAAAGAGATAGAGAGGAAGCCAACATATAAGGGGAATGGGAGGAGCCAGAAGGTAGAGAGGGAAGATTAGTTCTATAAGGACAGGCTAGGCTAGAGTGGCACTCTTTCTGTCTGCTGGTAGATGGAATGATTAGTACTAGTCTAGAACACAAACAGTATTCATTTGCTACCAGTACCTAATTAGTATCTCCTCTGGCTGCCTCCTGAAAGAGAAATGTGATTCTGTCAGTCCGTCAGAGAATGTGTATTGTAGTGTGTGTGTGTGTGTGTGTGTGTGTGTGTGTGTGTGTGTGTGTGTCTAAAATAAATATAAAAACTAACTTTTTGAAGTAAATGAAACAGACACAGTACATTTTGGAGTGTACAACAAATTTTATTCAAAACACAGCACCACCCAGGCCCATCTCTTCTGAGTTGTCTTCTAGAAAATAAAACACAGAAACAGTTCATTTCTTGGAATGCATTTTATTTAAATCTCAGCCCCACCCTCAGTTACCATCTCTTACTTGTGTTTGTGCTGTGTTCTAGTCTCTACTCTATTCTTTTAGTCCTAACTTCTAAGTTGTATACTAAAAACAAACACACAGAGGAAGTACCAACTTGCTGAGCTTAGCTGTGACTAGCCTGCCTTGTTAGGTGACTGACCCTAACCTCATTCCTCATTGCCACTGCCACAGTAGTAACACACACTGAGCCAGAGATCCCTGCTTGCATGCTGTTGTGTGGTGACTGGTGTGGCCCCTAGAAAAACACAGGGTAACACTTATTTTAAAGTTCCACTTGTTGCCCCAGCCAACTTGCTGAGCTTAGCTGTGTGACTTGCCTGCCTTAGGTGGCTGACACTACCTCATTCCTCATTGCTACTGCCAAAGTGGTGAAGGTAGATTTCAAAATGGACAGATTTGTTATTCGTGTTTGGCATCTCATAGAGCGATCCAACCAAGTTCACTATCTACTTCAACATGTGCTAATGAACAACATAGTGAGGTTACAAGCAAGAATGAATCATTAATACATCAGATCTTGGAACTCAGAACCAGCGACACCCAAAATTATTTCAAACACAAACATTGGAGGAGTGCTGTGTAGTTCTAGTGAAAATGGTATGTGAACGCTGACCATGGTTGGAAAACTCATTTAAGGCCAATAAGGACTTCTGTTTTCCTTGTCAGATGTATGCACACCCTGGCAATGCTGGTGGAATGGGAACTTATATGACTTTTATATCCTCTGGATTTTGCAACTGGAGAAAAGCTCTTTGTCAAGGGAAAGGTCTCAACAAACATGAGCACAGCTTAGTCCACTTGAATGCAATGGCTGACTAGACCGCAGCAAGGAAAAGAGAGGCCACAGGTGCCACAAT
The DNA here is from genome assembly GCA_016271365.2 of Neoceratodus forsteri. NCBI lineage: Eukaryota > Metazoa > Chordata > Ceratodontiformes > Ceratodontidae > Neoceratodus > Neoceratodus forsteri. The sequence goes on from CM057451.1 coordinate 427,018,298, forward strand.
TGCTGCTCTGGTGTCATCTGCACAAATTGAAAGGAACAGGTGCTATTTAAAACCATGGGTAAAATTGTTCAGTTTGCTGTCCTAAATGAGCTACCTCTGAGAGAGATAAAGATATCATCAACTTTGATGAGTTAGATCTAACATTGAACAGTTCATCAGGAGCTTTCAATAATCTAATTAAGTTTACTGCAGGGCAAGATCAAATATTCATGGATATTCTGAAAACCATTCCGAAAAAGACAAAGTACACTTCTGCTGAAATTCAGAATGAAATAATTGACATTATGAAAAACTGCTTCTGCAAGATATTGTTGCAGATACTGAAAACAATGCTGATGTCAAGTTCTTCTGTCTGAAATCTGACACCACAAAGGGATGCTGTGAATGTTGAAAATGTGTCCATTATTTTATGATATTCTGTTGATGGCAAACCAAAGGAGAGACTTATTCGAGTATCCCAATTGTAGGCCTCACTGCTGAAGATACTATATATTTTTTTATTTTATTTACTTTGAAAATGTTTAAGCAGGAATGATAAAATGAGCTGTGAACATCTCATTTCCAGAAGCATCCAGGAAGGGGGCAAGAGTTGGAGAACAAGCAAACACTTAGCAGTACAAGTACAACTACTAAAAAAAAGTGCTATGTATACCCAAGGGAGGGCAGTTATAAGACAAGTGGGAAGTAGACAGGAGAGGGGTAGGGGTGGGGATGAAAGAGGGGAGAGAGAGAAGGACAATCAAGATCTATAACCATTCAGGATGCTGAGAAGCCTGCAAGGGAGACAGGACCAGGCAGAAAGGGAGGGGAGAGAAAGGGAGCAGGGAGGTAGAGAAGAGAGGACAGGAAAAGAGGGTTAAGGGGATAAGGAAGAAGGAGGTGGGTGGTTGATGGATTTAAAATGGGGAAGGAGAGGGGAAAGAGAAGGAGACATTTTATACCCTTCAGGATGCAAAGAACCCCACAGGGGTCAGGATTAGAAAGTGGGGGAGAGGGTAGAAGAGAGGAGCTAAGATCTATACCCATTCAGGATGACAGAGAACCCTGCAAAGGTGACAGGACCAGGCAGAAAAGGAGGGAGAGGAGGCAGGAGGAGGAGGAGTGGAGTGGCAGGTGACTGAAGGGAGAAGAGAGATAAGGAATAGGGAGGCTGGAGAAAACAGGATAAGCTAGCAATGGAAAGGGACAACATCAATGGGGAAGAGGGATTGTGGGGGAAGGACAGCAGCAGAGTGTTGAAATAGCACAGTAGGCTGTGGATGGTAGTGGAGTGTCATAATGGCACAATAGGGTTGTGGTAGGGGTGGGAGGAGGCGTATAATAGGTGGTAGCATGAGAAGTAATCAGATGAAGGATTAGGTTAGGAGACAGGAGGTAAGTCAGGTATATTGGAGTAGGGATAGTGGCCAAGTGGGGAGGTTATGAAGGAGGCTAAAAACAGGTACAGTTAGGAGAATAGAAATAAAGTAGGGCTAAAGGATAATGCACCAGGGTGGGAATGTTGAAGAGAAGCTAAGAACAAGTGCAGTTAGGGGGAACAGAAATTGTGAAGGGCTAAGGAAATGAAGATGTGGAAGAGGAAAGTCTGATAGGAGGTGGCAGTGAGTTCCAAAGCTTGGAAGTGGTAGAAGAAAGCTTCCAGGCCTATGGGAGATAGAGAGATGAGGAATAGCTAGAGTGCATGCATCAGTAGATCTAAGAGGATGGCAAGAGGGAGGTGGAGCAGAGAGTAAGGAGGAGAGGTAAGAGAGGAGAGTCCCAAACCAGAATTTAGAAGTGAACTTGGCACAGTGAGAGAGACACCTACACTCAAGAAAGGGAAAGCTAGAGAATGATACAAGGTACAGTGATGTGTGGGGAGGGAGTCAAGAGCAAAGTGACAGAAAGCACTGAAGAGAGTATCCAACCTGGTAAGGCAAGACTTAGGAGCAGCACTGTCGAATATGTCACAATAGCCAAAAATAGGCAGTATAATTTTCTGACCAAGATCATGCCTAACTGGTAGTGGTAAGGAACTACGGTTCCTGTAAAGGGTGCTGAGCTTGGGTGCAGATTTTCTGATTGACATCAATATGTACAGCTAAGTTAAGGTGCGGGTCAAGCCAGACACCCAGGTATTTGAAAGAGGTGGTGTCCTAGTGTTGTCCCATCAAGGGAGTGGACAAAGAATAAGAAGAAGAATCAGCATTTATATAGCACTTTTCATACATCCAAAGTGCTTTTCAAGCAATGCTAGACTGGTAGTGAAGTGACTGAATGTGTGGTGGTGGCCATATCGCACATCATCAGCGACACACAGCCTGGATAATTGCATGAACCAGTTTATGGGAAGAGGAATGTTGGCCAGGACACTGGGAATGTTCCCTACTCTTTCTGAAGAGTGCTCTGGGTTCTTTACTTCCACCTGGACACCCACCAGGACAACACCAGGATGGGCATAAGGGACCTCAGTTTAATGTCTCATCCAAAGGATGGCACATCCCAGCAGTATAGCACCCCCAATACTGCACTCAGATGTCAGCGATTTTAGGTGCAAGTCTAATCCTGTGTGGATGAGAACCCACGACCTTCTGGTCCAGAAGCAGATGTGCTACCAACTGAGCCACACTGACAAAGGGAAGGAAGGGCAGCCTTGAGAGTCTCTGCCAGTGCCAAAGGTCATGGAGACTGTCTTCTTGGCATTGAGAAGAGTTGATGTGAGCTTAGCCAGCCTGAACATTATTAAAGTTAAGCTGTTGTCTGGAAGTCACATTGGAGGAGACTGGCCAGAGGTGAACAAGACCGTATCATCGACATACATATGGATAGAGGATGAGGAGCATACTGACAGTAGGTAATTTAGAAAACTGAGAATAAGAGGGGACAAGTATGGAGTCTTTGAGGCACACCAATAGAGATGGATAGTGGAGGCGATGTAGAGTCAGATATTTTAACATATTGAGTTCTACCTACCAGGTAGGCTCTGAACCAGTTTCAGGCAGACAGAGACAAGCCAGCTGATGAGAGAGTTTCAGAGGAGGAGGGAGAGACTGTGTTAAAAGCCTTGGCAAGATCAACAAAGATAGCAGAAGTGATGTGACCTCTATTCCATGGCTGAATGTATAGAGTCAGTGAGCCTAAGTAGGAAGTGGTTTTGGAGTGATTCTTCCAAAAACAGATTGGAAGGGAGTGAAAAGGAGGAGTCATTATGAAAGGAGGAGAACTGGGAGAGAACAAGGTGTTCCTGAAGTTTAGGAAGAGTGGATAGAAGTGAGATGTGGTGGTAATTCCCAGAAGATGATAGATCACCTCCCTTTGGTGGGGAGAACAGTAGCATGTTCCAGGCTTCAGGTATAGTTGCAGTGTGGAAAGACAGGATGAGGAGATCAGTGAGATGGAGGAAATAGCAGTAGCAGAGAGGAACAGCAGTAGTTGAAGGCCATTGGGGGAGCTACCCTTAGCTTGGTTGATAGAGAGCAGTGCCTTTACGTGTCATTGGGAGAGATGGGTGAAAGGCAAAACTCTCTGCTAACTGGCAGCATTGGTAAGAATTGGGAGGGAGGAAAGAGGTAGCAGGTTGGGGTGGAAGGAGGCTAACAGGGTGGAGGTGCAGGAAGTAAAGTAGGAATTGAATTCGCCACTACTGTAAGATGGTTGGCAATGTGTTGGTTGTTTATTTTGAGCAGCATGGATGGAGGTTTAGTTTGGGAAGAGAAAAGTGAGTGAAGTCGTTTCCAAAACTTTGATGGGTTGTTTATGTCAGTATTAAAGGTGGAATGGAAATATGCTGCTTTGGCCGGGCAGATGGCTTTGGTAGAGGCATTTTGGAGTGTCTGGTAGATAGCTTCATCACAAAGGAGTCTGGAGGATTTGTGGGGTTTTCATGCATTATCATGTGCTTGCTGACAGGCCAGAATTCAGGGTTACCAGGGAGATGACTACCATGCACTCTAACTTGTTGCAAGGAGCATGTTTGTTCCAGACATTGATTAAATTATCTTTGAAAAAGCCAGGGCATGATCGATAGTACACAACAGATCTTGAAAGACATCCAAGAACTGGGTGTAAACCCCAAAAATATTTTATGTTCTTGCTTTAATGGTGCCTCCTTTATGTTAGGGTGAAAAGGAGTTCTACAAAAGCTTTTGCAAGAGAAATTAAATAAGGAAATTCCTTACACACACTGCTTGAATCATCAGTTACATTTTGTGGTTACTCGTGTGAGAAGAGCTCAGCAGTGGCAGATATGTTCTCAAATTGCAAGTCTCTATACAAATCTTTTCACAGACATGACATTAGTGTGCTATACAAGGTCAGCACCTGCAAAGACTCATAGAAACAAGATGGACTGGTCACCTGAAAACCTTGAAGTAATCCTCAATACAGTAAGTTGAAGACATTCAGAGTGTTCTGTCACAGTTTGCAAATGGTTATAGTGATCTGTCAGTTGAAGCAAGAGGGCTATTGAGTTACAAAATCATCCCAATTCCTGTTCTTGGCAGAGGTTATGAGAATGATTTTGAATGAATTGATTACTGTTTCCGTGAAACACTTTAACAGAAGATAGAACTGTTTGAAGATTTTGTAGCAGATATTTCATCCAAGCACCCAATTTTGAAATGTGCATGGGATGAAACATTGGCATTACACTGTGCTGGTGCCACCAAAAAGCCAGGGTCCTGCCCAGAAAGTTTCAAGATTTAATCATTGGTGAGCATTTACCAGTATTTCAAACTTCAAATGAGCATCAGTGGTCCCATACTTATCATAAACTGATTGATGAAACCACTAGTGAATTGCAAAGGAGATTTTCTCAGATGAACTCCAAGTTATACAAAGCTTGTCAGCAATGTATTCTACTAGCTCTCCTGACTTTTTAAAAATGGAACCTCTACGTGCTTTGATTGAGTTGCTTAGTTTAGATATTGAGAAAGTGAAAGCTGAAATGGCTGTATTCAAGGCACTGATAGATAAGAAGCAGTGCAAACAATTTGAAGAAGTTATTGATGCTGCCAAGGAATTAAAGGAAGCTTTACCATGTATTTTTGAACTGTGTATTGCTGTCTTGCTATTTGGAGCATCAACTGCTGCTTGTGAGAAATTCCTTTTCTTGCTGAAAATAATTTTATCACATCAAAGGATGAGCATGGGTCATGAATGAAAGAGAAACCTCATCCTCCTATCATATGAAAATGATGTGACTTCAAGTCTCAACCTGGATGTCTTCGTGGAAGAATTCAAACACTACTATCCAAGAAAACTTCAACTTTAGAGTCATGAACACTGCTAACCTTGCACAGCACTTACATGTTTAGAGTTATCTGTTTACAATTAGATAAAACAAGGCTGAGTTCTGACATCTGACTGACACTGCATTTGTAACTAATCACGTGACAGGAAGCATGACTCGTAGCTGTCTCCCACTCATTCTTTATGACCCCTGTCTCGTTGTCCCAGCAACAGGCCTGAGTATACTTGTTGTAGTTACTTCAAAGAAACAGGACTTGATTCTGTGTTTATTTTTCTTTTCCCCAATTTCTACTTGAAATGAATAGGAAAAAGTCACAATTCAAGCAAGGCAGTCAGGCACAGTGGGTGGAAACTTAGGATGGAATGTGGAGTCCCTTTACTCATCCTAAAGGGCAGTCAGGCACAATGGGTGGAACAGTGGGTGCCAGCTAGGGAGGAATTCAGAGTCCTTTTCATCATCCTAAAGGTCTGCAGTGCTATGCCCACTGCAGACCTAAAAATGAGAAGAGAGAAGGGGAGGAAAATTTAAGGAGGTACATCTCATAAGAAGAGGGGAAGAGACAGCAGAAACAGTCACAGATTGGACCCTAATGCATATGTAAACTGCAATATCACTGCTCCTTTTTGAACAGTTTTGTCTGGCTAAGGTGTAGCCAGGTATAGTTACAGCAGAGTCCTGGACCTTAGAGAAGAACCAGGTTTCAGATATAACTAGTACATCCAGATGAAGGTTAAGCATGAAAGGTTGTAACTGGTCAATTTTGGGAGAAAGCTAAAGATGTTTAAAATAAGCTACCCTCAGTCCTATGGGATGTTGCAAAGGTGAAGTTGTTATGGGGCCAGGATTAAGTTCAATGATGTCACCTGCTACCAGAAGTAGTAAGCTATCAATAGGCTTTAAAGCAAAAGTATGCAGCCTGGAAGAGGGCGGATGGGACGTTGTTGAGAAAGAATAGTGAGAGAAAGGGGAAAGAAAGTGCAAAGAGTTTCCAGATGAAGCTGAGGCAGTAAGAATTTGACATAAAGAGTGTCAGGGGAGTGGATAATACACATAATATATAATTGCATTCTTAAGATTGGTTGCATTCCAGGATCATGGAAATGGAACATTATAGTCCCAATGTTTAAAAATGTAGACAGGTAGGAACAAATCTGCTACATACAAATTAGTCTGATTGACAGCATACAAAAGACCTTTGCAAAAATTATTAATACTAGACTACTGACCTGGATTAAGGAAGATAATATAATAAATAAAGTACAGGTGGGATTTTTGCCTGACCACTCCACTATCGACCAATCCTTTGTCCTAACATATTTAATGTATAAATAATGTAAGATTAAAAAATTGCTTTATTGTATCATCATAGATTTTAAATCCACTTTCGATAAAGTTAATTGAAGGTTACTATGGACAGTATTGGGAAAATGGGAAGCAAAGAATGATCTATTCAATCTTATGCAACTTTTATATCAAGACAATGGGACCTAAATTAGATACAATACAAATGGGACAAAAGCAATGCCTTCAGAACAAATAGAGGAGTGAAGCAGAGGTGTTTTCTCTCATCCATTTTATTTAACTCATTTATTAATGATATTCTAGTAAAATTATATGACAAATATTATAATATGCCACGTGTTAGTAATTATCACTGTCTCTACCCAGCTTACATGGATGATATCACCTTGATCTCCACCAGTTAAACTGGAATAAACAGATTGCCCAAGAAATTTATTTTAGAGTGTAAAAGGAGAATCTCCAGATTAATTGGCGGAGGCAATAAACATAATTATAATTATGTAATTAATAACAACAAAATCCAAGTGATAAAACAGTTCAGTCATTTGAGAATTACAACCTCTGATAACCTTAATTGGAATAAACATATTAGAGAAATTGAGATGAAGGTTAAAGCTTTCTCCCTATAATCAAGGCCACTGTTTTTCGGTTTTACCAGAAAATCTGGTAAAATTTCGAATTAGGGCTGCCTGAAAACCGGTAAAACGAAGATTTCATGTAATCTGGCATTTTCTATCAGATCAGTAAATCTATAAAAAGTGTGTTTTCTTTTAATTCCTTCCTGTACTATTTTCAGTTTGCTTCATTTAATGCTCTGTATATTAAGCCGTCTTTAATTCTGATTATTTATGCACATACTAAAAATGATAAAAGAATCCGGTAAAATCGGAAATTAGAGTAACAATCACTGGTGAAATTCTGGAATCTTAAGTCTTGAAAACGGAATTTAATTATTTTAATCACCATAAATCAGTGGCCTTGCCTATAATGACTACATTCAAGTATAAACATGGGGCTACTCTATTATAGGGTGCATCAACGCTTTAAATACTGAATTAAAAAGACAAATTTAGTATGGTGCATAAATATGGGGCTCTGTAAAACAAAATAATATAGAAGGATTTCTAAATGTATTTTATGAAAAACTACTGCACTTACCTAAAGGTGCACCATCACCTCTTGTAAGAGCTGAGATTGGGCAATTAGTTATAGAATGTTCTATTCAGAAGAGACAAACTATATACAGTATAAGAACCAATGCAATTAATGAAAAATGACTTCAAGAAATTGTACAGGAGATGCAGTCCAATATATGTAAAATTAACACTCCTATGTAAAAAAAGTTTGGAAACTGTAATAAAACCATATGGGTAACTACAAAGTCTCTCAGAAATATTAAAATAAACCAATGCAAGAGGTACACCTGCAATTAAAAGAAAGATTAACAGATAGTTATAAACAAAGAGAATTAGAATCATGCACCCAATAAAAATAAGCCTTTGTCTCGAAAAAATAAAATATTTTTTTGATATGAACCTTATTTTGATCTGATCAAGGTTCCTTACAGAAGAAAACTGTTCTCAAAGTACAAATTTGAGTACCATGAAAGTCACAGGTTAAATAAATTATTTAAGGTAGATACATATTCTCATCTACGCAGTTGTGACCTAGATATTGATGACTTCATTCATTTGATAGTCTAATGTCCACTGTTCTCAAATTACATACAAACGTTTTTGGGAAAGATGTTGGAAAATCTAAACATGGAACCCAAGGATGTGGTCACATTCTTGTTTAATACATAATATAAAGGGATACTTGAATATGTAATAACATTTCTTAAAACTATGGAAAGGTGAAAATAGAATATTAAAGTAATAGGAATATAAAATATTCTAATGCCTAAAACAATGCAATTTTAATATTTCTGTATATCTTATAAAAAGCTATTTATAGAATGATGCTATGGATTATTTTTATCTAGAATGATTACATTTTATTTGTGATCCTATCTGTAATGACATAAATTGTCGAACAATAAAGATTGAACTGAACTCCAACTATGTGTCTAACTGGATCCTGGAACTCTTGCAGACACAAAGCCAAATCTAAATCCAAATGGACTTCAACATGCCAGACATGGATTAGAATGTCCATATCCTACCTAGTACTAGGAAGCAGATTCTTGTGGATGTCTGCATGAGACATGCCTAGAACAATTAGTTCATGTCCCAAAATAGGAAGAGGCCCTGTTGTATCTAGTCCTCACCACAAGTGAGAGGATTCAGAATGTAACAGTTCTGGAACCACTTGGTTCAGTCAGTTGTAAATCTATAGTGAGTAAAATCATGATGTCTCTACTGATGGAGAACCTAATGGACTTTCTAGAAGAAACAGGCTACAGGACACCAGACAGTATAGGTTTATGGGGAAGGTATTGCCAGACTTATCTTGTCAAGTTCTTCAACTGGGTGACCTCAGCAGCAGACAAGGGGCAAGCAATTGATATGGTATACCTTGAATTAGCCAGGCCTTTGACTCAGTCCCCACATGAAACTGGTCAAAAGAATAGAGACTTAGGAATAGAGGACAGGATGGAAAATTGGGCAGCAAGCTTGTTGGAGGAGTAAAACACAAAGGGTGGTAGTCAATAGGAAGTTTTCAGAAGTGAGAGGAAATAATTTGTGTGTGTACCTTAGTGGTCACTTCTAAGACTATTCCTCTTTAATATGATCATTTATGACATTGGTGAAGGTATCAAGGAGGAAAAGATCTGCCTCTTTGCAGACAGTACAAAGAACTGTGGAAGGTAGGGATGAAGAATGGAAGAAGAGAGATACGAGAAGCTATGGGTAGACTGCAGAGCTGGTCCACAGTTTGCCTGCTGAATTTTAATGTTAAAATGTAAAGTAATGCACATCAAGGGAAGGAACCCAAGTCGAATATGGGGGTGGGGGAGTGCTTGATAGTACTATAGAAAAAAGGATTTAGAGGTGATGATATCAGAGACCCTAAAATGTCCATACACTGCAACAAAATTCTGAGTTGCATAGGAGGGGGACAAGATACTCTAGGACAAAGGTGATCCAGCCACATTATAGGTGACTAGTATGCACACCTCAAAACTGTGTAAGGTACTGGAGTCCACATCTGAGGAGGGACTGCAGTTAGGTGGAGGCAATAGAGCACTGTGCACCAAAATGATCTATGGCCTTTGGGATAAGATGAAAGAAGAGAGGCTGCAGCACTTAAATATGTGCCCTTGAGAAAAGAGAGAAAGGGTTACATGATAATGACATACAAATGACTGCATGAGATAAACAGAGTAGCTACCAAGAAACTAGTTTCCTGAGTTCAAACATAGGGACAAATGGGAATTCATTGATGCTGGCATGGGTGAGATTTAGAAAGAAAGTCAAGCACTTTTTCGTAGGATGGGAACATTAAATTTCATTCTAAGCTCAAAACATCTGATAAGCTTGACAGAAACTTTGGGTCAGAGTTCTTTATTAGTCTTTGCTAAAGGATCTTTAGGCTGAGATTTGCAAAGAGTCAGTATTTCCATTATTATACTACCATTTTGTACCAGTTGAGCAAATGATACCCATCTTTTCATGTTTCAATCAAGCACGTCTCCTTTAATTTGATATTATTAAAAGTACTTCTTGGCTAAGTTATCTGTGAACTCCATCACCACTACTAGCATGTGGACACATTCTTTTAGGATCAAGCAGAGTATTTTATGATCATTTGATTCATGGGCTTCCTTGAAGGTTAACGCTGGAGACACTGTAGTAAGGTTAGATTAAAAAATATGAGTGACTTTGTCCACCAAGAAGCTAGACTCCATAAAAGCAAATATCATACATCCTGCATACTGTAGATATATTGCCAAACATACTTTAATTTCTCCCAGTCTGCTCCAAGTCTGTGCGGCTCCTGATGATTTCGCCTCTGCTTATGTTTCAGTGCACTTTAGTCCTTCAGGTAAGTTGACTCAGCTAGAGCTGCACAGTAGGCCTTTTTAAATACTAGTATAAACCCTTTAGAGCTCCTGCAATCTTAAGAGGTGTTTAGACAAAATCCATGACATTTAAACACATTTCAGTTTATGTTTCACGGTTCCTATAGTCACCTTCCCTTCCCTCTCAATGTAGTTCAAAGGTAATTGGCAATTAACATCAGAAGGATGTCCTCAAATGCCACTTACCCTGAATAGCTAGGTACTCAAATCTTTTTATGTCAGCCTGGGATCTCCATGCCCTTTAGAAAAATAGAGTTCAAGATTCCAACCTCCCACAGATTTTTGGCGTTGCTGGCCTGCCTCCATGTGCATGACCTTGTCTGGTGGACTCACAAGTCTTCTAGCTCCCCTGCCAACCTAATCAAGTACCAGGCCCTTCATAATACATGTAGCAACAACCAGGCTTGACAAGTCAGAATTCTTTGCATCCATACTCCAATAGTTATTTATTTATTTATTTGGAAAATGTTTCATCAGGAAAGACAACATGAGCTGTAAACAGCTCATTTCAGAAAGTGTCTGGGTGGGGTGGGGGTACAATAATTGGGAGAAGAGGAAAACACATAGTAATAACAGAGCAATACAAGTACAATTACTAAAAAAAAACAAAAAAAAATGGTGTAGAACAATTATAGAGCAGAAATAACCCAGATCAACCGCCAAGGTAAAACAACCATGTTAGGATATAACATACATTGCAACGACCCAAGAGCAGGTGATCTAGCAGGGTAAAGTCAGAGGATGGATAACACATTTGAAGTGATAGAAATAGTATGCTGAGCACATGATTCAAAATGCTATTGTATACCCAAGGGAGGCAGTTATAAGACAAGTGGAGAAGTGGACCAGTGAGGGGTAGAAAGTGGGGATGGAAGAGGGTGAGAGAAGGATAGCTATGATCTAATCCTTCTGGGTACTAAGAACCCTGCAAGGGGGAGAAGATCAGGCAGAAAGGGAAAGGAGAGAAAGGAAGCGGGGAGGCAGAGAAGAGGGAGGAGGAACAGGCGGGAGGAGAGGGATACTGGAAGTAGGGAGGTGGGCGGAGATGGATTTGAAAGTAGGGAAAGGGAGGTGGGGAAATGAGTGAGATCAAATCTATACCCTTCAGGATGCTGAGAACCTCCATGGGGTCAGGATTAGAAAGTCGGGGAAAGGAAGAGGGGTAGAATAGAGGAGCCAGGGTCTATACCTTCAGAATAACAGAGAACCCTGCAAGCGGGACAGGATCTGGCAGAAAAGGAAGAGAGAGAAGAGATGCTGGGAGGAGAGAGGAATGTGGTGGGTGACTGGAGGGAGGAGAGGAATAAGAATAGGGAAGCTGAAGAAAATAGGGGTAAACTAGGAATGGAAAGGGACAGCATCAGTGTGGGGATGAGAGGGGTAGTGGGGGAAGGACAGGAATAGAGTGTTGAAATAGCACAGTAGGTTGTGGATGGTAGTAGAGAGTCAAAATAGCACAGTACATTGTGTGGGGTGAGGAGGGGTATAATAGGTGGTAGCATGTGAGGAAGTAATCAGGAAGGGGTTCCCATTAGAAGACAGCAGGTAAGTCAGGGATAGAGGAGTAGGGTATAGTGCCAAGCGTAGGAGGGTTGCTAAAGGGGCTAGTAACAAGTATAATTAGGAGAATAGAAGTAAAGTAGAGCTAAAGGATAATGTGCCACAGATGGAGGATTGAAGGGCTAAGAACAAGTGCAGTTAGGGGAATATAAATTATGAAGGGCTAAGGAGATGAAAATGGGGAAGAGAAAAGTCTGATTGGAGGTGGCAGTGAGTTTCAAAGCTTTGAAAAGCTGTAGGAGAAAGCTTCCTGGCCTATGGAGGTAGAGCAATGAGGAATAGCTAGAGTGCATAAATCAGTGGATCTGAGAGGGTGGGAGGAGGGAGGTGGAGCAGAGCATAAGGAGGAGAGGTAAGAAGGGAGAATCACAAACCAGAATTTAGAAGAGAACTTGGCATAGTGAGAGAGACACTGCACGAAGTGAGGGAAAGCTAGAGATGATATAAAGTACAGTGATGTGTGCAGGAGGAATCAAGAACAAGCGACAGAAAGCATTGAAGAGAGTATTCAACCTGGTAAGGGAAGACTTAGGAGCAGCACTGTAGACTATGTTGCAATAGTCAAAATAAGGAGTATCATTTTCTGAATGAGATCATGCCTAACTGGTAGCAGGTAAGGAACTACAGTTCCTTTAAAGGGTGCTGAGTTTTGGGTGCAGGTTTTCAGGATGGTGTAGATATGTACAGAAAAGTTAAGGTGTTGGTCAAGCCAGACACACAAGTATTTAAAAGAAGTGGTGTCCTTTAGTGTTGTCAAATCAAGGGTGTGGAAGGAGGGAAGGTGGGCAGCCTAGAGAGTCTCTGCCTAGTGCCAAAGATCATGGAGACTGTCTTCTTGGTGTTGAGGAAAAGTTTACTTGAGGTTAGCTAGTGCTGAACATTAATAAAGTCAAGCTGTAGTCTGGAAGTCGCATCGCAGAGGAGATTGGCCAGAGGTGAATATCACCATGTTGTCAGCATACATATGGATAGAGGATGAGAAGCACACTGACAGTAGGTCATTTAAGAACAATTGAGAATAAAGTGGGCCAAGTACAGATCCTTGAGTCACACCAGTAGAGATGGGTAGTGGAGAGGATGTAGAATCAGCTATTTTAACAGATTGAGTTCTACATACCAGGTAGACTCTGAACCAGTTGCAGGCAGACAGAGACAAGCCATCTGATGAGTGCGTGTTAAGGAGGAGGAGTGGGAGACTGTGAAAGCCTTGTAAGGTCGACAAATATAGAAGTAATGTAACCTCTATCCATGGCAGAATGGATAGAGTCAGTGAGTCTAAGTAGGGAAGTGGTTGTGGAGTGATTCTTCCAAAGCCAGATTGCAAGGAGTTAAAAGAGGAGTCATCATAAAGGAGGAAAACTGAGAAAGAACAAGGTATTCCTGAAGTTTAGCCAGGGTGGGTAGAAGCAAGATGGGGCAGTAATTCCCAGGAGATGAGAGATCACCTTTCTTTGGTAGGGGAGGAACTGTAGCATGTTTTCAGGCTTCAGGGCTAGTTGCAGTGTGGAAAAACAGGTTGAGGAGCTCAGCAAGAGGGAGGGAAATAGCAGGAGCAGAGAGGTATAGCAGCTTAGGGTTAAGGCCATCGGGAGCTGCCCTTAGCTGGATTGATGAAGAGCAGTGCCTTTAAGGTGTCATTGGAGAGATGAGTGAAAAGGCAAAACTCTGCTAATTGGTGGTGTTGGGAGAAATTAGGAAGGAGGAGAGAAGAGGTGGCAGGGTGGGGTGGGAGGGAGGCTAATAGGGTGGAGGCACAGGAAGTAAAGTAGGAATTGAATTCTGCCACTACAATAGGATGGTCGGCAATGAGTTGGTTGTTTATTTTGAGCAGTGGGGATGAGAGTTTAGTTTGGGGAGAAAAGTGAGAGAACAACTTTCCAAAACTTTGATGGGTTGTTTATGTTAGTATTAAAGGTGAACTTGAAATATTCCACTTTAGCCAGGCGGCTGGCTTTTGGTACAGGCATTTCAGAGTGCCTGGTAGATAGAGTAGTCAAGAGGAGTTTGGAGGATTTGTGGACTTTCATGCTTTATCACACACTTGTTGACAGGCCAGGAGTACAGGGGTTACCCAGGAAATGACTACCTCGCACTCTAACTTGCTTCAGAGGAGCATATTTGTTCCAGACAATTAAATTATCTTTGAAATAAGCCAGGGCATGATCAATAGTTTTGACTGAGGAAATAGGGACTAGTCAATGTGAGTTAAGTCATTATGTAGCGGGCAAAGTCTAATGTTTTGTAAAAGCAACCTTAATCACCCTCTATGTTCTGGAAAGATATCCAGCCCTCTTCTCCCCTCAACCCAGTCTCTTACCCCCAACTCCAATGTGGTTACACTCTATTTCTGACCCCTCTTTGGTTGTCTCAGTTTTTGACTCTTTCTTCTCCTCATGTGCCCTCCTCTGTTCCTTCACCTCCTCTATCAATATCATGCCACCCTTTCTCCTTCTCTCATTCCCCTCCCACTTCTTCCCTTAAGGCCACCTGGCTCCCAACCCCATAATGTTATGAGCCCAGATGGTCTTGACCCCAAACTCCTGCATCTTTCTGATGTTGCCATTGCTTTACCTACTACCTCCTTCTCAATTTCTACCTCTCCTTATCCTAGGCCCCGACACATGAGAACAGACCACGGTCATCTCCTTCCAAAAGAGGTGACTCACTTGTCCTGGCAACTACCACCCTTCTCTCTCTGCTCACCACGCTGGCTAATATTCAAGAATAACTTGTGCTATATCTCTATGACCTTTGGCATCAGGTAGAGGCTCACCAATCTCATTTTCTCTCCTCCGTCCATGCCCTTGATGGTGCAGCAACTGAAAGTTACTTCATTCAGTACCTAAGGGTCTGACACCTCAATTTCCTTGTGCTATGAATTCCATGTTCAAGAAATAGCACCAACAACTTAGTGTGCTTACAAGAATAAAGGGTATATCCAGCTTTGTACATCAAGAGATCATCTTGAAGATGGTACTCACCATCTTCAACTATGACATAGTGTACAGTGTTGCTTACCTTGGCCAGACTGGACCCCTTCTTTCACTCCTTTTGCTGCTTTACACTGTACTGACCCCCTCCTCACCACCACTACCCCTGTATTCTGCCCTCTCCTTCCTCCCTTGCCCATATATAGTGACTTAGCCCTCAACTCCTAACTTGCTTCTCTCCTGTCTTCCCTCCATCTACTTCCTAACTCTTAACAACTCTGGCTATCATTTTCTTGCACTCCCTCAAGAAATCCACTTCTAGTCAAGCTTCCTTGTCCTTCTGACTCCCCAATTATGGTGTTCTCTCCCTTTACCATTAGCTCTCCCTCTTCCTTCCACTCATCTCTCCCTCCTCCATGACATCAGTACTCACTTCTGCAGATGCTCATGATACCCTGGGCTGCTATCCACTACACTCCTACCTCTGCTCCCCTTCACCCAGCACCTAGAATAATGCAGCCTGCACTTTATTCTCCCCAGTCGACAACATTTGCTCCCACCCTGAACTCAGTATTGTCTCTGCACATTGTAAATCTTGTTATCCTTCAGCACTGTATTGTACTATATTTGGAAATGTGATTAATCTACATAGAAACATAGAAACGTAGACTTTGATGGCAGATAAGGACCACTTGCCCCTCAGTTTGCCCATTTTCCTATCTATTAGATGAGCTGCATATCCTAGTTAACCAACAGTATCTAGCACCTTATTGAATTTCTATGTTTTATGTCTCACAGTCACTGTTTTCCACACAATTGTTATTTATGACTGTTTACCTATTACTGTATCACTGTTCTTGGTGTTGGTCATGGTGGCTGATGGGAGTTTGGACTATGCAGCTGCACACTAGAAGTTGAGAGAAGTGCTCCAGCAGGGCACCAGAAATGCTAGCCACAGTTCTACAGCAGGTATGCCACCATTGCCTGAGCAGACTGCTCAGGAGAATTTCCTAATAATTTCCTAATAATTGGGAGCCTGCAAAATCTGTAGAACTGTGAGAGGCTGTAGTAACATGCTAAACCTGGTGCCTTTCCAGACCGTCTTGTGCTGTGGGTCTATATAGCCTTGTAAAGTCTGACCCTCCCCTGGTATTTGGAATCCAGGTGGGGAGCCATACTTGAAGAGGTTTTCAGAGTGGTCCTGTGGAGGATCGAATCCCCAAGAAAAAACTGTATTACAAAACTCTATGAGAGGTGATATTACAGTTTGCTGTCTGTTTGGTGTTCTTTTCACTCCATCCTTATCCAAAACCCCATAACCATAGACTGGATTTATCAAATATAATGTCAACGGGAAAAGATTGTGGACTTTGTTAACATCACATACTTCCTTTTCGATTTTACCTGATTTTATCTATTTAGATATTTTATCTAGATATTTTAAAATTTTAGGTTTCAGATTTTAGGTTTTAGTTATCCAGTATTGTATTTGCATTAGTTTTAGTTTTAGTTTTGTGGTCTGCACTACTATTCTGTGCTTTCTTATATTCTGTTTGACTGTATGTTTATTTGATTATTGGCTCACTTGTTGACACTTTTATTGAAACTGAGTCAAGTTCATACTTTCTGGGTATTGGTTTCCCAAGAGTCCCATATATCTCCTATATTTCGCCTTAATTCTTTTTGAATATATTCTCTCTATTTTTGTACTACGTTTATCTTCGATTAAATCTCAAGAACTAATCTTGAAAGTATTTAGATTCTATATTTGAATTTACTATCTAATTTAATTTAACAAATGGATAATTGAACAAATTGGATAATCTGGTTATTGGGTAAAGTTGAATGAGAAGAAACTGCTCACCTTACAATCAATTATTCACTGCCACGCATCCGACTAAATTGATAGACTGTTAGATTGATAGATACTTTTATTGAACCCAACTTAGTTTGGATTCAAATGGCCAAACTCTTCATCTGTGCATACACAGCATTTTTGGACATCGAGCAAAGTAGAAGCTGATGTAAGCGGTTTGAGAACTTAATTTTGGAGCTTCTACTGAATCTTCACTGAGCTCTGTCCTGTTTCTGTTCTCGCTCACATAATACCCTGGTGCAGGTGATTCTTTGGGAATTTTTGGCCGTCTTAGGAGGAATCACGGGACTTTGGCGGAGGGCTGCTCTCCTCTGTGGTTGTTGATTGGGGATCTCAGCGGCTGGTGGGCGTTGGGATCTCAGGTTCCCCTCCTGGGGTGGCCTGCTTTTTCTGTGGGTCTCATTCCTAATGGGGTGGGGGTTTACATTCTCCTTTTGGGTCCTTTCAGATTAAACCCTCTGATCTGATCTTAGCCTAGGTGTTTGGGCCTGGGTTTTGAGGATACAGCTTTTTGGAGAAGAGCTTTTTAAAGAAACCTTTTCAGTGATCAGAATAAAGAGGGCGAGAGCCCTCTTGCTGTCAGCTGGATTCTGAAATGTACTAGTACTTTGTTCGATAGTCTGCTGGTTTCGATCCTTCAAGACTCTTATTTAATTGGTTTATTTAAAGCTGCTGTTGGATTTGCTATGACTTCTCCTACCATTGGTTGATTTCTTTCCCAGACTTTTTATTTTTCAGTCTCCGGTTGGTGAGAGGACCAGGACACCTGTATTTATTTTTCTTTTGTTTTATTGTGTTGTTTTGTTTATTTCTATTTCTGTTTGATTATTGTGTGTATTCTGGGTAGTGGAGTGCCCAAAATGTTCCCTTTCCTCAGCTGTGAGAGGGTGGGGGTGAATTTATATTTGTATATGCATTTTATCCTGTGAGAGAGGATTTTATTTATTTTATTTATTCTGTTTTTCTGGGTTTGAATTCTATCCAGTTGGGAGGAGGGTGGTTTTGCAGGTTTTGTTGGGTTGGGTTTATTGTTTAAGTTATTATTGTTTTGGAGGATTTTAGGATTTTAATTGTTAGTAATTTTGTTACAGGTATTTAGAGTTTTAGATTAGTTTTGTTAGATATTTGTTTTATATTGTCTAGTTTGAGCTAAATCATGTGTTGGCTGGTAGGATCACGGTGTACGGCTATTCATCCTCCTCTCTTTGCTGGCCTCCGCCCTTTTTATACTCCTCCCCTACAGTTCAAGACATACCAGTTCTGTAGAGTGCTGGGGTTGTTATTGAGTAGGGAGGCGGGGGTGGGGAGGAGAGGATGAAAGAAGCGGGGGCCACGTATCAGGGTTATTAAGTCCAGAAGGCACCCTGGGATGAAATGGAACTCAGACCGGGTTTCCCGTGTCTGATGCACATACCCAAGGGCACTACTGAATTTGGTGGGGTAGATAGGCTGGACAGCTTCTGAGGTTTGTCCAACTCAGGCGGTGTTATGCAATGCCAGGTCTGTTAAGAATAAGAATGCTATTTTAGCCGATCTTATTGGATCGACTGACCTGACTTGCATCATCGAGACCTGGCTGGATGAATTCAGGCCCTGTTGGAGGCCATGATTCGGCCGGGTGCTCGGTGATACACCGCCAATTAGACCTTGAGAAGGGTTGCAGTCTGTTTTAAGATTAAATTGGGCCTCATGAATGTGGTAGTAGGTGAGGCTGAATCCTTTGAGTGTACAATTGTAGCAGGTGTAGGCGTTCGAATCGTTCTCATCTACCGTCCACCCAGAAATGGAAACTTCTTATTGGAAGTAGCAGACTTCTTGTCGATATGTCATTTGAGTCACCCAGATTGATGGTTCTGGGACTTTAACGCCTGGGTCGACGATGAACTCTCACAATTTGGTAATCACTTCCTCCAACTTATGTCTTCACTGGGCCTTACACAGGTAGTTTCCACTGCTACACATTAATCTGGGCACTCTTTGGATTTAGTCTTCCTCTTGGGATTGACTCATCTGACGTGAGGGTGGAACCAGTCGCCTGGTCTGACCACTACACCGTGAGGTTCAATTTCTACACCCCTGAGAAGGCCTTTCCGTGTGGAGATGGTCAGGTACCGCCCATTATGAAATATTACTTACCAGGGCCTTGTAGCGGTCCTTGACCTCTCATCCCTCATGTTGACTAGCAGTAACCCAGAGGCACTGGTGGCTGCCTATATCTACGGCCATTACAAGGGTCCTGGATCTTATTGCTCCTGTTCATGGAGCTCCCTATCCCTTCACCCCAGGTCCCTTTGGTTCAATAGGACATTGAGGGAGTTGTGGAGACTGGGGCGAAGGTTAGAGCATTGTTGGTGCAAATCCACCCTTGATGCCGACCACCTTAGATTGATGGAACATTATTCTATCTATCAATCTGCAATCACCCATAAGAAGGCAGAATTCTGTCCAGGAGATTGCAGTTGCACAGAATCGACGGCTCAGCTGTTTTGGACTGTAGACAGACTGTGCAACCCAACCTGTCTGCAAGTCGAAAAGCCTTTTCTGCAAGTAGAGTGCGAGGAGCTCACTCGGTTCTTTGCAACTAAGGTGGCTAATAATAGGCGGGCTTGCATCCAGCAATCTCTAAGGGTGATGTTGTGAAACAGTGCGAGTTCACAATACCTCACCCTTCTTGGAGTTCCTTTTGCCGACTGGAAGTCATGGATATTATGAGGATCATCCATAGTGTGCAGCCTACGAGCTGTAGTTTGAACCATGGACCAACTCCCTAATTTTGGGTTGTTTTGAGACCATTGGTCCAGTTATAGGTGCAAATAGTCTGGTGCTCCTTAGATTCTGGGGAGTTTCCTAACTCCCTGAAAGAGGCGGTGGTGACACCCCTCTTGAAAAAGCTACTCTGGACCCAGACTGTTTTTCAAACTACAGACCTATCTCTAACCTTCCTTTATTGGGAAGGTTATTGAGAAAGGTGATGGCAGGCCAATTGGAAGACCATTTAACCATCTATAATGTCTATGAATCCTTCCAATCCGGTTTTCGTAAAAGACACAGCAAAAGACTGCGCTGGTTCAGGTGCTTAATGATCTTCTGAGGGCGAGATCAGAAGGACGTTCCATTCTAGTTCTTCTTGATCTCTCGTCAGCTTTTGACACTGTGGATCACTTGGTGTTGTTAGCGCCTGAGGTCAATCTGTGGAATGTCGGAACTGTTTTAAAATGGTTCACTTCATTCCTCACTGGGAGATCACAAAGAGTTGTGTCGGAGTTCACCCTCTGGCTCAACTCCTTTGTGGTGTGAGGTGCCTCAGGGTTCAGTGCTGTCACCCATGTTATTAGCAGTGTATATGCTGCCCTGGAGACATTATAAGACGGTATGGGCTGAGGTTTCACTGCTATGCAGATGATACACAGCTATACTTGTCTTTTGCACCTGACCAGGATAGAGCACTCTGGTGTTTAACAACTGTCTGGAAGAAATACAAAGGTGTATGGATTCTAGTTGGTTAAAGTTGAACTCAGAGAAGATAGAGTGTTAGTGGTGAACCGGTGGTCAGATAACGAGGTCACATGGTGGCACGCCTCTGGAATTTTTCTTGGTGGTGTGTCACTTTTGACCTCTGAACAGGTGCTAACCTTTGGATTGTCCTGGACGATAGGCTGACCCTTCAATCTCAAGTGTTGGCCATTGTCAGGACTTCCTTTACCATCTTAGGAATATTGCCAGGGTGCGTCACCTTGTTCAGTCTGACTCCTACCAACGTTGGTCCACACTTTTGTGTCCTCACACTTGAACTACTGCAATGCCATTTACTTTGGGCTTTCTGGGGTTGAAATCTATTGCCTTCAGCTGGTGCAGAATGCTGCAGCCTGGGTGTTGACTGGGACAAGGAGATCCAGTCATATTACCCCGGTGCTGCGCGGACTGCACTGGCTTCCTACTGATGGCAGATCACCTTTCAAGTCATCTTATTGACTTTCAAAGACCTTCATGATCAGGGGTCTGACCTATCTGAAAAGCTTCTGGTGCCTTACTGCTGAATTGTTCACGCTTCCGCTCAGCCTTGTGTGAGGGGTTTTAAATTCAAGAGTGAATTTAAAATCTTCTGGTAGTAGAGCATTTTCTTATGCTGCACCCCTCTTTGGAATTCTCTACCATGCGAGTTAAGAGAGTGCACCTCCGTGGAGGTATTTAAGAAAGATTTAAAACCTTATTATGGGATTGGCTTATCTGGATGATTAATGGAAACTATTTATAAATATCTGCTATCGTATGGATGATCACAGGGCTTGTTTTAACTAAGTGATGTTTTAATGTATTTTTATATGTTTAAAATTGATATTGTATATTGTGTTTTGATGACACAAAGATCTGCAACAGGGTTGATACACAAGGAGGCATGGAAAGGATGAGAAGAGACTTGGCAAGGTTGGAGGAATGGTCAGAAGTATGGCAGCTAAGATTCAATGCAAAGAAGTGCAAAATAATGCACCTGGGAAACAAGAACCCAGGGGAAGAATACACAATGGGGGTGGTAGTACAACAACAAAAAGGAAAGGGACCTGGGGTAATCATATCAGATGACCTTAAGGTTAGCAAGCAATGTGAGAAGGCAATAGGGAGGGCTGGGGTATACTGGGATGTATAGGAGAGGCATCAGCAGCAGAAAACAGGAAGTTGTTATGCATCTGTACAGACAGTTGGTGAGACCCCATCTGGAGTACTGCATCCAGTTCTGGAGACCCCATGTCTGCAAGGACATAGACAGGATAGAGTCAGTCCAGAGGAGGGCAACTAAAATGGTGCAGGTCTGCAAGAGAAGCCATATGAGGAGAGACTAAAGGAGCTTAATATGTATACCCTTGAGGAAAGAAGAGAGAGGGGACATGATAGACACTTTTAAGTACCCTCAGTGGAATCAACAAAGTTCAAGAGGGTAGCATCTTTCAGAAAAACAGATGTATAAGAACAAGGGGACACAATTTAAATATAGAAGGTCAGTTCAGGGGCAATGTGAGGAAGTATTATTTCACAAAGGGTAGTGGATGCATGGAACAGTCTTCCTGAGGAGGTTGTGGGGTCTAAAACTGTGAGAAAATTCAAGAATGCATGGGACAGACATAAGGCAAATTTTGTATGGTAGGAAGAAATAGGCTGTTGGTTAACTGGGATCTGTGGCTCATCCTGTAGTAGGGAAATGGCAGACTAGATGGGCCAAGTGGTCCTTATCTGCTGTCAAAGTCTATGTTTCTATATGTTTCTATGATGTAAAGCGCCTTGATATGTCTGAAAGGCACTTTAAAATAAAAGTTATTATTATTATTATATTAATACCTAGAGCTGTGCTTTGAGTAAAGAAGCGTTCTTTACATTTTAAATCTAATCTAATTTAAAACTGGAACTCGGAGACTGACTCCTTTTTTGCATTATTTGCATTCTTTGCACTGGTTGTGTGTTTTAACATGAATGCTAATAAGGGACTGTGGTGCTCTGAAGTACCTTAAAGCAAAGACTCAGAATGCGGCACTTCCCTCACCTCATATTCAATAACTTCATCTGTAGCACTTATCAATAAACCAAGGAGAGCATACCTTGTTCACATAGTGTGTGAAACGCATCTGGGAACATGGACCACCTGACTATGAGGGAGGGGCCAAGGATGTGAACAAACGAGCATTTTAAGAAAAGGCATTGTGAAACTTTTGTCTTGCATGTGCACTTTGAAACAAAATCAAGCACTATATGGAATATGGCATGCTCTCCTTGGTTTATTGATAAGTGCTACAGATTAAAGTTGTGAATATGAAAAGGCGAGTGCCAGCATTCTGAGTCTTTGTTTACATTTATTGTTTTTTCCAGGTGCAGCCTTACTTTTTTGACAAGATGGTACCTTAAAGCACTCTAAGTGTATAGCATTTTTTTCCCTTATAAACATTTTACAAAGAACAGGCCTTAAAATACTGCACATTCGCACTGGCTGGTATTTCTTTAGAATTCCAGACCTTGGATCAACACAAAGTGAATTCAAAGGACCCGTTTAAGGCTTCAGAAACCACGAGGCACTTGGGTTATCAATAGAAATGACTGTGAAAGTGAGTAGCATTTTAGCTTTTAGCATTTAGCATTAAGCACCTAGTATTCAGAGTTTTTGTTTAAAATGCTTAAATTCTGGTATGCATTTTTGTTTTAGAATTTTATATTAAGTTAGCCTCATAATCCCAAAAGTTCACCAACTTTTAGTTAATAGATCTTTTTGCTAAGGTAATGAGGCTTTGTATTAGATGTTTACAGACTCCCTTGGCCCTTTTAGTCTTTATATATTTTTCCCTTTAGTGGAGAAAGATGGGACACCTATGAGCCAAGACTATTATACTTTTAATGGCCTACTATTCCAAAGCTTCAGTCTAATGGGATACACAAAGACATTGCAAAATTAGAAACAATTTAAAACCCTGTTGAATATGTTGGAACTTATTACTTATTGGTAATACTCTATTTTGAGCTTTATTCCATCTGGGATAATCCAACCTTACAGGTGAAGCTACTGTAAGTGCTTAAACGCAACTCTCAGCTGTGACCTGTGAAATAGAAACTGCTTTTAAATCGCTAATTCTCCCCCAATTTTTTTCTTTCTGATTGTCTCTGCTGCACCTTTGGATTCCATAAGACTCTTTAACCTAGAGACCCAGATACATTTTGAGTATTAAGCTCCTACTAGTGCTCGATAACTTTAATTTTGCGACTTGAATTCTTGAACTTTGAATTAATAATTATTAACAGGACACTTTTGTTTAGCAATGGTATTTGCAACTTGTTGAGCCTTTAAACTTCTAACTCTTGGCTTTATTACAGTAAGAAATACTTAGAAAACTAATTCACTTTCTAGAAGCTCTTTGAGAAAAATCATTAGAATTTATTATATTAGCTGTGTTACAGTTCATTAAGTCTTATTGAAAGATAACTTATTCCTTCATTAGGGTACAAACCAGAAGTGGTAAAGGAAACTCTACCCTGGTGGCAGCATCTACAAAGCTGACATCAGGATGACATCAGGATGGTGGTGTTCTGGGTCAGAAACTGAAATTAGCCCTAGATGTCCAGAAAACTAAAGGAAACAATAAAGGAAAGAAATCAGGCAATAATCTGAAAAATAGTAATAGACCACATTTAAGATCATTGAACCCTCATCTGATATTTTCCTGTATTAAAAATTCCTCTGAAAATTTGGAGGAAATAAAACTGATTGAGGTATAACTAAAAATAACTTAAAATAACAGACTTATGGGCTAATAGAAAAATAGACCCAAAATACCTTTATACACCAACATGTTCTGCTTTCCCAAATACAAATTGGAAAAGCAGACTTAGGAAAAATCAGCTTTCTATGGATAGTGTACATCCTTCCAAAACTTACTCTAGTAATCCTGAAGAAATCTCTTTTGATAACTCTGAATGGGAAACTTTCTTTCAGAAAGAAAGCGAGAAAGAAAGCGATAATAACAGTTCAAACTACTTGGATGTAGCTTTCTCTCTGACCCTTTTCCAGTTTTTCCTACATGGATAATTACTGCCGCCTAGATTACAAAATGACCTTAGCTTGAGACCCGAAGGATTACTTTTACACTCTCCAACCCTTGACACAATGAATAAAGGAATAAGGAAAACATAGAACTGAAGGGTATTATTCAGGAACTTCACACAACAATAGAAAGTCTTAAAATGATGGTTAAAGCAAATGGCGATATACTCATGGAAAGCTATTGTCCTAATTCTAATATTTCTGGAGCTAAGAGTGTTCCTCAAACTGGTACTATTAATTATGATGGAAATTTTGTTTTGTAAAGGAAATTTTACAGCTAGCTCTTCATTATCCAAACACTTGTTAGAAATAATCAAGAACAGATACTATGCAGACATAGTTGTTCTTGAGAATATCTCAACTTTAAAGAAGAACTGACTAGCATTAGAGCAGATATCTTTCATAACCAAGTGCTCCCTTGAAATCTCGATAAAAACATAAGAACACAAGAAGGGAACCTAAGTGAAGCAAATATGTTATTTAAAGTTAAAGAGGAAGAGAACAAAGGATCTAAGTGAAATTGCCACCTCCTTTTGATCCAAATAAAAATAAAATGTATTTCTGTCAAGCAGAAACACCAGACCAAATCAAGATGGGAATTAAAAGCCCAAAAAGACAGAGTCAACAGCAGGAAAAAAGAAAAAATAGCAAAGAAAAGTTAAGATCACAGAACAAAGTAGAGAGGATTTATAGAAGGAAAACTATTTAGCTTCAAAGACAGATAATGGACTCTCAGAAAAGGAAAAGCAGAATCAAAATAAAATTAAATAGTTTAGGCTCAAATGAGATGGTCAACCTCACTTATGAGGAAGTTTCAAGTTGAGAGATGCTGATGTTAGCTGGAGGAGGAAATACTGAGGCCAATAACAATTTATCTTTAAATATAATTACATCATGTACAGAAGCACAGACTAAACAAGAAATTGAAGAATTAGAATATTTGATAGAAATAAAAGGAATACTGGATTTTATAACTGAGACCAGGGAGGATTTAATGGGGAAAATGATACAATGGCCTATAACCCACCCCTGGCTGACAACTAGCCATCCTACTTGCCTCAAGCTCAGTAGGAGCAGGATTTGCTAAGGACTATCCTCCTAATGACCCACAAACCTAAAAACTAGGTTCCACTTCTAACCTTTGTTCTCTGACTCCTGCTAACTGCCTTGCTATTAAGGGCTGGAGACATTCACCCTAACCCAGGGCCTGATGTTGTCAACACCTCTATTTCCAACTCTCAAGACCTGAACTGGACTGCACCCAGGGGCTTGAGGCTAGTACACATGAATATTTGTAGTCTTAGGCCAAAATTCATGAAGTACAAGCATGGCTAGCCCTCTTTAACCGGATGTGCTTGCGGTCTCTGAGACCTGGTTAAAACCATCGATCCTAGACCATGAGTTTGCTGCTCCAGGTTACATCTGTTACAGGAAGGACAGACTCCTGAAAAGAGGGGTGGGGTTCTCATCTATGTGAAGGCTTCCCTGATCTCTTCACAAATTAACCTGGAAGTTACTCTGCCCACTGAAATTGAAGCTATCTTTTATGCATTACCTCGCGAGTGCCAAACACCTAAACGTAGGGTGTGTATATAGTCCACCAAAGGATGCTGTCCAGTCCCTCGAGACACTCTCAAGAACTCTAACAGCTAAGTTTGCAACTGAACTCATCATCCTCAGAGACTTCAACCTGGACTTGGCCAAAGAGGCAAGGTCCTCAATAACAGTTTGCTACAAGAAGCTAACCTCTCCCAGATTATCACCCTGCCTACAAGGTTGAATTACAAAATGGGTAACCACTCAATCATTGAATGGGTACTGGTGTCTAACCCTCTAAACGTTCAAGCCGCTGGCATCTTGTCGGATGCTCTTAGTGACCACTCACCAATCTTCTGTTTCTGGAAAAACAGAGCAGTAAAGTCCCGCCTAGAATACTCCCTGGCGGGACTTCTCTAAGATTCTCCTGGAGCACTACAACACTCTCCTGGGCAACCTGGATTGGAGCCCAATAAGAAGTCTTCTCACCTTGGAGGGACAGTGGACTTCTTTAATAGGTCTATCATGTGGTGCGGACCTCCTGGCCCCTAATAAAACCTACCGGGAAAGGCCACTGCTACAAGTGGATCCCCTTAAAGGCCTTTATAACCAGCCGAGACAAAGCCTGGAAAGTCAAAAGACTCGGCTCTCTAGCTGACCAGGTTACCTATAGAGCCCTCTGAAACCAGTGTAAAAAGGCCACCAAAGTAGCAAAAATGGAGTATCTAAACCACCTCTAGAAAGCAAACCTCGGCAACCCTAGGACTTTCTGGTCCCACATCAATGAACTGATTAAGGGCAATTCAATAGCGGTCACCAGGCCCTATCACAGCTCATGGACAGGTACTACATGATGCCTCACTAATCACTGAGACCCTCAATTCCTACTTCACAAACCCTGATAAACATCAGGCAGGGTTATTGGTACCCAACTACCAGTCTGCTCCATTGGATCCCTCTACCTCAGCTGTCCACCCTTCCATTTAAGGCTGGTTAGGTCAAAGAGGTCCTGGCCTCTCTAACTACCCTTAAAACAAGAGGTTCTGGAGGCCAGACGGACTCAAAGCCAGGTTGATAAAAGTTGGGGCTACGGCTCTCGTGCTACCACTCACCTGGCTGATCAATGGATCATTAGCAAGGATCTGTCCTGGAGTTGTGGAAGCAGGTGCATGTGGTCCCGATTCATAAAGGTGGGCCTGCAGAACCCATGAAGAACTACAGGCCTATCTCCCTGCTGTGTGCCCTGGCTAAAATCCAGGAGAAGCTTGTCTATGCCCAACTTAAGGATTACCTGGAGGCACACTTGCTGTTGTCCCCATCCCAACATGGCTTTAGAGTCAAACACAGGACAGACACTGCCCTAACCAAATTCTCTACAGACGACTCAGAAATCTAGACTCGGATTCCATTACAGGGGCAGTTTTATAGACCTCTCTAAGGCCTTTGACCGGGTGGATCATGGATTATTACTCCAAAACTCCATGATATAGGCCTCAATGCCACGCCCTCAAATGGGTTGAAAGCTACCTTTCTGGTCACTCACAGAGGGTCAGGTGGCAGGAGACACTCTCAAACCACTGTCCCTCAAGGACAGTGTACCCAGGATCTATACTTGGGCCACTAATGTTCTCGCTGTATGTAAATGAACTGCACAATCATTGCGGAAACAGCAATGCAATCCAATATGCTGATGATGCGTCATCTACAAAACCTTAGTCAACTTGGATGACCTTAGCACCTCTCTCCAAGGATATTCACATCATGGAGAAGTGGCTTATCAAGAATAAAATGGTTCTTAACACCAGCAAAACCAAAGCCATGCTGTTAGGAGCAAGAGCCCTTGGACTAGATAGAACACATCTACTCCACCTCTCGTCCCTTGAGGATAACAAGCTTGAAGTGGTCTCTTTGACTAAGT
Source organism: Neoceratodus forsteri (assembly GCA_016271365.2). Lineage (NCBI taxonomy): Eukaryota > Metazoa > Chordata > Ceratodontiformes > Ceratodontidae > Neoceratodus > Neoceratodus forsteri. The sequence goes on from CM057451.1 coordinate 427,046,250, forward strand.
ACCTTGGCCTTACTATTGACCAAGGTCTCATGTTCAAACAACATGTGGATCAAGTCACAAGAGTAATCCATACAAAACTCGTATTACTGTATCAGCTCAAGGAACTGCTGACCCCAGAAGCTAGGACTGCTATAGCAACTAGTGTCCTACTTCCAACTCTAACATATGCTGCCCCAGTCATTCAAAGTATCACAAAGATGGAGTTTGGTAAACTACAGACCCTATGCAACAAGGTGGCCCACTTTGCCACCTTATCCCACATCAGGAGCCACCACTGTGGGGCATTGGTAAAGCAACTGGCCATCTTTCGAATCTTGCCTCAGTTACCTTGTACTCTGCCTGGCGAAGAAGGTAATCAGTTTTCACCTCCCCAAGTCTTGGGGACTACTAAGGTAAAAAATAAACCAGCGCAGCCTTAGATCCTTGGGCCACATGCTACTGGAGGTTCCCATGGTCATGACTAAGGCAGGACAAAAATCATTCTCTCATACTGCCCCTTCCTTATGGAATAACCTCCCTGTGGAATACAAGACACCCCATCATTGCCGTGTTTCTGCAAGACTCAAGACCCATTTTCATCAACAAGCATATGCCAATGCCTCCACCCTTGACACTACTGCAGTGACCTCTGCAGCCTGCTCACCTAACTATAATCATTAGCCCCCAACAATGTTGCACTAACTCTTTACTCCCCAATCTGAACCTATTAATGCTCTTGAACTATGTTACCTAGGGAATCTACAGTACTGTCTCAATAATGTCTCTGTCAATGGATTATGTAATGAACAACACTGACCATTCAGATATATCAATCCTGTTTAACAACTATGTTAAACAGCCAAATACTATATACACTTAAACTATGTCATCTAAGAATCTAGAGTACTGTCTCACTAATGTCTCTGTCAGTGGATGATGTAATGAACAACACTGACCAATCAGTTATACAAACCTATGGAATGTCTGCTATATGTAAACAGCGCATACTGTATACCCATGATAACCTGTACTCCCATATGTTTTCTACCATTTATTATCTCTTGTACTGTTATTCCCGGGTCACCCCTGAAAAAGGGACCTTCAGGGCCCAGTGGGCTTACCCGGTCATCAAAATTCAATAAATAAATAAATACATGGTTGGGATTTTGTCATCTTCAGTGAAAGAAGAGATATTTATCATGAGGCAACCAAATATGGACTTCTATGACACAATACTTCTATATTGTCAAACTGAGGACACAGCCAAACAAATTATGAATAAAAAACTTTGTTGGAGAAAATGGAAATTGAAATTATGCTACCTCTTTTATTTCCTAGAATTAGTATCTTAGAACCTATGACAGATAAAAACAAAATTAATACAGTTGAAACAGATTGTTCGATATCAAATCCAAAAAGGGTAGAAAAGGAAAAGAATGATGCAGAAGATCTAGTTAAAGTAAATAAAATAATTAATGAACATGGAAAAACAAAACAATGGTTGGCTCTGTAGAACAATTATAATATTTGGATGGGAGATGTCCAAACAGGATTCTGAGTTCAGTATAAGAGAAGAATTGTTTTCTTTTCTTACTAGAATTTCTGGTCTTACAATATCCAGGAATATGGTGGATTACATTAAAACCTACAGAGACAAATCTATGTCCAATAAAATAGATGTTACTTTCAAAACCCAGGGATGGCCAAAATATTCTTGGATATGGTGGAAAATCTTGACAAACTGGGTATATATATATATATATATATTATACACCCTCATGAACATGGAAGAGGGCTGGAGAGGAATGCTCCAGAGAGATCAGTAAGGATGAAGATCACACCTTAATAAAATTTGAGAAATGGAGATACAAATAGTTTTGAAATTCTAATAAATTTAGAGTCAGATTGACAGATGGTCAGTGTCATTAGCTCAGTAGGTAGCACACTCACCTCTGAGGCTAGGAGATCAGAGGGCTGTGGGTTCAGTTCCTACATCTGGCACTGGGTTAATATCAATACTGACACTGTATTGTAGCATGAGAGGGTGCTGCACTTCTGAGGTGCTGTCTTTCAGATGAGACTTTAAACCGAGGACCCATCTGCCTGGATTGGTGGTAGTTCAGGTGGATGTTAAAGATCCCATGGCACTTATTGAAAAGAGTAGGGAATTTCCCAGTGTCCTGGCCAAATTTCCTCATTCACTAAAAATACCACCAACAGCTTAAATCTGGTTCATTTTCAGTTGCTTACCATCTGTATCCCCCCCCACCCCAGGTCACCCCTGAAAAGGGACTTCTAGGCCCAGTGGGCTTACCAGGTCAATGAAATTCAACAACAACAACAACAACATCATGAGCCCAATAGTTCTGCCAGGAAAACAGTAACAATGGGAGGAAACTATCTTATCATGGAATATTGAGGGTTTACATTTGAAAATTACAGATCCTGGGGTGGCCAATTTCTTGGAAACATTCAATATAATAAGCATCCAAGAGACCTGCTGTAAGGAAGAAATAATTCCCAGACTTCCTGGCTATGAACCCTATGTTTTCCAGCTGTAAGAGATAATAAATTTGGCAGGCTTAAATGAGTCTTACTATTTTATGTAAAAACTGGTCTGAACTTGAAGGTGACAGAATATCTTCCTAAAACTCACAATATTATAGTTCTTGAACTTATTGAAGGCACTCAAAGAATAATATTGTGTAATGTCTATTTTCCCCAGGGTCCAATATTATGGACTTAGAGGATCTTTGCATTTCAAATCTTAAGTTACAATTGAATGAAATAAGTGGGAAGAAGGAAATTGGCCAATGTTTATTCTTGGAGATTTTAATGCAAGAATTAAGGTACAAACTCAGAAAGTACATATTCAACTCTTGTTGATGTTAAGGAACTAATAAACCACAGACTGACTTCACAAAGGTCAACCTTAGAGAGGGATGAATCATAGCGGAAGAATTACTCCCAGTGCTTCCTAGTAGAAACTTCTGCATTCTGAATGGAAGAACCAGTGGAGATAGTCTAGGAGACTAACACTTTATGGGCCCTTTGGGTTCCTCCATACCTCATCTGATATGGGCAAATTTGAGGCACTCAAAATAACCCATCAGCTGGAAATTATTGATCATACAGAATCATCCCATCTTCTGTTGGCCCTCATAATAGATGATAGTTTTGCTGGGTTAGTCCAAAATGAGGCGAATGTGGTAGAGTTGTGGAAATTATAAATGAAAAAAGAATTAGGTGGAGCCCAATTTATCATGCTCAGTTTGAGGAAATACTTTATTCCAGAGAAACATTTGGAATTTCTTTTCAAGACACTGATAATTACTCCAACCTTGATATTTATGATATCTGGGAAAATACCCATATAATCTTGAGCAATTTTTGTAGGAAGAATAGAGTAATCAAACAAAGCCAACAAAATTTTGTTAAAACATGGTTCAATCAAAGATGCAGAAAAGCTAAAGCTATTTTCACTAGGATACTAAGACAGTAAAGGCGAAAGATAATTAAAAATAATATGGACCACTTGATCTTAAGGAAAGAGGAGAATATAAGAAAATACTAGAAGAAAAAGAATAAACATTCCTTCCAGTTACGGGAAAAATTATGACAAGCTGTACTTAAAAGGGATTGCAAACAATGCTGGAAAATAGTAGCATAAGGTTATAATAAATATCAAGAGAAAATAGAATGTCATATTACTCCACAAACTTGGACTGACCATTTCTCAGAATTGTATTTTACAAAGATGAAGAAGAAATGGAAATTAACATCAGATATGATGTTAATTGTCCAAAGCCCATCCTGATCACAAAGATAGAATTTTTAGCTCTCTAAATTCCTTAAATCTAATAAAGCTCGGTCCGATAAAATAATTGGAGATGTTTACAAATCATTTAAAGATTGGTGAATACTATTTCTTTTCAAATATTCAATGGTTTGTACAAAACCTGAAATTTCCAAAGAGCTGGTCAGGCACTATTATATTTCTGATTTATAAAAGATAACCCAAAGGATCCTAAAATGTACAGATCCATTAGCCTGTTAGATGTGTCCACAAAGTCTTCTCAAAATTATACTTGGTAGACCACTAGATTGTTTGGAAGGGAACTCAGTTTGGATGAGGCCAAAATGGATTCAGAGGAATAGGTCTACTGTCCATCATTGATATCTTACATCATTTAGCCTGGAAATACACTAAAATATGGAGAATAAAACTATTTTGTTGTTTCGTGGACTTTTCTGCAGCTTTTAATAGCATCAGCAGAAACATTCTTGGTCCGCTTTGGAAGAACTAAAACTTGAGAAGACTCTCTTGGATATTATCATCAGATTACATGAATATACATGGGCAAAGATTCAATATAACCAGTATGGACATACTACAGATGAATTTCAGACTAACACCAAGGTTAGACAAGGCTGGATCTTAGCCCTACCCTCTTCAGTATTTATATAAATCCTATTTTACTCAAAATTAAAATCTGGACTTCCATGTGCCCAAAATTAATGAATTTAGAATTGAAAACTTTACAAAGCATAGATGACTTGGTTTTGCTATACACTTCTGCACTGGGCCTGCAGAGGAAACTGACATTTTGAAATCCTTTGGAGAGATAGAAAACTAAAGATAAATCTAAACAAAACAAAAATTCTAATTTTTGGAAATAAATCGAACCGAACTGAAATTTGAAATGGATGGTAACAACATAGAGGTAGTAAACACTTTTGACTATTTGGTTGTGCATTTTTCCCATAATCTGAATTGGAATAAGCATATAGAATATATTAAAACAAAATGATCTTGGCAGTAAATGCATTTAAAATATTCCATGCCAAAATGGAGAAGACCTCGATTAAAGGGATTCTGAAGGTCAAAATGCTAAAATTAAAACTAGCATATTATATGCAGGAGAAGTGTAGGGTTTTACTAATATTACTCCATTAGAAACTTTACTTCATAAATTATATTGCTTAATCCTCATGCTACCACCTGGGACCACAAATTGTATCCTTAAACTAGAACTTGGTCAGCATTCTCTGATCACTTTAATAAAGGAGAGACAAATTATGTTTCTTCTTAAAATCTTTTTATTACAAGATTACGGTTTCCCAGAAAGTGTGTTGAGGAAGAAATCAGGGTGGATAAATTGGGCTATATACATCCACTTATGCTCCTAGTTTAGAAAACTATTCTTCCCTCGGGCCTGGGACATATTTTATATGACATCTACATAAGACCTTGGGATGAGATTGTTTTACAGTCAAACACAGATTACGTGAATTAGATATAAATCAAACATTATCAAGATGACTCAGTTAAAACTACACAGCAACTTTAAGCACTTTAAAACTATTTGGGGTCTTGAGCACTATTTACTACATTTAACTTGCCCCAAATCTAGAACAGCCTACTCCAGATTTAGAACAGAAAGCTACAATGCTCAGTTTATTCTATACAGACAAAAAGAAATAATGCCCTGTCTCCATATTGTAAGCGTGGCAAACCATTTCAAGATGACTTAAAACATGTTGTCTTGTTGTGCCCACTTTTGAGCAAAGCAGAAGAAAATGGTTGGGTGGACTGCTAAGTGATCTTAGCCTCCCCAGACAGGATTATAGAATTTTTTTAGTTGTAATGAGAAAATTACACTGGAGAATGTAGCCAAGTTCCTGTTCACTATATTTTTCTAAGGATTGAATCTAATAAATGTGTAGCTTAAGGTTTTGTGCAATATATTGATATTCTTTTATTCTAAGAATGAGTTTGTAAACAGACAGGCATTTCAATTATGGAATGTATTTTTATATTCGTTTCATTTATAAATTAGACATGCTACAAAATTTAGTATATTGTAATAGCTTTTGCTGAACAAAAAGACTTTTGTACTTGTACTTGTTCTTGGTGTTCCTCACTGTGCTCCTTTTCCCCATTCCCAGGAAACAAGGCACTGTTGCTAAGTCATTATGGTGACCGCTTACACTACCTTGCAGCAGTGTGTGGGGCACCCATTTTCTATGAATTTTCTAAGATTTTCTCAGCTGATAGACAGTTACAACTTCTCTTTCAGTAGCAAATTGTCAATGTGTACAATTCATATTTATCCAGATCTGCTTTCCTGAATGCTGGCTGTTTTCTGTGTGTTATGTTTAATCTATGTCATAATGATGTTCCTGTTGATGACTTTACACCCTGTGCTGTTCAGTTAGTGAACATTCACGTACCTTGGGATCTGGCTGGACCAGCACCTCAATTTACCAATGCGTGTATTCCATCTGAAAGAAGCTGCCAACAGCTTGGTATGCATTACAGGAAGGGGGTATCCCATTTCCTATACACTAAGAGATCATCTCAAAGATGATACTCTACTCCCTATCTTCAGCCATGGTAGCATAGTATACAGTGTTGCTCACCAAGTCCACTCTGGATAGATTGGATCCCTCTTTTACTCCTTTTGCTGCTTTGCTATGCACTGACCACCCACACCTACCTCTATTTCCTATATTCCTCAGTCTGCTCCCTCCCTTGAGGACAGACACCTTGCACATTGTGCTTTATTAACTAGAAATACTGGCTTGGCTCCCTCACCTCCTACCTTTCTTTCCTCCTCTTCCCTCAACAAACATCTTACCCCTTCGCCACTCTGGCTATCGCTCTCCTGCACTCCCCTCAAGGAAATCCACTGCTGGTAAAGCTGCCTTCTCCTTTTGATTCTTATAACTATGGTATTTTCCCACTTACTATTTGCTCTGCCTCTTCCCTCCACTCATTCTCCTTCCTCCTCTGTGCTTTCACTACTCACTTCTGAAATTGCCCCAATACTGGTCCCTGGGCCTGCTACCACCGTCAGACCACTGCTCACCCTTCACCCCATACCTACACTAGTGCAGTCTCCTCTTGCCCTCTCCAATTAACAACCTTTGCTCCACACTCAGCTCAGTATTGCCACTGCACATTGTACATTTTGTTATCCTCCAGCACTTTATTATACTGTAACTGAAAATCTGTTGTCCTTCAGTTATGTTTTTACTTCTCACAATCCTTGTCTATGCACAACTGTTATTTATGATGTTCAATCACATATTATTATATTACTATTCTTAGTGTTCCTCATCATTCTCCCTTATCTCTTTCCCAAGGACATGCCTGAAAATGAGCTGTTAGCAACTTAGTGTATCTCCTGGTGAGATTTTGAAAGCAATAAATACATTTTAAAGTAAATATTTAAATATTTAGAGCATGCTGCTCTTGTCTTTATATCTGCACAATCTGAGCAAATGTGGAAGCAGAGACATCCACCTCTGGTGATCAATCAAGCAGCTGTGTGTCATTATTGGAAACCCTCTAAATTGTGTTGTATGTAGATGCACTTGCTGTAACAGCAAAACCAGTATTTAGACATTTCTTTAGCATTTGTAAAACATTCATGGAGATTTTAATCTTTCGTTATTACTTACAACAACTTCCATCTAAAAGTCAACACATTAAGCTTTGCCTTCACCTTTAACATGGAAAACTATCACTATTCCCCTTACATATTTATTTATTTTCACTTTGGTAACTGGGTAAGTGCACTGGCACCAAATGCCTTTTTCAGTCACAAGCCGGGTGCAATTGCAGGCGTTTGAGGACATACATACAAATGTTTGGCGCTTATTGCAGAAAATGAAACATACATACATCGATTGAAAATTACATACTGGATTACATACTTGCTGCATATAGAAAGTGCAGATGATTAGTGCAGATTCTACATTGAGTTCAGATGCATAGGGGTATGAACAAGGGGTATTTACACAAAGCAGTCACAGATACTAAGTGATAAAATTCTTTCAGATTGCTTGAGAGAGCAGAGACAGTTGGTGATTCTCTAATGGGAGAGTGATTATATTTCAAAGAAGAGGCACAGTAGCTGAGGAGTGTTGTCAGTGTTTGTTCAAAAAGAGAACTTTTAAGTTATTTTTCAAGGTGGATCAAGGGAGGGCAAGTTGACAAACTCGAGTTAAATAGATGGGGGAGTTTTAACCATAGTTCTTTTAATAACTCTTGTGAGTGTTAGGTTGGATATGAGTTCTGGTGAGAGCCAGTTTAACATGTTCAGAGAAGGCAGTGATGCACCTTGCTATCACTACCTGTTGCAAATCATCAATCTTGTGATGAGAGTGTAGCATAGATTTGTTAGCATCGGTGACCAGGGGCCATAGTCCAGTATAGAGAGTATTTGTTTGTGCTAGTCTATGTCTGGATTCAGGCGTTAGGAACTTGTAGATTCTGTACAGAGCCAAGCCTTTGGTGAAGCAGGTTGGTAGTGTCTTGAATGTTGGTATCGAAGGTAAGGTGTAGAGTCTAAGTGTACTCCTAAATATTTAAAATAGCTGATTTTCCAGGCAGTTCCTATTATTTGTGTTGATGTAGAATTAGGGGCTGCATTTTTCACATAGTAGTTAGAACCAAATAACATTGCATGGGTTTTCAGTAGGTTCAGGACCATTTTTCTAGAAAGAACCATTATTGCAAGTTTGTGAAGCTGTTTCCAATACATGATTGATTTCATTGATGTCTTTCATGTGCATGTATAGAACTGTCATCTTCATAGAGAAGAGTATGTACAGGTTTGCAGATTGTTGGCAAATTGTTGCTAAACACTGAAAACAGAAGAGGCTCCAATATGAAGACTTGAGAGACCCACTGTAGATTACATTGGTACTTGAGACAGTGTTACGATTTCACCCTCTGTTATCAGATACATGCGATAACGGCAAAGCGTAAAGGCGATTGCCATTATCAAGACTCTGACACCCCTGGCGACAGCAAAACAGCAGTGGGACTTAGATTGTTAATGTTTTATGCAGGGGACTGAGCCCTGCACACCTCCCTTGGGGTCTTTGTACCCGACACCCCCTACTGAAGGATTCTCAACTCCAAGGGGTGCATGTTGATGGGGTTGAAAACATTAGAAAAAAAAAATAGTGCGGGCCGGCACAACAAAGATGCACCAACACCTGGACCCAAATCTAGTACCCTGCTGACCAACACTGCCAACCCACCAACCATGCCATGGGGTTGGCTCAGCAACCCACTACGGCATCACCTCTCACATTCCCTCCCTCATTGTGCAAGCTCACTCCCATGCATGTACATTTAGCGACATCACATCGCTGTATTTGCTGAACCCCCAATCCAGCCACCCTACCCTCACGGTAGCCCTGGAGACATGCGCTGGGGATTGGGTTGCGTTATTGTAGGTGCCCAATTCCCAGGACTGATGTCTTGTGCTACACTGTTTTCTATGGTTCAGATAATCACTGAACCAGGTCAGAGCATGGAATCCAAAGCCAAGTTTATGTAATTTTCTATTTAATATTGTGGTTTCGTGGTTGACCAAATCAAAAACCTTTGTCAGATTCACAAACTCAACTCCCGTCAACAGTCCCTTATCTGTTGTGTGATAGATTGTTTCTGTGAATTTGAACAGGGTTGTGTCAGTGTCATGACACCTCCTGAACCCATGTTGTTCCTACAGATTAGATTGTGTTGTTCATGATATTCAGTTAGTTGTGTGCTACTATTTTCTCTTGCAGTTTGGCTAGAGCTGACAAAATAGAAATATGGTAGTAGTTTTCCAGTAGTGTATTTTTCCCTTTCTTGTGTAGTGGGACAACTATAGTTGTTTTCCAGAGGAGGTTTGGAGGAAAGCCTTCTAACATTAAGGCGCATAAGTTGCAGGCCTTTGTTACAAGCCCAGTTCAATGAGGTCCACAGATGTTTATAGGGGGCCAGGGTTAGTCTCTATATCACTAGATTCTAACATAATGATATTGGATAATGAGAGGCAGAGGAGAACATATCTGAGTAAGCTTGGTGTAACTGGTGTCCTGGAACAATAGCCAAAGATGCGGATATGTTTCTTGCAGTGGAGCCCAGTGATCGGATAGTTTTCTTGTGAGGGTGAGAAATAATAGGTGAAGCTGATTGTCTGTCCCTGATCCAAATCTGTTTCTGTTGAAGGGTTACTATGCCTAAAGATGAGAATTCTGTTAACAGATGTAGATAAACATCCAGAGAAGATTAATTGTAATGGATATTGTTATTGTTTTCATGTTATCATTTCATTTGTACAGAAAAAGAAGGCGGAAATGAGTAACTATAAGCTAAATTTTGTTAAAAACTAGAGCTCAGAGACTCCATTGACCATAATGGAATACTTGGATTTCATTTTGGACCAGAGATGAGAATACTGGCATCATGGGCCTTGCAGCACTTCATATTATGAAGAGCAAGGGTTAAGCCACAACATGAATTCACAATTATGGCTATTGATAACATTAGTCAAAATCCAAGGGGAGGCGGATTTTGCTAACATGGTGCTTAAGAGGGAGATGTTTTGGATCATTAAACTGGGTGCTTATAGATTGCCTGGTTTAAATTTGAAACCTCTTTACAAAATAGATGAATTTTGGTGAGAAGTATTAATATTTCTTTATATATTTGATAAGTGCATGAATGTTTTAAATGTATGTCTCTCAACACTTTTACAATCATGGTCTTTCTCCTTCTCCTTCCCCTCCTACTACCACAATATCTTCCTGCAATATGTTTGTAATATATTTGAATGCTGTAATATTTAATCATGAATATAATTGTCTGTATTATATATAGCAATGAGCTTTTAAATTCAAGACTTGATTACACATAATTCATTTGTCCAATAAATGTTAATTTTGTATTTGTGTGTCACTGTGATGTCATGATAGTTTAGGTATTTATTTGTTAGTGAGTTGCTAATGCTCCAGCCTTTGATAAAGAGTAAGTAGTCTAAAATGCATTAGGTGGGCAGTGTTTCAAGTGGTGTTGCTTACACCCTGTGTTTTCTGCTGCAAAAAAATATATTTTTTAATAAGCAAAATCAGTGGAGATATGTGGTATCCTTTCTACAGAGGGTGGTGACTGCCCAATTTTGAGTATGCGAGTTATTGAAAACCTTCTGGATGTCTGACACTTCTAAAGTAGTGAAAGGGAAGTGAACTTTACTGGCGACTTCATATTCATCAATATTTCCACTTGTGTTAACACCACTGCAGCTTGTCATGCTCCACCTATCACAGTTTGCCAGTACTGTGCTATATCAAAATTAAGAGTTAAATAAAATGAAAACATCACTGCCCCAGATATAACTGTACATACATTATAAGAGTGTTATTTTCTTGAATATAGTGTCATCCTGGCAATATTGAAAAATTAAAAAAATGATTATAAACAATGCACTGTAAAATAATGGTTCCTCCAAACAGGCCAAGAAAAAAAAAGACACTCAATATCAGCAAAGAAAGTGATAGGAGGCATTGGCTCTGCACATTCTAATTAACGGACCCAAGAGCTAGGGTGTCAGTTCAGGTGGTGCTTGTGATAATAGTGTTACCGTATTAAGAAAGGGAATGTCAGTAAAAAGTTCATCTTCCAGAGCGCAGAATGTTCCTCCTCACCCAAACTGAAAGCAGTGCAGTGCTAGTTGGGTAGTCCATGCTAGTGGTCCATTACTGACCAGCAAAGTAACTATGAAACCAGTAACTTTTTCCAAAGAAGAAGCAGATGTAAACTGTAGCACATATGCTATAAGAACACATTGAGTTGATGGTGCTGCAAGAAAGAAGCAAAGGGAATGTTACGTGGTTCAACACAAAACTGTGACACCTCCCATAAGAAGTAAGCATTTATCAGAGTGTAGGATATTGGTTTATGAATATTAATGGTCCACATGCTCTTGCTGTCATAACATTTTAACTCTCTATAAGTAGTGATTGGTGAGCTGTAACTCACCAGATTCAGACAGTTTGCCTGTTGTGTAGGGTAACGTTAAGCTAGCTAGTACAACATGGAAAATTAAGTACATTGCCTCGTCTGATTGTTACATGGTGTCAGAAGTTGGAGCAGCTGTTGACACCTCTTACACTGAACCTCATGGGCAACCTACAGAAAACAGGCACCTTTTCAAACAACAAGTGGAGATTTTTTTTTGCCCTTAGGAGTCCAAGAGAAGTCCCTGAAGATTCAAGCCATGACCTTCCTGCATGTGGTGGGCCCCATGGCCCTGGAGGTCTACAATACATGTGTTTGGGCACAGGAGGAAGACAAAACAAATTTAATCCAGATCATCGAACAGGTTGAGAGATACTACAGCTCACAAAAAAACTCACCTGTGAGATGCATTTGTTCAACAATCAAAACTAACAGCCAGGTGAAACCTTTAATGCTTATCTTACAGAATTACAGTATGTCTGAGAGCTGAGTCTTCGAGTTTGGACATTTGACTGATTCATTAATCAGAGACAGGATTGTTTGAGGTATTTTGGATGACCATGTCCAGTGCAGCCTGCTCCGTGATGTGGATTTGACTTTAGCCAAAACCATTGACATAGGCAGCACTGCTGAATTCAGCGGAGGCAAATTAAAACCATGACTGAGCCCCCATTAATGAATCTGCTGTGAATATGACTGTTTTAAACAGAGGGGGATAGAGACTGTGCAAAAGGAGAGGGACTGTGCTAGTCAGAGAACTCAGCTTGCATAGATGTGGAAAATAAGGGTGAAGAGATGGTCCAAACAGATGCCCTGCATATGGGCAAAGATGTTGAATATGCAATAGAATCATTTTACAAGAATGGGTACTGCAAAGCAAAGTGAAAAAGTTCCTGTAGCTGAGGAAGAGACTAGACGTTAAAGTGAGAATGCTTTTGCAGATGAAACACTAGCTGACCCAGTTCCATGCATTCAGAACATTGGAGGCAGTGTGCCACCCCTTTTATAAATATTCTAACTCTGGGGCAGGGTGGACCTCGAGGAGGGTGGCGAATTCTGTTATTTGGTACCCTAATGACAGGTGCACTGCCACTGGTGCCCTGATGGCTGTAAGGAGCTGACGCAGTCATAGACATGACTGAAAATTGCACTTAAGCATTAATGGGAAAATTATGACTTTCAAACTGACACTGGCGCTCAATGCAATGTTATGCCTATGAGCATGTATTAAGCTATATCCAGAGGGCCTATTCAGAAGTCAAAAGCATGATTGCTTTCTTATTTCAGCCATCGAGTGAATGTGTCGGAAAGTTGTACTGACTGTGGGATTCAGAAATCAGCACCACATACTGTAGTGACATTTCAAATTGTTGATGCTAATGTTACACCTGCGCTTGGTCTGCCAACATGCTTAGAGATAAAGCTGGTTCGAAATTGTTATCGGTTAACACAGAGAATAAATCCAAGGAAAATATATTATTTATTTATTTACATATTTATTCTTTGTTAACCAGTTAAAGCCCACTTGGTACAACTGCCTGTTCTCAGGGTGACCCTAAGTATGCTGAAGTTTTCCAGGAATTGGGATGTCTCACACCATATGAAAATAGACAAGTTTGTTAATCCAGTAATACACCCACCTAGAAAGATACCATTTGCTTTAAGAAAGAGAGTTAATGCTGAACTAGATAATATGGTGAGACTGGGGTTATTGAGAAAGTTGAAAGGCCTACAAACTGGGCTAATTCCATGGTGGTCATTGAGAACCTAATAAAGTGAGGACATGCATTGATCTGAGAGATCTGAACAAGACAATTAAGTGAGAACATTACCCCATGAAAACTATAGACATTGCAGCACAGTTGGCTGGTGCCAAAATCTTTTCAGTATGGGCATGCTGTCTGGCAAATCAAATTGATGGGCCCATTTCTGAACTAGTGACATTTAACACCACCTTTGGATGCAATACATTTAAAAGAATGCCATTTGAATTTGCTCAGCCCTGAAGTGTTTCAGAGGAAAATATATCAGATATTTGAAGGCTTGGATAATGTAGAGACTTATATGGATGACATATTAATTTGGGGATCTGAAGTACTGGAGCATAATGCCAGATTGAAAGGGATATTACAGAGTGTGTGAGAGCACCACCTAATGATGAATTTGAATTTGAAACAAATCAAAATTGGTCTGAGAGAAGTTCCATACAAAGGGTATATATATTAACCCAAAAGGACTAGTACTGGACCCAGAGAAATAAAAGCAGTAGTGGACAAGCCTACTCCCCACTCTGTTACGGAACTGCAGAGATTCATGGGGATGGTCATCTATTAAGCCAAGTTCCTACCCAATTTGCCAACACTGAATAAACCTTTAAGAGAACTGTTAGAGAAAGAAATGGCTTGGAATTGGCATTCCAGACATGAGCAGGTGTTTTAGTAATCAAAAGAGAATTATCACACAACCCCAGTGCTAGCCATTTATGACCTGCACAAACCAGTGGTCCTGTGTGTCAATGGTTCCTCTGGGGAGAATGTTTTCTGCAACTAACAAATCTATTGCATTTGCATGAAGATCGCTACTAGAACAGAGAAAACTATGCGCAAATGGAAAAGAAATGTTGGGAATTGTCTGCAGATGCACTAAATGTCACCAATACATCTATGGTAAACAGAAGGGCTTGTAGAGACAGATCACAACCCTCTCGAACATTTGTTCAAAAACCTTGTACACTGCCCCACCATGAATACAGAGAATAATGCTCAAATTGCAGAAATATGATTTACAGGTCATGTACAAAGCTGAGAAAGCTGGGAAAGAGCTTCATATTGCTGCTGCTTTTAGCAGAGTGGCACAAAATGGGACACTGCCAGAAAAGAAAGTGACAAATATGAAGTACACACAATTAAGAAATTACCCATTTCTGATGAAAAGCTGAAACAGTTTCAGGTGGAAGCATTCTGAGATACAGAATTACAAAATTAAAAAGAAACTGTATGGTAAGGTTGGCCCACTGAAAGGTCACAAATGAACCCAGCTATCAGGCCTTACTGGCTCATTCGAGAAGAAGTCACAACTGAGAATGGTCTACTCTAAAGGCCAAAGACTAACAGTATCTGCTTCAATACAGAAAGAAATGCTTACCAAAATACATGGCAGCCATTTGGGTATAGAAAAGTGCAAGAGAAGGACAAGAGATGTTTTGTTTTGGCCAGGAATGAATAGTCAGATCAGTGATCTGGTTGCCCACTGTGGCATCTGTGCCACCTACAGGAAGGCTCAACCTAAAGAACCACTGAACCCCATGAAATACCAGAGCAGCTTTGGAAAAAATAGGAGCTGATTTATTTGACTTTAACAGGAACTGTACTTGTTGCTGCTGGACTATTACTCAACATTTATCGAGTTTTCCACATTGCAAAAAATGCAAGGAAATAGTGATTAACTGTATAAAATCTCAATATGCAAGACATGGCATGCCAGAGACTCTCATTACTGACAATGGACCCCAGTTTGTCAGTGCAGTTTCACATTTTGCCAAGCAATAGAAATTTAAACATGTCACCTCTTCACCAGATACCCTCAGAGTAATGGAATGGTTAACAGAGCAGTGCAAACAGTCAAGAAGTTGATCAAGAAAGCCATGAAAGACAACAGATAACAATATATTTCCCTGCTCAACTTGCAAAACATGGCTATTGAAGGCCTGGGGTCCCCAGAACAATTACTGATGGGCCATCATACTAACATGCTACTTCCAACCTGATGTGAACTTTTAAAGCCTCAGATATTACAAACGGATGTACAGTACCTGCTACATTACTGAATGCTCAGAGAAACAACAGTCTTATTATGATAGAACTGCACACTCCTTGACTCGTCTGGCTCCAGGACAGCAGGTGCAAAAGCACACTGCCCAGCAAGAATGGACCCTGCATTTATTGTCTGACTGGCACAAACAACCCCAGTCCTATGTTGTGTCTGCAATGGGAAGCACTGTTGGTGCAATCGCTGAGACCTTTAGCACCTCCAGCATCACAGTCCAGCCCATGGAGTGTACTAACCTGCTCATCTTCCAGGGAGAGAGGAAGAGGAGGAGGAGGAGTTTGAGGAGGAGAACCATCTAGAGGGAGAAGCAGATGAGGCAGAGAGACCAGTGGCAGAGAGGCCATCAGCAGCAACAATGGCAGTGCAGCCAGGTCAGGACCCCAGTGAGGACCTGCCACCACTGACATCGGAGGTAGTGGCAGCTTCAAACAAGCCTACATAGCCATTCAGCAAGCCCCACTTGGTACAGCAGAATCAGTGGGTACCAGATAAAAAAGCCTGCCTGCTATAGGACTGAGATGAACTGAAAGGAACTGTATTACATTTCAATCTAATATTACATATGATTTATTTTTTATTTTAACTTCATACTTAAGAGGGCAGATGAAAGGATAAGGGTTTATGAATATTAAGGATGCATGTCGTATGACATCATAACACTTGAACTCTCTATAAATATTGATTGGCGGGCTGCTGTAACCCACCAGATTCAGTTTGTCTAGCTGTGTAGTGTAATGTTGTTGGACTAGTAAAGCACTGACATTTAAGTACAGTGCCTCTTGTCTGATTATTACAGGGAGCATGACAATCATTGATAGAGCTTGGGAAGGGACTAATGAAGAAGTAATAGAATTATTAATCCCTGAACAACCCTACCACTCGAGGTTATCACTAGTAACAATAAGGAGAAATTTTCAAAAATGACTTGATTATCTCATTTTATCAGAACATAAATTTCACTACTACAGATATTAGTTTGCAGGAGCAATTATCAGCTTTACCAGCCTCCAAGCTCCTCATTTTCCTTAGTGATCCTAATTATCCTTAGTGATGATGGGGAAGAGAATGATGTGGTTATTAAATTTCAACTACCACTCTATGTTTAAGTCTAGTAGATAGTATACAGTATTTATTTCTTAGGCACACAACCCACAGGCTCAGGGCCCTTACATAACAAAATATATAAATAATAACAGCTGCAGATGACATACTACAGTTTACAAATACAAAGAACTGATTAAAGTATAGTAGGATAAGCTCTTATAAACAAATAGTGCTTTAACCCTTATTTAAAGCTTTCAACTAAGGGGCCTCCAGAAGCTCTTGTGGCAGCTGTTTCCAAAAAAAGAGATTGGCAACAGCAAAGGTAAAATCTCAGACAACTTTAAATGCAATCTGAGACCTTCAACAGGCCCACCTCTGAAGAACAGAGAGAACAGTCAGGAATCTATAGACAAAATAGCTCTTTTAGGTAGTCAGGACACAGATCTTGTAGGACTTTGTATGTTAACAAATCTGTCTTGAAAGATATGCACCACCTCACAGACAGCCAGTACAATGTTCACAGAGTCAGAGAGATATGTTTGAGCTAGCAACTCTGGTAATCAATCTGACCATGATGTTCTGCACCAGCTGCAAACAGCACATCAAACCTCCAGATAGTTTGAGATAAAGATCATTACAATAGTCCAGCCTGGATGTCACAAAGGCATGCACCAGAGACTTCAGATCATGAGGGCTAAGAAAAGGCTTGATCGTGGCGATGCTCCTGAGATAAAAGAAATATGGATCACAGCAGAAACCTGATATTCCATAGTTAGCTTGTGATCCATAATGACACCAAGATTCTTCACCCTATCTCTGGCTATAAGCTGAGTAGGCCCAAGATGTAACCTGGCCACCACTCTACTCATGCCAGTTGCCTCATTGATATCTGAGTCCATCAGTAGCACTTCAGTCTTGTCTAAGTTTAACCTGAGCCAGCTGTAGGCCATCCAGTCATTGATCCCAGTTAGGCAGTCATTTAGTATACCCACTGCACTTTTCTCACCAGGGACAAACGATAATTACAGCCAAGTATGAGCTGCATAAAATGAAACTGAAGACTGTACCTCCACATCACTTTTCCCAGTGGCAGCATATACAACACAAATAACATGGGAGACAAAATTGATCCTTGAGGGACTCTGCAGATTACAGCAGCTGGTCAAGAGATATAACTCCAATTTAACCTGCTGCACCCTACTGCAAAGGAAGGATCTAACCACCTCAGCACAGCCCCATAAATGTCCACCAAAACCCTCAAATGATCTGTTAAAATCCCATGATCTATGGTGTCAAACGCTGATGAGAGGTCAAGGAGAACCAAGATGAACATTCCCTTCTTTCTCAAGCCAGAAGAAGATCATTCTGCACCCTAAAAGTGCTGTCTCTGTGCTATGCCATCTTCTGAAATCAGACTGAAATGGCTCATAGATAAAGTTTATAAGTGCATCTCCTGCTGTATTGCTACCACTCTGTCAATAACCTTTCCCGAAAAGGGAAGGTTAGACACAGGTCTGTAATTTGCCATGATATACAGGTCCAGAGAAGGTTTCTTGATAAGGGTCTCACAGCAGCCCTTTCAAGGCTGTTGGAAACACTCCTCCTCAAGTGAACACCAGACAATCTCAGCAATCACTGGACCAATAGACTCCTGTCAGTTCAACAGAAGCTAGGGTCAGTCCAGGACCCAGCAAACAGAAGGTTGGATGCAGCTTCATGATCACTTGGAGAATCCCTTAGGTGACACAGGGTGAAATTCTTCCCAGACAGACAGAGATCCTCCATTAGTCACAGATTGTACCTTGCAGGGCAGTGACAGCCCACGAAGAGTCCAAGGAATGGATAGAGGATAACCTATCAAGAAAAACTTTCAGAATCCTCACATTGCTGGCATGTCAATACTCCTGTGGAGTATGGACTGGGAGCAGGACAGATATAACAGCCTGTCCACAGTGCACAAGAGCTGAGCTGGCCCACTGACACCTGCAGCAATCACCCGTGATGAGAACTCTGCCTTTCTCAAAGTGATTTCTGCCTGATACTCCTTATAGTGAGCTGTCAGGGTTAGTCAATCTTCCAGTGAACCTGATGTCTGCCAAGAATCGCCAGTCTCCACTCTTTGGTCTTCAACTGTCTGAGCTCACTAATAAACCCAGGAGTTCTGTCAGAAGACTTTAGGGTGTACACAAAAAGGTGCAAAAAGGGCTGACCCATCAGCACAGTGGTTGTATTTCCACTTGCGATGCCCGGTGACCTGGGTTTGGGAATGGACCTGGGTCATCGGAGCACCAGCTAGGGGAGTTGGATTGAGTGTCCCATGGACTGCTCTCCTTCTCTGGGGAGGTGTGGGATGTCACCAGTGCACGGAAACCACCTAGCAGAGGCCAGGGTCCCACAACAGACAGTGCCAACAAGGAGTGCAGGGGGCAAGATGGATTCTGGCATCATTGCACATTATCACCCCACAAAAAAAAATGGAAAAACCTGCCCATCTGCTGCCTCTATGAAGCCCACCCCGGCTGCACTCAGCTCCCCAGGCTGACTCCCACCCTATCCCATCGCTCATAGCACCTTAGGGACAGGTGCCATAACTCTGCCCTGGGGAAATCCAGGGGTCCCATGAGGGTGGCTAATGTGGGTGCAGCAGCCGTGAGGGTCCATGGCAGATGCCTGGTGGTAGGCTGGGCACATCAAAATATTAATTAAAAAAGGTGCAAGAGTCAACAGCTGAGATGATCACCAGGTTATAAGTTTCCACCACACTTTCAGCCCCTCAGCACACTCCCATAGCAGGCTCAAGCAGGTCTGTACTGACAGGAACCTGCAAGTGTCCACATTCTCAAAGGTCAGTACCAAACTAACTCCAAGGGGTGTTAAGACATCTTGAATGAGCCCTGCTCTGAAAACTCACAACATGATGGTTCTACCAGCTGATCGGATCAACCTCAGTATTAAAGCACTGAACCCCCAAGGAAAATCAGGTCTAAGGTGGCATGCGGCAGATGTAACAATATGCGTGAAGCCCAATGGCTCCATCTGTTGGAGGAACTGTAACCAGCCAAAGGGAGTCATCAACGCCAAACCATTGAAGTCACCCATCACCAACCACCTTGGTACGCCTACAGTAAGGCCAGCAATAAATTCTCCAAATTCATGCAGGAATCCACTCTTGCAACAGGTGGATGCTACACAAGAAGGATCCTCTGCCTCCACACCTGCATCACCCTTAACCACCACACATTAAAATGACCTGGTTTAACTCACTGGGAGGCTACAAGTCTCAGGCCAGATCGAAAATAGATGGCTGCCCTATACCTCTTGCGCTTCTGCACAGGCAGTTACCAACTTATAGCCCTGCAGAATGGCCACCTTCATCACATGGCCAGAGTTGTCCCCAGCCAGGTCTCAGTAATGCACACCATCTGTCGATGAAATTGCAGGCAGACAGAAGAATCTGGGAATTGAAAGAACTCATGAATACCTTTATTACACTTTACTTTGGTCTCACTATGAATTAGGTTTTATGGCACTTTATTTACTTTTTCTCAAAAGGCTGCAATCCAGTCTTAAACAGTTCCTCTTCTTCTAACCATTTAAACAGACAGCAACAAAGAACTTAGACATCACAAAAGGTGATATATACTGTACCTTAAAATCTATTGCTCAGCTGCAGTCTAGTATAAATCAGCATCACAAAGTATGTTTATAGTTTTAGAGTTTACAGGTGCAGTATGATTGTACAGTGATCATGTTTACCTATTTCCCCATTTTGATTTATTAATATACTGTAGTTATTACAAAAGTCCCAAAGTGCATTTAATTCAACAATCATTATTGGAATTAGCTAGAGCACTAAACTAATTAAAACTAGATATCCAAAGCAATAAGTATCATGCATAGACAGCTCTAGAAAAAATACATTTGAATATTGTTACAGAAAATGTCAGACCTCTGGCAAGGCCAGCTCATTTCAGATCATATACATAGAAAAAGGCACAATAAGAGCAAACAAAATCACATAAAATGAAAAGATTCAATAACTAATGCAGGCATAGTAAATATGCAGTCATAGTAATAGTACTCAAGAAAAACATAGTCACAGATAGATACATAACTACAGTAGATTAAATTGAAATTGTAATACAAATAGTGAGGTAACAGGATTGTACTGTACGTAATATATTAATTTCAAATCTTACATTTTTTTGCAACAACCTCTGATAAAGACAAACACAGAACATTTAGATTTTGCATATCTTGATTATCTGCATACAGTTTCAGTCTATCAGCTCCAAATTATCTTTGGTCTAGTCTACTGTATATACATTTTAAATGTCAGAAACACATCACAAACATGGTTGCGATCGAGGACCTCAGTGAAAGATATTATTTTCAAAGTTTAAAGCTAAATATCCATATGGAGCTCCATTGTGGTAACTGATTCAAATGGTTATCCCTCCATCAAAACAAGGCTACTGTATTATAAATAGTGATGATAGAAGTGCGCCCAGTTTGATCTCGGAGTGATTAGATGAAGGTGAATTGCGGAGTGTACATACGCAAAAGCAGAGTACTTAGCGTTATTAATGAGTAACGCTAAGTCCATTGAAAACAATGACTTCACAAGCATTCGCTTTCCCAAAACCACTACTCCACCAATTCTAGCAGAAGTACATTGAAACAATGTACTTCACCTTACTTGCTATGTTTTTAAGCTCCAAAGGTGAATTTACAGTGTTTCATAGGATTTCAGGTCACATGGGCTCTAGATTGTTCTGCACAGCCTCAGTTTGGGGTAGTGTGTGTAGGAAGCTGTAGGACACAATCTGCTATGAGAGCTCTCTGCAAATCAAACCTTCAAATAGTTGTTAAAAAGCCTTTCTGAGTCATTTCATTTGCTGAAACTTTAGTTCATCGATTATAGGAAACCCTCCTGTGCTCATATCATCGAGAGTTTATTGTTTGTGTATGGATTTTGAATGTTAATGTACAACATTCAGTCTGTGTACTGAGAGACAGTGGAAGTGTGCTTAGGGGAGGGTGTATCTGTGGTGTATGTAGACTAACTTGGAGAAAAAACAGTGCTTTCTGTTTTGGTGATATTTTTCTTGTATAACTGTGTTAATGTACACACAGTAATATTTTCAATATTTTTGCCATTTTTTGCTGGCTGATTGTTGTGGTGCAGCAGTGCATAATTTGCATGCATTACTTAGTGTGTGTGTGAGTATGTGTGTGACGCGTGTCATCAAATTAGACATCTTTTATTGTGCCACATAATAATTTCAGCAATGTGAAGCTGCTATCCACTGCAGCTCTGTAATTTTGTACTTCTTTGTGGTATCTTTACTGGTACTAGTATTAGTGACTGTTACTGCAGCAGTGCATTGCACTGCCCCCAGCCCCTCTAACCGCAAAGGTATTCTTTCCAGATTTGAATTTCTGATGGTGAGAACTGGTTAGGTGTTGTGCCTTTGTGTCTGCATCTCTTCAGTGTACAGTGCAATCTTAATCTGTCTGTGCATTTGCATCTCTTTAGGGCCCAATCTCCATCTGTAACTTAAGTCACAGTTGTTTCTTTGACTTCCTTCAGAGTACTGGACAGGTGTGTGCTTAATTCTGCAAGAACATTGCACTCATTAATATGCATTTTTAAGTCAGGACCATCATCACGAGTCACTTGTAATACAAATCACGTTCTTCATCATCATGGTCACAAATGCAGTCACAAGTCATGATTCACATCATTTACATTACAAATCACAACATTAATTTTTTTCTAGTTATTTGAATGTATTGTAAGCCTGCTTTGTAGTATCTCTCCAGACTTCACCACCCCACCATTGTACTCATTGATACATGTTTTTAAGTCTGGGAGATTTAAGCTACAGCTCTTGAGGAAGTACAGCCGTAGGTGGTAGGCATTCACATTTCTTCATCATCACGGTCACAAATGCAGTCACAAATCATGATTCACGATCACGTCAAGAATCACAACATTAATTTTTTAATAGTTACTTGGATGTATTGTAAGTCTGTTTTGTAGTATCTCTCCGTGCTTCACCACCCCACCATTGTACTCATTGTTTGTTTTATGTCAGGAGTTGGGCAGTGTCTGCAGTACATACACAGACTGGAAAGAAGACTGAATGCACACATGTAGTTTAGTACAGTATACTTGCACTGCTCAGAATACAAAGTGCCATACAGAAGACAACAAAAAATGGCATAATTACATACAAGGGTCGTGGATGGTAGAGGAATACATTTTATAACACAGCAAGCAAGGTGCGGGGGCACATGGTGTGAGAAAAAAAAAATATGGGATCCAATGGTAATCCAGCAGCAGTTCCAGCATGGACATAATTTGCAACTGATGTTCCTCTATGTGATCCAGCTGCTGCTCCACAGCAATCACCCTCTTGTTATTATCCTCAACAGCACTCCAGAGAACTGCCAAGTCAGCCTGTCTTACATACAGTTCTCTGGGGTCCACACATTCTACAGGCTGACCCGGCTGGTGGTGGTGATGGTGGGGATGCTGGTGGAGCATCAGGTGCTGCTGTGGCCTCGTCTTCTTAGGGATACCACAATGCACAGCTGCACCCTCTGCCACAGAATGGCCAGTAGGTGCAGGCATGGTTCGCTCTGTGGCAGCCTGCCACCCAACTGCTGGTGATTTAGCATATGGGTGCACTGGCCCTCAGTCCCCAGGTGAATCCCCCATGGGCCACGGCGCATCTCCACCCTCACATAGGTGGCACTTGACTCACACTGCTGTCCCCCACACAGTAAAAAACTACCAAACAATGGAGGTGTAGGGAGGACAAGGCACAGGCAAGGGATGGCTAGATGAACTGGCAGCCTGCTGGTCACAGTGCTGAACAGGGATGGGATCCACACCTGGGCCTGGGGAATAGGCACATCCTGCTCCAGAGAACCTGGACTTGGTGGTGGTGGTGGTTCAACTGCCTCAGAGTCAGGACAAGAGGTGGTGCTAGTCCTGCTTGGGACACTCACAAGTATCAAGCGGTCCAACAGGAATGGGTGCCCATGCCTTCCACACATGCACACGGTATGATGCTTACCACTACCACGCTCTCCCTGAGCTGCCCCGACCCCAGACATTCCCTCACTCTGGTCCATCTCTCCTGCTTGAACTCCCTCAGTCCGAGCAATTACTACTCACACTGTCACACAACACACACACACAGTCACACAGACAAACGACTAACTACTTATAAAGGTAAGAAAAATAAAATTTACAAAAAGAACAAATTAAGTAAAAGAGTACAGAAAAGACAAAAAATGTAGCTTTTAAAAAAGCTGCTGGGTCTAAATCAAAGTTTAAATCTCCTCCTCGCTCTGATCTCAAAAGTATTATCAGTCACAAAACACTTCTCTCTCTCTGTCTGCACAGGAGAAAGCAAAAGTGTCTGCTTGTATGACTCACTTTCTTCCTGCCTAGTTAAAGAGCATGTGACTTACAGTACTACAAGCCATGTGATGTGTGGGGGCTGCCAAATCTGAAACACCAAGTGGATCACTTAGAATCATAATGAGGACCGCAGTTCATTAAAAACAATGACTTTGCCTTGCTTCACATTGCCATTCCTCCTTAACGCGAAGTGGTAATGACAATATGGAGTGAGCACTTGCATTGCCCACTCCAGCGTTGTAGATTGGCAATGTGAATTGCCCATTTTACATTCACTTCGCCAGCGGAATTTAAATTCGCTGCATCTCTAATTATAAAATCACATGAACTTCATCTCCTAGATACCATCACCATAATTTGTATTTATTTATTTCTATTTAAATTTTTGTTGACTGGGTAAGTGCACTAGGCATATTCTGCCTATTTTCAGGCACAACCTGGGAGGGAGATACAGATGAAGCATCAACTGACTTTGAACCAGATTAAACTGTTTGTGGTATTTTTAGTGAATGGAAGGAAATTTGGCAAGAGCACTGGGGAAATTCCCTACTTGCTGGTAGGGGGCACTGTGACCCATTGCAATGGTGGACCCCTAATCCCAGTCTGGGAACTGAGGAAGAAGGAGGTGAACAAATGGAGATTGTGGTAGTGGCCAAGAGAGGTGCAGAGTGCCCCAATATTTTGCAACATGGACTACACTTACCAATGGATACAAATATAGATACAGAACCCTGAATGCTGGCTGAAAGGTCGGCCAATGACAAAATGGTTTTAAGCGTTACAGTCACTGATGGAATACCAACAGAAATGATAAGAGAAACTGAGCAAGACCTCCAAAATAGACTTACCAGGATGGAGCGAGAATATTTCCTTGCAAAAGGCAACTCGACAAGGAAAAAAAGGAAACGAGCTTTGACTGGCTCTCCAAGCACATCCTTGGACAGCTCAACCAAAGTCTTAATCCTTGGGGAGATCCCACAAGATCAGGAGAGTAACAGTAATGGTATCAGCAGAGGACAACCACCAGGCCAATGGATACAAGGCAATGCACTCCTCGTGGTGGGTTGGAAACAGACCAAGCAGGGTGGCTGGACACCTGATGACTCTGTCCCCATACCAGGCTGTGATATGCCCACATTGAGTAATCCCATGACAGATACAAACTGTAACAATGATAGCACAACAGGAGACAAGCTATCTCCTGAACCTGTAGATAGTGGAGAAGTATCTTATTCTCCCAAAGACAGTCAGCTGGAAATATTCTGTGATGCTTCTACTGGGGTGCAGAGCGATCAGGCCCCCAATATGATGCTCCGTAGCCCCCCTCCCTAATACAGATGGTGGGGCATCTGACATTCCAAATGCAAAACAGGAGCAAGGAAGGCGCTCAGGGTAATCCTGAAGAGACTACTACAAACACCACCTGTGCGAGCCTGTTCCACAATCCAGTAGAACTGGCCAGAAGACAGAATGCTGTCCATCTAAGATATATTGGAGGCTTGTACTCACCTCCTGATAGGTACTATGCGGTGGAGAACTAATGAAGAAATCTTTGGGGTTCTCATCTGTTGAGGTATATGCCTTTATAAAATGGGTTGAGAAATTCCTGCTTCCTGATTGGCTAGGTGTACCTTTGGCGTGTCCTTATCAGGACATATTGCGCCAACCAGTACCTCTTTATCCAACCAGGGCACAGCACTGGCAAAGATCCATGCCTGCCACAAAGCTTTTTTCTATTCCGGCTGAAGCCGTTACTGCCGGCAATGCGGCAATTCCCTGCCTGAGACGGTCTACTTGAAAGCATGCTGCTGTCCTGGAAACCTCATACTCCGTGTACACCTCAGAAAAGAAAATGCTGTGCCACTCTCACCTTATTGTTCCCTCAATCATTCACAACTCTCCCACTGAGTTGGACACTGCAGCAGTTTCTCTCCATTCCTGCTCTGTTTCTCAGTTTCTCCGATCTGCACATGTCTAAGTGCCACTGAACCTCCCAATATAATGGACCATCACCAGACATAAAATACCTCCCCACCACATTTCTAAGAGGTGCCAACTTTCACAGACTATCACCAGAAGTAAGCTTCCTATGCAAAAAAAAATCACATGCTTATTTACACAGATCAGCGCCGGGGATAAGCACTAACAGAAAGAGCAGCACAAATATGGCAGCTGAAGAGGGACATGCTCGCTCCCTACATTACTGCCATACTCAGTTTAAAAACTGACAGTCACGTTCTGAGAGGGAAAAACATGTACAGAATGAAAGAGAGCTAAGCTCTG
Organism: Neoceratodus forsteri; assembly: GCA_016271365.2. Lineage (NCBI taxonomy): Eukaryota > Metazoa > Chordata > Ceratodontiformes > Ceratodontidae > Neoceratodus > Neoceratodus forsteri. Next base: position 427,072,628 of record CM057451.1, read on the forward strand.
TGTGGGTGCACACAGGACAGTACTGCCAACCAAGCCATACATTGCATACAGGACAGTACAAGAGGACTACTTTATTCCTCTAACTAAAAAATATATTTTCCTTCATTTTTAGATTTTAACAGTTTCTTTCTTTTTTAATTTTCAGTCTACTTGGGGCCCATTTATAGCGCAATAAGACACTCCGAGGTATGGGTTATGGCCCGATAAGAGCACACCCAGGTACTAAAGGCACTTGGTGCAAGTGCCTCATGCCTCATAATACACCTGGGGTGTGTTCTTATCAGGCTATAACCCACATGTCGTCATGTCTTATTGCTGGCTTATACATGCACTGGGTGAGCATAGTTTTGACATTAGTTTTCGGTCTCCAAATTGCTAGATTGCTTTTGGAATAAACATACAGTCTAAAAACAAACCCTTTATGGGTGCCATTCTAGAGCTATCCCTTAATGAAGTGCCCCAACAAAATCATAACTGTACTGTTTTGCAATAAGGGGTCAGTATTACAGACATCTTGTATTGGCTGGAAAAAATATGTCCATACAAAGGGAACCCAGAACCTATTTATGACTCAGAATGTTTCTGGAATGAGGGTGGCATATTAAGGTAAAATTACAACAAGCTAACTCTGGCCTGATACACCTACCCAATTGCTTCTGTTTGGGTGGGGATAAAGGGTTTATATTTTACCCAGGACAACCTCACCAGTGCTATAAATTTGGCTATCAAAGCATGAGAGCAACCAATGTGAAGTTATCAAATGTGCACAATGTGGTGACACAGACTACATAGGTTTCTTTGCAGATGTTTTAACAAGGGCAATTTCTGTGAGGAGGAAGAGCATACTTTTATGGATTGCCCCAGGGCCTCCACAACACGAGGAATAATGACTACTTAATTCAGGATTTTACCTCAACAAAACAGCAAGGGCACCATCATATAGAGCCCCAACCAGGCCAGAATGACCATCTGACACTGTTCTGGTTGTACAGGAGACACCCTTTCCACAAATGCTCCCACCGAACAACCAGTGGTAGCGGCAGGGTAGCCACTAATACTACCCAAGGTTCTGTGGATATGCCCCACCCCATAGCACTTGATATGGACTCCTTTCAGTTGGCCAAAAGAAAAGTCAAAGACCTAAAAGAAACCTGAATCACCACAGGATCAGATACCACTCCAGAATAAATACACAATTCTGCAGTGGTGAAGAGTCGAACTGGAAGATGAGTTGGATACGGCTTCAGTATCCTCTTCTCAAAAGACATGACATCAGAACCTGAGAGTTCTGTTGTAGATCCAAATAAAAGAAAAGAAAAAGATAAAGACCTGGGCAAACCACCCAAATGAAGAATGGGTTTAAGAGCATGTAGATCTACCAAATGGACATACAGTATGAGATGCTCCAACAACGGCCATGGGTTTAATCCTGGCTTCTTTAAATACTAATAGTATTCAATTTGAGAAAAGAGACTGACAAAGTACTTATTGTTTACAGAACAACATTATGACATTGTCTTTTTACAGGATGCAAGGCTCCATAATACACAGAGGCCCAGATATTAAAAAGGTTGCGCCTTAGGCGCAACAGTGTGCGCCATGCACCCAACCCACTGATATTAACCCCATTGCACAATAATAGGCTAGGATTGTACCTGGCACAAATCCCGATGCACGAGCGCATCAGTAATATATGCAGCGCAGGTAGGGGATGTGCCCATGCATACTCTGCACATCCCGATATTCAGCCCAGGATGTGCTGAGCTCATGCATGCACAACCCCTACTTGCACTGCACACAAGTGAACAAAGAAAAAGGAAAAATGGCTGGCCACCCACAGGTGAGCAGCCATATTGCAAGTGCAACATGGCAGCTGCTACCTGTAGGTAGCCACCCAGCTCCGCCGTACCTGGCGGAGCCTCCATGCCCATTGCGGGCATATGTAGAACAATGATCCTCCAAATCCCTGGTGGTCCAGTGGACTGCTTGCAGCCCGATCGCAGAGCTGCAGTTCAAATGAAAGAGGTCCTATATCCCTGGTGGTCCAGTGGACTGCTCACAGCCAGTCATGGGCTTAAGTATAAAAGTAAAGTCCTATATCCCTGGTGGTCCAGTGGACTGTCTATCTAACCCATCTTAACCTCTATGCTATTTAAGACCTGCTCTTTTCTTCTCTCCAGCTGCATGCCCTTGAGCAGGGCTGCTAGCTCCCCACGGTCGGCTGGCACCCAGCCAACCACCGACCGAGACGGACGCCTGCCTGCAGCTCCTTGGAAGGTACAGGACAGCGCAGCCAATCAGAACCAGGCGCTTCCAACAAACCTGCTCAGATTGGCCAGGACTTTCCCCTGCTTCAGCCACCTGGAACTTTTACAAATAGATTTCGATAGAACTAAGCACAATTCAACTGTGTAATAGAAGTTTTTTGTCTGTTTGTTTTAAGTGACTAGTTTTCCATTAGCAGGTTATACATACCTGCCACTAGGGATTCTTGGTCTTTCTACACAAATCACTGTACTCAATCATGAGCAATATGGCCTGCATTATCATTCTACTTCTAATCCTGGCAAAAATTATGACTCATAAAGCACTGATCCATGCTAAGTCAGAAGTCATCCCAGCCTGGGAACCCACAATCATAGTTTCTGCTGCATCTTCATATTGCTTCCCTACTCTTAATCTGTCGGGTTTTCATTTTAATTCTCATTCCTCTCCTCTAGCCCTCCTCCATTCACCAATGTCTTCCATGCACTTCCCCTGCAAGCCTTGAACAACCATGTCATCATCTCCTATGCCCTGGCTAGACGTACTCGAAAATGTTTCTAATTCTCCTTTTCTGTTCAGGCAATGTAGACTAAATCCAGGTCCCCAACTCAAATCACTTCTCTTTCGGTGTTAGCAGCTGCTCATGGGATGAAACTGATGATGGTCAGTATTCTAAGCCTGCTCAAAACCTTGATCATCTTCTAGTTTGGGCAGCCCACACTGATCCAGATCTGATTATAATTACTGAGTCATGACTAAAAAGACCAACACTGATCCGCAAATCACCATACGGGCTTCAAGCTCTTTAGGGCTGATAGGGATTGGGAGTGGTTGTATAGGCCAAATCAAACTTTGATGTTAGCAGCATTTCCTGTAAAACTAAGCCCAAGGAATACGAGATTGTCTCACTTAAACTTCACCTTCCATCCTCAGAGTGGATCCACAATCATTGGTGGCTATAGACCCCCATCAGGAGGCACAGAAATTCTTAACGTGTTGAAATCCATAACTTTGGCTGCTAACACAGAAACAGTAATCTTAGGGGACTTCAATGTGGATTGGCTCACTGCTAAATCCACTCCCTAAAAGACAACTGTGATGAGCTGGGTCTTACACAGATAATAACTGAACGCACAAGAATCAATGCTTCTAACTCTGCCAACAGCTCACTCTTAGATGTCATCTTAACCCGCATCCCATAAAATCTCACATTCTGCAGTTTTCCATAACGACATGAGCAACCACAGTATAGTATGTACAAGATTCCACTCTAAAACTCAGCAGCACCTAAATTCAGAATCAAATGCTCGTGCCCGTAAATTCAACTCAGTAAACTTCCTAACCGATCTAGCTACGATCAGGTGGCAAGACCTATATCTTTCCAAATCTGCTGATGCGCCGTCTGTGTCCTAAATGACAACCTTGCCACCCTAATTAACAAGCATGCTCCTCTTATTAAAATGAGGTGCAGAAAATCTCACATCTGTGGTTCACCAAGAGCTCAAATCTGCACTTACCAATAGAGACAAGCTACGGGCTAGGGCCAGGCACACAAAGGATCCGGCAGACTGGCAGGCATTTAGAACTGCCAGAAATGCCTATGTTAAAAGTATACATGCTACTAAAGCAACACACTGAGAGATCCATTGAAGGCCATCCTGCTGCTTCCACCCTTCCCACCAAGATTCTAGCCAAGGGCAGGATGGTTGAAAATAAACTACGAATCCTTGAAGAACTTAACCTTCACTTTGCCACTGCCGGGTTGGCATTCAACTCCTCCCCATCGCTAGCCGAGTGAATAACAACACTAGCCCAGATACTACACATGCTACTCCACCTCATCCCTTCCAGTTGTGCCTGTTTAGCTACAAAAGTCGAATACATAATTCTTAGCCTTGACACCAAAGAAAAGTGCAGGGATGATGGTCTTGAATCATTTTTCTTCGGGTAGTGCCCAGCTCACAGCCCCATCCTTCACATCTTCAACCTCTCTATTACCACAGCCACTGTTCCATCCTCCTGGAAATCTGCCCATATTCTTCCTCTCTTCAAATCAGGAGATCCTTGTGACTTAAATAACTACCGTCCTATCTCTAGCTTGCCTGTTCTCTCCAAAGAGCTGGAAAAACTTATATACAACCAACTAAAAATCACCTCTAAGTGCACTCACTCCTAAACCCGGCCCAATCTGGCTTCAGGTCGAAGCATAGTACCAGCTCAGCCTTGGCTAAAGTCTCTAATGACTGGATCCATGCTATGGACACCAATAAGGTTACTGGTGCAGTCTTTCTGAGACCTCAGTAAGGCCTTCAACTCTGTAGACCATCACCTCCTAATCACCTGTCTTGCCTACATAGGTGCCACTCCACTTACCTTACAGTGGTTTAACAGTTATCTCACAGGAAGGATACAAAAGTCAAAGCTGATGGCCTACTATCTGCCCTCCTTCCAATTGCAAGAGGAGTACCTCAAGTCTCCATCCTAGGACCAATCCTTTTTCCTGTACATCAACAGCTTTGACTCCCACAAAAGAACTCTAGCATACACTTCTTTGCGGATGATACGGTTTTATACGCATCAGGCTCGTCCTTAACTGAAGTCAGGAAGCACTCCAAGCTGACTTTATCCAGTTAGCAAGCAACCTTATCAATGCCAAGCTTCTCTTAAATGCCAAAAAACCAAGACAATGATTTTCTTGAGACTTGCCTTGTCTGGTGCCCTACCTACCCCACCTAAAAACTTCATAGTTACCTCCCTAGGTGAACCCTTGGAAGTCATAACCTAAATTTAAATATCTAGGTATGTGGATAGACAACAAGCTTTCCTTCAACAACCACATCGAGGATCTATCAAAGAGGCTTAAAGCACACTTGGGTTTCTTCTTTAGAAATAGGACCTTCTTTTCTCCTGCAACCTGCAAAAGACTTGTCCAAGCAACATTCCTTCCCTTGCTTGACTAGGAGACATTATCTTTATCTCCTCCCCAACCGTGAGCCTATCTAAACTGGATGTACTCTATCACCGTGCTCTTCACTTCATTACTAACTCTCGTACAGGACTCACCACTGTGATCTTTATGCAGCAGTTGGTGGACCTCTCATGCCACCAGATGCCTTCTGCATGCTGGTATTTGGACCCTCAAATTACTACTCCACAAACTGCCTGTCTATTTAACATCTCTCATACACATCTCATGAGAGCACCTACTTCCTAAGAAATCTGACCTTATCCTACTAGATGTTCCCAGGACACGTACCACAACTGGCCAAAGAGCTGTCTCATATGACCTCCAAACATTTGGAACCAACTACAAGCCATGCTGAAGCTAACCAGCATCGTATCAATTAACTCCTACAAAACACTAGCTATCTCTAAATTAAAAGACATATGTAGGTGCAACTAGGCCCTCTAACGCTAAGTCAACTTCCTAGGTACCAACTGGCGCTCTACTTATTAAGCTGAAAAGTGTTGCATAATTTAGGGCAAGGTTAAAGCTGGAATGTACTGCATATATGGCATAAGGACTTCTACTGTGTATACCTCTTGTATTATATTTTTTTTCTTTGTTGTTCTACATTTATATCTCCTGTCTATGTAATTGCAAACTGTATGTGTATGTGCTTCAGGACCTCCTTGTGAATAAGCTTGCTCAAGGGAGTCTTTCCTGCAATAAACTTGAACTTGAAACTTGAAACTTGAACTTGAAACAGCCCCATCATGGACATTTGTACAGTATAATAAAATTACATCAATACTCCTGGTCGTCCAGCAGACCCCCTCCACCACCCACCCACTGAGCCCCACCACCCTGCTCCACCCCGTCAATGGCGGGCAGCAGCACCACCTGCCTGCCGCCGTCGTCCGCCGACTGACACCATAGGTAGGGCTGTACCCATTGGTCCACAAGCGTGAGCCAATGGACATGCAACCCATACTGCATTACTACACCGATCCAGATATGTGAATGGATCTATCTGCATATCTGGACTGTGTAGCATGGTACGTGCACGCCCATTGGCTCACACTGTGGACCAATGGGCATGCACTGCACCTGCAGATAGTCGGTCGGGGGCGTGCAGGCAGGCAGGTGGAGTGCTGCTGCCCGCCACTGAAAGGGAGTTGAGCAGTGGGCTCAGTGGGAAGTTAGCAGGTGGTCCACTGGACCACCAGGGATATTGGATGTAATTCATTATACAAATGCCTACGATTGGGCTAGGGTCCACTGGACCAACAGGGATATTGGACTTCATTCATTTTACATTCAGCTCACAATCGGCTGCGAGCAGTCCACTGGACCACCAAGGATATTGGACTTCATTCATTTTACATTCAGTCCGATCGGCTGCAAACGGTCCACTGGACCACCGGGATATAGGACTTGTTATTTTACATTCAGCCCGCAATCAGGCAGTGGTGCACATGCCGCTTCTGTGCAGGGGCGTTGGTCCCTGACGGCTGCAGCCTGGCAGGGCTCCAGGCGCAAGTCGCCAAGGATCAGCATACCTGCATGCAAATGGGCTATAATCATATCTAAATGGCCCCATTTGCTCTTGCATGCATTATGGCCCAATTTGCATGTGCACTTTTGAATATGTTGTGTTGTGTATGTTGTTGTGCCTAGCGCAACTGGAACTTGTGCTAGCGCATCCCACTGCTCCTCTTGCCACTTGTGCTGGTGCAGTGCCACTGCCATGCACACTTGTGGGTGGCCAGGGTGCAATATTCATGATGCTCTGCCATGGCACAGCTCCGTTGAGTATCGCCCAATCGAACCGCGCAGTCAAGTTGCGCTTGTGCCCAGGCTTAATGCCACAGCTCACGCAGTCTGAATATCTGGGCCAGGATGTACAAAGTGCCAGTGAGGCCTGGTTGTTGGGCCAATCACATTGGTCTCTTGGGAAACATACTTGCAGTGGGGTCCTAATTTGTATTAATAATGAGCAAGTTAAAATTGTCCATACAGTAGATATTTGGCTAGTAAGGGCTCTATTGTTAGACATAATACTTGAGGGTGTGCATTTAGACTGAGTAATGTATGCCCCAAACAAAAATGGGTAGAATAGAATTGCTCAATAAAATAAATCCCTACCTTTTACAACTAAACATATACTATGGTGAGTAGATTTTAACATTAGTTGGTTTCCTAAGGATAGGTCATGCAGACTGATAAAACCTTTTGTAATACCACGTGTTTAAATCAGATACTGCTTCAAGCTGATTTGTGGGATGTTTTCTTGCCCAGAAACATAATCATACTTTTTCAAGAGGATCTATCTCTACCAGAATAGACTATTGGTTCTTATCTAAATCCTTCCGAGTCACCCAAGAGGAAGTGATCCCAATACCTCTTCCAATCATGCTATGTTGAAAGTAACCATAGCACAATTTCAGAGTACATCAAGGGAAGGGTTAATGGAAATTGAATAATGGCTTGATGGAGGAGGAACCAATCATGACAGGTCTGAAATATACTTTGAAGCAAGGAACTCTGTTTTTTCTTATATGATTCAACTACCCAGTGGTGGAAAGACACAAAAAAATGTTTGTGATTATTTTCAAACTATGGGGAAATTAAAAGGAAAGAAAAAATAAACAATATTTTACCCTTGGAGCCAAATTGTATTCTCTCATATCTCAACAAAATGAAGGGAAAATGTAGACCAAGATCTTTCAACATCCTTAGAAATTGAAATGGGCCATTTACAACATAATTGATGAAATCCTGGAATTAGAACAAAATATATGGGATGAAAGGAACACAGGATGGGTTAACCCTTTTGAAACCTGTGCTAACAGGCAGAAAAATAAAAATCTCCAGGCTTTAGAAACCCTACCAGGAGTGATGGTTACTACCCAACCTGCAATAATGAGGAAGGTAGAGACATACCTAGAAGGCACGTTTGGGACTTCCCAAAATTTAGACCATTGCTTGGAAGAATGGTTGTCATCTTGTACTACACCACATATACCACAGTCTATGAGCAGAACTTATTAGGCCCATTTCTGTGCAAGAATTAGAATCCACTATTTTGAATTTAAGGAAGGGACATCACCTGTTGTGATGGTTTAACTTATGAATATTATCGGTCTATATTCCCACATTCAGTAAAGAACTCCTTTTGATATTTAGTGATAACTTACAGAGCCCAGTGTTGCCTTACAGCATGTATCAAGGACTGGTCATTTCGATCTATAAATCTGAAACCAAACACAACTTCTCCAACTGGAGGCCTATCACCCTATTAAATGCTAATTTTAAAATTTTAACCAAAATTTTGCGTGTTAGAATGAAGTATATTTTGGATTTTATAATTCACCCATCAAAAATATGTGGGATCCCTGCCGGAAAATAGAGGATACTTTGATACTCATCAGGGAAATTATTGAAAAAGGGAATATAGGGAATTGTCAGGGTTTCTGAGTAGTTTAGACCAGGCCAAAGCTTTGACAAAGTTTCACACCAGTACATATGGAAGTGTATAGAAAATATGTCTTCCTAATATCTTTATACACTGGATATAGATATATTATAAACATTCTTCTTGTAGACCCTATATCAATGGATGGATAGGAAACACAGTGAAATTCTCCAGGGAGTAAGACTAAGGCTACTCATTGTGCCCTCTGCTCTACATACTCACCCTTGACCCATTATTGCATATACTTAATCACTTAGATAATATTGTAGGTCTTGATGTTTCTAGCACAGATGACATGAAATTAAACCACAGCCTATGCTGATGATGTGTGTTTAATTGTAGCAGACCCTAGTTTGGGCACGCATGCACAGGAAATTATACAAACCTTTTCCTGGACAACAGGCTTAATAATTATTTACTCAAAAAGTAAGGTTTTACCTATTGGGAATTTAAATCAAGATGGAACCACAGTTATGGATATTCCTATCCAGGAAGGCTACTGTAAAATTTGGGGTTATATTTTGGACAGGGGACTTGGCATATTACAACTGGGATGTTTTATTAAAAAGCACAACAAAAAGTTAAACTTTGGAATCAGTGGCACATGGCTAAGTTAAAGAGTGTATATGGTGAAAACCTATTTATTGGCCTTGTTCTTACATGTAGTACTATTTTCCCCACGGAAACATTTTAGTAGTCACCATATATAGTTCTTGATTTTTCTTGTATCTGGGGCAGTCAGCTGAACCTAATAAAAGGGAAATTTTGTATTTAGGCAAATCAAAGGAGGGATTGCAATGATCAACCTAGTCCTTTTCTATTTTAGCATTTTTTAACAATTTAAACCCTTCTTATTAAATACTCACACTATATGGGAACCCTAGGTTCCAGATACACTTCAGTTGTGGTTGGATTCTTGTCACAAGATAATTCCATTCTCAAACAACAAGGCATATGAAATCTACCATCTTACTTCCAATATTGCTGGGGAAGCTTAAAATATGGCATATTTCTAAAGGAATGATTTTCACTTTATCAAGAAAACATCTGTACAAAATGGTATTGAAAAACTATTACCTGGATTCTCCCATTTTCCACAAAACACATTTAGAGCAGGAATATATCAGTAGATTTTTGACTGGTAAAAGAATACCAGAGCTTATGTGGGACGTCCTGTGGCTGACAGTCCATGGGAAACTTAATGTGAAGAACAATCTTAAACATAAAAGTATGGAGGACAGATACTGTCCTAGAATATCTTAGTGTGACCACTTTGGAAACAATGGAACATCTTTTTTTCAGTGTCCTTTTGTACAATCCTTTTGGGACATTGTGACCAAAAACTGGAGGAATCTTCCCACCAATTCCCTTTCTCCAGATATTTTATTTTTAGGCTTATTAACGGACAATGGTGAAAATTCCATTGTAGGATGATAAACTTAATATTATTATGTATTAAATGTCACATTTGAATATTTTGATGTAAACTTACCTTAACACAGCTGGATGTTTCACCAGATCAGCTGTTTTGTACTATTAGACAGTCAGTTCTAGAACTTAGAAAAAAAGATTTTGAGTGTGGTAATATAGACCAGTATCATCTACAATGGGACAGTATGGTATGGCTGTCATAGGTTTAGTTAAAGCTATGACCAGTGGCCAGCTTATAGTGTTTTCTGTAAAGGAAGAGCACGTTTTCAGAGAGGATATTATGCTGTAGTTTCAGTTACTGAAGTATGGAATCACCCTTCCTCTGGTGGAGAGAGGGGAGGATACAAGGTAACTCACAAGCTGTTTAGTACTATTTCATTTTGAGCTCCTCCTTTTTCATTTCATGTTTATATCTGATAAGGCTGTATACAATAATAAAGGATAATGCACAACAGGGTGTGTGTCGTGCTGGGATAACATCATGCCTGGAGTGATTAGGCATTGGGCCACAGGCCAAGTGTGACTAATCACCCCAAAGTGACATTATCCCAATAATTATTCATATTATATAATGGCTCATTTTAAAAAAAGAGAAAAATATTACAACTTTTATGTAGGCTGCATTTTTCTGTTATTTTTGATAGGGTAGGTGTACTTACAGAACAAATAGTGCAATTATTTGTATTGTCCAATAGATGGAGCTGTTGTTTTTCTTATTACTTGTTCTGCCCCAGCCCTGTTTTAATTTCTTACTGTCTAGTTAGAAGAAAATATTACATTTTCAATTTTATGAAGTTTGTAGGTTGTTGCCAGTTGTCAGTGTGACTGTCTTCAGCACACTATTTCAACTTGAGGGGTAAAATGAATTTTATATGGAGCGGGGATAGGGCGGCAACCTGCTTGCTGTTTCTTGGACAGTTATCGGGTCGCTCGGGTATTTAATTCGCTTAAAAACGAAGAAACACTGGACATAATTTTGATATGTAGCAGCTTCCTGAAAAAAGCAGAGTAAGTGTCACTTTTCTAGTTTTATTCATAATCTGACACCATCAGGTCCCGTCCCACTTTTAAAGTGCAACTTTTTTTTAGTTTGAATGTCATGGTCAGCAGCCTACATCATCTCACTCTGGTTATTTGGAGCTCCATTGCTATATTGGTTCTCCGAGTACAGTAGTTTTGCACTGGGAGATGAAATATCAAAGGACTGTGAGGGAAAAGTGGAGTGTGTTCTGTGAGAGGCACCATCAGTGTGTTGATGGAGGGTGGGGAGCATACATTGTCAGCACTTGGCTGAGCTGCAAAGCTAGTAGTGGTGAAGCTACTGAGGGCAGCGGAATCATTTTCTTTTCTTTTCAGTGTGATCTAAGTGTGTCTAGCACTAGATCCATGATGTTATGCCAGAATAACATCTCGGCTCCAGTGCCAGCTTGACCAATCAGAGGCCAACATTCCTCCCTGCTACCACATGAGAATCCTTTGTACCAGTTTTGGTCCAGTATCACCTATACTCCATCACAGTACTGCTGAACATTTAAGGCCCATACTTCTGTTATATCATCATAAAGAAAGGAAAGAGGAATGTGTTTAACCAGAAAATGCACACTAAGCCAAAGCTTGTTTCCAGGTGTGACCTGGGAGCACAAGGAAGTTAAGTGACTTATTCAGGGTCACATAGTATGCAAGTGGGGGCTGATGGGATTCAGACCCAGGTCTCCATGTTTGCAGCTCAGTGCCCTTAACCACTATGCTGTACTACATCCAATGTCAAATCTATGTCAAACTGTAATAAATTGTGCTTTATATCTTATTTACTTTAGCACTGTATTTCTACATTATATTTGTATTTTGCAGGTAACTGTATTTCCACTGAGCAAACATATACTGCCACCTACTGCTGTCCTCCATGGGACCCATGAAAATGAGATGCTGAATCTTATAGGTTGTCCCAGTTTGAGAAATTGCAAGTAAAGAAATTTAAAAACAATATTTGTTGCCTTTTAGAGTCAAATTATAGTAGGAAAGAAATAATTATGACTTTTTATAAGAAATCCTTGGTGGTGGTCCTGTGTTTTGGGACAACATAGAGTCAACTTCAAAGACTGTCCAATGCCTATAGATTATATGCTTGAGGAAAATTTAAATAATTTATACTTATGTATCTTCACAATCATAGTGGTGTTCACCAGTCTCTGGAATACTGTTTAAAGACTTCTCACAATTTTGTGAGGCTCTTCATTCCTTCTTGTCCTACTTAAACAATCGTCAGACAAATTACCTGTCTCTTTTAATTCTGGTTCTTCCATCCTCTATATCTATTAACACTCCTCCCATTCTTTAAATTCCTCCTACTAAGGGTGAGAGAAATGGGCAAGTACAAACTTAGGTTCTCCTTTAAGTTGGGGCCGCACCAATTTTGGAAAACCACTTTGGCTGTCAGTGTAATAATTGACATAAGGTAAAGCAGAATGCACATAAAGGAGTAAAAAGCTTTAAAGTTGCCAATGAAAATGAATTACTTTTGGGTTACTGGTGGCAGGTTCAGTTAGCATACATCTGCTATAGATTACTGTTTATGGTGTTATGACAGAGTCTTCAAACCCACTATGACTCCATGGCTAATATAAGCTAACGTAAGCTACTGTAACATGAAATGTGTATTTTTCTGTAGTCTCTGCATTACCTCCTTGCCAATAACGCTATTACCTCTGCTCATTGATTTCCAAATTCAGTAATATTATGCTGACCACCCTCTCCACAAAAAACAAGTTATGCATCAAAATCGAATAAATGAAATGTAGGGCATTACATCACCCTTCACAAAATTGTCCATCTATGAGTGTATAATTCTTTGTTTTATTTTTTTTCAATTTACCTGCTGGGATGACTCAGGTGAAGTAATGTTTGTGTCACCACATACTCTCCCATCAACATCAACATTGCTGTAATTCTTGCCCCCATCAACACTACCACTACCAGCAGCCTTGACTTTTGGATTGCTGTAGAAGATCACAAATAATGTTATGTGTAACTTTGTCAGAATGCAGCGGTGCATGGGTAGGGGAGAGTGAAGAGGTAGGGTAGAGGGGGAGGAATAGAGTTATAGGGGTGCATACCTGTGCTCTCCCTGGTTAGACATACTGGATTTCATACTGGAGAGTATAAGGAAGTCAAAGGCATTTGCCCACAAGGACCTCCCCATCATTCAGTGGCGATGACCTATGTCACCAACTTCTGTAAGAAATTCATCTAACCTTTTTTAAAAGTACTTATATTTTCAGCATCAACCACCTCCTGTGGCAACCCATTCCACCATCTAACTGCCCTACTCTTAAATCCATTCCTTCTTCTCTCAGTTTTTGCCCTTTCTTCCTTAATTGTTTATTGTGACACTTTAGATAGTACAGTTTTTCTACCATCTCCAAACCCAAATCAAGCTTTAAAACTTCATCCTTCAAAATTTTAAACAATGATAGTAAATTGCCCTCTTTCTTCTAGTCTCTAATGCCCATAAACTCAATCTTTTCAGCCTCTCATCATAAGAGCTATCCTCTCCCTTTTATCATCTTTGTATAAACTCTCTTTGGCCTCTCCATCACCCTTATATCCTTTACAAGATATGGGCAAAAACTGCCGAACAATAGTCAATTATAGGCCTGACCATTGTCTTATACAAAGGCATCAACACCTCCTCATTTCTAGATTGGAAGCCTCATCTGATGCAATTTACCAACTGCATAGCTCTACTTGAAATTTTTTACTATGCGCCACTATTTAAATCATTCTGTACAAATACTCCCAGGTCTTTCTCTCCCTCTGATATCTTTAATTTTAATCCTAATATGTTATATGACTGTTGAACATTTTGTCTTCCAAAATGCATTATAGTGCACTTTTCTTCATTAAAGGTCATACCATTGGTCTTTGCCCATTCCAATATACACATCAGATCCTGTCCAAAATTCAGTCTGTCATTGAATGTACCCTACTCCTCCATCTTAATATCATCAGCAAATTTGACCATCTTGTTCTTACTAGATATCCTTAAATCGCCAATAAATATTCTAAACAACAGAGGCCTCAACACCAATCTCTGTGCACACCACTCATCACCCTCCGTGGATCTGATAAATGACCATACAATCTAACCCTCTGATTCTTATTTTCCAACCACTGTTTCACCCATCTCACAATGGCCCAATCCACTCCCAGCCCTATCAATTTTCTACTATTTTACAATCAGGTACAGCGTCAAATGCCCTACTGAAATTGAGCAATACCACATCCACATTTCTACCTTCATCAATGTGTTTACTAACATTTCATAAAAACACAACAGATTAGTCTCACAGGACCTATTCGCCACAAATCCATGCTGGTCTGTGTCCTCTAAGTTCCTACTCATAGATAATCCAAAATAAAGTCACTCAAAATTCCCTCAATGATCTTCCCCACAATAGAGGTCAGACTCAAAGGTCTGTAATTTCCTGCATCACCTTTACTACCTTTCATATATATAGGTACCACATATGCTAGCTTCCACATTTCTGGAACCCACCTTCCTCAATGATTTTGTCCCAGATTTGTTATAACAGGCACCAATATATCAGCTAACTCCTTTACCAGAAAGGATGCATCCCATCCGGGCCTGCAGCCTTTTCCACCTTAACTTCATAATTCTACTCCTCGCCCTTTCTTTTGTTATAACATTTTGGATCCAACACACTATCACCTACATATACTGTCTCCATACTCCAACATACTTTTTATAAGGTGCTGCAAGCATCTACTAAATTCTTCAGCATCTCCTCACATTTAGAAGTTGTAATCCCTCAATATTCAGTGGTCCATTCATACTATTACCTCTTCTCTTCCCATTTATATAAGCAAAAAGCTTTTACTATTACTCTTGTCCATTGCTAATCTGAATTCTAACTGTTTTTTTATTCTTAATTTCCTTCTTTAATTTTTTTTGGATATTCTTATATTTAATTTTTGATTCTGATGAACTTAACTTTCTCATTTTCTATACAATACTTTCTTTCTATTGAACAATCTAATTATATTTTTGTTAACCAGGATGTTTTTGACCTTTACTATTACATACTCTTCTCCTGGGTATACATTTCTCTATTACCATCTTCATTTCTCACTGAAAATTCCCAAAACATTTCCATATTAAGATCTTTCATTTCAACCTCCCAATCGATGTTACTTAATTCTTCTCTAATAGCCTCAAAATTTCCTCTCTTATATAATATCTGCTCAGTCCTCCTTTTACCCTCCTTACTTCCCAAAACATATTAAATTGTATGGAATTAAGATCACTCATTTCAACTTGTGGTTGAACCTTAATTTGCATTATAACATCTGGGAAATTTGTTAAGATGACATCCAATATGTTATTTCCTCTAGTGGCCTCCTGTATACATTTATACCTACTCCATAAACTCCTCTTGTAATCTACACTCCAAGCTATTTCCTTCCATACAGTTATTCCTCTTAATATGTGGCATATTCAAATCACCTACCATTACCAAGTCAGTACATTCAGCTAATTCAGTTACATATTTATAAAAGGCCTCTGTGTTCTCCATTTTAGTATCTGGTGGTCTGTAAAAACAGAAAAACACATTTTCTTCCCCTATTGCTCAATACATCCACCACAATAATTTTGATACCACCCATGTCACAATTTACTTCTTTAACTCTTACTTCTAGTTCATTCCTTATAAATAGGACCACCCCACCTCCTCTTTCTCAACTCTATTTTGTTTTATTAATCTATATCCAGATATCTGTTGACTCCATTGGCTATCAACCGGCCACCATGTTTCCACTACCCCAACCATATCAAATTTATCCCTCCTTACTATCATTTCCAACTCAGCCATGCTAACTTCATTTAAACTTCTTGCATTAAAAACATCACCGTTATATCTACCATACTATTAACTATTTTTGTTTCTTTTTTTAGTACTGTACTGATGTTGTTGCTTAATTTCCCTGTTCCTCCCCTCTTTTTCAGTTTAAACAAATCTCAATTAAATTTTTAATCCTCTGTCCTAATATTATACTACCCTGTGGTTGAGATGCAACCCATCTCTATTATAAAATGTTCTTTATTTACAAACATCCCCAGTGTTTAATGAGTCTATGTCAAGACTCCTTGCCCATCTCCTAGCCATTCATTTGTCAAGGCAATTCTCTTCCTTCTATATACTGTTGCCCTTGGTTCTGGTAATAGTTCAGAGCACAATCTCACAACCCTTATTTACTAACTTTTGTACCAACATATTATAATCTTTCTGCATTTCAGGAAGAGTCTTCTGTGAAATATCATTTATACCCACATGTATACTGCTAGTGGGTTCTCCCTGCCCCTTAAAATGTTATCAAATAAATCCATTACCCCTGCTCTGAAAACTACTGACCATTCGTTTTTTTCTTATCGTTATGGCAAATATATTGATCTGTGTATTTAATTATAGAATCCCTAAAACTACAACTTGCCTCGGGTTTTGTTTCTCTTCTTCTATCATCTCTATACCTTCCTCATGTATTTCATTTCCTCAGTCACAATCTGCAATACCTCATAATTATTCTCAACTGGGACACAAAACTGTTCATTTCTCTCATTGTCATATACTCTCCTTGTGACGACAATTCATTACTATTATCTCCATTTTCTTGTGCAATATGTAAACTATCCCTTCTAATTAATGAAGGGACTGGGCCATGGGGGCTTAATCCTACGCTTTTTCTTAACCTTCCCTGACGCTTTCTTATGTGTTTGTTTATTCTCATCTTCCTGTTCTCTTTCTTTTCTTTTACCCATCCCTTGTTTGTCTCCTTCTGTCTCCTTTTTATTTAAATTAGTCAAAATCTTCAACCTTTCTTATAATTGCAACTGGCTAACCTCTAGTACCCGCAGCCTTTCCATTACTTTAGTTAGTTCTAAACACAACTCCTGATTTGTTACACACTTCTCGGATTCATAGTCACTGTAATCGACCCCTATTTCAGCTTCCATGTACATTTTACAGTCTTTACAACTAATCAGCAAATCTCCCTTGATGACAACAAAGATGCAGGATTTATACACTGCACAATATTATTCTCCATCTTTACTATATTTGTTCTAAATTCTTTACTTACTCAATCTTTCTTGCTCTCCCTTTCCCCACTAAGCACTAACATGCAAACACACAAACACAACACACTTGTCTCTGCATGTCTCAGTGCTCGGCGTGCACTGCCTTCCACTTTTTGCTAGCTAGCCCGGCTTTATCGCCGTGAACCTGGAAGTAACAGTGTTCACAATATGTCTGGAGTGCAGAGGCAGGGCCAGTGGATCAGGAAGTGTAAGGGATAAACTGGCTGTCAGTTTGGCCCAATTCACTATCTCTTCCCTCCCGAAAAGGACTATATGAAGAATTATCATTTTGCCAGAACCAACATCTAGTGTACTGACCTAAGGTAATAAGCTATGAAGCCCATACGTAAATCTTTGCTATTTCCTTTAAGAAAATGCAAATGAGAAACTGTGACTCAAGGAAATGCGATTTGTGACACAGTGTGACTAGCCTTGACTGTACTTTTTCTACTCATTTTACATGATGCCACTGATACCGACTTTGACTTTCTTACCTCATTTTATATGAAATGTGTATAATAGATTTGAAAAATGTTTTTGATAAAACATGATTCAAGATAACTTCATTAGAGAAATGTGATTCAAGAAAACATGCCTGGTGATGACTTTGCCTTTCTCACCTCATTTTATGTGGTTCCAAGTGGTTATGGTTTGCACACTAGTTTAAATAGAATGAGCTTTTCAATGTTGCATTGTGGTGACAGTAATAGTGTACAGTGTAAAATATAAAGCAGTCCATTTTTGACCAAGAAAAGGAAGATCAATTTTCCCCAGGGTTAAAGGGACAGCATTAATGATGGTGAAGATGGTGGGAATGGGAAGAAGAAATGAAGAGGCAGTTCACTTGGTACTCAGGTGGTGCTGTCCAGTCAGGTGGCTGGGTAGCCATAAATTCATGATCACAAGTCCAGTTTAAGCTTGTCCTGGTTGCAGCATGTAGACTGCAGAGAAGAAGGTAAGTGGTCTCCAAAGGGCACCAATAGTCAGATGGCTGAGCAAGGTCATGGTGGCACATTGAAGCATAACAGCTGAGTCACTCTGAGGCTCACCTCCAGGGCTGGGGCTCAAGTGCTAAACCTGGGAACTGAACAACTGCTATGTGGTGGCCCTTCAGGAGACTAAACCATCTTATACAAGTAGACATCAGAGTCACAGCTGAGACTATTGTGTGCCCCATCTCACTACCGTGGGACTGTGGGATCTGGAAAAGGGTCTCACTAATTAAGGGGTCCTTGCTCCTCTGTCACTTACATTTTCTTCCAGATGGCCATGAACCACTCCTCCTTTGAGGGACCCTTGGGTGGGTTAGACAGTCTTCCCCATAGGTCTTTCTCTGCTGACAGTTGGCTTTGTGTGGCCTGAGAATGTCACCTTTATTCTATGTGCATCTGGAGATTTTCTCCTTAGATCTGCATCCACCCCTCAGGATGTGCTGACAAGGGCAATAGTGATGCCCAGCCCGCACAACACAAGCGGGCATTACCAGAGCCAGATGACATTGTACTACCCCTAAGCAATTCCAGCTGCACTGCCACACATGGTCTGCAGGTGAAAGAGTATCAGCATAACTCACTGCACTCCTCTACAGAGTAGGTTAGAACATTATCTAGAATGCTTTGTTTTCCTCTCACTAGCTAGCCCTGGCTCCCAAGGCTTACTATATAAGAGAAATAATTGTCTTTTATTTTCACTATATTAACTGGTTTCATAGTAGCATGGAGATAAAAGACTGTGAATATTAGGTAGAGCACTGCACAATAGCAGCACTAGTGTTCCACCAGTGAAAATAAGATGGCATGAATATGCCTGGTGT
Organism: Neoceratodus forsteri; assembly: GCA_016271365.2. Lineage (NCBI taxonomy): Eukaryota > Metazoa > Chordata > Ceratodontiformes > Ceratodontidae > Neoceratodus > Neoceratodus forsteri. Next base: position 427,091,709 of record CM057451.1, read on the forward strand.
CTGGTGGTGAATATTAATGGACATGAATTTAAGGTGCTGTACAGCATTTCCAAACATGACCACTGGTGCTGCAGGTGGCAATGCTATTGCTGCTCTGATGGGCCAAATCATATCACAATTTTCAGACTTCTATGTGTAACACAATACATTTATTAAATTTAACCAAGTAATTCACTTACTAGATCTTTATACAGTAGTAAACTTTATAATAATCTCATGGAGTTGGTAAACATTCTCTTTAATTCCATGAATGTTGATGTAAAACCTTGAATATATTATAGGTTTTCCAATGAACAACAACCCTCACATTTCTTTGGAGAATATAGAAAATTGAAGAGCTTGGTGATTATGGCTTGCTCAAGGTCAGTCAATGAGCTAGCAGCTGTGACTACATTTAAACCTTGGTTCATCTGTTTTACAGTTCTTGGTTTTTACTGCCAGGCTACACACTTTTCCATATGTATACGTAAGAGCTACTAAATTGTGAATAGAACATATGCTGAAATTATATTGCAATACATTTTGTTCTATTTACTAGACATTAAACTGTTATAAATAAACAGTATTTTGAAGATGGTATGTTAATGACTATATAATTTTAATTATACTTCTTCCATTAGTGTCAGGATAATTTAGTTTTGACTAGCACTGTTTTGATTCAGTAACTATGGGTCTCTGCTATGAAGTTCAGACTTTAAATATGCTCAGTGTGACTTCTCCATAATGAACTATATTATATTGTATTTGCAGACTTTTTGTATTTTATTTAGTCTTTTCCCCTTTTACTTGCACAGTTGCAAAAATATTTTAGAAGAACTGTCAAAAAAAAATACTAAAGCCACACAAATGGCAATGCTAGACTTGAAATGAAACTTTAAGTTCCATTTGTTTGCTGGAGATATTGTGCATTCATCACCTGAAACCCTTTTTATTTTGCTGGTGCAAAAGACCATTTTTCTTTCACTGCACTTGATCAAAATGATCTGAAGCACTCTATTGCTATCAGTGTTCCATTTTCAACAATCAAATCAACCATCAAGTTTCTCCATCAACAAAACAACAGGCAGGTTTTAGATTTGTCACCCTTCATGAAAAGTCACTCTATCTGCAGAGCTTTTCATTTATGGTCTAATAGAAAGTTATGCAATTAATCACAGTTGAAGACATATGGGTAGAGATGTAATTATCTGTGATATTTTGTTACACAACAAAACCCTTTCAAAGCCTTAACTTTTCATCAGATGCAGTCCTTTTGATCTGTACCACTACAGTAAGTGGAATTTCTATTTATGGGCAGTATATAAAATTGAATGTTTGATTGCAGCACTGACAAAGTAATCCAATATAATTTTGAACAAACTAAATGTTTTATTCATTGCATATGAAAACCAGTTGCAGGCTGGGTCTTTATAGTTTTGTGAAGTAGTGCTGTGGGTGTACAAGTTTATTTTAACCAATTTCACATAACGTAAAATATTCTTGTCTTATAGTAACAGGGAGCTATATAAAATTGATCAGTTGCACATGTATATGTATATATATATTTTTTTCAAATTATTCATCCATTATATCCAAGCTTGGATATAACATTTCATTTTCAGTGTGGGCCTGCTTTTTTCTAGTTTTATAACTGGTAGGGACTAAAACACAGTGAGGTTATTAATAACATATATAAGATCTTACTGATTCAGTGGCTATGGGTGAATCAGGTTTTATCTCTTAGTTCACAGTTTATCACAATATCACACAACTTTCCATATTTTGATGAAGCTGGGTCTCACATCCCAGTTCCTTATGTATTAAGTATCTGGTCAGTGTTTGTGGATTATCCAGTGATGCAGATGGAGGCCATTTGTCAGGTGTGTTAATAAAACGTACTGACGGAAACAATCCCTCTACAGTAGATATGGCAGTAATGTTTATACTACACTTAATCTACTAAAGAAATAATAATTTGGGCACTCTTTTTTCATTGTTATTTAAACTTGTATTAGTGCTCTAATGCTCATTAGATAGACCAGGGATGATTTTTAGGTTTCATCCAAATAATAGCACTATTTATGTCTGTAACATGTTCTCTTGTCATTACGTTTTCCTTAACAGGACACCATTGTAAATGAGCTCTGCTCAATGTTTTTATCCTGAATAAAATTGAATTTAGTTGAATAGAGGAGGCTAGTGTCAGTGTGGCCCAGTTGGTAGTACATCTGCCATCAGGCCAGAAGGTTGTGGGTTCTAGTTACATACAGAATTTGGGCTCATACCATAAATACTGACAACTGAGTGCAGTATTAGAGGGTCTTGTACTGCTGGGGTGTGCTCATCCATTGAAGGAGGCATTAAAACTGAAGTAACTTCTGCCCATCTCTGGTGCTGTCAGGGTGGGTGTTGTAGTGGAAATGAAAGAACCAAGGCACACTTTGTAAGAGTAGCAGGATTTTATTAAAAGAAAAACAAACCAATCAGCTATGATCAAAAACGTATACAAGTCTATTCAGAGGAAGCAATATAATTTGTCAGAAAATTAGTTTAGTTTTAGTTTTATTTCACATAAAACCCTTTAGGCAGAGCCTATTTGTTTTTAAACTTATTCTTTGTGCTCCTCCTGTCCTTGTTGGCCTTGTTCATGCTGGTCCTTCCAGCCGCATCACCTAGACTTCTCCCAGGTCTTACCTCTCTCCCAGAGTCCCCCACTGTGCACTTCAATGATGGGAGTGTGGGGGAGAAATCTCTTCCCACCAGGACTTCAATTTCATAGTCTGGGGATGCCTGAGATATTGGGTGTGGGGCTGCAGAGGCCAGTGGTCATCCAGCATGACCAAGAGCATTTTCCATTTTCCTCCTCTTTGTGGATGTGCCATGTGCTAACATCAAGGCGTGCATGTTGGCATCTGCCATGTCCACTCAACCTCCTTGAGCTCATATTGTTTTCCCCTGCTTCCATCAGGGGCCAGTCCAGTGCTTAACTCATCCCAGCCCTCCCCATGGAGAGGCAGTCATCAGGATGCTTGATCCTCCTCCCCTGGCCAGCCCTTTGACTTCGAGGTTGCTTCCAATCCCAGGTCGCCGGTGCCTGAGCGGCAATGCTACTGCTGCACCAGAGCCAGCTCAGAGCCTATTTTATAAGGGTTTGAGTCAGGTACAACAAAGACTACAATTACAGAGTAAGTTCCAAGTGTACAATGCAGTAAACTACAATTATACACCTTTAGACACAGGAACAACAGTGCTTTACAATTGGTGCTAGTGCAGTAGCTAACAGTACATGAGTATCATGTTGACATTACATGCTGAGTATAGTGCAGAGTACATGTATACATTGCGGATAATATTGGTTGTCAGTGGAAGCAACTGCATGATAGAGGTGGAGTAAGCAAGGAGAACAGTTGAGATTTAAATAGTTCGATAGAGCAATCAGTTTTTAAGGAATCAGATGGGTCATTTAATTTCTCAGCAAAACAAGACTGAGCAAAGAGATTTTCTTCAGAGAAGCATCAGGGTGTATCGCACCACACTGCTGGTACAGTATTTACTATTCACTAAACTGAACATGGATTGGAGATCATGGGATAGCAAGTCTCATAATGCTTGTTTGCCAGTAACAAGGGTGTGGTAGAGCAGCCTCTTGTCAAGGTTTAGGTATTTCAGGCTGCTGTATAGCACACAGGTGTGTGTGTGTCATTTTTTGACCAAACGGAAAGCAGCAGGCTCTATTGAGGCGACCCTGACTCTGGATATCACACTGTCACTTGCAAAGCCATAAACCAAAATTTATAATCAACAATGCTTGCAATGATGCACTGTACATGTAATATCTTAATCCCTGGAAGGAAATTGTTTCTATACGGTAGAGTAGCCCTAGCATAGAGCTGACTGAATTAACAGAATGGTCAGCATCTGCATTGAAGACAATATGCTATCAAGGTTATCCCCAAGATATTTAAAGGTTTGTACTTGTTCAAGGGGTGGGTGTCCCAGTTGTGGAGATAATGGTTAAGACAGGAGAGGTGTGTGTCTTCTTATGGGCTCAAAAGTTAGCATTTAGATTTATTTTGTGTGTGTGGGTCATCACGAGCAGCTTAGGGGAACCATTTCTGTATTGGCAGTAAAGTCAGACTGAAGCCTCAGCCTCAGTTTTCCAGGCACTTGTCACTGGAGAAGAAGACAGTGTCATCTGTATAAAGTAATGTATTGGTTGATCTGCAGACAGCTGGTATATTATTTATAAATAGATTGAAGAGAAGGGACGCTAGAATTGACCCTGGAAACACCCCCAGTGAGTAACCTATCCTGCAGAGTACATTGCAACATTTTACTGCTTGATTCTACCAGCCAGGTAGCCTTTGAACCAGGAGACTGAGGGCCCAATTATCAAAACCAAGGGACTTGAGTGATAAGAGTTTGGTCATAGTGGTGATTTGTGTCACAACTTACATAAAACCTAATTCTGTAAAGCAGCCTGCATCAAATCTAATGCAGCTGCTCCAAACATCCTGCACCAAGGTCGACAAGCAACCAAGGTATGCCAGATCACAGAGGCATGCACCAGGGTGGCAAACACTTCCTTTTTGGGATTCTTCAAGCCTTGTCATGGCACAGTAGGACACCACTTAGATCAGCTAGAGCTGGTCTAAGTGCCTGTGCCAGAGAGACAGGATCTCTAAATGTGCTCCCTGCTGCAGAGGGACATGGGAGGTGTCATGGGGAGTTACAGCTGGTCAGCAGCAGTAGTGATGGCACCTAACAGGGTGCATGTGCATTGTACAGGATGTATACTATGCCTCCTCTAATGCACAGCACCATATAGTCATTTGCCCTGGTGGTCTAGCGGTCCCCAATTCCTGACATTCAGTGCCACACCCACTCCCCATCCTAAACCCAGAAATGGCAACTGGTACAGCCCTCCTCTCACTACCACAGTCGTCCATCAACTGAAATGTCATTGAGCACGTGATTGCATAGTACGTGTTCCATGGTTGTAGTTCAGTCAGTGGCTGACCATGGTGATGAGAGTAGGGCTATGCCAGTCACTGGATTAGGGTTTGGGATGGGGAGCATGGTGGTGAGGCACTGCCAGCCAAGGTGGGGGTCACTAGACCACTAGGGAATGTGACACATTTGGGGAAGATCAGGGACTGGGGCCACTTGACTACCGGGATGATCACTAACTAGTTCTCTGGGATGTCAGGGTACATATCTACTTATATCTGGGGACAACAGAGATGGGGGTGCTAGACCACTAGGGCACATGACTGTACTGTTCTCTGCATTATAGAAGGCATACTATACAGACCATACAATGCACATGCACCCCACCAGGTACCATCAATCGCACAGCTAGAGAGCTGTCTCCCAACCCTCCCAATGGCACCTCCTATGTCCATTCACCACCTGGCCCCTTCCAGTCCAGTTTTCCCTCCCCAACAATCCTGGCCCGCTATTGGTGCACAGGGGGCATGGATCCTGTGGCACTTCACACAGGTGTGCACCTGTTTGGTGCAGTGGGCAACTTTGGCAAACCAGAATTTGGCACCAGGACCCTATTTTTTGTAGAATTGGGTGCAGGACCCTGGTGCACCTGGGTTTTGCCACAGCCCTAGATCACCACAATTTGCAGCTATCTAAGGGCTCTTTAAAAATAAGGCCCCAAGTCTTCAGAAAGGGCCAGATTAAACAGTTTTTGGCAGAGGAGGGCAGGGATCACAAGGTTGAAGGCCTTAGTAAGGTCTATGTATATGGACCAAACTTTTGTCCTGGGCACAATGTATTGAGCTGGTGAACTCAAGGAGCTCGATTTTCAAAGCCTAGAGAATGACACAAAGTGCATGTGTCAAACATAAATGATGCAAGTGGCACCTTGCGACAAAAGATGTGGCAATTCAATTTTCAAGCACGGTTTGCATTGATTAGGGAAACCGTTGTGCCAGCTATTGTATAAAACGGATACACAGGTTGCAAGGGGCTTGTGCCAGGGTGGGGCTACCATCCCTTTTTTCCAATTTTGTAAGCCCCACCATGGATGCAGCAAAGAAAAAATAATTTTGAATCTCCTAAATATCCAATCAATGTTGTGTGGCACTAATTTAAAGCTGGACAATTGTCTTAACCATTTAGTGTCAAGGCTTGCAATGGTGTTTGTCTGGAATAGGTTGATTGTTTCAAATACTTAGGTGTACACTTGGATTCCACGCTTATCTTTGACATGCACATTCAAAAATACTAATCTTGTTCACAAGGCTTAATTCTTTATTTAGAATTTGGAAATTCTTAACACTCAAAACTAGAATTAAAGGGGAATCTGGTGGCATGAGTAATCCTAGTTGCACTCACCTTTCCATAGTTCCTATGTCCATTAGTGGGATCGCAATGAAAATGTCTTGATTTCATTTGTTGTTCATTTTATTTTTCATTTATGTTCACACACACTGCACTTACAAATCTGAGTTGCTCGAGTGGGGTCTGCAGACCGGAAGTAATGCGGACCTGTATGTAATGAGTCAGCGATTTCAATGCCTATCAGGTGCAGGAGCAGAAGTTTTCAATGTATTGAGAGGATCACACCTGGCTATAACTGCGTGTCATTCTATCATTTTTTGTTTTGTTTTCGTGTGTTGCTGCTGGTAGAGAGCCCCTGATTACTGATATTGCTTGTATTTAGAAGTACATCTGGGGATACTGCTTTTTTTACTGTTTACTTAGCCTTTCCAGTCCGTGGTGCTGCAGGCTGTGTGAAGTGTGAATTTTGACAGCTGCAGCAGGATCGTGATATGGATTGATTTTTATGCATGATGCACTATAGTGGGAAAATTATTCTGTGGATGTCAAACTCAAAGACTCTGCCATGAAAATTGCAGAGCTGAGGGCATAGCGCTGTCTAAAAGATTAGTTCTTAGTGCTCTCCTCCTCACGTTGCTACTGTAGCTGTTTGCAATGTGCTGTGTGACCAACAAAGATGATCAAGCTGTGTAACTGTTATATATTAGGATCCTAAATTCGTAGATAGCCCATTGAAATTAGTGTGATTGCAAAGCTTTTGCAGATCAGATGTCATAGTGTTGTGAAAATCCTGGTGTTCAGTGCTAGCGTTGCTCAGATAGTATCCTAGAAATTAGGATACCAACAGATACCTCCCAGTTGGCCAGATAGTTGCTGTGGTAGGATGGTAGTGCTATCTGACCAAGGATCCTACCCTCTAGGATCGACAGCATAGATCCTACAAATGCTGTGGATTCTGTGGATCCAGCAACAGATCCAGCTCAGATCCTATCTGATCTAGGATCCCTGGATCTGACCTAGGATCTATCACTGTCTGACCCCGGATCCTAACTATCTGACCTAGGAATCCTGGATCTGACCTAGGATCCCTGGATCCCAATTAGGATCCATTGCTACCTGACCCTGGATCATACATCTGTCTTTGCTACGATTTCTAGTAGGATCTTAGGTAGGATACCAGTACTATCTGACAGATAGTGGTAGGATCACAAAGCACTATCCGAGCAACACTAGTCAGTGCTGACCTGCTTGTTATGCTGTTAAGTGTCCGTACTGTGAAGTTTGACAGGTGAAGCTGGACCAAGGTTTAGAACTGTTATATACTGGGAGCCTAATTTCTGGATAGACCATTGTAAGGAGTCTGCCATGAAACATTAGCAGAGCAAATGGCATAGTGCTGCATACAATCCTTGTGGTTGAGTGCTGTCCTCCTTCTTATGCTGCATGCTGTCTGTACTGTCATGCTTGACAGGCAAAGCTGGATCAAGCGGTGTAATTGTTATGCCCTATAAAAGGAGAGATTTTGGCCATGTCATATCATTAGTGCAGTGCTGTGTTTCCTAGTATATTGTTTCTACGAGTCTGCAGAGTGTTGACTATGGAAGTATCCTGTAGCGGTGTGTCTGATCAACTTATTTAGCACTTTTCTGGGTTGATCCTTGGTGTTGTTGGACACGTCACCTATCCATTAGCTTTTAGTTTCATATAAACATAGAAACTGTCGGCAGATCAGGACTGCCAGCCCCATCCAGTCTGCCTGTAAGCCTTACACTTGTTTCTTGCCTCTGACCCTATCTGGTCAATGGCTTTTTCCATACCTTCCTCCCTCTAAGATTCCCTTCTTCCTGCCCCATGCATGTCACTGTGCTTGCACCCACCACTTCCCATGGCAGTCCATTTCACTTGTATATCACCCTCTCTGTGAAGAAAAGCTTCTTCTCATTTCCTCAACCTACCACCTTTCAACTTCAGATCATGCCCACTCATTCTTATACTCCTATATTAGAAGATGTTTCCCCTGCAGCTTGTTTATTTAATGTTTCTATCACGTCCCCTGATCCGCCTTTCCTCTAGAGAGTACATATTGAGGCACCTAATCTTTCCTCATATACTCATATACTTTCTAATGCAATCCCTGTTCTATCTTAGTAAGTCTTCTCTAGACCTCCTCCACCCTATCAATGTTCTTATGAAGGTGTGTTCCCCAGTACTGCACACAGTACTCTAGGTGAGGCCTCACCAGCATTTTACACACTGGCATGACTACCTCCCACCTTTTGCAAGTGATATAGAAACATAGACTTTGATGGCAGATAAGGACCGCTTGGCCCATCTAGTCTGCCCATTTCAGTACCTTGAGGATAAGCTGCAGATCCTATTTAACCAACAGCCTACTTCTTCCACACAAAATTGCCTTATGTCTGTCCCATGCATTCTTGAATTCTCCACAGTTTTAGACCCCACAACCTCCTCAGGAAGGCTGTTCCATGCGCCACCACCCTCTCTGTGAAAAAATGCTTCTTCACACTGCCCTGGAGCCGTCCCCTCTACTATCTTCAAATTGTGTCCCTTGTTCTTGCACATCTCTTTTCTGAAAGATACTGCCCTCTTGGACTTTGTTGATTCCACTGAGGTACTTAAACATTTCTACCATGTCCCCCCTCTCCCTCCTTTCCTCAAGGGTATACATATTAAAGCTTCTTTAGTCCCTCCTCATGTGTCTTCTCTTGCAGACCTGCACCATTTTAGTTGCCCTCCTCTGAACTGCCTCCATCCTGTCTATGTCCTTGTGGAGATGGGATCTCCAGAACTAGATGCAGTACTCAGATGGGGTCTCACCAACTGTCTGTACAGGGGATAACAATTTCCTGTTTTCTGCTGGTGATGTCTCTCCTATATATCCCAGTATCCCGCAGCCCTCCCTACTGCCTTCTCACATTGCTTGCCAACCTTAAGGTCATCTGATATAATTACCCCCAGGTCCCTTTCCATTTTTGTTGTTGTTACTACGCCCCATTGTGTAAACTTCCCTGGGTTTTGTTTCCAGGTGCATTATTTTGCACTTCTTTGCATTGAATCAAGCTGCTATACTTCTGACCATTCCTCCAACCTTGCCATGTCCCTTCTCATCCTTTTCATGCCTCCTTGTGTATCAACTCTGTTGCAGATCTTTGTGTCATCTGCAAAGAGGCATACTTTTCCTTCCAGTCCCTCTGCAATGTCACTTATAAAGACATTAAAAGGACTGGACCCAGTACTGAACCATGCAGTACCCTGTTTCTTCAGAGTGGACTCCATTTACAATTACCTTCTGTGTCCTGTTGTCCAGCCAATGTTTTACCCAGGCTACCACCCTGGAACCCACTCCCAGGCTGGTTAATTTGACTATTAATCTTTTGTGTGGGACTATGTCAAATGCCTTGCTAAAGTCTAGGTAGGCCATGTCCACAGCCTCCCTGGTCTACTACTTTGGTCACCCAGTTAAAGAAATAAATTAGATTTGTCTGACATGACCTCCCTGCTGTGAACCCATGCTGCCTTGGGTCCATGTGCCCCACTGGCCTCTAGGTACTCAACAATTCTTTCCTTCAGAATTGATTCCATCACTTTCCCTACCACAGAGGTCAAACTGACAGGTCTATAGTTTCCTGCTCTGTCTTGGTCCCACTTTTGTGAAGGGGAATCACATCTGCCTTCCCCAGTCCTTAGGTACCACATCATCCTCCCATGATTTGTTAAAAGGGTAGTCAGTGGTGTCACTAGTTCTCTGCTAATTATTTTAGAATTCTGGGGTGATTTCCATCTAGCCCCATTGCTTTGTCCACCTTCAGCTTTAGGAGTTCTTTCAGAACCCTTTCTTCTGTGAAAGAACTGGGATCGACCCCGTATCCAGAGTGCTTCTGTTAACTGGATAAGGCACCTCCCCACCTCCTCTTTTGTGAATACTGAACAGAAGTATTCATTCAGTATCCCTGCTTTTCACTGTCCCTCTCTCCCACCCACCGTCCATTCTATTCAGCCTTACTATCCCTCCCTTTGTCTTTCTACACTCCTGATATACCTGTAAAGATGTTATCCCCTTCTTAACTGGAGTTGGCTATCTTTTCCTCAGTTTGGGCCTTTGCTATTCTGACTATCCTCCTGCTTCCTTCTGCAGTAACTGGTACAGTTCTCTGTCCTGCTACTTCTGTGTTTCCTTAAACTTCCTAAATGCTATATTTTTCTCCCTAACCTTCACCCCCACCTCTTTTGGAACCATAGTGGCTTTTCTTTTGTTTTGATTTATTTGCTTCACTCAAAGGCTTGTTGCCTCTGTGATGGCAGCTTTGATATTTCCATTGTTGCTCTACCCTTCTTCTAGGTGTCAGCGTGGCTCAGTTGGTAACACATCCACCTCTGGACCAGAAGGTCATAGGTTCTTGTCCCACACGGGATTGGACTTGCACCTAAAAATTGCTGGCATCTGAGTGCAGTATTGGGGGTGCTGTACTGCTGGGGTGTGCCGTCCTTGGATGAGATGTTAAACTGAGGTCCCTTCTGCCCAACCTGGTGTTATCCTGGTGGGTGTCCAGGTAATTAAAGAACCCAGGGCACTCTTCCGTAAAGAGTAGAGAACATTCCCGGTATCCTGGCCAACATTCCCTTTCCCATAATCTGGTTCATGCAATTATTCAGGCTGTGTGTGGGTGATGATGTGCGATATGGCCGCCACCACACATTCAGTCACTTCACTACCAGTCTAGCATTGCTTGTAAAGCGCTTTGGATGTATGAAAAGCGCTATATAAATGCTGATTCTTCTTCTTCTTCTTCTTCTAGCCTGTTTGCTAGTGCTTTTCTAAGGCACTCTCACATCTTGCCAAAGTCAGCCCTCCTGAAGTCCAGAACCCTCACTTTTGTATGGCTTGACTCTGTAGCTGAGTTTATTGTGAACCACACTGTTTGGTGGTCACTTGTTCCCAAATGGCTACCCACTTCTGGATCACCTTCATGAGTAGGTTCCAAAACTAGCTGTCTGAGGCATGCCACCTGAAGGGCATCGAGAATGGCCCTGTTTTGGATGTGGCTGCAGCAAAGGTGCTCCAGTTAAAATCTGGAATATTAAGGTCCCCATCAACAGTATCTCCCTTTCTCTGCCATCCTAAGTATGCATTCTATCATATCCTTGTCCATTCCTCCCCTGACATGGGGGTCTGTATACAACCTCATGCGGAATATGATGCCATTTCCAGTCTCTAAGGTGACCCACAGTGCTTCCTTTCCTCCCTGTTTACTCTTTTGTTCAGTTGCTTTTATCCCTTCCCTTACACAAAGAGCTACTCCACCCCTCTGCTCCCCTCACTGTCTCTCCTGTAGGTTGTGTACCCTGGTATGTTAACATCTCAGTCATGGTTCTCTATGTACTATGTTTTGTGTGACTGCTACGATATCCAGGCATCCTCTTCCATCAAGTCCACCAGTTCAGGAGTTTGTTGCCCAGACTATGGGCGTTGGTACTCATTACCTTCCATTTCTTGATAGCCTTACCCCTTTTGCCCTATCCTGTCCTTATTGCATTTCTCACGTTCTCCATTTTACCCTGCACTTCTCCTCATCGACATCTCTGTGTTGCTGTCTACTTCACTTAGTACCATGATTTTTTTTTGGGGGCTAGGATTTCCTGCTCCTCTCCAGTGCCTCCCTTGACTAGTTCAAATGCTTACCAATGAAGCATTTAAACCTATCACCTAGGATCCTGATTCCCTTCTGGACAGATGCAGACCATCACGCCAGTATAGGCCGCATCCTCCAGGTGGACCCCAGTCCCCAGTGGCGCCAAATCCTGAGCTCTGCTCCAGTTTTTCAACCACTGATTGAATCCCATGGTGTGGAGCACCCTAGCCTCACCCTTGCCATAGACAGGCAGCACCTCAGAGAAGGTTACCATGCATGCTATTTGTTTAAGTCCCTCCCCATCTCCACAAATGCGTTTTGCACTGCTCTGATCCCTTTCTAGCCAGGTCATTTGTCCCTAGGTGGACAATGACATCCAGCTCCCTCCCTGTGCAGTTGCTCCTGTGATCCTGAGGATTTGCTCCTGTCCCTCCAAGCCATGGTGCCAGGCAGGCTGCCCGCCATCTCTCCCTTCCTCCCCCAGTTCTACCTTCCTAACAATGGAGTCCCCCACCAGGAGTTATTTCCTTCCTTTTGGGTCCCATGCCACCCTCCTGTGGGTCTCTTTTGTGGAGGTTCTCAGCATCCTCCTTGGTCTCCGCTGTGGTTGCCTCCATAGAGAACCACACTTTTCCAGAATGGCATGGAAATTGTGGAGAGGTACAACTGGAGGGATGTGCCTCTGTTCCACCACCCTCACCCTCCCTGAACCACTGTGGTCCAACCGCTCCTCTTTCTTGGCAACCTCTGAGGCAATGGCAATGACCCTGGTGGTCCCAGTGGGAAAGGAGGTCCCAAATCCTGGCCAACTCAGCCTGGAGATGAGCAACCTCCTCCCTCAGCCCAGACAGGTGCATGCAGATGGGACAACACCACATCCTCCAGTACATCTCCAGGAAGACTGCTGCTCCACAGCCACTGCACTGCACTGCACCACTCCCATTATGTCTTATTTCTGGCCCCCCTACTGTTGTTTGGAATACTTACTCTTTCTTCTGTTTCTTTTATTTCTTTTTTCCCTTCCCTACTTACTTACTTACTACCTCTGTGCCCTTTTAGCTCCTGATCGTCCTGTTCTAAGACAAGAAGTTCCTATATTTCTCAGTAGTCTCCTTACTTGCTCAGAGTTAGACCTCCAGCAGCTGGGCGGTGGGAGGTGGAAGCTACTCTTGCCCTTCTAGGATGATGAGTCTTTGGTGGCTCTGTGATCATTCACTTCCTTCTCCCAAACAGGAAGTTCCTGTTGTCAGTCAAATCCTGTGCCTATAAAAGTACCTCTGCCTATGCACCCCAGCATGCCACTGGTACTCCCAGCCACCTTTTACTCTGCTTTGACACCTTTATGTTTTCACAGATAATAACCCTTATGTCCTTTTCCTACTTGATGATAGTCAGCAGCTCCCCTTCCATACTGTAGCTCACCCCATGGTTCCTTTTCCTGATGTATTACTTTGCACTTCTTTGAATTGAACCTCAGCTGCCAGACCGTGGACCATTCTTAAAGCTTCTCTAGGTCCCTTCTCATTGTCTCAACCCTGTCTAGAGTATCCACCCTTTTGAAGATCTTGATGTCATCTGCAAAAAAAAACAGACACACCTTTCCTTCCAACACCACTGCAATGTAACTTATGAAGACATTAAACAGGACTGGCCCAAGGTCTTATCCCTGAGGTAACCCATTTGTCACTCTCCTAGGATTGTATCCATTTACCACCACCCTCTCTACTTCCTCGCTGTTAGCCAGTTCCTAACCCTAGCCACCACCTGTGCCCCATATCCACACTACCCATCTTGTTAACCAGCCTTTCATGTGGTATGGTATTGAAGGCCTTTCTGAAATTGTAGTAGGTGATGTCAACCAGCCCCCGATTTACTTCCTTCATCACTCAGTCAAAACAATCTATTAGATTCATCTGACATGAGCTACCTGCTGTGAATCCATGTTTCCTCAGATCTTGGGCACCGATGGATTCCAACTATGTCACTGCTCTCTCTTTAAGTAGTGCCTCCATGATGTTACCCACCATTGATGTGAGGCTGATAGGTTTCCTGCATCCTCCTAGTACCACTCATGTGCCCTCTTCCTGTCCTCACGAAACCACTCCTGTGTTGAGTTACTTAGTGAACAAGGCTGCCAGAGGCTCTTTTGCTCCTTTTTCAGCTGTCTTAAAATCGTTGGGTGTATCACATCCAGCCTCATTGCTTTGTTCACCTTCAGTTTTGTGAGCTCCTCCAGGGCCCAGTCTCTTCCACTGTAAATGGACTTGGGCTTATTCCCCCCTTGTGTCTGTTACCCATCTGTGGTCCATGATCCTCCCCTCCTTAGTGAATACTGAGCAGAAGTACTTGTTCAATATCTCCACCTTCTCCAGCTCTCCTTTTATACATTCCCCTGTATCCCCCTGAGCCTAATTATCCTCCACTCATGTTTCTTCTTTTGCTGATGTTCATAAAGAGTCTTTTCTCCTTTTTAACCATCTGCTGTAGTCTTTATTCGGTCTGTGCCTTATCTTCTTACAGTCTTTCCTGCTTCCTTCAGATTTTTAAGTACACCTCCTGTCCTCCTCCTCAGAGTCAACTTACATGTCCAAAAATCACTCATTTGGCCCTTACCTTGTCCACCTCGTCCCTTGATAACCATGTTGGTTTCTTCCTTCTCTTTCCTTTGTTTACCACCTTGACACATTGGTTTGTCACCTCCCCTATGGCTGTCTTCAGGTGCTCACACTGCTCCTTGACTGTCCTCCCCCACCCCCATTCTATCCAGGGCCTGTTTGATACACCTCCCATGTTCTCAAAATCCTCCCTCCGAAAATCTAAGACCTCCACCCTTGTGTGACTAGCTTGTGTCTCCATTTCCACGCTAAATCAAACTATGTGGTGGTCACTGGATCCAGTTCACCTTCTACTTGGACGCCCATGACTCTGTCCTCATTGGTCAGTACATGGTCCATAATTGCACCTTCTCTGGTGGGCTCAATCACTTGCTGACTGTATGAATCCAGGATGTCCACACTCCTGGTTGAAGCAGTTGCAGGATGGTCCTATCCACATCTGGTATATTGAAATCATCCAGCAGCAATACCTCACACTATGATGTAATCTCATGGATTCAATCCCAAGATCCCTATCCCCTCCTTCCACTGCCAAGGAGGTCTGTAGACCACCCCTATGCAGATCGCTGTGCCATTACAAGTGTCAAAGCTAACCCTCAGGGCCTCAGTCTCCCCGTCTCCCTGCACCTCTGTTGACTTTATGCCTACCCATAAATACAAGGCCACCGCTCTGCCCTTTTAAGCCCCCTAGCCCTCCTGAAAAGAGCATAACCCTGAATATTTGCATCCCTATCATGATTTGTGGATACCAGGTCTCATTTATTGCTGTCATGTCCTGGTCTTCCCCTACTAATAAGGACTCAGGTCTGGGATTTTGTCCCCCAAGCTGCAGGCATTTGTAATTATGCCCTTCCATTTTGTTGCTGCCTGTTCTCCCTCCCATCCTGTGCTTGCCCTCCTCCCCTTTCCCACAACTCCCTTATCCTTCTGATGCTGCCTTCCTATCCCTGCCTTTCCCTTTATATCTGGTACTGGTGTCCCTGAGTGGAACACACCTTCATGCTCTTCCCTGCTGGCTACTTTACTATGTGTGGTGGGCTACTTGAGTCTCACTGTTCTCATTGACCAACCCCTTGGCTAGTTTAAATGCTCTTCCAGCATGCATTTAAACCCTTAGCTAAGAACTGCTGTTCCCCTCTCAGAAGGATGCAGTCTGTCCCTTTGAACAGGGCTGCATTTTTCCAAGTGAGTACCCAGTCCCCAATAAAGTCATATACCTTCTCTGCACCAGCCTTCAACCACTTGTTGAATCTACTGATATGGAGATTCCTGTCCTTTCACATACTGTGGACTGGCAGCACCTCCAAAACAGTCACAGAGCTTGCTACCTGCTCCAGGCACCCTCCCAACTCCCTGAAATTGTGCTGCACCTGCTCTATGTTTACCCTGTTCTTGTATAGATCATTCATACCCAGGTGGATAATGACCACCGGCCTCCTCTCTTGCCACTGCTTTGGTGTTTTCTAAAGATCTGTCCCCCACCCTCCTAGCGGTGCCTCCTGGAAGCACTTTACCTCCCACTCCTCTCATCTATGTTTTCCACACAACTATCCCCTGACCACTGAGTCCCTCAGTAGGAGTAACTTCTTTCTCCTTTGGGGTTCCTACCTCCCACCATTTGGTCTCCCTGTTGGAGCTTATTTCCTAATACATTGGTTAAACTTCTGCTCTTTGACATCACTGTGACACTTTCACTGCTGCTGTTTGTTAGTGTGTGGGTGATGCACAATCTAGAATGGTACTGTACAGTAGTTTTTCAAATTATTACAGCTGATGTGTTGCACTGCTCCTTAGTCAACAGTACTGTTTCCTACTTTGTGCTGTACATAAATAACATTTATTGCTGTTCTGCATTTCACTTCCACAGCTCATACTGATGGTGGCAGCTATTCAGCAGTAGCGATTGTCAATCTAATGTACAGTCCCTAGAAACTGTATTGCCTTCACAGTGATAAATTTTGGTGTTTCTCTTATACTCACTGTTACTGTCTGTGGTGCTGACTGACTCAACATCTGTTTGTCAACTCATAGTTCCAGCATCAGAACACCATCTCATTGTGTTGCTGCAAATTGTGGGAATACCCATAACATGGGTTTCTCCTTGTTTACCTTCCAAAGGACCCACACTATGTGAAACTGTCAAACAGGTTAAGACAAAGTTTGTGATTGGGTAGGTCCAAGTGAGTTCAGTGTGCTGTGTTCTGTGCATTTCACTGAGGATTACTATGACCCATCTATACTGCTATGGTGCAAGATGAAGTTTGTGAAATGCTTGCACTTGTTGCCTACTGCTGTTCCAACTACTCATTTTCATCTCCGTCACTGAATGCTGTTTCATCATCTGATCAATCACAGATATCAGGAAGCATCATGCAGTGTCTGCAATAGTGGTGAAGGTACTGCACTGCTTGAACCCAGTGTGAAAAGAAAAAAACTGGTGGCACATTCAGAAAGTGAGAAGTGGCAAAAGTAAATGTTGTCATAGTATGACAATGTTCACTGTCTGTAAGTGTGTGGTTTATAAGTGTCAATCCTGTGTCCCCATACAGTAAGCTGTGCATTATTGGTCATGTCTGATTGTTCCTGTTCCCTTTCCTGCTAGTAAGTGCGGTAAACACCAACAAAGAGGTGTCGATAGGGAGAAGAACAGGGGTAAATGGGGAAAGTGACAAAGGCAAGAAGGACAGGGATGGGGCAAAGGAGTAAGGCCATCAGGAAATGGAGGGTAATGAGTACCAATGCCCGTAGTCTGGACAACAAGCTCCCTGAGCTGGTGGCCTTGATGGAAGAGGGATGCCTGGATATCGTAGCAGTCACAGAAACATTGTACACAGAGAACCATGACTGGGATGTTAACATATCAGGGTACATAACCTACAGGAGAGACAGACAGGGAGAAGAGGGGAGGAGTAGCTCTCTATGTAAAAGGAAGGGATAAAGCAACTGAGCAAAAGAGTAAACAGGGAGGAGAGGGCTCTGTGGGTCACTTTGGAGACTGGAAAGGGCACCACAATCCGCACAGGGATTGTGTACAGGCCCCCATGTCAGAGAAGGGAATGGACAAAGATATGATAGAAGGCATTCTTAGGATGGCAGAGAAAGGGAGATACTGTTGATGGGAGACCTGTATATGCCAGATGTTAACTGGAGCACATTTGCTGCAGCCACATCCAAAACAGGGCCATTCTTGATGCCCTACAGGTGGCAGGCCTCATACAGCTAGTTTCGTAACCCACTCGTGAGGGAGCAATCTTAGACCTCATACTCTCAAATGGGGGCAGTGAGAGGATCTCAGATCTAGAAGTGGGTTGCCATCTGGGAACAAGTTACCATCAAACAGTGTGGTTCACGTTAAACTCAGCTACAGGGTCAAGCCATACAAAAGTGAGGGTACTGGACTTCAGGAGGGCTGACTTTGGCAAGATGGGAGAGTGCCTCAGAAAAGCACTAGCAAGCAAGCTAGAAGGAGGGTGGAGCAACAATGGGGAACCATCAAAACTGCCATCACATAGGCAACAAGTCTTTGTGTGAAGCAAATAAACAAATCAAAACAAAGAAAAAGCCACTATGGTTCTCAAAGAGGTGGCTGGGAAAGTCAGGGAGAAAAGATAGCATTCGGAAGTATAAGGAAACACAGAAGGAGCAGGACAGACAGCTGTACCAGTTAAGGCAGAAGGAAGCAGGGAGGAAGTCAGAATAGCAAAGGCAAAACTGAGGAAAAGATAGCCAACTCGGTTAAGAAAGGATAAAACCTTTTATAGGTACATCAGCGAGCATAGAAAGACAAAGGAGGGATAATGAGGCTAAATAGAATGAATGGCAGGTGGGCAGAGGGGACAGTGAAAAAGCAGGGATACTGAATGAATATTTCTGCTCAGTATTCACAAAGAGGAGAAGTGCCTAATCCAATTAACAGAAGCACTCTTGACAGAAGTCGATCAGTCCTTTCACAAAGAAAGGGTTCTGCAAGAACTCCTAAAACTGAAGGTGGACAAAGCAATGGGGCCTGATGGAATTCACCCCAGAATTCTAAAAGAATTAAGGGGAACTAGTGAAACCACTGGCTACTCTTTTTAATAAATCATGGGAGGATGGTGTGCTACCGAGGACTGGAGGAAGGCGGATGTGATTCCTTTTCACAACAGTGGGACCAAGACAGAGGCAGGAAACTACAGACCTGTCAGTTTGACCTCTGTGGTAGGGAAAGTGATGGAGTCACTTATGAAGGAAAGAATTGTTGAGTACCTAGAGGTCAGTGGGGCTCAGGACCCAAGGAAGCATGGGTTCACAGTGGGAAGGTCATGTCAGACGAATCTAATAGATTTCTTTGACTGGGTGACCAAAGTAGTAGACCAGGGAGGGACTGTGGACATGGCCTACCTAGACTTTAGCAAGGCATTTGACACAGTCCCACACAAAGATTAATAGTCAAATTAACCAGCCTGGGAGTAGGTCCCAGGGTGGTAGCCTAGGGAAAAACATTGGCTGGACAACAGGACACAGAAGGTAATTGTAAATGGAGTCCACTCTGAAGAAAGAGGGGTTACTAGTGGGGTACCCGCAGGGTTCAGTATTGGGTCCAGTCCTTTTTAATGTCTTTATAAGTGACATTGCAGAGGGACTGGAAGGAAAAGTATGCCTCTTTGCAGATGACAAAAGATCTGCAACAGGGTTGATACACAAGGAGGCGTGAAAAGGATGAGAAGGGACTTGGCAGGTTGGAGGAATGGTCAGAAGCATGGCAGCTAGGATTCAGTGCAAAGAAGTGCAAAATAATGCACCTGGGAGACAAGAACCCAGGGAAGAATACACAATGTGGGGGAGGTAGTATAACAACAAAAAAGGAAAGGGACCTGGGGTAATCATATCAGATGACCTTAAGGTTAGCCAGTAATGTGAGAAGGCAGTAGGGAGGGCTGGGGTATACTGGGATGCATAGGAAGGCATCACCAGCAGAAAACATGAAGTTGTTATCCTGCTGTACAGACAGTTGGTGATACCCTTCTGAGTACTGCATCCAGTTCTGGAGACCGCATCTCCGCAAGGACATAGATAGGATAGAGGCAGTCAGAGGAGGGCAACGAAAATGGTGCAGGGTCTGCAAGAGAAGACATACGAGGAGAGACTAAAGGAGCTTAATATGTATACCCTTGAGGAAAGAAGGAGAGGGGAGACATGATAGAAACTTTTAGTACCTCAGTGGAAACAACAAAGTCCAAGAGGGTAGCATCTTTCAGAAAAGAGACTGCAAGAACAAGGGACACAATTTAAAGATAGGAGGGGCGGTTCAGGGTAAATGTGAGGAAGTATTTTTCACAGAGATGGTATTGGATGCATGATACAGCCTTCCTGAGGAGGTTGGGGGTCTAAAACTGTGGGAGAATTCAAGAATGCATGGGACAGACATAAGGCAATTCTTGTTGAAATGAAGAAATAGGCTGTTGATTAACTAGGATCTGCGGCTTATCCTGTAGATAGAGAAATGGGCAGACTAGATGGGCCAGCGTCCTTATCTGCCATCAACGTCTATGTTTCTATGTTTCTATGTCTGCTAACCTCTGTCTACTCCTTCCATTCCTATAGCTGTCCATCTTCTGTCCATCTCTAATACTGTATGCATGAAAGGGCATGTCTATGCACTCCTGTTCACCTTTCCTGCTGCCTGCTAATACCTGTGTGGTCTTTCCTTCACACATCCTTTTCATTTACCAGTAGGATTTTCTACTGTATACTCTTTGTCATGCTTTCCTTTCCCAGGGATCCACTTATTCCTGTAGCACCACCAATCTATACAGGTGAACAGCACAGTTACTGTGTGCTCAGCTGCTGCAGTTTTTGTATTTGGCCATGGTTGTAATTCAGTGCTCATAGACTGATTTGGAATTTTCCTGTAACTGTAGGGACATTTTCTTATGTTTTCCTGTACATTACATTACTTCTTAGGCAAAGCAAAATGGCTCAGTTTTAAATATAAATAATATATGTCCATAGGAACAATTTCCTGTACATGACTCAATTTTCCTGTAACATATAGGAATCACTGTAGATCTTGTAGCTCTGGTAATTACACACACAGGCTGACACAAAGTGAAAGGTGCATGACTCATATCATGGTCTTATCCTCTGGACATGCCATATATGTGTATGTATTGTTAATGCCTTCACGTATAGCTAGCTCTGCTATTCTCAGTCACCAAATACACATGCATTAAGGAACATCTATGTTTCTTGGTTGTTTTATGGGTAATGAACTCTGTAGTACACTGTGGTGTGTGGTAACACATGTATAGATCACCTGGCACCCTGTAACCTGGCATCCCATGCAGTCACATTCATCTTTCTGCAGTCATTTTGGCTGTCTCTGAATCGTGGTGGTTGCCTGCTGGTGCTTTCCCAAAAAGCGTATGTGAAACTCTTTGATACATTTCCTTTGTTCCGTGTGTACATGTGTAAGGTGATGGTGTCATCCTGAACATGCACCAGTCATTTTAACACTGTTCCCATGGAGGAATGGACATACATCGCCTTTCAGTCAATCACTCACACAGTGCTTTCTGTGTCATGTCACCATCTGTTTGGCCTCAATGCTTCCACCTAATGTGGGGATGCATATCTGGCTCTGACTTCTACAGTCAACGTTATATGATTGCCATGACCTTCATCCTTCCTTCCTTGAGAAGGATAGCAGTCATGAAGATAGTGAGAAGTATTTTCATGTTGCTGGCAACAAGGATGGTGATCACAGCCATAAGTGATTACGTGTTATGTGTTTTCATGTGATACGTGGCTGACTGTGCCCGCATTACACCGGGCAGATGGCACAGAACAGTATCATGAGTGATGTTTGGTCTTTTCAATTCATCATGGGTAGCAATTACATGCATGAATGCTGTATTGCTTTTTGTCTAGGTTTCTCTTTGTCAAACTCTGCACATGTACTCCCACCGAACAGCATGGTGATTATGGGGACTAATGCAATTGTCTTGTGGTAAGTGTGACCACAGTGTTGCTGAGCATTATATCATGAAACAATTGTGGAATGTGTTGAATCACAGAGCACAAGGCAGCATGAGGTCAATAGGGCACTGACTTGTCAACACATTGTGACAATTAGCGATGACCTAAACATAAACCTACTTTGATGGAGGTGTGCATGCGTGATTACCTACATTTTATTCAGGCTTTCATGAAGTTACACCAAGCGACCTTCAAAACCATCTGTGCATCCATCCCTTGGGTTGCAAGGTGGTACGCAGGGTAGGACTTATTTTACCATTATGAGACACATCTTGGTAGAGAGCAGTGTTCAGACAGTGACAGGAGATTCAGACCGTCATGGTCACACAAGATTCACTACAGGATTTTATTGTATATAAGGCATTCAGTGATGACATAAGAGGTACCGCCAAGAGGATGCATGGTGTGTGGCTAATGACTGAAACACTGGGAACATGGTTTATCCTGGGTGGGGTGGGGTGCCATGAGGACTGATGAATCTTGCCTTGAGCAGTTCTCTGCACTGTGTGAGCTAAGACCACCCGTGAAATTCAAAATCATACAAATGGGACACAGAAGCACATTGAAGGGGTTGGGGTTGGGTAGAGTGGTGATGATGACCAAAATCTCACTCACACCTAAGTGTAAGTTCAGCACAAACATTGTGTCAAGGCAGAGTGGAGATATGTTCTGCTGCTGCTTTGCACAGATAGTGGTAGCACCACCATAATTAAGTTGGTGTGGATGACACTGCTGAAATCACTGTTGTGATGTCATCTAGAATGCCAGTTTCAGTACCGATACTGCATATCCTTTCTGACATGGACACACTGTTTCCTGGCCATGTCACCTGCAACTCAAAGGTGCAGATTCTGCAGACCAGCTGTATAGTACTTACTGAGCTACAAATATGAACACCCATCAGTACAAGAGGAGTGGGGATGTGACACAGACTGTAGAAATCCTTACTCGTCTATATACCTTACAAGAGAAAACAGTTTGTGACTGAAACATATGCTACAGCACAAGGAATAATGACATCAGTTGACACTGCTGAACACCCAATGATAACGAGGAAAGGTAATTCATCGACACAGGGTGTTGCTCATATTGAAAAGGCAATGTGACAAGGGCTTGTATACCTATAGTGTAAATGGCTAAAAATTCTAAAACGTGTATCATAAAAGTTACAGTCTGATCGGCTGTTACTCTTCCAATACCCTTACATTACCCCTACTACACTATCATGTACATAATGATCACCCTGGCATGTAGATTGTTCCTGTCATCATTCCATCCTCTACCACTGCTGAATGACTGCAATGATGCACTGTAATTTTGAACCAACAGGAGGAATACTTGTATTAAAACTGTCAATTAAATAAAACAAGTATACTGTAAATTCTTTATACCAGTAAGGTAGTGCAAGTACCTACATGAACACTTCATCACCCCAGAGAAAATATGTCCTTTCGGCCTCGAGGCAAGAAGTAACCCCCATGGGGTTACTCATGCCTAATACTGTATTCCCTAAACATGACTTTGACAGGGTTACTGTTCATTGTAGGTGTACACAAGGAATGTGCAGTACAATATAACACATGGTCTGCTGTGTGGTTGTAGCCATGGAAAAGTGGATATGTTAGCCAGGCCCTGCTGTCTGTGTCTGACATCTCTTTTTAGTATTTGGTGTTTTGAGCACACTATCTGCATGTGAACATCATGCACAGCACCACAGTGCTGTTTCATGTAGTAGTGTTTTCAGGCATTGAGCATAAGGCACGTCACTCTGTCTCCGTGATATGTGATGGGAGCATAATCACCCCTCATAATGGAGTGTACAATCAAACTAAGCTGTGATGTTGTATGTAGATAATGAGTATTGGAAGGCTATAGCCTGTATTTCAAGAGCGGTGCAACTGGCCACATCCCCTTGCTACTTAAGGGCTGCTCTTCTCACTCCACACACAAGCATTTTTTCCTTGCCAGCTAGAGACTCTGTCAGTCTGTCTTCTCCTTGGGGCTTGCAGCCCCCAAGTCTTGCTGTGTTTTGGAAAACTACTCTGCTTTGTTTCTGCTGGACTTCTGCATTGTGTGCTTCTGCTTTGGTTAGTATTGCTTGCCTCTGGCTACTGTGCTTCTTTGTGTTGCTTGTTCCTATCCTGTATTTATTTTTCATTTGATTTTTCTTTTGGGGGCTTTTCACTTTCTAGAATCCTGTTGCCTTTGTATTGTGCTACTTCTGAACTTGTGTTATTTGACCCCTTTACTCACCAGATTTCAGCAAAACTTCAAGTGCAACTTCATTTGTAATCTGTGTGTTTCAGGTCAGAAGCTACTTTCCTGCTTCTGCTCTCCTATGCTATCTACCCTTTATTGATTACACCTGGTTCATAGCTTTGCTGCCTAGCTAACAACTGCTCCTTTATTGCTTCACAATAACCTAACAACCTAGTCCATGGAACTCAGTCCTGCTTCCTGAATTTATACTAAGCAAATACTGCTGCTGTTTTCAGTGCATTGCATTTTCCTACAGTTCTATGTTCATTCAGATTACTGCCCTATAAGCTATAGCTAATTGCTGCTGGATGCTGCTCAATTACTTTTGCACCTTGCTTTATTATACTCTGGAGGTCAGCCCAGCTACTGCTGTTGCTGTAAACTAGTTTAAGATCTGCATGTGGGTAATGGTTCTTCTCCTTTGCTTCCTTGTTTTTCCCATGGTGGGGACTGGGAGTTTTGTTGAAGAGCCATGGCCCAATGTGGCCTAATTGCCTTATGTTTGGCTACTGCCTCTGCCACTAAACTCCTCTGAGTCTTTGTCACCATTATTTGGCACTCATTGATGGACTGGTTGGCTAGCCACACATTGCTAAAGCCAGCTTCCCTTGCCCTGAACCTCACTTTAAAACATGTCTGACCTATGTATGGTCTCCATCACTCAGTACTTGTATTGTTTTACATGTTTACCATGCTACTTATTGCTGCCTGTACCATACCTACTGTGTTTCTTTTGCTGCTTCATACCAGATAACCTCTCCAGTGCCTTGTGGGGCCTGCTACATTGTTACATGAGATTAGCTGATCATACCCATCAATTTGGCTCAAGCTTACTCACAGCCAATTGTCTTGCTCTGCACCTTAGTCCTCATCCTGGAGTGTGTGATGCCTGGTGGGGGTTCTTCCTTCCTGGCCCATAGTGGGAATGTCCTCACTTCAGGTGGAGCTTTAGCCATTAGCTCTGAAGGTCAATGCGCAGTGACACCTCTTGATGTCAAATCTCTTTTTTATATTTCTTTTATCCCCTCTGATCCAGGCACTGTCACCCAACTGAGCCACCACGGCAGGCTTGGAAGGACCCCATCTTGCTGTGGTTTACTCCCCAGGTGGGGACAGGGTGGAACTACCCCACACTTAACTCTTGTTGGGGTCCCAGCTCGAGCCATGCAGTGCCAGTCATGAGGCCTTCTTGACCCTCTTGTCAGTGTCATGCCGGACCAATGTTTTCTTTTGTACCTCCCTGTAAATGAGACAACCATAAAATCCAGAAATGAGTGTAAACCTAAATCAATTTTTTGTCCACGTGTCTTTTCCAGCAATTGCTGAATTTGAAAAATGTCTCATGAATGAAAACATTAAGTTGTTTTCTACCGATTCTAGTAAATTTACTAGGAATTTAACATATGAAAACTGCAGTTTTAAAAGAGTTAGAAAACATGCAAGGTGTTGTTATTAAAAAATCAGATAAAGGGGAACATTGTGCTAATGAAAGATGATTTTATATCAAAAATGTACAGAATTGTTTTCTGATGAGCACAATTATGAGAAATTGAGGGGAACCCACTACTAAATTTCAAGCTGAACTATGTGATTTCTGAATTGGGGGTTAAGCTGTGGCTGGCTTACTAAAAAGAGGCAGAATATAGAAAAACTGACTATCCTGTTATTCCTACATTTTATATTCAGCCAAAAGTGCATAAGGATCTAAGGAATCCACATGAGAATGCCAGTTGTCTCTGTGATTGGATCCCTTGCACACAGTTTGAGCACTTTCATTGACAGCTTTCTGCAGCCAAAAATATTAACAGTGGAGTCTAACCTGAGAGATAGTATGGAGCTTTTGAAAAGACTGAAGGTAGAATTTGGGATGTAGATTCGTGCTGGGTTACTTTTGGATGTTAATAGCCTACACACTTCCATATGCCATGAGATAGGCTTAAACACTGTTGATTTTTGCTGCAGAAATGATTAGATAATTTCATCTCACTATCTCAAATGGGCTATTGATTTCACACTAACTCATAACTATTTCTAGATTAACAAAATTTTTTCTCAGATCTGTGGCGCGGCTATGGGGCAACATTTCAGCCCTCTTATGCAAATTTAGTGATGGGCCACTTTGAGAATATGGTCATAATGGACAGGAAAAACGTATTCCTCCCCAGATTGATAGTTGGTACCACTTTATTGATGACATAATAATCATCTGGAGAGGAGATGTTTCTAACATTGATGATTTATTTAATATGAACAGTACTAACCTTGTACTCAAATTTTCCCATGAAATGAGCGATACTAATATTATCTTCCTGAATCTGGAGTTAATTGGAGTAACAGCTGGACCAGTCCATACAAGATGTTTCAGAAAGTTAACTGTAGCTAACACACTTCTGCATGCTTCTAGTTCACACCCCAGAAGACTTGTAGCTTCCATACCATATGGAGAAATGATTAGACTCTGCAGAAACTGCTCCAATGAGGTGGATTTTGTCAATCAGGTCACTAGCCTTAAAAACAGATCTTATCTGGGGCTATAGTGCTAAAATGCTTGATGAGACCTTCATGAAGATTCAGTCTTTAAAAATAGAAGACCTCTTGACCCCAAAACAGAACAGTGGAGCTAACATTGAAAACACCAGTAAAAGGACGTTTAGCAGATGCTAAAACAGTCATTTTATAACTGAATACAACCCTCTTGCAGGAAAAATAAGAGGGTTGGTGCATACATTTTGGCCTTTGCTAATGTTGGATTCAGTACTACAAAAACAGACTAGTCAAAAACCTAGAGTAACATTTTCCAACGGATGAAACCTGGGGATAGAATTACAAGAAGGTCTTTATTGTAACCGAGTGGCAACAGACTGGCACATCTTGGTTTCCAAAACCAAGGGGAGCACATAAATGTGGCAGATGCAATGTATGCCAGTATCTCCAAACAGGATGTAATTTTGTAAAATGAGGTAGTTTACAAAACTGAGAACTTTGTTATGTGTACGATATCTTTGTAGTCTATGTATGCTGGTGCAGTTGCCTGTTATACTATGTAAGCCATATCACTAGATCAGCTGAAGGAAAGGATCCAGGAGCATGTTAGAGCTATTATAAATGGCAATATCTATAATATCCTTGGTGATAATTTTTACGGTACATGGAGGTAAACTGATGGCTTGAAATTCATCATCCTTCAACATGTTAGCATCTCTCTGAGGACAGGGTGGGTGCCCCAGGACTGGAAGGTGACACTATAGTGCCTATCCACAAGGGAGATCAAGGGAGGTGGCAGGGAACTACAGGCCCATCAGCCTGACATTAGTGGTGGGCAAGGTGATGGAGGGCATTGTCAAGAAGAGGCTTGGGGGACCTGGAAAAGTAGGGTGCCTGGACAATAGACAGCATGGATTCGTCCTGGGAAATCATGTCAGACAAACCTTGTGGAGTTCTATGACTGGGTGATGAGTGCCTTGGACCTGGGTAGACGGTGGATGTCCTTTTCTTGACTTCAGCAAGGCGTTTTACTTTATTCCTCATGGAGGCCTGTTGGATAAGTTGGGAGAAATGGGGGTGGGGAACCAGATGATCAGATGGATAGGCAATTGGCTCAGGACTGGGCCCAGAGGGTCATGGTTGGCAGGATAGTCTCATCCCCAAGGAGGATCATTGGTGAAGTCCCACAGGATCGGTCCTGGGCCCCTCCTGTTCAATGCCTATGTCTCTGACATAAGGACAGGTATCAGGAGTGAGATGAGTCTCTTTGTGGATGACTCAAAACTGGGGCTGTGGTGGATGGGGAGGAGGGAGGGTGTCCCTACAGGAGACCTGGAGGCTCTGGAAAGGTGGTCTAGAAGGTGGAAGCTGAGGTTCAATGCATGGAAATGCAAGGTACTTCACCTGGGAGCCAAATCCAGGCCAAGTGTACACCCTGGGAGGAAATGCTACAAGTCTTGATGGCTGAGAGGGACCTGGGGTGGTGATGGAAGTCAAGATGAACAACTCAGAGACTTGTAGGAGGCAGAAGCCAAGGCCAACAGGATGCTGGGATGCATCACTAGAGGGTTCACCTCCAGAAAGAGAAGTGATATCTCTCTGTATAATTGCTTGGTGAGGCCGCTGCTTGAGAACTGCATGCAGTTTTGGAGGTCACATTAAAGAGGGACATTGAACTCCTGGAGAAGGTCCAGAGGAGGGCAACCAAAATAATTTGGGGCTTGGGGACGGAACCTATGGGGAGAGCTCAAAGAGCTAAATATGTACACATTGGAAGAGAGAAGGACCGGGGGCACATGATAGACACCTTCAGGTACATGAAGGGGTAAATAGGGGAGGAGCAGTCAGGGTGCTTCAAAGGAAGGAGCAGGCAACTAGAGTTATGGGTGGAAGCTTCAGGGAGAAAGGAGGAGTGCTACTCACTGAGATGGTGGTGGAGCCATGGAATCGCTGTCCATGGGACTGGTGGAGGCAGAGATGGTGGAGGAGATCAGAGGGGCTGGGACAGGCATAGGGAAGGTTCTGGAAGAAAAATCCAGTGCAACAAGAATATCTGGGACTAGGAAAGGAGAAGCCAGAGAGGGTGAGGGGCCATCAAGGTCGGCTCCCAGGGTGAGGCTGACCAAACAAGCAGACACGAAGACCATTAGCCTATTCTGCTGCCAATTTAGTATGTTAGTATGTTGAGAGACATGCCTGAGGGGATAATAGGGTGAATGTTCTGTCACAAAAGAAACAAATTGGATTTTGCTGCTGGATACAGCAATCCCACTAGGTTTGAATAAAGATATAGACTTTACACCATATCTGTAACTAGTGTTTTCATAAGTATATGATAATGTGTTCTCTTATGTTCCTTGTTTTGCTTTTTGTTTTTTCTAGGTAATTTACCCAGCAATCCAGATTTCAGTAAATGCAGAAGTGAGAGTTGCAGCTTTTTGTATGCCCTACGCATGGAATAAGTTCAGACCTTCTGGACTTGGGTTTGGTTTATTACTCCTAAAATGTGAGGACCTTATCCTTAATTTGGAAGTTAGTTTGTGTTTCTTTTGACCCTGTCTCTGTGGAATCTCACATGTGTTTTCACTTTCATGAATTGTCTCATTATTAGTGTCCGTTAATTATTTGTGTCTAAATTTAAAATCATTTTGACTTTTTGTTCATAGCACGTTAAGGGGTGAAAGTTCCTTTAAAATGCCCTCGGATACTTATAACTTCCTGACTAGAACCCTTTTGCCTTTTTTCTCTGCTCGCCTTTGTCAAAACTATGAAATATCTCCCACTTTACCCTTGGCCATCAGATTGTACTCTGTATATACATCATTTGTCATTTCATGAAACTCTGAAAAATATGAATCTTGCCACGCCCATTTTTACTTTGTTTCTTTTCATATAATTAATAATAGAACTGATATAAATTTGCTGTCCATAAAGGAATTAAAACACTGAAAAAGTGAGCATATTAACTACCTAATCTTAAAAACACTATTTTTTAACCTCCCAGGACTATTGTTGACCTCCTGCCTATTGATTTAATTAGATTCCTTGGTTATGACTTTTAAGCTCGAAGTTATCCTCCATTTGATTCTGTTTAGAGTATAACATGTATATGGATGTTTAATATTCTTTGTCTCCATTTAAGTTCCAAATGTGGATATATCCAATTAATGAGCATTTCTATTAGAAACATACCTTATGTATAACTGTAAAATAATTTCCTAGATTAGGATACTGGCATTTATAACTGAATATTTTGCTCATTATGGATTATTATGAGAACTTTCACTGTTTGCATTTGTGCTTTTTGTATTTGTATTATTACACTTTATACACTTGAGTGGTATATCACTTTAATTGCCTTTAAATAAATTGCACTCGGTTTGTTGGTCATCCAGATATGCCCTGAGGAAGACCCAGATTTTGGGTTGAAGCACTGGGGAAGTGGTCGTTTTGCCAAACACCTTGCAAAGAAAAGTGGCAACTATGCCTTTTAAATTATATCTCTGGAGTGCTGAGATGTTCTTTTGTTTATTTCTTTGTATGCTCCTCCCCTGAGGAGTGATGTGTGCATGACCATCACTCCTCTCCTGTTGCTGGCTCAGTACCTGCTGTGTCTCTGGCTTCCGCCAGAGGTCAGTCCGCACCGACCCACATCCCCTCCCTCACAGAGAAGGTGAGCCTTCTTCCAATGCTCAAACCTTCTCCCCAGCCAGTCCTCCATCTCCCAGGCTCATTCCCAAACCCAGATAAACAGCATCACAAGCAGTAGTGCTACCGCTGTGCGGCAGGCTGGCACTTGATGTCAGATTTCGACTAAGCTGAAAAAGGAGGTATATTGCTATCCTTAGCTGCAGCACCAGCTGCCTAAGGCACCCTCTATGCTATTCCCCCATGACAGCCTCTGGTTCATTTGGTTTGTTTTCAGATCAGTAAGCCAGCTGAGAGCTTCAGCAGTCATCTCTCCTTTTCCCACCTTGGAGGAGCTGTGTTTGCAGAGTTCGCTCACAACCCTTCAAGGCATTCCCATTAAAGGGATAGTGTGACAGCCTTCCTCCAAATTGAAATATCCCCCATTGGGTTTCAGATTGCAGCAGCAGAGCTGTCACTAATCAAAAACCTCACAAGAGTGGAGGAAGACAACCTGAGCCTTGGATCCAACAGAGGTTTCCTCATCAAAGGATTTTTTCTTTCCTCCATGCCACAGGTCATAATACTTAGTTAGTCTTAGGCAATAATCCCTAGGTCACTTAGGTAGGTTTCCGTTGTTGGATGGAGCAGGTGGATGACCCTTAAGTATGCGTATCCCCATTTGGCTGTTCTCTCTCCTCCTTAGGAAGCCAGGCCTCCATGCCTTATTGTCAGACCTCTGAGTGGGTGTTGTTTCCAGCCTGCTCTACTCAAACAATGCTACCAACTGGCCAATGCTCAACTGAACCCATACTACTAACCAACCTCATTACAGGTACTTGACCCCGATCGTTTCACTACCTTGTATGCTTTGCTTGGCAACCTTTTGGGGCTTCTTCCTAAGATATCTTTAGCCAATGGAATCACTCCCATGGCACCTTAAGGGTTGAACCCTCCCTAGGGTTCATTGCCTCATACCCTACACTGTGGTATATCCCACTGATAGAGGCGAAGAACCAAAGTTTATCTAAGTTACACAAGCACAAAACCAGTTGCACATGCAAAATGAATTGGAAGGCTATGGCCTGTAGTTCAAGGGCAGTTCAAATGACCACATCTCCCTTTTGGCCTGTTTAAAGGCTGCTCTTCTCACTCCACACACAAGCATTTGTTTCTAGCCCATCCATCACCCCTCCTCCTCCAGCGGCACACTTCTCTCTCCTGTGGGCTTCTTCCTAAGGTACCTTTAGCCAAGGGAATCACTCATGGCACCTTGAAGGGTGGAACCCTCCCTAGGGTTCCTTGCTTTTTGTACCCTACAGGGTGGTAATCCCATGGATAGAGAGGTGAACACCCAAAGTTTATCTACGTTACACAAGCATGAAACCAGTTGCACAGGCACATTGAAATTATGTAAATTGACAGTACATGCTAATTCAGAATTTAGATGGATTATCCTTCCTTCCCAAGATTATTCAGCAGTATTAGGACACCACTGAGTTCCAGAAGCCAAGTGTCAATGATGCCATTGCCACAGAAGTTATGTGTGACACTGCTGTCAGCAACAGTGAGATGTTAAATTTGGATACTGAAATGACAGTAATTGAAGTATGAGAATGCACTCAGGTATCTGGATCACTGCATGTTACCAGGGAATGAATAAATCATTCCAGAGACTATCTTATAAAAGCATAGGTACAGTAATTAGCATTCTCATGCTTATCAAATGTTATCCTGAGTTCTGTGATATGTTTCTCAGCAGGTACAGTACTCTGTTGTCCAATCTGTTACTGTCATGCACTCAGTACATTGTATCGCTCTTCAGGGTGTGACCACTTTTCAGTCTGTAATTGATATCGAGTGGAACACCATTTCCAACAAGAAGTGCATGCCTTCAAATGGCTAGAACTATGATGTCATTATCGTCTCACTGTCCATCAGTCACTGTGCTGTAAGCATGGCAATCAATGGACTGTGTGGTTTTAGATACAACTTTATCAGTCTCTTTACACAAAGCATGGGTGCATCCTCTTCAAGTATGGCTGCAAATACCAAGTCTTGTAGGCTACAATGACTTGATCTCATTTCACATGCACTTCACATTAGTGCGTCTACTTAACCTGCTTTACACTGAACATGGTGGTGTATCATTTACTTCATACATGGTCAGTATGGGGAACTATCTCTTTCAATCTGGTAATAATGTGGGTGCTTTTTTAACATGTGCAGACAGTGGTTTCTCCAATGCTGAGAGGCCAGCATGGTACATGTCCTGTGCGTCTACATGAAAGGACCAAATAACAAATGTGTAATGAAAACCATTGCTTTCAAAACAGGTTCAGACAGGTACTCCTTCAGAGTTGATAGCCATTCAGCAAGGCAAGGCATACGAGGAGAGGTTGAGGGCACTGAACATGTACTCCTGGAAGACAGGAGAGAGAGAGAGAGGAGAAATGATTGGGACATTCAAGTACTTGAAAGGATACATCAGATTGATAAGGAGGTCTCTTTAAGCTGAGTGGCAATCATATCACAAGGGCACAGTCTTAAGCTGGAGGGTGGGATGTTTAAGGAGGTCAGGAAGCACGTCTTCACAGAGAGGTGGTGGACATTTGGAATGCGCTGCCGGAAGAGGGCAACATAGAAACATAGAAACATAGAATTTGATGGCAGATAAGGACCGCTTGCCCACCTAGTCTGCCCATTTTCCTACCTAACAGATAAGCTAGAGTTCTAGTTAACCAACAGCTTACTTCCTCCTACCCCACTAGGACTGCCTTATGTCTGTTCCATACACTCTTGAATTCCCCCACTGTTCTTGACTCCACGACCTCCTCAGGGAGGCTGTTCCATGCATCCACAACCCTCTCTGTGAAAAATACTTCTCACATTACCTCTGAGCCGTCCCCTTCTATCTTCAAATTGTGCCCCTTGTTCTTGCACATCTCTTTTCTGAAAGATGCTACCCTCTTGGACTTTGTTGATTCCCTTGAGGTACTTGAAAGTTTCTATCATGTC
This sequence comes from Neoceratodus forsteri, assembly GCA_016271365.2. Taxonomy (NCBI): domain Eukaryota; kingdom Metazoa; phylum Chordata; order Ceratodontiformes; family Ceratodontidae; genus Neoceratodus; species Neoceratodus forsteri. Next base: position 427,124,656 of record CM057451.1, read on the forward strand.
CTCCTCTCCTTCTTTCCTCAAGGGTATACATATTAAGCTCCTTTAGTCTTTCTTCGTATGTCTTCTGGTGCAGATCCTGCACCATTTTGATGCTTTCTCTGGACAGCCTCAACTCTGTCTATGTCTTTGCGGAGATGGGGTCTCCAGAACTGCACACAGTACTCAGATGGGGTGTCACCAACTGTCTGCACAGAGGATAGCAACTTCCTGTTTTTTACTATTGATGCCTCTTCCTATGCATCCCAGTATCCCCAGCCCTCCTTACTGTCTTCTACATTGCTTGCCCACCTTTAGGTCATCTGATATAATTCCCCTAGGTCCCTTTCCATTTTACTGTTGTCAGTATTCTCACCGCACTGTGTACACTTCCCTGGGTTTTGTTTCCCATGTGCATTACCTTTACTTCTTTGCATTGAATCTGAGCTGCCATACATTTGACCATTCCTCCAACCTTGCCAAGTCCTTCTCATCCTTTCCACTCCATCTTGTATCAACCCTTTTGCAGATCTTTGTGTCATCTGCAAAGAGACATACTTTTCCTTCCAGTTCCTCTGCAATGTCATTTATAAAGACATTAAAAGGACCGGTCCTAGTACTGAACCCTCGGTACCCTGCCATTAACCCTCCTTTCTTCATTGTGTACTCCATTTACTACTACCCTTTGCGCCCTGTTGTCTAGCCAATTTTATATCCAGGCTACCACCTTGGGACCCACTCCAAGGCTAGCTAACTTGTGTAGTAATCTTTGTGTGGACTGTATCAAATGCCTTGCTAAAATCTAGGTAGGCCTTGTCCACAGCCCCTCCCTGGTCTACTACTTTGGTCACCCAGTCAAAGAAATCTATTAGATTCATCTGACACGACCTTCCCATCATGAATCCATGCTGCCTTGGGTCTTATGCCCCAATGGCCTCTAGGTACTGAACAATTCTTTCCTTCAGAAGTGATTCCATCATTTTCCCTACCACTGAGGTCAAACTAACTGGTCTGTAGTTTCTGTCTCTGTCCTGCTCCCACTTTTGTGAAGAGGAATCACATCTGCCCTCCTCCAGTCCTCAGGCACCACACCATCCTCCCATGATTTGTTAAAGACAGTAGTCAGCGGTGTCACTAGTTCTACCCTTAGTTCTTTTAGAATTCTTGGGTGAACTCCCATCAGGCCCCATTGCTTTGTCCACCTTCAATTTTATTAGTTCTTCGAACCCTTTCTTCTGTAAATGGACTGGTATCGACCCCGTCTTCAGAGTGTTTCTCTTGTTTGGTTTAGGTACCTCCCCTCCTCTTCCTTTGTAAATACTGAGCAGAAGTATTCGTTCAGTATCCCTGCTTTTCACTGTCACCCTCTACCCACATTCCCTCCCCTTTATTAAGTCTCAGTATCCCTCCTTTGGGCTTTCTTCATTCCCTAATGTACCTATAAAGGGTCTTATCCCCTTTTAACAGAACTGGCTATCCTTTCTTGGTTTGGGCCTTTGCTATTCTGACTGCCTTCCCAGCCTCTTTCTGCTTTAACTGATAAAGTTCTCTATCCTGCTCCTTCTGTGTTTCCTTGTAATCTCATTGAATACAGTGGGCAGCTTTAAGAAGGGCTGGGATAGATATAGGGGAGGGTAAGAATTATGGGTAGAGGAGAATGGGAGCAGTTGGGAGGAGGAGGGACATTAACTCAAGCTGTGGATCCTGCAATACGAGCAGACTTGATAGACCAAATGGCCTTCTTCTGATGGATTCTTCATATATTTGTATGTTTTATATTGTAAATCACTGATGTACATTGATGTTCCTCTCTTAGTAATTTTGTGCTGACAGAAGTGACTAGCCTTTCTGAGAACAACCCCTACAAGGTACAATGACATGTAAATACCACTTGGTTAATTGAACTGTGGCACATTTCTATTTTTACAAATGCTATCAGAGTGAGTCATGTAATGCATAACAGTAACTACTCTGATATGTTGCTATGAAGTGTGATTTATCTCTATATTATACACTTGCTATTTCTTCTCAACTATTCAGGTAATGCCCAAATATAAGGATTCAAGTGTGCAGACTGAATCCATGGTGCGTCATCTTTTCACATCATCTCCTGTACTTAGGTCAGAATTAGAATCAGAGTCTGACAGTGAGCCAGTTCCATATGTAAATGATGTCAGCTATGTTCCCAGCAGTTCAGATAGTAAGTTAGCTCTAAACAGAAGTACACAGGAAGAGGTCAGATAACTTCACAAGACATGCTATGTATTGCGATCCTGTATTGGATTTACGTTTCTTGGTTGTGAATAAGCATTCCATTGCATCATCATGGATCATCCCATGGTATACTACACTCAAATGCATTCTTCTTCTGACAGCTGTGAACCAGGCAATGCATAATGGTGTTATTGAAGCTGGTATGCCATGGCATGTCTTACAGTGACACTGTTACATTGGTCGGATACCACAAGCTAATAGCCTTGTAATATGGTGTATGCCCCATGCCTGTACAACAGCTGTTAGAAGACAATCGCTGCATTACTGTGGAAACTGTATGTGGACCTTGGTACTCCATCAGTATTGAATGTCTGTCATATGTTAAAATACCACAGTACAACATCCACTCTGGTTGGCCTCTATACATGACAGTTGAGTGTGTCTGAAATAATACTACATTGTACCATGTTGCTTTCAAGTGTCCTAACAGTGCCAGTAAACAGGAGCTGTTCATCAGAATGTTGTTATCCCAATGCCCTTCTTCTGCACTAATTTTATTTCATGGAAGGTTGCATCAACACATGGTGTCGGCACAAGTGGCAACTTGTTGCACAACCTGCATCATTTTGGTTTCCACACATACACGGGCACCATACTGGTAGATACAGTATAGTGAAAGGACACCACAGACACAGGAGTGTGCTATGCATTACGGTGTAGGAAGGGAAATTGTTTAACAAGGAAAAGCACACTAAGCCAGAGCTTGTTTCCAGGTGTGACCTGGTAGCAGAGGAAGTTAAGTGACTTGCTGAGGGTCACACAACATGCAAGTGGGCTGATGGGACTCAAACCAGGACTCCTGGCTTGCAGCTCAGTGCCCATAACCACTACACTATACTGCCTCCTCACCAGTGTGACTTTGCTCTGCAGTTGTAGAGGTGAAGGCAGTATGTCACATCATGTACTTTGGTGTCATCGTAATAGTTCAGTAAGGAAACCCTTGTAAGTCCCATCAAACTGCACATGATTGCTGTAATGGGTTCTACCAGTGTTAACAGTCACATTATTCAGACAGTTTGACTTCCTCTTAATGGCATCCAACATGTACTGTGGTGGCCCCATTCAACATTTCTGTCATGGAAATCATTACTATAACATTCTGTGTTTATGTCATGTGCCACGTCACTGATGCACCCCAAAGAATGACATTTAAACTTTTACAGTTGGTGTATCACAGCGCCCTTTCTATCCCTAATCTGTTAGTCTAATTTCAAAATCTATTTCCTTCTTGTCAACTTGACAAAACCACAATACACAGTGCCACTCCATCATGCGACTCAACATTCTATACTTTTAAGTACGGTGACACCTAGACATGACACTGCCTGACATATTCATGGTCACGAAATGATATACCTGACTATACATTATGCTGTCACTCACACCTCAGGTGGTGTTTGGACATCATGGTTAGCGCGGGGATGTGATGTTGACGGCGTGGGGTGGGGAGAGGGTTGGACAATGGCAATGTCAGTGATAGCCTGTTGCATGGAAGGCCGTTACAAAAAGCAGTCAACATCATAGGTGGCACTATTATGACTCATTAGGCATTTAGACAGTGGTACAACACACTACAAGAAATGCAGACATAAACATTACTGCAATTACATGATGGATATGGCTGTGGACAGCCTTATAAACATTGTGATCATGTGCATGTATACAAACATGTGCTGATTTGGGATGGAGTGTAATGGTGATCCTGCAATGTCAATTATAGTTTAGTGACTCTCTCAAGGTTGTGGATGGGTGGATTCATACCAAGTCCGAGAAAGGAGTTCTATTGACAGAAATGGTCTTGTGGCTGAGCTGAATGGCACATTCAGAACAGTTCTCCACATAACATGACTACTGTATCAACACGCTCACACCTTGGGTAAAATTGGGAAGATGCAATTCCACTTACATCAGTGCTGCACATACTGTGTGATACTTTATGCTGGCGTCATGACTCAAGCATACAAACAACTGAGGACATCAAATTGTTGTCAAGTCAGTCATCAACAGCTGTTATTGTGTCAGTTGAATGCAGCATCCAGAAATCACTGTGTATCATGACAGTCACATTGGTACACAAAGGCATGCCGATGTGTGTTACACATATTACTATGTCTGTGAACATTTCATTCACAGTAATAGGAGGAAAATTGACTGTAAAACTGTATTGATGTCCCCTGGTGACCTAACATGACATGGTCCAATATTGTTTGCCAAGTCAATATGCTATTCAACATCGCTGACATGTATGTTGCATACACTACTGTTCTTCACTTTCAAGTGTCAATCAATGCACATTCTTGAAAACACATACAGGTATGTTTCACTTCCTTTCTGGCACTGGACTTCATGTGCATGATATGAATGTTGATGAACTTGAAAACACTGGCAACGTGCGAACCGACAGCCTCACCCCTTCTCATGATCAAAGTCATAATATGTCTGATGCACAACACTTCAGATATCTGTGGCTGATTTATGTCAACAGTCCATGGCAGCTGACCATGGAGTCACATAGTCCCTTATCATGGATGAATGCGTCTTTGGGCTTTTACTGTTAGCTTACAAGGTGGTATGCCTACATCATCATGTGAGCTCTGTATCAGTAACAGTGTGATATTTCTTCCAAAATGTACAACAACGTCAACTTAGAAACATCAGCATTCAATGGGATAATGTCAATATTGCACATCCCTAATAGTGCGCGTCATTTAGCACATACATATTCGCGCTTGCAAATATAGAGATACAGCATCACAGCGTGAGCCACAACAACATTTTTAATCATACATGACTACTTACTTTTATTATGCTGTTATTAGAGCAAGTGTAACTAGTGTTCGGCATTGTGTTCTAATGGTGATGGGGACTTCTATTGGTGCTGTGCACATTTGTGTCCTACGTTGTAATACTTCCTAAGAAAACCATGCACGAGTTCTTAGTTCCTCTACCCACCCTGTTTCCAGTCCATATGAAGCCTTGTGATTCACAAAATCAGGAAGAGAACTTCAATGCAAGGTAAAATTTAATAATGAAGTGTACTTAAAAAGTGAGAAAACAAACATCTAGACCATATAACCCACCCCCAGTGTCAAGTCAAGTGCTCATGTTTAATTCTTTAATGCAAGCAATGTTCAGCATGTATTCAGGCCTGAAGTTTAAACCTTTTGTTTTATGTATTGCATTATTTTATCCTGGCGCTCGATGTACATGCTATATTGACTTGCGCTATTATGATTGCGCGATTTTGACCGCGATACCATATTCAACACCAGCGCCGGACTGGCTCTGCCCGGATACCGGAAATTTCGGTGGGCCCCATTACTGTAATCACCAGTATGCCATTTGCATGGGGGGTGCAACAGCGCGTCATGAATTAAAACATCTAAACTTCACTGGGTCACAGCTGAGGGCTGGCTCGCCTCATAATTACAGTGTCTGTGGGCGGTCGCGAATCGGAATCCTAAATTATAATTAAACACACTGGCTAGTGGCACACCTGTTAACAGTGCCAGGTGGGGTTGGGCCCTTTGTTATCGCGTGCAGCACCAGCAGGTTAAATCCATTATCAGCTTCAGCTCCAGCTGCCTATGTAGGTTGCGGGGAGGGTTGTCTAGGCACAGGAGGGCTAGCTGGAGGCAGTGTATTGCTCAGTCAGACTGCCCTAATGGCAGCATCATGCATCGCATTGTCACCGTGCCCAGGACGCGGCACCGTCGCTCTAATGACATCACTGTGCTGGCGACACGGCAGCGCTGGCACTTAAAAGACCCTGCAACAACATTCAGTCCTTTCCGCACTCGGGAGACCAAATCATGAAGCATAGTCGTGTGGAGAAGCTTGTCCTGCACTTTGAGAGCTGGTGGGCTGCAGCGTGAGGGAGCCGGATTTCTAGAAGTTGTGGTCGAGGAAGGTTGGTGTGCACATCTCTTTGTAAAGCATCCAGCTGGATGGGGATGGGGAAAAAAGTATTGTAAAGGCATGCATATTACATAGCCCCAATCATAACTATTCGTCCCAGGGTAAGGCTCTGTATGTGGACATAAAGTAGTTGTGTCTGGAACCTCTGTGTTAAGAATTGTATTTTTGTGTTTTGTGGTGTGTTTTTGGTGTGTTTGTACAAGCTACTATGACTGATAGTACCAGTATATTCAAATTAGTCATTAGGTTTGAAGTTGGGATTGTTAGTGCAGCTTTCAGTTCTTGGTGGCACTTGTTTTGCACTGCCTGGCTGAGGAAAGGCTTTACTGATGGCTTCCTGCAATCTGACCTGAAATGACTTGTGGAATCAGGTGGTACATCTGGATCAGTTGAAGTGCATGCCATATGTGAAATTGCAACACATCATATATGTGACAGTTAAATAGTTGTGAAAAGTCTGGAAGCACAGATTCCCAGAATGCTCTCAGTCAAGCTCTAGTGGAAGAGTTAGTAAAAGGATTTGCTTAGAAATGTATGTTTGTGCTGACTCTGACTGTGTGGTTTCTGTGGCACCCACCCATTTACACCCCTGTAATCTTTGTAGGAGTACTTGTTGTAGGCCCAGTCACAAATTAAGCTGGCATTGTAATGGATAAAACAACTATTCATATTAAAGAAGTAATAACCTTACAATGGCACAAGCAAGTCTTCTTTAATTTCTCTAAAAAATTCCTGTGGGTGGACTGGAAAACGTCCCAGAGGAGTGTTACTCATGGCCCTCCAGTAGTAGGAAGATCCTTAGTAAAAGAGGTTGTCAAGGAAGTGGGCACATTATTGCTTGGCATCAGTGGACCTTCTATTCATAGGTCTAAACCTGAGGAAACTTTAAGGAATTTTTTCCAGCAGGCATGAGAACTCAGTTGAAGGACCATCTATTCTGTTTATTGATGAGATGGAATTCATTGAGTCCTAAAGAGGAACTCTCTCCCTCCGGTCATTTAGCTCCAAATGTTGCAGCCCAGCTGTTTCTCAGCCCCAGCCTTTCCTGACCTCATCTTCTTTTGCACAGAACTGAAAGCCAGTCTGTTAGTCTGAAACCTGTCTGGTGTGGTGGCATGTCTGGTATGGTGGGAATGGACCTTTGTGGGACTGCCTACCTTGATGAGTACATAGGCTAGTCACAGTGCAATAGTTGTAACAAAAAGCCAGTCTGTTAGTCTACACCTGTTGGTGGTGTGCTGCTATATAATAGATAAAATGACACTTGCGCCGGGTGAGAGGGCGTGGGTGGGAGGGAGTGGCACTCACCCTAACTGGGGTGGGGTTAGTAGGGAATTCAAGAATGCATGGGACAGACGGAAAAGCAGTCCTAGTGGGGTGTAGGAGGAAGTAAGCTGTTGGTTAACAGGATTGCATCTTATCTGTTAGGTAGGAAAATGGGCAGACTAGGTGGGCATTAATATCTCCAGTCAAATTCTATGTTCCTGTGTTTCAGCTGAACCGTTTAACAGTACTACCGAGCACGCTCACCCTCGGCTGGTTCGATCCGACAAGAGCTTGATACGGGTTCCGTTCCGGTGCTTATCGTGGTCAGTTCAGTGACTTCGTGGAGGACAGAAATCCAGGATTGAAACCAGATTTTCCTTCAAGACACTGAACCTGAGCAGACTGTGGCTGCCCACCACATATCCAGGCAGCATCTGGACCCAAAATCAGCTTCTCCAGGGTAAGGTAAAATTTAACTTCCAGATGCATTTAACATTTAAGCTGGAGACTGTGCAGTGGATCATATGGTTGTGTTAATGTGGTGGTGGATGGGACCAGGAGGGTCATCACGGGGGTGGGTTGTATTGTAGTTGGCTAATCGCGATGAGGTCAGTTCACGGGCCTGTGGGGGGCATGGTCGTATGCTGGCCATGCTGCTGTCGAGAACAAACCAGTTTCAGTGCCTGGACTGGGGGTGTCACTTATGAGCCTGTGTGTGGGGGAGGGGTGAGACTTGTATGCTGCTCTCTGTAAGCAAACAATGTTGGTGCATGGGGGCTGGACAGTGGGAAAGGGATTGGGGTCCAGGCCAGGCTGCTCCACCAGTTAATGGCGTAATGGTCAGGTCAGGCAGTGTTCCTTGCAGATTGAATCTGGGCTGGCGATGAGCAGCCCTGCTTGTAATCTCCTATTTGAAAACCATGTACACAGCAGCAGCCAGGGGAATGGGACAAGGGAGGAGAATTGGGTTCTGGTTTTCCTGGCCTGTCTGAGTATGGAGTGGAGGCTGCTGTATGGGCTGGAGTTCTGGACCATCAAGTAGGGTAGTAATGTTAACTTGTGTTGGTGCAGGTGCTGGTGGAAGAAAATGGGCCGTGGACCCCGGTCACCAGTGTAGGTGGGTGGGGGTGTGGATGAGGTGGGGTGGGTGTGTGGGGGGTGGGCGTGTGGGGGGTGGGTGTGGGGGTATGGTTGACAGACTTCTCCTCATAAAGTAAAGCTTTATTTATTTTCATCTTTCTGTGGGGGTGGAGCATCTCAGGAAGTTAAATAAAATAATTACAGACAGTTGCTAATATGACGTTGTACATGACTTTTTTAAGTAATTTAAAGTTTTAGAGGATAAGGACTTTAAAGGGCTATGCAGTTCACGTCCTGCTTCTGTTTAGATGTGTATCGGACCTTTGACTTGGATTTTCATTTCCTGATTTGGCAATCCCTACTCTTGTCTGGACTACCTTTCCCCCACTCTGCTGTATAGCAGGGTGACTTTATCTTATCCATGCACTTTACTGAATCCCTGTACTGTTCACTTCACTACCTCCATGGTAGGCTGTTCCATGGATCCACCACCTCTCTGTGAAAAGATACTTCTAGGATTTTTCCTAGGCCTCCCTTCTGCCTCATGTACCCTTGTCCTTGTGCTCGTTATTTAAATATGCTTCCCTCCTGTACCCTGTTTATTCCTCAGTCTTTCCTCCCAAGGCTTGTAGGTGCGGTCCACAATTTTGTTACTCTTCTCTTCTCTGGACTGCTTCCATTCTGTCTTGATGCCTTCCTGAGATGTGCTCTCAGAACCGGACACAGTATTTCAGATGAGGCCTCACCAGTGATCAATAGTGGCATCATCACTTTAGTCCTACTGGTTATGCCCTTCTTATGCACCCATGCCCCAGCATTCGGTTTGCTTCCCCACTGCTTTTTGCATTGTTTGGCTGACTTCAGGTCATCGGATATTATAACTCTAAGTCTCTCCTGACTTTTAGTGGATAGAACCTGACCACCCAACACCCCCATCCTGTATTCCTCCTTGGGCTTGTGTGTCCCATGTCCTTTCTGAGATATGGCCTCCAAAACTGGACACAGAACTTCAGATGAGGCCGCCATGCTCCCAGTTCCTTAGGACCCCCACACACTGGCATGTGACACTAGCAAGGTGAGCATGGGGTGTGCCCTAATGGCTGTGAGCTCAGTTTTTTATATTCAATGCCAATTTTGACAAGGAATGCTGCTGCTTCACTAGCAAGGACCTTATTAGTCAAGCAGAGGCATTCTTTTGTCAAAATCTACACTAACCAGATAAAAACTGCCCCTTAATCAGTGGGCACACCCCCACTCCCATCATGCATTGTGGGCAAACAAGTGCCTGTAGGGAGTCGGTGTTTGTTTCTAAGGAATTTGGAGCTTCTACTAGTGGGCTTAACTCATTGAGACCCCAAGACCCATGTAGGTGGTAGCAGAAAAGATATTCCTGAGGTCTTGTCCCACTGAGGACATCACTGCTTAACTTAAATATTAACAAACCGAGGATGGTAATTGACTGTACAGCACCATTGAAAGGTCATTTTATGCTGAACAGCTTTGCCACTCATACTTTTGTGTGTAGCACTTACGGTTCAATTTGAAGGCATTAGCATTTGTGGCATGCTGATTATGGCTACTTTTTGCTCCAAAAGCTCCAGGTTACACTAGGTAGGTATACAGGCCACCTCCACATGTGGTGGAATCTCAGAGTACCTGTGGTCCCAGTGAGTTGTAGTTGGTCAGGCTGCATGTATGTTCGGTTTGAGAGAGTTTAATGAACCACAGCTCTTGCTCTTTAGCCATGTGTTCGACCTGTAGTGCTGGTTGACAGTTCAGCTGAGAGGTTGTGCTTCATTCTCAAAGTTCTGTAGGTCAACAAACATTGCATATTTAAAACATAGGGCCATATGGAATGTCATGGAAACTGTTTTCACCTTGTGAGGCTGATCATAGTGTGGGATGCTTTTGAAGCTTGCAGCAGCTTGACTGTGGATGTGGCATGCTACATGCAAAAATAGTTTCTACTTCTGTCTGTGGCTTCACCTTCTCACTCCTATCTCTAGGATTCTCCTGTGCCTGTCCTATGCATCTTTTCAGATTCTCCAGTTCATCCCCATCAGCTCCACAGAACTCTTTCCATGCATCCACCCCTTCCGGTGAAGTAATGATGCTTTATGCTGCCACTAGTCTGCCCATTCGAACCTCATGTCATGCCTCTCTCTCCTCTGCCTCTCCTTTTCTGAAAGATGCTATCTCCAGTGCCCTATTTATTTCATTGAGATATTTGAAGGCTTTCGTGACAAGTGTGTGTGTGTGTGTGTGTGTGTCTCTCTCTCTCTCTCTCTCTGTATTGAGGTCCTGTGCTCTCTCTAGTAGTATATGCCTTTTTAAGTCCCGTACCATCTTTGTCCATTGTGGCATAGATTTGTCATGAATGCACTGGAGAAAATGGTTTGCAGTATACTGATGTGCCATTTTGGAAATGGTTGAATTCCTCCTGTTTTTGCATAGAGCTTTTGCTATGCTATACCAGCATCTAAAACCCAGTTTCAAATGTCTTCATTTTGAATGGAAAATGAGTTCAAGATCCCGCACAATGCCGCCGCTATCATGGAGTAATGTGGGGATGTTCTGGGATTCTCTTATGTATAGAAAATCTAACTTTAGTGGTACTGGTCAACCACTCATGTTGTTGCATAATTGTCACCATATAATTCAACTCCAGATTACTGTAATGGGCAGGTAAAAGCAGCAGGAACAGAGTGGACAGTGTGGTGACTGACAGACTGAGCTGCGCAGCACATCACTGGCAGTGTAGCTTGACCAGAGGAGCAGAACTAGCGAAGGTAAATCTGGTTGAATTTTGGGTTCAGTTATTTGTCCTTTCTGGTTCTGTTTGTTGCGTGTTGTCATGTTCTTTTGGTACAGTTATTGCTTTCAGATAGAACAGTTGTCTGGAGGATCACCTTATTGCATGGTAGAAATTGGTCTTCACGATGTCTGAGCTGAGCAAAGTCAAATCCGGTGCACAGAATGGAAACTGGCTAACTTGTCTGTGACTGGTGGCAGCAACAAGTGATCCAAAACAAAGGAAGCTATCGCTGTTTACACGCATACAAAACAAAGCTAATACCCCACAGAACAAAACTAGTCTTGAGGACCAGCTGAAAATAAAGGTGGACAACACTGTGGCTCAGCGTGTGAGCAGCTACACTGCTAGTCAGAATCTAAATACTCAGAAAATACAGCCAGTGGATTCTGCAAAGGGGAACAGTTGTGCCACTTGATGTTGTGAAGAACTACAAATCCCTATTTTCAATGCCCCAAAGGTCCTGCCACACATACAAAAGGTTGCCTTTGTACAAAGGCATCCAGTTCAGCCCTGGATTCGCAGATGTTAAAGTCCTACCACAAAACCGTCAAAAATCTACATACAGATTCTTCCTGGAGCAACAAAGTTATAACCAAGGAACTGGGTCACTGTACAGGTGGTTGACTGTTTGGTGCATTCTCTCCACTGCAGTATCTGCATGGCATTTTCAGATGTGGAAACTAGGTTTGTTACAGGATACCAAGACTTTAAGCACATCTACCAGGCATGATAGAACATGAGGATTCCAGAGCTCACAATGCAGCTGTGGATGCGTATCTGTGCTTAGTGGATGCTGATGTTGAAAGCTGGTGAACAAAGATATGGCTGCAAGTCGAGGAAGCAAGTCCAGCAGAACATAGATGTCATGCAGAAGTATTGAAGTTGTCAAGTTTATTGGACGCCAGTGCCTGCCATATCATGGAAAAGACGACTTTATACAGTGTGCAGGACCCATGACTTAACCATGAAAATTTCTTGGAGCTGATTCTTCTGTTGTCCCAATTTGATGTTCCTCTGAATACACACATCCAAAAAGCAGTAGAGCAGAAAAGAAGGAAGCAGAGAATGGAGAAAGAAAAGGACACTTCAGAAGCTACGTGGCGTGGAGGGCTGATTACCTTGCTGTCAAAGACCACCGTAAATCAAATTATAAATTATTATGCAGATAATCGGAGACAGCATTTAAAGGATGCTACGGACCAGAAGATCAGCATTCAGATGGATACCACACAGGACATTGGTGTGACTGACAAGGGCTATCATTCTATGGTATACTGAAGGACCTTAAGTTCATGAAACATCTCTTTGCTGGGTTGAAAGTGCAGGATACTTCTGGACAAAAGGAATGCACAAGGTTTTAAAGGAGAACTTTGAATTGCATGGACTCGTTATGAAAGACATCGTAGAAGTCATTTGATGGTGCAGCCAACATGCGGAGTGAGTTTGTGGGATTCTGACCTTTGAAAAAGGATTCACCAAACAATGTCTATACCAGGTGTTATGCACATGTTCTCAATTTGTATGTCTCAATTGTGAAAGAGCATAGTAGGAAGCAAAGACATTATTTGATTTGCTACAAAGACATCAGTCTTCATTAGTGAATCGCACAAAAGGATGACTATATGGAAATCTAAACATGATGAGTACAGGACAGGACAAACTCAGACGGCTTCAAAAGATGGTGAAACTAGATGGTTGGAAAACCTAGAACACTGGCACACATCTTCAGAAACATATGAAAACCAAGAGAAGAATCTGTATGTGTCACTTCTCCAGACTTTGCTTTTATTAGTACCTCTGGAGAGTTTGATGCTAAAGCTGCCAGTGAGGCAGATTCACTGCTTGACAAATGGAAGAAGTTTGACATCATTTTGATAGCCTTTGTGTTCATGAAGATCTTTACAGTAATTGGGCCAGTATCAAAGTATCTGCAGACTAAGGGACTAGACTATCTTTCGGCATGGCGATGGTGGATCATGCTAAGATGGAGTTGCAACAGTCTGAATTTAAACATCCAGCAAAAGCTCTAACTTTGTTGCTGGAAGACAAGAAGAAATTGATGAGTTGGGTATTGAAATTGACCTTGACGATCATCTGCCAAATAAAAGGGTAGCCAGGAAGAAGAAAATGCCAGGGAAAATGTCAGTGATGAACAGTGGCAGATCCCATGAAGCGATTTGAATGTGAAGTGTACACTCGCATTATGGATCAAGTTCGGAGGAGCTTAAATGATCGCTTGAACAACAAGCAACTGATTCTGGATACCAGCTGCATGGACCCGCCACTTAAAGTATAATTCAAGGTGGCCTACCAGATGAAAGTCTGCAGAAAGTGGCATTGTTGGCAGAAGTAGACCGTAGCAGACTTAAACTGGAGTTGTTAACGCTTGCTAAAATATTCAGACGACTGCAAAGATCACTGCCTGAAGAATACACTGCGGATGTGTTGACAGAGGATGTTGACTTTCATGACTCTGAAGACTCTGACACTCGTGAAGGTGAAACTAGTGACCAGAATGAGCAACGAGAGAGAAGAGATTTGCCAGACAAATGCAAGTCCTGCAAAGAATGCCTAATGTGCTGTTATAAAATTTTGGCACAGTACAACATGCACTCATCTGCATTTTCAACCTTGTTCGTTGTCTACAGTATTTGTTGACTTTATCATTTATCCAGGTGTCCTGTGAGAGAGCTTTCAGCAGCTAAAGATAATAAAGACTCGACTGCTCATTGGTTGGACAAGAGAAACTGGAGGCATTCATGATTATGGCCATTGAGATAGACCTTGTTGATGGAGTGCATGCAGAAGATGTCATCCAGAAACTAATTCAATGATCCTGAAGCATCAACGTACTGTCACCCTGACACTGGAAGGCTACTGCTACTGTCACTAGAGGGCCAAAGCTGGATGCTGGGTTCTAGGTACCCAGGTCCAGAAGGATTCAATGGATTAGACTGGCTATTGTGGGGACGCTGTGGAGCCCGAGCTAACTGGCAGCAAAATCTATTCGCTCCAAATCTTTACTCTAAAAATCAAAAATTAACCATTGGTAGAGAGAAATCGAGGCGATTTTGAGAAAATCTGAAGAGTACCGTCGGAAGTACGCTATGGGTAATCCTCAGAAAGAGAAAGGCGGCGGTCTGGGAGGAAAAGCCACAGGATCCTCTCACTCTGCTAGGACCAATCTGACTGTACAGGCCTCATCCGCCACGGAACCCAAAGAGACCTTTATCGTCGATTGGGACGAAACTGCAGAGGCAGATATCTGTGGTCTCTGACCTGAACTCAAAAGTGGATGCATACAATTCTCGACTGACTGTAGTTGCAACGTCCATGGAACAAACTAAAAGTGAGATGGAGGAAGTCAAAAACAATCAGAGAAGGCCATGGTAACTACCGTGAACCTGATCAAGGAAAACACGATTTTGGCTAGGTTAGAGACACTCAAAACCAGGCTCGATCCACGATATTCGGATTTTAGGAATGCCCGAGGGGATAGATCACCGGTGATGTTTATCCAAGAGTGGCTTCAAGAGAAACTGTCTGCAGAAGAACCCTGGCTCATTTTGGCTTGCAAAAGTGTACAGAATTACACCTCGAGGATACAGGTCAGATTCGGACACGCCACGCACCCTACTTGTGGTGATAGACAGTGTTGGGACTAGAGACCACATTCTGAGATTGGCCCGTCAGTGGGTTCTCTAATGCAAGATGAAAGGGCAGTTTATTTATTTCTGATCTAAGCTATGCGACTCGCATGCGAAGGAAAAGTTTGATGGAATTAGAAGGCGACTTAGAGAGAATCATATCCTCACGCAGTGCTCTTCCCTGCCAGGTTGCAAGTGGTATATAACAGGAAGGTCTGGATATTTTCAGACGCTGTGAGTGCCTTTATATGTATTTCAGCCTTTCCTGCTGAGCTTTGCTCCAGACTATTCTGTTTTTTGAGCCATTATTAAGTATAATTGCTTAGTGCTGGAAGGCTTTCTAGGCCCTAGTGTAAAATGTGATCTCAATTTTCAATATCTTGTTAAATCCAGTTGGAGATTTTTCTCAAATTCTGGGCTTTGAGTAAATATAGTTAAACGTTGATTTAGCTGCCAGATTTCACTTCAATTTAGAACTACCTTTAGGTTTATAGTATGACGCCAATAGCCTGAGTTCAGGCAGGCAAAAGCTGGACTTCTGTGGACTTTAGTTTTTTCTTTTGAATAAAGTCATACTGCTCATGGGCTTAATTTATGCAGCATAAGTCTTGGATATATTTTAAAATCTGGCTATTTAGTTTTCCCCATATGTGGTATCAACATATCCTTGATGCACTAATCCTATGTTTAAAGGGCTGCGTCCCCAAAATTGATTATGTATGGACTGTCATGGATACAATGTTTTTGTGGCTTTGATATAAAAGCAATCTGAAAATCTAAAGTATATAAAAAAAAAAAAAAGACTGGCTACTGTATTTGCTACCTGGAGTAGTGATCTTGTCTGAACTGAAGAAAGGGATATTTACCATGCTGGTCTTCACTGTAATGTGAGCTGAGTGCATGCAGAAGAGATCCTGAACGAATTATGGAAGTATGCATTTTAATTTCTTCTGACTAAAACCATTGTATGCACTGTTCTGGTTATTGGTTTTGTTTGTATGGAGACCTCATCATTGAATTTGTACTTTATACTTTGTATGTGATAAAACAGATGCACAGTTAGTTTATTAAAATAAAAATTACACTCAGGACACTGTTGGCAGACTTTAATGTATAAGTGATCGAATGACAATGAAACACACAATGAATACACAGTTCCGTTTTATTAAAATACAAATTACATGACACTGTTGACTAAAGTATAACTGATCAAATGACGATGGGAAACGTATAACAGATTTTACTGTGCAGCTAATGTTTAGAATTAGGAAAGTGTAGGGAAAGATTAGGATAGAAGACCTACTTTTGTGTAACAAGATCTTGAGTCAAAGGCCCATTTTCAAGTCTTTCCATGCAAACCCTTTTCTGAACCTTTTCTTACCATGGCTGAGCCTTTGACCTCCTCCCTTCCACCCTCAATTGCAACATCCTGGCAGCTATTTCCTGCTTTGGCTAACTTGAGCACCAGCTTGGCCTCCCTTCACTCTGGCACTATGCATTTTGAGTTTGCTAATCTATCAATTTCTATGTTAGTTCGTAAGAACTATCACCAACCATTTTATATGTGCTGCAATTAAACATATGCATTGTCACCCTCACTAACACCACCACCTGTGCTTTTCCTCTTCCCTTTTACTCTGGTTGCACCTGGCTGGAAATGTGCCATGACTCGGTGTGCATAGTACCAATTTGATTAAATTCATGTCCCACAATACAGTGCAGTTTAATACAGCAGCACTAACATCAATATACAATAGAACACTGTTACACTGTTTACACCTCTAGATGGCATTCAATTGTCCTTTTGAGTCTGACATTTTTGGGTTGCATCTAATTTTATTGCTTTTGTAACCAGTCCTGAATCCTCCCTTTACTTGCAGCTGCTGCTCTTTTCACACTGCCTGAACATTCTATGACATCAATAACACCATTCTAGACCATTCAGATGTATAGCATAGAGTGGGGTTATTAAGGCCGTAGAACACTTACGCATGACTCAGTAGCTGAGTGAAACTGTATGCAAGTAGATCTGAGGGCAACCCAAAGCAAAATTACAAATTTTTCAAAACTTTGTGAAAATGCCTTGGTGGAAACTTTCACTGTGTATATAATTAGCGACACACCAATCTCTTCAGATGAGCGCAACCTCATTTCTGTCTTAAGGCAGAGCATTGTGAGTTGCAGCCTCATGTTCTTTATTGGGGCTAACAATAGTACTGTAACAATCATGTTGGGGTCACATAGGCTGCTTTTGGCAGAATCTTAGCATAACACATTGCACTGCACTCTTTCTCTGTTCACATCATGTTGCCTCACAAATTGCTCAGAGAGGGAAAGGGCAGGGAAAGGTAGGGCCTCAACCTCGGAGGTGCCTTGCGGGGCATTGAGCTTAACCATTGATTTTGTTTGAAAGGGGAACTCTCTGCTCACCTGCAGCCATGTAGCTGGATAAATGTAATGTTGCAGGATCACTTAATGAAACAAGTATTGCTAAATTGGTAACCTGCTTTCCTGCAGTATTGCTGCAGGGGTAGGACTAGCAGGTCATGGCTAGCAGCATTTTTGTAAGGTAGCAGAGTTCACTTTAAATCAATGGGACTGAAGCCTCTGAAATAGTGAATATAACTTTACCAGTAATGTAATAGCTTTCTTCATAATATACAATAGCTTTCTTCCAAATGGAATACATGCTGACATCTTGTACTTAGCTACAGCATGCCGTGGTTGGCCCCCATGCCCTAACAGGGCCTCCCCTGCCAATACCCAAGGCCCCCTGGGCCATTTCCAGTGGGCCCTTTGCTTCCCAGTCCGACCCTGTTCAACACCAGGTGACATCGCAACACTGACTGAGCTGGTGAATGCATTGTGTATAATAGATGCAGAACTGTTCATTGCTCATGATACAGCCTGCTTTTGAAGTGCTTGATGACAATGTCACTGCTAGTCATTTAGCCTACTACAGTCCCTATTGTGTGTCTTCTCATTGTTCTCCTGTACTGAACCCTATTCAGATAGTGCTATTCACAAAGCCAAACTCAAGGCTGCTTGTAGCTACATTCAGACTTATGTGTGAGGTTGACTACCACCATTGTAAGTCAGCATACTGTGTGTAACAACCATGTTACATCACAGTGTCAAACACTTTGAACTATTTTCCAGTATACATTCCTCCACTCCATGGCATGGTCAGAAATGCAAATGTGATATGTCAATGTTTCTCTTAGCATACAGACACACACACACATGTACACAGCATCTCTAGGGTTCTGTGAGGCATTCATCACCTGATTATGTCTCTTTGATACTATCCCTCAATAGGTTGATACAGTCAAGAACACCAAGCATACTAACACAGTGGCAGTGGCAGGAATGGAAGTTTATAGTCTTTGAATCGTGTTGAATGAAGCTATTTGACGCCTGCTTCCAGTGCCATGCCCACACCATTTCTACAGTCTCAAAAATAAAGGGCACATTGGTTGTCATCCAGAAAACTTGTCATGAATGTGGCTTGAATGCACTTATCATCCCAGCCTTACATTGAGAGTACCCGCAGGAAACATATTGTTGTTAGCCTCTATAGAGTTCAGCGATGTTGCACCACTCAAAGAACTAAGGATGTTGAGACACATTCGGTACAGTGTATTTCAGACCCACATTTTATGAACACTTGAAATTAATTCTGCAACCCAGCATACATGAGGTATGGAAGCTAGGAAGCTAAGGAAGAAGGAGGAGGAGATTCTCAACAATATTAAAAGAAGTACCAGTGTCAACCTGTGCGGCAATGCAAGATGCAATACTCCAGGGCACTCAGCCAGATATGGCACATATACCTTGATGG
This sequence comes from Neoceratodus forsteri, assembly GCA_016271365.2. NCBI lineage: Eukaryota > Metazoa > Chordata > Ceratodontiformes > Ceratodontidae > Neoceratodus > Neoceratodus forsteri. Next base: position 427,143,473 of record CM057451.1, read on the forward strand.
AGATGGACCACGGAAAATCATAAGTGCAAACATTGTTCAGGTAAGTAAATGGTACTGATGTTAACACCATTGTGCAGTTTATCAGGGACCAAGCTGTGTCGCTACATGTAATACATCTCAGTTATAGTGACAGTTGATGTACATGGGAGTAGGAAAGTCATTTCCATTAGAGTTATGTGTCACACACCTCATCAGTACCTTCCTCTTACTGTTGCCTTCCTTACAATACTGTGCCAGATATGGTTATTCACACCTTATCACCTCTTCTCTTGACGGTGTGCAACCTGCAGGCACAAGCACAGGTATCCGTTACTGTCCCAACACTGCCCCTCAGGGCCAGCAGTAATGCATTCTGTGAAATAATATCTGTACCTATCATGTTTACACACACGCACGCACACACACACACACACACACACACACACACACGTGCTCACACACACACACACACACACACACACACATTCTGGGTACCCCTGACCTCCCTTGTTCTGAATATGAACTGTAACCATGGTAAAAAGTTCTTAGAAAAGTGTACCTTTATCTATGGACATGACAAGTAGACCGTCCCAACCTAGGGGATCATGACATAGAAACACTATGGTTCTCTATGTTCTTTTAACAGCCCTGTTCATCATGTAATCTGTTTGAAATATGTGCCATGTGCTGCTGCTAGAAATGTCACATATGCATACTTATTGTACCACAGAGCAACGAGGTCAAGAGTTCCTGTCATGTAAAACTAGAGGGACTAAAACAGGGACTACAGGACATCAGAGAATGTGGATTGACTGCTGCATGCATAGTTATGGATCAACACCCACAGATACAAAAGTATCTGCATGAGAAAGAACCATCAGTTGTCCATCAGTATGATGTCTGGCACTTCATGAGAGGTGCATATATTTGCTTGAACATAATATGTAGACATTACAGATGTTGCATTATCTATTGTCCCCAGAACCCGCCAATAAAGACACAGACACGAATGTTTGTGGTTGCTGCATTCAGCAAAAGTTTACTGAGACTCCAGTTTTCATTCTTTACAATAACTGATCACTCTCATTGTCCTTTACACACAGTTCAATCATATTGCTTATAATTATACATATACATACACTGTGTCACTCACTTTCCTTTTGTCCCCCAGACGTATGTCATGGGGGCCCCTTCTTCCTCTTTGTTTTCAAGGGTATGAGCGTAAACCCATTACCCTGCCTCTGTCCTATCTCCTAGTGATCTTTGTCCTGTTTTCTTTAAAGCTCTTTCCTGTCCTAGTCCTCCTTTTTCCTGCCCTTATTCTCTGCAGTCCACCTCCTGCAGTCCAATTTGTAGCATCTTACCACTGTGCTCCACCTGCCACAGTGTTGCCTTGTGCTCACCTACAACAGCGCTCCTTCTGCTACTTCTTATAGGGACGGTGGATGGGAAATTCTCTGGAGCAAATTGTGACTTCTTGCTCCAGTGCAGCCCTTTTAAGCCCTCTTTAGCCCTGCCCTGCCTGGCCCTACCAATCCTGGGCTGTTTACCTCGTCCCCTCGTCTCCTTCCCCGCCTACCTTGTGACCTCACTGGGTAATCCCCCACAGCCTCCACTAATTCTTGTCTGGGTCATAGGGACAATGTGGTCTGCCCTTTAAGATGGGCAACCTCTTTGTCCCCAGAACCTGGTCAATAAAGACACAAACACAAATGTTTGTGGTTGCTGATTCGCAAAAGTTTACTGAGACTCCAGTTTTCATTTTTACAATAACTGATCACTCTCATTGTCCTTTATACACAGTTCAATCATATTGCTTACAATTATACATATACATACACTGTGTCACTCACTTCTTTTGTCCCCCCTAGACATATGTCATGGGAGGGGGCACCCTTTCTTCCTCTTTGTTGTCAAGGGTACGAGCGTAAACCTGTACCCTGCTTCTGTCCTATCTCCTGTGACCTTTGTTCTGTTCTCTTTAAAGCTCTTTCCTGTCCTAGTCCTCCTTTTTCCACTAATCCACCTCCAGCTTGCAATGGATGGTGGACTTCCCCTTCTCCCCTCACCCCATTTTTCTTTTTTTTCTTTAATTCCATGCTGCATTAGTCCGTGCTCTTTTCCTTATCCACCCTCAATGGCGTTAGCCATTTCTTGTTAAACAGTGCCAGACCCAGGTCCGAGAGGTGTACACCATCTCCCGGAAATATCCGTCTACCCTTTCTTGGATTGTGTGGTGAATGACCATTCCCCAAAGGCCTCAAATAACCTGCCCACATGTGCATTCATCCTCTTTCTAGCCCTATCCATACCTTTGTGGCTCTCCTCATAGTGCCACACCCTCCTAGGGTTACATCTGACCAGACCAACGTCACTTCAGGCCACCATTGCTTAATTGACTCCACATCCTTTTTATGTGGTAAAATAAGTCCAACCATGGTCGTGTCCCCAAGTCATTGCCACCCAGATGTATGATGATGAGGTCTGGTCTCCCGTGTACCTTCCCGATTTCCCTCAATTCCGGCAGCAACTGAGCCCACTTTATTCCCCTTTGGCCTGTCCAACTCAACCGGATGGCATCAATATTCAGGTACAACTGCTTTCCTCCTTGTCTCCTGGTTTCCCAATTCTCCGCTTTAGTGGATAAACGAATGACCACAAATCCATGCCTCTAGCCTCTTGGTTTTCCTGTATGCGAAAACATACTATTGTTAGTGAAATGCCTGTCTTCCCTCCCCTTCCCAGTCGTTACCTGCTATGGAAGACAAAAAAGAAACACATTATTGTGGAACCTTGCGTGTACTTCTTATACCACTCAGACTTCCACCTCCCTTTTTCCATGTGTGCCCCAGCTGTGCCCCCCTCGCAGCCAACTCTGATGCTGCCCCAATCCTGAATGAATGTGAAGAGTAACCTTCAAGGGCTGACCCAAAAATCTAAGGCCCTTGTGCAGCACGGCCGTCACCTGATATCCGGTGACTGATTTCCCATTACCATGTATGAATAGGTTGGACCACTCACCCGTTGGCAGCTCTGCTGCATATGCACGGAAGCTCCCTACCGGGCAAATGGTTGTGTTGCTATACTTCCTCAAGCATGCTCTGTCACCCTGACACTTTTGGTCTGTTTTTGACCGTCTTACCTTTATTACCACTGCCGCCATGCTCCACTCTATATCCTTCCATTGCAGTCCCCTCCGTCATCCTTCCCATTGTGCCCACTACCTCGCTTAACCTAAAAGCCCCACCATTCATTGTCAGATACAGGGCTTGAAACACCAATGCCCTAGCTACTTGAACTCGCTATGTGGTGCAGTGCCCCACTAGCCTTGCAAAAGCATGCTCTCCCCTATTGGTTTCCTAATGTCTTGTTTCTTGTCTGTCCCCGGGCCCAACCCTGCATCATTCTGCGAGTCAGGTTGCTTTTCATGGGTTCCCCCACCCTTTCAGGTTGCATACTTGCCCTATGGCTGCCAAATGCACTCCCATACATAGCATGCACCCCACCCTGTTGCCACTCTTTCACTATAAATCTAGCCACCTGTTCCTGTGTTACTGACCCACTTACCTGTCCGCCGTGTTGTTCCCGAAATTTCTGAAATGCCCTCCATCATAAGCTCTATGGGTCCTTGGGGCCCAGAGTTCCTGGAACAATATTTCTGCTCCCTGATCCAATTGTCCATACAGATGCTGGAATGGTAGTCCTCGGCCTCCACTCCGGGAGGCGACAGTCGAATTTGTCCATCTGCAAGCGGGAAAGGCAGTCAGCTATCACATTTCTCCACTCTGTCAATGTGTTAGCCCTGAATGACATATTCAGGGTCAATCCTAAACACCCATCCTCCTTAGGACCCCTGTTCCCTCTCTGACCTGGTACGTTTTTTGTTCAGCACCTCCACCACTGCCTGATTATCACTCCAAAGGTGACCTGCCTGTTCCTAAGCTCGCCACCTCATACCACCATTGCCACCCTTATAGGAAATATTTCTAAAACGTTATGTCGCTCCGTTACTTTCCTTCAACCCACTCTTCGGGCCATGGTTCCAGCTTGAACCACTTACCCTGAAATACCCTCCCATACCCGCCCCTGCTGCATCAGGTGTAAAAGCTACAAGGTCTGTGTTGTAAAAGCCTCCTCCTGCCAGAATGTCTGCCCAATTTACTCTTGCAGGAAGTGCTCCCACACCATCATGTCCTCTCTAGTGCCTTTATTCAGGTCTATCCAGTGATGGGGCTGCTTTGCCCTCTCATTGCCCATGTGAGCTGCCATGTAAACGTGCATCCTGATGCAATGGCCCTGCATGCAAAGTTCTGATGCCCCATTAGCCGCTGAGCCTGTCAGGCTGTGCCCTCCTGCACCTGTCAACCTACTTTAACAACTTGCCTGTGGCTTCTTGACCTTCAGCTCTGGTAGTCAGTACAGCTCTGTACTATATCCAGCTCCAAACCCAAAAACTCTATCTTCTGGAGTGACCCCTCTGTTTTGTCTTGTGCTGGCAGCACTCCCACTTCCTGACATAAAGCCTTGAAGTCCCTCAGCATCTTCTCCATCTCCTCTCTGCCCTCCCCTATGAACCAAAAGTCATCGAGGTAATGCACCACTGTCCAGTACCCAAACCTTCTCTGAAACAACCACTGCAACCAGGTACTAAACATTTTCAAATGTGGCACATGCTATCAGAGCACCCCATAGGCATGGCTTTGTCAAAGTAGTACCCTCTTCTATCTGAGAAACCTAGCAGGTCCCAGTCTGCAGTCCGTTCTGGTAATAGCTGGAATACAGATTCTATGTCCATCTTTGCCAGCCATGCCTCCTGTTTGGCCCTAATAAGGTTGCACTGCCTCTTCCAATGTGGTGTAAGTAACCTTGCTGTCTTCCTCCCCTATGGCATGTTAACCGAGTCCCTTCCTGGTATGAAGGTGGTGTATCACCCTATACTTCCCCAGTTGTTTTTGGGACCAAACCTAATGGAGATACGTGTAGGCTTGGCAGTGGAGGTGATTCTAAAGGGCCTTCCACCCGTCCGCTGCCACTTCTTTTTGAATTAATCGTGCTAGCATAGCACTTTTTCCTTGAGTAGACTTAAGGTTTTGCCTTTGTCCCCTTCCGATAACCCGATACTTTTAAACTAAAACCTAAATGAAAACCTGTCACCAGCTCCTTGGCTGCCACCTGGTCAGGGTAGCCTACCAAACCTTCCTGAATTGCAGTCACCCTGATTGGTGTCTGCACCAGCCTAAAGTTGCCCTTGCCGCTTCAATTGTCCTGGTAGCCGGGTCTGGTATGAGTGACCCCTCCCTCTCCCACTTGACCAACCCCAGTGCCCCTTGGTTTGCCTGAAAGGGCTGCTGGTGTGCCTGCTCCTGTCCCCCACTGTTCTTTTCCCAACTGTATCTGCACCTTGTCGCTGGATGGGTGCCCCCCGCATTGCGCACACATACCCTAAATCGGGAATTATACCAAGAACAAAATGCCCGATTTATCCCCAACAGACGCCTTTAACACTGTTCCACCTCTCCTTTCTCCTTGAGCCTCTTTGTCTGTTGGATCCGTATAGATTTCTAGCCACAGGTCTATGTGCGTGCATCACATTTATGTCCTCAAAATGTGCCATTCTCTTTCTGAACTTCTCGTCGTATCTCAGCCAGCTATGCCCCCCTTTTTTGTCATGAGTTCTTAATGATTAGGGAGTAGGTCAAGAGTGGGTTGCTAACTCTGACTTCTTCTCATTGACTGATAGCCATGAAATAAGTAAAGCCTGTGGACCAGTTGTTCCAGGTCTTCCCTTTCCTGCTTTTTTCTTCCTTTCCTAACAGCACCACTGCCACCGCCATATCCTTCTTCTCGAGCTGTCCCTTTCTTCAAGCTTGTCCATGTTGTCCACGTTAAGCTAAGGCAAATACATCAACATATTCCCCTTTCCATATTTTTGTCCTTTATGGCCGTCGGCATGTGATCCGCTAGTCTGACTCCTGGTGCTCCCACTTCCCTACTGGGTGTGGGCCCTCCCCCTGCCCCCGCTTGTCTCTGCCCTTTATTTCACCTAATGCTTTCTCCAGTTGCCCCAGCCCGTTCTCCCCCATGCTTTTCAGCATCTGCTCCACATATTCCTTTACACTGCTTTCCAGTGTTACCACTGGATTACCTGCGGGGGCTTGGTTGTGGGTGGCTTGGTCCCAGTGGGATCTCCTGGTGCAGGTGTGTGTCGTAGCCCCTAGCTGTGGGGCCAGCGGGGGTGCGGGCACTGGTGTTAGTGTGGGGCAGAAAGCAGAGAGAGAAGGTACTGTGTTATTTGGAGGCCGATCTCGGGGCATCTCCGGAGCTGGCACCCCTCTTCACGCCGGGCTCCAGCACCCGTACTCACTTTGGTGCCTCTTCTCCTTCCTTTGCCTCTTCGCCTGCCTCTCCTTCTGCTTAGTACCCTGTTCAACCCATCTGGTTCCACCACCTCTAGTAGCTGGTTGGCCTTTTCCACCAAGTCCATGACTGCTCGATAACCTCTTTCTTATTTGTTTTCCCTTTATTTGGTGCCATATTCTCATACCTACTAGACAGAAAAGATACATCATCAACATAAATTACTTCACTTTTTTTTTTGCTCACCTCGCTTCCATCTGCCCCCATAGCTGTCCCCTGTGCTCTGGTTTCCTTCCTGGCATTTCCCTGTGCCTCCCACACCCTCCTTTGCATGCCTCCACCCCACCTACTGCAGGGCCTGTGTTCACCTCACCTGGCGGTCCCCCCTCAGTTCATCTGAAAATGCCTCCTTACTTGGACCCCCTTTGCTCATCCCACCCTGGCACAGGCGTTCTGCACCTGGCACCCATGATTATTGGGTCAGTTGCTAACCAGTGGCCCTACTGGCGCCCCGCCATTCCTGTGTGCCCTGCATAATGCCGGCCTCTTCACTATACATTATATATATATTTTTTATATATCCGAATTTATGACCTCCTGTTGAACCTTATACCAACTGAGGCATGCCCCACCACTGTGCTGGAGTGTCATACCGTGGACTTCACAAACCCCTTTTCATTATTTTTATTTTATATATATATTTTTTATAGGCTCTTTGTCTTATCAAGTTCCTCCTGCGCTCCTTGTCCTCGCCCCCGGGTCTTCTACCGCTTGGTGATGACATCAGATGCCATCCCACACAGTAGGCCCAGGCTTTGCTGCTCCTGCTGGCTCTCGCCCTTCCACGGTCACTAATGACTCCCCCAACCCTTGTTCCTTTCCCCCATTAGCCATAGCCACTCCTCCATCCTATATCCTGCCTCAGGACCCCTCTCCAGTGCTGTCTGAAAAACAAAAAACTCACAATTTTGCCCACCCCCAAGCCTTTTTTATGCATGGTGGTGATGATGTCAATGCCATCCCAGTGGCCCAGTCCTCTTGCTGCGTCCCTTTCCCTCTCCCTCTGGCAACAACTGCTTTATATATTTTTTTCATTGCCTTCCTTGCTTAGCCATGCTTCTCAGCCAGTTGCTGTTCTTGCTTTTCTTCCTCGCTTCCCTACTACAGCGCACCCTGCACCGTATCCCGCTCCACATCCCTCACAGTGCCAGCCTCTGACTTCGCTCCCCAATTCCTTTTCCCTTCTCTGCTCGTTGCCTCAGCTGTTAACCCCTAACCATGTGCCTCCTCTACTCCCCTAACTGGAACCTCTCGGGCTCTTACTGCCCAACCTCCTAACCGCCCACGTGTCACTTATCAGTGCACTCCACGTCCCAGCACCTGGGTTCTTCATTGACCAACCGCTTGTCCCGCTCCCACCTACTGTGACTTCTTGCTCCAGTGCAGCCCTCTTTAGCCCCACCCCTGCCTGGCCTACCAATCCTGGGCTGCTTATCTGCATTCCCTCTCCTTCCCACCTACCTTGACCTCACTGTAGGCAACTCCCCCACAGGCTCCACTAATTCGTGTCTGGGTCATAGGGACAGCGTGGTCTACCTTTAAGATGGGCAACCTCTTTGTCACATTTTTCAGATGTACAAATAGTTTGCAAGTAACTGTAATGATGAATGTACTGTATGTGATGCCTTTTGTTTCCTTGGTGCATTTCTGCATCATATCCCAGATGAGACTGGTTAACACCCTGTAAACTGTCATTTCCACCACATGTACTGTCATGGGGTGATGTGGCATAAGCATGCAGCATGTTCACGGGGTATCAGCCACAGTTACTACTGACAATACTCGCTCTGTCAGGCGAGTATAGCTGTACACCCACATGTTCAACATCTGTAGCTGGCCTCTATAAAGTTTGCCCATGTTCAAACCAGGCATGACTGCAGTTGGCATTCATGAAGCACAGACACCAACTAAAACTTTGATTTGCACATTAGGCAAACTTTTAGTGGTGGTCCACAGTGCAAATTCTGGGGTATGGGCGTGATGACACATGATATCCATTCAGTGAGGATTTCCTCAAGGCAGAGTGTATTTCCTTTTGTGAAACAAGCTTCCACAGAAAAAAATTTCCAATAATTTGAGCAACAATTCTGGCTGGCATATGTAATGCTGGCTACAACACTGACCCCAATGCATGCACGCATTTCACAAATACACAGTCTATTTTACAGATGGGCAAGCAACAGCAGGCTTGAGTCTGGCTTGTACTTAATACATGGCTTGGCTCCAGCTCACACACTGTAAGCAGTTGAAGTCGAGCTCAACCGAGCTGCTATATGGTCACGGTAAGCATTTTGTCAGCCTAACCAGTCAGTGTAGTGTCGAAACATTTCAACTCCTTTGCACAAAACACCTTCCAGTAACCAGGGCTCAGCTCTTGTTTTGGCTCGTGCAGTCAAGTCAGACCCTTGGCTTGATTTGCAGCTTGAATCTAGGTGAAAAAGAAAACCTGGCTTGATCACCTGTACTATACATAATGGACTTTATAAGCAACCACTGCGATAAATGGGCATTGAAAACTATAACACCTTCCATACTGCAGTTTCCACCAACCACCCACGATCAATCAGCACATGCTGCTGTTCAAACTCAGTGGTATTTTAGGGCAATACACAGCACCCACACTGCACCCCCACCCCACACACACACACACACACACACACACACACACACACACACACACACACTTACAGTTAGCGACTAGAACAGCCCAACACTCACCACCATCTTCAGATGCAGACTGATCAACTGACAGCATTTTGAATAGAGTACTAACCAGTCACACTGGGTGGTAGATCAATGCCGATGTGATGTACTGTAAATGATATGCAGTCATTGGGACCTGTTTTGCAGACAGTCATGGTGGTAAGTGTTGGCTGTGCTTTGTCACCAGCTGTTGATCCTGCTGGGTGTGGGATTGGTGTTTTGGACTTTCCTTTTCCATGTTCAAGAGTTGTGGTCCAATAGGGTGCCATTGACTTTGGAGCACTTCTGGATGGTTGATAAGCAATCATGGTGGAAGGACACTGCAGAACTGAAAAGGAGTTTAGTGGACGTGTATTGGTGATGGGAGAGGAGTTAATGCCCAATAGTCTTGAAACTGGGTATTTCTGAAATGCTCACAGATAAGTGGGTGGGGTGATGGAAAGGACACTACACTTTGGAAAATGATCTGTTAATACTGAGGGGTTGTCAACTGGGGCATGGGAGGCACCACTACTTCTTAAATGGAGTTGAATCCTTAACAAACATTGCTGAGCTATCCACGGTGCATGAGCTGAGGCAAAGCAATATAACTCAAGGAGTGAGATAGTGTTTTGGACTTGGAAAGTTTACACAAGTTGCTGACAGGATACAGTAAGTGGGGCTTAGGTCTGTAGTCCACAGAAGTAACAAGTGGACCACAGCTGATTCAAACTAATCTATTTTTGCTGGGCAACAGTGGTGTGGCATTTGCCATAACTAAATCAACTTATACCTCCACTAAAATTGAAACTATATAACATAAATAAATACTTGGGTTTGCACATGGGACTGAGATCGCACTTCTGGTCTGTGGGTGATAAAGAGGTAGTGCCTAGCAAGGGAGTGCACACTCAAGGGGACAACATGTGGAGACGACAAGAGATGTGCATCAGTACCATGTCTTGTGTGTCATGCATGGACAGGGCAAGCCACACTATAAGGGACAAGAACAAAGTGTGGTACGTGTAAACTGAAACCAGTTATAACCGAATATGGAACACATCCAGGATATAAAGTCACTGCTCAAAGTAATGAAAGAAAGAGTGAATGTTTTCAGTGTAGGACATGTCAAATGTTTACAAATAAACCAGATATTATTTCACATGAAAATTGTATGCACAAACTGTAGGCAGATTCAACAACTGAGGAGGATTTAAATAATATACAGAGCTTAATATCCAGCAATAATAATAATGAGGCCTTGTTGCAACAAGAACTGCACCAGTGCAGTCAATACTCTCAGCGGGCCTGACAAAGGAGGAAACCTTGAGGCAACAAGATATAAGCTGGACATAGGTCACTAAAGTGTTAAAAAATAAAGAAGAAGAGCCCTGGGAAGCAGGAAATAGCCTTACATAACAAATACTCCACTCTAACAGAAGAAAACAGTATGGGAGAGGCGGCAGTCAATACTGGGAGCATACAACCACTCCCATCTCTAAAAGCCATCTGTGATGAGCTGGGTCTTACACAGATAGTAACTGAACCCACAAGAATCAATGCTTCTAACTCTGCCAACAGCTCACTCTTAGATGTCATCTTAACTATGCATCCCATAAAATCTCACATTCTGCAGTTTTCCATAATGACATGAACGACCACAGTATCATTGTATGTACAAGATTCCAATCTAAAACCCAGCAGCACCCTAAATTCAGAATCAAATGCTCATTCCATAAATTCAACTCAGTAAACTTCCTAACCGATCTAACTCGATCAGGTGTGAAGACTTATATCTTGCCAAATCTGCTGATGCTGCAATCTCTGTCCTAAATGACAACCTCACCACCCTAATTAACAAGCATGCTCCTCTTATTAAAATGAGGGTGTGGAAAATTTCGCATCTGTGGTTCACCCAAGAGCTCAGATCTGCACTTACCAATAGAGACACGCTATGGGTTGGGGCCAGGCACACAAAGAACCGGCAGACTGGCAGGCATTTAGAACTTCCAGAAATGCCTGTGTTAAAGTGTACATGCTACTAAAGCAAACTTCTACATCTCCACCTTGGAGCAGGCCAAAGGGAACTCCCCAAAATCTGGAAGACACTGAGATACATTGAAGGCCATCCTGCTGCTTCATCTCTTCCCACCAGATTCTGGCCAAGGATGAGATGGTTGAAAATAAAACCGAATCCTCGAAGAACTTAACCTTCACTTTGCCACTGCTGGGTTGGCATTCGACCTCCCCATACGCTAGCGCTTAGTGAATAGCAACACTAGCCCAGATTCTACACATGCTACTCCACCTCATCCCTTCCAGTTGTGCCTGTTTAGCTACAAAGAAGTCGAAGACATAATTCTTAGCCTTAACACCAAGAAAAGTGCAGGGGACGATGGCCTTGAATCATTTTTTTGCGGTTAGGCTATGCCCAGCTTACAGCCCCATCCTTCACATCTTCAACCTCTCTATTACCACAGCCACTGTTCCATCCTGCTGGAATCTGCCCATGTTCTTCCTCTCTTCAAATCAGGAGATCCTTGTGACTTAAACAACTACCGTCTCTATCTCTATCTTGCCCGTTCTCTCCAAAGTGCTAGAAAACTTATATACAACCAACTAAAAATCACCTTGAAGCACACTCACTCCTAAACCCATCTCAATCTGGCTTCAGGTCGAAGCATAGTACCATCTCAGCCTTGGCTAAAGTCTCTAATGACTGGATCCATGCTATGGACACCAAGAAGGTTACTGGTGCAGTCTTTCTAGACCTCAGTAAGGCCTTCAACACTGTAGACAATCACCTCCTAATCACCTGTCTTGCCTACATAGGTGCCACTCCACCTACCTTACAATGGTTTAACAGTTATCTTATGGGAAGGATACAGAAAGTCAAAGCTGATGGCCTACTATCTGTCCCCTTTCCAATTGCCAGAGGTCCCTCAGGGCTCCATCCTAGGACCAATACTTTTTCCTGTACATCAACAACCTTGACTCCCACATAAAGAACTCTAGCATACATTTCTTTGCAGACAATACGGTTTTGTATGCATCAGGTTCATCCTTAACTGAAGTCAGGAAGCACTCCAAGCTGACTTTATCCAGTTAGAAAGCAACCTTATCAATACCAAGCTTCTCTTAAATGCCAAAAAACCAAGACAATGATTTTCTCGAGACTTGCCTTGTCTGGTGCCCTACCTACCCCACCTAAAAACTTCATAGTTACCTCCTAGGTGAACCCTTGGAAGTCGTACCTAAATTTAAATATCTAGGTATATGGATAGACAACAAGCTTTCCTTCAACTACCACATCGAGGATCTATCAAAGAGGCTTAAAAGCACGCTTGGGTTTCTTCTTTAGAAATAGGACCCTCTTTTCTCTTGCAACCCACAAAGACTTGTCCAAGCAATATTCCTTCCCTTGCTTGACTACGGAGACATTATCTTTATCTCCTCCCCAACCTTGAGCCTATCTAAACTGGACGTACTCTATCACCGTGCTCTTAGCTTCATTACTAACTCTGCATACAGGACCCACCACTGCAATCTTTATGCAGCAGTTGGGTGGACCTCTCTTGCCACCAGGCGCCTTCTGCATGCTGGCATTTGGACCCTCAAATTACTACTCCACAAACTGCCTGTCTATTTAACGTCCTCTCATACACATCTTGCATAGCGCCTACTCCCTAAGGAAATCCGACCTTATCCTACTAGATGTTCCCAGGACACATACCACAGCTGGCCAAAGAGCTGTCTCATATGCCCTCCCAAACATTTGGAACCAACTACAAGCCATGCTGAAGCTACCAGCATCATATCAATTAACTCCTACAAAACACTAGCTATCTCTAAATTAAAAGACATATGTAGGTGCTACTAGGCCCCCAATGCCCAGTCAACTTCCTAGGTACCAACTGGCCCTCTAGTTATTAAGCTGAAATGTAGTTGCATAATTTAGGGCAAGGTTAAAGCTGGAATGTACTGCATATATAGCATAAGGACTTCTATTGTGTATACCTCTTGTATTATATATTTTTCTTTGTTGTTCTACATTTTATATCTTCTGTCTATGTAATTGCGAACTGTATGTATGTGCCTCAGGACCTCCTTGTGAATGAGCTTGCTCAATGAAGTCTTTCCTGCAATAAACTTGAACTTGAACAACCATCAGATATTGCTACAGAGGGTAATACACACACATATTAGTCATAGGAGACTCTACATTAAGGAGGACAGAGCTTGTAAAATGTCAAGGCAAGAAAATAACCATAGTTGTAAACTGCTTACCAGGAGCTAGAGTATAATATATTAAAACAAGACTTCCTAATCTAATGGACATTAGGTCAGGTAACCAAATAGTAGTTATTCATGGTGCCTAACAATATTGGAAGGACTATGAAAAGGACCTGTTGTAGAATATCTTGGGTTGTGCACAGCTGGTAAAAAGGCAGGACAGGTACTAATAATATGGAATATTACCTAGACTAAAGTGTGAAATTGAAAAAACATACTATACAAAGGATTAACATTAGGACAGCAAATAAATGTGCTGAACTGGGAATAACTTTTATTGATACCTGGATGATTTCTTTCAAAATGAAATGCTTGTTGTAAAGACAGCCTGCACCTTAACAAAAATGGTACCACTACACTGGCTACACAGATACAAATTGAAATCAGTAAACATTTAAACTAGTTGGGGGCTAAAAGGTGCTGTGGAAGGCTCAGGAAAAACACACAAATTGCTAATACAAAAATAGTTACACCATTAGAATCGTGAAGATTAAAAACCAGACTAAATCATTCCTGAGGTGCATGCTAGCAAATGTTAGAAGCATCCAAAGCAAAAAGGACAAACTGGAAGCTCTGCTTACTCAACAAAATACCATAGACATCATTGGGCTAACAGAAACCTGGTGGACTGCCAGGGATGATTGGGGAAGAGAACTACCTGGATATATGCTTCATCACGTGGATAAGACAGATGGGGGGTGCAACATATATATCAAAACAACTAAAAGTATTAACATTTCAAAGAAAATTAAAGATGTTGAAATACAAACAAAGACTCTATGGATAAGAGTGGAAATAAAAAACACATTTATTAATCTGAGGGATTATTTATAGACCACCTGGTATGAAAAACAAGGTTAGTCAAAAAGTAAATAAAGAAATAGAAAGCGTGTGAAATGGGAAAAGTAGTCATAATGGGGGACCTAAACTACATGAATATATTAACTGGGGACAGGTACAGGCCACTAAATTACATCAGTAAATCCTTCCTGGCCAAAATAGAACAGCTAAGGCTAACTCAAAATGTAAAATGTGGAGGAACCCACTAGGGAGAAAATATATTGGATACTGTACTAACAACCAAAGAACTACAGATTAGTAAGTGCACAGTAGAACCTCCCTTGGGTAATAGTGACCATAACAGTGTATTTTTCACTATTAAATAATACATCTCCATAATAAAGGGGTGCAGGGAGGTCTATAATTCTAAAACAGCTAATACTGAGAACATACAGATAGAACTTGGAAAGGTTGGCCTGGGAAAAATATTAGCAGATAAATTAGTAAAATGAGATGTGGGAGAGCTTTAAATATCACATAAAAGAAATATGTGATGAAAATATTAAAAAGTTAAAAACTATAACACTAAGTCATCAAACCAAAATGGTTTAACAAAGCAATAAAAGAAACTGATAAAAAAAGTTATATGAGAAACACAAAGCAGTAGGAACACAGGGACTTTGGGAGGAATTTAAATTGGCACAGAGCCAATGTAAAAACTGCTTAAGAAAAGTAAACAAAGAATGGAAAAAAACTAGCAGGGTCAGCAAACAAAGAGAACATGCTTGAATTTCTATAGCTGTGTTAACTCTCTGCGTAAAAAGCTAACACTAGTCTTTGTTCAATCACAACTGGGAATAAAATAATGATCCTGTAGAAATGGCTAATATATTCAACAACTATTTAGATCCATTTTCTTGCAGAAACCTAAAAAGGGCAAGAAAAGAAGGAAACTTGAACCTTGTATTGATATTACAGAAGAAATAATTGTGGATAAGATAAAGGGACTAAAGAATACATATTCTTCAGGGCGGACAATAAATCAAATGCCATTCTCATAATCTTCTCCCCGTGGTGGCTAGACCACTGAAAATAATTTGTATAAAATCCTAACTGAATGTGTAGTACCATTGGACTGGCTAACTGACAGTGTAGTGCCAATACATAGAAAGGAGACAGGGTGGACACACAAACTATAGACCCATAAGCCTAACATCTGTTCCGGAAAAACTGTTGAGGCAGTAATTAAAGATTACATAAACACCCACGTAGAAGCCACTGGCCAGGAGGACAAGAATCAACATGGGTTTTATGAGGGAGATCTATATTACAAATCTATTATGTTTTTATGAAAAAATAACTTTGGCATTGGATGAAGGGCAGCCAGTGGACTGCATTTACTTGGATTTCACCAAGGCCTCAATAAAGTGCCTCATGACAAAATCATTAAATGTTTACAAAACAAAAACATCAAGAAACAAATTATAGAATGGGTGGATGCATGGCTGGGGCAGAGAACCCAGAGGGTCAGCATAAATGGGTACCTGTTGGTGGTGGTACTGGTGACCAGTGGAGTGCCACAGTGATTAGTGCTAGGTCTGGTGCTGTTTAGGATATTCATGGATACTATGGGTGATGATTCATTAAACTGGATAAGTAAATATGCAGATGACACAAAATTGGCTGGCATTATACAAATGGAGAAAATGTTGACTCAATCAAAGAGATCTAAATAATATCCAAGACTGGGTACAGAAAAATGGTACGAGTTTTAACTTGGATAAATATTGCATCACACACCTTGGAAAAGAAATATTTAACATAATTATATTCTAAATGGTCAAAATCTAAGAAAATCTGAAGAGGAAAAAATTTTGGAATTATCAGAAATAATAAACTAACCTTTGAAGTGCACTATAAAATCAAATAACTAAAGCAAATGAAGCACTGTGAGCCATAAAAAGAAACATCAGGAGTAGAAGTGAGGCAGTAGTTGTGCCTCTATACAGAGCATATGTTAGACCATTATTGGATTATGGTAGTCAGGTGTGGGGTCCCATATCAAGGGGTGGGGTAACTACCCTGAAGAGGGTGCAGAGTCAGGCCACAAAAATGGTGTTTAAAATAAGAATGGCTTCATATGAGGAGAGACTGGAGAGCTTGAGACTAATGTCAGTGGAGATCAGGATAGTGAGAGGAGACCTACTTATGTGTTACTGTATGATATAATACATAATGATAATTTAGTAAATGAATTAAACCTAACTTTTAAAAATCAGAAATCAGTACCAGAGGACATCCCTTACAGTTCAGAGGAAAAAATTAATACAAACAAAAGAAAGGCATTTTTACACAAAGGATAGTGGGGCCATGGAATGGGCTACCTATAGAGGTGGTAACTAGCAACCTAAAAGCACAGTTTAAGAGAAGGTTTGATAAACACATACTAGAAGGAAATAGTATAGCATATTATAGGTAAATGGATAGGAGCAAATAATGGGCTGATCTAGGCCTTCTTAGCTCCTCTAACCTTAGTATGAACCACACCACATAGAAGTGTAGCTGCATGAGCCATGGGCTGTTGGTGGTGTCCCTGCAATGATACAGTCAGTTCATGCCAGTGAGAACATAATTCACATACAAACAGCCAATAACACCTTGTGTGCCTGATGGTCTCATTACAATGACTACTTTTGTGGCCCAACCTGGAGGGATGGGGAGAGGATCAGACAATTGCTAAAAGCAGTGGAAGGTATGGGAAGCTTCATGTCATTGTCATTGGGGACAAATCACATGGCTGTAGACAAGGCAGGGATAGCAAGGGAGCAGAATGGTACAGAAAGCTGAGGTGTCCTTGCCCAGGTAGCAAGGTATGTGAACTTTGGGGATGGTGACTGTCCACTGTCAGGGGAAGGCTAGGATCATCATCATCAAGGACTTGAACACTTTCCTGGACAGCGGCCACAAAGAAAAGGTTTCAGCTCATTGGGAATGGGAACTCACCTGCAGGAATGTGACCCATTTCAAGAGTGATGGCCAGCACCTGTCCAGTAAGTGTACAGCTGTCCTCAGTAAACAGTTTCAATGCATCATTGCCAAGCTTTTAAACTAGCAATGGGAGAGCAGAAGAATGCAGGGTGAACCAAACTGCCCCCCCACAGGATAGTGAAGCCAACATGAGTACCACAATGTTATGGTATCACCAGAGGAAATGAAACATACTGAAGGGAGAACAGTGGAAAAAGGTGGTTTAAAATGGGAAGGACAAACAGAAGAGGCAAAAAACATCAGGGTGGGTTGTGAGGACAAAAGGCTGATCATTGAAGGCCATGTACCAATACCCACAGCCCTAAGGAATAAAGTTCTAGATCTGCTGGCATTGATAATGGAGGCTGACCTGCACATTGTAGCTATTACTGAACCCAGGGACAGATCACATGAAGGGGTGGGTGAAACAGATTCTCACCAAATAGGAAAGGTATTCAGGGGTAGTCATATTTGATGTCCTAAAGGTAGTCAAACAATGTCAAATGTTATGCATAGCCAGAGGATGATGGGGTGTATAGGGAGGGTATTGCCAGCAAAAGGAAGGAGGTGGGGATGGCAGTCAACAATTCATTGGTGAGGCCACATTTTGATACTCTGTCCATCTCTGGAGGTGGCATATCCCTAAGGATGTATACAGGATTGAGGCAGTTAAAATAAGGGCAACAAAATAGTTCAGTGCCTGCACCAAACGTCTTATGAGGAGAGACTTGAAACCTCAATATGTACCCTGGAGGAGAAAGGAGACAGAGGACATATGATAGAAACATACAAATACATAAAAGGCATAAATAGTGTAACAGAGGGTGGCATTTTCAGAAGGGAAATGTCCATAAACGAGAGGAGCATGACATGACATTGTAGAGGAGGGCATACTAAGGGTACAATTAGGAAGTATTTCTTCACATAAAGGGTGGTGGATTCAGTCCTAGCCGAGGTTGTGAACAAAACACAGTGAGGGTGGAGGATTCAAATATGTAGTTTTGCACTGAAACTTGTACTTGTAAGTGAATCCTGCCCGGTATTTCTGTGTGGTCATCCATCAGATGTTAGTCATAACATGTACATGGGTTTAAGATATAGCTTGCATGTGGTTGAGGTCACATGGAATGTTGTTTGCTCATGCATAAAGCAGATGTGGTATGGCACTCAAGGACCATTCTGACCTGACAGTCGGTAATTGCCACAATAACATCAATGTCAGGCATTCTCAATGTCAATAATTAGCATTTAGCATGTTAATCTACTTTCCATGGCCAGAGATGATAGTGTTACAATACCTTTCCTATCTTATTTAAGGTGTCACATGCAAGTTGGAACCGCAGCTGCCCCAAAACAATGTGAGTCCATCCAAGAGTGGATACAGTATTAGAGTATGTTTTACTGGATACCAAGATCCACCGGATGGCAACGGAGATGTTATGTTAGGCTAAGCTGGAATCCATAATGAATCACATACAGGGTGTGCATCAACATGACAACCCCTGCTTCTGAGTGAGCACATGGTCCACTGGATGAGAGCATGAGGAAGAGGAAGTGGATGACTGCACGTAAGAATGCTCATCACGTCATTGTTTTGTACCATTAAACATGAGCAAAGTTCCATGCTCGGTCCCAGTGACATTCATAATCCATAGCAGAATGATGGTTTGAATTAATCGCAGATATGGGATGTCATGTTTGTCAAACACTCCCTACCATTCAAAGAACTTCATGGGCAACAGTAATAACCTACATGTTTTCATGCTGGAAATGCCACCGTCACCATACGTCCTGTTATCGTCATGCTGCATTTGTAACATGGTCACATTAATTCCATGTTAGAGACACAGTGCCTATAGCACATTGTAGTGACAAGCACTTCAACCCACAGGTGCATTTTCATGTTCACGGATTCTCCATGAGCATTGCAAGACATGTGAGGAGTGGTAGGATATGTCCAAGACGCATACCCCAGAGTGTTTAGTTGTGTGAAATAACATTGCTTTAGTGATGCATATTGCTGCACAGCAGGACAGTGAAATTCATCATACTGCTGCGGCCCCCTGACAGTTCATCCTGTCACCCACAGAACATTCCAACCTCAGCAGAAGAACTGTCATCATTGTAACTATCAGCACTTTTTGCATGAAAACCAACACTGGATATCCAGACGGTGTGCAAATGCCAAGACCAGCCACCGCTGTCAGGTATCACACAGAAAGGCAGAGCCAGTTGTGTCCATGGATGGTCATTGCCTGGAATGTTTTCCAGTGGCTATCTCGAAGTCATACTGATAGGGATGTGGGATGGTGTTCACTGAGGTTTCATGTTCCTGTAGTTGGCCATGGTTTATGCCCACCCAACCCTGTATTAAGCAACCTGTTATCACAGTGATGGACAAGGTCTTGATACATGATGGCTTACTAATTCATGTTGACTTTTGAAGAATGTGTAGGCACCAACATACCTTTGAACCACTGTAGCTTGCCCTACATTTGGCATGTGATGTACCAATCTCAGTGGCCAGTTGACTTGTTGTGTGGTAATATGCAGCCACCATATAACTGCCAGTTACTGCCTTATGCACAAACCCCAATATCGACTCATCATTTAAAACTATGGTATATAGCTTCACAATAAATATAGTCCAACCTGATACCACATTGTTTCAATCAGATGACAAACCATTTGAGAAGGTGGAGATGATACTCATATCAAACTTGGTGTAATGAGATGTGAAAAGGCTATCACCGCACCATCAAACTTCCTCCTTTGAGAGTTTTCACAGCCTCTTGATCCAGTTACAAGTGGACCAGGTGACCTAGATTTGGTACATTACAAACCTATACCAGACAGCACTTTTGGTGGCATCATTTTGCTGTGTCCTTGACTGATGCACACTCTGTAGGCAACAAGATGTCTTAGGCAGTGAACTAAAACATTTGTGATAACATGTCTGTGGGGGTTGCTTCACTGACTACAGGACACATTCTTTACTATTTTAGGTATGTCAGGTGGGGTAAAGAGTGGTGTATCATTTTGGGAACATTGACAACTGGGGTAGACAAGGGTGAAGTCACTGGCACAGATGGTGTTGTTCCTGTGACTTCCCCACATCACAGATGCAGTGCAGGACAGCACTAAAGGACACACCTCCCAGAATCAGTAAAATGGAAAGTGCCATTCACATTCATGACATGCATATCCACCAGTCACTCTACCAACACACTGCTCAGTCGGGTACTGACCAAGTTCAGAGTGTGACATTGCGAGCACTCAACCACCTGTGAGACACACAATGGCAGATAAACCTTAGCAGCACAATAGCCATTGGAGGGTCTGCTGAAACCCTGACTCCCTGTTCACGCTGTCTTGCCTACTTGGTGTTAAGAAATGTTGGTTAGTGGATGTAAACCAGGTTGCTGAACCACTCTGGTAATTCTCAGGTGGTGGTTGCTGCTGTAAGTGGAAAATGGGAGATAGACAGTCGGAGTGTTACAAAAGACAGTTACTTTGTAATCAGTAAAATTCATGATATTGATGAGCGACTAATATGAAACATATTCACAGAATGTTATTGGCAGCCATCCATTATAATGCAAACTTGGAGCAACAGCAGGCCATGACAAGTGAAAGAGGGCTCTTTCCCTGTTGATGTGCCAAAGTACAAAGATGGTGTTGGTGTAGTACGACCAAGAAAACAAAGGCGTTATGGTAATTCAGTTTTTATGGTTAACATAGATTCCTGAGTAATTAACATTAAACAGCAGCTGAGGTCAGCAGTACACAGTTGTAATCATGTGCTGTGTGACAGCAAAAGATGCACTGGTACATTCAGGATTAGTATGCTAACATGTAAGAACTAATTTCAGTAATCATTCCTTCAGCACTTGTTACATTTGGTTTGTTGTCATTATCACAGTTCGATATACCATGCGTAAGCCACAGAGATTTGCAACATGTGTGATAAGGGGTGACAATGTGTTGTTAACGCACTACTAAATGTTGATAAAGTTGACATTGAAAGATGCTAGACATCTTCCTGCTACTCACCATGTGCCTACATTGTACCTTGTACCTGTAGACAGACACAGTGTAGAAGCAAAGTGCAATGCACTGTGCAACACTTCACAAACTGGACAAAAGATGAACATGTTTGGCATGTGAAACACTAAAGTGACTGTTTTCTTTGGTACATAATTGTCTGTGAACACCAAGAGAGATGGGTATTGATAACCACACTGTAAGGTGGGCCTGAGCATCATGCCAAATGTAACCAGTGTGTACAAGCAACCCATCGACAACACTGTCAGTGCAAGCACACAGTGTCTGCACACAGGCACATGGGGAAAGGTTTGAAATGTAAACTTGAGGGACAGTAAGGGGATTGTCGCTGGACCAGAAAGTGATCGTAATTGTAGATGCATTGTAAAGTTATACACAATAGAAAGTATCACTGAAAATACTGGATAATGAAACAACAGCCATGAACAGCTCATCGGTATCGGGAGATGGAGCAACTGATTACCTTCCCATTATCCATGAAGCAACACCAACATGGGACAAAGTGTCCAGGGTCACTCGTTAACTATAACCCTGAACATGTAACTGAATATTATCCAAAGTAAACCTATCAATTCATGTACCAAAGAGACATTGCTGGGAGGATGGTAGTGACATGCAAAATGATGTATGCAGGTAGTGTCAGTTAACCCCTCATCACAGACCCACAAACTGTAACATGTAAGTTATCAGGAGGGTACATACAATTTAAAAAACTTGGTGTGGTTTTATTTCTAACATCCTTACACTCCCATGCCTCTTAAAAGTAGCATTCTCCAGTTCATGCATTCATGTCTATTATAGCCTTGGTCTGTGAATGTCAAGTGACCGAGCAGTCAGAACACACACACACAGACACACACAGTTGTATAACAATTGTGTCCCAGGATCAGGCTTGCACAAAGTAGTCATACATTTTGTGCTGCACAGAACATGTACACTCACTGGTTACCACTGATCCTGTGGCCCAATCTAGTAACAGAGAGGATGTTTCACTCGACATTCATTGATGGTGGAACTAATTGGCAGGACAGGTGAAGTGGATTGCAGTGGCAAAAATTTGAGTGCCTAAGCATTGTCTTGGATGGTGTCCAGTAACTGACACCAAGGGTTGAGTATGTGTTTTGCATGCTGCATAATTTTATGGCACTGGAGATGTTTTGGTTAAATTGCTACATGGTGAATGCACATGGGAAAATGGATGCCACACATCAGTGACCATACAACATTGTTGCTGCTGCAGTGGTCTGCAATCAGCAATGGTGAATTTTTATATGGAGGTAGGAATTTGCTGAGTTGTTGAGGTGGGATCAATGCTCAGCAAGTAAAATGACATTACCAATAAGGTAACAGGAAAACAATTTTGCACGTATCTCAACACATATCATGTAAACATAGCCAACACTCCTTGAACCATATACCTCATGTTATACTGCCATGTTGACAAAAGACTTCACAATGTAACAACAAGAACAGCTTTCAGAACAGTATAAACATAATGTCAACATTAACTTGTTATTCATTTTTAGGTTTTGTGAAGGATCTACTACCATCACTTGAATGAGTTGTCCAAGCTGGAAATCAAAGAACAACTGGTGTCCGGAGGATGTTCTACCTCTTCTAACTTCAAAATTTGCACCCATGGACAAGCAGTCAGCCATAACACAGTGGAAAAACAAAACACTGGTTTATCACTCCATAAGCAGATGTCACTCCGCTGGTACAAAGCTAACATAGTGTTCTGAGGCCACTTTTCCTTATGCAGTTCACACGCTTGATGGCAAAACTACTTTCATTCTATGCCCCAGCCATCTCCAACACCTGTGGATAAAACTTCTGTATGCCAGAAAACAGCTACGGCTGAAAAGAAAAGTGGAATCATTAATCCAAACTACTACTTTGGTTTGTTGTGATGTTCACTACCCATTTACTGTAATGAACATGTCTGTTATTGTTGACTGATGATGATCTGGTACTATGCGACTCAATGTCACAGTTGGTTTAAGTACTACTGGGCATGTCTCATAAAGGTCACCATCCTCCCAGAATCATTGGTCACACATTAAACAAATTGGATAAAACATATTATAAAATGCCAGATATGTTCTAAATGTCCTTATTTTACCCACCATTGTAGTCTTTACAACCATTAAATTGGGATTCCCTTGCAAATCGCAGGAAAAAATGGGTTGGGCATAAAGCATATGTAGAATATGGAGGAAGTATCAAGGTAATAACTAACCATTTACAAGCCCCCCATAAATACAATTTAAGGGCTTGAAACACAGATATTTGAAAATCCCTTTGAGGTTAACATCTATAGTAGAATGCAAAGAATATTTTACTTATCAAAACTGTGGAATGAAGTAGATCCAGAGATTCGAAATGTGAATAATTTAGTACAATTTAAATGCTTAGACTTAATTTGGAAAGACATTGTATATGTTATGGTCCTGGGCCCAGATATTCAAAGGTTCGCATGGCGCAGCAGTGTTGCACCATGTGCAACCATGATGCACCCGGTGCAATATTAAAAGGAAAGTGCGCCAGCACAATCCCAATAGGGCGAACACATCAGTAATGTATACAGGGGCAGATAGGGAGGCGTGCCCATGCATACTCTGTACAGCCAGATATTCACCCGGGATGTGTGGAGCCATGCATCGCATACCCCTACCTGTGCCAACACAAAGATGATCCCCCAAAAGGAACAACGGATGGCCACCCACAGGTGAGCTGCCACATTACAGGGCACAACATGGCAGCTGCCACATGCAAGGTGGCACCAGCTTCTGGCTGTGCCAGCATTGCCCCCTTCATGCCCGATCATGGACGTAATTCTTTTTATTAATACATAAGCCCGCGATTGGGCAGACAGCGATCCACTGGACCACTAGGGATATTGGACATAATTCTTTTTATTAATACATAAGCCAGCGATTGGGCAGACAGCGGTCCACTGGACCAGCCAGGATATCGGGCGTAATTCTTTTATTAATACATAAGCCCACGATCGGGCAGACAGCGGTCCACTGGACCACCAGGGATATTAGATTTTTTATTTATACTGAAGCCCACGATCAGGCTGTGGGCACATTGCCACTCTGTGCAGGAGGCATCGGTCCCTGGTGGCCGCTGCTGGTAGGGCGCCAGGCACATGTCGCCAGCGATTGGTGCACCTGCATGCAAATGGGGCCATAATGACATGCAAATGGACCCATTTGCACCTTGCATACATTAATGCCCCATTTGCATGTGCACTTTTGAATAAGCGTGGTTGCTGTGCATAGTGCAATGGAACTTGTGCTAGCGCATCCCTCTGCTCCCACTCTTGCCACTTGCGCTGGTGCAATGCCACTGTGCCATACACCTGCGGGTGACCAGGGTGCAATATTCAATGATGCTGTGCCATGGCGCAGCTCTGTTGAAAATCGCCCAGTCAACGCCCCTGCACAGCCAAGTTGCACTGTGCCCAAGCTTGAGCCACAGCCTGGCACAGTTTGAATATCTGGTCCCTTGTGTAATGTCTCAGTCTTCTTTCTCTGTTTCTTCTTTGTAAGATTTGTACTTTATTAATTTGTTAATTAATTTATTAACTAATTTGTCTTTCCTGACAATGTTTTGGACTTGGTCTGGGTAGAATATGCATGTAAATGACTTCTGTGTATAATGTTTTGGTCTTTCCCTTTTTGTCTCTACTAACAGGATTTGCTTTTTGCCAATACTAAATGATTAATGGTGTGTATATTTATCTTGTGAATACATCTTGGGTCTGTTTTTGGGGTAAATTGAACAGAGGGTCAATTTTTATGTATCTCCTGTTTACATATTTTATAACATTACAATATGTCTGCAATGTGTAACTTGTATCGTGCGCTATAACATCTTAATACGAAATTGTATAATAAGCTATATACACTTCTTGTGAAACCGTAATCTTATTAGAGGACAACTTTGAAAAACAGTCCTAAAAGTTATTTTCCTGTTAAAAATAAAAGGTTTTATATATCTACCTATGTCTGTTACATTGTCAATCTTATAGAGGCAGTGTACTGCTTGAAATCAATAGTAATTTTCAGATGCAGTCAGCTAGCACTTCCAATATCTGAAGATTTTTGCTATTTTCTGTTTTCTAATTAGAAGATTTTCCACCTGGCAGTACTGGGCTGATGTGTGGAGCAGCACTCTGTCTGGAGAGGAAAAGAAGTCAGTTCTGTTCCTTCACTACATCATCAGAAATGATAACTCCTTGAGGCACCACAATCCTTGCTGCATGTGCAGTGACTTTCATAAGTTACCAATCAAAATGCAGGAAATTGTGGACATCACTAGTCAACAAGAAGAGTCAGTCCTTGCTGCTTCATGTGAAAGTGAAACCTGGCAGTGAAAAGGTTCTCATGGGATACTAGCGATGTCACAGTCAGTGTGGTCTCAGTGTTGATGTAGTGGGAAGAACAGAAATGACTTTATTTAGCCTCAATACAGAGTACTACTACACATACCACCCTAGTACTGCCAGCTGGAAAATCTTCTAATTAGCAGACAGAAAGAAAAAAAAAATATTTGCGATATAAGAAGTGATAGCTGGCTACATCGAAAGTTACAATTCATTGCAGGCAGTTTCCAGGCAGTACACTACCTCTTTAATTTCCAGACAATGCACTCCATCATTGACAATAGTATCCTTTACAAGTTACAGAGACAGTTAATGAATATTTCATTATTATTTTTAGGTGGATTGGCTGCAAGCAGAAGTGGAACAATAGGCACAAACTGATGTTTTCAGGGGCAACCAGGGAGCAAGTTGGTGGTTAACAGATTTGGTTACAGTAACACCGTATGTATGTGGAGATTTTGAAATGAAGTACTGGATCTGTGCATGTACAGAAGTAATTCACACTGTGTTACTGGTTGTTGTAGGTTGGAATACGAGCCATTTATATACTTGCACAGTCATGTGGTCATAGTGTAGCATGGAGTACAGGCAACTGAAATGTACACAAGTCTCGTGCATGACACTGATGTCAGCATCATGTAAACACCCTATTTTAGACATATGACAAGACTTCAAAGTTGAGATGGCAAAAGCCCAACATGTGCGTAGCAAGTACAAGGATGTTATACTAGGAAGATTAGATGCACAGTAGGTGAAGTACCCATATAAGTGCATCTTCCAGCAAGCTGGAAAGAATTACCAAGCTTGAAATAAGTAGGTGTCCAAATTGTTTTAAAAGTCTCTACGTTAGTTGAATTTACAAGATATGCTGGCAGTGAGTTCCAAATTGGAATTATTCTTTGTGTAAAAAGTAACTTCTGAGACTACATTTGGGGTAAGTTAGTGGTAATTAATATTTGTGACTTCTAAGGTTGCATGGTCTAGAAACAAACGTCATACCTAGCTCTGTCATTAGTTCCAGATCTTTTGAGATTTTAAACATTACTAGTAAGTCATCCCTTATTCTACGCTGTTCCAGGGTGCAATGTTCAGTTCAGTCAAACATTGGTCGTGGGTTTTATTTTGCATATTATAGATCATTTTAGTAATCCATCTTTGAATGCCCTCAATTCTAGACACGTCCCTCCTGAGATAAGGACTCCACAACTGGGAGCAATGTCCAGATGGGGCCTAATGTAAGCTCTGTAAAGGGGCAGTATACAATCTCTGTTTCTAGATATAAAGATTTTCTAATACAACCTATTTATTTGATTTGTTTTATTTACCAGGTAACCACAGTGTTTATCAAAACTTAAGTCAGAGGTTATGATTACACCAAGATCCTTTTCTTCAGTAACTGTACTTAGTGTCGAGCCATTTAATGTGTATGGTTGAAAGTTATTTTGTTCACCAAGATACATAACCACACATTTAACATTATTAAACTCCATGCCATTGTTATGTGCCCAAGCCTCTATGTAATTAAATCTTGTTTAATTTGCTTAATGTCCTCTTTTTTTAACTTTGGCTAGTATTTTGGTGTCATCAGAAAATTTTATGACCAGATTATGTAAATTTAAGGTCATGTTGGAAATAAGCACATTGAACAGCACCAGCCCCAGAAAGGAGCCCTGCAGCACACCGCTGGACACTAGTCCAATAGATGATTGATAACCCCTAATATTAACAGTTTGTGTATGGTTTTCAGCCATTCCTCTACCCAGTTCACCAGTAAACCATTAATTCCAAGTTTATGCATTTTATCAATTAAAGTTTGATGGGGCACCTTATTGAATGCTTTTGAAATGTCCAAGTAGATTATATCTACTGGCATTTTATTATTGATGGATTCACTTACTTTTCATAGAAAGTTAAACTGTTAGTGAGGCAAGATCTTGCATGTTTAAAACCATGCTGATATGAATCTGTTATCCCTTTTATCATGTCTTCCTCTAACTTATTCTTTAATATAGCTTCAAATAGTTTCCCAGTACACTGGTTAGACTAATGTCTATAATTTACCACATCACTAGCTGAACCCTTCTTAAAAATGGGAGTGACCATTACAGTTTTCCAGTCAGTAGGGATAATTCCACTGGATAAGGACATTGAAAATATTTTATGTAATGGATCAATTAACCAATTAGAAATCATCTTTATAAATCTGGGGTGTAATTTGCAATGTCCAGGTGATTTGTTAATATCAAAATGCTACTATACCCAGTTCAATAGTGTCATTTGTTTCCTTTCCTCACTAATGTATGTACTGTTCTTCAGTATATTGTGAAATCATGGGCACAGCTCCTTCACTCCTCCAGCTCCTACCCCCACCCCCATCATTCCTGCATGGAAGAGTGAGCTTTGCAACATGTTGTCATCCATGCCTGGTGTAGTTATTGGACCAGATCTGCTTCCACCTTGCACTACACAATGCAGCCCTGTAGCTGTAATGAGCATTCATGCACATGTACTCCTTAGTCACCCACAGATGCTTTGATCAGCGCAGTCTTAGTATGTGCATGGAAAACATGCACAAACCACCCTTTTCCACTTGTTCAGGTATTTTATTTTTTTATTTTATTTAGTTTTTGTTGACCAGGTAGGTGCACTAGACAAATCCTGCCTATTTTTAGGCATGACCAGGGAGGAATACAGATGAATGCCAACTGACTTTAGACAGATTAAGCTGTTGGGGGTATTTTTTAGTGAATGAGGAAATTTGGCCAGGACACCGGAAATTCTCCTACTCTTTTCGATAAGTGCCATGGGATATTTAACATCCACCTGAACTACTACCAATCCAGGCAGATGGGACCTTGGTTTAACATCTCATCCGAAGACATCACCTCTGAAGTGCAGCACTCCTCTCATGCTGCACTACAGTGTCAGTACTAGGATATTAACCCAAATGCCAGATGTGGGAACTGAACCCACAGCCCTCTGATCTCCGGCCTCAGAGGCAGGTGTGCTACCTACTGAGCCACTGACACTGGTAACTATGTAGTACCACTCACAGTAAACCACATGTTTATGTTGTTTTACCTGCTTCGTTAATTGTGTGTGGATGGTCAGCCTGGTAGCACTGAGGATTTATGGGCTAGACACGATGCCTCACCACTCTGACAACCCAGGCACGGGAGAAAGCTCAGGTTGCCTGGAGTTACCCAGGGAGGAAGACCAAGCATCTGGAGAAAGCTATCCTTTCTTGCAGAATGTGGCTCATGACTCCCAGCAGCAGTGAACCCTGTGGAAATTGGAGTTCACTAACCAGGGGAGTAGCACATGCAAGGGGGTGAGGACTCAGCAGATGTCATTGAGAGAGATGCTTGAGCTTGCTTAACTCTGCCTGGAAGTCATTGTAGCCCACACCTGGGGGAACATTGCACTCACACACATGCAAAGGAAACATCATGGCTCATGAAGGAGATAATGGAACGGGCAGCCCGGCAACCACTGTGTTGCCACTGCCTTCCTGGTCCCAGTATCCTAAGTACTGCATCACACCAGTAGATTGAGGAGCACCCAGGTAAGTGGAGGGTGGACCTGCCCTGTGTTGAACAAGCAAGGGTGCTTTTGGTGATCGTGGGTCCAGTTCTGGATTTCTGAGGAACAATGCTAGATGGTTCTCAGGGTGGTTGGAGATGCTGGGGTTGACTGATAGATGCCGCAGGACTGGAGGTGATTTGGAAAAGATTCCAATCAAAAACAATTCTGTGTGGGTAATCTGTATTGCATTAGACCTGAAGGTTTGGCAGTAACCAACCCTCTGACATATCAATGGCAGCCTGTCACAATGCTCACTACCTCAAGGATCTTCTCCCTAACAACTCCCATTGCCTAAGTGAAGGTAATGGACTTCAGGAGGCTGATTTTGTCAAAATGGGAGAGTGCCTCAGAAAAGCACTAACAAACAGACAAGAAGGTGGTGTGGAACAACAATGGGAAACATCAAAACCGCCGTCACAGAGGTAACAAGCCTTTGTGTGAAGCAAATAAATAAATCAAAACAAAGAATAAAACACTATTGTTCTCAAAAGAAGTGGCGGGGAAGGTTAGGGAGAACAAGACAGCATTCAGAAAATATAAGGAAACACAGAAGGAGCAGGACAGAGAACTGTACAAGTTAAAGCAGAAGGAAGTGGGAAGGCAGTCAGAATAGCAAAGGCCCAAACCAAGGAAATGATAGCCAACTCAGTTAAGAAGGGGATAAAACCTTTCATAGGCACATTAGGGAGCAAAGAAAGACTAAGGCAGGGATACTGAGGCTGAATAAAGAGGAAGGTGGTTGGGCAGAGAGCGACAGTGAAAAGCGGGGATACTGAATGAATACTTCTGTTCAGTATTCACAGTGGCAAAGCAAGGGGAGATACCTAATCCAGTCAATAGATACACTCTGGATTGGGGGTTGATATTAGTCCTTTCGCAGAAGAAAGTGTTCTGAAAGAACTCTTAAAACTGAAGGTGGATAAAGCAATGGGGCCTGATGGGATTTACCCATAATTCTAAAAGAACTAAGGGAAGAACTAGTAACATCACTGACTACCCTTTTAATAAATCGTAGGAGGATGCTGTGGTACCTGAGGGATGGAGGAGGGTGGATGTGACTCCCTTCACAAAAGTGGGAGCAAGACAGAGGCAGGAAACTACAGACCTGTCAGTTTGACCTCAGTGGTAGGGAAATGATGGAGTCACTTCTGAAGGAAAGAATTGTTGAGTACCTAGAGGCCAGTGGGGCACAGGATCCAAGGCAGCATGGATTCACAGCAGGAAGAACATGCCAGACAAATCTAATTGATTTCCTTGACTGGGTGACCAAAGTAGTAGACCAGAGAGGGGCTGTGGACAGGGTCTACCTAGACTTTTAAGGCATTTGACACAGTCCAGCACAAAAGATTAATAAACAAATTAGTAAACATGGGAGTCAGTCTCAGAGTGGTAGCCTGGGTAAACACTGGTTGGACAACAGGACACAGAGGGTAATAGTAAATCCACAATCCACAGTGAAGAAAGGGGTTACTAGTGGGGTACCACAGGGTACAGAACTGGGATGGTAATTTTAATGTCTTTATAAGTGACATTGCAGAGAGACTGGAAGGAAAAGTTTGTCTCTTTGCAGATGACTCAAAGATCTGCAACAGGGTTGATATGCAAGGTGTGGTGGAAAGGATGAAAAGGGACTTGGAAAGGTTGGAGGAATGGTCAAATGTATGGCAGCTTAGATTCAGCACAAATAAGTGCAAGTAATGCACCTGGGAAACAGAAACCCAGGGAAGAGTACACAATGGGGGTGAGATATTGACAACAGCAAAATGGAAAGGGACCGGGTAGTCATATCAGATGACCTAAAGGTGGGCCAGCAATGTGAGAAGGCAGTAAGGAGGGCTGGGTGGATACTGGGATACATTGGTAGAGGCATTACCAGTAGAAAACAGGAGGTTGTTGGCCCTCTGTACAAACAGTTGTTAAGACCACATCTAGATACTGTGTACAGTTCTGGAGACCACATCTCCACAAAGACATAGACTGGGTGGGGGCTGTCCAGAGGAGAGCACCAAAATGGTGCAGTGTCTGCACCAGAAGACATATGATGAAGGACTAAATGAGCTTAAGATGTATATTCTAAAGGAAAGGAGGGAGAGGGGACATGATAGAAACTTTCAAATACCTCAATGGAATCAACAGAGTCCAAGAGGTTAAACATAGAAACATAGACTTTGACGGCAGATTAGGACACTTTGCCCACCTAGTCTGCCATTTCCTCCTACAGGATAAGCTGCACATCCTAGTTAACCAACAGCCTATTTCTTCCTCCCCAAAAGAATTGCCTTATGTCTGTCCCATGCATTCTTGAATTCTCCACAGTTTTAGACCTCACAACCTCCTCAGGAAGGCTGTTCCATGCATACACCACCATCTCTTTGAAAAATACTTCCTCACATTGCCCTGAGCCATCCCCCTCTATCTTCAAATTAGGTCCTTATAGAAAACATAGACTTTGGCGGCGGTGAGAGGCTGGCCTTTGTAGTGGATATAGAAGAATACCCTTACTTAATTTTAGAAGCCGGTAGCATCTTTCAGAAAAAGATGTGCAAAACAAGGGCGCACAATTTGAAAATAAGGGTGGGGACAGCTCAGAAGTAATGTGAGGAAGTATTCTTCACAGAGAGGGTTGTAGATGCATGGTACAGCCTTCATGAGGTGGTCATAGAGTCAAAACCAGTGAGGGAATTCAAGAATGCATGGACAGAGACATAAGGCAATTCTAGTGGGGTGGAGAAGTAGTCTGATGGTTAGCTAGGATCTGCAAGCTTATCCATTAGGTAGGGAAAGGGCAGACAGGTGGGCCAAGCAATCCTTATCTGCCATTCAAATTCTATGTTTCTATGACTTTGTGTGATTATAGGTCAGCTGAGCAGCTGTTGAGTCCACTGTACACTGCTGCCCTCACAATGGGTACACAGCGGCCTTGCTTAATTTTAGATGCCATGCTGGAGCTACCTTGCTAAAATTTCTCCAACTATCCTGCTGCATGTCTCAGAATGTAAAAGAGGAGAACTGTATTATGCTCCAAAACATTTAAGCTGTACTTTGCAATCAGACAAGTTTTACTGCTCCTATTAACCACTGAAGGAAATGTGTATCTAAATCCTGGCCTGAGGCACCTCTAACATCCTTCAGAGGATATCTTGAGGTTGTCCAAGTGAACATGGGAGAACTTATGACCAGACCAGATGAATTTATGGTCTGAGTGACAAACTCCCAGTTTGATGCGTAGTGTTTACGAGCGTGAGTGGCACAAGCGCCACTCGGCAACAGTTTGTTTAGCTGAAGTGTTACCATTTTAATATTGTGGGTAAGAGCCAGTTACATAGTAGTAATCTATTGTGTTTGGATTGGTTTAAGTTTGTTTTATTAGTTTGTTTTATTTTATTATTGCTTATTGCAACAATGTTGGGGTTAATAACTTATACATGCTGGGTCTGCTTTTAATTTAGTGGTTCTGTATAACATTACTGCCTTTGAAAGCAGACAAAATGTTGTCAGGACTATGGATCATGTTCAAGGCCACTGTTTTTCGGTTTTACCGGAAAATCCGGTAAAATTCCGAATTAGGGCTGCCTGAAAACCGGTAAAACGAAGATTTCATGGAATCTGGCATTTTCCATCAGATCAGTAAATCTATAAAAAGTCTGTTTTCTTTTAATTCCTTCCTGTACTATTTTCAGTTTGCTTTATTTAATGCTCTGTATATTAAGCCTTCTTTAATTCTAGTTATTTATACATACTAAAAGAATGATAATAGAATCCCGGTAAAATCCGAAATTAGAGTAACAATCACCGGTGAAATTCCGGAATCTTAAGTCTTGAAAACGGAATTTAATTGTTTTAATCACCGTAAATCAGTGGCCTTGATCATGTTGTGAATAATACAAAGCACTGGGATATTTCTTCCATCTTATGTCAAATAGTATGTGTAGGACAATGGTTAGGATAGTTGGTTTTAATCAGAGGACAGCCTATGGAGAACAGTCCTATTTAATGTCTTTCAAAATTTTTTAAATTAAAGAGAGTGTAATGTATGGATTGTGTGGCAATAGTAGGAAAAAGTATCACTTTAAGTGAATATTTACTACTTTATTATTATTATGTGGGGACAAGCATGTTAATCCAGGTCCTTTACAAACAAGTGTTATTGAGATGAATACTTTGAATAAGGATGCCTTTTCCTGTGTACATTTTAATGTATGCAGTATAATTAAAAAGATGGATGCATTTTGAGAATGGATCATAGGTTTTAAACCTCAAATTGTTGTAATTTGTGAAACATGGTTGAACAAAAAACTCCCTCATCATTATTAGATATTGATGAGTATCAAATTTATAGGTCAGATCAAGTAAGAGGTGGTTGACTCATGATGTAGATAAAGTCAACTTTGAATGTTAAATCTATTGTTATAGATGTTGATTTACAGGGAATAGAGGCCTTGGCCATTGAATTAAAGGCTCCTTTATACAGCCTATATTGTTAATAGGAGTCTATAAACCCCCTAAGATTCATTTGTCTAAGTTTAACATCCTGCAGGATTTTTGATGAATTATAAATCATCTCATGAATTATTATTGATGGGAAACTTTAATGAAAACTGGGGTAAAATTGAATCTGAAAATGAACTGGTGGATATGACCACCAGTTTGGGCCTTACCAGTTAATTGAGGGATTTATAAGGATTAATTCTAGAAACAATGAAGCTTCAACTACCCTGGATTTGATTTTTACTTTGAAAAAGCAAATTTTAAACAGTGTGGTACTTCCAGAAGCCTTTAATGACCACCAAGGTATGATATGTAAAGGATAGGGAAACTGAGTGACTACTGGAGCTGAGTTTAAAAGATCTTTTAATCATTTTGATTATCGACAGTTTATGTTAGATTTGGAAGCTGTTTCGTGTGATAAAATAGAGTTAATTCCAATAGTTGAAGAGGCCTGGCAGTATTTTAGGGATGAATTTATTAAAATATGTAATAGACATGTGCCCTTAAGAAAAAGTTTATCATAGCTCAAAACATGTAATATGATATAAGGGGTATTGCTTGATATTAGAAAAAGGAATCGGCAGTGGAAAAAAAGCTAAAAGGCAATGAGGAAGGAAGATTGGGATCAGTACAGGGTTTTAAGAATACATATTTAATGGAAGTTAGAAGGACTAAATCTGAATATGTTAAATGTACATTGCAGGACAGATAATATTCCCACCCAGGCAAATTTCGGAATTTAATTGACACATTGCAAAATCCAGGAATATCTGATTATCCAAAGAAGTTTTGTATAGATGGTAGTGATAAAGAATTAGGACAATCAGTGGCAAATGATTTTAATGATTATTTTGTGAATATGGGATTAGTTAAAGATAATGGAAAATACATGGAATTAACAGGAAACAATAATAAGAAATTAGACATAATACAATGTAATCTGCTATATATAAAAACAAGGAAATATTATTAGAATTATTAAATAAATAAAAAAAGCAAATGGGCCTGATGGTGTATGGAAGATTTTTAAAATATGCCACACCAGTGATTACATTTCAATTGCACATATTTATAATTTGTCTGTAACTACTATGGACTTGCCAGGGAATGGAAATTAGCAAAAGTGATTCCTATTTTTAAAAGTGGTTCTATGAATGAGATATCTAATTACAGACCGATTTCGCTTTTACCACTTGTAGCTAAAGTGTTTGAGAGAATTATTTCTAGGCAGGTTATAAAGTTTTTAAATATGAATAATATGTTGACAATGTATCAATCTGGCTTCAGAGAAAATACAGTACAAAACTTGTTTTGGTTAAAGTGACTGGTGGCATTCAGAAGGCTATAGATGGAGGTTCAATGGTGGGGGCTGTCCTAGTAGATTTATCAAAGGCTTTCAATACTTTAAATCATGATGTTTTATTATATAAATGAAAATACTTTAGATTTCCTGATGATGCAATTGCATGGTTTAGCAGTTACTTAAAAGTTAGAATGCAAGTGGTCTATTTAAAATCATATTATTCAAATTGCAGAGTGGTAGCACAGGAGTACCTCAGGGGTCCATTTTAGGATCCCTACTTTTCAATTTTACACTAATGATCTGAAATGTAACAATCAGAAAGTTATGTGGCATCAGTATGCAGATGATACAATCTTGTTTGTAGATGGGGATGAAATAAATAAAATACAAAGTAGTTTACAGGAAGCCTTTAATGGTCTACATCATTATTATCTGCTTAATAAATAGGTATTAAATAGTGGGAAAACTAAAGTAATGTTGTTTAGACATAAGAATAAAACTATAAGTAGTAAGAGTGTTTTGGATATTAGTGTAGATGATGAGACTATATTGCAACAGGTGGAGGAATATAAGTACTTTGGCTTGTGTTGATACATTTTGTACATGGACAGTGGCATATTAATAAGATTGTGAAAAGGTTAGGACAGCAGTTAGGAATCGTATAGACTTAAGAATAATTTTCTAGGCAATCAAAGTTACATATTGTTCAGACTATGTTGATACCAATTATAGATTATGCAGATATTATTTACGTGGGTCCTCAAAGAAAGATTTAAAAAGGTAGATATTATGTGTAATAAGATGGCTAGGTATATTTTGAAAGCCCCAAGAATGACTCATCATTGTGTTCTCTATAGGGGACTTCAATGGTAACATCTAGATAATAGAAGAGATAAACGTATGATCAAATTAATGTTTAAAGTTATACAAAAAAGTGTTCCAGAATATTTG
The DNA here is from genome assembly GCA_016271365.2 of Neoceratodus forsteri. NCBI lineage: Eukaryota > Metazoa > Chordata > Ceratodontiformes > Ceratodontidae > Neoceratodus > Neoceratodus forsteri. The sequence goes on from CM057451.1 coordinate 427,179,436, forward strand.
CTTAACGAGTTTGAACTGAATGTTCTGGCTCAAAAATTAAGATCAATTTGTTATTTACATTTAAAGTCCTAGAAATAAATCAATAAATGGGGTAATACAATTGCTTGTCTGGGACCCCAAAGATGGAATAAATTACCTTCTAATCTCAGATCAAAAGCAGTAAACATGACATGGGCCCAGCTAGAAAATGGTACAGGAGCCAAATTGGTACATTAGGAGAGTGGTGTACCATCTAGGAAGTTGGATTGTTGAAGTATAAGTTTATATAGGACACCTTTTAGCACGTGATATAGGGACTTTATATGCAATAAGTTATTGTGTTCTATGTTGTGTTTGTAATTGGAAATACTTGAAGTAGGAATGTATGTGTTCTAAGAGTTACATGTATTAACTGTATTTATTTATTTATGTTGTTCAAACATTATGTATGTATATGGAATATTTGTTCTTTCTTATGTGGAGACCCTTGTAAAGAGTACATTTTATACTCAATGGCCCGGATATTCAGACTGCATCCACAAAATAGCACAATAGCAGGAGCAGGCGCAAGTGCAGTGTGCCCATGTGCAACACGCGTGATATTCAAACACAGCGCGAGGCCAAGGTGTGCTTATGCAACACAAATGAATATCATGCCAACTGTGCCATGGCGCAACCAGGGATGTGCAGTGGTGCAGGGCTGATGTGCACTAGCACAACCAGGGATGCACAGTGGAGCAGGGTAGTAGCGCAGTAGCACAACCAGGGATGTGCAGGGACAGGATGTGGGTGCATCACCCATGGAAGCCATGGGGTGGAGCACACAGCAGACCAGACAGTGCTCCCTACACCCCATGAACTGCACAACCTGTGGTGAGCTGGATGAACCACCAGCCCATGAATACCAGCACTGAATCCACAGCTGGGCCACGGTGCCCCAGCAAACCCCCGCAAGCAATGACCGCAGAACACAAGGAGGGCCAGCCACCCAGTGCCACCCCAGTCTGACCAATTCAGAGCACAACCTGCACAGCGATCCTCAGACACCCTGCCCAGGAGCAGTGCCCAACAGTGCATGGCACCGAATGCATGCCACCACCCCACTGTGACAATGCAACTCTGTGCACCATGGAGCCATGCATGACAGCCCCACTGTGAGCAACCCACAGTGGGTGGCACCAGTCACTGACACAACAACTGCAGACACAGGGCCACCCTACACGCCCCCATGGCACAGCAGAGAGGCGACTCCTGTGTCGGTACCCGAGGGACCCCTTATGTGACAGATCTGCCCTGGACCCCACCACTAGCAGGACAGCACCCCGCACACCCACCCAAGCACACACCCTGCCAGAGCACTGGCCCCAACAGCCAGCACAGATGCCCACAGTGGTGCATGGCATGCACCACACAGGATGCAACACAGGGTATGACAAACACCCACCCAGACCCAAGGGCACCCTCAACACAGGGACACAATAGCGGGCAACAAAATCCGCTGTGCGTGACCACTGATGCTGTACCCATGGCCTGCAGTCCACCATGGTACAGGTGTACCAGTCATCCTGCACATGCACCATGAAGCCGTCAGCCACCAGCATGCATCTGGAGCATGAGTGATAGCTATCAGAACACAAACCCCGCAACAGACACCAGTGACAACATGGAGGGGCACTACAGCAGAAAGGCCACAGTGCCACCTGAGGCAGGCGTGAACCTATCCGGTGACAGGAGGCAAGCCACTATTGCGCTGTGGCCAGACACTGGCCAGCATGGACAGCCACCAGTGACATGCCAACAGACTGTGCATACCACAGACATGCAAGGGTGTCAGCTGTACAGGCCATGGACATACTGACGGGGCACCAGGGACACAGCGCATGTACCAGGGACCACTGCACACAGGCATCCAGTGCATAGGGAACAACACACATATCACAGACAGGGACCGTGTCCCCACCCACACCATAGGCTGGTCCCTGCCAGACACACACACCCAGGCCTGCACCACCCCCAATGCCATGCACACCACTGCAGCCAAGCAACATAAGCCCGCTGCAAATAAGAGACCACCACAGTTGTCATAACAAATAGGTGTGTATTAAAGATGTGAACAATATACAAAACAGATATAAAACTATTTACAATGTGGGGAAGGGCCACATACCAGGTGGGTGTGGGCATGGGGCAAGGGTGAACAACTGAGAGTGGGATGAAGGTGTGAGGGTTAGTCCGGAGGGAAGCGTATCAGGGTCATAGTTGGCTATGCGTTGATCCCTCTCCCACTTGATCTCTGTGCCTCCGTTGGTGATGCCATCCTCTGCCCTGTTCCATTCTCTGGAACAGCTCAAGGGTGGCCCTTGCCAGCTGCAGCAGCTCCTGGACACTCCATTCTAGTGCAGTCCAGCGTTGTCCACCCTAGGACAAGGGAGCAGAGTCATTACGTGTGACTGGCCAGACCCCTGCAGCCCACCCATTGTGCATGGCATACAGCTGTGGCCACGTCCCTGAGATGCGTACGACCACCCACAGTGACCGCGCCGCAGCCCACCTACTCAGGCACCCACAGCCATGTGGAATGCTGTACACACCCACTGCCCATGTCCCACACAGCACCACCATGGCCTACAATGACATGGCTATGTGGTGCAAAGGCAGTGGTACAGCCATGTACCCAGTGCACGCATGGACCACCTGCAATGCCCACCCACACATGCAGTGCCACAGGAAGTGCTGAGTACACCATGTGGTGTGCATGGCAGTGGGACCAAGTGCTGGTGGCAATGCCCTGCCACCACCCAACAACCCAGCATGCACAGATGTAAGGGAAACATGACACTACCTGCATCCAAGCCAGCAGGGTGCTGCTGGCCCACGGCCCCTCCACGCGTCCCTGCTGCCATGGCAGTGCACCCACATGGTCCTGCTCCTCCTGTACACGGGCTTGCCTTGCCCTACGGTGCTCCTCCGGCCTAGGGTGCAAACATAGAGAGGAAACATCAGTACAAACCAGTAGCAATGCCCCCCAGTGTGTGCATGCCCGGACAGTCCAGCTATGATGCACCGCCACCACCCCACTAGATGACCCCCACCCCTGGGGTGGACACATGCACACAGTGATACCCAGACAGACGGATGCTACCAGTGTATGGATGGAGCACCTACCTGGCTGTAGCACGGCACCCTGCCGGACGAGTGCCTGCAGATGCCCCAGTCGGTCAGGGTCCTCTGCTGTAGGTCGCCATACCTGTGGCGACACTGCTCTGCTGTCCTGGTGATCCTGGTTGCCTCCTCCAGGCTTGTCAGCCACCTCCTGCCACACAGCACTGTGGCCTGTCCAGGGATCCTGGCCAAATAGGGCACCAGCATGATGCTCAACTATGGCCACCAAGTTGGCCAGCTCAATAGCACTCCCATCTGCGCTCTCCTATGGCATCCTTCAGTGCCTATCACTATCAAAATGGCTGCTCTGTAGCGCATGTGCCCCATGTGCGTAGGGCAGCATGGTAATGTGCTGCCAGTCTCCATCATGCTGTCACCGAACTGCACGATAGAGGTGCACCCATGCAGATGCATGGCACCTAGGGGAAAAGGTCGACCACAGGTTCAAGGATATTTCCGTGCATGGAGCGCCACAGCACTATTGGGATGCCCTGTGTGTAGCATGGTAGGGTGCTTGTGTGTGATGCCCTGCAGTGACCTACCATGCTGTGGCCCCATGGCACCTACTGCACACCAGGGCATGAGTGCCACAAGGCAAACAGCTGACTAGTGCCACAGGCACAGTGGTGGCTGTGCCTGCACTGCCTTCCATGCACAGCATGTCAGCAGCACCGCGACGCGTCAGCATCAGCACACGGGCATGCGCCGTGCAGTGCTGATTGTGCATATCACAGTGCTGCCCCATAGACTGAGCACACTCACCAACATTGCGCAAGGTGCAACAGCATGATATTAAGCCAGCATATGCAAATCAGCTCATCAGCCATTCCACGGTGCAACCACTGCATTAGCATCCACTTACAGTTGCGCCTCACCTCATTTGCATGCATTGCACTATATAAATGCGACATGGGGCTGCAGAGGACATAGTTAGGTATTGCAGTCTATTGTGGTGGGTTGCATGCTGTTGGGATGTGGGGACTGTGGTTTGTGAGGGCTGAATGAAACTGCACAGTCCAAGGTAACACCTATCATTCCCACAGGCTCGATCATGACCGAACATGAAGAAGAGGAGGAACTGGGACGGGGAGAAGGAGGAGGCCCAACTTGACCCGGGCTGAATCAGATGCCCTGTCCATGCTTATCTCAACAGGGAACCACTGCTCAGTGGACAGCGGAGAATGCCACAGGCTCGTGCAGCAGTGTGGGGTGAGGTGGCATGCCATGAACCAGCATGGCAGCCACCAGTGGTTCATTCAGGAGTGAAAGAAGGTCAGCATGTACATGAGGATCAAAGACAAGGTGGCTGCCATCAGGGCTGCAAGTGCTGCCACCGATGGGGGCCAGCCAGATGTGCCACGCCTGACACAGAGGAGGAGCAGGTGGCCAGCAGCATGCAGCATTGTGCCAGCGAGGGTGTTCCTGCTGGTGGCTTCCAGATGGGTGGCAGCCCATCACTGCATGGTAGGTCCTATGTTTTCACTGTGTGGGTGGTTGAGTGAATGCCACAGGGCAAGGCGGAGCCACTAACGCTAATGTGTTCCCTTACAGCTCTGAGCATCTGCATGGGTCAGCAGTGGTGGGTGTGTCCACCGAGGGGATGCCCTGGACATGGAGGATCACCCATCCACCTCCACAGGTGTCCAAGGAATGGACTAGTGCATACCTGCATGTCTGTCCTGACTGATGCAGGTGGTGCAGGTGTGGACGAGGCCCTGCCTGTGTCCCAGTGTGACAGTGCCCATGGTCTCCAGCATGCTGAGACACAGATTGGTACTGGATCCAGTACTGATGATGATGAACCACACATCCTGGACAGTGATACATGTGGGACACAGGATGGTCCCACAGCAGGCAATGGCAAGGGCGTTGCTGTGGGTGGTGCAGCCGTGGAGGCTCGTAACAACACAGTCCCAGCCTGTGCCTGTATGCCCCAGTGGGGCAGCACTGGTGTGTGTCAGGGTGGTGGGGCTATTGCAGCCACTGCAGTTGTGCTGGGGAGCCCGGCAATTGGCAGCTGGAGGGCAGTGCCAGCAGTCAGCCAATGGCGATGGGGAACAGTGCTGGGGAGCAGTGGCAGTGCACCGCATGTGGATGTGCTCTGGCATGGCTCTGGTGTGCAGCCCCATCATCAAGGTGCTGGCCAGCAGGGCCAGGAACACCACGAGGACAGCATGCCAGACCGGCGGATAACCTCTTTGATGAGCACAGCTGTCTACTCTAAGCTTCAGTAGATCAGCAGATGCAACTCATGACAGCGGTGGATGCACTCAGTGCGGTTCTGCGCCAGGCAGAGGAGTGACGCAGCAGGGACCACGGTCTGCTCCTGGCAGAGATGGCCCAGCAGTGGGCTGATGTGACCGCTGCCATTGACAGGCAGACCATGCATTGACAGCTGTCATGGCCACATTGGACACCCAGTTCGGTGCCCATCTATCGCCAGACACCCGCACGGTGTCATGTCCCTCCCATTCCGGTGATGTGCTAGACACCTGTTATGTCGGCACCCAGGTTGGCTGTGGGCATACCGGCAACACCTGGGGCACGGCATGCTCAGTGGGCTGTAGACACCCCTGGGGACCATCAGTGCCATCCCATGAGGCCAATGGTCAGCCTGGCATGGCTGGCAGGTCTCGGTGGGGCCGCCCATGCATCCATGGCAGCTGTGGTACTGTGCCACATGACTGACCTGTCTCCCACCATGGCCACTGTCTGCCGCTGCCCTATGTGCAGTGTGGTGTGCATTGTGCGACGCACTGGTGGGGTACCCAGCCCTGCATGCACACGGTCCCTGTGCACATCCTCCCAGCTGCTGGCCACTGTGGCATTTGCATGATGATGCCTGCATTGCGCTGTCTGCCAGTGTGCAATGATGCCCAGTGTCTGAGGCATGTACAGTGATGGCCACTGGGCATGGTCATGTGTGGACCTGTGTGGGGTGGGGTTGGCGTGCTGTCTACCCCTTGTGCATGTCTTGTGGTGTGTGTATATATGTGTGTGTGTGTGTGTGTCTGTGAATGTGTTGTGTTCAGCCCTGCCCATCGCTGATGCCGTGTGCGGTGCCACACTCAGACACATTCCCTTACCACCGCCTGCCCCTGGTGCTCTTCCTCCCTGCCTGTCTGGGCGTGCCCTTGACATTGGTGGTTGCACATGGCCCCGTGACCTACCTGTGTGGACCAAAGTGCTCTTCTGTAATGGTGTCCCAGTGCAGCTGTGACATCCGGATCAGGTGGGGTCTCTTCACCCAGGGGTGGCTGCACATCACTGGCTGGACCGGCATCCTCATCATCCCCACTGCTGTCCCCCTCTTCGAACTCTGCGGCTATCCCACAGTCAGTGGCCATGTTGTGCAGGATACAGCAGGCCAGAAATAGCCCACAGACCTTCGAGGGCTGTACTGTAAGGCACTGCCAGATGTGTCCAGGCACTGGAACCGTGCCTTCAGCATCCCGAACACCTGCTCGATGACATTCCATGTTGTGGCGTGTGCCTCATTGTACCATAGCTGTGATGGGGTCGGGGCACTGGTATGGTGTGAGCAGCCAGGGACATAGTGGGTAACCACTGTCACTTGTGTGTAGAGGGTGGACATTAGTATGGTGGTCTATGTCACTTTGCTATGGGTCAACAAGGCCGGGTACCCATGGCACCTCTGACTATGCACACCCCCCATCTGCTCATGTCGTCCTGTGTGATATGCATACTCACCCACTAGATGGCCAGTGGGGATGTCCCCACCTCAAACCTGTGGCACAGTGCTAACTGGTGCCAGAGGAAGGCATCGTGTGCTCCCCAGGGTGCATGGCACAGACATAGGTAATGCACCCTCAGCATCGCACACCACCTGGCAGTTAATGCTTGTGTACCCCTTCTGATTGATGTATGCCACCCTCTGGGCCAGGTGGCATGCAGATGGCCACATGGTGCAGTCAATGGTCCCAAGCATGCCAGGCAACGTGATACCCTGTGGAACTCCTGTATGTGTGCTGTGCGCTCCACCTGTGTGCCGGGAAACAGATGTACTCCACAGCATGTGGCAGCAGTGCGCTGAGGAATTGTGTAGGTAGTCGTGATACGGCCAACTGGGTTATGCCTGTGGTGTCCCCTGTTGGTCTCTGGAAAGTGCCTGTGGTGAGCAGGCACATGACAGCTGTCACCTTCATCTCCACTGACAGAGCATGGCTCCGCCATGAGGGAGCCTGCATCTCATCACTGCACAGCTCACAGAGCTGCCTCAGGATCTCCCGGTTCAGGTGCTACCGCCCATAATCTCTGTGTCGGAGTAGTGTTTGAAGCTGGTGCAGGCTCTGGTACTGCCTGATCTGGGTGTAACACTGACGGGCCCTTCCCATGGCCATGCCCCCTGCTGCCTGCCTTCTCACACCCTCATTACCACCTCCATCTGGAAGGTGGCGCTGACCATGTCCCTGGCTGGTGTGCCCCCGTGGCTGTTGTCCTGTTTCCCCTGCTGTCTGTTTCTGATGCTCCTTCTGCACAGGTACACCTCTGGCCTTTGGCTGTAGCTGTCCTGCCTTCTGCCACTGCCCTCAGTCCACTGTGGCACAGGCTCCCCACTCCTAATTTGTTTCTGGCTCAGTTCTGGTGGGCCCTGTCCTGCTCCTTCCCAGTCCTGCACACTGCTACCTTCTGTACCACCCTCGCTGTCTGTCACCATGTCCCACCTGTGGCTTCCTTTTGCGTTCTTGTGCCCTCTCTTGCTCCCTTTTATTTTGGATCATTTTCACTGTCACGCAACTTCTGCTAGCTCCCCTATAGTGCATGGCACATGTTGTTGAATATCGCACTGTGCATGTTATTCATGGTTCGCTTCCTACAGTTGCACATGCATTCATTACTATTGCACTCTGGCGATTGCTTATTGGCGCTGCTCAGCTGCTTCCTGCTGAATATCGCACAATGGCGCATTTCCGTACTCTGCGCTGGTGCATCCTGTTGCGCATGGCACAACCCTTCTGAATATCCTGGCCAATGGGTTATTTTTAATGTTGACTTGTGAATAAAATTACTACTACTACTGATGCTGTAGCTATCATGGAGACCTGGATCACTAATGGGATCCCAGACAAAAAATGACATTAGCAATGGGAGGCTAAAGCCAGAGGTTCAATGTGGGAGAATAGCTCCTTCCATATCCCTACAAAGGCCAGCCTCCCAGCACAGCTCCCCACTTAGCATGTTGTGAAATACTCCCCACAGAAGTGATGGTCTCCTGTGTGGCTCATGTGGCTTAGCCTCTTTGCTTTCTTTGCTTTAGCTCCAGTTTCTTCCTCTCCTCCCAATATCTTCCACAACCAGTTTCCTTCTGTTGTCCCCCACTCCTTATTCCTCTTTCCCCTTTTGTTCTCTGTACCCCCTGTTTTCAGTCCCTTGCTGTTATCTCATTCCCTATCTCGTCCCTATGCTCTTTCTTTAGTTGTTGTTCGTTTGCTTTCTGTGTTTCTTGTGTTGGTTTCTCTCTCCTCTTTGGGGTCACTGCTCTGTCCTGCAGTGGTTCCAGGATAATGTGAGCTCCTGTAGGCTCCCTTTCTGGCATTACCATGGGGCATTCCACCCTCCCGACCTTATGTGTCCCATCCTGCCAGCTTCTGACATGTCTTACCCTATGGTTCCTGTGCATGCTGTCTTCTGTAGTTGCTGTAGGGTGCCTTCTGGAGCCAGATCTTTTGTTCTCTGTGGGCTTCCCTGTCCTCCTAATCCACTGCCATATTCTGCTTCATTGCTGCTGGGAACAACCTCCCGCCCCTATCTCCACTGCCACCATGACTTGGTTTGAGCTCTGTGGCTGTCCATTTTGCTTGTAGCCTGCTTCATTGTCTCTGCCTCCCACACCGTGTACACTAGTTCGGGCGTGTGTTTCGCCCCATTTTCCTTTTGTCTCTTTCTAGCACAGCTGTGCCAGCATTTCTGCCTGTTTTTTTCATACAGAATCTGTGGAGATGCAGGACTTTCCCATTTGCCTGTTTATCCCAACCTCCTACCCTGTTGCTGGCACCATCCATTGCAACCAGGACCTCATTTTCTCCATGCCTCTTTTTCTGGACACCCCACCACAACCCCCTAATGTGGTACCCTCCAAACCAATTCTCTCAAAACAAACATAAAAATAAACTTTCCTGTCCTGCCCTCCCTCTATCCCATGGTTCTCCTTGTCTGCCCTCTGCTGTCTCCTTCCTGGTGCTCCTTCCTTCCCTGATGCGCTGCCTTTGCCCCCATCCCACTCCTGCCCTTGTCCCATGCTCCCTGGTTTTCTTTTTGGGCCTTTTGCACAGTTCACCAGCACTCCATCTCCATCTATGCCCCTTCTATCATCTAGTTCTGTGCCACCTCTGACTCTAGTCTGGTGCCTGCACCCCTTACCATTTTACTCCCAGCATCAATACCCTGCTCAGCTTCAAGATTTTATGTTTCCTTGTTCTACCCCTGGTACTTCTTCACCTTCCAGCCTACCAGTTTCCTGTAACATCACACCTGCTCCTCTTTCATGCCCCTGAGGCACTCCCTAAGTCCCGCATCATCGGCTCTCCTTATGTAATTCGTATTGTCAGATATTATCCATTCTGTGTGACTACTGTATTGTTTGCTTTCTGTTCCCCAATTTGCCTATGGCTTGTCCTTCCCTTGGACCTACCAGTCCCAGAGCCTTTTTCTGGTTCCTACTCTACCATCATTCCAGTTGCCATTTGGTCTCAAAGATGCTCAGCTTGGTGCCTCTGTTTGTTCCCATGGCAGGGGACTGGAGTGTCATGGTGGGGCATTGTAGCTCTGATTAGCAGGAGCCTGCTAAGCTATATGATCTGCCCTACCCTCCTGCCTACATGGCTTCCACTACCTTGCATAAATCATTACCCTTGCTGCCTACTCAGCCTTCAGTTATTTATTACATTCCATTACTGCCCAGCATGCTCCTCCATGGATTACCCTATCTCCACCTAATGGCATTCATGGTAACATCCTCCCTTCCGCTCCCCAACTTTGACTTGCTGCCTTCCCTTTGTCCTGTCTATTCTGTTTCCCTACCTATGCTTACGGAGCTCAGCTGCCCTTTCCTTGCTCAGCCCATCCCAACAGTTTTCCATCCTCCATCACTAACTCTGCCTTCTGAAGCATCGAAAGGTAGACTTGCTTCGTCTGCTGGGGACAGGATCCATTTCAGTCTATATGCCATCTTACCCCAGTGGTTTCTTCATGAATCTCTATCAGTTGTACTGGCACTCTGACATCCTCCATCCCTAACTCTGCTGGTGTGGCATCGAGTGAAGGTTAGCTCACCCTGACTTCCAGAGGTGGGATCCTGTGTGTTCAATCTACTGTTCAACTCATTGTATTCTATTCCTGATTACTGGTTGCCACTTTTCTTTTGGGAATGGTACCAACATATCCCATTTGCCTTCAATCTACTGCTTCAACCAACTGCATTCTGTACCTGATACCTGGTTGCCACATTCCTTCAGGAACAGGACCACTATACCCCATTTGCCTTCTATATCCTATCTCACCCAATTACATCCTGCACTTTAATGGACTTAATGTACTCATCCCTGCCATGGCCTCCTCCCATTCTGTATTGGGACCCAGCTAGCTTGTTCAGTCTCCACCTCCACTCAGTCCAACAGACCTATGAACTTCCTTGCTGCTTGCCTTCTGCCTCATCCTGTGCTCCTGTTTATTGTTGTTGTGGCTTGTCTACTGGCTCAACCTCATCCAACCTTCAGTCCTTCAGCTCCATGCTGCCATCTCCTCCCTCATTCCTACACCAGATGTCTCTTGCCTTATTGCCTTCCTCTTGACACATCTGCAACATTCCTGCTTCCTGCTGGAACTGTGCCATTTGTTCCTCTTCAAGGATGTGTGCCTGAAGCCTTCTTCAAGTTTTTCACTGCTGCTCCCTTCTCTCAGCCAGTGGTCTTCTAGCTATGATTCAGTGCTTCCTTATCTGCAGCACTTTTCCTGTCAGATATTCCAGTTTGCAATCTCCTTGAAGTGGGACCATCATTCCTCAACTTTGCAGACTCTCATACCTGAATTTGCCTCTTGGTTTGGCATGACTCTCCCACTGAAGCCTGACTCAGCTTTTCTGCTTTCTATTCCTATATGCTGTGGCACCTTCCCCAGTCCTGTGCCTTCCCACACCTGCTGATGTCTGTACTGCTCGCCTCAACCATCATCTTATCCTGCTCCATCCTTTGGATGGTGGACTCTGCTTGACTATTCCCTTGGTCCCAGGACTCGCTTCTCTCCTCACTAACCTGGTGGCTCAGGGCTTCTGCTTGTTTGCTGTGTCTCTTTTGGGCATTCCTACAACTATCAATGTCAGCATCCCTGCAGATCAGCTACTCCTATCCATTCATCTGTCTCATATTCCTACCTCAGACATAACAGATCCCTTCTAATGTGCTATAGATTACATGTTCTTCTCACCTGAGGATACCTTATTGCAGCAACATCCTTGAACAGCATGCCCTATAGGCTCTTACGTTACCATAAAATAATCAGTACATCTCAATAACCTCCTCAGGACCCATTTCTGGCTTCTCATTTGACTGGACCATAGAAGATTCCATATCTCAACTATTTCTGCAGGATGCTTCCTCATATCTTCTGTTATCTGAAGCAATATGGGCATCACTATCTCCCATGTCTTCATAGGATCCATGATCTATTAGATTATCCTTCACTCCTATCTTTTTCCTGGAAATGTGACTTTGATTCCTTCTGAGATGTACCAACTCCATAATAACCATCACTGTAAAGGATAAAGGAATCACAGGGTACCTCATAGCAATTCTGCATCATCCATTATATCTTCTCTCATAGTTTCCCTGAAAGTGCTCCTTCAGTGTAATTATGTTTTCAACTTGTACTCACCTAATAGCTATTGAATGCAAAGTTATGCTTATTGGAGCCAAAAATCCCAGGACAGGGTACTACCTGGGTGGAATCTGAGTATCTACATCACAGGAGAAAAAGTCCTGGGAGTGATGATCACTAGTGACCTGATGCACTCCACACAGTGCAAGAAAGTAGTAATAAAGGCATACAAGATACTGGGATGCATATCTTGGGGGATCAGTAGTAGGGAGAGGAGGTTATGCTGCCCTTGTACAGGTCACTGAGTAAGGCTGCATCTAGAGTATGAAGTTCAGTACTGGTGCCCACCCATCAAAAGGACAGTACCCTGATGGAGAAGGTCCAGAGGAGGGTTACAAAGATGACAGTGGGTCAACAGGGTAAGACATATGAGGAGAGGTTTAGGGCACTGAACATGTACTCCCTCGAAGACAGGAGAGAGGGGACATGATTGGGACCTTCAAGTACTGAAAGGGATAAATAAGGTTGATAAGGAGAATTTTTTAAGCTAGTGGCAACCATGACATGAGGGGTCACAGTCTTTAGCTGGAGGGTGGGAGGTTTAGGAGGGAGGTCAGGAAGCACTTCTTCACAGAGAGGTGGTGTACACTTGTAATGTGCTGCCAGAAGAGGTCATCTCATTAAAGTCAGTGGGCAGCATTAAGAGAGGTTGGAGAGGCATAGGGAGAAGATAAGGATCATGGGTAGGAGGATGGGAGGAGTGGGGAGAGGGAAGGGATATTAGCTCAAACTGTAGACCCTGCAACATGAGCAGACTTGATAGACCAAATGGTCTTCTTCTGCTGGCTTCTTCATATGTCCGTATGTTTCTAAAATTTTCTCCAGCTATTAACCCAGAACACGTATCGTTGGATATTTGGTGCCTAGTTGCCTTGTCGGTTACTCTATCTGAGCAACTATTTCTGGGCCCTGACATCACCATAATTCATAAAGTTATCTATATCTCTTCATCAGGTTACCTAAATCATGTCAATTACCCATCCAACTGTCCTTCTAACCCATCCATCAGGAGTTACCTGCCTTACTCCCTCCAGCAAAGATCAGCACTGAGAGCAGACTTCCATTGATTCCTCATTCAGCACATCTGCAACCTGACCTGGCTGTCTCACTATCCCAGTCATGCCCAGCTACAGTCCTATATCTGACTAAGCAGGCTAGGCACCCATTGCATTCTCACGCTGCTCTCAACTTCCTTTGCCACTTCAGTCCATAGACCTATTTGATGATCTGTTGTTAGGCTCCTAACAGTATTCAAACATTGGATGCTCTAGCACTGCAAAGCTGCCATGGCAACTCAAGCTTCTACCATGGGCAGTGAAGCCACAGCAATACTCACATCCATCATTTTTCATTAGCAGTCCTGCCTGAATATGAGCCTATACAAATCTCATTATAGCAACAATAGCTCTGTTCAACCTTCAAACTCATTGTGCTGAACTTTCCAATTAATCCCATCAATATCCAGTTACCTTCTCTACAGCATATACCACCCATCCTTCATCAGTCTACCATCTTCTATGGCAACCCTCCTACCAGGTACCTAAAGCTTCTGTCTGAATCTTTGATCATCTCCATAGATGACTACATAGCAACTTATTGTGCACTGCTGAACTCCAAGCCTTCAGACTGTAATCTAAATGTCAAGCCCTCTACAAAATCTGATATATTACTCTATGAATTTCTTAACCATCATACTTCTCACAGTTCAGAGTCTGGCAGCCCATTCCTCAACTCATGCTCTTCATGCTCGCATTGAGTCTGTAACCCATTGGATATCAACCAACTTCACATTGGAATTCTGGACCATGTTCACCCCTTTTCTAGCTGGACCTAATCCATATTGAGGATCCAGCTGCTCCTTCAGAATGGACCTGCCTCTTCAGTCTTAGAATCATCCTTCCAGAATGCATCATCCAATAGACTCTGAAAATGGAACGCATCTCTACAAGCCATCCACCTTACTCAGAAATGTGAATATGGTTGCTAGAATCTAGGTTCATCTCCTCTCAGTTTGCCTGAAGGATGGTTGGGTCAGTAGCCATGGGTCCTCAGAAGTTTCCTCCACCTGTTTTTTCCCTCTCTTGTGGACTACTGGTCATACTCTCTGTGAGTTGGAGGAGGTAATCTTTTGGGCTTTCTATTCCTACTCACTTTCCAGCTTACCATGGGTGAGAATAGAGAAAAGCCAAAAGGTAAACTACAATTACATAAGCTCTACAAACCCCATACTCTAGTCACCAAAACATTGAATGGAAGGGCTAGTTAAAGTTCAATGTGGGAATAGCTCCTCCCACATACCCTACAAATTCCAGCCTCCCATGGCAGTTCCCTGCTTTGTGCATTGTTAAACACCCACCATTCATCCCTGCCTCCTCCTTTTCTGGCTCTCTACTCACCCTTGGTGTCGGGCTTTCTATTCCTTACTCACCACCCGGCTTACCTACCAAGCGTGAGATAGAGAAAAGCCAAATAGTAAAGTACAGTTTACAAGGCACCACTAACTCCATACTCTATTCACCAAAACATTGAACTACACATTATTCAGACAAAACAGGAGATCAGTTCATAAACTGTCCAGGAATGCCATAAGCCATAGATGCGCCAAACATATGGCACATAGGGCTTGTGGCATTCCATGGCTTGTAATCAGGATTATCAATCCTGTGCACCAATTGCTGCCATTTAGACCAGCTTTTTCTGGTCTAGCTTGCATCAATCTAGGCAGCTTTTTAGTGCCATGTGCTAAATATTTGGTGAAAGCTGCCATAAACTGGATGAACTGTTGTAAATGTTTCCAATCTTTTGAATCAGGTGCATTCTGTGGCAAAACTTTCTGCTCTGATCACTGGGTTTGATGCAAGTTTGACTTAAGCCCTGGATCATTCTTTGTGAATATGGACCAAGGGCTCTAAAAATGGGGTGGATTTCTCATATACATTAAATCCTTTCCTAGAACTAGCAGAATCCTCCTACTCTTCAATATACTGGCTGTGAACTTCTTGCAGCTGACTTAAGACTGGGCATCAAAAGTGAAAAAATCTCATTCTTCAGGTGACATATATACCACCAAACAATGTCAGATGGCTTTGTTAATGCTGTATCTGGTTTAAATCCAAGCATGAAAATTGTGCCAAGTCATTTTAACTGCAATTGACTTGGAAGAAATAATTGGGCATTCAAAGACAAACTGGCCAATGTGTACCTAACACAGGTTATCACCACTCCTACAGGATAAACTATAAAACAGGCACTTCCACCCTGCTAGATTAGATCCTAGCCATCCAACCTGATAGGGTTATCTGAAGTGCTGTCCTGCCTGACTTCCACCCCAGTCACCTGCAGATGGTCTGCCAAGGTGACCGAGGTGAACCCTCCAACATCAAAGTCTGAGTATGCCACACCCACAAGCTTGCATATTTCCAAGCCCTACTGTGACAAGTTGACTGGTCTTTCTTGACCAGTACACATGATGTAAATGTAGCCCTGGAATACTTCATTCTCTAATTTAATAGTATCTGTGACACTGTTGCCCCTTTCAAGACACTCCATAGAAAGGAACTTCCCAAGCCTGGCTTAATCCTGCCATCAAGTCATTCAATTAGGGAGTGAGACAGAGCTTAGGCTCTGTTCCAAGAATTGGGTCAAAACAAATACCTCAAAAAATACAAAGAGCTGCAGAATACTGTAAAATTCCACATCAAGGAAGCCAAGGCCGAGTTTTACAAAACCCAACATAAAAAGAAACTCATTGACTATCCTAAACAACTATGGAGTGGAAAATGAAATCATGGGCAACTCCAAAAATCTTTGCGTCCTGGTCCATTGTAGCTGGTGGCACCAAAATTAAAGGGCACAAGAGTATTGCAGACTATTTTAACAAAAACCTTCAGTGACCTATTGTTATACATACTGCACCCTTTTAACCACCCTGCCACAGTAGGAGATACACCTACCCACCCCATTAGACCTAAGTTCCATTTAAAAAGGCTTAGTTACTTGTACTGATATTCATGGCTACCTAACAAGAACCAAAATTAAAGCTAGACTTAAACCAGACAACATAGATATGAAACTTCAAATTAGCGCTCAGCAAAATCACTTACCTCTTGCAGATAATTTTCCATCTGTCCCTTTCCACTGGGCAAGTACCAGAGCTATGGGAAACATAGAAACATATAATTTGATGGCAGATACGGACTGCTTGACCCACCTAGTCTGCCCATTTTGCCTACCTGTTTTATATCTCGTAGATCCTAAATGATCTGCAGCTTACCCTTTTCATTCCTATCGCTATAGTTCCTTTATGTTTGTCCCATGCTTTTTGAATTCCTCTACCATTTTTGCCCCTACAACCTCTGCAGGAGGCTGTTCCACGAATCCACCACCCATTCCATAAAAAATACATTCTTACACTGCCTCTAAGTCTACCCCTCTATATTCATATCATGGCCCCTTGTTTTGAACATCTTTTTTAAAGATGCTACCCTCTTCCAACTTATTTACACCCTTGAGAAAAAGGCTATGTGACCTCTGAATTTAAAGGGGTTGATCATAATCTGCCACCTAACTACCACCTGATCTCCAAAAATAAAAATAAAAATGTAACCCCTCTGCCAAAAAAAAACTAAAGAAGAGAAGTGCATGATCAGCTCTTTCAATACTTGAGTCAGCATGAGCTCCTGGCAAATGAGCAACATGGGTTTAGAAAAACTTCAGCATACGACTGCACTCTTTGGGCTCGATTTTCAAAGAGCCCGTGAGAGACGACTCAAGTTGCATTGCTCCAGAGCTGCAGCAAGCTCTGGGTGTGTCAGGGACTCTGTGCCCAATTTTAGAAAACTCAGGGTACCACGCCAAACTCCCTGGGTTTGCCAAAAGCCAACAGCAGTGCCAAAGAAATGGTGCACCACAGGAGAATGCCACAAACTGCAGATGGGCTTCTGGCAGCTGCAGGAGGGATGGCGACTCACTGGATGGGCATCCAGTTGGCTGGAGGGTCATTTAAAGGCATGATTTGCAATAGTAAAATGTCACTATTGGTGTATAGGGAAGAAAGCATTTGGGGGACAATATAGGAAGATGCATTAGTATGAGGATCATAGTTCAACAAATATACAAAAAGTATGATATCACTGACACTGTCACTTTGTCAACAACAGATGCACTTGCTCTGTCTCCCTCATGCCCCTAGGCCCCCCATCCATGATCTGTCTACCCTTGCATCCTCCAGGCAGGTCCTCTCACCACCCCTGGCAGCATTGTCCCTGCATTAACGGAGGGCTCTTAGACCACGTCCTGGCTGGTCTAAGTGGAGCCCTTTAATTTTATTGATTTATTTATTTTAATGTTTAATAACCAGGTAAGTACACTGGCAACAGTTGCATTTTCAGGTACAAACTGGGTGCATTAGCACAGATGGTAAAAGAATGGTTTGTAATAATCATTGCATAGAGTACAAAAAGTACAGATACAAATTAATTGCACATAATAAATTGCACATAACAATCACAAACACTGTGTGTGTGTGTCAAAAACTCTTTCAAAATCTTAGTAAAAGCAGAGATAGTTTTAGATTCTCCTATGGGGAGGAATCATATTCAAAGTGTGAAGGCTCGATAGGTAAAAGTCGCTGTCCCAAATTTGTTTGAAACAAAGGAATTTTGATGCAATTATTGGAGGCTGACCAAGATGATGATATGTTAACAAACACAAGTTGATCTGCAAAATAAATTGGAACTTGAGTATGTAAAGTTTTCTTATAAAACTAGCGAGTGTCAACTTGGATTAACTCTGGTCATAACCAATTTAAAATGTTTAAAGTATGACAACTATGCATTTTATTATTGCTTATGGATGTAAATGTGACAATCTTATAATAAAGTAAATGGTTCTGATGTAATATCAATTTATTTGTGTCATCGATAATCAATGAGCCATATTCCAATAAAGAAAGTAAATTTGCCTGTGCAATTTTAAAGAAGAACTCTAGGTGAACATATCTTCTTTTTGTTGACTAATTAGTTGTAACCCCAGTAATACAATGGCAATGTCCTTTTTAAATAAAATATTTCCATTTTTATAAAAATTTGATAAATAGCGCAGAAACCCAGAAGTGCATCAGTCTGAGCAGAGCTCATGTGAGGTATACTGCTGAACCAGTTTCCATTGAAGCAATGGCCAGCAGTAGTGAAAGTGAGCTGTCACTTGCAGAAAGTGACATTGTGAACCCGATATTATCACCGAGGATCCCTACTGTTTGGCCTCACTGTGGAGTGATGAAGAATCATGGCATTGTTAGTTCATGCAGCTCTGAGGGAGATAGTTGTTGTAATAATATTGTCTGGTTAGTGCTGCAGTGTTGAGTCATTCATACGTGGGTTATCTTCAGCAAAGTATTGCCTGCCCCTACACTGGTCTTGAGGTCCATGGCAATGTGTCTCTACATCATTAGAGCCCTGTGGCCAAACGTGTTCGGCACCCACATACTCTGTTGCTTACAGCATGATCCATTCAATATGGAGTGGGAGGGGGATCAAGGGATGCTATTGTTCAAAGTGCTACAGCTGTGTCCAGTGCCACTCTGATTGCTGTATACGGAGACAGTTGTAGCAGATGGTTGCAGAAAGAGTATCCTTTCTAAAGGTTTGTGTCAAACACATGGAGCATAATTGCTTTATTTTTCCAGATGCTTCTCTGTCCTTCGAATGAAAAGGAGGGTCTTGAGGTATACTGTTCACTTTGGTGGACATCCCCAAATTCAGACACTGTTCTATGCAGATTTTCTTTAGCCTCTTGGTTTTCACTTATGGATGTCACAGATGTGAATGTGCAGCTGGCTGTCAGGTGAATGTTGATGCCCAGAGCTAACCAGATTGTGGCACAGTTTTCAGCATATACATGGCTGTACTGCAAATGGTGTGGCAATGCATGAGGGCCAACAAGCTGGTGTTTCCATTCATCCCTGTGTATAATGCCAGCCATAGCCAATGCAAGATGGTTAATACCTTTTTCTTTTTCTTTTTACACATGTTCAGGAAACATTGTGTCGTACTGCTAAAGATTCACTAGTGAACTCATTTACTTCAGCCCATGTTTGAGACTACATTGAATGAATAGGGGGCTGTCTGGTAAATGTAGTTGCTGTCCGCAGGATTGGATTGTGGCACAGAGTACAGTGCATACAGTACATTGAAGAAGTGTAAAATCTTACAGGCAGTACACAGGAGCAGCAACTATGTTTTGGTGGTGGGTAAGGTGGGTAAGGTAGGTGTGTGGCTGTAGCAATGTGCCACAAATTGAGGACACTCAGTAAAAGGTAACCTGTCTGGAGATGTGTCATAATGTACACCGTTGGCAGATTCTGAAGTGTCCAAAGTCACCCCTTCTGATTTTGTACTTCACTCCTAGAGTTTGAGCCATGTCTGTGAGTAGACAGCCTTTCCTTACAGCTGATTCCATTAAAGCAATTAACCAAAACCCTGTTTGTCTGCTGCCAAATAATAAACTTGCATAGTACACTGGCAGTTTTTATGTGCCCAAAATGTTTTTGCCATACCTGTCCTGTTCCTGGGTGCAAGGTATCTTTATGGTCTATGCCATGTGTCCATCACTGTAAACATTGTTTCCTGACATGCACTGTGGCATTAGAAGATAATACATTGTGTTTTATTCTTTCTGGCAGCACCACGGGTCATTCAATATTTATGTGCCGTCATCTCTGCATTTGTCCTTTATCATGCATTACCTTTGCCATATGCCGTTCAAGCATTGACCCCTCCACAGGGGCTCCATCACAGTGACAACAATCCATTCGACATCCATTATCGAATGGGTTGTTGCAGTGACAGATGTTTACAGTGACGCTTGCGTAAGCCGCCTTCCCCATGATCTGCACCTCCCAGAGCTGACAATCATTGTCTGGGGGTGCAGGGTGTAGAGCCCTGCAAGGAGGTGTGGTGCACAGCCCTCCCACATTGCTTCCTGACCAGTGTTGCTTTGTTCCCTCATTGGTGTCAGGACACAGCACGTTCAGAGATGTTAATGGCATTCTGTCACTGTGGGGGATGTCAGTGACTTTGGTGTTGCGCGTATAGGTAAACATCCATTTGCTGTCCCTATCTGTTATGTTATTTTAAGTTGTTTTGGGGAATCGGTTGTTCTGTTACTTTATTTATTTATTTCACCATACTCTGTTCCTCCCCATATCCCTGACATTGTTCTACATGTGCCATGATGCATGGCAGAGGTCGCTGGTGGTGTAATTGTGCTGTGGTAATGCTTTGTACTCGCGTGGTGTATGGTATGTCTCTGTCATATTTGTCACACTTGTTTGAATTCCTGTCTGGTAACTGTGAGCTGCCTGCTATCACAACATCGCATTACTGTTGTACTTATTTAAAAGCAGTGCCCATAAGTCTTTCAAGCTACATTTGTACCACTTGGCAACAGGCCAGGGTTGCCATGCAAACCTTATCTTCACATAAGGTTACAAACATTAGAGCCAGATATTCAAAGGAATGCTGTGCATAAACTGCTGGCGCTTGACTAGCACTGGATTTGCACCTGAATGCAATATTCAAAAGGACATTTAGTGCCGGGCGCTAGGTGTTAGCACCGATGCTAAATAATAATGTATGCAGGAGAAGGACTGAGGGAGGGGCTCTGTATTCCGGCTCACTGGCATATTCAAAGTATGGCGCCACGCTACAGGCATTAGCGATGTAGCATGGCGTTAAATACCGCCAACAAAAAGCTAACGGTATAGCAGTGACCCCCACACACATACAAACACTAATCCCAACCCCTTGTTGACCGTAAGTAAAGAAGGTTACCTTTGGTAGTCTAGCGGTTCCATTCTCAAGCATGGCTCCCATCCCATTGAAAATAAAATAAATATATCTTCCTGGTCATCTAGTGGTCATTACAGTAGCACTCATTTGTACCTCAGTCAGTGGCCGCCGTGGTGGTGAGAGGGGCTGAGCCGGTCACCGGCTCATTTGTGCAGTCTGATTGGGATGAGGGGGAGTCACTGCCTGGTAGGAGGAACCACTAGGCTACCAGGGAAAATTCTTTATTTTATGTTCAATGAGAGGTATGGAGCCATGCTTGGGGGTGGGGGACCACTAGACTACCTGGGAAAATATTTTTATTTTATGTTCAACGGGGTCGGAAGCCATGATTGGGGTCAGGTGACCACTGGTACATGAGGGGTTTCAGTGTGTTTTGGGGCTACCAAGTCAGGGATCATGCTGGGGGAGACACTAGCCTACCAGGGTATAACAGGCACACACTGGAACTGGGACCATAATGGCAGAAAAGAACTACCTGGCCCAGCCAGTCTGCCCTGTTCCCTATCTGCTGGATATGCTGCATATCCTAGTGACCCTACAGCCTATGGCCTCCTTCCCCACCCCACCAGGTTTGCCTTATGCATGTCCCATGTGTTGCATCCCCCCACTGTGCTTCACCCACTACTGCTGCAGTGGGGTACCCATGTTGTTGGGAGGCATCCTCCAGGGCATGTATGGCCATGGGCAGTGTGTCTGTTTAGCTATCGATCTGTATATGTATGTATGTGTGTATATATATATATATATATATATATATATTAGAGGCAAAAACTCCATTTAATGCATTAGTTAGGGTTGTTCCACAGTGACAAAAGTGAGGAAATTCGGTGTTAGGGTTGAAAACCCCCTTGGACCCCTGCCCACCCCCCATCCGCATTGGGGTGTGTATTGGGGTCATCAGCCCTAACTCTCACCCCATCACATGTGTAAAGCAGCAGAAGTATAGGAGAATGGGGTGAGAGTTAGGACCGACGACCCAATGCACACCCCAATGCCAGTTGGGGGTGGCAGGGATCCAAGGGGGTTTCAACCCTAACACCAAATTTCTCACTTTTGTTGCTGTGGAACAACCCTAACTAATGCATTAAATGGAGTTTTTCCTCCTAATTTCTTTCTTTTGAGAATGATAACGAGAAATAGTGAATGTAAGCAGCGGGGCGGCGGCCCTCTGGGCCCTGCGATCCCACCACGTGATGTCTTGAGGCATAGTAACAGGAACAGCAACTCAAACAGAAGCGCTAACAGTGATGCACATGGTAATGCAAGCGCGAATGAGAACAGAAAGGTAACGCACACGGTGGCTTAGACGGAACGGTCTGCCACGTAATGTGTTGTCACATAGTAACATGCTGCCTGCAAACGGAAATGTCAATGGGCATGGTGATGCAAAGTGAAACAGAAAGAGAAACAGTACTGTCGACACAAATGGCAAAAAATAAAAGAAACGCAAGCGCAAATTAAAACACAAAGGATAAGCACATGGTGGCGTAGACGCCAATGGTGAGTGAACGGGTAATGAACCACAAGCGGAAAGGGCAATGGTAACAGTAATGTAAGTGCACAGGCTGGTTTTCCCAAAACCTGCATAGAGAAAGACAGTGAGTACAAAGAATGTATGCATAATAATGGGTATCGGAGCAGAAAATGAGGACTTGGAATACTAAATAGGTTATATCTCAGGAACCGTACGACATAGAAAAAATGTAAAAGTCATATGATTTATGACTGTCCTGGCTAGTTTTGTACTTATCTCCCATTATTTCCGACGAAAAGTCCGGTATCTCGCATCGCTTCCTAGATACGGCCCTGAAAGGCGCCGGTGAACGCCGGTAATGTTATCCTATGGGAAAAAGAGACGTTTGGAGTGCCATAACTTTGCCTCCCTATAATATTTTTTCACCAAACCACTGAAAGGCACATCTGTGGGCTGTTGGCTGTCTTCCTCCAAATTTCAGGAAAAAGACCAAACCGTTATTTTGCAGTAGGGTGCCAAAGGATACATGTAATGTGCGGTGCCATAATGTTATCCTATGGAAAACCATCAACTTTGGAGTACAGTAACTTGCCGCCGTAATATTTTTTCAACACAATACTGAAAGGCACATCTGTGAGATGTCGGCTGCACTCCTCCAAATTTCAGCCCAAAACTCCCAACCGCTCCTTTGCAGCGCAGTGCCAAAGAATTGCTGTCATTTTCCACAGACTAGAAAACTACTGTATAATTTACGAAAGCTGCTAGTGGCCTCTGTGGCTACTTTTCGTGAGCATCAGCATTTCTTGTATAAGAACTTTTCCAGAAATTTGAAAAAATATTTCTGGGGTGTTTTACCCCAAAATAAAGACATGGCTAGCATCCTCAGGGTCCGACTAGGTGAATACAAAAGAATTAGGTTGCTAGAGGGTCCCAAATTTAAATGCCAAGCACTTTTCTGATCACTAACTGAAAACAAAATGGCAGATTTGCGAAAGTAACAGGGTCATTTGCAAAGTAAAATGCATTTGTGACATTGTTGAACTTTTGTTAACTTTTCCCATTGATTTATAATGGGAAATTGTTTTTGAATAACTTTGAACCGTTTAATATTTTTTCATGAAATCTTTGAAAGGCACATCGGGACCCTGGCCGCCGCTTACCTGAAGATTTTTGGGCTGGTCGCACAAACCGTGGAACCTGTACACGCCGACTGTAGAATTCCAGAAAAGTGTAAACGCTCGCGCAGATCACGCTTAATAACTCCGCAGCCGTGATCCGACCAGTACAAAACCTGGCAGATCCCAATGCCTATGGTTCTTGATCATGTATTCCAAATTTCAGCCAAATCCAACAAACAGTTGCAAAGTTATTAAGGTGCAAAATTTTAGGTTTAATATAGAAATGGCTCTCAACCTAATTCATGGAGTACTACTGTGCTACTATAATATATATATATATATATATATATATATATATATATATATATATATAAATATATATATACACACACATAAACAGGTCCTGCTTGCACAGCTGCATGGGTGTGGTATGTGCACTGACTGTACCTGCCAGCACGCAGTTCCTGCTGCTTCCAGCTTGTACTTCCATTCCACCAACTGGGGATGCTGTGGGTATGCCTTGGCCTGCAGCATCCAGCCTGTACTTCCATTCCAGCAAAGGGAGGACTTTTGTGCTCCATACGGTAGCACTGGCAAACTGTATGGTAATGTATGCTAAACAGCACTTAATGTGGTGCAAATGTACTAGTTTGCCCACTGGATTACCTAAGTAGGCTCATTTGCATGGGGAGTTTGGAATATAGCTTCCATTTGCCCCGGCTAATGTGTTAGCATTGTGCATTCAGGTTAGCCCCAGGAAACTTCACTTCAGCATAGCACACTAAGCACAGTTCTGCAGTGTGTGGCTTACAATGTTGTTTGCAGTCATACCTCTCAACTGTCCCTGATTTTCAGGAACATCCCTGATTTTACCTCAAACTTTTACTCTGTAGCTCCTACAAATTGTGTTTCCATGAACAAACAGGTGGGTGTAGCATAACATAATGTCAGACATTAATGTTACAGATGTGTTCTTCTTTAGAAAATGCATTCTACACTACACCACTTATTCTACCAGCTTCCTGGATGGATATCACCAATTTATAAGGTGTGTCCCTGATTTTAAACCTTTGTCCCTGATTTATGAGGCAGCAGGTTGAGAGGTGTGTTTGCAGTAGATGTGAGACATCTCTATGCAGTCACACACAATGTTCTTTCACCTGCAACACTGGCTGGCTACAGAGTCTAATAAGCTGCAGTCGTAGTTTGCACTTCTGTTGCTCTATTCAGTGCTTTCTCATTCCCAGGCTATTTTTGCCATTCACTCCCAGACCAGTTTACCCAGCTTCCTTAGACTGCTATATTAAGCAGGATTAGTACCAGGCTATTTCCTTTTGAATATAGCTTGCTTTGTGCTCTGGGCTAAGTTTGCTCGCCGGCAGTGCTAATTTAGCCCCGGGCAAAGTTTTGACTATCTGGCCCTAGATGTCAGGTTCACTGATGTACATTACTGTTAACCATGCTGCAGGCAAAATCATGCTAGGACAGTGAATGTGAGCCCATTGACAGTAAAAGTGTCTTCCTGTGGCAAACTCACTACTGTTGCTTGTCACATTCATGTCATTGTGGAAGTGGATTTATGCACTGTAGGTTTTAGACTTATGTTTCCATCAGAAACCACCCTTGCAAATTCCATTAGTGCTGATAAGTTTGGTAGGATTTAAAATACTACAAGGCAGTTGCACACAAACACGTTGTGTTGTTATGCCATGCAATGGGTAAATGGCATATGTGGCATCCATTATGGGTGTGAGTAGTTGACATAGACTGCCTATTCATGATAATGTGGTATGATTTTAAGCACCGTAGTATTCACGTTAACAGTTTTTGTATGGCCCCTAGGTCAAACCAGGACTACCACCTGTCCCGTTCAAGTCAGTCTACCTTCCACTCAACTTATTTCTACATGGATTGATGTTCAATGCCACTTATTGTAGTGCATGTAGACTTCATGTGTTAACCAACAGCACATAACATCAGATTTCCTGTGGCACCACTGTAAGTTGTGCAGTGTGTCACCCATGTAAGTGCTTCCACTGTTTTGAGAAATGTATTTCTGGATTATGGTCCACAAACAGTGACTGTTTCAAGATGCTGTCTCAAATGCCCATTACACTTTCATCATGATCTCCCCATGTGCCATGCCACAGCAGGTGGGTCCTGATGTTCCCTTAGCAGTAACCATGGTTTGTGTGTGCCATGTTTCCTGCCTTTTTTCATTCATGACACACTAATCCCTCCCACAAGATCACTGACACATTGACCTCACACCAGGTCTCGGTTGCTGTAAGCAATGCTATGGCATGTTATGTAGTATCTCTTACATTGCCAAGTAAGGTTCTGCTGTGGTTGTTCACTCTTGATTTCTGTGCATGCAGTGCTGCTGCAGTCTATCCCACTGTGCCTTTGTACAGAAGTCTATAACTTGTGATGCTCTGGCAGACTTGCTGCTTAGTTGGCCCTCCATCAACTGTGTCTCTCATTTGCTCCTCATCCTCAAATATAGCATTCGGTTTA
Source organism: Neoceratodus forsteri (assembly GCA_016271365.2). Lineage (NCBI taxonomy): Eukaryota > Metazoa > Chordata > Ceratodontiformes > Ceratodontidae > Neoceratodus > Neoceratodus forsteri. The sequence goes on from CM057451.1 coordinate 427,205,427, forward strand.
TGTCCCCCATGTTCATCCCAGTATTTGATATAATGCCTGTCAACCAAACCTCACCTGTACCACACTGCGTTCACTGGCAGGCCCACAGTAGAACACTCTTTGTCACTAAACTCCTTGATGGAAGTCTTGTCCTTCAACACAATGCTGTTTCTATGCAGGACCATATGAGAGTGTATGTGTGTGTGTGTGAATGTCTGTGTGTGTGTGTGTGTGTGTGTGTGTGTGTGTGTGTGTGTTTGTGTGTTTCTTAGGGTATGCCAAAGGAAGGGTGAAACCCTGCTGGTGAAATCACCTGCAGAGACATTTTCGATAAGTTTTAAAAATGTCACTGTGGGGACCCGATCGTGAAATTTTGCCCTTTGACCAACTTTTGCCCCTTAAGATAACTCCAACTCAGAGTTACAAGTTATGAAGGGGATGGGTGCAGCTCCCCACTTGGGGGGTTTGGGGCATGCCCCCAACAGAACACAGATCGATGTCTGACAGGTGAAATTTCACCTTTCGACATCAGGGATGCCTCTATGCTTAACATTGACAACATTGTTGTCGCATCATCATAGGTAAACAGTTTCAGTGAATATGTGTGTGTGTGTCTGTGTATATTTGTGTCTGTGTTTGGTTCTGAGTAGGTGTGTGCATGTGTTTCTGTAAATGTGTGTATATATGTGTGTGTGTGTCTGTGTGTGTGTGTGTCATTGTGTGCATGTATCGTGTGTTTGTGTTTACATTGCGCACACGCTGGTATGTTTTTGCTATCATTGTCTATGTTGTATGTTGACCTCACATGCTGAGTGCACTATCTTCATCATGCCAAATTCAAACTGTCGTGCATTGCTGACATGTCACATATCTTATTTTCATAATGATATAACAGCTTGTATGGATCAATAAATAAATGTGTGTTTGTATTCATTCAATACTTTCGCTTCCTTAAAAATTATTTATTCCCATGGTTTCATGCTTGTTAGGTGCAGCTGTGGAAACTGCATTGTCTTACCTCCTGAGGTGTAATGTCGGTGCTGTAAAGTAATAGTACGTGTTGTAGAAAAACTTAATGACATAGAACATGTCATACCAGACTCAGAGTTCCATCCTGCATCACAGAGCATCCTGATTTTGCAGATGTATGTTTGAGCATATGAGTCCTGGAGACTGTACAGTCTGCTTACAGGCAGTACCATAACAATGAAGGACTGCCGGAGAATGAGTAAGATGTCTTCTGTTCCCTAATTTGCAAGCTAACTGTGACTATCAAGTCCATCTGCAGAAAGATATTTAGAAACACAGACACATATAAACTGATGGCAAATAAGGACCCTAGGCCCATCCAGTATGACTGTAAGCACTATAGTTATCTGTGGCCTCTGACCCTGTATGGTCATTGGATTTTCACCACTACTTCCCATCAGTGGAATCTGATTTTATCTCCTTTCATAGGGATAAAGTGGTCCTTAGAACCAATCAAAGGTTCTTGCCCATAGTGGTTTCGGACTTCCATTTAAACCAGTCTATGTCTCTCCTTGTTTTCTTCACTGATCATTCTTCCTCAGGAGAGAGGAGGCTACACAGTTAGATATCAAAAGAGCTCTTGGTTACTACATAGAGGCGTGCCAAAGGGGTCTGGGTTTGACTCCCTCCAGTTGTTCCTCACTTATGGAGAAGTGGGAAAAGGCAAACCTGATACCAAAGATCTATTGCCAGGTGGATTGTGTCTTGTATACAATTCTGCTATGAAAAACTGGGAAACACCCACCCTCAGGCCTGAGGGCTCATTCCACAAGAGGTATAGCTGCTTCCCTGGCTGCAGCCAGGGATAGTCCTCTCCTAGAAATTTGTCAAGCAGCCACCTAGAAAACAGTCCATACCTTTACCAAGCATTACTCTCTGGATATCCAGGCTAGGAGTGATGCTCGGTTTAACACAACAGTACTTCAGAGCCTATTCCCAAAGTAGGTTCTGTCCCTCCTCCTTAGGTACTGTTTGATAGTCTGCACTTGTCAGAATACAGCAAGACTTCATGTTGTTTGAAGAAAAATTACTCCCTTAGTAATTATATTTCTTCTAATGGAGTCTTGCTGTATTCTGACCTCCCTCCTGCCTCCCATCTCAGAACCTGTTTTTGGAAGTGGCGGGCAGGTGCAGTGTTGCACCTCAAGGGTATTTGCTGGAACCCTCCTCCCTTTGTTTGGGTGCTTATTTATTATTGTTATTTTTGAGTACTTTGGGTTTAGTTTTTGTATTTCCTGACTTGAGTCTTCCTTGGAATCCAAAACTTTTCAGCCAGTTGGCTAGTAGAATTTTTACAATTTCCACATAGAATGTTTAGTTTAGTTGGGCTCTGTAAGAATCTGACGGTTTGAGTTCAAAACACTCCAGACAGAGACTTCAACCAAGCTCGAGCTCAGCGTTAAGTGCCTTGCATGGAAAGTTAACCCTTAGTTCTCCGGGCAGTTCAAATGTTGGGAATCACCACTACTTCCCATCTCTAAGGTTCCTCTATGCCCATCCCAGGCATGTAAAAAATCCTTCCAATGTGCTCACTCCCACCACCTCCTAGCTGACTATTCCAAGGGTACAGAATCCTCTCAATGAGGAAAACATTTTCACATTTCCCTTAACCTACCCCCCTTCCCATTTCCTATCATGTGACCTCATTCTGGTCCACCATCCTTAATGGAAGATGTCTCACCCATGCACCTTGTTTATGACCTTACGATACTTCAGTTTTTCATTTATGTCTTCCGATTCCTCCATTCCTCCAAAGAGGACATATGGAGTTGCTTTAACCTCTCCTCATATGTTTTGTGCTGCAAGCCTGTCTCCATCTTAGTTGCTCTTCTCTTTCTTCCTCCACACTGTTGATGTCCTTGTGAAGGTGTGGCCTCCTGAACTGCACACAGTACTCCAGGTGAGTCCTCACTACTGTTTTATACAATGGCATCACTACCTCTGGTCTTCTGCTACTGATACCTTGGCTATGCACCCCAGCATCCCAGTAGACCTCCCTTCAGCCATTGTACTCTGCTTTGACACCTTCAGGTAATCTGAAATACTAAGGCCCATGTCTCTTTCTTCACTGTTGATTTTCAACAAGTAACCCCCGCCCTCTCACTCCAGTCGATAGGTAGCACCAGTGTTCCTCTGTCCCAGGTGCATTATTTTGCACTTGTTCGAGTTAATTTCAGTTGCCACATCTCAGTCCATTTTTCCTGTTTCACCAGGTCCCTCCTCATTTTCTCCACACCTCATCCTCAGTATACATCCTGTTGAATATCTTGTTGTCATCTGCAAACAGGAAGACCTTTACTTACATCCCTCCTGCCAATTGTCACCAATGAAGACATTGAACAGGAGTAGCCTGAGAACGGATCATTTATGAACCAGGCTAGTCACCCATTGTCCAGGGACTGGAACGCATTTGAACCACCTCTCTACCTCCTGACCATTGCCAAGTTCCTAACCAACTTTACCAGTATGTGCTCCATGCCAGGACTACCTATCCTGTTCACTAGCATTTTATGTGTTACGATGTCGAAGGCCTTGCTGAAACTGATGAAGGCAATGTTCAGGCCCCACAACTATAATAGTGCACTGTCAGTAATGTTAGCAGTGTGCTGCAGTATACGATATACCATTCTGAATACTGCTGCCACATCACTTATTACTAAGGTGTTTTTTAATCACCTGCTGAGCTACTGTCTCTGCTGTTTGGCACTTTGCACATGTAACACTGTTGTTCTTACCATTTAGTGTTACCTCTTTCATCATGCACATTGCAGTGGAACAGTGATTATGTCTTTCGTGTATCTTTCTTCAGTTACTGTTAATTACATCTTCCCAGTACTCCTAATCACTATAAGAAGCACTTGTCCCAGGTCAGTAATGTTCTTTCATGCCCACACCCACAACTGCATCGTGACCACATGCAACATCCTCTTTTTCTTTCACTACTTGAGTAATAAAAGTGCTACACACCACATCATGTCACGTACTGAATGTCCCACCTTGTTTGAGCTCAATATGTTGTACACTATGTTGCAGTGCTCACAGCAGTCATTATTGTGCTCCATGCTCTGTGCTGTACCTTGCAACAACATGTTGGTAAAAGAAGTGCAAACCGCTCATTTCTTTTGGTGGCTTCAAAATGTGTTAATCATCACCTTTCCCTTATCTTGTTATGGGCTGTGTACAATATTGCTGCATCAGCATGACCTCTGCTAGCACTTATTGTCAAACTTTTGCAACCATGGATTAAATCCCTACCCACCCACATGCATCAATATGTGTGTGTGTGTGTGTGTGTGTGTGTGTGTGTGTGGGGGAAGGGGGATGTCACACTATCAATGCATGTATGTGGTTTGGGATGATGAGATCAATTGTTGTTGAGGTGCTGCCTAAGACTGACAGCCTTCACATATCTGCCACAGGTGTTTCACGTTCCAGCGGGTGTCCCCTACACATAAGGTGTGCAAGGACACTTGTTGTGGGACTGTGCAAGCTCATGTACATGGCATGTCTGTCTGTGCTTGGTCTCTGCTCATCATTACACACCGTCCATGTATCAGCCCCCAAGACTTCCCTACAGGTTACTCTAAACAGAAGCACTGATCACCTCCCTCCCTGGAGGAGGAGGAGACTTTCCTTGCTATGTTCAATGCTCCACCTTCTTGCATCAGTCATGGTGAATCTATATTACTGTGATTCCGGTGGCACCGCAGTGGAAGGATATAATGCATGAATGCCTGAGATCTCAACATCTCAAGAACAGTGTATGTAAAACCTTCCAGAATCAGCTAACATCACATCTGTGTATCATGAGTCATCAGCAGGCCTCCTCATGGCACACTATATAATTGTCATGAGTGTTTTTGACCTTACCAATGTTTATCCTCCCAATACGCCATAAACAATTATAGCAGCACATTACACTGTATTGGATGACGAGTTTGCCAGATACTACACAACTAGGGAATTTGAGTCACACCACGGTTATGCGGTACAAAACTTATAATGTTGGCATCTATGATAGCACCTGTTCAGAACACTGAACACTTATGTATCACATACTAATGTCAACATGGTTCAGTTGGTAGCACATCCACCAATGGACCAGAAGGTCGGGTTCTCATCCCATCATCCCATACCAGGATTGGACTGGAACCTAAAATGATGGCATCTGAGTGCAGTTTTAGGGGGTGCTGTACTGTTGGGGTGTGCCATCCTTTGGATGAGACATTAAACCGAGGCCCTTCTACCCATCCTGGTATTGTCCTGGTGGGTGTCAAGGTGGAAGTAAAGAACAGAGCACTCTTCGAAAAGAGTAGGGGACATTGCCGGTGTCCTGGCCAACATTCTCCCTCCCATAAAAACTGGTTCATGCAATTGTCCAAGCTGTGTGTTGGTGCTGATGTGCGATATGGTCAACACTATTGACATTCAGTCACTTTTACTACCATAGTATATACTGTTTGTAAAGTGCCTCTGGGATACACTGTGTATGAAAAGCATTATATAAATGCTGATTCTTCTTACTATTATTATTCTTCTTGCTTGTGCTATTATGAATGATAAACACAGTCACAGGTTTTGTCACCTCTGTTACTTCTTTCCTTTATTGTCATAGTTCGCTTAACAATATTTGTACATATTAATTTTGTATATTTTATCTTGACATATGTTGTGCATGCTATAAAACAATCATTTTCTAATTAAGGATGGCACAATTGACAATATGTCTGCCAATTTGATACAACTTGATATATTGAGCAACCTGATACTGTCTATTCAGTGAGACAATTGATTTCTGTTCAGTCGTTAATGATGAACTGTATATGACAGGTCTGTAAGTAAAATAAACAGTAAACAACTGTGGCCTCAACAGTGGCCAAACAATCATCCAAAAGCCCAAACCAGCTCAAGAATCACAAATGAGTGTGCTGTATGCAAAAATAATCCAGTGAAAGAGTAGTATCAGCACTACTAGGATGCTCAAATGAATCAATATATTGTTTAAAAATCAAAAGAACACCATACAACAACAACCATTCAGATAGCCCCTTCATCGCTTTCACACACAAGTGCATCCTGATGACACACATGTATGTGCGAAACTGGTAGAGGACTACATGAACTGTTGTTGCTGTATGGAGCCCTTTTTGATTTTTAAACAATAAATTGATTCATATGTGCATCCTCGATTAGTTCTGATACTTGCTCTTCTGCCGGACAATCATGTCCAGTTCTGACAATTCACAGGATGTATTCTTGAACAGTATTAACTAACGAACCATGTAAGTCAATGTAAAACTTACAAAGTAGTCATCAAATATGTACACTGTGTCACAGGTGATAGCGATACTCTGTGTGGAAATAAAGCTATGTACTACGTAACAACCACAAAACACTACAGAGTTATGTAACATATCTCATGCATGCGTGTTGTTTGATTGAGTCACAACCCTATGTGAAACCATGACATTGGACAACAGCATGTACACATGGACTGCATTGTGAGATGCTGGACTTAGGCAGGAAATCTACAGCTACTGTAAGTTTATCGTGAACCATACTATTTGGTGGTCACTTGTTCCCAGATGGCTACCCACTTCAATATAGAGATCTCTCCATTTGAGAGTACCAGGTCTAGGATTGCTCCTCCTGAGTGGGTTCCAAAACTAGCTGTCTGAGGCATGCCTCCTGTAGGGCATCGAGAATGGCCCTGCTCTTGGATGTGACTGCAGCAAGGTGTTCCAGTGAACATCTGCATATTCAGGTCCCCATCAGCAATATCTCCCATTTCTCTGCCATCCTAAGGATGCCTTCTATCATTTCCTTGTCCATTTCCTCCCCTGAGATGGGGGTATGTCTACAACCCTGTGCGGATTGTGGTGCCATTTCATATACCCAGGGTGACCCACAGTGCCTCCTCTCCTCCCTGTTTACCCCTTTAGTTATGTTGCTTTGATCCCTTCCCTTACATAGAGGCCTCCTCCTCTTCTTCCCTCCCTGTCCCTCCTATAGATTGTGTACCCTGGTATGTTGATATTCCAGTCATGGTTCTCTGTGTACCATGTTTCTGTGACTGCCACAATATCCATGCATCCCTCTTCCATCAAGGCCACCATCGGGAACTTTTACCTAGACTACAGTCATTGGTACTCATTACCCTCCATTTTGTTATATCTTTATTTCTCTTTTTCCCATGCCTACATAGAAACATGGGAACATAGAATGTGATGCAGATAGGAACGCTTGGCCCACCTAGTCTGCCCATTTTCCTACCTATAGATAAGCTGCAGATCCTAGTTAACCAACAGTTTACTTCCTCCTACCCCCACTAGGATTGCCTTATGTCTGTCCCATGCATTCTTGAATTCCCCACTGTTCTTGACTCCACAACCTCCTCAGGGAGGCTGTTCCATGCATCCACAACCCTCTCTGTGAAAAAATACTTCCTCACATTACCTCTGAGCCATCCACTCTATCTTCAAATTGTGCCCTTGTTCTAGCACATCTCTTTTTCTGAAAGATGCTACCCTCTTGGACTTTGTGATTCCCTTGAGGTACTTGAAAGTTTCTATCATGTCTCCTCTCTCCCTTCTTTCTTCAAGGGTATACATGTGTGTTAAACTCCGTTGGTCTTTCTTCATATGTCTTCTGGTGCAGACCCTGCACCATTTTGGTTCCTACTCTAGACAGCCTCCACTCTGTCTGTGTTCTATGGAGATGGGGTCTCCAGAACTGCACACAGTACTCCAGATGGGGTCTCACCAACTGTCTGTACAGAGGATAACAACTTCCTGTTTTCTACTATTGATGCCTCTCCCTATGCATCCCAGTATCCCCAGCCTTCCTTACTGCCTTCTCACATTGCTTGCCCACCTTTAGGTCATCTGATATAATTACCCCCAGGTCCCTTTCCATTTTACTGTTGTCAGTATCTCACCCCCATTGTGTACTCTTCCCTGGTTTTTGTTTCCCAGGTGCATTACCTTGCACTTCTTTGCATTGAATCTGAGCTGCCATACATCTGACCATTCCTCCAACCTTGCAAGTCCCTTCTCATCCTTTCCACTTCATCTTGCGTTATCAACCCCTGTTGCAGATCTTTGTGTCATCTGCAAGAGGCATACTTTTCCTTCAGTTCCTCTGCAATGTCACTTATATACATAAAAAAAGGACTGGTCCTAGTACTGAACCCTGCAGTCCCTCTAGTAACCCTCCTTTCTTCACTGTGGACCCTTTTACTACTACCCTTTGTGCCCTGTTGTCTAGCCATTTTTTATCCAGGCTACCACCTTGGGATCCACTCCAAGGCTGGCTAACTTGTGTATTAATCTTTGTGTGGGACTGTATCAAATGCCTTGCTAAAATCTAGGTGGGCCTTGTCCACAGCCCTCCCTGGTCTACTACTTTGGTCACCCAGTCAAAGAAAATCTATTAGATTCGTCTGACAGGACCTTCCCATCATAAATCCATGTTGTCTTGGGTCCTGTGACCCACTGGCCTCTAGTATGCGCATAATTTTTTTCTTCAGAAGTGATTCCATCATTTTCCTACCACTGAGGTCAAACTTACTGGTCTGTAGTTCTCTTCCTCTGTCCTGCTCCCACTTTTGTGAAGAGGAATCACATCCACCCTCCTCCAGTCCTCAGGTACCGCCCCATCCTCCCATGATTTGTTAAAGATAGTAGTCAGGGTGTCACTAGTTCTATCCTAGTTCCTTTAGAATTCTTGGGAGAATCCCATCAGGGCCATTGCTTTGTCCACCTTCAATTTTATTAGTTCCTTCAGAACCCTTTCTTCTGTAAATGGACTGGTATAGACCCATGTCTTCAGAGTGTTTCTCTTGTTTGGTTTAGGTACCTCCCCTCCTCTTCCTTTGTGAATACTGAGCAGAAATATTCGTTCAGTTTCCTGCTTTTCACTGTCACCCTCTAACCACATTCCCTCCCTTTATTAAGCCTCACTATCCCTCCTTTGGTCTTTCTTGCTCCCTAATGTGTCTATAAAAGGTCTTATCCCCTTCTTAACAGAGTTGGCTATCCTTTCCTCGGTTTGGGCCTTTGCTATTCTGACTGCCTTCCCAGCCTCTTTCTGCTTTAACTGACAAAGTTCTCTGTCCTGCTCCTTCTGTGTTTCCTTATATTTCCTGAATGCTATCCTTTTCTCCTTAACCTTCCCTGCCACCTCTTTTGAGAACCATAGCGTTTTCCTTTCGTTGTGTTTTGTTGATTTGCTTTACACAAAGGCTAGTTGCCTCTGTGATGGCTGTTTGATTGCTCCCCATTGTTCCTCCACCCCTCTTTCTTGCCTGTTTGCTAGTGCTTTTCTGAGGCACTCTCTCATTTTCCCAAAGTCAGCCCTCCTAAACTCCAATACTCTTGCTTTTGTATGGCTTGATTGTATGGTTGTGTTTATCGTGAACCACACTGTTTGGTGTTGCTTGTTCCCAGATGGCTACCACTTCTAAATCTGAAATTCTTTCTCCATTCCCATTTGAGAGTACTAGATCTAAGATTGCTCCCTCCCGAGTGGGTTCCAATACTAGTTGTCTGAGGCATGCCCCCTTAGGGCATCAAGAATGACCATGTTTGGATGTGCCTGCAGCAAAGGTGTGTCCAGTTAACATCTGGCATATTCAGGTCCCCATCAACAATTTCTCCCTTTTTCCTGCCATTCTAAGAAGCCTTCTATCATTTCCTTGTCCATTCCCTCCCCTGAGATGGGGGTCTGTATCAACCCCATGCGGATTGTGGTGCCATTTCCTGTCTCCAGAGTGATCCAGAGTGCCTCATCTGCCCCTGTTTACTCTTTAGTTATGTTTCTTGATCCCTTCCTTTACATAGAGAGCTACTCCTCCTCCTCTTTACCCTCCCTGTCCCTCCTGTAGATTGTGTATCCTGGTATGTTGACATCCCAGTAATGGTTCTCTGTGTACCATATTTCTGTATCTGCCACAATATCCAGGCAACCCTCTTCCATCAAGACCACTAGTTCAGGGAGCTTGTTACACAGACTATGGGCATTGGTACTCATCAACCTTCACTTTTGATGGCCTTACCCCTTTAGCCCCATTCCTGTCCTTACTGCTTTTTCCTTTTTACATTTTCCTCTGTCCTTCCCTAATGACTTCTCTACCTTGGTGTTTACCTCAATAATTACCATGTTTTTCTGGAGGGATGCTGGGATTTCCCTGCTCCTTTTCAGTGCCTCCCCTTGGCTAGTTTAAATGATTGCCAGTGAAGCATTTAAACCTCTCACCTAGGATCCTGGTTCCCCGGATAGATGCAGACCATCGCACCAGTATAGGTCTGCATCCCTCCAGGTGGCTCCCAGTCCCCAATGAAGCCAAAATCCTGAGCTCTACACCAGTTTTTCAACCATTTATTGAATTCCTGGTGAGGAGTACCTCAGCATCACCTCTTGCCATAGACAGGCAGCACCTCTGAGAAGGTTACCGATGCGCTACTTGTCTAAAGCCCCTCCCAACTCTCTACAAACTCCTCTTGCACTGGTCTGATCCCATTCCTAGCTGGGTCATTTGTCCCAAGGTGGACAATGATATCCAGCTCCCTCCCTCAGCAGCTGCTCCCACGATCCTGAGGAATCATTTCCTGTACCTCCAAGCCATGGCACCGGGCAGGCACCTACCCTCCCTTCCTCCCTCCCCAGTTCTACCCCTTAACAATTAAGTCCCCACCAGGAGTTGTTTCCTTCCCTGTGCGGTCCAGTGCCACCCTCCTGTGGGTCTCCATTGTGAAGGTTCCCAGCATCCTCCTTGGTCTCCACTGCAGGTGCCTCCATCACAGGAACCATGCTCTGCCAGAGTGGCGAATGAATTGTGGAGAGCACAACTGGAGGAATGTGCCTCTGTTCCACCACCTCACACTCCCTGAGCCCACTGTGGTCCAATCACTCCTTCTTCTTGGCAACCTCTGAGGTAGTGGCAGTAGCCTAGATGGTCCCTGGGTGGGGAGCAGGTGTCCCAAATCTTGCCAGGTCAGCCTGAAGACGAACAACCTTCTCCATCAGACCAGAGGTGCCTGCAAATAGGGCAGCAATGCAGTCTCCAGAATGTCTCCCAGAAGACTGCTACTCCACAACCAGTGCATTGCACCACTCCCCACATGTCTGTGTCCCTTCCTGTTACAGATGCTTCAGCCATATTCAAGTTTACCACTTAGAAAGCTAAGTTACCTTTCCACACACATAAAATTGACTGATCACATTCTTTGGCTTTCCCTAATATAATTATTTATTTATTTATAATTGATATTTGAGAAAGCCACACTGAGCTGATGGTCTTTTTAGGTGCAAACTGGTGGAGAGGGAAAGGGAGTACAGAAAGAATAAAATACAGAAACATTAGAATGCAGTTACATAGACAACTTACAGGTACAAGACAATATGATGATCAAGTAGGTAAACAACACCATGGCTCTCAGCAATAATATATAGATCTTTAAGGCTGATTCACACATACAGAATAACGCCTGTGCAGGTGGTTGTGAGGATTTTTCACATACACCGAAGTGTGATAATTCATAAACTGGGATTATCAGATGTTGAGGTGTGGAAAAATCATAAGGCAACCTTGCATAGGCGTTATTTTTATAATAACTGGTGCAAGGTTTGAAGAGACAAAACTGTAATCTTTATTTGTGTGAACGAGCATGTCTGAGCAGCCTCTGTAGTCACACAAATACAGTGTGCTTTCATTTGCACTTCACTGAAGTGAGAGCATGAGTAAGAAAATGCTGTAATAACTCACTATCATGTTATTACAGAATTCAGTGAGGTTATTACAGTGTTTTACAAGGCCTGGATATCCAGTCCTTAGAGGGGTCACCAGTTATTACAATCTAATAATTATCAGATAAGAAGATTGTAATTGCTGTAGCTCCAATTGTCATCCAGCTTGTCAGAGAGAAAACTTAAGACAGGTAAATATTTCCATTAGAGTTTTATTGTAAATGGGGAGCATTTTGTCACATAGGAAACCAGTTATTATTCACCGTTATAACCCATAGTTATAATAGTAAACACACACCAGGTTTGCTCGCTTGCCTACACATCGCACCTCTACTTTCACAGAATCACCACTCTCATTCCACAGCCAGCAGCACTTGCTATAAGTAAATAAATAAAAAGAACTGTCCAGTCACTTCTTCTCAATCCTTCCATGGGTGCTCCTATATATTTTTTAAAAGAAAGAAAAAAGTGGATGTTTTAAGCAGCCACGTACTGTGGAGGCTGCTTCATGCTAACCAGCATGCAGCTGAACACTGATGTATTTTTAGTTTATATAATTGCTATGGTGAGAAAACGCTCCAGCAATTACATAATAAATATGGGTGGTGTAAAATCAATTTTACAACACATCATTGTGGGATACATTTCTAAACCACTCAGGCTTCACCTCAGGATTTATGTAGCATCCTACAACTCAGGTTTGTGTAAAATCATTATAAACACCACCCCATAGGGTCTAGTATGATCTCCCACACTAATCCTCCCAACAGCAAAAGCGTCCATATTTTATTTCCCAATTTTAACCTTCCAGCTCATAATTTATTACCGGCGAGGAATCTCTGGACAGTCGCATACTGATGTAATCTGATAAGAAAGCAACCTTACAGGATCATGCCCACCTTTATACAAACATTGACACTGACTGTCAGTGTCATGCACTATAAGAAATTTACTTTCACAGCTGATCATTCCTGCTGATCAAGGTATCGGCATGGCTGTCTGAATCTCCAGCTGGGTGGGGGGCAGTGAGTCGACTGCACCTGGGCTGCAACCACAGAAAAAGAGCCAGAAGCCTAAGGGAGTAGGGTTGGGACTCTGGGGCTCAGTGAGTGACACAGTCAGCTATCTCCAGGCCAGTGGCACTAACAATGCGATCCTCTAGGACCAGGTAGATTGCACTGCAATCCAGATGAAGCCCGAGCCACGCTGGGGATCAAAATCCACACAAGATCCTGCTCCTTCACTTTAAATTCATGCAACTCCAGCAACGTAGCCGCAGCGACAGATTGACATTTGCTGAATTCACTCCACGGACTGTACAACAGTGAGTGCCATTAAAGCGCTACTTTCTTAAATATTACATAGATGCCACTTGTCTGAATCTCCAACTGGGTGGGGGGAGTACTCAAAATCCACTCCTTCACTTTAAACTCATGCAACCCTAGCACCGTAGCTCAGACTGTGCAACAGTGTGCCATCAAAGCACTATTTTCTTTACATTACATAGATGCTGCTTGTCGGGATTATTATTGTCAGTAAGTTTGTTGAAGGTGAATATGTATTGTAGGCAAGTTGGTGATGGTCGAATTCTTGTCGGGCAGTTTGACTTGGGCAATGGTACTGATCCCACCCATATATTATTTCTAGATATAATAACTGTTTCCTTTTTTCCCATAGGAAACTGTGGTATAATTTGCCATAATGAAGAAGTGTTCATTACAGCAAACACATATGGTTTCCCTCACTCAGGGCGCATGCTGCTGCAGCAGTTTCTCACTTCTCGCTGCTCCTCGCCACTCTCTGCTCACATCGAACGGACAAACCACCACCCGGAGTAGGCGTTAGTAACAAAATAAAATTGAAAATAAGCCCAAAAGAGGTAAATAAACTTGGTTGCTGCCCATAAGATAAAAAAATTAAATAACTAAAGAAAAGTGGCCACGCACTCTAAGTTAACCAGACTGTGGTAGAACAACTTTTATTTTATATAATTGATGAAGTGATAAAGGAAACCCATCAATTATATAAAATAAAATATTAGGTGTGTGTGTAAACTCAAAGTTAGATGCTTTCATAAACCTCCTACAGTGTGTGTAAACTTCTCTTCACACACACCAACCCATTTTATTCTCTGTGTTATGATTTATCCATAATTGCACAGTGAAGCCACCAAACGAGGCACTAGAACTGTGTGAAAAAAACTCCACCCATGGAATCTGCATGAAAGTTGGACTTTCACTTTGTGAAAGTTCAAAATCATTTTAGCAGCTTGTACAGAAATTCCAGCTTAGAATGGTGGAATAAATGCATGAACTGCGACATACATTTAATGTGGAACAAAATTCCACAGAACTGATCACTGTCAGAGGTCAGTTCTACAGAATTTCTTTTGTCAGTTTGATACATTAATCTGAAATGCATGATTCATTTCACAGTTCAGTGAGTTACTGAACTGCAGAATGAAAATATGAAAAAATATGTGTTAGTTATCAGCTGCCCCCCATTTACATACGTTTCTAATCCTAGGTGCCTAGTGACACCCCACCCACTGATCGCAAGTCCCATAATAATTTAATATTTTCTTGGTACCTAGTGGCACCCCTGATTGCCAGCCCCATAAATGTTATTTTTCCTGGTGTCTAGTGGTATCCCACACCTCCATTTGCTGGCCCCTAGCAATGTAATATTTCCCATGCATCAAGTGGCACCCCATCCTCTGATCACTGACCCCTAACAATTTAACACTTCCTCATGTCTAGCTGCACCTCCCACCCTCTGATCACCAGTCTCTCAACAATGTAACATTTCCTGGTGTCTAGTGGCACCTCCCAACCTCTGGTTGCCAGCCCTAACAATTTAACACATCCCTAGTGTCTAGTGGCTCCTCCACCCTCTGATCACTGGCCTTTAACAATTTACATTTCTCTGGTGTCTACTGGCACCCTCAGCCTCTGATCACTGGCCTCTAACAGTGTAACATTTCCCTAGTGTCTAATGACACCCCATCCTCGACTTGCAGGCTTCCTAACAATGTAACATTTCCCTTTGTCTAGTGGCACCCCCACCTCTGATTACCTGCCCCAACAATATTATATGTCCCTGGTGTCTAGTGATCCCAGGAAAAACCTCTGATCACTGGCTTCCTAACAATTTAACACTTCCCTGGTGTATAGTTGCTCTCCTCACCCTCTGATCACTGGCCCCCTAACAATGTAACATTTCCCTGGTGTCTAGTGACACCCCCACCCTCTACTTTCAGGCCCAATAACAATGTAACATTTCCCTGGTGTCTAATAGCACTCCTGCCCTCTGATCACTGGCCCCCTACAATGTAACATTTCCTGGTGACTAGTGACACCCCCACCCTCTGATCACCAGCCCTTTACTGCTGATGTGCCTCCCCATCCATCACCATCCTCACTGTGGTGCTAACTCAAGTAAGTGCTTGTCATAAGTTAGCAACTGCAAGCTTACTCAGTCTTTACATTGTGCGGTAGTCATGGAGACAGTCTCCATAACTACAGCATGATGTCAAAGACCAAGGAGCGAGCATGGAGTTGTGAACTGTGATAGGCACTTTCTGAGTTAGCACTGCAGTCAGGATGGAGGTGGTTTGGGGAGGCACATTACTCAGCAAATATAGGGCTGGTGATTGAGGGTGGAGGTGCCACTGGACAGCAGGAAAATGTTAAGGGCTGATGACCAGAGGGGTGGGGTTGCTACTAACACCAGGAAATGTTACACTGTTAGGGGCCTGCAATTGGGGTGGGGGTGGGGTGCCACTAGACACCAAGGAAATGTTAAATTGTTAGGTGGCTCATGATTGAAGGTGGGGTTGTGCCACTGGACACAAGATAAAAATAAATATTTTCCTATACCAGGATGGTTTGAGAACTGAACTGAACTGTGAATAAGTACATGAACTGTGAATTAATGTATTAGTTCTGCAGTTCATGTGTATTAGTCTGCAGTTCAGCAAGAAAATTACCAGTAAGTGAACGGGATAAAAATTTGCCAAACACATTCAGAAGATTTGATTTCACCAGAGGCGGAGTTTGGAAATTACATGAAAAGTTGTGAACTTTCTTGAAAGTTCTGCTAGAGTAGATTTTACAACTATTACCCAGTTCTACAAGGCACTCAATGATGAGTTTCTGCATTCATGGAAGTTTCCATCTGGTCAGTTATGATTTCCAAAACCCTTTACAAAGTACATGTCAGAAGAAAAGTTCAAACGATTCAATCTCAGCTGCACAGTCAAGGTAGGCAAGAGAAGGGATTTTCCCAGAATCCTGGACAATATTCTCCATCCCATAAAACTGGTTCATGCAATTGCCCAAGGCTTTGTGTGGATCTTGATGTGCTAAATGGCAGCTGCCATACATTTACTATCACTTCACA
Organism: Neoceratodus forsteri; assembly: GCA_016271365.2. NCBI lineage: Eukaryota > Metazoa > Chordata > Ceratodontiformes > Ceratodontidae > Neoceratodus > Neoceratodus forsteri. Next base: position 427,221,582 of record CM057451.1, read on the forward strand.
TCCAATATCTTATTGCTTGTAAAGCACTTTGGGATACAATGTGAATAAAAGAGGTATATATGTAAATAATTGTTCTTCTTCTTCTTCTGCTTTCCATAGTGGATAAGCATCCTAAATAGAAATGTGTAGAAGCATAGAAATCAAGAATATAGAATCTGATGTCAGAAGGAGATGCATGGCCCATCAGGTCTGTCCGTATGTATTACTACCCTTAATAATAAATTTATGAGTTTCAGTCATTTATCTGTTTGTCATGTTGGCAGGAATTGCATAACTGGTTATCTAAAACTTTCTTTATTCTATTTCAATAGTCAATAGAACCTGTATGCAGAGAGACGATCATAAAATCTTTATTAAATCTCAGTCAGTTTATTTGCAGAAATAGACATGATATGTAAATGTATTTCTGACACTTCAAAATCTAGAGAAATTCCCTGTCTGCCTGCAGATCTCCTGTAGGGGCTACCAGAGCTAATCTCTTAAGTGGTACTGCAAAATATCAGGAAATATCTGACCATGTCAGTTGCTGTAACTGTAGCACAGGTAGTCATTTTGTAGGACGACACTGAGACAATAAGTATCTGGGACTGAAATTGACCAGCGTTCTAACTGTGTTATCCAATAAGGGATGTTTTAGTAAACAAACACAAATTAAAATAAGCTGTGTTCTTCTTTTAACAGATTTTCACAAATTAAGCCAGTCAGGAGCTTTCAGACATGCTAAGACCTTAACCATGGCTATTGAATATTTAGGATAACAATGTGACTCTTTCTTTTATAATCTTGCCATAATCAGTCCAGTACTACTGTACATGTGCTGCCCAGCTCCTCACCTCTCTGAGAGACTGCAGTTTTTGACTTGATATGTGATTGGATTTATAACATTATTATCTTGACATGTGAACTGAATGAACTTTGAAACTGTGTGTACACTGTGTTGCACCCTGTAGTGGTTTTTGCTCTGGTCTCCACTTAGAATTATATTATTTGTATTTTGCAATGGAACTTGCATCTCTGTACTGTATGTACTTTGTTGTTGGTACCATTTTATCCCTCTGTTTTATATTTCATGTAAGGCTGCAAGTCCACTGTCTCAAAGAGGTGATTCATTTCTCCTTGTATAAATTTACATTATTGTTTTACCACTTTCACACTTCTCCCAGAGGTGCAGAATAGCATGGCTAAAGCTGACTTCCAGTGTAAGGAGTGAATCTTTTGAGAGAATGAGAATAGTTGACTTTTAGCCTTACATGGAATATAGAACATAGAAAAGTTCAATAAAAAAAAAACAGTGGGCCTGAGGACATGGCGCTAACCACAAAACTGTTGCCCTTGATATGTGTGGATGAAATAAAGAATATTACAAAGGAACATTACACTGGTGTTTACCCATTTTTCTCATTTTGCTGTGTTATCCTGTATACCCTTGCCACAGTGATGGAAAACCGCTAAGACCATTACAGCAACAAAATTGGCAGTTCAGTGTAATGGTCCGTGGTGTTACCCACACTGCTTTCTCCGTGAAGTAAGCCCCTCCCTGAAAGAACTCCGACTCTGAGTTGATAATCTATAATTTGAGGGGCATGGAGAGCAGATCCTCATATGGGGTGTAGAGACAAAGCCCCCACAAAACACCTCTGTTTCCCCTGATAGCATAATGCCGACAGGCGCATTGTACCATCGCTGTAATGCCGATTGGACAAAATTACTGTTGATGTGGCTTGGTGGAACCCTGAGATTCATAGGCAGGGATCAGCAGCAAAGGAAGGAGGCTATCTTGTCCTGAACAGTTCCTGTAGCAGCTGTATTTAGAGTACTGTGCAGGTCTGAGTCAACACACAAAAGGGCAAGATAGAGTTGTGGCAGTTCAGAAAGGGCAACAAAAATGATTCAGGGGCAGCAAGAGATGTCCTACATGGAGAAGCTTGAAGACCTCATCATGTATATACAGGAGATCAGAAGGGAGAGGGACATAACTGAAACTTTCAAGTTTCATCATGGATAAGCAAGGTAGACACTAGGGAATGGTTCACTATGAGTCAATGCACAAACCCAGGGCCACAGATGCACGGTATGAAAGTGAGTGTAATGGTATATGACAGTTAACTGTGCATGGCACGCCAAAGTGGCATTAACAAATTACAATGTGTCCAGTGCAGGAGGGCAGATGCATGGCTACACACTGGCACATTATGTGTGTGCCTGGGGTGTGGCCATGTGGCGTGTGTGCACAGTGCAGCACACAAATTCACAATGTGCACTGCATCATCCAGTTGCATGGACCATCATGCACATCACTACTCGAGGTGGAGTGCAGCCATAAACTACAGCCGCATAACACAGACACACAAGATGCAGCATGGAATGGCAGTCTGCATGGCTCCATGGGCACAGCACCAGGCAGAATCTGTTGCATGGACACCCCAGCATGCAGAATGCAGGACAGAATCCATCAGGAGGCTCAGTAGTGGACATGGCATGCACTGGCACCAGAGAATGTGGAAAGTTGGCACAATATAGTGCAATATATACACAAATATAAAATATAAAATCCACAGTATTTCATACCATCCACTGAAAACACCTGAAGCACCACAGAGGCTGCCATGGGAAATGTTTGACATGCACAAAGAGGTGTCTGGACTCTCAGACAGGCGTGAGTTGGTGCCCCTCCATGCATGTGCACATGGACAGTGCCCCTGGAATGCAGGGAATGGCTGCAGAAGTGAAACCATGAAACCCATGTCTACTCCTCCCGGTCAGGGCACAGCCACCAACACAGATGTGTGGACCATGGGTGAACACAGAACAGAGGAAGTGCTGGCTGATGCTTAACATGCCAAGCACCATTAAGGACATGGAGACACCACATGCCCTGAAGAGCTGCCTAACTGGTCACCCAGGTCCCCTGAAAACAGGCACTTGTGTCTAGTGGGCCTACCTGGTCACCAAAGACTAAAATAAAATAAAAATAAAATAAATAACTGGGAGGAACACCAGAGGCATGCCAATGGCATGGGTATAGCTCAGACTAAGTACTGATACAGGGACAGAGCACTTCTGTGGTACACCCCAGCATGTCCCCTCTGGCAGCAATGGGTGCATAGGGCTGACAGCAGTGATATGTACTGTAGGGACCCCCAACACCCCACCTCCCACCCACAGACCCAGATGGTGGACACACCACCACCCAGAATGGGGACACCAGTGTATATAAAAATAAACTTTTATTCAGATTATAAAACATTGGTCCCACTGGTCAGACCCAGCCCCAACACCAGGCTACCTTCAGTCATCAGGCTTCTCTGAATCTTTACTGGACCCATGGGGCATTGTGGACATGTATCCCCACAACTCAACAGCATACATCTCAGTGAACCATGATACTCCTGGAAATGAGGAGAGAAGATGGTCATGGATGATGGGGACACGGTGGGGCAACACTGTGAACAGCATACACACATGCACCATGGACAATAGCTGTACATACTTTGAGGTCTCTGTTATGGCCCAAAATATCCCCACATTATCTTTGTAAAGGCATCTTGGGAGCAGACCCTCCAAGACAGGAAGAAGGTGAGGTACAGGGCACACTCTTTCACCATAGCACCTTCACTATGTATATGACTCACTGTCTGGCTGCTCCATTTTGCCAGCACTGTACTATCTGGCCACCCATGGAAGTGCTGTAGTGACACAAGGAGTGTAACACTTTAGTAAAACAGCACAGAAAACTTGTGACAAATACAGACACTGACAGCAGAAACACCACTCAAGTCACAGGACACAGGAGTACCTATGGTGGAAAGAAGATGAATACCACTGCTATAGGGCATGCACCATGTAGCAGGTGTACATCACAGGTACACCACAAGGCCTGTACCTGTTAGGTATGGACATGATAATAGCACACAGTAAGGTAATAACAAATCCACATACAGTACCTTGCCCTAGTTCTGTCACCAGTATGGATTTTACCCCCTCAGGGTTGTCTATGCAGGCTGTAGTACACCCTCCTTAGCTTCCATGGATGAAGCCAACAGCAAACCATCTCTGGTGTAGGGTTCCATGTCATAGCGGCGACCACTAAACACAGCAGGTCCATTTTGTAAGTGTACGCTCATGAAAAACCAAAACAGCGATGTACACTTCACAGCAACAACAAAACTGCAAGGAAATCTAACAAAACAAAGGAACGATTTGTGTGGGGGCTGTGTCCCTGCACCATCCCCATGGGTTTGCCCCCACACCACCAGTGGAGGTGCTTGGTCAGGAGGTAAAAACTGCAGGAGGAACGCAAGTCAGGGAGGGAAACACGCTGTGAGGGGAAAACATGGGGGCGTGGCAACCTGAGGGTGGGGGAAATGGGAGTCACAAAATAAATAAATAACCTCACAAACACTCACAAAAAAGAATACCACTACCCAGCCCCAAACCTCCCTCACTACAGTCATCCACCCTCACCACCTGGACCACAAGGACAGCTCGGCAACACCCTGGCAAACTACCTCCCACATACCTCTTCCTTGAATCCTCCACTTCTGCATGCCTCCTCCACAGTTGCTTATATTCCCCTGCAGCTGCACTATTACCATGCCTCACTATCCTTTCAGGGTAGCTCACATCATGGTTGCTCAAACTGAGTCATTCAAAACTGAGTAACTCAATTTGAGTCACCCATATAACATGATACCAATGTAGTTGCACTTACACTCTTCTGAGCTGCAGCCACCATTCTGAACCTTAGGATGATATGATGGGCATTGATACCTGCAAACATGCGTGACCCTGAGGGCATGCTGGGTCACAGATCAGTTAAAGGAGGACCTGCAGCTATGGCAGCGGTTGCTCAACACAGTACAGAGGGCAGTGTACAGTGAAGTGTAGCTATCAGTACAAAAGTATTGAGATCACACCTGTGTGTACAGTAGCAGCCATAGGCACTGCCAGCTATTTCCCGAAATTTCTGTGATATTTCCAGAAATATCTCATTTCTTTCCATTTCCACAGTAGGGACAGCAGAGAGAAACTCTTTAGAAATTTCACAAAATATCTGGAAATAGCTGGCAATGTCTGTGGTGAAGTGCCCTGAACTACTAATGAATGTTCTTCTATGGGAAGACAAACAGGAGAGGAAAAGGGCTATGAGGAGAACACCCAGGCCCTGTACATTCAGGCCATGTGCCAATGTGGCTGAGCTCCTTGATACACATTGCATTGAGTGGTTCTGCCTGGACCACAATACAATCTCTGGTCTCTGCCACTTGCTCCAGAAACAGCTGGAACTTAATATATGGAGGTGACATACCATGTCTGTTGAAATGAAAGTGCTGTGTTCCTGTCATACTATGCCACAGGATCCTTTCAGTGGGTTGCTGGGGATGTCACTGGTGTCAGTCAGTCGTCAGTGTTGGGGGCCCTGCACTGGTTCATGGATGCTTTACTCCATCACGTGCATGATCACATAAGGTTCTCCTCATGCCAGAGATCTGTGCCACTAAAGAGGCATTCCATGCCATGCATGGCATGCCTGATGTACTGGGTGTTGTAGATTGTAACCCATGTTGCAATCATAGCACCTAGCATGGACAAGGAGGCACACAGAAATGGAAAGAATTTCCACAGCATCAACTGCCAGCTAGTTTGTGATGTGGATGGTGTCATCACTAATGTGTGCCAAGTACCTGGATTGTCCCATGTTGCCACATACTCAATTGCTCCAGGCTGAGTGGCTACCATGCGGCACATGGTGGTGTCAATGGGTGGATTCTGTGTGAGTATGGACATGTAGCATACATGACACAGCTGTGCACACTGCTGCAGGATACTAAAACATCTGTTCTATACCCACTGCCTAGGTGACAATGAATACCGACCATACCTGATGACGCCATTCCCAGTGGTAAATGGAGCAGATGAAGAGGCATACAATGAGGTTTACAGGAAGACCTGCGCTGTTGCTGAGAGGACCATCAGAGTGCTGAAGATGCATTTCTGTTGCCTGGATCACACCAGTGGCATGATGATGAAGGCCCCTGGGACGGCCTATAAAGTGATCAGCACATGTGCCATGCTGCATAACATGGCCGTTTGCAAACTGCTACCCATGCCAAAACAACTGGTTGATGTCTCACATGGCAATGAGAAGGGGATGACCCACAGCACTGTGATCCTGAGACACTCTCTGGACATGTGGCATAACATGCTCTCGCATGGGTTGTTCAGGAGACAGGTGTACATGACAATAGCACAGTCATGAATGCTATATGTCAAGAGTGCCCATGGGGGAGGGGCTGAGTCTGATGAACATTACCATATGTGTCCATGGGTGGAGGGTTTGCGGGGTACACCATGTGGTGCATATGGAGCAGGCTGTTGCAGGCTGTGTTAGGGGTGACAAGTGGCAAGGGAATGTTGGTGACAGCAAGAACGGAGTGCAGCCCACCCTGGGGATGGGTTAATAGGTGCCCCTGCCCTTGGGGGAAAGGGTTCATGGTGCCTATGGCCCAGGGGTAGGAATTATAGGTGTGGCCTCCAAATGTGGGGTGTGGGGTTCATGGACATGCAGTGCACTACTAGGGGAGTGAGATGTGTTTGGGGCATGCACAGGGCTGTGGTGGGTGGTTGTCATGAGACTCTGCAGGTGCATTTTACCACGGTGCTGTGTGTTATGCTTGTGGCTGGCCATTAGGCATCTGTCCTCCCAGCTGTGATCAGGTACATGTTCCAAGGTGGTGGTTTGTTGATTTTGCCTGAACCCCTAAGTGGCCAACAGTCACTCAGGGTGGCTGTGGACCATGCTGTTGCTGGGTGGTGCCCTGGTCCACCAGCATGCAGGTTATCAGCCCTGCCTTGTTGTGTTGCTCTCCACCTCCTCTGTGCCTGATGGGCCAGTGGGTGCTTACTTGGCTGTGTCTTCATCAGGTGCTCTGTGCCTGGGGGCAGGTGGGTGGCTTGGTCCATGATGGTCCCTGTGTCATGGCATCCGGGGCACTTGTGGGTGATGGCAGGGTGGTGGCATGTGGCTGTGCCATGGGCCTTATGTGTCTGCCTGAGCTGACTGGGATGCCACATCCTGGCTTGCCTTGGGGAATGCCTGGCTATCTGTGCTGGCTCTCAATTGAAGATGTTCTGTAATCTGCTCCAGTCTGTCTCTTATCCTGTAAATGCCTCACGCACATCACACACCTCCACCTCAAGTTCTACAGGGCCTCAGTGTTTTCCTGCTGAGCCTGCAGGCAGTCACATTCCAGCTGCTGCATTGTTGGGTAAAAGTCTGCATGATGGAACATGTGGTTGTCCTCTACGCTCGCAGGTTGGACATGCTGAGGGTCCCTTGCCCACTGTCACGTGGCTCTTGAGGGGAAGCACAAGACCCCTGTGTTCTCTCTGGAAGTTTGTGTATGATATCAGGCATCTTGCATAGCTAGGCATGTAGGGCTGTGTCACCTACTCCTCAATGCCCTCTCCAACACCATGTGGCAGCCGGCTGTGTGTAGTGTCTGTGGTTCTGGTGGGGGGGGGTGGCAGTGTGTTGGATCTTGATGGATATGTGTTCCAGGTCCTGCTCAGCTTCTGGTGTCTCCAGCATGGTCTCCATGTCTGTGTCCCTGGGTATCTATCTCCAATGCCATGTCCAGTGTCCCTGCATTGAACCTGTGGCAAGAGTACATGTTGTTGCAACTTGCTTGTGCATCAGCAGGTGTTGGCATGTTTTGAACTCGGCACAATGTGGTCCACATATCTGCACTGTCTATGTCTGAATCTCCTTGTGTGTCCTCCATCACAACAGTCACTGGTGGTGCATGGGCTGGCCACCTTGTCTGATCTGCAGGGTGCAAGACAGGATTGTTGGTAGTCCTGTTCTATCATATGCCTTCTGCCTTGTGTCCCTTCACTGTACCACATACCTGGCAAAGGGTCAATGCCCAACTCCTCATTCCACATAGCTGATGTCAGACAGAATTTTGGCCACCATCCTCTCAATGGGTGAGAGGGTGGGTACTTATATGGGTAACCCTACCCGTGCCTTGCTGTGCCAATTGTATGGCAACCAGCTTTCATTTTTGCTGACTGAGGTCATGCCACTTGTGCTTTATAGCCACAAGTGTCCTTGCCTCTGGACCAGCTACATTGACAGCAGTCTGGATGTCAAGCCAATGCAGAACATGGTCTCCGCTAGAGGTTTCAGGGATGCTGCCCCATACAGCACATCATAGTGTTCACGGATGTCCACCACCATGGCTGCCACCTGGCCACTCATAAAGTTGCTGATCTGTAACCAGGTTTTCACAAGTTCAGTGCCCTCATGCCCCTCTGTCCATTCACTGCCTGAGCTTACATTCACTTGCAGTAGTCCATGTGCCACAGGTGCAATATTTCCTTTTCCAACTTCTGCTGTTGTGCACTCCTCCATTGTGGTATTCATTTCCTGGTGTCCATGAAGGGCAGCTCACATGCTCATGTGTGGTGGGACCAAGGGAGGGGCGCTTATGTTAGGCCCGCCTGACTGTCCCTGATTGTGGCAATGCATGCATCCATTGGCCAAACCTCTGCCCTGGCTCCCGTTGATTGCACATTTGTGAATGGTGCATGGATTTTCAGCCAGTCCAGAGCACGCCCAGCTTCATGTCCATATTACACCAGTTTCGCATGAATTTTCCACACTTTTGTGCATAGGCCTCAATAAGTGGAAACACGGACACAAGGAAACTCAAGGAAGCTGCTAGAAGACACATCAGAAATAATTTCTTTACAGAAGTGGTGTTTGATATGTGAGACAGGCTGCTGGAGAGCTTGGTCTGCATCAGAAAATGGAAGGATTCAAGTGAGGGTGAGATAGATGCATGGAGCTGGTGAGGATAGCAGGAGAGAATGACATGTGGAACAAGGGACAGCAAGGCATGCTACCAGGCTGAAGGAGCTGCTGATGTTTAAGGAGACATAAAACAGTAGAAACCATGAAGAAACAGTGCTCTCTCAGCTCTAATATACATTTCAACAATATATTGAGTGCCTCAGAACCACAAACAACTCCAGCACTTTGAGGCACTGTGCCTCTTCCTTAGGGAATCCCTGAGGAGGAGGCAAAGTGACTTAAGTGATGGATATAACTGTGGTTTTGTGGTACTTAGTAAATTGTCAACATGCTTAAGAGAAGTTGGAGTGTACTGTTTTCTTTGTTTCTAGAGAATGACATTAGGGGAGAGAAGAGAATGGCCAATAGGGAATTCATGTCATCATATTTGTAGGGTTAGGCAGACTAGATGTGCCAGTGGGCCTTTTTCTGTTGTCAGCTTCAATGTTAATTACTTACACTTACAGTAACCATATATTCATTTTATAGACCAGGTATGAATCCAGCTTACAGTTTGAATGCTTCTGTTGTTGGGTAGCTGTTGACAGGGTGAGTATGCACATGCATAGAGCATGCACATATACATACATTGTCCTCAGAGCTCTCATCTGCAAACTGCTTTCGTGGACACCCTGAGTCTGCTTCCAAGCCTGCATTGCCAAACTGCAGCCTCGAGGGTGAGGAGCACTACAAGACTTGTAACCTTCCTCTCCACTGTTGAATCATACTGGAACATGAGCCTGTGCTCTGTTCTTCCAGACCAGCTCTCAGCCAGCTAGCCAATGTGGGAAGAATCCCCTCCTCACAATGAACTGCCTGAGGCCTGGTCTTCAGCCATTCAGTAGTGGCTGAGCCTCCAGGAAAGATTCATACTGAGTTGGTAGAGGAAGACATCATAGTAGAAGAAGGCAGACTTATCAAGGCCATACTAATGCCAATATGACATGTTTATTCCATGCCATGCTGGACTGGAATGAGGAGATGTGGTGTTGCCAAATCATATAGAGGATAGGATGACCCCAAAGAAAAACAAAGCATTGCAGGTTATCTGGTGAAATGTGAAAATAGAATTTAATTACAAGTGGCCGTTTTGCCCAGGACCCAGTGGGACTATGTGGAGGCTTGACATGAAGAGAGGCTACAGAAGACCAAGCTGCAGAACAAATAACAGAGGAGAGTGCCCAAGGAGTGAGACCCTCCAACCATCTTGCTGACACCATGTCATATGTGCCAGACATGTTGAGTGACTGAGTGGTAAAGCAGCACATTTAAAGGTGATGATGTCCTCATCCACCACACCAGAGGGCTTCCCAAAGCCTGCTCCATTACTATAATAGCACTGGACAGAACCTGAGTGTACTGTCCACACTCTAATTACTATTAGGATAAGAGGTTCCTGGTGTAGTGCTGATGGCTATTAATAGATAGTTTGTATATTTGCTCCATATAGAATATTTTTTCTTCATATTTTAAAGTTTTACTGTTTGAAAGAGACAAACACAACATAACAAACATGACCACAGGATAACAGTAAAATAAAATCTGGCTAGTGGATTCCCGTAGTCATTCTATGCATAATACAATGAACTGTGACAATACATCAGGTACAGCAAGTGAGCAAGCTCATCACAGCAAGATCTGTCTGTGAGAAGAAATACATGTAGATTACATTTAACCAGCACATATGCATCTTTTACACTTGAAGGATAAATGACCTGTTGGGCGCTAGCACCACTAATGCACTGGCCTGGTAAGCCTATGAAGTGGGTGTACCTTTGCAAGCGTAGGTCGGAGGGTAGGTACACCTCTTTTGGTCTCATTGGCCTTATGTTACACAGATTCCAACAGACAGTGGGGCAAGTTACAACTATGTGGAATGTTACAGTAAGAAGAGTTCAGATGAAGACCCCAGGTGGCAGTATAATTCTCCAGTCTGATAGAAGTACATTGAACACTGCTTCTAACTGGCCACTTGCCCATCTCCTCCATCCACTATGACATGGGGGGTCCCTTCAGTGCTGTAAGAGAACCTCTTTGCAGCCATCAAGGCTCCGTGAAGCCATCTCTTGGTGCAGAGGTGGGGTTGTAGAGACTAGGCCCATATCATCTAGTGTACCCAGCATTATCAGTTGGGCTGTAAAGGCAAGTTTGGGACAGATGACAGCATGGTAGGCCTGTAAGATTTCATCCCAATAAGTGTTCAGTTTTGTGCATGCTCAAACATAAATGTGTAATGCCCCTGATGCTGACTGGCAGGGCCAGCACTCATTGGTGGACATGACATCCCATTTGTGGAGCTTTGAGGTTCTATGCCTTCAGTTGAGAATTTTAAATTGGGTGAACCAGTTCTTAGGGTCCTTGGCAACTCTGACCAGGTTCTTCCAGCAGTTCTGCCATACCTGTTCAGAAATGTCTACTCCCAGTTCCTTACTCCATGCCACCTGAGACGGTCTGTAGTGTCCTCCTGCAGAGGTGTAAGCTTTTGTATATTTGACTGGCTTTGGGGGAGGGATTTCTGATCCAAGGCTAGCAGCTCGTCCATTACTTTTGGACTGCTAAGTTTGTGTTCAGTCCCAGGGCACAGTGAAGTGTGTGCCCTTGCTGAAAATGCTGCCAGTGTTGGTGCTTCCCTAGGTGGAATTCCAGTTGGAGCTTCCCAAAGACTTTGAGGTACCATGACAATTGGTCTATGAGGGTGGCCAAGCACAGATATGTTAGTAGTTCCCACCCAGGCCAAGTGATTGAATGCCCTCCGATCTTGTAAATCAGGTTATGCCAAGAGGGAAGGCAGAAGAGGCACAGGGATTACAGTGGGCTTTAGCAATAGTTTCCATACCTTGGTAGCATTGGGAGGGTGGGATGAGGCTTAATCAATGGGGATACTTCCAAACATCATCACTTGTTCAAGGCATTTGCTCTGGAGGTGGGTTTCACAATGGACTGAAAGAGGGCAACAGTGGTCCCTCCACAAATCTGGTACCAGGAAGAGGCAGGAAATACCGACCAGTGAGCCTCACTTCAGTGGTGGGAAAATTAATGGAATCATTACTCAAACAAAGGATCCTAGCATTCCTTGAAGCCAGCAGACAGCAGGATCACAAACAGCACGGGTTCACTACAGGGAGGTCCTGCCAAACAAACCTAAAAGATTTCTTCAACGGGTTAAGACTGTAGATAATGGTGGGGCAGTAGATGTCATCTGATGGCATACATCCCAAACAAACCTAATAGATTTCTTCAACGAGTTCACGAGACAGTAGATAATGGTGGGGCAGTAGATGTCATCTGATGGCATACATCCCAGGGTACTTAAGGAGCTAAAGGTGGAACTAGCAGAGCCATTACTAGAACTGTTTAGTGAGTCTCTGAGCACAGGAGAGGTCCCAGAAGACTGTAGAAGGGTTTATGTGATCCCGCTCCACAAGAGTGGTGCAGGAGGAAGCAGGAACTATAGATCAGTCAGTCTTACCTCAGTAGTGGGCAAGATTATGGAGGCACCCTTAAGGAAAGGATAGTGCAACACCTGGAACCCATAGGGGCACAGGATCCAAGAGCAGCATGGGTTTACAAAGGAAGAACCTGTCAAACTAATCTCAGATTTCTTTGACTGGGTAACCAGAGTGGTGGACCATGGGGACCAGTTGATGTCGCCTACCTTGACTTCAGCAAAGCTTTTGACACTGTCCCATAGAAGATTGATAAATAAGCTGGGTAGGCTCGGGTGGGTCAGAAGTTGGTCAACTGGGTGGCAAACTGAGTTGGCGGGCAGAAAACAGAGAGTGATGGTAAATGGTATACAGTCAGAAGAGATGCAAGTCACAAGTGGGGTACCTCAGGGATCAGTCCTGGGGGCAGTCCCTTCAACATCTTCATTAGTGACCTTGTAGATGGACTAGAGGGTAAGGTTTGTCTGTTTGCAGATGACACCAAGATCTGCAATAGAGTAGATGATCCAGATGAGGTGGGCGAATGAGAAGAGATCTGGATAAACTAGCAAGATGGCTGAAGAGTGGCAACTGGGATTTAGAAGAGTGGCAACTGGATTTAATGCAAAGAAGTGCAAGATCATGCACATAGGGAAGAGAAACCCTGAAGCCACCTAGGCTGGGAGGGAATTGCTAGCAGTCACAAAGGAAGAAAGAGATTTGGGCATCATCATCACAGATGACCTGAAATCATCCAAGAAGACCCCAAAGCAGTAGGTAAGGCTAGGGGGTGTTAGGGTGTATTAGTAGGTATCATGTCGGGCAAGAGGGAGGTAATAATCCTCTTACAAGACACTGGTTAGGCCCCATCTGGAGTACTGTGTGCAGTATTGGAGGCCACACCTTCACAAGGACATTAACAAATTGAGGCAGTCCAGAGAAGGGCAACCAAATGGTGCAGGGACTGCATCAGAAGACATATGAGACAGATTAACAGAGCTCAATAAGTATACCTTGAGCAAAGGAGGGAGAGAGGTGATAGATTGAGGCATCTGCAATCCTATGGGCATTAACAAGGTGAAAGAGTCTAACATGTTTAAATATAAGAAAAACAGCAGGACAAGAGGACCAGCATGAGATTAGAGTGGTCGATTAAGGGGAATGTGAGGAAATTCTTTTTCACAGAAAGGGTGGTGGATGCATGGAATGGCCTACCTCAAGAAGTGGTGGCTATGAATACAGTGAGCTTCAAACAGGCATGGATAGGCATAAGAGAGCAATACAAATGAGTATGAATAGATAAGTCACTGATAGAGCAAAGGCCGATGGCACATTTTTAAGGTAGAAAAGAATGGGCAGACTGGATGGGCCTTATGGTCCTTATCTGACGTCAACTTCTGTTTCTATGTTTCTATCTACCTGAACTTTAGTGAAGCCTTCAACTCTGTTCCCCTACAGAAGGCTGATAAAGAAGTTGGACAACATGGGGGGGACCACAAGTGTTGGCATTGGTGAAAAATTGGCTGCAGGACAGAACACAGAGGGTGAAGGTAAATGGCACACCTTATCAGCAGAACAGAGGGTAATCCAGCGGGTGCCCCAGGCTTTGTACTGAACTCTGCTTTTCAATATATTCTTAGCTAGACATAGCAGGGGAACTCTTGAGGGAAGTGTGTCTTTTCACAGATGACATCAAATAAGCAACCAGGTAGACACCCCAGCAGAGCAACTAAAAGTGGAGGCAGACGAAGAAGCTGGAGAAGTGGTCTGCAGCATGGCAGCTGAACTTCAAAGCCAAAAATGCAAAGTTATGACATAGGAGGAAACCCAAAAGGAGTGCTTTTTTGAGGGAATAAAACCAGCAACAACCAGTCAAGAAACAGGACCTAGGGTCATTACAACAGATGACCCAAAGTTGAGTAGACAATGCGAGAAGGCAGCACTCAAGGCTTGTGGCATGCTTAGTGATAGAAAGAGGAATCATGTCGAGGAGGGAGGTCATACTGCCACTGTATAGGTATCGTCCACCCCCACCTGAGTACTGTGTCCAGTTCTGAGACCACACCAGAAGTGGCATAGACAGAATGGAAATGAAGCAAAGGAGGGCAAAATGATACATGGAATACACACTATTCCATATGAGATAGGCTGAAGGAATTAAACATGTACCTTCTGGGACAAAGGACAGAGGGTGACATAATCAAGACCTTCATACATCAAGGGATAAATAAAGTCCAGGTTCAGGAACTTTTCAAGGCCAATGAGGGCAGCAGAACAGGGTCATGATCTCAAACTTAAGGGGCAAATTCAGGATCAACATTAGAAAGATCTTCTTCACAGAGGGAGTGGATGCCTGAATAGCCTACCATCTGAGATCGTGAGGCCAGAAAGCAGTGGGGTCCAAGAAAGCATGGAATAGACAGAAGGTATAATACAAATGAGGAGGTAGCGGACGGTAGAAAGTACATCAGGCAGACTAGATGGACCTTGGGGTCCCTCTGCCATCAGCATTCTATGTTTGTATGTTTCTATTGGGCCCACTTTTGGTTGGGGGTCTGCATAGCTGGTTGCAACTTTAATGGGAAGATTGTCTAATATATATTGTATCCTGATGCAGGCATCATTTTAAAGGCATACACATTATCCTGTTGGGACAGGTTGAGACAGCTCCACCTGTTTAAATCCTATCCAGTTCTGCAAGGAAGGATATTTGGCCTCCCAAGTCCTCTGGCATCCAGAAGGAGAGTTTGCCTAGGTATCTGATGGATTTCCTGATTCTTGTAGAACACCAGTGGAAAACCAGGTTGTTCTCAGGCTGTGGCCATGAAAAGATAAGAGATTTGGACACCTTCACCTTGTAGCCTGATAAAGCCCTGAAGACATCCAGGAGGGCCAGAGTGGCCAGTACCAACTCCTCTGGTTTCATCTGAGTTAGCATAATAAAATCAGCATAATCTAATGCCTTATGCTCCTCACTTAAAAGGATATCGGGATGTTCCTATGCTGTTTGATGGCTTGTAGCAGTGACTTCAAGGCTATCACAAATAGAAGGGGACAATGAGCAACCTCATCTGATTAATATCTGCATCTTTGGTTTTGAGACCACCGGGGGTGCAGATTGCCACTATTCTGAACTTCTCCTGCTGTTTCTTCTGTTGGTGTAGGATAAGAGATATCCTTGCTTCTCACCTAGTTCCCAAATGACTGGCATAGTCTACATGGCAAATTCCATGTTGATGCAAGTAAGGATTTAGGTCTAGTATGCAGTATATGGGTCCTACAAAATGGTGGACGAGATTTCAGTGACATCCTTATAAACTATTAGAAGTAGCTGTGTAGTGATAATATAGTACTTATGGTAGGACTTAGCTTCCCTCCCAAAAACTAAACAATCGGATGTATGAGGGGTATGGGGGCACAGCCCCCAATTGTTTACTTTTTAGGACAGTGCACAAGACTCATAAAAAGGTTGTGCAACAGCCACCATTTTGACAGGACCTATAAAACTGCAGCCTCCAAGATTTACTCTGTAGTGGGTGCTAATAACATCTGCAAGAAGACTAATAGGAGATTTCTGTCTATCTCTGTAGGTCTCCTCCAGTTTTTGAGAGTGACCAATTAGTCATCCAGGTCCTTGAGCATTTGCCTTTTAGCATGGGGTGCATACCTTATGCATCTTCCATGTATGACATCTTTAAGGCATCCCATCATGTGGCCACAGTAGTGCCTCCTGGACAGCTAATGTCCAGGAAGTCACTGATCTCCTTCTGGAGCTATTGACAAAAGGCTGTCATGTAAAAGGGAGGTGTTAAACCTCCACCATTTATGTGTAAGGGGTTCAGACCTGAGGGCAGCCATGTGAAAGTAGCCCATGCCTGGTCTGAGATTATTGCCACCATGTCTGCCTTACAGACTCTCAGAGACCCGCTGGTATGGGATCAACCAGAGATCTATCTTGGAGTGTGATAGGTGTGGTGAGAATGGAAACTATAATACCACCTTTTGGGATGTAACAGCCGCTAAATGTTCATGAGACACATCGCTGCCAGACTGGCAAGTGCTTGTGTAGCTGGTATATGGGGCCATTCAGGGCAATATTTGTCAAGGAAATAATCCAGTGTCATGCTGAAGTCCTTACCCATTACTAACTGTCCTCTGAGATGTATTTGAAATGTTTGAGCTTGGGCTGTATAAAAGGCTGCATCTGTCTGGCCTTCTTAAAGAGATCAACTGTTTACTGGACATGGCTCACATTGCATAATATCTCATATTGCCAGTTCTGGATTGTGGAGATGCTACCTATAAATTACCAGGATGACATTGTCTGAAAAGAATTGCTTTTTATATAATGAAATAGTCAGGTTGATATTGCAGTCTAACTGCTGATTTTGTCACTGCTCTGAATTCAGAATTAAACTGGTGACTTCTGGTCCAAAGGAGGAATCAAACTGGTTGAAAGTAATTTTATGTCAGTTAACATCCTAACTGCATCTTACTTAACCTGTGCACTTGTAACTCAAATAATGTGTACTGTATGGGGTATGCAGAAATATGGTTGTTATTCAATTTCCAAACCTAAAGCCTGATCCACAGAAGGTGCAGCCACCCTATGCAGCCATGGAGCAGCAGTGTGCAGAAGGATATGTGCAAATGCATGCAGTACACCCTACACCAATCAGTGGCATGGCCACCAGGTTGTGCAGCCTGGAAAGGGATGCATCCACAAATAGGGTTCTTCAGAGGCAAGGCATGGGGTGCAGCTGGCAATATGCACCTGGCTCCATCTGGGAAGCCAATCCATGTAGATGCAAATCATTGAGTCATTATTATGCACCAGTAACCTGTCATTATTAGACTGACTATTAGTCCTAAAGGATTACAACTATTATTAGTGCCAGCCTTTACCTGCTAAATCAGTATTTGGGCAGTTTAGCTAAAACATTAGGTATATCCTGTTTTGGCTGCCTCGTCACTGATCTTTTAAAATGTGTGCAGAAGTGAAGCTGAGCCATACTTATAATGACTTGCAAATCCTCCTGTTTTGGTTAAACACTACATTACTGGGATCTGGGGGCTGAAAGTGTGTTTTGGAAGACATGGTGACTATACAGTCTGTCCCTGGGGCCCCCTAGTCTGAATGACACAACACCGTTTTAGAGATGGATTGCTTCAGCAATTTGGTCGCTCTGATGGGATGACATAAATCTGACATCAGACATTGAGGGTGAGGACTGGTTAAAGCCTCTTCCGCCTCCAGTCCAGAAGGATAAAGCAGTAGTTCTCAGCAGTGTTCAGCACACTACATACTGAACACTGCTTAGAACACATTCAAACTACTTGTGAGTCAACTATCCCACATTACAACTCTGCAACTTGCAACTACGGATTTTTTGAAACTCAGCGAGAGTAATCATGTATTTATCTTTACTTAGGTTCTAATAATTAAACTGGAACCTTAATACTTATCTAAACCTTGCTCAAGCAATGACAACTTAATTGACAGATCATTATTGAAAGTATGCTTTTACAGCATTCTAGTGATACTTTGTTAAAACAATATAAAAAGTTGTTACATTTTCATTTATGTGAATGATGGTGATTGCTGGGGCAATAATAATTATGAACATACACAATTGCCAGCAGAAATGGGCCTCATGGTCTATAGAGTCTACCTGAGTGTACAGCTAGCCTCTCATCTAGTAGCTGCCCTCCGTCCCCCTTCCAAGAATCCCTTACCATGTCCCAACCCTCTTGAAACTGTCCGCTGTATTACAGGACACTATCTCATCTGGTAATGTGTTCCATTTATCCACCACTCTTTCCATGAAAATTGTCTTCTCATCTCCTCTTGAATCTCACCTCTCCAGTCTCAGTCCATGCCCTCTCATGTCCCACTTCCTTCTCATCTGAAAATCCCTTCTGTGTTGGTCTTGTTTATCCCTTCAGATACTTAAAGTTCACAATCATATCCCCCATCCCTCCTGTCCTCCAGTGAATACATATTCTGCTCTCCCAGCCTGTCCTCATATGGCTTGCTGTCCAATCCCTGGATCATCATTGTGGCTCTTAGATGCACCCTCCAACAATCTGATGTCCTTCCTTCAGGAATGAGTGCCAGTACTGCATGCAGAACTCCAGGTTGGGCCTGACCAATGACCTATACAGGGGCAGGATAAGCTCCCTCCTTCTGAAGGAGATCCCTCTCACAATACACCCCAGCATTTTGTTGGATTTGCTGCCACCTTCCTGCACTTAGCAGAGTTATTCATGCTCCCTAATGATCACCCTAGGTCCTTCTCCTCTGTGAGCCCCATCTGTACGCCATTCAAGTGATAATCCTTCCCTTGGTTCCTGGTTCAAGTGCAGAACCTTACACTTCTTGGCATTGAACCCCAACTGCCATGTTTCCACCCACTCCTGCAGCTTAAACAGGTCTTCCTGCAACCCCTTCCATCCCTCCTATCATCAACCACAGCTCCCATTTTAGTATCATCTGAGAACAGACTGATCTTGATCTGGATCCTGTGTAGATATCTGAATAAAATTCCCAAACAGCACCAGTCCCAGTACCAATCCCTGTGGTACTCCACTCATCACTGCTCTCAGTGACAAGAGGTCCCCCACCACCACCACCCTTTCTGCCTTCCCTTTGCCAGTTTGTGATCCATTTCACCATTTTTGGTCTCGCCCCCACATTCAGTTTCCCCACAAACCTCCCATGCAGCACTGAATCAAAGGCCTTGCTGAAGTCCAAATATAGGACATCCACTGCATGGCCCTTACCCAGTTCCCATGTCACCCAGTCTTAGTACTCTAAAGGTTTGTCTGGCAGGATCCGCCCACTATAAATCCATGCTGTTGACCATCCTGAGACCTTTTTCCTCCAAGAATCTCACTAGCTTCTCTTTTAGTGTGGTCTCCATGAACTTTCCCATGATCGATGTGAGGCTCACTGGCTTATAGTTTCCTGGTTCATCCTTTGGGCTACTTTTGTGGATGGGCACCACATGGGCCATTCTCCAGCCCTGTGGTACACATCCCATGTCCAGGAGGTATTGAACAGGCCAGCCAGTGGCCCTGACAGGACCTCTGCCAAATCCCTGAGTACCCTAGGGTGACTGCCATCAGACCCAGGTGCTTTGTCCACCCTTAATGCACTCAACATATCTAGTACAGTACCCTGCTCTCTGTAATCCCTAAATTTGTCATCCCTCCCCTACCCACCCACCCTCTCCTGGGATATCTGCTCCTTCTCCTACATGAATACAAAGCAGAAATATTTGTTCAGTGCCTCTACCTGCTCCACCCCACCCCATCCTTCTTAATCCTCACCAACTGATCCTTGCTCTTTCTTTCTCTCTGATGTAGCGGAATAAGTCTTTTCTCCACTTTTGATTCTCTGTATCAGTCTCAGCTTCCTGGATGCCTTGGCTGCCCAGACCAGTCTGGTAACCTCCTGAACTTCCCCATGTGCATATCCTTATCTTCACCTCCCCAATTTCCTATACTTTTGAAATGCTGCCCTCTGGGCCCTCACCCCTCCATGACCCCCTGTGTCATCCAACTGTATTTTTGCCCTTCTCTTGCTTTTCTTCCTAGTCCAAGACTCTGTTGCTTCTGCCAGCCTTTCTTTATGATGCACCATTTCTGGTCTACAACCATGTGTGGTTGCATTCCTGCCAGGTGCATGCCCAAATTTCCTCCATCTTCTTAAAGTCCATCAACCTAAACTCAACCACCCTTGTACCCATGCCCCTGTTTCCCTCCATGTTGAGATGAACCACACCAAATAGTGGTCACTCACAGTCAGTGGTTACATTAATCTAATTAATGTAATATTTTATACAGAATCTAAATACTGATAGAGGAATAAGTTGAATTAATTGAAATAACACAGGTAGATAGTATTTATCAATCCTATTCTATGAGACATGAAAAGGATGTCCATAGTATTAGAAATAGTTTTCACAAATAGCATAGACTGCAATATTTGATTTATATACTAAAATCAATTTATTCACAGAACAGGGTGTGCATATGCAGTAGGGGAAGTTCTTGCAATACATAAAATAGGACAATTTGAATACCTGCAATTAAACTTAGTAGTGATTAATTAGTCTAACATCAGAAAGAAAATATTTTAGAACTGATTACTATACACTATGACATAGAGAGTTCATATACACGATAATGCTGTATTTGTAGAATGCAATATTGGAAATGTTATATAACTGCAATGTTTATTCTGGCTGCTTTATATTTTTATTTTTGAGGGTTTGTGAAAATTGTTATTTGGCAAAGTGAAGAATCATCGATTTGTACAAATCTGAGGGACCTAATGGTCTTCTGAAGTGGTCTTATTTATACAACTACAAAACATGTGAAATTTATTTTGTAAAGATTTTTACTGTTTTGAAGCAGATTCTTTCAATAATGAAGCCAGTGACAGGGTGAAACATTAGATATTTGTTGGGGATCGCTGTTATTGGAAATAAATTGAATAAATTATTGAGACCTGTATTGTGACTTGCATGGCTGGTTCTATATGGTCTGGCTCTGAGAATTTTGCTTTTCCAACCCCAAAATGACACATAAGAGATGCATATGAAGAAGTGTACCCATCCAGAGCATGTTGCTTTGGTGTGAACAAGGACTCACCCCACTCCACACTAAAGGTCAGGAAATGCATGTTAATGACCCTAGTATACTAGGGACTGGCACCTTCCAACACATGAAAGGGCCATGGCTGGCATGAGACAGTTGCCCATCAGCAGGTGCCTCTGGCAGGTGACAGATGCAATACTGGAACACAATGGTGACTAGATATGCTTCCCATGCACCAGGCAGGACCTCCAGCATACTAAGTCTGTCTTCTAAGCAGTGGCTAGCATACCCAATACCATCAGTACCATCAACTGCACACATTGACTCATCACCCCATCCCAAGCAAAGAAGGCATACAGAACTTCAAGACATACCACAGCATGACCATGCAAGCCATGTGCAATGCTGCAGGTTTAATTACACATGTCTGTGTCAGGTATCCAGGCTCAATGTATGGCTCCTGAATACTGGATAACTCATGGCTCTGGGCAAAGCTGCAAGCCTTGGCAGACAGCTTGGGCTGGCACACTGGTAGGTATATCTGCAGTTGGAGTGTCAGGTGGATCCAATATGCAATAGTAACAATATTACCCTCCACAGGTGATAGTGGATACCTATTATGCACATTCCATATGTCCCTACTCCACAGCTGGAGACCAAGGCAGAGAAGCAGTAAAATGAGGTACATCATCCAGATGAGGCACATCATCAGTAGAGGCCAGAAGGGAAGGGTCCAGATTAATTTCAGTGCAGTGCAGTAACTGATCATTGCTGTTTTTGTTTTAAACCTAGATTTGTATGCTTTTAGTGGTACTGTTTTCCTTTGCTGTCTTTACTTGGAATTGTTTTGGGGCTGTTGAAAATGTAATACCTTGTTTGGTGTGCTTTTAATTGTGCTGTTTTGCTCTGGTGTCTTTACTTGCTGTACATTTTGTCTTGTCTTGTCTGTCTTGCCCTGTAGTTTGGGGAGGGTGCTAATTGTCTGAACTCTGACCTCAGCTACATGATAACTGGAGGCAGGCCAAGTCAGATTTGACATAGCAGGTTGAGATCTGGTTTATCAGAAGAGGAAGGATCCAGATTCATTTCAATGCAGTGCAGTAACTGCTCATTGCTGTTTTGTTTTAAACCTAGATTTATGTGCTTTTAGTGGTGCTGTTTTCCTTTGCTGTCTTTACTTGGAATTGTTTTGGGGCTGTTGAATATTTAAAACCTAGTTTGGTATGATTTCAGTGGTGTTGTTTTACGTTGCTATCTTTACTTGGAATTGTTTTGGGGCTGTTGAATATTTAAAACCTAGTTTGGTGCTCTTTATTGATGCTGTTTTCCTTTGCTGTCTTTACTTGCTCCTCCCCTACCCCCACTCTTAATTATATCGCTGTTAAATCATATTGACAGGAGACAAGCACAGGGAATAGTAGGGGTTGTGGAGTAGGAGGGGTGTAAGTGGGAGGTAGCACCACTCGGCACAAGTGTTTTGACACATTTTTGTTGTTGTTTCTTCGTTTAAAAAAGTAACTGAGGATCAGTGGCAAGATTTTCAGGACAGTAAATTAATAGAGAAGGAACTACAAGGAGGCTTCAATAACAGACAACAACTAGAATAGCAGTACAAGTGGTAGTGTAATGTGGAAGTGGTGCAATGCAGTGGATGCAGGGCAGCCATATTCAGGCAGACCTTCTGGATGCTGAGATGCTGCCCTATCTGCAGGCATCTCTCAGAACTGTGGGATGAGGTAGCCAGACTCAGAGTGGAAGTAAACTGTGTTAGAGTACCTTAGCCCATATCCAGAGACCACCCAGTCCAATGCCGCTGCATCAAAAGATGCTAAGAATGAGGATCACTTGGATGATGGTGGGCTCGGGAAAGATTAGGCAGTTGGCAAAGGCACATCCCAAATCCTATTCTACTCCAGAGCTCATATGCTGCACTGGAAAATGGGGACAATGGAATAGAGGTACCCAGAAAAGTGGAAGGAAGGATGTGAGATCAACCGAGGAGGTGATCTCAGTGGGGAGAGCAGTGGACCCCAGAGGAGGAGAAAGTAAATCCTGGTGGGGGACTGTATTGTTAGAGGGATCCAGCTAGGAATACACGAGGGGAGGACAAGGAGGTGATGTGTCTACCAGGTGCCATGGCATGGAGGGATGGGAGGAAGATCCTGGGGATCACCAGGAAGGCAAGATGGGAGGGTGAGCTGGATGTCATTATCCACCTAGGTACTAAAGACTTGCCAAACAGGGAGCCTAAAGAAGTTCAGGAAAATTTAGAAAATTGGGGAGGGGTCTTAAGCAAGTAGCTACTGTACATCTGTCACATTCTCAGAAGTTCTAACTGTGAGAGGCATTGGAGAGCATAGCGGCACATGCACCAGGAACATTAACACATGATTGAAGAACTGGTGCTGCAAGGAAGGGTTTGGATTCATTGTGACTGGGGACCCACCTAGAGGGGTGGGGCTTGTTCAAACACGACAGTCTGCATCTGTCCTGAAGGGGAATCCAAGCACTCAATGATAATTTTAAATGCTACACGGACAAGCATTTAAACTCAGCTGGGGTGCAGGCCAGCAAGAAGGGTACCAAATTGCCCAACCCCACATCTAGCAGTGGAACCAGTGAACAGAGAGGATAGCTCACAAAGCAGTAACCACAACTGGGAGATGGCCATACCTGGCTACAACGTATTCAGAAGAGACAGGGCAGCCAAGAAGGGAGGAGGAGGGCTCTTATGTGAAAGATGGCATAAAGTCCACAGAGGTCGGGGGAACCAAATGGGGGAGAGATACTATGGGTTAAGCTGGAAAGGAAAATGGGGTCAGCTATCCATATGGGGGGTCTACAGACCACCAGTCCAGGAGGAATAAACAGATAGAGTTGATGCTAGCCATCCAAAGGATGGCAGTCAAGGGGGTGCTGGTTGGAGACTTCAGTGTACACGATGCTATGGATTCAGATGTTGTTACTCTAAAATATGATTTCCCATTTTCAAAATGTATGGTTCTGTACCTGATGTTCATAACTAAGCATAATATATGCATGTTCTGCATATGTTGTTTATGTCTGTAGGTGATATGGACCAGAAAACATGAAATGACCTTTCCAACTGTAATATGAGTTCTTATGCAGCTTGTGTGAATAATATGTTTTCTGTTCCACAACAAAAAGCAAAATGGCAAGAATGTGAAAAGTGCCACCACTCTTATTGAGTCCATGGCTCAGGTAGTGTGTCATGTTATTTCTTTTCTTGCATGTATTATAGAAACAGTGCACAGCCTTTGCCAGGGTATTGTGTCATTTAGCAGTGCTACTGTGTACAATGTTACCATTTTGTCTTAATATTCTGATGACTGTGGAACAATAGCCTGTGATTATAAAGTTGACATTCTAATATTTTTACATATCCTACTGTGGGGAGTCATATAGAGGTATCCAGCAGTTAAAATGTTTCATTTCTGATTTCTTTCAGTTTTCTGTTGCTATGTTCCATTTAATTGTTTTCTTCTCAGAGCAGTTCAAAAGAATGAGTTTGCTGTTATCCCACTGATGATTCAGTGGCCTACTACTTCTATCTGTTCCTTCCTCAGATTGTCATGATTATACCAACAACTCTGTGCTTTATGATGTTACTTTGAGGAAGGCTCTTGCACCAGGCTGATACTGGTAGGACTAAGTTGCCTGGTGGCAGGACCACATGGAAATATTCCACCTACTACTATGTCACAGGAAGTGTCATCTGCAATGTCAGCTGCTAACAGCTGCCTATCCTATAATGGAGGTGGTCAGATACACTTATGTCAGGTCTTCCACCGTACATCTGTGCATGTTGTACCTTAGTGCATGCTGCAGCTGTAGTTGACCACCATTGCTTGTGGTTGATGTGCTGTTTTATTTTCCTTTCTCTATAGAGTCTAACATTGAACTTTTGTTGTTACAGGTGTTGACTGCATTTATTTTCCACCACCTTCATCTTCTGATCATTCCAAAAGTTTGCCAGTGGTAAACAGATTCCTGTAACACATGGCCAATGTGTTTGTTTCATTTAGCTAGGCCCCAGTCATTGTATTAAAGTCTGACAGATTTCCATGAAATTCTACCTGAGCACTTGTACATGTTCTCCTAATAATTTGGAGATCAATTTGAAACAGCAGAACTTGTTAGAGATGGAAATGACCTGCAGTTCAGGAGTTCTCTCCTCATTGTCAGACTCCTTTGTGGTCTCTTCTACTTTTTAAAATCTGTTGTGAAGTACAAGCACCGGGTGAAACGGTGGTACTGCTGACGGTTCTGTTTACCTCTTACTTGTCCCAGAAACCCTTTGACCATGTTGTGTTTGTCTTTCTGAAGGGGTTGGTCCTTTTGATGGTGCCAGGCTGTTACTCTACCATCAGTCCTTCTGAATAATCTGCTTGTCCTTTTGTTATTTTGGTTGGTGTCTTCCCGGCAGGGGACTGTGTCTCCTGACTCAAAACCACTTATGGTCTATCCCATGTCTTCCATGGTCTCAAACGCATGTGGCTTGGCTGCTGTTTGTCTCACGGATGTTGGTTAATCCACTGGCATCCTTGCAATTTTAGGCATTGTTGAAATATCCTATTTCTATAGATATCTCCAGCTATACTCCATAATTGTAATTTTAAGATTGGAAGTCACATTATTATCAGGGTGGCTTCCAACTGGATAATGTCTGGGTCTGTGATTTGTTGTTTGCAGGGTTTTGTTGTTAGCAGTGGATATATTGAACTACCTCCAGCTGGGAAGGAATTATATTTTTAAAATGTTCCAGCTTTGTCATATTCTGCATCATTGGTTTAGGCTGGGCAGTTGGACCACTGATACATCAGAGTTTCTAACTATGGTCAAAGATGGGTTTTAAACCACATGCGGTGTCTACCTTGTATTACCTGCTTTTTTCAAGGCTTTTCCTGAACTGGATGGTTCTCCCCTTCCTGGGACACTTGGTTATTATTATCATCATTGCAATGGCAGCATATATGGACAGATTTATATCAGTATGTTGCCCAGGATAGACGGAGACTTACCTAGTTCAACATTTTAAATAACATCTATTACACTCCTAAAAAAATTGGCTAAGATGGGTAGATTGTCCTCTCCTGCCTGTACTAGATGTGGACAGATGAAGTCTCCCTCCACATATTTTCTGGGACTGCCCCAAGATTGCCCCTTTATGGTGCCTTATTGTAGTCAAGACAGACCCGTTCTTAGGTTTACAAGGCCTCTTTACTCCTGACATATGAATTTTGGGGGATTATAGTTCTTTTCAGTTAGGGAATGTAAGTTCTACATGGCCTTAATATCTCTTTCTCTGAAGAAGGTGGTCCTGTGGCACTGGCTCCACCAGGTTTCTATCTCTTATCAGGAGTGTCTATGGGAACTGTTGTTTAACCTTAGAGTGGAATGCATGATAGCAAGTCTTCGACATAGGCTTCCCTTCTTTGATAAATGGTGGGGCAAGCTTTTACACTCTGTATACTATTTAGACTCTTAGTGTTTTAGTGTTGTTACCTGTGAAATTGTAATGTAATGTATTGTTTTACCTTGCTGTCAGTGTGCTTACACTATAGAGGGGTTTCCCTTTGTTATGTTATCATTTTGGACTTTTTAACCATTTATTCATCTATTTATTGAGATCTTGGATTAACACCTTTGAGCAGAAAGCTCTTTCATAGGTTCCACATCAAGTATGACACAAACAAGAATAAATATATATTCCCCAGATACAGATACAGCAAGAAACAATTGAAAACTGTCTCCAGGCATAAATTCTAATAGTGGTTATGCAATCTAAGCACATACAGTACTGGGTGCAGAGTCAAACAAAGGTTAACATTTCACTAGGTAACAGTAACATAGCATGAGGACGCTTGCTTAAAAAAGAGAATTGTACAACTAACAACATGGACAGATAATTGGATTGTGCCTGAGTCAAAGAAAGAAGGATGGTCTTGAACTAGTAGAGAGGGACGGGAGGGAGGAGGAAAGTGTAGGGAGGGAGAAAGTAAGCAGAGGTGTGGAGTAAGATGGGGATAGATAGGAGGAAAGGGAAGACTAGCTATGTAGCAAAGTAGAATAAAGTGGGAAAAGGGTGGGGAAAGAAGGGTGGAGGAGAGTAGGAGGAAGAGGTGATATAGGTAGTGGGGTGATGATGAAGATGTATTAAGGTGGTAGAGAGGAAAGAGGTATGGAATTATGGAGTGCAAACAAGAGAGGAGGAGGGGAGGTAGGTAGGAGGGAAAGCAAATAATTTAGGTGGGGTAGAAGGCCCATGAAAGTGTTAACTTGACAGGGGCCCAAGAAATGGACATGAAGCGAACATTTTACTAATAAATAGAGATCACAGAGATTGCAAATGATAGGAGCAAGATAAAGGCAAATTAGTGCTAGCAGTCACAGGTTGCCAGTGAGATTAGATGCTGCCAGAGTTTTTCTTAAAAGAAGCTGACAAAGTAGCATTGGTTATGTCAGGGGAGGCAGGGAGCTGAACCTCTGCGGAGCACTATCATGCGAATGCATATTGTCCAAAGGTGGTGTGGCACCATGGGATTCTGAAAGCCTGTTTGCCAGAGCTTCTGGTACTGTGTGTGTGCAGGGGCAAGAAGGGCCAGTATGCCAGGGGTAGCAGTCCCAAGGTGACTTTTTGCAAGCAGGCACAGTGGGTGTTGAGCCTGCTGTCAAATTGAAACCAGCTAACCTGGGCAAAAAGATCGCAGGTGTGTGTCCAAGTTGTGCACCAGTAAGAAGGTGGCATGCTTTATTTAAGACTGTTTTGATACATCTGAGGGCAGTGTTGGTAGCCGCACTGTAAATGACAATACCATAGTCGGTGAGGAGACCACAGAACTGTGGATGGCCATGTTCAATCTTCAGGAGTGAGATTATATTTGTTCCTGTATAGAACTCCTAAATACTGGTTAATTGCTTTAGCTGTTCATCAATGTGCTGGGTGAAAGACAGGGTAGAGTCAATAGTTATACTCAGGTACCTGAAATGGTGAACAAGTTCAAGAGGAAGCCAGTAACATCAATAATGGTAAATGGGAAGAGTTTGTGTCTGCTTTGGGAGGTCAAAAACAACTTTGTCTTAGTCTTGCTATAATTAAGGATGAGCTTATTATCCTGAAATCACTTCTCTGCAGATGTAAAGGATTGCTGAAGTTGGTCCTACAGAAGGTGAGGGTCCATGTTGTTGGTAAAAAGTACAGCATCATCAGTGTATAGAAGTATGTGGTTGTAGCAAGCTCTTTGTAGTGAATTGAGGAAGATGCTAAAAGCAATGGACCCAATAGGTACCTGCGGACTCTAGCATACAGGCCTTCTACTGGACAAGGCGTCTACCAATTTTACCTGCTGCGTTCAGCTGCTTAAGAGGAGAACCAGCTTGTAGTGTCGGTGTATAGACCGATGGAGGAGAGTTGTCTGATGAGATCATGGTTGACAGTGTCAAAGGCCTTGGTAAGGTCTATGAAAGTTGCCCCTACCAAGAGCCCTTGTTAGTGTGACTTAGATAGGCCTGTCATGTGTACTCTGTTTTTGGTTTCAGGACTTCACAGTTTTGCCTCCATGGATAGATCATCTATGCATTACTGAGCAGCAATCTAATCCACTTGAAGGTCCATTGATTGTGTTTTTTCAATGCACTATAAGTGGCTCTATGACCATCTTGCCACTGTAAAATCTTTTCAGGCTGGAACAGCAAATGCTGAACCATCGTGCTGAGGATGGCAGAGATGTACATGTTTCCACAGTACAGGAACACTTACTCAGTTAAACAACACACCACAGTAATGGGCAGTTGTAGTCCTATTGTCAGGGGCACCCTGAAACTAATTTAGTGGAAAACCATGCAGTTGATCCTGCTGGGGCTTCTGAGGCAGATACCCTGCTATTTGATTTGCATGACTATCAAGGACATCAAGAAGAACACTGTGATACAGTCTGTGAACCATCATCTGTTTCAAGCAGTGCTGTTACTACACCATGTAAGACACAATGCTCCAAGTGTGTGGCTTTTCATGCTGACCATGAAGTGCAATATGAAAAAGCATGATGGAGGACAGAAACCCATGCCTTTATCAACCACAGTTGTACTTCACCATGCAAGAGGTGTGTTGTGTGATGACGACTGTGAAGTTGCCCACAGAGAAAGCAGGATGACTGTGTAAACCACCTGCCACTACAAGCAGACCTGAAACTAGACTATGGAAGAAAGTACTAAGCATATGTGCATCTGTTGATGCTGACCAGGAAGTTCCACATGAAACTCACTGTGATTGAGTGCAAGAAGCAGTGTCTGTTCCACATGAGTCTGAAGCATGCTGAATGTAGTAGAAAGCACATGTGCGGTGATGCTTACTGTGAGGTAGTTGTGAAATATGTTGTGTCCAACTTTGTGAACCATCCCCTTCCTTGAGTACACCTGTAATTACAACTGGAAAGACAGTACAAAGCAGAGGTGCTGCAGGTGATGATCAATGTGAGGAACAGTATGTAACAGACCTAACCTAGTACAGGAACCAGTGCTTGATTCTAGCCCACATGGAAATAAAGCATGCAACACACAGCAATGTGAGTGTACTACACAACTACTCTATCAGTACAAAGCATTGACTGATCAATCACAGTAGCATTCAAAATCAGCCAATTGCACAAGAGTGGTAGCAGGGAGGAGGCAGAGAACTACAGTCCAGTCAGTCTTATCTTAGTAGTGTGCAAGATTGGGGAGGCACTCCCTAAAGAAAGGAAAGTGCAACACCTGGAACTATAGGGGCACAGGATTCAAGACAGCATGGGTTTACAAAGGAAGGTTCTGTCAAGCTAATCTCATAGATTTCTTTGACTGGGTAATCAGAGTGGTGGACCAAGGGGAGCAGTTAATGTCACCTACCTTGACTTCAGCAAAGCTTTCAACACTGTTCCACATAGAAGATTGATAAATAAGCTGGGTGGGCTCAGGGTGGGTCAGAAGTTGGTCAACTGGGTGGCAAACTGGTTGATGGGAAGAAAACAGAGAGTGGTGGTAAATGGTATGCAGTCAGAAGAGATGCAAGTCACAAGTGGGTACCTCAGGGATCAGTCCTGGGGCCAGTCCTCTTCAATATCTTTATTAGTGACATTGCAGATGGACTAGAGGGTAAGACTTGTCTGTTTGCAGATGACACCAAGATCTGCAACAGAGTAGATGATCCAGATGGGGTGGGCAGAATGAAAAGAGATCTGGATAAACTAGCAAAATGGTCAGAAGAGTGGCAATTGGATTTAATGCAAAGAAGTGCAAGATCATGCACATAGGGAAGAAAACCCTGAAGCCACCTATAGGCTGGGAGGGAGTTGCTGGCAGTCACAAAGGAAGAAAGAGACTTGGGCATCATCATCACAGATGACCTGAAATCATCCAAGCAGACTTCTAAAGCAGTAGGTAAGGCTAGGGGATGTTAAGGTGTATTAGGAAGGGTATCACAAGTCGTAAGAGGAGGTAATAACCCTCTTTACAAGACACTGGTTAGGCTCCATCTGGAGTACTGGTGCAGTACTGAGGCCACACCTTCACAAGGACATTAACCAAATTGAGGCAGTCCAGAGAAGGGCAACCAAAATGGAGCAGGGACTGCATCAGAAGACATATGAGGACAGATTAACGGAGCTCAATATGTATACCCTTGAGCAAAGGAGGGAGAGAGGTGATATGATTGAAACATTCAAACACCTTAGGAGCATTAACAAGGTGAAAGAGTCTAACATGTTTAAATACAAGAAAAATAGCAGGACAAGAGGACACAGCATGAGATTAGAGGAGGCCGATTAAAGGGGAATGAGGAAATTCTTTTTCACTGAAAGGTTAGTGGATGCATGGAACAGCCTACCTCAGAAAGTGGTGGCTATGAATACAGTGCAGGCTTCAAACAGGCATGGTGATAGGCATAAGGAGCAATACAGATGAGTATGAATAGATAGGCCACTGGCAGCGAAAGACCGATGGCACATTTATAAGGTAGAAAAAGAAATGGGCAGACTGTATGGGCATTGTGGTCCTTATCTGTCAGTCAACTTCTATGTTTTGCTATTTCTCAAATAGCAGAACCAAAACAGCACCTAGCTTAAGACACAGCCAATAGCATTAGGGGCCACGCTTGACTGGCAGATCGCTTAGTGAATAATGATCATGTCCTGACAGGACAATTTGCTGACAGGGAAAGTTTGTGGCACTTTACTGTCCTTGCAAAACACATATCTCTACATAGTAAAATAATAAAGGAAACAACACACACAGAAGGTCTTGAGTTAAGGTGCTTTATTAGCTAATGTGCTGAACCATCTACCAGGATGCAGAAAGTAAACCCACTAAACCCCATTGCATAGTGCCTCCCACAAAGCATTTTAAGTGAGCCCCATACTCAGTTTCTTTTACGGTATGTGTTTTACATTGATTATCCTTTTGTGGGCAGAATCTTTAGGGGTTTGGTGTGTTCTTCTTGTTTTAATTAAGTACATATCTATACCTGCAAAGGCTTAAATAGCAAAGGCAATATGCAAAAAGACTGGCATGAATAAAATAATGAATTTTGAATTTCATACCTACTCAATGAAATTCAGATTCAATTTCTTAACTTTAATATTGTGACCTTTATGCCTACAGGGAGAATCTGGGATTCTGCTACTGTGGCAAATGTGTGGGAGTCAGCAGGATCAACTAGATATATTTGTTGTTCAGCACTAAACAGAAATTTTCTTTTGTACATAAAGTGCAAATCATGGACTAGCCACACTCTTGGGGTGGAGTATTACTTTGGACTGTTCCCCTTTAAATCTATAGGACTAAAGACTCCATAAATGAATTTTAGATAAAAAATATCACAACCCTTACGTTTCAAAGAGTAGTATATTAAATCATTTAAAAGTGCGATAGATGTGCACTGGTAAGTAAATGAAATCAACAATTCTAATTCATTTTTCTTGCATGTTATAAGATTTCAGGCTTTCACTTAAATTTACAAAACAAAGATAAAAATCTAAAACAAAATTAGCAGTTTTTGTGCCAACTACTACTTCTGAGACGATGCAGTTGTTACTGTTATATAGAAGGAAGGTTGTTTCCTCCAGGAAAATAAATGTTTTAGTCAAACACTAGTTTTGCCAGTTATTTTACTCTAACACCAACAAAAACACAGCATAGGAGTCTCTGTTTTATCAATAAAAGTGGGAAGGAGCCTATCTTCAAATTAAAGTACTGGGACTGAGAGGTCCCAATTAGCAAAACCATAGGACCAACAAACATTTTTTCAGTCTTAGAAATATAAACAATGATCCAAAAAGACCAATGGTCTAGCCAGTCTGACTGTGATATCTTATCTGACAGTGGTACCTATTGGCCATCCAGGGTCTTAACTACCCATCCACCCCATCCCCTCCCCTCACAGTTTCTGTCATCCCAAATATATGTTATACCCTTCACTCTGGCCCAGCCATGTTTGAAACGATTAGTGGTTTCTGCACTCACCACATCAGCTGGTAAACTCTTCCATAGTTCCACCAGACTATCTGTAAAATAAAACTTCCTCATGTCCCTCTTGAACCTCCCTTTGTCAGTTTCCTCTCATGCCCTCATGACCTTAAACTGTTACTCATGCTAAATAATTCCCCACAATTCATATTCTTTATTTCTTTCTTGAACTTGAAGGTCTCTGTCATATCCTCCTCTCCCTTCTGGTCTCCAGTGAGTTCTTGTTAAGTGCCTTGGGGCACTCTTTGTAAGAACTGCTTTGTAGGCCAAGAATCATCTTTGTCACCCTTTGCTGCACCATTATCAGCCTGTCCTCATCTTTCCTGAGGTAAAGACTCCAGAACTGATTACAGTACTCCAGGTGAGGCTTCATCAACAATCTAACATGGGGTAAAATTACCTTTTCCTTCTGCTCTCAATACATCCTCCCAGTACACCCCATCTTCATTTGCCTTACTATAGGCCTTGTTATGGAGGCTTGATTGTTTGAGGAGTCAACTCTAACTCCCTGGTGCTGAACTTCAGCTGTAGTGCTGAGCTTTACCCTCCCTTCCAGTGCTGTGTCCTAGGGTTCTTCTTCCTATGTATATCAGCTGGCACTTTTGGCATTGAATTTCAACTGCCAAATCTTAGACTATGTTTCTAGAATTTGAATGTCACTCTTCATATCCTTGAGTCCTCATCACTATCCACCCTCCTACAGAGATTAGTGCCATGCAACAGACATAACCTTCCCTGGATTCTCCTCTCTAATGTCACTGATGAACATATCGAAGAAGACCAGACCAAGGACAGATCCCTGTGGTACCCGTTAATGATCTTCTGCTCTCACTGACCTGACCCCATTCACCACAAGTCTCTCCTGCCTTCGCTTTAGCCAGTTACTTACCCATCCTACTATGTCCTTAGCCATGCCCAGGTCTTCCATCTTCTTCAGTAAGCATGTGTGAGACAACGAGTCAAAAGAATAGCTGAAGTGGAAGTAGTGTAAACCGTGGTGTGGTCCCTATACAGTGGCCGATCACCCAGTCAAAGGAAACTATCTGGTTAGTCTGACAAAATTTTCCTACAATGAACCCATGTTGTTTAGTATCCTGGAGACCTTGCTCTCCATGTAGTCCAAGAGTTCCTCCTTAACCAGTGACTCCATCAACTTACCTACAACTGAGGTAAGACTGACAGGTCTGTAGTTCCCTGTCTATTCTTTTCCCCACCCCAACAATGGAACAAAACTATGCCCGCCACCTCCAGGCCTTGGTAAGGCAAGACAACTTTATTTCTTTGGAGCCTATTCCCAGAAGCTCTAAGTGCCATACAAATACAAACATTAAAGTGGACAGTGCATGCATAAATATATAAATAGGAGTTTACAAAAATAAAGATAAAACAGCAAACTTAAAATAGGAATATATTAACAATTACTCATGGAAATGTTGATGTCCCTATGGATCAATGTCTGGAAATGCCAGGGCAAATAAGTGGGTTTTGAGGTGGGTCTTAAAACCTCTACAGAAGGGGCCTCCATCACAGATGGTGGTAGCGATTCCACAGGAGGGGCCGGTGACGCTAAAAGACCTGTCATCGACAGTTTTCAACCTTGTCCTGGGAATTGCTGAGAGGTCCCTAGAGGAGGATCAGAGGGAGTGGGCATTAGTAGCAGGTGTTAGAAGGTCAGACAGGTAGCCAGGGCCAAGTCCATGTAGGGCCTTAAAGGTGAGCAAGCCCACCTTGAAGAGGACCCTCTACCTAACTGGTAGCCAATGCAGTTTGCGCAACACTGGGGCAACATGACAGAATTGCAGTTGGTGGAGGGTACCTCCAGAGTCCCTGAAGTAGAGTGCATTACAGTAATCAAGTCAGGAAGTCACAAAAGCATGCACCAAGGCAAGGAGGTCCTGGCAGAACTAGGGCTTGATCCTGGTGATATTTCTCTGATGGTAGAAATTACTTTGGATGACGGACGACACATGAGGTTCAAATGTCAGTCCATCATCAAGTAAAACACCTAGATTGCACACCCTAAAGGATGTCTTCTGTGGTGCAGGCCCCAGGTTAAACCGTTGCTGCTCCAGAGGCCATCCTATCACGCCTAGGTTCGACTCCACCACCAGTACCTCTGTCTTATTGGGGTTCAGTCACAACCAACTAGAGGACATCAAGTCGTTAATCTCAGTGAGGCAACTATTAGCAAAGGAAAGCTTCAATTGGGTATCATCTGCATAGCAGTGAAAACCCGCGTTGTACTTCTAATCAGCTCACCTAGGGGCAGCATGTACAGCAGCGAACAGCCTGGGCGACAGGACTAAACCCTGAGGTACTTGTAAGATAGAGAGCTGGGGAGGAGGAGAAATTCCCCATCACCACCCATTGCCTCCTATCAATGAGATAGGACTTGAACCAGCAGTTGACAGTGCCAGCAAGTTCACAGTACTCTCTGAGATGGTTGAGTAACACCACATGGTCCACCATGTCAAATGCTAAGGAGAGATCAAGGAGAATGAGAATTGACCCATCTCTTCCATCTCTCACCCTGAGGAGGTCATTGTGCACCTGAACTAATGAAATTTCAGTGCTATGCTTCACACAAATCCAGACTGGAGTGGTCTGAGATATCAAAGGACTTGTGGTGTTCCTCAAGTTGTTGCGCCACAATCTTCCTACAACCTTACCTAAAAAGGAAGGTTGGAGATAGGTCGATAATTTGCCAAGATGTCAGGTTCTAAAGATGTCTTTTTTCAGAAGGGATCTCACCAGTGCCTCTTTCAAGGAATCCAGGAAAAAACCTCTGACAAAGAGCACTGGACAATCAAGGTGGTACTACCCTGTATGTAATGAGCTATTGAGTAGCCCTACCAAGGGTTCAGCCAATTCTCTGCCTGTCCCCTGAGCACCCTTGATGGCATCCCATCCAGTCCCCAGGGCCTTATCTATCTTTTATCTAATATGGCAGCTAGCATATTCCGGACCTTACTCATTGAAAATACTGGCTGCCTCATCTCTGTCAGCTTTTGCCTGTCTTCTTTTATCACCCTACCCCATTTGATAGCTTAAAAATTCCTGCCTTTCTTCCATTTTTCCTATATACCAGAAGAAATGTTTTTTCCACCATTGGCCCTCTGCAATACACTGCTCCAAGTCTGCTTTTGCCTCCTTAACCACTACTCTCTGCCTACTTATTTCTTATTAAATATTCAACATTGTTCAACCCCTGCTTTTCCTTGAATCTGTAGAAGGCCCTTTGCCCTCACCACATCTCTGACCCATGTCAAGCACCATAATGATCCCTTGAACTTGTTCCTTTAGTTACCATTCTCATGCATAACTCTCATGCCTCAAGAATGGCCTACTTTATTGCCCCCCATCACTCTTCCATTCATCCTCTGCTGTCACCCCTAACTAATTTGTCCTGGACAAACTCCTCAACTTGTTGAAGTCTGCGGTTCTGAAATCAAGGACCTCAGCTCTTGATTGGGGTTTTCTGGTCTCAAGGGCCATTTCAAACCAAATGTAGTTGTGATCACTGTTCCATAATGGATCCCTAACTTTCACCACTCCTACCACTCCAGGTTAGTAAGCACCACATTGAGAATGGGCTCCTGCCTGCTGGATTCATAACTAGCTGTATCAGTAGACAGTCCTGGAATGTGTCCAACAAGGCTTGACCTGACGCTCCTGGCCATGGTAACATCCCAGTCATTATCCAATAGGTTCTGATCCTCCACTACTTCTACTTGTCTCTTTGACACTCCCTTTCTATTTCTTCCTGAGCTCTCTATCTCTCTTCCACTTGCTTTGCGGTGTATAGATTACCCCAGAGCATAGTTTGTCATTTGAATCTGCAGTGAGTTGCACCCACAGTAATGCAGAGTCCCATTATATCCCCTGATGCACCCACCTTCCGCTAACAGCATATTATGCTTGACATAAGGGCTATGCCTCTCCTTCTTCCTTTGTCCCTTGTAAACATCGGAGTACCCAGGATCGTTAAGTCCTAGTTGTTATTTTGTTATGCCTAGTTTCTGTGATGGCCACAAGGTCCATCTCAGTATCTGCCATCATTGTCTAGAACTCACTGACTGTGTTACCCAGGCTCTGGGGATTACAGGCTCCTTCCATCCAACACATAGATACATATATACATAGACAGTGTCGCAGATAAGGCCTATGGCCCACCCAGTCTGCCCATTTAAGTTTGTAAGTTCAGTTTATGTTTTCCAAGAAGTCTGTTGCCCTTACCCCTGACCTCCAGAATTCCTTTATGTCTATCACATGCATTCTTAAATCCAGTGATTGTTTCAGCCTCCACCACTTCCTCTGGCAGGGTGTTCCACTTGTCCACCACCCGTTCTGTGAAGAAATTCTTCCTCACGTTTCCTCTGAATCGTCCCTCCTCCAACTTCATCCCATGCCCTCAGTCCTGGAACATATTTTTCGCTTAAAACAGTGCATTCTGCACCCTATTCCTCCCTGTAAGATACTTGTATATCTCTATCATATCCTCTCCCTCCTCTCCTCCAGGGAGTACATGTTCAGTGCCTTCAACCTGTCCTCATAGGACTTGTGATGCAATCCATGCACCATCTTTGTTGCCCTCCTCTGAACCTTCTCTACCTGTCTATGTCCTTACATAGGTAAGGTCTCCAGAACTGCACTGTGTACTCCAGGTGCGGCCTCACTAGTGTCTTGTATAGTGGAATTATGACCTCCTTTTCCTGCTGGTGATGCCCCTGCCTATGCATCCCAGCATTCTATTTGCTTTACCTGCTGCCTTGTCACACTGTTTCCCTGCCTTGAGGTCATCAGAGATGACTACCCCAAGATCCTTTCCTGCTCGGTGCATGCTATATCCTCACTCCCCAACTGATATATTGTGCCAGGGTTTTTGTGCCCATATGCATTATCTTGCACTTC
Source organism: Neoceratodus forsteri (assembly GCA_016271365.2). Classification (NCBI taxonomy): domain Eukaryota; kingdom Metazoa; phylum Chordata; order Ceratodontiformes; family Ceratodontidae; genus Neoceratodus; species Neoceratodus forsteri. The sequence goes on from CM057451.1 coordinate 427,258,896, forward strand.
CTTGCATTGAATTTCAACTGCCAAACCCCTGACCATTCTTCATGTTTCTGCAGGTCTCTTCTCATTCTGTCTACACCTTCTGGTGTGTCTACTCTGTTACAGAGCTTTGTGTCATCAGCTAACAGTGAAATTCTGCCTTCTAGGTCCTAGCAATGTCACTGATGAAGATATTGAATAGTCGGTCCCAGCACTGATCCCTGTGGTACCCCACTGGTCACTCTTCCCTCTGTGGAGTGACAGCCATTTACCACCACTCTCTGTGTCCTGCTGCCCAGCCAGTTACCTACCCACCACACTACTGTCCTGCCCACACCCATATTCCCCAGTTTGTGCAATAGTCTTCTATGTGGCACAGTGTCAAAGGCCTTGCTGAAGTCCAGATAGGCCATGTCCACTGCCCTCCCTGATCCACCTCCCTGGTCACCCAGTCAAAAAATTCAATGAAGCCTTTTTTCTCTGTCTGGTTTCTTCTCCTTCTTTTTTCTGGTCCTCTTAGCTTCTTGATTGTCTGGTGGTTTCACACTTTGTGTTCTCCCCTATTGTCCCTTCTGCTAGCCCAGTTTGGTCACTATTTCTACATGCTGTGTTGCTACAAGCCCCAGACATGGAGGAGTACTAGCTTGTTCTCCTTCCTCCCACCTATTACTGTGGTTCCCCAAAGTTCCAGCCTTCACTGCACTCAGTTTAATTGTATGATATAGAAATCAAACATCTGCCCCACAGCACTGGCCCACTTTCTTGTCAGGTGGAGTCAGTACCTCTTGAAAGAACTTCCTGTACAAAAGCCCCTCCACTCCATCAAAAAATGGTACCACATATCCTGCCATCCCTTAAACCACCCATTGAACTCATCTGTTACATCACTCCTTATGCTATCCTGTTTTCCTTCCCTGCTTCACACAGGGAGAACCACAGAAAAGGCCAGGAGGCTGTGTCTTAACATTTTTCCCCCAGTCTGCAAATGTTCTGCTTCACTATCTCCACTGACTGATTCACCAGATCATTTTTACTCTGGTGTACCAGCACCCTAGCTCCTCCTGCACCCTCTCTGCCATCATTCCTTTCCTGGCAATGCAGTAGGAAGGCACCTGACCATCCATCCCACTCAATCCCACTTCCGCCACACTCTCCACGCCCTAATCATTTATTCCCCTACCAGTATGATTCATTTGCTAGACTTGTTCCTGTCCATCCACCTGGATGCCATTTTGTCCTGCCCTTTTCATCTGACTGTTTCATAGTTCACCAGTTGGAATTAGGTACCTGCGCTACTCTAGAAGTGCAGAAAGTTCACTGTGTGGAGGTGTTTGGCTGGACAAATCTCCCGTGGCTAACCCTGCCTCCTGCCTCCCTTACCTCCCTGTTCCCTCTTCACCCTGGCCAGTGGGCCTCTGGGGAGTTGGATTGGCTCTAACTTAGCTGATGTTGCAGGTTTGATATTTCTTCTCTTGCTGCCATCATCTGATTGTGGAGCTCTGTCAAGGTCCCTACAGATGGAGCAGTGCCCTCTCCCCCAAAGCATATCCCTAATGAAGAGTACCCACAGCCACCACAACTGACTGCTCCTCTCTGTACCCCATCCCTATACTGAAACTAAAACAATAAGGCTATACCTAGCTGCTATAGGGTATGTGACTAACAATTTGCAGTTTACAACCTAGAGAGTTGACCTGACCAATGACAAGAAAGCAACAACTTCAGTGCATCTGCATAAAAACAGATGTCTTATATGTTTCTATGTTTCGATGTTATAATTAAACAAGCAATGGATACCCAAGATGTAAATTTCAACTTCAGTACAAAACAATGACCAGTGTGATTAGCAGTGCTTACGCAGATGAGGTGTAAAAGCAAGCAACTACCTTACCAGAAACAGACTGCTAAACAGAACAAGTGGTGCTCATCCACAGCAGCAAGTGGCTAACTTAGCAGAGAGCAGATGACTAGTTGACTAGTAGATTCATGCAGATAGGGTGTTGCTAGGAGTTAGTTTAAACAAGTGGTGCTCACCCAGTTAGGGTATAGCAGCAAGCTCAAACTTACAAAGAACAGATAATTAATGAATTTATAGTGCTCTCCCAGAGAGGTGTTGCCAGGACCCAGTACAGATCAGGATCAAACAGACATAGCAGTACACTTTACATATACAATTTAACTTGAATATTGAAACTTGAAGAGTTCCTGCCAGCCAGCTGTCTCTTCTGGCTGATTCTCCCTGGCAGACTCTCTCGATGTCCATTGTGCTGCAGTCCTTAGCATGGAGGGCCACTAGTGAGTCAATAATTATCTAGTGTGAGTCTTGCACATTAAGGCTTCTGTGTGCAGCTTGTGATTGGCTGCCTTTTCAAGTGGAGGCATGGTTTTCCTCCATGGGGGTGGTGGCTTCAAATCACTTGGTGCTATTTTTGGGACTTGTTTAGTGGGCCAGGAGTAGTAGTAGGAAGCTGAGAGTGTTTCAGTGATACAGTGTGGGGAGGGTGATGGTTTTGGCACTGTGACTCTCACTGCCCCATGGTCATCTTTGGTGGTGCTTTCCTCCACGTAGAAAGTGACAGCAGCGTATGAACAGCTCTTTTAATCCTTTTAAAGACTTGTTCTGCTGGAATGAGAAACAGAAAAAATATCTCAAAGCCAAGTGACAATTTAATTCTAGTCAACATTAAAGCCGTAATATTTGTTAGTTGGTAAAAATCTCATCACATGGTTGTTCAGCAAACAGTTTCTTTGTCACCCTTAGATTCATCTTCAGTCTATATTTAATTTTATCAGATATTTTTATAACAGTTTTATAGCTAACTTTGTAATTAATGACCTAGACATTAAAGATGGCTGCCACTGGCATTTTTCTATCTCCTCCATTGAGGTTACCTGTAGAATGCAATTACTAGATGTATACTGTGGATGTATTAGGAGGGTGTTGCCCATGTTTCTGATAGTAAACAGCATAGCACTGTACCAAGACATGTCATTTTTCCGTGGCAGGCAGTGCAATCAAACAGAAAGTTTTAAAAACTAAAAATATTATGTCTTAATTCAGGAATGAAAGAAAACAAAAGAAAAATGGGTACACTTATGTTCATGGCAGAAAGGCGTACTGATTCAGTAATTGCTGAAAAAGAACTACATAGTGACTGCTGTTTTAATGGCTACTGGCTTACAGTATCAGTTTGATATTTTAGGATATGCTATTGACAGGGTTAGAAGATCCTGAAGAATGTTTCTAAATGTCATGGTGGCATATAGAAGTTGTAGGAGAGGTGAATGATCTGATATGTAGTGACATAAAATGACACCCAAGACATCAGAGATAGACTGCATAACAGAGCCCAGGAGGGTTTTATTCTGACATTGGAGAATGTCTCTATGGCATTTTAGTTAAATTGTATTTTATTTAAAAGTGTATTCAAACAGGATATGTTCTGTGTTTAACAAGTCTTGTTTACAGAATGTCCCATATCAGAAAAATATCAAACATACAACATAGTACAGTTGGGCAAAGCATGCATGGATCAGATATTTCATGTTTTAAAACAATTGCAACAAAGCTGAGTGTTCAACAAATCAAGTGCTACATTGTTCTTAAAAACAAATACATTGGGCAACTTCTAAGTTATGGCACTAAGCTGTTTCAAGCATAAGGTGCTCCAAAGGAAAAATGTGCCCTACTCTAAATACACAAAAATGTGGTTAACTGATAACAACAATGTCAAACTAATTGCTTGAGGAGACAGTAACAGCTAGTGCACTGAGGGGTTGTGTTCTTCTCCTGTATATGAACCTATCATGCACTCAGAGAAGCAGGTCAAACCAGTGTCTCTGGCTAGTAAACCTATTTTCCAAAGCATTTCTAACCTACAGGTAGAGCTAATGTTGCAAACCTGTGAGATTGAAATGTACAACCACAGTATATTACTGGGCTGCATATTTGAATTTCTTGTATATAGAGGTTGTTGTATACAGCTGATGCCAAGTTCATGGGACAACCTGAGCTCCTTAAAATATTTGTACTTTCACTGTGTAGCACTTGTTATACTATCACCCATAGACAACTGTTTCTATATCACTATCTGTGGAATATTGTTTTTATTTAGTATGCTTTCTTCCCCAGCAGGCCACCATCGGTTCTACCCACTCATCCAGCCCCATCACCCACCTTCCACAGGACCTATCTCTTTCACTTACACCCTGTCTTACCCCCAGGGCAGGGCCATTTGCATGGAGATGCTACTTCCTGATGGAGAACAGGTAGGTGCTTGAGGTAAGCACCACTGTTGGCAGTGTGGGGTCTGCAGCTAGAGATAAATGTCATCCTGCAACAGCTGATGCTCAATGATTCTTGTTTTTCTCCTCCTGGACATTAAGAAGGGCTCCTGACATATGCAAGCATGCTCATGAATTACACACTAAAACCCATTAGCGCCTCTTCACCAGCTCCATGTCTTCTTTCTCAAACCCAGGTCATCAGTGCCATGAGCGGTAGTGCTACCTCTGCACCAGTGAACCAGCCATTAACTATGGAACTTGACAACAAGACACAAGGCACCTATAGCAACTGTGTTTAGTTGCAACTGCTATCCCTCTGTTAGGGTTCTCAACCATTGGCTATATTCTTTTTCTTTTTTTTTTTTTGCTCCCATAATTGTACCCAACAGCAGTCCACTCCTTCATGCTTGTTCAGTTGCCCCTAATGTTTGCTAGACTCACACTGTTAAATCAGCAATCATTTCCAGACTCCCCAGGTCCTTCAAAATGCTCCTGGAGGTCTATCTTCTGCCTGTTGGGGGCTATACTCCCTACTGGGGATATACCAGAGGAATAAAGAAAGCACTTTTGTAGTTGGAGATGTCAGGTAAGGTTGACATCAATGCACAAGGGAAAGGTTGCTTGGGGACTGAGTGACAGATATAAGAAGGTTATGTTGAAAATTTGATGTAAAAATATTACAAAACAAAAATGTTAAAAGCCTACATTGAATTTTGTGAATGCATGCTCATTAATTTGGTAATCTTTAATATTTTTCCCAGAATTTACAACATAGCCATTTCTTTACAGCACCTCATGAAATGTGACAGCTGTCATTTTGACTCCTGCCCAAAATGTGTTTTGCATCCTGAAAGTTGTCTTTGCAGTCCCTGTGCAAAATTACCTTTAGGCCAGTTCAAGATTTCTTCTGCTCTTCTTCATGAGGCAGGGTCATAACAAGGCTATGCTGAAAATTTTGGTTAAAAATATTAAAAGCACATTTTCAAATTTTTATCACAAGTTCTGAGGCTGCATCCCTATCTGCTCTGGTCAGAACTTGTTTAAGAGAGTGACAAGAAGCCAATGAACCTGTCCATCTTCCTCATAATGAAGTTCAGAGCAACCCACAAGTGGTTTGTTGCCAACAGATCGCGTGTTAATGCCAAGGCAATGAAGGCAGTGTTTTCAGATCTAAACCAAAACTTGACAAATGTTGAAGAGGGTTAAATACCCTCCTCCATGGACATATGGGGTTCTGATTGTCTTATCTTGAACAGGTAACTGTGTTCAAATACCTATGGGCCATCATTGATCCTTCACTAATTTTACAGATCACATAAGTCAAGCTATCAAGCATGTGAACCAGAAACTGGGAGTCTATTTTAGGCTAAAGAATCTCATGACACCTGAAGTGTAGCTGCTATAGCTCAAGGCATGCTTCCATACCTCCTGCATTACTGCTTCCTAGTTTATACCCAAACCTTCAATCACAACCTTGCCAAACTCAAAACTACCTATAACAACACCTGCAGGTTTGCCTCTCTGACTCCTTACAACACTTATCATTACACCCTATATCTGATGCTTGGCTGGCTATGCCTGCAGGCCTGCCATGACTACATTTTGGTACCTGTATTGAAAAGTTGCTTCATGATAGGGAGAACTCTCCCTATTAGCCGCCTCAGTCTTAGGACTGGCATGTAGAATCTTAGACCTTCCTCATAATGTCTCATTGAACATCCCCAAATAGCAACTAAGATGGGTCAGACAGTCTTCTCTCTTGCTGCCCCTATGCTTTGGATTGCCAGCCTCACCCACCCTCTTTAAACCACATTTTAAAACACCCATTTATCCACTGCTGTATGCAAGTGTGCCACCCTGACATGGGAAGGGGATTAATTGTTTGCCCAGTCACAGTCTGCTGGTAATGTTTATGAAGCATTTGTCTATTAGTTGAGTCATTGTTTATTGATTGGGCTATGTTACTATATATTATCTGGACTCAGCCTCTGAATCCAACTAGGTTGTTATTGTTCTATACTGTAATCCTTTGCTCTTTGCCTGTCCTGGGCTTTAAATTGGAGGCTTGGCTGTAACGTTGTAGCTCTTTGCATCACTGGCCTAAGTCTCAAACTGCAGGCCTAATCTGCTATTTGTTGCTTAAAGTATTCTCTGTATGGTAGATATTGTTTTTACCTGTACAAATTGTTAACAATGCTCAGTCTTGCTGAAAGTGCTATCTTGTTTTGTACAGTATATCTTGGATTGCACTGTATATGCCATCTTGATGGCCTGGTTGCACCAGAAAATGGTCCTCTGGGCCAATGTACCTACCCGATTATCAAATAAATAAATACAATCTTACTAACTTGCTTTTCTTATCATTGTAGCCTTTTCACATTTCAGCTAGCCAAATGCACCAGCTACCAAGTCAGGAGCAGCTAGGTACTGGTGGCACAGCTATGGGCACTGTATGAGAAGAAGGGCCAGTTGGAGGCTTGCCTGAAGGGAGCACCAGTTCAGAAGAAGACCCCAGCAACAGGATGTGGCCCACAAAGGAGTGGACAGCCCCTGCAAGTAAGGTAGCCAAGATGGCTAAGACTAGAGGTAAGGCAAGCAAGTGGGTTAATGAATTGCCAGAGGAGCATTTTAGGTCAATGGCACAGAAGATCTACTGGTTGGTGCTCCAGTAGACACCTCACTAACCTGGTCCCTCTGTTAACAGGGCATTGAAGGCTGTGAGTTCAAAGGGCCCCAGGCTGATGTGGTCATTGTGGGGGTTTGTCTTCTATCAAGAACCTCCTCACCAGTCAAGCCAGTACAGCCAGACTACCCAGCAACATGGCAGTGGAGGCCACAGTGGGACCACCATCATCTAACGAAGCTGGATAAATCCATGTATCCTGTATTGTTCAACTGGGGAAGCCAGCAAGGTCCTCATGTTTGTGATAGTCTGTGTGTACCTTGCTATTCTGAGTCCTCCTCACTAGCTTGAACAAGCTATATTTTGTGATCAGTTTCTCCCAGTACCTTTCTGCTCTTCTCGTTGGGATGCAGGTCATTCCTTTAGAGCAAACTTCAATCCCTACAGGTCAAGGTCCTAATGTTCAGTCCACCTAGCCACAGAAATGGACACAACCAGGATCCCACTGAAATGAGATGGTACATCTTAGCTTGGCTATCCTGAGTAAATAAATTGTACTACAACTAAATTAATGACTGTTCAAATAATATGAATACAAAATAAAGTAGTAAACATTAAATGTTATGGATGCCCCAGAGTGAGATAATGAGGCTGTTGTACATGAGCAGGCACATCTTGTGCTCTGCCCCAATGCCTCAACCTCATCCTCTGTACCTGACTCACTGTCCCTGATTTGTCAGGTGTCCCTTCTGTGCTGGCCATTTTGAACTGTGTAAAGGCATACAGTATAGTAAACACAATAAAACATTGTCACCCTGCCCTGAAGATGCAATGAGTTTTGCATCATTATTACAACAGTGTTCGAGAAAAATTTAGAACAGAGCTCTAGAGCCATTTGGGCACTTGTGACCTAAACTCTGATGAATTGCAGCAGCTGTCTTGATGTAGCTCAGTCAATAGAAAATCTGCTTATGGTTCACATTGGTTGAGGTTCTAGTCTTATAATAGGACTTGGGACCAAACCACAAAATGCTGGAATCTCAGTACTAGGGGTTGATTTACTGTTGGCCTGTGCTGTCATTTTGATAAGATGTTAAATCATGGTCCCATCCACCTGTCTCAGGTGTTGACCAGGTGGAAGTCAAAGAATTTATGACAGTTTCTGTCAGTGCTGAGAGTCTTCCCCAATGTCCAGACTAACATGCAGCTTTCACATAAAACTGGTTCAAGCAATTGTTCATACCTATGTGTTGGCGTTCATGACAGAATTGTTGTCACTACATTTCCTGGCCCAGCAGTAAAATCTGTCTTTGCAATTAAACTACTTTGGGACACTATGTGAATCAAAATACGATATGAATGCAAATTCTTCCACTTCAGTTGTTTATTTAGGCAAATGACACAGCTGTTAGCAGTGACTGAGAAAGGAATCTGTACTTCAACAAACAGTTATATAGTGGCACCAGCCAGGATTCAGTGCAGTAATGCTCCAGTATTTTACAAAATGCTGCAGTGTACTGCAGGAACAGTGTAATGCAATGGCAAATACTGTAAGCCTTGTTTTTACTGCAGTATTTGACACGTCATTTACTGCAACTTACTATGTTACATTGCAGCTAGCTGGTCCATCCATGAGAGGGTTGAAGCACATTAGTGAGATGTTTTCACTCTGGCTACATGGAATATACATCACTCAAGTGGATAAACAAAGTATTTCAGTCTCCAGTACTATCAGTTTGGGACTTTTATCAAACATTAATATCCACTGCATGTAAGAACCATGTCTGTCTTTTGCAATTTAAATAAATGATTTTGCAGCCAGAGGAGCACTAATATCATACACAATCTACAAGTGGCAAGAAGAAAGCCTGCAGGCAGAAAACCGCATGTTGCAGTAAAATAAAATTCTTTCAGGACTGTTGATTCTCTGACATCCAGCATGTCATGTATACTTTCAATACAGTAAGGTGGCTTGTCTCAAAAGAAGCAATGTTCGGTGGCAGATCATAGATGCTCTGTCCTGGAAACCAAAACCTGCAGTATGTACAGTCATGTACTTCATCCTTCTGTTTGCTACACTATAAAATCTAGGAAAACTCCATAATAACTACCATTTCAGCTACTCCCCAAGGTGTTTTAAAGGAAATGTTTGCCCTAAGGGCAATGTTAATGGATATGTCATGACTTATTTATGTTTTAAGAGTACTGTAAAGGAGATACAGCATTACTAATTCATTGTATAGGTTTGTGCTGCTTATGATGGCCTTACCAGGGCTAAATAGCTGCCTTTTGATTTCCTGTCAAATGTCGAACTTGGTAAAGGTTTTGCCCACATCCCAAGATCCACAACCCCTTTCTGTGACGCGCACCCTCAAACATTTGTCTTGTGCATGTGGCTGATATAGTACCTACTTAATCAAAGAATTAAGTTATTTCAACATAAAGAACACATTTATGCAAATGTATACTTTCAGATGATTAAGAGGCCTGAAAATCACCTTCGTTCAACAGCTTACTGGAAATAGGAGTAGTTCTGGCTAATGTGGTCCTTCTACATAACAGAAGCAGCACAGATGAAGCTAGACAGTCAGCCTAAATTCAGTGGTAGGGAAACTAATGGAAACCCTACTGAAACAGAGACTGGTTAAGCATCTAGAATTCAGTGGACTGCAGGACACAGGCAGCATGGATTCCCAGGGAAGGTCATGCCAAACAAATCTGACAGGAAACAATGAGGGAACTGCAGTGGATGTAGCCTATCTGGACATCAGCAGCACCTTCAAGACTGTGCCACAGAAAAGGCTGATTAGGAAGTGAACCATCTTAGGAGGGGTCAAAATGAGTAGACTGGTTTGAAACTGATTAACGTACAGGAGACAGAGGGTGGTGGTTAATGGCATATGCTCAAAGGATGGGAGAGTAACCAGTGGTGTACTACAGGGTTGTGTACTGGGACCAGTCCTCTTTAATAACTTATTTGCAGACATTACAGAAGAACTGGAGGAAAGGTATGCCTTTTGCAGAAATACCAAAATTTATAATATACTGGCGACTCAGGAGGAGTGGAGAAAATGTGCAATGATCAGTGGAAACTGGAGGAGAGTTCAAGGACATGACAGTTGAGATTTAAACCAAAATGCAAAATCAGGTGCCAGTGCATAAGAACCCTGGTGTTGAATATAGGATGGGGAGGGGCATTTGCAGTCATTAGATAGAAATGGACCTTGAAGTTATTATATCAGATGACCCCCAGGTGGCAGCAATGTGTGGAAAGGCTGCAGACAGAGCTGGGGGATGCTGGGGTATAGGAATGGATATCACCATCCTGAAGTACTATGTTCCATTCTTAAGATCACAACTCAGAAAGAATATAGACAGGGTAGAAGCAGCCCAGAAGAGGTCAACCAAAATGATGCAGGGGTTCCAAGGAAAGTATCGATAGACAACAAAAGGTCCTGTTCTAGATTCAAAAGGAATAGGCTGCCAAACATTTTTATTTTATTTATTTATTTATGACTTTGGTAACTGGTAGGTGCACTGATCCCAGGGACCATTTTCAGGCATGACCTGGGCCACATAGTGGCACAGAGTTAATGTAACAATAGCAAGGCATGGAACAGTAGAACAGTATTACAAGTAATTAGAAAGTTACAATAGTACACTGGAATACAAATGGCAAAAAATAGATAAATCAAATGATACAGGGTTTCAAAATACGATATCCGAATAGGCTTAAAACAATATTAAGAGAATAGATATACAATGAAGTCAATCAGGCTGCATAGGAAAATCAAAGTTCACCAGTAAATAATAGAACAAAGAGTGAGGTATGGCAAGTGGGAGGGGAGAGGGGTGGGAGGAGGAGGGGAGAAGATTTAACCAAGGAGGTTATATAGATACTCAGTCATGTGGAATGAGTGGTTGGGAAAAGAGGACTACTCAGAAAAGTAGTGGCAGCTGGATGCCAGGCCTTCAGGTGGGTTTTCAACTGGCGGTGGGTGTCAATGGAGCAGTTTGGCAGGCGGTTTATTCCATAGCTTAGAGGCTGCCAATGACAGGGCTCTACCGACCATATTTGTGGATGTCATGGGAATGTTCAGGCGGGGTACTGTTTGAGCAGAGGCTGTGGTGTGAGTGCGAACAGTGAGGAGGGGTGCAGAGGAAGATTCCTGGCCAATGCAGATGGCAGAATCCACCATGCAGTACAGGATGAGGTTAAAGTGGCCTTGCAGTGGAGCCTCCTAGCAAATTGTAAAGGACACAGTGGTGTGTAGTGAAAGGTGCCAACAAGGTGAACTGACAGGCACTGTTGTAGGTCAAAGAGAGCTTGGCCAAGATGATTGCAGTAGTCCTGGCATAGATAGGGGAGCAGTAGTCCAGGATAGGGAGAAAATTACCCTGGATGATGGCAAGTTGGGCCTGGGTGAGGTATTGCCAGAATCTGTAGGCATAACCTAGTTTTTGGTGGAACCTTTGAACTAATGAGTTTATGTGCTCAGAAAAAGAGAGGGAGGTTAATGTGACTCCTAGGTATTTGTAATGCTTGACTTCTTCAAAGGCTTGGCCATCAGGGACAACAATGTTTAGAGGGGAGTCAATTTTGGATTTGGCTAAGAAGGGCTTGGATCCAACAACATAGATTTTGTTTTTGACATTGACCAGGAGGAGGTTATCAGCAAACCAGTTATGGACTACAGCATAGTTTAGAGAGAGAGCTAAAGAAATGCTGGTGGGAGATTTATCACTGCAGAAGAACAAAAGGTTGTCTGCATAGAGGAGTGAGTGACAACTGAGACTGTCCAAAGGAAGGTAGTTAATAAATTAAGAGAATAGGTGGGGCCCAGGTTGAAGCCCCTATGGGACACCTGTTGAGATGGGAAGGGTGGAGGAGCAGGCAGGCCAATACACATGAATTTGGAGCAATTGGTGAGGGAACTCTTGAACCAGGTGGTAAGTGCCTGAGAACAGCTAAGGCAATGAAGTTTGAAGAGGAGGAGGAGGGCATGGTTGACCATATCAAAATCTTTGGAGGGGTCAACGAAGATTGCGTTGGTGGTATTTCCATGGTCCATGCTTATGAGGATGTGATCAGTCAGAAGTGCAAGGGCAGTGGAGGTGGAATGGTTCTTGTGAAAGCCATGCTGTTGGCTACACATACATAGTTTAGATCTTAAAACTTTTTAATCAATCATCATATATAAAATAGAGGTACACCACCCCCAGGGGTGAAGAGCTAAAAGAAAACCTGACAATCATTTCACCCCTTTACAGATGCTTTTTCAGGGAAGCCCTATGAGCAGAGACTGAGGATATCAACATGAGCTTCATTTCAAATAAGATTGCAGTCACAAATGGGGTAACACAGGGCTCAGTGCTCGGTCTCATTTTGGTCCGAATTTACATAAGTGACCTTCATCATGGTGTGTCCTAATAAGCTCAGCAAATTAGCTGATGATGCAAAAATCATAGCAAAAGTAGACACCGATGAGAAAATCTTAACATTTAAATTAGACTTATAAACAATTGAAAAATTGGGCTACTAGAAATGAAATGTTATATAACACCGATAAATGCTCTAGATCCATTTTGGAATAAAAATGCCCGCACAATATATAACCTCGTGGAAATACTGTAACATAAAACCTGTTTTAGTGGAAAAGACCTAAGGATTTTGATAAATAACACCCTAGCCTCAGGAGACCGCTGTAGAAAAGTGACTCAAACAGGTAACTGCATTGTATCAGCCATAAAAATAATTTTATTACAAGGAACAAACATTGTGTCCTACTACTCTACAAAGCTTTTATTTGCTCCCATATTGACTATGCTGTCTCTTTCTGGGCCCTGTACCTTAATAAAGACAAAAAATTATTGACAGCATGCAAAGGAAAATGACAAAGCTAATCCCCAGAGTCAGCAGTTTCCCATATGATTGTAGATTGACCACTCGGTCTCTATAACTTACAATTGAGAAGGTACTGGGGTGACATACTTCTGTTATTTAAGATATTGAATGACAATTTCTACTAAAGAATGCAATATAGGAATGGCTGACAAGCCTGAGAATTTAAGGTGTCAAATAAAAAGATACGATCCCTAGAGCACTCACTAACAAATGTCAACATTATGGAACATGTTTCCTATGAAATAGTGAATGCAGTTAACTTTAATACAATCAAGGCCAAACTAGATAAACATCTCTTGAGATAGCATTTTAAAATAATCCCCACAGTGTGGAGAGGTGGCCTGATGGCCTAGAGCTCTTCCACCCTTACATTACCGAGTAATATTGAGTAATATCCTGGAGGAGAGTGGAATGAGAAGCAAATGATCAGAATCTACAAATACCTCACAGGGTGAGGTATAGGAAGGAATCTTTCCAAATGAGGACAAGCTTCTGGACTAGGTGTATGCAATGATGCTTGAATGTAGAGTTCAAGTGGATTTGAGGAAATGTTTATTCACTGAAAGGAGGGTGGATGTGCGGAACTGACTACCAGTGGAAGTGGAAGAAGCTGGAATGGTAAAGGGCTTCCAGCATTCATGGATGAACACAGGGATATAGTAGAACAGAGCCAGTGAGGGTTCCTAGAGACCAGTTAGAGTCTGCATAGGCAGAATAGGCAGAAAACATTTGATAGACAGGGTGGGCCAAGTGATTCTTTTCTGCCAACGGACTCTATGTATCTAAACAAGAACGTTTCTCTTCTCAGTGAATTAGTGCTTCTAATGTAAGCCCAAAAAGGAAAATATGTTTTCTGGCACATAAGCTCAACAATGCTTTAAGACATAAATATACTGCAACAGCTTGAAATGTATGCATTCTTCTTATTATTAAACTGGCTGGTAAGGAGGATACTGTCCTTGTCTAGCATGAGGAGATATTTTTACTGAAGCCACACAGCAACTTTCTGACATCATTTTCACTCTCCTTCACATAGGACTCCACTGCTAAGTATGAGACAGTGGTAACCACTAGGTGTGCAAGTAATGAATAGTATTTCCTGAATACCATGAATAATGCACTATTCATGCTATCTGTATTCGGGGAAACACTGCAAAAAGGAAAAACAGCCCTACCTCCTCCCCTTCCAGTCATGTAAAACAATCTCCATCCCCCATTGTCTGCAACAAGTCTATTCTTGCCTTCCTCCCCAGAACCCACAATTTCAAAACAAAACTCCCACGATGGACAACCGTCACAACCCTCCTGCCTCCATGGCTGGCTGTAATCTCCTCTTGCTATTATTTGAGTTAAATAAATCATCCCCAATCCCTTACCCAAGCAGCGGCACCCAAGTCCCACCTCCTTCCTCCCCAGCTCTGACATTTGATAAAATCAGCAAAGTTCCCTCAGGCATGAGAAGGTGACCAATATAACGCCCACTCCTCCACAGGAGTCAGCTGCCTTCTTGTGAGTGACACTTCTGCACTTGTCGCGATAGCAAAACAGCTGATAACATAATCAGCTCTTTTTACTGTATGAGCAAGTGTGGAGTGCTGTTCACAAGAAATGGGCCAACTGTGAAGGAGGGGAGCAGTAAAATAAGGAAGATAAAGAGCAAGGATAGGAAAGGAGGAAGAGACAATGGATTGTGCAAAGGAGGTACAAAATGAGGGAAGGATAAAGTAAATTCAGCAGGGTCAGTGATATAGTAGTTTTCAAGCTTAAGGAACAGGAAAGCAGACTGAGCAGAAGGGGTAATAAGGAATCGATAATCCGTGCATGTGGATAAAATCTGTGCTTTGGTTTCTTAGTTCGTACTCCAAGGAGCAGCTGAAAAATCTGCTCTAGCTAGGCTGGAAGATTTGACTTGAAGTCACTTGTCAAATTGTACTCTGCAATGCAAAATCTCAGTAAAGAATAAATTAACAAAAAAAAGGAGTTGATGGCCATCCAGAATTTAGAGAGGTGACTTAGATTGTTCTAAAGCATGGATGCAAATTGTTTGAATTTCACACGCCTGGTAGCTGATGCCAATGTTGTAGAAGGTTCAGTATTTGTCCGGTTCAATAGGGGAGCCAGAGACATTGTGATCCTTGTGAGCCAATTAGGCCAGATCCTTCTTGTAAGGCAGGATAGTAGCTCATCAGGGATCTACTGGAGGTGGGAACTCCTAACCTCATTCTGGTGGTGGGGAAGGGAATCCCAGACAGCCTTACATTTGAATGGCACAGTTGGAGGGTGGTGTTACTGTTGTCAGCTGCTGGAATGGAGGAAGAGTATGGGGTCAGAGAGGAATGAGGAAGGATTGGGAGAAAGAAATCGCCAGAGGACTTTGAAATGGAGCAAAGGTAACTGAAGTAGGCTACACCCAGGACACCAGGGAAGGTGACAGGGAGGGGAAGGTAGGAAGAGGGAAAGTGGAAAGGGTGAAGGGGCAGAGAACTGGATAGGGTCAGGTAGAGGGGAAGGAGAATGTAACAAGCAGGGAGAGAAGAGATAATGTTAGGATTAGCATACCAATAACAGAGGGAAGGCACACCTCAGGGAGTAAAACTGCAATGCCCTGGGCACAGAGATGGAATGCCAGCTAGGAAGACAGCTAAAAATAGAAGGTAAGTAGACAAAAAAAAAGCCTCAGTGGGATTGAGGTGCTCCAGTTCAAAACCACATGTGATTCTAAAACAAAATGACTGAGCATTATCCAGCAAAGGAAATGCCATACATTTCTTCCATGAAAAGTGATCCATTTTATTTACATAGAAACATAGAATATGACAGCAATTATACGCTGTGCCCACCAAAATGACCATTTTAATTAACCTTCATTTTGTGCTGCAAACCCAACTTGATCTATGGCTCCATTTCTTCCCCACCCTTTCTTACCTCAACAATTCATTGTGCCTGTCTCAGGCCTTTTGAAAACCACCACTGTTTTGTCCCCACTACTTCTGCTGGAAGGCTGTTCCATACATTCACCACCTTTTCTGTGAAGAAATACTTCACATCCAGCTTCATAGCATGCCCCTTGTTCTATAGCACCTTTTTCTCTGAAGCATTCCTTCTCTTGAACCTTTTAACCCCGTGAAGTATATAAAGGTTTCTGTCATATCCCCTCTCCCCCATGGGTGTACATATTTAGCTCCTAAGCCTCTCCTCATAGAGTTTTTGATATAGACCTTACAACATTTTGTAGCCTCCTCTGGACCACCTCCACTCTGTCTATATCCTTTCTGAGATGTGGTCTCCAGAACTGAACACAGTACTGGAGGTGGTGAGATCTTACCAGCGATCTCTACAGTGGCAGTGCCACTCGCTGTTCCTGCTGGTGATAGCCCTCCCTATGCAACCCAGCATTCCACTAGCCTGCCAACTGCCTTGTCACACTATCTTAACACCTTTAGGTCATCCAATATGATTACCCCTAGGTCTCTTTCCTGCTTGGTCTTTGTCAGTATCACTCTACCCATTTTGTAGTCTGCTCCTGGGTTTCTATGGCTGAATTGCATTATTTTGCACCTTTTGCATTACAACCCAGATGCCATACACTTGACCAGTCCTCTAGTCTTTCCAGATCCCTTACCCTCCTTTCCACTGCTCCCCTGCGTGTCCACTTTGTTGCAGATCTTGGTGAAATCCACAAAGAGGCAGATATTTCCTCCCAGTTTGTCTAACATGCTGCTTATAAAGACAACGAAGAGGACTGATCCCACCACTAATCCCTGAGATAACTCGCTGGTCACCCTCGCTTCCTTGGAGCAAACTCCATTTATCACTACTCTCTGTGTCCTATCCACTAACTAGTTTCTTACCCAGGTCACCACCTTATTTCCCACCACCAAATTCTCCAAATTGCTCACCAGCCTCCTCTGTAGAACAGTGTCGAAAGCCTTGCTGAAATTCAGGTAGGCCATCTCCACTGCTTCTCCCTGACCCAACTCCTTAGTCACCCAGTCAAAGAAATCTATCAGTTTTGTTGGGCATGACCTTCCCTTTGTAAACCCATGCTACATTGGATCCTATGAGCCATTGGATACAAGATATTCAACAGTCCTTTCCTTTAGTAGTGTCTTCATTAACTTACCCACCACCGATGTCAGGCTTGGGTCCTCAGGTGGAAAAAACACTAAAAGCAGGCCCCTGCAGTCTGCCTAGCCTGACAAATTTCACACAGTTCTCCTGTATTCTTAAAGGCTACAGTATATGGGCTCTGAAGGATTTTATACTAAACTGATTTAAAGTTACGAAGCCTCCAATGAACACTACACAGTGGCCCAGATATTCAAAAGAGTTGAGCCATGCGCAATAGGGTTGTACTCTGCAAGTCCGAAAATGTGCCATTCTGAGATATTCAGCAGGAGGCAGTTGCACCCCTAAATCACGCTGAGCAACAGCGCAATGGTAATGAAGGCATGGCAACTGAAGGAGGAGGAACCATGCATAAATGGTACACTGCAATATTCAACAACTTGTGCTATCGCTAAGAATAGGGGAGAGCAAGGAAGTTGCTCCATAGCAGAAATGAGCCAAAATAAAAGGAACAAGGGAGAGGTACAAACCGCCACAGGGAAGGCACATGAGGCTGAACTCTAGCCACACAGACAGGGCAGGAGGGACACACAGAGCAGGCCAGGAAAGGACAACCTGAACACAGAGGCACAGGGAAGGTGTGGGGAGCCACAGCCAGTGCAGAAGGGGAAGTGCCACACAGCACAGAGGCCACCACAGGCAGGTGTTCCTGGTGCAAAGGAAGTAGCAGTGAGGACAGTGGGGGAATACAGTAACAGCTGCCGGGGGTGAACACAGAGCTAGGGACATGGCCAGTGCCACCTTCCAGATGGAGGCCGTTATGAGGGGTGAGAAGGTGGGTGAGGGAGTGTGGCCGTGGAAGGGCTCGTCGGTGGTATGCCCCCAACAGGCAGTACCAAGCCCACACCAGCTTCGAGCTGTACAGTGATACCGAGATTGTGGGCCGGTACCACCTGAATCGGGCACTTCTGAGGCGGCTCTGTGAGCTGTGCAGTGATGTGATGCAGCCACCCACACGATGGAGCCATGCCCTGTCAGTGGAGACAAAGTGACAGCTTGCATGTGCATGCTCACCATGGGTACCTTCCAGAGACCAACTGGGGACTACACAGGCATAACCCAGTCAGCCACGCCATGCCACCTCACCCAATCCTCAGCACACTGCTGCCACATGCTGTGCAGTACATCCATTTCCCGGCATACCGCGGAGCACACAGCAAACATACAGGAGTTCCACAGGGTAGCGTATGCCTGGCATGCTAGGGGCAATAGACTGCACCCATGTGGCCATCCACACACCACCTGGCACTGAGGGGCCACATACATAATCGCAAGGGCTATGCCAGCATCAACTGCCAGGTGGTGTGCGGCGCCAGGGGTGCATAATCAATGTCTGTGCCATGCACCCTGGGGAGCACACAATGCCTTCCTCTGGCACCAGTTGGCACTGTGACACAGATTCGAGAGTGGGGAGATCCCACTGGACACCTAGTGGTGAGTATGCAAACCACATGGACAATCATAGGGCCTGGGGGGCATGGCCAGATGACATGAGTAGTGGCCTACATGGCCGGGGTAGGGCGATGCTAATCACCAAACCTCCACCCTCTACACACAGGTGACAGTGGATACTCACTCGGTCCCTGGCTGCTCACACCATACTGGCAGCCCACTACCACATTGCTGCAACGCTACAATGAGGCATGCCACCACACGTAATGTCATAGAGCAGGTGTTCGGGATGCTGAAGGCATGTTTCCGTTGCCTGGACACCTCCGGCAGTGCCTACAGTACAGCCCCTCAAAGGCCTGTGGGCTATTCCTGGCCTGTTGCATCCTGCACAACATGGCCAACAAATGTGGGATAGCCGTACAGGTCAAAGAGGGGACAGTGATGGGGATGATGAGGACGCCGTGAAGATGGTGATGGCAGCCCCTTGGCCGACGGGACCCCTGACTGCTCTGGCTGACACAGCTGCACTGGGACACCATCACAGAGGAGCACTTCAGCCAACTCAGGTAAGTCATGGGGCCATGTGCAGCCAACAGTGGCTAAGGCACAACCCACAAACACACATGGACACACACCAGGGTGCATGCCATCAAGGGAAGTGGCAGGGCATGGAACCACACACACAACCAGGGATGGGTGAGGACTAACATGCCACGCAGACAGACACACACACATGCACACACACACAACGCACCAAACTTGCACAAAGGGCAGGAGGCACACCGATCCAGAATGCCACCTCTAGCCACACACATGTCCACAGACCACCACGCCCACTGCCTGTCCATGTGGTGTGTCAGATGCTGAGCACCATTGCAGATTGGAGTACAGTGCAATGCAGGCATCATCATGCACACGCAACTGCGGACAGCAGCCAGGAGGGTGTGCAGATGGACTATGTGTCCTCGCAGGGCCGGGTACCCACCCGCACTGCCCACTGAAAGACACAATGCACACATGGCAGCACCAGACAGTAGCCGTGGGAGACAGGTCAGTCACGCGACACAGTGCCCGCCTCCACGGATGCATGAGCGGCCCTGCCAAGACCCGCCAGCACTGACAGGCAGACCACTGGCCTCATGGGGTGGCACCGATGGTCCCAGGGGTTCCACTGCATGAACGCCACCATGCTTACGCAGGGGTCTGTAGCACACTGGAACATGCCTGCACCAGACATGCTCGGGATGCCCACAGCTGAACCCAGTGTCGACAGGGAGGGTGTCACACGACGCCAGGAATGGGGTGGACAGTGCACTGCGTGGTGTCCGAGACGATGAGCACATGACTGTGTGCCCATTGTGGCCATGACAGCAGTGAATGGCTGTGCATGCCAGTCAATGGCAGTGGTCACATCCTCCCGCAACCGGTTCATCCCTGCCAGGATCAGAGCTGTGTCCCTGCTGCGACGCCCTCTGCCCATTCCAGAGCCGCATGGTGCATCCACTGACGTCACAAGCTGCATCTGCTGCTGGACTGATGCTTGCAGTAGGCGGTGTGCTCATCCAAGAGGTCACCTGCCTCCCTTGGCATCCTGTCCTCAGGGTGTGCGCGCCTGAGGCTCAGCACCCTTGAGGGTGGGCGCTAGCACAGGACCAGGTCTGGGCATGTTCACAGGTGGGTACAGATGCTGCTGCTGGACTCTGTACCCCCAGCCCATTGGCTGACTGCTGATGCTGCCCTCCAGCTGCCACTCCCCAGGGCTCAGTGGTGCCACCACAGTGGCTGCAACAGTCCCACTGTCCTGAACAAACACCAGTGCTGCCCCACTGGTGCTGACAGGCACAGGCTGGGACTGTGCTGACACGAGGCCTCCATGGCAGCACCACCCACAGCCATGGCCGCGATGTGTCCTGCTGTGTGGCCATCCTGTGGCACACACATGTCACTGCCCATGCCGTTAGTGACATCAATATCGGTGATGGACTCCAACACTGCCCCAGTCACAGCATGCTGGCATCTGTGGACACCAGTATGCTGGGACACAGGCAGGCTTCTCCACACCTGTTACAACAACATCAGTGTGGACAGCCAGGTGGCCCCACTGTCGCACTGAGCCACGATACCTGTGGAGGTGGATGGGCCCTCCTCCATCTCCAGCTGACTGTCCTCAGTGGACATGCCCACCACCGCTGACCCATGCAGATGCTCAGGATCTGTAAGGGAAAACAAAGTCGCGTTACTGCATGTGACCTACCCTGCCCCACATAGACAGACCATGACTTACCATGCAGTGATGGGCCACCACCCGCCTGGAAGCCACCACCCAGAACACACTCAATGGCACTACGCTGCATGCTTCCAGCAATTCTCTCCTCCTGTGGGTCAGGTGTACCACCTCCGGCTGTCCCCCACCTGTTGCAGCTCATGCTGCCCTGAGGCAGCCACCTTCTCCTTATCCTCCTCCTGTCCGTGCCCATCTTTTCTTGCACTCCTGCACGGAGCACTGGTGGCTGCCATGCAGGTTCACAGCACATGCCACCTCCTCCCATGCAGCAGCACGGGCTTGAGTTGTTCCCGCCATCCGCTGAGAAGCTGCTCCTGATCCAGGTAGGCGCAAACAGGGCTTCGGTCTTGGCCTTGGTAAAATTAGGCCTCCTCCTCACCACTGTGTTCCTCCTCTCCCATAACTTGCTTGGTCATTATTTAGCCTGTAAGAATGGCAGTTGCTACCTGTGACTGTGCAGTCCCATGCATGTCCCTAAATCGACAGTCCACACTCCCAAACAGCATGCAACTCACCAATAGACTGCAGTAACCATCTATGGCCAGTGCAGCCCAATGTTGCACTTTTATAGCACAACCCATGCAAATGGGGCGGCGCAACTTTAAGTGGATGCAAATTGCAGTGCTGCGCCTTGAATGGCTGATTAGATGATTTGCATATGATGGCTGAATATCACGCTTTTGTGCTTTGTGCAATTGTGTTGAGCGATGCTGAGCCAATGGCGCAGTTCTGTGACATTCGTGTACACACCTCACCGCGCATGCCCGGTTGCTGACACAGGCATCTGCTGCACTGCTGATGTGCTGTGCATGGAAAGCAATGCAGGGCACAGCCACCATTGTGCCAGTGGCGCTATAACGATGGTCACCTACATGGTGCTGTGGCACTGGACCATCATAGGTGAACTGGGGCAACAGCGCAGTAGGCGCTACTGGCGGTAGCACATAGGCAGCCAATCGTGCTACACGCATTGGGTTCCAATGGCGCTGTGCATGTCTGTGCGCCAGAGACCCTTGAACCTGTGCCCTGCCTTTTCCCCTAGGCGCCATGCATCAGGCATGGGTGCACCACTATTGCACTGTTCGGTGACAGCATGATAGGAATGGCAGCACTGTACCAGCAGCATCTGCGCGGGGAGCCACGCTGCAGAGTGCCATATTTGCAGATCGAGTAGAGGCATGGCACGCAGGAGGGCTGCCTCAGTGGTCTCAGATAGAGCTGGCCAACCTAGTGGCCATAGTGGAGCCACACCATGGGCCACTGTTCAGGGAGGCACCCCTGGACAGGTCCAGGAGCCAGGTGTGGGAGGAGGTGGTCACTGCACTCGAGAGGCCACTGGATGGGGAGAAGTACAGAGCAGTGCCGCCACAGGCATGGGGACTCTGCGGAGGGAGCCAGAGCTGCTAGCCCACCTGCGGGCACATGCCAGGAGGGGCATGGTTCCACGGTCAGGTAGGTGTTATGTCAACACACTTTTATCTTCCATATGGGTAACACAGTTGTATGTGTCCAGCACACAGGGAGGGACTGTCCGGGGTTGGCTCTGTTGGTGCTATCAGGGTGTGGGGTGGGTGGGTCTGGCTGGGTGGAAGGCACACACCTGGGGGCAGGGAGCTTTGCTATGGGATTGTACTGATGTTCCTCTCTCCATGTTTGCATCACAGGCCCGGAGGAATGGCGCCTGTCCCATGAGCTGTGGCAAAATGAAGAAGAGAGGAAGCCAGGTGGGTGAGGGTCCACAGCTCCCAAGGGACTGTCCTGATGATGGTGAGTGCCATACCTCCATGATTACTATTGCATGCTGTGTAACAGGGTGGGCAGTGGGGCATGGCCACCATCCATCGACACCACTGCCATGCAGGCAAATTGTTACAGTCAACACTGTCCAGTGGCAATGCATGTCTGGGAGTGCGTCGATGGTGGTCCATGTGCACCGGGTACATGGCTGTACCACTGCCTTTGTACTACATAGCCATGTCACTAAATGGCCACGGTGGTGCTGTGCATGACTTGGCCAGTGGGTGTGTGCAGCGCTCTGCATGGCTATATGTGCCTTGGTGGGCAGGTCATGTGGACGTGATCACTGTGGGTGGTCACACACCATCACAGAGGTATGTCCCACGGCCGTATGCCATGCACAGTGGGTGGGATGTATGGGGCTGTGCATTCACACCTATTGACTGTGCTCCCTTGTCCTAGGTACACACCAGCTCCAAGAGATAAGGGAGGCACTTCAGGAGATCCTGCAGGTGGCAGGCGTCACCCGACATCCTCCACAGGATCGATGAGACCGGAGATCCTCGGAGGCACAGACAGTGATGGAGCCAGAGGGGGAGTGGCGCCCCGCTAGAAGTCCCTCTGCCCCTGATATCCCTACCCCTGGACCCACCCTCACACCCTTCTTTCCTGTCCCATTTGTCCACCCTTGCCCCTACCCACCCCCACCTTGTTTGTGGCCCCCACATTGTATATTTTTGTAAATAGTTAACTTTATATGTTGTTTCAATACAGTTATTTTGATATGAATACTGTGGTGGTCTCTGATTTGCAGTGGGCTATAGGTGCTCAGCTGCAGTGGTGTGCATGGCGTCAGGGGTGGTGCGGTCATGGGTATGTGTGTGTGTGTCCGTGTGGAGGTGACTATGGTGTGGGGGTAGCTATCAGTCAGTGTCTGTGGTGTGTGTGTTGTGCCCAGGGCACTGGATGACTGTGTGCAGTGGTCCATGTGTGTGCTCTGTGTCCATGGCCCCTATCAGCATATCCATGGCCTGTGCAGCTGACACACATGCATGTCTGTGACCTGCCCTGTCCGCTGGCATGTCAGTGGTGGCAGTCCATGCAGGGCAGCCACTGTACCCATCACACTGCTGGGTTGCCTCCTGTCACTGGTGTGGTGCATGTCTGCCTTGGGTGACACTGTAGCCTCCACAGTTGTTGTCCCACCTCCATGCTGTGCCTTGTGTGTGTTGCAGGGATGTGCACCACTGTCTGTGACTTGTGCTCTGGGAAAATGCTGGTGGCGTACAGGTCCACAGTGCCTGCTCAGGGTGGCTGGCATTCCAGTGCCATGGAGGACTGTGGGTTGTGTGTACACAGTTTACATAGCCCATGCTGGGGCTTGGTTGCCCTGCCACTGCGTCCCTGTGTTGTTGTGCCCTTGGGAATGGGTGGGTGTCTGTCCATGTATTGTGTGGCATCGGTGTGGTGCATGCTTCACGCACCACTGTGGGTGTCTGTGCTGGCTGTTGTGGCCAGTGCTGGGTCGGGGTGTGTCACTGGGATACTGTGCAGAGTGCTGTACCACTGGTGGTGGTGTCTGGGGCAAGCCCTGTCCCATGTGGGGTACCTCATGTGCTGATGCATGGTTGGTCTCTCAGCAGTACCTCGGGGGACTGTGCATGGTGGCACTGTGTATGCCATTGTTGCATTGCTGTGTGCTGCCACCCGCTGATGGGTGCTCGTGGTGGGGCTGCCTTGCATGGTTCTGTGGTGCACAGGGGTTGTAGTGTCACAGTGGGGTGGTGGCACGCATGGGGTTTCCTGCAGTGGTGGTCGCTGCTCCTGTGCAGGGTGTCTAGGGTCACAGTGCAGGATGTGCTCTGCATTGGGGATGGTGTGGCACTGGGTGGTCAGCCCTCCTGTGTTCCAGTCACAGCTTGCCGGGGTGTGATGGGGCACCATGGCCCAGCTGTGGGTTGTTTGCTTGTCTCCATGGGCCGGTGGTTATTCCAGCCCTCCCCAGTTGTGCAGTGCATGGGGTGTGGGGGATGATGTCTGGTCTGCTGTGTGTTTCTGTGCCCATCTGTGGCATGGGTGGTGGGCCCCTACCTCCCTGGTTGTGCAGTTGCATTGCTCTGCTGCTGGGGGGCATCCCTGGTTGCGCTATGGCGCCTCTGGACTGCTCAGCTGCACATCCCTTGTTGCGCTATGGGCATCAGATCTGCTCAGCTTCCCTCCCTAGTTGCACCATGGTGCAGGTGGTGCGATGTTTAGTCGTCGGCTGTAGGCGCAGTTTGGCCGGCTCACTTTTTGAATATCGCGCCTCTTGTGCATGGGTGCAATGGACTACGCTGTTCTGCTATTGCGCACTTTTTGGGCACAGTTCGAATATCTGGGCCAGTGAATTTACTAACAAAGGAAAAAAAGCCCCATTCCTACCCAGCCAATAGCATTAAAAACAACCCACCATCTCCTCACATTTGACAACAAGCCTAATTCAACCCTTTTCAAGCACCCATGATTTCAAAATTAACTCGAATGACCAAGCATCACAACTGTGTCATGAATGCAAGTGTAATAAAATGTCATAAATATATGCAAAGTATCAAAGAAAAAGTACAGTACGCTACATCACACAAAGTTAAAATACATCTTATTAAGTCAAGTCTTACTCCATGCTGTATTTTGTGCTTTAACCTACTCATCGTGAGCAGAAGTCAGATTTTTCTTTTTTGCCTTACGACCTCAAAACATCATGTTTTCTTTGTTTTACAAGGTCCAAGTGATAAGGAGACTTGAAAGATGACAGAGCTCTCATGGTATCAACCTTCTTGTGGTTGCTTGTAGTCCTGCTTGACCTTCCTCCCTCAATACCTTGAAGTACTTTTTATGGACCATGCACCCATGACTTAATGTGTTCCTATCATCTATGCACATGGGAATAACAAAATATTTCCTCTTTATATTTGAAGCATTAGGGAATGAAGGCTAATTATACATAATTGTACTAAAAGCAAAATGCTGTATCATTAAAACTTTATGTGGCTTCTTTGTATACTTAGAGATGAATAAGTTAGAACAGTATTAAAGGCACTTTAGTTGGATTGATCACAAGGTGCATATAACTGTTTTTATAAGAGCTTGGTTTTGCATCTTAGATTAACTTTGCTTTCTAATGATGTATGTTAAGAAAATACAAATTTACTTAATCAAAAATCCCATTTGAGCAATGCAGACCCCAAAATCCAGTCATAAAACACTATGGGCCAGCTATTCAAAACTTTGCCCTGGCTAAATTAGCACTGCCCAGTGGGCAACTTAGCCGGAGCACAAAGCAAGCTATATTCAAAAGGAAATAGCCCACTGCTAATCCTGCTGAATATAGTAGTCTAAGAAGCCAGGCAAACTGGTCTGGGAGTGCAGGGCAAAAATAGCCCGGGAATAAGACAGCACTGAATATAGCAACAGGGAAGTGTAAACTGCAACTACAGCTCATTAGACTCTGTAGAACAGTGTTGCAGGTGGAGAACATTGTGTGTGATTGCACAGAGATGTCTCACACCTACTGCAAACACACCTCTTAACCTCCTGCCTCATAAATCAGGGACAAGGCTTAAAATCAGTGACAAAGGTTTAAAATCAGGGACACACCTCATGAACTGGTGATATCCAACCAGGAAGCTGGTAGAATAAGTGGTGTAGTATACAATGCATTCTCTAGGGAAGAACACATCTGTACCATTATTATCTGACATTGTGTGATGCTTACAACCCCACTGTTTGGTCATGGAAATACAATTTGTAGGAGGGACAGAGTAAAAGTTTGAGGTAAATCCGGAACGTCCTGAAAATCAGGGACAGTTGAAAGGTATGACTGCAAACAACATTGTAATCCACACACTGCAGAACTGTGCTTAGTGTGCTATGCTGAAGTGAGATTTGCCCAGGGCTAACCTGAATGCACAGTGCTAACACATTAGCCCGGTGCAAACTGGTTAGCCCGGAACAAATGGGAGCTATATTCAAAGCTCCTTATGCAAATGAGCCTACTTAGGTAATCTGTGGGCAAACAAGTACATTTGCATCTCATTAACTGCTGTTTAGTATATTACCATGCAGTTTGCCGGTGCTACTGCATGATCTGCAACGCCCCTTTGGTTGGAATGGAAGTACAGGTTGGATGCTGCAGGCCAAGGCATGCCCACAGCATCCCCTGTTGGTCGGAATGGAAGTACAAACTGGAAGCTGCAGAACTGTGTGCTAGCAGGCACAGTCATTCCATCAACACACCCATGCAGCTGTGCAAGCAGGACCTGTATATATGTATGTATATATTATATATATACATATATATATAGATATATAAAATGGCAAGAAAAATGTAGAAATCTCATTGGTCAAGAGACATCAGCTGACTGTACAATAAATCTCTTTATATGCACAGTCATCCTGGTCCTAAACCACATCACACAATGAGCAAATCAGACCTCATACAACCAGAACTATCTTCCATCAGTCCCCTTCAACCAGAACTGATCTTCCATTATAAACATGGCTGCCGCCTTTACACTGTAAAACAACCTTCAACTGGGTCCTAAAAATAAAACTACCTTAAATAAAAATAAAATAAATTAATTAAATGTTGTTTCCCTGATCATCACACTCTCTTACACACATAAACAAATTAGAAACATCAAGTATTGTTTATAGTTTTCATTACAACTGTTTGTTTACTAGCAGTGAAAAATCCCCTTCTGTCTTTACCTGCTCATCAGGGAAATCTCTATGCTTGCCCTGACAGTGATATAATTGAGTCTCTGGCTCTAAAACAGGCCTTTGTTGTCTGTGTGAAAAGAATGTCAGGAGAGTAACATTCTACAAGTGGAATAGAGCAGAATTTTAAAACACTGCATTCCATGGTAAACATTCCATGATAAACACTCTGGCCCAGATATTCAAAGGGTTGCGCCATGCACAATAGGGTTGCACCAGCGCAAGTCCAAAATCGCCATTCTGTGATATTCAGCAGGAGGCAGTTACGCCCCCAAGTCACGCTGAGCAAGAGCACAATGATAATGAATGTATGCATAGCGGAAGGGGAGGAATCATGCATAAATGGCACAGTGTGATATTCAACAACATGTGCCATGCGCAATAGGGAGCAAGCGGAAGTTGCATGATAGCAGAAATGAGCCAAAATAAAAAGGAACAAGGAGAGGCACAAGAACACTACAGGGAAGGCACATGTTGCTGAATTATAGCCAGCCACACAGGCAAACACACACACACACAGGGCAGAACAGAGAGGGCAACTGGAACCCACAGGCTCAGGAAGGTGTGGGAGCCACAGCCACAGTGCAGAAGGGGAAGTGCCACACAGCACTGAGGCCAGCACAGTTAGGTGTTCCCGGTGCAGGGAAGTAGCAGCCAGGACAGCGGAACACAGAAACAGCTGCGGGGGTGAACACAAGCCATGGATATGGCCAATGCCACAATCCAGATGGAGGCAGTAATGAGGGGTGAGAAGGTGGGCAGCAGGGGCACGGCTATGGAAGGAGCTCGTTGGCGGTATGCCCCAACAGACAGTACGAGCCGCACCAGCTTCGAGCTGTATAGTGATACTGAGATTGTGGCCGGTACCGCCTGAATCAGGCAATTCTGAGGCAGCTCTGTGAGCTGTTCAGTGATGTGATGCAGGCACCCACACGATGGAGCCATGCTTTGTCAGTGGAGACTAAAGTGACAGCTTGCATGTGCTTGCTCACCACGGGTACCTTCCAGAGACCAACAGAGGACACCACAGGCATAACCCAGTCGGCTGCGCCACACTACCTCACCCATTCCTCAGCGCACTGCTGCCTACATGCTGCAGAGTACATCCATTTCCCCAGCACACTGGCAGAGCGCACAGCAAACATACAGGAGTTCCACAGGGTAGCACATATGCCTGGCATGCTAGGGGCAATAGACTGCACCCATGTGGCCATAAGCACACACCACCTGGCCCCGAGGGGCCGTGATACATCAATCGCAAGGGCTATGCTAGCATCAACTGCCAGGTGGTGTGCAGTGCCAGGGGCGCATAATCAATGTCTGTGCCACACACCCTGGGGAGCACATGATGCCTTCATCTGGCACCAGTTGGCACTGTGCCACAGATTCAAGAGTGGGGACATCCCCACTGGCCACTTAGTGGGTGAGTATGCAAACCACAAGGACAAACATAGGGCTTGGGAGGGGCTTGGTCAGAGGTGACATGGGTAGAGGCCTCACATGGCTCTAGTGCAGGGTGATGCTGATCACCAAACTAACCTCCACCCTCTACACACAGGTGACAGTGGATACCCACTCCGTCCCTGGCTGTTCACACCATACCGGTGGCCCATGACCCCATCACAGCAATGCTACAATGAGGCACATGCCACCACATGTAATGTCATCGAGTGGGTGATCGGTATGCTGAAGGCACATTTCTGTTGCCTGGACACCTCCGTGGTGCCCTACAGTTCAGCCCCTCAAAGGCCTGCCGGCTATTCCTGGTCTCTTGCATCCTGCACAACATGGCCAATGAATGTGGGATAGCTGTACAGGTCGAAGAGGGGACAGTGATGGGGACAATAAGGACGCCGGTGATAATGGTGATGAGCAGCCCCTTGGGTGATGGGACCCCGACTGATCCAGCTGGCACAGCTGCACCGGGACACCATCATGGAGGAGCACTTCAGCCAACCCAGGTAAGTCATGGGGTCATGTGCAACCACCAGTAGCAAAGGCACAACCCACAAACACGCATGAACACACACCAGGGGTGCATGCCGTCAAGGGAAGTGGCTGGGCATGGAACCACACACACCACCAGGGATGGGTGAGGTCTAACATGGCACGTGGACACACACACACATACACACACACACACACACAACTCTCCAGACATGCACAAAGAGTGAAGTCGCCGACCCAGAGCACCCCTAGCCACACACATGTCCACAGACCACTTCGTCCACTGCCTGTCATTGTGCATGTGTCAGACACTGGGCACCATTGCACATTAGTGTACAGCCAATGCAGGCATCATCATGCACACACAACTGCTGACAGAAGCCGGGAGGGTGTGCAGATGGATTTGTGCGTGCAGGGCCGGGCACCCACCGTGCTTTGCCCGCTGAATGACACAATGCACACAGGGCAGCATCAGACAGTAGCCATGCTGGGAGACAGGTCAGTCACGTGCCACAGTACCCGGCCACCACAGATCGTGGGTGGCCCACTGAAGACCCGCCAGCAGTGACAGGCTGATCGCTGGCCTCATGGGTGGCACCGATGGTTCCCAGGGGTTCCACTGCGTGAATGTGACCGCATTTCACGCAGGGGTCTGCAGCACACTTGAACATGCCTGCGCCAGGCATGCTCGAGATGCCCACAGCTGAACCCGGTGTCGACAAGGATGGTGTCACACGACTCCAGGAACGGGGTGGACATTGCACTGTGTGAGTGTCTGCGACGCATGAGCAAATAACTGTGTGCCCCCTGGCCATGGCAGCTGGGATTGTTCAGCCTGTCAATGGCAGCGGTCACATCCTCCCACATCTGGTCCATCCTCGCCAGGAGCAGAGCAGTTTCTTTGCTGTGACGCTCTTCTGGCACTGCAGAGCTGCACTCAGTGCATCCACCACCGCCACAAGCCACATCTGCTGATTGACTGATGCTTGCAGCATGCGGGTGTGCTTATCCCAGAGGTCATCTGCCTGATCGGCATGCTGTCCCTCAGGGTGTTCACAGCCCTGATGCTCATCACCCCTTGAGGGTGGGTGTTGCACCCAGGAGCAGGCCTGGGCATGTCCACAGGCGGTGCACTGATGCTGCCCCGACACTGTACCCCCAAGCCCATTGGCCAACGACTGATGCTGCCCTCCGCTGTCACTCCTCAGGGCTCAATGGTGCCCCCAGGTGGCTGCAACAGTCCCACTGTCCTGTACACACACCAGTGCTGCCCCACCAGTGCTGACAGGCACAGGCTGGGACTGTGATGACACGCAGGCCTCCATGGTGGCACCACCCACAGCTATGTCCGTGATGCAACCTGCTGTGTGGCCATCCTGTGGCACACGCGTGTCACTGCCCATGACGTTAGCGACATCATCATTGGTGACGGACCCGGCACCAGCCTGAGTCCCAGCATGCTGGCATCCATGGACGCTGGCACAATGGGACACAGGCAGGGCCTCCTCCGCACCTGCTCCAACAACATCATTATGGACGTCCAGGAGGCCCACTGTCACCCTGAGCTGCGTATTCCTGTGGAGATGGAAGGGCCCTCCTCCATCTCTATCTGACCAGCCTCAGTGGAGAAGCCCACCACCGCTGACCCATACAGATGCTCAGGAGCTGTAAGGGAAAATAAAGTCGCAGTACTGCATGTGACCTACCCTGCCCCCCAATAGACAGACCATGACCTACCATGCAGTGATGGGCTACCACCAACTGGAATCCATCACCGGAACACCCTCAATGGCACAACGCTGCATGCTGCCAGCAACCTCTCCTCCTGTGGGGTCAGGTGTAGCACTTCGGCTGTCCCCAACTGTCGCAGACCGTGCTGCCCTGATGGCAGCCACCTTCTCCTTAATCCTCCTCCTGTCTGTGCCCATCTTCTTTTGCACTCCTGCACGGAGCGCTGGTGGCTGCCATGCAGGTTTACAGCACGTGCCACCTCCTCCCATGCAGCAGCACGGGCCTGTAGTGTTCCCTGGCATATGCTGAGAAGCAACTCCTGGTCTAGGTAGGCCTCGAACAGGGCATCCGTCTCGGCCTTCGTGAAATTTGGCCTCCTCCTCCTCCTCTCCCACAACTCTGTTCCTCTTCCTCCACAACTTGCTCGGTCATGACTCAGCCTGGAGAATGACAGGTGTTACCTGTGACTGTGCAGTCCCATGCATGTCCCAAAATTCACAGTCCACACTCCCAAACAGCATGCAACTCACCAATAGACTGCAGTAACCGACTATGGCCAGTGCAGGCACAATGTCGCACTTTTATAGTACAACCCATGCAAATGAGGCGGCGCATCTTTAAGTGGATGCAAATGCAGTGACTGCGCCATTGAATGGCTGATTAGTTGATTTGCATATGATGGCTGAATATTGCGCTGCTGCACTTTGTACAATTGTGTTGAACGTGCTGAGCCAAGGGTACAGTTCTGTGACATGCGCAGTACACCCTAACGCATGCCTGGGTTGATGACACAGGCGCCTGCCGTGCTGCTGACATGCTGTGCAGGGAGGCAACACAGGCACGCCACCATTGTGCTAGTGGTGCTACAGCGCTGTTCATCTATATGCGCTGTGTCACAGGGTGTTGTAGGCACACAGGGCAACAGTGCGTAGGCCGCTACAGGAGGTGGCACAGGCCTCAATTGCGCTAGACGAATTGGGTTCCAATCGCCTATGGTTGTCCATGCGCCAGAGACTCTTGACCCTGTGCCTGACCTTTGCTCCCTTTGCACCATGCATCAGGCATGGTGCACCACCATCGCGCTGTTTGGTGACAGCGCAATAGGGAATGGCAGCACTGTACTGTGCAGCATCTGCACGGGTGGAGCCTCGCTGCAGAGCGCCATTTTGACTTAACTGAGCAGTAGAGATGGCGCGAGGAGAGCTGTACAGTGGAGCCAGGTGGAGCTGGCAAACTTGGTTGCCATTGAGGAGCCACATGTTGGCCCACTATTTGGTGAGGCACCCTGGACAGGGCCAGGAGTCAGGTGTGGCGGGAGGTGGCCGACGCCCTGGAGGAGGCCAATGGTATGGGGCAGACAGTGGAGCAGTGCCGCCACAGATATGGGGAACTGAGGCGGAGGGATCCGGACCTGCTTGCCCACCTGTGGGCACATGCCAGGAGTGGCATGGTGCCATGGCCAGGTAGGTGCAACATCCATACACTTTTATCTTCCATACTGGTAACACGGTTGCATGTGTCCGCACATGGGGGGCAGTCCGGTGTTGGCTGGTGGTTATCAGGGTGTGGGATGGGTGGGTCTGGCTGTGTGGGATTGCACACACATGGGGGCGGGGGACTTTGCTACAGGATTGTACTGATGTTCCTCTCTCCATGTTTGCACCTCAGGCCCAGACGAGCGCAGGCTGGCAAGGGAGAGAGGCGCTAGCAGGAGGACCATCAGTCCGGGAGGGTCAAAGTGCGCAGAGGCGCGGGGACCAGCCTTATGATGGTGAGTGCCTTACATCCATGATTACTATTGCATGCTGTGTAAGAGGGCAGGCAGCGGGCATGGCCACCATCCAATGACACCACTGCCATGCATGCAACTTGTTGCAGTCAGCACTATCCAGTGGCACTGCATGTCTGGGAGTGCGTCAATGGTGGTCCATGTGTGCACGGGAACATTGCTGTGCCACTGCCTTCACACCGCATAGCCAAGTCACTGTACGACCAGGTGGTGCTGCATGGGACATGCGGTGGTGTGTAAGTGGTCCACATGGCTGTGGCTGCCTGGGTAGGTAGGTTTGTGGACACAGTCACTGTGGTTGGTCACACACCATCACAGGGGCGTGGCACATGGCTGTATGCCATGCAAAATGGGTTTGCTGCAGGGACTGGACAGTCACATGTATTGACTCTGCTCCCTTGTCCTAGGTGGACAATGCTGGATGGCCCTGGAACTGACAATACAGGAAATCCTGCAGCTGGCACGGGCATCCTGACTGTGTTGGAGAGGTTGAGGAGACATGGGATCCAGAGGAGAAGAAGTCAGAGGTGCCACAGGAGTGCAAAACAGGGCAGGAATAGGCCGCCATGACCCCTGACAACCATACCCCTGGACCCACCCTCACACCCCTTCTTCCCTCTCCCATTTCACACCCTGCCCCATGCCCGCCCCACCTGGTTTGTGGCCCTTCCCCATTATATATTTGTAACTATGTTACATAGTTGTTATATTTTAATACATACATTTTGTTATAACAACTGTGGTGGTCTCTGATTTGCAGCGGGCTACAGGTGCTCAGCTGCAGTGGTGTGTATGGCGTCAGGGGTGGTGCACGCATGGGCATGTGTGTGTGCAGAAGTGAACCGCCTATGGTGTGGGCAGGGGAATCAGTCACTGTCTGTGGTTTTTGTGTTGTACTCTGTGCACTGGATGCCTGT
The DNA here is from genome assembly GCA_016271365.2 of Neoceratodus forsteri. Classification (NCBI taxonomy): domain Eukaryota; kingdom Metazoa; phylum Chordata; order Ceratodontiformes; family Ceratodontidae; genus Neoceratodus; species Neoceratodus forsteri. Next base: position 427,292,367 of record CM057451.1, read on the forward strand.
GTGCAGTGGTCCATGGGCCTGCACTGTGTGCATGGCACCCTGTCAAACCATCCATGGCCTGTGCAGCTGACACCCTTGCATGTGTGTGATATGCATGGTCTGCTGGCATGTCAGTGGTGGCTGCTGTGGCCAGTTCTGGGACGGGATGTGTCCCTGGGAGGTGTGCAGGGTGCTGTACCGCAGAGGTGGGGTCCGGAGCATGCCCTGTCACTTGTGGGGTCCATGTGCTGGACACATGGTCGGTCTCAGCTGTACTCGGGGAACATGCAGGGCTGCACTGTGTATGCATTCATTGCATCACTGTCTGCTGCCGCCTGCTACAGGGTGTCCATGGTGGGGCTGCCTTGCATGGCTCCTTGGTGCACAGGGTTGCATTGTCACAGTGGGGGTGGTGGCATGCATGGGGTGTCCTGCACTATTGGGTGCTACTCCTGGGCAGGTGTAGGGGTATCATGGTGCAGGGTGTGCTCTGCATTTGTGGGATGGTGTGGTACGGGTGGTTGGCCATCCTTGTGTGCCGGTCACAGCTTGCCAGGGGTGTGATGGGGCACCATGGCCCAGCTGTGGGTTGGTTGCTGGTCTCCATGGGCCAGTGGTTATTCCAGCCTCCCCAGTTGTGCAGTGCATGGGTGTGGGGGACGATGTCTGTTCTGCTGTGTGTTCCTCTGCCCATCTGTGGCATGGGTGGTGGGCCCCTGCATCCCTGGTTGTGCTGTTGCATTGCTGCCCTGCTGCAGGGGCGTCCTGGTTGTACTATGGCGCATCTGGACTGCTCAGCTTCACCTCCCTAGTTGCGCTAGTCGGCGCAGATGATGTGATATTCAGTTGTTGGCGTAGGCGCATCTTGGCCTGCGCGGTTTTGAATATCGCTTCTTGCTCATGGGCACAATGGACTTGCGCTTGCTCCTGCTGTTGCGCACTTTTTGGGAGCAGTTTGAATATCTAGGCCTCTATGTCTTGAATGTGGGGAAAACAGAAAACAAAAACAGGATAAAGAAAATAGGCAATGCAGTAATACTTTATAAACAAAAAGAAAAGGTGGGAAAACACAGTTAAATAGGCAGAGGCAGACCCAAAGTGCCCAAATATATTACTAATGTTAATAAAAGCATGAACATTTGAATCTTATAGGAGTTTTCAGATGAAGTCTACCTCCTTGCCCACCAAAAAAAGCAAACTGGCAGGTTTAAAGTTTTTTTTTTCTTACTAACCTTTCACCTCAATCCTTTAGCAGTTTTCCTTTTATGTACTAGACTACAGACATAAGTAAAAACCAGAATAAAGAGAAGGCTGCCTTCAATGAGAGTCTATAACTACAGTGTAATGAAAATTAAGTTTTAAACACTGCTTATATCTCACAAATTTACAAATGTTACAGTGCATTTACATGATAACATTTACATGTGACAGAGAAAGTATTCATTTTCAGCCAACTCTACTAATGAATACTTTTACTGCAAAGTACTGTACTAACATACTGTTTGCCAGCAGATTAGGCCTTACGGTCTATTGAGTCTGCTTCGAACCTCAGATCCCTAGTTGGGTGCAGAGGCCCTCCTCCCTTGTGTTCCAGAAACCCCAACATCCATCCCCACCCCCGGACAGGCCATCATCTGATACATCCACTTTCTGTGTCTGTCCCATCCTCTCTTGAAGCCCTCCACTGTGGATCTCTGAACCAGCTCGCCAGGCAGTGCATTCCAAGGGTCCACCACCATCTCAGTGAAAACCTCCTCCCTCTTTCCCCTCACCCTTCCACCTTCCAACTTCAAACCATGCCCTCTGGTGATACCTTCCTGCTTTAGTCTAAAGATCCTCCATGTTTACCCTATTTATTCCCTTGAGGTACTTGAAGACCTCAATCATGTCCCCCATCTCCTCTCCTCCAATGAAAACAGGCAGAGCTCCTCAAGTCTGTCCTCATCGTCAAATCCCTAGCCCTCGTATCATCTTAGTTGCCCTCCTCTATACCCTGTCCAAGAGCTGTATGTCCCTCTTCATGTGGGTCTCCAGTACTGTACACAGTACTCAAGGTGTGAGTCTAACCAGTCCATTGTACAGCTGGAAATCACTTCCTTGCTCCTAGAGGTGATCCCCTCACGATGCATCCCAACATCCTGTTTGCCTTGCTAGCTGCTCTCCTGCACTGCTCAGAGTTATTCATACATGCATCCACCATGACCCCTAGGTCTTTTTCCCTATTGAGGCCTCCAGTGCCTCCCTCCCAGGGTGTACCTGTGTTTAGGGTATCCCGCCCAAGATGCAACACCTTGCACTTGGTGATATTGAAATTTAATTTCCATGTGTGAGCCCAGCTTTCCAGGGTGTCCAGGTCCCTTGCAGGGCCAACCTCCCTCTTCTCCTCAACTACTGCTCCCATCTTGGAGTCATCAGCGAAGAGACTCATTTCACACCTATACCCTCCCTGATGTCCGATATGTATGCATTAAACAGGATCGGACCCAGGACGAAACCTGCGTGCCCACTACCAACCTCTCTAGGGTTCGAGCTCCCCACAGACCACTACTCTCTGGGTGCATCCAGCTAGCCAGTTTTCAAACCATCTGCCCATCAAAGGGCCTACCTAACCCCATCAGTTTCTCCACCAGACCATTGTGGGGACAGAGTCAACGCCTTGCTGAAGTCCAAGAATAATACATCCACAGGCTTTCCTGTCCAGTTCTGATGTTACCCATTGTAGAACTCACAAGATTGGTTTGACATGATCTACCTGGCACAAACCCATGTTGCCGACTATCCAGACCTCCCACCTCCTCCAAGTACACCCCGATCATTCCTTTAGTATACTCTCAATAATTTTCCCACGACCAAGGTCAAACTGATGAGTTTATAGTTACCTGGTACTTCCTCGACCCCCCTTATGGATTGGCACCACATGTGCCTCTCACCTATCCTAGGTACCCTCCCTGTCTCAAGTGACCTGTTGAAGAGCTCCACCAGGGGTGCAGCCAGTATGTTTGCCAATTCCCATAGTACTCTCGGATGAATGCCATCCGGCCCAGGAGATTTGTCTTTCTTTAGGACCTTGAGGGCTAACCACATCCTTTTGGCAGAGATAGCATCATCCGTCCCTCCACCTTACTGGCCTTTTATCCTTATCCAGATGTGACACTAGGGTACATCTCCTCCCTCTTGCTCCATTTCTGTTGCTCCCCTGATCCCACTCACTGCCACTTCTACCCCATAATGCCTTGCTTTGTAGATATCCCGCCTCTCCCTAGTGAACACAGAGGCAAAGTACTCATTAAATACCTCTGCCTGGTCCTCGCCTCTTCCACCCACCCTCCTTCTGATCTCAATCTGCTGAGATGGCCCTTAGTTTTCTCTCACCCCAATGTACTGGAAGAACCCTTTTCCTCCAGTATCCTCTGTGCCAGCCGCTGCTCTTTACTGGACTTTGCTCCCTCACCATCTGGGTGGTTTTTCTAGATGCAAGATGGTTCATTTCTTATCCCTATCCCTCTTGTTGTTTTATATTTTTATAGGCTGCCTTCTTTTCTCTGACTGCTACCTGCACCTCACTGGACCACCAGCATGGTTTATGTGACCTTGCTCTCTTATGTTTCAACTTAGTGCAGATCTGACTGCCTCATGAAGTCCCCATCTCCTTTCCACACTTGTCATTGATGTACTCCCCTTCAAGTGATCATTGAGAATATTTCCCATGCCCACAAAGTCCCTCCCCGAAGTCCACTGCCAGTGTCCTAGATCCTCACACCCTCCCCCATGCTTATTTGAAACCAGACAGTATTGTGGTCGCCTCCCAGTCAGGGGTCCTCTACAGCCAGGTCTCTTACCAGATCCCCATCTGCCAGAACCACGTCCAGGACATGCTCCTCCCTTGTGGGCTCCATCATACTAGTTAACCTATTGCTGACATATCCTATTTATGCATTAGTAGGGACTACTTTCTTCAGTTTTTAGATGTTTTAGAGGTAATGTATTGTACACTCTTTTGAAAATAGTAAATAAGTTTTAATCCCTATCAGAGTACATCAAACTAATTCTTTTATGGTGGTGGCCCATTTTATAAGTGTGATAAGCCACTCCAGGGTGTGCATTAAAGGATTTTAATGCACTTCCAGAATGTAAGAAGACTCAGCTTTCAGCCTGTGCCTTGTAGACACCCCTGGGGCATGCATTAAAATTTTTGAATGCACACCCTGTTGTGGCTTATTACTTATATATATATATATATATATATATATATATATATATACATACATACATATCAGATCGATAGCTAAACAGACACACTGCCCATGGCCATACATGCCCTGGAGGATGCCTCCCCAACATAGGTACCCCACTGCAGTAGTCGGTGAAACACAGTGGAGGGATGCAATGCATGGGACAGGCATAAGGCAAACCTGGTGGGGGAAGGGCCATAGGCTGTAGGGTCACTAGGATATGCAGCATATCCAGTAGATAGAGAACAGGGCAGACTGGCTGGGCCAGGCAGTCTTTTTCTGCCATCATGGTCCCTGTTCCAGTGTGTGCCTATTACACCCTGGTAGGCTAGTGTCTCCACCCAGCATGATCTCTGACCCCGTAGCCCCAAAACACACTGAAACCCCTCATATGCCAGTGGTCCCCCACCTCCAAGCATGGCTATTGGACCCTGTTGAACATAAAATAAAAATATTTCCTAGCAGTCTAGTGGTCCCCTGCCACTCAGCCTCTCAGCATTAGAAATCATAGCACTGGCCTTCAAAAATCATAGCAAAGGGTGAGAATGTGGAGCACTTTCTTATTTTAAACAATATATGTTTACAGATAGTGGACCCCATATCATAAGTGATAAGGAATGTTTCTATTGTTTTGCTTCAATGATTTAATAGTCTGTGTGTCAAAAATAGCTCTGACATTATGAGGAACATGAGTAAACTTGTGAGGAGCAAGGATAAATTTGAATGTGTAAATCATAGCGCTATCAGAATTCATAGCAGTTGAGAGGTATGGTCCCCACCCTCAAGCATGGCTCCCGACCCCATTGAACATTAAATAGACATCTTTTCCTGGTAGTCTAGTGGTCCCCCACCCCCAAGCATGGCTCCCAACCCCTTTGAACATAAAATAAAACATATTTTCCTGGTAGTCTAGTGGTCCCCCACCCACAAGCACGGCTCCCGACCCCGTTGAACATAAAATAAAGAATTGTCCTGGTAGTCTAGTGGTCCCCCCACCTGGCAGTGACACCCCGCTCATCCTGATTAGACTGCACGAATGAGCGCCGGCCAGCTCAGCCCTCCTCTCACCACCACGACCAGCCTCTGACTGAGGTACAAATGAGTGCTGCTGCACAGCTTGCCCTTGCTAAAGGTTTATTCCTTCTCTCTCTCAACTATGGACAGTCAATCTTTACCCTTGCCACAAAAACTACAGTTGCTAAATAGGATGTAGCCTATAATAATAATTGCCGCTTTGCCCTTGTCGTCCCTTGACTTACCCATCACTGTGATTTATACAATCAGCTACACTTGTTCTCCTCAGATAATTATCCTCATTTGTCTTGGGCTGCTTCTCAGACAAAATCGTCCATAATGCCACCCACCCACCCTGTCCAAACTCCTTGACCTGCTCTACCATCATACTGGCTAAGGTCAGCTGACTTGCAACCCCTCTTTGTCCGAAAATCTCCTACACTGTCAGGTGATTGTGCCTTTGATGTTTGTGCCCTAGATTTGGGAATAACCTATCTGCAACCATCAGATGTACTTCCACCCATCCCATCTTTAAGAGTACCCTCTGGTTGCGCCTGAAGTCTGCCTCAGCCTGTAACTGTTCCAAGCCTGCTTGATATCCACTACCCTGCTTGGACCCTCTTGTACACGCTCCACTTCCTTGATTCCCCTACCCCTCTGAGCTCGAGTAAGAGGAATTATCCACCCTGCATGCCCTTCACCTCAGCACTTACCATCCTCAAATGGGACAAATTGCACTTGTATTAATTCCATGAAATGTAACTATTGTTTGCTTGTTCTTACCCTTGATGTATATGTAACTGTTCATCCTGTACCTGTTTATTTGTATTATTCTGCTCATTGCTTGTATTTCACATTTTGTAATTCCTTGAACTGTTCTGTAAACCACGCTCTTGTAATCTCTCGGGTCTTACCTGAAAATAAGCATTCCTTGTCCAGTGTGTTACCCAGTAAACAAAAGCTAATATATAAATAAATAGATCAAAAGTGTAAAAACAACTGGACTACAGTATGTGACTGTGTAGTGTGAACTGTATGTTGGGGATGAGGCTCTAAGTCTGCAGCAACATTCTCTACCCTCTCTTTCTGATTGCAAAACACTTTAAGATATAGTCTGTATACAGGGCACAATATAAAAACAAGTTATATGTTATTCTACTGATTCAGATCCTACACTACCAGTATCCATCTAGTTACTCTATAAAGCACTAATAAACTTTGTATGCAAAGCATTAAATAAAAACAATTTATTGACTAGGCAATGCATTTTACTTCTTTTCTATTACCACTGACCTGCTACCTGCAGTTGCAGTGCAAGCAGCTTCAACTGGCCATGGGACGGGAAGAAAACGAGGAGCATATAGCTCAGAGTCACACAGACATAATGATAGGGGAATGCACACTAAACTTATTAACATAGATATGCTTTGGTTATTTTATATTGTTATTGTATTGTAAAACTCATTTGTTCTTCCTACTGTTGTGTCCTATTCCCCAATCACTGCTAAAAACAGGTCATGAACCACTATCCTGATAAAACTAAATAAATAAATGAAAAATACTCTGCAGTCATATAAATATGCAAAACCAAGTTGCTTAATCAGATCCAATGCAAGATGTTAGCAAAGTCCCAGGCTGGGATATTCAAAGCAGTTGCACCGGCCTAAGTATGGACTTGAGCCAGGAATGATATTCAGCAGGAGGTATTGCGCTGTGCAAATCCCATTGCACCAATGTGCTACTATAATTGAATGCATGTGCAAGAGTAGGGGCATGCCCATGAATATGCGGTGCAGCACGATATCCATGGTGCAAGTGTGAAGCAAGTACTGGATGCTCCGAGCAGACTTGAGCCTATAAATGCTGGGCACAAGCACAGACAGCACTTTGCCAGAGGAGAGGGAGAGAGAGAGGCAAGAGATGTGGAGACAGAGAAAGAGACAGAGCAAGGGAGGCAGAGCCAGTGAGGAACAGAGTGACTGTCACAGGCAGCCACAGGGGTAGAGGGGCAGAGGTGGCAGTGGAGAGTGAACTGGGGCCCAGAGAGGAGAGGGACAGGCAGGCATAGTGCCATGCAGTGCACCAGAGTGGCATACAGCCTGCAGCAGCCTATTGCCCAGGGGAGACAGGACATCAGGGGCCATGGACAGTGAACCCTTCCTAATGGAGGCTGTAATGAGGGGGTGGAGGGGCAGGAGGAACAGTGACATGGCCGTGGAAGGGCCCATCGGTGGTACACCCAGAACAGGTGGTACTGTGCCAGCATCAACTTCAAAATTACAAAGACACAGAGATTGTGGGATGGTACCACCTGAACAGGGCCATTCTGAGGCAGCTCTGTGAGTTGTACAGTGAGGAGATGCAGGCACCCACAAGACGGATCCACTCAATGTCTGTGGAGACAAGGTGACAGCAGTCATGTGCCTGCTCACCACGGGCACCTTCCAGAGACAAAAGGGGACACAACTGGCATAACCCAGTTGGCCACATCTCACCTCCTTGCACAATTCTTCAACTCCTGCTGCCACATGCTTTGGAATACATCCATTTCCCCAGCACACAGCCAGAGCGTACAGAAACCATGCAGGACTTCCACAGGGTAGCACGCATGCCTGGATGCTTGGGGTCATTGACTGCACCCACATGGGCATCTGCATGCCACCTGACTCAGAGGGTGTGGCCTACTTGAACAGGAAGGGGTTCCCAAGTGTGAACTGCCAGGTGGTGTACAATGCCATGGGCGCATCACCAATGTCTGTGCCACACACCTGGGAGTGCACATGATGCATTCATCTGGCACAGCTCTGTACTGTGTCACAGGTTTGAGCATGTGGGCATCCCCACAGGCCACCTAGCGGGTGAGTATGGGATGGGCAAGGGGCACCAGGCAGAGATGGCCATGGGATGGGGAGGGCAGGTGGGTGCACTGGCAAGGTGCCAGGGACAGACAAGGGGCACAGCAACATAGGACACAAGGCTAACCATGTCATCACCCACATAGGAGACAGTGGCTATCCACTCAGGCCCTGGCTGCTCACCCCTATCGGTGCCCATCGCCTCCAGCAGAGGAACGCTACAATGAGGCACACGCCAGCATGGGGAACATCATTGAGCATAAATTTAGGATGTTGAAGGCATGGTTCCATTGCCTGGACAGGTCTGGTGATGCCTACAGTACAGCCCACCAAAAGCCTGTGGCCTATTCCTGGCCTGCTGCATACTGCACAACATGGCCATTGACAGTGGGATAGCTGTTGAGGCTGATGAAGGTGACAGTAGTTGGGACGAAGAAGGCAATAGGCTGGAAAGTGGTGACCAGCCCCTTGGCAGAGGGATCCCCGGCTGCAGAGGATGGCACAGCATCTTTGGGATACCATCACACGGAGCACTATGGTGCACACAGGTAGGTGGCACCACACCCACACTGGCCACTCACACAGGTACAACACACAGGCAGGGGCGTGGCAGGCAATGGGCATGCACACACAGAGGCATGGTGCAGGGTGGGGGTGCCATTGCCTCAGCCACACACATCTGCACACAGCAGTGAGCAGCAACACACACACATGCACACATACACATGTGCCCAGGCGCTGGCTAGTGACGGGATCAGATGCATTGCACCAGTGCACAGGTGCAACTGGTGCAGAACTACACTCATCACACCCATGCCACATGGGCCAGTGACCAGTCAGGCAGACACACAGGTAGCATGCGCGTGACACAGGTGCCACTCCTGTGGTATGTACACACACACACACACACACACACACACACACACACACACACCACACACGCTCATGCATGCACAGGGCAGTGGCAGACTGCGCCAGGGCAGCATGCACATAAGGCCCACCGTGTGGAACCATGGACACCGTGGTCATAAGGGAAGCCACGCTGGGGCCGATCGGCAGCCACAGGAGTGTTTGCAACTGTCCCCAAGGGTTGTACTGTGGAACCATGACCGGATCTGCATGGGTGTGCATAGGCACCCAAACAGGCCTGCCCCAGGCATGCCTGGGATGCCAACAGCAGAGCCCGGCATTGACAGGGAGGGTGTCACCAAGGCCGGGATTGTGAGGTGGACAGTGCACTACATGGTGTCTGTGGTGGCCGGCTATGCACTGTGGCAGCCAACAGTGCAAGGCCATCCGTGATTGCATTGGCTGTGCGATCTTGGGATGCGGTTGTGTCCTGCCACAAGCGCTGTATAGCTGCCAGGAGCTGCGCAGTGAGTCTCTCATGCTGCTTGGCCACCTGGTGCACCTTCACGTGCAGTGCATGCACCCCAGCAGCCAGCAGCACCTGTTGCTCCATGGAGACCAGCAGCAAAGTGTGTGCTCTGCCAATGGGTCAGCACCAGGGGAACCTGGGCAGGGTGCCTACCCTCCTGTGGTGAACAACTGTGCTGCACAGCATCCCACTCAGGTGGACACTGCACAGTGGGGTCCCCATGGGGTAGGTCCCTATCAGGCACCCTGGCAGTGGACTCCGTGTCTTGCTGCCCTATGGCCCCATCTGCTACCACTGCTGCCTTCTGGCCACTAGAATCCTGCCCAGTTCCTGCGCAGCCGCATCACCACATGGCACTGCCATGGCAGTGCATACAGCAGCACCCACAGTGGGTGGGCAGCTGTCCCACCACTGTCAGGCCACTGGGTGCTGCCTGTGATGGTACCTGGTATGGGCATCTCACCCACAACACCACCCATGCTGTCCAGGATTATGGTCAAGTCATCATCGGGTCAGACCCCACCCGATCTGTGTCTCCATGTAGAGGATGCCATGGATGGCATCCTGCAGAAACACAGCCAGGCCTCATCCAACCCCATGCTGACGACATCTGACTGGACAGTGGTGGTGTGCTGCAGCCAATAAGGGCCCCAGATGCCCGTGGAGGTGGATGGCTGGTTGTCCAGAGCTGGACCTGCTCCACGGCTGTTGCTGGTGCTCCATTCTCTGCATGCAGGCGTGTTGGTGCAGAAAGGGAAACAGATTTTCAGTGATGCAAGGACCCCATCCCCCAGCCACTGCTAGCTGTGCATGCCCAACATACGTACCATGCAGTGATGGGCTTTCACCCTTCTGAAAACCTCCACCCAGCACACTCTCCAAAGTGCTGCGTGCATTGTGGCTGCCACCAACTCCTCCTGCACCATCTAGGCTGCACAAATGGCAGCCACCTTCTCTTTGATGCACCATTTGTCAGTGCCCACCTTCTTACAGCACCCTGTGAGACCACTGGTGGCTGCCCTGCTGGCTGACACATGCCACCACCTCCTCCCAGACCACAGCTCTGGCCTGTGGTGTGCCCGTGGCACCAGTCAGCAGTGACTCCTGTCAAGGTAGGTCTCGAACAGGACATCTGCCTCTGCCTTTGTAAAGTTGGGCCTGTGCTTGTGTGCAAGTTCACGCCTCACCTCATCAGGTTCTGACATAGTGCTACCTGTGGACATGGACATGTGTGTCAGTGTCAGCAGCAGCCTACTCCATCCACCCTGCTGTGCTGGCTGGGCTCAGCTGTACGCGCAGCTTACCTCAGATGGTTGCAATACTGGTCCATGGCCTGTTATGGTCCATGGTGCTTTTATATATGCTACGCATGAAAATGAGTATTGGCGCAATGGTAATGATATGCTAATTTCTCCAGTGCACTCGCATTGGCTGATGAGCTCATTTGCATGTGGTGGCTGAATATCTCATACCTGCTCCATGCCCAATGGAATTGCTCCGAGGCAAGTCACGGCGCAATGTCCGGACATGCGCGGTGTGCAGAACCACAGTGCACCTGTGTCAGGTGGTGTGCTTTCACCTATTGCGCACTGTGCACCCACTGTGCAATAGGGATCATGGCACATAGTGAGTCATGTCAGCTATTGCATCGGCACACAGTGTACTGGCTGACCCTTGACCTATAATATGACCTCCTGACCCTTGGTACTACCTCACCATGTGCCTGTCTGGCCACACCCATGTTGAGCATCTCAGGCATTGCGCGATTGGCGGACACAGCACATGTCTCCACGAGGTATCCCGTGCACGTTAGCACATATGCCCTTGCCATCATTTTGTCTCCACACATTGCTGTTGGTACAATGGTACAGCAGGGAGTTTGCTGGGCCCATAACTGGACCGATGTTGAGCTTGTCAATCTTTTGGCCTGTACGCAGCCACACGCACAAGGGCTGTTTGGCCAGGAGCCCCTGCAACAGCCACGGACCCGATGTCTGGCAGGCATTGCTGCCAGACTGGTGCAGAATACTGGGGTGGCAAGAACCAAGGATCAATGCCACCACCACTATGGTGACCTCATGTGGTGGGACCCGGGCTCCTGAGACAGCTGCAGGCATGCGTCTGGCGAGGGGCCGTGGCCACAGCCAGGTAAGTCAGCCCATGCTGCATATGTGCCCTAGTGCTGTACTGTGGTGATGGCTTGACTGCCTGGCATGCCCTGCAGAGGGATATGCTGTCATCATGCGATTGCAGTGTGGCATTGCCAGCCGCAGCCAGCAGTGCAATACAGCCTTGTGGGACATGTTGGGCAGGGGCACACACTGTGCACCGGGGTGGGGGTGGTGAGCACATGTTGTGGATGTTTTCTGATGTGTATGTGTCTTTGTTCCATTCCCAGGACCTGAGGACTGCCGCAAGCAAGAGAGGTAGGAGCACCAAGGCCAGCCCAGCAGGCTGCAGCAGGACACAGTGGTGGTGCAGTGGCAGAACAGGTGTCAGAGGGGCTGCAGACGGCAGCTAGGCACTATTTTGGTCCTGTGCACAGTACAGGAGTGGTCGGCAGGGGTAGGTACGGCCATGGCCACCTGTGCCACGGCAGCTGTGTGTGTCGCACTGCGCGCGTGGGTGCATGCCACTGTAGGGTGGCCATTGCATGCGTGTACCAGCTGTTGGTGGTGGTGGTGTGTGCCCAGCTGCCACTGGTGTTGCTGTGGTGCAGTCGGGTTGCCATTGGGCAGCTGTATCCACCTCTGTGCACCGTCATGGTGTGCTGGGTTGCTGGCAGCCATTGGTCCACTCCCCAGTGAGTGGCCAGGGCGCCACTCAGGGGTGTGTGTTCCCACTGCCCATTGCACACAGTAGGTGGGCATGGTACCTTGGGACCTTGCACTGATCACCTGTTCTGTCCCTTGTCATAGGTATCCAACAGAGGACGGGCTGCCAGTCTCACTGTAGGCAGCTGTGCCAGATTGTGCTGATCACATTCACCACCATGGAGACAGTCCAGCAGGTGCATGGCTCTTGCTGGCTGAACAGCGGTGAAGGAAGCACAGACAATGGCCGGGCATGCGCCTCTTAGTTCAACCCCAGCTTTTCCCTGTTTCCTCTGCTGTCCCTCCCTATTCATCTCCCATTCCACTCTACAGTCCCTGTTCCCTGTCCACTTCAATCGCTTTCCTACCTTTTTCCTCCCTTGCTGTCATATATAGTTCTCTTCAAAGATATATTTTGACTTACCTGCCTGTGTCGGGTGTCTGTTTTGCAGCTGGCGTGTGGAACCATGCTGCAGTGGTGTGATGTCTGTCTGTGTGGTGTGCATGTGTCAGTGTTGGGTTGTGCATCTGCAGTGCACTGCTGTGTGCTGTGGTGAGTCCCTAAGTGGTGGTGTCCTGCCCTTGGTCAGTGGCTGTGCCTTGGGGCCATGGGGTGGCTGGCAGGGGTGTGGCCTGTGTGTGCTTGGCAGCATGGTCCTGGATGTGGCTTTCTGGGGTCTGGGTGGTGGGGGCACAGCATGCGGCCGAGGAGGCTCCATTGGTGGCCCTCCATTGGCCATTGGTGCCACCTGTTGCCTGCTTTCTATGCCACTGTTGTGTTCCTGGGTGGGGGTGTTTGGGTGCCTGTGTGTGCCCTGCTGGTGTAGCCTCCTGTGGCCTGCCACTGTGCTTCCCTGGCACTGTCTCTGGGTCTATTCCTGTGCAGTGCCCCCTCTTTCTCTGCTGCTGTGCTCCCACCATTGCCTGGGGGTTCTCTTTGGTCGCCATGGCACATGTCTGGTTGTGGCATGGAGCATGTCTGGTTGCACCATGGTGCAAGTCTGGTTGTGCCATGGTGCATCTCTGCCATATTCAGCCATGTTGCACTGGTGCATTTCGGCATATGGAACCTCTGAATGTGGCACTTGTTGTGCCATGGCGCATCAGATATGCACTGCACCGGTATTGTGCTGGCTTTGGCATATTTCTGAATATCTGGCCTCAGTGTTTGACATTGGTTCTGATTAAAGATTTAAACTATGTGGTTTTGCTTATTGTATCTCTGTGACTATAGCATATATTGTTCAGTGTGTGCACCTCACTCTGTTTCTATGCAGGTTGTCTCACAGGTAGTAGCAACATAATTGCAAGGCTATTCACAGCACAGCTACACTTTTTTTGTTTTAGCAAAAGCAAACAAACAAATAACACTGCCTGATCTTGGCTGAACAGGCAAACTTCAGCTCAGAGTATCTCAGTTTTGCTCCCAGTGATTAAATATATAGCACTGCTCATTTATATTTATCTGTTTTTTCCATTCAATTAAAACTGCCTTGCCTTCTGCCAGCTACAGCCAGTATGTATCCCAGATATATATATATATATATATATATATATATATACATACACACATTTTAATACAGCATGCCCCTGCTCTGGGCCTTTGTCCTAACTGCATTGCTTAGTGCCCTTCAGCCTGTAGCCTGCCTGCCTATCACAAATGTCCCTATCTTCCACTCAACCTACCTCTTTAGTCCTTAAAAAGACTTTAATGCTTCTAAAAATTCACTCTTCAAAGAGCATTTTGTGACTGTCTTTCTCCTTTATCCTTTGTACAGTGCACACTAAATATCATGATTTACAGGGATCATCATGTGATCCTCTTGCTGGAAAGGGCAGGTGCTGCTGACCTGGCATCATGATTGGATAGATTCTGCTCTGCTCCCACATCCTGACATCCTTTTCTATCCACTTGATGCAATCAGCATCATGATGATGCGATTGGCATCACAGTCATCAATCACATAAGGTGAGAGGTGTGAGTGTCCTGAATGCTTCATCCAAGCTGAACCAGCAAAGTTCAGCTTTTGTTTCATTTAAACCAAGCCATGATAGTTCAGAGAGCTCATTTTTGCGGGTAAGGTTCAGCACACCACTAGGGTTGCCACCTGTCAGGTTTTTACCTGGTGATCAGGTTTTCAGGGTCACAATCAGGTAATCCGTTTTGCTTTCACGCTGGTCAGTGTTTTGAGCTATTTTAGGTGCTCACATACTTTTGAAACATATTTTGTCATCTCATTAATTGTTTCAGCTACATGTGCAGGTTACAAACAAGTTCTGTTGTCAATAAAGCCTTTTGTTTGTGAAAGCAGTCAACCTGGGAGATGTAAAGTATGGCCATTAACACCATTAGCACTTACTTAACCCAGTCTTTGCCATTGCATCTTGAAGTGGCATAGCAGCAAAGCTGCCCCACCTTTTCTAACAGCAACACAGCCAGTTGTCTTCCACTTTCATTTGCTGGTAAACATTTTCATCTCTAACAGAATTTAGGCATTTTAAATGTTTTAAATAATTTTTTCCTCAAGAAAACAGTATGGTCACTTCATTGGCTTTGAAATAGTAGTGTAGACATGAAAAGGAAATGGAGCCAGAAAAATATATAAAGTACACATTATAGGAAACAATTTCTTTATTATGTATTATTATAGTGTCAGTGCTCAGTGGCTCAGTAGGTAGCCTTCTCGCCTCTGAGGCGGGAGATCAGAGGACTGTGGGTTCAGTTCCCACATCTGGCACTTGGGTTAATATCCCAATACTGACACTGTAGTGCAGCATGAGGGGGTGCTGCACTCTGAGGTGCCGCCTTTCAGATGAGACATTAAACCGAGGTCCCATCTGCCTGGATTGGTGGTAGTTCAGGTGGATGTTAAAGATCCTATGGCATTTATCGAAAAGAGTATGGGAATTTCCCGGTGTCCTGGCTGAATTTCTCCCATTCACTAAAAATACCACCAACAGCTTAATCTGGTTCAATTTCAGTTGCTTACCATCTGTATCCCCCTCCCGTCGCCCCAGAAAAAGGGACTTCTAGGCCCAGTAGGCTTACCGGTCAACAAAATTCAATAAATAAATAAATACACCATATGCACTGTTGTATACTATTTACAGTATGTCCTTGTCTCCCCCAGATCATATCTGTAAATGAGATTGATTTTATCTCTGTATGTTTATCTGGTAAACCAATGTCAATAAATACATACACATAAGTAAATAAATAAATAACTAGGAAGAACTTGGGAAAGTGATTTTAACAGGTACAGTACAGTATCTTAACATTTGTGTTGAACTGCTGCTTTAAGTGTTGTCTTTTATTGATATAACAAATGGCTTTCTAGGAGGAGCAATGCATGAGGAGTCATGAAAAGGGAGGAGCTAGGGCGGGGCTTAGAATCCGGTTTTGCCTCATCCAAATATGGCAACCCTACACACACTAATTTAGTTGTCTTAAAGATCACATTACCCTTCCCTCAGCCTGAACAGACTGACACAGAAAACGATTTCTGAGAAAATAGTCCACAGCTGTGATTTATTGAATTGTATGTAATAAGAGTTACAGCAAGTCGGCGGACATATGTAGCAAGGTAGTCACAGCAAGTCATTTATCAATCAAATCATCATCATAATGTTCATCTCCTTTATCCATAACAGAGCCTATGAAATGGGTACAGACCTCTGGTACTATGACCTTCAGGGCATGGGGACAGAGGCCACCCTTGTCCTGGCCAGTATGAACATCTGCAGTCTGTTAAAAAATGTGATGCTCTCACTGCTTGGGTTGTAGTGCATGATCCCAACATCCAGTCAGTCATAGAAACATGGCTGTCACCGTCTACCCTGACTCAGCCATCATCCTACCAGGCTACTCACTTTTCAGACAGGACAGACTTAGGGTTACCACCTTCTAAGAGGCGCAAGTGGGACATTTCTTACTGAAACTGAGTTTTTACGCGGGACAATGTCATCTTGACCAATGCAACAGACATATGTTTCTCTAAATAATCAGAATTAAGACTAAGTGTTGCAGTTATTTAGTTGTTTCTTGTGTTTCTTTATTATTTTAAGGTATTTTTAGTTAAGGTATTATAGTTTCTTGCAACATTTAGAGGAAAATCAGAAAATATTTTTCTACTATAATGTCAGGACATTCGGTATTTTCTGTTTTCTGCAGGACACAGCTGCCCAAATCAGGACTGTCCTGCGAAACTAGGGACAGGTGGTAACCCTAGACAGACTATCTAGAAGAGAAGGTGTCTGTGCCATATACCTAAAGGAGTCATTGTTGGCCTATCTGCTTTCCTTCCTTTAGCCAGCTATGGATATTCAAATCCTAGCTGTTAAGGTTATGCTCAGTGCAGACAACAAGGTCCTCAACATTGGGTCAGTTTATATTCCCCAGACCTTGCTAAACAGGGCTTAAAACCCTAATGAACTGTGTCATGAGTCTAAAACAAGACACAGAAACCATCCTGTTAGGTGACTTTAATGTCAACTGGCTCTCATCAGGTGTCAGAAGGGATGAGTTAACAGGCCTGAACTTTACCCAGTTAATAACAACTCCAAGCAGGATAAACTATAAGACTGGGACTAGCACACTCCTGGACTGTGTCCTAATGAAGCATCCTACACATATCTCCCATTCTGAAGTATTGCCCGACATTATCAGTGATCACCCTCCTACCAAGTATTATTGGTCTAACAAATTTATCATGCCCCTGGCGAACAATCACAAGTAGAGTGCTCTTCCATGGCCACCTGCAGCCACTAAAGTCTCCTCCAACAAAAGACTGGTCTTTTGCACTAAACCACACCAGATATTGACTCTGCTCTATAGTACTTCATTGAATATTTCAATGAAGCCTGTGACATCCACGCCTTTTAGGACACATAGGATTGGGGCTTGATAATCCCTGGATCTCTTTTAGCCTTCTGGCTCAAATGAAAGATCGTGACCACCTCTGGCATAGGGCCAGGACCTCTGGTAGTCAACCTGACATACAGGCCTATAAGATGACCAGGAATGCATGTACTAAGGCTATCCATGAGCACAAATCGTGTTACTATAAGGACATCTTTGCCAAGACCTGGGCTGATGGGAAAATTCTGGTAAAACCTCTTGGAAATCACTTGGAAAGCATCCAAACAGGCTCCAACTATGTTAAATGTTGATGGGTCTATCACCCATGACCCGTGTTAATTGCCAACACATATAATTCATCCTTCACAGACCTCAGCCAAACTCTTCCCCAAATTTCTTTTACGACCCAGCACAGCTCTAGATCCACAAAATCAGAAGAGGCCTCTACCCACCCATGTTTCTACTTCAAAGCTATCTCAGAAAGCAAGACCAAGACCTACCTAATTAAAGTTCTAGGAGGAACTAAGACAAGCAGTGATTCTCAACCTAAAACTTCTTACCTAACTCTAGATGAAGTTCTATCCCCACTCACCAAGCTTCTCAATTGCTCCTCATACTTTCACAATTCCTCCAGATCTGAAATTTGCTCTGGTTACACCAGTTTTTAGAGTAGGGACAGATTACTACCTGGGAATTATAGGCCAATATCTATTCTTCCCCACTGTCCAAATCATTTGAAAGGATCGTTGTTGACCAGTTTGTGGAGTACCTGGAAAATACAACCTACAATGTGTCCAACAACATGGTTTAGGAAGGCACAGCACATCTACAGCCCTACTGGAATTCACAGTTTTCATTCACCATACTCTTGATCAGAGTCAACTTGTTGGTGCAACCTTTATTGACCTGTCTAAAACATTTGACACGGTCAATCACCATTTGCTGATACATCAACTTTCTGGGCTTGGTATATCTTCAGAAGCCCTAAAGTAATTCACCAGCTATCTAGCAAACCACACACAGCAGGTGAGAAAAGGGTCTTCCTTTCTGCTAAACTACCTGTCTGCTCTGGGGTTCCTCAAGGATTGATACTGGGATCTTCTTTTAGCACCTTCCTCAATAATCTTCCAGCACCCTGTTCTGAACCAATACTCCTCTACATGGATGATACAATCATTTTCTCAAAGACTGCTGACCTTACCCTCCTTCAGGCCCAATTCAGAAAAAATTTACTGAAGCTGAGTCCTGGTTCAACTCTCAAAAGTAGGTGATTAACTGCAAAAACTAAGGTCATGCTCTTCCATGGTATCCACAGCAAGCACAAAGCCAAACAATTGGTGATTAAAAACAGTGCAGATGTTATCCTTGATCAGACTCAATCTTTTAAATACCTAGGAGTTACTCTGGATGTACACTGTCTACTCCAACCATGTTGAGAATGTTGCCAAGATAGTTAACATTCGCCTTGGCCTTCTACACAAGCATAAACACTGCCTTACTACGAAGCCCTCAGATTGGTCATGCAAAGTTCAATTGTGTCTGTTATTGACTATGGCTTGGTCATTTAGATTCTGTCACAGACACAACCCTACGCTGTCTCACCACAGCTCTGAATAAGGCATGCCATCTACTAACTGGTGCAATGTATCGTACTCACCACTTGTGACCTTTACAAACAAGCAAACTGGCTTCAACTCCAGGCTTGCATTGAATATCAAGCCTGCCTTCTGGCTAAGAAGGCAGATCTTGGTCTCCTACCACCAAGTTCCTTCAGCTTTTCAGTACCTTCCGGGGCACTCAGAGCGCAAAAGTTCTGTGAGACAAACTTTTACTGTCCCTCGCTGTCGAATCTCACTCCAACAGCAATCCATTGCAGTTAGAGTTGCTAATTTATTTAATTCCCTTCCTCCTGAGATTACGCGATGACTGCAACCTTGGGACCATTTAAGTGGAAGCTGTATCAGTTCTAATTTCCAGAGCATCTTGTGACTGCTCTACCTAATTTCTGCTGACAGCTAAATGCACTGGGACCTCCCTCATTTACCATTTGCCCTAAGCCCTATGCTGCTGCTGCTTCTTCCCTCACAGCACTTCCTCCCTTATCCCTTTTCCATTCCTGCCCTCTTTTCATCCTACCTCATCCTTTCTTCCCTTACCCTCCACTCCCCTTCCCCTCTCTCCTCTGTTTCCTCACCTAGTTCTCTCCCTCTACCCCAGCCCTGTGGGTCTTTCCTGCTCAAGCTTTATTGTGGAATCTCCCTCCTTGCTCTTTTTTGCTCCTTCCTCCCCCAATTCACCCCTGTACTTTCTCTCCTTGTAAGCCTTTCACCCCTCTTCAGACAAGGCCACTGGCTGCACTTGACACAATAGTTATCTTGCCATATTGTTCTTTTGTTTATGTAATTACTTTCTTCATGTTGTACTACTTACTGAAACCATTGTAATTTGCTATTCTTATGACTTGATGTGGAACCTCTGTAAAAGAGCCTTGGCTCAAAGGTTTTCGATTTGTTAAATAAATAAATAAAATAAAAATAAATGGGTCTCAGCAGGGTGGCAATGGGCACCCCATCAGAAGGTGCTGTAAAACTGCAGACAATGTCCAAAGAGGCTATCCATTTGATTGGCTCTCAGTGGGGAACTCAGTCATCTGGGCCATCACCTTTTGTCAGCCTCAGGGTGATCTTCCTGCAAAGATGCATGAATTCCTGTTATCACCCTCTGGATGTGTTCCAACCAGAGGTAAGGAGCAAAGAAAGATTCTCTTTTGCTTGTCTATCTACCTGCTTACCATCAACTCTAGTGGGCGCCTACCTAGGTAGCTAACCTGACGGCTCAGGTGATAGTCAGGGCTGTGCCCTCAGACAATGCTCCACCTGTGGCAATTCTTTGCAGGCTCCTTAATATTATTTTTTGCACTCTTTATTGCAACAATTAACTTATATTTAAAATTGATTATAAAATTAGTCACAAGAATACTAGTCCTCCTTATCTGGGGTATAAATTATGAACAACTGCTGTATGCATGTTTTTAACACGTAACCCTAAGATACCTTTTACCCTTCGCTGTGCATTTTGCCTGTACTGATTAGTAATTAGTTTATTTATTTATTTATTACATGTTGGCAACTGGGTAGGCCCATTGAGATCAGATGTCCCTTTTTCAGGGGCGACCTGGGATTAATTGCTGATATATGTGGCAAAGTACATAACAAAATACAGGATACATAGAAACATAGAAACATAGAATTTGATGGCAGATAAGGACCACTTGGCCCACCAGTCTGCCCATTTCCCTACCTAATGGATAGGCTGCAGATCTAGTTAACCAGCAACCTACTTCTTTCTACCCCTACTCCTAGAATTGCCTTTTATGGCTGTCCCATGCATGCTTGAATTCAACCACTGTTTTTGACTCACAACCTCCTCTGGAAGGTCGTTCCATGCATCCCCAACCCTATCTGTGAAAAATACTTCCTTACATTACCTCTGAGCCACCACCCTCTATCTTCAAATTGTGCCCCTTGTTCTTGCACACCTTTTTTTGAAAGATGCTACCCTCTTGGACTTTGTTGATTCCCTTGAGGTGCTTGAAAGTTTCTATCATGTCCCCTCCCTCCTTTCCTCGAGGCTATACATGTTAAGCTCCTTTAGTTTCTCTTCATATGTCTTCCTGTGCAGACCCTGCACCATTTTAGTTGCCCTCCTCTGGACAGCTTCCATCTTGTCTATGTACTTGCAAGATTGGGTCTCCAGAACTGCACACAGTACTCCAGATGGGGTCTCACCAGCTGTCTGTACAGAGGGATAACAACTTCCTGTTTTCTACCGTGATGCCTCTCCCATGCATCCCAGTATCCCCCCAGCCCTCCTTACTGCCCTCTCACATTGCTTGCCCACCTTTAAGTCATCTGATATTACTACCCCAGGTCCCTTTCCATTTTGTTGTTGTTAGTATCTCACCCCATTATACACAGTGAGGAAATAAATATTAAATAAAGAGTATTTACACAGTTCTAAATAATGCAGTGAGAGTAGATTACAGTTGAGGGTTGAGCTATACTGTGATCAAGGCCATGGAATACATTGTCATGTGAAATAAAACATAGATCAATTCAGTATGGACAATCACCAATGACAGGTACATAAACAGCTTTCAAGTAGAAGTTTCTTTAGCCTTTTGAAGCAAGACAGAGTCAGCGTTTTTTTAGAACTGTAAGAACATTCCAATGAGAGTGGACCGAGAAGACAAAGGATCTCTTTCATAGTAGTGCAGATCCTAGGCTCCTCAAGTAGCTTACTATTAGATGAGTGATATGGACTTCTCAGGGGTTTAGGGACCAGGAGGCCAGCAAGACTGGGAGGAGTATGGACTGAGGTCAATTTAAACACCAAACATAAGAAGGGTACTCGAGCTCACAATGGAACGTGGGCCAGTTCAGAGAGGTAAGAACTTCACAATGATACTTCCATGGGGTGTGGAACCCAATTTAAAGCATCCAGTTTTGTTGCATTATGTCTCAAGTCTATTGGACTCAGATCTTCTAAGGGACTGAAAAACAGGGCACCATATAATAGGCTGGGGAGCAGGACGTTGATAGCTATGGCCATCCTTGAGTCCATAATAATACAGCCACTTAGTCTGTATAGTAGACCATGTTTCTGGTGGATGGAGCAGGTAACATGATCCACCCACAACATGAAAGTCAGTTCTTGGTTGATATGCACCCCAGGTACTTAATCTTGTCCACCGCTTAATCAGAGTTCCCAAGGAAGTTGTAAGAGAAAACAAGTGCTACCTATTATGTCCTCGATGTTTGGGTCCGCTTAGTCTTTTTCTCATTCAGGACCAGCATGTTCATTGTGATCCACTTTCAAGAGACCCAAAATCATTGGACAGTAAGCTACTGAGGGTCTTGACTTCAGAGGAGCTCCTTTATAGGACAGCATCATCTGCAGATGGTAAGAGGTGCCCATTACAATTGTCAGTGTCAGTGGCTCAGCAGGAAGCACACTCACCTCAGAGGCTGGGAGATCAGAAGGCTGTGGGTTTATCCCACACCAGGCACTTGGGTTAATATCCCATACTGACACTATAGTGCAGCATGAGGGAGGTGCTGCACACTTAAGGTACCGTCTTCGGATGAGCGTTAAACTGAGGTCCCATCTGCCTGTTCTGGTGGTAGATCAGATGGATGTTAAAGATCCCATGGCATGTCTCGAAAAGAGTAGGGAGGTTTCTCTGGTGTCCTGGCTGTATCCCTCCCCAGGTATTACTGAAAATAGGCAGAATCTGCCTAGTGCACTACCAGTCAATAAAACTAAATAAATAAAAATAAAATAAAAAAAAATTGTTACCCAGGTCATTGATGAATATGGAGAATAATAGTGGACCAAGTACAGATCATTCAGTTACATCATAGGTAATATGCAGACAACTTGATAAGAAACATTTCTATTTGACCTTTGTGGCCTATTTGTTAGATATGGTGTGAACCAGAACTGAGAGAGGGAATGAAGACCAAGGTGATTCATCTTGCTTAGGGTAGTGTATGATCATCTAGATCAAAGACCTTGGTCAGGTCAATAAAGATAGCTACATTTAGTGCCCTGTTATCAAGGGCATTGAGAATATCAGAAGTGATTTTAACCAGAGTATTTTCAGCACCATGGTTCTGTCTGAAGCGATGCTGTTTGTCAGGTAAGAGATGGTGTGGCTTTCAAAACAATGCGCAGCTGTGGACAGATCAGCACTTCTCAAGTATGGCTTTTGAATCAAAATTGTAGTGTAGCTTACCCTGCTAGCTTCTGCCAAAAACTCACAAGTCAGTTCAGTTCCATGCATAATTTGTTTACTGCAAACAGTAGAAGTGCAGGTTAAAAACATTCACATAGGTCCAGGTACCACATTCTTGCTATGCGGTCAGTAAACTCACAGTTTTTAAATTATAAAAAGTTTTGCTAGTAAACTGCATAAACCATTGACACACCTGGACAGGACAGCACACACAACTAACATATCAATGTCAGTAATGACGTCTTCCTCAGAGTGTTGAATACTGGTGAGTATCTCACCTATACAGACAGAATTTAAAGAGACAGTGCTCTTAACCTGAAAGAAAGTGTAGTGTTAAACAGTCCATAAAAGGTGCAAAAGTGCAGACTGCTATTTCTCAAATGACAGACACACATAGACAAGTCACATAAAATCTAAAACTGCAGAGCACTTGGATATAAAGCATTATTGCAGAAAACCATGGAGCATCACAAGAAGTTACATATAATAGAGCCCATTCATCAAAAGAAGTTGAAGAGTGGAGCAGCAATTGCCAAATGAGTCAAAGTCCATGCTCTAGCTCCTTGCTCATCTCTTTTTGTTAGAAATGTTTAATTGTTCGAATTGTTCCCTGATGTGCTGGTGTTTATTTACTCTCCATTATCTATATCATTAACTATACCAGAGAGTTTGGACAGATAAACCCATTGTAGCATTCTGTCTCTTAGTTCATTATTTCTAAGTGGTGCATGGTTTTGGCTACCATGGGTATGGAGTGAGCTTTCTTTTTACTCTGCCCTGCTCTGAAATCACCAAGGGTATTCTAACAAATTCAGTCAATAATGATGTTGTATAGTTAATCTGCATGACTCATACAAAGCTTTTTACTGTATAGTATATTATTTTCAAGTGGACACTGGAAAACTCTATGGTGTTAAGGAAAGCTCCTGATACAACAAGAAGTGTTGTGCTGTATCTCTGAGGAAATGATATTCATGAACGCTCCAACACTATTTGCCACATTGCTTGGTCCATCTAAAAGTTATTTTCTGCCATTTCTGCAATTTGAACAACTTAAGTTAGAACAGCTGTTAGACTTTGATCTGCTAGCAACTTTTATCTAGTCAAGAGAAAGAATTAAGGAAGAGGAAACACGAGAAGAAAGAAAAGAAGTATTTTACAGCTGCAACCATTGGGACTTAACTACAAAATTTAACTAAGACAAGTTAACCTGTAGCTAGAGGTCTGGCCATACTTATTAGCATTTTTTTACCTTTTACTTTTTATCTCACAAATTGTTATTTATCTCACCTTTGAATCTGGTTATTGTCAAGCACTTTAAGTGTAATAGTGTATATGCAGTCATGTCATAGGTACTGCCATAGGTACCTTTAAAGGATTTATAACTTGTTTTAAAAGATTCTTCAGGGTGTTTTATAAAAAGGAGAAATAGTAGTAAAAATAAGTTAAAGACAAAGATAAAGGTACTGTCCAAACTCTGGATAAGAAACATAGAAACATAAAATTTGATGGCAGATAAGGACCGCTTGGCCTACCCAGTCTGCCCATTTCCTACCTGATGGATAAGCTGCAGATTCTAGTCAAACAACAGCTTACTTTCTCCTACCCCTACTAGAATTGCCTTATGCCTGTCCCATGCATTCTTGAATTCTACTACTGTTCCTAACTCCATAACCTCATCAGAAGGCTGTTCCTTGCATCCACAATCTCTCTGTGAAAAAATACTAACATTACCTCTGAGCTGTCCCCTCTACCTTCAAATTGTGCCCCTTGTTCTTGCACATCTCTTCTTCTGAAAGATACTACCCTCTTGTACCTTGTTAATTCCTTTGAGATACTTGACATTTTTATCACATCCTCCTCTCCCTCCTTTCCTCAAGAGTATACATATTAAGCCGCTTTAGTCTCTCCTCATATGTCTTCTGGTGCAGACCTTGCACCATTTTGGTTGCCTCCTCTGAACAGCCTCCACTCTGTCTATGTCTTTGCAGAGTTGGGGTCTCAGAACTACACGCAGTACTCCAGATGGGGTCTCACTAACTGACTGTGAGAGGGATAACAACTTCCTGTTTTCTACTGTTGATGCCTCTCCCTATGCATCCCAGTATCCCCCAGCCCTCCTTACTGCCTTCTCACATTGCTTGCCCACCTTTAGGTCATCTGATATAATTACTCCTAGGTCTCTTTCGATTTTGATGTTGTTATTAACTCACCCCCATTGTGTACTCTTCCGCTGGGTTTTGTTTCCCAGATGCATTACCTTGCACTTCTTTGCATTGAATCTGAGCTGCCATACATCTGACCATTCCTCCAACCTTGCCAAGTCCCTTCTCATCCTTTCCACTTCATCTCTCTCAATCAACCTGTTGCAGATCTGTGTCATCTGCAAAGAGGCATACTTTCCTTCCAGTTCTCTGCAATGTCACTTATATACACAAAAAAGGACTGGGTTAGTACTGAACCCTGCAGTACCCTCTAGTAACCCTCCTTTCTTCACTGTGGACTCCATTTACTACTACCCTTTGTGTCCTGTTGTCTGGCCAATTTTTTATCAGGCTACCACCTTGGGATCCACTCCAAGGTTGGCAAACTTGTGTATTAATCTTTGTGTGGGACTGTATCAAATGCCTTGCTAAAAATCTAGGTGGGCCTTGTCCACAGCCCCTCCCTGGTCTACTACTTTGGTCACCCAGTCAAAGAAAATCTATTAGATTCGTCTGACAGGACCTTCCCATCGCAAATCCATGTTGTCTTGGGTCCTGTGACCCACTGGCCTCTAGGTATGCAACAATTTTTTCCTTCAGAAGTGATTCCATCATTTCCTACCACTGAGGTTAAACTAACAGGTCTGTAGTTTCCTGCTTCTGCCTTGCTCCCACTTTTGTGAAGTGGAATCACATTTGCCCTCCTCCAGTTCTCAGGTACTTCTCCATCCTCCCATGATTTGTTAAAGAGGTAGTCAGTAGTGTTACTAGTTCTACCCTTAGTTCTTTTAGTATTCTTGGGTGAATCCCATCAGGCCCCATTTCTTTGTCCACCCTCAGTTTCAAGAGTTCTTTCAAAACCCTTTCTTCTGTGAATGTACTGGTATCGACCCCCATTCAGAGTTTCTCCTTGTTTGGTTTAGGTACTTCCTTCTCTCATCCTTGTGAATACTGAGCAGAAATATTCATTTAGTATCCTACTTTTTCACTGTCACCCTCTGCCCACATTCCTCCCCTTATTAAGTCTCTGTGTCCTCCCTTGGTCTTTCTTCACTCCCTAATGTACCTATAAAGGTTTTATCCCCTTCTTAACAGAGTTGGCTATCTTTTCCTCAGTTTGTGCCTTTGCTATTCTGACTGCCTTCCTGCCTCCTTCTGCTTTAACTGATAAGTTCTCTGTCCTGCTCCTTCTGTGTTTCCTTATATTTCCTGAATGCTATCCTTTTCTCCTTAACCATCCCTACCACCTCTTTTGAGAACCATAGTGTTTTTTCCTTCGTTTTGTTTCCATTGATTTGCTTTACAAAGGCTTGCTGCCTCTAGTGATGGCTGTTTTGATTATTCCCATTGTTCCTCCACCCCTCCTTCTTGCCCATTTGCTAGTACTTTTCTGAGGCAGTCTCTCATTCTCCCAGAATCAGCCTTCCTAAAGTACAATACTCTTGTTTTGTATGGCTTGACTTTATGGTTGTGTTTATTGTGAACCACACTGTTTGGTGGTCACTTGTTCCCAGATAGCTACCCACTTCTAAATCTGAGATCCTTTCTCCTTCCCCATTTGAGAGTACCAGGTCTAAGATTGCTCCTCCTGAGTGGGTTCCAGCACTAGCTGTCTGAGGCATGCCCCTGTAGGGCATCAAGAATGACCCTGCTCTTGGCTGTGCCTGCAGCAAAGGTACTCCAGTTAACATCTGGTATATTCAGGTCCCCATCAACAATATCTCCCCTTTTCTGACATTTTAAGGAAGCCTTCTATCATTTCCTTGTCCATTTCCTCCCCTGAGATGGTGGTCTGTACACAACCCCCATGCAGATTGTGGTGCCATTTCCTGTCTCCATGGTGACCCATAGTGACTCATCAACTTCCTGTTTACTCTTTAGTTCTGTTGCTTTAATCCCTTCCCATATATAAAAGCTACTCTCCTCCTCTTTTACCCACCCTGTCCCTCCTGTAGACTGTGTATCCTGGTATGTTGATATCCCACTCATGGTTCTCTGTGTACCATGTTTCAATGACTGCCACAAT
Source organism: Neoceratodus forsteri (assembly GCA_016271365.2). Classification (NCBI taxonomy): domain Eukaryota; kingdom Metazoa; phylum Chordata; order Ceratodontiformes; family Ceratodontidae; genus Neoceratodus; species Neoceratodus forsteri. The sequence goes on from CM057451.1 coordinate 427,319,523, forward strand.
ATCCAGGCATCCCTCTCCATCAAGGTCACTAGTTAAGGAGCTTGTTGCACAGACTGTGGGCATTGGTACTAATCACCTTCCATTTATTTTTATGGCCTTACCCTTTTAGCCCCATCCTTGTCCTTAACACCTTTTCTGCATTTATCCTGTCCTGCTCCCTACTGACTTCTCTACCTTGGTGTTTACCTCTTAACTACTGTTTTGTGGGGGAGGCTGGGATTTCCCTGCTCCTTTTCAGTGCCTCCCCTTGGCTAGTTTAAATGCTTGCCAATGAAGTATTTAAACCTATCACCTAAGCTCCTGGTTCCCCTGGACATATGCAGACCATCGTGCCAGTATAAACCTGCATCCCCCAGGTGGTTCCCAGTCCCCAATGAAGCCAAAACCCAGAGCTTCACACCAATTTTTCAACCATTCATTGAATCCCATGGTGTGGAATACCCTAGCATCATCCTTGCCATAGACAGGCAGCACCTCCGAGAAGGTTACCTTACATGCTATTTGTCTAAGGCCCCTCCCAACTCCACAAACTCCTCTTGCACCACTCTGATCCCATTCACAGCCAGGTCATTGGTCCCTAGGTGGACAATGACATCCAGCTCCTCCCTCATGCAGCTTCTCCCGTGAGCCTGAGGATTTGATTCCTGTCCCTCAAGCCATGATGCCAGGCAGGCACTTTACCTCCCTATCCCTTCCTCCCTCACTTCTACTCCCCTAATGATTGAGTCACCCACCAGGAGTTGTTTCTTCCCCGTGGGGTGTCATGCCACCCTCTTGTGGGTCTCCTTTGTGGAGGTTCCCAGCATCCTCCTTGGTCTCTACTGCAGGTGCCTCCATAGAGGAACCACTCTTTGCCAGAACAGCATATGTTGTGGAGAGGTACACCTGGAGGGATGCACCCTGTTCCACCACATTCTCCTCCCTGAGCCCACCTTGGTCCAACCACTCCTCTTTCTTGGCAACTTCTGAGGTAGCAGTGGTGTCCCTGGTTGTCCTTGGGTGGTGGAAGAGGTTCATGATTCCTAGCCAGGTCAGCCTGGAGATGGGCAACCTCTTCCTCAGACCAGAGCGGGTGTCTGTGAAACAGGGCAGCATTGCAGCCTCCAGAATGTCTCCCAGAACACTGCTGCACCACAGCCATTGCACTGCACCACTCCTATCTTGACTTATATTGTGTATTCTCTCCTGTTGCTTTGTATGCTTACTGTCTCCTCCCTCTATGTATTTTACACTTACTTTCCTATGCCTATGTACCTTACAACTCTTACCCTTCCTGTTCTGGGACAGGAAATTCCTGTAGTCTTCAGTATGTCTCCTTCTTCCATGCTTGGATTCAGACCTCCAGCAGCAGGGGGATAAATAGTTTTTTTTTTTTTAGCTTCCTTCAAGGTTGCTAAAACTAATGTGTCTCAGTGATCCTTCCTTCCTACTGCCAAACAGGAAGTTCTTGTTGTCAGTCAAATTCAGTGGCTATAAAACTAGAACTGGCTTTCGGTGGGAGGTGGAGGGGTGGGAAGGAGGGCAATTAGTAAAAAATATGTAGTTTTAGACTGCTGTCTTGCTCTGAAACCAAAGTTTCATCTGTCAGAAATAAAGAGAGAATAAAGGTAACATAACTTAATACTTATTGCTACCTGTTGAACATTGGAATTTGAGAAAAGTAAAAAAACATATGGGAGAAATCACAGGACCCAGTTTCAATCTAATATAATCTCTCACCTTTGGTTAAAGTAACTGGCTCAATTAATCCATTATAATGGGAATTAAGGATTTGGAAGAACCATCTGACATTACTAGCGATCAGCAGTTTAAGAATCAGGATCAAACCAGGGATGCTGCCTTATGGATATAGTAGCCCAAGTAAAGGTTAAATGAGATGCTACAACAATTATACAGTCAAAGCTAAATTTAGAAGCTCCAGAATATACACCTAAAGCTTCTGAACAGGTGATAGATTTACTTGATAATGATATTATAGTTAACAATCATAACAATGATTCTGAAAAACAGCGTTAGAAAGGGATAGATCACAAAAGACTCTAACAGAGAGTTTGATGTTTTCATTACTCCATAAGAAAAGAAGTATAATTGGATACTCCAACTAATTACCTGCCAGATATCTCACATGTTTTGACCTATTATGACTTACAGGTAGAAGATTTAGAAAAAGGCACAAATAATCAGAAATTAATAGAAATCAACAACAGCTTGAAGGATGCTAAAATAGAAGTGCAAAATGAAACCAGTACATGAGAGAAATGTTGTCCTTACTGTCCAGATTGGTAGAAAATAGTTCATCTAATGGAAAATGCAGCAGGATGTTGAAGTTGAAGGATACCAAAATTTGATAAAACTAGTTAATTTACAGGCCTCTGGTATAAATACTGAGTTGCCCATGAAGTGAGGAAAAGGAAAAACATGGTTGTAAAACTTACCAGTAATAGAAGTAACAACTAAGAAAATAGCTGAGAAAGAAGTATATTAGATTGAAGAGCTGGTTAAGGATTTAAATAAAAGAAACAGGATTTGCTAGTAGGTAAAAAGCAGAGTAAGTCAAATCACACTGTTAACAAAGAAAATGAGCAGAATGAAGTCAATCAGTGTAGCACTGTAAGTGATAACATACAGAAAGTTAAAGGGAATACAATCAATAATAAGAAACAAGCGCGAGGATAGCAGAGATACCTCAAAACATCCTATTGACCTAAGTTATGATGACTTGAAGGAATTAAATATAGAAAGTAGAAGAACTTCATAAACAATTTATTTAAAGGGATTCCAAAGATCAAGAAAGAAAATAATTTCATGGGCAAACTTTTACTTTATAATGTTATAAAGGCAGTCATGGGGAAGAAGTTTGCTTCATCAGATACAGTGTCAGCTTATAGATATAGAGCAACAGCCAATAAAGGTTGATCTGCATAGTTCAGAACACCTATAAAAAAAGAAGTGACATATTAAGTAATAAATCTAGTCTTCCTGGCATGGGAGTATCCTTGATAGCACAATTAGATCTCAGAAAGTGTTAAAGAGCATGTAAAGGAAGAAAAACAAAAGGCAAAATGGAGAAAAGGTTGAATGGGAAATAACATAGGATTACTGAATTTTAAAACCAGTAGAACAAATACACAAGTTGGAGGAGATGAGGAAGTGACATTGGTAATAAGAGGAAGAAAAGGACAGAGAATAAACAATACAAATGTTCCTGAGGATAGTCATGTTTTATACAGTAATAGTACAAGTAATTCAACAAATGAATTCATACAAATTTCTGAAACTGACTCTAGCTCATTGTCAGAACAGTGACGTGTGGAGGAAAACTCATGAAAATGTTCAACACTCAAGTTATTGAGTTGGAATATAGCAGGAGTAAAACTGAAATTGGCAGACAAAAATTGGGTCAATATGATTCAAACATACTGTATGACATATTTACCTTTCAAAACATTTGGGATATGGAAAGAAATAATCAATTATATGCAGGTTTTGAAACTTGGAGTATTCCAGCTATGAAGGAAAAAGGATATAGAAACATAGACTTTGATGGCAGATAAGGACCACTTAGCCCACCCAGTCTGCCCATTTCCTACCTACTGGATAAGCTGCAGATTCTAGTTAACCAACAGCCTACTTCCTGCCATCCCCACTACAATTGCTTATGTCTGTCCCATGCATGTTTGAATTCCCCACTGTTTTAGACCCAAAACATCCCCAGGAAGGCAGTTCTATACATCCACCACTCTCTGTGAAAAATAAATTCCTCACATTACCCCTGAGCTGTCCCCCATTATCTTTATATTGTGCCCCTTGTTCTTACACATCTCTTTTTCTGAAAGATGCTACCCTCCTGACTTTGTTGATTCCCTTCAGGTACTTGAATGTTTCTATCATGTCCACCCTGTCCCTCCTTTCATCAAGGGTATACATATTAAGCTCTCAGTCTCTCTTCATATGGTTTCTGGTGCAGACCCTGCACCATTTTAGTTGTCCTCCTCTGGACTGCTTCCATCCTGTCTATGTCCTTGAGTAGATGAGGTCACCAAAACTGCACACAGTACTCCGATGGGGTCTCACCAACTGTCTGTACAGAGGATAACCACTTCCTTTTTCTATTTATGATGCCCCTTCCTATGCATCCCAGTATCCCCTGGCTCTCCTTACTGACTTCTCACATTGTTTACCAACCTTTAGATCATCTGATATGACTACCCCAGGTCCCTTTCCATTTTGTTGTTGTTAATACCTCCACTGCTATTGTGTACTCTTCTCCTGGGTTTTGTTTCCCAGGTGCATTACTTGCACTTCTTTGCACTGAATCTAAATTGCCATATGTCTGACCATTCCTCCAACCTTGCCAAGTCCCTTCTCATCCTTTATACCCCACTTATGTATCAACTCTGTTACAGATCTTTGTGTCATCTGCAAAGAGGCCTGCCTTTCCCTCCAGACCCTCTGCAATGTCACCAATAAAGATGTTAAAGATGACTGGACCCAGTACTGAGCCTTGAGTTACTCCACTAGCAACCCTTTTCTTCAGAATGTGTTCCACTCACTATTACCTTCTGTGTCCTGTTTTGCAGCCAGTTTGCTACCCAGGCTAAAACCCTGGGACCCACCCAGGCTAGCTAACTTGATTATTAATCTTTGTGCGGGACTGTGTCAAATGCCTTACTAAAGTCTAGGGTAGGCCATATCCACAGCCCCTCCCTGGTCTATTACTTTGGTCACCCAGTCAAATAAATCTATTAGATTCATCTGACATGACCTTCCTGCTGTAAATCCATGCTGCTTTGGGTCCTGTGCCCGCTGACCTCTAGGTACTCAACAGTTCTTTCTTTCAGAAGTGATTCCATCATTTTCCCTACCACTGAGGTCAAACTTACAGGTCTGTAGTTTCCTGGTTCTGCCTTGCTCCCACTTTTGTGAAGGGAATACATCTGCCCTCCTCCAGTCCTCAGGTACCACGCCATCCTCCCACGATTTGTTAAAAGTGTGGTCAGTGGTGTCACTAGGTCCTCATTTAGTTCTTTTTAGGATTCTGGGTGACTCCCATCAGGCCCCATTGCTTTCTCCACCTTCAGTTTTAGGAGTTCTTTCAGGACTCTTTCTTCTGTAAATGGACTGGTGTCAACCCCACCACCCGAGTGCTTCTTTTGTCTGGCTTAGGTAACTCCTCCTTATCTTCTTTTGTGAATACTGAGCAAAAGTATTCATTCAGTATCTCTGCCTTTTCACTGTCTCCTCTGCCCTCCTCCACTCTCCCTTATTAATCTTCACTATTCCTCCCTTAACCTTTCTATGCTCCCTAATATACCTATAAAAGATTTTATCCCCTCTTAACTGAATTGGCTATTTTTTCCTTCATTTGGGCTTTGCTATTCTGACTGCCTTCCCACTTCTTTCTGCTTTAATTGATACAGTTCCCTGTCGTGCTCCTTCTGTGATTCCTTATACTTTTGAATGCAGCCTTTTCTCCTTAACCTTCCTGCCACCTCTTTTCAGAACCATAGTGTTTTTTACTCCGCTTGTTTTCTTTATTTGTTTCACACAAAGGCTTGTTGCCTTTATGATGGCAGTTATGATTTTCTCCATTGTTATTCCACCCGCCTTTTTGGCCATTTGCTAGTGTATTCCTCAGGTATTCACCATTTTGCCAAAGTCAGCCCTTCTAAAGTCCAGTATGCCTGTTTTGTATGGCTCATCTCCATGGTTGTGCTTATTGTGACGTACACTGTGCAGTGGTTGCTTGTTCCCAGATGTCTACTGACTTCTAAATTTGTGATCTCTCTCCATTTGAGAGTACCAGGTCTAGTATTGCTCCCTCCCAGTGGGTTCCAACACTAGCTGTCTAAGGCCTGCCCTACAAGGCATCAAGAATGACCCTGCTCTTGGATGTGGCTGCAGTACATGTCATCCAGTTAACATCTGGCATATTCAAGTCCCCAGCAACAGTATCTCCCCTTTTTCAGCCATTTTGAGAATGTCTTCTATCATTTTCTTGTCCATTTCCTCCTTGAAATGGAGGTCTATATCAACCCTGTGCAGATTGTGATGCCATTTCCTGTCTCCAAGGTGACCAAGAGTGCCTCTTGTCCTCCCTTTACTTTTTAGTTCCGTAGCTTTGATTCATTCCTTATGTATAGAGCTACTCCACCTCCTCTTCCCCCGTCCCTTCTGTAGACTGTGTACCTCAGTATGTTGACATCCCAGTCATGGTTCTCCGTGTACCATATTTCTGTGATTCAAAATATCCATTCGTTCATCTTCCATCAAGGCTACTAGCTCAGGAAGCTTGTTTCCCAGACAGCGGGCATTGGTACTCATTGCCCTACATTTAATGTTGACTTTAACCTTTTTCCCCATGCCTGCTCTTTTGCCCTTGTCTATTTTCCATTTACCCCTGTCCTGCCCTCTGTTGAGCACTGTACCTCAGTGTTTACCTTGCTACCTGGCATGTTTTGTGGGGAGGCTTGACATTTCCTGCCTCTTATTAGCACCGCCCCATGGCTAGTTTAAAAGCTTGCCAAGGAAGCATTTAAACCTGTCACTTAGGATCTTGGTCTCCTTCGTGGACAGATGCAGACCATCATGCCAGTATAGACCTTCATCTCTCCAGGTGTACCCCAGTCCCCAATGAAGCCAAAGCCCTGTGCTCTGCACCAGTTTGCAACCATTCATTAAACTGCATGGTGTGTAGTACCTAGCCTCACACCCTGACATGGACTAGCAGCACCTCTGAGAAGGTAACCAAGCTTGCTACCTGTCTGAGGCCCTCCCCAACTCCACAATTTCATCCTGCACTGCCCTGATCCCATGCCTAGCTAGGTCATTTGTCCCAGGTGGACAATGATATCTAGTTCCCTCCTGTGATGCTGCTTCTGCAATCCTGAGGATTTGCTTCTTGTCCTCCAAGCCATGGCACCAGACAGGCACCTTACTTCCTCTCTCCTCTCCTTCCCAGGTCTACCCTCTACCAATTGAGTCCCCTATCAGAAGCTGTTTCCTTCCCTGTGGTGTCCCTTGCCACCCTTCTGTGGGTCTCTCTTGTGGATGTCCTCAGCATTCTTCTTGGTCTCCACTGAGGGTGCCATCATAGAGGAACCTTGCTCTGCCAGACTGGCATATGGTTTGTGTAGAGGTACAACTAGGGGCTTCACCTCTGTTCCACCACCACACCCTCCCAGAACCCATTGTGATCCAACTGCTCTTCATGCTTGGCAGCCTCTGAGGCAGTGGTTGTGGCAGTGATGCTCTTTGGGTGGGGAGGCCTCCTAGTCCTTGCCAGTTCAGCCTGGAGGTGGGCAGCCTCCACCCTCAGAGCTGACAGTTGCCTGCAAATAGGACAGCAATGCAGCTTCCAGAATGTCTCCGGAAAACTGCTGCCCCACAGCCATGGAAAAGCAAAGGAGGTTTAAGCATATCTATCAACTAAAGATTAAATGCAACTTGTCTGTGGGTTAGTAACTACAATATTTATTATATCGGGGTTATTTTAAACTAGAACAGCAATTGTTTTGAATATGTAATTGTATATCCCACCCCAAGAACAAAATAATATCTTTTAGATATTTTATATGTTAATGGTTGAAATTGAATCACTAAAATCCAGATTCTGTGGTTTAACAGTTTTGAGTGTGTTCACTTTATATCCAGAGTCTGAGGAGGAATTTAAATAAAACATATGATATGAACATAGATGATGTAATGGATATCAGTATCAGATGCTCAAAAGACAACATTTTTAATAATAAAGGTAAAAGTCTTTTACAATTAGCTGCTAAACTTGATCTAAGGTTATTAAATGGAAGATGTAAATGAGATAGAAGTGGTGAGTTTACATTTCCCACAAAAGTAGGAGGAAGCACCTTAGATCTTTGCATGATATATATTATCTCTAAAAAGTTAGATGGTTTGAGGTTCTAAAATTATGGGACAGTGATCACTTTCCATTTGAATGTGTTCAGATATTGATATCCAAAGTTCCCCTATAGAGAATCTACATGCATATGATGCTGAAAACTATATGTATTGTATATGCAAAGAAAATCAAATGGAGCAGTATACTGCTGAAGTGATAGATAAAATAATATCATAATTATACTGCTCAGTTGAAATTACATTCTAGACCCATGTAAGAGAACAAATGACTCATTAGCTGATACAAGACTAAACAAGCATTTGTCAATGCCGAGCGTTAAATGCAGGTATTTGCAGTGGTATTTGGCACTTGGACATGGCTTAAAAATCAGTGACAAAGAAGTACAAGCATTTGTCAATGCCGAATGTTGCTTGCTTCTATGTGCTGTTTATGTATTTGGAAGTCATTGGAGTGCAAATATTGAAAATTAGAAGTGCAATGGCGTGAACTGCGCAGCATGGCTAAATAAAACAGTCATTTTAGGAATTTTTTCACCAAATTTTCAACATAGCCATTTTAAGACCTCTGCTCATGAACAGTGTCACTGTGATTTTCTTAATGTGTCCCATACATTGAGTTCTGCACATCGACCGCGCCATTGTGCTGCTATGGGTGGAAACACGCTTTGGGCAGGATGTGAAAAATGACAGCTGTACTGCTCATAAGAAGGTGTGGTAAAATGGCAATGTTGAAAAATCTGGGTGAAAATATTGAAAATTCACGAACCCACGAGCGTGTGTAGGAACTGCACAACGACGTCAGAAACAGTCATTTTAGGAATTTTTCACCAAATTTCAACATAGCCATTTTAAGATCTCTGCTCATGAACAGTGACACTGTGATTTTCTTAATGTGTCCCATACATTGAGTTTGCACAGCCCACTGCGCCATTGTGCGCTACATGGGTGAAAAACATTTTGGGCAAGATGTAAAAAATGACAGCTGCACTGCTCATAAGGAGGTGTGGTAAAATGGCAATGTTGAAAATCTGGAGTGAAAATATTGAAAATTCGCAAACTACGAGCATGCATAGGAACTGCGCAATGCACACTCGTAAAACAGTCATTTTAGAATTTTTCACCAAATTTTCAACACAGCCATTTTAAGACCTCTGCTCATGAACAGTGTCACTGTGATTTTCTTAATGTGTCCCATACATTGAGGTTTGCACACCGACTGCGCCATTGTGCGCTACATGGCGGAAACACATTTTGGGCTGGATGTGAAAACGACAGCTGTACTGCTCATGAGGAGGTGTGATAAGATGGCAATGTTGAAAATTAGAGAGAAAATATTGAAAATTTTCAAACTTATGGCGTGCGTGGGAACTGCATGATGCCTCATAAAACAGTCATTTTAGGAATTTTTCACAAATTTTCCATCATAGTCATTTTAAAGACCTCTGCTCATGAACAGTGTCACTGTGATTTTCTGAATATGTCCCATACATTGAGTTCGCACACCGACTGCGCCATTGTGCGCTTACATGGAAGCTGCACGTTTTGAGTGAGATGTGAAAAATGACAGCTGTACTACTCCATAAGAAGGTGTGGTAAAATGGCAATGTTGAAAATCTGGAGTGAAAATATTGAAAATTCGTGAACTTACGAGCCTGCATAGGAACTGCTCAAGCATGCCGTAAAACAGTCATTTTTAGGAATTTTTCCCACCAAATTTTCAAAATAGGCTTTTGAGAGCCCACCTTATGAACACTGGCACTCATTTCATTAATCAGGCCCAAAAGGTGATTTCGTGCAGTGACTGTGAAATCACCCTTCGGCCCGAAAACGCCATGACAGTGACAGAATTCATGAGAGGGTCCCAAAAAATCCATGTTGAAAATTTGGTGCAGAAATCTCAAAATGCCTGAGATATGCAACAAAGTTGAAAAACCCATCTAGCCCATTATACAGCTTACGGCATTTCCTCAGTTGCGGTCGGCTTTGAAGAGCGAGGCGTGTTCCCGGTCAGTGATGACCGTTGCTCTGAGCTCTGGAGGTAAGTATGGCATGAGGGGTGTGGGGAGGCAGGGTGCACAGTGGGTGGGTGCGAGTTGTGGGGGAGGCCAGGGAGAAGTGCTGTGGGACCATTTTTAATTTACAGGTTTAAAAAAAAGATGACGTGGATGTTTGCCACACTGGGGTGGGCTCCCAGCGTGGTGGAAGGATGGCTGGGGGGCCATGGAGATGACGGGGATTGGGTACCCCGTCGGCAGGCTATCTGGACATTTGCTACACTGGGGTGGGCCCCAGCGAAACAAAGATTTTGTATGCGTGATGCGCTGTTGCACACAGCGGGTGAAGGTTTTCTTTGAAGAGAAGACCACCGCTGTCATACACAGCACCGCATCGATTGGTGCAGGACGTCACACCTGCTCAATGGAGCAGGGATTGCACAGGAGGGCACACCTCCAAAGTGTCCCATTCTCCCAAGGCGTTCCTGCGCATGCTGGCGCAAGTGAACGAAAAATGATGATGATGTTAGTGAACATATTGCCCATAGATTGGAGGAGAGCAGCAGGAAGAAAGGCATATGTAACACTGGGAAAATTAATCCCTGGTTTGATAAAGAGTGCTCTGGGCTTAAATTTTTATAAATAAGGTAGGCCACAATTCAGTTAAATCTACTGACCCAACACTCTTCAATCTATCAATCAATCAATCAATTAATCAATCAATCTTTATTTAACCAGGTGAGCATTATTGAGAAGAACTCATTTACAAGATGAGCCTGGTATTCACAAATATAAGTACAGGCAACAGTATATCGATGTTACAACAATTGGGAGTCCAACAACACAGTAATTCAAAAAAGAAATAAAAAAAAAGAAAGTAAATAAACAATAGGTACAGGGCAGGGATATATACAGTGTTACAATAAATTAGTGTTCATACCATGCAGTAATGCTAGTGTAAACAAGGAGAAAGTGCACATATCCAAGATGAAAGTAGCATACATATTATGGTATGAAAACCTATGTACATTAACTGTGACAGGAACCTATGCAGCAAGAAAGGGTAAGAAGAAGGGGTAGAAAGAGGAAGGTCAAAGCCAGAGGAGGAGGAAGAGTGATATGTTTGGGAGGGTATTACATAGTTTAGAGAATAGATTAGGTAAGTTATGATGTGAAAAGGGCAGGGCAAGGAAAAGAAATAAAGGAAAAAGCTTAGAATAGAGAGTAGGATAGGTGCAGTAAGAGTGCAATTAACGGAAGCAAGTACAGGTTTCTGAAAAGAATGTTGGTAAAGGGATATGAAGAAGTTCAGTTTCACAGGGATTGACAACTTTAGAGTTTTCTGTATTGTGTTCCAAATGACAGGAAGAGCATGACTTATTGCAGATTTACCATATCTGGTTCTCACCTTAGGGATGAATAGTGAGATGTAAGAGAGGCTTCTCAAGGTGTAGTTTCCAACCCTACAGGTGGGCAGGCAACTCACAATATAACGTGGGAGCATATTAATGATTGCTCTGTAGGTCCAGAGCACTGCATTCTTTTGTCATCTGAATGTTAGTGGGCTCCACCCTACCTTGGCATAGAGCTCACAGTGGTGTGTGGCATAAGGGAGACCAGTTATGAATTGAATAGCTCAGTGGCAGAGTATATCCAAGTTAGAGAGGGAGAGCTTTGGGTCTTGGCTATACAGGAAATTGGCATAATCTAAAGAGGCAAGAATGTAGTCTGGAACAACCTAGCTTTAGCTTCTGGTGTAAGTAGTTTTCTAATATGGAAGAAGAGACCAAGACACTGTTTCAGTTGGAGTTCATCGATATGATGGACAAAGGACAATTTGTGGTTTATCCAAATCCAAGATACTTAAATTTCTCAATGAACTCCAGCAGCTCACCCAGTAATCTGTATATGAAGGAGCAGAACCAGGGAGACAGTGTTTAGTTGTAAAGGTAGATGGAGCAAGTATTGGTCTTTTTGCATTTAGGAGGAGCTTTAATTGAAGTAGATTTTTCTGTAAATGATCAAAGTCTCATTATAGATCACTGCAGGCAAGATCCAGAGTAGGTCTGGCAATGTACAAGACAGTATTACCCACAAACAGGTGGAAGTTTGTTGTGGAGATATCAGTATTAATCCAGTTAATATAGACAACAAATTGAAGCGGGCCTAAAATGGACCCTTGAGGGACACCACTTAACATTTTTGGGGGAGAGAGACCCTCAACCTTAACCAGCTGTTGATGCACAGTAAGGTAGTTAGTAAACCAGTTCAAGGCTGGTTGGTCTGCTCCAATATTACTTAGAACACACAGGAATAAGCCATGGTCCACAGTATCAAAAGCTTTGTTTAGGTCAAGAAACAAACACACACATAATTTGTTGTGTCCAATGCAGTCTGTAATCATTAGTGACCTTAGCCAATGCAGATACAGTGCTGTGGCAAGGTCTAAAGCCTAGCTGAACAGGATTCAACAGGTTGTAGGTCTCCAGATAGGACCTGAGTTGCTCATTGACCACCTTTTCTAATAATTTGGATAGGATGGGCAACAGTGATATCAGTCGGTAGTTATTTAGGTCACTGGGGTCCCCGGTTTAAATAGGGAAACTACATGAGCTATCTTCCAGACTGGGGAGTGCTCCTGTGCAAGGGACATATTAAAGAGGTGAGTAATAAGGGTGACATAATGTACTATCCCAGCTTTAGGTAATAAGGTTCAGTATTATCGGTGCCTGCTGACTTTCTAGTGTCAAGGCTCAATAATAGATCCTCCACTTGTTTTAAGGTAACTGGAGGAAGGAGAATACTCCTTCATGAGAGGGGATGGTTGATGCATGTCACACCAGGTCATGGCTGCTCAGCTGTGAGTGAAGTTTAGATGCTGGAGAAGTGTCAAATGCCAGGCCAGCTGTCACAAAGTGGTTATTGATAAGCTCAAGGATCTCATTTTTGTCCGTGGTGGAAATACCATCAGATGTGATTTTCTGGGACAATGAGCTGACTGGGTGAAATCCTTCAATGTCCCTGAGTGTTTTCCAAAATTTGGTTGAGCAATTAGATGCAGATTCAAGTTCAGCATGGAAATAATTATCTTCTCAGTCCTGATTAGCTTGGTGCACATTTTCTGCAGCTCTAAATGCTGCCCAGTCCACTGATTGCTTAGATTTTCTTGCCCTTTTCCATAGGTAATCCCTGTTTAGCAATGCAGTTTTTAGGCTAGCCATGAACCATGGACAGGACTTCTCTTTGGTGCATACTTTGCACAGAGGGGCATGTCTGTTTATAGCATCAATGACTCTGGAGCGGAAAACTCATATCCTTTGGATACCATGCTAGCCAGATAGAAATTTTGCCAGTTAGAGTGCTGGAGTTCAGAAAGGAAGGCATAAGGATCAAAGTTCCACATTTCTTTTAAAGACGAACCTAGACATAGAGATCACTTTCGGGCAGACCTCACACAAGCAATGGCGCAGTGATTGCTAAGGTCATTAAAAGTGTACCAGAATGAGAAATAATGTGAGTTTTTTCACTAAGATTAGATCCAAAAGTGTACTGTTCTGAGGATTTTGCTGGTTTGGCCGGTAGGTTCCTGAATAAGCTGGATAAGCTTAAACATATCACAGACATCCTTCAGAGGCTTAAGTTCACTTAAGATGTTAAAAAGACTATACAAAAATATTATCCATAAAACAAATCAATATAAAAAAACCTCTGAAGTGCCTTGTAAGGAGGAATTCAGGCCAAGGATACACACACGCTTTTGGTCATTAGTAGCTTTTGTGACTGCTGAAAACAATAGGCAATATAATAAAACAGCTGTCATTCCTGCTAATAAATGGATATCCCACTTAAATATAATATATAATGTCACATGTAAAGGTAGAGGCAGTTCTTTGATAGTTGACAAAATTAATATGAATTTGGTACCACAGTGAGATAGAATTTCTCAGGAAGAAGTTATTGGAGCAATGAAGGTCCAAAACCATAATAAAGCAGCAGGCATTGATGCACTACCTGCTGAATTATATCAAGGCAATATTGATTTTTGGGCTGGCCTTTAGCAAATATTTTTACAATGATCAATCACCATCTTAAAGTTCCAGGTAGCTAGCATTGTGGAATAATTATCCCCTTTTTCCATTTTTCCTTCTCTCAATTTTGATCTTTTAAAAGGGACAGAAAAATTATTCCAGGTGTTACAGGCCAATCACTCTTCTCCCCATTGTCCAGAAAATCTATTCCAGAATAATTTTATCAAGACTGGAAAATTGGGTTGATGACAATAAATTGATTTCCTGTTTTCAACGTGGCTTTAGGAGATCTTATAGCACTAAATTGTATGCTGGATACATATGTTAACACAAAAAGTGAAGTTTATATGTGTGCCTTATTGGGCTCTACCACGCGGTGCAACATCTCTAATATCAACCGGCATTACAGTGACAGGAAACATGTCAACTGCAAATCACGGTCAGCATGATTCCTTGCAGACTCCCAGTCCTGCTTTTCTATCAGGGGCTTTGCCCCAACATCCCATGTGGGGCTTCATTCCCCACACCCTAACTAAAAGTTTGTTAACTCAGTCAGAGTTAACTCGGCATGGGTGCAGGACTGGAGGCAGCATGCCCTGTCTCAGGCACACCATCACAGTGACCTGTAGGTAAGTGTGAATTTTGCCAACAGCAGTATAGATCGCTGTGTTGATGTCACTGTATGGGGGCATAGTGCTTTATTGATATTAAAGCTGTCTTAGACTCCATTAATAGAAATAGTCAATGGAAATATTAGAAAGAAGGGGCATTGACCTTTGATTACTAGCAATATTGTGTATGTTGCACATTAATACAGAGGCCAGAATTAAGCTATACAAGGACAGGTTATTATCAGACCCAATATGTATTACAGGAGTAAACAGCCCTGTGTTAGCACCTTACATATTTGTATATAGAGACCTTAATCAATAAAGTATTAAATATAGATACATTTCCACCATTGATTCATGGTACTAAAATATAAATTTTGATCTATGCAGATGATGCAGGTATACTGTCACAGACTCTCTGGGCCTTAAATGATGGAGTAATGCTATAATTCAACAGCTTAATCAATTCAAACTGGAAATGAATGTTAATAAGATAAAGATAATGGTATTCAGTAAAAAATATTAAGAAACATAAATGGTGTGTGAAGGGTCTGAAATAGATATGGTGGACGGACACAAATATTTAGGTGTCTGTTTTCATGCAAACTAACTTGGAAGCAGCAAAATAATGCTTGTATTTCAGCCCAGTAAGTGACATCAACAATTTTCATATTTGGTAACAAATTTGCAAAAGATTCGTATAAAGCAGTGTATACTGCTTTCAGTTCCAAAGCTATTGGTCACTTACTATATGGCAGTAAAATATGGGGTCTAAGTATCAACCCTATTCAGTTAGAACCGTGCAAAACTCCTTTCTAAGATCAATGTTAGAGCGTCCAAGAGATACTGTTCAGTTTTTTTAGATTGGAAACAGGTACCCTAGCATTGGAGGTGAGAGTTTTGAAAGGAGCTATATGTTGATGGAAAAGAATAACAATGATGGATAATGACAGATTACCAAAAGTATACTGGAATGATATGATATTTAGAGGAGCTGGAAATAATAGCTGTGAACTAAATTGGTTTGAGACACTAAAACAAAAATGAGACAGTTTGTAATATGTAATATGAGATTGGAGATGATAAATGCTAATCCTACTGTATTTGTGTCTGAAGGGCTACAAAGGATAGCAGATATTTTTATACAGGAAGATATCATAAAATCCAGTATAGTGACAGCAACAGGATATATAGTAAGCGGAGAAGAGTGGTGTCACTGAGCAATATCTATTATACTGTGAGAACAAATCTCAGAGGTTCCTTTTGTATAACAAGACTGGGCACTCTACGGGTTATTTCCATTATTGCAGATTCCAGGTTGCATCAAAAGGCTATTAAGTGATGTTTGTGCCACAATGAACCATTAATAACAATTCAATACTGAGCTGGCTGAAACCTGGAACCCCTGATTCCTTGTGCACCATACCAGGCTACATATTTATTATTGGGATAGACCGGGTCAAGAGGGGTGGAGAGTCGCCCTCTACCATAAATCTTACCTGGACATCAGTATCATCACTGACTCAAACCCCCACAACTACTGAGTGAATCACTGCATGCGCTCCTGTCTCTTGGCTCCAAAAACTACATATAATCTGCATTTATAACCCTCCCTCAGGGGAGTGAGAGGGCTTCAGGAAGCACTCCAGCTTACCTAAAACACATCAATAAAAACGAAGCTGTCATCCTTGGTGACGTCAATTTGAACTAGCTAGGTCCTTCTCACAATACCCTGGCTTCACTAGTGCAAGGCCTAAATTTTCATCAACAAATAAAAACACCAGATTGTCAGGGCCACAGTCTGGTACATTTATTGACTGGATCCTGACAAACAGACTGAACATATGACTTGCTCTGGGATCATGGCAGATACCGTCACTGACCACTCCCTATCTACTGCCAGTGGCGTGCGGTCAGCCCACCCCCACCTCGGCTAATCACCTTTACGAACTTTGCAAACATGGATGTAAACTCCTTCCTCCTGGATATCTCAAGCATAGACTGGTCGGATATATACCGTGCGGCGAATGTAGAAGCTGCCCTAAACACATTTCTACAGCATTTTATCCCAGTACAAACCAAGCATGCTCCAAAACCAAGCGAAGAGTCAGGGAAAACAAACCAGATGGCTCCATAAAGATCTCCTACAACAACTTAGACGCAGAGACAAGCTCTGGAAAACCTTCAAAAGCTCTGAGTTGCCTAGGGACTACTCAAATTACAGGCAAGAAAGAAATTCTTGTAGAAAGAACACAAGGCTGGCAAAAGTGCGTACTATCAGAACCTGCTAAAAACTCAGCCCATGATCCCGAAATTTTGGGGCACATAAAAACCTTCCTGGGGACACCTCAAACAGTTACTCCCTCTGACATGGTTATAAGCGGCTCCCATTGCAATAACCCCATCACCATAGCAAATGCCTTCAATAATATGTTCTCTGACCTCTCTTCCTATACCAGCGCACTGCCACCAGCAGCCCCCACTGCCAACAATGTGCCTCATACTGACTCTGCCTCCTTGCCGGTGTCCCCAAACCTAAACCCTATCCCTCTATTTCAAAGCCATTACTAGCTCTCAGGTTCTGAACCTTATAAAAATTATCGAATACACCAGTCCTGGCTCTGACCAACTCGAACCTCGCCTGCTAAAACTAGCTGCGCCTTTTATCTCAAACCACTAGCAAGAATTTTCACCTTGTCCCTTACCAGTGGCATAGTCCCAGAACTAGGGAAATGGCCAGGATCTCACCTATATTCAAAAGGGAACAAAAATGACATCTCTAATTACAGGCCTATTGCTATACTATCCCCTCTCAGCAAAATCCTAGAAAAACTAGTTGCCACACAGATCCAGGAATTCCTCGATACTACTAAGCAGCTCAATGATGCACAGCATGGGTTCAGAAAAACCACAGTGCGACGACGGCTCTAGCTAAGTTCACCACTGACATCCTCGCTGGCATGGATCAAGGAAAGCTCACAGGGGCTGTCTTTATAGACCTAACTAAGGCATTTGACCTTGTGGACCACCCCTGCTTCTATCCTCCCTATGGAAAATTGGCTGTTCCTCCCTGTACTTGACTGGTTTAGGAGCTACCTGACAAACAGGTCCCAGGCTGTTAAGTTCAACTCAGCCACCTCCTCCACAGTGGTAACGAACATCGGAGTACCCAAGGATCTATTCTGGGTCCCTCTTCCTTCACTCTGTTATCAATAACCTCCCAGATGAAATACCTGCCTGTTCCTCGCTCCTCTATGCAGATGACTTGGTTATCTATGCCAGCTCACACAATGTACAGCACATTAACACATCGCTAAATAGAGCCTACTCAGCGTCCAGAAATGGTTAAACTCCCCGCCTTATCCTAAATTCCTCCAAAACTAATGCCATGCTACTTGGCACCACTCAAAAGCTCCGAATGTGTACCACTCCCTGAACATCCTTGAGATAAATGGAAATCCTCTGCAGGTGGTTACCTCCTTTCGTTACCTGGGCATCCTTCTAGATCAATCGCTTGATTTAAGTCTTCACATCCAATCCACATGCAAAACGTTAACTGCAAGTTGGGAGCAGCCTACAGAATGATCTATATGCTTACCTCCTCTGCAAAGCTTGCCATAGCCAGGGTAATCCTACTACCGGCTTACCTACTGTGCTCCTATACTCACCTCTGCCCACAAATCTGCGCTGCACAAATGGGATGTTACATACAATAACAAATGTCGTCACGCTGCACAATCCCATGACTTCAACATCACTGCCAGCTATATACTGATCTTGGGTGGCTCTCCCCTCGGCCGTCAGGACTACTTCTTGGCCTGTCTAAATGACTCTATCCTTAGACAAAATCAGACCTGCTGCACTTGCTAAGCTCCTTCTTCCTTGATTCCAAACCGCTGCGCTTAGATCTGCTGACAAAGACCTGCTGGATATTCCCGCTGCCGCACCAACAAAGAGTACCGACTCCTTCCAATATGCAGCCCCTAAGTTGTGGAACCAGCTCCTCTGGACCTCAGACATGCACCTTCGCATCCTTCTTTCAAGCGTGGGCTGAGACTACACCTGGCCACCTTAGATCAATGCACCTTCTTTGACCCTACCTGATTCCCTGAATCTCCCTGTCTCTACTCCCTACTCCCCTGTTACTGGTCTCCATACTTCCCCTTTTTGTTTTCTCTCCCCATATTCCTACCTCCCTCCAAGCACACATATCTTTATCTTCAAATTTAATTTTAATGTATGAATATGTTTCTGTGAATATTTGCATTACTTACTGCTACTTGCGTTATTTTTCCTTATTATTTATTATTTCTATCCTCTGCTGCGGGCATTGCCTAAACCAACTACAGATGGATGTTGGTACAGTTAGGCCTCACCTCCTCCCTCCCCTTTCTTGCTCACCTTTACATGAGAATGTCCACGGCCAGGGACTGCCACCGGCTTTATGCCCAGCCTCGGAACCACGAGCTTGGCTGCACCTACCTCCTCCTACCACTAAAGCCGTGTTTCAAGCCACTTTCCTCCCATCCACCCCTCCCAGTTTCCTCATCCTTGACAGTGGGGCCATGAACTTGGGTCCCTTAGCCTGCCACCTAGATGTCTCTGGCATCTTCCCTCACTTTCCTTGGGCAGTCTGCTGCTGCTCGGGCTGGCTGCTGCTGGCCGCCAGGTTCTGGCTTCTTCCTACCTTTCTAGCCATCTATTTTTCACTGCTGGGTGCTTTAACTGTCTCCCCAATATGACCCACCCCTCCCTCCTGACTCACACTGGCCGACTACCTCCACCACGATTCTTGTTGCCTACACCCTTCCTTGCCACTCCACATCATCCTGCCTGGTCGGGGAACCACAAGCCCGGCTAACTCCATCTGCTTTCCCTGGTAAAGCCGTAAGTTTCAGTGGCTCTAAACTCCTTTCTTTACCGTTACCTGTACCAACACTCCCTGTAACACCTCCCTGTTCTTGGCCTGCTGCTCATTGCCCAGTATAGCCTATATCATGTTAGACTAGCTGGAACTGCCCTGTATATGTTTGGAATGTACTCTGTATGGTTTTGCCTCAATCTGTAATGTTGCTTCCTTGTGTTATCCTGTTTTGTACTCTCCCGGATTGTGCCTGAAAATAGTCACCTGCTGGCTAGCGCACCTACCGGTAAACAAAACTAAATAAATAATACTACTTAAACATAGAAACATAGAATTTGACAGCAGATAAGGACCTTGGCCCCACCCAGTCTGCCCATTTCCCTGCCTATTGGATAAGCTGCAGATCCTAGTTAACCAGCAGCCTACTTCTTCCTACCCCCACCCCTAGAATTGCCTTATGACTGTCCCATGCATGCTTGAATTACACCACTGTTTTTGACTCCATAACCTCCTCCGGAAGGCTGTTCCATGCATCCACAACCCTCTCTGTGAAAAATACTTCCTCAAATTACCTCTGAGCTGCCCCCATCTTCAAATTGTGCCCCTTGTTCTTGCACACCTCTTTTTTGAAAGATGCTACCCTCTTGGACTTTGTTGATTCCCTTGAGGTACTTGAAAGTTTCTATCATGTCCCCCTCTCCCTCCTTTCCTCGAGGCTATACATATTAAGCTCCTTAAGTCTCTCTTCATATGTCTTCCGGTGCAGACCCTGCACCATTTTAGTTGCCCTCCTCTGGACAGCTTCCATCCTGTCTATGTCTTTGTGAAGACTGGGTCTCAGAACTGCATGCAGTACTCAGATGGGGTCTGACCAGCTGTCTGTACAGAGGATAATAACTTCCTGTTTTCTACTGGTGATGCCTCTCCTATGCATCCCAGTATCCCCAACCCTCCTTGCTGCCCTCTCACATTGCTTGCCCACCTTTAGGTCATCTGATATGACTACCGCTAGGTCCCTTTCCATTTTGTTGTTGTTAGTATCTCACCCCATTGTGTACTCTTCCCTGGGTTTTTGTTTCCCAGGTGCATTACCTTGCACTTCTTAGCAATGAATCTAAGCTGCCATACATTTGACCATTCCTCTAACCTTGCCAAGTCCTTTTCATCCTTTCCACCCCACCTTGTGCATCAACTCTGTTGCAGATCTTTGAGTCATCTGCAAAGAGACATACTTTCCTTCCAGTCCCTCTGCAATGTAACTATAACGACATTGAAGAGGACCAGTCTAATACTGAACCCTACGGTACCCACTAGTAAACCCCTTTCTTCAGAGTGGACTCCATTTACTACTCTCTGTGTCCTATTCTCCAGTCAATTTTTACCCAGGCTGTCATCTTGGGACCCACTCCCAGGCTGGCTAACTTGTATATTAATCTTTGTGTGGGACTGTGTCAAATGCCTTGCTAAAGTCTAGGTAGACCATGTCCACAGCCCTCACTGATCCACTAGTTTGGTCACCCAGTCAAAGAAATGCCCTCACAAAACAATCAGCTAAGGCTCTGACCCACCACTGCGATGAGTGCCTTCCTGTCAGCAAGATACCATACACAACAATTTGACAGAGAAAATCCCTGCTAATCAAACAGAAAAATCCAGACAACCAAGTCAGACACAAGTAAACCTCCCAGCCCCAAAACAGCCTGGTGGTTTGTGCTCTGAAAGCAGTCAGACCAAAATAAGTCAGCTGTGCTTTAAACTCCTCCTGCACTGACAATCTTAAGAATTGTAACAAGACTGTCTTTTCCTGCTAATTCTAAGTTCCTTATTTCACCTTTCAGTTAGAAGTAGCCTCCACCTGCAGAATATCTGCTACAAACCAAAGACAATTGTAAGGTTCACCTCCCTCTGTTGTGAGCACAACTACTTTCTTGCAAATCCTATGTTCAGTATTGCAGCTTCCAGCAAGAGGTAGTTGACTTTAAAAATATTAGCTGTTCTGATGAGTTTGCTATAAAACACTTGCTTATAATACTATTGTTCTCAGGTCTGTTACCAAAGCTATTGGCTGATAAGTATCTATGATGTAATCACTTCCTGAGAAAGTCTGGAATTTCCTTTAAGGCACACAAAGGTAAACACAAAAACAGTTTACTGTCTGGGTCAAATACACAGCCTGTACCTGCACTTATTTCAGGATTTGTGACAAATGTTTATCCCAGGGTTTAAACTCTTCCTGCACTGAAAATCTTAAGAATTGTAACAAGACTGTCTTTTCCTGATAATTCTAAGTTCCTTATTTCACCTTTCAGTTAGAAGTAGCCTTCACCTGAAGAATATCTGCAAACCAAAGACAATTGTAAGGTTCACCTCCTCTGTTGTGAGCACAACTCGCTTTCTGCAAATCCTATGTTCAGTATTGCAGCTTCCAGCAAGAGGTAGTTTATACTTAGTTTTATATTGTGAAGCCTTGCAAAATGAAAGAAATATATGGATTAAGACACTGCTTTCTGGAATTAATTTTAACGATGTTAGAGAAATAGTTGTATATTTGATGAATTCGTCAGACAAAAATGTGAGTTATGGTATGGTGAAGTTTCTGAGTATAGATTTGTGTAAATTTAGGTCTAAACAAAGCTGCTATAATTTAAGATAATGTATGATTACTATATGTATACAATGGTTGCAGTATTCCTATGCTGTATACATATTTTACTGTAAATGTAATGTTTGTATATGTATTTTATGCACAATGTAATAATTCTTAAGATGTCTATACATTGAAATAAACTTGAAAAATATATATAATAATGCATGAAGACAAAATGTTATTGCACACTATAACATTGCACTGAATCAAGTAAACTGTACCATTGCATTTTATGATACATAAATAATTCATAGAGCATGTAAGGCACATTATCATTGAGTTCATGTGGTGTCAGGTACCAAGTGTGGTTATTCAGTATGTCTCTCTTTTTCAAAGTTTTTTAACTAGATCACCACCTCTGACATCTAATCGAACCTTTTCAATGCCCAAAAATATAAGGAGACACAGAACAATGTAAAACTTCCTTTAAATGTCTCACCATAGCATAAGCTTCATTGTTAATATGAATTGTCGTTTTATGTTCTGCAGTTCTAGGTTTCCATGCACAATTTATTTGTCAGCATATAACACCCCAAGGGCAAGTCAGTATGTAAATAACACCTTCCGTGCTGCAATTGATTAACTTTATTTTGTATCTTTTCCACTCTGTGGATGCAAAAATGAACTTGTATTAGTAGTATTATTACAATGCACACAGAGTCACATTTAGGACATGATTCACAAAGAGATGCCCCAGGTGCAAGTGAGAGTGCCAATGCAAATAGGATCGCCCACCAAATGCCGGGTGATCCATAAAGGGAAGTGCCATGGGATGTGCCAAGCGCAGCCCACTGTAATCACATGGAAAGTGCATGGTAAAAGTAGAGAAGCACCATCTAGGATATGCACAACCACCCAGGGAGCAACACAGTGAATATGGAGCAACCCAGCAAGACAAGTGGGAGCATCAGGGGTCACTGCAGTGGGGCAAATTAGAGAGGAACACAAGACCAATGGGATGCACCAGAGAGGCAAGGGCACAACAGTGGTCAAAACAGGCACTGAAAAGAGACAGGGCAAACAGAACAGCACCCAGAGGCCCAGGCCACAACCCACACAGGCCATGGCAGGCACACAGAACAGGTACACTGGAGCAGGCATGGTGGAACACAACACTGGGCAAACAAGGAGCAAGGTGACAGCCACTGGACAAGGCCAACACCACAGGCAGCCAAGACTGTGGCTGTGGGGAGGACACACAGGGGTGACACATTACAAACAGTGGGTGGCACTGTGCCACCACAGTGCCACACAGCCAGGACAGAGCCAAAACTACAGGACAATGCACCAGAGCCCCAGACCAATAGTACAGCAGTGCAAGGCATGCAGACCATGAGCAGCACACACACAGACCAGAGGCAGGGACATGAGCAGCAGGACATGGGCCCACGCACATGCCACAGGCAACAGTGGGGCCACACGGAGGTGGGGTGCAGGGGAGGCAGACCAAACAGAGATGGGGCCACACATGGTCATGGCACCATGGGACAGTGAATGATCCTGACAGTACACACTCCCAGGAGCGTGGAACACTGAACGACCACAGACACCATGTCAGAGACTCAAACCTTTTATAGAAAGAAAAATATGTACAATAAACAAGGCTACACAAGAAACAGCAGTAACTATGAACAGAATAACATCAGAGGGATGTGGTATGAGGGACTATATAAAGGAACAAGTGGGCAAAAGGGAAAGGTGTGGACAGCAACATAGGTGGGAGATAGGGACACAGCAGGCTGTATACAACACAGTGTAGCATATGGCACAGGGCTACATGGGTGGCCATGCACCTCTGCGTTCCAACCCCATGTAGCCACATGCCATCATGAGCCACAGGATGGCCTCTATGGTGCACTGAAGGAGCATCTGCATCCATCTTATGGGCCTTTTGACACATGGATGGCATCTCGGATCAACCAGTCCAGGTTGCTGTGCGGGCCATGGCACCTCCACCGCCAGCTGCTGCCAGATGAGCCTGGGGACCTACAGAAAGGACACAAAGAACACATACTAAGTCTCATTGCAGACACACAACCCCACTGAGCAGTAGTCCACCACCAGACAGACAATGCACACACAAGGGTGCCACCTACCTGCACCCATATGGCCACCGTGAGGAGCCTCACAGCCCAGCCCCTGTCACCGTGCCTCAGTGACCACCACAGCCCTCCACCTGGCATCCAGCCCTGCAAGACACAACAGACAGAGACCACCATGAGTAGACACGTTGGCACAAAACCACCCCCGTCAGCATTGTGAGCATGCAGTGCTGGTGTACATGCAGTGCTACACTGGTGAAAGGCCATGCAGGCAGCAGCTGCACACTACAGCCATGCCAGAACCCCCAAAGTGCCCATCCATGGGTTGCACAGTACACAGTGGTCCCACCACATGCACGACATAGTACCCATCCCACTTACACACCACTGCAGAGAGTCCCAGACCATGTGGCATGAATTGCAGAGCACCACAGGGCAGGTGCAGTCACACACACATGTGCATGTTGTGGAATGCCCATGTGTATGCTGATGTGATGTGACCCAACCCCATCCCACATGCACCCGTGCCTCACACGTATGTGAGATACCTATCTGGCACTGGTAGGGCACCCTGCATGCACGCACCTGCAGCCTCTCCAGCCATGCCAGTCCCTCCTGCCCAGGTTGCACACGGTGGTGACACTGTTCCCCATTGTGGAGAAGCCCCATGTGGTGCACCAGGCACCGGGCAGTGTTGACCCAGACATTTGCCCTGGGCAACTGCAGGTCTTCCTACCAAACAACTGGCCCTCCACACAATGGACAAGTGCCACCAGGTGGAGCAGCTCAACCTCCAACCAGTTCATGTCCCTCTGCCCTGTACCAGCTGCTCTGGGCATCTCTGCTGAGTAACAGGTGTCCACCACTCTGTAGGCCTAGCATGAGAAAACTGCAAATGGTGCCACATGTGCTACTGGGACACATGCATGCCCTGTGCACATTGGCGTGCTGTGCAATTGTACATGTATGTACCCACAGGCACATGCACAATACACAATGCCATTGCAAGAATGAGGATGAAGGCCATGACCATGTGGTGCATGCACAATACGTAGCTGTCCACCATGTTATGTGTGCCACACACTATCATGCATAGCACCTGTGATTCACCATCGCACAACATCGCGCAATGGCATGTAATGTGTGATCCACTAACAACAACTCTACTACTGTCACATTTGCACCATGCAGCGGCTCGTGCATGTGTGTACAGACTGCATCACACACTGTGCACCATATGCATGTCCGTGATGTGTGTTGGACCAATGGCACAACTGTGGTGCTGCACAAAGGGTACAATGCACAGCGCATGTGCGCTGAATGCTCCTGAAACACTTGTGCCCCATTCAGAAAGATGCCCAAATGCTGCACATGTGGGTAATACACCGTGTGAGATGCGCCCAAGTCAGCAGATGCGCTGTGCTGATTGAGATGAGATGAGGCAATTATGCAATTCACAGACAATGCTTCCAAATGAGCCTAATATCCTATTCAGGGCATCTCAACTGTTTTGCATTCTCATTATCATTGCCCCAGTCCTCATTTGAATGCCCTGAGCCATAAATTCTCCCAACTCACACCACACTGAGAATAGGTGACTGAGAGGATTCACATCCTGATGGTGAGTACCATTTCACTTCTACATGTAATACATCTGCTGAAGTGGACTGGGGAAGTGCACTAGGCAAACGCTGCCCAGACTCAGGCATGACCCAGGAGGGGATACAGATGACTACCACAGGACTGCATTTAGAGCCATCAGTTTGTGTACAAGGCCAATACTAGTGTAGCCAATCCACATGATGAACTGGTCAGTGGACAGCCTGTCATCATCCCGCCATGTGCAGGGACACCTGTTGGGTGACATGGTGTGCCACACTGTCCATCAGGATGCCCCAGTGGGGGGTACACTGGTGGCTGATGTGCCTGCACAAACAATAAGGTGTGCATAGTGAGTGATGGGCAGCCAACTGCATGTGTAGCTAGACATGCATCACAGGTGGCAAGGCCCTGGCCATGCAGCTGTCCATGGTGGGTTGCTGAACACACCTGACACAGCACCGACAGCCACAACACACGTGTACCGCAACACATGTGCAATGCCTGCAGGCCTGTCTGCCAGGTGCTGGGATGGCCAAATGCATCCACTGTATGTTGGTAATGGGCAAATGGAAATCTACATGAGCATGGCTAATGTCTGTCTGTACTCTCCCACAGAAACCACTATGTCAGAAGGCAACAGTGCTGTCAGCCAAAGGTGGATGAACTTTCATAAAGGATGAGGAGCAGGCCCTCATTGAGGCATACCATCTAAGGAGAGATGTACTGTTGGGCAGGGGTGACAGCCATCACGGCAAGGAGGAGGCTGGGAGGTGGTGGCCCGTGAATTTGAACACCGTGAGAAACGCATAACAGGACCCCCTGGAGTGCAGGAAACATCGAAATTATGGGAAACAGAGGGCAAGAGAAGGTGGCCCATATAGAGGCTTCCCTGTGGTGGACAGCTGGTGGCCCACAGGCTGATGTTCACCTAAGCCCCAATAAGGAGTTCCTCGTGGCAACCATTGCCAGATCCTCCATTCAGGGTATCCTGGGGAGGGTTCCAGACAGGTTGAAGTACATCACAGCACTGTAAGTAGCCATCCACACTACATGTGTCTGGCCACATGAGAACCCTGGCTACCATGCCTGTCCCTTTGTGTTGGGCTGTGTGACTGTGTTCCCAGGGATGTACCATGTGTGGCAATGGTGCATGAGTGACCCATACCATGCTACGCTGTGCCTGACAGCCCATTCCGTGGTGGCACCTGTGATGGGCCAGTGCCAGTCAGGCTGGTAGGGCTGTCATATCAATGCTACAGATGGTACCATGTGGCCATGGCCTGTTACCACACAGTACTGGTCACAGCTGGTGCATGGCTGCAGCAGCATTGTAGGCACTGCACAACCATGCTGGGGACTGTCATGAGCAACCATGGCACTACACTGTGACACACTCTACATGTCTCTACATGTATGCCACTGTATATTCCAGCGCACTAACCATGTTCTCCTTCTTCTTTTCACAGCTCCTTCACATCTCACAGGTGCAGCCATGGGCACAGCTGCACAGGATGCCCTAGCCGGTGATGATGCAGGCCCATCAAACAGGGCTGTGGGCACTGCAATGGATGGTGCCAACCCTGGACCATTAACTGCACCTGTCCCACCTGCCCCAGCCCCAGTGGTGGTGGGCCTGTCAGACCCTTGGCCAATGCCACCACAGTGGCCGGCAATGACATCATATGGCTGGAAGGTGCTGGGATTCTCTGAGATGACCCTGCAGATGCAGTGGACATCACTGACACCCTCCTTGTGCTTGCATCTGACATGCTGGGGGCATACAATGATGTCCCTGTGGATGATGATGCCACCCAGATAGAGGGGACAAGGCTGACAGTGGGACAAGCAGCACACAGGTACCTGTGCAGGTGGCCTCTGATGCCACTGATGGCCCTTCTACATGTGACATGAATGCAGTGGCCGCACTGCTGCCCATGGGTGGTCGGTGCTGTACCCCTGCATCTAGTCCAGGCACGGTGGCAGGGCCATCAAGAGCATCTGGTCCAGATGCTGTGGGACACATGCAGGCACCATTGGAATGTAACAACACCAGCCATGGATGTGTTGAGGCTGAGCATGCCCAAGGTCTGCCCATGCCACAGCCTGCTGTGGTGCACCCTGCTGCCTGTGAATGCCTCGTAGCAGGCTGTATCACCCCTCTCTCGGCGATGTCACCATGACACATCACCTGCCAACAACATGGAGGGCTATGTCCACCTCCTGTGTGACACCATGGAGGGTAAGAAAGCCTCCATATAGAGTTCAGGAGGCACTGGATAGTGATGGTCCTGGAGCACAAGTCCATGGCTGCATGGCGGGCCCAGATGTTGACCGAGGTACGCCTTATGCGTGGGGGGCATGACCGCAGCATTGGAGCAGATTGCAGCCGCTGTGGAGGTGGAATGTGCATCTGGTGTGTGCTATGGCATTTGGGCATCCAGCTGGACACCCAGGAGCACCTCCCAGGCAGTGGCATCAGGTGGACGCATTGCTGCTGAAACCATCACCTCACATTACACTGACCTGTGTCTCTGGCCTGCACATGGCTCATGTGGCCACCACAACAATGAGCACCCATTCATGGTCCCATTGCAGTACCCCACAGGGTGTTGGATACACCCCTGTGGCTGGTAGTGCCACAGCTGCATCCACCAGTCATGGCAGAGACCACCCATGTATCCATGGCAGCTGTAGAGCCACCCTGTGACATCCAGATCCCTGTTCCAACAGCAGCTGCATGTTCTACCACTGTGTCCCACATGCCTGGATGACAATGCCTGGGGTGGCAGGTGTGGCAGGCACCTGCCCCAGTGCAATTGTTATCGTGGGCCCCTGTTCAGTGCCACCTGCATGTCTGTGTGCACTCACATTGTGCCATGTGGCATGGGCATGATGAGCGCTGTCCAGTGTCTGCTGCACCTGTGTGCTAACTGCAGTGCACACTGATGCATGCCATCCCTGCCACTGTCATGGTGGCACATGTGTGTTGTGTGGTGCGTGGTGTGTGTGTGTGTCTCTCCGAGCTCATGGTCCCTGGCATGTGTGCTGTCCATTGCTGTCCTGCCTCCACCATGTGTCATGTGTTGTGTGTGCACCTATGTAGGGCTGTTTGTGTGCTTTGTTGTGTCTGCCATGCAATGCATGGCTCTGTGTCTACCTGTTGTCACCATTGTGCACATCCAAGATATGTACCTCTGATACTCACCTGGCATTTCCAAACTGCTCCTCCACCAGCATGTTCTTGTACTGCCTCACCCGTGCAGCCAGTCGGGGTCCTGCTGGCCCTGGTGGTCCAGTGTTGGGTTCCTGTGGCACTGCATCATCCTCTGAACCCTCCTCCTCCTTCCCAGATCTGTCATCCTCATTGGCCTCGACAGCTATTCCACGGTCAATGGCCATGTTGTGTAGCATACAACAGGCCAGGAATATGCCACAGGACTTCTTAGGGCTATACTGTAGGCCACACCCAACCTACACAGGCACTGAAAGCGCAGCTTCAACATGCCAAAGACACTCTCAATGATGGTGTGTGAGCAGTGTAGCCTCGTTATAATGCTTCTTCAGCTCTGTTCCAGATCATTGGAAGGGGTGAGAAACCAGGGCCTCAGTGGATATGCAGCATCTCCTGTGGGGGTGGCTCTTGGTACAATGGTCACATGTGCAGTGTGCCCCCACTTCCTGCTCCATTCCTCACTGGTGTGTGCACTGAGCATCCACCACTGCCTGTGTCTGTCCCTTCCCTGCAATCTTACCCCCACATCCACTTGCTGTTGCTGGGCCTGCACCTGTTGTTGGCCCCAGGCCACCAATGCCATTGGGGTCACACGAGCCATGACCACCATTGCCCTGCCCAGTGTGCATTATGGTGCTGACCACTGTCTGCTTGTGTTATGCATGTCCCTGTCACATATGCCTCCCTTGGCACTGCACCCACATTCCACGCATTGCATGTGTGCCTCCTGTACCAGCTGGTGTCTGCATGTGTCCCATTACACACCTCCACTGTCCCACATCTGCTACACCCTATGTGAATTGTGCATGGTGCTATTTGCATACCTCCCCACTCCTGTCCTGAGCCATAGTGCCTGTTGTGTGGCTGGTTGCCATGTCCCACACCTACTAAATGGCCACTTGGTATGTCCTCTGCCTCAAATCTCTGGCAGAGGGTAGATTGTTGCCATATGAAGGCATCATGTGTGCTCCCAGTGTGTGTGGTGCAGACATTGCTGATGCATCCTGTAGCATTGCATACCACCTGGCAGTTGACTTAGTGTTATCCCTTGTGGTTTATGTAAGTTATGGTATAATTGCCAAGTGGTGCATGGATTGCCACATGGGCGCAGTTAATGACCCTTATGATGCCTGGCATGCTTGCTACCCTGTAGAACCCCTGCATGGCTTCTGTCTGCTCTGCATGTGTGTTGGGGAAACGGATATATTCTGAAGTATGTGGTAGCAGTGTGGTGAGGAATTGTGTGAGGAGGTGGGATGTGGCCTGTGATACACCAATGATGTCCCCACTAGACCTCTGGAAGGTTCCGTGGTGAGCAAGCACATTACTGTTGTCACCTTGGTCTCCACTGATATGGCATGACCAGATGCAGTAGGTGCCTGCATTTTCTCATGGCACAGCTCACAGAGCTGCCTCAGAATGGCCTTGTTTAGGTGGCATTGGCCTACTGTTTTCACATCTGTCAGCTGTTCAAGGACAGCCTGGCACGGTACCACCATGGGGCAAGACGCTGATGGTGCCTTCCACCTCCCCATCTCTTTATTCCTCATTAGTACTCCCACCATTACAAATGGTGCTGCATACATGCTGATGATGTGCTGTCTCTCCCTCTCTGTCTGGCACTGTGTGGGTGCTGCTGTTCTGCCACTGACCTGCTGGTGGCTTGCACTTGAGTCTGCTTCTTTTATACTTATCTTTTCATGGTGCATTTGGTACTTGCACCAGGTTTGCTCTCTCACTGCACCTTCATTTTGCACTGTGAGTTGCTTTGTGCTGTGTATGCATATATACGCCTCCCTCTCGATGTGCTGCATAACAATATTATGCTTCTACAGTGCATCCGGTTTGGCACAGCGATCTGGAATGCGCCGCACATCCGCCCTGCCTGTGAATCATTTCATGGTGCATTGTTGGGTTGCACCGTGCATCTCATTAGCTCCCAACGATTTCTTTTGTGAATCCTGCACATCAAATTTCCACAGGGTGGCTTTGGTAACCAGTTGCTTTTGTTATCTTCCTTAGGCAAAACAGTTCTTACCAGCATGTCTCTCAGGTTCCAACCAAGTCTATAGGAACCTGGGAAGTCTGGGTAATAATATCAAATCTATTGTCTCCTAGGATGTCTAAATGTTTTCTCACAACAGACCCAATTCTGTGTGATTTAGGAAAATACTGTGCAACAAATGTTAATTGTTCACTTTGAAACTGTGATTGAGATACATCTGATTTATTGATTAGATCATTTCCATTCATATTTCTAGTAATCTTATATGCACTATAAACAACTGCATCATCATATTTCTGTTTTAAATCTCATTTCATATCATCACTAAATGCTTCAAAATCTGTATTTTCAGTGCATGTACATTTAATTCTCAAAAATTGCTCCTCAGGTATATTGTGTATGAGTGAACTTATGTGACAGCAGTCCATTCATAGCATGGTTGTCCTTGAGATAGGCTTTTGGTACAGTTTTGTTTTGAGGGTAGTTGTATCACAAAGATAGTCAAATCAAGAAAATTAAATTGTTTCTGATTCCATTCAAAAGGAATTTCAAATGGACACCAGTTGTGTTAACATAGTCTCTGAAAGCTACCAATTCAGCTTCACTGCTAGTCCAAATCATGAAACATGATCAAAAATGTGTTGTTCGTGCATTGTAGATACAGCAATTGTCTCATTCTCCTACAAACAAATTAGCCAGATTTGGTGTGAAAGTAGTGCCCTTCACTTAGGTATAGAATTTGTTTTCAAACATAAAGAAATTATAATCTAATACAGTTCTGGCTCAACTGACAATAAACTCTGAAATTGGTTTTATGTTGTTTGGTCTATTAGACAAAGCTTTGGCAATAGCATTCAGCCCCTCTCCTTCCCATGGGTTGTATTAGTATACAGACTTTCTACGTCAATGCATACAAAAAGTCATTGGAAGACCACATGTGATTCATATATCACAAAAGACTTAAGGCATGGTACATATTTTTGAATATATTGATCCACATATTTTGAGAGGAGTTCTGTTGCTGCCACAATGGAGGAAATGATTGTTCAGCATGGTACTGGATACTTGTTTTATGTATCTTGACAATAAATATAGTGCAGATCTCCTAGGTTCTTTGGTTATTAAATAATTTGCATCTTTCTGAATAATCCAGTTGTTTTCCAAGACTCCATGTACCATAGACACAATCTTTGTTGTATTTGTGATGTAGGGTCATTTTGTAATCTTGAATAAAAGTTTTCATCATTCAATTGCTTGTTTGCTTCTAGAATATAATCATCATGGCTTCAAATAACAACAGCCCCTCCTTTATCTGCAGGGTGAATCACAATTTCACTCATATTTTCCAACTGTAAGTGCTACCATTCATTTTTTGTGGTATTCTGAAATGAACTGATGTAGGGGAATTTAACAATTCATCATAACGCACTGCTCCTTTAATATAAGCTTGCACAGATGGATTAGTTGTCAAGGGACAAAAAGTTTTTTTACTCTCAGGGTAGAAGGCTCATGCATGACATCATTTTGTGCATCACTAGGGCTGTGAGTGGATGTTTATTAAAAATGTATTTTACTAGTAATGAATGGAATAACTTATTCAGGTCAATTTAATGCTATAGTTTATTAGGTACATTTGTAGGTACAAATGTTAATCTTTTGTAGGACAGCAATTTGTTAATTTGTTAGTTCTTATTAGTGAGATTTATTTTATTTTATTTATTTATTTATTTATTTATTAAACTCTAGGATTACAAATACCTTTGAGCAAGAACTGCTCATTTACAAAGGCTCCACGTCAAAGGATGTAGGGTAACATACATACAAAGGTCAACAATGGTTACAGTCTTAAAACACAGAGATGGATGAGCTTTATATATATAGACATTAATGGAGTGAGACATTGTAAGCCAGATTCTGACACATTTCAGGGTGAACAGTACATAGTGAGTAAATAGTAGGAGGGGTCAAGAAGGAGTAGGCAGACTAAAGGACCATTGTCAGAAGATAGGGGTGGGTGGCAAAGTGCAAGGTGGATAGGGGCTGGAGGGCCCTATCTGTAAAGTGTCATTACAGATGGGAGGGGTGGGTGAGGGGTGAAGGGGTTATGGGTAAAAGTGGGGAAGCTGGTGCCAATAGTGTGGAGCTCTAAGAGAGGTTATGGGTCACTGTCAACTATAGTAAACTGAAGAAGCAGTTTCTTATGAGAGGCAGTCACATTGAGTGGTAGAGGTGAGGAATAGTCAGAGTTGCCTTTTAAAGAGTCCAAGCGTTGCAGTTGCAAGTGTTTCTTTGTTAAGGGCATTGCACCACTGAGGAGCCCTGTGGGTGAATGACCACTGACCCATTGTGGTCCAGCATCTGGGAACCTGGAAGGTTTGATATTGAGCACTACGTGTATGCTGGGTATTGCTGTGGGCAGTAAGGAGCTTTGCAACACCTGAAGGCATGAGCCTGAGGAGAACTTTTTGTTAACAGACAGGTCTGATATTGTATTCTACTGAGGTGGAAGTCATCTGGCCTAGTCATACAGGTCACAGGTGTGTGTTAGGAGGGCAGCACCTGTTAGAAGCCTATAGGCCTTGTTAATGTTACCGATATCATCCAGAGGGCAGTAGGGGAAGAAGAAGAGCCATAGATAGCTAGACCATAGTCGAAGATGGCAATGATAAAGCTGTAGATGGCAAGTCTAAGGGCATCAGTAGTCATGCAGTGTTTGTGTTTGTGGAGCAGGCCAATCTGTATGTTGGCGACCTTAGCTACATTGCCAATGTGCTGTGTGTAAGAAAGGGAACTGTCCAAGGTGATGCCAAGACATTTAAACTCAGGAACATGTTCAAGTGAAGTCCTGCATAGTTCTTGATGGTGAGGGACAGAGGTTTATACTTGCTCCATGCATCGTAGAATGTCATGACCTTAGTTTTGCTATAGTTCAGGATGATTTTGCATGAGCTAAACCATTCTTCAACATGCTTGAAATCATGCTGCAGCTGACTCTCAAGTCGTTTAGAGTCATGGTTCCTAGTAAACAGTACTGCATCTTCCGCATAGAGTAATATTGTCTGTTGGCAGTTGCTAGGAGACTGTTCAGGAAGAGCGAGAAAAGAGTAATGGCCAGTATAGACCCCTGAGGGACACCTGAGTGGACTGTTTTTCTTCAGAGGTGACACGGGCAATCCTAACACATTGGACCCTTCCCTGAGGTAGCTAGCAAACCAGAGCAGTGCATCTTTGGAGAGCCTGAGAATGGTCAGTTGCTTGAGTAGGAGTGGGTGATTAGCAGTATCAAAGGCCTTCGTTAGGTCAATGAATACTGACCCCTACAGTTTCCTTGGTCAAGGGCTTGCTTTTAGCCTTCGGTATAGCTCGGTACAGTCATTTCTTGCAGATTTGTATTTTTATAGTACCCTTGTGCTGATGTGGCTTGAGCACAGTGCCAGAGGTGGTCCTGTTGTTTGAGCCATGCAATAAGCTCCGAGTTTATCCATGGGTTAGACTTGCCTTAAACCTTCATCTTTTTAAGTGGTGCATGGATATTGCAGGCTGCAGTAAAGCAGATGAATAACAGTTCCAAGGCTTTGTTTGTATCATTGAATGAGTCAATTATTGCCCAGTGCAGCCTGCTTAGATAAGCGTTTAGCAGCTGAGTGCTCCTGCTTGAGCACCTGGTGTGAATTATCTTAGGAGGGGCTTGGTGAATTTGTTAGCCCAAGAGCAGATAACGGGTGAGTGGTCATTTAAAGTATCAGGAGTACTGATACCTTAGAGATTATTTCGGGCTGTTTGACAGTATCCAATCAAGTAGGATGTAGGTCCCCATCCTACAGTTGCACCTAGTGGGGGTGGGGACAAGCTTTTGTGAGGTGTTGTGCCATGACAGCATCCTTGTAGATGTAGGCTGCAGGCAAAAGCCAGATTATGTTAAAATTGCACAAAATTATGGTCTCCAAGTTATGGTGTAGGCCTCTAAGGTATTCCATGGTGCTGTAGAAGCCACTGGCCTGGTCCTTTGGGGGTATGTATACAGAGGCTATAGTAAGATTCTTATTATGGGCCCCTAGGAGAACATTGATGGAGAGGACCTGAGATGGGGATCCAGGGTTAGAAAATGGAATGACATGTCTCATGAGGGTACCCTCAGGTAGATGGCACAGCCACCAACTCATTTTACAATCCTGTCCTGCCTGAAGATAGAGTAAATAGGAATTGTGACCGCAGTGTCTGGAATTTTAGGATTTAGCCATGTTAGACAACAGTGAGGATGTCAGGATTGTGTTGTTGAATCCAGATTTGGAGGTTATCAAGTTTGCTGAGGAGGCTACAGACATTGATTGATGCCAGTGTGAGGACCCTCCTTCTATTTGGTGGTGTGCTGTCGGCCCAGCTAGTCCTGGGTTGGGGTGTACGCTTCGGAGAGCAGAAGTAGCATTAAAAGAATTCTCAGGAGAGGGGTTTTAAGCATTTTGTAAACTTGCTTATTTGTTAGGTGTCTGTGCACCTTGTTGTTACGGTACCAGGGTTGTTCTGCCTTGTTGCAGAGAACCTCCAGTTTGGGTTCCTCAGGTGAGTGACCGAGCACTTGTCTCCACTGATTTCACCTCTGCCTGCCTCTTCCTCTGTTCACTCTTGTTCCCCTTCCTGCCCTTCACCTCTCATTGTCCTCTTACATTTTGGATTCCTTGTTGTTGATGAAGATCTCCCTGTGGTCTTTGAATGCCTTTCCCTTGTTTCATACTGTGATCTGTAAATTGCCTCTGGTTTCTGCCAGATTCATTGTCAGAAGCATCACTCCCAATTTCAGTGGAAATATTGCCATCATCATTTGTTCTTGACAATGCCTTGTAACTAAATCTTTTCCTCTTACTATACCATTGATAAATTGTATCATTCTCATAATCAGTTGCACTCTATAATGCTTGTGCTGTTTAAAGTTTAAGCTCATTTTTGAATTTATTGATCTGCATCTGATTTACCTTTCAAATCACAAGTTGCTCTGCAGAGTAATATCCATTAATCCTAGTTTCAAGTTGCTGTATCTCTATAATCAATTTTTCGCATTCTTTTGTTGCCTTTTTATGACCAGCAGCAAGTAGGCTGCCTTTATTCAAAACCTTTTCCCAGTCTATCAGAAATTATTTATCGCCAAGATCAATGAGGGTGGTTTCTGAATATGAAGACCCTAGGGATCCTTTTGTCCCTTCAGTATTGGGATAGGGATAGAGAATGTAAATGGAATCTTATTTCCCATTTTTTCAAATCCTTTAGTAAATGTGTGTCTTTCACCTGTGGGCTATCAATACTGCTTTCATTAAACAGTTCCTCAGTCTGCTCAACTGAGCATGCTATCTATTGACCCACATCACCGGGAAGGACATGACTTCAACATTAACCATTGCTGCTGTCACCATGTTGGAGCACACCCACCAAGGTCAAGAATCCCAAAAGGCCAGGCAAATAACTCAAAAAGTATACAGGTTTGGTGACACATAGATCACAACAAAATATCGAGTTCACATACCAGGGCTTAGAAATACAACTTTTCAAACAACATCACAGCTGTGGACAGATCAGCACTTCTAGAAGATAGCTTTGAACCAAAATTGTAATGTAGATTACCCTGCTAGCTTTGGCTAAACCTCACAAGTCACTTCAGTTCCATGCATAATTAATTTACTGCAAACAGCAGCAGTGCACATTAAAAACATTCACATAGGTCCAGGTACTACATTCTCAAGCAGCAGTGAGTAAACTTGCAGTTTTAAAATTACAAAAATGTTTGCTTGTAACATGCAAAGATCATGGACACACCTGGATAGGACAGCACACGTAACTAACATTTCAACATCAGTAATGGCATCTTCCTTGGAGTGCTAAATACTAGTGAGTGTTCCACTTATAAGACCAGAAGTTAAAGTGACAGTGCTCTAACCAGAAAACGTACAGTGTGAAACAGTCCACAAAAGATGTGGGCATTGAAAAGGTTGGATTAGATGTCAGAGATGGTGATCTAGTTTTAAAAGAGAAGCATACTGGATCACCACGCTTGATACTCTGACACCATATGGACTCAATGACAATGTTCCTTTATATGCACTATGAATTATTTATCATCATAAAATGCAATTGGTACAGATTGTTATTTGATTCAGTGCAACGTTATAGTGTGCAATTCCATTTTGACTTCTTCCTTTATTATGTGTAATTTCTTGTGGTGTTCTGTGTTTCTGTGCAGTAATGGTTTTATATCCAAGTGCTCTGCAGTTTTAGGTTTCATGTGGTTTGTCTATCTGTGTCTATCATTTGTGTAATAGTACTCAGCACTTTTCACACCTTTTGTTGACTGTTCATGCTGCACCTTTTTCTGGTTAAGAGCACTGTCACTTTAAATTCTACCCTTATAAGTCAACACTCACTAGTAGTTAAAATGGGTCCAAATTTCTTAGAATCAGAAAGGTTTTATCTTGGAAGCCCGTAATGATGTCTAATTTAGCTGTTGTTGCACACGTGCACTGGCGCCAATGCTCCCTGTAACTATCACAGTCATTCTTGAGTCCAGTTATTTTATATAGCCCCAGGCCTTATCCTGCAGGACCATTACTTTTTGAGGTCAATGGTCTGCCATTTATGGCATTTACTGCACCCCAAGCTTCTAAAAGGGGCATTGTATTGCTGCTGAGAAAAATATATTTGTAATGTAATCTAAGGCATCACCTGTACTTGGGAGCTCATAGATTGGGCACCCGCTTATTTCAGAGAGGGTGGACAGGAAGGATTCCATAACAAAGTTAGACAAACCCTTGCAAGAAAGATCCTAGGTGGTACTTTGGGAGAGCAGTTCTTCAAATGCAAAAATAGGGAATGGTCACTTAGGGAGTCAGAGAAGACTCTACAGCATGAATCCTGTCAGGTTTAGTTCCTAGGGCCCTGTCCAATAGTGTATGTAATGTTTACCTAACTAATTTTTGAGCCGGGTGGGTTCACTGATTATCTGAGTTAGATGGGCATCCAACAGTTGTGCCTTAAATCAGCTTCTGATTCAGATGAGCAGTTAAGATTAAAATCACCAAGGATGATTACTTCACTGAGAGCTAGCTTAGCTAGGAACTTTGTAAGTTCATCTAGGCCTGAGGCAGGAGCTCACGGTGGGTTGTATATGCAGCCTACAAAGAGTGGTTTAAGGTTCCCAAGGATAATTTCACAAACTGGGCTTTGCTATCAGTGCTGTCCAGTGGGGAATGTGTTGCCAAGGAAGTGCAGAGAGCAAAATTAACACAAATTAAGACCACACCCTCTTTCTTGCCTTCTTTATCGCTCCTAAAGCTAGAGAAGACAGTGAGCTCTATCTCATGTGCCAGGACCTGGTGTTTGAAACAGATCTCAGATAAAATAATTAAAGCAGGCTTGTAAAGATCGACCCAACCCTGGAGTTGATGCATTTTTGACTCAAGCTATTTACATTCATGTGAATCATCTTTAGGCCCCTAGAGCAAGCCCAGATAGGGTCAAAGGGAGCAGATTAAAGAATTTATTTATTTATTTATTTAGTTAAACATCAGTTTAGAAACCTTTGAGCCAGAGGCTCATTTACAAAGGTACCTCGTCACAAAGAGGACATCAGAACAGTAGTACAAGGGACACAGTACTATAAAACAAAAAGTTACAGTTCAATTACAATTTTGTTACAATAGAATACAATCTCCAACGAGCAAAGATAACAATGGTGCAAAACTTATGGTTGGGGAGAGCTGGTGGGGAGGAGGAGATAGGGAGGAGGAATTAGTAGGGAAAGGAAGGGGGTGGGAGCCGCCCAGTGAGCATTGTCAAACAGAGTATATATATATATATTTTTTTCACTAGGCTAGCGGCAGTTGCATACTGCGTGAGCTAAGCAGGAAGTTTCCTGAGCCTGGGCTTAAGCAAGCTAAGGTTAGTGAGTTTGGGAACTTATAGCAGGGAGGAGTTATACCAGTGGGGCACACGGTAGGGGAATGCCCTCTGACCTTGAGAGGTCCTGGCTCGGAATAACTAGGGTAGCTCTTGACGAGCTGCACGTGATCAGGTCGGTGCAGTACGGCGAATGGAGCTGGATAGGCCTATGGGGATAGGCCACGAGGGCTTTAAAGGTGAGCTGGCATGTCTGATAATTGAGTCGCTCTTCCAGGCTGAGTAGGGTAGCTAGGGTGTACAGCTCACATGTGTGAGTGAGTCTGGGAGCACCAGCGATAAGTCTGCAGGCCTTATTAACTGTGA
Organism: Neoceratodus forsteri; assembly: GCA_016271365.2. Lineage (NCBI taxonomy): Eukaryota > Metazoa > Chordata > Ceratodontiformes > Ceratodontidae > Neoceratodus > Neoceratodus forsteri. Next base: position 427,358,673 of record CM057451.1, read on the forward strand.
GACAAACCTTGTTGAGGGAAGTCTGATCTGCTGAGCCATAGACCGGAAGGCCATAGTCAATGAGAGACATGACAGAGGAGGTGACAGCCAGGCAGAGGGCATCAGGAGGAGGCATTTCTTGCCAGTAAAGAATGCCTAGCCGTGAGTTGGTGACAGAATTTAGGCAGATATATGTCCATGGAATGAAAGTGCAGGTCAAAGGTTATACCAAGGTATTTATAGGACTACACCTGGTCAATGACGAGATTGGGTGTGGAGTGGACAGCTAAGGGAAACTTGTTGTACTTATTTTGGGGGTGGAGAAGAGCATCGTTTTGTTTTCTTAAGGTTGATAACAACTCGGTGCTCAGTGAACCAGGTAGCTGCAGAGTCAAAGACTAGTTGGAGGGAGTTCTGTAGCAGCATGGGGTCATTGTGGGAGGCAACGAGAACAGCATCATCAGCATAGAGAGCTTCTTACCCGTACAACTGCTGGGTAGGGAGTTAGAAAGAGTGAGAATAGTAGGGGTCCAAGAACTGAGCCCTGCAGCACCCCAGAGTGAATGGGGCATGTTTCAGAGAGAGTACCGCTGACTTTCACACATTGGGAGCGGTGAGAGATAGCTGGTGCACCAGGAAACAGGTTCTGAGGCAAAGCCTACTAGGTCAAGGGTGGAGAGCAAAAGATGATGCGAAACAGTATCGAATGCTTTAGACAGGTCAATGAATATAGCACCAGCCAGGGCACCAGAGTCCAAGGAGGCATGGAGGAAGTTGGAAAATCCAGGAGTGCTGTATTGGTACTGTGACCTGCTCTGAACCCGGTTGTTCAGGGCAGAGAACATTGTACTTACAGAGGTAGTCAGGAGACTGGGACGCCACAATTTTCTAACGCCTTAGAGAGGGGGGAGGATTGAGATGGGTCAGTAGTTACCTGGAAGAGTCCTGTCACCACCTTTCTGGACAGGGGCACTGTGGCAATCTTTCAGGCAGAGGGAATTGTCCGAGACAGAGTGATTTGTTGAAAAATGCACTTAATAGGTGAGAGGACCTGATCCAGGACCTGACGTAAAAGGCAGGGATCAAGTGAGTCATTACCGATGGTGTTACCTTTTAGGCTTTTAGCAAGTAAGGCCTAGCTTCTTGCATGGTGACACGACGCAGGTGGAAAGAGGGGCGGGAATGGGTGGTGGTACAGATGGAGGAGGTAGACTGAAAAAGTTACCAGGAAGTACTGAGCTAAGGTTGGTAAAGGAGTTATTGAGGTGGGTGGAAATGAGGGCAGGGTCAGAGGAGACGGTACCATTGATGTTGAGAAGAGAAGGAGAGGGGGACTGGGAGTGACCATTCAGTTGCTTGATGTTGTCCCAGAAGCACCTGGGGTTCCCCAGGAGGAGGTAAGAGAGGTTGGTAGTATTCCGCCTTTGCTTTGGGATGGCCCAGGTGCACTGGTTGCTGGGCGGCAGCATAGGACTGCCTGTCAGCTGAATGGCCAGTAGCAACAGCAAGGTGCCAAAGATTGTCGTGTTGCTTAAGTTGCCACAGTAGGGCAGGGGTGATCCAAGAGGCATGTTTCACTTTGGACCTCCTAGCAGTTATGGGAGCAAAGATATCACAGGCAAAGTTGAAAGTGCTACTGAAGAAGGCCAGAGGCCAAGTCAAATGTTGGTTGCCCTCGTCAGAGACCAATCAGTGTGGGCAAGAAGCGCTTAGACTATAGAGTCCCCAGGCCTGCCCTCTGAGAGGTGGTTTTGACCGGGATGAGAGCTGAGGGTTTCCAGTTGAAAAGCACAGGGGAGTGGTCACTGAGGCAGTCAGGGAGGATTTGGATGTTGTGGATGCGGTTGGCCTGTTGGTGAGGACCACATCCAGGAGGGTGCTTGTCCCCCTAGGTTTTTTCTAGTAGGCTGTGAGACCAGTTGAGTTAGGGTCAATTGAATCGAAAGCCTCATGGTGGGAGGAGGATGAGGGGCAGAGCCAGTTTATATTCAAGTCGCCCATCAATATTTGGTCCGACGAGTTGGGTAGGGAGGAGGTAGTCAATTAGTGGGCCCAGAGCCTGGGATTGGTTCTTGAGGGGTATGTAGGCTACAGTTAGGAATAATGGGCCTCTAGCTGGGTCAGGGACAGCTTTAGAGTAAGTGCCTGGGCCTTATGGTCGAGGTCAGGCAGGGGAGTGGTAGCCCATGAGAGAATCCTTCAAATAGAAAACAGCCCCACCTCCTGCCGACATGGTCCAACCGGTGGAGAGTGTAGCCGGAGAGAGACATGAGAGTTAGGAGTGGAGGGAGACAGCCAGGTTTCAACCAGGGCAACAACATCAGGTTTATGAAGCGCCACCCAGCAGTGCAGAGAGTCCAGTTTTTTCAGGAGGCTACAGATGTTCATAGAAGCAATGCGCAGCCCAGGAGATTTCAGGGGAGAACCAGTGCTGCCAGGCCCGGGATTGGGGTGGACATTGCCTGACAGGAGCAGGAGGAGGAGGGCTGATCTGGGGAGTGCACAGTGGTGGGATAGCTTTGATGATTGGAGAGGGGGTGATGAGGGAGTGATGAGGGGTGATCACAAGTGAAAACAGCTACTAGAGAGCAGTAAAATGTGACAAGTGAGGTACTGGAGCAAATTGTTCAAACTTAATCAGGCTCTCCTCTGGTAGCAAAACAATATAAGGAGCTAATGGAGAAGTTGAGTGTTAAAAAAAAAAGATCAAGGTAGAAATTACCTGGTGTGTCTCGTGTGCAGTGACTCTAAGCTTTTAAATACAGTTACAGGCAAATGCAAATAGTTTCCAAAATCAGGCACAAAAGTAACAGTTCTGTTGTGTTTGAGCCTGGGCAGCAACTCGAGGTGCTACTCTGGCCGGGATTCATGCACTGAGCAGGGGAGCTTGTGGCCATTTCAGAAAAGATGCCAGATGGCCAATGATGGTGGCAGCAGCCTGGATCAAGGTAGAATTACCTGGTGTGTCTCGGGTCTGGGGCTTCTGTGGGCAGGGAGGGCTTCAGAGCAGGCCCTCGCGACCTCTGGTCTCCTCAGGGAGGGTGGTCTCTGCAGGAGAGAATGAAGAGGGGATTAATATGCAGCACAGGCAAAGATTAACTTGCTGGGGTGGGCTGGTAGTGGGTGTGGGAGAAGAGCAAATGGGCTGTTGGCTATCAGGTACTATTGTGATTCAAAACGAAGGTGATTACTAGCAGGGCAAACTCAAATTCTGCACACTGGAATAGCACTTAGAAGTTAAACAGTCCCCAAATGAGTTTCTCACAGGGGGGTAATTCAGTTACAACTGGAAATGCACTTTACAAATTAACAAACAGTCCCCAGTGAGATTTGCACAGGGGGATTTCAGATAGAACACAGGTCCTGGGCTTGCAGTGACTCAAGCTTTTTATATACAGTTACAGGCAAATGCAAATAGTTTCAAAATCAGTACAGAGAAGAGTTCTGGTTCTGTTTGAGCCTGGGCAGCAACTTCTCGAGGTGCTACTCTGGCCGGGATCTATGCGCTTGGAGCAGGGGAGCCTGGCCATTTCAGAAAAGACGCTCAGATGGCACGGCTATGGCAGCCTGGATCAAGTGTAGAAATTACCTGGTGTCTCTGGGTTGGGGCTTCTGTGGGCAGGGAGGCTTAGGAGCAGGCCCTCATGACCTCCGGTCTCCTCGGGGGTGGTCTCTGGTGTGCTCTCGGGTTCGGGACTTCTGTGGGCAGGGAGGGCTTCAGAGCAGGCCTCATGACCTCAAGTCTCCCTCTGAGGGAGGTGGTCTCTGTGTGTCTCGGGTTCAGGCTCTGTGGGCAGGGAGGGCTTCAGAGCAGGCCCTCGTGAACTCCGGTCTCCTCAGGAGGGGTGGTCTCTGGTGTGTCTCGGGTTGGGGCTTCTGTGGGCAGGAGGGCTTCAGAGCAGGCCCTCGCGACCTCGGTCTCCTCAGGGAGGGTGGTCTCTGGTGTGTCTGGGTTCGGGGCTTCTGTGGGCAGGAGGGCTTCAGAGCAGGCCCTCGTGACCTCAGTCTCCTCAGGGAGGGTGGTCCTCTGGTGTCTCTGGGTTTGGGGCTTCTGTGGGCAGGAAGGGCTTCAGAGCAGGACCTTGCGACCTCCGGTCTCCCCAGGGAGGGGTGGTCTCTGGAATTAGTGTGGGAAGGTCCATGATTATGTTCTATAAAACCAGAAAACATTAGTATTAGTCTGGACAGAAGGTTGTGACATGGGGTATTTTCCAAGAGAAGAATTTGCCTAAGATTTTGAGAGATGAGAAGATTAGGTAACAATTTCCCTTTGGGACAGACCATGTAATAAAAGCAGGAATGGGTCAGTCCTCACTGGTATAATAGATAAATATAAAGGTGGGATGGGGTTAACCAAACCTCAGGGGGTTCATAGGTTTCATAGGTACCAACAGTGTGGTGCACCTGTTCAAGCCATAGTGAAAGAAAGATGTTAAGAACAACCAGAGCCAGGCCCTTGAGGGCCATAGTATGGATTTAAGGTAGATATGTGTGGGGCAGGCAGAGTACACCAATGTATAGGTATTGCAGTCTGACAGAGTAGGTAGGAGGTACTGGAAGGGTGATTGGCAGGGTAAACATTAAATTAGGGAAGGACTCCTTGATGTAGCCAGTAGTGCCACAGAGTTGCTTTCAGTGATCTGTGCATTCACCTTACCTAAATAGGGTTTACAGAGGGGCAAAGTTTCACTAGGGAGTAAAGTAATAAGAAGGTATCTGGCAAGGAGATAAAACAATTTCATCACTGTGATAGGTAGAGGCTAATATTCATAGGCAATGTCATAAAACATAGTAGGATCAACAATTCTTCAGAACCTAGACAAGCACGATAACACAGGACTGCAATAGTTCAGGGCTAGTGTGTTAACTGTACAACAAAGCTATAGTGTATACTAATGAAAGAGAAGCTGTGCTTGAGTACAAGTGAATGAGAAGCAGCACCTGTGAATTAACTTATGCGTATAACAGATTAGGGATCTTGATAAACAGGGTTCATGATACTGGCTGCCTGATTGAGGTGATGAATGAGAATCACCCACTTGACCCCTCAGGATGCAGAAAAGGAGCTTTTTTTTGTTTCAATGGCCATTTTAAACATGGGCTCAGAGTCTGCAAACAAGAAAGCAATTGAAGGATTCAGACTGGTTTCCTATTACTTACAATAATCACATGTCCCCTTCCCTAGGAAACATCTGTAAGTACTCATTTGGTTAAAAAAAAAAACTTAGTTAAAAAAATAAATGCTTCTGTACTTTTACTTTGTTGGTCTTATCTGTTCAAGTCAAATGGTCTTGAGAGACAGCTTTCTTACTCAGGGATACTGGGATGTCCACTTTGTTTGATTACCTGAATAGGAGGAGAAACAAATCCTCTCATAGCCACATGTGCCTTCCTCCACAAGCTTTCTCATAGATATCCATTGATGTTTAATCGAGTTCCAAGATTTTCATGTTTTTTTTCCAGAAAGCATTTTGCTCCCCATTAATGGGGAGCCATGGTATTTCTGATTTACTCCCCACTACCTGGGACCCAAGATCGCGGTCACACATGCATCTGGGCGTGATTGTACTCCACAGCTCCAGTTATGGCCCTTCTCCTCCCAGTCTAATGCCAGGTTCCTCCATTGGCTTGGCACTGCCACTTAGCCTCCAACCAGTGGCAGTCAAGAGCCAGGAAACACCACGTCCCTCCCTGAGAGGAGTGCTGCATTGTGGCTGCTCAATCTGATTCCTCACCCTCCTCCACCGGATGACCCCTGGCAGCGTGAGCTCACTCCACAACTCAGGTCACTGGCGTTTGGTGAGGTGTGGCATCCAGTGCCTCAATCATCAGTGCCACAGAGGCCAATCTAAGATTTTCACTGTTAAACCATGTTATTTTTGGAGTTGTGTTTGGACTGTATCAATACATTCTTCCTTCTCCTTTTCTCACACTTGTATCCCAAGCCAAGCAAAAAAAAATATTTTAAGGGGGGTCCAGACAACAGACAAATAATTTATAACTGAAATCAGCAGGCTTCAATTGCACTACTTTCTCTAAACAACTTTCTAAGTTATTCCACTCTTCATCCTTTGATGTGATTACATGGAAACAGGAGGGTTGACCCATATAGCACAATTACAACTGAGACTTATTCTGTATTTATTAATTAACTGATTTTTTTATTCACCAGGAAAGGCACACTAAGCTATTATAGCTTTTTTTGTGTTGTTTTTCACAAGTGTGAATTGGTGGGTTGCTAAATTGACCTGTTTTATTGACGGAGAATGCTGGCCATTACACTGAAGAAACTCCCCTGCTGTTCTTCGATAAATGTCATGGGATCTTTAACTTCACTTGGACAATAACCAGAGATAGACTGAAGGGACCTTGGTTTAATATCTCATCTGAATGACAGCATGTCCCCAGCGCAGCACCACCCTCATAGTGAACTATTGTATAATGTATGTTAGAACGCTGTTAACCTTAGGAAATCATCATTTCCTAAGGTTGTTAACTTCTCGATGTGGCGTAGATATGTTGTTAACCTATCGATCCTACGTCACATCGATAGGTATCAACAGCGAGTGGTTCATGCGATGTGCCGCTTTTTTTTCGACGGGAACCAACTGAAGGAAACCGACGGGGAAGAATTGAAGGGCAGCGCGGTGACTTTTTAAAAATGTAAGCCGCTTAATTTTGATAGTGAGACCATACACTATAAAAATAATGTATGGTCCCTCTATCTGACAACGGTCAATTTTAACCGTCTCGAGGTTGCCATGGCGGACGTAAACCTCTCGAGCTTCGCTCTCGAGGTTTACATGGTCGCCCTGGCAACCTCTCGACTGTTAACTGACCGTTAACGATAGAGGACCACATTATCCTCTATATTAGTTATGGGTATTACTCCAGTTGCCTGGTGTTGAGTCTAGAACCTACAACCTTCCTATCTTCTGGCACTAGAGATAGTGTAGTTGGTTTAATAATGTCTTTGTGATGCCATAGCTATTTCCATGGCATCAGACTGTGGTATCACAAACAAAAATTATGACCTGAACTCCAGAATATCCTTTCCTAAAAATGAACTGTTAGGGGAATGATGCAGTTTTCATGTGTATGTCCATATTATTGATAACAATGAACAGAATGTTATGACATTTGATTTCAGAGGAATATAGTATAACTTTATTCTGCTGAGGCCAGTTGTTCTTTTCTTCTGTCTAAGTGACTGAAGTCCTCTTTAAGGATCTTAAATCGATATAAAAACATGTTCGAAAGCATTAAACTAGTAGTTCTATAGTTTTTAGTTGAATACTATTAAACGTTACCTGGATTCAAACTACTGTTCAATGTCCACACTGTAGCTCAAGATGATAGAAAAGTATATTCCTGAACTACAGTAGTCCACCAGTTTTAATTTTATCTGTGCTTCTTTTCATCGTAGTGTTTTAATTAAAAAGTCTTATAACGCTAAAAATTAAGAAATAGAATTTTAATAATTAGGAATTTCAATATTACTTTCAACATAACTTGACACATTTCACATATTAACATGCAATGTACTTTATGCAAAGTAGTATTTTAGTAAATTTTATCTTGTTTTTAAAGAATGATAAAGTGGACCCAGCATCCATTTTTTCAGACAAGCTCTGAAATTAAATTCTGTGGGAGATCATACTTCTCCTCTGATATTTTTGTCTTTCAGTGATCCTCTTAAATAATTGTGCAGATGTACCTCTTTCTTTGTCCTAATGTTTCATTGGTTGTTTTACTTTTTAGGGTAATCAGTTGACAGACATTCTTTATAATAGCAACCTTTTAGATTTTCTGCATTTCTAGTCTGTATTGCTGTATTTATGAACATATGAAAATGCCAGCAGAAGCAACCTTATAGTCTAATGAGTCTGCTTGATTGTGCAATTAGCCCCTCAACCTGTAGCTGCCCTACCCTCTTCATCACAACCCCCAAACTGTCCTAACCTCTCTTAAAGTAACCACTGTTCTACAGGATACCTCCTCAGGCAAAGCATTCCACCTGTCCACCACCTGTTCAGTGAAAAAGTGTCCTGATTTCCTTTTGAATCTTTCCTCCTCCAATCTCAGCTGATGCCCTCTCTCGTATCCCTCCCTCTTCTAAGCTGGAAAATCCCTTCTATATTAACCTTATTTATCCCTTTAAGGTATTTAAAGGTTTCAATCATATCCTCCATCTCTCCTCTCCTCCAGTGAGTACATATTCAGCTTGCCCAATCTATCCCTGTAGGACTTTCCCTCTAATGCTTGGATCATCTTGGTCACCCTAAGTTGCACCCCTTCCAACAATTTGAAGTCCTTCTTCAGGAATAGGTGCCACTACTGCACACAGTACTCCAGGTGTGGGCCTGACCAGAGAGCTGTACAAGAGAAGGATCACCCCATATTTTTGGAGGAGATTCCCTCACTATACACCCCAGCATCCTGTTGGCTTTGCTGCCGCCTTCCTGCACTAAGCTGAGTTGTTCATTCTGCCCGTTATAAGCACACCCAGATCCTTTTCCTCCTCTGTGCTTTCCAGCTGCACCCTCCCAGCTGATAGCTTCTCTCCTGGTTCCTTGCTTCAAAATGTAGTGGCTTGCACTTCTTGGAACTGAACCCCAGCTGCCATGATTCCAACCACTCCTGTAGTTTGGTCAGGTCCTCCTGTAGCCCCTTCCACCCTCCAATGTCATCTACCACAGCTCCTATCTTTGTATCATCAGCAAATAGATTGATCCTACTCTGGATCCCAAGTGAGATATCAGCTATGTATATCCCAAACAGCACTGGTCCCAGTACCGATTCCTGTGGCACCGCACTTGTCACTTCCTTGGTGATGAGGGTTCCCTACCACCACCACCACCCTCTGCTGCCATCCTTTCAGCCAGTCGATGATCCATCTGGTCATATTTGTTCCCACCCTGTGTATTCTAGCTTCCCCAAGCCTCCCATGTGGCATGGAATCAAAGTCCTTTCTGAAGTCCAAATACAGGACATCCACTGCATGGCCCCTGTCCAGCTCCCTGGTCACCCAGTCATAATACTCAATTAGATTTGTCTGGCAGGATCTGCACAATCCTGTGTTTGACTGTGTTGGAGATCATTGTGCTCCTGGTTTATCATGGCCCTAGTGATATCTCTGAATATTGCACATATTCTAGATCCTGCACCATCTAATATTGTCAGATTTGTTCCCTTTATGTCAGAATGCTAAGCATTGTATACATAGAGCCCAGATATTCAAAGAGTTGAGCCATGTGCAATAGGGTTCGCCTGTGCAAGTCTGAAATAGCGCCATTCTGCGATATTCAGCAGGAGGCAGTTGCGCCCTGAAATCATGCTGAGCAACAGCGCAATGATAATGAAGGCATGCGCAACGAAGGGAGGAACCATGCATAAATGGCGCTGTGATATTCAAAGACTGCGCCATGTTCAATAGCGGAGTAGCGGAGAAGCGCCATAGCAGAAATGAGCCAAAATAAAAAGGAGCAAGGAAGAGGAGCAAGAATGCTACAGGGAAGCCACAAGTGTCAGAGGCAGAGGCAGACAGACAGGCAGGAGGCACAAACAGGGCAGGCCATGAAAAGGTCACTTTGAACAGCCAGGCACAGGGAAGGTGTGGGAGTCACACAGCAAGAGGCCAGCACAGGCAGGTGTACCCGGTGCAGGGAGGTAGCAGCCAGGACAGCAGGGGAATACAGCAACAGCTGCTGGGGGTGAACACAAGTCAGGGACATGGCCAGTGCCATCTTCCACATGGAGGCCATAATGAGGGGGTGAGAAGGTGGGCGGCAGGGGCATGGCGTGGAAGGGCCTGTCGGCGGTATGCCCCAACAGGCAGTACCGTGCCCGCATTCAGCATGAGCTGTACAGTGATACTGAGATTGTGGCCGGTACTGCCTGAACAGGGCAATTCTGAGGTGGCTCTGTGAGCTGTGCAGTGATGTGATTCAGGCACCCACATGACGGAGCCATGCCCCGTCAGTGGAGACAAAGTAACAGCCTGCATGTGCTTGCTCACCACGGGTACCTTCCAGAGACCAACTGGGGACACCACAGGCATTACCCAGTTGGCCACGCCATGCCACCTCACCCATTCCTCAGCGCACTGCTGCCACATGCTGAGGAGTACATCCATTTCCAGCACAGCGGCAAAGTGCACAGAAAACATACAGGAGTTCCACAGGGTAGCATGCATGCCTGGCATGCTAGGGGCAATACACTACACCCATGTGGCCACGCACCACCTGGCCCCGAGGGGGCACATACATAAATAGCAAGGGCTATGCCAGCATCAACTGCCAGGTGGTGTGCGATGCCAGGGTGCATCATCAATGTCTGTGCCACGCACCCTGGGGAGCACATGATTCTTTCATCTGGCACCAGTCGGCACTGTGCCACAGATTTGAGAGTGGGGACATCCCACTGGACACCTAGTGGGTGAGTATGCAAACCACATGGACAATCATAAGGCCTGGGGGGCATGGCAAGAGGTGGCATGGGTAGTGGCCTACATGGCCTGGAGCAGGGTGATGCTGATCACCAAACTAACCTCCACCATCTACATACAGGTGACAGTGGATACCCACCGTCCCTGGCTGCTCACACCCTACTGGCAGCCCGCACCCCATCGCAGCAACGCTACATTGAGGCACCGCCACCACATGTAATGTCATCGAGAGGGTGTTCGGGATGCTGAAGGCACGTTTCATTGCCTGGACACCTGGCCATGCCCTACAGTATAGCCCCTCAAGGCCTGTGGGATATTTCTGGCCTGCTGCATCCTGCACAACATGGCCAATGAATGTGGGATAGCCATACAGGTCAAAGAGGGGACAGCGATGGGGATGATGAGGGACGCTGGTGACGATGGTGATGGGCAGCTCCTCCTCATCGACGGGACCCCTGACTGCTCCGGCTGGCACAGCTGCACCGGACACCATCACAAAGGAGCACTTCAGCCAACCCAAGTAAGTCATGGGGCCATGCACAACCACCAGTGGCCAAGGCACAACCCACAAACATGCATGGACACACATCGGGGTGCATGTCAAAGGAAGTGGCAGGGCACAGAGGCACACATACAGCCAGGGATGGGTGAGGATTAACATGCCATGCTGAAGGACACACACACACACACAATGTAACAAACATGCACAGAAGGCAGAAGGCACACCGACCCAGAGCGCACACCCTAGCAACACACATGTCCGCGGGCATCCCACCCACTGCCTGCCCATGTGCATGTGTCAGATGCTGAGCACCATTGCACATTGGTGTACAGCGCAATGCAGGCATCATCATGCACACACAACTGTGGACAGCAGCCGGAGGGTGTGCAGGTGGACTGTGTCCACATGCAGGGCCAGGTACTCACTCGTGCACTGCCCACTGGCACACACAATGCACACAGGGCAGCACCAGACAGTAGCCATGCTGGGAGAGAGGTCAGTCCTGCGACACAGTGCCACAGCCACCACCGGATGCGTGGGCAGCCCGCCGAGACCCACCATCACTGGCAGGTTGACCACTGGCCTCATGGGGTGGCACGATGGTCCCCAGGGGTTCCACTGCGTGAACGTGACTCTGCCCACACAGGGTCTGCAGCACACTGAACATGCCTGCACCAGGGTGCTCAGGATGTCAACAGCTGAACTCAGCATCGACAGGGTGGGAGTCACACGATGCTGGGAAGGAGTGGATAGTGCACCGCGTGGTGTCCGTGATGCATGGGCACCTGACTGTATGCCCATTGTGGCCATGACAGCAATGAATGCCTGTGCATGCCTGTCAATGGCAGCAGTCACATCCTCCCACAAACAGTCCATCCGTGCCAGGATCAGTTCAGTGTCCCAGCTGTGACGCCCTCTGCCCACTCCAGAGCCACATGCAGTACATCCCGCGGACATCACAAGCCACATCTGCTGCTGGATCAATGCTCGCAGTAGGTGGGTGTGCTCATCCAAGAGGTCATCAGCCTCCTGACATCCTGTCCCTCAGGGTGTGCAAGGCCCTGATGTTCAGCACCCTTGAGGTGAGTGCTGCACACCAGGACCAGGTCTGGGCATGTTCACAGGCAGTGCACAGATGCCATCACTGAGCCCTGTACCAGCCCAGTGGGTGACTGCCGATGCGCCCTCTGGCTGCCACACCCCAGGGCTCAGTGGTGCCACCGCAGTGGCTGCAACAGTTCCACTGTCCTGAACAGACACCAGTGCTGCCCCACTGGTGCTGGACAGGTACAGCCTGGGACTGTGCTGACACAGCAGGCCTCCACGGTGCACCACCCACAGCCATGGGTGCGGATTGCCCTGCTGTGTGTCCATCCTGTGGCACACACGTCACTGCCTATGACGGTCATGTCATCATCACTGGTGCCGGACTCTGCCCAGCCACAGACACAGCGTGCTGGCATCCGAGGATGCCAGCATGCTGGGACACAGGCAGGGCTTCCTCCACACCTGTCACAATGACATCAGTGTGGACAGCCAGGTGGCCCCACTGTCGCAATGATCCACATATAGCTGTGGAGGTGGATGGTCCCACCTCCTACTCCATCTGACTGTCCGCAGTGGACAGGCCCACCACCGCTGACCCATGCAGATGCTCAGGATCTGTAAGGGAAAGCAAAAGTCATGTTACGATGTGTGACCTACACTGCCCCCCATAGACAGACCATGACTTACCATGCAGTGATGGGCCACCACCAGTCTGAAGCCACCACCCAGAACACCCTCAATGGCACTTCACTGCATGCTTCCAGCAAGCCTGTCCCTCTGCTGGGGTGAGCTGTACCACCTCCGACTGTCCCCACCTGTTGCAGCACGTGCTGCCTGATGGCAGCCACCTTCTCCTTACCCTCCTCCTGTCCGTGCCCATCTTCTTCCACACTCCTGCATGGAGCGCTGGTGGCTGCCATGCAGGTTCACGGCACGTGCCACCTCCTCCCATGCAGTAGCACGGGCCTGAAGGGTTCCCCGACGCCCACTGGAGCAGTGGCTCCTGATCCAGGTAGGCCTCGAACAGGGCCTCGGTTTCAGCCTTTGTAAAATTCAGCGTACTCCTCCTCCCACCACTGTTTCCTCCTCTCCAACAACGTGCTCAGTCATTATGTAGCCTGTAAGAATGGCAGTTGTTACCTGTGACTATGCAGTCCATGCATGTCCCTGAATCCACAGTCCACACCTCCAAACAGCATGCAACTCACCAATAAACTGCAGTAACCGACTATGGCCACTGCAGCCCATTGTCGCACCTTTATAGCGCAATCCATGCAAATGAGGCGAGGAACAACTTTAGTAGATGCAAATCGCAGTGCTGCACCATTGAATGGCTGATTGGATGATTTACATATGACAGCTGAATATCGCTGTTGTGCTTTGTGCAATTGTGTTAAATGTGCTGAGCCAATGGTGCAGTCCTGTGACATCGTAGTACACCTCACTTCACATGCCTGGGTTGCTGACACAGGCGTCTGCGACTGATGACGTGCTGTGTGTGGTAGGCATGCAGGGCATGGCCACCATTGTGCCAGTAGCACTATAGCAATGGTCACTACATGGCGCTGTGCACTGGGCCATCATTAGCGCAATGGCCCAACTGCCCGGTAGTCCACTATGGTGCTGGCACACAGGCAGCCAATCGTGCTACATGCATTGTCATCCAATGGCACTGTGTATGGCCTTGCGCCAGAGACCCTTGACCCTGTGCCGACCTTTGCCCCCCTGGCACCATGCATCAGGCATAGGTGCACCTCTATCGCACTGTTCGGTAACAGCGATAGGGAATGGCATAGCGCTGTACGCAGCATCTGCACGTGGGGAGCTGCACTGCAGAGAGGCATATTGCCTACTATAGCTGCTAGAATGGCACTCAGATGGGCAGCACAGTGGACGGCTATTGAACTGGCCAATCCGGTGGCAATTGTTGAGCCACACCATGGGTCTCTCTTCGGGAGGCCCTTGGACAGGGCCAGGACCTAGGTGTGGCAAGAGGTGGGCAGCCCTGGAAGAGGCCACAGGATGGGGGTACGATTGCTGAGCAGTGCAAGACTGCTATGGTGACCTGTGCAGGAGGGAGCCGAGCTACTGGCTCTGACTGCGGGCACATGCTGGAGGGGCATGGTGCCACATCCAGCAGGGGTTCCGTCAACACACTTTTATCGTCCATATGAGTCACAGTGTTGTATGTGTCCAGCACTAGGGAAGGAACTGTATTGGGTTGGCGCGGGCGGTGTTCACAGGGTGTGGGGTGGGTGGGTCTAGCTGGGTGGGAGGGCACACCTTGGAGCAGGGGGACTTTGCTTCAGGAATGTACTGATGTTCTTCTCTCCTTTTTTCCCACAGGCCGGATGAACTTCGCAGATTGTGGGCAGAGTGGCGGAGGGGAGGACAACGCAGCCAGGCTGGCCGAGGACCATCAACGCCACCTGACCAGCCCAATGAGGTGAGTGCCATACATCCATGATTAGTATTGCATGCTGTGTGCCAGGGTGGGAGTGGGGCATGGCCACCATTCGACATCACTGCCATGCACGCCACTTGTTATAGTCAACATTGTCCAGTGGCAATGCATGTCTGGGTGTGTATCAATACTGGTGGTCCATGCATGCACCAGGTGCATGGCTGTGCCACTGCCTTTGCACCACGTAGCCAACATCGCTAAGCGGCCAGTGGTGGTGCTGTGCATGACTTGGCCAGTGGGTGTGTGCAGCGTTCCACATGGCTGTATGCACCTGGGTGGGCAGGTCCCTGACGTGATTACCGCGTGGTCACACACCATCACAGTGGTATGTCCCATGGCCATATGCCATGCACAGTGAGCAGGCTGTATGGGTTGTGCATTCACACCTATTGATTGTGCTCTCTGTCCTAGGTACGCGCCATCTCAGGGAAATTTGGGACACCTTACGGGAGCTCCCTTCATCTGGCCCATGAAGTCCCTAGAGACATTTTGAGGAGGCTTGACACAACGAGGGTGCTAGGGAGGCACAGAGGCAGGAGGTCCCAGAGCCAGGAACAGTGGTCAAGATGACAGTCCTTTGGTCCCTGACTCTACCCCCTGGACCCCTCCCCATACCCTTCCTATCCCATCCCATTTGTCCACCCCTTCCCTACCCACCCTCACCTTGTTTGTGTCCCCCATCCCAAGCTTGTATATATTTTTTATTGTTGTACATAATTCATTTTTATATTTACAATACATTTGAATTTGATATGAATACTGTGGTGGTCTCTGATTTGCAGTGGGCTATAGGTGCTCAGCTGCAATGGTGTGCATGGCATCAGGGGTGGTGCAGTCATGGGTATGTGTGTGTGTCCTTGTGGAGTGACTATGGTGTGGGGTAGATATCAGTCAGTGTCTGTGTTGTGTGTGTTGTTCCTGTGCACTGGATGACTGTGTGCAGTGGTCCATGGCGCGCGTGTTTGTGTCCATGGCGCACCCATCGGCCCGTCCATGGACTGTGCAGCCAACACACATGCCTGTCTGTGACCTGAGTGGTCCACTGGCATGTCAGTGGTGGCATTCCCTGCAGGGTGGACACTGTACCCGTCACTTTGCTGGGTTGCCCCTGTCACTGGTGTGGTGCATACCTGGCTCAGGTGGCACTGTGGGCAACACGGTCATTGTCCCACTCCATGCTGTGACTTGTGTGTGTGCTGGAGGGGATGTGCCTCACTGTCTGTGGCTTGTGCTCCGGTGACTACTGGTGGTGTACAGGTCCACAGTGCCTGCAGCAGGGTGGCTGGCACTCCAGTGCCATGGTGGACTGCAGGTTGTGTGTACACAGCTTATGGGCCCTGGCAGGGGCTTGGCTGCCCACCACTGAGTCCCTGTGTTGCTGTGCCCCTTGGGTATGGGTGGGTGTCTGTCCATACCCTGTGTGGCATCCGATATGGTGCATGCTTCCACGTACCACTGTGGGTGTCTGTGCTGGCTGTTGTGGCCAGTGGTGGATCGGGGTGTGTCACTAGAATACTATGCAGGGTGCTGTACCACTGGTGGTGGCGCCAAGGACACGCCTATCCCATGGGGTACCTCTTTGTGCCAATGCATGGTCGGTCTCTCAGGAGTATCTCGGGGGACTGTGCATGGTTGCACTGTGTCTGCCATTGTTACATTGCCGTGCTGCTACCTGCTGATGGGTGCTCATGGTGGGGCTGGCTTGCATGGATCTGTGGTGCACAGGGTTGCTTTGACACAGTGGGGGTGGTGGCATGCATGGAGTTTCCTGCAGTGGTGGTCACTGCTCATGGGGGTGTCTGGGGGTCACAGTGCAGGGTGTGCTCTGCACTGGGGGATGGTGTGCATGGGTGGTCTGCCCTTCTTGTGTGCCAGTCACAGCTTGCCGGTAGGTGTGATGGGGCACCATGGCCAGGCTGTGGGTTGGTTGCTGGTCTCCATGGGCCAGTGGTTATTCCAACCCTCCCCAGTTGTGCTGTACTTGGGGTGTGGGGGACGATGTCTTTTCTGCTGTGTGTTCCTGTGCCCATCTGTGGCATGGGTGGTGGGCCCTACCTCCTGATTGTGCAGTTACATTGCTCTGCAGCTGGGGGCTCCTGGTTGTGCTATGGCGCTTCTGGACTGCTCAGCTGAACATCCCTTGTTGCGCTTATGGCGATCAGATCTGCTCAGCTTCCCTCCCTAGTTGTGCTATGGCAGGGTGGTGCGATATTCAGGTTGTCGGCTGTAGAGCAATTTGGCCTGCTCCGTTTTGAATATCGCATCTCTATGCATGGGCATAATAGACTTGCGCTTGCTCCTGCTATTGCGCACTTTTGGGCGCAGTTTGAATATCTGAGCCATTGTTTACATTTCATTGAGTTAGAGTTGTGAAGATCTTTTACATGTGATATACTGTATGTGAAATTGCTACATCCTGCACTGCAAAAATTTCAAAGAGATTTATGAAAAGTATAGGCAAAATTTTCACTTTCACTTACACATTACATAGCTTGAATGTATAAAGAAAAATCCATATCTTGGATGTTTCTGCATCTTGTGATGTTTGCTGGTTATGTCTGTGAAATGTAAAACATGTATCTAGGCATTTTCTGACTTTGTGATTTTTTTTCTGAGCACTGTGCACTTAAATTGTGGTGCTACAAATGAATTATCCAGAAATGCTGAACATATATCAAGGTTTTCCATATTTTGTGAACTTAGGTGAAAGTGAAGTGTGGACATTTATTTTGCACAGCTCTAGTTTTGGTGTTAGAGTAGAATAATCATAATGAAAAAATGATTTTAGGATTCTGATAATGCATCCCCTTTGTATTCTATGCTGAAACAATACTTCATGTTTTTATTAATTTATTTATTTTAATTTTGTTGACTGGGTAAGACCACTGAGACAGTTACAGTCCATTTTTCAGGATCGACCTAGGGTCACATTATACACAAGCAATACAACAAGTATCACAGAGCAGTACAGCATACAGACAGGTATAATGCATGTCATCAGTAAAACATCATTAAGTCCATGTACAATTGGTATATAGCCAACAGAGCTATGCACAGACATAAATGCTACACAGAGTCAGTTCTGTGACAAGTGGATAAGTGCATAGTGCTATAAGTGCATTAAGGAATAGAGATTGGGGGAAGGGGAGAGGAGTGGGATGGGGTGGAAGGGGCTGGAGAAGAAGAGGTACATCAGTGAGGGCAGGAACAGGAGATGTGGGAAGCAAGGGAGGCATGTAGGCTGGTCTTAAATAGAGCTAGAGAGGTACTGTTCAGAACATGTGGTGGAAGAGAGTTCCAGCTAGAGATAGCAGCAAAGGAGAAGGACCTCCTAGTGGTGGTCAGGGTGCAGTTTGGGTATATCAAGGAGGGATAGGGATGCTAAGCGGAGAGTGCAAGGAGTTTGTCTTATGCTTATTATATCCCTAGACAGGGGTGGAAAAAGTGGACACATTTGTAAATTAAGGCACATGGTGAAATACTTTAATTTAGATTCATAGGTTAACCAGCTCAGAGAGGAGAGGACTTTGCAGCGGTGCATACGGGAGTTGGTTCCTAGAGCGAACCTCCCGATCCTATGGTAGGCCTGGGAAAGGAGAGAGAGAGAGGAGGCATAAGTCTTCAGCAGCAAAGGAGCTCCATAGGTCAGGAAGGGAGGAGTGATGCAGAGGCAATTCTTAGGCTGGAGGCAGAGGTGAGAAACGGGCAAATTGGTACAGTAACCAAAGCTTCTGGTTCACAGCTTTGACAATGTTGGAGACATGGAGATTGAAAGAGAGTGCAGTGTCTGGGGTGAAGCCCAGATATATGAAGGACAAGACTGTCTCCAAGCAGTCACCCTTGCTTGATACAATATTAAGGGAGGTGGAGGATCCTTTGTAGAAGGGTGTCGGAGAACAGCATGCATTTAGTTTTACTAGTGTTGAGGACCAGTTGGCAACAGCTGAACCAGTCCTCAAGGGAAGCAAAGTCATTGGCATGATCCTTCTAATTCTGTTAGTATTTGATGAGATAATGGCATCATCTGCATAGAGGTGCACAAAGTCACCACCACAGGAGAGAGGAGGTCCTTAATGAAGAGGGAAATAGAAGTGGCCCTAAGATGGATCTCTGTGGTACTCTGTGTGTTATATGTGTTGGAGACAATATGGTGCAGTGGGTTAAGACTCTGATCTGCAAATCTAGAGACCTGGGTTTGAATCCCACAGCCCCTAGATGCATACTGTGTGACCCTGAGCAAGTCACTTAACTTCCTTGTGCTCCCAGGCTGCACCTTCAAACAAGCTTTCAGCTTAGTGTGTCTCACCTGGTAAAATAATTGGTAAATAAAAAAATAAAATAAAAATATGCCTGGGTTCAGAGAAGGAGCCATTCCATTTGACTCTCTGAGAGTGGCAGGATAGGTAGCCTTTACCCAGTTCCGGGCATTGTTATATGTTATGTTGAATGGAAAGATTAAGCAATAGGAATGTTTCAACAAGTAGGTATGTTTTTCCCTGGAAAAGAAGTTAAGGGAGATATAATTTCAGTTTTTGAACATTGTAAAGAGCTTGAAAAGGGTAAACCTGTGGTACTTATTTTTGCATGTTCAGGGCAGATGAACTAGAAGGCTTACTTTAGGGGCATGATGTAAAATGCATTTTTACACTTAGAGCGCATTAACATATTGAACAAGCTGCCAAAGAGAGCGTTGGCTATGGGGAGGGTTTGAAGCTTTTATACTCAAGTTGAATCAGTTTCTCTTTCTGAATTATATAGCATTTAGATCAATAATATAGGGAGTCAAAGGAGTGCAGCTAGAAATAAAGTGCAGTATGAGTGCCTATACAGAATGTTTTTTTCTGTTTCATATAGTGAAAGGCAAAATATAGTTTGCTTACTTTATATCAAAACTTACCCCTTTATCATACATGCACTTACACAGTATGAAAGACTTGTTCAAATTATGATACACTGTAACAATGCATGTAGGATTCAAGTGTTGTCCATATACACGTACAGTATCTTACTTATACATGTGTATGTATGGCCATATTTCATACTCTTTCATAAGTTTTACATACTGCATACTATGCCATCGATGGGTCAACTTTGGTATACTTAAAGTATACTTTATGCTGTATACTGTATATAAATACATTATTTTTCTGCATGGGTTAGAGGAATAGATAGACACTTGGCCTCTGGTGTCCACATCAACTGGCAGTTTACTGTTACATAGGACAAAGACCATCAACGTTTAGTGAACCCTTCCTATTAAATGATGGCTACTGATATTTTTCATGATGGTGAATACTGCAGCTGTTTGGATGTCCAGAATATAACACAATGTCACTTGTTCTTTTTACTTCTGGCATTTCCTCCATTCCTACATGAAAGTCCAGGTGTTTCATTATCAATAACCTTAAAGGTACACCTCTGAACTTAGTTTTCTGACCAGTTCTTTATATTCAGAGATTGATCTCCTGGGAAGTCCAGGACCAGATTCAGAAAGGTTTTTTAGTAGTGATGCTTGGATGGTGCATTACATACTTCAGAGTTCTATTCACAGATAGAGTTATGGCAAAAACATGTCCAAGTAGTTCCTGAAATTTCAGCGATATCTCTATAGATGTGTTTTGCCTGCTCACAGTACTGCTGTAAGGGCAAAGAAACATATCTTCAGAAATATTGTGAAATTTCAGAAAATATCTGGACAACTTGATTGCTTCAATGATAGCTCAATAATACATATCCTGGCAAATAGATCCAGATAATGCCTAATTTGCTGGGACAGGCCAGAAATGTTATCAGGATACTAACATTGATATCACGTTATCTGCTCTTGACAAAATAAATTCAGTTTAAAAGTGGTTATTATCCTGAGAAGCTTGAAGATACCATTAATTATTTGAACATCTCTATAGTAAATACTGTCACATACACTGTATATAATCTAGTTGTAAAACAAGTTGAATCTCAGACTTCTAGTATAATTGTAATGGTCTTTGTGGAGTTCTGAGAGTAATCTACATTTTCAGCAATTTCATTTACTTTACAAACACATTTGTTCAATCATGATAAAGTGATATTTTAATGTCCTGTATACTTCTGCATACGCCCTTAAAGTCCTATATACTTCTGCATAAGCCATTAGATGATGTTGTTCTGTTCTGTCTTATAAGTTCTCACTTCTGCAAGGATTAAATGTTCCCTAGCACAGATCCTTTTTGTTTTGAGGGAAGCTGGTTGGATTTTTTGATGAAACTACAAATTGAGGATGCTTAGCTGGTTTGGATCAAATCTCTTTGTTTCCATTATAGTCTCTAAATTCATGCTAATATGGACATTTTTAAGCAATCTGGTAAGACAGGTTGCATTAATCACCTGTTAATCACACCTAAGGGTGTGATGTGGCACAAACACAAAGCAAGTGAGACACCTCTAGGTTGTTATTAGCTGATGATTAATGCAATCCCTTGGAGTACCTACTGCTTTTATAGTAATGCAAAACAAAACATAAATGTTTTACTAATTGTTTTACTTAAATACCCAATTATTGCATAAAATAGGCCTTTCAACACTTCAGATGGAAGCATGCCATGGTTTCTTGTTCTATGGAGTCTAATCAATATAATATTCTATTTGGTAAATTGTAGCTGCCATTACTAGGTGCCCTCACTGCACTGATAAGAGCATGCCTCATTACTGACACATTGACACATCTGAAATTTAGAACAACAACAAAACAAATCAAATAATTTCCTATTCTATAATAACAGGTGCTCTCTTTGGTGCAGCTTGTGTGACACAGCAATCACATCTAGGGAGGGTGAGTGATCATGGCATGCAGTGTCTGATCAGGTATTCAGCAGCATGAGATAAATGGTAAATGACACCCCCAGATCTATGTAATTTCTTTAAATGAAATGTCACATTGCTATGGCAATCAATCAGCTCACATGGAGTTTTATGTGAGGGTTAGATTAGGAGCAAAGGAAAGATAAATTATGATCTTATCTGTGTTGTGAGCATTCCAGAGCCTGGAAGGTGATCTGAGGTTGGTTGTCACTCCAAAGCAGACATCACAGTTTTCAGTCATCTCTTTTTAAGCTTTGAAACAGATTTTACTTGCATTTTTTAAATGTGCCTTTTTCTGCCACTAAAATGGTGCTGTGCTCACAGCTGAGTTTTAAGATAAGTGAAAGTAAAGCTGAATCTGATTAATGGTGGCCCTAGTCTGATTAATGGTAGCCTGGCTAATTGAAACTTTCATGGAATGCCAGCGAGCACTAAAACTTTACATTTCAGCATTGCTGCATTCTATGACTGGACTGCTTACAATACACTGAATCTGTGGCATGTTTTGAGGCTATACAAGTATAACAATTAAAGATCAATGTAAGACTGTAGGAAAGGTTTCCACCAATCAGAAGATAGACATCTTTTTGAATTGCTATAAGTTTTTTAACAGCTCAGCTCTCATTTTCTGTCTAATATTATTCAGCTTTGCATTATTGACATGAAGTACATACTATTCCTTGTTTACTATCTAGTATATGTCTGTTGATAAATGCTTTTAGATTATTTCTTGTGATTAATGTTTTATTCATTGCCCACATTTTATTTCCAGTAACATCCAGATAACCTCCCACTCTTATTTCTTTGCCTCTAAGCTGTCACCACACTGCTTTGTTTCTTGTCATGCACTAAAGTATGTACACTAAACAACTACAAATTTACTCTATACTGTAATTTCAGCAAACATATATATTTATGTTTAGAGATACCATCAGTTTCACTTATACTCTTTGCCGTTTGGTTGCATGAACATTTCAGCTGTGTGCTCATTTTCCTTGATCCCAATTTGCTCCCTAGGTTCATAGTTTTTGTTCAAGTTCAGTGAGTCAAGGTCCTTTAACAAACTTGCCACCCTCTCATGGGTGGAATGCAAACTGTTTTCTCCCATGTAATTGTCCAATTTTCATTTGAATATGGCTGCTGTTACTTTCAATTATCTCTTTTGGCTGAGTATTCCACTTTATTATAACTCTTTGAGTGTAGAAATTACTCTTTTAACTGTTAATGAGTGCTCTCCTAATAATTTTTGTGTGTGGACCTAGTAGAGTTGCTGCCCATATGTCTTGTAAGTCCTATTGTCCCTAAGGCATGAGGATTGTTGATTAATTTATAGATGAGGCAAAGCTCTCCTCGGTACATTTATATCCGGTTAGTGCCTGTGTAAACTTTTTGTGTCTGTACTGCATTTTTTTATTGTGTGCCATTTGTCCCTTACAACACTGCCAGTACTATCCTTACCAAGCTAATATAGGCACTAAAACAGAGCTCTAAACATGTTTTTCTGATTCTTCAACAACAGGAGGAGGCAGGCAGCGAAAATGAACTGTAACAGCTGAAGTGAATTGTAACAGTTGAAGCTGTATTAGTGTCTAGTCAGAAATAGTGCTCCTGCAAGCATGGAAACATTTCTGGCTGCTGGTTGCTGATCCAAGTACTCCCATTTGCCACCATGTAGCCTGCATCTACTGGCATTCCTGCATTTAGACTTATCAGCCACCTGCAAGTCTGTGAGTGAGTGTGGTGGCTGCCTGAAAAGGAGTTCCTAGCAAAAGAAATGGAAGTTATTCTAGAGCCTTCCTCAATGAAGGATACCACACCCAGTGTTGCATTGGTTGCTCAGTCGGCACATCATTTATTAAACTTTTAACAATTAATTTATTCACTTCATATCATACAGTACTGAGTTCCTTTATTACACCAACATTTAAAAGATGTATTCATTTATTTAAACATCATATACTTATGCATCTTTATTACATTTTACATAATCATCCTCACGTCAAGCTATCATGTCCTTTTTCGTTCACCCCAGGCATAAATCTGAGGTATTTATTGTTTAATTTTCCTTTTCACCCCATATGTAAATCTGAGCAGGTCATCTCTTTAATTTGGGACCAGTTGTCTATTACTGTCCACCCATTTCCTTCTCCTGGGTGTCTACACCTCTTCTCCTACCCCACCTTGATGTAAATCAAAGTTGGGTTCCTCACCCCTCTCCTACTAAAGACTTTCTTCCTTTACTTTTCTCCACTCACTCCAGATTGTGTTGGAAGGTGGGCTCCCCTCCCGCTTTGCATCCCTACCCTTTTTTAATGTTCTCAACCAAGCATCTATTTCTTGTCCTATCTTAGTAATAAAAATGTGGTTACCCATCTCTGCCAGATGAACCCCATCTGCTCTATACAAACCTGCAATTTTGTGTCTAATTCCTTATTCTCAATATCCCCTCCAATCCTTTCAAGACATGTTTCCACTCTCCTATTCATTCTCTTTCTCACACCTGTATGGCATTGTGACTCTTGATGTGTCTCCAAATCCTTCTTGGAACCATCTCTGACTACACCACTGTGACCACTGGCCACCATCCATTAACTACTCCTAAGTCTTCTTGTATGTGATTAAAATGTTCAGCCATGGCTGGGTACCTAAGATATTTCCATCCAGATGCACAATGATTAAATAAGGCTCTGGGTTGGTCCTGCATGTCTCCTCCAACAGTGGCAGGAATTGTCCCCAAAGCATCCCTCATATTCCTTTTCACAGGATCCATACTTCATGGAGGTCAAATGACAGCTGTTTTCCCCTGCCTTCTTTTCAGCTTGCCTCTCTGCCCAATATGTGTAAGAATGCCCTACAATCCATGATTCCGATCGTTGGGTCTTGCCTATAACAGATAATTAAATCTCTGATCAAACATTTTTGGTGGTGTCTCCCTCCCTCCACTTTATCATTCTGGGTTCATTGTCCCTTTCTTCCAGCTTCTGTGGATAGAAAACAACATTATCCATTAGAGATGGATGCTTCTACATATTTTTTATAACAGTGAGATTTCCATCTGCCCAGGCTCTTGAGACCTTCTTCCAGTACCCCTTTCACCACAGCCTCTGATGCTGTCCCTATCTAGAATGAATGTGATGAATATCTCCTCGGTCCTCCCAGGGCTATAAATCCTTTTTCAACACCACAGCTAAATGAAGTCCTGTCACCACTGCCCTCTGCTCTTGAATGAACATTAAGTCATGTCCAGTAGGTCTAACAGCTTTAAACTCCAATGGCGCCCATACTGGGCAAATGGCTTCTATCCTGTGCTTCTGAAATAGAATGCTGGCCCCCTTTCCACTTGATCCATTTTGATTTTCTTAACAAGACCGTAACCCTCTCACTGCTCCATTGAACATCCTCCACCTCAATCCTGACCCTGAGGTCACTTTTTCCAGGGCTTAGCAGCTCCCCAACCCTACATGCCCCTCCATACATAAGCATTGAAAATTGCCTTAAAGAGAACCACCTCATAGGCTGAGTAGCATACTTGTGGCAGTGCCCTATCAACTTTCCAACAGGTGTCCTGATATGGGCCTTCTCTTAACCTGCTCTTTCCTTCTCTTAAGCTGCTCTCTCCTTTATCCTCTGCCACCCCATCATCGGTGGTGTTTCATGATTTAAACCCTTAATGGGGTCCCCAGCCCTTCAGTGTGCTTACCCATCCTGTGGGTCAGCACCCAATTGGACCCCCATTGTGGCATGGGCCATCCCCTTTTGCCACCCAGACACTACAAACTTAGCCACCTGCTCCTTGGTGACTGCCCCACTTGTCTCCATGCTGTGCAAGGCTTGGAAAGCCTGAAATGCTCCCCAGGGCTCTCGTGGGCATTAAAAGTGCTGTCTGCCCAAGTTCCAAAATAGAAACTCTGCTCCTTCAAACCAGTCTCCCATAATTCCTCTGGAATTGTCATCCCTGTCTTGTCTGCCTTCATAGTGATGGCCCAGAATTTGTCCATCTGTAGATGGGAGGGCTGTCATCTATGGTGTTCTGTATCCCTTCAATGTGCCTGGCCCTAAAACTCATGTTCAGTTTTAATCTTTGAGAACCATTGCCACAACACCCTCAAGACCATACTTGAATTAGCCCCTTTTTATTGAGCACCCTACCACTGCCCAGTTGTCACACCAAAATGTCACCCTCTGGTTCTGTAAAGCCTCTCCCCATGCTTCTGCTGCCACCCATATTGGGAATATCTCCAATAAGGTGATATCCTTAGTAAGCCCTTTCCTGATCCATTCTGTGGCCATGGTTCCAAAACCATTGCCCCTAAAAGGCCCCAACTCCTACCCCCGAGGTGTCAGTGTAAAGCTCCAAATCAGTATTAAACAACCTGTCTTCCTGCCAGAAGGATATTCCATTATATTTTTCCAAAACTGCTCCAAACCATTATATCCTCTCTGACTGCCCTGCACAAATCTACCCAGTGATGGGGCCTCCTTGCCCCTCTTATAGACCTGGCCAAGTGCCATGTAAATGAGCACCTGGGTCAGATGGTTCTAAGTAAAATTCAAATGGCCCAATACTTGTTGCACCTTCTGCAGTGTCACCCTTCTTTTCATTGTTACTTCATTTAATAGCTCCCTCAACTTCCAAACCTGCACAACAGGACACAGAGGGTCATAGTGAATGGTACACATTCTGAAGAAAGGGGGTTACTAGTGGAGTACCTCAGGGCTATACTGGGTCCAGCCCTCTTTAACGCCTTTATAGGTGACATTGTGGAGGGTCTGGAAGGAAAGGTATGCCTCTTTGGATGACACAAAAGATCTGTAACAGAGTTGATACACAAGGGGGTAGAAAAGATGAGAAGGGACTTGGCAAGGTTGGAGGAATGGTCAGACATATGGCAACTTAGATTCAATGCAAAGAAGTGCAAAGTAATGCACCTGAGAAATAAAAATCCAAGAGAAGAGTACACATAGCAGGGAGGTACTAACGACAACAATAATGGAAAGGGATCTGGATGTAGTCATATCAGATGACCTAAAGGTGGGTAAGCAATGTGAAAAGTCAGTAAGGAGAGCCAGGGATACTGGGATGCATAGGAGGGCATGCAGTAGAAAAGGGAAGTGGTTATCCATCTGTACAGACAGTTGGTGAGACCCCATCTGGAGTACTGCGTGCAGTTTTGGAGACCTCATCTACACAGGACATAGACAGGATGGAAGCAGTCCAGAGGAGGGCAACTAAAATGGTGCATGGTCTACATCAGAAACCATATGAAGAGAGACTGAGAGAGCTTAATATGTATACCCTTGATGAAAGGAGGGATGGGGACATGATAGAAACTTTTAAGTACCTCAGGGGAATCAACAAAGTCCAGGAGGGTAGCATCTTTCAGAAAAGAGATGTGTAAGAACAAGGGGCACAATTTAAAAGTTAGAGGAGGGATGGCTCAGGGGTAATGTGAGGAAATTCTTTTCACAGAGAGAGTGGTGGGCGCATGGAACCACCTTCCTGAAAGGTTGTGGGATGTTTTGGGTCTAAAACAGTGGGGAATTCAAACATGCATGGGACAGACATAAGGCAATTATAGTGGGAGTTGCAGGAAGTAGGCTGTTGGTTAACTAGAATCTGCAACATCCAATGGAGTAGGGAAATGGGCAGACTGAGTGGGCCAGGTGGTTCTTATCTGCCGTCAAAGTCTATGTTTCTATGTTTATCCACTGGTAACTTAAACAGCTCTGATTCTGCATCAAATTCTATCCCTAAGAACTTTGGACAATAACTAGGCCCTTCTGTCTTGTCTCCTGCCAAGGGACTCCTAAGACCTGGCACATATCGTTAAAGTCTTCTAACATTTTCTATACCCCTAACTTTCCTTCACCTATTAGCAAAAAATCATCCAAATAATGTACTACTGCCCCATGTCCATATCTTTCTATTAAAGACCCGTTATAACTATGTGCTCAACATTTCAAATGTCGCACATGCCACCAAACACCCTATAGGCATGGCCTTGTCAAATAATATTTCCCATCCACTTGAAAACCTAACAATTCCAGTCCTCCTCCTAACTGACAGTAATCTAAATGCTGATTTAATATCTGTCTTAGCCAGCCAGGCTTATTTTGAGGCCCTGATTATCCCTACCACGTCCTCTAATGTCCCATGTAACACCTATTATCTTCTTCAGTAGCAGGGTCATTCACTGAATCCCTTCTGGGTAATGATAAATGATGCATCACCCTGTATTTTCCTGCTTGCTTTTTGATACAAGTCCCAAGGGTGAAACCCTAAGGTGGTCTAGAGGAGGCCCTGGAAAGGTCCCCACCCTCCAAGCCTCTCTTTCTTGGAAATATTTCATTTTAGTATGTCTTCCTTTTCCTTAACTGATCCCAGGTTTTGGCCCATTTTTCTCCCTTGTCCCTTGATAATGTAGATTAAAACAGTTCCTAAAACCCTCTACAAGTGAATATCCTGCTTTTTTGTCTGGGTAACCTGCCACCCAAACCTCCATTACTTCTGCTTTTATAGGGTTCTTGCCAGCAATCCTCTCCTGCTCCCGCTATCTCCCCTTGATTATAACCCTACCATCTCCTACTTTCCCAGTGTACACCCCTCTGTCCCGTTGGCCACCCCAAAGGAGTACCCTGACTGAGATCCCCTGCATCATGGACCCGTAAGACCTACACTTTGATGCCGGGTGTGTGCCTACATATCTTGAGTGTGTGTGTGTCTAAACCTACAACTGGGAAAATATGCCTTATTATATCCCCAGCAGCATTTTGGATACCTCCCAGACCCTTTTTCCACTTCTCCTTGGATCCTCCAGCCACTGTCATAGTCTCCCACCATAGACCTGGCTGTGGGCTTGCTGTCAGCACTGGCACCAGGGAAGGTGCTGGGGCAGTACCGCACCGGTTGTGGTACTGGGACTGGTTCTGGGATTGGTGCTGGACTAGGCCCTGGTGTTGGCTGTGGTACTGAGACTGGCACTGGGATTGGAAGAGGAGGTACTGGCTAAGGAATTGGCTTAGAGCTGGCTCTGGTTCAGGAATAGGAGGTTGGGCCTCAGACCCTTCAATATAGGTGCCCTGCAGGACCCTCCTTCAGGTTGTCCTTTGCCTCCCTCTGGAACCAGCCCTGTCCTTCTTCTTCTTTCTTTTTCCTGCCAGTGCCATTGTCTGGCTCTGAGTCATCCACAGTATCTAGTTCCCGGTGAGCCTTGTCCACCAGGTAAGTAATTAACTCCATGTCATCCACCTTCAGTGCATGTGACCCTCTGGTGTCTATGTTACTGTAAAGTTGCCTGAAACATAAACAAACAACATGTGAGCATCTTCACTTCCTTCAAACTTTGCCATGGGCTTGTGTCTTTGTACTCTCCTATTGGCCTACAGCTGCCCAAACCGACCACCTACCCACCCATAATACTACTATGCAATGCATTGTTTTCCTAGCATTTAGCCTTTTCCATTGTTTTTTATTTTATTTTTAGTCCACACACTATCTGTGTTTTTTCTTATTTAAAAATAAACCCATGGCTTGTGAGTCCTAGACACATCACTTGCAAAACATGAGTGAAACTCTCACGGTCATCTAGTAATTGGAGAGCACCAGTGTTATAACCTCTGTCAATCCCCATCCAAAACCTAAAACATTCCTATAATGAGTTTAAAAGCCCACCAGCCAGAAATATCCCCATTTGCACCCTGCAGTATGCCTCTACCCCAAAATGGCAGTGGCCACGTGGTCCACCCACTCTTAAAATGATAGCCACCATGCAGTCTGCCCATTCCCAAATTGATGGCCACTTCATGATATGTGCTCTGCTAATCTGGTGGCCCAGTCACTCATTACCATTCGTCTGTCTCTCTTTCCAGTTCCTCTCAGTCGTATTCTGTTTTGGAGTCAAACCAGCACTTTAGCCCTCTATTTTTGCCAGGTCCTCCCTTCAAACAGGTGCTTCCTTTAAACCCTAGGCTTCTCTGCCCAGGACAGCAGCCCTGATCACTCCTCCCCATGTGGCCATGCTTCCCATGCTGTTGGGCACCCCATCTTACAAAATCTTGGGCACCCTATCTAGTCGACTCACCGCCCACATCACTCCTATCTTGTCCTTGTCACCTGGACTTCCTAAAGTTGTCTGAAACAGTGCAGCTTTCTCTTCCATTTGATCTGACCAGGAGGTGGTATCCTAATTTGGTTCAGGTGCCTCTCCTGCTTCTGTCTGATGCACAACTGAATCGACGATACTCCCTAACAGACTTCCACTTTATTCCAACCCCTCACCCCAAAACTTTCTTGTTCAGGCTGCCCCTCCTTCTGCCTTCCAGGCACCCAACCACCTCACTCAAGCCACAAAAAATCTGTTTTCCTCTTGTGTTTCAACCGCACTGCTACCAATTTGAATCAGGGTGCCCACTGAGTCCTTGCAAGAAATCAACAAAACCCTCCATGCCTGTGGCTAAAGCTGCTCCACCTGCTACCTATTGTAAAACCTTTTATTATCCAGTGCTTCCCTATAAAACTGCCCACTACAAGATCCCTGCATTTTTACCTTAATTCCTTTTAACTCACAACCTCATAACTCACAACCTCAAAACTGGCCCTAGGAACTAGGCATCACCAAAACTTCTCCAAATGGAGGCAAAACCAGCCTGCTGCTTAAGTATGTCCCTGCTTTTCCCCAGCTTTTGAAGCACCACTTTTGCAATGCCATCAGTTTTGATGTTGTCTCCTATTTATTTATCCTTGCTGTCATTATTGTAGTTTTACATTTTTTTAACATTCCATGCTGTATTCCCAGCAAACATCCATTCTAATAAAGATTTAGCTTACCTGTAAAATCAAGCTAACTCAGGAAAACCATCCAGGAACTCTCTGACTGAAGTGCTAAACAAAATCTCTGCTTTGCAAAAGTAAGGGAGGGCCCTCCATGTAGCCCCTTATAACCCTCCTTGCTTCACCCAGCTCACCTTCTCTCTCTCTCTTTCCTTTCCCCAAACCCTATCCTCCTTACTACCCCTAGCCCCACCGCTTTCAGAGGCCATGAACCTTTGACTGAGCCACCTTTAGCTTACCTCATTGTGGTCCTCCCTTTTCTGATGTCATTAAACCCCTCCCACCCCACCCTTCTCCCTCTCTTACCTGCCTTCTGACCCACCTTCAAGGTTCCAGACCTAGAACAATGAGGTCAGTCCATTTAAGGGACAAACCTTCTTCTAACAAAGTGCCCAAAATGAACACCAACATGCTAACACTACTGCATGCTTCTGGTCTACCAGCATGGCAACAAGCAGTACTGTAGTTAAAGATGGAGGAGGCTCCATGCACACCTACTTGTATAAAAACACTTTCAGTGCATTAATATACAGTAACTACACTTTCTTAAATGCATAGGTAGGTTGCAAAATATGTTACTAAATGTATCACATTGATTTAATTTGGCTTCCACTGATTTCTACTGTGACAAGGAGGGAACACAAGTATGTTAATGCTTATGTGAAGGAGTTAATATGTTCTCCTCAACTTCACATCTACTGTGCTGTTGCCTTGTGATGGTATGCTCAAATAGGACTCCCCAGCCAGACAAGCGGAAGAAAAATGTATGGGAGAAAATGGGCTGAGAATGGTGGAGTTACAGTAGGCCTATAGTGTAGTGACACATTGAAATCACAGGGTCTGTCAGACAAAGACAAAGACTCAGAGAAATGACTCAGTGATTTTGTATGAGCAAACTGGAACTTCATTGACAGTTCTGATAGTGAAAGACATAGCAGGCTAAAACTGTGAATGTGTCATCAAATATTACCTTAAGTTGACTCTTGGTAACTTGGTAACTTGGTAGATTTAGACAAAGTAGGCCGAGGCCCATTTATTTGTCTCCCACTCCTAGTGGGTTTATTTATTAGTATAATGTTTACCATTTAAAAGCAAATATGCATCCAACTCCCTTTGAAGGAGTCAAAAGTAGTTGCTTCTGCCACTTGTTTAGGGAGACTATTCCATACATGGGAAGCTCTAGAAACAAAAAATTTAAGTGTCTACTTGTTTTGGAAATTTTTATAAAATGTGTTTATCATGAGATCTTGAGATAAAAGTTTTATGGTTCCTTACAATATTACATTGCTCCATTAATGTTACGTCTTCCAAGATGTGGTAGAGAAATAGTAAATCACCTCTAATTCGCTTTGAGTTCCAAGGGATACAGATTTAGTACTAGTAATCTGTCTTCATATACCCTATTCTGTAAACCTTTTATAGATTTGGTTAAACGTCTTTGGACTCTTTAAATTTTGAGTATGTCTTTCTTTAAATATGGGTTCCATATGGGGAACCATAATCCAGTAGGTGGAGTACATAAGTTTTATAAGTTTGAGCAAACACTCTTTGTTTCTTGATATGAATCCTTTTTATTGAATAAATGATACCATTACATTTGCCTATCATTTTGGATATATGCATGTTAAAGGATAATTTTGGGTCTATCAAATATCCAGATCTTTTCTAATTTGCTACTTTTTAGCTTCTTATTATTTAAGTAGTAGGAATACTTTGGGTTATTTTTTTCTTTGGGTTATTTTTCATATATTATTCACTATTTTCTTTTTCTTAACAATTTACTAATAAGTTATGTATCTCTCCCATATGCTGTCCCAGTTGAACATATACCTGAGTGGCTCTAGGCATAAATTCTCCAGCCTTTTGTAATTGATTTGCAAATATCACAGGCCAACCCACATGCAAGTATAACTGAATGACTGTAGTTTTAAACCTCCCAGCCCACACTTGTAACTACTGAGTCCACCCAACCACAGTTAGTTCACAATACTTATGCGGGAGAGTGACTGTCAGGCAACTACTCACTAAGCCAGCCCACTGTCCCCTACAAGATATCTACTTCTGCATTGCCATATTTATCACTCTATGCATGTGAAATAACGTTGAAAGAAATGCACATTAATGCATACTAGCTAACAATATTTCTGGTGTGACTCCCCAAGTCTATTTAGCTTGGCGCCTTTCAGTAAAATCTCATAAATGAAACGCCTGTTTAAGCAACTGTCCCATTAAATAAATGTCCTTTTATAAAATGTCAATCTAGATTTAAAGATCACAAGGGTATTGTACATTTGTGTTTGCAATACCTGTGTGATCTTTAAAACAAGATTGAAACAACACTACTTGCTAAGTCTGTACATAACTTGAATGTTTAACATTGCAAAGTGTATTGAAGTTGTTTTATATTTGTTACAGCTGCATATTGCAAGTGCATTTTTCTATAGCTGTTGTAGTTTTATTATGATTGCCATCGTGCCTGCCTTTGCCAGCTCAGGCTGCTCCTGAAAAATGTTCTTGACTCAGTGTGCTAACCAGTCAACAAATAAAACAAATGAAAGACAAGTCAGAGTTAGTCCTCTAATGTTTATTAGAAAGATAAGATGAACAGTGAACCTTTTTAGTGATAATACTTAAAGATGTATATTGTTGGGCTTCTCTATACTGGAAGGCTGAAAATTGGTTCCTGAGGTTCTTCCTGGAAAAAGTACCTGGCATGTAGATGTCTCAGTGCAACAGGCAATAGTTAACCTTTCCCTGGCCTCACGATCTGCCTTACAGTCACTGCTATAGAACACAGGTGAACTCCTGTTACCTAGGCTTCACTAGAGGACTAGCTTCCAAGGCCATACACCTGCTTAATGCCACTTTAAGCTGTACTGGTATCCCATCTGATCTGTCCCAGTCATTCTCATCTCCTTGATCAGTCTCCCCAAATATGGGATGTACGTCCCCTTTTAAACTGCTGAACATTCTAGATAAATTATTTCCTGGTCTGTGGATGCTGAAATTCTTCTCCCTCCCACTGTACAAATCAAATTCCATCCCTCTTTGAAATTCTGCAGCAGCATTGCTGCAACAGAATATTTAGTCTGAAGCTCCTGAAGATCTACCTTTTAATTGCTGCCCCTTTTCCACGCTTGGAAAATGGCAAAAACTATACACAACCGTTTTAACAAATGACATCATACTTAAAGTTTTGCTAAGAACTTTTACACCCAGACAATGGAAAAGCTGATCCGGTGCTTTCTGCTGAATTTATTTAGTACTTAATGGCCCCAGGGAACCTCAAATCATTCATTTTAAAGTCTCCATGTTTCTATGTCCGTTCCTGATACATCTCCCACTGAAAACTCTATGTGAGAATTTTTTTTAAATGAGCATATTTCTCCCTGTAAAACACTTTAATGTGAAGATGTTTTCTTTGTTTACAAACTAAGTGTGTCACAACCTTAAATCCTTCAGGGTGGCATCCCAAGGCTCTCTATATAAATTCTGAGCCCAAGCACCATGTAGTGCCTCTCCTATGCTGCTTCTCTGATGCTTTCCCTGAATTAAGATGTGCCCTTTCCCTGCTTATGCCAATACTTCTAAGCCTATTTGATCACTGGGGTCCCTTCCTCTCCCCCTTTCTCTGCCCAGTTTGCCCCTGTACCTATCCCACACATGCTTGAAGCTCATCGTAGTCTTTTACCCCACCTTCTCTTCTGGCAGGAGGTTCCAGTTGTCCACCACCCTTTCTGTGAAGAAGTATTTCCTCATATCTCTCCTAAGATTCCCCTTTAGATTCATTGCATGCCACCATGTTCTAGTCCTTCCTTTCTCTGAAAGAGACATCCCACCTGCACCTTGCTTGCTGTTGTGAGGCACTTATAGGTCTCAATAATGTCTCCCCTCACTCTCCTGTCCTCCAAGGAGTACATGTTTAGTTCCTGTAGCCTTTCCTTGTATGGCTTTCTGTGCAACCCTTAAACACTTTTGGTTTCCCTCTTCTGTACTGCTTCCACTCTATCAATGACCTTGTAGAGGGATGTAGAGGATGGCCTCCTGAACTAGATACAGTAGTCCAGGTGGGGCTTCATCAGAGAGCAATACAATGGCAGCACCACTTCCTTCCTCCTGTTAGAAATCCTCTCCCAATGCATTTTATAAGCATTTCCCTCTGTCTTGTCACACTGACCAGCCAACCTGAAGTCATTAGATATGATGACCCCATGGTCTCTTTCTTGCTTGGTGACTGCAAATTGCCTTTCCCCCATCTTATATGTGGCTCCTGGGTTTACCCACCCCAGCTGCATAATGTTGCACTTTGGCATTCAAACCCAGCTGACACACATTAGACCACTCCTCTATTTTTTCAGACCCCACTACATTCTCTCCACCCTTCCTGAGTATCCACCCTGCTGCAGATTTTGTATCATCCTCAAAGGAGACACACCTTCCCCTCTAACTTCTCAGCACTGTCACTTGTAGAAAGCACTGGCAAGGACTGGCCCCAGCACCAATCCCTGTGACACCCCATTACTCACTCTCATTCCTCGAATTTCTGCCATTTACACGCTACCTTCTGCCTCCTGTCCTTTAACCAGTTAGATACCCAGCTTACCATTTTATCCCCCACTCCCATGTTGCAAAGTTTTAAACTAGTCCCTGTGTGGCACGGTGTTGAAAGCATTAATGACACCTGAATAGGCCACATCCACTGCTCTCCCTTGATTCTCCTTCTAGTAGCCCAGTCAGAGAAATCTATGAGATTTGCTTGACATGACCTTCACCTTGCTGAAACTGTGCTGCTGGTGGCCCTTTAGCCTATTAGCCTCTAGATACTGCATGACCCTCTCCTTCAGTATGGTGTCCATTAATCTCCCGCCTCTTATGAGATTGATAGGTCTGAAATTACTAGCCTCCTCCCTGCTGCCACTTTTGTGCAGAGGGACCACATAAACCCTCCTCCATTCCCTTGGAACGTTTCCCATATCTTTTTCAAATTGAATAAGCTTTACTTAGCACACCAAAAGAAGGAACAATATTCCAAAAAGTTTGTAGAATATGGTTACACTAATGAGTAATAACAGACAAGAATAAACCAAATGGTGTACAATTTAAATAAAGTCTTACATTCCCTCCCCCACTACTACCCCAAATCCCCTCCCATCCCTCCACTGGAGATACCCAGAAGAACAGAACTAGTTGGAAAGATTTGAATTGTCAGGAAGGAGGCGCCTGTATTATAATGGGAATATTTAGGATGTCAGTAGATCCTGGAGGGTTCCCAAATATTTTGGTAATGTAGAGTCGGCCAGCCATACTGGCAATAAAGACTCAGCTTGCAGGGCAAATAATATCTCCTTGTGCCACTCTAGCTATTTAGGTATCCCTTTGTCAATCAATGTCACAGGATAACTTTCTTTGCACATACAGAAATCAAGGCCATATGTGGTTTCTGATTCCCAGCCAAGACATTAGTATAGTCCCCAAAATGCATATTTCAGGGAGGAAAGCATTATTCAATCCCAAGAGAGGATCTAGATGGGTTTGAATAGAGTTCTAAAAAGGGCCACTCTTTCACAGGACCATGGAATATGGAGTAAATTGCCAAGCTCTTTACCGCACCTGGAACAGAGGTCATTTGAGAGTTTACCTATTCTATGCAGATGAAGAGGAGTATAGTACAGGTTGTGAATAATATTAAACTGCATAAAGTGGTATTTGTCCCATTTGATACATTTATAAAGGTGTTTCCAGATAGTGGTCCAGTTCCTGAGAGTATCAGATGGTGGAAGGGAGTGGTCCCAGCAATAAACTCTTGGCCCCTCATTAATAGGCCAGAAAATCTTGTAGCGCCCAATAGCGTACGAGATTTTATGTGAGACAGGAGCCTGATGAATGAGAGGGACAATTAAGGTACTTAATGGACTAAACCATGGACCACTGCCAAAATGTTGCAGAAGCGTATGTGAAAGTTGGAAATATCTAAAGCACAGGGAGGTGGGCCAGTGATATTTGATACAGGCATCTTGAAGGATAACAGTTTTTGATTGAAGGTGAGATCGTCAATCGATCACACCCACTTTTCTCATATCTAATGAGGTGCTGAATAGCATTGCCAGAGGGACAGCTAGCACTGTGCTCAGTTCCTATAGAACACCAGGTGGATTCTGTCCTGATACATTGCCTTGTTGTCCTTTAGGGTTTTCAACCCTTTCAGAATCTCACCACCAAGAATGGACTTGTGTACTCTCCTCTCTATCTGCTGCTTTGTACTACAAGCTAGTCTTCCCCTCTCTCTACCATGAAGTGATGTAGTACCCCAAAGTAAGGGGAACAACCAGAAAATGGGGACTGTCTCCCCAAGACGGAGTTTTCCTTTTCTCCCCATTCCCTACATCTTCCTCCATTCCCGTCCCTTCCTGAAGCCCTCACAAACCCCTCCCATTCCCTTTGTTTAATTTCACACCATTCAGTGCTGAGAAGAGGGGCGTGGGCAAGAGACCCACCCTCCAGAATGACGGAGCTCCAGTCCCTAGGGCTGCCCAGTAAGACCTCCCTGCCCTACAAATGGTCTGGGAAGTGGCTTTAGAGTGGAGTTGACTGCTAGATGTGGAGGGTGGAGGATGCAAGGATCATGGACAAAGAAAAGTACCTGAAGTGTATCCGTGGCTCCTCTGGTGTTGCTTCACTCCGTCTTCAGTCTGGGGTTGCCTGGTGGTTTCAGTAGCAGCAGTGTCCATCAGGTTGGAGTCTGGCTCCCGATGTAATCTGTCTCCTTCCCCAGAGCCCTGAGTATCATGGGGAAGCCTCAGGTGGCTGGACCAAGTGGCCAAACAAAAATAGGTCCAGGCAGAAACTGCACCCTGGGACTGGTAGTCCTGCCCAGCAGCTGTGCAGTGCTGAAGAAAAAGCAGTGGAAGTGTTGGCTCCTCGGCGGCTCATCCAAGCCCCACCAGCAAAGTAAAGACCCTTCCTGTGGCGGTGAGTGGGCCATGAGACCAATTTTGTATTTTACTCATGCCATGGGTGCTGGGCAGGAAGTGGGGGAAGCTAAGGAGGAAACATAAAGTGCTAGAGCCCAGGAAAGTTGTAAGGGAGGATAGTAGGTTCCCTAAGGAGGACAGGGGACCAAAACAGTGGGCAGAAGACCAAGAGGAAAAGAAAAGAAGGCCCAGGAATGGACAGATGCCACTAAGTTATTTTATTTTTATTTAGAGCGGGACTGAGGACTCATGTGTCTCCTGTTGCACCATTTTGTGCCCAAGACAGGGAAATCCCAAGGCCTGTAGGTGAGGAGGCTAGCTGTGAGGGCCCAGCATCCAGGCCCTCCTACATATTTATGAGTAGACAGGCTGGACAAGGCTCTACCTAAGGCACAGGGTGGCTATTAATATTGATAATGTGGATTGGATTGGTAAAAATAGCCAGGAAAGGGAAGGCCCTTAAAGGCACAGCACCGTTTAGAAGGGAGGGAGGTGAGGAATGGTCTAGTGGCCCTAGGTTGCCTATGGGGATTACGTGGATGTGTAGTGAGCCCCACCAACCTGAACTGTGCTGTAACCTGTCTGACACACCACAGAGACTGTACTTTTGCAAGAACTGAACTGTTTCATTGCTACTGAACTGGTCTATTGAACTGCATCCTTGTGTACCTGATATCCAGCATTTCCTGTGTGCCCAGACCAGCCTCTTCAGTGTCTGATGATGACCCAGGAGGTCCCCAGCCCTTCTGCCATCTGCAGCAGAACCGTTTCCAGTGATGCCTGCCTGTCTTGAAGTTCCACCACAAGTGTTCCAGCATAAGTCTGTAAAATGGACCCAATTATACAGGTTCCTGGTTGGTAATTCTCAGTAATTCAATATAGCCACCACACTATTTCTTTGCCAAATTAGTTGTCATTTATTGAAATACTTTATCATTTCTAGGCATCAGGTAGCCTGCTACTACCCGATTGTACCTGATACAATTTAATCTTACAGCCAATAGAACAATCCCATTTGGGTGTTTCTAACATGCAATCTAGACAGCTAGAAATAGTTGCATTACAGGGCTACAGATTTTCAGAGAGCTATGAACCATATATCTCTGGATCCCTCAAGCAATCTATGGATAGTCTCAGACTGTGTCTTCTGGAAGGGATGCTGGACATAACCATAGGTCCCATATTTGTATAGTAAGCTTAAAAAAATGCAAGGCTGGAATTTCCCAAAAACTATGACAGCAGATTTAAACACAGACAATATGTCATTCAACAAGTCACAAGACTCTGGTTCAAAATACATTGGCCATAAGATACCTTGGTCATAAGATACTTTTGACATTTTGCGAGACATACGGTCATTCTTAAATGGAAAACAAGTGATCAGAGGATTTTATTTATCAAAAATACTTACTTTAGGATACAGAAAACATATGAGGGACTTCACATTCACTTAAAATAACTTGCTGACTAGACAGTGGCCAAAAACAAAGACATAACCATTTTCTATCAACTCTCTGTTACACATTATTTGTAAATACAAGAAATTATAAAATGAGGAACTGTATCTAAGCTGCAGTGGTTTGAAGCAGCTGAACCTTATTTTGCTATGATCTTTGGTTGAAGGAAGGTTTTGTACAAAATATCTCTGCCTCTACACTAGCCATTTTACACCTTTCTCTCATCAACCTTTTGGTTAACCAATTACATATTGTTGATAAAAGTTTGGACACTGGTCACTAAAACCTTGGCCGCTTGTCACTGAACTTGGGCCACTGGCCACTTTCAACATTCCCCACCTTGAAGGCAAGGCACCCATATTGGGGACCCGAGCCTTCATAAAAGTAAACATAAAAATAAAGATGCTAATTATTAAAATAAATGTTTTCAAAGCTTACTGCCCTGAAATTCTATCTTGTGATCTCTGATAATGGGTTGCTATTACATCTATTATTAGGGAGACATAAAATAAGGACACATTAGTTTGATTGCATGTTTAATCTCAGTCATATTTCAATAGGAGATATTTAAGACAACAGGTATATGCATAAATTGTACATTATTTATAAGGGTTTCAGGTACTGAAGTAGCAGTTAACAGGTTAGAGGGGCCTTGCTGTTAACTGGGACACATTCTACAATTCTGATTATGGGGGTGAGGGAAGACTGGTAAGGGAGTCTTGAACCCCCACAGATAATACTTGAATTAGTATATAAGTTTGGTATAACTAAGCACTTTTGATCTTAATCTATTAATTGCATTTTAATACTTTTACCTTACATAATTTTTAAGCTATCATAATACAAGCTACATTTTTTAAAGCTAGAAAAACAGTTTATAATTGATTACATGAAAATCTTTTTAAAACTGGTTGCCAGCATACAGATAGTCAAGGCATTTATAAAAAGCATCCTGTTCTGGAGTTGGTACAGGGGTGGTTACAGATGGAATACAAATGGTAGTTTGTAAAACATAGTGCAGAACTCAGGGATGTCAACACTACAATTGAAATATGTGAAAGATGTTAACATGTGATACCACATATAACACAATATGACATAACAATATTTGTTGATGAAGAAGAGTTCATGGAATCCACTTTGAGAGTGGATAAGGTAGATGCTACCTTGTGTTGAGGTGTGGCACACCCTTGGAGCTTGATTGAAGAATTTGTTGATAATGCCTCTTATTAGATAGGTCATT
Source organism: Neoceratodus forsteri (assembly GCA_016271365.2). NCBI lineage: Eukaryota > Metazoa > Chordata > Ceratodontiformes > Ceratodontidae > Neoceratodus > Neoceratodus forsteri. The sequence goes on from CM057451.1 coordinate 427,398,453, forward strand.
ATAAGATATAGATGACCAGATTAGAAAGTTTATACAAGTAACAGTCCATGAAATTAACAGTTCATAAATTCATATAATTAACCTCAAGTTGGTGTAGTTACAGTACAAGTGAAATGTCATTTGCAGAACAGTGGTAACTTGATAAAATATGGAGCTATGCAGACAGTAATTTAAAACAAAACACCAGCATGATAGAAAATCAGTGTTCATGTTGCTGGCTGCTGGATGGCTAGTGTGGCAGACACATTGGCCAGGCGTGCATTGGTTGTGCATTGAGTCCTTTAATGGAGTAGCCACACACACTGGCATGGCAGTTGTGTTGTGGTAGTTGATTACACCCTGGCACAAAGATTAACAGTCCATAAAAAGTAATAGTTTACAATAAACCATTAAGAACACAGTCCACAATATAGCAATAGGTTTGTAGAAAGTACCAGCCATGTTAGAAACAAGCAGCAGTGAAGAAAATGGATGTCTTGGTTGAAGATCAATTGAAGAAAAATTGTTTTGCTGAAGTTAGGGTTGCCCTTACCTCAGACTTAACTTCATAGTAGCAGAAACAATAAGCTTGATTGCAGAGTCTGAACAGACTGGACCTTCTTCAGTTGATTTAAAGTTCTACAAATAGGTGTAATTTTGATGAAAACATTACATTTGCAGAGGTAATAATAACTTGATTCATGCAATAGCTATGGGCAAAGTACTGTTTAAATGTTGAAAACGCCATCTTAACATTGCTTACTACCAGATACCTAGCAGCCAGTATGTTGTATTAACTCTGCTTAACAGTTTGAAAAACTTATTATGCTATTTTAACTGTCTTAACTTGCTACAACCAGTTACCTGGCAGCCAGTGATGTTGTTTTACTCCCACAGTAAAGCTGTCCTTTTGTGCCTTTCACCTCTGCCTCTCTGTCCTCGCGACATAGCCAGCTTAATATTTCTTTCTCACAGAGTCGAGCTCTCCTGTTCCTACCTTGCACCACTTTGCCTTTCACAGCTTAATATTTCTTTCTCACAGAGTCGAGCTCTCCTGTTCCTACCTTGCACCACTTTGCCTTTCACAGCTTAATATTTCTTTCTCACAGAGTCGAGCTCTCCTGTTCTCTACCTTGCACCACTTTGCCTTTCAGCCCTCTGTCTAACTTACCTGTCGCCACGCCTCCTCCAGTCCCTACTTAACCTGTAGACTTTCTTCTTTTCCTCAGGTGGTAGCCATGAGGCCTCTGAAGTCGCCAGCCCTCCCAGCAGCAAGGACAGCCTCGGGCATTGGGGTGCGGAGCATCGCGGACCCCCAGAACCGCAAGACCTGGGCAGTGAAAAGAGTGCCTTGATGAGGAGCTCAGCCTGTTTGGACTGTGAGCTCACCCTTTTGTGACTGTGTGGGCGGTCGGCGCGTGGTGAGGGCTCTCGCTATCTAGTGCGCCAGCTTCTCCACCACCACCCTTTGTCAGCTCATAGCTTTATAGGAGAGTCACGTGATCGTGTGGGCGAGAAAACAATCAGCCCACTTTTCCATTAGCAGGTTATCTGCCTGCTCCACTAGTGGCCACTACACTTACATGTCTCCTGCTACAGCCCAACAACGAAGCTTCTAGCTCTCTATTCCTGCTTGGCTTTCCAATACCTCCCCCAACCTCTCACCCCTAAGGCAACCACTGTCACATCTCCACCTCAATGACTTAATCACAGGGGCTAATGAGCTCATCCACACTCCCACAATCAGCACCAACTAGCCCCCAACTGGCTAATAGGAGCAACCATTCTCCCCCTTCTCTCTCTCTCTCACCGGACTGTCTGTGCTATGCTGTTTCAAGGCTGACCTGCTCCCGTCAATACCTCACCCACATAAATGCCATCACACATACAGGACCTCTCGGCATGGGTTCTTACAGCTTGCATCCTACTCCTACTACTAGCAGGTGATATGAACTAACCCGGCCCTACCCCTCCACAATGCCAACCCTCTGGCTCTACCAAAGGGCCTAAAAATAATGGACCTAAACATTTGTAGTGTCCTCAACAAAATTCCAGAACTACAACTATCCAGCCTATCACTTCGCCCAGACATCCTGATACTCTCTGAGACGTGGCTCAAACCCCAACACCCTGATTCCTCTGTTGCCATTCCAGGATACACCCTAACTAGGCAATACTGTATGGGTAAAAGGGGTGGCCTAGCCATGTTTATTTCTGACAAGCATTAGTTCACCCGGTCCCCACCCTACTCCCTCGCCACAAATCGAGTCTCTAACTGTCAAAATTGCACTGCCCTTCTCTGCCCGGTGTATAGCAGGATCTTACTGCACCCCTAACACCCCTATACCAAGTATACTGGACCACCTAGCCAACTTAAAATCCTCTGCACTAACAGGAGAACTATATGTCCTAGGGACTTCAATTACAACTGGCTTGCAATTGCTGTCCCAGCCTACAGCCCAAAAGTAAATGCCCTGAACCTCGCACAACAAATATCCCAACCCACCAGGCTAAATCTAAAAATGCACAACCACTCCCTTCTGGACTGGGCACTGACCACACACACCCACAGGTCAATAGGAGCAGGCTTACTCCCGGACTCCCTAAGTGGTCACCATATGGTTTACTTATTCAGAAAAGTACATAAACCCTCAAACCCCCCTCCCAGACCTACTAGCCGGGTCCTTCAAATCACTCTCTCTAACACCACTTCTATCTGACCTGACCTTGGTGGACTGGTCCTTCATCTCCCAGGCCCTACTATTGACGTTGCACTTGACAACTTCAAAAATAGCTTCCTGAATGTCTGGAACCTTCATGCACCACAAAAAACTAGAGTTAGGGCTCCCACCTCCCAAGGATCTCCTTTGATATCATCAGCAAATGCCGCACCAGGGACCAGGCATGGAAAAGTACAAAACAACTAGCTCCCATCAAGCCTTTCAATCCTATCCAGCCCTTCATAACTCCTGCAATCAACGATCCAACTAGCCAAACAAAATTATTTTCACTGGCCCTTAGCACAAATCTTAACCACCTGACCCAATTCTGAAAACTATAAAATCACTCCTATCCACGCCTGTACAACCACCACCCCGGCCCTATCCATCCTCGGCTCAGCTGTCACTGACCCCGTTGAAGTTGCCTCAGCTTTTAACACCTTCTTCACCAACAGCGCTTCCTTCCTGGTACAGAGCCTACCTCTTTCCCACTCAAGGCAACTACCACTCTTAACTTCCAGCACACACCCCCACTTCTCCTTCCTACCTGTCTCCCTGGCTGAAGTCTACCAAGCACTGTGTAACCTAAACCCCAACAAGGGTAAATGTCCCTCAGGTATGGACTCCAGGCTACTTCAGCTCTCAGCCGTGCTATTGCCGCCCCGATAGTCGACTTGCTCAACCTCTCATTCTCAATGTCAACAATTCCCACAGCATGGAAGCTGGCAGCTCTCATCCCACTTCCTAAAGGAGGGACCCCTCCTCCCTGGGAATTACTGACCCATCTCCCTTCTCCCAACTCTGGCAAAAATACAAGAACAATTTGTCCTTGCTCAGTTCTCCCAATACTTAATCGAGTCCTCTTTCTTCACCTTACCAATCAGGCTTCCAAAATCTCATTCCACTGTCACCTCCTATTAAGAGTCACAAATGATATCCTTTCAGGTATAGATAAAGGCCATATCACCTCGGCCATCTTCATCGATCTGGCCAAAGCCTTTGATACCATCTCCACACAATCCTACTGGACAAACTAAAGGCTGCGGCCTATCCGACCTTACCACTAACTGATTTCAGGCATACTTGCATGGCAAACAGCAAACTGTGAGAATTGGCCCCAGCATATCGTCCCCTCCCTATCACCATGGGAGTTCTTCAAGGTTCAGTCCTGGGCGAATCCTTTTCTCAGTTTTCCTGAATGAACTACCGCATTCTGCTCCCGTTCTGCTATACAAATGTACTCAGATGATACTGTGCTTTACAACACTGGCCCATCCACAGAAAAAGTGCATGCCCAACTGCAGCAGGATTTCAACGCTGTTCAACATTGGCTCAGATCAAATCAGCTTTTCTTAAATGCAAAAGACAATCTCACTAACTTTTGGCTTGCAACCTCGGCTCTCCCGACTCACCATCCACCCCCTTTCCTAACCCTGGACCTTGCCCTTAGAATCCTGTACCTCGTTCCACTACCTCGGCATCTGGCTCAACCAATATCAAGACTTCTCAACCCACATAGACTCCCTTCACAAAAATTGCTTCCTAAACTGGGGCCATCTATCATATCAAGGCTGCCTGCCTACCCGGTCAGGCGTGAACTCATGCAAAAATGATACTTCCAATTTTTGATTACAGGGATGTAGTCTACGGCACCACCTCACCTTCCACTCTGACCAGCCTGGACACACTCTTTCATTCCTTCTGCCGCTTCATGCTGTAAAGTCCTAAACTGACACATCACTGTGACCTGTATAGCTCCTGGCCTTTCCTCCTCTCAACCGCAGACTAATCCACTACTCAAGAGTTGCTGCTAAATACTGGTCCCATACCCTTCCTCCTACCTGAATTCTGCCTTAACTACTCAACCCCCAGCTGACTCACTGCTCGTCACTCGGATACAAGACATTTCCATATTCCTCATGTCGTACCTCTATGGGTCAGGCTGCGCTAATTACCGCTTACCTAAACTATGGAATGACCTCCCAACAGATATCCACCACATCTCTAATCCTAGACACCTCAACACCTGCCTCCATGAATATTTACTCACTGTCTACTCCTGCACCGGGCCTACACATTAGTAGGCCTCAAGCCCTGCTGGGCCTCCATACCATGTTATTTTGACATAGTACGCTAATCCTTTTTATAGTCTACAAAACATTAGCTATGTTAACTTTATATGTACAATGCAATGTCATTTGCTATGCTTTGTCTCTGTGCCTGCCTAGTCTTAGTAGCATGTCTGCCTTAGCTACCCACATGTATAGTCTTTCATATTGTGCCTTCTCAACTGTACAAATTACTTGTGTGTTTGTTGTTCCCTCATTGTCCCCTCTCTTGTTCCCCAGGTCACATCTGGAACGAGTGGTTAGCCGCTCAGTATGCCTGCCTGGTTAAACTCTTAAATAAGCAAATAATATATAACCAGTCAGGCACAAAGATGTTGACTACATTGAAGCTTTGGCAGTTGTTTTCTTTTCAGGAAAAAGATGAAGGTTTTTGCAGCTTAGATGAAAGTGTTACTGCTGTTGTACATGGAGATGTTATGTGTGCCACACCGTGAAACCTGCAAACTTGCAAAGTGTGTTAGAAACTGAATTAAGAACACATAAATAACGATCTTTTAAACCAATGACTTTTTGTTTTGTAAAGGGTGGTGTGACAGAGCCTAAATTCTGGCAATTGTGGAAGAGAAAAATAAAAATGGGATGTCAACCACACAGCTGGGGGTGCAGGCGAGGTCCATTATACCATTTGACCATCTGTAAATCTATGACAATGTTATGGTTTACACCTGCTTTTAAATTGCAGAAGAGGCTATACAGTGATGAACATGATTCCCTCTATCTGTTGCTAGCAGGCCTAACTGAGACCTGAGTTATAAAATCTTGTAATGTTACAATAACACGCTTCAAACATATAATTTATAGCAATATGCCTGTTACACTATGTAATATGGGACAAATATATTTTGTTGGTCTATGCCAACTTAATAATAATGCCTATTGCACCTGTGACCAGTGAATGGGTCTACCATGGAATCTTGAAGCATAGGTACTCTGAGCAGAATCTAAATTCTGCATATTATAATTGTTAAGATTTAAAATGACAAAACCTACATAGAGTGCACTTATTCTTCAGAGCTACCTGTGAGTAATAAGATAAACAGAGTATTAATTTGTCTGGGGTTTTGCTTTGGAACATATTGTAGGAGTGGGTCAGCAATGCTGGCCCAGTATTTAAGTTTAGTTATGAGCATTAAAAACATTTATACATGTGGGCACTTTTCTGAATACACACATGCTACAGTGTAGCAAGATGTATATCAAAACATTATAACAATATGTGAAACATAGGCATTTTTGCAATAGAACAATTTCAGTATTGAGCATAATGCATAAAATACATTTTAAACACAGAACAAATATAGCCTGTAAGCTTAGTTCAGAGTCCAGGAATGTTGGAGTATTGTGAATTTACTGGTTGAACATAACCATGGAATAAATTGCAGAGGTGTGTGGTACAGTTCAAGTTTATAAGTTGCAGTCCTTGGTAAAATGACTTAGTTTTAGTTGAAAGAATTATTGGAGCAATCCACCACTCTGTTTTAGTTAACTTGTAAGACTTTTTCAGGGTCTCGATGCTTTAGAACTTTAAAATTATGAAAAAACTTTGTTTGCACTTATAGAAAGCAGACGATTGCATCCATTGCTATAAGGCTATGAGAAGTTGTTTACATTTGTTTTGACAGGATAAGAAAGCTGAAAAAAATCAAAAGAATGAATATGAAGAATACATACACAATTGCCCTCCAGCTTAACTGATTACTTGCTGAGGGCAAAAGCCCTTGTACTAATAATAGGTGTGAGGTTTAACTGTTTGCACAAGAAAAAGCAGAAGGACTTGGGCTTGGTTATACTGTTAAAATACCTTGGGTCTTTTAAAACCTGTAAATAAGAAACAATTATTATCAAATACACATTTTCTGGTATTTACCCCATGGGGATACAGTAATGTATCTTGCAACCTTTGTGGGTATTACACTGGAAGGAAGGATAGTATGCCCCACCCCACCAGCTCCTACTGGTGGAAGAGACAGCTTGACTACTGTAGCAATAAAATGTTAGCTGTGGATGGTGACATGGTTATTGAACCAGAAATGGTCTGGCAATATTAGTAGCCAGTCATGCAACACCTTAAAAAATGTGCACTGGATAAGTGGTAAAGGGTGGCGCCATTGCAGTCCCTACCTACCACACTTTAAATTATAACAAGATAATATTGCAATTAGTTTAGTAAGTTTCATAACTTACCATAAAGATGGGGAACTTATTTTCTCTAGAAGAAAGAGAAGAAACACACAGACAAACAACAAAACAAAAACAAACATACACAAGTCTAAAAATAAAAGAAGATTATGTTCATAGGATAAAGAAGCCAAGCGTCCCTGGGTTCCCTTATCCTAAGCATTGACAAAATGTCAGCTGAGTTTATAAAAGATCTGGATTGATGGTAATACTGTACGTACATATCTCTTAGAATGCATTTTAAAAAGAAAAGAATTATTACACCATGGTCACATATAAAACAGTCATTGTTTTTAACTATAGATGGTAAACTCTCTCAAAACAGCTGTAATGTTTCTTTTTTAATTGGTACACTGTATATATATATATATATATATATATATATATATATATATATAATGCTGGGGTAGTACGTGACCCCCTCCCTTAATCACCTTGCATAGTAGGGAATCACGTGATATTGTTTACTAGCGAAGAAGCTGTATTACAACCAAATCTTCATGGAGGAAGGCCTCAGAGCATTGCCTGTGTTGAATGCAAGCCCAGAAGAAAGGAGAGAAAAAAAGTTTGTTCCTTTTTGCTTGGACAGAATGCACATACTGGCCCAGATATTCAAACTGCACCAAGCTGTGGCACAAGCTTGGGCGCAGCTCAAATTAGCTGCGAGGGGTGTGGATTGGATGATATTCAACGGAGCTGTGCCATGGCTCAGCAGCATTGAATATCGCATCTTGGCCACCAGCAGTGTGCATGGCACAGTGGCACTGTGCCAGCGCAAGTGGCCAGAGTGGAGCATGGAGATGCGCTAGCACAAGTTCCATTGTGCTATGCACAGCAACCGCAATATTCAAAACTTGACATGCAAATAGGGCCATAATGTATGCAAGGCACAAATGGGGCCATTGCATGTCATTATAACTCATTGCATGCAGGTGCGCTGATCCCTGATGACTTACCTGACACCCTGCCGGGGTGCAGCCATCGAGGACCGATGCCCCTGCAGCCGGCAATATGCTCCACAGCCCGATCCACGGGCATTTGTTAACAAAGAAGAATTCCGTCCAATATTCCTGGTGTTCCAGTGGACTGCTGTGTGTCCGATCGTGGGCATTTGTCATAGAAGAGAACAAAGATTTCCAATATCCCTAGTGGTCCAGTGGACCACTGTGACACCAATCAAGGCACGCAGCGGTCCACTGGACCACCGGCAATATTGGAAATCTTTGATTCTCTTCTATGACGTAATGCCAGCGATCAATACAGCGGTCCACTGAACCACCAGGGATATTGGACAGATTTTTTTACAAATGCCCGGATCGGCATGGGGATGCCGCCAGGTGCAGCCAGAGCTGGTGGCCACCATTATGGCAGCTGCCGTGTTGCACCCTGCAATGTGGCAGCTCACCTGTGGGTGGCCATTGGTTGTTCCTTTTTTGATCAACTTTGTGCTGCCACAGGTAGGGGTTGCGATGCATGGCTCTGCACATCCCAGGCTGAATATTGGGCTGTGCAGGTATGCATGGGCATGCCTCCCCTACCTGTGCCTGCATACATTATTGATGTGCTCCAGTACATGGGGATTTGTGCTGCGCACTTTTCCCTTTGAATATTGTGCGGGGTGCATCAGTGGGTTGCGCATGGCACAACACTGTTGCGCCATGCGCAACCCTTCTGAATATCTGGGCTACTGTATATATATAAAAAGGAATATGGTAGGGTTCATCTTTGGTGTGTTTTCATGAAAACATACATTTTGTATGGAAATGGGTGCTTTAGATAGATTGACACATCAAGTTTGAACTAGTAGTAACAGAGAATGTTGAAACAGAAGAAGGTCAAGTTACTTCCTAAATGTCACCGAGTATGAAAATTATGCCTGTTGGGAATGAAACACAGCCATTTAGATTTGAAACAATAGTGCAGTCTAATATTGAGCTGTACTAAGGTACAGTACGTACCTTTGTGAGAGAACAACAATTAATACATAGGATATGAATTATCACAGTTATAGTACTGTATCATGGAACCAAGTGGCCATTAAAATGCTGTGCATTATAAAATGGCTCAATATGGAAATGGGGCATAAAATTACCTGTTCAATGAAAACAGTGCCATGGGACATTGCAGTGACACCAGGAGCAAAGACAATTAGATATACATGTTTTTATGCTATGCAAACTTGACTATAGAAGTTTAGATCCAGTCAGGAGAAAAGGGTTAAGTAATTTGGCTGTCAGCCCAGAGGAGCTGGCAGCAGATTTAACTCACACGTGGGGATGCATTTAGCAGTAGTTGTACAAGTAAGCTTAAAATGATTTTTTTTATGTATAAAACAACAAACCATTGTAAGCTGAGCCCACATTAAAAACACTGACTAGTCATAAACACACCTTTAAAACACAGTACAGTACACATTCTAGTAAACAATAAATCCTTGTAAACAAAGAATTATCCAGCATGTCTTTTTCAAACACCATTCATGTTCAACTACATAAACAATCAACACTTTCGTTGCCATCTTGAACAACTCTGCCTAGGAAATCAACTATGACAACAGGATTTTAACCATAACAAAAATCTTGTACAACCCCAAATATTACAGATAGCAAGAAGAACAACAGCTAACAATGACCCTGAAACATGGATAACCACACCAATAATTAGGCATGGAGCATGAAACAACTGTAGTATATACCATTGAGTCTGAATCTATCCTAAAGTGAATAGCAATACCAATTGAATAAACACATATATATCACACATAAACTGTTGCAGATGACATTAGAACAGTTTTAAACATTTACCTAAGGTAAGCAGTGGTTCTTGAACCATAAAAAAAGGCTGAAGACAAAATAGGGAGTGAACTGTAAGAACCCTTACCAGATATCAGTTTGAGAAGAAACAGCTGCTTGCCCTCCATGGATTAAAGGGGACAGTTTTACATTTCAAAATCTCTAATTGTTTGGCCAAGAACTGAACAACAGGCAGAACGTCCGATATCTCGGAGTCTGGTGCATGAGTGGAGGTCTGTCAGCATTTCACATTTAATAGGAGGCATTTTAATGTCTGTAAATCCAGTCTTTTGTTAGAAAGGACTGTGTAAGCAAGCTAATCTGACTTGCCTCTAATGCTGGTATACAAATCTTTATTAAAAAACTAATTAAAACAGTCATATACGAGGCAAAGAAGCTTTTATTTTTATTTTACTGTAACATGCTGTGTGCCAAAAGCAGTAAATGCTATCTTGCAACCTTGACAACAGAACATAATTACAGAAAAAAAACAGACATAAAACAAACTTTAAAATAAAATATTCAGATTTACCCTCTGCTAAGGTACTTTCCTTCTTTTTTCTGATACACCAGTCTGATCCAGAAGAATGACTGCAGAACCTTCATGATAATCTGCAAAAGCTGCAGCTATTAACCCTTTCAAAGGTTTCTGTTTGGCCATTTCAGTAACCTGCCAAACTAAGTCTATTCCCAGAGCTCTTTTTGAAGGTTAAAAAATCTGTAGCAGTACAAGGTACTAGGTTGAGATCCAACTGGTGGAGATCCCAAGTACCTGGGTTTGGGATCAAATGTTTCAGCCTCTATAGAAGGCAAGAGAACTTGAAATTAATACAAAAATAAAACAACCTGAAACTGCACAGATCGGAACATTGGGGGTCAAATCATCCCATCTGTAGTCACACTTACTGTGCATACATCCACAGTAGTTTATTTTCTTTCTCTAAATGTTGCCTATCTAACGTTTCTACTAAAAGCAGCCTGAACTGTGAAAGCCATCATCTGCTCTAACAGTATATACCTAATACATTTCTCCACATCTCCCTAAACTTGGGGTCCTCAGACCCACACATGAATATGCATTACCCTTACCCAGCTTATAGCTTTTCTGTAGGTTCAGTCCACTTGAACACTCAGAGTCTATTAGACTCTTTTTCCCAGCCCCACAGTTAGGTTATGACCCTTATCTGTGTGGACTCTGTCTAGACTTAAAAGAAAACGCTTTACCAAATTACCAGAATTAGAACCAAACCAGCTACTGGCTAGGCTCGCCAATTATGTAAAGTGGACCCAATTATACAGGTTCCTGGCTAGTAATTCTCAGTAATTCAATATAGCCACCACACTATTTCTTTGCCAAATTAGTTGTCATTTATTGAAATAGTATATAATTTCTAGGCATCGGGTAGCCTGCTATTACCCGAGTGTACCTGATACCATTTAATCTTACAGACAATGGAACAATCCCATTGGGGTGTTTCTAACATGCAATCTAGACAGCTAGAAATAGTTGCATTACAGGGCTATAGATTTTCAGAGAGCTATGAAACCATATATCTCTGGATCCCTCAAGCAATCTATGGATAGTCTCAGACTGCGTCTTCTGGAAGGGATGCTGGACATAACCATAGGTCCCATATTTATGTATAGCAAGCTTAGAAAAAATGCAAGGCTGGAATTTCCCAAAAACTATGACAGCAGATTTAAACACAGACAATATGTCATCCAACAAGTCTCAAGACTCTTGTTCAAAAATATATTGGCCATAAGATACCTTGGTCATAAGATACTTTTGACACTTTGCCAAGACATATGGTCATTCTTAAATGGAAAAACAAGTGATCAGAGGATTTTTATTTATCAAAAATACTTACTTTAGGATACAGAAAACATATGAGGGGACTTCACATTCACTTAAAATAACTTGTGACTAGACAGTGGCCAAAACAAGGACATAACTGTTTCCTATCAACTCTCTGTTACACATTCTTTTTAAACACAATAAATTATAAAATGAGGAACTGTATCTAAGCTGCAGTGGTTTGAAGCAGCTGAACCTTATTTTGGCTATGACCTTTGGTTGAAGAAAGGTTTTGTACAAAATATCTCTCCTCTACACTAGCCATTTTACACCTTTCTATCCCTCAACCTTTTGGTTAGCCAATTATATATTGTTGATAAAAGTTTGGTCACTGGTCACTAAAACCTTGGCCAGTGGTCACTAAACTTGGGCCACTTTCAACAAGTCCTGCAATGGTAAGTGGTATAGAACTGCTAGTAAAGTATCCAGTAGTGAGTCAGCTAAAGAGCCACCCTAGCTCAAGTGTGAGGGACCACAGTTAATGTTTAATTTTAACATTAACATTAAATTTAATTAAACATATTTGGAATGTAGCAAATGCAGTGCAGGGTGCCACGCCCATTGCCTACGCTGTGGACCAATGGGCGTACAGCCCTATAGTGTCAATCGGGTGTGGTGGGCGGCAGGCGGGTGGGGTGCTGCCGCCGGCAGCCGACCGGGGAGGAGGTGGGGCTCAGTGGGCGGTGGAGGGGGGGTACCGCTAGACCACCAGGGATATTGGACATAATTCTTTTTATTACAAATGCCACAATTGGGCAGGCAGCAGTCCACTGAACCACCAGGGATATTGGATGTACTTTTATTTTTATTACAAATGCCTGCGATCAGGCAGACAGTAGTCCACTGGCCCACAGGAATATTGGATTTTTTATTTATACTGAAGCCTGCGATCGGGCTGTGGGGCACATTGCTGCACTGTGCAGGGGAGCCGGTCTAATGACTGCTGCCTGGTAGGACACCAGGTGCAAGTCGCGGGGATTAATGCACTTGCATGCAAATGGGGCTATAATGACATGCAATGGCCCCATTTGCACCTTGCATAGATTATGGCCCATTTGCATGTGCACTTTTGAATATTGTGGTTGCTGCACATAGGGCAATGGAACTTGTGCTAGGCATCCCCTGCACCACTCTGGCCACTTGCTGGTGCAGTGCCACTCGCCATTCACGCTGCAGGTGGCCAGGATGCAATCGATGCTGTGCCATGGCACAGCTCTGGAATATCGCCCAGTCAACGCCACTGCGCGAGGCCAAATTGTGCTGCGCCTAAGCTATGCCCACAGCCTGGCGTAGTTTGAATATCTGGGCCTGCATATACCGTAGCTATGCCTCAAATCATTTGCTGTGTAAACTGGACATTATTTATAACCATCTGGAGCATTTTATTTTATCTGCTCCCACACTGATCCACCATCACATTTTATATTGTCAACTCTGTTGACTTGTGCTGGGACATAAAAGACAACAGTATCTGTGTTTTAATTTGTATATACCAGTATAAGAAATACATGTATTGTATTGTTTCAGACTAACTCTGTACACTAGTTCCTTTCAAAACAACTCATCCATTCATCAGATCGGCCAAAGTGATTGATCTTAATTGTCTTTTCATTCATGCTTTCATGGTTGGTACATCTTTTGTTCTTTGGTCACAAGTTTGGAATCTTTTCCAAATGCGTATATACCTGCCAAAAGCCATGCTCTCCTCTCTGAGTTAAACATTGGAAGGTTGTGGATTCTAGCTCCACGCCAGGTATTTTCAGTTAATCCATAACTGACACATTAATGCAGTATGAAAGGGTGCTCTACTGCTGTGGTGTTACTCTGTGAATGAGACATTAAACTAATGTCACTTCTTCCAGTCTCTGGACACTATCTCAGTGGAATTTAAAGATTCCATGGTACAGTACTTTTCAAAGGAGAGCAGTTTAGCTTTCCTAGTGTCATGACCAACATTGACCCTATCAGCACAACAGATTCACATAACTGACCCAAAGGGCACATTTGGAAATGAGCTATTACAGCTCAATGTACCTTTCCTGGGCAAAATGACAAATAAAATACATATCACCTATATAAATATGGTTTAGATAAATAAGATATCCACCTATTATTGATGCAGAATACTAAACTGTTGTATTTTTATAACTACTGTATGAGTGCTGAGCTAATCTTATTTGAGTAACTGATTTTGTACAAACTTTAAAGCAGCAGTACTGGATAATCAGGAAGTGATTATCAAAATTCTGCTTTTTGGCAGGAAGAATGTAGCCATAGTTCAGCTAAGATTTCCATATTTGTTAATATTTTTTCTAGTGATCATTAATTTTTAGGTATTTAAAATTGCTTTCCAATGTTGTGGAGCCACATTAAATATGGTTGGTGCCTAATTTGCAGCTGAGCTCCCCATCATGTCACATCACATCTTTTGTTTACTTCTTTGGGACCCTGTGCTATTTATTCCTGCTGTCCCTGTGTAGTATAGCAAGTCATGTGCATACAGGGTTGGCAGCAAAGGGTTCCAATTCAACACGGTGGGTGGAAGCAAAGAAAAACAGAACAAATTACAGGGTGATAGTACAGTGAAAACAAGAAAGATTACCAGGTAAGTGCTCAACAGAGCACCAGGAACAAACTGTTGCAAATGATCCTGTTTGTTTTATCTAGTACTGCTGCTTTAAGCATACATGAATTACATTTTGTTATTTGATAATGGAATGAAAGGAGTATTTATTTAATCCTAGATTAGTATCTGTTGAATACTTGAATATGAAACTGGCATTTGAAATTGATATTGTAAGGATAGTATGTACATTTTGCCCAACTTTAGGAAGTCATTTTAAATTAGCCTAGTTCAATAGCTTGCCCATTTGCACAAACAAACATAGTCTGAACTGAATGTTAAATACAAGTTTAAAGCACATTATAGTGCATCTACTTCAGAAAACCAAGTCAAATCAAGACTAAACATACATTTTCAATTAATCAAACCCTAATTTTCTATGTTTTAGTCTATTATACAGTACATTAAAAGACTCATGCTCTTCACCATCAAGTTGCATAATCTATTTTATAAGGTTATGGGATGTTTTGCCCTTAACCACAACATGCTTAGTGTCCATTAATTATATCACTAAGCATATCATACCAAAACTCAGTTGAGGGTATTTCTGCATTCTTGTGTCTAATTAGGCTTAATAATTATGTTTTTCTACATGTTGCTCATGTTGCTCATCTACTGCAGAGTTAGGTGCACTTACACATTCTTACATTCTTGGCTGCTGTGCTGAGTGGACAGTGTGTGCAATATATATATATATATATATATATATATATATATATATATATATATATACACACACATATACATACAATGAAGTGTCTTGTTAGAAATGCACTGAGACCTCATTACTGCTTTTAATTATGTTAGTAATTCACTGTTTAACAGGAATGCACTGTAACCTACAGGTCATTATGATTAATGAACATCTGGGTTTCTTACTTTCCTTCCATTCAGCTCTAAAGTCATTATCCTTCTGTATTTACTCACCAATGACTGAAACACTGACTCAGGTGCAGTTGCTAAATGACTCTCTGACCTTCTCGTCTATCTTCTGTTCTCAGTGGCAGATAATAAGGAATAGTGTATAGCATGGTTGAGCAGATAGCATTATTGCCTATATGCAGTAAGGTCACAAATGGGAATCTTTCTCAGAAAAAGCATCCTTACAAGTAATCTAGTGAGGAGATACAGTACGGATGAGACACACTGTTGCCAGTTAAAGAAGCCACATTTTGTGATCCCAAAATCTGCATAAAAGACATGGATATTAAACTCTTGCCTTAGTCTACTTGTACAGTTAGTCATCACTTTGCACAATGAGGCAATATTCTCAAATGAGTCTTATGTGTCCTGCATTCTGTGTCTTCTATTTTCATCCTTTGCAGATTATGTGAGAGGCTGTTTGGCACCTGTCATTACTGCTTAAAGCAGAACCAGCCTACATTTTCATGATTATTAGCATATACTGTATATCCCATAATGGTTTGCATTTTGGGACTATGTGTCATTTTGTATTTCTCTGAAATCTAGCTTTGCTGTCAATGCCTTTTTTGGGTATCAATTTCATCAGTGCTGTCAGGCTTGGGTCCTTTGTCTGTTTTTCTTGCTTTCTTATTTTTACCCACCACGAAACAAACTTGTAACACCACATTATGGCTGGTGCATGTTCCTGGGGTGTGATACAGACAATTAACACTGATGGGTCCGTGTATGATGAAATGTGTCTCTGTTTTATGTACTTATCCTTTGCAGATTGTGTGAGAGACCATTTGGCATCATGCATTGCTTCTGAAAGTTGAATCAGCCTTAAATGTCATGGTTATTTGCATATATCCCATAATGCTTTGCATTTTGGGATATGTGTGATTTATATTCTCAAATTATTTTGCAAGCTGCATAATGTAGGGGACAGTCCATTTCTGAATAGGGTTGTAAATGATCATGAATAACAAATCAATTTATACAGGTATTTGATAGTAACCCTCTATATTAAAGGGAACAGTCAGCTGAAAAAGGTCCATATTCACATGTGGGTCTCCTCCCAATGTGCACTTTGGGTCAAAAACATTAATTATTTTTCTGTAATAGAGTACATTGTATAAAATAATTTCATTTACTTCTAGGCTGACAACTTCTGTTCCAAAAATCTCTGAATTCCCTTCAGCTGACATCATAGTAGTAGGCAACAGTGGGAGATTAAATAGCCTGCAGTGCATGTTAGAGCTTTGTAATCTCAATCAGATATTTTCTGTTCTGCTTGTCTCCAGGATCTAAATAAAGTCTTCTGTGACTTTTCTAAGCTCAGGGAGGACAGCAGGACTAGCAAACTAAAGACAAGAGTTTTGCAAACTCTAACATATACTACAGGCAATTGAAATCACCTACTGCTGCCCACAGCCCTGATGTCAACTGCAGGGATTCTGGGATGTGTAGAAAGAGAAGATGTCAGCCTAGGAAGAAACAAAAATAGTCTGACACACTGTATAGCAACTTTATTTTGCAGGAATTTATATTTAGCTATATTCGCTATATGGTAGTACCCAGCGAAATTAAGGAGTCTGTGAAATAAGTGTGGTAGCAAAGTTTCATATATAAATCAGCACAAAATTTAAAATCTGCCTCTGTCATGATCTGTACCACTCAGCCCGCTCCCCAGCTCGTTCACATCCTTTATGTACTCATTTTAAACTGACTCCTGTTCCCTAAGTTTGTTCACATCCCAGTAAGATAACTCACCCAGCCTTTCACTCATACACTAGTCAGCACATTCTCTCGCTGTACTGCGTACACATCCCATCTAGTTCCAGTATATATGAAAGAACTATGACAGATTTTTTTTAGTAATCTTTATTTTTAATTAGTTTCTAAAATTTTAAGCTACATTAAGCAAACAGAGATGACAAGGTTATTCAGCCCTTCTGCCTAAACCACGTGGTTCGGCGTCTCCACGTCATTCTAAATCCTCCTCGATCATCAGTTTCTTGGTTGTCATGCCACCTGAAATCAACAAACAGACAATTAATAGTTAAAAACTGATGTACAGTAAGAAGGAATTATGGTTCTACT
Organism: Neoceratodus forsteri; assembly: GCA_016271365.2. NCBI lineage: Eukaryota > Metazoa > Chordata > Ceratodontiformes > Ceratodontidae > Neoceratodus > Neoceratodus forsteri. The sequence continues at coordinate 427,415,738 of CM057451.1, forward strand.
GTACTTTATACTTATAAGGATTTAAACAATTAGCATGCACATCACTGATTCCAGCCTGCGAGAAGCCACAAAACGCAGATCCTCTCTTCTACCCCTTAGCTCTGAGAAGCTTGTCTCAAGCCATTGTGCATGTTTCTCCTTTAGCTGTTTCAGCATTAGATTAACTTTAATTTCAGCATCCCCTCTTGACAGTTGGTCTACCACCAACCCAGCATACCATCTGGTAAAGTGCTGTTTTAAGTAGGCCATGAAAATTTTGTTGACTGCAATGTCAAATGACTACAAGAGACTGGTACACAATGCTGGGATGAAAACAGGGATAATGTTACTATCCTGCAGCTTGGCCAGTACTGGGGCAGTTGTATGTCCATGGAAAAGATCCATTAGCTGCAATGCTTTCTGTTCATCTGGTAGATTAAGACAATGTCTGGTGCTCTCAAAATAAGGGACAAGAACATGATCCACGTACTCCAGCATCATGGACTCATTTTCCCAATGATTAACCGAGCGTGTATGTGCCAGTCTGAGGGAACCTGTGCAGGGGTGGCAGGTGATGGTCTTGCCGTTGTACAGTACTTGAGGGGGCAGATAATCCCCGGACAGTGTGCAGGCTAGAACAACAGACACTTGCCGCTTATCCTCAAGCCCAGTTACTGACACCTGCTTTGATCCAGTTGCAGTCATTGTCCACTCAGAAACTGGGACCATGTTGACCCCAGTTTCATCCAAATTTATTATCAACTCTTTTGGAATGAGTTTCTGAGCACTTGCAGTCGCAATTCTTTTAAGAAAGTCAATTTTAAGTTGTGCAAAGTTTGATGGTGTTTTTCTGCAAGCTTCGTCCTTTTCTATGGCTGTATCCCATTCAGTTAAGGAATTTCCAGGCCCACTTGAGGGGCAGGTTGAGATGTCCGCCATTCTTTGATAGCAAGTGTGGTCTGGTAGCTTTAACTAAACCAAGACCCACTGCCTGGACAACTGTAGCATTGACCACTGCCCCTTCAGCCCGCAAACTGTGCACAACATTTTTAGTTTTTCTCCAAATCTGTCAGCAGCATTGTTGGTCTACCTCTTGGCTTTCTGAGTAGCACAGGAGGGAGCTGTGTCTGATCTGGTGTGTACCGCAATTTTGTTAAGTAGTCACACTTAAATTTTCTAATATTGCTTTCATTAACTGTACCACTGTGTTTGAGGGAGCAGTAGAGAACTGCAGACATGACACCATTTTCTGCTGCATAATGACTGAGCTCATACCTGACCTCAGGGCTATAAAACTGGTATGAAGTGACTCTTTTCTTTCTTGGAGGTGATTGAGTGGCAGCTAGCTCATGGCTAGCAGCAGCAGCAACATTCAGTTCAATACCAGAGCTTGCTGACAGCTCGTCAGGATTTCATTACAAAGATCAACTGGGTACTGCCATTTCAACCCTCTCTTGCTGTTTATCCAGGTAAGAATAGATATCTTGTCACACATTCTCATACAGTATTTCACAGTGCAATGCTGTGAAAAGCTAACATAGTGCACTTTGAAGAGCTTATATACCATGAGCTGCTCAGGAAAATTCAGTGCTAAACCATCAGCTGTTTCAAAAACTAGAGCGCTAAATCAAAGCGTCGTGATAACGTGAGAACAGCTGATCCAGTGAAATAAATGGGACGTGAATACAAGGTACTATATAGTAATCTACTATACTACAGTAAACAGTAAGTAAACCAAAATGTTTTTGCACAAGAAGTGCACATTAGGAAGAGCCCCACACTTATGTATGGGGCTCTTGGTGCTGGTGTTCCCTTTAATAATTTTATAACATCCTCACTTTATGAGTTTTAATATCTTGTGTATTTATAACAATAAATACATGATAATATGAATGAGTGCATGATTGTTTTTACACCATGTTTCTGACATATTTTTAAAACACTTATTAGATTAACATGTCAAAGATAAATATATTGCATGAAAATGTAAATGAGATGGTTAAAATACTGTCATGTTAAAGACTAATTATGCAATTATGCACATGTTAAAGAATAATTATGCAATTATGATAGCTATTTTTTATGTTTGTATTCTGTTATTCGATTATCCATTATTGTACTGTTTTGTCACTTGCTGTTGTTACTTTACTGTATCCCCATCCCATCTCCCCAGGACGCATCTGGAAATGAGCATAATCTGTTCAGTGTGTTTTTCCTGGTGAAATATTTAAATAAATAAATATTTGAAAAAATCTCAATGTGGAAAATGTTCAGTTTCATGGCAAAATGTTATTTAAATATATAGGGCCAGATATTCAAAAGGATTGCGCCATGCGCAATAGGGTTACGCCTGTGCAAGTCCAAACTTGCTCCATTCTGCCATATTCAGCAGGAGGCAGTTGTGCCACAGAAAACATGCTGAGCAACTGTGCAATGCAAATGAATGCATGCTGAACTGGAGGGAGAACCATACATAAACTGCACAGCCCGATATTCAGCCGGGCTGTGCAGAGTTGTACTGGCGCAACCCCAACCTGCGCCTGCAGGACTTTGAGCCAAAAAGGCTTAAGTCGAGGGCCACCCACAGGTGAACTGCTGTGTATTGCAGGGTGCAACACAGCAGCTGCCACCTGTGGTTGGCCCTAACCAACCACCTGTGCCCCCCGCAGTCCGATCGCAGGCATAGTGTACTCCCCCCACCAGCCCGATCGTGGCATCAATGTGGCCCTCCTCCTGCTTCATATCCCTGGTGGTCCAGTGGACCAAAATGCCCGATCACGGAAGTGTATGTTTAATAACTCCCACCCTCCTGCTCACATCCCTGGTGGTCCAGTGGACAAATGCCCGATCGCGGGCAGTATGTGTGATAAACCCCCCGAACATAGCCCTGGTGGCTAGTGTCCCCCACCCTACCCACCCACAAGCTCCCACCACCCCGCTCCCCCGCAGCCGCGAGCGGCAGCATCCCACCCGCCTGCCACCCTGCCACCCACCGACTAACAGTCAGAAGGCTGCATGCCCATTGGTGCAGAGCAAGAGCCAATGGGCGTGCAGCCCATACCGCATATGACAGTCCAGATTTGTGAATGATTCAGGGAAGCAGATAAAACCAGAGCTAGCAAGGGAAGTAGGTACAGCAAGAGGCTTATGAGTGGATGATGGAATATCAGAGTAACTGGCAGGGAAGTTAGGAACCCCAGAGGAAGGACAAACCTGTTTGAGATAATAAGTCACCGACAGTCTCGACTGCACAATGCTGACTCAATACCTGAGGAGGCATGTGTGGGGTGTTGGGGCAGACCACTGAGGTTACAGTACCTACCTCAATGCTCTGTGTGAATGTGTGTCCAAGAGGTATATAACTCTCCTTGGTCCTGTAAGCTGAACAGCACTGCAGATTCCTTGTCCTATGGTGTCAGTTAGGCCTCATCCCCTGGTTCCACTCATGGCTATCAGCGGGACACTGCAAAGCAACTGCTGTCTTGTAGTGTCACCTTTATCTGTATGTCAATGGGTCACCAGTATAAGTAAAGTCAATGACTGGAAAGAACGAGTCTGAACTGTAAATATGTTTAAAGTAATTATGCTACTAGTCAGAGCTGAACCCATAGCTATCTGACATTTTAGGACATGTACAGTAACTGGGATTAGATGCAAATTTGAATTGGGACCACAATGGGAGCTGCGGCTGTGGATGCCTTGCTATCTCCTGCCTTGTGTACATCAGCCTGTAAATAAATGTTTGGAATTTTTGCAAGCAAAGTAAAGATGTCATGCCCTGTGTTCAAGTGATTTCCTGAAGGTACAGTGTTTAATATAACCTGAAACTGCTATGGCAAATTAAATGAAGTTATTGGTTTACAGTTTGAATAATTTAGGCCTTTCCCAAGTTGCTTTGTGGGGACAGTGTGGGTACAGCATTAAGCAATCAAGTCTGTTTGACCAACAAAGGTGGTTCAGTTTACCATAAGCCAAGAGCGTGGAGGAAGATGAGTAGGAGTTCTACAGTACATCTATGCAATGCAGAAGTCACATAATGGAAAAGGAAAGCAGTTCTTTGAAAGGGGAAAAGGTAGAATGGCTGAGGCAGGGACTGTTGGTGCTGAAGAACATTTATAGACTGTGTCTTGGCCAACATGCCTAAAGAGTCATGGAGGAAATGCTAAGCATGGTGACTGTACAATATACGGGGGTAAAACTGTACAATATGAAACCCTAGACATGGTAGTTACCCCTGAGTAAATTGACTGACCCCTGTTCACCAAAGAAACTTTGTGGTTGGGAATGCTTGAAGTGGGGAGTTGAAAACACTTGGGGCTGCTCAGCTGAGATTTGGCAAGATGGTTGATCTGGATTCTACTATACAAAGCACATCTTCTTGACCTGGGAGGACACTACTTCTTTATTCAGCTGTGAGCTATGTGGAAATTCTATATTGCACTTGATATCTGCAACAATGAGACTTTTGCTCAATTTTATGGGAGACGAAACTAACTACCTTTGGTAATTGCTTTTTATTTACATATTTATTTAGTGTTTAACCAAGAAGGGGCTTGCAAACTCTGTTGATCTTGTGAGTAACTTCAGAAGGATTTAAATCTGGCATTTGGGTAGACCACTGGAGGTAGCTAGATTGTCTACTAGGATTTTCTGACAGTTAAACTATTTTTAAATAAATTACAGGTGACTGAGGAGTTGAAAAGGAGCTTGCAAACTCTGCTTATCTTGGAAGTAACTTAACAAGGTTTGAATACTGCATTTTGGTTGTCCTTGTGGGTATCTGGATTGACTACTAGGATTTTGAGACAGAAACTATTATTAAATAATTTACTGGTGCGTAGGATTTTGTGATAGTTAAGCTATTTTAAATAAGTTACTGGAGGTTAGTTAAATTACTATAAAGGCAGTACTCACTAGGGTGGTGGAGCAGTGGTGTATTTGATTGTTTCTAGCAGTCACCTGTGGTTGTGGACTCCCCACCCCCTTCTCCACACCCACACCCCAGTCGTGGCATTTCCTTTATAGTCAAAGTTCTGACATCACTTCCTCAACAGGTCTTGGGAAGAACTGTCATATTCTTAAAAACCCATCACAGTGCATAAAGGTACGTACACACCACCAAAAGAAATATATATATATATATATATTACATATTGTATATTATAAGGGAGAGGGACATGTGGGGAATGGTGCAATGCACTGGCTGTGGGGCAGCAGTTTTCTGGGACACATTCTGGAAACTGTGTTGCTGTCCTATTTGCAGGCAACTGTCAGCTCTGAGAGAGGAGGTTGCCACCTCCAGGATGAACTGGCAAGGACTAAGGAGGCCTCCCTCACCTAAACAGCACCACTGCTGCAACCACTGCCTCAGAGGTTGCCAAGTATGAAGACAGTTGGACCACAGTGGGTTCTGGGAGGGTGGTGGTGAAACCTCTAGTTGTACCTCTACACAAATCATACACCAGTCTGGCACAGCAAGGTTCCTCTATGATGGCACCCTCAGTGGAGACCAAGAAGAATGCTGAGGACATCCACAAGGAGACCCACAAAGGGTGGCAAGGGACACCACAGGGGAAGAAACAGCTTCTGATTGGGGACTGAACTGTTAGGGGTAGAACTGGGAAAGGAGAGGGAGAGGAAGTAAGGTGCCTGCCTGGTGCCATGGCTTGGAGGGACAAGAACCGAAGCCTCAGGATTGCAGAAGCAGCATCACAGAAGAGGCAACTAGCTATCATTGTCCAGCTTGGGACAAATGACCCAGCTAGGCATGGAATCAGTGCAGTGCAGGATGAATTTGTGGAGTTGGGAAGGGCCTCAGACAGGTAGCAAGCATGGTTACCTTCTCAGAGGTGCTGCCAGTCCATGGCAGGGGTGAGGCTAGTGACTGCACACCATGCAGTATAATGATGGTTGCAAAACTGGTGCAGAGCACAGGGCTTTGGCTTCATTGGGGACTGGGGGTACACCTGGAGAGATGAAGGTCTATACTGGCATGATGGTCTGCATCTGTCCACGAAGAACCAAGCTTCTAAGTGACAGGTTTAAATGCTTCCTTGGCAAGCTTTTAAACTAGCCAAGGGGAGGTGCTGATAAGAGGCAGGAAATTTCAAGCCTCCCCCACAAAGCATGGCAGGTAGTAAGGTAAACACTTAGGTACAGAGCTCAACAGAGGGCAGGACAGGGGTAAATGGAAAATAGACAATGGCAATAAGAGCAGGGATGGGGAAAAAGGATAAAGCCAACATTAAATGGAGGGCAATGAGTACCAATGCCCGCTGTCTGGGAAACAAACTTCCTGAGCTAGTAGCCCTGATAGAAGATGAACAATTGGATATTGTGGCAGTCACAGAAACATGGTACATGGAGAACCATGACTGGGATGTCAACATACCGGGGTACACAGTCTACAGAAGGCACAGGGAGGGTAAAGAGGAGGTGGAGTAGCTCTATACATAAGGGAAGGGATCAAAGCTACACAACTAAAAAGTAAAGGGGAGGGGACAAGAGGCACTCTGGGTCACCTTGGAGACAAGTAATGGCATCACAGTCCACACAGGGGTTGTATACTGACCCCATCTCATAGTGAGGAAATGGACAAGAAAATGATAGAGGACGTTCTCAAAATGGCTGAAAAGGGGAGATACTGTTGACTTGGGACTTGAATATGCCAGATGTTAACTGGATAACATGTCCTGCAGCCACATCCAAGAGCAGGGTCAGTATCGATGCCCTGCAGGGACAGGCCTTAGACAGTTAGTGTTGGAACCCACTCGGAAGGAGCAATACTAGACCTGGTACTCTCAAATGGAGAGGATCACAAATGTGAAGTCAGTAGACATCTGGGAACAAGTGACCACTGCACAGTGTGCTTCACAATAAGTACAACCATGGAGACAAGCCATACAAGAACAAGGATACAGGACTTTGGAAGGCTGACTTTGGCAAAATGGGTGAATACCTGAGGAGTACACTAGCAAATGACCAAAAAGGAGGGTGGAAGAACAATGAAGAAAATCAAAACTGCTATCATAGAGGCAACAAGCCTTTGTGTGAAACAAATAAAGAAAACAAAGCGGAGTAAAAAAACACTATGATTTTCAAAAGAGGTGACAAGGAAGGTTAAGGAGAAAAAGGCTGCATTCAAAAGTATAAGGAATCACAGAAGGAGCAAGACAGGGAACTGTATTAATTAAAGCAGAAAGAAGTGGGAAGGCAGTCAGAATAGCAAAGGCCCCATACCGAGGAAAAATAGCCAACTCAGTTAAGAAGGGGATAAAACATTTTACAAGTACATTGAGGGCATAAAAGGTTAAGGAAGGAATAGTGAAGATTAATAAAGGAGAGGGGAGGTGGGCAGAGGAGACAGTGAAAAGGCAGAGATACTGAATGAATACTTTGCTCAGTATTCACAAAAGAAGATGAGGAGGAGTTACTAAACCAGACAATAGAAGCACTCTGGGTAGGGGGTGACACCAGTCCAGTTACAGAAGAAAGAGTCCTGAAAGAACTCCTAAAACTCAAGGTGGACAAAGCAATGGGGCCTGATGGGATTCACCCCAGAATCCTAAAAGAACTAAGGGAGGACATAGTGACATCACTGACCACACTTTTTAACAAATCATGGGAGGATGGGGTGGTACCTGTGGACTGGAGGAGGGCAGATGTGATTCCTTCACAAAAGTGGAGCAAGGCAGAAGCAGGAAACTACAGACCTGTAAGTTTGACCTCAGTTGTAGGGAAAATGATGGAATCACTTCTGAAAGTAAGAATTGTTGAGTACCTAGAGGCCAGTGGGGCACATGACCCAAAGCAGCATGGATTTACAGCAGGAAGGTCATGTCAGACAAATCTAATGATTTCTTTGACTGGGTGACCAAAGTAATAGACCAGGGAGGGGCTGTGGATATGGTCTACATAGACTTTAGCAAGGCATTTGACACAGTCCCGCACAAAGACTAATAATTAGTTAGCCAGCCTGGGAGTTGGTTCTAGGGTGGTAGCCTGGGTAGCAAACTGGCTGCACAACAGGACACAGACGGTAATAGTGAATGGAACACATTCCAAGAAGGGGTTACTAGTGGAGTACCTCAGGACTCAGTACTGGGTCCAGTCCTCTTTAACATCTTTATAGGTGACATTGCAGAGGGTATGGAGGAAAGGTATGCCTCTTTGCAGATGACACAAAGATCTGTAACAGAGTTGATACACAAGGGGCGCAGAAAGGATGAGAAGGGACTTGGTAAGGTTGGAGGAATGGTCAGACATGGCAGCTTAGATTCAATGCAAAGAAGTGCAAAGTAATGCAGCTGGAGGCCAAAACCCAGGAGAAGAGTACATAATAGCAGGGGAGGTACATAACAACAAAATGGAAAGGGACCTGGGGTAGTCATATCAGATGACCTAAAGGTAGGTAAGCAATATGAAGTCAGTAACAAGAGCCAGGGGATACTGGGATGCATAGGAAGGGCATCTACAAGTAGAAAAGGAAGTGGTTATCCTCTGTACATCTGGAATACGTGTGCAGTTTTGGAGACCCCATCTACACAAGGACATAGACAGGATGGAAGCAGTCTAGAGGAGGCAACTAAAATGGTGTTTCTGCTTCAGAAACCACATGAAGAGAGAGAGAGAGCTTAATATGTATACCCTTGATGAAAGGAGGGACAGGGGGGACATGACAGAAACTTTAAAGTACCTCAAGGGAATCAACAAAGTCCAGGAGGGTAGCATCTTTCAGAAAAAGGGATGTGTAAGAACAAGGGGGTACCATTTAAAGATAGAGAGGGGATGGCTCAGGGGTAATGTGGAGGAAATTTTTTTCATGGAGAGAGTGGTGGATGCATGGAACTGCCTTCCTGGGGAGATTGTTGGGTCTAAAACAGTGGGAAATTCAAACTTGCATGGGACTGACATAAGGCAATTGAGTGGGGGTGGGTTGCAGGAAGTAGGCTGTTGGTTAACTAGAATCTGCAGTTTATCCAATAGGAAGGGAAATGGGCAGGCTGGGTGGGCCAAGTGGTCCTTATCTGCCATCAAAGTCTATGTTTCTATATTATGCATGTGTGCTGCATGTTGTTCTACAAGTGATATGATGAGGAATTTTGTATCCTGCATTTTGGTGCCAGTGTTGTAAGTGTACAGTGTTAAGCAATCAAGTCTGTGTTGGACCAACAAAGGTGGCTTGTTTACAATACCCCAGATCCAAGGCAGTGGAGGAAGATGTGCAAGAGTTCTGGATACATGCAGTGCAGATGCCACAGAATGGATAATGTTAGGGTTCTCCATGAAGGAGCACAAGTAGTGTAACAGTGGTAGGAACTGTTGGCACTGAAGGACATTTATAGGTAGCATCTTGGCCAGCCATGCTTCAAGGGTGTAGTGAAAATGCCAGCCTGGGATGTACAATACACAGTCTGTACCATCTAATACTGTACTCCTAGGCAGGAGAGTCATCCATAAGGATGTTGCCCCCAACCAAGGGATCTCTTTGGTTGGTAAGGCCCAGATGGGTTCTGTTACACAAATAATTTTGTAATGAATAATTCAAGTTGTGAAAGATTGTTGACATATACAATATTTAAAAGTCTTATCTACTGAAGTTACCCTCTGACTGTAAACACTGGATTTATGCTCACAATTTATTATGATGATGCTAGCATATGTTTCTGATGATAAAAACACAACACCATAACAAAGATGTTTAATGTGTTCATCGTGGGCATTGCAAAGGATCAAGAACATTATATATTTCAGAATCATGTATCTTAGTTTGAGAATGAAAGAAAATGAAAAGAAAAATGGGTGTGGAGATATTTTGGTAGAAATACATTATTACTAAAAAATAAACATGATGACTTACAGATACTGTTTCTTTAATTACAGCAGTGTAAAATATCTATACTTGTCTTCACAAATTTCAGGAAATGGAAAAACAGCCACAACATGCAAGAAGTCAGTAAAAGCAGAAACAGTATCAGATTTTTAATTTTCTCACCACAAATTTTGGTTTGCAGAAAAATATTTGCAATTCTCAAACTTAGAATACAAATTGTCAGAAATTCAATTTGTGGCATTTTTGAGTTGGTATGATAGGTATAGAAATTGATTATTTTTCCTATACTCTCAGTTTTAGAAATAAAATCTGCACTTCTGAAAATAAGGGAAAAATGGCAAACATGTAATATGTTGTATTCACGTTATGCTTCAGTCAATTTAAGGGACGCACACTCGCAAAGTTTTCCTTTGTCAGAGAGCTCCATGGAGAACATGTTTCAGTGTTGATTCTGCTTGAAACACAGTCATTTGCACAATTAATTAACATTAACACTTAACATTAATGGATTAGCAATATATTCAGCTACAGGTTTTAAATCTTGGCATCTTATTGGTCAGTCCAGTTTTAGGATGTACTGCCAGAAATGATTGAGCAACATAGGCTCTATAGTCAGTCACAAAGGTGGTAGCACAAAGTGGGTGCATACTGTCAAGCTGTTGCAGTGCTACTCTTTTGCACTATATAATAATGCCCAGCATACAGCAGATGCTTGGGAAAAATGATCCCCTAGAGTTAAAACACAAAGCAAGTGAAATTGCCAGATGTTAGAATTTGCACCAGCAAATATGCTGTTTCTGTGGATACACAGATTTCATTCCATGCTGCAAACCCATGCACTTATTACAGTTATATTCTAATTTCCAGCACAAAATCTACATTTCATAAGAACATAAGAATTTTCCAGCAGAAGGGGACTTCTGGTCCATCTAGCCTGCCTAGAATACCTACCCCTTCCTCTTAGACTATTTACTTTTTTGTGCAGTGTTTATCCCACTTAAGTTTGAATTCCCTTATATTTTTGAGTCTACTACCTCTTGCAGTCGGCTATTCAAGGGTTGACCACCCTCTCGGAAAAAAGTAATTCCTGATGTTTCCCTAAATTTACCTCCTGCCAGGCGATTGTAGCCTTTGTATGACTCCTGATTTCATCTGAAACAGGTTTTCCTTCATATGCTTAAATGTTTCGATCATGTCCCCTGTCACTTCTCTGTTCAAGTGAGTACAGCTGTAAGTCAGCCGGTCTGGTTTCATAGGGTTCCTGGTGAAAACCCTACACCATCTTTGTAGCCTTCTCTGCACCATCTCCAGCCTGTTGAAATCCTTCTTCAGGTGCAGCCTCCAAAACTGGATGCAATATTCCATGTGGGGCTTGACCAGTGATCTGTAGAGTGGCATTATCGCCTCTCTTTTTCTGCTAGTTATACCCTACAAATTCATCTGAGGATGCCATTTGCTTTCTGTGCTGCCCTTTCACATTGCTTGCTCATCCTAAGGTCATTTGTAATGATTACATCAAGATCCTTCTCCATCTGTGTTACTTCAGCTGGTGTCCTAGCAGAATGTATTCCTTCCTGGGGTTTCTTTTACCCAGATGCATGACCTTGCATGTTTTGGCCCTGAACTTTAATTGTCAATTTTGGACCATCCTTCCAGCCTATTCAGATCCTTTTCATCTTCAAGACTCCTTCTTGGGTGTCCACCCGGTTGCAGAGTTTTGTATTGTCTGCAAACTGGCATACTGCTCCTCCAGCTCATCAGCTATGTCACTGATGAAATGTTGAAGAGGACGGGGCCAATACTGACCCTGTGGCACTCCACTAGTCACCTTGCTCTCCTGAATGAGCTCCATTAACTAAGACCCTCTTTGTCCTATCCTTGAGTCAGTTTGAAATTCAGTTGACTGTCTTCTGACTAAGACCAGTATTTTCTAGCTTATTCATAAGCCTTTTATGGGGTATGGTGTCGGAGCGTGCGAAGTCTAGGTACACCACATCCACCACCCTCCCTGATCCACTGTTCTGGTCACCCAGTCAAGAAGAATATCATGTTTTGTTAGGCATGATTTTCCTGCTGTAAATTCATTTTTCTTGGGATCAAGCTTTCCAGATTCTTTTAGATGATTCACTGGTCTGTCTTTCTAGCAGGGTTTCTGTAAGTTTGCCTACCACTGAGGTCAGACTGATTGGGTGGTAGTTCATCATCAAAAGATCACTGTAAAATTTCACAGAAAATTAAATACATTTTGTATTAGTCATGACTTGTATATCAACTGTCCCTTTTATCTTTACACTTTAAAAGTGTTCCCACTGCTTTTCAGTCTTGCTGTCACAATCCTCTGTTTAAGGTATTAGAATCATCTCTGTAGCAGCAGGTTGTGATGATGTCACAGTAGAGGATTATGACTTCAAAACAGGACAAACTATGGGACTATATTAAGAATTAGGGCCTACTTTCCAAGAGATCTCTTCAGTAATAAATTATGTGTCTCGCAGAAATTCACTTGTTTGGGAAATGTTAAGAGATTTGAGTCTTGCTGATGCCAGCTGTCAGTGTTTTGCAAATGTCTGGAAAATTACATTATGTGCCATCTAGATTTTGCCCCTCCTACACACACACACACACACACACACACACACACACACACACACACACTCACACACACTGTCACTCACTCCCCATTACCCCTCATTCTCCTTCTGGAACAGTAGAGACACCAACTACACAGGTACAATGTCCAATGCTTGACTCTTCAGGAGACCCATCAACTTCATAAATACTGTACATAATGCATCCATAGCATCCAGAAGAGCTCCATCCCTAGCCCAGTAAGGCAGTATTCAAACTTGTCTACCACATCTGCTCAAAAGCCCCTTCCTTTTAATGTGATTGAGGTCCAATCACACCACCACAACCTTCTTATAAACTGTCAGTAGAAGTTCCAGAGGCAATGGTGGGAGATTGCAGGAGATTGTAAGGAGCTGAGCATAAGCTACCATACTATTAGTCTGTGTGTGGGACATACTTGTAGTAGATGCTTTCACCATATGATTGCTAACATTGTTTTGATGATAAAATGAATGGTTACAACCCATGGTGTGTATTGCTCCATTGGTGCAAAGGTCCCACCTGGCACTAAGTGGCTGAGTGACAACTTAGAGTCCAAATCTGCAATGGTCTATAGGGACCCAAATGCCACTAATGTCTACAAGTCTGCAAAATAAGCATAAGGTAGCTGAAGGAAATTTGTAACATAGATGTTGCCACATAATGTTGCATGTTTAGCTCAGTAAGTACACAGATGCTATTGAAACACTAGGATACTGTACTGGTCCCTATGCAGGCAACAGAACACCACAATCATTGATGAGATAGTGATGGAAATGACAACTGAAATGAGTCATTAACTTACTGTAACATTTCCTATAACATTCAGCTTGACAGTTCTGTTGTTAAGATGAATGACATCATTGAAACAGCTTGCATGCTGATATACTACGGCTGACTGACCAGTTGCAATGTTAAATAAGAGACATAAACCTGTCTTGTCATCTGACCACCATTCAGAAATGAATCACGTCTAGACATGAATTGGTTGCTCAAATGACAAAATATTTATTGACACCACTTCCACCACAATGAATACATTTCTTAAAGTCCTACAAAATGTTATTTACACAATACACATTCAGTGTCCATAATTCAATCTTTCATTGAATTCCATTCCTTTCAGTCCAATCTTTTTCCTTTGATATTTTTCCTTTCTCAAGGTCCAGATGCCAAATCCAACCCCTCTATACCATTAACACTTGCTTTGTTTTTCCTATATATATTTTTGTGTTTTTTAACGGGTTTTCTCCTGGCCCATTTCCACACATCCCTGACGTGATGCGCATGTGTGGAGGCATGCATGTGCACACCTTATGGGATGTTCCTCACTCGAGTCATGACATTGACTACCTGTGCTGGCAACTGGACCTCCATCCATTGGTGGTGGGACTACAGGCGGTGACCAACCCCAGTCCCAGGAGAGGAGAGCCACTGCTCAATCCTGCTCCCACCCCACCCCCATGCTGGCACCCTGCAACCCAAGATCATTCCCAAACCTGGGTCACCGGCATAGTGTGAGGTAAGGCATCCAGTGCCTCAACCCTCAGTGCCACTGGGCTGGTGCATTACCACTTGCTTTAGCCTTCCTTAAGTTTCTAGGCCTGGATGCAGTGACCCAACTCCTAATACTTCTAGATCCCCCCTCCTACCCGCTTCACTCACTCCCAGGTGCTACTGAGCCTGGACCATTTTGCCTTAGCCCCTCCCCAACTCCCCTTTTCCCTGCTATGCCCTCCTCCCTTATTTTCTTCCCCTTTCTACCTTGTCCCTGCCATGCCTGCTAATAGGGATGGGTGGGTGGGTAATAAAATCCCAGGAGAAAGAGGGGAGCTCCTTGGTGCAGGGACTTATAAACCTCCTAAGGCTCCCATGAAGGACCCCAAACCAGCTCCTCCCCCAGCCAATCCTGTCCCATGTGGAATGCCCACCTTATCCACCATGATGCTGTCACCAGTGACTTCATCTAGCTCTGCCCCACTACCTACCTGGTCCATCCTCCTCCCATGCCCTCCAAACCCCTCCCCTCTATCTTCCATTTCTGCTGGGATGCCATCTGACAACTCAGGTTGCCTTTTAATGGCAACCCCATTTTCCTTAAACAAAATGCTGAAGCTGCTGATGTGCTTGGGACAGATTTGAATAAAAATAATAATTAGTTCCCATTCATACTTTATTTAATGCTGTCTTGTACTGTAATTATCACCATTGTTTCTCTATTACTAAGGATATCTATGTGAAAACTGGATATCTGCCTTACCTACTTTGGTTGCTTTTCTGCCACTGAAATGATATATTGAATAGTGAATGGTCACCCATCCACTGTTTTATATAGTATATATATTTCTTCCCATGGTCTACGCTTGGTGGATGAGGTCCCTGCTGCAGGTGCCAAAGTGTAAAACCTCAAAAGGCTCCCAAGCCTTCACCCACTATGCCCCACTGCTATGGAATGCCCTACCTCAGCACTTCTCGCTAAGTACCATCCTGTCCACTCTTTAAGAAAGAGCTCCATGCCAGCCTATTTACTTCTAACCATTGCACCTGTTTTCAACCCCTTGATTTCTCTCCCTGCCTACTTCCATAGCCAGCTGTTTTATAAATGATCTCCATCTGTATGTCTTCCTCCTCCCTCAACATGAATTTTGGGTTGCCTTTCACCCTACCCACTTTCCTCCCAATTGCAAGTCCAGTGAAATTCCTAGCCTTTCTTCTTACAGACTGGTGGTGTTCCTTTTCTATATGCCTCATAAGAAAAACTGCTGTCCAGTAGCTTTCTAATGTACAAATGTAATATATTAACTTGAACTTTGCACTTACTATGTACTCACTAGCCAAATGTAACTGTTACCTAGCTCTCCCTATATGTTAGATAGCAGATCCTGGTTGTATATGCTTACTCTGCCTACATGTTAACTTTCACCATGTATACTCTCTCAGACAATTTTGTATTTTGTTTTTATGTATTTTCTCTGATCTTGTTCATACTGTACTTATAATGTTCTTGTGTGTTTTTGCAATGTTGTTTTTGTGTTATTTCTCCATGTTGTATCTCAGGGTCATGACTGTAAATAGTCATTTTATGGCTAGCTCATCCATTTGGTAAACAAAACTAAATAAATAAAATAAATAAATAAATATGGCTGAGGCTTATTTATTTTTGTATTTTTCTTCAGTTGCTTGTTACTTTCTGAGTTAACTGGGGCCACTGCCATTCGCTACAGCTTCTCCCCACTCCCACTGCCTCCAGCTTCTGTTTCTTATGTCTGGTATTGTTCATTTTGAAAATTAAATTTAAAAAAGTTCACTTTTGTGACATGGAGCTGTGTGTGTCTCTTTGTGTCAAACTAGCAGGGTCCACTACTTGGTGCTCGCTAAATTACACCACCATGTTTCTGCAATATCTTTCATTAGAGCCACATGGCATGAACCAGTCAGGCAGCAGTTCAAGGCTGAAAAGTTGTACTATTGATGAGATGTCAGAACGATAGTACATCTTTCTGACCTTTGAGCTGTCCTACAACAAGATCTGGAAAGCCACTTTTTCCGTGGAGAATAAGCCCTAACCATATACTATAATTCTGTTTCTGACATCACAATTTGTTGTTGTGGGAATAATAAGGATATCATAAATAGGGATCATGATGTCAGTTGTAGAAGCAGCCAGACTAGATGAAGTCCAGTGGATGGTGATATTGTTTTCATGCAACTGTCCTATGTAATAAAAACAAATGAGAAACAAGAAAATAAGTGCAATACAGAGAGAATTGTATCTAAATCTGTTATTTTAAAAGTTTTCCCAATGGTGTCAGGTGATCTTGACCAGAATTGGAAATCTAGGTATGGCAGTCTCTATAATCTACTGTCCTGTTTGCAATTCTTTGAAAAAATGTTTTCTGTTTTGGGTCCCTTGTTGAAGCTGACATTTTTCGGCTGATTTTCATTTTGTACTTACTTATCAGTCCTGGAATCCCATGGCACCAGTTGAGCAGACACCTGCAGGGAATATTTCAGTCTTGTAATGTTTTACTGTAGGCCATGAAGGTGTTGTCATTATTTGTATACAACATGCACTAAAGCAACCTCCAGCAAATACATGTCATATATGAAAATAAAGGGACACAATCCCTGAGAATTGGGAATATTTTTTACATGGGCTAATGGCCTTCTACCATCTCCACTGGAAGTATATAGTCAAGAAGAAAGTCATTTTCTTGGTGCTAGATCCTGTTTCTGTTTTTTTCCTGTGCCATAGTAAGGGACCCAGGTGTTCTCATTGGCACATCAGTCCATACACTACAGTTTGACTGCTTAACTTATTTATTTGCAATTTGTGAACAGGCTAAAAGCACACTGAGATGTGACTGCTTATTATCAGGTATGCCCTCTGGGGTGTGTTAGTTGACCCATTTTATTGACAGTGGAAAATTCAATATTTGTAACATAAGTACTGTGGTATCTTTATCTTCCAGCTTGACAGATACCATAGGTGATCAGATAGGACCTTCATAGCAGCAAACAGCTAGTGCAGTTGTAGGGCAAGCCACTCTACAACACTGAACCCAGGTTCAGGCATGAGCTTAGGTCACTGGAGGGCAGGCTGGGGAGGAGGATGCAGCATCTTATTGAATATTCTCCTCCTCTGGAGAGAGGGGTTGGGATGTCCTCTGCTCTACCAGCACCTGGGGAACTATAATAGGGTAAGTGACCATATCCCAGTTAGAAAGTCATAATGATGCTCAAAGTAGTCCTGCTGTGAAAACCTTTCTCCATGGTGCCGAATTAGGGATATCCAGAAAGTACAGTACAAACTAAAAATAAAATGAATTTTATAGCTACCTTTTCTTTCCTCTGTCAACATTTGTTGCACTTCTCATTCTGTCCTTTGGTATTTCCCTATGCCTTGCTAACTGGCCAATATTGGGATGCTTTTCTTATTCTTATATCTAGTCTTATGTTTTCTTGTGAGCTGTAGCCACCATCACCCCCCAAAAACTGTAGCACACCTAGTGGTCTGCAGACATGACTGCTCTTATCAAAAGTCCCTGGTAGTGGACAACAGGAACTATAGGAAGGCTATTTGCATTTTGTTTGTTCTGTTTCCATTGGAGAGATAGAAAAATAATTTTGGGACAGCTGATATATAGTATGACCATGAATTACACAAGTGAATCATACAGAAAGGTGAAATAAAAGAAAGGGGTCCTACATGGCCTCACCATAGTATGGAAACTGCCTTAGTCCAGGTGCACTATGATCTCCTTTTAGCAAAGGATAGTGAGCATCATTCCATTCTTGTCCTGCTAGTCCAGTCATTGGCATTTGACACAGTGGCTAACGGTGTGCTGTTGGCTTGCTTTTGGCACTATATTGGACTCAGGAACAGCACTGTGGCGGTTTGAGTCCTACATGTCCATAAGGATGCAACACGTGGCAGTTGGCTTCCTTACACTGAGTAGTGCTGTGCTTTGCTGTCATGTCTCAGGAGGCAGTTCTGGCTCCCATGTTATTCACTTTGTACATGTTGCCATTGGGAGAGATCATTAGATGCTACAGCTGGTGTTTCATTGCTATGCTGACACCCAGATGTGTGTCTTGTGCCCCTAATAATAGAGCTACTGCTTAGAACTGAGTGAATGCCTCAGAGAAATCCAGGATTGGATGGCAACTAGCTGGCTTAGGTTCAAACTATCCAAGACGGAGGTGTTACTGGTGGAGCTGGGCGGTCTGGTTCCATGAAAACAAGTGGTAGCACTGCCCTTCCTCTGTTGGATGGTGTGGCCCTTCATGCCACAGAGTAGGGTGAAGAATCTGGAGGCCATTGTGGACTCCAAGCTGACTCTGGAGTTCCAGGTGTCAGCAGTTGTCCAGGTGGCTTTACTATCTTCATAACATCACCAGGATCAAGTCCTATTTTGAACCAACTGATCTAGCAACACTAGTGCAAGTCTTAGTCTCATCTAGGTTGGATTACTGTAATGCTCTCTACCTTGGGCTATCCACGAGGCTGTTGAGTCACCTGCAACTACTTCAAATGTGGCTGCTCAAGTTGTTGCTGGGACATCACAATCTACACACATCATGCCAGTTATCTGTGCTCTCTACTGGCTTCCATTCAGATGGTGCATTAGCTTCAAGGTTTGCTTGTTGATGTACAAGGCCCTGCATGGTCTGGATCTAGGCTACCTGCAAGACCTTCTGGTGCCATATACCTCTGATCATTCCCTCCCATCAATGGAGGCCAATCTCCTGTCCAAGCCCAGATCTCGGTTAAAATTCTTGAGTTACAGGGCATTCAGTGTAGCAGCCCTGATTTTTGAAAGCCCTTCTTCAGTAAATGGGTGGTGCTCCTTTACTGACTGTTTTTATATGTTCTTCTCCTTTGGGGCATTGGGCAGGTTCTGATCTGGTTCTTTCCTCTAGAGGACTAATTCTTTTTTCCATTAACAATTTTATTAATTTTAAATTTTTAAAAACACAACAAAACAAACACAAACATACAATAACATGAGAAAGGATCCAACAGATCATTGTATATAACATAAAATAAGGTTATCATGTACAGGAGCCATTCTTAGAGGACTAATTCTGCCCTCACCTAACTCTGGGGCATCATCCTACCTGCCTTGGTGCTCCCTTTTTCTGTTTTCTTCCCTTGTCCCAAGACCCCGTACATGGATATGCAAGTACCGCTAGAAGCACATGTGGTATGAGGCTCTAGTGACAGCCTCTTCTCCCACCTCGACTAATGCCAAGTCCCCCAGGCTTGGTGCTACCACTGAGCCTCCACCTGGGGCAGCCAAGAGCTGGGGAAACCTCACATCCCTCCCTGGAGATGAGAGCTGCCTGACAGCAGCTTGATCCAACTCCTTCCCTCCCCTTGGCCAACCGCTGGCCTCCCATGCTCATTCCTGAACACAGGTCACCAGTGTTGGAAGAGGTAAGGCACCAGCACCTCAGCCCTCTTTGCCACTGGGACGGCCTTCACTGGCTGTTTTAAAAGATCCTTGAAAGCCCACTTTTACTTTATGTTTTGGCTGGCATTCTTCATTTTGATGATTCATAGTTTTGTTATTTAAATATTGTTTTATTTGTCATTTATTGTAAGGTGCCTTATAGCCACAGGGCTTGGACTACATATAAATAAAATTACCATTGTCAAGTGCAGGCAATAGCAGCTGCTACAAAACAAAGTTAATGTGTATGAGCTGGTATAACATCTTGTACAGCTTTTTTGAACTCAAAGAGGGAGAACCATATTGTCCTTAATTAAACATAAAACAAAAATGCCTACAGGTGCCCTTCCCTCACACACTGCAGCTTGGGAGAGAGAACAGTAGATATGGAGCCCTAAGAGCATCATTGGTTTGTGGAAAAAATTTAAAATGAGGAATAAAGTTTCTTAGCTGGGAGTCTGTTTACAGAAAAACGCTGTTACAGAATTGCACACACACTACTTGTGTGAAATAATGAGAATGTAATACATATGACTGAAGTAAAGTCCCAGAACTTTAAGTTACAAATATGCTTAATTCACCTGTTTGTTCTGGGCCTTCACATGCATTAAAACTTTGGATGAGGCCTGTAGCAACATTTTCTATGTGCACTAAAGTGTTGAAAGTTTATTTTTCTTGCCAGAGTTAGTTGTTGAATTCTTCCTGGGAGTCTGAGCCTTGAGCTGAGACAGCCATGGCTGCATCCCTGCAGCTCCCTTACATGGGTCACGCCTCAGCTTTCCTATTTTACAGAAAGGAGCCGTGATGTCATAAAGTTGAAAACTGAAAGTTATCATCCATTGTCTCATTATTTGTTCTTTGAGAATCAAGATACTGTAACTTACAAAACTAGAAATTCAAATACCAAGAGGTTAAAAGTACCAGAAATCATACTTGGTTTGGGAAATAAGAATCTGCAGTAATGCTGCTAGATTTTGGAATAGGCTGACTGTTGCCATTAGGATGGTGCCAACACTCAGCATTTTCCCAAAAGTTTAAAAAATAAATTTCACGTTGAATGTGATTGTTAAATGATTGTAAGTCTTAAATATTGATGTAGATGTATCTGGAATGATACTACATTTTTAAGCTTCTATGTTTTGTATTATTGAATGGATCAGTGTGGAAATACTGTATGAATGAAATAGCAGTCATCTGAAAATAGGCTTCAGACTAAGTATGTAATTCTTGCATAAAAATACAATTTTATTTTTACTTTTCTAAAGAGGAACTGTCTAGCTTAGAGGAAAATTACTTCCTCACTGGAATTTTTTGTATTTAGGATATTTTGCTTGTTTGTATTATATATACCTGTATATCTATATATATATATTCATAGCAAAAACTCGTTTAATGCATCAGTTAGGGTTGTTCCACAGCGACAAAAGTGAGAAATTCGCTGTTAGGGTTGAAAACCTAACTCTGAATTCACCCCCAGCACCACACACACACACAAGACACACACACAATTCAAGTATGGGAGGACCAAGTCAACACAACCAATGACAGACATCCAGCAGCAGGTGACAGAAATAACAAACAATTGTCTAAAGGTACTGCGAGACATCCCCACCCACCTGACCAGGTACTGCATGCTCAGTGGAGATCAACAGCAAAACTGAGGCCATGTACACCAAACGTACATCCCTGATTGCAGCTGCACACATCGTACACACTTGGTAGTTGCATGGCCTTACTCTACCGATGCCCCATACCACACCACAACTGGTACTGTGCCGTTATTCAACATAAATGCTGAAGGTGCATGATGACAGTTGTAGAAAGGTTTTAACACTAGTGAGTATACATTAATTAAGAGAAGCACATAAATTAACTACAAGACACTAGCATACTCAAGATAAAAGTAGTGATACATTTAGTAGGTGATTTACATAGTAGTACATTTACTGCAATGGTTTACTCAACATAAGGAGGCTGATGTAAACGTATGGAAAAGCATTGCCTGTTCAACGCTGTGAAATTGCTACTGCCAGTATCACATGCATTCTTACTGATGAAGGTGTACTGCTGATGTACATACATGGACCTTCAGTGTGTTTCAATACTAAAGATGCAGTAAGTATTCTTTTGTAAGAAACATTGTAATTGCATTGATCAGGCGCGACTTCTAAATATCATAGCACTACTGAGCCAACAATGATGTACCTGTATTGGAGATGTATAGGATAGATTTTCCTGTAGGCACTTTCTGAGTATGTTGTACCTGATAAAGACAATCTCATTGCATCTGTGATGACTAACTTATTCAAATAGTAATACATTTACTATTGTTGCAATGAGTGATCTATGCCACTTATGGACACAGTGTAATTTTTTAACAGTTGTTTCATACTCAGGCTGTATGCCTACTGTTTGGGTTTGCCACACTTCTGTCACTGATGCTATCAAAGTGATAACTATGTTAATTGTGGTACAACAGGAATCAAGTAGGTATGGTGTAGATATAAACAGAATGTCTTTTAGTATTGATTTCAGTCACAATGGGGTAAGTGTACTAGGACAGCAGGGGCTATCCTCTATCACTGACTCTGTCAGTTATAAGCACACTAGGTTTCGATGACTGTAATGATCAAGTTACACTGTTCATCTTCATGAGTTCATATTCACAGCCATTCTCCAGTAACTAGACAGTGTATGGTGTAACTGGGTGGGACACTGTGTTGCAAAGCTGCTGCAGTGCCTAGCAGAGGGAGAGTATCTACTCATAAAGACAATTAAGCAATAAGGCATGACCAACAGTTATGTTAAATGGTCTGTTAATCACCCTGTAGGGGGTTTAATGTTGAATGAGGCATAGCCGAGTGCCACATGTCGCTAGACAGTGATAAACTGACCATTAACATAATACCTGGGAGTGGCTTATTGCTATCATAATAAAACTGTGTTTTAAACAACATTAAACCATGTTCATCATATGGTTAG
The DNA here is from genome assembly GCA_016271365.2 of Neoceratodus forsteri. Classification (NCBI taxonomy): domain Eukaryota; kingdom Metazoa; phylum Chordata; order Ceratodontiformes; family Ceratodontidae; genus Neoceratodus; species Neoceratodus forsteri. The sequence continues at coordinate 427,438,094 of CM057451.1, forward strand.
GCTCTACATGTATGTTAATAAAACTAAATATAAGGCTGTTACAATGTTTACAGTCAATTAGAAAGCTGCATTTCTCAAACCCTTGTTATAATCAGAGATATTATTCCTGTACAACTCCTTGGTTTTGCTGAACTCTATTGCTCAGGTGGCCCACCACATGTGGTGTGGTCTGGTGTGGGGCATTGGTAGGTAAGGCCATGCAACTACTAAGTGTGGTACATTGTGTGCAGCTGCAATCAGGGATGTATACGTTTGGTGTACATGGCCTCAGTTTTGCTGTTGATCTCCACTGAGCATGCAGTACCTGGTCAGGTGGGTGGGGATGTCTAGTAGTACATTTAGACAATTGTTTGTTATTTCTGTCACCTGCTGCTGGATGTCTGTCATTGGTTGTGTTGACTTGGTCCTCCCCATACTTGAATGTGTGTGTGTGTCTGTGTGTGTGGTGCTGGGGGTTGAATTCGGAGTTAGGGTTTCAACCCTAACAGCGAATTTCCTCACTTTGTCGCTGTGGAACAACCCTAACTGATGCATTAAATATAGTTTTTGCTATGAATTTCCTTCTTTTGAGAATGATAATGAGAAATAGTGAATGTAATGCAGTGGCAGGAGCAGCAACGCAAACAGAAATGCTAACAGTGGTCCACATGGTAACACAAGCGTGAATCAGAACAGAAAGATTGCACATGGTGGCGTGAGCGGGAGCGGTGTGCCACGTGATGTCTTGTCACATAGTAACATGGTGCCTGTAAGTGGAAATGTCAATGGGCATGGTGGCCTAAGTGAAACAGAAAGAGAAACAGTATGGTACACACAAATGGCAAAAAGTAACAGAAAGCATAGCGCAAATGAAAACGCAAAGGATGACAGTACGTGGTGGCGATTAGGGAGTGCATTGATCATCAGCCCTAACTCACCCCATGACATGTGTAAAGCAGCAGAAGTATAGGAAAATGGGGTGAGAGTTAGGACCCACGATCCAAATGCACACCACAATGCCGGTTGAGAGGTGGGTGCAAGGGGTTTTCAACCTAACAGCGAATTTTCTCACTTTTGTCACTGTGGAACAACCCTAACTAATGCATTAAATGGAGTTTTGCCTCTAATTTCCTTTATTTTTGAGAATGATAGCGAAATAGTGAATGTAATGCAGCGGGAGGGCGAGGGCCCACGATAATGCGGTGAAGGGCCCGCCCCCACATGATGTGTTGTGGCATACTAACAGGGACAGCAATGCAAACAGAATGTTAACAGTGGCGCACATGGTAACACAAGCGCGAATGAGAACAGAAAGGTAACGCACATGGTGGCGTAGACAGGAATGGTCTGCCACGTGATGTGTTGTCACATGGTAACATGGTGCCTGCAAACAGAAATGTCAATGGGCATGGTGACACAAAGTGAAACAGAAAGAGAAACAGTACTGTAGACAGAAATGGCAAAAATAAGAAAGCAAGCGCAAATGAGCAAAGGATAACGCACATGGTAGTGAGCGTCAATGGTAAGTGAAATGGGTACAGAACCACAAGCGGAAAGGGCAACAGTAACAGTAATGTCGCACAGGCTGGTTTTCCCCAAAACCTGCATAGAAAGACAGTGAGTACAAATAATGTATGCATAATAATGAGTATCGAGCATGAAAATGAGATCTTGGAATACTAAATACATTATATCTCAGGAACCGTATGACGAGAAAAAAATTTAAAATTCATGTTATTTACAACTGTCCTGGTAATTTGGTTCTTAGCCCCCACTAGGGGCTAAGAAATTTTCCTACAAAAGTCCTGATCTCACACCATTTCCGTAGATACGGGCCCTGAAAGGCGCCAAGATACAGTAATGTTATCTATGGAAAAAGAAAAGTTTGGAGCGCCATAACTTTGCCTCCCTGTAATGTTTTTCACCAAACCACTGAAAGGCACATCTGTGGGCTGTTGGCTGTCTTCCTCCAAATTTCAGGAAAAAGTCCAAACCATTATTTTGCAGCAGGGTGCCAAAGGATTTCTGCAATGCGTTACGCCGTAATGTTATCCTATGGGAAAAAGTCAACTTTGGAGTGCCGCAACTTTGCCGCCATGTAATATTTTTTCAAACAACACTGAAAGGCACATCTGTGAGATGTCTTCTGCTCCTCCAAATTTCAGCCTAAAACTCCCAACCGTTCTTTTGCAGCGGTGCCAAAGAATTACTGTTATTTGGAATAGTGTCGTAAAGTAGTGTCATGATTTGCAAGGCTTCGTCAAAATTTTGCTAAGTGCGATACTACTTCTACGGCACTACTTTTCCAGAAATTTGAAAACATATTTCTGGGGTGTTTTACCCCAAAATAAAGACATGGCTAGCATCCTCAGGGCCCGACTAGGTGAATACAAAAGAATTAGGTTGCTAGAGGGTCTCAATTTGAAATGCCAACCATTTTTCTGATCACCAACTGAAAACAAGATGACAGATTTGTGACACTAACAGGGCCATTTGCGACACTAAAAAGTGCATTTGCGACACTGTCGAACTTTTTGTTAACTTTTCCCATTGACTTATAATGGGAAACTGTTTTTGAATAACTTTTGAACTGTTTAATATTTTTCATGAAATCTTCGATAGGCACATCAGGGACCCTGGCCGCATGCTCCCTGAAGATTTCGGACCAGTCACGAAAACCGTACAACCTGTAGGTCGCGACCGTAGAATTCCAGAAAAGCGTAAACATGCGCACAGATCACGCTTAATAACCCGCAGCCGTATATCTGAGCAGCACGAAACTTGGCAGATCCAAGGCCTATGATTCTTGATTGTGTATTCCAAATTTCAGGCAAATCTGTTAAATTATTGCAAAGTTATTAAGGTGCAAAATTTTGGTTTAACATAGAAATGGCTCTCAATCTAACTATGGTAGCACTACAGTGCTACCATAATATATATATATATATATATATCAATTCAATTCAATTCAACTTTATTTATATAGTGCCTTTGAAATCAAGGCGCTTAACAAAAAGCAGCCAACCAATATAAATAACATTAAAATTCATTATAAATCACTAGGGAAGGCCAGAACAAATAAATAAGCTTTAAGCTCAGTTTTAAATCTACTGACGGTTGGGCATTCTCTCAACCGATGAGGTAAAGAATTCCCACGTGCGGCTGAAAAGAAAAAGCACAAGAACCAGACATCTTTAATCGTACCCTGGGAATCTCTAGCAATCCCTTGTTGGTGGAACAGAGAGGGTGTAGGGGCTGTAAAATTCAGGAGATCTTCAAGGTAACGGGGCCCTGATCGTGTAGGGCTTTAAAGGTTAACAAGCCAACCTTAAGTGATCCGCTGAACAGGCAGCCAGTGCATCCCGTGGAGCATAGGTAATATGACGGATCTAGATGTCCCAGTCAGAAGCCTGGCTGCCACGTTCTGCACCAGCTGCAAGCGACGGATATCAACCCCTGAAAGCTCTAGGTAGAGGGATTGCAGTAGTCAAATGGGTCATAACAAAGGCGTGAACTATCAGTTGGAAGATCATCTGAGGTAACCAGATGTTTCACCTGCCAATATTCCTCAGATGATAAAAGAGGATTTGACGACAGCTGACACCTGAGATTTTAAGGTCAAGCATCGTTGAAAATAATGCCCAGGTTACGCACCTGGTCTGAAGTAGTGAGTGGCACACCACCAAGTAATAAACCTGATGATTTTCCAACCCCAAACCCACCCTCGGATGACCCGAATCCACAACCAACACTTCAGTCTTGTCTGGATTCAGTCTCAACCAGCTGAAACTCATTCAAGATCTGATCTCAGCAAGGCAACTATTTAGCATGGAGACTGCTTCATTCTGTCCAGGCAGAAAGGACAAATACAGTTGAGTATCATCTGCATAGCAGTGAAAACTCAGACTGTATCACCTGATAATGTCTCCCAATGGCAGCGTATACACTGCAAAGAACATGGGGCTAGTATAGACCCTGTGGCACCCCACAAGGCAGGGAGTGAGCACCAGAGGAATAAATCCAGTGGTCACTCTCTGAGACCTGCCTGTGAAATATGAATGGAACCAGTTTAGGGCTGTACCAGACAGTCCACATAAAACCACAGGCACTCCAATAGCACACCATGGTCTACAGTGTCAAATGCAGCAGAGAGATCAAGAAGGACCAGAATGGTACACGCATTTCGATCTCTAGCCATTAGGAGGTTGTTCAGTACCGGACAAGAGCAGTCTCCATGCTGTGCTTCTTCCTAAACCAGACTGAGAGTATCATAGACATTGCAAGTTATAAGATGATCATCCAACTACAGTGCAACCACCTTTTCAATAACTTTACCAACAAATGGCAAGTTAGAGATAGGTCGGTGGTTAGCTAGACAGTCTGGATCCAAGGAGGATTTCTTAAGGAGTGGTCGAACAACCGCCTCCTTGAGGGAGTCAGGAAAGACTCCCTCTCCAAGGACTTCCAGACAATGTCAGCAAGGATCGGGCAGATAACATCTACACAACCTATCAAAGGGGTGTAGGGCCTGGATCCAAACTACAACTGGTTGGACACAGTGTTCAGATGATCTTCACAATGTCATTGAAGTCCAGCTGGTGAAAATATGACCAGACAAAGTGCTAGTCACTTTCTGTCGACCACTGCAATCACTCATAGAGGAGGATGAACTGATGCCAGACCTGATGCTGGCAACCTTATCTGCAAAGAATCAAGCAAACTCCTCATATTGTAGCTTAGAAAAAGCTTCTCCGGCTGGTGACAGATTGGATTGCACAATCTGTCAACAGTCTGGAAAAGCTAAGCAGGTCAATTCTTTGTAGCAGAAATCTCCCTGAACAGGAATTCTGCCTTCTTATGGGTAATTTCTGATTGATAGCTATCATAATGTGCCATCAATCTAAGCCTGTCATCATCACAGCTGGACTTCCGCCAAACTCTCTCCATCCTTCGACCAGCTCACCTCATCTCCTTCAGGGATCCATCAAACCATGGGCTCCTTGGGCGAAGAGTGGAGGCCGAACATGAACAGGAGCAATCTTGTCCAGAGCATCTCCAACAGCCTTATTATAGGCTAGAACAGGATCATCTGCACTCATGCATTCACTGACAAACCCAAGAGGTCCAGTACCTCCGATAGGTCACTAGGTTAATCCCTCTTAAAGGACGGTACTGAACCAACTCCGTGAGGGCAGACCTATCAGGAGGACACTGAAATTAAAACTTATGGTGTGGTGGTCAGACCAGCTGACCGTTCCACCCCAGATCAGTAATCTCCACACCCAGAAGAAAGATCAGATCCAACGAATGATCCCTACATGGGTTGAGGAGGTCACTATCTGTGATAGGCCCAGTGTCGCCATCAGCTGGAGGAGATTTTGACCAAAATGTGAGAGTTCATCGTCGACCCAGGCATTGAAGTCCCCAGAATTATCCATCTGGGGACCTCAATACCACCTTCATGATGAAGTCTGCTATCTCCTGCAGGAATTCTCCACCATCTCCTAGTGGACAGTAGATGAGGAGAATCCACAGCCTACACCCTCACCCAGGATATATTTGAAGGATCTGGTACTTCCCAATGGCACATCCATAAGGCCCAGCTCAGTCTTCAAGTTCAAGTTTATTGCAGGAAAACTCCATTGAGCAAGCTCATTCACAAGGAGGTCCTGTGACATAAACATTAAAGTACAAACACAGGTAGGTAATAAAAGTATATACATGAAATACACGTTACATGATACAGGCTGGATATACATACAAAGGGTACCACATAGGGTGACCGGAGGTGGTAAACATTGATATGAGACAGGAAGCGACTTATAGGTCGCATACTGATAAATGAAACATGATGACTGGTGTGATTTGATTTAATCAAATCAAATCAAATATACAGTATTTTGGCAGCTAGAACAAACAACAGTCTACAACTGATATGGGAGGGAGAAGAGATTTGATAGAGTAGCAGTGGAGCGTAAGCAAAGATAAAGCCAGGAGTAGAAGGAAGGGAAAGCAGTTAATATGACAAATCAATTATACTTTACCAGTGGATAAATATGGCACACATGGGGAAGGAAGAGACTTAATGACAGTTGCAGGTGTCTTTTATTTTGGCTGAACTTAGCGATTTGTAGAAGTTTATTGAAACTGTGCTAGTTAGTTTCAGTACGGTTTGTAATTGGTTCCAAATGAGGGAAGGGCATATGCAATAGCACGCTTACTAAAGGAAGTCCGCATCCTTGGTATGTCAAGCATAATAAAGTCAGATTTTCTTAACGAGTATGCACTATGTGAGATACTAATAAGGGAAGAGAGATAGCTTGGCAATTTCTGCAGGAGCAGTTTAAGAGTCCATAGCCCAGCATGGAGCAGGCGTCTAGTAGTAAGGGATGTCCAGCCAACAGCTGCATATAAGTCACAATGGTGAGAACGGTAAGGAGTTGGTAATGAACCGTAACGCACGGTGATAAAGGATGTCCAGTTTACTTAGATTTGCAAGAGTGGTGGAGGAATAGATTACATCGCCATAGTCGAGTAGGGGAGAAAAGTGGCCTCGTACAAGCTTGTTTCGAGTTTCAAGAGGAAAAGGGCCTATTTCTGTAGAAGAAACCTAACCTTGCTTTTAACCTTCTAGAGACATCTTCGATGTGGTCACTGAAAGATAGTTTATTGTCGATCCAGATACCTAGATATTTAAATTTGGTTGCAACTTCCAGAGGCTCGTTTAAGTGGTGACAATGAAGTCTTGGGCAAGAGTATTGGGGGCCTGAGACAGCACTAGAGAGAATATCATCGCTTTAGTCTTCTTGACATTGAGCAGAAGCTTTGCCTTTATTAAATTATGCTCAAGTTGTGTGAAGTCCGCTTGAAGCACTCCTTGACTTCAGATAGCAATGAGCCAGAAGTATACAATACAGTATCATCTGCGAAAAAGTGCAGATTGGATGTAGATATGTTAGCATCTAAGTCATTGATGTACAGAGAAAACAAGATAGGGCCTAAGATGGATCCTTGGGGACTCCTCTTGCAACTGGCAAGGCAGCAGAAAAAAAGCCTTCCGCCTTTACTTTTTGAAATCTTCCAGTTAGGTTGCTAGAGAACCACTGGGTGGTATGATATGTGGCACCCAACTTTGCAAGGCAATTGACTAATAGTTTGTGATCAACAGTATCAAAAGCTTTGCTGAGGTCCAAAAGACTGCACCAGTTACCTTCTTAGCATCTATAGCAGAGATCCAATCATTGGTTACTTTTGCTAGTGCAGTGATTGTGCTATGATTAGCCGGAAGCCAGATTGAGCTGGGTTAATGAGAGAGAAGGTTTCCAAGTGAGATTTTAACTGAATATGGATCAGTTTTTCGAGAACTTTAGAAAGGATAGGCAATATGGAGATAGGCCTATAGTTGTTTACATCGCATGGGTCACCAGATTTAAATAGAGGGAGGATATGTGCTGATTTCCAGCAGGACGGCACAGCAGCAGATGTAATGGAAAGATTGAAGATGTGGAGAATTGGGGCAGTGAGATGGGCACAGCCTGACCTTAGGAAAAGGGTTCCAAGCCATCGTCCCCTAGCTTTTTGGTGTCTAAGTTAAGAAGAGAATCTTCTACTTCTTTATAAGTTATCTCGCACAGTTGGAAGGGACTGGGTGCAGGACTAGATGTGGCGGGAGGTATGCTGGCTCACCGCAGCACCAGCATAAGGTGACGAGTCAAAAGCTAATCCAGCTGTGGCAAAGTGGGAGTTAAGTTCCTCCAGGATTAAACATAATGTCTTAAACATAATGGCCACACCCGCCCCTACGATCCAGCCTTGGGCGATGTATCACCGAGAAACCAGCTGGAGTTACCTAGGCCAATATAGGGCCTGCATTTCATCCAGCCAGGTCTTGGTGATGCAAGCCAAATTAGTTGTTGCAACAAGATCAGCTATAACAGCTGTCTTGTTTTTAATCGATCTGGCATTGCATAACACCACCAAGGCAGGATGAGCTGTCGAGGAAGACCTCAGTGCCTGCCCATTTATATCGGGGCCCTTTGATGGGGACAAGACAGGGAAGACCCCTATCCTGACTCCATTTCGCCCAGGGGCATCTCAAGGATTTCACAACTCGATCTTCCCTCCCCTTCCTGTCCCCCAGGCCCAGCTCCCCTTCCTTTTCCGTTTTCTTAATATGCCCAAAGCTCGACATTCTAAAATAGGTGTTTGATGCAGCAGCAGGGGCATTCAAAAGGGCGTAATTCCCTGAGTCTAGTGGGGGAATAATGCCCAACTGCTACTAAGCCTCCCCAACACATTATAAAAGAAAACAGTAATTAAAATCATCCAGCCCCACCAGAAAGGTAAATCAATCTTAATAAAACTACAAAACAAAAATAAAATATAAAATAATAAAATAAAATAAAATAAACAAAAACAAGACCAATCCACTCTATGATTATAAATAATTCCTTCTTCTGTCTCTCTCTCTCTCTCTCTCACAGAGCAAAGAAATAGAGAGAGAGGTAACAAAATATAGTCCCACACACTGTCTCTCACACAGAAGGGAAAAACAAATGAAAATAAACAACTAAAATCCAGTCCCAAAGTAACTTTAAACAATGCTTTTCTTGACCAGGAGCTCACACCACCAGGAACACAAAAGCAATGTTGTTAGGTCTCTCCAGTGGGCTCTCACCTCCACCCAGGACCAGCGAACAAACACAAGTTGCAGCAAGCAGTCGGTTCTACAATAGATAGACATTCCTTAAGTCTCATCAATATACAATTTAATAAAAGGCAGGAGAGCAACAAACAGAGTAGTCAAAACCAGCACTCTTTATCAACCGGTTCTTCTCCCAGCAGGAATTGGACATCCGCTTCAATTCAGGCACTTAAGTTACCAGATCCACAGCCAGGCACTGAGAGAGTCTCATCAGCCCCAACTCTCCCAGGACCCGCTTGTTACCACAGCGCCCACCAGCTGCTGAACAACTGAAATGGAAGTATTGCAAGGACAGCCACCAAGCAGCAAACCTTACCACACACTACTAGGTTTGGGCCAGAACCGAATAAAGCTCCTCCTCAGCAACTTGGCCAGCAGCTGCCACAGGACAGACTTCTTTAATTCCACCTTTCGCTCCTTCAGCCCACACCAGAGCCAGAAGCCGACTCAGTCTCTCCCTTGCAGAAATGAACTCACAGTCCCATCCTTCGACTCACAAAACATAAATAGCATTCAAATTGCGCTCAAATTTGCCCAAATAATATACTGCAACAGTCCAATAACCAAACTATCAGGCATAGAGGTAAGGTCTAAAATCTTGCACTCCTCGCGAACTCCCCAGCTCCAACCTCCAGCAGTTACCTGCAACAAACTAGCCAGCACAAAACTGCTGTGTTCCATGTTCCACATCCAAGTCTTGCAGAAGCCAGGGGCACCGAGATATTATTTCCTCAAAGCAGGCTCCAACAAGCTTTCCAACACCCGTATAGCACTAAAAAATCAAATCCGCGCTCCCGACCAAGAGATATTGCACCTGAGGTGGTTGTCAAATGGCAGTTTGGCATTCACTTGACACGTCAATAAAACGCAGCCAAGCAAATAAACTAAATGAAAAACAAAATAAGAGAATAACTGTTAAAATTATAACATAAAATGAATAAAAGCTCAAAATGTATTAATCACAGCTCAAGCTCAGGCAGCCCACACATACAGCCGCCATCTTGTGGTCCGAACGATCTCAGGGGTAGAATTGTATACATATTCCCCGAGATGCTGTTTAAGGAACATGTCCTAATTCATCTATTTATAAAGTTTGTGGCATATTATTTGTAATTGTTGGCCATTGAGTGACAGGTCACCTGACTACTGACTAGTATGAAAAGGGTTATAGAAGGCCCATATGAGTTCAGTTTAACCTGAGTCCTGAGAAGAGAAACATGGAAGCACTGAGATGTGTTCTAATACGTAGTGCTGCATCCCCCGTGGATTGTAAATAACAAGTTTTGCTGGATTTACTATACAATACTGGTAACCAGGAGCAAGCTTTGGAGTTCTAGAACTTGAGGAAAGAGGCTTTGTAAGTAACTAAACCATGTTGACTAAATCCTTCAGATTCCTGACATCATTTTGTTTGAACTTTTCATGAACTTTAATGCCACACATAATAAAACAATGCATCCTGTGCCTTACACTGGAGTCATAGTGTGTCATCTTAGGTCTTCCTCATGTTCCACCTGCTTACTGGAACCATGGCGGCAGTGCTGGAGAACTGCATACAACAGAAAATTAGAGTGTGCATCAAGTCAACCAGGTAGATCAGATATGCCAGCACACAGTGATACAGCATGCTCCTGGGTTGTTGGCTGGGTTACAGGGGAACAAAACTGCACAGGTTGATCAGTTGAAGCTCCTACCTGTTCTCTGCATTCCATGTCCTGTGCCAGTCACCATATCCTGTGGACTTGCCTGGCCTTCAGCTCCCTGTGAGTGGTCAGATGAATGCAGGGAAGAAATGTCATAATTACATAAGGCATACCTGGTCATGGGGCGAAGTCAAGAGGTGGTCCAGCGGTGAATTCCAGGTGGGCTGTGGAGTTCCAGGATGACAGGATTGCAGAACACTGATGAACAGAAATGGTCAACCTGTTTGTGACTGGGGAGATGAAAAATTAGAAAATAAAGAAGAGATCTCAGTTTAATGTCTTATCTGATGAAAGGCACTTCAACAGTGCAGAAACCCCTAGTGTTGCACTACAGCATTAGTACTGAGTATAAGCCCTTATTCTGTGTGTGGGCGACAGAGCATGTTTTTCAGATCTTCCAGCTCCAGATGCAAGTAGGAAACCTATTGAATCAATAACAGTGCTACATAAGAAATTCTTTACTGTTTTGCAGTTTCTGTACAGCCATTCAGTTCACTAATATACAATTTGATGCCATTGATGACTGACGTTGGGAGATGTGATTCAGAACAATCAAAGAGGAATGAGCTCTGAACTGTCAAAATAAGTACATTACAAGTAAAAATGATAATAAATCTCTGGTATTTTGCAAATGGAAATGATAAAAAATTCCAGCAGTACAATCTATACAGAAGGATAAGTTTTATGCAGCCAGTTTTGTGGTTGTTGTACTCAGAAATCTGAGGTCTTAATTAGTTATTCAAAATAATTTTAGACAATACACACAAATGTGCAGGTATACACACACACACACACACACACACACACACACACACTGAGCCTGCTTTGCATCTCTGTCTTTCATTAATTTGTCAGTTGAAGGTATTTTAATTGTCTCATGCTTTGTTTGGTGTAACATATCTGTGACCATTTAAATAACAAGAAAGTATCCGAATAAACCCCAGCTGCCCTAGGTCTTGTCTCTCAAATAACAAGTGGATTCTGTTGTCTGCTAATGATTTAGTTAATGATGTTTTCTGTAATGCAATACAGTATTCCCCAGGTGTTCTTTTTCCTGCTGCAGTGTACATACGGTATTATTCAGACAGAACCATTCTCTTACATCATCTGTGAGCAAGTCTCAAGCTATATTTATTTTTGTCTTACCTAAATAAAACGAAGAGATAATAAGGTGTGAAGCAGTGATGTGAAACACTATCAACTTTTAGGAGGGTGGTACTCCACTTTTAAATTTGCACAATAAATGGCATTTTAAACTGCTCCAATATTGTGGAGTTTTTCTGATCTCCATAACATAATTAACCTTGGTCTTTTGTAGCATCTTATTTAGACTTATATTTTCATGTTTTCTGACTAACCTCATGGGTCACTATCTGTTTTGACATTGAAGCCACCCATTGTAACACTTTGAAAGGACTCTGAATATCACCCCAAATATCTTGATGTTATTCATAGGAACCCCATTATCCTCTGCGTCTTTTGAGGACATATTTGCTATTTTCACAATTCCTTTCTGCTCTTGTCAATTAGTCTGCTCCTAAGTGTATTTGAGATAAGCCATGGTCAACCACTGAAAGCTATCTTTCCACATTATGAATCTACTCTCACTTTCTTTCTCTGCTATACAGGTACTTGTGGACGAAATCCCTGTTTCACAGCGGGCTTGCCCTGATCATCTAATCTCACTTACACCACATACTGTTCCATGGTAACAGTGTATTAACATAGGGGTGTGATTGCGTCCCTATATTTAGAGTTGAGCAGGCAGTTTAATGTTAATGCCTTGAAAAGCACTGTTGTGTAAAACATGCATTGGTAGCAGGCAGGCAGTATGCTACCTGCAGTATCTTAAATTTAAATAAATATTTCAATATTTTCCAAGATTGGAAGTTGTCTTTTCTGGATACTGTATGAGCCTGCTTTCTAGAAGATGAGTTTAATGTTAAACCCCAATTTTGCACTTTAATAACTTGGCAATGGCTCACTGGATTTGCATGAAAGTTTGCACACTTGGTCTTCCATGGCAGACCTCTGGATATATCAACTTTGTTCTGTTGGATGTGGATTCTGAGTTCTGGACAGTGCAAATGTGAATTTTCCTGAATTTCTTCTCATTGGTTTCAAATGGTTTTCTGTCAACTTGGCTAGCACCCAGATGGTTTGGAATTTTGGCCTGAAGTGTTCTGGATGGAAAGGGTCTGACCCACAGATATGCCTCTTTGCTTGTTTGGTGAAAAATATTAATCCATTCCAAAGATATTTAATTTTGAAATTCTGAAATCTTGGTTCTGAGCATGCTCAGTAAGCACTAAAAATAGCTGTATGAAACAAAAAACTAATTATTTTTCATATTGACCTCATCCTTTTCATGAGGGAAAATCCTTTTCATTTGGTGTCTAGTGGCACCCTCTACCTCAATCACCATCCCCATTTTATTACAATTTTTCCTGGTGTCTAGTGGCACCCCTCACCCTCTGATCACTGTTCCCATTTTAATGGTAATTTCTGGTGTCTAGTGGTACCCTTACCCTCTGATCACTGTTTTCATTACTAGTCTAATTTTCCTGGTGTCTAGTGGCATCACCACCCTCTGATCACTGTCATCACTGTAATGATAACTTTCTTTGATGTCTAGTGGCACCCCTCACCCTCCTATCACTTTCCCTGTTATTAGTCTGATTTTCCTGGTGTCTAGTGGCACACCATATCCTCTGATCACTGTCCCATTGTAACTGCAATTTTCCTTTTCTGTAGTGGCACCCTCACCTCCAATTGCCATCCCCTCATTATTGTACTTTGCCGAGTGTCTAGTGCCCCCAACCTCCTGATTGCTGTCCTTAGTGAAACATTTCCTGGTGTCTAGTGGTATCTCTCACCCTTCTTTTCATCCTCCTCTGAAATAAAGAAAACGGTTACTCTATGTCTTTTTGAACCTGTAAGAAAAGAAAATGATCCTCAAAGATATGAGCCCCGCATAACTTTCCACTGAGCACCCACCACCCTGCAAACCCCACCACACCCTTCACATTCCTTTATATTTTTATGAGGTGCAAAGTTGCAAAATTTCACCCAAGAAACATGAAATTTCATCCAAAAATTGCCAAATTTTGCAAGCAAGTGGCGAATTTAACTGTTTAATGGGTGAAATAACACTCCATGGGCAGCATTTCATGTCTGTTGGAAATTTCATGCTCTGCAAGCAAAAGAAGAATATTATTTGCAAAATAGTGTCAATGCAACATTCAGGGTTGAAGCTACAGTGACAAAAGTAGGGAAATATGACTTTAGGTTCCTTCTCAAAAATCACAAGCCTAAAACAAATCAGGGTGCAGTTTCTTCATGTTATCAAACTAAAAAGCTCACCCCATTTCGTGCACTCCAGAAATGTACATTACACACCTAATGGGGTGAGTTTTGGTGACAACCCCAAGAAAATGCACCCTGATTTGTTTTAGGTGGGGTTGGGGTTTTGCAAACCATAAAGCCACAGTTCCCTCCTTGTGTTGCTATAGCCTTTGACCTAAATGTTGCATTAACACAGTTTTTGCAAAGAATTAAAAAAATTAATTTAAATCTTAATAAGCAATCTGTTAAAGTGGGTAAAACATTAAGCATATGTAGGCTACAATTTTTATTTGATAGTAACTAAACACAAAACTTAGTTAGGTACTAATACATGAGGAGGGCCTTGAGAGATATTGCATATATAGTACAGCCAGACATGGGATCACCTCAGCTATTGTATCAAGAGCCCCCACCATAAGCAAGGATTTTGCATCCTACTATTATTTTTTCACATAAACTATTTCAATATTAAATCATGAGTATGCTTTTTGAGGATATTTGCTTCTTTCAGACTAGGTTTGTGAAATTAAATAGCTTTAATTTATGGTTCTTTTGGTAGGATTGTACAGTGCGGTATTGTCCATGTTACACAATATTTTTCATGTTGCACAAGATATTCCATGAATACCTTTCTAGGTCAGTGTTTGGGGAAAACAGTTTATCCATGTAATACAAACTGCAGTATCTGAGATAAAAAATAAACTGCTGAATGTTTTAGCCACATTACACTGTTAAACTACATGATATTTTATTAGCTATTTGCTAATGTGGATATCGTTAGCACTCACTTTGCCTGGTGACTGTTGTCAAATTATTTCAACCAGTTGTTAGATGCCACCCTGCTATTGTCTAAAGGGAAACAGCTGTGCTTTAGAAAATTACTTATATATACGGTATATAGTACTGCAAGCTTCCAATGAAAGCTGTATAGCAAACAATTGCAATGGTCCTGGAATACAAAAAGGGCCCACTACTATAATCATAAGGTTTGTTGGATTCTGTAGGGTTTGTCAATGAAACCTTAATGTTTTGCAAGATCAATGCAAAGATAGCAGTGCACACCAATGACTAGGCACTCTGCTCATGACAGCAGTTCAGTTTTGCTACCATGGTGTGTCCTAGACTTAAAAGAAATTAACTACTCCAATTGCTTCATTTCTTTCTGTAGCTAACTCCAGCCATGCACATTAGAGTTCATGCTAATGTGCATGGCCACAGTCATGGCCCATCTTTGCTCCCTCTGACCCCCACCCCAAAAGCTTGAAACATTAGCCACAGTGTGGCTTTCTCCCAGTGCTCGATTCTCTGCAGCCCCTCCCTGCCTCCACATTGTCGCAGTGCAGATTTCTGTTAAAGCCAACACTGGGGTGCCCAGTCCCTGTGTCAGCATGTATCCCCAACCCCATTAAAGTGGCACACTGGGAGCCCACCCCAGTGTACAGAAATGTGCTATTAAACAAAATAAACCTATGAAAAAGAAAGCTTTCCGACGTCTTTTTCTTGATGCAGAATCCTGCATCACTGGTTTGCTTCCCCAAAGTCTTTTGCTAGCACTGGGGTGCCCAGTCCCTGAATCATCAAGTATGCTCCCATCCCACATTGTGGCACACTGGGAGCCCACCCCAGTGTGCCCAGATAATTTTTTTATATTTATTTATCTTTCTGGCACCGGATGCGCCTCCTGGTGTTGGATGCCCCATCCCCTAAAGCCCACTTTCTTTGATGACGAGGTGCCCAATCCTCTGTCAGCAGCATGTATCCCTTCCCCAACTCATGTGGTACACTGTGAGCCCACCTCAGTGTGTCCAAAAGTATTCGTTTTACCTGTTAATAAAGTAAAACATCCCCAACGTATTTTTTAATCTGCAAAAATGAAAATGGTCCCTCATCATCTACCCAGCCCCTCCTCAAACCCAACCTCCCACTGAGCACCCACCTCCCCGCATTCCTTTACCTCAATTACCCTATACTTACCTTCAGAGGTCAGGCGCTGTCCTCTTCTCCAGACCGGGACATGTCAATGGGAGGTTCAACTTATTCTGATATCTCAGCCATTTTGAGAATTTTTGTCCCAAATTTTCAAAATAGGTTCTTAGGACCTCACCTCCTGCACACTGTCACTGTCATTTCGCTACTTGGTTCCAAAAGTGAAATCTTGGTCACTGTGTGGAATCACCATTTGGGACCAACTGACAAAACAACAGTGCCACTGTTCATGAGATGGGGTCCCAAAAGCCCACATTACAAATTTGGTGAAACAATTCCAGAAATGACATGCGTTAAGAGTGTGCATTGCACAGTTTCTATAACACTTGTAACATAACCAATTTTTAATATTTTTACTCCAGATTTTTCAACATTGCCATTATTTCACACTCCTTATGAACAGTACAGCTGTCATTTTTCACATTCTACCCAAAATGTATTTTGCACCTGTGTTGCAGAATGGCACGGTGATGGTGCAAAACCCCTTTTAGGAATGACTAATGAAGTCACAGTGTCACGGTTCATGAGATGGTTTCCAAAAGGCCACATTGAATGAATTTCATACAAAATATGCAAAAATGCCTGAGGTATGTGCAGTTGTTGAAATTTCGCTATGCATGCATGTAACTTTGTAACTTTTTATATTTTCCTCCAAATATTCAATGTTGCCAGTTTGTCACACCACCTCATGAACAGTATAGCTTTCATTTTTCACATCCTGCTTAAAATGTGTTTTCACACCTGTAGCACAGAATGGCACAGTCGCTGCCCAAAATCATCTTTAGGGATTGAGTAACAAAATGATAGTGCCACTTTTCATAAGGTAGGGTCCCAAATACCCATGTTGAACATTTTGAGTGAAAATACCAACAAACACCAAGGACATTAGGGTTTCCAAGAGTAACGTCCCACCTCCCACCCTGTAGAGACTGACAGGCATCGGGGATGACTTGGGGCTGTTGGACATAATGCTCATGCCTTCATCCCACCCCACCCTGCAGCCAGTAACAGGCATTGAGGTGTGCCTTGGGGTCTTTGGCCCTAATGTTCAGCCCATTCTCCTATACTGCACCTATCTCAGCTTATTTCTTTATGGAATGGTGTAGCATAATGGCTGAAAGCCCCAAGCCACACTGCAATGCTTGTCAGTGTCTGCAGGGTGGGTGAGGTGTATTGGTGTGATCTTTATGGCTAACAACTCAGAAGGCTCATCCCCAACACCTGTCCGTCTCTGCAGGGTGGGGATGGGGGTTGGCACAGGATTGGAAACCACGCCGCTGTGCAAGGAAGTAATCAAGTAGGAGTGGTGGACATCACCTACCTTGATTTCAGGGAAAGCCTTTGACATTGACTAGCATAGAAGGCTGATTAACAAGATCGGCAGTCTCACACATGGCACAAGCTGATAAACTGGTTAGAAACTGGTTGATGGACAGGAGGCAAAGGGTAGGAGGTAATGGGATCCAATCTGGAGAGAGGTGGTGACCAGCGGGGTACCTCAGGGATCAGTCCTTGGACAAGTTCTGCTCAACATCTTCATTACAGACATTGCAGAAAGGCTAGAATGAAAGGTCTACTTGCCTGTTTGCAGATGACACCAACATCTGTAACAGTGAATACTCCAGAGCAGGTAGAGAAAATGAGCAGGGGCATGGAGAGGCTGAAAAAATGGTCTGAGGTAGCAACTGATGTTCAACGCAAAAGTGCAAATAATGCACCTGAGAACAGGAAACCTGGGAGAATTACAGGATAGGGGGTGCTGACAATCACAAAGGAAGAAAGGATCTAGGAGTTATCAGTTCTGATTACCTATTGGTGTCAAAACAGAGCAACAATTTTGCAAGGAGGGTCAGTGGCATGCTAGGGTGCATAGGCAGAGGTATCACTAGCAGAAGGCATGAGGTGGTGATACCATTGTATAATGCAGTAGTGGGGCCTCACATACAGTACTGTGTACAATTCTGGAGGCCACAACTGCACAAGAACATTGACAGGGTGGAGACAGTCCACAGAAAGGCAACCAAGATGGCACATGGCTTGCAATACAGAACATATCAGAAGAGATTAAAGGAATGTACTCATTGGAAGAAAGGAGGAAGGCGGAACATGATAGACATGTTCAAGTACCTCAATGGCATAAACAAGGTGAAGGGGCAGACATCTTCCAATGTATCAAACATTCATATGACAAATTCTTGTTCTTTATCTCATGGTTTGCCATAACTGCCCACCACAGACACTACTGCTCCCTCTTCACTAACCCCTCTGTCCCTCCCTCAGTTCCTGGAATCAATCTCACATCAGCTTATTCCTCTCTAAGTCCTGGTTTAGCTCCATTCCTGTTACCTCTCCTCCTTCTCTTACTCCTATTCTCTGACTTCACCTGTTTCATGTTCCTTTGCTGTTCTCTCATCAAATCTCATCAAAACTTCTTCTGAGCTATCCAGTTTATCCTCTGAACTTCTTCTCTACAACAATCTGCCTTTTGCTTCCTTACTTCCCCGCCTCCTTCCTTCAATGTCCTCCTTTATGACATATCCATTTATACTTGTTCTTGCAACTAACTCTTTCTCTTCCTCAACTACAGTTTCAACTTTCCCCTCTATCTGTCTCCTTCTGCCCATTTCATGCCTTAGTAAAAGTCTTTGCCTGTATCGTGTTGTTCCACTTTCTGGTGCTGCTAAACCCATGCTCAGTGCTATAATGGGAACTTTATGTCCCCTGTTGCTCACCTCAGATATTTTACTTAGAATCAACATTTACTTCCCCTGTAGATATCATAATTTCCTACCTTGATGAATGTTTGCCTTATATAGCCAGACAGAACATATTGCCTATATAAATATTCCATCCTGATAGTCCTGTGCTATTTTGTGTGTGCTACTATTGTTGTGTTACACTAACAGCCACATCTAAATATTGGGGCATTTGAGCTTTAACACCAAGCATGTCACTCAATACTACTTAATTTTCAATGCACTCCAGTAGTGCCTGCCAATCACAAACCACTCAAATATTCTACGAGCCAGTAAAATTAAAGCTAAAACTATGGCCAGCATCACAACTAATTTCTTTACACCCCGTTTGTGTCAGATATTGGTTAAAGCTACTTGAGCTTCACTCTTTGTCGCTTATGTGGTATCACATACCTGAGTTGTATGAAAGAACATTACATACATACTATTGTTTATTCATTACTCTCTATGTAATTAACTGTCTTGTTTATTAGAAAACAGTATACTTCTTGTAAGAGGTGATTTATCTACACCAAATTTACTAAATAAAATGGAAGCAACTCAATAACGGATGAAGTGCACATTGCTTTTTGTGAATTAGTAATCAATCTAGGTACAATGCACAACTGAATGCAAATAGAAACTCCACTAAAGAATATCAAATCTACCAATGATATCAATGTAGAAATAATAGGCATGGAAAACACCATATAGAGTTGCCAGATGTTGACATTTGGATATTTGGAAAAATGGAGGCAGGATATAATTCTAGCAGGTGCAAGATCATTGATGATCTAATAAACAGAGTAACAGAAGAACATTCTGAAGATATTGCCAAAGAAAGCAGATGAAAACCACACTACAAGAACTGAGAGTATAAACAATAATGGGGAATAGCAGCAGACATTAGGCACTGTGATGCAAATAAGGAGTAACAGTTAAAAGCATTACCAAACAGTTAAACATGTAAGTGGATTCAAATGGGAAACCATCAAGAGAAGGAAAAAGCCAAGAACAGATACATGAACACCAAGCAAAGTCTGCTGATATCTACTGAGAAAAGCGATGTGATCTCTTTTCAGAACAGGACAATAAAGAAACATATGAGATGACAAATAATGTAAATCCATGCATGTCAAGAAAGGCAAAACATATTAATGCTATTGTTGTTGGGTATTCAATCTTGAGATGGAGAAAGAGAGAGAGAGGCAATAGGCCATAGAGACAAACTAAACAGGGATTCTTCTGCCTGCCAGGAACCAGGTTTAAGCACATTGCCTCATGGAATGACTACTAGATCCCTTCGGAGAGCTTAGTAGTGGTACATGTTGAACAAACATCAATGGAGGAAAGAAGGAAGATCATATGATGAAAGTCTTTAAATCTAGAACACAAAATAGCAAGAGAAATAAAAAAATCCTTCTTCTCAGATACTACCAATCAAGTCTACAGATGACAGGAAGAAAGCCAGGATTCAAAGGAGTAATGCTTCAATCAGGTGTTGGTACATAGAAGAAGAAACAACCATCCTTAGAAACTCAATGCCTTTTGATGAAAGAAGTAGTAAGTCCTGGACAACTGAAAACTCTAGATTTACGAGCATCTTGGGAAACTGTATCAACACAAAATTCAGAGTCTTGAAACTCATCAAAAGGAAGATAGAAATTCTGTAAGAGGCTATTTAAACCAAGAAGAACAGGAAGAGGGAAATAAATTAATAACATCCTGTTGGCCAAGTAGTGTGTGCTGGCCAGCCCCTACGTGCCTATCTCACTTGGAGGATGGGGACCCACCTGGTGAAGGGTTATGTCCAGGTTACCTGGAGGGCTACAAATATAAGGTGGTGGTGGCTGGCATTGGGCAGGAGTGTCAGCAGGGTCCTAGGTTGTTCAAAGGAGTGGCTGACCTGGAGCAAGGGCAGGCAGAAAAAATAGCATCCTGTTGATCAGTCTCTTTCACAGAAAGGAGCAAGTAACACTTGCAAAGCAACACACGATGCTAAGAAGTGTAGGAACAAACAAAAACAAAAACAAAGTTTGAGGTACAGTATATGTACATGATGTATGACATCTGAGAAACAAACTGAATGAACAAGACAAACTGGTCATTATAAAGAATGGTATATAGGAGGAATAACTGCCACATAGTGGGGAAATGGAAATAGACAACTACAGACAACACAGGAGTAAAAGACCCAGAAAGAAAGCTGGAAGGATAGCACTATTATGCCAGAAACTAATTGCTGGTAATGAAACAGAGGGCCTTGGCACAAATGAGATCAAAATATTCTGGTCGGAGAAATGAATAGAATAAGAGACACAGTTATCACTCTGCATCATAAACCATAGGCAAGAAGGAGTACCAGTACATATTCCATGGAGTAATCTGAAACAATGGTCACATGAAGTATAGCGCTTATGGGAGATTTCAACTACTTAGACATGAACAGTGAGGTGAAACATTCTTAGCCCAGGTAAAGTAGTAATTTTTGAAAACTGTGGAATACTGCTATCTGATAAAATCTGTCAATAGAAATATAAGGGAACATATAGCGTTTGATATGCTTTTTACACAATAAAGATGACTTGGTCAGAGATCTTTAAATTTTAGAGGCACTAGGGGCAGTGACAACATCATCATCTGATGTAACATGGAAAACAGCAGGGGAGAAACAATGGAAGTCATATACCCTACGGTTCTGGACAAGGCAAATTTTGCAAAATGTGGAGTAGACAGTAAAGGTATCCGGAAAGTGAACACATTAGCAGACGTGTTCAGCAATAAGTTGGCATTCTCAAAATCCATATATACTGTATCAAGAAGCAATGCATCACATGAAAGAGAAAGCAAATAATAGAAGACATAATCATATGTAGCTGATGAACAAGGCACTCAACAGAAAGAGAGAAAAATAATTAGTCATATAAGACAAATAAATGGCAAACAACATGGAAAACAGATCTACACAAGCACAACGTGTGAAAATGCAGAATCAGTGGTGCAGATCAAAAGTCCAAAACTGATAGTTTTTGAAGTCAAATCCATGACAAAATATTCATTAGATATGTTAATGAGAAGAAGAAAACTCTGACAGCCATTGAAGGCTCAGGAAAGTGGTGACATGACCAACGAGGCTGAATACTTAACTACTTTTTGCATCAGTATTTTATTAGAAATAAATGGAAGTTGTTTACAGGTACCAAGTGTATAAACTCCAGTATGTGGGCTTGTACCTGAAAGGGTAAACAACTTAGCTAAAGTAGTAAACATAAACAAATTAATGTAGCCTGTTGAGTACACCTCAAATCATGAAGAACTATCCAAGGAGCTAGGTATCCAATTAGAAATAATGTTCAGTGACTCACTAAGAACTGCATAATGTACATTGTCAACAAGGACCTTGTTAAGAGGAAACCTCTAGATGCTGTGTACCTGGACTTGAGATAAGCTTTTAACACTGTACTAGACAAGACATCAGTTCATAAAACTGATAATCTAAGTGAACCAGCTGTTTAATGGAATGTATTAGAAACAGTTTTCCATGTCTCCAGTGGCTGAGTAGTTCAGATGCTTGCCTTCATCTCAGGGGACCACCGATTTGTACCATAAACTGCCAACCAGACCAGTCATGGCAGGAAAGAGACATTTCAAGAATGCATTCTCTCTCCTCCAGAGTGAAGTCCTGAACTCCATGAAGAACTGCCACCTGGTGATCCAGGTGGAGCAGAGTTATTCATCAATGAATCCTTCTGTATTATCAGAATCCTCTGGTTATGGCAAGTTTGAGTGTTCACTATGGATTGCATGAGGTGCTAAGACCGGCCAAGCTACTAGCTTGCCTGGATGAGGGACCAACAGCTCAGCTAAGTGGTTATTTGACTCATTTATGGGGCAGGTAAGGGACAGAATGTGTTGGTCAAGGAGTGAAAATAACCTGAAAAGATGATGAACAACCAAGCAACTCTTTGTAGGAAGGAACCAATATGTTAAAATACATGGTAATCTAGTCACATAGAAAAAGGTGAGTGGAGTCCTGCAATGTTCTGGTCTGTGGGTCAACACTGCTCAATATACTCATGACTGCTTAGAGAGGAAATGTAAATTGCTGGGTTGTTAACCTACTGATGACACCAAATTGATGGGTAGGCACATCTCAAAATGAGGTTAACGAGATGACAATCAATTTGGAAATGTCATATTTGTAGATGAATTTTGACATTCAAAACTGCAAACGGTGTGTCTGGGTAAATAACAGTGAAAGGAAAATTACTAAATCACTACCTAAACAACACATGGATTCTTAAAACTAAGCAGGAAAAGGACTTGGGGGTCTATATCATCACAACATTAAATGAGTGCAACAGAGTGGGACAGCAGCTGGAAATTCAAATACAATCATTGTATGCACCAGGAGTAACTTTGAAATCGAAACTGCCGATATGGTAATGCCCCTTATGGTCAGACTCATCTTGAGAATAGTGTACAGTTCTGGTCACCATATTTGAAGACAGGTATTGATAGGTTTGAAAAGGTACTGAGTGATTGAATGCCTAGGAAACATGGGCTATGATCACCAAATGGTAGAAATAGAACAGTTATCTGTGGAAAGAGCAGACCTAAGGGTGACATGATAACAGTATTCAGCTATAGGAAAAGGACAACATCATCAGACCAAACCCCACCCTTGCAGATAAGTGAGATGAAAGGATAAGGGGAATTTAAAGGCATTAACAGGAGGGTAATTTAAGAAAAATTTCAGAAAGAACAACATTATTTTGAATAGAGTAGTAGACCCTTGTAATAGTCTTCCATAACAAGTAGCATCTGTCAACACTGTTTCTATGTTCAAACTTAAACTACACAATTGCCTTGATGAAATGGGGTGACCATGCCATGGTTTGGTTCTCCCTAGAACTAGGGGTAGGTTAGAACACACAAGAATGACAGTGGTGGATTTCAGAGGGCCGGACTTTGGGGATGGAGTGGATCCTGAGAGGCTATGTAGATGGGATCAGGCCAAGCATGGGCAGGAAGCATGATGGAAATTACAGAAAAGGAGCTCCTGGAGGCTACAAGGCCTGCATGAGGGAAAGAATTAATGGGGGGTCTAGGAGGCCGAGTTGGTGGGTGGAGGAGGTCCAGGAAGTGGTGAGGGAGAAAAGGCTGCTTATAGCCAATATAAATGCTCTCGGGGCTATCTCTGAAGAGGAGATGTATAGCAGCAGCTAGGAGGGTCACCGGGTGGTGAGATGGCACAGGGCAGAGTTGAGATTGGCACATGGGATTAGAAGGGGGGGAGGGTTCTTTAGGTATCAGGGAAAGAAGAAAGTGGAATTGGCAAATCAGTCAGCTCAGGATAGAGGGTGAGTGTATGGAAGAGGCGGGAGAGAAGGCAGAGGTACTAAATGACTTTTCTGCCTCTGTCTTTTCCAAGGAGGAGTGGAGGGCAGCACCAGTAGAGAGGGGCAGGGAATGGTGGATGAAGAGGGGAAAGGATGATGAAATACCCAGAGGTAGGGTGTTGGATGCACTCAAGGCCCTAAGAGGGAACAAGGCACTGAGCCCAGATGGGATCCACCCCAGGGTGCTCAGGGAGCTGGCGGATACCCTGGCCACCCCACTAGCAGACCTTTATAACTCTTCCCTGCAGTCTGGGTGGGTACCTCAGAACTGGACAATGGCCCATATTGTGCCTATCCACAATGGTGGCCTGCAAGAGGAGCAGGATAACTATAGGCCAGTTAGCCTGACTTCGTAGTGGGCAAAGTGATGGAGAGCATCCTGAAGGAAAGGCTACAGGAGGTGCTGAGGGCACGGGTCACACAGACATTCACCAGCAACGGCTTTGTTAATGGCAAATAGTGCCAGACAAATCTGGTGGAGTTCTATGAATGGTTGACAAGGGTGCTGGATCAGGGCAGACCAATGAATGTCCTCTTTCTGGACTTCAGCAGGGCATTTGACTCATGCCACATCATGGGCTACTGGAGAAGCTGAAGAGTATGGGGCGGGGAAGATGGGCAGTGGATAGGAAACTGTCTGGTGGGGCGGTAAAGAGTGAGGGTGGGAGGTCTCATCCTCAAGGTTAGTCACAAGCGTGGTCCCACAGGGTTGGTCCACTCCTATTTAATGCCTATGTCACTGACATCAGAAGTGGTATCAGGAGTGGGATGAGCCTCTTTGCAGATGACTCTAGGCTGTGGGCTGTGGTGGATGGGGAGGAGGGAAAGATGGATCTCTAGGAGGACCTGAGACTCTAGGGTGCTGGTCACGAGTCTGGAAACTAAAGTTTAACACTTTGAAATGCAGGGTTCTGCACATGGGGCCAAAACACAAACTCATGAATACACTTGGGGGAGATGCTGCAGGATTCGAGAAGGGAGAATGACCTTGGGGTGGTGGTGGATGTCAACATGAACAAATTAGAGCAGTGTAGAAGGGCAGAGGCACAAGCAAATAAAATGCTGGAGTGCAGAGCCAGAAGAATAACCTAAAGGAGCAGTGAGGTACTCCTTCTGCTGTACAATAGCCTGTTAGACCACACCCTCGAATACTGCATGCAGTTTTGGCATCCCTACTTAAAGAAGGACATTGCATTACTGGAGAGGGTACAGAGGAGAGCGACCAGGATGGTGCTGGGGCTAGGAGAAAGGCCATATGAGTAGCAACTGGTGGAGCTCAACCTATACTCATTGGAGAGAGAAGAGACAGGAGTAATATGATAGAGGTCTTCAAGTATCTCAAGGGATCAATAGGTAAGCTCTGAGAGGTCCTTCAGCTGAGGGAACTGGGGCCACCAGGGACACCCCATGAAGCTGGATGGGGAGGCTGAGGAGGGAAACAAGGAGGCACTACTGCTGAGAGAGTGGTGGAGTCCTGGAATGCACTGCCCGGGAACTGGTGGCTGCTACTGCTGTGGAGGAGTTCAAGAAGGGCTGGGATAGGTGCAGTGGAGGGTACATCCAGGAGCCCCACTGGGAAACAAGGGTCCTTGTTGGGAGTGAGGTGGAGCCAAATCGGTGCCCTGCATAGGCACTGACCATTGAGCAGACCTATAGACCATAGGGCCTATTCTGCTAGCTTAATATTATGTTAGTATGTTAGCATCTTCCTGTTGAGTTGTTGGGAGAGAAATCTCAGTGGATTAGTGGTCTTCTTTTCTTCTTAAGTCTGCATGTGCAAATACTTACAAGGATGAAGCTCAGGCTGAGTAGTGTAGGACTCCAGATGATAATCTGCAGTATTTTTCAGCAGGTCATGGGAGACTCAGAGGTCACAGAGGTCCTGATACTCAAGATGAGTCAGGATCTGACTCAGATCCCTCTAATATTCTTGACAGTTGCCAGGACAAAACAGGCAGCATCTTCTGATACAAATGCAGATACGGTTATTTGATGGCAATATGATACCATGTTTACATTGTAGACATTTTCTGTTTTAAAATGCAGTAATTTCTATTTAAAGTTGCACTCTGTTACTTGTATAGTTTCATAAGGATGCCTATACTCTAGGAAAGTAGAGTGATTTATTTTCTCACTTCTAGATAGAAACATAGAAACATAGAGTTGACGGCAGATAAGGACCACAAGGCCCATCTAGTCTGCCCATTTCTTTTTCTACCTTATGAATGTGCCATCGGCCTTTGCTCTGTCAATGGTCTATCCATTCATTCTTATCTGTATTGCTCCCTTTGCCTATCCCATGCCTGTTTGAAGCCCTGCACTGTATTCATATCCACGATTTCCTGAGGTAGGCCGTTCCATGCATCCACCACCCTTTCTGTGCTAAAGAACTTCCTCACATTACCCTTGATTGGCCTCCTCTAATCTCATGCTGTGTCCTCTTGTCCTGATATTTTTCTTATATTGAAACATGTTAGACTCTTTCACCTTAATGCCTGTAAGGTGTTTGAAATTTTCGATCATATGACCTCTCTCCTTCCTTTGCTCTAGTACACATATTGAGCTCTGTTAATCGGTCCACATATGTTTTCTGATGTAGTCCTGCACCATTTTGGTTGCTCTTCTCTGGACTGCCTCAATTTGGTTAATGTCCCAGTGAAGGTGTGGCCTCCGTACTGCATGCAGTACTCCAGATGGGGCCTAACCAGTGTCTTGTAGAGAGGGATTATTACGTCCTGCGTCCTGACTTGTGATACCCCAACTAATACACTCCAATAGCCCCTAGCCTTACCTACTGCTTTAGTAGTCTGCTTGAATGATTTCAGGTCATTGGTGATGATGATGTCCAAGTCTCTTTCTTCCTTGGACTGCCAACAACTCCCTCCCAGCCTATAGGTGGCTTCTGGGTTTCTTCCCTATGCATGATCTTGTACTTTTTGCATTAAACCCCAGTTGCCACTCTTCTGACCATTTGCTAGTTTATCCAGATCTCTTCCCATTCTGCCCACTCCATCTGGATCATCTACTCTGTTGTAGATCTTGGTGTTATCTGCAAACAGACAAACCTTACCCTCCAGTCCATCTGCAATATCCTGATGAAGATATTGAAGAGGACTGCCCCAAGACTGATCCTTGAGGTACTCCACTTGTGACTTGCATCTCTTCTAACAGAATACTTTTTACCACCACTCAGTTTTCTGCCCGTCAACCAGTTTGCCACCCAGTTGACAAACTTCTGACCCACAAACCTACCCAGCTTATTAATCAATCTCCTATGTGGAAAAGTATCTAAAGTTTTGCTGAAGTCAAGGTAGATGACATCAGCTGATCCCCTTTCGTCCACCACTCTGGTTACCCAGTCAAAAGAAATCTGTGAGTAGTTTGACAGAACCTTCCTTTGTAAACCCATGCTGTCTTAGATCCTATGCTTCTATGGATTCCAGTTGTTGCACTATCCTTTCCTTAAGGAGTGCCTCCATAATCTTTCCCACTACTAAGGTAAGACTGACTGGTCTGTAGTTCCCTGCCTCCTCCCTGTTATCACTCTTGTGGAGTGGGATCACATGAGCCCTTCTTCATTCTTCTGGGACCTCTCCTGTGCTCAGAGACTCACTAAACAGTTCTGATAATGGCTCTGCTAGTTCCACCCTTAGCTCCTTTAGTACCTGGGATGTATGCCATCAGGTCCCATTGACTTGCCTACCCTGAGCTTATCTGGCTCTTGTAGGACCTTTTCTTTTATGAGGGACTAGTGCATACCTCCCTCCCCTGTGTCCATGGTGCTGAGCTGTGGGCTCTACCCTATCTTCTCTTCAGTAAATACTGAGCAGAAGTATCTATTTAGGATAGATGCTTTTACAAGGTCCTACTCCTCATGCCCTTATCCCTCTGATCTTAGCAATACCCCTCTGGACTTTCTCCTTTCACTAATATATCTATAGAAAGTCTTGTCACCTTCTTTACTGTTTGGCTAGTGTTTCCTCAGTTTGGGCCTTTGCCTGCCTTACTGCCTTCCTACTTCCCTTAGGGAAGTTTGGCATCTCACCCTATCTTCATCCTGCTCTTTTCCCTTATATTCCTGAAGGCCAGTCTTTTTGCTCTGACCTTTCCTGCTACTGTTTTTGAGTACCAAAGTGGTTTCTTCTTCTTTGCATTTCTTTTCACTCTAACACAATGGGATGTTGCTTCAAGTATTGCATCCTTAATGCTTGCCCTACTTTGCCTGTACCCTCTCACCTGTATTTCTTTTTAGGGCTAGCTTAACTCCATTGGCCATCTTATCAAAGTCAGCTCCTCTGAAGTGCCATATATTTGCCTTGGAATGGGATGAATTAATTCTAGTGGCCAAATTGAACCATACCATGTGATGGTCACTGGCCCCAGGTGACCTTCTACCTGGAGATCTGTGATCCTTTCCCTGTTAGTCAGTACTAGATCTAGGATAGCCCTGTCTCTTGTGGGCTGTTGTACCAGTTGTTTGAGGCCCTCCCACTACAGGGGAATCCACCATGTGTCTAGTTCTGGCAGATGTTCCTGCTGGTATTGACCAATCTGTATCTGGCATGTTGAAGTCTTCCATTATCAGAACCTCTCCTTTAGCTGTCATGTTTTGTATATCTTCTAACAGTAATGTGTCTATGTCCTTCCCCTGGTCTGGAGAACTGTGTGCAACCCCAGGTCGTATGGCTGTCCCATTTTCTGTTTCCAGGGTGACCCACAGTTCTTCTGGCTCCTTATGTGTATTCTGAATTTCTGTAGCTTTGATATTTTAATTGACATAAAGGGCCACTCCACCCCTCCCTTTTTTGTACCTCAGTCTCTTCTGAACAGTACATAGTCGGGTACTGAAGTCTCCCAAGTGTGGTTACTGGTAAACCATGTCTCGCTAATGGCTACTAATGTCTAGTTTAGCCTCTGTCATTATTGCTTGCAGGTCTGGGATCTTGTTTCCAGACTGCGAGCATTTGTGTACATGATTTTCCATTGGCCAGATTTCGTGTGTTAGTTGTAGTTCAAGGTGATGATTCATCAGCTTGTACCAATCAGCTGCTCTTAACAAAGAGATGGGGAAGCACCCTATTGTTTTTTCCTTGATCTCTAATCAGCATTTGACACTGTGGATCTTGGAGTTTTGATATAGTTCCTTGGGGGTAACTTATTAGGGCAGAGTAGCAAGATTGCCGTAGAGCTGCTCCGCTTCATGCTGCATGGTCTCTGTTCCTCATCTGTTGCAGATGAAAAAAGATTTTAGTGGGTTCCATGAATGAAACTCACCAAATTTTAAATTGTAGCTCTGGAAATGTGCTTCTCTTTGCACTGGGAAAAGCTACAGTTCAATTGTTTCCCTGTTTGATTGTTTTGGCTGCCCATTAGTTCCAGTGTTTTGTGGATACCTGTTGGACCGGCATGCAGAGGTCCACTGGTGTGCTATAAAGTGCTTACTGAATAAGGGAGCACTTTTTAGAGTAAGAGTTTTCAGTTATTCAAAACCTCGGAATACATAGGATCTGTGTTACAATTTAGGTGAGAAACAAACAGAATTGATCATTGTGACTGTTTGGATTGTATCTGTGGATGAGAGAAAAGTGGATTGAGTTGAAAAACCAATATGTAGTAATGAAAATGCATCAGAGATGCTGATATGTTTTCCACATTATAACTAAAGGTATGCCACTGTTGGCTGGGATTGGAAGGGATCCAGTACTCCCAGCAGAATTTAATTTACTACACTTAGAGGAGCATTTGTCAGTGTCAGTGGCTCAGTGGGTAGCACACTCGCCTCTGAGGCTGGGAGATCAGAGGGCTGTGGGTTCAGTTCCCACATCTGGCACTTGGGTTAATATCCCTGTACTGACACTGTAGTGCAGCATAAGAGGGTGCTGCACTTCTGAGGTACCGCTCTTTCGGATGAGACGCTAAACTGAGGTCTCATCTGCCTGGATTGGTGGTAGTTCAGGTTGATGTTAAAGATCCCATGGCACCTATCGAAAAGAGTAGGAGACATTTTTATTGAAAACCAAAAGCTAATACATCAGAATGAAATAACCAACCAAAACATAATGTAGAAGAGAGAAAAACAAAGAAATGAAAAACAAGCAATTCATAAGAACAATAGTCATAAAAGGAAATAACAATAAATTCATCCTACCCGGCAACATTTCCCAAAGAAAAGTACCTACAGCTTATCCCAATGTACGGAATTCATAAGCATAGAGAGCATCCAATTCTTCCTGTAGATGAAAAACTTCCTGCAACTGTAAAATTTTGTTTTGCAGCACTCAAACACTGAGCCTGCCAAATATGCCATTTAAGACAGGCTAATAAAACAAACACTGTATTTTGTGCCATTTGCCCCATTCTGCAGGAATCTGCCCCAACACCAAAATATCATAAGTAATAAATTCAAAAAGCAGTTCTCCCCACCAGTGTGCCAGAGCATACCAAAAGGGTTGAGAAAGGGAACATTCAAAGAATAAATGCTGCATCGTTTCAGGCTGCCCTGACAAGAGGGTTCCTGACAAATTCTATCACTGAGCTGTTTGTGCTTATGATTAGCCTTCACATTAAGCTTTTGATGTCACACAACCAAACTACATCCTGCATTTTCTGTGGGATTCTAGGTTCTGTCATACTAGCTAACAATGAAAACCTTGTTTATATAAGTCGGAACATAAAAAGAGGGTCCTCAAAATAATAAGTAGAAACAACATAAGTATATAAAGATTTTCGCTCTTGGGAGACAAACCATCTGAGTTCCACTTTCCACAATCTAATGTATTTCAAATTTAATTGAACATACAAGAGTAGTTGCTTATCCATAAGGTGCAACTTTCCACCATCCCCATACATTAAAAAGGCCGCCCACATAGGACATGCACATACGACCCAATTCATCTTGTTCCAACAACATTGGCCTGATTGAACTATAAAAAATTACCAAAAATTGAACAATGGGATATATCATACTCAGTCCACCTTCCTTCCAAGGTGTGTGCCCTCTTCACTGGGTTCAAATGACTGCCCCACAGCAGCTGAAAAAAAGACTCAACATTTTGAATGCATATTAAACGGTAATGGAAAAATACGAGAAAGAAACAAAAAGAGGAGCAATGTAAGATTTCAACAAAAACACACGTTTTTCTGTGTCATTTTCAAGATTGCCATTTCTTAACCTTATGAAATGCTTTGTCATAAACCCTATCCAATTACTCTGTATTGACTCTGAGGAACCAAAATATATACACAG
Source organism: Neoceratodus forsteri (assembly GCA_016271365.2). Classification (NCBI taxonomy): domain Eukaryota; kingdom Metazoa; phylum Chordata; order Ceratodontiformes; family Ceratodontidae; genus Neoceratodus; species Neoceratodus forsteri. Next base: position 427,469,194 of record CM057451.1, read on the forward strand.
GAGCTTTAAGGTTGTGACAACCACCGGAATATCAAAAATCTGGATACTAGGAGCCATACCTAAAGGCATTAAAGAACACTTAGAGGTATTAATTTTTATTCCAGTGCTAACCTGTACTGAATTTAAGAAACCAAGGACTTGTCTCCCAGAGTCAATATCAGCAACAGAGCAAATACAGTCGTCCTCATAAGCCAAAACTTTAGAAAAGGAATAGCCGCCTGAGGAGACAATGGCCAAAATGTTTTGATCCATGTCTATGCAAACAAAGGGTCCAAACCAAAGACAAACAACAATGGGCTCAGAGGACAACCCTGATGAACCCCAACCTGATAAGGAACTGGGACACCCAAATGCCCATTAACCATAGGCGTTACTCTTGCTGAGTTATAAAGCGTTTGGAGTAAATCTAGAAAATGAGGTGGAATACCATAATAAACCAAAATAGCCCAAAGATAATCATGACGTGGGGCATCAAAGGCCTTTTCCTAATCCAAGCTTAACAAATATCCAGACAGTTTGTTCTGAAGACCTTGATCTATCAATTCTAACATAAATTAAATTCTGGGAGATGTTTCTACCAGGAACAGCACAGGATTGTGTGGAATCAATAATTTATTGGCAAGCTTAGAGAGATGGTAATTTAAGATATTAGCCAAAATTTTATAGTCTGAAATTAACAAACTCAGTGGTCTCCAGTTTTGCAAAAGCGCAGGATTCCCTTTCTTATATATAAAAATGATTACACCATTTGTCATACTAGAGGTGAGTCGTTCTTCTGCCCAAACAGCTTGAAAAATAACAAGCAACCAAGGTACAAGAATATCCACATATGTTTTATAGAATTCATTTGGCAGGCCATCTATCCCTGGTTTAGTGTGTGGGACAAATGGCCTATGGCCTGACTAATTTCATCTAAAGAAATAGGAGATTCAAGTATTTCAATTTCTAAGGTTGACAGTGATGGAATTTCAAGATGGCAATAAAAGGGAGAAAAAAATCAGAATTAGGTTTTTGAAAGTCTGGATGACATAGGACTGAACCATAGTCCGAGAACCCCTAGTATCATGGACTAATGATCCACCCAAAGTCTGTAAAGCAGACATACATAAGTGTGGCAATTCTGGTCAGAGAGATCTAAGGGATTGACCTGCTCACAAGTGCCAGTAACAACATATTTTTATTGTCTATACCTTTGCTCTCTGATTTAAGAAAATCAAGCATTTTGTTTTAATATCCAAAACTGCTGACGCTTAGTACCTTGTGAAGAACATGCCTGTGACAGCAATTTCAAATACTGAGCTCTATAACCCAGATAAGAAAGATAAGAATTCTGGGCTTTTGTCTGGGAGACCTGAAGAAAAAATATCTTTAGGTCAAGTTTTGTGTCTTCCCACCATTCCAGAGGACTATCAAACAAAAAGGCGATATCTGACCTGACTGAAAAAAAGAATATATCTGTGAGGAAAGGTCCTCGTCTTGTAATAAAGATGTATTCAATCTCCAATAGGCATGTCCCATCAAAGTTCTTGAAAGACACCAATGGTCAACTTGAGAACTAAATGGTCAGAATTCTCCAATGGCAAGACTGTAATGGCAAACAGGAAAGTCTCCTGGACAAAAACCAGAAATCTATCCTAGAAGAAATAGTCCCCTTATACAAGGTATGCTCTGGCATCTGTTGTAATAAATCATAAGCATCCAGTAAATGATTAGTGTTTAAGACTCACAATAAAACATTCGTATCACAAAACATTTTTGAGTTTTACCTCCCCAATCTCTAGCAGCTAATCCACAATTAAAATCACCACCCCATAAGACCAACTTTGAGATATGTAAATATGGAGATATACGATGAAACAAGGCTGATCTGTCAGCCTTAGATTGAGGACATAGATATTTATAAAGGCGATATGCACAATGATATACAACAATATCCATGAGCATAGTCCTACCTGGTAAAATATCTAAGATTTATAAAACTTGTAACATAGAAACACAGAAACTTAGAATTTGACGGCAGATAAGGACCGCTTGGCCCCAGTCTGCCCATTTCCTGCCTACTGGATAAGCTGCAGATCCTAGTTAACCAGCAGCCTACTTTTTCCTACCCCCATCCCCTAGAATTGCCTTATGACTGTCCCATGCATGCTTGAATTCCACCACTGTTTTGACTCCACGACCTTCCTCCGAAGGCCGCTCCATGCATCCACAACCTCTCTGTGAAAAATACTTTTAAATTACTTCTGAGCCGCCCCCATCTTCAAATTGTGCCCCTTGTTCTTGTACACCTCTTTTGAAAGATGCTACCTCTTGGACTTTGTTGATTCCCTTGAGGTACTTGAAAGTTTCTATCATGTCCCCTCTCCCTCCTTTCCTCGAGGCTATACATATTAAGCTTCTTTAGTCTCTCTTCATATGTCTTCCGTGCAGACCCTGCACCATTTTAGTTGCCTCCTCTGGACAGCTTTCATCCTGTCTATGTCTTTTGCGACTGGGTCTCCATAACTGCACGCAGTACTCCAGATGGGGTCTGACCAGCTGTCTGTACAGAGGGATAATAACTTCCTGTTTTCTACTGGTGATGCCTCCCTATGCATCCCAATATCTCCCCAGCCCTCATTGCTGCCCTCTCACATTGCTTGCCCACCTTTAGGTCATCTGATATGACTACCCCCAGGTCCCTTTCCATTTTGTTGTTGTTAGTATCTCACCCCCATTTTGTACTCTTCCCTGGGTTTTGTTTCCCAGGTGCATTACCTTGCACTTCTTAGCATTGAATCTAGGCTGCCATACATTTGACCATTCTTCTAACCTTGCCGAGTCCTTTTCATCCTTTCCACCCCACTTTGTGCATCAACTCTGTTGCAGATCTTTGTGTCATCTGCAAAGAGACATACTTTTTCTTCCAGTCCCTCTGCAATGTCACTTATAAAGACATTGAAGAGGACTGGTCCTAATACTGAACCCTGCAGTACCCCACTAGTAACCCCTTTCATCAGAGTGGACTCCATTTACTATTACTCTCTGTGTCCTATTTTCCAGCCAATTTTTACCCAGGCTGTCATCTTGGGACCCACTCCCAGGCTAGCTAACTTTGTATATTAATCTTTTGTGTGGGACTGTCAAATGCCTTGCTAAAGTCTAGGTAGGCCATGTCCACAGCCCCTCCTGATCTACTACTTTGGTCACCCAGTCAAGAAATCTATCAGATTTGTCTGGCATGACCTTCCTGCTGTGAATCCATGCTGCCTTGGGTCCTGTGCCCTCTGGCCTCTAGATACTGACAGTTCTTTCCTTCAGAAGTGATTCCATCATTTTCCTACCACTGAGGTTAAACTAATAGGTCTGTAGTTTCCTGCTTCTGCCTTGCTCCCACTTTTGTGAAGGGAACACATCTGCCCTCCTCCAGTCCTCGGGTACCACCCCATCCTCCCATGATTTGTTAAAAAGGGTAGTCAGTGGTGTCACTAATTCTACCCTTAGTTCTTTAAATTCTGGGATGAATCCCATCAGGCCCCATTGCTTTGTCCACCTTCAGTTTTAAGAGTTCTTTCAGAACCCTTTCTTCTGTAAATGGGCTGGTATCAACTTCTGTATTCAGTGTGTTTCTACTGTTTGTTCTAGTTATCCCCTCTTCCTTTGTAAATACTGAGCAAAAATATTTGTTTAGTATCTCTGCCTTTTCACAGTCTCCCTCTGCCCACCCTCCCCCTTTATTAAGCCTCACTATCCCTCCCTTGGTCTTCCTTCACTCCCTGATGTACCTATAAAGGTTTTATCCCCTTCTTAACTGAGTTGGCTATCTTTCCTCGGTTTGGGCTTTTGCTGTTCTGACTGCCTTCCCAGCTTCCTTTGCTTTAACTGATACAGTTCCTGTCCTGCTCCTTCTGCGATTCCTTGTATTTCCTGAAAGCTTTCTTTTCTCTTGAATCTTCACTGCCACTTCCTTTGAGAACCATAGTGGTTTCTTACATCATTTAGTTTGTTTATTTGCTTCACACAAGGCTTGTTGCTCTGTGATGGCAGTTTTTATTGTTCCCATTGTTCTTCCACCCTCCTTCCTTGTATAGCAAGACTAGAAAAATAAGACACCCAAACCATCACACACATCTTCTCCCAAAGACCAAAAGGAAGCACTCTATCACCAATCTTTTCCACTTCTCTTATACCTGTCAGGGAGCCCAATCTGGTATCCTGTAATGGATAATAGCACCAGAATGCTTGCTAAGACTGACAAAAGTAAGACGTTGTCTTAATTGAGATTTAATACTGTTGATCTAACAGTAAGAAAAGAAATGCCCTTGTGCCAGAGAAAAAAGTGAAAATCAAGGACTAGAAACAAGTCATTTCCTTTTTTCAGCTTTTTCGGTTTGGGCTTATCTTTAACCTCTGTATCATGGGTAGGGTCTGGAAGTGAGGAGGCAACCAAGGAAAGATCTGATTCCATCCCATCATCATCATCACCCTCATGATCCAGTAAAGGGGCAAAAGGATTAGCAGCAATAACTAATTCAGGCTCTGGACAAGAGGAAAGGACAGCAGAGCCTGTCTTTGTAGACCTAGATCGAGTGATTCTTTGAAAGGGAGTGTCAGTCTGAACTCCCAGGGGGCATACAAGGAGTCTCCTGCTTCTCTGTAGGCACACAGGACTGAAGAACATCAGATGTAGAGACTGTCCTAGCAACCAATGGAACAGCCCCTTGTTCAGTAGCCAGTGAGAGGAAGGGGAACAATACCAGGGTCAGCACCCACCAGCAGCAGAAGGGAGAAAGCAGGACCAGGGGTAATAATATCCATGTGATCTAAAACTGGAACCTGAATCACTTCTTCTGCAGTAGAAACTGAACAAGGAGCAGAGGACAGGTGGTAACCAGGGCTGGTAAATCAGAATGCAAAAGTAAAGCCTGCGCATTTTTTGATGCTCCTTTTGTGCATTTGCAACATAGACATCTTGCTTAGCTCGTAACAGCAGGATCAGCGGATTATGAGAGGCCAAAGAGCAAGAGCGAAAAGTGTGTCCCTGTTCACCACATAAATTACACCTCATTGACGTCTACAGTGAGCCCCATGTGACCTAAATCCCCACAGAGCCCACACTTTTGCTGATCACATACATTGCTTAAGTGCCCCAAAGCCCCACACTTATAACAGGCCCTTTGCTGCCCTGGATAAAAAAGAACACCCTGTCCTTCCTAAAAGAAACAATTAGGCAAATGCTTGGTTAACCCATTTTCCAAACGTAAATCAACTGAATAACACCAACCCCATGTCCAAAGATGTTCATCATCAAGAATGGGGTCGGGGGCCTTTAACAGTACAGTGTTGCTGCAACCTGTAGGTTATATCGGCAACATTTACCCTTCATTCCAAACAATATTGTTATTTTTGTAACTGGCTTCATCAAGGAATAGCTAAAAAGGTTTCCATAAGGTACATGTTAATGCCTGATATTGCTTCCAAAATCTGTCCAATCCTGCCGGATACATGAAACTAACATCAAAATGGTATCCCATGCATATGAATCAAAGCATATATTTCATATGCTTAAAACCTCATACTTGTTTTCAACAGTTCACATCCATAAAAGTCTATTGGGAACATCCTCCACAGATCCCCTAAACTTCAAACAAACTGCATTATATCTAACATCAGGTTCATTTAATAAACCAAAGTAGCAGGAAATAGCTTCTATTCACCCTGTCATGCCACACAGATGAGGCATTACCTTTCCCAGGCTCAGACAACAAAGGTGCTGCAGTAGTACATGGCTGAGATGCTAGGCATTCAGGGAGGCCTCAGAATGGGGGGTTAGCGGGAAGTGGCAGGCCATCATCTTCCAACTGCCTAATGTTCTGCATTAGGCCAGGACTGGAAACAAGGGAAACAGGAGCAGAGATATCATTAGGCAACTGTCCTAGAGGAAATCTGGAGTCTGCAGCTGGAGAGGAGAGAGCAACACCATCTCCAGATGGCACATTCGCATCCCATGATTTCCCATCTGGGATTTAACCCATCCCACAGCTTCCAGGGCTGTATCCACCCCTGTAGCTGGGGTCAAGTCCTTATCCGAAAAAGAGCAAGGCATTGAAAAGTAGTCACATCCATCTGGGAGGAAGAGTCACACCTCCAGTAGGAACCGTGGTATACGTCCCCCCGAGCAGTTGTTCTTCGGGATAGGACTATCGTAAAAATCCCCAAACATTGGAAACTACAGAACCAGTCAAGCTACTAGTAGTAGCAAGCTCCACAGTGTTGTAAACTGGTGTCTGAGAAAATGTAGCAGTAGTAATAGGGATTGCAGACTCACCCTGTTCCAAGCATGTCACAGTAGTGGCAAAAGGATCATGAGGCAACTGCCCCATGGAGTCAATGACTGGTGCCTGTAGCAAAGAAGCAGGCACAACAGAGGTATACAACCCTTCCTGTCCTGGTACACCAGGTTCATCCATCCATGTTTGTTGCAACTCCAGCAGCAAAAGGTTCCATTGACAATCTAACTCGAGCTGGAGATGAATAGCGGCAACTGGTACAGCCGACAGTGACTCTCCTTCAAAACGCACATCACCTGAATTGGCAGCAGCAGGTAAAAGCACAGCATCCACAACATTTTCATTCTCCATATCAATATCAGAAATAGTCCTGACCACTGCAGCCATCGGAGCTAAGGAGGTGATCGGCCTGTCAGCCTCCCAGATGTCTGACTCAATCAAAATCTCCACACACAGAGGAGAAACGTAATGCACAGTGCCCTCTGGCAAACAGAGTAGGGAATTTCCCCGTATCCTGACCAAATTTCTTATTCACTAAACAAATACCACAGACAGCTTCACCTGGTTCAAGGTCAGTTGGCATTCATCTGTATCCCCTCCCGGGTCATGACTGAAAATAGGCAGGATTTGTCTAGTGCACTTACCCGCCAACAAAAACTAAATAAATAAATAAAATTTTGACTTTTATTTCTTTACAGGGATTACCATATACGAGACAGAAAGGTGAAATAAAACAGATGAAACACATGAACGGAGAGACTGCATATGTTGTCTTGGCTTTACAAGGAGATTTGGTTACGAGAAGCCCAGGGCTAGGAAGGGAACCTCAGTTTGGACAGTGCTGTGTTTATGGTGAATTCTCCCTGCTAATTCTTCCAGGGATGCAGTTTGGCCTCTGTTGGTTGAAGGCTGTGAGTAAATCTCTCCAAGAGGTACAGTTTTCCTTATTTTGGCTAGTAACTTCCATGACTAGACTGGAGAAGTAAAGTACCCTTCCCATGGGAATCAGAACTCTCAGCATTAGTCAGAATTATTAAATTATGCATTAAATGGTATAAATAATGACAACAGCTGTTTTCCCATTTTTCCTCCCATGACTATGCGTGGTTATATTCATAAAATACACTTATTGTGAACAAGGGAGCTTTTGCTGTTAATGGAACTCTTAAAGAGCATACTTTAAAACCAATAAAGGTGCATGAATACGGTTGAATTCGAATTCTAGAGGTATATTTTATTACTTTGGTTTGAATTCATTATCAACAGTTAAAACATTAGAGTGAGATAAATCTACTATAGCTAAACAACTGCTTACCAAGTCCATAAAGGACTCCTGGCTAAGGAGCTAAAAGAAGGGATACTAAAATGACCTGAGTCACTGTTTGAAGAGGTATAATAATATGGTGACTGGTCAGGGATTTTGATTCTAAATTGTGAACTCCCTGCATTCAAAAATATATCTCTCAACAGAAATGCCTGTATTTTTGAGACTACTATAATTTGTGGCTGAAATACTGGAATTTTAGTGTGCTATGGAAAATTGATGGGAAAATCTGTTAATGAAAAAGCTAAGTTAAAGGATAGATTCTGGTAGCCACCTACAAGCTTATTTTCTTTGCATGTTTTGACTTATTAATCAATTCTGCATCTCCATGTTAAATAAGCAATAGTTGGATATTACAGCAATCTAACTCCATATCAGTGCAATGTTGAACTCAGTGGTGGGATATAAACTTGTTTCATGGAGTATGAACTCCCATAATGGTGCTTGCTCTCTAGTTACCCACCTTTGGGGATATAAAAGCATTGTACGCTTTGGTTTTGAAGTTCGTATTTGAATTTTTACAAATTTATAGTCCACAGTGGAAATGAGCTGAAAGTGCATATCTTTATAGGAAAGTTTTATTTCTGGACATAGATAACTTATTTTACTCCTGTTTTTAATTGTATTTAATTGCATTTGTGTGTTATAGTGCTTTTAGAGTCTAATTGGGTAATGGCCATCTTAGGGAGCCATTAACTAATTTTGTTTGCACTGATATTTATGAATTTGTTGTCTTCAGTTGCCCTGAATTAATCTCCTTAAGGGCCCTTATTATCTAAATTAAATCAAAGTTGAGGGACCTGGTTGCTATGAAGACCTACAAGTGAGTATTGCCAGTTGAATGAATTTATTGTACCCACTTTAATGAGCAATCTTAGTGACCTAAAATGATTTGATGGCTCAGGGAATTACCAAGGGATAATTTTGTAGGACATTGCCTGCCTCTTCCAGTCAGATTTGATAAAGGAAATGTGGGATGGGCAATGCCTGGCAGTTTTTTTCAAACCAGGATAAAAACAGTGGTTATCTTATGTTCTGTTAATCTTTGAGTTATCTGGGCTCTTTGCCTTAATGTTGTAGCCATAATTCATAAATTGATTAAGTAGCCCTAAGTGGTGAAGTGAATCCCTATAGTTGTAACTCACTGGCAGATAATGGGATGGAGTACGGGTAGAATTCTGGTGAGAAAGTGGAATCTGCTTGCCACAGTCCCTCTGCAGATCTTTTGAAAAAATGTGTGAATTGTGGACCAGCAGTGCAGATCATGAAAGATCTTTTCTTGGTCTCTAGAGTGTTATTCCTGAGCTATCCTGTTGCTGGGCAGATTGCTTATAATATAATTAAAATATGGATTTTTTAACACAATTGAGAACTGAAAATCTGGCTAGGTTGCTTTTAGTATTTTTAAGATTAACATGAAAGCATTTATTCTGGGAGACATGGATGATGACTTTATATAAGTGTGCAGTAATACTGTATCCCTGTATGTAACATACATTGTGGACCATAAAACCAGAAGCACTAAGGTGTCATAATACTGTAGGGAACTTTTATTTCCTAAAGTAAACATAAACAAAAGAAAGAACTATTTCACAATTAGAGCGAGTAAATGTTGGCATTCGTTACCTGACTACCTAGTTAATATAAAATCTAAAGTAAAATTCAAAGAATCTCTAGACACATCCTTATTAAATAAACCCTGGTTTTAAATCTCCCTGCTAGTGCAGGGAAGGCAGTCATGATGGGCTTTGCCTTTTCCACCTTTCTAATATCAAGCAATACCAAGTTATACATTGTAGTTTAATAGCTTTTTAATTATGCAATGTTATAATGATTTTAACTGTTCAACAATAAACTAAACTTGAACTTTGGGGAGTATGGGGACACACTGAAAAAACTTTAAAATAGTTTGAGTCTTTCCTTTGTGGCAAATTTCAACAAGTTGTGATAATATCATTGGTCAGCTGTGGAGTTTTCCGGGCTTCATTCTTACTTCTATGATGTTTGCAATGTATATGCTGCTGCTAGGGTGGGTTAACATATGGTGCTGCAGAGTTTTATGTTCTGCAGATACTTGCTATACCTGTCATTTACATTGGATGGTGGGATGTGGTTTGTGCTGCAGCAGTGCCTCAGAGAGTTTGTCAACTGGATGGCCTTCATCTGGCTGAGTCCTGAACCATCCAAGGCATAGTTGTTGCTAGTGGAATGAGGTCCTTATGTGTGGGTTGGAAGATGCAGGCCCATTAGGTTACCATCATTGAATGGCACTCTGCTGAAAACTGTAGGTGAGCTAAAAAATCTGGGAGTCATTGTGGTATTGATTGAGACTAGAACATTGGGAGATGACCACAGTCCGCAATGGATTTTTCCAAGTTTAGACCCTATCTGGGACAAGAGGATCTTGTGATCCTGATACATGCTTTTGAGAGCTCAAGACTTTACTGCTGTAATTTTCTATGCCTAGGGCTATCTTTAGGTTTGGTGCACCACCTGCAGCTGGTGCAGAGTGCTGCAGCAGGTTAGTTTCTCATATATTATTCAGGTACCGCATTTCTTCTGTGCTGCAGCAGCTGCACTGACTTTCAGCTAAGTGGTGCACCACCTTTAAGATTGCTTTGTTTCATGCAAACTACATAAGTCAGACCTTGCCTTTCTTAAAGTCCTTGGACTGGTATACACCAAGCTGCCCTTTGTGCCACTTAGAAATTAGTGCTGTCCAGTTCAAGATCATACTTAAAGCAATCTGACAATAGAGCTTTGTTAGTGGCTGTCTCAGCAACATGGAACATTTTACCTTACCATCTTAGGAGTTCTGTCTCAGTGCAGTGATGCTTAATAAGGAGCAAATAAAGATTCAAGTTTATTTACTAGTCTTTGCCAGAAAATACTTCTCCAAAGTACTTCAAACAATACTTCTGGAACTGAGCGGAGTCAATGGAGGTATGCACACTTGTGTCTAGCATAAAATAATTATGGTGCACCTTAAGCTGAGCTGGTACAGTCCACCTTAAACTGAGTTGGAACACAGAGCTCTGCACTCTGGAGCCCTGCACTACACTAAATCAAGTTCAAAATATGATGGTGTTTGTAGTATTCTCCCATTGCACGAGTTTCTTAGTTGACTCACATCACTATCTTTTCATAAGACATCACAAAATTTACAAAACATTTCAAATAAAATGCAGTGCTTATTACATTTTTACGCATTCAAAAACATGTTTTATTCACACAATAACACAGTGAGAAAATAAACAAACTATTAGTTAAATTAAAATTGCACCTAAGCTATGCCTGAAAACCACCCTAACTATTCAAATGAAGGGTGAGTGGGCTGACCTTTCTCTAAAGGTGACACAGAGAATGGTAGTAAGAAACAGGCCTCAGAGAGCAGCTTGGAGAATTCAAATGCATACACCAGCATCCTGGTGTTTCAGGTAACTATTACAACTACTAAAATATTTGCATATGTACAGAATGCACCAATAACCTGGTGTCTGAAACTAGGCAACAAAGAAAACAAACTCTGACCAGAGCCAATAGGGCTGTAGCTGAGGAATTTGGGGTACAACTATTGAAAATTACCAAGTTATGAGCCTGCATTAACAAAATGTAATGTAGGCTAATAAATTTGTTGCTTGTATATTTGTACACCAAGTTTTCAACATTGCTTGATATGACCCTGCCTCAAGAGGAAGAGCAAATGTTCAACTATTGCCCAAAGGTGATTTTATGCAGGAACTGCAAAATCAACTTATGGGACACAAAAACACATTTTGGGCAAGATTTGGAATATGACAGCTATCACATTCATGAGGTGCTGTAAGAAAAAGGCTACACTGAAAATGTGGGTACAAATATTGAATATTACCAAACTTAACAAGCCTGTGTTTGCAAAATTCAGCATAGCCTCATAACTTTTATGTTTTAAATATTTTTACACCAAAATTAGAACATAGCCTTCTTTTGTCCCCACCACATGAACAATGGCAGAGACAATTTTGAACTCCTGCAGTAGTAGTTACTCATGTGCAGTAGGCTGAGGTGGCCATCTTGGAAACCGCAGAGTGTGCCGTGACCACTGATTCTTGTTTTCTTTTAAATTATAGATATCCCACCACCCAACTCTCCCTCTCAGCACCCCCAGAAAGATAACAGTCACATTGGGGTGCCCAGTCTCAGTGTCGCAATCAGAACACCGCACTGTTTTACAAAATAGTTCAGTGTCCCTGGAGGCAAGGACTAGAGTGCTCCAGGGACATCACAGACACAGAGGCAACTGTGTTCCAAGTCCAATAAGTTGTTTGTTCACAAGGAATGCACTGAGTCCTTTTTCTGTAGCAAGAGGTCTGCAGAGCTACACCACTTCAGTCCTAAAAGAAAAAGTAATAGAGCACAGAAAAGCATAGCATTACAGAATGGCTCACACACTTTGTTCCTGTTCTCTCTCTCTCTCTCTCTCTCTCCCTTGCTCTCTCTCAACAGCTGAGAGGCAGCAATTTCTGACATGCTTCAGTATGACTTTACAGTGGCTCACCTTGTATCATCTTCAGAACAGTCAGAAATAAATACTGGCCATGGTATCTGCATATGCCTCTTCAGATCTCAGGCAGAGTCTTGATAAAATTCAGCATGCAGCTACAGCCCTAACAGAGTTTGCAATGAGGGAAAAAGTAGATTAACAAAAATAAAAGAATAAAAATGCATTCTTCCCTGCACTAGTGACTGCAATAAATAGGGTTCAACTATAAAGCCAGAGCTGTAAAATAAAAAGAAAAAATGAATATAATGGGGAGGGCTGAACACAGCACAGACAACTGGTATTTCTACAGACAGATGGTTTCTCAATGTGCTTTCCTGTTAAATAAGGTACATATGCACAAGTTTAAGTAACTTTTGGATAGTGGATTGTATACCTAAAAGGTACTGATACATAGCTCATATTCTGGAATTCCAAAAGCAGCTCATGCCATGACCATGCTAATTCTTAATAGTGCTGCTGCTAATAGAGAGGTGTGGGAGAACCTCATCACATGCTGCATTTAAGAGGGACCAAAAAGTTAACTTTTGATCCGGTATGTGGTCTGGATCCTTGAGTTGTCATGTCTGTATTATACCTGTAGTTGTATTTTGTTGTGTGATACTGTTACATGAATGCACATGTTTTAATTGATACATGAAGCACCCTGAGCCTTTGGGATAGGGCACTCAACAAATAAAAGTGACTTGCCTTTTAAGATACAGAATTATAATCTATTACATAAAGTTAAAAATAATGAGATGAAACAGTATATAATGTATAGTGGAACTCTGTTGTGCATGGAATTCCATGCCTGGACTATGTTTGTTGTGCTGCAGTAGTGACATCATTATGTTTTTGTGCTGCAGTAGTGATGTCACTATTGCAGTACAACTAGAATGTTACCACACAGCTCATTTCCACTATCCAGTTGAGCTGTAGGCTTTTTTCTTTAAACTTGAACTTACAGAAAAAGCTGCAGCACATTAATTCAGTAATGTGAGCCACCACCAACCATCAAGTTCCTCCCCCAACCACCAGTTCATGGAAAGAAAACAGAATGCCCAAAATAGGCATGTATGCCCATACACTATAAAGATAATGTATGGGCATCCATACCTGAACAAGCCAGTGTCTTCTATGGCAACCAGCGAACCTCCAGGCTTCATTCAGGGGTTCCTGATTACCATAAAGACCTCTCGATCAGACACAGCTTTATTGTCTAAGGATGCCCATACATTATCCTCTATTTTGCTATACTGTACAAAAGTCATTGGTATTATAATTCAATACAGGAGTCAATCAATGCATAAATTATCCTCCGATTTACTGTATTTGGTGCATCATTATATTATTTTTATGTTAACTGATATGGCAAGACTGATTAGTGTCACTTATCACTTGAACATAACAGATTTCTTATGATTATTGAAGGAAAAGTGCAATTTTTTCCCAAATTTTGTTCCAAATAAATCCCAATCATTTGTATCTTTTTTGTAAACATATTTTATCAAAAAGCTTCAGACTTGCATAAACATGCACAATACATTACCATGGAATGTAGACTAGGACAGAAGGTACATAGTATGAATATTTACAAACTGTAAGTGGGTCTGTGACCCATGTGTATGTATTACAGTAGATCATAACTAAACATTGAATTAATGGTCAATAGCTTACAACTTAGACTTTCCAATTTTTATTTCCTATAAAATGGAATCATGCCAAGACTGCTTGTTTACCACTTACAGTGGATCAAGCACTGATTACCCTGTTCTTTGGCTTACATTAAAGACCTCACGTTTTATCAAATAGAATTTCCTGCCCATATGCTGTTTGCTGGTATCTTTCTATTTTCATACATAATAATAAATTATTTAGCCAGTGGGCTGTACTAGGAGAGGTGTCACCAACCCAGTGTTGTGCAATAGTTTTTCTTACATTAACCAATGTAAAATTCCATAACCTGTACTCCCTGACATCCCAATAGGTTTGGGATCAGCTCCCAAAATGAGTTCCAAGGGTGACTTAGGTAAGGCTTATTTTCAGGACTTTCTGCATCTGTTCATGTATATTGTGCCAAAGGAACCACTTTAGGGTATAACAAGGCCGTATGCACAATATCACCCCACATGGCACCTAGGGCCCATCGGTTCCTGTCTCAGTTGATTCTGTGTAATTTTGAAGGTGGTAGATAGGCTCTGTACAGGATATAGAGCTGTATTCTATGCAATTTGTTGGATTTAGAACAGTTATGGACATGTTGGATGGCAGTTTTCTATTTTGCATTATCAATGGCAATGCCTAGATCTTGTTCCCCAGTCTGCTTTGCCTTAATTTCAGGAGTACAGATAGCACCTAGTAATAGTCTATAAAAACTTATGAAGATAGATGTGTTAGGTTGTGGTTTACAAAGAGTTTATTGAATTGGTGACATCAAGAGTCACATTAACTAGGTATTGTCCGATCTGCCAGTATAAAAAAATCCTCAGACCATATGCCATGTTGCTGTTGAAGCTCAGTGAAGGGCTTAGAATCCCTCCATAATAAAGATCTCCAAAACATTTCACCCCAGCTTTCCCCAGCATGGAGTGTCTGGTGTTATAAATACATTATAGCCTTTTGGTCAGTGAAACTTGTATGTAGAGTGGCATTAAGAGACAGTTCCCTGTTATGGCCAATACATTGAAGTGTACCTCCCATATTCTGACAATCTGGTGTGTGAATGGACTGGGTATCCTGGGGATTGTTTGTTTGTTGAGACTTGGAGATAGAAGTCCCCATAGTAGTCCACTGGTAAGAGGCTCCTCCTCCATTTGCCTTAAGGCAGGGATAAAGCCTGTGACAGGCGATTAGAAAAATGTCAACTCTGCAGCCCAATAGTAATATCTGAAGCAAGGTAGTGCCAGAACCTCCTTCCTTTACATGCATTTGTAATATACAGTACTTATTTTGATTCTGGCCACTTTCCTCACCCAGAGAAATCTACGTCATATACTATAAAGTTGTTTGAAGAAGTGTTCAGGGACCTGACAAGCATGTTCTGAAATAGATACATGCATTTTGGGAGGACATGCAACGTCATGGTGTTGATACTTCCTATGAGGCTAAAGGCAGTCCCTCCCATCTCTCATAATCCCTACGAAAATTATCTAAAAGCAAGGGGTAGTTGTCTCTATATGGATGAGTTGCTTTACTGGGAATGTGAATGACCAAATATTTTAGGAATGGACTATTTTGGGTTGCAGTGAGAGATTAGGCAGCAAGCTGGAATCTACTCTACCCAAGCATGACATTTCGCCTTTTGTACAATTAATTTTATTGCTGGCAGTCTTCCTGTACTCTGCCAATATCTTCTGTAAATTGAGCATACCTTTTGTGGTGTATTTTATGTATACTAGTAGGTCATCTACAAACAAAGGCAACCTTGTATGTTGAGCCCCTCCAGCCATTGGTCATGTCTCAAAACTGCATAAAGGTTCCAATGCCATCACATACAAAGAGGAGACAGAGGCATCCCTATCGCATGCCTCTTGTTAAATGAAACAGTTTTGGGCACACCATGTTCTGAAACCTGAGCCGATGGCTAGTTATAAGGGCCTTAATCCTTCAAAGTATGTTATCTTTGACACCAAAGCTCCCTTGGCTTTGAACATATACTGCCACTCCACATGGTCAAAGGCCTTTTCAGCATCAAGCTTAGGATTGCAGCATTTTCCTCTTACTCCTGTCAGCCTAGCACCAGACCACATTAAGCATCTCTTTCTGACATTATGTTTACCTTGTCTACCTTGTACAAAACCTGCTTGGTCCTCATATATTATGTTTGACAAAACCATCTCCAGCCTACCTGCCAAGATGCAGACAATAATTTTGTAGTCAGATGTAAGTAGTGAAATTGGTCTATAGGATTAGCACTGCTGGGGTCTTTTCTTGATTTGGGTAGATCAACAATAGTTAGCAGACCACTTGGAGGGAGCAATGTTCCAGTCACCAGACATTCCTCAATCATTTCTAAGAGCAGTTCTAATAAGTTGTTCTGAAAGCATTTGATAATGTCACTGGGGAAGCCATCTGGACCTGGGACTCCCCAAGATGTAATGGCCTTCCTAACCTCATCTCCCTATCGGTGCATTAAGTGTTTCCTGCTAGCCTCACCTATAGCGGGGAGGGCCACCTTATCAAAATGTCTTTAATGTGGGCATTTGTGGGAGAGGTTTCAGGAGTATATAATGCTTTATAATACATTCAAAAGCTATCATCAATCTCAAGTCTGCAAGCACATCTTTTTCCTTTGTATTTTGATCTTAGCCACATTTTGCCCTGTTTTGCTCTTTAATTTGCTAGGTTAACCACTTCCTTTCAAGAATCGCCTTCAAAATAATTACCAGCTTGGGTCAGAAGCAGTGCCCACTCAGTCTTGACACTATGGGCTGTATTGTATTCCCATTTAAGCATTGAAGGGCCTGGTACTTCTCTGTGTTGGCATGTGCCTTATGGGCCTTCTCTATCTGGGAGATCTGTCTTTCAAGATCAATTAACTTCTAATAATTAGTACATTTTTGTGTGTTGCATATGAAATAATAGCTCCTCTAAGAACCACCTTCAGGGCATCCCATTTCATAGCAGTAATCCACAGGGTAATAGGGAAAGGGAGAGCTCAGCCTGCATGCTGCCACATTGTGGAGAATCGTGGAAAGCAGGAGCTATACAAAGTGTATTTTTTATTTATAAGAGATATGCCACCATTACCTTAATCCATACCAGTGTTGGTGTACAGCTCTTTCAGGCCATCTTGTGTGCTAGGTTTCTTTGTGCATTATCCTCTGCGCTGTCTTCTTCTATTGTAGGGGCGGAGTTCACTCAGTGGTGAAGCCCTCTCTGAGGTGGTGAAGATGGAGACTTTGTGGGGAGCTGTCAGAGGAAGAGATAGCACAACAGAACAAATTGCATCAGAGAGGCTTTTTGAAGCTGTTTGGAGCAACAAAGTTCTGCAAATTTTGACTTTCAACAGCTCTCCTCAGTCCACCTGAGAAAATATTGAGCTTGCAATAGAAGTAATAAAGAAAGAGTAGCAGCTACGCCCACTAATTTGAACTCTGGAAGATTTCGTAAAAATGTAACAGATAGTTATTAAGTGCTGTGGAATTTCTTGACTATATTAGAATTGTGTTTGGACCTCTATATTTGCTTTGTGTGTCTTTAAAAGGGAAGGGCTGGGGAGTCACGTGATGCTGTGTAAGGATAGGGACGTGTTAGGTCGGAGCATCGCTCTTTCACCGACCTAAATCGCTATAAACACCGCTTATTCCATTTGTTTTTCTAGCTAAGAAAATGTAAATAATCAGGAATCGCAGAGGTGGTGTTTTGTCGGTACTTGAAGTTAGACACCTCTTTGAACATGTCTATGCAGCAACTAGCCGAGGCGCACACAAGAATCAGAGGTCAAGCGCCCTCATCGTAGTTCTTCTCCCCAAATCTCTCGGAGGAGCTCTCATCCTCGTATATCTATTCAAAGCTAACAACTATTAAAGAGGCTCTGTTGAAGTTAATTGAAGATGTAGCGGACTTTAAGCCAGTGCTTACATAGCTAGCCCACAGAGTTACTGATGCAGAAGTCAGAGTAGCCTCTATAGAAAAAAGCAAGATAAGATGGAGCCAGGTGGTGGAAATAAAGAGGTTTATCTAAACTGGAGGATCATTTTGGCGACCTGGAGAGGAACAGGAGGAATAATTTGGTGCTGATAGGCCTTCCGAAGGTGAAGAGACCCTAATACAATACAGTTTTACAGCTTTTTGAAGAAAACTGTGGGTCCCTCCCAAATGGCCTGGAGTTTATTATTGAAAGAGCACATAGATCTCTAGGGCAAAAATTCCCGGCTGATCTGCCTAGGCCAATTATCTTCAAATTATTAAATTACTTAGACTGGGAATTCATCCACAAGGAAGCTAGAAAGCTATCGGCTATTCTTTGGGAGGGTAAAAACTGAGGCTGGTGCCAGATTTTACATTGAAAACTCGCCAGTTACAAGCTTAATTTCGTCCCATCACTTCAAAGCTGTGGGCAGCTGGCATAAAGCATCGTCTTCTATATCCAACCCATTTAGAAGTTTCCTTAACTGAAGGTGCCAAGCGTTTTGATTCTGAGGAAGATGCCATAAAGACTCTGAAGAAAAGTTACCCTGACTTGTTCCCTAAATGAGGAAGATGTAGTGTGAATGAATGTGGGACTTAAAGTCAGTTGCAAAGAACATTGAGAAGAGACAGAGCACTACTGCATTGTTTATTAGCCTCTGTGTGCTCTGGTGTAGTAAATGGTTTGCTAAAGAGTAGCATGAAGTTACCTACTACAGTAGGCAAAGCACAGTTATAGAGGCACCATTGCATAGTTATTATTTCAAGTCTAACTCTTTGCTTTTATTTACACTCTAGATAATTTTAGTAAGAAGCTGCTGTGATTACTGTTGTTCGGTGGGTCCACTAGATGGTGCCAAATACTTTTCGCTTAATAGGCAGCGTTTATCTCAGAATCTTCAATTGAAGTTCTTTGATTTTCAGTGCCTTGGCCCTCTGTTTGTTTTCCTTTTCCAATCCCGGTCGTTGAAACAGTTCTAGATTTTATAACTAAGCAGTCTATATGCATCAGTGTGCTACAAGCTCAGTGGAAGATATGTATAATTCTTCTTTCTTTGGATTTACAGGGGTACTGAATAGTAATTAATTGGGAGAAAACAAAATTAACCGATAGGAATTCCAGCTGAGACTGTTCAGTCTCATACAGTTTAGCTGTTTTTTGTTGTTTCTTTTTGGTCCTTTTTTTACTAGACTAGTTAATCATTTGGCATATTCTACAGCATGTACAGTCTATTCTGACGTGCGACTCACAGTTTATAGAGGCAGCTTTAGATATGGGCTTTAACTGAGCTTGCAGTAGGTTTCAGAAAACTCTTTGGAAGCCACCTTTATATTGGGAACTGCATGGTTCTTTATGGGAATTTAGTCCTAACAGGATCCCAAGCTTTGTTTATAATAGTGTTTGTCTTTCAGGAGTTTTCCTTTTATTGGATTCTAGAGATCTAGTCAATGCCAGGATGTACAAATTCAGCGACTATCTTCGCTGAGAGTAAGGTGCCTATTTTATTTGCCTGTTTATGCTTAACAGAGGGATTTTGTTACCTAGCTAGCGTTGGGTTGTGGTATATAACATCCCATCTTTGAACCATTTTTACACCTGGTGGGGTGAGGTCTATGCTGGTGGGATGATGGAGGGTGTGACAGAAGTTATTCCTATGTTTTTTTTCTTTTTAGAGGTTGGGAAGTGTTAGAGCGGTGCTCTCCCTTGAAAGTATCATGGACCTTGAAGTAGGGAGGGGACTTAGGGCCAGGTAAGGAGAGTTGTATATAGTTTAAGGATTTTGTTAGCTAGCTTAGTTTTAGTGTGTTTGGGAGATATTTTTGGGTAGTTCTTTTTTTCTTGGGGGTGGTAGCAGAACAGCCCTTCAAACCATTTCCATTTCATGGCACAACCATGTATTAATCTATGCTCAATGGTCTGAATATCCTCCGTGGAACATTAATGGGGGAGACAACAAGAAGAAATATATTATTCTAAACCATCTTGCTAAATTTGACCCTACGGTAGTGTTTCTCCACTGAAACACACATGCTTCCAGAACAGCTAAAGTTCTTTAAAAGAGCTGGTGGGCCAAGTTTTTGGAGCTGGATTTAGTTCCAGTAAGCGGGTATTGCCCTGTTGCTAGTCAAAAACTACCCTTCACTCCAGTAGATACTATTAGTGATCCTGAGGGAGGTTTATCTTTGTTGTAGGTAGATTAGGAAACCTTGATATAGTATTAGGATCAGTTTATGGCCCTAATGCGAAACCTCTTCCACTTTTACACATTTAGCAATGGTATTGGCCCCTTTCTATAATACCCTATCATAATTGGTGGGGACTGGAATTTAGTTCAAGTAAATGATCTGGACCGTACTTATCTTAGAAACATAGAAACATAGAAGTTGGCGCAGATAAGGACCGCAAAGGCCCATCCAGTCTGCCATTTCTTTTCTACCTTATAAATGTGCCATCGGCCTTTACCTGTCAGTGGCCTATCTATTCATAGTCATTTGTATTGCTCCCTTATGCCTATCCCATGCCTGTTTGAAGCCCTGCACTGTATTCATAGCCACCACTTCTTGTGGTAAGCCATTCCATGCATCCACCACCCTTTCTGTGAAAAAGATTTCTCACATTCCCCTTAATCGGCCTCCCTCTAATCTCATGCTGTGTCCTCTTGTCCTGCTATTTTCTTATATTTAAACATATTTAGACTCTTTCACCTTGTTTATGCCCTTAAGGTGTTTGAATGCCTCGATCATATCACCTCTCTCCCTCCTTTGCTCAAGGGTATACATATTGAGCTCCGTTAATCTGTCCTCATATGTCTTCTGATGCAGTCCTGCACCATTTTGGTTGCCCTTCTCTGGACTGCCTCAATTTGTTAATGTCCTTGTGAAGGTGTGGCCTCAATACTGCCGCAGTACTCCAGATGGGGCCTAACCAGTGTCTTGTACAGAGGGATTATTACCTCCCTCTTACGACCTTGTGATACCCTACTAATACACCCTAACACCCCTAGCCTTACCTACTGCTTTAGAGGTCTGCTTGGATGATTTTAGGTCATCAGTGATGATGATGCCCAAGTCTCTTTCTTCCTTTGTGACTGCTAGCAACTCCTCCCAGCCTATAGGTGGCTTCAGGGTTTCTCTTCCCTATGTGCATGATTTTGCACTTCTTTGCATTAAATCCAGTTGCCACTCTTCTGACCATTCTGCTAGTTTATCCAGATCTCTTCTCATTCTGCCCACCCCATCTGGATCATCTACTTTGTTGCAGATCTTGGTGTCATCTGCAAACAGACAAGCCTTACCCTCTAGTCCATCTGCAAGGTCACTAATGAAGATGTTGAAGAGGACTGGCCCCAAGACAGATCCCTGAGGGCACCCACTTGTGACTTGCATCTCTTCTGACTGTATACCATTTACCACCACTCTCTGTTTTCTGCCCGTCAACCAGTTTGCCACCCAGTTGACCAACTTCTGACCCACCCCGAGCCTACCCAGCTTATTTATCAATCTTCTATGTGGAACAGTGTCAAAAGCTTTGCTGAAGTCAAGGTAGGTGACATCAACTGCTCCCCTTGGTCCACCACTCTGGTTACCCAGTCAAAGAAATCTATGAGATTAGTTTGACAGGACCTTCCTTTGTAAACCCATGCTGTCTTGGATCCTGTGCCCCTATGGATTCCAGGTGTTTTCACTATCCTTTCCTTAAGGGTGCCTCCATAATCTTGCCACTACTGAGGTAAGACTGACTGGTCTGTAGTTCCCCCTCCTCCCTGCTACCACTCTTGTGGAGCGGGATCACATGAGCCCTTCTCCAGTCTTCTGGGACCTCTCCTGTGCTCAGAGACTCACTAAACAATTCTTCTAATGGCTCTGCTAGTTCCTCCTTTAGCTCCTAAGTACCCTGGTATGTATGCCATCAGGTCCCATTGCCTTATCCACACTGAGCTTAGCAAGCTCTTGTAGGACCCTTTCTTTTGTGAAGGAGTGGTGCTCACCTCCTCCCCACTGTGTCCATGATGCTGAACTGTGGGCCCTGCCCTACCTTCTCTTCAGTAAACACTGAGCAAAAGTATCTATTTAGGATAGATGCCTTTACAGGGTCCTCCTCCTCCATGCTCCATTTTCTCCATTAAGCTTAGCAATACCCCTCTGGACTTTCTCCTTTCACTAAGGTATCTATAGAAAGTCTTGTCACCTTCTTTTACTGTTCGTGCTAGTGTTTCCTCAGTTTGGGACTTTGCCTGCCTTACTGCCTCTACCTGCTTCCCTTAGGGCAGTTTGGTATGCCTCCCTATCTTCATCCGCTGTGTTCCCTTATATTTCCTGAAGAGCCAGCCTTTTGGCTCTGACCTTATCTGCTACTGTATTTGAGAACCAAAGTGGTTTCCTTCTTCTTTTGCACTTCCTTTTCTGTCTAACACAATGGGATGTTGCTTCAAGTATTGCATCCTTAATGTTTGCCCACTTTGCCTGTACCCCTCACCTGTGTTTCTTTTTGCCAGGGCTAGCTTAACTCTGTTGGCCATCTTATCAAAGTCAGCTCCTCTGAAGTCCCATATTTTTGCCTTGGAATGGGATGATTTAGATGTAGTAGCCAAATTGAACCATACCATGTGATGGTCACTGCCGAGTGACCCTCTACCTGGAGATCTGTAATCCCTTCTTTGTTAGTCAGTACTAGATCTAGGATAGCCCTGTCTCTTGTGGGTTGCTGTACCAGTTGTTTGAGGCCCTCCTGCAGAATCCACTATGAGTCTAGTTCTGGCAGATGTTCCTGCTGGTATTGACCAATCTGTATCCGGCATGTTGAAGTCTCCCATTATCGAACCTCCCTTTAGCTGTCATTTTTGTATATCTTCTAACAGTAATGTGTCTATGTCCTCCTCTGGTCTGGGGGCCTGTAGACAACCCCAGTTCTTATGGCTTAGAGGTGGGACTATCCTAAGCTCAAAAAGCTTTAGAATTTATCTCCTCATTGGGTCTTATAGACCCTTGGAATTCTTAACCCATCAGGAAAAGAGTTTACTTTTTCCCCAGTACACAAAGTTTCTCTCATATTGATTATTTTTAGTCAGTCATCAGCTTATCTCATATATGACCGAATCCAAAATACTAGCTTGGTAATTTCCGACCACTCCTGAATACTAGTCCATTTAGAAATACCCAACGTTCCTATCAGGTCATACGTGGTGCTAAACAATAGTTTATTAAAGGACAAACTAATTACTTTAAAATTCCAACAATTTTTGCAGGACTCCATTAAGGTTAATTATAAATCAATCCCTGCTGTGGATCTGGTCTGGGCAACTTTAAAAGCTACATGGAGGGGAACTTATACGTATTGCTACAATACAAAAAGAAAAAGACTAGTCAAACTAATAAATGTCTGCAGAGAATTAAGAGTTTGGAAAATAAGGGTGGACAAACTTTCACCTTTAGAAGATCAAGAACTTACTAGGCTACGAGCACACTATGCAAGTATTTTACTAGAGGAAGTAGAGAGGTCGGCTTCTCTATTAAAGCTTCTTATATTGGCCAGGCAGTAAAGCAAATAAACTACTTGCCTGACAATTAAAGCAACAGTCAACATCAAAATGGATTGCAGCAATAAACACCCCCAATCAGGTTCTCTGGTGGGTAGTCCACAGAGATGTTAACTCTCTTTAGAGAGTATTATAAAGCATTGTATTCCCTGGACCCGTTACTGGGTGTTCATTATGAAAAATGTCAGCATTTATAAAGAGCTGATTTGCCCACCTTATCGGAGATAGTCAGACCCACTGAACAGCCCCAATCACTGTGGAGGAAATCGGCGGTGTTTGATTCTTTAAAACCAGATAAGGCACCGGGCCCAGATGGGTTTACAGGCCTGTTCTACAAAATTTTTAAAAATATCTTATTCCTCTGCTGCTACAGCTGTATACTTACTGGAGTTCCTTCTCAGTCCAGGACCAGTACTATTTGAAGCAAAACTAATTCTCTTGCCCAAACCAGGGAAGGATCCCACAGTGATTAGCAATTACCGGCCTATTTCCTTGCTGAATATTGATGTTAAAATATATGCAAAATTGTGGCCAACAGGTTGGAGGGAGTATGGAAATGTCTATTAAGCCCTGAACAAGCAGGGTTTGTGGCGGGGTGTACTTCATCAGATCATTTTGAAACTGTTCACCTGATTTCTGCATCCAGGGACCCTGAGCTGGAAGCTGTCTTGGTGTCCCTGATGCAGAAAAGCATTTGATAAGTAGAGTGGGCATACTTGTTTGAGGTCCTCTAAAATTTGGTATTCCACAGTCCTTTGTTGATCAAATTCGGGGTTTTGTATCGTTGTCCATCGGCAAGATTGCAGTGCAATAACCATATTTCAGATTCCTTCCCACTTTGTCGAGGCACACAACAGGGATGCCTCTTTCCCCTATTTGTTCAATTTGTATATAGAATCTTTAGCTAGAGTTCTCCAGTTTAGAACAGGGATAAGGCGTATACAGTTAGAACATTTGGAATTTAAATTATCCCTGTTAGCTGAATATCTACTTTTTCATATTTCAAGCAGCAGACAGTCCCTCCTCGCCCTCAAATTATTTCTCAATTTAGTGAGGTTCTCAGGTTACAAACTCAACAAAAATAAAACTATGGTATATTCCTTATCTCCTCTTCTTAGAGGACCTAATTGAAAATATGGGCCTTCAATGGGAGAAAGAGTATCAAACTTACCTGGGTATCAAAATTTCTAAAGATACTTCTAGACTTAAGGAACTTAATTTAGACCCATTGATAAAAACAACTAAAGAAGATCTGGCTAGGTGGAATAATTGACCGTTATCCTTCTGGGGGAGGTCTAATGTCCTAAAATGTCAATTTTGCCCAGATTTTTACCTAGTAATCTTAACATTTACCTCCCTAAGTCTTTTTTTGTTGCTTCAGAGGATATGTTCAGATTTCCTATGGAAGGGAAAGGTCTCACGTAGGACCTATAAGAAACTCACCCACCCTAGGGCAATGGGTGCTACAATTTACCAGATTTTTATGTTTATTATCTGGCTATTCATGCTAATAGATTTTACATTGGTTTATGTCTACGGGCATATTCTGGAGAACCCTTCCTGGTTGCTCTCGGATAACCAACAGGCTTGTTCTTGTAATATGGCTCTGAGGGCTTTGTTGTTTAATCCATGGTCAAATATTCCACTAAAACTCAGAGACTCTCCTCTCGGGTGGGATGTGAGAGCTTTACAACAATTATGTTCTCTGCTTCAGATCCTTACTACAAAGAACTGAAGCAACCCTTGTTCAATAATCCAAACCTAAAATAGATAAGAAAACAGTTAAAACCTTCCTTGGAGGATCTCACAATGAGTTATGCTTATCAGACTTTATTTGGGAACTCGGTCCTATCTATCTCTAACTTGCAAATTAAGTTCAAAGTGCCCTTGAAAAATCGGTTTCAGTTATTTCAAGTATGTCAGTTTATTAAACATTTTCTAGGTAAACCTTCATGGTCGGATTCATAGGAGAGTTTTAAATAACCTTTGGACATTGTCTTAGGGTCAGAAAGCAATAGCTAAATTGTATAAGGAATTATAAGACATGTTGTGCTAAAGTTTTCACCCATAGCTTATTACTAGAAAAATAATTACAACAAGGATTCCCAGATAAAATATGGGAAACGATCTGGACTGATAATTATCTTTTAATTAAGCAAGACTGAATAAGGAACATTCAGTTCAATATTAGTCACAATTTATATTTAAGCCCACTAAATTATACCGGATAGGGAGGCTGGCCTCTGCAGAATGTAAAGAATGTGGCTCTGATTTTGCTACATTACATCACAAATTGTGGTCGTGCCCCAGAATAGCCAAATTCTGGGACACAATCAAAAGGAGGGTGACACCTATCTTAAAATTGCCCCCTACTTTGATGAGGACACCTGTCTTTTAGGTATATACTTATCGGTTCCTACCTATTTCCAAAAAGTGCAGTTAGCATTGGTGGCTTTGGTCACTAAGTTAGTAATCTTGTTAGAAACTGGAAGGAGGAACAGGAACCTTATTTAGAGAATGGTGGGCAAAATTTCTTAGCAATTTAAATGCAGAAAGATGTGTAGCTTGGTTCTCCCACTCTGGTGAGAAGTTCCAGGAATGCTGGGGAACTTTTCTCAATCCTTAAGGATAAATTTGGATATTGAACTAGCTCCCACCAGTCTCTTTCTCCTTTCCTCCTGTCAAGGCTTAGGACCCATTTTATATATTTTATTTTGTTAGGTGACTCTCTGTTATGGTGATAGTTATATCACTATGCTTATAGGGGCATAGTATCTTTCAGTATTTTCTTTCTTCAATTTATTTTATAGCTTCATTTTTCCTTCTCTCCCTCCTTTTTGCAACATTTGGTGTTGGAATGGTTAAGAGCTGTGCCATGAATCTGTACTTGAACTTTTTACATGAGTCTTTACAAGGGTCTAATTGGTTTATATAATATCTGTGATAGGTGCAATTGGGCTACAGTGAGAGGGCTGCTGCAGGGTGGGAGGAGGTTTTTTATTCTTAGAGGTATTTTCTTTATGCTATTTATGTTTATTGTAATATGAACATGTCTGTGTTTACCCTAGCCACGATGGAATTTTGTTTTGTGATTTTCTTATGTGCTTATTTTAAAATCTGTTTTCTTGACAATAAAGTTATTTGCAGAAAAAAAAAAAGGAAGGGATGAGGTTGGATGAAGGTTTTATTGTTTTTCATCATTTAAATATACAGAAACATAGAATTTGATGGCAGATAAGGACCGCTTGGCCCACCCAGTCTGCCCATTTCCTGCCTACTGGATAAGCTGCAGATCCTAGTTAACCAGCAGCCTACTTCTTCCCTACCCCCATCCTAGAATTGCCTTATGACTGTCCACGTATGCTTGAGTTCCACCACTGTTTTGACTCCATGACCTCCTCCGGAAGGCTGTTCCATGCATCTACAACACTCTCTGTGAAAAATACTTCCTGTAAATTACCTCTGAGCTGCCCCCTCTATCTTCAAATTGCCTCCTTGTTCTTGCACACCTCTTTTTGAAAGATGCTACCCTCTTGGACTTTGTTGATTCCCTTGAGGTACTTGAAAGTTTCTATCATGTCCCCCCTCCCTCCTTTCCTTGAGGCTATACATATTAAGCTCCTTTAGTCTCTCTTCATATGTCTTCCAGTGCAGACCCTGCACCATTTTAGTGCCCTCCTCTGGACAGCTTCCATCCTGTCTATATATTCCTATTCTGACATATACTTCCTTAAAAAAAGTGTTTTTAATCCAGTTTTAAATTTTCATGCATCTGGTCATGTGATGCTGGCAAATGCAGGATGGGCCATCAGGGACTGATGCCCTGCAGTCCCATGGTGGTCCTCACTCCCGCACACCGATCACAGGCATGAGTAATGTTAAAGTCTCTGGTGGTCCAGCGGACACACCCCATAGCTCGATCACGGGCATGAGTATCATGTAAAGTCCCTGGTGGTCCAGTGGACACCTCCATTGCTGATCAAGGGAATTAGTAATGTTAAATTACCTGATGTTCCAGTGGTCCCCTCCCACCACCCACTGGGGACCCCTGCCACCCAGCACCGCATCATCGGCAGGCAGCAGCAGCCTGCCCGCATGCCACCAGGCCACCCACTGAAATTTGGCATACAGTATGGTCTGTATGCCTTTTGAGATCCACTGAATGGACCAATGGGTGTACAGACCATTCTGTACTACAGGCCAGATATGTGAATGAATGTGTTCATTCTCATATTGGTGTGGACCAATGGGTGTGCAGACCATACTGTACACTGTCATTTGGCAGATGGCTAGGTGGCATGTGGGCAGGTGCTGCTGCCCACTGATGACAGGGGTTGCTGGGTGGTGGAGATCCTCAGTGAGTGGGTGGAGGGGACCACTGGACCACCAGGTAATTTAATATTACTTATGCCCATGTTTGGGTGATGGGGAGTCTCCACTGGACCACCAGGTACTTTAATATTACTTATCCCCACATTCAGGCAAGGGGGTTCCACTGACCATCAGAGAGGCCTTTATTACAGTTGCCTGTGATCAGGTGATGGGGCAGGGATCACAATGCCCCAGGGCAAGGAGCCTGTGGTCAGTGTTCTGGGTGGGCAGGTGGCCACCACGACTGGCTGCTGCCATGTTGCTTCCTGCAATATGACAGCTTGCCTGTGGGTGGCTAGGACTTGTTCCTGTTTTCTCATGCACATCTTTGTGTCCCCTGAGTGGTGCAAGGTGGAGTTGTGCCAGCATATGTGCCGCATGTCCTGGGCTGAATATCAGGATGTGCAGCATGTGCACAGGCATGCCCCTGTGCATGCGCCGCATTCATTACGATGTGCCCGTGCATCGGGGTTGCTGATGCACTTGCCCCTTTGAATATCGTGCTGGGGCACATTGGTGTGTGATATACATCCTCCCTGTTGCACCACATGTGCAACCCTTTTGAATATCCAGGCCATTGAATTTAAATAATGTTCAGTACATTTCAAAACACTGTATCTGAAATTAAGGCTATATAGCCTATATTAACTATATATATATATATATATATATATATATATATATATATATATATATATATATATATATATATATATATATATATATATATATATATATATATATATATATATATATATATATATATATATATATATATTATGATTTCATTTCTTTCTTTCTGCCTTCAAGTGTAATGGAGCCTTTTCTGCCTATACCACTATGGGACAGCTGACTTTAAACTGAAAAGGAAAAGAAGGAAAAGAAGTACTGCTGCATTAAAACTGAAAGGGGAGCAAAATCCTAATCTGCCTATAAAAAGAAATTACCAAAGAGAACTATACACACCTAAGACTCAACAGCAAAAAAAAAACTCATATCCGATGCCTGTTCAGAAGACTTGTGAGAGTGGTGGAGTAAGGAACCATTGAACAGAATGCTTATAGCCTCATTGCTTTTATTTTGACTTACTCATTAGAAACATATGTGTACTAGCTGCTGAATTAGTTAAAGTATTAAATAGTGCTTTGTTATCAAATTTAGGGCTGGCAGTATAGCCTAGAGGTTAGAGGAACGAGGTGTTAATGATCTTGATACATACAACAGACCAGACCTGAGTTTGATTCTCACAACCTCCACTTTCATACTGTTGACTCTGAGCAAGACACTTAACTGCCCAGTGCTGCCAGGTCACCCCTGAAAACAGGCACTTGTGCCTAGTGGGCCTACCCAGTTACCAACAACTAAAAAAATAATTGTGCTTTGCCCTTATTTAGTAATTTATCTGGTATTTATTACAACTAATCACAAATTGTAGTTTACAAACATTATAGAAAGATGGTTAACACCAGGCAACAAAGGTTATTAGACCTGGATCTATCACCACTAGTATCTTTGATCCCTAGAGTTAAGAAATGAAAACAAGAGCGATCTAAAATTACTAAACATTTTCCCATATTATTGAATCTACTACAAATAGGACCTCAACGCCTAGAAATAGAGCCAGTAATTCTCATGTGGCTCTGTCTGAGATTACATCTTATACCAGAGCTAGAGAAGCAACTCACAGCTCTAAAAGTAAAATATCTTACATAAGTTTAGATATGAATATGGAAACTTCATATGGAAACTATTTTACAGAATAAAACATTACCTAACCAGAGATTCTAAACAAAGATTAATCCTGGCATTATTCCTATCCCTCATTGATTATGCTGATTTCCTATATAGTCACTGTTCCCTTTCCCACTTAAACAAACTGGATACCTTGTACCATAGAGCTCTTAGATTCATTACGGACCTTCCTTTCAGCACCCACCACTGCTCTCTCTATACTGCAGTCGGCTGGACATCCCTACATCATAGAAGAAACAAAAATGCTGCTCTGTGGATCTACAAAGCTCTAACAAACAAATTACCATCCTACATTTCAGATTGTTTTACCCAGGTCATATCCAGACCATATCCCCTAAGGAATAATAAACTCATCATGCTGAAGATACCTATTACCTGTACCCAGCATGGGAGGGCTGCAATCAGCTACTCTCTAGCACTTATTTGGAACTCTCTTCAAAAGATCCTGAAGTTGAATACCCTCATTCCAATAGCATCTTTCAAAAGCTATACACTAGTCTCTTTCCAGAGCCATGCAACTGTTTCCACAAGGCCTAGTCCTATCACAACCCCTTTCTCACACCCCTTTTTTGCACTTCCACCCAATTTGTTTTGTAGCTTTCCACCCTTAACTCATACTTGACCTATTCCCAAAATCCCATCACTCGCTTAATCTTTCATTACTGTCTTATTTTGTTCCTTTTTTTATTATAACCCAGTTTCTTTGGCTCATTGCTTTGTATATATGTGAATATTCTTGTATCTGTTCATTTACAATGTCTTTGTTTTTTGTATTCAATCTGTATCTTGTATTTGTCTAAAATTTGTACCTTTATATTGTTATGACCAATCAGGTCCATCTTGTAAATGAGCTATGCTCAATGATGCTCGCCTGAATAAATAAAGATTTTGATTGATTGATTGATTGATTGATTGAGAGGCTCCTCGCATTACTATATAAACAATAGCATTACATCACAGGATCTAGAGGTCACCCCTAATATATGGAATAATAATGAGAACATCCATAGGAAAAGTCTGTTCTAGATGAAATCTCACAGAACTTAAAATATTATACTTGGCCTCAAACAATGTCAGAGTCAGATAAAGTGCATACAATATTGCAGGAACTGTCAGCAACAATTACAAATTAGTGGCAGTGCTCAGCCAATCACAGGTAAATAGGAATATCACTCAAGCTGTCTCAGTGAGGCTTAATTCAATTACTGGCAAATCAGCACTCTGCTAATATGTTACTAATGGAGCAGTTTTAACAATAAGAATATCATTGAATCTCTTAAAGCAGATGCTACCATAAGCAGAGTAAAATTAAATGAGGTCTCACAAGGTTACCATCACGTGAAGTAATTAGTGATTCTATTGTGATCGACACAGAAGCAGGAGAGGCATGGAAGCTGATTAGACCAGATTTCAGTTCTTTAAAAATTCATGAGAGTCCCATGAAAGATTAAAAATCACAGGAAGAAAAAAAAAGAAAACCAATGGCAAAAAAAAAAAAAAAAAAGAAAACTAAACATAATTCTAAGAATACAAAAACTATGTTTTGCAATGAAGTACCTCAATTATAGATTTAAATAAGACAGTTCAGATACTACAAGTGTATATATGACTAATCCCAGCCATAATAACTGATGCTGAAGATTCAAATAGGAGCTTTAATGAGAAACTAATCCTACATCCATTAGGCTCCTATCTGAATAATCTAGAATATGAGATTGCACAATTAAACCAACAACTTTGATGTCTGTAAGTCATACAAATCTAGGGCATGTAATGCCATGGAAAATCAAGAGGCAACAACAACAACAAAAGTAAAGATGCCAACAAAAGGAAATGTCAAAAATGATGTGTCCACAGATGTAAAGTAGCTACAGTTACTCAGCCTATTGATACATTTCTTAACCAAGAAGATATTACTGAAAATGGTACTTTATACCCTCTAATCATGTTTGTGGGACCCTCTGAATGGCTTAGACTATTAATGGGAGACAGATAATTCAAGTAGCTGAGAAAATGAAACTTGAACTTGACATATATATTTGTGTAGAGGATATTATTGACATTAGAAATACTCCAATTGAATCTGTTACATTGACTGATGTCTTTTTCCTGCCAACAAGAACTGTAAATTGTGTATGGCTAAATGGTCTAGCAATTCAAAACAGAGGAATCATGGTTGCATTTTCAAATAGACATATTTTAATATAAAAGAATGCAGGTCGAAGGGGACTACTGAAGAGTTGGTTAGCCTAAGTTTATTTGACATGGGGCAGTCTACAAAAGAAAATGATTATAAACTAACGGGGCTATTTGCAATCAATTAAGAAATTTTCTCCAGATACATTTGGGAAGGGAAGGTGTCATTTCTGCTAAAAGAATGGGCTCTGACAGCCAGATAAATATATTAGTAACAAACAGGAAAACAGCTGATATGATTTTACAAAAAAGCAGATATTCTTGATTTTATGGAGCTGAACTTGATTAATTCTAAAATTTTAAGAAATCAACACAGTCTTCAGAAGACTACTGTGCAGTAGATGCAAGGGCCCATATCACTACTCAATAGATTTCAAGCCCTGGCTGTATATAACTTGACTTCCAATTTCCTCAAATGCTGAGTCTGTTTTGAATATTTTGCAGTCTAATGGACACACAAATGTAAGTAATCAGTATGGAGGCATCTCATTGTTATCCTGTAATGCTGCGGGCTTGATGAATAAATCTGCTGATAGAGACTGGATGAACCTTATTGAGAAATTTGACATATTATTTATTTGGTTTTGTTTTACGGAAAGTACACTAGACAACAATGTTGCCTATATTCAGGCACGCACCGGGAGAGTACAGACAGAGAGACCAGAGTCAACATTAAAGAGTATTTCATGACGCAGCATGAGGTGAGAACAAACATTTGAACAGTATACAGCCAGGTACAGTCATTATCAGTAATGACAAAGAGAAACAGATAACATTACATTAATTATTTTCATCTGATGATACATCAATGACTAAATTGAAATGACAAACAGCAAACAAAACTTAAATGAAGTAGCATTATAACAATAGGATTTCTGCTGGATGTGGGAAACTTTCAGATTTTTGAGACCAGTTGGAAATCAGTAAGTGCCATAGGGAGGAGAAAATGCTAGGAGAGAAGCTAAAGTTACAGCACAAGAGCAGCAGCAGTCAGATTCTAATAGGCGTGCCTGAAGACTCAGTTTAAAGGCCTTGTGGGATTTGGAGAGTTTGATGAGGGAGGGAATGGAGTTCCAGAAGCGGGGAAGATATGGCAAAAGGATTGTTCTCCTTTGTGTGAGATATCTGGGAATTTCAAGTTGGGTTTGAGCAGATACCCTGAGGAGGTATGCTTGGGAGGCTGAGTTAATAGTTCGGAAGGTATTTAGGGACCCCGTTTCTGACTATATTATCAATTGTACAGCCTGCAGAATAGTGTCTGAGCGGGTCTGGGGAGAGCCAATTTAGTTTTGAGTAGAGCAGGCAATGATGGGTAAGTCTGTGAGCGGAGAGAGCAAATCTGCATATACTGTTATAGCAGGTGCTCCATTTCTGGAGTGCTCCTTTGCTAGCTTTAAGGTAAACCTGAGAGCAGTATGTTAGAGCAGGGAGGAGAAATCCTTGTGCAATAGCAAGCCGGAAACATCATTGAGGGAGGACCTAATTTTAAAGGCAAGACCAAGTTTTGAGTAAACTGTCTTACATGTAGCCACAATGTGGAGGTTAAAGTGAAGAGATGGGTCGAGTGACTCCTAGATACCTGAAGAAGGTAACAAATTCAAGAGGGAGTTATCTAGAGAATGTATCAATAAGTCTGAGTAAGAGATCTGATTCTTGATGGGGCCAAAAAGCATAGTTACAGTTTTCTTAGCATTCATTAGAGCCTGTTCTGTAGTAAACCACTCCTGCAAGCAATTGAAGTCTGCTTGAAGATGTGCTCTTACTGATAAGGGATCTTTACCACTGGAGAGAAGCACCATGTCATCTGCATAAAGGATTAATGAGGAGGAGCAGGGAAGGGAGGGCAAGTTGTTAATGAAAAGGGAGAAAGTAGTGGCCAAGAATAGATCCTTGGGGACTCCAACAGAGGTAGGGGAAAGATTTGAGACAGCTGGATTCAATTTGGACAAATTGCAACCTCCCTGAGAGGTAGCTATCGAACCAGGAGATGGACGACAGGTCAAAGCCAAGGCGAGACAGTTTAGAAAGTAGCAGAGAGTGATTCACAAGGTCAAATGCCTTTGTGAGATCGATAAATATGGCCCCAGTGAGCAGGCTCTTATCCATTGCTGTAAGGACTGCATTTGTCAGCTGAAGTAGAGCAGTTGTAATGCTGTGTCCTGTTCGGAATCCATGCTGGGTAGGGATATAAGGTTGTTAAGGTGCAGGTAATTTGTGACCCGAGCAGCGATGGTCTCTTGAGAAGTTTATTTAGGGTAGAGAGAATGGCAATTGGTCTATAGTTTGACATATTTTTGGTTTTCCACAATGTAGGTACAGTTTGGGTTATTATGGAAAGATTAAAGATTCTTGCAAAAGGAACAACAAGAGCTGGGGCTGCCTGCTTCAAGAAGCTTGGCAGTAGCCCATCCGGGCCAGCAGATCCATAGGTGGATACTGATTTGAGGAGATGCAGCACTTCAGTGGAGGAGACTAATGTGAGACGAAAAGGGGTTTCATGAGAAGTTGCACCTCAGGAGGAGGTGAAAGAGGTTGGTTGAATTCTCAGTGTATTCAGAGATCCGAGAATTGTGCATTAAGAGCATTAGCAATAGTAGGTAACTTGTTACAGCAGTTTGCGCCATTCAGTGTCATGTCGGTAATGGCCTGCCTTGGGCCTTTGCCCAATGAAATTTTTGATGTGGTTCCAAAATCCCTGGTATCACCCGCTGAAGATTGGAGAAGCTTAAGGCAGTAGCTCCTTTAGCCTTCCAACATCTTTTTGCCATTTCTAGTTGTTTATAGTTAACCCAGTCTTCTGATTGTTGGGACTTCTTTGCCAAGGTCCAGGACTTGTCTCTTTTATCATGGCTTGAAGGAGGTCTTTTTAAGCCATTTATTGGGGAGCCCCTAAGACGCTTTTTTTTCAGAGGGATGTGCAGATCCTGAAGGGCCAGAAGCTGAGACATCTGGTATTCAAGTGCTGTGTTTACATCATCAGTGTGATAGATGGAGACCAGTCTATATTATTAATATCCTTGAGAAGTGCAGTTCAGTTTAGTTTGGTAAAATCCTGAAATTGAATGATTCTTGGGGGGTTAAGGCAGTGGCCATTCCAGATACAGAACGTAGGCAGGTGATCACTAATAGAATCTGAAAAGGTCCCTGCAGCAATTATTTTATTTGCTCTATTTGTAGCCATCCAGTCCAGGAGAGATTGGTGCTCTGAGTTGGAAGAGATGCGTAGGGCTAGAGATAAGTTGAGCGAGGTTAAGTCTGGGTGAGAGCTTCAGTATATGTACCGGTGTGACTCCCCTGATAGTCTAGGTTGAAGTCTCCCATTAGTATGACTTCAGATCTACCATTTAGAGTGGCCAGATAATCCAAGAGCCCATTTAAGCCAGGAGAGCCCCTTTGGAGAATTGTAGGCACAGATCAGATTTAGCCTTTATCACCACCTAGTTGTAGAACTGTATGCAGAGCTTCACAGTGATTTGTTATCCAAGACTGGAGTACAGAGACATTGAGATGCTCTTTATAATAAAGGGCAACTCCTCCACCCTTTTGTTTGGTGGGCGATCAAATCTGGACAAGCTGTAACCAGGTATTTTGTACATGGAATCAGGCATCTCTGGCCTGAGCCATGTTTCAGTTAGTCCAAGTATGTCCGGACAGTACAGGGCTATCCAGGCTTCAAGTTCAGGAAATTTTGCTGGTAAACTTCTGATATTCATGTGGGCAATTTTCATGCCCTTAGTGGAAAACCAAGAGGAGTCATCCGTGGACCTGGCATTCAATGGGGCCAGGGTTAGATTCTATGTCTCCTGACAAGCATAAGCGTAGAAGCATCATCCAAACTTCTTTGTAGAATCTGTAATTATGCTTGAGGTATTTGGGCATGCTAGGGGGTGATAGGGAAGGAAATGCCCCAATTTGGAAGGATGAGTTATATGGAGGTACAGGTTAGGAGAAGGGAGCAAGGTTCTAGTTGGTATAAGGTTGGAGAATACAAAGGAGAATTCTTCATGGCAGTGGGTCCCAGGGTATCCAGCTGGTGTGTTACATGAGAGATAGGAGAAGATGATTATGGTGGGTAGTAATCCTGATACCACCAGAAGTGACCTTGGGCATGCAAGAGAGAACATTATGTATGCCTTGTATGAAACCTCTGTAAATCAGAAGTAGATTGTCCCTTATAAGAGAAGAATATAAGTGACAGAAATGGTGACTTAAGGGCAGGGTGACACCTATAGTGAAGGCAGTTTGAGTGGAGACCCTTAGTGGCCAGAAGTTGACAGTCAATTATACAAGTTATTCACAAAAGGCAGGTATTCTAATAGAGTGCAGTTTATGAGGAGTGGACAGGAGCAGGGGAATTTGAAAAGGTGAGGGAGAAGATAAAACTGGGATACCCTCAATCTGAGTTCTTTTCATACAAAATAAGTGTAGAACAGAGGCAAACATAGAGAATAGGCAAGAGTGAGTGGAGGAAAAAAAGGACTGCCTCGCTGGTTTGAATTAGGACTGATGCAGCAGGGGAGGGAAGGACTGCCCTCCAAGTGAGTTTATGATATGCTGGAACAAAAGTGAGGGATTACCAGCGTATTTAATTAATCATAGAGAGGGTGGGGGTGGGCGAAAATTTCAAGCCTGCAAGCAGCTGCTGTGTTAGAGGATATGCTAAAATTAATTAAAACAGCAGCTGCAGTGTACCAGAATCAGCAAAGTTAATTAAATCAAGGTAGGCAGGCTAGAGTGTATCATAGGCACAGTCTTAGGCACAGTCTTGTGAGTCAAAATACATTAATTTCCTTGGGATTAAAGTGGCTGCAGCAGCAAGTACTACAGCTGCAAGAGCTGAGCAGAAAAAAGGAGCCAAGGTTTAAAACCGAGCAAAGTCTTGAGATCGCATACCTTCCTGCTGCTAGCCTTGTAGCTTAGGGGAACCGAGGGAGCTGGGGAGGGCTTTTCAACAACCGTAACCCTCTCGACCATGGGGAAAACAGAAACATACAAGGCTTAAATGCATTGAAAATCAGGGCTGGGTCAGACAGTGAATATGCACAAAGGAGTTAATCAGGGGACAGGGAGGGGATTAAAGCTTAGCAGCAAGTGAGAAGCAAACAGAACAAATCAGTAGGAATGAAATAGAAATTGTAAAAGGCACACTTTCAGCTCAGTTTTATACTTGGGTAACTGGAAAAACAGCGAAAATTTCAATTTAAATTTCAATTCAAATTAATTAAACAGCAGCTGCAGTGTACCACCAGCCACCGTCCCCAGTAGTACACTAGCTAATAGTGCAAACAACAATGTCATAACTAGAACTCTACTCATAATATGCACACACCAGCCACTGTCCCCAGTAGTACACTAACTTATAGTGCAAACAAACATGTAATAACTAGAACTCTACTAATAATATATTTCAAGCCTGTAAGCAGCTGCTGTGTTAGAGAATATGCTAAAATTAATTAAAACAGCAGCTGCAGTGTACCAGAATCAGCAAAGTTAATTAAATCAAGGTAGGCAGGCTAGAGTGTATCGTAGGGCACAGTCTTAGGCACAGTCTTGTGAGTCAAAATACATTAATTTCCTTGGGATTAAAGTAGCAGCAGCAGCGAGTACTACAGCGCCAAGGAGCTGAGCAGAAAAAGGTGCAAAGGTTTAAACCGAAGCAGTCTTGAGATCGCGCATCTTCCCTGCTGCTAGCCTTGTAGCTTCGAGGAAACTGAGGGGAGCTGGGGAGGCTTTTCAACAACCATAGCCCTCTTTTGACCCTTCCTGCTGCTAGCCTTGTAGCTTCGGGAACCGAGGG
This sequence comes from Neoceratodus forsteri, assembly GCA_016271365.2. Lineage (NCBI taxonomy): Eukaryota > Metazoa > Chordata > Ceratodontiformes > Ceratodontidae > Neoceratodus > Neoceratodus forsteri. The sequence goes on from CM057451.1 coordinate 427,506,593, forward strand.
AGCTGGGGAGGCTTTTCAACAAACGTAGCCCTCTCGACTCCTTCCTGCTGCTAGCCTTGTAGCTTCTGGGAACTGAGGAGAGCTGGAGAGGGCTTTTCAACAACCGTAGTCCTCTGACCCTTCCTGCTGCCAGCCTTGTAGCTTCAGGGAACTGAGGGAGCAGGGGAGGGCTTTCAACAACTCTAGCCCTCTCGACCCTTCCTGCTGCTAGCCTTGTAGCTTCGGGGAACCGAGGGGAGCTGGGGAGGGCTTTTCCACAACGCAGCCCTCTCGACCCTTCCTGCTGCTAGCCTTGTAGCTTCGGGAACCGAGGAGAGCTGGGGAGGGCTTTTCAACAACCGTAGCCCTCTCGACCCTTTCTGCTGCTAGCCTTGTAGGTTCAGGGAACCGAGGGGAGCAGGAGGGCTTTTCAACAACTGTAGCCCTCTCGACCCTTCCTGCTGCTAGCCTGTAGCGCGGGAACCAAGGGAGCTGGGGAGGGCTTTTCAGCAACCATAGCCCTCTCAACCCTTCCTGCTGCTAGCCTTGTAGCTTCCGGGGAACCAAGGGAGTTGGGGAGGGCTTTTCAACAACTGTAACCCTCTCAACCCTTCCTGCTGCTAGCCTTGTAGCTTCGGGGAACTGAGGGAGTTGGGGAGGTTTTCAACAACCGTGAACCCTTCAACCCTTCCTGCTGCTAGCCTTGTAGCTTCAGGGAACTGAGGGGAGCTGGGAGGGCTGTTCAACAACTGTAGCCCTCTCGACCCTTCCTGCTGCTAGCCTTGTAGCTCGGGGAACCGAGGGGAGCTAGGGAGGGCTTTCAACAAACTATAGCCCTTTGACCCTTCCTGCTGCTAGCCTTGTAGCTTGGGGAACCAAGGGAGCTGGGAGGGCTTTTCAACAACTGTAGCTCCTCTCGACCCTTCCTGCTGCTAGCCTTGTAGCTTCAGGGAACTGAGGGTAGCTGGGGAGGGCTTTTCAACAACTGTAGCCCTCTCGCCACCCTTCCTGCTGCTAGCCTTGTAGCTCGGGGACTGAGGGGAGCTGGGGAGGGCTTTTCAACAACCATAGCCCCTCTTGACCCTTCCTGCTGCTAGCCTTGTAGCTTCCAGGAAAACATGGCACAAAACTGATGAATGTGTTAGCATGAATGGATTTGAAACATTTTACTCACTTGGACTTAAAATACAGAAATTAGGAAGATCCTTGAGTGGGCTAGCTATTTTTATTAAGATAGGCAGTTTTAAACAGGTGGAATGTATTCAAAAGAACTCCACATTTTTATTAATCTTATTAGAAATGGAACTGAAAGTTTTCTACCGATAAATAGTTACATCCCACTAGACAAGTTTGATTTTATTAAACAGAAACATGGGTGTCTTTTAGTAACCTGATAACAGAGACACTATACAATGATTTAGATAACAAAATTGTAAACAATATGAGATTTTAATGCCAGAATTGATCAATTTGACAGCTTAACTAATAACTTGTTATTTGCTCTTACAAGTAAGTTACCTTGTATGTCAAATAAAGTTACCAAAGATACAAAAATAAATAATTCTGGGTCTTAATTAATTAGCATTTTAAGGAATGCAATCTATATCTGTCTAATGGAAGGTCAGAGGGTGACAAAAGTGGAGAATACTCCTATATCTCTGCAAGAGGTTCCCTTTAGTAGATTTTGCACTCTGGTTGGGTCCTCTCAATTTTTGGAAAACCTGTCCCTACCAGTCTGCTCAGAAAGTGATCATTTTCTGTTGCTCATACAAAGTACAAGAATGAACATTAATATTCAGAAATCCCACCCTGAACAGTGTCTGTTTACAGAGATTAAGTCTACAAGAACAATCATCTAGAAACATGATTCAGAACTGCTTATATCTGATATCTTAATTGGTTCTTTCCTGCAAATGGATATAAGTCTGTTGGAATGTTATAATTTAAGCTTTCTGATGGAAAATCTGAATGCTCTCTTTGAACAAATGAAAAGTAAACTAGAACAACTAACTAGTACAAATAAGATGAGACAGAAATATTCTGGCTGGTTTGAAGGGGTTTTAAAAATTTAAAACAAGTATTAGAAGATTATATAAACAATATAAACATGAATTGTTATTAAAATAAATCAATCCACAAAGGAAAGAATATAAAAATACTTAAAAGAAAAGAAAACCACATACTACATCAAACAATGGGAAGAGATGCAGAAAGGAATAAATACCAGAGACAGTAAGTGCTTTTGACTCTTGGTTGCAAATGTGACAAATAATTATAAAGAGACAATAGACTTATATTTTGGAGGACAAATGGATAAAATATTTTCTCAAATTTTTATGATCTCTTTGTTGACTCACTATTCCCTTTAGGTATTAACATAGAGTTGATGCTTCCTTCAGGTTGCATATGTTGAGGTATACATGGCAATAAACATTTTAAACTACACAATGCACCAGGACCAGATAATATCCCTGCTGAAGTATACCATTGCCAGACCAGACTGGTGGAAAACTCTTACGGTTTTGTATAACAAATGCCTGGGGAGAATCAATTCCCTTCTTCCTGGCAAGGAACAAATATTATCCCCATCCAAAAAAAGACAAAATGGCAAACTCTGCCATGTATTGTCCAATTAGCTTATTGGATATTAATTTAACAATTTTTACAAAGTAATCCTGGAAAGGCAAAATTCCCAGATAAACATTGTGGGAGGGATTTCCCTTTCAGAAAGGCTTTAGAGCTGAATACTCTACACTGGACAATATTTGTATTTACAACACTTGACTGAGAAATTTGTTACACTTAGAAAATAAAAGCTCTATACAGTGTTTATAGACTTGTCAATGGCCTTTGATTCCATTTCTAGGAAAAGTATTTTAGAACCAACTGTCAAAGAAATACATTGATGGATCCTTACTATACACTATATATAATTTATATAATGCAACCTCGACAAAGTGAGAATGGAGTCAATGAACAATTGTCTTCTCCATTTTGTATTAATAGAGGGATAATACAAAGCTGTGTCTTTGCCCTGTGCCACTTGCACTGTATATTGACATATGCTGAGGGAACTAGATTTAGTTATTTCAGATTCACCTAAGAAAAATTAGCAGATATGTGCAGTCCCATGATATGCAGATGACTTGATTCTATTCTCTTTATCAAAAGAATGCCTCCAAAGAAATTAGATTTCTTAAATGAAAAATCAATAGAATTACAGTTAAAAATCAACCTGTCCAAAACTAAGATCGTTATTTTGGTCAAAAGATCTAAAGGAACATGGACCATATGATCCCAAAAAATGGAAGTGGTGCAAACCTGCATATACTTAGGAGGACTCTCAATGCAAATTGTTTGCGAGATACATTTTGCTTAAACTTTGGAAACTTTGGAAAAAACTATACTGGGTCTGGCTAAATTCAATTATAATTACAGGGGTCCAGTATTAGGCCACTAGTACGGTGACTGAATCTAAATTCCAGGCTCAATTACTGTACTGATTGGAAATGTGAGATATAAGGCATAGGGATAAATTATCTGTAGTATACCATAATTACGGTGACAATTTTACCATGACCGACATTACCTTAACAACAGCGCCAGATCACTGTAGTATCGATGTGGGACCCTGGCACTGTTTTATGGGGTCTTGCACCACTCCTGAATCAACTCTGGCTCAGAGTTGATTACTTAAGATTATGGGTGTGTGTGGGGGCAGAGCCCTCTGCATGGGTGATTGAGGGGCAAAGCCCTGAAGAAAAACACGTCTGAAGTGACTGTCTTTTACCATCTGCAAATGGGGTTGACATAAAGGTGTCGCTGTAATGTCAGATGACAACAAAATTGTTAACCGACTGTCCTGGATCCATTATCTGTCCCACTATACAAAGTGTTAAAGAAAGCTTTGGGACTAAGTCCCTCTCATCCAGCATCGTATATTAGAGCTGAGCTGGGTACAGTTAAAATAAATGTTCTGATTGAGATCAGCAAAACTAAATTTCTGGCTGCAATTTACTAGATTATCTCATTCCAGAATATCCTTTCAAAGTTTAGTAGAAAAGATGAAGTGGTTCAATTTAGGATACATTCAAAATTGTTGGTATCCAACAATATTGTCTCTACTGAAAATATACAAATTATATACCCTTAAGAAATATGTGGACAAAGGAGTTTTGATCAGCTTGAAATATAAAAATAAATCTCTAAGAAAATAACTAACTTTTAGTGTAATTAATATTTAACTTACATAATACAGCGTACTAAAAATGGTTTGTTAACAATAATTATCATTTGGATTCAAACCATACTGAGATGTTTTGGTTGATCCTGACCAACTGAGGATATTTGCAATGTACAGATTTGGAAAATTTGACAGTAATGTCTTGAAGACCTGTTGTAATAAGACACTGAATGATACAAACAATTGTACATGCTGTGAAGGTGGCACTGAGGACCTCAGTCATGTGATGTGGCACTGTGTCTGGTACATTATAGAAAGAACTTATTGGTTAAGCCCCTTTAAAATTCAACATATAGTACTGGATTTCTTAATTTAGATGTCATTTTATTTCACACAGTAGACACGTCGACTATAGAAAGACTTGTCAAATATTTTTCTGCAATAAACAAAGTAAAAGAAGATTGCAAAATGTTTGATAGAATCCTGATGACATAATAACAAGAATATGTGTCAGTCTTATTACTTAAGAAATCTAAAGTTTTTATCAATGATCTATGAAACACTGATTTATGTTTTATAGTGTGGTAAGTTTCTAGGAATGTATTGCACATATACAGTATCACCTGAAATGTAATTTATTATTGTACTGTATCTATGTATTTATGTTCTGCTTTTACTTGTTGATGACTTTATAGTCAAACAATAAACTAAATTGATTGATTGTCAAGCACAGCTGCAGAGGTTTGTCCAGGTGGATTATTGGCAAGATAATCCACTATCTGTTCCTTTACAAATACCTGAAAATCTTTTTAAGCAGAGGAGGATCCAATCTCCAATCCATGTGAGTGCTAAAGCTCATCCCTGTCAAAGAGAGGCCTTGAAGTATGATCCATGATACTGTCTAACACACTATTAAAATCTTAACATAATATCCAGGGTCCTTCCATTATAGACATTTCCACTGAGAGTCTGTTGAAGAAATCAAGTGAGCCAGAGTTCGGACCATTGATGGATCCATTCACTATTTTTGCCCCAAATTCAATTGAATTTTCCTCAATACATAGCGTCCCTGGCTTGTCCAGGCAAGCCTGAACAATGATTCCTGGAACAAGGTCTAAGCCATATGGCCATTCACCTCTCCTTTAAAGTATGAGCCATACCATTCTCCATCCCAAGTTTTAGCCATGTGACCACCCTCCCTGGTTGTCATGTGTGTCACCTGCAGACATAGGATATCTGTATAGAGACCTTTAACCCTCCCTAAGAACTTTTTCCTTTTAGTACGTACTTTTAAGCCATTGACAATCCATGAACATACCTTTAGATTCTCATCTATTTTCCCTTCTATATAGTATATCATTGTGTACCTCTTCATCATGAATTAGCAAGTAGAGGCTATGTTTTGGTCAAGTTTTGTAACAGATATTAATAAACAATAACTAGAACAGTATCAATATGATCTTAACATTGAAAAACCTTTACAGCTCACACGTCTCTGACTACTTGGCAAGGTAATCCATAACAAACTTGAGTAAAACATGAAGCAAGTCCCCAAAAGAATAAGCATCCCCCACCACCCTAACCTGCAAACAACCTTTTTCCATACAGTGGGAATTTCCACCCATGGTAAGATTAAGATCTGTAAGAACAACATGCATGCAAGATGACATGCTTTGTCTCCCACTTCCATGCATAAAATACATGCATCTTCTCCTGCAGTTGATTGGTGGTTAGCTATCTGGTATGCTAAGCACCTAAAACTCTTGTAAGTTATACTAAAACTATAATAATTGGTAATGGCTTACTGTTTAGTAGCCATGTACCCCCTTGAGAAAAGAGGACCATGGATTGAGCACAGCTCCAACTATATTATAATACAGCAACTAAGGGACTGTGATAGCAAAATGTTATGTCTGCATCTTATAATTCTTATGGACTATCTTAGTGCATCAGTTTATAGAAGCAGCTATATGGTCTATTATTCTATTGTTTTGTTTAACGTACAATGCAATTTAGGGCAAACTCATCCCAATCTGAGAGGATATTTAACCATAGTTTAGAAGCTCAATTGTTTAAACCCTTTAGTGGGCATTAGAGTGATTACCCTCTTGATGGAAAATCGGAGATAATGTGGGTAAGACAAAGTCGTCAAGGCAACAATCTACTAAGGAGATCGTTCACCACAGGGAGTTGGTAATCCCCAGGTCTGACTGTGTCCTCTCAGGAAACATCCCATAAATCATACCTACATTCTATACCCTCTCTGGTTCTGTACTGGATGATGTTCCCACATTTAAGTACCTCAGGCTATGGCTAGACAAGAATCTAGACTTTGGGGTACATGTAGATGCCATCTGCAAAAAAAATACTCCAAACTCGATGCTCTGTACAGGTACCACAGCTGCCTGCCATTTGCAAGCCAGGAGAGAAATCATTCAAAGATGATTCTCCCAGTCTTCAACTTCAGGGATATAATCTACAACTCTGCCCCTAAGTCCAGCCTACCCAGACTGGATACTCTCTTCAATTCTTTTCTGCCACTACTTGCTTCATTGCCTTCCACCTTACTCACCACTGTGATGTTTATACCTCAATCATCTTCCCTCCTCAATGCCAGATGCCTGACACACAGCACTAACTTAGTTTGGAAATACTGTCTGGGTTCTCTGCCACCCTGCTTGTCCTCCCTCTTATCGATCCCTCCTCCCTCCTGCTATATACCCTCCATACCTCCACACATAGAACGTTTGATCTCCCCCACAGTGCACATCATCTGATCACTCTGCCTTCTAGTACAAATTCCATAATATCTGGAACTCCTCCCACTAGAAATTCACTCTGCACAGTCCCACCATTCCCTGTCACTCCCTCCTCCATAAGCACACTGTTCACTGTTGCAACTGCACTAATAAACCCTCCCTTTTACTTCCAATCTTCCTTCCTTCACATCCTTACTCTTTCCCCCTGTGGTACTCCTCCTTTTCTCAAGTATCCCGAACTCCTCCCAATGTCTCCTCCCATTTAAATCCTCTTTACCAACCCTCCTACTCTTATTCCCCTCTAATGCTTTCCTGCCAATTTCCCAGTTACCTTGGCAGTGGCCTCCTCCCCTCCTCCCTCCACCTCGCTTCTCACCTGCCCCCATTATTCCCAATCCACTCTTCTCTCTCAACACTACTTTTGCCAATGTTCTTGTCCCTTGCAGGGTTCTCAACATCCTGAAGGGGAAGGTCTTTACAACCCGCTTCTCACACCTCCCCTGTCCTCCACCATCCCTCCCAACCACTACCCTTGTTGGTATTGCCATTTTTAATATGTTAAATATAGCACTTAGTAATCCCAGAATTCAGCCCTGCTCTCACATAGCACTTTTACTGCGTATTCCAACTATCTGGTTTATACCTTACCAAGTTATCTGATTGCACTCATGTGTCCATAGTACAGTTGCTCTGTATGATGTATTTGTACATTGTTGTTTTCTTCTCTAGGTCACATCCTATATTTTGACCTCAAGTTTTGTTAATTTTAATGCTTTTATTCTGCATCTGATACTGTCTGACTCAGTCCAATAGTTGTCATGGATTGAAATGTATTGTAGCTTAGATATGTTTTCTTGCTCTTCCCACTTATGTAACCCCCACCGGATGCTACTGGAAACAAGCTGTTATCAGTTCATGTCTTCTTTACTGGTGAAACCGTTTCAAATAATTAGATAAAAATAAACACAGTCATGGCTGACAATCATAACAGTGACAATGTTACATTATAGAAAATAGACAACAACAATTAACTTCATTTATATGTTCACAGAGCTTTGTGTTTATAATGTTGCCATGCAGTGTGGGATAGATCTGTGTATCTTTCACTCCTCCCTATACCTGCAGCCCCAGTTGCAATTAGGAAGTGGGTGTGGTGGGATTTGAGAACTGGATCAATCTGGGTATTGTATAGATCAAGCAAAATGGACTGGCTACAACTCCATCCATGAAAAGTTTGACACAGATAATGCACAAAGCAGACGGTTCTGGCAGATAGGCTGGCATACAATAAATTAGTCACAGCATGTTAATAAATCCCAAATACAAATAAGAAAAGCAAATGCAAGCCACCCTGCCAGCATTATGTGCATTGCATCTATGGTCTGCAGTAGGAATGAAGATCAAGCCACCCAGGGTCAGACATCAAATAGTAAAGGTTCTGGTCTACTTGACACCAGCACTGGTCAAATGGTTCTATGTATTAGGTTCTCATGGCATCTGAGAGATTGCAGTAGGATTGCCATTGCTCAAAAGTGCTCCTCCATTCTGGAAATTAATGCATGTTCGTGCAGGCAAGGAGGAGCAATATGGGTGTGGCATAGCCTCCAATAATTGGCCATGGTAATGACAGTGTAAATTTCACCTGATTTACAGATCACAAGATGCCACCATTTCCATAATGGGGCCACCCGAAGACATCTATGTGTGCAGAGTTTCACCACCCTGTTCATAGCAGCCATATTGATTTGAAAAACAGCTATGGGACTACATGATGTCTACACTCCCCATGACCATATTAAGGGTTTCAAGGTGCCCAATCATGCAGCCACATCCATCCTAGTCAGCCCACAATACAATCCATGTAAAAGAAAAGTCGGTTTAACAACTGCTCATGACATGGTTAAAATGTCTTTGCAATTGTTCAGTAGAAATAATCAACATGCATTCTAGCTGAGCCTCAATTTGCCACCACATAATTAGAGGGCAGATCAGCTTCCAGCACAATGCCCACATACAACAAAGCAAGAAAACTATATTACTGTACCTTGCCCAGTCATTGTGCTGGTGCAGTGGGTCGGGGTTGGACGCTGCCTCCAGCTGTTACTCCCATTAACATACTGCTCAAGGCCTTGGGTTTTTAAAAAAAACGAGGAGGAGGGCAGCCAGGTTTAGTCATACGCAGCTTAACCAGGTCCAGGAGAGCAAAATCCCAGCTATGGTGGTGCAGATTCATTTTGACACCTGCAAACTTGTCTTTGGATTTAAAGGTCCTTTTCATGGTCCTGAAAAATTGAAATTCCCTCCCTCCACTCTGAAAAGTCCTTGTGCTCATGCAGCTCCAAGAACTGCCTCCTGTTCAGGAAATCTAGAAGCTGGATCAGATAGTGCCTGGTTTGTCCCCTGGTTTGGGCTTGGTGCTGGTGTGGTAGGCCCACTGGATCTTTATTTCAGTGCTACCGGTTCCAATCCCAGTTTTTCATTGATCCATTTTTGCACTGTCTTGCCACCTTCCTTCCTCCAAGCCTTCTGGTAATCCAGTTATTTGTTTATTTGATCACCTGGCTCCATTTTCCTGGTCTTCTGAGCTGGCAATTAGTTTTGCAACTGGATCATTTAGTGTTTTTATCTCTAGCCAAGTCTGCTACTGTGTCTTCCAGATCACTGATCCATCACGCTTCTATGTCAGTTCAGTGAAGTTATAATAGCAAATTACAATTACAACGAATGCATAATAGCAACTTCAAATACAGCAACCGCCAACATCAGTGAGGCACCGCACAATGAACTATTCAGACCTGTAGCTGGAAATTGAATGCTACACCGAGCAAGTAGTCTATGTGGAAACTATCAGTGGCAAAAATAACTATTCTGTCACTGCCACTAATGCTATTTCACAGAAGGGACCGCTCACCTGCTAGGATCCTAGTGTACTCCAATGGGATGATTAGCTCAGCCGCAATCCCTGGCATAACCAGACACACTCACTCTGACTGCCATATCCTTTGTATGGTCCTCCTCATCAGCTGCACATCGGGCAATGCTCCAGCAACAGCACTGGAGGCAAGGACCGTACTGTCCAGGACCACCTGGGCCATGATTTCTGTGCATGTTCTTGCTGTCTCCCTCATATCACACCCAGGAACCACCCTTTTTTATTACATGACTACACCTGTTCCCTAATTATCCACAGGTGCAATCACCTGTCTGTCTTTGTTACACAGGGGTGCACCTCCTGAACACTTGTACCTCTAATATTACGACACCACATCACACTTGGACACTGGGGTAAGCTCAATGCTGTAATGTTCATTCATTATTATTTACATTTTTTGTAATATGATAGTCACTGTAATGTACATTCGCCATAATTGGATTGCCCAAATGCATCCATTCAAATTGCTTCACTGTAATAACATCGCTCAGTTGACATGCTACCTCCATGGCTGGGCTTCATCAAGTTTAAAGCTATGTACTGCTAAAATTCTGCAAGTCCAGTAAAGAAAAACTGTATGTGAGCTACCTGGGCAGTAAGATTTTCAAAGCCAGCTCTGACTTCTTGCGGAAGGTTGATAATCAGGACAGGCAAAGCTGCTAATGTAGGATCTTGTGGGCCCACGATTCTGGGCATTTTCTGATGCTGTTAATTGAGATCTGGTGCAGCTCTCTACCAGAGTCATTTTGGGTTCCCCGACCTTTAAATTGATGTTCCAGACATAGGCAGGTGCTCCAGTTCCCAGGCAGTGCAGCAAGGGTGGCTACCCTTAAATGTAGAACAATGTCTGATATGTTGCACTCTGCAAACAAACACAGCCACAGCATTTTGCTTCAAATTAATGATAGTCCTTTTCTTCAGGACAGAGATACAAAGCAAGTAAACTCACTTAGCACTACAGAGCCCAGCACTTCACTTCTCCTGAGGCTTCTAAGGCTTCAAATTGAAGGGTAGATTGTTTTGTAGATTTTGTATTGCCATCTGGGCTATGTTGTTATCCATTGTCTTTTTTGTCCATAATCAGGAACCTTATAAATATCAAAAATTTTTCATTAAATGCAGGTGCTTGTGGGAGCCCAGCTAATGTGTATCCATCATGCTGTTCAGTCAGGCCACACTACCCAATCATTTGCATCTTATCTTATTTTACAAGGAGAATGATAACCATAAGTTAGCATCTATTGGATATCTCAGATTACATTTACAATGTGCGAACAGTGGATCTACAGGTAGTTTATTATGTACCACAAATAATATATTGGAGTTAATAAAACAAAGAGGTTCCTTCACCAACAGTGAGGCACATGTAAACCGATACAGTATCTGTATACAGTTTTTGCATAAAAAAGCAGGAGACCATAGGTTATTTTACCATACCCAGCCTTTACTTGACAGAAAAGCATTTTTATGAACTTTCTTCTTTGCTTAATTGCCTAAATCTGAATAGATTCAAGTGAAAAACAAACAAAAAACTTTCCCAGCTGCTAGCAATTAAGGCAGCTTTGGCACAGAATCAGAGTGAAGTTAATGTTGTGCCTTATTGCTTTCATTTACCCATGTGCCCATTGCTATGGGCCTTTCCTAATGTAGGCATTTATACTACTGAAAGTTGAAACCCACAATGTCGACATGCACCAGCCATAAAGCATCATCCTGACATGGAATCCTGGCTGTAAGGAATTGCCAGAGGCAGAGGTTTTTACCATGTTTTAGGGGGCTACCCCCTTCACTCCCCTTATTTTTGATTCTCAACTCCACCGTGGGCAACTCACAACAGCTGGGATTCTGTGTGTCAGGCTGTTGGTTTCGAGCTGGTGGTGTCGACATTGTGAGTTTCGATATCATGTAGTGATACCATGCACACTCTCCTGGAGAACAAAATATGAATGCATGCATGTGTCATGTGCCCACTGATGCTGTGGCATTGTTATGCCTTCCTCAGAGCTCTGAGCCATCTTGAAGTTGCCCCTCCCAAGCATGTGGTAGCACCTGGCTACCAAAAAGATGAAAAGGTTTGTTTAAATGTACACAACGCAATGTCAGCAAGTATGCTCAAGTAGATAGTCATTTTAAATATCTGAGACAGTAACATCAAAGTGGAAATTAGAGAATGTATCCAATGTGATACATCTTTTACCATTTATTTTCTCTGGTGTTCAAGCAGTTTGCAATAGGACCACTGAAAACTAGGCTACAAGAGCATATCAGGTCCATTGCAAACCAGAGGCAGGATACACAGGTAGATTTTCATTTTACTGGCAAGAATGACTTACACTCAGGACATTGATTTTTTTTTTGAATTTATACTTTCTCTGCCTCCACAGAGCTGGCAGGTGGCTCTTGTCCTCCCTAGGAGGCCTCGTTCTCTGAACCTGACCATCCCCACTCAGCTGTACCCCATAGTTTCCCCACAGATTGCCCCCATTGCGGGGTTGGGTGAGGAGTGTCAAGCCATTGGGCCATCTTGGAGCCTGCCAGCTCCCATTTTTCCACCTGCTTTACTCCACTTGGCCCTCAAACATGCAATGAGCACTTCCGTGGAAGCATCCAATGCCCTGGACATGGGATCCTCCCATTCTGTCAGCATGTATGTGCTGACACCAAAGCCACCGCTGGGTGTCAGGCAAACAGTGCACCACTTCATCTCCCTCCCTGAGGAAGGAGAGCTGTCTGTGGATGCTCAGTCCTTCTCATCCTTGCCGCCCCTGAACAACACAAGTCCATTCCTGAACCCTGGTCGCTGGTGTAGCCTGAGGTGTGACATCCCTGCCTCAACCCTAAGCACCACCAGGCTGGCCTATGACAGCATAGATTTATAGTAGTGGAATATAACCCACAATCTAGGAAAAAAGGTGAGATTAAACACGCTGCAGAAGCAGGCAAGTTTGGGGATCTTTAGACTCGAAGCATTAAACTGAATGGACTTAATGAGCAATGAGACCTGAAACCCTTACTGTGAGACTGACCTTTACTTTGGTTTGGCTTCTTGGTTATGAAAACTTATTTGTTATGATATTCTGTATTTTTGACATTTGAACTCAATATTTCTGTTTTATATTTTTCTCTTTAGGTTGACGGTGTCTCTCTGTTTCTTCAACCCTGCTGGACCTGGTCCTTGAGTTGATTTTTCAATTTGTTTTTCATCTCCCTTTTCTGCAACCCTTCTTTAATTCCCCAACCCCTTTCCCCAACATTCTTTCTACCCTTAGAACCCTGTGACTCCCCTCCGCCCACATTAAATTGATGACTACACTAATTTTTGCAGCTCCTGTATGTCAAAATGTTAAAATTTAAGTTCCATGAATTCTTAGTGCACTTTTAGAAATGTTTAAGCTTTGCAATCTTTTTATATTTTTATTGAAGTGCGAATAGAAACACACATTGCATAAATGTTTGTGTATGAGCATGTGTATTAACAAGCATTTGTCAATGCCAAATGTTGCTTGCAGGCTTGGCATTGTTAGTGTAGGAGTTACAGAGTTGCATAATAGGAATGGCAGTGAAGTATTGAACTGAAGCCTACCCCATCACCACCCTGCAGATAGTGACAGGCATTGGGGTGTACCTTTGAGTCATCAGGCATAACAGCCGCCACTTCCACCACCCCTACCCTGCAGACACCAACAAGTGTCACGACGTGCTTTGGGGTCTTTGGCCTTATGTGCACCCCATTCCATCAGGAAATATGGTGAGATGGGTGCGGTATAGAGAATGGGGTGAACTTTAGGTCCAAAGAGTCCAAGGCACACCTCGATGCCTGTCACTGGCTGCAGGGTGTGGGTGGGAGTGGAATGGTATGAGCATTGCAGGCGACAATCCTAAGTCATAGCCTTGATGCCTGTCATTCTCTACAGGGTGGGGTGTTATCGTCGAAAACCCTAACGCCTCAGGCATTTGTTGGTATTTTCACTCCAAATTTTTCCACATGTTTTTTTGTGACCCCACCTCATAAACAGTGGCAATATCAGTTTGTTAGCCAAAGCTGCTTTTGTACAGTGACTACAGCATTTAGTATCACAGGTGCAAAACACATTCTGAACAGGATGTGAAAATGACAGCTGTACTATTAATGGGAGGTGTAAAAATGGCAATGTTGAAAATCTGCAGTGAAAATATAAAAAAATAGGTGAAGTCATGGCGTGCATAGAAACTGTCAACGCACACCGTAATGTACAGTAATTAGTTTGGGATTTTTACAGCAGATTATCAACACAGGCATTTTGGGACCTCCGATCATGAACAGTGTCACTGTGATTTTCTTTATCTGTCCCAAACAATGATTTCCCACAGCGACCACGCATTTTTACGCTGAAAGTGGAAAACACATTTCGCCATGTTGTGAAAATGACAGCTGTACTGCTCATAAAGAAGTGTGGAAAAATACCACTGGTGAAAATCTGGACTGAAAATGTTACAAATTCATGAACTTATGAGGAAACTGCGCAATGCTCACTCGTAGCACAGTCATTTTATGGACTTTTGTCACCAAATTTTCAACATAGCCATTTAAGACCTCTACTCATGAACAGTGTCACTGTGATTTTCTTAATCTTTCCCAAACATTGCTTTCCACACCGACTGAACCATTGTGCGCTACATGTCCGGAAACACATTTTGGGCATGATGTGTAAAATGGCGGTTGTACTGCTCATAAGGAAGTGTGGTAAAATACGCAATGTTGAAAATCTGGTGTGCAAATATAAAAAATTGGCAAACTTGTGAGCGTGCATAGGAACTGCGACAACATACGCTCCTAAAACAGTCATTATTTGGAATTTTTCACCAAATTTTCAACATAGCCATTTTAGGACCTATGCCCATGAACAGTGTCACTGTGATTTTCTTAATCTGTCCCAAACATTGATTGTGCTCACCGACTGCACCATTGTGCGCTACATGCACGGAAACACATTTTGGATGACGTGAAAATGACAGCTGTACTGCTCATAAGGAGGTGTGGTAAAATGGCAATGTTGAAAATCTGGAGTGCATATATAAAAATTTGCAAATAATAAAACAGTCATTTTAAGAATTTTCACCAAATTTTCAACATAGCCATTTTAAGACCTCTGCTCACGAACAGTGTCACTGTTATTTTCTTAATGTGTCCCATACATTGATTTCAGCACACCGACTGTGCCATTGTGCACTACATGCATGGAAACACATTTTGGGTGCAATGTAAAAGTGACAGCTGTACTGCTCATAAGAGGTGTGGTAAAATGACAATGTTGAAAATCCAGAGTGAAAATATAAAAATTGCAAACTTAAGAGCTGCATGGAGCTACAGAATGCACGCTTGTAAAACGGTCATTTTAGGAATTTTTTCACCAAATTTGCAACATAGGCTTTTGACAACCCACCTTATGAACACTGACTCTGTTGTTTCGTTAATCAGTCACAAGGGTGAATTCGCAGTGACCACAAAATCACCCTTTGGGCCCGATTAATGCCATGACAATTCAGAATTCATGAGGAGGGTCCCAAAAACCCCATGTTGAAACTTTGGTGTCAAAATTCAAAAATGCCAGAGATATGCATCAAATTTGAAAAAACCTATTTATGGCATTATACAGCTCACCGGCTTTTCCTCAGTTTGTGGTTGGCTTTGAAGAGTGCAGGCGTGTTCCGGTCCCCGAAGATCGTCACTCTGACTCGGAGGTAAGTGTGGGGTGAGGTGGGGTGTGGGAGGCAGAGTGCACAGAGGGTGGGCACGGGTGGGCAGGGAGACGCAGAGGAACTTTTTGTTTACAGGTATGTTTTTTAGGAAGACAATGGGACATTTGCCACGCTGGGGTGGGCTCCCAGTGTGGCAGCTGGAAGAGCTGTTTGGGGGCCTGGAGACAAGGGGATTGGTCACCCCCCATCAGCTGTAATAATTTTGCCACACTGGGGTTGGTTCCCAGCGTGGCACCTGTAAAGCTTTTGGGGCAACGCAGAGCTGATGGGGATTGGGCACCCCCATCAGCCATACAGTGTGTGCGTGGGGAGCGCATGAGCATGCAATATGCATGTGTGCATGTGTGTGTGGGGGAGCTCTGCTCACTGAAGCAGAGGTCTCCATTTCAACTGTACGGCACTGCATTTTCAACTGCTGTCATAGACAGCTGCAGCATTCATTGGAGAACTGCGCCACACCTGCAACCACATTGACTGAACTGGAAGATGGGTGCCACACCTACAAAACTTGATGATGGCACTATGTTTCTTGCACATGTGTACAAGCAAACATAAAAATGTGCGATGACTCCTGTAGCCATGACCCTGATGAAGAGTCTGTGTTGTCAAAGCACTGGGACTTTTCATGGTATGCAGCTAGTCTGGACCCTCACTTCTTTGCTGGTTCTTTGATAAACGAACCATCAATTTTGATTCACAAGGAGTGTTGTGATGTTTGTGTAGGAGATTTCTGTTCTTTGCTAGGCCTAACATAAAGTCTAGTATTAGTCATGCTACTTAAATTGATCCAATAGGAGGATATTTTTTTGTAATTATCGAAATGCATGTACAGTAGGTCAATTCTTTCTTGCTTTGTCCAGCCATGGCATGAATGGTTGATGGGCTGGCTGCAAGAGCCACTCCACAAGAGGAACCCCAGTGTGAGACCAAGCCTGGTTTGTTGGGGGCCAACTGAGGACTGAACACACCTGAAGACACTTTCCTCATCCAGGAAAGGATGACAATTATGTTCCAGTACAATACAACTACATGGGTGACTACAGGTGACAGTGCACTTGGACAGACTTACTGTGTGGGGATAACAGTGGTGATGCACCCCATGCTGGCATGCAAGCTTTCATACCATCCCAAAGCCTTCATCTCAATGTGGAGATCAGGAGGAAACTCCTGACAGAGAAACAATCCCTCACAGGCCCCTCACTGGTGACAGGGACCTCCCTGTTCTCTTGTAGGTAAAGGAGCCTGCTGAACTTGCCATGGGAGAAGACATGGAGGAAGAATGGAGGTCGGGCTAAGTCCTTGGGATGCCAGGTGCGGAGCTGGGGGGTCAAACTAGGATAATAGTGCTTGTACTGGAGGAGCATAAACAAATTAACAAAACAATAATTCCCAGTTTTGTTTTCACTGCTTGCTCTGGGACTCCTAGCAGAAGGCAAGACAAGTCCCATTTTATCTGAGCATTGTCCTATCCTGAGGAGCAATCCATTTTACTGAGAGAGTAAGGAATTAATCATAAATACAACAAACAGATGAGATCAATAATAATAAAATAAGTCTGCAAAACATAACATAATTATCATAAAACTAAACAGAAATATTAGGTTAGCAACATTTTCTATAGTTACATAAACTTCTTGAAGAAATCACATAATAAATTAACAAAATTAACAAATGAGCATAACACCATTAATAATCCTTAACAGATAGCAACTATTTTTAATGATTAGTTTTGTTCAGTATTTAATACAAATCCCCATTACTAATACTACATCAAATTTTGAAAATGCATTATTACAGAAGAAATAATATCTAATAAAATCGATAATCTTAAAACTCATAGTGCACTAGGAACAGATAATATTTCACCCCAGATGCCCAAATAAATGAAACCCAGTATCAAAAGACCATTGAGACCTCTATAAGAAGAATCTGTAACAGAAAGTGTGGTGCCATTGGACTGGAAGATGGCACACACTGTCCCATTCACAAAAGTACAATAAATAGGAGGCATAGAATTATAGACCTATTAGCCTCATGTCAGTTGTTAGGAAAATTCTAGAATCTACTAAAGGATGAAATAGAGAATAAAGTATGGGGTAGTGTGCGGAACTTGAAGTTTACACACACGAGGGGTTTATGTTAGCATTTAACCCTCGAGGGTGTGTAAACTTTAAGTTTAAACACACTACCCTATATTTTATTTTATATAATTGCTGGTTTCCTTTTCACCTCAGCAATTATACAAAATAAAGACCTTCCAGTGCAGCCATGTTTGGATTAGAGTTATTCTGGTGCCAAATGGGAATTGGTATCTTTAAAATTGCTTTTTTTAACAGGTTTCTGAAGTTTTACTATATGTTGGAAAATTAAAAGAAAAACTTACCGTCGAGTTCTTCTGACGGAGCTGGGTTTGGCAAGCAGGCGGGGTGAGTGGTCAGGAACAGTCACATGTCGTGGGCATGTGCACAGCGAGGAAATCAGAGCCGTTTCCGCTATAAACACTCCTTTATAATAGCAAATTATGCCATGGTTTCTCCATGGGAAAAAGGAAAGCCAGTTATCATGTACTATTTCATGTCACCATCACTGACCAAATTGACAAAGAACAACATGGTTTTACATTTGGTCACTCTTGCATAGCTAACTTTTTATGTTTCCATGAACATATTAACAGTGCACTTGATAGTGGCTCATCAGTAGATGTCGTGCATATAGATTTCTGTAAGGCATTCAACACAGTCCCATACTGGGCTATTTTTAAAAATTGTCTAACCTACAGTAAATATATCAAATAATATCCAGCAGTCGATTACAAACTGGTTAACAAGACACACCCAGAAGGTACTGTATGTGTGAATGAGTATCCAACAGATGTGGGGAAGTGATGAATGGGTTCCCCAGGGGTCTGTCCTTGGGCAATTAATATTCCAGATATTAATAGTAAACAGTAATAAAGAAGT
Organism: Neoceratodus forsteri; assembly: GCA_016271365.2. Classification (NCBI taxonomy): domain Eukaryota; kingdom Metazoa; phylum Chordata; order Ceratodontiformes; family Ceratodontidae; genus Neoceratodus; species Neoceratodus forsteri. The sequence continues at coordinate 427,525,145 of CM057451.1, forward strand.
GGTCAATTGGTGTACAAAATATGCAGATGACTTAAAATTGGAGGTTCGTGTAATACCTTAGAAGACATTAAGAGACTCAGTTAGATCTGGACTCAGTTACAAGATGGGCAAACAAATGGGGTATGAAGTTTAATCTTGACAAATGCAGAATATTGGATCTAGGTATGACCCATATTGCACATAGATACTCTCTGTGTAACAACATATTGCAAAGCCCAACCCCGCTGAATAGCTGAGGATTTTCAGCTTTACTATGGCACGCTCTAAGGGCAAGGGATTCGTTGTTTCCCCAGAGGTGACATATGTTTATCTTAATCTAATACACTTGCCCTGCTTGTTGGCAGAAGCTTAAGTCTTTCTAGCCCAATCCTCTCTCCTAAAGCGCTTCAAACTGCTCTGAATACTTTGACTCAGGACAAAGCTCCAGCATCGATGTTTTTTGTGTCCTTTTATAGGGCCTGTTTTGAACTTCTCCTCATTTGCTAGGGATATTTTGAGAAAACTATGAAGAGGGTGAGCTAGAGGATTCCTTAAGAGGCCTTCATCTCAGTCCTCCCTAAGTCTGGATGAGTCCCCACCAAGGAGTCTAATTACCATCTTACATCTTTATTAAATGTAGACATTAAGATTTTGGCTAAAGGGTTGGCTCTTCATCTGCAACAGGTATGGTCTGACTTAATAGGCCCCAAGCAGGTGAGGTTTATGTTGAGTCGCTTGTCAGTAGATCATTTAAAATTAAAGCACATAATTTCTATGTCCAGGAGAGTAGAGACCCAGCTGACCTGGTCTCCTGGATGTGGAAAAGGCATTCAACAGGGTCTCCTAGCAATATCTTTTTCGAGTTTTGGGAAAATGTTGTATCCCAGAGGCCTTTATTCGGTGGTGCAACTGATATCTGCACCCCACTGCCCATGTATGCTGTAATGGAGTTTCTTCTTCTCCATTCCCTCTTAAAAATGGGACCACCAAGACTGCCTCTCTCTCCTTTTGTATTTACTTTATTTGGAACCTTTGATTCCATGTATAAACTTTATCAATCTATCAAAGGAATTTCATTGGGATCCAATCAATATAAGAATTTGATTTATGCCAATGATATTTTATTGCATTTGACTAACACTTCACTTGAGTCGGATTTGGAAGAATTGCAGTACTTTGGTACCCTTTCTCTATACAAATTAAATATGGAAAGCAAAAGTCGTCTTTTAAATGTCTTTGTTCAGAAGTCTGATTTTGTGTCTATGGGGATTAATTGGATGACTATGGACATCACCTGCTTGGGCGTAAAATAACCACCTCTGCTACTTGGTTAATCTAAAAGAACTTTACAGACCTTTTGTGGGCTATAAAGGCTGAACTAGGCCATCGGGCTGGGCTCCTTAACACTGTGGGGATGGGTGACCATACTCAAAATGAATATTTTGTCTCAACACTTCTATCCTATAAACCTCTTATCGATTTGGTTGCCCTAAAATGGTTCCAAGACATTCATGCCCTGACTTCCACATTTGTATGGAAGAATCACCAACCTCAGATTTATTATATCAAATTGGCCACTCCCAAACTTGAGGAGGGTTGAACGCCCCTGATTTTTGACTTATACCATGCTGCCCAGGGTGCCAAATACTTTCAGTGGGTGTCCCAGCTGGATATCCATTCTCCTTCCTAAATTCTGCAATGGCAGATCATCGAGCATGATCTCTGTCACCAACAGGGTATAAGCCTCCAGGTGTTCCTTTACACCATGTATGCTTCACTGCTCCAGCCTCTCAAGGGCTCCCCATAGGTACTTTTGTTCTTCTATACAGTCAGATCAAATGACTTTTGAAATTTTCACTGAGTCACTCATTAGATCATCCTTTGTGGATGAATACAAACCTGACAATTTGGGCAAACCTCTTCATTAGGATGCCTGGTAAGATAAGAGCTTAATCCAAGTGTCTCATCTATGGCAGGGACAAACATGTATTTCTGTTACCACTCTTCAGCAGACATATGGCTTGATACTAAGGACTATAATTTCTTTTTTACTGACAGCTTCTTCATCTGCTACGGAGATGGTAGGTGGAGTGCCACCCCTAGATCACTCTGGTATTAACCTGACTGAGCTGGTATGACTTAGTGCTGCTCAAATGCTATATCTATGATTTATCGAGCTCTCCAACAGGCCTGGCTTTACTGATATAGCTTACCTGCTAAATATTGGCCTGAGGTCCTGGCTTGTGGACTGGATCAGCAGTAGAGGCATGAGGTCTGGCACAATGCTCATCGATATCTCAAATATGATGGTTATCAGTTTATCCAGTATAAAATTGCTCATGCTATTTACAATATTCCTGTGAATCTACAGAAGTGTGGTTATGCTCCTCGCTGTTGTGGACTAGATGCAGTGTTGCAGAGGACACCTTCTCCACATTCTTTAGGACTGTCCAAGAGCTCAACCCTTCTGGCAATGCATTAAAGAAGCACTGGATCCGACTTTGGGTCTAGCTGAGGCTTTTAAGCATGACCCCAGTATTTGAGGGTGGGCATCTAAGTAGAGAGTGTGCCAGGCGATACCACTTCACATTAATTACTATGGCAAAAAATCATACTCCGACACTGAACAGACCAAAGTCTTCCTTCTTTTATTGAATGGCATAAGGAAATGTTGGGCATGTAACCCCTTTGAGGGCTTACCTGAATTGCCCCATGGCTCCCTGTTTTCCCCATTCTTTGGTGTCCCAGTAGTGTTCAGCCCGTTGAGCAGGGATTTTCCATCATGAGTCACCGGCATTGTTTGTCTGAGCCAGTGACCGCGCATGCTCAAGATCTGATCTGTTCGACCACCATTGCGGTCGGCTGGAAGGAATTTCCATGGTCCCGGCACCCTGGACATCTAGATAGAGGACAGTGACCTGAACTTTGTGGTGGAAAAGCTGCTTGGGGTAAAGAGCTTGGTTTTGGTCTCGGAGCATAAAGCGGGACTCATGAATTAACGAGCCCCACCATACATATTAATGAAGGTGCTGCCTGCCGCCTAGGGGCATAGTGTTGTGGTGGCAGCAGCATGAAAACTGCTAGGCTAATTATGTAATAAGGTACTTGCTTATAAGGGCACAAAGGGGCTACACCACAGTGTGGTTTTCTTTGCAATAATGTAGTTGTTTGCTGCACTAGGGCATAACAGGTGGGAACTGTATTGGACTGCATAGGACTGAATGGAAGCAGTCATGTTTGAGACACTATGACCCCAAACAACAGCCAATTAGCTCTTTAGGTGCCCAAAGCCCATGCCAAAGGACTCCTGGGAAAAGGAGGGGTCTAATTCAGGCGTCTAACCCATGCCCCAATAAGCCACTGGAAAATATTGATCTATATGGTTATAGATAATTGATAGGCTCAATCAACCAATCAGAATCTTGGATTCTCACGTGAAACTTGGTGGACTCTCTGAGTTTCTTTCAGTCTGTTTTCCAGGCTCTGGATGAGTCAGAGTTCTCCTGTGAGTGGATATAGACTGAAGAGTCATTTCTCAGGTCTCTAGAGGGATTGTTGTGTTCAGGAATGGATCAGCAGGAGAAAGGGCGAGAGACTGAATTGATACCTTGAATTCCCAGGTACTGTGAGCTGTTTGATTATTTTTATTATATTATATTTTATTATTATTTGGAGAAGATAAGTGCTGCAGAATCCTGTATTGGTGGGCTGAAATGAGCTGAGAGGAATAAACTGTTCTATCTGAGTACCACAGTTGCTGATGAGAGTTTGTTTTACCTGTGAGGGACTGCGATTGTGATTCTGAAGAGGCAAGGCATCTCTGGACATTGGGGTACTAGCCAGGTGCTGTACATTTCCTAAATGAACTGGTTGAAGTGGCTGAGAGCTGTGTCCCAGCTACAGCTGAAGAAAAGGATGTGGACGTTTTCTAACTGGAAAGTGCTTATTGGTGTTCGGGCCTGTTGTGTTCAGATCCCTCTGTTGATTGCACCTGTGCTTCATTCATCTAGGCTAGCATCCACTCCAACTGACACTGGACTTTCCTGAGCAACTGCTTGTGATTTCTGCCAGTTTTGTACTTAGTGCAGGGACAGAGGAGGACCATCACCATTTGGGAGTTCTCACCCAGAGTCAGGAGGAAATCAGCTTACCTCTTCCAAGTGGGACTCACTGTCTCAGGAGGCCACCGGCACTTCCTGGGGTGTTAGAGCACCTGTGATCCACTGTGGGGAGCTGGGCTGTGGAGCCACTCCCAGGTCTGGACCTTCTCGGCTGGTGCTGTCCTGCCACAGAACTCTGCAATGGGTCAGAAGCTGCTGAAGGTGACAAGCAGCTAGACTTCCAATCAAGGGGACAAGCTGTGAGATCCTTGAGCAAGATCCCATCCCCCATTGCTGCACAGAGCTTCATGTTCATGAACATCTGGAGACAATCAAACCAAGCATAGTTGAGTTCTGCAAAACCCTGAGTACCCAGGACCTAGCTCACGGAAATCATGCAAAGGAGTGTAAAAGGGATTTAATTGCTTTCCCAAATAAATATTCTGTTTCATCAGAGCCCCAGTTGCCAGCCAACCCAGGAATGAACAGGCCTGCACCTTGTGGGTACCCTAAGGACTATCAGGGTGAGACAATGGTACCAGTGGAGTTGGGCCTCCGGGGTGGGATTGGCCTCACGGGCACATATTGCTATTGTTACTTGTTATCTCTAGCTATCTTTTTATTCACAGCCATCCTTTGTCCCTGTAACCCTTCTCTAGCCTCTACCCTCAATAAAGCTGTGATTTACCATTTGAAATTGTGTGCAGGAATTCTCTGAGTCGGTCAGATCATTACTGTTCATGGTTTATGGTGGTATTGAACGCTTGGAATTTCAGAGTGTGGGGTGGTTGGTGGGAGGTGCAGCATTCCAGTGGGCTGTGTCAGCCAGTCACCTGACCCACTTCTATTTTTCTCTGGGTGGAGGCACACTCTATTTTATTATCTTTGGGACAGAACCCCCAAACATCACCGTAACAGCACTCAGGCCCTTAACCTGTTAGAGAGCCAACAGACAGGGGTAGTAGGCCACTGGCACACGGTGCCTGGTTTACACATGTTATGTGTTGAACACATATTAGCATCCATGAGACACTGCTTTCTGGCATATCTCTGGCGCTGGGCCCCTGGATGCCTGACTGTTATCCCTAGGGTTCTAACCCCATCCCGTTCTGTCAGTTGTTTCCATTTTTTCTTTCTAAGTTACCCTGCAAGCATGTATCTTCCCTTCCTGTCCCAGAGCCTGGTGTTCAGGGAAGGAGTTGTCAGGAAGGGGGTATGATTGCCTTTGCCTCATAATACTTTGTTTCTCTCAGTTATTGAATTATTTCTGTGTTACCTTTCTTGAAACTTCAATAAAGTTTATTTCATTTAAACAACAAATTGCAGATATCTGCAAAGAAGAGACTTAGGCATTATTGTAACAAAAACCCTTTGAACAAAAGTCCAATTTACTGCAGCAATATTCAAGGCAAACAGGGCCCTAGGGTCAATAAGACAAAAATAAGCAGAAGTAGAAAGGACATGTTAATGCCTTTGTACATATCCTATATCAGACCCCATTTAGATTATGGAAGCAAGTTGTGGTGCCCATATAAATGTTGTCATAGGATTCATAGGATGTAACGGCTCAGGAGGCAGGATGCCCTTGTAGAGCTCTCCACCAATAAGGTGGACGTGAGTTCTATTATAAGTAAGATATTTTTGCTGCCCATATAAATGTCTAATTGTCTTTTAAATAGATCCATGGTGTCACTCTCAACTATTTCTCTTGGCAGGGCATTCCACTGAGGCACCACCTATTGGGTGAACCAGTGGCTTTTTGTGAGTTTTACAATTATGCCCTCTTAATTTAAGGCTATGTGTTCTAGTGATAGTGTGAGAATTGTTCCTCATTAAGCCCAAAGTTTCAAAAAGAAATGGATCTTGGATTGCCTTGTATGTGAAGCAGAGATCACCACGTAGTTGTCTGTACTCCAAGAGTAGAGGCCCATTGCTTGAAGCCTTGCCTCATATTCTAGGCAGTTCATATCCATATACATTTGGTTACCTTTCTTTCTATGCCCTCAACTATTTTTCCTTTTATTGTGGCCGATGCACAAAGGGGAGCAGTAGTCTAGGTGTGGTCTGTCTAGTCTTGTATAAAGTGGGAGAATCAACCCAGAATCCCTACTTTTATATGTTTAAAGATGTAGCCAACAATTCTCTGGCACTTTTAACCTTAACTAAGGTCTTAAGTCTTTTCATTAGTTGTCTCTGAAAGTTGCATGTTATTTAATTTATAAATGAAATTCTGATTGTTATGACCTAGGTGCATAACTTTACACTTCTGTTCATTGAAAAGCATCTTATTGTCAGTTGCCCAGGTGCCCAACTTATTTAATTCATTTTGAAAGTGATTTGCAGGCTGTACGTTATTGACTATGCATCTGAGTTTGCAATCGTCTGCATACTTGGACATCCAAACATTGCTAGACAGTTGCATTGTTGAAATCAACATACTAAAAGGATGGGTCCCAAGACAGAGCCCTGTGGGACCCCTGCTAACCTTTCCCATTGTGAGCAGTGGCCTCTGATGATAACACATTGGCGTCTATTTTGTAACCAGGATGTGACCCAGTTTATTATGTTTTGGTGAAAGCCAAACTTATATATGTGAGTAATCAAAACCTGATGGAAAACTTTATCAAAAACTTTGGAAAAGTCGAGAAAATGATATCCACAGGAGCCCTAGGTCAAGAGATGCACTAACATTCTCAAAGAAATTTAACAAGTTGGTTAGGCAGGATCTCCCATGAGTGAAACCATGCTGAGTTAGATCCTATAAGTTGTTTCTTGAAATATGAGCTTCAATCCAAGTTAGCAACAATCTTTCAAGATGTTTACCAATAGCTGATGTAAGACTAATGGATCTATAGTAAGATACAATTTTTTATTACTGGCTTTGTATATCGGGGTAACAAGGGCTTAATTCCAGAATTGATTGTTTCACCTTGGCATAAGGCATTAAACAAGACCGCCAGGGGACCACAAATAACATTGGATGTTTCTTTAAGAACCTAGGATGTATAGTGTCAGGTTCTGGGGATGAGTGAGGTCTGAGATTTTGTAATAAGTTTTCCACTTCTACTACAGTAATTGGTAAGAGATGTGTATTCTATTCATGTGTCATGTCCTTTAACAGGATGTCAGTAGGTGTAAATACACTTATGAAATAATCATTAAATTCAATTGCCATCACTAGTTCATACTTATGATCCCTTACTGGTTTCAATAGGGCCTACTGTAGAGCAGTTACCCATTAATGAGCCTGTGTAATTATGAAAGGATTTGCGATTATCTGCTGTTTTGTTGCTAAATTTAGTTCAAACTCCTCTTTGCTTTTCTGATACTGTATTTCACTTTTTTTGTTTTTCCTTATATGAGTTCCAAAAGGTTATATTAGGATTCATTTGTGTTTCCTATAGTAACTCTTTTTGTTTATAGCCTCTTTATACTCCTGTTCCACCATAATGGTGTTCTGAGGCGTTGTTGTATGTGTGTCTATTTGGAACCCTGTATCTAGGCAGAATTTAATCTTAATCCATATGTGGTCCCAGATTTAGTGTAATTCAAGGCCATGGAGGTCTGTTCCCAATCCCAGGCTCTTTAGTATTATTTATTTCTTAATAATTTGCTTTTATAAAGTCCTTAAGTACTGTCACCCCATTTATGAGTGTCATTATTTATATTAAACTTTACTGTCACCATATTGTGGTCACTGTCTTCTAAAGGTGCATCAGTTATTGGAGTAGACATCCTGTCTTCCATGTTTGTTAGAAAATATTGAGTATATTATTCTGTCTTGTCCCTTAGTAACTATTTGAGATAGATTTTGATTCATAGTGAGTTTGATAAAGGCAGATTCAACATGGCCATTTCCTTCGAGTTTTAGCCAGTCATTTCTGGGGAAAATCCATGAGGATGTAATTATGGACAGTTTCCATATTTTGTAGTGATGTTAATAGTTCATCATTTTCAGTCTGACTTAGGTTAGGAGTCCTATAACAGAGGGCTACCACCAGTGACTCACTATGTAAATTAACTTGGACCCAAATTGCTTCTACTTTACTATTAGTGGTTGTTTCTGGGGTCATGCTATGGGCTACATACTTATTTGATATATGCAGTGCAACACTGCCTCCTCTGGAATAAACTCCTTTTACAGAACTCTGAATACCCTGGAACTCGATGTTCCATTCATGCTCTGTGAACCAGTTTTCCATGACTCCAGAATGGTCACATTGTCTTTAGACAGAATATATTTCAATTCTTTTATTTTATTATACAAACTGCATGCATTAACTAGCAGAATGGTTACTACTTCTGCATCGATACTTGCTTTTTGTTTAGGTGTTGTTTTTTCCTAGAGTCACAGTTGGGATTTTCTACAAGCTGTTGTCTGGTTTTAGGAGGGCAAGGCGGGTGATGTCCTCTCCCCAATGATGTTAGTTTAAAGTCATATCGATAAAGTCTGTAATATACTTCCCCAATAATGAGCTACCCGCTTACTTAGGTATAGTCCATCCCAGGAAAATAACTCTTCACGGTGGGAGAATTTCTCCCAATGTGAAATGCAGGATATGTTTTGTTTCAGTGTCCATTTCTGCATCTAATCATTTATAGTTTTAATTTTAAAGTATAAAAGTGTGACACTTTGGGAATTGGTAAAATTTCAGATAAAACAGGGACACAGCCTAACTGTATCAATTTATTAGTGAGGGCTGCAAAATCTTTTTATACTGTCTACTGGATCTTTGAAAATGTTAATGGCTCCAATGTGTACGATAACCAATGGGTTGGGCCCTGTATTGTTTAATATATTACTGGACATCTAGGCTATATCCACTACTTTAGCCCTCTAAAGCTAGATAGAGTTCTATAAGTTTTATCTGGTTACATACTGCCCTATCAAGGTGTTTAATGATTGAGTCACCTAATATTATTATTTCTCTCCTTACTACAGGGCTTACAGGTTCTGGGGCTGAGGTCAAGTTAGAAGTAGTATCTGTTTCTATTACCAGATGAGTATTAATAGAAGTGGGTCTGGTTACATCAGATTCAGGTATATCTGTGGCTAAGATATCAAAACAATTATACAAGGGAGGTCAAATGTGTTAGCTTTCCTTTCCTTTTTGATGCTTGGGAACTTTGTACTATATACCACTCATCACTTAAGCGTGAAGTGCAATCTTCATCTCTTGCCCTTTTTTGTTAGTCATCTGGTAGATAGAGATGCAGCAAATTAAAATTTTACCAGAGAAATGAACACAAAGTGGGCACTTTGCATTGCCACTCCATTATGCAGAGTGGGCAATGCAAAGTGCTCACCATGTCATTACCACTTCACGTTAGGTGGAATGGCAATGCAGTAAGGTGAAATCATTGTTTTAATGAACTTTGCATTCCTCATTATGATTCAAGTGATCCACTTGGTGTTTCAGATTTGGCAGCCCCTCCACACACATCACATGGCTTACAGTACTGTAAGTCACATGCTTTTTAGCTAGGTAGGAAGAAAGTGAATCATATAAGCAGACACATTTACTTTTTCCTGGGCAGACAGAGAGAGACAGGAGTGTGTTTTGTGAATGCTGATACTTTGAGATCAGAACAGGAGGAGATTTAAACTTTGATTTAGACCCAACAGCTTTTTAAAAAGCTAAATATTTTGTCTTTTCTGTCTGTACTCTTTTTACTTAATTTGTTCTTTCTGTAAGTTTTATTTTTCTACATAGAGGGACATCAGTTGCAAATTATGTCCATGCTGGAACTGCTGCTGGATTACCATGGGATCCCACATTAGTTTTTTCCTCACACCATGTGCCCCTCACCTTCCTTGCTGTGTTATAAAATGTATTCCTCCACCATCCCCAACCCTTGTACGTAATTATGCCTTTTTGTTGTCTTCCATATGTATTCTGAGCAATGGAAGTATACTGTGCTAAACTTAACAGGTGCAGTTTTCTTTCTAGTCTGTGTATGTACTGCAGACACTGTCCAACTCCTGAATTAAAAACACTTATTAATGAGTACAATGGTGGGCGGTGAAGCCTGGAGAGATACTACAAAACAGGCTTACAATACATCCAAGTAACTAGTGAAAAAATTACTGTTGTGATTCGTGGCGTGATCATAAATCGTAATTTGTAACTGCATTTGTGACCGTGATGATGAAGCGTGATTTGTATCATGAGTGACTCCTGATGATGGCCCTGACTTACAACGCGATATTATCGAGTACAATATTCATGCTGAATTATGCACCACACCTGTCCAGTACTCTGAAGGGAAGCCAAAGAAACAACTATGACTGAAGTTAGAGATGGAAATTGGGCCCTAAAGAGATGCAAATGTACAGCCAGATTAAGATTCGCTGTGCACTGAAGAGATGCAGATGCAAAGTCATAACACCTAACCAGTGCTCACCATCAGAAATTCAAATCTGGAAAGAATAACTTTGCCTGTTGGGGCGGCTGGGGCAGTGTACTGCACTGCTGCAGTAAGAGTCACTAGTATGAGTACCAGTAAAGATACCACAAAGAAGTACAAAAATTACACAGCTGCAGTGGATAGCAGGTTCACATTGCTGAAATTATGTGGCACAATAAAAGGTGTCTTATTTGATGACACGTCCACACACATACTCACACACACACTAAGTAATGCGAAGCAAATTGAAAACATCAGTACTATAACCACATATTTTAAAACAAACTAAAATTATGCACTGCTGCACCACAGCAATCAGCAAATGATATGAATTATTGAAAATATTACTGTGTGTGCATTAACACAGTTATACAAGAAAAATATCACCAAAACAAAAAGCACTGTCTTCTTTCCAAGTTAATCTATCTACACCACAGATACACTCCTCCCCAAAGCACACTTCCACTGTCTCTCAGTACACAGACTGAATGTTGTACATTAACATTCAAAATACACACAAACAATAAACGCTCGATGATATGAGCACAGGAGGGTTTCCTATAATCGATGAACTAAAGTTTCAGAAAAAATGACTCAAAAAGGCTTTTTAACAGCTTTTAGAAGGTTTGAATCTCAGAGAGCTCTCACAGCAGATTTCCTTACAGCTTCCTACACACACTACCCCAAACTGAGGCTGTGCAGAACAATCTAAAGCCCATGTGACCTGAAATCCCATGAATCACTGCAAAATTCGCCTTTGGAGAATAAAAACAAAGCAAAGTAAGGTGAAGTACATTGTTTTCAATGTACTTCACCTTAAGGATTAGTGAGTAGTGGTTTGGGAAGGCAGGAGTAATGTGAAGTCATTGTTTCAATGGACTTCACGGTACTCATTAATAATGCAAAGTACTCTGCTTCACGCCACGGAGCACTCTAATTCACTTTCACTCTGCATTCCCATGAGCAAATTAGCCACTTCGCCCATCTCTACTGGTAGAAAAGACCGAGGTAGACAGGTCAGTGGGGATGCTGCAAAGAAGGTAAAGCAATCAAAAATGGAGAGCAATGAGTACCAATCCCCATAGTCTGAGTAACAAGCTTCCTGAATTAGTGACCTTGATGGAGGAGGAACATCTGGATATCGTGGCAGTCACAGAAACATGGTACACACAAAACCATGACTGGGACATAAACATACCAGGATACACTATCTACAGGAGGGACAGGGAGGGTAAAAGAGGAGGAGGAGTAGCTCTTTACATAAGGGAAGGAATCAAAGCAACTGAACAAAATGGAAAACAGGGAGGAGAAGAAGCACTGTGGGTAAATTTGAGACCGACAATGGCACCACAATCCGCACAGGGGTTAGAGACAGACTCTTCTCAGGGGAGGAAATGGACAAGGAAATGATAGAAACAATACTTAGAATGGCAGAAAAAGGGAGATATTGCTGATGGGTGATCTGAATATGCCAGATGTTAACTGGAATGCAGTTGCAGCAGCCACTTCAAAGAGTGGGGTTGTTCTAGATGCCCTACAAGGGCATGCCTTAGACAACTAGTATTGGAGCCCACTCAAGAGGAGCAATCTTAGACCTGGTTCTCTCAAATGGAGATGAAGAGAGGATCACAGATGTAGAAGTGGGTAGCCATCTGGGAACTAGCGACCATCGAACAGTATGGTTCACAATAAACATAGCAATAGAGTCAAGCCATACAAAGGCAAAAGTACTGGACTTTAGGAGGGCTGACTTTGCCAAAAATGGGTGAGTGCCTAAGGAATGCACTCGCAAATGGGCAGGAAGGAGGGTGGAAGAACAATGGGGAATAATAAAACTGCCATCACAGAGGTAACAAGCCTTTGTGTGAAGCAAATTAACAAAATGAAACGATGTAAGAAACCACTATGGTTCTCAAAGGAAGTGGCAGTGAAGGTTCAAGAGAAAAGAAAGCATTCAGGAAGTACAAGGAATCACAGAAGGAGCAGGACAGGAACTGTATCAGTTAAAGCAAAGGAAGCTGGGAAGGCAGTCAGAACAGCAAAGGCCCAAACCGAGGAAAAGATAGCCAACTCAGTTAAGAAGGGGCTAAAACCTTTATAGGTACATCAGGGAGCGAAGGAAGACCAAGAGAGGGCTAGTGAGGCTTAATAAAGATGAGGGAGGGTGGGTAGAGGGTGACTGTGAAAAGGCAGAGATACTAAACAAATATTTTGCTCAGTATTTACAAAGGAAGTGGGGAGGTACCTAAAACAAACAGTAGAAACACTCTGGATAGAGAAGTTGATACCAGCCCATTTACAGAAGAAAGGGTTCTGAAAGAACCCTTAAAACTGAAGGTGGACAAAGCAATGGGGCCGGATGGGATTCATCCTAGAATTCTAAAAGAATTAAGGGTAGAACTAGTGACACCACTGACTACCCTCTTTAACAAATCATGGTCGGATGGGGTGGTACCCGAGGACAGGAGGAGGGCAGATGTGATTCCCCTTCACAAAAGTGGGAGCAAGGCAGAAGCAAAACTACAGACCTGTTAGTTTAACCTCAGTGGTAGGAAAATGATGGAATCACTTCTGAAGGAAAGAATTGTTGAGTATCTAGAGGCCAGCAGGGCTCAGGACCCAAGGCAGCATGGATTCACAGCGGGAAGGTCATGCCAGACAAATCTGATAGATTTCTTTGACTCGTGACCAAAGTAGTAGATCAGGGAGGGCTGTGGACATGGCCTACCTAGACTTTAGCAAGGCATTTAACACAGTCCCACTAAAGATTAATATACAAGTTAGCCAGCCTGGGAGTGGGTCCCAAGATGACAGCCTGGTAAAGAATTGGCTGGAGAATAGGACACAGAGAGTAATAGTAAATGGAGTCCACCTGAAGAAAGGGGGTTACTAGCGGGTACTGCAGGGTTCAGTATTAGGACCGGCCCTCGCCAATGTCTTTATAGGTGACTTTGCAGAGGGACTGAAGGAAAAGTATGTCTCTTTGCAGATAACACAAAGATCTGCAACAGAGTTGATGCACAAGGTGGGGTGGAAAGGATGAGAAGGGACTTGGTAAGGTTAGAGGAATGGTCAAATGCATGGCAGCTTAGATTCAATGCTAAGAAGTGCAAGGTAATACCCTGAGAAAAAAACAGGGAAGAGTACACAATTGGGGTGAGATACTAACAACAACAAAATAGAAAGGGACCTGGGGGTAGTCATATCAGGTGACCTAAAGGTGGGCAAGCAATGTGAGAGGGCAGCAAGGAGGGCTGGGAGGATACTGGGATGCTAGGAGAGGCATCACCAGTAGAAAACAGGAAGTTATTATCCCTCTGTACAGACAGTTGGTGAGACCCCATCTGAGTACTGCGTGCAGTTCTGGAAACCCAATCTCCGCAAGGACATAGACAGGATGGAGGCTGTCCAGGAGGCCAACTAAAATGGTGCAGGGTCTGCACCGGAAGACATGAAGAGAGACTAAGGAGCTGAATATGTATAGCCTCGAGGAAAGGAGGAGAGGGAGGACATGATAGAAACTTTCAAGTATCTCAGGGAATCAACAAAGTCCAAGAGGTTAGCATCTTTCAAAAAGAGGTGTGCAAGAACAAGGGGCACAATTTGAAGATAGAATGGTGGTGGCTCAGAGGTAATTTAAGAAGTATTTTTCACAGAGAGGGTTGTGGATGCATGGAACGGCCTTCGGAGGAGGTTGTGGAGTCAAAAACAGTGGTGGAATTCAAGCATGCATGGGACAGTCATAAGGCAATTCTAGGGGTGGGGTAGGAAGAAGTAGGCTGCTGGTTAACTAGAATCTGCAGCTTATCCAATAGGTAGGGAAATGGGCAGACTGGGTGGGCAAGCGGTCCTTATCTGCCATCAAAATCTATGTTTCTATGTTTCTAGATTAGGAGGGTATCAGATGGTTTTGGGTTGTTTCCTCTGGGTTGCTAATATTAATTGTTGAGACTGGGAGCACTTCTGGCAGGCTTGGTTCAGTGTTTATTATAGTTTGACATGCATTTAACCACAAGGCCAATTGTTTTTGGCTTGTTTCAAAAGTTCTAGTCTATCATTAAACAAACTAACTTCTCTGAGAAGTTCCTCATTTTACAGACATTTGAGGCACTTATATTACTTGGGACTTATTTCCATGATGAGGAACATATTACAAGTTGTACATTTAACACCTAGGTCACCTTCAACGGTCATTAAAGTATCCATCATAGGCAGACCACAATATAAACAGAGGGAGGGATGATATCAGGTTCTCAGAGACCCCCACGTACTACGTATGCACTGATTCTACTAAACTACTAACTCACAAAACAATCTTTGTGGCTACTCAGTTGTCCTGTCCCTGTCTGTTGTTCTAGCAGTTCTGTTGCCAAGTGGCACATGTGAACATGCAAACACGCACTAGACGGGTGTGCCTTTGCATGCATCTTAGCGTGCTACCATGCAATGCCCTGTCTGTGCTCATCCTGCTCACAGTAGTGCTCACTTCATTTGAGCAAATGACCTGGAATTATCCGTGAGGTCAAACACTACCTTGGGCTGCTCAGCAAGTTAAAATACACACACTACAATAATGTTTCATTCAGGCACCACTCATGCATGGTTTTCTATCACTTCAGCTATTTTCTCCACAAGCAAATAAAAATAGTGCTCCTGAACTTGATTGTAGTTCTGTTCGTGAGAGCCAAAAACTACATCCAACTCTTCCTGCTTCCTGCAAGCAGTTAGCAGGGTTCTGTCACTAAAAGAGTGTTAGTGAGTGGAAATTGCACTGGAATTCAGATGTTAGCAGCAAACACACTGCTGTTACAACAGCAGCTCAAAATAAAATAATATCCAGTGCTTGCGTGCAGTAGTGCTCACTATTTGAGCAGATGACCGGAAGTATCCATGGGGTCAAACAATACCTTGGGCTGCTCAGCAAGTTATAATATACAAACTACAATAATGTTTCATTCAGGCACCACTCATGCATTGCTGTGAAGTAGATAGAGTGGAGAGGGTCAGCGCTTAGTCACCAATATGATTAATAGCCTAAAGAGCAGTAAGTATGAAGATGGATTAATTGAATTTAAACTCATGAATTTAGAACTGCACTGAAAACAGATCTGCTACTAATGTATGACCTACAAGTACAAGTACAAAAGATTTATTGATCAGCTTAAGACATTACAATATTTTAAAAACTATTACATAAATACAAAATTTCCTTAAAATAAGAAAAATCTAATTTCTTACAAATGTTTAAATTAAACAGAACAATGACCTGTTTAAAAACATCAAGAAGTATTATTAGCTCCAGACATCTTACAAATGAATAATTTATAGATGAGTTGTCCTCAGAAATTTAGAGAGTTTCAACAGCTCATTTAGATCTTGGGAAGATAAGAGATGAGATAGAATACCATCGGGAGGAGATCAAAACCACCAATTATGTCCCCAACCTTTTTTCCTACTCTTCTCATATAAAGGGCATAACAATACTATGGGCTGGATATTCAAACTAAGCTATTTTGTGGCGCAAGCCCTTGCGCTGCACAAAATAGTTGCGCTGGGGTGGCCAGGGGTGATATTCAAAGAGTTGCGCTATTGAGCAACCCTTTGAATATCACCTCCGTACAAGCCACTGTGCATGGCGCAGTGGAACTTGCACCACTGCAAGTGGTCAGAGTGGAGCATTCAAGTTAGCGGTGGTGCAAGTGACCATTCGCCATGCGCAAATTTCCCATATTCAAAGGTGACATGCAAATGGGGCCATAATTCATGCAAGGTGCAGGTCTATTGCATCTATTGTATTCCTTTGCATGCCATTAGCATGCAGGTGCACCGATCTCCGAGGACTTGTGCCTGGCGCCCTGCCAGGCAGCAGCTGTCCGGGACCGGCCCCTGCTGCCCGATCGCTGGCAAAGTGTGAAAATCCCCCTCCCCCAACTGGCCCGATCGCGGGCATTAGGTTAAATAACCCCGCCCCACCAGCCCGATCGCGGGCGCAATTATTAAATGTCCCCTCCCACCTGCCCGATCGCGAGGCAGCACAGAGTCCCACCCCAGACATATTCCTGGTGGTCCAGTGGACGCTAAGCCCATCATGGGCAGCAAAGTGATGAAACCTCCCCCAAGACCATATCCCTGGTGATCTAGTGTCCCCACCCACCCACCCACGAAGCCCCACCACCTCGCTCCCCTCCCGGCAGCGGTGGGCGGCAACTATCCACCAGCCTGCCGCCCGCCCGACTGACTGCCCAGTAGACTGCATGCCCATTGGTGCAGAGCAAGAGCCAATAGTGCCTCCATACCACCTAAAGGCAGTCCAGATATGAGTGAATTCATTCATTCCCATATCTGGACCGTTTTGTACGGTATGGGCTGCACGCTCATTGGCTCTTGCTCTGCACCAATGGGCATTCAGCCCCACCAGCAGTCAGTTGGTGTTAGGGGGGCAGCAGGCGGGTGGGATGCTGCCGCCGCCGCCTGCCGGGGAGCGGGTGGTGGGGCTCTGGGTGGTGGGGTGGCAGGACACCTAGATCAACCAGGGATATGGTCTTGGGGGAGGTTTCATCACTTTGCTGCCCGCGATTGGGCTGTAGCGGTCCACTGGACCACCAGGGACGGTCTTGGGGTTGGAAACTTTGCTGCCCACGATCGGGCTTCACGGTTCACTGGACCACCAGGGATATGTCCTTGGGGGTTTACCTTTGCTGCCAGTGATCGGACTGGTGGGGGTGGGTGTTATTTGTCACTTTTGCCCGTGATCGGGCAAGTCAGGGGAGGGGTGTTTTAAATATATGCCCGCGATCGGGCCAGTCGGAGGAGGGGGTTACTATATGCCCGCGATTGGGCTGCGGGGGCACAGGGAGTAGGTTGAGGGCCACCCACAGGTGGCAGCTGCTGTGTTGCGCCTGCAATGCGGCAGCTCACCTGTGGGTGGCCCTCGACACTCCTTTTTCTTGGCTCAAAGTTGTGCAGGCGCAGGTTGGGGTTGCGCCTGCACAACTCTGCACAGCCCGCTGAATATCGGGCTGTGCAGTTTATGCATGGTTCCTCCCCTCCAGTTCAGCATGCATTCATTTGCATTGCGCTGTTGCTCAGCTTGCCTGGGGGCGCAACTGCCTCCTGCTGAATATGGCAGAATGGTGCAATTTCAGACTTGTGCAGGCGCAACCCTATTGTGCATGGCGCAACCCTTTGAATATCCAGCCCTATGTGTTTAAGGTTGTCCTGGACTTTGTGAACACATTTGCAGTATGGTTCAGTAATATTATCTTGTTTATGCCTGTAGATAATATATATTGTGCCTTGTAAGTTTCTGTCCTAAATCTTGTTAGTTGTCATCATAAATGGGGTCTGTAATCTTAGGTAAATATCCTTCAGAGACTCATGAGGTTTAAACTGTCTATACCAGTAATGTAATTCAATGTGGAGAGTTGAGTGAAAACAGAGTGTACATCTAGATCTCTTATTCTGGTTTTACCTCAAAGGCTTTTTCCCCAGGGATTGGAACATGTACTATAAAGGCGGTGACTTAATCCACAGAAGGGAATATGGTATTTTTGATTACTTGTATTGAGGAAGATAAAACCCATCGTAGAGTACTTTATTTCCTCCTCGAGACAAATTCTAGAAATGTAATATTAGGGAGAGTCAGAGTTTTGAGAAGGAAGACAATCTGCCTCTCACTAATTAAGGACTACACAGAGTATTGTCCAAGTTCCAATTTCACAATACTGGTAGGGTGTCCCAGCAGGGACTATTAGAATATACCTTTATAGTTTATTTAGAATTGTATCCGGGGATTTAGAGTTCGCTAGACCCCAGATCTTGGCTGTGTATAAAATGCTAGCTTTTATTTTTGCATTAATTGCTTATCACATACCTTTAATTGAGGTCTTACCCATCTTGGCATTAAAGATTTTCATAGTGTTAGCTGCAGATTTAATTTTGTTTGTAATTAATTTTATATGAATTTTCCAAGACAAATTTTGGGCAGCTCTTACCTCAAGTTATCATAATGAGGTACCACCTCAATTTTCTCCCCAATCCAAAATGCTGGAGTCCTTCAAGTATTATTTCCAAAATGATGATCTTGATTTTATTTAAATTTATTTTCAGTTGTTTATTTTTCATAACCCCAAACAATGCTCCAGTTTCGACCTCAGCCCTAGGGCTGAGGTCAAAATGACACAGTATCGTCTGCATATGCCAAGAAGTCAATTCTGTGATCAATAATCTTTGGAAAATGAAAAGCAGGATTAGATAAACTAACAAAATACTATCAATACATTTATTAAATAAAATACATGCAGAGATCACGTGATGGTCTGGGCTGGCTAGCTGCTGTTTCCTCGGTTCCCGCTCCCCCATCTGAAAATCTATTATAATCTTGTGTTTTCTGGCTTAAACTACTGGTATCGCCTCAACATTACTGTTCCTGTCTATCCAGCGGAGTTTTCTGGCTGAATTTCTGGTGTCTCTACAATTTTAAAAGCATGGTGATGGAGGCCGAAATGAGGCGGTCTTGCCCAGACGACGCCCGGTCTCGCCCGATAAGCAGGCGAAGAAAGTAAAACCTCTCCAGCACTCTTCTGCCAAGCAACTGGTGTGCTGTCAGCCTCTGTACCACTCTCAGAAGAGTGCTTCTTGCAAGAACTACAACCGCTTAAAGAGACCCTTCAAGATATCGCCGCCCATCTTAAAAATATTCGTTCTGAGATGGTGGACCTCAGGACTCGGGCAGCAGATACTGAGGCACATACCTACTCTCTAGAGGCCTGAGAGACAGGACTGAACCAGAGATTACAAAGCTCAGGTAACAAATTACTAAACTTCAACTTAAACTGAAGACCTAGAGGCGCAGTAGGAGGAACAACATCCTGATCTTTGGGCTACCAGAAAGGGCTGAGGTCCCTCTGCAATTCCATTTATGCAGTAATTTCTTTCCAAGATCGTGGGTCCTTCCCCACATAACCCTACTTATTTAATAGAAAGGCACACAGGTCTTTATGCCCAAAACCAAAGGAGTCTGCCTCCCTCGTCCAATGATTATCCGCTTGCTTAATTATCTGGAAAAGCAACATATCTTGGCGAAAGTCAGAGAGCTACAAGCTATACACCGGGAGGGCAAGCGACAGGATTACTCAGGATCTGCCCCTTGAAACCCGTCGAAGAGAGCCACCTTTCACTCAACAGTCAACAAGCTGATAGCTGTCAGTATTAAGTTTTGTATGGCATACCCAGCTCGTTTGCAGGTTTTGGTGGATGGAGTATGGCTTTCCTTTGACTCTGCTGACCAGGCTCAGGCTGATCTGTGCAAGAAGCTACCTTCATTATGCAAATCTTAAAGCTGTGGTCCTGTTTTCAAGTTACCAAGGAAGTTTTTTCTTGACTGTCTGAATGTCTTTTCAGCTGGCTTACCATTGATGCGTCTGGTCCAGAGGATGCCTTTGTGTGAGAGGTATTTCCACTGTGGAGAGGATGGCGACTGACTGAGAGGAAGGTGAGCAGTGGCCTGTAGGCCTGGAAGATTCCACGCTGCATCAAGGTACCATTTCCCACGGACTTTTTTGTGCAACTAGCTGTTTCCAGTGGGGATTGTTTCATGGTGCTGTCCAGGCCCGTTACCAATCTGGTTCCCCAGGGAACAGCCGCATATTCAAGGAGCTACTCGGCTTATTTACTCCTCCTTGAGATATCTCAATGTTGCTTCATGCAAATAAGTCTGGAAATACCACCTTTATCTCCTCTCTGCTCACTATTAATCCTCTCTCTCTGGCTGCTTCTCTACCATACTACATTTCTGGTTTTGTTATATTTGGAGCGATAGCTATGCCTAACCTCAGCCCAAAAGCCTGTCTCTTCTTGATACTCTTCTATAGGACTCCTGTCCTCCTTCCCATTTTCTTTTTCAGGTTTTTTTTAATCTATCATTGCTCTTTCATATTTTTATCTCAACGCTTACAATTAGCTTTCTCTGCAGTCCCGTTTGTTCTATACTTCTCTTTTTCTTTGTTATCTCTTTCAGAGTGTCTGGTGCAGACTTTGTTCCCTCTTGACAAGCTGACAGGAATACAGCTTTGTTTAGGAGGGGTGTTCTGTTTCATAATTTCATGGGGCATCTCTGGATTTAAACTATTTTCAGCACCTTTTGATCAAGGTTTTGTGGGGAGTGGGAGGGAGAGGACATTGGCTTGGGGTAGCCCATCACTCATCCTGGTGTATGGGGACGTACCCTAATTACTCTCGTCCTTTCTCTACATCATATGGCACTGTGGGGATTATTTTTGGTTTGTTAGATCAGTTCATACTTATGCCCAAATTAGTGTTAGTGGTCTATTCAATACATGAACCTGCTAATTTCAGTTCTGTTTACCTAGATAGGATTATAGAGGTAGTTATAACAGGGTACATATGGGGTCTCTACCATTCAGGAGCAATGAGGCTTTTCAGTGATATCGAAGTTGGGTAGAGGGTTATTGTAAATAGTTATAAGGGGTAGGGATTATGGAGGGGTATTAGATAACCTTGGTGTTCTGCTCCTTTTCACCTTTAACAATGGGGTTTCCCTCACTTTCCAATTGTTTTAATGGACGGATTTATGTTCAGGTTTTTGGAGACACCAATCTTATAGTTTTCATGGAGCATTGGTTGGGAAGGATTATTGGTGCACTTTCTCATTACAATGGACTGGCTATGCATGGGGTGCTATAGACTTCAATGGCTAATGGACTGAAAAATGTATAACCTGGAATGTAAGAGGGCTCGTGATCTTAATAAAGAATCCAGATTCTAAAACACTTATCATTACTGCATGCCCATATCTCCTTTATCCAAGAAACCCATCTTCTCTCCAGGAAGCGGAGGGCTTGCGTGAGACTGGAGATTAGGCAAGTTTTTGCTTGGGTATTTCATCCGCCAGTGGTGGCACTGCCATCCTAATTCACAAGTCGATCGCCTTTCAAACCCAAAATAATAGTTGCTGATCCACAAGGAAAATATCTGTTTGTTCAAGGATTATTGGATTGCACTGAATTAGTCCTTGGGAGTGTGTATGGGCCTGTGGGGTGAAATTCTGAATTTTCAGGGTTTACTGAGTGAATTACAAAGTTTTCTGCACTTCCTTTAATCCTTGGGGATTGAACTTACCACCCACGCAGGACTTAGACAGATCTAATTCCTTGCCCAAGTCCCTCCAATGTCCAGAGGGAATTTGCTGAATTTCTTGATTCCGCTGGACTGTGCGACCCATGGCGCCTGCAAAATACGAAGACCCACACCTTCTCATTTCACTCTATGGTGCACTCCACTGGTCCCAGCTGGACTATATTTTACTCAGTCATTCTCTTATACACGGTCTTAATGACTCTGCCATAGAACCGATTGTTATATCAGACTATGCTGTGGCCTGGGTCACTGTCATGCTAAACCAGAACCTCCAAAGGGACTCAGTATGGCATTTAAATATGCAGCTCTTAAAGGAAGACTATTTTATTACTAGGATCTCTGACTTGATTCTACTTTATTGCAGATAATCTGGGTTCTGTCACAAGAACGGATCATGAATGGTGTGCCTTGAAGTGCTTTCTACGAGGCGAGTTTATTAGTCTCTCCTCTACCCTTAAACGGAAGAGGGCTACCATCATCTCACTCCTGGATCAGATCCGTACACTCGAGCAATCTCCACCTCTTCTTCCTCTCCCGATTTGTTAAAATCATTACTGAATTAAGGAATCAGTATTCTCGTTTAGTACAGGAAAAAGCAGAATTTCTCATACTAAGAACTAAGGCAAAATAAATAGAGCAAGGTGAGAAGCGAGTCATCTCCTAGCCTTGCGCCTGAGGAAATTAGAGGCGTCAAGGTTCATCTCCTCTATTAATGATCCTGACAGAATTACAAAACACATCCAAGAGACATAACTTCTGTTTTAGATAGTTCTATTCCTCTCTTTATAGTCAGCGTCCCGCATCTCTGTCACAAGCTGAATTATTAGAATACCTGTCCACCTCATCTTTACCTACTCTCTCTCTTTACGCAGCAATCCATTTTATCTGCTCCTATATCCCTCCAAGAAGTGCTATCGGCTATTCATGATCTCATGTTGGACAAGGCCCTGGTCCAGATAGTTTCCTTCGAACTTCTATAAAGCTTTTGCCAAAGATCTCACCCCTGCCTGTTGCGTCTGTATCAATATATGCTCTCCGGGCAAACTCAAGATCCATCCTGTTGGAAGCCTCTGTTATCCTTCTCCTTAAACCAGACAAGCCACCCCAGTCTCCAGCGAGCTACCATCCTATCTCTCTGTTAAATTGTGATATTAAAATTTTAGCCAAGATACTCGCTAGTAGAATCAAACAAGTCTGGACTCAGCTTCTCAGCACGGAACAAATTGGATTTGTGTCAGGTAGAACCCTGCTGATCACCTTCATAAATTGTCCTATCTGGTTCAGGTGGCCAAAACCTCCCCTACCCCCATGGCCTTAATTCCCTTGATGCAGAAAAAGCATTTGTGGGGTGGACTGGAATTTCTTGTGGAGCTACGCTACAGACAATGGGCTTTCCTAACAATTTTATTTAATGGATCCAGGCTTTATATTCCTCCTTAGGCTAGAATACACTGCAATGGTGTACTCTCTGAGGTTTTCCCTCTCTTTTCGGTACACGGCAAGATTGTCCGCTTTCTCCTTTTCTCTTTAACTATATCTCGAACCCCTGATTAGGCAGCTGAAATGTTCCCCTTTAATTACTGGTATTCCAATAGGCGATAGGGTCCCTTTGCTCTCAGTTTATGCAGATGACATATTGCTTCATCTCTCAGATCCGTCTCTTCTTTAACAGAAGCATTGCATATTATTGATACTTTTGGAAATTCTCAAACTACAAACTCAATATTAGCAAAACCGAAATGTTCCCCTTAATTGTCTAACATATAGCTCAGCTTTCAGTGAGTTTGGTATGAAATGGACCCCAGGTCCATTAAGTATTTGGGTATTCATATTACATCGGACTTATCTCTACTCCATAAACTTAATCTAGAGGATTTGTGGTTTAATATTCAGCAGGACCTATTAAGATGGAGAAAGCTTCCTCTCTCGTTATGGGGCAGAATTAACACCATCAAAATGAATGTCCTACCCAGGCTGTTTTGTCCACTAAACATGTTGGATGTTTGGTTACCTTTGTCTTTTTCAGCGATCCATTCTGATGTTAACTCCTTTATCTGGCAGGATAAAGCTATTAGAAAGATCCTATCTTAAGCTCTCCTTACCTAAGTTGGGAGGCTTGCGTCTCCCTAACTTTTTATTTTATTACTGGGCTTGTCATCTCTATAAGTGTGGGAAGTGGTTTTCTTTATCAGAACTCCTTACTCATCATAAGTATGTCCCAATCTGGTTGCATATTGAGTCGGATATTCTTACTGCACATAACTAGCTCCTTCCTCACTTTTTATCGCCCTTTAAAAATTTACCAAAAGCTCTGCAGTCTTCCTGATTGGTATTTCATTAAGAGTTCTTTCTCAAATGTTCAGTTTTATAAGGTAGTCCCGAGCTCTGATTTTCTCAGCCAATCTATGCCAACTTGAATCTCAAAATAGGTGGTGTTCCTATATCTCGGCGTTGGTTATCACTCCTCCCAAGCTCACTGTGGCTGACTTTACTCACAGGATTCTATTTTGTCTACTGAGGAGATTCTTACCAAATCTGACCTAACGTCACGGGCTGCCTTTCAAATTTTTCAGCTTAAGCACTTACTAGCTAAGGTGTTTGGGAAAGAATTCAACCTCCCATATTGGAGCCTTCTCCAGCAAATTAAGATTCTCGCTGCAAATCCTATGGCATTTCTACCATAAATAAATTGGTTCTCACATACCACAACCTCCCTCGATTGCCATATCTCAGATCTGGCAGCGCTTTCTAATGAAGTTATTAACTGGCACTCAGTATGGACAGGCCTATACACATACCTCACCCAAGACTGATACAGGCTTATGCAATACTGTCTTAAACATGTATTATACTCCTATCAAACTGGCTCAAATGAAGAGGCTTCCTCCAGCACGTGTTCTAGGTGTAACAAGGAGGAAGGCTCGTTCCTTCATACATTGTGGTCGTGTGAAAAAATATCCCTTTGTGGAAACAAATTGAATCTGCTCTAGACCCACTGCTGGGACTGCAGGGCCTCTTCTCCCCAATCATATGTATTCTGGGAGATTATTCAGGAATTCTTGTGAAGGAGAGAAGATTTCATATGGCTCTAATCTCAATGGCGGTCAAAAGCTAGTGCTTAGACACTGGATGGATCAAGTCTCCATTTCTTATATGGAATGGTTGCATGAAATATAATTTGCACTCCATGTTGAATATTTAATTGTGAGTGTACGCATCACCATTCATCTTAATAAAAAATTGAGGAAATTATATGCTCTCTATTTGTCTTGATAGGATGTCTGGGCAAGTTCACGAGCCTCTCCTCCTTTGAAATTTTATTTAACTGTTATCATTTTGGTCCTCTTTTAGTTCTGTTGTGTTTAGCTATAGGAAAGTGCACCCTGGGGTGGGGTAGCTTTTGATTTCATTTTTCAAGGTAGTGTTGTTATTATTTTCTCGAAAGCTCAGCTCTCCCTGTTATCAATCTGCTTAATATGTATAGCCTCGAGGAAAGGAGGGAGAGGGACATGATAGAAACTTTCAAGTACCTCAAAGGAATCAACAAAGTCCAAGAGGTAGCATCTTTCAAAAAAGAGGTTGCAAGAACAAGGGGCACAATTTGAAGATAGAAGGGCGGCTCAGAGGTAATTTAAGGAAGTATTTTTTCACAGAGAGGGTTGTGGATGCATGGAGCGGCCTTCGGAGGAGGTTGTGGAGTCAAAAACAGTGGTGGAATTCAAGCATGCATGGGACAGTCATAAGGCAATTCTAGGGGTGGGGGTAGGAAGAAGTAGGCTGCTGGTTAACTAGGATCTGCAGCTTATCCATCAGGTAGGAAATGGACAGACTGGTGGGCCAAGCGGTCCTTATCTGCCGTCAAATTCTATGTTTCTATGTTTCTATGCTTACAACCTTTATGCAGTATGTGTCGATATTAATGTATCTTATTTTTGTATGATTTTGTGTTGGTTATACTTAATAAAGTATGTCAAATTAAAAAAATAAATAAAATAGATGCAAGAAGGCAACCCTATTTCACTCCCAAAATGGTCACACTGAACTTTAGCCCATGTATTTTCATGGAGACAAATCAATATGTCTAATAAAGCTGAGTACAGTCCCAAATTCTCCAAGATCTGCCATAAAAGTTTTTGGCTAATGCTGTCAAAAACAGCTGTAAAGTCGACAAAGCAACAATATAGTTTCCTTTTTAATTTTAATGTATTTCCAAAGGAGATAATGTAAGACATAACAATGTTGAATGGTGGATCTGTTTTGTGAAAGCTGTTCTGATATTCACTAATTAAATATTTGGTATCCAGCCAATCTGTTAGTCTGTCAAGAATAATTTTGATGAATACCTTCTGGGTTATATCAATCCGACTAATTGGTCAATACATTTTGGATCATTTGGGTTCTCTTTCTTGAACATTGGAAATATAATTGAGCCTTGCCAGCTTACAGAATTCTTGCCTCTGGATAAATGTGTTAAATGCATTACAGAATATAGGTATCCACCTTTCCTGGAATAATTTAAGTTGATCACCTATAATTCTATCAGGACCCAGGGCTTTATGTAAGCAATAATACCTGACAGGGTGGGTGGTAGTAGGCAATACCGGTTATCAAGGGCAATGGAGGCCTGACACCACAGGCGAAGGGCCTATAGCCCTGAAGGTCCGGTATTGCCCATACCGCCCACCCTGGAGGGTATTATTGTGCTAGAAAATGGCTACCGTGGACATTTTAATAAAATAATAAAATAACAGATGAAATTACTGTGAAAAATATATATAAACACTACAACATTTTCTTTTAGGTAAAGTAGTCCCTGGTTTCTGTGCTGTCCCATCTTATGTTGCACCCCACAGAGCTATTCTCTTGTACATATGCCCCCAATTTCCAGAAGATACAGTTTCTAAACGCTTTTGCCCCAGTAGTCTCTTAGTGTCACTTTTTAGTTTTAAATAAATAAAATGTTTTACCAGTTTTCTTGTTTTTCTTCTTTCTGAGGTCGTAATTGAGACTGTTAAGATTGGGAGCATTACCCTGTGATGGCTGTGAACGAGACGCAGACAGACATCCAGGTTACTGTTTTTACCCTTTACTGAACAGCGATCGAAGTACAGGGATTTCTATTTTTTTTTCTTTTCGCATAGCAGTCAATTCTTCAGACCTTTCAAGTGTCCGATTTTTACAGATGCTGGCATCCCATTGTTAGCCCTCTATTTCAACTCCTGCTCCGTTTACTGCTGCTGCCGTCCTCTCTGCATGTTATGGTAAACAACACAGACGAGTTGATAGCAGGTGGCAAGCTGGTCATGAGCACAAGCGGAGCGCAGCTACAGTCTTGCAGGTTTTTTTTTTAGGTTTGGGCTCACATTGTTTAAATAAACAGCTGGATTCTGAATGCGGGTTACATTTATTAAAGGAAGGCATTTCCAGTGGAGTTGTGGGAAGTGGGTCATGCTTCATTTTGGATTCAGTCCTCAAAGGAGTGTATGGGAGCTGAGTGAACAGTAAAAGCAGTGCAGTTGATTAGTGTAGTGCAGCGTAAGGTATGCACCACAGCTGTTCCTTTTTTTATAGAAAGAGTTTTCTTTTAACTTACATTGGGTGACTACTGCCATGAGTGCCGTTGTTGGGAGGTGAACACTCACTCACTAAGTAAGACAATAAAATGGCAGCGATTTAAATTCATGCCCAGTGCTTTGGCCAATGAAGAAGCGGGGTGGGCAGAGGATACATAACTGGGTGAAGTGTCAGTTTGGCTGGTACTTTTAATATCCAGGGCTCTGTTGTCTGATAGATGCCCACCTTGTCAGGGTATCAGCCAATCAGAACCTGGGATTTTTCCAGCCCATTTTCTAATAGATGATAATGAGCTCAGTGCAGTTCCTATCTCTAATTCAGAGATGAAAACTGCAAGAGGAAACTAACTGGGAGGTAATACAAATCTTTTACAAATTTGTGTCTTCCTTAGAGAAATATAGTCCAGTGAAATAAGAGATCCATAAATCTGGAAAAATGAAGGCCTCTACTTTTGTAGAGAAGTTATTGTACCCTGATGCTACTAAGAGCCAAAATGACTTCCCATCCCTTTTGAAAACTGATATCCTGAGTTTTTCCCATTAGAAAGCAGCATGTTTCTGTTTCTCCATTTCCAAGACCGTTTTATAATTTACCGTCTCCATTATTAATGAGGTGCACTGGTCTCTATTAGTGGGATTGCTTTTCAATACTGTCTAATCATTTTATTTAGGTTATGCTTTGCCTTCTAGCATCTGGCATTATACTAGGTTTTGGTTCTTCTCCTACAATTTAAAGAGATTAGATGGTTTGTTGTGCAATGTGGGCATAATAACACACACAACTTTTGCCTGTTTCCAAGGATCTCATAAGATTTGAGCATCCCAGTGAACTGGCACCAAAGCTCATAGATCTCCCGAATTAAGTATTACATTAAATTGCTCAGAGAATACGCACCCGTTTAATTTTTTCATTCACAATCTCTAAACCTTCACTGATGTGAGTTATATTTGTTGTGTTAGACCACTAATTTCTAATTTTAGGAAACAGGAGAATGATCCAATTCAGAATGATCCAGAATCTGTAAATCTATAATATTTCTGGTGGCTTCTAAATGAGTGCATACCAGGTCAATAGTTCAGGAGCTATTGGCTCCAATAAATGTATATTTTCCTAAGTCGCTCCTAGCAATTTCCCATTTAGCACACAAAAATTGTATTCTGCTAGGAGTTTAGCTAACTCCTTTGCCTTTGCCATTACTTTTCAAACTGGAGCAAGTTCTAAATGGAGCCACTCGGTGGTTAATAAAGTGAAGAAAATATATAAAGTGGGATTACTTAAATGATGAGCCATGAGGCCAGAAATTCTTGCATTGAAGTCTCCCAATGAAACAATGGGAAGATCTTCTTCTGTATTCATAATTCTATCTAATTCTGATTTTAGCATTTGAATCGGGGTTCCACAAATCTAGTGTTTTCCCTGAGGGAAGCAGATAAGAGTTTATAAGAAGAAATTTACTAGACAGAGGCACACTAGTCAGGATAACTATTAGAAAATATTCGAGAAGAATTAATTTTATCTTAGCAAAATTTAGTGAAGTTTGTACATATACTGACAGGCACCTTTTGTCTCCCATATCTCATTCCTTTGGTAGTGGGAGTCACAAACTAGAAAACCCTGGAAGTTGAGGAAACAGCTTGAGCACCATGTTTCCTGGAGGCGATAACATCAAAGGCCTCCAGGATACCCACAAGCTCCAGATCTGCTATTTTAAGATGAAGGCCCTCAATATTCCAAGAAAAAATACTGAGCTGATCTCTGTCTGGTTGGTCCCTAGTTTGCTCTTTAATAGACCCTGAAAATACTGCAGTCAATCTGTGCAGGATGTGTCCAAATGAGTAAAACTGTTAATATAGCTAAATTTACAGGGTTATTCCTTGCCATAGTGGAAATGGGGTTTAAGCGTGTGTCAGTTGCAGCCTTGTTGCTGCCCAAAATCGATGGATGCACCATGTATATTACTAGCATGTCAAGCTTGTAGGCCGACTGAAGGAGTGTTGTGGCCAAAGCGGATTTTTAAAAGTGAGGTCGATTTTGGATGAGGAAGAAGTGATCCCAGGTACTTTAATCAAGTCCAAAGAACTCCTAGTTAGATTTAAATTAAATGAATGGGACAGGAACAGTAACAGTTCTTCCTGTATGCCTTTAATAGAATCTGATTTGGACATTTCCCATCCAAAAATTTTAATTGTTTTGCATTCCCAATCATTTTGTTGCTTCTTTTCAAAATTGGTTATGGTCCCAATTATTTTATCTAGTGCTTGCACATCTTTTCTTTATTACTATCTACCATTTGTTGAGCTTGTTCTTCCTTGTACACTCTAGATCTACTAGGTGTTGGCAGACAGAAATTTTGATCACTGGAACTATTTGAGGGACTTCATCTCTATTCCTCTAAGCTCCATTATAGGGCCTTTATGCCAGATTATCTTGGCAGTTTCTTCTGTCTTACAGTAAAGAATTACTGTGTCATAATAGTGGAGATTTGGGGGCCTCATAACATAAATCTCATCCTGGGCTATGTACAGATGTAGTAGATGTATCATCCATTGTGTCAATTTCTCCTGTGTTTCCTTGTCTAATAGTTCAGCCCTTGTATTGCTATTAAGAATTCAGTTTCCATTATTAATGTATGACCTGTTAAATGATTCATATATCCTTACAGCATTTAATTTGGAATTTAAAGACACAAAGAACAACCATGCATGGACATCCATTATAGCTGAAACTGACTAGATTTCAAACAACTAAGAGGAAATGTTTCTATACTCAATGGATTATTAATCAATGGAACAACTTACCTGAAAGTATTATTATAAGTGACACCAAAAGTAATTTTAATAAACAACTTTCTCCTTATATTATGTCTGAGGCAAACATTAATTATTATTATAAGAAGGAGCTATCTACAGCATGGCTAAGCCTTTTCAGCTCTTTACTACATTAGTGAACATTATTGAAGATTCTAGCTAGCGTGATTCAGTTCCACCATCCCCAAATGCTTGACTAAACAAATGAGACTTCATACCCTTCTAAATCAAATCTTTGGGGGTGAACCTTAAGACAGCCCGACAGTGAGTTCTAATTATTAGGTGGCCACCACAAAACACATTCTGTCACCAGTGGAATGTTAGGAAGGCCATCAGATTCTTCTTGGTGGAGGAAGGGGCAACATGGGGCATTGTAGGCCAAGATATAGTAAAGGTAGCCTGAGCCCAGCTCATGTATGGTTTTGTAAGGTAATAAAGCAATCTTGAAAGTGATGCACCACTGACTCATAACCAGTGCAGCACAGAACAGATATATTCCAATAACCTGCCTATCTGCATTGTTTTGCACAAGCTGCAGGTGCTGCACAAGCTTCCCATACAGCCCTAGATATAGAAGGCCTGGTTTATAAAGCCCCTGAACAGTGTAAGAGGCTTACACAATGAGGAATGGTGCAAGATGTGGCTTGCACCACAAGATGCATCAGCAGTAATTCAAAAAGCAGCCAGTGGCAAATGCAGGCTGGGTGGGTATTCCATGATATGAGCATGTTTTATTGAACTGCTCAATAAAAGCAACTCAATAAAACAGCTTGTAGGAAGAGTGAAAGCTGCAGAATAGCAAGGATAGGTTAGAGCTAGTGTATCAGTAAGTTGCACTCACTACACTCGCAGGAAGAAGATCAGAGGTGTAGTTGGCCAAGCCCTGCCAAACTGGTCATTTGGCATAGTGGCTAGAACTACCACAATGGAACTCAAAGACCTGAGTTTAGGTCTTGGTGTGGGACAGAATATGTTTTGTCATGGGCTTTCTTTTTTTTCCTAAGTCTGCCTCCTCCTCAGAGTCGGTAATCATTAAGTTGGGGGTGAGGGGCTTCACCCCTGCAAAAGGTGGTGTGGGGTCATAGCTTCCACAGAAAATGTTATTCTGTTCTTGTTGGAAAATGTAGTGACCATCGCTGTTTGTGGCAGTCACTCTGATGTTCTTCGCTGTTTTGACGTCAGGCGGTTTTGCAGTGCTGTTGTTGGTCGGTAAGATATAATACTTGCCCGTATCACATAAAACCACTGCATGTGCAAAGGGATCTTGTGCCATCTTTCCAGTACAAATGGGCTATGGCATGGTTCTAGGGGCTGGTGGCAGATGCAGTCTGCCATATCCCCTACTTCTTGTTCATAAAACCCTCCCTGAGGGCACATTTCTAGTATTGTTAGACCAACCAGGGTTGGTCTAAGGGTACTAGAAGTGTGTCCTCTGGGACAGTAGAGAACTTGCAGTCCCCTCCTCAGCCCCGATCCCATTTTATTAAAATAATCATGTCCCTGGTGGTCTAGCAGACCCCCAGCTTTGATCTGCTTGTATAATAAAAAAACTTTCCCTTGTGGTCTAGCTGAGCCCTCCTATCCCTGATCTCCCTATAAATATTTATATATTTTTACTGGCGGTCTAGTGGACCCCTTAACCCCACTCCCCAGATGACATTACCCCACCACCACATTCACCCCCGTCCCATGCCTGAGCCAGCAACTGGCACAGACCTCCGCTCACCACAGTCAGCTCCTGACTGAGTTATCAATGAGCATGTTTTGTACACAGTACAGTATGTGCTCACTGATTGACAGTCAGAGAGTGAGCTGTCAGTCACTTGAACACATACTGTATGCAGTGCATGCTCCTTGACAACTCAGTCGGTGGTTGGCTATGGTGGTAAGCAGAGTGCTGTGCTAGTCACCTGCTTGGGGATGTGATGGGGAGTGGGTGTTGCAGTCCACTAGATCACCAAGAAAATATGAATAAATATTTATAGAGGAGATTGTGGATAGGAGACGGTCTGTTAGACCACCAGGATATCTATCTATCTATCTATCTATCTATCTATCTATCTATCTATCTATCTATCTATCTATCAGTCTGTCTATCTATATATATATATATCTATCTATATATATATATATATATATATATATATATATATATATATGTATATATCAGTATGGAGGAGATTGGGGTTAGGAAGGAGTCCACTAGACTACCCCAGGATATACATATAACTCTGTATATGGGAGATCATGGATAGGGAGGGGTCTGCTAGATCAAAAGGGATGTGATTATATGTAGGAAGAAACTAGAAGGGGACAGGATCAGATGTGTTTCAGTACAGCAGCTGCTTCTTGTTGTTTTTACAGGGTTTCTTGTGGATTTTACTTGGTAGAAGGTTATTTCTTTTCTTTCATACTACTTCTAAGGGGCTATCAGGGTATTGTTTTGAGGCTGTTGGAAGTTTGAAAACTGGTTTGGTGGCTGTAAGCGGCTCATTTGTTGGATGTTTCACTGTGTAACAGGCTGCACTGGTGGAGGCCTATTTCTTCTGATTTAAAACCTATTTGGTGGGATTTGCTTGGGGCTGGTTATTTGAATTGAGACATATATCTGTTAATTTCAGGCCTATTTTGATGTGTTGTTGTGAAGCTGATTGAATTGGAGACCTGTTTCCTTTGGTAGCAAAAATATTTTGGGGGCTTTGAGCTGAATTTTGATTCCTTTTGCTGACTTCACTAGCTGCAAAGGTTAGTGCATAGTGGGGAAATGGTGTTAATGGTCTGGCCAGGTCTCACTCAGCTAATTGACTGGAGGCAGAGCTGAATCAGGTTTGTGGTGTTAGTTTCTTTGGCTTCTCAGAAGGAACTAGAAGGGACAGAATCAGATGTGTTTCAGTACAGTAGCTGCTTCTTGTTGTTTTACAGGGTTTCTTGTGACTTTTACTTGGTAGAAGGTTATTTCTTTTCTTTCTTACTACTTCTAAGGGGCTAGCAGGGTATTGTTTTGGGTCTGTTGGAAGTTTGAAAACTGATTTGGTGGCTGTAAGTGGGTCATTTGTTGGATGTTTCACTGTGTAACAGGCTGCACTGGTGGAGGCCTATTTCTTCTGATTTAAAACCTATTTGGTGGGATTTGCTTGGGGCTGGTTATTTGGTTGCAGGGCCTGGATGGGCAGACACAGGGCTGATACACTTTCTCGAGTCGGGTGTAGGCCCTAAACCCACCTCCCCACACCTCCCTCCCCAGAGCTCTGCTTATTTATAGGGGAACATCTGCCCTGCAATTGGAGGAAAAGGCTTCAGTGCAGCTCATATAGTTCTAGCCACTGGGGTTGGATTTAAAAGCTGGGAGAGAGGAGCTTAGGGAGTTGTTCATTTCCCTTATAAGTTTACTGTGTTGTACTGCTCCTAGTAACAGGGTTACCGGTTTACTGTGGGACTGTATCTAGGATTAGTGGGTGACCTGATTAGTCAGTAGAGGTGTATCTTGGACTAGTGGAGAATGGTGGCTCACTCAAGGAAACCTACTTGGAGGGGATGGGACCACACGTCATTAGGGCAGGCATCTTTGGGAGGATGGTGGGGTGCACAGGGTGTGGGCAGCCATGATACTGGACTGGGCTTGAAGTTCAGTGGTTGCCCAGTGTGCTACCAGCTGGCACAGCTTAGAGAGGAGGTTGTGGGGATTAGGAGACAGTTGGGAGAAGGGAGGTATAGTTGGGGAAGATGGCAGAGAATCTCCCATCGGGTTCAAACAAGCTACTAGGGGTGGGGCATGGGGAAAGGAGTGCAGGAGAATACTCTGGGGTCACATAGGGACCCTGGCAGAGGGGGCTCAAAAAGAGACACTACCAAGGAAGCAGACAGGTAACTAGAACCTCACAAAGGGGCCAGAGGGACAATATTTTCAGGGAAGTAGGCAGATGGCTGGGGCTGGACAGAAGGAAGCAAGTGGGAGGTGGATCAGACCTTATACTCAGTAACCGCTTCAATTCTCTTCTTCAGCTTGAGGATGAGGGGGTGATGTAGCCATGACAGGGTGTTGGAGATGGAAAGGAGTGGGGGTAGGAGGCAGCGGCTGGATAGCAGGAGGAACGGGGGAACCTGAAATGCATGAAATGGGGGAGCAGTAGAGCAGAGCAGGAGGGGCAGGAGGAAGAGGGAGGAAAGCACAAGGAGAAGTACCAGTTGGGAGGAAAGGGCAAGGAGAAGGACCAGAAGTACAAGGAGGATACAGTAAAGGGAGCCGAGGGTTTAGGCCAGGGAGCAGGACAAGCAAGGAGGGACTAAATGGAGACAGGAAGGAAGGGAGGATGAACCAGGCTAGTTTAGTGGATGGGGAGAAGGAACAGTCATGAGCAGTGAGGGGGGAGTTAGTGAGGCACAGAAGAATACTTGGGAGGAGGAGAGACATAGGATCAGAGAGGAGGGGTGGCCAGGATAAATGAGGGGTGGCATGTGGCACCCAGATAGGGGTGAAACAAGGAACCAGCTGGGTGGAGGGGCCGGTAGAAAGGATGAGGACATGGAAGGGGGAATGGAGGCAAAGGAGCAGTCAGAGTGCTCCTGTTGGCAGATTCTATGATCGGGTATCAAATGGGATAGGGAGGGAAGCCTGGCCAGTTAGAACAAAATGCTTCCCTGGACTAACAGTGCACAGGACCAAGCACGAGGTATATCAGCTGGCAAAGGATTGTGGGGTTCCCGGACATACTGGTCCACCTGGGTACAAATGACATTGAGGGAAATAGTGAGCTAGAGATACAGGCAAGGTTCAGGGAGCTTGCCAGGGTCTGTCATGACATAGGGTGCACGATTTTCTTCTCAGAAATCCTGCCAGTGCCAAGGGCTAATGGGGAACACAAAAGGAAGTTTAGAGATAAACCAGTGGCTCAGGGAGTGGTGTGAGGCCAGAGGGTATGGGTTGATGGGGATTGGGAGAGACCTGGGAGGATAGGAGCTGTATGCTAGAGATAGGCTCCATCTCAATTTGGAGGAGTGGGGAATCTTTAAGTTGAAAAAGGGTTCATTGGTGAGAAGTGGGGTTTAAACTTGTGAGGGGGAGGAGTGGAGAAAGGCTGTCGGGGGTCCGATAAAGGAGGGATTCTGTCTCCACCCCCTGAGGAGCTGGAGAAATGTGGAAAAGGCCGACTGGTAAAGTGCAGACCAGGGAAAATGGAATCCCATGGGAACATGAGCAGGGAAATGGAAGTATAGGGAAAGGGTAGAAGGTAGTCCTGCTAAATGCCCAGAGCTTGGGCAATAAAATGCCTGAGCTGTAGGTGATGCTAACTGAGGGAGCGGTGGATGTGGCAGTGGTCACTGAAACCTGGGCCACCGTGAGACATGACTGGGACCTGAATCTAGAGGGTTACGCCTAAGTTCAGGAAGGACAGGGGAGGGAAGGGAGGAGGGTAGCAATAATAGTCAAAAACTGCATTGGCATAGGGGAGTAGAGGAGGCAGAGGGGAACCATGGAGGTGATTTGGGTCACCTCGATAACAAATGGGGAAGAGAGTAAAAGAGGAGTGGTGTATAGACCCCTGCGCTGGCGGAGGAGCTGGAGGAGAGTCTGGTGGCAGATGTTGGGAGACACTGCAGATTGGGCAGGGAAAGGGTGGTGGTGTTGGGGGACTTAAACATGCCAGGAACAGACTGGAAGACTATGACATCCTCGGTTGTCAGGGAACAAAGATTGTTGGATGTCTTTCAAGATGCATTCCCAACTCAGCAGGTGGGGAACCGACCAGGGAGGCGTGGGTACTGGATGTGGTCCTGGCAGACAGTGACCAGATTGGGGGCCTGGAGGTAAGGGACCCATTGGCGGGAGTGACCATGTCACAGTCTGTTCTGCCTGGACCTAGGAGGGTAGAAGGCTGCAAAAGATGGAGGTAACTGACTTCAGGGGTGGATTTTAAAGAAATGGAAGGATCCTTAAGGAGCATTTGGATGTGATTGGGTCTGACATGGACGCTGACAGTAGGTGAGAAATAATCAGTAGAGGGTGCATGATGCTACCAGCACCTGTGGCAGAGTAAGATGAAATGCGGTATGGCCCAAAAACCCTGTTGGTGGGCCAGGAGGTCCAGGAGGTGGTGTGGGAAAAGAAAGCAGCCTATAGGCAATTCCAAGTGCTCAAGGAGTGAAAGGGGTTGAGGGGAGTACAAACTGATGGCTAGAAGGGCCACTAGGGTGGTGAGGGCAGCTAAGGCAAGAAAAGAGCAGAACCTGGCCAGAGAAATTGGGGAGGGAACAAGGGTTCTTTAGATATATTGGGAAAAACAGAGGGTGAAGGGCAGATTAGCGGATTAAAACAGGGAGAGATGGGCACAAGACCCGGGAGCAGGCTGAGGTACTAAATGAGTACTTCACCTCAGTTTTCACCAAGGAAAATGGGGTGCTGCATCATACATGGGAGGAGACAGTGATACTGGGGAGGCCCTTATCGATTGGCAAGTCTGGGAGAGGGGAGGCATCACTGGCAGGAGGAGGGAAGGTTAAGAAGGAAGAAAAGGTAGCGGAGGTGGAAATCACAGCAGAGAGAGTGAGGAAGCCTCAGGTCCTTAAGATGGAGAAAGCACCGGGCCAGACAAATTACATCCCAGAGTGCTGAAGGAACTTACGGATGTCCTGGCGAAACCCTGGTGGAGCTTTTCACCATCTCTCTGAGGACAGGGTGGGTGCCCCTGGACTGGAAGGTGGCGCATATAGTGCCTATCCACTAGGGGGATCAAGGGAGGTGGCAGGGAACTACAGGCCTGTCAGTCTGACATCGGTGGTGGGCAATGTGATGGAGGGCATTGTCAAGGAGAGACTGGGGAACCTGAAAAGTCAGGTGCCTGGACGATAGACAGCATGGATTCATCCCAGGAAATCATGTCAGACAAACCTTGTGGAGTTCTATGACTGGGTGACGAGTGCCTTGGACCTGAGTAGACCAGTGGACGTCCTCTTTCTAGACTTCAGCAAGACATTTGACTCTGTTCCTCATGAGGGCCTGTTGGATAAGCTGGGAGAAATGGGGTGGGAACCAGATGATCAGATGGATAGACAATTGACTGCAGGACCGGACCCAGAGGGTCGTAGTTGGTGGGATAGTCTCATCTCCAAGGAGGATCATTAGTGGGGTCCCACAGGGATCAGTCCTGGCCCTCCTGTTCAACACCTACATCTCTGACATAAGGACAGGTATCAGGAGTGAGATGAGTCTCTTTGCAGATGACTCACAACTAGGGGCGGTGGTGGATGGGGAGGAGGAGGGTGGCCCACAGGGGACCTGGAGGTTCTGAAAGATGGTCTAGAAAGTGGAAGCTGAGGTTCAATGCAGGGAAATGCAAGGTACTGCACCTGGGACCAGAAACCCAGGCCAAGTGTACACCCTGGGGGAGAA
The DNA here is from genome assembly GCA_016271365.2 of Neoceratodus forsteri. Classification (NCBI taxonomy): domain Eukaryota; kingdom Metazoa; phylum Chordata; order Ceratodontiformes; family Ceratodontidae; genus Neoceratodus; species Neoceratodus forsteri. Next base: position 427,562,557 of record CM057451.1, read on the forward strand.
ATGCTACAGTCTCAATGGCTGAGAGGGACCTGGGGATGGTGGTGGATGTCAAGATGAATAACTGGAGACTTGTAGGAGGGCAGCAGCCAAGGCCAACAGGATGCTGGGATGCATCACTAGGAGATCACCTCCAGAAGGAGGGAAGTGATACTCCTCTGTATAACTGCTTGGTGAGTCCACACCTTGAGTACTGCATGCAGTTTTGGAGGCCACACTTAAAGAGGGACATTAAACCCTGGAGAGGGTCCAGAGGAGGGCAACAAAATGATTTGGGGCTTGGGGACAGGATCTATGGGAGAGTCTCAAGAGCTAAATATGTACACATTGGAAGAGATAAGAGACTGGGGACATGATAGAGGTCTTCAGGTATATGAAGGGGTAAATAGGGGAGGAGCAGTCAGGGTGCTTTGAAGGAAGGAGGAGGGGCCACTAGAGGGCATGGGTGGAAGCTGGAGGGAAGATTCAGGGAGAAAGGAGGAGGTGCTACTTCACTGAGAGGGTGGTGGAGCCATGGAATACACTGCCAGGGGGTGGTGGAGGCAGAAACAGTGGAGGGGTTCAAGAGGGTGGGACAGGTACAAGGAAGTTTTCTGGAAGCAAAATCCAGTGCAGCGAGAATATCCGGAACTTATTTATTTATTTATTTAAGAGATTTACTGGAAAGCATGCTGAGCAGAGTACCGCCAATTCCAGATGCGCCCTGGGGTAGGGAGTTTACACTGATACAGTAGAAAAGAACAAACCCAAAACAACAGCACAACAACAGCAAGTTTTACATATTTCGTTTGGTGCAACAATGGTTGAGGTATTCATAATATAGGTAGAGTAGTGCATATTCATAGTATTTAGCAATATAAGGTGCAGACCAAAAGAAAACCAGGCTGGTGATATAGATGGGAGGTAGGAAGTGAGATGGGGTCCAGCGAGGGGGGAAACAGGAGCAGATGGAAGAGAAGTGCGTTTAAGAAGGGAATTCCATTGTGGAGTGCTTGTGGAGTGTCTAATAACTGCTGCCAGGAGTTCCATAATTTGGGCAGCCTGTAGCTGAAAGCAGCCTGGCCAGACCGGGTGGATCTGTATGGAATGTGCAGAAGCCTAGAGTCTATGTTTCTGAGAGCGTAGGCCAGTGGAGAGAGGGCAGTTAGGGAGGCGACAGGTAGGATGGGAGAGTCTGTGCCCAGAACTTGGCAGAGGTTCTAGCATAGTGAAGCAGTCATCGGTTATGTAGCGAGGGAGTCCCAAGGACTGGTAGAGGTCACAGTGATGGGTATTGGGAGGCTGATCCAGAGAGAATCGACAGAAGGAGTTGTAAAGGGATCAAGCCTTGCTAAGGAGGTTTGTGGCAGCACAGTAGACAACATCACCGTAATCCATAATCGGAGGATCATTTTTGAACTATTGCTTGCCTGGTTGGTAGAGGAATGCAATTCTTGTTCCAGTAGAGGGCTCCCAGCATGGGGTGCAATTTTTGTGTAGACCATCTATATGTGCCGAGAAGTCAAGGTACTGATCTAGCCAGACGAGAGATAACGATATGATCGCAGGTCTCTAGTAGAGAACTGTCCAGAGTGTAGAATGTGGGTGGTGCAGTAAGCCGGGTTAGCTTGGCCCGAGATCCGAAGGTGAGGAGACTGTTTTTAGAGTTCAAGAATAGTTGGGTTGAAAGGAACCAACGTTGGATGGAGTCAAGTCCTTTTGTAGACAGGCTGTCACGGTGGTTGCGGATGGGCCAGAGGCAAACAGCACCGTATCGCTCTGCGACATATGGATAGCCGATTGAGAGCAGGCATCGGGCAGGTCATTTAGAAAAATAGAGATCAGCAGTGGCCGAATACAGACCCTTGGGGACTCCACAGGTGACAGGAAGTGAGGTGGATCTAGCAGAGCCTATGCGGACTGATTGAGACCTACCTGACAGGTATGAATGGAACCAGTTATTTGTGTTCACCGACAGACCAGCTTGGGCAAGTTTGCCAGCAACAGGGCATGAGGGCCCAACCGAAGGCTCAGTCTATAGATATAGCTGCATTAATTTCCCTTTGTCGATGCCTGTAAGAACGAGTTAGTGAAGCGAAGGAGGGAGGTGGTGGTGGAGTGATTTTTCTGAAGCCAGCTTGGTAGGGGGTAAAAATGATATGGTATCTAGATGGTGGTGGAGCTGAGATAGCACAAGGCGCTCTTGAATTTTGGCTAGGATGGGGTGCAGAGATATGGGACGTAGTTGGATGTGGAGGAGAGGTCCTCCTTTGGGTAGGGAATGATTGTGGCTTGTTTCCATGTTGTGGGACTGCCCCGAGTTTAAAAGATAGGTTATAGAGCATGGTTAGAGGGTGGGCTATGGCTGGTGCCGAGAGTATGAGCATTTTGGAATCAAGGCCCAATGGACACTTTCCTTTGGCTGGGTTAAGTGACTGCAGTAATTTAGCACCTGGCCAGCTGAGACTGGGCAGAGCGAGAAGGGGTCGGTCAGGATACTATAGGGGCGTAGTGGGCAGGGAATGGGGTGGGAGGAGAGGAGGTAAGAAGTAGTGGTGGAAAATGTGATTTAAACTCAGTGGTGACCAGACTGGGATCCATGATGATTCTTCCTTCCAGCTTGAGGGTGGGAGTGGGGAGTTGGGTTGGGGGGGAAAGGAGGTTTTATAGACTTCAAAATTGAGAAGGGTGAAGTTATTGTTGAATGCAGATTTAAAGGAGAAGCCAGAGAAGGCGAGGGGCAGCAAGGTCAGCTCCTAGGGTGGGGCTGACCAAACAAGAGACATGAAAGACCGTTAGGCCTATTCTGCTGGCATTTTAGTATGTTAGTATGTATTAAAAGGGGATCGGGATGGGCAGCTGCTAGTCACCCAGGAACTACTGTCAAGTGCGACCACATGCCCACAGCTTGTGACAAACCTCTTGGTTGAGCCTTCTCTTTGGCACACTGTCATCTTTGCCACAATCTCGGGACTTTACCACCGGGAACCTACCCCATAGTGAATCGGCACAGGGTCCCTGGTGAATTGAAGTAGTTGGTGCAAGCTGCCTTAGGCATAGCTTGCACCAACCTTCTCTAAATTGGGTCGGAGTGTTACAGTAAAACATAGAAACATGGAAATTGTTGGCAGAAAATGCCTGCTTGGCCTACCCAGTCTGCCCAAATTTTGCCTACCTATTCTATCTCCACAGACCCTTCTGGTCTCCCTTGACCTTCTTCCTTGCCTATTTACCAATAATCCTTTATGCCCTATCTCATGCACGTTTGAAGTTTCCACTATTTTTGCTCCCATCAACTCTGCTGGCAGATTATTCTAGGTGTCCACCACTCTTTCAGTGATATATTACTTCCTCACATCCCTCTTACCCCTCCCTTTGAGTTTCATTGCATGCCCTATTTTCTTGGTGCACATCCTCATTTTAAATAGACTCCACCCTGTACTCTGTTCACCCCATGAGGTACTTGTAGGTCTCAGCATGTCTCCACTCTCTCGCCTCTCTTCTACTGTGTACATGTTGAGATATCAAAGTCTGTCTTCATAAGGCTTTAGATGTAACCCATGCACCATTTTAGTTGCCCTCCTCTGGACTGCCTCCACCCTGCCTATGTCATTTCTGTGGTGCAGCCTCCAGAACTGACACAGTACTCGGAGGTGGGTGTCACTCAGCAACTGATACAGTGTAACACCACCTCTTCTTCCTGCTGGTGATACCTCTCCCTATGTACCCCAGCATCCCACTGGCCCTGCTCACGCCTTATCACACTGGTCTGCCACTTTGAGGTCATCAGATATGGTACGTTCAAGGTTTCTTTCTTGCTTAGTGGCTGTCGGTCCCCCATTTTATACTCATCTCCTGGGTTTCTGTGCTATAGGTGCATGATTTTTCACTTTTGACACTGAACCACAGCTGCCATGCCCTTGATCAATCCTCAAGTTTTCTAATGTCCCTACTTATTCTCTTCACCTTGCCTGAGTATCAACCCTATTACAGATTTTGGTGTAATCTGCAAAAAGACAAACTTCCTTCCAGTTCTTCTGCAATGTTACTTATGAAGACATTGAAGAGGATCAGTCCCAGTACTGAGCCCTGTGGCACACTGCTGGTCACTCTCCCTCATTAATGTGAATGTTGTTGGACTTCCGGTTATGTCACAGCCAAGATGGTGCCTTCACTTTGTGCTATGGTGGTTGTCAAATTTGTTAGTAAACCAAATTAAATTTACCAAACTTACCTAGCTAGACCAGCCCAGTGGTGCTGAGGTTGAGGTACTGGATGCCCAATCTCATGCCATGTCACCCAGTGACCCATGTTACAGGTGCAAAGGGTCACTGGGGTCACCTGGGAGAAGGAGGATTGAGCATCCCAGGACAGCTCTCCTCCTCCGGGAAGGGAGGGTTGCAGCTGTGGGTTAGCCTGACCACTAGCAGAGGCTGGGGCTGTCACACAGATGCTGAAGAAAGAGGGACGAGAAGGGCAGACTCTGAGTGTGCAATGTATGGGATCATGCATGGCACCAATATTGGAATCCTTGCAAGTCCTCCTCTGCAGGGGAGAAAGGGAAAATGCCAGTGGCTGGATGATGGTGGCATTTGCAGGACCCACACCAGCCAGTCAGATCAGTGGACCAGATCTGTGCTGAAGCAGGGCTGAGTGATTCCCCCACTGATCCTGCCAGGGAGTGTAAGCCCTGGGGACCACATACAGTGCTGGTGGACTTTGGGATGAGGGGCTTGAGTGTCACTGGAACCTGGGCCACCAGGAGTAGAAACAATCTAAAAATAAATTACCTTGCTAGCTTGGGAACTATACACTGGAATGCATAACGGAGTTGGGAAGGAGTTGGGAGCTCAAAATTCCAATTTGGAAGGAACAGATGGTAGTAGATTGTGGAAAATAGCTCCAGCAACAAAAATAAAACCCTCAATGGTACAGCTCAACAGGAAAATGGAGCTCTTTATATCTGAGTGCCGTGATGTTTGCCAGAAGGTGTGAAATTCCACTATGGCCTTTTGCAAGGAGATGACAACATTAGAAATGCTAGCCTTTGGAAGACAGAAAGGGTGCTAGCTTTTGGAAGACATAAATCTTGCTTGTAGAGCAGAAAGCAGGTAACTAAAAGAAGCTACCATTTTCTTACTAATTTAGCACTTCTATCTCAGCAGAAGTCAGTGTCTGTTGAGATTAAGCAGACAGATACTTTATTAGAACTGAAGTAGAAGGGTTCTTATTTAGTGTTAAAAAGAAAAAGTCAGTGTGTGTTCTGCGCTGGGAAGGGTACTGTATCAACTTACTTTGCTAAACCAGTAGGAGCAGAGAGAGCTGAATTGGGGGTGTGGCTTAGACAATATAAAAGCAGGTGACTCCAATTACAACTTCCTGTTGCTAGCCTTTGGAAGACAGAAATCTTGTTTAGAGCAAGAAAGCAGCTAACTAAAAGAAGCTACAATTTTCTTACTAATTTAACACTTCTATCAAAGCAGGAGTCAGTGTCTGTTGAGATTAAGTAGACAGATACTTTATTAGAAGTAGAATGGGTCTTATTTAGGGTTAAAAAAGAAAGAAAGTCAGTGTGTGTTCTGTGCTGGAAGGGTACTGTATCAACTACTTTGCTAAACCAGTAGGAGGAAAGAAAGCTTAATGGGGGTGTGACTTAGACAAGATAAAAGCAGGTGACTCAATTACAATTTCCTGTTGCTAGCCTTTTTCTTACTATTTGCCCTCCATCCCACCCACCCTAAGCCAGTTCTACTTTTATAGCCACTGGATTTGACTGACAACAGGAACTTTCTGTTTGGCAGTAGAAAGGAAGGATCTTAGGAAACATTGGTTTTGTCAACCTAAAGGAAAAAGGTAACTTGCTCCTCCCCCAGCTGCTGGTGGTCTGACACTGAGCAAGGAAGAAGGAGGCTACTGAAGAATATAGGAATTGCTGTCCCAGAACAGGAAGGGTGAGGTTGTAAGGAGAGGAGGAGTAAGCATACAGAGAAACAGGAGAGGACACAAAATTAGACATGATTGGAGTGGTGCAGTGCAATGGCTGTGGGGTGGCAGTGTTCCGGGAGACATTCTGGAGGCTGCAATGCTGCCCTATTTGCAGACACTCTCTCTGGTGTGAGGAGGAGGTTGCCCATCTCCAGGCTGACCTGTCTAGGATTTGTGAAACCTCCTCCCCACCCAGGGAGCACCAAGGCCAATGCCACTACCTCAGAGGTTGCCTAGAAAGAGAGAGGCTGGACCAGGGTGGGTTCAGGGAGGGAGGAGGGTGGTAGAACAGAGTTGCATCCTCCAGCTGTACCTCTCACAATTCATACACTCTTCTGGTGGGTAGTGGTTCCTATATGAGGCACCTGCAGTGGACACCAAGGAGGATGCTGGGAACCTTCACAAAGGAGACCCACAGGAGGGTGGCATGGGAACCCACAAGGAAAGAAACAACTCCTGGTAGAGGACTCAATCATTAGGGGGTAGAATTGGGGAGAAAGAGGAGAGGAGTAAGGTGCCTGCCTGGTGCCATGGCTTGGAGGACAGGAAGCAAATCCTCAGGATCATGGAGCAGCTGCACGAGGGAGGAGCTGGATGTCATTGTCCACCTAGGGATAAATGATCTAGCTAGGAATGGGATCAGAGCAGTGCAAGAAGAATTTGTAGAGTTGGGAGGGGCCTTGAACAAGTACTGTATACGGTAACATTCTCGGAGGTGCTGCCTGTCTATGGCAAGGGTGATGCTAGGGTACTCCTCACCAGGAATTCAATGAATGGTTTAAAACTGGTGTGGAGCTCAGGGTTTTGGTTTCATTGGGGACTGTGGTGCTGCCTGGAGGATGCAGACCTATACTGGTGTGATGGTGTGCATCTGTCCGGGGGGACCAGGATCCTAGGTGAGAGGTTTAAATGCTTCATTGGCAAGCATTTAAACTAGCCAAGGGGAGGCACTGAAAAGGAGCAGGGAAATCCCAGCCTCCGCACTCAAAACATGGTAATTAGTGAGGTAAACACCAAGGCAGAGAAGTCATTAGGAGCAGGACAGAGGTAAATGTGGAAAAGGCAAAGGCAGTAAGGACAGGGATGGGGCTAAAGGGGTAAGGCCATTAAAAAGAGGAGGATGGTGAGTACCAATGCCCATAGTCTGTGTAACAAGCTCCTGAACTAGTGGCCTTGATGGATGAGGGTTGCCTGGATTTTGTGGCAGTCACAGAAACATGGTACACAGAGAACCATACTGGGATGTCAACATACCAGGATACACAATATTCAGGAGGGATAGGGTGAGTAAAAGATGAGGAGAAGTAGCTCTCTATGTAAAGGAAGGATCAAAGCAACAGAACTAAAGAGTAAACAGGAGCAGATAAGGCACTGAGGGTCACCTTGGAGACAGGAAATGGCACCACAATCAGCATGGGGGTTGTATACAGACCCCATCTCAGGAGGAATGGACAAGGAAATGATAGAAGGCATCCTTAGAATGGCAGAAAAAGCAGAGATTTTGTTGATGGGGACCTGAATATGTCAGATGTTAACTGCAGCACCTTTGCTGCAGACACATCCAAGAGCAGGGTCATTCTTGATGCCCTACAATGGGCAGTCCACAGACAGCTAGTATTGGAACCCACTCAGGTGGGAGCAGTCTTAGACCTGGTACTCTCAAATGGGGATGGAGAAAGAATCTCAGATTTAGAAGTGGGTAGCCATCTGGGAACAGATGACCACCAAACAGTGTGTGTTCATGATAAACACAGCCATACAATCAAGCAATAAAAAGCAAGAGTACTGGACTTTGGGAGGGCTGACTTTGGGAAAATGAGAGAGTGCCTCAGCAAAGCACTAGCAAAAAGGCAAGAAGGTTTGGTGGAGGAACAATGGGGAGTAATCAAAACAGCCATCACAGAGACAACAAGCCTTTGTGTAAAGCAAATCAACAAAATACAACGAAGGAAAACAACAATGGTTCTCAAAACTGGTGGCAGGAAGATTAAGGAAAAAGGATAGCATTCAGAAAATATAAGGAAACACAGAAGGAGCAAGACAGAGAATGTTATCAGTTAAAGCAGAAAAGAGGCAGGGAAAGGCAGTCAGAATAGCAAAGGCCCAAACCGAGGAAAGGATAGCCAACTCTGTTAAGAAGGGGAAAAACCTTTTATATGTACATTAGGGAGTGAAGAATGACCAAAGGAGGGATACTGAGGTTTAATAAATGGGAGGAATGTGGTCAGATGGTGACAGTGAAAAAGCAGGCATACTGAATGAATATTTCTGCTCAGTATTCACAAAGGAAGAGGAGAGAATACCTAAACCAAACAAGAGAAACACTCTGAAGACAGGGGTCGATACCAGTCCATTTACAGAAGAAAGGGTTCTGAAAGAACTAATAAAATTGAAGGTGGACAAAGCAATGGGTCTGATGGATTCACCCAGAATTCTAGAAGAACTAAGGTAGAACTAGTGACACCACTGACTACTCTCTTTAACAAATCATGGGAGAATGGGGTGGTACCTGAGGACTGGAGGAAGGCAGATGTGATTCCTCTTCACAAAAGTGGGAGCAAGACAGAGGCAGGAAACTACAGACCAGTTAGTTTGACCTCATGGTAGGGAAAATTATGGAATCACTTCTGAAGGAAAGAATTGTTGAGTACATAGAGGCCAGTGGGGCACAGGACCCAAGGCAGCATGGATTCATGAAGAGAAGGTCATGTCGGATGAATCTAATAGATTTCTTTTACTGGGTGACCAAAGTGGTAGACCAGGTAGGGGCTGTGGACATGGCCAACCTAGATTTTAGTAAGGCATTTGATACAGTCCCAGACAAAAGATTAATACAAAAGTTAGCCAGCCTTGGAGTGGGTCCCAAGGTGGTAGCCTGGATAAAAATGGCTAGACAACAGGACGCAAAGGGTAGTAGTAAATGGAGTCCACAGTGAAGAAAGGAGGGTTACTAGTGGGTACCACAGGGTTCAATACTAGGACCGGTCCTTTTAATGTCTTTATAAGTGACATTACAGAGGAATTGGAAGGAAAAGTATGACTCTTTGCAGATGACACAAAGATCTGCAACAGGGTTGGCACAAAGATGGAGTGGAAAGGATGAGAAGGGCTTGGCAAGGTTGGAGGAATGGTCAAATGTATGGCAGCTCAAATTCAATGCAAAGAAGTGCAGGTAATGCACCTGGGAAACAAAAACCCAGGGAAAGAGTACATAATGGGGGAGAGATACTGACAACAGTAAAATGGAAAGCGACTGGGGTAATTATATCAGATGACCTAAAGGTGGGCAAGCAATGTGAGAAGGCAGTAAGAAAGGCTGGGGGATACTGAGATGCATAGGAGAGGCATCAATAGTAGAAAACAGGAAGTTGTTATCCCTCTGTACAGACAGTTGGTGAGACCCCATCTGAGTACTGTGTGCAGTTCTGGATACCCCATCTCTGCAAAGACATAGACAGAGTGGAGGCTGTCCAGAGGAGGCAACAAAATGGGCAGGGTCTGCACCAGAAGACATACAAAAAGGTTAAAGGAGATTAATATGTATACCCTTGAGGAAAGAAGGAGAGAGGGACATGATAGAAACATTCAAGTACCTCAAAGGAATCAACAAAGTCCAAGAGGGTAGCATCTTTCAGAAAAAGAGATGTGCAAGAACAAGGGGCACAATTTGAAGATAGAGGGGGACAGCTCAGAGGTAATATGAGGAATTTTTTTCACAGAGAGGGTTGTGAAGTACAGAACAGCCTCCTGAGGAGGTCGTGGAGTCAAGAACAGTGGGAGAATTCAAGAATGCATGGGACAGACATAAGGCAGTCCTAGTGGGGGGTAGGAGGAAATAAGCTGTTGGTTAACTATGATCTGCAGCTTATCTGTTAGGTAGGAAAATGGGCAGACTAGGTGGGCCAAGCAGTCCTTATCTGCCTTCAAATTCTGTGTTTCTAAAAGTAGCTAGAGTAGCATGAATCACAGCTCACCCACACAAATCTATAGGTTGACACCACAGAGTCTGCCATTATAAAGCTCCACACTGCAATCCAACACATAGAAGAATGCAAGGATGATTCTGTGAGCTTTACTCAGAGAAGCAATCTGGAGCTTTATGGCATGTTAGAAGGGGTGAAAGGACAGAATATGACAGCATTTTGCAGACCTTCCCATGTTCTACACTGACTGGCAGCAGGATAGTTCAGTGGAAATAGAGTCGTTCACTGGGCACTGGGCCCCAATCCCACTGTTCCAAGTGCATGACCTCCCTAATCTTCCTCCACTGAGCCCTATAAGTTTCTAAATGCCCATTTCCCAACAAATCCTCTCCCTCCCTTCCTCCCTGTTTCCCTCTTCACTAACCTTCCCTTGCCTCCACTAATTTTCTTCTAAACCATCCAGAACTGATATTCATACTTGCCCTAATCATGTTCTAATACCTTCAATCCTCACCCCCACCACACTCTTGCTACTCCATACAGGGCCAGGTACTGAAGGGCTAGGTCCTTGCCCCTCTCCTTCTCTCACCCCTTTATCACTAAATCGTACTCCCTATTGCTGTCTGCTTCCTTCTGATCGTGCTCTTCTGAGATTCCCACATTTCCTCATCCAAGAGCTCTCCCCTCTCCTCCTGTTTCACTCTCACTACCAATTGACTCCCTTCCATTGTGCTTGACCACTGCCTTGTGGTAGCAGGGTCCATAACATATGGTGGGAAAAGTCCACCACCTCTTTCCCCTCCTTTCATGCTGCTGTACACAAATTTTTGCTGACTACTTCCTACTCACCATTCAGTCACTGCTAGACCACTGCCTTGTGCAGGCAGAGTCCCCAACACACTGTTGGTACATACTCCTCCCCCTTTTTCTCCCCCTCTCTTACTTCATTATGTACAATAACTCCCATAGCCTATAGCTTGCTTCCTTTCAGTCGCTGCTGACCACCACCTTGTGTGAGATAGGGTCACTAGTATACTGTTGAGAACATATCCTCCTTCCCACCACATCACTCCCTCTTCACCCCTGCTCTCCCTCCTTTCCTGCTGCTGTACTCAAATTCTCGCTGCCTACTTCCTGCTACCCTTCATTGCTGCTAGACAACTGCCTTGTCCAAGCAGGGTCTTCCCCTGCAACATCACTCAATCTTCACCTCCTGCACTCTACCCTTCTTTCCATTTCATCTAGCCATAGTTACTGGCCTACCCCAAACTCTCAGTTATGCACTTATACTTCTCCCTACTGTTTCTGTTCACGAAAATTGTGTTCTGTATGTGTCTTTCCACGAAATTCTTTTCCTATTTCCTATGTTGTTCTCTACTCCAATCATTTAGATTTTCCAAAACTATGTCCCACCAAAGGATTACCAATTATTATTGTGTTGTCATATCTTCTAGTGTTACCCAGTGTTTCACAGTTTGTTGTGTTATCATATCTATTCTAATTTTTAAAATGTTACCATTTGTAGCCAACTAGACCATACCTTAAATCCTTCCCTTTCAGCACTTCTAATAACCCGTTCTCACTGTATGAATGTAATCAAATTGTATTTCTACATTGCATCAAATCTCTGTATTCAATCCCTTGTTCCTACCCCCAGGTCACACTGGGAGACAAGCAACTTGATGCTCACTGTGCCGTCCTGGTGAAACATTTCAATAAATAAAAATAAGTAAAATATTTGAAAAATCCCTCAGCTTGACAGGCAAACAGGACATTTTATATAAGGCTTGGTGGTCTAGTGGTCAGCTACAAGTATGTCCAAATCTACTTGATAATGACTATTCCACATTACTACAGGACAAAAGGAGTCAATAGGAGGCAGTATAGTGCAGTGGGTTAAGGCTCTGAGCTGCAAATCTGAGACCTGGGTTTGAATGTCCCAGCCACCTAGATGCATGATCCTGAGCAAGTCGCTTAACTTTCTTGTGCTCCCAGGTCACATCTGGAAACAAACTTCGCTTAGAGTGCTACTCACAGTTAAACAATGTTCCTTCCCTTCCCAAAAGGAGAGCTTGTGCTGTTCTAATGAAAGTTTTGCAATTTAGGGACCTTATGTTTTTCATCCCTACCCGATAAACTAGTCATCCACTTTCTGGAGGGCCAGTCACTTGCACATCTGTTGAACAGACCAGAGAGGACTTCAAAGCAAGAAATTTCAATGGATCCAGAAGGAGGAATGCCACTTCAGGAAACCATTGCCTCAAAGATAACAGCAGGCCTGGAAAAGGTGTATGTCATTCATAGACAGAGGAAACAATGCAACAAATTCCCCAATGTCTTAGGGCAGATTGTGGTGCCACTTTAGCTCCTCGGCAGACCTGAATTAGGCTAGTTGTGGGCACCATCTCCAAGCCTTTCAGCAATGTGGAAATTGTTTATTTGTTTGTTTATTTGTTTAACAGTAAGCACAACTGGAAATATGATCCTTTACAGGTGCAACCCACAAAGTCAAACATGACAAGTACAAATAATATACACAATAAAACATTTTAGGAAAAGAAATTCCATGTCAAATTACATATTATTTAACAATCAATTAAAAGTTACATTCTGATAAAGATTTAAAGTGAAAAAACAGAGAATTTGACAAAGTACCATAAGAGGATGAGTTCCTGATAGTAAAGGTATAGCATTCCAAATTTTGGGCCCAAAAGAAGAAAATGCACTCTGTACACATGTGGTTCTTCTTAAAGGAAGCTCAAAACCTCCTCTTCACCCTCTAGCCCTAGAGGATGTACCTGAGTCAAAACACTGTAGGTATCTCCATAAACTAATAGGAATACCTGTTTGAACTATTTTGTAGATACATCTAGCCATTTTTTCATTTATTTCAGTTTCAGAATTACAACCTTTGAACCAAACTGGCTCTTTTACAAAGGGTCCAAGTTAGTAAAAGAACAGACAAAACAGTACAAGTTACATCATATGGTGAGAACATACAATAGCCAAGTGACAAGATTGTTTTACAAGCAAGATAAATGTGGTGTATAACCTCAAATACAAATACTTTTATTACAGAAATATCTCTCTTCAATAGGTCTAGTTACTAAGTTCAGGTTGCTTGTAGTTTGCAGCAAAATCGGCTTTGTCAAAGAAAGGGAGGGAGGAAGGAGGTATGGAGAGTATTGGCATGGGTATAGAGGAGGCATATTGTATAATGTTATTAGAGGATAGGAGAAGGGGTATGGTGATGAGGGGAAGAAGCTGACAAGTGCTGTATGCATGCTGGCAGCCTGGGGAAATGTAAAACAAGTGGAGGGAGGGTGAGGACTCATGGGGCGAGGAGGGATAACAAGGTTGGGGATATGGGTTGGAAGTCTAGGGTAGGGATGGAACTCCTATCAATGTGCACAACAGTTGCACTCTTAGGATTCTAGCAGGAGGTGATGGTGTTCTTTTGTAAATTGGCTGAGTTTCTTAAGGTGAAAAGGGAGGGAGTCTGACGTTCATCAGAGAGGGCCTCAATAGGAGAGGGACTTCTGGGCGAAGGTGGTTCATTTTAAAGGTACATGCAGTACCCTTCTAGCAGAGCTTCAGGTTGTTTTAGTGTTGGGGTTACAGTGGAAAAGCTTTGAAGTTGATTCTGGGGCCAGTTCTAGGAGGGCTTTTTCCTATGATACATGCCTGGTACTGAGACCTTAGAGGTAATGGGGCCAACCAGTCGTGGAGTAGAGACTGCAAGAGTGGGAATACCAATTAGCTCCTCAGAACAAGTTGGCAGGCTTTCTTGAGCAGGAATTTAACCCTTTTGAGAGCAGTTTCAGTGGCAGCACTATAGATAATCAGTCCATAGTCTACGATGGACAGTATTGAGCTTTGGTGACAAGGCTGAGGGCCTCAGTGGTCACAGCATTTCTGTATTAGTAAAGGAGTCCAAGTCTGATGTAGGCTGTTTTCATGACTTGGTCAATATGGGTATTGAAAGAAAGGGTGTTGACTAGGAATAATCCCAGGTATTTAAAGGTAGTAACCTGTTCAATTACGATGCTTTTTGAGCTTTGTAGGGTAAAATGCATTGCTTTTGTTTTCTGTGGTTCAAGAGGAGTTTGTTTTGAGCAAACCATGACTCCAGTTTGGTACAGCTACTTTGAAGGGTTGCTCTTATTTTGTGGAGGTGTGTTCCTGGTATGGAGATCACTGCATCGTCTGCGTAAGTGACATCCTAGCAGAGCACGCTTGCAGGAATTGATAAAGAGACTGAATAGTAAGGGCCCTAAAATTAATCCTTGTGGGACACCCAAGTAACATTCTGGGGTTCAGATGATACAGCTTTATCCTAACAGACTGGGACCTGTGCAGAGAGGTATCTTGAGAACCAGGGCAATGCATTGGTGGAAAGGCCAAGGGCTTTCGTTGGCATAATTCAGTTTAGTTGGTAGCCATCCATTTTATCTAAGACTATACAATGGTGGGTATTACATGAAGTGACAGGAAAATTTACTAAACTTTTGTATCAATATTGACTTTTACAATAAAAGTTTGCAGAGGCATTGTCTGTAACCAAGGAAGTGTAAGTAACAATAGGAAGTAAACATTGTTTAACTATGGCAAGTCTAGTCTCGTCAGTCAGAAAAGACCTAAGTTTATATAACACACCTAATTTAGTATGACTCTTAAATGTAACATTGCTTAAATGAGCATTTTAACTTAAGGCAGTGTCTAGTTTAACACTCAAATATCTAAAAGTGTTCACGTTCTCATATGCGGTACCATCAATGCATTAACCTAGAAACTCCACCTCTTGTTTTTAGTTTGGAGGATGTTCCAAAACCATAGTTTTTATCTTGGTTATATTTAAGAACAGTTTGTTACAAACCAACAAGTGTTGAAAATTACCCATTTCTCTAGTCAAAATTACATTTAAATCACTAGTGGTATTGCCATAAGCATAAACCACCACGTCATCTACATAAAGTGTCAAACAAACATCATTCAATGCAGCAGAGACCCCATCAAAATACAAAGAGAACAAAGAGGACTCAGTATGGAGTCTGAGGGACTCCATACCTAACGGTACCTTATCAGAAGCACACCCATACTTAACCATCTGATATCTATTTTGTAAATAATCTGAGAACCACATCAGAGCGGGATGTCCCAACCCCAACATACTCAGTCTGTTGATCAAGAGCTCATGGTTAACCAGATCGAATGTCTTGGTTAAGTCCATGAACGCGCCCCAGTTAAACACCCTTCTCAATACTCTTTAGAACCACGTCGTGAACCTCGACAAGGCAGTCTGTGTTCCATGCCTCTTTCTGAAGCCATGTTGATTTCTTGAGAGCAGTTCATTATTATCAATGTAAGCAATGAGCTGGTTATAAACTATCATCTCTTGAACCATAGCTATTGCAGACAGAATTGAGATGGTTCATAATTACTAAAAGCATAAAGTGGACCAAATTTATTGATAGGGACCACCAGTGAATACTTCCAGATATCTGGAACCTCTGCGTCACAAATAATAAGTTTATCAGTACACTAATGGGACAGGCCAAGACTTCTGCTACATTACGTAGCAGGTTGGGAGAAAGGCCATCCTAACCAGCCGAGCTGTCTGACTTAGCTGCTTTAAAAATTTGTGAACCCTCCTTTGGAGTAGCTTAAGTACTTCGGTAACCTAGGTAAGGTCCACTGCTCCAACAATGGTAGGCCCTCCTCTTAGTTTTTGCTAAGCTCGCCGGTCCTATCTGCCTGAGCATGACTCCTGGTCCCTGCAATGCATAGTTTCTCCTTGAGACTTAGGCCCGCCCAGAGTATTAGTGTAACATTTGTACTGCATTCATCCTGCTCTTGTTTGCTTTCCTCCCTGTGCATAAAATGGTAGTCATCTATGGTTAGCCTCAGTACTCTGATCACTTCATATCTGGAGGGATGTTCCACCTGTGGTTACCTCTCAGGGACCAATCTTTGGCTGAGAGTGATGTATCACCAAGATATGCTCTAAAGACTGCATTTCAATCTCTAGTTAGTTGGTCCATTTTCCTTGTCCATCCTGGACTGGGGAAGAGCAGATGCCCATTTGGTTATTGCAGTTCTTGTGTGAATGGTCATGTTTTATTTTATTTGCTGGGTTGAAGCCTGCTCTTTGCCAGGAGAGGTGTTGGGACTTTTTCTTAGAAGGGTACTGTGGTGGGTCAGTTTGCTGGGGGTGTACCACCTGGCGGGGGGCACAGGGCTGGGGCAAGTGGACTGGGGGCTGCTGGTGGGGTTGGTGTGGGCTCCCCATGGTCGAGCTGAGGCTAGACAATCATTGTTCCAACTTTGTTGGAGGCCACAGGTCTGGGAATTGAGAACTGAAATCTAGGTATTCTTTTCAAGGACTGCTTAATGTTGTCATTTCCTTCTTCTGTTGGACTTCTGGATCTGGAGTATTCTCCTCTATATACAGTGCCATTGGATTGCAGGAACAGATCTCTATCATACAAGAAGATTATTCTCAGACATTTAGGCTAATTCTTTTCCATTATTATTGAGTTTGAGAGAGACTTATTGTCCTCCTGTTATGTACTGTTAAACTCTACCATTTGCAGTTTGCAGCTTCAAGTGGTACAGATGTTTACCTTGTGGGTGCCATTGGCACCTGTTTCTTTACTCTGGGAACACTTCCAGGTTGTATTTGAAATTTAACTTAATACTCAGATTTTCATTATGGGTTTAGCGTGGTCTCACACCCTGTCATTGCCCTTATCTCCTGGGCTCCATTAATAGGTGTTCTATAGCTCTTACTATTCTGGCCACTACTAAGACCCATACCTAGAGGTCTGCAAGCTGATCAGTGGAACAGCCTCCCTTTGACTGCATCCACCTGCAATGTAATGCTTAGCTGCACCAGAGGGTGTGATTGGCCAGCAGTAATGTGATGTCCACACTCATACTCCCGACCCTAGTATAGCATTCTGCTGTCAGGAACCCTCTTATTCATGAGGGTCATCCCTGGCCATGGATTCTCTGCTGGCACAGGGCTCCCATTGAAGCTCCTAACTTCAAAACCCAGTTCACTACTACTTCAACTGACTGACAATTGGCAATCCTTCCTGTTATTTTTCTCCATTACTCATGTCCCAATATACCCTTTTGGGTGCCCAATTGGCACTACAAGTAGTTTCTTACTTTAGTCCTGTTTTTTAGATAGTAAATATGTTTTTGATACCTGTATTTCTGTATTCCATATGGTACAGTGTCTTGTTGTGGCTGGGGGGATCATATCACTTTAGTTTTGTCATGGGTAGTGATGTACCATGGTATTCTTTGAATCTGAGTGTGTTCCACAATCTCATAAAGTGGGCAAAGGTCTTATCTAGGATTGAAGGAGCACCCAGCAAACATTTATTTTCAGGAGACAAACCTAGTACTCCAGAACATGAAAAGCTCCATACATTTGGGTTCCAGGTAGTTTATAGTTCAGAAATGCCACAGGACAGACATAGGGGTTACCATGCTAGTGCCACATTCCACGGTATTCCAGGAGACAGCAGTTTTCAAAGACCTGCAGGGCCATGTGCTGATTGTCAAGAGGAACAATGTCAGGTCCCAGTCATCCTGGCCAACTAATACATTCCACCTGGTTCTAATGCAGCTATGGTGTGAAAACTTCTGGATTTGGTTCAAGTAAATATGGTTGGAATTCTGTTCATTGATGGGGACTTTAATATAATGAGGTCCATGACTTTGGATATCTCAAACAAGAACCCCACATCAGCTGGTAGCCAATGAAACATGTGCAAGCTTCCTCCGGACACACAAGGGACAAATCTCTGCAGAGCTCTGCACCCATAGACTATACAATACTTACATTTCTCAGCAGTGCATTCTACCTATAGTTGGATTGACTATAGTTATGTTCTACAAGAAGCATATGCATTATGTTCAAGATTGCAGGATGGGAGACATTCTCCTATCAGATTATGCACTGCCCTGACATATCTCCATTTTGAGAGGGAATGCCCCGCACTCACTGGCACTTGAACATATTTTATCACAGTTTGGAGGAATTTCAGACCTATTTGGATAAACAAATACAAGAGGTTGTAACGTTTAATCGGGAGTGGGCATGGAGAGGTTGTGGAATAACAGATGTACCAGACAACGAACTTCAAGTTCAACACACAATCTCTGTGTGATGTTTATTCAAAATATAGGAGATAACCTTAAGCAATGGCATATCCCTTCTTCAGTACATCAGTTTGCAGCAACAGACTATGTATGTCCTTTCTTTGCACTTAGCCAGCACCTACTGACACTGATCTCTGATCTACTTAGCAGTTAAGATTCAGCCTCCACCCTTGTATGAGCCTTGTTTGCTTGGGTGATGGGGGCTCAAATAAAAAACAAAACAAAAACAAGCTAAAGACTAAGAACCTCAGTGAAGAAGCACTGAAACATGGGTTACTCCAAAGGGCATTGTCAATAAGCCAAGTTTCAATGAAACACAACATCACACATACTTCCGTAATGCAAAGCATCAAGGATATATGTAAATCACCATGACAGTTCAGACTTGTTCAACTTACAGCAATGTACTTGCATTTTAAATAGCACAACTAACCTAATTTCTATGATAGTCACCTAGTCCTTTTCCCCATTTCAGAAACACCTAGTGTCATGGTATTTTCAACATTTACAGGTTTCATAAATGGTGTATTTTATGACACAGTGCTGTTACATACTAAACCCAACAACAATAAACACAACCTGTTTTACATACACTTGGAAGTCACCACAATCACCTCCTGTATGAGGGCCTGAGAGGAAAAGGAAAATTAAAGAGGACACTATAGCACAATCAAGAAAGGGAAGGTGGTGCCTACAGGTGGCAAACCTTATGGACTAGAAATTGTAAAGGATAGATTAGGCTAAGAAACAGAAGAACTGTGGCAACAGATTTAATAAAAGGTTGGTCCTCAAGAGTGGCAGGAGCCCTCGTCACATATACTCCACCTAAGAGAGAAGGAAAGGGCTGCAGACTGCTTATCCCCTTCCTGTCTTGGGAATGGATGGCACTTCCACCCATCCATCTTCAGAAGCTCTGTCTCAGGGTCCTATTAACGATAAACTTTCTATCACAAACATAGTAGATATCATCACTCTTTACCCTGAGGTATTAACACATTTCTCAACAGAGACTAACGGTACCTTCCCATCTCCTTTTAGGGAAAGTCCATCATATTTCTTAACCAAAAATCTGGATGGCTGTGAAGTCCAGTACCATAGAAAGGCTTTCTCTGGGGTGAGTAATTATCTGCTCCAACCCCACCAGACATGTCAGTTTTAAGCAGGGTCCCAGTCCTAGGTTCAATCCTCAACATAAACCCACTATGTCTATTGATTCATTCATTTCAATTGCTACAGATACAGACACCTGAGGGTAAACACTCTTTTGGTGTTACCCCAACATAGCTTGCAATCCATTTTCCACCCACTTCCTCCTTTGTATGTTTTTCATCAAAAATAAAACACCTATACCACCTCCTTGATCTTAACAATTGTAACGTTTTGGTAACATTAACATCTTTACTCTGCAATATACCCCAGTCAATACTGTTAATAGATTTTAAGTCCCTTCAGCCTCATAGGCTTTCTTGCTTGCTTGGAGTCTTCAACCCAAGAACAATATCACTAGGCACAGTCTTACCTGGGGTCTCACATTCAAGTTCCATACTTGCATTTCTGACCTCCAACAGGTAACATCCTAGGATTAAAGACAACAAAGGAATATCTTGCTCAGTCAGGGGATCCTCCTCAACCTGAGCCCACCAAAATCCCCTCCAACTCTTTATCCAAACTTTCTGGCAGGAACCTCTCGAGCACCTGGCACCAGTGTTTCACCTCTCTGTATAGTCAGTCTGCCTCCAGCCAGTGCCCACTCATCCAGTGGATCATCCTCATCAGGGTCTCCACCATCAGGATGTCGTCTTGCATCTCTGGTCTCTCTCAAACCCACGGTAACTCCTCGTCCTCTTTGCTTCTCTTTATTGTCTTCAGGCTAGGCCATCCTCTGAGCTCTCAGGTCCAGTCCTAGCAGTAGCTTCTCTCCATCTGTCAGTCATGGTTCTGGTCAGAACTCCACAGACTTTCTTCTCCAGGTTCTACTCTGGCAACTCCTGATGCATCAGTCCACTTGGGATATCTGGGCATTATCCACCAGAAAACATCCTCTTCAGCCAGTCCAGATGCTTTCAGCAAGTTATCCCACTGCTGACACAAAGCCTGTGGAGGGTTGTGGGATAGCAGATGGACCAGACACCGAACTTCAAGTTCAACTCACAATTTCTTTGTGATGTTTATCGAAATATAGGAGATAACCTTAAGCAATGGCATATCCTTTATTCAGTACGTCAGTTTGTAGCAACAGACTATGTATGTCCTTTTCTGCACTTAGCCAGCACCTACTAACACTGATCTCTGATCTACTTAGCAGCTGAGATTCAGCTTCCACACTTATGCAGGCCTTGTTTGCTTGGGTGGTAGGGGCTCAAATAAGAAAACCAAAGACAAGCTAAAGACTAAGAACCTCAGTGCAGAAGCACTGAAGATGGAGTTACCCCAAAGGGCATTGACAATAAGCCAAGTTTAAAAGAAACACAACATCACACATGCTTCCCTAATGCAAAGCATCATGGCATATACTGTATGTAAATCACTATGACATTTCAGACTTTTCTACTTACAGCAATTTACATGCATTTTAAATAGCACAACTAACTTAATTTCTACAATAGTCACCTAGAACTTTTACCATTACCAAAACACCTAGTGCCATGGTATTTTCAACATTTATAGGTTTCATAAACATAAGGTATTTTATGACATAGTGCTATTTCATTCTAAATCCAACAATGATAAACACAACCTGTTTTACATAAACTGTAGGTCACCACAATAACCTTCCTGTATGAGGACCTGGGAGGTAAAAGGAAAATTAAAGAGGACACTATCACATAGTCAAGAAAGGGAATGGGTGCCTACAGGTGGCCAACCTTATAGACTAGAAATTGTAAAGGATAGATTAGGCTAAGAAACAGAAGAACTGTTGTAACAGATTTAAGTAAAGGTCAGTCCTCAAGAACGGCAGGAGCTCCCTGTCACAGTGGGCACTCAGAGACCATTATTTGGGATATCCTGAAACTGGTCCTTTTTAGAGTGCTAAGCTGTAAGAAACCATAAAGAGATGCAGCGATATATAGAGGAGCTGCAAATATCCTCCACTTCTTACATCAGGCTCATACACAGGAGGACACCTCTATAAAACCAGATGGACAAAATGAAACGTGAGGTTGGATGCTATTATCCAACATAAGATGGAGTTGCCTTAACCTACCAGTGCCACAAGTACTACAGAACTGAGCCCTAGAGCAAGCTTACCTTCCTGGCCAACAGGTTTATTGGCACAAGACCACAGCAACTGTGGTGAAGGTGCGACAATCCACTACCCACCAGGAACTCCAAAGAACAGCCGAAATTGCTGAAGCTTGTACCTTTTATACCTCTCTCTACTCCCAGGTGGTCCTCATGGATCTGAACAGATGGAGGTACTCCGGGCACTTATCTCTTTGTCACAGCTCACCCTAAACAGTCTGATGCCCTTACCAGTCTGATGCTCTTACCATTCTCTTTTTTGGTACTTTTTCCCTGGCCACCAGTTTGCTTACCTCACTTCCAGGCATCCTCCTGAGGTTTCTGGCTGCCGTCCCAAGGACCCCTGCAGCTCCATATTCGGGTCCGTGGCATACTCACAGCTTACCCCCATGGTGGGGAGGTGGAGATCTCCCCTGCACTCTTACACCCAGACAGGATTCAGTAGAGCCGCACCCTCGGCACTGAGCAAGTCCCCATTTTGGATCGGCCATCAAGCTGCTGCGACTGGTGCCCATTTTCCTTTTTTCCCCCCCCATTGACATCTGTGACATGCAATGGTGCCAAGGGACAGAGTGCTTTACTACCTCATGTACCCTTCCTGGCGTCAGTCACAGCACATCCCCAAGTTTGCCTATGGCCTGCTGTTGTGCCCAGCCACCTCTAGTGGCCACTAGACCACCAGGGCATTCCAACACCCTCCCTGGAGAAGGAGAACAGTCCTATGGATGCTCGATCCTTCTCTTCCTTGCTGACCTCGATGACCAGGCTCATTCCTGAACCGGATCACCTGCATGGTATGAGGTGTGGCATCCAGCGCCTCAACCCTCAGCGCCACCAGGCCGGCCTCTTACCCTTCTCTTGACTGATGAGGAATTGTTCCACACTGCAAAAAAATTAATACTTCGAAAACCCTGGCCCTAATGGTATATCACTGAATTTTATGAATTCCAGAAATACCTTCTCCTCCTCCAACTGAGACAGGTGTGTCATGAAGTCTTCATGGTGAAGAAATTCCCAGAACATTGCAATATGCTACCATTTCAGCAATCCGAAGCCAGGAAAGAACCACACTGAGTGCCAGATTTATAGACTGATATCAGTCCTAAATATGGACTATGATATTTTTTGGGTGGCGCTGATGAAATGGATGGACATTCTGTTGCCTAAACTGATACACTCAGATCAAATGGAATTTGTTCTTGTTCGCCAAAGTGAGTGATAACCCGTTGCACTCCATATCTTACCTCTAGTACACTCCAACAGCCACACCTTTCTTTTGGTGAGTTGGATGCCAAGAAGGTCTTCAGTAGGGTCTGCTGGCCCAACCTGTTTGCAGCTTTACAGAAATAAGCTTTCTCAGCAGACTTCATTGCCCAGCTGCAGAGTTTATTCCACTCCTGGGCCTTCCTCAATGTGAATGGACATATCTTGAAAAGTTTCCCCTTGGGTCGAGCACCATCAAGGGTGACCCTTATCCCCCTTGTCTTTTGTTCCATACATGAAACCTCTCACCCAGGCCATTAGGAAAGCTCCGCAGTGCAGGGGATATTACTAGGTAGGGGAACATCATGTGGCCTTATATGCAGACAGTATTCTCTTCTATATGGCCATTCCAAACTTCTCACTCAGAGAAATGTTCACCATCCTGGAGGGTATTGACAGATCTCTGTGTATAAATTACACACTAAAAACGGAGGTGCTGCCAGTTCACCAGCAGCCAACAGCTGGGTTGCAGGCATGTATAGAAACATAGACTTTGATGGCAGATAAGGACCGCTTGGCCCACCTAGTCTGCCCATTTTCTACCTACTGGATAAGCTGCAGATCTTAGATAACCAACAGCCTATTTCTTCCTACCACCCCAAAAGAATTGCCTTATGTCTGTCCCATGCATTCTTGAATTCTCCCACAGTTTGAACCTCACAACCTCCTCAGGAAGGTTGTTCCATGTATCCACCACCTTCTCTGTGAAAAATACTTCCTCGCATTGCCCCTGAGCCGTCCCCCTCAATCTTCAAATTGTGTCCCCTTGTTCTTGCACATCTCTTTTTCAGAAAGATGCTACTCTCCTGGACTTTGTTGATTCCACTGAGGTACTTAAAAGTTTCTATCATGTCCTGTCTCTCCTCCTTTCCTCAAGAGTATACATATTAAGCTCATTTAGTCTCTCCTTGTATGGCTTCTCTTGCAGACCCTGCACCATTTTAGTTGCCCTCTTCTGGACTGCCTCCATCCTGTCTATGTCCTTGCAGAAATGAGTCTCAGAACTGGATGCAGATACTCAGATGGGGTCTCACCAACTGTCTATACAGAGGAATAACAACTTCTTGTTTTCTGCTGGTGATGCCTCTCCCTATACATCCCAGTATGCCCCAGCCCCCTACTGCCTTTTCATGTTGCTTGCCAACCTTAAGATCACCTGATATGATTACCCCAGGTTCCTTTCCATTTTGTTGTTGTTACTACCCCCCACCATTGTGTATTCTTCTCCTGGGTTTTGTTTCCCAGGTGCATTATTTTACACTTCTTTGCATTGAATCCAAGCTGCCATGCTTCTGACCATTCCTCCAACCTTGTCAAGTCCCTTCTCATCCTTTCCATGCCTCTTTGTGTATCAACCCTGTTGCAGATCTTTGTGTTACCTGTAAGGGCATACTTTTCCTTCCAGTCCCTCTGCAATGTCACTTATAAAGACAATAAAAGGTCTGAACCCAGTACTGAACCCTGAGATGCTCCCACTAGTAACCCCGTTCTTCAGAGGGACCCGTTACTATTATTACTCTATGTCCTGTTGTCCAGCCAATGTTTTGCCTAGGCTACCACCCTGGGACCACTCCCAGGCTGGCTAATTTGTTTATTAGTCTTTTTGTGTGTGACTGTGTCAAATGCCTTGCTAAAAGTCTAGGTAGGCCATGTCCACAGCCCCTCCCTGGTCTACTACTTTGGTCACCCAGTCAAAGAAATCAATTGGATTCGTCTGACATGACCTTCCCACTGTAACCCATGCTGCCTTGGGTCCTGTGCCCCACTGGCCTCTAGGTACTCAACAATTCTTTCCTTCAGAAGTGATTCCATCACTTTCCCTACCACAGAGGTCTAACTGACAGGTCTGTAGTTTCCTGCCTCTGTCTTGGTGCCACTTTTGTGAAGGGAATCACATCCGCATTCTTCCAGTCCTCAGGTACCACACAAGCCTCCCATGATTTGTTAAAAGGGTAGTCAGTGGTTTCACTAGTTCTCCCTTGATTCTTTTTAGAATTCTGGGGTGAATTCCATCTGGCCCCATTGCTTTGTCCACCTTCAGTTTTAGGAATTATTTCAGAACCCTTTCTTTTCTGAAAGGACTGGGATTGACCCCCTATCCAGAGTGCTTCTGTTAATTGTATTAAGTACCTCCCCTCCTCCTCCTCTTTTGTGAATACTGAGCAAGTATTTGTTCAGTATCCCTGCCTTTTCACTGTCCCTCTCTGCCCACCCACTGTCCATTCTATTCAGCCTCAATATCCCTCCCTTTGTCTTTCTGTTCCCTAATGTACCTATAAAAGGTTGTATCCCCATTCTTAACCAAGTTGGCTATCTCTGCCTCCATTTAGGCCTTTGCTATTCTGATTGCCTTCCCTGCTTCCTTCTGCCTTAACTGGTACAGTTCTCTGTCCTGCTCCTTCTGTGTTTCCTTATATACTTCTAAATGCTATATTTTTCTCCCTAACCTTCCTTGCTACCTCTTTTGAGAACCATAGTGGCTTTTTCTTTCATTTTGATTTGTTTATTTGCTTCACACAAAGTCTTGTTGCCTCTGTGATGGCAGTTTTTATGTTTCCCCATTGTTGCTCCACCCTCCTTTTTGCCTGTTTGCTGAGTGCTTTCCTAAGGCACTCTCCCATCTTGCCAAAGTCAGCCCTCCTGAAGTCCAGGACCCTCACTTTTGTATGGCTTGACTCTGCAGCTGAGTTTATCGTGAACCACACTGTTTGGTGGTCACTTGTTCCAAGATGGCTACCCACATCTAGATCTGAGATGCTCTCACTGTTCCCATTTGAGAGTAGGAGGTCTAAGATGCTCCCTCTCGAGTGGGTTCCAACACTAGCTGTCTAGGCATGCCCCTGTGGGGCATCGAGAATGGCCCTACTCTTGGATGTGGCTGCAGCACAGGTGTTCCAGTTAACATCTGGCATATTCAGGTCCCCCATCATCAGTGTCTCCCCTTTCTCTGCCATCCTAAGGATGCCTTCTATCATATCCTTGTCCATTCCACCTCCTGAATGGGGGTCTGTATACAACTCCTGTGCAGATTGTGGTACCATTTCCAGTCTCTATGGTGACCCACAGTGTCTCTCTCCTCTCTGTGTACTCTTTTGTTCTGTTGTTTTTATCCTTCCCTTACATGAGAGCTACTTCTCCCCTCTTCTACCCTCCTGTCTCTCTTGTAGGTTGTGTACCATGGTATGTTACCATTCCAGCCATATACCTTTCTAGTGGTGCTTGGAAGGAGCTTAAGAACCTGGGCATTAAAATCTGCTTGAATTAAATAAACTCTATGAAACCAACATCGCTCCTCAGTCCTAACAATTAATAGCTGACCTAAAACATTGGCACATCCTGCATCTCAGCCTCATTCAGAGAGTGGATGTGATCCATGTTTAACCCTTCTGTGTTGTTTTATATATTTTAAAATGTTCCCACCCCTATCTCTGCACAAACCTGGAGGTAATAACAAATTGTGATTTCAAGGTTCATCTGGAATGGCAGCAGACTATGGTTTAGATTTATCACTCTGCTGCTCCCTGAAACCCTAGAAGGCTTAACTTTACCAGAACTTTTGAGCTTATTTTCAAGCCACCCAGACAAGGTTGGTAGCATTCTGGCACCATATAAAAGCAGGATCTGAGGTGGTTGCAAATGGAGCACACATTGCTACCCTTCTGGGAATTGACCCTTGGCCTGTTTAGCTCAGAGCTTTGCCTTGCCACCAGCACTCACAGAACTCTAGTCTACCTGGCAGGCACTGATACAGGAGCTGTCTGACCTGTCACGTGGTTTGATTTTGGCCTGTAGCCCAGCTCCCCAGATTCCAACTGGTGAGTTGATCTTACATTCCGTTACTGGAGCCAGCTGGGATTGGTTTATCTGTCCCAATTTGTAGAAGGCCCCATGGCGGTTTCCTTCAGGGACCTTCAGGTGCAGCTTGGACTTATTTGCAGAGATTTTTAGATATCCCATACAAAAAGACCCAGTGCTCAACTGACTTTAATCACTGATAATTAAGAAATGTTCAACTATTCATTAGTTTTGGTTGGTTGAAATTTTCATATGTAAATCAGTTACTTGCTAACCCCTTCTAGAACAAGCAACTTCTTACTAATTCTTAATCCTTATGATAGTTAGCTATTTATTAATCTGTCTCAATTTAAGAATAAACTAATCCTTATTAATTGAGTACTGGTTTGCTATTTATGTATTATTAGTTGAGATTATGTAATGGCTCAGTTATTTTCAATTAACACTCAACTTGTTTAGCATTAGTTGATAATTACACCTATTACACATGTACAGTGCATACTTATTAGTTGAGAATAAGTAATTCATTACTGTTTCCAAAATGTGTTCTGTGTCAAATGACACAGAACGCGCCACCCACTCTTTACCAGTTATGCACTCAGTTGCAGTGGAACAAGCTCCTATTCCTGTGAATGATCTTGGGAGGTGGTAGACACAATTTGCTCCACAGCATGCACTATAACTGGGTTCACTGAAATAATTCTAGATCTGCAGGGTTTGAGTGCTGTGAGTTCCACAACTTCAAATTAAAGTAGCTGAAAAAGTGTATTTTTGTAGTGAGTATTATAAAACATAGAAGTTGTCAGCAGAAAAGAACATCCTGGCCCACCTAGTCTGCCCTAAGGCCCTGCCTACAGTGCTGCTGTAGATCCTAATTGATCCCCCATGACCTTGATAATAAGGTCCCTTATATCTATCCAAAGCATGTTTGAAGCCTGTTAACATTTCAGTACCCACCACCTCTGCTGGGAGACTGTTTCAGGCATCTACCACCTTTTCTGTGAATAAATATTTCCTGCATCCCGTTTCCCATTCCAGCTTCATATCATGCCCTTGTCCTTGAGCATCTCTTTCTGTGCAAAAAGCCACCCTCCTGTATCTTACTGATAGCCTTGAGGTATTTGAATGCTTCTATTATGTCTCCCCTTTCTCTCTTTTCCTCCTGTGAGTAAATAATTAATTCCAAGCCATACTTCATTTTGGTTGCCTTCTCTCTGTATAGCCTCCACCTGATCTATGTCCATCCTGAGATGGGACCTCCAAAACTGGACACATATCCAGTTGTGGCCTCATCATTGATCTATATCATAGATATAGATATAGATATAGATATAGATATAGATATAGATATAGATATAGATATAGTATAGACATAGATACATCTATGCAGTCCTTGTGAGGATAAAGTTTGACAAATATGTTTGATACCCACAGGGTTGTCAGACCTAAAGTGAGAATAACATGTTTATCCTCACTTGAGGTTCCATGCCATGACAAATTTATCCACACTGTAGGTTTGTGACTTGGATGCTGGCAGAATGAGCTGTCAGCTCCAGTGAATCACTTTCAGTTAAACACCTTTCACTTTCAAACCCATTGGCAGCACAAGCAGTTTCAGAACCACCTGCTCACTCACATGTCAACTCCACCTAACAGTTTCACTTCTGTGCTGCAGCAGCCACATCATTTTTCGCTCAGTAAAGTGTTACATTTTTATGTACAGGGATATTTAGAACCCCTTCTTTACACCTCTTCTGCTATTCACATAACTGCGCCACTCTTACCTAAGGCTTGTTTACCTATACCCCAGTCCCTGAGCATCACTTGCATTCTGCATTAGCTGCAAGCTTCTGTAGCCTGATCACATTTTCCGGCCAGCTTTAAACCATCACCACCCAGCCGAATCCCTAAAGGGCTCTGATGCCTCCCACAGCTGCATCCTCATATGCTTGCTCCCTGGAGACAATGATGTGCTGATGCACAACGTCACATGCAAAAAGAAACTACCACTCAGTTTCAATGCTACAGAGCACTCGCCATCTGAAAAAGATATAAAACAAAGCAATTAAAAACCTAATAAGGAAATGACTCACAAATGACAATGGCCTTGCATAAAAGAGAGATATACCATAGCTAGGACTATCCGTGATAACAAAATATTGCTAACACATTAAATAGTTATCTCCTGAGTATATTTCAACCTAGAATAAAACAAAATATATTGATAGTCCGAAAAGGAGAACCAAGAAGATTAATATAGTTTAGAGAAATGGAATTTTGGATGAAATTCAAAAACTAAAACTTAATAAATCAGCAGAACCAGATGGAATGAGTCCCAAATTCATAAAGGAATTAAGCAGTGAACTTGTGGGGTCTCTTACCATGTTGTTCAATGCATCCCTGTCTGAAGGTAAGACACTCAAGGAATGGAGAGAAGCCACTGTTACACCAATAAATAAAAAAGTTGATAAAAAATGGCAGATAACTATAGACCCATCTGCCTTACTTCTGTCCTGAGCAAAATGCTGAGAGTGTAATCCAAGAATACATAATTACACATAAAAAATATGGATATATAGATATATCACAACATGGTTTTAGTGTAGGATGATCTTGGTTTACTAATTTAATACATTTTCTTAAGCCAGTTAGTGCAGCTATGGACATGGGAATGTCTGTGGACATTATATTCTTGGATTATGCTAAAGCTTTTGATTTTATCTCCCACAAGGTTCTTTTAGAACAGTTAGCTCATCTGCATCTTCCATGTAATATAATTGCGTAGGTAGAATCATGGCTGACTAATAGATGCCAAAGGGTCAATATATGAGGCTTTTGTTCAGATTGAGGATGATGGTGTGCCCCAAGGATCTGTCCTGGGGCCAACACTTTCAACGTAGTAGTTTCATCTATGTCGGTTTCAGAAGGAGCATGGCTTGGAAAATATGCAGATGACAGTAAAGTGGAAGCCATTGTTAACAACCAGGAGGCAGCAAACAGGCTACAGAAAGATATCTGCCACCTCGAGCAATGGGTAGAAAAGAACAAATTAAAGTTCAGCCTGGATAAATGTAAAGTTATGCATTTAGCCCAAGAAATCAGAAATTCATACTAATTAAATGGCACCCTGTTGGAAACAACATGTGAAAATGAGCTTGGAGTGATCATCACAAATGATTGGTCCTTTGACTACCATATTAGAACTAAAGTTAAACTAGGAAACACAATGCTAGGATGCATATTCAGAAACATCAAGAGCCATAATCCATCTGTGATTGTATCTTTGTACCATCTCTTGTGAATCCAAATTTCAAGTATTGTTCATCACTTTGTCCACCACAATACAAGAGGAGGAAGTATTGATTGAGCAAGCACAGAGAAGGGCAACAAAAAGAATTAGGACAGTGCATGGGAAGAATTATGGCTGATAGACTGAGGGGTCTGAACATGTACTCAGTGAACTATAGAAGGCTGAGGGTGATCTATCACTTGGTATTTCATGCATCCAGAGATAATTATTTATGGAAACCATTGTCTTAACATCTCAAGTCCAAGTCACTACTAAGTACACATACAGAAGGATTAAAATGAAAGGAGAAATAAGTAGAACGAATAAAAGAAAAAACGGTTCTCCCAAACAGTGGTTGCAGCATGGAACACCCTTCCAGAGTCCATAGTCATGTGTAAGGCTATGGGATCCTTTAAGTCATCCCTAGATCAATACATGGGTAATAGAAAATATGAGTATCACCACTGAATAAGTGGCAAGCAACAATGGGTCTTCAGGCCTACCTGCTTGTATTATCCTATGAATCCTATGAATGTCCCTGGTCCTCTGACATCATTCATGGCTCCACCACTCAAGATGTCATAAGGTCAAGCTGCACTGTGTGAGATTATAGTTGATATCTTCAGTCGGACTATGGCATATCCCATATAGACTACAGAAGTTAGAATAACATGCTGTGAATGACACTGTACATTCATCAGACCTGGGTTTCAATCCCACAGCCTCCCACCTGCATACTGTGTGCACCAAGCAAGGCAGTTATTCTCTCCAGTGCTCCTGAGTGGCCCCTGAAAACAGGCTTTGTGCTTAGTGGGCCTTACCTAGTTACCAAAGAATAAAAATATACTTATATATATATATAGATATAAGAATACTCAGTCATGTGGTGCATGAGTAATATACTCCCAAAGAGGGGCAACTCAGATTATAAAGGCAACTTTAAATTCAGTTGAACATCAGATTAACATAACTGCTGATGCATTCATTGATAAATGGAGCCAGCATCAGGCCTAGGTATTTATGTACTGTAAGCAAGGTGCTCTGTTCTTTATAAGGGAGTGTGTTATGCACCCCCTGCTGGCCAACGATTCATCCTTACCTTCTGTCAACAGAAAAGGCAAATGCATTCTCTGACATAAAGCAGACCTGTGACTACCTTTTGCATGTGCTGTTAAGGGATGTCCTTCAAATATGGCAATAATATATAAAACAAAATAAAATAATCATTTCCTTTTGGTAGAAATGAGAATTTCATACAGACCAAAACTGTGGCAAAATTTTACCTCAGTTTTACCTTAGGACCTTATTGTAAAAGTATAACCTTGCAGTCAAATATAGGGTTTGTAAAAGGTAAGATATTTTGTTGGGTGAGCTTGATATTCAAACTCGTCTTCTGGTGGCATTTTATTGAATACCTAATCAACCTGAACTGTGTTCCCATTAAATCTACCCAGCTACCAGTAACAATCTCAGTGCTCTGACTCTCCCACTGTTCTAGTCCCTTGATGACTGTTAGTCTGGCTTACCTGAGACTGGTATGCTGGTAAGTTTGCTGGTGAAGATGGTTAGCTCTCTGGTTTGTGGCATTGGCATTGTTTCTGGCAGCCAGAATAGTTTGCTAACTGGCAGGATGGTTAGCGTAATGCTTTCTGCTGGGCAGTAGGAAGAATGATTAGATGCTGTGCTACTCTGCCCATTGCAGAAGGCCATTCTGGTGGCAGGGTGCCTTCTGGGAGGGTCGATCTGGCAGCAAGGTGGGTGCTCCAGACAATGAGTAGTCACCTCGATTTCAGGGTAGGCATTCTGTTCCACACAATGGTCATTCTCACTTTAGGATGGGCACAGATGGTGGGTATTCTGGCACAGTGGTGTGATTCTGGCCCTAGGGTGGTCACTGAGGCACAGAAGATGGGAATTCCAGCCCTAAGGTACACACTGAGGAACAGAAAGTGGGCATTATGGCCCTGGGGCAGGTATACTTCCTCAAGGGTGGATACTGAGGAACATCAGGAGAACATGCCAGCCTCATGGTGGGCATTACATTCCTAGAGAATGCATTGAGGCACAGACAGCAGGCATTCCAGCCCCAGGACGGATTTTCTGTCCCACAGTAGTCATTCAGGCTCAAACAATTGGCATCCCTGCCCCTAAGTGTGTCATTATAGCTCTAGGGTGGGCAGTTTGATCCCAGAGTTGGCACTAAAGTAAAGAATGTGGGCATTCTTACTCTAGGATTAGCAGTGTGGTTGATTGGGGAGGACGGCCTGCTCTGGGACCTGGAAGAGCATCCTAGATGAATGAAGGCAGATCAGGAGGGTGGCTGGTTTGGGGCTCTGGGGTGTTCTAGGTGAAATAAGGTTGGTCACAAGGCATAAGGCATAAAATAAGTGGGTTTGCTAGCAAGTTGCTACCCAAAAAAATGTGATTTGCTAATAAAGTGCAGAAGTTACTAATGAACTGATTCACCACATTGTAAAATTTCAAAATTGCAGCATTTTTCCTGCAGTTGTAGTAAAAAGTACAGAATTGATGCAATTTATCTCACAATTTGGCACTTTTCCCAAAGCCGCACTCTGTTGAACTGTATCCTATAGATAAAGATAGCCATTGTGCGAAACTGCTCATCAAACCTGGCTGGTTGCTAATCAAATTTTTTTGATTAGCAAATACTGCTAATCAAGTTTCCAATTAAAGTCTTTGGTCAGATAGAGAGGAAAGTCTGTTCTGGGATCTGGAAGAATGGTCCAGTTGCTGGGAGGAAGGTCATCTAGGGTGTAAGACCAGTCCGGGTGCTGGTAGGTCATTTCTGATGATGGAAAGCTGGCCATCTGGGAAGAGCAGGCTGGATTAGGGCCTACAAGGGTGGTCCAGGTACAGGAAGGCTGCTCAGATGAGAGGCTGGTCCAGGGCTGGGTGAGTTAGCTGCTGAGTGAAGGTCAACTAGGAGTAGGAGGCTAGATAAGGGACTGGAAGGGTGGTCCTGTTGCCAAGAGGCTGGTCAGCTGGCAAGGGAGGCTGGTCTGGGTCCTGGAAGAATGGTCCAGGTGTAGTGAGGGTGGGTCCGCTGTGGAAAAGAGACTAGGCAAGTGGGAGAAAGAGTGGTCCAGCTGCTGAGAGGAAAGTCGCTAGGTCAGGGGCTTGAAGGGTGTTGCTGCTGGGAAGCTGGTCTGAGGTTTGGAGAGGTGATCCAGGTGATGGGAGGCTGGTCACCGTGGAGGAGAGGTTGGTCCAGTGGTTGGAAGAATGATCAGCTGGGATCAGAGGCTGGTCCTGGGGATGAAAGGGGATCCAGCTGATTGGATAGTAGACTGGAAATCATAGACTGGGCCAAGGGCTGGAATGATGGCTTAGGTGCTGGAAATGTGGCCTGATATAGGTTGCAGGATGATCCAGGGTCTAGAAAGGTGCTCCAACTGCTGGAAGGCAGATTTGCTTAGATGGGAGGCTGGTCCTGTGGTTGGCAGGGTGGTCCAACTGCTATAAGGCTGTTCAGGTGGGAGGGATAGCTGATCCAGGGTGGAAAAGAAGTCCAAAGGTAGGGAGGCTGGTTGACTGAGCAGTAGGGGCTGGTCTGGGGCAGTAACAATAGTCCAGTTCCTGGAAGGAAGGCCAGCTAGCGGTGGGAGGCTGGTCTAGGAGTTGAAAGGTAGTCGGCTGTGGTTTAGGAGTTGGTCCTGTGGCTGAAAGTTTGTTCCAGCTGCTGGGAGAGTGGTTGGCTGTGAATAGTAGGCTGGTCCAGTGGCTGGAATGGTGGTCCAGGTACCTGGAGGTTGTCTGCTGTGAGTCAAAGACTGATTTGGTGCTAGATGGGTATAGATGGTACAGGGTGGATGGTCAAAGAGGTGGGAGGCTGGTTCAGGGGTCAAGCCCCTTTAAAGACTTTGGAGGGTCTCACACCCTCCATTAACCCTAGGGTGAAATCCATACTAGCCTGACTGTGCAAGCTGCACCCCATCCTGGTTTTCAGACAGACTAGCTAGTTTGGGATTTACCATTTTGTCCAGAGTCTGAGAAGTTGGATTTTACCTACCCATATTTAGCATTTTGTGACTAGAAATTGTCAAACCTGGCTTACTCAATGGGGATCACGTAATGTCTTTTACAACAGTGTCCAGAGGATGTGCAAGGTGTTGTGAATCTTGAAACCTGGATTATAAACATAATCCCAATTTTTAGCCAAGGGACAGAGGAGCCTCAGGGCATGGTGAAGGCAGCACCCTCAGATTACTGGGAAGGGCCTTGTCTCCCAGCTTTAACAGTGCCTCATGGACAGGTGTCAAGAAGACATCCAACATCACATGTGTTGAAGGGACATCATTCCTTCATCCTTTCATGTTTTAGCACATTAATGAAGGAAGGGATTAAAAAGTAGAGATTATAATGAAGATGGCTGGGGTGGATGGTATCCAGGCTCTCCAACAGTGCCTGTCCCAGCTCTGGTCACACTGCTGCCCCCACCCCCTCCCCAACACTACCACCACATTGGATTCTGGGAGTATACTCGCTGTGGAGGTGATGCTTCAGGAATATTTGCAGAGCCCTTGCATCTGGTGGAGAGGTGCCAGGGCAGTAGTGGCTACAGACTGAATTTATAGGGCTACCCACAGGATAACAAGTCTCAAATATTTAAAAAGGGTCCTATGGAGTGGAAAAGGGTTCAGAGCCAATCCAGCACCAGCATGTCTTACCATCACCTACAGCAGCATGCTGGTCCAGAGGCCAGAAAACTAGCACCTGAACTGACATGCTACTGTAGTTGCCAGAAATCCATCATGCTGGGTCTGAGCAAATCCTTTTAAATTTATTTTAATTATTTATTTTACAGCCATACTACAGCCTGTGGTTGGTTAGGGTGCTGTCAGATCCATGGCTATGACAGCATAGGTCCCCCTAATCAACCAGTGCAGGACTATGAGCTAATTAAAGTCTCTCTATCATTGAGTGGTTCCCCTCCTCACTCAGTCTGCAACTGCTAAGCTAATTTGTTTCTCTGGTATCTGGAGGTCCCTCCCTCACCCAATCCACAGCTATTTTCACCAGTGTCTGGCACTCCTGTCCCTGAGAAGTAGCCCCCTGCCCTCCATGCTCATCTCCCTGGGCTTCTGGCCATCATCTGCCCCACATGTGTCCAGCATTACTAATATAAAGTGCTCTATAGTGATACAGGATGTGGTCTGACAGTAGCTATGTCAGTATACAGTTAGAGAAACAGATATGAGAGAAAGACGAAGACAAAGTAGAATTGCTAAACACATTCTTTGCTCAGTCTTCACAATAGAAGACTGCAATAAAGGACCTCTACTAGGTGAGACAGGAGCATATTAGTAGAGGAGTAGACCCAAGCCCATCTACAAGAGAGAGGGTCCTAGAAGAGCTTAGGCAAACTTAGGTGGATATAGCCATGGGGCCAGATGGCATCCACCCAGCATACTAAAAGAGCTTAGGAAGAAATTGCTGCACCTCTAGCTGAGCTATTCAATAATTCACTGGATAGCGGCAAAGTACCACAAGACTGGAAATGGGCAACAGTAGTGCCCTTGCACAAAAGTGGAAGCGAGAAAAAAGGCAGGAAACTAATGCCCAGTCAGCCTCACCTCTGTAGTGGGGAAATTATAAAGTGATTACTAAAGGAAAGAATAGCAGATTACTTTAACAGTTGAAAACTCAACCCCAAACAGCATGGCTTTACAGCAGGGTGCTCATGCCAAACCATCATGATTGATTTCTTAGATTGGGTTACCAGAAGAGTAGATCAGGGTGGAGCAGTGGACGTGGTGTATCTGGACTTCAGCAAAGCCTTTGACATTGTTCCTCACAAGATACTAGCTAATAAACTGAAACACAGGCATCAATCAAAAGATAATCAGCTGGATTGAAAACTGGCTTCAGAATGGGGCCCAAAGAATTTTGGTCAATGGTCACTATCAAGGGAGGGCAGAGTGACCAGTGGCATTCCTCAAGGGTCAGTACTAGGTCCAGTCCTCTTCAACATATTTATCAGCGACATTACCG
Source organism: Neoceratodus forsteri (assembly GCA_016271365.2). Classification (NCBI taxonomy): domain Eukaryota; kingdom Metazoa; phylum Chordata; order Ceratodontiformes; family Ceratodontidae; genus Neoceratodus; species Neoceratodus forsteri. The sequence goes on from CM057451.1 coordinate 427,598,218, forward strand.
ATGGACTGAGGGGAAGGTTTTTATTTATTTATTTATTTGCATCTCGATCAACACCTTTGAGCTACAAATTCATTTACAAAGGTTCCACATTATAGAGTACAAAGCAGACACAGTGAGCTATACAGCATTTCAGAAATTTTACAGCAGGGTTACAAAAACTTCAACAATGTAGAGTAATCAGATTTGTGACACTGTAATAAGCTGTGAACTAGAAATATGAGTGGAAGGTGAGGGTGGTAGTGAGAATATGGAGGAAGGAAGGAAGGAAGGAAGGCAGAGGTAGAGGTAGAGGAGGCAGTAAATGGGTTGCAGGTAGAAGCAAGTGGGGAGAAGGCATTTGGTGGAGGATAGTCATTTAAAGAGTCACCCAGATGGGCCTTATCAAAGTTGAGAGAAGGTTGGGAGGGTGGCTGGTGGGGGGGGGGGGTGAGAGTTGAGGCACAAAGGGGAGGAGATTAGGAAGGCCTAAGAGGAGGAGGATTAGGGGTAGAAGGGCTATGGTAGGTGGTAGGGGCAAGGTTGAACATAAGAGGTAGGTAAGGGGGATAGTGTGAAGGTGGAAAAAGAGGGGAGGAGAAAGGAAGAAGAAGTAGAAAAGTGCTGGTGCTGGAAGGTAGGAGGTTGGAAGCTAAGTGCTGGTGTTGAATATTACCAAAGGGGTATGTTGCCTTGGGAGGGTTCATGGCCTTAGAAGAGGGGCAAAATATGAGCTAGGTGTTACAGTCACATGTACTAGAGACAATCAGATGATTCTGAAGCTGAGATTTGAATTGACAAATTCTTTGCACAGCTTGCAGGTTTGCCTATTCGAGATGATAACAAAGCTCTCCAACAAGGTGGACACACAGGAGGGAGCCTCAGGCATGGAAATTGATCTCAGAAAACTGGACGAATGGTGCAGGGAATTGTCAATTAAATTTAATGCCAAGAAGTGTAATGTAATGCACCTGGGAAAATGGAACCCAAGGAAAAAATACATACTGGAAGGCATCAATTAGAGGAGACTAAGATGGAATGGATCTAGGTATAATCATTTCAGTTGATTTAAAGCAGGGGTGTGCAAATCTTGTTGCTCACTGTCTGGAGCAAGTACATTTCCTTGAAGGGCAAGTACAACAAGAGAGCTAATTTCATTGTAATGATTAAGGGCATGTGAAAATTCAGCTACAGTCATGGTTGGGCAGGTCCTAAAAATTTTGATTTGAACACCCCTGCTTACAGGTTGGAAAACAATGTGAAGAAGTTGTGCAGAAGGCCAGTGGCATCTTCAGATGCATAAGCAGGGTATTACAAGCAGAAAACAGGAGGTAATCATGCCACTCTACAGATCCATTGGTGAGACCACACCTGGAATACTGCATCCAGTTATGGAGGCCTCACCTGAAAAGGACATTGACTGTTTAGAAACAGTACATAGAAGGGTTACAAAGATGGTGCAGGTACTGCACCATGAGCTATATGGAAACAAGACTTAAATGCACCCATCACTAGGGCACCAGGATTTAAAATCACCGATTGCATTACATGCTGGAGGCTGTGCCCCCAACTCCACCATGGCCCCTGTAACTAAAGAGTCCAACTCGGGGGCAGACCTCAGGGAGGGATGGAGATGAATTCAGTGATTTGGCACCCTAATGATGGGCACACTTGGACAGAAAAACAGATGGCTGGCAGTGGAATTTATTCTCTCTAGAGCAGAGAAGATATGGGGGACATGATAGAAACATTTAAAATATATCAGGATGATTTAACACAACTCAGAAGGGAAAAAGAGTGGCATGACAAGAGGTCACAACTTCTGTCTGGTGGGAGAAAGGTTTAAAGCAACTCTAGTGTAACCTCCCCACCGGCCCCCTTGTTCAACCAGCAGGGCTTCTCTGCTCACACATGGCACCAACAGGAGGGATGGGGTTCTCACTACAGTTATGTTCTACTTCTATTTCAGAGCCTGCCATCTCAAACAGACAAACCAAGTGTGGCAACTTCCTGGCTCACACCTGGGGACCATTTACCATGGCCTTCAACCTGGGTCCCTGGGAGAAAACACTTGCTCACAATTATGCTAGGTTGTGCATCTGGTCAGGGGCACCCAAGTAAATCCAGACACAGTGGAAGCAATAACAGTGCTGTCCAAACCAGGCTAGGATTCTAGAGTGTGGTTTTTATTCACATTCACAGAGAATAATCACAAAGCAAATATGGACCCCAACAGGACTACTCCCACTGGTAATGCAGATTATTGAAGCACAGAGCACACACACAAAGCGAACCCTCAGGTTCTGAAATGGAAACAGCGAACACTCTCTGGTTCTGAAAAGGAGATTGGCACACACGGCCAGAACTGGTACACTTCCTTGACTAAGCACCCTATAGCCAGTACTAGGAGACTTTCCCATATTTCAAGAGGAATTACTAGTGGCACCCTCGACCACTAAACAGCACAGACAGATTCACAGAAAATCCAAACCCACGTCTGAGTAACCTATTTTCTTCAGGCACTGGCCAAATGCACTGAGAGAAACAAAGGTGCCCAAACTGAACCCAGAGAGGTAAACATGGTTACTCCAGATGAGGGCTCTCCCACCTATTGCTTCCCAATTTATACTCGGCCATTCATCTGGTTAATAACACCCTTCACAGAAAACTTGTAGATGCTATCTTGAAATGTCTTTCATTTAACATATTACATTACACACTCTGAGGTGTCCTGAAGTTAAAAGTTCTGTAATTGATAATGTCTCTTCACTAGACTCCACTTTAGCAGACACTTTTAAATCAGAGATGAACTAAAAGTTCTGTACTTGGCAAGTCTTTCTCTGGACTCCATTGAAGGAAGACACTTTTAAGCAGAAAACAGCCTCGTGATAGAGTCCCTTTGACAGAGAAAACTCACCACAGGAATACAGGTGCCCCAGGCTTTTTTCCACACAAAGTCTTAGGTACTCACAGAGAAATGGATCTCAGGCAGCTTCAACACAGTCCAGGCATGGACCAGGGGATTGCCACTGAATCCTCGAATCCCCATCCCTCCAGGGATGAGGCACTGAAAAACCCTCTTGGTACAGTTTCCACCACTTCACCTCTGTCTTCTACGTTCTTTTTAGGGTGAGAACAAACTACCCAAACTACAGAGGTAGCTCTCTATCAGAGGTAAAATCTGAGGAGCTGCCTACTGCAGCACTCTTTTTGAACTCCACTCTACAGACTACTCTCCAGACTACTGAACTCTAACTCAACATTTTACAGCTAACTTAACAGCTAACATTCCAATATGGCTTATGTTGCTGCGACAATTTTAAAGTGACATCATCACTCCGGTTCAGCTGAGACTGAAAAACAAGTGGGCACTGTGAAATCCATTTAGCTGGCATTTCACTAGCTGCTCTCTCTTGCCCTGCCACTGATTCCAGTGGGATTCTAGTAACCCTTGGGAACAAGGGGTTACACCAGGAAGTAATTTTTCACCGAGAGGGTGATAGAACCATGGAATAGACTGCTACCAGAAGTGGTAGCATCAAAGACAGTAAGAGAATTAAAACTCACATTGGACAATCATTATGGGCAGCTTAGGAAGAAAAATAACTGAGGGGTAGCCACCATGGGCAGACTAGATGGATCACACAGTCCCCATCCGCCAACTCCTTTCTTATGTTCTTATGCATTTGTTATGTGTGTGGACTAAGTTGTATGTCAGCAACGCTTACTCTCAGACCCATAACTCTGCCATGGTACACTCTTTTGTCCCTAGACTTGCATGGTACCTTCCAAACCAGCCCCTCAAGGTCACATTGGTGGTTGTTAGAACACTGACTTTGCATGTATTCATTATGCAAACAACTAATCCAAATGTGAGTGGCAGCATATTGTTTGTCACCCACTAATATGGTGGATTGTAGCTGCAGCAGAGGTGGAATTTAGCATAGCACCAGGTGCATGGTTTGTATGACAAGATCCATGCAGCAAGCACCTGGCACTATTGCCATAGTCATTACCACAACACCCCAAAGACTTGTACCTGTGTGCATGCTTCCTGTGAGTATTGAGTCTGAATTGAATTGTAATGTACCTCTATGGTCTAACCTAGTGGTCCAGTGGCCCTCATATCAATTAATGGTAACTGTTTCATTTCTGGTATGCAGAGATACTCCTCCATAGCTCCATTCCTGAGCATTTCAATGTTCAGTGACCCAATGCACCAAATAACTGTTCCTCTTGCATTATTAGATGTTCTGGCTTGCAAGGTAGCAAACCATTATAAAAGTACTTATAGTACTTCTTCTGGTCATAGAACCTCTGTGCCTTGTGTACTGGATGGCGAGGGTACTCAGGAGACATTGTGTGGGGCACATCATGGACTTGCATACCAGAAATCATGGGCCTTACCCTGATCCATTGTGTGTGCTGTTACACTGACCTGTGGAATAGTACAAGTAAAGACCAGATAGCCAGTTGTGGTTTTTTTTTACTTACTCTTTTGACTCCTTCTGTCACCACAGCTGCCCATTCCATCGGGGTCCCCAATATGACATGAGCTGTGCCAGGAGGACCTGAGGATGCCCACCCGTATTGAAGTGCTCCACTTCTGGAATTCACAGAGCCCAGATGACCCCACTGGTGGGGCAGAGGTTCTCTCCTTCCCCTCTGAAGCATCAGATGAAATGGACACTTGGGGCTGTTCCTCTGGCCCCGATCACTGTCAATGTCACAGGAGCCCATCTCCCGGTGCAGCCATGGGGTGTTTCCACATTTTCTGGTCCCTGCCCCTCGCAGACATTAGCACACAAGGAGGGCCAATGAGATGAAGGCATGCAGAGACGTACCTTTGCTCAGAACCTTGGCCAATGTCTGTCCCTCTCTGCATCTCCGCCTCCTCTGCTGCACCTCCGCCCATGGCAGTATTTCAGCGAGGACTGCAGCCACCTTTCCCTAGAAAGAGAAGGAGAGGCCTATCGGTGCTCAATGCCTCTTCCCCAGCTGGCCCTCCAGCAAATCAGACTCAGTACCAAACCGGGTTGCTGGCATCAAGAGCGGTAGCACTACTGCTGCACTGGCAGGCCAGCTACCATTTGTGTTTTTATAAAAGGGTGGAACACAAGGGTCATATAAAAACATGATAGTCTCCATCAGTGTGGACACTCTCTAATTTGAGAGATGATTGACATACTGTAGCTCCACTTTAAGTGGATATTCCAGTCCTACTGTGGCTATTCTGGCACCCAGGGTGGATATCATGCCTCTGGAGGGGCACTGCTGCTCTATGGTAGGCATTCTATCACCCAGGGTGGTCAGTCTTGCACTCTGAGTGTGCATTCTGGCCACCAGGGTGGTTACTGAGACACAGTGGGTGGGCATTCCAGCCATCAGGGCAGGGATTCTGGCCCCAGGGTGACCAGTCCATCCCTAGGGTTGGGACAGAAATACAGAATATGATCATTCAAGCACCCAGCTTGGATACTGTTGGGAAGGAAACTGGTACTATGGCTGGAAGAGTGGTCTGCTGAGGGAATGGAGGGTGGTCCTGGAAGGATTGTTCAGCTGCAGGGAGGGTAGTATGCTGGGGATTAGAGGCTGGAATAGTGATTTTGCTGCTGGGAGTATGACTGCCTGGAGGTCAGAGGCTGGCTTAGGGGCTACAAGTGTCTGGAAGGTGCAGTGTGGGCAGTTCAATGGCGGAATGCTGGTCTGGTGTCAAGTACCTTTTAAGCATGTTGGGGTATCCATGGACTTCGATAACCTAGTGCTGAAATCCAGAACAGCCACAATGGCCAGACCATGCATGTTGTGCCACTCCGGTTGGTCTGTCCAAACCAGGAAATCTGGTTTTACCATTGTGGTCTGGTTTTGGTTTCACCAATACACGTGGCACAGAAACAAATAATACCATTGTATAAAATACACACACACACACACACACACCGACACACACACACTTAATGTCAGTTTATTTTATTGATGTTTAATCTGGAGTGTAAATTTGTAAGGCATACACTCCAGATTACAGGGTTGTACAGACCCCCATCTCAGAGGGAGGAAATGAACAAGGAAATCAATCAATCAATCAATCAATCAAATCTTTATTTATTCAGGCGATCATCATTGAGCAAGGCTCATTTACAAGATGGACCTGATAAGGTCAAGGTTCGAGTTGGTGCACAGCAATTACATCACATACTTATGAGACAGTTATACATACAGAAACAAGAAAATGTTATTTATAACACAATAATATACAGAGAATTCACATGTTAAAGCTTGGCAAGAGAAAGTTAAACTAACATCTACAATATGTACAATACATATATATCTCAATGAGGGCCATGACAGTCACTCACATAATGAGTACAAGGATGGTGAAGGGAATATTGGGTGCCATATACTGGCGGTGTCTGGCTGGAAGGAATATGTCATATTTGATTGGAATAAGGTTTTGTGGGATGACTATTCTATCTCTAGCGGTAGCAACTGCATTTCTCTGTGAAGAAGGCTGTACAGTGCTGCTTGAAGGATGTAAATGGAATGATAATGGACAGTTTTAGGGATTTTTGTAGGGTGTTCCATGCTATGGCTAGAGAGTAGCTGATTGCTGCCCTCCCTATTTTGGTGTTGACTTTGGGCAATTTGAGCAGGATGATATTGTTGCTTTAGGGCATAGGAGCTGGGAGTGGTCAGGTTGAAGCAGTCCAGGATATAGCTTGGGAGTTTTTGATAAAGCTCTGTAGATCCATAGAGCTGCATTTCTGCTCCTCCTGACATGAAGGAAACCCATCCAACTGAATCATAGAGAGAACAATGGTGAGTATTATATGGCAGGTCTGTAATGAACCTTATTGCTCTATGGTATAAGGTATCCAACTTTTGAAGGTAGGGAGTGGAGCAGTGACTATAGAGGAAGTCTGCGTGAGTCAATGACTGATAGAAAGATGGCCTGGACTAATCTCATCTTTGAATCTCTATTAAGGAAGGGTTTTAATCTGTAGAGGAGGCCAAGCCTTAGGCAAAAGCTTTTCAGCAGTTGTTCTAGATGCTGAGTAAGGTCAAGTCTGTTGTCAATCCACACACCTAGGTATTTGAAATTTTCAACATACTCCAGATTTTCTCCAAGTATAGTGCATATCTGGGGGAGACTGATTAAGAGGATGTGTTGGTGGAGTTTTGGGTTGTGAACATCATTGCTTTGGTTTTCTTTGCATTTAGCAGAAGCTTTTTCTCGAGAAGCTGATGTTGTAACAGGGAGAATTCTGCTTGTAGGATTTCATGAGCAACTTTAGGTGAAGGGTTGCTGACACAGTACAGTGTCATCAGCAAAGAGATGTACTGAGGACTTGGTAAGGGTTGAATCAATTTTATTTATATAAATGGCAAAAGGATAGGACCCAGAATAGAGCCTTGGGGACTCCTCTGACAGTGTTCTTAATGGGGAGAGGTCACCTTCAGCTTTTACCTGCTGTGATCTACCGGAGAGGTAGCATCTGAACCACTTAAGGGAGGATGGATCTAGGCCAATGGAGTGTAGGGATGAGGTAGCAGTTCATGGTCCACAGTGTCGAATGCTTTGCTCAGGTCCAGGAATACTGCATAGACATTATTCTTTTATCCAGTTTGGTTTGCCAATCATTGGTGACCTTGGCTAATGCAGTGATAGTGCTATGTTTGGCCCTGAATCCAGATTGAGCTGGATTTAATAGATTAGCATTTTCCAGATATTCCCTTAACTGAATACTCACTAATTTCTCCAGCATCTTGGATAACACAGGTAGGATGGAAATGGGCCTGTAGTTATTAAGATCCATAGGGTCCCCTGATTTTAGAAGGGGACCACTTGGGCTGTCTTCCACAGCGTGGGAATAGAGCCAGAGTTTAGGAAAAGGTTAAAGAGGTGAGTTAGGGGACTGCAAGTACATGACACGCAATCTTTAGAAAGAATGGGTCCAGAAGATCTGCTCCTGCACTTTTTTGGTATCTAGATGCCATAATAGATCCTCAACTTGTTTCAACAGTATAGGTTTGAAGCTAAAGGAGGAGTCAACTCTTTGTTCACCAGTATAGTGGGAGCTTAAATGATCCTTAATAGGTCAGCTGGGGAGGAGTCAAAGGCAAGGCCAGCTGTTGTGAAGTGGTTGTTGAATGCATCCAGGATTTCCAATGTGCAGTAATGGGGCCATAGTTACTGTGTAAATGGGTTGAAGGGGGTTGTTAACATCCTGGCCCATCATACCTTGATGGTGCCCCAAAATCTAGCAGTATTATGGTAGGAGGAGTCGAGCTGGGCCAGGTAGTAGGCAGCCTTTGCATCCCGAACTTTCCTAGTGCATTTATTCCTGGCTTTCCAAAGATCATCCAGTCCATGATATTCTTAGTTTTTCTTGCTACTTTCCAAAGTTTATCTCTCCAGCAGTGCAGCTTTGAGGTCAGCTGAAAACCAGCGACAGGATTTGTTTTTATTCAGATACTAGAGATTGGGGCATGGGTGTTAGGGCATTTAATATAATGCTATTTAGCACCTGCTGAGCTTTTTCTGCAGAATGTGCAAGACAGAACTTTTGCCAGTGTGGAGAGTAGGCTAGATCATGCAGATATCCTTCAATATTGATGTTTTCTTGGATCTCCTCATGAGGAATTTTGCAGGATCTGTTTTAGTGCTGTTGGATCTTACCCCTGCGATGGGGCAGTGGTCACTTATGTCGCTAGGAGCACTCCAGCGTGTGTGAATAGATGTGGTCACTAGTATGATGTCAAGTAGAGTACTGTTACTACTATTCCTTGCATTTAGTCTTGTTGGTTCATTAATTAACTGTGTGAGCCCATAGGTGTCACAGAATGATACCAGAGGTGTAGCTGCCTGGGTGAGCCAGTTGAAATTCAGGTCCCCTATGATAATGACTCTTCAGTACAGGACTTGACCAGGTTTCCAGGTGGGATAAGAGCTTGTGTTCAGCAGAGGGAGGTCTGTAGCATCCAATTAAATGGAAAGCTGCTGTATTGGGGGAGAGACTTTAGAGATAGACACTCAAATTCTTTGGGCATAGATGTTGCAACAGTACAGGATAGAACTAAACCAGCTTTTACATATATGGCTACTCTGCCTCCTTGTTTGGTGATCAGCTCTGAATAGCTGATAGTTAGGTAGGTTAACTCTCCTGTCCATTGTGGTGGTCTTGAGCCATGTCTCAGTTATCACAAGAAAGTCTGGCAAGATATGGGCAACCCAGGATTGTAGCAATGTAAATTTTTTCAACAGACTGCATACATTAATATGCAGGAAACTGAGGCCTTTAATTGAAGATAATTCTGAGGGAGAGGTGATGCTTTCAAGAGGTCCAGGGTTGATTTCTACATTACCAATACAGAGCAATAGGAAGATCAGTAATTTCATAAGGGCTGCCAGTGATAGGGAGGGGCTGTCTTTGGTCCTCCTTTTTATTCCATTGCCACTCTTTGTTTTGGGTGCTCCTGTGGATTTAAGGTAGTGTCGGGATACCAATTAGCAGTTTGATGACTAGGCTTAGTGGGGATCTATACCCAGTAGTGGGGCCTTGTCTGAGACATATATGTGGTGATGTGTAACTTTATGGTGATTGTACCACTGTAGTCGATGTAGCAATGGCAAGACATATATGAGGGTATGGGTGTCAGCCACGGGGTTGTTCCAGAGAAACTAGGCGGGTTGACCACTTTAGATTGTATAATAGGGTCATCTTCATTGTGGAACCCTATTAGTGACAGGAGTATCAGTAGCAAGCTCCCCATTCTGAGGGGATATTGATAGTTGGCAATAGGGAGTAGCAAGTTGCTGATTGGTTGGGTCAGCAAGCTGGTGACACTGTCTATTGGTTTAGAGAAAAGTGCTGTGGGCGGGGAAGAGATTTCGTGGGAAGATGCCTATAAATTAACACACAGGAAGGGGGAAGGGTTGGCAAAATTTTGCCCTTTCCCGACTGCTCCTTGCTGTTCCTCCCAGCCTTGTGGTTCCCAAGTTCGGCTGGTGCCGCCGACCGCCCACTGGTGGAGCGAAGCCCCGCGCCAGCTGGTTGCTGTGGGCTGAAGGAAGCAGGCGATTGGCTGCGCTTTTTCCAACTGCTCCCTCGCTGTTCCTCCCGGCCTTGTGTTTCCCAAGTTCGCTAGGGTGCTGCCGACCGCCAGCTGGCGGAGCCGAGCCCCGCGCCAGCTGGTTGCTGTGGGCTGAAGGAAGCAGGCTGGAGAGAGACAGAGGAGGTGCAGCAATTAATAAAGGCAGTAGCAAGCCTTTTCTGAGTGTCACTGACCAAATTTGCACTACAAAGGGACTGTGGGGGTCCTGTAGCGCTCAGCGCCTGGCCCACCTTACATATTCAGACAAGGAGCTGCAATTACTTTAAAAGCAGTAAAACAGTAGTTTCCCTTACAATACAATAGTGGATAACAGCACTTTTTTGATGATTTACACATATAAAACTAGAAGGAGAGTGGCGCTCAGCATCTGGCCCACTGCTGCTAACAGAGTCCATCAGAATTCAACAGAATCAACAGCAGTTGCCTCTATAGATGTCTCACCAGAGTGGAAGCAGCTCTTCTGGGAAACTTGCAGTAGAACACCAGGGAGAGGAAAAGACAAACAGAAAACAAATTTTCAAGTCCCACAGATTTCAGCAATGCAAACTGAGCCAGTGTAAGTCAATGGGGCAGGAGAGCAAATCGGCTGCTGTGCTCTGGTGGAGCGCCACTGGCTGGCTGCACTTTCCCACTGCTCCCTTGCTGTTTCTCCCGCCGGGTTCCTAAGTTTGGCTAGGTGCCGCCGACCGCCGCTGGCGGAGCGGGCTCTGGCGCTCCAGCTGGTTGCTGTGGGCTGAAGGAAGCAGGCGATTGGCTGCGCCTTTCCGACTGCTCCTCACTGTTCCTCCCGGCCTTTAGGTTCCTAAGTTCGGCTAGGGTGCCGCCGACCACCCGCTGGTGGAGTTGCCCAGCGCCAGCTGGTTGCTGTGAGCTGAAGGAAGCAAATGATAGAAGGCATTCTTGGGATAGCAGAGAAAGGGAGATATTGCTGATGGGGACCTGAATATGCTAGATGTTGACTGGAGCACCTTTGCTGCAGCCACATCCAAGAGTAGGGCCATTCTCGATGTCCGACAGGGTGCATGCCTCAGACAGCTAGTTTTGGAACCCACTGGAGATAGCAATCTTAGACCTAGTACTCTCAAATGTGGATGGAGAGAGGATCTCTGATCTTGAAGTGGGTAGCCATCTGGGAACAAGCACCACCAAGCAGTGTGGTTCATGATAAACTTAGCTGTAGAGCAAGTCACACAAAAGTGAAGGTACTGGACTTCAGGAGGGCTGATTTTTGACAAAATGGGAGAGTGCCTCAGAAAAGCACTAGCAAACAGGCAAGAAGGTGGGGTGGAGCAACAATGGGGAAACATTAAAACCGCCATCACAGAGGCAACAAGCCTTGTGTGGAGCAAATAAACAAATCAAAATGAAAGAAAAACACTGTGGTTCTCAAAGAAGTAGCAGAGAAGGTAAGAGAAAAAGATAGCATTCAGGAAGTATAAGGAAACACAGAAGGAGAAGGACAGAGACCTGTACCAGTTAAAGCAGAAGGAAGCGGTAAGGCAGTCAGAATAGCAAAGGCCCAAACTGAGGAAAAGATAGCCAACCTCAGTTAAGAAGGGGATAAAACCTTTATAGGTACATTAGGAGCAAAGAAAGACTAAGGCAGGGATTCTGAGGCTGAACAAAGAGGAAGGTGGTTGGGCAGAGAGCGACAGTGAAAAAGCAGGGATACTGAATGAATACTTCTGCTCAGTATTCACTAATGGAAAAGCAGAGGGAAATACCTAATCCGGTCAATGGAAGCCCTCTGATAGATGTGTTGATATTAGTCCTTTCTCAGAAGAAAGGGTTCTGAAAGAACTCTTAAAACTGAAGGTGGATAAAGCAATGGGGCCTAATGGGATTCACCCCAAGATTTTAAAAGGACTAAAGGAAGAACTAGTAACACCACTGACTATCCTTTTAATAAATCATGGGAGGATGGTGTGGTACCTGAGGATTGGAGGAGGGAGGATGTGATTCCCTGTTCACAAAAGTGGGAGCAAGACAGAGGCAGAAAACTACAGACCTGTCAGTTTGACTTCTGTGGTAGGGAAAATGATGGAATCACTTCAGAAGGAAAGAATTGTTGAGTACCTAGAGGACAGTGGGGCACAGGACCCAAGGCAGCATGGATTCACAGCGGATGGTCATGTCAGACAAATCTAATTGATTTCTTTGACTGAGTGACCAAAGCAGTAGACCAGGGAGGGGCTATGGACATGGCTTACCTAGACTTTAGCAAGGCATTTGACACAGTCCTGCACAAAAGATTAATAAACAAATTAGCCAGCCTGGGAGTGGGTTCTAGTGTGGTAGCCTGGGTAAAACACTGGTTGGACAACAGAACACAACGGGTAATAGTAAATGGAGTCCACAGTGAAGAAAGGAGGTTTACTAGTGGGGTACCGAGGATTCAGTATTGGGCCGTCCTTTTAATGTCTTTATAAGTGACATTGCAGAAGGACTGGTAGGGAAAGTATGTGTCTTAGCAGATGACACAAAGATCTGCAACAGGGTTGATATGCAAGGTGGGGTGGAAAGGAGAAAAGGGACTTGGCAAGGTTGGAGGAATGGTCAAATGTATGGCAGCTTAGATTCAATGCAAAGAAGTGCAAAGTAATGCACCTGGGAAACAAAAACCCAGAGGAAGAGTACACAATGGGGGTGAGATACTGACAACAAAAATGGAAAGGGACCTGGGAGTAGTCATATCAGACAACCTAAAGGTGGGCCAGCAATGTGAGAAGGCAGTAAGGAGGACTGAGGGGTTACTGGGATGCATAGGAGAGGTACCACCAGTAGAAACAGGAAGTTGTTGGCCTCTGTGCAGACAATTGGTAAGACCACATCTGAGTACTGTGTACAGTTCTGGAGACCCAGTCTCCGCAAAGACATAGACAGAGTGGAGGCTGTCCAGAGAAGGGTAACCAAAATGATGCAGGGTCTGCATCAGAAGACATATGAAGAAAGACTAAAGGAACTAAAGATGTATAGCCTCGAGGAAAGGAGGGAGAGGGGACATGATATAAACTTTCAAATATCTCAAGGAATCAACAAAGTCCAAGAGGGTAGCATCTTTGAGAAAAGAGATGCAAAAACAAGGGGACAATTTTAAGATAGAGGGGATGGTTCAGAGGTAATGTGAGGAAGTATTTCTTCACAAAGAGGGTTGTGGATACATGGAACAGCCTTCCTGAGGAGGTCGTACAGTCAAAAACAGTGGGGAATTCAAGAATGCATGGGACAAACATAAGGCAATTCTAGTGGAGGTTAGGAGGAAGTAGGCTGTTGGTTAACTAGGATCTGCAGCTTATCCATTAGGTAGGAAATGGGCAGACTAGGTGGGCCAAGCGGTCTTTATCTGCCATCAAATTCTATGTTTCTATTTTCTATGTTACTGGGGATGATGTATTGTTGGATGTGGCATCCTTCATTTGAGGCATTAAACTCCAGTCCCATCCTCCAACCTCTAGGGATATGGTGGGTGTTTAGGAGAAAGTAGAAGAACCAAAGGCATTTCACTAGAGATGGGATTTTCCACAGTGTCCTTGCCTACATTCCTGTTCCCATGAAGCTGTCCCATGCAACTGTCCGAGGCTGTGTGCAGGGGTTGATGTACTTAACTAGCTGTCGCTACACTTACAGTCACTACACTGCCAGTCTCTCATCATTTGTAAAGTGGTTTGAGATAAGAATGTATCAAAAGTGATTCATGCATTAAACAATTGTTTACACATGGTAGCTACAACAAAAACAAAATGATGCCCCCGCACACTGGCAACCAACATTAATAAAATGATGTGTTTGAATTAAGTGATGCAAAGCACCCCCACCACACATGCTAGATGCAACATAAACAAAATTACATATTCAAATTCAACATAACAAACACTAATTACTTATTTAGGAGCACTATCCACCTTTTAAGCATGTCCCTATAAAGGTCGATGACGGCGCTGGAGATGCAGATCCACAACTGAACACTCAACAGCCTTTTTCCAGCATGCCGCATCTTAGCAGAGTGGTGTGCCAGACCAAAATTAACATTCCACCCCACCCATTTTTAGATACACTGGACTTTGAGCAGAGCAGCATTCTGCATGTTGAATGTGCTGAAACCACTGCAGCATCTTCTGCAGTCTGAGTATGAAGCTTGTGATGTTCTTCTCATAGACACGCTTACACTAATGTCATGAAGGAGAACTGCTGGTGTGCAAAGCAAGACAGGGATACTGAGCACCCTCCCTTTATGCACACTAGCAATGATCCGGAGACCCCCACAGCAGCAACAATCTAGAGCACATGAGCCCCTTCACTCACACTGGCTGGAAATGACACAAAAGTCAAATTCTGAATATTTAATTTTATTTATTTATTAAAATGTTTCACCAGGAAGGTACACTGAGCAATAAGTAGCTTGTCTCCTGGTGACCTGGGTTGGTGGTGGTGGGGTTTGTAGTATGTTTGAATGGTTTTACAGGTTCTGGATCACACAGACAGTAATCAATACTGTCTGTGTGATCCAGAGACCACCCACAGCAAAACTATTCAGTGGGCACACATACAACCCCCCACAACCACCACCATGCACATTGACTGTAAATGGCAAAAAAAAAAAAAAAATTCAGTTTTTTTTATCAATACTGAACGAACAATCCAGAGGCCCCTCATCAAAAGCGATCCAGGGTACATACGCTCACACACACACACACACACACACACACACTGACACAAGTCGATATGCCTTTTTTCTTTTGAGAAATGCCGCCAAGAAATCCAGAGCCCCCTGCCACCAAAGAAAATAGTGATGCAGGGCACGTATCTCCCCACCCCAGCATACTAACTTGAAATAAAAGCCATTTTTGTTGTTTGTTAATCACTACAGTCCAATTCTGTACATCCTGAGTTCTCCTTTTCATGCACATGGACTCTAAATAAAACAACAGTCAAATTATTGGGAACAGAAGAGACTTACAGTACATAAAATACATCAGAGAGACACTTGTAAGGGTCACATTCCGGAACAGATAATTTGACAGGGAGAACAGTATAGGCCAGAAACCCATGTTTACTAACAGCTACACAAATTATTTAGAAATCAAATCCATGTGATTGCAATGTGATCTTTTCAGACAGTATTTTTATATCTACTAATTCTACCTGCTTTACATGTGAGCTTTGCATAATTACAATTACTGTTTCAAAATATCTGAATCAAAAGGAACACATTTTGATCAGTAATTTGAGAGAACCACATCTGAGATTTTTGCTTCTGAGGGAAAATAAAATACATCAACAAAAGGTGGTGCTGTACCTCCCCACCCCATTCATTTGAAAAAGCATGTATTCACAAAGTTGTCAGTGTGCTTAAATTCAATTCTTCCATGTAGTCTACTTCAGATGAAAACTGTAGAACTTGGCATTTTAGTGAGAAAATAAGAGCTGTTAAACTTCTTACTGAAGAGCAGAGGGAAAAGTTACAGATTCACACAGGCCTTGCAGGAATGCTGGATACAGAAAGCATTAGGTGAATACTGGAAAAGTTGTACATTAGTTGAGAATATTTAAAGAGAAAGAACAGATCTGTATTCAGTGTGTAAACTCATTGCAAATAACCTGTCCTCTGCATGCAATCAAAAGGCTATACAGACTTCCTTCCTTCCTTCCTTCCTTCCAATTGGTGACTAAGAAAGGCATACTGAAACAAAAAAGTACTCCAAGAAAAGATGTACTCCAAGGACTGCAATTTTCTTAAAAGAATCTAAAAAAGGCAACTAGGGGTGTGATAATAAACAGTATTTCCCAAATGCCACAAATAATGCAATATTCTGTCTAACCTATTTGGGAAATACAATATTTAATAAACAAAATCAAAAGAAACAGCCCTGCCCTATATCCTGTATGATATACAAGCCCTCTGTCCTCCCACCCTCTGTTAGAATCTATCCACCCTCCTACCCCAGCACCCACAATTTCTATTATTTAAGTGGTAATATTTAAAAATCTTCCATGATGGGCAGCCGGCACAACCTGCAGGCCTCCATGGCTGGCCGCCATCTTATAGCACTTATTTGTGCTAAATCAAATATGATCCCTCCACCCACAATGGCAATATTCTCCTCCCACCTCAACCACCTCCCAGCACTTAAAAGCTGGTGATGGATGTCTATGAAGAGGAAAAGATGACTGACATAACCCACCTCCTCTATGGCCGCCTGCCTTGTTCAGATTGAAAGCACTTGCACACTTGTTTATAGTTAAACCAGCTGATCATGTGACTCACTGGATGTATGTGCAGGGCATAACCACTGGGCTTTGTTTTAGGGAGAACAACAAGGCTGTAATTGGTTAAAAGATGAGGGTCAGTGGGTTGGGCTTGGGTCCCAAATGGGACCCACTGGACTGGACCAACTGTAGTTACAAGGGGAGACACATAAGGCAGAGTTTGGGGCAGGGAAGGACCCACCTGGATGGGCTTAGGCACAGACCAGGAAATAAGATGGCTAGGCTTGTGTGCAGGTGGTTGACACAGAGGAGTGGACATGAGAACAGGAGGGACCCAATGGACTTGGCTTGTTTTCAAGAGGGGGACCAGGGGCTAGGCTTGGGTGCATAAGGGGTTCCTCCAGAGGGCAGGGCTTAGTTACAGGAGGGGAACCAGAAGGCTGGGCATGTAAGAAGGAAGATTCATAGATTCATAGACATGTGACAGCAGAAAAAGGCCTTCCTGGCCCATCAAGTCTGCCCATTCTTTACCCCTCTACCTGTCACCCCCCCAAGATTCCCCTCGTCCTCCCTTGACACCCTCTGTGTTTGTCCCAGGCCCTCTTGAATCCCTCCACTGTACTAGCAGTCACCACCTCCGGCAGTCTGTTCTAGGCTCAACCACTCTCTCTTTGAGTAATACTTCCTAACTTTCCCTAAACCTCCCCACCTCCACCTTCAGTCCATGCCCCTAGTTCTTGTATCTACCTTCCCTGTAAATAAGCTCTTCCCCACTTTATTTATCCCCTTCACATACTTGAATGTTTCAATCATGTCCCTCTTCCTTCTTATCTCCAGAGGATACAAATCCAGTTCCCTCAACCTCTCCTCATATGCCATCCCTCTTAGCCCATGCACCATTTTAGTGGCCCTTCTGCGCCCTTTCCATGCCATCTATGTCCTTTGTTAGATGGGGCCTCCAGAACTGTACTTCATACTCCAGGTGTGGCATTACCATGGAACTATAGAGTAGCATCAGCACCTCCCTCCTTCTGATGGTTATCCTCTCCCTATGCATGCCAACATCCTGTTAGCCTTGCCCACTACTTTTGCTGCACTGGGTCCCCACTTTAAGATTATTTGCAATTATAATAACTAGATCCTTCTCCCTGCCTGGTTTCTCTCATTTCTCTCCCCCAGTGTGTATGTGGTATATGGTTCTCCTCCCCAAGTGCATCACTTTGCATTTTCTGGCATTGAATTTCTGCTGCCATGTTTCTGACCACTCTTCCAGTAACCATATATCATTCTTCATTGCCTCCACCCTGTTACTGAGTTTTGTACCATGTCTGAAAGGCAGACCTTCCCTAAACCCCTCTGCTATGTTGCTGACATAGATGACAACAGAATGGGCCCAGCACTGACCCTGAGGGACCCTGTCCTACACCCCAGTCTACCCAGAGTACACTCCATTGGCTTACTCACCTCTGGCTTCCCGCCAGCCAGATCTCCACCCATCCTACTATTTTCTGCCCCACCCTAGACCCCAATTTATTAACCAGCCTTCTGTGGAACACCATATCAAAGGCCTTCCCAAAGTCCAGGTAGGCCTACGTCCATTGCCCCACCCTGATCAACCACCCTTGTCACCTCTTCAAAGTATTCAATCAAGTTTGTCTGGTATGACCATCCCCGAATGAAGCCATGCTGTTGAGATGTCTTGCAGTCCCCCTTCTTCCAAATATCTAACCATCCTTTGTTTCAATATTGCCTCCATTACTTTACCCACCACCTATGTGAGACTGACCAGACAATATTGCCCACTTCCTCCCTGCTGCCACTTTTATGAATTGGCACCACATCTGCCTTCTTCCAGTCTTGCTGTACCCACCCTGTATCCAGAGAAGTTAAACAACCTCACCAGTGGTTCCACCAGAACCTTCCTAATTCCCTGAGCTCCCTAGGGTGAAGACCATCAGGTGTTATGGCCTTGTCCACCGTCAGCTTATCTAATTCCTCCTTTACCTCTTCCATACTGATTGGGCTAGGATCCACCCCTCCCCTTTCCCTTCTCACTTAGCTCTGGTCCCCTTCCATCCTCCTCCATTGTAAAAAACTGAGCTGGAGTAACCATTAACACTTCAGCTCTCTGAAATCCCTTCCACCTGCAATCCCCCTCCCACCTAATCCTTTCTATCCCCTGCCTTGCCTTCCTCCTTTCTCCAATGTACCCAAAAATTCTTATCCCTTTTGGCCTGCAAAGTAATTCTGTCCTCAGTTTCTGCTTTAGCCATCCTAATCCTTTGTCCTGACACCCTCAGCTTCTTTGTAAGTTTCCATCCAACTTTCCTCCATCCTCTTATATTCCTAATGCCTTTTCTTCTCCATGATTGCCCCTCTCACTTCCCTATTTAACCTCAGTGGCCTTCTCCTTCTCTTGTTCTTCCTCACCCTTCTATACATCCCTCTGTTGCCCCTTGATCTTTTCCATAGATTCTCTGCCTCCCCTACTACCTCCCACCGCCTCATTACCTCCAGGAAAATCTCCTCATCCTTGGAAAATCTGCCCGCCTGAAGTCTAGTACCTTCTTGGTGGTACAACTAATCTCATATCCTGCTCTGACCTTGAAGCCCATGGCGCTGTTGTCACTATCTTCCAGACTGGCTCCTACCTCCACTCCCTCCACACTTTCTCCATTTGTAAGGACCACATCAGGTATGTTACTCTTCCTTGTGGGCTCCTAACCAGAGGATGCAGGAAGGCACAATGTGTTTTGGGCTTGGGTGCAGGTGAGGACCCAGAGAGCTAAAATTGTAAGCAGTAGGGGTTCCAAAGGGCTTAGGTGTAAAAGGAAACCCAGTTGGCAGAGCTTGGTGCAGGAAGAGAATCCAGTGTCTGGTCTTGTGTACAAGAGGAACTCCAGTGGGTTGGGCTTGGGTGCAGGAGGGTATGCAATGGGCTGGTCTTATATGCAGGAGCAGACCTAGTGACCTGGCCTTTGGTGCAGGATGGGACCTAGCGGGCTGTCTTGTGTTTAGAAGTGGAATCCAGTTGCCTCTGCTTATATCCAGGAGGAATCTCAGTGGGCCAGGCTTGGGTGTAGGATGGGACACAGACAGGATGGAACTTAATGTGTTGGGCTTGAATGTGGGGGTGCATTGGGCTAGGCTTTAATAGAAGGGAGACCCAGAGGGCTGGGATTGTGTCACGGTGCATGATGAGACCCATCCGGTTGAGCTTATGTGCCGGAGGGGAAATAAGAGGGTTGGATTTGTGTACAGAAGTGGACCCAGTGGTCTGGGACTCTGAGAAGGAAGAGGCCCAGTAAGCAGGGCTTGGGTCACAGAAGGGACATACTTAACTAGGCTTATGTACCAGAGGGACCCAGTAAGCTGGACTCATATACAGGAAGGGACACATTAAATGGGTCTTTATATCGGGAGAAAGTCCCAGAGGACTGGGCTTGGCTGCAGGAGAAGACCCAGTTGGCAGGACTTGTGTACAGGGTGGAACCCATAGGGCTGGGCTTGTGTGCAGGAGGGATCCAGATGGCTGGGCATAGATGCAGGAGGGCAAACCAGAGGGCTGGGTTTGGGTGTAGGAGGGTACCCAATGGGCTGAGATTGTATGCAGGAGGGGAACCCAGTGGCTGGGCTTGTGTGAACTGGAGTTCTGACATCATACATGGTTGAGAATATGACTACTGTACACTGAAAAATCCCAAAGAGTATGTATCACATGTATGTATTTTGTCATTTTCAGTCTATACAGGATCAGATGTATAAGTCTGTATAAAAGATTATGGGTTCAATTCTCAAAGCTCCGGCATGGTACAAGGGTCTTGGGCCACAATAATGGCGCAAAGAGTCCCTTGCACCAAAAGATGTGCAAGGAGTGATTTTCAATTGCAGCCTGCCCCAAATGGGGCTTGTGCAATGTATGATCCAGAATGGGTGTTACATGATGTTAGGGGCATGTGCAGATGCAAGCTGCCACATCCCGAAAGTGGGATTCTCAGATCTATCCTGGACGGAGAAATTTTATGTACCATTAGACCAGCAAGGGCTGATCTAAGGGTAGAGAGCTCAGGTCAAGCGTGCTACCAGTCAAGTCTTTGGAGTCAGCCACAACTAGGCAAACATAACTTAGAAAACAAAACCTGCAGCGAAGCACACACAGAAATGGATTTTGGAAAACCAGGTTTATTAGAGAGGCATCCAACAAAGTTTCCCCAGTACTTCTAGAGAGAAACCCCATCTTCATTGTGGGGGACAAAGAGTCCATTTTTGGGTGTGCTTAACAGCTGGTCTAAGGGTACTTAGAAAATTCTACTCTGGGAGGGTTGACCTGATTAATCAATGAGCACGTATACTATACAGTAGGTGCTCAGTGACAGTTCAGTCGGTGGCCAACTGCAGAGGTGAAAGGTGTGCTGCACCAGTCACTGGCTGTGTTGTGGAATGGGAGCTGGATGGTGGGCACTACCTGCTGGGGTGGGGTCCACTAGACCACCAGGGAAAGGGTTGTTATTAAATATGATTACGGCGAAATCGGAGGGTGGGGCACTAGACCACCAGAAAGGGTTATTTTTATAAATATGAATATGGGCAACATCAGGGGATTGGGGAGGGGGCACAAGACTACCAGGAAGGGTTGTTTTATAAATATGAATACGGGCAACATTGGAAATCAGGGCCACTAGACCACCAGGAAGGGTTACATTTAGTTTACAAGGGGATCAGGGAAGGGGACTGTTAGCCTTTGCCACAGTGTGCCTGTGGCAAACACTTCCCGTGATCCATGTGTCTACCACATGGGAGAGGTTTGCCCAGGTGTGGTGACATGGGCGTCAAGACCCCTCCTGTACCAGAATCTGGTGCAGGGTTCCTGGTGCACTGACTTCAGCACAAGCTGCTGTTTCCTGCACCTTGCACTGATCTAAGCCCTCTTGAGAATCAAGCTCTGATGTCTTTTCTGGCAAAGCCTTGCCAGCTTGACTTTACAAAAGGAATCCCATACCCACAGTGTCTTGCTTTGGAAATGAGACATGAGAATATACAATAGTGCAAATGGTTTTGAGAGATGACAGAAAGCAAACTATTTGGATATTTCTGCTTTCCTAACATACTAGAGTACAATACTGCTTTACCTGCAAACTACTTCTATTGTATGCTGGAGAGAGAAAAGAGCAAAAAGAAATCTAAGTTAAAATCTCAAGTAACTGATAAGAGGAAAATGTTCTAAGTTTTGAATCTCAATTAATTAACAACTGAGATATTTTCTAAGTCAAAGAAATCAACCAACTCATAAGCTGTATTATGTTTAAGTTGAACAATTCTATCAATCCATAACTCTAGTATTTTTCAAATCTGCTTTCTCAACTAATGCAGAAGTAAAAAAAATAATTTCTTTACTAATGGCTAGATAGCAAGGATTATATATTAGTTGAGAAAAACCTCTCAACCAATGGCCGAGCTCAATGCTCAGCTTTTAGTTAGTTATTCCCTAATGAATAGGTAAGCATTAGGTATTTGCTAACTTGTGTTTTGTAAGGATCTCCAGGTGAGACATTGCTTGGAATCTCTACCCACAGAGGCCTGCCTTAATTAAGGCTGTTTTCCTCCATGCCCATTCCCAAACTTCCAAGACTCTGATTTCCTTTCTATATCGGGCTATACAAGGATCACAGCAACACAGTATCTCTTTTGCAAAAGATAAATGGGAAGTAGAACATTGAAGGAAAACAGCAGAAAAAGTGGGAATTAGGATGCTCTGAGGCAGGCCATGTTGCTTCATCCTACATCTGGCATGAGTACGCTTGGAAGCACATGATCCATTATTTTCGAGAAACCATGATTGCAGCCCAGTATGGTTAGGGACAAACAGCAGCCTGCTGGAGACATTTGTGGTTAAGGGAGAACTATATGCATGTGTGGGCTTGCTGAAGTTGTCAGGCTATCTCAGGGACTTGGAGCAGGAATGCAGGTATATTTTTAACCCAGGATTCTCCCTGACCCCAGAAATTTGTTTGTGCCACCATTACTCCTCAACCCCTGGGGGTAGGCATGCAAAATATTTTCTGGCTATCCTGTTAGTTGCTGCTAGGAAATATATTACCAGAAACTGGTTAACGGATCAGGTCCTAAGGATGTCCCAGTGGTGGGAGACTGTTAAACATATTTACAAAATGGAGAGAATTTCCTTAGTTTGAATGATAGGTTAGAAACCTTTACAAATTGCTGGAACACAAGGATACAGTATTTGATGCAACATGACACTGCTTTTGTCCCATAAGAAATTGAGGAGGAGGGTGGTTCCTGTATGGCTTAGGTCGAAGGGATTTCCCCAGAGTTGTGGGTTCTAGACTGAAGCCCGGAAGATCCCTCTTTATTGCTCTGGCTCTTAATTGTATCATACATTGCAGGGGCTTAAGAGACTGTTGAGTTCCAGTGGATCTAAGTCATAGTACATATTACCATCTATAAGTGCCTTTGAGATGTATTGTTTTGATGATAAAGTGGCAAGAAAAATCCCTGGGCTCTGAGCAGTCAGTCTGGAGCTAGACCTGTGATGTTATCCCAGCACAACATCACGGATCTACCCCAGCACATACATGACAGCATTAAATGTTAGAAAAATCAATCCACAGGACATGTCCAAATTGCCCACACTTGTCATGGCTGCTGTGGCATCTGCCAGTACTTCAAGAACATTTCAAAATGAAAGTCTTTGCCTGACTCTATCACAAACCAATTTCAAAACACATTGCAAATATTATAAATACAATGGGTCTGATTCTAGAAGGGTGGCGCAAGTTGCCGTGAACACAACTTGCACCACCTGCAACTGTGAGATTGACCCTGTGCCCCATTCTAGAAGGGGCAGGGTCTCTGCAGCAAAGTCCAGCAACTTGCAACATGTGTGGCTGGAGTGCGCTGACAGAGGGCTTACCTGGCCAGCATGTCAAGCAACCCACAACCATGGTCGCGTGCCCCCACCCAGCAAGCCACAACAGCTGCCCACTTAGCATCTACCCCACCCTGCCCCCAAGTCTCCAGCAATCACCTTGCAGGACTGGCCATACCAACTGGCACCTGAAACATCCTTACAGTGCCCACTTGGCTAGCCACACCACCTGGCCCAAAACACCGCATAGGAATTCCGCAGGGCGGTGTGTCAACCTCCCACCCATGCCCCACTCCCCAAGTCACGCGCGCTGCAAATGTGGCAATTAGCCCTGACATGCCCTGGTAGTCTAGTGGCCTCCACACAGCCATGCCAGCCCACCCAGCACCCTCCCCACCTGTTTCCCTGCCAGTGACTGGCACAGCCCACATCTCATTACCACGGTTAGCTGATTGAGTTCAGTATGCATGCATACTGTAGAAAGATGCGCTAGAAAATGATTTCTGAGCATGTCTTTCAGTATACGCTCATTTTCTGGGGCGTCTTTTCAGTATGTGTGCATACTGAACTTAGTCGGCTGCTGGCCATGGTGGTGAGAGGTGGGCTGTGCCAGTCGCCAGTTGGGGACTGGTGGGGGGTGTGGTGGGCTGGCATGGCTGGGTGGGGCCACTAGGCAGCCAGGGCAGGGTATTTGCTTACAGTTGTGGTCGGCAACTTGAGGGTGAGGGCATGGGTGGGGGTTGATTGCACCACCCTGTGGGGCTTATCAGAAGGATGGAGTTGAGGACATGGGGTGTAGGCAGCCCTGCAGGGCACTGAATGCAGTGGTATCAGGGGGCAGTTGGTGGGCAGCCCTGAGGGTGGGAGTATGGGGGATGTGCAGAATGGGAGATGGGGTGGGGATGTGCAATGCCCATTGGGGCAACAACAGAGTCTGGGCATGGGGAGGGCACATGGACCGGTTCTGCAGGACCCTTGGAGGATGGATGTAAGGGTGCAGCTAATTGCGAGTTGGCAACTTAGGTTGTAGTTCTCCTCTGGGGTTCTTGTTGCTGCCCTTCTGGAATGGGGCGCAACTGCTGCTGTAAACCCCTGGCGCCATGTAGCAGGGTTTTTTATGGTTGCAACTGCTGGCCCTAACAGCTGTTGGGGGGCCTGCGACATGTTGCAGGCCACTTTGTAGAATAGCGCAAGTCGCAACTGTTGGTGTGTTTACTTGTGCCATTCTACTTGGCGCAAGTGCTGTTACACCAGGTGTAACTTTTCTAGAATCTGGCCCAATGTGTGTAACCTGACCAACCACACATTTTGACTGACATTGCTTGATTTTTCTTTTAATTTGACTAATCAGTGCCACATAGCCATCACTGCCATTGGCTTCAGCTGTTCCTGCTCTGATCGGCATCACCTCTCCCCATCCACCCTGAACAGACTGAGCATGTGTTCAAAAGCACACTGCACTTCAATTACTCACTGTTCTTTTCTTTATTTCATCTTTATTTTTCTCCATAAGCCAAGGTGGGGGTGTGGATTTCCTGCATCACAGTCTTGCCCAAAACTACTGATAACCCAGTCCTCGGTCTTCTCATCTCATCATCTTTCAAGGGCAAATAAATTTTAAAAGTGAAGAAACTATTAGATCTTGGGGTAGGATGGGCCCGGGTACCATGGGCATGACACAACATGACTTAGTTTAAGGAATACTAGCAATCCAATTACTGGACAAAACAGAAAAAAGGATCTTTTTTTTTTTTTTTTTGTAATTCACTTCCACACCCAGAAAGCAACTATTATATCATTTACACTATGTATTTTTGAACTTTTTTATTTTTATTCTACATAAAACAAGTGTTTTGATAATTAGAATAATGCTCTCCAGGTGTGTGTCGTGCTAGGATAATGTCACTTCTTGGATGTTGGATGTACTTGGTCTGCAGCCTCATGTCCAACTACCTGAGGTGTGATTTTTATCCCAGCACGACATCGCACCTTATCATCCATTATTCCTTAATGGACAGATATACTGTTCTTACACATTGATTGTAGACTTCACACCTTCGTTATTGAAAAACTTAATAAACATAAATTTACAAAAAGTGAGTGCCGTTTACCACCACTCTCTGTTGCCTATCCAGTAACCATTTTTTTACCCAGTTTAGCACTTTGGATCCCACCCTAGACTGCCTAATTTCTTTATCAGTATCCTATGTGACACAGTGTCATAGGCCTTACTGAAATCCAAGTAAGCCACATCCACTGCCCTTCCTTGAGGTATGTCTCTGGTCACCCAGTGGAAGAAATCAATCAGATTCATCTGGCATGACCTCACCTCCATGATTCCATGATGCCTTTGGTCTTGTAACCTGTTGGATCGATACTCCACTAGCCTTTCCTTTAACATGGGTTCCATTAATTTTCTCACCATGGATGTGAGAAAAGTACTTGAGTTTTGCTATGACAAAGATGCGTATCAGGATTATCAGGTCCCCATGTTCTAAATAAGATTTAATCTGAGATATTTCTTAGCTGAAAAGACCCTCTGTGTATCACTCCTGCCATATGATATTCAAAGTCAGACTGCAGTCCAAAGTGACCCCAGATTCTTTATCCTATCCATAGTTGTTAGTAGTGCCATTTAAAGATGGCAAAATGGGCACACTACCCACTGTTACTGACACATGAGGACCAGGTTTCACCAGTACAACTCTGTTTTGTGTGGATTTAAGCTCAACCAGCAAGAGATCAGTCAATCAGAGATTTCATGTAGGCATTGACTTATCCCAGAGACTACTTCTTACCTGGCCAGTGTAAAAGACAAGTATGGCTGAATATTATCCATAAAGTAGTAACAACTCAAATTGTACTGTTTAATGACCTGTCCCAAAGGCAACATGTATATTGCAAATAACTGGTTGAGGAACAGACCCAAACCGTTGGCAATCCTACAGATGACTAAACCAGGGTGTAATATGAAGATTCCATTATGACCTGCTAGGATGATGGACAGGAATGACTCAAGCCATTTAAGGCTGGCCTGGTAAGTCCCTGTATTCCTCCAGATGACTTATTAAAACCCCATTATTCACAGTATCGAATGACTACTAGTGACTGGGGAATAAAACTATCACACATTCCCTCTATCCGTTGCCAGGAGCAGGTCATTAAACTCTTTATGTGCAGTCACTATACTGTACCATTACCTGAAACCAGGCTGGAATGATTTGTTTATGTCAAGTTTCTCTAAATGAACCTTTAGCTGTGCTGCCAACACCTTTTCAATAACATTCTCCCAAAAGGAAAGATATAATGACCTAAAATTTGCCAATATGTCCAGGTCTTGGGATGGTTTCATTTGGAGAGGTCTCACCAGTTCTCTTCAGAGCCTTTTAGAAGCACTCTCTGAAAGTGAACACTGGACAGTGCTGACAAAACCAGACCCAGGTCCTTCTGGCAGTCATTCAGCAGCTGTGTTGACCTGAATCAGAGTTGCAAAACATAGGACACATCTTGGAGATTACCCAGAGCATTCTGATTCTGTAACTGGTAAAACTCACTCCAAAGCACTGGAGGCTTCTACCATTATCAGTCACACCATAACAGCTCCTTAGAGACTGCTCATAGAGACTATGATCTAAAAGAGGACATTCAGTCTATAGGAACATTTGTCCAAACTCCTCATACCTACTGTAGTTGCAGATAACAGACCTCTAGAATACAGACAGAGATGAGGAATCAGTCTTCCACAGTTCAGAAGAGTTGATCTGGTTTATTCTTATTTTAGATAATCCCCTGTGACAGGAACTCTAACTGTTTAATGGTTATTGCTTCTGATACTCCTTATAATGAGCCCTCAGAGTTACCCTATCCGCCTTGAGCTGGATTTCTTCCAGGAATGATCCAACCTCCACCTTGATTCATCCAACCATCTCAGTTCATCATTATACCATGGCAAGCTGTGATGGGAGGTCAGTGGACAGAAACAGACTGGAGTAATGGAGTTCAGGGCAGACATAATGGACATTTTATACTCATCAGCAGCTTTTTACATGCCTCCCTATGCTAACACCATACTGGAGACTATAATACTGCCGTGATCTTACTTGGCTTATAATTAAGTGTTGAACAGTACTGAGCAATCTACACAGGGGGTGAAGGAATCTGGTGGGGCTCATTCAAGGAAGCATTAATAATAATCTGTAGAACCTTGACATTTTTTCCAATAGTTCTGTATTTGCTGATGTGTCTGCTGAATTTCCTCCATAGTTTTAATTAAACTTTGGAGTCCAAATTGAGATAATTTTACAGACTGGTTGTGAATTCAATTTTAAATATGTGAGTACCAGATACTGGAAGTCTTTAACTGTTATAAAGTAAGGCTTTAGAGACTATGAAGGTATTTTATTCTGCAGTACCCCAAAGGAAAAATTTCTCTCTTGCTAACAATAATTACCACTTTCAGTGCATAACAGTTCTTGCAATTTGTTCAGTTGCCTTTGAAGGCCTATCAGCGAAAGCAAAATCAGGCTATGTCATTGAAACTGGCAACAACTAGAATTTTCAGTCCTCGTACTGAAGGAAGGTGGCTATCTTCATTCATTTTTTTCCAGAATAGCCTTTGTGTAATGGTTGAATAATAATGGTGCCAAAATACTGTACATTCTTGCTTTACTCCTCCTTTAGCTGTGAATTGTGCTATTAATGCCTTTCTTATTATGTTTAACTTGCAACCAAGTATTCACATATAATGAACTCAAAATGGCAAAAACCTGTGCACAGTTTTGTAAGGAAATAATTTGTAAGCCAAAGATAAAGAGCATAAACTTTTTTGGTATGAAGATTAACATTGGACTAAAAATCATATTTGAGCACCTGTCATTAGCAACCCTCCTTGCTGGGACCCTAGGTGACTGCACTGTATCCAAATCTGCAGCATGCAGAGGATAGACGTTACATGGTATGAGCTAAGGAGATATCCTCAAACTGCTGCTCCTCCTACTTCTCATGTCTGGTGGGATCCACCCAAACCCTGGCCCTGGCTCAAACATTAAGATAAAGACTGCAAAAACTAAAATGGGCTATCCATTGTTACTCTAAATATCTGCAGCCTTTGTTACTCTAAATATCTGCAGCCTCCTTCCTAAGCTGGCATCTCTTCAAGCCTTTATTGGACAAATATAATCCTGACATACTTGTAATTGTTGAAACCTGGCTAACACCTAGCACTCCAGATCATGCAATCTCACTCCAAGGCTACAACCTCTTCAGACTTGACCGGTAAAAAGAAAGGGAGGCGGATGTATTATCTATATAAAGGACTACCTCTCGTGCCACCTTGCCAATTTCTCCCCAGAAAACACCTAGTACAACTTCCCCTGTCAAACTTCTCCTTGGTGCCCATAACAAAGTGCTTACACTTGGCTGCAGTCTATATCCCCCTAAATACCCTACAGGCGGGCTCCAGTCTATCCTTGAATTTGCAAGATTACAACCTCCTGACTCTGAGCTCCTCCTTCTCGGTGATTTCAATATATAAATTGGCTTGCCTCAGATATCGTACCAGCAGGAATATTATCCTAGCAACCAACCTAACACAGATGGTCAACTCCCTACTAGAAAAACTACAAGACCGGAACCAGCACTATCATTGACTGGATTCTTACTAATCGCCTGGACGGATAAAAAACACCACCGTTCTCTCCGACTCCCTCAGTGACCACTCCCCTATGATCTGTATCTGGACAAATAAATTCCACAAACCACCTCCTAAAACTATCCTAAGTCGAATGCTACCACACAGAAACCTTGCTAAGCTAAAGACCTGCCTCCTACAACAAGACTCGTCCCTATCTCACAATACGCTGGATGTGGACGCTGCCCTAGACTTCTTCATTAAAACTTTCAACACTGCCTGTGACACCTACACACCTTTCAAAAAACGTAAAGTCAAAGCCCTCTCTAATCCCTGGCTAACAGCCAAACTACTGGCTCAACTTAAAGCACGTGACCATCTTTGGGCTATAGCCAGGCCACAGGCTCCATAACAGACTGCTTAACTATAAACAGGCGTGCAACCTATGCACTTCACAAATCAGGCAAATGAAGAGCTCCTATTTCAAGAATGCTCTAGAAACAACCTGGGGTGATGGGAGATCTTCTGGGACAATATCGTAATATTACCAGCAAACAGTCTAAATCCTCTCCCACGACAATGAACATTGATGGCTCCATTACCGTGACCCTAAGACTATGGCGATGCCTAAATAAAACCTTCACTGACCTCAGTGGTGTCCTCTCACCAGACTTCTTCCAGGACTTGTCAGTTCTAAAACTCGTGTCCCCAAACGACCTGGCCAGACAAACCGCTATTTCACTTTAAAATAGTTAAGACATATGAAGCCTACGGATACATAAAAAGGCCTGCTCTAAATCTAGAAATAGCAGTGACACCATTGATCTAAAACTTCTGTCTCTCTGATCTTAATTCGTTGGAAATCCAATTAATACCTACTCTCACGGATATCTTAAAACATCTAGCTTGTATCTCTTCATTTGAGAGAATTTCTTGTTTAATTACTGACAGACTTAATGAATACTATCTATGCTGGCAGAGCTATCTAAATTTTCTTCAATCATAATTATTTATATATATTACAATTTCCTTAATTTTTTTTTTTGCTCATATAGTAGTAAATTATTGCAGCTCCTTCTTTTTCATTGTTTCAATTTGTAATTATCATAGTAAAACCACTACTCTGTTATATTCTTTACTTTACTTGGTGTAGTACGGCTAATAGTATACACTTCAAATGAAAGTCAATATTATTTTATGTGTTATTTCTATCATGGTAATATAAATGATTTCATTATGTCACTTCTTTCTTATTATTACAAACTGTACTATACAAATTCATCATATGCAGACCATTCTGCTGTACTATGCCTTGTTTAAGCAATTTCAATAAAAAGATTAACTGTAAAACTTCTGTCTCTACCTTGGAAGAGTGATCCACCCCATCACCAAAGTTCTCAACCTCTCCCTGTACCAAAGTCAATTCCCCAACATGGAAGGTAGCTATAGTCACACCAGTGCATAAAAGCGACAAATCCACCTCAGGAACTATCGGCCCATATCTATACTTCCACCCTCTCCAAAGCTCTTGAACAGATCGTGGCGGATCAACTATTAGACTACCTGCAAAGTATGATCTACTCTGCATTCAGCAACACTGATTTAGGAAAGGACACAATCGTCGATGGCCCTACTTGATTTCTCTAGTGAAACTCACAAAGCCTTGGATAAGGGTTATTTAACCGGAGCTGTTTTCATAGACCTCACAAAGGCCTTTGACACTGTTCACTGTAGCCTTCTAATCTCTTCTGCTCAACATTGGGCTAGCCGAAGGACCTGGAGCCTGGGTAAAAGTTACCTGGCACTGCGTTCTCAAACAGTAAAAATCTCTGAGGTTCTCTCTGACTCCAAACCGGTCCTCTCTGGTGTCCCCCAGAGCTCAATTTTAGGTCCTCTCCTCTTCAGCCTATTTCTAAACTTGCTTCCCAAATCCTGCCCTGAAAAATTAATACTTATGCTGATGACACTGTAATTCTCTCCTCCCATGAGGATCCAAATCCACTCGACAGAGCTTGCAACTTGCTTTCTCATGTGTTGAAAAGTGGTTCCTTGAGCACAAAATGGTCCTAAATCAAAAAAAACAAAAGTCATGCTTTTCGCCAGTCATCAAAACAGAAATAGGCATACTCCACTCGTCATAAAAACTTCTCTTGAAACACCTAGAACAAGTGAACACCTTCAAATACCTTGGTATCAATTTTGACGAATGTCTTACTTTTGTGGCCCATATTGATAACACTGCAAAACAGTGCACCAACACATTGGAATTTTGTACGGAACCATCAATTTTCAACAAAGCTGCCTTGAGGACTGCTGTTCAAAGCTCCATCATCTCAATCATAGACTATGGTCTAATTGTCTCATGGCTCAGCTACTACCACTGCACTAAAGCGCATCTCAACAGCACTAAACAAAACCTGTCGACTCCTCACTGGAGCATAGAGACGGACCCACACTTGTGACCTCTACATGGAAACTGGTTGGTTGCATCTTTCCAATTGCCTCATGTATCTCACCTGCGTGATAGCAAAAAAATCAATCTTGGACTCACTCCTCCATGTATCCGGGACCTGCTCTGCCTGAACAATGGCACTCGTACCACCAGAAGATCTGACCACTGACCTTTCCTTGTCCCTAGCTGCGGACTGCTCAGGGACAAAGATCTTTACATACCGTGCCCTACCTGGTACAATGCCCTTAACGTGCCCTCCCTATCCTCCATGACATTGAGAGCTTTCAAATCCATACTTTATGCTCACCTCACAGCCTCCAGCTCCTGTGACTGCTTTGACTAAAGTCTCATCCCACTGAGTGCACTTACATTTGTTTCACTCAACCACCATGGTCTCCTCTTTGACAAAGACAACCTGAGTACCACTAACCTGGTTCTGTCTGCTTCTAAACTTCTTATTTCTCCTCTTCCCTCTCAAGCTCTCAATCCTTATTCCTTGCCCTTGACACTGCCTCTGAGTTCCTTTTTCTTTTCTGTACATAAATGTTACTGTTTAAGTTGTGGCCTTGTTAAGCGGCTTACTGATTGTTTGTAACACTGTCTACTATGTTTTGTACTTAATGACTTGGAACCTTTGTAAAAGAGCCTTGGCTCAAGGTATTAATTCCTAGAACAATAAACTTCAAACTAATGTAGCGGTAGCCCCAAATGTGATGTTCATGATTATAATGCAACATGTATGTTTGTATGCTGCCTCTTGAGTAAAGATGAGTTGAAAAAGGTGCATAAACGTTTAATTATTGCACCCTTTCAAGAGACAGTTCATCATGAAAGTGCAACAGTGCCATATAGTGCTTCAGTCAAAAACAAGCTGGAACATTTAATTACTGTGTAACATTAAAGAGCCCAAGGCAGTCATAAGAAGAGATAAAGCCCAGTGCTTCACCTTTCAAAAGAGGCTTGATCGGAGATTGCTCTACTCTCATACTGATCTGACTTAAATACATGGCATCCCAAATACAGCACCAAAAATCTTGCTAATTTTAATAGGAAATATAATTTGATTCTGTCCATTTCAATTAGTAGAACCTTGAGATCTATTTCTTTCAGATGGGACTAGCTCTAATTTATTTATTGCAGGCAATTAAATGGCACTCACTATTAATAACAAGTACTAGTCATTTATAAAACAGTGAAAATTCCAAGCAGGAAAATAAAGTAATTTCTATTGTATAAAAAGTAACGTTAATTTCATATAATGCTCTTGCTATTGGTAATGCATTGTCATCAATTCCTCGTTCTTTCAGTTTAAACTAAAATAACAGTTAAGATAACATATCAATGGTCTCTGTAAGATCAATAAATGCAACATATATTCTATGCTTCTTTATAATCGTGGAACTGACACACCAAATGAGGTAATATAAAACAATGATCAAGAATTAAATAACATAAAATCCTGCCTGAATCTCTGAGATGAGGTAGTTTTGTACACCCATTCCTAGTCTCATTAGAAAATGTTTTGTGAACATGTTTTCAACATTATATATGAGGGTAATTGTGTGAAACATCAACAGGTCCTTTAAAGTGCTCACTCT
The DNA here is from genome assembly GCA_016271365.2 of Neoceratodus forsteri. Taxonomy (NCBI): domain Eukaryota; kingdom Metazoa; phylum Chordata; order Ceratodontiformes; family Ceratodontidae; genus Neoceratodus; species Neoceratodus forsteri. Next base: position 427,631,079 of record CM057451.1, read on the forward strand.
TATTAAAAGGATTATTTGAATTTCTGGGTCAACTATTTGACATTTGCTGTCACTATGTTTAATGCCTATAATAAAACAGGGTGATAATACATTTTCCAAACATTTCATGTATACTTTCTTATCTTCCAATGAAATTCATCACTCCTTGAGACTTGTTATTCTTGGAGAAATGGATAGCAAAAGTACTTCATCACTTTGCATGTATATCATATTTTATACATTGTGCATCTTCTAATATAGGCAGGATTTCAAATGTATCAAATAAAATATTTTTATAATATGTTACACATTCCTTATGCTTAATGTATGTGTCTATTCCGTGAACAGATTTTTTGTTTCTTTAGCAGTTAGACATCAACATGTTCTTACATCCTTTGGTTCTGTTGCTGCCAGAATGTCATACCATAGTGTTTATGTTAACCCTTACAGGGCCATGGACTGATATATATGTCCAGAACTCCAATACTTTTAAATTCTGGCAGCATTCTAAAACGCTATTGCATGACATTCTGGTAGCAACAAAACCAAAGGATGTAAGAACATGCTGATGACTAGGTCCCTCATGCAAACCAGTCCAATGGTATATTCAGAAGTTTGCAGTTACAGCAAACAGCCCCCAGAGATGTATCTGTCAAGCCCCATGTCAAGTGGTCTCCTAAACACCCATCCTGCTCTTTCTGATGACTCTGTGGTAGTTCACTGGTCCTCCTATCCCCAACATCCATCATTCTGTTATTAATGACTCTCTAGAAATTTTCTGGTCCCCACCCCTACCATTCACCATCCCAAATACCTGCCCACCCACTGAGGACCCACCCCTTCACCCCTCCCTGATTGCCATGTATCAATAAATCAGAGACTGGCACAGCCTTCATCTCACTTTCTTGGCCGGCTGCCATGTGACAATTATGGAGTGTGATCATGTGATCATGTCCTGTGACTGTCAGACTGTGACCAGCAAAGGAGGTGAGACAAAGACTGTGCTGGCTGCCAATTTACAGAGCATGGTGATCAATGAGATATTATGTGGGTAGGGTACAGGGCCAATCTTAGTTGTTTTACTAGCCCAAACACTAGTGCAAATTGACCAGGGCTAGTGAACTAACTCTCTACTTGCCCATCTTGACTAGTGCAGATTTTCATGGCTGTTAATGAAATTAAAAGTCTCTACTTTAGCATTCTCTAATCCTCATGCTAATCTCTCTCAATGTTCCAGATGGCCAGGTGTGATGAACAGCTCATTAAGATCTGCAATTATCTGGCAGTTCAAGAGAGGGATCCCACAAAAGACTCTATGTGAGGCATCATCACTCCACTGCTAAGACTTTCAGCTAGTGTCCAGGGTGTGCTCAAGGGTAGAGTGTTGTTAAATCACTAGGTTCCAGTTTTCTGAATGTGTCTATGTCTAACAATTTGTCCAATATTATTAAGACCAGTGCCCTCATTTCTCTACATTTTGAGTGTTTGTGTCCAACATTTCAGTGACAAAATGCAAAGAGGTATACAGGATCAGTCATGCAGGTGGTGGGTTTTATTTCAGCCTCATCATAACTTCCTCTTCCCTCCAAATCTCTTAACTCTGTTATTTCCTGGACACCACTACAGACCAAACTCTGAAATGACTATCCACAGATCCATAGCTGCCATTACTGTCAAGTGTAACAAAGAAACATAGAAACATAGATTTTGATGGCAGATAAGGACTGCTTGGCCCACCTAGTCTGCCTATTTCCCTACCTACAGGATAAGTCACAGATCCTAGTTAACTAACAGCCTATTTCTTTCTACCACCCAGAAGAATTGCCTTATGTCTGTCCCATGCATTCTTGAATTCTCCCACAGTTTTAGATTCCCAACCTCCTCAGGAAGGCTGTTCCATGCATCCACTACCATCTCTGTGAAAAATACTTCCTCACATTGCCCTGAACTGCACCCCATCTTTAAATTGTGTCCCCTTGTTCTTGCACATCTCTTTTCTGAAAGATGCTACCTCTTAGACTTAGCTGATTCCACTGAGGTACTTAAAAGTTTCTATCATGTCCCCTTTTTCCTCCTTTCCTCAAGGTATACATATTAAGCTCCTTTAGTTTCTCCTCATATGGCTTCTCTTGCAGACCCTGCACCATTTTAGTTGCCCTCCTCTGGAATGTCTCTATCCTGTCTATGTCCTTGCAGAGATGGGGTCTCCAGAACTGGATGCAGTACTCCAGATGGGGTCTCACCAACTGTCTGTACAGAAGGATAATAAGTTCCTATTTTCTGCTGGTTATGCCTCTCCTATGCATCCCAGTATACCCCCAGCCCTCCCTACTGCCTTCTCACATTGCTTGCTAACCTTAAGGCCATCTGATATGATTACCCCCAGGTCCTTTTCCTTTTTGTTGTTTTACTACCTCCCTCCACCCATTGTGTAATCTTCTCCTGGGTTTCTGTTTCCCAGGTGCATTATTTTGCACTTCTTTGCATTGAATCCTAGCTGCCATACTTCCAACCATTCCTCCAACCTTGCCAAGTCCTTCTCATCCTTCCCATGCCTCCTTGTGTGTCAACACTGTTGCAGATCTTTGTGTCATCTGCAAAGAGGCATACTTTCCTTCAGTCCCTCTGCAATGTCACTTATAAAGACATTAAAAGGACTGGACCCAGTCTGAACTCTGGGTGTCCAACTAATAACTCCTCTTTCTTCAGAGTGGACTCCATTTACAATTACCTTCTGTGTCCTGTTGTCCATCCAATGTTTTACCAGGCTACCACCCAGGGACCCACTCACAGGCTGGTTAAATTTGACTAATAATCTTTTGTGTGGGACTGTGTCAAATGCCTTGCTAAAGTCTAGGTAGGCCATGTCCACAGCCCTCCTGGTCTACTACTTTGGTCACCCAGTCAAAGAAATTAATTAGATTTGTCTGACATGACTTTCCTGCTGTGAAACCATGTTGCCTTGGGTCCTGTGCCCCACTGACCTCTAGGTACTCAACAATTCTTTCCTTCAAGTGATTCCATCACTTTCCATACCACAGAGGTCAAATTGACAGGTCTGTAGTTTCCTGCCTCTGTCTTGGTCCCACTTTGTGAAGGGAAATCACATCTACCTTCCTCCAGTCCTCGAGTACCACCCATCCTCCCATGATTTGTTAAAAGGGTAGTCAGTGGTTTCACTAGTTCTCCCTTAATTATTTTAGAATTCTGGGTGAATTCCATCAGGCCCTATTGCTTTGTCCACCTTCAGTTTTAGGAGTTCTTTCAGAACCCTTCTTCTGTGAAAGGACTGGGATCGACCCCCTATCAAGAGTGCTTCTGTTAATTGGATTTGGCACCTTCCCTCCAGTTTTGTGAATACTGAGCAGAAATATTCATTCAGTATCCCTGCTTTTCACTGTCCCCTCTGCCCACCCACCGTTCATTCTATTCAGCCTCACTATCCCTCCTTTGTCTTTCTACGCTCCTGATGTACCTATAAAAGGTTTTATCCTTCTTAACTGAGTTGGCTATCTTTTCCTCAGTTTTGGCCTTTGCTATTCTGACCTCCCTCCCTGCTTCCTTCTGCCTTAACTGGTACAGCTCTCTGTCCTACTTCTTCTGTGTTTCCTTATACTTCCTGAATGCTATATTTTTCTCTCTGAATTTCCCCGCCATCTTTTTGAGAACCATAGTGGCTTTTTCTTTCATTTTGATTTGTTTATTTGCTTCACACAAAGGCTTGTTGCCTCTGTCATGGCAGTTTTGATGACTCCCCATTGTTGCTTCACCCTCCTTCCAGTCTGTATGGTAGTGATTTTTGAGGCATTCTCCATCTTGCCAAAGTCAGCCCTGCTGAAGTCCAGTACCCTCACTTTTGTATGGCTTGACTCTGTAGCTGAGTTTAACATGAACCACCCTGTTTGATGGTCACTTGTTCCCCGATGGCAACCCACTTCTAGATCTGAGATCCTCTCACTGTCCCCATTTGAGAGCAGAGGTCTAAGATTGCTCCCTCATGAGTGGGTTCCGAAACTAGCTGTCTGAGGCATGCCAGCTGTAGGGCATCAAGAATGGCCCTGCTTTGGATGTGGCTGCAGCAAATTTGCTCCAGTTTACATCTGGCATATTCAGGTCTCTCATCAACAATATCTCCCTTCTCTGCCATCCTAAGAATTCCTTCAATGATAGCCTTGTCCATTCCCTCCCTCTGACATGGGGGTCTGTACACAACCCCTGTGTGGACTGTGGTGCCATTTCCAGTCTCCAAGGTGGCCCACAGTACCTCCTCTCCTCCTGTTTACTCTTTTGTTCAGTTGCTTTTATCCCTTCCTTTACATGAGAGCTACTCCTCCCACTCTTCTCCCCTCCCTGTCTCTCCTGATGGTTATGTAGCCTGGTATGTTAACATCCCAGTCATGGTTCTCAGTGTACCATGTTTCTGTGACTGCTACGATATCCAGGCATCCCTCTTCCATCAAGGCCACCAGTTCAAGAGAGCTTGTTGCAGAGACTACTGGTGTTGGTACTCATTACCCACCATTTCCTGATGGCCTTACTCCTTTTGCCCCATCCTGTCCTTCTTGCCTTTGTCACTTTCTCCATTTACCCTTCTCTTCTCCCTATTGTCCCAGTAGAAATCCAGTCACACAGTACTTCTTCTCCCTGGTGTCCTCTGCCAAGCTTCTGGCAGAATCTTTCTAAGGCAGTGTTTATATCTAGCTTCCTTCTAGCTAAGCCTCTCCCCTACTTACTAGATCGTTCTACAAGTAATTAAATTGCACAGCTATCAAGCCCCTTCATCCACCTGAGATGTACACCTAGATAACTGTTTAGTCAACCATTCACTACAGCTAACTCAGACAAACACACTATTTTTTGTTTGTTTGTTTGTTTTAATCCTAAATTAAATGTCCCAGTAGAAGAGTTCTACTTCTTTAGTCTCAGTAGAGAAGTCCAGTCACACAGCACTCCTTCTTCCTGGTGTCCTCTGCCAAGCTTCTGGCAGAATATTTCTAAGGTAGTGTTTATATCTAGCTTCCTTCTAGCTAAACTACTCCCCTACTTACTAGATCTTTCTACAAGTAATTAAATTGCACAGCTATCAAGCCCCTTCAGCCACCAGATATTTACACCTAGATAACTGTTCAGACAACCATTCACTACAGCTAACTCAGACAAACACACTATTTTTTTTTGTTTTTTACCCTAAATTAAAGGTCCCAGTAGAAGAGTTCTACTTTTAGTCCCAGTAGAGAATAACAGCACTCCTTCTTCCTGGTGTCCTCTGCCAAGTGTAGGGGTCCCCAGCTCTTCTAAATGGGCCTTGCCAGCCATCACTATCCATACAATTCCACCCATATCCCACTCAGCATGTTCTTTCAGCCTAAAACAAAGCTTTGATCATGTATGGTACAAAAATAACCTTGCTAAAATGCATAATTTGAAACATTGAAATAGGCATTCCTGGGGTGAATAGAGATAGTATAGCATTATGCCTGTGTACTGTTTCCCTGGGCCGATGAAAGGACAATGTTAAAGAAAATCTGTTATTGTTGGGGCAGGCGTATTAAAATCAATGCTTTTACAAATAAAAATGTCATAGTTTTCTATTTCCCAAGCCCGTAGGGGTTCTCTAATCCCCGCCCCAAAGAAACCTTAGATGTGCTCCTGGCTCACTTGAGACTGTACAAAACTTTCAAAGTGCAGGTCTCCAGTTGACTGTAGGGTGGGGCTGAGAGTGTCTTTTCTGCCTGACTCTATTCAATGCCCTGTGAGTGGTGGTGACAGTGTGGTGAGGTGCATGATGATGTCAGCATGTGAGCACAGAGCTAGGATTGCTTGATTGAACATTTGCTGTTGTGATGTCCTCTTTCTGTTTGGTGTGTGTGTGGGGGAAGAGAAGAGAGGAGGCCATAGTACAAAACAATGGGGGTTCACTGTGATGGCATTGTAGTCTTTTTTTCTGCTGTGGAGCTTGGAGCAATGTGGGAGAATGATAAATGTGCAATAATCAGAGTATTTCTTGGCTTTGCTTGCGTTGTTTCCTGTATAAGTGATTAAAATTTACCATTGTAGTTATGGGCTAGTGCAACCATCTGCAGGCTAGTGCAATTTTGAATCAACTTACCCTGCTGGCTAGTGCAAAAAGGTTAAGGTTGATCCCTGGTAGGGTACTCACCAGATGGGAAGATGGGGTTAGTGAACAGTCATGAGGTAGGGGAACCATTAAACCACTAGGGAGTCTTAACTAACATAAGTATGTGTGATGAGAGGGTGGAGGGAGCACAATACTATCAGGCAGTCATCAATAACTGAAGGATGGGTGCTGAGAGATGGGGGACCACTATACCAACAAGGAGTGACTGATAACTGAAGGATGGGCACTACGAGGCTGCTGCACTGCACATAAAATGAGCCCATAATGGGTATGCAGATGGCCCTTAGTGCCTTTTATGCCCAATAAGCGTATTTGCATTCTCAGGTTGAATATGACCTATAGGAGACATAGCACTATGCTATTTCAGGCAGTGCTATCTCCTGTGGGTCATATGCAACCCAGGTCCATATTGGTGCAGTGTAGATCCACTCAGCACTGTGCCAACATGCCTGATATTCAAACAATTAGCATGGCTTTGTCAGCAAGTGCTAATCATCTCAATATCACTCAGAGCAGATCATGTGCTATCACAAGCAAAGTCCAAAAGCTGCACTGCGATTGTGTCTGGCACCGAATATGGAACCCTGTAGCCCTTTCCAGATAGCCAAGCTGAGTTCCATGGCCACCTCTTGACCTACTCTTGTCATTTATGTTACTAGGATCTAGTCTTGGCAGACAGTAGGACCCGATGCAATCCAGGGGACCTATATGATAATTTAGACGGGTATGGGTGCTTCTCTTGTTAAGTTTCTGCCACCTTCTAACATGTGCATAATTTTCTAGTAGCCTCACATGCACAGTACACCCCCTGAAACATGAAAGATCCTGCCTCAGTTTCATGGGTTGTTAATGTGGTGCAGGAGCTCAAATTCAACCCTTCTTGAATGAGGCACTCTGTTGCGTGGCAGCAACCTCAGCCAGGCCTGTCTCATGAAGTAGCACATTAGGATGCTCCTGACTTGAGTCATCCACATGGTGGCACAACATGCTGTTGCTAGCCCATTGGGGTGGCTGACTTTTAGTGTATTTGGCCCAAGAGCTGAAATCAATCCAAACTCAGGGGTTCAAACTGAAGCCAAACTAAAGGGTGACAATTTCCACATTTGCTCAACATTCGCTTATAGTCTAACATAAAAACACTCAGGTTGACAGCAGAAAAGATCATTGGTCCTCTAGTCCACCTATAATACCCTATTATACCCCTGAGATGAGGCCTGATTTGCAAAAGTCTTGCAATTGCCACAAGCCCTGGTGTGCCAAACATATGGTGCAGGGGCCTGTGGTATTCTTTTGGCACTGATCACAATTTTCATTCAGTGGTCAAATGCCACAAGTTAAACCAGCTCCCTCTTGGCCTAACTTGAGTCATTAGGGGGACCACTTTCCAGGGCTTGCACCAAAGCTTTGACACAAGCTGTAGTAGAATTAGGAAAATGTCACAGCTGTGACAAATGTACTGAAATTTGATGCAGTTGCATGAAAGGAGTTTAGCGAGTTGCGGCAAACATTGGGGTCTACCACTGAAAATCAGGACCCTAGTGTCTATAGGGATTAATACTCACATGACCCAACCCTATGTTCCCTGTCTTGCTACTACCCCCGGCTAACTATTAAGCCCTTAACTCTGTCCTGACTGTTTTTGAAGCCTTTAATGGTCCCAGCACACACCATCTCAGCTGGAAGGCTGTTACCCAACTCAACCACTCATTCTATAAAAAATCTTCCCTATGACCCTCATGAAATTTCCTCCTAGGCGGCCTACCTGCAGAGCGGTAGACCTTACTCTTGTGAAGCCAGCATCCCAGGTTCATGAACAGACTTGGGAGTCATAGGGCTGGCCAAGGTAGAAAGATTGCACATCCAGGTGATGGCTCTCCTTCTCTTGGGAAGTGGTTTTAGTGTCCAGTGTAACACTGATCTCTGTCAGACTGGGGATCAGTAGTGACCAGCGCTGGTTCTGTGGAGAGGCGTGATGGATGTTACACTAGAATGCTTTACTTCATTGCACATCATTGCCTTACATAACATTCTCTCATCTAACTGCTCCTGCCTTAACCCTCCTTAACTGCCCTCTTATGCCTCTACTCCTCTCCATGACTCACATCCCTATTAAACTTTACTCCCCATAGAGCCTGCTTCTCAGCATGATCTCCTCTCCCTTACTGCTTACTCCTCACTCCTACCCTAATCTTTTTATCCATTGCCAAGTTGTCCCTGCTTAGTTTTGACCTCAGGCACGATTCTCAGCATCCTGGAGGGGTCTAGCAATAGGCAAGCCTCCTTCTTTTCTTCTTCCTCCCTTCCCCCACACTCCTTTCTACCCAACTTGTCCTTGCCTAAATCTGTCCTCTGTCAGGATTCTTAGCACCTTGGCGATGTCTATTCTCAGGTAAGTTTCTTCCTCCTTCCTTTTTCTTTCCTCTTCTATCCTACCCCATTCCCTCTGCCCAACTTGTCGTCCCTAATTCTATCCCTGGCAGGGTTCTCTGCATCCTGGAGGGCCCAGCACTGAGCAATTACTCTTCCTTCACTCCCCCTCTCCCTATATCCTTTCTACCCAACTAGTCCTCACCTGAGTCTGTGCTCTGGCAGGATTCTCAGCATCCTGGGTGGCCTAGTCTTGGGCAAACTTCTTCTTTCCCACCTCTTCCCTCCTTTCCTTCAGCCTTTCTTTTCTCTCTCTTCCCAACTTGTCCTCACCTACTTCTGCCCCATGGCAGAGTTTTCCAGAATCCTGGAGGGTCCAGCACTGGTAAATGACTCTTCATTCCCTCCCTCTTCCTCCATTCTCTCTACCTAACTCGTCCTCACCTGACTCTGCTCTCTGGCAGGGTTTTCAGCATCCTGAAGAGACTTAGTCTTAGGCACATTTCTCTCACCCCTCCTCCTCCTTCCTTTACCCTCCCTCTACTGTCTCTACCCAACTTGTCCTTGCCTACTCCTACTTGCCTACTCTGCCTTTATTCTAAGTCCTCACCTCATTCCATCACTGGCAGCAATCTCTGCACTCTGAAGGGGCCAGTTCCAGGTATGACTGATCCTTACCTTCCCTATGCCTTATCCCCACTTCTCTCCTGTTCCCTTTCTCGTCGCTTCACTTAATCAAAGTAATTAGTTCACTTGAGCTAATAATTTGTACTTTTGTTCTGTCTGAGGTGCTCCTAGATTGCACTAGCCTTGTGTTAACTTGCCCTTCACAACTGTTTTTTTTTTACTCAATTTTCTATGGTAATGTTCCCCATCTTTATCAGCTCCTTCCTCAACTGGTTTCCCCTGTCTACCCCTCTACCCTCCTTGATGTCCCCCGCTGGACTTCATTCATTCAATAATTGTTAAATAATCTGCCTCTTAACTGTGATCCATTCCTGCAAGGAGTTGGCTCCAAGGCTACATTAAATTTCTGTACTATGTTCCTCAAATATGCCACTTGTAATTAAATGCATATTCCACAGATACAATATATTTAATTGTATGTTATGTCACAAATGCAACCATATGATTATTTATGATATTTTTTAACTGTATGTCTTGTTACAAATATAATTGAATGTTTAATTTCCAGATACGTTAAATGTTAAACTGTATTTCTAATTCTTCAGCCAACTGTTACCCCAGCCCCCACCCCAGGTAGCACCAGGAGATGAGCAACTTGTTGTTCACTGTGCCTTTCTGGTGAAACATTTCAATAAATAAAATAAATAAACATCACGCCTCCTGATGGTTCAGCAAGCAAAACTGCAGATGGTCCTGCTGATGAGCCCCACCTCCTGGTTCCTGCTGTACCTACCATGATACATGGCCATGACCGGAGAAATTCTTCCATCGGGTGGCCAGCCCTGAGACCCCACCTGGGCGGGGGCAAGCCTTTGGAACCCTGCCAGCAGATGGTGAAGCTGCCAGTAATTTGGACTAGTTTATATGGGGGTCATCTCAGTAGCCCCGCCTTGGAGGGCAAGATAAGGCAGACCGGTGGTCCCCGTTGCTTCCAGTGGATGGGTGGGTCTGGGAAGGTTGGGGCTAAACCATGGGAAAACGCTGGCACCAGAACAAATCAAAGATTTCCTTCTTACAGTTTCCACTCATGTCCCCATGTTTTATATTTGGTATTCCAGTTGAATAGTGAATCATAATGTAAACTGAGGAAGAAATAGCCCAAGGGGTAATTAAGTGTGACAAGACCTTTTTAAGTACGTAAGTGAAAAGAGGAAGACTAGAGTAGGGATTGTGAGGTTAAGATGGTCAGCTGGGACTGTGCAAGGAGGATAAGAATAAAGCAGATATCATGAACAGATACTTTTGTTCAGTCTTCACAGAAGAAGAGGAAGGGGATGGACCACATATAAAGCAGCAGGAACACTGAAGGGAGAGGTAGGCACAAGTCCATTCACAGATGAGAGAGTCCTGACAAGTCTTGCAAATCTGAAAGTGGACAAAGCTATAGGGTCAGATGTGATACACCTAAGGGTGTTGAGGGACCTCAGGATGCACCTCTGATAGCCCTATTCAGCAATTCACTGAAAACAGGAGTGATTCAGGAGGACTGGAAATGGGCAAATGTAGTCCTGTTTTCATAAAAGTGGTAGCAGGGAGGAGACTGACAACTATAGGCTTGTCAGTCTAGCATCAGTGATGGGGAAGTTAATGGAGCTGCTGCAAAAGGAAATTATTGTGTAGTATCTTGAATGCAGTGGGTTACAAAACACGAGGCAGAACAAATTCATGGGTGGAGTCAGGCCAGACTAACTTGATAGATTTCATTGACTGGGTGACCAGGAAAATAGATCAGGATGGGGTGGTGGAGATGCCCTATATAGATCTTAACAAGGCCTTCAACACCGTACAACATAGGAGGCTCATAATGAAACTAGGCAGCTTGAGGCTGGGTCCTAAGGTGGTTCACTGGGGAAAAAATTGGTTAATTGATAAGTGGCTGAGAGTGTTGGTAAATGTAACTTAATCAGGGAAGATAGGGTGGCCAGCTGGGTACCTCAGGTCTCAGTACTGGGACCAGTCCTCTTTCATGTCTTTATGAGTGGCATTGAAGATGATCTGGAAGTAAGGTGTGCCTCTTTCCAGATAACACCAACATCTGCAGTAGGACAGACACTCAGAGGAGTGGAAGGAATGTGCAGCAACCTGAGAACTCGAGGAGTGCTCAAGGGTATGGAGACTGGATTTCAATGCAAAAAGTTAGAAATCATGCACCTAGGGTACAGAAACCCAGTGATGTAATACAAAATGAGGAAAAGGTATTGACAGTCACCAAACAGAAAAGGAACCCTTGGAGTAATCATATCTGATGATGTCAAGGTGGCAGGCAGTGTGGCAAGGAGGAGTCACGTGATGCAAGGCGGCGTGGCAACTGTGTTCTCTGCGAGCTCAGCTAACCGATCGATTTTGTCTTCTGACCTTCTGGAGAGAAAACCTGATTGTTTCCGGTGGTTCAGCAGTCGGGAGTGCGATATAACGGCTCGAGTTGTTATATGAGGCGGAAATGAAAAAGCGTCATCAAAGCATGCCCCCGACAACTCCCGAAAAGGCGCTAAAGTCTAAGGCCTCGGCATTGCAGTTATCACAGAGCCCAGGGAGCTGCCTGGGGCAGAGGAGTCTCTTACTTTGGCCAAGTTTTTAGTGGAATTCAGACCTTTTAAAGCCACATTGGATGACATGGCTTGTGAGATTAAGTCTCTTTCCACAACAATGGAGGATCTGAACAGGAAGATTTCAGACGACTTTGCAAGAATTAAATCGCTGGAAACTACTAAGGAGCAGATGGAAGCTAACATAATTACGCTGCAGCAAAAGCTTAGTAAAGTGGATTCTAAGCTTGAAGATTTAGGGAGAAAGCCGTGCAACAATGTTGTGATCATTGGCTTGCCTGAGAAAGCTGAAGGTTCGGATCCGATTAAGTTCATACAAAGATTAATTGTAAAGTTGCTGGGCCCTCACCCTTTGGCTCATCACCATAATTGAGCTGACACATCGAGCTCGTCGCTACCCCCAGGTGGTCTTCCGAGAAACATTTATTTTTCGATTCCTGAATTATCAGGAATGGCAGCTATTGTCCCCAAGGCCAGAGATAACAAGGAATTATACTGGGAGGCGAAGCTCAGAGTGGTGCAGGATCTGCCGTTCACTGTCGCGGCAAAAAGGGCAGCTTTCCATTTGGTGGTTAAAATTGATTGCAGCCGAGGTTAAATTCGGATGATCTATCCTGCAAGACTTCAGGTGAAGATTCAAGATGAATGGAAAACATTTGAGTCTCCAGAACTGGCTAGGAAACCCTCCAAAAGATTTTGCCTGCCTTATTTAAGGAGCCTTGAAGACACAATTTAGTATGGGACTTTGGAGCTCCTTTATTGAAGACTATGGGTATTTGCTGGACTGATAATCTCGATCATTTTACACCAATTCCTAGGGGACTCATATGTGAACTGGGATCTTTATATGGCTGAACTTGTGTAGCTAACATCTCTGCTGTGATATATAGTCTCTTGACTTAATCCTGCTCTGCATCAATGTCTTGTCAATGGACAGCATATCCGGCTTAATATTTGTTTGGCTCCTTGGGGTTATCATGTGAGGGAGTAGGGGCCTTCTCAGGCGGCTTGCACTTTGTGCTCTGCAATTGAGTTTTTGTTCTTGTTTCTTATTATCTTTTTTTGTTTTTTTTCTCTGCAGAGCAGCTCTTGGCAGCGAGTGCCTGTATGACACCATAAATCTGTTGTGGCTCAATTATCGAGGATTAACCTTTCTTGTTTTCTGGCGAGGTTTCTCTCCTAGCAACAGGGGTAGATAATGGTCATGTAGATACCACACCTTTATAAGTTTGTGTGGTTATTTATATAGTCGTCCCCTTAATGTAAGGGTATATTTTTCCTAGTGTATGTTCTTTGATCACTTTATGTATGGAAGGTTTTGGATGTACATGGCTATTTTCTAGGGGCTATTACTGTATAAAATAGGTTGTCCTACATGGTATACTTTAATTTGTAGGGGTTGTATCATCAATGGGATTTAATGCTCGGGAGGGGAGGCGGGCGGCAGGGAGTAAGCTGAGTGTCCTGTTATCATGGGCCATGCGGTACATGTTTGGGGGTAGGGGAGGGAGGTTATGTTGATTGTTGGGATACTTCATTTGGGGTATGGTATTATTGGGGGTGGGTGGGGTTTTATTTATTAGAGGCACTACGCAAAAGGGTTTATGGGTAGTGTTCAAAGATCCTATCTGAAACCGGTGTCAGCAAGGAGTTGCATTCGTATTACACCCTGAAGTCGACATGGAAACATTGACACAAACTAAGTTTTCACTTGGAATGTTAAAGGGGCTCGGCAAGACAAACAATACAGAATTCTTAAACATATGGAACTTATTATGTCAAGTTGTGTTTCTACAAGAAACACATCTACTGCTGTCGGAAGCAAATGCTATGAGGAGGTTACAAATAGGTCAGGTTTTGCCTCCCAGGGTAATATGCAGAGCCGGGGTCATGTTTTGTTACATAAATCTTTGTCATTTAAACCTCTACAGGTGATTCAGGATCCAGAGGGCAGATATGTACTAGCCAGAGGAAGTTACAAAATACGGAAATACTATTGGGATCCATATATGGTCCCAATGCGGATACCCAGGATTTTTCGTGGGTTTATTTAAGGTGTTGCTGCCTTCACTCACCTTCCGATGGTTTTGGGCGGTGACTTCAATCTGACTTTGGATCTCTTGATGGACAGATCAGATAAATCTCAGCTCTGCTTAACTCCTGCGATTTGGGCAATGACTGATCTGCTCGATCAGCTTGGACTGGCAGATATCTGGCGAGTCCTTCACCCGGATTCTAGGAATTTACTTTTACCTCTTCTGCCCATGGGACCTCATCCCATCTGGACTATTTCTTTCTCTCGGCCTCTCCTTAGAGGAGTTCTTAACTCAAAATTATACCCGGTCCTATTTCGATCATGCAGCCTTAACGGTAACTATTTCCTTGCATCTATTACAAGAAAAGGAAATAGATGGAAATTTAATAACCAAATCCTTAGGCACCTAGAGTGGTTAAGCTTATAGCAGAACAGATTGAGGAATTCACTGAACAATTTGAATAAGGAGACTCATCCAGATATTTTTGGGGGCGTTTAGGCCTACCTAAGGGGGTCTTGATTAGCCTGGCTGTGAGTAGCAAAAGGAAAAGAAGAAAACCATGGTGGATTTATTGGCATGCATTAGGGTATTAGAAATTGAATGTGTCAATCATCCTACCAGGGATAACAAAGAGGAGTTAATTAAGACCAGAGATGCACATCTTAGGTTGCTTGGGAGCAGGCAGAACTGGCTTTAGTTAAGATGAAAGCCAATTACATTGATCAGGGTGAAAAGCCTGGAAATTTTAGCTAGGCATTTGTCGCATTGGAATCCTCTAGGCTAATTGAGGAATTGTTTCCAGGGAGGAGGGTTGTGTTAAAACGTCCTCAGATGAAATTGCCCAACTTTTCTGTCAATATTTCGGAATTTGTATAAGGAGATGGCAACACCACCTTTGGGGTGTCATATTACCGCATTTTTAAAGATCTAGATCTGCCTGTCCTTACTGAAGTGGAGAAAAACTCCCTTACAGCAGATATTACTTTAGCAGAGATTGAATCTGCCATCAAGAATTTGTCCTAGATAAAACCCCTGGCCCGATGGGTTTTAGTCCAATTTTATAAAAATTTTCTTCCTTGCTAGCTCCTCACCTTCTCAGGTTGTTTCGACATATATATGTGGGGAAGGAACTGAGAAATCCTTTTGAAGCCTTTATTGTCTTACTTCCAAACCTAATAGGCCCACCACAGACCTGGCTAGTTATAGACCCATTTCTCTGTTAAATTGTGATCTGAAAATTTTGGCCAAATTATTGGCGGATCGTATAAATAAGGTACTGCCCAAATTAATAGGGAGTGAGCAGGTAGGTTTTATGAAGGGCAGATCTTCGATTGACCATTTCAGAACATTGACCCATGTTTTCTCGCTTCCGAGGAGACCAATCTCCCAATGGCATTGGTCTCTTGGATGCCGAGAAAGCTTTAATAGGGTCTATTGGAATTTCTATTTGAAACCATGTGAAAGTTTGGATTCCTGAAAATTTTAGAGTGCTGAGAGCCCTTTACTCCAACCCATCAGCTAGAATTAGTTATAATGGAGTGATCTCCAACTCCTTTCCATTACATGTGGGTACAAGGCAGGGATGTCCTTTATCCCCATTGTTATTTAATTTGTATTTGGAACCCTTGATACAGAGAATACTCATGAGCAGGAGATAGAACCCATTAAGATATTGGGATTCCTATTAAGGTTACTGCTTATGCAGATGACCTTTGATATATGTGTCAAGGCCTGCTAGATCTATTCCCAAACTGTTGGATTTGTTAAAACAATTCAGTCAGGTTTCTAATTATAAATTAAATTTAGACAAATGGTGGTTTATCCTCTTAACACTAGGGTATTTAAAAGGAGATAACAGAATTTGGACTGAAATGGAGCTCGATTCACTTAAATACTTGGGTCTGGTATTAACCTCAAAATGTGCACGAGCGTCAATTGAATTTAGATTCCTGGTTCACACCATAGAGCTCGATCTTAAGAGATGGACTCAATTCCCTTTATCCTTATGGGGAAGGATTAGCGTTAGTTAAAATGAATATATTTCCCAGGCTTTTCTACCTTTAAGCAGATTAGATATCTTTCTTCAGCTATCCTGGTTTAAGAATCTTCACGCTATAATTGCGAATTTTGTCTGGAAGCATAAGAAATCAGGATGGCCTACATACAAGTTAGCTGCCCCAAACTAGTTGGCGGCCTAAGATTACCCATTTTGGTTTGTATTTTGGGCTGCTCAGTCGAGTAAATATGGTAGATGGGCGTTGTTTGATAACATGGCTAACTCACTTGATTATGTCCTTTATGGGTAAAACTCGAAAAGGCGTTAATTAGCAGCCATGGGATCAACCCTCTTGCCTTTTTTATATCTCTAAAAGCGCTTCCCTTAGCTTTGAAAAATCTCCAATTGGAGTTGCGGTCAGGTCTCATGGTCAGCTTTGTGGATTCATTAAATATAATTATCTTGAGGATAGGGGCAGCGATTTGGGTAATCCACGATTTCAGATTGGCAATAGGGTTGTTGAACCAGGTTGGTTGGAAATGTTAAGGACTGCTCCTTGGGACTTCCTTGATGAAAATGGAAGCATAATCCCGGCCCAGGCAATAATAGAAAGGCTCAGACTTGTTAATAAGGATATCTTTAAAGTATTGCAGCTCAGGCATGTTTTGCTACGGAAAGTGGGTAGGAGAGTGGAACAAACGCCTCTATTGGATTTTGGAGAATATAAGCCCATTGATTGGTGCCATAGCAATCTCTAAAATTTATTTAGTCTTGTTTCACTGGGCTTATCCGACAAATCTTGCCCCATGCACTTATTGGACTGATGTGTTTCCAGATATTCCCTTAGACTGGACGGAATTTGGACAGCATGTCATAAATATCTTAAGCATGACCAATTAAGGCTTATACAATTTAAGGTTTGCATAACATTTACTATTCACCCCAGAAATTGAAAGATTTGGGTTTACTGAATGACCCCAAATATTATAGGTGTGAAGCGATTCAGGAGACCTTTTGCATATTTTTGAATTGCCCTTTGATAGTCCCCTTATGGACTGAAATCCAAAATAACCTGAATCCGCTTCAGGTTTAGAGGATATGTTTAGACTGGAGGTCTTGTATTGGGTGAAATGATCTGCTTTTCCTGTTAGAAACAGGAAATTTTATATGGCTTTAATCGCTGTCACAGTCAAAAGCTTGTGTTTGGCATTGAAGGACAAGTTTTGTCCTTCTTACAATGAATGGTTAAATGAGCTCCTGGCCTTCTTAAGAATGGAGAGAATGATAGCTATTCTCCATAATCAGTCACATCTTTTGACAGGATCTGGGGACTATTTGATGTTTGCTATTCTAGATAGACCTTGACTCTACCTGGGTGTTATATACTTATTCATGTGTGCCTCGAGGGGAGGACTTCCTTTGATGGTTGGGAGGGATAGAGTATGTGGGATGTGTGTGTTTTGAGTTTTGTTGTTTTCCTGTTTTCTTATAGTTAGTAGTATTTAGGGTAGGGGGTATTTGCAGAGTAAATTTCAATTGATATGAGATTGGACATTTATTACTGTGATGTATACATTCTTACTGTATGTCCTTGTTGAGCCTTTTCTCTGCTGAAAATCAATAAAGTTTAAATGGAAAAAGGCAGTGTGGCAAGGAAGCAGGCAGGGCCAGTGGGATGTTGATGCACCTAGGAGGGGTTTCATCAGCAGAAGAAGGTGGTAGTATTGCCACTACATAAATCACTGGTGAGGCCCCACCTGGAATACTGTGTTCTGTTCTGAGGCCACATGAGACCACATCTCTTGAAGGACATAAGGTGGAGGCTGTCTAGAGGAAGATAATTAAAATGGTGCTGGGGCTGCACCAGAAGCCCTACAAGGAGAGACTTAGGGACCTAAATATGTACACCCTGGAAGAAAGGAGGAGAGGGCAACATGACAGATATCTATAAATACCTCAATGGGTTGAACAAGGTACAGGAAGGAAGTATTTTCAGAGGAAAAGATGCACGATAACAAGGAGACATTCAGTGAAGTTGGAAGGGGGCATTTGGAGAAATCTGATGAACTACTTCTTCACTGAAAGATTGGTAGATGCCTGGAACAGTCTTCCTGTGAGGTAATGTGGGTAAAACACTGGTGGACTTCAAGCATGCATGGGATAGGCACAAGGGAGTCTTAGATGGGAAGTGGCAGGGCGTGAGCTGGAGAGCAAGTAGGGTCTGTGGTGTCAGTATACTCAGGAATAAATGGGCAGACTAGGTGGGCCAAGTGGTTAGGTGGGCCAAGTTCTCCTTATCTGCCATCAGATTCTATATATGACAATGCTCACTGAGCCCCCTCCTTTCCCTACTAATTCCTCCTCCCTATCTCCTCCCTTCTACCCCACCAGCTCTCCCCGACCATAAGTTTTGCACCTTTTGTTATCTTTTGCTTCGTTGGAGATTGTATTCTATTGTAACAAAATTGTAATTGAACTGTAACTTTTTGTTTGTAAGTACTGTGTCCCTTGTACTACTGTTCTGATGTCCTCTTTGTGATGAGGTACCTTTGTAAATGAGCCTCTGGTCAAAGGTTTCTAAACTGATGTTTAACTAAATAAATAAAATAAATAAATAAATATTTTTATGTCCCACTTAATCCCTCCAATCCAATATGTTATCCTGGTGTTCTTGTTCCCAATTGGTATTACATTTTGGCATGGGACTTCAATTACAAATCTTGACCGCCTCTCCAAATTTTGCAGGTCCCTATGCAACTTTCTTACCCGCTTAACACTGTTTACCTTACCACAGAACTTAAAGCCATCTGTAAAGAGACATATTTTCACCTGAATTACCTCTCCATGTCACTGATTAACATACTGAAAAGGACTGAACCAGGACTGGAACCTGTGGCAACCCACTAGTGACCAAGAATTTGACTCCATTTAGCACTAACCTCTGCTGTCTCTCCCAAACCCCTAACCAGCTACCCACCATTTAACTATGTTGTTCACTGCATCTAGATCCACCAGCTCCATCAGAAACTTTCTATGATGCATCAAGTCATACAGCTTGCTCAAAGGAAAGAAGCATAAATCTTCTATTTGTCCTTTTCTACTGTCCTAGTTGTCCCATAAAATAATACTATTGGGTTGGTCAGACATGAGCTCCTGCCACAAACCCCTGCTGTTTATTAAACTGGAGTCCATTACTCTCCACGTAGTCCACTAGGCCCTCTTTCTTTAGTGCCTCTATCAATTTACGCACAACAGAGAGACAAACAGGCCTTTAGTTATCTTTTATTCCTTGACCCACCCTTAAAGAGTAGAACTTTATCCTCTACGCTCTAGTATTTGGAAACCACCACTGACTGAATTGAGCTATTATTTATTTAGCTTTTGTTGACCGGGTAAGTTACCTAGACAATTCCTGCCTATTTTCGGAAACACGACCGGGGAGAGGATACAAATGAATGGCAACTGACCTTGAACCAGATTAAGCTTTGGTGGTATTTTAGTGAATGAGGGAAATTTAGCCAGGACACCGGGAAATTCCCTACTCTTTCGATAAGTGCCATGGGATCTTTAACATCCACCTGAACTACCACCAATCCAGGCAGATGGGACCTCGGTTTAACGTCTCCCATCCGAAAGACGGCACCTCAGAAATGCAGCACCCTCTCAGGCTGCATTACAGTGTCAGTACTGGGATATTAACCCAGTGCCAGATGTGGGAACTGAACCCACAGCCCTCTGATCTCCGGCCTCAGAGGCGAGTGTGCTACCTACTGAGCCACTGACACTATTGAATAGCTCCTGCCAGGGCTTCAGCCAGTTCCCTGCATACCTCAGATGCATACCATTTCGCCTGGGGCTTTATTGATCTTATGGTTTATAAAGTAGGCCTTTTGACCCTTTCCCTTGTAAATACCTTCTGCCTTATTTCTGGATCCACTTTCTGCAGCCATTATGCCTTTTCCAGCAGAAGTCTCCTATCTTGCATCATGAAAACTGAGCAGGAGTAGTCATGAACAGATGTCTCCTGTATGACCTCCTCTACTACCTTACCTCCTCTGTCAGCCTAACAATTCCTATTCCCATCCTTATGTCGGTAAAATATCTGAAAAACTGTTTTCTCCACCCTTGACTCCTCAAGCAGTATGCAGCTCTGTGTCTGCATTATTGTAGATTATTTTATTTAGTGTTACTGTTTAATACTATTACTATCCTCCTGAGTGTGTTTTTATTTTGAATTGCCATTTTCTTTTATGTTCTTTTTGTCTGAGTGTAAGAATATTGCATGTGCTCTATTATAATTTGACAAAATTCAAATAAAAGAAATAAAAAGGTAAATAAATTTCAAAATATGAAATCTTTCGTGATAGAATTGAATGAAGTATTTTTGCCACAAATATGCAATTCCATTAAATGTTGTGATGTTGCAACTTGTGTTCTTTTCTGCCTTCACTTTACCCTGCAATAAACCTATAAAATGTTTTCTTTAACCACCAATACTGTATTTTGTGTCTCTTTTATGCGGTTCATAGTCAACATGTAAAAGATTCTTTCAGGATGCTGTTGGGTAAATCTCCTAGAAGAATCACTGTGACTTACTTTGTTTCCTCTTAATACTTGTGCAGTATACTTATTGCCTGCTCCAAGTACCTCTTTTAAAAACCCTTACCCCTAAGAACTTACTGTAGTTAGATGTGAAATACATAATCTTAAAACAAAGGGAAAACAATTTTATAAGAGAACTTCATTTGACATTCTGTAAGCATGACCCGGCTGAAGAATCTGAAAGAGTTCAGGTTTTCTGGTTGTTCTTTAATTTTCATATTGGATTTCTGTCTTTATACAATAGTTATGTGACCTGCCCTAGTTGTAGCTTTAACAAGAATCAAGTCTAACTGAAATTTACTGTGCTTGCTCAACTCAGGAAAGTACATATTCTAATTAGCTATGTTAAACTAGCAATTTATGTTATATTATGGAAAGTAATTGTCTTTTAACATAGTTTGAAGTTTAATTATGTGCATATGAACAATATTAATGAGACATTTGCATGGCATTTGACTGGATGGGTTCTGCACAACATCATTTTAAAACAAAACAGAACAGTTTAAAATGGAATGGTTAAGGCATTAGGAACATTCAGTATTTTTCAATTATTTAATAAGGTCAGAACCAGCCATGCATTAATAAGATGCCTAAAGCAGAGAGAGAGAGAGAGAGAGAGAGAGAGAGACAGCGGAGAGAGGCAGAGTGTTACCACTTTGGCTAAGAATAAGTAACTTGCTATACTTTAAAAACCTCATCGCTAGCCTAGACTATATGATGTCATGTTGCACACTCACAAGATTACAATCTAACAAAACATTTATACCATTTATCCAGCAGTGCAATAAAAATAAATGGTAGATTTTGTGAAGTGGTGTCTAATTATAACAACAAATGCAATAAAGTTGTTGCAGCAGCATGGCTTTAGATTTTGTTTACACAACTATGTAATATTTACAGAGTTTTCTGCTTGGTGCCACTCACCAGGTGACATAAGGTAGAAAAATGGATAGACTGGATGGGCCTTACAGTCCTTATCTGCCATCAACTTCTATGTATTTGTGTAACCCCATGCAATGTAATGTGCATACATATATGCAGACATGTGTTATTTGTCATATCCTGACTATATAGCATCATGACATGGACAGATATTACAGTACACTTAGTAAAGGTGTAGCAATACTTATTAATGCATACAGTATGCATATGCTGCCTTCTGTTTGTATTGGCAGCTCTTGCTCTTAAATATTGGCAGTATATGACTGATTGAGTAGTCATGTCATTCATTGAAAATACTTTGGAACTAGAGATGTGAAGTTTTTACTTGAGTGGTGAAGTTTTGGCAAAGTGCCTTTGCGAATAACTGTGCCAATGTCCACTTCACCACTTCAAAATGAGTTTTCCTGAGAAAAAGGCACTTTCTCAGGTGGATTTAGGTAAAGCCAAGGTGAAGTTGCAACTTCACTAGTGAATCTGCATGACTTAACTCAAAAACTGCAACTTCATCTCTAAAAACTTTGCTAAGTCTGCACTTCATGAAATTTAGCAAACTTGGCAACTTAATTTGAGAAGCAAACTTGCCAGCTTCACACACTGTATTTGGAACTACATTTCCAAACATGCAGCATCGTTTGCATCATGTCTATTTGGGATTTGCAAGTTACTGTCTGGAGGCACCACTAACAGACTCTTTCTAGGTGTATCTAGACCGCATCTACAGTAATTTGTTACACTATACTTTCTCCACTTGTAACAAAACTGAGGTGTTGGTTGTGGACAAGGGTCACTGTGAGAGGTTTGTTAGCTGATTGCCTCAGGCTTATGGTTTGGGGCTGTCCAGCTGACGACCTCAGACCAGGGTGCGAATCTGGGCGTAGTATTTGATAACTGTCTGACTTTTAAATCTCAGGTGTCAGCGATAGTCAAAACTTCCTTTTACCATCTGAGGAACATCGCACGGTTGAAGCACCTGGTTCCTCCAGAGGATCTTCCAACATTGGTCCACGATTCGCTACCTCCCGCCTTGACTATTGCAACGCCTTTTACCTGGGGCTACGGAGTTGAACTTCGCCATCTGCAACTAGTGCAGAATGCGGCAGCCAGGCTGTTGACTGGATCATCTAGGTCTAGTCATATAATGCCTGTGCTCCGCGAACTGCATTGGCTGCCAGTTTTCTGGCAGAATCACCTTCAGGAGTTGGTTTGCTGACCTATAAAGCCCTACACGATCAGGGACCTACTTACTGGAAAGAGCTCCTTTGTCCCTACTGTCCTCCTGCTCTCTCCGATCCACTGGCGAGGATTGCTAGAGATCCCCAGGGTTTAAAAACTTCAGGGGCAAGATCGTTTAGTTTTATGGCCCCGACCTGTGGAATTCTCTACCTCGTCAGGTGCGAATTGCCCGATCTGTCCAAGGCTTCAAAGGAGCTTTGAAGACATATCTTTTAGCAGAGCTTTTAATGATTTATGACAATTTTAATCTTATTTATTTATTGTTTTATGTACTGTACAGGCACTTTGGTTACAAGAAAAGCACCTTATAAAAATGAAGAATGAATGAATGAATGAATTCTTCATGGTAATGGCTCATCATACAATGCTGTATACATTGGTCTCATCACTTAATGCATTTACTTGTCTTGAATGACTTGCCTTGTTGATCATGCACTCAGTCATGCAGTTGAATGAGGAGATACTGTCAGCAACTAAGCAGAAAAGGGACCTTAGGGTTATCATATCCAATGACCTCAAAATGGCAGGTCAGTGTCACAAAGCAGTGGGTAGGTCAGTAGGATACTGGGATGCAAAGGGAGTGGTACCTTCAGGAGGGAGGGAGGTGGTGTTGCAGTTATATATTGCTTGCTGCTGGGACCCCGGAGTATTGTGTTCAGTTGTGGAGACCTCACCTCAGAGAGGGACATAGACAGGATAGAGGCTGCCCATGGGAGGGCAACTAAAATAGCTCAGAGGTACCCCATAAGCCCTATGAGGAAAGAGTGAGGATTTCGACATGTACACCTGGAAAACAGGAGAACGAAAGTGGACATGATAGAGACCTGCAAGTACCTCACGGGGTGAACAAGTTGTAGGTGAGGAATATCATTCATATGAATAAAAGCACCACAACCAGAGGGAAGGCAATGAAACTGGAGAGGAAGAGAGTTTAGGAGGGATGCACTACTTCATTGAAAGCATTGCGGACACCTGGAAAGACTGCCAGCTGAAGTTGTGGAGGTGAAAACAACAGAGGCTTCAAGCATGGGTAGGATAGACATGGGGAATTCTGGGAAATGGGCAGGGAGGGTTGCAAGAGACCAGTCAGTGTCTGTGGAGAAAACTAGGCAGGGAACATCTGGGCAGACTGGTTGGGCCAAGCAGTCCATTTCTGCCCACAAATTCTATGTTTCTTTGCATGGTATGATCATGTGTCATGCAGCCTGCCATGCACTCTACTTTTATACTTTACTCTTGTCTATCCAATCTTTATGTTGGCTTAAGCTTCATGTGATTCAGTCACATATTCTTGTCCTATTTTTATGATATAATCAAGCAATAAACACAGCTGCAAATCTATAGTTTTCTTATATAAGCACCATTAAAAATCACAGGATTTCATAGGATTTGGCATTTATTTCTAGATGTATATTTTACTTGTTATGCTACAGTATCTTCATGTTGCTAATACAATGTAATGCAAATGTATTTTTGTTTTAGTCTACACTTGTAAGGGGTGGTTTCACACAAATTCTTGGGGCATGAGAACTGTGAACCAATGGCTGAACAAAAATATATTAAAACTCCCCCCAAGCAAGTCCATTTTCAGGGCACCTGCCCATGACAAGCTCATTACAGAATGAAAATGCCTGACATGCAGGGCAAAATAGCACTCTGATTGGTAGAGTTGCTCCCTCAAACTATAATGCACTTATAAACTACACAATAGGATCCTTATAAAATTAGTTTAGCAATAAACTGTGTATTCCCATAATTTCAAACTCAAAATAGGATATGCTTTCTTCTTTCACCAAACCCTTGAATAAGGCACCACTCACTTAAAAATTAATTTGAAGGCAACAGAGTGTTCTATTGTGAACATTAAGTAGCCACTTTCCTACAGCTACCTAACATTTCATGGTACAAACCATCTCTTGAGAGAGAGGGGTTGCATTGAAGCGTAAGTAAAATGATGGCATAAATGCTGAACTTCATTCAACATATAAAATTAATTTGATTTACACTCCTCTCAAATTAGTCTGATCACGTATTTTCAGTGCAGTCTGGTACCTAAGGGAGTTGGGAGACAATAGGCAACACTCTGTGTGATTGGACAGCCAGTGAATTAGCTAAATTCAATGTACTGGGTGTGAGATTGGCTGCGACTTCAGCTTGTAGGCCAAATTTACCAGTTGGTGGTCAAGACTCAGAGGAACACAGAGCACAATGGGCAAAAATTCTATGCTTGAATTACAACAGTCCTGGGGCTGGTATATACATTTATTAGCACTGACACATGGATAGTGTTAGTAGAAACTATGGTAGAAGCAGTCAAAACTGAATCTAAGAATTAAAAAAATAGGTTAATGTAGCCTCAGGACAGCCCTTCTAACACGTAAAACAGTCACCTCATGACAATAGAAACATAGACTTTGATTGCAGATAGGGAACGCTTGGCCCACCAAGTCTGCCCATTTGTCTACCTATTGGATAAATTGCAGATCCTAGTTAACCAACAGCCTACTCCTCCTACCCCCACTAGAATTGCTTTATGTCTGTCCCATGCATTCCTGAATTCCCCCACTGTTTTTGACCCCACTACATCTCCTCAGGAAGGCCATTCCAAATGCCCACCACCCTCTGTGAAAAACTACTTCATGTTACCCCTGAGCCATCTCCCTCTATCTTCAAATTGTGAACCCTTGTTCCTGCACATCTCTTTTCTGAAAGATGCTACCCTCTTGGACTTTGTTGATTCCCTTGAGGTACTTGAAAGTTTCTATCATGTCCACCCTCACCCTCCTTTCCTTGAGGGTATACATATTAAGCTCCTTTAGTCTCTCTCTTCATATGGCTTCTGAGAAGACCCTGCACCATTTTAGTTGCCCTCCTGCAGACTATCTCCATCCTGTCTATGTCCTTGTGGAGATGGGGTCTCCAGAACTGCACACAATACTCAGATGGGGTCTCATCAACTGTCTGTACAGAGGGATAACAACTTCTTGTTTTCTACTGATGATGCCTCTACCTAAACATCCAGTATCTTGCCAGCCCTCCTTACTGCCTTCTCACATTGCTTGCCTACCTAATCATTCACATATCTGGAATGTGTAGTATGGTAGGGGCTGTACGCCCATTGGCTCATGCTGTGAACCAATGGGCATGCAAACCTACCGAGGTGTCAGCTGGCGGGTGGCGGGGTGGCAGGCGGTGGGGTGCTGCCACCGCTGGCTGACCGGGGGAGGGGCATTGGGACTCAGTGGGCAGGTGGGGAGGGGTACCCAGACCACCAGGGTAATAGGACATTTTCTGTGCAACAGATGCCTGCGATCAGGCAGCATTCAGTCCACCAGACCACCAGGGATATTGAAGGGGGGTTCCATTTAAACAGATGCCCACGATCGGGCAGCATTCAGTCCACCAGACCACCAGGGATATTGGAGGGGGTTTCATTTAAACAGATGCTGGTGATCGGGCAGCATTTGGTCCACTGGACCACCAGGGATATTGGACGAGGGTTTATTATAACGGATGCCTGCATTCAGGCACATAGCAGTCCACTGGACCACCAGGGATATTGGACAGGGACTTTTTTAAACATATGCCAGCGATCGGGCATGGAGAACACCGCCAGGTGCAGCGAGTGGGTGGCCACCCACAGGTGTGCTGGTGCAAGTAGGAGTTCGCATGCATGGCTCTGCACATCCGGGCTGAATATCGGGCCGTACGGGTTATGCATGGGGCGCCCCCATACCTGTGCCTGCATACATTACTGATGCGCTCCGTTGCATCCGGGATTTGTCGCGGCACCTTTTCCACCCCCAGATATCTCACCGGGCGCATCAGTGGGTTGTGCATGTTGTAACACTTGTTGTGCCATGCACAACCCTTTGAATATCTGGGCCCTAATCTACAAGTACATAAGCAATATTGCAAACCCTTTCTTGATTCAAACAAAAAAAATAACAAGTGTAAAGTTTAAAGGAAGGTACACCCCCTCAGATTTGAGCAAAATCTTGCTTTCCTGCAGATTCCCAGACTAGACACGACTGGAATTGTTGGGAAAATCAAGCAAGGGCATGCAATTTAAGGGTGATTTGCCTTCTCAAAGGAGCAAAGGAGATAATTTGCAAATGTTTATGGCAGAATTGTTATCCACTACACTGCTGGTTAATTTGGAGGGTGACATTTTTAAGTGCATAAAGCTTACTGAGTTACCCCAAGTGGCAAATCCTGTATCCCAAAAGACACCACCCAGTACTGGTAGTCATGGATAGTGTCAAAGATGAGAGATAGAATGCTGAAAGTGTCTAATAGATAGAGCCCCCCTCCTTTACGGTACGGTGGGCAATCAATGTATTTGTTTTCAGATGTGAACTATGCCACCCAGCAGTGAAAAAAGAAATCCAATAGTCTGCAAGGTGCTCGGAATGCAGAATCAGACATGGAATGGTACTTCTCACCAAACTCTGTTCCATGTATGAAGGATAGCTTGTACCACTTTTGGAATTGGTGACTGAAGGACTTTGAGCAGATAAGGTCATGAGGATAATTCAACATAAGATCAAGTCACAAAGAAAGGATTCTGGAGCAGACAACACTTGAGTATTTTAGTTCATATTTTCACTAAACTGTTGATTCTTTTCATATTTGTGGCTGGTTTGGAAGGGTGGGGCACACTGCAATACTACAGTGGGTTCTGCTTGCAGTAGAAGAAACTATTGTAGTAGCTTTTATTGAGATGCCGTTGTGTCTTGGGGCAGGTGTAGTAATTGTTTCTCCCTTCTAGAGACCCCTATTTTTGTTCTAAAGGAGGTAAAGTGAAATCAGATGTTTAATACTTCTGACTTGTATCAGTTTTTCTTTATGTTACATTTAAAATGCTTAAATAATTACAGGTAATATTTCTTTCTTGAGAGTTAGAACATGGCCACTATTTACCCTGTTAAGGGTTAAGCACTGGAGATACTGTTCTTGTTTGTTCTTATGCTATGGACTTGCCATGTTGCTCAGGACTCATTTTCACAGCATAAAGTTTGGACATTTGGTCACTTTTGAACATAATTACAATTTTGCCACTCTATGTCTCAGTGTAAGATAGGGGATGCAAGTTGTTTCCTTTTACAGGAGGCTGGGAGGGTAAAAGAAGAGGAGGAATGGCTCTCTACATAAGGGAAGGGATCAAAGCAATGGAACTAAAGGGTAAATGGGAGGAGAGAAGGCACTGTGGTCACCTTGGAGACAGGGAGTGGCACCATAATCTGCACAGAGGTTGTATACAGACCCCAATGTCAGGGGGAGGAAATGGGCAAGGAAATGATAGAAGGCATTCTCAGAATGGCAGAAAGAGGGAGATATTGTTGATGTGGGAGCTTATTATGCCAGATGTTAACTGGAACAAATTTACTGCAGCCACATCCAAGAGCAGGTCATTCTCTATGCCCCTACGGGGTATGCCTCAGACAGCTAATGCTGGAACCCACTCAGAAGGGAGCAGTCTTGGACCTGGTACTCTCAAATGGAGAGAGGATCACAGATTTAGAAGTGGGTAGCCATCTGGGAACAAGAGACCACCACACAGTGAGTTTCCCAATAAACACAACCGTGGAGTCAAGCCATACAAAACAAAGGTATTGACTTTAGAAGGGCTGACTTTGGCAAAATGGGTGAGTATCTAAGGAATGCACCAGAAAATGTGCAGGAAGGAGGGTGAGTAGAATAATGGGAAAAATCAGAACTGCCATCATAGAGGCAATAATCATTTGTGTGAAACGAATAAAGAAAATAAAATGGCATAAAAAAACACTATGGTTTTAAAAGAGGTGGTGGGAAGATTAGGGAGAAAATGATAGCATTCAAAGTATAAGGAATCACAGAAGGAGCAGGACAGATAACTGTATCAGTTAAAGCAAAGGAAGCAGGAAGGCAGTTAGAATACTGAAAGGCCTAAACTGAGGAAAATATAGCCAACTCAGTTAAGAAAGGGATAAAACCTTTATAGGTACATCAGGAGCAAGGAAGAAAAAAAGAGGGATACTGAGGCTTAATAAAGAGGACGTGAGGTGGGTAGAGGTTGACAGTGAAAGGCAGAGATACTGAACAAATACTTTTGCTCAGTATTCACAGAAGAAGAAGAGGAGGAGGTACCTAAACCAAACAATAGAAGCACTCTGAGCAGGGGTCGACACCAGTCCGTTCACAGAAGAGTTGGTCCTCAAAGAATTCCTAAAACTCAAGGTGGACAAAGAAATGTGGCCTGAAGGGATTCACCCTAGAATTCTAAAAGAATGAATGAGAGACCTAGTGACAACACTAACTACCCTTTTAACAAATCATGGGGGATGGGGTGGTACCTGAGGACTGGAGGAGTGGTGATGTGATTCCCCTCATAAAAGTGGGAGCAAGGCAGAAGCAGGAAACTACAGACCTGTTAGTTTGACCTTAGTGGTCGGGAAATGATGGAATCATTCTGAAGGAAAAGAAGTGTTGAGTACCTAGAGGCCAGCGGGGCTCAGGACCCAAGGCAGCATGGATTCACAGCAGCAAGGTCATGTCAGATGAATCTAATCGATTTCTTTGACTGGGAGACCAAAAGCAGAAGACCAGGAGGGCTGTGGATATGGACTACTTAGACTTTAGCAAGGCATTTTACACAGTCCCACACAAAAGATTAATAACAAGTTAGCCAGCCTGGGAGTGTGTCCGGGTGGTAACCTACATAGAAACATAGAATTTGACAGCAGATAGGGACCGCTTGGCCCATCTAGTCTGCCCATTTCCTACTTGATGGATAAGCTGCAGATTCTAGTTAATCAACAGCTTACTTCCTCCTACGCCCACTAGAATTACCTTATGCCTGTCCCATGCATTCTTGAATTCTCCCACTATTCCTGACTCTACAACCTTCTCAGGAAGGCTGTTCCATGCATCCACAACCCTCTCTGTGAAAAAATAATTTCTAACATTACCTCTGAGCTGTTCCCTCTATCTTCAAATTGTGCCCTTTGTTCTTGCACATCTCTTCTTCTGAAAGATACTACCATCTTGTACTTTGTTAGTTCCTTGAGATACTTGAAAGTTTCTATCATGCTCCCTCTCCCTCCTTTCCTCCAGGGTATACATATTAAGCAGCTTTGAGTCTCCTCATATGTCTTGGTTGCCCTGCTCTGAACAGCCTCACTCTGTCTATGTCTTTGTGGAGATGGGGTCTCCAGAATTGCACGTAGTACTCAGATGGGGTCTCATTAACTGTCTGTACAGAGGATAACAACTTCCTGTTTTCAACTGTTGATGTCTCTCCCTATGCATTCCAGTATCCCCCAGCCCTCCTTACTGCTATCTCACATTGCTTGCCCACCTTTAGATCATCTGATATAATTACTCTTAGGTCTCTTTCAATTTTTGTTGTTGTTATTAACTCCTCCCCAGTTGTGTACTCTTCCCCTGGTTTTGTTTCCCAGATGCATTACCTTGCACTTCTTTGCACTGAATCTGAGCTGCCACATATTTGATCATTCCTCCAACCTTGCCAAGTCCCTTTTCATTCTTTCCATCCCACCTTGTGTATCAACCCTGTTACAGATCTTTGTGTCATCTGCAAAGAGACATACCTTTCCTTCAGGTGCTCCAATGTCACTTATAAAGACATTAAAGAGGACCAGTCCCAGTACCGAACACTGCGGTACCCCACTAGTTACCCTCCTTTCTTCACTGTGGACTCGCTTACTATTATACTTTTTGTCCTGTTGTCCAGCCAGTTTTATCCAGGCTAGCACCTTGGGACCCACCCAAGGCTGGCTAACTTGTGTATTATCTTTTTTGTGAGACTGTGTCAAATGCCTTGCTAAAATCTAGGTAGGCAATAGCCACAGCCCCTCTCTGTATACTACTTTGGTCACCCAGTCAAAGAAATCTATTAGGTTCATCTGAAGTCAAAGTAACTGGTCTATAGTTTCCTGTCTCTGCCCTGCTCCCACTTTTGTGAAGTGGAATCGCATTTGCCCTCCTCCAGTCCCTCAGGTACCACCACATCCTCCCATGATTTGTTAAAGAGAGTAGTCAGTGGTGTTACAAGTTCTACCCTCAGTTCTTTTAGAATTCTTGGGTGAATCCCATCAGGCCTTTGCTTTGTCCACCCTCAGTTTCAAGAGTTCTTTCAAAACCCTTTCTTCTGTGAATGGACTGGTATCGACCCCACTATTCAGAATATCTCTCTTGTTTGGTTTAGGTACCTCCCCATCTCTTCCATTGTGAACACTGAGCAGAAATATTCGTTCAGTAGCCTGCTTTTCACTGTCACCCTTTGCCCACATTCCCTCCCTTCATTAAGTCTCTGTATACCTCCTTGGTCTTTCTTTGCTCCTAATGTACCTATAAAGGTTTTATCCCCTTCTTAACAGAGTTAGCTATCTTTTCCTCAGTTTGTGCCTTTGCTATTCTGACTGCCTTCCCTGCCTCCTTCTGCTTTAACTGATAAAGTTCTCTGTCCTGTTCCTTCTGTGTTTCCTTATATTTCCTGAATGCTATCCTTTTCTCCTTAACCATCCTGCCACCTCTTTTGAGAACCATAGTGGTTTTTCCTTCATTTTGTTTTGTTGATTTGCTTCACAAAAGTCTTGTTGCTCTCATGATGGCTGATTTGATTATTCCCATTGTTCCTCCACCCCCTTCTTGCCAGTTTGCTAGTGCTTTTCTGAGGCACTCTCTCATTTTCCCAAAGTCAGCCTTCCTAAAGTCCAATACTCTTGTTTTGTATGGCTTGACTCTGTGGTTGTGTTTATTGTGAACCACACTGTTTGGTGGTCACTTGTTCCCAGATGGCTACCCACTTCTAAATCTGAGATCCTTTCTCCTTCCCCATTTGAGAGTACCAGGTCTAAGATTGCTCCCTCCCGAGTGGGTTCCAACACTAGCTGTCTGAGGCATGCCCTTGTAGGGCATCAAGAATGACCTTGGTCTTGGATGCTGCAGCAAAGGTACTCCAGTTAACAACTGGCATATTCAGGTCCCCATCACAATATCTCCCCTTTTCTGCCATTTTAAGATGCCTTCTAACATTTCATATTCATTTCCTCCTGCTGAGATAAGGGTCTGTACACAATCCCTGTGCAGACTGTAGTGCCATTTCCTGTCTCCAGGATGACCCATAGTGACTCATCAACTTCCTGTTTACCCTTTAGTTCTGTTGCTTTAATCCCTTCCTTATATAGAGAGCTACTCCTTCCCTCTTTACCCTCCCAGTCCCTCCTGTAGACTGTGTATCCTGGTATGTTGACATCCCAGTCATGGTTCTCAGTGTACCATGTTTCAGTGACTGCTCAATATCCAAGCATCCTCTTCCATCAAGGCCACTAGTTCAGGAAGCTTGTTGCACAGACTGTGGGCATTAGTACTCATCACCTTCCATTTATTTTTTATGGCCTTTCCTCTTTAGTCACATCTCTGTCCTTACTGCCTTTTTCTGCATTTATCCCTGTCCTGTTCCCTACTGACTTCTCTACCTTGGTGTTTACCTCTCTAACTACTGTGTTTTGTGGGGAAGGCTGAGATTTCCTGCTCCTTTCAGTGCCTCCCTTGGCTAGTTTAAATGCCTGCCATGAAGCATTAAACCCGTCACCTAGGATCCATCTCCGGACAGATGCAGACCATCGCACCAGTATAAGCCTGCATCCCTCCGGTGGCTCCCCAGTCCCCAATGAAGGCAAATCCTGAGCTCTACACCAGTTTTCAACCATTCATTGAATCCCTTGGTGCAGAATACCCTAGCATCATCCTTTTCATAGACAGGCAGCACCTCCGAAGGTTACCGTACATGCTACTTGTCTAAGGCCCCTCTTCAACTCCACAATCTCCTCTTGCACTGCTCTGATCCCATTCACAGCCAACTCATTTGTCCCAAGGTGGACAATGACATCCAGCTCCCTCTCTCATGCAGCTGCTCCCGCATCCTGAGGATTCACTTCCTGTACCTCTGAGCCATGGCACCAGGCAGGCACCTTACCTCCCTTTCCTCCTCCCAACTTCTACCCTTAATGATTGATTCCCCCACCAGGAGTTGTTTCTTCCCTGTGGGGTCCTCGTGCCACCTCCTGTGGGTCTTCTTTGTGGAGGTTCCCAGCATCCTCCTTGGTCTCCAATGCAGGTGCTCCATAGAGGAACTGCTTTGCCAGAACAGCATATGAATTGTGGAGAGGTACAACTGGAGGGATGCACCTCTGTTCCACCACCCTCTCCCTCCCTGAGCTCACCTTTGGTCCAACTGCTTCTCTTCTTGGCAACCTCTGAGGTAACGGTGGCCCTGGTTGTCCCTTGGGTGGGAAGAGGTTTCACGTATCACTAGCCAGGTCAGCCTGTAGATGGGCAACCTCCTTCCTCAGACCAGAGAGGTGCCTGCAAACAGGGCAGCATCACAGCCTCCAGAATGTCTCCCTGAACACTGCTGCCCCACAGCCATTGCACTGCACTCTCCCATCTTGACTTATTTTGTGTCCCTCACCTGTTGCTTTGTATGCTTACTGTCTCCTCCATCTATGTATTTTTACACTTACTTTCCTACTGCCTATGTGTCCTTACAACTCTCACCCTTCCTGTTCTGGGACAGGAACTTCCTGTAGTCTTCAATAGTCTCCTTCTTCCGTGCTTGGATTCAGACCTCCAGCAGCCGGGGAGTTATTTTTAGGTTCCTTCAAGGTTGATGAAACTAATGTGTCTCAGTGATCTTTCCCTTCCTACTGCCAAACAGGAAGTTCATGTTGTCAGTCAAGTCCAATGGCTATAAAACTAGAACTGGCTTTGGGTGTGTGGTGGAGAGTGGGAAGGAGGGCAATTAGCAAAAATCTGAAGATCTAGACTGCTGCTTCTTGCTCTGACACCAACGTTCTCTTCTGTTAAAAACAGCAGGAAGCTGTTATTGGAGCCACCTGCTTTGTACTGCTAAGCTGCTAAGCCACACCCCAATTAGATTCACCCTCTGCACTGACTCAGTAAATTAGCTGACACAGCCCTTCCTCAGAGAAACACACAGTGACTTTTCTTTTGTTTTACTTAAATGAGACCCTTCTTCTAATAAAGTATCTGTTTGATTAATCCAAACAGGTACTGACTCCTGCTGAGATAGTAGTGATTTATCAGTAAAAATCTGTAGCTCTAGACTGCTGCTTCTTGCTCTGAAACCAAAGTTCTCTTCTGTTAAAAGCGGCAGGAAGCTGTAATTGAGCCACCTTCTTTGTACTGCTAAACTGCTAAGCCACACCCCAATTAGATTCACCCTCTGCATTGACTCAGTAAATTAAGCTGACATAACCCCTTCCTCAGAGAAATACACAGTGACTTTCTTCTTTTTTACTTAAATGAGACCCCTTCTTCTAATAAAGTATCTTTTTGCTTAATCCAAACAGGTACTGACTCCTGCTGAGATAGAAGTGATTTATCAATAAAAAATATGTAGATCTAGACTGTGGCTTCTTGCTCTGAAACCAAAGTTCTCTTCCTGGTTAGCAAATCTGTGTAACAAATTGGCTACACAACAGGACACAGAGGGTAATAGTAAATGGAATTCACCCTGAAGAAAGGGAGGTTACTAGTGGGGTACCACAGGGTTCAGTGCTGGGACCAGTCCTCTTTAATGTCTTTATAGAGACAAAGAAAAGCATGCCTCTTTGCAGACGACACACAGATCTGCAACAGGGTTGATACACAAGGGGTGGAAAGGATGAGAATGGACTTGGCAATATTGGAGGAATGGTCAGAAGTATGGCAGCTTAGACTGAATGCAAAGAAATGCAAATTAATGCACCTGGGAAGCAAAAACCCATGTGAAGAGTACACAGTGGTGGGGAGGTACTAACGACAACAAAAATGGAAAAGGACCTGAGGTAATCATATCAGACAATCTTAAGGTAGGCAAGCAATGTGAGAAGGCAGTAAGGAGCTGGGGATACTGGAATGTACAGGGAGAGGCATCACCAGTAGAAAACAGGAAGTTGTCATCCCTCTGTACAGACAGTTCGTGAGACCCCATCTGGAGTATTACATGCAGTTCTGGAGACCCTATCTCTGCAAGGACATAGACAGGATGGAGGCAGTCCAGAGGAGGGTGACTAAAATGGTGCAGGGTCTACAACAGAAACCATATGAAGAGAGACTAAAAGAGCTTACCCACTTCTAAGGCCATTGGTATCTGACCAACTAACGGAATATCTGGACAAGTACGACATCCTTTTGTAAACAGCAAGGCTTCAGAAAAGGCCACAGCACCACATCTGCCTTCCTTGAATTCACAGGAGCAATTCACAACTCCCTGGACAAGAATTACCTCACTGGTTTGGTCTTCATAGACCTGACCAAGGCTTTTGACACTATCCATCATTGAATACCCTCACAGAACTGCCAAATGCTGAGATCTCCTGAGTCTACAGCTTGGTTTAAGAGCTACCTGGAAAACTGTTCCTAAAGAGTGAAAATTGCTGATGTCCTCTCAGATACTTGACCTGACACTCAGGAGTCTCACAGGGATCCCCTAGGGATCCATTCTCGGGCCACTCCTCTTCAGTCTGTTTTGAACAATCATCCACAATCCTGTCTGGAACAAAGACTACTCTATGCTGACGATACTGTCATTCACACCACCCAACAGGACCCCCACCTACTCCAAAACAAGCTTCAGAAGGGCTTTACCTCCACTGAAACATGGTTTAGTAGTCAAAAGCTGGTTCTCAACTATAAGAAAAACAAGTCAATGCTTTTCTGTGGCTCCCACAACAAACATAGGCTTCACCCTTAATTACAAACTGCCTTGCTGCTGTCCTCGAACAGGTTCTCTCCTTTAAATATCTGGGAATCACCATAGACAGCAACCTACAGCATCCACATAGATGGAATCTCCAAAGCTGCAAACACAGGTATTGGTGTCCTCTACAGGCACAGGCAGTGCCTTATCTTAAATATATTAGGATAGCAGTTCAGAGCTCAGTGGTCTCGCTAGTCGATTATGGACTGATTATTTATGGCTCTGCAACTGAAACAGCCCTCAGGCTCTTATCCTTGGCCCTAAACAAAGCCTGCTAACTCATCACAGGATCCCACCATATCACCAATATGTGTGACATCTATGCCCAAACAGGGCGGCTCCAGTTATCAAACCATATCAAGTACCAAACTTGTCTAACGGCTAAGAAAATTATGCTACATCTTGCTCCCCCAGAGTCCAAACTCTTCTCCATACAGCACGCAACCCCCACCTCACCAGGGCTTCAGAAAATCAAATGCTGCACATTCTTTGGATGCCGCACTACACTGGGGCCACAGATCCTCATAATCGAGCCCTAGCTGGATTAATGGACTCAACAGACATCTCCACCTAAGCCCGCTCAAAACCAACCTTCACCTCCACGTAGCTGCCTCTAGCTCCTGCTACTGTCCCTCATAATCTGATCTCTCCCTAACACTTCTACTCCCTACCCCTCTCTCCCTCATCCTACAGCCTACACTCCCGTTTTGCCCCTACCCAAGCACTTTTTGAGGCCTGGCAAATGCCCATGGCTGCACCGCTTCTTTTTGTGTCAATTCCAAGACTCAGCTACCACTGTCTACCCCTCTGGTACCCATTTTCCTAAATGTGATGTATTTCAGCTGCTAAAAATGTCTGTACACCATTTCTGTATTGTTACTCAACTCTTTGTAATATTTATATTGTACCTCAATTGACATGGAACCTTTATAAAGAGCCCTGGCTCAAAGGAACTTGTAGTCCTAGACTCTAAATAGATAAATAAAATGTATACTCTTGAGGAAAGGAGGGAGGGGGGACTTGATAAACTTTCAAGTACCTCAAAGGAATCAACAATGTCCAAAGGGCAGCATCTTTCAGAAAAAAAGATGTGCAAGAACAAGGGCCACAATTTAAAGATAGAGGAGGGGATGGCTCAGGGCAACTTAAGGAAATATTTTTTCATGAAGAGAGTGGCGACGCATGGAACTGCCTTTCTGAGGAGGTTGTGAGGTCAAAAACAATGGTTCTTATCTGCAGTCAAAGTCTATGTTTCTGTTATTAAGAGATATGTGTTTCAATCTCATTGTATTTACTTTTTATATTGACTGTCCTACACATGGTGTATATTGTGTGTTTCTGTACATTGCAATCCAATAAATCTAATGCAAGAAGAAAGAAACTACTTCTTCAGGGATGCAGTCTCTAACAGTGATGCTGCACAATGGACTTTGCATACAATATCAGTTTACTGAGCTAGCTTTACAAAGCCTATGCTAAAAGAAGCTTCCCTTTAATTACTATGGGCAGGATTTTCAAAGTGCTGAGAAGGACACAAGGTGCTTACGTGAAACATCTCTGATGCAACAGTCACCTTGCATCACAGGATGTGCCTGAAAGCTGTTTTGCAAAGCAGCCTGCATCAAACATGGCTACATTCCCCAAGGGGCTTGCACCAGCCTTGCACCACAAATGTGGCTGTGGCATGGTGCTAGGGGACTTAGGCAGATGCAGGCTGCCATATCCCAATGTTGCAATTTCAAACCTTACCCAAGGACAAAGGTCAAAGTACAGTTGGTACTTACATCCTCTGGGAGGATTGTCAGCCAGCCATAACTGTGCCCGCCTCCCATATGCCTGTAATGTACAGTATAATACAATAAAGTCATCCCCTGGTGATCTAGCAGCTCTCCTTGCAATCCCGATATGCCTATAATGTGCAGTATTAGAATAAAATGTAATTCCCTGGTGAGCTAGTCCCCTCCAGCCCTGGTAGTCTGGTTATGCACTTAGTCCATGGCTTCATCTCTCCTGATCATTTTCAGTTGCCTGTACACCTGCTTGGGTCCTGTGGTGCTTCCCACCACCAGTCAGTAAAGACAATGAACGTTCTGAAAGTATTAACCACTCCAGCATTATTGCAGATGTAGCTCTTCAGATCTTTATTTGCAGGATTATGTGCACTGCTCTCCCATGAACAGTGTGCCACCTTCACAATATTCAGATTGCAAGCCTTCCCATCCTGCTCCTGCCTTCTGCAACATGCCCCCTGCCATCCAGTTCCAGTCCTTTTTTCTGATGCCATCATTGCCAGTTCAGGCTAGCAACATGACTTTTCATCTGAGCAACCTGCTCATGTTGAGTGCAGATATTGCTTCTTCTGTTCTCTGTAGGTAGCATGGCATATATCATGCAGTTCTACAACAATCCAAGTGTGCTTCCTTTCTCCTGGGTCACCCACATTGTCAGAAACAGTAGTTAGCCCCTGTATCACTTCTGTTTAACCCAAATTCACGCAGTCAACTCAGTTTGCCTCATGACTGTTCACCATAGGGACAGTTTGCTGCTGGCTCTCACAGTGTCTGACTTATAAGGCAATGAGCCCCTCCTCCCAGTTAGAGATATTGTAAATTAAATCTTTGAAGAAAAGTTGGTGCAGAGTCAGAAAAGTACTTCGTGTAGCAAACTTTCTCACCCTTTCCTCCAACTTTGTGCAACAAAGTTATTAAAAAGCTAAAAATCCTGAAACTCACTAATCCTTTGTTTACTGTTTGTCACCCTCCTCCCATGGCCCCTCATCACTAAAATAGCTCCTGTACCCTCTCCTTAGAAGGCAACCCATCTGCACCCCAATAGTGGTGGAGTACAGCAGGGTTATAGTCTTAAAAATGATTAGTAATACTACTGTAAGAGTAAATCCATCCCCCAAACCAGTAGCATTTCCAAATCTAGAGCCTACCTGAAATGTTACTTGACTGCTACTAGCTGCCCCATTGTTACAACCTGGGCTGTGTGTAAATCAGCTGAATGACCTGCCAGACTGCAGCATTGACTATCACAAGTTCCTGCTTCACTCGGGAGGGCCCCAGTTCCAGTAAGCAGTTCAGTGAATGGGACCATGGGGAGGAGCTACAGGGAACAATTCTGCAGTAGAGGAGGGCACTGACTTTAAATTCACTACTTGCTCACTGTGCGACTACATCTAGTGCCTACCTGGACTGTTACTTGACTGCTACCAGCTGCCCCTTTGTTACAACCTGGGCTGTGTGTAAATCAGCTGAATGACCTGCCAGACTGCAGCATTTAATATCACAAGTTCCTGCTTCACTTCTTGGAGGGCCCCAGTTCGTAAGCTGTTTGGTGAACGGGACCATGGGGAGGAGGACAGGAGCGATTTCTGCAGTGGAGGAGGGCACTGGCTTTAAATTCACTATTATACAATGTGGTAAATCCAATGTTCCAATCCTGCATCCTGATTGGTTGGCTGGCACAATTACCACCATGATAAATCCTCCAGTGTACCCACTGGAAGAAGTGCCAGCCAACCTTATAGCCTGCTAATCTGGTCGCTTTCACTTCAAAGCGAAACTGCCGCGATTTGTCCCATCACCACTTCGCTAAAGCACCGCGCTAAATTGTTTACAAAATGACATCCTCTTCAAGTGTAGGGACCTCAGTGAGTTAGGAAATAGTTAAAAAACATTAAAGAAAAAACATTCGCCATTGTATAATATAATTTATCCCTCCAGGGTGTGGGTACACTGGAGGACTTAACACGATTGGTGTGATTAGGTCATGAGGCGCGGCTGA
Organism: Neoceratodus forsteri; assembly: GCA_016271365.2. Lineage (NCBI taxonomy): Eukaryota > Metazoa > Chordata > Ceratodontiformes > Ceratodontidae > Neoceratodus > Neoceratodus forsteri. The sequence goes on from CM057451.1 coordinate 427,670,164, forward strand.
GTGACCGAATCACACCAACCGGGTAAATCCTCCAGTGTACCCACACCCTGGATGGATAAAATTGCTTAACCTTGCTCACAGCGTGACTACATCTAGCACCTACCTGAACTGTTACTTGACTGCTACCAGCTGCCCCTTTGTTACAACCTGGTCTGTGTGTAAATCAGCTGAATAACCTGCTAGACTGCAGCATTGAATATCACAAGTTCCCGCTTCACTCCTTGGGAGGGCCCCGGTTCCGGTAAGCTGTTCAGTGAACAGGACCATGGGAGGAGCTACAGGAGCGATTCTGCTAGAGGAGGGGCACTGACTTTAAATTACTACTTCGCACACAGCGCGACTACATCTAGTGCCTACCTGAACTGTTGCTTGACTGCTACCAGCTGCCCTTTGTTACAACCTGGGCTGTGTGTAAATCAGCTGAATAACCTGCTAGACTGCAGCATTGAATATCATAAGTTCCCGTTTCACTCCTCGGGAGGGCCCTGGTTCCGTAAGCTGTTCGGTGAATGGGACATTGGGGAGGAGCTACAGGGAGCGATTCTGCAGTAGGAGGGCACAGACTTTAAGTTCACTACTGCTTATAGTGCGGCGTGAAGTGTCGTGAAGTGCCACTCCTGAGCGAAAAATTTTCAGAACTAAAGTGTACTTTACATTTCATGCTAATCAGTGTTGCAATAAGCTAAGTTTCTTGTAAGTTGAGTTTGTGTTAATGTCTTACAGTGCTAGAATGTTTAGACTAAGCTTGATTTATGTGGTACTAGTTTGCACTTTAGTATCTCAAAGGCTTTGTGAGGTAGATGTTACTCTTCCTACTTTGTTTGATAGTCAATTCAACAGTCAGAATAACACAAATTATTTTAATGAAAGCTATGATAGTCATGGTGGTTTTAAAATGCGTAACATATGTTTTTTCTTAATCCTATCTCCCTTAACTTACAGAGGTTCTCAATTGATTACCATTTTTTAAAAATCAGGACTAGTTTATCTTATTCTGGGCCAAGAAATGAAAGGAAACTGGTTAACACAATTTATATGAGGTAGCTTTTGAGCACTATTGTTGCTCATAGCAGACTCAGTACATCTCCCATCCTGGCCCTCAAAGTTAGGGCCATGTGGAACTGAGTCCTGATATGACCAGCAATACTGCTTTTTCTAACCCTCCATCAACTTTTAAAGATTATTCATTTAAATATTAACAGTCTCACTTCAAAATGGGATCAATTCTTGGTTTGGTTGGAGCTGAATGATTCTGATGTGATTACGCTTTCTGAGACCTGGCTAAATAGTAACATTCAGGATTCTGAAATTTCTTGCCCAATTTTAATTTGTTCCAGGACAGGTAGGTAAATGGTGGGGAGAAGGTACTTATTTATACTCATTCCAAGCTTAGTACAATAAGAATTTGGATCACATAAATGATTCTGTTTGTGATTTCATTTCAGTTGACATTCTGTTTGGTCAGGAGAAAAAATAGTTATTAGTTCCCTTTATATTCCACCTGGGAAATGTAATGGTTTCGATTTAGTGGCGTGCTTTAAAACCGATCTCTTTTAATAAAGGGTGGATATTATTAGGCGACTTTAACAATAATTGGAATACCAATGAAACTGATGGCACTCATAATTTATTGATAGACTTAGGCCTTCATCAAATGATTCATAATATTACAAGACATAATTATAAAGCAAACACAGGCTCAGTTCTTGATTGGATTTTGGTGACCCAGCCTGATAGAATTATCAACACAATGATCCTGCCGGATAATATTAGTGACCATTGTCTGGTGGTGTGTAAATGGTCTGCTAAATATATAAAACAAATCCCAGGTATATTGAATTTAGGGAGTGTTTCTACCTTGACCTCTGAAGGAATTGCTACAGCCAGTAAAGCTATAGATTGGTCACAGCTTAAACTCAGTCAGGATATTGATGTCATGTTAGAATCTTTTATTTCGCTTTATACATCTTTGCTAGATAAACTGACATCTCTGAAAAAAAGCGAATCAGATCTAATAAGCATGAATGGATTACGAAAGAGTTGTTGGACATCATGAAATTAAGAGACCGTAGTTGGAAACATTATAAATCCTGTAAAGATGCTGCTTCTCTTCTGGCCTATAAAACTTTAAGAAATAGATGTAATTAAGAAATCAGAAAATCAAAAGTAAAATTTTCTTAAGTCAACAGGAAAAGTCATTTAGTAATTGCAGACATACCTGGAAAATACTAAATAATTTAATAAGACCGGTAAGAAAGATCATCTGATGTCTCTTCAAAATAATGATTCACTAATTTCTAGTCCTAAACTAGTGGGAATGTTTCAACAATTATTTTGGAGATCTTGAGAATTTAAGGGTCCCAAGTTCTAATGTGTAATTCGATGTAGCTAACAATTCCAAGGTCAATTCTGAATTTCCTTTTAAGTTTGAATTTAGTGATGTGACACCTTAGACCTTTAAGGATTATATAATTAATAACAATCCTAAACCATTCTTGCTAACTGATTCCTTAGATATTCAAATTTTGGGACTGGGTATTGATACATTTTCTTCTCCTTAGCCACTATTTTTAATTTTTCAATTGTTCACGGTGTATTCTCAACATTGTGGATACATGCAATTATTAGACCAATACATAAAGCTAGTAATTCTTCATCAGTTTCTAATTATCAACCAATTCCTCTCTTGCCACCTCTATCCAAAATTCTCGAGAAAATTATCTTGGATTAGACTTTAGAATTTCTTAATAAATATAATTTGTTAACTTCTCGTCAGCATGTCTTAAGAGTAGGGCATAACACAGAAACTGTCTTGGTGAGGTTCACCAGCAGCATCCAGATGGCTTCTAGATAAAGGGCACTCGTTGCGGTTCTTTTGTGGACCTCACCAATGCCTTTTATCTTGTGGAAAAGAGTGTGCTTCCATGTATCATGAATAAAATGCAATTTTCCAGTGAAGTGACTAAATGCTATTCTCATTACCTTGCTGAAAGGTCACATGTAACAACTATTGATGGTCACCAGTCTTCTTCTAAACCAATTAGATGTGGTGTTCCTGGGTTCTATCTTGGGCCCACTCATTTTTTCACCTTATGAATGATGTCCCATCTTCTTGTCCATCTAGCTCTATTACAATATACGCAGATGATGCAGTTATTTTTAGAGTAGTGTAAATCTAATGGAGGCCTTAGACAAGCTTCAGGTTAATTTTGATTCTTTTCAAAATTGGCTACTTTGCACTCTTTGTGCTCAACTCAGTAAAAACAAAACTATGCTTTTACTAGGCAAAAGATTAATTTGTCTGACCTTCCACTTGTCTGTGGTGGTAAAGGAAATATCATTGAATTGGTTGACAGAGTTAAATATTTTAGGCTCATATTTGATGCCAACCTTACATTTGAACATCATGTTACTTCTATTATAAGCAGCATTTGTCAATGCCGAATGTTTGCTTGCTGGCATAGCAGTGGTAGTGTAGAAGTTACAGAGCTGCGTAATAGGAATGGCAGTGAAGTATTGAACTGAAGCCAACCCCACCACTACCCTGCAGAGAGTGACAGGCATTGGGGTGTGCGTTTGGGTCATTTTAGGAATGTTTTCACCAAATTTTCAACATAGCCATTTAAGACCTCTGCTCATGAATAGTGTCACTGTGATTTTCTTAATTTGTCCCATACATTGATCTCCAAGACACCGACTGCGCCACTGTGCACTACATGGGCGGAAACACATTTTGGGTGAGATGTGAAAAATGAAAGCTGTACTGCTCATAAGAAGGTGTGGTAAAATGGCAATGTTGAAAATCTGGAGTGAAAATATTGAAAGTTCGTGACTTACGAAGCTATGGAACCATAGAACTACACTGAAACAGTCATTTTTGGAATTTTTTCACCAAATTTTCAACATAGCCACTTTAAGACCTCTGCTCATGAACAGTGTCACTGTGATTTTCTTAATTTGTCCCGTACATTGATTTCAAGACACCGACTGCGCCATTGTAGCTACATGGGCAGAAACACATTTTGAGTGAGATGTGAAAATGACAGCTGTACTACTCAAAAGAAGGTGTGGTAAAATGGCAATGTTGAAAATGTGGAGTGAAAATATTGAAAATTCGCGAACTTATGAGCCTGCGTGAACTGCACAATGCACGCTCGTAAAACAGTCATTTTTGGAATTTTGCACCAAATTTTCAACATGGAGTTTTGGGGCCTCTTCTCATGAATGATGTCACTGTCATGGAATTATTCAGGCCTGAAGGGTGATTTCCAGTCACTAGCGTGAAATCACCTTGAGGCCCGAATAACGCCATGACAGTGACATCATTCATGAGAAGGGGTCCCAAAACCCATGTTGAAAATTTGCTGCAAAAATCCCAAAAAATGCCTGAGATATGCATAAAGTTGTAACCCCCTATCTAGCCCATTATACAGCTTACCGCATTTCCTCAGTTCAGGTCGGCTTTGAAGAGTGCAGGCGTGTTCCCAGTCGCCAAAGATCATCGCGCCGAGCTCGAGGTAAGTATGGGGTGAGGCGGTTGGGAGGTGTGGGAGGCAGTGCGCAGTGGGTGGGTGTGGGTTGTGGGAGGGTGTGCTGGGAGACTAGTGGGACCGTTTTTTTTCCAGGTTGAAAAAACTTAGACGATGCTGGATGTTTGCCACACTGGGGTGGGCTCCCAGCGTGGCACAAGGACATTGGGGGCGTTAAGCTGATGGGGATTGGGCACCCCCGTCGGCCATGGCATTTGCTGCCACGCTGGAGTGGGCTCCCAGCGTGGCACTTTGTACTGGGGAGGGGAGTGAAGCCGACGGGGATTGGGCACCCCTGCCGGCTATTAGCCTGACATTTGGGAGGCTTTGGGGGATGCAGCACAAGCCGATGGGGATTGGGCACCCCGTCAGCTATACGTAAAAGGGGCAGGGGAGTTTCTGTGTGTAGAGCTGTGCATGAGCAGGCAATATCTTATCGCTGCTCACTCAAGCGAGTCTCTTTCAACTGTATGCCACTGCATTTTGGAGCTTGTCATAGACAGCTGCAGCATGCATTGGCTTACAGGGCCACGCCTGCCAACACATTGACTGAATTGGAGGAGGAGGTGACACACCTCCAGAATCTCGGATGATGGCACTATGTTTCTTGCACATGCGTGCAAGCAAACATAAAAAAGTACACCAAGCACTTGGAAGTCTCTATAGAGTTAAGCATTACTTAACACCAGAATCTAGGAGGCTCCTGGCTCATAGCTTTTTTTCAGTGTCTTAGATTATGGGTTGGTGGTCTATGCCCTTTAAATTCTAAGCTCTTCAGAAAACTGACAGTTATGTACAACTGTATACCAAGATTTATGCTTTCACCTCCAGCCAGAACTCAGCATTGTTTACTGTTAAAATCTTCTTTCTCTTATAAATAGAATTCAGTTTAAATGTGTTCCTTTTATTTAAAATTAAAGCTGGTTTGTTTCCTACTTCAGTAAGTTCACTTTTCTCTAAATATGTTAATTCCAACTGTACTAGAACCCAGTCAAGGTTTACATTTACTGTTCCATTCTTTAAGAGAACCTCTGGACAACATTCATTGTTCTATAGGGAACCAAGTTATTTTTACTTACTTCCTTGTGCTATTTCAAATTGTTCCTCCTTATTCTCTTTAAGTCAAGGTTGAAAACCTATTTACAGCTTACCCAGGAATGTATTTGTTAAATGTCTAATTGTTTATTGTTATACTATATTGTATATGTTATTGTATTTATTTTGTTTAGTGTAAAGCTTTTCATCTGTGAAAATGGGCAATTTGCTCATCAGACCTACAAGGGTAAAAAATAAAATGAAATGAAATCTCACCCATCTGCCTCCAGTCAGACCTGGAAAGTACAACTTAACTCTCACCATTAACTGATCAGGTGATGACTATTAGGAACACACAGTTTAATTCATTAGATGGAGGTGGAGGAAGGACTATGCTGGTCACCCACCTTGAGACCTAATTATTTTGGGTGGTGAATGATATGATGGCATGAGTGTCTAGAGGGTGTAGGAGTGGTACAGTCATAGTACTGCTACAGTACTGTTCTTTAAGACTCTATTCTCTACTTCACTATGCAAAGGTGGGTGGATTGAGAGCTATAATTGTGGAGGGACTGGGTGCTGTTTCAATGCTCTGGGGTGTAGAGGAGGTGGTAAACAGTATATGGTGTGTTGTTTAAGTTTTAGGCTCTTTAGCCTTTTTAACTAAAGCTTCACTTAGTGACACATTACCAGTGAAGTGTCACTTTTGCTATGCATTATGCTGCAGTAATCGACACTTTGCAGACAAGTAGCACTTTGTAAAGTGAGATGACATCTTTGCTCTGCTCCTTGTATAACCCTTCTGAGCAGAGTTTTGATATACAGAAGGTCAGAATAATATACCTATCCCTGCAATCACACCAGCACCTATCTTCAAACTCCTGAACTTATCTTTTCTCTTCCAGGCAGCTCCATACCACCTGGGGAAATGATGGAGTCCTCACTGTTCCAAAAGATAATGACCCTACTTCTACAAGCAACAACCAACTCATCTGTCCTACTCTCTACCACATACAAACATCATGAGAAAAAGTATTTTCCATGCTAAGCCTCTACTATTCTCCATTTTCTAAATGACCTAACACAAGCTTGTTCATCTGCATACATCCTTTGTCATCAGTCTTTCTGTCCCACAGCTGGGAGCTGTTCATCAGTGCAACTTTAATGAAGTCCAACAATGGTTCCAATCTAACCAGCTCTCCCCAAAACATTAAGAAAATGCATCTTTGGAAGCAGACTGAGGCTAGGAGGATTCACCTCTATATAAGATTCTGGATAACTCTCTGCTGGAGGTAGTCTTCTCCTTCAAGTACCTGGTTATCTAAATCTATACTCAACTAAATGCAGCAGACACACTGACACTATTATAGAACAATAGAAGTTGTTGGCAGATAAGGACCTCTTGTCCCACCTAGTCTGTCTCTTTTCCTACCTACAGTGCCATCACAGACCCTACTCATCTTTAATTTGCACCCCTTGCCTTACTTCTAATATCCCTTGTGTCTATCCCATGCTTTCTTGAATCCTGTAATCATTTTATCCCCACCACCTCTGCTGGGAGGCCATTCCAAGCATCCACCGCCATTTCAGTAAAAGTACTTCCTCACATTTCCTCACAGCCTCCCTCCTCCAGCTTCATAGTGTGACCCTTGTCCTCGATAATATTTTTCTCTGGAAAATGCTCCTTCCTGCAACTTGTTTATACCTGTGAAGTATTTGAATGTTTCTATCGTATCCCCCATTTCCATCCTTTCATATAGGGAGTACATATTTAATTCTTAAGCCTTTCTTCAAGGAGGCTTCTGATGCAGGCCCTGTACCATTTTGTTGCCACTCCTTTGTACCACCTCTACCCAGCCTATGTCCTTTTAGAGGTGGGGCCTCCAGAACTGGACTTAGTACTCGAGGTGGGGTCTCACTACTGATCTACACAGGGTATTATTACCTCCCTTTTTCTGCTGGTGATGTCCCTGCCTATGCATCCGAGCATCCCGCTAGCCTTTCCCACTGCCTTGTCACCCTGTTTCGCTACCTTCTGGTCATCAGAAATGAATACCCCAGGTCTCTTTCCTGTTTGTGACTGCTAGTACTTTCCTCCCATTTGATACATTGCCTCCAGGTTTCTGTGCCCAAAGTGCATGATTTTGTATTTTTTACGTTGAAGCCCAGATGCCAAACCCATGACCATTCTTCCATCTTTTTAGATTTTATCTAATTCTTTCCAGCCCCAGGTGTTTCTACTCTGTTTCAGATTTTGTGTCATCCACAAACAGGCATACCTTCCCTTCCAGTCAGGCAACTGCAATCTAGGGGTGCTAGCTGCTCACTCGAGCAGAATTGATAGACCATGAGGCCTGTTTCTGATGACAGATTTGTATGTTTGTATATTTCAGTCCTACTGCAATATCTCTTATAAAGACATTGAAGAGGACTGGGCTAGTACTGACCCATGTGGCACCCCACTGGTCACTTTGCCCTCTCCAGAGTAGATGCCATTTACCAACACCCTATGACTCCTATTGTCCAGCCAGCTTTCCACCCATCTTACTACTTTAGGACCCACTCAGGCTTCTCAGCTTGCTCTCCACTTTTCTATGTGGAATGGTGTTGAAGGCCTACTGAAGTCTAGGAGGCTACTTCAACCGCTGTTCCTGATAAACTTCCTTAGTTACCAAGTCAAAGAACTCAAAAGGGTTTGTTAGACAAGACCACCCTAATGTGAACCCATGTTGCCTCGGATCCTGAAGATGATTAGAAACGAGGTATTCCTAATCCTTTCCTTCAGTAGTGATTCCATTTCTTTTGCCCATTACTGAAGTCAGGCTGACAGGCCTGTAATTTCCAGCCTCCTCTCTGTTGTTATTTTTGTGAAGTAGGTCAACATCAGCCCTCTTCCAGTATCCCTGGACCTCTCCAGTTTCTAGTGACAGGTTAAACAGGGATGTTAGAGCTGCAGCCAACTCCTCCTTGAGCTCCCTCAGTAACCTGGGGTGCACCTTGTCTGGTGCCATTGCCTTGTCTATTTTTAATCATGACAATTATCTTAAGACTCAGTCCACTGTGAAAGGGCTAGTGTCCACCTCCTTTACCTTAATGCTCTTGTCTTTATCATTGACCCGCTACCTACTCCCTCCTCTGTAAATACCGAACAGAAGTATTTGCTCAGTTTGTCCACTTTTTGGTTATTCTTTTCCACACACACCTCCTCCCCTTCCAGCCTTACTATCCCTCCCTTGGTATTTCCCTTTTGTTTATGCATCTAAAAATGTTGTGTGCCCATTTTTACTGATTTGGCAATACTCTCCTCTGTTTGCACCTTTGCGCTCCTAACCACCTCCTTCCTCACTTTGTTTCTCCTGATAGTCTCCCATCTGTCTCTTTCTGTGTTTTGGGAAACCACATCAGTAGAAGATTTTAAGTGGGGCCTGGTGGTGCATCTTTTAGGAAAGCATTTCCACATTATTTAAAGTTAAATTAGTAACCTGCTGCAATATCTTACTTAAATTGTTTTTAACTGTTTTATCTTACTATTGTTTTTATGTATTTATTGTTTTATATGCATCCTACCCACTTGTACAGTGCTCATCAAATGATTATTTACTTACTTACTTACTTGTTTGCTAACTTGCCTTACAGAGAGATTTGTAGCTTTTCCAATGCCTTCTTTTATTTTTGCCCACTGGTCCTCACTGCTCCCCCTAGTTTCCTTATCCCTGACAGGACATCCCTGTGGCATTCTCCCATTTTCTTAAAATCTGCGTTCTGAAGTCCATTACCCTTATCCTCGTGCAGTTTGATTCTAACTTGTTCTTATATTAAAACCACACCATACGACAGTCACTGGTCCCCAAGTGATCACCCACTGTGACATTAGCAATATTGTCCCTATTTGTCAGAACCAAGTCCAGCAATATCCGTCATGAGTGAGTTCCATTACAAGTTGCCTGAGGACGCCCCTGCAGCAAGTCCAGGATGTTCCTACTCCTGGCTGTTGCTGCACCTGGAGGCTCAATCCATGTCTGGTAGATTGAAGTCCCTACTAGTATCACCTCTCCGTATGAGCTATCCTATGGATTGTTGGAGTGTGAGGCAGCTAATACAATATAGAGGGAGCCAAACAAAGAACAGTAATCACAGTGCAGCAGAGGATTTCTGCTTCACCTTCACCACTCAGACCTGGGACACCCTCACAAGGAAACGGCAACGTTTTCATGCACACACTCAGCACTTTCTCAAGGCTGGTGATGTCACCACGTTCTCATTATTCAGAATTTTCATTTCTTTCCCATGCTGTCAGGCACATTTATCACTCTGCTGCCCCATAGTGATGTTCTGGTTCTTCCTTCTCCCCAACTATTTCTCATCCCTCTCTCCTCTAATCCTACTCCTTCAGGAACTATGTCTCACACTATCCTCTTCCTTTCTTCAGTTCTTCTGGTAGATATGCTTTTCTTCTACAGACTTCCTACTCTTTCTTCTACAAACATCCCAAGTTTTCCACTCTAATGTTATTCACTGTCCTTTCTTTCTCTCTCAAACAACTGCTCCAGTCTCACACAGTCCAGTCTTGCTTCTGCTCCTAAATCCCGTCAAAGTGTAGGTTGTGGCTTTTTAAACCAGTTCTGTTTCTGGTGGCCACCAGTGGCTGACTTTTTGATACATTCTGCTTGGACTATTACGAGCACTTTGAACCTTATGAAACTACATAGTGTGCATACAGTACTACACACTGTAGCATGCACAATTGTACCTTCTGTAGTGTTTTGTGGATATTATTGCTGAGTGTTAATATTGGCTGCATGTTAACTGATGTAATTGTTCATCACAGCATCTCATAATGCACAATGGCACCTTATACAATGTTTTCTGTTATTACAGATAATTGTTATTTTTTTTACTGTCCCTGTTCCTTCACCTCTGCCATGGAGCTGGGAATGAGTCTTGACTCGGTGTACTTGTCCCAGTCATCACATTTTTAGTAAACATATAAACCATTCTCTTTATACCCTTGACCTGAAACCTCCTGTAAAAACTTTGAAAAATATACTTAGACACAGTTATGTTTACATTTGATATAGTGTATTTTCTGTAGTTTTACTCCACCTATTCTTTATTACTAAGAACTTTAATAGACAAATGTCCTTTTGTCTCTGAGAGTTCATTTATTCTAGTTGCTTATTCACCGATTGATGTCATAATTCCTGTTTGTGACATCAGAACTGGTATGGAGGAAATTATTTTGATCAAGGAAGTTAACCTCAGTGAAGGGTAAGCAGCTGGAGAAAATAAACTCTTAAGGACAAAGATCCTGCTTTCATTCAAGTTTCCACATTAACAATGAACAAGGAGAAGAAATCTTTGGAAAGGTATAACATACTATATATATAGAGCTATGACTGACTGTTATGTTTCTGAAAATTCTTCCAAAGTGTCAGCTGCTTGTAGTAGCAAAATATAGTTCCTTCTTACTCTCTACTAGAGACTGTGGGACTACATTGCTTTCAGCTCACAGCAGTATAGTGCCCTGCCAATGCCAATGAGATACACAATAAATGTCAGATACGTGAAGAGTTGGATACCCTGTTGAGGTAACATAATTCAAACTACTTGTACATGATAGTGGAGTGTCTCAAAAGATTTTATCATACCAGTGTTACAAGTCATTTCGCAGACTATCATTGCCTGCACAGTGTGAGGACTGGGACTCTGTCATAGCACATTTCATCTAGTTCTGCCAGAAACAACTGTAAAATTAATTAAAAAGCACAGCAAGGAAATAGATCCCATATGTAATTCATCTTCTTTGAACCCTGTTACTGATATCAAGAAGAAAAAATTATAAAACAATCAGTTTTGTGGAACTTATTATGCAAGATGAGGCAAATTGGTTCTAGGTAAGTAATTATCAGAAATGTAGAAATAGCATCTAAATTACTGATTATGGGAGCAATGCAAAGAGGACTGAGAAACATAAGCAGATATAAAGAATTAACAATCTTAATAATCTGTCACCTGCCAAAACATTTATTTATTTTTATTTATTAGAAAAGTCAGATTTATAACCTTTGAGTCATGGACTCATTTACAAAGCACCTTGTCATGGGGGAGTAGACAGAGTTACATAGTGTGGTTATAACAGTGAGAACAGTACAGGTACAGAACATTAAGCATAGAGTACACATAGGTTACATAATAATGTTACTTATATTAGGTTACAGTCATATATAAGGTACCCAAGGGCTACACTGGGGTACAGCCCTGGACATACCTAGATAATACTTGGAGAGGGTGGAGGTAGGGATGGGTAATGGGTGGGAGGAAGGGGAGAGGATAGGCTGTCCAGAGGACATCATCAAGTCAGGGATGCCTGACAGGAGGATCATAGTATAGTATAGCACATGTGTGTATGTTCAATTATGATTTCTCTTATTGTTCAAAGAAACACACACACAAAAATAGCTTCTAGGAAGCTGTGCAGATACAGTATATATACTTTAAATGTTGTTCTGCATCATGTAGTAGCACTTAATTACCAGAGGCTCATTGTTACCTGATTGTAACTACTGTACACATTTACTTTGAGGTGTAACATGATTATAAGTAACATAGTAACATAAGATTGTAAGGGACTCTAGTTCTATTAAGTTCTCCCTCTGCTTTTAAACAGATGTGGAATCATGTGCTAATTTGAATGGGTTCCCCAACCACTCTTCTTCCCAGTGTATCCTGTGATTCCCTTGGTAAGCAGAACCTTGTTTGGGCCTAACCAGTAAGCCTGCACTGTCTTCATGTACACTGATTCCACAGGTAGGCAGCTTCATAGGTTCACCACTCTCTGGGAGAAATTGTGCTACCTACCATAACCCTACACCTACCACTTTTGAGCATCAGGCTGTGTGTCTGTTTCATGCTAGACAACACAAGATTAAATATATGTTTGTTATATCTTATTGACACACTTGAGTTTGCAAAACTAAATTTGTGTTTATTCTCAGCCCTTTTTTCTTCAACAAGAACAGGTTGAGTCACTAGTTTCTCTGTGTAGCTTTTGCTTTCCATACTGTTGACCATTTTGGTGGCCTGAATTGCACCCCTCTCTACTACTTCAAAGTCTTTTCATATTGAGAAGTCAAGGAGTGCATACAGTAGTCCAGATGGAGCCTGATCAGGGTCTTTATTGAAGGTGGATAACTTACCTGCCCTGCTGGTTATATGAACATACGGACATATGAAAACAGACAGCAGGAGAAGCCCTACTGATGGATATAGTCTGAATGAATTGTGGATCCTCTTTCAATGCTCCTTCCAATGCACCCCAGCATTCTACAGAGTTACAGTACATGACAATGGCAGCACACTGCATTTCATGCTTCAGCCCTGCCACTTATCACCCTAGGAAGTGCTGTGTAACATGTGGCTCCACTGGTTGAATTCTGTTGGAATTGCAAATCTGCTTCTGAAAACTTGGCTGGATTTCTTAGTAAATTCACTGAACAGCTAACTGCCATAAGCTAGTGCAGTCATTCATTTATCAAGATGGAAGCTGACTGAAGTATAAGAAGGGTCTGCTGTGCTGGTCACCCAGTGTGTGACCTATTTGCACTTTATTATCTAGCTTGTATACTTTACAATACAAGAGTAGAATTATGTAGGAAAGTGTTATTAGTGCCAAAGGGTAGAGATATACAGTGCTTATTGTTTTTTTGCTAGGTGAAGGGGCTTGGGAGGAAAGGTAGATTTGAATTGCTATTAGGGTGGGGGTTTGAAGGTTATGAATGAGTGACCAAACCAGACTGTGTCTTTAACTTATGGACAAAGTCAGCTATGCTTAACTTTGCAGGCTAGGGGAGAAGGGTAATTGAGTTTTACGAGAATGGGAGAGAAGGGTATTATTTACAATAGTTGGGTAAGGGAAGTAGGGTAAAATGTGTTACATGGGTGAAAAATGTGTTTTGTTGTAATTAAGAAAATAAACTTACTTAGTGGCACTTTGCTGGCAAAGCGTATATTTTATTTGATGAAATGCTATACAGAGTGGAACTTCACCAGTGAAGGGACCATTTGTAAAATCCTCATTTGGTGAATGAAGAACTACTTTAAACATTATTTCACAAAGCAAAGTTCACATATGTAATCTGGTGAACAATGTAACATTTGCAACCCTCTCCAAAAGAAAGATAAAGAGAAAATAAAGGTTAAACCAAGGATGGTGGAAAGGGTGATTTAAGGAAAAAGGGTGAAAATTACTAGGAGAGTGCATTTATTGGAGATGAGGAAAGAGAGGAGGTATCAAAACCTTCAACTTCTTGAATGGATTTACTGTGATGGTATAGACACTAGTGAAGCATTCAGACTTAAGGGTTAGACAAACACGTAAGGGCACACTGTGGACTGAAAGGAAGAAAGTTTAGAAAAGACATATGGAAAATGTTCTCATCTGAGAGGATTGTGAATCAGTTGAACAGATTGCCCAAGGAGGTGAATAATGCTAAATTAATCCCAGACTTCAAAATCAAGTGGTGTGATGGTATTGACACAATGGGATAATTAGGAACTCACTTGATTACATGAATAGATAGCATGCAGAAATGTACGGTAATTCTTGGTAGAAATCAAGGACTGATCATATACTGTAGGTGAAAATCTGAATCAGTCATAAATATCTCCATAGGTATTTATATACCTATGGTAGCCTATTCTTTTTTTTAAATTTAATACATTTCATTGCATTTTAGATTTACTATTACATTTACATTCTGTAAACAATTCAAACTTGTACAGACAACTCAATAATCAACAGTAATACATAGAAAGTCATTATGGTCCGTAAGCTCCTGTGATACTCAAGGGTGTAGATTACTACAGAAAAATACCTTTATGTTATTTCACCCAACATCAATACCTAAAATTAAATATCAGGAACAATGTTGAGAATATTTAAGAAAACTTATTTAAGAAAACTAAGTAAGTACAAAGAAGAGTATAGATGATATAGATGATATAGAGTATAGATGATAGTATTTAACACCCTCACCCCCACCCTCCTCCCATTTCACACTAAGGTGAAAAGAGAAAAGAGGCCACAACATACATTCTATTAAACTGGGAGTAGTACCTGTTAAAGGGAAAAGGGATAAAATTAATCATTACACAGCAGAGCTATGTCAGATCCAAGTAAGATCCAGAATAACACTAAATGGTTAGTAAGGTGTGTAAAGGGTCCATATCTTCTGGTATTTATTGTTATGCTTAAAGATACTTGCAAGGAGATATTCAGCTTGTAGAGTAAAAATAATTTCTTTATGCCACTCTGTGTACATAGGAGTTTGTTGATCTAACCAATGACGTAGTATAATTTTCTTAGTGCAAAGGGATATCAAGGCCATATGCTTCCTTTGAATTCCTATTAGATTTTCTCCCAAGTCCCCAAGATACAAATATCTGGTTGAAAGGCATTCTGTAAACCTAGAAGGGGTCAAGTTTTGATCGGATATCTTCCCAAAGGGAGTTACCTTATCACATTCCCAAAGAATATGAAGAAGTGTACCTCTCTGGGACCCACACACCTAGTACATATGTCTGATGGAAGGTTCCCATTTATTGAGCTTTATAGGGTGCAATATAAGTCATGCAATACATGAAATTGAAGTATAGCGGTCCTACCTGACATCTTTATACAGCATTTTCCAAATTTGTGACCATTGGCGGGGGCCGTGGAAGTTGGGGAAAGAGTCCTATCCCATACATGACAAGGGGAGCCTTCTAACTGTCTGAGTCACCTGAAGCTCCTTATAGTAAAAAGCAACATGATGGGAAGAAGACCTCTTGAAAGTGAGCCAAGGACAGGGCCAATCATATATCAGTCCCAGAGGCCGCTACCAAGGTGCTGTATTAATGCATGAGAGATTTGGAGATATTTAAAACAGAAAGAAATTGGCAGATTGTATTTTGTACTTATATCTGAAAAGGCAAGCAGTTTATGATTTTCTGTTAGTTCTATTACTGTTTCTCCAAGCACACCTGGCCAGAAAGACAATGTAATAACTTTACCCTAATTTTAAAATTGGGGTTCCTCAAGATAGGTTGGGAAGAGTCCTTCTCTAGCAGTACCCAAAAGTTTTATTCATCTGCATGTGAATCCGAAGAGAGGCCATAATGGGTGAGGATTTCTACTGCTTAGGAACTTTATTAAAGGATAGATAAGAAAGGCTCTTAATATCTACTCCCGTTAGATTACAAAATGATTTTTCTATTTGTAACCACAATGGGGGTCTTCCACGGGCTTCAGCCATTGTGAAATTACTGAGCAATTAATCAAGAAAAAGTAAAGGTAGATGTTGAGAACTTGTAACCCTCCCTGTTCTTTAGGCCTCTGTAGTTTAGTAATTGCCCTTTGAGAAGGCTTATTTTTCCAGATAAATTTAGAAATAATACTATACACCTGGTTAAACCAGGATTTGGGAAGGAATTGATTAAGCATTTGAAGGGGTATAACAAACGGGCAGGACATTCATTTTAACTGTGTTGATACGTCCCTCAAAGGGAAAGAGAGTAGCATCCAGTGATTTAAATCTGTCCTAATATGTAAGTAACTGATCCAAATTGTATTGTTTCATTTTGGACCTAGATTGAGATAAATATATGCCCAAATATGTTATTTTATCCTCACCAAGGAGAGCCCAAGATGTTGAATATCCACTCTTAAAGTTTGATTATTTAAGGGCATTACTTCTGTTTTGGCTAGGTTCAATTTATAATTGCATAGACACCCAAATTCTTGAATAATGCTTCGGTAGCAGGTATAGATTTAGATGGGTGGGTTATGTGAAGTATAATATAATCAGCATACACTGATAATTTATATTGGAAATGATTGATCGGGATTCCATATATCATTATGGAGGTGTTCATTTTCCTGATAAGTGGTTCTAAAAATAAGTTAAACAAATAAGGAGAGAAGGGACAACCTTGTTGCATGCCCTGTTAGGGGAAAAGATGGGAAAGGACTCCATTACATAATACTCGAGCTGAGGGATGTAAATAAAGAATCTTTATCCACTGTAAAATTGTGTAGGAATACGATATCTTGGGAGTAAATTAAACAGATAGTCCCATGATACCCGATCGAAGCCTTTTCTGCATTCAGGGACACCAGAGCTGCGAGAGTATGGGAATCACCTGGATGCAGAAATGAGGTGGAAGAATTTACGAGATGGTCAACTGATAAGTGTCCAGCCATGAAACCGACTTGTTCAGGGCTTAATAAAGTACGCCAAACCTTGGCCATTCTATTAGCAAGAATTTTTGCTAGAATTTTAAGGTCCACATTTATAAGTGAAATTGATGGTAATTCAGCAGCAATGCAGGGTCTTTGCTCAGTTAAGGAAGCACTACAATAGTAGCCGCAGTAAGGCTAAGATCAGAAAGGCCATGTCTGTGGATGTAATTATAGGTATCAAGCAGAGCTGTACCCAACTGAGTTTTAAAAGCTTTGTAAAAGTTGGATGTGTAACTGTCGGGGCCCAGCACTTTGTCTAAAGGGGTGCATCAATAGCCTCATGTACCTCCTGCAATTTCATGGGAGATTGTAGAAGGGCAGTTTAGTGTTGGGACAGGTATGGGAGATCTATGTCCTGTGAAATGATCTAATGTGGTACTATTGAAGGGTAGAGGAACGGAGTAAAGAGATTGGTAGTAAGATTTAAAGCAGGAGACAATATCTCTGGGAGGTGTGGAGGCTGCCTGCCATATCTCGAATAGTTGACACAATCCTATCTGTTACTTGTGCCCTGAGCCTTAGAGCTAATAGTTTCCGCCTTGTCCCTTGATCTAAGTAGGTAACTTTTGATTTAAAATGGAGATGTTCAACATTATCACTAAGAAGAATGTTATGTCGGAACCAAGGCTTTCTAATTTTTCGAATTCAGTAGTGTGGGATTGGGAAGATAGGGATTGTTCTAAGGCTTTAATTTGCTGTAGTAACATAGAGGATTCTGAGGAGAGTTTCTTTTCCCAATGGAAGCCAAACAAATAATTTCTTCTCTTAATGAACACTTCAAGGCTCCCCATAATACATCAAGTTTCTGCATAGAGGAGCATTATATTCATAAAAATTTTCTATAGAATTTTAAAGGTGATCTACCAGATTCTGGGATTTCATTAGTTGAGGGTTGAACCTCTAAATTTTGTCTTGCTCAACTGAGGCAGGCAGGGACCACTGTAGAAAGGTTGGATGGTGATCGAAATCACTTTAGAAAGATAGGCACAGCTTTGCACCCTCACTAGTTGCTCAATCCCCAACAAAAAGTAGTCAATCCTTGAGAATGTATTATGGGGCAGGGAATGAAATGAGTAATCTCTTATTGAAGGGGAAAAGGGTCCTCCAGGGGTCAACAAGGCCCATAGTATTCATAAAGTCCTTTAGGGCTAATTGTGCAGGAGTAGGGGAGAATGTCTGGATTTGGACCTATCCAGTGTATTATAAAAACTAGATTCCAATCTCCACTGAGTAATATAGGAGAGTGGACCAGGAGGCCAAACTAGTCATACGCTTGATAAAGAATTGTGGGTTGTCCCAGACTGGTCCATAAACCGATCTCATTATCAGTTCTATATGGCCTAAAATGGCTCTCAACAGTATATATCTACCCTGGGGATCGTATATCGATTGGAGCAACCTGAAAGGTATGTGACGTGCAACCAGCACTGCAACTCCACATTTATGGGTATCCAAACCAACTCCCAGTACATGCTCCACCCATGTTCTTCTTAAACTAAGAATTTGTGAAGTGAGTAAATGAGTTTCCTGTAGAAAGGCCACATCAATATTAAGTTTATGGAGATGTAACAAAATCTTGGCTCTTTAGTGGGAGATTGAGCGATTTTAATATTCCAAGAACAAAATCTTAGTGTTGCTGTCATAACCAAATAAAATATCAGAATAGCTCTGCATAACTAAAACAATCCAAGAAAAATCACTTACCCTGTTGGTTATTGTGTGAGTACTAAGTGGCAACAAACCTAAAACCCTCCCCCAACACTTTGCAATTAACACTATGTTCAAAACAGCCTATCCCCTTAACCCAATACCCCACCCGAACATATATTGTAAATGTAGAAAACTGAAGCAAAAGAAAGCCCCCCCACAGCGGTAAACGTATTAAATTAACCCAACCCCCACCCACCATCCCCCTATCACCCAATATTCCCATTCCACAGCAAGGCAATCAGTATACCTGAAAGGTGGGGTAATTCTGAGACTATAACCCTTGACAGCCTCTGAACAATAAACAATGAAACAAATAACTTCCAGAACATGACCCCAGATACTGCTGTGGACACCCATCCTACCCTATGCCAGTACGTGGTGCACTGAATGGACTGCAGGATAGACCAGGAACCCTTACCTCCCGCCCCAACTCCCAACTCAATATCGAGTCACAATAAAATAGTTACAACATTCTGTTTACAGACCCACAATAGTAAAGAGAAATAAGAAATAACATGGTCTGCAATATTACAGTCAATAATCACAACTGACCTGGGAAAGAATATAAACAAGTATAGTCAATCACTGCAGTTCAACGATTGTAAGGCATTTTGCCAACTGTGTCCTTAATATATGCACTTAATATAATAAAATAAAATAGCTTATGATATTCAGCCATGTTAAAATATGTGGATGTTAATATTAAAGGCTACCACTACATCAGGCTTATAAATCAGAATTTTGCTGCCCTCTTGTGGCCTCTCCAAATAATAACATCGAGAGAAAAAGAAAAGGGGCTTAATGTAGACTTGCTTTGACAGTAATAATAAATGGGAGAACACTGACCACGAGGGAAGACGGAAAAATATCAAATCAAGTAAGACTGTCAAAGTATCGGTTTCCGCCTAGCAGCATGTGAGGTAATCGTCCTTCCTTATAGTAGGGTTGTGAAAATAAAAACAAACATCCGATCATGTCAATACTGAATTAGTCCATTGCAAGTAGAGGAGTACTGTTTCCATCTTCTTCAATGCGGTAGATTCTACCACCCTCCAGCAGTCAGAAAATGGAACTTTTCAGGGCTAATTCAAACTAACTAATGCCCTCTTGCAAACAAACCTCTGAAGAGGAGAGAATGAATCTTGGACTATTCCTCCATTGAACGTCAGCGAGTGGGAAACAAGATGGGTACAGCGTGTATAGACCTGGGGCAGCTAGTTGCATGATATCATAGGAATGCCAAGTGTCCGCATGAAGAACAACCAGTCAGGATGGCTATTGGACTTGTACTTAATCCCTGCGGCTATTAGCTTTGATAACAAGGAATGGTACTCTGATCAACGCTGCCTCACTGTAGCTGGTAGATCTTGTGCCAGTCACAGCTACTGGCCCTCCCAAAGGACTTGCTGCAAACTTTAGGCTTGATCGAGGATGTGAGCTTTATCAAGGCAATTCATGAGTTTTATGATAACTGGTCTCGGGGTTTTCTGATTGCAGGTTTAGGACATAGCGATCGGTGGGCCTTGTCTATTATATAGGTAGAATTATTTGGAGAGGGTCCAGCTTTTCATGAGCATCTTCTGAAGAATAAAATGGGAGACGGTCCTTCAGCTTCTTCTGGAAAGCCAAAGATAACAATATTGTTCCTCCTACTTCAGCCTTCCAAGTCTTTCCAATTTTGTTTCCATTTTGTGCAATCGTTGCCTTAGGTTCATGACTTCAGGCTCTATTTTACCCTCCAGGTCTCAAAAGATGTAATGCGGCAGTAACATCAGAAACGGCCCGAGTGGTATCGGAGAGCCCCTCTGAGCAACTGAATTTCTGCAGTAATGTCTTACAAAGCAAGTTTAAATGGTTGGAGTTCTTCTAGGAATTTTTGTTCTGATAGTGGAGTTAGCATTGTTTGGGGTGCTGTGGATGCAAAAGCTTTGACAGAGTCCCTGGCCTGGCCTTTGGGTCATTTGGGTCCCTTCTCTGAGGTTTGTAGGGGCGTATGTTTGGGAGAGCCTGGAGCATTTCGCCTCCATGGCGATATATTCAGGCCTTGATTTAAGAGTGAAGTTTATATGATCTACACTCATTAAATAGCTCCCTGAATTGTTGTGGACACGCCGGAAGTCTGTTAGAGCTGTAATCCTCGTAGAGGAAGCTGAAAACCATCTAAACAGTTGTATTTTAACTGTAGATTGAGGGTTCAAATGGGTGCTGGACCGCAGAGCTGCTAGTTTCACAGAAGCATCACATGATCTATGATAGCCTATTCTATGTCTGAGGGGTCCATTTTATCACCTTGATGCTTATAGATGAAAACCGTATAAAATGCAAGGTCAAACTGCAGAGCTGCATAAATGCCAAAAGATTTTATTCCTTCATGAGTGCAGCAGAAACCCCAGTGCTTTCACTATTTTTGTAGTCAATCTTTTATTGTATATTTTATTTTATTTTATTTTATTTTATTTTATTTATTTTATTTTATTTTATTGTGGTCTAGGATTACAATTACCTTTGAACCAGTGGTTATTTTACAAGGGTTCCACATCAGATACAGGGTATGTAACAATATGAGAAGAATGAAGCAAATATGGAAAATGCAGACTACATATTGGATTGAGTACAGCCAGGACAAATTAAGCTACAAACAGCGAAACATAATAGTCAAGGGCAAAGGGAGAGGATGGGTGATGAGAGGCAGTCTAAGGATAAGATTTTGTCATTAAGTGCAGGATGTCACAAGAAGTACTAGCGGGACAGTGAGCAAAGGAGTGGGAGGGGAGAGGAAAGAGGGGATGGGGAGAAAAGGTAGGAATCAGGTGGAAGTAGAATGGGAATAGTGTGAGGGTGGTGTAGAGTATGGAGTATGTGAGGGAAGGAGACAATAAGACAGGCACGGGGAGGAGGAACCATGAAGGTGGGAGGGTGCACTTGAGGAGAAAGGGTGTGTGTGGAGAGGAGGTTTAGCACAGAGAACAGTGAGGGGTGTTTAGAAAGCATTCAGACTTAACCCTTAGGCTGCTGAAAGAATTATAATGCATAATAGGTGGTGTGACTAGGAGGAGGGGAAAAAGAGAGAGGAGGGTGCACAGGAATGGTAGAGGTTTGGGAGAGGGGGAGGAGATGGCAGGAAATAGAGGAAAAGGGTTGGAGATGAGAAAGAAGGGCAAAGAAGAAAGGGAGAGCAGAGGCATCCTAGTTGGTACTGTCACAACTTCAGAGATTACAGAGGTGCTGGTGCGGTTTTGCTTTGTAATGGCCTAGCTTTTCTCAGCAGAGGCACTGGAGGAGCCAATTAACTAGGGAAGGGGCCCTGACCAAAAAGGAGCACCGGCTTAAGAGGTGCAGCAAAAGGAATCAGCAACAGGGATTTGTTGATACTGCAAGTGCAATGAGTGAAGGGGGTAGGTAACAAAAGCAGTGTCTTGCTGGAGGGTAAGGCCAAGGCAGATTTTCTTTGCCAGGAGGCAGGTCTGGCAGGCTATCCTTCAAAGGTGGAGCCAGGCAGATTGTCTGTAGAGCTCACAGGTATGTGTTCTTTACCAGCCCCTGTCACAAGATGACAGCACTTATTCAGCATGGTTTTGATTCTTTTAGTATGGTGTTGGTGACAGATCCATGAAGATTAGTCCATAATCTATAATAGAAAGGACCAAGCTGGTTACAGCTAACTGTAGGGCCACAGTGGTAAGACAGTGGTGATGGTGGTAGAGGATACCTATCCTAGAGTTTATGGCTCTGGAGATGAGTCTAACATGAGCATTATAGGAAAGTGAACTGTCCAACATAATCCAAGGTATGCTTGGACTTGATCAGTTGGGAGGTGCTGCTTATTCAGGATAGTTAAGCAAACTGTTTTGTGTTTGCTATGAGTATTGATGAACTGCATGGCCTTGCTTTTTGTAGTTCATCAGCAGTTTGTGCTGTTCAAACCACATTTCAACAAGGTTAAAGTTTGACTGCAGGTCAAAGGATAGGGGACAGTGTCAGTGTGAGTGCAAAAGAGGATGGCATCATCCGTGAATAGGATCATGTTGTTACAGGCTGCAGGGAGATTTTTGATAAAGAGGCTAAAGAGTAGCAGGCTGAGGATGGACCATTGAGGTACCTCAGAGCTCACAGGAGGCAATCAGAGATAGAATCTCAATCTTAACTCGTTGGTGTCTTCCCAACAGGTAGCTTTCAAACCAATTGGTAACCTCATTAGATAGGCCAATGGCAGGTAGGAAGCTGAGAAGGAGACGTTGATTGACAGTGTCAAACGCCTTGGTCAGATCCACGTACACAACACTTAGTAAGTGCCCAGAGTCCATGGCCTTGTGAATGTGGTTTGCAAATTCAAGCAGGGCAGTGGTCATACTATGTGCTTTTCTAAAGCCATGTTGCTGTTGACACTGGATGTGGTATTTGTCAAGGTATTCTGACAGTTGGTCACAACTATGTGTTCTAGGGCATTAGAAAGTGGGGAAGGATTGAGATGGGGCAGTAATTGGTGTGTTGAGACCTGTCACCACTTTTGTGCACAGGTGTTATGACTGCAGATTTCTAAAGCTGGGAGAATTGTCTGAGGGAGGGCAAGAGGTTTAGGATCTTGGTGGGGGAGTAGGATGGCCTCAATGCGAGGGAGAGAACATTTAGATCCAGGGTGTAGCTGCTAAATTGGGATTTTCCAAGCACCTTTAGTAGGTATTTTCTTGCTTCAGCAAGGGATAATCTCCTGAAGTGTGGGGGCGTGTTAGGGAGGAGAAGATTTAGCATTGTTGCCAGGCAAGGAGGAGTCATTCAGAAAGTCGGGTGGAAGTACCCGCTGAGATCCATAAAACGACATTAAAGGTGTTAGCATTTTCATTACAGTAGAGGATAAATTCATACAAACTTGGTATATACAAATAACACATCTCAGGTGTAATTTAATACAACTTTATAAAGAACAATAAAATCACTAATTCAAACTATAACATGGTGTGTATCATGGTTTATTGTCATTAATTATGTATAGTGTAATGAGATACTTATTTATAACAGAGAAGGTTATTATATTGTGTAATACAAACAGCACCCTTCTATGGTTGAGGTATTATAATACTGCCTCACTTGAAGTAATCGCATTATAGGAAGCTTTTAATGCATAGCTTCTAGAATGCCTGGGATCACAGCAGAACCATGACATAGTGAAGGTCTGCCCTACTTTTGGAAATTTGGTAGAGAATCAACTGCATAACTGGACATTCCTTTGAAAATGGACAACTGACCAACAGCCAGAAGCTGATGGATTCATTGGGCTTTGCACGGGTTGTTACCTCTGCAACTCATGAGACTCATGAGGAGGGACACTCATTGGACTTGACATTCCATCTGTGGATGGAAATCTCCAATGTGGAGGTGGAGCCTATCTGATGGTCTGACCATCACGATCTCAGGTTCAGTTTCTCAGCCCCCTAAAGAGCCCTGCCCCTAAGGAGATAATAGAGTTCTGTCCTTTGGGAGGAGCTGGACTTCTCGAGATTGCCAGTGGTTAACATTGATCCAGGACCCTAGAACTGGCCTACAATAGGACAGTTGTTGGGAGCTTTGGATGTCATTGTTCCAACTCATGTTCTCCCTGTACTCTTCACCTGGGAGCTACATGGGTTACTAGGGAGATCCGTGGGTGGAAGAGACAGGGTCGAAGATTGAGAGACGCTGGTGGAAAACTCGCCTGAAGTAGACAAGCTTAGATTGCTGGATCATTATAAGATCTACCAATCAGCAATTTACCATAAGAAGGCAGAGTTCCTGTCCAGGAAATTGCTAGGCGAGAATAGACTGGCCCAGCTCTTCTTGACTGTGGACAGACTGTGCAATCCAGCCTGTCTTCATGCCAGTCAAGCACTATCACAGTTACAGTGTGAGGAGTTTGCGCTGTTCTTTGCTGATAAGGTGTCCACCGTCATGAATGAGATCAGCCAGTGCCTTCCCATTGGGTCTTGCATGGATCAACCGAGTGATACTAATGACCAGTTGACTTGGTTCACCTTAGCTGACTGGCAGTCATGGATATAGTGAGGATTATCAGACTTTGCGACCTACCTACTATAGTCTGGATCTGGGCCCTCTGGCCTACTAGTGGGGTGTGTAGAGGTCATTGGCCCGATCCTGACTGGGATAGTGGTGGCTTCATTGGAGAGAGGATCTTTCCAGATCCCATAAAGGAGGCAGTAGTTCGTCCCCTCTGAAAAATCCCTCCCTTGACCCTGACTGCCCAGCAAACTACAGACCAGTCTCAAACTTTCCTTTTAGGAAGGTAATCAAGAAGGTGGTCGCTTTGCAACTGGAGGATCACTTAATCAGCCACAGTGTCTATGACCCTGTCCAGTCTGGCTTCAGAAAATGGTATGGCATTGAGACAGCCCTGGTATGGGTACTAAATGATCTCCTGATGGCGAGATATTGGAGAGCTCAGTCCATCTTGGTTCTCCTTGATCTCTCAGCAGCATTTGGCATCGTAGATCATGGAGTGATGCTTGAGCACCTGTGGTTCTTCTGTGGACTAAGAGGGTGATCCACAGTTGGTTTCGATCTTTCCTTGGGGCAGGACTCAGAGATTGGTGTCAAGGATTTATCCTCGGCCCCTCACTGCCTGCCCTGTGAGGTGCCACAGGGTTCGTGTTGTCCCCATGTTATTTGCACTGTGTATGCTTCCATTGGGGACATTATAAGATGGTATGGGCTGAGTTTTCATTGCTATGATGATGATTCTCAGCTCTACATGTCTTTGTGCCTGAGCAGGGTCTGATTCAATCACAGTGTTTAACAACTGCCTGCTGGAGATACAGAACTTGATGAGTACCAGTTGACTTAGGCTGAACTCAAGTAAAACAGAGGTATTGGTGGTGGACCCAGGGGTGAGGATGTTAGTTTCATGGACGGAAACCCTCAGGTTTATTTCTGGGGAACCCACTTATGGGCTCTGGCCAGGTGCATAACCTTGGTGTTATGTTTGAGGGCCTGACCATGAGGGCACAGGTGTTGGCTGTAGTCAAATCTTCCTTTTCCATCTAAGGAATACAGCATGGGTAAAACACCTGGTACCACTTGAAGATCTTCCTACCTGGTCCACGCCTTAGTTATCAGTTGTCTTGATTACTGCAATGTCCTTTATCTAGGGCTACTGGGGTGAATATCCATGACTACAGCTAGTGCAGAACGTGGCAGCTAGGTTGTTGACTGGAAGCCCTCGATCCAGTCATATAACACCTGTGCTGCGTGAACTGCACTGGCTGCCTGCACAGTGGTGGATCACCTTCAAGGTCGCATTGCTGACCTATAAGGCCCTACCGGGTTGGGACCCCACTACCTGAAAGAACTCCTGTTATCTTACTGTCCCTCCCACTCCCTGCGATCCTCTGATGAGGTGTTGCTAGAGATTCCCAGGGTAACCCTGAAAACATCTGGAGGAAGAACTTTTGCCTTTATGGCACCTACCCTGTGGAATTCTTTACCTCATCAGATACAAGATAGTCTGACTGTAGAAGGGTTTAAAAAGATTTGAAAACTCTTTATTTAAACAAGCATTCCTGGAAACGTAATGTCTGTGATGTTTAAATGTGTTTTAATTATTATGGATTTTAAATTTATTGTGTTGAATATTTTTGTAAAGGTGAACTGAGCACAGGAAGGGCGCCTTATATAAAAAATTTTACCTTACCTTACCTTACTCATTAACAACTGGGATTCAGAGAGATCTCAACCAACACAGCAGAAGTGTCTGCTGCCAGATCTACTGAGTCCAGTCACGGTGTAGATGGGTCATTTGGGGTTGAGGATATAGCATGCACCAAGCAGGAAAGGGATCTTGGGGTTATCATCTCTGATGACCTCAAGGTAGGGAAACAGTGTGACAAGGCAGCAGGTAAAGCAAATAGGATGCTGGGATGCATAGGCAGGGGCAACACCAGCAGGAAAAGGGAGGTCATAATTCCACCATACAAGACACTAGTGAGGCCCCACCTGGAGTAGAGGTGTACAGTTCTGGAGACCTATACCTACGTAAGGACATAGACAGGGTAGAGAAGGTTCAGAGGAGGGCAACAAAGATGGTACATGGATTGCATCACAAGTCCTATGAGGACAGGTTGAAGGAACTGAACATGTACTCCCTGGAGGAGAGGAGGGAGACAGGGGATATGACAGAGACATACAAGTATCTCACAGGGAGGAACAGGGTGCAGGAAAATATTCTATTTTAAGCAAAAAGATGTTCCAGGACTAGAGGGCATGGGATGAAGTTGGAGGGAGGACGATTCAGAGGAAACGTGAAAAGAATTTCTTCACAGAACGGGTAGTGGACAAGTGGAACACCCTGCCAGAGGAAGTGGTGGCGGCTGAAACAATCACGGGTTAGGAATGCATGGGATAGACATAAAGGAATTCTGGAAGTCAGAGTTAAGGGCAACAGACTTCTAGGAAAACATAAACTGAACTTACAAGCTCAAATGGGCAGACTAGGTGGGCCATAGGCCCTTATCTGCCGACACTATCTATGTAGCTATGTATCTATGTCATATTTAACTATAGAAGGGGTTGCTCAGCCCAGTAAGAAAACAGCTGCATTCTGTGGCACTTCCATGCCATAAACCTCTGTACAGATTTGTTTAACCTATTCCAAGACCTTGTATTGAGGGGCATGCCCTTCGTGTTTGCATGAGATGCGCGTCTGATGCTCTGCACATCCATCAGTTATCATTGTGTGGTAGGCCTATGGATTTCAGAGCTGGTGGGGTCTGTACCATCTATGTAGCTTTTAGATTGGATCAGCCTGTGTCTGTTTTCTCTGCATGCTTTGGCATACTGGAACCAGCAGTGAGACCATTGCTACTCAGGTATCTCAAGGTGGAGCTCTGAGTGCCATTGAAACTAAAGAGATTGCAATGGGTTTGGTTGGTCAGGCAATACAGAGATTTTGCCCATTTTAATCCACCAACGGTTGGTACCAATCCACAGAAACTTAAAATTCCTAAAATTCACAAATTACTTGGCAGATGCACCAACTTTACTGAGAGTTTTTTTATTTTTTTTTTATTTGGGCAGCTAGTATAGAGATTTTGCACATTTGTAATCCACCAGTAAAGTTGGAGAGAATCCACAGAAACTTAACAATTCACAAAATGTGTGAATTACATTGCAGCTGCATCAACTTCACTGGCAGATTTTCTTTTAAATATTGAAACTTTAATAAAACCACCCTTACCCACTCTGCTGTAAACTACCTCCTCCTGTCACCCAATAATGGTAGCTTGCTTGATACCACCCTCCCACCCTTTGCTGGCACCTTCTTCCCCTCTTTCCTTTCAAATTATAGGCAATACTGCATCCTGCATGCTGATGCAACCAGAGCATTGAAAATGTAATCACTTCCCACCCTTGCACAAACACCCCACCTCCATCCCCTACCAGTTGCACTGCCACATGAGCACAAGAGTCCCCTAACCCTCTGGTCCCCACCACACTCCTCCACCTCAATAGAACCCACCAAATCAACCTGCAATAAAGAGAATGGTTCCTGCATACAGAATGTCTGCTTTGTTTAAAGTCCATCTTGTAATGGTGCGAATGACTCAATGAGGACATCTTTGCTTTTTGAAAACATGACTGGTTACATTTACAGTCTGTTAGGATTTACTAGGAGCAAAATATGTAACTATTCATTCATTTGTGCACTTACAAGATGGAAAGTAGACACTCTGCACGGGACTGTTTTCTTATTTGCATGTTAATGATTTTGTGGGTGCTAGTGAGGGAGGAGGATGGTGGAGACAGAAGGGAGCTGTGTAGGGGACTGGGATGCTTGATGTGACAGTGGGCTGGGTGGGAGGAGTGGGGGAGTGTACTTAGTGCAAGGATGGGGAAAGGGATTACATTTTTCCTCAGCTTCACAAATGTGCTGAAATTCATAGTTTTTTGTAGAGTGAATTTCAGCAACTTTGCTACGATATCTCACACTTGCTCTGGCTCTAATAAAGGACCATACCCCACCATAGGGAGTGGTATTCTCCTGGCCAATTTTGGGATGGAGGAAGCTGTACATCTGAAGATAGACATTGAAACATAGAATTTGATGGCAGATAAGGACCGCCTGGCCCACCAAGTCTACCCATTTTCCCTACCTGTTGTAGCACCTCAGACCCTTCATCGCTGGCTTTACCCCCTTTCCTTACCAATAAGGGAAATTATTTAACCAGGCAAGGCACACTAAGCAAAGCTTGTTTCCAGGTATGACCTGGGAGCACAAGGAAGTTAAATGACCTTCTTAAGGTCACACAATATGCTGCTGGATTCAAACCCAGGTTTCCAGGTTTGTAGCTCAGTGCCTTAACCACTATGCTGTACTGCAGCCTCAGTGCCTATCCCATGCATTCTTGAATCCTGTTACCATTTTTTCCCCAAGCACCTCTGCCAGGAGGCTGTTTCATGCATCTACCACTTTTTGTGAAGAAGTACTTCCTCAAATCTCTCCTGAGTCTACCCCCAACTTCATAGTATTCCCTCTTGTTTTGAGCATCTTTTTTCTGAAAAAGGCTTCCCTCATGAATCTTATTTTTACCGTGAGATATTTGAAAGTCCATGCCATATCCCACTTCTTTCTCCTTTCCTCCAGGGTGCACATATCGAGGTCTTTTAGTGTCTCCTCATAGGGCTTTTTTCTGTAATAGTTTTATCTTTCCTTTGGCAGGCTGAGCAGCTGAATCAGCCCTGTCCCATCACATGTGGCCTTCAAGTGTCTCCGTGGTCACCGGAATTATGCATCCACCATGCATTATACCCTGTGGCAGGGCCAGGGAGGGATGGAGGGACATCCTCCTCCACCCGAACATGCATCCAGACATCCTCCAGGGCCAAAAAGACTGGGCAGGCCATCAACGTGAACTGGGAGGACTTCATTAAGCTCGTCCTCCATTTTTTCCTCCTGATTTTCTTCCTGGGCTCAGCTGGGTGTGCAATGAGGGTGACAAGAGCACTCCTCCTCTGTGGTGGCACTCTCAGCATTCTGTATGCTGGCCCTTCCTGAGCTACGAGACTTATATGCTCCACCACCCAGATTCCTTCAGGTGGCAGTGGAGTGGAGAGTTGTAGAATCACCCTTCCCTGAGTGAAGAGAGCAGTTCTATGAATGCTCAGTCTTCCCTCTCCCATCTGAGTCCCGAGCAACCTGAGCCCGGTCTTGAACCCAGGTTGCTGATGTGGCAGCAGTGAGTCTTGTATGACTCAGCCCACTGTGGTACTGACCCAGCCTCCTCATAGGGCTTTTGATGCAGACCCTGCACCATTTTAAATGCCCTCCGCTGAACTGCTTCTATTCTGTTTATGTCCTTCGAAGATGTGATTGAGGCCTTACCAGTGATCTATACAGCAGTTAAATTACATTTCTGTTTCTGCTGGTGATGCCCTCCCAATGCACCCTAGCATCCTACTAACTCTCCTCACTGCCTTGTCACACTGACTGGCCACCTTTAGATCATCAGATATGATTACCCAATGTTTTTTCCTGTTTGGTGGTCGTTAATACCAAGCATCCATTTCATATTCCACCCTGGTTTCTGTGCCATAAGTGCATGATTTTGCACTTCTTGCGCATTGAAACTTAGCTGCCATACCATTGACCTCGCCTGTAGCTTTCTTAAATCTCTATTCATTTTTTCCATCCCGTAGAGTGGAACCCTATTGCAGATTTTAGTTTCTTCTGCAAAAGGCATACCTTCCTTGTAGCCCCTCTGTAATGTCACTAATAAAGATATTAAAGAGAACCAGTCCCAGTTGTGATCCTGTGGCTCCCTGCTGGTCACTCTCCCTTCCTTGGAGTGAACTCCGTTTACCACAAGCTCTGTTTCCTGTCCCTAACCAATTCCTTACCCAGTTTACTACCTTGGACCCACTGCTAGGCTGCCCAGCTTGTTTATAAGTCTCCTATGTGGAATGATATTGAAAGCCTTCCTGAAATCTAGGTAGGCCACATCCCACGCTCCACTGTGATCTAATTGCCTGGTCACCCAGTCAAAGAAATCTATCAGATTATTTGGAAGTGACTTTCCCAGTGAAATGATGTTGCCTCAGATCTTGTAAGCCACTGGATTCAAAATATTCCACAATCCATTCTTTCAGTGCTGACTCAGTAATTTTCCCACCAAGTAAGGCTGACTGGCCAGTAATTAGAAGCCTCTTCCCTGCTACAACTTTTGTGAAGTGGGACTACATTTGCCCTCCTTGGTCACCTGGAACCACTTCCCTCCCAAGTGAGCAATTGAGTAGAGCTGCCAGAGGTAGGATGCACTCTGTTCAGCCCATTGCTGTGTCCACTTTCAGATTTGTGAGTTCCTTCAGGACTGTCTCCTCTGTAAATGAACTAGTGTCAACCTCCCTTCATTTATACTCCTGGCACATATCTGTAGTCCCTTGCCTTCCCTTTCCTCTGTGAACACTGAACAAATGTATTTGTTTAGGATGTCAGCTTTTCCTGGTCTCCTCCACATACTCCACCCTTCCCTCCTAAGCCTTACTATCCCTCCCGATCTTTCTCTTTAGTTTACTTACCTGAAAAAATGTCTTGTCCTCTTTCTTTACTGCCTAGGCTATTTTCTACTCCATTTTGCCTTTGCACTCCTAGCTGTTTTCCTGCCTCCCTCTGTTTCTCCTGATACACCTCCTTATCCTCCTCCCTCCTGTATCCTTATAGCTCCTGAATGCCAACTTTTTACCCTTACCTGCCCGGCTACCTTTATTGAGAACCATAGCATCCTCTTTTACGTTCGCTATGAGCATACTCAAGAACATCTTGGGAGAATGGGACACTTTGGAGGTGTGCCCTCCCTGCTATCCCCTGCTCCATTGAGCAGGCATGGCATCCTGCACCCATCGGACTGGCGGTGCTGTGTATGACAGTGGTGGTCTTCCCTTCAAAGAAAACCACCGCTGTCATACACAGCACGCCACGCCTCCCCCCCAATCTTTGCTGCTCAGCTGGGAGCCCACCACAGCGTGGCCAACATCCGTCGTCTGCGGCGGGGTGCTAATCCCGTCGGCTCACGGGCCACCCCCAGCCATCCTTCTGCCCGCGCTGAGGCCCACCCCAGCGTGGCAAACGTCTCTGCCCTGCCATCTGCCAACGGGGTGCCCAATCCCCGTCGGCTCCACGCCCCCAGCCATCCTTCTGCCACACTGAGAGCCCACCCTAGCTTGGCAAACATCCCACGTTGTCTGTTTTTTTAAAACCTGTAAATTGAAAATGGTCCCAAGGTGCTTCTCCCAGGCCCCACCCACAACCCGCACCCACCCACTGCGCACCCGCCTCCCCACACCCCTCACCCCATGCCTCCGGAGCTTGGAGAAAACGATCTTCAGTGGACCGGAACACGTCTGCACTCTTCAAAGCCGACCGCGAACTGAGGAAATGCCGTAAGCTGTATAATGGGCTAGAAAGGGGTTTTCAACTTTATTGCATATCTCAGGCATTTTTTGAATTTTGCACCAAATTTTCAACATGGGGTTTTGGGACCCTTCTCATGAATGATTCACTGTCATGGTGTTATTCAGGCCCAAAGGGTGATTTCATGATCTTTCTTGTGGTCACTGCAGTCGGTGTCTGAACTCAATGTATAGGACACATTAAGAAAATCACAGTGACACTGTTCATGAGCAGAGGTCTTAAAATGGCTATGTTGAAATGTGGTGAAAAAATTCTAAAAATAAATACATTTTTGAATGTCGCTTGCGCGGTTCTATGCACGCTCATAAGTTCGTAGAATTTTCAATATTTTCATCTCCAGATTTTCAACATTGCCATTTTACCACACCTCCTATGAGCAGTACATCTGTCATTTTTCACATCCTGCCCAAAATGTGTTTCCACCCATGTAGTGCACAATGGCGCAGTCGGTGTTGAAATCAATGTTTGGGACACATTAAGAAAATCACAGTGACACTGTTCATTAGCAGAGGTCTTAAAATGGCTATGTTGAAAATTTGGTAATATTCCTAAAAATGACTGTTTTACAAGCGTGTGTTGTACAGTTCTACGAGCACTGTAAGTTCGCGAATTTTCAATATTTGCACTCCAATGACTTCCAAATACCTAAACAGCACATAGAAGCGAGCAACATTCGGCATTGACAAATGCTTGTACTTCTTTGTCACTGATTTTTTAGCCATGTCCAAGTGCCAAATACCACTGCAAATACCTACAAGCGACGTTCGGCATTGACAAATGCTTGTTCCTTTAGCTTTAGCTTACTTGCCTGACACAGAGGTTTATTGCCTTCAGTATCACCTCCTTTACTTCGCTCACTGTTCCTCCTCCAACCAATCCCTCACTCCTGCCAGGGCATCCCTGAGGCATTCTCCAATCTTTTCAAAATGGCACTCCAGAAGTTCAGGACCCTCAGTTTTGGATGGTTTGATTCTGCCACAGTGCTTATACTGAACCACATCGTATGATGATCATTTGGTCCCCAGGGGCCACCCACTGTGACATCTGCAAAACTGTCCCCATTGGTGAGTACAAGGTCCAGTATTGCCCTCTTTTGAGTGGGCTCTTTACTAGTTGCCTGAGTAAAGCCCACTGAAGGGAGTCCAGGATGTCCCTGCTCCTAGCTGAAGCTGCAGCTGCGACGCCAATCTACATCCAGCAGATTGAAGTCCCTATTAGCAGCACCTCCCTTATCTGCCATCTTTTGGATGGCTTCCACAGAACATTATCCACCCCCATGCTGCAGGTCTAGATCATGTCAGTGTGACTTGACACAATTCCCATTTCTAGGGTAACCCACAATACGTCTGCCTCTCCCTGTATTCCTGCATCTCTGTCGCTTTTATGCTATCCCTCACATAAAGAGCCACTCCTCCCCTTTTTCCCACCCTGTCCTTCCAGAACAGAGTATAGCCTGGTATGGCTATATCCCAGTCATGGTTCTAATTGCACCATGACTCAGTAATGTGACAATGTCTGGGTCAGCCTGTGCCATAATGGCCTCTAGGACTGGGATTTTATTTCCCAGAATTCGAGAATTTACACATGGCATTCAATTATCCTATCACCCTGCTTGTCAACCCCCATTTTCCTTTTGCCTTCTCTCCTTACCCTCTTTTCTCATTCCTATCTCTCTTCATTTCTACCATTTTGTTTTCTTGTTTTTATGTACCCTTGGGGATTACCTTCCTTAGAGTTTTCCTACTGGCCACTTCAGCTTGTGGGGTGGGCAGTTTATGTCTCCCTACCTCATTCTACCTCCCCGACTAGTTTAAATACTCACCAATGTAATAATTAAACTGTTCATTGATGACTGTGGTCCCTCCTGTATGGATGCAGGCCATCTCCCTGTATAGGCCCTTAGCCCTCCAGGTGGGACCCTAGTCTCCAAAGAGACAAACCCTCCTCTCTGTACCACTCCTTCAACCATGAGTTGAAGCTCCTGGTATGTAGTACCCTATTCTCCACCTGTCATAGAAAGGTAGCACCTCAGGAAAGGCCACTGAGTGTGCTACCCCTCCTCTACTCCCTGAACTCTTCCTGCACTATCCTAGCCTTGTCCTAGCCAGGTCATTAATTCCTATGTGGACAGTGCCATCCAGCTTTCCATCTTGTCCTGCTGCCCTAGCAATCATCAGGATCTGCTTCCCATCCCTCTGAGCCATGGTGCCAGTAGGCACCTAACCTCCCTCCCTCTCCCTTTCCTTTCTATTCCCAAATCTACCCTCCTCACAATGGAGTCCCCCACCAGGAGTTGCTTCTACCACCTCTGCAGTCTCTTCTCCCCCTTGGGGTCTCCACTAAGGAGAATCCCCAAATCCTCCTTAGTCACTACTACTGGTGCCTCTGTGGGACAGTCCCACCCCACCAGACTTGAGTAGGAATTGTGTAGTGGCACTATATGGGGAATGTGCCTCTGACCCACCACTGTCACCCTTCCTGAGCCCACTTTAGTCCACTTGATTCTCCTTCTTGGTATCCTTTAACGAGCAGTGACAGACTTGGTGGTCCTTGGATGGGAGAAGGCCTCCTAAATCCTAGTCAGCTCGGCCTGGAGTCTAGCAACCTGCTCTCGTGGCCCAGAAAGGTGCACTTAGATGGAGCAGCACCTCAGCTTCCAGAAGTTCTCCGTGAAACTACCACCCCACATCCACTGCTGTGCACCACTCCCATCATAACTTCTACTCTGTTACCTTGGAAATATTTGGTCCCTTGCGTTCTGACCAGGATAGGTTTCTAGATAGCATGTCACCTCACTGTTTTTTGTGTCTTCTTTTAAACAAAACACATTTTGTACCCTTACCTATAAAGGGCATTTCATGCCTACTTCTAGTCCACAACTGCCTTCCCTGAAGTCCTCCTGCTTCCCTGCTTCCTCCTTGGTTGCCTGCTTTACTCACTCACTGCTGTGGTATAGAGTTTCAGTTTCCAGTTGCCTCATTGGGCTGACTCAGGTGGGCAGACTTCCGACGTCCTTGGGGCATTGGTCCTTCACAATACCACTAAAAGTCCTGTTTTGGCAAGAAGAACTTCTGGATCAGGAAGAGGACTCCACTGATCAGGTTTTTTAATGACTGACTTTGCCACAAGCTCCGGTGCATATCATATCTGGTGCAATGGACTTGCTGCACAAACCAGGATTTCCTTTTCATGTGCAAATTGATGCCAGCTAGACCACTTTTATGTGGTCTGGCATGTATCAATCCTGGAGACTGGGAAATGCAGCTTGCAGAGAAACTTTGCCTGTAGCTGCTGTAAAGAAGGCCAAAATGTTGCAAGTGTATCCAAGATTTAAAAACCAAGTACAGTTGTAGAATTTGACCTTAGTGGAGCTGCAGTGATAAAAGGGTTTGACTCAGGGCTAGGTGAAAGCTCTGTATCAACCTTTGAAAATCTGGCCCCAGATGTTTGCTGTCAGAGGTTAAGAACTCCTGCACTATGTGCATCCCTGCTTTTCTATGGAGGCTCACCTTGGTGGGCTATAACCTATGCAGATATTGTGGTTTTTGAGTTGGGTGTTAGAAAAGGATTTCATACTCATCTTAAGCTTGTCGTAAAGTTTAAAATAATATTTTCTTGAGCTACTTATACATAATAGCTACTGTACTATCCCTGTCTTTTATCTATATTGGATTACTGCTGTGGAGGATCTTCACTGCATTCTATTGTATATTATACCATTGCAGAGAAGCTTCAGACAGGGATCTGACCTGTGACTGGTCTGGGAAGCTATGAAGGCTACATGATAGTCCAAGAGCCATAAGAGGCCCCAACCCCTTGGACTACTGGTTCCTCAATTTGGCACAGCTGCAGCACAGTTGTTTTCCTTCTATAGAAACCCTGTCAGTAACTTGTTAAACTTATGAAACCACCTGCCCAGTGGCTCTGGGGGCTGAGGTGCTGTCACATGCCACCTAGCATTATGTCAGCGACCATGTTTGGGAATGAGCACGGGCCTCTAGGGGTTGGCAGAGGAGAAGGATTGAGTATCCGAGCACTGCTCTCCTTCTCCAGGTAGTGCAGGGGGGTCACTAGTAGTCAATGTTGACTGGCCCTAGTGGTGGCTGGGGACAGCACACTGATGCTCCAAAAGGGAGGAGAGGAGACAGACACTTGGAGGAGCGTGCGTGGATGTGTGTGCACTCTCTCAAGCGGCATCATTGCATACCTCCTCTCCTATGGGAAGAGTGGAAAAGAGTCCTGGGTGCTGCTGCGTTGACATCCAATCCCTACAAGGGCCCACTCCATGAATAAGCGGTAACCTCCACACCAAGATCTGTTCTGGCATGGCTGGGGATCTCCTCGCTGCTCTGCCACGGGGGCAAGCCATGGATGATAGTGCAAGTAGTCCACGAGAGGGGACAGGGCTGGGGATCAGGATTGAAGTGTTCTGCCTAGGAAAGAGAAAGAAATTAACCATAAAACAACTTACTAAGCCAAAAGAAGGGTTGGGACCAGACCCCATTAGTGAGAAGATGGAGTTATAGAGGAGTTTTACTGATTGAGAGAAGGTTAAATCAATCCCCATTGCCTCCAAGGTTGCTTTTTAAGTAACTCAACTCAACCAAGTCAAAAGCATTCTTTAAAGTCCATGGCCAAGACTGCTGCTGTGGAGGGGACTGATGAGTTATTTAAAATCATAATGAAGGACAACAGCTGATCAAAGCTAAATCACCTCTCTCTAGTACCACCTGTGATGGGTGTGTTATGCCCTTTAGTATGGGTTTTAGTCTCTTTGCTAGTATTTTCATCTGAGTTTTGGCATCCACATTTATGAGGGATATTCAACAGTAACTAGCAGTGATAGTAGATACTTTACCCTTTTTGGTGGGACAGTGACTACAGCTTTCGTGGGTAAGGGAAAGGTAAGGGACATGACAGCATCTTGATACAGCCTGGGAGTTTGGGGCTCATCTCTTTCTCTACAGCTGATAAAAATTAATGGAAGCCCATCTCCACATGGCATTTTGCAGACACTGAGATTCAATATCAGGTCTGTTATCTGCCTTAGTGAATGCAGTTGTTCTAGAGCTGCCATTTGTGCTGGTGTATTCTTGAGATTGGGAAAGAGTCTTTGTGGGAGAAGTTGGAGAGGCTTATAGCTAGGGATCAATGACTGCATAATGTAGTTAATGTCTTGGTCAGAGTGCTGTAGGACTCCTTGAGGGTTCCTATTCCCTATGATGGGCTTTTCTATTTTTTATGGTGATAGGCTAATGATGTGGCTGCCTTTTCTGCTTCCTACCTATATGTGTGCTGACACATTGGATAACTAGTTTGGCCTTTCTAGTTAGGAGCTCAGTTAAGCCTGACCCTAATGCCCAACAGTTGTGCAATGAGTGTTGTGCTGGAGGAGACTGTGCTTTATATAAGGCTTCTAGCTTTTCATTTCAGCTTCTTATGCTTGCTGTTCTGCTTCCCCCACTCTCTGCCTGTGGGCAGCATAACATATTATCCTGAAACATACATTTATATGCCTCCCATAGGGTGCCTGCAGTTTCTTCTTCTGTGTCACTAATGACCATGACCACCTTTGTTTAAATCCTGTCCCACTCTTGAAAACATTTGTTCCCCAGCTACAAGAAGTCCCGTCTCCATGTGGGAGACTGGGAGGTATGGGATGCCCAATGTGGGGATATATACAGAGGGATGTGGTCTGAAATAGGGTTGCTTGAATTCTGTGGAATCCATTCTGTTAGCATCTGTTGGATTATCAGAAATTCTGATCCTGACTCTCAGTCCATTTTAATGCCAATTAAGGCATCAGAATCAGTTGAGACTCAGAATTCAATGTCTGATACTGAATCTGACTCACTAGTTAAGCCTCCCACACACAGACAAAACTAAACTAAAAGCCAAGACGTGTCATGTGTTGTCGTTAAAAAACATAGACTCCCCTCATTCCCTTACCTGCCCTAAAGTTGCTGCTCTGCTATTGTAGAAAAGACTGGTGCCTTAGGGTCTGGTTGGTTGGTTCCAGGCCAGCTTCTTTGATCAATTGTAGTATTACATGTGACAGATTCCAGGACAGGACATCCAGCATTCTGTCATGATAAAATAAATTCTCT
The DNA here is from genome assembly GCA_016271365.2 of Neoceratodus forsteri. Lineage (NCBI taxonomy): Eukaryota > Metazoa > Chordata > Ceratodontiformes > Ceratodontidae > Neoceratodus > Neoceratodus forsteri. The sequence continues at coordinate 427,708,273 of CM057451.1, forward strand.
GGTTCAAATCATTTAAACCAGCAGACTTCACTCAGGAAGAAACCCCATCACTGCATGTGTGCAGCCCCCAACACCCCTCAGCAAGCCAGGCAGCCAAACAAACACTTATCACTGTGGGAAGAGACAGATATTTAACTTACTCCCCATTGCAGTCACTGCCAGCCTGATACCTAGCCAGCACCACTGTACAAATTAAAATAACCACCACCCAACCTGATCTGTCTGGCATGGCCATCACTTTCCTTATCTGACTTGGGAAAACTGAGGTTGCCAACTAGAACAAAACCCTGAATGGAGTCACTAAGCTTGAGGCTGTGTAAGGTACCTGGTGGTTCTGCTTATCCAGGGTTTTGTTACATTTGGGCCCTTAGTTTCCCATGTCACACCAGAGTCTGGACTGGGGCCTTTGGGGTGATTGTCTAGCTGTCTGTTTTTTTATTTCTGATTGGTGGACACCAAGAGGAAACTACTGCATCATACCTGCAACAGGATTCTGGGAGGATGTCAGGCTTGTGATTACTAAGGGAGTGGTCCTGGAGGAGATTTTTTGGCCACTAGAGCTTTGCTGTGTGGCTCTGAGCATTTGAGCTACATTTGTGGCAGGCATGTAGATTTACTGTATATTAAATCCCTTTCCCAGCATTATTGGAATTTGGGGCCCTACTATGGTAGACAGTTCAAATGACAGGAGGAAGTCAGAGCACTCACCACCCCACTGTAGACTCCAGACACATGGATTCAGTGCCTAAATCCTTTATTCAAGTGTTGCTCATTACAAACATTATAAAAAACTCCACTGAGCAAGATGCCTGACATGTTTCACATCAAATGCTTTTCAAAGGAAGACATGCTGCAGCTTTCACTGTCTTCTTGGTCTCTGCCATCTACTGAGATTCTTTATTGCTTGAGGACTTACTGGAAGGGCATGCTACCATCACCACTGCAACCAAGATTTAGGTCCTGCTATTAATTCTGAGGGCCATACTGCTGCTGTGGATATTGCAGAAGGACAAGTCATAGTGCTGGTTTTGGGTTGTAGCAGTAGGTGAATATGTTCCCCACAAGGCTGATTATCAGTTACATAAAAGAGGTCTTAGAATCATGGTTGGGATCTGGTTCCTAGCTCAGACTATGTTCTCTTGCCTCTGGCTCTCCTCCATTTCTTTGAGGGAGCATACAAGGCTCATCATTGGCAGGTGGAGAGGGAATGGCAGGTCCAGTTAATTTCCTCCCTATTCTCTTTGTTTTGGAACCAGGGTAGTATCCAACAGTTGCAGGTGGGAACAGACTCCAGCAGGCTTGGTGTTCAGTGCATATTTGTCCTGGTCTATTTGGACCAATGTCTCATATTTATTTAATTATTTAATTTATTTATTGAAAAATTTCACCAGGAAGGCACACAAAACAACAAGTTGCTCATCTTCCAGTGAGTCCAGAGCAAAGCGGCAGAAGGAATTGAAAAGGCTGTCCAATCTGGTTAAGGAGGACTACAGGGCAGCACTGTAGACCACATCACAGTAGTTGAAGATGGGGTGCATCATTTATTGGACTAGTTCATGCCTTGCCAGAAGAGTTAGACAGTTCAGTTCCTGAATAGGGCACTGAGCTTGGGCATCATTTGTTCCATATGGCATCAACATTACCAGAGAAGGTGAGGTGTTGGTCTAGCCAAACCCTAAGGTATCTAAAGGAGGAGGTGTCCTCCACAGCAGACCTGTCATGGGTCTGGATGAAGGGCATGGACTCAAGCCTAGCTAGTCTCTGCCTCATGCCAAAGGTCATAGAGACAGTCTTTTGGCATTTAGAAAAAGCTGATGTGAGCTAAGCCAGTACTGGAGCCTGTCAAAGTCCAGTTGAAGTCTGGTTTCTGCATTAGATTAGGAGTAGCGGATGTGAACAAAAGTGTGTTGTCAGCATATATGTGGATGGATGCTGAAATGCAGACATTAGGGAGGTTGTTTAGGAAAATGGAAAATAATAGGACAGAGTACTGATCCTGACAAACTCAGTGGTGATCTGGAGGGGTGGGGACAGCAGTCAGCAATCCTAACTGACTGAGTCCTGCCCATAAGGTAAGCTTCAAACCAGTTAGTGGTAGAAGCTGACAGACCAGCAGCAGAGAGGAGTCGAGGAGGAGGGAGGGAGACCATGTCAAAAGCCTTAGCTAGATTGACAAAGATGGCCAATGTGATTTGGTCACAGTTCATCCCTGAGAAGATGGTATCTGTTATTCTACTGAGGGAGGTAATAGTAAAGTGTTTCCTAAAACCAGTTTGGAAAGGTGTGAAAAGCTGGCATCAGAAAGGAAGAAGAGAGTTGAGAAAGGCCCAAATGTTTCTGTAGTTTGGCTAGTGTAGGCAGGAGGGATATAGGATGGTAGTTACTAGGGAGGAGGGTCACCACCCTTAGACAGGGGTAAGACTACTGCATGCTTACAGGTCATAGGAACTGTGGTGGTGGAAAAGGATAGGTTTATGATGTCTGCCAGGGAGGCAATGGCTGGGGCAGAAAGATAGAGGAGTTTGGGATCCAGAACATCTGGAGAGCTACCTTTAGTAGGGTTTAGGGTAAACAATGCAGCCAAGATGTCTTCTGGGGAGACCTTGGAAAATGAGAAGCTCTGTTGAGGAGAAGTTTCATTTTGAAGGACTGAGATTTGAGGGCTGGAGGGCTGGTGAAGGGAGAGAGGCTGGATGGGCTGAGGCACAGCAAGTGAAGTAAGAGTTAAATTCAGGGTGACTGCAAGGTGGTCTAACATTAAAGAATTGTTCATTTTAAGTAGTGGGTTGAGTGCTTTCGAGGGGAGAGAACAAGAGTGTACCGCCTTCCAAAATTTGGAAGATTTGTTTATATTTGTTTTGGAACATACTCAGAAGTACTCCACTTTGGACAACCTGGTGGCTTTAGCACATTGATTGTGTAGTCTACGATATATTAGGTAGTCACTAGGCCTATGTGATGCTTTCTGTTTTGCCAAGCAAGGTCCTGAGCCTGCTGGCATGCTATTAGTTCTGGGGTGATCCAGGGGAGGGTTGCCACAGACTCTGGATATTCTTAATGGGGTGCATAGGTTCCAACTGTCTCGGAATTTACTTTAAAATAGGCCAGAACATTCTCAATGGGTTAGCTGTGGTAATAGCGGTCCAGTCAGATTGAGAGAGGCAGTGGAGAGGGGTTATGGTCGAGGATTTGAAAGAGCATGTGTATGGAATTGTGTGGGTAGTTTAGGCCTGTGTATCTTGTGAACCAGGAAAATCATGTGGTGGTCGATCAGAGCATCCTGAAGTAGGAGCAGACTGAATAACTCTATGTGGGTGTGTGGTAAGAGCTCAGTCTATTAGCGAGTGATTTTGAGTTTTGAGGTTCAGGCAAGTAGGTTAGAGTATTAATTGTGAAAGGCTGTGTGCATTTATGTGATTTCATACTTTATTGAGTGAGGGAGCCAGCCAGTTCTGGTTGACATCTCCCAGTATGTATAGCTCACCTTCTAGTGAGTGGTTGACAACAGTAGATTAGGTCAGCAAAGGTAGAAGGGAGGCCAGGTCTACAATAGGCCCTGGCATTGTAGACAGGGCAGAGAATGGAATGTATAATCTGAAGAGAGCACCTCATAGGATGCAGGAGGAACATGACTAGGATGATGTCAGATTTAATTGAGGAGGAGATGTATATGTCACAACCACCCCTCTTTGCATGGTCTTGGCAGTAGACTGAGTAGCACAGATCTAATTTCATTGTCAGAAATTTTCTTGTTTAACCATGTTTCAGTGTAAATAAGGATGTCGGGGTGAGATCTGAAACAAGTGGCTGCAATTGCTCAATTTTTGGTAGTAGGCTCTGAATGTTAGCATGTATTATTTTGAGGCCATGGGGAAGATGAAAGGGCTGGGAGGGATGGACACGCATGTATGATGTTATATATGGGAGTGAGAAGTAGTCAGACCTGGATTGGGGTTGATGTCTCCTGAAGATGAGAGTAACAAGGTTATGAAAATATAGTGTCATTTGTTGTTCTTATATCAAGGGAGGACTCAGCTATGTGCAAGGTGTAAGTGAATGTAGATGGGTGGTGATTGCAGACTAAGCAAGGACATCAATGCGTAGTAATGAGGGATGAGGAATAGGAAGCTACAGGCAGAGTGGGAAGCTTCACAACAGACTTGTTGGTAGGATATGGTGGTATCCATGTGGGAGTTGAATGGGAATAAGGTTTGGGAGTACCACTGCCTGAGCCGGGGAGATGGGGTTGAGGTAATGTGGAAGGGTGTGCAGGGGGCTAGAATAGGGAGGAAAAGGAAGAGAATGCTGAGAGAAGTAAAAGACATGGAAGTAGCTTGCAGGCAATAGGTGATGAGTAAGAATGTGGAATAAAGGAATACAGTAGCAACAGTGATAACAGAAGGGACTTAGGCAGTCAGGAACCTTGCTAACCTCTGGTGGCACAGAATAAAGAAATGCAGTAGCAACAATGTGCTAGCAGATACTTAGGCAGTTAGGATGTAAGCGACCTCTAGTGGCTCAGGTATATAACATGCCAATGGAAAAGTCAATACTTACGTATTTTTCTGTAACTTGAGCCCTATCACCTGATTGCCATTAATTATAAAGCTTCAAGTCCATATAAGGAGGGTGGGTGGGGGTGGTGAGAAGCCAGCACATAGCCCAGGTGGGAAGCAACAGGAATGCTCATCTTTGCCATCAATAGCGGCGAAATCAGTGGCTGGATCTTGCACCTGATTGAAGTCAGTGTCACAGTGGGGCAGGCAGGCAGCTGGTGGCTGCTTAAAAGCCACGCTGCAGTCTCCAGGAAATGCCCTGGTCAGGGCAAGATCTATAGAGGAGGACAAAGCAGGAGATTAACTTTTAGTTTAGGAGCCAAATCAGTGGGTGGGGGAGAAGTACAGAACATGAGTACATGAAGCAGACATGCATAAGTGGTGGCATGGAGGCCCAGACATGCTGGGGGTGTGGGGAGGGATTGAGAAAGCAGAGGTAGAAAAGGAGGAATAAAGCTGGAGCAGTGAAGAGGTTTAAATCAGGAGCTTGTGAGAACAGGCATGGTGTTTGAACTGTGGAAACAGTCAAGGGAAAAAGAGAGAGAGAAATGAAATAAAATGGTGAGACAGACAGCAGGAAAGAGAGCAGTAGAAGAATGCAGTTAGGCTGGCAGTTAAATTTGGATAAGAGACAGTGCAGAGAAAACACTGTAATAGGCACTCTAAACAGGTTAAGATCTACACAAAGGCATAGCTATCTAAGGCAGATCAGATATTTAACATGAGCATAGTAAATAAAATTAACTGTATAATGATCACTGCAATGTTTAGTGGAGCATAACAAGAATTTAACTGTAATTAAAAATTGTTGAGCAGACTTACAGAGCTTTGCTGGATGGAAGACCTGGAGGATCTCTGCTCTGTGTCTCACTGGTACCTTCAGTTTTGGTCAGAGGGAGAGTGGCCAACTCTGGCACAGCAGGTGGTCTCTACAGCCAATTTAACTTGAAGCTGCAAGGAAATACAAAGGTACTGTAGGGTGTGCAAGATAAATATTCTGTGGGAGGGTGAAAAACAAGAGCTAGCACAATAGGAGATTTATCAGAGACAGAGGTTTCCCTTGTCCAAACAGTGTTTTCAAGGTAATCTGAGAAAAACTCTTTTGAAAAAAAAAGGGCATAAAATGTTTTAAAACACATTCATTTATTTAGTTTTATTGACCGGAAGGAGGACTAGACAGTTGCTTGCCTATTTTCAGTCTTGTCCCTGGGAAGGGATACAGATGGATGACAACTGAAACTGAACTAGATTTTAAGCTGTTGGTGGTATTTTTAGTGAATGGGATACATTTGGCCAGGACAATGAGGAAATTCCCCTGCTCATCTGTAGGGGCTCTCTGGGAGTTGGAGGATAGCTGCTTCAGTCTCTGTGTAGACTGTGAAGGAGCAGTACATGAGTATGGCTGGGGAGTTGGTCTCCCCCAGCTGTGGGATCTGTGGAGACTGAGGAGTTCTATGATGCAACAGGACTCCTAGAACAAGAAGTAAGACCTACGGAGGAAGAGGCTATGCAGCAAACTTGGGATAAATTGCAACTTTAGAATCAAAAGAGGTTTGAAAATACAAATGGTAGAAGCTATTATAGCCTTGTTAAAATCAGAGAAAGAGAATTCCTAAATTAAAAAAGAACTATGTGGAGCGTTACAGGTGATACAGACTACAGCAGAGGAAAATAAGCATTCCAGTAGCCAGGCTACAGCTAGCTGGAGTTGCCTAGAATAGTAATAGCAAAACAAGGGAGTACAGGGGCTGACATGGCACCAGCTAGCACAAAAATAATTTTCCAAACTAACCCAGAAAACCAACATATTGTCACAGTCTTCTCCTTTTCTGTGTGACTAGAAAAATCTATGGTGAGTGAAGAAAAAAAGCTGCACCTTCTAAAGTGTCTTGGGCGGATCAAATGGACACTGAAAATGACCCTTGGTCAGTAGAGAGTTCTTGGCAGTAGTAAATGCTTTATTGTTTAGCTAAAAGGTATTACAAAAACATTGAATCATAAAAACACATATTAAATAAACATACAATCACTATTATCATGATCAATAAAAACTCAATTACAATTTTAATCTATTAAGATATCTACAATAGTCTATCAGGTGAATCCATTGCACTCATTGCATCAGCCTGGCCTTGACCTTCTCAATTGCTCTAAAAAATGAGCAATTCTGTCTATGGACCATATATCCGCAGTATGTAACAGTATAGAAGTTAATGTTTCCAGATCAATTTGATATACAGATGACAAAATGGTTTTAACCAGAATAGTCTTTCCTTTGTATAAAAGTACATCTCACATTATATGGAGCAGATCTTCTTGACTGCCCACTGAACAATCACAGTTATCAGATTGTACACCAGTTGTAAATCTATATGATAAAACATTGCATGTAAATTGCTCAAACTTGTATCTGAGAAAGCAATTTCTAAGATTTACATCCATTATGTTATCTAAATAAGGCTTAAATTCAAACTCAAAGTTATTTTTATTAAATCAATCTGAGTAGTAAGATTCAGTAATAGATTTTAAGTCTTGACAGTCCCAATAGTTGGTTATTTTTTTTAAAATGTATCTTTTGTATTGCAAACTAAGAAGAACTCCCTAATTAAGAATGGTTATTCAGTAGCAAAATAATTGAAGAGAACCACAAATTATCTTTATAACCTAAGGAATATCAGAATTCCTTTTCTTCCAGGCAATATTTATCTAGGAATCTGATGGTAATCTGGTTACTTTAAGCCAGTAATTTAGTTTTCTAATTTTGATAATGGCATGAATATCAGAGAGTCCCAGTTCTGCCTGTATATATACAGAGGCAAGAGTGCCTAGTCTTATCATATTCCTCAGCAACATGTATAATGGGACATTAATTTATTAAGATTCTTAAATTCCCATACCTCAGCTCCTTATAGAATTTGAGATTCCAATTTAGTCTTTATGGTTTGCAACAAAGGTCTAATTGTTAGACCGCCATTTATAAATAAATCTAACAAGCCCACCTACTGTTTTTAAAATGATTGCTAATTAGGAATCAAAATGTGAATGCCATTTATAATTTGCATTCAATTATATCCCAAGATATGTATAACTTTGAGCTACTTCCAATTTTTGGAGTCGATTTTCTTGGTCCCATTCCTACTTTTATTGCCAAAAATTACAATTTTCTATTTTTTAAGTTTATTCTTAATTTAAACTCAGTATATTTAAAACTGATATAGTTAATTTTCTCCTGGATTCCTTTCATAGATAAAGAAAAATAACAATGTCATCTGCATATGCAAGTAATGGGATGCATGAGATAAAATTTTAGGAGAATCAGTAGCCATTTTGTCAGTATCAGAGAACATTTTATCCAAATATAGGGAAAAAAGGAGGGGTGCCAAAAGCATCCTTGGTGTACTCCTTTGTTAATCTTAAATGTTGTAGATAGTGAAGTGGAAAGACCTAACCTTATTTTTGCCCAGGTGTTTATGATATAATTGAGCTATTAGATGTACTAGGTTCCTATCAATGCCTCTTTCCAATAAAGTACCCACAACAGATTATGAAATAGAATTGAATCCGGAAGAATAGTCTATAAAAATTGAGTGTAATTTTTGCTTCGTGGCGTCATGCATTTTTCAATAAGGTGTCTTAAAAAAAATATTTTCAATGGTAGAGTGCTTTGATCTGAACCCAGCCTGAAATTTAGTGATATCCCTTGTTTTATCCACTCTGTCTATAGTTTCTCCAGAACTATCTTGGAGAATACTTTCATACTTACGTCCAGAAGACTGATTGGTCTATACATACAGTAGCTGGGTCAATTAGGGAACCCTTTTGTGAACAGGGACGATATTCACACCTTTCTAGATGAGGAAAGTTATTCTCCAAAACACATTTGTTAAAGTACAAAGTAAGAACCTTACTCCAAAAGGATGGATTGCTTAAATAAATTTCATCAGGGATACCATTTGGTCCAGCAGCTTTATTTCTTTTTAATGTACCTATAACCATGGAGTCCCCAGGGTGCTAAAGATATTGATTTCAATCCACTAGTACCAGGATTGCAGTAGGTTTCCTTTTCAGAAGGATCATAAAAGATTTAAGTAAAGAAATCCAACCATTTCTCTTCAGGAATATAGGTATCAATCATCTCCTTGTAAGAACTATTACCTTTAGACACCAATTGCCAGAATTTCCTAAGTTACAGTATTTGTTGTAACTGTGTTAAGCATCTCTTGTGATTGTTTGCAAAAATGGTTTGCTTATTTTTAATCATTGTCTTATAGTTGCTACTTTGAAGGTTGAGTTTTTAAATTTCCTTAGTTGTTTTTTCTATATTGTCTATAAAGTTTTCTTATTCTTGATGTATGTGATTTATTTCTTACATTCCAGGTCATCATACCATCCAGTATATTTGGTCATCCTATGAGGATTAACAAGGTGTCCTAATTTTGTTTTATATCATCATAAATATTGCTAATAGCTAATTCTAATTGTAATAATGTCATCTTTGATATTTCTGTTAGTGAAATATCCAAGGGACTCATATGTACGTAGTAGCTATTACAATATCTGCATTGATACCATTTGATTTACTAGTTGCTCTTATTTCTGAGAACTGAAATGTCTCATGATTCTGTGCAATAAGTTATTTTGACAGTCATATTCTAGAATTCTCGGAAGTGATCACTTTCAGGTCATATGTTAATTTACAATTTGCTCCAAGCACCTGGAGGCCCTGTCCAAAGTACTAAATCCACCATTGATGTACCTTTGGTTGATACCAACGTGAATTCACATTCCACATTACCAACTACTCTGCCATTGAGAGGTATAAATCATAAGTATTTAATATATCAATTAACAGCTTTCCAGTAGTGTTCAGTTTAGTATCTTTTGCATTTCTGGCATACATACTATTAGCAGGGTAAGTACAAGAAACAGAGAATTGTCCAATAGGCCCTCATATTTCCAATATTAATTAATTAATATAATATTCCAAAATATTAAAGTCTCTAATAGGAGAATTTCTGAGTTTGAGTATGAATATAGGGCCTGTGTAATAAAACCAATGAGTTCTCCCCATAATAAGAGGGAATAAAAGTAAGAATTATCTGGAGGATATAGCCATTGACAAGGACAAAATGTCTATCTTCAAGACTGAGCAGCAATGCTATAAAATTATTATGAGACTTCCAGCAGTGCAGTCTGGAAAATATCCTATTTTCATGAAAGTGATTAATCCACCTGAGCATCTACCAGATTTGTGAACTTCAGTTCCTTCTGAGTGATAACATTAATAGCCATTAAAATTAATAACATCAACCCCATGCCAAGTTTCTTGTAAATTACTTAAATCAAACCCTGCCACATAATTCCTCCAGTCATCTTTTACAATTTGGTATTCCAGCCTCGATATTTCAGCACATTATGATAATTCCTTTTAAAACAATTAATAGAGTGAAATTAAAGCAGTAAGAAACAGAAAAGCAATTATTATTATAGCATGCTAAGGCAAGGAATCTATTTCTCAAAGGAAGTCCCAACACTGAATCTTCAAGTAAGTGGTCTTTATCCTTCATATTATTAGAGCATCTGCCTCACAAATATTAATTCCTAGACAATCAAGTGCTGTTGCCTTTGCAAGATTCAAATCAACAAGCTCTCTGTTAGAGAGGTAGATATACACAGTATCTGTCTTCTGCCATTGATCCTATAAACCGAAAATCATTTCATGTTCCCCAGAATTTTCAAAATGTTAATCATAAGATCTTTAATAACATTAGATAATTTATATCTATTTTCATTCTCAAGTATCTCCATTCCAAACAAGCAAAGGCAGGTTTGTGATTGTTGTTGATATTGCTGTGTTATTGAATCTGTATATTTCTTTAAATTAACAGTCTCCTGTTTGGAAAGGTCATCAATATTTCTCTTTCCAATAATGGTTCCCTATTGGCCTAAACATAGTTAGCTGTATGTGGGATGCAAAAATAATGTCCAGCATTGTAACCTCTTGAGAGGAATATTTTTAACTTCAAGTATATCTTCCAGATAGATATCTATTTCTAGAATGTCCTTAAGAAAATTTAGCAGTTGGGTTTCCAGATTTATGGGAGACAAATTATCTCAATTAAGGGGCCCAAAAGTGTAATTATAGGTTTATTATCATCGCATGATTTCTTATCAACCACTGATAAGTTTTTCCCTTTGATACAATATTCTCCTCCTTCTTTGTGTTATTTGTGCTAACATACATATATCCAGAATTCCACACTAGATTACTATACATTTCTTTAAAAGTCTCTATAAATGTGTTTGATAGCATTGGTCTGCCCAATTGCTGATTCAGGAGATTAAATTCCTTTCCAATTCTCTCAAATTGAATGCCAGATCATTTTGGATGGTTGTGAATGAGTATTATAGTCCAAATATATTTGATTCTTTTCTGGATTATCAGTCGATTGTTCATTATTAACAATACTCAAGGGTTTTTACAATCCATATTCTGAGGATCTACAGGTTGTATAGCATATAGATGTTGGACATCATTATCAGTGTTTTCCCTTCCATTCTTTGGAAAGCCATGACATCTTCTTTACCTTGTGAAGCCATGAGCAAACTTTGCTCCTCAATAGTTGAAGTGTTGGAAAACCTTTTTCTGCTTCTTTTATTTTCTTCTTTTTCTCTGAATTTTCTGATTGCCCTTAGCCACTTTATTCTTAAAGCCTTTCTTGTGGGGGCTATCTGGTATAGAAATCACACTGAAGTCTGGTCTCAATTGATTACTTTCTTTTGTAAAACAGACACTTCTGGTTCGGCCAGTTCTGGTTCAGTGTAATCACAATAGAGTTCTTTCTGAGGTATTTTAGTAATTACCTCATCTAAATTTGCTTTATTAATAGCTACCTCTACTCTAAGGCTATCTAACATACCCATATTAATAATAAACTGATCCATAATAATTAGGTTTGCATATAATGGGTCTCTTAACATTTGAATCATTTCTCTCAATTAAACTGCTGGGACATATGAGTATTTAGATTTTTTACCCAGGCTATCTTGTGTTAAGTGTTCATCAGATCTATCAGCTTTATGACAATTTTGACATCTTGTAACTAAAGTAACTGTGTAACATTGTTCTTCTCACAGTATTTTAGGCCACTAATAGTGATCTAAAGTTCCTCAATTCTATTTTTAGAGCATTCTTTGTGTGGGAAAAATCTCACTAATCTCACTAGTACAAATACTTGCATCCAAGGACCAAATTTTCAAGAGGCCTCAAGTGAGGCCTCTAGTGGAGTCAAGTTAGTGGCAAGTCTTGAAGAATTATATGAGGAGATAAGTTCCTTAACAGGATTCTCAACCTTATTTTGTTTCCTTGTTAAAGCCACATTGGTGTAAGCTATCTCCTCATCCATTAGATTATTTTCTTACATAGTTTGGGGAGAACCATCCACTCTAGGTGTGGAGGTTCTACTTTTGTTGCTGGATACAAATTGCATGTGATCAGTTATTTTAGATTGGTTTTTGAATCTCTGTTTGTAAAAGTTCCTGAACTAGAGGTGAAAGGTCGTGATTCTGTATATATTGTAGTCTGGTATTTACCACTTTCACCTATTAATAACAACAATAATAACAAAATGGCACTATAAAGCAGCACAATACAATAAGATAAGTGCAAAAGGTCCCAAAAGTCACAAACTTTCAATCTGTACCACAGGAAAAATCGCTTTATATAGCCTTTGTTCTTTTGCTGTCATCTTGTATTCTTTATCAAATGGATATTGTAAAACTACCTTGGTCAGGGGTCAGGAATGGTAATTGTAAGAGTCCCCAGCAAAATGTGTGTGTCACCAAACAGAGTTCACTGTTCCTAGTCAATTACAGAACCCTCTTGAAGTATAATTTCCTGCTTAAGATCCCAAACCAGAAGCCATGGTTTCTTTCTCATTTCATGAGAATACTGTTTACTACAGATCAGTGACTGTATTCTTATAGTGATCATTCTCTGCTGCTGTACATGTATGACTGTTTTCCTGTTTGTATGTATGTATGTTATGTGGAAAACTCAACAAAATTATCAACTGAAAAAATAAGATCAAAACTAGATGCAGTAGGCCAGCTTCTTGGTTAAGACTTAAACTTGTACATCACGGGATTCACAATCGCGAACAGTCCAGTCCAATAATCTAGTTCCATGCACTCCTGGAGCTCTTGGTCTTATCCTCTTGAAAAGGTACCCCATGGCAATTTGCAAATGTGGGATTAGAATCAGGATGTCTTCACCTACGGTACCACTTCAGAGTCCTCTTTGGTTTCCAAGTTGCTATAGACTCCATGATATTACTAGAAATAAAAGAATGATACACGGAGTAAGTAGCAAGGAAGATGACTGGGGCACAGAACCTAAGCCTTATAAAACACTAAAAATAATAATAATAAGCATTAAAAACTCTAATACCACAATACAACTAAAATGTTATTCATTAACTACATAAAAAAAAATGAAAAAAATACCACAGAGTCAGAACATAAAGCGGACTAAACACTACTACTCACAGGGACATAATCGAGTAATTGCTGCACTGTCTCCACCTGCATACAATCAGCAGATCAGCAAGATGTCGAAATGATTTACTCGAGCACTAGAGATAAAAGATAAAAAAAACTGTAGCAAAGGCTGGTATTAGTATACTGAAAAAACAACGTGTCACCTGGAGCCTTCTGGTGTTGCAGAATGCATGCAGCTAAAATGGCAGAACTGATTCCCAGAATGCCATGCATGTGATAAATACAGTTGGTGATGTAGTTAATAATCAGTGGCGAATATCCCGTCATTAGGAAGACAAAAGCAAGGCATTTTTTAACATGTTTAGGCATAATAAACAACAAACAGCACTGCCCTGATATATGTAATATAGGTAATCTTCAAAGCTATGGTGACATGAAGAGGAGGTTCTGAGGAGTCTCTGAGCAAACTTTGTGGGTGCACACAGAACAGAGGTGTAAGTCTTTTCCTTCTACTCCCTTCTTAGTCTCAAAAACTTGGTGCAGTCTTTCCAGCATTTAAACCCCACGGGGCTTTCTGCTGCTCTCTAGTAGAGTGGGCTAACTGCTATTGAGGAACTCCAGGCTCTATAGAAGAAAATACAAACAACAGTAGTGGAAATGCAGCACCACAAAACAGACACACAAGAAATTCTGGAAAGACAGCCAGACCTCAGGCGACAGATGGAAGTTAACCTTCTGCTAAAGTAGGCATCGGTGGCATACCTTACATAAATTAGAGTATAGCATTCTGGTGTCCTGCTCCTTCTGCTACTCCACAGCAGAACAGCTTGCAGTGTCAAGCTCCTCCCCTAGAGAGTTCTTTGCAAGCTGCAGGATGGGCCACTCCTCGACATCAGGAAATGGATTTCAGGTTTTGACCCATTCAAATTCCAGGGTAAGCTTGCACAATTATTCTATGCATATTATAGATTCGCTTCTGCCCCATGATTAGCAGTCAATGTTTCAGAAAGAGAACCGCAAACTAATGACTCAGATGCACTTGCAGCCCTGCAAAACTAACACTGATGCAAATCCAACTTTAATATTTACTAACTTAGGACAGTTACAAGAGGATGTGGAGCACACATAACCTGGGCCTGAAGATGCACAAAGTGAATCTACAGAACTCTCAGAAACCAATGACAATGCATCTGAACATATTGGGGTAAATTACAATAAAGCTTGCCAGCCAGGAGATAAGACTTACAACCGTATGCCTCTTTTTTTTTCAACAGCGGTTTATCCAGCCAAAGTATAATGCCATCAGGTTAGTCTATAAAGGGGTTTCAAAGGTGTTCCTGATAGGGGATACATGGGTCGTACCTTACTTAAAGAAAGCTTAAAATGTAATGGTTCTGAACATTATGCATTAATCCATGTGTCAGGACAGTTTTCTTTTGATGTAAGTTTAATCTTAACATTGGATTAGAACAGTCCTGCATAAGGTACAACAAGGTTAAGAACTCACAATTATGGTCCCCATTTGAAGTCATCCTTCTTACTAGGCCTGCACAACAATCAGTTACAATTTTATTTTGCAATGAGGGGTGAGTGTTACAGATCTGTTATTTTAGCTCAAACAAAGGTGTACAGTGTTGGGACATCTGGAGGCTATCGTTGATGCTGAGAGCATATGGACTGGGGTTGGAGGGTGAGAGTCATACTGCATAATGTAGATGGAAAACTACAGCATCTCCTGAAATTTAGGAGGTGATAAGGGGGTGCTGTTCTATCTGGTTTACCTATGCTAGCAATGACAACATTGTTGGCGCGTTTAGCATAGAGACATCCCAGATGTTGACAGGTGAAATTTCACCTGTCAGACATCGATCCATGTTCTATTGGAGGCTGCACCGCCAAACCCCCATGCATGGAGCTGCCCCCACCCCTTCTATGGATTGTTAACTCAAGTTGGAGTTCACATGATGTGGGGTGAAACTTGGTGAAAGGGCAAACTTTCACCAGTGGGTCCCCACAGACAGATATTCAAAACTTGTCAAAATGTTGCTGTGGGGATTTCACCGATGGGGTTTCACCCTTCTGCCAACACACTGTTCTATCAGGGCAGCCAAGAATCTGTTATAGATGTGGCTCACCTGGTCATATTAACAATGCCTCTGACAAGGTGCAATGTACTTTATGTAGGAATCTTGGACATACAAATAATCATTGTAGAAATCAAGTTGTATGCAATTTATGTGGAGGAAGGGGCACTCATATGCAAAATGTGCACAAGCAGCTTATAGTACAGCAGGGCCTGGAGATCTGGAAGAGCAACACTCTTTGGTAGTTCTGGCAGAGAGGAACATGCTAAAGGAGGTATCCCTAGTGTTGTTAATAATCAAAACCAGCTCCTGCTAGAAATCCTGCCCACAGGGAGACCCTCATGGATACTGCCCTCCCCACCTGCTGAGCAATTAGCTGCAGTAGAGATAGAACCAGAGGAGTTGTATGTACCTGAAAGTGAACAAGCAGAAAATGAGACTGATTCAATAGAGGTTACAACATTTGTACCTGTCTCAAATGCTGCTATTATGTTCCTGCCACCCCAGGGGAGGACCAAAAGAAAATGTTAACTAGAAGAAATCAGGCCTGGATGCAACCAGTGCCTAAAGTTCAATATTTCCATCACCCCTACATCTAATAGGTATCAAACCTTAGCTGTTTCCAGTGAGGTTCTGGAAATCAGTCTGAGAGCTTCGGTAGGGAACCAAATAGATTAGAGGGTCTTTCTGATTCAGATTCAAGCAATGTGGGAGATGGAAAAAGGAAAGTACACCACAAGGATGCTCTAAGGTAACAAGGAAAAAGTAGGGGCATCAGCAAAAATAAGAAAACAAAGCCACCATGATAAGCAGACCGCCCTTTATTTTCTGCATGCAACAGCAATTTAAGCTGCTCTCTATTAATGTTAATAGTATCAAAATGGAGTAAGAGAGGCTTTTATTTTGCACCTTAGGAGAAATAAAGTGTACATTAATTTTATACAGGATGCCAGATTGCATAATTCCCAAGAAGTTGCAAAAATTGGCAAAGACTGGTATTCTGGGATGTCAGTACATTACTAGGGTTGGATGCTTGTTCTGGAGTAGGATTCTAGTCGCCATTCTAGTTCAGGTGATAAAATACTGGATTTAGTACCAGGTCGAGTTCTACTTCTTGACATAAAATATAATGGAATCTACTGTAGGTTAATCAACACTTACGCCCATCAGAAAAAAGCAGATAGAGTATCCAGTTTTATCCAGATTCACCCATATCCATTTTTGCACAGAATGTAGTCGGGGGTGATTTTAATTGTGGATTATCCAATAAAAATTGAAGTAAGACAACTACCATAAGAAAAATATTTTGTGACATGTAATTTCTGCAAAATACAACCCAAATGGCATCCCTAGTGGATGCTTATAAAGGAACAGGTAAGGGCTGATCCAACCTTTCAAAGGAAACCATACCATGAGGATTGCCTTTTTTTTCAGCAAAAGCTTTAATCCACATGTCAAAAATAGAAGCAGTGGAATGCTCTGATCACAGAAAACTATATGTGATTATAGGGCCTCCTTCAAATAGACATGGTCCTGGTGTCTGGCATTTTAACTCATCACTGTTGCAATTAGAATATATAAAGCAACAAATTCTATACATGGTGATTTGTAAAAGTCCCTTTGGGAAATATATGATGACCCTTCTTTATGGTGGGAACATTTAAAATTAGATTTGAGACACCTATTGATTTCACTTAGTAAAGCAAATAGAGATACAGAACATATCCAGTATCAAAAGAACAGACAGTTACAACAGTTAATGAGTTTAGCACAGCACACAAAGCATGATTCTGCACAACAAATTACAGCTATCCAGCAAAAAATAAGGATGTTCATAATAAGCAAACTGTCTCTTTAACAATGTAACAAAAATATGGAACCCAAGGAAATTTAACTGATATGTCCTTTCTTATGTTGTGTTGAAAGGGTGAGAAAGAAACAAATGGATTCAGTCTTGATGATGATAATAATGTACTGCAAACATCCCAGCAGGATATTTTAAGAACTGTTACTGATTATGTGGGAGATATATTTAGTAAACAGTCTGATGATATGCAGGCTTCTCATCACTGTTTAGTTTAATTCCTATTCCTGAACATCCTGCTGAGATACAAAATACTTGTATAAGCCTAGTGTCCCCTAGAAGTGAAACCGCAGTAACCTCTCTCAGCACAGGAAAAGCTCCAGGTAAAGATGGGCTTACCATGGAACTTTATAAATGCATAGGCCCTGAAATGTTTAAAGAATTGGCAAGTGTATAATGTTATTCTTACCACAGATAGCATCCCACTTGAGATGTCCACAGGATTAGTAACTTTCTACATAAAAGTAGACAAAAATTTCTAAATTACTGGAGGCCTTTACTGTCTTAAATATAGACTTTAAAATCCTTCTGAAAATATTAAATGCTAGGTTATCACTTACAGCCACTTCTTAAATATCTCAGGCCCAGTCATGTGCCATCTCAGGAAGAGCTATGGTTGATCATTTATTGTTATTATGGGAGGTGATAAAACAGACAGTCTAGTAGACTTAAAAGTATATATTCTATCCTTGGATCAAAAAGAGCGTTTGATTTGGTAAGCCATAATTTCTTATGGCATACACTAATTTGTTATGGAATACCTGCCACTTTTATATCAAGGCTAAAGTGTCTATATAAAAATGAAATAATCACTCCTATAATTAATGGGTTTTGGGAGCTATGGTTCTTGTCCACGGGCAGTAAGGCAAAGATGCCCCCTTAGCTTGCTCCTTTATGTTTTTAGCATAGATCCTTTGTTAAGACTCTTGAATGATGTGCGTTTTTGCACCTATAAAAATGCCACAGCAAAGGCTTCAGTTACTGCCATCACCTATACTAATGACTTATGTCTGTTGTTAACAGATGCACATGCAGTAGAGACAGCAATACATTTTGTAGTCCTTATGGTAAGGCCTCAGGGTATTTTGATCACTATGAAAAATAAAGGCCGAGAATTAAAGAAGGTTTCTACATCTGTTACACAAGTTGCAGGAATTTCTATAACCAGGAAGCCAAACAAAATTCTTGGAACAGAATATGGATCAGATTGGATGGATTCATTGAATTGGGATAAAAAAATACAACATGGAAGGAACTGGTCCTAGGATGGAACAAATGGAGTATGATTAAACTCAGATGGATTTATTTAGTAAACGTTATCTTTTGCCTGTTTTCTATTTATCAGTTAAGTTTTCCCCACATGAGGATAGGAAACTACCATTCTCAATATATTTTTCAAGCTATTTGGGGTAGAGCTCAATCCTAATAAAAGGAATATTCTATATTTGCCTGTAAAAAGCAGGGTTAAACATGGTTAACTACATTCTATTTTTCTTTTGCCATTTTTATTTATCAATTTTAGGCACCTAAGTACACGGAAAAGAAATCTTGGTCAAGTTTACTTCAGCATACAACAACATCATGGTATCCAGGGTGGGTTGTTGGTACACAAAAAGCCTTTAAAACTGTAACACATGCCCCACAATATTTACGAGATGCTTTTGTAAAGTTAAAACAATGACCTGTCACTAATTCAGACCTCATTACTAAAACAAAAAAAGATTTCTCAACAGGTTTTAAATATCTTTTAATGGAATTAGAAACTTTCCAAACTGCAGGAGAATGTTTGCCAGCCTTACAAACCTTAATTACACATAAAGAGTGCCAAGAAAGTTCTTGATGTTGAATAGTTATGTTATCACAAGCGCTTAAATGTAAAAAGCTAATCAAAAGCATAAAAAGAAGGAAGAATGAATATTTTCAAGGCCAAATTGCATAGTAGAATTAGAGACACTTAATCATTTATTTTTACTTTTACCTATATTACAGGATTAGGAATTATGTAGCATTACAATGGGGATTTCCTGTATTTGCTAAAGTTTCTTATCAAAATGTAAATATGGAAGATATTGCACTGGTGAGGTAGATGGGAAAGGAGTATATTAAATGTTATATTTACTGTAGCAAAGTGATATATTTGGAATGATCATTGTCTTTTTATGTTACAACAAAACAGACATCACATGTGGAATTATTAGTAGAAATTACCAAAGAATTACAGTCTATTTATCATGCTGAAAAGGCTGCCCAGACTGCACAGTTTGTAATAGGAATGTGGATAAATTTACCTTGGGTCACAAAGTCTGATGTACCTGTTACATGAATGGATTTATTGGAATATAAATACCTGAAATAGGTCATTATTGATTGTGTAATAGTTTGATGCATGTTATGACTGTGTATGTTTTGATCGTGTATTTTCATGATTTTCAATAAAAACAAATTCCCCAACTCTTTTCGAAGTACCATCGGATCTTTAACATCTGCCCAAACTACCACCAGAACAGGCAGATGGAAATCTAAGCAGTAAAATTCATAAAACAGCTATGCAGTAGCTAATTAACTGAACAGAACAGTCACTGTATCCAAGTTAAGAAATTCCTGTCCCTGGGCAGAAAAGGCACCAAGTTTAATAGGCAAGCAGATCTTTGCTGGCTGGAAGACCTCAAAGGCGTCCCTGCTCTGTGTCTCAGCAGTACCTGCAGTTTCAGTCAGAAGGGAAGAGTGGCTGACTCTGGCACAGCAGGTGGTCTCTGCAGCCAATTTAACCTGAAGCTACAGTTTCAGTCAGAGAGGAAAGTGGCCAACTCTGGCATAGCAGGTGGTCTCTGCAGCCAATTTAACCTGAAGCTGCAGTTTCTGTCAGAGGAGGAGAGTGGCCGACTCTTGACGAAGGCTCCACTGATTCAAGTGTATCACTTGACTAGTGGGATCTCATTCTTTATCATCCGCAGTGTTGCAGAATAATGGAGACTGTATGGCACCACTAAGTCCTTGAGGGTCCTCCATGCTGGTGTGATGGCCCAATGGCTCTCTAACAGCACCAGAGAGAAATCTGGAAAGATTTTATTTGGTGCCATTTCATGAGAGTTTCCTTTCTATCACGAGCTGTTCTATGTGTTCCTTTGTTTTGTAATGCAGAAAGTGAGCTGGGATTGGTCAGGATTTCTCTCTTGCTTTGGGGAATAGCAAGCAGTGTGAGTAGTCATCTCTAGTGGCGCAACTGGTGATCCAGTAGAGTTGACAAAATTCATTGTAGGAAGTGCTGGTGCCTTTTCCTTCATGGCCCTCAGGAAAGCCACCAGGTAGAGGTTGTTCCTCCTACCACCAGTTTTGTAGGTGCTCCACCTGTCTCCATAAGATAGTATGGTGCAGTCTTGGTCTCTGATATATGAGGAGACGCAGACTGTTTTATCTTCTATGCCAGTTATCCGATGTTCTTTGACATTCACCCATTGAAAATGTATATGCTGTTAACCACCATTTGCAGTAAGATTTCTAATTTATTGATTGGGGTAAGTAGTTACTCATATATTCCTTTAACTCCTTTTCGGGTGTTTGAGGCTTGCCAGCTGGGAGCACTATAAGAAGGCCACAGTCTGCACTGTGAAGCTTGAGATAAACCCAGAAGCGCTTGACAGTCACACCAGGATCCAACTTTTGATCAGTTTGAAAGTGGCACTGTTTGACTAACAACCCAGCCTGATGTATTTTGTTTTTATTAATGGTACTTTATGCAGTCTCTGGTCCGCCAACCTCTCCCTTGCACCAGCCCTGTCATCCCACCATTTCTGGGACTTACACACCAAAAGACAGTTCCCTATGGTTGGTATTCCTCCCCATGGTGGAGCTGCCCAGGACCTCCCCAGCTATCCCAGGAGGTGATTTAGGTTGGATGCTGGTCAGGAGCATAGCAGGTGGGTGCAGGGCTTGCAAAGGATAAGCAAAGGGTAAACAGACAATAAAATCTAAGCAGCCATCTTAACAGTAACCAAGCCACTCCCTCAGGCACTTTGACTCTAGCATGAGTCTTTGCTAGGGGAAGAGCTCTAGGCACAGAGCAGTCCATTTAACTAAACAGTTTAAAAGTACAGTCTAAATGTGTTTGCCAAGAACACCATTTGATAAAAACACAACACTATAAAGCAAACCATAATGTTAAAATATGAATATTGTGTTTACAAAAAAAAAAAAAACTATCAAAAGCCTATGTGATAACATTTTATATAAAATGCAGAAGTTCATATAGGTCAAGATCATATAGCAAAGTCCAAAAGTTAAAAGGCTTAGATATCATTTATAGCATTAGTAGAGTAGCCACAGTACATTTAAACCTAAAAATATAGAATGTACTAAAACAAATTACCAAAAGACAGAAATTACATCTCAAGGAGTGAAAGTGGCTGTAGTAATCCTAAGTGGATACCGTACTGTATTTACTGATACTGTAGCAATAACATCTAAATGGCACTGTAAAAGAGAAGAATGCACAAAGATAAGTTAGTGTGGAGGCTAAAATTAAAAGTATTGAAGGAGGCCTTATGGGTATTGCCCAAAGCCCTAAAGGTAAAGAACTCAGGATAGGGGTGGTACAGGCCACCTCAGAGAACAAGGAGGTGGATTAGGAGCCGGAGGAGCAAATCAGGAAGGTCAGGGACAAAAGGAATACAGTTATAGTGGAGACTTCAACATACCTGGGGCTGACTGGCAGACAGTAACTACAGTACATGCCAGGGAACAAGTGCTGCTGGAGGCTATCCAATACAGTTGCACTGTGCAAGGGGTGATGGATCCTACTGGGAGGAACATTCTGGACTTGGTGCTAGAAATGAGACCAAGTCCAGGATGTGATAGTACAGGACCCTCTAGCAGGATGCGACCACCTCTCAGTGTGGTTCCTGATCAACACAGTGAGGGAGTCTGCTAAGACCAGGACAAGAGTGTTTGATTTCAGGAAGGCAGATTTTGCCAGAATTGGCAACATCCTAGAGAGGTATTTAGCAGAAATTAGCCAGGGATGGATGCTGAACAGAAGTGGGCAATCATTAGGAAGAGGCTAAATGAGACCAAGGACACATGCTTCAAATCTCAGAGTAAGCAGTAGAGGTCAAAAACCTTGCTGGCTCAGCAAGGAGGTGGAGAGGAAGGTGATGGGAAAAAATATTGGCCTTCATTAAGTTCAAAAATCTGGGCATGAGGAGGATAGAAAAGTGTTCTCAAAGGCATCTAGGAAGGTGACCAGGTCAGTCAGGGTGGCCAAGGCAGCAAAGGAGCTAAAGTTGGCTCAGGGGATCAGAGAGAGGGGAAAGGGTTCTTTAAATACATAAGGGAGAAGAGGAGGTGTAGGGATGACATCATTAGAATCAAGAGAGAGGGAGGATGAGCGTAATAAGGGAATATCAGGCAGGGACACTCAATGAGTATTTCTGCTCGATGTTCACAAAAGAAAGGATGGCCCATACCACAGGGAACTGGGCAAGGGTGGAGGGGGCAGAGATAACAGGTGAGGTTATCCAAGATGACAGAGTTCTGAAGAACCTTAAAGGCTTGTGGGTGGACAAGGCACCAGGACCAGACTGTGTATACCCAAGGGTCCTGAAGGAACTGGCAGAGTTGTTGGCAGGCCCTCAGATGGACCTGTTCAACACATCCTTGGAGATGGGGAATGTATCCAGGGACTGGAGGATGGCTCATGTGATGCCCTTCACAAGAGTGGACCCAAGGACCAACTGGGTAACTACAGACCAGTGAGCTTGACTTCCACAGTGGGGAAGTTGAGGAAACCATTCTGAAGTTGAGATTGATCACCTTTCTTGATAGCAATGGCCTGCAGGATGAGAGACAGCATGGGTTTGTCACGGAAGATCTTTCCAAACTAATCTGATTGACTTTCATTGACTGGGTCACTATGGCAGTTAACAAAGGCCACAAGTGAATGTCCTGTATCTGGACTTCAGCAAAGACTTTCAACTCTGTGCCACACAGGAGGTTAATGAGCAAGCTGAGGGACACAGGAGTGGGGAGAGAAAACTGGTGGGGTGGGTTGAGAGCTGGCTGCAGGAGACAACAGAGGGTAATTGTAAGGAGGAGACATCAAAGCCACAGCCAGTAATGAGTGGAGTACTGCAGGGTTCAGTGCTGGGCCCCATTTTGTTCAATGTCTTCATTGGAGACATTGCAGGAAGAATCAAGAGTAAGATCTTACTGTTCGTGGATGACACTAAGATTTGTGCCAAAGTAGACAATGAGGAAGAGAGGCAGGCACTCAGGAGGATTTAGCTAAACTTGAACTGGTCTAGGGAGTGGCAGTTGGGGTTTAACACTAAGAAGTACAAGGTCATGCACCTTGGAGCCAGAAATTCCAAGAATAGCTATTGGCTGGGGAGTGCAGGTAATGGCTTCAGAGGAGGAAAGGGACCTGGGGTAATAGTCTCAGGGGACATGAAGATATCTGCACAGTGCAGGAGAGCTGCACAAGGGCAAATAGGATGCTGGGTTGCATTGTCAGGCGATCACCTCTCGAAAATGGAGTCATCCTGCCACTGTATAGATCACTGGTGAAACCACACTTGGAATACTGTGTACAGTACTGGTGCCCATACCTTAAAAATGGATGTGAGATTACTGGCGGGTGTGCAGCGTAGGGCTACAAAAATGATCATGGGACTAGGGAGTTGCCATACAAGGAAAGGTTGAAAGAGCTCAATATGTACCACTGGAAGACAGAAGGGTAAGAGGGGACCTGATAGAGACCTTTAACTACTTGAAAGGCATAAACAAAGTCAGTGAAGGAGGATTGTTCTACTTAAAGGAGGAAGGGTCACTAGGGGCACAGTCTGAAGTTGGAAAGGGAAGGTTTAGGAGGGAGATGAGAAGGCACTACTTCACAGAGAAAGTGGTGACAGGTTGGAACACATTGCCAGAGGAGTTAATCACTCAGAGAACAGTGGATAGCTTTAAGCAGGGTTGGGATAGAGTCAAGGGCAGGGTTAGTACAGACAAAAACACAAAGAGGGAAGGACCGAAAAGAGGAGGAAGAGAGAGGGGTTTGGGTAGGGGTGGGGCAGCTGTAGTGATATGAAACTAAGCGCTGCACAATCGGCAGATTTGATAGACCTGTGGGCCTTTTTCTGCCGGCAAGTTCATATGTTCATATATGTGGCAGGCATGCATGCACAGTGAGATGAGTAATTTGTGGTGAATCCTGATTTCCTACTAAGTGAAGGTCTGTGTCTGCACTGTACTTTAAAACTGTCAGAATAACCTACTTGACCAAATGCTGTGCATGGGCCCATCAGACCTCCACATGCACGTCAACCCCTTGTGAGGCAAGGCTCCTTGGAATGTCACAATGTGTTGTGTGTGCACCAGAATACTGTTCTGTCCCACTCCAGGCTGGGACTAGTGCCACATGTTGCAACATCTTTCTCACAGCCTTGGCAAAATCATCCCGTCACTGAGCTCACCCCTGAAGTTGGTAACTGGCAAGGGAAGGCAACACAGTCTGTACTGGACCAACTGCCATCCCTGCAAACAGAGTTACTTTATAATTTTGTAACAGTTTTGTCCTAAAATTCAATTATTTTTTATGACCCTCCATGTTCTGCACATGACAGGTGACATTTATAAAATACTGCATGAAATATCATTTCACACCAAAAGTACAAAATCAAATTTTGGTCATGATTCAAAAATGACTGCTGGGTTCATGAGGTGACGTGAAAAAATGGCTATGTTAAATTACCAAAGTTATGCATGCTATGAGCGAGCACTCCAAAATGTCAACATAACTTCATAACTTTGTGGGTTTTTAATGTTTTGACCAAAATGTTCAACTATAACCTTCTTATGACCATTCTGTCATGAACCCAGTAGGAGAAAATCTTTCAAATCCCAGCTGAAACATAATTTCATGCCACTGGTGCGAAAACACATCTTGGCCAGGATTTGAAAATCACTGCTGTCACATTCAGAAGGTGGTGTGAAAAATATCTATGTTGAAAATTTGGGGTCACGATATTGAAAATTGTCAAAGTTATGTGAGTGTTGAAAACGTTAAATGAAAATTCATAATATTGGTATTTTTAAAATATTTTACCTCACATTTTCAAGATTGTCTTTCTTACACCCCACCTCATGAACTGGGCAATTGAAAATGTTCAAATCTCACCCAAAAGGTGATATTGCAGAGTGACTATGAAATCACCTTTCATCCCAGATTTGAAGAATTTCACCTACCTTGTTCATGAAGTGGGCTCCCAAAAAGCCATGTTAAAACTTTGGAGAAACATATTAATAAATGATTAAGTTATAAGTACAAGTTTAAAACAGATTGAAATAATTGACCAAATATCTGATTTCCTTAGTTACTGGTCCAGTTTGAAGA
Organism: Neoceratodus forsteri; assembly: GCA_016271365.2. NCBI lineage: Eukaryota > Metazoa > Chordata > Ceratodontiformes > Ceratodontidae > Neoceratodus > Neoceratodus forsteri. The sequence goes on from CM057451.1 coordinate 427,733,662, forward strand.
GTGAAGATGTGTCTCTGGTCCAGAGTGAATTATGGCTTTGGACCCCTGGAAGATAAGTAAGGAGTAGGGGTGGGTGTGGGTGGTGGGTCCTGAGTGGGAGGGTAAAATGGGAGGAGGATAAAGGGTGATGGAAGGGTCGTCATCAGCAGTAGACATCAATAGACAGTTTTCTTTTTAAAGGATTTGAAAATAAAAATTATAAAAGACCACTAGGATGGTTTTCTTTATTTCAGGTACCAGCCCTGGGGTTGGGAATACCAGTGTCAGTGTTACATTTGCCTCTTTCTTATTCAGGTGTAGCCCATCTCTCTGTTACAGAAGTCATTTCTGTGCCTGAAGTTGTCCTACTTCCTCAGGAAGTCAAGTCCTTCATCACTGGCCCAATTACCCAACAAGGTATAGGTCGTTTTAATTTCCTTCTGCATCCATGAACTGGTCTTTGGCACCAGTAGGACCTCTGAAATGATTACCTCACACTCTACACCTTAACGTCCTTTTCAAAATCCCGAAATCCTGCCTGATGTCCTCATCTGTAATTCTACCTATGTTGTTTGTTTCCAGGTAAACTGCTAACATAGCTTTTCCCTCCACCTCTAAGAATCTCCTCAGTTCAGTCCTTCAGATACTCCACCCTTGCTCCTGGGAAACAGATCCAAATCTACAGATCAGAATCAATGATCCTTATTCCTTCTGCACAGTGTGTCATCAATAAATATGAAAATAGAGTCACTCATAAACATTTACTGCCTAGGACCCTTTTTCCTCCTTGAGCAACTCTCCCACATCTTCCTCACTAATAGTTCCTCTGACCATTCTCCATGATCTCCTCTTCTCTTTCTTCATCCATCCCAGCTACTATCTCCAAACTATTCCTAGAAATTAAACCTAGACATTCTATGCTATGCCCTCTTCTTCCTCCTGTCCCTTCACATCCTGTTCATCTCTGTCTCTTTCTCCAACAGGTTCCATGTCATAACAGTAAAATAGTATGGCAACTCACAAAGAGTGTACATATCATTGAATGTCAAATGGGCACATAGCCCACCTCAGCAACCACCACTAGGGTGATGCAAATACATTTAAAATGGGACCTTAAATTTAATCTTTAATGTTGGGGCTTTTGCCCTGCACCCCATACTAAAATAATCATCTCCAGGGGGCAGACACTGTGGGATAGGTGACTATATGGGAGGGGAGCTGCAGTAAACAAAGAGGATACTGCGGCTGGGGTACCAGAACCACAGGAAGGAAACACACAAAAAACAACACCAGAAACATTACAAAAAAATTTGCATGTAAGCAGTACTGAACCGGGACTACTGACACTAAAGACATCATCCATACCCGCCATGTCAGGCAGCAGCTCAGCATCATCAGCAGCAGGCTGTACTTCCCCATTTAGCCCATAGCACCTGGCAAAACCTCGTCATTTGCTGTCACTCTTCAATCCCTCCTCCTTGCTATTCTCTTTCCTTGCTAAAACCTCACCATCAGAGCTCCTACAGGTGCACAAACTGAGTCACTCATATGAATTACTCAAGTTTGCTTTGCCCATATCACTGTATTCCTTCCCACCTTCATTTATCTTAACACCTACCTCAATGTCTGTCAGAAGCGCCCTCCTTTTCCTTTCCTTTCCATGCACAATCCAGCTATGATTTTTGTGCATAACCAGAGTAAACAAAAAGATTATCCACTCGGGTTTTATCTAGTACCCTCTTCCCACTTGAACAAACCTCCTCCTTCAAATATCTTGGCGTTCTCCTTGATCCTTCCTATCCTTTCACGACCACATCCACTCTCTTTGCTCTACTATCAACTCTAGGATAGGCCTACTGTATCACCATCATGACTGTCTCCCCACTGGAAACACTAAGGCTGCCATCTCATCCTCAGTACTGTCCCTCGTGGACTATGGTATGCTTATTTACAGTGCCGCTTCATAACACTACTCTGCACAAAATTAAGCTATTCCTCAATAAGTCCTGCCAGCTGCTTACAGGTTCCTCACATCTTACCCATACTTGCACACTGTATTCCTCTCTAACTTCCTTCATCTGAGAGAAAGGCTTATCTATCAATCTTGCCATTTGACCAAAAAATCACTGTGGGTTTGACTCCCTCTGCTCTGTCTTCTATCATAAGCCTATCTATCCCTCCCCTCTACCTGCAGCGCTGTCCACTCCCCTCTGCAAGTCCCCAGAGTTAGTACCTTCCTTGCACAGAGGTCATTCCATTACTGTGCCCATCCTGGTACAATTCCTGCCTGAGCTATCGCCTCTCTACCAAGATTGGGGCCTTTTAAAACTGCTTTCAAGAACCACCTCCTCTCCTCTCCTCCCACCACTGTGACTGCCCTGGCTGAGTTTTCCCTGCCTTTACTCCTCTCGGTCTGCCTATTTTCCTCTGCCCTTAATTTGACTGATTATAGCCCACATTATTGTTTATGTCTGTTTATTATTGCTAATTTACCTTGATGTGGGCCTTTGTAACCAGTCCTTAATTTTGACCATTTGCTTTTATCTGAACTCATTTACTTTGTTTCCTGTTGCTTGCTATTAATGTATTTGTCTTCCTGATGAGAGCCTTTGTAAACAGTCCCTAACTCAAAGGGTTGTAATTCTGATTACTTCTTAAAATAAATAAATAAAATAAATCACCATAAAGTGGTCCACAAATATCTTCAACCCCAGCAGTTGTGCACTATAGCCAGTCTGCCTCTCATGTCCCTAAATTGCACCTATAAGGTGATAACAAAGTTAATCTTATGCACAGGACCCCCCCTTCCTGTCTGCCTATGCTAACTAATACATCCTGCAGCCTGTGCACCTACTATAGCCCTGCCCCCACCACTGTCCCTCAATTCCACATTCTTTTACTGGAATGGCAACCTGCACAGCAACTTCTAACTTGCTTCCTCTTATCTGCAGCCTCAGGACAACTGGAGAATCAAGGACTCCTGCAGCATTTCTTGCTTTTCTGCTATAGTAGATTCAGCTAACAAATCACATAACTGTCACTGAATTAAGTATGTTTTTTTACATCTGTCCTAGATTATACTTATGGAATACCAACAAATCCAGTTAAAATATCTTACATTAGGGTCTACCCTGATATATGTGCCTGGACAAAAGATAATAAATTACTTAATTAACCATTATGGTAGCAATAGATTTAGAACACATTTAAAACATACTGGAATGCAGAACTTTTAGAAGTTAGTGACACAGCAAGGGTTACATGATAAATAATTTGTTAATTTATTGTTAATTGTTCCAATCAGTGCAGGAGCTGTGTGCTTGGAGTGGACTTTGTATGCAATTGGAACTGTAGCTTTGCAAATTGATGATAAATTCTGCTGCAGGCGAGTGGAAAAACCATATTAAGAACCCAGGTGGAGTGCTGGAAGAACAGGTTCAGTGGCTTCATTTTGCAAAAAAGAGATTGGCATGGGGGCAGAAATTATTTTGTGCTGAGCTGAGGATCAGGTTTTTCTTCAGTAAATTTTTAACAAAAAGCTTATAAAGTAACTACTGTGAGTTGTGACCAGGACTTTGTTGTATACTGGATCATTTGATTTATATATATTATGAGGTGCGTTCGTGCCCTATAGTTAGGGTTGTACTGGCAGTTCTATGCTAAACCCCAGTTTTGTACTTTAATAACTTTTCAATCATTTATGGATTTGCTTGAACATTTGCATGTGCAATCTTGCAGTGTAGATCTCTGGATGTGCCATGTTTTGTTCCACTTGGATGTGTGTTTTCTGAGTTCTGAATAGTACAAAATTAAATTTCAGTAAGTGTTTTCCCTTTAGTTATAATGGGTTTTCATTTGTTTGCTGTACAGCCCAGACAGTTTTGACCTTTTACTTTGAAATTTTAGGGCTGAAAGGGCTGACCTTCAGATGTGCACTTTACTGGTTTAGTGAAACATATTATTCCATTCCAAAGTTATTTAATTTTACAGTTTTCATAAATCACTTCTGTGCATGCTCAGTAAGCATCTCAAGATAGCTGTTTGAAACAAAATAAATATCTATTTTTCATATTGACATCATCTTTTTCATTTGAGGAACATCCTTTTTGTTTGGCTGCAATCTTGTTACATTGGCTACCTGGCTGATCTCCTAACACCTGTCACCTCAATCCACTCCCTCTACTCCTCCACCAGGGGCCTCTTTGTGGTTCCAAGGGCCAGGTTAAAAACTTCTGGAGACTGAGCTTTTTAAGTCTTTGGCCCAGCCCTTTGGAATTCATTTCCCATCTATGTCAGGGAAGCCCGACTTTGGTGGCATTTAAAAGGGGTCTAAAGACTTATCTATTTTGCTTGGTCTTCCAAACTAACCAGAGATAATATATATTACTAATATATTTTTAAGACTATATTTATTGTTTTAATGCAGTATTGTATGTTATATGTGGTATAACATATAATACTACATACTTTCTTTTATTGCATTAACCTAAGCGCTCACCCCATTCTCATATACTTCACCTAACTCAGGTTATTTACCCATGGAATGGAGTGAGCATTAGGGTTGTTGACTCAAGGCACACCCCATGCCTGTTACTGCCTGCAGCTTGTGGGTGGGATGTTTGGATTTGAAATTCAAATGCCACATTTCCCTACTTTTGCCATTTCAACTATAACTAGTGCATTAATGAAGTTTTTGCCGTGATATATATAAGCCAGCTTGGTTCCCTGGTTGCAAAAGAGCATTTGGCTAGAGCTGTTCGTTGACTGGAACAGCCAATGTACTGATAGTCATGCCTCTGGCTGGCTAAGGATTTTGGGCAGGTTGTAGAAGACCTTGCAAACCTGGGTGGGGTCAGGCCCATGAGGGCTTTCATGCCTAGCAGGCAGGTTTGATATTTTATTCTGTCCTGCAGAAGAAGCCAGTTTGTGAGAGACTAAAAGTGCAGGTGTGCGTGAGTTTGTCAGCCCCAGTTACAAAGCAACAGGCTTTGTTCAGGACTAACCAGACCCTGTTTAACACAGTGTCTGTGGCACTCCCATGGACTGTTAGGCTATAGTCAACTATAGGGAGGACAGAACTTGTAACTGCCACTTCTCCAGGGTAAGGTTGTACCTATGTCTATATACTGCTCCTAGTCTCCTGTTAATGTTGCAGATAATTTAGTCGACATGTGGTGCAAATGTTAGAGTCTGGTTGTTGGTGACCCCAAGGTATTTGGAAAGTTTCTACTTGTTCTAGAGGGTCGTCTCACTGTTGAAGATGTTGAGTGCTTGTACCTTAGTTCTCATCTGTGCACTTGAGAAGAACATTGTTTTGGTCTTCTTATAGTTGAGCACAAGCTTGTTCTGCTGGAACCAGTTCTTGAGGGTTGCAAAGTCGCATTGGAGGTCTTGAGTAAGTAAATAAGTCCTCGAAGGGTTCTTGCACAGATGACTGCATCATCTGCATTAAGTAAGACAGTGGAACTAGGGCAGGGCTTCGGGAAGGTTATTGATGAAGATACTGAATAAAGGGCCCCAGGATGGAGCCTTAGTGCACATCCGATGTAACAGGTCTAACATCTGACAGCTTCCATTTATCTTAACCTGTTGCATTCTGCCTGAGTGGTAGCTTTTAAATCAGAGCACAGCTCTAGTTAGGGTTAAAGCCACAAAAGTAGGGAAATGTGGCATTAGGGTTTCCAACACTAACACCCCACCTCTACCCTGCACCCATCAACAGGCATCAGGGGTGTGCCTTGGGTCATCAGCCCCGGATTACTTTTCCAAGTTTGCTTATTTGTAGTTTCTCTGTCTAAATTTCATGGTAAGTTCTTTTGCTCATTTTCTAAAAGCTCTACAATGCAGCAATTTCTTTTACCCTCATGTATTGTCCCTAAGGGACAAAACTGCACGTTTTGTGTTGGTGTTAGATGTATGCCTTAAATATAAAGGGAGATGCACTGAGTAACAAGTGAGAAGCAAGGACTAGTTAAAAACCTAACTGAATTGTTAAATCTAATGTACAAATAGCACACCCTTACATCCTTACAGTGTTGTAATTAGCTCTGATGAAGCCCTGAAGGCAGGCTAAAATGTAAACAGACAGCAGGAAGTCCAGCTCCACTACCACATCTTGACTGTTCTATGTTCACTAGGTTGGTGAATAAACTGTTGGAATCTATGAAGCAACACAAGTTTGGTCTCAGCTCTCTGAGTGAATGGTGAGTGCATCCACCTGTTTGTGATTACTGCCAGGAGCAGTTATGCTTACACACTGCCCTGTGCTCAACCATTTCTTTTGCATGGCAGTTCTGTTAACCAAGCTGTTTCTCCATAAAATTTCAACAAAATCCCACACTGCCTGAGCACAAGGCAATGAGGAGAAAATTGCAAAAGAGGTGATTTTTAAGGTATTTTCACTATCAGATCTCAGAATCTGCAAGTCCAACTGAATCAAAACATGCCACATCAAGAGATCAACCCCACAGGACAGTGCATGCCAAATTTTGTGCAATTCCATTGATCAATTGCAAAGTTTTTAACATTAAACATACTACTCAATCCTGACTATAGGGCATGACCGTCCCCTATATTATATATACATATATGTCGCACAGCAGACCACCACTATAGTTAGGGTTAAGTAGGAAGTTTAATGTTAAACCCAATTTATGCATTTCTGATAACTTGGTAACCATTTAATAAATTTGCATGGAATTTTGCATGCTTGATTTCATTGGGAAGATCTCTGGATATGCCACCTTTGTTCTGGTCAAATGTGCTAATTCCGAGATACAGATAGTGCAAAAAGTGAATATTTGGGGATTTTTTGCTGTTTTTTTCAAAAGGCGCAGTGCCCAGACAGTTTGGAATGTTGGCCTGAAATGTTCAGGGTAGAAAGGGGCTGACCCATAGATGTGCCTTTTGCTGGTTTGGTGAACAATATTAATCTCTTCCAAAGTAGTTCAAATGTAATATGTCAGATTCTGAGCATGCTCAGTAAGCACTTCAAAATGGCTGTATAAAATGAAAAAAATCCTTTTCATATGGGGCCAATCCTTTTTGTGAGGGAAAAATCCTTTTCATTTACCTCCATCTTGTTTTTGTTGAAAGAAAAATCACCCCAAAAAAAAGACAGCCTACACAGTCACCAACACATGCATCTTGCTCATCAGGACCCCATTAGGTGGATTCTGCACTTTACTAGGAGGACATTTGTCATTAATTTTTCAGTCTCTTCAGACACCCAAGAATTCCCTCACTTCAATGTTTTAAAGATTGCCATAACAGCTACCATACCTACAATCCTCACATCACCTGCTGCATAATGCAATTTTGCCAACAGGGGAAAACTACCTGTTTTAATTTAAATAATTGCAATTCTAAATTGTTCCACCTGTTATTCCAGCTCAAGTGAACAGATCCTCATGGGTTCCGCAGCTCTCAAATTCAGCAGTCCTTACAGGCACGAGTGCTAGCCTGGAGGTGCCACAAGTGCAAATATTACCAATGTTTTTTTGCAGCTGCTTCAAAATTTGACAGAAGACAGCTCTAAACCAGAAGGAATGATGGTCACTGCAAAAGCACTCTGCTCATGACATACCTTTCAAACCACACAAACAAACAAACCAAAACAACAAATAATGTCATCTAGGCTGTGCCTCTCTGTCCGTTCCCCACCCTGTACCTTGGGCTGCAGCTAGTGACATTGAATACTGACAATGCAGAATTGACTTTTCGAGGTGACTAAATGACATCCAATCCCCACAACCAGCCTCCAACTGGAGCCAAGAGTTTTAGTTAATTGGGATTGCCAATCACATATTGCAATAGTAAATATATTTTATAACTGATCCAACACCATCACTGTGTGGAAGGGAATGATGTCAAAAAGCCAGGAGCAGGGGGTAGATTTTATGAATAGGAATGTCAGCCAGTGAAAATTAAGAGAACCAGTCCTCTAAAGTCTGGCAAGGCATTTACAAAAATAGCAGCGGGCTGGCTTAATTGAAATTGGCATGATGCAGGATGCAATGGAAGGAATTCAGTCAGCCACTCAGGCACTACTGTACCAGTTTCTTTCCTCTTTGAGACTTCTCATACTGTAGCTCAACCTTTGTAGACTGTTTTGAGTGACTGACAAAACCATTAAAATGATTCATCGTTCTGCTATAGACAGATGTGTAGAATAGAATTAAATGGCTGAATTAATTTCTTATGTGGGTAACAGGCTGAAAGAATCTGCCTACCTCACAGTCCTACAGTGACATAATTCATAAATAAAATGAATTTCCTGTACTGTTATACGAGTGGCAAAATGGGTTTTGTAAATGTTCTATAGGCACTGATGATTTTCTGATACCTCACTCTCTGATGTATCTTTAAAAAGCATATTTGTCACCAATATATGGTCAACTTCATGGTGATCTGGTTATTTTCCCAAGAGAATCACCAATATGATTTATCAGGTTAATTCAGTTATTTGTCAATGCAAGAAATTAGTTTTAGTTAACTACGTGTACAGGTTTGTAGACAGCCACACACTGCAGTTAAGATTTTCAGTTTGAGGTATGCAGTAAGCAAGTGGAGTTTTTCCACATGAGTACTTTATACACTCACCATACAGTACAGTGTTTTGGACACTAATTTTTCCTATTTAAACTTGCAGGAATTAGAAAAGCCCCAAACACAGAAACATAGACATTGATGGCAGATAAGGAGCACTAGGCCCATCCAGTCTGTTCATTTCCCTACTTACTACAAAACTGGAGACCCTACTTTATCTTCAGCTTTACCTTCTTGTTCCTATTGCTAAGGTTCCCCATGCCTGTCCCATGCATTTTGAATTCCTCCACTGTGTTTATCCATGACCTCAGCTGGGGTCTGTTCCATGCATCCCCCACCCTTTCTGTGAAAATACTTCCTCACATTACCCTTAGTCTACCCCTTCCAACCTCATGTCATGCCCTTCATTCATGAACATCTACTTTTCTGAAAGCTACTTCCTCTGGTATCCTATTTATGCCCTTTAGATATTTGTAGGTTTTTATTGTATCTCTTCTGCCTCTTCTCTCCTCCAGGGTATACATACTAAGGTCTCCCAGTCTCTCCTCATATGACACAAAGCACTCCAAAACAGAAGTCATGGACTTTAGACAAGCAGACTTCACAAAAGAAGCAAAGTCTTAAGCTGATTCTGGCTAACATTATGCGAGGGATAGATGCTGAAGACTACTGGATACAGCTCAAAGGAATATACTAAATCCTGTAAACCATTGCATATTAAAAGTGAACAAAGCTAAAAAGAAAAACCACTCTGGTTTTCTAAAGAGTAACCACTAAGACCAGGGAGAAAAGAACGGCTTTCAGGAAATACAAACTATTTGGATCTGACAAGGACTGAGAAGAATACAAAGAGACACAGAAGGAAGTAAACAAAGCAATCAGGACAGCAAAGGCAGAAACTGGGGGAAAGAATAGCCAAGGAGGTCAAAAAGGTGACAAACAGTCTACAGATATGTCAATGAGAAGAGAAGACATCAGGAGATATTGCTAGGCTCACAAGGGTCTAGGGAAGATCTCAAAAGTGACAAGGATAAGGCTGAAATCCTGAACAGTTACTTCTGCTCTGTATTCACCAAGTAAGAGGAAGGATGCAGACCCAAAAATGCAACACACAACAAGGAAGAGTCGAATACACTTGAGTCCCTTTACAATAGAAAGGGTCCTAAAGGAACTAGAGAAACTCAGTACAAACAAGGTCATGGGACCAGATGAAATTCACCCTAGATTACTAAGAGAATTAAGGGACGAGCTGGCAGCACCCTGGCTGATATTTTCAACCTATCATTTAAGCTGGAGGAGGTCCCTAAGACTGAAAGAAGGCAACAGTTATTCTTCTGCACAAAAGCAGAAGCAGGGAAGTGCAAATAACTACAGACCAGTAAGCCTAACCTCAATTGTGGGCAAAATAATGGAAACCGGTTCTAGTCATAATAGTGAGCACTATCGCAATCACTATTATGGTGAGTGTATATCACCAAAAAGCAGTTCAGCAACATACACTTGAAGATGACTAGACAAACACAATTCCTTAAGTGTGCTTGTGTAGGGGGCTTTCCTCCTACATCCCCTGATTAAGGATTGTTAACTCCAAAGGGTGCATGTCAGGGAGGGGAACAGCCCGGTTTAAAATAATTTAAGTCCCACAGCTGCGGTAACAAAAAAAAATCTTCCAGCCTCCAGCCCCAGTCCTGAACCCAGGAATTGCTGTGTTGGAGCCAGCCTCCCTACCTACCACACCACATGGTTGGCTCGGTGTAGCAGGCACACTAGAGGATAATAATCCTTTCCCTATCCCTCCCCTTCCCTCACTATTTCTTTTTTTTCCACCACAGTTCCCTCCCTCATAGTCACAGTCCAAGCTACCCTTGTAGGTTGCCCAGTCACCCATATATGATCACTATTATGACTGATACCTGGAAACCCTGCTCAAGGAGAGGATTATATCCTTTCTAGAAGAAAACAACAAATTAAACACAAGATAGCATGCTTTTACAACAGGAAGGTCATGCCAAACCAGTCTGATAGACATATTTAACTAGGTGACTAAAATAATAGACCACGGAAGAGCAGAAGACATAGTATATCAGGATTTCAGCAAAGCCTTCCCTCGGTCCCACACAGAAGGCTACTCAACAAACTGGACAGAATGAGAGTAGGACAGCAAGTATTGAAATGAATAAGGAACTGTCTCACTGGAAGGACACAGAGGGTACTTGTAAATGGTTCACTTTTAGAAGAAAGAGAGTAGATAGTGGAGTGCCACAAGGATCAGTACTCATCTGATCCTATTCAATATTTTATTAGTGACATAACTGAGGGGCTAGAGGGAAGGTGAGCTTATTCATTGATGACACAATAATAAGCAAAATGGTAGACAGTCTAGGTGGGGTAGAAAAGATGAAGACTGATCTTAAGGCTCTGGAAAATGGCCAGAAACATGGCAACTAAAGTTTAAAGCAAAAAATGCAAGATCATGCACCTAGGAAGGTCAACCCAGGAGAGGACTACTACCTGTGAGGAGTACAACTGGAATCTTTCAAACAGGAAAGGATCTGGAATAATTATAACGGATGACCTAAAGATGTCCAAACAGTGCGAGAAAGTGGCACTATGGGTGAATGGCATATGGGGCTGCATATGCAGGGGGATCACCAGCAGAAAAAAAAGGAGGTTATCTTGCCACTCTTTAGAATCTCTAGTGAGACCACACTGGAGTACAGCATACAATTTTGAAGACCACACCTAAAAAAGGATATCAACATACTGGAGACAGTACAAAGAGAGCTACAAAACGACATGGCCTATAGAACAAAAACTATGAAGAGTATCTGAAAAACCTGAACATGTACTCCCTGGAGCAGTGAAGGGAGATGGGAGACATGATTGAGACCTACACATTTCTAAATGGAATAAACAAGGTGCAGGTTCATGAACTGTTCCAAAAAGAAAACATACAACAACTAGGGGCACAACATGAAGCTGGAGGAGGGCAAATTCAGAGGTAATACACACAAGTTTTTCTTTACTGAGAGGTGGTGGATGCATGGAGCAGCCTACCTCAGGTAGTGGTGGGAGCAAAAACAATGGTAGGTTTCAAGAATGCTTGGGATAGGTACAAAGGCACCACCACACTGACTAGCAGTTGGGGAGGCATATGGGCAGACTAGATGGACCATATGTTCTCCTTCTGCTGTCACTTTCTATATTTCTATATAGGTTACTGGTGATAAACCACACTGTCAGAGACAATATCTATTTCCTGCAGAAGCGATACCTTCTCTGAGGGCAACTATTGAGTCCTTTTAAAACAAGAGATAATTAGATCCTGGGTATCCACAGTCAATTCTCCCATGTGGCCAGTGAAAAGCCTATCAACAGTTGGAGGCTCACCATTGCTTACAGGTGACTTAACCAAGTCACCCCCAGTCGTGTGCCCACCATGGCGTCTGCCCCGGATATGCTCACACTTCTGAAACCTGAACAAAAGTGGTTCAGTTCACTTGTCATTTCCAATGGTTTCTGGTCACCCCTTTGGCTCCCAAGAACTAATACAAGTTTGCCTTCACTTTTGAAGGACATCAGTACCATGGAACTGCATCCCACAAGGATTCCACAACAGCCCCTCCTCTTCCACATCCATATGAGGGATGCCATACAGGGCTTCTCCACATAAGAATGCATCTTGCAGTATGTGGATGATCCTCTCCTGGCCACAATATGCCAGGAGAAGCACCTGGAGCTCCCAGATGAGCTCTTGAAACTTCTACAGAAGGCAGACCTTATGTGTAACCCTGCAAAGGTACAATTATGCTTCCCAGAAGTTTTGCTTTCAGGGCAGTGCATTACTGCTGAGGGCAGGAGCCCTGCCTTGGACAAGGTCCAGATCATTCAAGATTTGCCACAACCCTCCAGTGTGGCTAGTCTGAGACATTTCTTGGTTATTGTCAACTACTTTAGGGACTTAATTTGTAATTTTAACAAAAGTCCTCACCTCTGTATGACTTACTGAAGAAAGATGTCCCTTGGCATTGGGGACCAGAACACACAGCTGCTGTCACTTCTTTGAGGAAGGCCCTGGCCTCTGCTCCAGCTTTATCAACCCAAACCTAAAGCTGCACCTCTGAAGTGGGCATGTTTGCAGTTCTTGCACTAAAGGCAAATGGTACTTTGAGGACTATTGCCTTTGCCTTCCAGATGCTCTCCCATGTGGAGCAGAAGTAGTCTCTATGTGAGAGAAATCTCTTGGTGACCTTTTGGGCCATCAAAAACTTTACAACATAGGGTTCTCTGCTATCATGCTGCACACCTACCACACCAGTTACCAACTTCCTACTGATGGACAGGATCAAGGATGGGAACGTGTCTAATACTAGACTCATCCATTGGTCTCTCCTTTAAAGGATCAAGACATCACTGTGCTTCCTGCCAACATCCCTCCATTTGGCACATGGTCTCCTATACCAAACAGAACCATATGAGTGTGGCCTAGAGCCACCCACCCTACAAGAGCCAGGCCCATTCCTGCCAGCCACAAAGCACATTCTAAAAGACCTTGCACTCTGTCACATCTTTACAGATGGATCCTTCTCCTACCATGAAGGAGGACAAATTGTTTTGGGGTCCTGGTTCTGTATCCAGCAGGCAACATCTCTGAGGTGTCCAGGAAGTGCACCATCAGATCCTTCCAATATGCAGAACTAGCTGTAGTAGCATGTGCACTGGAACTCATCCAATGAGGAAAGAGGATACCATCATCTTTTCTGATTTCTCCCTAGTGTGCAACTCTCTGAATAGATGCTTCCCTTTGGAAGACCCCATGATTTTGCCTCTTCAGAAGGCATCCATGTCAAATACAGGGACCTGTTTGTACACATTGTCAACCTTGCTGAGCAATTTATTTTCAGGCTGTACATACATAAGGTTAAGGCTCACTCCAAGGCTGAACCTTTCCATGAGTACAATGATCAAGCAGACACTTTAACCAAAGATGGTGCTTGGGGGTAGATCTGGTTTTGCAACCCCCAACTGGACCACATTTAGTGGCTGCCCACAAGAGGACCAAGTGGTCCCTGTGGATCTCACTGCAGTACAGATAGCAGATCCAGAAATAAAAGCAATATATGAATACATCTCCAAGGAGACAGAAAAGGAATGTCCTTGAACCACCCATTCAAAAGAAATTCTGAAACCATGCATCTCTCTGTAGAAGAGAAGTTGGTTCTGTATCACTCTGGTGATAAGAAACTTTAGGTTTTTCCCAAAATACTTGTACCTGAATTCATCCATCAGGTCCATGATACCCTACAGGTGGACACCAAGGATAGAAAAACTCTGCAGAGATCGAAAATGCAGGCTGGTGCCCTGGCATGATCAGTGACATCCAACATTATGTGGACAATTGCATCACTTGTGCTCAGAACAACCAATTCCTGACAAGAAAATGCCAAAATGCTAGCCCAGAGACAATCTGGTCCATTGAATGCAATCCAAATGTATTTCATCTGACCCTTGCCCACCACCAGCAAGAAAAACATGAATGCACTTGTGATTACTGACCTTTTCCCGAAATGGGTAGAAGCTTTCCTATGCCAAGCAAACGCCACGAAAGCCACTGCCAAAATCCGGTAGACCAGATAGTTACCAGGTGGGGCTTACCTTTCAAGGTAGACTCTGACCAAGGATCCCGCTATTACAGGTGAGTTGATGCAAGAATATTTGCATTTACTGAGAGTTAGCAAGAGTTTCACATTGCATACCATACTCAATCATCAGAACAGGTAGAGAGCTAACAGCCTGATTAAGCTCATGTTGTGTAAGTTTGCAAATCAGAATGCTAAAGGTTGAGACATTTTATTGCCTTACTCCCAATGGCAATTGGAGCTACCTCAGCTGCAACAACCCAATGTACACCTTTCATGGTGATGACTGTAGGTAAATGAGACTACCTGAACACCTGTGGATTGATCTAAATGCCTACACCACAGATAGAGTGTTGGTGGACACTTATGTCAAGCAGCTGAAAGACAATCTGATACAGACCCATCTGTTTGCTGCTGAAAATCTGGGCCAGGCCCGCAGCAGTCAAAATGTACTTTGACAAGAAAGTCAAAGAGTCGATTGGCAAGTACTGTAGGAGACCAAGTAATGCTACTCAAATTCTCCACCCCTGCCCACCCGTTTGCAAACAAATGGGTGAGCCCTATCACCAATAAATTGAACCCAGCCATCTACCAAGTGTGGCTGACAGACAAAAGAAACCCACTGTCAAGTGGTACCATGCCAATTAATTGAAACTGTACAAAGGTGATTCATGCTCCTTTCCTAGCCAGGAGGGAGACCTGTATGTTTACGTTTTGTTTTATCTTTTCAGAAAATTATGATTTTATCATCTACCTTTTGCCATGCATTCTGGCAAGCATGCCAAGATTTCCCAAAATAGACCGAACACTTCTCCATGTCCTCAACCTTTGGAACATCAACTATTTCCTCTTGACTTCTACCATCCACCACCCTGACTAAAGGTAGTCATATCAGATGACCTAAAGGTAGCAAGCAATGTGAGAAGGCAGTAAGGGTGGCTGGGGGGATACTGGGATGTAAGGGAGAGGCATCACCAGTGGAAAACAGGAAGTTGCTATCCCTCTGTGCAGACAGTTGGTGAGACCCCATCTGGAGTACTGGGTTCAGTTCTGGAGACCCCATTTCCACTAGGACATACAGGATGCAGGCAGTCAGAGAGAGCAACTAAAATGGTGCAGGGTCTGCAACAGAAGCCATATAAGAAGAGACTAAAGGAGATTAATATGTATACCCTTGAAGAAAGGACGGAGTGGGGGACATGATAGAAACTTTCTAGTACATCAAGGGATCAACAAAGTCCTAGAGGGTAGCATCTTTCAGAAAAGAGATGTGCAAGAACAAGGGACACAATTTGAAGACGGGGGATGGCTCAGGTGCAATGTGAGGAAGTATTTTTTCTCTGAGAGGTGGTGGATGCATGGAATGGCCTTCCTGAGGAGTTCATGGGGTCAAAAACAGTGGAGGAATTCAAGAATGCATAGGACAGACATAAGACAATTCTGGTGGGGGTAGGAAGAAGTAAGTTGATGGTTAAGTACGATCTGTAGCTTATCCAATAGGTAAGGAAATGGGCAGACCAGGTGGGCCAAGCGGTCCTTATCTGCCATCAAAGTCTATGTTTCTAAGTTTCTAAGGGTGTACACATCAACCTCCCATCCACAACTGTCACTGTCTGTGAATTAAAGACCCCTATCTTAATGCCACGGTGCTATCTCCAGACCAATCCACTCTACAGATAGAATGGAAAACTGACAGCTCTAATGGACAACAGATTCCAGTGGCTCACCTCTCCAGAGGAATTTTTCAAGGCTTGTCTAACACCAGTATTTGTCCATATGGAACTTTGTGCAGATGCAGGTCAATAGCAATATACAGGTCTTTACAACCTTATAGCCGTGATGAATCCAGACTTTTGTACCAGATCCATAATACCTCCTTGTGCCAATTTTGCTCCAACCATTCCATTGCAGCTACTGCTCTTTTCCTCACAGTACTCCCTGCAGCAAAGGATGATGCTTTGAAATGTCTAGCAATGGAGTCAGGTCCACTCAGTGGCCTGACTACAACTTCTGTTCCTGGGACTCCAATTAATAATGTTCAATTTATGCATGTTCCTGTTCTTTTGAACCTTATACACTTGAACATGGCTGAGTTTGGCCACTGTTCTTGACAAATGTCTGTAAGTTCCATAATAATAATAATAATAATAATAAAACTTTATTTTTAATGCGCCTTTCCAATATCAAGGCGCAGTACACAATCAAACGGTTAAGAACAGTACTACATCATTATAAAACATAAAACCATTATGGTCTACCATCTTCGATACCATCAGCATATGCCTCATTCCATAAATACATTTTTAATACTTGTTTAAATCCCCAAAGTCATGCCTCCCTAATCCAATAGGGTAGAGAGTTCCAGAGGGTTGGTGCCACTAACATAAAAGCCCGGGCCCCAGAAGATTTTAAAGACACCTCGGATTAGAAACATAGAAACATAGACTTTGACAGCAGATAAGGACCGCTTGGCCCATCTAGTCTGCCCATTTCCCTACCTGCAGGATGAGCCGCAGATCCTAGTTAACCAACAGCCAATTTCTTCCTACCCCCACAAGAATTGCCTTATGTCTGTCCCATGCATTCTTGAATTCTCCCAGATTTTAGACCCCACAACCTCCTCAGGAAGGCTGTTCCATGCATCCACTACCCTCTGTGAAATAATACTTCCTCACAGTGCCCTGAACCGCCCCTTCTATCTTTAAATTGTGTCCCCTTGTTCTTGCACGTCTCTTTTTCTGAAAGATGCTACCCTATTGGACTTTGTTGATTCCACTGAGGTACTTCAAAGTTTCTATCATGTCCCCCTCCTTCTTTCCTCAAGGGTATACATATTAAGCTCCTTTAGTATCTCCTCATACAGCTTCTCTTACAGACCCTGCACCATTTTAGTTGCCCTCCTCTGGGCTGCCTTTATCCTGTCTATGTCGTTCTATGGAGATGGGGTCTCCAGAACTGGACGCAGTACTCAGATGGGGTCTCACCAGCTGTCTGTACAGAGGGATAACAACTTCCTGTTTTCTGCTGCTGATGCCTCTCCCTATGCATCTCAGTATACCCCAGCCCTCCCTACTGCCTTCTCACATTGCTTGCTAACCTTAAGGTCATCTGATATGATTACCCCAGGTCCCTTTCCTTTTTGTTGTTACTACCTCCCCACCCATTGTGTATTCTTCCCTGGGTTCTTGTTTCCCAGGTGCATTATTTTGCACTTCTTTGCATTGAATCCTAGCTGCCATACTTCTGACCATTCTTCCAACCTTGCCAAGTCCTTTTCATCCTTTCCACGCCTCCTTGTGTATCAACCCTGTTGCAGATCTTTGTGTCATCTGCAAACAGGCATACTTCCTTCCAGTCCCTCTGCAATGTCACTGATGAAGACATTAAAGGACTGGACCCAATCTGAACCCTGCGGTACCCACTAGTAACCCCTCTTTCTTCAGAGTGGACTCCATTTACAATTACCTTCTGTGTCCTGTTGTGCAGCCAATGTTTTACCAGGCTACCACCCTGGGACCCCTCCCAGGCTGGTTAATTTGACTATTAATCTTTTGTGTGGGACTGTGTCAGATGCCTTGCTAAAGTCTGGGTAGGCCATGTCCACAGCCTCCCAGGTCTACTACTTTGGTCACCCAGTCAAAGAAATCTATTAGATTCGTCTGACATGACCTTCCTGCTGTGAACCCATGCAGCCTTGGGTCCTGTGCCCACTGGCCTCTAGGTACTCAACTATTCTTTCCTTCAAGTGACTGCATCACTTTCCCTACCACAGAGGTCAGACTGACAGGTCTGTAGTTTCCTGCTCTGTCTTGGTCCCACTTTGTGAAGGGAATCACATCCTCCTTCCTCCAGTCCTCAGGTACCACACCATCCTCCCATGATTTATTAAAAGAGTAGCCAGTGGTTTCTCTAGTTCCTCCCTTAATTCTTTTAAAATTCTACAGTGAATTCCATCAGGACCCATTGCTTTGTCCACCTTCAGTTTTAGGAGTTCTTGTAGAACCTGTTCTTCTGTGAAAGGACTGGATCGACCCCCTATCAAGAGTGCTTCTGTTAATTGGATTAGGCACTTCCCCTCCTCTTTGTGAATACTGAGCAGAAATATTTGTTCAGTATCCTGCTTTTCACTGTCCCCTCTGCCCACCCACCATTCATTCTATTCAGCCTCACTATCCCTCCCTTTGTCTTCCTACACTCGTGATGTACCTATAAATTGTTTTATCCCCTTCTTAACCGAGTTGGCTATCTTTTCCTCAGTTTGGGCCTTTGCTATTCTGTCTTCCCTCCCTGCTTCCTTCTGTCTTAACTGGTACAGCTCTCTGTCCTGCTTCTTCTGTGTTTCCTTATACTTCCGGAATGCTATCTTTTTCTTCCTGACTTTCACAGCCACCTCTTTTGAGAACCATAGTGGCTTTTCTTTCATTTGATTTGTTTATTTGCTTCACACAAAGACTTGTTGCCTCTGTGATGGCAGTTTGATGATCCCCATTGTTGCTCCACACCTCCTTCTAGCCTGTTTGCTAGTGCTTTTCTGAGGCACTCTCCCATCTTGCCAAAGTCAGCCTCCTAAAGTCCAGTACCCTCACTTTTGTATGGCTTGACTCTGTAGCTGAGTTTAACGTGAACCACACTGTTTGATGGTCACTTGTCTCCAGATGGCAACCCACTTCTAGATCTGAGATCCTCTCACTGCCCCCGTTTGAGAGTATGAGGTCTAAGATGCTCCCTCATGAGTGGGTTCTGTAACTAGCTGTCTGAGGCCTGCCACCTGTAGGGCATCAGAATGGCCCTGCTCTTGGATGTGGCTGCAGCAAATGTGCTCCAGTTAACATCTGGCCTATCCAGGTCTCCCATCAACAGTATCTCCCTTTCTCTGCCATTCTAAGAATGCCTTCTATCATATCCTTGTCCATTCCTCCCCTGACATGGGGGTCTGTACACAACCCTGTGCGGACTGTGGTGCCCTTCCAGTCTCAAGGTGACCCACAGTGCCTCCTCTCCTCCCTGTTTACTCTTTTGTTCAGTTGCTTTTAGCCCTTCCTTTACATAGAGAGCTACTCCTCCCTCTTCTCCCTGCCTGTCTCTCCTGTAGGTTATGTACCCTGGTTATGTTAACATCCCAGTCATGGTTCTCTGTGTACCATGTTTCTGTGACTGCTACGATATCCAGGCATCCCTCTTCCATCAAGGCCACCAGCTCAGGGAGCTTGTTGCCCAGACTACGGGCATTGGTGCTCCATTACCCTCCATTTCCTGATGGCCTTACTCCCTTTGCCCCATCCCTGTCCTTCTTGCCTTTGTCACTTTCTCCATTTACCCTGCTCTTCTCCCTATCAACACCTCTATGTTGGCGTTTGCTGCACTTACTACCGTGATTTTTTGGGGGCTAGGATTTCCGATCCTTTCCAGTGTCTCCCCCTTGGCTGGTTAAATGCTTGCCAATGAAGCATTTAAACCTGTCACCTAGGATCCTGGTTCCCCTCCTGGACAGATGCAGACCATCATGCCAGTATAGGCTTGCATCACTCCAGGTGGACCCCAGTCCCCAATGAAGCCAAATCCCTGAGCTCCACACCAGTTTTTCAACCACTGATTGAATCCCATGGTGCAGACCACTCTAGCCTCTCCTATGCCATAGATGAGCAGCACCTCCGAGAAGGTTACTGTGTATGCTACTTGACTAAGGCCCTCCCAATTCCACAAACTCTTCCTGCACTTCTTTAATCCTTTCTTAGCCAGGTCATTTGTCCCTAGGTGGATAATGACATCCAGCTCCCTCCCTGTGCAGCTGCTCTGGCAATCCTGAGGATTGCTCCCTGTCCTTCAAGCCATGGCGCCAGGCAGGCACCTTACCTCCCTCCCTCTCCCCTTCCTCCACCAGTTCTACCTTCCTAACAAAGGTCCCCACCAGAGTTGTTTCCTTCCCTGCAGGGTCCTCTGCCACCCTCCTGTGGGTCTCCTTTGTGGAGGTTCCAAGCATCCTCCTTGGTCTCCACTGCGGGTGCCTCCATAGAGGAACCACACTTTGCCAGAATGGCATAGGAATGTGGAGCTACAACTGGAGGGATGCACTCTGTTCCACCACCTCACCTCCCTGAGCCCACTGTGGTCCAACCGCTCCTCTTTCTTGGCAACCTCTGAGGCAATGGCAGTGCCACTGGTGGTCCCTGGATGGAAGAGGAGGTCCCACAAATCCTGGCCAACTCAGCCTGGAGATGAGCAACCTCCTCCCTCAGCCCAGAGAGGTGCCTGCAGATGGGACAACACCGCATCCTCCAGAACGTCTCCCGGAAGACTGCTGCTCCACAGCCACTGCACTGCACCACTGCAATCATGTCTTATTTCTGGCCCCTTAACTGTTTGCAATCCTTACTCTTTCCTCTGTTTTTCTCTCTCCCTTACTTTCTGCCTGTGTGCCCTTTAAGCTCCTGATTGTCCTGTTCTGAGACAAGAATATCCTATATTTCTCAGTAGACTCCTTACTTGCTCAGAGGCATACCTCCAGCAGCTAGAGGGGCCGGAGGCTACTCTTGCCCTTCTAGGATGGTGGGTCTTTGGTGACTCTGTGATCACTCACTTCCTGCTCCCAAACAGGAAGTTCCTGTTATCAGTCAAATCCTGTGCCTATAAAAATAGAACTAGCTTTGGGTGGGGGGCGGAGGGAGGAAGGAGGGTAATATCGTTCAGTAGAGAAGTCCAGTCACACAGCAGTCCTTTCTCCTGGTGTCTTCTGCCAAGCTATTAGCAGAATCTTTCCAAGGCAGTCTTTAAATGAGCTTCCTTCTAGCTAAGCCACTCCCCCTACTTACTAGATCTTTCTACAAGTAATTTAAACCTCACAGCTATTAAGTCCTTTCAATCACCTGAGATTTACACCTAGATAAGTACATAGATACATAGATACATAGACAGTGTTGGCAGATAGGGGCCTATGGCCCACCTAGTCTGCCCATTTGAGCTTCAAGATCAGTTTGTTTTCCTAGAAGTCTATTTCCCTTACCCTGACCTCTAGAATTCCTTTATGTCTATCCCATGCATTCTTAAATCCGTGATTGTTTCAGCCCCACCACTTCCTCTGGCAGGGTGTTCCACTTGTCCACCACCCGTTCCGTGAAGAAATTCTTTCTCATGTTTCCTCTGAATCGTCCTCCCTCCAACTTCATCCCATGCCCTCTAGTCCTGAAACATCTTTTCGCTTAAAAATAGTGTTTTCCTGCACCCTGTTCCTCCTGTAAGATACTTGTATGTCTCTATCATATCCCTCTCCCCTCCTCTCCTCCAGGGAGTACATGTTCAGTTCCTTCAACCTGTCTTCATAGGATTTGTGATGCAACCCATGCACCATCTTTGTTGCCCTCCTCTGAACCTTCTCTACCCTGTCTATGTCCTTACGTGAGGTATGGTCTCCAGAACTGTACACTGTACTCAGGTGGGGCCTCACTAGTGTCTTGTATAAGCGGAATTATGACCTCCCTTTTCCTGCTGGTGATGCCCCTGCCTATACATCCCAGCATCCTATTTGCTTTACCTGATGCCTTGTCACACTGTTTCCCTACCTTGAGGTCATCAGAGATGACAACCCCAAGATCCCTTTCCTGCTTGGTGCATGCTATATCCTCACCCCAAACTGATATATTGTGCCAGGGTTTTGTGCCCCATATGCATTATCTTGCACTCTTGCATTGAATTTCAACTGCCAAACCCTTGACCATTCTTCAAGTTTCTGCGGGTCCTTCTCATTCAGTCTACACACCTCTGGTGTGTCTACTCTGTTACAGAGCTTTGTGTCATCAGCGAACAGTGAAATTCTGCCTTCTATATCCTGTGCAATGTCACTGATGAAGATGTTGAATAGGACCGCGTCCCAGCACTGATCCCTGTGGTACCCCACTGGTCACTCTTCCTCTGTGGAGTGACAGCCATTTACCACCACCCTCTGTGTCCTGCCACCCAGCTAGTTACCTACCCACCACACTACTGTCCTGCCCACACCCATATTCCCCAGTTTGTGTAATAGTCTTCTATGTGGCACAGTGTCAAAGGCCTTGCTGAAGTCCAGATAGACCATGTCCACTGCCCTCCCTGATCCACCTCCCTAGTCACCCAGTCAAAAATTCAATGAGGTTGGTCTGACATGACCTCCCCTGGTGAAACCATGCTGCCTTGGGTCCTGTAGTCCATTGACAACCAGATGTTCCACCAATCTCTCCTTCAGTAGTGCTTCCATGATCTTCCCACTACCGAGGTGAGGCTGACTGGTCTGTAGTTCCCTGCTTCCTCTTTGTTCCCACTTTTGTATAAGGGACTACATCTGCTGTCCTCAGTCTTTGGGTACCTCCCTGTTTCCAGTGATTGGCTGAACAGGATAGCCAGAGGTTCACTACCACCTCTCTTAGTTCTTTAAGGACCATAGGGTGCACCCATCTGGCCCCATTGCTTTGTCAACTCTTAGTACTTCCAGTTCCTTCAGGACCCTTTCGTGTAAAGGGACTTGTGTCCATTTCTGCACCATTCTCACCCTTGTACTCCCTTCAGACCCATTACCCCTCTTCCTTAGTAAAGACTGAGCAGAAATACCTGTTCAATATGTCAGCTTTACTGTTGTCATCCTCCACGCTGCTCCCATCCTCCCTTCAGTCTAACTATCCCTCCCTTTGTCCTTCTTTTTCACTTATGTACCTGTAAAGGTTTTGTCCCTTTAACCACTGATTTTGCAATGTGTTCTTCTGTCTGAGCTTTGGCTTCCCTTACTGACTTCCCTGCCTCCTTTGTTTCTCCTGGTACTTCTCCTATCCCCTTCTGCCTGTGTCTTTTTGTATTGCCTGAATGCAGTCTTTTGGCTTTCACTTTCTTTGCTACCTCTTTGGAAAACCATAATGGTCTCCTCTTTCTTTTCCTCTTGCTAACCTGCTTAATGCATAATTCTGTTGTTCTTATAATCCCATTTTAAATACTGCCCACTGTTCCTCAATCCCTGATTCCTGTCCCATTCCCTTAATGCCTCTTTCAAGCATCTCCCCATTTTCCCAAAGTCTGCCCCTAAAATCCAGGATACGTGTTTTTGTGTGGTTTGGTTCTGCTCTTTCTGTGATTTCAAACCACAATGACTGGTGATCACTGTTACCCAGGTGCTCCCCACTGTTACCCCCATCACACTGTCCCTGTTTGTGAGCACAAGGTCCAGTATTGCCTTCTGCCGAGTTGGTTCCATGACCAGTTGCTTGAGGAAGGCACCCTGAAGGAGTCCAGGATAAATCTGCTCCTAGTTGATGCTGCTGCTGGGATGCTCCAGTCCACATCTGGTATATTGAAGTCTCCAACCAGTACTACCTCACCTCTGTCAGCCATCCTTTGGATGGCTAGCATCAACTCCCTATCTGTTTCTTCCTCCTGGGCTGGTGGTCTATAGACCACACCTGTGCGGATGGCTGGCCCCATTTTCCTTTCCAGCTTAACCCACAGTATCTCTCCCCATTTTGTTCCTCCTGGATCTGTGTGGCCCTTATGTCATTTTTCACATACAGTGCCACTCCTCCTCCTTCCTGCCTGCTCTGTCTCTTCTGAATATGTTGTAGCCAGGTATGGCCATCTCCCAGTCATGGTATCATTACACCAGGTTTCAGTGATGGCCACAATGTCCAGGTCTGACTGTACCATGACAGCCTCCAGATCTTCCATCTTGTTGCTAAGGCTCCTGGCATTTGCACACATGGCTTTCCATGATTTGACCTCCTAGACTGCTTCACTGTTCTACTCCAGCCCCTTCCTTGGTTGTCATTTATCCCTGGTTCTCCTTGGTGTCTGCCCTTCTGCTGAATTTTGCCCTTTTCTGCTTATCCACCTTTTGGACACTAATCTCCAACTTTTGCACACTGCTTTGCAGAGATAGCCACTCCTCTGGTTCACTGGTTCCATTACTAGCTGTGGGTGGTGAGCAAGTAGGTACCATCCTTGCTGGCCTGCCACCCCCTTTGCTAGTTTAAATGCTTTCAATGTAGCATTTAAACTTATCATTGAGTCTTGGATTCCCCTCCAGGATGGATGCAGGCCGTCAGGCTTGAACAAACCTCCATCCCTCCAGATGGGTCCCCAGTCACCAATGAATCAAACCCTTCCTCACAGCACCAGTTCTTCAACCATGAGTTAAAGTTCCCGGTGCATGCACTCCTATGCTCTCCTTGCCTCTCACAGGTAGTACTTCTGAGAAGTGACAGAAGTAGCTACTTGCTTGAGACCCTCCCAGTTTCCTAAACTCTTCCTGAACTTCCTTTGGCTCCCCATTTGCCAAGTCATTAGTACCTAGGTGGATAATGACATCCAGCTCACCCTCCTGTCTTGCCTTCCCAGTGATCCCCAGTATCTTCCTTCCATCCCTCCATGCCGTGGCACCTGGTAGGCACCTCACCTCCTGTCCTCCCCTCCTGTGTTCCTAGCTGGATCCCTCTTATGATGGAGTCCCCACCAGGATTCACTTCCTCCTCCTCTGGGGTCCACTGCTTTCCCCACTGAGGTCACCTCCTTGCCTAACCTCCACATCCTTTCCTTCCACTTCCCTGGGTACCTCTATTTGGTTGTCCTCATTTGCCAGTGTGGCATATGAGTTCTTGGAAGAATAGGATCTGGGATGTGCCTCTGCCTGACTGCTCTAACTCTCCCAGAGCCCACTGTCATCCAAGTGCTCCTCGTTCTCGGCATCCTTTGAGGCAGCTGCATTGGACTGGGTGGTTCCTGGACAGGGTGATGGTACTCCTGACCCAGTTTACTTCCGCTCTGAGTCTGGCTACCTCATCCCTCAGTCCGAGAGATGCATGCAGATAGGGCAGCACCTCAGTGTCCAGAAGGTCTGCCTGAATATGGCTGCCCCACAGCCACCACATTGCACCACATTGCACCACTCCCCACATTATACTGCAATTCCACTACTTATCTGCTACTAGTTTCTTAGTTCTCTTTTTATTTATTTACAGTATTAAAAATCCTGTAACTGATCCTCAGATATATATTTTTAAGGAAAAAGAAACCAATAAATAAATAAATGAGTCAAAACACTTGTCGTGCTGAGGGTGGTCTTCTTCCCCTTATGCCCTCCTACTTCACACCTCTTACTATACCCTGTGTTTAGCTCCTGTCAATCAGATTTATCAGGGCATATAATTAAAAGTTGGGGAAGGGGTTTTTCAACAGCCCAAAAACAATTATAAGTAAAGACAACACAGAAAGAAAGTATAGTGTCACTACAACCTACAATCTAAGTTTAAAAGAAAAATACCAGTTACCAGTTACTCTGAAGCACTGAATTGAATATGTTTCCTTCCTTCACCTTCTGGCTTCTTCTGAGAAGATGAACTTCTGTTTGCTGCTTAACTGTGACTAAGCCCCACCTTCAGTTATCACGTAGCTGAGGTCAGAGGCCAGACAATTAACACCCTTCACCCAGCTACAGGACAGTCAGACAAGCCAAGATAAAATTTGCAGCAATTAAAGACAGCACAGAATTACACCACCACTATTTTTTAAATTTTCAACAGCCCAAAAACAATTATAAGTAAAGACAACACAGAAAGAAAGTATAGTGTCACTACAAGCCTACAATCTAAGTTTAAAGAAAAATACCAGTTACCAGTTACTCTGAAGCACTGAATTGAATATGTTTCCTTCCTTCACCTTCTGGCTTCTTCTGAGAAGATGAACTTCTGTTTGCTGCTTTAACTGTGACTAAGCCCACCTTCAGTTATCACGTAGCTGAGGTCAGAGGCCAGACAATTAACACCCTTCACCCAGCTACAGGACAGTCAGACAAGCCAAGATAAAATTTGCAGCAATTAAAGACAGCACAGAATTACACCACCACTATTTTTAAATTTTCAACAGCCCAAAACAATTATAAGTAAAGACAACACAGAAAGAAAGTATAGTGTCACTACAAGCCTACAATCTAAGTTTAAAAGAAAATACCAGTTACCAGTTACTCTGAAGCACTGAATTGAATATGTTTCCTTCCTTCACCTTCTGGCTTCTTCTGAGAAGATGAACTTCTGTTTGCTGCTTTAACTGTGACTAAGCCCCACCTTCAGTTATCACGTAGCTGAGGTCAGAGGTCAGACAATTAACACCCTTCACCCAGCTACAGGACAGTCAGACAAGCCAAGATAAAATTTGCAGCAATTAAAGACAGCACAGAATTACACCACCACTATTTTTAAATTTTCAACAGCCCAAAAACAATTATAAGTAAAGACAACACAGAAAGAAAGTATAGTGTCACTACAAGCCTACAATCTAAGTTTAAAGAAAATACCAGTTACCAGTTACTCTGAAGCACTGAATTGAATATGTTTCCTTCCTTCACCTTCTGGCTTCTTCTGAGAAGATGAACTTCTGTTTGCTGCTTTAACTGTGACTAAGCCCCACCTTCAGTTATCCATGTAGCTGAGGTCAGAGGCCAGACAATTAACACCCTTCACCCAGCTACAGGACAGTCAGACAAGCCAAGATAAAATTTGCAGCAATTAAAGACAGCACAGAATTACACCACCACTATTTTTAAATTTTCAACAGCCCAAAAACAATTATAAGTAAAGACAACACAGAAAGAAAGTATAGTGTCACTACAAGCCTACAATCTAAGTTTAAAAGAAAATACCAGTTACCAGTTACTCTGAAGCACTGAATTGAATATGTTTCCTTCCTTCACCTTCTGGCTTCTTCTGAGAAGATGAACTTCTGTTTGCTGCTTAGAGTGTTCAGATAACCATTCAGTTCAGTTAACTCAGACAAACACGCTTTTTTTTTGTTTTGTTTGTTAGTTTTTTACCCTAAGATAAAGGTCCAAGTACAAAAGTTCTTCTTGTTTAGTCCCAGTAGAGAAGTCCAGTCACACAGCAGTCCTTTCTCCTGGTGTCTTCTGCCAAGCTATTACTCTAAGGAATCTCTAGCAACCCCTCACTGGCCGGCGCAGTTGTCACTCCGGGGTGTAAGGAACCAGAAGCTCTTTCAGGTAGTCAGGGCCCAGTCTGTGTAGGGCTTTGTAAGTCAGTAATCCAACCTTGAGGTGATCTGCCACTGGAATGTCTGTTATGTTGTTAGATCTAATAGCAGTATTATCAAGTATGTGCACAAGATCCTGTAGCTGGACCCCACACTATGGAGCACTGAGGGTGTTCCACCCAAGATGTCCAGAGAGGCCATGGGATTTACTGATGTAACAGGTGCAACACGCACTGTTACAGGTTTATTTGGTACAGGAATGTCAATCTGGAACCAAGCCAATTTGGCTAAAATTCAGAGTCATAATAAAATGTTAACTACCAATTAGGAGAGAATATGATGCAGCCCATACTACATGGTCTAGACAGTATTTCCAAAGATGAAAGAGTCATGGTGTATGACATGCATAATATTGCACTTTATTCAATGAGACCCAAAACAAACACAATGAATTGATCTTTCAAAATAATAAAGAAGTCTCATAGCAACACATAAGCAGTGTAAATCATTTGTTCAGCTTATGGTTCCTTTGTTATCACTACTATAACCAATCTCTTCCAAGATCTGGAATCCTGGATTTGATCCATGATAGGCGGTAGCTAAATGGTGTTTCTCCTATTGCAGAACACTCTCATGCACTACTAGTGCATGGATAGGACTATGTCCTTTTCTTTGGCCACAGCAATGAACTTGGGCTATGTGACTCCACACCTGAATTAAGGACCCTGCTACAATACACAACAATGTAATTTCTGAGATACCATGTATGTTACCTTCAGTGTCCCTTCTGCATTTTGACAAAGATTGTTCAATCTTTTACAAGCTGGTGAACATCCACTCCATGGGACATGTGGAGGCAGCATCTATTGAGAATGGATCAATTTGTCTCATTTACTGTTTTTCATCTTCAACTGGATGCCTGGGTAGCACCACATTCTGACTGTTGTGCCAAACAGGGGTTACCATTACTTGTGCAGATGTGATGTTTTTGATGTAACCATGCCTGTTTGCAATTACTCTTTGAACTTTATGGACTGGTCATAAACACCTTTGCTAACGCCGCATCTCCTTGTCTCCACCCTTCTATTTTTCCTCTTTCTCACCTCCTCCCTGGCCCTTTCAGAACACCTCTGCTTTTGTATTGTTTAAGTACCAACTCCCCAACCCCTGCTGTCGGACTGGCACGCCACCGACCCCTACTTCACTGTGCTCCTATATTTACCCTGTTTCTTCCCTCTCCTCCCCAGGGCTAGCACCAGAAGCAGCACCTCTCTGCAGCAAGGCAGATCAATTGCCACCTCGGTCACCACCGCCTGGCTCCTCAGACACATCTAGATCGCCCTCGCAGTCCTTAGCCCCAGATTGCCTACTCAGGTACTGCCACTCTCCTAATTTCTCAGCTTTTCTTGGAGTTTCATCCTCCGCTTGGTGCAGCACTTGCGAGCAGATCCTGATTGGTCTGTTCTGCCCTGAAGTGTGTCCTGATTGGTGCACCTTTTTCATTGACTCAACTTAGGAATTTTGGCTCTGTTCTTACAAGCCAATTTCCTTGAGTGCCGCTGTAGTGGGTTAAATTTTCTCTCCCCCACCCCCTCCTAGACCTCCATTAAATAGTCAATTGCTCCTCCCTTTCGGACTATACAAGCTCCCATTGGCTGCCTGGACTATACACTCTTCCTTCACTCCTTTTCATTCTATACCCTACTCTTCACTTTACTCTTTTAATTTATTTGCTGATATCTGGATCTCTCTCTCGCTCTCTCTCTCTCTCGGATAGCCCTGTTCTGTCACTCCTATTTCTTTCTGAGTGCCTCTGACGCTTATCCCTGTACTTGACTTCTCCTAGATCAATTAGCAATGAACCGCTCAAACTTACTGTTCTTTCTGGTACCCTCAATTGCACTACTCACTTACCCTTACCATCTGTCCTCTTGCTCACTCGGTCCAACACCCATTACTCCCCTAATGATTACCAATTCTCCAGCCTTGTCCTCCTATCCCTCTCCACTGGGACCCTACTACTCTTTTTATTATCAGACCCTGGGTCCATATTATTACCTACATGTCAAATATTTTCCCTTAAATTTGTGTACCATATGCCCTTTTTTGCGTCATAAACTCTGGTACATCCTCATAATAGCACTACTGCTCTCTGGTGATGTGCATTCAACCCTGGACCAACCAGTTTTGAAAGTTGTCACCTACTGCATGCTAAGGGTCTTACGGTAGTGCATCATAACATCAGAAGCCTGTAACACAATTTTGCCGAATTTGAATCCTGGATCACCCAATATAAACCAGATATCGTATGTCTGACTGAAACATGGCTTAAACCTTCCATCCAAGACTCCCTATGATTGCTAACATCCTACAACCTCCTAAGAGCTGACAGGCCTACCCCCAAAGAGGTGGTAGTATTGCTGTCTATTTCAGAGACCACCTCAATCTCACTGAGATCTGCTCATCTCCCCTAGTCCATTGTGAAGCTCTGCATGTTTTTCTCACCCTGGGCTCTAAAAACTTCATATTGTCTGTGCCTACAACTCTCCCTCTAGTGGCTTAAAAGGTCTTAATGAGCTGTTGGATCAGACCTCTCTTCTCTCATGTAGAAATGAGGCTCTTTTTCTTGGTGATCTCAATATAAACTGGCTGGGTAACTCTCAACCTGCACTACTTTCCAAGATCCAAAATAACAACTTTCATCAAGTTATTAGTGATCCCACAAGAACTGCCCATCACTCCACAACTCTGGTAGAATGGATTATGACCAACCACCCTGAAAATATTACCTCCTCTGGGACGCTAGCAGATTCCATTACAGATCACTCCCCATTTTCTGCATCTGGTAAGAACAAGCCCCCATCAAAGCCTCGTTTATCACTTCCGTAACTATCACTTCCGTAATCCTTGGAGGAATGGTCAGACATATGGCAACTTAGATTCAATGCAAAGAAGTGCAAAGTAATGCACCTGGGAAACAAAAGCCCAGGAGAAGAGTACACAATAGCAAGTGAGGTACTAACAACAACAAAATGGAAAGGGACCTGGGGGTAGTTATATAAGATGATCTAAGGGTGGGTAAGCAATGTGAGAAGTCAGTAAGGAGAGCCAGGTGGATACTGGGATGCATAGGAAGAGGCATCACAAGTAGAAAAAGGAAGTGGTTATCCCTCTACAGACAGTTGGTGAGACCCCATCTGGAGTACTGTGTGCAGTTTTGGAGACCTCATCTATGCAAGGACATAGACAGGATGGAAGCAGTCCAGAGGAGGGTAAATAAAAATGGTGCAGGGTCTGCATCAGAAACCATATGAAGAGACTGAGAGAGCTTAATTTGTATACCCGTGATGAAAGGAGGGACGGGGACATAATAGAAACATTCAAGTACCTCAAGGAATCAACAAAGTCCAAGATGGTAGCATCTTTCTGAAAAAGAGATCTGTAAGAACAAGGGGCACAATTTAAAGATAGTGGGGGACAGCTCAAGGGTAATGTGAGGATTTTTTCACAGAGAGAGTGGTGGATGCATGGAACCGTCTTCCTGGGAGGTTGTTGGGTCTAAAACAGTGGGGAATTCAAACATGCATGGGACAGGCATAAAGCTATTGTAGTAAGGGGTAGCAGGAAGTAGGCTGTTGGTTAACTAAAATCTGCAACTTATCCAGTAGGAAGGGAAATAGGCAGACTGGGTGGGCCAAGTGGTCCTTATCTGCCGTTAAAGTCTATGTTTCTATGCACACCTCTATCACCAGTCCTTCCTACTTGATATTGCCTCTATCACCTGTACTCCTCTGTTTAAATTGGATGACCCTCAGACTGCTCTAAACCTATTCCTGTCTCGCTTCTTGGAAACTCAGGACAAACACTGCCCCATTACCCATTGTGTAAAAACAAACATACCCGGTGGCTTAAATCCAACCTTCTCACTAAACTATGACTGCATGATAAAAGTTGGCACACTATAAACAGACAGGACTGCCTGCTGACTTCAATTCCTACAGGGAACTCAGAAATTCTTGCAAGAAGGATATTAAAAGTGCAAAGAGCATCTACTGTAAAGATCTCCTAACTAAATCTTATGGTGACCCTAAAAATTCTGGTACCACATAAAGAGCTTCCTAGGTTCAACTCTGGTCCCCACACTAACCGATATGACCCTTAATGGTGTCCACTGACCAACCCTACCACTATAGCAATTTTTTTCAATACCCAGTTCTCTGATCTTACAAACTATACATCATCCTTCCCAGCTTCTCTTAACTCTCATGCTCAGCCCAATGACTCTGGGCCAAATTTCATTTCAAGTCTGTCACCAGTCTGGATGTACTCAGACTGCTCAATAACATTTCTGACTTTTTGCAGCAGACTCTGACAATATTGAACCTAAGCTGCTAAAACTTGCTGCACCTACATGGCCACACCTCTAGCAAGGATCTTTGCCTCTCCTGTGTCATAGCTATGTTCCTACCCTCTGAAGATGACCACGATACCCCTTTTCTTCAAAAGGGTAACTAGCAAAATCCCTCCAATTATAGGCCCATAACCATATTGTCAGTCCTCAGCAAAATCCTTGAGAAGCTTGTAGCCACCCAAACCATAGACTTTCTTCAGAAATATGACCTTCATACGACTACGCAGCATGGATTCCTCAAGGGTCATAGCACCACCACTGCATTACTCAAATTCACATCTGATACCCTATCTGCCATGGACTCTGGTCTCCTAACAGGGCAATTTTATAGATATGACAAAAGCATTTGACCTGGTCGACCATCCTATCCTCCTTGCCACTCTCAGATCCCTAGGTTTCTCACCACATGCCACAGCTTGGTTTGGCAGCTACCTATCGGATCGCACCCAGCTAGTTAAATACAACTCCACTTCGTCTGATTCAGCTACCATAAACATTGGTGTATCACAAGGTTCTATTCTTGGTCCACTGCTTTTCTCCATTTTTATAAATGATATTACCTCTAACCTTCTCCAGACTGCCTCCCTATTATACGCCGATGATATTGTCCTTTATGCCAGTGCTAAAAGCATTACAGAAGTTAACGCAAAACTTTCACTTGACTTTCAAAGGATTCAGCAATGGCTTTTCAGCCACAAACTCCTGCTGAATGTATCTAAGACTGAAGCCATGCTTTTGGTTCAAATGCCAAGCTCAAACTCTCTCAACCTGCTTCTAAAGTTACTACCTTAAATGGCTCTTCAGTTGATGCTGTACCCTCATTTAAATACCTTGGTCTCACACTTGACCCAACTCTTACTTTGGATCTCCATATTCAACAATCCTGCAAGCTGGCTAACATAAAACTTGGTTTGGCTTATTGTTCTAGCTATATGCTCACACCTTCAGAGAGGCTTGCATAGCCCATGGCATACTCCTTCCATCACTCACCCATGGAGCTGTAGTATATGCCTCTGCAAATAAAACTATTCTCAGGAAAGGGATGTTACCTACAACAGTATCTGTGGGTATAGGTCCTCCTCACCACAAGTGAAACACCATTGTCTGCTATACTCAGAACTCAGGTGGCTTTCTCAGAATGCATCAAGAGACTTTGCATATGGCTCAGTCATAGATAAAGTCATCCGTAACCAAACACCTAACCCCTGGTGGATCTATTCCTCTTCCAGACACCCAAATACCATCTTCACTCAACTGCTAATGCCCCTGTACTTATTCCATGACACCACTCAACCAAAGGTGCTAGCGCTTTCTCCTGTTATTCCCTTATCACTGGAATTCCATTTGCTAGCTATAAGGTTAGCACCATCCCATGCCTCTTTCAAGAAATTGCTTCGAATCATCTTGCTGACTCCTGTCCATGCTCCTGCTTCAAACCACCCTAGCCCATTTTCTATCTCTTGATCTATGCCCCTCTCTCCTCAGGTATGCACTTTACTCTCCTAGTCATCTACTTGCACTTAGAATATACCTTGTTCCTATCCTCCTACTTTTGCTTTTCTCTCTACACTATCCCATCCTTCCCCCATTTTCCTACATCTCCTCCCTAGTCATATCCAGGCTCTACTCTATCCTTTATGTATAACTTTTTAACTTGGGTATTTCTGTTTATTATACCATTTCTCTACCTGGATTACTGCATAATTGGTTTATTGATTCTATTTGCTCTCTATTCACTCCATGTTATTTGTTGATGTAATTTGTATTATGTTTCTTTGCTTACTGCTTTGCATTACTACTGTATGTCCTTTTACCTTTGTACTTTTACTGTTTTTATGTGTTTCTACCTCTGTGGATCAAATGTTAAATCAATTGTTTTGTATCTGTAAACTCCCACATCATGCCTGAAAATAGCCATTGTTATGAGCTAGTGCACGTACCAGGCAACAAAAACTAAATAAATAAATTTGATAATGACCTCTTTGCCAATGAAACTGTTAATGTCACATGTCCTTTTGGCAAGCCAAATGTCACTTTTCCTCAAGAGAAGAAGTTCAATGACTCACCAGCAGAATGACGAATGCCTCCTCCTGCGAATGGCACTCTTCTCTGCTCACCACCACTGCCAATCACAGAATGTGCTATCTCGCACATGCTCCTTAATAGCACATTCTGCAGCTGGCAATGGTGGCGAGTGGAGGGAATGCCTGTCACAGGATCGGGATGGGGAGTGGGGGCTGGGGAGCGGGAGTTTCAGTAATTGTCTGACAGAGAGGGGAGGTGGAAACCACTAGACCAACAGGAAAAAGACTGCTTTTCTGTTTTTCTGGGTAATTACTGAGGGGCACTATAGCACAGAGGCAATGATGACAGTATTATCAAGGAGATTGGGGATCAGGGTGTGTGCCACTATTCCACCAAGGCTACTATGTAAGGCTCAGGAATGGGTGGGGGCTACACTACTGACAGTGCACTGCCCTGGGGTGCTCTTAGCTGTGCCCCTCCTCTGGCAATCAGACAATGGGGAGGGAGGTAATATTTGGATTTGATGTAAAATCAGTATATTTAAGTATAAAAATATCAGTTTCTACATAATGATCTGTAACAGGAGGTCCAGTTTTGAAGGATAAAGCTGACACAGAGAAAATGGTTTCTACTTTCACTCTATACTGTCTTCTTCTGCTTATTCTTATCTATTCTAATTTTCTTGTCAGGGTGGCCAACCTGGCAATTTTCTACTTTGCCTTTACTGTCACTTTTTTGCTCTGGTATTAAAAAAAATCGCATCTTGTTATATATATTAAAAATACGGTCTGAAATAGAAACAAGGACACTAAGGGCATACAAGATAGAGCACTGTGTTCCAGAATAAATATATATATATGCCTCAGTGTTTGCGCACAGAGGTTCTTTGTCTTTCAAATATTTTTTTTATTTTAATGGGTTCACTACAACATAACCAAGACACACTGTCTTAGGGTAGCTGGTTCATTCCACTGGGGTGTCCAACAGGCCGAGGCATACTGATGAGTCCAGGTAGGATGAAACACGTGTCTATGTCATCTGTTAGCACCCTTTGCAAACTGTGGGAGAGGCCTTTCAGCACCATGCAATTCTGCTTAAAGTTGAACCAGCATAATATTCTGTGGTGATTTGCATATGCAGCCCATGATGCTTTGCATTGTGGGGGCATGTGTGATTTTGTATTTTCTTGTCAATAACTTTATTTTATTTAAAAGAAAATATACATCAACCATACATAGTGCACACAAATAACGATGGTTACACAGGCTGCATTACAGGATAGTACAGTAAACAAAATACAATTTCTAGAATAATAAGGGAGTAACAAAACATAATAAACCCCCACCCCTACCAACCCCCTAACCCATCCCCCACCGCAGCTATCCGTAGAGTTGGGTATAACTTATATAGAATGAAATAGAAGATCAGAACCAATACCACGAACCAAGTCAGAACTTGGAAGAAGGGAGGAAAGAAGTATTAATTATCAACTGAAAAGAGAGGGAGGCCAAAGTTACAAAGAAACTAAGAAAACTACACATAAAAACCTCCAAAAGAAAAAAGGAGGAGAACAAAGAGAACGAAGTAGACAAGAATTAAGGAGGATATGAAAGGAAGGAAAATTGATAGAGAAACCTAACAAAGCCAAATATACCCAAAATACACACATTACTAAAACCAAACTTATCCTCAAACATTGACAAAACTCCTTCCAATAGCTGTCAAATTTATGTTGAGTATTAGCCAATCATACACTGTTCTTTCCAGCATATAAAGCAGTCAGAAATCCGCCACCACACTCCTTAAAGAGGGAGTCCATTCATCCCGCCAGTGGCGCAGAATCACTAGCTTAGTGACCGATGCCACTAATGCCATCCGGACCCTCAGAATGTTACTGGGATAGATTTGTACATCCCAAAGATGCAGATCTCAGGTGTAAAAATGCTGTAAGGTCATAAAGGTTTCAACCCCATTTGACCACTTCCACAATTTAGTACTTTTGGGCAGGACCATAGCTTGTGAAAAGTAGTAGCTAAAGAGCCATCACAATTCTCACAGGCTGAGAGCATTTGTTATTCCAGCGGTGTAATTTGGCAGGAGACCAATACATATTATGCAACAGTTTGAACTGGATCTCTTAACCTATCTTGTTTAGTATATGTATAAATATCAATCCAAACTTTCTCCCAAACTCTCGGCCAATCCAGAGACTTGTTAACTTTCCAATAATAAGGAATAGGAGAGGAGTTCAGGTCGAACTTTTGGCAATATATTGGTAACTTTTAGACACCAGTTTACCAGATAAACAAGTATCAGATAAATGAGCCCATAGGTCCCCACAAGGTCCGATCTTTGGCATTTCTCAACGAAGAATGGATAGAACTCCTGATTTGGGCCAGGTTCAACATAAACTGGGATTTAACCCAAACTTTAACGCTAATGAAGAAAGTGGGAGCAAGGAGTTTCCTTCATAAAATCAGAAATCCGAATCTTAGAATAGGATGATAAGAACAGATTGCCAACAGGTTGGTTACCTATTAGGAAATTCAGATTCCTCAGTAGGGGTTGTGAGAAGTCGGACCATGGATTGACTTTAACCCGGCATATAATTGATGAATAGCCCTAATATCCCACCCCAGGGGTAATTCTAAACTTTTGGGTACTTTAGTCCAGGGATATATAAAGGGATTCTAAATCTATCTTTAATCCTTAGCTACGGCCTGGTCTAAAATCTAGGCCTGTAGCAGGAGTAACCATTTTCTGGTCCACAAAACAGCCCTGGCCCATGTATAGCCAAATAATATCTAAAAAATCAGGTAATTGTTGGCCGCCCAATCTATGTTGCTGACAAAGTTTAAAGTAAGCTCTGAGGGGTGGTTTGTGTTTCCATATAAACTCCAGACAGTGCCTACTTAAATTATGAAACAAGGATTTGGGGAGGTATATGTTCAGATTGAGAAGAGGTATAGGATTCTCGCAGGACCACCATTTTAATTGTGTTAATTCTCAGAAAAAAACAAGGGAAGTCTTGACCATCTCTCCAGATCTTCTCTAATGGATTTAAGGACAGGTTTCAGGTTCAACTGAGCCAACTCTTCCAAATTTCTGGAGATTTGGATGCCCAAATATACCAAGGACTTAGGTTGCCACTGGAGGCCTAAGGATAGACACCATCCTTTTACGAGATTAGTAGAGAGAGGAAAATACTGTTTTGGCTAGATTCAGCTTAAAGCCTGAAAACCGCTAAAGTCTTCGATAAGATTTAGGGCTTTAGGAGGGATAGTTGTGTCCCTAATATGTAACAGTATATCGTCCGCAAATGCCGACAATTTATGTTCCTGATCTCCAATCTTAATCCAAAAATCTGTTTGTCGGTCTTTATTGCTCTAATTAGGGTTCTAAATACAAGTTAAACAGGTATGGTGACAGAGGACAACCCTGACGAGTTCCCTCTGTAACGGAAAGCAACAGAAATTAGTTATTGCACTGAATTCTAAGCGGTTGGACATGAGTAGAGAATCTTATTTAATTGTATAAATTGTTGGGAATTCCAAATTTAGCAAGGGTATCAACATATATGTCCACTCCACCCGATCAAAAGCTTTTCCATCTAATGAAATAAGAGAATCTTTGACACGGGGGCGGCTGATGCCGAAACTACATAAAACAATTTCCTGAAATGGTCAGTCGGTACGTCCCTCCACGAAGCCAGCTTGTTCGGACTAATCAGTTCGAGCCAAACGCTCTTAAGTCTGGAAGCTAATATCTTAGCAAAAATTTTACATCTAAATTCAACAAAGAAATGGGTCTATAGTTACCAACAGAGTCTGTAGGTTTACCTGGTTTGGGCAATAGAATTATTCTGGCCTCGAAGAGTGACGCATCCTACCTCCAAACTCAGACCAAAAGGTAAAGAGTTGATTCAACAATGGGGCAACTTCAATTTTAAATACCTTGTAGAAAAGTGGTAAATCCATCTGGGCCAGGTGCCTTATCAGCCCTAAGTGAGTCAATGGCCGACATTACTTCCTCATTAGATATAGGAGAAATTAGCCTCAACCTAGAGCCCTGTGATAAATTAGGAGTGGTAGGTCCATCATGAACCTACGCATTTTGGAGAGTTCATGTATGGAGGGCAGCTGGCTCAAATATAGGTCCCTGTAAAAGGACACAAAGGCCTGTAAAATACCATTAGGATCAGTAACCAATATATTAGAGTCAGGGATTTTAAGGCGGCACCCACCTGGATTCAGATTTTTGTTTTAACTGCCAGGCCAGTAGTTTCCCAGCCTTACTGCCCTGCCCGATATATAGGGCTTTGGATTTAACTGAAGAGTTAGCCACTTTATCCCTCAATGCCACAGCATACCATGCTCTCAAGCGGACAACTCCAGTTCTTGGTCAACTGACCTAGAATATTTGGGGATGTCCTCTAATTCTTTAATCTTATTCAGACAAGTGGACATCTTCTGGTTATGTTTCGCTTTCCTCACTGAAGCTACCTTAATTAACTCCCTCTCCACACCACTTTAAGATCGGCCCATGATTTATCTATATCAGAAATGGTGCCCCAATTGTATTTAATTGAGTCTTGCAGAAAGATCGGAACCTACTTAAAGTATGGACATCTTTAAGTATTGCTGTTTAGGGCCCATGTATAAGATCTCTTGGGAATGAAGGCTGAATCCAGACAAATTTGACTGGAGAGTGGTGGAAATCACCCTTGGAGCAACTCAGCCTCCGTTACCTCAGAAATAACCTGTTGGCTCACCAAAAATAATCTAATCTAGAGAGGATTTGTGAACCGTGAAAAAAGTATAGTCCCGAGCTGAAGGATTAAGCAATCTCCAGGGGTCTATTAAACCTAAAACGGATATACATTCAGCCAAAGCCTGCTGGGCCGGAGAGGAATGTGGTTTCCTACTGACCGATCTATCCAATTTGTCAGATTGAACTAGGTTCCAGTCACCCCTAATATTAGTGGCACTTCCCTGAAGGGAGATAAGACCACAGCCAAATGGGCGAAAAAAGGTGAGTCTCAGCATTGGGACCATAAATAGACCCCAACACAAGAGGCTTCCTCAAGTTGCTAGAAACAATAATGTATCTGCCATTCGGGTCATCAAATATGTCTGAATGTACAAAGGGACACCCGAGCTATCAGAATTGCCACACCCCAGCTAGAGGAAGAGTACCCAGACCCAAACACTTGACCTACCCATTTCTTCTTAAAATGAGAGAGGTGGTCCGAAAGGACATGGGTTTCCTGCAGAAATACAAATGCCGGCTAGTAACTCTAAGTGGTTCAAATTACATATTTCTTACAATTATCCTTCCCCTTTAATATTCCATGAAAAAAAGTTCAGGTTAGAGACCATTTGTCTATCTTGCCCTGAAGCAGTATCTGATAGCTGCCCACCCACCACGTAGACCAAAAAGATCAAAACTATCCACCCCAACCCCCGCCCCCAAAAGTATTCCCCCCACCAAAATGCCAAACTGCGACCCCCAGACCCGAAGCCCTCCTCTTACACTGGTTCAGAGTGTACCAGAGAGTAGGGCCTCCCTAACCCCCACTACAGACCCAGATCAGCAAGATTAAGCATGCAAAC
This sequence comes from Neoceratodus forsteri, assembly GCA_016271365.2. Taxonomy (NCBI): domain Eukaryota; kingdom Metazoa; phylum Chordata; order Ceratodontiformes; family Ceratodontidae; genus Neoceratodus; species Neoceratodus forsteri. Next base: position 427,772,862 of record CM057451.1, read on the forward strand.
CCACCGAATATAGAAACATTGCTTAGATACACAGATATAACCCTCGCCCCACAAGTAATAGTGATGTCTCTCGTTAAGTCAAATACAACAGATTAAATTGTTAGCAGGAGGCCCTTGCTAAATACCATTATACAAAATAAGGGAACTAACTTGTTGACGGAGGATTCCTCCTTCCAGCCCCTCCAGAAAAAGGAAATACTCAAGAAAAATTGAGCCAAATACATAATAAGAGGATGTCTCATACCTATTTGGGACATCCCACACCCACACAAACACTGAAATCCAAATGATGGTTAAGTCCTGGCCCAGGTATGGAGCAGAATCTTGTGAAAACCTGAATATCGTGCAGGTAAAAACCGCTCAAAGGAAGGTAAAGAAGGGAATACCCTTTAAGGTGAAAAACATGTAACATGTCAAATCCCTGCCCTAATACTACACAAACCACTGATACAAGAAGGCTTGCCTACATAAACTTCATGCCCTCCTACCACATAACCAAACATTAATATTATGTCCAATCCTGACAACAATAACATCAAAGTTGCAAAGGTAAAGCTATCCATAACATAAAAAACCAGCTTACAACTCCCTCTGCTGGACATAGAGAGATATAACAAACTTCTCCTGGATTGAATGATCCACATTAACTAATAACTACCTGGACCAAACAAAAATATTCAAGTTTAGAGTTAAACAGATATTGAAAATGTCCTCAGAAATCTTGTGACTTGGCCACGTTATTGAAATTATAGTAGAGTATATAAAGCTAGTAAGCAGGCCAAAAACAATCTTGTGTTGGGCTATTTAGCCTCTGAAGCTCAGCACAGTCCACCCGTGGCTCAGCCTTTAGAGGAACAGGTCAGGCATCAAACTATGAAGGAGGTTAAAGCATCATCCACGACCAGATCGCTTTACCCCTCTTTAGTGGTGACCCAAGCTTAGCTGGGTACAAAATACGATGGCTAATCCTCACGCATCACAACTTCGAGGTAATAGGCCAAAATGAGGCTCTAACTTGTCTCATTTTCCATGTTAGGTCGGAGACAAGGCGCTTTTGACTTCCCAATGAAAAGATGATAACTTCTTTACTTCCTTCAGGATATGCTCCTGTCCAAAAATTGAGAAGCTTGAAAATAATGGGACGTGGAGGCTCTGTTGATGAGGGATTAGCTCTTAGGGCATGGTGCCCCTCTCAATGACATACTCGGTCCATTTGGTGAGGGGCCAGCAGATTTTTAAGCAGCTTTTGTAAAAATAATAACATATTAGACCCTCTTCCCCTCTGGCAATCCCAAAAGAACTAAATTATTTACTGACTTCTTCCCTCTAGGTCATCCAGCAGCTCCTCCAATCTAAACATCATCTTTGCAATCAGTGATTGTAGGCCTCGACTTCTCAAACGCTCGCTCAATTGATGAAATGCGAGCCTCAGTGTCCGTAACTCATCGGGCAAGTTGGGTCAGGGCAGGTTTGATATCAGCCACCTCGTCCACTAGCTTAGACAGTGCTTCCTTAATGACTGAGAGGTCATTATAGATCTTGCCAGGCGTAACCTCCTCCGTTTCATTCTGCGGGTGAAGAACTGCGGCATGGCCGCTCGCCTCCAACTCCTGCTCGCTCGCCTGCATATCAGAGTCGATCGCCACACAAGACAATCCAGAGGATCCGCTGCCTATATGGCCAGGAAAGAGTAAGGTAGGTCGGGTTATGGTTGTAGAAAAATGGCAAGTTCGCTGGTTACGATCGAGCCCCAGACAGCAGCAGCGTCTCCATTACGCCATGTGACCCCCTTTTTGTATTTTCTAAAACTTACTTCAGCCAAATGCCCTTTGGGGTAACCATTGCCTCCAGTGTTTGCACAGAGGTGTTCTTTGCCTTCATATATATATATATATATATATACAAAAAGGAGCTGTGCCAACTTAAAGAAGCCCCAAAATTAGTAGTGGGCTGGGTTGTGAAAAAGCCTTCAGCTACAATTTCAATTAGTGAGTAAGGAAAGGTGAGACTGTAAAACTGTTGCGAACAGTGGAAAAAATGTTTTAGGCAACACAAAGTACAGGTTTGCAGGAAAGTGCTATAGAACCTGTACAATTTCTGTATGACTTTAATACCCATGTATCTAAACATTTAAGTTTAAATTTATGAGGAAATGAAAGCAACTGTGTTTGGTTGCTATGGTGCTGATTCTAATAAGCCCCAAAGCAATGAAAAATGTACCCTTGTTTTTTAAACACTTGAAAATGGGCTAAAGTAAGAGTGTAATTAAAACACTACAGGCAGATTAACTGGAGTTCTGCAAGTGTCAAACATTTATTCAAAAGGAGCTGTAATTACTGAAGTTAAGCCTTCTGTGTTTTAAAAGGCTGAGGTCCTCAGCAAGGCGTCGGCTGAAAGTGCAGCAGCCAGATAAGCTGTTTGCTGAAAGTGGAGCAACCAGTTAACTGTTTGAGAAAATAATACAATGTTCTGGAAATATAAAAACAAGGATCTGGGAAGAAAATAATGCATGTCCAAAGATTAGAGTACCATATTATGTGAAACAAAATATAGATACTACAGTAGTTCACTTATGTATGTTTTCCTTATATGAACAAAAGACAAATAAAAGCTCTAACCTTATATGGAGGCAGACAGGAGCGGCATACCTCTCAACTGTCCCTGATTTTCAGGGATGTCCCTGATTTTGCCTCAGAAATTTCTTCTGTCCCTCCTAAATTTGGCATTTCTATCACTGAAAAGTAGGATTTGAATCACAAAATAATGCCAGTCATTGGTGTTACAGTCTAGTTCTCATTAAGAAAATGCTATTACACTATTTTTTCAGATGTGTCCCTGATTTTGGTTATTTGTCCCTGATCATGTTAAGCCTTGTCCCTGATTTTTGATGAGGAGGTTGAGAGGTATGGGGAGCAGGCCCTCATCTTTCTTTTCTATGCTAAGGTTATAGACTGTTATTTGTTCTTAAACAGGTTTGGTTTATCTTATACTTTTCACATTTGTAAAGAAAAGTTGTTTTACCTAGAGGTCTGTCTCATGCTGTAAGATCCTACTACAGGACAAGCTGCCCTGAAATGGCAGGTTTTATAGATGCAAGAGAATGTGATGTCACAAAGGAGGAGGGCTCAGTGAAAACCACACCCTTTCCTTCACTATATAAATCCTCCACTAGGAGGCTTAGATAGATAGATAGATAGATAGGTTGGTCAGTAGGGTTCTGACCAAGGTGAGAGAAGGATCTCAGCAAGGAGGTAATGTGCAGGCTTTCACATTAACTGAGGAAGGAAAAACACAGGAATTTCTTTTATAGCATCTAAAGCAAGAAATATATCCTGACGTTTGAAATGATGTGAAGGAATAACATCATATTTTTCCTTTCTGTAAATATTGGATTTTTTGGTTTTGTGTTTTCTAAAATAAAATCATAAACACAGAAGTATGTGTTTTTATGCATCATAATATGGTTATACGATCTGTTTATTAAGAACCACATGTTTACATGATCCACCACCACTTTTAAATTGTGTATCATTTAATCCCTCCGTAATACACACAATTTGTTGTTGGTAGAACTCACTGGCTTTGTGCATTTACAACAATTCCATAAACAGGTTGAATTGACCTGATTTGTGAGCCTGTCTTATAAGAAAGAACACCATGGCTTGGAAAACTGTGACTGGGACATGCCTGAAAAGGTCCATTAGACCGGCACACATATCCAGTCAACAACTAAATTAAATGATGATACCAGTCAGTACATTTGCATTTTTAGGAAGAAATGAGGAAGGGAGGAAAGGAGAGTTACAAGCGAGCTGTTACAGGATTCAGAGCATCTGCTTTCTTCTGTAAAGATAGAGATAACTAGGACTAAATATGGATACAGAGCACCTGTCTTTGATGTATGTGGGGGGCAACCAGCACAGAAACAGCAGCTCAGAGATCACACTGTAGCCAGTTGCAGGAGTTCAGCTGTAGCTGAGAGAAATCATGAAATTCTCACTGTTCTCGTGCAGAGAATGCAGGGAAGAGCTCCTCTCACTAAGCTGGGCAAAATGGATTAGGGGTGCCCAGAAAAGGTATTTATCACCATCATTTAAAAATAAACATCAGAGTATAGCTAAATGAGCCCAGTTTAGCTAGTTTCTGATGTTTGTTTTTTCAGATCCATTCAGTTTTATGTTATCTTTCTCTCGCTAACTGCTAAAACAAAATGGTGGCAGCTTAAAAAGGATTTACCAGTCGGTCTGGTGGTGCTGAGGGTTGAGGTGCTGGACACACACCGGCGACCCATGTTTGAAATGGACATGGGCCACGAGGATCTGCAGGGGAGGGAGGACTGAGCATCCAGAGGACAGCTCTCCTTCTCTGGGGAAGGGGACATGCAGCACCGGCACCTGGTTGCCCCTGGCAGAGGCTGGGGAACAAGGCACCATGCAAGAGTATGGGGAGCCAAGTGCAGATGCATTAAGGGAGTGTGCATGGAAGCATGCAGGTTCCTCCTCAGCTTGCATCATTGCATGCATTTGGCACCAGAGGAGCAAACTCAGAAAATGCCAGTTCCCCATGTGAGCCACTCCTGGTGCCTGTCTCCTCTGGCCATGACAGTTCTGCCCATGGAGGCCCCACTTTGGGGGCTTCTCCAGTATGAGGGGGCAGGTCACCGGAGACAGGTGAGCCTGTCGTGTGGCTAGGAGCCCATCCCCAAAAAAGAATTTACCACCTTCAACACAGGGTGACCCATTTTTGAAATGGAATTATGCTCCTGTGACACAGAATCCTTTCTCGTGCTGAACATCTATAATTTACTATTGAAAATAATGGTAATGTCAACATTTAATAACTTTGGAATAGATTAATATTTTTCAACAAGTCTTCAAAGGCACATCTGTGAGACTAAGGATTCCACCCTGAAAAGTGCAAACCACAAATTAAAACAGTTTCTAAGATACAGGTTGACAAAGAAATAGGGAAAAACACATACATTTAACAACTTTTAAGATTCTGAGTCTCAAAAACCACACAAGTGATTCAAACAAAATTTGCCACATCAACAGACCTGTCCCACAAAATTATGTATGCCAAATTTCATGCAAATACGTTAAAGTGTTGCAATGCTATTAAAGTAAAGAAATAGGGCTTTAACATAGAAGCATAGAAATGAGCACTCAGCCCTAACTATAATGGCACTACTGTGCCACTATAATATAAAATAGAAACATAGACTTTTGACAGATAAGGACCATTTGGCCCACCTAGTCTGCCCATTCCCTACCTAGAGGATAAGCTGCAGATCCTATTTAACCAACAGCCTATTTCTTCCTACCCCCCAAAAATGCCTTATGTCTGTCCCATGCATTCTTGAATTCTCCCACAGTTTTAGACCCCACAGCCTCCTCAGGAAGGCTGTTCCATGCATCCACCACCATCTTTGTGAAAAATACTTCCTCCACATTACCCTCAGGCCATCCCCCCTCTATCTTCAAATTGTGTCCCTTGTTCTTGCATCTCTTTTTCTGAAAGATGCTACCCTCTTGGACTTTGTTGATTCCACTGAGGTACTTAAACGTTTCTATCATGTCCCCTCCTCTTTTCCTCAAGGGTATACATATTAAGCCCCTTTAGTCTCTCCTCATATGGTTTCTCTTGCAGACCCTGCACCATTTTAGTTGCCCTCCTCTGAACTGCCTCCACCCTGTCTATATCCTTGCGGAGATGGGGTCCCCAGAACTGGCTGCAGTACTCCAGATGGGGTCTCACCAACTATCTGTACAGGGGATAACAACTTCCTGTTTTCTGCCAGTGATACCTCTCACTATACATCCCAGTATCCCCCAGCCCTTCCTATCACCTTCTCACATTGCTTGCCAACCTTAAGGTCATCTGATATGATTACCCCCAGGTCCCTTTCCATTTTGTTGTTGTTACTACCCCCCATTGTGTAATCTTCCCTGGGTTTTGTTTCCCAGGTGCATTACTTGCACTTCTTTGCATTGAATCCAAGCTGCCATACTTCTGACCATTCCTCCAACCTTGCCAAGTCCCTTCTCATCCTTTCCATATCTCCTTGGGTATCAACCCTGTTGCAGATCTTTGTGTCATCTGCAAAGAGGCATAGTTTTCCTTCCAGTCCCTCTGCAATGTCACTTATAAAGACATTAAAAGGACTGGACCAAGTACTGAACCCTGTGGTACCCACTAGTAACCCCTCTTTCTTCAGAGTGGACTCCATTTACAATTACTTTCTGTGTCCTGTTGTTCAGCCAGTGTTTTACCTGGGCTACTACCTGGCACCTACTCCCAGGCTGGTTAATTTGACTACTAATCTTTTGTGTGGGACTGTGTCAAATGCCTTGCTAAAGTCTAGGTAGGCCATGTCCACAGCCCCTCCCTGGTCTACTACTTTGGTCACTCAGTCAAAGAAATCAATTAGATTCATCTGACATGACCTTCCCACTGTGAACCCATGCTGGCTTGGGTCCTGTGCCTCACTGGCCTCTAGGTATTCAACAATTCTTTCCTTCAGAAGTGATTCCATCACTTTCCCTACCACAGAGGTCAAACTGACAGGTCTGTAGTTTCCTGTCTCTGTCTTGGTCCCACTTTTGTGAAGGGGAATCATATCCACCTTCTTCCAGTCTTAAGGTACCACACCATCCTCCCATGATTTGTTAAAAAGAATAGTCAGTGGTGTCACTGATTCTCTGCTTAATTTTTTAGAATTCTGGGTGAATTCCATCTGGCCCCATTGCTTTGTCCACCTTCAGTTTTAGGGTTTTTCAGAACCCTTTCTTCTGTGAAAGGACTGGGATCAACTCCCTCTCCAGAGTGCTTCTGTATTGGATTAGGCACCTCACCCACTTTCTTTTTGTGAATACTGAACAGAAGTATTCATTCAGTATCCTGCTTTTTCACTGTCACTCTCTGCCCACCACCATCCATTCTATTCAGCCTCACTATCCCTCCCTTTGTCTTTCTATGCTCCCTGATGTACATATGAAAGGTTTTATCCCCTTCTTAACCGAGTTAGCTATCTTTTCCTCAGTTTGTGCCTTTGTTATTCTGTCTACCCTCCCTGCTTCCTTCTGCCTTAACTGGTACAGTTGTCTCTCTGCTCCTTCTGTGTTTCCTTATACTTCCTGAATGCTATCTTTTCTCCCTAACCTTCACCACCACTCTTTTGAGAATCATAGTGGCTTTTCTTTCATTTAATTTGTTTATTTGCTTCACCAAAAGCCTTTTTGCCTCTGTGATGACAGCTTTGATATTTCCCCATTGTTGGCCCACCCTCCTTCTAGCCTGTTTGCTAGTGCTTTTTAAGGCACTCTCCCATCTTGCCAAAGTCAGCCCCTCCTGAAGTCCTGAACCCTCACTTTTGTATGACTTGACTCTGTACCCGAGTTTATCGTGAACCACACTGTTTGGTGGTCACTGGTCCCCAAGTGTCTACCCACTTCTAGATCTGAGATCCTCTCACTGTCCCCATTTGAGAGTACATGATCTAAGATTGCTCCCTCATGAGTGGGTTCCAAAACTAGCTGTCTGAGGCATGCCACCTGAAGGGCATCAAGAATGGCCCTGCTTTGGATGTGGCTGCTGCAAAGGTGCTCCAGTTTACATCTGGCATATTACGGTCCCCCATCAACAGTATCTCCCTTTCTCTGCCATCCTAGGTATGCTTCTATCATATCCTTGTCCATTCCCTCCCCTGACATGGGGGTCTGTATACAACTCCTGTGCGGATTGTGATGCCATTTCCAGTCTCTAAGGTGACCCATAGTGCCTCCTCTCCTCCCTTGTTTACTCTTTTGTTCAGTTGTTTTATCCCTTCCCTTACATAGAGGCTACTCCCTCCTCATCTGCCCTCCCTGTCTCTCCTGTAGGTTGTGTACCCTGGTATGTTAACATCCCAGTCATGGTTCTCTGTGTACCATGTTTCTGTGACTGCTACAATATCCAGGTATCCCTCTGCATCCCTCTTTCATCAAGGCCACCAGTTCAGGGAGTGTGTTGCCCACACTACGGGCATTGGCACTCATTACCCTCCATATATATATATATATATATATATATATATATATATATACACACACACACACACACACACACACACACAGTGGTAGTCATAGAAAAGTTTCTTAGTACTGAGGTATACCTGGGTATACTGAGGCAGAATGAGGCAGGATTACATTACAGTCAATGCAAATTGTAACCTGAGTGCCTCAGTGGTACTCTCAGTAGTACCTTGAGGATGCCTCTAAAGGTAGAAACTTTTAGATAACTGTCACTCTGTGTGTGTGTATATATATATATATATATATATATATATATATATATATATATATATATATATATATATATATATATATATATATAGTCTATTCAATAAAACTTCATTAATGCATCAGTGGGGTTATTCTACAGTGATAAAGTGAGAAATTCGATATTAGGGTTGCCACCTTGCACCCCACCCCCCCTTCCCCAAACAGGCATTGGGGTGTGCGTTGGGTCATCAGCCTAACTCTCACCCCATCTGATGCGTAAACAAGCTGAGGTGGTGAGTGGGAGAATGGGGTGAGAGTTAGGCTGATGACCCCAACGCACACCCCGATGGTAAACAAGCTGAGGTGGTGCAGTGTAAGAGAATGGGATAAGAGTTAGTGCCGATGACCCCAATGCACACCCCACAGGGGGTGGGTGGGGTGAGGTGCAAGGGGTGGCAACCCTAATATCAAATTTCCTCACTTTGTCACTGTAGAATAATCCTAACTGATGCATTAACAAAGTTTTTGCATAGAATTTCCTTACTTTTAAGAGAGAATAGAAAAGTAGAAAGTTGTGCAAGTTGGTGGGAGCACGGCCGTTGGCTGCACTACCATCAACTTGTAAGTTTCGGGCCACATCACACACCTAATGACTAAAACGTACATTGACAACGACAGCCAGCCACCAAACAAATGTTATTATAAGGTGAACCTGGTATACTGAATCTGATTGGCTGGCACAATTCTAATAGGGTTACATTAACCCACATTACCCTACCATCTGTAGCCTGATGACTAGTGCTCCTAGATTTTACCTGTGAGAGAAAAAAGTGCTAGTAAGTGCTCAGAGACAAACTAAAAAAAACATGGCTGTCACCATGCAAACACTGCAGCAGAGAAACCCACAACATAGTCCAGTAAAGTGATTAAAACAACTGTGGGTACTTAAACATTTTAAAAGAAAAAGAATTCAAAGACAATGCAGGTATTTTGTGCATGCCTGTGAATACCCAAAACCTCACCCCAGACATTGGCAGCCAAATCATGGCACTCCTGACTATACAATCTGCCCAAGCATATCAGTTCCAGCCTTCAGAAGCAAAGGAAAATAATTACATTCTTACATTAAATTAAACAAAATAACATGTACAGGCTGCAACTCCCTGCCGTATGTTGTCCCATGGTATATCTGATGATTCTGTGTTCCCCAACCCCTAAGGCTGTAAGTCAAACCTTCAAACACTGTGGTGTTCAGAGGAACACTGCACATCACTAAAAAGAAAAAATGAGAAGAAAGGCAAAGTTGAGATAGGCATCAATTCATGTGTACATTCAGTTCATGGCAGCTAGAGTCACTTTCAGACTTCAGAAAGTGGTCATGCCTCAGGAATGCAGCCGCTTAGACCCCATACTAAAGCGAAGCTCAGAAAACAGCCATTCTCACTAATCACAAATTGCCCATGTAAGTGAGCCAGCATAAGTAATGGTATTTGTTAACTGTGGGGATGACAATGACAAGAACTGCCATCACACTGATTGTTTATTGGTTCAGATGGATGTGCACATTGAGTGAATCTCCTTCCCTGCCAGCCGACAGCGTGCTCGATCAACTCAAAACATGCAAACTGATGAATTCCATTTTTATAACTCAGTTTGAATTCATCACGGATCAGCAAAGTACTTAATCATCTGTACAACTCTGTGTAGATTTACAAAATTAGTAGTTTTAAGTCTGTTTTTGAATGATTTAGAAACTGAGACATTGAAAAATGACATGCGCACTAGACCCATCTATGCATGTAGATTCTATAGCGCTACTGCACATGATCATATTCAGTGTTTCATGCTAAATCTAAACATAGACTTCTCCTTTTGTAAAATGAACTGCAAAGAGCTGTGTAGATGATCCTCGATCATGCAAAACATACATTGAGCAGTTGTTCACAACCCAGTTTAAGATACTGCACATGTTCATTATTAAACAGACTTTTCAAAACATGCAAAATTATAAAATAGCTGGCAATCATACAGTAATCTGATTGGTTATTTATAGTGCAATATGGAAAATGTTGCACTATAATAACTAAACCAGTAAAAAAGCCTCCAAGAGAGGCTGTGTGGCTCAGAGAGCCACATTTGTGGCATTCTCATTAGAACTTTGTAAAAGTTTCATGTTGCCATTTTTCACATTGTGTGCTGCCATTCATTTCGGTGTTCTGAGCTGAGTTAGTAGAAGTAAAGTAAATGTACACTTGTCTCTGTAACCCCAACAACCACAAAGCAGTCCGTACATCTGTCATTTACATGCCATTTCCATTTAGCTGCCCTACAAAAGTCAGCAGGCAGCAGGCACAGCAGCGTATTTACTACGCTCCCATACTGCAAATGCAAGCCCGCCACGGACACAGTTAACCATCACCTCCTTGCACAACTTGAGCCTATCACTCTGTTTTCCCAAAAACCTGCTGGCATGAGAAATAGAAAACATGTATGCATATCTATGAACTGCATTGGCAATCGCTATTGTGAGTCCACCATTGACAGAATAAATGTCACAGCCAAAGCATGTAGATCAGGGACTCGGTGTCAGCACACACAACAGAACAGTTAATTTTATTCAAAATGAAACCCAGCGCATATCACGAACAGTGCAACTCCCTCAGGAAAACATGAATTCTATAGACAGACAAAATAAAATAAAATATAAAGAAAAACAAGCGATCCCCATAAAAATAAAGCACAGCAATACCAGAAGCTCAGCAGTAGCCCAACAACCAGCAAATTAGTGAGGCAGTCCAGCTGGGAGAAATAAAAAGCTAACCTCAGTTAATTCTAAAATGAAGCTCAGCAGCACTTTCACATGTCATTTCTGTGTAAACCCTTCCCCATTTCAGCACAGTATGTTAAAGAAATCCATAGCTGCCAGAACCCTTTGCTTGGAATGTTCAGCATTAGTAAACAAATTTGATTCTTGCTGTTTTAAGCAGCAGCCATTGCTGTTAAAATCAAAGTTAAATCTGAGGAGAAATAATCAAGGTTACTTAAAAACATGCAATATACATTACGCAGTGCTAATTTCAGAACTCCAGTCAGCCCTATATATTTAATGAAGCTCAGTACACTAGCTCTTTAAAGATTGGAAAAATTTCCTTATCAATTCTATTACAAAAATCTGGCCATCTTGTCCCTATTTTGCGATTAAAGATCACATCAAAAATCTCATGAGTCAAAGAATTTGCAGGCTCATGATCAAAGAATTTGCAGGCTCATGAACAAAGAATAAAAATGCTATAAATCAAACAATTGAAGGAATTGGGGTAAACCACCACCATGGTTCAACAGAACAAAGCCCCTGAGCAAAACCCACTATAATTTGACTTCCTAGGGCACCCCATGGCTGAGAAAATAGATTTTTAATCTGGCCATCTCATCCTCACTCATGATGCATGATCGCGATCAAAGAATCTTGCAATCAAAGAATTTGCAGGCTCACGATCAGAGAATTTGCAGCCTCATGATCAAAGAATTAAAAGTGGTGTAATTAAAAAAAAAAGAATTGTGGTAAACCACCACCATGGTTTGCCAGAACGAAGCCCTGAGCAAAACCCACCCTCATTTGTCTTCCTAGGACACTCCTGGGCTGAGAAATTATAATTTTAATCTGGCCATCTGTCCCTCACTCGCGATGCATGATCATGATCAAAGAAATTCATGATCAAAGAATTTGCTGGCTCACAATCAAAGAAATTGACGCTCATGACCAAAGACTTTAAAATGCTGAAACACAACTTTTCACTGATTTGAACCGAACCAATGATATGCCTTGATAGAACGAAGCCCCTGATCAAAACCCATCCTCATTTGTGTCCCTAGCCCACCCCTGAGCCAAGAAATTTGTGTATTTAGGTCACAAAGCAAGATTGCGATCAAAGAATCTCACGATCAAAGAATTTGCAGGCTCGCGATCAAAGATCGTTAGTGAGCCACGATCAAAGAAGATTTTAAAGCCTTATAACTCTATTTTTGACTGATTTGGATGAAACCAAAGGCATAGCTTGATAGATCAGAACCTTCTGAGTAAAACCCATCCAAGTTTTACTTCAGGAGTGACCCTGAGCCGAGATATTTGTGTTTTCTGATCAGAAAACTAAAAACAAGATGGCAGACCTCACGATCAAAATTTTTTTAAATTCTCAGAGACAAAGATTCTTGAACCATGAGGCTGCAAATTCTTTGATTGCCAGATGGGACCAGATGGCCAGAACCCCATTCTTTGTTCACAAAGCATACATAAACATTTTCCCATTGACTTATAATGGGAACTTAAAACTGGCATAACTTTTGAATGCCTTAATATTTGTTCACCCAATGAAAGGCATGTTCAGCCACCAAAGTTCTTTCAAACAAGTCATCTTGCAGAGTGGCACACCACATGACAGCCATGCAGGGCCACATCCAAAAACTCCAAAGCTGCCTCCAAACCGGCTAATTTAGCATTTTCCCACGTTTACATATGCAAAGACCGTAAGCCTGACTGAAACAAAATTTGGCAAATCAAGAGATCTTGCATGCCCCAAAGTTTATTGCACACAATACTGATCTTAACATAGACATGACATCTGAACCCTAACTATAGTGGTGCGACTGTGCCACTGTGATACATTATAGATACATATATATATATATATATATATATATATATATATATATAGCTGTGTAGGCAATATTGAGAGACAAAGTGTGACATTCCTACACTCAAAGGCATGACTCAACCTTAATTTTAATGTGTATATGTGGTAGTTGTATAATACAAAATATAAAGATAGTTCTATATTTCTAAGTTTGGAAAAATGGTCATTATTTATGACATGAAACTACTTTTGTGGGTAACTTCGGTGTCCATGTATTATTTCCCATTTCTAGTAATAAATACAATTCTGTCTTCTGTTTAAGTGTATTCGTTTGCAACATCTAATGATGTGATGTTCTTCCATATGTATGTGTTGCTATCTGTATGCTTCAATGAAGACAGCACTAAAAATACAAACAGGAGGTTACCAAAGTTTCATTACTTCATACTTATACTGTTTATGCACAGTCTACATGCCTTTCACATAAGCTGGACATTAAGTAGAAAGCTAAACATGAACAAATCACTTGGTTGTACTTGATTTATTATGTGACCATCTCTGTTACATAAAACTACTGTGGGTAACACAGACACCACAGTAGCAATGCAACATGTGAAATATATGGTGCAACTTTTATTAATGGATTATTATCAATCAAACAGCCAATACAATTAATAAGTACCATGCCCATCAGGGGCCATTTGACATCACTGTAGCTCACAGAACCAGACTGAGGAGGGCCCAACCACAGTTAACAACCAGATGGCACCCAGGCAAGCTATGTGGTACTGATAACTATACATGAGGGTGCTACATGATGCTCCCTGGCTACCCCATGCCAGCCTTTGAGGGAAAACGATGCCAAAATATCACATAGGCCCACCCCAAGCTCACAACTACATGCATCACAGGGATGCTACTGCAGCAGGGTTCTTGTTCTGCAAATGGAATGCCACATCCAAACTACTCTACAAGTCAAAACAATACACCAAAGTTCACCATGAACAAGCAAAGGCAAGGCAAGATACAGCTGGATGTTACACAGCAGGCCTGAGCCACATCAGGGGTCATTTGACATCACTGTACCTCCACAGAGTCAAACTGAGGGCAGGCCCAACAACAGTTATCAACCAGAAAGTACCCAGGCAATCTGTTTGGTGTTGATAACTGTAGATGTGGGTACTGCATGGTGTCTCTTGGCAATCCAGTGCCAGCCTTTAAGGGAAAAATGATGCCAACATATCACACACATCTACCCTGTGCTCACCACCATGTGCATCACAAGGAAACCACTGCTGCAGGGTTCTTGTACTGCACATGGAATTCTACATCAACACTGCTTGAGTCAGGCCCAGGTAATGTATTTTTATTTTCAAACAGTTCCAAGATATTATGCCAACACTTAACATTTAATTTATAGGCAGTCTCATTATAAATAAATCTGCTAAATGTTTTTGCCAGATGAATCCAAACCACTGATGTTGCCCAACAGGTACTAGTACACCTAGGCAATGACCAGATTCCAGTACTACACATGGTATCCCTCCCATACCACTGAATGTACTAAGCAATGCCATGAGCAGCCTTTTGATGTAAGCACAAGTGCTGTATTTTTTATTTTTAAACAGTTTCAACATATTGTGCCATCACTTGACATCTAATTTAGAAACAGTCTTACAAATAAAACAGGAAAATGTTTTTGCCAGATGAATTCAAAACAATGATGTTGCTTTACAGGCACTAGTACACCCAGGCAATGACACAGTTAAACTTATTACACATGGTGCTCCCCATACCATAAGCAGCCATTTTGAGGTAAGCCCAAGTGCTGTATTCTTTTATTTTAAACAGTTCCAACATATTATGCCACCACTTGATGTCTAGTTTAGAAGCAGTCTCATTCCTACATGTGGTAACCCCCATAACCTCAAATGAACTGACCAATGCCATAAGAAGCATTTTTGAGGTAGGCCCATTGCTGTAGTTTTTATTTGAAACAGTTCCAGTATATTATGCCACCACGCTTGCCATCCCCTAGTTCAGTATGCCAACACAATGATGCTCCTTTATAATCTTACATCAAGAAAAGCAACTTTATCATTTTAAAATACCCCACAACACATACACACACACACACACACACACACACACACGCACACACATATACCTATCTTAACTGGAGCCAGCATCACCCCTTCTTTCCAAAATTACAAGCATCTTCACAAATTGCATTTATTTTATTTAAAACATTTTAAGAGTGCAGCTTTTACAATCATTCCATTACACACTTCTAAAATAGAGCCATCATCACATCAACAGGTGCAGCATTCATTCGACAAATACACATTCTTAGAATTTACTAGAAGGAACCACACACGTGTTTTTTTCCCCACTTAAACATGATGCAAGTCATCAGCAGGGGAAAGTTCACCAATATTAGCAATATTCTGAAAAATCTAATTATACTATGAAAACCTTCTGGATTGTAAACAAAAAACTATAAATCTCAAACAAAACTCTGATTAGATTGGTCACATATATGTACAGTCCTATTTTGAAGAGGGCCCTTCACAAACAGCTGGGCAATGAGAGAACATACAAATTTAACTTTTCTGCCCTAAAAGATGAAAGAACACAACTGCTGCACTATAGCCAGATAGTATTTAATATGACCTATTTAAACAGTGCCAGCACCAGAGGAAAATTCAGCTGATATATTTCCCCAAAAACTTTAAAATATACTATTTAATATGCCCCATTGAAACACTAACCACACCAGAAGAAAGTTCTGCTGATATGCTTCCCATGCACAACTTTAAACTATACTATTTAATATGCCCCATTTACCCAGTGCTAGAACTAGAGAAAGTTTTGCTGATATACTTCCCAAACAAAACTTTAAAATATACTCATTGTGCTGCACAGCCCACTAATCCAATCATCCTCTATTCTGAAGAGGGGTCCTTCACAAACAGCAGGACCATGAAGTCTTAAGGTGAATACTTTACTTTTCTGTCCCCAAAATGACACAGAATAACTGCTGCATTTTAGCTAGTCACTATTTAATATGCCTCCCAGAATTTTAACTTGCTGTTTGTAGCAGAATGCTCAAGATCATGTTTTCAAGTGACTGGAGATCTCTGAGATCATCAAACTCCTGTGCAGTACACCAGATTTAAACAGGATGATGCTTCATTCTACTTGTTTTAAGAATGGTAAATGGGAGAAGCAGTGGAAGAGAACAGTTTTGCTTAGAGCCAAGATACCAAAACTGAATGCTCGATGTTACCTTGGTCCTGGCTATTTGTACCAATACAAGCATCATCATCATCCATGGGTAACATGGACACGATAGCAAGACCACAGCATTTGATGCTGCTGCTCCTAGCAGACTATATATACCACTGCATTAGATTGCAGATTTGTGGGGGCAAACACATTAAGCAATGAGAACTGACACTGAAAAAAAACTCAAAGCATAAAGGCAGAATACACAAAGACATTATGCAGCTATATAAGACACCACAGTAATGCAAGAAGTAATAAATTACATGTGGTGTCATGTAAATGTAATTACATCTGCATAAAATCAGTAATCACTGGGACAGTTACAATCCACTCTGTCCACTAACAAAGAAAACATTAGTATTCTGCTTTAAATACAGTAAATTTAGTGCTCACCAAAATGTGTAGCACAGCCATATCTAAAAATGGCTGCCTTTTTTAAGGCTATTTTCATTATTAAAATGTTGCCACAATAAAATAAAAATACATACACTCTTTTTTTATGCACGCTATCTATTGACCATATTGGCAACAGTACAGAGCACAAATTATACATTTTTAATAAATTTTGAGTAAAATACAGACCTTATTTTAAGTGCACACCAAGTCTCTTGACTTGGTGGCCATATGATCACTTATCTGCCGTCAAATTCTATGTTTCTATGTTTCTATGAATACTGTCACAGACACACACACACACACACACACATATATATATATATATATATATATATATATATATATATATATATATATGCATATATGTATATATATTTTACCTGTCTGGTACTGTAGGTATAGTTATGGTTGCACGTCACTCCCCAAAGGTTTGCACTTTAATAACATTTCAGCTGTTTGTCTGATTTGCCTGAAATATTGCATGAGAGGCCTCCAATCACAGATCTCTGGATTTGAAAAATTTCATTCAGATCAGATGTATGGGTGCGGAACCACAGATCGTCCAAAAAGTGAAAATTACCCTACTTTTGTGCATTTTTCAGTCAGGCATAATGGACTGAAGAATGCTTCTGAATGGATTCAAAAATGCTGTTCATATGTGGCCTGAGTTATATTGGTACCTTTTGAAGATTTGGTGAAACATATTAATTCGTTCAAAAGTTATGCAACTTTTCATGTCCCATTTTAGCCTGTGGGAAAATTTATATGTGCATTGCCTTGACCTGGCCACAGACTCCTGAACTTTGGAACCTAAACAGTTTTCAGAAATCCTTTATACTGCAAAGGGATCCAGCATGCCTTGACAAGCCCACCCTTTAATTTCTGAAACCTAAACAATTTTTCAGAAATCATCTATACTGCAAGGGATCCAGCGTGCCTTGACCAGGCCACGGACCCCTCAATTTCTGCAACCTAAACAGTTTTCCAGAATCCTCTATACTGCAAGGGATCCAGCGTGCCTTGACCAGGCCACGGACCCTTCAACTTCTGGAACCTAAACAGTTTTCAGAAATCCTCTATACTGCAAGGTACTAGTCCTGACTTTTGGATTTGGGTACCAGTGGAAGCTGATTTTTGCTGAACACATCTCTAACTACTGTATCTCCCTCTGTCTCTCTAGTTGAATTTGTGTGCCAGGGTTTAATAATTTGTTTAATCCTTACAGTCATTTTAAGTTCTGAGTTGATATTAGAAGTGAATTGTGAGCCTTGACTGTGTAAATCATTCTGCTGTCTGGCCTGCACTTTGTCTCCTCCCAACCCCAAACAGTGTGTTGTGCTCTCTGACCCTTCCCACTTCTATTATTCTCTTTGTTCTGATGTAAAAGCCTCCTCTTCCAGCCTTTAAAATCCTGTTTTTCTACTTTATTTCAGGGATCCAGCGTGCCTTGACCAGGCAACGTGCCCTCAATTTCTGGAACCTAAACAGTATTTCAGAAATCTTCTATACTGCAAGCTACTAGCCCTGACTTTTGGATTTTGGTACCAGTGGAAGCTGATTTTTCGCCCTCCCCACCCCTCCACCATGACTTGTTAAATACACCTAAACCACTCCCCTTCTGTGCGCCTTTCTCCCATTGGCCATCTTGCCATACACAATTTAAAGCTACAGAGCACCTTCTAAGTGTGTTCCTGCCCCAGAGAACTACATCTCTAACTGATCCTTGCCTCACCACTCCCTCCTCTTCCCTTCATAAAGCAAACCAAGCTAATTCCCTCCTACTACTTTCCATTGTCCCCACTCTCCTCGGAAGGATGAAGCTGGCACTACCTATATTATGTGCCATCTCCCTAACTACTGTCTGGTATTGACTGACTTCTGTGCGACAGTGCTGACCTCGATCAACAGCGCCTCTCCTTCCTCTCATTCTCCCCTCTCCCTGTCTCAGCCCTCTTCACTCATCACTAGGATAAATCCACCCTGGGGTACATCTCTCTCATCCTAATCACTAAAGGGAATGCCGCCTCCTTGGCCACTACCTGGTTAACCCTCCTGGTCTCCTTCTATTCCCTCCTGCCCATACATTCTCCTACTATCACTACTCTCCCTTGCTGGGGACATTGAATGCAACCCTGGCCCAACAAACTCCCATATCACCCCACCTCCAGCATCTGGACAAATGCCCCTGGTCTAAAATCGCACATATCAATATTTGCAGCCTTCCATCTAAATTCACTGACCTTGAGGCTTGGATTGATCTACACAAGCCCCATATTCTAGGACTCACTGAAACATGGCTAAAGCCACACCACACTGAAAACACCTTCAAAATACCTGGCTACTCTACTCACACCTTGACAGGCTAGGCAGGAAAAAGGTGGCAGTGTGGCCCTGCTCCTAAGGGAACCCTCTCAGCTAGCATTGTCCCACACTCTGACCCTTCCTCACCTAGTGAATGGCTACTCCTGAATTGACCCTGGAATCCTGCAAGAAACTCTATATTTGGCTGCTACAACCTCCCATGAACGGAACTATTGGACTCACCTGCCTCCTCCAAGGCCTGAGCTCTCTAACTCCCCATAGGGAATCTATCCTTCTTGGCAACTTTAATCTAAACTGGCTGAGCTGCCACCAGCCTGCCTATGTATCCCTGTTAAAGCAGCACAACCTGGTGCAGGTGATCACTCTTCCCACCAGACTTAATCCATGCTCAGCCACCCAGACTCTACTAGACTGGATCCTTATAAACAGTGAGGACTGAGCATTACACGCTGGCACCATGGCTGACTCTGTAAGTGATCATTCACCGACCTATCACCTCTGGTCTTCCAAACTAAAGTGCCCCTCCCAAATACCTATCTCTAAGAAATTTCAGCTGCCCAGTTTCCACAAATCTCCTTGAAGAGGCCAAGTCCTTGGACTGGTCCATGCTTTTTCCTTTCCAATGTAGCCATGGCAGTTTCCACATTACAGACTCTACTAACACTCCAGGATCACTTTTCCCTGTCACTACCAGATGGGTCAGAGGCGGGTGCTCGCCTGGGTCTCTAAAGACCTCCTAACCCTTATGAAAGTCAGAGACCAGCCTGGTCCACTTTCAAAGCAACCCCTCTCCTACCCTTGGGGATGCTTACAGGCACATGAGGAACAAATGTAAACAATAGGCCAAATTTTTGAAACAGACCCACTTCCACAATCTGCAAAAGCCCAACCTTGGAGTCTCTAGAAAATTCTGGGACTCAATCAGCTCCTTCCTACACTCTTGCTCCAGCTACACTGCACAACATCTCAACTCCCAGGATGGGCTGCTGACTGATCCTCATGATGTGGCCAGTGTCTTCAACTGTAAGTTCACCAACTTATCCATGTGCCTAAATAAGCTGCCAACTGCCCAACCTCAAAGCCCAGCCCTAATATCGCACACACTACCATCCTCCTCAAGCTCTGCCTGTCACCTGCAAATACCCCCATTCTATTTTAAAGCCCTCTCCATACATGATACAGTGAAGCTACTCAAACATCTACCTAACCATGGCTCCTCCAGATCTGAGTGGCCCATCTCCAGTCTTTCTTTAGCTGATCCCTTCAGTGATTGCCAAGCCACTCACCTTCATCTTTAACCTTGCCCTTTCCACCTCCTCCATGTCTGACCCATGGAAGATAGCTAAGGTTATCCCATTCTAAATCTGTGACCCCAAATCCTCCGACAATTACCGTCCAATATCCATCATTCCTCATCTCAGTAATCTACTCGAGAAAGCAGTCCACAATCAGCTCACTGAGTACATAACAAATACACCCTCTTATGCAACCAACAGCATGGCTTTCACAAGAATCATTCCACCGCCACTGCCCTCAGTCTACTGACCAACCACATCCTCTCTAACATGGATAATGGTAAAGCCACCGGGGCTGTCTTCATCGACCCTCAAAGCTTTTGACATGGTAAACCATGCCTCCTTACCTCCAAGCTTAGCCTTCTTGGTTGTTCTCAGAATGTCACAAGCTGGTTCACTAGCTACCTTACTGATCGCTCTCAATTCGTGTGTATTGGTCAAACCTGCTCCCCCACCCTGCCTGTCTCTGTGGGGGTCCCTCAGGCTCAATCCTGGGTCCCTCCTTTTCTCCTTATGCGTTAATGCACTCCCTTCTACTGCCTCAACTGTAACCTCTCCTGCATGCTGATGACCTTGTCCTCTTCCACAGTAACAAATCCATGGCCACAATTTTCTCAGTTCTGTCACACAACTATGCTGCAGCCCACAGCTGGTTCTCAAAAATCCGCCTCTTAGTAAATGCCAAAAAACTTAATCCATGCTGTTTGGATCTAAGCCCTTCCTGGCCAAAACTAAAAAGCCACGCCCCTTACGATTCTCACCCCAGATGGTACAGCCCTGGAGGATGTCAACACCTACAAATACTTAGGAGTACTGTCAACCCCTTCCTCACCTTCACTGAGCATGCAAATTCCCTTGTCAGAAGGTTCCATCAAAGTTAGGTGCCACCTATAGATTCAAGGCAATACCTTACCCCTGAAGCTAGACTAGCCATTGTCTAGGGTAAATCTTCTCCCTATTCTTGACTACTGCTCCCCTATTTATGCCAGGATCTCAGCTACTGCATGGCTAAACTCCCTGCTGCTTACAACAGCACCTGCCGCTTTGCTTTATTGGCCCCATTCTCCACCCACCACTGTACCTCTATAATACCCTTGAATGGCTACCACTGCAAGGTCACTTTGACCTAGCCCTCTGCTGCACAGTGGACAATGTCATCTGCACAGCTCCAGAATCCCCCAACTGCCCTTCTGAAAACCCAAAACACTCCTCCACATTCTCTGCTCAAATGGTACTCCCCTGCTAGCTGTTCCTAGGTATCCACCAACATGGGTAGCAGAGCTTGGTCTGCAGCTGCCCCTTGCAGTGGAACAAACTACCAGCTGAACTCTGTTCCATTGACACACACTCCAGTTTCAAGTCCCACCTTAAAGTCTGGTTTCTGGAAAACTCATCCTGCCGATGCTCCCAGAGTCTCACACCAACCACTAGTCAACTCCCCAGCCCAGGGGTTACCCACCTACACACACTAGTCAACTTTTCTTGCCTACAACTGTTATATTTGCATTTTTCACAGTAATATTTGACTTCCTTGCCTGTACGTATTGTATATACATTTTTTTACTGAGTATTCTGTGTATTACTTGTTCACTGGACGATACAGTCTCACATTGTACACTGTGCCTATGATTTGTTTATTTGTACCAAGTCTTCTCATGTCTGACATTGAAACCTTGTATTCACTGTTCTCAAATGGTCCTATGCATCAAACCTGTATATTGTGTCTACTATTGTTGCTTGTATCAAATCTGTTTCATGTGTATTACTGTTACCTTGTACTCACTGTCACCCTGTGCCATGTGTTATGGCCCAGGTCGTGCCTGAAAATGGTCCCTGGAAGAGTGCACCACCCAGTTATTAAAGTCATAAAATAAAATAAATAAATAAAAAATTGCAGAAACTTTCGTGCAAACTTTATTGTTGTCATGCTCCAGCATTTGTTTTTGTGTTGTCGCCATCTTGTTTTCAGTTAGCGAGAGACATAAAACATTGTACATCAAAATAGTGACTGTTGCTAAACATCAACCCTTGTGTTTAGCTAATCGGATCCTGAGGAACATGACCCTGGCATAGTTTTTTTGTAGATAGCCTGAAAATATGTTTTTCAATATTTTTCCTCCATTTTGTTGTTTTGTTGCCGCTAACACTTTTTGTGGGTGTGACGAGCGTCTTCACAAATATTTCATCACGAGTGTGGCGTGCTGGAGGAGAAACGAACTAACTGGTTATTATACTGCAGTCCCTACCAGCTCTTTTCAGCATTTTGGAGTAGAATATCAGCTGGAATCTGCGGCAGTGTGTTGAAAGTGGTTATCTGCTGAACTGCCTGATGTTGTGAGGAAACGCTTGCAAGTACTGTTTATTGATCAGACTTTCATTGCACTTTAATGACTGAATCAGTTATATCTTTCGTTGGGCTGTTGCTGGATTAAAAAACCGTGTGCCGAGGCATTTGAAAAATACTGCTGTGGAGGGCTCGGTGGTGAGCCAATCAACTGCAGGGTTGCTCTCAGAAGGCGATAATTCCCCTTAAATTTCACTGCTCGCAGCACAGCTGATATTGATGAGCGCCTTCACAAATATTTCATCACGAGTGTGGCGTGGAGGAGAAACGAACTAACTGGTTATTATACTGCAGTCCCTACCAGCTCTTTTCAGCATTTTGGAGTAGAATATCAGCTGGAATCTGTGGCAGTGTGTTGGTGGAGTGGCGATCTATCAGCTACTGCCTGCAGTTGTGTTTGAAATTACAGCTCTTCTGAAAGTGGTTATCTGCTGATCTGCCTGACGCTGTGAGGAACGCTTGCAAGTACTGTTTATTGATCAGACTTTCATTGCACTTTAATGACTGAATCAGTTTATGTATCTTTAGTTGGGCTGTTGCTGGATTAAAATACTGTGCCGAGGCATTTGAAAATACCGCTGTGGAGGGGCTCGTTGTTGAGCCAATCAACTGTGGGGTTGCCTCAGAAGGTGGGGATAATTCCCCATTAAATTTCACCGCCGCAGCACAGCACAAGCGTGAGGTGCGAGTGAGTGGCTGCGCCACTGAAGAGAAAATCTGATCAAAGATTTGCTATAAAAGTTGACTCAAAGATATAGTTTTACTTGCTGTTGTAGTTTAGTAGTTGGGTTTAGAAAACGTTTTCTTTTTACATGATTTGGTGGTTAGACTTTTTAACTGGTTGAAAAAATGTATATTAGTAGGAAAGCAAACATTGACTATTTGTTTACAGGCAGTTTGTATGGTGGGTTTATTTGGGATTTTGCATTTGCCATATTTGGGAATGGAGGAGGGGGGTCTAAATGATTTAAGTATGATTTCTCCTGTAGTTAATTATTATCATGATACTTGGCCTTATCCAAGAGATTATGGTTACAAAAAGTTTTTCCTGTTAAGAGATTGGAATCTGTTTATGTTTTGTTTTTAAAATTACTTATTGATTTGGTTAGAAAATGGATTATATTTTGTTTAAAGAAACTTAGTAACTTTGATTTATTTGTTTTAAGGTTTTTGATTTTGGAAAGACAGGGCTAAAAGGGAGAGTGGTTAAGTCACTCTTTCTGTGTTTATTTTATTACAATGTGGGGATATTAACCCTAATCCAGCCCTGATATTAGATTAAATGTAGAAGGGATATTGTGTTCACACACTCTAACATTAGGAGTCTTATACCCAAGATTGATTTGGTTAAGGACTTTGTCAATGAGGTTCATCCTGATTTTATGGTGTATATACTGAAACTTGGTTGAGTGATAAGGTGGCTGATGGGGATATTTCGGTTGTGAGTACAATATATACAGGGTCGATAGGAATAAAAGGGGAGGTGGGGTTTTAATTTATGCTTTGGATAAATATTCTCTAAAACAAATAGTTTTGGGAGTCAGTGTTGATGTTTGTGAGCACTTAGCCCTGGAAATTGAATTTCCTGTGGAAAACCAATTCTACTAATAGGAGTGTATCGCCTCTAAAAGATAAAGAGTAAAATGCAACACTTAACTGATTGCTGTTTAGTTATATTGATACCCATGAAATCTTACTTATGGAAGATTTAAATGATAATTGGTTTAACTCAACTGATGTAGGAGTGTTAAAAATATGGCTCTGTCATTGGGCCTAGAACAATTAATTCAAGAGCCTACTCATGTTAATATTAAAATCCAGCTGATTCTACTTTGTTAGATTTGATTTTGACAAATGCCTGATTTCAATATGTTAAAGCAGGGTCTTAGAAGATCTAAATAGTGACCATAATGTGATATTTTGTGTTAGAGGTAAAGCTCCTTTGTTAAAGCATCCAATTTTATTTTGTACCGAGCTACTAGAAAGTTTGATTATTTAGCCTTTATAGAGGATCTAGATAGGATTAACTGGGATAGAATGTGGATAATTCCTGAAATTGATTTGGCTTGGAAATATTTTCTTACAGAGTTAATGCAGGTGATAGACTATCACATGCCAATGAAAGAGAGGAAGGTTAAACAATCTTCTGTTCGGTGGTACTCAGTTACTCTGAGAAGGTTAAAAAGAAAAAAGGGTAAAGCTTGGATAAAGGCACATAGTACAAATTCTCAGAGGAATGGCAATATTATAGAATTCTTAGAAACTTGTATGTAACTGCTGTTAGAAATAGTAAAAATTATATTATCAATCCAAGTTAGAAAATTCTGTAGGAATATCACCACTTTTGGATTTAATCAAAGAGATAAATGGTCACCATAAACAGGGTGCAAAAGTAAAATTGAGATCTCAGGTTTTCAGGGGTAAATCCTTGGCAGATGGGTTTAATAATTATTTTGTTAATTCAGGAAATATCTTTGGTACCTCTGATTTATGTTCTAGTAACGATGATCTATCGGTGCATATAGATCTATCTAAGTTGTTTTCTATGAAAAAATTGGAGGAGTTTGAAGTAATTGAAGCCTTGCTGGGTTTGAAGACATCAAAGAGTGGTGGCCCAAAGGGACTGACCCCTTATTTACTAAAAATTTCAGCTTTGAAGATAGCAGCTCCCTCACTTATTTGTATAATTGGTTTATTGAGGAGGAATAATGCCATCTGATTGGAAAATAGCTAGGTAGTTCCAATATATAAAGGTGGGAGGCGGATCAGTTTAATAACTATCGACCAATATCACTATTATCGCAAGTGTCAAAGATATTAGAGGCTTTTAGCTCGACAACTGATTGCATATATGAATCAGAATGATTTTTTGACAAATATCAGTCAAATTTCCGAAATGCATAATACAATCTTGGCCATCTCGAGGGTCTTGGATGATGTCAACAAAGCTATGGAAAAGGCCTTGTGATGGGCGCCATCTTTGTTGACCTCTCCAAGGCCTTCGGCTGGTGGATCACCAGATTCTATTATTAAGTTTGAAGGATATTGGACTCTCAGGTGGTGTTCTTAAGTGGTTTTCTCTTATTTAGAGGGTAGGACACAGTCAATGGTTGTTAATAAGATTGTATCATCACCTTTACCAGTGGTATGGGTCCCTCAGGGATCAGTGCTTGGCCCTTGCTCTTTTGATTTATCTTAGAGATTTGGGATGTCATGTAAATAATATGGCTTATCAATTATATGCAGATGATACAATAATATATACTTCTGCTCCCTCAGTCAAAGAGATCCAACTAAATTTACAGTTAAGCTTTGATAAATTACATGAGTACTTGTCCACAACGGAAACTTAAAATTAATGTAAGTAAGACAAAATGTATGTTATTCGGATCTAATATGAAACTTAGATCTTGCACAAAATTGACAGTGCTAGATCCAGAGGGGACAAAATTAGACCAAGTGATGACTTATAAGTACTTGGGTTTCTGGATGGATCCCTTGGCTTCTGGTAATATACATATAGATGAATTGGTTAAAGTAGTGGGTGTAAGGGTGGGATTATTGTATCGAAATAAAATTGTTTAGGTGGAACTGTGATAAAGAAAATTGTTGAGTCCCAGATATTCCTCTTTTGATTATGGTGATACACTGTATGACAATTCTCAGTTAGGTAGACTGTGCAGACTAGATGTACTGTATAATCGCCTCGTGAGATTGATCTTACAGTGTTCTAAAGACACCCATCATTGTTTAATGTACCAGAGATTGGGATGGACTTCGTTGACAGAGAGAGAGACAGTTGCATAAATATATTTGTTTAAAGTATTACTACGTAATTCCAGAATATTTGGCTGAAAGGTTAGAAGTTAGAAATTAAATCTTCATTAAGAAACGCAGGATATAGGAGTTGGTTATACCTAGACTGAAAACTAAATGTTCTGATTTTTTAGTCAGTTTGTTCCTAGATTTTGGAATATGATTCCTGTAAGATTTCGATTGTGTGGACATAGAACACCTTCATGCAATGCTGTTAAAACCTGGTATTTGGAAACACTTTCAGGGCAAAGGAAGAATTGTTGTGGTTAAATAAGTTGTATTGTTTCTTTTAGTTTGTATGTTTCTTCTTCTGTTTCTATATATTTGTTGTAACCAAACTTTGTACCACCAAGGGTCACCATTTTAAATGAGTTTTACTCAATGGTCTAACCCATTTAATAAAATGAATGATGATGATCTCGCATACAAAAATGGTAGCTTTATAACATTTTTGTGCTCAAAAGCATTCCCATTATAGTGATAGTAGTGCCGTGAACACATTAAAGTTACCGCTAAAACACTGCTTGACAACATTTTCCCATGTGTTGTTTTCTTAGTCACTTCATTGTGCTAAGGTGAATTGTGCTTTTGGGCTGAAATTTGTAGGGTGGCAAGACCTGGTCCCCTGGTTTTCCTTTTGGAGGTTTGGTACCAAAATATTCAACAGACTCATAGTTCCAGTTTTCCAAATTAAGAAATGTCCCATAGGATAACACTGCAGCACCCATGGCACCTTTAGGTACCCATATCTCGAAAACAAAATGAGATCACGGATTTTTACTTTACCCGTAGCTCAGTCCATCTTTAAGTTGGACTAAGCTTACAAGGAAGTTTCAAAGTCATAGATTACACCTGCAGTAGGATTTTTTCATAGGTTGTATGGTTACTGAGATATTGGCAAATTAGTGTTACAAGGGTTCCTTTCAGGCCTTTAGGGCTACTGTATCGCTCTGTTGTTATATGTAAGAGGAGCACAAGTCCCGGAGGGCCATGCTCCCACATACACTTACTATTATGGAGATATTGCTAAAAAGTGTTACAAGGGTTCCTTAGAAGTACTATGGTCTCTGCTGATGACTCTGTACGTATGTGTAAGTGGAGCACAGGGCCCAGGGGCCCACACCCCAAATACACATACCATTACATAAACAATGGACAATGTGACAGGAGTGCAGGTCCTGGATGGCTCCACCTCCACTAATACTTACTGTACCAGTTACCAGTTACATTACACTTCCTCAAAAGAAGGAAATTCATTGCAAAAAACTTCATTAATGCATCAGGTAAGGATTGATAGTGCAGTGATAAAAGCATGTAAATGTGGTGTTAGTGTTATCATCCTACCACCCCACCCTTATACACCACAGATGTCGGGTGTGTACTGTCATCACAACTCTCACCCCATTCCATATTTGCATGCTGACATGCTACAGTATAAGAGAATTGGGTGAGAGATAGGCATGATGACCTGTGGCACATCCCAACATCTGTGGTGTGTGGAGGGATGGGTGGGGTGATAGGGGTGGTAATCCTAACATCACATTTCCATGTTTTTGTCACTGTGCAATCAACCCTGACTGATGCATTAACAAAGGTTTTTAATGAATGTATATGTATATATATATATATATATATATATATATATATATGTCTATATATATAGATACAGATATAGATATACACACAAAAGGTGTCTGCAGATCTGCAAATAAGGGCCCTGGGCCCATTTAGTCTGCCCAATTTACCCTATCCATTTCCTGTCTACTATCTACTCTTATGCATTTATTTATTAAAGTTGATAACTGGAAGAAGAACATTGAGCCATGTCTGCAGTCCAGGTGTGACCTAGGTGAAAGGGTAAGGAGAGTAATACATACATAAATAGAAGCAGGCAGATTAACAGTGTGTCCCAGGCAGGTTACAATAAGCCTTAGTAAAAGACAGATACAATGTAACAGCAAAATTAAAGTGAGGCAGGCAGGTTACATATATGCCTGAGGAGGTATCAGTCAATATTAACAATGTATGGCAAAAGTACAATCAAGAGATAAAGGAAAGTTAACTAACGTATTCAACTCAAGCAAGGTAAAAGTAGGCAACTTGAAAAAATAACATAATTAAAATAATATATTTGAACCAAAGGAGAAAATACAAGGAGTGACACAGGGTAGGCACATGGTGAGGCAAAGCATAAGCTAGACTAGGATCATAAGGCAGACATTGGGGTATTTGAGGAGATGGAATAGAACTTGAATTAGCCATACTAATCTAGAGCAAAGAAATGTTAGTCAGAGGATGGCAAGAGTAAGGGGGATGGGGATGAGTAGAGTCAACGCTTAATGAGGTTTGACAGGGAAGCAACTGGAGAGAGAGATGGAAGGAATTACTTAAATGTGGGAAGAAGAAAGAGAAAGCAGCCATACCAGAGTTTGAATGGGGTGGGGAGGGTGAGAGAGCAAAGAGGAATAGGCGTTGAGGGATGAGGAGGATAAGAGTAAGGAGAGGTAGGGGAAGCAAGCTGAGCCTAAATTTGGCAGATATGATGAAGATGTGAAGGCATCAGTGAGAGGACAAAGTAGGAGAGACAAAAATAGTGAGAACAAGGGTGAGGCCTGAAAGGAACATTCAAGGTGAAATGACAGAATGTGTTGAAAAGTACATCCAGTCTGGAAAGGATGGATGCAGAAGCAGACTCATAAACAACATCTGCAAATTGTATAATGGTAGGATTGTTTAAGTAAGGAGTATCTGATGAAATGGAACTTATCACTTTAACTTAGTCTATAATTCAATGGGAAGTCAGGGCACAGGAAGACCTGGCTCAACTACTACAGCACAGATTTCTCCAGGGAACAGTGAGTATATTCAAGTGTAACCTGGATGGTATGAATGAATGATATTAAAATTCTCATATTTATTTTAAAATAATACTACTGTGCATTATTCTTTAGATTTCACAATTAGCTCCAACATCATGGAGGGATGATCAGGATAACAATCCCCAGGACTAAGTTATTACACTGCTCGGGGTTACCTGTAGTTTGTAACTTGCTCCCATGGGATGACTGACTGCTCACTTGCTGCTGAAAAATGGGTATTGTATGATGGAACTGTCTTCCACAAGGAAGGAGGGGCGGGAGATGTTATTTAAACAAGTGGAATATCATGTCAAACAAGATAGATTTCAAAGGCTTGAATTACAGTTATAGTGAATGGTCTATTTTTCTATCCATATGGTCTGGCTCAAAGCCTGTCTTTCAGCCTCCTACATCACAAATCAGGAAACAGTTTTAAAAACAGTGGCAAATTATCACAATCAGAGGCACACATCTTATAAATTGTTTTGCTATTACAAGCTTATAAAAGCTGCTACAACATATATTGTGGAAAGCATTTTCCGATGGCTAACTAGAAAGTAACACTCATTTTGTAACAAAGGGAAAGAGGCTGGGACAAGCAGGATGGTCAGATTTGTTGGGATCAGTGGACTGGATGGGATGGTGCATGTTTGGGTAGTATTGTAAAGAGTGTTAAGCCTGGAGAGGGTGCGGATAGACTGAGCTGGAGGAGGGGCAAGGAGGAATGGGTTGGGACAGGGAGCCAGAATCAAATGGCTGGGTAGGGTATGATGTTTCTGCATGGGTTTAGCTATGATGTATCCTGGTGCACCGCCCAACCCAACATTCATTCTTATTTAATGTTTTAGGGTAATCAAGATTCCTGCCTGCCAAAGGCACAGCTGCCTATATTAAGTGGCTGTCACACTATCACTCTCAGTGACACTGCTACCACTAAGTATTTTAAGAGTATGCTGTTATGTTTAGCCAGCTGTTGACATTCCTCACCTCACAAGTTACATGGTGTTGTGAGTCACTTAAACAGCTGGCAGGAATGTGAAGGTAAACTTTACTGTGAATTACTTCACACTCTGAATCTGCAACTTTTCCTAAAATACAGACTTACGCCAGTGGGTTTTCTTCTGAGGATGATTTGTCAGGTCCTGGTCTTAGATGTTCCAAATCTAACCTGTATGTCACTCTTGGTATTGAAAAGTGATCAGAAGACTTGACAGTTTTGGGTTCTGTTGTTTGGTGTAGATTGGGAACAGGGCATTTTTAATATGAGCTCCTTCCATCATGTCAGCTCCTGGACATTCCCAGATCTAGCCTGTAGTATTTGTTAATCCACTATCACTGTGAAATATTAAATTTTCACCAAAGCTGTTAATTTCATTGATGAGAGAATAGATTTTATACCTGTTTGCCAGATTTACAAAACTGAAAGTGAACACATCTATTGAGCTGCCATCACATTTGGCATCTGTATCGGCAAACAGACAAATGCATAATAGCAGACTTGTGTAGAGTAGACTGAGATCTGGATGTTTAAATGATTAGTGACTGACTGGACCTGGGACTGGTAGAGGTGGGATCAGGCTGAGCTAAGAGGAGGCCAGCTGTCACTGATAATGACACCATTCAGCTGGTTGTTTGGCAGTGTCATGTAGTTGAAACCAGCCAGCAACTGTCTATTAGGAGTGGCTGGCTTCTTTCAACTATGACAGTTATCCACCCAACAAGCAGTAAGCTGTGTCATGATCAGCCTCATCTCGTCATCAGTCTGTCACTGCAAGTCCATTGCAATTTGAGCTGTAAGTGACACACTTCTGAAATGCAGTTCTCCATAACAAATATTTTCTGTGCACACATGTGCACAGAAACATAACAAGCATTTGTCAATGCCAAATGTTGTTGTGCTGGCATTGGCGTGGCAGTGGAGGAGCTAGAGATGCATAGCACTGTGATTTTGTGAATGTGTCCCAAAAGGTGATTTTCCACAGTGAGCACGCCCATTGTGCATCACAGCTGAGGAAACGATTTTGGGCAGGCTGTGAGACATGGCAGCTGGACTTTGACAGGAGGGTGCACAAATGCTAGTGGTGAAAATGTGGCATGAAAATATTGCAGATTTACAAAGTTACAAGGGTGTATGGAAACTGTGCAACGCACACTTGCAACACAGTCATTTTATGGACTTCAGCACCAAATTTTCAACACTGGCATTTTAGGACCTCTGCTCATAAACAGTGTCACTGTCATTTCCACAAACTGTCCAAAAACTGATTTCACACAGTGACCATGCAGTTCTGTGCCAGACATGCGAAACACATTTCAGCCAGCTATATTGTTCATAAGGAGGTGTAGAAAAATGCCAATGATGAACAACTGGAGTGAAACTATTACAAATTGACAAAGTCACGAGCATGCATGGAAATGTGCAACTCACGTCAGAAATATTCACTTTATTGACTTTCATCCCCAAATTTTCAACATAGGCATTTTAGGACATCTGCAATGAACGTGTCACTGTCATTTTAATAATGTGTCTCAAACATGGACTTTCCACAGCAACCACGCTTATTCTGTGCCGAACTGCAAATACAGATTTTGGTCAAGCTGTGAAAATGACAGCTGTACTTTTCTATTAGGAGATGCAGAACAATGACACTGTTGAAAATCTGGAGTGAAAATATTATAAGTTTATAACTTATGAGCACGTGTGCTAACTGCACAACACACGCCATAACACAGTTGTCTTATGGAGTATTGTCACCAAATTTTCACCACGGGCATTTTAGGACCTTTGCTCATGAACAGTGTCACTGTCATTTTCGTGAATGTGTCCTGAACACTGATTTCCAACAGCGACTGCACTTTCTGTGTCGGAAGTACGAAACACATTTTGGCAAGGATGTGAAAATGACAGTTGTACATTCTACAAGAAGGTGTGTGAAATGATAATGTTGAGACTCTGGTGAAAATATTGTGACTGCTAACTGATGAGCATGTAGCAACTGAGCAACACACGCCAGAAACAGGCATTTTGGATTTTCCCGCCAATTGCAACATAGGCTTTTGAGAGCCCCCTCATGAACAGTGGCACTGTCATTTTGTTACTCAATCCCAAAAGGTGATTCCATGCAGTGACTCGAAATCACTTTCGGGACCGAATAATGCTATGACAGTGACAGAATTCATGAAGAAAGGTCCCAAAACCCCATATTGAAAATGTGGTGCCAAAATTCTAAAATACCTGAGATATACACCAAGTTGGAAACCCTATTTATTCCATTATACAGCTTACGGCATTTCTTCAGTTCGCAGTCGGCATTGAAGAGTGCAGACGTGTCTCGGGTCAACTCAAGATCATTGTGCCAAGCTCTGGAGGTAAGTATGGAATGAGGGAGTATAGGGAGGCAGGGTGTGCAGAGGGTGGGTGGGTGGGGGCAGGGAGGCTACGAGGGACAGTTTTTGTTTTACAAGTTTTTTTTAGATTTGGCATGCTGGAGGGCCCTACCATGCCACTTAACTGTTTGGGGGGTTCTGTAGCCAACGGGGACTGGGCACCCTCGCCAGCACACAGCAAAGGGAGGAGAAATTTATGCCGATGGGGATTGGGCACCCCATCGGACACAAGGAAAGTGGGGGGTAAGAGCTATAGATTGAGCACCCCCCTGCAACAACAAATGGGGTGCTTTATGCCTACGGGGAGGGGCCTCTGGTACATACATAGGGGCTAAACTGACAGGGGGATTGGGCACCCTGAAGTCAGCAGTTTGGTTATGCTCATAATGTTGGTAAGCACCGACAGGGAAGGTCCGGCTGAGTCTGATGAGCTTTTGCTTGGAATACAGTGGACCTTTCTTAGATGTGCTCACTACATTATGTATGCATGGTGTGGCACTGCATGAAGGCTGATTGGGGAATGAGGGACGACCTACTGATGCATGCCCTGCATTCGCCCAACAGTGGCTGCACCTCCAAATCCCCATCAAGTCAAGAAGATGTTGGCTGCACAAGTGAGCCAACATAAAATGAGATGAAATAGGGGAGCACGCATGAGTTGCGAAGATAATGGATGCCTAACTCGAATCTCCACACAGCCTAATTATTCTCCATTAAAATTTCCACCGGTCCTGACCAAAACCCTCAAATAAAAATAAGATATCTATACAGCCATTCAATCCAACTGGATATCATGCTCTCAGTGCATGCATCAATTTAAACTAATTTTTCAAAAACTTTTGTGTGATGTCCATCTCTTTTGGCACCAGGACATGTTCAATGCCCATAAATTTAAAATATTGCAGGTTACTACCTTGGTGTTGTGCAAAACATACACCTAGTGAAGTGTTCAGTGCAGCAATGGTAACAGAATAATAATAATAATTTTATTTATATAGGGCAATCCAGGTACTAAAGCGCTTTACATACATCATTTTAAACAATTCAATAAAATCACATAAAACATACACAACAGCATCAATTAAAAGCTTCCAAATTCACAATATTTGAAATATTAAAAGCATGTTTTAATAAATATGTCTTTAACATACACGTTCTTGAATTCTACACCTAAACAGATACAGCATATGGTCCTACCCACATAATTCTTTGGACATGTACATTTAACTGTGCATACAAAATAGGTTATAGAATAGTTGGCAAATTCTCCTACATGAAATGTAGTGTTGTCTACTGGTGAAACAAACTGCTTCCCCATTCCAGAACCTGAAAACACTGCAGTGGCTACATCTGTAATGTCCTTTTGGTCAGGCAGGTAACCAATCAGAACAAGTCTCTGTGTGTGGTATTCAGAATATGCTGTGCTGTCCACTATGGTAGCCTCAGTCCCATAGGAGGAAAGCTAGTTAATCTGTCAAGATTCCATAGTAAGTAAAATTTAAAAGGCTGCAAACACCCCTAGCAGAGACATTTATAAAGTGTTTTCATCTTTTAAGTAAGAAGGACTCATTTGTACTAAAACTGTAGTTTATTTATTTATTTATTTGTTTGTCTAATGTTTGTTAACTGGGAAGGTACTCTGGTCCCAGGGATCATTTTCAAGTATGACCCAAGCCAATGAAATGCCACACATCAGCATAAGTACAATAAAATAACAGGGAGTAGAACATAATATAAACAAACAAAAAGAGCAAGTTAGCTAGGTAATGTGTGGTTACACAGAATAAACAGAGCAAGCGAAAGTATAGCTATACAAGTGAGAAATAAGGCAAAAGCAAAACATGTCTTTAAAGTTCACGGATAAACATTATAATACAGTTATATTACAGTTGTAACAAACACAGGGTAAACCTATTTTGGAGAAATATGTACTGGCACAACTTGTTTCATGGAAGGATCCACTTACTATACTACATTCAGTCAGAAAGATCCATGGATAGAGAAGGAATCATGGGTCACCTTCATCCTTGACACTTGCAAACAGAGTTGGCTAGGAGGGTGCCTAGCAATTTGCTTTAAAAAGAGAAGCCAAGTCAAGGTGTATGAGGGTGTTAGGAAACCATTCCTAACCTAAGGGTAGCTATGGAGAATGCCTTTTCTCAAATACAAGTGGCCAGATGGGGAAATTTGAAGAGAAGGTGGAGGAGGATTTAAGTTTGGAAGTGGCAGCTTTGGGATGAAGGAATGTAGATAGAGATGACTTAGTCCTATTGGTAAAGGACTTACAAGAAGGCATCAAAAGGAATTCACAACAGGCTTAGGGGGCAGCCCAACTTCTAATATAGGGAGCAATAGTGAGTGCTGAAATGGGCCAAAAGGTGGATCTGCAGCTGTTATTGTAGATGGAGTTGAGTCTAGAGAGGCTATGACTACAGGTTTAGGAGAAAACAGGTGCAATGATCCAGGAAGGGAGAAATGTACCTTGGCAATTGCTAATCTTACCTCCAGGGTCATGAATTTCCTTAACTAGTACTAGACCCCTAATTTCTGATTTCTGCACTTCACTGTTGTTCCTATATTGTCAGAGATGGTTAGTGAAGGTTCCAGGTAACCACTAAGTATTTAAATGCAGTCACCTGCACCAGGGGGGACCCATTCTGTGTTAAATTATTCAGAAAATGAAGAGTAGCAGGGCCTGCAGCCAAGTCTTCAAGCCTGGGTTTAGACCTGAAAAGCATCACCTTCTTTTTTTTTTCATTCGCATGCAGCCTGTTAGAAGTGACCCACATCTGGGTGGCATTATACTAACTACAGAGGGAGATGGATAGCTCAACTGCATTTCTAGCACTGTGGTAGATGATCAGATCATCCACACATATAAGTATGCATCATCTTTCTTTCCCTGGGGAGGTGGTTCTAGAAGCAGAAAACAGAATCAGTCTGAGAATGGATCCATGGGGACCCCAGTAACTATCCTCTGAGATTTGGAGATATTCCCTGTGCAGACCACCTGCCCTATCCCCTTGAGAGGTAGTTTCTAACCCAGGAAGTGGTAGAATATGAGCAACCAAAGTATTGTAACTTATCCAGAAGGATACTGTCCTCAAGATCAAAGGCCTTTGATAAGTTCACAAAGATGGCCCCACTTAGTTTCTCATTATCAATGCCCTTCAGGACATGCTTGGTGAAACTGGCCAGGCAGTGGTGGTGCTAAAATCTTTTCTAAATCAATGTTGATAAGGGAAAGCAGGTTATGTTTGGATATATGCTCAGTAATTTGTTGAAACATGATTTTCCAGCATTTTGCTAAGGTGGGAAAGGATGAACACTAGGCAGAAGTTGTCCATAGAGTTTGCCCTCCTGATTGAATATCAATGTTACTCTGGCCTGTTTCAGAGTAATGGGATGGTTGAGGTGGACAATAACAAATGTAAATGGGTGGCAAGGGGTCTGGCAATAAGATCGGCCATTTGCTTGAGGAATAAAGGATAGAGACCATCACTACCAGTGACCCTGTGGTTGGGGAGGACCATGGGAGATGAGTGATTTCTTTAGGGAGGTCAGCTAAAATAAAACTGGGAGGGTCCTGGATCATCTAGTCCTTAAACTCATGGTTCTTAAATCAAGGGTGAGACTATCTTCATAGAAGCCTAAAACTGGATCAGCCACCAGCAGAAAAGGCAAAAAATGAACAAGAATCAGGAGAGGCCCAAACCAATCATGGCAAGTAGCAATCAAAGGCAGACTGGAATAAACAGTAGCTTGGGGACATATTTCTAAAACACTATTAATGACATGGGAGAGATTTCAAACAAGGGATACTCTAAAAAGTAATCGACAAGGCAAAAACAAAAGTTGGGGAACAGCAAAGAGGGATTTTATTAACAGAAAAGAGGAGAACCCAACAACTAACATAGAATAGGATCCTTTAACACAAAGAAGTGCCAGATTATGCACATAGGGAATAGAAACCTGAAGCTTCCTATAGGTTGGAGGGAGTTGCTGGCAAACACAAGAGAAGAAAGAGACTTGGGCATCATCATCGCAGATGACCTGAAATTATCCAAGCAGACCACTAAAGCAGAAGTTAAGGCTAGAGGGATGTTGGAGTGTATTAGTAGAGTTATCACAAGTTGTAAGAGGAGGTAATAATCCCTCTTACAAGACACTGGTTAAACCCCATCTGGAGTACTGTGTGCAGTACTGAGGCCACACCTGCACAAGGACATTAAGAAATGAAGGTAGTCCAGAGAAGGGCAAACAAATGGTGCAGGGACTGCATCAGAAAACATATGAGGGCAGATTAATGGAGCTTAATATGTATACCATAGAGCAAAGGAGGGAGAGAGGTGATATGATCGAAACATTCAAACATCTTAAGGGCATTAACAAGGTGAAAGAGTCTAACATGTTTCAATATAAGAAACATAGCAGGACAAGAGGACGCAGCATGAGATTAGAGGGAGACCAATTAAGGGGTAATGAGGAAGTTCTTTTCACAGAAAGGTGGTGGATACATGGAACAGCCTACCTCAGGAAGGGGTGATATGAGTACTGCAGGGCTTTAAACAGGCATGGGATAGGCATAAGTGAGCAATACAGATGAGTATGAATAGATAGGCCATTGGCAGAGTAAAGGTCTATTGCACATCCATAAGGTAGAAAAATGGCAGACTGATGGGCCTTGTGGTCCTTATCTGCAATCAACGTCTATGTTTCTATGTTTCTATCCTATTAACAGTAAAATACAGAGATGAATTCAATAGTATCCAAAACTAAAAAATACTGGCATGTTTTAAAATTAACGCAGACAGGAGAAGCTACACGTGTGAATGATCCTTTTGTAGTAGCAAAACAAGTAAGATCAATACAGTACATAGAGGATAATGACTAATGTACAGGTGATAACCATGGTATAATCACCTCAGTGGTTGCTAGGGCATCAGTAAACCTCGAGAGTGCAGCTCGAGAGGTTTACTGCTGCCCTAGCAACCACAAGAGATGATTACACCATGGTTATCACCTGTACATCAGGCATTGTCATTTATAACGTATGGGACTCGACATGAGAAGTTACACCCCAAGACAAGTAATTTAGCCTTGCCTTATTAATGAATCTGCATTACAGCCACATGATTGTGTAGGAAAACAATTTATTAGGATACACAGACTGAAAGACAGAGGGCCAAAATAGCACCAGAGTTAAAATCTGTATCAGACATAACAATTGCTAGACTCGGTAACAGTAAACTGAGACAATTGGAATGTTATTTGAATACTGTACTGAGACTAACAATCAAATTCTAGATGTGTAGAATACTAAATAACACTGGCATTCCATTTTGTAGATGAGAGAGGTTTATAAGGTTCTGACATCACAACAGTGGAATTACAAGGTTGTAAACAACGTACTTTCAGTGGGTAATAAGGGCTACCCATACATTATAGAATTGTTCACACTGATCACAAAATTCCAGCAAGAAAATCATTGGCTTCCTTACCAGGTCTGACCTCAGAGGGAACTTCACTTGTGGAAACTGCATACACTGCAGCAATACAAGGAGGCAGAAAAGATAATGAACGTAGCAAGGATGAAGACCTGATTATTAAGGAATTCATTACCTGTCAATCCACAGGGTGGTTTATGGTATAAAGTGCCCTGGTGATAAAATATATGTAGGTAAAACAGAACAACAGCTGAGAACAAGAATAGAGGAAAAGGCTATATAAGGAGGCAGGATGAAAATTCACCTATAGCCAGACATTTATGTCTGTATTACATCAGTTACCGCCTGTAAGATTTTTGCATTGTAAAGTTAACAAAGACAGAAGAGGTGGAATCTTTAGACAAAAATTACTCCTAAGAGAAGGCTACTAAATAGATGCCTTTGGAACAACAGATCAAAGATTTGGTTTAAATGATGGTATTGACTTGCAATCAGTATTGTGAACATTATTTAATGAAAGTACGGTAAAGAGCTAGTGAGGATTTTATTTATTTGTTCTAGGATTACAAATACCTTTGAGCCGAGGATCTTTACAAAGGTTCCACATCATTGGTACAATTGAGACAATCATAAACAAAGATAACAGTTTATAAAGTTAAAAAAAACAAACAAAACACATAGTCTTGTAGATGAAAAAGAACAGTAAAGTGAAACTTTGGGAAGGAAAGGGAAAGGAGGAGGTGAAATCAGGAGACTAAGTGGACAGGAGAAAAGTGGAGGTAGGTTGGGGGACAGAGAGGGAGAGGTGGAAGGCAGATAAGAAAAGAAATAGTGCAGTCGGGTGGCATTTGTCATAGGGCCAGCAGGGAGGTGAAGATTGGGGGTGCTGGCAAAGTGCAGGAGTTGATGTGTGATCCAAAAGGGCATTCTAGCTATGGAACTAAAAGACATGTTTAGCCACAACAGTCACAGAGGTTGGAGGCAGTCAGTGTTAGCGTGAGACGAGTCTTAAAAGTGCTGAGTGATAGTGAAGATGAGATGTTGCTGGGAAGACTCGTTGTACCAACTAGTGGCCCGGTAAGCAAAGGATCTTGGCCTTGTGTTGTGCAGCACTGCGGACTTGCAGAAGCTGAGGTTTCATCCTGGTATGTCGGGTGTGGATTCTCAGTTGTATGAGGGCACAGACTCGGGAGCAAGGCCCAGCAAAATTTTCTAGTAGTAGTACAAGTTTGGTGTTTTATTCGGTGGCAAGATTCAACCATCCGTGTGAGAATAGAGGTCACAGGTGTGAGTTAGGTTGGGAGCCAGTGACAAGTCAACAGGCCTTGTTGAGGGCCGTGGATACACGTTTGAGTGCAGTGGTTGTAGCAGAGCCATAAATGATAATGCCATAATCAATGATGGATATGATGGAGCTCTGGACAGCGACAGCGAGGGCTTCAGGTGTCAGGTGTTTCCTATGATGGAATAGCAGACCTAGCAGGAGTTAGCGGCTTTGACGACATGGTCGATGTGGGCAGTGTAGGAGAGGTGAGAGTCAAGGGTGATCCCGAGGTATTTAAAGTTTTTGACCTGTTCCAGGCGGCACCTTGTTGGGTGATAACGGAGAGTTGGAAGTGCTTATGTTTATTATGGGAGCTGCTGAAGATCATGGCCTTGTTTTTTTTTGATTAAGGATCAGTTTGTGCTTTGTGAGCCAATTCTCAACTGAGAAGAAGCCGAGTTGAGATTTTCTAATTCTTTGGGTCCTGTGTGTGGCAAGGATTACTGCATCATCGGATACAGGGTGATATGTTCAGTTCATGCGTCCGTAGGGTGTTAAGGAACAGGCTGAAGAGTAGGGAGCCCAGTATTGAACCCTGGGGACTCTAGAGAAGTCAGATCTGGAATCAGAGTGCACATTTTCAATTTTACATGCTAAAAGCGGTTTTCAAGATAGCTTTTGAACCAAGAGATTGAATCATTGAGAGACCAGCATTTTTTAGTTGGCTCAACAGGAGGGAGTGGTGGATAGTATCGAAGGCTTTGGTCAGGTTGATGAAAATAGCACCAGTTAGTTGTCCATTGTCAAGGGAGCTGTGAATGGAACTGGTGAATTAGAATAAGGCAGAAGATGTACTATGACCTTTTCTAAAGCCTTGTTGCTGTTTACAGAGAATATTATAATTGTCCAGATGCTCGTAAGTTGGTCCGCTACTATACGCTCCAGTGCCTTCCATAGGGGAGGAGAATGGAGATAGGGCAGAAGTTCTGCATGGTCAGCCTTATCACCACTTTTGTGAATTGGGGTAACAGTGGCCATTTTCCATTTGTCTGGGAATTGGCTACAGGAAAGAGAGAGATTAAAGATCTTGGTGAGGGGCCCAAGTACTCGCCAAGCTCTAGGGCCAGTAGCTTGAGGTCAAGAGTGTCATTGCTTGTTCTAGATTTGCTGATGGCTTTGGCAGTGAAGTTCAGGACTTGATGTTTCTTTAGTGCTTTAAAGTAGAAAGGTGGGTGACAGGCATGGGTGGAGGAGTTGGGGGATGGAGTTGACACATCTTGGAAGAAGTCGGAGGGAGAACACTGCTAAGGTCAGTGAAAGCGATGTTAAACGGTTCGCAATAGTTTTAGAGTCGAAAGTATATATTGGATAATATAAGAAAAGTGAATAGGCTGATTTATCCAGCTTCCTTTCTATGCTCCTCCAAGATTTGTCCAATTGGGCAACATACACTTGTTAGAAAGTGCACCAAGCATAATTATTACTTAGATGAACTATGTTTGACAAATCTTGTTCAATTGAGAGTTAAAACAATATGAGTTGGCACCAGATAAGACCGATACCTTTGCCAAGTATCAGCACACTGCAGGAAATAATATAGAACATGTTGGAGAGTTAATCGTAAAGACAGTGTCAATAGTGAACACCAACACTTGGTGTCACTGTAGGCAGTGGGTCCAGCCCCATTGGTCGACATGCATCTTCCCAGGTGCACATCACCAGGTCACATGACAGCTTGCCAGATACCAGTAAAAAATCTGCTACAAAAGGAGCTCATTTGTGGTCAGTTTCTCACCATAGGAAGATGTAAACACATGCAAAAGAGAAAGAACTCCTGCTCAGGTAATGGATGATTTACTTTAAAGTTTAAGTATTGCAACAGCATTTTTAGTGTGAATGTGAAGGATTATGAATAAGTAAATTTTTCTCCACAGTGTAAACATTACAGAAAGCCATAGTTAAAGAGCTTTTCTGAGTTTGAAAAGATGAGAACTGTCCAATGCTCTAAAACATTTATTCTCTGGCAAATGCTTTAAAGTGATAGTATAGGAAACGAAGACTTAATGTTTGGTTTTGAATAAAGGTATAAGGACTAGAAGAAAGAAAATTCAGAGCAGTAAGATAGCACCATATTAAGTGTGAGAAAAAATTAAGTAAGACTCCTATTGAAGTTTGTGAAGACAGAAACGATACAAGGTTTAAAGATAAGAGAGATAGAAATGATACTAACAATTATTAACAGCATTTTGTTATAGAATAAAATGTATTCCCTGATGAATGATTGCAAACTTTCCTTGAAACGTAGGATGAAGTTTTACTAGGAAGTACAACTATATTTGGAAGTGAAATCAGAAAAGTTTAAAATAAGCTGTTTGCACTCTGAATAGAAGACTAAATTATTTGAATTTTAAGTAGAGAGGGCCAGTTATTCCAATCTTCCTTTGTTTGAGACTATCTTCGACCACTGTCCTAATCATTGAATGTCACATTATCAAAATAGTTGTGTCACAAAATTACTAGGTATTCCTTTGGAAAAGTATAAATCATTGCAAGAGTTCTTAGATTTCTGAAGTAATTCATTTCCATGAATATGAGTCTGATATGTAGTTCAAATGATTGCCCAGTACTTCTCGACATTTTATTCATCCATCAGGCTTTGTATGTGAGCTTGTGTTGGTTCACGTTGGAAAACTGGATTATTTATTTAGACAATTACTTTGAAAAATCTTTAGTAAAATAGGGCAAAATATACAAACATTTGAAATCATGTTTTCATAAATCCCTGACCAAAGCTATATTATGTCTATGTGAGATGCCTGTGAGATATCTCTTACTGAATGAGGTCAGGTCCACAGAGAAGGTTGGGGTGTATAGGAAGAGCCACACTTGTTTTCTGTGTTTCCTTCCAAACTACTCTCTCATATTGTGAAGTCTCAAAGTCAGTGCAAAGCATCATGAATAACAATATGCAAATCCTTTTGTAGAGCAGGCTGTCAAGGTTCACCTGAACAAAAGTTGCCTGAAAATTGGGTCTTACATTGTTCCAGTTTATACTGAAAGCAATAAACTAAATGTGTTCCATCTTTGGGGACTCCTCTGTGAATTGTAAGCATTCTCTCGGCTGAGTGCCAATCAGTCCCAGACAAAACCAGACAATTGAACACTCAGATGTAAATATAAAAGATGCAGTTTGTACAAAGAGCAACATTTACTGTGCAATCCAACAGAATACAGGTGAGAGCACATGCCAACATTGTTTGGTTTCTGTGTCTATAGCAACTCAAAAGCCTATTCTCAGACAATATTTGCTCTGGTCAAGCCT
The DNA here is from genome assembly GCA_016271365.2 of Neoceratodus forsteri. Classification (NCBI taxonomy): domain Eukaryota; kingdom Metazoa; phylum Chordata; order Ceratodontiformes; family Ceratodontidae; genus Neoceratodus; species Neoceratodus forsteri. Next base: position 427,815,493 of record CM057451.1, read on the forward strand.
CTTTAGTCTGCCCTATGTAAGAATGTGCATGCTGTCTTTCATGTGTATCTGTGAGTTTCAGATTTTAAATCAGTATATCATTTGTTGCAACTATGCACATTCAGCAATGCATTTTGTTTTCTTATTTACTGAACATACCTGACTACTCATCTCCAGTTGAGCATGAAGGCCAGGCAGTTTGCATTAACAAGCTAACTTGCAGAGAAGAGTTCTGACATCAGAAAAATGCACAGCATCAAGCAGGCAGTAGTATGCTTGCATTTTTGTTAAGGAGATCTATCCAGCTGAGAATTAACAGAACAGAGAATTACATATGATATGACCATGATAATAAGTAGCATCATTGTGATCTGATAAAGTTGTGTTTGAACCATAGAATGCCAACTGTATTGCCAAGTGGATATCAATAAAATACCAACACTGAACTATCCATGTTTGCTTCATCACTATAGTACTATCTCTTATCTTAATGGGCACCCTTGGTAGTTAACCAGAATTTTCTCTGTCGATTCTAAAATTGCTGTTGCCAAATTTACTGGTGTAACATTAGATTTAATAATAGTGCAAGCTTGAAAACTCTGCTCTACTTAAGTTCTTCACTTAAAGTACCTTTCATTCCATTATTTCCAAAGCTCTGTCTGTCTATGTTAACTCTTTCAGACAGTGGCCTTGATTTGCCTGTCAGAGTGTTCAGAAACATGATGATTTATAAGTTACAATTTCCCTTTTCCACTATCCATTTTATGTTTCCATACCTGAGTAATCATGGTACTCATTACTGGGGCATAATATTAGAAATAGCCTCTGGCAGTGACAAAGAGACACCATTCAAAACCTTCCAACAACACATCTTCTTATACTACTGTATATACTGTGATATACAGCAGCTTTATAATGATGCTCTAGGTATTTCTAAATTTTGCCCCACCCCAACGCCACTGATTTAACCAGAACAATCATTTATGTCTCATTAATTTCATCAGTCTAAACAATATACAGACTATTTTAAAAGATTGCATCAATTGCAGTTTAAAGGTTTGTCAGTGCAAGAATGATATACTTGCAGAGTTTAAGAAAGCCCTAATCAAGCACGACTATATATAATATCCATAGTTCATCTGTTTGGCTATTAACATCTATTGTGAGGAAAATAATGCTTCAGTTTTATCCTTGACTTAAACTTTGTATGGCTAAATGTTCTTCTGCCATAAGTAAATCCTCAGTATGAGAAGCATAGATGGTTGGTTGGGCTTCTGTTGGAGTCCACCTTTAAAACTGATAAAACTGATAAAATATATAACATTACCCTCAAATCCATAGCTTAATAAATTTCTCAAACAAAATGTCAGAAACATTTTGTGACTCTCCACAAGTTACCAATTCTGACAGGCTACTATTGCATAGTTTTCACTGTTCCTTCTCATTTCCTGCAACAATTAATTCCAATTATTTTTGTTCTAAAATGTATTAATATTTTTTCTAAATATCCAACACTATGCCATGCATGCCAATGTGCTGCACACCCCAGCACTCAACAAACACCAAGTGCAAATCTAGTGTCTTGGGAGACAATGCTCCTCCCTCTGTCTTGCATTATCTTGCCATGCCTGGTTGTGTGTTTCTATATGCTTCCAAAGTACATGGATTCCATGCTAAAAGCTTCTGAAAAATATGTCTCTATTGTATTAACACAGGGAATTGAATTAGCTACAGTTTTCTTAAAACTGTGTGCTCATTCTTAAAGACATGAAATTTACTGACATCTGAGCTTCTTCAGCACTCCATACCTTTCTCCACTGAGCTCACTGACAGCCTGAGCAAGTATTCCTGCTGCCTGTTATGGTCACCACTGCAGGCTTATACTTGTAATGCCATGCATGATGATGTCACAGGTCATCTGTGCATGTGCCTCCAAGGACACCCATATAGTTGCCAAGCAACCACACACAAAAATATGCACACAAAGCTGTTGCAGAGACATGGCTTTGCAGTGGTGAGCATTGTAGGACTATATGAGTGATGGATGCTATTAGATATTTCTTGTATCAATTATTTCTTAATATGAAAAGCATTATATAGTATTTTCAAAAGTCATTTAGATCAGTATCATATAGTGGGCAATAAGATGGCCATTGTCCAAATAGGTCACATTTTACAATATACAGGATGTTTATAACAGCATGTTTTATTTCTGCTGTCTCAAACATAGTGTTGAAGTTCTGTAATTTGAATTATTTCACTGTATTGTGGTATAGGTAGGAGCTGTTGATTGAATTCCTGTCATTTTTACTCTGGCTTACTATCTAGAAAAGTGGCTTCTTCTTGTGTCCTCAATAGCATTAAAGTCTTATTGCCATAAATAGAGTGCTGCAAGCTAGGACTCACACAGGTCTTAAAGCGAGATATCTGTATCTGCCTAGGTGAGTGTGCATTGCAAGAACAAGGCTAAAGCCATATATGTTTGTTTCTAAGAGAATGTGCGCATTTGGGGTGTTCTGGGAGCAACTTTGCAGAGGAAAAAGATGATTCTGGGTGGTCCATTTATGATGGTTATAAAAATATGAGGCTAGTGTGCCAGTTAATGAAGTAGAGCAGTGTGAAGGAAAATATGTCACTCTGTCTGTGAGAAAATTAACCCTATGGTCCATTATAGTTTATGAAGTTATTACCCACATGCAGTCAAGTTTGCATCCATATTCATGCCTTTCTCCTCCTTAAGGGCTTGCATTTTAAATCTATCTAATTTCTGTTAGTTTGAGGATTTTGTTGAAGTCCACCTCTACTCAGGTGGGGGTGGGTAACTGCCTTCATGCCCCAGAAGCATAGCAAGACACCTGTGTGCCCTCCTGCCTAAAATGCTCTACTACTGGGGAGTTTGCTCAGTTATGGAAGCAAATTTTATGTTCCTGAATCCTCAACTGTAGCTGCCTCAGTGTCTTTTCTATATATATTCTGTTGCAGGGGAATTGTATGATGTATATAATCCATGTTGTTTCACAATTTATGTGTTGCCTTATTTGGTACTGTTTGTTGGTGGGAGGTGTGAAGACATTCTTTTTACTTGTTAACTAGCCATCCCCTGGTCAGACACTCTTGCTTCACTCTGACCAGCTATTGACATAATGTGTTCACTGGTTTAGGCTACATACTGGGCCACCAATGAACAGTCCAAACCTCAGAAAGTTTTCAGTGCAACTTCTATGTATATGCTATCTGGGTGATAGGAGCTATAGAGTTCCAAAGTATCTCCCAGACTTCAGGATACCAACTCCCAGATGAAGGCAGAAATGGGCTGTATCTCCACTATGTGCACCAACTCCGGAATCCATGCCACTCAAACTGAGAGAGAACATCATCAATACTGTTATCAAAGTTAGCAACATGCAAAGTTTTAAATCAAATATTGAGGATTAGGCACTTCAGTATGAACGCTGGCATCAGGCCACTTAGTGGACCCTTTGCCCCAGTTGACCACTGTTGGTGGAGGTAAGTCCCATCTTTCTCTCCTAAAAATATTTTATCCCATCAAACCATTAATAACACCACAACTAGAACAATTCTAACAAGGTGACCTTTCTTATCAGCCTGTTTTGACCCAGGAATCTGGACTTTGGGTGATACACCATGCTCCCCAAAAATATGCTCCCAAGCTGAGGTCCTCTGGATGCAAAACAGTTTAAAACTCCAGAACCTGAACAGCAGTTACTGCAAGTCAAATGGACACACACTTATAACACATCAGAAAAGTGTGCCATGGGGGATCATGTGATGCAGAGTGCTGAGTAGAAGCTCCTCTGCTAAGCTCCTGCTTCCCAGTATTAATTTGTCTTTTTAGATGTTTAATCTTCTCTAATTCCTCTGCCTGCGAATTCTTCTATTGTCTAAACATCTTGTGAGCCTGTTTTGGGTGTCAGATTGGTAGATGGAGGCTTATATGAAGAAAGCCCCAGCAGAAACACACCACCCTGCTACTCCTGAGAAGGCCCCAAAGAAATCCTGAGCCCTCGAGTGGGCCAGACAAGCCTGATCCTTCATGTCAAGTTGGGGAACAAGAACCTTTAACACTTAATAGGTTCTTAGAAGAGTTTAAACCTTTTCAAGAAGAGATGAAAGATATGGCGATTGATCTGAAAACTCTCTCAAGAAAATTGGATGAAGTCTCACTAACGGTTTCTGATAATACAGCCTGAATAGTCTTGATGGAGAGAAAGCTGGAGAGTCTGGAGTCTGAATTGGTGTCAACGAGACAGAAATTGTCTCATTTAGAGGCTAAACTTGAAGATTTGGAGGGTCATAGCTGCAGAAATAACGTCATAATACTAGGGCTAACAGAGGGTGAAGAGGGCCAGCATGCTGTTGTCTTTGTACAGAAACTGGTGGAGCGGGTGGCTGGTCCTCTCCCTTCGCCCAGTGTACATGATAGAGTGAGCTCATAGGTCTCTGCATCAAAGCCTTCTCTGATGCTCCTCCATCCTATTATTTGCTGCTTTGAATTTTTGGAAACGCAGCACTTTTTGCAGAAAGTGAGAGCTTTACAAGAGGTTCATTGGGAGAAAGCAAAGCTGAGAATTGCGCAAGATCTCCTGGTTCGGGTCCGTCTGAAGCGGAAAGCTTTCATCCTACTGTATCTAAGATCATCTCAGCGGGTTTGAAATTTAGGATGGGGTATCCAGCCAGGTTATAAGTCTCAGCAAATGGATCTTGGTTAAATTATGATGATCCTGAAGCTGCCCTGTCAAGCCTTAAATCTATGCTACCAGACTTGTTCCGAGAGTCCGAGAGATCTGGCTAGAGTATCAGGAGTCACTGATAGTTGTTGTTGGAACTGTTATTCTTTTATCTCTCGGAGAAAATATTTTCAATGAGCTGTATTTGGACGATGTGTCTTTCATCTGGAACTGGGCTACCTTGCATGGCCTAATCATTAACAATCTCTCAAGCTCTGGCTTTCTTGTGTTAATTTCAGCTTAGGGTGAAGACTTTCAGGGTCTTGGGGATGGCTCATCTAGGATTATAGTTGGGATGCTATTGTATTTAGTTTTGAGGGTTGCATACAGGGGAAGTTTGGGTTGTCAATTATAAGGGTAGTTTTCATGTTATAGTTTGGTGGGTATTAGAGCGGTTTCAGGCTTTCATTGCTATTCTGATATACCCTGTCAGGATTGGGGATGACCACAAGAGGGCGCAGCATGCTTAAGAAATACACGCGTGGCTCCTATTTTGAGAAGGATCTCCAGTTCTTTTACTATCCAATTTTTTCAAGGCACTTTTGGAATTGGGGACTGGTAGCCTCAGGGAAGACATGTTTCTCAGTTTTCTCTTTGGGGTCTCGTTTTCAACATCTGTCTAATTTTCTGTTCTCAGTTCAAGGTTGGAGCTATTCCCTTCATTAGTTTTTCCTGCTGGCTCTGGTTTTGGTATAGTTCTTTTTGGGGCAAGGTAACCCCAATTCTCATTCTGGTTTGTGAGGTTACCTGTCATAGTCATGATTTTGGCAGTTATCTCATTCGCCCTGGTGCTATCAGGTCAATAATCATGCGCATATAGGCGTTGGAAGCCCGGGACCACTCTCTAGGTGTTATGGGCTAACTAATATTGTTTGTAATTTATATATGCACCTTGAGATGTAAGTGGTCTGTCATTGGCAGAGGTACATTATAGGGGGGGGGAGGGAGGAAATGACCCAGTACTGTGCTAAACACTGCTTGTGGCAGTTTGGGGGTTGGGTGGAGGCGGGGGTACGGGTTCTTGTCGGGGGAGGGGGTTGTAGGGGTTTAAAATTGGGTAATTGTGGGGTGTCAGGGTGGCAGGAGGGCCTTACAGCAGCAACTTTTGGGGTTTGGTCACACGTGTTAAATATTCTGAGTGTAGGGCTGAACCTATTAAACTTAGCAATTTTATTAGGTGGCCAAGGAGGTGACTTTTGCTACGTGGAATATTAAGGGATCAGGAAAAACCTAAACAATATCAGGTTCTCAAACATTTAAGCCTATTACATTCTCAGATAACTTTCCTACAGGAATCCCACTTATTGAAGTGGAAGCCTCACAGTTAAGGAGACAGCAAGTGGGGATGGTGATACGATGCTGAGGGTTCTACCAATAGCTGTGGGGTCATGCTTATTATTAATATGGGCATTCCTTTGTCTCTACACAAGTTATCAAAGACCCCAAGGGTAGGTTTGTCCTAGTTAAAGGTACTCTGGTCAGTCCCACTTTTACTTGGCAGTATATACGGTCCTAATATGGATGATCCTGGGTTTTTATGAAACTCATAAACATTATCCTGCCTTTGCTTCCCATCAGGATTATTTTGGGAGGTGACTTTAATCAAGTTGTAGACTCTAATCCTGACAGGTCAGGCAGTGGGCCAGGAGTGGTTTCTCTGGGACAGAGGGCTTTTAGAGATTTATTGGATCAATGTGGGCTCTGTGATGTCTGGCGTGTCCTATTTCTGGATTCTAAGGAGTTCACTTTCAGGTCAATGGCGCACAGCTCGCAGTCCCTCATTGACTATATTCTCATTTCTCAGGATTTCCTACCGGGGTTATAACCTCTTTGATCCAACCTGGCCCTGTCTCTGATCATTCACTGGTGTTATGCAAATTGGCTTTCCTTGATTTAACAAGTGGGAAACAAGATGGAAACTTAATGAATGACTTCAAGGATCCTAAGTATTGCAAGCTCATAAGGAGCAAATTGAGGCTTTTTTCTTATCCAACCCCTTAGCAAAACCGGATATCATATGGGGGCTTTAAGGCCTACATGAAAGGGATCCTTATTAGTATGGCCATGGGTAGGAAAAGGGCAATGGAGAAAGAATTATTATCATTATTGTCCCAAATTCGGTCACTCGAAACTAATGTTTCGGTTACTGCCCCAGAAGAAGACAGGAGGAAGCTCTTATTGCTGAGAGACAGATATTTAGAGTTACTGGAAAAAGCAGAATTAGCTATTATTTTTACTAGAGCCAGTTATACAGATCAGAGAGAAGGCGGGCGCCTATTGGCACTCTGTATCAAGCAACAAGAATCTGCAGATTCATCCTCCAATTAGGGCAATAGCTGATGGGTTTCTGAAAATATCTCCTACCGAGATAGTTCAAGAATTTGCCCTTACTATAAAATGCTGTATAGTGATATGGAGCACCCTCCTGTCCTGGGAGCATGGAGAAGTATCTGAGGGATTCCCATTTGCCCTCCCTTTCAGTACATCATAAGGATTTTTGGTCTCTTCTATATCACAGGAGGAAATTGCTGAGGTCATTAGTGGATTTCAGATAAAACCCTGGCCCTGATGGATTCTCCTCCCTATTTTATTAAGTGTTTCGAGATCTTTTACTACCAGTACTTAATCGATTATTCCAATATATCTTAACCGGGACAGAGGTTGATCCTTATCTCTTTGAGGCCTTGATTGTACTTCTCCTAAACCAGATAAGGACCCAGATTTTGTCCAAAGCTACAGACCTATATCCCTTTAAACCAAGATATAAAAATCCTTTCAAAGATTTTAGCCAATAGGTTAACGTAGTTCTCCCTGAGTTAATAGGTACCAACCAGGTAGGATTTATGAAAGGGCTCTCATTAGCTGATCATTTATGTGACATTATCTCATGTCTTCTCGGCTACCAGAGATGCTGAGTTTCCTGCAGGTCTGGTCTCCTGGATGCTGAAAAGGCATTTGATTGTGTAAATTGGATTTTTGTTCAGTGTTTTGGAAGCTTTTCAATTTACTCCTGTATTTATATCCTGGATTGCCGCACTATATAAACTCCTACAGCAAAAATTTCGGGAACGGGCTTTTACAAAACCTTCCCACTCCATTCGGGACTAGACCGGTTGCCCCATCTCCTCTGTTATTTAATTTATATCTGGAACCCCTCATTCAAAATATTCTCAATAATACCTCTATTCAAGGCATTTGGGTTGGGCGTCATGAAATTAAAGTCACCGCATATGCGGATGATTTGTTGATACACTCTATCCCACCCGTATCTTCTGTACCGGTCTTATTGAATGAAATAGCAAGATTCAGTGAATTGTCCAATGACAAATTGAATGCCAGTAAATCTCTTTTTCCACTAAACCATAAGGTATTCAAGAATGATATTAGTCCCTTAGGTCTATGTTGGACTCTCAGGTCATTTAAGTATTTGGGTATTAAATTGTCCCGTAATCCCCTAACATGGTTTAAGGATAATCTTGATTCCCTCTCACAGCTTATTATCCATGACCTTGACAGGTGGTCCAAACTTCCCATATCACTATGAGGCTGGATCAACATAATCAAGATGAACATTTTCCTAGAATTTTTATCCCTTATCTCTTCTTAATACTTTTATCCCTTTATTCTGGTTTAAAAATTACATGGCATATTCACTAGATTTATCTGGGCAGACAAGTATCCCCATTTGGCCTATTATAAATTAGCTGCTCCAAAATTTGAGGGGTTTACGGATTCCTCATTTGGCTATATACTACTGGGCCTGTCATCTAGTAAAATGTTTGAGATGGGTATGCAGCTAAGGCACTTACTCACAATAGCTTTTGGTAACATCCCACCCCCAGACAGTCTCAGCCCTGATACCTGAGGTCTCTTCACTTACTGGATCTTCAGGTGCCGTATCTAAACTATATCGGTTTCTGTTTCACAAAAGATATGGTGACTCTTTCGGACCCACTAGATTCTGGAATTGATTCTTCCTCAGTATCATCTGGAGGGTAATCTCTGTGAAGATCCTGCCATAAACTTGTTTCTCAAGACAGATTGCATCTCATGCAATGTCATATATTACACAACATGTATTGCACTCCTGTAAAACTAAAGAAATGTTTTTTTTTTGGATTCCAATATATGCATTAAGTGTATGAGAAGAAGGAACACTTCTTCACATGTTCTGGTCCTGTCCCAAAATTTCCCTTTTATGGGATTTAATCAAGATTTCCTGGATCCCTTATTGGGCCTTCAGGAGTATTTCACTCCTGATATATGCCTTTTAGGGGACCTGTCTTCTGTCAGGTCAAAGTAAGGAAATTTCATATTTCTATGATTGCCCTATCTGTCAAGAAGCTTATTTTATGTCACTGCAAAGACAAGTCCACCCCAACCTTTCAAGAATGGTTGCATGAAATTCTTGCTAACCTTGAACAGAAAAAGCGATAGCCAGTCTTCACAATAGACTGGCAGTTTATCTAAAAATATAGGATCCCCTTCACTCTTTCATTTTATTGGCTCAGTCGTAATAATGTCATACTTTAAAATCCCTATAGGTTCTTTGGGAATGAGCTTGGCACTTAGGGGTTTCATGGAGTAGTTGCTGTAAGGGGAGGGAGGGAGGGGTGGGAGGGAGGAGAGGATGGGAAGTTATGTTTCTATAATTGGTTGCATTGCATCTTACTTTCATTGTAACTGCCCTTCATAATGGAAAATGTATTAATAAAGTTTAAATTGAAAAAAAGAAAAGTGTGCCATACTGTGATGTTCTTCCTCATGCTCATTAATTTGAAGCCTTTGGTCAGGCTTGTGGCACAGGATGTCATTTTTATGTTTGCTTGCACACATGTGCAAGAAACATAGTGCCATCAACCGAGTTTTCATAGGTGTGGCACCCTATCTTCCAATGGAGTCAGTGTGTTCGCTAATGAATGCTGCAGCTGTCTATGACAGCAGTTGAAAATGCAGTTCCATACAGTTGAAGGAGAGCTCTGCTTTAGTGAGCAGCGATAAGATGCATGTTCATGCTCTCCACCCACACACACACACACACACACACACACACACACATGCATATTGCATGCTCATGTGTACCCCCTGCCACGCACACACAGTATGGCGATGAGGTGCCCAATCACCTTCCACTCTGCTCGCTCTCCCAACCAATAGAGTTCAGGTGCCACACTGGGAGCCCACCCCAGCATGGCAACAGTCCCTATGGCGCACGGGGTGCCCAATCCCCATTGGCTCCACTGCACCCCCAAACAGCTTCCAGCTGCCATGCTGGGAGTCCACCTCAGCATGGCACAAGTTCCTCTTCATCAAAGGAAAGAAACCTGCAAGAAAAAACTTCCCTGACTGTCCTGAACTCCGTCCCCCTACCCGCACCCACCCTCTGCGTACCTGCCTCCCACACCCCTCACCCCATACTTAAGGTACCTCCAGAGTCCAGCACGATGATCTTCGTGGACCGGGAACACGCCTGCACTCTTCAAAGCCGACAGCGAACTGAAGAAATGCCGTAAGCTGTATAATGGAATAAATAGGGTTTTTCAACTTTGCTGCATATCTCAGGCATTTTGGTTAATTTTACACCAAATTTTCAACATGGGGTTTGTGACCCACCTCATAAATTCTGTCACTGTCATTTTGTTAATCAGCCCCAAAAGGTGATTTTGCGTCACTGCAGGAACCACCTTTCGAACTGATTTACAAAATGACAGTGTCACAGTTCATGAAGTAGGATCCCAAAACACTATGTTGAAAATTTGGTGAAATAATTCCCCAAAATGACTGTTTCATGAGCATGCGCTATTGTTGCTACGCGATGCTCGAAAGTTCATTGTAAATTTTCAATATTTTCACTCCAGATTTTTCAACATTGCCATTTCACCACACCTCCTTATGAGTAGTACAGCTGTCATTTTCCACATCTCATCCAAAATGTGTTTCTGCATGTAGCGCATATTGGCTAAGTCAGTATGCAAAATCAATGTTCGGGACAGATTAAGAAAATTACAGTTACACTGTTCATGAGCAGAGTTGTTAAAATGGCTACGTTAAAATTTGGTGAAAAAATCCCAAAATTGCTGTTTTACAAGCATTTGTTGTGCTGCTCCTATGCACACTCATAAGTTTGTGAATTTTCAATATTTTCACTCCAGATTTTCAACATTGCCATTTTACCACACTCCTATGAGTAGTACAGCTGTCATTTTCACTTTCACCCAAAATGTGTTTCCGTATATGTGAAGTATACAATGGCACAGTGTGTGCAAAATCAATGTTTGGGACAGATTAAGAAAATCACAGTGACACTGTTCATGAGCAGAGGTGTTAAAATGGCTATGTTAAAAATTTGGTAAAAAGTCCATAACATGACTGTGTTAAGAGCGACCATTGTGCAGTTTCCATGCACCCTTGTAAGTTCATGGATTTCTAATATTTTCAGTCCAGATTTTCACCACTGTCATTTTTCCACACTTCCTTATGAACAGTACAGCTGTAATTTTTCACACCATGGCGAAATGTGTTCTGCAGATCCAGTGCAGAAATGCATGGTGCGCTGAAATCACTGTTTGGGACAGATTAAGAAAATCACAGTGACACTGTTCATGAGAGGAGGTTCCAAATGCCTGTGTTGACAATCTGCTGTAAAGAATCCCCAAACTAATTGCATTACGGGTTTGTGTTAGCAGCTTCTTCACACTCATGACTTTACCAGTTTTTTAATATTTTCACTGCAGATTTTCAACATTGCCATTTTTGCACCTCCTTGAATAGTACAGCTGTCATTTTCACATCCTGTTCAAAATGTGTTTCGCACTTGTGGTGCCAAATGGCGTAGTCGCTGTGCAAAATCAGCTTTCGGCTAAAGCACTGATATTGCCACTGTTCATAAGGTAGGGTCACAAAACCCATGTTGAAAACTTGGAGTGAAAATGCCAATGAACATCTGAGGCGTTAGGGTTTCCGACCATAACGCACCACCCTGTAGAGATTGACAGGCATCAGGGTGTGACTTGGGATTTCCACCTGTAATGCTCATACCATTCCACACCCTGCAGCCAGTAGAGGCACTGAGGTGTGCCTTGACTCTTTGGCCCCATAGTTCACCCCATTCTTCCATACAGCACCCATCTCATCATATTTCCTGATGGAATGGGGTGAACATAAGGCCAAAGACCCTATAGCACACCATGACACTTGTCAGTGTCTGCAGGGTAGGGTATGGTGAAATGGTGTGGTCGTATGCCTGACAACCCAAAGGCACACCCCAATACCTGTCAGTCTCTGCAGGGTGGTGGTGGGGTTGGCTTCAGTTCAATACTACCCTACCATTCCTATTATGCAGCTCTCTAACTCCTACACTACTAGTGCCAATGCCAGCAAGCAAACATTCGGCATTGACAAATGCTTGTTTCTGGTGCATGGAAGGTCTGACCCATGGGATAACCATGCATGCAATGTTAAAATGACCAAGAACAGCTGTAATTCATGCAGGGTGATCTTAGTTGATCCATTTACCTTGGCCAACAAATCCCAGAGGGTCTGGATCTTCTCTGGTGTCAAGAAAACTATTGCCTGGGATTCCATAACAATACCCAAAAGGGCGAGGCAATGGAATACCAATTTTGTGCACACCTCCTGGAATATTGGTAGCATTCCTAGGTCTCTGGCTTGGTAATGAACTGAAATAATTCAGACAGTGGATAATCCCCACTTGTCTAACTTCTAAACCACTACCCAATGCAGGAAAGTGATGAACTGTTCAGGACTGGACAGGTGACCTTGCACCTCATTGGCATACAGTTGGTCATGTACAGTAGTACTGCTCCTTAAACTTCATGCTCACAAGCTTTCTGTCATCAGGGTGAATAGGCAAGAAGTGAAAGGAAGACTTTGTGTCTGTCTTTGTCATCCAGGTCATCTTTCCTGATGCCCTCAGTGATTCTACCTCTCGCGCCAATGGTACCATGTCACTTTGTCGGGGACTAACCATGCAGAATAAACTATGGTCAAAAGAGCTAAGGCATAATAGCTACAGGGAGAGCATAGTGAAAGTAAATTAACACTATCCCTGTAGCTATATTGCCTTTGGGGAGAGGTAAAAGGCTTTAGTAGGCAGTGTGCTGGCCAAGCAGCTGCTATGGCACAGTGGATAGAGTCACAGGCAGTGGAGGGTGATGGGCAGTGATGGACTGGGGCTCGATTCCATGTAATGGGGACATTTTATTTTGTTTGTTGTTTGTTTTGTATCCCCTGAGTTTTCTCCCTTTCCCAGAGTTTAGTCCCCTCTGGAGTTAGTTATGTAAAGATGGGAGTTTTGGGAGGGCAGCCACCCTGTAATGGGGGGTGGGGGGCATAGTCCCCGCTGCAAACATGCCATTTTTGTGTTTTTCCTGAGGGACAGTAGTGCTCACTCTTTGCTGAGTGTTCCTCCATTTTCAGCACTATGCCTGTGCCGTTGTTTACCGTGCTATTATTTTCCATGCCATATTAACCCCATGCCCTGTCAAATGATGCCATTAACACTGTTGTGACTAGTTGGATAATATGGTCACTGGCAGAATCCTCTGGGTAAGACTGGTAAGTTGTCATCCTGACCCCACATAGGGTATTTTTAGGAACTAACCCAATCAACAACATGTGGAAGCAAGACAGAGGAAGGGAACGGCTGCTAATGCTCCCCAATGTCACTTCCTTTTCTAATTTTACCTAGACAAGGTTAGATCTGTCCTTGGTGGATTTCAAATTTTCTCCTCCTCATAGCACACATAGGCCATCATACTAGATCGCTTCAGAAAACCCACGGCCAGTGACCAAATGGTCTCTTCATAAAGGTAGCATTCAAGCCATGGTGTGAGGACTTCCACCCTTACAGGCATTGAAATATCATGAGTGCTTCTTCCAATAGGACTGAATTGCTGTTCTGAACTGCCTCTGATAGCTTACACTGTGAAATAGGGTGTGGATGACTGCACACCATGCACTTATGTTTATAAGTATAACACACTACTTTGCACCCCATATTTATAGTTGCAGCAATGCCAAACACTCCTTCCATGCTCTCCTTCACGGGAAGTGGGGCATGTCGCACCAGAAATCCATTTCCATTAGCCAAAATACATCCCCATGCTTAACTGCCATCAAGGATGGCCACTAGGCAGGTCCCAGGGTCCCATGGCAGATTGGCCAGTGGCACTGGTGTTCCCACAGACCCATCTGCATGGGCTTCTTGTGCTGCGAGCCCACTGGTGTTGGCTTGACTTGAGATTAGCCAGCTCCCTTTTCCCACCTTGGCCTCTTTGCTGCCAGCTCACCCATTGCATTAACCCCAAATGATTTTGACATAAATGCCCCCAAGCTTAGGGTTCCAGTTCTTCAAATTGTCCTACCTCTAACCAGTGTACCTGGTGAGGGATCATCTGCTACCATGTAGCTGACTTTGGTACAACTGGTTGCTTCTTGGTGTGGGAACCAGTTCTATGAGGGGTGCTGGCTAAGCATGAGGTGCCAAAGTCTATCCCCATCCAGGTTCTCAAAGCTGAAATCCCACAATCCCTTTCCCTTTGAATCAAGTAGTGCCCACAGCTGCATCAAGAGTGACCCTGCTGTGATCTTCTTCATTGCCATCTTCCTCTTCCCTGACAGTGTAATTAGAGAAGCTGTAAAAACTCAAATGCACACAACCTGGCCCACTAGCAGTAGCCACATCTGATTATTGCTTCATGTAGGGATTGTACTGTGACTGTCAAACAATATGTTGAAACCATGACTGGTAATGGTGACTAATGTGTAATTGCTAATTATCCCAGCTTGATTGGCCATGTCAGATTATCTCAGGAAATACCTGAAAGATGATAATTTTGTGTTGATAATGGTGTTTTCATATTTCTTTGCAATTGTTAATCTTGGTTTCATTCAAAATAAAGAAAAGGTACAGTAAACACAAACACTTCAGCATACTGCATGTCCCCAAAAGCTCCTTTTAGTTTCAGTGAGGCTCAGAATTAACAATCTTGAGACTGAACAATAAAATAAAAAAAGTACTGTGGTACTGCTAATACCCACAATTATTCTACCAATACCACTAACTACAGCTGCAGTCAGTGATAAGGCACAGGTACATCTAGATGTATTGGGATATTTATAGTGCGGCACTTATAGATAGAGTTGAGTAGGCTGTTTAATGTTAAACTCAAATTATGCACCTTAATAACTCGTGTCATCTGATGAAATAGCCTCGAATTTGGCATGTGTGGTCAGACTATCGGAGTCTCAAGATCTGAAACTGTCATGATGGCATCCTGTATGGATTTTGAGATACAGAGTGCCAAAACAGAAAAACACACTTGGTTTCCCTATGCCTAACACTGGAGTTTTTTTGCTCATACTTATAGCCTAGACCATGTGGAGTTTTTTCATGAAATGTTCAGGGTTGAAGGGCCCATGTGAAGGGTGTGCTGTTGGAAGGTTTGGTGAAAAAATATTATACCGATTTAAAGTTATAACAATTTTTAAGTTAACAGTCAAGTTCAACTAGTTAAAAACTATTGCGAAATTTTTAAAAAAATATCATGAAAGGTAAAAAATATCTTACAGTGGTTATTTGCATGACTTACTTGTACTGGGGAAGCAGTCAAGATGGCATTTTTTTTTTACTTTTTGAACTTACAAACATTTACAGGACATAATAAATCATATCTATTTAAAAAATATCTGAGCCTAGCTAAATGGAACCCATTTAGCTAGATTCTACTGGTATTTTTTAATTTGCCAGAAATGCCTTTTCTGGGCACTCAAAATCCAGGGTGCCCAGCTTAGTGAGAGGAGCTATTCACCCACATTCTTTGTATGAGAACAGTGGGACTTTCTTGAGTTCAGCAGCTGCAGCTGGAACTCATGCTGCAGGCTGTTCTGAGAGCAATGAGACATCATTTCCCTGGTGTCTACTGGTGCTCCCACCCCCACATTGCCATCCTCATATGTGTGTAACATTTCTATGGTATCTAGAGGCATCCCCACCCTTTAATCACCATCCCTCGTGTATGGTATGTTTCCCTGGTGTCTAATGGCACCCCCACCCTCAGATTGCTGTCCTCTCATGTATGGTATGTATGTCTGTTATCTAGTGGTGCTCCTAGACTCGATAAGTGTCCCTCATGCATAGTACATTTCCTGGTGTCTTGTGGTGCCTTGCACCATTAGATCACAGTATGCTGGTGTACGGTACATTTCCTTGGTGTCTAGTGGCACTCCAATCCTCTACTCACCACCCCTCATGTATGGTATGTTTCCTGGTGTCTAATGGAACCCCCCCACCTTCAATCACCATCTGCTCATGTATGGTACATTTTCCTGGTGTCTAGTGGCACCCCACCCCAGTCACCATCTTTGCATTAAGTTAGTTGTAAGAAAGAAAACCATTTGTCAATGTTTTTCTTTCTACCTTTAAAAAGAAATGGTCCTTCACTGATGTGACCCCCACCCGACCACCCACTGAGCAACCACACCCTCCCCTACATCCCCATACACCCTCACACACCTGAGCACATCTGAGGGTGAAGATCCACTCTCCAGTGGAAGAAACGTCTTACTGCTGGAACTGGTGACTACAATATGAGAAACCAAGGTAAGTGTAGTTCAGTGTATTTCAATCAGGTTTTCAACTTTGAAGCATACCTTTGTCAGTTTTGTATATTTTGACCACACATTTTCAACATGGCCTTTAAGGACCCCACCTAATGACCAATGGCAGTGGAATTATGCAAATCAGGCCTGAAATGTGATTTCACAGTCAATTGGTGAAATTATCTTTTGACAGGATTTGAACATTTTCACTATTTCTGTTCATGAGGTGGGTCATTCAAAGTCTGTGTGAAAATTTGGGGTCAAAATATCTAAAACAGCAAAGGTATGAGTGTACATTGAAATGTTGCAATGCATGCTCATACGGTTGGTAATTTTACATTATCTGACCCCAAATTTTAAAAATAGCCATATTTTCACATCACCTCATGAATGTGACAACTGTCAGTTTTCAAATCATGTCCAAAATGTGTTTTCACTGCTGTGATGCAAAAAGACATTGTTGATGAACCAAATCACCTTTTACATGGGTTTTGAAAATTTCCTTCAGTAAGGTGGGGTCATAAGAAGGCTATGTTGAAAACTTGGGTACAAATATTACAAAACAACAAAATTATGAGTGTACATTAAACTTTTACAACACATGCTCACAACTTTGGTAAATTTAAATATTTTCATCCCAGATTATCAACATTGCCTCTTTGTTACATCACCTCATGAATGACACAACTGTCATTTTCAAAATGTGGCCAAAATGTGTTTTGTACCTGTAATGCAGAATGATGTTTCTGAGAGATTTGAACATTTTCACATACTGGGTTTATGAGGTGGGTTCATAACATGGTTAGGTTGAAAATTGGGAGTCAAAATATTTAAAAAATTACAGTTATGAAGGTACATTGACTTTTTCTATGTACTTTCATAAGTGTGGTAACCTTTGACATCTGACATTGCAAAGAATGGCATGGTCAGCAGTGCCCAGACCTTCCATAGGCCCTGCATATCTGCACCTGATCATGCAGGTCCTGAAGGCATGTGGATGAATGAGGATATGATTCCACTATCTCAAAAGAAGGAAATTCTTTGCAAAAGCTTCATTAATGTACCAGTTAGGGTTAACTTAACACCACAAAAGTAGGGAAATTTGACATTAGGGTTTCCAACCCTAACTCCCACCCCACACTGAAGCAGTACAATTTAAACAAAATTAAGGTTTTGGGTCTTCGAGTTTTGGTTAGTCAGTGGTGTGGTCTTCCTGTGGTTGTCAGCCATAATGCTCACCCTTCCCTCCAGTCCATAGCCTTCAACCTGATGTACATGGTATAGCTCCAAACCACTGCTTAATAATGATACACTCTTCAAAGGTAGAAACATAAGTCTCACCACAGGTTGCCAACACAATTTGTTGCACTTTTTTTTCACGTAGGGCTCTTTGAGTCCTGCATGAGGAAAGGAGATCAAATGTGATGTTGTTTGCTCATAGAATGGGATGGACATTAGGATTGACAGCCCCATGAAGAATCCACCACTGATTCGCCAGGACTCCTGAAACCTAAAAACCTAATGTTTTTCCTTTCACTGCTTGGGGGTGGAGGTGGGGAGTTATGGTTGGAAATTCCTATGCCACATTTCCCTACTTTTCTGTGTTAAGTTGCCCTAACTGGTGCATTAACAGAATTTTATACAAAGGAATATTCTTTGGATAAAACTTTGTTAATACCATTTAGAGTAACAACACCACAATAGTAGAAATGTGTGCATTAGGTTTCCAACCAGCACCCCATTCCCAACTTCAAGCACAAAAGGAAAAAATATTACTGTTTTGGTCTCTAGAGTCTTGGTGAGTCAGTGCTGGGGTCTTCCTTGGGGTTGCCAACCCTAATGCCCACCCCATTACATGAACAAAGTCACACATGATCACCTTTCCTCACACAGGGCCCATGGGAGGAGAAGTGAGCATTAGGGTTGACAACACAAAGGAAGACACCACCACTGCTTTGCCAAGACTATGGAGACCCAAACCCTATTTTTTTCCTTTTGCTGCTTGGGGTTGGGGTGATGCATTAGGTTGAAAACCCTAAAGCACATTTCCTACTTTTGTGGAATTTAGTTATCCTACCAGGTGCATTAACGCAGTGTTTTGCAAAGAATTTTCTTATTCTTTAGATAATATAATCATATCCTCATTTGCTCAGGGAGGGCCCTGCACTCACATTCCTCCATAGATACATGCATCTATGTTGCATGGAAGTGCAGGGCTGAAGGGCCCTGTGCTTGCATTTGTGCCAAAACAGCAACCAAATTATCAGCATAGCCTTCTTATTACAAGCTCAGAGCATACCTCTCAACTGTCCCTTATTGCCAGGTATGTCCCTCATTTTGCACCTTAAAGTTGCTCAGGCACTCATAGAAAAGTGCTGCCCACATGAAGACCATGGTGTGAATTCACATATACCGTTGTGTTGGAGACACAATTAGGGCACTGCAATTAGAGTGCCGGAAAAGTATGTGAGTGACAAGGGTGTGCTGGATTTCACAGCACCCTTGCACTTGGGACCGCTTTCACCGATGACACTGTTCTCCTCCAGTCCACTCATGCCCAGACCTGGAGGAGCTTATATTATTGTCTGGCAGTGGAGTCAAAGCCCCCAGCAAAAACAACTGTTCTCCCTACTCTCTTTGTTGACCTACTTGGGTTGCAGCAGAATGTAAGGGCATGGTAGTTGTGGGAGACATGCTTCTGGCATCCTAATTTATGGCAAATAGATTCATGTCACCAAGACATGGGTGAACCATGAATTCACACTTTAAAGCAGAAATTCATAATATTTAATCATTACTTATGATGCTTATTTACCAGTTATCATATTTTTGTGTATTAGTTTTGTTACTGTTTCTTATTTTCTTTCTTCCTTCCCCTCCCCATGACATATCTGGAAACAAGCAGTTCCCAGTTCATTATGTCTTTCCTGGTGAGACTTTTGAGATATACAATAACGACATAAGTAAATAAATAAATTAATTAATTAATAAAGAAATACATCGATAACTTAGGCAAAGACAAAATAAATTGTGTACAAGTAAACACAATGGTCCACAGTGTTCTGAACTTGTGTCTCCATATTGTTGGATGTGTCCTTCATTGTCCCTCATTTTGAGTGTCTGTGTCCCTCATTTAAGTAACAGAAGGTTGAGAGGTATGGTTCAGAGGTTTCTGGGAATGGTTTGGCGTATTCAGAAGCTGACCAGAGCAGGCATCTTGGCTAGCAGCTCCGTGATGGCGCTAGTGTGAGACTCAGGGGCATTGTCTCTCCCGTCTGGATGGTCTGACTAAGCCTTTTCTTTTCAAAATGCTGCTGGTTTTGATAAAGAAGGAGTGTCTTGATAACTCAAATTTGTTCAGCTACTGAATTTCTGGTATTTGGCGAGAAAGTGATGCGGGGCTTTAGTATTAAGGTCTGCAAAGTATGTCTAGGTGCGTGGCTGGTAATGCAGGAAAGCTATTAATGACTCCAGAGATGCGCTGCCAAAAGAAATGCAGAAATAAAGAAGAAATAGCACCAGATGCAGCGAGTAATAACAGAAATGAGAACCGCAGAGCCATGGAGGGAATGATCAACTGAACAAGATTACAGCAGCAGAAAGTAAGCACTTTTTCTCTTCGAGTACAATCTTTTTCTGGTAAACCCTTTCCCCGTGCCACAGTCTCCACAAGCTAACTCTATGGAAAGGGTTGTATTCTCAGATAACAAAGAACCTGTATATACCACTGCAGAGGAAATGGATAAAGCGGACTTGTCGGAGGTAAATTCAGACTCTAATTTTAATGTTGGATCAGGAAAGTTTGATGCTATCAGTGGGAATAATGTTAAAGCTGGTAATAAGGACTTTGTGGTGCTTGAAGATTTAATTGTTCAGCCTTGCTGACAAAATGTTTTAAAGGATCAACAGGGGTGGAAGTAGAAACAAATAAAGAAGCAGACTTACAAACAATTTCAGTCCCTGGTTCAAATAATGGTAGTGAAAGTGGTAAATTTCAGCATCAGAACCAAAGGCAGCAACTGAAGAAAATTTATGCCACTTTCAAAATGAAATAAAGAGAAATTCAGGTGGGTTTGCCTCTTTAACCACTGCTATTTCTGATTTATCAGCTATTTTGGCAATGATCCAAACTCAGATGGGTTCCTTAAATATTGAAACAGATGAGGCTGAGTGAAGGATTAATGCATTGGAAGAATCAGTGAACCCTGCTTTGATTAAACAAGCACAAACTGAAAAGGGCTAAAAGAACGAGAGCTAAGATTTCAGAATTAAAGGACAGATCCGGTGTGCTAATATCAAGCTCATAGGAGTACCAGAAGGAAAAAGGCCAGGAAACCTCTCCTTATTTTGAAAAGATGATAACTGAAGCAGTGGGCAAGAAGTACCCAGAGGAATGTACTTTATTATTCTCTATAGGGCCTATCGGGAAAAGGCCCAGTTATGTCTGCCTCTACAACCCATGTGAATAGGCCTATTTTATCAGGCCACATTACTTTCAAGACAAAGAACTAATATTAAAACAAGCAAGGCTAAATAAGGGTCTACAGATGGATCAATTTCACTTTTGGCCTATCCAGATATGACATAAGCAATAGTCCAAGCTTCAAGGTCCTTTGTGAGAACAAAAGAGATATTAACTGAACATGGAGTTTGATTTCATTTTCTTTATCCTGCTCAGATCCGTTTTTATTTGCATGGCAAAATTCAAACTTTTTCCTATTCAAAAGAGGCAGAACAATTTCTTAGTTCACAAACGTTGAAGTCATGGATGAGCCTGGGGACTGAAGTTGGGGACTGGGGAGGGACTTTTTATTTAATAAACTTTATTCATTTTAGATATATAACAGCAATCCATACAGACAACATGACAATGCTGGGAGAAAAACAACTGATAACAGTCAATGACATAAATTATAGCATTCTTTGTCAAATTACCATACATAAGAACCAATATTTTGATTAAGTTGTCTGCATCCCCACCTCCACCCACCCCATCCCGGTCTGCCACTTGGATTTTATAAAGAACCTTTATGAAGAGAGTAATTATGAAATACTGGCTTGGGGATTTTCCATATGGAGTGTAATCTTCATGAAAAATCTGGTAAGGATGAATATGGAGAAGGTCTATTGTGTCGATATAAGAGTGTGCAGTGATTCCCATTTTTGTTTATATCTCCACAGTCTATTCATGATTCCTGCAATTATGAACTCTGCTTGTAGAGCAAACATGATTTCCTTGAACCATTCTAAGTAAGGGGGTAGACTAGTCCAACCAATGCCTCAATATTACTTTTTAGCACAGGCTATAATTAAAGCCATATGGGCTCTCTGTTGAGACCCTTGTACCTGCATATAATCCCCCAGAATACAAATTTCAGGATTGAATTGGTCAGCTAAAGTAAGTAAGGGGTTAAGACAGTTTTCAATATCCAGCCAAAAGGAAGTAATTTTATCACAGGACCATAGCATATGGAATAAGTCAGCAGTGCCTGCTGGCACTTTGGGCATTTGTGGAAGGTAATACCCCATTTGGTAAAGTTTAGATGGTGTGCAATATAAATTATGGTTAATGTAATATTGCATAAGTCTATACCTGCCCACTTAATATACTTATATAGGTATTTCCAGATATTGGGCCAAGACCTAGATGGGGAATTAGATGGTAAAACGTTATCCCACCAATAGAACCTCTGACCTTCAAGGATAGCAATTTGTTTTAGGAGGAATTTATACTGTATGAATAGGAAATGATGTGAGATGTAGGGTAGATTTGATATATAGGAGCAAGGTAGACATTGGGGACTATTCCAACCCCAGAACAAAATGAGACACTAATAAATGGGATATTTGAAAAAATTTAGACACTTGATTCGTAGACCATTTAAAATGAGTCTGGCCTCCTTGAAGGAGAGTAATTTCTGCTCACGGACCAACTGGTATACCCTTTTCACTCCCATATTTGGCCAAAAGAGGTGGGATTTAGTTGTCATCCCTGAAATTAAGAGGTTGGGATTAAGAACAGGGGTTCAGCAATATCTCTGTGTGCGTCTAGTCTAGAAAATTATTTAACTGATGCTGAGTGTGAAGTAGGGCATACAGTGGTGTGTCCTGTAAGGATTTAGGGAGATTCTTTCTAGCAATAAAAGGAAGAGACGTAGGGTCACGCCGTTATCCAAACATAAAACCCATTCAATTCCGACCCAGGAGGGACAATAAGTGGATTCTAGAATAGTTTCTGAGGTTGTAACCAAAATCTGATTCTTGCCAGATGGATAGCTTGGTAATATATATAGAGTTAGAGGCTTGAAGGCCTCCATCAGTTTTCTGGCACATAAGTTTAAGATAATTTACTAACTTTTTTCCTTGCCACATAAAGGTACTAATGATTCTATGCATCTGTGAGAACCATGATAGTGGAAGGGCCCCTTGAACATTTGCAAGGGATATAAGATCAGAGGTAGTACATTCATCATTATTATGCTCATACGTCCTCATAAAGAAATGGATAATTTTGACCATCGCTTGAAATCATCTGATAAGGTCTAATATAAAACATCTAAATTGAGTTTTTCCATATTGTGGGAAATAGGTTGCAAAAGGATTCCTAAATACTTGAATTTTCAGCATTCCAGCTTAGGTCCAGTTGTTCAATGTCACTCCCATTGTGAATTTTTAAGGGAAAACTTCAATTTTCCCATGTTTAGCTTATAATTCAAAATTGCCTCAAATTGCAATATAATTTGAAATGTTGTTGGGAGGGATTGGGTAAGATTGGTGATATGCAGGAGTAAATCATCTGCATAAACCGATAATTTGTATTCAGTGACCAATTAATATCCCAGATACCAGATCCGAGTTTTTAATTTTCCTAATAAGTGGTTCCAGATACAAGTTAAAAAGGAAAGAAGAGAGGGGCATCCTTGTTGGGTACCCTGGGATAAAGTAAAGGGTGTAGAGAGAACACCATTGCAATAAATTTGAGCAGATGGTGATGTGAACTAAACTTTAACCCATTGTATAAATTCTTGAGGTGATATGGTATCTGGTCAATAATAAAGAGATAATCCCAAGAAACCCTATCAAAGGCCTTTTCTGCACCAGGAAATCAAAGCAGCAGATGTGGTAGGGTCCCTGGATGCAGAGGAAAATGAGCTACTTTTCTAAGGTGATTGGACGATAATCTCCTTTAACAAACCCTACCTGTTCTATACTAATAAGAGATTCCCAGACCTGACCTAGTCTAGATGAAAGTATTTTGCAGGATCTTAAGATCCCATTAATTAGAAATTGGTCTATAGTTGGGAATAAGGAGAGGGTTTTACCAGGCTTAGGAAGAACAATTATGATAGTCTGAGTCAGGGAGGTATCAGATATACCTTTTTCAAAGATGTATTGAAAAGTTTCTAGGACAATAAGAGCAATCGTATCTTTAAATGCTTGATAAAATTTGTTATGAATCCATCCAGGCCAGGTGATTTATCCTTGACAGGGAATCTATGGTTTCACAAACTTGATAAAGTAATCGGAGCTTTCAGGATATTGATCTGTGAGTCTGATAATACTGGGAGAAAGTTGTCAAATTGTTGGGACAAGGAGGAATGTGTTCTGGCTATATATAGATGCTGGTAATAGTCTTGGAATGCATTCACATTATCTGGGGAAGAAAGTAGATTCCCCATAGTTCAGTAGATAGAGATGACTATCTTATCGGCCATTTGAGTATGAAGACGAATGACCATAAGCCTCCAGTCCTTTCCCTTGGTCAAAATCGATACTTTAGACCGGAGCATTAAAAATTCAGCCTTTTCAGCTAATAATTGATTATATTGTGCATGTAGGATTCTACTTTTGTCCAGTCTTCTATTGGAGCAGAGGGTAAGAGGGACGTTCTTGTTTTTCTATCTGGGTTAGAATTGCAGATAGGGTTGCAGATCTCTGCTTTTTATGCTTATTTGCCAGATGGAGCAATTAGCCCCTCAGTGCACATTTCAGAGCCCCATAGAAAATCTATTTTAGACATTGATGGGGCATTAAATTTCATAAAATTAGAAATTAAAGTTTGGAGGAGTTGTATTTCTTCATCGGATTTCAGGATTTGATTGTTTAATTTCCATAGTTTATCTCTATGTATATTAGGGAAACCTCAATAAGGAGATGGGCAATCGGTGGTCAGAAATGACCTTAGAGGAATTGTATGCCATGGAGACACCTGGCAAGTGGTCTACTGAGATGAGAAAATAATCTAGATGGGAGAAAGAGTGATGGGGAAGGGAATGAAATGAAAATTCCTTACTGTCTGGATGCAAAAGCCTCCAAGGGTCTGCAAGACCAAAGGAGTGCATTAGCTCAAACAGTGCTTTTGTCCTGGAGAGGGTTTTGCCTTACCTGGCCAGATCTATCTAATTAGTTAGACAAGACCAGATTCCAGTCTCCTCCCAAAATTATTGGGAATGTAGTCCAGGGGCAAGAATGGTAACAAGACTGGCAAAAATTCTGGGTCGTCACTATTCGGTCCATGAATGGATCCTAGTATTAATTCTGAATGACCTAAAAGGGCCCTAAGAATCACATATCAGCCTCCTGGGTCAGCAATTTGGTGGATAAGCCTGAACAGGACTCTACTGGATATAAGAATAGCTGCACCTCTTTTACAGGAGTCAATTCCAGAGCCAAATGCCTGACCCACCCAGTTTCTCCCTACACTGGGACCCTAAACAACTACACTGTACTCAAACTAACAAGAAACAGAGGTGTTACATGTCATACTATGAGCTTCAGCAGATGTCCCTTAAACTCCTGCTCCTCCTCCTTCTGATGTCAGGAAGTGTCCATCCAAACCCTGGCCCTATTTCTACCAGGGTAACAAACCTAGCAAAAACGGATGGGGGTCTCACCATCGCCACCTTAAATATCTGTAGCCTCCTTCCAAAACTGGCATCCCTTCAAGTCTTTGCCAGTCAACACAATCCCGACATACTAGCCATTTTTGAAACCTGGCTGACACCAAGCACTCGGACCATGCCATCTCACTACAAGGCTACAATATTTTCAGACTGGACAGGACTAATAAGGGGGTTGTGCTATTTACATTAGGACAACCTCTCTAGCCACCCTGTCTGCATTTCCACCATTAACTCATCTGTGCAATTTCTCCCTGTCAAGCTACTACTTGGTGCCCAAAATAAAGTGCTTACTGTGGCTGCTGTCTATATCTCTCCTAAAGATCCAGGGTTCGGCCTCCAGACTGTTCTTGAATTTGTAAGATCACAACCACCTGACACGAGCTCCTTCTCCTTGGTGACTTTAATATAAATTGGCTCGCATCAGACGTTGGGTCCCTCAAGGATGCTATCCTAGCAGCTAACCTAATGCAGATGGTGAGCTCCCCACTAGAAAAACTACAAAACTGGAACTTGCACTCATTGACTGGATCCTTGCTAGCCACCCAGCCCACATAAAAACACAGTTGTTCTCCGGACTCTCTCAGTGACCACTCCCTGTGATCTGTACCTGGACAAATAAGTTCCAAAACCACCTCCAAAAACCATCTCAAGCAGAGTGCTATCCATGAAACCTTACTAAGCTCAAGACCTGTCTTTTACAGCAAGACTGGTCCCCAATATACAATACTCTAGATGTTGACGCAGCCCTAGATTATTTTATCACAACTTTCACACTGCCTGTGACACCTCGCACCAGTAAAAAGTGTAAAATCAAAGTGCTCTCAAATCCCTGGCTCACGGCCAAACTACTGGCCCAACTCAAAGCTTGGGACCAGCTCTGGCCATAGTCAGAGCCACAGGCTCCTTGACGGATATCTAGAAGTATAAACAGGCATGAAACCAATGTAACAAACAAATCCAATTAATGAAAGAGCTCCTATTTCAAAATGCCCTCTCAAACTCCTGGGGTGATGCGAGATCATTCTGGGACAACATCAGAAATATCACAGGTAAGCAGTCCAAATCCTCTCCACTATAATGACTGTCGATGGAACCACTGCCCTAGACCCAATGGTCATGGCAAAGGCCTTAAATAAAACTTTTACTGACCTCAGTGGGGTCCTCCCGCCAGACTTCTTCTCTGACATGGACTGCCAAAGCCAACATCTCCTACTGGCTCACCTGACCAACCACTTTTCCACTTCAAAATAGTTAAGGCACATGAAGTCTACAAATATATAAAAGGCTATCTCTAAATCCAGAGGAAGCAGTGATACTATTGATCTTAAAATTCTGTCCCTTACCCTGGAAGAGGTGGTGCACCCACTCACCAAAATTTTCAAGCTCTCCCTCTGCCTTAGTCAATTTCCCAGCAAATGGAAGTCTGCTATAGTCACACCAGTGTTCAAAAGTGGTGACAAGTCCCTACCAGGAAACTATCGGCCTATATCTATACTTCCACCCCTCTCAAGGCCCTTAGGCATTGTGGCTGACCAACTCTCAGACTACCTGCATAAGTATAACTATACTCTGCTTGCAGAAACATGGATTTAGGAAAGGACACAGTCGTCGACGCCCTACTGGAATTCTCAGGAGAAATTCACACTGCCTTGGACAAAGGATATCAAACTGGAGCTGTTTTCATTGACCTAACAAAGGCGTTTGATACTGTTCACCATGGCTTACTTATCACACAACTACACAGTCTTGGGCTCTCAGAAGGACCAGGTGCCTGGGTCAAAAATTACCTAGCCAAACACTCTCAATCAGTAAAAATCTCAGAAGTTCTCTCAGACTCAAAACCGGTCCTCTCAGGTGTTCCACAGGGGTCAATCCTAGGCCCCCTCCTTTTCAGTTTTTCCTAAACTCTCTCCCAAATCATGCCTGGAACAAATAATACTTTATGCTGATGATGCTGTGATTCTCTCCTCTCATAAGGACCCGAAACCCTTACTCCAAAGCCTGCAACTTGCTTTCTCCAATGTTGAAAAGTGGTTCCTAGATCACAAGCTGGTCCTAAATCACAAAAAACAAAATCCATGCTTTTCTCCAGTCCACAAAACAAAAAAGACAAATTCCACTTACTATCAAAACATGCCAGGAAATACCCTTGAACAAGTGTCAACATTTAAATACCTTGGAATCACCTTTAATCAAGGTCTTACCTTTACGACCCACATTGATAACACAGTGAAAACAGTGAACCAGCGCATTGGTATCCTGTTCCGAAACCAGCAATTCCTTACCCAAGCTGCGCTTGAGGATTGCTATCCAAAGCTCTGTCATCTTAGTCATAGACTATGGCTTAATTATCTATGGCTCTGCCACTACCACCGCACTAAGGCGCATCACAACCACCCTAAACAAGGCCTGTCTGCTGCTCACTGGAGCGCAAAGATGTACTCATACATGTGAGCTGTACACTGAAACAGGATGGTTGCAACTCTCAAATTGCATAAGGTACCTCACATGCTTGATGGCAAATAAATCCATCTTGGGCGCACTCCGCTGTGTATCCAAGATCTACTTTGCTCGAATACCAGCATCCTCCCACAGAAGATTGGAACACCAGTCTCTCCAGGTCCCCAGATGCTGGACCACACAGGGCCAAAGATCTTTTGCCTATCATGCCCCAGCTGGTACAATGCCCTGAGCTTGCTCATTACATCCTCCATGTCACTAGGAGCTTTCAAATCTATCTTTACTCTCACCTCTCAGCCTCTAGCTCCTGTAACTGCCTTGACTAATGATTCTTCCCTCATGGCTGTTTTACTGTTTTCATCCTCCTCCTCCTCCTCTGCTCCTTTCTTGACAAAGGCATCTGAGTACTTCTGACTACTCTAAGTCTGCTCCCCTCCCCATATCTCCTCCTACCCATCCCACCTTGACCATTCCTCCAATGTTTTGTTTTTTTCCTGTGATGTACTGTATTATACTGGCTTATTGAAACCTTTATAATTTGCTGACCATTCTATGTAACATCTTGTTCGTTTGTACATTGATGACATGGAACCTTTGTAAAAGAACCATTGGCTCAAAGGTAATAATTCTAGAACAATAAACTAAACTAAACTAAAAAAAAATAAAAAAAATAATGTATTTGATTGGGCAACAGGTGTGTCTCTTGTAAACACGCTACCTCTATTTGCAGGTTTTGAGATGAAGTAAAATTTTGGTTCTCTTAGCTGGGGTCAGTGCTCCTTTTATATTCCAGGAACAATATTTAAGACCAGCCATAATTAAAACTTAAACCGGAAAAGGAAAATATATTTTATCAGAAGAACGCCAGGTCAAAACATCTAAATGAATAACAACTAATCCCAACCAAGTGCACGCATTCCTGTGTTATTAATCTACCTCCCCCACCCCATCCCAATATATGTAAACCCTTACTTCCAAATCCATGGAAGTTCTCCCTTGATCTCCCAATCTATATTTCACGATTAAGAAAAAAACAACAGCTGGGTAACTGACTTGGGAAGATCAAACCCAATGTCTGACTCATGACTGCTTCCTATGACTAGACAGTTCTCTTCCCCACCCCCAAGCCCATGATTGAAGTATATTTCATAAGTTATAGAAAACATTTAACAACAGTCAAAGAGTGGATGCAATAACTGTACATAGGTCCTACCTAACAACAAAGTGTACTATATATGTGTTCTTAACACAGCATGTGATGGAGCCCACAAAGGAGGGGCATGTCCTGGACGTGGTTCTGGCAGATGGGGATCTGGTAAGGGACCTGGTTGTAGAGGACCCCTGACTGGGAGGACCACAATACTGTCTGGTTTCAAATAAGCATGGGGAGGGGAGATCTAGGACGCTGGCAGTGGACTTCAGGGGAAGACTTTGTGGGCATGGGAAATATTCTCAAGGATCACTTGAGGGATTACATCAATGACAAGTGTGGAAAGGAGATGGAAGGTCATAAAATGGGGACTTCACGAGGCAGTCAGGATCTGTGCTAAGTTGAAGCGTGAGGGAGCAAGGTCACATAAACCATGCTGGTGGTCAGTGAGGTACAGGTAGCAGTCAGAGAAAGAAGGTGGCCTACAAAATATAGAACAAGAGGATAGGGATAAGAATGTACCATCTTGCATCTAGAAAAGTCACCTGGATGGTGAGGGAGCAAAGTCCAGTAAAGAGCAGCGGCTGGCACAGGGATACATGAAGGGGAAAGGGGTTCTTCCAGTACATTGGGGAGTGGAGAAAACTAAGGGCCATCTCAGCAGATTGAGATCAGAAGGAGGGTGGGTGGAAGAGGCGAGGACCAGGCAGAGGTATTTAGTGAGTACTTTGCCTCTGTGTTCACTAGGGAGGATGGGATATCTACAAAGCAAGGCACGAAGGGATAGAAGCGGCAGTGAGTGGGATCAGGGAGCAACAGAAATGGAGCAAGAGGGAGGAGAGGTACCCCAGGGTGTCACATCTGGATAAGGATAAAAGGCCAGTAAGGTGGAGGGACGGATGATGCGATCTCCACCAGAAGGGTGTGGTTAGCCCTCAAGGCCCTAAAGAAAGACAAATCTCCTGGGCTGGATGGCATTCATCCAAGAGTACTATGGGAATTGGCAGACATACTGGCTGCACCCCTGGCAGAGCTCTTCAACAGGTCACTTGAGACAGGGAAGATACCTAGGGATTGGCAAGAGGCACATGTGGTGCCAATCCAAAAAAGGTCGAGGAAGTACCAGGTAACTATAGACCCATCAGTTTGACCTCGGTGGTGGGAAAATTAATGGAGAGTATACTAAAGGAATGATTGAGGTGTACTTGGAGGAGGTGGGAGGTCTGGATAGTTGGCAACATGGGTTTGTGCCAGGTAAATCATGTCAAACCAATCTTGTGAGTTCTACAAATGAGTAACATCAGAACTGGACAGGAAAGCCTGTGGATGTATTATTCTTGGACTTCAACAAAATTTGACTCTATCCTCCACATTGGTCTGTTGGAGAAACTGATGGGGTTAGGAGTAGGCCCTTTGATGGTCAGATGGATTGAAAACTGGCTAGCTGGATGCACCCAGAGAGTAGTGGTCTGTGGGGAACTCTCGAACCCTAGAGAGGTTGGTAGTGGGGTACCGCTGGGCTCAGTCCTGGGTCCGATCCTGTTTAATGCATACATATCGGACATCAGGGAGGGTATAAGGTGTGAAATGAGTCTCTGCTAGATGACTCAAGATGGGAGCAGTAGTTGAGGGAGAAGAGGGAGGTTGGCCCTGCAAGAGCCTGGACACCCTGGAAAGCTGGGCTCACACTTGGAAATTAAATTTCAATATCACCAAGTGCAAGGTGTTACATCTTGGTCGGAAACCCTAAACACAGGTACACCCAGGAGGAGGTGCTGGAGGCCTCAATAGGGAAAAAGACCTGGGGTCATGGTGGATGCATGTATGAATAACTCTGAGCAGTGCAGGAGAGTGCTAGCAAGGCAAACAGGATGTTGGGATGCATCATAAGGGGATCATGTCTAGGAGCAAGGATGTGATTCTGCCACTGTACAATGGACTGGTTAGACCACACCTTGAGTACTGTGTACAGTACTGGAGACCACACTTGAAGAGGGACATACAGCTCCTGGAGAGAGTACAGAGGAGGCAACTAAGATGATACGAGGGCTAGGGGATTTGACGTATGAGGACAGACTTGAGGAGCTCTGTCTGTTTTCATTGGAGGAGGAGAGACAGGGGACATGATTGAGGTCTTGAGTACCTCAAGGGAATAAATAGGTAAACATGGAGGGATCTTTAGACTAAAGCAGGGAGGTATCACCAGAGGGCATGGTTTGAAGTTGGAAGGTGGAAGGGTGAGGGGAAGAGGAGGTTTTTCACTGAGAGGGTGGTGGACCCTTGGAATGCACTGCCTGGCGAGCTGGTTCAGAGATTCACAATGGAGGCTTCAAGACAGGGTGAGACAGACACAGAAAGTGGATGTATCAGATGATAGCCTGTCCCAGGGGTGGGGATGGATGATAGGGGTTTCTGGAACACAATGGAGGGAGGCCTCTGCAACCAATTAAGGATCTGAGGTTCAAGCAGACTGGATAAACCGTAGACCTAATCTTCTGGCAAATAGTATGTTAGTATATGTAACCCTTAGGGCTATCAGCCACCTAAAACACTAATTAGTCTCAAATTATGATGTTTTTCAGCTGAAACACAACATAATAACATAACCATATGAAAAAAAATATATAGAGAGAAAGCCCCAAATAAAGTTGTATTCGATGACAAAACCTGTCCAACACTATAATCTTAACTACAAGAGGGAAAAGAGGAAAAAATTAACTGCTTTACTAGAGTATATTAGGCAATTCTTAAAATCCATTGCCTTAATTCTTAATATACTAGGTTATCAAATAAACCAATAGTTTGAGCTGCTCATACTCTTTTCAAAACAGTAGCCCTGGTAATGACAATATATTAATCATAGTCACCACTGAGAAATCCACAAATGATTCAAGCCACAGCATGCCTGATTTACATGACATCAATGATAAAATCCCAATTTACTGACAGAAGTCAAAACAAACAATGCTTCAAAAACAATGCAAAACGTAATTTACCAGTTTATTAGTTATTACTCCTCGCTGTGTTTGTGGAGAACAACTCACACAATTGAATAGCAGAGCTGCGAACATACGCGTCTTCAATCAGCACCTCTATTCAAACATTTGTGAGGATGCATATTAAAGCTCAAAGGAAGACTGCTATTCAAGGACCAGGAAACACTTTGGCACATGCAGGCTTACTGACTACCACAAATCAGCCCTGGATCAGAAAAGAGATGACAAAATGAGTGCTTCCACGGAAGAAGGCTGCAAGATCTCGGTTAAAGCTGCACAAATAACTGCGGAATAACCCCAGGGTAAAATTGACTACTGCAGGCAGGGTAAGCCAGAATCTTCACATCTTTACTTGACATTTAGTCCACCTTTGGAGACTTACTAAAGTCGTATCAAAACCACTGGAATTCCCAATCTTCTTACCACTTGGGGATAAGGGATCAGTGCTGGTTGAACAGCTCAGGGAACAAGATTGCCAGTTCTCGGGCAGCCTGATCAGCATTATCAAAGGACTTCCAGCTACCTTGATCCATTACAGACAGCCTGGCTGGGTACAGCATCCAGAATTTAATACTGGCAGCAATCAGCTTAATGATGCTAGGGTGATACTGGCGCTTCTGGCGTGTGGCTGAGGGAGGTCCTGTGGAAATTCTAAAGGACTGCATGTTCCTATTTAATCTCCTGTAGTTCCCTGATGGTGGACAGAACATGTTGACACAATCAAGTAGCTAAGTAGGCATAAAATAAATGGCCTGGGCTTGGATCCGGAGGTGGCCTAGTCTCAAAGATCTGTGGGCTCTTTCCACTCGTACTAGGCTGAAAGTAGTAGGGTGTCAGTGATCTTCAGAAGTAACTTTTGTGCAAAGAGCACTGGCGAATGCCCTTCAGCTTCCTCTGGAAGGCTGAAAATAACCAAGTTATTATGCCTATTTGACATCCAGATCTTCCAGTTTCAGCTCCAATCTTGCTGAGTTGTTAACGCAGGGAAGATATGTTGGCTTCCATCCTGAATTGCCATTTTTCTAGAGAGGATGTACGTACTGATACATCTGTGATTGCCTGGTTAGTGTCTTTTAATTCTTCTTTGATGGATTTTAAATCATAAGCAAAATCTTGGAATGCTGTCTTTAGCGGGGCCAATTCGCTAAAAATTTTCCTCGGAGAATAGTATAGAGGTGATCGGAACCTGTGATGTTTTGCATGTAGCAGCATTCTTAGTCTTAGGCCACTTGGACTGCTTGTCTAGAGTTGCAGGCTGCGTGCATGCAGGGATGGCCTGTTTCATCTCGGCCTCCATTCCTCCAATTTATTCACCTTTCCTCAAGCTGATTGTACCACTGGAAAAGTCCTGAGCTTTCAGCAAATGGTGGAACCGAGGTGAGCTGGTTAGTGAACTCTAAAAGTAAGGTTTTCTCTAAATTTGATAGCCTTGAGGTGAGAGAGTGTGTTGTAGAAGCGTCTATCTACATGGAAGACATCCGTGATCTTAGGGAGAAATTTTTTCTCTCCTCTCTGTCTCCTTTTCTTTTCTTTTCTTCTTTCTACTACTTACTCTTCTCTTATGGCTATAGGGCTGCTTGATAAATTATCTTGAAAAATTAAAGCAGAGCTTTGGGACCACAGGGGTGGGATGCAGATAATACACTGTGAACTAGCTTACCATTTGTGGAACAGGGCATCTCACTGGGGAAGGGGGATAGCAAAGAAAATGTTCTTGCAGGAAAAGCTTTTTTTTTTCAGTGGTTGCATGTAAAAGAACGTAGTAAGAACTGTCTCTTTGGTCTAGTTAAACCAAGTACAACCATATGGATGATGTTAGGGTGGGTGGATGGTTGGTGGGTGAAAGCTCTTTTAAAGACTAGGTGCCTCTTATTTGGGTTCTGAGATTTAAATTGACTAAATTTGCTATGATAGATAACAAGTGTGGAACTAATCGGCTAAAATTTGAGGCATGTTTTCTGCTCAATAAACATGGCAGTTCCATAAGATATTATCCTGGAATGTTTGTGGCCTGAATAATAGGCTAAAAGCCAGGAAAATATTTATTTATGGATAAAGTGGGAGCTAATTGTTTATTCTTGCAAGTGTCACATCTCGATTTCATGGAATTCATGTTTCATTCCAAGAGGTGGGAGCAAGGATTAATGCACCATATAATAACCACTCTCTGGGGATAACAATTCTTTTTAAAAATCATTTGAGGTTACAATAATCAGGCATACAATTGACTCAAATGGGCAGTACATCATAAACGCAGACAATGATTGCTTGTAATCATTTTACTTTAGTTAATGTGTATAGCCTAACAAAAACTGTCCATGTTTTTTGACCATCTCTTTTAGAGATGGCCAATTATGTATCCTTTTGTAATTGGAGGATTTTAATCTTGTATTAAATCCCATTCTTGATAAATCAGCAATAATCTTGGATAATCTGTCTTCAGCTGGTAAGAACATTTTAAACTACATGATAGATTATGAGTTAACTGATTTATGGCATCAAAGAAATTTGACAAAACAACAATATTCCTTGTTTTCAGACCCCCATCAATCCTATTAATTGATAGATTTTTTAAGCTCCAAGAGTTTACAACATGTAATTCAGAAGTTAAATACTATAATATTGTAATTTCTGATCAGGTGCCAGTATTATTAATTATTCAATTAAAAGTTAGTTTAAGTATGCCTGTATTCAAGTTAGACTAATATTGTTAAATAAGAAAAATGTTGTTGAATTTACTGAGAAAGAAATCGGTTTCTTTTCTCAGTTAATACAGTGTCAGATGCAGACTTGATAATGATATGGAGCTTTCAAAACTTACATCCGAGGCTCAATTACCTCATATCAAATAGCCTGGAAGAAAAGGAGGTCTAAAATAGATGAGCTACAAAGAATTATGGCAGAATTAGAACATGAGTATATAAAAGTGGCAATCAGCAGGTTTTCAGCAGCTAATTTTGGCAAAAGAGGAATATAATAGTCTAAATGGCAGAAATTGTGAGAAGAAGCCTTATACAACAAAAATCGATATTAGTCAAATGGACAAAGAATACAAAAATAATGGCTTTGGCAGTTAAAGACGAAAGCCAAAAAAGATAATAACTCAAATTTCCTATTCTAAGGGTCAAATACACACAGATCTAAGAAATTAATTAAAAAACAATTATTTTATCAAACTTATATTTTACAAATAGCATAAGTTTGACAGATAAAAACATAGGGCCTAATTCTAGAAGGGTAGTGCAAGTCGCGCAAATGCAACTTATGCCACCTGCAACTGCGACATTGACCCTCCATCCTATTCTAGAAGGGAAGAGTCGCCATACAATTAAGTCCTGAGACTTGCAACATGTGTCATGCAGCTGAACTATGGGGCACACATGGTGAGCATGTTACCCAAACGCAGAATCGCAAGTGCACCCTCTGGCCCAGCAAGCCACAACAGATATCACTAATTGTGGTGTTTAAGATAGTCAATGCCTAATTTATTATGGGGACTAGATAGAATTGTTGCCAATCAATTCCTCTTAAATCTATTAGGAAATTGGCTGAATTAAATTTCTTGAATAGTCTTTTATTATTACCTTACTAATATTGCAGATTTAGGTAGATTCCTAGCTCATACCACTATGTTATGGTCACTAAGATCATTATGCCATTCTCCTCCTGCAAGATTTTATGGGTTCTGTTAGTCATGATTATGTGGAGAAGTGAACCTGATAGTTGAGTTTTATGACACGGTCTGGTAATTTCAGTAATTATCTGAGTCAAGCCCAGTTCATCACATACATTTTAAGGAGGACCGATTTATCGCTAGCCAATCCAGATTCATATCTCCTAAGATAATGGTTTCATTAGTGTTAGCATCTAGGAGATGAAGAAGATGGAGCAGGATATCCATACCCACAGATGGAAGTCTGTAGCATCCAATTAAAGTTATTGATTCTGCAGCTGAGATGGACATTTTTAATGCTAAACATTCAAACTCCTTTGGTTTTGAGGTGGAATCACAGACAGTGGCAGAGAATTCATTTTGTACATAGATAGTCACCCCACCCTCTAGTGGCCCTAGCAATCTGGAAGAAGGAGTAAGATGGAAGTGCAAGGCTTGATTTCTGACATAATTTTTCTTTCTTTCTTTTTTATGTTATATAGTAGCAACTTCACATTGCATACATTAGATATCATCTTACAAGAGCATAATAGTTACAAAACAAGTGCATCAACTGAGCTGACAAATAAATGGTCTTTATAGGGCTATGGAATTACACTCCTTCATCAACAAATGGCCCACAATATATATATATATATAGGAGGTATATATTCTAATCAATAGGCATACAGTATGAGTCAATTAGCAATATTTCAAATGCAGCACTGTATAAATGTACAAGCCATTTAAGACTAAGAATAAGTCGAATATTGTGAACCAATAAAATTTCAGAAAGGCTGAAAAGTATATTTCATTACTGTGGCTGCTAGTTTTCAGAAATGCTATTAGGGTGCTGTCTGAAGTGGGTATTTAGTAATGGCATCTGAAGGGTATGAATAAATGGATTCCAAATTAAATTGAATTAATTTATCTACCTATAATTTATATAGTGTATCCACTCAACACGATGGATGAAGATCATGGAATTCAACCAGACCGTAAATAATAATAGTGGGGAAGTCGCTGTCTTTCCATTTCATCAAAATTAGTCTGAAGGCATTTATAATGCCTATGTTTAAAGAGATCTTTATAAATATTCAAATTTCTTAGTGGACCACCATATCTACGTAGCATACAGAGTGGATCTTAAAGAGCATCTTATGTATGGCACATGACAATAGCCTAATGTTGCATCCACCATGAGTTTAAACTGAACAAAAATCAGCATGTGTTTTAAGGTGCCAGATGAATGGTGTCATCTAGAGTAGGCACTGGAAACACTAGAGTTCATTAGATTAAGCCAATGTGGTGTATAATATATACGTTGTAAAATATTAAATTGTATCTGGATAAATCTAGAGGATTTTAGTCCCCATCCCTTTAAATCAATAATCTTATTCCAGGGGAGGTTCTGGTTTAATTTAGTCCCATTTTATTCTTAAATGGTCCAGATCCGGTCCACCATTATTTGCTAATATTTTATAGTTAGCCGATAGTGTTCTATAAGGCTGTGCAGATATTAGGATCTGCAGGATTTGGTCAAATCTCGATTCTTTGGTTGGTTCAATTTTTTGCATATGTAATCGCAAACCTGTAAGTATCCATAGAATTGAGTATTAAAGAAGCAACATTTGGTTTTGAAAATGTTTTGAAATCAAGAACTTGACCCTTATCCATAAATTGACCATCTTTGCAAAGACCCTAAATACTACTTTTTGAATGTGGGGTCAATAAGGGAAGGGGAAAAATGAATTAAAATATGTTGGAGAATGTAATGAGCAATGAAGGGTGAAGAGGCATTACCTATTGCTTTGTGTCAGATTATCACAGCAGTTTGTGTACAAAATGGTAGCTTTCTCAATAGCACACTATGGCCCAGATATTCAAAGAGTTGAGCCATACGCAATAGGGTAGAGCCTGCACAAGTCCGAAAATCGCCATTCTGTATTCAGCAGGAGGCAGTTGCACCCCAAATCAAGCTAAGCAACAGCGCAATGCTAATGAATGTATGCGCAACTGAAGGGGAGGAACCATGCATAAATGGCGCAGTGTGATATTCAACAGCATGCGCCATGCGCAATAGGGGAGCAAGTGGAAGTTAGCCATAGTGGAAATGAGCCAAAATAAAGGGAACAAGGGAGGCGCAAGAACGCTACAGGAAGGTACATGAGGCTGAACTGTAGCAAGAGAAACTGGGCAGCAGGGACACACAGGGCAGGCCAGGGAAAGGGCACCTGGAACCCACAGGCTCAGGAGAAGGTGTGAGGAGCCACAGTGCAGAAGGGGAATACGTGCCACACAGCAGTGAGGCCAGCACAGTCAGGTGGTCCCAGTGCAGGGAAGTAGCAGCCAGGACAGCAGGGGAATACAGAAACAGCTGCCAGGGAGGTGAACACAAGCCAGGGACATGGCCAATGCCACCATCCTGATGGAGGCAGTAATAAGGGGTGAGAAGGTGGGCAGCAGGGGCGTGGCCGTGGAAGGGCCTGTCGGCGTTATCCCCCAACAGGCATACCGAGCCGCACCAGCTTTGAGCTGTACAGTGATACTGAGATCATGGGCCAGTACCGCCTGAATTGGGCAATTCTGAGGTGGCTCTGTGAGCTGTGCAGTGATGTGATGCAGGCACCCACCACGGAGCCATGCCCTGTCAGTGGAGATGAAAGTGACAGCTTGCATGTGCTTGCTACTCACGGGTACCTTCCAGAGACCAACTGGGGACACCACAGGCATAACCTGATCTGTCACATCACGCCACCTCACCCAATTCACACTGCTGCCACATGCTGCAGAGTACATCCATTCCCCAGCACACCAGCGAGCACACAGCAAACATACAGGAGTTCCACAGGGTAGCATATATGCCTGGCATGCTAGGGGCAATAGACTGCACCCATGTGGCCATCCTCAGACACCACCTGGCCCCGAGGGGCTGCATATATAAATCGCAAGGGCTATGCCAGCATCAACTGCCAGGTGGTGTGCGATGCCAGGGGTGCATAATCAATGTCTGTGCCATGCACCCTGGAGGAGCACATGATGCCTTCATCTGGCACCATTGCACTGTGCCACAGATTAGAGAGTGGGGATATCCCACTGGCCACCTAGTGGGTGAGTATGTAAACCACATGGACAATCATAGGGCCTGGGGGGCATGGTCAGAGGTGACATGGGTAGTGGCCTACATGGCCGGGGCAGGCGATGCTGATCACCAAAGTAACCTCCACCCTCTACATACAGGTGACAGTGGATACCACTCTGCCCCTGGCTGCTTACACCCTACTGGCGGCCGTGACCCCATCACAGCAATGCTACAGTGAGGCACATGCCACCACATGTAATGTCATCGGCGGGTGTTCGGGATGCTGAAGGCATATTTCCATTGCCTGGACACCTCCCGCGGTGCCTACAGTACAGCCCCTCAAGGCCTGTGGGCTATTCCTGGCCTGTTGCATCCTGCACAACATGGCCAATGAATGTGGGATAACCGTACAGGTCAAGGGGGACAGTGATAGGGACGATGAGGGCGCCAGTGACAATGGTGATGGGCAGCCCCCTTGGGCGGACGGGACCCCGACTGCTCCAGCTGGCACAGCTGCACCAGGACACCATCACGGAGGAGCACTTCAGCCAACCCAGGTAATGCATGGGGCCATGTGCAACCACCAGTGGCTAAGGCACAACCCACAGACATGCATGGATGCACACCAGGTGTGCATGCCATCAAGGAAGTGGCTGGGCATGGAACCACACACCACCAGGGATGGGTGAGGTCTAACATGCCATGCGGACACACACACACACACACACACACACATGCAGACATGCACAAAGGATGAGGAGGCACCACTCTGGGCACCCCTAGCCACACATGTCCACAGACCACCACACCACTGCCTGTCATTGTGCATGTGTCAGATGCTGAGCACCATTGCACATTGGTGTACAGTGCAATTGAGGCATCATCATACACCGCAACTGTGGACAGCAGCCGGGAGGGTGTGCAGATGGACTGTGTATCCATGTGCAGGGCCGGGTACCCACCTGTGCAATGCCTGCTGAATGACACAATGCACACAGGGCAGCACCAGACAGTAGCCGCATTGGGAGACAGGTCAGTCACGCACCACAGTGCCCGGCCACCATGGATGTGTGGGTGGCCCGTCGAGTACCCGCCAGCACTGACAGGCTGACCACTGGCCTCATGGGGTGGCACCAATGGTCCCCAGGGGTTCCACTGCATGAGCGTGACCGTGCTAGTGCAGGGGTCCAGCACACCAAACATGCCTGCTCCAGGCGTGCTCGGGATGCCCACAGCTGAACCCGGTGTCAACAAGGATGGTGTCGCCGACGCCAGGAACAGGGGTGGACAGTGCACTGCGTGGTGTCTGCGATACATGGGCAAATAACTGTGTGCCCATTGTGGCCATGACAGCACTGAATGCCTGTGTCTGCCTGTCAATGGCAGCGGTCACATCCTTCCACAACGGTCCATCCCTGCCAGGATCAGGCAGTGTCTCTGCTGCGGCGCTCCTCTGCCCACTCCAGAGCCACACACAGTGCATCCACTGATGTTGCAAGCCACATCTGCTGGTTGACTGATGCTTGCAGTATGCGGGTGTGCTCATCAAGAGGTCATCTCCCTCCTCGGCATCCTGTCCCTCAGGGTGTGTGCGGCCCTGATGCTCAGCACCCCTTGAGGGTGGGCGCTCACCAGGACCAGGTCTGGGCATGTCCACAGGTGGTGCGCTGATGCCACCCCTGACACTGTACCCCAAGCCCATTGGGTGACTGCTGATGCTGCCCCTCCAGCTGCCACTCCCCAGGGCTCACTGGTGCCGCCACAGTGGCTGCAGCAGTACCACTGTCCTGTACGCACCAGTGCTGCCCACTGATGCTGACAGGCACAGGCTGGGACTGTGATGACACACAGACCTCCACAGCAGCACCACCCCGGCCATGGCTGCGATGTTACCTGCTGTGTGGCCATCCTTGGCACACCGTGTCACTGCCCATGGCGTTAGCGACATCACCATCGGTGATGGACCCGGCACCAGCCGAGTCACAGCATGATGGCATCCATGGATGCTGGCATGCTGGGACATAGGCGAGCCTCCTCCGCACCTGTTCCAACAACATCAGTCTGGACGGCCAGGCGGGCCCACTGTTGCACTGAGCCGCATCCTGTGGAGGTGGATGGGCCCTCCTCCATCTCCATCTGACTGCCCTCAGTGGACAGGCCCACCACCGCTGACCCATGCAGATGTTCAGGATCTGTAAGGAAAACAAAGTGGCGTTACTGCATGTGACCTACCCTGCCCTCCCAATAGACAGACCATGACCTACCATGCAGTGACGGGCTACCACCCATCTGCAAGCCACCACCGGAACACCCTCAATGGCACAACGCTGCATGCTGCCAGCAACCTTCTCCTCCTGTGGCATCAGGTGTAGCACCTCCAGCTGTCCCCACCTGTCGCACCTCGTGCTGCCCTGATGGCAACCACCTTCTCCTTTATCCTCCTCCTGTCTGTGCCCATCTTTTTCTTGCACTCCTGCATGGAGTGCTGGTGGCTCCATGCAGGTTCACTGCACGTGCCATGTCCTCCCATGCAGCAGCATGGGCCTGTAGTGTTCCCTGCCGTTCGCTGAAGTGGCTCCTGATCCAGGTAGGCCTCAAACAGGGCATCCGTCTTGGCCTTGGTGAATTAGGCCTCCTCCTCCTCCACCACTGTGTTCCTCCTCTCCCACAACTTCGCTCGGTCATGATTTAGCCTGTAAGAATGAAAGTTGTTACCTGTGACTGTGTAGTCCCATGCATGTCCCAAAATCCACAGTCGACTCTCCCAAACAGCATACAACTCACCAATAGACTGCAGTAACCGACTATGGTCAGTGCAGCCCAATGTCGCACTTTTATAGAGCAACCCATGCAAATTAGGTGAGGCGCCAAATTTAAGTGGATGCAAATTGCAGTGCTGCACCATTGAATGGCTGATTAGCTGATTACATATGATGGTTGAATATAGCACTGTTGCGCTTTAATTATTGTTGAGCGATGCTGAGCCAAGGCGCGTTCTGTGACATCGCCAGTACACACCTCACTGCGCATGCCGGGTTGCTGGCGCGGGCACCTGCCGCGCTGCTGATGTGCTGTGCGGGGAGGCAATGCAGGGCATGACCACCATTGTGCCAGTGGTGCTACAGTGATGTTCACCTATGTGGCGCTGTGGCACTGGGGCATCATGGGTGCACTGGGGCAACAGTGCAATAGGCCACTACTGGAGGTGGCACACAGGCACACAATCGTGCTGCGCATTGGGTTCCAATGGTGCTGTGCCTGTCCGTGTGCCAGAGACCCATGACCCTGTGCCCAACCTTTGCCCCTAGGCTACATGCATCAGGCATGGGTGCACCACTATCACGCTGTTCGGTGACAGCACAATAGGGAATGGCAGCTGTACTGCACAGCATCTGAACATGGTCAAACTGCACTGCAGAGTGCCATTTTGAACCTACTGAGCAAGTGAGATGGCGCAGAGGAAGCTGCCCAGTGGATCCAAATCAAACTGGCAAACCTGGTTGCCATGGTTGAGAACACTTTATGGCCCACTGTTTGGGGAGGCACCCTGGACAGGTCCAGGAGCCAGGTGCGAGGGAGGTGGCCAACACCCTGGAGGAGGCCACAGGAAGGGGCAGACAGTGGGTGTGCTGTCACAGGTATGGGGACCTGAGGTGGAGGGAACCGCACCTGTTTACCCTCCTGCGGACATGTGCCAGGAGGGCGCAGGTGCCACGACCAGGTAGATGTAATGTTCACACACTTTTATCTTCCATATGGGAATCACGGTTGCATGTGTCCAGAACATGGGGAGGGACCGTCCGGTGTTGGCTGTGGTGGTGTTATCAGGGTGTGGGGTGGATGGGTCTGGCTGGGTGGGATTCACACATGGGGGCAGGGGACTTTGCTACAGGATTGTACTGATGTTCCTCTCTTCATGTTTGCATCTTAGGGCCAGAAGAGACAGCTGGCCAGGGCAGAGGCACCAGCAGAAGACAGGGCCAATAGGAGGGGCGAAGGTCCACAGTGCCAGAGGACCAGCGGATGATGGTGAGTGCCTACCTCCATGATTACTATTGCATGCTGTGTAACAGGGTGGGCAGCGGGGCATGGCCACCATCCATTGACACCACTGCCATGCATGCAACTTGTTACAGTCAGCACTGTCCAGTGCCACTGCCTTCACACCACATAGCCATGTCACTAAACAGCCATGGTGGTGCTGTGCAGTACTTGCCAGTGGGTGTGTGCAGCAGTCCGCATGGCTGTGCACCTGGGTGGGCAGGTCTTGTGGGCAGGATCACTGTGGGTGGTCACACACCATCACAGAGGCATGTCCACGGCCATATCCAAGCACAGTGGGTGGGCTGTATGGGACTATGCATTCACACCTATTGACTGTGCTCCCTTGTCCTAGGTGTCCACCAGCTGCAGACAACCCTGGAGGCACTACAGGAAATATTGACCATGGCGAGGGCATCCCTGGACATCCTGCGGGGGTTTGGGCGACTGGGTGTCGGTGGAGACATGGAAGGTGGAGCAGCTGGAGTGGGAGCAGGGCTACCAGTGACCATCTATATGCCCCTGATTTTCCCTACCCCCTGGACCCACCCTCACACCCCTCCTTTCCTGTCCCATTTGTTCACCCTGCCTTACCACCCCCACCTTGTTTGTGGCCCTCCCCACACATTTGTACATAGTTGTAAATAGTCTTGTTTGATGTTTTTCATTACAAGTCTTTGATATGAATACTGTGGTGGTCTCTGATTTGAAGTGGGCTATAGGTGCTCAGCTGCAGTGGTGTGCATGCTGTCAGAGTGGTGCAGTCATCAGGGTATGTGTGTGTGTCCATGGGGAAGTGACTATGGTGTGGGAGTAGCTATCAGTCAGTGTCTGTGGTGTGTGTGTTGTTCCCTGTGCACTGGATGACTGTGTGAAGTGGTGCATGGTGCATGCTCTGTGTCCATGGTGCACCTGTCAGCCCATCCATGGCCTGTGCAGCTAACACCCTTGCATGTCTGTGACCTGCACGGTCTGCTGGCATGTCAGTGGTGGCTATCCATGTAGGGCAGCCACTGTACCTGTCACAATGCTGGATTGCCTCCTGTCACTGGTGTGGTGCATGTCTGCCTCAGGTGACACTGTGGCCTCACGGTTATTGTTCCTCCTCCATGCTGTGGCTTGTGTGTGTTGCAGGAGATGTGCACCACTGTCTGTAACTTGTGCTCCAGGCAAATGATGGTGGCGTACAGGTCCACAGTGCCTGCGCCAGGGTGGCTGGCACTCCTGTGCCATGGAGGACTGCTGGCCATGTGGCACCACGGTTTCCATGGGCCACAGCTGGGGGAGCTTGGTTGCCCAGGTACTGCGTCACTATGTTGTTGTGCACCTGGGTATGGGTGGGTGTTTGTCCATGCACTGTGTTGCATCCGGGTGTAGTGCATGCATCCATGCACCACTGTGGTGTCTGCGCTGCCTGTTGTGGCCAGTGCTGTGTCAGAGTGTGTCCTTGAGAGGGTGTGCGGTGCTGTACCACTAGTGGTGAGGTCGGGCATGTCCTGTCATGTGGGGTACCTTGTGTGCCAATGCATGGTCAGTCTTTCAGCTGTACCTCAGGGGGCTGTGCGTGGTGGCACTGTGTATGCCATCATTGCATCATTGTGTGCTGCCACCGCTGATGGGTGCTTGTGGTGGGGCTGCCTTGCATGGTTCTGTGGTGCTCAGGGTTGCATTGTCACAGTGGGGGTGGTGGCATGCATGGGGTATCCTGCATTGGTGGAAGCTGCTCCTGGGCAGGGTGGCTGGGGCTCATGTTGCAGGGTGTGCTCTGCATTGGGGGATGGTGTTGTATGGGTGGTCGCCCTCCTTGTGTGCAGGTCATGGCTTGCCAGGGGTGTGATGGGGCAACATGCCACAGCCGTGGGTTGGTTGCTTGTCTCCATGGGCCAGTGGTTATTCCAGCCCTCCCCAGTTGTGC
Source organism: Neoceratodus forsteri (assembly GCA_016271365.2). Taxonomy (NCBI): domain Eukaryota; kingdom Metazoa; phylum Chordata; order Ceratodontiformes; family Ceratodontidae; genus Neoceratodus; species Neoceratodus forsteri. The sequence goes on from CM057451.1 coordinate 427,860,041, forward strand.
AGTGCATAGGGTGTGGGGAACAATGTGTGTTCTGCTGTGTGTTCCTCTGCCCATCTGTGGCATGGGTGGTGGGCCCTGCATTCCTGGTTGTGCTGTTGCATTGCTGCCCTGCTGCTGGGGGCATCACTGGTTGCGCTGTGGCACCGTGGACTGCTCAGCTGAACATCCCTTGTTGCGCTATGGCACATCAGATATGCTCAGCTTCCCTCCCTAGTTGTGCTATGGTGCAGGTGGTGTAATATTCAGTCGTCGGCTGTAGGCTATCTTGGCTGGCTCAGTTTTTGAATATTGTGCCTCCTGTGCATGGGCACAATGGACTTGCGCTTTGCTCCTGATATTGTGCACTTTTGGGTGCAGTTTGAATATCTGGGCCCTGTTTCCCAACAAATAAACAGTGCTTCAAATTAGTATATGGCAAGCATGAAGTTTTGCTATGGACTGAGTGGTTATCAATACCGTTTTGAAACCATTTTTGCATGGCTACAATATTGGCAGCATAACAGTAATTTTAAAATGAGGCAGGGCTAACCCTCTTTCAGTAATTGGAAGATACAACTTATTTATTTTTAGTCTTGGTCTTTTCCCTTCCATAGAAATTTTTGATTAAAGTTTCCAGACCATGGAAGAAATCATCTTTAATAATTATTGGAATGTTTTGAAATAGAACAGAAATTTGAAAACAGTGTCCATCTTTATGATCTTAACTCTACCAATTAAAGTCAGTGAGAGGTTTTCCCACTGTTTTAATGCCTTTTTAGTTTTGAATTAATGGATCAAAATTAATTGAGTGTAATTTTTAAGATCATTATCTATATGTATCCTGAGATATAGTATTTCTATCACTATTTTAAGCTTATATTCAGATGGGGGTTTAAATGGATCTGAATATTGTTTGGGTTCCATGATCTTAGTCATATACCAGTTGCTGTTGTATCCTGAAGCAGCCCCAAAGTGCAAAAATGACTTCTACGATTGAGTTAAATGACTGGTTCCGTTTCTGAGCAAATATTAAGGTATCATCAGCGTATAAGCTGATACGATGCTCAAATTATTTATTCTTGGTCCCTGAATAGTAGCTGATTTCCAAATGGCCAAAGCAAAGGGTTCAATAGAAGGCAAAAATAGGGGATGATAAGGGCAACCTTGATGGGTGCTCAAGATAAATGAAAACATAGAGAGATAACATGATGAATTGTTTTGATTCTGGCCACCAGGTCAGTGTACAGCACCTCAATCCACTGCATAAATTTTGGGCTAGAACCAAACTTAGGTAAAACTGTTTTAATATAGGCCACTCCACCCGGTCAAATGTTTTCCTGCATCCAACAATAATAAAGAAAGATTGAAATCTTCATAATAGTCAAAATATTTAAAGTTCTCCTGATATTTGAGGTCAAACAATGTCCTTTTATAAAACCATTTTGATCTGGGTAGATTAAATATGGATCGTTCTCAACCTGGTGGCCAGAATTTTAACATCAGAGTTTATAAGTGAGATGAGTCTATATGAGCTGGGTTCAGGATTTTCAACTTTTAAGAAACAGGTGTATACAAGCCTCATTAAATGAAGGTAAAAGGGATTTGGTATTAAACATTTAATCAGTTACCATTTTGAGATGGGGGCTAACAGAGTTGAGAATATTTTAAAAGTCAATGATAAAGCCAGCTGGGCCAGAGGCTTTACCTGAGATAACTTTTTAATTGACAGCAGAATTTCTTGCTCAGTGATATCCTATTCTAATTGGCAATATACTTCAGTTGAACTAAAGGAAAGGTCAATCCTGAGATAATCTTATTAATATTCTCTGGAGTGCATGTGTAATCAGATGTATAGAGCGTCTTGTAATAGAAGGAAAATACCATATTTATTTCCAATGGATTGAAACAATTTCAACTGAGGGTTTTGAATAGATGCTATTACATTTTTTGTTGCTGAACTTTAAGCTTTCACACTAACAGTTTGTCAGATTTATCCATAGACTCATAATATTGAATCCTCGTATATAAATACTGTCATTCCAATTCTTCTGCACCTAATTTATTATACTGTTGCTTTACAGCACACAAATGGAGAAATATAGAGGTTCATTAGTCTTAATATATAATTCTTCAGTGTTAGCTATTAAAGATTCCAGCTCTTGAATTTTGTGTTCTGCTTTTGTATACAGCTAATAGTGTATGTGGTAATGCAGCCTCTGAGATATGCCTTAAAAGATTCCCAGCAGCAGCCTATATTAGTTTCTACTGGTTTATTATTAATAAAAAGATTCAATATCTAATTTAATTTGTTTGTGAAAATGTAAGTCCTTAAAAAGTAAAGGATCAAATGTAAAGCAATTTTGTCTAATCCTATCAGAATATTGCAATATAAGTGCAGCAGGGGCATGATCAGAAGTTGCTATCACTCCATAATGGATCCCAACAACTTGATAGACTAAGGACTGAGATAATAAAAAAATCAATCCTGGAATATGTGTTATGAGTGGTGGAGTAGAATAAATATTGCCAGCTATTTGTATTCATGTGTCCCAGATTTCAATTAAGCTTAAATCAGTCATATGTTGTTTAACAACCCTGGCTGCTGATGCCAATCTGTCTGGGTGAACACCAGATTGATCCAGAACATAGTCGAGTACAAAAGATGAGGTCCAACCCCCGATAACATAAGTAGCTGGAAAGTTGCACAATTCAGAGAAGTTATTAAAAATAGCGGGGAGTTTTCATTTTGGGCCATAAATGTTGGCAATGGTATAAGATTGGCCAATGAGTAAAATGTGACAAATGATAAATCATCCTTGAGTCAGATATTTGTTTGATTATCTGAGTGTTACGTGATTTTAAAAAAATAGAAGACCCCCAAGAGTTGCTCTTAAATGGGGCATTGATACCGTACTTCACATTTTAGAATGAAATGCAAATTCACTGTTAGACAAGTGCGTTTCTTGCAGTAACAATTGATCCCTTTTGTCTAACCAGTTAAAAATTCTCCTTGCCTTATTACGATCTTGTATACCCTCAACATTCCAACTAGCAAGGTTAAGTTGGTATACTGTAGCATCTTTATATCTAACAGAAATTATAGTGCCATATATGAAATTCCATTGCTGAACTGCCCATAAGGTATCTAAATTTTGTTACAAATTGGTTTATTTTTTGATCTTGTGTAACTGTCATGTATTGAATATTATTATCAGTTTTGTTGTGTTTTATAATATAAGCATACATTTTACTATACATTACAACATGCACACATCTTAATGCAAAATATCATCATCTTTTTGTGTGATTTACTTGCTGAAAACATTTTTAACTTTAATATCTTTACACCATAACCCCAAATGTGGACTATGTTTACTTCAGAAAAAAAATGTTATTTAAGGTCAATATTTTGATGGGGCCGTGAAATGAATTGTACAAATTATTCTATTGCCCATCTTTATCTTGTCTCATTATATTGGTTTCAAATGCTGCAAGACAGTATAAAATGAAGTCAAGAAAAAAACCCCACTCCAGTTACATAGTACCCCCCATTTCCATAGTCCAGATGGACATAAAACACTCTGAATGAGCAAGCCATCTCAGCTGTAGCCCTGGAAAATTCATGTTATTTCGTGGTATTGAGTAGGACTGTCATACACCTTGTGTAATTCACATAATTACACAGTAACTTTGTCTCCACAATATCTTAGGTGTATAACCATTTCTATTACTCCCTTCACCTTATTAGCAAATCAATAGAGAGTATTTAAATTTTAGTATAGCTTGAGCAGAGTAATTATACACACAGCCATGAAATGTTGTACCATTACATAATGCTAGCTATGGATTAGCCATTATGTCCCAGGCATAGCAGGAGCTGTAGCAGTGGTGCCATCAGAATCCAACCTCTGCAGTGTGTAAAGATATGCTTCGGCTTTTGGGGTCTGAAAAATCATGGATTTGACATGGACAAAGAACAGTAGACAAGCAGGGGTAGCAAAGAAAACCGTATGTTTTTCCTAAGCAGTTCTTTAGCATGATCAAATGCCTTACGGTTCTGCATGGTAGATAGCGATAAATCTGGATATAAAGAAACCTTAAAGTTTTCAACATACAGGCCCTTACTGATTTTGGCAGTGTGAAGAATTGCCTCATGGTCCTGAAAATAATGGAGCTTTATGAATACGGGCTGAGGATACTTCTGAATAGCTTATGTATTAGCATGTACCTTGGGGTCCTCCCCCACAATGCGCTCTGTCGAGAGCCACTTTTCTTCAGGACATTTCTAATTAAGTACGAGGTCAGCAATTTCTTAAAATACTGGAGGGATCCCCTTGCCCTCACTTCCTTTAGGAAGGCCAATAATCTTAAGATTTGCTCTTCTAGAATGATCTTCTAAGTCTGTAATTTTTTGTAACTCCGCTATGACAGTACTATGTTCAGCTTGTTTCTTAACAAGATGATCCATTCTATCCTCTAGTGCTCCAATCCTGGTTTCAGTCTCAGCAGTTCTAAGAGACAAGTCTTCCATTTTTGGTTAATATCATTCGGACTCTTGACAGGTCAGAAGAGCAGTGATGATAGTGGTGAAGCTCATGTGAATCTCATTGAGTATTTCTGACTGAAAGGTTTTAAAGTCTGCAACTGAAAAGACTCACCCACCTGCAAATTACTGTTAGCAGTTGTAGTAACCCCAGCATTAGTTAAAATTGTGAGAGACTTTGATGGCATCTGGATGTAACATTTTGGGCAGCATTTGCCCCCATTGCAGAAAAGAATCAGTGCTGCATGGGGATAAGGCATTGTAGCAATATTTGTAGCCACTTGCAATTCTATGGGATCCACTTCTGTAGTTTGGCATAAAGTGTTACTTGGACAAATCTTAGTTGTAGTCTCATTCATATCACAACCAGATAGCCCAGGGCCCAGTAAAATATCCCCTCCTCCTCATCTGCCATGGTATAATTCAGTTCTTTAGTTTCAAGGGGTAAATCAGCTTGTGTCAGGCAGGCAAGTAGAGAGGGGGTTTCAAATGGGTAATAAAAGCTGGCCTGAAAAAATGGTTGTAGGTAATAAGAATGAGTTCAGTTTTGTTGTTGCAAGTGAGTGCATCTAAAACACATGTCCGTTTCATCAAAACATCCAGTGCTTCTGCAGCATGAAGCCAAATGTCGGGATGAACTTTTCTTTTTGTGGTTTTCCCATTGCTCTTGTGATCCAGAGATGGTAAGCTTTCTCCATGCAGGGAGGATATGCTCCTCAGAATATCAGCCACAGTCTTCTGCATGGAGAAATAAGGTTAATTTCACATATCAAACCAGCAGGAGGGGTAATTTTTATCAAATGAAGTCTGCAAAACAAGCAAAATAGAGCAGTGTTGACTCAGCGGCTTGCAGACTGAATGCTCAGGATGCCATCTTTGAATGGCTCTACCTCATCTCGAATGCCTCATGACATAATGTTTTAGCCATGTTTCCGTCAGTACTAAAATATCAGGTAGAGCATGTGAGACTCATGTTTGTACTTCAGTAATTTTCTTCTGAAGGTTGCATACATTAATAAGCATCATTTGTAAGCCTTTAGTTGAGGCATAGTCTGCAGGGATGATAATGGTGCTACAGGTCCTGGGTTAAGTCGATATTACCAGCGCAAAGAAGGAGCATGAAAATTATATGAAGGATCCAAATTCTAGTTGGAATAGTGTGTAATTTACTTTGTTGCACCTGCTTGCTTCAGAAGGTCTCAGCCCATTTCTTATCATGGGAAAATAATAGTGCTTGGTTGCAGAGAGGTATAATCACCCTGTAAATGGGAGAACGGGGACTAAGGAAATTGTAAGGATGCTGGCAGTCTTGTTCCTCCTTGGGTGGGGATTGGTGAGAATAAAGGATTAGTATTTGAGGGGTAAAGGATTGCATGGAATGGGATATTCATCAGTGATAATAATGGGTTGGGATAGGAATATTAATATTACAAAATCATTTTATAGTGGCTTCTAAAATGTTAGGTTGATCTGCTAGAAAAATAAGGCAGAGCAGGAGAGAGTGGTTTGTGTAACAGCAAGCAGTACCTCCCACTATATAATGTACTGGGAGAAGATTTTCCGTGCCACCTCAGTTGAGAGATCTTCGTGGTCTTGGGTATTGGAGGGAGCTCAATGCTGCCTCTAGAGTTTATTCAAGATAAGGAGCTAATGGAGGACTGAACACTTAGTTTATTCCAGCTAGGTCATGTGACTGGGATTAGATATATAAATAAGTGTCCAGATAGGGCTGGTGGGGCAATTTGGAGGGCAGCGGGGTGGGGACTCCATGGCTCAGCCGAACCACAAGAGGAGCAGTACGGCACACAATACTGGCCTGCAGAGGGCTCAACATGGATTTCCAGCCATTCAGGGCTTTCAGCAGCAAGAGAGCCTGAGGGGAGAGGAAGAGGGATTATACAGTAGGTCTGCAAGCTATTATTTGAATCAAATCAGGGGGTTTGCAAAGGTGAGAGGGAGGGACTAGAGAAACAGGAGGGAGTTAAGAACAGCAGAGGAAAAAGTAATAGGGCAGACTTATCTTAAAACACTGTGAAGCTACTGCATATACTGTACACTGTAAAGACTACTGATTATCTTACAACACTGGAAACTACTGCATTTACACTGTAAAATTACTGATAAATCACTATACTTTAGATGTACAAAATTCAAGAAATTAGTTTTTTACAGCTAATTTCTTCTTCCCAAGTGGCAATCCTTCAAGCCAGATCCCCTGCCCTGTTCCCCACTCATGACTTACCTTTCGCTGTTCTCACAGCTTGCACCCCATGGCAGGGCAGCGGGGATCCCTCAATCCACCTGAACAGATCCAGTGTGGAGGTTACCGCTATTCACAGGGAGCTGGGCCTGCGTGAATCCAGTTGTCACTGTGCCACCGGACTCCCTTTACTTTTTTCTCCGCTTGTGAGAAGAGGCATGCAATGACATCCTAAGGAGAGAATGCACACATCTGCATGCACTCCTCCAAGCTACCTCCTCCCCCCTCTCAGCATCAGTGTGCTGTCCCCAGCCACCTCTAAGGGCCAGTCGACACTGACCACTGGTGACCGCCCTCCCGGAGAGAGAGCAGTCCCTCAGATGCTCAATCCTCCTCCTCCCCTGCTGACCCCGGTGCCATGCTTATTCCCAAACCAAGGTTTCTAGCATAGTGCAAGGTAAGACATTCAGCCCTTCAGCCCTCAGTGCCACTGGGCCATCAAGAAATTAGTTTTAAATGAAAATCAAGAGAGCTGACCACCAAGCATTAAATTATTGGAGGGAGAAAAGAAAAGGCCTGAAGGAGCCCAATTTCTCAGATCTGGTACAGACCAATTAGCAGTTTAAGTTTTAAATAATTACCCACTGCAAGGTCTCAAGGGTTGCTGACTGATCACCCTCCCTTCAAGAGGCTATAGCCCTCCTGCCTGCTTCTGATGGCCCAGCACCCACAGAATTTTGTTTCCCTGCTGTCTGTGGACATCCCATTGTGCCTAACTTCAGTAAAGGTAACCAGACACACAGTTTTGGCTATTAGCTCAACATTTTCTAAAATGAAATTGTTTTAAGTCTTTTTTTATTTTTTTGTGTGAAACTTGAAGGAATCATTCTTCCTCCTGCACTGCTAGCTTCTCACAGAAACACACACACACACACACACACACCCTCCACAGGACTGATAAGGAGTTGCCTATTCACTACTTGACACAGTAAACCCACAGACATTCACATTTGGTTGTGAAGGATCCTCATCATCTACGATGACAGCCATTGTAGGCCAGTGGTTAGACTGAGGGCATCACAGGGTTCCTACATAACCCTGACCACAATATGAACAGCTGAATGCCACGGCTTGCATGGATCAGATTACACAGACAGAGCCTGTAGTTATTCAGTAATTTTACTAGCATTGCTTGTGTTTTCAGTTTTACTATGGGTTCTGTCATTTTCCAGAACATGGCGTTTGTAGTTTCAAAGTTTAACTGTCCCCAAAAACACACTGTGGGATGCAAGGGAGAGTGGTCTATTTTTGGATGAGTGGTGGGAGATTGTGACCTTGAGAGATAGGGAGGTGTCACTAGACACCAGAAACAATGACTCACAGCTTACACTGCAGCCTGTGGAATGAGTTCCAGCTCCAGCTGCAGAAGTCAAGAAATTCCATTGTTCTCATACAGAGAATGTGAGAACAGCTTCTCTCTAAGCTCGACACTCAGGATTTTGGGTGCCCAGAAAAGATATTTGTGGGCATTATGTTATAAAAATCAGAATATAGCTAAATGAGTCCAGTTTAACTAGGTTCTGATGTTTGTGTTTAAAATGCCAGAATTTATATGTATTTTCCACACTTGTTAATTTGTGGAAAAAATCAACAAGATGGTAGTTGGCATGGCACAAAAAATGTTTGGAGCCCTGCCAAGCAACTAGCACAAAATCAGAAATGATCATTAACAACATCAGTTTTTCTTTTCACACAGAAAGTTATCTCAAAACCCCAACTTTGTATGGTCAGGTCAGAAAACAAAACATTTTAAAGCCTTATAACTCTGCAACACATTAATATTTTTCACCAGACCATTCAAAGGCACTACTTCGGACATGACATATGTCCCTTACAAGTTGGGATAAAATTCCATTCCAAGTAAGCTGTCAGAAAAAGCAAATCAAACCCATGTTAAGTATTGGAAAAAGTTAGACATTTTTTCCATATTGCTTTCCATAATTTCCGTTTTTCTCCCCATACACCCTTCTCCCCTTGCAGCATGAATGTGAGTGTGTGGGGCATGTGTACCTCATGTCTCCATGCTTCTGTGTCTCCCAACCTCTGGTGCTGCCTTCAATCTCCATTAGGGGTAGCCAAGGGTGGGAAAACTCTCCCTCCCACCCTGGGCGAGGAGAGCAGTCCATCAGACATTCTATCCTCTCCCTCCCTGCCACCCCAGCAACCAGGGTCACTCCCACCCCAGGTCGCCAGCATGGCATGAGGTGTGGCATCCAGCTCCTCAACCATCATTGCCATCAGGCCAGCTAAAAAGGTTAGACATTTACAAAAAATGACACATGCATATCTCAGAAACTGTACAAGTTGCCATCTCAGAAAATTCATGAGATCAAGACCTTGCCTCCTAGACAACATATGCAAATTTTCAGCTCATTTTATCAAATGTACCAAAGATATTAATGTGCAAAGTTAAGAGTTTAACATAGAACACCCTACTCATCCCTAACTATAGTGGTACTACGTATAGATATAGATAGATATATACATATATAGCTATACCAGGATAGACTACATCTTGTTAGTGGCAGCTACTGTAACTGTGCCTTCTCATAGACCCCAGTCACAGTACAATGTCTGGAAAAGAATAGAGGAAGGGACATTTAGGTTCTGAATGGGCTGCTAGTCCAATGTCTTTGATGGGTCCAAAGCTGTGCCAGTGAGTGGCTGTGTTGGCCAGTGCAATGGGACAGCATCGGCCTCACTTATGGCCAGTCAGTAATTGAGCAAAAGTCATAGTAACTTGTTTTCAGCGTTGAAAGCTACACCCAAGTGATTCATCTTAACAGACAATCACACTGTTTGCAACACTTTCAGAACTCTCTTCTCTCAGTTATGCTGTTTCTGTTACAGTTACAGTTAGTACCCACAATAACAATAGCCCACACTCTGTTTCTATATTATTCATTATATAGGCTGCAAGTTCATTCTGGAACTTTTCAGTCACCTGACAATTTGTGCAGTGTCTCATTTATGGATTTTCCATGGTTTGTCTAGTTCTACTATGGTTTCTTTTTTTTAATTCTGTGCTTATGCACCTTCTGCAAAACCATTGCCCAAACTCCCTTAGGAAACCCAAGGTGCCTGGTTGTGATAGACTCTGTCCCTCCATCATCTACCTACCCCCATGCTGCCATGGCTGTTCACCCCTCCAGATACAGGGAATGTACCCTCTGAATGCATCATCCTTCTCAGTGGCAAGCTCTGGGACCCAGAACCAGTCCATTTTGGTCCACCAGATATGTTGTCCTTTGGGCAGTGGGGCTATTTCTCTTCATTTCTCCCATCCCTCTGATGCAGGCATGCTATTTAGGTCCAAGCATGCATGCCAAGTGTGCAGCTGTGTTGAACCTCCAGCTTACATCCATCCATCCCACAGTGCCCTTGACTGCAATTCCACCTGTGATCACTCAGGTAGCAGTATTAGAGTAATGATGACAACCCACCCAGAGGAGAGTGGGCTCTGGGATGCTCTAGCCTCCTGCACCCAGCCAGCTCCAAATGACCCAGGCTCATTCCCCAACTGGGTCATCAGCATTGTGAATGGTAGCACTACCGCTGTCATGACAGGCCAGTCTCCTTCTATAGTTTCCATGGATAGACCAAGGAAAAAAAATATTTGAAACCATGGGTTTTCAAACAGATTTTCCATGGTTTCCATGGAAGCAATGCTAAGTATGGCAAAGTTTTCCATGAGCACTATAAGTGTTCTCCATGGAAGTGGACACAAACAGAGCAGCATATAACGGCATGTTATTTCATAGAAAAGTATGTCCTCACATGCTACCACAGAAATAAACTACCAGGGCACCTCTAAATCATGAATAACCTGGAAAACATTATACATGTAACCTTGATTTCCATGAAACCCCATGCAAACATGTGAAAAATACTGCATGGTTTCCATCTCAGGTTCCTGGTATGTTCCTTGCTATTCATGAAAACACTAGGTATGGGATCAGGTTTAATAATAATAATAATAATAATAATAATAAGCTTTATTTATGAAGCGCAATTCAAAAACAAAGCACTTTACATATCAAAGATATTAAAACAATAAATTAGTAACAATCCATAAAAATTGACAATACAGAATGCTAATAAGTTAAATAATATACTCACTAAATGCTTGTTGAAATAAATGAGTTTTTAATGCTGCCTTAAAAGCTCTCCATGGGGGTTCGGTGATGTCACAGATCGATATGGCCGCTAAGCCTAAGCTCTGAGACAACAGTGGTTAATTGAAATCCATCTGGCACCTAAAGACTCTAAGAAGCCAAAAAGCATATCGGCAGGTCAGGATGAGTCAAGTTGCTAAGAATAGGGGCCGATTTGCAGCAAAAATGAATGACAGGAGATGTTCCAGGGCAGACCAATGCCCCAGTGCTTCCCTTTCTCAGGCCTCAAAATCAGCCACAGGCTCTGGTGATGAGGAGGATGACACAGCTTCCCGCAACAGTTCATTAGATGGGACAGTCACGGCTCACATACTCAAAATGCTCCAAACAATTTAAACAAATGTTAAGGACATAAAACAAGACCTCAAGAAACTGGAGAGGCACACCTCTGATTTGGAGAATAGTATGGACAACATCCATGAGGATGCACTGAAACTGTGCCAGGTGGTGGTATATCTGGCCAAAAGGGAATGCTGAACTAATGCTCAGAGTGGAGGATGCTGAGTCATGAGACAGCAGAAAAACAATCCGAATTTTGCCTTCCCTGAAGGCAAGATGACCCTGTTGAATTTATTTGCTCCCTGCTAAGACAAGAGCTTGCCATTCGGAGACAGAATCACTCGACTTAGAGCAAGTTCACAGGGCCTTAGACCCCCAACCTAAAGGTGATGCCCCTCCGAGGTCTATCATTGTGAAATTTAACACATACCTGGTGAAAGAGATGATACTATGAAAGCTTGGGTCAAAGGGATTTAAATATTAATGGCAAAAGAGTTTATGTTGACCAAGATTTTCCACCTTCTGCAATGTAAAAATGAAGAAGCTTTTAGCTGTTATTAAACAACTGTGAGACAAGCAGGTGAAAGCTCAATTAAGATATCCGGCAAAAATCTTAATTCACTGGGAAGATGGAAGTTAACTCTATGATTCACTCACACATACAAGTAAGCCGCTCTCCAAGATAGGGATCATAGTCCCAGACTGCCAGCAGGAACTGACCATGCAGGCGTTGCTACAACTCCAGTGGGTGACTGCAGGCAAGAAAGAGCAGAGGGTGATGCGAGAGCTGCAGCTGAACCAGACGAACAACTGTGCCAAACTTTGGTCCACCTCAGTAAGAAACTGAGCAAGCAAGTAGACCCTTGATTTTCCTTCTCTTTATTGAAGCAACTTAATTCAAGGAGACAGGACCAACGAGGCCTGAGGAATAATGAAAATATACCATATTCTTCTTCCCATCTCACTGAACTGAGCTACTAAGAAGGCTAGAGATGTGCTGTGAGGACACCTGCTTCAGGAGGCGTCGAGAAGTTTTGCTTTCTTTCCTCTAAAACAAAGTAGAAGTGGGTTTGATAGAACTGTTGAACTGAGAAACTTACTGATGAAAAGATGGTTTAACAGACAAGAGTCTTAGGGACTTGGTGTTAACATTATTGCAGAACCTCCCTTTTTATTTTACACAATTTGCAAGTCTTGTTAGGTGGTTCCGATTAAGTGAAAGTGATCCCTCCACTGTTAAGTGCACCATGCATTGACACGTGGAAAGCGAAATGCTAACACTGAGATCTTTGCGTGATTCCTGAGGAAGGGGGCAGCAGGGAGAGCTCTTTCAAGCTGTGGAGATCGTGAATGGCATCCCTCCAACAAAGGGAAGTAAGTGTTATCTTTCCCTGTTTCAGAGAATCCATTCACAATATCTAAGGCTGAAGGCACACCATTCCTAGTCTTTTTAGATGGATGCTGGGGTCTGAGGGACAGCAAGGTAAGTTATACATTTTTTGCTTATTCAGATTTATCATGGCCTAATAGATGTTAATCTGGTACATCTCAAGATGGGGTCATGAGTTTCACAGTTGTGAGGAACAACATAGAATGCAAATTTTGAGGGCGGTCAAATGGGACCAGATGGTATTGGCAGGAAGTTGGGGGTCCCGGGAAACACCTTGTTATAGGAAGCCTGCCTTCACATGTAAAACATTGTCGTTGGAAGCCTGGGCAGTAGGGTTGATTTTCCATGCCAGGTACTACCTATAAACTGTCAGGGGATCTGGGTGGGAATCTTAATTCCTTGCTGCACACCTGCAGATCGTACATTATCACCCCCACCACCAGAGGAGGCGGGCGTGACGAGAAGGCAGAATTTCCTGGTTCACGCTCCAGGCCAGAAGAAGCATCCTTCTGTTATTAGTCTCATTGGAACAATAACATCAGAGGAGAGATGCAAAGATGTTTGTTCTCTGTATATAGTTCTAGTTCTTTGTTGATTGTGGGGACTTGGGGAGGTAAGGGATACAGTTAACGGTCACCACTTGGGAACTTGGGATACAGCAGCAAGCAATGGTGAAAATTAAGTTAAATAACTTGAAGAATATGAAGATAATATTGGGCAATTAGGGGCGAATGATGGCTCTCAATCATGGGGCACAGGTGGGGACACTGGCTGCTGTGCAGAGGCAGATCATTTAGTTAATGATTAAATGGGTCTTTAAGAATACAGTCCCAAAATGTGAAGGGACTTAACACTACTACCAAACAATTCACAAGCCTCAGGGACTTAGCTCGATCTCATTGTGATATAGGCCAACTATAGGAGACACATCTCCCTCCCATGAGCACTCTAAGATGCAACACTTGTGAGTCGGTGAGGTGGTGGCTTAGAAAATGCCTTGGTTTTAAAAACTGAACTCATTTGCTGATGCCCAGGGAAGGATAGTAGCGGTCTCCGGGACCATCTCAGATAAAATTGTTCATGTGGTCAATGTCATGACCCCACCCCTGTGTCCAGCAGTTTTTCCGACAGGTATTTGGGTATGAGGCCTCTATGGGAGAAGGTCAGATAATCATGGGAGAGGACTGGAATTGTGTGGAAAATATCCACCAGGATCATTCCAGTAAGAACCAGGCAGCAGGGGATGGGCCGAAGGTCCTAACTCATTTAAGAAAAGAAGTGGGTATGGTAGATACATGGAGGGAGAAATTCTCCTCTAGCAGGGATTGCACATTCTATTCACATTCAAAAGCACTTACTCCCAAATTGATAGATTTTATTTGCAGAAGTCTTGGATGTACACAGTAGCTGACCAAGAGATCTACCCAATCTGCCTCTGAGATCATGCTAAAAATAGCCTGACACTAGATTTGGGTCCTGTGAACAAACAATCAGTGTGGCATTTAAATGCGGGACTTTTGAAGGACTCAGCTTTTGTCACTAAAATAAAAGATGCCCTTACCCATTATTTTGCTGAAAATGCTGGGACAACCTCCAAAACTAAATATCTGTGGGATGTTATGAAGGCGGTGGTAAGGGGAGGCCATAGCATTCGTGATACACAAGAAGAAAGCTCTTAGACAACAACAAGAAGCCTTAGAACAGCTGATAAAGGAATATGAATCACAGCACAATAGGGGAGACTGGGTGAGGCTCTGGAGGACCTCAAGACAGCAAGGAGTCACTGCAACAATTATTAACAGTCCAGACAGAGAATGCTCTTCGGTTAGTGAAACAAAAATATTATGAAGGAGGAAATCGGGTGGGAGGTTATTGGCCTTCAGACTGCATAAGCAGATGGCAGACAGACATGTTCCAGTAATTAAAACTCTGAAACCAGGAACATTGGAAAGCACACTCCAGGGATAACGAGGTGTTTTCAGGGTTTTATGAGGCACTTTACTCCTCAGAAGCACCTACAGATCAGGAACAGAAGGTAAGGGACTTTCTGAGCACCCTGAGGTTCCCTAGTCTGTCATCTCCACAGGAGCAACTGTTGGATCGTCCCTTTATGTAGGAGTAGTTAGTAACGGCTATCAAAATATGAAGCATAATAAGTCCCGGGCCCAGATGGTTTTATCAGTGAATATTACCAAAAATGTCAGTTGGAATTGTCCCTCACCTACTCCGATGTGTAACATGGTGCACGGATCCCAAGAGGCTTCGGACACTTGGGCAAGGGCTCTAATATCTGTAATACCCAAACAAGGAAAATACGAGACATTATTCAATAGTTATAGACCCATTTCACTTTTAAATGTGGATGTTAAGATTTTTGCCAGAATGGTAGCTAATCGCCTTCAAGCAGTGATCACCCAGTTAGTCCATCCTGGTCAGCTGGTTTCATGCCAGGAGAAAACTCCATGATAACATCAAAAGACTGCTTATTATAATGACAGTGGCCCCAAAACACCTAAGGGATACACCAGCAGTTATAGTTACTCTGGACACTGAAAGCATTTGACCACTTGAAATGGCCTTTTTAGCAGCAGTACTGGATAAATTTTAATTTGGCCCCAAATTTAGAGCCTGGGACAGCGCTATACACAAAACCAAAGGCACAGGTAAGAGTGAGCAGGACTCTTTCCAGGCTCTTTAACAATGGAAGGGAACCAGACATGGGTGTCTACTCTCTTCACAACTTTTGCACTTAGTGTGGAGCCCTGGCTGAGGTCTTTCATTCTTCCTTGCGTTAAAAAGGTATAGAGATAGGATCTGTAGATAACTGGATTTCACTCTATGCTGATGACACCCTCCTCATTTGTGAGATCCAGAAGTTTCCTTCCTGAGGCCATGGCCCTACTTTGGGACTATGGAAGTGTCTCGGGTTTAAAATAAATGAGACCAAATCTGAAATAATGGCAATAGGAGGAAACATCCCCAAAGTGAGATCACTATGACTGTTAATCTGCACTTCCAGCAGGAGCTGCACAAGGTGAGATGGTTACCCTTTTTAGAGTTTCTTAGTACACAAGAGGGAATCCCTATTATATAATTATTAGCTAGAGAATCTTTGGGACAATGAGTCTGAGCTATGTCCCTCAACTGTAGATTTCTAGATCCACAGTTATATTCTAACTGATTAACTATATTCAAATCTGTTCTTCACTTTGTCTATCCTCCGTTAAAAGACTTACTGTTGTTTAAATGCAACAATGGACCATTGCTGTTGGGGGAGGAAGGAACTGGGGTGGGAGGAGAGCAGTTGTATTATTGATGTTTTAGTATGAGTATATTTGTAGTAAGTGTCGGTTTGTCCAAGTTGAATATTATTAAATGTACAGTATGTATTTATGTTATGGGCAGTGAAGAGACTGGGAAGGTAGTAATTAAGGAACATAGGAACTATACTGCCACTGAGTATGATTTAAGTAATTTTTGAGACTATATCCTGGATTGATTACTGTCACTAATGTTAAGTTTGATGTACAATGTTATCTGTGCATAAAAGAGAAAATCAATAAAATTGCAATTTCAAAAAAAGCTCTCCATGGTCCTGCACTCTTGAATCTCACAAGGTAGAGAGTTCCACAGGGTAGGGACACCATACATAAAAGCATGGGACCCAGATGTTTTCAGCCGAACCCTGGGAACCTCAAACAACCCTTGTCAGTTGAGCAGAGGGATGGCCACTGCTGTAGGGAATCAGGAGTTCTTGCAGATAGCTCAGACCCAGTCTGTGCATGGCCTTACAGGTCAGAAGTACAACCTTTAAGGTGATCCACCACTGTACAGGCAGCCAGTGCCGTTCGCACAGCAGGGACTGATGTGACTCATAAGAGGAGTCCCAGTCAACAACCATGCTGTAGCATTTTGCACCAGCTGCAATTGACAGATATCAACCCTGGAAACTCCAGGTAAAGGGAGTTACAGTAGTCAAGGCACAAAGTCACAAAGGCATGAATCAATGTCAGCAAATCGCCGGACAGAACTAGGTGCTTAATTCTGGTGATGTTCCTAAGATGGTAAAAGGAAGACTTGATGACTGCTGACACCTGTGAATGCAGTGCCAGCCCATCGTCAGGAATCACCCCAGGTCAAGCACCTGTTCAGAGGAAGACAGCTGAGCACTTCCAAGGCAAAGACCGGAAGGTAGCCCTGCTCCCGACCTCTCTATCCAGTGACCTAGATCCACCACCAACACCTTAGTCTTCTTGGAGTTCATTCAACCAGCTGGATTTCATCCAGCATGGATTTCTGCCAGGCATCTGTTAAAGACCGAGACTGCACTATCCTGGCCGGGCGCAAAAGACAGATAGAGCTGGGTATGAAACCTCAGCCCATATCATCTTACAGTGTCTCAGAGGGGCAGCATGTACACTGTGAACAACACAGGGGACCACACCGAGCCCTGGGGACCCCACATGGCAGAGTGAATGGGTCGGAGGAAAAACCCGACACCACCCTCTGAGATCTGCTGGAGAGGAAAGATTGAAACTGTGTGAGGACTGAACCAGCCAGGCCGAAGATGACCCTCAGGCACTTGAGCAGCACCCCATGGTCCACAGTGTCAAATGCTGAGGAGAGATCAAGAAGCATCAAGATAGACTGGCGCTTCTGGTCTCTTGCCATCAGAAGATCATTGAGCACCAGAACCAGAGCGATGTTGGTACTGTTATCTTCTGGAAACCAGACTGGGGATCATAGATATCATGGATGGTAATATGGTTCTCCAGTTGCAGCACAACTACTTTTCAATCACCTTCCCAACAAAGGGAAGGTTAGAGATAGCCTGTAGTTAGCAAAGCAGTTCAGGTCCAGAGCAGCTTACTTAAGTGGTGTCACCACCACCACCTTCAGGAGCTAGAGAACTCACCGAACTCTAAGGAGCACCAAACAATCTTTGCAATGACCTGGCGATGGACTCAATACATCCAATTAGTAGATGTGTTGGACCTGGATCCAAACTACAGCACGTTGGCGCATAATCTGGGCAATCCACATGATGGCCACAATCTCCAGTCAGTCAAAAGATATCCAGGAAAACTGAGGAGGAGTGACCGGCACTGACCACCATCAACTCACACCTTATCTGCAAAGAATTGAGCAAACTCATCATACTTACCTTGTGAAAACACACTTCAAACCTGCAGACAGACTGGGTTGCACAACCTGTTCACAGTTCAAAACAGCTGAGCTGGTCGATTCTAAGCAGCAGCAGTCTCCCTGGACAGGAACTCTGTATTCTTATGAGTGATTGCCGATTGATAGATCTGATAACGATCCATCAATCTAAGGTGGGCAACGCTTCAGGGCCAATTTCCACAAGCATCACTCTAACTTTTGTCCAGCTCATCTCAACTCCCACCAAAGTCCCATCAAACCAAGGAGACTGAGGGCAGAGAGAGAAGTGGGTGAACACGAACCAGAGAGACAGAATCCAGAGCTTCAGTAACAGCCTTATTATGGCCTGAACTAAACTCTCTGGATCCTCACTTACCCTAAATCCTGATAGATCCAATACCACCAGTAGATCATCCGAGGTCGCATCCCTCAAAGGCGGTATCTGACCATCTCCACAGTGGCAGACCTATGAGGGGAACCTGGAGATTGAACCTCACAGTGTGGTGATAGGACCATACAGCAGTGAGAAAAAGAAGAACATGATTTAGCTCAACTACATCATGTGACTGTAGTAAGGTTTGTCTGACTGCATAGCTGTCTCCCAAGCTTAAAATATCTATTTCAGACATTGTATTGAATAAACACACTATTTTACTGTATGAAGAAATAACTACCTTCATGGTGTGTGGTGAGACACAATACACTTTCCTGGTGGTTTAAAGTACACTCTGTTGTGGGTTATTGCTTAATTATTCTAGCATGTCTGAGGTATGTTAAAATGTCATGGTCACAGTGCAAACTGGAGGATCAGCTGTGTGCAAAGTAAACTACTGTAGAACTGTGAACTCCTAATTCAGCAAACAGCAAGATGAAAGTTGCCTTTTCAAGCATCCAACATCTTAATAAATGATACCCTAGAAACATAAATATACAAGTAATCATGCAGAAAAGATGCTAAATGCAAGCCAGGCACAATCTCGTATCATTAAGATAAAGAACAGCATGAGTAGCATGTAAGCACCACAATGCCAATTATCAGCTCAGATCAACTCAAATTCAAGAAAAGGAGTTCACAGCATGCATTACATTTAGAAACATAGAAGTTGGCGGCAGATAAGGACACATAAGGCCCATCCAGTCTGCCCATTTCTTTTCTACCTTATAAATGTGCCATGGCCTTTGCTCTTCAGTGACCTATCTATTCATAGTCATTTGTATTGCTCCTTATGCCTATCCCATGCCTGTTTGAAGCCCTGCACTGTATTCATAGCCACCATTCTTGTGGTAAGCCATTCCATGCATCTACCACCCTTTCTGTGAAAAAGAATTTCCTCACATTCCCCTTAATCGGCCTCCCTCTAATCTCATGCTGTGTCCTCTTGTCCTGCTATTTTTCTTATATTTAAACATGTTAGACTCTTTCACCTTGTTTATGCCCTTAAGGTGTTTAAATGTCTCGATCATATCACCTCTCTCCCTCCTTTGCTCAAGGGTATACATATTGAGCTCCATTAATCTGTCTCATTATGTCTTCTGATGCAGTCCCTGCACCATTTTGGTTGCCCTTCTCTGGACTGCCTCAATTTGGTTAATGTCCTTGTGAAGGTGTGGCCTCCAATACTGCACGCAGTACTCCAGATGGGGCCTAACCAATGTCTTGTACAGAGGATTATTACCTCCCTCTTACGACTTGTGATACCCTACTAATACACCCTAACACCCCTAGCCTTACCTACTGCTTTAGAGGTCTGCTTGGATGATTTTAGGGTCATCAGTGATGATGATGCCCAAGTCTCTTTCTTCCTTTGTGACTGCTAGCAACTCCCTCCCAGCCTATAAGTGGCTTCAGGTTTCTCTTCCCTATGTGCATGATTTTGCACTTCTTTGCATTAAATCCCAGTTGCCACTCTTCTGACCATTCTGCTAGTTTATCCAGATCTCTTCTCATTCTGCCCACCCCATCTGGATCATCTACTCTGTTGCAGATCTTGGTGTCATCTGCAAACAGACAAGCCTTACCCTCTAGTCCATCTGCAAGGTCACTAATGAAGATGTTGAATAGGACTGGCCCCAGGACTGATCCTGAGGTACCCCACTTGTGACTTGCATCTCTTCTGACTGTATACCATTTACCACCACTCTCTGTTTTCTGCCAGTCAACCAGTTTGCCACCCAGTTGACCAACTTCAGCCCACCCCGAGCCTACCTAGCTTATTTATCAATCTTCTATGGAATGAAAACAAAAGCTTTGGCTGAAGTCAAGGTAGGCGACATCAACTGCCCCCCCTGGTCCACCACTGTGGTTACCCAGTCAAAGAAATCTATGAGATTAGTTTGACAGGACCTTCCTTTGTAAACCCATGCTGTCTTGGATCCTGTGCCCCTATGGATTCCAGGTGTTGCACTATCCTTTCCTTAAGGGTGCCTCCATAATCTTGCCCACTACTGAGGTAAGACTGACCGGTCTGTAGTTCCCCGCCTCCTCCCTGCTACCACTCTTGTGGGTGGGATCACATGAGCCCTTCTCAGTCTTCTGGGACCTCTCCTGTGCTCAGAGACTCACTAAACAATTCTGCTAATGGCTCTGCTAGTTCCTCCTTTAGCTCCTTAAGTACCCTGGGATGTATGCCATCAGGTCCATTGCCTTATCCACCCTGAGCTTAGCAAGCTCTTGTAGGACCCTTTCTTTGTGAAGGGAGTAGTGCTCACCTCCCTCCCCCTGTGTCCATGATGCTGAGCTGTGGGCCCTGCCCTATCTTCTCTTCAGTAAATACTGAGCAAAAGTATCTATTTAGGATAGATGCCTTTACAGGGTCCTCCTCCTCATGCTCCTTTTCTCCATTAAACAGCAATACCCCTCTGGACTTTCTCCTTTCACTAATGTATCTATAGAAAGTCTTGTCACCTTCTTTTACTGTTCGTGCTAGTGTTTCCTCAGTTTGGGACTTTGCCTGCCTTACTGCCTTACCTGCTTCCCTTAGGGCAGTTTGGTATGCCTCCCTATCTTCATCCCTGTGTTTCCTTATATTTTCTGAAGGCCAGCCTTTTGGCTCTGACCTTTTCTGCTACTGTATTTGAGAACCAAAGTGGTTTCCTTCTTCTTTTGCACTTCCTTTTCTGTCTAACACAATGGGATGTTGCTTCAAGTATTGTATCCTTAATGCTTGCCCACTTTGCCTGTACCTCCTCACCTGTGTTTCTTTTTGCCAGGGCTAGCTTAACTCTGTTGGCCATCTTATCAAAGTCAGCTCCTCTGAAGTCCCATATTTTTGCTTTGGAATGGGATGATTTAGATGTAGTAGCCAAATTGAACCATACCATGTGATGGTCAGATTTGCAGTGCCACACTAGTATGGCATAATGTAGTTTACTATAATTCATGGCAAGCATGTTATTTTCCAATGGTTTCTAGAATGTGTTCTTAGTACAGGATAACAACAACATTTAGAGAACATTAAGAATGACTTTGAATGTTCATCGTGAGATCAGTTATGAGCTTAACTGTGTTTCTTACTAATGATCAGAAATAAATTCATTCAGAGTAGCAGAGTTTCAATATGAACTTTCATTTCTTGTTACACCAGACCTCACAACACTTATCTACAGAAGTTAAGTGCTCAAAAACAGGCTATCCAACAGACAATAAAACATAAGAAAATGCAAAATTCAGCGGTTCACACACACTTGTGGTGCTGTAACATCACTGAGGCACTTCAGCTTTGCTCTCATGCACAGTAATGCCACTGCATCCACTAGGTTTATGAGCCAGGTTCTTCACAGTTTGGAGTGATTTATACTATGTATACTAAATTTGTCTAAACTCCATACTAGTGCTGGCTAGTGGTGACTACCTGAATAGAAGAGATATTTCTAATGTTACTATCCTATAGACTTCTGCCCACATGGAAAGTTGCTTTTCACTTTCCATTCTGAGACATTATCAGAAAATCAAATTAGCCTACATTAATGCATGATTAATAGTAATAGGGGCTCTAAATTTTTGCTTGAAAAGAATGTCTTGTTTCCAGCAAACAGTTTACATGTGGAAATAGTAGAACTCAGTTTCTCAAATTTCTCCACATATTTTAATTACACGATCTTCAATTTTTATTAATGAAAACCTTTTTCAGTAAAACAAGATTAGTTCTTGTTAGACTTCATCTATTCACTTTGCTTATTCATGCTGTGAAATTTCTGTTATAACATGATAACTTTTTAAAATGGGAATGATTCTGAAGTAGCAATTATGATTTCACTGCAGGAAAAGCAGCCCAAACAGATGATGTCTATAAGGGAATAAGGCTTATTGTTCTGAAAATGCATTTAGTCTAAAGATTAGATCTCCTGAAATTCGTAAGCATTGGATTGTTGCAAGATTTGAGTCTTGATGCTAACAACTGTCAATATTTTGCATGGAGCAAGAAATCATATTGCAGAACTAGTAGCACCAAAAATTACAGACAGAAAATATTCTTAATTTAGAAAAGCAGCCATGTTTTATTTTATATTTTCATTTATTTTCTTTTTTCATTTGTTCACTAGAAGGTTTTCTACCCAGCAATGTAAGAAGCAATGTGAAGAAAACTTTACCTGGCAGCTGACCTATCTTATTTATTTATTTACACTTCCCTCCTTTGATTATTGTAATATTGTCTACAGTGCCACCCATATGTCTGTCTTACCCAAGTTGGATACTCTTTTAACACTTTCTGCCAGTTTGCTCTTGATGCTCCTCCTTGCACTTATCACTGCGAGCTCTACCGCCCCTTGCACTCCCCTCCTCGAAAACCACCACCTAATACACTGTGCCAAATTTATCTCAAAGTGCTGGCTTGGTGCCCTCCGGCCTACCTGACCTCCACTCTATTGCCCCCTTGGCCTCACCCATGGAATGAGATCCCTAGACTCCTGGCTCCTTTTAATCCCCAGACTGGGACCTCAGTCTGCCAGGCAGCCTTCTCACACCACTTCCCTCAAGTCTGGAACACTCTCCCCACACAAATTTGCCACTCTTCCTCTGTCCGATCATTATCCACTGCCCTTGCCAACCTCTACTTGGTAAACTGCTCCTGCAACTAACACTTCCCTGTTCATCCATGTGTACCCCATCTCAACTTCCATAGGTCCAAGGGGCGCTATGATAGCTGACTCTATGCCTAACTAGAGCACTTGATCCCAACTGTTGAGCTAGCCAGCTCTGCACTTACTCAGTCTGTGTTACATATCACAGAACTAAGCCTATCTGTTTTCCTCATTGTAACTGTTACTATGTCTGTTACTGATCTTATGTTGTCCACACTCAGTAATTCTGTCAAATGTATGTAAAATGTTACTCCATGCATCTGTATTATGTAAATTGTATGTAATTATGTAAGAAGTTTGATAACCTTATGTTCTCCTCCCTGTGTACTCCTCCTCAGGTCGCACTGGGAGAAGAGCAGTTGTTGCTCAGTGGGCTTTTCCTGGTGAAACAATTTCAATAAATAAATAAAATAAATAGATGTATTTATTTATTTACTTGGAAACAACCTTAGAGTTACAACTCTTTTACAAAGGTTACAGAAACAGGGGTTACAAAACAGAGACAAGAGTCTACAGCAGAAAATCACATAGTCATTAATATAAAAAGTGCTATCTTTTCAATACAGGCATTAGCTTTTACTACACTCAAAAGAAGGCCACGTATTTTGATTGGATTTCCAGTATTGCAAAGGATCAGCATTCCAGCTAATCTTAGGCTCTGCCAGTACATTTCAACAATGGTCTGTGCTGATGCTGTGTTACAAGAGGCAGATGAAGAAGATGTTACAATTACATCTAAATGACTCCAGAGACATGAAACTGAACCAAGTGACTGTGGGACAGTGCTATGCTTGGCTGGTGGTGAAGAAGAGGATTTGTCTGTAGTGGCTGAGGAGGAGGAAGGTGAAAATGCCACAACAGTAGAGAAACAAGAGTCATCATCATCATCACTCAATAGCTGCTTTGATTTGTATCATGGGTCCAAGATTGTTGCTTTAATGTAGTTCTCAGAATGAAGCATTTTACATAGTTTGTCATCTTTTTCAACTTTTTGGTCATACATATTGTTAGATCTTGTTGTAGTCTGGGGGCAACCTGCATGTGTCAGCAGCACCACTGGCGACCTGTGTGATCATGGAACTATCTCGCTTGTCTAACTTTTCCTAATCAGATTCAATCTGAATTTTAAATATTTTATTAGGGGTATCACCTGGCTGAGAGTTGTTGTGTTTGTGCTAACCTCCTGGTGATTTCCTCAAATGGATGGAGCAGGAAAATTAGAAACTCAGCATGGCCCATTGTGGTGGAGTAATATAGATGTCTGCATCATCAATTTTATTTTCCAAGGTGTACTGCCAGACAGCTTTCTTTTGTTCCAGCAACCTTTGGAACATATAAAGGTCAAATTCCATTGCGTAGAAATGTCTTGGATCAGTCTGTGCAAAGGTAAACTGTGCTTCTGCTGTATTTTTTCAAACAAGTGACAGGCTTTGCTTGAGTGACTGAAATGAGTGCATATTCTTTTAGCAGTGTTAATGAGAGCCTTACTCTCCTGTCATCATTGAAAAAATGTGAACTATTAAATTTAAGCAATACTCAAAGCAACGGATGTAAACAAAGCCCCTCTTCCAAGGCCTTCCTTATGCTGGATCCATTATCTGTAACTATAAAGCTAACTGATGATCCCTGTGACCATTGTTGTATTGGGTTTTGGAGCTCTTCACTGATGTTGCATGAGATATGTTCAGATGGAAAATAAAACATTCTTAGAACAGCAAACTGTGATACTTCACTGTCCCCAGTTCCAGGTGAATTATTGAAACATGCCCAATGTGTCATGACAGACATGAAGGGTTCAGGCTGACAGCTTGTCCAGATATCTGTTGTGAGATGCACCACCCTCAAAACAGCATTGCACAAGATGTGTCTTAATTTTTTATACGACATCGTAAAGATTTGGAATCCCTTTTGTCGAAGTTTTTAGTGATGGTATACTATATCAATTGACCATGTCTGATCAGGTGGGGAACCTGGGCATTATTCTTGACAGTGATTTGACCCTTAAATATCAGGTGTCGGCCATTGTCAAGACCTTTTACCATCTGGGGAACATCGTCCAGGTGAAGCACCTGGTTCCTCCTGATGATCTTCCAACATTGGTCACCTAACGCCTTGATTACTGCAATGCCCTCTACCTAGGACTTCTGGGGCTGATTTCCACAACCTACAGCTGGTGCAGAGTCGCCAGCCAGGCTACTGACTGACACTTCCAGGGCCAGTCATATTACACGTGTGCTTCATGAACTACACTGGCTGCCAGTACAGTGGTGAATCACCTTCAAGGTTGGATTACTGACCTATAAAGCCCACATGAACAGGGACCCAGTTATCTGCAAGATCTCCTGTGCTCCTACTGCCCCTCCCCATCACTCTGCTCCACTGGTGAGGATTGCTAGAGATTCCCATGGTCCACTAAAGACATCTGTGTCCCGATCATTTTGCTTTTTGCGGCCCCAACCATGAGAATTCTCTACCCCATTAGGTGAGATAGTGCCCAACCGATAAAAGTTTTAAGATCGTATTAAAGACATACCTAATCAGCCTAGCGTAGCCTGTTTTTAGTTTTATGTTTACTTAACCACTGCATTATGGTATATTATTTATTGTCTGATTAAATGGTTTTATTATTTATATTTATGCAATGGTTTTATGTACAAGCACCTTGGCCCTTGATATGATATATCGAGGTTCTGGGTACTCAAGCAGCTGCCTGAATCATATGTGTTCAACCATGTTATATGGTGGCAAATCAGCAGCTTTCATTCCTATTTTTTTGGTAATTGTACAACAGCAACAGTGTGAGTGAGGCATATTTGGCTTTACACTCATTATTTCTGAGATGGTAAGCTGTCTCCTTGAAGGAGGAGGGCTTTTGAACACATGGTCACTTTCAGTAACAGTAGGAGAGTCCTTCAATGGGAGGAAGAGGTGGTGGAGGTGTTTCAGTAGTGCTGCGAGGGGATGCCATTGCTTTCATCTATGGAGTTATCCCTGAGTGTAGTGAGCTATCACTGTCACTTTTTCTTTGAGACTCACAACTGGGTTCTTAGAAATGTTATGACATCTGTCTAGGTGCCTTTTTCAGTGCAGAAGTTCCCAATGCTCCTTTCTTTTTACCCCTGCTGTTTTGCCATTTACAAATAGTGCATGTTGCTACCAACTCATTTGAAACACTAATGGAGTACAGTATGACCAAACAAAAGATTATATTTTTTAGTTTTTTCCCGGAAGGTAAGGCACCTCAGTCATCTTTTCAGGGTCAGCCCCAGGATTTTTCTTAGGCCTGATCCTCTTGTGGTTTATTCCACTGCCCCCTTCCACAAGCAACACATTTCATCCTGTTTCTTCCTCATCTGCAATTTCCATCCCCTCCAGTAAAGCTTGTGCTGCCTAATTATGCTCTTTGGGTTCAACCTCAGAAGAATCAAATTAGGTTGAGAGACTAGTAGTTACATAGTAATAGGTACTAGTTAGGTAATAGTACTGGATGACTGGAGGAAGTGGCAAACTGGCTGTTTGTGTTTGTCTCTGTCAGTTGTTTAGTTTTTGTGGTTTTTCATGTGTTTCTGCTTGGAGGAACTGGGCCATTCTTGGACATAACATCTATGAACATTTCCTGGACTAAGAAACTACAAAACATCACCACCAGGTCTAGGCATTCTCATCATAAATCAACTTTTGGAAGACATCAAAAGGCAAAAGTGAGGTCAGTAAATCTTTTATACAAGTTTCTGGGTTGTGGAGTGCTGCATTGAATCCACATTTCCATCTGACTTTCTTAATTGATGTGTGCTTGTCTTTGAGGTCTATTCACAACTGTTTGGAGAACAAAGGGACGATTCTAACAAAGGGTTTTTACATCCTGCATATGCCCTAGGCTAATCACCTTCAGGAATTTAACACTTTCTGGGTCTTTGATCTACAGTAACAATCAGCTTTCTGGTCCACAGTAGCTCACCACGAGTCACTCAGAACATTCACCCTTGCTACAGTAAACATTTGCAGTCCCCTTTACCTCTCACGCTAACCATTCAAGCTCAATACCAGCAACCTGGCACCATGGCAAATCCTCCCTTCCCTCACTTGTGGCACCCTCCTACAAAGGACTGGGTGCAAATGACAACTCATGCCACTGGAAAGTTGACAAATTGACACCTGCCTAGCCATTACCCTCGCTGGGACCCTAAATGACTACACTGTACTCAAACTAACAAGAAACAGAGGCGTTACATGTTATCAGATGAGCTGTGGCAGATGTCCCTTAAACTCCTGCTCCTCCTCCTTCTGATGTCAGGAAGTGTCCATCCAAACCCTGGCCCTGTTTCTACCAGAGTAACAAATCTAGCAAAAATGGAGGGGATCTCACCATCACCACCTTAAATATCTAGCCTCCTTCCAAAACTGGCATCCCTTCAAGTCTTTGCCAGTCAACACAATCCTGACATACTAGCCATTGTTGAAACCTGGCTGACACCAAGCACTCTGGACCATGCCATCTCACTACAAGGCTATAATATTTTCAGACTGGACAGGACTAATAAGGAGGGGTAGCTATTTACATTGAGGACAACCTCTCTAGCCACCTGTCTGCTTTTCCACCACTAACTCCTCTGTGCAATTTCTCCCTATCAAGCTACTACTTGGTGCCCAAAATAAAGTGCTCTGTGGCCGCTGTCTATATTCCTCCTAAACATCCAGGGTCCAGCCTCCAGACTGTTCTTGAATTTGTAAGATCACAACCACCTGACACAAGCTCCTTCTCCTTGGTGACTTTAATATAAATTGGCTCGCATCAGGCGTTGGGTCCCTCAAGGATGCTGTTCTAGCAGCTAACCTAACACAGATGGTCAGCTCCCACTAGAAAAACTACAGAACTGGAACTTGCAGTCTCATTGACTGGATCCTTGCTAGCCACCCAGCCCGCATAAAAAGCACAGTTGTTCTCCGGACTCTCTCAGTGACCACTTCCTGTGATCTGTACCTGGACAAATAAGTTTCAAAACCATCTCAAGCAGAGTGCTACCCCATGGAAACCTTACTAAGCTCAAGACCTGTCTTTTCAGCAAGACTGGTCCCCAGTATACCATACTCTAGATGTTGACACAGCCCTAGATTATTTTATCACAACTTTCAACACTGCCTGTGACACCTACACACCAGTAAAAAGCGTAAAATCAAAGCGTCTCAAATCCCTGGCTCATGGCCAAACTACTGGCCCAACTCAAAGCTCAGGACCACCTCTGGGCCATAGCCAGAGCCACAGGCTCCTTGACGGATATCCAGAAGTATAAACAGGCACAAAACCAATGTACCAAACAAATCTGACTAATGAAGAGCTCCTATTTCAAAATGCCCTTGCATACTCCTGGGGTGAAGGGAGATCATTCTGGGACAACATCAGAAATATCACAGGTAAGCAGTCCAGATCCTCTCCCACTATAATGACTGTCGATGGAACCACTACCCTAGACCCAATGGTCATGGCAAAGCCTTAAATAAAACTTTCACTGACCTCAGTGGGGTCCTTCCCCGGACTTCTTCTCTGACATGGACTCGCCAAAACCAACATCCTACTGCCTCACCTACCAACCTCTTTTCCACTTCAAAATAGTTAAGGCATATGAAGTCTACAAATATATAAAAGGCTATCTCTAAATCCAGAGGAAGCAGTGATACTATTGATCTTAAAATTCTGTCCCTTACCCTGGAAGGGTGGTGCACCCTCACCAAAATTTTCAAGCTCTCCCTCTGCCTTAGTCAATTTCCCAGCAAATGGAAGTCTGCTATAGTCACACCAGTGTTCAAAAGTGGCAGCAAGTCCCTACCAGGAAACTATCAGCCTATATCTATACTTCCACCCCTCTCCAAGGCCCTCGAGCATTGTGGCTGACCAACTTTCAGATTACCTGCATAAGTATAACATACTCTGCTTGCAGCAACATGGATTTAGGAAAGGACACGTCACGTTGACCGCCCTACTGGAGTTCTCAGGGAAATTCACCTGCATTGGACAAGGATATCAAACTGGAGCTGTTTTCATTGACCTAACAAATAGCTTTTGATACTGTTCACCATGGCTTACTTATCACACAACTACACAGTCTTGGGCTCTCAGAAGGACCAGGTGCCTGGGTTAAAAGTTACCCGACCAGCTCTCAATCATTAAAAATCTCAGAGTTCTCTCAGACTCAAAACCGGTCCTCTTAGGTGTTCCACAGGGGCATCCTAGGCCCCTCCTTTTCAGCCTTTTCCTAAACTCTGTCCCCAAATCCTGCCCGGAACAAATGCCCTTTATGCTGATGATGCGTGATTCTCTCTTCTCATAAGGACCTGAAAGCCTTACTCCAGAGCCTGCAACTTGCTTACTCCAATGTTGAAAAGTGGTTCCTAGATCACAAGCTGGTCCTAAATTACAAAAAAACAAAATCCATGCTTTTCTTCGGTCCACAAAACAGAAAAAGACAAATTCCACTTACTATCAAAACATACCCAGGAAATACCCTTGAACAAGTGTCAACATTTAAATACCTTGGAATCACCTTTGATCAAGGTCTTACCTTTGTGACCGACATTGATAACACAGCAAAAGCGGTGAACCAGTGCATTGGTATCCTGTTCTGAAACCAGCAATTCCTTACCCAAGTTGCGCTGAGAGTTGGTATCAAAGCTCTGTCATCTCAGTCATAGACTATGGCTTAATTATCTATGGCTCTGCCACTACCACTGCACTAAGGCATCACAACCACCCTAAACAAGGCCTGTCGGCTGCTCACTGGAGCCAAAGACGTACTCATACATGATGAGCTCTACACTGAAACAGGATGGTTGCAACTCTCAAATCGTATGAGGTACCTCACATGTGGATGGCAAAAAAATCCATCTTGGGCGCACTCCGCCGTGTATCCAAGACCTACTTTGCTCGAATACCAGCATCCGTCCCACCAGAAGATTGAATTGCCAGCCTGTCCAGGTCCCCAGATTCCGGACCACACAGGGCCAAAGATCTTTTGCCTATCATGCCCCCAGCTGGTACAATGCCCTGAGCTTGCTCATTACATCCTCAGGTCACTAGGAACTTTCAAATCTATGCTTTACTCTCTCCTCTCAGCCTCTAGCTCCTGTGACTGCCTTGACTAATGATTCTTTCCTCATGGCTGTTTTACTGTTTTCATCCTCCTCCTCCTCTGCTCCTTTCTTGACAAAGGCATCTGAGTACTTCTAACTACTCTAAGTCTGCTCCCCTCCCCATATCTCCTCCTACCCTTCCCACCTTGACCGTTCCTTCAATGTTTTATTTTTCCTGTGATGTACTGTATTATACTGGCTTATTGAAACCTTTATAATTTGCTGATCATTCTATGTAACATGTCTTGTTTGTTTGTACATTGATGACGTGGAACCTTTGTAAAGAGCCATTGGCTCAAGGTAATAATTCCTAGAACAATAAACTAAACTAAACTAGTATGCAATTGTTCCACACACATTGGTTGCCTCTGTGGTGGCACCCACCGAATCCTTTAGTTTTTTGAATTACATAACTTTTTTTTACTTGGGACTAATGATGACCTGAGACATTCACCTTTTTGGATTCAAGCATTCACTTGGAAGACAAAACCTTAGATATGAAAAAATCACTTTTGGAGTTTGATTTTGTTTTCCTTTTCAGGCTGATTGCTGTCTTTTGCAGTGCCACTGCCTACCTGAGAAATGGAATGTGCCTCATCAACACTTTGATCCATTTTTCTTATTATTCTAACCTGTAAAAAAGATCCCTCTAACTAACATGATGTCATTCTGATGATTCCACCCACAGGCCAGGGACAAATTTACTGTTGTGATTCATGACTGTACACAGCACACCGACAGCACAGCAGTCCACCACCACTTCCTTCTAAGATTACCTAACTGCTCCTACAGTACAGTTTAGTTACTGTTAAGTTACCAGATTCAGCAACTGTTATGTGTGCCTCCGATTTTGAACTGGAGATGCAGACACATCTGGTGCATAACTACATGCAGCACAGTCCCATGCTGTGGGTTGGTTAATGCTTATACATAATGTAACATGATATACTATAAAACTAATGATAATAAGGAGGAATAATGAGGAATGAGTGATGATGATGATAACACTTGTGTGTACAGTAGTTGTACTTTACTTGTGTTGTAGTGTAAACAGCCTGATATGAGTCAGAAAGTCATATTGTTCCTGGCCACCCACAGCCACAGCACAGGTGCATCAACTTTGATGTTGTTTGTCTGAACAGTATTTTTTAAAATATATGAAATCATGAATAAACGTTAACAAGTGATCATGATATGTGATTGGATGGCACAAATCAAAGATTTGCTTTGCCAGCCTGCCCTTGCCCTTTACACACAGCCACACTGAAGCCAGGAAAAATAATTTTATCTGGTATTTCTGGACTGTTATATTTCTCATGCCCCCCCCCCAGTTCTCTCTCTCCCTCTGGACAGCATAAGTCAAAGATTTATTTTGCCTGGTTGTTGCCCTTGCCTTGTACACACAGCCACACAAACCAGGAAAAAAAATATTTTGAATTTCTGGGACTGTTACATTTCTCATCCTCCCCCACACAGTCTCTCTCTCTCCCTCTGGACAAATTGAATGAATGTTAACAAGTGATTGTGATTTGTGATTGGATGACACAAGTCAAAGATTTATTTTACCAGCTTGCTGCCCTTGCACTGTATACACAGCCAATTGAAAAGCCAGAAAAATAATTATTTGGGATTTTTGGGACAGTTATATTTCTTGTAGGCCCCCTGCAGTCTCTCTCTCCCCCTCTGAATGCCACAAGTCAAAGATTTATTTTGCCAGGCTGCTGCCCTTGCCCTGTACACAAAGCCACACAGAAGACAGGGGAAAAAACATTTAGTTGGGATTTTCTATAATTGTAGGATTTCTATTGGGCCACCAATAGTCTCTCACTCTCTCCTCTGGATCTGGAATGGCACAAGTCAAAGATTTTGCCAGCCTGCCCTTGATCATGTACACAATTACACTGTCTGAGTCAAGAAAGAAAAAAAAAACCTTTCATTTGGGATTTTCTTTAACTGTAACATTTCTCTTGGACCCCTGTAGCCTTTTCCTCTCTACTCTGGATCTTCTGCAATGTCACAAGTCAAGATTTTGCCAGCCTGCCCTTGCTCATGTACACAGTCCCATTGCCACACTGCCTGCCTTTGCCTCCCCCCAGCAGTCACCCAGGCCACCACTATCTCCCCAGTCCCTCTAGATTCCTCCTTTCTCCAGTCCCGACCTGTCACCTCCCCTGATTATCAGTTTCCTCCACTCACCCCAGTACAGCAAGTCTCCTTTCTCTCCTAGTTTCTCTTCCCTCCCATCCAAAAATGTATATTCTTTTTATTTGTGTTTTTTTTATTTTGGTAACTTCTTCTGGCAGCTTTCTGCTGCAGTGAGTGAGTGTGGTGCTCCTCTAACCATCCTTCTATCGTCTGGGTTGCGTTGCACACTCAGCATGGTTATATACCATGAGTGTGTCACATTACCATCTGTTGCCTGATTGGATGCTGCCAGCAGCCTATATGCAGCGAGCATGCAGATAGCATCCCATGGCAACAATACAAAATGGCACAAATGGCACTTCCACAGACCCAGAACCGGACTTCTGCGTCAAAGTCCATATTTATCTGGGACCGTGGATTGTGGTTTCCATCCAGGGGTCTGGATCTCACATGGAACAGTCCGCCCAGCCCTATTGTCTAGTTGGCTTCTTGCCTGTGGCAGTGCAACTCTGTTCTTTGGTGCAACTCTCTTTTAATGTTTATATTGCTTTTGTGTACTATGATGTGTACATATATTAAAATGAATCTGTTGCTCTCTATTTACCTACCTGTCTCCTGACTCCCTACTTAGGGTCCCTTACTTTTCTCTCTCTGTGTTGCTCAGGCTCAGTTCCTTAACTGCTTGTCCCTGCCCCTCCTCCTGTCTGAGTTTCCTCTTTCTCTAACCCCTCAGTAGTGCTCTTAATTTTGCCCTTCCCATATTTTAGGCAGTCATGAGGAACCTATATTGTGTCCCCTATTTTTTATCTATCTGAGCTGATAATACTTAGTTCCCTAACTAGCTGTCTAACCTCTCCTGTTTACTAATAAGTTCTGAGATATCACTCACTATTGTCTTTCTACCATGTTTATTGTTATCCTTCTCTCCTTCTCCTCCTTTTTTCCCTAACTTACCTCACCCCAACTGGCTGTTCTCCACCTCCCAGCACAAATGCATGAATGGTTGTGCTCACGGTGAAGACTGGGTGCTTACAAAACAAAGTTCCAGAAGTAAGCACTCCATGTATCTGTGAATACTTTTACTGATGCTTTTAAAGTGCTGACTGGTTAAATACATTAAACATTACAAAATGCACATAGAGCTCCCTGAGAAGAGGTGTTTAGTACCTCGATTCACTGGAACTTGTCAGGTTGTAGTTTTGGCGCTATGTGCATTTGTAATTTTAATGTATTTGCATTAGCCTGTGCACTAAAAATCATCAGTAAAAATGATTTAAAACATGGAGTGCTTGCCTTTTCTTTGCCTCCCCTTCATCTTGCTTCCTCCTCCATTTTTCCACCCTCCTCCAGCCATACATCTCTCTCCATCCCCTGGCTTCCTGGGTGCTTCCTTGTCTCTTCCTCTTGACTCCGTCTTGATGGTGCCAGATCTCTTCTTTCCTCATTTCCACTTCCCCATACCAGCTTCATAAATGTCTCTTAGGCTCCTTCAAACTTCTTGTCTCTCTGCTGTTTTTAGCGGCAGGTGATATTGAGCCAAACCCTGGCCTGCATACTCTTCTCCCTCATCTCCCAAAGGACTGAGGCATGGCACTTACCAATTGACACCTCCTCCCAAAGATTGACCAGCTGCAACCACTTATGGTTAATATCACACCTGATGTTTTGTTATCTTGAGTCTTGGTTATCCTCAAGATCCCTGATACCACAATATTCAACCCAGGTACACACTCACTCGACAGAATCACACTATGAGGGGTAGTGGAGTCACCATCTACATTTCCTCTAAAATCCAGTATTTGCCTGTACTCTCTGTCACCTCCCACTATGCCTACAAGCTACTCCTCCTCAAACTCTCTCCTTTTCTCTGTCCCTATCTTTGTGACTGGAGTCTATTGCTGCCTAGTATGTTTCCTCCATCAGTCACGGGCTCCTTAACAATGCCTCCCATGCTTAACCTGGTGAGCTACTCATCCTTGGTGACTTTAATATTACCTGGCTTTCCCCTCTCTAACTAAACTGTGCCAAAACATTAGGTCCCTCCAGCTTACCCAAATGATCTCAGATCCAGCCTGGTGCAATCATATATCCCTCAACTACTCCTTACTGGACTGGGTTCTTACCTCTCACTAACTGTATCATTGATGCTGGCACCCTCCCCGATCCCTCAGTGACCACCACATGGTCTGTTATGTGCATAAAATACACATCTCAAAGCCCCTGAATTCCTCAGATCCTTTTCTTCTGGTTGCTGGACTTGTCCTCTCTCCATGCTGACCTGGAAGCTACGACTGGTCTCCCATCTCTTCTGCGGTAATATCAGTAGTGCCTCTATATGTTTAACACCAAATTCCTTTCAATCTGGGTTCTTCATGCTCCCTCAGAAAAAACAGGGTCTGTGTTTTCCTCTGCAGTGGATCTCAGTTGAATTACTGACTTGCTTCCATGCATGACCTTACCTGGAGGACTCATAAGTCCTTTGGCTCCCCTGCTGACCTACTCAAGTACTGGTCCCTTTGCAATGCATGTACCAGAGCCACCAGGATTGTGAAGTCTGAATATTTTGCTTCCACATTCCAGAACAAACTTAATCACAACTCTAAGTTCTGGAAGGCCATCCTTGCCCTCTTCCCCACCCCAACCTAGTCCTCATCCCCTGTCCTTATGGTGGGTGACACTCTAATTATGACCCCTTCTCTGTTTCCTTAACATTCAACTCATTCTTCACCTCCTGTGCTTTCTTCCTTCCTTCCCCATCCCCATCCAACCATCCTTTCAGTCTATTAAACTCTTTTACCTTCTCTCCTATCACTCCTGATGCTTCCCTTAAGGCTGTCTTGGTTCTTAACCCTCTCAAGAGAAGGAGCCTGATGGTCTTGATCCCAAGCTCCTTTATCACTCCAGGCCTGCAAATGCTGTATCTGCTTTCTCAGCCTTGCTTTCTCCCTTGACTCTGTCCCTGACTTTTGAAACAGGCCACTGTCACAACCCTTCTCAAGGAGGTGATCCCTCCTCTGGGAACTACCACCTTATCTCCTTGATCCCCACTTTGGCCAAAATCCAAGAACATCTTGTGTTATCTCAGCTCTCCTCCTTCCTTGTTTCATCCTCTTTCTTCACCCCTTTCCAGTCTGGCTTCTGGAAATTCCATCCACCTCCTCCTCCTCCCTCATCTGGCTTACCAACTCCATTATCACTGGCATGGATCAGGGCATGTACCTCTGCCATTTATGTCAACTTGGCTAAAGCTTTTGACACTGCTGCCCACCACCTTCTCCTACATAAGCTTAAGGCAGTAGGACTCTCTGACTCCTCAATTAGTTGGTTCCATTCCTACCTTAGGGAAGGTCTCAAACTTTCAAATGGGAGATCCCCATCTCCTAATTCATATCAACTATGGTGTCCCTAAGTGTCAGTCCTTGGCCCAATTCTTTTCTTGGTCTTTCTGAATGGCCTCCTCACTCTTTGCTTTTCTGTGCCCATTAATATGTATACAGATGATACGGAACTATTTGCGTCTGGCTCCTCACTCTAACTTTATGGGCAGGCTTCAGATGGATTCCCTAACTTTCAGCAGTTGTCCCTGAATACCAAGAAAATGGTATCCATGACCACTGACACCAGGCAAAACTCCCTAGGCTAACTGCCCTTATCTCCTTCCACACCCTAGATGGTGCTGAAATCAGAGATGTTCCCTAATTTAAGAACCTTGGGGTCTAGCTTGACTGGCACCTTAACTTCTCAGTGCACGTAGATGCCATCCACAAAAACTACACCCCATACTCAGTATGCTGTTACAAAATAAAGGTTGCATTCCATTTCCTGCTTGCTGAGCTATTCTCTTGAAAATGATGCTGCCCAAGTTTGACTATGTTGACATAGTGTACACCACTGCTTCCAAGTCCATCCTAGCCAGGCTGGATCTTCTCTTTCACTCCTTCTGTTGCTTTGCCCTGTACTGTACTGTCTGCTCCACAACCACCATTGGTTCCTGTACTCCTCCCTCTCCCTCCTTCCCTCAAGCCAGACACCTGGCTTGTTGTGCCTCTTTCATCTCTAAATACTTGCTATTCTCCTCCCTCCTACCTTACCTCTTTCCTTTCCTCCCCACACCCTTTGTAACTTTGGCTATCATTCTCTTGCACTCCTCTAAAGAAGTCCTTCACTGGATGGGCTGCTTTTCCTACTGCTTCCCCAAGATATGGAATTCCCTTCCCTAACCATCAACCCTGCCTTTTCTCAACATTCACTCTCCTCTCTTCTGCAGGATTTAATTTCTCTTTCCTGCAATTGCTTCTGATACCTGTCCCTGGTCACTACTCACAACCCATATCCATTTCTCCCTTTCTGCATGACTATCTCCCTTCATGCTCTTTATAGCATCTACCATTGCACCTTCTGTTAACCCTCCACTACTTCAGCATGTTTGAATAGTACTTCTTGTATGGCACTCCTGATCACTGTTCCCTCAAACCCTCTCTGCATAGTTCACTTTTCCTCATCCTTACATAAATTGTCGATGTATGATGCTTAGTTAAGATGCTTAATTCCTATTCTATCTATTATGTAACTTTTTGTTCTTGATTTCTTCATTGCCCCCCACCTGAGGACACATCTAGAAATTAGCTGTTATTTATTTTTATTTATTTTTATTTACTTCAATTTGGGATTAATATCTTTGGGTCAGGACTCATTTTCAAAGGTTCAGGTCATTGTTGAAGAAACATTACAAATATAACAGTGTTTACAAAGAACAGAAAACAGTTACAGACATTCAAATACCAAAGAAATCTTATATATCCAACTAAAGGTTGAAGAGGATAGGGTAAATAAGATTCAGCTGTGTAGTTCACTATTTAGTTGGTCAGTCTAGCCTAAGGAGGGTACAGGGTTAGCCATGGATGACGTCGTGGTGGTGGAAGTGGTTTGTCCAGCCAATTGGCCTCATTTGGGGATGGGGGTTGATGAGATAAAAAGGGAAGGTGAAAGGGAGCGGTTGGGTGGCTGAAATTCTGCCATATTAGTGCAGGCAAGCACAATTATTTTTGTGTCAAGAGGGATCTGAGCCCAGATTTGAAGGCACTAATCTTGTGTGATTCTGTAAGGTTAGCAGGTAACTCATTGTACCATTTTGGTCCTTGTTACAGGATGGAGTTCTGGGCAAGTTTACGTCCTTTTGAAGGAATCACCAACCTGTCTGTAGTCGGTGCTTCTTGTTGATTTTGTGGGAACTGCTGGCATAAGAAGGGGCCAGTGCAGGGAAGAAAAGCCAAGAGCACTTTTTCAGAGTAGGCAGGTTTGGTATTGTACTTTAAGATGGAGTTGGAGCCACCCAGTTTTGGTGTAGTGCATGCAGGTGTGTGTGTCCTGGGCAGCCCCTATGGATAGTCAACAGGCCTTATTTAGTAGTGTGCTGACCATGTTTAGGGCAGTTTTAGTGCCTTCCCCATAGATAGGCAGCCCATATTCTATGGAAGACATCATTGAACTACTGATGGCAAGTT
The DNA here is from genome assembly GCA_016271365.2 of Neoceratodus forsteri. NCBI lineage: Eukaryota > Metazoa > Chordata > Ceratodontiformes > Ceratodontidae > Neoceratodus > Neoceratodus forsteri. The sequence goes on from CM057451.1 coordinate 427,897,686, forward strand.
TCAGAGCATCTGGTGTCATAGAATGCCAATGGCAGTAGCGGACCCCAAGTTTTGTATTTTCTGACTTGACAACTGAGTCTATATGGCTGGAAAAGGTTAGTGTATCATCATAGGTGATGCCCAAGTGTTTGAACTTTGTTACTTGTTTCAGTGTTTCACCATTATGGTTCTGGATGAGCAAAGGCTGTTTTTTTTTTACTTTGGGAGGTACAGAATAGTAGACTTTTAATTTGTTTATGGTTTAGTAGTAGTTTGTTTTGTGTGACCCAGGATTCAAGCTTGAGGAAGCTGTCTTGGGGTTCAGGTTGTGCTGTAGTTGTGATCTTTCCCAACGACTGATATCACTGCATCATCAGCATAGAGAATAGTGCATGCTGTACATGGAGATGGTGTAGAGTTGATGAAGAGGCTGAAAAGCAATGGGCCAAGAAGAGAGCCCTGTGGTACCTAAGGGACACTTCCCTAGCAGGTGATAGGGTGTCTCAATTTAGACTCATTGTGACCTGTTTGTGAGGTAGCTTCTGAACCACAGTACCTTGTCCGAGGGATAGACCTGTTGAATGGAGGCAGTTTAGGAGTAATTTGTGGTTAAAAAGTCAAAAGCCTTTGTAAGGTCAATGAAGACTGAGCCAACTTGCCTCCTCATTATCTAAGGCATCATAAAGCTGGGAAGAGTAATCAACAAGGGCAGTAAATGTGGGTGCTTTTTGGAACCCATGCTGCTGTGGGCAAAGTAGGTTATATCTATCAGGATACTCTGTAAGCTGCTCCAAAACCATTCTTTCAAGTGCTTTAGGAGGGTGGTAGAATGGATATTGGTCTGTAGCTGGACATTAGAGTTTTGTCCCGGCTTTAAAGACAGGGGTGACATTGGCTGACTTCCATAGTTTGGAAACACCCTCGTTCTTAGAGATGCATTAAACACCATCTAGGGGGACTGGCCAATTCATTTAGGAGAAGACCCACGAGTTTCATATCCACTACTGTAGATCAGCCCCATCCTGGTCTCACCAAGAACTCTCTTAATAATGTGCTTGGTGGTTTCAGACTAGTGACCTGCTTAAGGTAGAATGGTGGTATTGCATCCTTTGGGGGTTAAGGGGGTAATGAGGTGCTGTTGCCCAAGATGATCTTTAAAGTAGTCAGCAGAAAGTACTCCAGATAGGTCTGTGAAAGCATGGTTGAGCTTATTTGCGATGTCAATGGGTTCCTGTAGGGACCATCTCTTGTTACTAGTAGATCAGGTGGTGCCTTAGGGATCTTTCTTGTTAGGGATTTGATGGGTTCCAGAATTCCTACAAAGCCCCAGCTCTTGCTTAAAAGGTCCTTATAGTAGGAGGCTTTTCCCTGCCAAATGAGCTTGGTGCAGGCATTTCTAGCTGCCCTGTAGACAATGAGTGACACAGAAGTTCCAGATGATTTTGCAATGTGCCAGAGATTGTCTCTATTCTTCATTAAACTGATCAGGGGTTAGTGAGCTATGTTTTGGAGGTACCCTGACTTTCTTTGTTTGTATGGAGCAAAAATATCACAAGCACAGTTGAAGTTCATTATGAAATAATTCAAGGCATCGTTACCATCAATATCTCCTACCAAAGGAGACCAGTCCAGTTGTGATAGGTACTGCTTGAAATGATCAAGTAACCCTGGCCTCAGGCAGCGATTTTTGGACACTTTAGGTGGGCCTTTGGTGAATTGTTTGTCCAGATGCACTGACTGGGAGGCGATCATTGAGGCTGTCAGGCAGGACGGTGACATCTGATATATGCTCTGGATGTGTGGAAAGGAGCCAGTCTATATGTCTTTCCTGGTGAAACCTTTGAACTAACTAACTAAACAAACACATAAATCAATAAATCAATACATCACTAAATAAATGAATAAATAAACTGTACAATGCCAGTGGGGAGTGGTGCTCAATTCACATCTGAACTCTGACATGAAAATTGAGAGCCTCCTTTCATGGAACCAAGTAAAATAAAGAATCCATATATTTGGGCGATGCATAATTTTCCATTTGAAGGCCCTCCACTAATCAACTGTGGACTTTTCACAACTGAGAGATGGGGCCATACTGGTGCTGCTGCTGTCACCCTGAGTGATGAGTCCATGGTGCCATTGCCATCACACCTGAGTGATGTTTCTCATAGTGCTGCCATCACCCCAAGGGATGAGAGCCATAATGCTGCTGTCATTTCTGAGGGTTGGTGGCTGTAGTGCTACTGTTGCTGCAGTAATCCCTGAATGAAGCTGCTGCTGCCATCTCACCTTAGGGTTGGGGTGATAGTGCTGCTGCTGCCATCACTCCTAAGGGATGAAGCCATAGTGCTGCTACCACCATCACCCCTGAGGAATGATGCCATAGATCTGCTGCTGTCAACAGTGAGGAACAGTCAGCTGTAGTGCTGCTGCCATCACACCTGAGGGAGAGGGCTCATAGTGCTGCTGCCAACACCACTGAAGGGTGAGAACCATAGTGCTGCCACGGTACCCCTTAGGGATGGGAGTCATAGTGTTGGTCCTACTGCTGTTGTCACTGCCAACCCTCAGTGATGGGGTCATAGTGCTGCTGCTTTAACCTAGGGGTGAGGACCTAATGCTGCTGCCATTACCCCTGAGGTACAGGAACTATAGTGCTGCTGCTGTAATTTCTGAGGCATGGGTACTATTGTGATGCTCCTGCTGCTGCTGTTACTGTCACCCCTAAAGGATGGTGGCTATAGTGCTGCAGCTGCCAGGACAGGGATGGGGCCATAGTGCTGCTGCTGTCACATCTGAGGTGAGGGCTGGTTGGCTCGAGATGCCAAACATACACACACACACACACACACACACACACACAGACACACACTGGGCTTCATGATCTGCACACTCAGATAACTGCAATAGATAGGCATTGATTATAGTGGGAGGCCTGTGTGTGCATATAGTCACAAAACCCAAGTGAGGTACAGGTTAAGCTTGTATAATTTATTCATCATTAATAAATACAAGGACTGATGCACAATAGTAGACAGAAAAATTGTTAAAATGCCTGCTAGCTGGGAAAAAAAATTAACACAGCTCACAAAAAGAACACCAGTAAAAACAGATTTTGGCTTTGTAGATGCTGGTGGCGATGCCATTTCTTCCATTGGGCAAAACAGATTTTGACCTTTTTCAATCATGGTAAACCAGTGTCCCTGAAAAGTGACATCTAGCCCCTTTTAAAATGAATCCAGTATTAGTTTTAGGAAGCATACTAGCTCATTAAATAATCAGATGTTGTTTGCCACAAGTGGGTCCCGTATTCAAGTGGCTAGCATTGCACTAACAAGGTTTGGTCCATGCTTATTTTATTTTATTTATTTATTTGTATTTTGGATGACACCTTTGAGCTGATGGCTCTTTTACACGTCAAGACAATAAGGACAATAAGGTACAAAACATTACATGATCATTACAATGGAACTTACAAAAAAAAGACAAGTAAGGTTACAATAATAGCAGCCAAAGGCATTGACAAGGAATTGTGTTGTGAGTTAATTATACAGTACAAGTCATAGGTGGCTCAGTGAAGCTTTGTTAGGAGTGGGTTAGTGGGAAAAGAGGAAGAAGAGTGGTGGTGAGAAGGTGGTGTGGGAGAGAGAGAGAGAGAGAGAGAGGAGGGAGAAATAGGGAGGACACTGCATTGGGTGTGGTAGATGGAAATAACAAGGTAGGAGGAATGGGGAATGAAAGGAAGAGAGACAGATTCATCCTATACCCAGTAATGGGGACTAGGAGAGGAGGAGGAGCTGAGGCAGTGAGGAGGGATGTTTGGTGTAGTATGCCTGAAGAGGATTATAAGAAGCAATCACAGAAGACACTAGCCACAAGGTGTTGACTTTTACTTTGTACAATCAAAGGTAGTTTTATTTATTTTTATTTAGTTTTGTTGACCAGAAAAGAGGACTAGTCAATTCTGCCTATATTCAGCCTCGTCCAGGGGAGGGAAGATACAGATACAAATTGACATACCAAACCAGATTAAGCTGTTGGTGGTGCTGTATGTTTTAGTGAATGGGTGAAATTTGGCCAGGACACTGGGAAATTCCCCACTCTGCCTGCAGAGTGCTGTCACTTCCTGTGGATGGGATAGAGGACCCAGTTTGCAGCCAGACACAGGAGGAGAAGGAAGTGCTGAGGTGGCAGGGAGCAGGTTGTGCTGCAGGAGGAGGCCTGATTTCAAGGTCTACATTTTCTTCAGCCAGAACGGAGACAGAGGAGAGCAGGATGTTTTGCTTGTGAGAGAACCTGAAGGCGATCCGCTATCTTCCCAAGAGTTAGTAGATGCGAATTTGCATTGGATACCTTGAATCTGGATGATTTGGATCCTAGCCATCTAGATCCTGAGACCGGTATTGTTTGCAAAAAGAACCAATGGAACATTGTGAGTAGTGTTAACTCTTCTACCTCAGAATATTGCTTTGAAAAGAAGTGCCTTTTATTACTGGAAAAGGAAAACATTCTGGTGCAGGCAAAGGCTTTAGATGCTGAACTGCAACAACTGTCTGATTCAGAAGCTGCTATACTTGTGACAGCGGCTGTCAGGAAACCGTTGAGTCTCTTGGCATCTGAGGTGCCGTCAGCTGTTGTGTCAGGTTCAGGCGTGATGTACAAACAAGTGCTGCAATAAAACAAGGAACTAAACAGGCTGGCAGTTGAAAGGACCTTGGGAAACTGTACCAGAATCTCCAGGTCCTAATAATGAAGTTAAGACTCAAAACAGTAAATCTCGGCTGGGTATGGATAAAACAAAGAAACTGCTAAATAAAAAGAATGTTGGTCTATAACCATGTAAAAATCATATTCCTTTAAAGATAGATGTCTTGCAAAGATTGGGGCTCCAGAATAGAAGAATCTGCTACAGGAAAGGACACAGAAATTGGCTTTTCTTCCTGGACTCCTGATTCTACATTAACTAAAGCTGGATGGGCCTAGAATAAATCTGGGCAACAGGTCCTTGACTCAAAGATTCCAATGGATCAATAGCATACTAGTTCATCTTTTGCTTTGGTGGCCACTCAGAGAAAACTACAATGAGCTCCAACTTACCCCAGGGTAAAAATTCTACTATATTATTAGACACTGTGGTGAATGTTTCTGTTTTGAATATGTCAAGTTTAAATCAAGAAAACTCTGAATCAGATATATTATCAGAAGCTATACCTGATATAAAAGAGTCTGATAACATTCATCTAGGCAAACTTAAACAGGGACCCTGCAGGGCCTACTCTAGCTCAATGATTAAACTTTTGGATCTCTTTGCTAATAGCGGAGAGTCAGCCCCAAGATGCAATGTAGTCTGCTTGCTGAATAAAGGGGTTAGAAAACCCTCTTGACAGGATATGTATTGCAAAAGCATTATTGAAAATGTCAATGACATTTTTTCCTCAGGGATTTTGCATTAATATGTTTGGGTAATGGGAATTACAATGTTAGCTTCAAAGGCAGTATCAAGGCTGGATAGATTTTGGGCCCAATATCAGTCTTTGAAAAATAAGCCAGTCTGGATTCCATTTCATGTTGTACCATTAACAAATCCCTTGGTTAAAACAATTACAGTTCTTTTTAAACATGAAGGTGTGAATGTGGAGGATATTATGTTCTGGCTTAGACAACGCTGTGAGATTTTAGGAAACCTTTTCCAAATTTAGACAGTGAACAGATTTGGGATTGTAATTGGAAAACTAAGGTAAAGTTATTTTCAACAAACTCAGGATCTGTACATCTCTGAAGTGTATATATTTTGGGGAAAGATCGAGGTGCCATTTTTATATAGGGCAACCCAAATTGTATTTTAAAAGCAGTTCTAGATCACATTTTAGTTCTGCATGTGATTCATATAGGTGCAATCACTGTCTTGACTTTGGGCATGAAACTTCAGAATGCATTAACTTATTTAAATGCAATCTGTGTGAACAAACAGGCCACGCTTATGCTAGGTGCCCTTGGGCCTCTTATAATAGAGATGACTGTCCTTCGCATGAAGGCCTGATCAATATTGCCCAACACCAAAGGCAAAAAGAATTGCAGATCATTAAAATGGGATTCACTTAATCAAACCCAGCTCAGGAGACAGAGAAAGATGCACCCAGGAACCCACTGAAACGCCCAGAATTTCAGTAACAGAAACACAGAGCTGAGATGGGAGTGATACAAGAAGTAACAACTGAGGTAATGGAAACTGATATGCCTCCCACCGCCACCCACAAGCTCAGATTCACCCTTTATCAAAGTACTTCCCAAAATATAAATAGACAGGGTAAATATGCGCAGGTAAAGGTATCTGATTTAGGAATAATCGGCAGGAAATAAATTTACTGTTTTAGCCTCTGATGGTACTGATGGAAAGTCTGAAGGGAAGGGACAGATACATCTTCAATTATTTCCATCACAGATACAGAAGGTGGAGGAGCAGATCCAACAGCAAAAGGACAAGGCAATGTAGGCCATCAAACATTCTTGAAAATTTAAAGACCAAATAATTTTTCTTTTCTAGGAACTTTCCTTCTTATGCTCTCCCTTTCAATAGCATCTTTAAATATAAACAGCATTAAGAATGATAGGAAACAAATGGAAGTGATTTACCACCTTAATAGCTTAAAATATGATATTATGTGTTTATAGGATATTAGGTTAAAGACACAATATGAGTTGCAACAGACTTCCCAGGCCTGGAGAAATGGGCCCACTTTCTGCTCCATTGGACCTGATATTTGCGATAGGGTGGGTATATTTTTTCTAATCCTTTAATAGAGTATCTAGGCTGACTGAGATTAACCCAGGATGGACCTTAATGCAGGATTTTCTTATCTTTCTGAGAGGTTTCCTTAATTGTGATATATGCATCACAAACATAAGCTCAAAGGGTGTCTTTATTCAATGAGGTACAGCCTTATTTGCACACCTCCGGACTAGTGGTATGGATGGGTTGTTTTAATTGTGGATTGTTCACAAAAGAAAGGGTTTGCAAACTAAAAACTGTTTTGTGACTCACAAATCCTTAGATTGATCACTCAGACAGCCAGTTTAAAGACACATATAGAACACACTTTCCAGAAGGGGTTTACATACTATAAGGTACCCTTGAAACAAGAATTGATTTTATTTTCTCCTTCCAAGCACTTGAGGTCCTTAAAGTAGGCTCTTCTCCTAATGAATTTTCTGACCATGTTATAGGTAGCAGATCATTTTGCATGGGAAAACAGCCCCAGATGCAAATAAAAATAAATGTAGGCTGAATTAGAAACTTTTCGATGATCCAAATTTACTAAAAAGTGGAAGAGGAATGGACTGCACGTCTTTCTGTATTAGATTTTATGATAATATTATCAATTGATGGAAGGATAATAAAAGGGATGGCAAGAATTTTCTTTTCAAACTAGAGCTCAGTATGTAACTCAGAAGGATTATCTTATACATTTAAAACTTAGACATCACTTACAAAACCTTATTTCACAAGCTGCACAAACTTCTCATGACTGTAGTACTCAGATACAGAATATTAAGCAACAGATGAGAAACATACAATATAGAGCAGCCACTTAATCAAGAGATGAAGTTTGGGACACAGATACAAAAAGAATCCATGGACCCTTATAAAGAATGCTAAAAAGAGTAGAAAATAAACTTATTACAAAGCTATTTTCTCCCTCTGGGGATTTAGTTTCATCACCTCATGACCTACCACATAATGTAGAAAATTACATTATGGAACAGTGTGGATCTGACTCAATCACTGAGGACGCCCAAGAATTGTTAAATTCACTAAACCTTCCAAAGTTACACAAGAAGATGCACTGATGTTAAGTGCAAAGATAACATTAACTGAGGTTAAATAAGCCATCTGTAGATTAGCAGCCAATACAACTACAGGTTCAGATGGGTTAAGTACTGGATTTATAAAACCTTATGTGAGGATCTGGCCCTGCTATAGTGCATGTATATAATACCATATTATATATTTCCAGGTATGGGACTACTATGCAGGAAGCAGTAATAATTTACTCTATAAGAAAGGTGATAGGACAGATATCAAAACTGGCATCCTCTAATCTTACTAAACACTGATTTAAACATTTTAAGTAAAATATTATTGGACAGATTAACAAAAGTTGCTCAGTTTTAATCCACCCATCACAGACCTGTGCTGTTCAAGGAGAAAACAACAAGATAACTTGATTCTATTAAGGGACTCATTCTATAAAGAAGAATCTGGAAATATCAAAGGCTTTATGTTAGCTTTAGACCAGGAAAGGCCTTCTACCGGCTGTCACACAGATATCTCATTGCAGTGTTAAAAGCATTTGGGGTACTAGATGACTTTGTAAATTGTGTCACACAGATGTAAGACAGGCAGTACTGATACCCAATATAAATGGGTGGTGGGGGTAAGATCTCAGTTCAGGCGGTGTCAGGCAGGGGTGTCCATTGAGCCCACTACTATATGTTTTGCCATAGATATACTGATAAGGCAGATTGATAAGAACCCTAATTTTTGGCATAAAGTAATTCAAAATTCCCAGAGATTAAGATTTTATCTTATGCAGATAACATGGTACTTATAATGCCACCTACAGTCTCAGAAACAGTTATGACAGACACCTTTAGCACCTTCTCTAGTATATCAAGGTCAAGAATAAACTTAGGGAAAAGTAAAGGTGGCAATAGGAAATACTCCCATCCCCGCATGTACATTTTTGGGATTACTTTGTTTACACAGCTCATAATTGTTCTAGGTATTGATTTTGGGCCAAGGGATATAGTCTCACATAACTGGGATGAAGGATTAGCTAAAGCTACAAGATTGATAAATTCCTGGAAAGGGCAGCAATTATCTAAGAAAAGGCAAGGTGGTAATGATCAAAACCTTATTACTGCCTGTTTTCTATATCTCAATTATATTTATCACCCTTCTAAGCATACAAGTCTCTTTAGAAATTTTTCAAGCATTATGGAGGTCTAGACTGAACCCTACTAAAAGGAACATGTGTATCGTTCAATAGATAAATAGGGAGCGGGGATGGTAAACACTGTTGCTTTTTATACAAGTTTATTTGTTGCATATAATTTTAGTTAGACACTTAGGCCTGTTTTTTTTTTACCTGGAATCACCTAATAGAATCATGGCTATGACCACACCTTCAGTTTTGGGAAAATAGACAAACACATCATCACTAGGCAGTGTATTCCTCAGTATGGTTTGGACACTTTGAAAAGTCTCATAAAATGGGGTATTACTCTATGCAAATACAAGTTATTGAAGGAAAATCACTTTATTCATTGATTTTACAAGCAGAAAATAAAGTAGAGTTAAAATTTCCAGGTTGTCCTGAGACAAGGTTGAAAAAAGTCCTCCAGTATATGACAGATAAAGAATACCACCATATGCATAGGATTGTGTTTGGTTATGTAACTGCAATAGACTAAATGTTAAAAGCTATAGTAAACATAACCATTTAATGGAAAGGAATTGCCCTAGGGATACATGTTCACAAATACTGAAACACTCAGCAGCATCTATTTTAACATGTGCATATACAGAATTCGGCTTTTTGGCAACTAATAGCGGAGAAATGGAAGGAATCAAAGTTTTTAACTATAGATTACCCCTCTTTAGTATATGGGCCAAGCAGATAATTATTTTCTTCAATATAATGTGGACACTATTTATATTGTTTTGTGTTAATCAAATATTTTATTTGGCAAAGCAGGTGTTTATGGGTCTTTATTGCAAAGAAAGTGTCACATATTGAGGTGTTTCAGAATGTAAAATGTGCTTTAAAATAACTATACAATTAGATATGGATAGATTTCCACCTGAGAAAGTGAAACATTTATGGTTGACTTGCACAGAATGGTGCAACTAATTGACATTATTGTTCTTTTGCTTTGTTATGCTTATCATGAAATGTTTTCTTACTTTAACTTGTAAGTGATGTATAGCATTATTTTTTCTTTGATTGATATGTAATGAAATCCAATTTTCAATAAAAATTCCCCTACTTTTTGGCAGGAGGCGCTGTTTCTACTGTCGTAGATGGAGAGTTCAGTGGGGCCCTGGTCATGGCGGAGGAAGGAGCTCAGCAACATGGGGCACCAGCAGTATGAAAGCACTACAAAAGCTTTTTCTGCAGATAGTCCTAGGGAGAAATCTCGGATTTGGATGCAGATGAACAGAGGTTTCAACAAGAACTAAAGTAAAAAAAAATGGCACTTACTTACCATGATGAATGAAGCAGAAAATGAGTATGCCTTGCATAAATCCAGGCTTGATGAGAGAAAAAAGAAAGTGGCCATCGTTAGCCCACCTGGAGTACCAGAAAAACATTTTTTAATCCAGGAGAAGAAAAAGGTCAGAAACAATCAGCCACTAACTCAGATAACATAGTGCTTTCCTCTCAAGAATTTGGGTCCCCGACTGGTCACCCAAAAAGCTCTGCAAGATGCCAGCTGGATATTCCAGGCTGGCAAATGGATTCAGACCCAGCAATGGATTTATCAGGAGCACAGCATGCACACACACCCCAATACCGCAAGTAGATGAACACAGTAGAGATGACACCACAAACGAACAAAATCCTGATGTTCAGTTAAATCCACAGAGATACCTTCGGCTTAAATTTCAATGGACATTGAGACGGAACCAGCCCATAAGTATAACCAGAATGAGACACCACCAAAATGAAATGACCACACCCTGTTCTGCCAGTGCATCAGATGCTGAAACAGACAATGTGAAAAGTCCCTGAATCTCAGCTAACTAGACACCACACAGAAGTCTGCACATATTGTACACTTTTAGACACAACAAAACAAAACTGTAATGGAAAAACAGAACAGAATAATGAGAACTTAATGCTCATTCAAAAACTAATTTGGGGATCAGAGGAGAGGGAGCCCCACAAAACCAGTTCAGCTATGCTAGCCTTTTAAACAACCTGCTGAGGCTGCAAAACGATTTGTAGTACAAATCAGATACAGAAAGAGGTTAGATACAATCCCAAACAGAACTTATGTAGGAAATACCTGATTACTGACTCCCTTACACTTACTCCTGCCAAAGTCTATCGTTCATGCATGCACCAGGAACTATCATTTGAAGGTAGCTTTCGAACTGCAGCTATTCTAGATAAATTTTGGAATGCATATTACTCAATCAAAGACACTCAGCTGTGGAAACCTTTTGTTGCCATCCCTATTACAAAGCCCACATTTAAAACTATCACAGTACTTTTTAGAAATTAGGGGTCAATGTAAATGACATTATTTACTGGTTGGAAAAGCACTATATTGTGCATGGAACCCCAGTTGCCATTATTGAAGACAATGGATTTTGGATGGGGGTTGGAAATTTCAGGTTCAGCTGAAACAGGATGACAATAGTATATAGAATTTGTAGAACTGTTTTTATCTAGGAGAGACAGGGAATCCTGTTCTACCCTGGACAACCCAGGGCTTGTTATCACTGTGGATTACTTTCTCATTTGATTTCAGACTGGGACCAGATAAAATGCTTTCAGTGTAGGGAGTTGGGACATTCTGGAAATGGCTGCATGGTCCTACCTAAGTGAAACTTGTGTGACCAGGAAGATCACACCTTAAAAACTTGCTTCTGGGCCACACATAATACTACTGATTATGTAGAGCAGGATTTTTATATCAGCCAGACTCTTAAACCACAATGAGTCACAAGAGCCCAGGCTGCTCATTTCTTTGTAGCAGCTACTGTAGCAAATAGCATCCTTTCAACGGCTGTTCAGCTAGAAGGACTGTAAATACAACCCACAAATGTACCACAAAGTTCTGCACCTACTCATGAGCAAATACCTCCCCCAGAGAGATTCATGGGAATACAGAAATGCCCCTCCTTCAGTGACTATACCTGATTCAGACTCATTTCAGCCAATATCAAAGGGAAAAAGTTTGTCAACCAATCCACCTAAAACAACGAATGTAGATCCCTTAAAGACACAAAATAAATTTGAGGTACTACAAGACTGTGGTCAAATTATGGAAGATGAAGAATCTGATGTGTCTGCTCAGTCCTCCCATAGAGTCTTCAGACATAGTGAAGCTGAGTGTTTCTGGCATAAAAACATCAAAGAAGTAAACTTGCTACTAGATCTCAGAGCAAACTAGTGACTTATCATCTTCCTCTCTGTTCCAGAGATTAGGCTTGCAAGCCTTAATGTTAATAGTATAAAGTCTGATTTTAAATGTTCTGTAACTTTTCAATGATATCACAAATGCCGTATGATATTTTCTTGTTGCAGGACACCAGACTTCATTCAGTTAGAGAAATAAAAACTGCCTCAAATAAGTGGTTCTTAGTGACCTCTTATTGGTTCATAGATATGAAACAATGCAGTGGAGTGGGAATATGCTTTTCTGGGGCAAAAGCTACAGTACAAATACAAAATGATTGATATTGCACCATGAATGGCTTTTTGATATTCTGTATGAAGGTTTGGCATGTAGACTGATTAACATATATGCCCCACAGACCAAAGCCTTATGAATTGATTTATTAAAACAAATCAGACAATTTCTATACATCAGTAGACACATTTTATTTAGTGTGGACTTTAATATAAGCCTTCTAGCTACAGATAAATGCACTGCCCCTAGGAAAACTTATTGTGACTCAAACTTTTTAAACAAAGTGTTAACACAGGCAAATTTAAAATATACACAAGCTTCTACATACAGCCCCTAAACACACCTTTTTCAAAGGAATGCTGTCCACAAGAATTGATTTATGTTTCATTACAAGCAGGTTACCCATTACTAATTCACATACAGTTCCAGTAGAAACTTCAGACCATGCTCTGATTGGTATTCAGGTATCAAGTAACACAGGTGTAACCCACATCCAGGTATGCCGTTTCTATCTTGACAGCTTACCTGGTGGGCTGGGTCAGGGGAGAATATGTCACTCAGCACATTGGTTAGGTTTGGCTACTCTGCACAGGGGCACCCAAGTAGCTCCAGACAAAGGAAGCAATAACTGTAATGTCCAATACCAGAAGTGGGATTCTAAAGTGTGGCTTTATTCACATCCAACAGAATAAACAAAGCATAGATGGACCCCACAGGGCTACACTCCTGGTAATGCAGATTTAAGGAGACCAAAACACATCCTCATCACTTTAGCCCTCAGGTTCTGAAACACACTGGGCACACAGCCTGAACTTATAAGCTGCTCTGGGTTTTCCTAGCTCGGCTTCCTTACCAGCCACTTGGACACTTTCCATGTAGCATGGAAACATTTACTGGTGGCTCCTAAACCACCTCTGAGCATTTCTGCTCCATAAGAAATCTTCCTCATCAATCCCACATCTGGGTACTTTCCTCAGGCACTGGCCAAGTACCTGAGAGAAAGCAGTAGGTGTCCCAAAGTAAACCCGTAAGATGAATTTGGTTACTACTGATGGGGTCTCCACCTCTCGCTCCCATAATTCATACCAGCCATTTCTCTGGACTGTAACACCTCATCCTTTAAAACACTTTTCTGTGTAGATTCTTTTTAAATGTATTCACATTCAGTCTACTGTCTTTACATCCCATTTGTGCTGAACTTGAACATACTTGAATAAGTGGCTGTGTCCATTACTCTAGACCCACCAGAGTTAAGCAGTCCAAGCCCACATCTTCCAAACTGTACTTGGCTGTCTTTTCTGACCCCACAGTAACAGTCACTTTAGGTTCATTTTGTTTCAGGTGAAAACACATGGCCCTTTAGCAGAAGCAAACTCACCCATTGGTTGCAGGTGCCCCACAGGCATTTCTCCTCAAATAACTCTCATCCAGAGCTTCTGGTGCCTCAGCATGAACTTAAATCAGGCAGCTTATTTTCCCTAGCTGGACTAGGGGGTTTGCCCAAGCAGGCTTATTCTTCCCCCATCCATGCAGGGATGGGGCCTAACTCACTGAGAAGTGGTCTCCACCACTTCAATGTGCTCTTCCTGTGTTCCTCTTCAGGTGAGAACACACCTATACCACAAAAATGTCTCTTTGACAGAGCTTAGGGCTCTGAGGGCCTGCTTACAGCAGAGCACCTCTTCTCTTGACTGCACAGACTCTACTCAACTCACAGACACTTCAAATTCCCCAGCATTCTACTCTAACCTCCAACTGCAACATTCCAGTGTGACTTATGCAGCTGTGAGAGTTCTAAATTATGTCATCCCTCAGTCTCAGCTGAGACTGAGATCAGAGTGAGACAGTGTGAAATCCATTTAACTGGAGTTTCACAAGCTGCCTTCCTGCCTATCACTAGGTCTTACTGGGATTCTAGTAACCCGGGTAACAGGGGCTACACTCACCCTGGGCCAGGAAAATGACTGTCTGCAGTCATTAGTCACTCGGCTTAGGCCATCTCACCCAATGTGTTGACTACAGGGAGGTAGCGCTACCTTCTACCCTACCATGTGCCAGCACAGGCAGAAAACACTAAGGGCCTAGAGGCCTTTGGCTGACAGATCAGCCTCTACTCTGCCCATTGACTGTGGGTACCTAGTGGCTCTGGTAGAATTGTCCAGAGCAGAGCCCTAATAGATCAGTACTGCAACCCCTACTGCAGGTCAGGGCCACAGCCTGTCTATCCCCATGCGCTCTAGGGAAAATCTGTCTGCCTCTAACTTAGAATTCCCAAAACAAACAAACAGGGGACACCCCGACCCTGGACAACATGCAACCACACACTAGGAGCCAATACCATACACTATGCATCACTCCCACACTCCCTAGAACCATACCTGTGGAAGGAAAAACTTACACACAGTAACAACAACAACAACAGTACTTTAAACACTACACTCTAAAGTACTACTGAGGAACTCTGCTGAGTTCCTCCTCCTCTTCTTATCTTCTCTTCTATCTTCTTCAGGAACACCTGCAATAAAAGAAAGACAACACACTCCTAATCTGCATGCACAGTCTATCTAAACCCCTAACATCTAAACACTGGAGAATCCCCAAAGATTTTTTTAGACAAGTAGAAAAAACAGTATAAACATTAGAAAATAGTAGAAAACAATGACATTATTTACAATACACAATATTTGGTGGATGGATTGCCTTAAAAGTCCCATCTAGTGACCACAGTGCCTGAAGGCAAGTCCATTAAAGTCTCTCCTGGGCCAGAGCCTGGTGAAGCACAGTTCTAGCAGGCCAAATTCCCGAAGAGGAGAGTCTTTGAAGACATATCTGAGTCTGCTAGTGTAGGGTGTGTACTGCAATGTCATAAGAATAGAAAAGTCTGGACTTACCAGTCCCTTGTAGAACAAAATGGTACCACACCTGGTCCTCAGCCGAAGACTCTCCCAGGCAGCATTCTTCCAATACAGCTGGGTTGTCATCTTCCGGGATACTACAGGAGGGCACATCTGGAAACTGATGGGATGATGTCATCTCTGGAGATGGAACCTTGGAACAGGAGCGAAAGGAAAATAGCTGTTCTGAAGTCATCCGACACCCAGGCAATGAATCAGGATACATCTGGGCTGGTGTCCTCTCTGGATCTGAAGTCATCTGGTGGGTCAGTAGATGGATTCTGGAAAGCCAGTACACTGTAGAACTGATGAATGTGGGGCACCTGGTTCGTGGACGTCCAGACGGTGGAACAACATAGGTATGGCAAGGGCTGGAGTGACAACACTGGCTACCACTGTTCTGCTTTCCATTTGGTAGGCATGGGCACATTCACAGGAAGGTCTTTGCATTGTGCCAATAGCACAATGGGTCAGGTGCTGGAATTATCACCCCATCTGGATGCTCATAATTCACACTGTGAAAGGTTTCATGTCCATCTCCATCTACTATTCGAACAGTGTCCATAAACAGTGTCCTGCCTCTTTTCCACTGGCTGTATTTTCATGAAACATTCTGTTCTTGACATGCTTGTTTGCACCAGGATGCACATTTCCTTGCTTCTTCCCAAATCCAGGTTTCTGCTTTTTCAATCTCCTCCCAGACTCTTCGAGGAAAGGTAGGAAAGGACATCCTGTAGGTTTCATTCGCTTTCCTACGAACCAGTCATTCCTCTTTACTAGCTTTGGTCAACCTGCAACCTCTGGCCTTGCTTGGGGTGGCCATTCATGTAGTTCTTCCAGCTCACATTCTTAACAACACAAAAATGGATCCATGGCTTCTTCTTGCACAGCCAGGGCAGTGGAATCACCACTCTCTTCCATGCGCTCCTCTGAGGCAAGAGCTTGAGGCTGTGTACCAGTTCCTTTTCACAAGACTACATAGGTTCCCCTCTTCTTCTTCCTCACTGATAATCTGTGCCCAGGAGTGAGCAGTCGTCCTTACTCCTGAGACTGTCCACTCTTCGCTGGGTGCAGAGGTTGAAATCTCCCATTCAAAGACCTCCCTCATCTCATCTTCACCTATGAGACTTGGGCTAGGCCCCTCTCCAGAGTCTACTGATGCTCTTCCTGAAATGTCTCTCTGTGACTCAGATCTGAAACATCAGCACATTGTTCTGTCTGTAAATCTGCACCCTCTAGCTTTGTGCTGCACTCTGATGGGCCTTCTTCAACAGGCTCCACCTGGTGTTGTGTGCTGCCAACTGCAGATTCTTGAACTTTGTCCATGTGGGAGCCAAACAAATCTTGGGCACTTTAAACAAACCATATTTCTCCAAGCACCCAGCACAGTGAGGTACCATGAAGATGTCCCTTCCAGCATTTAAGCACATCAAACATACTTGGACTGGATATCCAGTAATCTCCATGAGGAGGCAGTCATCCACATAGTAACATCTCTCAATGTCCCTTAACTTGCTACTTCTACTGCTATCACAGCCCAGAAATGATCTGGGTAGCAGGCTGGTCCTGAAGCCATGACTGCGGAGAAAAACAAAGAATGCTCACTGTTATTTCAGGTCCCACATCACTGAAAATGTTCTTTCTCTTTCAAAATGGCTCCTCTGCTGCTGTGTTTACATTACTACCCTATCCTGTAATGGTGGGGCAGCACTCTACGCATCAACATTCTGTAACTGGGTCAAGCCACTGCATCCGATTTAAACACTCTACTGATAACTTTGCTCAGACTGCACAAACTTGCACTGTTCTTTTCCTAGTACATTTATATGATTTACCATAGACTTTTACTCACTGAAAACATTGTTCTAGCTTACAGTCCCTTAACACCTCAGTATTTCATAGCTAGGATTGCCTGTATTTCTTGCTGCATATCTGATACAACTCACAGTCTCTCATGGCTTTGAAAATTATACTGATGTTGAACCTATAATTATGCTCACAGTCGATTGCTTAGAATTCATGCTTTTGCTGGTAAAACTTAACACAGTCCTTCTTTGCAAAGTGATTACACTGCTACACACAGATTCAGCTGGCTTTTGGTGAAATCACACAGTTTGAGCAATGATTTCTGTTGGTACTCACTGTTATCAGTAGCTGTTTGCTGCGATAGAAAAACAGCCTGCAGCCAGTTTTGGAGGCTTCTGGAAAGAAGAGGGCTCACAATCCTGCTGATTGTCCCTCTGAACACCACACTAACAGTCCAGATGATCGAGATGTGGGCTGAGCCGAATTTAAACAGAAAAGTCAGTTTTCACACTTTTACAGTGCTTTCAGTCACCATAGCGCTCCTCCTGGTAAACCAGTTTGCACACTCCACTCACTCTCCTCTCAAATGCTGTGCAGTCGCTCTAGAGCTGGCTTGGGGTGGGACTGATTACAGTCTCACCAATCACTCACGCAGTGCAAATGATCCTCTTTCCTCTTGTGCTCTTCTCCTCATGGCAATCAGTCAAGCAGGCAAAATTTTAAACTGCAAAACCACACTTTTTTTTCAACTGACTCCACTAGGGGCCCATTTCAACCATTTTTCATGGCCATTAATCACAACAAGTCTCTCAGTTCACACAGAAAATATTTCCAACATCTAGGACACAATTTTCCTTTTGCTTCCCACAGTTTTCCACACTTTCCTTTGTCACAAACACTTTTAAAAGCTGAGCTGTAATTTGAAGCAGAACAAGGGCATACACTCTCAGACTTTACTGCTCCTTGGTAAACAGTTGGCATTTCAATAGCAGCACATGGATAACAGCACACAGTGGCACATTAGTTAACATAGCTCGCTTTTGGGCTACCCACTGCCAGATAACCAAAATGCTAGCCATTGCCGAGCGACCTTTCTTACATTCCTCCCTAAATTCCAAACCCAAATTCCAGTGGTGCCTCCATTTTTGTAACTCCATCCAGGTATGCCATTTCTATCTTGACAGCTCAACCTGGTGGGCTGGGCTCGGGGAGGAATATGTCACTTGGCACAATGGCTAGGTTTGGCTACTCTGCACAGGGGCACCCAAGTAACTCCGGACAAAACAATAACTGTAATGTCCAATACCAGAAGTGGGATTCTAAAGTGTGGCTTTTATTCACATCCAACAGAATAAACAAAGCATAGATGGACCCCCACAGGGCTACACTCCTGGTAATGCAGAATAAAGGAGACAGAACACATCCTCATCACTTTAGCCCTCAGGCTCTGAAACACACTGGGCACACAGCCTGTACTTGTACACTGTTCTGTGTTTTCCCTGGCTCAGCTCCCTTGCCAGCCACTTGGACACTTTCCATATAGCATGAAAACATTTACTGGTGGCTCCCTAAACCACCTATGAGCACTTCTGCTCCATAAGGGAATCTTCCTCATCAATCCCACATCTGGATACTTTCCTCAGGCACTGGCCAAGTACCTGAGAGAAAGCAACAGGTGTCCCAAAGTAAACCCATAGAGATGAATTTGGTTACTACTGATGGGGGTCTCCACCTATCACTCCGATAATTCATACCAAGCCATTTCTCTGGACTGTAACACCTCATCCTTTAAAATACTTTGCTGTGTAGATTTTTTAAATGTATTCACATTCAATCTACTGTCTTTACATCCCATTTGTGCTGAACTTGAACATACTTGAATAAGTGGCTGTGTCCATTACTCTAGACCCCCCACAGAGTTAAGCAGTCCAAGCCCCACATCTTCAAACTGTACTTTGCAGTCTTTTCTGACCCAGTAACAGTCACTTTAGGTTCATTTCATTTCTGGTGAAAACACATCACCCTTTAGCAGAAGACTTCGCCCCTTAGTTTGAGGTGCCCCACAGGCATTTTCTCCTCAAAGAACTCTTGTCTAGAGCTTCTGGTGCCTCAGCATGAACTTAAATCAGGCAGCTTCTTTTCCCTAGCAGACCAGGGGAGTTTGCCTGTGGAAGCAGTCTGATTCCTTCCACCCATTCCCAGGGATGGGGCCCTGAACCACTGAAAGCAGTCTCCACCACTTCAATGTGCTCTTGTGTTCCTCTTCGGGTGAGACACACACCTATACACAAAATAGCTCTTTGACAGAGCTTAGGGCTCTGAGGGCCTGCTTACAGCAGGCACCTCTTCTCTTGGCTGCACAGACTCTCTCAACTCAACTCACAGACTGACTTCAAATTCCCCAACGTTCTACTCAGACCTCCAACTGCAACATTTCAGTGTGGCTTATGCAGCTGCTAGAGTTCTTAAATGATGTCATCCCTCAGTCTCAGCTGAGACTGAGAACAGAGTGAGACAGTGAGAAACCATTTAACTGGAGTTTCACAAGCTGCCTTCCCTACCACTAGGTCTTACTGGGATTCTAGTAACCCCAGCATAACAGGGGGTTACATAGGAAAATTTAAAAGATGCATAAGCTTCTACACATACAGCCTCTAAACATACTTTTTCAAAGGAATGCTGTCCACAAGAACTGATTACATTACAAACACATTACCCATTAGTAATTCTCGTACAGTTCAGTAGAGACTTCAGACCACGCTCAGATTGGTGTTCAGATGTCTACCTCACCCCTAGAAACCTAGGATAGGAATTTGGTGTTTAAACTCAAGTATGCTAGAAGACCCAATAGTCATAGTAGAATTAACATCAATTAAAGCTAATAGCCAATCTGTGTTGTTTTTATATGACTTCTAATTAAGTTGTAGGAAAATAGCAAACAATGTTTTATTGACTATTTGAAGAATACTTACTTTTAAGAGGCCAATTATTGATCTTCTATCTAAACAAAAGAATAGGCACAAGATGTTTCTGCTGAGACTCAGGAAATAAAAAGGAGTTGGTATCTTATCAATATGACAGACCAAAATCTTTGGAATTAGAACAGAGGTATGGAACACAGGAAAGAAAAACAGAACAAATCTTTATGAAGATTGCATAGAAAAGATACATACATGCGTTGTTACATCTTTAAAAATTCAGGACAACCCTAATACTCAGATATTTGATAATAAAGGGATAATAGAAGCTATTGAAAACATGTAAGACACCATTTTAGCACTTCAGTGCATACAAACCCTCATATGTCCAATTATTACAGGTAGTTGAAATACCAAAAATAACAGAAACAAATACAAAGCATTAATAGCCCCTATTACTCAAGACAACTTACAGTTTGTTATATCAATTTAAATAATGAAACCATAAAACCATATGGAAACTAATGCATAAGATCTAACAGTTATTTTAATTCATTTTGGAAGAAGAAAAAATAAACCAAATCGTGGAGGGTTTATTAACTTTGTTATAAAAAAGAAGATATATCTAACTTAGACAATTTGAGACCAATAACCCTTTTGAATACTGACTTAAAAATATTGACCAAAATACTGACTAATTGTTTGGCTAAAGTTCTGAATTCTATCATACACCACAATTTAGTTCCATTCCAGGAAGATGTATTATGGATGCTCTAATTTTCTGAGAAAACCTTAATAAAGGTGCAAAACAAAAATTACACAGATTTGTATTAAACCTAGATCAATCCAAGGCATATGACAAAGTGTCACATGAGTTTTGATGGCAATGTTTGGACGCTTATGGATTTCCAACCAAATTTACAAGCTGGATACAAATCTGTTACTTGGCTGCTAATATTAGACTTTATTAAAATAAATGGTTGGGTAATAAATGTGCTGCTAAGATGGGGGTTAGACAAGGATGCCCGTCAGCCCTCTATTATACATCATAACCTTAGACCCAGTAATAAGATTATTGCAAATATCTCCTGATATTACTAGTTTAGCTTATCCAAATAATTTGCACTTGAAAACTATAGCTTATGCAGGTACTAATTAGAAAATTGCACATAAAGCTCATATACTACTCACTGCAATGACCAAAAGTTTAGGAACACAAATTAACATGGCTAAAAGCTAGGGTTGTGCATGGCCCGAATAGTATTTTCTGAATACCATGAATAGTAGGCTTCCCAAATATTCAGATGCATTTCCAAATAGTTCACTATTCGGCACTATTCAGGAACTACTATTTGGTGAGATTTCCAAGTCTCACAGAGCTTTGTTGGCCAATCAAAAGCTGTTTCTGGAGCTCAAAGGCAAAGCACACTATGTGACTTCACTCTAAACTGATAAAAGACAGGAGACAGTGGTTTCTGAGAGCTGCTCTGCAGTATTTCTAAGAACTTTAACTCTCTAAAAACAAATAGATTTTTGCTTCACAGGCTTTTTGGGTCAGTATAGTTTGTTTGATCAGTGTCAGAAAAGCTGTTTGGTTTTCTGACAAGTATTTTATCCTTATAGCTGTACTCAATTACAGGGACTAGGAGGGCTGTCTGCTAACACCCTTGTCTGCTGCTCTCTGACATAGCTTCAGTGTTATGTTTTTGGGTAAAGCACATTTTATTTGCGTGTTTTGTTTTTGGCTGTTGTCTGATTCCAGGCTTGTTTCCCTGCATGACTGATGAGGGTGTTTGCTAACTCCCCTGCTGCAGGTCACTGCTCATGATTTGCTGTATCGTGTATGATTTTTGATTTTGTGAGGCTTTGCCCTGCATGTACATGCTTAATATATTCTTTCATGAGGCTGGACCCCATGTGTGCACACAGATTTTGAAATAAACTTCTTCAGTTCTAAGCCAGTCAGGCTTGACTCACTGAATTATTGTTAGCTCTCTAGTTCAGGCTTGGATCCCTGTACACCAGGAGTGTGTTGGCTGACTCCCCCCAACTTCCATAGCTCACTGCACACAATTAACCTGTGCATATGAAATATATCCCTCCATTCTGAGTCTGTGCCTTGTGTGTGCACAGCTCTGCGCATCCATTTTTTGTTTGTTTGTTGTTGTTTTATTAATTAAACCACTGCACTTATTAGAGGCAGGCTTGTTTCACTGAGTTGACTGTATGTCATCTGTCAGTTCCTTGCTTGGTTCCATATTTGACTAAAAAGTTTGCCCTTTTCTTCCCCTCCTTAGTAGCAGTGTTTTTATTTGCTGCCGTTTTTTTGTGGACAGTATAACTGGTGGCACATGGAACACTGTGAAGTCCCACAAGCACCAAGTAAAGTATCACACACACAGGCACTATATAGCAATAGTTTGTGTTTTACACAGCAACCACTAGTGACTGATCCATTATGTCTTTAGCAACCTTGCAAACATGCTTGGTCCAGCCCCAGCAAAGCATCTGCACCACTGGCCCCAAGTGGTGAGGGACAGGATGATAGACCCAGAAACGTACAGCACATCTAGGCAATCACTGCTGTGTTGTTCATGGCCAAACCCCAGACAATCTATGCAGAACAAAGGAAGCACTTGGGGGTGCAGCAAAATACAGTTCAGAGCAGTTGAATATAATGTTGCAATGCATTTTATTTATGCTAAGGCTGTAGGATGCCAATAGAGACCTGGTGCTTTGACCAGAACCTGGTCTTTGTCAGGGGCATGTTGGGAACATACAAACACACTATGAATATCCAACCCTTAAAGAGAAAGGAAAGTGAAAGGGAACATTGTTTAACCAGGAGTTGCACACTAAGCGAAACTTGTATCCAGATGCAACCTGGGAGCACAAGAAAGTTAAGTGACTTGTTCAGAATCACACAGTATGCACCCAGGCAGCTGTGGGATTCAAACCAGGTCTCCAGATCTGCAGCTCAGAGCCTTAACCCACTGCAATATACTGACTAAGGAAACACTCACCATAAATAAGTGACATTATAATAAATGAGACTGAGATGCCCTTGTAACAAAACAATCCAAAACTAACATGCACAAGGATGAAACACTGCATCAGGAATATAAAACATTGTTCATACAGTGGCGACAGACAGACAGACCCCATCTCAAGGGAGGAAATGGACAAGAAAATGATAGAAGGCATTCTCAAAATGGCTGAAAAGGGAGATACTGTTGATGGGGACCTGAATATGCAGATGTTAACTTGGTGACATGGACTGCAGCCATCCAAGAGCAGGGGTCATTCTCGATGCCTACAGAGCATGACTTAGACAACTAGTTGTGGAACCCTCTTGGAGGAGCAATATTGAGACCTGGTACTCTCAAATGGAGAAAGGATCACAAATTTAGAAGTCATTAGACATCTGGGAACAAGCGACCACTGCACAGTGTGCTTCACAATAAACACAACCATGGAGACAAGCCATACAAAGACAATAATACTGGACTTTAGAAGGGCTGACTTTGGCATAATGGGTGAATGCCTGAGAATGCATTACCAAATGGCTAGAAAGGAGGTGGAAGAACAATGGAGAAAATCAAAACTGCCATCATGGAGGCAACAAGCCTTTCAGTGAAACAAATAAAAGAAAACAAAGTGGAATAAAAACCACTATGGTTCTCAAAAGAGGTGTCAGGAAGGTTAAGGAGAAAAGGCTGCATTCAAAAGTATAAGGAATCACAGACAGAGCACGACAGGGAACTGTATCAATTAAAGCAGAAAGAAGTAGGAAGGCAGTCAGAAAAGCAAAGGCCCAAACCGAGGAAAAGAAAGCCAACTCCAGTTAAGAGGGGATAAAACCTTTTATAGGTACATTAGGGAGCATAGAAAGGTTAAGGAGGCGATAGTGAAGATTAATAAAGGAGAGGGAGGTGGGCAGAGGAAGACAGTGAAAAGGCAGAGATACTGAATGAATACTTTTGCTCAGTAGTCACAAAAGAAGAAGAATGAGTTACCTAAACCAATCAGTAGGCTCTGGATAGTGGGGTTGGCTCCAGTCCATTTACAGAAGAAAGTGTACTGAAGAGCCCCTAAAACTCAAGGTGGACAAAACAATGAGGCCTGACAGAATTCACCCTAGAATCCTAAAAGAGCTAAGGAGGACCTAGTTGACACCACTAACACACACTTTTAACAAGTCATGGGAAGATGGGGTGGTACCTGAGGACTGGAGGAGGCAGATGTGATTCCCCTTCACAAAAGTGGGAGCAAGGCAGAAGCAGGAAACTACAGACCTGTTAGTTTGACCTCAGTGGTGGGAAAATGATGGAATCACTTCTGAAAGAAAGAATTGTTGAGTACCTAGAGGACAGCAGGGCACAGGACCAAAAGCAGCATGGATTCACAGCAGGAAGGTCATGTCAGATGAATCTAATCGATTTATTTGACTGGGAGACCAAAGTAATAGACCAGGAGGGCTGTGGATATGGCCTACCTAGACTTTAGCAAGGCATTTGACACAGTCCCACACAAAAGATTAATAATCAAGTTAGCCAGCCTGGGAGTGGGTCCCAGGGTGGTAGCCTGAGTACAAACTGGCTGCACAACAGGACACAGAAGGTAATAGTGAATGGAAGAGATTCTGAAGAAAGGGGGTTACTAGTAGAGTACCTCAGGGCTCATCAGTCCAGTCCCCTTTAACGCTTTATAGGTGACATTGCAGAGGGTCTGGAAGGAAAGGTATGCCCCCTTTACAGATGACACAAAGATCTGTAACAGAGTTGATACACAAGGAGGTAGAAAGGATGGGAAGGGACTTGGCAAGGTTGGAGGAATGGTCAGACGTATGGCAACTTAGATTCATTGCAAGAAGTGCAAAGTAATGCACCTGGGAAATAAAAATCCATGAGAAGAGTACACAATAGCAGGGAGGTACTAACAACAATAATAATGGAAAGGGATCTGCGTGTAGTCATATCAGATGACCTAAAAGGTGGGTAAGCAATGTGAGAAGTCAGTAAGGAGAGCCAGGGGATACATAGGGAGGGGCATCACAAGTAGAAAAGGAAGTGGTTATCTCTCTTTATACAGACAGTTGGTGAGACCCCATCTGGGTACTTGTGCAGTTTGGAGACCTCATTTATGCAAGGACATAGACAGGATGGAAGTAGTCCAGAGGAGGGCAACTAAAATGATGAAGGATACATCAGAAACCATATGAAGAGAGAGACTGAGAGAGCTTAATATATATACCCTTGATGAAAGGAGGGATGGGGGACATGATAGAAACTTTTAAGTACCTCAAGGAATCAACAAAGTCCAGGAGGGTAGCATCTTTCAGAAAAGAGATGTGTAAGAACAAGGGACACAATTTAAAGTTGGAGGGTGGACAGCTCAGGGGTAATGTGAGGAAATTCTTTTCATGGAGAGAGTGGTGGATGACATGGAACCACCTTCCTGGAGAGGTGTGGGGTCTAAAACAGTGGGGAATTCAAACATGCATGGGACAGACATAAGGCAATTATAGTGGGGGTTGCAGGAAGTAGGCTGTTGGTTAACTAGAATCTGCAGCTTATCCAATAGGTAGGGAAATGGGCAGACTGGGTGGGCCAAGTGGTCCTTATCTGCTGTCAAAGTCTATGTTTCTATGTTTCTATGTGTGCAATGCAGTATTTTGCAAAATTACTGCAAATGATGCATTATGCTGCAAGAAGCAGTGTAATTCAATTGCAATTAAGCCCTCTAGTCATCCAACATTTTATAATATGTAATTTACTGCAAAGTATTGAATTGCATCTTGTCTTGCTCCACTGCATATTACTGATACATAATACAATTCCTGAGAAGGTGGTGAGATAAACTACGTAGACAGTGACAGACAGGTGTCTCTCTTTATTTGATGGGCTCAAATATTTTCTCCCCAAGCAAGCTTTTTAGTTCTTGTAGCATTGGGAATAGTACTACTACTACTAATACCATTAGAACACAGCAGATTAGCATGGTCACAAGAAAGCTGTGCTCCAATACTCAAAAAATCTAGTACTTGAAAACAAAAAGAGTTGAGCATTCACATCTTCAACAAATCAGTAAGACCACCGGTCTTCCAAAGCAAAACACTTTATTAAAGTTACATTTGCATAATAAATAGCAACCTGACGCATTTCGGATGATTGTTCATCCTTTATCAAAGGTTAAAATTCTCTCACCACTGTGACAGTTTAAATCGTGATTCAAAAACATCATAGTGATATCATGAACAGATATTTAAATTTCAATGGCTGAAATTTACAAACATTAATAAAATACCATTCTGTCAATGATAACTACAGAACACAATAAAACCAGCATACTACATTATATAGCAAAATCGTAGTATCACATTTATATACAAATGACATAAAAAGAAAGAAAAAACTAAGAAAAAGAGGACAAGAACAGGGGAGGGGGATGGGAGAGGAAGGGGAGGGAAGATGGGGGAACAGTATAGGAATCAAAATTGGAGAGAAGTACTGCACAGAAGGAAAAGTTATAATATATCTAAACATGAAACATATGTAAAGTCCCTGGCAGACTACATAAGGAGCATAATGACAATACGTCACTATTTATTTTTCTTTTTAAAAAAGTTTAATTTCAGAACCTGCATTTGACCACCTGTGTTTAGTGACATTCATATTAATAATCCAAAAAGTCTCTTTTGAAAGTAATAAATCATTGTAATTACCACCTCATGGCTTTTGTTGTACTTTATCTATGCCAAGAAAGCTAAATTGATGTGGACCTTCATTCTGTGACATAGCTACAGTGCTGCAGTGGTATAGGTTAAATCTGCCTTTTCAATTGTCCTGTGCATGCTCTTTAACTCGGTTTTAAAAGCTCTTTTGTTTTTCCTATGTAAAAGCACTGCAGCTACATGTAGCCACGTAAATAATCTGCTCTATATCACAAGTAATAAGCTGTCATATATCATATTTATGACCATTGTCCTGATTTGTAAATTCCTTACTCTGTTTTACATACTGTAAGTGCATGAGCCCACTGCTGCCTTATCCAACCAGATACCTCGGCATGACCTTGATCCACAAAATGACTATGCATAAGTTTATCACTTAATGTACATGCTTTTTAAGCCATATGGGGGGTAGTGATGCTATGTTCAGCAGTCCTGGATCACTCAACAGCACTTTCAATGCTCCTTTATAATTTTGTCAATCTAGCCTGCCTGTGCAGAATATGTCATCACCAGGTTAAATCTCTCCTGGGTACCATCTTCTGTTTCATTCTCTTTTGCCTTAAAAGGTTTCTTTTTCTAACTCTTGATGATAATTAACTTTTGGTTCAGTGCCTAACTGTGATGCACTGGGAATATATTCTGAAACAGTTTGGATTACTTACTCAATACAGATGGGCTACAGAAAGTGCTGATCCACCCTGCTCATTAATGGCCTTTTGTGTCTACATTGTGGATTATACCAGGGTAAGTGCACCCTCCAGCTTGTGAAGCTTATGTTTGTTCTTTGAACTACTGCTTCTGTTTCTTATTTCAAATGTGGTTTGGACACTTATCTCAGTAACATTTGCAATAAAGTTAGCTGTAACCTGTGTTTATCCTTGGGACACTCTTGCTCTGCTTGTCTGAATGACCAATGCTGTAATCTTTGTGGGGACTCAGGTCATTCTTATTGTCAGTGTCAGTGGGCCATGCACAACAGCCGATGAGGTAGATACCCAGGATTACCTATTGGAAGCTGCTTGTCAGAACCTTCAATAACAGCAACATAGAGCCTTAGCAGTGACTTTTGCACATAAGGAGGACTCTGAAGATGACAGGCCTCCATCTCAAATGGATACTTCTTCCTCTCCCTGGCTCCTTTGGAGGCTCCACCTCCTTCTACAGATATGATAGTGATGGGTCTCCCTGTGGTGGTGTAGGGACAAAACCCTTGATGGAAAAAGACTTTTATTTGTTTTGTCAAGAATTGATTTTATAATTATTATTAATATGTTATGTGATTTTTATATTGGACTAATTTCTGGTTAAGATTATTGTTTGCATAAGTTCCTAAGAGAAAACAAAAGGTGTTAGTTAATTAAACCTTAAGACAAGGTATCTGTCTTTGATGCTTAAAAGGAAAAACAAAACTATTTCCTAAGCATCCCTTTGCCATATGAGAGGAGGTCTAAGGAAATGAAGATGAGACTCCACTTTGATTTTAAACCATTATATTAGCAAACACTTTCCAAGTTAAGTCACTAGAGTAATGTTATCTTAGGGGCCTAGCCAAACAAGCATCCCTGTGAACTAACTGATTTATAACCATGTGTTTGAATCCAGGCTAGAGTAGACATTTCAGGCTAGGTATCCATGACTACAATCAGAAAGGAGGTCATGTGACTGGTACAGACATATAGAAAGAAAAACAAACTGTTCCTCTGTTTCAACTTTGAATATTAAGAAACGTATTTGGCTTATAACTTAAAAACACATTACGGTGCCAGCATGAAAATTAGACAGTTACTGTACACTATTATGATGAATAAGCTTACTAAGTTTCATGATTGTAGGACTAATGGTTCAGGAGTTATGTTTAAAACTTATTTTATATAATTTTCTTATTAGAAAATTAAACAAATCTAGTATTCGTGATAGCTCACGTCTTGAAAGTCTAAGAAAATGACTCTTTAGTCTGTATTTTGTTGCTACATGGAGAAAACCATCTAAAAGAACCTTTGTGACAGTTTAAGATATATGTATTTAAATAGAACAAAGAACCTATGTGTTTCTGCAAAAATTTAATGTTTTAAAGACTTTAAGAATGGATTTTATTACAAATCTTATATCATTCTGTTGCTTAGAATACTTAGAGCAAGACTATTACTTCATTTTAAGACATTTTATTGAAATTATGAAGTTATAACCATTAATAGTGTAATCTTACAAAATATTAATGTTACAATTATCAGATTTATACCAATTTGATCTGCTTGAGGAAAAACATCTGAATATGTACATTTAATGTTTAAATTAGGTTAAATAAGAATATTATTTAAGGAAAATAATTTTGAACCAAAAACAAGTCTGAGGAAAAAGGGATGTCTTAAGAGGCATGTTGGTATGTCATCATTTATCATCTATGAGGTCCTACCTTTCTAGTGACTCAGGCCAATCAAAATCTGTTGATGTCGTCACCAGGGCCATTTTATATTAGTGAATTTGTCTGGACACACCTCATTCTGGACCAAACTATTCATGCAGAAGGACCTATGTTAGTTTAACTAAGAATTTTAATGGCTTTATGCTGTAGCTTGGCCAAAGAGCTTTGGGATACACCTATTTTCATGCAGGGACCAGCCTAAGGATAGCCAAATGCTTATGCAGTGCTGCCACAAGATCCTATGCAAAACCAGATGTAAGGACATTCTCATTGTGTATAAAGCAAGGTCTGTGATTTATTTGCTGACCATTTTGACTGAAATAATGTTGCCTGCTAACACTTAGACACAGACTTAACTTTAAAACTCATACAAGCTATACAGCATGCTGAGCAGAAGAAAGTCTAGTATCCTAAGATTTTAAAAGCAGATGAAACATAAAAAGTCATTAAGTTCCAGTTACAGAAACAACTTTGCTATCCACAAGAAAGTTCTTTGAATCTAGTATTGTTATGGACTGTGCAGATTGAAACTGTGTTCTACAACTCCAAGAACTGACTTTTGGTAAAGCAACTTTAAGCAAACATTTAACTTGCAGAGTGTGTCCATACCAAAATGTTCCAGGGTCAAGAAAATTAGCTGACTAAGAGACCTTATCATCAAAAGCCAGACTCAACCAAGAGTTATATGTTGAGAGAAGAAGAGCCACTTCTACAACCAGAAATATAAGTATATTTTATTACTTTTACTAATTAATTTGTAATAGTCTTAGTAATTTAAATTGGCTTATCTGGGAAAGTAATAAGAAAATTTACTCTTAACTATAGAATCTGGGTATATAACTTAAAAGTTTTGAACTAAGACATTTTCGTGATCTGAAAAGTTAAAACTGAGTTTATGAAAGTATAGCACACAACACTGATATAATGAGTTGTTGCCAGTTCTCATAGAAAATACATTTTACATGCTATAAAGTTTTTAAACAAGTTTTATGCAGAAATAATTAGAGATATTTATCTTATAAGTATATGTTCTTATGCATGAAGGTTATGTTAAATACTAAGTATGACAAAGTTTAGTTTAACTATTACCATTGATCATAATGAATATTGCTTATTCATTTGCAATGCTTATTTGCTAAAATTTGTTTTAGTAGTTTGCTGGATTATCTGAAACTATTGTGCTGATGTTTATAGTATTATGCTTGATATTTATGCTAGTGAGGAATATTTAGAATTATTATATAGGTGTAAATAAAATATATATTGTTCATATGACCATAAGTGTGGAAAGTAGTGTCATTTGCTGTTACATTTTAATCTGTAGAGTACAGGATAATATCATATGTGAATTGTTATTATTTTT
Organism: Neoceratodus forsteri; assembly: GCA_016271365.2. NCBI lineage: Eukaryota > Metazoa > Chordata > Ceratodontiformes > Ceratodontidae > Neoceratodus > Neoceratodus forsteri. Next base: position 427,928,227 of record CM057451.1, read on the forward strand.
GGTAATTTATTAAAATAATTTTTGGGTAAGGACCCAGGTGAATCCAAGCGCATTACTGAAAAAAATGATATTATAAGCCGTTGTTCCAATAGTGGTTTCTTCTGGTTTCCACTCCCTCACCAGATTTTCATCTAGAGCCATCTGACCTCCCTCAGCAAGATTAGAGTGGTATGCCTCCACCTGAAATGACAGTTGTAAGCTGAAACATTCCTTAGATCCCCAAAATGGGTGTACAGCCCTTAAGTTCCCTTCTGCTGGAAATCCTGTTCCTCTTGTAAACAGGTATGTGGCTTTATTGGACAACTGCATGAACACTGAACCAGACCCAGACTCAGATGCCTACTCTTGTGCCTCTGCTGTGATTCTGGATGATACAGATCCTGAAGATTATGTTCCTAATACCAAACATAAATCTAACCAGAGGAAAAACAGAGGATGGTTACTCAAAGTGGTTCAGTGTCCTTGACTGCACTTAATTCTGTTCCTTTGTCCCCTCCTTATTTTTATCTTATGGCCACCACAGTCTGTTTGGATACTTTTAACATGAACATGAGGTTCAATGCATGGAAATGCAAGGTACTCCACCTGGGGCCAGAAACCCAGGCCAAGTGTACACCCTGGGGGAAATGCTACAAGTCTCGATGGCTGAGAGGACCTGGGGTGGTGGTGGATGTCAAGATGAACAACTCTGAGACTTGTGGGAGGCAGCAGCCAAGGCCAACAGGATGCTGGGATGCATCGCTAGGGGATCACCTCAGAAGGAGGAAGTGATACTCCTCTGTATAACTGCTTGGTGAGGCCACACCTTGAGTACTGCATGCAGTTTTGGAGGCCACACTTAAAGCGGGACATTAACCTCCTGGAGAGGGTCCAGAGGAGGGCAACCAAAATGATTTGGGGCTTGAGGGACAGGACTTATGAGGAGAGGCTCGAAGAGCTAAATATTACATTGGAAGAGAGAGAAGGACTGGGGGGACATGATAGGAGTCTTTAGGTACATGAAGAGGGTAAATGGGGAGGAACAGTTGAGGTGCTTCAAAGGAAGGAGGAAGGGCCACTAGAGGGCATGGCTGGAAGCTGGAGGGGAAGATTCAGGGAGAAAGGAGGAGGTGCTACTTCACTGAGAGGGTGGTGGAGCGATGGAATGCACTGTCTAGGGGCCTGGTGGAGGCAGACAGTGGAGGGGTTCAAGAGGGGTGGGACAGGTACAGGGAAGGGTTCTGGAAGCAAAATCCAATGCAGCAAGAATATCCGGAACTGGGAAGGAGAAGCCAAAGAAGGCGAGGGGACAGTAAGGTCAGCACCCAGGTTGGGGACTGACTAAACGAGCAGAACACGAAAGACCGTTAGGCCTATTCTGCTGGCATTTTAGTATGTTAGTATGTTAGTAACAGTGTTAAATTTGCTGTTAGATGAACAGTTCTGTTTTCTCTTGTCCATAATTTGGACTTTGAGGTATTTGTTTTACAGGAAACAAGATTGACTACCCCAATAATGTTTCTCAGTCCCAAAGCCACTGGTGCTGTGGTCCATTTTTTGTCTATTTGGACAGATGTCTTTGATGGGTAGTCATTTTGTTTTAAGGATATTCCTTTTCTGAGACTTGTCTGGTTTACATTAACCTAGACAGAGCTCTCCTCCTTGATGTTTATTTATTTCTCTATTTATTTATTTATGAGTTTTACCAGGAAGGCATACTGAGCAACAATGCTTAATTCCAGATGTGACCTGGGGCCCAGGACCCAATACAAACAAATCACAGTGTCTGAGACTGAGACAATTCAACAGTGAGAGGTATGGCAAGCTGCCTTACAGACAAACGGCAGAATAGCTACATGTAGACAGTTAGATACAGCAGGGGAAATGATAGAGAAATACATGATATAACTTAGAAGAAACATCATTATAGCATAAACAGTGTAGTACATTGGAGTTAGAAACAGGTGCAGCTGGAGGAGAAATGCATGCTGAGTAGCTGGTTGAGATGACTAGGATTTGGTGTGTCTTATTGTAGGTGGTAGGGCATTCCAGATCTGGGAATCCGGTGAGGAAAAAGCAGCCTGACCTTTGGTTGTGCGCATGAAGGGACGTGGAGTAGCCTTGGGTCTGTGCTTCTAAGGGCATAGGCCGGGGAGGTTGTTGGGCAAGGTAGATGCCAGTGAGGTGGTAGGAAAGGGACCAGAATTTGGCAGCAAACTTGACGCAATGTATTAGTCTGCGATCTTGAGGGATGGTAGAGCTAAGGAACTGTAAAGAGAGCAGTGGTGGGTGGATTGTGGGCAGCTGAGGATGAAGTGACAGAATGAGTGGAATAGGGTATTGAGGCTGGCCAGAGCAGATGACGGAGCAATAGAGTACACAATGTCACCGTGAATCGAGTGCAGGTAGTATCATCTTTTGGACTATAGCCTGCCTTGTAGGAGATGGGAGACAGCTTTGTTTCAGAATAATGCTCCAAGTTTGGGAGAAGCCTCTTATGCAGGAATCAGTATGGATGGCAAAATCAAGGTGCTGGTCAAGCCAGACTCCTAGGTATCTAAAGCTGGAGCATTTTTCCAGAGGGGTCCCATCCAAGGTTTTGAAGGGGGCAAGAGTCTTGGCAGGAGAGTCTTTGATGGGAACAAAGTTAACAACAAGTTTTCTTAGAGTTTAGAAATAACTGGTTGGACCGAAACCATTTCTGGATGGTGTTGAAATCCTCCTGAAGGAGAGTAGCCACATTGCTTGTAGTTGGGCCAGAAGCATACAGGACAGTGTCATCCACATACATTTGGATGGAGAGTGGTGGCAAGCTGATGGGAGGTCAGTTGAAATATGGAGACAAAGCAATGGGCCCAGGACTGACCTTGGGGGATGTCAGTGGATACGGGCAGTGGGTCTGAGGTATGTGAGGTGATTTTAACAGATTGGAGTCTGCCTACTAGGTAGTCATGGAATCAGGCAGTGGCTGGTATGGAGAGCCCGGCGTCAGTGAGTTTGGTGAGAAGCAGGGAGGGAGACAGTGTTGAAGGCTTTGGCTAGGTCAATAAAGATAGCAGAGGTGATGTGTCCATTGTCCATGCCGGAGAGTATGTCGCCAGTGACTCATAGAAGGGAGGTTATGGTAGAGTGAGATTTGTGAAATCCAGATTGAAAAGGGTGAAAAATGAGGTGGCGTCCAGATGGGGAGTGAGTTGGGAGAGGACAAGGCATTCCTGCAGTTTGGCCAGAATTGGGAGTAGGGAGATGGGGCGATAGTTGGCAGAGGAGGAGGGGTCACCCCTTTGTGAGGGGGTATGATGGTGGCCATTTTCCAATCTTTGTGTAACTTACCCAGGGTGAATAAGAGGTTGAAAAGTGCGGCCAGAGGGGCTGCAATGGCTGGGTGGACAAGAAAAGCATCTTGGCATCCAGGGAAGTGGGGCATTGCCTTTGTTGGGGTTTAGGGCTCTTAGGGATCTGAAGACTTCTGCTTGGGTTACAGGTCAGAAGGAGAACTGTGGGACTTGTGGGTGTGTGCTGGATTTCTGGGGTGGGCAGTTTGGGCCAGGCACGGAGGGACTATAGGAGCACATGGCACAGCTGGTGAGTGGAGTGTTGAAAGCCTCAACCCCATGAAGTCAGTGATAAGGGTACCTTGGACTGATAGTGTGGGGGTGGGGTTTGGTGAAGGGGAGAGCAGGGATTTGAGCGATTTCAGAAGTCTGTGGGGTCATTTATGTTTGCACCAAATGCCGACAGAAAATAATTCTACTTTGCCTGGCGAATGATGTGTGACATGAGTTATGAAGGGTTCGATAGGTAAGGAGGAAGCCAGGAGCCCTGTTTCTTATAGGCTTTCCAGGCATGGTCCCTGAGTGACGGGTCCTGATTATGCTGAAGTCAGATCCAGTGAAGGTGCGCCCGACTCGCTTGGTTCGCAGGGGGCATGTTTATCCAGATCCAAGGAAACTGGTCTTGAAACCATCAAATGCAGCATCAATGATTGAGGCCAAGGAGATGAAGGACCAGTTTATGCTTCCTAGGTCTGATAAAGGGATGCTATGTCCAGGAGGTTCTATGACCTGGTGCATAGCGTCTTGTGGGGGCTGTGGGCCTGTGCACTTTTTCTGATCAGAAAAATAATGTGGTGGTTGCTTAGGGAGTCAGGAGCAGGCCTGCACTTAGAACCCTGTGTGGGTGGGTGGTGAGAGCCCAGTCCAGCAGTGTGGTTTTGAGTCTTATGATTTAGCCTGGTGGGGTCGGCTATGAGTTGAGTGAGGTTCAGGGCCTTGATTTTAGTCTTGAGGTGAGCTTTGTCTCTGGCTAGCCAATTTGTGTTAAAATCACCGGTGGCGTGGAGCTCATCTCCTGCAGCAAGGGACTATAGGGTGACCAGGTGGGTAAGGATGTCCGTAGGGGATGTGTTGGTGGGGCAGTTGGTGCGGCCACAAAAATAGGGGTGAAGCATGGGAGAAAAAGTTTAATTAGTAGGTCGATGTGTGCTGGGAGTGAGGGATGTGCACTACTGAGAACTGTCGCCTGTTGGCAATATACATAGCAGTTCCACCACCTCTCTTTTACCTGGGCGGTCATGTCTGATGATGGTGTATCCAGGTATGGATATTTCTGCATCAGTATGCTGGGGTTTTAGCCAGGTTTCTGAAATAACCAGGATATCAGGGGACTGTGCTAGGGTAATAGGCTGTAGCAGAGATATTTTGGATAGTAGGCTGCAGGTGGTAAGGTGTAGGATCCTTAGTCCTTTGGAAAGAAATTATTAGTTATTAGTGAATGAGGAGTTTGGACCAGGATTTGCCTCTATATCACCGGATGTAAGCAGAAGTAGGCAGATACAGTATTTTATTCTTGGCCAGGTGTTTTTGGGTGGGCAGAAGGGGTATGGCAACTGCCTGGGGTGGCATCTGGCTGGTGTGAGCAGAACGAGACCCCGGTCGGAAAGAAGGAGGCAGGATGGTGGCACTAATGTGCCAGTAGGTGGATGTGTGCTTGGGCATGGGCAGTAAGGGGTGATAGGCAAAATGGAGGGGCTCTTGCTGTGAGTCGTGGTGGCAGGTGGGTGGGGGGTTTCCTGCTTGGAAAGTCAGCAGGGGGCAGGGATGACAGCGTGGCCATTGCAGAGAGGAGCAGGAGTGTGACAGGCAGCATCTCTGCTAGTGAGAGGGAGGAGAGCAGCTAAACAGGTCATGTGCCCTCTGGTGGGAGCAGCTGATAAGCTGCAAATGGAAAAGTGGCTGATAGGCTATTGCAACCACATGACACAGCCTATAAAGTAGGAGCTCAGCAAGGGCGGTGGTGGGTGGTGGGGGCAGGCGCTCAGCGCCGGCAGGGCAGAAGCACAGAGAGCCGAGGTCACTCAGGCAGACTGCTTTGTTCAGTGCTGTTTGAAAATGGCACCAAAACCATGCTCTGCTGCTTGAGGAGGAGAGGATGTTGTACCTGGGAGCTTCAGGGGTGGGGGCCTTGCTACAGTGTCTCCTGGGGAGGCTGGGCTTCAGAGAGGTGCCCTCGTGATCCGGTCCCAGTAACTGTGGGAGAGGGAAAGAATTTATAACAGCAGCACTGAGAGGAGCAAACTCTGCTTACAAGTAAGTGTGGCTGCTTATTGGACCGGGAAACAACTGTAATCTAGGGGTTTACTTTCTTTCTTTTTTTGCTGTGAGAGGATTAATTAGTTAATGCCAAAATTCCTAGATTTACTGCAAATGGGGTCGGGGACAATTTCCAGCTCGGTTTGCCTGTAAAATGGTGATGCCTAGAGTATTTCAGATGCAATGGGAGCGGGAGGCAGTTTCCAGCAGGGTTTATCCTGAGATGGCGAATGCCTGGGGAAATAGAAGAGGCAGTCAGGAATGGAGCTTCATGTACCAGGTGCTTTAATTCACTCTGCTACTGCTCACAAGCTCGATATCTGGTGCACTTAGACTGTAGGGGCTGTTAAAGTTAACAAGTGCAGGCTGAAATTGTTTTAGTTCTGGTGCCTGGGGACAGTGCAGGGATACGAGCTGCTTTTGCCCTGTTAGACTGTTCAGCAATGTCCTCTCATGGCTCTAAAGTGTAGGCTGCTAATGCATACAAAATACTACACTGTAGAAAAAATGAGCTGCTTGGACCTTATAACTCTACAATGTGCTAACATTTTATCTACACTCTGTATTTAGTATCGGGGTCCCCATTTTGATTTATTAATGTATACAGCCCCAGATGAAGAAGGCTAGAGTGGATCTTTTCCTCTCAATTCAGCCTTATTTAAATACTTCCAGACATCTAATTTTTGGGGTGATTTTACTTGTGACCTTCAACGGACAGACAGGGGAAGTTCAGACTTCAAAACTGTTTTGTGATTCCAATGCCCTTAATAAAATTCTGATGGATGCCTCTTTGGTAGATGCATAACAAAACCATTATTTTACTTGGGGATGCAAGTATCATAGGGGTCCTTTATCTACGAGAATAGATTTTCTGTTCATTTCTGCACACCTCCACTCACAGTCTGTGACGCTGGTCCCTATAGAGACTTCTGATCATCACTTGCTGGGGGCTCCTTTGCAGAGTCTGCCTCAATTAAACCCTGGAAGAGTTACTGGCTTCTGAATAATTCTCTTTACTGGACATGTCAGTACAACGGCAAGCGATTGATCTGCTTAGGGCTTGCTAATCTCTGCATGTATGATGGATGACTTGGGCTCCTGGTGGTATGATATGAAAACTGATTTAGTTGGTTTGCTCCCTGATGGTCCAAATCCAAAAGTAAAAGTGTTATTTGAAATATCTTACTCTCCTTACTCACTTGATAAAAGTGCTCACCCACATGAACACCAGACATGGGGATTTTAGTAAACATATTTTGAGTATTAGGGCTGAATGAAGACCCTTCAATATAATAGAAGCAGTTTCCTTTGTTGGAGCACCATAACAGGGACCCAGGGTGCTAACTGATTGGAGACCCATTTGAGAGCTGCAAATCTCAGGTCCAACACAGGCACTTTTCTGGTGTCTCCCATGCCTATGGGGGCAGTGGTGAAGGATAAAGTTGGTATTATGTCCCAGGTCCAGGCACATTTGTTTGATTTGTTTAGGTGACCCTATCCTCCGCACCGGTGGATACTATTTTTACTTCCATCCACGTTCCTGCCATACCTTCCAAGGACATGACTGCTCTTACACAGCCTATTTCCTCCCTGGAAGTTCACCAAGCCATTTCCCTTCTGCTGCACCAAACAAGACCCCAGGGTCAGATGGAGTCACGGCAGAATTGTTTAAGACATTTAAGGATTTGATGGTTGAAATCTTACCTGAGATCTTTAATTGGATTTTACAACAGGTTAAGGTGTCCACATCTTTTGCTGAAGCTTTTCAGACCTTTTATACAAAATGTGACTGGCTTCAGACTTGAGTAATTGGAGACCATTATATTTGCTTAATAATGACCTTAAACTTTTAATGATTATTCTCAATAAATACCTGGTTGTGGTTACTAAGCCTGTTATCTCCCAGGTTCAGACCTGTGCCATTCCAGAGTGTTATATTGCTGACAATTTGATTTTGCTCCATAAGTCCTCAGCAGAGGAGAGGTAGAGGAGGATGTTGTATTCCTTTTGTCAGTCGACCAAGAAAGGTGCTTGACAGGGTTTCTCATCACTTCTTGTTTTGGTCCTTTCACACTGTGGGATACTGGATGTTTTTGTACCTGGATTTGCAATATTTATGCCTCAGCTTCCACCATGCCTTTCATTAATGGGCATATGGGTTCTAATATATATTCTAATAGTGTTGCCCCTTAGTCCCTTTTTTACACTTTTAGTACAGACCCCATTATTTGGAAAATTCAACATCATCCACAGATCAGAGGTATACCTTGTGCTGATGGTTTAGCTATACTGAAGGTAACAGCTAGGATGTCACTTTATTGGTTCAGGATGTCCCTCGGGCTGTATTACCCTTTATGTTTTTCAGTCTTGTACACCAATTTCAAAACACTGAACTTACACAAGTGTCAAGGAATCCATATAGGCTCATTACAGAGTATTTGGACAACATAAGACTCACCTCTGACTCTTTTAAAATTTTGGGTATTCAGTCTGGTTCTTGTGACTTGACTCTTCTTAACTGGGAGGAAAGGATTAGCACTTGTTCAAGTAAAGTTAATAGATGGAAATCATGGTGACAATCCAAGAAAAGAAAATAGCTGTTCTGAAACCTTTATTTTTCCTTTCTTTTTACACCTTAGCATGGACTACCCCATCCTTAAGACTTTGGAGACCTTTTTATAGTTTATTTTTCAACTGATATGGGGCAGTAGGCTCAGTGTGATCAAAAGAAATGTACTGTACCTTCCTATTAATAGAGGAAGTTTGAATATGCTCAGCCCACTGGAACACTCTTTTGTCATTTTCTTAAATGGAATTTGGTTTCTTATATGGCTTCTACTTTTGGTTTTGGAAACCATTGGTGGCTCACTGTCTTGCCCTGTAATACAGTGCTGGTTAGTTCTTCCTTCCTCCTCCCTCCCTCATTAGTACATCATTCGGTCCCTTTTGTTCACACTGTCTTCAATAAGCTTAGAGGGTAGAAGGTGGTTTTCCCTTGCCAGCTGAATACCTCCCTGTGCCATTTCTACAGGAATATTATGACCAAGTATTTCACTGATGAACTAGTATACCCTGGAATAGTCCTCTTTCAATATCAGACTCTGCTAGATCTCTTGACAGACTCCAGAACTTCACCTAAGATGTGGGATGTCCTTTGGATGTGTTGTCATGGGAGGCTGAGTGTCAAGGCCAACACTAAGTGTAAAGCCTGGCAGAATGGTGCTGCCCATGTGGGATATGACCTAGCATTGGAGACCATGTCCCACTATTTTTTTTTTTTTGTGGATGTTATTTCTCCACGGGCTCAGGCTACAACCTCCCCGCTCCGTCATTCCCCGGCGCCATCCCGGACATGAGACCCCTCCTTCAGCACCCGTGACTTACCCTTCACAGCAGGGTGGTGGGGGCGACTCGACCCACCCAATGGGTCCATGTCAGGGAGGTGTCCTCCTGGAATGGCGCCAGGGAATGGCGTCATGCTGCCGGGCTCCATTTTTTTTCTGTATTTTTCACTCCCGGTATGGCGTGCAATGGCGCCAGCGACTGAATGCCGCATGCTTCCGTGCGCGCACTAGTCAGCGTCTGCCATGTCCCGCCTCCCCTTGACTTGCGGCTGTGTGCTGTCAATCCCCAGCCTCTGCTAGGGTCAGGCAAGCACGGCTGCCTGAATCCCACCCGGAGATGGAGGCAGTCTCCGGACGCTCAATCCATCCTCCCCTCCCGACCCCGGCAACCCAGCCTGCCCGTTCCTGAACACAGGTCACGGCGTGGCACGAGCTGTAGCGACCAGCGCCTCAACCCTCAGCGCCACCGGGCTGGGCATGACCCACTTTTTGAAAGACTGTTCTTATGTCCAGGCATTTTGGGCTCTCTTAGTGCTATGCTGGAGGGATACTAGATGGACTACTTTATCCTATAGTGATATTGTTTTGGTACATCCCTGTCAAAGCAATTGTATGAGGTTAGTATGTTATGATTAGTGCCTACTACATCAAAATATTATTTATGGCATTCAAGATGTGCATTATTGTTGCAACAATCTGTTATTTCTCCTGCTGCCTTACTTATGATGGAGGAATCTGAGCGGAATGCTTTATATTGGACTGATAGTAGAATCACAATGCCCTGTGTTGTGCTCTTGCAAACAGATTGCACAACATTTGCGTTCATTTACAGCTTATAATACCAAAAGCAAACATATGCTTTTGGTATTATATTTAATTTCCATTTCTCTCTCTTTCTCTCTCCAAAATGTGTCCCTCCTTCCTTGTTTTTATAGTGTTTTTTTTGTCTTTCCTTAATGCCATCAGATATGTTAATTTCTGCATGAGTGTTATATTTCTTTTGTATTTACACCCAATGTTATTCCGCTTTGCGTGAACAGCACTTGAGTGTTATTTTGTGTTATTTTGTTTATTTGCTTTTTTCTCCTCTACATTTTTCTTTTTAGAGGATTTCCATAATTGTTTCTTTTTCTCATGATTGATGCCCTGTTTTACATGTGTTGATCACGTACTGTTGGACTCTTTGTTTTGCACAGTTTGTTTTGTTATCCCCAAAAAAATCCCTACTCTTTGATAGGGAGGCCGTGTCTTTCATATCCAAGATAGCGGACATGGAGGATGCTGGTGCAGGAGCTGGAGGAGTGGTAGGGGCAACATGTCTACCTGATGCCTTGATGACTAGAATGGATTCCGTACAGTCAAGTATGATGCTGGAAGAAATGGAGTTAATACCTCTGTAAATCTTGAGAGAAAGTGCTCAATCGTGGAGAGAAAAATACTCTGGAGCTTGACCCGACTCAGATTTCAACAATGGTACTGCTGGTGCTTCAAAGCAGACTTTATCTGTCACAGACTTTCAAGAAAATATTTAGGACAAGCCATGAAAACTCATAAGTCTTTCCTACTGCAGTCATTACAGGAGGATGCTGAACTCTCTGCCCAGTTGCATGCAAGCAAATTACCTCCCTCACAAGAAGAGGTGCTAGCTTCACCCTGAATTCTATATCATCACAATTACTGAGTGGGACACAGACATATCCAACTGCAGACTTGGAGACAAACATGGACAACACTTCTTTCCCTTACCTCAAACATTCCTAGGTCTCAGAAAGGGTGCACAACTGAGGACCTGCCAAGTTATTCCATGTGGAGTCTGGATGCTGCACTTCAAGCTACTGGATGGCAAAATCCCAGATGGTAAAGAATGGACCTCTCGCCCAGTCAGTGGCAGACATCATCACTGGAAGCGAAAACTGCAAAGAAGGTGAGCCTGTAATGATCAGAGCTCTCCCACCCCACTTTAAAAACATAATTTGGGGCATAAAACAAACTGGAGAAAAACACTATAGGACATTTAGCAACTGCAACTGAAGGAGAATTAAGCTCAGTATCTGTAGCCAGTGACATAAACCATGGAAATACCAAAGCAAAATCTTTGTTGACAATGGAGCATATGGGTAACAACCCCAATGAACTTCTTAGTGACTATTAGCAACCAACTAGCTCTAATACAGCAAAGCAAAACATGAATAAGGGTCTGAAACTGACACTCCTGAAAAGAAAGAAGTGCACTTTTCAAAGGTAGGACTTATTTAATAAGGTGAGGAACCAGTGCAACAGCAAAATGCCACAAGATTAAAATTTGCTGGGGACCTGAACCTGCACCTGATAGAAAAACAGTTTTACACACAGTGTTAGGGACAAATGTGGGGGATTTTGGCATAAGAATTATTTGCTGCTGTTTTTGACAGAGAACTTTGGATTCAGAACAAGAGACAGCAGTCTAAAACTACAGATTGTTTTACTGATAAATCACTTCTATCTCACCAGAAGTCAGTACCTGTTTGAATTAAGCAAACATATACTTTATTAGAAGGGGTCTCATTTAAGTTAAAAACAAGAAGAAAGTCACTGTGTGTTTCTCTGAGGAAGGGGCTGCATCAGCTTAATTTGCTGAGTCAGAGCAGAGAGTGAATCTAATTGGGGTGTGGCTTAGCAGTTTAGCAGTACAAAAGCAGGTGTCTTCAGTTACAGCTTCCTGCTGTTTTTGACAGAAGAACTTTGGTTTCAGAACAAGAGACAGCAGTCTAGATCTACAGATTTTTTACAATTGCCCTCCTTCCCACCCCTTCACCCTCCCACCCAAAGCCATTTCTAGTTTTATAGCCACTGGATTTAACTGACAACAGGAACTTCCTGTTTGGCAGTAGGAAGGAAGGATCACTGAGACACAGTCTCATCAACCTTGAAGGAGTCTAAAAATAACTCTTTCTCTCCCCAGCTGCTGGAGGTCTGAATCCAAGCATGGAAGAAGGAGACTACTGAATACTACAGGAAGTTCCTGTCCCACAACAGGAAGAGTGAGAGTTGAAAGGGCACATAGACAGTAGGGAAGTAAGTGTAAAAATACATAGAGGGAGGAGACAATAAGCATACAAAAGCAACAAGAGAGGGCACAAAATAAATCAAGATGGGAGTGGTGCAGTGCAATGGCTGTGGGGCAGCAGTGTTCCAGGAGACATTCTGGAGGCTGTGATGATGCCCTGTTTGCAGGCACCTCTCTGGTCTGAGGGAGGAGGTTGCCCATCTCAGGCTGACCTGGCTAGGATTCATGAAACCTCTTCCCCACCCAGGGACCCTGGACCACCACCGTTACCTCAGAGGTTGCCAAGAAGAGGAGGCGGTTGGACCAAGGTAGGCTCAGGGGAGAGGGTGGTGGAACAGAGGTGCATCCCCAGCTGTACCTCTCCACAATTCATATGCTGTTCTGGCAAAGAGTGGTTCCTCTATGGAGGCACCTGCAATGGAGACCAAGGAAGATGCTGGGAACCTCCACAAAGAAGACCAACAGGAGGGTGGCATGAGACCCCACAGGGAAGGAAACAACTCCTGGTGGGGACTTGATCAATAGGGGTAGAAGTGGGGAGGAGGGGATAGGGAGGTAATGTGCCTGGCACCACAGCTCAGAGGGACAGGAAGCGAATCCTCAGGATTGCAGGAGCAGCTGCATGAGGGAGGGAGCTGGATGTCATTGTCCACCTAGGGACAAATGACCTGGCTGTGAATGGGATCAGAGCAGTGCAAGAGGAGTTTGTGGAGTTGGGGAGGGTCCTTAGACAAGTAGCATGTAGGTAACCTTCTTGGAGGTACTGCCTGTCTATGGCAAGGATGATGCTAGGGTATTTTGCACCATGGGATTCAATGAATGGTTGAAAAACTGTGTGGAGCTCAGGGTTTTGGCTTCATTGGGGACTGGGAGCCACCTGGAGGGATGCAGGCTTATACTGGTGTGATGGTCTGCATCTGTCCAGGGGAACCAGGATCCTAGGTGACAGGTTTAAAGGCTTCATTGGCAAGCAATTAAACTAGCCAAAGGTGGAGGCACTGAAAGGAGCAGGAAATCCCAGCCCCCACAAAACACGGTAGTTAGAGTGGTAAACACCAAGATAGAGAAGTCAGTAGGGAGCAGGACAGGGATAAATGCAGAAGAAGGCAGTAAGGACAGAGATGGGGCTAAAAGGGGTAAGGCCATAAAAATAAATGGAAGGTGATGAGTACCAGTGCCCACAGTCTGTACAACAAGCTCCTGAACTAGTGGCCTTGATGGAAGAGAGATGCCTGGATATTTTGGCAGTCAATGAAACATGGTACACAGAGAACCATGACTGGGATTTCAACATACTAGGATACACAGTCTACTGGAGGTACAGAGTGGGTAAAGAGGAGGAGGAGGAGGAGTAGCTCTCATATAAGGGAAGGGATTAAAGCAACAGAACTAAAGAGTAAACAGGAAATTGATGAGTCACTATGGGTCATGCTGGAGACAGAAAATGGCACCACAATCTACAAGGGGTTGTGTACAGACCCCATCTCAAGGAGGAAATGGACAAGGAAATAATAGAAGGCATCCTTAAAATGGCAAAAAAGGGAGTTATTGTTGATGGGGGACCTGAATATGCCAGATGTTAACTGGAGTACCTTTGCTGCAGGCACATCCAAGAACAGGGTCATTCTTGATACCCTACAGGGGCATGCCTCAGACATCTAGTGTTGGAACCCACTCGGGAGGGAGCAATCTTAGACCTGGTACTCTCAAATGAGGAAGGAGAAAGGATCTCAGATTTAGAAGTGGGTAGCCATCTGGGAACAAGTGACAACCAAACAGTGTGGTTCACAACAAACACAACCATAGTGTCAAGCCATACAAAAACAAGAGTATTGGACTTTAAGAAGGCTGACTTTGGGAAAGTGAGAGAGTGACTCAGAAAAGCACTAGCAAATGGGCAAGAAGGAGGGTGGAGGAACAATGGGGAATGATCAAAACAGCCATCGCAGAGGCAAATAATCCTTTGTGTGAAGCAAATCAATGAAACAAAATGAAGGAAAAAACACTATTGTTCTCAAAAGAGGTGGCAGAGACGGTTATGGAGAAAAGGATAGTATTTAGGAAATATAAGGAAACACAGAAGGAGCAGGACAGAGAATTTTATCTGTTAAAGCAGAAGGAGACAGGGAAGGCAGTCAGAATAGCAAAGGCACAAACTGAGGAAAAGAAGGCAACTCTGTTAAGAAGGGGATAACACCTAGTATAGGTACATTAGGGAGCAAAGAAAGACCAAGGGAGGGATACAGAGACTTAATAAAGGGGAGAGAATGTGGGCAAAGAGTGAAAGTGAAAAAGCAGGATACTGAATGAATATTTCTGCTCAGTATTCACAACAGAAGAGGAGGGAAGGTACCTAAACCAAACAAGACAGAAACTCTGAATGGAGGGGGGTCCATACCAGTCCATTCACAGAAGAAAGGGTTTTGAAAGAACTCTCTGAAACTGAGGGTGGACAAAGCAATGGGGCCTGATGGGATTCACCAAGAATTCTAAAGAACTAACGGAGAACTAGTAATACCACTGACTACTCTCTTTAACAAATCATGGAAGGATGGGGTGGTACCTGAGGACTGGAGGAGGGCAATGTGATTCCACTTCACAAAAGTGGGAGCAGGGCAGAGGCAGGAAACTACAGACCAGTTAGTTTGACTTCATTGGTAGGGAAAATGATAGAATCACTTCTGAAGGAAAGATATGTTGAGTACCTAGAGGCCAGTGGGGCACAGGACCCAAGGCAGCATGGTTTCACAGCAGGAAGGTCATGTCAGACGAACCTAATAGATTTCTTTGACTAGATGACCAAAGTAGTAAACCAGTGAGGGGCCGTGTGGTTGCCTACCTAGATTTTAGCAAGGCATTTGACACAGTCTCAAACAAAGATTAATATACAAGTTAGCCAGCCTTGGAGTGGGTCCCAAGGTGGTAGTCTGGATAAAAACTGGCTGGACAACAGGAGGCAAGGGTAATAGCAAAAGGAGTCCACAGTGAACAAAGGAGTATAACTAGTGGGGTACCGCGGGGTTCGTAGTGGGACTGGTCCTCTTTAATGTCTTTATAAGTGACATTGAGAGCACCTGGAAGGAAAGGTATGTCTCTTTGCAGATGACAGAAAGATCTGCAACAGGGGTTGATACACAAGGTGGGGTGGAAAGAATGAAAAGGGACTTGGCAAGGTTGGAGGAATGGTCAAATATATGGCAGCTCAGATTCAATGCAAAGAAGTGCTAGGTAATGCATCTGGGAAACAAAACCCAGGGAAGAGTATACAATGGGGGTGAGTTAATAGCAACAACAAAAAATGAAAGAGACCTAGGAGTAATATTGCAGATGACCTAAAGTCGGGCAAGCAATGTGAGAAGGCAGTAATGAGGAATGGGGGATACTGGGATGCATAGGGAGAGGCATCAACAGTAGAAAACAGGAAGTTGTTATCCTCTGTAGAGACAGTTAGCGAGACCCCATCTTGAGTACAGCTGCAATTCTGGAGACCCCATCTCCACAAAGACATAGACAGAGTGGAGGCTGTTCAGAGGAGGTCAACAAAATGGTGCAGGGTCTGCATCAGAAGACATACGAGGAGAGACTAAAGCAGCTTAATATGCATACCCTTGAGGAAAGGAGGGTGGGGAGCCTTGATAGAAAACTTTCAAGTATCTCAAGGAATTAACAAAGTACAAGAGGGTAGTATCTTTCAGAAGAAGAAATGTGCAAGAACAAGGGGCACAATTTGCAGATTGAGGGGATGGCTCAGAGGTAATGTTGGAAAGTGTTTTTCACAGAGAGGGTTGTGGATGCATGCAACAGCCTTCCTGAGGAGGTTGTGGAGTCAGGAACAGTGGGAGAATTCAAGAATGCATGAGACAGGCATAAGGCAATTTTAGTGGGGATAGGAGGAAGCAAGCTGTTGATTAACTAGAATCTGCAGCTTATTCATCAGTAAGGAAATGGGCAGACTAGGTGGGCCAAGCAGTCCTTATCTGCCATCAAATTCTATGTTTCTGTGTTTCTATTGCATTCATATGTGTGAAAGGAAGCTGTACTGTATATGACATCAGTTTTAAGAATGTTTACACACTGGAAATATTTTGGCAAAAGTACCCCTTGTTAAGGACACCTATATGTTAATCTTTTTCCCATCCTCTAACGAAATCTACAGTGAAAACTATTATGCGATTATTTAGGAATGAGGGTGTCAACATTACAGCTGTCCAGTACTGGCTCTGCAAAGATGTGACATCTTGGACCATCTTACACCCATCCTAGATGAGGATTTGGTGTGGACTGGGAGCTGGAAAGTTAAAGTTCAGTTAAATCATCTAATGCTGGCATTAACCACTTCCTGGTAGTTCTCACAGCAGAAGAGATAGAGGGCTTTGTTTTTACCCTGGCTACTCAAAGACTTGCCATAAGTGCAGAGCCAGAATGCACTTGAGCTCAGTCTGTAACAAACCCTGCTTCAACCTATGTTGGGAATATGGCCATGTAAGTCTAGACTTTTCTAATCCATTCACATGTAACTTATGTGATGAAGTGGGGCATTCATGTAGACATTGCCCATTGGTGGCTCACAACAGGTTAGACTGTGCCCTGCAGGAACAGGAATAGCTCATTACTGAGACACAGGTTTGAGTACAGCAGGCTAGGACTCCTTCCACCTTAAATGTGGAAGAATTGCAGGCACTGTCCAGTCAGCTATCTACCTTAGATCCTCACCCAGTAACAAATGAAACACATATTTGCAGGCCCTAGTCCCATTTTCCCTCCCAGAGAACCTATTACCCTTCGGAAATAGATCTTGCTCATATGGATGCAAGCCAAACCATATTCAAATGGACATTGAGATGCCACCCACATGAAAATCCCTTAATGCTGGTTAAAACCACAAAGAGGGGTAAAGTAAAGGAAAAGCAGGGATTACCCCTGTAAGCCAATTGCCATTACCAGAAATCATTTTCAGGCTCTTACAAAGAGGAAACAGTTTGGGGATATGGAGGAAGAAGAGGAGGAAACTGAAAATCTTCTGTCGCCTGTTCTAGAATTGATTGCTCTTCAGACTCTCACGCAGAGCTTTCGGTTTCAAAAAGGCAGAGACAGAAAAAATCCCCAAGATGTAATACTTAAATGTATTTTGGTCATGTAAGGTGGTCTCTTAATTGCACCTTTAATGATAAATGTTCGTAGTATAAAGTCCTACAAAAACATTTGACCACTCAACAGGTATTAAGGACTTACCTAATTTTATTCAAGACACCAAACTGAAAACATTACATGAGGTTATTCAGGCAAAGCACTCTTGGTCAGCAGGAGCTTCTTACTGGTCATGGGGTCAAATGTGTGTGATGGGGTAGGAATCCTACTAAAAGGTTTTGGCTTTCAGATATCTCACACTCCTCAATTTATCTACTGTGTCACCACCCTTTGTCTTTCACCCTACTAAGGCTAACTCTGCTTCTCTGATTTCCCCTCCTAGATCCAGCCTCTGACCAGGCCAGCAGTGTCCTCTGTGGTGCGGCCAAGGCTCCACAAGCCTGCCACCCTAGCCACCTCTTCAGGCCCCTGCCAGGATCCAGCATAGCCAGGTAAGACTACAGCCTGGGCTGGGGAAGCAGTGAGCAGCTGCCATTGGTCAATCGCTCACGCTTCCTCCCTGATTGACTCCTGCTTCAGTCTCTGCACCTGATTGGCGTTTTCCATCTCTCTGCCTTTCTCTGCTTTCTGGGCTCAGCGCCCATTCAATTTAATAGCATACTGCCGAAAATTTGCACCCCACCCCTTCCCACCTTAATTAAATAGACCTGAGCTCCACCAGCCTGCCTTTAGGCTCCTCCTTGCCCTGAGCCCCTTTGGATTCCTTGCTAGGACATCCTCTAACTCTGCCTATTCTCTCTTTCTGCTCTACACCTATTCCCCCCATGCCACTCCCTGCCTCAGCCACACCTAGCGCTCTTTTCCTCCCTCACTTCCTCTTCATCCTTTTATTTAGCCCTTCTATCCTTTGAGCCTTGCCCACACCTTCCTATTGTGCCTCTCGCCTGCCATCTCTACACCTACTCCCTGATCATGAATACCTTCAATAATCTGTTCTCATTTCTCATCTTTCTCACCTTTCTGTCTCCCTCTTCTACCTCCCTGGAGCCTGCCACCCCTCTCCCTTCTATCTTCCATTTAGTCATTTCCTACCACCACCTAGGCACACTTCACTATGAGCTCTGCCCTCCCCTGTGGCCCCCCTCTGCTACTGGTTGGCTGCTCCTGAGTATTCCTGTGTATGGTTCATGGGCCAGCTTATCTCTGCTCTCATACACAACATTGCCCTTGGATCTACACAAGGAACTTTGTATACATTCCTGCAAGCAACAGAGAAGTAATCTGTCCCACTAGGAACTATGCTTGTGCACCCTGAAGCTCTTGCTTCTCCTCCTGCTGATGTCAGGTAATGTCCACCCAAACCCTGGCCCAAACTCTTCCAGCTCTAACAGCCATGTGAAACCCTTCAGGGCTCTCATCCTCACAACCCTTGCCATCTGCAGTCTACTCCCTAAGCTTGGTGCTCTACAAATCTTTGCAAACCAACATAACCCTGATATCCTTGCAGTTGTTGAAACCAGGCTGATGCCCAAAGTTCCTGACCTGGCAATTGCACTACAAGGCTATAATGTATTCAGGCTGGATGGGAAGTCCTGAAGAGAGGGGTTGTGAATTTACATCAAAGAGATTCTCTTGGTCACCCCATTACCACTCTCCCCTGACTGTACTGTGCAGATTCTCACTATCAAAATACTTCTAGGGCCCACAATAAAGCCATCACAGATGTCTCAGTTTACATCCTCCAAAGACCAAGGAAAGGTCTCAGTGCTGTCCTGGACTTTATCAGAACCCAACCTCCTGGCTCAGAGCTTATCCTTCTAAGTGATTTTAATATAAACTGGCTTGCATCAGAAGTGGGTGTTCATAAGGATGCCAGCTCATCAACAAACCTAACACAGATGGGAGACTCCCCACAAGAAAAAACTACAAAACAGGCACTAGTACCCTCTTGGACTGTATTCTTGCCAGCCATCCAACCCTGTCTCAAGTACCTCTGTCGTCCCGGATTCGCTCAGTGACCATTGCCCTGTCATCTGTGAATGGTCAAACAAATTTTGCAAGCCCCATCCTAAAGTCATCACCATCAGAGTCCTTCCCCATGGGCAACTGACCCATCTTAAATCCTGCCTCAGTCTCCAAGATTTGTCTCCCATCTACAAAATGACGGTTGTTGACTCAACCCTAGACTACTTAATCACCACCTTCAATACGGCCTCTGACTTCTATGCCCCTATCAAAAGTGCAAAGTTAAGCACTTTGTAACCCTTGTCTCACTGCTGAGCTCTTTGCACAGCTAAAATCAAGGACCACCTTTGAGTGCTGGCAAGGGCCACAGGCCCACAATCCGACATACAAAACTACAAACATGCGAAACAACTGCACTAAATCTATTCGAATAATGAAAGTACATACTACGGGAAACTCTCACCAACACCTGGGAAATGGAAAGCATTCTGGGATAATATTAAAGTTATGGAGAGGCAGCCCAAATCCACCCCAACTATGCTAAATGTTGGTGGGACTACTACACTTGATCCAATGGTCATTGCTAAAACCTTCAGTGCTGCATTCACCTAGCTCAGTAGTGTTCTCCCCTTGGACTTTTTAAGAAAATGACTCTCCTTCACCCATAAGCTCTCTCACCCTTCTATATACCTGCCTTTCTACTTCAAAGCAGTCAAGGTGCATGAAGTCCACAAATACATTACCAAAGCAATCTCCAAGTCCAGAACTAGTGGTGACTCTTTGGACCTTAAACTGCTGTCTCACCCTTGATGAGGTTCTAGGACCATTAACAAGAATTTTCAACCTCTGTCTCAGCCTCAGTCAGTTTCCTGACAAATGGAAATTTGCTACTGATACTCTAGTCCATAAAAGTGGTGACAAGGCCATCACGGAACTATCAACTGATCTCCATATTACCTACCCTCTCCAAGGCCCTTGAGCATATAGTTGCAGACCAGCTTAGTGATGTCCTGGACAAATACAACATTTTGTGTATGCAGCAACACAGGTTCAGAAAAGGACATAACACGCATCTTCCCTCCTGGAATTCACTGGAACCCTACACAGCACGTTGGACAAAGGTCATCTAACTGGGTCAGTATTTATCAATTTAACCAAGGTGTTTGATACTGTCCACCATCGTCTGCTGACTGAACAGCTACTGAATGCTGGTCTCTCTCATGACTCAACAGCATGGTTTAAAAGTTACTTGGAAAATCTATTACAAAGAGTAAAATCTCTGATGTTCTCTCTGATACTAGACCTGTCCACTCAGGTGTTCCCCAGAGATCCATACCAGGCCCACTACTTTTCAACCTTTTCCTGAACACCTTCCACAGTCTTGCTCTGAACAAATCATCCTCTGTGCTGATGATGCTGTAATTCTCACTTCCCACAAGGATCCCAAACCCTTACAACACAATCTGCAACTAGGTTTACCTCTGTAGAAAACTGGTTTACTAAGCATAAGCTGGTCCTAAACCACAAAAAAAAAAACATGTCAATGCTTTTAGCAGCTCCCACAACAAGCACAGGCTACACCCCATACCATTACTACCAGCCTTGGAAATATCCTCGAACAGGTGCAATCATTTAAATACCTTGGGATCTCGCTTGACCCTAATCTATCTTATGGGGCCCACATTGATAGTGTCACCAAAGCTGCTAATACTCGTCTATGCCTACTTTTCTGGCACTGGCAAAATCTTACCCGCAAGCCTTGAAGGTCGCTGTACAGCTCTCAGTGGTCTCCATCATAGACTACAGCCTCATCATCTCACGGCTCGGCCTCTGCTACTACTCTCAGGCATATCGACATCCTTCAACCAGGCCTGTCGGCTCATCACTGGAGCCCACCGTCTCACATACATGTGACCTTTATGCTCAATCTGGATGGTGTCAACTCTCCAACCATATTAAGTATCTAACCTGCACTATGACAAAAAAAATAACCATGGGCCTTGCACCTCCTGGAGTCCAAGCTCTCCTGCACCGAGAATAAATCCACACAACACTAGGGGATCTGAATCTCATCTTTTGCAGGTTCCCCATTGTCGCACCACTCAGGGCAAAGATCTTTTGCTCATAGGGCTCCCAGCTGGCTGAATGGTCTCAGCACTGACATCTCCTCCATTCCCAGGCTAGGCACATTAAAATCCAGGCTCTGCCTTCATCTCACTGTCTCTAGCTCCTGTGACTGCCTCATCTAATCAGACCTACTTACCACTACCATAGCCTCTTCCATGCTCTTCCTACATAGCACTTATTTCTTATTCTACCTTTAGTCTCCACTACTCCTCCCTCCCTCCTCCTTGCCTTTTCCACCTCCCACCTCCTACCACCAGCACTTCTCCATGTGTATGTTGACAAAGCTGCTGGCTGCTCCTATCTTCCTATGTGCCCCCGTTGTTCCCCATTCTCTCCTCTTTCTGTTGACTCTGTTCTAGTTTTCTCTTATGTGTTCTCACTCAATTAAATATTATCTGACTACTGTACCATTTATTTGCAATGTTGTTATTTTGTTTTATTCCTGAATTGTACTGCAACTGACCTGAAACCTTTGTAAAGAGCCTTGGCTCAAAGGTACTTGTAATCCTAGACCTAAATAAATAAATAAAATAAAAAATAAAGGGTGGTGAGGATTTGCCTAGGAAGGGCACTTTTGTTAGACTTACTTAACTTATGAGTCTTTAGAATTTCTATTTATAAATGTTTATGTATCTCAAAGAATTGCTTTAAGGGTGGATTTATTTTGCATTAGTCAACCATTTTTACACAAATACAGACATATTTTTTGGGGGAGGATTTTAATTGTGGGCTCTCCTCAAGTAGGGCAACCACAAAATCTTTAGCAATATGAATTTTCTAAAATCTTTAATTACAACTGGAATCTGTAGGATGGATATTTGAAAATATATCCAAAGGGGCCTAAGACCTATTTTCCAGGAATCTTGGACACTAGGATAGAGTATCTGTGTTTCTCTCAGAGTTTCCAGGTTCTTCAGGCCTGCTTGATTCTGTGTGAAACCTCTAATTATCTGGCAGTTTCTGTCTCTTGTGGCCTTAGTAATAGTTCCTTTACCTCAAAAATTCAGTCCTGTTGGAAGCTAAACTGTAATTTATTGTTAGACCCAGTACTGATAACACATTGGGGAGTTGTTTAAGGCCTGGGTATCAGTAATAGATGCATATGGCACATTGGGAGATTGGTGGCTGGACTCCAAACAAGATTTAAAAAATGTTTCCTTAAATTTGCACAAAACAAAACCAGGGATTGCTATTTTATGTATCTAAAACTAAGGCAAGATTTATTCTTCTATATTTCTTTAGCCCATGAAAAAACACTGAATTTGAAGACAAAAATTAATAGTATTAAGACTGAAATGTTCAAGTACTAATATAACAGGGCAGAATCTCTAAAAATGGAAGCACAGTATGGCATACAAAGTGAAAAAAGCTTTAGTGTTTTAAAATTTGTGCTGACAGGGTAAATAGTTTAAAATTAGATGCAGTCAAGGAACCCAACCTAAACGCCCGATAGTCTAATGTGTTGCTGCCGATGCAAGGGACTTGTGGCTGAGAGTTCACCATAAGTGGTGACTTGTGGCAAACTGTGCAGCAATTGGGATTTTCTAAAATGATTGTCACAAACCCCATGCTGCAAGTATGTTGCAGAATGTTGCTATTTTAACTATTTTAACCCCAAATTTTCAACTAACCATTTTATGACCCTACCTCATGAATAAGTATAGTGAACATTTTGAAATCCAGCCTGAAAGGTGATTTTGCTACCTGACCGTGAAAGCAGCTTTCTGGCAGGATTTAATAATGACAACAACTTTGTTCATAAGGAGGGATCTCAAAAGGGCATGTTGAAAATTTGGTGTTAAAATCTTTAAAATGACAAAGTTATGCAATAAAGTTTAAAACCAGACTGAAATAAATTGAGCCATATTTACCTTACTTTCTCAATTTCCCTGTAGTCTAGTGCCCCCATTCACCATTCACCATTCCCTGTATAAACAATGTCTTTTCCTGATAGTCTAGTGGTCCTCCTCCCTACCACATTCACTGATGTCTCCATATAAAAAAAGTCTTTCCCTTGTAGTCTAGTGGTCCCTCCATAGATCTAATGCACTGCCCATCACCCACCCTGTCATGTAGAAATGACCATCCTGCTTTCCCCATCCCAACTCCAGCTGGCAACCAGCACAGTCCTCCTCTCACTACCATGATTGAGCTGTGAATGATCATGTACTGTATACAATGGCCCAGATATTCAACTGCACCCAAATGTGCGCAATAGCAGGAGCAAGCATAAGTCAATTGCGCATATGCGCAATAGACGCGACATTCAAACGTGAGCAAGTCAATTGCGCAACCAGCCAATGTCTGAATATCGCATAACCCGCGCCATAGCACAAACAAGGCCAGCCCAGCTGAGCAGTCGAGATGCGCTATAGCGCAAGCAGGGAGCCCCCAGCAGCAAAGCAATGGAACTGCACAACCAGGAGGTAGGCAGGGTCCCACCACCCATGCCACAGATGGGCACAGGAACACAGTGTAGAACTAACAACACACCCCCACCGAAGCACAGCATCACCCGTTGGAGGGACGGAAAATCCACTGGCCCATGGGGACAAGTCACAAAGCACAGCAGGGCCACAGCGCCCCAGCACACCCACTGGCAAGCAACATCTGCCACACAAAGGGGCCGGACAACCCAGGTGTACCACAGCCCCACTGTGCACACAGCACACTATGCTCTGGTGCCCCAAAACACCACCTATGAGCAGTGAGTGTGACTGGCACTGTCAGAACCACCATGCCCCCCACCTGGCACAATGCAACCGTGTGTACCATATAACCATACAAGCCAGACCACAGGAGCCCACAGTGGAGTGGGAAGCACGGCCAGACCGGCTGACAGCCACCACCACACCGGACACCCCCATGCAGACACATACACAATCCCAGGACCACACCACACCAGATGCCATGCACACCACTGCAACTGAGCACCTATAGCCAGCTGCAAATCAGAGACCACCACAGTATTCATAACAAAATAGATATATATATTCAATGAAAAACAGAAGAACAACAACAACAGGAACAACAATAACACTATTTACATGTATATACAATACAGGGGTGAGGGTACAGGTACAAGGTAGGGGTGGGTGTGGGGTAGGAGTGAAGAACTTGGTGAGGAAGGCAGGGTGTGAGGAAGGGTAAAGGGTGTAGATGTGGGGCAGCTACTGCCCCCAGGCTGCAGATCTGCAGGACGGCTCAGACCCCATGGCCTCCTCCGGTCGTACACCCCTCTGATTCATCTCCCTGAGGATGCTGAGCGTCTCCTCGATACCTCCATCAGGCAGTGGATGGCCTGCTCTATCCTGCACAGAAGCCATACACCTAGGGCAAGGGAACAGAATCAATGGCTAGGACTGTACACAACCCTGAAGCCCACCCAGTGTGCATGGCATACAGCCAAGTGCCCTGCCCTGTGATGGACTGCACACACTCACAGTGACCGTGCATGGTCAAGCCCAACCAGGTAACAACAGCCATGTGTGCCCGACACACACCCCCATGCCCACCCAGCAACCAAGGCAGTACAGTAACATGTCTACATGGTGGGAAGGTAGTGCCACAGCCATGTGCCCAGTGCATGCATGGACCACCAGTGACACACTCACAGACACGCAGTGCCACTGGACAGTGCTGACAGTCACACGTCGCGGGCATGACAGTGTTGTCCATGGATGTGTGCCATGCCCCATCCCCCATTGCACGCAATAGTATCCATGATGTAATGACACTCACCTCATCCAGCCGCTGCTGCGTGGCTGCTGCAGATGCTGCTGCTGCTGTTGCAGGACCATACCACCGCCTCCTCCGCCGCCACCCCTGCAGCACCCCTGTGCAACTCAGCCTGGCCCTCCGCCCTCCACACCTGTGGGAAACAAATGTTGAGAAGCACATTAATGAGATCCAAATGCAGACAGCCCCTGCACCAATGAGTGTGCTTGCCCACACAGCCAGACCCATGCATCACACACCTGCAAACACTGACACAGCCAACCATGGAACAACCC
Organism: Neoceratodus forsteri; assembly: GCA_016271365.2. Lineage (NCBI taxonomy): Eukaryota > Metazoa > Chordata > Ceratodontiformes > Ceratodontidae > Neoceratodus > Neoceratodus forsteri. The sequence continues at coordinate 427,953,380 of CM057451.1, forward strand.
TCCCCCAAGCTCTGGCCCCAATACACAGTCATACCCCTGAGGACAATACAGGTGCATAGATGGGTCACCCACCTGGCCTAGGCACAATGCTCCTCCTGGCATGGGACCTGAGGCATGCCAGCGGTGCCTGCTCCCTCCCCGCAGGTCACTGTAGCAGTGCCTGCACTGCTCTGCTGTCCTGCACCACCTGTGACCTGCTCCAGCACAGTGGCCACCTGCTGCCACACTTGGGTGCGGGCCAAGTCTAGGGTTCCCCAAACCAGTGGCCAATAGTGAGGCTCAACCACGGCCACTAGGTTGGCCACCTCAAGCTACTCCACTGGGGAGCTCTCCCTGCGTGCCATGTTAGCAACTTGATAGTAGGCAATATGGCACTCCACAGGCAGCAAACCCACATGGAAATGTTGCGCAATACAACCCTCGTCTGTCCCTATCACGCTGTTTAGACAGTGCCATCGGTCCCTGTCATGCTGTTACAAACAAGCGCGATTGAGCTACACACATGCTGAGCGTACAGCGCCAAGGGGCAAAGGTCAGGCACAAGGTCATGTCTCTGGCGCAAGGCCACGCACTGCGCCATTGGACGTCTACCGTCCAGCGTGAGCAGTCACCTGCGTGCCAGTGCCACAGTGGACTATTGCGCGGTTGTGCCACAGCGCCGTGTGGTGACCAGCACTGTAGCACCACTGGCACAATGGTGGCCGTGTCAAGAATAGCTGACCGCGCACAGCACGTAATCAGCATGGCAGATGCCTGCGTAAGGTACCTGGGCATGCGCGGTGCTGTGTACTACACAGTCACAGAACTGCACCATAGGCTCAGCAGGCCCAACCGTGATGCGCAAGGCGCAATAGCGTGATATTCAGCCGTCATATGCAAATCAGCTGATCAGCCATTCAAAGCGCAGCGGCGAATTTGCATCCCATTAAGTTGCTCCACTCCTAATTTGCATGCATTGTGCTATAAATGTGCGACAGTGATCTGCAGTGGCCATATTCGGTTACTGCAGGTGATAGGATGGGTTGCATGCTGTGTGATGTTATGGACTATGGTCATGGGAAAATGCTGTGAACTGCACAGTCACAGGTGTCCTCTTCCACCCATACAGACGCGACAGGGCCGAGCAAGTACTGGGTGAGGAGGAAGATGGTGGGCGGAGAGGAGGCCCAACTTCACAAAGGCTGAAACAGAGGCACTCTATGAGGCCTACCTGGATGAGGCGCCACTACTTAGTGGACGGTGGGGCACCCCTCAGGCACGTGCTGCTACATGGGAGGGTAGCTCGCACCGTGAACCTGCATGGAAGCCACCAGCGCTCCGTGTAGGAATGTAAGAAGAAGGTGGGGACAGACAGGAGGCGGGTTAAGGAGAAGGTGGCAGCACTCAGGGTGGCACGCACTGCCACAGGCGGGGCCAGCCAGAGTGGCACAGCTGACCCGGTGGAGGACCATCTTGCTGCATCCATGCAGCGCAGTGCCATTGAGGCATTCCTGGTGGTGGCTTCCAGACAGGTGGAAGCCCATCACTGCATGGTATGACATGGTGGGGTGGGGGAAGTTGATCCCATGCACTAACATGTTCTCACTTTCTGTTACAGATCCTGTGCCTGCAGGTGACAGTGGTGGTGGGCCCGTGCACTGTGGATGTGCAGCCAGAGCTGGAGGAGGTTCCATCCACCTCTGCTGGTAGCCAGCGTGCATTGCACCAGTGTGCACGCTTGGCTGCCATCTCCGATGTTGGTGAGTCAGGTGTGGGGGTGCCCTTCCTGTGTCCCAGTGGTCTGGCATGCAAGCATGCCAGTACGCTGTGGCTGAGGCTGTGGCATGAACCTGCACCATTGATGATGCAATGGCCACTATGGGCAGTGACACATGTGTCACAGAATGGACACAGCACAGGACAGCCCGTGCCCATGGACCTAGAGGGTTCCAACGGTGTGCCAGCATGTCAGTACAGTCCCAGGCTGTGCCTGCTCCAGCACCGTGGGGCAGCACGGTTGCTGTGCAGGTCCCTGGCACTGTTGCAGACACAACATTGGAAGGACTGGTCCCTTGGGCACAGCAGGCGGAGGGCAGCAGGGCAGTCACCACCAGGTCTGGGGGTACAGGGTTCAGCAGTGGCATATGCACACCACCTGTTGACATGCCCATACCTGGTCCTGGTGAACAGTGCCCACCCTCAAGGGGTGTTAAGCATCAGGCCCTTCCATCCCCTGGGGACAGGTTGCCGATTTGGCAGATGACCCGTTTGATGAGCACACCTGCCTTCTGCGGGCATCAGTACAGCAGCAGATGTGGGTTGCAACATCCATGGAGGCACTGTGTGTGGCTGTGGAGTGGCACAGCAGGGACAATGCAATGATCCTGGCAGAGATGGTCCAAATGCAGCTGGATGTGACGCGGCCATTGACAGGCTGACCCAGGCATTGGTCGCTGTCATGGCCACATTGGGTACCCAGTCAGGTGCCCTGTACCACGCACCCCACGCAGTACGCTCCACTCCACATTCCCGCATTGTGCTACACCCAGCCTGTCGACGCCGGGTTCTGCTGTGGGCATCCGGGCACCCCTGGTGCAGGTATGTTCAGCATGCTGCAGACCCCTGTGCGGACAAGGTCGCGCTCATGCAGTGGGACCCCTGGTGGTCCATCGGTGACACCCATGTGGCCCATGCTCAGCCTGCCAGTGCAGCTGGGTCACGAGCGGGCAGCCCATGCATCCGTGGTGGCGTGGCACAGTGCCACCTGACTAACCTGTCTCCCAGTGCGGGCCCTGTCTGGTGCTGCCCTGTGTGCAATGTTTGTCTTGCTGAGCACTGCAAAGGTGAGTGCCCTGCCCACACTGACACATGGACCACCTGCACACCCATCCGATTGCTGTCCACAGGTGCGTGTGCATGATGATGCCTGCATTGTACTGTACACCAAGGTGCAAGGGTGCCCAGCATCTGACACACGTACATGGACAGTACAGGTGGTGGGGGTGGTCTGTGGATCTATGTGTTTGACATGTCTGTTCCTGCTCTGCTGTGCACTGCCCTGTGCACTGTGTGCCTGTGTGTGTGTGTGTGTGTGTCCATGTAGCGTGTAACTATTCACCCCTCCCTGATGGTGTGTTTGTGCTCCTGTACCTTCCACTCCCTTGCTGTCATGCACCCCTGGTGTGTTACCCTGTGTGTATGTGGGTTGTGCCTAGACAGTGTTGGTTGCACATGGCCCCATGACTTACCTGTGTTGTGTGAAATGCTCCTCTGTGATGGTGTTCCAGTGCAGCTGGGCCTGCCGGATCAGTCGGGGTCACGCCGTCCATGGGGGCTGCTCATCCCCATCATCACGGCATCACCGGCGACCCTATCGCTGTCCCCTCCTCAACCTGTAAGGCTATCCCACAGTCTTTGGCCATGTTGTACAGGATACAAAAGGCCAGGAATATCCCACAGGCTTTGAGGGGCTGTACTGTAGGGCACCGCCAGAGGTGTCTAGGCATCGAGGCGTGCCTTCAGCATCCCAAACACCTGTTCGATGATGTTGCGTGTGGCGGCATGTGCCTCATTGAAGCATTGTTGCGATGGGGTCGTGGGGCACCGGTAGGGTGTGAGCAGCCAGGGACGGAGTGGGTATCCACTGTCACCTGTGTGGAGATAGTGTAGGTTAGTGTCATGTGCAGGTCCATATTGTCCCTAGCCCTTTGAGCCACCCCCATGGCACCTGTAAAGGCCCCTTACCCGTCCCCCAACTTTTAGCTCCTACATGCATACTCACCCACTGGGTGTCCTGTGGGATGTCCCCACTCTCGAATCGATGGCACAGTGCAGACTGGTACCATATGAATGAATCATGTGCTCGCCAGGGTGTGTGGCACAGACATTGATGATGCGCCCAGTGGCATCACACACCACCTGGCAGTTAACACTGGAGTACCCTTCCAGTTGCGATATGTGGCCCCATCGGGGCCAGGTGGCGGTGAATAGCCACATGGGTGCAGTCTATAACCCTAGCATGCCAGGCATACGTGCTCTGTGGAACTCCTGTATGTTTGCTTTACGCTCTGCCGGCGGTGCTGGGAAATGGATGTACTCCGCGGCGTGTGCAGCAGTGCGCTGAGGAATGGGTGAGGATGCATGGCGTGGCCGACTGTATTATGCCTGTAGTGTCCCTGCTGGCCTTTGGAAGGTACCGTGGTGAGCAAGCACATGCAGGCTGTTACCTTTGTCTCCACTGACAGAGCGTGACTCGTCGTGAGGGTGCCTGCATCACATCACTGCACAGCTCACAGAGCCGCCTCAGTATTGCCCTGTTCAGGTGGTACTGGCCCACATCTTGACATCCATATACAGCTCAAAGCTGATGCGACGCGGTACTGCCTGTTGGGGCATACCGCCAACGGGCCCTTCCACGGCCACGCCCCTGCAGCATGCCTTCTCACCCCTCTCACTACAGCTTCCAAGTGGAAGGTGGCACTGTCCATCTCCTGGCTTATGTCCCCCTCAGCTGTTGTTGTTCTGTTCCCTCTGTCCTGACTGCTACCTCCACTGCACGGGTACACTCACTGGCCTCCAGACTCTGGCCCCACACGCCTTGGCTGCCATTATTCTGTCCTGCCTACTCCTGGCCTGCACTGGTTGCTGCTGTGGCTTGCTACCTGTTGCTGCCTCATGAGCATTCCCTGTCTTTCTTGCGCCTCATCCTTGAGCCTTTTATTTTGGCTCATTTCCACTTTAGCACAACTTCCGGCTATTCTACTGTTGCGCATTATGACCTATGAATATCGCATTGCGCCTGTACGGCTGGATCCACCTGCTTCGCCGCCATACCTTCATTTGCATTGCGCTGTTCAGCATGTTTTCAGTGATGCAACCGCATCCCGCTGAATATCACGGAAAGGCGATTTTCAGACTTTGCGCTGGCGCAACCCTGTTGCGCATGGTGCAACCCTTTGAATATCCGGGCCCATATGTGCTTAATCACAGTTCAGTCAGTGGTCTGCCATGGTGGCAAGAAGAGGGCTGTGCTGGTCACTGGCTGTGAGTTGGGATTTGGGGAGTGGGTGGTGGGTAAGTACATCATAGGGGAGTGGGGTTGGGGTTCCACTAGACCACCAGGGAAATTAAATATTTTTCTGCAGGGATGTCAATCAGAAATTGGGGGAGGGACCACAAGACTAGCAGGAAAATATATGTTTTGTATATGGGGACAGTGATCAGATATCACGGAGGGAGGAGTGACCACTAGACTACCAGGGACAAACATTTTTTTACTGAGGATGGCGATCAGTGAATGGGGAGGGTGGAGGGACCACTAGACTACCAGGGATATATATATATATATATTTGTATATGGGGACAGTGATTGGAGATTGAGAGAGGGGTGAGAGACCATTAGGCTACCAGGGAAATATATATTTTATACCAGGATGGCAGGCGGACTTTGGAGGAGGGAACACCTGGGCATTTTTTCACAAACTGTGCAACATAATCCTTTTCCACAGTTCCTTTTTCATAATTTTGGAAAATAATCCTTCTCCATGGTTTGAAATCCTTTTCTCTGGTAGTTTTTCATGATTTGTGGCAAAAGAACAAATGCCTTTTGCAAATTGCAAAAGGAGCTTGTTTCACAATTTGTGAAAAGGATTTCAGCATGTTAAGAAAATGCATTTCTAACTAACTTGTGAAAAATAAGCCCAGAATTGTACTCTATGGGCCCCGATTAGTTAAACACAACCACTGGTGTTTACTAAAGCCCTGTAGTTTTTAGTTATTTCATTTTGTTGCCACTGCTAACTGAAAACAAGATGGCAAAAGCAGAAAAAGGATTTCCTATTTGTGACAAAGGAATATATATATATATATATATATATATATAAAACATTCCTCATATTTCCGATCTGAAGCTGCACGGGAAAAAGGAATATAGATATAGATATAGATATAGATATAGATATAGATATAGATATAGATATAGATATAGATATAGATATAGATATGCAATAGCCCCAGGAAAAATATCAGCAATACATCTCCTGGGGTGTTGTATATTTGTTTTATCCAACACTTAGCATTCTGATGTTGGGTTTGTTCTTTTTTCTCATTGAAATGTTTTGTTGTTTTCCAGTTTTCTGCAAAGAATATACACACACCACATATATATATATATATATATATATATATATATATATATATATATATATATATATATATGTCTCTTATCGTACACATTTTGTGTGAATCCTTTCGTGATTTTGAGATACAGAGTGGTGAAAATGCTAAATTTACATGTTTTGTTTTTAGTTTCTTCAACAGCCATTTCTCAGAAATGGCTTTTAGTTATAGTCTGAAATTTTCTGGGTTGAACGCCTTTGCCTCACAGATGTGTCCTTTGAAGGTTTGTTGAAAAAATATTCATCTGTTTGGAAGTTATTCAATTTTAATTTTCACATTATTTCCTATGGGAAAATAGATGTCCAGTGCAAAAACACTTTTGTTTTTGTGGAGAGCATCTTGTTTTCAGGACCAGGTCACATGGTGTCATAGAGTGTGACATATTTTGCAGAGTTCTGTTTTACCATACTCCCATTTCCATTCATTGTTGTTAAAATATCTGACAATGGGACTCCCACCCTGGTGTCAGATACCCCTGCCACCTCCAGTCCATTGTATTTATTTGCTGACATCAGAGTGCCCGATGCACATGTTGGCAGTACAAGATCCCTACCTCCCGCAGTAGTGTGGGACACTGGGGACCCCATTCTCAATGTCCCCAGTCAGGTTCCCCATCCCCAGCAGTGCATGACACTAGGAGCCCACTCCCAGTGTCCAAAGTCATGTTATTTCCCCACCACTGTGAAACACTGCGGAGCCCACCTCCAGTTCCCCAAACATTTGTTATCCCTGTAGAAAGTAAAACAGTCCCAGACATCATTTTTATAAACCCTGTAAACATGAAAATGATCCCTCATCATCTCTACCATCCACTTCCCCCATCTCAACCTTCCACTGAGCACCCACCACCCACCACCACCTCTTGCCCTATACTTACCAATGGATGTCATTGGTTGCCATCTTCTGTGGACTGGGACATGTTTGCACTCTTCAAAGCTGAACCATGAACTGAAGAATCAAGGTAAGTGCTGTATAATGGCTGTCAATGGCATTTCAACATGTTGCTGTTTCCAGCCATTTTAAGGTATTTTTTGCACCAAATTTTCAACATGGGGTTTTAGGACCCCTATTCATGAACAATGTCACTGTCATTTCATTAATCAGACTCATATGGTGATTTCACAGATGCTGTATGAAATCACCTTTCATATTTCAAGTGTCCATGAGGTGGGGTCCCAAAAGCACATTGAAAATCTGGAGCAAAAATGCAGAAAATGCCAGAATTGCAAGTGGTCATTGACAGTTTCAATGCATGAATGAAACGTTGTCAATTTTCATATTTTCCTCCAAATGTTCAAAAGAGACATTTTTTCATACCACCTAGTGAACAGTACAGCTGTCATTTCTCAAATCCTGCCCAACATGAGTTTCTACACCTGTGGTGCGGAGCGATTTTACTACAGATTAAGACATTTTCACCTATGGGTAGAGATAGCTGAATGGCCTCATTTAAGCTCCGTGGAGTTATTCATCGAGAAAAGGTGAATTCACAGAGTGCTGCACAATGCGAAGCAGAGTACTTTTGTGTTATAATGGGCAACATGAAGTCCATTGAAGACAATGACTTCATGTTACTCCCTCTCCCAAACCACTACTACACCAAATTTTAAGGTGAGGTACATTGAGATCAAGGTACTTTGCCTCACTTTGCCTTGTTTTTAAGCTCCAAAGGTGAATTTTGTAGTGATTCATGGGATTTCAGGTCACATGGGCTCTAGATTGTTCTGTACAGCCTCAGTTCAGGGTACTGTGTGTAGGAAGCTGTAGGAAACAGTCTGCTCTGTGAGCTCTCTGTGACTCAAACCTTCTAAAACTGTTAAAAAAGTATTCTTGAGTTTTTTTTGCTTAAACTTTAGTTCATCGATTGTGGTAGCCCTCCTGTGCTCATATCATCGAGTGTTTATTCTTTGTGTGCATTTTGAATGTTAATGTACAACATTCAGTCTGTGTACTGAGACACAGTGGAAGTGTGCTTTGGGGAGGGCATATCTGGTGTAGGTAGATTTAAGTTGGAGAAATATGGAGTTCTTTGTTTTGTTTATATTTCTCTTGTATAACTGACTGTGTTAATGTACACACAGTAATATTTTCAGTAATTGTTGACTATTTTGCTGATTGTGTGTGTTGTGGTCTGGAGGGACCTGGTGCAGCAGTGAGGTTGTTTAAAATATTTGTATATTACTGAAGTTTTAAATTTACTTCACATTACTTGTAGACAAATTCTGTGTGTGTGTGTGTGTGTGTGTGTGTGTGTGTGGGTGTGTGTGTGGTGCATGACGTGACATCAAATAATACACCTTTATTGTGCCACAGTGTAATTGCAGGCACAGCAGTGTGAACCTGCTATCCACTGCAGCTGCATAATGTTGTACTGTCATTGTGGTATCTTTTGGTTTTGCACTGTAGTAATCTGCAGCCAGTGCTTCCCCACACTGGCAAAAGGTATTCTTTCCAGATTGGATTGTTTATGACTTGATAACACCACTGGTTAGTTAAGGAGTTTTGAACTTGTTGTGACTTTGCGTTTGTATCTGCTGTTGAAGCCACAGTTGTTTTGGCTTCACATCCAGCATCACCCCAGCCCTCCCCAGAGTGACTGTTCCAAAATCTAAATTTGTTTAGAATATTCCTGTTGATCCCCAAAATGCCCACAAAGAGATGTGCAAGCAAAGCTGTTTCTGCCATGGCACTGCTGCAAGTGGTAAGATTGTCTGGGGATGTGGTAGTAGTATGCAGTCGCGAAGTGCATTACTGATGTGAGAAAGCTATTTCTCCTTCAATGTTTTTACTGCACAATCAGTAGCTTCACTCATAGTTGGAGGAGATGATGTTGTCCCAGCTGGTGGTGTTAGTGCAGTTGCTGGTGGTGGTATGAGTATTTCTGCCTCAAGTTCCAATTCAGACCAGTTTACTGTGTCCAAAAATATAGTGGAATGTGAAGCAGTGGCAGTGAGTGACAGTGTAGATGTCATATTCCCCAGTAACATCCCAGTAACTGAGCATGAGATTCTTATCATCATGTCAATGATACTTACCTGAAGTGACGTTTCTTCCACCACAGTTCAGGTCATGCATTTGCCATGCAGTGATTCACAGTGTGGTAAAAAGATTTCAGGCAATAGTGATGCTGCTGCTACTGATGATGATGTTGCTGTGGTTGCAACATGAAGTCCATATGTTGGCATCCAAGCAGAAGAGGTGGATGATGTTGATGAATATGATGATACATAGATACATAGACAGTGTCAGCAGATAGGGCCTATGGCCCACCCAGTCTGCCCATTTGAGTTTGTAAGTTCAGTTTATGTTTTCCTAGAAGTCTGTTGCCCACCCTGACCTCCAGAATTCCTTTATGTCTATCCCATGCATTCTTAAATCCTGTGATTCTTTCAGCCCCCACCACTTCCTCTGGCAGGGTGTTCCACTTGTCCACTGCCCGTTCTGTGAAGAAATTCTTCCTCACATTTCCTCTGAATTGTCCTCCCTCCAACTTCATCCCATGCCCTCTAGTCCTGGAACATACTTTTCACTTAAAATAGTGTATTCCTGCACCCTGTTATTCCCTGTAAGATACTTGTATGTCTCTATCATATCCCTCTCCCTCCTCCCTCCAGGGAGTACATGTTCAGTTCCTTCAACCTGTCCTCATAGGACTTGAGATGCAATCCATGTACCATCTTTGTTGCCCTCCTCTGAACCTTCTCTACCCGTCTATGTCCTTATGTAGGTAAGGTCTCCAGAACTGTACACTGTACTCCAGGTGGGGCCTCACTAGTGTCTTGTATAGTGGAATTATGACCTCCTTTTCCTGCTGGTGATGCCCCTGCCTATGCATCTCAGCATCCTAGTTGCTTTACCTGCTGCCTTGTCACACTGTTGCCCTACCTTGAGGTCATCAGAGATGATAACCCCAAGATCCCTTTCCTGCTTGGTGCATGCTATATCCTCACCCCAACTGTTATATTGTGCCATGATGATGTCAGTGTCCCTGTTGGGAACCAGAGAAAAGAAACTCAAGGTGGCTGTGTCTGGGTCTGTTTGCATTCCCCCGTAAAAGTTGTGATATACCAGTTTCAGTTGATGATGATGATGACCCAGTAGCAATGATAGGTAGTCATGGTGGTCAGTTGTAGTTCAAGTGTGTCCTGCCTGAAAAATCATGTAGTACACCCCCACTTCATGGCTTAAAAAAATGGAGTCCAATAAAGCATCAGGGACATGTTAAAACTACAGCATCAAAATCCCTTGTTTGGGATTTTTGTGGAAATGCAAATGATGAGTCAGTTGCAATCTGCCAGGTTTTCAGGTGCCGTGTGAGTCGAGGTAAAAGTGTAGCCATCTGGGCACATGGGACAGCATAACATCTTAAGAATAGGTACATGGCACTGTGGACTCAGTACAAAATGGCAGCTAACACCTGTACCACAGTGGGAGTTCACCCTCGTCATCAACAATAACGAGCATGTTATCCCCTTCCATGACTGTAGCATCAAGTACAAAATTAAATGTGTAGTAGTGATGAAATGACAGCAGATGATTACTACAAGTATGATGGGTGGAAGAGCAGAATGGTTTTGAAGTCACGTCCAGTGGTGGTGAGAGTAGCAGTTTTGGTGGTGGTGGTCAATGCAGTATGTCTAGTAAGTGGTACATCAACCCTGTTACTAAATCTGGGAAAATAACTGCATTTCTGGGTTTGTCATCACCTGTGCAACCATCTTCATCACACGTCCATGCTCCACCCCTGCCATTCAAGAGCAGAACCATTTGTCATCACACCTTGTATAAAATTATTTAAGTCAGCCCATGTTACAGAGTGCTTTTGCACATAAGCTGATGTACCCAGCCAATCATACAGTGTCATGTGATCTTAATGCTGCTGTAGGTGAAATACTGGCAATTGATCTTTGCCCTTCCCTTTGTGGAGAATTCTGGGTTCCTGCAGTGTGCTGCACATGCCTGTCAAAATGGAAAGTCCATCCAGGACATACTTTTGACCCATGCTGTCCACGAGTTGTACCGTACTGTGTCCGACTCAGTGAAACATGCCCTTCAACATTCCTCCTCTCCATTCATCCATTTAAGTATGGATACATGGACAAGTGGCAAAACAGTGGGAGTTCATATTTGTGTATAACTGTACACTAGACTCAGGTGCGGGGTTGTTTGTGCTGTTGGTAGTGTGAATAATCAGTGTAGTAAAGTGGAAGGTCATGATAGCAGTCTTCCACAAATTCGACAGCATGCAATGATTGCTACATGCAATGTGACCTGTTCATACACTGGTGAAAACTTATTGGATGTGGTACTGACTGAACTGACAAGTGGCTGAACCCACTGTCCCTGAGAGCTGGGTTCATAACAAGTGACAATAGGTCAAATGTGGTGAAATGCATTGCGAATGGTGGCTTTTTTGGGTTCCATGCATGGCCCCTGTTTAAATCTTGTGATGCAAGAGTTTCTGCAGCACCCTGATATAAAAGAAATGCTGACAGTTGCACATTGTATCTGTTCTCACTTTTCATGCTCTGCAAAGGCCTGTGACCTACTTTGGCAGTTGCAGATCCAAAACAGCCTCCCACAGCACCGCTTGAAGCTGGAAGTTGTCACCCAGTGGAACTTCACTTTATACATGGCAGAGAGGTTGTATGAACAGTACAAAGTCATCTCAGAATATCTTAATAATAATACTTTATTTATAATATGCCTTTTGGATATCAAGGTGCAGTACAGTAAAACAATTGACATAATTAAAACAGAATCATCATCATAAAATGTACAGTACAAATCACAAATCATCAGTACCATATGCTTTAACCAAAGAAATTATTTTAGGGCCTGTTTAAAGCTCCCCACGGTTGTGCACCCTAATCCAATGGGGTAGAGAATTCCAGAGGGACGGGGCTTAACATGAAAACATGGGCCCCGCAGATTTTAAAGTCACCTCAGAATCTCTAGCAACCCTCGTCAACCAAGTGGAGTGGTCTCACAGGGTGATAAGGAATCAGGAGCTCTTTTAGGTAATCAGGCCCAGTTCGTGTAAGGCTTTATAAGTCAGTAATCTGACTTTGAAGGTGATCCACCACTGAACCGGCAGCCAGTGCAGTTCCTGCAGCACTGGTGTGATATGGAAGATCTAGAATCCCCATCAATAACCGGCTGCAGATTCTGCACCAGCTGCAAGCAGTGATATCAACCCCAGAAGCCCAAACTAAAGTGAGTTGTGGTAACCTAGGCGTGAGGTCACAAAGGCATGGATTAGTGTAGGCAGATCGCCAGACGGAACAAGGTGCTTGATCCAGGGATGTTTCTCAGGTGGTAGAAAGATGACTTAATGACAGCTGACACCTGAGTCTGAAGTGTCAAACCTACATCCAACATCACCCCTAAGTCTTGCACCTGTTCAGAGACCTGAAGCTCAGTGTCCCAAGAAACAATCCTAATGGGGATCCTGCCTCAAGCCCCCTATCTGGTGATCAGGGTCCAAAACCATCACCTCCATCTTCCTAGAATTCAACTTCAACCAACTGGACCTCATCCAATCCTGGATTTCCTTGAAGCAGTTATTAAATACCAAGACTGCTCCTTCCTTGTCGGGGGCAAAGACAGGTATAGCTGGGTATCATCGGCATAACAATGAAACCTCAGCCCATACCGTCTCACAATGTCTCTGAGGGGAAGCATGTACACCACAAGCAACATGAGGGAACAATACTGAGCCCTGATGGACCCCACAAGACTGGGTTATATGGTAAGAGGAAGAACCCTGACACTACTCTCTGAGTTCATCCGGTGAGGTAGGAAATAAACCACATGTGGACCAGGCCAGAAAGACCACAGATAAATCTCAGGCACTCAAGCAGAACCCCATGGTCAATGGTGTAAAAGCTGATGACAGATCTAAAAGTACCAAAATGGACTGTTTCTCTGGTCTCTTGCCATCAGGAGATCACTGAGCACCTGAACCAGTGTAGTCTCAGTACTATGCCTCTTTAAAAACCTGATTGGAGAGGTTTGTAGATGCTATGGATGATCAAATGGTTCTCCAGTTGAGCCACCACTATTTTCTCGATCACCTTCCCCACAAAGGGAGATTCGAGTGAGCCTGTAGTTTGCAAGAGAGTCCGGGTCCAGAGAAGCTGTCTTCAACAAAGGTGTCACCACTGCCTCTTTCAAAGAGCAGAGATATTCACCTGAGTCGAGGAAACACGAGACTATCTGTGCCAGATCCAGGCTGATAGAATCACCACAACCCATAATCAGGGATGTAGGGCCCGGGTCCAAACTACAGCATGTAGGGCACATCCCCGGACAATCTGCATAACATCCATGATTTCCAGATGGTCGAAGGTACTCCAGGAAAATGAAGGATAGTGACCAAGCCCTGATCCTCAGCAACTCGCATAGAATGTGTCAAGTGGATCTCCGACCTAATATCAGCCACCTTATCAACAAAGAACTAAGCAAGCTCATCACACTGTGATTGTGAAAAGGCTCTTGGAGCTGCAGACAGACTGGTTGCACAACCTGCCCACTGTTCTGAAAAGCTGAGCTGGTCAATTCGAGTGGCAGAAATTTTCCCAGACAGGAACTCTGCCTTCTTATGAGAGATTTCTCAGTGATAGAACCGATAATGTTCTAACTGTCTAAGGTGGTTGGCGTATAAGCGGTTTCCACCAACAGCATTCTAACCTGTGTCCTAGTTGCAACTCCTCAAGACTCCATCAAATCATGGAGCCCGAAGTCGAAGGAGAGAGGATACACATGTACTGGAGCAATAGAATCCAGGGCTGAGGTAATGGCATTGTTATATGCCAAAACCAAAACCTCTTGTAATGCACACTAGCTGTGACAGTTCTGGGGCCTCCATGTCTATGACGACTGTACAGTGGCACCTCACGAACTCTGTAATAAGACTCTTGAGGCCTTTTGAACATGCCAGAGGCAGTGAGTGGTGAGTCTGCCTCCATTAGCCAATCAATTCCACAGCTGTGGGTGCTGAGACAGACACTGGTGAATGTACAACATAGCCTTGATGTTGCCAGAGACAGTGCTAGCAGTGTATTACTGAAACACATGCTGACAGTATTTGATCAGAATCATCACATCCTTAGCATTCAGCTTAGTGACAACTTTGCAATAGCAACAATGCTGGACCACGATATAAACATGGAATTGACTCAGCAACTGGTGCACTTGATTCATGGGGCACAGAGTCACGTGCCAAGGTCAGGAAACCTGAAAGCAGCATAATCAGGCTGAAGGTGAACCTGGAGGGTAGTATAAAACATATCCTGTAAGGGAAGGGGACTGCAGTTCCAGGTGGTCTGTCATCAAAAGCAGCTGGCGTTAACCCATTTTGGAGGCTTTATCCCAAGTGGGATTTGTGACATAAATGATTCCGGAGAAGTGGATTATGCATCAACCACTGGACTTAGAGCAGCACAGCAAATGGTTGAGTCACATGTGTCTGAAAACAGGCATCAGTTAATTACTGATGATCCCTTTATACTGGAGTGGAAAGGTCAATGAATGGCCAGAGCTGACTGCTGTGGCACTGATGTACCTGACATGCCCACCCTCCAGTGTGAGTGTCGAGAGGGTATTCAGCTCAGCAGATGCAATAGCTCGGATCATCGTACAAACCTCTCATGCAAATGTCAGTTTGCTGACATTCATAAAAAATGAATGAGTCACGTACCAGGTCAGACTGCAACCTCAGTATTCATACCCCAGCATAGTCATGGTTTGCTGATGTTGAAGAAAGGGCCATCCTGGTGGCAGTGACAGCATGAAGTGGCCTACCACAGATGTAGATGATAACACGTTGGAGAAAGAATTTCCCTGTGATCAGAATTCAGACATAGAAGATTGCAAGGGCAGCTTTCTTTCTGATGATGATGATGAATGATAATGAGGTTAATGTTGTCAGGTTTTAACTTAAGTGGTTAAAAGGCTGTCACATATCTTGTATATGACATGTTCTCTTTTTCATAAAGTTAAATCACTGTCCTACTCTGTAACTTAATTCCTTATGTCACATCATCACATTTATAACACAGAGCACAGTATACTGGCCCCAGACTACCACCACCATAAGACGCTGTTCTCCACTGTCACCATAGGGAATGTGACTGTGTGGCCCCCTGGAATACCACCACCATAAGACCACTGTTCTCCACTGCCACCATAGGGAATGTGACTGTGTCCCCCAGACTACCATCACCATAAGACCGCTGTTCTCCACTGCCACCATAGGGAATGTGACTGTGCATCCCCGAACTACCACCACCATAGGACTGCTGTTCTCCACTGCCACCATAGGAGTGTGACTGTGTGTCCACCTGGAGTACCATCACCATAAGACTGCTGTTTGCCACTGCCATCACCACCAGATGCATGAAGATGTGAGAGAGATGTCATCATGTGCCACAGCTATGACCACCACCACCCACCACCAGTGCCATTGTGATAATGGTTTTTCATTACATTGATGATGCCAAGGCAGAGGAGTATGTGTACTAATGTTTTCATGCTATTCAACTTCCTTTAGCTGTGTGTTTTGTTTTGTGATGCTTTTCTGAGATGCAATGGTTAAACACATACGGTCAATTTATTCTGTTTTTGCAGGTTAATGACAAATGACTCGCCTTCACTGAAGGTCTGTATCAATGGCACAGCAGCGGTACTGTCTACAGGAACCTATGAGATATCCATTTCAAATCCATACTGGTAAGTATATCAATTTTATTTCATCTGTTCTTTGTTTTTATAAAAGTGCAACAAATTGGACTGATGATTCTTAAACTAGGTGACATGTATATCACAAAACATATTTCTGCAACGTGATCATGCACTGTAATCCAAATTTGCAGCTGTGCCATGACAGTGTTGAAAAAGTTGGACCCAGGTTGTGTTACTTCACAGATGTGGTTTTAAAATGTAACTTGAGTTGAGATGCAGGGACACTGACACAGTGTACTTGTTAGCACAGCCTGGTACTAAATTAAATTGTGATCTGATAATTGCAGTGGGACAGCTTGCTATCTGTGTTAATCCAGATACCCATGGAACAGCCATGGCTTAAACATAATGTCTTACTTTTGCAATCAAGTTGTAATAAGTCCTTCATTTCTTTTTAGGAAACTTCCAGATGCTTTGTTGTATCATAGTTGCCTTATAAAAGAACTTTTCAACATCATGCCCCACACCTGGGCTGGGGCATGCACCACAAGCAGAAGTCATTTCAATCCATGACCATCTATGACCATCATTACCAGACTGAGAAGGATGCAGATGAAATCTGTGAAGAAGTAACCAGTTAATGAACCATTAATGAGACCTACTTGCAAATATGGTCCCCCAAAAAATACTCACCTTCATTGGCTTGAAAGTATTCCATTTCTAATTTCAACACCAACATTTCTTATGAAGCACTGGAATGTACACACCATCAGTTTGTGACCTGTGATACAAAACAATACAATACAATAAGTGCATGTATATATATATATATCAACCCCCCGTAGAAAATACATATATATGATATATACATAACATGTTTTAGAGTAGTCGGGTCACTGTGCACCTCAGTCACCACAGCGCACATGCCTTTGGCGGAAATCATAGCACAAACAGCTCCTAAAAGGCATGTGCAGATGTAACTGAGATGCACCTGGGCCAAACACCTCTGAAAAAATATCATATCACTTAGCCCACTGATGATGATACTAAGTTTCATACTAAGTAATAAGAGCTAAGGAGGCCTGTATTTGACCCATATAAAAATACTACTTTCCACTTTGACCATAATATGCCAGATTGTGTCCTTCCATGATATAGGTATCTAGGTTTCTTTTAAATGTTTCCATGTGAAAATCGCGACTGCAAAATTACGATTGTCAAATAGGCAACTATTTAACAGCGTGAGCTATAATAGCTCGTTGTCTTCTTAGCGCCGCACAAAATAGCGGCACCTTAATAATAGTGAGGCATGTTTAATAGTGTCATTGTATGAGGTGCTGCATTGTTTAATTTATTGCTGATGTTTTCATGACATTACTCATTATTAATAGGAAGAGTGACATGAAATACATGTCACAGAGTGGGAGCTGCTTCTGTAAAATGTATTGATTAAACCCGTACTGTAAAGTGCAGTACGAACTGGAGCCGAACTACAAGGAGGGCTTGAACAATGCAGTCTCTTATCACATATTCAAAGCCTTCACAGCATTGTACAGATTTTGTCTTACAATGCACAGTTCCCATAAAATTGCAAGGAAGGTCCAGGGATCACTGCCGTGTGGCATGGTTGAGCATACTAGCAAAGACATCCTAGTACTGTGTCCTGACGTGGTATCAGGTGATGTGCTGAGCTGATCTTGCAACTAGCGATCCCTAAAATTGCAAGGAAGATCTAGAGATCCACCGTCGTGTGGCATGAAGGGCATACTAGCAAAGACAACCTGGATTAATTTGGCTATTATGGCAGTGACGTTCCTCTAAATAGTGTAGCTGTGAGAGTTTACTGCCCGGTTTACTGTTGGGAGGGGTTTCAAGTTGGTGCTGACTGAGTGCTATTCTCCTGATTGCTAATTTGGAAGTAGCGATACTTGTAATAGGGATGGCAGTTTTATTCGCTATAATGGCTTATCTGCCATTATGTCTTGTTGCTCTTTATGTGCTAGCTATTTTTGGTCACGGTATTTTCAGTCATGATTATAATGTTGCGATTATCATGGGATACCCTTTTAAACTGTGCCTTATTTCTAGCGTATACAGTCTCTTCTGGCAACCCATTCCGTAGACCACCACTCTCTGAGTATAAAAGGCCATGAGCCTACTTGTGTTACATTGTTTATGTCTTATGTGAAGGTGATGCCCTCTTGTACCTAATATATCATTTTAAACTGTAGATTTAGTTCATTTAACATATAATCATCCCTCATTATATCGTAACATAACATTAGGTCTCCTCTGCCTTTTCTAGTCTCCAATGACATCAGTCTTAAATCTGCCAATCTCTGTTGATAAGCCCTATCTTGCATACCATACACCATCCTTGTAGCCCTTCTCTGCACCGCCTCCAACCCAGCTACTGCCCTTATTTATGGCCCCACACTGGGGTACCCATAATCCAAAATAGGTCATACATAGGTCTATATAAAGGCATAATCACTGCCTCCTTCCTACTTTTAAATTTCTTTTTATATTCCATAAACCCTTTTGATTTTATTATTTGATTGTCACAATGCTCTGATATTTCAGCTTCTGATCCACCAATATACCCAGGTCTTGTTCCACCTCTGACTTTTTAGGTTAGTTCATTTATTTTATAGTTATATTCTAGATTTTATTACCCATATGAATTGCACAGCATTTATCTATATTAAAATGCATTCCCTTTTCAGTTGCCCTTTTATAGATCATATCCAGATCTTCCTGAATCCTTGCCCCTATAACTGTGTTACTCTACCGCCAGTTTAGTATCATCTGTATATTTACTAACCCAGTTGTTTACCTTCCCCATTGATGCTATGAACACTCTAAAGAGCACAGGTCCCAGCACCGACCCTGGGGACCCCTACAGTCACAGGATCTCCTCCGATAGATATCCATTCATACATACTCTCTGGAGTCCTTTCCGCCATCCAGGCTTGAATCCACTGGCATACTCTATAGTCCATATCAGTTTCTGACAAGCAATTTAATATTTCAAAATTTTGCACTTTATCAAAGGCCTTAGCAAAATCCAAATATATACAATCTACCATCTCTTCACTGTCCAATAGTGCCGACATTTCTCATAAAAACACAACATGTTTGTCACATGACCTCCCAGCCATGAAACCGTGCTGCTCCCTATCATCCTGTCCAATTTCAGCTAGGTATGAATTTATTACATCTTTTAATATTGATTCCATCAACATCTGCTACCGATGTTAAACTATGGGTCTATAGTTTGTAAAATCTGTTGTATCCCCTTCTTTGAATGGGTATCACATTCACCGTTAGCCAGTCCCATGGCACTTTCTCCTCTCCCAGTGATTGCTGAAAATAATATATAACGGATAGCAATATTTGAAGAGAACAATTTAAGAATATTATTTGAGATGCCATCTGGTCCTGCTGCATTAGTATTCTTTAGTACCCTAATTTTATCTAGAATAACCTCGGCCAAAATTTTTATGTCTAAATGTTTTATTAGGGTTAAATTTGCCATTCCTACTGATTGTTTTGCAAAACTGTACTAAAATACTTATTAAAGATATTTGCTATCTTAGTGGGGTCTGATATTTGGGTCCCCCCTTCCTTTATGATACATAGGTTATTGTTTGTTTTCTTCAATGAGTTTACATAGCAATAGAAACTTTGCAGATTTTCCTTGTGTGCTGCGGATGCCAGCCTCACTTCCATCCTTTGTTTATTTCTTTTTATTAATTTCTTACACTTAATCTGTACCTGTTTATATTTTACCCAAGTGACTAAATTACTGTCTTGTTTATATAGTTTATATATTCGTATATTTTATTTATTAACTTTATTACCGTCTTTGTGAGCCATCTAGGTTTTTCCTTTCCTATTATACACCTTCACCTTTCTTATGTGTTCATCACATATAGTATGTATTTCCTTTTAAAAGTATCCACATTTCCTCAACTGTTTTATCCTGTAGTACTCCTTCCCAGTTTACATCCTGTACATCTCACATTGATTACATTTAACAAGGTTTCCCTATCACACACAGATCCTTCAACACCAGCTCAATGTTTATTTGTGCATCCATATTTCAGTAATTTATTTGTTTGGGTTCTGTGACATCAATCTAACACTAGTTGTTTGCTACAGTCACTTACACTAGTGTGTTTTCCTTCCCATGTAATTGCACTCAGCTCCTCAGTCCCCACAGGACATGTAGGGCCACATGACCGCGTGTCTCTGTACGTCTTCGCATGCCTTGACATGCACCCCTCCGAGCTAGCATTGCTGGCTCAGAGCTTTCGATATATACTCCCCACGGACCAGAAGCTGCGCCTCCCCACCTGCACTACTATTTGCAAATATATAGAAAAACAATAATGTTTTACACAGAAGCAATACAGCTCCTAGCAAGACCCTTTCTGTGGGTGCAGAGATTTAAAGGTTCATCCCCACAAGTGCACTCCCAGCACGTCTCCTATATTCCACTGTCGCCTCTGTACAACACTCCTGTGCACTGCAGGCTACAGTTCAGGCCCTCTGATGTTTTTCCTTTGCCCCTTCAAACACTATTTACAGGCTAGGATATTTGTTTATATATCAATTGTTGCCCTGTGTTACACTTTGGGAGGTTGTTTCACCAATCGGATTTTAAATCTCTCTGTATGGCTTTTACACTCGTCCTTTCCTCACACAGTCTGGGCTTTGTACATAAAATGATGGTGACAATAAAATATACATTATTCTTTCCTCTATTCTTTATACCATAAACACTGGAACAAGTCAGCATATATATGTTTGCATGAAGCTGGATAATGTCTGACGTCACACACACACACACACACACACACACACACACACACACACACACACACAGAGAGAAACAACACTGACTCCGCATTTGCAATTTAGCACATCATACTTGCACTGCTCACACCAGCTTTTCCACAACCACTCCATAACAGAAAAGTAAACAATACTGAGACACTGGATTATAATAGGGCAATAAGCAGCATATATGTCTGTATGTATGGGTATGTATATATTTAAAGCGAAGCAGTCAGCAACTGGAGCTCCTGCTCCCTGCAAGGCTTACCGTCCAGTTAAACCTTTTAGTATGTTGGCTGACATTTTCTCATGCCACAACATACTTCTCTAATAAAAGAAAAGTCAGTGACCCCAAGTATGGCAGACACTATGGGGCTACATGTGTAAAGGAAAGGTGCAGTGGTGATGCACCACGCGCTTCAATACTTTTGTATTAAAAGCACATGGTGCATCACCGCTGCACCTTACACATAATGTAGTCCCCATAGAGTCCGCCATAATTCCAGGTCACTTACTTTTCTTTATAAAAATAAAGTGTGTTGAGATGCAAGAAAAATGCTACAACATACTTAAAGATCTCTAACCAAAGGGTAAGCCTTGCAGGATGTGGGACCTCCTGTTGCTGACTGCTTCCCTTAAACTAATACTGTGGCAGACCTTCTTTCTGTTATTAAACATAAACAAAAGACAAAACACTACAGCAGTGGGGAGGGTGCTGAAAAAAGTTAATGGGGATCCCTGATGTTCCAGCAGTAGATGGAGCATCGACACAATCTGTAACTGGTGTTGCTCGATATGCTCCACCTGCTGCTGGACAGCACCCACCTTCTCATTATTTTCCTCCAACATGGCCCACAAAAGTGCTATGTCTGTCTGAGTTGCAGGCATTGTGTGGTCCACTGGTGTGGGCGGAAACCAGATAGTGGTGGTTGGTGAGGGTGGTGCTGGTGGCAGTGGTGGGGTGAAGCAGCTGCTGCTGCTGTGGCCTTTCTCCTGCTTCAGCGATGCACAACAACAGCACCATCTGCCACTGCCACAGAAGGGCAAGCAGGTGGAGGCATAGCCCATTTGCGTCAGCCTGCCACTCCACCTTGTGGTGGTTCAGCATATGTGTGCACTGGCCCCAGTCCCCAGATGTGTCCATGGGGCCATGGGCACCTGCACACACAGAGCAGAAACACCACAAGGCTGCTGTCCCTCCAACACAGTTGAAAAACTGCCAAACTGGGGAGCTGTGGTGAGGGGACCAGGCGCAGGAGGGGCAGATGCAGTGCCAGAAGAATGGTCAGGTTCCTGGGGCTACCCTACTGTTGTGGTGGTGATGCTGCTGGAGCTCCTGCAGCTAGTACTGGTGGTGGTGGTGGTGGCAGACTTGGTGGACATAGTGGTGGCACTTGTTGTGCTGCTGCTTCTGGAGGGAGGCAGGACCAAAGAGTCTGGAGTGGTCCAACACCACCTAGCTATGACCCCATGCATGCGCACTCCCTTCTGGTCATGGGCCTCATACTGTCTCTGGTCCATTGCACAAAAACACTCCTTCCTCTGCGATGCAATGAGTGACTTCACACACACTCACACAACACAGGCACACACACACACAAAACAAAACTTATAAAACAAAGAAATTGGTCACCAAAAGAACTGACAAAACAGTACCAAACACTAAAGAATTAGTTTTAAAAAGCTTGGGTTTTTGGAATTTGCTCAAGAAAGAAACTTGTTAACACAAACTCTCCTCTCCCTACACAAAATGCTTCCTTTCTCTACCTTTGCAAAGGAGAAAGTGAAAGTATCAGCTTGTATGACTCATGTCCTTCCTGCCTGGCTAAAGCATGTGACTTAAAAGTACTGTAAGCCATGTGATGAGAGGGGGCCGCCCTAAAGTGCCTATATTGTTGTCATTCTGCCTTACTGCATTAAGGTGGAATAACAACACAAAGTCATAATAACAAAGCAAAGTGAGCACTTTCCAATTGCCACTTCACGTGATGATAACGCAAAGGTGCCACATCACGCTTACTTCACAGGTGGAATTTAATTCATTGCATCTCTACCTATGGGGTTTATGAGGTGGGGTGTCAAAAAGACTATGTTGAAAATTTGGGGTCAAAATGTGAAAAAATTACAGTGTTATCACAACTACGTATATACAGCATACACATCTCTAAAGGGATGGGGAGGCATGGGTGCCGGAGGAGCCCCTACTCACCTGGACACTTAGGGTTGTTACTAAACAGCACAGAAACAAGGAAATAGGGTGTTATGGTTTCCAACCCTAACAACCACCCCCACCCTGCAGACACTGAAAGATGTGCGGGTGTGCCTTGGGGTCATTTGCCCCTAACGCCACCTCATTCTTTATACAGTATCCATCTTTGCTAATTTACTCATGGAATGGGGGTGAGTGTTAGGGCTGATGACCCCAAGGCACATTCTTGATGCCTGTCAGTGTCTGTAGGGTGGGATGTTTGGGTTGGAAACTCTAACAACCCATTCTCCTGCTTTTGTTGCTTTAGTAACAACCTTAACTGATGCATTAACAAAGTTTTTGCAATGAATATAGGTACCAATATGCTACTCGAGAGACAAAGTGTGACAATCAGGTTCCAAAATTTATTTGGGCCAATTGTCATAATCATATCATATTTACATAGGGTGCATGTGGTAGTATTTCAGTCCCCAACATAAAGATAGTTTGTAGTTCAGAGGTGCTAAAAATGGGATTAAAAGTTCCACAGGAGCAACGTAACGTGAGTAACATCGTGTCCTTGACAGCAAATTTGTCATATTATCAAACATATATTTTTGATATTACTATGTCTATGGTATCTATTTAGGTAGCATAATATCTAACTTTTCATTTTTATCATAAACTTAACTTGTTGGTAATTATGCCACAATATGTTTACTGATCACAGTATGCCCAAATCTGGACATGTTTAAGTTTGGCTACCACATTCATGTTCTTGATTTTCTAGCCCATTTTTTGTGCAACTATATTACCCTCATAGGAAAAGATAGAAATCACTTAATTTTCAAGTGAATTATACTTCATTTACAAGGTTTTTCCACAGGATGTCACGTGAGTAACTCAGACTACACAGGGACGTCACACGAATAACACAGACACAACACAAGAAGTCACATGAGTAACATGGACACCAGAACAGTAGTATCAGTATCATACCAAGTGTCTCACTAAATCATACCAAAAGATATTGCTAATGTTCAACCAAAAAATGATTGTCATACTATGGATATTTGGTATAACATTTTTTTGAACATTTTGAAGATTGTACTGTAGTCACAACATTATATTAACTTAAGATATTCACAAATGTTTTATGTTACAGTGTAGTATGGACTGAATCTCACCTGGTCTGTCTATTACATATACCAGCTGGTCCCAAGCCTACAATAAGAGGGAAACCAACTATATCTTTATGAGATGAATGGGGATGTTTGGGATTAATGCATGCTCTTGCTGCTTGTGAGATTCAAGGCTGAAGGCAAAACACTGAAAGTGTATTAGTGACTTATTACATGGGGTAGATAAAGGCAGGTGAGTGGTAAACAACCATCAGGTGACCATTGCTTACTCCAAAATATATGACAGCTAGTGGTTGAACCATCCCTCTGAGAGATTAGCCTGTGTTTCTGTTCTGATCTTGTTATAGTGCAAAATTGAAGTCTGTGGAGCAGCCATTACTATCCTGCTTAGTGAGTGAGAGCCGAGGCCTGCCATGTAGTCCCAGGTAGTGCAGCAACAGTAGCTGTAGTGTTCAAAGTTTGTAGTCCTGCTTCTTACCCAAGCTTGTTCCCAGAGTGAAGTGTGTGGTCCCCATGGTCATTTTTCTGTTGCACAGCCAGATTGACAGGTAAATCCCATAGTTGGCATAAAGTCAGATGGAACAGTGTGAGAGAGGAGACCCTCAATGATGTCATGATCTGAAAGTGAGCTTTATGCTGGTGGACAGAGAAACTGAGTTCCAGAAAGACCTGCAAGCTCTGAGTCCCATTAGTTGCCATTTCTTAATTGGTAGAATATAGTCTGGTAGACTGTGTGACTGCACTGCTGGGAAAATGTTTACTTGCCTGCCATGCATTAATGTAACCACAGACAGAGAGACAGAGCAGCTAAGCCAGGGGAGATATAGACACCGTGTCTGTACCACAGAGGCAACTCCATATGTTGCACTTCAGAGCTACTGTGCTGTCTCAGAATGCATATCATGCTAAACAAATGTCAGAGAAAGCATAGCAACACTTTCCTTCTGACATCTGTATGTGCAACACAGCCATTTTGTTGGGGACTATTTTTAGGCAGCAGAATACAGTAATTTGCTTGTCTTTATAAAAGGAGAAAAAACATGTATATTGTTTTTCCTTGTTTTGTAGTGCACCCTCTGTTATAAGTGTAATAGCCCACTCCACGGTGTGTGGTTATTGGGATTAAGCAACACACTGGTGTTGTGAGGGACACTCAGCCAGCAGCCTCGTGCTTCACAATGCACTCGGGTATTGATTAATCCCTAATAACTGCACACCCTGGAGTGGGTTACTTCCTACTAATAGAACTATGCCCTTGAGTGGGTTGCTTCAATCTTAAAATGTGTTTTAGAAATGAAAATGAAATTAAAACTGACTTCAGGGCCAGATCTTCAAAAGCTTGCCCATGTGCAAAGCCTAGTTTTTCTGCACAAACCCACATTTACGCAGATGTCCATATTCCAAAGCCCTGTTATGGGCAAACAAGGTTTGTGTCCAGGAGATTTTCTGAGGTTGGCACAATACAAATGGAAAGTCGTGGACCTGAAATCTGGTGAAGTCCTGTAATCACAGAGTGCAAGGTAATTTTGCATGGTCCCCTTGTATGGTGCAGATATACACAATTATCCCTGTTACTAATGATGCCATCCCACAGATCACAGCCACAACTGAAGACACAGCCCTTCCTGTTGTCAAATGGACCCCTCCATGGTACCGTCACTCACTGTGTCCACAGCATGGTCCTGCAGGTGCATATGGCAACCAGTGCATTTTGGAGAGGATGCACATTTAGGTTTCTTCAGCTATTGTAGTTAATGTCAGTAATTGTTTGATATGCCATGCTAGGCCCTCAGCCTATCATGCCACATGGCACACCAAACAATTACTGTGATTCACTGCAACAGCAAAGTAAGCCTGAAAGTGCACAAAAAATGGAATGAAAAAATGCAGAACAAAGGGTAACACTTTAACAGTCACTGACAGCAATCATCCCAGTAAGGAAAAACAGTATTTTTTCACTTGTACTGCCGTGGAATCCATTTAAGGCATACCATGTAGCATATAGCCCAGTTACTGAGATACACTGCAACAACAGCCAAATGAGCCTAAAACTGCACAAAAGCAATGAACAGGGTTGATGTTTTTGGTGAATGCAACCAGTTACCATCAATTACAGTCATTTACATCCATTTTTGGTGTTTGTGCCCTTTAGGCTCATTTTACTGTTGCAGTGAATCTCAGTAATTGTTTAATGTGTCATTCTAGACTCTTGGCCTAACATGCAGCATGTGGCACACCTAATGATCACAAAACATATTGCTGAAATGTAAATGGTTCTGTGCTGGTGCTTGGGTGCTCAGTGTTGAGCTGGTGGGTGCAATATGTTTTTTTAAAAGTTGCCATCTTATAGACTCCTGTGGATCTGGGAAATTTGTGGATTACCCAATGCTTCATTTACTGCTGCTGTTGTTTGCTTTTCTGCTGCTAAATGGCTTCAATGCACTTGCACATAAAATAAATAAGTACTGTGAGTATGTTTGGAGTGCTGACCATTTTCTGTTCTACAGAAGTGTTTTTACAAAAATAAATATGAAAATAACCAGGATTTGTTTTTAAGTTTAGCAGATAAGCAGGTAGTTTAAAAGTAGTTCTGGTGTTCTGATGCCTCCAACACTATATAAGCCCCTAAAGAGATCAGGTCTACACAAACTGAGCACCTGCAGAGACCAGGTCCTATTTATTTACTCCCCAATACAACATGTATTTTATTTCTCATTACAGAACTCTCCAAACTGTAGATATGGTGCTCTGATGCCTAATACAAAATGAACCCCAGCACTAACCAGGTCCAATTGATATACTACCCAAAACTGCAGTTTTTTCCCAGTGCAGAACAAACTATTTAGCGCAGTAACATTAAAGGTGCCCTGATAGAGAATAGGATCACACAAATGCCCCCCACAGGGACCAGGCCACACAGAATGATCCCCATGTAGAGACTTGGTCTACAGAATAGGTAAATATGTGTAACCATTTAATCTAGGAAACCTGCAGTTGTTCAACTTTAAAATGCTATATAATCAACTCTCTCAGCCCTTACCCCACCCTTCATACGAGCTCAGCATCTTGAGACCATGAGGCAAGGTCCGACTACATATCTCTGTGTTTCCCAAAAAGCAAATGTGTACCTTTACAATCTGCAGACATCTGACACAGGGGAACAAAAGAGCACCTGAGATGCAGAAGAGAATAGCCCACTGTAGTGCCGTAACATGCATACACTCCAAACTGGAGAGGACAACATGTATTGTCCAGAATGTAGGTGGCAGTACAAAGAATACAAACCCACCAGGTCCACAGCTTTAAAAAGCCATGGGGTAATGACTGAAGGTGTCAGCATGCATTTCTGGTTCTGAACATTCTGGGCTGGAGGAGGAACCAATAATAACGTGGGTAACAAAGGACACAAAAATAACGCCCGTGGAAAAAGGAATTTTCTAAATAAATGAGTTATAACAAACTGCAAGGTTTTGGCAGCATGTCAGTAACAAAAGAAGGTCACCAGACACAATAATGCTTTTGGACCACAGTTCATGCAAATTAAAGGCACAGTCTGCTTAGGATGAGGTACTAGATGGACACTACATGTAATGAACATTACAACTGTATAAAATGATTAAATAAAAGGCAAAAACTTTTATTCTGTACAGGAGTTCTTGGAGGAAGCTTAAATGAAGTAATTAGATAACACATTAACAACAGTTGGTTTCTAAGGTACAATAAAGGGCTGTATTTAAATACTTAAATTGGGAATGGAAGCAATGTCACAAAATGGAACCCTATTCGAAGGGTAAATCGATGTTTGTGATAAAACTGAAAGATCACAGTGGAACCAAACTGGGCCATGTTATGTTTAATATCTCTCTAATGTGGGACTACACATTAGGTGTGTCATGAACCTTTTAACAATTCAGCAGAAAGTTACAGGGTGTCAATGTGCAGTAGGTATGAGTCTCTCGAATACTGTATTCATGCCTATATACATATTTATTATATATATATATATATATATATATACTGCATTTATATATATATATATATATATATATACATATTAGAGCAAAAACTCCATTTAATGCATCAGTTAGGGTTGTTCCACAGCAACAAAATCGAGGAAATTCGATGTTAAGGTTGAAACCCCTTTGCACCCTCAGCCCACCCCCAACTGGAATCGGGTGCGCATTGGGAGTCATCAGTCCTAAGTGTCACCCCATCACATGTGGAAAAAAGCTGAGGAAGGAAGAATGGGGTGACAGTTAGGACCGATGACCCTAATACCCGATTCCAGTTGAGGGGGTGGGCTGAGGGGTGCAAAGGGGGTTTCAACCCTAACATCGAATTTCCTCACTTTGTCACTGTGGAACAATCCTTAACTGATGCATTAAACAGAGTTTTTTGCCTCTAATTTCCTTCTTTGAGAATGATAATGAGAAATAGTGAATGTAATGCAGCGGGGAGTGGGGGTGATGTCTTGTCGCATTGTAACATTGTGCCTGCAAACGCAAATCGTAATGTGCATGGTGACTTAAGCAGAAACAGAAGAGAAGGACAGTACTGTAGACAGAAATGTTAAAACAAACGGAAACGCAAGCGCAAATGAAAAAGCAAAGGGTAACGCACATGGTGGTGTAAACATGAACAGTAAGTGAAACGGGTACGGAACCGCAAGAAGAAATGGTAATGGTAAGAGTAATGTAAGTGCACAGGCTGGTTTTACCAAAAGCTATATAGAAAGACAGAGAGTAGAAAGAATGTATGCAAAATAATGACTCTGGGAACACAAAAATCAGTAGTTGTAATAGTAAATTGCTTATATCTCAGTAATCGTACAACATAGAAAAAAAATTAAAGTCATATGTATCATCAGTTTCCTGGCTAGTTTTATACATGTAATTTTTGACAAAAACTCCATATCTCGCACCGTTTTCGAGATATGGGCCCTCAAAGAAGCGACAAACGCTGTAATGTTATCCTATGGGAAAAAACAGAAGTTCGGACTGCCATAACTTTTGAACAGTTTAATATTTTTCACAAAATCTTCAAAAGGCACATCGGGGACCCCGTGCATGTTCCCTGAAGATTTCGGGCCAGTCGCCAAACCGTGGAGACCTGTAGCGCGACCGTAGAATTCAGAGAAAAGCGTGAAAGGCACGCACAGATCATGCTTAATAACTCCACAGCCGTGTATCCAACCAGTACAAAACTTGGCAGATCCCAAGGCATATGGGTCTTGATTATGTATATTAAATTTCAGGCAAATCCAGTCTAACGGTTGCAAAGTTATTAAGGTGCAAAATTTTGGGTTTAACATGTAAATGGCTCCTCAACTAACTATGGTAGCACTACCGTGCTACCATAATATATACTTTGCAAAAAACTATGATAATGTTGAGTGTTAGGGTTGACAACCCAAGAAAACTCCACCCCTCATTTGCTTCAGGGTGGGGTATGGGTTTTAGGGTTGGAAACCTTAACATCATATTTCTTATGTTTGTCAATTTATCCTCAACCCTAACTGATGCATTAGTGTAGTTTTTGCAGACAATATATATTGTAGTGGCATGGTAGGGCCACTGTAGTTAGTGTTGAATACCCCTATTTAAGTGTTAAATCTCAAATGTTGCACCTTAATAACTTTGCAACCGTACAATGGATTTGCCTGAAATTTGGAATGCACAGTTCAAGTCCCATAGATCTCTGGATCTGCAAGTTGTGTTATGATGGGATGTATGGTTGCAGAGCTACAGTGTGACAAAAACACATAAATTATGGATTTTGCATGTTTCTTTGCTTGCGCTTACAGCCTGCACGGTTTATGCTTATTGGTCTGAAATCTTCAGGGAGCATGCAATCAGGCTCCCCAATGTGCCTTTCAAAGATTTCGTGAAAAGTATTAAACGGTTCAAAGTTATTTAAAAACAACTGAATCTCATTGTAGTCTATGGGAAAAGTTAACAATTGCGACAGTGTCAGCAAATGCAGTTTTAGTGTTGCAAAGGATCCTTTTACTTCGTGAGTCAGCTATGTTTTTTAATTACAGCTCAGAAAAATGCTTGGCATTTAAATTTTGGACCCTCTAGGGACACAATTCTTGTTGTATTCACCTAGTCGATTCCTGAGGATGCTAGCCATGTGTTTTTGGGGAGTTACACCTCCATGAAATATGTTTTTAAAATGTTTGTAAAAGTACTGTCATAAGTACTTTCATAAATGCAACACTTTCATGATTTTTCTTGTGAAGGTGTCTTGATTTGCGAAAGTATGGCCAAAACAACAGGAAATCTTTGCCACCCTGCTGCAAAACAACAGTTTGGTCTTTTGGGCTACCATTTGCAGGAAGGAAGCCAACATCTCACAGATGTGTCTTTTGGTGTTTGGTGCCAAACTATTACAGGGCTGCAAAGTTACAGCACTCGAATTTAATGATTTTCCCATGGGATAACATTACAACATCCACCACACCTTTCAGGTCCCATATCTCGAAAACAGTTCGAGATACAGACTTTGTCACAAAATTGTTAGTCCCTCACTGGGGGCTAAGTACAAAACTAATATGGAAAGTCATAAATAATATGAAATTTCAATTTTTTTCACGTTGTTTGGTTCCTGAGATATAAGCATTTTAGTATTCCGTTTTCCTGTCCTGAGGGCCACTATTATCCCCATTCTTTATATTCACTGTGCTTCTGGATGCTACCTCTTTTGGACACAAAGGGTGTCGTTAGCTTACCAGTAATTTTAGTGTTTGCATTCACATTTGCTTGCATTTCCATTGTTGTTTGCATTTGCGTTTCATTCACATCACTTTTAGCATTATTATTTGCATTTGCGTTATCGTTTACATTTCCATTTCCATTTGGTTCACCATTACCATTACCTTTGCGTTTCTATTACTGTTACCATTTGAACTTCTGTTACCATTTGCATTTGTGCTACCCTTACTGTTACAGTTACTGTTTACGTCTGCATTACGATTGCATTTGCATTAGTGTTTGTATTTACATTTGTGTTTGTGTCACCATTAGCATTACCATTAGTGTTTGCATTTCGTTACCATTTGTGGTTGCGTTTGAGCTTTAGTTTATGTTACCGTTACATTTTGCTCTTTAGTTACCTTTTGTGCTTACATTACCACTGTGTTTGCGTTTACATTACCATTAGTGTTACCATTACTGTTTGCATTTGTGCTTGTGTTTACATTACCATTTGCATTTATGTTAATGTTTGCATCACCGTTAACATAACCATTAGCATTTGTATTTATGTTACCATTACAGTTTGCATTTATGCTTGTGTTTACATTACTGGGACACAAAGTTTGTGCGTTAACATTACTGTTAGTGTTTGCATTCATGTTTGCATTTTTCTTATTATTTGTGTTTGTGTTTATGTTTGCACTTGCATTTTCCATTACCGTTTGCGTTAGCGTTTCCGTTCGCATCACTGTTAGTGTTACCATTTGAATTTCCATTTATGTTTGGTTCACTGTTACATTACTGTTACAGTTTGTGTTTCCATTACTGTTACCGTTTGCACTTCCCAGTACCATTACGTTTGCATTTGTGTTACCCTTACCATTTGTGTTTCTGTTTGTGTCACCACTAGTGTTACCATTAGCATTTGTGTTTATGTTACCATTTAGCTTGCGTTACCATTTGTGTTTTGCGTTACCATTAGCGTTACCATTACCGTTTGTGATTGTGATTTCATTACTGTTTGCATTTATGTTAACACTTGCATCCTCATTAATGTTACAATTAGCATTTTTGTTTACATTATTGTTACCGTTTGTGTTTGTGCTTGTGTTTACGTTACTGTTGCTGTTTACATTTACATTATATTTTACAGCTTGCATTGCCATTTGTGTTTCCGTTTGCATTACTGTTACTGTTACCATTTGCATTTGTGTTAAGCGCTTCTGTTTGCATTACCATTTTGAATTTACGTTACCATTTGCATTTCTCTTTCGTCACCATTACTGTTACCGTTACCATTTACGTTTGTGTTTGTGCTTGCATTTGTGTTACCATTTGCGTTATGTTTGTGTCACTGTTAGCATTACCATTACTGTGTTAGTTTCCATTTCTGTCAATGTTGTCATTATGGTTAGCATTTGCTTTTATGGTTCCACTTGCATTCCCATTTCCGTTTGTGTTATTGTTCCCATTTGAGTCACTGTTACCATTTGCGTTTCCACTTCTGTTTGCATTATCGTTTCCATTTATGTTTGCATTTCCGTCACTGTTTGCATTACAGTTTGCATTTGTGCTTGCGTTTCCGTTACTATTTGCATTTCTGTTTACGTCATCGTTACAGTTAGCATTTGCTTTTGAGTCACCATTACCATTATTGTTAGAATAAATTGCTGTCACGGTTATTATGAAATGGGCAACATGGTGGGGGCCCTCACTCTCACCAACACATAGTATTGACTATTTGTAGTGCACATTCTCAAAGAAGGAAATTCATGGCAAAAAACTCTGTTAATGCATCAGTTAGGGTTTTCCCACAGTGACAAAAGCATGGAAATTTGTTGTTAGGGTTAGCACCCTTGCCCCATCCACCCGCCCCACCAACAGGCACTGGGGTGTGTGGGGGTCATCAACTAACTCTCACCTCATTCTCCCATACTGGACCACATCAGCTTCTTTACACATGGGATGGGATGAGGTTAGGCCCTGATGACCCCAATTCACACCCTGAGGGCAGGGTGGTGTGGGGTGCAAGGGAGTAGTCACTCTAACACCAATTTCCCTGCTTTTTGTCACTGTGGAACAACCTAACTGATGCATTAAAGGGATTTTCTACTATGAACATATATATATATATATATATTCGTTACAAAAACTCTGTTAATGCATCAGTTAGGGTTTCAATTATGGCAGCAAAATCTGGAAATTTGGTGTTTGGATTACCAACCCTACCACCCCCACCCACATACCAACAGGCATCGTGGTGTGCCTTGAGGTCATCAGCCTTAATTTCACCCCATTCCATGTGTAAGGAAGCTGAGATAGTACAATATAGAAGAATGGGATGAGGTTAGGCCTGATGAACCCTAACACCACCCGATACCTGTTAATGTGGAGGAGGGCGAGGGGTGTGGTGGAGTGGCCAAGTACCTAACACCAAATTTCCAGACTTTTGTCACTGCAATAGAAACCATAAGTGATGCATTAATGGAGTTTTTGCAATGAATTTCCTTCTTTTTGAGAAAGTATAATCTTACCTGTATGTGGTTGTGACAGCACAGGGCCCTCCGGAACCTGCACGCCCATCAGTTAGTAGTGTGTTTTGGCCATGCATGCATATTGTAATTGTTTCTGAATTTCATGAGGCCCTGCATTCCTATATAACCACAACTGTATAGATATTATAATTAACCCTTATCGCCATCATGCTGCCATCACTCCATAATGCTATCCATTTGTGGAGTGCAGAACCCATAGGTGTACAAACATTGCAATGAACCCTTATCTCCCTGTGGGAGTGCAGGGCCCTCTGGTCCCTGCACTACCATTACTGCATAATGGAGAGCCTGCACTCCCATCATTTGCATAATGATATCCATATGTGGAAGCACAAGGCCCTGTGTGCCCTGCATTCCCATCTACCCATAAGTATAGAGACACAGTACAGCCCTAGAGACATTCCAAGTTCCTAGTGATGCAAATGGTGCAATATCTTAGTAACCATTGGAACACTGGGAAAAATTCCACCATAGTTGTAGTCATGGCCTGGCAACCTGCACATATGTTTAGTTGCTATGTTTAGCAAAAAATCATACTTTAAACTGTTTTTGAGATATAGATGCTGAAAGATACTGCAGCCACCGCAATGTTTTCCAATGGGAAATTTCTAAACTTCAGAATGTTATAGCTATGGAACTGATGTAAATTTATCACCAAACCAGCAAAGGCATCTGTGGGGAAAGCTCTTTCTTACCTGCAAATCTTAGCCCAAACATTCTTACCATTTATTTGCCATGAAATGGCAGGACACAACTTTTCATACTTTAGAAAATTTGCAAAAGTTCCACCACATTTGCAAAAGTTTCCGACAGCTTTCACAAACTTGTGAAAGTACATTTGAAAAGTTTTGCAAATTGTGAAAGTTCATTTGACACCTAGCGGAAAAATTCTAAAACATATTTCTGAACATTGTTTTTAAAAACTAATATCAGGATTGTGTTCCCTGGGCCTGATTAGTTAAACACAACTGTTGGTGTATACCAAGGGCAATATTTTTGAATTACAGTGATTTTTAGCCATTGCTAACTGAAAACAAGATGGCAGCTGTGCAAAATTGCAAATCCAACTGTGGCAGTCAAAAGTGCTTTTGCAAAAGCAAAAGTGCTTTAAACCAGACATATAGTTTTTTCCCATAGGTTAAAATGGGAAACATTAATAACTTTTAAACAGATTAATATTTTTCACCAAACTTCAAAAGGAACATCAGTGACCCAGACTCCATATACCCTGACATTTTAATATCAGACCCCAAACTGTTTTGGCTGTAGCCCCGAGCAAAGAATTTGCAAAAAAAAAGTGGTAAATTTTACTTTTTTGGCACTCCACAGCTCCACAACTGCACATCCAACTGGAACAAAACATCGCGATCCAGAGATCTATGGTACCAGACAGTGCATGCAAAATTACAGACAAATCAGATGGACAGTTGCTATGTTATTAAGGTGCAAAATCTTTGGTTTAACATACTGTAGAAGTGGCCATGCAACTATATATATATATATATATATATATATATACAGTATATAGATATAGATATATTATACTCAATTATAAAAAAAACAAATGCAATGAACTTCTCATTGCCAATCAAAAGAAAATTTGGCCCCTGATCACCCACACCAAAAAGGAGACTCTCTTGAACAAGTAAATTCTTTCAAATACCTTGGCATTCACCTAGATGAAAATTAACCTTCTCAACCCACATTGATTTCTTAATCAAAATGGCAAACATTGAGCTCAGACTCCTTTACTGAAACAAGCATCAATGACCCTCAAAGCCCTGATCTTGGTAACTAGGAACTCAGTGGTATCCTCCAATGACTACAGCCTGGTTATATACAGTGCTGGGAATGACACAGTCCTAAAAGAGTCAATGTGCTCCTTTACAAAGCCTGCAGACTCATCCTGGGAGCACCTAGCTAGATGCACACCTGTAGGCAATATTCCAAAACTGGATGGCTCCCTATGCACCTAAGAGTAAAATATCAAGCCTGCCTTATTGGAGAAAAAAGCATTACTAGGTCACACACCTGTATCCATGGTTGGTTTATTCCAATTCCTCCCTCTACCAAATCCACTAGAAGCACTGCAAAGGGTGTTCTCCTTGTCCCCTTCAAATGTGCCTTTTTGCCCAGTGCACCCTTTCATACCGAGGGCTGCAGTGGCTGAATGAATTCTCAGCCTCCTTCATACAGATTGATAAGATAGGCTACTTCAAAGGAGTTTCACCTCCTCCTGGCTGAGGGAAATCAGTGGGCCTGCCTAACCTAGGCCAGTCAAGATGTTGCCTACCTATCCAATTACCAATAACACCTGCCCTCAAGCTTCCCACCCTCCCTCTCCTCACTTCCCCCATTTTTTCACTCCTGACAAAGTCTATCTAGACTGATTTTGTCTCTTTTAACTCTCTTACTGTGTTGCACCTAGTAACTAACTCTCCATCCTCCTTTTTCCACCTATTCCCCACTGACAAAGTCTAAACAGACTGATTTAATCTTTTATTTGCACAGCACTTAGTAACAAACTGTTCATGTTGTAATTAAACCTTGTGTTAAGTTTCTATTTGTGTTTATACATATTATTGACACTGTTTCTACTTACTTCTCAAATGCCACAGTTATTATACCCACATTTTGTAATACTGTTCTAAGAATGTTGTGTGTTGTTGAACCTCCCAATGTCATATGTCTTGTACTTGTGTTACAACTGACTTTCAACCTTTGTTAAATAGCCACGCAACTAAAGGCATTGGATTAATCTGAAGTGAAATAAATAAATGAATACTGGCAGGGCAGTGCCAGTATAGTTAAGTTGTCTGACCACTTCTATGATAAACCCTAAATTTTGCACTTTAATAACTTTACAACTGTTCAATTGATTTGCCTGAAATTTTGCATGCACAGTCTGGTAATATAGATCTCTGGACCTCACATGTTTCGTTGCAGTTGGATGTGCACTTGTGAAGCTGCAGAGTGCCAAAACAAGTGAAATTGCCATTTTGGGCAAATTCTTTGCATGGGACTACAGCCAGAATGGTTTCAGTGTCTGGTCTGAAAGTTTCAGGGTATGTGGGGTCTGGGTTACTGATATGCCTTTTGAAGGTTTGGTGAAAAATATTAATCCATTCAAAAGTTACTAAAGATTGAAGTTTCCCATTATAGCATATAGGAAAAATATATGCACCATGCAAAAGCATGTTTTACTTTCATGAAAGCACCTTTTTCTGACGCAAATGGGTTGTGCACTTTGGTGCCATCATCTTGTTTTCAGTTACCGATGGAAAAAAAACAATATCATTCAGAAACTGCTGCTCCTTGGTAAACACCAACAGTTGTGTTTACCTAGTCGAGCCAAGGAACACAATCCTGACATTATTTTTCCAAAATAGTTACCAGAAATAGGTTTTCTGACTTTTGGCCATTGGTAGTGCTGTAATTTGCAACACTTCTTTTGTGAAAGTGTTGCAAATTGCAGCACTTTTGTACAATTAATGGCACTGTTGTGCAAAAGCTGCTGCAAATTAGAGCACTGTGTCACAAAAATTGCTGCAATTTGTGGAAGTACCTCAATGGGAAACTCATTCACCACAGTTACAAAGCCCAAAACCTTTACTGGCCACTTTTTGGATCAAATAATTTTGGAATCGTGTTCCTCTGCTTCATTTAAGTAAACACCTCTTGGTGTTTACCTAATAAAGAGTTTTTCTCCTTTTGCTGCCTGTAAAGGGCTGAGGCATGTTTTATTTAATAACAATGTGTCTGCTGACATTGGGGTGCCCAATGCCCATGTTGGCAGTAGGAATACGATCCCCACCCATATTTGCCACTGTGGAAACTGAGTAGCCCAATCCCAGTGTCCTAAATGTTTCCTTTTTTTAAATGCCTCTGCCAACAAGGGTGCCCAATCCCATGTCAGCAGTAGAAATCCACCCCTCTGTCCCCTGCCAGTGTGGTGCACTGGGAGCCCACTCCCAGTGGACTGAAATATTTGTTTTGCTCTAACAGTTTTCTGACAACATCGGGGTGCACAATCCCCATGTTGGCACTACTAACAGTGTGGGACACTGGGTAGCCCAATCCAGTGTCCCAGTAATGCTCCTGTCCCCAGTACTGTGGAACACTGGGAGCCCACCCACAGTGTTCCAATCCATATTGCTACCTGTTAAAAGAAAGAAAACTGTCCCCTGAAATATTTTTTTAAATCTGAAAGAAGAAAATGATCCTCATTGTCTCTCCATCCTCCTCACCCATCCTGACCCTCCCACTGAGCAACCCACCTCCCCACCCCCTCTTGCTGTATGCTTACCACGAGGCCATCGGCTTCCATCTTCTATTAACAGGGACTCATCTGCACTCTTCAAAGCTGAACTGTGAACTGAAGAATCATTATAAGTGCTGTATAATGGCTGTTAATGTCATTTTGAACTTATGTTGATATCTAGGCCATTTTCTACATTTTGCACCAAATTTTCAACATGGGCCTTTTGGGACCCCACCTCATAAAACTGCTACTGTTGTTTTGTTACTTAGCCCTGAAAGGAGATTTTGTGGTCATTGCATGGAATCATTTGATGAATTAATGAAACAAGAGTGCCGTGTTCATAAGGTGGGGTCCCAAAATGCTCATGTTGAAAATATGGTGCAAAAATACCTAAAACACCCAAATTATGCATGACTATTGACATATTTCTACTCACGATCATAACTTCTGCATTTTTTATATTTCCTCCAAATTTTTAACATTGCCATTTTACACACAACCTCATGAACAGTACAGCTGCCATTTTCAAGTCTTGACCAAAATGTGATTTCCTCCTGTGGCACAGATCAGCATGTACACTGTAGGAAATCACCTTTCAGGGCTGATTGTATGAAATTACAGTACAATGTTCATTAGGTAAGGTCCCCAAAGGCCATGTTGAAAATTTGGTGCAACAGTTCTCAGAATGCCCAGGTTATGTGTGTCCATTGAATTTATTCACGCATGCACACAACTTTGTTACTTTTCAATATTTTCCCACCACATTTTCAACATAGCCATTTTACACACCACCTCATGAACAGTACAGCTGTCATTTCTCACATCCTGTCCAAAATGTGTTTTAGCCCTGTGGTACAGAATGGGATGGCAGTTGCACATAATAACATTTTGCCTTGCATTTCACAATTTCTCTGTACCAGGGTACATGAAGTGGGGTATTAAGATGGCTATGCTGACAATTTGGTCACTGTTGTTCAACAAATTGAAATGCAGGGCCCAGAAAGTCCTGCACTTCCACACCTACATACATATATACACATCTACAGAGGACTGGGTGCAAGGTGCAAAGGACCCTGCACTCACAGTAAAATAAGGGTACTTTTGTACTGTCTCAAAGAAGGAAATTAATTTCAAAAACTCAGTTAGTTCATCAGCTAGGGGTTCTATTACAGTGACAAAAGTCTGCCAATGCAATTTTAGGGTTACCAACCCTACCACCCCAAACCCACCCCCACCCTCCACACACCAACAGGTGTCAGGGTGTGCCTTTGAGGTCATCGGTCCTAGTTCTCAACCCATTCTCCTATACTGTACAATCTCAACTTCCTTACACATGGAATGGTGTGGGAGTTAGGACTGATGACCTGAAGGTGCACCTGACACCTGTTGGGGTGCACAGGGTGTGTGGGATTGGGGTGTAGGGTTGGTAAGCTCTAATACCAAATTTCCAGACTTTTTGTCACTGTAATAGAAACCTTAACTGATGCATTACAGGTGTTTATTGCAAATATATATATATATATATATAATTTATTTAAGTCTTGGAATTACATAACCTTTGAGCCAGAGGCTCATTTACAAAAGCTCCACATCAAAACAAGTGACAGCAGAACATTCAAATGGCATCAATTGTACAATGATTGAATGAGAGTAAAGAGTACACAAAATACAATGGTACATTATAAGTGCTACAAAAGTAACATGGTTACAGGTACCAGGCATTTTACAGCTTAAGTCGTTACAGTCTGAGTAAGAACCTTGTCAAAGTTGTCATACTCTGAAGTGTTGAAAGAGGGAAGGAAGGTAGTGAGGATCAAACAGGAGGGACAGTTGAGGAAGCTCAGGGGCGAGTTGATAAGGAGGGTGGTGGGGAGTACCAAAGTGGAAGTGAAGGGAGGAGAGTCTGGGGCAGTGCATTGTTCTGTGTAGGAAGGGGAGGT
This sequence comes from Neoceratodus forsteri, assembly GCA_016271365.2. Taxonomy (NCBI): domain Eukaryota; kingdom Metazoa; phylum Chordata; order Ceratodontiformes; family Ceratodontidae; genus Neoceratodus; species Neoceratodus forsteri. Next base: position 427,992,843 of record CM057451.1, read on the forward strand.
GGAAGGGTAAGGCTAAAGTGGGGGCAGGGATGAGGAAGGAGAAAGGAAGTAGGGTATGAGATGGTTAGCAGAGGGCAGCTAAGCATGGGGTAGGAAGGAGGTGGAATAAAGCAGATTAGAGAATAGGATGGGAATAAAGATAAAGAGGGAGGGAAATATATGTATATACATTTTTTAACTTGCCAAGTGCCCAGACAGTTTGGAATTTTGGTTTGAAATGTTCAGGGTAGACAGGTGTTGGCCCATAGATGTGCCTTTTGCTAGTTTGGTGAAAAATATTAATCCATGTCAAAGTAATTTAATTTAGAATCTTCTGTTCTTAGCATGCTCAGTAAGCATTTCAAGATAGCTGTATGAAACAAATAAGGAATCCTTTTCTTATGGGAATAACCCTTTTTCCTTTTGTTGTCAGTTTAAATAAAAATTAAAACCCACAAAACTGACATCCTGGGAGAGACCAATAGAGTTATATTTCTCTTTGGGACTCTGCTAGGTGTAATCTGCACTAATTGTTGGTTAAATTATTCTGAAGTGTCATTTTTGTTTAACATATAAAATCCTTTTGTGACGCACAGGCATTTTCATGTGGTCATTCATAGAAATATTTTGTATGAATGGACATTTCAGGTTTTCTGCTGTTGATTGTAACTTGCCCAGCACCCAAATGGTTTGGAATTCTGGTCAGAAACTTCAAGGGTAGAAATAGGCTGGTCCAAAGAAGGCCTTTTGCTGGTTTGGTAAAAACATTAATCCATTCCAAAGCTATTACATTTTACAATTTTGGATTCTGAGCATGCTTAGTAAGCACTTCAAAATGGCACCCCTCACCCTCCGATTGCCCTCCCCATATCGTTGTAATTTTCTCCAGTGTATAGTAGCACTTCATTGCAGTCCCTGCAATGGTTTAAAGTTTCCTTAATGTTTAGTAGTACCCCATCCTCTGATCACTGTCCTGGTAATTAGTTTATTTTTCATTGGTGTCTAGTGGCATGCCCCACCCTCCAATCACCATCCTCATTCATATTTTGTGCTTCCCATATGTTTAGTGACACCACCCGATCACCATCCTGTAATTATTTAAGGTTTCCCTGGTGCCAAGTGGTGCCCCTGGCCTCTGATCACGATCCCCATAAGGATTAGACATTTTCCTGGTGTCTAGGGGCACCCCACCCACCATTTGCTGTCCTTGTTGAAATTGTTGTCTTTCCCTGGTGTCTAGTGGCACCTGCTTTCTGATCACTGTCCTTCCTCTAGTAAAGAAAATGGACCCTTGATGTTTTTTTTTTCACAACCTGTAAAAAGAAAATAGTCCTCAGCAATCCTGATCCTTCCCCAACCTCCCACTTACAACCCACTACTCTGCACCCCTCACCCTCACCTCTCACTCACCTGAGTAGGTCACAGGGTGAAGATTCACCCTCCCAATGAAGAAATGTTTTGCTGCTGGAAATTTTGAATGTTATATGAGAAACTAAGGTACGGCAAGTGCAGTTCAATGTATTGTATTTCAATGGGCTTTTCAATATTGATGCCTAACTTTGCAATTTGTGCGTATTTTGACCCCAGACTTTCAATTTGGCCTTTTGGGTCCTCCTCATTAATAATGTCAGCAGAGTTACACAAATCCTGCCGAAAGGCAATTTCATGATTGATTGGTGAAGTCACCTTTTGGAAGGTTTGAAAAGTTTTCACTGCTCTTGTTCATGAGCTGGGATCATGAGAAGGTTAAGTTGAAAATTTGGAATCAAATATATAATTATGGCAAAGTTATGTGCATCCATTAAAATTTTCCTACTCTCTGTCATAACTTTAGTAATTTAAAATATTTTGACCCTAAATTTTCTACATAGCCATTGTTTTATACCAGCTCACGAACATGACAGCTGTCATTTAAAAATCATGGTCAAACTGTGTTTGAACCTGTGGCATGGAATGACATTAGGTGGTGAGGAATCTTGTTTTGGTGAGGATTTCCACATTTTCAGTACTGGGTACATGAGGTGGGTTATAAGAATGCTATGCTGACAATTTGGTTGTTGTTGTCCTACAAGTGGATGTGTAGGCCCCATCCTGTGGAAGATAAGGCACAGCAGTACAAGGTGAGTGATCAGAGTCTCAGTGGTGACAGAAGGGATTACACTAGTACCACAACCGTCCTGTATGAGGTCTACTACCTTGCCACTGTGTTTATGGGACAACCAGCAGTCTGCTTCCATGGAACTCTATTTGGCCAGCACCAGAGAGAGAGATGCAATGGGAGACTGCCGAGGTTATATCGACAGGCAGCTCAAAGAATATAACTGATGGGACAAAGATAAGTGTCAGGAGGTGTGACAGCAGCATCACAATGTTATTGTATCAGGCCCACTGCCATGGCAGTGTGTTGAAACCCACACATAGTGTGCACCAGAAAGCAACCATTGCCCTGGATGACAAGGCACTGGACAGAGACAGCTGTTGCAGAACAGATGCATGAGGAAGGGGTGGCACCAGCACCACAGTGAGTCTGAGTGACTTCCAGTGCTGTGGCACTGTGTTGTGAAGATGCCTATATATCCAATGCCATAGCAGTGTGTGTTGGGGGTCACTCACATGCTGGTCACCCAGAAGGGCAAGCAGTGCATAGGCAGGCAGGTGGTAGACAGAAGCATGACAGAAGGTGTGATTCCTGCATGACAATGGGCTTCTAGAGGTCTGCTGCAATGCAATGCTGCTTGACATCAAACTTGAATTGCCTGTTATATTTTTATTATAAATGAAACATTGCAGTCTGATGTAATTTATGTTGTTCTGTATCGTAATTTGTTGATTTTAGATGTGCTGATGTCTTACTGGAACCCTAGCCCACGCTCAGCTAGGAGGAGGAGCTGTCATTTTTGGATATCCTCCTAAACTACAACTCGTTATTTTTAAATTAAATTAAGTTCAAGCTACAAGGAGAACCTCTGTCCTACATAAGCACTTGCTGTTACATGTAACTTATAGCTTTTATTAAGTTTTTGAGTTAAAAATTGCTGGAGGCTTGGCGTGACCGGCTGGGGCACTTCCGGGTTCTCTGGCTATATTCAGCTGCCCAGGCAGTGCACTCACTACTAAAACGCTTCTTGACATCAAACTTGAATTGCCTGTTATATTTTTATTTTAAATGAAACATTGCAGTCTGATGTAATTTATGTTGTCCTGTATCGTAATTTGTTGATTTTAGACGTGCTGACGTCTTACTGGAGCCCTAGCCCATGCTCAGCTAGGAGGAGGAGCTGTTGTTTTTGGATATCCTCCTGAACTACAACTCATTACTTTTCAATTAAATTTAGTTCAAACTGCAAGGGAACCTCTGCCCTACATAAGCACTTGCTGTTACCTGTATATTATAGCTTTTATTAAGGTTTTGAGTTAAAACTGCCGGAGGCTTAGCGCAACTGGCTGGGGCACTTCTGGGTTCTTGGGCTATATTTAACTGCCCAGCAGTGAGCAAGGTGAGCCCGAGCAGGGCAAGCGTGCATTGTCACGTGCGAAGATGCGCTCAAAGACACGTGCATCTGGCACGTGTTAGGTGTGTTTAGCGTGGATGCGAGGAACGAGTTGTGCAGTTTGTTATATAGGAGAAGTGATTACTAGGTAAAAATCATTTAAGGATTAGTCTGTCAGATAAAGAAATCTTTAATCATTTAATATTCCATATCCATTTAATAAAGTCTGCAATTGGAATTATCCCTTTAACATGAATGAGTTTATTACAACCACAAAAGGTGATGTAGGCATTAAATGCCCTACTTGTGACATGTATTCCTTTCTGTTGATATATTACATAACCAATCAAGCTATAAATTCATTAAATGTATTATAAATGAAGAACTGCAACAAGAAATCAGTACATGTGGGTGAGATTGCAAACCCTGGAAGCTAGTCACAAAATATGGCTACTAGATTCAAGACAAATATACATGCAAAAGGACAATTGTTAATTAATCCCTCTGTGACATGAGAGGCCCAGTGAATACTGATTTAATAAGTTTTCAAGCCGATGACTCCATATTAGAGCCTGAAATTGCTTCAGAACCTATTATGGATAAAAATTCACAGATATTGACAGCGCATAACAATAAAAAATGACCCAGGGAAAATGATTCCAATAATAAAGAGGGTGATTGGATGTCTATAAAAAGTTGTAGGGCAGCAAAAAAGGGTGAAGAGCTAATGCCTTTGACTTACCATTGTCAAACCAATATACTTTACTAGGTACTATAGATGAAAATGTAGTTAATTCGAACATTCCCTGAGCTACCTCAAATTTCAAAGTACTACTAATTTACCTGATTCTCTTAATACTACTTCATCCAATGTACCATGTGAACCTACTTTGATGGATTCTGACTGTGAGCTGAATATAAAACCTTTGTTCATTTTGGGTGATTCCATAATAAAGAACATGGATAGGTTAATATGTAATCCCAATAAAGAATCCAGAACATTATCCTCCTTCAGAGGAGCTACAATAGGTGACATTACATTAATGCTGGACAATATTTTACAAAATTCTCAAAACCCTTTGGTTGTTATACATGGTGAGGCAAATAATGTCTTACAAGAACCCTTAACTAAAATTAAGCAAGACATTGTAGCAATGACTAATAAATTAGTTGAATTAAATTGTGAAATCTCCTTTTCAAAGTATTACCAATTCCTAAAGCTTCTGAATATAATTTAATTAAAATCAGGCATTAAACAATTGGTTGAGAAGATGGTGCCTTAAACAACAGATAGGTTGTATAACTCATTGGGAGGATTTCTTTATAAAGAGGAACTTTCTCAAGGGATGGGCTTCACCTAAGCAGGAGAGGTAATACTTTGTTTGGGCAAGCACTATACTAGCTCATATTCATGATTCTTTAAACTAAGCCATGGGGGAGATTTCCACTTTTGTGGATTCTCTTAATGAAAGACAGGATTCTAAACAAATAATATCGGGTAACATATCATACTAAATAACATCAGACCTGTGGCAATGAATAATTCTAATTTCTATGGAAAACATAATGCAGAAAATAAACTAAGCATTTTACTTTTAAATGCAAGAAGCTTTTGAATAAAATAGACAAATTAACGTATTTTTAGAATCTAATAACATTGATATTTGTGGTTTAACGAATCTTGGTTCAAAGATGAAGACTGGGCAACTGAAATACAAGGTTATTTGAAATTTGAAAAAAATTTGAATTCTAGAGGGGTGGTATTGTGCGTTACATAAATAATAAACTGAAAGTTTTCTGGTTAAAAACAATCTTCATAATGAACATACTAGTGAATTATTTTGGATTATAATTAAGGATACCTTGGAACATGCTATTACAGTTGGATTGGGCTACAGAGCCCCAAATTTGAACAAGGAAGAACATGATTTATTTATGACTAATATAGAAAACAATGGGCCAGACATTCAAAGCTTTGCACCAGGCAAAACCGTTTAGCAGGTTTAGTGCGGGATTAGCCGGTCTGCTATATTCAAAAGGCCAAATAGCGGGCAAACTGCAGTAGTGCCGGCAAAGGGGCAACTGACATGAATACAGGTGCAATGTTATATTCAGCAGCTAGCGCCTGTGTTAAGTCGCTTAGCGGACTTAGCGACACTTAGCGTGCACATTACCACCAGGAAAAGCTCATCTTAATCATGGGCAAGCAGCCTTGTGTGACACTGTGGCTTTGCGCGGTGTTTGCGCGCGGTTTAGCGTGACCCTAACAAATAAATATGACACATAGATAAAGCCAAACATAGAGGAAGCATGCTGCTAACTGATGGCATCACAATGATGCCATCATCTGCCACCAGTCCCAGCCATGCCAGGCAGTAAGTGGTGACCCTGCCACCAGTGGACAGCACGGCAGTGTGGCCCACAGCACACACCTGTGGACCGCACTGCCGTGGACACCAACAGATGCCAGCACACATGCAGCACTGTGGGCATGGAGGATGTCGAGGGAGCATGTATGGGTGGCGAGGCTGTGCTACAGACCAGGTGTGGCCACAAGGCTGGAACACATCATGCAGTGTACATGGGCCAGTATTGGGAATACCCCAACACCAGTGTGCCTTTCAGATGATATATTCCCCTGGCCACATACCTCACAGCTGTACAACTGCCATAGCACATAAAGCCAGGAATGTACATGTCACTGTGAGCATCCATGCCACAGGTGCAGCATCTGTGGGTCACACAACAGCATAACAGTAATGTCCAGTGTCAGTAAACATCCACAGGTTGGGCCTCTCACTGTGTATAGTGCAGTCATCATCACTGCCCTACACACCATAGGCATTGCTGTGTCCACACACTACTGGCCCCTTGCTACTGTGAGTTGCTGCTGTGCACTGTAGCATGCATACAGTGTGACAGTTGCATGCAGCACCACCATCATCTGTGTCTATGCTGTCCTGTCCCTGGGGTACAATATGCTATGCTATGCTGTACTGTTTACATGTAGCCTGCAGCTATCATCATGCACTGCCAGACTGACCTACAGGTGGAGCTGCGGTTAGACCTGGTCAGCCCCTGTACTTCCAGACTGACCTACAGGTGGCTCTGTGGGACTCTGCGTAACTCTGGGCAAACTGCATGCAAATCAGGGTATAATGAGATGCTAATCCGGTTGTTTGCCCAGAGACTACAGTACCTAAGTAGGCTTATTTGCATGGCACTTTTGAATATGGAACATTTAGCTCCGAGCAGACGTGTTTTGCTCTGGGCTAACTGCTAACTCTGAGCTAATGTCGTGCTAATGTGTTAGCACGGCGCTAACGATACGGGGAATATTATACAGTTTTGATCACTGTTCTTTCACATCTGCTGCTTCCTGCAGCTGTACTGAGTCCATGCATTTGCTGGCACACACATTGGCCACGTAGTTCATCTGTACCTGCCCTCACATTGCTGTGTACTGTGTTGTTGTTGTGGTTTGCACTTCCTGGTTGCTTTATTCAGTGCTGTCTTATTCCAGGGCAATGTTTGCCCTGCACTCCAACCCAGTTTGCATGGCTTCATTACCATGCTATATTTGGAAGCTGTTTGCCCTGGGCTATTCCATTTGAATATAGCTTGCTCTGTGCTCGGGCTAAGTTTGCCCACAGGGCAGTGCTAATTTTGCCCCAGGGCAAAGTTTTGAATATCTGGCCCAATATCCTTGACAAAGATTGTATATTTATGGGTGACTTTAACCTCCCTAACATAAATTGGAGCAATTGTAAAAGCAGCTCATCATTTGACTGCTCCTTTCTTGACCTTATGTCTATAAATAATATGGAGCTATTAGTCCAATCACCTACTAAAGCAAAAACATACTTGATTTAGTTTTTCTAACTGGACAACTCAACTTCTAAGGTTACAATAAAACATCCATTAGCAAACAGTGACCATAATATGATCCTAGTATCAATGAATCTTTCATATTATTCTGAAACTATTGGTTGCTCTGTAATTAGAAATGTTAAAAATGCAAATTATCCAAAATTAAAGAATACATAGGAATTGGAATTGGTCTTTTGACCTTACAGGTAGCGACCTAACTACAGTATGGAAGAAAATTGACTCCAAATTACAAACTTGTATTAATACATGGTGCCAACCAGAAGGAAATATAATAAGAAATGAAAATCTCCCTTGTGGTGGAATAACAGCATTAAGAAAATATTAATTAAAAAGCAAAAGTTATACAAAAGGTTTAGAAATAACATGACCCCAAAAATTGGAATAATTATAAAAATATTGCAAATAAAAGTAAAATATGATAATTAAATAGAAAAGAATCTTGAAGAAAATTGGCTAATGCTGTTAATGAAAATAAGAAATCTTTTTATAACTATATTGGTTCACTAAAATAAAATAGCCCCATTATAGGGCCGATACAAATACCAGATGCAATTCTAACAGATGAAACAGAAATTCAATAATTTGAATAATTATTTCATTAACGTTTTCAAACCTAAGAGTATAGATAAAATACCTAATAAAATGGTGGAGTCTTCTTTTAGTCCTAGTTTGAAAATGAAGTATTAGAAGTGACAAATGTATTAATGAATGGTGGGTCATCTAGCCCTGATGGTATTCCTCCAATATTTTAAAAATCTAAAGGAATTATTGGCTGGGCCCTTAACACTATTATTTAATTTATCACTGAATACAGGTAAGACTGTCCCATCATGGAATAAAGCCATAATTATTCCATTACATAAAGGTGGTAGTAAATGCCTTCAACAAAATTACCGACCTATAAGCTTAACTGATGTAATTTGCAAACTGTTAGAAAGGATATTAAAAAACAGAATAATAAATCACCTAGATGAAATACATTTTGTAGATATTTACCAGCATGGTTTTGTGAAAAATAGATCATGTCAGACTAATCTCTTACATTTTCTTGAACCAGTTAGTGAAGCTTTGGATGGAGGTTTATCAGTGGATATCATTTTCTAGACTTCTCTAAGGCATTTGATTCTGTTTCTCATTTAATACTAATTTCTGAACTAGAAGTTAAATATTCACCCAGCTATAATTAAGTGGATACATGCTTGGCTTTCTAATCAAACACAACAGGTTTCTGTGAAAGGCCATCTGTCGGATGGGGTCCAGTGACCAGTGATGTGCCTCACTGTTCTGTGCTGGGTCCAACTCTTTTAATATTTTGATTTCTTCTATGAGTTCTTTAACTAATTCCTGTTGGCTTGCCAAATTTGCTGATGATTGCAAACTAGGGAGCATTATCAATAATGCAAATTCAGCTTAGTTTTACAGAACAATCTTTCTCACCTTGTCAACAGGTCCAAAGGAAGGAACTTTTGTTCAATGAAGCAAAGTGTAAGGTTATGCATTTGGGCAAAAAATAATCCTTGTTTTTCATACACTATGAACAACATAGGCCTAGAGACTACTGAACATGAAAAGATCTTGGGTAACACTTTCCAATGACTTTACATTTAATATGCATACAATTAACACTGTTAAAAAGGAATAGAATTTTGAATTGCATTCTAAGAAATATTAAAAGTAGAGATTCTAAAGTTCTGATACCCTTGTATACTGGTCTTGTTAGACCTCACTTGGAATACTGTTCTTCAGTAACTGCTCCCTATTTAATTAAAAATAAGAAACTAATAGAAAATATTCAACACAAAACTACAAAGAAAATATTTGGATTAAAATAACTTGATTATGAAACTAGATTAAAAAATGGGTTTATATTCTATGGATTATAGAAGACTTAGTGGAGACCTATGCTTGACATATAAAGCTGTACAGAGCAATGTAATATTTGAAACAATAGGTCTACTAAAGAATTTTTCAATAGTAAATACCAGATCTCATTCACTAAAACTTAAAGGTACACAGAATAACACTTTCAAAAGAAACAACTGGTATACACAAAGGGTGATAGATATATGGAATACACTCCCTGAAAATGTGGTAACTAGTACTTCTTTGACATCATTTAAATTTAAATTGGATTATTGCATGGGTAATTCTAAATCTAAATTCCACCTTTGCCTAGGTGGCAAGTTCATAAAAGGTAGAAATATCTACTGAACTTCTATAATCCTATGAACCTATGAAGCTGAAGCTCTGCTGTTATGACACAGTGTTGGGGAACTGCCTGGAACAGAGACCTACAAGGAGGCTGGCAGGGTTATGTGGGACAGGTGAGTGAATGGAGAGAGAGAGAGAGAGAGATATGCATGATGATATGGGTGGCAGAAGCACCATAGTGGGGCTGTATGAGTTGTACTGCCATGCTAATGTGTTGGTAAGCTGCCCGGATCTATATTGCCATGGTACTGTGATGGGGGACACAGGCATATGGCCTCCCAACAGCCCCCATTCACTAGCTTGTCCCCACAAACCTGGCAGCCTCCCAGTAGGTCTCTAGGGAGCATTTTGGGGTGCAGTGCATGTAGTCGCCCTCCGCCATGATGACCAGCATGCAGGAATCTCCCCAACACACTGGCATGGCAGTGGACCTCATATGCCTGGTGGACCATGATGATGGATGTCTCTTCTGTTATCTTCAGAGAGCTGTATGTTGTTTGTCTTACCTGATGATCACTGTTTGTGCTTGCTCGTGTTGCCTTGCCCTTCCACTGGTTGTGGGGGTGCAGAGTTAGGTTTGGAAACCCTAACGCCACATTTCCCTACTTTTGTCGCTTTGATACCAACACTAACAGATGCATGAACTAAGTTTTTGCAATGAATTTCCTTACGTTTTGAGAATGCATTCACAACACCTTTTGTTACCTTTTTTGCATGTTGTATACCTTTCACACCACTATAGTACTAAACAGCACATCAGTAGTTATTGCAGATCACCAAATAACCATATTTTATGGGAGGCAGGTATAGGAGGCAGTATAGAGCAGTGATTTAAGGCTCTGAGCTTCAAATCTGGAGGCCTGGGTTTGAATCCCACAGCCCCACTTGCATTCTGTGTGACACTGAGCAAGTCACTTAACTTTCCTGTGCTCCTAGGTCACACCTGTAAACAAGCTTTCAGCTTAGTCTGCCAGTCCTCATTAAACAATTAAAAAAGTATTTCATAAAGTCCTGTCCATACTATATATTGTATCAAGTTTGACAGTTTTATTCAGCAAAAACCTTAAAAATCAATTACTGTTTTCAACGAATTCTCTGTGTGAACCATTTAACATATGATATTCACACATGAAATAGCTGTACTAAACTGTATTTCACTTGACTGTATTAGCACCACAGAAGATTTTATCACTGTCTATGAAGAAAGACACATGACACAGAGCATAAGTTTAAAACATGTACTTGAAAATGCCATTTGAAGTAGGGCCAGCTTATACTTGTGTTCCTGGAGTGGCGAAAAAATTAAGAACTTTGAACAAGAAAATGTCATCTTTCATGCCAAAATTGAGCTATCTGACAGTACTACATGTTAGATAATTGTTACAACAAGATATATACATAATAGCATTTAGAAACTATGTACAACTATTTTCAACAGTATACTTGGAAAATTCACACTTGACTCCTTTAATGATGGTGATGCTACAAAAAGCAGGAACACATTATGAGTAGTATACTAGGTGAATCAATGGAACAATAATGCAACACTTTGTTTTCAGGTTACCATTTACAAAACTTTTGCTTTTATTTATTTGCTTGTTTTTGATTACCAGGTAAGTGCACCAGACATCAGAAATGCCTATGTTCAGGCATGACCCAAGACAGTACAAGGCAAAACAGGCAAATACAGGCAGGCAAAACACATAATGGTAAAGAGAAAATATACAATCACAGTAATGCTAGGTTATACAGTACATTCTAAGTATAAGTAGGTAAGGTCAAGTTATAACAGAAATGGCATAACAGAACTAGTAGATATACACAGGCAGTCACCTATTGGTACAGTGAGATAACAGTAACATATCGTGAGAAGGTGAGATGACAGTAATATATAGTGAGAAGGCTCTGAAGGACAAAGGAATTTACAACACATTCAGAGTTTCTGAGGGTATCACCTAAATAATATTTGCAAGGTTACAAGCAGAGAAAAAGCACAGCAGTAGGGCATGAGGACTTGATATAGCAGGACGATTTACTGAAATGAAATCATATAGTAAGCACAAGATGTATCAGATGGAGTGGTGTTTTAGTTTTAGTCATGTAAGGTTTAGGATGGTTGAATCAGTGCCAAGAGAGTTTGCTATAAGACTATGCTGAGGTAATATGTGCAGGGAAGGGTGTATCATGGAGGAAAGGAGCAAGTGCAAGGGTTTGAGGCTAGTAGGTGATTGTGTAAGTCACGCTTGAAACTGGTATGAGTGTCTGAGTGCTGAAGGGATGCAGGTAGTGAGTACCAGAACTGGGAGGCAAAGTGGGAGAAGGCATGTGAGCCCATGTTAGCCCTGCATCTGGGAAATGACATTAAAGTCTGTTCACATGAATGGAGAATAGTGGGGTTTTGCAGTGTAAGCATACAGGCTAATGAGGAGGGAATGCCAGTTTGGACAATACTATTGATCAGGGTGCCAAGGATGTGGAACCAGTTTTCCTTTGGTGGAGTCAGTTGAGGCCCTTGTATAGCTGCCACTGTGTGTAAGGCATTGAGAGGATATGGCAAAATGACATATTATTTTAAGTGGTGCCCCATTTGTGCAGATTGAATTTGTAACACCAACATAGGTAGCAGATGCATATGTTAATTCATGAAGAAGAACACCAGGAGCAATAGCAATTTTGGCAGAGGTGTGAGGGCATAGCTGGTTTTATTGGCCGGGCATAGCTTGCAGTTTACAGATTTGCATGTACTGGAGATGTGTTGATTGAAATCTAATGAAGGGTCACAGGTAACTCCAAGATACTTAAAAGTATTGACATTTACAAGAAGACTTGTCATAGCAGGATATGGATAGTTGCCATGGGCATTTATTTAACCTAGCAGCAGAAACAAAGAGCATAGAGTGGGATTTATCAGTATTAAGTACAAGCTTGTTATTGGAGGGCCAGTTATGAATGCTGCAGAAATCACATGAGAATGTAGAAGTAAGGACAGAGAGGTTATTGGAGCTGGTATAGAGAATCTAGTCATCTGCATATAGTAGAGAGAAGCATGAGGAAGCAGTTGCTATTATGCCATTAATAAAAAGAGTGAATAGGAGAAGGCCAAGTATGGAGCCCTGAGGTACCCAATGTTGATAGTGGAATAGTTAGATATGGCAGAGCCATATTCGATAAAATGTTATCTGTTTGTTAGAATGCTATTCTACCAGGTTATCACATCTGTTGAGAAGCCCAGTGATAACATTTTTGATGTAAGAAATGTGGCAGAACTGTATTTGCCAGGCCTTGTACCCTGTGGAGGGATGTCTATCCTATCATCTTTTTCTTCCTACTATAAATATGTTGCACAACAGTACTTCTTTACACTATCCTTTGCCTTTTCTAGCCCTGGCGCAGGTTGGCCATCTACGTCGGTCTTTTCTTTCTCTCTATACTTTTTCCTGCTACCTTATTTTCCTATTCAGTTTATCCATCCCTTACCACCATTCCTTTGTAGCACCAGGTCCAAGTCCAGCATGCCAACTGGCAACAAAATTATTAAAGGTGCTTGTAGGACATAAAATGCCTATGAATGAATGAACAAAAGTGCATTTGGAGCAATATAAAGTGCATATGTGCATTTAAAATGTTCTTAGGTTAAATAAATAAAATTCATGTAGTGCATTAGGTGCACAGAATTAAGTTAAGAGTTTTATAGTGCTGAGATGAATAAACTGAAATAAATAAATGAATGAGGGATATTATCTTAAGCACTCAGATGCACTTCTTAATAAACAAATTATTTTGTTGCAGCTATTCAGAGTGACAGCCCTTGTGAGAAAGACTTACCAGAAGTCTGTAAAGGTCCCAGCAGAAGCAGCAGATAATGAGCTTTTGAACACTGCTGATTTGCTTTACAATGAAACAAATTAAAGGGACAGGAACATTCCTATTTTATATAGCACTGTAGAAACTTGGGTCAGCCCCCAGTATAAAATAAAAAGGCTAAAACTGATAAAATAATGACTGAACCAGGAAGTTCCCTGAAACAACATGTTCAGACATGACACAGCATGTCCAGACATGTAGATAGGAAGATAGTGGCCCCTAGTGGCCTATATAATGAATTGTTACATAAATATGCTGACCAGTGGAAGGAGTTTACTTACATAATGGACCCTTATGTTTAAAATGGTAATAATACTGGCCTGAGAAATGGTTATTTGTATTAGTTTTATATTGTTGGAAAGCTCTCTATAATACAGGCTTAGAAAAAACTATTTATTTTTGTATATGCCTAGTAACTTGTGAGCCTCTAGAGGACAAACTGTTTAATTGCCTTTTGTGGGCGGGCCTAAATTAAGTTGAGGGCTATATAAATCCCCAAAACTCATGCATAGGCAGATGAGCTGAAAAGCTGGTCTCACTTGTCTGAAGTAAGACAAGAGGAAGGACCTGGTAGCAACACAGCAGGAAAAGCTAAATTAACTGTTTGAACTGTCTTTCAAACCTGAAAGAAGGTGAATCTACGTAAAGGAAATAGCATTGTGCTATTATTTTTCTTTATTTGTTTTGTAAATATTATTATTTTTATTTATTATTTTATACTTTTGTATAAAATAAAAGCCACACCAGTGTGTTGTACCTGATATACTGTGCCCTGTGTCCAGGGTCGCCCCTGAAAAAGGACCTTGAGGCTCAGTGGGCCTACCTGGTCACCAAAATTTAATAAATAAATAAATAAACCTTAACCACAGTCCTATTACATTTGGAGTCAGAGTGGGATTTATTGGAAGTCCTAAATCCGGTGGGTGGATTCCAGTAGGTATCAGACTTGATACCCCAGGGTAACCAGTGCATGGTAGTACTTAATTTGATGACCCCTGTACACCCCCACTGACCAGAGCAATGGCAGATGCAACAGGTGAACGACTACCCTAGGATTGGAATTTGAGAGGAAGCCAAGGACAAGCCAGAATGGCATTCCTTGGAGCCATACAGGGAAGGAGAGGAGGAAGAGGAAGAGAGTAAGGAATTGGAGGATGTTCAAGTTGAGAAGCCCCTAGATAACATGCAGGATCTTCTGAAGTGGATGGCCAAGAAACAACTAGACTTGGAACAACATCGGAGAAGGACAACGAGGAACAGGAGAAGAAGCAACAGTGACAAGGTGAGAGATAGGTGGATACGATGAGGGCCCGACAAATTATCAGCACTAGCAGAACTACTGATAGTGTTCAGACTATTCCCAAGGACATAAAGATAATGAAAATGTCTTCCACTGTTGACACAGAGGCCTACCTCACTACTTTTGAAAGGGTAGCAAAGGCATGTGGATGGCATCCTGAACAGTGGGTGGTAAGACTGGCTCCCTATCTCACAGGGGTGAGCCCAGTTTGCATATAGCCATGTGGACCATAAATGTGGAGAGATATGACCTAGTGAAGAAAAGAGATCCTGAAATGATTTGATATCAGCACAGAGACCTACAGACAATGCTTCAGAGCCCTAAATCATCAAGGTAGTGATACATTGCTAGAGACATACTGTATACCCAGCTGAATGAGTTATGTAACAAAATGGCTACAACCAGAGGGAAAGACCTTGTTGGACTTGATAGAATCTGTGGTAATGGAGCAAATCCTACAAATTTTGCCAGCAGAAATCCAAATCTGGTTTAGGGAACATCTTCGGAATCAACAGAGGTAGCTATAACACCGGGAGGATTTCCTGATGGACAGGCAACCAGCCAAGAAGAGGTATAAGACAATGGACCCTACTAACTCCCTAACCCAGCAACTGGTAAGAACCTCTACTTATATTCCATCATGCCACTCAGAAAGAAAGTCAGGAGGCCAGAAGATGAGGAGGTAGACTTATAATCCTGATATCATTTGTCAATATTGCTATGGGAAAGGCCATATTGAAATATTTTATTTTAAAAAGAAAAATGAGGCTATCCATTGACCCTTTTGTACTAGGGTAACTTTGCCACTACTGTAAAACTACAAAATAAAAACATGATGGGATTAATAGACACTGGAAGCAAACAGACCCTATAACACCTGGATGTACTGGGAGATACCACATGGTAGAAACTTTTACAGGAGTTACTTGTGACCATGGGGATACACACCGTATCCTACCACCAAGATAACATTAGACATTGAGGAAAGAGAATGAGTAATGACTTTGGGGATTGTAATCAAATTACCAGTACCAATGGTTATTGGTCAGGACTTCCCATATTTTGATGAACTACTTACCCCAAAGAACAATTTACTGCTGTTACCACAAGGTCTCAAACTAAAATCCAGAACCTCGGGGATACTTTTCCTTTTGAGGAAGAGGTATTTGCAACCCCAAAGAAAAAGACCAAAACAAAGGGAAAAGAAAAAGGCACAGAAGAACTGGAGGCAGAAAAATGGAATACCACCTGTTGTAACTGATAATGTATTTCAAAAATGTGTTATTGCCAGTGAACAACATAAGGATGTTATGTTAGAAGACTTATTTTTGCAAATAGGTCAGACAAAGAACCAGGGCCCCAGAATATGAATGTAAAATTATGTTCTGTATAGGGTAAGTACTGATGCATGTACTAGTGAGAAGGTGGAACAATTGGTACAGTAGTTGCTCAAATCCTTTAGAAACCAGCCGATGTATTTAGGCCATGACCTCCCTTGAGCAGGACATGCAGGATAAGACAGAACTCTGTCTCAAATTTTACAACATTTCTTTTTGCCCAATATTCATGATAATGTCTTCAAATATTGTAGAGCTTGCCTGGAGTGTCAGAAAGTAGCCAAATAAAAAGGACAAGGTGCCCCAATGCCCTTACCTGTAGTGAGTACACCATTCAAGCGAATGGCTGTGGATATTGTTGGCCCATACAAAAAGTGCCCAAGGCCATAAATACATTTTAGTCTTTTGTGATTATGCTGCGGTATCCAGAAGCCATACCCTACGCTTTGATAAAACCCCATAGATAGTGGAAGAACTTATCAAGGTGTTCAGTAGACTAGAGTACCCAAGGAGATCCTAACCGATCAAGGAGTAACTGTCAGGCAAAACTGTTAACGAATTGTACCGTTTGTTGAGTGTAAGTGTTATATAAACTGCACCTTATCACCCACAAACAGATGAGCTTAGTGGAACAGTTTAATCAAACCTTGAAAAGGATGAAAAGAAATTTGTACATGATGAGGGGAGATACTGGGACAAGTACCTATACCTCTTATTGTTTGCGTACAGAGAGGTTCCCAGGAGAGCTACTGGATACTCTCCTTTGCATGCTATGTGAGAAAAACCCCAGAGGCCCACTAGATATTGTGAAAGAGTACTGGGAAGAAGGAACCAAGGTGGGACAGACTAATATTATGAAGTACATGGTACAGTTAAGAAAGAAACTAGTAGAGTACTCTAAAAAGGCCCATCAGAAAAGTGTTGATTCCCAAAACTGAAAAAGCAGATTATGACCAGTGTTGCAATGTTAAAGAGTTCCAGGAAGAGGATATGGTTGTTATTGCTTTCTGCCTCTACTAACAATCTTTTAATGACGTGGCAAGGCCCGTACTCTGTTTTAAGACAACTCAGCCCAGTAACCTACGAGCTGGGAACACCTGATAAATACCCAGGTAAAAAGTGTATCATGTGAACCTGTTGAAAAATGAGTACATAGGGAAGAAAATCCTGTTAGCCTACACATTCTCCCTGTGTCTGGTGAGCCTGAGCTAGAAGAAGTGTATAGAATGCTGGATGAACAAGATAGCCTGATGGAAATTACGATTAATCCCACATGTAGGCCCACCAGAAAGAAGAACTTTTCTGGGTATTGCACAACTTTGCTCCTTATTTACTAGTGTGCCAGGGAAGGCCGTGGGGTAAAACACCACATTAGGATGGATGCCCCTCCCATAAGACAAAACCATACTGACTACCAGAAAAGTCAGGCTGTTTGTGAAGCAGGAGATTGAAAGGTTAAGGCGGTTGGGAATCATACAGCCATTGAATAGTGCTTGGTCTTCCCCTATAGTGGTGGTCCCTAAGAAAGAGTGGTATAAAACTCTGTTTAGATTTCAGAAAGGTTAACCAGGTCTCTAGCTTTGATAGTTATCTCATGCCAAGGATCAATGATATTCATTGACAATATAGAGATACCAAATACATCACCACCTAGACTTGACTAAAGGATACTGGCAAATCCCACTAGCCCCTGATTCCAAGGAAAAGACCGCATTTAGTCCACCACCAGGGTTATACCAATTTACTACCATGCCCTTTGGCCTACATGTAGCACCTCCACATTTCAATGATTAATGGACAAAGTCTTGACTCACATACTTCATACTGTGCCACCTACTTGGATGATGTGGTGGTACACAGAGCTGATTGGCAAACACAACTAACACAGTTGACTGCTGTGTTACACTCCATACAACAGGCAGGTCTTACCATCAAACCAGCCAAGGCGGTGCCATGACCGAGACCGAGACTAGATTTTGGGATTCATGTTGGGGAATGGACTGTACACACAGAAATAGAAAAGAAAGAGGCCATAGTTTAGAGCCCTAGTCCTAAAACAAAAATAGGTGAGGTCTTTCTTGGGACTGGCAGGTTACTATCCAAGGTTTATACCAAACTTCACCTCCATAGCTACTCCCTTGACTGACCTGAAGAAGAAAAAGTATAGCAACATAGTAAAATAGACTATTGAATGTGATAAAGCCTTTTGGGCCATCAAAGCAGCCCTCTGTGTGTCCCCAGTTTTGAAATGCCCTAATTTTGATGTTCCTTTGACGTGCATACAGACACCTCAGAGAGTGGAATTGATGTCATACTAAGTCAAACTGTAGAGGAAGAAGAGCACCCAATTCTCTACATAAGTAGGAAATTACATGACAGAGAACAGAAGTATGCCACCATAGAGAAAGTGTGCCTTACCATAAAATGGGCCATAGAATCTTTACATTTCTATTTATGGGGTGCCAAGTTTACCCTGTTGACTGATCACAACCTCTGTGTCGGATTAACCAAATGAAGGATCAGAATGCCCACATATGAGGTGGTACCTCACTTTACAGCCTTATAGATTTGTGGTAAAACATTGACCAGGGAGACATCACCAAAATACAGACTTCCTAGCCAGACAAAGGGCAGATGTAACAAAAGAAAAACAAAATGTTTGAAAATATACTGCTGCTGATGATTGTTAGGTACTATGATGATTTAATAGTACTGTATGAAGCCCCAGGGTATAGAAGTATTTACAGTAAGTACAGTTCATTCGTACTCTATTATCTACTACTTTGTTTACAAAAGGGACCCGGGTGGAGCTTCTAAAGCAAGGGTGGGTGGAGCTCCAACCCAAACCCCCATTAGTACAGAATGTATGCTTAACATTCTGGGGTTTGTCACTTAAAAACAGTATGTTGTTGATTACAGTTTTTTCTTGAAACGGAGGTGTGGCAGAATGGTATTCTGCCAGGCCTTGTACCCAGTGGAGGGATGTCTATCCTATCATCTTTTCTTCCTACTATAAATATGTTGCACAGCAATACTTATTACCCTATCCTTTCCCTTTTCTAGCCCTGATGTAGGCTGGCCATCTATGTCAGTCTTTTCTTTCTCTCTATACGTTTTCCTACTACCTTATTTTTCCCGTTCACTTTATCCTTCCCTCATCACCATTCCCATGTAGCACCAGGACTAAGTCCAGCATGCCAACTGACAACAAAATTATTAAGGTGCTTGTAGGGTATAGAGTGATCAACTAGGTCAAAGGCCTTTGTGAGGTCAATGAAGGCAGCACCAGTGAGAAGGCCATTATCCTTGCAACTTTAGCATCATTAGTGAATTTGAGAAGGGCAGTGGTGATACTATGTCCCTTCCTGAAGCTGTGTTGGGCTTCTGAGAGAAGTTTTCTGGTGTGTGTGTAGGTAATGGTTTGGTTGTAGACCAGTATTTCCAGTAGCTTGCTTAAGACTGAAAGAATGGCTATTTTTATAATTTTAGAACCAATTTCAGAAATGTAATTCAGTCATATATCTTTGGTACTGAAACAGTCATTAGTTTAACAATCTATACTGTGTGCTGTGAAAGAAAACAACATATGTACAACTGTACACACGTGACCTGCATTATCTTTCAATCAATATAATAACAATGACAACGCAGTATATTTACAGAAAAACAATATTTTCAGCCATATATACATATTTGCAAGTCTGAGTCATAATTTGGTAGGCATTATAAAGCCAGTCAGGTATGGTGCAGTTGGAATGATATGCTTTGTCAGACAACTTCAACTTAAAATAGTAGGCATGTATCTAAATTGATAGTGCTCTGCACTTTTTAGAAACAGTATACCATAACAGACATCTACATGTGCAAGTTATTTTATGCTCACTGATTCTACATACAGCCTGGCACACTCAGTTCATTTTAATCAGTAGCGCAATCAAGGCATTACATGTAGAAAGAAACAGCAAATGAAATAGTACTTTTCATTGTTCCTATGGCAAGATGGTGTTGAATTTTGATTTGTCTAAGTGTGCATTTCCATGAGAAATCTCAACATGGGTCAAGATATGTTACACTGTCTGATAGTACATAGACATTGGCAGCCTCATAACAGACTACACGATAGCAAAACAGTACATTTTCATCAGTGGAGCAATTAAAGCGTTACATGTAGGAGGAAATAGCAAAAGAAACAATACTTTTTACTGCCCTTATGGTGGATACAATGCAGGTGTGACTGAGGTGAGTAATGGAACAGCGTATATCCACAAGTTTAAAGTACACGTATGTCAGGTATACTGTGACAGCCTAGTGTCCTGCACCTTGTACAAGCTCCATGTTTCAGAGCATCAGGAAATATGCCTTCTTGAGATTCTCTGGTAGTCTCTCTTTGAAGGTGCATATAGCCTCATTGCACTATATCCACCCACATCTGTATCTGCTCCACCTGACATAATGGCCAGATTGTACAGAAGATCCATGGTGGAAAATTATTACGTAAGTGTTGAAATGTGCATGGCCAAAATGACTTTATCTGAAGTAAAATATATTACTGGTACATAGATACATAGATAGTGTCAGCAGATAGGGCCTGTGGCCCACCCAGTCTGCCCATTTGAGCTTGTAAGTTCAGTTCATGTTTTCCTAGAAGTCTGTTGCCTCCACCCTGACCTCCAGAATTCCTTTATGTCTATCCCATGCATTCTTAAATCCCGTGATTGTTTCAGCCCCCACCACTTCCTCTGGCAGGGTGTTCCACTTGTCCACCACCTATTCTGTGAAGAAATTCTTCCTCAAGTTTCCTCTGAATCATCCTCCTCCAACTTCATCCCATGCCCCTAGTCCTGGAACATCTTTTTCGCTTAAAAATAGTATATTCCTGCACCCTGTTCCTCCCTGTAAGATACTTGTTTGTCTCTATCATATCCCCTCTCCCTCCTGTCCTCCAGGAAGTACATATTCAGTTCCTTCAACCTGTCCTCATAGGACTTGTGATGCAAACCATGTACCTTCTTTGTTGCCCTCCTCTGAACCTTCTCTACACTGTCTATGTCCTTACATAGGTAAGGTCTCCAGAACTGTACAGGGTACTCCAGGTGGGGCCTCACTAGTGTCTTGTATAGTGGAATTATGACCTCCTTTTCCTGCTGGTGATGCCCCTGCCTATGCATCCCAGCATCCTATTTGCTTTACCTGCTGCCTTGTCACACTGTTTCCCTACCTTGAGGTCATCAGAGATGATAACCCCAAGATCCCTTTCCTGCTTGGTGTATGCTATATCCTCACCCCAACTGATATATTGTGCCAGGGTTTTTGTGCCCCATATGCATTATCTTGCACTTCTTTGCATTGAATTTCAACTGCCAAACCCCTGACCATTCTTCAAGTTTCTGCAGGTCCTTCTCATTCTGTCTACACCCTCTGGTGTGTCTACTCTGTTGCAGAGCTTTGTGTCATGAGTGAACAGTGAAATTCTGCCTTCTAGGTCCTGTGCAATGTCACTGATGAAGATGTTAAATAGGACCGGTCCCAGCACTAATCCCTGTGGTACCCCACTGGTCACTCTTCCCTCTGTGGAGTGACAGCCATTTACCACCACCCTCTGTGTCCTGCTGCCCAGCCAGTTACCTACCCACACACTCAACTTTGACTCCCTGCTAGTCAAATCATTGTAGTACATGCATGAGATATGTATTGCACTGAGTGACTCTTAAATTGTGTGAGTTCCTGCAGCACCTTCAGCAATGCCTCCCACATTTCTCATCTCTAAACAACTTTTGGAATTTCACAGATGAGTTGTCTAGGATATACAGAGAAATCCACAGCATGTCATCTGTCACTTCTCTGTCTATGTTACCACAGGGCAGGCATGTATCTTGTACACATAAATAACTGTGAAGTACTGCCTTACTGCTATTTCATCCTCCTCAAACTGTTAATAACAGCTATCACGAACTCTGTAACATCCTGCTGAGCATTATCAGCAAATGTCCTATGTCCATGATAACAAGATGTGTAAACAAGGTGGTGTTAGTCTCTGCAAGATTGGAAGTTGCTGTTGACTGGCACTTACAACTCATTTCCAAAAGTCAGAGTTGTTGACTTGCAAGCATTAATCATGTCAAAAATTCGCCATATGGAGGAACACCTGCATTGCAGAGTTAGTGTAGCAGTTTATTCCAGTACTGTTGTCAAATGTTACCAACACTGACAGACCAATACAGGTCTTTGTTCAAGGTGACCTCATTTGATCATCAGCAGTAAATTGACCACAAGAAGTGAAGGCAGAGGTGACCAAGACTAGGCTTCTTCCTCTTCAACACATGTAATACATATATATCAAGATATCTCAGATCATTATGTTGGTAGGTATAGGAATCAAAGATTGGTTGGTTGGTACACTGCCCAGAGATGATTGTAATCAACAATGCACTTTATACCAGCATGGATTTTCTTTGGTGCAATGTTTATGATATACAGTCCTTCCAGACTTCTGACATGAGATAAAGCAACATAATTCATGCCATTTTTAAAGATTACTTTGCCTATGTCAACCATTGCTACATTCATACTCAAACAATGAGACTTGTGAATTAAGATATCATATGCAACACAGACTGGAAACTGCTTTCCTGTTACATAAATGTCTTCCACAAGCTGGAATTTTACTGAACACCTCCCGATGCTCTGTGGGTACTCAGGGTTGTCAAACTTCACCACAACCATCTGATCAAATGTTCTCTGAACATTATATTGAAAGTCAAGTATGTCCCTATTGCACCATTGACAAGTCCATGATTCACACCACAATTAAGACATAGCATGACACATGCATTCTTACACACTGTTAGAACTGCCTCCAAACCAGCAGTTTGAGACATGTCTGAGGTCAATTCTTTCAGTCATTCAACTATCTTTGACACCATCTTGGAACTCAAGCAGACACCATCAACTGAATCAAGCAATGACAGCATCAGAATTGGTTGCTGCTGTCTCTCCAGCATATTTTGGTTTAATTCTGAATACTGCTAAAGTCTTGGGGATGGATTTTCAAAAGCTCTGCATATGCCGGAAGTCCACTGTGTGATGAACATATGTACAGGGAGCTTGAGACAGTCTCTCAGTGCTGATCGGGAATTGGGATTCTCATCCCTCTACACAAATGACAAGTTAGACCAGCTCCTCCTATCTACCTTGAACCATTTGGGGACCCTTTTATGGGGCTTGCACAAAATGTTTGGCACATGCTGTCATAAAGTGTGGAAACTGTCACAACTGCACCCAATGTACTAAACTTGGGCACAGTTGTGTCAAAGATGTTTGGCACAGTTGCACTAAACATCAGGGCTGATGCAGGGCTAGACACAAGCCCTGCATCAACTGTTGAAAATTGGGCCGTGGCATTAAACACACAATGCATATCCCATCTATGTACAGCTTTGAAAAGAGATCACATGCATTAAGCATGGACATTTCCTTTGCTATGAAATCTGTCTTCAAGACTTCTGCATTGGAAGTTAACAGGTTTCCAATGCAAGCCTCATGAAGTAGAGATTTGTATTGAAGATCATCACTCTGTCTCATGTTCTGAAACAGTTTAACATAGGTGAAAAACTCCTACAGGTTTATTCCTCCAATGCACCTATAGTTTTATTTTGGCTTCTTCAACAGAACGTGTAAAGAAGACACGTTGACAATTCACAGGTGCTAGTTGAAGATGGTCTCCAAAAACAACAATGGCCCTTCCCTTAAGGAACATCATCATCTGTGCCAGCAATCTACTGCAGATGTACGTGAATGAAGGCAAGAAGAACATTGGAGCCATGCTGATCTCATCAATAATCAAGTTCCATCTTGTCAAATATGGTTCACAGTTCACTTACAATTTCAATTGACAATTTTCAGTATTCAGCTGTATTGCCCTGTTCAACAGGCAGCATAAAAAAGAAGGTGTAGTTCTACTCCACCTATATGTTGTATCCTGATAGCCCAGTTGGAGCTGTAACAATGATAGATGTGGCTAGTCCATTATGTTTTCATATTTCTGCACTAATAGCAACAATAACAAAGCTCTTGCCTGTTCTAGCAGCACCACTGAAAACATATGTAGTGGTTTATATTTGTCACAAGAACACTCTTTTCTGATGCTGCATGCCTTGCTTTACAGCATATATCAAAACTATATAAATGTTTTCCTGATGTCCTTTCAACTGCTGCTGAATCATGCAGCTGTCTGTGCTGATGTGGACTGCCTGCTGCATAGCACTTTCCACCTCAGATATTAGTACTACTGGATCATTAACAGTGAAGGGTGGTCCCAGAGCTCCTTCTCCCTCTGGGTCACAAAGTTCTTGTAACTTAACTGGAGTATCATCTTCCAGTTGTTTTCTAGCTACTTCTAGTTGATCTCTTTCTAACTCCAATCTGTTAACAACTGATGCTTGTCTTGAAGGTCTCATAGCTCAGATGGAACTTATCCTCAAATGTCTCAGAGTCATCTTTCAGTGAGTATTCTTCCTCCATGGCTTAAACAGGAAATTAAGAGCAAAGTAGTAATGCCTTCTCTTCTCTGTAGTTTTCAGACTGAGCTTGCAATGGTCAATCAACTAAAGCTTCTGCCCCTGACATGACTGCACTGCAAACCTGTCAATTTGTATATATCTCTAACTGAATCTGACTGAACTCTGTACTTGCAGTTACACCATTGTGTGACTTCAAAGAGGCACATGTTCTCCATGGTGTTGTGGCACTGTGAATAGTCTGTGTCAATTAAGTTGTTCTCCCAGATTTTCATTGAAGATGGCCTGTTTACTGCAAGCTCTTCAATCTCAGTATGATGTGTGAGAACTCAATATCTTTTTCTTTGTAGTTGACATTTAACTATCATATTGACTCAGATTTCCCATACAGGCATGTTGCGATCAAGTGGTCACTGGCTTCATATGCTCCATATTCATGGTGTAACAGAGTTTTTCACCCTGCAGACCACAGCCTCAAAGACACTCACATGTTGGTGTTGGATAAATCTTCCAAAATCTCCTGCAAGCATGTTTGCTCATTTTTGGTGATGTATGAAGTCACATACCATACCAGGGTCATGGAATTGTTTGCAGCAAACTGTACATCAATGTTAGCCTGCCATATCAACAAAACAGTGGCCTGTAATCATTTATGAATGCCTCAGTTTCCTTTCTGGGCAATTCAAACACTCTCTGTGGATTTGCTTAAAGATGATGGTGTATGGTGGAGATCAAATTATTCAGATGACCATTTTTGCATACATCTGGGAAATCCAAAATGACATCTTGTGTACCAGTTGTCATGGTTTTCACCATTTTACAACAGTACTTACAACACAAATGATGCTGGAATTTCTGTACCAGTTTCCATAGTGCTGGACTGTTGAACTTGTCAGGATCTGACATGTAATGTACTGCATGATGAACTTGAGGATCTCAGAGTCCTCACTGTCATCAATGTGGTGAGCCTCCTTACCCAAAGAAGCATGTGAATGTGAGGAGCTACACATGCCTGGTATTCCACTCTCCAAAATCAGTGTTCTACAATACCAAGACGTGGATTATTATTTGATAGAATGAATCTGGGCAGTGCATGAAATCGATGGTGACGGTTTTGTGACATAGACACAGGGTCTAGAGAACACATTTCACTGAGTCATAGATAGTATGTCATGGTAATGTACATGTTCATTTGCCCACTCGAGAAGGTCTGGCAACTGTTCCCAGCTATATTCTGCACAGCTGTGGGTAACAAACCAAGTGGCAGCCATACTCTTGTAATGTACATATGACTTTAGAGTGCCTTCGGTACCAGTACTCTTTGGTGCCATGCATACTGGAAAGGTTTGAGTTCAAATTTACCTGCAGTGTCTCATCCTTTTGTTGCAGCTTTTGAATCAATTCTGCAGCTGTCATACTAAGCATTTGGTGGTGAGCCACAGAGTCTGTAAAATGGATGCAGACAGTATAGTTAGCTCACTCTCTCAAAGCAGGTGACATAAATGCTGGATATTTAATCAGAACTTACCATCTGAATGTAACATTCTGATGCTTGGTACTCAGTTCCAGGAACACAAAGCTCATGTTCATCCAATCAACCACCAGTGTCATGCAGAAACAGATCAGGAAACAATATGCTTCCAAAGTGCTGGGCCAGATATTAACAGGGGTTCCTTCAACCTGCTTCATTTGATACAACCCAATATTATCAAGTACTGGATCCTTCCCATGCAGCAGATGGACTGAGTACTGTCCACACACATTCTCATTTGTATTCACTGAGACCTTTTCAATCATTGCTTTTATGATGTCCACCAGTCCAAACTGAGTGTCAGTGTCAACAACCTGATGTGCATTTATATCCTCATATAGGGATTTTATGCTTTAAATAACGTACAGCATTTTTTACTTTCTCAACATTGACAACATCTTACCAAATTGTTTTGGACTTTGTTGGTACACCATTCACCAAAATGACAGTACTGTTGTCTCCAGTTATTGTCTCTATATTTTCTTGCAGTGGGAGTGGCAGGTATGTAATAGAGGCCTTCAGTGATTTAATGAGCTTGTTTTGTGGGATTTTGTTCATTTTTGTATTTAATCTCAATACTGTTTGAAACAGCTTCAATGTCTGAATTAAAATCTGCTCAAACAAATTTAAGCTGGCTATCTCGAGCTTTAACATCTGCCTGCCTCTTTGTTTTGCACAGGCCTAGGTTTTATCTTTTCAAAAACAGTACAAACAAATGTGTACTGTTTTTGTGATTGAAATTTACTTTTAGTAAGAGATAAGCAATTAACCGATCCCACATCTTATTCTACCTCAGAATGTTACACAGGTAAACCTTTACCATTTGCTCATGTTATAATAGGTGGTTGCATGATACACTTTCATAATAAAATTTGTGGCTCTTAACCAGCTCAAATGAAGCTATTTGATTGCCAAATCTCTTAATCAGCTGTGATTCTTTTACTGTCACATATTAATACATATGATCCATACTGTATCCCAACAGTTAATCAGAAGGTGTTTTGCATTCTTTCAGCTGTTTAATGAAAAGAAGTGCACCTTCCATACCATCTTCAGGTAATATGTAATCAAATAGTGTAAAGTTCTTAGCATGTCTGACAAGATACAAAGTTCCCTCAAATATTCTCATTCCTGAATCATGTACAGCAATCATATGGAAGTGATGATGTACGCTGTCACAAGCTCCAGCCTGCAAACATGCCAGTGAATGGCCCATAAAACCACTGTGGGTTCTAATCTCACACTTGTCAATATTTTCACTTAGTTTGTATTTCTCACCACACTTTATGGTGAGAAACAGTTTAAAAATGTTTCCACCTTATGAAAAGATGCTTCTACGATATTGCTCACGTCATCACATGTCAATGTGAGATACTGTGCTTTCTCTGCTCTGAATCTGAGATATTTTCTTCATCTATCTCATGCACATCATCATCTTAGAGCACTGACAAAACACTCTGTGCTTTGCCAGCTTCATCTACACAAACAGCCATTTGCTTTTTGTGTACATGACAACTTTCTTCCCAGAAATATGCCTCAGTATACCAAGTGTGTAGCCAACATCCATTAGATATTGCACAGATATTGTCTCTGCTTAGATGTTCAAGGTCATCCAATTTGATTTTAACATTCTCAACTTTTTCATAAATGTGTCAGTTACAGCCATCATGGTTGACCACAGTTGTGACTGTACATTTATGGTCATGTTGACAAACTGCTTTATTTTCAGATGTAGTTTCATCTGGTTAATTTTCCTCTTTATTTTTCCAGTATGTCTTATTATGGCAAGTATCATTTGCTCAATTTTCACTTAAGCAGACAACATTCTGAAACATTTTACTCTTCTGTGACGCATACTTGCTACACTGTCATTTGTATTGTTTTTCTTTCATTTTACCTTCTGAGTCTTAGTCAAAGCTTGACATTTGACTCTAGACTTCTTTAATTTTCCTGTTACCTGCACTTGTTTGACTGTGGCAGACCTATGTTTCCTGCCACATCTTCCACTGTTTTGCACTTTTGCCTTTCCTTTCAAACGAGACCTGAGAGATTGGTTCATCCATATTTTCTACTCACACCATTAGCCTTGTAATGCAAATGATAGCTACCAAAATACCTCTTTTTATTTTTTCTACTTTGTGTCAATTCTGCACTAGGCATCTTTTTGTTCTCTTCAGAATTCGGCACTCAAAATTCAAATGTTCTCTGAAATCTGGAAATAAACAGAATAAAAACAAATGACAACAGTATTGCATGCTAACGTCCTACAGAATCTGTGAAAAAATGAAAAAATAGAGTGCACTATGCTGTAAATATACATTTATTACTGAAGAAACTACCGAGGCACACAAGTAGCATATATGACTGTGAAGCACAAAATTCATAACTGTCTGAGGTAGTCAACAGATATGAATGGTTATGGACTTAAATATGACATAATATTTATTACTATCATGTTTTATGTAGCAGATATAAAAACAGTAGCCTTTGGATGCATGGAACTGTCACCACAAACTGGAAATTGTATGGTGAGTCATCTCATAATTACAGAACATACTTACATGTAGACTGTAATACATAACACTAGTTCATCTAAAAGACTATAGTTATGTGTGAGACAGTTGCAGGCACAAGGCTGAGCCCAGTACATCGGCATCCCACAATGACAAGTTGGTTCATGGAAAGTTTCACCCTCCTCAGATGTACAAGGTAAGCAATAATACCCAACAGGTTGGGCAGTATTGAACAAATACTGGACTGCCTAGGGATGTAATGAGGCCCAACATCACATGCAGACGTCCGTATACCACTAGAAGTTCTGGTATTACCCAATACCACCCACCCTGGAGGGTATTATTGCACTTAGAAAATGGACTGCTTGTCTGATTTTTATAGCAATTAAAAATAAGATAATGCTAACAAATGAGTAAAAAACCTGTCATTTTTGGTCAGAGTAGTTCCTCTACTGGTATATCTTCCAGTAGAGGGCACTGCACTATTTCATATGTATTTTTGTGCAGGCTGCAGTCCCACCTGCCCAAGAGAAAAGGTGCTTGCTGTATGATGAACTGTGGCATCATGTCAGCTACTGTATCATTTCCTCATAAAGCATGAAGCAGAAGAAGAAGAAGTAATGAAGCAGGTTTGTTGTCGCTGGTAGCAGTTAGCTGTAGGTTTAGGAGTTTACATGCAAAGTGAAAAGAGAGAGGTGGAAGACAACGTGATTCAGCAGTCTACAATAGCACAATTCAAGAAAATGTCAGCAGTTTTAGTAAAGGGAATTGAGTCAGCCATGAGGCCAGCATGTGGGCAGGCAGCACAAGTTTACCTTCTATGACAGATAGTCTGAATGTCAGGTAAATAATAAAAGTTATTGTTTGCCATTTTATCTTATGTCAAGTTTTAGCATGCTTATGATTTGGCAGCTGTGAGAGGGAACATCATTTTAAGAACTGACATGACAGAACTAGCTCTCAGCTGAGTGAGCAAAGTGGGCGTGGGGTCACAAGTTTATCTGGTGAATTACAAAGTTTCAGATTTTCCAGCCACATGTGATTTATATATTTTTGTTCATCTACTAAAAACATTTAGTGATTAAGTTATCAGGTTGGCAGGAGAGTGGAGCACAACTGGGAACAGGCGGCATAAGTGAATAACGCATGCTGTAATTTGAACAAAAAAAATTGTGAATGTAAAGAAAAAGAAAACTATGACATTGAGTAAACATCATGGATTACTAAGTGCTTTTAATTGTGGTGAAGACTGGGATAAAGTAAGCATTTTTAGGGGTGTATAATTTGACTAACTGATTGATTATTAGCTTACTTAGTGAGCTGAAAAAATGGCTGCTACTGTATTTTAAACTCAAACTGGCACAGGGATACTAGATTGACACTGAGGCTTGGATGGTTGACACTTTTATTTCCTGGTCATCTATTGAAAATTAATGTGCCCCCACCAGGAAGAGTACCAGCCAATCAGAGACCAGGAAATAAAAACACATGTTCTAATACATGCTATTTCTTGATTTCTGCCTCTAGAACCATTGTCAAAATATTCCACACTTACCAGAAAATAAAACATAATAGGTATAACATTCTTTCATTTTTTACAAACTAGTAACAGTAACATCTAGTCATATTTAAGCTTGCAACCATTAACACGCCATTACGAATACTTTACCTGTAGAATATCAGATGTTTTCACATGTAAATGGCATGGAAAATGTCATTTAGGTAGATTAGTCCAAAAATAACTCCGAACTGCAATTTGCATAAGTCAACAGCAGCGGCCATGAGTTGGGGCTTTAAGACACCTATGCTAAAAATTAGAAGTTTAAGAAGCCAACAATGGCATACTTATGGAAAAAAAACTAAATATCCCCATTGGAATCAATGGGTTTTCATACTAAAACAATCATTTTTTCTCTGCACTTTCTTTTTCATTGTCTAGCATTCGTTTTCATAACACAAATATGAAAAAAGAATTTCACAAATCTTAGAAAAACACTCCCAAAACACCTGAAAACAGTCATTGTCCTGACTCCAGGAAGACTGGTGATGAAGTGGTGTCATAAGCAAGGTTTCCACAAAATTTGGAGTTCAAAGGGACAATGATCTGAAAGTTATGTGAGAAAATTGAAAACTGCTCATTGAAATGTATTTTTTATACAAAACAGAATCCTTTTCATATTACAATTTTTTCATTTTGCTTGTATGAAAAATAATCTCAACAAAGAAAAACATTGAATCAAAACAGAAATGCTTGAGAACAGCCAATGGAAGCCTTCTCACATTGGTTCACCACAGGAAGAATGCCTCATTGGATGGTGCAGTCTGAGAAAAGCTGTGTGATAAAACCAGTCCTGTAAGTAGTTAATTAATAAATTCACGTCCTGCAATGAATGAAATCATTCTGCAGCAATAAAAAAGCATGACTCAAAATTGGATTTTGTTATCTACATCTCATACATTTGTATGCCCCATGTTGCACATTTTTACGTAAACAACTCTATTTTAAAGTTATAACCAGTTAAGTTTCTTCTAACGGCTCACTTATTTTATTTAAGTTTAAACATAAAAAAAGTTATGCAGCAGAAATGAGCACATGTCACAAAAACAGATTTCATAAGCTACTGGCACAAATTTTTATGAATTCAGTACTTTTTTTTTAACTTGAATCTGACTGTTAAAAACACACAAGTATCTTGTCAGCACTTTATTAATTAACTAATTCCATTTTTAATAGCAAACAAGAAGTTGTCCCAGATTCCCCCTTTTCTCTCACAAAAGACAGAGACCATTGTTTGTTGTTTTGCTCAAATTGGCAATTAATTTATTTATATATCATAATTCCATGTTCCATTTCATCATCTTTTATTATTAAATCTTTCACCATTGTATTTTATTGCATCCATATATCAATCTCTGATCATCCTCTTTCTTCCACTTCTGCTTCCCCAGGTGAAAACCTGGGTGCTCTTCTTCTTCTTCTCTTTTCTGTTAGGTAATGGTGAGAACCGAGACTGCTTTTCCTCCTTCAGCTTCTTATTCTTTTCATCCTATTCCTTTTCTTTCCCCTCCCTCCTTCCCCCCTTTTTCCCCTTCTGCCATCCACCTTTGACAGTCCAATTTTTCCCCTCTGCCATCCACCTTTGGCAGTCCAATAACCATCCTACAGGACAATTTCTGTCATCCACCTCTGATAGACCTTCCATACAGTCCCTTTTTGACTGTCTTCCCCTCATGCTTTATAGTTCAAGGGTGGGTGGGAGGATCAAAACTCCAGCAAAAGTGGCTGAACCACTCCTGTGCTGCCATTATATACCTCCTTTAGCCCCTCCCTTCCTGCTGCCTGCCTATTGTTCTGTCTCCCTGTCCCTGCCCCCTCCCTCCCCTCTGGAGCACACCATTTTCAGGTAAAGGGATGGGTGCACCAGGACAACTTGCTCCTCCTTAAATGGCAAACTCCATTATCCACAGTAAAATACAGTTTGCAAAACCTGATATTATCATATACTGGCACATATTTTTATTATGCAGTATTGCATTTTTTCTCCACCAAAATGAGTTGTAACATTAGAATCAAATAGCTGTCTTACCACCTAGGATGCCAGTTCAAAAGGAGGAAGAGAAGCTGTATGACAATATTGATAGCTACCCTTCCACCAATAGAATTGCAAAATATTGTTATGGTAGATATACTGCCTGAACAGACTGTTTTAATGTCCCTCCAAAATGTATCTATGTTTTATAAACAATTGACAAATAAAAAGTATATGGAGGACATAATAACAAATTTTTTTTGTGATTGGTACATAGAGATTAGCCACATTCAATCAAGGGCCAGATATTCAAAACTTTGCACCAGGTGCAAACTGATTGCACTGAGATTGTGCTGCATTTGTGCTGGATTGCTATATTCAAAGGTCAAATAGCACCAGTGCAATATGTTAGCACCAACGATAAAAGATAATGTATGCACAGTGTAAAGTGAAGGCAGAAACATGCAAACAGGTACAACAGTATATTCAAAGCGATAATGCTGCACAATGTGCATTAGTGTGACATGTAACACAGAACAAATTACCGCCTCTGAAAGATAGTCTTAACTTGCAGCAAACCAAGGATGGGGTGTGTGGACACAGCAGCAACAGGGAACAAGGCTGTATGTAGCCAATGAGGAGTCTGTGAGGCGGATGGCCACCCTGGGCCACTCCATATGCACAGGCACCTAAATGATGGAAAACAATGCCTCAACATTGCTTAGAATATAACAATCACGTAAATAATAAAACTGAGCCAAAACTCCACTTGAAACAACAAACTATTTGTAATTGTGTTTAATGTGACACTAAGTTGATATTTGTGAAATGTTTGTTGTTGTTCATTGTAGGTATGTATTGTGCACTGTATCATCTCAGTTGCACATGTGGTGGATCCTGGTCATTCCTGAAAATGGGCCTTGGCCCAGTGTGTTTACCTGGTCAACAAAATCATAAATAAAAAATAAAAAAGAATGGCAGAGACATGCTGCACACAGACGGCACCACCCATGTCGCCATCATCTAGCACGGTCCCAACTCTGCCAGGCATTAGTGGGTGCCCCAGCACTCAGTGGACACCATGGCATTCCATCCATAAAGCACACATCTCTGGTCCCCATTGGGGTACACCAACACAATCCAGCACACATGCAGCATTGGGGGAATGGAGGTGTTGAGGGAGAGGTGAACAGGTGGGAGGATGTACCACATAGTAAGTGCTGCCACAAGGCTGGGGCCATCCACACAGTGCACATATTTCAGTGTCAGGAATACCCTGACATCAGTGTGCTGATGGTATGTGTCACCCCAGGGCACATACTGCACATCTGTACAGACACCACAGCACACATGGCCAGCCATGTGCATGTTACTATGAGTATCCATGCCAGTGGTCCAGTATATGTGGGTCACAGGACAGCATGACAATGGTGTCCACAGTCAGGCTACACCTACCAGCTGGTCCTGTCACTGTGTGTATTGCAGCAGTCATTGATACCTGACACACTTTAGGCACTGCTGTGTCCCTCATAATACTGGCCACTATGTTACTGTATTGTCACACTATGCACTGTAGCAGGGACTACAATATGTCCATGGCATGCAGCACCTCCGCCCATGCCTGTGGTTCTAGTCCCTGGGGCACAATCATCTCTGCTGCTGTGTACAAATGCAGCCTGCGACTACTGACATGTTGATCCAGTCTGACATACAGGTGGTGCTGTGAGGAAACCCAGCCTGCAGCTACTGACCTGTAGTTCCAGTCTGACCTACAGGTGGAGCTGTGGACACCCTGCAGTAGCACCAAGCAATCAACATGGTAATGTTTTCAAATCAGGCCATAATGACTTGCTAATGTGGCTGTTTTCCCACAGACTGCCTAAGTAGGCTCATTTGCATATCACTTTTGAATATAGTAAAATTTTGCCCCGGCAAAGTATCAGCACCAGACAAATGTGTTAGCACTGGGCAAACAAATTTGCCTTCTGCAAACCTGTCAGAACCACAGCACTGTTCTTCAGTATTTGGTCTGTACTGTTGTTTGCAGTTTCTGTGAATCCACTTCTTTGCTGGCACACATTGGCCATGTAGTTCACCTTTGCCTTACTCCATGTCTGTGCACACTGGGCTGCTGTTGTGGTTTGCTCTGCACAGTTGCTGTATTATGACCAGTCTTATTTGCCAGTCTATTTTGCACTGCACTCAAAGCCCTGTTACACACCATTGTTTGCATGCAATATTAAACTGATTTAGCCCTCGGCTATTCCTTTGAATATAGCATGCAAATGGTTCCAGGCTATTTTTGCACACCAAGCAGTGCTAATTTGCCCTGGACTAAATTTAGAATATTGGGCCTCAAATATTTAAAACAAATTGTTGCTGCCTGACTGAGTAATCTGGCTGTTGAGAGTGAGATACTGAAATTCAGACAGTCACTTGGCATAGGCTGTTGAGAGAGACACATACATTTTGAGATTGCCATTGTTTGCACTTTCTGTGAAAGGAATGAGCATGGTAGAAAGCCTATAGAACTACTGTTTGGATTCTTGGAAGTTCAATTGTGCAAAGGGCTACACAGTTTGCCAGGAGGAGTCATTTTGTGATGAATTGTGACTGCCACACTATGATGTCTACTGGTTTGGTAAAGGGGGCATGAGGTGAAGCAGCTCATGCTAGCTATGCACTGACTTTCAGACAGTCACCCTCAGCCAGACATACTTCTGCTCCATCTCAGAGGTAAGGATTTGGGCCACAAAGAGGTTTAGATGTACTTGAAGCAGCTAAATCTGATTTGGCTGCATAAAGCAATGTTTCCTGCCTGTAAGGTTCTGTATTCAGACATTACAGAGTGGATGATCTGGAGAGGCCAGCAGCATGCACTGGACTTGAAAGATCATGGAGAAAGGTCAACATTCAGATATCTGGCTTCCTTAGTGATCTGAGTATGCACACTGTACAGCACCAAGAAATTAAACATTACAAAAATTGGTTTTATCTTAAAGATGGTGTGCACCTTTCAGAAGCTGACAATACAGTTCTCCTGGGGACATCCAGCATGGAATCTTAACAGGGTTTTGAATGTGTCATCACATTGAGCAGCAGTACCATCATGACAGCCTACAACAGATCTTTTCAGAGCCATTCAGTATTTACCATTGTCAAAAATAGAAGAGATACACCTGCAAAATATACAACTGGTATTTTCATCATTTGTTCTTTGGTTTTGTTCATTTTTGTTATTTGAGATGATATCTCTGGTAGTATGCCTTTCAGTAAGATTACATAGAAACATAGAGGTTGATGGCAGATATGACTGCAAGGCCCATCCAGTCTGCCCATTTCTTTTCTACCTTATAAATGTGCCATCGGCCTTTGCTCTGTCAGTGACCTATCTATTCATACTCATCTGTATTGTTCCCATATGCCTATCCATGCCTGTTTGAAACCCTGCACTGTTTTCATAGCCACCACTTCCTGAGGTAGGCCATTCCATGCATCCACCACTCTTTCTGTGAAAAAGAATTTCCTCAAATTCCCCATAATTGCCTCCCTCTAATCTCATGCTGTGTCCTCTTGTCCTGCTATTTTTCTTATATTGAAAATGTTAGACTCTTTCACCTTGTTAATGCCCATAAGGTGTTTGAATGTTTCAATCATATCACCTCTCCCTCCTTTGCTCAAGGGTATACATATTGAGCTCTGTTAATCTGTCTTCATATGTCTTCTGATGCAGTCCTGCGCCATTTGGTTGCCCTTCCTCTGACTGCCTCAATTTGGTTAATGTCATTGTGAGTGTGGCCTCCAGTACTGCATGCAGTACTCCAGATGGGCCCCTAACCAGTGTCTTGTAAAGAGGATTATACTTCCTCTATGACTTGTGATGTACTAACATTATCACATCCTAACATCCCTCTAGCCTTACCTACTGCTTTAGAGGTCTGTTGGATGATTTCAGGTCATCGGTTGATGATGATGCCCAAGTCTCTTTCTTCCCTTTGTGACTGCCAGCAACTTCCCTCCAGCCTATAGGTGGCTTCAGGTTTCTCTTACTATGTGCATGATTTTGCACTTGTCTGCATTAAATCCCAGTTGCCACTCTTCTGACCATTTTGCTAGGTTATCCAGATCTTTTCTCATTCTGCCCACCCCATCTGGATCATCTACTCTGTTGCAGATCTTGGTGTCATCTGCAAACAGACAAACCTAACCCTCTAGTCCATCTGCAGTGTCACTAATGAAGATACTGAAAGATTGGCTCAGGACTGATCCCTGAGGTACCCCACTTGTGACTTGCATCTCTTCTGACTCTATACCATTTATCACCACTCTCTGTTTTCTGCCTGTCAACCAGTTTGCCACCCAGTTGACCAACTTCTGACCCACCCCAGCCTACCCAGCTTATTTATCAATCTTCTATGTGGAACAGTGTCGAAAGCTTTGCTGAAGTCAAGGTAGGCAACATCAACTGCTCCCCTCGGTCCACCACTCTGGTTACCCAGTTAAAGAAATCTATGAGATTAGTTTGACAGGATCTTCCTTTGTAAACCCATGCTGTCTTGGATCCTGTGCCCTTATGGATTCCAGGTGTTGTACTATCCTTTCCTTAAGGTGCCTCCATAATCTTGCCCACTACTGAGGTAAGACTGACTGGTCTGTGGTTCCCTGCCTCCTTCCTGCCACCACTCTTGTGGAGCAGGATCACATGAACCCTTCTCCAGTCTTCTGGACCACTCCTGTGCTCAGAGACTCACTAAACAATTCTGTAATGGCTCTGCTAGTTCCACTCTTAGCTCCTTAAGTCCCTGGGATGCATGCCATCAGGTCTCATTGCCTTGTCCACCCTGGCTTAGCGGCTCTTCTAGGACCCTTTCTTTTTGTGAAGGGAGTAGTGCTCACCTCCCCTCCCCCGTGCCCATGGTGCTGAGCTGTGGGCCCTGCCTACTCTCTCTTCAGTAAATACTGAGCAAAAGTGTCTATTTAGGATAGATGCTTTACAGGTTCCTCCTCCTCCTTTGGAGCTTAGCAACACCCGCTCTGGACTTTCTCCTTTCACTAATGTAGCTATAGAAAGCCTTGTCCTCTTCTTGTACTGTTCATGCTAGTGTTTCCTCAGTTTGGGACTTTGCCTGCCTTACTGCCTTCCTGCTTCCCTTAGGGCAGTTTGATATGCCTCCTATCTTCATCCCGCTGTGTTCCCATATATTTCTTGAAGGCTAGCCTTTTGGCTCTGACCTTTTCTGTTACTGTATTTGAAAACCAAAGTGGTTTCCTTATTCTTTTGCACTTCCTTTTCTGTCTAACACAATGGGATGTTGCTTCAAGTATTGCATCCTTAATGCTTGCCCACTTTGCCTGTACCCTCACCTGTTTTGCCAGGGCTAGCTTAACTCTGTTGGCCATCTTATCAAAGTCAGCTCCTTTGAAGTCCCATATTTTTGCCTTGGAATGAGATGATTTAGATATAGTGGCCACACTGAACCATACCAAGCAGGGAGGTGGGGGAGGGGCTGTTCACTGCTGAGGGAGACTGTGCTTCATTGATGTGTGGAGGTGTATACTCTGATTAGCAGTGGCAGAGACAATGTGCATGCTGATTACATGTTGCAGGAACAATGTACCTAACATTTCTTTTGTTTGTTTGTTTTTCTTTTGTGACAGTTCTGCTAGCATAGCCTTTAGCAGGATGGGGATCTGAAAGATAAGTAAAAGGAAAATGTAACACTGTTGCTGTCTCTGCAGAGGCAGTTGTTGGAGGAGGGGTTTATTTCTATGTACACAGAGAGTAGGCAGCATAATTGCTGCATAGAAAGAATGTGGACCACCACTGTACAATGTATCAGGAGTTGGGACCATGATAACTGAGTTTTGGGAGGCCACAAGTGTGATAGTATATGCATTGTGCAATGCTGCAACTTCACAGGTATGGGAGGGACCATGTTGCTGGGCGTACAGTGACAGGCAGGCAGACCATACCTATTGGGTGTGGGGAGATGCAGCCTCTGTTAAGTGTTAGAGGAGATAATCTGCATGATAATTGCAGCTTTCAGAAATAATATACCTGAAATTTCCTCTTTTTGTTTTGGTGATACTTCTGCCAGCATACAGTTTTGCAGGACGGGGTCTGGAGGGAGAACAGAACATGATCATGCCCCTCTGTGATCCAAACAGAGGCACCAATGTGTGCTGGTGGTTCTGACAATGAAGATCAGCCCAGGAAGGAGCCTCAGCCAGGTCTGTCTGGACTATCCGGCACTGCAGAAGGAAGCAAGCCTCACACTGTATGATGTAAGTGAAAAACACTTTCTTAAAAATGATTTTATAACATTTGTTTGGGTGTGTTTCTTCATGTCATATTTGCTTATTATTCTCATCACATTGCAGTACCACACAACGTAATTCTACTCTATACCCAGCAACATTCAAAAATTGGCCTTAGCTCCTTGAACACTTGATCACCCTAGCAACTATACACCAAAACTCACCAGTAGCGTAGGAGTAAAATAAGAACCATCTCGATACTGCTCGACATACAGAAATGTACACAGTTCAAATCATGACAATACCCATCTTACAGAACCAGCACCAACCTTCCCATACTTTTAATGCACACCTCCCTATCCCCACCCAAACATACCTAGTAGCCCAGTTTACCAGGTGAATACAGCATTTTAATATTAGCACTGTCAAAAACCTCAATGTGAAAATCGTGAATGACTTGACAGTGACAGGGCTAGCATAGTGCAAGGCAGATACCACTACCCTTGTAGCTATAAAGTCATGGGAGGAAGTGGAGAAGTAGGAAAAAAGCAGTGAGGCTGTTCGAGCTGTTCTCATGGTGAGAGGGCAAAGGAGCAAGCAGCTCATGCAGTACAGATCAGGGGACCAGGGTTCTGTTCCTTGTCTCCGCATCTTGTGTGTTCCATCTTCCCACCACCCAAGTTTTTTTTGTTTTTCATGCCAAATCAGATGTATCCCCAAGTTTCTACCCATTCCTGAGTTCTGCCCCACCCCAGAGTTGGTTATTTTAGTTACAGGGAATGGGGTGGAGTCCCCGCATTAGTGATTGTGGTGCATAGCTCCTCACAAAACCAAAATGTACATTTTGTTTTTTAGCCATGGTAGAGGTTGTTGGTGTGGTTTTGGACCACTGCCATTGGCACTGTTTTGTCCCACAGTGTTTTGGACTGTGCTGTTTTACACATCAGGAAACAGAACCATAGATTATGCACAGATACATCACTATCCCAAAACAGCTTTGAAACCCCATATTTGGACCCCAGCACACCATTATATTGTCCATCGCAGGCTAGTACCAGAATACAATGTAGTCATTACACTATCTACCACTATCACTTCTCTTTCTAGTTATCTGTGTTGAGGATGATGCAATATACCACTCAGAGAGGGAAGCAGCAAGTTTGGTTGACAGTGACAATGCCGACCTCACAACTATGGCACAATACTCAGGTTTTGTGCTGCTTGTTGTGAAGGTGTTTTTCTGGTGGGGTTGCACCCTACACCCCATGTATGGGGCTCTACCTCCTGCACCCCCGGATTCTTTAGGATTCCAACCCAGGTCAGAGTTGGTCTGGGGAGGGGCGGAACACTAGGGAAGGTGAAACACAGAAAAGGACCATTATCATGAATATCGCTGTAATGGCCTTTTCCTGTTCCACCATCGGGATATCAACCAAAAGGGTGCACTGCTCAGAAGATATTTGAGCCCTATCATACACCTAGATAGCCACAGCATTACAGCAGAAGGATTCTATATGCCAGCATAGGCCATGACCCCCACCAATAGAACTTGTTCTATAATAGAAGTCATACCATGGCAACATGATACATGACAGTACAGAACAGATGGTGCTGTACATATCACACCACAACACATTATGTACTAGGCTATCTGTCCCAAAACTGTCTGCAGTCTCATCAATTAAGCAATAAGGCACAACAGGGTATGTGTTATTGTGTAATAATGTCACGTCTCGGTGGTTGAATTTGACACCTAAGAAGTAATGTTATTGCACAATAGCACACACCCTGGAGTGCTTTTTGCTATTATACAATGGGCACAGAGTAGGGTGGGTTTCCCATTAGGTGGTAAAACAAAATGTTATGCTGGGGCTGGTAGGCTAGATGCTTCAAACAGTATGTAGTAAGAGTCCAGCCACACAACAAGTCATAAATTAAGATCTTTTCTTTATTAAATCAATTTTCTAGCATCAAATCCCAATATAACCCAATGTTTCACCCTACAGGGCTTTCTCAGAGATGAGGATCTATGTGTAAACATACGAAAAAATCTTAAGAAAACATTACCTGCAAGTACATTAATAGAATTATATTCTATATCTATTTAATCACAGCCACATCCAGGAGCATCATATTCCTCAGTAATGAACTATAGGGAACCATTATGTGAGGATCTGATGTTGGGAAATTGATTTACTAAAGAAAAATATCTTGATTTATGTCTTTTTGTGTGGATGACTCTTACACATATTTATTATACAATGACTCCTTTTACTTTTGTAAAAA
Organism: Neoceratodus forsteri; assembly: GCA_016271365.2. Taxonomy (NCBI): domain Eukaryota; kingdom Metazoa; phylum Chordata; order Ceratodontiformes; family Ceratodontidae; genus Neoceratodus; species Neoceratodus forsteri. The sequence goes on from CM057451.1 coordinate 428,033,550, forward strand.
TGAAGTAAAAAATGTTTAAAATACTTTAACAAGTTTTTGTTAGGGTAGGTGTACATATTGAAAAAATAGTCTGTGTTTTTCTTTTGTGCAGCAGGTGGTGCTGCTGCTACATGTTTGCCCTGTATCTTGTTTTAGGTCCCTTGTTCTGGCTTTTTGTTTGTCTGAGCCCTCCATTGCATTCATCTGTTGCTCTCTGCCATTTCAGTCCTCAGGTATGTCTTTGAAATTTCTACTTTGCTGGTAGTTACTTATTATGGTGTGGTGACATCAGTTTTCAGTGTTCTGCTTCTCAGATACTGCTCACTTTGCTTATGCAGTTTAATTACTGAATGAGTGAGCGTGATCAAGTGGGTGCAGTATCTGAAAGGAACTGCCAGGTGCAGTGGTCTTTCAATCAGTAGAAAGATGGCATGTCTTGGTTCCCCAAGAAGTTGAGGGAAAATATTTTACCCTTGAGGGACACTGATTTATTTATTTTAAAAATACATTCTGGAGGTTGTGTAGAAATGGAGTGATTACAGAGTATGAGCTTGTGCAAGAAGGCATAAAAGTAAAAGTAACTGACAGCTGAGCAGCTTTGATTTTCCCTTTCCCCAAGAAATGGAAAATCACAGCTGCTCCCTCCAATGTGTTTCCACTTCGAGTCACATTAGGTTTGCTTTTTTAACTTGTTTTTTAGATTAGAACAGGCCAGTTTTTAGAGTGTCCATCAAGAGTGTACTGCGCCGTTCAACTGCTCATGCACTACCTTCACCGTTGTGGCAAGAGAAGAATGTGAAGCTGTTTAGTGTTGTTTTATAGCATCATTTTTTTTATTGGATTAGATTTACGGAACATTGAATGTGATGGGTGCCTGTAAATTGCTTTTATTGGGAGACAACTATGAAGCTGAATTGGCTACTAGATGACTTCAGCAGGGAGGGAGGGATTTGTTTCACTGACTGTGGTTGCGAGGGGCCCATGAAGCCATGCCAGGTCAGAAATGGGTTGAGTAGGGACGGAGGAGGGATTTCCTGGAACACTGTGCAGTCATGTGTGTGCCTGCACTTAATACAGTGATTTTATGTTCAGATAACATCACTGGTCCAGGAACACACTGATCAATTACAACCTAGGATTCTCTCTTGCCATTGTATAATAGATAATAAATGTATAACCATATTTAAGAAACTTGTGTATCTGCAGTTCTGTTTTCTTGCAGGAGGTAAAATGTTGCTTCTACTGAAAAACCATGCCATGCCAATGTGCTATCTGTTATGAGCAGATGACATATATGCTCAGTAAATCTCTAATATAAAGTTAGCAGATGCAATCTTAATTGCAGTATTATGACATAAATACAGAACATGTTTCTGACTATGTACTTTGCTTCCCTTTCCATAGATCTACCTCCCAAGTGCCAACACTGGATTGCTGCTGAGAATGGTAAGTCATCAGTCTTCTTAAACAGACAACATAAATACAGTCTGTGTTATCCAAACCCCAATAAACCATAACTTTCTGACTAACAGACTCACATGTTATCACCACACATCTTTGAATTGAAATTAATGCAGTAAATTAGTACTCATTTGCTTAGCAGAAAACGTATGTTTTTTGTGTGACATTCATCAACTATGAAGATTACTTCAGAAACCCTCTGGGTCACAGATGTTGTATCGACTTTCGGTACCCTTGGTCTGTGCTCTTCAGACAGGTGTTATGTTTTCTTTGCAGCAGTTAGTTGCAGTACATGTGGGGTGTGCTTTGGAATTGAGAGGTGCTCTGGAGAAGTCAGCAGCAGTCAGATGTGTGCTGTGTAAATGCAACATTCAGTTTTTGGCCCCCACCCCACTCTGTTTGTGGTGTGGGCTCTCAGTCTCTTGCTTTTCTGGTCTCCAACCAGCTCAGTGCTAAGCTTTCTGCAATTTTGGCTAAATGGGAGCACCAATTGGGGGATAAACAGTGCTAAAGTGTTCACCCTCAATGCAAGAACAGATCATCTATTCATTGTGACACTAGAGGTGTCATTTGTAACAAGCAACACTTTGACACAGAGTCTGCACATGGGAGGAGGGAGGGCCTATCTAACAGATCACACTGCCACAAACAATTTACAGTACTGTACCATCATCCAAGGTGAGCAGTTTGGCAGTGTTTGTCTTTTGATTTTGCTCTGGCATTGTTGCACATGTGGAGGCTGATTGGTCACCTGTTTGGAGGCTGGTAGGGTGGACTCTCAAAGGGCCTATGTGGCATGCATCAGAAGGGGAGGGTATGGCATCTGAACCCTGTGAGGTGTGTTGCACATCTCATTACTGCAGACTTTTTGAAGCAAGTCTGCTCTTGCACTGTGTCCAACATGTGCTGAAGCTGACCACAGTGGATGGAACATGGCACCTGTTTGGAGGGTGGCAAGGTTGTTTGACATTTGAACCCCATCTCAGGAGTCTCTAAAGGAAAAGGACCCCTATCTTGTCAGTACTGGCTATCTTCACCCTCTTTCCCATCCTGAAGGCTGTGGACTGCCTACTCCTTTGTAATGCATACTAAAGAATACTAAATAGCCTGGATCATTCTAATAGTACTACACAGAAGTACAAATAAAAAGCCCTTTTCAGAGAAACATAGCTATTCATCATATAGCAAAGAATAAAGATGTACTGTGATGTCATAGTACCCTTACCTATTAGTGTGTTCATCACATTTTCTGAGACAAAAAGAGATTTGGCATATACCCAAATTCTGTATTATGGCATAATGACAGCATTTCATGTCATGCCACTATAATATATACACACAGCTTCACTTAACCTTTGAAAATCCTACTCTTCAAATGTAGACCTAAACTGCATACTTTGACATCCCAGTGCATAATCAGTTTAAACCATATACAATAATTGCAAATAGTAAAACAATGAATATTAGCTCTGAATATAGAGTTTTAAGCGGTTTATTTTATTTATTCATATATTTATTTTACTTTTTTTTGGTAACAAGTGAAATCCTGCTAGGCACAAGTCTCTTTTCATGGGTGACCCGGGTACATTGGTGTGGTTAAGTGATTTGCTCAGAGCCACACAGTATGCAATTGGAGGTTGTGGGAATCAAACCAAGGTTTGCTGGATGTACCAAGCTCATTCACAGCTCGTTACTCTAACCTTTAGTCTATACTGCCACTCTGAGTAACAAGTACTAGTCTGAATGCAGCTCATGGTCACCATGTTGTCATATAAACATACAAACATATAAAGAAGCCAGCAGAATAGGGGCATTTGGTCTATCATATCTGCTCATATTGCAGTGTCCACAGCTTAAGTTACTGACCCTGCCCCCAATCCTCACATCCTTTCTATCTTCCCTTACCATGACCTTTATTTTCCCCTTATTTCTATCCCAGCCTCTCTTGAAGCTGCCCACCGTCTTCAATAAGACCACCTCTTCCAGCAGTGCCTCCCAACTGGCAACCACCCTCTCTGTGAATAGGTGCTTCCTAACATCCCTCCTAAATGCCCCCTCCAGCTTAAGACTGTGTCCTCTCATATTTCAGTTGCCACTTAGTATAAAGGGACCCTCCTTATCCACCCTATTTATCCCATTCAAGTACTTGAATGTCTCAATCAGATGTGGCATCACTAGCGACCTGTACAAGGGCAGTATATCCTCCTCTTGCTTACTGCTGATCCCTTTTGCTATGCATCTCAACATCTTGTATGCCATTGGTGCTGCTTTCTTGCACTGCATAGAGTTCTTCAGGTAGCTAGTGATCATCACTCCCAGATCCTTCTTGTCGTCTGTTACAGATACCTGGACCCCTCCAAGGCAGTACTCTGTCATGGGATTCTTGGCTCAATGTACACAACTTTGCATTTCTTGGCATTGAAACCAATCTGTCAAATCCTGGACCACCTCTTAAACTTTTTCAGATTGTCCTGAATGTTCAGTACCCTCCAGCTGTATTAGCCTCCCACAGAGCTTGGTTTTGTCCATGAATATGAACATTTTGCCCTTAATGCCATCCCTAATATCATTGATGAAGACATTTCAGCACCAAGAACTGTGGGACCCCACGACTGACCTCCATTGTGCTAGATAACTCTCCCACCACCACCCTCTGGGTCCTGTTCTTCAGCCAGTTTTCTACCCATCTGGTCATCTTCTCCCAACCCTATGATCTGCCAAATTTCTGATCAACCTCTTGTGGGGTACAAGGTCAAATGACATGTTAAATATAGATACTAAAATATTCTCTCAAGTTATGTCCTACAGATTATCTAAGGTGTCGCATTCATTGATAGGGAGGGAACAAATGGGCTTCATGGTAGGAAGGTTAGCTTCAGATCACTTTCAGAAATTGTTTCATTTGCTTTCAGCATCCAGGGATGGAACCACCCTGCCATGCTCCTTTCCTGGACGACGAAAAGGCATTTGTTAGAGTTTCTTGGCATTATCTTATTCGCACTTTAGATGCCTTTGGGTTCCTTGGTGCTTTTCTTAGATGGGTCAGATTATTATACTCCTCTTCTAAAGCTTGAATTTGCTGTAATGGGGTGCTATCAGACACATTTTGTTTACATCCGGCACCCATCAGGGATGCCCATTTCACTCTTCTTGTTTAGCTTATATTTAGAGCCATTAACTAGACACATTTTACAAAACGAAAAATTACAGGGATTTCTATGGGCCCATATTCATTTAAAATAGCCACATATGCAGATGATGTTTTTCTTTATCTCTTATCCATCAACAGTTCTTCCAGATGTATTACAGGTGTTTAATACATTTAGTTTGATCTCAGGTTATAAATTAAATATAAATAAAATGGTCATTATGCCCTGAATTTTAAAACTTACAAATTGGACCTTAATCTGGAATTGAGATCTTGCTGGAACAAATCTGATTTAATGTTTTAGGCAATAAAAAGCTACTTTAGTTCAATCTTTGCTTGTGATTGGTTGACCATCTATGGCACTCCAGACATTACCTCATGGGTTTTAGCCCACCTGATAGGCTAGTAATGCACATGACTCTAGGATTAAATTTCTAGTATATCAGATCCCAGAAACCCCTGCTCTCCAGTTCAAATTGTGCATCTGATCAGGCTACAAGCACACAGGATCTCTGCTGTACTAATTTTCAAGGTAGGCTTCTTTATACTTAGCATTTTGGTTCACCTTTCAAGAAAATGCATCCTGCCATATATACAGTTGTGTTTCAGTAATATTAATTATTTCCCATTTGGGAGTATAGTTCTGCAAGGCTTCTTTTGTTGGCTAATAGTTCCTTGTACTGTATTTTTGCTTGCTTAGTTTCTCCTACTATGTGTAGCTAGCACTGACATCAAATAATAAGATAAAATTCGCTCTACTGAGCTAGGTAAACTACACTCTGTGATTTCATAGTTAGCTCATGCTTACACTGCTGTTTTGCGATATTTGTGCTGTCATTGACCTTAAATGACTATGGTTTCTGCTTCTTGTGATTTGAAAGTACAGTGCCACTTGTTATTGCGACATGGATTTTTATTGCTCTGAGTCTCATCCTTAAATCCCCAGACGCTTAGGCACAAGGCCTGTATCTCCCCATGCTTGTGGGCCTCTCCCTCCACGTCCCTTGCCTATGTGCTCTGTTTTCTAATCGTTGGCAGCGCTCAGCTGGCTTCACTTAAGCCTACAGGGGATGAACGTTGGGTCCTCTGCCGCCTTTTAAGGCCTTAGCACTCGTTTTCTCTCTCCCACAGTGTGAAGGCTGTTCCCTGGGCCTGCTGCACCTCCTCCTCATGGTGCAGCATGAGCCCCATGCCACAGGCTCTTGGCCTTCCTCTCGCTCACCTCACTCGCTTCTAGTGCAGCCAGACGCCACAGGCCTCTTGGCCCTTCCTCCTCCAGTGATCGCTTGACTCCTCGCGAGTGCCTACAGCTGCCCCTCCACGTTTGTGAGGATTTTTCACATTTAAACAGGGAAGCAATACAGGTGGGAATTAAGGCCTCCACATAGCATCAATGAGGCGCACCCTCGCTACCTTAAGCCTGGCGTGGCGCTCCTATCCCTCCCCAGCTATATGGCCTGGCCCTACTGTATGGGCTGACCCAGCAGACTCAGCAAACAGGAGTGACTGCATCCAGGACAGTGATGCAATTCCCAAAGGTGCTGTCTTCTGTTTTCTGAAGGGTTTCTCAACAAATCACTAGTTAACGCTGCCAGCCAAGGTCCAGGGCCTACTATTAGACATTTGGGGAAGGAGGGGTTGAAGTTCGTTTTCTGCTGACGCGCATGCGTGACCACCATGATCTTGAGACCACAGCTGCATCGCTAGGGTACTTGTGAGGGCAAAGAAATACCCTGTTGTTGCCAAAATTACAGGAGGCTTGTAGGCAGCTTATAGGGGCCTATATAGACATTCCACAGACTGGCCCTTACCTCCCTATGGGGTCCCCTTTTTTCTTCTGTCAGTGACCCTATACTTCAAGATACCCCCAGGTCCATATGGGTTCCTGTCTACAGCAACCCCTATGGCTAGAACCTTACATGCTGATGTACTGGTGGTCCCTCTCCATAGTGACCTCCAGTCTGCCGTCTCCATGCTGATCCCTTTCGATAGAGACCCCATGAGAATACAGCCTGCATCTCGCCTCACATCAGAGAAATTTATCAGCAGCAATAAACAGATTTGGGGCAACCACAGATTGGAGGCCCATGGTTATGCAACCCTAACAACACGATCCATTTTTTGTCTTCCCAGATGGCCAAGGTCAAGAAATGCACTGCCTGCAGCACTAACCTTCTGCCCCATGCCCCAGGCCCCCTATGCACTGCCTGCCTGCACCATGATGATGACCAATCAATGGAACAACCCACTGGCATGGGCCCCAATAACCTGGGCCACAGCAGTTCCACATGGATGGATCCAGGCACCTTCTACCCCAGAACCAACAGGCAACTGTTGCAATGATGGACAGTCAACAAAATTTAATTCTGAAGTCCCTCATGCAGCACAGGACACCGACTGCACCACTTCTGGAGCCAGACATTGGGGGGCAATGAGGATCACCTGGATCACACAGAACCAGTACCAGATAGCCACAAGCCAGACTCTGGAGAGGACAAGGACATGCCAGATGAAGAAGACTGGGCTGACACTGATGCGAAGACATGGAACCTCAATCCATTCCATCCTCACATCCAAACTATGCTCCTGACATGGTGCCAGGCATCATGAAAATTGTCAAGACCACTATGGGGTTTGAAGTGGAGAAAACAAGCCAGAATCAAAGTTGGACCCCATGATTCAGCAGAGGCAACCGTTAAGAAAACATTCCTAGTATGTCCAGCGATCGAGGACATCATCACCAAGGAATGGCAATCTGCAGAGCCTAGCAGGATGTTGAACAAGAAGTAACTTGGACTGCATGTAACGGTCCAAGGACAAGGCCAGCAACTGGTGCACAGCACGACCATTGATCCTCAGGTGGCTGCACTTAGTAGAAAGACTATCTTGCCATGCAGGACCATATCTTGAAGGACCCACAGACAAAAGAGTGGAAGATATGTTAAAGAAGGCTTTTGAGATAGAGGGAGTGGATGCAAAGGCATCCACTACGGCCATTACACAGCACAGGGCTAGATACACTGGCTAGAAGAGCTTCTTGAGCAGGCCAACCCAAAATCGAGAGAGGTGGAACTGTTGGAATGCACTCTTAATGCAGCAAAATACTTAGCTGATATGGCAGTGGACTCACCAGACTGACGCACAGGCCACTGCCATCACTAACCGTGCAAGAAGGGCATTGTGGCTCAAACTATGGGAGACTGACAATGAATCCAATACTTTACTATAAATTTGCCCATGGAGGAAAACATGTATTGGGGATGGCCTGCAGGAGTTCCTAAAGCAAAGGATGAGGCAAAGAACTTCTCAAGTACAAAGTCGGCACTCCTATCTACCCTCCACTAGGCGGAGGTTTCAGGGAACAAGTCTTACCACACATGTAGAGATACCTCATACCCAACCAGTATATTTCGAGGCGGTACACACACCTCACAATGTACCCCTTTCACCCACTCCTACCAGCCCTCCTACTCCTTCAGATCCCATGGGTCAAGGTTAGGAGGAAGAGGTAGAAGGTCAGAGGAATACAACAATGACTACCGCACAAACCTACTTGCGGCGAGACCGGTGTCCCCGTGGGACAAAGATTATCACTCTCAGCCACCAGTGGTTCTACACCACCTCGGACAAGTGGGTTCAAGAGGTGGTGTCAGAGGATACTCGATAGAGTTATCAGAATCCCCATCACACACAGGTTCATCACCTCCCCATTGCCAAAGGAAGGCAACAGCCCATCAGGTACAACAAATCCTGTGGGACCTGATCCAGAAGAACTATACAGCCTGTGCCTCTGCACGAACAGAAGCTAAGAGTACACTCCATCTTCTTCCTCTTGCCCAAGAAATCAGGCAAGCTCGCCCCATCCTGGACATCAAACACCTCAACCAGCACGTAGTTCCCCAGAGGTGCAAGATGGACACACTAAAATCGACCCTACAGAGTATCCGTGTAGGAGATTTCCTGATGTCCATAGATCTAAAGGAAGCAGACCTCCATATCCCCATCAGACCGAAGCACAGACAGTACCTCAGATTCCACATCCTAGGCCAGCACTTCCAATATCAGGCGCTACCCCGGGCTTACCTCGGCACCAAGAGTGTTCACCAAGGTGTCAGTAGTGATAGTGGCCAGGCTCCGAGAACAGGGTCTCAACATCATCCCTACCTGGATGACTGGCTGATTCGGGCATGCTCAGAGGCACTCCCTCCAACACCAGGCTCGCCCTAAGAGCTCTCTCTTGAGGAGCACGGATGGGTGGTGAACCTAGCCAAGAGCCATCTGGTGCCTCACACAACAGATAGAGCACCTAGGGCAAACATCAACATGTTACAGGGCTGAGCAAAACCATCCCATACAAGGGTGCTCAACCTGATCAGTTTGTCCGTCGACTCTTGGAACTGCCATCAAGTGACCATGGGATGAATAGCCCAGCTACTGGGCTACATGGCATCTTGTATCGACCTGGTACCTTTGGCCAGGTGGCACATGCGACCATTATAGACTTATGTCCTCACATGGGGTCTCGAGCAGAATACAACCTGCATTTCACAGAGCCATTACCACCGTCAGTGAGACAATCACTAACGTGGAGGATGGTGTGCATCAATATCACTCAAGGGTGCCACTGAGGCATCTTACCATGCCTCCATAGAGACGAATCCGAGCCTTCTGGGATGGGGTGCTTGCCTAGGCGACAGGACGACACAGGGCCAATGGGCGCCATCAGAGGCCCAGTTGTCCATCAACGTCCTGGAAATGCGGGCAGTATACCATGCTCTCAGAGCCTTCAAGACCTCCATCGCAGGACAGTCGGTCCTGATACGTTCTGACAACCAGGTCACTGTGGCATATATGGCAAAACAGGGAGGCATCAGAAGCAAAGCTATGCTGAGAGAGGCGGCAACAGTCCTCAACTGGGCATAGAACCACCTTACCCATCTCGGCACAATTCATCTCGTGGGCAAGCTCAGCATTCATGCAGACTGGCTCAGTCGACAACAAGTCCACCCAGGGAGTGGCATCTACACCCCAGCCTCTTGACCTGATCCAGGAGACCTGAGGACCAATATCCATGGACCTCATGGCCATGGCAGAAAATGCACGGTCAGGATATATTACTCAAGATACAGGAGACTCAGTCCCAGGGGACCGATGCCCTGTCACAACCTTGGTTCCGGGAGCAGTCATACATCTTCCACCCATACCCATGCTACCACAAGTTATAGCCAAGATCCGATCTTCAGGTCGGACCATCATTCTAGTGGCTCCTTACTGGCTATGGAAGCATGGATTGCCACAGTGCTGGCAATGACATTGTCCAGTCTCAGGTTACCCTACCAACCCGACATGTTGACCCAGGGACCGGTACTACACCCGGACCCAGACACTAAAGCTCACAGCCTGGCTCCTGAGAGGAAGAGACCTGATGAACACAGGATATCACAACTCAGTCATCTCCATAATACTTCAATCCAGATGGTCATCGACTACTTCTACTACAGTAGACAATGGTCAGTGTTAGGAAAATGGTGCGGGAACAAGGCAAGGATCTGGAGCTAGCAGACATGTCCACGATACTCTTATTCCTTCAACAAGGAGTAGAGAATGGATTGGCCACTCTGTCCCTTAGAGTGCAGCTATCAGCCATCAGGGCAGCCATTGGTCCCATAGGAAACAGCCAGGTGCTCACCCAGGCGCATTGCATTTTCTGAGAGCAGTTAAAATACTCGACCCAGTCAGACCATCCATCACTCCCTAGAACCTCCCACTGGTACTAGACTCCCTCAGTACAGCCCCTTCGAGACGCTACAGGAAGTAGACCTGTTCTGGGTTGGTCTGAAGACCTGCTTCCTTGTCTCAATATGTTCAGCCCGCAGGATCAGGGAATTGGGGCGCTGGCTGCAGGGAACCCTACACGGTGTTCACCCTCAAGGGGTATGCCTATGCACGGTTCCAGCCTTCCAACCAAAGGTTTTCTACCTTTCACAGGGAACAACCCATTGAGTTGCCCACATTTACTGGAAACACTCAACAGGGAGACAAGACCATCCCTCACCACCTAGACATAGGGATCACCCTATTCATGTACAGTACATTTCTAGGACTCTACCTCTACACAAGACCGAGGGTTGTTTATTGTCAGAAGGGACAAAGACAAGGAAAGGCTGCATCCAAGACTACCATTGCTGGCTGGCTCAAAAGAACCATTCAGGAGGCTTACAAAGCAAAACAAATGATGCCGCCCCAGGGTATCAGGCCCATTCCACCAGGGCAGTAGCTACTTCCTGGGTGGAGAAGCAATGTCTTGGCAGAAGACATCTGCAAGGTGGCAACTTGGACTTCCATCCATAAGTTTGCCAGGCGCTATAGATTAGAGCATCTATACCGGCACAGCCAACCTTGCAACTCAGGTCCTCTCTGTACCAGCTCTTCTTCTCACTCCTATACCACTTTGCCTCCTCTGCAGGTACAGTACTGCTTCTTATCTACCCATGAGGTAATGTCTGGAGTGCCGTGGATGGTCAACCAATCACAATGGGTGTTTACTCACCTGGTAAAGGTGATTGTGTTGGTTGATATCCATAGCACTCAAGACCACCAACACAGTGCTCAGAAGTGATCAGGATTAGAGAATATAGACTGTCTGGGAATAACTGATTCTGTTTTCTCAAAGGACATCAGTATGTCAACTGTCGACCCCTAAGGGCGAGTTTTAGATTGTATTACTAGGAAAATAAAACAGGTGCCTCGACCATTTTTTCAACATGTCAACTCACTCTGCATTATTTCTACAGGATGGTTTCTGTTTTTCTCTCTTTTTGCTAGTAGTGGCCATGTTAATAACTTACTTTCAGCTTTGGAAGATTTGAACTGGAGAGCAGGGATTTCTGGGACCTGGATATACTAGAAATTTGATCCTAGAGTCATGTGCATCACTAGCCTATCAGGTGGGCTAAAACCCATGAGGTAATGTCTGGAGTGCCATGGATGTCAACCAACACAATCACCTTTACCAGGTGAGTAAACACCCATTACTAAGAATCTCACCCCTTTGGTTTGTATGGTGGCGTCAGATTTAGAATGCTGGCAGTCCCTTCCGTTATTCCTTTGGGAAGAATTTACAGAATAAAAATGAATATTTTACTGAGTTCTTTACCCATTTCTATTTAGGATTCCTTTGCCTAAGTCTTGGTTTATCAAGTTGCATAGTTTGATTTTGGGTTTTATTTGGCATTTTAAAAACCTCATCTAGCTTTCACAAAGATAACACTAGCAAAGATTTATGGTGGATTACAGCTCCACAATGTCTTTTGGTATTACCTAGCTATGTAAGCTAGTAAATGTGTGACTTGGGACTCTTTAGACCAAAGAGGGAACACGTTCCATTACTGTATTGGGAAGAAATTAATTGTGTCAGTCACATGACCTTACCCCAAAAGCATTACTTATATTGTTTAGAGGTCTTTGCCTCAATCTTTACGTAATTCTCCTATATGTTGGTCAGTTTGAATAAATTTACAATTATGCAAACTTTTGAATTACTCTCCTCAGAAAGATCCACTTCAACCTATCCATTATAATCCAAACTTTCAGACTGCATAAGACCATTCCCCAATCATTTTTTCTTCTGTACCTTTAAAACATCTTTCTGATCTATTATGAGGGTGATCAGTTGCTTTCTTTGATTGATTTTGAGAAACATACACGTTACCTCCCTTTACTGCTTTTAGCTTTTTTAACTAATTTATGCTGTCAAAGTGGGATTGGGTCCCTATCCTTGGTATTTCTCAGACTGTGATAAATATAGGGAGCTGAGTGCATTAACTTCTAAATTACATCCGGTGTCTTTAATTTATAAATCATTCATGCATTTTAGGAGCAGATCCGATGTCACTTGTATCCCCTATTGGGGTTACAGGAGGACTTTACACAGAATTTGTTTATTGCAGTTGGGTATTGAAAATTTGGTGGGATTTCAAAGATATCATATAGCTTTAGTAGCTGCAGTTGCTAAATTGATTATATTACATCATTGGGTAGATCAGGAGAATCTTTCTCTTAGGGAATGGCATAATGAAATTCTAGCCTCTTTAAGGTCAGAAAAATTAGTGCAGTATATGTCATACCCTCCTTCTTTCACATCTAGGTAGGAAAGATTATATACTTTATTGCTGCTTGAATGAATATTAGTTGATTATTGTACTTAATGCCATTGTTTTATGTATTGATATTGCCCTGTGGATGTATTGTTTATCATCTTGAAGTAGCTCCGGTTCTCCGTTCATGTATATTTTTGTTGTTGTTGTTTTTGTTCATTTGACACAATCTCCTTCCATAAACCAATTCTGCCTCACATCCTGAAGGCCATACTCCTCTCAATGACTACCAACCTTTCCATAAGTATGGTTTCCACGAGCTTGCATGTGATTGAGGTAACACTGCCTAGTTTATAATTCCTCTGAGTCATCCCTGGGACTGTTCTTTTGAAGAGGCACCATTTGCCATTCCCAGTCCTGTGGCACCATGCCCAACTCCAGAGAACTATTGATCAGGTCCAGCAGTGGCCCTGCAAGCTCATCTGTCAGTTCTCTCAGTATCCTTGGGTGTATGCTATCTGGCCCTGTTGATTTGTCCACCTTCAATGCTAGCAGCTCTTCTCTCACTCTATCCTCCTCTGCCACCACATCTGTGCTCTCCTCCTGATCCTCTTCTCCCCTGTAGGCACTGGTCTGTCTTTCTCCCTAGTGAAGAGGGACCAGAAGTATTCATTCAGTACCTTTGCTTTCTCCCATTCTCCTGCACCCATTCATCCCTTTCCGAAATGTAACAATACTCTCCTTCTTGTCCCTTTTCTTTCTTATATAATGAAAAAAATACCTTCTTCCCTTCTTAACTCCCTTAGCTATCTGCAGTTCCTTCTGTGCTTAGCCCACCAAACTACCTTACTTACAACAATAGTCAATCGTAGGTAATTCTTCCTATCCGCCTCTCTCTTGGTCTTTCTGAATTTGCTGTATGATAACCTGTTGTCCCTTACTGCCTGGGTGACCTCAGAACTGAACCAGCTGGGTGCTTTGGACCTTGCATTCTTCCCATTGAGCTTAATGCACTCCTCTTAGCAACCATTATTCCATCATAATGATGGACCACTTTTGGTCCACATCTACATCTGCTCTGATGCCCACCAGCTGTCTCCTTAGCATCTCACCCACCTTTATGAAGTCCATCCTCTGAAATTCAGGATGTTGGTCTTAGTGGGATGTTTTCCTGATCATCTCCAACAGGAACCACACTCTGTGATGGTCACTTCTACCCAGGGGCTCCTCGATTATTATTTTTTATAAGTGCTCCCCATTCAAGAGCACTAGATCAAGGATTGCCTCTCCCTGGTAGGTTCTTGTGCTGTCCCGAGTCAGGAACACACTCTGCAACCCTTCTTGGATCACCTGACCCCTGGCACATGTTGTGGATGGTATACTTCAGTCTACCTTGAGAAGGTTGAGTTCCCCACCATAACCACCTCTCCTTTCCCTGCAGCTTCAAATATTTGCAAGCTCAGTTTCTTGTCCCTTTCTCTTCCTGGTTTTATGGTCTGTAAATCACCCCAGCCTCACCTTTCTGCCTCTGTGGACCTTAATCCACAATACTTCTACCTCCCCTCCTCTGCCTCATGCATAATATACTCTCCATGATACAGACCACCACCAACTCCCTTTCTGTACCGCCTTGTCTCCTTCCATGTAATTTATATCCAGGGATAGAGAGGTCCCAGTCATGGTGTGGTGTGGCCCCAGTTTCAGTCACTGCTGCTATAGCCATCTTCCCTTCTGTTAATAGTGCCAGCAGTTTGAGAGCTGTTTTTGACTGGTTAATGATTATATTATAAATATGTAATCATTATTTTATTGATTGCAATATACCTCAAAATAATGTTATGTTTGGTTCTCGGTATGCCATGAACAAAAAGCTCATACTGTTTCTATATATGCACGCAATTCAGTTTGAAATATATTGCCTTGATTGCAACCCAACACAAAAAGTATTATTATCACATAACCAGATTAGAAGTGATATAAAATTGAACACTATGATTACATAACCAGATCAGAAGTGATGTAAAAGTGAACACAAGCAGCACTTATGTATTTGCTTTTGTAAAATGTATGCTAAAATAAGTCTCCCCAGATTTTTCCCCTTGAGTAAGTGAAATACATTTCTGTTTAAAGTGCTTCAAATGATAAATGGAGAAATGGGTGCACACATGTGAACAAACCTTTGCCCTATTGCATTCACATTGATTGCAATCTGGGAGCCTTGTTAGTAAATAATGATTTTAATAGAGATAATTTTTAATGTCAGCAAGTTATTGGCATGGAGGGTTCAGTGGAAGAAAAATGATGTTAAGGCAGTGCTACTTGACATTGGGTGCAGCCAAGCTGGAAAGCATACAAAGATTTTCATTACGGAGTGCTCCTTCAATTTGCTGCATCAAATTTTAGTCAATAAACTACTAACAATAACAAATGACTCCATGACATCAGTGTGGTACTCCTGGAACTAAATATGTGTCACTGGCTGTATGCTCTATCATTGTCCTAGTTTATAATTATGAAATAGCAACACATTGTTTCTTCACATTCAAACATAAGGTTTCATTTTTATTTCTATTGTAAAGTTTCATCTGGTTTTGAATCTACATTATGCATGCCAGAAATCAGTTTTAGTACAGTGAGTCAACATAATCAAAGGACTTCATTTATTCCTAATGATATAAATATTATAAGACTTTAGTGTCTCTAGAGAGGAGCAACACTATCTTAATTTTCCTTCACAGAATATGGAATTGTAGTAAATTATATTATGAAATTAAATTCACACACATTACAGTGATAATTGATCTCCCAATCTGCCTGAAAGTGTTACCAGCTGGTGGAAAACAGCACATAATATTTGTAAGAACATTTGTAACAAAATGCAAATCAAGCTGAGGGTTTATTAGTATACTGTTGCCAACTTCTAAGCAATTTTTGAATGTCAGGACAATAAATATTGTGAAAGGATCAGACCTTTAACTCCTTGTCATTTAGTCATTTGAATGGGGGTTGGGAATGCTAATGAAATTTCTGTTCATATGTTTTAGGTGACCAAAACTCACAGCAGTGAAAATGGTTGCCTTGCCTTTAGAATATTTTTTTTCCTTTTCTGAGAATTAGTGTCATCACAGATAGATTTTATTTCTCATTGCCATGCTGTATCTAGAATGGAAAACAAATTACTTTCCTCTTTCATTTTAGCCTGAGTCATGTTGCTGATTCTGGTGACTATTTGCTGGTTCATGTGAATAATCTTCAACTTTCACTTTTATTAAATATCTGCAGAATTATTAGGTTTTACCAGAGAAATGCTACCAGCTATTAGCTGCATGAATTGCCAAGTACTACTGAAAATCTAATTAATGGCTATAATTTTACCTCATCAGCTTTGGTGAGAAAGACATTTTGTGAAAACCAGAGCGAGTTAGATCTCACCATGTGTGCAGCTGGTAATTATTTTGATAGAGCATAGGTTACTGAGTAATGATATAGTTTATGAACATTTGAAAAAAATATTGGAATAGTAAGAGATGGATGACAGCCTACTGAAAACAGTCTACGGAAATGTTCTAGTGAAGGACAACAAAATGATACAGGGCCAATAGGCCAACACTTATGAGGATAGTCAAAGAGAGCTCAACATGTATTCCATGGAGGAAATAAGGGAGGGTGGAACATAATTGAGATCTTCAAGTACCTTAAAGGCTTCAACATGGTGAGCAAAAGAGTATCTTCTGTCTTAATGAAAACAAGTCCACTAGGGGCATAGCCTAAAGTTGGTGTGGAGGAAGATTCAGAGAGAGATAAGATGCACTTTTTCACTGACAGGGTGGTAGCCATGTGGATTGAATTGCTGGAGGTGGTGGTCTCCTGAAGACAGTGGCTGGTTCAAGAGAGATAGGTCAGAATAAAGGAGAAAGTTACATGTAGAGGGGTGGGTGCATAGGGCGTTAGTGAAGATGGTTGAGAGAAGAAAGTGGTGTAGGGGTAGGTCCCTCAGTAAAACTGATGTACCTGCACTCATGAGCAGACTTGCTAGACCACAAAACCTTTATTTTCTGGCTTATTCATTGGCCTTATATTCAGTGCTGGCCAATAGTGCAGCAAAGCCAGTAGCAGTGAGCATGGCCAGCTCTAAACTATATTCAGACAGCACACTCAAGTGGGGTGCAGTGTTTGCCTAAATATGGGCTGTGCTGATGCATTGCAATGTGACTATGCACTGTACTGACACTGCCTAAAGCTCCAGATGGCCCACAGGTGATAACACAACCAAAATAGAATAGTGCCAGGGCTCCTGTGGGCCATATTCAGCCCTAGCATGTGAAATGAGTCCACTGGGCATGCAAGGCACTAAGGGCCATTTGCATATCCATTATAGACTCATTTTCATGCACTCAGTGGCTCCTAAGCACCTAAGCTCAGCTGTAGCAGAAGTGAGTCCCTGGTTGTATAGTGGACCCTCTTCCTGCATCCTCATATATTAAAATCAAACTCCTTTTATATCACTCACTGCTAGTCTAGTGGGCCTCCCTCTCATTGCCCATTTATTAAACCTAAAACCCTTGCCTGCTACACTAGCAGAGTTCCCCACCTGTGACTGCATGCCATCAACACCCCTATGCACCTGATGGGACCCCAGCCCACACCCCAACCCTGGTAACTGGTATGACTGATAACAGTGGCAGTCGGCACAGCCATCTGCTCACTTCTCAACCAGCAGCCATCTGATAAACACTGAAGGCAATCAGAAGTACTGTAGAAACAGCTGATTCTATGGTATTTGCAATTGTACTAGTGCATGTCAGATCAGGGCCACCCATGACATGAGTGGAGAACTGTGACAGTTACTGTGGTTTCTGATTATACTGGTCACCAGGGTGGGGCAGGGTGGGTGACCTCGACAGTTGTGGAGGTGGGAGTTGGATCCTTGGTCAGGGACTGCAGACCCTGCAGTATGGGCTCTGGAATACATGGATGATCAGGGAGGGTGAACCAGCATCTCAGATGCAGACACCTGCCCTGCAGTCAGAGGGAGGCACAGCCTTAGCAGATGCTTAAGGCCAAGTTTCAGCAGTGGTAAACAGCATGGCACTGGCAACTGTTGTTTCTAATGGCACTGAAACCTATGAATATGATTGTATGCCATTAATGGATGAGGGATCCCACATTTACAGAGGTACAGTATTATATTTTGCACAATGGCACTGCAGGGTCAGCACAGTGTTCTGGGCCCTCTGAATATGCCCCTGCCCAGACTGCCAGCATTATTCATGGTTAGCATGTCACTAACCTGGTTAGTGTCACAAACCTTTTGAATATGGAGTTGAAGTGTTTTGTAAAGCCCCTTGTTTGAGTCTGCCACATTTTATTGCCCTACTGGAATGGGAGAGCTTAGCCCACGGTTCAATGTGGGGGAATAAATTCCGTCCCTTAACCATATTTAAACCTCCCTTCCTTCTCATCAGTGCTTAGTTTGTTTTTCAAAATGTCTCTATTATTTGAAATTTACCCTATAGCAGCTTGCCTTCACATGCGGCCATCTCTGCTCCCCTCCAAACAGTAGCGAATTATTTCTGATAACAGTCCACAGTGGCCATAATCAATAAAGGCATATCTTCATCCCATTCTATTATGTTGTTCATGCAGAGGATGACTTGGTTGTCTCTGTGTCATAAATTTACCATGCATTGCTTTTATGTACACAGTCTTGAGAATAAAGCTGCCGATTCTCTCTTTCATTCCAAGTTTCAGGAATTTCACCAACTCTGTCCTTCAGCCGACCCTTCATGACTCAACCTCCCAGCTTCTCAGATCTTATCATGTCCTGAATTTATATCATCAAGTACAAACCTTGATGTGGTCTGCCTTATCACCCAGTATGTGAGTCACTCATGCCACTGCTTGGAAGAAATATATATATATTTTTTTTATCATAGAATAATTTTATTGTTTACATAAACATCACATCCAAAACAGGAAAACTCCTGCCATCATAAGGCATTACATAATTATGTGTACATACCAATATTTGTCACACACAGTACTATAATTTAAAGCTCAAGACTTCCTTATGAAACAACTTACAGCATCAACACCTATCAATCATAATACAGCATATCTCATCCATAACTTATACTCCTACTTAGGTCACATGGGTGCTGCCACCTCAACATTAAGTTTTCCAGTTACATACTCAGGCCAAGTATATGACTAACATCCAGCCCTTTGAAGAAGTATGTAAGTGGGAACAGATCACACCAAACCTCAGCATAGCAGCAGACAAGACCATCACTGAGAGTGCACATAGGGATCAGCTCCCTATACTAATTTGACACATAACTTGGGCGGAGCCTATCCCACTGACAGAGGCCCAGGGGTGATTATCATAACGGGGAGGAAGAGCCTGACACAAAGCCGAATTAAGATAGGTCTCCCATTTGGAAAAGTAAGCAAGCAGTTGTCCTCTGGCAGCATAGGTTAACCTTTCAAAGATAGCTAGTCTGGAAATAGCTGCATGCCATAACGAGATAGCGGAGGTAGGGGTTGCCATTGTCTTAATATGAGCAGCAGCCTCCAGCAGAACCACCAGGACCCAGTTCTGATGTTGTGGTCTCAGATGCTCTAATGGAGCCCGGTCTCCCAAAAGTAACATGGGTGCGAGAGGTCTATAGGCTGTCCCAGCACCCCTGAACAGTCCATTGCTACCGCTGACCAGAAAGGGCTAACATTTGGCATTTTCATAAGAGGTGCAAAGTGTCAGCAGGACTGTGCTCACATCTCCAACATCAATCATGTGAGAGAACCCCACTTAAATAAAATAGCAGGTGTTCTATACCACCTAAGCAGTATCTTAAGCTGAATTAATTGGCTTCTAGCATCTTTGTAAGTGGTGTGCGCTGCACGAAGCAGCGGGACCAAAGTCTCCGGGCCAATGTGACTACCAGTTGCTGTGCTCCATGCCGATCTGCATGACTCGCAGGATCCGATTGCGCCTCCCACCAGGTACTATAGAACCTACCCGCTAGCCCACGAAAGGAGGGTTTTAAGTGTAGCGAGGACAGCCAGTGCCATTTCAGTTCCCTTTACTCACCAGTCAGTGGCCTGCATTGCATTGTGGAGTTGTAAGAACCTCCAAAAGTCCTGGGACTTTAACAAAAACATGTACGCAATTATTCAAAGGACATTAAGGTACAAGAGTTTGGTAAATAGAGGTCTTGCACAATATGAATCGCTTTCCCTTCCCACGAGGCCACGTCAGAGGTTTATTATCCACCCTAATGAGTGGGTTGCACCATAGCTCAGCATACCTAAAGGGTACCATGGCACCTGCTTCAACGTCCCAGTCGACTTCATAAGGCGAAACCAAGCCTTCTTAGTAGCGCCCATGACTGGGGTAGGTTTGTCCAGGGGTATAACAGCATAGTTAATAGTAAACTAAGGGAAAAAGACTGACAGATCTGTCTCTCCAACTGCATCCACAGCGGTGAACTACCAGAGGCTGGAACAAACCATTTAATTGCCTGGGCAGCGAGGAAGGACCAGTGGTACCCCAAAATCAGGGAAGCCCTAAGCCACCCTGTGACCAATGTGCCCATAATTTATTAACACCCCATCTAGGTTTCCAACCTTCCCACAGGAAATCTGATATTAGCTTGTCTAATGCCTGAAATACTTTGTTTGATAACACTATGGGGAGGTTATTTAACAAATATACTACGGGGCAGCATAAGCATTGAACGCTGCTGCTTTCCCTAAAGGAACAGATTCAGATGCTTCCAGCATGCTTCCTCAATAGTCAATTGGGCAATTAAAGGGTAAAATTCCTGGACTCTATATGCCCCAGGCAAAAGGGATGTGTATTCCCAAATAATGCAGGTTGTCAGGTGTCCATGATAGTTCAGGTCCCAGCAAACACTCTTTAGTACACCCTATTCAAAGGGGTGACACTAGTTTTCTTTTGGTTGATATGTAACCCTGATATACTAGCAAACGAGTGCAAGGACTCCAGTACTGGAAGAGGGACTTTTGTGGGCGAGAGAGGGTGAGAAGTAGATCGTCAGCATACACCATTGTCAGATATTCATGGTCCCCACCAGAATACCCTGAACCTCCTCGTTAGCCTGGAGTACCCATATGAGGGTCAAGCCAACAGAAAGAGTAGCTGGGACAGTGGATATCCCTGACGAGTGCCTCGCTGCAGAAAAAAGGCGAGATATATCTTTATTAGTAAGTACCCTCACCATGGGTTTATTATACAGGACATGGACCCACTGTTTGAAATGAGTACCAAAACTGTATAGGTCGAGTACTTCATGCAGGTCGGGCCACTCCACTGAGTCAAAAGCTTTCAAGAAATCAACTGCTATAGCTGCCATAGGGGTGGAAGATCGCAGGGCTAGCCATTTGATGTTGAGCAAGAAAGGATATTATCCGCCACTGCCCTACCTTTGGTAAAGCCAGTTTGAGAAGGGTGTCACGATGGAGGCTACACTTCCATTACCCGTTTGGCAAGTATCTTGACTACAACCTTGGTGTCTACAGAGATTAGTGAGATAGAGGCGGTAATCTAGCACAGTTTAACAGGTCGTCAGGTTTCTTTGGGATAAGGGTAATTAATGGCTCCCGCATTGTTGGTGGAAGGGAACCAGTCAAGTTCGATTCCTGCAAAGCAGCAAGTGGAGGACAAATTTCAGGGCTTAGTAGTTGGTATAGTTCGGTGGTCATACCATTGGGTCCAGGAGCTTTTCCTTGGCCAGCTGAGACAGAGCTCGCGAACTTCTGCCTCAGTAATAGGTGCATCCAAGGCACTTTTCATAGCTCCTGATAACTGAGGAATATAAACTGTCAAGCAGAAATCCCTCAACTGAACCCTCATATATCCTGTCTCATGGGAGATTCGGGATTGATACAACAGCTGATAATAATGCGCCATGCATTCACTGATTTACTTGGGGCCTGTAACTTCTCCGCATTTTCAGTTCTAAGGGCCTGGATGAGGAAGCAGCTTGCTGCTTCCTCAGCTGGAATGCCAGTAATTTCCGCTCTTGTCCCCACCCTCCCAATGTGCATGTTTAGTCCTGGTCATATGCCACTCAACCTGTGGGTGAAGTATAGTGTTGATCCGGTATTTTAGACCTGCAATCCCCGCAACATGGTAGTGTCGGGTCACCAGCAGTGGATGATTTAAACTGTGCTTCCATGGTGGAAAGTTCCGCTGGAGCCTGTTAAGTTCTGCCCCTCGCACCCTGTTCTTCTGAGCCACGTAATCTATAATATGCCCTCTTAACACCACTTAGAAGGCCTCCACACCGTATTCTCAGACGTATCCCTGGCTTATTGTGTGCGAAATACTCCCGAGCAACGCCCTGGACCATGCTCCGAAAGGAGGGATCCTTAATCAGTGAGGGGTTACACCGCCATCTAGTGCCCACCCGGATGCCCCACAGTCTGAAAAGTGCAGGAAATGGGAGCATGATCGGATATTATAATATTTTCAATCTTGGTTGCTACAATATCCTGAGCTGCCCATCTATTCGCGAGCCAGAAATTGATATGGCTGTACGCTACGTGAACTGATGAAAAGCGAATAGTCCCTCCCGTGGGTGGTCTCTGTGCCAGACATCAGTCATGCCCCATTCTCTCATCATTTCTGAAAGGGCACCCAATACTCTGGGGTGAGTTTGTGGGGTGGGCTTAGATCTATCAAAAAAACATCAGGTGCCAAGTTAAAGTCACCCCTATCAAAAGTGGACAATTTTGATATCCCTCAGTGAGAGATTCCAATGCCTGATTAAGGTCAAGAGTATCTTGGGAGAATCTGTATTTGGACCGTAGATGTTTGCTAACACCACATGCCCCTGGGTAGAGAATCTAGCCCCTATCCACTGATCCTGGGTGTCAGTGATTGCTTTGTCCACGTCCATGGGCATGATTTCCTGACCAGAATGGCTACCCTTGGACTTATTCTGGGCCGAGCTAGCAATTACAGTCCCAACCCATGCTTTTTGAGTCAACCAACACTCCTTGCAACCAGATGCATTTCTGCAATAGCGCAATATCTGCATGCAAGGACTGGAGGTGCTCATGGACAACACTCCGTTTGACTGGATGATTAGCCGCTCGCATTGCAAGATATGAGCTTAAGCCCCATACTGGAATGCATCACCTTCACGCTGAGGTTTCTGTAAAGGGGAAAA
Organism: Neoceratodus forsteri; assembly: GCA_016271365.2. Taxonomy (NCBI): domain Eukaryota; kingdom Metazoa; phylum Chordata; order Ceratodontiformes; family Ceratodontidae; genus Neoceratodus; species Neoceratodus forsteri. Next base: position 428,056,430 of record CM057451.1, read on the forward strand.
GAAAAAGGAATGTAGTACTCACCTCAGGAGCCTCGAGAGAATGAGCAAGAGTATTAGGTGAGGATACCTGAGGTTAATAAGAGTGTTCAGCAAGGTCAAGTCCGGTAAAATGTACCAGGCAGGATGCGGCCCCAACTGTCCTAGTAATTGAGAAAGAAACACATGTAGGATTAAATAACACTCACTAGACTGTTAGGTATTATGTAACTGTGAAAATACGACTAAATTTTAAGTTAAGCAAAGAACTGTATTAACTGTTTTATTCCTCAAACTTCTAGAACAGTATATCAACAAGTGTAAAGCAATAAGCTAACAAGTCTTGGTGTATGCACAATGGTGCTATACACGGCCAAACGTTAGGGTAAGCTATATACTCGTGCTAGCCAAAGGCTCGAATAGGGCAGAAGAGATCGAACCATCCAATTACTGACAGTCTCAACCCAGCCCTGCCTAAACTAGACATTGTCCCCAACACCACATACCCACAGTAGGGTGGGGCATCTAAGTCGGAGATAAAATAAAACCAAAAGAAATGAAGAGGGGCCCCAGTCAGTGGATATTTCCACACGAGGGTCTGTACTAGTCAGCCATACCCTTCCAACCCTCCAAATCCCACAAGACTGCCTCAGTGCATGCCCCCAAGGACTAATACCAAATACAGCCCTTTTGTCTTTCAGTCCGGTAGAGGTGCTTCATCAGTTGATAGGGTTCCCTGCTTGCACCCTGCAGACCCTTTGATAACATTTCTGCAAAGGACAGAGTTCCTGGCTTAATGCAGGGTGAGAATTAGCTGTAAGCTCCTCTGCATCTGGTAGGTTGTCAGACCATATTCCTGGTTCCACCGCTTCCATAATGGCTCGTCAGGTATATCTTCTGGGTCTATTTGATCCCTTTGTAGTGACTCCTCTTTGGTTAGCTTAGCCGGAGGTGCCATTTCTTGCCCTTCTGTAGAGTCAACTTCGTTATGAGACCAGTGTCTAACAAGGCGCTAGAGTTAGTGTCCCACCGAGATCTTGTGGAGGAGGCAGTACTAGGGATCACAGCCTGGTCATATCCTCGCCTAGAGCTCTCCATATCTGCGTGCCAGAGTTGAGAGGGTTTGGGGATCCGCTCCCTGAGGGACTTATCCGATCCCTATTAGCATCCCCTAACATGTTTCTGCCTCTAATCAGGTTCCTGCCATCTTTGTCAGGGTACCACAGCTTCCTGGGAGAAAATTATTTTAAATTCAGGCGTGGCCAGTTCTTGGAGACCCAAACTTTCACCTCCCGAGGAGACTATCACCATCTCCTTCCTTCCTTGATACAGCCAGGTAAGCCAACTGACGGAATCTGTACTTGAAGCCATGCTGAGCCAGTATTTTTAACAGGGTAAAGGCCTTCCTTGAGCTGCCACCTCGGTGGAAAAGTCCCTGTAGAATGAGATTTTACCCCATGCCACATCACCTCCTCAAGATCCCTGGTGGCACGCAACACCCACTCCTTCGTGGAGTATCTCAGAAAGTATGCCACTATGGGCCAAGGCCCAGGTGTCTTCGGACGGGGACTCCAGGAACCCGGTGCTCTCTCTTCACTTCTATAGGCCCTTGATCCCCAGCATCTTGGGGATCTTCTCATTAGGAATCTCTCCACATTAACCCCTCAGATCCTCTGGTATCCCCAGAATCCTGTTATTATTCCTTCTGCGATTCTCCTGGTCTTCAGTCCTTTGCCATAAGGTAGCCAACCTGTTCTCATGCTCTTGAAGACGCTGAAGGAGTTTAGCTTGGCCTAGCTCTAGACTTTCAGTCCTTGCTCAACAACATTAAATTTATCCTTCAAAACTTGCACCTCAGCCACATTCACAGCAAAAGTGGCTGATAGAGTCGACCCTGGAGAGCAGAGTCTCCAGCAAAGATGTAATAAGCTGCAGTGAGGATTGAACATTCGATCCATGAGCAGGGGTTCCGAGGCCATTGTGGACAGTCCCTACACAGCTGCTTCCATCCAGCATGCTCAGCTAGAAATTTTATATCCACAGCTGATCCTCTAGTAGGACGCTTCCACTCAGAGAGGTATAAAATCGCGATTGAGGGCTAAATGCACACTAGCTATGCAAGATGACTGCACAGCTCGGCCAGACTTTCAGGCGGCGTCCTAATCCTTTCGAGTGTGAGAGCCTGCTCCCATACACTGCCATGCGCAGTCTCGCTCTACCATCCCCGATTCCCACTGCTGCCGTGTTCACACGCCCAAATACCTCACCGGACCAAACACTGCAGCTACGGAGGTATAACGTATTTCCGCTGAAGTGCCAAACTCAGATGCCAACTAGCGATTTCAAAACGGTGGAGCTGGGGCTTGCGCGGCAGTATAAGCAGCCATGCTCTCCGGCATCCAAACCACACCCCGCTTGGAAGAAATATATAACATTTTGTTCTATTCAACCAAGTCATGCTACATTATTTTCGATCAACATCATCTTAGTATTTATCACTTACCTCCACCAAGCCTTAAATCTTTCTCCCAGTACCATATATCAGTACTTATCTGCAGTGCAATATATTCTTGCCCAAGCAAATCCATCCACGTCCTCCATTCTATCAAACTCATCTATTAAGCTCTTGTTATTCAGAATTAACAGGTCTTCTGTCAAGAAAGAACTTCCCATAAATGGACTTATATTCTATCAATTACTGGACTTGCTTCATTCAAAACCTTTTGACTCTTTGATCAAGATCATGGTCACATCAGCTGTCTGCTTAGCCTTTATGACTTCCTCTGCCCTGGAGAATTTACAATTCAGTCATCCTCTTCCTCAGCATTTCTGTCAGTTGCTAACAAAGAAGCACACAGACCACTACATTCTCCACTTTTCAAAACTGAAAACCAGTAGACTTCACACCTTCCACCTTCCATCCTACCTTCAATAAAGGTGTCCCAACCAGGTCCTAGATCAACTTGCTATTATCATGCCAACTCCCAACTATCAGATCCTCTCCTATCTATTTTCAAAAGGAACCCTCTGACTATAAAGGAATTCATCAATTGAGAGGAATCTATTCCAAAGACTGGGACTAAACCCTTCTCATACTCTGGTTACTCATTCTGAATCGGTGCCGCCTCTTCAGCATCTCAAAACAACATCCTAGCTCACATCATCAAGAAACTCAGAAGATGGACTTCACCATGTTTCAAAACTTACATTCCCAACCCAGAGCAAGAAATAAGACAAGCTTTTAAGATGATCTCTTTCTAATATGCTCAGAGGAAGGGTGGCTAGCAGCCATGGCCTCAGAGGTTCCCACCACAGGGTTTTTTCTCCTGCATGCTGCTACTGTACTCTCCATGAGCTGGAAGAGGTTATCACTTCTTTCCACATTGTTCTTTTGGGCCTTTTTGTTCTGTAATCTGCTGACCCTCTACCGAGGGGTGGGGGTGAGAGGGCCAAATAAACAATTATTCACAGTAGGTTCACACAAGCAACACATTTGTTCCCCACACATTGAATGGGAGATCTTAGTCCATAGTTCAATGTGGAGGAATAAACTCTACCCGCTAACAATATTTAAACACTCCTTTCTTTCTCATCAGTGCTTAGTTCCTTTTTCTCCCTCCATCCTCCCCATGCTCCTCCTCCTCCTTCAGCCTTCATCTCACCTCAAGCTGGGCATTTTCATGCTGTAATCTGCTGGCCCTCAACTGAGAGTGGGAGTGAGAAGGCCAAATAAAACAATTATTCACAGTAATTTTGCACAAGCAACACATTTGTTCCCCATGCATTGAAACATAGAAACATAAAAGCTGTCAGCAGGAAAGGACCTCTTGACTCACCTAATCTGCCCTAATGTTCCTACCTATCATGCTAGCATAGACCCTTTGTGATATCACCCTCCACCTCCCTGTCCTGTTACCAAGGTCCCCCAGGTTTATCCCATGCATGTTTGAATTCTGCTACCATTTCTGTCCCTACCACCTCTGCTGGGAAGCTGTTCCAGATGTCCACCACCCTTTCCATGAGGAAGTATTTCCTCATATTGCCTCTAAATCTCCACCCTCCAGCTTCATATCATGCCTTGTCCTTGAGCATCTCTTTCTGTGCAAAATACACCCTCCTGTACATTATTAATACCTTTGAGGTATTTGAATGCTTCCATTGTGTCTCTCCTTTTCCTCCTTTCCTCCAGAGAGTACATATTTAATTCCTTGTGTCTTTCCTAATAGGGTTTTGATGCAGGCCATGTGCCATTTTGGTTGTCCTTCTCTGTACTGCCTCCATGATTTATGTCTTTCCAAGATGGGGCTCCAGTGCTGGACACAGTACTCAGGTGGGGCCTCACCATTGATCTATTGAGGGGTAGCGCTACCTCCTTTTCCTGCTGGTGATACCCCTTAATATGCACCCCAGCATTCTACTAGTCTTTCCACTGCCATATCATACTGCTTGTTACTTTCAGGTCATCAAATATGATGACTCCCAGGTCCCTTTCCTGTTTGTGGTTGTTACCACCTCCTCCCCCAAATGATTCATTGTCCATGGGTTTCTGTGCCCTGTGTGCATAATTTTGCACTTTTGATGATGAAGTCTAGTTGCCAAATCTTTGACCAGTCTTCTACTTATTTTCAGATCTTCCCTCACTTTCTCCACCCCCATGTTTTCCACTCTGTTGCAGATTTTGTGTCATCTGTGAGCAGGCATCTTTTCCCTTCCAACCCTCTGCAATGTTACTAATAGGGACATTTGAAAGGGACCAGTCCTAGTACTGACCCCTGGAGGCACCCGCTGGTTATGGTACCTTCTTCTGAGTGATGCCCATTTACTACCATTTTTCAGAGTTCTATTCTTAGCCAGCTTTGTACAGATTTTAATACCTTTGGACCCACTCCCAGGCTGCCCAACTTGTTTACCAGCTGTCTGTGTGGAACAGTGTTGAAGACCATACTGAAATCCAGGTAGGCCACATCCACCTCTCCTCCCTTATCCACCTCCTGGTAACCCAGTCCAAGAACTCAATCAGGTTTGTTTTACAATATCTCTCCTTGTGACCTCTTTCTGCCTTGGATCCTGTAATCCACTGGTTATAAGGTATTCTCCAATCCTTTCTTTTAGTAGTGTTTCATAAATTTGCCCACCACCAAAGTCTGGCTTACAGGTCTGTAGTTTCCCTACCTCCACCTTATTCTCACTTTTGTGTATTGGGACCCATCTACCCTCCTCCAGCCCCCTGGAACTTATCCCATATCCAGTGATAGATTGAACAGGGCCATCAGAGGTGCAGACTGCTCCTCCCTAGTTCCTTCAGTATCCTGGGGTGAACCTTGTCTGGACCCATTGTTTTAACTACTTTTAGTTTCACTAGTTCCCTGAGGTCTTGCTCCTCAATTTAAAGGGCTAGTGTCCACCTCCCTTCCCTTAATGCCCTTTTCCCCTTCCTGTGGCCCATCTCTTACCCTTCCTTTGTGAATACTGAACATAAGTACTTTTCACTATACTGTATGTGCTTTCTTCTGGTCCTATTCCACACTTTCCTCCCTTCCATTTTAATCTCAATATTCCTGCCTTGTTCTTTTTCTTATTGGTTATGTACCTAAAGAATATTTATCCCCTTTTTCCTGACTTGGCAATGTTCTCCTGTGTTTCAGCCTTTGCTCTCCTATCTGCTTTCCTTGTAGTTTCTCTTGATAACCCTCCCTATCCTCTTCCTTCTGTGCCAAACTGTACATTTTGAATGCCTGCTTCTTTTCTTTACTTTCTCTGCTATTTCCTTGGAGAACCATAGCAGTCTCTTTTCTCTTGCTCTTTTTAACTTGCCTGACACAGAGAGGATTGTTACTTTTTCAATGGCCTTCCTTATTTTTGCCCATTGTCCCTCTACCCACCCATTTTCCCTCTTCTTGCTGGGGCTTCCAAGAGGCACTTTCCCATTTTCTTGAACTCTGCCTCCTGAAGTCAGAACCCTCATTTTAGTGTGGTTTGATTCGGCCCAGTCCTTATACTGAACCACACTGTATGATGATCACTGGTCCCTAGGTGGCTTCCACTGTGACATCAGCAACATCCCTGATTGACAGTACCTGGTCCAGTATTATGCCCCGCCACACATGAGTGGGTTCTCTAACTAGTTGCCTGAGGAATGCCTTGCAGGGAATCCAGAATATTTCTGTATGTCTTTATAAATTATTAGAAAATGTACCACTGAAACAGCTTAGCAGTCATATTGTAATGGCACAGTAATTAAAAGAATTAAAACAGCCTACTGAGAATACTATGTATCATTAAGTTGGTGATACTTATGTTGCCTACTATATACAATATATGATAGATAGATAGATAGATAGATAGATAGATAGATAGATAGATGACAGACAGATGTAGCTAGGTAGCTAGATAGGTAGCTAGATAGAAAGAAAGAAAGAAAGAAAGAAAAGAAAGAAAGAAGAAAGAAAGAAAGAAAGAAAGAAGAAAGAAAGAAAGAAAGAAGAAAGAAGAAAGACCTTGGAATATTCAATTTATATTCAATTGTGAGGAGACAGAGCTATAATTCATAAGTGGTCGAACCACAAGTGAGTTATAAATGTTCTGTCCCCTAACAAAGGATGATATTGTAACCTGTACTGATTAAGTCAGAAAACTACATAGTTGATTTATACAATGTCTGCTAACTAGTTTGATTTTTAAATCCACTGATTATTTGAAGAATTATCCGTTTTCTTTTATTGCAACTGCTGACTCCAGTGGTGCACTACACAATTGTGATGTAATCAGCATTGTGAATGTTGCCGTCTGAATAATTGATTCAGTATTCCAGTGTGATGATTCTAACCTTCAAGATATCCACTATGATAACTGTGGACACACACACACATGTCGTGTGTTTGTGTGTTTGGTCAAGTATGACAGTGAAAGGGTTAATGAGAAATAGAGATGATCTCAAGGAAAGAACCTTAGAATAAAAGTCTTTGATATACAGTTTCTTTTCATGTAAACTATTGATTCATTAAATGTGTCATGAAGACAGGAGAGTGATGCTCTGTAACCCATCCATTGGAGGAGCTCGGTGAATTGGTTTCTCAGCAACAGTGCAGATTATTTCTCTGAGGTCCCAACCAAACTAATTAAAAGATGGGTAGACTGCATATAGTTCCACTGAGTTTCCAAAGGCCACCGCCAACAGAATCATCAAAGCATTCTTTTCATGGTTGCTATTGACAGTTGTTTTTATCCAAATTTGGTAGGAATGCAACTATTTCATTGTATGAAAATGAACATGAGTTAAATGCACTTTCACAATCAACACTGCAGTATAATAACACAACAGGACTTATGCAAGAGCAGTATACTGACAAAAATGAGAACACTATAACTGCCTTTTCTCTTTTACAAGTTGGATGATTAATAATATTACATTTATGAACCATTTGAATATAACTGTACTGATTGTGTTTCTCTCTGTCAGAATACGTACAGCCACTAAAAAAGTTATAGAAGGGTATTTGACACTTTCATTTTATGTGGTTATAAAATCTGAAACTAATTAATTCATAAAGGCATTGCAGGTTTTAAAAACAGAGGCATGGGTCTCAGTTTTTCACACATTCATTTGTTGTGTAATGCTGACCAAGATATATGCTACTAAATGGCATCTATTTTTTTAATAAATATGCTGTTTTAAAGCTCCTTATAAGAACGAAATACATGCTGTGTAATTATGATGTTTTGGGTCAAGACCTGAGGAAACATGGATTCACAGCAGGTAGATCTTGTCAAACTAACCTTGTGCTAATGTTAAGATCAATAAGGTATAAACCCACCAGTGTCATTAAAGCAGTAGTATTTTTAGTGATTATATAGTTGTTGCTTTTTTGTAGTAATAATGTTTGTCTGGCAAAAATATCAAGATGTCCCATTTTATTTTAATTTTTTTTTATTTCTGAGCCAATATATGGAATTTGTCATTTCTAAAAGTGCTCACACCTGTGCCATGCCCCAATCAAAATGAAATATCTTGGTACAGTTGTTTTGCTGTTTACCATCAAAACATGTGGTGACACCATCCTATTATACAAAGTATGAATCAAGCATGTACATTCAACAGGCATCCTCAATGAAAGGCATTTTTAAAAACTGTGAGTTGTGGCCATCTTAATGATGTGAGTCTTTAAATTAGTCGTAAAAAAATATTTTATCAATATTTGTGAAAACTAGAGATGAACTAATCATTAATCTAAGGATGTCAGAAATACATTTTGCCTCAAATCTATATGATGAAATTTTTGACCAAAAATCAAATACCACTGCTTTCTTACTGTCTTTTTGCACTGGTTTGTGTAAATGCTGTTCATTCTCAAATATAGCAAATCTTTGAAAACATAGAGCACATTTTTCATATTCTCTCATATAAAGTTTTTTTCAAAAACTATTTGCTCCTGCCACCAGCAGAAACATAGAATGTGACAGCAGATAAGGACCATTTGGCCCACCTAGTCTACCCATTTTCCTACCTAACAGATAAGCTGCAGATCCTAGTTAACCAACAGCTTACTTCCTCCTACCCCACTAGGACTGCCTTATGTCTGTCCCATGCATTCTGAATTCCCCACTGTTCTTGACTCCACGACCTCATCAGGAGGCTGTTCCATGCGCCACAACCCTCTTTGTGAAAAATACTTCCTCACATTACCTCTGAGCTGTCCCCTTCTATCTTCAAATTGTGCCCCTTGTTCTTGCACATCTCTTTTCTGCAAGATGCTACCCTCTTGGACTTTGTTGATTCCCTTAAGGTACTTGAAAGTTTATATCATGTTCCTCTCTCCCTTCTTTCCTCAAGGGTATACATATTAAGCTCCTTTAGTCTTTCTTCTTATGTCTTCTGGTGCAGACCCTGCACCATTTTGATTACCCTCCTCTGGACAGCCTCCACTCTGTCTATGTCTTTGTGGAGATGGGGTCTCCATAACTGCACACAGTACTCCAGATGGGGTCTCACCAACTTCTGTACAGAGGGATAACAACTTCCTGTTTTCTACTAATGATGCCTCTCCCTATGTATACCAGTATCCCCCAGCCTTCCTTACTGCCTCCTCACATTCCTTGCCCACCTTTAGGTCATCTGATATAACTACCCCAGGTCCCTTTCCATTTTACTGTTTTCGTTATCTCACCCCTATTGTGTACTCTTCCCCTGGGTTTTGTTTCCCAGATTCATTACCTTGCACTTCTTTGCATTGAATCTGAGCTGCCATACATCTGACCATTTCTCCATCCTTGCCAAGTCCCTTCTCATACTTTCCACTCCATCTTGTGTATCAACCCTGTTGCAGATTTTGTGTCATCTGCAAAGAGGCATATTTTTCCTTCCAGTTCCTCTGCAATGTCACTATAAAGACATTAAAGGACCGGTCCTAGTACTGAACACTGCGGTACCCGCTAATAACCTTCCTTTCTTCACTGTGGACTCCATTTACTATTAACCTTTGCATCCTGTTGTTTAGCCAATTTTTTATCCAGGCTACCACCTTGGGACCCACTCCAAGGCTGGCTAACTTGTGTATTAATCTTTTGTGTGGGACTATATCAAATGCGTTGCTAAAATCTAGGTAGGCCATGTCCACAGCCCCACCCTGGTCTACTACTTTGGTCACCCAGTCAAAGAAATCTATTAGATTCGTCTGACTCGACCTTCCATCGTGAATCCATGCTGCCTTGGGTTCTGTGCCCCACTGGCCTCTAGGTACTCAACAATTCTTTCCTTCAGAAGTGATTCCATCATTTCCCTACCACTGAGGTCAAACTAACTGGTCTGTAGTTTCCTGCCTCTGTCCTGCTCCCACTTTTGTGAGAGGAATCACATCCGCCCTCCTCAGTCCTCAGGTACCACCCCATCCTCCATGATTTGTTAAAGAGAGTAGTCAGCGGTGTCACTAATTCTACCCTTAGTTCCTTTAGAATTCTTGGGTGAATCCCATCAACCCCATTGCTTTGTTTACCTTCAATTTTATTAGTTCTTTCAGAACCCTTTCTTCTGTAAATGGACTGGTATAGACCCCGTCTTCAGAGTGTTTCTCTTGTTTGGTTTAGGTACCTCCCCTCCTCTTCCTTTGTGAATACTGAGCAGAAACATTCATTCAGTATCCCTGCTTTTCACTGTCACCCTCTACCCACATTCCCTCCCTTTATTAAGCCTCAGTATCCCTCCTTTGGTCTGTCTTCGCTCCCTAATGTACCTATAAAGGTCTTATCCCCTTCTTAACAGAGTTGGCTATCCTTTCCTCGGTTTGGGCCTTTGCTATTCTGACTGCCTTCCCAGCCTCTTTCTGCTTTAACTGATAATGTTCTCTGTCCTGCTCCTTCTGTGTTTCCTTATATTTCCTGAATGCTATCCTTTTCTCCTTAACCTTCCCTGCCACCTCTTTTGAGAATTATATCATTTTTTCCTTCATTGTACTTTATTAATTTGCTTTACACAAGGTTTGTTGCCTCTGTGATTGCTGTTTGATTACTCCCCATTGTTCCTCCACTCCTCTTTCTTGCCTGTTTGCTAGTGCTTTTCTGAGGCACTCTCTCATTTCCCAAAGTCAGCCCTCCTAAAGTCCAATACTCTTGCTTTTGTGTGCTTGATTGTATGGCTGTATTTATCATGAACCACACTGTTTGGTGGTAGCTTGTTCCCAGATGGCTACCCACTTCTAAATCTGAGATTCTTTCTCCATCCCCATTTGAGGTAAGTAAAACATATATTCATTTAATAGCAAATGCTCTGCCACATCATTTTGGCAACTTGAATAGTTCTGTAATCAAGGGGATAGAATTCAAGGCACCCAATGGCTCAGCAGAAGTGGTTGTACTTCCATCCTAGTGACCAAAGTTTGAAAGCAGACTCAAGGAGTCAGGATTGGTATATTGAGGAGTGCTGAGTGCTGCAAAGCTCAGTGCAAGTCAATGCAGAAAGGAAGATGTCTGGGTTCTGGTGTGGCAATGGCCCATTGCAGTGAGCTGCAGAGCTTTTGAGGGGTGTCAGCATGTAGCAAGCTGTTACATCCATGGCCATTGGAGGCAATGGCTGATGTGAAGGGATGGAGAGGACTTGGAAGAGATGCGATAAAATTGAAGAAGATACTGTGTGGCCTGAAGCCATTTATATGATGGTTGCTGGTTCCATTGGGCCCTGCTCCATCTGGATCCCCACAGTCTTGATAGTAGGAGAGGGGTGTCAGGGCTGAGGAACATGGACCTAAAAGACAGGAGCAGACAGTGATTTGGTGAGGGGTCAGACAGCTATGTTAAACAAGCATTTGTCAATGCTGAATGTTTGCTTGCTGGCACTGGCATTGGTAGTATAGAAGTTACAGAGCTGCATAGTAGGAATGCCAGTGAAGTATTGAACTGAAGCCAACCCACCACCACCCTGCAGAGAGTGGCAGGCATTGGGATGTGCCTTTCGGTCATCAGGCATAACGACCACACCATTTCACCACACCCTACCCTGCAGACACTGACAAGTGTCACGGTGGCCTTGGGGTCTTTGGCTCTTATGTGCACCCCATTCCATCAGGAAATACAGTGAGATGGGTGTGGTATAGGAGAATGGGGTGAAGTTTGGCCCAAAGAGTCTGAGGCACACCTTGATGCCTCTCGCTGGATGCAGGGAGTGGGTGGCGGTGGAATGGTATGAGCATGACAGGCAAGAATCCCAAGCCACACCCTGATGCCTGTCATACTCTACAGGGTGGGGCGTTATGGTCAGAAACCCTAACGCCTCAGGCATCGTTGGTATTTTCACTCCAAATTTTCAAATATGTTTTTTTGTGACCCCACCTCATGAACAGTGGCAATATCAGTTTGTTAGCTGAAAACTGCTTTTGCACAGCAACTATGGCATTTGGCACCACAGGTGCAAAAACACATTCTGAACAGGATGTGAAAATGACAGCGGTACAGTTCATGGGGAGGTGTAAAAATGGCAATGTTGAAAATCTGCTGTGAAAATCTTTAAAAACTGGTGAAGTCATGGCGTGCGTAGAAACTGTGCAACACACACCCGTAATGTAACTAGTTTGGGGATTTTTTACAGTAGATTGTTAACACAGGCATTTTGGGACCTCCGATCATGAACAGTGTCACTGTGATTTTCTTTATCTGTCCCGGACAATGATTTCCCAGAGCAACACGCATCTCTGCACTGAAAGTGTGAAAACACATTTCGGCCATGTTGTGGAAAATGACAGCTGTACTGTTCATAGGAAGTGTGCAAAATGCCACTGGTGAAAATCTGGACTGAAAATATTACAAATTCATGGACCTCACGAGTGCGTGGAAACTGCGCAATGCTCACTCATAACACAGTCATTTCGGAGTTTTGTCACCAAATTTTCAACATAGCCATTTTAAGACCTCTGCTCATGACCAGTGTCACTGTGATTTTCTTAATATGTCCCGTACATTGATTTCTCACACCGACTGCGCCATTGTGCAATCTATAAGGCGGAAACACATTTTGGGTGAGATGTGAAAATGACAGCCGCACTTCATAAGAAGGTGTGTAAAATGGCAATGTTGGAAATCTGGATGAAAATATTGAAAATTCACGAACTTACAAGCGGCGTAGGAACTACACTAGCTACGCGTAAAACAGTCATTTAGGAATTTTCCCACCAAATTTTCAAAATTGGCTTTAAGCCCACTCATGAACACTGGCAGTGCTTCCTTAATCCTTCCGGGAAAGGTGATTTCATCAGTGGCTGCGAAGTCACCCTTCAGGCCCAAGTAACTCCATGACAGTGCAAGAGTTCATGAGGAGGGTCCCAAAACCCCATGTTGAAAATTTGGTGCAAAATTCCAAAAATGCCTGAGATATGCAACAAAGTTGAAAAACCCCTATCTATCCCATTATACAGCTTACCAGCATTTCCTCTGTTCGCGATCGAGCTTTGAAGAGTGCAGGCGTGTTCCCGGTCCACGAAGATCATCGCGCCCGGACTCAGAGATAAGTATGGGGTGTGGGGGTGTGGGAGGCAGTGCAGTGGGTGGAGTGCGGGTTGTAGAGCAGGGAGACTGCATGGGACCGTTTTTCTTTACAGGTTTTTTGAAAAAGACAAGCGGGGACGTTGCCATGCTGGGTGGGCTCCCAGCATGGCAGAAGGACAGCTGGAGGCGTGGGGCTGACGGGGGATTAGGCACCTGTCGGCCATTACATCATTTACCACACTGGGGTGGGCTCCCAGTGTGGCACCTGGATGCTTTGGGGTGGAGCCGATGGGGATTGGGCACCCTGTCGGCTGTACAGTGTGGAGTTGAAGGCGCATGAGCATGCAGTGTGCATGCATGAGCTTACGTGTGTGGGGGAGCTCTGCTCACCAAGCAGAGCTCTCCCTTTCAACTGTATGCCACTGCATTTTTCAGCTGTCATAGACAGCTGAGCAGTGATTGGCACTCTGTGACTGCACCTGCAAATACACTGACTGAATTGGAAGAGGCTGACACACCTCTGGAAAACTCATATGATGGCAGTATGTTTCTTGCACATGCGTGCAAGCAAACATAAAAAGGTGGGATCATATATTCTTTAAATGCAGGCAGCATGCAATCCCTTTCAAAAGGATCCTATGATTTTATGCTTTAATGCCACTCATGTTGGGAAACTATAAAACAGTTCATTACATTGAAAAGCATCAATAGTTTATTAGTGAGTCATTTGAGAATCAGGGATTTATCTATTATCTCAAAATAAGCAATTACATTTAATCACTCTTGGTGGGGTGTTACAAAAGATCATGGGCAGATGATTGGCTATCAAGGCACTGATGTACCCAGTGGGCATTGAAAGATCAACATGTGACTTAATACCCTCTCCCCACAACTGATTCTTGATCAGAATCTATGGCAGAAGATAAGGAATAATATATTGGTAACCATACACAACAAGCCTTTGTTTATATCAAGGCCCTCAAGAGCAAAGCTTTAGAGGTCCATGCTGTTATTAACCCTAAGACAGAAACCCAGGGTGAGTAATTTAAGACTGCCCATAGTTTATTTGTCATAGTATATGTTTTTCTTTCATCTAGATTGCAGGCGTCTTTAACATGGGCCTGGATTAAAACCATGTGGTCTCATGCACTGCTTGCTGCACCATCAAACTGAAAATACTTTTTTTATAACAATCAAGTGACTGATTCACTGTCACCAGTCCTACTGTGTCATTTCCTCCTGGGTTGGTGGTCTGCTTGCCCAAGGGAGCAGACTTTCCTGCTGGCTCAGATTGTGTCTATTTTTGAAGCTGTAGCATCTCTGTGAAACTCGAATGTGCACATGAGCAGAGTGATGGTGAGAGAATGAAAGCAAGAGTTGGCACCAGGGATAAACACAACTGAAGTCACTGATTGTAGAGCATACACAACAACATTTTCAGAATGTGCAACTTATTAACTGTGCATGAGGTTTTTGAACAGGCCCAATTCCATACACAATAAGTAAGTCCTAACCTTATACTACAGAAGTATTGGTCCTGGCAGTTTTCACATGACAGATTCAGCCAGAGTTGGGGTCATGTTAAGACAGGAGGAGTTTACAAAAGATTGTATTGTATGGAGGGCAGGGCCAAAACTATGCCAAATATTTTTGCAATAACATCTAAGAGGATCGGAGAGAAAATGTATGCAGAGGATGAACTGGACAGTGGTCATAGGAGTAAACCTCCCCAGTTAGTTGAAGGGTAGAAACTTTCTAAAGGCTTTGTAATCCAATTGTGACCAAACAATGAGCAACAATTTATTAATATTTTTAGTTTCGGGTACTAAAGTATTTCCAAACAAAATATTTACAACCAGAAGGCATCCTACTACCCATGGAAATCTTTTACAGTCTTTTTGATGATAATCATTTAAAGAGCTAGGGACTCAAAACAGACAGACAGACAGGAAAATAATACACATTTAAGTAGAAGTAATAGTTAGTTGTAACTTTATTATTTTGAAACACTTTTCTTTTTCTTTTTCTTATTACACTTTTTCAATGTTGAAATATTGCACTGGCTGTGTGGAATACATCTCAGGCTGACATATCTGTCTCTACCCCCACCGACCCCCACTACATCATTATGATCTCACTAACAGTGACATCACAGGTGACTGACCTGGTAGCTACTGAGTGACTGTTCCAAAGCAGCAGTGATGTTACAGTCAGTGAGGTCACAATGCCGATGATGTATTGGGGGTAGAGATATATATGTCAGCTGCCAGGCAGTGTGCTGTCCCACACATCACACCTACTAAATTAACCAAGGGAAAAAGACAAAGCACCTCATATATAAAAGGTAATGGTTCACTGCTTTTAAAAATATTATTAGTTTTAGGCAGTACACTAGCTCCTTTAGCAAATCAAAGCATTAATTACCTTTCTTTTAGGTGTTTGCTTAGGTAGATATTCTCTTCCAGTTCAGAGCACATATCCTGGCCACAAATGACCAAACTAGATCTCCCAGAGCCAGCTGACCTCTAACAAAATTCTACATCTAAGATAAAACAAACATTTGTCAATGCCGAATGTTTGCTTGCTGGCATTGGCATTGGTAGCATAGAAGTTCTGGAGCTGCATAATAGAAATGGCAGTGAAGTATTGAACTGAAGCCAACCCCACCACCACCCTGCAGAGGAAGTGACAGGCATTGGGGTGTGCCTTTGGGTCGTCAGGGATAACGGCCATGTGCCATTTCACCACACCCTACCCTGCAGACACCACTGGACAAGGTCACGGTGTGCCTAGTCTTGGCTCCTATGTGCACCCCATTGCATCAGGAAATACAGTGAGATGGGTGCGGTATAGGAGAATAGGGTGAACTTTGAGGCCAAAGAGTCCAAGGCATACCGATGCCTCTCACTGGCTGCAGGGTGTGGAATGGTATGAGCATTACAGGCAAGAATCCCAAGTCACACCCTGATGCCTGTCATTCTCTACAGGGTGGGGCGTTATGGTTGGAAACCCTAACACCTCAGGCATTCGTTGGAATTTTCACTCCAAATTTTCAACATTTTTTTTGTGACCCCCACCTCATGAACAGTGGCAATATGAGTTTGTTAGCCGAAGCTGCTTATGCACAGCGACTACGGCATTTAGCACCACAGGTGCAAAACACATTCCTAACAGGATGTGAAAATGACAGCTGTACTGTTCATGGGGAGGTGTAAAAATGGCAATGTTGCAAATCTGCAGTAAAATATTAAAACAACTGGTGCAGTTACGGCGTGCATAGAGCATGCAACACACACCCATAATGTAATTAGTTTGGGAATTTTTACAGCAGATTGTCAACACAGGCATTTTGGGACCTCCGATCATGAACAGTGTCACTGTGATTTTCTTTTCTGTCCCAAACAATGATTTCCCACAGCGACTCGCATCTCTGCGCTGAAAGTGTGAAAACACATTTCGGCCATGTTATGAAAAATGACAGCTGTACTGTTCATAAGGAAGTGTGGAAAAATGCCACTGGTGAAAATCTGGACGGAAAAATATTACAAAGTCATGAACTTACGAGGGCGTGGAAACTGCGCAATGCTCACTCGTAACACAGTCATTTATGGACTTTTGTTACCAGATTTTCAACATAGCCATTTTAAGACCTCTGCTCATGAACAGTGTAACTGTGATTTTCTTAATCTGTCCCAAGCATTGCTTCGCACCGACTGCACCATTATTAAGCTACATGTCTTGAGGAAACTCATTCTTTGACATGTGGAAAATGGCAGCTGTACTGTTCATAAGGAAGTGTAATAAAATGGCAATGTGGAAAATCTGGAGTGAAAATATGGAAAATTGCAAACTTACGACGTGCATAGGAATTGCACAATGCACACTCATAAACCAGTCATTTTTAGGAATTTTTCCACCAAATTTTCAACATAGCCATTTAGACCTCTGCTCATGAACAGTGCCACTGTGATTTTCTTAATATGTCCACACATTGATTTCATACACCGACTGCGCCATTACGGCTACATGAGTGGAAACACATTTTGGGCAAGATGTGAAACATGACAGCTGTACTGCTCATAAGAAAGTGTAATAAAATGTCAATGTTGAAAATCTGGGTGAAAATATTGAAAATTTACAAACTTACGTAGTGGCGTAGGAACTGTGCAACGCACGCTCGGAAAACAGTCATTTTTAGGAATTTTTCACCAAATTTTCAACATAGCCATTTTAGACCTCTTCTCATTAACAGTGTCACTGTGATTTTCTTAATGTGTCCCATACATTGATTTGATAATCGACTGCGCCCATTGTGCGCTATATGGGCGGAAAACACGCTTTGGGCAAGATGTGAAAATGACAGCTGTACTGCTCATAAGGAGGTGTGGTAAAATGGCAATGTTGAAAATATGGAGGAAATATTGAAAATTCATGAACTTACTAGCGTGTTTAGAACTGTGCAACGCAAGCTCGTAAGACAGTCATTTTTAGGAATTTTCCACCAAATTTTCAACATAGGCTTTTAGAGCCCACCTTATGAACAGTGACAGTGTTGTTTCATTACTCAGTCCCAAAAGGTGATTTCACGCGGTGACTGCGCAAATCACCCTTCAGCCCGGATAACCAAGGACAGTGAGAGCATTCATGAGATGGGGTCCCAAACCCCATGTTGAAAATTGTGCAAAAATTCCAAAAATGCCTGAGATATGCAGCAAAGTTGAAAACCCTATCTATCCCATTATACAGCTTACGGCATTTCCTCAGTTCATGGTGGGCTTTGAAGAGTGCAGGCGTGTTCCCGGTCCACGAAGATCGTCAGCCGAGTCGGAGTAAGTATGGGGTGGGGGGTGTGGGGAGGGGTGCACAGTGGGTGGGCATGGGTGGGGACAGAGACTGCGAGGACCATTTTTCAGTTTCAGTTTTTTTAAATGATGCGCAGGATGTTTACCACGCTGGGGTGGGCTCCCAGCGGCACAAGAGGGCTGGTGGGGCAGCGGCAGGGGTGTGTGGAGCCGATGGAGTTGGGCACCCCGCTCAGTAGCATATGTTGCCACATTGGGGTGGGCTCCCAGCGTGGCACTTGCATTCTGGGGGGGTGTGGAACTAGGTGGGGAGCTGGATGGGGATTGGGCACCTGCCGGCTATACGATGTGGGGTGGCCACACTGGGGTGGGCACCCAGCATGGCATGTGGAACACTGTTTTGGGGGTGCGAGCCAGCTGAGGATTAGGCACCCTGTCGGCTACACAGGTGTGTGTGTGGGGAGACGAGCACGCGGTATGCGTGCGTGTGTTTCTGTCTGTAGGGGCGCATGAGCAGGCGAATCTTATCGCTGCTCACTGAAGCGTAGCTCCCCTTTCAACTGTACGCCAGTGCATTTTGGAGCTGTCATAGACAGCTCGAGCAGGCATGGAGAACTGTGGCTTAGCCTGCAAACACACTGACTGAATTGGAAGAGGCTGCCACACCTCTGAAAAACTCGGATGATGTCACTATGTTTCTTGCACATGCAAGCAAACATAATGAAGGCCAAAACTTAGCTCATGTTATTTTTTCAGTGATGCAGGAACCTGCTGCAGGTTTCTAATTTATACAAACAGGAAATTACTGTTGGCATTGGCAGGACTCAGGTCTCTAGCATTAAACACATAAATTTCAAGACATTTCATTTTTTTATTTTCTAATGGCATTTGTATGAAAACAGGCTCTTGAAACCTTAGCCTTCCCCTGTTCCTGCTGCTTTTCCACATTAAAGTCATATTGATTGACTGATTGATTGTTTGATTGTAAGAGCTTCACTAGGGAAAACATATTGCACTAAATAGCTCATTGTCAGATGTGCACAGGGGATGGGAGAGAGAAGAGTGCAGTCATAAAGCTAAAGGGCTAGCTGTGTACTCAAGCAGACTTGATAGACCAAGTGGCCCATTTCTACTAGTAGTTTTATATGTTTGTATGTTATTACATCAATAAAGTTACAATTAGAATAGAAATAATAAAACACTACATGGTAGGCAGTTAAGAGGAAGCACAGTGTTCAAGTAGTGGAAAACATAACCTATCAACAGTAATTGTTCAGCAAAGTGCAACTGGTAGCAAAATGAGAGAGGAAGAAAGATTGCAAGTACAGTGGGGACAAGTCCAAGAGGAAAGTGGCAATGCAAGGCAAATTTATTTGTTAAGGGCCCATCCAAGGCTCTAGGCACCACACTGACAGCAAAATTAAATCAATTCAGTGGTATATCAAATGTAAAACACATGTTCAAAGCCAGCCCAGTGTTGTGGAGGGCTGAGGTAGTGATGCCTTACCTCCTGCCACACTGGCAACCTGTGTTAGTTGTGTGAGTAGGTTGTCAAGGACGGCCATTGTGTGAGAGGATCGAGCATCCAGAACACAGCCTGCTCTCCCAGGGAGGGAGGGGAACACAGGCTGGCATGTGTCTGACACCTAGTGGATGCTAGGTGTTGGCAAAGCCTGGACCAAGTACAGTGGGGCACCGAGGTGGAGCATGTGGACATGCATGTGGCACACCCACTGTCGGCATTGCACATTTCACCCCATAGGAAAATGCAGAAATGGGCAGGGTCAAGTGGCTTGATGGCCATCCGCATACTGTGTTGTCTCTCCTGGGGCATTGCCTGTACTGGATCAGGTCCTGGTGGGTGAGTGGGGGCTCCCCATCACCCCATCATGGGGATAAGCCATAGAAGTAGGCAAAGTGGTGCCCTGGTGTGCTAGATGGATGCAGGCAGTTTGTGGCCAGATGGAAAGGTTGCCAGGATAAGAGAAATGCCAACTTGGGACCCAGGAGAAAAAGTAGGTTAAAAAGAAAAAAACACATTCAGCATAATCAGCATAGCTAATAATAATAATTACAGTTATATTTTTAGGTGGTCCCAAAGGCCTGATTAGAAAGAAGTGTATTAAATATACTCTTAAAACTTCCCAAAGAGGGGCTCCTCTAATTGAAGCTGGAAGAATATTCTACACCACGGAGTTGCCACTGAAAAGCTCTTTCTACCAAGATTTTGGTCAGGAGTGTGGAAACCATATCTGTGGAACGAAGAGGGCAGATGGGAGTGCAGTCTGTCAGAATATATTTCAAATAGCTGGGGCTCAAATCATGCTGGCTTTGTGAGCTAACAAATGTTTAACTGATGCATCTCCTCATTGGCAGCCAGTGCAGTTCCTGGAGAACCAGGGTGATATGACCAGACCGAGAGGTCCCAGCTAAGAGCCAGGCTGCCAAGTTCTACACAAGCTGAAAATGAAACACTAGCCCAACAGACAGCCCTAGGTAAGGAGCATTACAGTAATCCAATCAGAGGAGACAAAGGCATGCATTAATGTTTCCAGGTCACAGTAAGGAAGATAGGTAGAATTCAGGTGATAATCCTTAGATGGTAAAAACCACTGCTGATGATAGATGACACCTGATAGTCTACCATTGGTCTATTATCCACAATGATGCCCAAGTTCTTTATCAACAGCTTGTAGTGTGGTGTGATTTAACAATGACAACTA
This sequence comes from Neoceratodus forsteri, assembly GCA_016271365.2. Lineage (NCBI taxonomy): Eukaryota > Metazoa > Chordata > Ceratodontiformes > Ceratodontidae > Neoceratodus > Neoceratodus forsteri. Next base: position 428,076,897 of record CM057451.1, read on the forward strand.
GATATCATCACTATGCATAACAGCAGCCACTCAACCCGGTTTCACTAGTAGCATCTCCATCTTTGATGGATTGAGCCTGAGCCAGCCATAGTGGACCAATAAATCAGGGTAGGGTAAGAGAGTAATATGGAGAAGAGGAGTGGGATTAGCCTAAGATCACTGGTAACTGAAGAAATGAGTAGTGAAATCACAGAGGAGGGACTTCATAGACAAGGAAAATGGAGCATTCCAAATAATAACAGGGAGGGTGCACCAAAATGTTGATCAGTGGAAGGAGAAAGCAGCTTGACCAGCAAAGGTTTTATGAGTGGTGTGTAAGAGTGAGTGTCAAAGCTACAAAGGAGTAGGAGGTGGAGGGTGGAGAGGATAGGAGGATCTGCTCATAATATCAAAATCATTTCTGTGGAAAGAGTCTGATGTCATAAGTAGAACATTATGACTTCATTGCTGGGTCATGCAATGAGAACTGATGAAATGTAAAGAAAAATACAATTTTAATGGAACTGTGTTCAGTAACAGTAAATGGAAGGTTCTAAAATCAAATTATTTTAAGTAAGTTGTAAACATCAGCTGTGATTTTGTCTGGAAACCAGAACATCTTTGGTAGTTTCTTATGTTTTGGATACCTGCCCTCAACAAGACCCATCATAGCAGGGTAAAACACATAACAAATAGGTTAACATTATAGGAAATGTGAAGGGGCAGATCTTTGCCATTTCTTTTTCTCTTTTTCTTATTTTATTTTTAGGAATGCTTGTCAACAAAAGCAGGGAAAATAAACTTACAGAGAAAAAGAAATCCTATAATTAGAACATATGTCATAACATAATGCAGAATAAAATTTCTTCCATGAGGTGAATAATTTAGACACAGTTTAATGTGGGAGGGAAGGGGTCTGGTCAAGTATAAAAATTGTGATTTATATAATTCCAAAATAAAAACAGCTATGCAACATAGAGCTTAAACTGTGTTCTTTGCTATTTTCAAAACAAGCATTAGTTTGTGACAAAAAGTCATGATTTGTGGTCCAAAATGAAGCAAATACCTTTTATGTCAGTTTCACTGGAACCGCATCTTTTTTGTTACAAAATGAGGACACAGTTACACCATATTACAGATTCTCTAATGGCCTGGATGCATGATCTTTGTAAAGATCATGCCCATTAAATATTTCAAATATATGCAAAAATATGTCTAAAAATGTGTTGTTCTGCTGTATATGTCCATTTAGAGGTCAGGAGCTTTTTAAATAGAATGCTGATGACATATGTTTAGTAAGTAATAAACCACAACAGGCTGTGCATTAAAGGATTTGATGTACACCCCAGGGGCATGCTAAGGCATGAGGCTGCAGGATGAGTTTCCTCATGCCTCTGGGAGTGCATTAACATCCTTTAATTCACACCCTAGAGTGGCCTATCACAATTATTAAATGGCTCGTTTGCTTAAAATGTAACAATAAAAATGACTTGATCTAAAAAAGTTTCTGTTGTAAGAATAAGGTAGATAAAATAAAACATTGCAAAATCAATAAACTAGGCCAAATAAAGGAAACTCCCAGCAGGTGGTGCTGTTTGGTAGTTGGTTAATGTTTCTGAAGCAGTTTATATGAATATACGAACATACGAAATTTGCCAGCAGATAAAGGCCTAGAGGTCTATCAAGTCTGCTCAAATGTGCAGCTAGCACCTTATTCTGCAGCTGCCCTCCTTCCACCCTTCCCCTTCATTGCCCGTCCCCTTGTCCTATACCATTCCCTTCTGAAGCAGTCCACTGTTCTACTGGATACCACTTCTGCAGGTAACACATTCCACCCAGCCACCCTCTCTGTAAAAAGTGTCTCCTCATCTCCTCCTGAACCTTCCTCCCTCCTCCAGTCTCATATCATGGCCCTGGTGTCCCTCCCTCCCTTACTTTGAACAACCCCTCTGTACCTGTCTTGTTTAATCCTTTCATGTACTTAAAGGTTTCAATCATAGCCCCCATTCCCTCCTCTCCTCCAGTGAGTACATATTCAACTCCCTCAGCCTCCTCTTGTATGATAAGTCCCCAGCCCATTGATCATCTTTGTCACCCTCGTTGCACCCCTCCAGTAACTTAATGTCCCTCTTCAGATACAGGTGACAGTACTGCACGTAGTACTCTAGGGGCGGTCTAACTAATGACCTGTACAGTGACAGAATACCTCCTCCCTCCTCGAGGATATACTCCTTGCAATACAACCCAGCATTTTGTCGGCCTTTGCAGCTGCCTTCCTACATTGTGCCAAGTTGTTCATTGACCCTGTAATGACACCCCCAGATCCTTCTCCTCCTCCTCTGTCTGGGCTAGCTGCACTCCCCCAGCTGGTAACTCCTCCCAGGGTTCTTCATCCCAAAATGCAGCACCTTGCACTTTTGGCATTAAACACCAGTTGCCAGGTGTCTGACCAGGTTTCAAGCTTTGCCAGATCATCCTGCAACCCCTGCCATCCCCTTGGTCATCCACCACCGCTTCAACCTTGGTAACATCAGCAAACAGACTGATCTTGCTCTTGATGTCCAGTGATATGTCTGCAATGAATATCCCAAACAACACTGGCCCCAACACGAGCCCTGTGGAACACCGCTCATCACTACCCTTAGGTGTAGACTCCCCACCCACCACCACCCTCTGTTGCCTTCCCTGAAGCCAGTTCCCTACCCATCTCACCAGCTTTACCTGCCCTGTGGCTACTAACTTACTTCCCAGCCTTCCATGGTACGAGGTAGAATGCCTTACTGAGTCCAGATACAGGACATCCACTGCATGGCCCCTGTCCAGTTGCCTAGTTACCCAGTCATGGAACTCCACCAGGTTGGTTTGGCAGGATCTGTCCCATATGAAGCCATGCTGTGTGCTGTCCTGTAGTCCTTTGGCCTCTGGGAGGGCCACCAGCCTCTCCTTCAGGATAGTCTCCATCAGCTTACCCACGATGGGCGTGAGGCTCACTGGTCTGTAGTTTCCTGGTTCATCCATGGGGCCACTCTTGTGGAGGCACCACCCAAGCCATCCTCCAGTCCTGAGGTACACACCCAAATGTAGTGAGGCATTAAATAGGTCTGCAAAGGTCTTGCAAGGACCTCTGCCAGCTCCTTCAGTATCCTGGGGTGGATGCCATCTGATCCTGGTGCCTTATCCACCCTCAGTGTCTTCAAACCCTCCTGAACTCTGCCCTCCATGGTTGACCATCTGCCCCCTCCGTTTCTGCCATTTCTCCCCCTTGGGTATCACCCCTTTTCTCTCTAGTAAATGCTTGAAGTACTCATTTAGTTCTTCTGCCTTATAACCTCTGCTTCCACCAACCCCCTCCTTCCTAATCCTTACTATGTGGTCCTTACAGCTTCTTTCTCCCTGATGTACCTAAAAGTCTTTCTCCCCTTTTAATGCCTTGTGCCAGCCTGAGTTCTGTAGATGCCTTGGCTCACCTTACTGCCCTTGTCACCTCCTTGATTCCATCAAGTACTCCTCCTGTCCTCCCCTCTCCCTGTTTTCTTGTACTTCCCAAAGGCAGCTCTTTCCCCTTACCTTTTCCATAACCTCCTTGCTCAACCAGCTTGGTTTCTTAGCCTTAACCTTCTTGCTCTGGGCCTTGCAGCAGGTTTGTTTGCCTCCACTATCCCCAGCTTTATGAGCTCCCACCTCTGGTTAGTGTCCGTACTAGATTGAATTCTGGCCAGGTACCCTTTACCACTTTCCCCATCCTCCCAAAGTTGGCCCTTCTGAAGTCCAACACTCTTGTGCCAGATTCTACTCCTTCCTTGCCCATATACAATGTGAGCCATACTGGTGGTGGTCACTCCTGACAGCCAGTTCCTCCACTGTAAGTTCTCTCACGAAGTCCCCATTTGCCAGCATAAGGTCAAGGGTATTCCCTAACCTGGTTGGTTCACTGACCATTGCAGCAGGAAGCTGTCCTGGAAGGCATCCTGCAGTACCTGCTCCCTTCTGTTCCTGGTTGTTGGGGTACTCCAGTCCACTCCTGGCATGTTGAAATCCCCACAATCACCACACTACCATTTTTGCAGATCCTCCTGATCTGTCCCGCTAGTTCTCTGTCTAACTCCTCCGTCTGAGATGGTGGCCTGTACACCACTCCCATTCTAAGAATCCTATTCTTGGAATCCTGGATTTGCATCCAAAGTGACTCCAGTACTACCCTCTTCCCTTCCTCCTTACACACTTCAGTCCTTCCTTCACATATAGTGCCACCTTCTCCTTTCCCAGTCACCTGTCCCTATGAAATAACCTGTACCCTGGTACAGACAGGTCCCAGTCATTATATTGGGTGGCCCATGTTTCTGTGATGGCTGCAATGTCCACTCTTCCTCTGCCATGAGCACCTGTAACTCTGCAGTTTTCCTCCCAAGGCTCCTAGCATTAAGGAATACACCTTCCACCCTTTCCCGCCTCCCATCCTGCCCTCCTTTACTAGCATCACCAATAGTACTTTCCATTTGTCCTTTGTCACTGTTATGGGGTAAGCTCATATGGTTTCCCAACCTGTGGTCTCTGCATGTCTCTTGCCTAATTGCCACCCCGCTCCTAGTTTAAATTCCTACTTCCTCTATGTACTCCTTCATCCTCTGTTTCAACACTTTCTTCCCTCCTCACTCAAGTGTAGTCTGTCCTTGGCATAGAGACTACTGTCCTCCCAGGTCCCTCCCCAACCCCAACAGCCCATACCCTTTAGCACAACACCAGGTTCTTAGCCATCCGTTAAATTCCTCTATTCTCAGCTTTCTTGTTGTGCTTGAATTGGGCACTGGAAGTATCTCTGAAAAAGTTACTGATCTTCCTGCCCCTCACATAATCCTGCTAGTTCCTCAAACCTCCTCTGGACTATATCTACTGTCTTGTCAGCCAGGTCATTTGTCCCAAGATGTATAATTAAATGACGCTTGTCCCTACCCCTTCTAGCATATTTCAGAACAGATTGTCCCACCTTTCCGCTGTCATTCCTGGCATGGCCTCCACCCAAATGTGACTATGCCTCTCCCCTTGCTACCCCACCTGACTCCTCTTAGTATTGAGTCCCCAGCACTAAAATTCCACCACTCTTACTCCTGCTTGCTTCCATTCATCTCCTCTCTCCTTTCCAGCTCCTCTTCTTCCTTCTGCACATTATTTCCCTTTTTGCCCTGTTGCATTTCTCCCAGCAGAACCTCCCCGCTCCGGTTTGGTCCAGGCATTTATCAATTACTCCTCTAATTTCATCATTTCTGTCCTCCACCTTCTTCCTCTCTAGCAGTGCAAAATTATTTTCTGAAGACCCTTCACAAATGCCGCTCATTCTCTCTTCATAGTAACCTGTTCTCTCCTTTCTACTCCATGACTTTTGCCACTTCTTTGCCTCCCTCTCAAGTCCCTATCTCCTCCTTCCATTTGTCTTTTTGTCTCCTGACCTGGTTTCCCCAGCAATCGTTCTTCCTGGCCTGGTCCCCCTTGTCTCTGCTTCCCTTCTGACCCTCTCCTCACCATTGTTGGCTTAAATCACCCTCCTCATCTCCATTCTTCCTCTCTCCAGTTTTGGCTAAACCCACCCCAGTCTGCCTTGCCTGTCTTAGTTCCTCATGCAGGCCCTCAATCTCCTTTCTAAGTTTCTCTATGTGGTTGCACTAAACATCTTCCCACACTCCAGGCAATTTTAGAAAGACTGGTGCACCACAGTTGTTGCAGCCTACCACCCTACCCATTGCTGTCGTTGCCACCAAGACCCTCCACCCTTCCAGATGCAGGATACCAAACACTCCCCAAGTCTCCCCTCCCCATCAGTTCAAAACATTCTTTTCTTAATTTCCCTTACCCCTTTGTTGTAGACATTTAGATAGATTGAGCAACTGCTTTTTATATTCCTAACCTTCCTATCCACACTCAAAAAGAGACTAAGTAGCTACTGCTGACCTTCTTCAAACTCCTATTCCTCCTTTCCACAATTCAATAACAATGCAAAGAAGTAACAATGGCTCCTAGATTTGCAGTTACTTCCTTTCCACTGAGATAGAGTCACCCTCACTCGCTTCTGTTCCATTCCTGGGTGCCTGCTTCAGCTATTACAGGTGCATATCCTTGCCCATTTGAGGAAGTGATGTTAGAACCCCTGGTATAAAGGAAATCACGGATCGGGTGGGTGGGGTGAGGGGTTGGGGGTGGGACCAACCAAGTCTTCCAGAAACAATCAGATAGCTGAGGCCCTGGTCAGACAATTAGCATCCTTCCCCCACTATGTACTAACCTTTGCAGCTAGTGAAGCCAGCAAAATTAATCACAATTCTACTCAAAGCCCCCAAAACAGGTTTGCTACCAAAGAAACAACTCTCCAATTCAAACAGCTTCACCAACAACACATCAAAATAGGCTTGAAATTAGAAGATATAGGTCTCTGATTCAAAGAAACAGTCCCTGTTCAATCACACCAAATAGGTTTTAAATTAGATGCAGCCTGCTACACAGTGAAACATCAAACAAATGAGCCCACTTACAGTACAGCCACCAAAACAGTTTTCAAAATTCCAACAGCCCCAAAACAATATCTTGCTAGCCCCTTAGAAGTAGTAAGAAAGAAAGAAATAACCTTCTACCAAGTAAAATCCAACAATGTAAAAACAGCAAGAAGCTACTGTACTGTAAAAGATCTGATCCTCCTTCTAGTTCCTTTAATATGTTTCTTATGGTCGTTACATGTAATCTCTCTCATGTTGCTGTTGTTTTCTCTTATTTTTTTTTTTTTTAATTTAATCTCACTCTCTTTTCTCCCTGTTCTTGACGTTGGTCAGTGCTTTCTGCTACAGACTGACACCTTCCCTGTCTCCTTTCTGAAAAGCACAAGTCTGACCATTAAGATACTGGCTTGTTTTCATAGAAGAATATTGTGTTCTTCCTCCACCCTCCCTCTCCTTGCATTCCACACCAATCTACTGATTTTAAATGTTTTTAGTCTGCCTGTTCTGCAACAGAGATGTGATCCCCCACCCACCCACCCATTACAGCACTTCACTGCTGGAGTGCCACTCTGACTTCCATTGGAAAACCTTATTCTCCCTCACTGCACCTCCTTGCACCCCACGTTATTTTGCTGTTTTTTTCTATTAAGTTTTAAATGTTTCAGTCTGCCTGTTCTGTGAGAGACACATGAATTGGTGACTCCACAGCACTCTGCTCATGGCAGTGCCATTCTCTCTGATTGCTTACCTGGCAACTCAGCACATATCTTGATGAGTCCTGCTCAGATCTGTATCTGACCTGCTCATAGCTGAAGAAATGCTGGCAGAAATGATCAGAAAAGAATAGCTGTGTTCTGTGGTTGCCCAGTCAGTGAGTTAGAGTGAAATAAATTGGTTTACAGAAAGGTATTTTGCCTGGCCAGTGGTGACAATGCAGAGCTCCATTGAATGCTTAGTTCTGTGAGTTAGCAGGGGATCAAGGCTAAACTAGCGATCTTAGCCATAGGCCAAATATGTTATTTTGAGCTACTGAGGTGTAGTATTTTATTAAAATGATGTGAGAATCTTTGGGGACATGTACCAAGTGTGGCGTTGTACTTTTTCATTGTCAATACTACATGTAACATAAGTATAAAGTATAGAAGTAGTAAAGGTCAGATTTTCAAAATGGCAACTAGTGACTTTTAACATTTTGGAGGTTAATTGATATCCGCTAGTGAGCAGGTTTTTCTAACTGAAAAATGAGATTTGGCAGCTTACCGTGCATTTCAAGAGATTTACTGCATGGTCAGGTGATGTCTCTCAACCAATTTAAGAGCAAAAGGAGCCAACAGACAGATAGGAAATAATACAAATTTTAAGTAGTAGTCAGTTGTAACATTTGATTTATGAAGTATTTTCTTTTCCTTTGCTCATTAGAAAGTCTTTTATGTGATAATATTGTTTTGGATATGTGGATCAACTCTTTGCTTGGCAGCTGAAATATCTAGCTCTATTGCCCCATATGACATCATCAGCATTATGACCACACTGGGTGACATCACAGGTGAATGACCTGGCAGTCAATCCAAAGCTGTTGCTAAGTAGCAGTGATGTCACAGTCAATGAGGCACAATCCTGATGATGTAGTGTGGGGTACTTGAGAAAGATATGTCAGCTTCCAGGCTAAGAGCTGTTCACACATCACCCCTACTAACATCAGATAAACAATCTTCTAATTAAGCAAGGGAAAAGAAAAAGTACCTCAGATATAAAGGTAATGTCTGGCTGCTTTTAAAATCTAATATTAGTTTTAAGCAGTACACTAGCTCTTTAAATTTCTAAATGTTTCTTGCCATTTTATAAAGAGGAATAACTGAAGCTATAGTACTCACCTGATTATTAACACTGCAAACATATCTGCAAAGCGTCAGCTGACTCAGAAGGTAGCAGTTTGACTCAATGGCTGGAAGACTGGAAGGCTGCTGGGTTCAAACCCCACACCAGGTACGGGGGTAATTCCCATATCTGACACTGTAGTGCAATATGAGGGGATGCTGCACTAATGAGGTGCCATTCTTCAGATGAAAACTTAAAATGAGGTCCCTTCTGTCCATCTCTGATCACTGTCCCAGTAGAACTTAAGGATCTCTTGGCATCTATTGAAGAGACAAGTAATGGAATGGTTATTGCAAAAATAAGAATGAAAAGTAGAAACCAAATTCAAAGTAAAATCACATTATGTCCAGTGAGCAAATGGTAGGAAAACAAAGAAAATGCTAATATAAGCAAAAATCAAAACAGAATAAAGAAATGTAATGAAAAAACAGACAATTTAATAAAATTACCCACCACTGTTCTGTGCACTGAGCACCTCACCGTGAGCCCGGTGAATTACCTAGAAATATCTAGGACACATTCTGCCAGAATGATTTGTGTTTTGAAGCTTGTAGAAACAATATATTGGATATCCCTTTAGAGTTAGCCTAGCCTGAGATTCCGATTCATCAGCTATCCCTACCCTCTGCTGTCTGCTGAAGAAGTAGCTGGCATTGTGCCTGCCTCACAAAAATGTAATGATAGTAAACCATATATTTAAGGTAGTGATATCATATTTTCCCTATTGTAGCCTAACACGTCCCCAAACTAATTCCTCATACTTAAGAAAAGAAAAACTCATTTATTCAATTCCTTTGCAGCCAAAGTCCAAAGTCCAATATAAAGAGGGCAATTTAACAAAAGTTGATCTGAAATTCAAGTCCACAATCACATCGTTCCCATGAACAGTGTATATCTTTCTATTATTATTTTTCAAGTTCAATCAACCATGTCATAAAAGACAGTGTACATCTGACAATCTGGGGAGATTTGGGGCATCAGACACAAAACATCTTGTTTACTATTTATTTATTTTATTTATTTTTGAAGTCGGATTTACAACCTTTGAGTCAGGTACTCATTTACAAAGGCACCCACGTTGCAGGGATGGTAGACATGGTTACAGTCTGAGATACAACAGTGATAACATACAGGTGCAGTGCAGATAACAAAAAGAACACAATATAACAGTGGTTTACGGAATAAAGTTACATGCAGAAAATAGCAATTGTATAAAGTATAACAATAGTAGAAGTCACAACCCTGGTCATACTGTGGAAATACCTATGTGGAAGGGTGGGGGTGGACAGAGGTGAGAAAAGAAAAGAAAAGAAAAGGGGAGCAGTCCAATGGACATTGTCAAGGCTATGGCCCAGAAACAGGAGGGACCCCAACATTAGGTTGATTAAGGGCAACTTACAGTTTCAGGCGCCAAAGAGGTGATTATGGAGAGTGACTTTAAAGGGACCAGTTTTGGTAGACTTAGTGACAGAGGGTGGGAGGAGGTGAACCATGTGGGGGCACGTGAGTGGTAGGACCTTTGGGCTAGGGAGGTCCTCGTAGGGGCACCAGCAAGGTGAAACATAGAAACATAGAGGATGATGGCAGATAAGGACAGAAGGCCCATCCAGTCTGCCCAGTGGCCTTAACTAAGCTACAGAGTGGCAACAGATGGGGATGCAAGCCACAGAGACACGGTGACCCATGAGGTGGGAGAGTCCTAGCAGGGATTTTTTGCAAGTAAACAAGCTTGGTAGCAAGGTGAGCAGGATGGTGGTGGAATAGAATAGTGGCAAGTATGAGTGCAGAGGATGTGCGGTTAGGAGCTTGCAGGCCTTGTTTATCGAGGTCTGGATTCTGGTGAGGGCAGTATTGTCAGTTGCAGCATAGATAGGTAGGCTGTAGTCCGCTAGAGACAGGACGGAGGAGTTGATGGCCAGTCAGAGGGCGGTTTGGGGAGGCAATCTCTGAGGCAATAGAGAAGGCCAATCCTAGAGTTTATGGCTGAGAACAGGGTATTGATGTGGGTGTGGAATGTAAGAGCTGAGTCAAGGTGATGCCCAGGTACTTGTAGGACGACACCTGCTTGAGATTGTGAGCATTACTGGGAAGAATGCAGAGGGGCATTTTGGCCTTATTCTGTTGATGAGAAAAAGCATAGATTTGTTTTGTTTGAGGTTAATGACCAGCCGGTGGTCAAGGAACCACTTTTCAGATTGGTTGAATTTGTGCTGTGGGGATTTCTGTAGAGATGCAGGGTCAGGATGGGAAGCAAGGAGAACGCATCATCGGCAGAGTAGTATATTGCCCAAGCAGGAGCTGGGGAGGGTGTTGAAAATAGACTGAACAGAACGGAGCCCAGGATTGAACCCTAGGGGACCTCCGAATGGATGGGCAGGGTATTGGACAGGGTGCCATTTACCTTTACGCGCTGTGATCTGGTATAGTGGTAACTGGTGAACCAAGCCAGTGGGCCAGAGGAGAATCCAAGTTGGTGGAGGGAGTCAAGTAGGAGGGACTGACAGACAGTGCCAAAAGCCTTGGAGAGGTCAAGCAACACAGCACCATAACATGACCAGAGTCAAAAGCAGAATGGAGGTGCTGGGAGAACTCCAGGAGGGCTGTAGTGTTGCTGTGTCCTGGGTGGAATCCATGTTGTTCCAGACATAGCAGGTTGTATTTGGCCAGATACTCAGAGAGCTGAATGGCCACTACTTTTTCTAGTGTTTTGGAGAGAGGGGTAATGAGATTGGCCTGAAATTGTTAGTAGAGGTTCTATCTCCACTCTTATGGATAGGGGTGATTTCTGCAATTTTCCATTGCACTGAGAAATTGACCAAGACATAGTGACCGGTTTAAAGGTTGGTGAGAGGGGCTAGTACAGTATCTAGGACTAATCGGAGAATCCTGGAGTCCAGGGGATCACAGCTGGGTTGTTGCTAGCTAAGGCTTTTTGCAGATGAGGCCTGGCTTCAAGGGTGATATGGCATGCAGGTAGAAAGGGTGTAATCCGAGGTGGGGGTTGGAGGCAGGAATAGGGTCAACAAAGTAGTTGGGGAGGACAGAGCTTAGATCTGAGAAAGTCATATTGAGGCACTCAGCTATTGGGGAGGATCAGTAGTGATGGAACCATCTATGAAGAGTAGTGATGGCGGGGGCAGGTCCTTCCATTGAGCTCTTTCATATTGTCCCAGAAGACAGGATGAGCCCCAAGTAGATTCAAGGGTGGCATGATAATATTTGGCCTTAGCCTTCTTATAGCCCAGGTGCACTTGTTACGCTGCATTATAGGCTTGTCTGTCAGCCAGTTTGCCTGTCTCACAGCAATATGCCAGAGATTCTTTCTGTTTCAGTGTTTGGATGAGGGATGGAAGATCCATGGGGTGTTGTGTTTCTTGGTATGGATTCTGGTCAGGGGGTGAAAAGTTGCAAGCCTTTCTGAAGGCACTGGCGAAATAGGCTAGGCAGAGTCAATATCCATTGTGAGTAGGATTGGGGACCAGTCAAACTGAGTTGAGTGCATTTTGGCTTTCTGAGACCCCCAGGGTGAAAGCACCACTGCCAGGTGACCTGGGACACTGGTTTTGGTGTGGGGATGACCAATGACAGAGGACAGGAGAGTGGTCACTAAAGAGTCTGGTAGTACATTAATATCCCTGATTTTATGGGGTGGTTTGACAGAATTACATCTAGGAGGGTGCTGGAGCCACCTGACTGGTTAAATCTAGTGAGTGAGGTAACTAGTTGGGTCATATATAGGGCAGGGAAGGAGTCCTGATATGGGGCAGTGGTACTCAGCCGATTGACATTAAGGTCACCTAGAATGAGCTGCTCCACCTTGTGTGGGTGTCATCCGGCTGGTACTAGGTGCAGAAAAGAGCTCATAAACTATACCTGGTGGAAAGGCTGTACCCAAAATATTTGAATATAATTGTTCTGGAAGCACGCCTTACCAGATCTGGCCCAGTTTCCTATTTCTTTATTTTCATTACTGTTTTCTTGATTGATTTGGGTACTTTTGTAATGTGTATACAGCCAGGTTTTTCACATTTCCCCATTTCCCAATCCAAAAAAGGACATATTCAATACCCGAGCCATGTCCCCATCTGGGGAGGGGTCCTATGAGGCATCCCAGTTTGAAAAAAAAGATAATTATTGAAAATTGCCATGCAGTTCACCATCCCAAGGACCCTCCATTGTAGTCAGGTATGTACTGTAAATTATGCTTTATTGGTTTCATACTGCTCCCCAAAAGTGCTGGAAAGAACATGCTGTACAGTCTGGTTTCCACACTATTTATCAGAGGGTAAACATAACTCAGATAATTAAAATCAGTATGATAAAGGTCTTAATATTTTATACACTGCTTTTTCAACATATGCCACCTCTTCCACTGGTCAACTTTCATCTAACATTCCTCTTTCTTTTGTTTCAAACTATACAAAACTTCATCTGGGCTCCCAAACCAGACCCTGAGCAACTGACAGTATCTCAAATCTAGTGAGAAAGCTCAGTAATAAGTCCTTACTATTTTTAGTATCTATTCTTGATCCTGACAAGCAGCAGACAACACTTAGTATCCATAAAATTGGCTGGCCTGCTACCTCATTTTACTAGCAGACACAAATTGCATAGGAAAGTACCTTTCTGGTTTATGTCTGTTCCATCCAGCCCACATAGAAACATAGACTGTGTCGGCAGATCAGAACCAGTAGGCCCATCAACATATGGAATAACTCTTGTACTTTTTAATAAATCTTCTTCTCCAGTCTTGATTAGTCACAGGTGGTCTCTTGAGCCCTATTCCTCTAGCCAGCACTCACCTCCCAGACCAAAGAAACAGGATCCCCATGGATTGTCTCTTTTGGTGGCACTGGGAAGGGGCTGTCTTCCTCCCAGTGGTACTCATCCAGTTTGGGCCAGTGGCTAGGTGTCAGAGTGGGGTGGAGGGAGGCAGGCAGGCAGGGCTCCATATGCCCTGCACCAACCTATTTTCTGTGTTCTCCTATACACTAGTTTATTTTCTGCTTTCTGCTCTGATGCCTGGAGCTATGGAAAACAAGGTATGTGAATGCACATGGAGGTGCACATGTGCATCAGGACTGCCAGCCCCACTTCACCCACCAGGTGTTATGCCTGCCCCAAGCATCAGTGCTACCACGGACCTCCAGCCAGTAGCATCCAAGAGCCTTGAAGGATTTCCTCCCCAATCAAGGAGAGCTGCCTGATGGCCTTCTTGGTCCTCTAACAGCCCTCTACCTGGTCATCTGCCAGCAACTCAAGCTTGCCCCAAAATTTGGGTTATCGGCATGGGAGAGGTAAGGTGCATTACAGCGCCTCAGCCCTCAATGCCACTGGGCCAGCCAACTCTAGTATTTTTATAACAAAGTTTGACCCAATTGATAAATTGATGAGGAATCCCATACTGGTCTATTATGTGACACATATGTGAATAGAAGAGCATGACAAAGGGTTTCTGGCTCCTGTGTTTGAATTTATACACTGTGTTTTGTCAACATGTGTCAGCACTTTCATGGGTCAACTTTGCCCTGAGCTTCTCCTAGCTTTTGTTCTTAATTATACACTGTGGCCCAAGTCAGCATTTCAAGGTGCTCAGCTTATCAGAATAGCTGGAGTCTGTCAGCATATTTGTTAGACTGACAGTTTTTGGTGCCATTTTCTTAATGGGGACTCTATACAGTCAAAGTTTTGCTAGCTTTGCACGTTTAGCATTGCTAAAATTGTTCAGGAATCAGGAGAAAACATTGACAACCTGGTATACATAGGGACTAATGATCTCGCCAGCCGGTCAGTTGTGGAGACCAAGGAACACCTGACCAGACTGGGTGACAAACTATCATCAATTTCATCCGGCATCTCCTTCTCTGAGATCCTGCCAGTCTGGGAGAGGGACAGATGGACAGAAGGTCAGAGAAGGGAGATAGGAGATCTAAACATGTGGCTCAAGGGCTGGTGCCAGGAAAAGGACACAAATTTGTAGGGAACTGGCAACAGTTTTGGGAGGAAAGTTCTTTAAATTTGATGGACTACATCTGACTAAGGAGGAGTCAGTGCATTGGGGCAGAAGTCTGATGTCTTTGCAGAATATTTAAACTAGCAAATGGGAGAGGGTGCAGCACCCCATACGTTGAATGAAAGAACACCCCAGTTAGTGGTTAAACAGGAGTTCAGCATGTTTTGTTCATTTGCATCACCAGGTAAAGAAAAGGTCCGTCTCCCATACGATGCACAGGAAATGCGGACCTCACCCAATAACTAACACACTGAGAAATTTGGCCAATGGAAAATCATGTACACAAATGCTCGCAGTCTGGGAAACAAGATCCCAGACCTGCAGGCAATAAAGATAGAGGCTAAACTGGACATAGTAGCCATTAGCGAGACATGGTTTACCAGTAACCACACTTGGGAGACTTCAGTACCTGGTTATGTACTGTTCAGAAGAGACCGAGGTGCAAAAAGGGGAGTGGATTGGCCCTTATGTCAATGAAAATATAAAAGCTACAGAAATTCAGAATACACATAAGGAGCTAGAAGAACTGTGGGTCACCCTGAAAACAGGAAATGGGACAGCCATACGAACTGGGGTTGTGTACAGGCCTTCAGACCAGGGGAGGACATAGACACATTACTGTTAGAAGATATTCAAAACATGACAGCTAAAGGTGAGGTTCGATAATGGGAGACTTCAACATGCCAGATACAGATTGGTCAATACCAGCAGGGACATCTGCCAGAACTAGATACACGGTGGATTCTCTGCAGGGGAGGGCCTCAAACAACTGGTACAACAACCCACAAGAGACAGGGCTATCCTAGATCTAGTACTGACTAACAGGGAAAGGATCACATATCTCCAGGTAGAAGGTCACCTTGGTGCCAGTGACTATCACATGCTATGGTTCAGTTTTGCCACTAGAACAAAATCATCCCATTCCAAGGCAAAAATATGGGACTTCAGAAGAGCTGACTTTGATATGATGGCCAACAGAGTTAAGCTAGCCCAGGCAAAAGAAATACAGGTGAAGGGTACAGGCAAAAGTGGGCAAGCCTTAAGGATGCAATACTTGAAGCAACATCCCATTGTGTTAGTGAGAAAAGAAAGTGCAAAAGAAGAAGGAACAACTTTGGTTCTCAAACACAGTAGCAGTAAAGGTCAAAGCCAAAAGGCTAGCCTTCTGGAAATATAAGGAACACAGCAGGATGAAGATAGAGGCATACCAAACTTCCCTAAGGGAAGCAGGAAGGCAACTAGGCAGGCAAAGACCCAAACTGAGGAAACACTAGCACGAACAGTGAAAGAAGGTGACAAGACTTTCTATAGATACTGTACATTAGTGAAAGGATAAAGTTCAGAGGAGTATTGCTAAGATCAAAGGGATAAGGGGGCATGTGAGGAGGAGGACCATGTAAAGCATCTATCCTAAATAGATACTTCTGCTCAGAATTTACTGAAGAGAGACAGGGCAGGGCCCACAGCTCAGTACCATGGACACAGGGGAGGAAGGTGTACTAGTCCCTTCACAAAGAAAGGGTCCTACAAGAGCTCAATAAGCTCAGTGTGGACAAGGCAATGGGAACTGATGGCATACAACCCAGGGTACTAAAGGATCTAAGGGTGGAACTAGCAGAACCATTATCAAAAATGTTTAGTGAGTCTCTGAGCACAGGAGAGGTTCCAGAAAACTGGAGAAGGGCTCATGTGATCGTGCTCCACAAGGTAGTAACAGGGAGGAGGCAGGGAACTACAGACCAGTCAGTCTTACCTCAGTAGTGGGCAAGATTATGGAGACACTCCTTAAGGAAAGGATAGTGCAACACCTGGAATCCATAGGAGCACAGGATCCAAGACAGCATGGGTTTACAAAGGAAGATCCTGTAAAACTAATCTGATAGATTTCTTTGACTGGGTAACCAGAGTGGTGGACTAAGGGAGCAGCTGATGTTGCCTACCTTGACTTCAGCAAATCTTTTGATACTGTTCCTCATAGAAGATTGATTAACAAGCTGGGTAGGCTTGGGGTGGGTCAGAAGTTGGTCAACTGGGTGGCAAACTGGTTGACGGGCAGAAAATAGAGAATGGTGGTAAATGGTATACAGTCAGAAGAGATGCAAGTCACAAGTGGGTACGTAAGGGATCAGTCCTGGGGCCAGTCCTCTTCAACAACTTCATCAGTGACATTGCAGATGGACAGAGGGTAAGGTTTGTCTGTTTGCAGATGACACCAAGTTCTGCAACAGAGTAGATGATTAAGATGGGGTGGGCAGAAATGAGAAGAGATCTGGATAAACTAGCAAAATGGTCGGAAGAGTGGTAACTGTGGTTCAATGCAAAGAAGTGCAAGATCATGCACATAAGGAAGAAAACCCTGAAGCCACCTATGGGCTGGGAGGGAGTTGCTGGCAGTCACAAGGGAAGGAAGAGACTTGGGCGTCATCATCACCGATGACCTGAAATCATCCAAGCAGGCCACTAAAGCAGATAAAGGCTAGAGGGATGTTGGGGTGTATTAGTAGGGGTATCACAAGTCAGAATAGGAGGTAATAATCCTCTACAAGACACTGGTTAGGCTCCCATCTGGAGTACTGCATGCAGTACTGGAGCCACACCTTCACAAAGAAATTAACCAAATTGAGGCAGTCTAGAGAAGGGCACCCAAAATGGTGCAGGGACTGCATCAGAAAACATATGAGGTCAGATTAACTGAACTCAATATGTATACCCTAGAGCAAAGGAGGGAGAGAGGTGATATGATTGAAACATTCAAACACCTTAAGGGCATTAACAAGTCAAAAGAGTCTAACATGTTTCAATATAAGAAAAATAGCAGGACAAGAGGACACAGCATGAGATTAGAGGAGGCCGATTAAGGGTAATGTGAGGAAGTTCTTTTCACAGAAAGGGTGGTGGATGCATGGAGCGGCCTACCTCAGGATATGGTGGATATGAATACAGTGCAGGGCTTCAAACAGGCATGGGATAGGCATAAGGAGCAATACAGATGAGTGTGAATAGATGGGTCATTGACAGAGCAAAGGCCGATGGCACATTCATAAGGTAGAAAAATAAATGGGCAGATTGGATGGGCCTTGCGGTCCTTATCTGCTGTCAACTTCTATGTTTCTATGTTTCTAAAGTTTATTTCTCAGGAGAGTCACCTTTTTCTGCACTTGTAGCATGGATTTCTACCATAAAACTCTTGTTCTTCATCATCTTTATATATCATATACTGTATAATTGCCTAAATGTCAACCTCTTTAGATAGGTGCAGCTCACATATGTTGAGACTCTTGCTTGGGTATATAGTTTTAGCATCAAAACCTGAACTTATTTACATGTATATAGATCACTAAAATGTACATTGTGATATGTGTATATTAGATATGTTTAGATGTATAATGCAGCTTAAATTAGATTAAATATGTTGCCTATCTGAAATATTTTTCGAATTGTCACTAAATTTTCAAAATGTACACTATGCTTTTCTTACTAAGGCTGTCATGCTGTTGTCTTAATATTCATTCTTCTCATGACTGCTAAATTAGAGGCATGCAGATACTCTAGTCTGGGGCTGGCTTGACCAGGTTCACATTCATACTGCTGCAGGAGGCTAGTGCTCTGTTAGAACTGTTCCTGTTCAGCCTTTATTATTTTCTTGATGAAAGTAGTATGTGTTATGTATGAAATTAGATTAAAATTAACAGCTGACAGCTAGTACACTGCCCAGCTGTGCAGCCTGTAATTATAAATATATCAAATGAACACTTCCACTAGTGTTCAATTTTCCACCTACTAATCACCGAATATCTAAAGATTCAATGACATATACTATGGAATATAAATAAAAGCAGTTTTATTCTGTATCATGAACTCCCAAAAGCAAGTGTAGAATCCATTGTGGAATATTTTGAGTATATCCTACTGCTTTCAGTTTTTGATGAAATCTACTGCATCATAAATTGTCAAGTCTTGATTCCGTGCATCAGGAGGACATTTGCTTGCTTCATATACTGTCTGCATCAGGAATGACCTCTACTTGTACAGCATGCAACTGCTGTATTACCTTGAACCAAGAAACAGTTTTGCTGAAAATGAATAAGACATTAAAACTGGAGTACTTACAGAGTAAAATAGTTTAATTTACCAGACCAGCAATCAGCAGCATTGTTTCAGTGTACTGTGCTTGTTGTTTTTAGATGTTGCAATACTGAGTGATCATAGATAGCTCTGCTGAAATGATGTAACATTTTGATTGATGCTGTTTATATAGAAATGGAATCTCTCCAGGAGCCAGTTAATCCACAAGCATTGCTAATAAGTTATTGACTTTCCTTAAACTTACCAATGGCCACTGATGGTTTCCAGTAATCACTTGCTTCTGCATGTTCAAGGACTCCAGCTGTGTCTTTCAGGAAAGCCTGTTTGTGGCACTCTGTGATAATGCAGGATATTACCCATGTCAACTTTTGCAAGTTAAAGGACTCATAAACTTTTGCTCTGCATGTACAGCACATTAAGGCCAACTTTATCATGGCAACCTGTGTGGAATTATACATTTTAGGGCAAGTATTATCAAATTCAGGAACATCAGCCTGCAGCATACTGTACATATGCCCTTATCAAGTTAATTATCAATTGGTGTGTCAAACTGGAAGAAAAATCAGTTAACATGTTTCATTATTTTTGTATTTTATTTTAGTCTTTGGTAACTGGGTAAGGACCACTAGGCACAAGTGCCTGTTTTCAGGGGTGACCTGGGAGCAGTGGGCAGTTAAGTGACTTGCTTAGAGTCACACAGTATGCAAATGGAGGTTTTCTAGGAAATGCAACATACCTAACTAAAAGACATTGCTGCTGTTTTGTACTATTGTTTTTTTTTACTTGTCGGACAACCGTGATTGCATTTTAAATTATATCCAAGAGCACTATAGTTAAGTAGCATTATTTTGACACAGATTAGTTTATGCTCTACTGAAATATATGTATACAGTATCTATCTATCTATCTATCTATCTATCTATCTATCTATCTATCTATCTATCTATCTATCTATCTAGAGATACATCCTAATTAGCATTAATAAGTACCTAAGGGAGCCTTTATTAGGTATATTCAACTCATGGCTGCATTGGGGACATTTGAAAGAAAGGTATGGTTGAATGAAGAACAAAATATAATACAGTGATCAATAAACATGTACTGCCTGAGAGATTCGCTAATGAAAAAAAACACATCTCATGTGCTGTACATATTTGGAATTTTGGTGTCAGCAGCAATCAGAATGTTCCCCAATTAGTGGTTATTCTCATCTGTCCAACTCTCCAGAGAAAACTTGCCCTTCCTTTCCTTAGTAACAACACTCACCATTGTTCAGATATGTGTGGTGTGAGCTGTGGTTATGCAGCATAAAACATATTTACAGTTTCTAGGATCAGAGGGTAGTATATACAGTTTTTAATATTGTACTATCTGACCAGGAAATGCTTACTGAGTTGTTCGGCTCCTACCAAGGGTTCTGAATACACTTTTGTGCTTTTAGTAAATAAATGTAACTTGAGATAAAGGACTCACCTGACTGCTCTTCATTCTCAGTAAGTGGTACTTTGTTTAAAACAGCAAAATCCATAAAATTCATGAGAACACAACAAACTAAGCAATGCCTAGGTTACTTCCTCATTCCTCCACCAGCTTCCTACGTATGACTTCAGTCACCTGACGCATTTCACCAATCAAGGCTTTCAAAGGTGACCACGCATACTGGTGGACTCTACCTAAATAGGGAGATTCCTTAAAGACACAGTGTGCAAAACTCACATAAAGTGCTTATACATTGCATGTACACTAATGTGTGGACCTTTTCAAACTAGGTTTTTATATTTCTTATATATTACTTATTTACAACAAATGTGCAAGTATTCATCATAGCAGCATTATTTCAAATTAACAGTATTCACATACTGCTGCTAAGATGAATGCTCTTTTGAATAAAGTACCACTTATTGAGAATGAGTAGCAGTCGGTGAGTCCTTTACTTCCAAGTTACATTTATTTACTAAGAAGCACAAAATGTATTCAGAGCCCTTGGCAGGTGCCGATCCCCATGATCCACCATGAACTTTGGCTGAATATTATTTAGATTGTGGCACTGAAGTCCTTGGTGCAGTTACCTCTTCTCATTTTCATACTGAGTTATTACAGCTAATTTTCTGATGCATCCTGAGATAGTTACACACCTATTTTGTTGATAGCTATTAGTAGGAATTATGGCCAACACACTGGGGGCAATTCATTACCGATCATACTAATGCTGAATTTGTGTTTGGTGAATGTGTCAAAAATCTATGGTGTAGACGCCAATGAAGTGAGGATGAAGGAACTCAGTCTCCCTTCAGCACTATGATGTCATGAAGTAGCACCTTTTACAGGGAGTGTACGCTCAGTACATTCAAGTTGTTGGCAAGCCACATGTCCTGCAGCTGCCAATTAGCAATGGTGGAGATCAAGACCTCCTCAAGTTGCATACACCTCAGTGCCATTTCCAGCTCTCTCTCACATGAGAAGTGCCTGCCTACTAAAAGGGATTCTTTTATGTCATAAAGAGTGACTTTGATCAAAACACTTAGGAAATTGTCAGAGAACATTCATTATCATTTCATCTAGTTAAGTCAGTACATTTAACTGTAGTTTCAGTTCAGCAGGCTTGTAAAATCATGCTGCAGAGTAAAGAAAACAGAGTGCAAAGACTGAACCTGCACTGGCAGTTGCAGGCTCTGCAGTTGGAGATGGACTGAGTGAATTAAGCAGCCTAGGAAAGATGCTTGGGATTGAAGGATTTATTTGACAAATATTGTTTTATTGACTGCTGGTGGTAAAAGGGCACAGAAATCCATCTTGTTTTTTTATTGTAGGTTTCCACTTGCAGAAGGAGCAGGGCAAAGTGAATTTAGCAGTCTAGAAAAGGTTCAGGGTACATTTTGATGAATTAGTTTGATATGTATACTTTTCCTGACTGCTGATGGTACAGTGGGGTACAGAAATCCATTGTTTTATTTCCCACCTCTGTGTGAGCCTGCCATTCAATCAGCAGGTGAAAAGTAAAGGAGGCTAGTGTGAGAATCAAGATCTCTCAGTTGGGTAGTGTGTGGTCTTTCAGTGGTGGGTGTTGCCTGGAGGTATAACTCTTTCCTGTCACATGGTGAGTCATATGGAAGCATGGCATGTGTGACTTCATATGTTTTGCATATGTGTACCATTGGTATCTAGGAGTTATCAGTGTCTGTTGAGAGTCATTATTGTTAGTGTCTAACAGCAACTGTCTCATATCATGGGTCAGGTTTGTGCTGTTGATTTATGTAGAAAACATGAAACGAGGGATGCATGAGGAAAGAAAGGAACAGATAAATGTATCACCATGCCATTTCCAACAGTTACAAGTTCTGAAGGTGGCGGTAGTGTAGATGGAGCTGATAATTGTGGGATAGAGACTGAGAGTCATGATCATGGTACTGTAAGTCAAAGGTTAGATACATGATAGTACAGCCGAAGAAACCATGGTTTATTAGTCTCCAAAATCCACTGATTTCACACCCATGGTCATGCAAGCAGCCTTTCCTAATAGTCATCGAGTCATAGTCACCAACAGGCATAGATGTGTGCCTTGGGGTCATCAGCACTAATTTTTACCCCATTCCATAAAAAATAAGCTGAGATGGGTACAGTATGGGAGAATGGGGACACACGGCACACCCTCAGTGCCTGTTGATGTGTGCAGCATGGGGTGGGGTGTTAGGTTTGAAACCCTAACACCACATTTCCCAACGTTTGTGGCTGTAACCCTAACTAGAGCATTAATGTAGTTTTTGCAATTTATTTCAATACTTTTGAGATGGTAAAATCATATTCTTATATGCCTTTGGGAGCACAGGGCCCTCCATGCCCTGTGCTCCTTCCTAACAGATGAATATATGTATGTAGCTGTGGAAGCACAAAATGCTGAGGACAACAGTGACCAAACTGTCAGCATGGCCATCTTATTACTTCACCTCATGTAACCAGTACAGAAAATATTTGAATCCCTGCCAAACGTAATTCGGCACAACTGTACATGCCATGCCACATCACAGCTATGGAAACACATTTTGGCAAGGATTTGTAAATGACATCTGTGACATACATGAGGTGGGTAGTAAGAAGCCTATGCTGAAACTCTGGGGTCAAAATATTGAAAACTTCGAAGTTACAAGCGTGTGTAATGAAATTGCAACAAATGGTCATAACGTTGGCATTTTGCATATTTTGACCTCAAATTTTCAACATAGCCTTCTTATGACCCCCACCTCATATTACCCAGTCAGAAATTTTTGAATCCCATAAAAACATAATTCTGCACAACCTCAACGCCATTCCATGACACAGGTGCAAAACACATTTTGTTCAGGATTTGGAACATGACAGCTGTGAGACTGTTCATGAGGCGGGGTAATAGGAAGGCTATGTTGAAAGTCTGAGTCAAAATATTTAAAATTACCAAAGTTATGAGTGTGCATAGCAAAATTGCAATGAATGGTCATAAAACTTTGGCATTTTTATATTGTGACCCCAAATTTTCAACCAAGTCTTATGACTACCTCATGAACAATATGACTCTCATTATGTAATCCTGCATGAAAGGTGAATTCGCCAAGTGACAGCAAAATCACCTTTCAGGCAGTTATGTAATAACAGTCATATTGTTCATGAGGAGGGTCTACATATGGCTATGTTGAAAAGTTGGTGACAAAATATCAAAAATGGCTGAGTTATGAATAAAAGTTGAAACCTCCATTGAAATACATTCAACCTTATATACTGTACCTTAATTTCTCATACTGCAGTCTTCAGTTCCAGCAGCAAGATGTGTCTTCGATCAGAGAAAGGATCTCAAACGGGGACCTGTTTAGGTAAGTAAGGGTGTGGGGGTCTTCTGGGGGCTGTTGGGAGGTGGACACTGATTGTAAGTTGGGGTGGGGGCTGATCTGTGAGGGACTTTTTTTACAGGTTTTGTCTCCTGTTTAATCAAATGCATTTCCTGGAGAAAAAGTAATTGCAGCCCTGTTGCGACAGCTCTAAAAATGAGCTACAGGTTCAGACCGAAGAACACTTCCTGTGGAGTTTTCACATGATCCTTACACTACTTTGCAGCCCTTTAATTTAACCCTTGCAGTGCCAGACTGAACATCTGTACAGAGCTCAGTCAAATAGATTAATTCTAGTTCTTTTGGCAGCCTTGTAGTTTCATCAGTGAGTACAAGAAACGCTTTTCTTTTCAATCCAACTTGGTAAGCAGCATTTGTACAGTTACTGCAAGGCAGATAACAGCACCTAACTGCACTGCAGAACAGTCTCAAATTACATGTTGGTCATCTCACCCAGTGTGTGTGTGTGTGTGTGTGTGTGTGTGTGTAGAGCAATGATTTACAGTACTTTTGAAACATAACAGAAGATTACTTTAGAGAAGCTAATTAACACCAGTATGCTTTTAGCTGAGAAACCCCTGAAGGGCAATGTTTATCAAGAATTATTAGCAAGTGAGAGCTCTTCTCAAATAAATTTTAAACTGTCTCAGTAAGTTTCAAAAAGCATTCTACTGATAGAAAATATTGGGATAGTATTCTCCCTAATACATGAAACATGAGCTTACAACTTTATTGCAAGTGTCCTTGTGTTTTAAAGAGGACAGAGAATGAAAGACAAAATGCTGAAATGAGGCCTAATTGCAAGTTGAAATTAAAATAAAATTATACATATTTTATTTATTTAGGTTTTGTTGACTGGGTAAGTACACTAGACAAATCCTGCCTATTTTCAGGCATGACCGGGGAGGAATACAGATGAATGCCAACTGACCTTGAACCAGATTAAGCTGTTGGTGGTATTTTTAGTGAAAGAGAGAATTTGGCCAGGACACCAGGAAATTCCCTACTGCATTGCTAGCAGTGGGGAGCTGCTAGTACTGCTCTATGGAATGGCAGACTACGCTGAACCCTCCACGGAGATGGATGTCCTACCTACTGTTAGTTTGGAGTGCTGTAGTGTGATGCCTGAACCAGAACAATCCTGAGAAGGGATTTCTTTGCATAAAGTACTTTTGAGATACCTGGAGATGTGCACAGTGTGATCCGTGCAGTGGGAGCTTTTTGCCTGAACAAGGTTTGCTGGCTGGAGACATTCCCTTAGCTTCCTCAGCGGTGCGAATGTTTCTTCTGGGGCTTTGAGTGATGCTGCTTTATTTGTTGACCCGCTGGCTGTGATAGTGGATGCTTTGACTAGTTGTGACATACAGGAAAACTGCTGCCTCCTCGTCCAGTCTCAGCATCCAGGAATGCAGATTTTGAACCCATCTGATGGCTCCTTTCATATGAAGGACTGGAGTAAGGAGCTGGCTTTGTTGGATGCTGGCTGGATGCTTCATGATGGGCGCTGGCTACCTGATTTGGACTGGGTTACTTTTACCCGAATGAGACACATGGGATTACTGCGACTGTTCAGTCCATGGATCGACAACCTCAGACTTATCTTCTTTGGCTGCAGGGGTAAGACTTTGATTTCTTCTGACCCGATTGTTAATGAGGAGTCTGGTACTGATTTACCAAATGCTTCCCCGTAAGGAAACTATTCCATACTGGTCCCCGCTTTTCTGATCTTTTGGAACAACAGACTGGATCAGGCTCCTAGGTGCAATGTTGTACAACTCAGGTGCAGGGGCCTCCAGGAACATCCTGATCACTTTTATGTCGCTCGAAGGCTGCTAAGAACTCCATGAATTTTCAGGCCTCGGACATGTATACTGTTATAAATATTCGTGGAAAGGACTTTTTGACATTTGTTTTATGTCCTTTACTAGCCCAGACAAATTCTGGCAGAAATATGAATCATGAAATCCACTCCTTCATGGACTCCATTTCAGGCTATTCCATTAATAAACCCTTGTATAAAGCTATCCACATTATATTTAGTAAACAGTGGGTTAATGTGGGAGATATCTTGTACTGGTTGAGAGTAAGTGCACTGTGTTGGGGCCTCCAGAGCCTATCATTGATGGGGAGGAATCTGGACTGGAAGCTGGAAATTTAAGATTAAACTGCGCATTATAGGGATACAGTCCACCATGTTCCTAACAGCTTCTTTTTGGGTAAAGATAGAGTGTGCTTTTACCCTGGTCAGCCCAAAGCTTGCTACAAGTGTGGTAGCACTCATCATTTGAGTAGTGCTTGTGACAAAATAAAATGTGCTTTGTGTGGAGAGCTGGACCATGACAGTGGCACCTGTCGTAATGTCTTCTGCTGCAACCTCTGTGATGCCCAGGGTCATGCATACCATCAGTGTCCATATGCTAGCCAAAATAACTCAGGGGCCTTGAGAGAAACCCTAAGCTCTGAGGCTCAAGGCCAGTGTAGGCCTACTACTGAGTATACTGCTCCTCCTGCTCCAGATCCTTCTGCCCCTGGCCCATCCCCTGCTGCACCTCCTAAAGGCAGTGTATCTCAGCCCACTGATAAGCCTAATGACACTGAGGGGTTTCAAAATCTGCAGCTCCCTGTGACCTCAGGATTTTACATCCAGTACACTTTCTTCCATTCCTGCCTCCCTATTCCCCAGACCGGAGTTTCAGAAACCTCACCCAAGACGAAAGTGACAAGATCTCCTACTAAAATGCTTATTAAACTGGTTACCCCTCCCACGCACAACTCTTTCCAGGTGCTGCAGGACCAAGATGGGAATTCTGAGTCTGATATATCAATTAAATCTGGGGCTCTTTCAGGTATGGAATGTGATGATGAAGGGGACCTGACTTATTGAGTCAAAGAAAAGTCAGGTAGAAAGCGTAAAAGGACAAACTTTAGTCTGATTCCCGGCTTCTCTAACTGTAGTTTCCCTAAATACTTGTAGTATTAAGAATTCAAGGAAGTGTCTTGGGCTTCTACATTTTTGTAAGTCCTTAACTGCAGATATTCTATTCCTGCAGGAGACACACTTACTTCTTTGTCTGAGATAAATTATGCAAAGAAGTTGTGGATTTATGGCCTTCATTCTGGTCCTATGGTCCCGATGCTGCAGATGGGGTTGGCATACTGTTTTATCATACCACTGTACAAGTTCTCAGACTCGTGGATTTGGTTCCTGGTAGAGCTTTGCTCCTGGATTGTTTGTATAAAGGTTATCCCCTTCATCTCATAAACATTTATGCTCCATGAATTAAATCAACCAGGATAGATCTTTTCGTGACATCGAGCAATATCTCTTTTCCCTAGAAACATTATATGGGAGGTGATTTTAATTGCAGCCTAGATCTGAAGTTTAAAGACCAGTTACAACAAAAGGCATATTGTGATTCCCATGCTCTACAAAACATAATTTTGAAAGCCTCTTTAACAAATGTTTATATAGCACTTTATTCAGATCCTGGGCCTACTTATAGACATAGCAGTTTTGCTACAAGGATTGATTTTGTTTTGCTTCCGTTATTTGCTGCCAATTTCATTTCAGTTGCACTTGCGAATTTTCAGATCACATGTTGTGGTGGTATGTTTTCACTTTCTAATATCCCACCTCGTTTTCCTGCCATTCCTGTAAGATGGAAGCCAAACCCTATATTAATGTCTCAGAGCGGTTTTAGTCTGCTTTGCCTCAGGCATTTGGCCGATGGCGATCAGTTGCCGGGTTGTATGACTCCTGGTGAGATTGGTGGATGGAAACCAAGCTTGAGTTTAAACAAACTTGCACTCTCTTTAACACAACTACTTAAACTGAGGATTAAATTTCTTATTTAGGCCATTGGTCCCAATTTTACAAGCATTTGTCAATGCCGATTGTTGATTGCGTTCATCTGCTGAGCTCTCTCAGTGGACCTCTGTCACTAGCTCAGTCTGTTTGCCCCAGTGCTGTAGGCTGCTCTTTTATATGGGGCTGCTGCCTGCATTGGCACCTTATTCTGCCAAGGAAGAAATCCATGGCTGTCCCGACAGAGCTCCATTGAGGTGGCTCACTCCCTCTCTCACTCGGTTATTCTGTTTGTCCTGGTGCTGCAGGCTGCCTTTTGTACTGGGCTCCTGCCTGTGTTGGTAGCTTTTCTGCCCACAAAGAAATCCACAGCTGTCTGAGCCTTTTAGCTCCGTTGAGGTCGCTTACTCCGCCTCACCTCACTCCTTCTGGTTCTCCCAGCACTGCAGGCTACCCTTTGTACTCAGGCTGCTGCCTCTGTTGGTGCCTTTTTCTGCCCACAAAGAAATCTGCAGCAGTCCTGACAAAAGCTCCACTGAGCTCACTCACTCCCCTTCTCTCACTACTCATTCCATTTCTGCCGGCTCTGCAGGCTGCTCTTGTCTACTGGGCTCCTGCCTGCGTTGCTGCCTTCTTATGCCCACAAAGAAACTTGCAGCAATTACAATACAGCTCCACTGAGCTCACTCACTAGCTCATTCTGGTTTTCCTGCCACTGCAGGGTGCCCTTTACTGTGCCCCTGTGTGCATTACTGCCGTTTCTGCCCACAAACAAATCTGCAGCAGTCCCAACAGAGCTCCGTTGAGCTCACTGACTTCCCTCCTCACTCGCTCATTCTGTGTCTCCTGGTGCTGCAGGCTGCCCTTTTTGTACTGGGCTCCTGCCCGTAGTAGCAGCTTTTCTGTAGAAAAGAAATCTGAAGGAGTCCGACACAGCTTCATTGAGCTACTCCTCCCCTCTGTCACTCCACGCATTCTGTTTCTGTTGGCACTGCAGGCTGGCCTTTTGTACTGGGCTCCTGCCTGCATTGCATTTTCTGCCCACAAAGAAATCCACAGCAGTCACAATAGAGCTCCGTTGAGCTGCTTCTTCCCGCTCTGTCCTTGCTCGTTCTGTTTCTCTTGGCGCTGCAGACTGCACTTTTGTATGGGGCTCCTGGCTGCATTGGCACCTTTGTCTATCCACAAAGAAATCACAGCTGTCCCAACAGAGCTCCATTGAGGTCGCTCAGTCTCCCTCTCTCTCATGGGCTCATTCTGTTTGTCCTGGCGCTGCAATCTGCCCTTTTTCAGGGGCTCCTGCCAGCATTGGCACTTGTTCTGCACTCACAAAAAATCCGCAGCAGTCCTGATAGAAGCCTAGTTGAGCTCACTAAGTCCCCCTGTCTAACTCGCTCGTACCGTTTCTCCCACAAAGAAAGTGTAGCAGTCCTGAAGCACTTGGTGATTCGCTCACTCCTCCTCCTCAGTCGCTCTCTCATTGTGTTTCTCCCAGTGCTGCAGGCTGCCCTTTTGTACTGGGCTCTTGTGTTGGGGCCTTTGTCTGCCTTACAAACAAATCCGCAGCAGTCCCGACAGAGCTCAGTTGAGCTCGGTCACTCGCCCCTCTCATAAATGGGCCTTAATCTGTCCCAAACACTGATTTTCCAGAGTGACTGTGCTATTCTCCGGCAGGAGTGCAAATACATATTTTAGCCAGGATGTGAAAAATGACAGCTGTAGTGTTCTTAAGGAGGTGTGGCAAACGCCACTAATGAAAATGTGGCATGACAATATTACAAATTTGCGAAGTTACAAGGTTGAGTGGAAACAGTTCAATGCCACGCTTGTAACACAGTCATGTTATGGAGTTTCATCACCAAATTTTCAACATAGGGTTTTAAGACCTCTGTTTATGAACAGTGGCACTGTCATTTTCTTAATCTGTCCCAAACATTGGTTTCCCACAGTGACAACGTTATTCTGCGCCGGGAATTGAAAAAAAATTTCGGTCAGGATGTGAAAATCACAGCTGTACTGCTTATGAGGAGGTGTGAAAAATGCCACTGTTGAAAATCTGGTGTGACAATATTGCAAATCTGCAAAGTTACAAGGGTGCATGGAAAATGCATAGCGCACACTTGTAACACTGTCACTTGATGGGCTATCATCACCAGATTTTCAACATAAGCATTTAGGACCTCTGCTCATGAACAATATCATTGTAATTTTCTTAATCTATCCGAACAGTGATTTCCCAGCAATCACTCTATTCTGCGTCGGAAGTGCGAAAACACATTTCAGCCAGGATGGAAAAAATGACAACTGTACTGTTCATAAGTAGGTCTGGGAAAATGGCAATGTTGAAAATCTGGGTGAAAATATTATAAATTCATGAAGTTATGGCGTGCATGCCAACTCTTGTAGCAGCACACTCATAACACAATCATTTTATGGAGTATCGTTACCAAATTTTCAAAATAGGCATTTTAGGACCTCTACTCATGAACAGTGTCACTTTCATTTTCTTAATCTGTCCTGAACACTGATTTTCCACTGCGACCCAGCTATTCTGAGCGGAAGTGCTGAAAACACATTTCAGCCAGGATGTGAACAATGACAGCCATATGGCTCACAAGGAGGTGTGAAAAATGCCAATGCTGAAAATCTGGCATGAAAATATTGCAAATTCACAAAGTTATGAGTGTGCATAGCAACTGCGCCAACGCCACGCTCTTAAAAATAGTCTTTTTGATTTTTCCCACCAATTTGCAACTTGAGGCTTTTGAGGCCCACCTCAGCGAACAGTGGCACTGTCATTTCATTAATCTGCCCGAAGGGTGATTCCGCGCAGTGACGGCAAAACCACATTTTGGGGCTGATTAACACCATGACAGTTCAAGAATTCATGAGAAGGGACCCAAAAACCCCATGTTGAAAATTTGGTGAAAGAATTCCAAAAATGCCCAAGATATGCACTAAAGTTGAAAAACCCTATTCATTACATTATACAGCTTACGGCATTTCCACAGTTCACGGGTCAGCTTTGAAGAGCGCAGACATGTTCCTGGTCCACTGAAGATCATCACGCCAAGCTCTGGAGGTAAGTATGGGGTGAGGGTGTGGGAGGCCGGGTGCAGGTTGTGGGAGGGGCAGGGAGACTACGAGGGACTGTTTCCTTTATTTCAGGTACAACAAAGACAAGAAAACATCATGGGACCACTTTCAATGTTACAGGGCATGTGGTATGCTGGGGTGGGCTCCCAGCGTGCCACGAGTCTAACTTTGGGTGGACAGCTGTAGCCAATGGGGACTGGAGCACCCCCATCGACCAAACAACAAAGGGGATTTCTTTCTGCTGATGGGGATTGAGCACCCCCATTGGCAAACAACAAGGAGAGGGTTCCTTTCTGCTGATGGGGATTGAGCACCCCATCGGCACACTATTAAATGAGGTGGGTTACATTATGCCGGCGGGGAGTGGGCTCCCCCATCGGCAAATAAACATGGGTGGGTAGATACTGTTTGTGAATACAGCAGCAAGCGCTGCCATGTTCACAAACAATATCAGAGATCCTACATCCCCCCTGCAATGATGGGTCGCTCCCTCATTGCAGCGGATGGCTGACACTACTGATGAAGCAGCCCCTGATTGCAGTGGCTGATTTTCAGAAAGTTGTGGCAACCTGGCTGAACTAGTATCAGCAGCAGTGTGTCACGGCATTGGGGAAGCGTGACAAGCCTTTGCAGGCTGTGGGGGCATTAGGCACAACAGTGCCATGCCTTCACAACCTGCTTCTGGAAAAGCTGATGCAACATGTTTCTTGTGCATGTGCACAATCAACATAAAATTAATATCCCTTCCACTTCTTCCAATGTTTGGATCCAGGAACAAATTAGTATACTTAAAATAAAATGAGACAATTTCATAATGGGAAGGCTTGCCACATACATGATGACTTGTCTTACGGATTAAAGTCATCACCTGTTTCAGACCCTTTTTCAGCCTGTAAACAAGCTTTAGATAAAAAGCTTATGACTGACCTTTATGATACTATGGGTGTTTTGAAAACTACTGATATAGAGATGTTGCATATTGTTCAGTACTTTTGAAGGCTCAACATGGTCAGGCCTTTCAACCCACGAATAGCTGGGACAAGCTGTTTTCCTTTCAGCTGCCTACTGTATCACCTACTGATTCTCAAACCATAGATATGCCCATAACCCAGGATGAAGTCAGGTTGGAGATCAGCCATTTAAAAACTGGAATATCACCCAGTCTAGATGGCCTTATAAATGAATTATATAAATTTTTGGGGATGATATGAGCAGTAATTTGACTAGGTTTTAATGAAATCCTTACTACTGCTTTACCTATGGAGTTCTCAGATGCCTTGATGATTTTTTGTTTAAAAAGGTAATAAACACATTATTGGGAA
Organism: Neoceratodus forsteri; assembly: GCA_016271365.2. Classification (NCBI taxonomy): domain Eukaryota; kingdom Metazoa; phylum Chordata; order Ceratodontiformes; family Ceratodontidae; genus Neoceratodus; species Neoceratodus forsteri. Next base: position 428,108,414 of record CM057451.1, read on the forward strand.
CTGGCCACCGATTTGTTTGCTAAATACAGATTACAAGATTTTTCTGCCATTTTGTGTCATCGGCTCCAGCGTCTGGCTCCCTCCCTCCCTGACACATCCTGTCCAAACACGTTCTATCCCTGGTAGGCATGTTCACAGAATTTGATTCTATTAAGAAATATCTGTGAGTGTAGTCAATTGGGGAAGTTGATGGGATATTTACTTTCTTTGGATCAGGCTAAAGCATTTGATAAGGTTTCCCATGGTTTTTATTTCAAGTTCTACAGAAATATAGGTTTCGAATAGCGAGAACTTGGGTGGGCTTTGTACAATGATGTTGAAACTTTCCCTGGTTAATGGTATTTGGGGATGGGATTGATTTTTGTAGAGAGGTTTGCCAGGGATGTCAGCTTAGCCCTTTACTACATACTTTTGTGTTGGACCCTTTAATTGAGAACTTCTTCATCATCAGCATATCCTGGGTCTGGCCTGCCTTAGATGTTCCTCCTCAGGTATTGGCTGTTTATGTTGGTGACATGTGTTTTATGTTACGAGATTCTGCTTCAGGTCTTTTCACTTTGTCTATATTAGCACAGTTTGGCTCTATTTCAGGGACTTCAATAAATTATGATAAAAAGTGCAGGAATTATTTTGGGAAGGAGCTTTTGAAACTTCTATTGGACAAATAGCTATTTCATTAGGCCCAATTAATATACTGGGTTGTTTTTGGGACTGGTGATCTGGCTGTCCTTAATTGGAGACTGCGCATTGAATTAGGTGAGGTAAGGTTCAGTTATGGAAGTCCTGGACTTTTCTAAGCGAAGCGTGTTTTGATTGTTAAAAATTTATTTTACCTTTATTCTTATATTTAAGTTCTGTGTTTCCTTTGCCCAGAAATTATGAAACTCGTCTTTATAGTATCTTTTATCAAATGTTATGGGGAGCTGATTGAACCCAATAAAGCGTGATTTTACGTATTTATCGATTAAGGCCGGCAGACTTGGTATGATAATTCTGTTAGTTTTTCGTTTCTTTTTTCTCAAATCTCGTTTAAAGAATTTACAATATAAGTCCCATTCTTGGGACTTATGGACATTTTAATAAAGGATTATCTGTGCGATGGTCAACTGAGGCACCTATTATTAAGTCTAATTGAGGCCTTCATCTCTCATTTAGTAGCTGTTAAGTTACGTCAGTGGCACCTGGCTTAGAGTGAGGTTCATTGACTCTCCGATAGGGTTTATATATTAAATTATGTCCTCAAATTTTTTAGTCCAGGTGGATTTTCTAGGTGTTTTCCTACTAAGGTACCTTTAGCTTTAAAAGTTCTTGCTGACTGAAGGATTCCTGACCGGATGTGGGATGTGACATGGCTCAGTTGTCATGGTAGGTTGAGTCAAAAGACAACCTAAGCATAAGGCTGTTTCTGAGGACATTGTATTCATGTTGAATGTGCTGGCATGGAAGAAACTTTGACTCATTTTATTTTACATGTCATTATGCCCCTCAATTTTGGCCTGTTTTGCTAACCAAGTTGGGGTGGGGTTCCTCTTGTCATGTCTCATATGAATGTTTGGTTCTTGGGATTATTCCATTTTTTCCAGAAATCATCCAAGCACCCTTTCTGTGATTTTTGCCTGTGTTAAGTTTTATATGTGGCAGGCAAGATGTTTATTTTCCTTACAGCATACTGATACTTTACCTGCAATTGTCCTACATCACATCGAATCGGCATTAAGAACTCAAAAAGATTTTGAATCACATCATTTGACAGTTCATTTGTTTCATGAATATTGGAGACATGTTTATTGTATCTGATGGTGTTTGTCCTTTTCTCTAAATGATTGTACAGATTATTTTGTTTTTCAGTTTTTTTGTAAAGAGGTTTTCTAATTTTCTTTGTGAAATTGTGTTGATGTTTTTGGTTTCTGCAATAAACAATTCCCTACTCTTTTTGATAATTGCCATGGGATCTTTAACATCCACCTGTACTACCACCAATCCAGGCAGATGGGACCTTGGTTTAACGTTTCATCCGAAAGATGGATCCGGGCAGATGGGACCTCAGTTTAACGTCTCATCTGAAAGGCGAAAGACATATATCTATGTGTGTGTGTGTGTGTGTGTGTATGATACATACATATATATATATATATTTATGGCAAAAAATCAATTTAATGCATCAGTTAGGGTTGTTTCACAGTGACAAAGTAGAAATTCAATGTTGGGGTTGAAACTCCCCCTTGGATCACCCTCACCTGCCTACCCCAGCCAGCATTCTGGTGTGCATTGGGGTTATAGGCTAACTCTCACCCCATCACATGTGTAAACAAGCTGAGGTGGTGAACTATAGGAGAATGGGATGAGAATTAGGTCAGTGACCCCAACACACCCCGATACTGGCTGGGGGTGGGGTCGAGGGTCCAAGGGGATTCAACCTACATTGAATTTCCTCACTTTTGTCACTGTGGAACAAACCTAACTGATGCATTAAACAGAGATTATTTTCCTGAATTTTCCTTCTTTTGAGAATGAGGACGATAAATAGTGAATGAAATGTGGTGGTGGGATTGCAGGGCTCTTTGGGCTCACGCTCCCACCATGTGATTTCTGCAATAATAATGGTAACCACAATGGAAATGCAAGCACAAATGGTAAAAGCACATGGAGATGGAAATGGAAATGGTAACACAAACGGTAACAGAAACGCGAGTGCAAAGTGACACCAAAGCAAACAGTAATGCAAATGGAACACAAATGCAATTGCATATGGAAATGCAACTGGTTATGCACATGGTTATTGTACTGCAATTAGAAATGCAAATGATAATGGTAACAGCAGAATAATGGCAAAGAGAACAGAAACAGAAACAAAAATGCAAGCGCATATGGACATAGAACTGTAATGCACACGCCATGGTACCACAATCCGAAGTGCAAATGGTAATGGTAACAGCAACAATAACTCCAAAGGAAACAGAAACACAAATGCAAGCATGTGCGAATGCAAACCATACTGCGCATGAGAACAGTAACGCATTGGAAACGCAATGGTAACGGTAACAGAAACGATGATACAAAATGAAACAGAAACACAAATGGAAGGTGGCCGTAAATAGTATGTGCATGGTGATACAAACTGAAATGCAAACAGAAACAGTAGTGGAGATGCAAATGCTAACAGCAACACAAACATAAGCACAAATGAAAACGCAAATGGTAAAACACACAGTGGCGTACACAGGAACGCTAACACAAATGGGTACGGAACGCAAGTGGAAACACTAAGTGTAACAGTAAATGGAGCACACACCTGGTTTTCCCCAACAGCTGCATAGAGAAACACAGTGACTACAAGGAATGTATGCATAATAATGGACCTCGAAGCAGAAAATGAGGTCTTGGAATATTAAATTGCTTATATCTCAGGAACCATATGACGTAGAAAAAAAATCATGTGATTCATGACTTTCCTGGCAGGTTTGCACTTCACATAGCCCCCAAAGGGTTAAGTATTTTTCCAATGAAAAGTCCATATCTATCACCATTTCTGAGATATGGGCCCCAAAGGAGTGGCGGATGCCACAATGTTAGTCTATGGGAAAAGTGTCAACTTTGGAGTACTGTAACTTTGTACCCCTGTTATATTTTTCACCAAACCACCATAAGGCACATCTGTGGAATGTTTTCCTTCTTCCTTCAAATTTCATCCCAAAAGACCAAACCGTTGTTTTGCAGCAGGGTGGCAAACAATTCCTGTTATTTTGGCCATAGTGTTGCAAAAGTAGTGTCATAATTTGTGACACTTCAAAAAAATCACGAAAGTGTCGCATGTACGACACTGCTGACATTTCTACTGTTCCCAAAAATTTCAAAACATATTTTGGGGTGATTAACCAAGATAAATACGTGCCTAGCATCCTCAGGGCTCGACTAGGTAAACACAAAAGGAACTGTGTACCTACAGAGCACCAATTTTAAATATTAAGCATTTCTGTGATCAGTAACTAAAACAAAAATGGCTGACTCATGACACTACTGGGGTAATTTGCAACACTAAAACTGCATTTGCGACACTGTTGAACTTTTGTTAACTTTTCCCATTGACTATAATAGGAAACTTGTTTTTGAATAACTTTGAACCGTTCAATATTTTTCACAAAATCTTCAAAAGGCACATTACGGACCTCGGCGCATGTTCCCTGATGTTTTGGACGAGTCTCACAAACCATGTGACCTGTAGGCATGAGCAAAGAATGTGCAAAAGTGTAACTGCACTCTGAGATGTCACTTACTAACTCCACAACATTATAAATGACTGGCCGAAACTTGGCAGATCCAAGATCCATGCTAACGCCCTGTGCTTACTAAATTTCAGGCAAATCCAATGTATGGTGGCAATGTTATTAAGGTGCAAAATTTCACCATTTAACCTTAAATGGGGTACTCAACCCTAACTATAGTGGCACTACCATATATGTGTATATACATATATACACACATTTATACACACATACATACACACATATACAGTACACACATATATATATGCACATATACACATACCTATACATCTATCTATATATAATATATAAGGGCTATGCAGGGGTGCCTGTGGGATAACACAGTTATTTGTACAGTTGCCTGTGACCTCGGTAACCTCACAAGTGGTGAAGCCATGAGTGAGGTTACAGTGGTCGTGGCAACAGAATAAACTTTATTTATCCCAAACTACTATATTGATTTTTGCAAAGAGAGTTTTGGGTTCTGGTTTGTCACAGTTTTGTTTTTAGATTAAGTTCCTTTTCAGGTTTTCTCTGTGCCTGGTTGCTGTATTAGGTTTGCAGGATTGCTGTGCTGAGAAAGAGGAATTTTTTTCTTAAGAGTGTTTTCATTTAAAATGTGGTTCAAGTTTGGGGGCATTTGGTTGGGTGTGCATTTGTGAGTGTTTGGGACTGTGATAGATTGGGTTTAAAGGTTACTGTGAGGAGGTGAAGAGAAACTGGGAGGCAGTGTTGGTAAGCAGGCAGCACAGGTGGTGGTAGTTAGTGATGTAGTTACTGTGTGGATAAATGGGCGATAATGTAGTTACTATGTGGATAAACACATTTGTCCACATAGTAGCACAGATAAATGGATTAATCAGTGCAGATTTATTCAAACACCTGTTCATAAATATATATATATATATATATATATATATATATATATATATTTATACATACATACCCACATATATATACATATATATATATATATATATATATATATATATATATGCATACATACACATATACCTACAAATGCACATATACAGTATGTATGTATATACATACATATATATAAATGATATGCCATGAGTCCGGCTGAAATATCATAGACATCTCAGCGGACTTATGGCATATTTAATTTATGCAATGGTGTGCAGTTTGTAGCTTTGATATGATTTTAACATTATTTAGAGTTGTAGTTTTACTTTCTCAGTTTTAAATGTTGGGCACTAGGAATTTTCTGGGTAGCTTGTTCGTGATTGGGCATTTAACTGTGGAAAAATGCTGTGATTTGATGGAAGTGACTGGTCCCACATGGGATGTGTGCTCTGATTGGTCAGACTTAGGTGGATTAGGATTGGTTGGGGATTGGCTGTTACAGTGTGCGTGTGTCTGATTGGTGTGTTTGTTGATTGGACAAGGTATATATTCAGAGATTGAACAGTTTCGTTAGTTGCGGCCGTAGCATCTTGAGAAGTGTGGTTGCACATGGTTGCTCTGAGTTCAGATGATGCCATGGAATTTCGGGCCTGCATGGATGTTGGGACAGCAGTGGGTGATCGTTGAAGGCTGTGCTATGGGAGAGCACAGTGTTCAGCGTGATTTGAGAAGGATCGGCAGTGTATACTTTAGGTGGATGCACTAAATTGTTGAAGTCAGCGATGGGCGTGGTGTGCTTGGTGTCACGGGTGAAAAAAGGATCAATCGCATTGTGGCTGTATGCTGGATTTATTGTGGCTTGTTTTGGGTTATTTTGTTTTCTTCTGGTGGAGTAAAGTGAAGGACAACAGCAGTTTGCATCAAGAAACTTTTATTTCTTTAATTGATCTGAAACATTGATACAGGATGAGTACAACGAAATGTAAAGCAATTTTGTTCAATTGAGGATTGGTAGGTGTGTTAGTTAGGGTAGGGTAGAGGTCAGAATCTTTGTTAGTTAACAGCTTTTAGAAATATTCTTTAAGATATGCAACTTTAACTTTTTTAGTACCGAAATAAACTTTTTCTATGGCAGAATTTTAGTATAGAACGTTTTAAATAGCAAACACAAATGGTGTAATGTATTCAAGTAGCAGTGTTTAATTTCTGTAAATTGTTAGAAAGTTGTTTTGCATTAATAGTCTTTATGTAGTCTTTAATAGACTTTGGCCTGGATATTCAAAGGTTGCACCATGCGCAGCAGGTTGTCGCGCATGCAAATCAAAATCGCCATTCTGCGATATTCAGCAGGAGGCAGTTCGCCACTGGCATCAGATTGCGCCAAGAGAGCAAGTGCAAATGAATACATGCTCAACAGGAGGGAGGATCCATGCGCATAACCTCACGCAGCAATATTCAGTCGGGTTGTGCAGAGGTTGTGCATCGCAATAACCTGCGCCTGCAACCTTGAGCCCCAAAAAAAAGAGCTTAAGTTGAGGGCCACCCACAGGTGAGCTGCTGCATTGCAGGCGCAACACAGCAGCTACCACCTGGCTGGCCCCCAACTCTTTCCCTGTGCCCCCACCAATCCGATCATGGGCATAGTGTAACCCGACTCCCCACATCTCCCACAGCCCGATCGCCAGGCATAATGTACACGACTCCCCACATCTCCACAGCCCGATCGGGGCATAGTGATCTGACTCCCCCACATCATCTCCACAGCCCGATCGCGGGCAGTACAGGTACATGTAACACCCCCATATCCGAAGCCCGATCGCGGGCATAGCGTGTATGAACCCCCAGTGCCCGATCAGCGGGCAGGAGATGTAACCCCAACCCAAATATCTCCCTGGTGGTCCAGTGGACTGTAAAGCCCGATCGCGGGCAGAATCATCACAAACCCCCAAACATCTCCCTGGTGTCTAGTGTCCCCCACCCACGAAGCCCCTCCACCTGCTCTCCCCCGCGGCGGGCGACAGCATCCACCCGCCTGCCACCCGCCGCCCGCCGACTGACTGTCGGTAGGCTGCCGCCCATTGGTGCAGAGCTACAGCCAATGGGCTTGCAGCCCATACCGTATATGACAGTCCAGATTTGTGAATGATGTGGGGTGGAGGGGCTTCGTGGGGGGGGGACACTAGACACTTGGGAGATGTTTGGGGGTTAGGATGATTCTGCCAGCGATTGGCTTTACGGTCCACTGGACCACCAGGGAGATATTTGGGTTGGGGGTTACATTCTGCCCGCGATCGGGCACTGGGGGTTCATATATATCGCTATGCCCGCGATCGGGCTTTGGGGTACGTGTGGGGGTGTTACATGTACCTGTAATGCCCGCAATTGGCTACATTGTCGTTGGTCCCCGACGGCTGCTGCCTGGCAGGGTGGCCAGGCTCAAGTCCTCGGGGATCGGGCGCACCTACATGTAAATGGCATGCAAATGGGGCCATAAATAGATGCAAATGGCCCCCTGTGCCTTGCATAAATTATGGCCCCATTTGCATGTCACCTTTTGAATATCGGAAATTTTGCATGGCGCAATGGTACTTGTGCCACCCAAGTTTAATGCTCATCTCTGGCAACTTGCGGTGGCGCCAAGTTCACTGCGCCATCTTGCCAAGTGCTATGGCTGGGGAGTGATATTCAAAGGAGTTGCGCAATAATAGCGCAACTCCTTTGAATATCACCCCGCCACACCCTGGCGCAACTATTTTGAGCTAGCGTATGGGCTTGCGCCTCAGAATGGCGAGTTTGAATATCCAGGCCTTTATATTTAAATGAAGTCCATATTGTGTAATGGGTAGTTCACAGTTCCTTTGCTTGGGATGGCATCTACATTGTCTGAAGGGTAGTCCAGGGTTCGTTTTCTTTTTCTGTTTTTTGCTTTGTTGAAATATTCACATTGTCTAATGGGTAGTGTACAGTTTCTTTGGTTGAGTTTTGCTATGTTTAGGAAAATCCACATTGTCTGTTGGGTACTGTAACAGTTCATTTTGTTGGTGTATTTTTATTTTGAAAATGTCCACCATATATGATTGGTGGTTCACAGTACTTGTTTTCAGGTTTGGGTTCTGCTGTGTGGAGATGTAGGATTGAAGTTCACATTGCTTCTTGAGTACATTCCATGTCTTTTCAGGTTTTCAGGATGTATTTCAGATTTCAGTGTATTTACCTGTGGAAGAAGGAAGAAAATATATTACTTTGTGAACCAGGTTAGTGGTTTTGGAGCTGTGTAATATTTTAGGGGTGGTGAGGGAGTTGGGAGGGCAGGTTGGATATTGATAAAGGACTCTTAATGGCTGGGTTTGGGTTGGGGTTACCTTTGTAGTTTAGTCACTGTTACTACTGGAGTCTTCATTAACATAGATTCTTTTTTTGCAACCTTTGGTTGATCTGTGGGTGGATATAAGGATTATTAATGTTATGGAAATGGTTTTAATAAGTAATTTTTATTAAGATGGGTGGTGGGTTGTAGATTCTTACTTACCTTGATTAATTTGTATGATGATGTTTGTGGCATTGAAGACTGGATTTGTAAAGTATGTTTCTAGGCTGTTTCAGGGCCTGCTTCTGTAGTTGGTTGATGCACAGATGTTGCTGGTAGTAGACAGGTATGGTGTGGGTTGATAAGAGGTTCCTGGTTGTTCTTGATTATAAAGTATGGAAGAAATTTGTTTTTGTTGGTCATCGTTTAGTTTACAGAAGTCATTTATGCTTACAATGCTTTTGTGGACAGTTACTTTCATTATTTCTGTTTGGGGTACTCCAGCATCGTTTAACTTTTGGACTAAGTGCTTTCAAACGTCATCTTGGTTCAAAATCAACCACTCAGCATTAACAAAATTGGAACAATAGTAAAAAGATATTAGCAAGCAGCAACATTTTAACAGAGAAACACCTTTACTATTGTTCCAATTTTGTTAATGCTGAGTGGTTGATTTTGAACCAAGATGACGTTTTGTACAGTTGTTGAGTGGTATTTATAGATAGGAAGAATGGGGTTTCTTCTTATAGGCAGACTGCTGGTCATTGTCCTTTGTATGGTTTGTAGTTTGACACTGGGCATTTTGCCTCATTCTGTGTGTTGCTGTATGCTCTAGGTTTTATTCTATGGATATCCTTTGGGTTTTGGCCAGTACTTGTTTTTGTGCGCTGCTCTCGGCTGTATTCCAGGTAGTTGGTGTTGTTGAATCTTTTTTTAATGTTATATCTCCCCATTTAAGTCCCTTACTTCAGAATTTCCTATCAGGCCAAAAATGTGGTGCAGATTAACCACAGTGTTAAGTACAGAGTGAGGATTATAAGGACCTAGGTGCTGATTTTCATACGAGTGTCAATTAATTCATCAGTGAGCTCATCAGCAGCATGTTCTCTGCACCCTTTGCCTAGCTGTTTTAAGTTTTTGCTTTGCAGATAGGACTTGCCTGGTTTTCCGAAATATGATGTCTGTTGTTAGTGAGGCTGGGTAAGATTTTGCTCGGATGTGTCTTTCTATGCTTTGGAAGTGGGAGCATAGTATTAATGGCTCATACAGTGTTTTGTCTTTTTGTGGCTTCCATGAAGTATTAAGCTAAGATAATGTTTAGTTCATCTGGTGGGATGCTGTCAATGGTCCGTTCTTCAGAGTAGTGGTCTGATAGATACGCTGTATTAGAGAGACATCTGCTGCCATTTTTTTGTTGTATTTTTATTTTGCTGGCATTTATGTACGCTTCTATTTCTATAGTTGTGAGGTCATGCGTCATTAAAGTGGTGCTGTCGGTGGTTTCATGTGTCTTTCGGTTATTTCTATTGTGTGTTCTTCAAGCAGAAGGTCGTCTTGTGTGAAGGCTTGTATGAGGTTGTTGCACTCTACCTCAAAACTTATGTTTCTGAAGCCATTTTGTGTTTTCATTTTTTGTAATTTTCTTGAGAGGCGCAGCTTTTGACGTTGTTTTATTCGACCGGTAGATGTGGTGTTCATGGACGTTAGAACTCGAGTGGACATTTCAGAATTTTGATGGTTGTTTGTGAGGGAATGTCTCTGGGTGGTTTTGTAATGATAGGGAAAGTGAAGACACCTGTGTGTCGATGTGATTGGTTAAAAGAGGGCTTGTGCAGGCTGTCATCTGCCAATGGGAGAGTTTCTAGGGATTCTGCTTATGTGCAGTACTTGTCTGGTTATTAATGTAGTGAGAATAATGGGCTGCAGTGAGAATAAATGATATTCTCACTGTAGGTTTGTATTGCAAAAAATACTGCTTTTATTTGCCACTTTTTATACTCACCCCATTGCATAAACATATATATATATGTAAAGGCCATGACAGGAAGTGCATTAAAGGATTTTAATGCACGCCTAGGGCATGCTAAGACATGAGGCCAAATGCTAGTACCCTTACGCTTCTGGAAGGGCCACTATCATAAAAGAATTAGTCTGATTTACTCTGATAGGGATTAAAACTTATTAACTATTTTCAAAATCGTGTACAATACATTACCTCTACAACATCTAAAATCTGAAAAAAGTAGTCCCTATTAATGAATAAAATAGCATATCTCAGCAATAGGTTAACTACTACAGTACTTTGCAGTGAAAGTATTTATTAGTAGAGTTGGTTGAAAATAAATATTTTCTCTGCAACGTAAATTATCATATAAATGCACTGTAACATCTGTAAATTTGTAAAACATAAGTAGTGTTTAAAACATAATTTTCATTACACTGTAGTTATATACTTTCATTGAAAGCAACCTTCTCTACTTTAGTTTTTATTTATGTGTTGTGGTCTAGTACATAAAAGGAAAACTGCTATAGGACTGAGGTGAAAGGTTAGTAAGAAAAAACTTTAAACATGCCAAGTTGCCTTTTTGGTGGTGGTGGAGGATGGGGATAAATTTCACCGAAAACACCTATATATGATTAAAATACACATGCTTTTATAAACATCAGCAATGTAGTTGAGCAGTTTGGATCTGCTTCTACATATGTAACTGTATTTTCTCACCTTTTCTCTTTGTTTATAAAGTATTACTATATCGTCTACTTTCTTCATCCTGTTTTTTTTCTGTTTTTCCCCACTTCAAGGCATAGAGGCCCAGATATTGAAACAGTTGTACATGGAGCAACTGAGTTGCACCAACACAAATACAGAATTGCATCAAGGAGCCATATTCAGTGGGTGCCATTGTGCAGTGCAAAATCCATTCGCCGATGTGCAACTATAATGTATGTGACACAAGTGCAAAGGCGTTCCTATGAATATCCATCGCAATAACATATTCAACTGTGAAACTATGGTGCAAGTGTGGAGCAAATTGAAGTTGCGCTAACCAGACTTGTTCCTATAAAATAGGGTGCAAACACACAAACAGCAGTTGCGCCAGGAGTAAGAGTGAGAGGGACAGATAGAGACAGACAGACAGACACAAGACCAGATACAGAGGGAGAGGACAGACAGGTGGTGTGGGAGAGGGAGAGAGGGCAGAGAGAGAGAGAGAGAAAAGACACACACACACACAACCAGTGTACCAGGGTGGCACACAGCCAGCAGCCAACCACCCAGGGGACAGTGGACAGCAGGAGACATGGAGAGTGCACTTTTTTGATGGAGGTGGTAATGAGGGGTGTGAGGAGGCAGGAGGAACAGCTACGTGGCTGACAAAGGGCCTGTTGGCAGTATGCATGACACAGGTGATACTGTGCCCACATCACCTTTGAGAACAATAGTGACACCAAGATCGTGGGCCAGTACCACCTGAACAGGGCTATTCTGAGGCAGCTCTGTGAGCTGTGCAGTGAGGGGATGCATGCACCGACCAGACAGAGCCATGCCATGTCTGTGGAGATGAAGGTGACCACCATCATGTGCATGCTCACCAAGGGCACCTGCAAAGACCAACAGGGACACCACAGACGTCACTTAATCAGCCACATCCTGCCTCCTCTTACAGTTCCTGAATGCTCTGCTGCCACATGCTTCAGAATTCATCTTTTTCCCCAGCAACAGGTGGTGCATACAGCAATTATGCAGGACTTCCACAGGGTGGCACACATGCCTGGTGTGATTGGGGTCATTGACTACACCCACATCAGTATCCACATGCCGCCTGGCCCCAAGGAACTGGTGTATCCCAACAGGAAGGGTTGCCCCGGAGTCACGTGATGCCAGCTCTGTGAAAGCAGTCTGAACCTTCACCTCCAGCCTCCTATCGGCATAAAAGTAGAATTTTCTTAATATTGGAGGAACTAGTGACTTTATTTTGATCTCAGCAGGTTTCATAAGTTATTCGAGTAAGTTTGGTGGCAAATTGGCGATATGGAGATTGAAATGAGAAGGAGCACGCCCGACACACACCGCCTGTTTCTCTGGCTAAGGCCCAGCTGAAAAAGCAGAGTCGCAACGGAGGGTGAAGGCCCTGAAAATGATAGCCCCACTCAGAAAATGAGCCCTGACCCTAGCACAGTTTTTGGCTGAATTTAAGCCCTTCGCATGGGAGTTATGTACTGTGACCGAAGAGTTGAAAGCGGTCACGCTGGCCTTGGAAGATCTGTCACGGTGCACAGGGGACACGGAAGCGAAAGTCTTCTCCTTGGAGAAAAGATTCTCAAGCAAGAACCAGAGATAATTAATCTTAGACACAAGATATCTAGGATGGAGGCGAAGATCGAGGACCTAGAGGGTTGGAGCCGGAGGAATAACTTGGTAGTTGTCGGTCTACCAGAGCGTGAGGAGGGAGCCGACCTGATTCTATTGCCCAGAGCTTTTCAAGGAACTGTAGACCCAGCGCCTTTCGGCGAAAAGTTCATAATTGAGCGGGCTCATCGGGCGCTGTGCATGCGGTTCCAGCATCGGGTGCCCTCAGCTGTATTTATAGTTCGCTTGAACTATCAGGAATGTCAATTTGCGATCATGAAGACCAAGGAGACCAGGGAGCTGAAGTGGAAGGGACCCCATTAGGATCACTCAAGATTTACCCATGGCAGTGAGACAAAGGAGGCGGAATATCACCCCATAGTTTCCAAATTGATCCCGGCAGGCATCAGGTTCAAGGTTCTCTATCCGGCGAAACTACAGGTGCTGCTGGCTGGTCAGTGGTCTACTTTTGAAGATGCACCTGCAGCGAGTAAAGGTTTAGCTATTGCCCTCCGGAGCTATTTAAATAGCCCCTGGGTCTCTGTAGGGGTGAGAGCTTGCCTGTATTTGGTTCCTGTTCTTTGGCTTAGTGTAAGGTGTGTGATCCTCATCTGACGGAGATCTTTGATCCTGAACTGGTTACTGTTATAATTTTTGCCTGAGGAGGATGTGTGGTGATTGCGGTAAATGGATCCGGACTTAAAAGAAGCACAAGTTCCTCCTCGTGAGTTGGGGATGTGGGTTTGAACTCCTGAAAGGTAATCCAGTGGGTGTACAAAGGGCCTCCGTGGACAGTACGAGCACCTCTCCAGTGTGTGGGGGTCCCTGTGTAACAGAGCGCAGTGAACCCGGACCGGCGCTGGATACGTGGAGGGCGGACTGATTTTTATTTGCTGCAGCTTGCATTTGTACTTGTGGTGGCCCTCATGAGTGGATTGAGGGCATCCATGCCTCCCTGATGATGGATGTTCTCTGGTCTCGTTTGGACGGCAGCTGTTACGGGATGCATCTTGCTGGAAGGGAGGAGCTGGAGTGTTCATCTGGGTCTAGGACAATTTATGCCTCCATTGTTGTTTTCGGTGATGGTCTGAGGGAATTAAAGCCGGTCCTGGATATGAGCTTTTGGGACTTGGAGTTATCTGAATGGATACCACTTTTGAAGTGGATTCTAGCAGTGTTCCATGTGGAGTATATATCCCTTATGGAGCCTTGGATTATTTCTGTTGAAACCTTTACAGATAAGAACATTTTTCAGTCTTCCCACTCCTCCCCTTTTTTTTTTTCTCTGCTTTTATAGACAGTGTGAAGTTGCTATAAGATTTGCGGAGGTTGTTTACCGCCAATTGATTGTACTTCTGCTTTGGGGATACATTGTGTGCATTGGGGTGGGGTTTGGGGCTGGGGACTCAATTGTGAAATGGGTATTTTGGAAATAAATACTTGGTTTATGCCGTGTTTGGTGGGCTGTGTGAGAATACTGGTTTTATTGAAGTTTCGGTTAGAAGGGTTAAGTAGTTGATGATATTGCCGAGGGGAATGGAGGAAGGTTAGTTAAGCGGAGCTATGGATGTCATGGACCAAAGTGTCATTGGGAGGGAGGGGCGGGGGTGCTGGGAAGGGGGTGTTCGGTGGGGAGGTTCTTGGTTGTATTAATAATAGATGTATGTAGTTGGACTGTTATGGGGTTATTCAAGGGTTAGACAGGGAGGGGGAGGGGTATTAGTAAGGGATCAGAGAAGATAGGTTTGGGAAGATCTGCTCACCCAATAGTTTGTCCCGAAATGATGTCTGGTGTAGCGAGAAGGTAATTAGAAGGTGGTACGAGGATTACCTGGTGTATGGGTAGCCCTTTGAGTTTTGTATGTGAACATTAAGGAGTCAGGCAAAAATAAAGAGATATAAAATATTAAAACATTTACAATTATTAGAGGGACAGATAATTTGTTTACAGGAAACGCACTTGATTGATAAAGAGTTAAACACACTTAGATGTCAGTTTGTCGGTCAAATATTTGGGGCTGGATTTAGTACAGCGGGTAGAGGAGTACTCTTAATCCATAGGAATGTGGCTTTTGTGTGAGAAGGAATTTGTGACCCGCAGTCCGCTATATAATTGTTGTAGGGCTTTAAACCAAACAAGAATAGTGTTGGAAGTATTTATGGACCCAACGCTGATTCTCCTGGGTTTTTGTGGATCTACTAAATATCTTGAGTCCGTTTCATCAGCTTCCGATAGTGCTGGGTGGGAATGGAATTTGCCATTCACTCCAGATCTGGATAAGGACGATAAGCGAGTTAAGGATCTATCGCCAGCTCAGAGAGCTATTAGGGACTTGGTTGATAATTTGGGATTATGTGACCCATGGAGGTCTTGAACCCTTCAGGTAGGAATATAAATTTTATCAGAGGTCCATAAATCTAGATCTAGGATAGATTATTTTTGGTGAGTAGAGGGTTGTTGTCAGGATTGGTGAACTGTAATATTGTGCCTGGGATTTTCTCGGATCATTCCATGGTTCGTTGCTCCTCAATTTGACTCCTAACACTCCCAGACAGACTTCTTGGAAGTTGAATAACCAAATACTATGTTCCAGAAACAAGGGAGTATGTTGGACGTCGAATTGAACAGTATGAGATGGAGAATAGTCATTTAATTACTAGGGGAGATTTATGTGGTGTGCTCTAAAGTGTGTGTTGAGGGAGAGTTCATTAAACTGGCGGTGGAAAGAAAGAGGAAGAGGGAGGAAGGGTTAGATCTTTGTTGACACGAATTAGGGATATAGAGAAGGATCTGTCAAAGAATACACCAGAGGAGACTAGGGAGCTACTAATTAAGTTGCGCCATGAGTATGAAGGGATCCTGGGAGAGAGGGCAGAATATGCGATTCTGAAAACCAAGGCCCTGTATCTGAACCAGGAGAGAAATCAGGTAGGCTCTTAGCTATGAGGTTAAGGGGCGTGGAGGCATCTAGAATAATTCAGAGTATCACGTCTAGTGTTGATGGGGCGGTTAAAACATCACCCATGGAAATTGTCAGGAATTTGAAGATTACTATAAGGTTTTATACAGCCCAATGACCCTAGGCCTAGTAAGCAAGAAGTAGAGGACTTCTTATCTGCCTGTAATCTCCCCAGGTATCAGAAGATCAAAGGAGAGAGCTTTTATTTCATCTCTGAAGCGGAGATTCTGGAGGCAATTAAAATGCTACCCAATGATAGGGCTCCTGGCCCGGATGGGTTCACACCTAATTTTTACAAAAGTTTTATGACCTTGTTATGCCCCAGGTTAAAAAGATTATTTCAGAGTATTTTGACCCTGGACAAAGTAGATGGTTATTTATTGAAGCCCTGATAGTGCTTATTCTGAAAGAGGGAAGGAGTTAGATAAAGTTACAAGTTATAGACCTATTTCCTGATTAGCTACAACATCAAGATTTTGGTGAAGATTCTAGCCTCTAGGTTGTCCAGGGTCATGCCCAGGCTAGTTCATCATGATCAGGTTGGGTTTATGAAGGGCAGGCTGGCGCTGGACCACCTGCAAATTGTCTCATGGCTTCTCCCTCCAAGGACTGTAAATCCCTATGTGTGTTGATATGCCAGTGGACGGGAGAAGGCATTTGACAGAGTGGACTGGAAGTTTTTAGCTATTACTATGGAAAAATTTGGTTTTCTGGCCCAGTTTATCAAATATGTGTTTGCTTTATACAGGGACCCAAAGGCCAAAATATATTGTAATGGGGTATTTTCTGCAAGTTTTTGCTTAATTCTGGGACCAGGCAGGGTGCCTCTGTCGCCTCTTCTATTCAATTTGTATCTGAGCCTCTCCTCACCAGAGTGAGATTAGATTCCAGGATTATGGGTATTAGAGTCGGGTCACAGGAGCTTAAAGTCTCAGCATATCGGGATGACATCTTGTTGCATGTTGCTCAGCCAAATAGCTCAACCGAAGGTGCTGGAAATCATTGAGAGTATAGCAGACTGTCTAATTACAGGATTAATGTGGGAAAACCCAAATTTTTCCGCTGAATATGAGAGTGCATAGGTCGGAGGTGTTGGAAATGGGTATGCAGTGGACTCCATATGCTGAAGTATTTGGGTATTTATCTGGCCAGATCGGATCAGAAATTAGTCAATCTAAATCTGAACGCATTAGAAATATTATTAAGCAGGATCTGCAAAGGTGGAGCGGATTGCCGATATCGCTCTGGGGCTGGATTAGCATAGTTAAAATGAATATCCTGCCTAGGATTTTTATCCACTCAATATGCTTAATGTTTTGCTACCCCAAATTGGTTTAGAGAACTGCACTCATTAATCTCTGACTTTATCTGGAGAGGGAAAAGGCCCCGTAGGCTTATAGTAAGCTGGCGGCCCCAGGGAGAGCGGTCTGAGACTTCCACATTTCGGATTATACTACTGGGCAAGTAATCTGTGCAAATACTTGAGATGGGTGGTTCCTGACAGCAAACTTGACTCTTTTCCCTATGTTCCTTGTGGGTTCAATTAGAGATAGAGGTGATCAGGGAGGCAGGATTGGACCCGATCGCATTGCTCTATTCCACTCCCAGGAGGCTGCCCTCTAGGTTGGTTACTAATCCAATAGTAAAATTTTGCGTATACATAGGCAGATTTGTAGTAAGCTTGGTTATATCCCAGATAGGGACATGCATCAACCGCTATGCCAAAATCCGAATTTGAGGATTGGGGAAATGATTTTGGGTAGATGGATTCCCCAGTTGGAAGGACACTTAATTGAGGACCTAATGGAAGATAGATCGCGTACTCCCAATTAGGGTGATCCTGGCAAAGTACAATATAGATGTTAAGAAGGTCTTTAAATTATACCAAGTTACTCATTTGTTGGCCTAAGTGGGGATCAATCTCCGGGAGGGGCGTGTGGACGGAAGTGGTTTGAGTCATTAGCGCAAGTGGTGTGGGAACCACATGTGGTCTCTAGAGTATATAAGAAACTTCTGACCAAGTTCTTGTGGATTTGGACCACAAACCTAGATATTGGATTAATTGTTTGGGGAGCAAGAGCGGGATTGGGAGGTTGTCTGGAAGCAGATGCACAGGTATGCTAGACAGGACAGGCTGAGGGTGATGCAGTTTCACTTCTTGAATAACTTATTCTGGACCCCTTCCAAGCTATTTAAGGTGGGTAGTAGGCGGACCAAAATTGTTTCCGTGTCGTCAGGCAGTGGGGACTTGTATCATATCTTTGGGAGTGCCCACCGATAAAGCAGTTGTGGATGCAGATTAAGCAGGGCAGACCCACTGTTGGGTATTGATCAGTATTTTACCCCTGATATATGTTTGATAAGGGATTACTCTGGCATCATGTTTAGGAGCGTAGATTTTACATGGCCCTGATTTCATGCTAGCTAAAAGGTAGTCTTGCGACATTGGATGACTGACTCACCAATTACGTATATGGAATGGCTACAGGAGATGTTGTCTAATTTAAACATGGAGAAATTGGGTGGGAAGGGACAACAGGTTTCACATATATGAAAAGATTTGGAGCCCCTTTCAAGCTATACCTTCCTAGGTGTAGCCAGAATGAATAAAGCAGGAGGAGGGATGATGGTGGGTGAGCAGATCTTCCTTAAGGGTATGATGTAGTGGGGGGTGGGTCAGTCCAGGGAGGGGCGGTTTTGTTATTGTGGAGGGCTGGGAGAGAAAATTGGTGACTTGATTTGATTTTGTCAATAGTTACGATAGAACAAGATGTGTTTGTTTTTTCCTATGTGTAGTGTATCTGATATGAGATTTTGTCACAATAAAATTTTGAATTTCAGGAAGCGTTGCCCAAGCATCAACTGCCAGGTGGTGTGCGAAGCCATGTGGTGCATCACCAATGTCTAGCCACACACCCTGGGAGTGCACATCTGGCACAGCTCTGCATTGTGCCAGAGATTTGAATGTGGGAACATCCCCACAGGCCACCTAGTGGGTGAGTATGGCACTGGCAAGGTGCGATAGGCAGAGCAGACCTGGGGATGGGGTGAGCTGGGTGTGTATGGTGGTGGTGTGGGTGCTAGGAACAGGCAAGGGTGCAGCACAGGATTGCAGAGGCTAACCATGTCATTCTCCACACAGGTGACAGCGCATATCCACTGAGGCCCGGCTGCTCACCCCTACCAGTGCCCATCGTCCCCAGCAGAGGATGGTACAACAAGGCACACACTAGCACATGCAACATCATCGAGTGCATCTTTGGCATACTGAAGACATGTTTCCATTGCCTAGACAGGTCAGGCGGTTCCCTACAATACAGCCCTCAAAAAGCCTGTAGCCTATTCTGGCCTGCTGCATACTGCACAACATGGCCATTGACCATGGGATAGCTATCGAGGCTGATGGGGTAACAGTAGTGGGGATGACAGAGGTAATGGGCCGGAGGGTGGTGGACAGCCACCCCTGGACAGAGGACTCGACTGCTGCAGCAGGCATGACACCACTGCAACACCATCACACAGGAGCAATACAGTGAACACAGGTAGGTGGTGTGGTACACATGCATGGGCCACACAGACAGGCACAGCACACATGCAGGGACATACATGGTGAGAGGCATGTGCACACAGAGGCTTGATGCAGGGGTAGGGAGTCAGTGGCACAAAACCACACACAGCAACACACACACACACACACACACACACCCAGATGTTGGAATGTGGTGTGGATCAGATGCATTGCTCTCGTGTACTGGTGCAACTGGTGCTAGATTGCCTCATCATGCCCACACCACATGGTCCAGCCAGCTGGGAATGCACACACACAGGCAGCAGGCAACATGACACACAGGCACACCACCAGTAGTAAGGCTCACACACACATACCATCCACGTGTGCACAGGACAGCAGCTGCAGACTGTGGTCAGGGCAGCCCACAGATCAGGGCGCTGCATGGTACCATGGCTACCACAGCCACAGGGGTAGCTGCACCATGGCAGATCGGCAGCCACAGGCTGTGCATCAGCTGGAGGGTGTGCAACAGCCCCCAGGGGTGGAAGCATGGGGCCACAACCATGTCCTCATTGGGGTGTGCAGGTGCCCAAACAGGCCAGCCCTGGGTGTGCCTGGGATGCCTATATCAGAGCCCAGCATTGACTGTGTTGGGGTCTCCCAATGCCAGGTCCATGGGGTGGGCAGTGTGCTGTGGAGGGTCTCCTGTGCATGGCCATGCCCTGTGGCAGTGAGCAACGAAAGCCCTCCACAATTGCACTTGCAAAGCGATCCAAGGATGCAGTCATTGCCTCCTGCATGTGTTGCATTCCCTACCTTTATGTATTTAATTCCACCTGGAACTTATTCCACATTTCAATAAATTGAGTTTTCTACATTTTTTATATACCATATCTGTTCTAGAATAGATATAGGTATAATTAGGTTCAGCCATTGATTGATCACCGGTGGGTCAGGGTCCTTCCATTTTGAGTACGATTTCTTCGCCACTATAAGAAACAATGATAGCAATTTACATTGCTGCGGTTCCAGTGTCCCTTTTTCTGGTAAAATAGTTAACAACTTCACCATTGAAGAAAAGTAAATTTGTTTCTTAAAACCCGTTGAAAACGTTTTCAATCTTGTGCCAAAATTAGACACATATAGGCATGAAGCTATGAAATGTACTAAAGTGCCTGTTGTATTGGGGCATCTTGGACATTTATCTGATATGTTAAGGTTAATTTGATTCAGTTTTTTAGGGGTGAAATAAATTTGATGTGTCATGTTCATTTGTATCTGTTGTAGTTTAACAGAGGATACATTTTCTAGATATATTTTATATCATTCCACTTTGTATCTGAAATACGAATGCCCAATTCCATTTCCCATTTTCTCCTGGTTTTGTCAATACTATGTTCCAATCTCTCATAACACATATTATATGAGGATGAAATACATTTTCTCAGATTCTGAAGCCTCTTTACCGTGGTGTGGGGTTCCTTCAATCTAATATATATCTTGTTTTATTAAGAAATGATTTAAGTTGGTCATAGTAAAAAGATGAGTAGGATCCACCTTAAATGTGTTAATCAATTGATTATATGTTTGTATTACATTTTATAACAAATATCCCCTAGTTGCTGGATACCTTTTTCCTTCTATACTTGAAAAATGTTCAATGTTACTGATGGAATAAAGCTATAGTTTTGTAAATTGGGGTATACATAGAAAAATCTTTTGAGCTATTCATTCTATTTTGTGCATAAATCCAGCGTTGATATGTAGTTGTAGTTGTTATTGCTGATTTTATTTTTTAATTGGTATCCCTGAATAGAGCAGATTAATAAATGACATATATGGGTATGCTTTTAATTTTATTTGAGCTGAAGGAAATTCTAGATTATCCTTATGTACCCATTGCCAAATGTGTGCCAACTGAGCAGCAATGTAATATAAATAAAAATCAGGTAATGCCTGCCCTGCTTTTTATTTTAAGAAGAGTTAATGTTTTCCATGAAATCCTCACACTATTATTTTCCACAAAAATCTCATTATCGTGGTCTTAAGTTATGAAAAAACATAGTTGGAATTGGAATTGCCAAAGCTTGAAACAAAAAGTACCTTTGGAAGAATCCATTTTGGCGGGATTTGAACATTTTCTGTACCAGGTACATGAGATGGGGTAATGAGTTAGCTATGCTGACAATTTGGTCACTGTTGTCCTGTAAATGGAAGTGCATGGCCCTTCCACAGCTACATACATATACACATCTATGGAGGGTTCAGGCCCTGTGCTCCCTCACATAAATAAGGATCTTATTTCTCTATTTCAAAAATTAAAGATGGGTATAAGCACAGGGCCCAATAGGCCCATACGCTAACAAGCAAAAAGGCTATGATTACACTATCTAAAAAGTAAGAAATTCTTGGCAAAAAAAAACTTCATTAATGTCTCAGTTATGATTACAGTGACAAAGATTTGGAAATGTGCTGCTAGGGTTTCAACCTAACATCCCACTCCCTGCGAAGTTGGCAACAGGCATGGGGAGAGTGCCTTGGGGTTGTCAACCCTAATGCTCACCCTATTCTATACTGTAACCATCTCCACTTACTTCACATGGAATGGGGTAAGTGTCAGGTTAACAACCCCAAGGCACCACCACACCTGTCCCTGCCTGCATGGTGGGCCTGGGGTGTTACAGTGCATTTCAAACTTTTGTCACTGGAACCCTAACTGATGCATTAACAAAGTTTTTTGCCAAGAATATATATATATATATATATATATATATATATATATATATACACACACACATATACAATGGGGAGAGTGATAAATGAGTGTGATAACCCAAGGTGCTGGACTAAATACACCCTGAGATTTACGCTGTGGGTTTTATTTAAGCATCCAACACCAATGTCGTTGTAAAATTTGAGATTTACACACCACCCATGTTTTATTTTATTTAATTACTGGGAAGCATTTTTTTCCACACCAGTTATATAAAATAGAAACACACAGCTGTGCAGTGTTGATCAGCTTCAAGAGCAGTCCATGGTCAGGCTCAAGCAGCTGGTGTAACATTTTAAAATGCTTCCTTTGTTAAAAGAACTACAGTAAGTTATTTATATATATACTGTATATATATATATATATATATATATATATATATATATATATATATTTATTTATGTTGAAATCTAGTGTCAGAGGTGACGTGTCTGGCACTGATGGAGGAGGAGCAGCGCTGGCATGTGTCTAGTAAGAGAAACATGGTGCATGTTTGCCATTATAACCAGCTGGTCATAACAACAAATTATAACTGGATTTCCATATGGGAAAAATGCTCACCAGTTTTTATGATCTGATTCAGCACTCCCAGCAGTGGCAACACTTCATTCACCTGATGACACCTACAACTTTGTTTAAACTTCTTATGATTTTCAGCATTTTCTTAATTCAGCTAGTTTACAGAGAACAAATTCAAGATGTTCAATAACATTTGAGTGGTATAAACTCTTTGGCCCAGATATTCAAAGGGTTGCGCCATGCGCAACAGGGTTTCGCGTCGCAACTCCAAAATCGCCATTCTGCGATATTCAGAAGTGTCCAGTTCGCGTGCCACGAAAACACGCTGAGCCACAGCGCAATGGAAATGAAGGCATGCGCAACCGAAGGGGCGGGTCCATGCATAAAGTGCGCAATCACGATATCTAAACACTTTGCGCAACACGCAAGAGTGGCTCAGCCGAGGATGCGCTATGCGGATGTGAGCCAAAATAAAAAGGCTCAAGGGAGCGCGCAAGAACTCTAGCAGGCCGAAAACCGGGGAGAGAGAGAGAGACAGAGAGAGAGAGACAGAGACAGGAGCAGGAAGGGCAGAGAGGGACAGTGGGTCCTGGAGGACAGAGAGGCCAGTGGGGGTGCCGGTGCAGTGGAAGCAGCAGTGGGGACAGTGGGGTAACACAGGAACAGCAGCTGGGGGGCAGGAGCCAGGGAGATGGACAGTGTCAGCTTCCACATGGAAGCTGTAATGAGGTGAGACAGCATGCTGCAGGGGGCGTGGCAGCGGAGGGCCGTGTGTGCCGCCCTGACCAAGCGGTATCGTGCCTGCATCAGCTATGAGCTGTACACAGATGTCGAGATTGGCGGTACGCCTGAACAGGGCAATACTGAGCGGCTCAGTGAGCTGTGCAGTGGCGTGATGCAGGCACCCTCACGGCGAGTCATGCTCTGTCCGTGGAGACCAAGGTGACAGCCTGCATGTGCCTGCTCGCCACGGGCACCTTCCAGAGGCCGAGAGGTGACACCACAGGCATTACGCAGTCGGCCACGTCCACGCATCCTCACCCAATTCCTCAGCGTACTGCTGCCTCATGCTGCGGAGTACATCCATTTCCCCAGCACTGCGGCAGGCGTACAGAAAAACATGCAGGAGTTCCACAGGGTAGCACATATGCCTGGCATGCTAGGGGCCATAGACTGCACCCATGTGGCCATTTGCATGCCACCTGGCCCGGGACCAGAAGTGTATTGCAACCGAAAGGGCTTCTCGAGTGTCAACTGCCAGGTGGTGTGTGATGCCACTGGCGCATCATCAATGTCTGTGCCACACACCCTGGCGGAGCACATGATGCCTTCATATGGCACAATCTGCATGTGCCATCGATTCGAGTGGGAACATCCCGCGGGTCATCTAGTGGGTGAGTACACATGTATGGAATGCAAACCCTGTGCAAGGGTGGGAATGACACAGGTGCCATGGTAGTGGCACACAAGGATATGGGCAATATTGACCTGACCTGACACTGATCTCCACTATCTCCACACAGGTGACTGTGGATACCCACTCCGTCCCTGGCTGCTCACACCATACCGCCCCGACCCCCAGCGCAGTACGGTTTCAATGAGGCTGCACGCCGCAACACGGAACATCATAGGCGGGTGTTTGGGATACTCAAGACCTGCCCAATGCCTGGACACCTCCGGCGGAGCCTACAGTACAGCCCCAGAAGGCCTGTGGGATATTCCTGGCCTGTTGCATCCTGCACAACATGGCCCAAGACCATGAGGATAGCCGTACAGGTCCAAGAGGGGACAGCGATAGGGGACGCCAGTGGCGCTTCAGTGATATGGGTGATAGGCGCCCCCTAAGACGGAGGGACCCCCGACTGACACGGCAGGCCCAGCTGCACGGGACACCATTGCAGAAGAGCACTCCGCACAACACAGGTAAGTCAAGGGACATGTGCAGCAACACTGTCCATCGCAAACCACAGGCACACAGGGAACACACCGTGCATGAAGGTCAGGGGAGTTGAAGGTCCAGGCATACCAACACACCATCAGAGAGGTGAGCACTCACATGGACACACACACACACACACACACACACCAGGCAGCATACAGGGCAGCAGCACAGCACTGCGGAAATGACGCGCCAACACACAGCACCACCAACCACCCTCACCACCTGGACTGTCCGCGAGCGTGTGTCAGGACTTGGGCAACCTGCACCTTGGTGTACAGTGCAATGCAGGCATCATCATCCACACGCACCTGTGGACAGCAGTTGGGAGAGTGTGCAGGTGGTCAGTGTGTCAGCTTGGTGAGCAGAGCACCCAGCAGTGCACTGCCCACCATGACACACATTGACACAGGGCAGCACCAGACAGGGCCTGCATTGGGAGACAGCTCAGTCAGGAGCACTGTCCCGAGCCACCACGGATGCGTGGGCGGCCCGCCGTGGCCCTAGCAGCACTGGCAGGCTGCGCGAGGGCCACATCGGTGGCGCTTTGCACCACCAGGGATCCCAGTGCGTGACCCGCGACCTTGCCCGCGACAGGGGTCTGCATCCCACAAACAAACTTGCACCAGGGGTGCTCGGGATGCCCACAGCAGAAACTGGCGTCGACAGGCCTGGTGTCGCATGACACGGGAACAGGGAGTGGAGTGCGCACTGTGTGGGGTGCGTGGTACAGGGTCACCAGACAGTGTGGTCAATGTGGTGCCACAGAGACCACTGCCTGGATCAGCCTGTCGATGGCAGCGGTCACATCCGTCCGCATATGGACCATCTTGGCCCGGTCCCAGCACACTCCCTGCTATGCCGCCTCCACGGACACAGTCAGTGCCTCCACGGACCTTGAACCCGCCCCTGCAGCTGTACTGACTCCTGCAGCAGGTGGGTGTCTTGGCGATCAAGGGTACTGTGCCCCAATGGCATAGTGACCCCCAGGGTGTGGATGGTCCTGGTGCACAGCACCCTTGAGGGTGGCCGCTGTTCGCCAGGACCAGGTATGGGTGGATCTGAGGCGGTGAACAAGTGCCACTGCTTGACGCTGTCCCCCAGGCCTGTGTGCAACTGCTGCTGCCGCCTCCAACTGCTGAACCCCAGGTCCACCTGTTCCACCCTGTGCTGTCAACAGTGCCAGACACCTGCTCAGCCACCGATGCTGCCCCACGGTGCTGACAGGCCCAGCCTGTGACTGTGCCAGCATGCTGGTACACAGGTGTGGAGCAGGGACGGGCCTGGGGCATGTGATGGCCTGCCATGCGTCCCTCGTGGGACACACACCTATCACTGGCCATTGCAGGCCTGCTATCATCAATAGTGCCGGTGCGTGCCACTGCCATAGGCACAGCATGCTGGCACACCTGCATGCCAGACTGCTGTGACACAGGCTGTGCACCCCCTGCACCGGTATCACTGCCGGGGAGTTGTTGGGCCAGCCGGCCTGCTGCTGCAGTGCCTGCAGGCTGCTGGCGGAGGTGGATGGTCCCTCCTCCTGGTCCAGCAGGTCTGCCTCACTGTCAGCACCCACCACCACTGTCTCCTGCAGACGAACAGGATCTGAAACAGAAAGAGAGTACATGTGAGTGCATGTGAACAACAGCCCCCACAACATCACCATGTCATACCGTGCAGTGATGGGCTTCCACCTGTCTGGAATCCTCCGCCTGGAACACCCGCAATGGCACTTTCGGCTGCATGGCGCGACCAGTGTCTCCTCGGTCGGGGTCAGCTGCAACACCAGTGGTCCCCCACCAGTGGCAGCACGTGCCACCCTGAAGGCTGCCACCTTCTCCTTCCAGCCTCCTGCGGTCAGTCCCCATCTTTTTGCGGCATTCCTGCACGGAGCGCTGGTGGCTTCCGTGCAGGTTGGACGGCCAGAGCTACCCCTCCCATGCAGCTGCACGCTGCTGAGGGTGCCCCTCCGCCCACTCAATAGCGGCTCATCCTCCAGGTAGGCCTGGAGAAGGGCCTCAGTCTCTGCTGTGGTGAAGTTCGGCCTCCTCCTCGCCCGCCCGTCCACAGCCTCAGCCTGGTTCTCGTCAGTCATGGTGATCTGTATGGGTGGAAGTGGACACCTGTCACTGTGCAGTCCACAGCATTTCCCCATGAGCATGGCTGCAGGCTGGGGGTGGGGGCAGCAGCCCCTCCTCTCCGCATGGCAGATACTGATGGAAAGGTGCCCTCTGCCCTTCCTAAGTGCCCTCATCATGCTCAGCCCCTCAACCTATGACATCCTCCAGCACCCCTGCCCATGAGCATTGTCCTGAGCATCACACAGCATGTAACTCTCCTCCACCTCAATAACAAAATCTGGCCGCCACAACCCAGTGTCGCATTTTATAGCGCAACACATGCAAATGGGGTGGCGCAACTTTAATGACATGCTAATCGCGCCACTGCACCTTTGCATGGCTGATCGACTGATTTTGCATATGTCGGCTGAATATCGCGTATTTGCGCTTAGCGCAATAGGGAAGGTCCAGCTGAGCCGATGGCGCATGTTTGTGGCTGTGTGCTACACTGCATTGCGCATGCCCGACAGGTTACGTATGCGTCGATCGTGCTGCAGATCTGCTGAGCGCGATAGGCGATTCTGGCCATAGCCACCATTGTGCCAGTGGCGCTACAGCACTGGGCACTATATGGCGCTGTGGCACTTCTGCTGCGATAGTCCACTGTGGCACTGGTGCTATGCTTAGCAGTCATGCAGGATGCCTATACATCCCATGGCGCTGTGCGTAGCCTGCGTCGTTGCCGTGACCTTGTGTATGCCCTCTGACCCCTGGCGCTGTGGGCATGCCGTATGTCCGTCCCTATTGCGCTGTCTGGTTACAGCGCCATGTAAAATGACAGCACTGTGCGAACAGCGCAATTGGAGCCTGTGCTGGTCTATTCTTAACAACTCCACGTGGGGTCACAGCGCAGCGGGCGCCATATTGCCTGCTGTAAAGTTGGGGCCATGGCTGGAGGAGGGCGGTGTCCGGATCCCAGTTGAAGTGGCCAACCTGGTGGCCCTAGTGGAGCCCCACTATGAGGGACTATATGGTGAGGCCCCCTCACCGGACCTAGGGACCCATTTGTGGCAGCAAGTGGCCACTGACCTGGTGGGGTCACTGGCGGGGCGGTCTGCTGAGCAGTGCCGGCACCGACAGTGATCTCCGCCGAGGGACCAGAACTATTGGCGCTGCTGCGTTCCCATGCCAGGCGGGGCCTGGTGCCTAGCCACGTGAGTGTACCATCTATTCACCTATATTCTCTGTAGGGATGTGTGTGTGCCTGGGTGGCTGTGCATCGGTGTGTCAGTGTGTGCAGCTGTGCGATGGATGGTTATGGCTGTGTGGGCAGGCAGTCTCACTGGGGCAGGGGCACTCTGCTTTGAGTCACACTGATGTTTGTCTCACGTATGTCTCCCACAGGCGGATGGTGAGGGCGGCGGACAATGGTGATGTGGGCCATGCCAGGGCCCCAGTGCCACAGGCTGTCGGGCCACAGCAGCAGCATCAGCAGCAGCAGCGGCAGCAGCAGCAGCAGCGGCAGACCGAGCTGCTGGAGGAGTGTGAGTATCATTACGTATGGATGCTATTGCATGCTGGGGGCAGGACCACCAACCATGCTGGACACAACCAAAGGGAGGTCATGGTTCCACTATACGAAACAGTAGTGAGTCCCCACACTGGAGTACAGTGTACAGTTCCAGAGAACATACCTGCGTATGGACAGGGACTGGGTGGAGAGCGTTCACAGGAGGGCGACATGGATGGTGCATGGATTGCATCACAAGTCCTATGCAGACAGGTTGACGGAACTGAACATGTACTCCTGGAGGGGAGCAGGATGTGGGGATATGATGGGGACATACAAGTATTGTACAGGGGAACAGAGTGCAGGAAACAATATTTGTAAGCGTAAGGGATGTTCCAGGACTAGAGGGCATGGGATGCAGTTGGGGGCTTGTTTAAGAGGAACATGAGAAAGTGTTTCTTCACATGATGGGTGGTGGACGAGTGGAACACCCTGCCAGAGGATGTGGTGGGGCTGACTTGGTCACGGGATATATGTATGCGTGGGTTGCCATGAGGGACTTCTGGAGGTCAGGGTGAGGGGAACGGACTTATAGGACAAGAGGGTGATCGTACAAGGCCAAATGGCCAGACTGGGTGTCCCATAGGCCCTTATCTGCCGACACTGTCTATGTCTCCATGTATGTAGGCGTGACACAGGTGACCTGCATCACAGTGCAGCATCACGACACGTCTGTGTATGCATCACAGGTGGTCAGGCATGCACTGGGCACATAGCTGTGTAACTGGCATCGCACCACGTTGCCACATCACATGACAGCGTAGTTTTGTACGGTGCTTGACGTGGGCAGTGTGTGTGGGTGGTGGTACGAATGGCTGGTGCTGCCTGTTTGTGATGACTATGTGCATGTTCACTGTGGGTGGTGCATGCCATCACATGTGCAGGACATTGGGTCAGATGGGTTGCAGGTTGGGTGGTGTTCAGGGTTGTGGTCAGTCTCAGCCATTGACTGTGTTCCCATTTTCCTAGGCCTCGGTGTGCTGCGGCGCATGGCGCATGATCTGGAAGCGCCTGACCCAGGTGGTGTTGGACAACCAGGAGGTCCTGCAAGCCCTACAGCCGCCAGGGGAACGGCGGCACAGGCACAGGAGGGACGCCAGCAGGAGGAGGAGCAGGAGCCAGCTGGGCCGTAGCCCACCTTTCATTTCACCTTCACCCATCCCTTTCACCCTGCCTTCCTCTCCAAGTTTTTATTCCTCCCCTTGAACACCCCTGCTCTTTACCCGTCCCCCAACTTGTACATAGTTCGACCTTTGTTGTTCACTGTTTTTATTTAAATATACATTTCTATTTTGGTACAACTGCTGTGTTGGTAGTCTGCTTTGCAACTGGCTCTGGGTGCTCCGTTGCAGGGGTGTACATGCCATCTGGGCTACTATGGTCCTGGGTATATGTGTGTGTGTGTGTGTGTGTGTGTCCATGGGGAGGTATCACCAGCATAGCATTGCCTTTCTGTTGCTCTTGCCATCTGCTGCCACCCACTGCTGGGTGCACAGGGTGGGTCTGGCTGGTCTGCTTCTCTGCAGCATGGGGTTGACGTGTGCACGGGGTGCATGGTGTTTCCTGCAGTGCCTGTCACTGCACATGAGCGTGTCTTGGGGCACGGTGCACGCTGTGCTGTCGTCATGGGGGACTGATGTGCACTGTGGTTGTCAACCCTGGTGTGCACACTCTGCCTGCCAGTGGTTGTGCTGGGGTGTCATGGCTCTGCTATGCTTTAGTTGGCTTGTCCCCATGGGCACGTGGATCATCCGTCCCACCCCAGTGATGCTGTGCTTGGGGTGTGCCAGTGGTGTGGGTTCTGCAGTGAGTTCCTGTGCCCATGTGTGGCATGGCTGGCAGTGGGCCCCAGCCTGCCTCCCTGGATGTGCAGTTCCATTGCTCTGGGGGGCTGTGCTTGCGCTATGGCAGCTCTGCACTGCTCAGCTGAGCTTCCATGGGTTAGCATAGCGCAGCATTTTTAGCTCAACCTCTCCTACCTGGTTTGCTTGATGATGGCGCAGTATGTGCGGATATTGAGACGTTGGTTGCTTGCGCAATTTGTTTGCTCCATGTTTGAATATCGCGACCTGTTGCGCGATTTGGCGCAACTGGTTTGTGCTTGTCTTGCTGTTGCGCTTACTTTTGAGCGCAGTTTGAATATCTGGGCCTTTATGTATAGAATAATTTATGGGGTGGTGTGTGTAATGAGATTTTACACACACCTGAGTTGTGGGATGATATATAAACCCTGAGGTGAAGCCGAGGGTTTATGAAATGTATCTCTCAATGAGGTGTATGTAAATCGAGTTTTACACAGCCACCCCATATTTTATCTTATATAATTGCTGGTATGCGCTTTTCAGCCTCAGCAATTATACAAATAGAATAAGCAAAAGATTGGTGTTCAGGCACCCGTGGACTAGTTACAATGCTCCCTAGAGTGCTCCACTTGTTTGAAGCAAAAGTGGAGATTTTGTTTTGAAAGTGTAGGTATTTTTTAAGTTAAACTCACCACAAAGAAGTGGTTGTGGCATCCTTCCAGTTTGAAGAGTTGGGAGACCTGCTGACCAAAGAGTGCCGGCAGGGAAAACCAGGCGATGTTTAACGTTTCCATTTTGGGGGTTCGTGGAGAGCGAGACTTATTTTTTAATAAAAAATCAAGTTACCACTGATTGCAAGGGCAGTGAAGTCTGCAGTCATATTGTTCCAGGGAAAGTTGCAGAAAAGACCAGTGAATGGTGCATGATGGTCTGAGGGAAACCTGGCATGTTTGCCGTTATAAGCAGCTAGTTATAACAGAAAATTACAACGGGTTCTCTATGGGAAAAAGCATGCACCAGTAATTAAACAACTATAAAATAAAGCTGGAGTCCTCATATTTGAGTTGGATCACAAACTGGTTTAAATAATGGGCAACATCTCTGTACTCGAATAAAATTAAAGCATTTTCTGCCCCAATTATAAACTAGTAGTTAATGATTTATAAATACATTATACTGTATAATAAGAGAGGAACAAAGTGGGTGATTTGATACATTTTATTGGCAAATAAGCAACTGATAGTTTATAGGCTTTTTGCTGTCATATTCCATTTATGGAGAGGATCTGATTTATACCAACAAGGATTTCAAAGGCTGTTTTCTTGTCACTGCATAATATCCAGTTGTCTTCCTTCTGTAGCAATAGAACTGTCACATCCATGTGTAAAGTTTTTTTTTTTATAAGTTCTATGCTACTGTATGTCATTAAAGTGGCTTTTTGTATAGTCTGTCATTTTCTGGTTACGAGGTCTGTGTGCCCAAAAGCTTAAGCTTATGTAAATCACTTGTTTGTCCAATAAAAGGTATCAAATCACCCATTTTGTTCATTTGTTTGTACAAGAACCAATATGGCAACAATTGTATAATAAGAAAGTCATAGGCCTCTATGATTGGAAGGGTGAATCTATGACAAACAGCTTTATTATTTTTGTAACACCTTTAAAGACATTAAAGGGCAGTTATCAGTGAAATTTTCCTTCCCTAGGACCTTGAGTGAGAATATTGAAATGTTCTCACTTTAGGGCTCTAGGAAAAAAAATAACCTCACTTTAGGTGGTGATTTGTCAGATCCAGCAGCACAAGCAGCATACTTTCATTTTAACAGCCTCCAGCAGACTGATGTCCTAGTTCTGATTTCGAACTTATCACAACCATGGCATTCCACTACCACGCTGACAGAGTTAACATCACATTAAAAATCCTGTTCTGTTAAGCAACACACAATACATTTCAAATCTGTTTCAGCTACTAAATGCCATTACTCACATTCACTAAAAGAGAAGGCAAAACATTTAACAGTAAAATAGCTTTCTGTACCTCAGTTCCCAGCACACAGCGACTCTCCTGTCAGAACGCTTGGCTCTATTGCTTCAGCAGCCAGCCAGTAACACTGCCCATGTCCGCTATCCAAAACGCTACAGCTTTCATCCCCGTGCTCTCTCTCTTTCTTTCTCTCAGCAAGAGCATCTTCAGCATCCACAGAGGTAATGATGTCTGCCAAGACACACATTCCACCACTCTGCCATCCTGAAACTACCATAGCCAGTTATTACACAGAAAAATTTGAAAGTCAAAGAAAAACAACAAACAAGCACCAAGAGACAATGGATGTTGCATAAATTAAATATGCCATGTCACTCATCGAAAATGTCTCTGTTATTTCACCTCATGCAGTTTGATCTATGAAATCACTTGTGGCTTCACCACTCATGCTATCATAAGGTCAAAATGCACTTGAGAGATATAACAAAGATTTTTCTGATGGGGCAATGGCATTCCTTTACACATATATATATACTGTATATATATATATATATATATATATATATATATATATATATATATATATATATATTATACTATAGTTAGGGTTGAGTGCTCAGTTTACTGTTAAAGCCCAATTTTGTACTTTAATAACATGCAATGGTTCAACAGATTTGTATTAAATTGTGCATGCATATTTCATTCCAAACAATGTGGTTTTGGAGATATACAGCAGAGTGTGAGAAACTGTGTAATTTACATGTTTTTGCTTTTCTTTGCTCATCTGTATCTCCCAAACTATTTCAAATTGTGGTCTGAAATTTTCAGGGTAAGTGGGCTTTGCCTCACAGATGTACCTTTGTTGCATTGGTGAAAAATATGAATATATTCCAAAGTTATTGAATGCTGATGTTCCCATTATTTTCAATGGGAAATTATACAGTAGCTGTTCGCTCAAAAAGGATCCTTTTGGTAGGCACAAAATCCTTTTTGCAGATGAGTCATCCTGTGTTATAGATGGCAAATCCTTTTCGAGATGCCACCATCTTGTTTTTCAGGTAGCAAGGGCAATGCATGATTTTGTGGAAGTATGAATTGGTCCATTTTGTGGGAGAGGAATGAATGTAAATGTCTTGCATAGTCAGTAGATGTTGTATTTTAGATATACGGGCTTTATTCAGTCAGACTTTTACAAAGTTATCAATTTATATACACACAATTTTAATTGTAGAAATAATAAGAAATGCAAACATTAAATTTCCAAAGCATAAACATGTTCCTCTGGTAACCTGTGTTAACACACATCATGGAATCAACTGATTAAAACTTGAATAGGGCATATAAGATGAGTGCAGAAATTAGCCAGGCACCCACAAAGAGACGCAAAGAAATTATTTTAACAAAGACTGTGATAGTACCACAGTTTTTTATTTGGCCATAGGGTACATAATGCATCCAGAGGGCTGATTTACAAAAGAAAGGGCTGGTTATTTTAAAGGAAAATTCCAGCAACTGCAGAAGCTAAAGTTATTGTAACACCAGCTCCAAAAGATACATCACATCTATGCTGTTAAACCGTAAATGCAAATTTAGCTGGGCATCCTCGGATAAAGATCTTTGCATTCAGCTGTGTTTTACCTGAGGTTAAACCATGATAATTGCATCAGACATTAAAGTTCCATTGCACAGTATTTAACTAATACTACAGATAGACTTGCTTTATAGCTTTAGCAGGCATGCAATGTATACATCATTGTCACTAAATATTGCAGTGCTGCTCTCCTTACCATTCCTCTCAACACCCCCCAAACATCACATTGACACTGGAGTGCCCAATCCCCAGTGTCACTACCCAACTCTCTGGCTGTGCAGTGCCATGCTACTCACCCTACCCTTTTTCTCAACACCCCCAAACATCACATTGACACTGGAGTGCCCAATCCCCAGTGTCACTACCCAACTCTCTGGCTGTGCAGTGCCATGCTACTCACCCTACCCTTTTCTCAACACCCCAAACATCACATTGACACTGGAGTGCCCAATCCCCAGTGTCACTACCCAACTCTCTGGCTGTGCAGTGCCATGCTACTCACCCTACCCTTTTCTCAACACCCCCAAACATCACATTGACACTGAGTGCCCAATCCCCAGTGTCACTACCCAACTCTCTGGCTGTGCAGTGCCATGCTACTCACCCCTACCCTTTTCTCAACACCCCCAAACATCACATTGACACTGGAGTGCCCAATCCCCAGTGTCACTACCCAACTCTCTGGCTGTGCAGTGCCATGCTACTCACCCTACCCTTTTCTCAACACCCCCAAACATCACATTGACACTGGAGTGCCCAATCCCCAGTGTCACTACCCAACTCTCTGGCTGTGCAGTGCCATGCTACTCACCCTACCCTTTTTCTCAACACCCCCAAACATCACATTGACACTGGAGTGCCCATTCCCCCAGTGTCACTACCCAACTCTCTGGCTGTGCAGTGCCATGCTACTCACCCTACCCTTTTCTCAACACCCCCAAACATCACATTGACACTGGAGTGCCCAATCCCCAGTGTCACTACCCAACTCTCTGGCTGTGCAGTGCCATGCTACTCACCCTACCCTTTTTCTCAACACCCCCAACATCACATTGACACTGAGTGCCCAATCCCCAGTGTCATGATTACTGCAAAAAAAAAAAAAGGCACATCATTGTTTTTTTGTTTTTTTTCATTTACATCCTGTGTAAAGAAATCCATCCATCAATGTCTTTTGTGGCCATTTTCAGCCCCCACCTGACCCTCCCACTCAGCACCCACAATTCCACACACCCTCCAAGCCCTTACATGTTCATCTGGAGTTGAACACTGTCTTCTTCTGTGGACCGCATATGCATCTTCACTCTTCAAAGTTGGACCAGAAACTGAAGAAACAGGTATGTGGTTCAATGCATTCAATGGCGGTTTGAACCGCGATTTTTGCCCCAAATTTTCAACATGTTCTTTTGTGGACCAAACCTCATGAACAATTGCACTGACATTAGGCAAATGTGTCCCAAAAGGTGATTTTGCAGTCCCTGTGTGAAATCACTTTTGGGCAGAAGCTGGACATTTTCACTATCCTTGTTCATGAGGTTGGGTCAAGACGGCTGTTTAGAAAATTTGAGTAAGAGTATGTAAAATGGCAAAGTTATGACCATTGATTGCAATTTAACTACACACAGTGTAACTTTGTAAATTTTAAAGACTTTGACCACAAATTTTCAACAGAGACATCTTATTACTCCACCTCATGTATGTCACAGCTGTCATTTTTCAGATCCTGGGAAAAATGTGTTTCCTCACCCGTGGCATGGAATGGCACTGTAGACATGCGGAATTATGTTTTAGTGGGATTTGAAAATTTTCTGTACTTGGTACATGAGGTGGGGTAATAAGATGGATATACTGGTAATTTGGTCACAGTTGTCATATAAATATCCCCTTCCTCCTACCTGCTGACAAGGCATGTTTGGCTGCTCATCCCCCCACAAACTCATGGAGTTTTTTCCTGAGATACTTACTGCAGATGTTTTTTTCTGAGTTACCTTTATACCTATGCTTATGTATTAGTCTGTTAGTTCTGAATCTGAGATGTGTTATTCATTTGTGTTGCACCTCTGCTTTCTCCTTGTGTAATTTGCTTTGCAAATTATGACATGGAACCTCTGTAAAACAGATTGTGCTCAAAGGTGTTTTCTGAATCAATAATAAACAAAAAGAAATAGATGCACAGGGCCTTCCATAGTGATATATATATATATATATATATAGATATAGAAACTTGTTATCGTTAAGTTATTCTTAGTGAAGTGAGGAATTGCTGATTGAACCTCTGACTTCAGCCATTTCTTTAACAGGCATTGAGTCATTAGATCGTGGGTCCTAACTCTCACCCCATCACATGTGTAAAGCAGCAGAAGTAGGAGAATGGGTGAGAGTTAGACCACTTATCCAATGCACACCCCAATGCCTGTTGGGGGTGCGGGGGTCCAAGGGGGTTTTCAATCCTAACAGCTAATTTCTCACTTTTGTCGCTGTGGAACAACCTAACTAATGCATTAAACAGAGTTTTTGGCCTCTAATTTGCCTTCTTTGAGAATAACGAGAAATAGTGAATGTAATGCAGCAGCGCTCCCGCCACATGATGTCTTGTGGCATACTAACAGGGACAGCAACGCAACAGAAATGCTAACAGTGGCGCATATAGTAACACAAGCGTGAATGAGAACAGAAAGGGTAACGCACATGGTGGCGTAGACGGAACGGTCTGCCACGTGATGTGTTGTCACATAGTAACATGGTGCCTGCAAACAGAAATGTCAATGGGCATGTTGACGAAGTGAAACAGAAAGATAAACAGTATTGTAGACAGAAATGTCAAAAATAACAGAAACACAAGCCAAATGAAAACGCAAAGGATAACGCATATGGTGGTGCAGACGCCAACGGTAAGTGAACGGGTACAGAACCGCAAGCGGAAAGGGCAACAGTAACAGTAACGGAAGCGCACAGGCTGGTTTTCCCAAACCTGCATAAAGAAAGACAGTGAGTACAAATAATGTATGCATAATAATGAGTATCGGCAGAGAAAATGAGAACTTGGAATACTAAATACGTTATATCTCAGGAACCGTGTGACGAGAAAAAAATTTAAAAGTCATATTATTTACAACTGTCCTGGCTAATTTGGTACCTAGCCCCTAATAGGAGCTAAGAATTTTTCTGACAAAAGTCCGATCTCGACCGCTTCTGGAGATATGGGCCCTGAAAGGCGCGCTAACGCCGTAATGTTATCCTATGGGAAAACTGTCAACTTTGGAGTGCTGTAACTTTGCCGCTGTGTAATATTTTTCAATACAACACTGAAAGGCACATCTGTGAGATGTTGGTCTGCTCTCTCCAAATTTCAGCCCAAACTCCCAACGGTTCTTTTGCAGCGAGTGCCAAAGAATCTCTGTTACTTTCCCACAGATGGAAAACTACTGTCGCAATTTTTCGCAAAAGTTCGACACTTTCATGAGCACGAAAGTAATTTGAAAGTATTTTTCCAGAAATCTGAAAACATATTTCTGGGGTCTTTACCACAAAATAAAGACATGGCAAGCATCCTCAGGGTGAATACAAAAAGAATTAGGTTGCTAGAAGGTCCCAAATTTAAATGCCAACCATTTTCTGATCACCAACTGAAAACAAAATGGCCAATTTGCGAAAGTAACAGGCCCATTTGGAAAGTAAAAATGCATTTGCGAAAGTGTTGAACTTTTAACTTTTCCCATTGACTTATAATGGGAAACTGTTTTTGAATAACTTTTGAACCGTTTAATATTTTTCATGAAATCTTCAAAGGCACATAGGGAACCCTGGCTGCATGTTCCTGAAGATTTTGGGCCAGTCGCATGAAACCGTACGACCTGTAGGCGCGACCGTGGGAATTCCAGAAAAAGCGCACAAGACAGATCATGCTTATTAACGCCGCAGCCATATATCTGACCAGTACGAAACTTGGCAGATCCTAAGGCCTATGGTTCTTGATCATGTATTCCAAATTTCAGCCAAATCCATGATATGGTTGCAAAGTTATTAAGGTGCAAAGTTTTGGGGTTTAATATAGAAATGGCTCTCAACTCCTAATCTATAGTGGCACTATCGTACACTATAATATATATATATATATATATATATATATATATATTTTTATATTTATTTATTTAGTTGTTTAACCAGGTATAGCACACTAAGCTGAAAGCTTTTTACAGGAGCGACCTGGGAGCACAAGGAGGTTAAGTGACTTGCTCAGGGTCACACAGTATGCAAGTGGAAGCTGTGATTCAAACCCAAGTCTGGTCTGCTGGATGTCACCAAATTTGCAGCTCAGAGCCTTAGACCACTGCACTATACTGCCTCAATATAAATATGTATCTATTGAGGGATGGGAGCACAGGGCCCATAGGGCACTGCGCTCCACAGAGAAATAAGGCTATAATTACACTATCTCAAAAAGTAAGGAAATTCTTGCCAAAAACTTCATTAATGCACCAGTTAGGGTTCCAGAGACAAATGTTTGAAATGCCCACCCCCACCCTGCACACCATCAGGCATCGGTGTGCCTTGGGTCATCAGCCCTAACGCTCACCCCATTCTCATATATTATACCCATCTCAGCTTATTTACTTATGGAATGGGGTCAGCATTAGGCTGATTGTCTGAGGGCACACTCACCAATGCCTGCTGATGTGCAGGGTGGGGTAAAGGGTAGGAAACACTAAGACCACAGGCCAGATTCTCAAAGATTATGCATGGCAAATGTTACTTGCACCAACAAAAATGGTGCAAATAGCACTTTGTGCCATGAGTTGTGACATGCGGATTCTGCAAAGCAGCCTGCAACATGTCACAGGTTGCTTGGCGCTTAAAGTGGACCTATGCCACCATTTGCACAAAAATCCTCTACAACATGATGTAAGGGGTTTACAACAGCTGCTATGCCCTATTCTATAAGAGCAGCTGCCAAGTCCCCAAGTTTGGTATTCTGGAACAACCAGGTATGGTTTTAGTGGTGCTGTTATTCCTTTGCCTTTTACTTGAAATTGTTCTGGGGCTGTTGAAAATTTGAAACCTAGTTTACTATGCTTTAACACATGGTTGAAGAACTGGTGCTGTGAGGAATGGTTTGGAATTATTGGTAACTGGGCACCCACCTGGGGATGGGGCTTGTTCAAACCTGATGGCCTGCATTCATCATGGAGGGAAACCCAAGCACTCAATAAGTTAAAATGCTACATGGACAAGCATTTAAACTAACCAAGGAGGGTAGCAGGACAGCAATGAGGGTACCTAATTGCCCACCCCCATAGCTAGCAGTGGAGCCAATAAACAGGAGGAGGGATATCTCTACAAAGCAATGTACAAAAGATGGAGATAGGCATCCAAGGGGTGGATAGGTAGAAAGGGGCAGCATTCAACAGTGACAGCAGGGAGAACCAGGGATAAAGGACAACCAGGGAGGGAGCCAGAGTAGAACAGCTAAACAGTCCAGGGAGTTCACATCATGGAAAGCCATGTGTGCCCATGCCAGGAGCCTTAGCAACAAGATGGAGGATCTGGAGGCTGTCATGGTGCAATTTGACCTGGACATTGTGGCCATCACAGAGACCTGGTGTAATGATAACCTTGACTGGGAGATGGTCATGCCTGGCTACAACATATTAAGAAGAGATGGGACAGGCAGGAAGGGAGGAGGAGGGTATTTAATGTGAAAGATGGCATAAAGGTCACAGAGATCCAGGAGGAACAAAATGAGGGAGAGACACTGTGGGTTAAGCTGTAAAGGAAAATAGGGTCAGCCATCCACAAAGGGTAGTCTACAGACCACCAGACCAGGAGGAAGAGACGTAAATGGAGTTAATGCTAGCCATTCAAAGGATGCCCAACAAGGGAGGTGGTGCTGGTTGAAGACTTCAATATTCCAGACGTGGACTGCAGCCTCCAAGCAGCAGCATCAACCAGGAGCAGATTTATCCTGGATTCCTTCAAGGTGCCTTCCTCAAGCAACTGGTCATGGAACCAACTTGGTAGAAGGCATACTGATTTTGTGCTCACAAATGGGGACAGTGTGATAGGGGTAACAGTGGAAGATCACTGGGAAACAGCGACCACCGTCTCTGTGGTTTGAAATCACAGAAGGAGCAGAACCAAATTGCACAAAAACACGCACCTTGCATTTTAGGAGGACAGATTTTGAAAATGGGGACATGCTTGAAAGAGGCACTAATGGGAATGGGGAGGGAATCAGGTAGAGGAACAGTGGGCAATATTTAAAACAGGATTACATAAGCAACAGAATTATACATTAAGCAGGTTAGCAAGGGAAAAGGAAGAGGAGGCCATTATGGTTTTCCAATGAGGTAGCGGAGAAAGTGAAACCAAAAGACTGCATTCAGGCAATACACAAGGATGAAGGCAGAAGGGAGAAGTACCAAGAGAAGCAAAGGGAGGCAGGGAGGTCAGTAAGGAAAGCCAAAGCTCATACAGAAGAGAACATCGCAAAATCAGTGAGTAGAGGGACAAACCTTTACAGGTACATAAGGAAAAATGAAGGACAAAGGAAGGATAATGAGACTGAAGGGGAGGCTGGAGCTGCATGGAGGATGACAACAGTAAAGCTGATATACTGAACAGATATTTCTGTCTGCCTTTACTAAGAAAGAGTAGGGTAATGGGCCTGAAGAGAGTACAAGGTGGAATGGCGCAGAAATGATACAAGTCCATTTACACAGGAAAGGGTCCTAAAGGAACTAGAAGGAATAAGAGTCAATAAAGCAATGGGGCCAGATGGGTGCACCCAGGTCCTAAAGGAACTAAGAGAGGTGGTGGCTGAACCTCTGACAATCATGTTTAGCTGATCACTGGAAACAGGGGAGGTACCCAAAGACTGGAGGACAGCAGATGTAGTCCCCTTATACAAAAAGCGGGAATAAAGAAGAAGTGGGGAACTGCAGACCAGTCAGTCTGACCTCGGTAGTGGGAAGATCATGGAAGCACTACTGAAGGACAGATTGGTGGAACATCTGGTTGCCAACAAACTACAGGACCTAAGGCAGCATGGTTTCACCAGAGAGGTTACATCAGACCAACCTCAATGAATTTTTCTCCTGGGTGACAAGGGAGGTGGATCAGGGAGGCAGTGGACATGTCCTACCTGGATTTCAACAAGGCCTTTGACACTGTGCCACATAGAAGGCTATTAACAAACTAGGGAATATGGGAGTGGGCAGAAAGTAGTGCAGTGGGTGTGTAATTAGCTGGGCAGCAGGACACAGAGGGTGATGGAAATGGTTGTCACTCCACAGAGGGAAGAGTGACCAGTGGGTATCACGGGATCAGTACGGGACCGGGTCCTAGTTTACATCTTCATCACTGATATTGTACGGGACCTAGAGGGCTGAATTTCCCTGTTTGCTGATTACACGAAACTCAATAACCAGTGGATATGCCAGAGGGTGTAGACAGAATGAGGAGGTACCTGCAGAAGCTTGAAGAATGGTCAAGAGTTTGGCAATTGAAATTCAATGTAAAGAAGTGCAATATAATGCATATGGGGCACAAAACCCTGGAACAACATATCAGTTGGGGGTGAGGATATAGCATGTAACAAGCAGGAAAGGGACCTTAGGGTTATCATCTCTGATGACCTCAAGGTAGGGAAACAGTGTAACAAGACAGCAGGTAAACAAATAGGATGCTGGGATGTATAGGCAGGGGCATCACCAGCAGGAAAAGGGAGGTCATAATTCCACTATAGAAGACACTAGTAAGGCCCCACCTGGAGTACACTGTAGAGTTCTGGAGACCTTACCTATGCAGGACATAGACAGGGTAGAGAAGGTTCAGAGGAGGGCAACAAAGATGGTACAGGGATTGCATCACAAGTCCTATGAGGACAGGCTGAAGGACTTGAATATGTACTCACTGGAGGAGA
This sequence comes from Neoceratodus forsteri, assembly GCA_016271365.2. Lineage (NCBI taxonomy): Eukaryota > Metazoa > Chordata > Ceratodontiformes > Ceratodontidae > Neoceratodus > Neoceratodus forsteri. The sequence goes on from CM057451.1 coordinate 428,149,830, forward strand.
GGAGGGAGAGGGATATGATAGAGACATACAAGTATATTACAGGAGGAACAGGGTCAGGAATACACTATTTTCCAGGGAAAAGATGTTCCAGGACTAGAAAGCATGGGATGAAGCTGAGGAGGGTGATACAGAGGAAATGTGAGAAAGAATTTCTTCACAGAAAGGGTGGTGGACAAGTGGGACACCCTGCCAGAGGAAGTGGTGGGGATGAAAAATCACAGGATTTATGAATGCATAGGATAGACATAAGGAATTCTGGAGGTCAGGTTAAGGTGCAGCAGACTTCTAGAAAAATGTAAAGGAACTTTCAAACTCAAATTGGCAGACAGGGTGGGACATAGGCCCTTATCTGCCAACAGTGTCTGTCTACCTATGTAACCCCTGGAGGACATCCATCAGTACATTTACACCAGCAATAACTGGTGTAAGTGTACCTTGTGTTCACTGGGGTTGCAATTAATGTGCCGCCAGCCCATTCCCCATTATATGTAAATCCCCCAGCCCAGATCCCCCAATCAGTTGTAGAATAAGACCTGCAGGGCTATCAGACCCCCTATGCCCTGATCCCAAAAGTGTGCTGTATAAATCCCACAGGGCTAACAAATTCCCCATAGACCCAATCACCCCAAAATGTGTAATTAAATCCCACAGGGCTAGTGGAACACCCCCAAGCCCCAATCTTCGTACTTTGTCTGAGCAGTAATACAAACTGTGAAAAGAAAAAGATCCCTATTATCCCTGGTAGTCTAGTCCCCCCACCTGGCAGTGTCAGACCACCCCAAAAAAACAGTATTTTCTACACATATGTGAGTAAAATAGTGATTACATTATAGAAGTGTTGGTGCTGTGTCTTTTCTGCTGTTTTGATTGTCCTTTACATTGGCACAACAGAAGCTGGAGCTGCTTTTCTTTTGAATCATTAAGGGTCAGACCACCCCACCCCTTGACCCATTCCCAGACAGTGACACAGGACCCAAAGCAGCATGGATTTACAGCAGGAAGGTCATGTCAGATGAATCTAATTGATTTCTTTGACTGGGTGACCAAAGTAATAGACCAGGGAGGGCTGTGGATATGGCTACCTAGACTTTAGCAAGGCATTTGACACAGTCCCGCACAAAGATTAATAATCAAGTTAGCCAGCCTGGGAGTGGTCTCCAAGATGGTATCTTGGGTAGCAAACTGGCTGCACAACAGGACTCAGAAGGTAATAGGAATGGAACACATTCCAAAGAAAGGGGGTTACTGGTGGAGTACCTCAGGGCTCAGTACTGGGTCCAGTCCTCTTTAAAATCTTTATAGGTGACATTGCAGAGGTCTGAGGAAAGGTATGCCTCTTTGCAGATGACAGAAAGATCTGTAACAGAGTTAATACACAAGGGGGGTAGAAAGGATGAGAAGGGACTTGGCAAGTTTGGAAGAATGGTCAGACATATGTCTAATTAGATTCAATGCAAAGAAGTGCAAAGTAATGCACCAGGAAACAAAACCCACGAGAAGAGTACACAACAGCAAAGGAGGAACTAACAACAACAAAATGGAAAGGGACTTGGGGGTAGTCATATCCAGGGTCTCATATCTACAGGGATTCCTGTATTTTACAGGATTTGAGGCATCTACAGGAAAACTTCGACCATAGACTTGCATTGGTTATACAGGAAAACAGGGCAATTCTGCTCCATGGGAAATAATGTAATCTACAGGAAAACACAGGAATATCACCCTGGAGTTACAGGGAAAAGGCCAAATCAACATGGGAGCACTGCATATCAGATGACCTAAAGGTGGGTAAGCAATGTGAGAAGTCAGTAAAGAGAGCCAGGGGATACTGGGATGCAGGAAGGGCATCATAAGTAGAAAAGGAAGTGGTTATCCTCTGTACAGACAGTTGGTGAGACCCCATCTGGAATACTGTGTGCAGTTTTGGAGACCCCATCTACGCAAGGACATAGACTGGATGGAAGCAGTCCAGAGGAGGGCAACTAAAATGGTGCAGGGTCTGCATCAGAAACCACATGAAGAGAGACTGAGAGAGCTTAATATGTATACCCTTGATGAAAGGAGGGACGGGGACATGATTGAAACTTTCAAGTACCTCAAGGAATCAACAAAGTCCAGGAGGGTAGCATCTTTCAGAAAAAGAAATGTAAGAACAAGGGGCACAATTTAAAGATAGAGGGGGATGGCTTAGGGTAATGTGAGGAAATATTTTTCACGGAGAGAGTGGTGGATGCATGGAACCACCTTCCGGAGAGGTTGTTGGGCCTAAAACAGTGGGAGAATTCAAACACGCATGGGACAGACATAAGGCAATTGTAGTGGGGGTTGTGAGGAAGTAGGCTGTTGGTTAACTAGAATCGCAGCTTATCCAATAGGTAGGAAATGGGCAGACTGAGTGGGCCAAGTGGTCCTTATCTGCCATCAAAGTCTTGTTTCTATGTTTCTATGACTGGAGAGCCAGCTCTTTTCACCACCACTGCCATCCTCTGATTGAGCCTATATGGGGCGCATTTTACTGTAGATAGTATATGCTCAATGAATGACAGCTCATTCACTGAGCACAAACTATTTACAGTAGTATGCACTCATATGGAACTCAATCAGCAGCTGGCCATGGTGGTGAGAGGTGGGCTGTGCCAGTCACCCGGCTGGGTATGGGTCAGGGGTGTGGGTGGTTTTGCACTGAGGTGGGGGCCTCTAGACTACCAGGGATAATGGGGATCTTCTTTAATTTCACAGTTTGCATTACCAGTCAGACGTGGGGTACCATGATTGGGCTTTGGGGGCTGCTAGCTCTGTGATCCTTTTTTACTGAATGTTGGGAGATCAAGGCAATGGAGCCAGCTAGCCTTGGAGGGGTATTTATTACATATATTGGGGGATCAGGGCATTGGGGTCCACTAGCTCTGTGGGGCATTTTATACATATATCGGGGATTGTGGCATGGGGTGGACTCTGTGCCCTTACACCATGGTTGCCACAGGCTTGCGCCAACCCGAGCATGTACACACCTTGTGGCATACAGGGTGAGGGTTGATGCAAGCTGTGGGACTCTAGCCGTGGGGACCCTACCTGATAGCTTAATCGGGCGCAGAGTCCTCAGCACACATTTGGCGCAAGTCACTTTGACATGACTTGCGCCACCCTTTGAGAATCTGGCATCACATTTCCAAACTTTTGTCTCTGGAACCCTAACTGATGTATTAACAAAGACTTTGCAAAGAATATATGTATATAGATATAGATATAGACAAAGATATATAATAGTGTAGCCTAGAGGTTAGCATAATGAGTTGTGAATGAGCTTGGTACATCCAGCAGACCTGGGGTGATTTCTACAACCTCCAATCTGCATACTGTGTGACTCTGAGCAAGTCACTTAACCTCCACATCACTCCCTGGTTGCTCCTGAAAACAGATACTTGTGCTTAGTGGGCTTCACCCAGTTACCAAAGAATAATAAAAAATGTTATTATACTAGTGCAACAGTGTAAGTATAATTAGGGTTGAGTAAGGTGTCACATGTTAAACCCCAGTTCAAAACCCAGGAACCCCTCACTTAAACATAACAATTGCAGTCACCCCTGAATGAGCCACCTTGGAGCTTTAGAATTTTATACTAATTATGGAACTTAGCATGAAATTTAAACTCTGATGTGTGGTCATGCTCATGATTAAACTCTGTCAGATTTATTTCCTTGGTTAAAGGTAGCAGTTGTCTTCATTTCTGGCCTGCTTACGGTTTATTATTTTTATATTTATAGTATTGGCACAAATAGCAGATGAGCCACACACAGGAGGAAATATGTGACAGTGCTATATTAAGCAGACTGGAGTGCGCCATGGAAATAGGGATGTGCTGTCATGCACCATTAATGGATACAGTGCAGATAATGGGGACATGTATATGACTACGCTGCGCAACCATATTGAACCAGACTGTGCTAATGGTGCATTGCACAACACATCAGCGTGATTGTGCAATGTTAGGTTTACAAAAGGCAGCCCTAAATCAGCAAACCACTTAGTGTCAGGTGCAAGAACTGCACAGGAAGAGAGGGAAGACAGTGTGAGAGAGAGAGAGAGACAGAGAGAGAGAGGAAGTGGAGAGAGAGCGAGAGAGACAGAGAGAGTGAGAGAGAGCGAGAGAGGGACACACACACACACACACACACACACACACAGACTACAGGCAACAAAATCATGGCAGGCCTGGTGTGTGGAATGGCTGTAGTCATGGCTGACATGAGGAGACTGAGGGAACAACAGGCAGGCCAATGAAGGGCCTGTAGTCAGTATGCCTAGTAGAGGTGGTCCGCCTCCACATCACATTCAAACAACTGACAGACACAGAGATTGTGGACAGTACCGACTCAACTGGGCACCTCTGAGACAGCTCTGGGAACTGCACCATGATGAGCTGCAGGCACCCATACACAGAAGCCATGCCATGGTGGTGGAGACAAAGGTCACTGTGACTATGTGCCTGCTTGCCACAGATATCATTTAAACACTGGTGGGGACACTACCGCTATCATCCAGTCAGCTCCTCATGCAGTTCCTAAATGCCCTGCTGCCCCACGTTAGTGAGTACATTAGATTCCTAGCATGGTAGCAGAGTAGACAGAGACAAAGTAGCACTTCTACAGGTTCTCCGAGCTACCGGTGTCCTTGGTGCAATAGATTGCACCCATGTGGCCTCTCAGAGCATCAACTGGTGGTGACAGCAAGGTGCACCACAACAGGAAGGACTTCCACTCGATAAACTGCCAGGTGTGCAATGCCACAAGGAGCATCACCTATGTGTATGCCAACTCCCTAGGGGTACACATGACACCTACAGTTGGCACCAGTATGACCTGTGCCACCAGTTCAAGTCCAGAGACCTGACTGGGGCCAACTCATTGGCAGTGCAGCACAACAGTAGTGCAGTTGTACAGAGGGTACAAAGGGTGCAGACCTGGGGGATGTACAGGGGTATTTAGGCATTCAAGTGTGGGTGGGGATGAAAACATGGACAATGTGACAGAAAAATGAAGGCTGGGGTTACAATGACAGCATAGAATGGGGCAGTTGGCAAAGGAAAACCAGAGGCAGGTAAACAAACAGGTATGGCATGCTGCACATACTGGTGGGGGTTCATCCAAGTGCATTTAGATCACCTCTGCCTGCCAGATGACATCACTGGTGCTGTGGGAACACAGTAACAGGCAAATGCCCTGTCAGCAAGACTTTGAACAGTATATGGCATCCACAGAGCATACTGAGTGACAGACACAAAATGGGAGAAAGGCCTATATTTCAGGATGCAGTTCCTGGTGTATACCATTGTCCCTGTGGTGCATACCTACTCTTCTGATACTTTGCATGCAAATGAGGTGACTACATTCAGGCAATGAGATGCAAATATCCAGGATGGGCACAGACTGTGTAATGAGACCATTTGCATATGCTGGCTGAATATTGCAGTAATCTATGCATGTGCAAATCATGACCTATCGCTCATTCAGTCTTGCATTGTTGCTCTGCAAATGTTTCTTTGTGCGATCGCACATCCATGATATGTTCAACTTTGTTTGCATGATCGCATGTCCAAGCACCATTGCTGAATATTGCATTGTTTCTCAGCTGCACATTTAATTCCGCCACGCATCTCATTGTGTGGTGCACGTGTCTGGTTTTGAATATGTTCCCTTTAAGTTTAGTTAATTTCTCAATACTCTGCATTAGTTAGTGTTTATATAATTTGTTTCTTTGTAAATTTTAACTTTTCTCCAGTTCTACATCTGTTCCCAAGAACCAGATAAGCAGTTTTGGTGTGGTTCTCACTTTTAGGAACCACTTTATTTTTTTCACATTTTATATATTTTTATTCAACTGCTTTGCAGTTTCTCTTTAAATTATTCTTGGTTCCCTGTTACTTGAGAAATGAGGTGATATTTGGCTATTTTAACTAAAAACAAAAAAATCATTGAGGTGTTTTTTTTACTCATACATTGAAATTAGAAGGACCGAACTACATTGCTCCTATTTTAAACCCTTTTAACAATTATAGTTCTTTTACAGTTCAAAATGTTTTCTACTGGAACTGCTAACATCTTTCCAGGGTAGTCAGTGTTTGGCATAACTGACAGACCCAAAAAGAAGACGGAACTACAGGCTTCAAAAACTGCAATGTTTGTTTTCAACTCCTGGTAAAGGCAAACTGCCACGAGTTGTGTTTAAAGTGCCTGGGCCAGACCAAGATTTTGTCAGCTGTGTGCTCTGTATTAAGTTTTTCCTTAAAACAGAAAACGAAAGTGCTAAAATATTAAAAGACCTTATGGCTTTCCATTCTGCCTCTATGTCACTTAAATGCCACCTCATCCCCTGGTCCTAAGACTACCCCACATGGACTCACTCTGCTCTAGTCTCTCGTCTCTTATACCCCTCCTATCACACTAATTGCCCCCTCATCCTGCTTACTTGCCCCTCTCATGCTAGCTCTTTAAATGGGTTTGTTTCTATCTTCTCCTGGAATAGGATTCTATCACTATATTTTACTAACATCCTGTTCCCCAGCCATGTCAGGCACTATTTGCCTCTGCTCTTAAACTTGATTAAACTAGTCTTTTGTTCTTTGTTTTAGCACACCTGGATTTCTGCATCTATATCTTCTGTAAGCATGTCACCCACTGTAAGGGTTGTTATTCATTGTTTGTGTGTCTCCAAATTGCCTACCTGTACCTTTGTAACTTCCTGGTTGGGCCTGAAAGTTGTCATTCTTGTGTCTAGTACCCCTATCTGGCAATCAAAACTAAATCATTTTGTAAACATGTTACCTACTGAAAATGTTGTTACCTTTGTATTCTGTGTTGCAACAAATCTGTTTATTCATTGTTATGTGTCTCCAAATTGCCTACCTGTATCTTGTAACCACCTGAGTCAGGCCTGAAAATAGTCACTCTTGTGTCTAGTGCCCCTAGTGCCCCACCGGTTAACAAAAACTGAATAAAATAAATAAAAGACTCATATGAGGGCCAGTCCCTCAAAGTAAGCAGCAGTCCCTGTCAAAGGGTCAGAAAAGAAAGATAAGGCTGCAAGAGGTAGTTCTGAAATCAAGGTATCTGAAAGAGGGAACCCTGGATCCAACACAAATAAAACAGCCTTGGAGCAGATACTGGAGATGGTGTCTGCCAAGAAAAAACATGTTGTTGACCTCCTCTGACAAGGAAAGGAATCACCAGTGGACACAAATTAAATGCCATCAATAGAGGACATGACAATGGTGTGGCAAATTCCTCCAGGCTTTCCAAGCTATGAGGAATTTTATGAATATGCCTGCCCCCCTCAGGCTACAGTTCCATTTCCCATGACTATGGAGGAGGAAGTTGAAATGTACTATGAAGAAGGGATGAAAGAGAACCTATAGAACCAGATGATTTTCCTGAACAAGAATTTGACTCTCCTCCTAGCTCTTCAGATGATTATATCTCTCACTATACGTTTGTGAGGCATATGGTAAACAACCTTAACATCACCTCACAGGAAACAGAGGAGGATGAGGATAAGGTAGATTATGATGGGCTTAGCTCCCAGAAAGAGGTTAATACTGCCCATCCCTGAATCCTAAGATAGCCACTTGTAAAATCATGTCAGCACCCACCTCAGCTGCTTGCATAGGTAAGAAAATTGAGAAAAATTATCAGGTGGGCATACAGTAATATGAGTACCTGTATTCTCACCTGATCATGAGGGTGTGGTCCAGATTGTTGCCTGTGACAAGGCCAAAGTGCCCCTTTCCTCCAGGCCTCCTGACAAACATTCCAGGAAACTGGATAGCATGGGCAAAAATGTATATGTCTGCTTCCCTGCTTCTAAGGCAGGCAGCTTACTTGACTTACACAACACGGTGCCAGAAAGCCCTTGAGAATTCCATACTGGCATTGAGTGAAAAGGCTACCAGAGGCTTTGGCACTGGATATTGCTGATGCAGCAAGTTTAGCAATAGATGCCACAAAGTACCAGTTCCATGTGGAAATAGACACAAACAGCTCTGCATCTAGGGTCCTTAAGAAAGTTTGCCTGGCCTGGAACTACTAGTCTATCCCAAAACATGGAAACAAAAGCAATGGATTTCCCTGTGAAGAAAATTCCTTGTTTGGTGACAAGACAGAGGCTTACATGAAAAACGGTGGTTGAATACAAAACCACTTACAAGAGCAATACTGAGAAAAAAACTACGATTCCTACAGGCATCATGGCAGGGAGGAAGGAGTAGAGGATACTACCCTCATGCTTAGGTTTCCTATGAGTATACTACACAGAAGGGTTAATATATGTGAAGGTGCAGAAGGAGTGTATATTAACCAGGTATGCTAAAACAAAGAACAAAAGACTAATTTAATCAAGGCATGCAGCTGCACCACCAGCTACTAGTTCTCTGGGCTAAACAAAATCCTAGCAAGTCTGCACAGGTCACACATCATATGCCAGTAGGATGAAGGCAGACTCATTATTTTCAGTAATGGACAAAACCTACGGCTGACTCACTATTTTCAGGAATGATAAAATAACCACAGACAAGTGGGTCCTGCAAATAGTGAGACAAGATTTGCCCTGCAGATAAGAAAATTCCCAGAACTGCAGAACCACAATGTTTTCTACCCTGATATCCCATCAGAAAGAATCCTGTTGAAGATAGATGTGAAGAAATTATTGCAAGCACATGCAGAGGAAAAATACCTCCCTCACAGTGGGGCAAGGGACTTGATTCCAGGTACTTTCAGACCCCAAAGAAAAATGAGGAGTGGTGATCCATTTTAGACCTGAGATACAAAGAAAGACAAATTCAAGATGGTAACACTGGCATCAGTGATTCGCTCACTGTAAAAAGGAGACTGGTTGGCATCACTGGATCTGAAGGATGCCTGCTTTAATATGCCAGTCAGGCACAGCCACAGAAAATACCTCATGTTCAGAATAGGGAACTGCTACTACCAGTTCACAGCCCTTCCTTCAGTCTCAGCTCAGTTCCAAGAGTGTTTGCAAAGCGCCTAGCTGTGATAGAAGCACATTTGAGAAGGCATGAGGTAGTGTTTTTTCCTATCTGGATGACTGGCTGGTCTCAGGAAAACAAAGCAGGAAAATATGTCCTCCCTATTACTAACACAGGGTATATTGAGGATCTGGGTTTTCATAAATCTTCAAAAGTCACAGACAGATAGGTGCAGAGCTGGATACACTGCAAGGGAAGGCGTTTCTCCCTCAAGCAAGGGTTGCAAATCAGACTGCAACTCCAGAATCCTCCAAAGCAGGTCAGCCAAGACCTGTGATGGATTTTCTGTGGTTACTGGGCATATGACCTTATCCACTGCAGTGGTTTCAGAGGCCAGTTTCTAAATGAGTTGTGTTTAGCATCACCAAGGGGACCATTGGTCTCAGAGGTGGGATCCACTGTATAAATTGTTGCCTGTCACAAAGTTATTGCTAAGGGCACTGAAATGGTAGAAGAAAGAATGTAACCTTAGAGAGGGAATTCCCTTCCTTCAGCAATCACCTTTGCTATACTCACAACAGATGCTCCTCCTATGCTGGGGTGCCCACGCAGAAGACCTCACTCTAAGTGGTATATGAGGTACTCAGGAGACCCTGGGCACATAAACTCATGGAGATCAGGGCAGTGAACTTGACAATGCAGGCTTTTTCCTCCCAGATCAAGAGTCAGTCTGTCCAGATCAGAACAGGCAACACCACAACAATGTATTACATAAACAAGCAGGAGGAACAAGATTTTCAAAACTGTTCACAGAAGCAGTGAAGATCTGAATCTATCATACTCCTGGAAGTTAGGCTTTCAACAGTACACCTTCCAGGGAAAGACACTTTGATGGCAGATGCCCTGAACAGAATCAGCCAAGGAAATCATGAATGTGCACTGAACCAGCAGGAGCTTGCAGTGGTGTTCAGATGGTGGGGTACATGAGAAATAGACCTGTTTGCTTCCTGGGAGTATGACCGCATCACCATTTTGTTGCAGACTCCATTGGTGGGTACAGTCCCAGAGGATGCTCCAGTCCTCTGCTGTTATGGGACATTTATAAATGCATTCCCAACTGTTCTACTTTTGCAGAGAGTACTGCTCAAAATGAGAAGGAGTCAGAAACAATGATTTTCCTAGCTCTAGACTAGGCCAGGCAGATCTGGTACACCCTACTCCAGTCCCTCTCGAACAGGCATGCTATCAACCTGTCCTTGAGATACAGTCTGTTGACACTGTCTCAGGGCAGGATAACATTCATGGACCCAAGAACTCTGCATCTCAGAGCATGGTTCTTGAACAGCTAGAGTTATTTGGACTAAATCTCTTTGAAAAAATAATGGAAGTGCTGAACGTTTCCAGGAAACTAGCAACAAGGAAAACTTGTGCATTAGAATGTAAAAGGTTTTCATTTTGGTGTTCATCTAGACATCTCAAACCACTACAAGCAAGTCCATCTACAATCTTGGACTACTAGTTCAGCATCAGTCCGTTGGCCTCAGGCTCTCAACCCTGATGGTTCATTTGGCATCAGTGTAAACTTGTACATTAGTTGGCAAAGACAAATCAGTGGCCTCACAACCCATTTTAAAAGTTTTTTCAAAGGCCTTAATCACCTCTACACTCCAATAATAAGAGACCATGTCTCTCCTGGCCCTTGAATATGTGCATTGCTCAGCTGATGGAGGTTCTTTTGAGCCCATGGCATTTAAGTATTTCACCTGGAAATCATTTTTCCTGGTGGCAGTGACATCTACCAGAAGGCTGAGTGAGCTGCAAGTCTTCTTCACTGATTCTAACATCATCTTTCATAGGGAAAAGGTAGTCCTGAGAACTAACAGAACATTCCTCCCAAAGTGGCATCTGAATTTCTGTTGAAACAGTCAGTTATGCTTCCAGTTTCTTAACAGCAAAATCCAGCTCAGGAGAACAGAAGCTCCACAGTCTGGACATAAAAAGGCACTGAGATACTACTTGTACCACACAAAGGCTGTCAGGTCCACTAACACTCAATTATTTGTCACCAATGGTAAAGTGGGGAAAGGAATACAGAATCCAAGAGAATAATTTCTCATTGGATAGCTTCCTGCATACAGTTCTATTATGACAAGGCTGGCAGGTTGCCACCTGAAAGTCTTAGGGTGCACTCAAAAGGGACACTTCTGCCTTGGCAGCATCAAGGGCTATTTCCTTTCAGGAAATCTGTAACACAGCTACTTGGAAAATGATACACACTTTCACAAAGCACTACTGTATGGACATACAATCCAAAAGGGATGCCAGCTTTGGCACTGCTGTGTTCCAGAATCTTTTTCCTAAGTAGGTTCTATGCCCAGCCTTCCAAGGTACTGATATGGAGTTTGCAGTTGTTAAGCATAACTGAGTGATTCCTGGGGTTTGAAGAAAAATTACACACCATAATAATGTTGTTTCTTCCAAAGGGATCCTCAATATTCTTAATAATCCCTAATGCATACCTACGGTTCCAGAACATGGTAAAAGGTTCAGACAAGTATCTGTTCTTTCTGTTTGCTTGAGCATTACTTGTTATTTTGACTTTACAATTTTTACTTAGTGGTCTAAGACATGTAATTTTTCACAACAATTCAAATGGTGCTGCCATGTTTAAACTAGTTTTCAACATTTTGAAACAATTTAACTATTTTCAGTTGTCATTTAACTAGTTTTAATGGTCACTGCTCACCTTAGCTTTAGAAATAAATCTGATGTTAGAGTGGAAGAGTGAGTGTGACCAAACAGCAGAGTTTGAATTTCATTCTCAGTTCCATAATTAGCATAACATTCTAAAGTTCTAGGGTGACTCATTCCAGGGAATTATTGCAGTTGTTAAGCATATTATGGATCCCTTTAGAAGAAGCAACATTACTATGGTGAGTATTTTTTTTCTTTGCACTTTAAAGGGTACACTATTTAGCCACTGCATGTTATATTTCTAAAGTTCACCCTACCAGACTGCTGATTTCCTGGTGCATGTAAATGATTGCATTGAATTCACTTACTGAAAATGGTACAGCTTACCTTTCTCTCTTGCTGTCATCCTCACCATGTTTTCTTTCCTGGCCCATGTTTTGAATTGCTGGTCTACTGTATGCTCATTCAGAAGCTGCAATGGACTATTGAGTCATGCGCTGTCATCACTATGCTGTCCTCTTTGGTGATGCGCTACATTCTATTTCAGGGTCTGTGTGTTTTTGTATAGCACACCTAACCCCAAATTAAATTTCATTAATGAAAAGTTATTCAGAAACATGGTTACCTGTCATTGTGTGCAACTGAAAGCATGTATAGTCCCCTTTTGTGAAAGCACCCAGGGTCCCCATTTAAAGTTCACATTATCCACCATTCAATCAGAGTGCCCTATCATAAAATAGAAGACCACTGTGAAACAAGAAAAGTTTGCCATTTTTTTCCAGCAAGTGCCACATGTCACAGGGTCCATGATAACCCCCAACCCCTTTTTCAGGACAGCCTTACAGTCATACATCTGATCAGTGATATGCCATAGTACTGGCCCTCGACCATACTGTCATACCCACAAGGAATTGCAGAGTATCTTGTATTAGTGAAACATAGGTCAGAGTCTATTTCTTTACATCAATTGGTATTTACCTGCAACTCATCCTTTGTTTGAATCACTCCCATGCCACCATGTGATGTATACCTAACTGGTCATGTACAGATGTTGACTGACAAGGAGGCATTTTGGTACACGGCATTTATTCACTTGATACACTGGAATGAATCATGAGTTGTTCTTAAGTACTTTGATTCCCCTTACACTCCAGCATGATTCTCGACAGCAGCACTGCTTTGTGCTGCCAATTGTGTTGTGCACTGTGCGAGTAAGAATGCAGCACTGTCACCGTGAGATCCTTGACAACTGTGACACAACAGACCTCTTTAGAACACCAAGAGTGCACCACACCACACAGCTACACAACATTCAGTGTGTGATGTCAAGTTTTGTGTTGTAACAGGGTTATAAATCACCCTCTCAGGTTCTTGGTGGAACGCACAAAAGGAAGAGACAACAGACAAGTGGTATTCATGTAATGATTGGAATTTATTACAGATCAGTAATACAAGCTTACTACCATTACAGTGTAAAACACTGGGAGAACACCAGTTTCCTTACCTAGGCAATGCAATCTCTCTTCTCTGAGATGGTACATGTTACAAAGGGTCTTATACCCTGATAATAACTATGGCAATGGCTAGAAAAGATACATACAATGTATATAATTGGACAAAACAGGTGGATCATGAACCATCCTAACTAGTATGAAAAGTTGCATAGCTTACAGATATAACAGTACACTGGGACCACTTATTATCCCAAGGTCCATTGTAATTGTAATAATGCACAATTGCTAAAGATGGCACTGTTGCCTTACTTATGGAAATACATTGAGAATAGAGCAAAACAATTTCTCATGGTTAATATATACCAGTAAAACATAATGAAGCATAATATGTATCAGTAGAACATAGCAGAACTCAGATCCTGACACTTATGCTTATATGATGTGTCTTTGCCCTAAGGTTAGTACATATACCTATATAGTTTGCTGCCCATTAGGTGGGGGCACCATCAGAGTGCTGGACCATGGATAAATTGCCCCTTGTTGCCTTCAAAGAAAAGGCAACAATCACAGGAAAGTAGTGGATGTAGCTATAAAGCCATCATTTACAAGTCCGAGGCATGAGCCTTGTAAAAGAATTTGAGATGTTTGTGATGTTGTCTAAGAGTACATGGCAGACAGCAATGGATTAGTATAAAAAGAAAAATGCTTGGATAATAAAAAAGCTTTAAAATTAAATTCTAACCAAGTATTGAAAAGAGCAGTACTTAAATCACCGCTGTGACTAAGTGTATTAAGAGCATCGCCAGCTTTAGAAATATTATTGCTACTATAGATAAGATGTGGATACTTTCTAGCTAAAAGGGATTTCAATGAAAGTGTCAAAGGGTCAATGTGAACATTAAATGCAGGTAAATATTGAAACAAGGCAATCAAGTATTGTGGATCAGTATTATTAACATCTGGTTCAGGGAGAGGAACAGAAGTAATAATTCTGTGGCAATTACTGTTTTCTGCTCTGGAGAAAACAGAAGTTAGTTGCATGAGTAGCACAAGTTTTGGCACCATAAGCAAAGGAATTATGATTTGTCACTACACAATAGTGCCCATCGGAATTGTAGGTAACTCATACAGTTGGAACTTCCATTATTGCAGACTTATAGGACAAGTAAAGGACTGGTTGGTGAGCCGTGATGTGAAGCAATGTACCTACTCCAGGTAGCTTCACGCAGCTGTTTCGTGGCAGGCACCGAGATGCAGCTTGCAAAGATTGTTCAGTCAGGTTAGATGGCAGATCATCACCCAAGGAATAGGACCAGTCAAGATGTTCAAGAATATCTGCAGACGGGTTTAACAATGTCAGATACGTTGCTCTGTCTGCTGAGACACACACAGAGAGGGAAAGCAGCTAGAGCTTCCTTATATCAAGGAGGTTATTTTCTAGACTACATTGAACTGAATTATTACTGAATTATTACTTTTGGACCTGTGTAAGTAACTAGAATTGATTCTGTTTTGGGGTTGACTGTCTTAGTTTTAACTTTAATTTGCCAGGGAGAAACTGTAGTTGGGAGATATTTGCAGTCATTTGTGACTATATCTATTACTTAACCTCTGTGAAATAGGTGCCTATTAAAGGAGGAACTGAAAGGGGCCTAGTTGAACTGTGGACTTAAAACAGGAGTTGTTTGTGGTCTCTGTCTGCTGAGACACAGAGAGAGAGAGAGAGAGAGAGAGAGAGAGAGAGAGAGAAAGCAGTTAGAGCTTTAAATCAAGAAGGTTATTTTCTAGACTACACAGAACTGAATTATTACCTTTGGACCTGTGTAAGTAAGTAGTATTGATTCTGTTTTTGGGGTTGACTTGTCTGAGTTTTAACTTTAATTTGCCAGGGAGGAACTGTAGCTGGGAGATATTTGCAGTCTTTGCTGACTGGACCTGTTACTTAACCTCTGTGAAATAGGTGTCTGTTAAGGGAGGAGCTGAAAGGGGCCTAGCTGAACTGTGGACTTAAAACAGGAGTTGTTTGTGGTCTCTGTCTGCTGAGACACAGAAAGAGAGAAAGCTGCCAGAGCTTCTTTAAATCAAAGAGGTCATTTTTACACTACACTGAACTATTACTTTTGGACCTGTGTAAGTAACTAGTATTGATTCTGTTTTTGGGGTTGATATGTCTTAGTTTTAACTTTAATTTGCCAGGGAGAACCAGCTGGGAGATATTTACAGTCATTTGTGATGAAACTTGTTACTTAACCTCTATAAAAAGGTGTCTGTTAAGGGAGGAGCTGAAAGGGGCCTAGTTGAACTGTGGACTTAAAACAGGAGTTGTTTGTGGGTCTCTGTTTGCTGAGACAGAGAGAGAGAGAGAGAGAGAGAAAGCAGCCAGAGCTTCCTTAAATCAAGGAGGTTATTTTCTAGGACTACACTGAACTGAATTATTACTGAATTATTACTTTTGGACCTGTGTAAGTAACTAGTATTGATTCCGCTTTGGGGTTGACTTGTCTTAGTACAACTTTAATTTGCCAGGGAGGAATTGTAGCTGGGAGATATTTGCAGTCATTTGTGACTATACCTGTTACTTAACCACTGTGGAATAGGTGTCTGAAAGGAAGGCACTCCTGGGGTGCAGGGTCAGAGTTGTAGTTGATTGTTTCTGGATGGCATACTTTTACTCCTTACTGCCACCCTTCCCTCACCCCACCCATCCCAAGCACATAACTCCTTTATAGCAGGGTTCTGACATAACTTCCTCAAAACTGCTAACAACATACACCTGTTCATATCCTTAAAGGCACAGCACATTGAATAGGGGTAGAGACACTCAAGCTTGCATACACTAAAACAAGAACAAATAAAACAACAAAAGAAAAGTATCTGTAACAGGAAGGACACAGACATGTGGGGAGTGGTGCAATGCACTGGCTGTGGAGCAGCAGTCTCCAGGAGACATTCTGGAAACTGCATTGATGCCCTATTTGCAGGCACCTCTCTGGTCTGAAGGAGGAGGTTGCCTGTCTCCATGCTGACTTGGCAATGATTCAGAAAACCTGCTCCCCACCCAGGGACCATCTAGGCCACTGCCACTACCTCAGAGGTTGCCAAGAAATAGAGGAGTGGTTGGACCATGGTGGGCCAGGGAGGGTGAGGGTGGTGGAACAGAGGCACATCCTCCAGTTGTGCCTCACAACCATTCACCACTCTGGTGGAGCATGGGTCCTCTATGGAGGCACCAGCAATGGAGACCAAGGAGGATGCTGGGAACCTCTACAATGGAGACCCACAGGAGGGTGGCACAGGACCAAACAGGGAAGGAAACAAGTCCTGGTGGGGACTCAATTGTTAGGGGGGTAGAACTGGGGAAGGAGGAAAGGGAGGTAAGGTGCCTGCCCACCACCATGGCTTGAGGACAGGAAACGAACCTCAGGATCATGGGAGCAGCTGAAAGGGGAGAAGCGGATGTCATTATCCACCTAGGGATGAATGACCTGGCTGTGAATGGATCAGAGCAGTGCAACAGGAGTTTGTGAAGTTGGGGAGGGCCTTAGACAAGTAGCACACATGGTAACTTTCTGAGAAGTGCTGCCTGTTTATGGCATGGATGAGGCTAGGTACTCCACACCATGGGATTCAATGACTGATTGAAAACTGGTGCAGAGCTCAGGGATTTGGCTTCATTGGGCACTGAGGCTTCACCTGAGGGATGCAGGCCTATACAGGTGCAATGGTCTGCATCTATCCAGGAGGGAACCAGGATCCTAGGTGATAGGTTTAAATGCTTCATTGGCAAACATTTAAACTAGCCAAAGGGAGGGAGGCACTGAAAAGGAGAAGGGAAACTTAGCCCCCAAAAAATCAGGGTAGTGAGTGAAGTAAACACCAAGATAGAACAGTCGATAGTGATAAGGGCAGGGTAAATGAAGAAAAGACAAAGGCAGTAAGGACAGGATGGGGCAGAAAGAAATAAAGCCAGAAAAAATGGAGAGCAATGAGTACCAATGCCCATAGTCTAGGTAAAAGCTCCTGAAATGGTGGCCTTGATGGAAGAGGGATGCCTGTATATCATGGTTGTCACAGAAACATGGTACACAGAGAACCATGACTGGGATGTCAACATACCAGGGTACACAATCTACAAGAGGGACAGGGAGGGAAGAAGAGGAGTATGAGTAGCTCTCTATGTAAGGGAAAGGATCAAAGCAACAGAACTAAAGAGTAAACAGGAGGAGAGGAGGTACTGTGGGTCACCCTTGAGACTGGAAATGGTTCCCAGTCTGCACAGGGTTGTATACAGACCACTGTCTCAGGGAGGAAATGGACAAGGAATGATAGAAGGCATCCTTGGATGGCAGAGAAGGAGAGATATTGCTGATGGGGACCTGAATATGCCAGATGTTAACTGGTGCACCTTTGCTGCAGCCACATCCAAGAGCAGGGCATTCTCAAATGCCCTACAGGGGCATGCCTCAGACAGCTAGTTTTGGAATCCACTGGAGGGAACTATCTTAGACCTGGTACTCTCAAATGGGGATGGAGAGAGCTCTTATCTTGAAGTGGGTAGCCATCTAGGAACAAGCGACCATCAAACAGTGTGGTTCACAATAAACTTAGTTGTAGAGTCAAGCCACACAAATGTGAAGGTACTGGACTTCAGAAGGGCTGATTTTGTCAAAATGGGAGAGTGCCTCAGTAAAGTACTAGCAAAAAGACAAGAATGTAGGTGGAGCAACAATGGGAAACATCAAAACTGCCATCACAGAGGCAACAAGCTTTTGTGTGAAGCGAATAAACAAATCAAAATGAAAGAAAAACACTATGTTTCTCAAAAGAAGTGGTGGGAAGGTAAGGAGAAAAGCTAGCATTCCGGAAGTATAAGGAACACAGAAGGAGCAGGACAGAGAACTGTACCAGTTAAAGTAGAAGGAAGTGGGAAGGCAGTCAGAATAGCAAAGGCCCAAACCAAGGAAAAGATAGCCAACTTGATAAAGAAGGGGATAAAACCTTTATAGGTACATTAGGGATCAAAGAAAGATGAAGGCAGGGATACTGAGGCTGAATAAAGAGGAAGGTGGTTAGGCAGAGAGCGACAGTGAAAAAGCAGGGATACTGAATGAATATTTCTGCTCAGTATTCACAATGGAAAAGCAGGGGAGATACCTAATCCAGTCAATAGAAGCACTCTGGATAGGGGTTGATATTAGTCCTTTCACAGAAGAAAGGGTTCTGAAAGAACTCTTAAAACTGAAGGTGGATAAACCATTGGGGCCTGATGGGATTCACCCCTGAATTCTAAAAAGAACTAAGGGAAGAACTAGTAACACCACTGACTACCCTTTAATAAATCATGGAGGATGGTGTTGTACCTAGGACTGGAGGAGGGTGGATGTGATTCCCCATCACAAAAGTGGAGCACACAGCCTTGGCAAAATCCACCTTGCCATAAACAAAGCATGCAGACTCTTTACTGGGCAGACAAGCATCACCTTTGCACTTATATGCCCTGACAAATCTTTTTACTTCCTCGGATGAAAGGTTATTTTATCAAACATGCTCCTCACAAAGAAAATAACCTGGGCTTACCCCTTGGGGTTTCTGCCTCTCCTATCCTCCCACACTCAGTGAACACCCACACTGTCAACCAACAGGTGTGGTCCATCCCGAAGGTTAGAACCTCCTTAGCCCAAACGTCATTCCCACACAGGGTCCCAGCCTGGTACAATGAACTCTCTTCTGATGTCTCCTCCATCTACAAATTAGGACTTTTCAAGTCAGCCCTCAAAGAGCACATTCTCACTACGGCACCGCCAATGTACCAGCTAGTGCTGGGTCAACTATCTATCATCTTACGGGACCACCCCACCACTGAGCTCCCACCGACAGGGCTACCAAACATTACCTATTAACAATGCCTCCTTTGGCTGCACTCACAATGCACCTGTCTAATTCTCTACTTCACTGTAGATATCAAACCTGTTACTCCTCCTCCCTCTATCAGCAAACTTATTGTTCTCTTGAAAACTGTAAATACAGCTCTCGGTAACAAGTTCAATGCAATGTATAGCTGATCTTGATTCTGCAATATTGTATAACTAAAAGAACTGTAACCTTTAGCTGCCATTCAATTCTATATGTATTAAGTGTTTATGTTTGTTTTTTTGATGTGGAGCCTTTGTAAATGACTCCCTGACTTAAAGGTTGTAATCCTATAGTCTGTTAAATAAAAATAAATAAACAAGACAGAGGCAGGAAACTACAGACCTGTCAGTTTGACCTCTTTGGTAGGGAAAATGATGGAATCACTTCTGAAGGAAAGAATTGTTGAGTACCTAGAGGCCAGTGGGGCACAGGACCCAAGGAAGCATGGATTCACTGCAGGAAGCTCATGTCAAACAAATCTAATTGATTTATTTGACTGGGTGACCAAGTAGTAGACTAGGGAGGGGTTGTGTACATCGCCTACCTAGACTTTAGCAAGGCATTTGACACAGTCCCACACAAAATATTAATAAACAAATTAGCCAGCCTGGCAGTGGGTCCTAGGGTGGTAGCCTGGTAAACACTGGCTTGAGAACAGGACACAGCAGTTAGTAGTAAATGGAGTCCACAGTGAAGAAAGAAGGGTTACTAGTGGGCTACTGCAGGGTTCAGTAGTGGGTCGGTCTTTTAATGTCTTTATAAGGACATTGCAAAGGGACTGGAAAGAAAAGAATGTCTCTTTGAAGATGACACAAAGATCTGCAACAGGGTTGATATGTAAGGTGGGGTGGAAAGAATGAAATGGACTTGGCAAGGTTGGAGGAATGGGCAAATGTATGGCAGCTTAGATTCAATGCAAAGAAGTGCAAAGTAATGCACC
Source organism: Neoceratodus forsteri (assembly GCA_016271365.2). Classification (NCBI taxonomy): domain Eukaryota; kingdom Metazoa; phylum Chordata; order Ceratodontiformes; family Ceratodontidae; genus Neoceratodus; species Neoceratodus forsteri. The sequence continues at coordinate 428,169,808 of CM057451.1, forward strand.
TGGGAAACAAAAACCAGGGCAAGAGTACACAATGGGGGGTTAGATACTGACAACAATAAAAATGGAAAGGAACCTGGTGGTAGTCATATCAGATGACCTAAAGTTGGGCCAGCAATGTGAGAAGGCAATAAGGAGGTTGGGGTATACTGGGATGCATAGGGAGAGGCATCACCAGTAGAAATCAGGAAGTTGTTGGCCCTCTGTACAGACAGTTGGTAAGACCATATCTGGAGTACTGTGAACAGTTCTGGAGACCCCATCTCTGCAAAGACATCGATATGGTGGAGGCTGTCCAGAGGAGGGCAACTAAAATGGTGCAGGGTCTGCATCAGAAGACATATGAAGAAAGACTAAAGGAGCTTAAGATGTATAGCCTCGAGGAAAGCAGGGAGAGGGAGACATGATAGAAACTTTCAAACACCTCAAGGGAATCAACAAAGTCCAAGAGGGTAGCATCTTTCAGAAAAAGAGATGTGCAAGAACAAGGGGGACAATTTGAAGATGGGGGGATGACTCAGAGGTAATGTGAGGAAGTATTTTTTACAGAGAGGGTTGTAGATGCATGGAACAGCCTTCTGGAGGAGGTCATAGATTCAAAGACAGTGAGGGAATTCAAGAATGCATGGGACAGGCATAAGGCAATTATAGTGGGGGTAGGAGGAAGTAGGCTGTTGGTTAACTAGGATCTGCAGCTTATCCATTAGGTAGGAAATGGTAGACTAGGTGAGCCAAGCGGTCCTTATCTGTCATCAAATTCTATGTTTCTATGTCACAGTAGCACAGGTAATAATATCCCTTCTTGGTGTAGCAGTTGGTATGTGGTATGACCCAAGCTTGTAGAACAGGATGATACATGAGTAAAGAAGGCAACTCAGTTCATTCTTGGTAAATGTTCTCATCAAGATGCCTGATGGAATTCATAGCAGCCAGTTTGTCAAAGACAGAAGTTTGTGGAGCAAAACGAGGTAGTGATGCAGTAAAAGTATTGCACATGTTGGCATGGATTGAACAACGTTATTAAAAGAGCATGGTGTTTGGTTTGGATAATGTGAAACATAACCAAGATTTCTAGCAGTAGACATATTGACATAATTTGACATACACAATGTAATGCATGAATTAGATTTGCAGTGAGGATAAATACCATTTAGACATTCTCTTATCATGAATAGTATCTGAATGTGACCTGTTTCCAAGTCCCTGAAGAAATTGTTAACAGTGGCAATTATATAAGGACCATAAGCTGGACATAAAGTTCATGGGCAATATATTGCCTGTTTTCCTCCTTGTTATTTTGAAAAATCAATTCATTAATTTTGTTTCTAGAGTTGTTGAACTCTTTAGCAGTTTTATGCATGTCATAAACAGTAAAAGCTTTTCCTTACTCAACCCATCTACTCCATGTAACAGTGGTGGTAACACATCATTTTTAATAGCTTGTTGAAAGTTTAATGTTTATGCTTTAATAGCAGCTATAGTATATCTGCTGTATTCCAGACTGACATTCCTGAACCAAAAGTCCAGAGATGGTGCCTGCTGCACCGGTAACATCTGCAGTGTCATACTTAGTGCATGATTTACTCTTCGCATTAGGTGCAGTTCTAAAACTCCTAAGTGTCCAGTGGCATGTGGTCCACTAACTGGATCATTTGTGTGAGTTTGGTAAGCAGCTACAATATCTAGAAGCATCATATTAAAAACTTAGAAGTGTTGGTCGTGTGACAGAAACCAAACTCAGCCATATTCCAATGTGTCAGATTAAAAATAACTAGAACATGTATAAATTGTAAATTGTTAATCAAAGCTTTGAAAGAGAAGTGTGGTCAAACCACTAGGAGGACTAGGCTCCTGAGAAGGACATTCAGTCAGTTCTTCTTCAGTAGGTGGGACCACAGAAAGAAATATAGCTTCAGTAGCCATATAGATGTGAAGACAGAAACTTGTGATTCCTAAGAGGTGAGGTGGTCACAAAAGGTAGGATCTATTAAGGCAGTTGAGTTGTAGAGACCAGTATGTCTAGAAGAAGCTTGTCAACTAGAGAGTGTACCGCTTGGTGTAATCCCAGTTTTGGGCCATCCATGAAAAGTACCTTTAGATAAACATTCTACAGGAAGTATGTAGCATTAAAATCAGTTTCCCATTGTATCTGCAATGTGGATTTGTCTGAAGATACAACCATAGCATTAAGATAGGCATCTGAGCCTTCTTTAACTGTAATCGATTTTTTGGGACATCTATGTGAATTCCTGGGGGCTGGAGATGGGTGCATCTCTAGCTGAATGTTCAAATTTGTTGAGCAAATATACATTGTCTGTGTTCAGTTGAAAGGGGTTTGTCTTGAGAGTAAGTCAAAGAAAGTAGTCCCACCAGGATAGAGGTGCAAGATATCCATCTTGCCAGTAAATCTGAAAGAAACAGAAGAGGATTGTTAAGGAGAGGTACTATTCTGCCCTAAGAGGGTTGGGAAAAGTAATTAGCCACCTTTATACAACTTGAACTGATTAGCATGGAACCACTTGTCGGTGGTCTGTTTCTGATGCTGAACTCTCACCTGATAAACAGCAGGGCTGAGTTAATTGACAATGGGGTATGGGCCTTCCCATTTGCTGGTAAATGAGTGAGCTGGTGGTCTGTATTGGAGAAGCATGACTTGATCTTCAGCTTGCCAGTCGACTTATTTGGCATGCTTATCAAAATGGGCTTTGCTTGTTGTTGAGCTTACCCATATGATTTGTAGCAAACAAATGTGTTTTCCTGATGTCAACACAAAGTTTTTCAACATATTTATCCACAGACACCCTATCTGCTGTAGGTGTGTGGAGTTCAATCAACAGGTGCTCAGGTAATCTCATGGCTCAACTGTCATAACCTCATATGGTGTGCACTGAGTAGTTGTAGCAGGAGTGCCACTGATTGCCATCAGCAGTAGTGGCAAGAGGGAATCCCAATCTTTGGGATTATCATTGATGAATTTGCATTACTTTTGTTTGATTCTTCTGTTTGCTCTTTCTACCTGACCGGAGGATTGAGGATGATATGGGATATAGAATTTCTGATCTACTCTAAGCATTTGAGTGTCTCCTTCATCAGCTCAGCTGTAAAAATGGTTCCCTGGTCTGGGTCTACCTTGAGGGATAGGCCCCACCTGGAGAACAATTGATCCACCAGGATCTTGGCAGTTGTCTTTGCCGTGTTATTATGAGTAGGGAATGCCTCAACCCACTTGAAAACAAATCTGTGACAACAAGTGCATACTTGTTGTTCTTGCTGGAGTTGGTTAAAGGCCAATGAAATTAATTTGTATCACATTCCATGGTCCAAACTGCCTTTTTAGCACTAATTTGGCATTTATTTTCACTTAAATAGGATTGTTCTGGGGCACACTATACAGTTGTTCACATAGAGTACCATGTCCTTGGTCATATCAAGCCATCGGATGATGGTTTTAAGTCTCTGGATATTGTTTTCTGCCCAATGGTGTCCACCAGTGGGGTGTCATGAACCATTTGGATAAATTTGGTTCATAAGGATTGTGGTACAACCCACAGTTTGTGACCTGTATCTTCCTTCCTATACCGGATCAGTTTCTGATCATGAGATAGTTGTATGTTCTCAGAATGTCTTTTGTATGGACTACCAGTAGGTAGTTCCTATTCAATTCTTTTATCTAGGTATTTGAACACATCTTTTCATTCTGGGTCAGATTTCTGTGCAGCAGATAGGCCCAGTGAAGGTTCTGGTTGCAGTTTCTGCCTGGTGTTGATGGCTAAGAAAATAGCTGCCACATCTACTGGGTGAGTCACTGACTATGCCCCCCAAGCATCTGCTTTGGCAAGAGAGTCCATTTGATCATTGAATTCATAGTAAGGGTCATTTTGCAATGTGCCTTTGCTTGTGAATGTACAGTTTATGAGTAAACTGTTGTGTCAGTGTGTGTATGTACACAATAAATCCCTGTATTTGACTGGTGTGCCATCAGAGGATGTGAAGTTATTTCTCCTCTAGACCAGTAGAAATTCAGTGAGGGAGGAGCAGACCAAATTTGAATCTGCAAAGATGATAGCATCCTTAGCACCATGGGCATGACCTCTAAAGCACAGGCCACAGCTGCCAGTTCAGCATACTGTAAGGAAATGATGGTACATTTCCTAGCAATGCTCCTAAAATCACTATCTGGATCTATTATGAGCACATAGAATCCTGCTACCTGTTCTCCCTCCACATAGGAGGTGGAGCTGTCTGTGAAGATGTGACACATGCTTGTATCTCTGTATAGCTAGTAAGAATGGTCCTGGCTCAGGTATAGTATGTCAGGAGGTTGGGTGCACAACTGTGGGCTTACCTGTGTACAGTAGGCCATGAGCCAAGATGGATGGCATTTTTGCAGGTAGTACTTTTATATCCCTGTCCTGCAAAAGCAAATACCAGTGGGTGAGTCTGGTATTGGAAACTGAACCATCTTTTACTTTGTCTGAAAGCAAAAGTTGGTTGGGGTATGACAGGTATGCAAAAGAATAGGTGCATGCCAAATACATAGATACATAGACAGGTGTCGGTAGATAAGGCCTATGGCCCACCTAGTCTGCCCATTTGAGCTTGTAAGTTCAGTTTGTTTTCCTAGAAGTCTATTTCTTACCCCTGACCCTAGAATTCCTTTATGTCTATCCCATGCATTCTTAAATCCCATGATTGTTTCAGCCCCCACCACTTCCTCTGGCAGGGTGTTCCACTTGTCCACCACCCGTTCTGTGAAGAAATTCTTTCTCATGTTTCCTCTGAATCGTCCTCCCTCCAACTTCATCCCATGCCCTAGTCCTGAAACATCTTTTTGCTTAAAATAGTGTTTTCCTGCACCCTGTTCCTCCCTGTAAGATACTTGTATGTCTCTATCATATCCTCTCTCCCTCCTCTCCTCCAGGAGTACATGTTCAGTTCCTTCAACCTGTCTTCATAGGATTTATGATGCAACCCATGCACCATCTTTGTTGCCCTCCTCTGAACCTTCTCTACCCTGTCTATGTCCTTACGTAGGTATGGTCTCCAGAACTCTACACTGTATTCCAGGTGGGGCCTCACTAGTGTCTTGTATAGCGGAATTATGACCTCCTTTCCTGCTTGTGATGCCCTGCCTATACATCCCAGCATCCTATTTGCTTTACCTGATGCCTTGTCACACTGTTTCCTACCTGAGGTCATCAGAGATGACAACCCCAAGATCCCTTTCCTGCTTGGTGCATGCTATATCCTCACCCCCAACTGATATATTGTGCCAGGGTTTTTGTGCCCCATATATGCATTATCTTGCACTTCTTTGCATTGAATTTCAACTGCCAAATCCTTGACCATTCTTCAAGTTTCTGCAGGTCCTTCTCATTCTGTCTACACCCTCTGGTGTGTCTACTCTGTTACAGAGCTTTATGTCATCAGCGTAACAGTGAAATTCTGCCTTCTATATCCTGTGCAATGTCACTGATGAAGATGTTGAATAGGATCGGTCCCAGCACTGATCCCTGTGGTACCCCACTGGTCACTCTTCCCGCTGTGGAGTGACAGCCATTTACCACCACCCTCTGTGTCCTGCCACCCAGCCAGTTACCTACCCACCACACTACTGTCCTGCCCACACCCATATTCCCCAGTTTGTGTAATAGTCTTCTATGTGGCACAGTGTCAAAGGCCTTGCTGAAGTCCAGATAGGCCATGTCCACTGCCCTCCCCTGATCCACCTCCTAGTCACCCAGTGATTTACAAAATGATTTACAAGAAATGTTTGACAGCCCAGTAGGTTGCCAAGTGTGTTCTTTCACAGAGCTTATCCTTTCTCTCTACTTGGGACAGCATCTGAGAAGCATAGGCAATGGGTCTGAAATAGCCATTCTACTTTTGTGCCAGCACTGCAGACATGGCCACATCAGATGTGGCAGTTTCCAAATGGAATGGAAGATCTGGATTAGGATTCATCAGTGCTGGAGCTGAGGCTAAGTCCTGCTTGAGCTATGTCACACCATCAGTGTGAGTGGGGCCCCATGTCCATGGGATATCCTTTTCAGAAGTTCATTCAAGGGAGCAGTCTTCAAGGCAAAGTCAGGGATAAAATCCTAGAGTAGTTTACCATTCCTAGGAAGCATCTGAGTGTTGCCACACTAGTAGGAAGCGGCAGATCTTGCAAGCCCTGGATCTTTTTGACAGCTAGGCTTCTGCCTTGGTCTGTAATATGTAGGCCAAGGAAGATGACCTCCTTCTCACGTAATTGTCCCTTGGAAGGGTTGCACTGAGGCCTGCTGTCTTGAAGAGAGACAGAAGTTTGTCTAAAGGGCCAAATGGTCCTCTTTCATGGTGGTTGCTAGAAGCAAGTCATCCACGTACTGCAGGAGACACTGGGGTGTGGAAAACCCTGCAGAGCATTCATCATGTTGAGATGGAAGAGGGAGGAGCTGTTGTGAAAGCTATGGGAAGACAGTCCAGGTGTACTGATGTCCATCAAAGGTGAAGACAAATTTGAATTGGCTTCCTGTGCTAGTGGGACTGACCAGAACCCATTAGAAATGTCAAGAGCTGTGAATCACTTTTTGTCAGGTGTCAGATTTGAGTACACCAGGTGCTGATACTATGGTTGGAGTGCAGCTACAGTAGAGTAACCTGATTAAGTTTTCTGTAGTCAGTTGTGATGCTCCAGGCCCCATTTGGTTTCTTAATGGCCAAATAGATGAATTAACAGTGGAAACACAGGTTCTAATCACTCCTTGTTGAAGCAGTGATTGGATGGTTTCCTAAGTGATGGCAAGGCTTCAACAAGAAATGGATACTGTTTTTGCCTCACAGTGTCAGGCCCTGTAATTTCAATGGTAGCGTGCATCCTGCCACAGTCATGATTGTTGGTGGCAAACATGTCAAGGTGTTTTTGCAGCAAAGGTGCAAGCTCTGAAAACAGGTCATGACTTTTGAACAAAGCCATGATGTCATACTCCTTGTTGTTATGGGAGATAGTTGCCACCATTTGTGAGTCTGGGAAGGTGACAGCATGACAGTGTCCTTTGATCTGAATGCATAGCCTGTTGGTTAGGTCCACTACACAGGTGTGTAGTGCTAAGAAATCAATACCCAATATGCTGGGGTGATGACATAGAACCATAAGGTCAAAAGCAAAATTAATACTGAGGTGGCCTACCACCACAGGTAGTGGAATAGATCAGTAGGTGTGTAGATGGGTACCATCTACACCCTGTGCACTGCTCTTTCAGCTGGTAGACCAGTCAGATGAGACTAGGTCCTCATCATGGAGGACTGACATGGCTGCTCCAGTGTCCAGAAGCATGGTAAGTTGGCAGCCCCTGACTGTGGCCTTACACAAGGCCATCAGTTTGTGTCAACAATCAGGTTACTCACAGTCCTGGACCAGGGCCTGTAATTGTCAATCTCTGCATTCAGAATCACCATTGTCTTCCTGTTCCTGAAATCAAAGGCCTGCAGGATCTTCTAAGGCCTTCTGTATGTCTTGCAATGGGTACAAGTATACTTGTGACATCACAGGTGCAGTGATGGTCTGCATGGGTGTTTCTGCCTTGGATGTTGCATCGGCCTGGCCAGTAACCAATGCAACCTCCCACTGCTGTTCAACAACTCAACAGCCCAGCTAGGGCAGCTATAGTCCATGTAGCTGTAGCTCCACTCTAGGATGAATTGCCTCCAGCAGGTTGTGGAGGGTTTTTTCTCTCTTCTCTCTTCTTCTCTCTTCTCTCTCTTCTTCTTCTCTTCTCTTTCTTTCTTCTTCTTTCTTCTTTTCTGATTTGATGATAACTTGAACCATTTTTGTATTGGTCCTAGTTATTTTGCTGGGCATTTGGATTTTTCCAACTGCCTCTGTTTTCTCTATTGTTCCAGTTGTTTCTGTAGTTCTCGGTCCCCCTGTGTGACTAATTGTCATCACAAGGGCGTTATTTTGTTGGTTGTTTCCTCTCCACTGTATAGTGGGTGGGGGCATCAGAGGTAGGCTGAACTGCAGCTTCTTTGTTGGATTTGCCAGAAGCAAGGGTATGGAGGTAGATCTAATAAGCTCGCTCCATTTTAGTGAGGATTTCTGGAAACTCATCAGTTTCAGATAAATATTGAGCTCGACTTTTTCATGCAAGGCCGGATACATGTTTCTGATGTACAGATCCTTGTACTTAACTTGATCCATGTCAGATTTCTCATCTGCTAGGACTTTGCCTGCTTTTTACACAAGCCACAACCATTGGTGAAGGTGGCTAGGCTTTCTTTTGCACCTTGTTTCACTTTGTAGGCCAAGTGCATCCCCACGACTCCCAGAAAATTTGCAACATATGAGTACAGTGGCAACCACCAGTGAATGCCTGTAACACTGTTTGCTTTTTAATCTAAGTGTTATGTACTGTACTGTTTGTTTGCTGTGATGTATTGCTTTCTTGATGAGGTGCCTTTGTAAATGAGTCCATGACTCAAAGGTCTGTTTAAGAAGGCAGTATAGCACAGTGGTATAAGGCTCTGAGCTGCAAATCTGATGACATCCAGCAGACCAGACCTGGGTTTGAATCCCACAGCTTCCACTTGCATACTGTGTGACCCTGAGCAAGTCACTTTACCTCCTTGTGCTCCCAGGTCACTCCTGTAAAAAGCTTTCAGCTTAGTGTCCTATACCTGGTTAAAACAACTAAAAAAAACAAACACAAAAAAAACAATTATCTAATAAATAAATAAATACATTTCATCAAAGATGCAATCCTCAGCACTCAGCTGACTCCGAGGATTTAGCCCCAAGAGGGTTGGTTCAACTGTTTGTTGTAAGACTTGAACCTGGTACTGGGGTTAGAGAGAGAGTTCTCACAAAGGAGAGCACTTTCTCCAAGTGGCAACTGAGATTGTCAGTTGGACCCATTTGTCTGATACTCTGTGCAATTGCTGGACAGAATGAGTGACTTATGGGGTTGGAAGTATGCATAGTTACACTCCAGTTCAACACGCTCCATGGTTCTGTGAAGTGCAGCTTCCACTGCCACATCTCAGCGATCGCCCCATACGCGTGATCCTAATTAACAGTATCTTTTAACTTTTGGTCAGTTTGGTCCTACATGGCCTTCTTTTGCTCCTTTGGTACAGTGATCTTACTGACAGCTTACATAATTAAACTGCGCCTCCAGCTCATCGTCCCTAGCAAAAGGAGCAAGTGGAGGTGTGTTACAGAATACAGGCTTTCCGCCTGTGTCATGGGGGTCTCCGTCTTGGCATTGTATGCGATGTCCACCATGTTTGCATGGATGTGATGATGCATGTGTGTGCGACATTGATGCCATCTTTTGAATGGCTAGTGGAAGTTGCTACACCATGGGGTTGGACTTATGCGTGACATGGCATGCCTCGTTATCAGAATCAGAGTCATCATCGCTGGATGACATCATCTCAATGGGCGATACTGAAACCCATTCATGGCCTTAACATGGCCAGCAAGAACCTCCAGCTGATGGTGCAACTTCACCATCTTTTGTCTACACTTCTTGTGACGGACTTTTGCAGTGCCCTGCTCAATACCTTTCTCAACCTCTCTCTCTGTAACACTCTATACGCTGTGCCCAATTTGATGTTTTCCTAAGCTCTTTCTCCAACTCACAACTCACGAGCTTGTAATCCTCTTTCAACTCAACATTCTCATCTCTCAAAGTCTCATTCATATCACTCAAAGTCTCATTCAAATGTGCTGTTTCTTATCACATTTCAAACTTTCACAATCATCTACTAACAAACATATCTCTCGCTATGTCTTGAGCAGTACAGTGCATCTTTCTGGAATTAGCATCACAGAGTAACTATGTCTCCTCCACAAGTTTCTTTTCCTTTTTCTGTAATCCGATGTCTGCAAGCCCATCTCTTTTTTAGAGATGCATTTTGCAGTTCAAGGGAGGCACACCTTGCTGTGATACTATCAACAGTGGTATGTAGAGCTGCAACCAAAATACCTTTAAGGCTGTATTTCTTGGTTGTTTGTTTGGACTCTAAGTAATGGTCAGATATTAGCAGCAATGGTTTTTCTGCAGCTTTTACATCTAGCACAAAATGTTTCCATCTGCCATGGGATGTGAGGTAGTTTGAGACATCGAGTCTCAGTTCTGTGCACAAATCAGACATGACAAATATGGGGCAGACAAATAATAAAGAAGTTGTAAAACTGGGAAAAAGGCCCTGGCACCATCACCAACCACTTTCCAGTCCCTGGTGGGTGAACGGTGATGCAAGGGTATGTCACTCTCAAACAGAGTGTAAGGGGTCCAGTGTAGGTCTGCCACACCTGACACCAAGACGGTGTTGGTCTGCCACAACCACTAACACTGTAAGCATGAGTAGGTTCAAGTAGGCAAAAGTCAATTACACTACACTACTCAACATCCAAAATAAATTGAATGTGGATCTCCTTGAACGCTCCACCTGCCTGTGGTTGCCAAAATATAACTAGGGTAATAAATCACCCTCTCAGGTTCATGGTGGAATGGCACAAAAGGAAAAGACAATGGACAAGTGGTACTCATGTAATAAATGGAATTTATTACTGATCAGTAATACAAGCTTACTACCATTACAGTGTAAAACACTTGAGAACACAAGTTTCTTACCTAGACAATGCAATATCACTTCTCAGAGGAAGCTACATATTACAAAGGGTATTATACCCTGATAATAACTATGGCAATGGCTAAAGAAGATATATAAAATGTATATATTGGACAAAACAGGTAGTCTGAGCAACCATCCTAACTAATATGAAACATTGCATAGCTTGCAGAGATAACAGTACAATGGGACCACTTACTATCCTAAGGTCAGTGGTAATTGTAATAATGCACAATTACTAAAGATGGCACTGTTGCTTTACTTATGGAAATACAGTACAATAGCTCAAAAGCATTTCTCATGGCTAATATACATCAGTAAAACATAATGAAGTATAATATGTATCAGTAGAACATAGTAGAACATACATCCTGACACTTATGCTTATATGATAAGTGCCTTCACCCTAAGGATAGTACATATACCTACATAGGTTGTTGCCACAAGGTGGGGCACCATCAGGGGTGGTGGACCATGGATAACAGTGTCATATGGATAATATGTTTACAGCCCTCATTCCAGAACTGTCCCAGTGTTCCCTGCAGTTCCTGTTGTATTTCCTGCTGATGTCAATTTCACTGTGCATGCTTCTCAAGTCATTTCTCACTTCATCATTCAGTGTTACATGCAGGGTAACTGTGCCAGACAGTGTCAGTACCTTCAAATCCTGACCCTCCTCTGTACCTCTGCCTCTGCTTTTATCCTTTTTTCCAATATACTTTCTTTAGTTACACAGCTGCATTGTGGTATCTGTAACAAAATGCCAACCTGCATGGCACCTGGCTGTAGTAACACTACTGGTAAAAAACACTGTCACCAAGTATCATTCCACAGGCTACCACAAGAACCAGTATTGCTGCTCCAGTGGCTGCAGGCATTGGGGAAAAGTGACTCTGAGAAGTTTTCTTTGGAGGTTCCAAAATCATGTATTATGTTCAGATCACTCAAGGAAGATGATTTCTGCCCATCATTATTCAGGTCTTGTGATGGTAGTACATAGCTTACTTCATTTACATATTGTCATCATCACATCAGTGTTACTAGTCCTATAAATCTTCCTTTCTATCTATTTTTTTAGGTGTGGAGACAACTAAGTACAGTCTTTATGGGATGATGCTGTTCCTCCATCTTTCAACTTCCCATGGAGTCATGAGGCCCAACTTTCACTGCATTCCATGTGTAATCAGGTTGACATGCTACATTAAAGGAGAATGGGGTGAAAGTTAGGCTTCATGATCACATGGCACATCTTTGCATTGTCGGTCTGTGAAGGATGGGGTGGGATGGTGGGTGGTGGTTAGCTGATCAACCCTAACATCTCATTGCCCACTTTTGACACTTTAACCCTAACTGATGCATTAACAAAGCTTTTTCAATGAATTTCATTACTTTTGAAAATGTGTAACATCACTAGTAAATAGTATGTGTTGGTAGGCCCCACGGTCCCACCAAGCTGCCCATTTGTGCATAACGATATGTGTCTGTGGGAGCATGGCACTTTGGGCCCTGCGCCCCACGCACACATAACCACAGAGCCATAAAGCAGTCCTATAGGGCAAGGAACCCTTTGTAACACTAATTTGCCAATATCTCAGCAACCATAGCAGGTATAAAAAATTCCAGTGCTGTTGTAACTATGGCAGTGAGACCTCCATGCAAGATATGTAGACTAAATCCATATCTCACATCATTTCAAGGATATGAGTATCAAAAGTGCAGTGGGTGCCACAATGTTATACTATGGGAAATATCTCTACTTTGTTATGGCATATCCATAGAACCAATGGCATTTTTATTCTTAAACAGCATAATTCACATCTCTGTGACAGTCCCATTATACCCTGAAAATTTCAAACCAAGAGACCAAACCGCTTATTTACAGTGTAATGTACCTGGTAACTGGTATGTGTTGGTGAAAGCGCAGGCCCTTCAGACGCCACGCCTTACCAAACTTCCTATTTGTGCATAATGATATGCATCTGTGGGAGCACAGGCCCTCCGGCCATGATCTCCCACTGACACATAAAAACGGAGCCATTCATCAGCCCCATAGTACTGAGAAGGAACCCTTATAACAGTTATTTGCCAATATCTCAGTAACCATACAACTTAAGAAAAATCCACTGCAGGTGTAATCTATGATTTTGAAACTTCCTCACAGGCTAAGCTGCAGATAGTGAAAATCCATATCTCGCTTCATTTTGGCACGGGCCCCAAAGTCACCGCATGCCACTGCAATATTATCCTAAGGGAAAATGTCAACTTTGTGATGGCATATCTATGGAACCATCTACCATTTTAACACCCAAATAGAATAATTCTCATCTCTGGGACACCCCTTTAAAACCTGTAAATTTCAAGACAAAAGACCAAACGGTTTATTTACAATGCACCAGCAAAGTTTTTAAATTCCTAGTTTGTGAGGGGCAAAATCCCAGTTCAAGAGGTCAATCCCCATTTGTGAGCTGTCAAAATCACCATTCATGAGAAATCTTTGATCATCAGATGTTGGCCATCTGGTCTGGAAGTCACAATCAAGATTCTGTCAGCTTGCGAAAGGGGATTGGCTTGCGAAAGATTTTTTGTTTTGTCAGCTTGTGAACGAGAATTAAAAAACCAATCCCCTTCATGAGCTGACAAAATCCCTTTCACGAAGTCAATCCCCTTAAGCGAGGTATGTCAAAATCCCCATTTTATGAGCCAATCCTCTTTTAAGTAGAAGGGCCATTTGGTCGTGAAAATGATGATCAAGGATTTTGTCAGTTCATGAAAGGGGATTGGTTCCACAAAAGGGGATTTTGACACTGCCAAAGGATTCAAAAACCCAATCTCTGTTTGTGAGCCAACTCGCCATGGTAGATAGGGTCATCTGGAGCCTAAGTCACAATCAAGGATTTTTGCTACCTCGCGAACAGGGATTTTGTCACCTCACAAATGAGGAACAGAAGCAAGTCACAAACAAAGAATTTTAAAATCTAAATTGGCTGGTTTTTGACTAAAATGAAAAACCAAAGGCATGGGTGTGTAGAGGGTGTCACCTGAACAAAACTCATGCCTCATTTGTAAACAAAGACAGTCGGGGCAAGGTACAACATTTTGATTGGAGGAAAAATGAAAACAAGATGGCAGCTTGCAAAGGAATTTTTCTCATGAACGGGATTTTATAAATCCTTCACGAGGTGACAAAACTTGATCGTGAGCCCAATCCCATTTTGCAAAACATACATATAAATCTTGGAGTGAACTGAGCATGCTCAGAACCCAAAAATAAAAATTTAAATATTCACCAAACTAATGCAGGATTATTCTTTGACCAATTCTCTTCTACTCTGAAATTGTCAGGCCAAAAGACCAAATAGTGTGGTTGCAGCGCAATGTGCAAAAAGTATCAACATGTGGCAAAAAAGCATTTTTCAGCTCTTCACTGTGCAAACACTACACCTGACCAAACCACAGCTTGGCAAATCAAGAGATCTACCATACCAGACCGTGCATTCCAACTTTCATTCAAACTGTGAACGGTTGCAAAGTTATTAACATGCAAACTTTGGGGTTTAACATAAAACTGCTTACTCAACCCAAACTATTTATTTATTTATTTTGTTTTGGTAACCGGTAAGTGCACTAGCCATAAAATGCCTATTTTCAGGCACCACCCGGAGAAGACAGTTTACAGACATACAAGATACATGTGAGGCAGCACATGAAAGCAGCACAAATCAGAGGAAGTAACAATACTTGGAATGTAGAGACAATCACATTGACAAAATGAATAATGAAAGTAAACAGTACTGTGAAAATTATATTACAGATTGGAATAGATAACACAGGAAAAATAAATCAAAAGGAGATAGGCAGTGCAAGGCAGTACAATAAGTGCCAAAAGTGAGAGGTTTGTGGGCCAGGGAGAGGGAGAGAGGGAGATGGTAGGAGAGAAAGAGAGGGAGGTGGTAAGAGAGTGGGCATGATAGGGACTAAGAGAGGAGGGGAAGAGGTATCAAGGGAGGTGGATTATCTGGAGATGAAGAAGAAAGCAGGGTGAAGTGAAGGTTCAAGGTGGGGTTAAAGCAAGTCAGGGTTCATGGTATGCAGGTGTTCACTGTGAAGTTTCTTGAAAGTAGCATGGGTGGTCGCTGACCTAATAGAAGAGGGTATAGAGTTCCAGTATTTAGGAGCTGTACAAGAGAAGGCACATGCGCCACATTTGATCTGCATCTTGGGATGTGCAGAAGGCTTTGTCATTTGATTGTAGCTCATAGGTGAGAGGTTGTAATTCCAGAGCAGAGGCAAGGGATAGGGGAGGCCTGTTCTGGTAACACAGTCAATTAATGAGCCAAAGGACTGGAGATGATAGGTGGAGGGGCAAAGCCATTTTAGGTCCATGTAGAGCTGGCAATGGTGCTTGTAACACAGTGATGCAGAGGCATAGCGGCAGATGCTATTGTAAGTGGTGTCCCATTTATGGAGGGAGAACTTTGATGCAGATAGGTAGATTGCAGTGCCATATGCTAGAGCCGGTAGAAGAAAGCCTTGTGCCACAGCTAGTCTGGCTAGGGGTGAGGGCATAGCTGCACAGGTACTTCCTATCTAGCATTTACGGACTTACAGATAGTGAAATGTGGAGGTCAAGGTCAAGAGATCTGGCCAAGGGTGACACCAAGATATTTAAAGGATTTGGCAGTAGTCAGAGGGAGCCATCTGCACACAAGATAATAAGGGATTGAGATTTGATTTGAGTCTGGCAGGCAGCCAAAGAGCATTGAGTAGGACTTGCTAGAGTTAGGACTAGTTTGTTGTCAGTGAGCCAGGATTGAATACTCACGAAATCCAAGGCAATGGGGTGGTTCAGGCAGCAGCAGTTTTAGCACTGTGGTAGATAACTAAGTCATCAGCGTGAGCAGAGATGAGCAGTTCTGGCAGTTAATGGGATGACATCAATGAATATAGTAAAAGCAGAGGGCTAGCATGGAGCCCTGGGGTACCTAACGTGATTGGTGCGGATCCTAGATGGCTGAATTGAAAACTACAGCCTGTTTTCTGTCAGACAGGTAGCTTTGAACCAGGTAATGGTATCTGAGGAGAAACCAAAGGATTGTATCTTTACAAGAAGAAGTGTGGTTGACCAGGTCGTAAGTTTTAGTTAGGTCGATGAAAACTGCACCTGTCAAGAGGCCCAAGTCCATGGAGGTATAGATGTCACTTGTCAGTTTTAGTAGGGTGGTGGTGGTGCTGTGACCTTTATGGAAGCCATGTTGAGAGCTAGAAAGGAGGCTGTATTTCTGGAGGTATTCTATTGATTGGGTGGCAACTGTTTTCAAGGATTTTGCTTAGTACAGAGAGTATAGCGATGGGACGGTAGTTCTTGATTTCCTTGGGGTCTCCTTTTTAGGAATTGGGGTGACTTTAGTTATTTTCCAGATATTTGGAACTGTACCACAGCATAGGGACAGGTTGAAGATTTTGGTTAGCGGGAGTCTATGAAGGGCAGCAGCTTTCCGGCGCCTAGGTTCAAGACCATCCGATTCTGGGCTGGTATTATCGGGAATGGAGTAGCAGTTTTGTACTTCTCCTTTTGTAATTCTCCGAAACCTGAAGGGGGGTTCAGAGTGGAGGTTTAGTATCACACTGGGGTGGAGTAGTGTGACCAGAAGGGAAGGAGGTCAGGTAGTTTGTTAGATCTGAGAATGGCGATTGAAGGCATTAGCTATGGTTAATGGGTTGTTGCAATGTATGCCGCTTAACAGCATGTCACTTGTGTGGGCCTTGTGATTAGAACCCAGGAGGGTTTTTATGGTGGTGCAGAATTTCTTGGAGTCCCGGTGGCTTTTGTTAGAATGTCCCTGCAGAAAGAGCTTTTGGATAGGCGGATGTTTCTTTGCAAGCGCTTTCTCAGAGAGCGTAGTGGCAATAGTCAGTTTGCATCCCTGTGGATTTAAAACAATACCAGGCTTTGTCCCTGGCCCTTATCTGCTAGTAGGTCTTTGTTAGCCACTTAGTCTGGGTTCTGCAAAACGCCAGGTGATCTGTGGGGGCATGGGTGTCTTGAGTGGCCAAATTTTGCAAGGAAACTGTCAAGGGCAGACTGGACATTGCTGAGAGTGTATATGGAGGTCCAATCAATCATTGAGAGGTCGTATGTAAATTGTATTGGATTAGTTGGCAAGATTGCGGAATGTGATAAGTTTTGGAGGCAGAGATGGTCTATTAGTAGATCGCCAGATGCAATAGATCGAGGAGTGATCACTGATTACATCTGGAAGGGTACCGGCACTAATGAGTGCTGTCAGGGCAGTTTGTAAGGACCTAATCAATAAGAGTGTTGGTCTGAGGGGGATCCATAACCCTGGTAGAGTCAGAGATCAGCTGATGGAGGTTATGGCTTTGTATTAAGGTGTGAGAGGACTGATTTGATTTGCTTGCCCAGTTTAGGTTTAAGTCACCCAATATGATGACCTCGTTGCGGCCAATGGTGCTGTCTACTAGTAAGAGGAGATCTTCTAGACTTTAATCCCTCCAGCAGGTGGGTTGTAGGCACAGATTATGTGTAACTTCTTTGAACCTAGTTGTAGTGTTGTGTGGAGCACTTCACGAGAGATAAGGTAGGTAGAGCATTTTGGACTAGCAGCAGGTGTTGCTTATAGAAGATGGCAACACCTCCTCCATGTTTAGAGGAGGGCTTGTCTTGACTGATGAGATTATAGTTAGGTAGAGTGCATAGGGAATCAGCAGTGGAGGTTTTAGCCAGGTCTCCGACAGGCAGAGAATATCGGGGTGGTTTTATGCAACCCATGCCTCAAGTTCGTTAGATTATGAAGGAAGCTCCTAATATTCATGTGCGCAATGCAGAGTCCTTGGAGTCTTGCCATGTTGTATCATTTGGTGGCAGGTTTGTTACGGGTCCCGGTTTAGCTCAATGTCCCTGCTAACAGTAAAGCTAGGAGAAGGAGGTGCCATAGTTTCGATGGGTGAAAGCAGTGGGCAGGGTGATGTTAATCACCGAGGATTTATGATGAGAGTAGGCTAGGTGGTATATGAGCTTATGTGGAATAATAAGTGGAAGATGTCTTGGAGATGTTGAAAAGATATTTGCATCAAGGAGAGCTTAGGGTCTATAGTTTGGGTGCAGCTATATGGTTTCCTTTGGAGGTTGTATAGGATTTGGACCAATAAGAGGTTAAGGAAAATTGACACTAGAAGAAAAGTGGCACATGTCTTAACGGCCATATTGAGTTTTATAGTGAGTGTCCTAAGAAATGGGCTGTTTGGAAAAAATGTCTCAGGGAGAGGAGTACAGGTTTAATGTAGCTGACAAGGTTAGATTAAGAGTTTGTTGAAATGGATATATTTCAGGCGCCCTCTAGTTGTGGAAAATATAACCTGCTAATGGCAAACTGTGGAATAGTTAATTTACAGCCAGCTTGGGCGTGTTCGGGGCATGGCCTCACACTATAGCTAGAGCCTGCCAAGAGTGGGTGTGGTGAGAGTGGGTGGGGAGCAGTCGTGAAGCGACTGCAGGAAAGCACTCCGTGTTTTGAGAGCAGTGGCCTGGCTCAGCACTCGCATGTGGCGAGATGAAGCAGAAGAAAGTCCGGTCAAGTCTTCCTCCTGAGTTGCAGGCGTTCGAGACTGCACATCTGAGTGGCCCAAATTATCAAGCAAAGGAGCTGAAGCAGCACTTTAGAGCTGCTGCAAAAACAGTTCAAGTCTCCCTCCTGTTTCAAGCTAAAGGGCTGAAGCAGCGCTTTAGAGCTGCTGCAAAAACAATTAAAGTCTCCGCTCCTGTTTTGCAGCAGTTACAGACTGCACATCTCCGGGTTGTCCCCTGTATCTGGGGCGACTTCTGGTAAATTAAACAAAATGTTGTCTCTGTCTCAGCTGAACTCGTGCTAACGTGAGTCAGTTCTAGAAGCTATTTCACCAAAAGATGCAGAGCGAGGAGACAACTCGATTTTCTCTGGGACCACTGGTAAAGTGTCTGTGAGAGCGAGGTAAAGCAGACAAAAACTTTTACAGTCCTGGTTACTGGCTCAGTAGCAGCCTTTCTTATTGCATTAATTTTGCTGTTTTGGAAAAATATAGTGGCCGGTGGGCAGCTTAGGAGGATTTGAAAATGGAGGTTTGGCACCACTTTTAAACATACAGGCCTGATTTTAAGCAGAGTGCCAAGTCCACACTCACTCGCTATCTAGAAAAAACCTCAGGACAATTCAGCAGCAGTTGGAGAAGCTCTGTTTCACTTTTAGTAAATATCACTCATTTGAGATATGAGCAGGGAATTAAAGAGTCCGAACAGTGAAAAAGGTGCCAAGTTCAAAACAGGACAAAGGGAGACAGGCTGAGCATTGCTGTTCATTGGAGAAGAGTTTACCTTTCGATCAGGGTGGCTCAGGGTCGTCAGTGGGGTGCTCCAGGGTAGAGGTGCGCCCTCCTGTAGCCTAGGCTTTTGATTGGGGCAGCTCAGGGTCATCAGTGGGGCAGTCCAGGGCAGAGGTGCGCCTCCTGTAGCCTAGGCTTTCAATTGGGGTGGCTCTAGGTCATCAGTGGGGTGCTCCAGGGCAGAGGTGTATCCTCCTGTAGCCTAGGCTAACTATACTGGGCAAAACCATACCAGTATAATATATATATTATATTTTATATATATATAAGGGATACTAACCCCACTGGAAATATTATCGATATTTTTTTGTTTGAGTACCAATTGACCCAAAAACATCATGAGTGGTGAAGCCACAAGTGAAGTAATTAGGTCAACTGGCACAAGAACAAATATATCGACTAATATTTCCAGTAGGGGGTTATGATTCCATTTATGCCATACTCCAAAAGTGAAAAAAAAGTCAATTTTGCCATTTTTGCTGATTATAAAAATCTAAAAGAAATCTATAAATGAAAACCACTCATTTTGTAGGTATTTTTGTCCTGATCAACTTTTTTCACAAAGTACCATGCTACTATTTTTCATTTTAAAGTTATATGCATTTGTTTGTTGCAAAAAGTGAAAAAATTGAATTTTCTGCAGTTTCTTTGCTAATTATAGAAAAAAAACTAAAAGGTATATATATCAATGAAACACCCTCATTTTGTAAATATTTTTGTGGTGAACAACTTTCATGCTCATAGTACCATGCTATCATTTTTATTTTAAAGTTATTCTTATTTGTTTGTCGAAAAAGTAAAACAAAATAGCATTTTCTGCTGTTTTTGTTTATTATATTAAAAAATAAAGTTAGTCATAAATAAAACACCACTCATTTTGTAGATATTTTTGTCCTGAACAACTCGTTGCTCTGCAGTACCATGCTATCATTTTGAATTTTTTATATAATTAGCTAAAATAAAACAAAAGTGCATTTGTTTCAGTTTTTGATGAACAAATGTGAATAACTTTAAGCACTTCCCACCTGCCCACTGATCCCCACCACCACACTCCGCCCCAGGTCAGTGGTGGGTGGCAGCACCACCCGCCTGCCCACCCCCGCCCGCTGCTGACCTGTGGGGAGTGGGGTGATGGATCATGGTGAGGGTGGGAGGGGGGTCAGCTGGACCACCAGGGATATGGGGTTTGCAATTAGCTCACTTAAGCCCAATTATCGGCAGATTTCGGTCCACTGACCACCAGGGATATAGGATTAATATTTATATTCACACTTAAGCCAGCGTTTGGGCAGACTTGGTCCACTGGATCACCAGGGATATTGGAGTAGTATTTGTATTCACACTTAAGCCCGCTGATCAGGCAGATTTCAGTCCACTGGACCACCAGGGATATTGGAGCAATCTTTGGTTCACATAAGCCCGCGATCGGCGGGCAGTGAGTCCACTGGACCACCAGGATTTAGGATTACTTTTTTACTGAAGCCCAAGATCTGGCTGTGGGCACATTGCACTGCAGGGGGTGTCAGTCCTCAGCGGCTGCTGCCTGGCAGGGCGCCATGTGCAAAGTCATCAGGGATCAGTGCACCTGCATGCAAATGAAGCCATAATGACATGCAATGGCCCCATGTGCGCCTTTGCATACATTATGGCTCCATTTGCATATCAATTTTTGAATATCGCAGTTGCTGCACCTTGCTCAATGGAACTTGCACGCATCCCCATGCTCCACTCTGGCCACTGGCACTGGCGCAGTGCCACTGTGCCATGCACACTGCAGGTGGCCAGGGTGCGATATTCAATGATGCTGAGCCATGGCGCAGCTGCATTGAAATATTGCACAGTCCACGCCTCATCGCAGTCAAGTTGAGCTGCACCCAGGCTTGCACCACAGCCTGGTGCAGTTTGAATATCTGGGCCTAAGTGTTTATTTTCTGCTCCAAGGGCCATTATTCTGCATACATTCTTTGTATTCAATGCGCTTCTGAATGCACCTTTTATGAAAAAAAGCATGTGCTTCTGCATTACTATTACAGTCAATGTTTCCACTTGTGTTTTTGTTACCGTTTGCATTAGCGTTTCCATTTATGGCACCATGTACGTTATCCTTTGCGTTTACATTTGCACTTACGTTTGCATTACTGTTTTGTTTGCATCTCCTTTTGCATCACCGTGTGCATTATCATTTGCGTTTGTGTACATGCTTCTGTTTGCATTTGCATTTCTGTTTCTTTTCCTTTGGCATCATCATTGCTGCTACCATAACCGTTTGCATTTCCAATTGTGTTACCATGACTGCATCGTTACCATTTGCATTTGCATGTGCGCCTCCATTTCTGTTTTCATTTCTGTTACTGTTACTGATCACTTTGGCATCATCATTGGTGTTTCCATAACCGTTTGTGTTTCCAATTGTGTTACTGTTACTGTTTGCATGTTAGTCACCGTTTCATTTCTGTTGGCCTTACCGTTTGCATTCTTGGTACCATTTCCATTGTCGATTGCATTACTGTTTCCTTCTGTGTTGCCATTGCCTTTACTGTTTGCATTTCTGTTTGTGTTTCTGTTGGCGTTAGCATTGCGTTACTGTTTTTCGTTAACGTTTGCATTTCTGTTGCCGTTAGCACATGCATTACCGTTTGTGTTACCATTTCTGTTTTCATTAACATTTGCTTGCATTTCTCTTCACGATTCGTGTTATCATTTATGTTTGCATCACCATGTGTGTTACCATTTGTGCTTGCATTTATGCTTACCATTACTATGTGGTAAACAATCACATGGTGGGGTCCTGTGCTCCACCGCCATATTCCATTCACTATTTATAGTGCACATTTTCAAAACAAAGGAACATTCATGGCAAAAACTCTATTTAATGCATCAGTTAGGGTTGTTCCACAGTAGTGACGAGAAAATTTGGTGTTAGGGTTGAAAACCCTAACTGTGCATTCCCCACCCCACCACTACCACACACACTCACACATATACATGCAAGTAGGGGAAGGACCAAGGCAACACAACCAATCACACACAACCAGCAGCAGGTGACAGAACTAACATGCAACTATCTAAACTATGAAACCATGCACCCATGCTCCCATCGGGCTGTGGCATGGGGTTGTCGTGTTAACTGTGATCCCAGACATTCCACGCACTGCAAAACACATATTGCTATGCACAACTGGGCATCTTGAGCCACACCTCCCACCAACACATAACACAGAATACACATATGGTATTTTGGGGTTCACAAAGATCCAAAACAGGATTTTGCATATTCCCTGAAATACTTTTTGAAAATCACTTTTCGCCAAATGTCATAGTGTTGTGATATGCATTTGCGACACTTTTGTGTTTGTGATAATTTTGTGATGCTATTTTGCATGCTTTTTACCATGTGACACTGTTGTGTTTTTTGCTTGTGATAGTATTTTGACGACACTATTTTATCTGCTTTTGCAAATGCAACACTTTCATCTCTTCCATTTCCTACACTTTCATGTTTGTGACAGTATTTTGTGAAAGTATGCTCCTGATGACTGCACATCTTTGCCATCATCTTGCAAGCAAACTGTTAGGTCCTTTGAGCTCAAATTTTCAGGGTGGCAAGCCCTGGTCCCACAGAGCTGCCTTTTCCTGCTTTGGTGCTAAAATACTTAAGCATGACAAAGTTACACCATTCAAAATTGAGCAATTTGCCATAAACTAACATTACGATGCTCATGATGCCTTTTCACCACCTATATGTGAAAATGAAGTGAGGTACACTGTTTCGCTACTGCCAGTTGAAGTTACATTTCTTACCTACTTGCTATGGTAACACAGATATACACCTCCTGCTGGTTGTGTGTGATTGGTTGTGTTGCCTTGGTTCTTCCCTACTTGCATGTGTGTGTGTGGTGGGGTGGGGAATACGCAGTTAGGGTTTTCAACCCTAACACTGAATTTCCTCACTTTTGTCACTGTGGAACAACCCTAACTGATGCATTAAACTGAGTTTTTGCCATGAATATATATATATATATATATATATATATATATATAGAGAGAGAGAGAGAGGGCGATAGATAGATTTAGATATATATATGCTAGAAAAGTCTGGTCGAAACTACATTTCTTTCTATGTTGGCCTATGCTGATTTCCTCTTGACCAAGCTCCTAACACAGCATTAAACAAACTTGATACTCTTTACCACAGAGCCCTAAGATTTATCTTTGGAGCACCATATTCTACACACCTTTGCTCCTTTACTCCTTAGTGGGTTGTTTTTTCCTTAAATTCAGAAGGCAAAGAAATGCTGCACTCTGGACCTTCCAGGCAATCACTAAGAAGTTCCTACAGTACATTTCAAATTGTTTACCTGTTGTACGCTAGGTATTTGTGCTCTGAAAAGATCACTTACATTTCCTAACTATCCCCAAAGTCAAGTCATGCTTTGTCAGTGTCCTCAATCAGTTATGCATTTCCTCAGCTCGGAATAACCTCAAAAAAAACATGAGAATAGCCTGCCATATTAATCTGTCAGCATTCAAATCATTGTATGCATGTTCCGTTAGAGAGTCCTGCAATTGCTTTCCTTGATTTTTGGCTAAAGGTATACTGACCCCAGTCATTGTACCCTCTGTTTGACCTCCACTGACCCCACCAATGTGATTTTTACTCACACTTATCCTCCCCTCTCCCTTCTCCACCTTAGTTGTGCCATGTAACCATTGTCCTTCCTTGCATGGTTGCCCACACTGCCTTTATTATGCTGGTATGTTCAATTCATATATTGCTATATGACTGCTATCTATAAGTGTTCTCTTTCGTGTACATATTTACAAATGTATCTTATTCTATTGTATGTAATGCCTTTATTTTAATTTTTGTAATATTATTCTGTGTTGATCATGTACCTATCCAGGTCCATCTTGCAAATGAATTTACTCAAAGGTGTTTCGATTGAGTCACTGCACAGAGGTGAGCAGTTAGATAGGATAAAGCTGGTAAATGGTGAAGTATGGCATTCTCATTTACTTAGCTGCAGACCACTTACCTGCACATTGGCTGGGGAACACTGTATACTGAAGGCAATTTTAGGAGTGATGCATCCAGGATAAAGGTAATCCACTGGGCAGATGCATTTCATAGCATGGATCCAGCTGAAGGTTGGTGTACCTCAGTGTTGATAGGTGGGTGATTTCACTGTCTGGCCCTGAGGTGAATACCAACAGACCCCACTCCTTTTCAAGTAAAATTACTTAGTGGCCAACATAGGCTTGAAAATACGTGATTACATTCACCCATTGGTGATGTGGGGGTGCCAGCTGGTTCAGGGTATGCTGTACCTTTTTGTTTTTTTGTGATGTATTACATGCAGTAGCACCCTCATTTGGAATACCTTTTATAGTTTGTGAATGAGCAAGAGTGAGCAGCTAACTTTGGATGAAGTCTGTAAATGGAGAACCATGGCTTTGTCATTTACTAAGCTCCATACCAGTTAAAGTCATATTGGCCAGGAAAACACCATACATAAGCTTATTTTGGGCTGTTGCACCCTATATAAGGTAAGCAATTGTAAGCAGATGCACTTCAGAGTAGGGACTCGGCTGAAAGGTGGTCTACCTCAATGTTGGTAGCTGGGTGACTTCACAGCAGGGCTCTGAGATGAATACCTTGAGACCCAAACTCCTTTTGAGCTCAGATTAGTAACCAGCAAATCCTGGCTTGAAAATATCTTTTACATTTACCCATTGGTGGTGTGTGTGTGTGTGTGGGGGTTGAAGGCATGCTCCACCTTGTTGTTTTTCTGTTTGTATGCCATATGCAGTGCACACATCATTTAAAATGACATTTACAGTTTGTAGTATGGTGAGCAGTTAGATTAGGTAAAGCTGGCAAATGGAGAACTATGGCTTTCTTATTTAATATAACTGCTCATGGGCTGGAGAACACATACTCAAGCCAATTATGAGGTGATGCACCCTAAATAAAGATAAGCAATTGGAGGCAGATGCATTTCAGAGTAGGGATCAAGCTGAAGGATGGTGTAGCTCAAGGTTGGTAGCTGGGTGAATTCACTGCAGACCCTGAGGTGAATACCAAGAGACCACCACTCCTTTGGAACTGAAGTTGGTAAGTGGACAATCAAGGGACAGAAATACATTGCCACATTTACCTTTTTGGTGGGGTGGGGTGTCGTTGTGTGCACTGTTCTACATTTCCACCACTGAACTTAGTGCTTCTGGTACCATTGATTTGCCCACCCTCAATTTAGTGAGCTCCTACAGGACTCCTTCCTGTGAATAGACTATTGTCCACCTCTTCACCCTTTGGCAATTGCTTTAGCCCTGTCCTCCTCCTTTTCCATGATTACTGAACAGAAATATTTATTCAGTATTTCTGCCTTTTCAATATCACCCTCCTTGTATTCTCCTACTTCTACTTTGAGCCCCCCCTTGGTTTTCCTCCTTTCAGTGATATACCTGAAGAATGTCTTGTCCCTTTGTTAACTGTCTGTGGTAAACTTTCCTCAGTCTGTGCCTTTGCTCTCCTTACTGCCTTACCCACTTCCCTTGAGCTACTACAAACTCCTCCTGTCCTCCTCACTTTGGGTCTCCTTATATTTCCTGAACCCTTTCCTTTTTGCCATGACCTTTTCAGCCACCACTCTCAAGAACCACAGTGGCTTTCTCCTTCTCTTGCCTTTGGATACCAATCTGATGCATTGGCCTGTTATTTCCAGTAAGGTTTCCTTTAGATGCTCTGACTGTTCTTCCATTCCCCTCCTGCTCCCATTCTCTCCAGGGCTCTTTTGAGTCCTCCTCATTTCTCTGAAGTCATTTTTGAATCCAAAACCTTTGTCCATGTGTCCTGTAAACCACTCAGTGGGGTAGTTTACATGCCACCTGGGCAGCAGGAGATGGAAGACAACCATATGATAGAGGAGATCATTAAGAATGTCCAGCAAAGGTGAGGTGCTGCTGATGGGTGACCTCAACATGCTGGATGTGGAGTGAGTTACACTTTGGCAGCCTCAAACAGGAGTAGGGCAATCTTGGACTCCATTCAGGTAGCCCTATTTAGACAGTTGGTCAAGGAATCAACTCAGGACAGGGCAGTGTTGGATCTTCTGCTGAGAAATGGAAGAGCCTGGGTAACAGTGACCATGGAATGGTGTGGTTCATGTAGTATACATTGGCCACTGCAAGTAAGACCATGGTGAAAGTACTTGATTTCAGGACAGCAGATTCCGACCAATGATGGAGGTCACTTGGCAGGCACTGAATTAGGTGGGGGCTTGGGAGGGTGAGAATATGTGGGAGACAATAAAAGGGGCCATTGGGAGGCTACAGTCCCATGCACACAATGGGTAACCAAGAATAGGAGGGAAGGAAGCCTCAGTGGTTCAGCAGGGAAGTGGCGGAGAGCATAAGGCCCAGAAGGAGAGCCTTCAGGACATTTAAAATGATGCAGGGAGAGAAAGACTGGGAGGAGTATCAGCTAGCAGAGGGATGGCAGGTAGGTGGTAAGAGGAGCAAAGGCAAGATAGAGGAACTTATTGCCCAAGCAGTCAAAAAGGGGACAAGATCTTCTTTAAATATATTGGAAGCAGAGGAAATCAGGGAAGGGGATACCCACCTGAAAAATGAGTTGGGAGAGGGTGGTTGGGAATCGGGAGAAGGCTGAGCTGTTGAATGGTTATTTCTGTTCAGCATTTATGAGGGAAAAGAATGGATGGGGTTACTGTAGTGCGTCTGAGTTTGGAATGGAGGGTAGATGGAGCCCCTTTTGGACAGAAGAGGTCATGAATGACCTGCAGAGTCTGAAGGTGGACAAAGCCATGGGCTTGACTGCCCATTTCTTAAGAACTGGGGTGGTACCTAATGATTGAGAACATGTGGATGTTGTATCCCTTCACAAAGGGAGGGAGGTGGGAAATTATAGGCCAGTGGTGGGTAAACTCATGGAAACATTTCTCAAAAACAGGATCATCAGATACCTGGATGAGATGGCCTTAGGGATCATGGCAGCACTGTTTCACTGAGGGCAGATCCTGTCAAATGATCTTAACAGAGTTTTGACTGGGTCACCTGGCAGTAGATCAGAGGGGCAAAGTGGACATGGCATACCTGGACATTAGGAAGGCATTCGACTCTGTGCCATATAGGAGGTTATTGCATTAATTGAGTTGCCTGGGGCTGGGTGAGGTGGTGATATGGTGGGTGCAGAATTGGTTGGAGGGAGAATGCAGAGGGTGCTGGCCATTGGTATACCCTAAGGGAGGAGCAGGTCATCAGTGGGGTCCCCAGGGGTCATTATTAGGTCCATTGCTGTTTAACGAACACATAGGGAACATAGTGGTGGGACTGGAAGTGAGGGTGAGTCTGTTTGCTGATGATACAAAGGTATGCTATAGGGTGGACACTCAGGAGGGGTGGAGATGATGCACAGAGACTTGATAGGTTGGAAGAGTAGTCCAGAAAGTGGCAAATGTCATTCAATATGGCAAAATGCAGGGTAATGCTCTTAGGCAGAAAAAATGGAAAAGCAACGTACTGGTTGGGGGTGAGTTACTTGGGGTGACCAAGAAGAAAGAGACCTTGCCACCATCATCTTGAAGGACCTAAAGGTGGTAAGGCAATGTGGAAGGGCAGTGGCAAGGGCCAGCAGGATGTTGGGTTGCATAGGAAGGGGATCACTAGCTGAAGGAGGAGATTATAATACCCTTGTACACCCAGCTGGTTAGGCCACACCTGGAGTATGGAGTCCAGTTGTGGAGGCCTTACCTCAAGAGAGATGTAGAGAGGTTGGAGCAGGTCCAGAGGAGGCAACAAGGATGGTATGGGGCCTAGACCACCTACCATATGAAGAGAGACTGAGAGACCTTAACATGTACTCACTAGACCAGAGGAGGGAAAGGCAACATGGTTGAGACATTCAAGTACTTGAAGGGTACTGTATAAATAAGGTGCTAGTGGGCAAACTATTCCAAGTTAAGGAGCGTCCTGGGTGTGGGGCCACAATTTTCAAATAGATCAGAGGAAGATTCAGAGAAACATCAGGAATCATTTTTTTCATATAGAGGGTGGTGTACAAATGGAATGAGCTGCTGAGGGAAGTGGTGGGGAGAAAATAGTGCTAGGGTTCAAGAGTGCATGGGATTAGCATTTGGGGTTATCGGTGCAAGGAAGGGGCCACAAGAAGAGGCCTAGTAGATACTGTATCTATACAGACAGGGCAGACTCAGTGAGCTGGGTGGTCCTTTTCTGCCATCACGCTTCCCATGTTCCTACGTATGACTTGAGTGAGTGTCTGTCCCTAGGCTGAACCACACAATGTTCTGATTGCTGGATCCTTGCTGCCCTTCTACACAGACATCTGTGATTGATCCCGTTGATCATTATCAGATCAAGAGTTGTATTGTCTCTGGTGGGATCAAGTACAAGCTGCTGACTCCAGCCTCCTTGACTGATTCAAGGATGCATCTGTTTCTGGCTGAAGTGGCCATTTTGGTATTCCAATCCACGTCTGGCATATTGAATCCCCATCAGCACAATTTAACCTTTCATTGCCATCTCGTATTTCCTCCACTTGCTCACTGTACAGTTCCTCTCCATGTCCTGAAGGCATGTATATCACTCCTGTGCGTATTGCTGTACACACAAGGTTGATATATGAAGCAATGGGTTTTGCTCAGGAAACCTGGTGCCCATCAATGAATAAGTTAGCCCAGCCTTGTAAACTCCAGATGCTGTTCCTATCAGATGACCTAAAGGTGGGCAAGCAATGTGGAGAAGGCAGCAAGGAGGGTTGGGGGATACTGGGATGCATAGGAGAGGCATCACCAGTAGAAAACAGGAAGTTATTATCCCTCTGTACAGACAGCTGGTGAGACCCCATCTGAGTACTGTGTGCAGTTCTGAGACCCAATCTCCGCAAAGACATAGACAGGATGGAAGCTGTCCAGAGGAGGGCAACTAAAATGGTGCAGGGTCTGCACGGAGGACATATGAAGAGAGACTTAAGGAGCTTAATATGTATAGCCTCGAGGAAAGGAGGAGGAGGGGACATGATAGAAACTTTCAAGTACCTCAAGGAATCAACAAAGTCCAAGAGGGTAGCATCTTTCAAAAAGAGGTGTGCAAGAACAAGAGGGCACAATTTGAAGATAGAGGGGTGGCTCAGAGGTAATTTAAGGAAGTATTTTTTCACAGAGAGGGTTGTGGATGCATGGAATGGCCTTCGGAGGAGGTTGTGGAGTCAAAATCAGTGGTGGAATTCAAGCATGCATGGGATAGTCATAAAGGCAATTCTGGGGGTGGGGTAGGAAGAAGTAGGCTGCTGGTTAACTAGGATCTGCAGCTTATCCAGTAGAGTAGGGAAATGGGCAGACTGGGTGGGCCAAGCGGTCCTTATCTGCCGTCAAATTCTATGTTTCTATGTTTCTATGTTTCTATGTTTCTATGTTTCTATGACCCTTGTCCCCAAGCAACCGACTATACTATTCCTTCAGGGATACAGCAAAATAGCTGTATCCAACCACTGAAGTGCTATAAAAATTCAGACTTGTAACTATAAATGACACCTTTGTGTAGGAGGTATTGTGACCGTGTGATCGGCCGATTGTAGGACACACACACCTCAGCTAACTACCCAGTGAGACAGTTTCTGCATCTGTACCCACATATGTTGTTGTTGCTCCTTCGTACTTTATCATAAAGTTCTTCCACAGCTGCCTTTCTCAAAGGCAGCCATACCTCAGGACCAACAGTGCATTGCTAATTAGCTCCACTGAAACATGCATTCCTTTCACGTGCACTGTAGTGAAAACAAAGGAATCTAGCATCAAACAATCCACACCACTTTACTAGTAACTGTACATTACATCCAAAATAGGTTGAGAATCACACCGCTCTCCACACATAGCCAAGTGGCATACCTCTTTCCAGTCTGACTTACAAAGTCAGAGTAACAGAAAAACTGCTGGCTGAGCTGTGTGACGACCAAAAGTGGTGGGACACAGTGACTGCAGAAAGGAGAGCTGTTTGTGTGGTGCTTATTTTGTACACAATCTATCTGGGATTCACCTCTACCCTTTAACTGCAGACCTTCAATGTGATGAGGTCAGAGGGATTGCAGTTTAAAAGGGGCTTGGTGTCAGTATTTGTCTTACTATAATCCCTATTATTGTGGGAGATTTTAATTAGATACAGGACACAGCTGCTTAAGGAAATTGCCTGATACTTTTGGCTTTAACCTCAGCTAATGAAGCCGGGGCTCATGAAAGTGGCACAAGTGTCCGTGGCCCGTGTCGGTGGCGCTGAGACAGCGTTGACATGTGCATCCTGCACATGTTGGCGGTTGTGTGAGAGTATGGAAAAGGAGAAGAAGGGTATACAAGTGGAGAGGGTAAATTAGAAAAGGAAATGAAGCTGATTAATGAAAAAAGGGTAAGGATGCACTATCTTTGCTAACATCAGAAGGGATTTAATGGTATGTTGCGGTAGTTGTAAGATGTATATTGTAGCTGAGTTAGGGACAGACTACAACTCATTTGAGTGCGTGAAGTGTGTAAATAACAAAAGTTATGTGACAACTTAAGGAAAGTAGCTGAAAGGTTAGGAATACTGGACAAAAGCCAAATGAAACTTACTGAATGCTTGAGAATCATGTCAAGCTTGAATAAAGGAGAGGTAGGAACAAACAGTGCTGGAGTTGAAATAGCAACAGGAAAAGGAAACTTAAAGAGACTGATGGCAAAAATAGGGGCTGGATATAAGAATAAGCAGTTGAAGTAAAAGGAAAAGAAGGGGGTTAGTCCATTACAACCAGTTCCAGATGATACTAGAAAAGAGCAGGGAATAAATGATCAAATGAAGAAAGAAGTGGAGATGATAGGTTCAGTGATTGAAAGTGAGTTGGTGGAAGTAATAACTGAAGGAATACAACTTGAAATAGCTTTGAGGTTTTGGGAGAAGTTGGTCAGAATAATTGGGAAGAAAGAGAGGAAGGGAGAGTCAGGGTGAGATGGGAGTGAGAGGTGAGAGACAACTAGTGGTTATCAGAGACTCTATTATAAAATACACAGACCAATATATCTGTTGGAATAATAAGAAAAATAGGATGATAAGTAGTTTTTCTGGTGCAGGAATATTGGACTTGGTTGATATGACTGATAATAATTTTAAGGAAGCTGGAGAAAGACCAATGGCTGTAATCCACGTAGGCAAAAATGACATATTAAAGAAAACATTGCCAGAGATGCAGAAAGATTATAAAAGCTGGCTGGACAATTAGAGATGAAAGGTAGTGAAATATTGATATCAGAATTATTACCAGAGCAGGGGCATCAATATATAAACAGAAGAGGATAGCTCTAACAAATGAATGGTTGTTGAAATGGACAGACATAAAGGGATATAGGTTCATCAGACATTGGAAAACATTTTATAATAGAAATGAATTGTATTGCAAGGATGGACTCCACCTAAACTTTAGGGAAGTAGGATTCTAGGAATGAAACTGAAAATGAAATTGAAATTAGTTTAAACTAAAAGGAAGGGGACAAACAAAGGGGAGGTAAATAAAATAAAGTTGGAGGAAAGTAAGAGTAGGAAAGTTAAAACCCTAAAAGCAATGTTTTTCAATGCCAGGAGTTTGAACAAAGTAAGAAAAGCTGAACGAAATGTTGATGGGGAGGAGTTGGATATGGTAGGAGTTGCTGAAACTTGGTGGAAAGATGAAAGATGGTCTCAGAATGTTCCAGGTTACAAATTGATTAGTAAAAATAGCAATGATAGAAGGGAGTGGCTCTTTTGTTCAGAAGGACTTGGAGATTGGGAGAATAGAGAAATTGGGGAGACGGGAAAGTAGAAATAGTAACCATTGAATTAGTAGGAGTAAAAGGAAAAAAGTGCATTATTTCCATGTTTTACAGAGCACCAGGTACTGAGGTACTAGAGAGAGAAGAATTTATAGCTTATGTGGTAGGATAGCAGAAGAGAATGATGTGATTCTAATGGGAGATTTAAATATGCCAGAAATAAGATGGGCAAAACCAGAAGAAAATAACATTTCAAATAGAATTCAAGAAGAACTCCTAGAACTAGGGATTACACAATGTATACAAGAAGCAACTAGGGAGAAAATATATTAAGATGTCATCCTTACAAATAGGAATGAAATTATTAGGAATGTTAAAATGAATCCTCAAGTAGGGATGAGTGACCACAATGCAATTTCATTTGAGTTGAGCTGGGAAATGGAGATGATAAAGGCAATACTGTTCCAATACTTGTACAAAAAGGGAAGTATGGGGCCATGGGAGAGGAATCAAGGAATATTGATTGGGTCCATGATGGATAGCAATACATTTGAAAATTCATGGCAATTTTTTCTAAAAGTATTAAATGAAATGAGGAAAAATATATTCTAAAGAGAAAATATATAACAGCAAAGGTAAAAAGCCTCCATGGTTAACCATGAAATAATTATACTTTCCAGGAAAGAAAGTTTATTTCAGGAGGCTAAGGAAGGAAGGAACAACAGTAAATAAGGAAATGTATAAAAGGCATTAAGAAAGCTTAAAGGAGAAATAAGGAAATCAGAAAACAGCTTGAGATAAGACTGGCATTGAATACAAATAAAAATTGCTTTAATGTCTATGTAAATAGGCAGAGGTGGTAGTAATATGGTGGGGCCCTTAGAGGTTGATGGTAGGGTGATATCTGAACCACTGGAATGGCAGAGAATTTGCCAAATGTTTTGATACTGTTTATAAAGAACAAAATAATAGGCAGGAAAATAGATTGGGAAGTATTGGAAACCTTGAAGTGAAGAAGATAATAACTGAAGAAAAAATTATGCAGAGGATTATGAGGTTAAAAGGAGATAAAGCAGCAGGACCTGATGAGATACATCAGTTTATGGTAAAGGAACTGAGACATGAACTGGTGCCTATTATTTCCTTGTTGGGGCAAGGTCACTCAGGAGGGTGTGGTGCCTGATGAATGGAGGAGGGCCTATGTTGTACCCATATATAAGAAGGGTAAAGGGATCAGGTGATGAATTATAGACCAGTGATTTTGACGTTGGTGGTGGAAAGATAATTGAAGGACCAATAGGTGATGAAATAAAGGATATATTGAGTAAAAGGAATAAAAGATCAGGCTCAGCGTGGATTTGTGGAGAAAGTCATGTGAAACAAACCTTACAACAATTCATGAAAATATACATAGATGGGTAGATGAAGGAAGGCGTGTGGATGTGGTGCTGCTGGATTTTAGCAGAGTGTTTGACACTGTCCCACAAAATAAGATTCGGAAAAAATGAGTAAGTATGGGATAAATACTGGAATTATAGCATGGGGAACAGTGGCTAACAAATAGAAAACAACAGATTAGAATAAGAGGGTGATTGTCTCAGCCTCAGATGGTAGGTAGTGGAGTCCTGCAGGGGTCTGCAGGGACCCTACTGTTTAGATATTTATAGCAGATCTGGGAATAGAAGGTGATAATAGATTGGTGAAATTTGCAGATGATGTGAAAATTGGTGGGATTGTTGATTCATTCGATGATAGAGTAACATTTGGGAGTGACATCTTACAAGTGCTAGAGTGGACAGAGGAAAATGGAATGAAATTAAACTAGGAAAATGTGTCATAATGCACTTGGGAAGGAAAAATATTCACCAAATTTATAATATGAAGGGTATAAAATTAAAGATCTCTGATTCTGAGAAGAATTTGGGGTATACATCCAGAATGATTTAAAGAATAATGTGCAGCGTACAATCGATCAAAAAGAGCAATGTATGTGGTAAGTAGTATTAGAAGAGGTTTTCGGTCTAGGAGTTACGAGGTACTGATGCCATTGTTTAAGACCTTGGTCAGGCCTTTAATGGACAACTGTCCCACAGTATGGAGTCATCATCAAAAGGAGATGTTAAAATGGTGGAAAGGCCACAGTGGACTTACACAAAAATGATTGAAGGGTGTAAGGGATGGATTATAAGGGACGACTAATAAAGTTGGGACTGTGGATAGAAGAAGTAGAGGGATATGTTATGTCTCTATAAAATTCTAAAATATAAAGTATAAGGCTAGAGATGGGAATAAAATTTAAAGACCATATATACCAAATAAGAAGGCATAATAGGCAGTTAAGAGAGACAAAAAGTAGGGCAGATATAAGTAAACATAGTTTTAAAAATAGAGCAATTAGAATGTGGAATAAATTACCACAGGTGGTAGTGGAAGCAGAAAATGTTGAGGTCTTTAAGGTTCAGATAGATCAGTACCTGAATGATGTTGGTAACTTAGGTTGCCGCCACTGAATAGTGGGGAAAGTTTACATGGGCTATGCCTTTAAGACTTTCCTATATTCCAGTATGAAACCTGTTATGAAAATATGAAGCTTACCATGAACAGCTAACTCAAAAATGTTTATAATGCTGCGACAATTGTAAATGACCTAACTATTCACACTCAGGAAAACTGAGTACAAAATGATGTCATTAGGTAACAAAACACCTAATGATCTTATTTCAGGATGTCATTTCAGCATCCCACAGTCCACCACTGATGGGATGGTACTAACCATGGGGACTGTGCGGTTACACAAGTGAGAACCTACCCTTTTTAAACATCTGCCTTTATGATCTTCATCACTGTTGATATACTACTGACTGGGCCATACATCCATGCCTCTTCTCTACTAACACTTTTGTGTAGAGGGAACACATGTGCCCTGTTCCATTTCTCCTGGACCACTGCATTTCTGTGTTACTTGCTGAACATGCATGTCAGACGTGCTGCTATCTTGCTTTGTAGCTCCCTTAATATAGTTTGTTGTTTGGTATCTGGCAACATTGCTTTGTCCACCTTTACTACAGTGAACTTCACCAGGACTACCTCCTTTCCATGGTCTCCCTCCTCACACTTCCCATATCACCTTGGAGTCTAACAATCCCCCATCATGGTTCTCTCACTTTCACTTAAGGACCTGATTAATGTATTGTCTCCTTTCTTCAGCGTCCTTGTCAATTCTTCAGCGTTCTGCTCCTCTGCGCTCCTAACAACATTCAAAACTTCACTGAAATTCTTTCAGTGCACTTTACTAGCTTCCTCCCTTTCACTGTAGTTTAATGTCTAGAAAGCCACCCTCTTTGCACTTACTTTCTATGTCACCTCTCCATGGAACCATAATGGCATACTTCTTTTCTTATCTTTGTGAAACATCTTGATTCATTGGTTTACAACCTTTTGTACAGTTCTCCTCAGATGTTCACACTGCTACTGAACTAACCCTGATCATGCAATCATACAATCATAGAATCATACAAGTTGACAGCATAAAAGGACCTCCTGGCCCATCCAGTCTGCTCCTGAACACCAGTAATCCAGCATTCCATTTCTTGAGCCACCACTCCCCTTCCTTTAACCACATATGTCTGTGCCAAGCGATATTGAATCCATCTACAGTCTCCAAATTCACCACCTCCTCGGAATCCTATTCCAGTTCTACACCACCCTCTTCATGAAAAATTGACCTCTCACATTGCCCTGAAATGCCCCTCCCCGTAGTCTCAGTCTGTGCCACTTTGTTATGTTTGCCTCCTTCCTGTGGAATAACTTTCCTGTGACCACCTTCTTCATCCCTTTGATATATATATATATATATATATATGTATATTTTCAATTCTATTTATAGCCCTCCAGCCTGGAACTCTCTCAGGCCACTGCACTCACCAGCTTGCTCTACCACCCAATGTGTTCCCCTGCCATCATCAAGTTCGGTACTGTTCCTGGGTGGGAAGAACAACCCAGGGAGACTGTGGGGCAGTGGCAGAAACCAGCATTGGGCGTGTGGCAGTGGCACTGGCAGGGCTTTCGCCTATGAGGGCTGGAGGGTATTTCTTGTGGTTAACCTGAGATCCCCCTCCCCTCTGCATGGTGCACATCTGACGCCAAGGTGCATGGAAACCCTGCCTGCATCAGCCACGCTCTTACATGCAGCCCAGCAGCTCAATGGTGCCTCCAGTCTCCACTGGGGTGGCCTGAGCACCAGGCATCTAACTCCCACCGGAGAGAGGCTGCACAGTGGGCACTTAATCCGTCTCCCTCCCTGCCGACCCTGACTCCCAAGCTCACTCCCGAACTCAGGTCATTGGTGTGGCGCAAGGTGTGGCATCCAGCGCTTCAACCCTCAATGCCACAGAGCCAGCTCTTTGATATATTTTAAGGTTTCAGTCATGTCCACCCTCTCCATCCTGCTCTCCATTGTATATAGCCACAGCTCCTTGCATCTCTGTTCATATGGTTTGCCCTTCATCCCCTGCACCATCTTGTTCACCCTTTGCTGAACTCTTTCAATCAAATCTATATCCTTGCGCAGGCAAGGCCTCCAAAACTGGACACTGTACTCTAGGCGCGGTCTCAACAGGGCTTGATCACGGGGCACCAGGACCTACCTATGCATACTGGTGATCCACCTGCCTATACCTGCGAGCATCCCCTACCCTCCCCACCACCCTTCAGCATTGCTTCCTTTCCTTGAGGTTGCTGAGACTATTACCCCAAGACCCTTCTTGTCCTCTGTAACCCTGATTCTCTCCCATCCCAGCACATACTCTGCCCTTTTCTTCCTGTGTGCTAGGTGCATAACAGCACACTTCTTGATGTTGAATTTTATCTGCCATGTCTCCACAAACTTCTCCAGTACTCTCAGGTCCCTTCTCATGTCCCTCCCCAAAGTGAAGCCAACCCTGTTACAGACTTTCATGTCATTTGCAAAGATGCCCACTTGCCCTTTTAGTCAATCTGCAATGTCATGCATATAGATACTGAACAGGAGGGATCACAACACTGATCAATGGGGAAATCCACTCATCACCTGCCCAAACCAGGAGTGCACCCCATTCACCACCACCCTCTGGTGTCAGCGTGGCTCAGTTGGTAGCACATCCGCCTCTGGACCAGAAGGTCATGGGTTCTCGTCCCACACGGGATTAGACTTGCACCTAAAATCGCTGGCATCCGAGTGCAGTAGTGGGTGCTGTACTGCTGGGGTGTGCCGTCCTTCCAGATGAACGTTAAACCGGTCCCTTTTACCCATCCTGGTGTTGTCCTGGTGGGTGTCCAGGTGGAAGTAAAAGAACCCAGGGCACTCTTCGCAAAGAGTAGGGAACATTCCCGTGTCCTGGCCAACATTCCCTTCCCATAAACCGGTTCATGCAATTATCCAGGCTGTGTGTGGTGATGATGTGCGATATGGCGCCACCACACATTCAGTCACTTCACTACCAGTCTACCATTGCTTGTAAAGCACTTTGGATGTATAAAGCGCTATATAAATACTGATTCTTCTTCTTCTTCTTCTTCTTCTTCTTCTTCTGACTCCCTATCTGCGGACTGATTTTTCTACCCATCTTGTTATTTCTACCCTTACACCCATGCTATCCAATTTGTTAACCAGCCTCCTGTGGGTACAGTGTCTTAGGCCTTGCTGATATCAAAATAGGCCACACCCACTGCACTCCATTCTACTACCTGTGTTACCCAGTGTAAAATTAAATCAAATTGGACTGGCATGACTTGACCCTAGTGAACCCATGCTGTCTGTCATCCAGCAGTCTGTTCACCTCCAGGTATTCATTTTCCTGTCTCCAATGAGTGCCTCCATGACCTTCACCACAGTGGTTATGCTGATGGGGCGATACTTTTCCCTCAACTCCCTGCTACCACCTCCCTGATTGATCGGCACCACCGTCATGTACTCCCTGGACTTCGTCACTCTACGGTGTCCAGGGACAGGTTGAACTGGTGCATCACTGTGGCAGAAAGGTCCTCTCTCTTACTTCCTCTATCACCATTGGGTGCAGCCCATCTGCCCCATGGCCTTCTCCGCCTTCACACTGGCCAATTCATCCCTAACTCTCTCTGTGGTAAAGGGATCAGATACTATCTCCATGCTGCCCCATCCTCTTTACAACTCTGGTCCCTCTCCCAACCCTTTCCACAGTAAATACAGAGCGGAAATACCTGTTCCACTGTTATACCTTCTCCCTGTCCTCCTCCAAGTGCATCCCTCCCTCCCCAAAGGTCTTTCCATCCCTGACCAACTTTCCTCCTCTCCACCACATATATAAAAATGTATTTTTGTCCTCTCCTGGCCTGTTTCGCTATCCTTTCATCTTGATGCACCACAGCCCTCCTCATGATCTTTCCTGACCTCCCTGTAAACCTCTGTGTCCCCTCCTACTGAGGTACTTTTTATATCGCCTGAACACCTTCCACATTTCCCTTTCTACCCTTGCTACATCCCTACTGAACCAGAGCTGCCTCCAGCTTTTGCCCCTTTCTGACACCTTTGATGCATGCATGTGTGGCCTTCCAGACCGGGTCTCTGATAGCTACCCATGCTTCAGCTTTATTACTTATTTTCCCTAATCCTTCAATTGCCTCCCTCTCCAACCTTCTCAATATTTTTAAGTCTGCCCGCCTAAAGTTTAGCACTGTTGTGCTGTTTGAGTCACTACCCTCCATTTCCTCACTTTCAACCTGATGGTCCTGTGGCCAGTTTGCCTACTTTTCCCCATCATCTCCTCCACACACTCCCCATTTGTCAGGCCCACATCTACCTGGTTGCTCCCCTGTTAGACTCCACAAACAGCTGTTTCAGGAGCACCCTACATAGCACTTCAACAGTCTCCCTACTTCTTGTTAAGCTGCATCTTGAATGGTCCACAACACATCTGGTAAGTTTATGTCACCTACCAGTAATGTTTCCCCTCAAGAGCCATCCTTTCAATGTCCTGCAGCATCACCCTATCCTTATCGTCGCCCTGCGTTGCTGGTCTATTATGACTCCTAGCCTCAAGTATTCCCCTGCCTGCCTTCATAGCTTCACTCATTTGAGTTCCATTGCTCCATCACCCTCCTGCCCTTTTGTTAATCGTATATCCTCTTTGACCTACAGGTACCCTCCCCTTCCTGTCCCTCCTGACCTTCCTAAACAGTCTGAAACCTGGCATAGCTATCTCTCATGTGTGAGTTCCGTACACCAAGTCTCAGTAACTGTTATTATGTCTAACTTGTCAGGACAATGATGGCCATCAGTTCCTCCATCTTGTATGCCAGGCTGCTATCGTTCACCACCAAGCACATCCACCAAACTTCCCCTCCCCAGTTCCCCATGCTTAACAGAACATAGTTCTTCAATTATTCCCTGGGGAGGAGACCAAGTAATCCGCCAATGTGTTCATGTTAAGGTGTGGATTTACATTGAGCCCTCCCCTGCTCATTTTAAATTTAAATTATATTCTTTTTGAAAAAACTCCCTATCCGACATTTCAGTTTGGCTGCCCCTCTATGTGGATGTTTAACCTGTCTGCATAAGAGCAACTTTCATCATCCCAGGTTGCCCCTGCCCCCCAGCATCCATACCCAATCCATGCATAACATTCCACTAGCCAGCTGTTAAGCTCCTGTATCCTTTGACTCCTCTCAGTGCTAGCTCTCAGTACTTGCAATACATGTGAGAAGGCTAGAGATTAGAAGCTAACATACCACATCCAGTGCCATACTTTTGCATTGTCCACCACCCTTATGGTGACAAAAACCTTCCTCGAGTTTTACATATGTCCAGTTTTCAGGCTTCACCATATCCCTCCTTATGTTATCCAACACGCCGGATTATCAACCCTACTTAAGATGTTGGTGTCATCTTCAAAAGGCATACCCTTGCCAACACCTCAGCTTCAATGTCAGTAATGAATGAAGACATTAAACAGTGGTGGCACAAGGACATACTCATTACTGTACCCTGCTGGTCACCAACCTCGCCCGGATTGGATCACACTTACCAGCACCGTCATCATCTACAAAACATGTATCAGACTTGTCTGACATGACCTTACCACTACAAATCCATGCTGCTTATGATGCTGTGTACCTTTACCTTCAAACTGTGGAAATGATTACTGACTAGTGAGCTGATTATGACATGCCAATACCTCACAGTGTACAGCATGCTACCACTGCTGTGTGCAGGTACCACATGTGCCCACCACTACTCCTCTGGTACCATTCATTCATTTTTGCCACCAAGCCTCATCCAGTCCGACCAACTGTGGCTCCTTCTTCATCAGCCTCCATATTCATCCATACTTTACCCTCTGTCTGTACCACGCCATCTTGATCACCCCACTGCCTCTATTCCACTGAATGAGATGGCAGCTACTTCATTGCTGTCCACACCTCTCCAGAAAAAATTGTGTCAACAAACCCTTAAATGTACCATCCACCACTCTCAGTCAATTGCCCCTCATGGCACGTCCACCTCGCCTGGAACAGTTCTTCTGAGTTAACCATGTTTATCCCTTCAAATACTTAAGGACTCCTATCATGTCCCGGTATCCCTCCTCTCCTCCTTGAAGTAGGCGTTCAACCCCATAAGTCTCTTCTTGTAGGGCAGGTCAGTCATGCCTTGAATAATACTTGGCGCCATCCATCGCACCTCACCTTGTGAATATAGGCATTGTCCTCCATGGGAGCAGGTGCACAAACTTCACGCTGTCCTCCATGCATGGCATAACCAGGCAATTCTGCGGAACAGTGTGACATACCTTATCCTTGATCTTATCCCCTCTGGACATGCATCCCAGTATCCAGTTTGTCTTTGGTCATTTTATCCCACAATGCTCAGAGTTATTCAATTTCACATCTGTTGTCACTACAACATCCCTTTCTTCACTGGAGACAATTCAGAATATCCACTCCAAGACCATAGTCATACTGCATGTTCCTGGACCGCAACTGGAGTACTCTGCATTGCTTGGCATTGAATGTAAGCTGACAGGTGTGTGATCACCTCTACAGTGTCTTGAAGTCCTCCTGCAGTGTCTTGCATCCCTCATCCTTGTCTACCTGTGCATCAAGTTCATATTGCTGCCATTTTGAGAAATACTGTATCTACCAATGCACAGTCATATATGAAGTGAATGTCACCACTGACTGTTACCACTTTTCTGCCGCTGTAAGCACAGGGACACAGATTCAACATAGTTACACCATCTGTACTGAGGTCCTCTGCGTCCACTGAACATCAAACATGTGACTGAACATTGGATTTGAGATACCATATCACGTTGTCTGCATATGTATACAATGTAACTTGCAGGTTAAACCCTGCCTGCTAATAACAAACTGTAATGTGCATTCTCATTGCTTGGCCAGGCACATACAATGGGGAGTCGTGGGGTTCTGAACCCCTTTGCAAAACAGAGTTCTGCTCTTTTCCACTCTATTTTCTTTTTCCTGTTTTCCTTATTACTACAGGAACCCAGATGTGGAGGTACAAGCACAGAAACCATTGTTTCCACACTATCTCAAATGGGAATCCGATACACTGCAGTACCACTTCAGTCAGTGGGTCTGACAATACCATTTTATATGTCTGGTGCCTGCAGTTTCCACCTAGGCCAAAAATTACCCCAACTGCCGAAGTTCCACCTTTGCCAAAAAGTACCCCCACATTTTCTGACAAGTGTATGGGCCTGTTAGCACTCTCCAGGGATTTGCAGTCTTGTCTTGTGTGTCAGTCCCTGTCTCCAAATGATATTCCCTGACTTAACAACACATAAGTTGATGCTTTTAAAGAAAGATACATCTCCATTTTCAACACTGTGTGGTACTTCAACTGTTGAGGTGTGTTGTTGGTTGTCTAGTTTTGTTGCACAACAGAAAAGTAACCAAATGTTAATGCACATATCACAAAATTTTAATGTTATCAGGACAGCAGTATTTTTCATTGATATTGAATTGACATTGCATGCCACATGATGACCATATCTTTCTGTGTCCATAACCTGTATATAATGTATGGTAGAACACTGTTATGGCCCAGAAATATTTTTTTACAGTGTTGTTATACCATTGATGTGATGTCATGCTGTTGGTATACTGCTGTCACTGCGTCACATCGATGGTGTAACATACTAGAACCACCACATGGAGCTGTTGCATGACCTCCGTAGTAGCTGAACATTCCCATGTTTAAAGACAGAAGCACAAACTGTCATCAAACTAACGATAAAATAATGGCAGCAGCAATCTATTTTAGATCCGATACTAGTGACTGGCAAGCATTTATCGAAGAAGCGTAACAAAATACATTGAGGAAAACTGAATCCGATGTGCAGTTGTTCAAATCGTACCTCACAGATGCTGGAAAGTCATGTAATGTCCTTCTTCCTGTCCAGCAAGTTAGCTTAACAGTCTTTTGAAATTGAGCGGAGAGATTTAAAAAGTCTTCTTTTTTTTTGCTGATAACCATACACTATAAAAGACAATGTGTGATCATCAGGCACTTAGCCGCTCGCTTGCCATCTCATGGTTCCCATGGCAGCAAAGTTAAACCTCTCGAGCTGCACTCTAGAGGTTTGACAGAGCTGCCATGAAAACCATTCGATGGCAAGCATAGCGTGGTTATGCCCCATGACCATACATTATCTTCTATGTGTGTTATTCATTTCAGTGTGTTTAGCATGATGTTGATATGAAATGTTGACTGAATTGCTTATTGTAAATTTCTCATTGTCATTAACACACTGGAGAACTACATATTATTTCGACCTCTGGGTTGTGCAGCATGATTACTGCTGATGTTTATTAATGAGTTGTCTGTTATGTTGTCCATGATGGATTTATATGTGAATACTGCTCTGATTTATTAAGAAACATAATTAGGCAAATGTCATATCTGAATGGTTATGCACTTTTGTGAAAGCTGTTCTACGGTTGAAACCATATTTGAGGCCTGATGTGTGACAATACACCAGTTAAAACCACAGTGGTTGTCACTCATTTCTGTTCCCGCATTATATACTAACATAAGAAATTGACAGCGAAAGAGGCCACATGGTCTATTAAGTCAGCTCAACTGTGCAGGAGGTGCCCCTCCCATCCACCACACCCACACATTACTGTATACCTTCCCCTTACTCTGTCCCACCCCTTTAGAACTGCCCACTGTCCTACAGGACACAAGTTCCTCCTGTAGAGTTCAATTTGCCCACTTAAATTTCCTTCAAGAACTGTCTTCTTACATCCCTTCAAAATGGTCTCCTCTATAATCCCATTCCATCCCTCTAGTGTCCATCCCTCTGGTCAGACTGAAGACCACTTCTGTGTTAGTCTTGTTAATTCACTTCAGGTCAGTAAAGATCTCTATCATATCCCCACTTTCCTCCCCTACTCCAATGACTACATTTTCAACTGTCCCAATCTGTCTTCATAAGTATGGTTCCCCAATCCCTGTATCATCTTTGAGGCCCTGTGATATGCCCCACCATTGACCTTATGTCCATCTTTAGGAATGGTCGAGTATTTCACACAATACTGCAGGTTGGACCTGAGTAATGTTCTGTACAGGGCAGTATAACCTCTCCTTCTGCCACCACATATTTCAGCTTACCCCCAGCCTCCCACATGGTACTAAATCAAAGTCCTTGCTGAAGTCCAGATACAGAACATCCACTGCATGGCCCTTATCTGTTCACACGTCATTCAGTCATAGTATTCTACAAGATTGGT
Source organism: Neoceratodus forsteri (assembly GCA_016271365.2). Taxonomy (NCBI): domain Eukaryota; kingdom Metazoa; phylum Chordata; order Ceratodontiformes; family Ceratodontidae; genus Neoceratodus; species Neoceratodus forsteri. The sequence continues at coordinate 428,213,376 of CM057451.1, forward strand.
TTTCCATGATATTACTGCAACAAACCGATGTGTTACTTCACATCCTGGAGACCATTTGTCCTCTAGAAAGCTCACCAGATTCTGAGCTTACACACAATTGATGTGATGTTCACTGGTCAATAGTTCCCTGGTTCATTCTTTGGGCCACTTATATGGATGGGTACCACATGTGACATCATCCTGTCCTGAGGTCCACATCCTGTGTCCAGGTAAGTATAGAACAGGTCAGCCAGTGGTGTCACCAGGACCTCTGCGCTCCCTTGGCATCCTTGGATGAATGCCATCTGGACCTTGTGCTTTGTCCACACTTGAAGCCCTTAGCCCTTCCAGTACATTGTCATCTGAAATTGTCACATCTGTTTTCAACGTACTCTCACATATACACACCCCATATAACAGAATCTTCACCCCTTCTCTTGGGTGAATACAGAGCATAACTACTTATTGAGCAGTTCTGCCTTCTCTTCCCCATTCTCCATCCACCCACCATCCTTCATTACCCTCTCTAGCTGGTTCTTGTTCCTTCTTCTCTCTCCAATGTACCTGAAGAGTCTTTTTCACCACTTTTGATGCCTTGTGCCACCCTTAGCTCCTTGGATGCCTCAGCAGCCTGACCTTTCAAAAACGTCTCTTGAATTCACTGCATACATCTCCTTTATCCTCCTCCTCCATGATTCCTTGTACTGTCTAAATGTCACCCTCTTGGCCCTCACCCTTCCATGACCACATGTGTAGGCCAATTTTGTCTTCTTTGTCGACTCTTCTTACTTTTCTTAGTAGTGCATGTTACCATAGTCTCTTCCAAACCTTGCTTTATAATCTCCCATTTCTGAACTGCATCCATGTGCAGTTATTCCTGCTCAGTGCATGCCCAGAATGTCCCCATTTTCCCAAAGTCAGTACCCTTAAGTCCAATCACCCTTATGTCCATTCCCCATATCCATCCCCATGTCGAGCTTGAACCACATGGAATAGTGGTTGCTTCCAGGCAGTGGTTCTTCCTCCACCAGATCTCTAACTGACTCCTCATTTTCAAATACAAGATCCAGAGTCCTTCCTAAACAAGTCAGCTACTGTACCAGCTGCATAAGGAAGCTTTCTGAAATGCCTGCAACATTGCCAGTTCCCTTGCACTTGTGGTGGATGGTGTGCACCACTCTACCCCAGGTAGGTTAACATCCACCATCACCACCACCACTGTGCTCCCCTCTTGCAGACTCTCTTGATTTCATCAGACAATTTTATATCAAGGTCAGTCCCCTGATTGGGTGGACTGTACACCATCCCCAGCCTCAGTGCCCTGTTCTTTGCATCCTGAAACTGCATCCGTATGGTTTCTGTCCTCTTTTCCTCTCCTTCCTCCCTTAAGCAGTTTATTTCTCTCCTACATAAATTGCCACCCCACCACCCCTTTCCCTTAGTCCTATCCTTTCTGTATATCCTAAACCATGGTATCATCATGTCCCAGTCCTGGTACTGGGTGGCCCATGTTTCTGAGATTGCTGCAATGTCCACCTCCCCACATCCAATAGGGCCTATATATCTGCTGACTTAATTCCCAGGCTTCTTGCATTCAATGATACCACATTCCAGCCTGACTCCCTTCCTCCCCATCCCTATTCTTCCCATCTTATTTTCCCCATGCTCTTTCTTGACTAACTTCACTCATAAGAATAAGGGTGAGCTTCACAGTCTCGCTTTCCGGACCCTTTACCTACCATTGTTTCCTCTATGCCACCCCCAGTGTTAATCCACCTTAGTTGATATATACCCTTCTAACCCGTTTCAGTACTACATTCCCTCTTGTACACTGGTGTAACCTGTTTCCTGCATACAGGTCACCATAGGCCCATATGTAACTCCAGCCTGCTACCAGTCTATACTTCCTTGATCATTAACACTCACTCAGCCACTCATTAAAGTCCTGTATCCTAGATTTGCCCAAGGGATTGATAGTACCTTTGAGAATGCAACTGCCCCCCACATTACCTTCCCAACTCCTCAAACCTCCCTTACCACCTCTACCATGTACCCCACCAGGTCATTTGTACCAACATGCACCACCGTGTAAGGTTTGTTCCTCCCTCCATGTGCATGTGATAGTCACCAGTCCCTCCCTTTCCGCAGTCAACCTTGAATAGCCTCTACCGAGACACAACTATGTCTTTTCCTTTTCCATACCATCTGATCCCTTTCAGTACAGAATCACTTAGCACTACTGTCCACCCTTCTTCCTGGCTCATACCATCTCTTCTTCTATTATCTATATCTTCATATCCTGCATACCCTCCTCCCGCTCCTTATTTGCACTATCCCCTTTTCAACTCCCACAACCTCCCCACCTGATTGCTCCCTCCTTTTCTGTTTCTCCATCTACCTTCCTCCTGCCCTTTCCCTTCATCCTAACTCAGTCATACTCCTGATCCCTGGACTCTCCCTTCCACTCCCATTCCCCCACATAGATCTGATACCTCCCTTTCCACACCGATGCTGATACTGCAAATGTATTTCCTACTCCTCTGCATCGGTGCACATCACATCCTTCCACTTCCCACTATGGAGGCAGAATAGTGCAGTAGTTTAAGGCTCTGAGTTGCAAACCTTGAGACCTGGGTTTGAATCCCACAGCCCCCACTTGCATACTGTGTGACTGCGAGCAAGTCACTTAACTTCCTTTGTGCCCCGGTCGCACCTATTAACAAGCTTTCAGCTTAGTGTGTCTCTCCGTTAAAAAAAAAAAAACTTCCCTGAGTTTTCATCCATTCACTGCCCTTCTGCCTTCATTATCCCTCCCACCCTCCTTCCCACTCAACAGAACCAGTCCTGTTGGTAATTACCTGCCTGCACCAACTATCCCTGTCTGTGGACCTTTCTGCTTCAGCCCCACCACCACTCCTCCGCCTTCCAGCAGCCTCCAGAGTCCCTATACATCTTCCTCCTACCCCTCAGCCTGCAGCAAATGAGACACCCTCCTAGTCACCATAGTATCCTCAATGAAAGTGCCATACCGCATCCATTGCATCCCAGTATCAGCCCCATGACTACCAGTCTTGACCCTGGTGTCTTACCCATGACCCACCATTCCATGTTCCCAGCCCCTCTATACACTTGACCCCCACCACCATGTGTCCCACCTCTTTCTACCCACGTCTCCCTCCTCCATTCTACATCTGCCCTAGCGGAGGTGTGAACCTTGTTTCAGCTCATAACTTGTCTTTAACACCTTATTAGCTGTAATGGTCCTTCTTCCTATATCAGTAGCAAGCTAACTAGGTCACACCATATCTAACACATATAGCAGCCTATATCAGTCCATAAATTTGCAGTAGTGCAAAGAAAAGCCCTTACATTATTTCCTGCTTTGAAGACAACATCAGTATGTAGTGAATCTGGTGTGCACAAGTAAAAGGATAATACACACTCATTACCATCAGTACTGCAGAAGTCACTGTCAGTGCACATTCATTTTGAGGCTAAACACCGCAGATGAATTGCCACAGTTGAATTTCATTGGCCAAGCTGTAGTACACACATGACAGGTTTGCATATGGAGAGTGGAGGAGAGTGACATCCAGAGGTGCTGGTACCTGTCCAGTTCTGTATTCCAGTCTACCATTCTCTATCTGTTGTATCCACATGTACTTCCTGAGAATAGTTATTGCTGACCCTTTTGACAGTTATGCATGTACATTTGTCCATTGCTACAGAAGCGGTGTTGACAAGGACAACCATCGGTCTGACTCCTTATAGTTATAGCAGCGATACTGAACAGATATGGTTCATTGATAACCACAGCAGAAGTGTGGGGGGTTGGACATCATGTTAGTGCTGGAGCAACATCAATAGAAGAAGGGTTAACAACATGCCATTCACAGAGGATAGTGTTTCAGTAAGGAACAGCCAAAACAGTGTGTGGACAAGGCAATGGGGACGGATGGAATAGATCAAACAATAAGAAAGTAGCAGAGAGAGGTACTCAGTGCACCACTGACAGCCTTGTTCAACCAATTGAAGAAAAGAAGACTGCCTAGAAAGGACTGTATAGCAGATGTTGTCCCTCTTCACAATCTTGGGAGAAGAAAGAAGTCTGGCAATTACAGGACAGTCTGTTAGACCTTGGTGGTGGGGAACTTAATGAAAACCATGATAAATGATGATTATGGTACATGTTGACTCCAGTGGGTAACAGGATCCTAGTCATTATGACTTCATAGTAGTCAGGTGATGTCATAGAAATCTGATAGATTTGTCTAACTGGGTGACCATGGAATAACATCAGTGATGGGTGGTGCATCTTGTCTACCTGGATTCCAGCATGGCCTTTACCACAGTTCCACATAGCAGTTTTTTAGACAACTTTGGAAGCCTGGGACTGGATCACAAGGGGACTGGGTCAGTAATCATTTAAAGGAGACAACACAGAGGGTGGTGGTAAAGGAGTTCATTCCAGGATAGGAGAGTGCAATGCAGGTGCACAAGGATCACTTCTGTGGTCACTCCACCGTTGCATCTTTATAAGCAACATTTATCAGAAGCGGAAGGGAAGGTATGCCTCTTTGCAGATGACATTTACATGTGCAGTGTGGTTGACACACCTGTAAGTGTGTGTGTGTGTGGGGGGTGAATGAGCAGAGAAATCTGACTTGTAGTGACTATTCAATGCAAGAATTATGAAAACATGCATTGTGGCACAGAAACCCTGAACAGGACTACACGATGGGGTGGGTGGGCAAAGAAAATCAAAAACAGTAATTCATGGACTCACAGCAGGAAGGTTGCATTGATGAAACCAGGGCCAACAAAATGGCAAGTGGTTCACAAAGCACTGTACTGTAAGTCTGGGCACTGCAGTAACATAATAACTCTGGATAGCTTGTTGCCCATCTGAAGGTGTACTGATAGTGACCGATTACAGAAACCTCTTATTTTGGCCCCTGACTGTGAGTATAGACAGAAACACCTATGAAAAGACCAGCGACTTCACAAATCTTTCTAAAGCACTAAATGATGATGCCGTCAACACTGTATAAACAAATGAGTACAACAAATGGACCTCTGTCCACTTTCAGCCCAAACACACCATGTATCAAGGACACCACTTGTGGACAAGTAGCAGTATCACAGTGGACAAGTGCATCTGATGTTGTTCCTTCTTGCTATGTTAAATGTCTGCATGTTTCATAGACATCTAACAGCAGAAAAGGAACTTCAGACCCATTGGGTCTGCCAAATATTCCCTCTACTGTCCATCCCATGCAAAATTCCACCATCCTCCCCTTGACAACCCTTTGGTTTTCCCAGGCATTGTCAAAACACTACACTGTGGTGGCCCTCACCACACCTCTGGCACACTGTGGCAGGGCTCAGCCAGTCTCTGTCAAGTAACATTTGCTAACATTTCCCTATACCTTCACCCCTCCATATTCATTCAATGACCCCTAGTTCTTGTATCTAATAAACTGTCACACATGTTGTTGACTGACTACATATACTATAACATTTCAATAATGCCCACTCTCTCCTTCCAGTCTGCAGAAGATACCAATCCAACTGCTTCAACCTCTCCTCACATGTCATTCCATTTACCACATGTAACATTTCAGTGTGCCTTCTCTGCCCTTTCCATTCTAGCTATGTCTTCTTGTAAATGTGGCATATGTAACTGTACCATATACAGAATTTGTGCCCAAACCATGCAACTGATTAGTGGCATCAGTCCCTCCTCGTTCTGCCCTTTATCCTTGTCCATGTGCATGCTATCATTCTGTTAGCTTTCCCTCTGCCATGACATACCATATCCCCACCCTAACATCATCAGCAATTAGAACTCCTAGATACCGAAACTGACTGGTTGCAGCCATTATCTCACCCATGATGTGTATGTTGTGCTCAGATTCATCCTCACACAGTAATGCCACACATATGGTCACAGGGTGATGACTGCAGCATACAGTGTGATAATTTCATTTACAGACCTCCAAAGGAGGGACACTGAGGGACACAAACCATCATAATGAGTGTAACTTGTGCTTGTTTCACTTAACCCTTTATCCCGCATGCTAAACAGTGGTACTCAGTGCTCTGTTCCCCAACTTCCTCCTTCCCGCCCTCACACCATTTGCCCCCACCTTGCCACCATCTGTTTCCCATAAAACTGCCACACACACCCACCCTTTGCACCATCTCCACCTTCCATCCCTCATCATCCTCCCACTCCCAACTGTACTCCTGGCCCTGTTTTTTCTTTCAGTGTGATCTCCTCCATCCCTCACTTTCATTGATCTCCCACCACCCTTCCCTCCCACCGCTTCTCTTTCACTACCATTCACTCTTTCTCCCAGCCTTGACAAATCCTCTAGGCTGCTTATCCTCCTTATTGTCATTGAACTGTGTGCACGCTTAATATGCTGGTGTTCTTTATCTTGTACCAAGTGCTAGCATCATTTTTTATTCTGGCATTCATTGTCGAATGTCTGTTTTTTAATGTATCATTTACCAGTGTTTGGAGTAAATGTATTGTAATTCCTCCATTATTCACCTTATTGTACCCATTTCGAATGTTGATATTGTTCATTGACATTGTACCCAACGTGGAACATATGTAAATGAGCTGGTAGGTCATAGGTGTAAAATCTGTGATCTAAATAAAGAAATATATAACATCATTCCCTTAAGGTCATACTGCCTCAGAACAGCCAGCATAGGGAGGCTCATGCAGGTCCTGGACCCATAACACTAATGATGGCAGATGCAGGGAAGAGGGACTATGGGAGGAGAATACAGTGCCCACTGAGTGAATGCAAATGTAAATCTTGAGCGGTCATTACATGTGATAGAAAATAAGGACTAAATGACAGCAGCATGGACATAAACAGCAGATCTTGCAGTCGCTGCTTACAGGAGGACCTAGATGATGACAGCATGCAAAGAGGATATGGAATCAACTGCGATCACTTTGTGAATTCATAATGATTACTTTCATGTATTACCATATAATGATTTTGGGAACATGCTCAGATTCAATGCCTTTAGCTGCTGGCTGTCACTCTATTGTCTGTAGTGTGTAGGACACGGAGGCAGAAGTGAAACAGTGTACACAAATAGGCTAAGTTAGCTTATCTATGTACACCTACTTCAATTCCAACACCCCTCCACTACCATCCTACACGCTACAATCAATAGTTATTTATATACAACTACTTCACTTTCAGCCCCCCACCCCGTCCAACACATTACAGACAATAGAGTGACAGCAGTCAGCAGAAAGCATTGTATCTGATCATGTTCCCCAAATCATTAAATGGCAATAAATGCAATTAATCATTCAGATTCCACTGAAGTGATCACAGGTGATTCAGAGGCAGCGGCACCAGAACAATGGAACTGAGCAGAACAGCCGGCAATTACATAAGGATGGTACTAGTGTACAAAGGAGTGGTACGCATCCACAAAGCCTGTATCAGACTTGCACATGTGCACCAGTGCCACTGGGAAGAGAGATCAGGCACGAGATGCATGGATGCAAGGGACAGGGTTGCACACATGCAGTGTGATTAGCTTAAAAGTGCGGCAATAGCACACAGAGCCACTCTGTATGGAGCACGCCATAGTGGAGACACACAATAAATGGAAAAAAGATAATGAAGATGGGTGCACTGGGAAGCTAATCACATAGCTAGATGGGGGACTTCAAAGGCAATCTAAAAGAAGGTGACACCAACCAGTTCTGTAAAGTTATCTTTTAATAACTTGAAGAGTATTCAGTCAAATAGCCCAAAATTTGGTATGTACAGTCTGGCTGGCAGTGTCTCAAGAACTGAAAAGTTTTGTGACAGCATATGGTGCAGTTTTGAGATATGGAACATCAATTTTAATGAATTACAGTGTTTTGTGAAATACTTAAACATTTTCTTTGCTCTCAAGTATAGCCTAGAAAGTACTGAAATGTTTTGGAAACTTTTAGAATAGAAGCGCCTGTGCTAAAGTAGTGCCTTTTAAAGATTTGGTGACAAAATATTAACCTGTTCCAGGGTTATAAGGATTTAAAATGTTGTTTCTGAGCATGCTCAGTAGGGTTTTGGATAAGCCCCTGATACGAATCATACATTTCAGTTCGTATTAATAAGTTATTACAAACCCAAAATTTCTCTCCCAAACCACATTTTCTTTTTGGTTCATGATGGCTGCCATTTTGTTTTGTTTTTTCCAACTAAAAATATGGAACATACCTACAAATTATGTGTTTAAAGAAACAGACACCTAAACTTAGAAAAATTGCACCTGTTTAGCTAGATTCGGTGTTTCTTTTTAAATCATACCCAGAAAACTTTTCTGGCACCCTGACGCAGCCCTAGCCACCAGTGAGGAAACTGTGTTCCTGTATGAGAACAGCAGGACTTTACTGACAGCAGCAGATGCAGGCAAAGATATGCTGCCGGCCAGAGTACTCAGCAGTGAGCAGGTGGTCTCCCTCAAACATCATATCTATCTATCTATCTATCTATCTATCTATCTATCTATCTATCTAGCTATCTACCCTTACAGAAATATGTGGCCTGCATACATGCAGAATGCCTGTCACATGCTTAATTGTGCAGTGTTTGCATGTGGTTTGCATACACAAAGTGAACCTATGCGAACCAGGTCTAAAAAGCAAATCAGGTTCACGTGCTGCAAGTTTGACATGGGCAATAGGTAAGCTGGTGGGAACATCATTTAAAAATCATGTCGGGTTTACATACTGCATGCTTGTCATGAGTGAAGCAACTAAGCTGGTGCAACTCTCATCTAAAACACATCAGTTTCTATTTGCTATAGTACTGCTAGTAATTAGAGCAAATAAATTCAATTTTCATTGATTTCCCATTCATATTAGGTAAATTCATTAATTCTGATCTTTTGTAAGTTGCTTAATAGCTTTTGTTTTTGTCATTAAATTTCAATTAGTTTATAAAGTATTGTTTGCTTAGTGCATTAAATGCCTAGGATATAGTCAGCCAACATCCCCATTCCAGATGTGCGAAAGGGCCTCTGTGTTGAAAGCCTGACCTTTTGTTTTGGGCCATGCAAATCCCTTATGCATATTTAGTGCTACAAATGTGTTTCTCCATGACTGATTTGGCTCACTTACTTTCCCTTTGTCATTCGGTATGGAGCATATACACTATGGCCATTCTCAGCACTCTTTGTGCTGAGTAGGGTCTTGAAGCATGAACCACATCTCACATTTTGTCACGAAATGAGGGACATGGACACTCAATTGAGGGACAATGATGACACTAACCCTCACAATCATCAGGACACATCCTGAAACATGGAGATACAGTACCACAGAATGCAGTAGAAACCATTGTATTTACTTGCACCGATATTAGCATAAGCATTCATTTCTACCATAAAGCAGGGGTGTTACCCCCATATTTGTACCTAGGTTGCTCTTATGGTGTGGCAATAATAGCATTAAATTTGGATTTAATCTTTTGCACAATAAATGCCCCTGGCCTGTGTGCACTCACACTGCAGGTGCACTCCTGACTCGACTGTGGCTGTATCATGTTGTTCACTCTCCATCTATTAGTGGCAGCACCAACACACATGATGTGGAGGAGCTCCAGCTAAGCAAGAGCACATGAGTCCCGTGGAGTGTGATGCTGTCTTCCCACCAGAGTAGACAGGCTGCACACTACAGCTTGCAAAAGTCAGTGAACACTGAACTCTAAATAGCACTGATGGGGTGCAATATTTTTGTTGGTCTACTCTTAGTGAGTCTCCATCTCCCTGGTGACTGAAGAGGCAGAGGGTTAGCTAGAAGCTAACTCAAGACTAGACTACCTACCTACTCAACTTGGCTCACCTCACAAAAAAACAGTACAGGGCCCCCTGTGGCAGAAACTAGGTCTAGCAGCAGTGGTGACAATGGTGTGGATGGCCTTCATAGGCCTTGATTTGTGCAGTGTGGCAGCAGCCAAGCAAAAAGCAAGCAACACAGGTTGGGAGGGTTCGGCTGGTGAAGTGACTTGGTCACAGACCACATTGGGGGTCTGGGATGGTTATGTCTAGCATGCAGCTTTGCAGGACAGAGGAGGAGTGGACTGAAAACTGGGTTGGTGGCACATTGAGCCAGGCTGCAGGTTCTGGTCAGATGGTAAATATTTTTTTTAAAGGGGGTTGGGAAAGGAGGAAGGAATGAAATATTGATTTGTTTTTCATGTTTCTGTGCCACTGAGCAGCTTCATGACACATGTTAGATGGGTATTGAATGGAATGGAGTCAGGAAACAAATCAGGACAAAGTTTTTTTGGGGGGCGGGTTCAGAACTTCAGCTAGGAAAAAACTGGTTAGTAACTGGGGGTGGAGGCCAAATCTGATGCACTGCTCCTGGATATAGACAGATGAATCTTATACATTAGAATTTTTCCTGATTTGCATATCACATTTCAGTCCAACAAATAAATGCTACCTTTTAGAGACATTCTACAGCTTGCCACCAAGGGGCTAACTAGCACCTGGCCTTCACTGGTTGTTGGGTCCCCCGCAGAAATGTGAAATTGTGCCCCTGCCATAAAGTCTAAATTTAAAGAACATCCTCAGTGTGAGCAGCATGTTTCCCATATGGATGGATCAGGAGCAGAGCAGTTTTCAGGGGTAAAATGAGGGCTGTCCGCATTCAGGGACAGTTGAGTGGTATGATTTGCACAAATTATTGTGACCCCACTATAGTAAGGCTTATGTCCCCCACCAGTGAAGCTGACCTCCACATCACCACTCTCAAGCACATTATGATATAGGGCAAGGAGACTGCAGGATGAACCACTATTGAAATGAATGGGTATTTTTATTACTATTATACATTATTGATGGAGAGTTGAGATTAATAAAGGCCACCAGTCAACTAATAATGGCCTTTTAGTAGAACAGTGGCCTTCATTATTCTCCAACTCACCATCATAATGTATAAAATAGTAATAAAGAAAAACTCCATTCATTTCAAGGGTATGCCCAACACTCTGACCCATGGACATCATCTCTTAAAGACTCCTGCTTCTGGCTCCCTAGTAAACAGGTAAGAGACTCTCAACTTATATCTGTACATGCTGGGTTGTCTGTAGCAGCAATGGTCACACCTGCTGCAGTGTGTGTGCATGGGCGTGGGACTGGCCATGTGGGTGGGTATCAAGTAATTGCAACTTTGTGTTTGCTACTTAAAGTCTGTTCAAAACTATGGAGAGAAAATAGTAGGAGTACAGGCCAGACAGAAGTAATTAAGTAGTGTTGTGGGTAACTCTGAGTATTGGGCATGGAAATAACCACATGTGTTTCCATTGGTATGTATGCTATAGTTCAGCTGTACAGCTGAGGTGAGAGGGACAAGAAAACTAAAAAGTATGAAGTGGCTACAAGCATGCTGCATGTGTGCAGAGGTATACAGATTTGTATTGAAGTACAAGTGAGCCATATGAATGCAGGCAGTATAGCTTAATGGTTAAAGGCACTGAACTGCAAACCTGGAGACCTGAAGACCTGGGTCTGAATCTCATCAACCCCTACGTGTATGTTGTGTGAGCCTGAGGAACTCACTTAACTTTTATGTGTGCAGTAATCAGTGACCACTTGCTTTTTGCACACATGCCACATGAATGCTGACTGTTTCAATTTAACATAAAATGCATGCTTTTCACACTTGCTTGCCACATGCATGCGTGCTTGCAATCGGTTCCATTTAACATCTAAATCATACTTTCAGCATGCATATCACATTGGTAGATTTATTTGTGTACATGAAAACATTTCATATAATTATTTCTGTAAGGGTACCTACCTACCTACCTACCTACTGTACTTATCTATCCAAATATTTAACTCAGAGTTGACTGGGGTGCCCACGTCCAGCAGCACAACAATGTACCTCCCTACACAGTGCCTGCCCCTAATGTGTAAGTGGCAACACCAGGGTGCCCAGCCCTACTGCCACCAAAGACTAGCACATCACTGCGGTGCCCATTCCCCAGTGTAGGCTATGGTCCAGCTGTCAAAATAGACAAATTGCATCATTGATCTTTTTTTTTTTTTTTTTTTTGCAAAAATCAGCAAAGAAAAATTGTTTCCCTTATCTGACCCCCAACACCCCACCTACCTTATCCTAACCTCCATGCAGCACCCACAGCCCCACAATGCACCTACACACTTACTCACTCACCTAAAACTGTCCCACAACATAGATCCACTCTCCAAAAGAAAAGACGTCTTGCAACTGGAACTAGCAACTGCAATAAATATATTTCAATGCATTTTATACTTTTACTCATAATATTGTTATGTTTTCACTATCTTTACATCATACTTTCAACATTGACTTTTTTGATTCCACATCATGAACAAGGTAGGTGACATTTTTCAAATCTATCTGAAAAGGCAATTTTGCAGTTACTCCACAAAATCACCTTTCAGGAGTGATTTCAAAATGTTCACCTCTTGGGAGAGTCAAATGAAGGCTATGTTTAAAATCTGGAGGAGAAATATGGTAAAATGACCAAGGTATGAGTGAATGCTGAAATATTTCAACGTTCTCTCATAATTTAGCAAATTTTCAAAATTGTTTAACTTTTAAAGTGGTTTTTGGGACTCCACCTCATAAAAAGCAGGTGAAATCTTTCAAATATGGGCTGAAAAGTGATTTTGCAGTTGCTCTGTGAAATCATAGTTACAGCAGATTTTGAAAACATTCACCTACCAGGTTTATAACATTGGACGATAAGAACAGTGTGTTCAACATTTTCTATGAAACTATGATAAAATGATCAAGTTATGAGTGAAAAGTAAAACATTTCAATGTTTACTCATAACTTTGCAAATTTTCAATATTTTGACTCAAACTTTCAACATAGACATTTTTCACACCTTCTCAGAAATGTGATAGTGTCATTTTCAAATCTTGGACGGGATGTGTTTTCACACTTGTGGCACAAAATGATGTTTCAGACGGTACTCTATGAATACCACATGTCATGTTTATAAAGGAAGTCAAAAACAACAATCTTGAAAATTTGGGGTCAAAATAAAACAAATATATATATATATATATATATATAGTGCAACATTTTGTGTTATACCAGTGTTTAGTGGGTAGTGTTTTGTGATCCTGTGCCAGTGAGTTGAGTTCAGAGGCATGCTCAGTGAGCCAGCTGGAAGGACCAGACTTGGGGATGTTGCTGTCATGTGGCACCACCCCATCCTAGGAAGGGACAGTGCAGAGTTGACCCCATGTGCCCAAGTACAATATAGTGCAAAGAAATCTTCTCTTAGCATAGTGTCTTGCACCTCTGCACCTGTGAGTGCCACAGAGCCCTGCATTTCAGATGGAATCTTTGCCCTGCATGTCAGTATCTGTCACAACATGGAAGCACAAAGCCTTCTAGACAGCCCTACAAATTCTTGTCATCTGTTGCCACACAGAAGTACAGGGCCTGAGTGCTCTGTACTTCCCCAGGCAAATAGAATCTTCCCTGGTGTTAAGCCCATAGGGCCCTATGCATCTGCATCTGTTCATTCAGGTCCTGAAGGGACCAGGGTGAGTGAGGATACAATTCCACTATCTCAAAAAAAAAAGAGTTTATTTTTGCAAAAACTGCATTAATGTACCATTTATGGTTCAGCTTCATTCCACAAAAGAAAAGAAATGTGGCATTAGGGTTTCTAACCCTTACCCCCAAGTAGCAAAAAGAAAAGACCACACAATCATAGAAACATAGAACATAGACTTTGACGGCAGATAAGGACTGCTTGTTCCACCCATTCTGCCCCATTCCCTACCTATTGATAAGCGGCAGTTCCTAGTTAAACAACAGCTTCCTCCTACCTCCCACTAGAATTGCCTTTTGTCTTTCCTATGCATTCTTGAATTCCCACTGTTTTGGACCCCAAAATCTCCTCAATAAGGCCATTTCATGCATCCACTTCACTCTGTGAAAAATACTTTCTCACATTGCCCCAGAGCCATCCACTCTATCTTCAAAGTGTGCCCCTTGTTCTTCCACATCTCTTTTTTGAAAATGCTACCCTCTTGAACTTTGCTGATTCCTTGAGGTACTTGAACGTTTCTATCATGCTCCCTCTCCCTCCTTTCCTCAAGGATATACAAATTAAGTTCATTTAGTCTCTTTATGTGGCTCTGCACCATTTTAGTTGCCTCCTCTGGACTGACTCCATCCTGTCTATATCCTTCTGTAGATGGGGTCTACAGAACGTCATGCATGGGGTCTCACCAACTATCTGTACAGAGGGATAACAACTTCTTGTTTTCTACTGGTGATGCCTCTCCCTATGCATCCCAGTATCCCCCGCCCTCCTTACTGCCTTCTCACATTGCTTGCCTACCTTTAGGTAATCTGATATGACTAACACAGGTTCCTTTCTATTTTTGTTGTTGTTACTACCTCCCCAGTCCCATTGCGTATTCTTCCCTGGGCTTTTGTATCCCAGGTGCATTACTTTGCACTTCTTTGCATTGAATATAAGCTGCCATACATTTGGCCATTCCCCAACCTTGCACAAGTCACTTCTTATCTTTTCCACCCTTTGTGTATCAACCCTGTTGCAGATCTTTGTGTCGTCTGCAATGAGGCATACTTTTCCTTCCTGCCCTCTGCAGTGTCATCTATAACGATATTAAAAGGACCGGTCCCAGTACTGAACCCTTCAGAATCCTGCTAGTAAACCCCTTTCTTCTGAGTGGACTCCATTTACTACTACCCTCTGCATCCCATTTTTCCAGCCAATTTTTGTATATACCACCCTGGGACCCACTCCCAGGCTGGCTAACTTGTTTATTAATCTTTGTGTGGGATTGTGTCAAATGCCTTGCTAAAGCCTATGTGGTCATATCAACAGCTCCTCCCTTGTCTACTTCTTTTGTCACCCAGTCATAGAAACCTATTAGATTCATCTGACATGACCTTCCCACTGTAAATTCATGCTGCCTTGGGCCTTTGCCCTGCTGGCCTCCTGGTACTCAACAATTCTTTCTTTTAGAAGTGATCCCATCTTTCTCCCTACTGAGGTCAAACTAACATGTTGGTGGTTTCCTGCCCTGCCTTGCTCCCACTTTTGTGAAGGAGAATCACATCCACTCTCCTCCAGTCCACAGGTACCACATCATCATCCTCCCATGATTTGTTAAAAAGGGTAGTCAGTGGTGTCACTAGTTCTCCCTTTGTTCTTTAAGAATTTTGGGTGAATCCCATCAGGCCCCATTGCTTTGTCCACCTTGAGATTTAGGGAGTTCTTTCATGACCCTTTCTTCTGTGAATGGACTTGTATTGATCCCCATCCAGAGTGTTTCTATTGTTTTGTTTAGGTACCTCCCACCCTCTCTTCCATTGTGAATACTGAGCAAAAGTATTCATTCAGTATCTCTGCCTTTTCACTATCACCCTCTGCCCATCCCTTCCCCATTATTAAGACTCGCTATCCCTCCCTTGGTCTTTCTTCGCTCCCAATGCACCTATAAAAGGTTTTATCCCCTTCTTAACTGAGCTGGCTATCTTTTCCTCGGTTTGGGTCTTTGCTATTCTAACTTCCTTCCCGCTCCTTTACTTTAACTGATACAGTTTTCTGTCCTGCTCCTTCTATGATTCCTCATACTTCCTGAATGCTATTGTTTTTCTCCTAACCTTCCCCAGCTTGTTTTGTTTTGTTTATTTGCTTCACACAAAGGCTTGTTGACTCTATGATTGCAGTTTAGATTTTTCCCATTGTTCATCCACCCTCCTTCCTGCCCATTTGCTAATGCATTCCTTAGGCACTCTTCCATTTTGCCAAAGTCAGCCTGCTGAAGTCTAGTGCCCTCACTTTTATATGGCTTGAATCTACAGCTGTATTTATTGTGAAGCACACTGTTTGGTGGTCACTTGTTCCCAGATGGCTACCCACTTCTAAATCTGAGATCCTCTCCCTGTCCCCATTTGAGAGTACATGGTCTAAGATTGCTCCCTCCCAGGTGGGTTTCAGCACTATCTGTCTGAGACATGTTCCTGTAGGGCACCGAGAATGACCCTGTCTTGGATATGGCTGCAGCAAATGTGCTCCATTTAACATCTGGCATATTCAGTTCCCCATCAACAATATCTCCCTTTTTCTGCCATTCTAAGGATGTCTTCTATAATTTCCTTGCCCCTTTCCTCCCTGAGATGGGGTCTGTATACAACCCCTGTGCAGATTGTGGTGCCATTTCCTGTGTCCAAGGTGACCCACAGTGCCTACTCTCCTCCCTGTTTACCCTTTAGTTCCATTGCTTTGATCCTTCCCTTATGTAATGAGCTACTCCTCCTTTTTTTCCTCCCTGTCCCTCCTGTAGATTGTGTACCCGGGTACAGTATGTTGACATCCCAGTCATGGTTCTCTGTGTACCATGTTTCTGTGACTGTCACAATGTCCGGGTGTCCCTCTTCCATCAAGGCCACTAGTTAAGGAAGCTTGTTACCCAGACTATGGACATTGGTACTCATCACCCTCCATTTCTTGGTGGCCTTGCCCCTTTTAGCCCCATCACTGTCCTTACTGCCTTTGCCTTTTCTCCATTTCACCCTGTCCTGCCCCTATTGACCTCTCTACCTTGGTGTTTACCTTGCTAACTACCCTATTTTGAAGGGTAGCTGGGACTTACCTGCTCTTTTCAGTGTCTCCCCATTGGCTAGCTTAAAAGCTTGCCAATAAAGCATTTAAACCTATCACCTGGTATCCTGGTACCCCTTCTGGACAGATGCAGACCACCGTGCCAGTATAGACCTGAATTCCTCCAGGTGGACTCCCAGTCCACAATAAAGGCCAAAACCCCGTGCTCCACACACCAGCTTTCAACGATTCATTGAATCCCGCGGTGCAAAGTACCCTAGCCTCATCCATGCCATAGACAAGCAGCACTTTTGAGAAGGTTACCATGTGCTGTACTGTCTAAGGCCCCTACAGCCACAGACAGCCATCAACAGGTAAGACAAACAAAATGCAACTGTTTCCAGATGACACAATGCAGTAGCATTGATGTGTTATCTTAGTGGATTGTATCAGGGGCCTGTGCTTATGCAGTCACATCTCTGTGTCTGTTGTACAGAATGTATGAGTACATGTGGCAGGCAAAAGTACTGTGGCAGCATGGATGTAATGGTTTCAGCAGCCGATCTAGAAATTTTTCAAGGGAGTAGCAGATTTGTTGCAGGATACCACATTTCCCCAAAACTAAAATGCTACCATTGAAAGCTAAGATTAGGTTAAAACAGGCACTTTCTGATGGCACAAGAGGGCAGCAGGTCCTACCTCTCTACATAGCTGGATATGCTGGTGCATAAGTGTAAGCTCCACTGGGGTTGCTGTTCTACAGCCAGAAATTGATGTGTATGTCTTACACCTGTGACTGAAGAGTTTCAGGCCCATCAAGGGCCTCTTCTTCTGCAGGTAGAGGTACTGTTGCAATTTTGGTATCATGAATATAATGACAGGTTCATTTCAGCAGCAATAGGTTGGGTTGCATGTCTTAAACTGAAACCTGTGGCTAAAGAAGTGTGGGCCCACAGAGACCTGCACTTCTGCAAACTGAGCTGTGTGTATGTCTTACAGTGTGGATGACTGCCTCTGGCTACAGAAAAGCTGGTCTGATAGGAGTCTGCACTTCTGCAGACAAAAGAATTCATGGAATCTGGAGATCCTGGATTTGTGTCTGTGGTTGCAGAAGCCTGTGCTTCTGTGCACAGAAGCAGTGTTGTGATTTTAGTTTGTGGATTTCTATCTGCAGCAAGAAGTTACTCTGTATGCCTGTGCATACCAGATACAAATCCATGAAGGTAGTACATAAAGGGAAAATGAAAAGGAAAGAGGAAATTGTTTAACCAGGAAAAGCACTCTAAGCTGGAGCTTGTTTCCAGCTCTGAACTGGGAGCATAAGGAAGTTAATTGAACTTGCTCAGGGTCACACAGTATACAAGTGGAGGCTAATGGGATCCAAACCCAGGTCTTCAGGCTTGCAGTTCAGTGCCCTTACCACTATGCTATACTGTCTCACAAGTGATACTGCATTTGTATCATCTGGAAACAGTTACATGTTTGTCTTACCTGATGATGGCTGCCCATAGTTGTTTGTGTGGTCATGTCCTTTTGTTGGGGAGTTAGGGTTAGATATCCTAATGCCACATTTCTCTCTTTGTGGCATTAGCTGAACCTTAAATAGTGCATTAAATCATTTTGTTGCCAGAAAAGTATATGTGATATGCGATAGGGACCAGAAGTCATCTGGGTCGCTGGTGTTTATGTTTGCAGCCCCTACACTGTGAAATTCCCTATCTTGTCAGATTTGAGAGTGCCTGACAGTGAAGAGCCTTAAGACTGCACTAAAAATGCATTTGTTTGGGCATGCCTTCTGTGATAACATGTAGAGGATTTATACTGTTATTATTAGGATGTTTTGTCTGTGTATTTATGTATTTATTGTTAGGAACAATGATCTCTGGAATAGCACCTTTTATAAATAAAGATGATTGGAAAGGATTGTTTGATCAATGATTTATTTTCACTACAGCTGTTCAACCTTGGTAACCTCATGAGTGGCATAAGCAATGAGTGATGTGCCCAAGGTCAAACAGCATGATGTTTAAATGAGTCTGAGCAGAAGAAAATGTTTGAGTCATTTTAAATTATATGCCAAATAAATTTTTTGCTTGTGATGAATAGCCCTGATCATGGACAAACTGTGTCAGTTTAGAAATTCTCTTACAGATGATGTGGGAAGGAGAAGGTGGGTTGCTTAAAATGAAAGTAAAGGTTGTTGTAAGTAGCATTGGCTAGCCGGGCAAGAGGGAGAGATGTCATGATGACATGAAAGCTACTACACTGAAACATCATAACATGTCTAATATGTACATAATTATTGATAATGTGTCACTGTGTATGTAAACAACATTTATGCATGAAGTAGTGCAAATATCAGCAATTATTAATTACTTATTTATTTTATTTCAAAATTGGTAACTGTGAGAGGCACACTGAGCCTAGGCTCATTTCCAAGAGTGACTCAAAGGAAAGGGGAAGTGGAGAACACAGTTACAAGGAAATACAGCCAGCCAAGTGATATGGTTACAATGACATTGACATATAATGCATAGGTTGAGTGTAGTAAAGACAATATGGCAAAAGTCACATACAGAAGACAAATAAATAACCATGCATATCATCTGTACAAATTGGACATGTTCAAGAAGTGAATAGTACCAGTAAGAAGGGAGGCTGAGCTGGTGCTCAAAGAAAGATACAAAACAAGCTGATGAACTTCAACAAAGTCACCTGAACTATGAGGTTCTAGGAAGGGAAAGGTAAGGAGTGGTCAAAAGCACAGAAAATGATAAAGAAGGAAGGGTTCAGGAAGATAGATGGCAGGAGCAAGAGGGAGGTGAGAGGTTTTAGCTGGCATCTAATGGAGGAAAGGAGGGGTAGAGATGGATGTAGGAGGTATCTGGTTCCAGAGGTAGGGAAGTGGTATAAAGCAAGTTTCCCACTTGAGGAGTGTGGTTGGGGAAGGGAGAAGGTGTGTGGATCCTGGAGCATGCGGAATAGTAGGAGGGATGGAGAGAGGATATGGGATAGGTATGAGGAAGGGACCCAAACCAGTATTTAGAGATAGGGACATGCAGTGGGACTGGCAACATGAGGGAGAGGGATGATGGATAGGAAGTAAAGGCAGGAATGGTGGGTTTGAGAGGGTGACTTGGTAGCAAAGTGGCTGAAGATGTTGCAGAGAATCTCCACTCTGGCAAGGAAGGTAGACGAGACTATGCCATAGACCACTTCCGCATAGTCAAAAACCAGGAGAACCATTTGGATGACCAGCTTCTGGGCAGAACTGTGGAGAAAGGCAGTTCTATTATTGTCGTGACAGGGCACCAAGTTTGGCATGGATGACATTAAGGTGAGCAGATAAGTCAGGACTGTTATTGAGCCACACACCAAGGTACTTGAAAGTTGGGACTACTTCTAGCAGCGTGTTGTCCACCATGAAAAGATGGGGAGCAGGTGAGCTGGGCCAGTTTCTGGATGGCATCAAAGGTAATAGACACAGTTTTTTCTGTATTGATTGGACTGGAGCCATCACAGAATATTGTAAAAATCTTGCTGAAGCAAGATTTTTCACAGATGTAGTTGAGGGGACCAGATATGCATAGAACTGTATCATCTGCATACATTTCAATATGTGAGTTGGCAAAGGCAGAAGATAGATTGTTTAGAAAGATGGAGAAGGGAACTCTATGGGATCCCAGCCTGGGTAGTGAGAGGTGGGGAGAGGGCACTTCCTATCTGGAACAACTGTTGATGACCTGAGAGATAGGAATTATAATAGTCAACAGCAGGGGCTGAGAGGCCAGCAGAGCTCAGCTTATCCAGGATGAGTGAGTGAGTTACTGAATCAAAGGCTTTGTCCAGATTGATGAAAATGGCCACTGTGATGTGTCCCCGATCCATCCCTGAGAGGATGGAGTCAGTGTCCTTAAGTATGGAGAAGATGGTAGAATGACCCTTCCTAAAACTTGACTGGAAGGGGCTGTGGAGTTGGAGGAGTGGAGGAAGTCTGTAAGTCATGATGGGCCAGTTTCTCCTTCAGCTTTGCAAGAGAAGAGAGAAGGAAGATAGGGTGAAAGTTGCCGAGTGGAGAGATCGCCCCTGTGGAGAAGGAGATAATGTTGGCAATATAACAAGACTGAGGGACAGTGCAAAGGGTGATGGACAGATTTAGAAGGTGAATGAGGGAGTAGGTGATTGGTGGAGCAGACAGATGGAAAAGTTTGAGGTCCAAGCCATCCAGTCTAAATTTGTAAGGGCTGAGTGAGGAAAGGGTGGGTAGGGTCTCCTGGACAGTGACAGGGGAAAATCAAACCACTGGGGGAGAGAAAGGAGAGGGAGGAGAGAACACAAGTGCTGAAAGAATAATTGAAGTGAGCATCAACAGAGGGAGGGTCAGCTACAGGTGAGCCATTAACCTTGAGGACCACAGGAAAGAACTGGGCTGGGGGTCAAAAGGGAGTGAATCACTTTCCAGAATTTGGCTGTGGAATTAAGATTATTCCTGAGGCTGGACCTTGAATTTGAGGGACTTGATTGTATGAATGACTTTAATGTAAGCATTCCTAAGTGCCCTGTAGGGGAAGAGGTCCAACAAGTAGTGGAATAATTTATACCTGGCCCAACTTGGTCAAAAGTCTTGCACAAGTCAAGGAGCTCAACAATGATCCAGGGATGGTGAGAGGATTTAACCCTGGATTTCTTGATGGAGGTGGTATGGAAGAGGGCATCTGCCATATCAATGTCTGGGCAGTCCTTTGCAACTAAGTCTCTCAGCAGAGCTTCTTTGTTCAGCAAACTTAAAGAACTGGACCAGACATATTTTGAAACGAAAGAGAATCAGAATTGTCTGACATGAAATATGATGTAGTGGTTACTGAAAGCATCTGAAATGTACCTGTTGCAACAATGTGGTGGGGTATGGAAAGAGAATCCAGTCCAGGAGAGTATGTTTTGGTGAGTGGAGACTGAGCTAGGTGTGTTCTATGAGGAGTTGTGAAAGTTTAAGAGGCTCAATCCTGGGTGGTCAGACTAGAGCAATAGTTCTCAGACTTTGTCACAGTGAGCCTCCCCAAATACATGGAAAAGGTTTTGAGCCCTCCCAAAAACTGAAATAATCTTGGGCCTCCCTAAGAAAATAACATGCTGTACTTTGTGCAGTACACCATGACTAAATTGAAACCCCTTTAAGTACTTGGCTACATTCAGTTCTTTATCTTATACTGACGTGGAACTTTTGAAAAACAGCTCCTGTGCTCAAAAGCATTATCTAAATAACAAACAAATAAAATAAATAAATGTTATTCAGCTTACAGTAACCACCCCCTTACAGGCCAGCCTACTTGCTCCACTATTTTATTCTTGAACTATTGTTACCCCTTGTTGCAGAACCTTCATGGGTCAGACTACTTTCTGTTTCCTCTCTATACAAAATAACCTTCCTACATACTTTGCCTCTCCCTGTCCTTCCCTGCTCCTAAGCAACTTCTCAGGGATTACTTTGTTCCTTCCTGCTATTGCTCTTAGCACTTCTATGCTCAACCGCTGTATTTGGACTGTTCTGCCATCAGGCTACAAATTGATCAATAACCACCACTCATTATTAGTTTGTTAATATTTGTTTGCACTATTGTTCATTGTGTGTTTCTTGATTGTTTTGCAGTTACCTTTTGAAATGTATTCACTCCCTACCCTACCCAGTACACCTGAAATGAGTCTTGGCTCATTCACCTTCCCTTGTCACCTATTAGTAAATAAATACATAAAATTCACCTACTATTATCCTGTTTCAGTTTGCTTCACCTCTTCACACAAATATATAAAACTCAAAATTTAAATACAATACTTTTTCAGACTTGCTTGAGCCTCCCTGAACAGGTTGGGGCCTCCCATGGAGGCTGGCCTCACCATTTGAGAACTCCTGGACTAGAGGTTTGGGATAGCCAATTAATGTTGAGGTCACGAAGGAGGATGATCTCACCAGCAGAGGAGTCTGAGGAGAGAGTAGAGAGTGAGTCCACAAGAGAAGAGGATGGAGTTTTCAGTGAGGCATTGAAAGCAGCAATAAAATAGGTAATGAGGAGGGAAATGAATGTTTGGCTAGCAGAACTTCATGAGAAATGATGCAGCCTCCTGAGAGTGATGGTGCAGGTGAGGCTCTCGTGGACATATAGGGCAATACTGCTCCTTTGTTTAGCCCTGTCCTGACTAAATAATGGCCCAGTTACAATCCAGAATCCTAGAAGACAGCTAGGATTCTATGATGCATAGTATATCTGGAGATTGTTGAGAGATCCATACAGTGAAGAGATTCAGTTTTAAGAGGAGGTTCCTAGCACTGAGGTGGAAACTACTAAGCTTTAAGGGATGGAGGTGAGTTGGGGGCAGGATTGAGATCTGCATCACCAAAATGGAGGAGAAGCAAGCTAAAGAGGCAGAGAATGGAGTGGAACATGTGTCTCCTTGACCAGGCAGGAGAAAGTGGAAGGAAGGGGGGAAGAATGGGAGAAAATGGTAGAGGAATCTAGGTTAAGGGAGGGGAGGAAAGGAGACTAGGATGGATGGGAAAAGAGTTGGGAGGAGGGTTGAAAGGGTGGATGGGGAGGGAAGGAGGAGGGGAGGAATGAGAAGGGACAGGAGAAGAAAGGGTTTACAGAAGGAGGGGAATGGAGGAATGAGAGGGGCAGGAGAAGATGGGGTTTACAGGAGGAGGGGACTAGTAGAAGGAAGAGGAGAAGAGCAGAGTATGTTTTGCAGTTAGACTGAAAACTAAAATGAGCAGCTTGTAAAGACACTGGTAAACAACAATACCCAGGCAGCCTACTGGTACTAAGCAGTTAAAAACATCAGGCAGGTTTTCATACTATGCTGTGCAAACTTAGAGATAAAATGAGGCAAGAACCCAGGAGGGTATAATTAGTACAATTAAATTGAAGGTAACAGTAAGTGAAGCACAATGTGCACCCAACAGGAAGTAAATAAGCAGGTGTATTGCCAACAATAGCATAAAGGTTAGGGATATGGGTGTACACAATTAGGATAAATTAGAATTCTTAAAATGATAACTTGACCAAGGCAAGCAGACAAGGTGGTTAAAGCAAGCTAAATAAAACCAAACAATCTAATATTGACAGGATGCTGCTATAGCAGCTGACCCATATAGGGTGACTTAGAAAATATGCAGGCAGACAAAACTAGTATGCAAAACTAACAATGAGGCTGTATCTAGATTGGGTGTAGCCAGGGTGCTATTATATTAGGCTGGCAATGAAGCAGACATTAGCTATACTAAATGCAAGCAGACAACAACCTGTGATAAGCAGACAGACAAAATGTAGAGGACCCAACACTAGTTAGGTCACTAAACCAAGATAGGGTTTAGCTAGGATTGCAACAAAAATGGAGCAAAACAAAACTGATACATTTGCTGAAAAATTAGGCTGGAAGTTGAAATAGACCTTGCTGTAGTAATGCAAACAGTTAACTAGTTGTGATAATCAGGCAGGCAAAATATGAAAGGCACAAAACTATTATTGTGGTTATAACCAGATAGGAGTTGCTGGATGCTTTTATTTTTATTTTTTTTATTTATTAGGTCTAGGATTACAATACCTTTGAGCCAGGGCTCTTTTACAAAGGTTCCACGTCAGGTTACAATTCAAAACATAAGACATGTAAGTCAGATTACAAATTCAATACATAGGACAAGGTTACAAAATGTAAGCTAAACAGAGTTACAAAGCATCTGAGAAACAAAACAAGTTTTGGAGGCTAGGCTACAATGAGAAGCGGATGAGGTGCAGAGAGGATAGAGGACAAGACAGAGGAAGAGTAGAGGGGGTGAAGAGCTATAGAGGAGGAGCACAGCCAGAGGCATTGTTGTAGACATAACATGGGGAAGTGCATGCTAAGGGGTATTCAAGTGCTAATCGGAGAGAAAACTGCATAAGGTTAGGGAATACTCATGGAGTCAGCTAGTGGAGGCAGTCACAGGCACTAGAGGCAGTGAGAGAGAGGCGTAGCCTTGATTGAAATGCACCAAGGGTAGGAGGAGGAGATGTAACTGTTTAGACCATTTAGCCAGCTGGGTGCCCTGTAGGCAAAAGATCTTTGACCTTGTGAGGTACGACAACATGGAACCTGCAGGAGCTGTGATTCAGACCCCTGGTTGAGTTGGGGTTATTGCTAGGGTGCAGGAGAGCACACACACTCCCAGGGCAACAGGCCCATAGTTATTTTCCTTGCCATGGTGCAGATTAGGTACTTTATCCAGTTGGTGAGTTGCAGCCATCCAGTTTGTGCATAGAGGTTGCACATATGTGTGAGGTAGTGGGATCCAGTGAGAAGTCAGTAGGCCTTATTAAGGAGGTGGATATGCATCTAAGAGCAGTAGCGGGGCAGAGCCATAGATGATAAGCCTATAATCAATAATGGAGAAAACAGAGCTCTGAACGGTGACAGTCAGGGCTTCTGAGTAAGATGTTGCCTATGCCAGAAGAGATGGCCAAGGTGAGTATTTGCTGCTTTGGCTACAGAGTCATCGTGGGCACTGTAGTTAGATGAGGGTCTAGAGTGATCCCAAGGTACTTAAAGGCTTGACCCTGTTCTGGGGTGACTCCATGACTGGTTTTGATGGATAGGGGTGCAGCTTATGCTTGTTATGAGAGCTGCTGAACAACATGGTCTTTGTTTTCTTATTATTGAGGACCTGTTAGTGGTTTGAGAACCAATTTTCAACAGATGTGAAGCTAAGCTGAAGGTTGCCTTGTAGAGGCTTAGGATCCTTGGGAGGTAAGAATTACAGCATCATCTGCATAGAGGATGATTGTTTCAGAGCAAGAATTTGGAAGGGAGTTCAGGAACAAGCTGAATAGTAGGGGCCCAGAATGGATCCTGGGGACACCTAATAATAATAATAATAATAATAAATTTTATTTCTAAAGCACCTTTCCAATTTCAAGGCGCTGTACAAAGATTATTAAACACAAATAAAACATAGATAAAACACAGATAAAAACTTCAATCTCAGAATGATACATCACAATCAATGATCTAAAAAGGCAGACTGATACAAGTGAGTTTTAAATCCTCTTGAACTCCTCCATGGAGGTGCACAACCACAGCGATGGGGTAGAGAATTCCAAAGAGTGGGAGCAGCATAAAAGAAAGCTCTACAGCCAGATAAATTTAGGCTCACTTGAATCTCTAGCAACCCCTCATCAGCCGAGCGGAGTATTCAACCCGGCAGTAAAAACAGGAGATCTTTCAGATAGGCTGGACCCTGATCATGTAGGGCTTTAAAAGTCAATAAACAGACTTTAAAGGTGATCCACCACCTAACAGGAAGCCAGTGCAGATCGCGCAGCACCGGGAGATGTGGCAAGACCTGCTTGTCCCAGTCAAAACCCGTGCTGCTGCATTCTGCACTAGCTGGAGGCAGTGGATTTCAACCCCAGAAAGCCCAAAATATAGGGCGCTGCAGTAGTCCAAGCATGAGGACACAAAGGCATGGACCAACATTGGTAACGAGTCAGACGGAATTAGGTGTTCACTCTAGCGATATTCCTAAGGTGGTAGAAGGAAGGTTTGACGACCGCTGACACTTGTGACTGTAGTGTCAGCCTGTCATCTGAGATAACCCCTAGGTTATGCACCCATTCAGAAGTTGGGAGTGATACACCCCAAGAAAAATTCCTGAGGGTGCACCAACAGGTGACCTCTCTGTCCAACAACCCGATCCACAACCAAAACCTCAGTCTTTTCCGAGTTCAACTTCAGCCAACTAGAATCCATTCAATCCTGGATTTCTTCAGGCAGTTGTTAAACACCGAGAGAGCTCCATCCTGGTCAGGGGCGAAGACAGGTATAGCTGGGCATCATCAACATAGCAATGAAACCTCAGCTTATACCATCTTATAATGTCTCTGAGGGCAGCATATACAGTGCAAATAACATGGGAGATAGCACAGAACCCTGAAGCACCCACACAACAAAGAAATTGGGCTGGAGAAAAATCCCAGACACAACTCTTTGGATCTCCAGTGAGGAATGAGGTGAACCATCTGAGGACGGTTCCCGATATTCCACAGATCTGCCTCAGGTGTGCTAACAGCACCACGTGATCCACGGTGTCAAAAGCTGAAGAGAGATCAAGAAGAACTAGAATAGAACGCCCTTCTGGTCTCTCACCCTCAAGAGATCGAGCACCCGAGCCAGTGCAGTCTCGTGCTATATCTTTATGAAAACTGGATTGGAAGGTTCAGATATGTCATGAATGGTTAAATGGTTCTCCAATTGGATCACCACTACTTTCTCAATCACCTTCCCAATGAAGGGTAGGTTAGAGATGGGTCTGTAGTTTGCAAAACAATCTGGGTCCAAGGTAGTTTTCAAGAGCGTGTCACCACCGCTTTTTCAGGGAGCTAGAAACTCACCCGAGTCCAAGGAGCACCAGACCATTTGCACAAGGATTGGACCAATGATGTCACAACAACCCAATATTAAGGAGTTGGTCCAGGATCCAAACTACAGCTCATAGGGCGATACCATGGATAATCCTCATGACATCAACGAAATCAGGTCTGCTGAAGGAACACCATGAAAATTGAGGCACTATGAACTCATGCAGTTTAACGCATCCCCTTAGAAGCTGCAGGATGCAGATTCACCCTGATATCGCCACCTTATTAGCGAAGAAGCGAGCAAGCTCCTCGCACTCTAATTATGAAAAAGCTCTCCAAACTTGTAGACAAGCTGTGTTGCACAGCCTGTCCACAGTTCAAAACAGCGGAGCTGGTCAGTTCTAGCAGCAGCAATCTCCTGGACAGGAATTCTGCCTTCTTATGGGAGATTGCAGATTGATAGACAGAGTAATGGTCCATCAATTTAAGGCAGTCGGTATCACTGGTGGATCTGCGCCAACAGCGTTCTAATCTTCGCCTCTGTCTCCACATCTCCCTCAATGTCCCATCAAACCAGGATGCCTTGGGACAAAGGGAGAGGGGCGTACACAAACAGGAGCAATAGTATCCAGAGCCAAAGTAACCACCCTATTATAGGCCATCACCAAGGTCTCTGGACTACTGCTCGCCAACGCTGGAGACGAGAGGTCAAGAACCACCGCAAGGCCTTGGGGAGAAATATCCCGAAAGGCGGGTATCTCGCCATCTCCACAGGGGTAGGCCTTCTCAGGGGGAAATAAAATTGAACCCCATGGTGCAGTGGTCTCGACCACATGACTGGTTCCACCCCCAAATCAGTAATATCAATCCCTAGGAGAAAGACTAAGTCCAGGGAATGTCCAGATTTATGGGTAGCAGTGGAAACCACCTGTGTAAAGCCCAAAGATATCATTAACTGGAGTAAGTGATTACCAATTAGAGAGTTCATCAGTCGACTCCAGGCTAAAGTCACCCAGAACCATCAATCTGGGCGACTCCAATGACATGTCAACGATGAAGTCTGCCACTCCTGTAAGAACCGTTTCCCATCACCTGGTGGATGGTAGATGAGTACAATTCAAACGCCAACACCGCTACCACTGTACAGTCAGTTGACCCAGTCTCCTCACCTGAGCGAACAGGCCTGGTATCAGAGTGGACATCTGCAATTTTTACTCTTGAGACCAGTTCTCCAAGTAGCTTGAACCAGGCACTGGAGTCGGAGAGAGCCTAGCTTCAGAAGTTGCACAAGCAGTAGGCGGTGATTGACAGTGTCGAATGCATTAGTCAGATCAATAAAGACGGACCCAATTAACTGACCAATGCAGTACAATAAACAGAAAACAACAACTTTTGATTGATGTAGTGCTTTGGTGGAGTGAGCTTGAAGTCCTTAGAACAGAGGGAAGTGAAGGTAACTTAAAGATGGGAGCCTGTGAAGCAGCGGACTCATGGTTGACTCCATCGCAGACACCTTCGCTGTCCTTTTGTAGGTTTATGTAACGGATTTTGTGTCCATGCCTATTGCATAATATATATGTATATGTGGCACTTGAGAAACAATTCTTCAGTAGGCATATAAAAAGAAGAGGTAAGTTATCATTCTTTCATAAAGGGTTATACTGAAGTTATTATTCATAAAAGCATAACAATTGGATGTTAAATATCCATATATATTATCACTACAACAGACATTTCCAGAATGCTGGTCTCAAATGTTAAATGTTCTGATAGAAGAAGCCGTAAGTCCAGGGAAAGCTGAACTTTAATAGTCCTTTTCTTACTACCACATAAGACTAATAATTAAACACAGTTTTAGATGACACAAAATTGAAAACTTTAAGTTTCCATACTGGACGCAACATCCAAATTGGGATCAGACTCATTCTCTTTACTCATTGCATTTAGGATATCAATTTCTTCAGCTTCAAACTGGCTTTCCATTCACAGTATCGGTGGCTCATTAGGTAGCACCTCACCTCTGCTCAGAAAGTCAGAAGTTTTAGCTCCACACCAGCAACTCAGGGTAATACCCACAGCTGACAGTGTAGTACAGCATGAGGGAGTTATTGCATAACTGAGGTGCTGTGCTTCAGATGAAATGTTAAACTGAGATTCCTTCTGCCTATCTCTGGTCACTGTCAAGCTGGTAGAAAAGATCCCATGGCACTTATTGATGAAGAGTAGGGGCATTTCCTGGTGTAATTCCTAGTGTCCCTGAATCAATAAAACAAATCCATGAATCCCACCCTCAGGACATACCTGAAAACAAGCTATCACAGCATTGTGTGCCTTTCTTATCAAAAATTGTAAATAAGTAAATTCACTCCTAATGCTCTTTTTTTTCTCTCTGGCCATCGAGAACTGTTTAATTTGATCAAGATTGTAGAAGATATGGATAGGATAAGGAAGATGGCAGAGGATAGTGAGGGGAGCTGAGGTTGCTGGTACACTTGGGTTTCATGAGTCCAGTGAACCAACCTATGTAGGTAGTGAAGCATGACATTTGAAGATTGGGGATAAACTGAAGGTTCACTCAGTTTCCTGGTCTTTTCCAAGGTCCTGTCTGTGGGTAGGGTCAATGCTCTGATTTTTCTCTGGCATGTAGGGTCCATGTTATGAGGCAGGATTTTCAGCTGCTGCAGAACTTCTGCAGTGCTGGTCTTTTTATTTCTGCAGAGGCTCTGTGGCAGCCACAGTCATGCTACATACTTTTATATGGATGTATATGTATGGGTGTAAGATAGATATATTGATTACAGGGGTGCATTAGAATCCCTATCGTTAGGGTTGAATGATGTGTAACGTTAAACCCCTAACTTTGCTCCTTAATAAGTTTGCTGCCATTTAACAGAATAGCATGACTTTATGCACATGCAGTCTGTGGACCAAGGTATCTTGATTTGTTAAGTCTCGCGATAGCCAGATGTCCAGATTCCAAGATATAGATAGTGCCAAAGGTGGAAAATCTAAATTTTGACTGTTTCTGCCATCACCTACAGCCCAAGCAGCTGGAATTTTGTTCTAATATTTTTAGGGTAAAAGGACTTGCTCCAGAAATATGCTTGTTTTGCTTTGGTGAAAAAATATTAATCTATTCCTAAGTTATAAGGATTTAAAATTTCAGTTTTGAGCATGCTTAGTGGGTCTTTCATTTATACTGTATGTCCAATTGGAAAGAAGAATTTTCAGCTCATGAAAGAAGAATCTGCTTTTGAGATAACATCTTCTGCCATATGGCCACCATCTTGTTTTTATTTAAAAAAAAAAATTAAAATCCATATAAATGATGCTTTGGAGAAAACAAACACTAGAATCTAACTAAACGGGACCTGCTTAACTTAATTCTGGAGTTTGTTTTTTGAAAAAAGATCCTGAAATATAGTTTTGGATCATCTCTTTAATCCTAGGTGGAAAGCTTAGCAAGGGCCTAGTGAGTGCTCATATGGAAGAACTTGTCCTTTCACCAAACCAGCTGGACTTTCCTGAATTGTAAAGCTGCAGCTGGAGTTGTGCTGTCAGCTTCATTTGAAACAGGTCTTGTAAGGGCTCTATGAGAGAACAATATGAAAAAAACTATAGTTCTTTCACACTGTTCATTCACAAGAAAGGAACAGTGGATTGTCTTGTGATGCTACGGCTGGAAACATGCTTGCTTAAGTTAGAGCAGTGAGCCAGCGGCTTAGCGAGGGCTCATAAGGAAAGAACTATAGTAATTTCATATTGTTCTTTGTGAGAACAGAGGGTCTTTGTTGAATTGTAAAGTCACAGCAAGAGTCATGTTGTTGGTTTTAATTAGAGCAGTGTGCCAGTGATCCCTTGATATCTATGGGATCTATCACAGTCGGTTGACAATTTTGTTTTTGAGCGACGTTACAGCGACTCTTTTTGTCTACCGTTTGTGCAGTCGGTATAAAGGAGTCAATCCAGATTATGTTTTCTTCTGGGGCTTTGCCCCGGAGCCCCTCATGTGGTGGACTCTGCCCACACACCCTGCTACAAAATTAATCAACTTTGAGTCAGAGTTGCTTTGGTGAAGGGGTGCAATAGCCCCAGAAAGCAGTGCCAGGGTCTCACAATGACACTATAGTGATCTGGTGCTGTTGCCTGCTGTAGTGCAGGTCACAGTAAAGTTGTTACTGTAGTGACAGTATACCATATCTATCTATCTATCTATCTATCTATCTATCTATCTATCTATCTATCTGTCTGTCTGTCTGTCTGTCTGTCTGTCTGTCTGTCTGTCTATCTATCTGTCTGTCTATCCATCTATCCATCTATCCATCTATCCGTCTATCTATCTATCTATCATGCTTTTTCTTATTACTATTTTTATTCCCTCACCCTCAGCTCAGCCAGCCCTTACTCACTCTTCCCTGAATTTAATGTAATAAAAGCAGACAAGGGTCCCCACACCAGGTAATGCCTGCCCACAATTCCTCCCATCCAGGTCACCTGCACCCTTACCAATGTTTTTTAACATTTTATATATTACAAACCAGGGTGCCACCACTGGTAATGATTTGTACTACCCCCAAGATTGCTCCCCAAATGTAGGTGGTAGCACCAGTCTACCCACCCCCAGTGTCACCAAACAGTACATTGAAACTAGGGTTCCCAATCCCCAGTGTTGGCAACATCCTACTACTAAATAAGAAAACCATCCTCATTGATCTTTTTTTAATTTTTGGTTACTTTAACCTGAAAAGTGAAAACAGTACATCAGTGATCTGATACCCCGGACCACAAAGTGGAACCCCATGGTTTGGTCCTAACTATGAAATGCCTAGGGTGGCTACTCTTAAATAGAGTGCAATGCTTAAATTGGTACATTTAGAGTAAAGTGCTTCCACCCAGTTAATTTCACCGGTGATCAAAGGAGCTTGCTAAAAGGAGTACCACAAGCTCCCAAATTCTAACCACATTTCAAAAGTAGCAAGCTGTAACCTTTGCTTTGTTTACAAAGTTAAAATCACATTTCTGCTGAGGGTCTTACTGGTTTTGTGGTATATAACAGAAATACAGAATCCAGTGCACAAACCCCCATGCCCCCATGATAAATCTGAGAAGCAAAACATTTTACTGCCTGAATGGTCTATTTTCTTACTTTTATCTCCTTGGAAAAGGGGTTCTCTTAGTGTTCAGATTGGAATTCAAATGTGAATAAGCCAAACCACCAGACACCAAGGTGGAGCTCCATGGTTTGGTCCTAACTATGAAATATCTACAGCGGCTACTATTAAGTACAGTACAATGCCTAAACTGGCTCTTTTGCAGTACAGTGCTTCCACACAGGTAATTTCACTGATGATCAAAGGGAGCATGTTAAAAGGAGTAACACAAGCTCCCAAATTGTAAAGACATTCCAAAACTAACATGCTCTAACCTTTGCACTGCTGATCATTTTATTTAACTTTAACCTGAAAAAGAAAACAGCTTACCAGTGATCTGATCCCAGACCCACACCACCTTGACCCCACATGCAGCACCCACGACTGCACAACCCACATACACATCCTCACTCAATGGAACATGTCCCATGATGAAGATCCACTCTCAAACAAAAGATGACTTGCTGCTGGAACCAACAACTGCAACATGAGATAATAGAGTAAGTCTGGTTTAATGTATTTCAATGTAGTTTGAGCTTTTATTCATAATTTTGTCATTTTTAAATATATTTACACCACGTTTTCAATATGACCTTTTGGGACCCAGCTTCATGAACAAAGCTGGTGAAGTGTTTCACATTCATCCAAAAAGGTGATTTTGCATCACTGTGCAAAATCACCTTTTGGCAGGATTCACTGCCTTTGTTCATGAGGTAGGGTAATGAGAGAGTCTATGTTTAAAATATGAGGTAAAAATATTAAGAAAACAGCAAAGGAATGACCGTACATTGACATTTTTCAATGTTTGCTCATAACATTGGTATTTTTCTATATGTTGACCCCAAATATTCAGCATAGCCAATTTTCTACATCTCCTCATGGACGTGACAGCTGGCATTTTTCAAATCCTGGCTAAATATGTTTTTGCACTTTGGCATGAAATCACCTTATGTGTGGGATTTGAAAATTACAATCTACTGAGTTCATAGAGGTCAATAGAGAAGGCTTTATAGAAAATTTGGGGTAAAAATATTAAAACAACAAAGTTATAAGCATCCGTTAAAATTTTGCACACTCATAACTGTGATCTTTTCAACATTCTGACAACAAATTTTCAACATAGCCATTTTTCACATCACCTCATGAATGTGACAGCTGTCATTTTTCAAATCCTGGCTGAAAATGTTTTAGTACTTATGGGATTAATAATGTTTTTGACTGGATTTAAACATTTTCACCTAGTGGGTTCATGAGGTGGGTTACATGAAGGCTATGTTGAAAACTTGTGGTCAATATTAAAAACAAGAAAGTTAAGAGTGTGAGATGAAATTTTTCTACACTGGCCAATAACTTCAGTAATTTTCAATATTTTGACCCCAAATTTAAAACATAATCATTTCTTTTCACACCACCTAATGAACGCGACAGCTATCATTTCTTAACTTTCTAAATGTGTTTTGCACCTGTGGTGCAAAATTACATTTTGATGGGGATTTGAAAATGTTCACCTACTGGGATCATTAGGTAGGCTTATAAAAGGCTATTTTGAACATCTGGTATAAAATACAGTTAAATTACCAAGTAATGAGTCAACACTGAAATATTTAAATGCTGACAAATAACTTTGTTAATTTTCAATATTTTTACTACAAACTTTGAACATAGCCATTTTTTTCACACCATTTCATAAATGTGACAGGTGTCCCTTTTATGATCTTGGCCGAGATGTGTTTTGCAATTGTGGTGCAAAATGATGTTTTGACCAATATGCTATATCTGTTACACGTAATGTTTACAAGAGGATTCATAAAATGACTATCTTGAAAATGTGGGACAAAATAAAAAAATATTAATAATTATTGAGAAACATTGTGTGTAGTGCAAGACTTTACCCCAGTGGATGGTACTTTGTGATCCCATGCCAGTGAGATGAGTTCAGGGAGAGCTCAGTAAGCCAGCTCATTGAGCCAGTGATGGTGAGGGCATGGTGGGGTTATGCACCCCCAGCCAGGGAAGAAAAGAATAAGGGTTCCCTCACAGGCCCTGGTACCATATAGTAAAAGCCACTCTTCTGTTGGCATAGGGCCCTGTACCTCTTCAGTAGTGATGTGCAAATTTGGAAAACTTTGCATCACAAATTAATTTGTGCATGTGCCTCATTTCTCAAAGTTAATTCACTTGCCAAGTTTCAGTTCACAGTGTGGTGATAATGTCATAAAATAAGGTTGGAACTTTGCTGGCAAAGTTCGTTACAGAGGTGAAGTTTGTAATGTACCATGGGATTGGAAGTCACATGTTGGTCAAAAGAGCTGTATGTCATGAGGAGGCTGTCTTCAGTGCAGTCTTCTGAAGATAGAATAAGACAGAAATCTTGTGTATTTATCCGATAGAAAACAGAGTTTGAAAACCACTTTAATATAGTTTTTGAGTGCAAATCACTTTTTTTTGTTGCATATTTACTTTAAAGTAGTGGTTTCTGTTGTACCTGTCTATGCTGGAGTGTGGGAGAGGGTAGCTTTATAGTAAAGCAAGGCAGACAGCCCAGAAAGATCCAGAGCATTTTGACTAAGCAGGAGATTTGTGTTATATTTTGGTTTTCCTACTCTATCTTGTTCATTAGTCTTGATCAGTAGTCAGTAATTTCTTATTTTATTTTTGTGGTTTAGTTGGTGTGTTTAAGTGAAGTATTTTGTCAAAGGCTTCTGTAGCAGTTTTAGCTATGTTTAGTTTTCTTAAAGTAAACTTGTTCTGTCACCTTTTGTTATACTTAATATTAAAATACCAATGTTACCCCTGTCATTTTAATCCCTGTGAACAAAAACTTTTTAAGTGGTTTTATTAGTATTTTTTCACATCACACTTCTGATCCCTGATTCTCTAGGGAAGGTGTTGTCTGCTGTTACTGATAGTAGCAAATGTGTTTATCCGTTACCCTGTTGTGTGTGTCTTGTTATTTTATTAGTCCCTGTGGTGTTTGAAAAAGAAATACTTTTGGGGTTGTTTTGCTTGATACTATTACTTCTATACAGTATTTTTTCAGATCACACTGATGTGCTGATCCTGATTCCCTAGGAGGAGATATTGTTACTCCTGGTACTTATTTGTACTGCAGACTTTATTTACATTTTGTCATGTTTCATCCCAAATCAAGTTAAAAGCATATAAGAATGACTGGAAAGAGATGCTGTAGTAAAGGGAGAGGTGCTGGGGAGGCAGGAAAGAAGTGCTCAAGATCTGTGGGACACAATAGTGCTGCAAATAAAACAGCTATGTGGCAGCGTTGTCTATGTGCTCCAGGACTGGTAGTAGCCAAGGGGTAGTTGACATTGGGGTATTAGTGTGGCCAGATTTTGTTCTGTCACATCTGTGGCATTCATATGCTGGGGAATATGGAAGTTGACAAGAGGAGCAACAGTAAACAAGGTACACTGGTTGAGGAGAAGGTTGTTGATGTCCCTGTGGCTGGCTGGTGGTGGCGGTAGTACTGAGACTGATAGTCTGGAGCTTGAGACAGTGCTGGATGTGTATCACACTCAGACTCCTGATGATAAGAGAGTCAGAGCCTGGAGATGGTGATGATGAGGAGGATATAGCTGTGAAGGATGAGAAGAACATAAGCAGCTGTGCTGATGATGATTTGTTGGATCCCCAATCAGAGTGAGAAGAGAAAAAGAGTAAGTATGGTGCTGCAGATGATGCAGAGGATAGGGTTTGTCATCATCCAGCTACCAAAGTCCCTCCCCCAATAGTATCGAACTTAATAAATCATCACCAAAACAAATTTCCACGCCTTCCCTCGCCACTCCCACTCCCGTCACCATAGTAAATCAGAGCACGAAATCCCTAGTTTGGGATTTTATATACTTGATCCAGTTGACAAGGCAGTCACTATCTGTCAGCTGAGTCAAGCTAGAGTTAGTAGGGGGAAAAGGGCAGCCACCTAGGCACAGTTGAGCAACACACACCTAAAGACCAGACACCTGTTATGCTTGCTTGAACACCAGAAGGAAGACAGTGCATGGCTCCTGTCCCTTATCATCATCATTAGCCACATCATGCAGCAATAGCAGGGCAGTAGCCCAGGTGGATAGAGAGCTAAGTGAGGGAAGACTACAGAGAGGAGGAGCAGGAGGAGTAGGATTCCCTGGATCTGCCTAATAGTGGGCATATCACCAGTGGTGGGTTGATAGTAACAACCAAAGGTAGAAAAGCACAGGATTGCCATTGCAAAAATCCTCAAATCTCTGGCTTTGTTCAAGCAGCACATGAAAATCCCCAGGAATCAAATACTACCCCACAAACAATGTCCCCACTACAAGTCCAGCAGTTTGGTAGCCCAACACCAAGAAAAATCCAGCCTATGCTGCATAGCATGTTTGAGCATCAATCTAAATTACCTCCCAATCATGCTATTGCATACAAACTAAATGCAGCAAGAGCTGAAATGCTGGCAATTCATATGTTGCCATTCCTTCGGTTGAGAATGTGGATTTTGAAGGTTGATGGCCAATGCCTTTTCCTAATGGCAGATTCCACCAAGAACATACTTTTATAAATGTGTTATTCCTGAATGTATGGGACAGTGTCACATACCCTGAAGCATTCAGCATCACCATACATACATCTGAGCATAGATATGTGGACCAGTGGCCAAACATCTGGTAACTCCTATTTGTGAATTACAGCACATTAGGCACAAGTATCTAGGGCAGTATTTAACTCTGGCATGGAAAAAATTGCACTAATTCCAGTTGTGGTGGTAGTAACACCCAGGTATTCAACAGCATGCTACATTAACAATGAAGAGTATAAGTGACATCACGCTAGTCAGAAATTGCTGGTAGTGCTCCTTACTGAGACTGACAAGTGGTTTCATCCCCATTCACTGAAAGCATGTTTAATTGCGAGCAATAATGGCTCAGATGTTGTGAAATGCATCAATGAAGGGGGATTGTCAGAGCGCCATACCTGGCACACTGTCTTAATCTCCTTGTGCCGAGTTCTTAACATATCCTGATATCAAATCCATCTTGACTGTGGCCCATTACATCTGTGTCCATTTTACTGTTCCAGAAAGGCCGTGATTAGCACCAGCATCTGCAGATACAAAACAAACTGAGTCTGCACCATATGAAGCTGGATATTGTCACCAGATGAAACTTGACACTGTACATTATCAAGCACTTGTACAAGCAATGTAAAGCCATATCTAAACATCTGTTGCTACTGCACATACAAGCCATGACAGTGCCAGAGTATCCATGTCTTTGACAACAGGCCAATGGTGACAAATTGATAGCCTGATCATGATTCTCAGGCCATACAAACATGCAACAGAAGCAGTGAGTAGGACACTGCCTGTATTATTCAAGCCATTCCACTAGTAGGTGTGCTGAGGCACACAGTGGTGAATGCAGCAAGTGCTGGAGGCAGGTGATGATAGTAGAAGCTGTGTCTTGATGGAACACGTGTCCACTCTTAACCTGCAATACACATATTTCTGGCATTTTGCAGTCTGAAGATTTTGGGATTGCAATCATGCTGGATCCATGCTATAAACATGGGCTGGCATCAGTAATTGAAAGGGGGTGAGGAGGTCCAAACGTTGACTGATCTTCTAATAAGATGAGCACATGGGGCACAGGCACTAAAGTCACAGTTATTTAAGACACAGTATGAAACTCTACATAGACTGGGTGTTGCTACCACCACCCTCATGGAAACAGGCTGAGAAAACATGCAACATAAAAGAAAAATCCAAG
This sequence comes from Neoceratodus forsteri, assembly GCA_016271365.2. Taxonomy (NCBI): domain Eukaryota; kingdom Metazoa; phylum Chordata; order Ceratodontiformes; family Ceratodontidae; genus Neoceratodus; species Neoceratodus forsteri. The sequence continues at coordinate 428,251,281 of CM057451.1, forward strand.
AAATCCCATTTGGGATGTTTTGAACCAGGTGGGAGTTGAAGACATGGAAGAAAAGAGGAGGAAGAGGCGACTGGTTAGACAGCAGGACTGTGGGCAGAGCAATGCATGGTGATGTATATTGGCAGACACAAGGCACCTTACCATCACAGATTACCCTTCATATACTGGAGTAGCAAGTGCAACAGCCTTCAGAGGTGGGGCTTACCTTATTTGCCTCCTGCTGCCCAATTAGATCACTGCTGCCAGTCCTGGGTGCCATTATGCCTCTGACTCTCAATCCAGCCCCAGTAACCTTTTTTCCTTCAGAAGGGGTCCAGAGGAGCAAAGCCGCATGACCACCATGTAGCTGAACAATGAATGTACAAGCTGACTGTCTTCACATGCGTAATAGTGCATTTCAATTTTGGGGCTGTTGTGCAAAACTAAAGCTTCTTCCATGCTCCTGGACTGAGTCAGTTAGTTGGGGCTCAGAGACAAAAGGAAGGCCTCTCAGAGTTCCCAAAATGTTTCATGTAAAGAGCACCAAAATAAGCACTATTGATTTCTGAATAAATATTAATTGCACCTCATGAATATTAAAGAGCAGGCCTGCCTGCTGACTGGATGACCCATGTAAATGGGAGACAGTGACAGTCAGGGAAAACTGTTTTGATTGTTAACTCTGCTATTAAATAACAGTGAAGAGGGAAGGCTACATGAATGTGGGGAAATAAATAATAAAACTACAGTTTGGCTGCAAGAGACTTTGAAAGTTGGGACACTACAGAGACTGCATCTACAGCCTACATAATAGGCACCCTTACCCCTGCAGCCAGCGAATCAGTGAATTGAGTATTATTAGTGGAACTCATGGACTGCATCAAGGGATTTATGGAAGAGGCAAGACATTTTCTTGGCACCCAAATGAGCAATCAATCAGACACTGAGTGAGCCCAATTAATATTAATTTTCATTTGCAAAACTGCATCAGCCTATCAGGAGCTGCTCTGAGCTACCCAAATTTAGAGGACAGAAACTGTTCAATTCAGTTCAGTGGGAGTCACTCCTGAGGAAGGGGGGCTCCATCCCTTTGCTCCAAGATGATGCCACAAAGAATGAAGAAGGCCTGCCTGGGGCTTGCCAGCTACCAGTCCCAGGGGAATGCATTTGCCTTCAACGCCTAGGAAGAAATTACCCAGAATGGGGAGTTGATCTGCTGACCAGATGCAAGAAAGATGCCTGAGAGCTATCTTGAGGAGATGAATCCCTGCTGTAATCTCTGAGAAAGAAGATGGCCTGCCTGTGGGGGTTGTATAGCCAAATTGTCCAGGAGGCGCTCTACATTGCCCTGTGTTGCCTTCTGAGGAACGGAGAGGGTGTCTCTACAGAATAAGAGCGTCGCTTGCTGACCAGAGTTAAGGTCATCGGCTAGGAGTTTCCCAAGGAAGAGAAACTGGGCCCAGGATGCTTGAAGAAAGTATGGAGGCTATTTGGAGGCTTGCACAGCCAGAGAGCCAAGGGGAGCCTGCCTGATATGTTATGTGGATGGAATGTGAAGTGAGAGGATTCGCTTGCCTGTTTACGCCTGCCCCTGTAAAGTGAAGAGATCTGCTCTTCTATTCAAGTCTAACCTGCAAGTGAGAAGACTCATTCTTCTATGCAAGATGCAGTGCCAAAGTGAAAAGATTCATTCTTCTGTGGAAGTCTAAGGCTTGGGGGCTGAGAAGATGTTAACCTGTCTTTTGTTCAAAGCTTAAATTTGAGAGACTGTTCCTGCTAGCATTCAGTAGGGAATTGATGGACTTTGTTCTGTGATGAGAGAGCCCTGCTGCAATCTGGCAGTGTAGCTGAATGCCATTTGTAGCCGAATGTGACTGAATACCAGGAAATATCTGCTGTCTGAGGTCAGTTTGAGGAATCAGCCTGATAGTGTCCCTGCTAGGCATTGCCATTGTTTCCTCCCATGAGGTGTCATGCCTTGATGTGGGGTTGAGGTGTGCTGGCCCAGATCCTCAGTGCTGGCCTGCTCCAGTTCTGAAATGCCACTGAAGTGATGACAAGGTTCAAGAGCTGCTGACAAGTTTCCAACAGGTAAAAACTGCAAGAGCCTGATGCAGAAAGAGGGCCATGCTGCAAGTACTTGCTGCTCATCTTGGCAATTCAAGAGTCTACTAATTTTGTCCACTCCAGATCTACAGTCTGAATGCCATCAGCTGCACAAGTCAAGAGACTGTTTACAAAATCATGAGCAAAGAAGGGATTGCTCTGCATCTGGGAAATGTTAAAAGTTGGCATAAATGGTTGTCAAGTTTCAAAAGCTAAAAATAGTTACCACCAAGTTTTGAATTTATCAGTTCAGCTCAAAGGTTCAAGTTTAACTAATGCTGCTGTCACAATCTAAAGGAAAAGGTTTGATTCAAATTTGTTGTTTAATTGCACCAAGGCCAGTCAACCTGCTGCAATGCATCTGGCCCGCAACACATCAACTTCTGGGTACCCAGGAACAGAGTGTCAGGGCTTTAATCTAATTGACTGGGAAACTGGTACCTGTTTGGGTGTGATAACTGGGCCCAAACTGTTAGCTAGATAGAAACTTCTAATTTGAATTATGTGCTGGTGGAAGATGTGCTCTGTGATCTGGTCTGATTTACAAAGTGAATGCTGATGTTTACCAAATGCAAGGATCCAAAATGTTGTTCAACCTCTACATCCATTTTCCCTTTCCTAGACCTACCCCTGTGTAAATAAATTGTTGGTTAACCTGTTTTACAAAATGCCTTTGTAAGCATATTATTTGTGAGCATATTATTAGCTTAAGTCAATAATTTCAAGTTATTGAAAACATGGGTTTGGGTTTTAGTAATTCATGTGTGAGGTGACTGTAGGGGAGTCGTGTTGGTACAGCATCCCAGGGAGTTGTACTGCTAAATATCAGACCAACTTGTATTTTAACTCTGGCTGGAGGCACTGCACTATTTATTTTATATCTTTGGAAGGAACCGCCATTACAGTAGAACTAGAGCCCAGGCCCTTCGACCTTGATAAGACCTGCAAGGCAGGGTAGTAGTCTGCTGGTACATGGCACCTGGGTTACACAAGGTCACTGACTAGTCAGCACTGACCTCAGTCGATATGAAATACCTCAGCTGCCCATTTACAAGTGTCAGTGTAGAGGGTACTCAGTTCTGTTGGGACCATTAAGTAGACAGGCGCACTAATCTGTCACCTTAAAAATGTTGGCATGGTAACATTTATTTAAATGAATGAAGGGCACATTCTGCACAACACAGTTATGTCTATGTTCCTACCACAGGATGGTGGTGTGGTGGTGGTAGTGGTGTTGGTGATGATGAAGAGCAAGGTGTTGTCGGCATTAGAAAAATTGCCTTCTACCAAGGTGGATAAAGTGATAATGGAGAAAGAATTCACATGTGGTGACAACCCCAGTCTGGAAGACTGATAGTGCTGCTGCCTCAGAGAGGCTGAAGTTTTAAAAAGCTGTGTTCTTTCGCCCTTTCCTCCTCATCTATTGACTCCTATACTTTATCATTCACATTTATTTTATTTTCAGTCATGTTACTATTCCCCAACTGTTGTGCTGCTGTTTCCCTGCATCCAATCGATTACCTACCTCCACCACCTGAATGTGATTCTTAGAGACAATGCCTGCTCTAGCCAGAAAGACACAGCACTGCCTCCTTCTCTTCCTCCTCTGGCCTGTGTGGGTCCTTCAGAGCCACAAACAGCAATGGCCACCATCTCCTCACTGATGCAGCATAAAGCTATTACCAGCTTGGCAAGGATGCCTGCTCCAGCCAACAAGACACAGCATTGCCTCCTCCTCCTCCTCCACCTCCTCCTCCAGAGCCACAAACAGCATGGACAACAGCCTCCACACTGATGCAGCATAAATGCATTACCAGCCAGGCCTCCTTCCAGCCAGCCCACTAGCCAGCCCTCAAGCCAACCCTCCAGCCAGCCATCCCATCAAGGCAGCAAAACTCAGCTCCAGCAAGGACTGTCTTTGTCTGATGTGATGGTATGTCACCTCACTATTGTTCGCAGTCCTTATCTTCATTGGTGGTGACTCCTCAGCTTTGCACGGGACAAAGGCCTTCCATCTTACTCAGAAAGACATTAAAATGTTTTTCTTTCTTTTCTTTGTCTCCCTGAAGGTTTCACCTTTCACAGGGATGACTGGCAAGTCAGTCAGAAAACCAAACAGCCCTCAAGAAACAGGATTTACTTCTTCCTCCACAATCTCAGTGGTACACACCATCAGGCGGTACACATCATGGCAAGTAGCACTAATGTTGCTGAAGTATCATTATCATTTTTTTTTGTTCTCCTTTCACAGGTACACACTTTACCTTGGTAGCCAAAGGAAGCTAAATAATATTTCATTTGTATTCACAAGTGACAGATACAATAAGAATGGGAGAGAAAATGGATATACTATTATTACTGTCCCGTAGAGGCCGAGGAGTCACCACCAATGAAGATAAAGACTGTGAACAATAGTGAAGTGACATACCATCACATCAGACATACAGTAGATAGGCCTTCCTGGAGATGAGTTCTTGCTGCCTTGATGGGATGGCTGGCTGGAGGGTCGGCTTGAGGACTGGCTTGAAAAGTCCACTTTATCCCTCTCCACAAAATGGGAGCACGGAAAATGCAAGCAACAACTGACCAGTAAGCCTCACCACAGTTGTGGGAAACCAATGGAAACCGTTCTCAAGGAGAGGATTATATCCTTTCTTATTTATTTGTTTATTTATTTATTGGAGGTTCGAAATACCTTTGAGTCAGAGACTCCTTTACAAAGGTTCCACTACATAATTTACATGTAGAGACATACAGGATACATAGCAGTACATCAGTACATAGTCAGGTTGTTACAGGAGCAATTGTGAGGCTAACAGTGAAAAAACTAGGGAAAAATTAGTGCACACACAATACATATAACACACAGGTGAAGGGCTAGGCTAGAGGGACACAGGTTAGGCATGTAGGGTAGAAGAAGCCAGCCAGCGGCCTTAGTCAGACAGAATAGTGTGAGGTGTTTCAGAGGCAGTCCCAGTGGTTGAAGAAAGCAACAAATTAGACCAAAAAGCATAGCTTTACCACAAGTAGATCATGCCAAACTAATCTAATTGATATTTTCAACCAGGTAACCAAAAAGTGGATCAAGGTGGTGCTGTAGATGTAGTATACTTGGACTTGAGCAAGGCCTTTGACTTGGTACCACATAGGAGTCAAATAAACAAGTTAGACAGCATGGGAGTAGGGCAACAAGTGATAAACTGGATACAGAGCTGGCTTAGTGGAAGGACCCAGCAGGTACTAGTAAACGGCTCCTATCAACAGAAAGTGAAGTAACTAGGCGTTTCACAGGGATCGGTGCTAGGTCCAATCCTTTTAATATTTTTATTAGTGCTATACTGTTTCAGCTGGCCCGGAAGGAAAAGTGAGCCTGTTTGCAGATGACATGAAGTTATGCAACAGGGTGGACACTCCAGGTGAACTGGAAAGATGAAAGCTGACATAAGGATTCTGGAACAATGGTCAAGGACATGATAAAATTTTAATGCAAACAAATGCAAGATCATACACCTTGGAAGAGGTAACCCATGAACAAATATTATCTAGGAGAATAAACTGAAATCCACCAAGCAGGAAAGAGAGCTGGGTATATTTATAACAGAAGATCTGAAGATATCCAGGCAATGTGAAACAGCAGCACTATGGGCAAAATGGTATGCTGGGCTGCATAGAGAGGGATTTCCAGCAGAAAAGAAAAGTAATCCAGCAACACTATATGTAACCCCTAGGCGGTGTTATCCTGATGGTTACTACCCCTGCCTGTATGTCTATGCACAGGTTGAGGGACCTGGATTCTGTAATAAGGTGCCTCCACCCAGAGTAATGGTATTGGGGTGTCTGTCTATCCTTCTATAGCCCTTTGGGAAGCTATAACTACCCAGCAACCCTCCTAGTGGCTCTGTACCTATAACAGTAGTAAACACAAAGTCAGTATATAGCAGTAACAATATGTACTCCCTTCACACATACCGCCAGGGTTGGACCTTCAACAATGTCCCTGGAGACCCCTATAAAATAAGGTTAGCAAGGCAATGGCACACGTTCAGTACCATAACCCAACTAACGATATTCACACTATCCAGGTTAAATGTGAAAAAAGACCATCAGGTTTATTTAGGGGATGTGAACAAGGAAGGGCATGAATTTAGTCAAATGATTTGTATTCTGATTTAAATCAAGTTTTTCTGACATGCACTTTAAGTCCCAGCCACACAGTTCAACCACACTGGGTACCCAGGATGGAAAGTTAGCTAGCCAGAGGAATTTCCTGTGGGTGGCTGGTATTGCAACTGATGTTGGGGCCCTTGATGAAAGAAAAGAAGTTAGCATGCAAAACAACATGGTGATTATTTGTAATCTGAGCGGTTGGCTCATTCTCTTGAAAACCAAGAAATGAAATCAGATGGTGACACAGATAACTTAATACCCATTTCAGGGAGCTACCCTGAGTGTACTTATGCTACTAGATTTCTGCAGGATGGCAGGTGATATGGAGATCTCGGGTGTTCACCGATGAGCATGGGGCAGCAGGGCCAACATAGCTTACCTCCTCTTCATGGCCTTTCCTCCAGGTGATTGCAACCTGCAAGTTGTTGTTGTGCAGGGCTGGATCCCAAAGCTGGTCTCTCACCTAAACAGTCTCTGGTGAAGGGCAATCGGTCTGGGCTGGATTGTAAAGACTAGGCAGGATGAGCAAATTGAAAAGTTTGTTTGTTTCTTGCTGGTGAAGCCTCCAGCTGGCACAACAGGTTGTGTCGTAGGCAAGCAGGTCTCAACCCACAAAACACATTCAGCACATTCAAATATGCAGCACTATCTTTGTACAGTTTGGATACAGTCTGGTTGCTAATACAGTAGATTCACTGAGCAAACCTTTCAATCAAAATTCGCCTCACACACTAGCTGGGACGATAGTTTCACAGGAGCAAACTTCAGTCCAAAACGCAAGTGGTACTGATAAACTTTTCTTCTTTCTTTTGCAGTTCCAGACTTAAATCAGAAGAAGTGCGACTTCTGCTATCAGGCAGTCCCAGCAGAAGAAATGTGACAGGGAGGCAAGTTGGTCTTCTTCTTGCTGATTCCCCTACTCTCCATTCAGGAGCAGCTGCTTGAAAGCTCAGGCTGTTCACACTCCAAGCTCCAACTCTAACTGATCCACTGTCTCAAGTAGCACTGGGACTTCTCTTGTAATCCAGGATTTGGGTTGGCTGGAGAAGCTGTCAGTCACAGTTAGGGCTCCTCCTCCAGGTTAGTTTGGCACCATCCTCAAAACTGCAAAACTACAGTTTTCCTTCCCATGAGACACTTGAGCCAGAATCCATTTTAGGTCCCTGAGTCTTATTGGTCCAATTACTGGAAGTCCCAGATCTAACATCCTAACTTCCATTTTACAATCTGTAATGTCTGTGCTGCTTACCAACTGTGATTTTAATTGTCTAAATGTTTCAACCTAATTGCAGCTGTTTGTCCTTATATTATCTGTATGCTCTATGTTTCTTCTTATCCTCTTTCTACCCCCACCCTATCACACCAGGAGACAAGCAACTTGTTGTTTAGAATGCACCTTCCTTGTGAAACATTTCAATAAATAAATAACATGGTGGCTTCCATTCCAAAGTAATGAGCTGCAAGAAAAAGAGGTTAAACAAACTTCTCTGTTTCAAATATAACAGCATATAAACAGTAAACATGCACAATTTCCATACAGGCTCCTCTGCACTATTATCTGTTGCAGAGTGGAGCAAAACAGAGCAGTGGTTGGCCAGTTGCAAGCATTACATCACTCAGACCCAGCTCAGACCATTCATTATACATAGATTAACTAAGATCTTAAAGGACAGGCATGGAGGCTCAACATGGCACTCTCAAGTAAATAAGCAGGATCACACCAAAATGGACACCAGCCTGGCAGTGGGCATTGATTAGCCCTAAGACAATAAGGTAAACCCCAAATTTGTGGGGTGGGTTACACTCTTCCCTGCCTGGAAAAACTTTGTGTCAACGTCAAGTCTACATAATACACAATTTTATATTGAAACACTATATGTAAAAATAGGCATACAGATAAATACAGGTTGCAACCTTAAACTGTGTCATTGGTATACCATAAAGGTTAATTTCTGATGCATCAGAGAAAAGTAAGCTAGCTATAACAACACTATTACTATAACCTTTGCATCTGGCAATGGATAAAGTATAGGAATATATTATTTTCATGAACACCTGTTCAGGTAGTTAAACACATTCTTTGCAAAGCTCTTGTCTGTATTACCTCCTGCACACTAACCCACATGGTTTGGGGCCTAACTATATCAGCTAAGCTTAGGCTGCAAGGAGAAAGGGCATTAACATACTAACTGGAGGGCTTTACTATCAGCTTAGAGGTTGCAGTGTAACCTACTATAGTTTTGGAAGAGAATTCTCAGAAATGTAAATCCTTTATGAAGTACACTCATGAAAAGATCTACAGGCCTTCCTGGAAAATCATAACTAAGGCACACTACAGGCTTTGTGGCTCTTCCAGATTTTCTGGGAGGGGCAGGCACATGCTCAGTCCTTTCAACAGTGACACTTGGGTTGTTCAGTCCTGGCTCAGTGTCTAGCAATGGTTCTACCATGGCGCTTTGACAACATTAGCACCGACATCCCCTACAGTGACAGCTACCATGTCGACTGTTGACATTATAGCCTCGGGATGTCGGTGCACACAATAGGAGGCTGCACCCCGAACCCTCCCTTGTAGGGTGCTCCACCCCCATTCCCCCAGTCTCTAGGATCCTACCCGAGTCGGAGCTGGACCGGTGGGGTGAAACACCCAGTGAGGCTGTCCCGTCACTGCACAGACCATCACAGCGATGGAGCGGGTTTTGCCCAATTCCTGTTGCTGTGATAGTCTTCGTGGTGCCTGAGTCACTGCGGTCATGGTATACCTCCAGCAATAGGTTAGTTTCTGTTGAAAGGGTGCCTCTGCACTGGCTGCTTGTTCAGAAAAAGAAGGAGCACTTGCAGTAACTTGTTCAGTGGATTCTGATTCAGCAGAAACACTTACATTAACTTGCTCTGAAATTCCAGGTTCGTCATCAGAAGGAAAATCCATGGAATTTAAATCTCGTTACACACTACTGATACTGTCAGAATCATCATTCACATTAGCATCTTTGTCCATCAGGATATCAGAGTCACTATATTCAGGCATTTTAGTTTCATCTGGTATGTCACCAGTTGTGCTCTCATGGTCAGAAATTACCTCTTGAGGTTCAGTTAGCTTCACAAGACACAAAAGTCAGCTATGTCAGTAGTTACACTTTGCACCTTACTATCAGGGGACACAGGAGTAGTGGAGAGAGCTGGAGGATTAGACATTCTTGAAGGTCCAGCCTCATCTCCCATGTTACACTGGGAATTTCCTTGAAACAACTGTCTCACTTCATAAGAAGGGTAATAGGTGACTCCACATTCTCTATCACCAGACTCAGACTTGCAGTCAGTTTCAATGAGAGCATGGCTTGTGGAAGGCTATGAATTCTGAATAGCAGGAGGAGAGTTTAATGGTCTCTTTTTGGTTTTATCTCAGGTCACAGGCCCGGTGCGGCAGTAACTTGGGGTGTAGAATCAATGATGATTTGCCCACTTGGTAACAAATGATTTCTGTGCATTGTCTTTACAGCTCATGGGTCATTCTCTGGATGCACTTTGTATACCAAAAGTTCCTCCAGCGTGCTGACAACAATGTATGGGTGTGATGCCACCAATTGGCTATCTTGTGTTTTTCTATGCAGTCCCAAATTTCTTAACAAGAGTCAGTCTCCAGGTTGCAGCTCCTGGGCCTTAACACATTTGTTGTGCCTTTCTTTGTTCGCTAGGTTTCTCTTGGCAGCCATTGTGTGCACTAACTGGTAAACATGGTGAAGCTGAGCTTTGAGTTTTTGAGTTTTTGTACATACTGGAGATAGATGTCTGCCTTGACTCCATCAGGGATACTCCAAAACAGATATCTACTGGTAACATTGCTTGTCGACCAAACATCAAGTGATAGGCAGAAAATCCAGTTGTATCATCTCGAGTACAGTTATAGGTGTGAACTAACATACTTATTTGCTGACTCTGTCTTGACTTGTCTCTTGGATGAAGTGTGCCCAGCATGTCTAGTAATGTCTGATTAAATCTTTCAGGCTGTGGGTCCCCTTGAGGGTGATAAGGGGTGGTTACATAGAAACATAGAAACATAGAAACATAGAAACATAGAAACATAGAACATAGAAACATAGAAACATAGGAAACATAGAATTTGGACGGCAGATAAGGACCGCTTGGCCCACCCAGTCTGCCCATTTCCCTACCTACTGGATAAGCTGCAGATCCTAGTTAACCAGCAGCCTACTTCTTCCTACCCCCACCCCCAGAATTGCCTTATGACTATCCCATGCATGCTTGAATTCCACCACTGATTTTGACTCCACAACCTCCTCCGAAGGCCATTCCATGCATCCACAACCTCTCTGTGAAAAATACTCCTTAAATTACCTCTGAGCCACCCCTCTATCTTCAAATTGTGCCTCTTGTTCTTGCACACCTCTTTTTTGAAAGATGCTACCTCTTGGACTTTGTTGATTCCCTTGAGGTACTTGAAAGTTTCTATCATGTCCCCTCTCCTCCTTTCCTTGAGGCTATACATATTAAGCTCCTTAAGTCTCTCTTCATATGTCCTCCGTGCAGACCCTGCACCATTTTAGTTGCCCTCCTCTGGACAGCTTCCATCCTGTCTATGTCTTCTTGGGAGATTGGTCTCAGAACTGCACACAGTACTCAGATGGGGTCTCACCAGCTGTCTGTACAGAGGGATAATAACTTCCTGTTTTCTACTGGTGATGCCTCTCCCTATGCATCCCAGTATCCCCCAGCCCTCCTTGCTGCCTTCTCACATTGCTTGCCCACCTTTAGGTCATCTGATATGACTACCCCAGGTCCCTTTCCATTTTTGTTGTTGTTAGTATCTCACCCCATTGTGTACTCTTCCCCTGGGTTTTGTTTCCAGGTGCATTATCTTGCACTTCTTAGCATTGAATCTAAGCTGCCATACATTTGACCATTCCTCTAACCTTGCCAAGTCCCTTCTCATCCTTTCCACCCCACCCTGTGCATCAACTCTGTTGAATTCTCTGAGGCACCGTAATGGACAAAGAATTTTCTATCAGTACCTTAGCTACAGTTGATGCCTTTTGGTCCTTGGTCAGATAGGCCTGAGTGTAGTGAGTAAAATGGTCCATCAATACCAGCATTACCAATGTTCTTTTGATCTGGTTCTAAGCATAAAATGTCAATGCATGCTACTTCCTGGGTGCACTGATGGAGATGTACCCCAGTGGTGCCTCTAAGATGTAACCCCTAGGTGGCACTATCCCGAAGGTTACTACCCCTGCCTGTATGTCTAAGCACAGATTGAAGGGCCTGGATTCTGTATTAAGGTGCTTTCACTCAGAGTAATGGTACTGGTGCTGTCTGTCTATCCTGTTATAGCCCTTTGGGAAGTCATAACTACCCAGCAACCCTCCTAGTGGATCTGTACCTATTACAGTAATTAACACACAGTCAGCAATGTCCATGGAGACCCCTTTAAAATAAGGTTAGCAAGGCAATGGCACACTTTCATTTCTGTAACCCAACTAGTAATATGCACACTAGCCAGGTTAAATGTGAAAGACAATCAGGTTTATTTAGGCGATGTAGAAACATAGAAACCACTATGGTTCTCAAAAGAGATGATAGGAAAGGTTAGGAAAGAAAAGACAGCATTCAGGAAGTATAAGGAATCACAGAGTCAGCAGGACAGAGAACTGTACCAGTTAAAGAAGAAGGAAGAGAGGAAGGCAGTCAAATAGCAAAGGCCCAAACTGAGGAAAAGATTGCCAACTCTTTTAAGAAGGGGGATAAAACCTTATAGGTACATCAGGGAGCAAATGAAGCCCAAGGAAGAGATAGTGAGGCTTATCAAAGGAGGGAGGTGGGCAGAGGATGACAGTGGGAAACCAGAGATATTGAACGAATACTTTTGTTCAGTATTCACAAAAGAAAAGAGGGGAAGTACCTAAACCAAGCAATAGAAGCACTCAGGACGGGGAGGGGGTCAATAACAGTCCATTCACAGAAGAAAGGGTCCTGACAGATCTCCTAAAACTGAGTGTGGACAAAGCAATGGGGTCTGATGGGATTCACCACAGAATTCTAAAAGAACTAAGGAGAGACCTAGTGATGTCACTAACTACCCTTTTAGCAAATCATGGGAGGATGGTGTGGTACCTGAGGATTGAAGGAGTGCAGATCCTGAGGATTGAAGGAGTGCAGATGTGATATCTCTTCACAAAAGTGGGAGCATAGCAGAGGCATGGAACTACAGACCTGTTAGTTTAAACTCAGTAGGGAAAATTATGGAATCACTTCTGAAAGAAAGAATTGTTGAGTATCTAGAGGCCAGCAGGGCGCAGGACCCAAGGCAGCATGGATTCACAGAGGGAAGTCATGCTCAGACAAATCTAATAGATTTCTTTGACTGAGTGACCAAGTAGTAGACCAGGAGGGGATGTAGATATGGCTTACCTAGACTTTAGCAAGGCATTTGACACAGTCCCACACAAAGATTAATAAACAAGTTAGCCACCATGAGAGTGGGTCCCAGGGTGATAGTCTGGATAACAAATTGGCTGACCAACAGGATGCAGAGGGTAATAGTAAATATAGAACACTGTGAAGAAAGGTGGTTACTAGTGGGTACCGAGGGTTCACTATTGGGGCCAGTCCTCTTTAATATCTTTATTGGAGACATTGCAGAGGTGCTAGAAGGAAAAGTATGCCTCTTGCAGACGATACAAAAATCTGCAACAGGGTTGATACACAAAGAGGGGTGGAAAGAATGAGAAGGGACTTGGCAAGGTTGGAGGAATGGTCAAAAGTATGGCAGCTTAGATTCAATCCAAAGAAGTACAAAGTAATGCACTTGGGAAATAAAACCCAAGGGAAGAGTACACAATGGGGGAGGCACTAACAACACCAAAATGGAAAGGGACCTCGAGGTAGTCATATCAGATGACATTAAGGTAGGCAAACAATGTGAGAAGGCAGTAAGGAGGGCTGGAGGGATACTGGGATGCATACGGAGAGGCATCACTAGTAGAAAACATGAAGTTGTTATCCTCTGTACAGACAGTTGGTGATACTCCATTTGGAGTACTGCATGCAGTTCTGGAGACCCTATCTCTGCAAGGACATAGACAGGATGGAAGCATCCAGAGGAGGGCAACTAAAATGGTGCAGGGTCTGCAACAGAAGCCATAAGAGGAGAGACTAAAAGAGCTTAATATGTGTACCCTTGAGGAAAGGACGGAGAGGGGAGACATGACAGAAACTTTCAAGAACCTCAAGGAATCAACAAAATTCCAAGACAAGTGCATCTTTGAGAGAAAGACATGTGCAAGAACGAGAGGGCACAGTTTGAAGATAGAGGGGATGGCTCAGAGGCAATGCCAGAAAGTATTTTTCATGGAAAGGGTGGTGGACGCATGGAACCACCTTCCTGAGGAGGCCATGGTGTCAAAAACAGTGGGGAATTCAAAAATGCATGGGACAGACATAAGGCAATTATAGTAAAGGGTAGGAGGAAGTAGGCTTTTGGTTAACTAGAATCTGCAGCTTATCCAATACATTGGGAATGGGCAGACTAGGTGAGTCAATCAGTCTTTATCTCCAATCAGAGTCAATGTTTCTATGTTTCTATCTTTCTATGCATACTAATGCTACCAGATTTCTGCAGGATGGCAGGCAATATGGAGACCTCGTGGTGTTCACTGATGAGCATTTGGCAGCAGGGCTGACATGATGCACCTCTTCATGGCCTTTCCTCCAGATGGCCACAACCTGTGATTTGTTGTTGTTGCACAGGGGCTAGATCCTGTAAGCCAATCTCACCAAAGCAGTGTCTGGTGCAGGGCAGTTGGACTGGGCTAGATTGGCAAAGGCCCAGGCAGGATGAGCAAATTTGCAAAGTTCATTTGTTTCTTGCAGGCAAGCCTTTAGCTGGCCCAAAAGATTGGATTGTAGGTCTTGACCCATTAAACACATTCAGCACATTTAAATATGCAACACTAACTTTGTGCAGAGTGGTTACAGTCTGGTTGCTAATACGGTAGATTCACTGTGCAAACCTTTCAATCCAAAATTCATCTTGCAGACTAGCTGGGCTGATCGATTCACAGGACCAAATCTTCAGTCCAAAATGCAAGTGGTACTGATAAACTTCTTCTTCTTTCTGCCACAGTTCCAGACTTAAAACTGGAACAAGTCTGACTTCTGCTATCAGGCAGTCCCAGACAGGAGAAATGAGACAGTGAGGCAAGTTGGCCCCTTCTTGCTAATTCCCCTATTTCCCAATTCAGAAAGCTTGAGCTGTTCACACTCCAAGCTCCAACTCTAACTGATCCACTGTCTCATGTAGCACTGGGGATTTTCCTTGTAATCCAGGAAATGGGTTGGCTAGAGAAGCTGTCAGTCACAGTTAGGGCTCCCCCTCAAGGTTAATTTTGGCACCAACCTAAAAACTACAAAACTACAGTTTTCCTTCCCATAAGACACTTAGGGCAGAATCCATTTTAGGTCCCCTGAGTATTATTATCCAATTACTGGAAGTCCCAGACCTAACATGGTGGCTTCCATTCCAAAGTTTAAGATGCAAGGAAAGCAGGTTAAACAAACTTCTATATTTCAGATATAACCAGCATATAAACAGTAAACAAGCACAATTTCAGAGACAGACTCCTCTGCACTATTATTGATTGCAGAGTGGAGCAAACCAGAGGTGGCAGGCCAGTCGCAAGCATTAAAACACTAGGACCCAGCTCAGACCATTCACTATACACAGATTAGCTAAGTTCTTAAAGGACAGGCACAGAGGCTCAACATGGCACTCTCACATAAATAAGCAGGATCACACCAAGACAGGACACCAGCCTGGCAGTGGGCATTGAGGAGCCCAGAAAGACAATAAGGTAAACCTCAAATTTGTGGGAGAGTTACATATGATCACTGGTAAGACCGCATCTGGAGTAGAGAGCCAGTTCTGGGGACTGCATCTTAAAAGGATATCAACGTATTGGAAACAGTGCAAAAGAGAGCTACAAAATGATACAAGGACTACACAACAAAACATATGATAGACATCTGAGTGACCTGGACATGTATTCCTGGAGCAGCGAAGGGAAAGAGGAGACATGATCTAGACCCTCAAGTTTCTCAAAGGAATAAACAAGGTGCAAGTTCAGGACCTGTTCAGGTTTAAGAGCAAAACAAGAATAAGGGGCATGAAATGAAACTGGAGGGCAGATTCAGGGCAACACAAACAAATTCTTCTTTACTGAGAGGCTGACTGATGCATGGAACAGCCTATCACAGGGGAGTGGTGGAAGCAAAAATTGTGGGATCCTTCAAAAATGAGTGGTATAGATACAAGGGTACCATAACATTGAATAGCAGTTAAGGGAGGTGGTAGGCTTAAGGGCAGTCTAGATGGGCCAATTGGTCACCTTCTGCTGTCACTTTCTATGTTTCTATGTTTCAATGTCTACTGTGAGGTCAACTGGTCACAACCACAGTCTCGACTTGAGTAGAGTCTAAATAATTTTCATTTTCATTTACAGGTGTCCTCCTTTCCTGCTCCTCATCCTCTAGCAAGCAAGCCATCACCATCTTCTCCACTAGATTGTGCACGATTACAGAAGGATCATCAGATTATAGGAAGGGCTATGGTGGAGAGAGTGACACACACAGTGCAGCATCATGTAGCAGCAGCATAAATGTACATGTGGTTCACATAATTCTGGGAGCACTGAATGTCGGCATTTTGTGCTTTTCTTAAATGCACTATTGTGAGCACTAAATTTTAGGGCAGCCAGTGGAATGAGAAGTGACACACACAGTGCAGCACCACGTAGCACCATGTAGCAGCATCATAAATGTTCATGTGGTTCACATAATTCTGGGAATACCGAATTTCAGCCTATTTTGTTTTTCTAGACAGTCTGCACTATCATGTACACTAAATTACAAAAGGCAGCCTGTGGCAAGGAGACTTATGACTAGCAACATAGCATTTATTCTGGTAATTGAGAGCAATTAGTGATAGTGTAGACTGCACAGTTGTACAAGAAAGACAACAGAGATGAAATCTGATTTTTTCTTTAGAATAGATATGAACAGCAGAATCTAAATATATAGAGCAAAGCAGTAGCGGAAATCAAGACAGAGAGAGAGATAGAGAAATTGTGGATGAATTTGGTTCTTTTTCTTTTAAGTTTTAAATTATTTTTGTTACATTTTGGGGAATAACAGGTAAGAGTAAAGTAAGAGTAAAACAGACAGATAAAAGAACATACACACATAGGTGTTCAAGGGCTATGGCCTGGGACAGAGGATGCACTGCCACTATGGAGATCTGTCATACCCTCAAGAATGCTTTGCTTATTTCTCAGCAACTCCTGCAATATCTCCTTCATTACCACAAGTTGCCAGGAGAGCTCCTCTATCTCCCTGCAGAGCTGTGTCCACTTGCGCCATGGGTAGATGTGGGAGTAGGATCTGAGGCCAATCTCTCAGGTGCTCCTGGCACCAGAGTCAAACTGCCAGTCCCTCACCTAATTGCCTCCATCTCCCCTTCTGGATCATTGCACCTGATCACCACATTGCTTTTCTTGCCTTCCCTACCCTGTAGCACAAAAACCAGTAGGGCTGTACCATCTCCACCCCTTCAGCAATTTTGTCTGGATACAGACATGCCTCCCACTCCCAGCGGTGTCTGGCTCTAACATTAGTGAGCTGCCCTCCTGCCCACAAATGGGTCCTCCGTTTCCCTTGCCAAACAACAATTTTACATAATTTACATGTGACCACAGTGCTGATGGTGGGGTCACCATCAAAGAAGTCCCACACTAGGGACTTCTGCTGATGATGAGGGAGGAGCAAGATGATTCAGGGTACATTCTCCTCCTCCTCATGGTGAACAGGTGGTGGCAGTACAAAGACTGGTGTTTCCTTTAGTGTTGGTGGTGGTATCATTGCGCATTGCTGCTACTGGTACTCCACTGTGGAGTGGGTGTTACTGTTTCATTTTGCCATGGGTCTCTTAAGGAGCTGCTGATGCCTTCAGGATAACTTAAACAAAACATAATGTTTAGGCACAGTTCAGTTTATTTTTCATATTAGTTCTGTATTTTACTCCCCATTATTTACTAAGTTGGCCATTTGCATGAAAACAGGATCTCTGCTCCTGAAGTGTTTATCTATTCCTTTTGCTTTCTCTCCACCTGAGTTCATACTGCACTGCTTGTGACATCAGAGTTACTCTCATGGCAACATATTGTGATGTCACAACAGAGGATTATGGCAGAGCAGCAAGATGGCCATGATGTTGCTATGTGCTTCTGGTTGCACTTTGTTTTCTCTGTTGGGTGATTATAAAAGTTTCTAACTTAAATCTCATGAATGAAACTTATGCTGTTTTAGTATATTACCACTGAATATGTTTTTCTATATATTTAAAAGCTATGAAAGGCGGCTTTCTGCCTCTAAATAACTGCTCGGTCATCTGTTTGTTTTGGCTTGAGAATAATATTTTGAACTGGATCGACCTGAAGGTCAGAGTCAGAAATATTGAATAAAAGGCTGGAAGCCATTCATAGCGATATGTTTTCTGAGCTTTACATAAGAAGCTCATTTTAATAAAATTGAGGAACTGTCCTGAGGTGCTTGCAGTTTAGGAGAGTTTATCATCTAGAAGTACCAATGGTAATTTATACTGTTTGACTTTTGCTAAAAGAATACAGAAAAGAATAAAGTTGGTTTGGGGCGATATGGTGGAAACTTAGAAAGATTTCTCTGACAGAATGGAGTTCATTGGATGGATGGGTGAACCTGAAAGGAATCTGAATAAGTAGTATGAAGACAGCCTGCTGGGACTGGGTTGATGATGAGCAAACCTGGTGATTGCTCATGAGTAAACAAATGGCAAATAATTCACCTGTTAAAGGTATGCTAACATTGCCTGAGGGCTATCTAAGAGTCTGTGCTTTTGGTTTACATATTTACTACACTCAGGTTGAACAATTTTGTTGTTGTTCTCTTTAGATGTTGGCATGATGTCCTGTCAAACTAAGTTGGGGATCCTACAAAGACTGCATAGTCGGCAACTTTAAGGATGTGGCATGAGGTGAACTAATGGGGTTGAAAACCTTTAGATTTGAAAGCAGCAAATGAAAGATGGAAATGCTGCATGATAAAGATGTGCGGCATGATGGTGTCCTGGAGTCTGTAGACCGGTTGCTTATTTATTATTTATTTATTTGCTTTTGGTAACTGGTAAGCACGCTAGACAGCAAGTGCCTATTTTCAGGTGCTAATCGGGAGAATTACAGGGTAGTTACATAGAAGGAATACATAGTAAGCATAACAATCTGGAGTGGCATACTCCAACAGTGGAATTTACATGAGAGAAATACATAGTCATCATTGCTAACAGGAGCAGCAAAGTCCAAATGGAGGGACAAGACACTAGAGAGAATTCTAAAGCAGTAGGACACAGCAGGCGGGATGAGCATTATCTGCAATCACAGATTTTCAAACATACAAACCAGGGGCAAACATGTGGGTAGAAGACCTCCCCTGGGTTGAGAGAGTAACAATGACATATACCCTGAGGTAGGGAGACATCACCAAGGCGCGAGGGAGTAAGAGCCTAACAGGGGTACCAATCCAGGTGGGATGGTGGGTCAAGGGCTGGAGAATTAGGCAGCACAGACAGGACAAAGCAGATTTCAGGAAACTCCAGAGGAGGTTTTGAAGGTGGAATGAGAGGAAGCTCAGACATTGGAGGGAAAGGAGTTCCATAACTTAGGTGCGTGGGTGGTACATGCTCTATCCCCAGCGAGGGTGCGGGTTTTAGGGACCAGGTGGGTCTGGGATGTCGAAGACCAAGCTGGTAAGCAGGTGAGGGGTGTTTCAGGGGAGAGCGAGTGAGGCTGGTGGCTGTTCTAATTATGTTGTCAATAAAGTTTCCCATGTTGTAGATCCAGAGTTTTGGGGGAGTCATTCCAGAAGCAGAGTAGAGCTTGCACGTGAGGAGACGGGTGGTCATGAAAAAGCATATGTTGTTGCACGCGGTGTCCCATTTGGCTAGATAGGAGAAGGGACAGAGGCAAAGGCAAGCGAGACCATAGGAGAGGATAGGCAGCAGTATACCTCTGGCGAGTGCCAGCGGCGGCGAGGTAAGGCAGTCTTTGGCCCTGTATGCTAGGCCAAGTTTGCTATTTGTGGCATTGCATATGCTTCTGATGTGCACAGAGAGGTCAAGTTGAGGGTCAAGGGTGACTCTGAGGTACTTAAGGAGTCAACTGTAGACAGGAGGGAGTCAGAGGTACCATGAATTTTGAGAGGTATAGTGCAGGAGGAGATTTTTTTGGTGCTACCAAGAGCATGGCTTGGAAAGAGACAAGTAAGAAGATTAAAGTTTGTATGGTACACTCTAACTTTTTCATCATTTCACAATTTGTGTAAAAGGGTGCTAACAATTTCAAATCACCAAAATGAATTCATAAAGAACAGTGCTAAGTACTGTCTTGTCCTATAACACAGCAATGAGCTGGTATCTGAATCTGATAACATTGCTGAACTTTTTAAGAAATCTTAGGAACCCTTTGGGGAGAATTTTGAGACAGTTCAGATGCATGGACATTATGATGGAGTGTGAAATATTCATCTGATATCATTGTCTTGTTCCATGCAATGTTTTACTATATCTTATTAAGCAATCTATTAAACAGTCTGTATAAACTAGGAATTTCTATCCTAAGCACCTCATAATCTACAGTACATACAGTCTGAAGACTCTAATAGAGACCCTGGGGAAAGCATTATAAAGAGACTAATGGAACAGATGTATTAATGTGCTATGTCCTTAAATCTCTATTACTGTCCTATGGAGATCAAATGTATTTATTTATTTATCTCAGCACATCTTAAGGAAACTTTGATATTTTCTGTTGCAGAATCTTTTAAAGGATATTATTGGAAAATCATGACAAACAGTTTGAGAAAGTGCCTCTTAGTGTTAGAGGTAAAATTAACAAAAGTGTTTTCCTTGTGACCTGAATATAGAATATGGTTCATAACAAATAAACCTTCTGAACCTTAAACAGAGGATTATGACTTGAAGTAGAGTAACCCATAGAGGCAGATGAACACTAACAGATAAAGCTCATGTATTCGTGCACCTTTCCTCTGTAATAAAAGTTCAGGTGAGATCTATAGATATATTTGGAATGCAAGCTAATGCAAGCTGAATTGTTCCTAATTATTATGTTTTTCAAAGTTTTCTTTGAGGCGTCAGGGCAATGTGAGGAAGTATTTTTTTCACAGAGAGGTGGTGGATGCATGGAACAGCCTTCCTGAGGAGGTTGTGGGGTCTAAACTGCAGGAGAATTCAAGAATACATGGGACAGAGATAAGGCAATTTTGTTGGTTCTAGGAAGACATAGGCTGTTGGTTAAATAGGATCTGCAGCTTATCCTCTAGGTAGGAAATGGGCAGACTAGGTGGGCCAAGTGGTCCTTATCTGCCGTCAAAGTCTATGTTTCTATGTTTCTATGTTTCTATGACATGTGCTCTGTGTTTTGCACTTTTGCTTGTTGTAAACCTCTGAACACTGGTAAAGTGGTAATTTCAGCATATAAATATTTCCTTGGTGAATTGAATTTGCAATGGTTGCTGAAGATCCCAGATGATTTCTACTTGTTTTAATTTTCTGAGCACTCTAAAATATGTATTCTGTTTGTCTCAAGCGAACTTTATATCAGAAATGAAGGTTAGAGCAAGGAAAATGTTACCTGTTGCTGCTTTTCCAACTTTTGGGAAACTAACATGTACTTATAGAAAACTTTAACAAGATGAATTATTCTTGCAAACAAACTGTTGCTAGAGAGGCCTCTGTTTTAATATTTTAAAATGTAAATGTCTGTATGGCTTTGTAAATAATGGACTGCTGGACATGAAGGGAGCCTTTGACTTACATATTAACTGATAGACTCTTGAGTAAATTGAGCCTGAGTGTTTATTTAAGGCAGATGGACTCTACTCCAATGGAACTAGATTCCTATCCCAAATGGAACCCATTTTTAATAGCTTAAGCTACATTTATGTTGACATGTCTTCAATATTTTATAAATTATCTGTGTATCTTTGTCTATTTTTAGTGCCTGTGAATGAATATCGCTTCAATATGAGAAAATTATTAATTGTTTATTGTAAATGAAGCAATGATCAAATATTCATGGAGCATGCCTATGGAATGTCTATTCATTTTATACAAATATCTGTACATTTGTGTGTTTTGTAAAGCCTATTGCCGAACAAATAAACCTTCTGAACCTTAAACAGAGGATTATGACTTGAAGTGAGTAACCTACAGAGGCAGATGAACACTAACAGATAAAGCTCATGTATTCGTGCACCTTCCTCTGTAATAAAAGTTGAGGAGAGATCTATAGAATATATTTGGAATGGAAGCTAATGCAAGCTGAATTGTTCCTAATTATTATGTTTTTCAAAGTTTTCTTTGAGGTGTCAGCAGCTCCTAATACAGATGGAATTGCATCTCCTATCTGTTGCTGCATCCCCCTCTCCTTCTGACCAGTCCACCATTTTTATGAAAAAAGTAAATCAACAGGCTAAAAGTGATAAAAATAGCACAAATAAAAGATAGAAATATATTTTATTTCTGAAGTGTCCATTTCAGAGACTCTGGGTGCTATACAATTCAAAATCATGCACAAATATATATATATATATATATATATAGATAGAGAGAGAGAGAGAGAGAGAGAGAGAGAACTACTGAGAGCCATGGAGTTTAGTTATTTAATTTATTTAGTTTTAAGTTCTATAAATTTAACAAATTAAAGTTCATCAGTTTTAACTTACGATTTGTTTATTAACTGCATTGTTTACACTATTTGGATACTCGCTACTACTTTATTCGCTGGAACCAAAGGCAACTACACCAATTGTCACGTTAGTTCTAGTGCTGTACGGATAGAGCTGAAGATCGAGGATTGGTGTTGGCTTGCTTTAACCAACCCGTTTTGGACTTTTACTGACTCTCACCGTCATTGCTGGACCTGTGGAGCTGTGGATTTGTTTGCTGTGTTTCGTTGGAAGAAGTGAAGGAGCTGGTTGAACTAATTGGGCTCAAGCAGGAGCTCGCTGTGGGCAAGTAGTGCTGCGTGAAGATCTGCCTGTGCCTCTCTGGGGGCTGTGGGAGCTATGGCCGCCATTTTGGTCCTTGACCGGCAGGAGTCACCTTGTTTGTTCCCTAGGGAGCTGGGGTAAACTGAGGCTTCTCCAAAGCTGCCTTAGGGGTCAGCCATCGAGCTGGGTTGCTGAGGCATCTGTAGCTGCTGGTCATCGACTGATTGGGGGCGTTTGGCTTCTGTTGAGAAGGGATCTGTTTGTTTATCTGTGATTGTACTCCTGAGCTATTTGCCTGTCCTGAGTTTCCTTGGATGTTTTAAGATTGAACTGTGAGGATTTGTTACCAAGAGGATTGTGTTGAATGCCAACTAAACTTTCCTGCTTGGATCTAACTTAGTATTGGTGGAGAAACTGACTTGCTCTTCCTGCCCGTTGCTGGATATAGAGGTGGTGAGAGTGTTGTGCACACTGTTTTATTCTTTTAAACAGTTATGGATTAATTTGTGGACTAATTTATAAAGGGCCCCCACCATATGAGAGGTGGTGTTGGTGGTGTACACAATACTTTTTAAATCTTTGATATACTGGTGATTTGGTGGATTTGCATGCACGTGAGAGGTGCTGCATTGAATGTCATAATACAGATTTCTTTTCTTTTGTCAGTTGTTTTTAGTTTTTCACTACTACTTTCTGTTGTGATAGTGAGAGCATCATATTCTTTCAGCCGGGTTTATTATCCAGCAACGTTCAAAGACATTGGACACTGTGTCCTATTGGACAATCTGATGCTTTAACTTGTTATTGTATTTATTGTTATTTTGGGGTTACATTTTGGGCTGGGGTTCTATTTTATATATTTTGGGTTGGGGTTTTATTATTTTTTTCTTTTCAAATTTGTAATATTGTTTGTTTTATTCTGCTCCTCCTCTGTGGAGAGAGTGGAGGAGTGTTTTTATTCATAGTTTTTGATATTGATAGGTTTAATCTTTTGTTTTATATTTTCTTTGTTTTCTTTTTAGTTATTTTGTTTAATTATAAATGTGTTGGAAAGGTTTAGTGACAGTTGGGCGTTATTCCCCACCAGGCTTAGGGAATTATGTCCTTTTGAATGTCCACTATTGTCATCAAACACCTATTTTAGGTGTATCGCGCGTTGGGCATCCTGAGGAAGCGTGGCGAAGGTGGAGAGCTGGGCCTGGTGGGAAGAGGAAAGGGGAGGGCGGATTGGGATTTTGGGATCCAGGAGATGCCCTGGGGTGAAATGGGGTCAGGATAGAGGTCAATCTTGTCTTGTTCCCATACCCAAGGGTTCCGATGTTATCGGACAGGTGCGAGTCTTCCCCAACAGCTCATTCCACCTTGGCGGTGTTATGCAATGCCAGATCTATTAAGAACAAGACAGCTATTATAGCTGATCTTATTGGATCAACTGATCTGTCCTGCATCACTGAGACCTGGCTGGATGAAATCTAGGCCCTATATTAGCCCTTGGCAACTTCAGCTGGGTTCTCGGTGATACACGTCCAAGGTTGGATCGTGAGGGCAGGGTGTGTCCATTATGTTTAAGACTAGCTGGCCTTGTGGATGTGCCATTGGGAAGTACCAGATCCTTTGAATATATCCTGGGAGAGGGTGTAGGCTGTGGGATTCTCCTCATCTACCGTCCACCAGGTGACGGTGGAGAATTCCTGCAGGAGATAGCAGACTTCATCGTCGACTTAGTGTTGAGGTTCCCCAGACTGGTAGTTCTGGGGACTTCAATGCCTGGATCGATGATGAACTCTCACATTTTGGTCAAAATCTCCTCCAGCTGATGAATACACTGGCCCAACACAGGTAGTTACCTTCCCGACCCATATAGGGGTCATTCACTGGATCTGGTCTTTCTTTTGGGTATGGAGATCGCTGACTTGGGGTGGAACCTGTTAGTTGGTCTGACCATCACACCATAAGGTTCAGTTTCAGGGCACCCCAATAGGTCTGCCCCTACGGAGATGGTTCGGCACCGCCCTTTAAGGGTATTAACCCCAGTGACCTAACCGAGTGTACTGGATCTATTGAGTTTGTTGGGTGAATGCATGAGTCCAGATAATCTTGTATTAGCTTATAATAAGGCTGTGGGAGATGATATGGACAAAACTGCTCCTGTTCATGTTCGCCTCGACCTCCGTCCAAGGAGCCCCTGGTTTGATGGCTCCTTGAAGGAGTTAAGGCGAGTTGGCGAAGGCTGAGAGAGCTGGCGGAAGTCGGGCCTTGATGCTGACAGGCTTAGGTTGATGGCGCATTATGATAGCTGTCAATCAGAAATCACTCATAAGAAGGCAGAATTCCTGTCCAGAGAGATTTCTGCTGCACAAAATCGACCGGCTCAGCTTTTTCGGACGGTGCACAGATTGTGCAGTCCAGTCTGTCTTCAGCCCAGAGAAGCCTTTTCTCAGCTAAGATGTGAGGAGTTTGCTCGGTTTTTGCAGATAAGGTTGCCAGCATCGGGTCCGGCATTGGTCCGACCTCTCCTATGGGGGATTGCGGTGGTTGAAGAGAAGTGGCATGTCCTCGGTCTGTCTGGTTAGATTTTACCGGCGGAGTTCATGGACATTGTGAAGATCGTCCAAACAATGCGACCAACTAGTTGTAGTTTGATCCGGCCCTTCACCTCTTTTAGTAGGATGTGTAGAAGTTATCTGCCCAATCCTTGCTGACATTGACTGAAGTCTTTGGAGAGAGGGTCTTTCCTGACCCCTTTATGAGGCGGTCGCTCAACCACTCCTTAAAAATCCTCCTTGGATCCAGATTGTCTAGTTAACTACTGGCCTATCTCTAACCTGTCATTTGTTGGTAAGGTTATTGAAAAGGTAGTTGCATTGCAATTGTATGATCATCTTATAACTCACAATGTCTATGATACTCTCCAGTCTGGCTTTAGGAAAAGGCAGAGCACAGAGACTGCCTTGTCCGGGTATTGAGCGACCTCCTAACGGCTAGAGATCGAAAGCATGTACCATTCTGGTCCTTCTCGATCTCTCTGCTGCATTTGACACTGTAGGCCATGGAGTGCCATTGAGCTTTCTATGGTCTTTTGTGGGCTGTCTGGTACAGTCCTCAAATGGTTTCGTTCTTATCTCACGGACAGGTCTCAGAGAGTTGTCACTGGAATTTATTCCTCTGGCACTTACTCCCTGCCTTATGGGTACCGCATGGCTCCATTTAGCTCCCATGTTGTTTGCAGTGTATATGCTGCCATTGGGAGAAATCATCGAAGCGATACAGTCTGGGTTTTCACTGCTATGCAGATGATACTCAGTTGTATCTGTCCTTTCTCCGGTCAGGGTGATGCACTCTCTGTACTAAATAACTGCCTTGTGGAGATCAGACTTTGCATGAGTTCCACCTGGCTGAGACTCAATCCGGATAAGACTGAGGTATTGGTTGTGGATTCAGGTCGTCCGGGGTGGGTTTGGAGCTGGACAATCATCAGATTTGTTACTTGGTGGTATGCGCCTCTACCTCCGATCAGGTGTGAAATCTGGGCGTTATTTTGATGATGGTCTGACCCTAAAATCTCAGGTGTCAGCTGTCATCAAATCCTTTTACCATCTGAGAATACAGCCTGGGTGAAACATCTGGTTCCTCCGAGGGATCTTCCAACATTGGTCCACGCCTTTGTCACTACCCGTCTGGACTACTGCAACTCCCTCTACCTAGGCTACCAGGGTTGATATCCACCACCTCCAGCTGGTGCAGAATGCAGCAGCCAGGCTTTTGACTGGGACTTCTTGAACCAGTCATATTACACCTGTGCTCCGTGAACTGCACTGGCTGCCTGTTTGGTGGTGGATCACCTTTAAGGTTGGTTTACTAACCTTTAAAGCCCTACATGATCAGGGACCGGTTACCTGAAAGATCTCCTGATTCCCTACTGCCCCTCCGTCCTCTCCGTTCCGTAGCGAGGGATTGCTAGAGATTCCCAGGGTTCGATTAAAGACATCAGGATCTCGTGCTTTTGCTTTTCAGCACCAACCCTGTGGAATTCTCTACCTCATTGGTTGAGAGAATGCCCAATCATTTATAGTTTAAGGTTGCTTTTAAAAACATATTTATTTAATTTAGCATATTTTAGTTAGTCATGGCTGACATTTTAATGTATGGAATTTTATTACTTTGTATATGTTTTGTACAGCGCCTTGGATTTGAAAGGCACTATAAATAAAGTTGGATTGAGTTGATTGAATATATATATATATATATATATATATATATGTATATATAAAACTGGGAGCATACAATTATCTATCTAACTATCTATCTATTTATCTATCCAATATAAAAGATAATTTAAAACAAGATAACTAAATCAATAAAATGCTTTCTGGAACAAATATGTTTTATGGCCCTTTTAAAGGCTTCTACCAAGGGATCCTCCTTTAAATCATTAGGCAAGGAGTTCCACAGGGTAGGTGCAGCCACTGAAACTGCTCTGTCCCCTGAATGCTGCAACCTAACACAAGGAACTCCCAGGAGGCCCCCTGGCAGAACAGAGTGCCCAGGCTGGATGGTAGGGCACAATAAGAACTTGCAAATAAACAGCACCCCTTTCATGCAGGGTCTTATAGGTTAACAGCTTTATCTTGAAGACAACCCTCCACCTGACCAGCAGCCAGTGCATTCCATGGAGGAGTGGGGTGATATGCTCACACTTTCACCCCAGTCAACAATCTTGCCACCATGTTCTACACCAGCTGCAGCCTGTGGAGGTTGCCTCCAGATAACCCTAGGTACAAGGCATTACAGTAGTCCAACCTGGAAGTGCCAAAGCATGCACCAGCATGGTCAGGTCCTCGGGCAGGATCAGGGCTTGAATTTGGGTGATATTCTCCAGATGATAGAACCCACTTCTAACCACGACTGACACCTGAGCATTAAGTGTCAGGCCATCATCCAGGATCATGCCCAAATTCTTCACCCTTCTAGAGAGGCTAGGGCACACCCCCAGCACTAGGTTGGGGTTAACCCCACCCCCATCCCAATGATCTGGATCTACAACCAGTACCTCAGACTTGTCTGAGGTTAAACTTAAGCCAGCTGTGAGTCATCCACAACTCAATTTCCTTGAGACAGCTGTTAAATACAGAGCCTGACATCTGGGTATTGGGTGCACAGGACAGGTACAGCTGGGTATCACCTGCATAACAGTGAAAACCCAGAACGCATTGCCTGACAATGTCCCCAATGGCAGCATGTACACCATGAATAATAAGGGTGACAAGACTGACCCCTGCAGAACACCACAACACAGAGGCTTTGGGTTAGATAAGACAATTCTCATTGTCATCCTTTACACCTGTCAGGTATGCCCTGAACCAGCTGATAACATTACTGGACAGGCCACCCAGAACTGCAGGTGGTCAAGAAACACCTCCATGGTCCACAGTGTCAAACACCACAGAGAGGTCAAGAAGGACAAAGATTGTATGGTTTCTCCTGTCCCTCACAATCAGGAGGTCATTTAGCACCTCACCAGGGCAGTCTTCATATTATGCCCCACATGGAACCCAGACTGCAAAGGCTCATAGGCAGAGGAAGTGGTGAGATTTTCTCAAGCTTCACAGCCATCACCTCATCTATAACCTTCCCTAAAAATGGGAGGTTCGAGACCGGTCTGTAGTTGCTGAGGCAGTCCAGGTCCAAAGAGGGCATTTTCAAAAGTGGTCTAACCAAGTCCTTTTTCAAGGCCAATGGGAATATCCCACTCCTCAATGAACTCCAGATGACCTCAGCAACCACAGGTCCAATCAGGTCCAAACACCCAACCAGAAGGTGGGTTGAACCTGATTCTGGATCACACCCTGTAGCCCACAGCTTTGAGATTATCTCCACTGCTTCCCAAACCCCAACCAGCTCAAACTCATCACAGACAGGAGAAGTGTTCTGACATGACTGAGGCTGGACCCTGCATCCTTTTGAGAGACACTCAAGAGACCTCAGCCCTGATAGAGGACACCTTGATGGTGAACAACAGAGCCAGCTTCTTGCACTTAGAGCTAGAACCTGCTCCTCCCCACAGCATATAGACAGGCTGGATGTAAAGCCCATCCACCATGTGGAAGAGCTGAGCTGGTCTGTTTTCACTGCAGCAATCTCCCTAGACAGAAATTTCACCTTCTTTTGGGAGATTGCCTACTGATAGTCAGCAGCATAATGTGACTTTGGGCCACTCTGTCCTCCATCATGCTAGAACTCCTCCATTATCTCTTTAACCTCTGCCCCAATCTTCAAACCCTCAGAGATCCTCATCATACCAAGGAGGTCTCCAATGAGTAGACAGGGGCAGGACACAAAAGGGTGTGATTGAGTCGGTCACACAAACAGCCCCATTATAGGCTGTCACTGCCTTCTAACTCAATCGCACAAACTGCCCCAATACCCAACAGGTCCAGCACAGCCAATAAGTCCGCAGAGGAAACACCTTTTGAAAGTTGATACCAGACCATCTCCACAGGGCAGGACCATTGGGGAGGGCCCTAAACCTGAACCCATGGTGTTATGATATGAACAAACAACCAGATCTACACTGAGGTCAATAATATGTAAACTAGAAGAAAAAAACAGGTCCAATGAGTGGCCACCAAAGTGTGTAGCTGTTGTTACCTTTTGTGTCAGGTCCAGAACCTCCATGCTCCCCAGGAGATCATTTCCAAATTTTGAGATCCTGACGTTGACCCAAGCATTGAAGTCTCCCAGAATCAACCACCTGGGGACTCCAACACCAGGCCAGCAATGAGCTCCTTGACCTCCAGCAAAAAGTCCCCATCTATTCCTGGGTGACGTAAAGCAGGAGAACTCTGAAGCCTGCACCAACACCACCTCAGGTGGCCACACAGTCAAAGGACCGTGTAGGACCTACAGGTAGCACTGTGAGGTTCAGGCTAGATTTAAAATAAATGGCCACCCATGCCCCTGCGATCCTTCCTTGGGCTGTGTTTCACAGAGTACCCAGCCGGCACTGCTGCCTCCAAAATGAGTGGCATTTTCATCCAGCCAGGTTCACGTGATGCAAACCAGGCCTACCTTCAAGGATATCAAGTTCTCATTATGGAAGTCTTGTTCCTCATCGACCTGGCATTGCACACGCAACCTGAGTAGGATGAAGTGGGACAACCAGACCACCTAACTACCCACACTCTAAGGTGGAGCCCTTGGTATGGGAACTAGCATGGCAACCCCTGTCAAGTTCCCATTTCATCCCAGGGCATCTCCTTAGCCTCACCACCCAAATTCCAGACACCCCAGCAGCTTCTCAGGGGAGACCCGTGGCCCCCTGGAGCTATCCCTAAGGCCCTGCATCTACAATAGGCCTCAACCAGCAATGCTAGAAGCTTGACAGGGCAGAGTTCCTGTGGGTCACCACCTGAGTAGCTGCTTATGGGTCCTTGCCCATTACACATTTCTTTAACAAAAAAACATTCCACTAAAACCCAAATCTCTGTTACCCCACAGCTACCTGAAAACACCACAAATTATCCCACAAACTTGAATACAGAGTCCTCAAAAGTGGTGAATATAAAGACAATTACACCTAAACAACAATTAAACAAAGACTCCTAAACTGTACTGTAAAAATAAGATGAATAACAAGTAAAAGAAAGCTGAAAATCTTTTTTTAAACCTCTCAAAAGAGCAGACATCTCCTCTTACCCTAACTAACTCAGACGGCAAACTGAAACTAAGGATGTGTCAGTACATAGAGGTAACATGTCACCTGCAGGAGTTGTTTACATGTGACCTGGTGAGCACCAGTAGCCTTGTTTTGAAAAAGACTTCACCTAACTGTCTTAATGGTGAAGATACCAGCAAAGTTACTGCCAAAGTCACTAGGCAAATTTCCAAGATCATGGTAAAAATTTGTGAATTGCTCCATGAAGGTGAAGTTGGTAACTTTGCCAGCAAAGTAAAACTTCACAACATCTCTACTCTGCATCCATGGGAGGCAGTGGTCCTGTGCATTGGCTAAGAGATAGGCTCTTTGTCCTGTCTATCTGTATCTGCAGCCACATGGAAGTGCAGAACCCTGAGGGCCCTGTTCTTCCCGAGTCCACCTGACAACCTGTGAATTCTTGACATCCATCACTGCACAGAATTCCAGAGCAAGCAGGGCCCTACACTTCCTTAGGTGGAAGGAGTCTTTCTGTCATGTAAGACCCGAAGGGACCTGTGTGAATGAAGAAGTGATTCCACTATCTCAAAAAGAAAACAAATTGTTTGCAAAATCTGAATTAATGCACTAGCTAGGTTCACCTTAATGCAACAAAAAGTATGGAAATGTGGTCTAAGTGTTTTCAACCCAGCTCCCTATTCCCAAAGCAGCAACAGGACAACACCACGTAGGCAGCCTCAGACAGCCACCATCAGGTAAGACAAACAACACACCACTGTTTCTAGATGACACAAATGCAGTAGTGCTGATGTGTTATCTTCATGAATTTTTATATGTGGTAGAATAAGCACAGGTCCCATAGGGGCCTATGCTTATGCAGCCACACCTATGTGTGTATGTCATATTGCATGCCTGACTATGTGTGGCTGCAGAAGTGCAGGCCCCGTGGGTGTCTGCACCTGTGCAGTCAGAAGTACAGCAGCACCAGGCATGATTTAATACAGTACTGCTGCAACATCTCACAAAAATGCTGCAATATGCCACAGAGAACACCAATTGAATGGCAGTTAAGCCCTTTATAATGCAATATTTTGTGATGCAGTATTTCATTTTACTGTGTTGCATTGTGGCTGGTTCTGCTATACTCATTCATACTGTAAGAGTTATCTTACTACATAGCATGATCTGCTAGTGCATGCTTTTCTATATGCATCTCTGAAACTGAAAAACTGCTGCCCTTGAACAATTTTTAGATCCACTGCTGAAACCATTATACTAACTGTACCAGCAATTCCATCTGCATAACTATAGGCCCTGCCCTTTGAACCTGTAGTTGTGTGTACAATGTATTTCACCTATGGCTAAAGAGGTGCAGACCCTCATGTACCTGTGCTTCTACAGACAAAAGTAGTGCTACAGTTTTGGTATCATGGAATTTGTGACATGTGCTTCTGCAGCCAGAGGTCAGTGTGTATGTCTACACCTGTGGTGCAGAAGTGCAGACCCATTAAGTGTGTGTATGCCTTACTGTGTATACAGTATGAGTACCTAATGCTAGAGAAGTGCTGCCACCATAGAGGCATGCACATCTAAAGACAAAAAAAAATTGCAATTTGAACATCATGGGTTTGCATCTGTGGCTGCAGGGCCTGTACTTCTACATACAGAAGCAGTGTTGTGATTTGAGTATCATGAATTTGTATCTACAGCAGCAAGAGAGTGTGTATGTCTTGCTGTGAAGGTAGCACATCAGTGCTACTATGCTTGTGTCATCTGGAAACAGTTGTATGTTGTTTGCATTACCTGATGATGACAGTCTGTGGTTGCTTGTGTGATGTTGTCCTTTTGCTGCTTTGGGAAGGTGAGTTAGGTTAAGAAATCCTAATGCCGCATATCTCTACTTTTGTTACATTAAACTGAACCCTACTTGGTGCAGTAATGCAGTTTTTTTTCAAAGAATGTAAAAGTTTTGTTAATGCATTAGGGTTGCTATTGCACAAAACTTAAACCCTCAGAAGTTTGAGAATGTGTTATCATAGTTTACAACTCAGTGCCAGCAAGATTTGAAAATATGCTATTAGGGTTGTCAAACCTAACTCCCACCCCTTGTCTTTCCTTTTTACCCATGACCCAGCAACAGCTATTGGTCCATGCATCAATAATGTGGTACCTCACACTGGGTCAACATATTCAAAATGTGTTAATAGCAATCATAATCCCCACCTCATCCCCTACTTTCATGACTCAAGGACAGGCTATATCATGATCCACCTCCATGCTACAAGGCAGTACTGGTTCATGAAAGCCTCTTTGGTCCAGTGTTAAGTTGCACAATTACCACATAATTGTATGTTGACTAGTAAGCCTTATGAACCCTGTGTATAGTATAACATACATTTAACATCAACATTTTGTTTCTCATATTGCCCCACGTACCATCAACTTGTACTTTGTTTCACACTGCTTCAACAAGGCGGTGTAAAATAGTGTGCATGTCCCAGACCCATAGCATGCTTTGAGTAGTTTAAAATATTAATCCTAAAGACAGTTATAAGCGCAGAGTGTGTATAGTAGTATACTTTGTGACAGGGCTCACCCTGTCATGAAGCTGGCCATGGAATGCTAAGAAGTATGCTCTAGGAAATAAAACTATCACTCTATATCTATCTTTTTACTTTTCTATCCAGTCTGTTGCAACAGCATTTTCTCTGACCCAGGAGTTGATCACCCTGAAGATCAGACTGTGCCCACCCCACCCCATCTACTGTATCTGCTTTCCTTTTATTTTCTTCTCTTTGACCTTTAATTCACTTTTCCATTCTATATTTCACCATGCCCATTTGAGCATATATGAGTATCAGAAATATAAGAGAGATTTAAAAACATATATGTACTAGAGACAACAGAAAAGCTGACCCCTAGAAAACTGATAAACAGACCTGCTGCAGAAAAACAATAAAAAAATTTTGGCCAGAGCCAATAGTGCTGCTTGGGAGGAATTCTGGTAAAATATTAAAAATTACCAAAGCTATGAGCCTGCATTAGCAAATTGTAATGTAAGGTCATAAATTTGTTTTTATAATATTAGTAGACCACATTTTCAACATTGCATTTTTATGACCCTTCCTCATGATGAAGGGCAGACCAAATGTTCAATCTCCGCCCAAAAGGTGATTACATGAGGGTCATGCAAAATCAACTTTTGGGACACAAAAACACATTTTGAGCTGGAGTTGAAAATAACAGCTGTCATATTCATGAAGTGCTATAAAGAAATGGCTATGTTGTAAATTTAGGGTAAAAATATTGAAAATTACCAAAGTTAAGTGCCTGCTTTCACAAAATTCAACAAAGGCTCATAACTTTGTTGTTTTTTTTTATTTTACACCAAATTTTCAACATTGCCTTCTTATGACCCCACGTCATGAATAAGGGCAGAGAAATGTTCTACTCTGGCTCAAAAGGTAATTTCACAAACAGGACTGCAAAATCGCATTTTGGGATTTGAAAATAACATTTTTCCCCAGATTTGAAAAATGACAGCTATCACATTCATGAGGTGATGTAAAGATATGGGTATGTTGTAAATTTGGTGTAAAATATTGAAAATTACCAAAGTTATGAGACTGCATTCACAAAAATTCAATGTAGACTTACAACTTTGTTGTTTTCATTATTTTTACACCACATTTTCAGCATAGCCCTAATATGACACCACCTCATGAAAATTGGCAGAGAAAATGTTCAACTCCTGCCCAAAACCTGATTTCATGCAGGGATCACAAAATCACCTTTGGGATGTGAAAACCAATTTGGCCAGGATTTGAAAACTGACAGCTGTCACACTCATGATGTGCTGTAAAGTTATGGCTAAGTTGTAAATTTTAGGGTAAAAATATTGAAAATTACAAAGTTATGAGCCTGCATTAATAAAATTCAATATAGGCTCTAACTTTGTTGTTTTTAAGATTTTTACTCAAATTTTCAACATAGCCTTATTATGAACCCACCTCATGAACTTTGGCAGAGAAAATGTTTAACTCCTACTCAAAGGTGATATCACAATATTGACCAGGAAATCACATTTCGGGCAGATATGCCTAATGTGAGTGCAATTGCTCATGAGGTGGATTCCTCAAAAGGCATGTTGAAAATCTGGACCACAGATATGCAAAAATGCCCAAGTTATGCCACTACATTAAACCCCCATTGAAATCCATTGAACTGCATATCTGTTTCTTCAGTTTGCGGACTGGCTTTGGAGAGTGAAGTTGTGTCTGTGGTCCAGAGACAATTACAGAATTGGACTCCCAATTGATAAGCAAGGGTTTGGGGTGGTGGTGTGGAGGAGGTGCAGTGGAAGGGATGTGTGCAGGAGTGTAACAGTCACAAAAGACAAGGCAGCTCTCCCGCTCTAGGGAGGATATGGGGTTTCCACAGCTCTTGGCTGCCTCCCAGTGGAGGCTAGGAGTAGCAACACCCAGCCATGGTGGGAACCTGGTGATAGACTGGGAGGGAGCAAGGTGCAGCAGAGGGCAAGCATGCCTGCACTTGCATGTGTGACTGTGAACTGAGGTCCTATGAATTAGGGAAGAAAAATAGAAATACCATGTCTCCTCCTTGCCAAGTAGGTCAGGTGGTAATGGGGAGGAAAAAGGAAGATGGAAAAAAATGTCTGTATTTTCATGTTGTTTCAATATGGGAAAAAGTGGGATGTATTCACAAAGGTCATTAAAATCCTGCAGTTGTGGGAAAACTCTGCACAAGTGCCACTTACAAAACCCCAGTTTCTCCTACAGCTATGGTATTCTCAAAAGTGGAGATGGCTTATGACCAGTCCACAATTTACAGCAACTTACAGTTGCTGTTGTCATAGAAATCACCACAGCTGTGGAAAAATGTGGGCACTCCATAACATCTTCCACAGCTGCTATGGATGTGAATAGCAATCTCTGCAGCTGTGGAGATTTCAGCCCACAGCTGGAGTTGCAGTGTGGACATAGTCCCAAAAAGTTTATAAATCCAGACTGGTGTATACAGCTCATTTGGGGCTTTGCAGTTAAAAAGGCAGTGTGTCAAACATTTGTCAGAAAGAGAGACAGAGAAAGAGAGAGACCAAGGAATTCAACAGCAGAAAGACAATAGTGGAGTGCAGACCTTCAATAAATCTTGCATGCTTTTGGTGAGATACAGGCAGCATAAGCAGAATATGTAATGGGACCCCAGCCATTCCTCCCACACTTTTCACTTGAAATGTTATTTTATTATTTAATTATTATGCTTGCAGATCCAGTCCAGTGGTGCTGAGGGTTGTGGCACTGGACCCCACACCTCACACCACTCTGGCGACCCTGCTTAGTCAGTGGATTCCGTCATCAGGAGTTGGCCAGGTGGAGAAGGATTGAGTGTCCCTAGGACTGCTCTCCTTCTCTGGGGAAGGTGGGGAGGACTTCCATGAAGGTGCTGGCTCCTAGCAGTGGTTGGGAGGTAGTGGTCATGGAACAATCAAAGCAAAGCAAATCAAATCAATCTTTATTTTATAGTGCCTTCAAAACCAAGGCACTTCACAGATTATAAATACATTAAAACAGAATATAGGGGTGTGCCTGACACCGAACAAGATGGAGGCTTAATCTCAGAGCTCTTCACTGACAAGCTGAATCTAACACCATCCTCTGTTATATAATGTCATAAATAACATTTAAGAGAATAAAGTAAGGAGGGATACTGCTACTATCAAGAATACTTTTGTCAAGAAATATCTACAATCCCTTACAATTTTGGGATACTTTGGTGAGACCCTGCAAGGCCCTATAATGGCCTACTCTGACAAGCAACCAGATCCTCTGGAGAAAATAGAAGAAATGTTTAATAAATTATCCATGGATATGAATGATTTAAAATCGGCTACACAGTACAATACACAAACGATGAAAAGTATTGATTCAAGGCTGGCCTTTACTGAGAATAAAGTTTGTCTCAATGAAAAGTCTATACAAGATCTACAAACAACTATTAGATCTCAGGACCGAGTGATTAAAGAGCTGCAATTAAAAATTGAAGACCTAGAAAACAGAACCTGAAGAAACAGCCTCATGTATATTCGGCTTTCCTGAAGGTGTGGAGGCTAAAATACTACTGCTTTCCTACAGCAAGAACTACCAGACATACTGCACCTCCAAACCGCAAAGAATTAACTATAGAACGAGCCACTGATCATTAGGCCCTAAGCCCTCACGGATCAAAAACCGAGACCTATTATTGTAAAATTCCTTAATTACACCAGTGTAGAGCTAATTCTGCAGAAGGCTATGAAATAGGTCAACTTAAATGGCAAGATTATAACATTTTTATATATCGATTTCTCCAGAGAACTGTCTCAAAAACGGAGGGCATACACTGCCGCTAGACGGTTAATGCATCAAATGGGAATTCACTTTAATTTAAGGTACCCAGCAATCATGCGATTATATCTAGGAAATACAGTAAAGACTTTCACAATCCTGAGTCTCTCATGTTATTCCTAAATAACTATTCATCACTCGAGAAAAGTGAAATAAAGAACAGACAAACCCCACCCACAGTTATTGTCTCCGAGAATGCGGGCCGGGACTTAGCAAATAACATAATCACTCACAGTACGGTGGATCGCTCTCTGGTCTCCTCGGGTGATCTATCTGGGGTGCAGTCTGGCTCTGTGCAAATGGTTCTAGTACTAACTAGCCAGACCAACAACGAGTAATTGCAGCCACGAATATTTCAATAAAAATAGCTCTAAGTCTAACACTGAGGCACTAATCTACACGAACGTCACAGTACAGAATAAATATGATGTGCTACGAGATTTGCCCTCCTTTGTGATGACACAGAAACAGAAATGGGTACCTCGATAAGGGAAGAAGCAGTTTGTGAACAAACAGAATCCTCATGGGCAGGCTGCAAGAGAAATCTCCAACTAAAATTACTGAGCCACCAAAGAAAAACGCAGAGGCAAGAGTAAATACAAAGGTGACACTTCCCACTAAACACTGGAGATGAGCACCACGATGTATGCTTGACACATTGGTTTTTATTAGAATAATGCTCAAGCATAATAAAGGGGACCCTGATTTCTGGTAGTGGATCAAACTCTTCATCTTGAGGTTTAAGGAGAGACGGAGCCACATGATTAACTGGAAGCTTCAAAACATAAGGTGATTATAAGTGGCTGTATTGGGACTTGAAAGTTGGTATTAATATAGTCACGATCCAGGCATGCAACACAGACACCAAAAGAAGCGTTTTGAACATAACTTGGTAATTAATTTACGTCAGTAACAGCGTTATGATCACTGGGGACTATGTTAGAAAGAGTATACTGTCATTTTGTTGTTTGGATTACGGAGGAACAGTCGGACTGAATAGAAACTCGCCGTGAACACCATAATTGTGCTTGGGATGTTTTCTATTTTCCTTTTGTTTGGTTTATAATAATGATCTTTAAAGCTTAAATTAGCTTATTTTACTTTTAATTTTATAAGATGTACCCATTAAGTGGAGGCATTCATTTATCTGAAACCAACTAAGTTATAAGAAGTCTGTTATAAGTTGCAATACTTAGGACTAATCAATACAAAAGGCAGTTATATAATGTTATCAAGTAATTAAGTAATTTGCTCAGTTACAGCTAATGGATCCACAGAAACTTTTGCCAATATTGGATTTTTTTTCTTTTACAAGTATACTTGGTAACTCTCCTTGCTAGGGAGAAAGGAAAGGCAATATATTACAAAGGTGCAGCAACAGCTAATGTATACTGGACAGATTAACCTTAGAATACATTGAATATGTGATGGGAATACAATATACCATATTTGTATATATTGTCTATCCTTTCATAATTTTTTTTTTTTTTTTACTTCTTTCCTTACCAGAGGTGATGCTGGATACAGTTAAGTTAGTGGAAAGTAATATTTCTAACTTTAGCGGAATTAAACATTTAATATCTTTTACCCTATTTAAAGGGTTATTATAAATAATATCACTCAGTCATTGCTAGACATTGTTTGACCAACACTGGTTGTGTTAATATATCAAGGAAGATTGGATAATTCCCTTTTCTTTCTTACTTTTAATTGGGATCTCCTTCTTCCTGATAGATAAGCTACGTCCTAGATTGCAGGGAGGTGGTCTTGGTCTTTTGACTCTTCGTCCTCTACTTAGACTGACCTTATCCACTCTGTATATCTTAGATGATAGTTTTACTTTATTATTATGTATTGTTGTTGTTTAAGATTGTTAGATTTATAAAAGTTAGAAGAGCTGCATAGAAAAACATCAGATAGAAAGGATATATTTTGCCAGTCCATTTACATTAAAACACATGCTAACACTATGATAATATATAAAACTCATTATAATTTGACATGTATGTCATTGCCGTATATCAATCCGCATTATTGTCCCTTGACATTATATTTAATATACTGTAGACTAATAACTTAATATACTATGGCAAATTTAGCATTGTGTACATGGAATGTCAAGGGACTTAATGTTCGAATAAATGTAAACAAGTTTTGAATCATCTTAAGAAACACAAAGTACAAATCAGTTATTGCAGGAAACTAAATTGTTAGATGTAGACAATGACAGATTAAAAAGTGATTGGGTCGGTCAGGTGTTTGCAGCATCGGCCAATACAAAAAAAGAGGTGTTGCTATACTGATACATAAAAATCTGAGATGGACGCTTTAACATCCAGAAAGATACGGATGGCAGATGGCTTATTATAACATTTAATACCCCATCAGAACCTTTAACTATAGTTAATATATATGCACCAAACTCAGATGATTCTCAATTTTTTCAGAGTTTGACCCAAATATTAATCACGTCAAACATGAACAATTCCCAGTACTAGTTGGAGGGATTTAACTTTACTTTAGATGCATACATGGATAGGAGCAATGGTTCATTAGATTGTCACCCCAAGAGTTTAATCATTATAACTCAATTAATGCGGGATTTAGGTTTATCCATATATGGAGAACTCTTCACCCTAGAGATAGAGAATATACATTTTATTCCCCACGTCACCAGACTTATAGCAGAATAGATTATTGGCTAACTTCTCCAACAATAACTGCTAATACAATTGAAAGCATTATTCTACCATTAATTATATCGGATCATGCTCCAGTTAAGCTTTTGTTTACATGGGGCTCCCCTCCCACAAAATCCTTCGCCTGGAGACTAGATCCTTTACTACTTAAAGATCCTGAATTTGTACCTTGGATTAAAATGCAAATAGAAGAATTTGTATATATTAATGATCCCAAAGACACTTCATGGGTACTACATGGGAAGCGCTTAAAACTACATTATGGGGTAAAATAATCAGCTATGCGGCACATAGACGGAAACTTAGAGAACAAAAAATTAATAATCTTAAAGCTATTGGAAACAAAGCAAAGATTATACTCTAGCTCTTCTCACCCTGACCCTCCTCAAGTCTACATTATGAAATTTTGCAATTAAGAATGCAAATTAATGAGCTAATATCCAGGAAAACAGAGATTGCTTTGCTCAGAATAAAACAAAAATTCTGGGAAGGTGGTGAAAAGGGAGTAAAATTCTTGCCTACAGACTTAGAATGCAACAGATAGAATGTTACATAGCTGCCTTGAAAGATAATACAGGGAAGACTCAAACTAATGAGTCTGCTATCAATCAGATAATGACATCTTTTATAAAAACTTTTTCTTTATCTTATTCATCATCAACTTAGACATTTCTTTTTCCTGGATAAATTAGCACTCCTCGTCTCGCGGGAGACAATACATTCTCTAGATGCTCTGTTTACTGTAGAAGAAATAAAAGGCAGTTCACTCTCTTAAATCTGACGCCTCTGGTGGAGACGGTTTTCCTGTTGAGTTCTATAAATTTTGTGAGGAACAACTATGTCCTCTATTATGTAAAGTATTCCATGAATCTTCCCTATTAGGCCATTTACTATATACCATGACAGATGCAATAATTACAATTCTTCCTAAAAAGATAAAGATACTTCCAACATGGCTAATTACCGTCCAATATCTTTACTTAACACAGATGGCAAGATCTTTGCTAAGATCTTGGCAAACCGTATAGAACCATATATCCCAAAGTTAATTCATAAAACTCAAGTAGGTTTTGTTAAGGGAAGGATGGGCTCTGATAATTTACGCTCTCTAATAAATCTTATTTACAAAGCCAAGTCTCTCAGTTCTCCTGCAGCAGCGATTGCTATAGATTTTGAAAAGCTTTTGATTCCTGGCTGGAATTTTCTTTCTGGTATTATCTCATTTTGGTTTCAGTAACCGATTCTGTTCTTGGATTAAACTTCTTTATACTAATCCCCATGCTAGAGTGCTTACTAATTCCACATTGTCTCAGTCATTTAGGCTAGAAAGGGTACCAGACAAGGATGCCCCTTTCACCTTCTCTTTTATCTTAGCTCTGGAAACTCTTGCTACTTTTCTTAGACAAAACAACGATATTAAGGATATTAGTATCGGTCATATGCAATATACAACATTATCATATGCTGATGATATACAATTTTACTAGAAAATCTAAAACACCTGGAGAATTACTTAAAAACATCTTTAATTTATTTTCTAGACTTTCTGGACTTACAATCAATTATCAAAATCGGAAATATTACCATTGAATAAACACTGTACTCCTACCATGAATATACATTTGGGCTTTCATTGGGCCCCACGTTACATTACTTACTTAGGGATTAGAATAGCAATTGACTTTGATAAGATATGGGAAAATAACTTACGTCCATTACTCGCTAATATTAAAGCAGATTTAGACAGATGGAAAAATCTGAAACTATCCTTCTTTGGTAAGATAGCTGCAATCAAGATGAATATTTCTCCTAAAATTCTATATCTGTTTGCCTGCATTCCTCTCAAATTACCTCCTCCTTACTGGAAAATATTGACAAAGTTTTAGGAAATTTTATATGGGAAGGTTGTATTCCAAGATTTAACTGTGTCAAATTATGATTGCATTGGTCTCAGGGTGGCTTTGGATTACCATGGTATACGGCTTATATGTGGGCCTTTAGAGCTTCACAAACTATTAAGTGGTTTATCAAACCCAATTATAATGTACCATTATGGTATGACGTGGAAGCATCTTTGTTCCAGGATATACACCTAATAGTAATTTCTATTTCTCATTATCCCTAAACTAAAAGGCATCCCATAATAAATGCATCCATTTACTATTGGTTTAAAATGCATAAATGGCTTAAATTGACCCTTCTCCTCTATCATTTACACCTATCTGGGTCAATCCAAATTCCTACTAGAAAATAAACCATTATATTGTAAATCATGGATGTATAAGAACATTCTGTTTTTACGTGATATTTCAACGGACAATGGTAGCACACTTAATTCTTTCAGTAATATCCAATTAAAATGGAATATCCCTAAGGAAAATTTTGGAAATATCTACAAATTCGTAAGGCCATATTCCCTACTTTCAGCAATGTAACAAATCAGAATTATCATGCTCATATATGAATACATGGATTAATATCTCCATGGTTTGATCAGTAAAATATACAGACAGATTAGAGACAGACTACCAAATCAGTCGCTTCTAGCTAGAGACAAATGGAACCGAATATTAAATGTAAATATTACGGACTTTCAGTGGGACAGTTGTTGTAAAACTGTCATGACACCTTTAAGGACATGCGTAGTAGGTTGATTCAATGTAAAATTTTACATTTATGGTATAAAATACCATCTCATTTATATATTATAGGTTTAGCTCCCAATAATAAGTGTTGGCGATGTAATTGCCAAATGGAGATCTCTTGCATATTTGTGGTCTTGTAAACCTATATTTAATCTATGGCATACTGTTCACAATTTAGTTATCCAAATTGTCAGACATGATATCATCTTTGAACCCAAATTTTGCCTCTTAGGAATCATAAACAACAATATAAACCTAACAAAATACCAAATTAGATGGTTGCAGATCTTATTTATGCAAATTAAGAGACTGATCTTAATCCAATGGAAAACTCAACATATACCTACTCTTAAAGATATTTTAAATAGTTTGACCCATATCGCATCTCTGGAAAGAATTTCATATTTGATAACAGACCGACTAAATGAGTTTTATCTAAGTTGGCAGGACTATTTAAATTTTCTTCAAACACACACGGACTAAATATCGTATATCATGTACTGTTAGACATACCTCTAATATGGAAGCAGAGGTATAATCAACTTTCTATGCAGCTCTTAGATTTAGTATAGATTACAATTACACCAAGAGAAATTTTTCTTGCTTTCTTTTTTTGTTTATTATTAGATTTATATTATAGTACATACAGTGAAGATATAATGTAATATGTGTTCATAGAAACTCCTACTAGAGTATCAATATGTTAATTAGTATACTGGAAAGCTAATAACTCATTATGTCTTACATATTAACATTCTTAATACCTGGTATACAATGTGAATTATCATTCATATCCGATTATGTAAAATGTACTATATATAATGGATAAATCTTAACAATAAACAAATTAACTGCAAAAAAAAAAAACAGAATATAAAATTATTAAAATCAACACAATTCAATTCAATTAATCAGGAAGGCCCATGAAAACAAATATGTTTTCAACATTGATTTAAAATTGGTGATGGTCAGGCATTCTCTTAACTGACAAGGTAGAGAATTTCACAGAGTCAGTGCTGCAAATGAAAAAGCACACGCTCCAGAAGTTTTAAGATGAACCCTAGGAATCTCTAGAAATCTCTCGTTGGTGGATCGGAGAGGGAGATTAGGGAGTAGGGAATCAGGAGATCTTTAAGGTAGTTGGGTCCCATTTCATGTAGGGATTTAAAGGTAAGCAACCCTACCTTACAGGTGATCTGCCACTGAACCGGCAGCCAGTGCAGTTCATGCAGAACAGGAGTAATATGACTGGACCTAGAGGTACCAGTCAACAACCTGGATGAAGCATTCTGCACCAGCTACAAGTGGAGGATATCAACCCCAGACAGCCCTAGGTAGAGGCATGGCAGTAGTCAAGATGGTAGTAATGAAGGTGAGCTAGTGTTGGAAGGTCACCCAGGGAATCAGGTGTTTCACCTGGGTGATATTCCTGATGGCCAAATGAGGATTTGACCACAGCTGACACCTGACACTTCAAGGTCTAGCCATCATCAAAAACAATGCCCAGGGAATCAACAAAGTACAAGAGGGTAGCATCTTTCAGAAAAGTGATGTGCAAGAATAAAGAGGCACAATTTGAAGATAGAGGGGAACAGCTCAGAGGTAATGTGAGAAGTATTTCTTCACAGAGAGGGTTGTTGATGCATGTAACGGCCTTCCTCAGGAGGTCATAGAGTCAAAAACAGTGGGGAATTCAAGAATGCATGGGACAGACATAAGGCAATTCTAATGGGGAGTAGGAGGAAGTAGACTGTTGGTTAAGTAGGATCTGCAGCATATCCATTAGGTAGGAAATGGGCAGACTAGGTGGGCCAAGTGGTCCTTATCTGCCATCAAATTCTATGTTTCTAGGTTATGCACCCAATTCTGAGTTAATAGCTGGACACCATCAAGCCACAGGCCTGACATGTGCCCAGTGCCAAAACCGCCTGGTAGCCCAGTTCCACAACCAGCACCTCAGTCTTATCCGATTCAATCTAGTCAACTCGATCTCATCCAGTCTTTGATCTCATAAAGGCAACTATTTAGCATGGAAACTGCATCAACCTGTCAGGCCACAAAGGACATATACAGCTGAGTATCATCTGCATAGCAGTAAAAACTCAAGCTGTATCACCTAATGATATCTCCTAAAGGCAGCATATATACTACTGAACAACATGGGAGCCAATATGGAGCCCTAGGGCACCCCATAGGACAGGGGAGGGCATCAGAGGAATAAATTCCAGTGATCACCCTCTGAGACCTGCCTGTTAGGAAAGATCAAAACCATTTGAGGACTGTGCCTGACAGGCCACAAAGGACCTGCATGGGTCTCCAAAAGCACCTCATGGTCCACAGTGTCAAAGGCTTCAGAGAGATAGAGAAGGACCAAGATGGTACGAGCTTTTGATCTCTCACCATCAGGAGATCATTTAGTACCCAGACAAGGGCAATCTCCATGCTATGACTCTTCCTAAATCCAGACTGGAGGCTTCATAGACACCGTGAGTTTCCAGCTGATTGTCAAGATGCAACGCAACCACCTTCTCA
Organism: Neoceratodus forsteri; assembly: GCA_016271365.2. Taxonomy (NCBI): domain Eukaryota; kingdom Metazoa; phylum Chordata; order Ceratodontiformes; family Ceratodontidae; genus Neoceratodus; species Neoceratodus forsteri. The sequence continues at coordinate 428,295,577 of CM057451.1, forward strand.
ATAACCTTCCCACAAAGGGAGGTTAGAGATAGGTCGGTAGTTAGCTGGATTGATGGATCCAAGGAGGGTTTTTCAGGAGTGGTCTAATGACTGCCTCCTTTAAGGGATCAAGAAAGATTCCCCTCCAAGGATCTTCATACAATATCAGCTAAAACTGGGCAGATAACATCTACACATCCCACCAAAGGGAGGTAGGGCCTGGATCCTTACTGCAACAGCTCGGATGCAAAATCTGGACAATCTTCACAATGTCCATGAATTCCAGTTGGCTGAAATCTGTCCAGATAGACAGGGTACTCACCACTTCCCATCGACCTCCACAACCCCTCATGGAAGGAGCCATGCCGATTCCAGACCTGATGCTGGCAACCTTATCCACGAAAACTGAGCTAGCTCATCACACTTAGCTTGTGAAAAACCCTTCCAGACTGCAGACAGATTGGATTGCACAATCTTTCCACAGTAGGAAAGAGTTGAGCCGGTTGGTTCTGTGCAGCAGAAATCTCCCGGACAGGAACTCTGCTTTCTTACGGTGATTCCTGATTGATAGCCATCCTAATGATCCATCAATCTAAGCCTGTCAGCATCCAGGCTGAACTTCCGCCATGCTATCCCCAGCCTTCAACCACTTCACCAGCTCATTCAAGGACCCATCGAACCAGGGGACCTTGGGTGAAGAGTGAATGGCTGAACAAGAACAAGAACAATCAAGTCCAGGGCATCTCCCACTGCCTTATTATAGGCAACTACTAAATACCTGGGACTTGTGCTTTCATCCAGCAATCCCAATAGGTCCAGCACCAGTGATAGACCATCTGGGGTAACTCCCTCAAAGGGCAGTACTGAACATCTCTAAAGGGTAGGTCCATTTGGGGAGCCCCAAAACTGAACCTATGGTGTGATGGTTAGACCAACTGACTGGTTCCATCCCCAAATCAGTGATCTCCATCCCAGGAGGAACAGCAGATCCGGTGAGTGGCTTCCTATATGGGTGGAGGAGTTAAAACTGTGTAAGGCCCAGCGTTGTCATTAGCTGGAGGAGATTTTGACCAAATTCTGAGAGTTAATCGTTGACCAGGCATTGAAATCCCCAAAATTATCCATCTGGGGAATTCCAGCACCATGTCTATGACAAAGTCCACCATCTCTGCAGGAATAAACCCCTTCACTTGGTGGACAGTAGATGAGGATTATCTTGCAACCTACTCCCTCACCCATAACACACTCAAAGTATCTGGTGGTCCCCACTGGAACATCCACAAGGCCCAGTTTGGTCTTAAAATGATGGCTACACCCCCATCCCTATGATACAGCCTTGTCGGTGAGTCACCAAGAACCCAGCTGGAACTGCAGAAGCCAACACTGGGCCTGCATTGACATCCAACCAGGTCTCAGTGATGCATGCCAGGTCACTGTTTTAACAAGATCAGCTATAATAGCCATCTTGTTTTTGATAGACCTAGCATTACATACACACCACTGGTTGGATGAGATGCTGGAAAGACCTCGACTCCTAACCCTGTGTATGCAAACAAGACAAGGATTAACCCTGCCTCAGCACCATTTACCCCAAGGCATTGCCTGGTCCCCACCATCCCAATGCATCCCCCTTCCATTCCACCCACCAGGTCCAGGCCTGCCCCTCTTCCTATTCCTCCTAGTAATTCCAATGGACCAACAACATATATATGTTTCTGCTGGTAAATGGGGCAATTAATGGATGCAACTGCCTGAGCCTAGTAGGGAATACACTGCCTGACCATCCTTAAGCCTTCCTAACACATTTAAAATACAATCTACAAACACAGCCCCACATCAATTCCTGAGCAGTGACCACCCAGTAGCCAATCTAGACATAACAAAAAATAAAATAAAATAAAATAAACCCAATCAAATCCACCCACAACTCTTACATATGGGCCCTAAAATAATAAAAGATTTCAAATCAACACATCAATAACTTAACAATAATTCACTAAATCCAAACCAGTCAAACAAATTTCTTCAGTCATTTGTTTTCCATGTAATTATAATGTTCAATACAAAAACAAATTTGCCAGAAAATCAGAAGTTATTTGCAGTGCAAAGGAGGAACTCTCACCAACCACCTTGCAAAAAGTATCTGTCCAAGTAGTGAGGCTCTTTCACTGCCACAAATTAACTAATGTTATGCAGAATGAGGCCCTCTCAGTGCCTATTTCAGACATCAATGTAATGTGTAGTATACTTGTAGGATTAAATAAACAGTAAAACTTGAAAATAGGTCTAATCTAATTAAATCAAATTAAATCAATGTAATTTAAAAGTCCAAACATCTTCTTTCAGAAAGAATGAAATGTGGACACACAGGTCTCCTCTACTACCAGGAAATCAACAAAACACTCTTGCTGTCCAGTGCAAATCTGATCATGAATCCAGTTCAGGGTAGGAAGTAATTCAAACAGTACTAATAATTCAAATGGAGAACTCAATTCAATCAGAAACAGCCAGACTCTGGGTCAACAAATAGGAGTAAACAGGGGCCCACAAAACGCCATCCATGGAGGTTGCTGCTAGAAATATTCACAGCCCCACTTCGATTCCCAGCCGATGACCACCCAATGGCCATCCCTGAGAAGCTTGGAGAACTACGAGTTCATCAGCCTACTTCCTGGCTGAGCAAGGGCCCAGTCCTCCCTGAAGTAGCAAACCCAGCTATTGGCTGCTGGGCGATGTCGGGCACACTCACAACCACACAGCTGACCACACCAAAGTCAAATTCAGAGCCCAAGACTCAGGCCTTGTTCCAATACTTGGCTAGATCTCAAAACAGCCCAAAAATCGCACTCTTTGGCCAGTTTCAAATACAAAAGTTCATCCAATGGGCAAACTCTACTCCACAAACTCCACAATGAAGGGAGGGTGAGGGCGGCATCCAAATTGTGCCACGAGGGAGCATGCACTGCAGAGTCCTTGGCATCCTTGTATGACTGTACTGTGGGGAGAAACACATGGAAAAACTTAGCCAAATCCACTGGTGCTCATGAGAAGCCGCCATGCGCAGCAGCAAATTATCGAAGCTCCTTCTGGCCCTGACCCCTTGGTCTTCTGTGATGGGGTCCTTGATGTGGCCTTAGAGAGGGAGATGGGAGGAGGTTGAGGCGGGCACAATGCCCAGTGTGGGAGCTGCCAGTGGCTCTGAAAGGGAACCATAGGACAAGCCCTGCTGAGGAGGTAGGTGTATAAATAGTATATAAAAAAAAATTATTATGCTTGCCTACATGGTGCTATAACAAGCATCATGGGCCCCTAACTATCCCACACACTCCTACCTGACTGGCCAATTATTTTGTTTTGTAATTTACTTTTTATGTGGTTGACCTTTCACCATCCGGCATTGCAGTTTTTGAGATATATATATATATATATATATATATATATATATATATATATATACTTTTTTTAATAGAGCTGTTTGGCCCTGACTGCAACCTATTGCTGCTATGAAGCACACCTTCCAGTCCCCAGCCCTGTCTCTGCTTCCCTGTCATTAAGCCAGCTGAGATTTTCATGGTGTGGGACCTGAGGACCCACAGGGCCAGCTCTCAGGCTTCCATCCGCAGTTATCTATGGTATAATATATCTTTTCTTTAAAGAGATGTCAGCCCCAACTGCCACCTCATTGCTGCCATGAAGCCCACCTGCCAGTTCCCAGCCCTGTTGCCTCTCCCCATCATCAAGCCAGTGGAATTTGCATGGTGCAGGACCTGAGAACTGCAGGGGCTGGCACCGATGGTGGCCATGAACATAGGCTTTTTCCTTTATTTTCATCCTTTGGTGTTGCCCTCCACCTCAGACATCCAGCAATTCACTGCCTGTTGATATTTAATTTGAAGAATAAACAAATTAAACTCCCTGAGTTCCCAAATTGAATGTAAAACACATACAGCAATACATTTAATATACACCATGACATCATAAGAAGGAATTTGTTTTACTTCTTTCTATTATGGTTGCTGACCATTGTCCTCTGAATTAATAAAATAAATCATTACATTAAATTATCAGCAATATCATCTTCAAACACCATCAAGGAAACATTCTTATCAATGAGACACCTATTGCAGTTGTTCATCATCATCATTGCTTTTGTATCGCTGCCACTGTTCACAGAACTGGTAAACAGAATTTGTTGAAACTGACTTTAGGAAGGAAAGGTGCTGTACATTTTCTGGAGTAAGCTACGTGGCTATCAGAAACAACATTTCCAGCCATGTTAAAAATATGCTCACAGTAAACACTAGTGAGAGGGCAACTAATATGACATATCAAAATAGATAGCGAGGCCAGATCTTGTCCTTTTCCAGACAGTACTCAAAAGGGTCATCAGCAATACTAATGAGTGGTACTCATAAATAGGCATCCACAATATCAGAGAAAGAAAAGAAGGTGGCCCCATGACATACAGTTAACAGTTTCCGTGAGTTTTGACCAAAATGTGTAAGTCACCTGTGTGTGCTTTTCAGAATAATATTCCTTTTTAAGGGCCATGAAAGAGGACTTTGTGCAGGACTACCCAATGCTGATGATGGAGTACATGGTAGCACTAGGTGGAAATTATTTCTGTCAGCATCAACCGATGTTGCATCATCAGATGCAGCATCCACATCATGTGATTCACTTGCATTGTCAGCTACAGTTCCATGCTTTTCCTGTGCAATAGAAGAAATCATCATGTTTTGTATTCAAGATAAGAGTCACTGAGATCTGAAGGAGGCAGCAGTAGCAGCAATTTAATCAAAGGGTGAAGAAGAGTCAAGAAGAATGTTTTTTCTGTTGTGATATTGTTAAGTCTTCTGCAATTTTGGAATTGCTGTATCAGTCTGTCCATAAGGGATACACCAGATTTGTTTCCTTTTGGTCAAAACCTCTATGCAGCCTCCTGAGTTACTTGTTCAATAAATTTATGATGGGAGTAACCTGTTTTAGATTAGCATTCTCTTTGCTAAACTGTCGGGTTGCTTCATCAAAGGGAGTCGGAAACAATGTAAGATGCTCCGTGATACAGTTTGATACCCCACTGGAATGAATTCAGAACAACACCATCTGCTAAGTCTTGCTCCATGCTACATTCATGAACTGCCTTCTTTGTGCAAGAAACATAGAAACATAGAATTTGACAGCAGATAAGGACTGCTTGGCCCACCCAGTCTGCCCATTTCCCTACCTAATGGATAAGCTGCAGATCCTAGTTAACCAGCAGCCTACTTCTTCCTACCCCCCACCCCTAGAATTGCCTTATGACTGTCCCATGCATGCTTGAATTCCACCACTGTTTTTGACTCCACAACCTCCTTTGGAAGGCTGTTCCATGCATCCACAACCCTCTCTGTGAAAAATATTTCCTTAAATTACCTCTGACGCCTCCTCTATCTTCAAATTGTGCCCCTTGTTCTTGCATACCTCTTTTGAAAGATGCTACCCTGTTGGAATTTGTTGATTCCTTGAGGTACTTGAAAGTTTCTATCATGTCCCCCTCTCCCTCCTTTCCTCGAGGCTATACATATTAAGCTCCCTAAGTCTCTCTTCATATGTCTTCCGGTGCAGACCCTGCACCATTTTAGTTGCCCTCCTCTGGACAGCTTGCATCCTGTCTATGTCTTTGCTGAGATTGAGTCTCCAGTACTGCATGCAGTACTCCAGATGGGGTCTGACCAGCTGTCTGTACAGAGGATAATAACTTCTGTTTTCTACTGGTGATGCTCTCCCTATGCATCCCAGTATCCCCCAGCCTCCTTGCTGCCCTCTCACATTGCTTGCCCACCTTTAGGTCATCTGATATGACTACCCCTAGGTCCCTTTCCAATTTTGTTGTTGTTAGTATCTCACCCCCATTGTGTACTCTTCCCTGCGTTTTTGTTTCCCAGGTGCATTACCTAGCACTTTTAGCATTGAATCTAAGCTGCCATACATTTGACCATTCCTCTAACCTTGCCAAGTCCCTTCTCATCCTTTCCACCTAACCTTGTGCATCAAATCTGTTGCAGATCTTTGTGCCATATGCAAAGAGACATACTTTTCCTTCCAGTCCCTCTGCAATGTCACTTATAAAGACATTGAAGAGGACTGTCCTAATATTGAACCTGTGGTACCCCACTAGTAACCCCCCTTTCTTCAGAGTGGACTCCATTTACTATTAATTTTGTGTCCTATTCTCCAGCCAATTCTTTACCCAGGCTGTCATCTTGAACCCATCCCAGGCTGGCTAACTTGTATATTAATCTTTGTATGGGACTGTGTCAAATGCCTTGCTAAAGTCTAGGTAGGCCATGTCCACAGTCCCTCCCTGATCTACTACTTTGGTCACCCAGTCAAAGAAATCTATCAGATTCATCTGGCATGACCTTCCCGCTGTGAATCCATGCTGCCTTGGGTCCTGTGCCCTCTGGCCTCTAGACACTCGACAATTCTTTCCTTCAGAAGTGATTCCATCATTTTCCTACCACTGAGGTTAAACTAACAGGTCTGTAGTTTCCTGCTTCTGCCTTGCTCCCACTTTTGTGAAGGGGAATCACATCTGCCCTCCTCCAGTCCTCGGGTACCACCCCATCCTCCCATGATTTGTTAAAGAGGGTAGTCAGTGGTGTCACTAGTTCTACCCTTAGTTCTTTTAGAATTCTGGGATGAATCCCATCAGGCCCCATTGCTTTGTCCACCTTCAATTTTAAGAGTTCTTTCAGAACCCTTTCTTCTGTAAATGGGCTGGTATCAACTTCTGTATCCAGAGTGTTTCTACTGTTTGTTTTAGGTACCTCCCCTCTTCCTTTGTAAATACTGAGCAAAAATATTTGTTTAGTATCTCAGCCTTTTCACAGTCACCTCTGCCCACCCTTTCTCCCCTTATTATAGCCTCACTATCCCTCCCTTGGTCTTCCTTTGCTCCCTGATGTACCTATAAAAGGTTTTATCCCCTTCTTAACCGAGTTGGATATCTTTTCCTCGTTTTGCTGTTCTGACTGCCTTCCCAGCTTCCTTTGCTTTAACTGATACAGTTCTCTGTCCTGCTCCTTCTGTGATTCCTTGTACTTCCTGAATGCTTTCTTTTTCTCTTGAACCTTCACTGCCACTTCCTTTGAAAACCATAGTGGTTTCTTACATTGTTTCATTTTGTTTATTTGCTTCACACAAAGGCTTGTTACCTCTGTGATGGCAGTTTTATTATTCCATTGTCCTTCCACCCCTCCTTCCTGCCCATTTGCTAGTGCATTCCTTAGGCACTCACCCATTTTGGCAAAGTCAGCCCTCCTAAAGTCCAGTACTTTTGCCTTTGCATGACTTGACTCTATTGCTGTGTTTATTGTGAACCATACTGTTCGATGGTCACTAGTTCCAGATGGCTACCCACTTCTACATCTGTGATCCTCTCTTCATCTTCATTTGAGAGAACCAGGTCTAAGATTGCCCCTCTTGAGTGGGCTCCAATACTAGTTGTCTAAGGCATGCCCCTGTAGGGCATCTAGAATAACCCCACTCTTCTTAGTGGCTGCTGCAACTGCACTCCAGTTAACATCTGGCATATTCAGATCACTCATAAGCAATATCTCCCTTTTTCTGCCATTCTAAGTATACTTTCTATCATTTCTTGTCCATTTCCTCCCCTGAGAAGGGGTTTGAATACAACCCTTGTGCGGATTGTGGTTCCATTGCTGGTCTTCAAATTTACCCACAGTGCTTCTTCTCCTCCCTGTTTTCCCTTTTGTTCTGTTGCTTTGATTCCTTCCCTTATGTAAAGAGCTACTCCTCCTCCTCTTTACCCTCCCTGTCCCTCCTGTAGATAGTGTATCCTGGTATGTTTACGTCCCAGTCATGGTTTTGTGTGTACCATGTTTCTGTGACTGCCATGATATCCAGATGTTCCTCCTCCATCAAGGCCACTAATTCAGGAGCTTGTTTCTCAGACTACGGGCATTGGTACTCATTGCTCTCCATTTTTTGATGGCTTTACCTTCTGTTGCAGCATCCCCACTGACCTTTCTACCTCAGTCTTTTTCTCATTTAGTACCCTGTTTTGTAGGAGGCTGGGATTTTCCTGCTGCTTATCAGTGCCTCCCTTGACTAGTTTAAAAGCTTGCCAATGAAGCATTTAAACTGATTGCTCAAAAGACTTGTTCCCTTCCTGGACAGATGCAGACCATCCTGCCAGTATAGGCTGGTGTTCTCCAGGTGGAACCCCAGTCCCAATGAAGCCAAACCCTGTTCTCCGCACCATTTTTCAACCATTCATTAAACTGCATGGTGCAAAGTACCCTCGCCTCACTCATGCCATTGACAGGCAGCACCTCTGAGAAGGATACTGTGTGTGCTACTTGTCTTAGGCCCCTCCCAATTCTACAAAGTCCTTCTGCACTGCTCTAATCTCATGTTGAGCCAAGTCATTTGTCTCTAGGTGGACAATGACATCCAGCTCAGACTCCTGCAAGCTGTTCTCATGATCCTGAGGATGCGCCTCTCCCTCCAAGCCATGGCACCAAGCAGACACCTTACTTCAGTTTTCCCTGCTCCCCAGTTCTATCCCCCACATGAGTCCCCACCAGGAGCTGCTTCCTTTCCTTGTGGTGTCCTCTGCCTCCTTCCTGTAGGCCTCCCATGTGACAGTTGTCCTCAGCCTCCTTAGACTCCTCTGTGAGTGCATCCATAGGGAGCTATGCTCCCCAGAATGGTGTATGGATTGTGGAGTGGAACAACTGACTGGGTGTGCCTCTGTTCCACCATCCTCACCCTCCCTGAGCCCACTGTGGTCCAACTGCTGTGCTTTATTCACAACCTTTGAGGTAGTGGTGGTGGCTCTGGTGCTCCCTGGATGGGGAGGTTCCTTCCTACCGTCCAGTGTGGCCTGGGGAAGGTTCCTTACTACTGTCCAGTGTGGCCTGAAGATGGGTGACTTCCTCCCTCAGGGCAGAGAGTTGTTTGCAAATAGGGCAGCATCTCAGCCTCCAGAAAGACTCCTGGAAGACTGCTGCCCACAGCCATTACATTGCACTACTCCCCACATGTTTATCTACTTTTTTGTGTGTGTTTGTGTGTGTGATTGGTTTGTTATATAGAAATATATATATTATACAATGTGTATGCTTATATTGTCAGTGCAGTGTGCTAGAGAGAATATGACAGTGATATGCACCTTTCACTCTTGAGGAAATGATGTCAGAACCCCAGGTATAAAGGAACAATTTCCAGGGGTGGGTGGGGTGAGGGTGGGAAGGGTTGGACATAAACTGTGCCCTCACAGAACAATCAGCTAAGAGCTCTGACCCACTGCTATATGAGTGCCTTCCTGTCAGCAAGATACCCTACACAACAATTTGACAGAGAAAATACCCTGTTAATCAAACAGAGGAAAATCCAGACATCCAAGTCAGACACAGGTAAAACCTCCCCAGCCCCAAAACAGCCTGGTGGTTTGTGCTCTGAAAGCAGTCAGCCCTAAAATAAGTCAGCTGTGCTTTAAACTCTTCCTGCACTAAAATCTTAAGAATTGTAACAAAGACTGTCTTTTCCTGATAATTCTAAGTTCCTTATTTCACCTTTCAGTTAGAAGTAGCCTCCACCTGCAGAATATCTGCTACAAACCAAAGACAATTGTAAGGTTCACCTCCCTCTGTTGTGAGCACAACTCGCTTTCTCACAAATTCTATGTTCAGTATTGCAGCTTCCAGCCAGAGGTAGTTTGACTTGAAAATATTAGCTGTTCTGATGAGTTTACTATAAAACACTTGCTTATAATACTATTGTTCTCAGATCTGTTACCAAAGCTATTGGCTGATAAGTAGCTATGAAGTAAGCACTTCCTGCTAAAGTCTGAATTTCCTTTTAAGACACACACAGATAAACACAAAAACAGTTTCCACCCCTAGGGCACTTGTCTGGGTCAAATACACAACCTGTACCTGAACTTATTTCAGGATTTATGACAAATTCTTAGCCCAAGGTTTAAACTTTTCCTGCACTGAAAATCTTAAGAACTGTAACAAAGACCATCTTTTCCTGATAATTCTAAGTTCCTTATTTCACCTTTCAGTTAGAAGTAGCCTCCACCTGCAGAATATCTACTACAAACCAAAGACAATTGTAAGGTTCACCTCCTCTGTTGTGAGCACAACCTCTTTCTTGCAAATCCTATGTTCAGTATTGCAGCTTCCAGCCAGAGGTAGTTTGACTTGAAAATATTAGTCTCACTCATGTAAAACATTGAGTTCCATCTTGTAAGAACATCTTGTTTTAATTGTTGTATTGGCAGGTAATTTTTTGTTTCTGGAGGTTTGTTAAGATACCATGATTTTAAAAGCAACTAAAATGGCCACATATTTTCTTTACAGCTCTCACTAGTGTTACTATACTGTTGTCACTCTAAAGAAAAGCTTGTACTACCAGATTCAGTGAGTGTGCAAAGCATGGAATGGGAGTAGAATCAAAATGTTTCAATGCACTAACAATATTGGCACCATTCTCCGAAACTGCAAATCCAGTATTGAGTCCCAATGGCTCCAACAACTCAAAAATGTTGTCACACATCTGTTCCAAAATATTGCCATTCTTTGTCTTCCTTCCTGTACAGTGTTGCTTTTGGTGGTGTTTGAAGATGATTGTGACACCCAATGTGCTATGATACAGATATAATATGTGGTTTGAGAACTTGTCCATATGTCTGTGGTCAGGTGCACAGCACCACATTCACTCTCTTTAAGTGCCAATTTTATTTTACTTTGTATACTTTTGAATATTTTGAGAACAGAGACAGTTGCAAAATATTTATGGTCCGTATGTTGTAACGTGAGCAAAATATGTTAACTAGGCTGTAAAACCATCATCTCTACCACAGAAACTGGTCACAAATCCTTGGCAATAAATTCAGCTATTAACTGATTCATTTTTAATGTTACTTGATGTGATCTCCTGTAGGCAGTTTTTGTTCCAGCATTGCAGTAATGGTCAGCTGATTAGTTTGTTCAGGGGACAAAAAACATTGAATCGCAGTGGTGAAGCTGTTGCTTGTCCAAGTACTTTAGTCAGTGAAGTCAAGCATGTTTTTTCTGCCCTGTCTCAGTCTCCTCACCATCACTATTGTCTGTAAGATTATTTTCATCACAGATATTCTTCCTTGCTCAGAACTACTGCCCAGCCAAACAGTTGGATGTGCACCTTGCAAATGCCTTTCTAGTGATTTCCATCTGGCCCCTCACTTTTACCCTTCTAACTTACTAATGACAAAAGGTGCAGACAGCAACTAGAGGTGGCAAAGTTGGTAACTTCCTTCCACAAATTAATCCATGAATTTAATGCACCCAGATCAATTAGTGACTGCGAACTGTGAAGTTCCACCCAAGAAGTGCAAAGATTCACTCATGAAGTCAGAATTTCCCATTGAAGTGTGGAATTTCACCTTGAGTGGCAGAATTTCACCACAAATGGAGGAATTTCTACATTTGTGGGTGAAATTCCATCATTCATGGGCGAAATTCTGTTGTTTGCTGGTGAAATTCCACAGTTTAATGTGAAATTCTGTCAAAAAGGCACAGTTAGGTAGGCAAATTTTAGCCTTGGAGCAAAACTTTGTGGACTGCTCCATGGAGTTGAATTTCCGACTTTGCTGAAACTTCGCTGGCAAATTTAAACTTTGTTGCATTTCTAAAAGGAATACATTCATTTTTTTAATTATATAACAATAGCTCCACACAACTGAGGTGGAATACTTTGTTGTCATGCCAGTAACTTCAGCAATTTTGGTGACTGGTACTTCTGATCCTGATTCATTCACACTATGGCTGTCCCCAGAAGAGCTACTATGATTGCCATTGATTTTTTTCCACTACTGGCTATGGCTAGTGATGGTACTTGCTGTATATGTTTTTGTTTTTCTTTTTGGGATTGGGAACCTAAATGGCATCCTTTACCTCATCGGTATCACATTCTCATAGCCTGTCATAGTCCTTTGGGCTCACAGCACCTCAGACGGGGACTACATGCCTCCACGGTGAGAAGAGCCTGCTGCCACACTCCCAAGCCCTTCTAGCAGGCATCCTGTCATGCTGTTTGGGTAACAGCACCTCAGACAGGGGTCTAAGTACCTCTATGGTGAGAAGAGCCTGCTGCCACACTCCCCGAGCCCTTGCTAGCAGGTGTCCTGTCATAGCCATTTAGGCTAACAGTACCTCAGATGGGGGTGTACACACCTCCATGGCGAGAAGAGTCTGCTGCCACCTCCCTGAGCCCTTGCTAGCAGGCATCCTATCATAGCCCTTTGATTTAACAGTTCCTCAGAAGGGGTCTACACACCTCCATGGCGAGAAGACGGAACTCAAGGCTGTGTGGCTGTCTCTGTAAATTTTCTAAGGACATTGCTTTTATCTTGGGACAGCTCTTATTGGCTGTCCATGGAACATGAGCTTTTGTTTGGTTCCTCATCCTGCCAGGCATTTCTAAATTCCTCCTGACTGGACTATGTCACTACCATTGGCCAGTTTATTTAACCTTTTTCCCCAATTCAGTATTGCCTCTGATATCTGGTCTGTTTTAATACTCAGTGCTGAATTTCTTCAGTTTAAGGTGTATTTATCTGTACTTGTATGTGTTTGAACATGGAAATTTAGAGGGCTAGACTGTATTCTAATTATGTGCTGAGTGTCTGTTACCACATTGGGTATTTCTGTGAAAAGTCACTTTCAGTTAATTTCTCCAGCGCCCGCCCCATTTTCAGCATCTTTTATTTCTTCTCTCTGCAGACCAAGCCAGCACCTAGCTTGCTGCCTGAATCCTCCCTACAATTTAAACTCCCATTATTTGTGACAAAGCTTTTTGTGAATTGCAAGGCAGGATACCTCCCATTGTTTTTGGAGCTATATCTAACCCCAGCTTGTTCATTCTCCTTCAGGTGTCCTCTCATAGCCCTTTGGCTAACAGTGCCTCAGACAGGGATCTACATGCCTCCACAGTGAGAAGTGTCTACAGATTATACTCTAAAGCTACTAGAGGGCAACAAGACGTGCAGGTTGCAATCCTCTTTCCACTACATCCCCTAACACTTCTGTCCTTCGTCATTCATACTTAAAATTCTCTGCCTTTTGCCCCTCTCTGAAGTGTCTCTTGCATAGTCTCCCAGGCTATCACTAGGCATACAACATGGCATCCAAACCAGGGTTTCGAACCAGGCATCTTTCGCTGCAAAGGCAACCCCACCACTGAGCCACTGTGTCTGCCACAATGTTAGGTGTAAGCAAGACCCACTCATACCTGCCCATGGTCACATCTATCAGTACTGTACTCCTCACAACACTCACCCACACAACTAACCTTACTGCTGTTGCTAGCCAGGTTTATCCTGCTCAGCAACAAACCCCAGTTGCCTCTGGTATGTACAAACCTTTGCTGTTGGGGAGCACCTCACACCTCATAGCCTCTCCATCACCCTATCTCTCCCCAAAGCCCCCTGCACCTCTCCCTCTACCCCTCCCTTCTCTCTGTGCCTTGAGCCTCCATGTCTGTTCCTCCACCTGACCATCCCAGCCCTCACGCAGCTGCCCATTCCCTGCTCATCACCTTCTAAGCTTGCCAGCCACTACTACCTGGCAAATGCCACCAATTCATAGCCCTTATCATGATATTCCACTTGCTTCTTCTACTATCTGGCAATGTTCACCCCAATCCTGGCCCAGCAGTGCTTCCCCAACTGTGGTCACCCATAGGGCTTCAAATAGCAGCTATGAATATCTGCAGCCTGCCTAAAAATGGCACCTGTGCAATGCTGTATGGCACAGCACCAACCAGACATTCTGGCTTTAACAGAAACTTGGCTGACAGCCAAGACCCCAGACTCATTTGTCTCTATTCCTGGCTACTCTCTCAATAGGCTTGATCATAAGGGCAAGAGACGGTGGCTGCACCTTCTATGTAAATGACTCACTGCATTACCAAGCTCTGACTGTGCCTTCCCTAGACCATGGTGCCCATGCCTCTCAATAAAACTTTTCCTGACCCAAATCATACTCCTATTACTCTCATCGTCACCTACATCCCACCCCCAGCCAATCCCCTGCCTGTAAAGCACTCTTGACTACCCAGCCAGCCACTCCCACAAAATGAAACAAACTCTAGTTGGGGATCTCAACATTAACTGGCTGGTGAGCTTATCAGCACATGCCAAAGATACCTTTGCTTGTGTTTGATATGACCCAGCTGGTATCCCAGCCTACCAGGGCCAGCCCCACGAATGGAACTCATACCCTACTAAATATCCTGCTCACTAATCATCCCCACCATAGTACCAACCTAAGTGTCCTACCCAATGCCTGAAGTGACCACTCCCCAATCATCTTCATCTGGTCCTGTCAGCTACATAAACCACCAACAAATATCACCTTTCATCATCAGCTACACCCAGGAGGCATAGCCAAACTCAAACAATATCTAATTAACTGGGACTGGTCCCCATTTCCCAAGCTCAGCACATAGATGATCCATTGCACTACTTCACCATCACCTTTAATACCGCCTGTGGTGCTTTTGAACTGACCATCAAAGTGACCACTAAGAAACATAGTGCTTCCTACATCACCCCAGAACTTCTAAAACAGTTCAAAATGCATGACAACCTCTGGCAACATGCCACTACCTCCAGTTTGCTAAGTGATAGGCAGGCCTATAATGCTGCCCACAATAAGTGTAGCTGAGGCAATCTGCAAGGCCAAGGTGGAGCACTACAGAACCACCCTAGCCACCTCCTGGGTAGCACAAGAAAGTTCTGGGATGACATCAAGGAGCTTAATGAAAAATCCTGCTCTCACCCCTCACAACTTAGTGTTAATGGTATTACCACCACAGACACACTTCATAGCTAACTGCCTCAACTCCACCTACTCAGACTGCAGCTCAGTCCACCCTAGCAACTGATCCAATTCAGTCTACCCACCACCTGAGCTCATCTACCCCTTCAAACTCAGAATTATTACCCCTACAGAAGGAAAGCCTATCTGTTCAAAGCCCTCCAGAGCTCCAATTACTGCAAAGACACCTTTGATATGCATATCCTGTACCTTGCACTAGACTCAGTTATCTACCCACTCATGGATCTTCTAAACCTATCCCTGCACCTGGGCCAGTTCCCAACCTCATGGACTATGGCAGTGATAACACCAATATTGAAATGTGGTGACAGCTCCTCCCAAATAACTATCAATCCATCTCAATCCTCCCCACTCTCTAAAGCCCTTGAAAAGATCATGGCCAATCAGCTCACTGACTACCCTTGCACACAACTTCTTATGTAGGGAGCAGCATGGTTTCAGAGCTGGTCATAGCACTATGGCCGCCTCACAGAATTCACTAACCCTGTACTCCACACTTGACAAGGGCACCTCACAGGGCCATGTTTATAGATCTCTCAAAGGCCTTCAACATGGTTTTTCTCACCCTCCTTCTTAACACATTACAACAAATTGGGGTCTCTATTGTCCACTTTCATGGTTCTCCAGCTATCTTTCATCTAGAACCCAATGTGTTAAAATTAATAATACCACATCTACTATGCTGCCTTTGCACTCAGGAGTTCCCAGGAATCTATCCTGGGTCCCCTGCTCTTCAGCATCTAACTCAATGCCATGCCTAAATCCTGCCCCGCAACCTTTCTCTCTATGTGGATGACGCTGTTCTTATGACGCACATCCTGATCCTCTCTCTCTCCAGCGCACCTTACAAAACTCCTTCTCTCAGATTGAACACTGGTTTCCTGAACACAGATTGGTGGTCAACATTAAAAATACTAAGACGATGTTCTATGCCCAGTGCCAAAACAGATCAAAGGATTTCCCCATGGAAATACTCTCCACCTCTCATCCCACTGGAACAGGTCCAAAAGTATAAGTATCTAGGTATTACATTTGACTCTTCCTCTCATTCCACCTAACATATAAAAATCCTCACCTCTGCCACCAACACCGCATTGGTCTCCTGTATAGACATAAAGACTGCCTGCCACCTGAAACACTTCACCTAGCCATTACCTCCTCAGTCTTATTACTGGTGGACTATGGCCTCACAATCTATACTGCCACTGAACCTACGGTGCCTCATCAAATACAAGTAGTCATCAATAAGGTTCCTGGCTCTTCTCTGGTGCTGACAGAAATACACATACCAGCACCCTATACGCAGCCCCTAATAGTCTCTCCTTGAGGAAAGACTATTATACCAGACCTGTCTCTTCACCAAAAAAAATTCACCTGGATTTAACCCCAATAGGTGTCATGGCTTCTCTTCAGCCGGCCACCATCTCAGCATCCACATGGGCTACCCTAAAACTATCTGGAAGGTGCCTAGTTCAGGACCACCCTGAGCCAGCGATCCTTCCCCTTACAGCTCCATCCTGTTACAGTGCCCTCCCACCAGCCATCCCATCAATCACCAATCTAGGTCCTTTTAAAGCTGCCTTAAGGGCCCATATCCTCTCCTCACATCAGTGCCAGTGTAACTAGTAACCTGTGATCCTGCACCATGCTACTAGGCCATGCATCCACTTGGCATGGCAGTGGAGAGCCCTCACTATTTCTAGCCTACAGGCTCCTCATCTCCTCAGTTACCATATAGTTGCATTGGACTTTGAATGCATTGTATTATGTATAAGACAAGGCCTCCCTGAGGTGGCTTACTACCAAATCATATCATGCATTGATTTAGCTACTAATTGTATAGGTCTTAACCACTCATTAGGTAAATATGTTGATAGCTCTGCCCTGTTTAGCTACCAAATGTATAGGCATTAACCAGTGTTCATTGCACTTATACTCTGTATGATTGCTCACACACATTTATTCTGTGTGTGTACTGTATGAATGTCTATGCTTTATTCTGACATGGAGCCTTTGGAAACAAGTCTATGACTCAAAGGGTTGTAATTCTGATTTCATAATAAATAAATAAATAAAATTCTGAGTCATCACCTTTGGAAGAGCATAACTGTGATACATTATGATCATAATCGTGTTCTTGTACATTTACAACATCTTCATCAGAGGCACTGCTTTCTAATGAAGGAGCTGGATACACATGAGGGGCATATTGTGAAGTGACATGTCTACTGGTACTATTTATTTATTTATTTGAAATCTAGGAGTACTTTTGAGCTGTGAGCTCATTTACAGAGGTTCCATGCCAGAGAGTAAAACATTAAAGTAGGCAAAACAAACATAGCAATAGATACAACTGCATTAGGTACCCATAGGTACAAATATAGACAGTTAACCTAAAGTGCAGAACAAGAAAAAAATTCATGGGAATGCTGTAGCATAGAGCACTGGGAAGTTGGAATTAGAGCAGATAACTGGAGGAACAAAATTATGCCAGGTAATACCGAGGGGGTCTCAGAAATGGGAATCAGAAATACTGAGGGAATAATGAGTCAGAAGCAACACAGAGGCTTGGAAGGGTCAACCTAGAAAGGTTTTACCAATAGTTAAGGAGGGAGGAGAGGTATGGCAATGAGATATGGGAATGGAATATAACAGAGAGGGAAGGAGGGATTGGTCTGCTGCTTAAGTGCACTAAGTTATAATAGAGCTGGCTGCTAGGTCAAAAATAGTCAAGATAAGGTGATACAGTCACAACTGCTGAGGGCCATCAGGTGGGACCAGAGTTTACTTTTAAATGGGCCTAGTTTCATGGTGTCTAGGATGTCCCTGGTAGGAGTTTTGCCAGTTCGGGGCACGGTATTCAAAAGACCTTTGTACTTGTGTGGCGATCGAAACGGGCACCTGAGGGCTGATAGCTGGAACCTCTGGTTAGCCTAAAGCCTTATGAGAGGGACAACAGGTTCTGAACACCCAGTGGAGTTTGATGCAGAGCTGCATTTTTGGCTAGCAGGCAAGCTTGGTATTTCAGTCTGCGTTTTAGATGAAGTCAGTTTGTTTGGAACTAAAGCTCACAGGAATGTGTGCATCTGTGAGCTCCTGTGACAAGCCTACAGGCCTTGTTTAGTGCAACAGTGAGCCTTTTTAGGGTTCAATCTGATGCAGCACCATTTATGGCTAGGTCATAATACAGGGTAGAGAGCACTGAGCTATTGGCAGCCATCCATATAGCCTCAGGAGTCATGCAGTGCTTGTGTCGGTGCAGGAGGCCAATTTTGGTTGATTGACTTCTCCACTAGATCAATATAGCCTGAAAAGTTAGGGCACTATCTAATGTGATCCCCAAATATTTGAAGAGAGAATCATATCGAGCATAACATTTTGGTTATTATGTATGCCAGTGTGTAATCCCGTTGTTTACTATGAGACGTGCAAAGAGCATGGTTTAGTTTTTTTGTAATTTAGTAGCAGTTTTTGGATAATGAACCAGTTTTCAACATTATTGAAATTATGCTGTAGTTTACTGTATTTTCTAGATGTGAGGGTCCTGGTGGCTAGCGAAGAGCACAGCATCATCAGCATATAATAGGACTGGGTCTGGGCATGCAAGGGTAGGCAGTTTAAGAACAGACTAAATATCAATGGACCGAGTATGGACCCTTGTAGTACCCCTGTACTTACTATTCTGCCATTGGATAGGACACCGCTGATTTTTACCTGTTGGTGCGCTCAGATAAATAACTCCAAAACCACCTAACAGTGTCAGAGGACAGATTGATACTAGCCAGTTGTTTAAGGAGTAGGGGTTAACTAGTGTCA
The DNA here is from genome assembly GCA_016271365.2 of Neoceratodus forsteri. Taxonomy (NCBI): domain Eukaryota; kingdom Metazoa; phylum Chordata; order Ceratodontiformes; family Ceratodontidae; genus Neoceratodus; species Neoceratodus forsteri. Next base: position 428,314,269 of record CM057451.1, read on the forward strand.
AACATTTTGGTGAGATCAATAAAATTGCCCCCACCAACATCCCACACAGTCCAGGGCCTTATGGATGTAACTAGTGAATTCTAACAGAACAGTGGTAGTACTGTGCCCTTTCTGGAACCATACTACTGTGGGAACTGGATTTTGCATTTGTTTAGGTAGTCAACTAGTTGGTCAGATACAATCCACTCCTGCACCTTGGAGAGTGGAGGAAGAATATGGTGCGTAGTTGGCAGGTTTAGTTCTAGCCCCACTTTAAGAACCAGAGTAACCACCGCAGCTTTCCATAAATGGGGGAATTTGGCTGTCCATAGATAGAGAGGTTTAGAATTTTGTTAAAGGCATAATGACATCATCAAGGATGAGGCGGAAAAGTTTCAGATCAAAAGTGTCAGAGCTGAACTTAGTTTTTCCAAGCACCTGTTTTATGTATTTTTAGCCTCCTAAGTAGTGAGAATTTTGAATTAGAAGGGGAGGGCCTGACAAATAGGTTCACTAGTTAAGGTTTTATTATTGAGGGTATTTCCAGAGGTGGCCTGAGGGGTACTCCATTGAGGTCAGTAAAGTTGTTCTTCAAGGTATTAGCTATGACTCTAGCATACTGGGTAACTACTCCATTTGTGTCCAGCATAGTCATTTTCTTTGAGATTTGCCTGTTAGATCCTTAAGATTGTCTCAGAAGCTATGCCCATCTCCCCAGGAGTTAGTTAATTTATCCTTGAAATACTGACTTTTGGCTTTGCTGATAGCTCTGGTGCAGTCATTCCTTGCCCTTTTGTAATTTTGAAAGTCAGTCAACTTACCTGAGTTTCAGGCAAGATACCAGAGATTGTCCTTAATTTTCATTAGTTCAATTAGGAGGGAGATATCCATGAGCTGTTTACACCATTGACTGTGCATTAAAAGGTAGAGACATGGACATCACAGACAGCATTGAAGGTATCTATAAACTAGGTGAGGGCTAGGTCAACATCATCAGTGGTGTCTAAGAGAGACCAGTTCTGCTGTTTTAAACTAATTTTAATGGTTCAAGGTGTCCCTTTTTAGTTGTCTAGCTGTGATACTTTTGACAGGGAGTTTTTTTTGTTTTATTAGTCCAGGTGCATAGTACAGGGAGTGATCACTGATCACATCGGTAAGGACTGTAACAGCAGATATTTTATTGAGGTGGCTAGTGATCAGCCAATCAAGTAGCATGTTAGTCATTGCATGGTAGTTGTTTCTTGTTGGCGCGTGTACCATTAGTACAAGATTGCAGGAGTCCAGAGCATCCTTATATTGCGTCAGCTTCATGCGCTAGCCAGTTAATGTTTAAGTACCCCATCATAACGACCTCGAAGTGTGGTGAAGGCTGTTTAGATGGTCAAGCACAACTTTTAAACCTTTTGATTGTTCTTTGGGGTGGGTACATATGCAGTGATCACCGAGACACATTTATTGTGAGAGCCAAGTATTAGTTTTACTGATAACACTTGGATGTTGTTCCCAGTATCTAACATAGGTAGGACTTTTCACTGTAGAGTGTCCTTAATGTATATGGAACAGCCTCCCCATTTACTAACTCTATCACACCTGAATAGAGTGTATCCCACTAGGGTGACTGCATCATCAGGGATTTTGTGGGTGAGCCAGGTTTCCATGATGGATAATACATCCGGCTTGTGCTGCGAAACCCAGCTCTGTAGAGAGTCAAACTTGGATAACAGACTGAAAATATTAATAGACCTGAGTGTGATGGATCCTTTTACTTAGTGTACCCATAGAAGGTTGAACGGTCTGGGGTTGGAGTATATATTTCCTGACAGGAAGTAGCAGGAAGAGAGTCTTAGGACCTGAAGTTTAAGTGCTTTTAAAGCTACCACGTGGTAGCATCTACTCACTATTCGTGATTTTGTGAGGCTAGTCACTATGGTAAGGTGGGGGTAGGGTCCATTTGTGCATGACTCCTGTGTAACTGAGGGTGGATGGTTTAATTCTCAATCTAGATTGTCAGGTTTAGGGTTTGTGAGTGATGAAAACTGATGTTTGAAAATTTGACAGCTATGCGCTTGTTACAGCTTAGTGTGTGGGAGCCACTACCTTGGATGTAGTACAGAGATAGCACTATGGCCATACATAGATACATAGATACATAGACAGTGTTGGCAGATAAGGGCCTATGGCCCACCCAGTCTGCCCATTTGAGCTTATAAGTTCAGTTTGTTTTCCTAGAAGTCTGTTGCACCTTACCCCTGACCTCCAGAATTCCTTATGTCTATCCCATGCATTCTTAAATCCGTGATTGTTTCAGCCCCACCACTTCCTCTGGCAGGGTGTTCCACTTGTCCACCACCCGTTCTGTGAAGAAATTCTTTCTCATGTTTCCTCTGAATCATCCTCCTCCAACTTCATCCCATGCCCTCTAGTCCTGGAACATCTTTTCACTTAAAAATAGTGTTTTCCTGCACCTGTTCCTCCCTGTAAGATACTTGTATGTCTCTATCATATCCCTCTCCCTCCTCTCCTCCAGGAGTACATGTTCAGTTCCTTCAGCCTGTCTTCATAGGGACTTGTGATGCAATCCATGCACCATCTTTGTTGCCCTCCTCTGAACCTTCTCTACCCTGTCTATGTCCTTACGTGAGGTATGGTCTCCAGAACTGTACACTGTACTCAGGTGGGGCTTCACTAGTGTCTTGTATAGCGGAATTATGACCTCCCTTTTCCTGCTGGTGATGCCCCTGCCTATACATCCCAGCATCCTATTTGCTTTACCTTCTGCCTTGTCACACTGTTTCCCTACCTTGAGGTCATCAGAGATGATAACCCCAAGATCCCTTTCCTGCTTGGTGCATGCTATATCCTCACCCCCAACTGATATATTGTGCCAGGGTTTTGTGCTCCATATGCATTATCTTGCACTTCTTTGCATTGAATTTCAACTGCCAAACCCTGACCATTCTTCAAGTTTCTGCAGGTTGCTTCTCATTCTGTCTACACCCTCTGGTGTGTCTACTCTGTTACAGAGCTTTGTGTCATCAGCTAACAGTGAAATTCTGCCTTCTAGGTCCTCGCCATGTCACTGATGAAGATAAGGAGTGATAAGATAAGATAAGAAAAGATAAGATAAGATAAGATAAGGAGGATAAGAGTGATAAGGAGTGATAAGGAGTGACTATCTGATTCTGCTCATTTTGTTAACTATAAATATAGCCAGCGGCCTTAGAGTAGGGAGCAATAGATGAAAGCTTGAGATACTTTGGGGGGCTTTAAAACTAAAATTAGTGGATATTTGGGAGCTCCATACCTTGTAAAAAGTATTGAGAAAGAGGTATTGTAACACAGTGACCTACTTTGATGAGGGGTAATTATGTATTGAGGTCAGAGAGTTAAGGTAAGACTTAAGGTTAGGTTAATTACTTACCAATACTACTGATGAGATAGCGAGTGGTAGCCACACTGGACGCCGGGCTGAAGGTCAGCAGTCTGAATCTTGATTAGGACCTTAGTGAGAATTCAGGAGGCGAGAGCAGTAACAGGATGATACACAAGAAGGCAGGATAGAAAACGACCTGGAGAGATCAAAATGGGGGTAGTATATTGTTAAGGAAGAGTTGGACCCAACAGTGATGCCTAGTGGTCAGGAAGTATAAATGCAAATGGGGAAATAGGGATTTACAAATTTGACTATGATCAGTCACGTGACCAGTGAAAGCAAATAAAATAAGGATAACCAAGGGTGGGTGGAGTAGTTGCCACACAGCAGTGACGGGCTAGCACAGTCTGCTGACTCTGCTTCAGATGATGGTGTTCTGTACCTTTCTTGCTGCAGCTCTCGCTTTGCTTCATGTTGGGAGGGTGGGCCAATAATGTAGCAGGCAGCCTGAGGGAGATAAAGATTACAGGGTTGAGACTACATTTCAAACTAACATACAGATAAAGCCTGTGCACTGAAGTGGCAAACCGAAGTGCAAATGGGGTGGGGGACTATCTGCTGCTACTGTGCATGCGCAGACTCACCCAGCAACTCCACTCCACCACGGCACACTCAAATCGCAACAGGTAAGGTTGATTCAATAACACAGAATAGTAACAAACTCTTGAACTGTAAGAGAAACTAAACTAGCACAAATCAACAGTAAGCAGTACTGAGTCAGTTAGTAAAAGGACTATGCCACATTCACAGGTAATCAGTTAAATGGGCAAGTAACTGCAGAACTAAGACACAATGCTAGAAATCCAGTCCTGTGCAATTAAAGTAACAGTAGATAGTAAGCACATATTCCTATCCAGTGCGGTCGCCCATGATCAGCAGAAACAAGCTATAACAGTCTGCCAACTCTCGCCACATGGGTGTTCAGTACCTTTCACTCTTGCTGCAACTCCTTGCTTGGATTGGGAGGTGTGCCAGTAATGGAGCAGGCAGCCTTTCCCTCTTGTTGTAGCTCTTTGATTCAGGTTGAGAGGGTGCCATAATGGAGCAGGCAGCCTTTCCCTCTTGCTGTAGCTCCTTGCTCCGGTTGGGAGGTGTGCCAGTAATGGGGCAGGCAGCCTTTCACTCTGCTGTGGCTCCTTGCTTCAGGTAGGGAGGTGTGCTAATAATGGAGCAGGCAGCCTTCCTCCTGCTGCAGCTCCTTGTTTTGGGATGGAGGGTGTTCCAATAATGAATCAGGCAGCCTTTTGCTCTTGCTGTAGCTCCTTGCTTGCGTGTGGAGGTGTGCCGATAATGGAGCAGGCAGCCTTTCACTCTTCGACAGCTCCTTGTTTTAGGTTAGGAGGGTGGTCCGACAGAGCCTTTTCCTTAATCATTGGTTTTATATGTATGTCTAATTGTTTTGGCTACCTGTTTTTGTGTTTTACTTTTATTTGATTTTTCTGGCAATGCCAACAGTGATGCATTGCTTTTGAGCAGGAATTCAGCAACATTCATTTCTTTTTCTGGTTGTGTTGCTTCATTTTTACCAGTTGTATTAATTATATCTTCAGTGGTGAATTTCCTTTTTTCTGAATTCAGGAAATTATTTTATTGTTCGTGTACCAATTTCAGCCATACTGCTGGTGTTGGCCACATGTTCCATTTCCATAACAGACTCTGATTTGGAATCCATTTTTGGGGTCACACTTAATTACTTAATTAGTAATATTATTAGTTTGGACACAGAAATGGGCAACACAGAGTCTGAGACATGACACCTGCTCCTTCAAGATCTGTATGGCACTATGACCTAGTGGTAGTCAGGCACAGATATGGAAACACAGAGTCTATGGCAGTATGACCTTTCAGGACAGCACATAGATGGGCAAAACAGAGTCTACAGCACAAAGATAGGCAACACTGAGTCTGAGACATGGGTGACCCCTCCTTCAAAATCTATTCTGTATGCAGTATAAGCTTCCTCAAAATTAGTGAAGCACCATGAGCTTCAGACATAATCCTCCTGTCTGTCTGCTTCCCTTAAAGGTCTTACTTTCTTAATAATTTTTCAGTATTTTTACAAAATATATATTTTTTAAACAAAAGAATGATTAAGTTAATGGATGCTGTACACTAGTGATATTTACACTGTTTTTTCAATGTTGTTGATTTTGCAAGAAAAACAGACTGATTTAACTTAACCTATACCTAACCTATTCAGGTACAGAGGTCGTCAACACTGGAGTCTGAGATATGACACCCCTTTTCAAAAGTTGTATGGCACTATGGCCTAGTATAGTTCAGGCACAGAGATGGACAACAAAGAGACTGAGACACGGCTGACAACCCCTTCCAATCTACTGCACTATAAGTGCCACTGAAAATTAGTGAGGCACTATGACCTTCAGACAGAGCCCTCCTATCCGTCTGCTCCACATATTAGTTCTTACTCACTTATTTTTATTTTTTTTTTTTTACAAAACTATATTTTCAAAAGAAAAATAATTAATAAGTTGTTGGATGCTGTTCATTAGTGATATCTAATTTTTTTTATTTTGTTGCTTTTGCAAGGAAGCGCATACAATAATACTTAACCCATTACATTCACTACTATAGTTCATGAGAACTACACCTGCCTCATGGCACTATAGGCCATGCTTTTTGTAGTACCCCAATCCTTTTCTGTTTCCTTTAGTTTTCTAAAACTAAGAAAACATCTGCAGTGTGCACTCAGCTGTTGCCTGCTGTTGAAATCATTGGTCTCTCGCTCTCTACTCTCTCCCTCTTTTCTAAGGAAAACTTTTTTTCCTGTGGATTTAAGTACTCTGCAACATCTGTACTCCATTGTTGTCTGCTGTTAAATTTGTTGGTCTCTCTTTACTCTCCCACTCTCTCTTTCTCTTCTTACTAAGGAAGACATTTTTTTCTTTTACAGTGCAGTTAAGCACTCTGCAATGTCTGCATCTCTTTGCTGTCTGCTGTTGATTTCCTTTGTATCTCTCTCTCTCTCTCTCTCTCTCTCCCCTCTTTCTGACTAAGGAAGAAAAACACTGTTTCATTTTTTATGTTTGCTTGCACATGTGCAAGAAACATAGTGCCACCATATGAGAATTCGTAGGTGTGCCTCCTACTTCAATGCCCTGCTGCATTTTGCAGGCATGGCCCCACAGCGCCAATGAATGTAAAGCTGTCTGTGACAGCATTTGCAAATGCAGTGGCATGCAGTTGAAAGAACAAGCTGCAGCATGTGGGCATTTTGCATACTGCTGCTGCCAGCAATGTAAAGTGCCTCCACGTCGGCACTGCAGTTCAAGTGCTGTCATGACTGCTCCTCCCCCAACAAGTAGAACACTGGAGCCCACCCAGGCGTGCTCACGCCTCCCCCACACACAGTATGGCCAATGGGGTGCCCAATCCTAGTCGGCTCCAGTGCCCTCTAAAACAGCCTTCAAAGTGCCATGCTGGGAGCCCACCCCAGTGTGGCAAACGTCCATTGGTGGCCCCCAAACACACTTCCAGGTGCCACGCTGAGGCCACCCCAGCATGGAAAAGCTCTCTATGGCCAATGGGGTGCCCAATCCCTGTCGGCTCCACTGACTGCCCCAAAGAAACCTTCCAGCTGCCACACTGGGAGCCCACCCCAGCTTGGCAAACATTCCACATCATCTTCCTACAAGAAAAAGAAACCTGGAAAGAAAGAATGGTCCCACCCTGACTGTCTTGACCCCTCTCCACCGAGCACCACCCTCTGTGCACCCTACCTCCCCACACCCCTCACCCCATACTTACTCCGGAGTCTGGCACAACGATCTTCGTGGACCGGGAACACGTCTGCACTCTTCAAAGCTGACCGTGAACTGAGGAAATGCCGTAAGCTGTATAATGAAATAAATAGGGTTTTTCAACTTTGATGCATATCTCAGGAATTTTTGGAATTTTTTCACCAGAGTTTCAACATGGGGTTTTGGGACCCCACCCTCATGAATTCTGTCACTGTCATTTTGTTAATCACCCCTGACAGGTGATTTTTCCGGTCACTACGTGAAACCACCTTTGGGACTGATGCATCAAATGACAGTATCACAGTTCATGAGGTAGGCCTCAAAACCCTATGTTGAAAATTTTGGAAAAATTCATAAAATGACTGTTTTACAAGCGTGTTGTGCAGTTCTTATGCACACTCAAGTTAGCAAATTTTTAATATTTGATTCCAGATTTCAACATTGCCATTTTACCACACCTCCTTATGAGCAGTACAGCTGTCATTTTTCACATCTCGCCCAAAGTGTGTTTCCGCAATGTAGCACACTATGGCACAGTTGGTGTGCGAAATCAATGTTTGGGACAGATTAAGAAAATCACAATGACACTGTTCATGAGCAGAGGTCTTAAAATGGCTATGTTGAAAATTTGATGAAAAAATTAACAAAAATTACTGTTTCACAAGCGTGTGTTATGTAGTTCCTACGCATGCTAGTACGCTTATGAATTTGCAGTATTTGCATCTAGATTTTCAACATTGCTATATTTACCACCCTCCTTATGAGCAGTACAGATGTCATTTTTCACATCTCCCAAATGTGTTTCGCGATGTAAGCACAATGGCACAGTCAGTGTGTGAAATCAATGTTTGGGACAGATTAAGAAAATCACAGTGACACTGTTCATGAGCAGAGGTCTTGAAATGGCTGTGTTGAAAATTTGGTGACAAAAGTCTATAAAATGACTGTGTTACAAGCAAGCATTGCGTTGTTTCCACACCCTCATAAGTTCATGAATTTGTAATATTTTCCGTCCGATTATCACCACTGGAATTTTCACACTTCTTATGAACAGTACAGCTGTAATTTTTCACAGCATGGCTAAATATGTTTTCACACTTTCTGCTCAGAAATGTGTGGTCACTGTGGGAAATCACTGGGACAGATTAATGAATGAATGAATGAATGAATGAATACTTTATTTTAAGAAGCGCCTTTCCAAAACCAAGGCGCTTTTACAACAGGTCAATACATAAAACTTAAATTCCTAAAATCAATCCATAAATATATTTTAAAAATCTGGATATGCTAAATTAAACAAATAAGTCTTTAGGGCTGACTTAAAGCTTTGGACAGTCAGGCATTCTCTCATCCGATGAGGTAGAGAATTCTACAGGGTTGGGGCCATAAAACTAAATGATCTTGCCCCTGATGTCTTTAAATGAACCCTGGAATCTCTAGCAATCCCTCATCGGTGGAACGGAGCTGACAGGAAGGACAGTAGGGACAAAGAAGATCTTGTAGGTAACTAGGTCCCTGATCGTGTAGGGCCTTATAGGTCAGCAAACCAACCTTGAAGGTGATTCACCATTGAATTGGCAGCCAGTGCAGTCCACGGAGGACAGGCATTTTATGACTAGTCCTTGATGTACCAGTCAAAAGCCTGTCACGCGCTCTGCACCAGCTGCAAATGGTGAATATCCACCCCGGTAGCCCTAGGTACAGGCGTTGCAATAGTCCAGCTGGAGGTAACGTAAGGCATGGACCAGTGTTGAAGGTCATCGACGGTAATCAGAAAATCGCAGTGGCACTGTTCATGAGCGGAGGTCCCAAAATGCCTGTGTTGACTATCTGCTGTAAAAATCCCCAAACTAATTACATTAAGGGTGTGCGTGTACAGTTTCTATGCATGCTCGTGACTTCACTATTTTTTTACTATTATCACTGTAGATTTTCAACATTGCCATTTTTACACCTCCCCATGAACAAAAGCTGTCATTTTTCACATCCTGTTCGAAATGTGTTTTCACACCTGTGGTGCCAAATGCCGAGCCACTTTGCAAAATCAGCTTTCGGCTAATGAACTGATATTGCCACTGTTCATAAGGTGGGATCACAAAACCCATATTGAAAATTAGGAGTGAAAATACCAACAAAACACGTGAGGCATTAGGGTTTCCGACCATAACGCCCCACACTGCAGAGACTGACAGGCTTCAGGGGTGTGACTTGGGATTGTCGCCCGTAATGATCATCCATTCCACCCCACCCACACCCTGCAGCCAGTGATAGGCATCGAGGCATGCCTTGGACTCTTCGACCCCAAAGTTCACCCCATTCTCCTATACTGCACCCATCTCACCATATTTCCTTATGGAATGGGGTGAGCATAAGGCCAAATACCCGAGGCACACGTGACACTTGTCAGTGTCTGCAGGATAGGTGTGATGAAATGGCGTGGCTGTCATGCCTGACGACCCAAAGGCACACCCCACCAATGCCAGCAAGCAAAATTTGGCATTGACAAATGCTTGTTTTTACTGTGGAGTTAAGTACTCTGCAACATCTGCACTCTTCTATTGAATTAATTGATCTCTCTCTCTCTCTCTCTCTCTCTCTACTCCCTTCTATCTCTCTCTCTCTCTCTTTCTGATTGGAAAATGTTTTTTTTTTTTACTGTGGAGCCTACACACACACACACACACACACACACACACACACACACACACACACACACACACAACATAACATTTCAATGCAAAGCCCCAAATGTGCTGAATACACTGTTTCCTGTGGGATATCCTGTGATGGCTGACACACAAGATTGGTTAGAACATGAGTTAATCACAGGCAAAGGACCTCAATTGGCTGAATCCATTCAGTGCCCCAGGTTCACAAGTGTTTGCCATTGTTGGTCATGTGACAGTCAAGGGACTGGAGTATTCGGCAGAGATCACAAAAAAAAGTTTTTTTTTATTATTATTTCTGTACCCTGTCCAGCCATCCGTGGAATAGACTACTGCCTGTAATCCATTGGTCTGGACTGGACCACACTCTGAACTGAGCCAACTTGGCAACTCGGGTTTAGCTATGAAAGACTTGACATTCCGGAACAGAGCCATGTCGGCCCAGTCTGGGAAGGTTCAGAAGTGTGGCAGAGCTGGTTCACCCATCCCTAGTTTTTACCCAAACATGCAGGTAACCCTAAGTGTTAAGGGGTATCTGAGTTCACTACAGTGGGGTGGTTCCAACACTACCATTGCCTGTGGTGAGAGGATGTGACTTTCCAGGTTATTCAGAACGTGTGAAGAAGTTATACCCTCTTACAGCAGCTTGATCACACAAGCACATGCTTAAAAAGCCCATGTTCTGTCTGAATTTTTTCTTTCCTGAAGAGGACTATTTTACCACAGTAAAGATAGGAAAACAAAGAAGGAAAAGAAAAGAGCAAAGCAGAAATGGACATTGGAACACTGTACTACTCTTAATGATGACAAACATGATACTACATTTGATGTGAAAATGTATTCACACCCTGATATAGCCAGAGATCAACAGCAGGATGTTACTCTGAAACATCTGTATGCTACGGTAGGTGTAGAGCAAAATTCAGGGAAGTTCAGGGTTATCAAACATAAAGAAATATTATACAGAATCTGTACCAACCCCTTGACCCAAGAACAAGCAGAGCAACTGTTGGTGCCTAAAAGTATAGGGAGAGCTATTATACCTAGCCCACAATATTCTGATGGAAGCACTTGGAGGTAGCAACCATGCCTTGGCCTGACTGCTATACCATTTCTTTTGGCCCAGTATTCATGAACAGGTGGCTACTTACTGCCAGTCATGTGTCAAGTGCCAGAAGGTAGCAGAAATACTCCAAAAGGGCAAGGTTCCTGTGGTGCCCGTGCCTATAGTGAACAAACCATTCAACTGCATAACTATGGATATCATAGGTCCACGGAATGTAGTACTACAGGCAATCATTTTATCCTTCTGGTATCCGATTACACTATAAGATATTCTGAAGCAGACTAATTACGCATGCAACAGCCCTAGATTTGCTGGACAGCTGGCCCATATCTTTGACAGGATGGGTTTCCCAGGAGATATTAACTGAGCAGGGTAACAGTTTTAATACAGCTTTGTTAAAGAGCTATATCGGTTGCTGGGAATATCTGCAGTCAGGACTTCACCATATGACCCCCAGACAGATGGCCTGGTTGAATGAGTTAATCAGACTCTTAAAAAATAATTCAAGGTTTGTGCAAGGAAAAGGGAAAGCTTCTGAATTACTTTATGGGCAGCACCCATGGGTTCTGTTGGATATAGTTAAAGAGACCTGGGAGGAAAACCCGCTCAGAAAGAAAGCGTCACGCTTATATACTAGCATTATGGGAAAAGCTAGTGAAATATCATAAGCTGGCACATGAGAATCAGCAAGGGGCCCAACTGAAGCAGAAGTGGCAATATAATTAGGGCGAGAAAGAGAAATCATCTAAATCTGGTGAAAAGGTGTTACTGTTACTATTGTCCAATAAAAACAAGTTGATGATGAAATGGCAGGGACCCTATCAAGTGATTAGAAAAACTGGTCTGGTGAATTATGAAATCAAGACACCAGACAGAAAAAATCTCTGAAAGTGTACCATGTACTGCAAACTTTTCAAAAGCTTAAGTAGAAAAAGAGGCCCAAATTGTTGGTCCTTCCAGACAGGGAAGAAAGGAAGTAGAAATAATCTGCAAAAGATTAGAAATGCCTGATACATGTATGCCCAAAATACTTGTGAATATCTCCTTAACCACCCAGCAGGCAAAAGACATTAAGGACCTAATTCAGAAGTTTGATTAGAGTTTCACCACTGATCCAGGCTACACCACAGGTGTTGAACAAAATATTGTCATTGGTACTGTGAGAACTATACGCACATCAAAAACCATATAGGTTACCAATACAACTGCATAAATAAGTGATTAGAAGTACAGACAATGAAAAGCTTGGTATAACACAACCATCTGTAAGTGCGTGGTCCTCCCTATAGTTGTGGTGGATAAAAACAAGGATGGCATCCAAATTTGCCTTTATTTCCAGAAGCTGAATCAGGTCTCTGAATTTGATGGCTGCCCAATGCCAAGAATCGATGACCTGATTGACAGATTGTGAGGGCAAAATATGTTAGCACGCTAGACCTCACAAAAGAATATTGAGGTATTGGCAGATCCCACTAGAAAATGAATCAAGAGAAAAACAACATTTGTAACACCTGTGGGTTCTTTCATTTCAAAAGATGCCCTTTGGGTTGCATGGTGCCCCTGTGACCTTTCAATGATACACGGACTGTATCTTGTCCCCCATACTGAGTACTGTGCAGCATATTTGAATGATAGCATTATTTTTAGTACTGATTGAGAAAGCCATACGTAGCATCTTGTGGCTGTACTTGACAGCATAAGAAAAGTAGAAATGACCATTAACCCAGCCAAATGTGCTTTTGCTATGCAAGAGATCTGATATCTAGGGTTTGTATTAGAGAATGGTGAAGTTAAGCAAGAAATCTCAAAAAGAGCCATATCTAACAGCCTGACCCATAAGACTAAGAAACATGTGAGGTCATTTTTAGGCCTAGCAGGCTGCTACTGAAGATTTGCACCTCAGTTTGCAGAGATACCAACCCCGTAACCATACTGACCAAAAACAAAACCACCCAATAAGGTTAGATGGACACCTACCTGTGAGGAAGCCTTTTTAGGTATAAAGGCAGCCTTTTTCTGCAGCACTCATACTGAAAAGTCTTAATTTTATAAAACCTTTTATAGCAGCAGACAGATGATTCCAAAAATTGACTTGGAGCTGTACTGAGCCAGAATTTTGAGGAGAGGAACACCACATTTATACATTAATAGGAAGCAGCATGATTATGAGCAACATTATGCCACAATAGAAAAAGACCACTAGGCAGCCAAGTGGGCAATAGAGGCCCTGAGTACTACCTACTAATAAATTAGTTTATATTGGTTACTAATCACAGCCCCTATGTTGGTTTATCAGACGAAGGACAAGAATCCCTGAATCACTCATTGGTATTTGGCATTACAACAGTACAAGTTTAGAAGGAATATAAATGGCCTCCTGCCATGACAGAATGTTACTGTATGCAGATGATGCAGTAATCTTCACTTGCCACCGACCCACCTCCTTCAGTCTCAACTACAGAAAGTTTCACAGAAGTGGAAGACTGGTTTTGCTCATAAACTCATCCTTAACCACAAAAAACTAAAACAATGTTGTTCCATGGAACCCACAACAAGTACAAGGACCATGAGCTCATAATTAACAACCATGAAGGCGTCACTCTTGAGCAGGTGGATATGTTTAAATATCTGGGCCTGACCCTTGACTACTCCCTCTCATATACCAAACACATTGACAATATCGCTAAAATGTGAACTCCCGTATAGGACTACTATACAAGTATAAACATTGCCTAGGCTGAAGCCTTGAACCTCGCTTTCCAGAGCTCTGTTATCTCAACTATTGACTATGGGCTTGTTGATCTATGGATCTGCTACTGATACTGCACTCCGGTATAGCTGTAGCCTTAATAAGGCATGTAGACTCCTTATTTCAGCTGCCGCCTTTCTCACACGTGTGACATTTACGAGCAGGCTAACTGGCTCCAGCTATCCGGCAGGCTAAAGTACCAGACTTGCATCCTAGCTAAGAAGACATCACTGGTCCTTATGGCCCTGGAGTCCAATCAATATTGACCCCGCAGCGTGTCCGCCGCCTAACTAGAAGATCGGACAGTCTAACCTTTACAATACCGCTGTCGGACCTCTCAAGCTCAGTGTTCTTACCTTGTCAGAGCCTCCACCTGGTTCAACTTGCTACCTACAGAAATCTCCAACATTGCCACAATTGGTGCTTTTAAGTGTAAACTCAAGTCAAAACCTCGTGGCTAGTGCCTTCTGTGATTGCTTCTATAATCCCCTCAGGCAGACTACCCTCAAGCATCCCTCCTCACTGCCTCAGCTCCTCCTCCTCCTCTCCTAGCCCCCCATTACTGGGTATAGGATGAATCTGTCTCCTTTCATCCCCCTTCCTCCTCCCTTGCTGTTTCCCATCTACCACATACCCAACTCAATGCCCTCCCCATTTCTCCTCCTGCCTCTCTCTCCCATACCACCCCTCACCACCACTTCTTTCTCCTTTTCTACTAACTCATGCCTAACAAAGCTTCACTAAGCTGCCTATGACTTGTACTGTATAATTAACTCACAACACAATTCCTTGGCAATGCCTTTGGCTGCTATTATTGTAACCTTATCTGTCTTTTTTTTTGTAAGTTCCATTGTAATGATCATGTTATGTTTTGTACCTTATTGTCTTGGCGTGGAACCTTTGTAAAAGAGCCCTCGGCTCAAAGGTGTCATCTGAAATACAAATAAATAAAAATAAAAATAAATAATTCATTAACCAAACATCACTGGTTGGTATTTGGCATTACAACAGTACAAGTTTACGGTGAAACATAAATCAGAAGCCAAGCATACCAATGCTGCTTTTTGTATCCAGATATGGAGCTGGAGTGGACAGTGATGAAGAACAAAAGCAGGTGTCTAATACTATAGAGACCAGAGAAGGATCCCACAGGAAAAGTATAGAAAACTACTGTTATGAGACTAGAATGTGTAATTATGAAGGAAGATAGCCTTCTCGAGTCTGTTAAGAAGAAGGTCTAAGAGCTGGCCCAGTGGCAAGAGAGCTGAGGCACTTCCGCCTTATCTTTTCCCATGCTGGTGACCCGTGTTTGGAAATAAGCATGGGTCACCTGGTGACAGCTGGGGTGGAGGCAGGGTTGAATCAAGCTGCCACCAGGCAGCTTTCCTCTGATGGGAGGGACATGGGGTTTCCCAGCCCTTGGCTGCTACCAGGTAGAGGCTTGTTTGCAGCACCTAGCTGGGGAGGGGGGCTTGGGCTAGGCTGGGTGGGAGAAAGAGGCCATCACAAGAGCCTCAGAGCACATGCACACCTCCTCACACGTACTGGGGGTCTCAGGTTAACGGGAAGAAAATGGGAAAAGGAAGCACCGGGGCAGGTAGGAAGATGTCCCTGAGCTGGGAGGAGAGGGTGTCTCGAGGAGAGGACCTGAGCAGAACCTGTCAGGTGCCCCAAAGGTAGAAAACCTATATGGAAAAAAAAACAAGAAGGGTCCCTTGGAACAGAGTTTTCAAGTAAAGGGTGAGTGGAAAATCTTACATCTCTAAATTGGAGGGAGAAAAATAAAAAAATCTATCAGAGCAAAAGGTTAGGTTCTCTTTGAATAGGGGGAGTCTAACAGGCTGAGCCTGTCATGATGCTGGCCATGGAATGTCAGGAGAAGTATGCTATAGGAAATAAAATATAAGTATCTTTCTATATGTATTGTTTTACTTTGCTACCTTCTCTGTTGCAACTGCATTTTCTATGACCCAGGAGATGATCACCCTGATGATCAGACTGTGCCCCTCCTTTATCTAGCTGCACTCTGTTATTTTCCTTTCTTTACCTTTAGTTCACTTTTCCTTTCTATATTCCACCATGCCCATTTGAGCACACATTAGAGTATCAGAAATAAAGGGAGATTTAAAACATACATGTATTAGAGATAGCAGAAAAGCTGAACCCCTATAAAACTGACTAACAGAGCTCTGCTGCAGAAAACAATTGAAAATGCATGCTAATTTGAATGTTCTGAATTCTGAACCCTGAACCTTACTTTTACAAATAAAGGTACCTCATTACAGTGCACATGCAGGTTACACACATTACCCTTCTTTACTTTTGCCTGAATTAATACTAACACAAAACAGCAACATCTGCCGGCCCTTAGGCGCAGCGGTTGGATTTCCCTGACGCCAGCGACCAGGGTTCGGGAATGAGCTCAGGTCACTGGAGGACCAGCCAGGGGAGGCAGCTTGAGTGTTCCATGACTGCTCACTGCCTTCAGGGAGGGAAGGGCTGCAGGGGTGAGAACAACACGTCAGGGTCATTTGGGGTGGTGCATGATGAGCGTGGCTCTTGCCTTAGCGTCAGTATGTCACGCACCTTAAGAAAGCCAGAACAATTGCATGCTGGCCAACAGATGATGGCTCTCTGTTCCTGAGGGCCTCCAGTGCCTTCCCAGGGCCTCTTGTTACTCTGCGGCATCCCTGGGCCCTAGGAAGTATGTGCTGGGGTCATGCCTTCCCAGTGCCTTCCTCCTTGGAGAAGGGGACCCACCCGGTGAAGGGATATGCTGGGATATCCCAGGGTCAGCTGCAATACAAGGATCAAAAGAGTCTGGGAAAAGAACAGTAGGGGCTGGGGGAACTTGGTAGAGCCAGAAGGAGTGGTGGACCAGTGAGCACAGGGGTGGAAAATAGATCACACAAAAAAACAGCAACAAAAGAACAAAGATAGTATGTTAGTTTTGTACACTGTTAGCTCACATTTGAAGGAAATGGATAGGGTTGTTCATTTGAGACACTTACAAAAGGTGTTAACTAAAAGGTAAATGAAATGTGAGAGGGTTCAGTGTATGGCCCCAGCAATTCCAGTTCCTCACCTATAGCTGGTGCTGTTTCAAGCAATGGTCAGCCACAGACTTGGTATAACTGTAGGTTGATTAAGGGAAGGTACAAAGGTGGGAGGAGTTCACAACTAAGATCGACCCTTGTTGATACAAATTTGTAAATACATATCATATCACTGGTGATAGGGAAGATGTTTTAAGGTGTGCACATGTGTGATTTTACTGTTGTTCATGTATTAAAGATTCATATGTTTGCATATGAGAATACGTCATACAAAGCGATAAAATGCACTAATGATGTTAATGAGATAAGACAAGGCAGATCACCTGACCCCTGGGGATGTATAAAAGGCGCCAAGAGTAAGAGAGAGAGCAAGTGTGTGAAGCTGCTGTGTGAAGCAAGAGGATCTGTAGCCTGAGCTCTGAGCAGGAGGAGGAAAGCAGAGTGAAACCTTCCAAGAGGAGAGTATACAGCAATCAAGGAAAACGTTCTTAGCCTTACAGAGCAAGACAGACATTACAAATAAGAAGGATATCTGCCTTGTTTTCTTTTCAAGTTGATTTTTACAAAAATACTTTATTCTGACAAGAACTAACAAACATGTTGCCTTCTGTTCTATTTATTATTTGAATAAATATATAAGGGCTTTTGACCTTATCACCTGTGTACTGATATCTTTCATGCCCATACCCCCGGCACCATACCTACAAATCTGTAAAAGTCTATTGTTTTTCGCGTCCACAGTATTTTACAGAGCAACCACATGATAAATGGATGTAAACCTCTCAATCTGTGCACCACACATATTCTGTTACAGACCTAAAATAGAAGTATGTGCATTAAACACCAGACCTGTATGGCATGACTCCAGACTTGTAGCTTGGCCTTGGGTCATGATGGTAGGGATGGGATAGGGGTTAGGATTGCTATTTACAGATGCTAAATGTGTTGACCTTGTATTAGGTACCACACCATTGTGCATGGCCCTCTCCTGTAGCTTGGTCATGGGTAAAAAGTGGAAGGAGGTGAACACCCCTACTAGCATATGGGACCTTTCCTTCATACCTGTCCTCTCCTTTTTCCTGCACCATCCCTACCTCCTACTCTCTATACTTCAGGTAATCCTGTTCTTTCTCCCTTCCCCATCCACACTCAAATGCAGGTCAGTCGGCTTTCTCCTACTGCCTCCCTTCCTCAGGAACCAACTCTCCCTAGCATCCCTCTAACTCCCTCACACCCTGCCTTTAAGCGATTTGCTCTGACTTACACCAGTTGCTCCTTGCTGCTGCCCTGAACCTTCTGAGCCTCCTTTCCTCTCAAGTGGCACTGTACAACTAGGTCAACGCTCACATAGCCTGTATGAAAATCTGTTCAATCAGTAAATGACACTTGTTTATTGTCTTTATTTAATTTCCACTGTATGTTTGATTCCCTCCTGGGTCACACCTGGAAATGAGTTTCATCTTAGTGTGCTGTTTTTCCTGGTTACCATATTTTAAATAAATAAATAAATATTTCCACACTTTGCAGGCATTTGGGTGAAAACCATAGTAGCCCATTTTCAAACTTTGAGGGTTTGAGTTCAGTGCAGTAGCAACCCTAATCTGCATTAATTTAGTTTTTGCAAATAATTGCCTTATTGTGTGAGACAGTAGAGTGGTAACTTGCTTTGTGCAGGACCCTTAAGGCCCTGTGCAAAGAAGGAGGTGATTCCTACTTTCTTTGCACCTCAAAACTGTCTTTGTACAGGGCACAATCTACAGGGAACTTTGGTTCCTGTGCCTAAGTCCTAGCTTTCTATGTGCAGGGCCTTGCAATGTGTGAGAACAGCAGAACTCATTGTTTAGTCATTTGGTGACCTTCAAGGACAGACACCAGAACACCAGTGATGACCATGGGAACTTGGAGCCTGAAGGCCATTTAGTGTAGATCACTAATGATTCTGGTGGAATGGAAGGGATCACCAGGAGGAAATGATAATCTTAAGGAGCCACCATCAAGTGAACTTCCTGGTGTCCTTTGGGGAAATTTTAGTCCTGTCTATGACAGAGAGATGCTATCAGCTGTGCTGAAGATGGTGAGGCATCTGTTGCCAAAGACCAAGCTCCTAAAACAGATGGGCTGTCAATATAGCCTTGAGGTTAGAGTAACTTACTGTTAATGAACTTGGTACTGTACATTCAGCAGACCTGGGTTTGATTCCCCAGCCTCCACTTGCAAACTGGGTGACTCTGTACAAGTCACTTAACCAGCCCCAAAGCTCCTGAGTTGCCCCTGAAAACAAGCAGTTGTGCCTAGTGGTCCTTACCTGGTTAACAAAGAATCAATAAAAAATAAATATGATAGGAGATGGACTTGTATTTGAAAGGGAATCCCATGCTGATATGGATACTGGAGACGTTACCTTTGTCAGAGGGCCTGGAGAGATTGTCAGCCACAGCCTGAGGTTAGGCTGAGATAGAAGCTTGCAGGAGAAGGCGTGCCAGAGTGAATGTCCCTACAGCAGTGCTGAATGCTGCACACCAGTTAAACTGATGCTGAAGTGACATGGAAGTAAATAAAATGTAGTGAACCCAAGTGTATAGCAAGGTGGGAGCTCTGGTAACTTCAGAAGACAGCACAGTAAAGGCTCCATCCTGAGGTAAAACCTCACCTTCTGCTAAACTGCAAGAAATAAAAGGAGTCATGGAGCTCCTATAAGTGCTGTGTAAAGGTTAAAACATTTTTAAGGTACCCTAAGGTTTTGAATTATGTCACGGGTCATAAAGAGAATTTCCTGCAGTGTTGACAAGGATACTGATTTTTGGGCCATGCTCCCACGTGTGTAACTGTAACCCTGATGTAGCAGAATGATTTCTGACATGACAAAGGGGCACTGAGCAAAGCTCATCGAGAGTAAGTGGAAATAAAGGAACTCCATTCAGCTAGAGACTGAGGGCTCGATTTTCAAAGGTCCAAGAATGATGCAAGGTGCTTGCACAGAAAAGAATGATGCAAGGAGCAAGCTGCATCAAAAGCGTTGTCCCAATCCTGATTTTCTAATGCTGCTTTTGTCAAAAGCAGAACTGCCTGTGCCAAAGTGGCTTCGATCAGGTTTGCTAAAAAATAATGGGTGCACCATTTCACTACAGGCTTGCGAAAAAAATGATTCACCACCTCCTTTTTATTTTCAAAGATGGAAGCTGTTGGCAGTGCACCAAAGATGAATGCTGCTGTTAGACCAGCTAGAGCTGGTCTAAGTTAAACTAGGAGCATATAAAGGTAAGATAAGGGTAGATTATGAGGGGTTGTTTATAGAGCTAATATTCCTTGCAGGACTAATTGACAGTGTTTTGGATGTAGCATGCCATTGTCTTGGTTGTTTCATCCATGATCATTTTGACTCAGCTTGCATCATTTTGCTCCATGCACCATTTTGACTTAATTTGCTTCATTTTGACACAACTTGCTTCATTTTGTTTACTCAGCTTGCATCATTGTTAAACTCAGCTTTGCATCACTTTTTCAATGCATGCAGTTGCTGACTCAATTTGTTTCATTTGTTTTACTCAGCCCACTTCATGTTTTGGCTCAGCCTGTGTCATTTTCACTCTGCATCATTTATTTTACTCAACCTATGGTCATTTTGCTCCATCTCCTCCATGCATTGTATTTTTGCCTCTGCTTTGCCTTATTCTCAACTTGCATCATTCTCACCCGATGCATCATATGTTTTGATGCAGTAGACCTCTTGTGTCATTTGGAGACTTTGCCTCAGACAATGCGTTTCTTACAAAATAAGTGCACAATATTTGGTGCACCTGGATCGGAGACATAAGGTGGATGCTTTACGACCTTTGCATCATTCTCGGCCCCTTTGAAAATCCAGCCCTGAATGTATTTAATTAAAACTGGATGCAGCAGCTGCCACCTACCCTAGCCATAGAGGTATCTCTGGAGCTATGTGCACCCTAGAGTCTATCTGATTCCAAGACAGTATTATTTTATTTATTGAAATGTTTTAACAGGAAAGATACAATGAACAACAAGTTGCTTGTCTCACAGTGCACTGGGAGGTGGATAATAGGGAGAATCAAACATACAGTTTCCAATACATACAACAGCAGCAGTAACAATTGCACAATACAAAGTGAGGTAATACAGAATTAGGCAGTTCAGAACAACAACTATACATATATACATCGAGCAGCATTAAACAATTGATTGACAGTGCCACAATTGAAGTATCCAGATAAACAGTGAAAATTATTGTAGAACTGTGCAGTAAGTGCAATTAAACAATAAAATACAATTGTATGCATTGTAGCAATGAAAGTGCAAATGTCATGTGGGCAGCTAGAAGAACAAGGAATACGATACAATATACCAGTTAAACTGGAGGAAAAATAAGAGATTTAACCACAGGTACAATTTGCAGCAATAAAATTTTGTAGGGTGCAGGAGATAGAGTGGGGAGGAAGTAATAGAGAATATGAGGAGGAGGCAGTCCATAGATTAAGGAAGCAGTGCGAGAAGGCCATCTGTCCCACTGTAGTAGAGTGACGAGGAACTGCAGTAGCCTAGAGTCATATGACCTGAGGGAATGGTCCGGTGGGGGAGGAACAGATAGGGAGGAGGTGAGATAGGAGGGAGCAAACCAAACCAGAATTTTGACATGAATTTAGTACAGTGGATGAGGTGTCAATTGTCTATAGAGAGGGCCAGGGGTGGTAGAGAACAGTGGTGGATGAGAGGAGGCATCGAGGCGAAGTGACAGGCGAGGTCAAAAGGAATCAATCTGGTTTTGGGAGGATTTGGGAGTAGCACTGTGAGACTACATCACAGTAGTTGAAGATGGGTAGTATCTTCTGGACTAGTTCATCCTGACAGGTAGCAATAGACAATTCCGGTTCCTGTATAATGTGCCAAGTTTGGGGCAGCTTCTTCAGGATGGCATCAACATGTCCAGAGAAGTTTAGGTGTTGCTCAAGCCAAACACCTAAATGCCTGAAGGAAGAGGTATCCTCAAGAATAGTCCCATCTAGGTGTGGAAGGAGGAAGGGAGGAGCCACGAGAGTCTCTGCCTAGTGCCAAAGGATAGTGAGACAGTCTTCCTGGCATTGAATGAGAGTTGGTGAGACTGAACAAGCGCTGAACTTTGTTGAAATCATGTTGAAGTCTGGTTTCAACATCCATGAGATTGGCCTGCGGTGAAAAACTGTATCGTCGGTGTACATGTGGATAGAGGTGGACGAGCAGACTGAGAGGAGGTCTTTAGGAAGATGGAGAAAAGGATAGGGCCCAGTATGGAATCCTGGGGTATGCCAGTGTTGATAGGGAGAGGGAGGTATGGTTTGGCTATTCTAACTGACTGCATCCTACCTACTCAGTGAGGCTTTGAATCAGCTAATGGCAGAGTCAATTAGGCCAGCAGAGGAGGCGGAGTCTAGCAGAAGGGGGTGGGGACGGTGTCAAAAGCTTTTACTAGGTCAATGAAAATCTCTGATGTAATTTCCTGTTGTCCATCCCTGTGAGGATGGAGTCAGTGAGCCTAATTAGGGAGGTGGTGGTGGAGTGATTCTTGCAGAAACCAGATTGGGAGGGGTGAAAAGGTTAGAATTAGCAAGCTAGGAAGTTAGTTAAGCAAGAGCTAAATACTCTTGGAGCTTAACAAAGAGTAGGAAGAAGACAGATGGGGTGATAGTTGGCAGGAGAAGATGGGTCATCACCCTTGGGCAAGGAAGGACAGTAGCATGCTTCCAGACAGATGGAATAGAAGCTGTGGTGAATGAGCAGTTAGGTAGGACAGATAGCGGGTAGAGATAGCAGGTGCAGATAGGTGCAACAGTTTGGGGTCCAAACAATCAGGAGAATTGCCTTTGGAGGGTTGGGGCATAGAGTGCCTCAAGGTGGCAGAAGGTGTAATGTTAGAGAAGGAGAAGGAGGAGGAAGTATTGGGTCATCTGAAAGAAGCGGGTGAGGAGGAGGGTTAGCATGAGGGGTAGAGGCAAGGAGGGTAAGATAGCAGAAGCACAGGAGGTATAATAAGAATTAAATGCTGTGGCTACACTAAGGTGATTATTAATTTGAATGTTGTTTATTTTAAGGAAGGTGTGGGAGAAGGGGGAAAAGGAAGTGAATTACCTTCCATAATTTGGATGGTTTATTTATGTTGGACTTGAAGGTCATGCTGAAATAGTCACATTTGGCTAAATGAGTGTCCTTTGTAAACTTGTTTGCAAAACCCAATAACTGTCATAGGTGTGAGGGAGCTTAGATGTTTTATACCTTTTCCAAGCTTGGTCCCTAGCCCTTTGGCATGCAAGGAGTTCAGGGGTGATCCAGGAGGTGATTTCTTTCACCCTTGTATGTCGTGAGTGGGGCATGTTTGTTACAGACCTAAAGAAATTTAGACTGAAAATAGTTATCTGCGCGTCCACAGAATTTGATGCAGCTATTGGCTCCAGTTTGTGGGGCTAGTTTCTGGAGGAGAGGAGAGAGCAAAGTTCAGTGATTTATAAGAGTGGAATAGTAGCATTTTGAGGGGCTTTAGTTCTGTGTATTTTGCATACTATAAAGATCACGTGGTGATCGCTGATGGCATCAGGAAGGATGCCAGCTTTAATTACCCTGCGGGGTGGGAGAAGGGACCCATCAATAAGGGAGTGATTAACCGGTCTTAAGGTTTAAGTGGGTTGGTTCTGCAATGAGTTGGGAAAGGTTAAGGGCAGAGATATAATTTTGTGATTTAGTAAGGGGTGGATAACCAATTTTGGTTGAAGTCACCCATTATGTAAGGTTTACCTGTAGGGATGAGCAAGGTTATGGTTTTTATAAGTTCAGTGATGACATTGGGGGTGGGAGACCAGGCGACAGTAAGTACCCACCACATAGAGAGGTACTTAGCAGAATAAGGAAAGTTTAAGAATCAGAACCTCATATCGTTGGGAACAGCAGACGCATGAATGCAGTTGAACTGAATCAATGAGGAGATGGAAATTGTCACCCACCA
Source organism: Neoceratodus forsteri (assembly GCA_016271365.2). Taxonomy (NCBI): domain Eukaryota; kingdom Metazoa; phylum Chordata; order Ceratodontiformes; family Ceratodontidae; genus Neoceratodus; species Neoceratodus forsteri. The sequence continues at coordinate 428,337,967 of CM057451.1, forward strand.
CCCCTAGTGGGATGGTTTTGCCAGGATAGGGGTATCCGGAGATTGCAGGGAGGGTTCCCTATTGGGTTACTTATCCACGTTTCAGACAGGATGATGATTTCAGGTGTAAGTGAGGCAACTAGTGGTTGAAGTAAGTCAGTTTTAGGGTGTAGACTTTGTTTGTTTGAATGGAGGATTTTTTAAACCATGGAGAAGGGTGAGGGAGTTGTTTATGGGTGGGTCAGTAGTTGCAAATCTGGTTCTGGGGTAACTAAGGGGCATCACTCAGGAGTGAAGTTTATGTCATCTGAGGTGGGAGTAGGAGTGTGAAGACCAAGAAGTGGATTTTCACACTCCTATACAGGTGGAGATCTAATTTGGGAAGGGGTAGATGAGGGAAGATGGGAAGTTGAAATTTCAATATGTGTAGTAAGGTGAAGTATGCTGGGATAGGTAGGAGAGTAGTGCACAATTGGATGTGGTAGAAAGACCAGCTAATGAGGGCTGGTGAAGAGGTAGTTACCAAATTATAGCTAGGTTGGAGGAGCAGAATGGGAATGATGAGTCAGGCACCATATATGAGTGAGCAGGTGTAAGGGTGAGGAGAGGAAAGCAGAGTGCTAGGGAGAACAGTGTATAGTAACCTATTGGGAAACATACATAGCATACAGAGACATGATAGCAGTCTAATAGCTGTCAGAAGCAAAGACCAGGCGCTAAATATGGCGATACTGTGAGCAAGGTAGTTGGTAGATCAGGAGGAAAGCACAGTGAGGAACAGGAGTAAGATTGGGTAACACGTATGTAATATTAAGTAGGTGTGTTGACACTTCCAGGAAGGAAAAGTACTCAGTTAGTTCTACTGAAGCTTAATGTAATTTTGTGCTGCCAGGAGTCAGCAGCAGACTAACAGCCAGGTCTAGGGAAATACTACACTTACAGATCCCTTAAGTAGCTCTTAGTGCTTACAGCTGCAATTGTGAATCTACTGTCATCCAAAGCTAAGGTGGGCATCAAGAGGCATTGCTAGCAGAAAGCAATTAGGAAGGTGAGAGAGTGGGGCGGGGTTAGGTGGGTAGGCCAGCGGATCTAAAGAGTGCCAGGGGTGGGGAGGGTGGGCTGAGAAAAATTCAGATAATTACAGTAGTAGCAGGCAATAAAGATAAGCCAGGAAGCAACTTGACTGAGATTGCAGTGATAGCTGGAGGCTTACAGTATCCTGTTTGGAGGGAGCCAATCTGTGAGCTACTGAGAGGAGAAGCAGTCAATTGTGCTGCAGTCGGGAGACAGCGTAAGAGTCGAAAAGCACCGTCTCAAACAGAGGACCGTGGCTTGGCTGAAGGCTTGCTGAACAGTTGCAGGGCTTGGCTTTCACAGGAGAGGGCAGCAGGGGAGAAAATGGCTGCACCACTATGGGGAAGTGCCCAGGAGCACTTAGCTATGGGAGAAATAAAACAAGAGAAGGGTTAATTAAGGAGCAGCGACAGGGGCAGATTGCAAGAGGCAGCAGTGGACAAAAAGAAATTAGAGTATCACTGAAACAGGTGGAGGGTGGAGATTAGCTGCAGACAGCTGAACAGCAGGGGTCAGAGACTGCAGGAGGGAACTAAATTAATCAGAGGGCAGAACCAGCAATTAAGAGTATAGGAGACAGGAAAAGAGACAGTGGGACAGGATGGGTCAGTGCCAAGTTACAAGGGCCTTGGTGGTGGGCTAGAGCCAGGAGGCTGGGAGGCAGTAGAGGGAAGAAATTAATTAAGACAGCAATAAAAAAGAGAGGCAAGCATACATCAGGCAAAGTAAAACAGCACAGGACTAGCAGTATAGCAATTTAAAATTTGCATCTGTACAAACAGCTAACAGGCATAGAACAGTGTCCCTAGTAACAGAACAGATATGCTTACCATTTATACAATTAATACAAAAATAGTCCATCTGAAAAGAAGAAATATTCAGATAATTACAGCAGAAGCAGGCAATAAAGATAAGCTAGGAAGCAACTTGACTGAGATTGCAACTATAGCTGGAGCTTAGAAGCCTGTTTTTAGGGGAACCAATTTGTGAGCTCCTGAGAGGAAAACAGCTAATCGTGCTGCAGCCTGAGACAACCAAGCGTCAAAAAGCACTGGGTCAAACAGAGGGACCGTACATGGCTGAAGGCTTGCTGAGTGGTTGCAGGGCTTGGCTTTCTGGGGAGCGGGCACTGTGGAGAAACAGCCGCGACTACTATGGGCGAAGCAATTTGAGGAGCGCTTAGCTGGCTGGGAAGGCTTGCTGAGCAGTTGCAGGGCTTGGCTTTCTCACAGTGGTGAGTGGCACTGGAGAAAATGGCTGCACCACTATGGGGAAAGTGCCCAGGAGTGCTTAGCTGGCTGAAAGCTTGCTGAGCAGTTACCAAGCAGCTTTCTTGGCAGGGTGGGTGACGGCAGAGAAAACAGCCACACTGCTACGGGACACGCCCGAGGAGTGCTTAACTGTGAACACTTAATGTATTATCATATGGTATTAGCTCCCAAGTGAAAGAGCAGGGACAACAGCCACAGCTGAAAGAGATTCTTGGCTGCAAGCCATCTAAGAAGAGAGAGAGGAACAGAGGAGAACCTGGTTAAAGGTGGGTGGTTACAAATAAATTTTTAAAGCTGTCTTACAGCTCATGGATTTCAAAAACTGTTGCATTGTAGATTTTAAGACCTTCAAGAAGGAGTTCTGTGTGAACATTTTTTTTTTAAAACCCTCATGCAAGATATAGATTTTGATCACCATTGTGCAGTATGCAAATTTCAAAACCATTGTGCCACATGTTAATTTTGAAATCTGATACAGAATGAAGAGTTTGAAAATAATAGCACATGTTAAAAAGATTCATGCAGCAAGTAGGTTATTTTATAAATTTGTGAAGGATTTCTGTCCAAATGTTTTGATTTTTAAAAGATAACTACTAATCAATGAAATAAAAACACACATTAACCCTCATATTCAGCCACATCATTTGTGCTGCACCAATCTGATGCTGCACTAAAATGCATTTGGTTGTCAGAGAGCAATATTTATATAGAGAGTGCTCTGTCTGTCCAGCTATAACTCAGTATTGTGCTTTTACAGCAAGCAAGCTAATTTTATATGATATAGCTCCTCATCCCAAAGACTAGCTCTGTAAATGCAATTTTATTTAAGCAACTAAAAATACTGTGAAACCACTTAATCAGGATGTGGATAATTGGGACATCCACTTTATTGCGACATCCCACTGGGAGCCGATTAAGTGGCGATTGATTTCTATGGAATCCCATCTGTTTAGTAAGGAAGGGGATGCCAGATTATTAGGACAATTCAGTTTCACTCAATGTTGTCAGCCCCAGCTTCCTGGCTATTGTGACCGTCTGAGGCCTTGAGCACCTGCTTGCCTTTAACCGGGTTCCTATGAGCTGTGTTGATTTAGCCATTGAGCCACTGAGCATGTGTGAATGCACTGTGAATAGTGCTGTCATCCTTTACTACACACTCTTTCTAGTCCTGAGCCCCTGATATTCTCATTCACCATGGCAGAAATTGAATTCACTGGATATGGATTATCTAGCTCGCTCTAATGATAAAAGGTAAATCTGTGGTTTCTAAAAGGTTAACTGATCTCAAGTATGGTCCCACAGTGTCAACAGCATAGTGGTATGTCAACGTTTCACCTGCATGTTGGAAGATTTGGCAGGGCAAGAAAAATGATACAACTCACTGGGCTTAAACAAAGTTTAAGGATTTAAATATTAATCACTTTTCAACAGTTTAACGAAATGTTTTCTTTGGTCTGTTTCTTTTGGTCTGTTTGCTTAATTCCTGGTTTTGGATCGGCATGTCAGCATCTGTGATGACACAAGCACTAAGGCTAACATGTTACTAAACATTTCTTAAAATATAGTACTGTAGATTTTAACTTAATTTTTAAATTCATGCTCAACAATAATATGCAATATAGTACTCCTCTCCTTATTCATCAGGCTATCGGATGGAGGGGCTGTACATTGCAGTTGGTTAGGACCTGTGCAAACATTAGAGCACATTGACTTCTTTTTAATGGGGACGGCTGCTTAATTGGGAGGAAAGGGCATCCACTGAGGTGTCCCAATTAAGTGGCTTCAACTGTATTTAAAACATTTATAAAATCAAATAGTAAATAACAAGTACAGTGGAATTCCTTTCATTCTAAACATATTTGAAACAAGTCTTCAAATGACAGGAAAAGATGGTTGCTAAGATCCTTTTAAAAATTCAGTACAGGAGATCTGACAAAGCTTACTTGGCAAGGCATTCCATATGTGTGGGTGGCCACAGAAAGGCCCTTTCATGGAGGATTTCAAAGGATAAAAGAAGCCACCAGCAGACAATCCCATTTTGGGTGGAGCAGCCAAACCTGAGTATATGGTAGCAGGAAGTTTTTATATAGTCTGGTCCCAGCCACTACAAGAGCCATGCATGTTGCATATGTGTATCATTACCACAGCTCCTGCTGGCAACAGGCTCCAAGAGCAAATGCAGATACCAGTCTATAATGGAACAGTACCATCACTTCTGAGAGCCATATTCTAAGGCTGGCATCCCATAGACCTAATACTAATGGCATGTATAGTGTCAGGGGCCATTTGCATGTCATTAAGTGGCTACTAGCAGCTATGCATAATGCATCCATGCACAAATGTATGAGGCATTGTACAGAGTTTTGCCACCCCACACAGGAGCCCTACCCACTTATGCCATCCCTGGCAGTCCAGCAGAACCATCCTTCTCACCCAAATATTGTCAGCATTGTGGAACTGAACAACAGCCCTTCCCTGGCTGTCTAGTATTCCCTTCTCCACCAAATCCCTTCTCCACCAAAACCCTGCTGTTATTGTGGAGCTGTATTAAATCTCTTCTCTGGCCATCTAGTGGACCTCCTCCCTCATTGTCTGGTGTTGTTAAAATGTACTGATACCTATCCAGGACAGTTTACTGTTACTCCCAAAACAATCACTGCCAACGTCCCCTCCTCAGCATTCCCACTGCGTAGAAAAAACTGATTCTTCAGTATGTGCATGCTCATTGTATATCAGTCAGATGGCATTTGGCTGAGGCTGTGAGAAAGGGTACGTGCCAGTCAATATGTGAGGACCTAAGGCAGCTCACCTATGGATGGATGGGTGAATGTGGGACTGACAGGGCTGAAGGTGTTTTTTTCTACAGTATGCAGGCATTCACTCTGTGCCAGTCAGATGGCAGCCATCTGAGGTAATGAAAGGAAGGTCTGTAATATTTTCATCTGTGGACCAGATGACAGCTCATCTATGGGCATATGGGTGAGTATGGAGCTGACAGGGTGTGTTGGTAGGGATATTCAGTGGTTGAATCGGGGGACTTCTCAGCAGTCCATCGGGTACATTTCCACAATACCAGATTGGGAAGGGAGGGCTGTTCAATAGATTGACAAGGAAAGGCTTTAGTACAGTTCAAAATACCAACAGGGACTAGGCGAGGAAAGGAGTTCACTAGGCAGCAAGAGAAGGGCTTTAATACAATTCTACCATAATGATAGGGCTCAATTAAGGGAGAGGGTCCACTCAACTGCCAGGCATGGGCTTTAGTATAGTTACAAAATGCTGTCACGGATCTGGTGAGGGAGTGATTTCCATTAACCTGCTAGTGTTCAAATCTTTAATATTGTTGAGTACTGACAATAATTGGGGCAGATGAGCCACACGACTACTAGAGGTTAGGAGAGCACAGTGGAGGGATTTAAGCATGCCTGGAACAGGCATAAAGGGAACGTTAGAATTAGGAAGGACTCATGATAAGCCAGTGACCAGATAGGGTTGAGAGCCACAAACAAGTGTAATGCTTATGGGCAGATTGGATAGGTCTGACAGTCCTTATCTGCCGAAAATGTCTATGTTTCTATGTTTTGTTTCTATGTTGGGATCTGCAGTATCACTCTGTACTAACAGAGATGTGGCTGGTGGATAGAGAGTCACCAGCTCCAGAGCTGTTAAGGAGCAATGGTCACACACCCCTTGCACATTTATAAAAGTAAGGTTTCATAAGGATTAATTAGGACTGTTTGTTAGTACTTAAAAAGCTTTTGATATACTGTTGCATCCTGTATGCAAGAGAGCACTGTCATTTGCAAGGTCACATTATGTAGTTTGTGTCTCAGCACTATTCACTGTGTGCAGTGCCAGATGACCCTTTGGATATGACCCCCCGCCACACACACACACACACACACACACAGATGTACTGAGCATAGTTAGCTTAAAAGGTATGCTTTTTAATGTTGTACTAACTTTCATAATATAGGGGCCATTGTGTCTCATTCTGCAGTACCTCTCCCTCACAAATATTAAAGTATCACTCTTAAAGGAACTACTGCCATCCCCTTATGCCTCATAATATCCAACATTTAAAAACACATTTTATGATTGCCAACATTCTGTAAAGATTGCTGATGTAGCTGGTAGTTTGATTCTGATTCTATTTTTCTTTTAAAAAGTGAAAAAAAAGACTTTCCATCATATTGGTGTCATCTTTTCCAGACTTGTGAACATCCCAACACAGTCTAGCCACTCATGATGCAGTGGGAGTCTATGAGGCTTTGCACCATAATTGTCTGCGATGTTTAGAGATGTTTCTAATGTTCATAAAGTATTCAGTAAGGATAGTTACAGGATTTGAAACAAAACAAAGTTGCTTACACATATACATTAGCATGCATTTCAGTTCTACTAAACAAGCAGACAGACAAAACAAACAGCAAAATCAATTAATTTTGGAGAAGGTAAGCAATCATAAAATGTGGGTTTCAACTAGAAATAATATGATGCAAAACAGGTTGACAGTGTCCCTTTAAGTTTTAGTCATGTTAACCTTAAATTCTAACTAAAAACCTTCACTCAGCAGGTAGCTTTTGAACACCATTATGCAGCATGTGGATTATGAAGTGTCCCAGAACTGGAACATTTTCAAAACCTTCATGTCTGATTTCTGTTCTGCGAGAACCATGGCACAGCAAGAAGATTCTGAAAACCATCATGGAGAAGGAAGATATTGGAAACTGTTGTGCAGCACATAGATTTGATAAATCATATTACAGCACAGAATATTTTGAAAACCTTTATGTAGATGTTCAAAATGTTTGTGCAGCAGATAACTTTCAAAAGATTTGTGAAAGTTTCCTGTGCAGATCTTTGTTTGTTAAATATATTTAAATGTAGTCTGGCCCAGTGGAATGGGATAGAGCTATCACCCAGAACACTGTCATCTAAGACTGAAAGTGGTTTTGGGTTGCTTGGGGTCAATTTGGGGAGAGGGTCAAGCATTTAATGAACTGCTCTCGTCTTGTGGGGAGGAGGGTTTGTCAACTCTACCACAAGACTTCCACTGGGTGAAAGGTCTGGTTGTAGCGTGGGGTCGGAGGTAACATGAAGGAGAGACCTGCAAGACTCTGCAATGTGTGCATATCTCCACAGGCAGGCACTGACATATATGCCACAGCTACAGGGAAGAAAAAAAAAGAGGATGAAAAGGACAGTGGGCATTTGCACATGAAGCTCTGTGCACTGGCCCCTCATGCTATCTTTACCAGGACCCCAATGGGCAGCAACTGGATAAGAGCCTCACTGGGGTGGCCCTCCGCCTTCTTGGCCCTGCCATGGGGGCAATCCATGGGAGGCATGGAGAACAGAGCCAAAGGACCAAGCTGTCCCAGCAGAGGAGAATGAACACCTTAATGTAAACAAAGTATAAATACTATCTGTATATCTTTTATTAAAATGTAGTACTTTTACCTTTGGCTTGTATTCAAGGGTGATGTGGATTTGAGGGTGACTTGTCTTGCAAAATCAAATTTTGTGTGCTAAAAATAAAATATTACGCACCCAGAATTTTCACCAAGTTTAATAATATAAGTCTATTTCAGTTCAAAACAAGTAAAAGAAACTTCAACTAAGATAATCAGTTTATTAAAATAAAAACTACAGTAATGATTATATTTATAGAGATTCAAATCATTGAATCTCACCAATGTTTAATCTGTCATGAATTCAATCCTGACTACAAAAGAACCTGCAGCTTGTATTTGAGGGTGACTTTTATTAAAAGTATTTATTTGACCTGCAGCTTGTGTTTGATGGTGGCTGTTATTCGAGGGTATATTGTAGTCAATGAAATATGGTATTTAGCTATATTTTTTCAGTGAACTGAGTCTGAAGTGAACAGTAAATCACTATTCACTTCAAAATGAATTAACATTTTTCACCAAACCGACCTATAACCCCATAAAAAGTTTTAAAATGTAATTCTTTGTATATTTTTCAAGCTATTATTTTGCTGAACTGAGCATGTGCAAAAATATATTAAGAACTACAAATGAATTAACATGTTTTTCACCAAACCACTAAAAGATCTATTCATCACAACATCCTAGATATAGATATAAATAGATATATATATATATAGGATATACAATGGTGAGCTGTCAGATAAATGATTTATCTACACAAGTGCTGTTTGACCTCGGGGAACTTCACGAGTGGCGTAAGCCACGAGTGAGGTGTCCAAGTCAAACAACTAAGTGAATCGTCATTATCGACTCTTTCATATATTTCATTATGCAATAGGGATGCTTCTTATCAGTGTGGGAACATTTGGTTTTGACTGTTTATGTTCTTTTTTAAATGGTAATTTCTGGGACTTTCTGGGACTTTTGGTTAACTTTCCTGGTGTATGTCCGCCTAGCGGTGTGGTTGCTATTAAATGAAACACCACTCATTTTGTAGAGAACTTCTTGCTGAACAAATGTCATGGTGACAGTATCATGCTACCTTTTTGTTTTAAAGTTATTCACATTTGTTTGATGAAAAAGTGAAACAAAATTTAATTTTATGCTGTTTTTGCTAATTCTAAAAAAAAACTAAAGGTGTTTATTAATGAAATGCCACTCATTTTGTAGATATTTTCATGCTGAACATTTTTGTGCTCATAGTACCATGCTATCATTTTTAGTTTTAAAGTGATTCACATTTGTTTGTCGAAAAAGTGAAAAGAAAACTGAATTTTATGCTGTTTTGCTAATTTTGAAAAACTAAAGGTATCTCTGAATGAAACACCACTCATTTTGTAGATATTTTTATGCTGAACATTTTCGTGCTCACAGTACCATGTTATCATTTTTCATTTTAAAGTTATTTATATTTGTTTGTCTGAAAAGTGAAAAGAAAATAGGATATTTTGCTGTTTTTGCTAATTATAAAAAAACTAAAAGGTATCTATAAATGAAACACCACTCATTTTGTAGATATTTTTGTCCAGAACATTTTAGATGCTCACAGTACTATGCTATCATTTTCGTTTTAAAGTTATTCACATTTGTTTGTCAAAAGTGAACAAAAAGCTTTGATTGACAGTTTGCATTTATCCCACATATGTGGGATAAATCTAGAGTGGTTAGATTTATTCCACATATGTGGAAATAAATGGATTTATTCAATGGCTTTTGGTCTCACACCTATTGCATAAATATATATATATATAGATATAGATATAGTAGTCCCTGACTATAATGAGCAGGATAGGAAGCATAACATAAGTTCATTACAGCTGCCTGTTCATGGAAAAACGCAGTCTACTGAGCGACATTACAGTAGTGCAATAAGTTCCATTCACATGATCACCACTGAGGGTATGCTGTGGGTTAAATGTGTGAGTGTACAGTACCTGGTTTTACAGTCATTACTTTTATTTTCAGATACCACTGGTTATTTTGTGATGTTCATGATTTAAACACTATTTAGTGCCTGGTCCCAGCTGTCCCATTCTCTTGCTCATTCCGAATCCCAACTGCTGTTTTGAGACAGGCAGCAGAGTCTGTGTTTTCTGCACTAAACTACACTGTTACAAATAATTTTTTATAAATCTACAGGAAAATTTAAGTACACTAATTAACCTGCAGTAGTGGGAGTAGGAGGGGTTCAAGCAGCATTCAGAGCGAAATACTGTATGACATCATAGCTTTAGTACTGGCAAGGGGGAAAACAAGTATGGCAAACATATGGCATGGTGGTGGACTTGTCAATATATAATATACTGTAGTATGCCAAAGCAGGAAAACAGATAAGTGCTGCAGAGAATTCTAAGTAATAGTAGTAGCAGTAGTGGGAGCAGGACTGGGGTTCAGTGGCATTCAGAACAAACAACAGATGGAAGTACAGTATGTTTCATAATTTTCATAGTTCATTTTCTATGAAACTAAAGTACAGTATACCTCCCATGATCAGACTGGTTGGTATTCTGACAGGTGACATCTCTGTTACAGGGCTCGTGGCTCTTAGTGCAGTAGTTTGGGACTGTAGTTCTCAAACTGTTTGCAGGCAGTCTTTGTGTGATAGTTTTGGAAGGATTTATGTCTACTATTAAGAAACGGTGATCAGTGTCAGAAGTCAGGAGTTGTCAAATTTTTATAGATAGGTTCGGTATAGAAATAGAGCACTGTGTATATATCTTTAAACACACACACACACGTGCATGTATGCACGCACACACACATGCACGCAAGACTGAGATACATAACAAAAAAAGTAATATTATAAGCACACTGAAAACAGAGTTAGAATCCCTATTTTGGCTGTAGGACTTTTCAGGAATTACGTAATAGAAAAAAAAGCAAAGTTAGTTGAGAGGCAAGGAAACAAGGGATATACTGAATGTGTGAGGAATGAAATTAGGAGTTGGGTTTACTGTAGGAGAAAAAAAAGTGATACTAGGCAAGATAAGAATAGAAACTTGAAAACAAAAATGTAATGATGGGGATGGAGAGGCATAGTAGGATCAGAGGAGTCCTCAAGCAAGGATTCATTTACAGGGCATAGTAAGAAGACTGAAAGGTGACAAAGGCAGGGAAAGGAGATGGACATCTGGAGAAAATGAAAATGGATATTCACACATATCTGGAACACACAAGTGAGTATATCTATATACACACACACACACACACACACACACACACTCTGAATATTTTATTTATTTATTTGATATATCGGTTTACAACCTTTGAGCCAGAGGCTCATTTGCAAAAATACCTCATCAAATGTAAGACAGATGGAAACACAGAGTAGGTATAACAACAATTACATTAAACATGAGATACATGGTATAACAGTGGTTACATTAAGCATGTGTTACAGACATTTGTCACAGACAATATTTACAAGATTTGGAAGTAGGTATTTTCTGACATTATTTATAACCTTTGGATGATGATATTTACAACAGAAGAATATAGAATAGAATTAGAATAGAAGTGTGTGTAGGCTGACTCACACATGCAAGCATATCATGTATACATGAAAGCAATGATATGACTGGAGGTGGGAGTACAAAAGACAGACTACAGTGGTAAACTATAAGGTACAGTAGACAGCAGATGTTAGTAGAACTTACATTTAAACCAGAAGACTGCTGGAAGCCTAAGTCGATGATAAATATGTACAAATATGAACCAGTGAGTTCTGCCTCTCTGGGCTGTTATGAGTGTGGCATGCCCATGTACTCCGTATCTGTTCAATGTAATCGTTATATTTTGCCTTGGCTTATACCATTTGAATGGCCATGTGTTCTTAACTGATGATTTTCGACAATGCTTACTTGCTGCTATTGTTTTCCCTACCCATGTATGTTAATTTCTTGAGTCCACCTTGTTGATTCTTGACAGTACCGAATGGTTTCCTCTGTCTCTCCAACTCATGCATTTGTTTACCCTCCCTTATCTGATGAGAACCCTTTGTAAAAGAGCTTTTAGCTCAAAGGTTGTAATACTGATTACTCAATAAATTAATTAATAAATAAATAAATAAATAAGCTTGGTTTCAGTATTTTCTCTTTGGTTAGCATCTTAGAAACCCTGCTGAAGGACACAAACAGAAAGATCACTGAAATTATTAGCAGTCAACCATTGATCTATACTTCATCATGGATGGCATAGCACCTGAACCTATAAATCCGAGTGTTATAGCTCCATCCATAAAACAATACTATACTCACTCCTGCAGCTACTCCCTGTCTTATCGTCAGACTTGGAATAGCTGCAGCAGTCTGTGGAATGTGCCTGTAGTACAAATTGATTCCATATGCTGGTGGAAGGGATGGCAGGATCAGCCAGATAAAGGATCAGATATAAAGCAGCCACCCATTACAGAAATAGAGGTGCTGTGTACATGCATGCCATATGCTTAATTGTGCAATGTTTGCATGCAGCATGCATACACAAAGTGATCCTAAATGAACCAGCTCTAAAATGCAAATCAGTTTCACATGCAAGCTTGACATATTTGCAGCAGGTAAGCTTAGGTATATCATCTCAAGGCAAAATCATTGGAGCCATCTTCGTTGATCTTTCCAAGGCCTTTGACCTGGTTGACCATGTACTTCTGTGCTCGCAACTCGGTCCCTTGGCTTATCTGCCTCCATCCTTGGGTGATTCTCCAGCTACCTCCAAGGAAGACAGCAACTCCAAAATTCAACAAGGCTCTCAGAACTCACCCCAGTTAAATTTGGAGTTCCTCAGGGGTCTGTCATTGGGCCCATCCTTTTCTCCCTGTTTGTAAACAAACTCCCACTGTGCCATCCATTGCAGTGCCACCTTATATGCAGATGACCGGTCCTCCTTACCACTCCCGGGACATTAGTGTCATAAACCTCAACCTAAACGTTGACTTAAACAACATACAGTTCTGGTTAAAATGAATAAACTTGTCCTCAATCTTGGGAAAACACAGGCCATGCTGTTTGGATCCTCAGCAAAGTTGAAAGCATCCCCTGTGCCCTGAGTGTTACTGGCACTGATGGATTCCTGTGATGGTTGCTGACTCTGTCAAATACCTGGGAATTACCCTTGACCCTCAGCTTGACCTCTCTCAGCATATTCAGCATGTATGCAAATCCATAAATAGCAAGCTGGGCCTGGCTTACGAGTGAAAACAGTCCTACCCCCTCTGCTCGTATTGCCCTGGTGAGAGGGATGTTTCTCCCATGCTTTGCTATTGTTTCATTACATTTGCTCATGCTGCTAAAACTCACTTCTCAAAATGGGATGTGGCTTATAATAATATATGCCTCTTACCCTTACAGCCCACCGTCTTACCCATCACTGTGACCTCTACAATAAGCTTATGTGGCTTCCACCAGGCCATCATTGGAGCTTTTTCCTGGGTTGTTTCACTGACAAGGTTGCCAGAATGGCTAATCCTCCTGGTAGTGCTCTTCAAACATGCCCACTCTTCTTATTCCCTAAGGTCACATGGTCCTGCAATATTCCAGGTTCCCAATACTCCTACCCGAATGAGTGACAGAGTATTTGCTGCATGTGCTCTGAGACTATGGAACTCCCTTTCTGCCCATGTTCATATTTCACCCTCCATACCTGTTTCTGAAACTCCATCTGGGATCACTTGCTTCTCGCCTCAGCCTGCAGTTGCACTTAAGACACCAGTGGCCCTCCTAACAAGTGTCACACTTTGGTCCTCATTGAGGTGCACCAATGCAGAGGTCTGCATTGGTACCTACTCATAGAGTGCCTTGTGTATGTACTTCATGTTATTTTAAATTGCCTCACTGTCTCATTATGAAATGCCTGTATATTGTCTCATCGGAGCTCTGTACTACCTATTTGTAATTTGCTTCCTTCTTTCCTTGTAACCTCCTGGATCACACCTGAAAATAGGCATCTGTTTTATGTCTAGTGTGCTTACCTGGTTAACAAAAGCTAAATAAATAAAATAAATAATCTTCTAAAAATGATATCAGGTTCAAGTGGTGCATGCTTACATGAGTGCAGCAATTAAGCTAGGCGTGAACATCATTTAAACATCACATCAGGTTCACATGATGCTAGCTTGCCATTTGTGCACCAGCTAAACTGGTACAAATCTCATCTAGAAAACACATCAGTTTCTATTTCTTATACTACTGCTATCAATTAGAGTCATTAAAATACATTTTATTTGGATTCCCATAAAAAATTAGAAAAACTCAGTAATTCTGATCCTTTTTGCAAGTTGTTTAATGGCTTTTGATTTGTGTCATTAAATTGCCATTAATTTGTAATGTATTGTTTGTTTATTCCATTAAATGCCTGGGATATAGCAGTCAACATCCTCTATTCCAGATGTAAGAAGAGGGCCTCTGTGTTGTGAAGCCTATCCTTTTATTTTGGACGATGCAAACCCTTATGCATATTTAGTGCTATATATGTGTTTCTCTGTGACTGTTTCATCTCACTTACTTTCCCTTTGCCATTCTGTATTGAGCATATACACTATGGTCATGCTCAGCATTCTTTGTGCTGAGTAGGTTCTAGGAAGCATGCACCATACATCACATTTTGTCACTAAAATGAGGGACATGAACACTCAAAATGAGGGACACTAGCCCACATGATAATCAGGATACATCATGAAACATAAAGATGATACAGCACCTCAGAACACAGTGGAAACCATTGCATTAGCACCTGAGAATAAATTTCTACCTCTAAGCAGCGGTGCAATTTAAGTAGGGCAGAGGCAATTGCCCCCGTATTTGTGCATAGGTTGTTCTTATGGTGTGGCAATAATGGCATTAAATTTGATTTAATCTTTTGCACAATAAATGCCCACCTGGCCTGTGTGTGCTCATGCTGCAGGTACTCTCCAGACTTGACTATGTCCGTATAGTGTTGTCCACTCTTTCCACCTATTAGTGGTGGAACAATCACATGTCATGTGCATGGGTTCCAGCCAAGAAAGAGCACATGAGTCTTGCAAGTGCAACACTGTCTTCCCCACCATGGAGTAGACAGACTGCACACTATATTGGAGGAGTCGGTGAGCACTGAACTCAATATCAGTGTTGTGGTGGCATATTATTGTTGATCTACTCTTAGTGAGTTTCCATCTCCCCTGGTGGCTGAAGGGGCAGAGGGTGAGCTAGAAGATAACTCAAGACTAGGCTACCTACTTATTCTACTAAGCTCATCATGCAAAAAAAAAAACAGCACAGACCCCCACGGCAGCAAGCTAGGTTCAGCAGCAGTGGTGACAGGGGTGTGTGTGGCTTTATAGGCCTTGATCAGTGCAGTGTGGCAGCAACCAAGCAGAATCAAGCAACCCAGGTTGGGTGGGTACAGTTGGTGAGGTAACTTGGTCATGGACCTTTTGGGGACCTGTGATGGTTGGTTCTAGCATCCAACTGCAGGTGGAAGGAAAGAGGGAGCAGGCTGAAAACTGGGCTGGTGGCACAGTGTGCCAGGCTGCAGGTTCTGGCCACATGGCCGGGTAAGTAAAGTAAATGATTTTTACAGGGGGATTGGGAAAGAAGGAAGGACTGAAATATTGATGTGTGTTTGCATTTCTTCACCTTTAGGCAGCTTCATGACCTATAGGGAATGGGTATTGAATGGAATGTAATCAGGACAAGTTCTTTTGGGGGCAGATCTTCAGCCAGGAAACAAAGTGGTTAGTAACTGGATGGGTTTAATTCCAAATCTGATGCACTGCTCCAGAGTATATACATATGAATCTTATACATTTTAATTTTTCCTGATTTGGATATCACTTTCAGTCAAAACAAATATGTTGTACCTTTTAGAGATGTTATAGACATTCCAGAGCTGCCCTTGCATTCACGAACAGTTGAGCAGTATGGTATGCACAGACCATTGGAGCTCCATTATAGTCAGGCTTATACCCTCCTCCCAGTGAAGCTGCCCTCCACATTCCCAACCCCAGGTGCATTATGACAAAGGGCAAAGAAGGCTACAGGGGTGTGCACAATTGAAATGAATGGGGATATTTTTTATTACTATTTTATACATTATTGATGGAAGTTGGAGATTAATGAGGCCACCACTTGACTAACAAGGGCCTTGTTAGTAGAACAGTGGCCTTCATTATTCTCCAACTACCATCATAACATATATAAAATAGTGACAAAAAGTAACTCCATTCATTTCAAAGGCATGCACCAGCACTCTGACATATGGACATCATCTCTTAAAGACTCCTGCCTTTGGCTCCCTAGTACTCAAGTGAGTGACTTTTACTTATATCTATACTTGGTGTGTTGTCTGTAGCAACATGGCCATGCCCACTACAGTGTGTGTGCATGGTGGGGACTGGCCATGTTGGTATATGTCAAGTTAATGCTACTTTTCTGTTTGCAGCTTAAAGTCTGTTTGCATCGAAGCATTAAAACTATGGAGAGAAAATAGTAGGCATACAGGCCAGACAGAAGTAATTAAGTGGTTTGGTGGTAAGGTTGTGTATTGGGAGTGGGAAAACCACATGTTTCCATTGGTATGTGTGCTACAGTTCAACTGTGAAACTGAGATGAGTAAGAGAAGAAAAGAAAACTGGAAAGCATTACAGTGGCTACAAGCATGCCACATGCATGCAGATGTAATCAGATACAGTATGTACTGGAGTACAAGCAAGCCATATGCGTGCAGACAGTATGGCTCAGTGGTTAAAGGCACTGCACTGCAAGTCAAGATACTTGGAGGAATGAAGACCTAGGTTTGAATCTCATCAACCCCCACATGTGCACCATATGATCCTGAGCAAATCACTTAACTTTTACTTGTGCAGTTATTGATGACCACTTGCTTTTGCACATATGTCACATACATACAGTCTTTCCCAATTTAATATAAAATCATGGTTTCCACACTTGCTTGCTGAACGCATGCCATATGCATGCATTCAGTTCCAATTTAACATTTAAATCATACTTGTAGCACACATATTACTTGGGTAATTTTATGTGTGCAGCATGAAAATATTCATATAATTATTTTTGTAAGGAACAAAGGTAAAAGTTATACTTATTATGCAAAACAGCTAATCAGGGGCTGTCCCATTCTGAGATGTGGGGTTTTGGTACAAGGATCATTCACATTAAGTTTATGTTCCCCACGAATTCCTCCAGCAGTCTGTTCCATCATTCCACCACCCTTTCAGTGAAAGAGGGCTTCCTCAATTTTCTTCTGAATTTGCCCCCAATCTCCAGTGATGTCCCTAATAACTGCACCTCTAGTTCATACAAATACATTATTACTGATTACCTTGTTTATACCCCTGAGAAACTTACATTTTAATGATGTCCTCTCCACGGTTCCCATCTGGCCTCCACAGAATCGTTTAGGGCCTCCTGGTGTTAATCATAGGATATGCTCTGCTAGCCCTGGATCATCTTGGTGACCCTTCATTACAGTAGTAGCCACAGACATTGCCAGCTATTTCCAGATATTTTGTGACATTTCTAAAGGTTTCTCTCTGCCCTACTGTGGAAATGCAGGAAGCAGGAGATTTCTCTAGAAATATCACATAAATTTCGAAATAGCTGGCAATGTCTGTGGTTACTACTGTATACCAATTCTAATTTTGTCTCTGTCCTTCCACATGTGAGGGTTCCAGAACTAGGCTCAGTCTACTACTCCAGATAAGGCCTTTGGGATCTTGACAGTGCCAGAATCACCTCACTTTGCCTACTGCCAAAACTCCTATCATTACAGCCTAGCATCCTCAATGCTTTGCTGTATACTTATTACATTAACTTTTTGTTTGAGGGAGTCACTGATTATTACTCCTTGGTCTCTCTCATTCTGTCTCTTCTAGTCCAGTACACTGTGCATGGATTATGTCTACCTAAATGCATTACTTTAAATTTCCTGTTACTAAATCTTTAATGAACCTCTGTCATTGGGATAGCATGAGGAATTAGGAGATTGAGGAGTTCAATAGATATTTAAAAGGGTGGTGTCAGGAACAGGGATACTGCTTTGTGTGGGACTGGGGCTTCTGGGACAGGAGGCTGTTTAAAGCTGACGGCCTTCACCTGACGACAGAGAGGACTAGTGCATTAGGACAGATGTTTGACATCTACATTGGCAGACAGTTTAACTGCAGAGGAAGACTGGGGCTAGGTATTCCACACTTGAGTTATATGAAGTGGGAACCTAGACTGGAGTCCACCCAGGATGAGGCAAGGTGTACAGAAGTAGTAGCAGAGTGAAGTGAGTTCAGGTAACCAAGGAGTATAGATTAAATAGACCAGGGAAATGGAAAACACAAGACATCTAGGATATTAAGGAACTGTGATGTGGGAAGTCATTCAAGAACCAAGAGCTGGGAGTGTAAGATGGAGGTGGTGTGTCTCAATGCCAGGAGTCTGGGTAAAAATATTAGTGAACTTCAGGCACTGATGTTAGACTCTGGGCTAGTTTTAGTAGCTGTTACAGTAACCGGCTAACAAAACAATGACTGGGACCTGGTGATTCCTGGATATGCCTTATATATTGCAAGTATGATAGAGAGATGGTAGCAGTTGAGGGGTGGCCATTTACATCAGCTAAGGAAAAAGATGCAGCAGCGGATCCATCCGTTGGAGGGAGAGAGTAGGTAGAATCCATGTAGGTACAGAACACAGTGTCATCAGGTAAAAAAAAAACTTCACTTGGGGTGGTTTACAGGTCACCAGAGTAGGGAGAGAAGATAGATAAGGAAATAGGAGTAGCAGAAGAAAAGAGGTTGGCAAAGGGGAGTTTGTAGAAGTGGCAGAGATCAACCTGCCAGACACTGGCAGGGCCATTCCATTAGCCAGAGGCACCAGATTCCAGGCCCTACTTGATACTTTGCAGGACTGCATGCTGGTTAGAGCTAGAAGAACTCAGTGAAGTTCTAATGCTTATTAAATGAGAACCAGAACACGGTAAAGTTCTGATTTGTTCTGACTAGTTCTGATTTATTGACAAATATTTGGAAAGATGCAAAACAATGCATAAAAGTGGTCAGAGTTGGTCACATTTGACACAGATGCCCAAAGGAAATAATTATATGGATTATGTGTATAAACATTAATGTAAAACCACTAAATAAAAAGCAATCACTCACTCACTACCAGCCCCTTCATGGCTGGCCTGTAATGGAGGCATATCCTGCTCGGATCCATGATATGAATGTGCTGGGGAGAGAGAGAGAGATAGAGAGAGATAGACAGACAGACAGTTGCAAATACCTTTATCATTAGTATTCCAATCACTAAAAAAAACTAAGATCCCTCTAACTAACATGATGTATTTCTGATGACTCCTACCCACACCCACTGGCCATGGACAAATTATCTGTCATGACTCGTGACTGTACACAACACACCGACAGTACAGCAGTCTACCACCAGTTCCTTCAAGATTGCCTGACTGACTCCTACAGTATAGCTACTGTTTAGTGACCAAATTCAGCAACTGTTAAGTGTGCCTCAGAATTTGAATTGAGATGCAGACACAGCTGGTACATAGCTGCACACAGCACCATCCCACACTGGGGTTTGTTAATGCTTATACGTAATGTAATGCAATATATTGCAAAACTAATGATAATAAGGAGGAATAATGAGGAAGTGATGATGATGATGATGACACTTGTGGTAGTTGTACTTTACTTGTGTTGTAGTGTAAACAACCAGCTACAGTCACAAACTCACATTTTGTCCCCTAGGCTACCCAGCCTGCAGCATAGGTGCATGAACTTATATGTTGTTTGTTTGAACAGTATTTTTTAATACATGAAATCATGAATAAATGTTAACAAGTGATCTTGATTGGATGGCACAAGTCAAAGATTTATTTTGCCTCAGCCTGCTGCCATTGCCCTATACACGCAGCCACACTGAAAAAATTATTTGGGATTCCTGGGACATTTACATTTATAATGGGCCTCCCTGCAGTTTCCTCTCTCTTCTTTGGGTGGTGCAAGTCAAAGACTTATTTTGCTAGCCTGTTGCGTTTGCCCTGTACACACAGCCACACTGAAGCCAGGAAAAAAATATTTGGGATTTCTGTTAAAGTTACATTTCAGGTGGGCCTACTGCAGTCTCTCTGTCCTCCTTGGATGGCACAACTCAAAGATTTATTTTGCCAGCCTGCTGCTCTTGCTCTGTACACTCAGCCACATTGAAGCCAGGAAAAAATATTTATTTGGGATTTCTGTGACATTTACATTTCTAATTGGCTCCTCTGCAATCTCTCACTCTCTCCCCTCTGGATGGCACAAGTCAAAGATTTATTTTGCAAGCCTGCTGTCCTTGCCCTGTACACACAGTCACACTGAAGCCAGGACAGGTGTCAGGGTGTGCTGGCATCATCCACCCTCTCACCCCATTTCATGTGAAACAAGCTGATATGGTACAGTATCAGAGAATGGGGTGAGAGTTAGGCCCGATGATGCCAAGGCACACCTGAAGCCTGTTGGTGTGTGGAGGGTGTGGGGATGTGGTGTTAGGGTTGGTAAGGTTAACATCAAATTTTCCAGCTTTTGATGCTTTAATAAAACCCTAACCAATGCCTTAACATAGTTTTTGCAATGAATGTCCTTCTTTTGAGATAGTATAATAGTATTCTTATTTTACTGGAGGAGCACAGGGTCCGAATCCTGCAAAATTATGCGCTTGCAAAGAATAAATTGAATGGACGCATGTAACTTGAGTATTTTCAGGATTTTTCACAAATTTTCAACATGGCCTTTTAGGGACCCGCATCATGAACAGTGGCCCTGCCATTTTGTTAATCTGTCCTGAAAGCTGCTTTTGCAATGCTACCATGCCATTCTGCACCACAGGTGTGAAAATATATTTCAAAAAGGATTTGAAAATGACAGCTGCATACTGTTCATGAGGAGGTGTGAAAAATTGCAATGCTGAAAATCTGAAGTGAAAATATGAAGAATTGTCAAAGTTACTAGCGTGCTCAATGCACACACGCAACCTAGTCATTTTTGGAATTGTTTCCCAAATTTTCAATGTGACCTTTTTGGACCTCCTCTTATGAACACTGGCACTGTGATTTCATTAATCCATCCTGAAAATTGGTTCACACTGCAACAGCACCATTCTGCACCACAATTATGAAAATACATTTCAGACAAGATATGAAAAATGACAGCTGTATTGTTCATGAGGTGGTGTGGAAAAATGGTTATGTGGAAAATCTGGAGTGAAAATTATAAAATTGGTGAAGTTATGATCGTGCATAGAAACTGTGCAACACACACTCGTAATGAGGTAATTTTGGAATTTTTCACCAAATTTTCAACATGGGCTTTTGGACACTACTTCATGAACACTGGCACTGTCATTTCATTAATTGGTCCTAAAAGTGGATTCTGCACAGTGACCGTGAAATCACCTATAAACCAAACAACAGTGACATTGTTCATGAGGTGGGGTCCCAAGAACCCCATGTTGAAAATTTGGTATTAAAAATCATAAAATGACTGAGATATCAATATAAGTTGAAACCCCACTGAGATCCATTATACAGCACTTACCTTGATTCTTCAATTGCTGTTCGGCTTTGAAAAGTGCAGATGTATCTCGATCCAGAGAAGATCGCAGCCACCGACATCCGGAGGTAAATATGGGGTAAGGGAGGGTAAGGGAGGTGGGTGTGCAAAGGAAGAGTCAGGATAGTTGAGGGTGGGGTGAGACAACAGGATCATTTCTTTGTTTCAGGATTTAAAAAAGACGTGGGAGAACTGTTTTCTTTTTCAGGTATATTAAATTATTTGCGAACTCTGGAGTGGGATCCCCAGTGCCCAAAAATACTGGTGGTCTAGACAGAACTGAGGACACTGGAGTGGGCTTCCCAGTGTCCCACACTGTCAGGGAGGGGCTACAGCAGACATGGGGATTGGGCACCCTGCTGTTGGCAAACCTTACAACAAGAAGAGCACACTGCTGGGGGTGAGGGAACCATTCTGGGCTGAAGGACATCTGGGGACACTGGGAGTGGCCTACACAATGTCCACACTGAGGGAGATGGGGTGCTACTGCTGACATGGGGAATAAGCCCCTCCATATTGGATAATACATCGGCACAGAATCCTGCATCTAACTGCCATGCTGTTCGGTAATGAATGGCAGTTTGATGCAGGATGATCGCACTTATGCCACATCAGGGGACTATTTTCTTTTTACAGGTTAAGTGGGGTACCATTGATTTTGGGACATTGGGTAGGGCTACCCAGTGTTCCACACTGAGGAGATGGGGGGCTACTGTCTACATGAGGAATGGACACCCCAATGTCAGAAAATACATGGATGCAAAATTCTGCATAGAAGTGCTATGCTGTTCTGTAAAGAACTGCAGTCCAATGCAGGATAATGTATTGTACCTGTGCCATGCTGGGGATTGTTTTCTTGCTTACAGGTTAAGCGGGGTACCACTGGCATTGGGATACTGGGAGTGGGCTACCCAGTGTTTCCACACTGTCAGAAGGGAAGGGCTACTGCCAACATGGGACTGGGCACCCTGCTGTCAGCATACTTAGGTTGGAAAATGGGGGAACTCCATTGGGGGGTAACATACTGGGGACACTGGGAATGGGCTACTCAGTGCCCCCACACTGAGAGAGATGAGGTGGATACTGCTGACATAGGGATTGGGTACCCCATGTTGAAAAATACATTGATGCAGAATCTTGCATTGTACTGCCGTACTGTTCAGTCAAGAATGGCAATTCCATGCAGGATAGTGAATTGCACCTGTGCAACTTAGGAAACACTGGGGACTGTTTTCTTTTTTTAACAGGTTAAGTGCAGTACCACTGGCATTGGGACACTAGGAGTAGGCTACCTAGTGTTTCACGAGTGGGGTACTCGAGTTGGGCACCCCACTGTCAACAGTGATTTAAATTAGAAACAATAATATTCCTTGGCCCCTTCCCTTAGGAGAGGTAAAGGGAAAATTAAGAAATTATTAGGTAAACACTTTATATTTACCAAATTGGGGGCTGAGGAATCTGATTCCACTCTGTTTACCCACAAAATGAGCAGGGGTTGTTCAAGGCAAATCCCCCAATACTGTCATGCAGGCAAGGTAGTGTCAGGATTCTGCCACAATTTTCAGCAGACACCACCACCCAAAAGCATATTTTGGAACCACATGAAAAAAAAAACTAATTTCAGGAGTGTGTTCCTCGGACCCGATTAGGTAAACACAACTGTTACTGTTTACCTAGGGGCAGAACTTTTGAAATATGTAAGTTTTCCACCCTCGCTAACTGAAAACCAGATGGTGGAATCGAACTGAAAAGTGAAACTGCGAACAGTAATGTGTAAATGGTAAATGGCTTTTATGAACATAAAAATTGCCAGCAGATACGGGGCAGTCTACCTAGTCTGCTTGAGTTTTGTGCAGCACTTCAGTCAATTAGACTGCAGCTGCCCCTCCCTCATATGCCCTGCCCCTTCTCCCACCCCTCCTGGTTTGTACCCTCCTGTTGAATCTGTCCCACCCTCTCTTGAAGCCCCCAACACTCTTTAATGATCGACTTCCTCTGACAGGCGTTCAACCCTGACACCACCCTTTCTGTCAAATTGTGCCTCCTCAGTTCCCTCTTGAACCTGCCCCTTCAACTTCATAGAGTGTCCCTGGTTTCCCTTTTGCCCTTCAGATTGAACATACACCTGGTATCTACTCTGTTCAAAACTTTCAGGAACTTGAAGGTCTCAATAATATCCCCTGTCTGTCTCTTCTTTCCTCCAGGGTATACATATTGAGCTCTCTCAGTCTCTTCTTATATGCTCTGTACCCCAACCCCAGGATCATTTTTTTGCCCTGCACTGTACCCCTCAGTAGTTTGATGTCCCTTTTCAAGAAGGGCACCAGAGTGTATGCAGTACTCTAGGTGCGGTCTGTCCAGGGACCTGTACAAGGGCAAGATGACCACCCACTCCACTCCCATTTACTGTTCTAACAGTAAATTGTGAATATTAAATGACATTTACCATTCACACATTACTATTTGAACAGTAACTGTAGTTACTGTTGTAGCAGTCTGTCCGGCATCTCTCAAAAAATCATAATTAAAAAACTATAACATATCTGTACCCCAAACCATCTAAGACACACCCTTGGCACACACACCATCATCCCTGAAAATATCAGAGGCAAACTTAATTCTGTGTGTGCTGTACATGAGAACAAAAATCTATGTTGTCCTATGGGAAAACAGTTCTTTTTGCATTTTGACCACTTTGTATCTCAAGCGTAAAAGCTGCCATCATGAAACTTTCCACATACTGTAATACTGTCAACATGACAGCACACACCAGTTTTAGGGTTATTTGGTTGCAAAATGACAAAGTTATTAAGGTGCAAAATTCAGATTTAACACTGAAAGGCTATATCAACCCTAAGTATAGGTAATATCAATACAGATAGATAGAAAAATAGAAACATAGAAATTTGCCAGCAGGAAAGGACACTATGGCCTATTTAGTCTGGTCAAATACCATCCTTTGACCTTTCAACTTACCCCCCATGCCCTTTTTACTTCTATTTAGCCCTATGTAGTTATCCCAAGCCCTCTTAAATTTGCTCACCGAATCTACCCACACCACCACTCTGACAGCTGATTCCAGGGACCCACCACTCTCTCCATGAAGAACTTCCCTCGTGTTTCTTCCAAATCATTCCCCTTCCAGCTTGAATGCATGCCCTCTGTTGATTTGTTTCACTCACCTTGAATATGCTACCCCTCTCACCTTGTTTATTCCTTTTAGATATTTAAAGGTTTCCGCCATATCTTCCCTCTCCCTCCTCATCTCCAGAGTGTATAGATTTAGCTCCTCCAATCTCTCATGGTATGATCTCTGGTGCAGCCTTGAACCATCTTGGTTGCCTTTCTCTGGACTGTTTCCAGCCTGTCGCTGTCCTCATGTAAGTGTGGCCTCCATAAGTGGACCGCATATTCCAGATGTGGTTTGACCATAGTTTTGTATAATGGCATGATCACCGCCTTCCTGTTGCTTGTGAAGCCCTGCCTATGCATGCCAGCATCCTGCTAGCCATCCCCATTGCCTTATTGCATTGGTTCCCCACCTTTAGGTTATCCGAAATGAGGATCCCAGGTCCCTTTCCTATTCTGTTGCCTCTAATTCATCCCTCCCAGCCAGTATTTTGCCCTTGGGTTCCTATTCCTATGTGCATACTTTTGCATTTTCTTACATTGAATTGTAATTGCCACATCCCTGACCACTCCTCCAACCTGGCCAGGTCCTCCCTTGTGTTCTCCACCCCTCCCTAGAGTCTACCCTGTTACAAATATTCATGATGTCTGCGAACAGACACACTTTCCCATTTAGACCCTCTGAAATGTCCCCAATGTAAATATTGAATAGTATGGGACCCAACACTGACCCTTGAGGTACCCAACTTGTCACCCCTCCCTCCATGGAGTGCATCCCGTTTGCCACCACCCTCTGCATTCTTTCCTCCAACCAATTTTCTCCCCAGTTTATTAATTTGCTTCCTACCCTAAGCTACTCAACTTGTATTAATCTCCTGTGAAGTACAGCATCAAGGCCTTTCTGAAGTCCAGATAGGACACATCCACTGCCCTCCTTGGTCACATATCTCCATTACTTCATCAGAAGTAGATAGACAGAGATATATTTGAGGCAACACTGAATTTATGTAATTATTAAAAATAATTTCCTTTTTGCCATTAAGAATCAATGTAAGAGCTGGAGCACAGGAAGACCTCTTAACCCAGTATCATATATTACTAAGTAACTTAAATTTAGGCATGCAGCAAGGGCATTTAACTGACTGGAATGGACCCATGGGTGAATGGAGAGGATGTTACTTGTAGGGATGTAGGGAACTTGTTTCCAAGGTTATGCTTTGGAGAAGGGACACTGCCCTATTTGCAGGACATTCAAGGAGCTCTATGATCAGTTGGTTGTAGCTTGGGAAGAAACATTCCAGCTACAACTCAACTTGTACCACCACTGAATTCCCACTTCCTCAGTGGTCCACTGTCCCAGGGATGGAGGATGGTAGGGAAAGGGAGGAGGTTGGGTGGCGAGGATAGTCACACAAGTGTCCGCTCTTCCCATGAGGTACCAATAGCAAACTGCTTTGTGCCCCTGGAAGATGCACCATTGCCTGACTAGGGTAGGGATGACTGCAGGTTAGTTGGTGCTGATGGGAAGGAAGTTGTGGTGACACCCAGGGCCAAACCAGAGGGCAGAAGTTAGCAAGGTGTATTCTTGTGATAGGAAACTCTATTTTAGAAGGATGGGTGTGCAGTAGGTAGGGGTGCTGAAGGAAGGGAGTGGTCAGATGCTTGCCTGGAGCATCAGCCATCCAAGATTGGCATGAGATAGGGAGGATAGGGAGGACAGCAGAGGAAGAAAGTGTACAGGGGTGCTGGTACACATTGGTAACAATGCTTGGGCAAATTGGCCTGTGGCGACAGTAAACAGGGATGTCCAGAGGCTGATGAACAGATTAAAGAAGCACTCAGCTTCCTTAGCCTTTCCTAAGTTGACATTTTGCACTTCACTTTGTATTGATTCAGCAGAACTCAGATGCAATTCTTCTGATATTCTGTTCAGTCCACATTTTATTTATTATCTGTTCAGAAGTGTCACTTGGCTATATGCTGATCATATTTAGAACTTTTAACAAACTAGCCAAATATAAGTCCCTTACAAGCTAATTTCATCTACAGTTCAACTACTCAACCAGTTGGATATATTTTCTGTCTGCACAGCACAAGCACTTTATTGAAACCTCAGAAAGTGCTGAAACCCAACTAGGTCTATCCAGCTATAAGCTGGTTACTAACTAGTTTCAGTTAGTTTGCCTTTCCAACTAGTTGGGCATAAAGGGCCCCTAGTGCTCTCGTGCAGAACTTTCTGATTTCTGCGGCCAGGGCTTCTTAGTTTCTCTTGACAGCATTTTCTGATTTCTCTTGACATGATTTATACATTTCTCTGGCGAGCATAGTTCTGCCATTGATTAAATATGATGTGATGTCATCAATTACATCATATGCCAAGCTTAGAGGAGGGCTTCAGGATAAACAAGATGGGAAAGAAAGGCTGGCACTATAGAAAAACAGTATATTTGAATACAAATTCACCAAGAACAGTGACTTCTACGGCACTATATGCATTCTGCGGCATGATGCAAATTCTGCAGAAAATTCCACAACCACAGAATCACAGAATTCCAGGGCCTTGGAATAATTTATCTGTGTGCACAGCATTAGCACATTGCTGAAAATTCAGACGGTACTGTAACCCAGCCATATGGTCCGATTTTTAAAGTGTACACTCAACAAGTTGTGTTTGTTTCCTTCTTCTTGAAGTTGCTCAGCTCTCTTAAACCCGTATGCACAGCACCCTGCACTTTATCCTCTGGGAGAGCAACACTAAAGCATTGCAGTGCCAGAAGTTTGCATTTACAAAAAGCAAAGCAATGAGCCTAAAGGGACACTGTCAGCTATTTTTAAGACAGATTATTTTACGGTAATTGAAAACCCAGATTTTATGATTGCTTACCTTCTCTAAAATTCATTAATGTTGCTGGTTGTTTTATCTGTTTCATTTCTCAGTAGAACTGAAATGTATGCTAATGGTGTAATCAAACACAATCTTGTTTTGTTTAAAATCCTTGATCTACTCTTATTGTATACTTTCTGAATAAGATGAACACCCCGAAAAAAGAGCAGTCACTCATGATCGGATAGTCTCCTCTCCTCCCACTGCATCTTGAGTGCAATGACAGTGTTGGTGGCATTCTGCAGTCAGGCAAGATGCAGTCAGAGTTGATCAAGGATGGAAACAAACAAGTTTTGTGTGGTAACACCAGTATAGCGGGCAGTCTTTGTCTCACTTTTTAAAAGCACAAAGGAATCAGAATTAAGCAGCCAGCTACATCAGCAACCTCTGCAGAATGTGAGCAATCATGAGATTTAATTTTTAAACTTGGAAAATCTGAGCCCTAAGGAGGTTGACAGTGCCCTTTAAGTTACTAGGTGTGATGAGTGACCATTATTTGAAAATATCAGCCATTGTATTCTTTGGTAAAACTGCTGTGAATCCTTCACGAAACAGTTAAAAAAAATGTTCACTGTGTTGACTGCTTTAGTTCTAATATTTCTGTGAGCATGGTTTAACAAATAAACGTATCAGTCATTTTCTGTGAAACCTTAAATGCATTTTGCTTGGAGTACAGATTTGTGCTTCGGGGTAGTTATATGACAACTTGAGGAACATGATTCTTAAATTTAGGCAAAAGTATGCAGAATGACAGATACTACATCAACCAGTTTCTATCCGACTTGAAGTGCAGTAGCACCTGTGGCCTGAAATTTATTTGTCAGTGATCACATGAACCCACTTGAAATCATCGTTTACTTGGAGTACAGACTGATGATTCAAAGTTGTTGCAACATACCTTAGGAAATGAAAACATATAAGCCAGTTTCTGTGAGAATTAAACACACTAATGTCTATGAACTGAAAACTGTTTGTCAGAGGTCATACGGGCCAACTCCTGAAAATCAACTTTCGTTTGAAGTACATGCTTGTGCTTCCAGGGCAATAAGGTCATACTAAACATATACAAACCCACCTGCTACTCAGAGAACTATGTGCAGCTGTTCTAAATGGCAAAAGCAAAACAAACACAAAAAGTTACTGCACACACACGAATTTCAAAAAGGTGCTTTGTTCAGAAATTCCATATAGTAGTGTACTCCAATGCTTTAAGGGCTCACTGACACTACATCAGGGGTGGTGTCAAACAGTACATATCACTCCTTTTATATGTTGAAAATACATATTTAAAGCAACAATCTCATTCATTTTAAAGCACTTACAATTGATCTCTAAATAATGTACACCTATCCACCAATATATGAGAATAGCTCTACTAGTTCGAAAATGAATGAAACTAAAAACTAATATCAGTGAAAAACACTCAAGATGGCTATTAAACACTGAAAATGGCTCATGGGATCCACCAAGTGGCGATCACCACATGTATTAACATGACAGGAAACATTTTACAAAAATGCAAAAAGCACATTATAACAAACACCTCATGAAAATGAACTTTTAAGTTTTTTTTTTGGGGGAGGGGCAAATACCCAGAATATGATTGAATTTAGAAAGTAGAAGTCCTGAAATGTCAAGTTAGCTTGTCAATTGAGCCTAAAATGATCACCAAAGAAACCCAAAAAAACTTTTAAGGATCCATATTGAGAACAGAACAGTCCCTTCAATTAGAGCCCTATGACCATAAGGTAACAGTAGGCAAAGTGCTAGTGCAGAAAAGGTGCAAAAACAGGAAAGAAATAAGGAGGTTTAGAAAATGTAATTAAGACGGGAGAAGAAAGGGGACTTAACTAAAACAACACAGGGACAGAAAGTGCAGGGGATTGGGGAAGCCAAATGGTGTTTACAAACACACTGTAGGTGAAGTCAGAAAAGCATGGAACCCAAATGAAGCATGATGAGAACCTGTGAAATATACAAAAATAGAAGTTGAGTGGAACATTATAATACAATATTATACATCCAGTCCACCTAGAAGTGGAAGATAAAATTAATACAAGCAATTTGTGGAATGAAACCTTACAGAAATACTGTTGCATCTAATTCTTTGTTGAAACCGTTAGGTTCCATTGACTGTAATATGAAAATCCATCTAGTCTCTTTATGTAGAAGAGCCATGATACTGTCTTTCCCTCTGGGTGAGGGTCTGACATGGTCAATGGCAGCAAAACTCAGACAATTTGGATGACTGTGGTAAAGGTTTCTAAAGTGTGTGCTAAGGGCAGAGTTAAATTTAACATTTCTTATGTCTCTCAGATGTTAAAGCATGTGTTCTTTAATCTGGCAGATGGTTCTTGCTACATAAATGTTTAGGCAAAGGCATCGTCCCTGCAGGGGTAGTAAGGGGACACCTTAGGGAAAATGATTCTGAAATTTCAAGTGAAAGTGTGCAGAAAAGACAAACACAGCCACTATTTTCTGTGACACTATAAATGCATTAGTGTCTATAACCTGTAGGCTGTTTATCAGAGATCACATGACTCCTTGAAAATCCACTTTGACTTGGAGTACAGACTCATGTTTTAGAGGTAGTTAGGGGACACCTTGGGAACATGATTCTGGAATTTCAGGTGAAAGTATGTGAAATGACAAACATAGCAACCATTTTCTGTGACACTTTAAATGCATTAGTGTCTAATGCCTGAAAGCTGTTTGTCAGAGACCACATGACCCCCACTACTTTCACTTGGTGTACAGACTTGTGCTTCAGGGTAGTTAAGGGACTGAAACTATAAAGACCTCACACTAGCCTCCCTCACAGGCTACACAGACTTACTTAACATATATAGCGTGCAAAAGTAAACGTTTGTTAACTTATACATTATTGCTATGGTTAGTGAGGCACATACACCTAGTAGCAGCAACGGAACAGATACCTCATGGCAGTGTTTCACACCCTGTGGTTAGGGGACACCTTGGGTAAAATGGTTATGAAATTTTAGGTGGAAGTATGCAGAAATGACAAACATATCAGACATTTTCTTCAAGGCTTTATTATTGTACAGGACTGTACTGTAGTTATCTAAATGTAATTCTTATAGACCATGCTTTCTTCACATTATTGTCAATCTGTAATACATTAGTTGAAGATAATTGAAGATCTATTTTTAGTATTAGGAATAGACAGTAGATTTCATTATACTCATAGGTCGATATTCAAAATTGTGCCTAGCAATGGCGCAGGTGGGTCAGCAGCACAACTGAGATGCACTGGAGAACCAAGAGATATATTCAAAAGAGATGTGCCATGGTGCATCCCAACTGAATATATCAAATAATGCACCCTGCACAAATACATTGCTCTGGTGCATCCCCAGACAGGTCTGAATATCAGGACTGGGTAATGCACCAGTGCATCAGAGATACAACGTGTGCAAATTCCTGATATACAGACACCAATATGCAAATGAGGCCATGATGCATGCATGGACTTATGTTGCCTGTGTTGTCTGCAGGGCTGGCCAGTGAAATGCACCTGGCACCCTGCACAGTATGCAGCAGTACCCCCCCTATGCTGTTCATCCAATCACCACATGAGCACTTATATCAATTCCTGGTGGTACAGTGGCACCTCCCTCCCATCCTAACCTTCAATCACTGTAAATTAATAACAGTATCTACCCTGGTGGTTCAGTGGTCCCCCTCCCCATCCCAATCCACCAATTACTAAAACATTTATTTTATGGATCCCTGGTAGTCTAGTGAAGCCCCTTCCCTCCATTGCTCTAATCACTGTGCTAAGTATTAAATAACTATCTCTGGTGGTCCAGTGGAGACCTCACACCTATACCATTGCACCAAATGCAGTGCTAATATTTAAATTAATATCCATGGTGGTTCAGTGGTGCCTCCCACTTCCCCACCCACACAGAACCCCAGCCCACCCAGCTCCCCACCATGAGCAGGCAGCATGCCCACCTTATACCACCACAGCTGCCTGCTGAATGACCTCTTACAGTAGTTGCCACAAGCTCATTGGTCCACACTGTAGACTAATGGGCTTACAGTGCATACTGTAATAAGTCACAACTTTGTGAAGGAGTCATTCGTTCACAGAGTTGTAGATATTCTGTTGACATACTGCAAGCTGATTGGTCCGCGTATGGACCAATGATTGCAGCTACTGTAAGCTGTCATTGGTGGGCAACTGCAGTGATATGAGGGTAGGTTTGTTGTCCACCGATGATGGGGAGAGCTGGGTGGGCTGGGGGTCTTGTATGGGGTTGGAGTCACCACTGGACAACCACAGATATTAATTTAAATATTAATACAGTGATCAGTGCTACAGGAGGGTGGGGGTCCACTGGACCACCAGGGATGGAAAATACATTTATTGTCAGTGATCGGCAGTACAGGAGGGAGAGGGGTTCCACCAGACTACCAGGGATCTGAAAATTATTTTTGGTGATTGCAGGTCGGGATGGGAGGGGGAACCACTTGGCCACCAGGGACTATTGTGTGTGCTTGTGCATGGTGTTGGGGGTTGCCACCCACTACCAGTGGCTGCTGTGTTGTGCACTGTAATACAGTGGCCCTCAGGTGGGTGGACTGCACTTGAGCTTTTTTTTTTTTTTTTTTACAGGCTCAACTTTTAGCCCAGGTATGCAGCACATCTCTGAGTTGTGTGAGCAGATGTGCTACACATCCCTGGCTAAATATTGGGATGTGCCTCATATGCTTGGTCATGCCCCTGGAGATGTGCCACATAAATTAGCTTTGTGCCCTGGCACATTGGGAGTACATGGGTGCAATTCCCACTTTTGAATATTGCCCCAGGGCACAGTTCTGGAGTTGTGCTGGTGCAACTCAGCTGTGCCAGTGCAACCCTTTGATTATCTAGCCCATAAGGTATTATTAGTGGTGCTATTCATTGGTGTCCCATGACATGCCACTCCCTGTCATGCAGGTCAATATAGTTGTCCCCTTTGGTGACAGTGCTCGTGGCAATGGTATGAAATCGGGCAGTACAGAAAAGTACCATTCACTGTCACCTGCTTACCTTCTATAGTGACTTCTCTCAGGACCACAGTCATCCTTTGAGCATCCCGTAATGAAGCAATGTTGAACATGGCTATTTTAATCTGTTTACTCACTGCATAATACAGTAGCAGCATGTTGCATGTACTGTATTGTACTGAACTCACTCTAGTTCAGTTCATCAGCCACTCGCACTGAGTGGATGTGGTGAACACCACCCCTGTGAGCCCTTGATCCCCAGCAAAGTGGCTGGGTGGCATTAACAGTCTTGCTGCAGCTGTTTTCATATAGCTGTTCACTGTATGTACTGTATTTTATTTTATTATTATTTTCACTTCTGGGGTGATAGTTAAGTGTTCAGTGAAGTGATGCTAACATTAATAACTCTAACATTCAGTCTTTTCCAATCTTGTGCATTTGGATATATAATATTAACATCACGTGTGAGTAGGCATACAGTATAATGGTAACTGTACACTATTTAATCTAGTCATACCTTTCCTTCAGCAACCCCATCCCATTCCTAATGATATTCCACTCTATGTTGTAGTATTGTACTTCAGGTGGGACATCAAATATACATGAAAGTTATTTTTATAAAGGCAACAGCCTCTGTGCCAAACCAGTATTTCTCTCTGACCATGTTGAAATGAAACCTGTAAGTTGTTTCAACACTCTAATAATAATCATGCTTATGATCTCGTTGTCACCATTTCCAGAGTTCACAGGTCTGAGGGCCAGATATTAACATCTGAATAGGTGAAAACTATTTTGCTCTTGAGTTGAGATGTTGTCATGGTGACCAGGTGAAATTGATGTATTTGAGGTTGTAATGTGAAAATTGTCCTATTCAATGTGAACAAGTAGGAATGGAACTTTATTTCTGGCCCACAGACCTGTGAATTAATTTCTGGCTAGACTGCCCTTGATATTTAGTGCTACAGGAACTTCAAAGTGTTATGCCTTTGAGGGCTACCATATCAGTGGCGGAAATCTCTGGAAAACAATGACCTTGAAGGTATCCTCATTCCTCCCCATTTTAACATCTGTTTAGTGTATAGGGGAACAGTGTGTGCCATGTACTGTAGTATATTGTACTACATGTACTGTAGTATACGTTTGGTACTTATGCTTACTTGCACAGTGTGCGACGTGGTGGAAATGCGATGCTGCAAATTATTGAAAATGGTGCTGTTTTATATAGTTACAGTACTTGCACTGAGGCCTTATATAAGTGCTGCTTATTTTGCCAGACATTATCATTTCACAACATCCAGACTCCCAGGAGAGAAAAAATAAACACCAGTGGTGGAAATCTCTAAGAAACCATGGCCTTGGATGTGTCCCCTTCCTCCCCTTAGCACTTAATGAAATGTGCACAGAGTGTACAGGGAACAGTGTGTGCTGTGTATTATACTTTATCTTGGTTCTTATGGTTACTTGTACAGTTCATGCAATGTGCATGGTAATGTGCATAAGCAGTTATTGAAAATGTTGCTTTTATATGGTATCATCACTTGCATTGGGGCCTTATAAAAGTGCTGCTTATTTTGCTAGACAGTATCGTGTCACAAAATTCAGACTTCCCAGACAGAAAAAAATGCCAATGGTGAAATCTCTGGGAAGCCATGACCTTGGGCATGTCCCTTTCCTCCTGGTAGTTATTTATGAAATGTGGCATCTCCTTTGTGTTTTGTAGTCATTACTGTGTACTGTTTGTTATTATAGGGCTTGCTTTTATTGAAATACTGTATTTCAAAGTGTAATACATTTTCAGTGCAATACATTTTAACAATATATCATCTCCACGTGGAAAAACTATCATAAGTATATTTACACAGTATAGTAAATATTGTATCTTACAAAACAAATTGTCACAGGAAAACAGAATTCAAACAACTAATATAGCATACAATAGTATATTACAGTGTGTTGCTCACATTCCAGTGGCACATCTGAGCTTGGCAACCATGACAGAAAAGACTTTTGCAAGTTACCATGTATCATTTACAGTGTCTTTACTTTAGTGTCTTCAATTTGCTTCATGGCATCAAAGAATCATTGCTTTGTTTGTGGTTTCTCATTCTTCTGATAAATGTTTTCATGGTATACCACACCATCTTGGGAGGATTCAAAGCTGATGACCTAGTATGACAAATATAAAAAAAAAAAGTGTTTTTACTGATGCTTCTGTTCAGTACAGTACCTTCTCTGGTGATGTCCTGACCCAATTAATTGCAGCACTTGAAATAGCCACTGCTGATGCAATGTGTTTTGCCATTGTCTTGAAAGAACTGATGCCCTTCCCAATATTTTCTCCTAATGTATTTCTGCACAGCTCCTGTTGTTTTGTCAGACAAAATGTTGTCATGACACATCTCCTTGTTCTTTGTCCATGTTCTGGTTTGCTCCAGTCTTTTTTCATTGTTCATATCCCATATCATTGGGCAATATCTTTATGAAAAAAGATCATATTCTATATTTTATGAGATGCAACTTACTGTGATGACACAGTATAAGATAAAATTTATGTGCCTTTCTGTGCCTGCTTATGCCCACCCCATCTAGCAGCACATCCACTTGACAGATGCATTTACCCCATGTTCTTCAGCCAGTCATTCAACAGCTTCCTCACAGCGGCCTAATCATTTCTCTGTCAGCATGCAGTCTACAAGTAGCATTATTTCCTGTGTGCAGAAATAAAAAATCCAAGCAAATGACTTACCCACAATTCTTCTGGTAAATTACTGCAGGTGCATTTATAAAGCTACACTGTAGTGCAATGTATGCTATTAGAAAGGTCAATAACGGTGCTATACAGGTGAGCACCTGGTGCAGATGTTTGGCTATGGTGAATGCAGGAGTGGATAGTGCAGTTCAGGTGTGCTGTCACCCCACTATCCATGATGAAGATACTGGTGCTCTTCAGAAACACCTGAATCTTCTTGCAGCTTTCACCTTCTGTCCTCCATCTGCCTTGCAGTGATGATCTCAATTGATATCTGCTTCACCATTGTGCATGACGATGTGATAACAGCTATAGTAAGAGTTGCCAGCTGTAGAAGCACATCATTTATTTAGTAACAACAAAGGGTACTACGTCCAACTTACATGTTGTCCAATGTGATGCAGCAATGTACTTCTCACATGTACCTGCAGCAGAGGATTTCATCCAATGCCATGTGTTCACAGTCTACATAATGCACAAAATGTTCCATTATGCCAAAAGTACTTTACTGTACATATACGGAAGAACTGTCAGTATAGTATCAACTGTCTATTCCACTATAGAACCAAAACATTTTCTATGTGAGAAAATCAGAAGATGTCTCAGCCTGACATATAGGACACGACCTCTGACCAGACCACCTGCTGCCACAGGAGAACATTAATAGACTGAATAAATGCAAATGTAGAAACTCCATGGAAAGGCTGAAGATTCCAAAGTGACCTAGGACAAGGCACCCAAGGTAAAGTACAGCACCATTCATTACTTTTTATTCAAGATGTACTGTGTTACTAAATTCTGCAACACGTTCTTGTTTTAACAAACAGTATGTGACATTAATGGGACACTGTCAACCTTTTTGCACCATATTATTTTTAGCTAAAACCCCACATTTTATGATTGCTTACTTTCTCAGAAAATCATCGATGTTGCTGGTTGTTCTGTCTGCCTCCTTGCTTATTAGAACTGAAATGCATGCTAATGTATAGCTATGCCCAGCTTTGTTTTGCTTCAAATCATTGAACTACTCTTAGTGCACACTTGCTGAAAATTAGAAACATTCTCAAATAGTTCAGTCTCTCATGATACAATAGTCTTCTTTACTCCCACTGCATAGTGAGTGGCTAGATTGTGTTGTGTTTGTTCCTATATCCAGGAAAGATGCAGTGGGAGCTGGTCAAGAAATGTAAACAAACATGCTTTGGTGTGGTAACACCAGTATAGTGGGCAGTCAGTTTTCACTTTCTAAAGAAAACAAGGATTCAAATCAAACTACCAGCTACATCAACAGTCTTTATAGAATGTAAACAATCATAAAATGTGTTTTTAAACTAGGCACACGTTGAGGCCTAAGGGGTTGACAGTGTCTCTTTACATGATATTTTTTCTAACAGTGTAGGCTTGTTGATGAAATGTAGACTATGAAACATCAAGAAGCAGCAATGAAAGTAGTATACAAGGTGAAGAAAATAGTCACAAGGAACCGAGAAAGGAAAAACAGGAAGAAGTTGACAGAAATGGAGACCCTACCAGATGTGACTCTGAAGTACCACAGAAAATAGAGGATGATCAAGCAGAAATTTACAGAAAACTTGATTTTGAAATCAAGGCAGAATAGCCAGATGCTAACAGGCAGATGGGGATGCAATCAAGGAGGAAATGCCATCTACAGATGTTAACAGGGGATGAGGACAAAATTGAGGTGGAACAGCAAGAAAAGCAACAGGACATTCCAGGAGTACATGAACAAGAACAAGAAGAGCATATTCCAGTGGTCAGAACTGAACTGCATAACATGGCAGAAAGGGCACTGAGTATTGAGAAAAGATGGACCTCTTTCTCTGGCTGTTCCAGATGATCAGTGTCACATACAGTCCAATAATATCACATCCACTTGAGTTATCACCTGTGTCTTTCAATGATTTCTTGAATCTGATGCAGATTCCAAGCAACTGGATCAGTAGTCTTTGCAGTAGTAAGCTCAGGCAGCTCCCCACATGTGCCAGATATGACTGCTATTAAATACAATAACATTACATTTCCCCACATGAATTGCAATTTTTCCAATAAGCGATGTGAGATAACTTGAACTAGTGACAATGTCCAATGGCAGGCCTGAATATCTTGCAGCACTGTTTTAGACACTGGTGCCTCAAACATCTGTCCTTGGGGAAGATGTAAATTTGGATGAGAGCAGGAGAAAGAGACACATACCAAGTGAAATATGCCATGAGGTTTTAAGGATTTTCAAGAGGCACTTGGAAATCAGCAACAGACTCATGGAATTAATAAGGATAGTATAGATAAACAGTTAAGGAACAGTGGAAAGACTGCAAATCTTAACAATACATAGGCAGAGTACAGGATAAGGCTCATTATGGTTTTGTGTAATGTCAATGTTTTTATCTGAATTAGAGTTTGAACCTAATTTGTCATTTTCCAGGGTGTTAGTTTTATTTACAATTTACAGTAACTGTGGTGCCATATTATAACTCCCTTCCATATTATGCTGTAACAGCTTGCCTTTGAAGAATACAGATGTGTGATTTCAGGTTGGCTAATCCTGAAGATGCACTAATGGGAGTAAATGCCCGTGCTTCTCATGGTCATTAGTTAATGTTTAGTATAACAATAATCACAAGTGACTATTAATATAGCAAATCACAGTTTGCACCCTTTATGAGTGCTGTAGCTTGTAATTTCTAGATGTGGTTTTAAATTATAAGACACTGTAGAGATACAGGCCACTATATCAATTAAAAATCACATTTAATGTTATTGTACAGTATGAATGCCTTATCACATATTTCTGTTTAATGCACATTGCTCCTTTAGTGTGTATGTTTTAATTTTATTTAAAATTGCACAAAAAAATCAAGCATAAGTTCCATGAGAAGCAAGTCTCATTTGTAGAATGTCCCAAGTCATAGTTTATACAAGAGGGAGGGAGGGAGGGAATTGGGGCTAGAGGAACAGTAGGCAACATTTAAAACAGGGATTACAAGAGCAACAGAATTATACCAACAAGTTAAGAAGGGAAAAGAAGAGGAAGCTATTATGGTTTTCCAAGGAGGTAGTAGACAAAGTGAAAGCCAAAATATATCATTCCG
This sequence comes from Neoceratodus forsteri, assembly GCA_016271365.2. Lineage (NCBI taxonomy): Eukaryota > Metazoa > Chordata > Ceratodontiformes > Ceratodontidae > Neoceratodus > Neoceratodus forsteri. Next base: position 428,376,220 of record CM057451.1, read on the forward strand.
CAATACAAAAAGACACAGACAGAAGGGGATAGGAAGAAGTACCAGGAGAAGCAAAGGGAAACCAAAGCTCAGACAGAAGAGTACATCACAAAATCAGTGGGTAGAGGGGACAAAACCTTTACAGGTACATAAGTGAAAAAGAAGGAAAAGGAGGAGTAGTGAGACTGAAGAGAGAGGATGGGGCCATGTGGAGGATGACAACAGTAAAGCTGACATTTTAAACAGATAATTCTGCTCAGTCTTTACTGAGGAAGAGGAGGGTAATGGGCCTGAAGGGAGTACAAGGGGTGGGAATGGTTCAGAAATGGACACAAGTCCCTTTACACAGGAAAGGGTCCTAAAGGAACTGGAAAGAATGAGTTGATAAAGCAATGGGGCCAGATGGGGTGCATCCCAGGGTCTTAAAGGAACTAAGAGAGGTGGTGGCTGAACCTCTAGCAATCCTGTTTAGCTGATCACTGGAAACAGGGAAGGTACCCAAAGACTGAGGACAGCAGATGTAGTCCCCTTATGCAAAATGGGAACAAAGAGGAAGCAGCGAACTACAGAACAGTCAGCTTGATCTTGGTAGTGAGGAAGATCATGGAAGCACTACTGAAGGAGAGATTGGTGGAGCATCTGGTTGCCAATGGACTACAGGACCCAAGGTAGCATGGTTTAACTGGGGGAGGTCATGCCAGACTAGCCTCATTGAATGTTTTGACTTGGTGACAAGGGAGGTGGATCATGGGAGGGCAGTGGACGTGGCCTATCTGGACTTCAGCAAGGCCTTTGACACTGTGCCACATAGAAGGCTATTAAACAAACTGTGGAATATGGGAGGGGCAGGACAGTAGTGCACTGGGTGGGTAATTGGCTGTGCAGCAGGACACACAAGGGTGGTGGCAAATGGCTGTCATGCCAAGGAGGAAGACTGACCATTGGGGTACTACAGGATCAGTGCTAGGACGGTCTTATTCAACGCCTTCATCAATGACATTGTGCAGGACCTAGAAAACAGAATTCCTTGTGCGCTGATGACACAAAGCTCTGTAACAGAGTGGACATGCCAGAGGATGCAAACAGAATGAGGAGGACCTGCAGAAGCTTGAAGAATGGTCAGGGGTTTGGTAGTTGACATTCAATGCAAAGAAGTGCAAGATAATGCATATGGGGCACAAAGCCCTGGAACAAAATATCAGTGAGGATATAGCATACACCAAGCATGAAAGGGACCTTGGAGTTATCTCTTATGACCTCAAGGTAGAAACAGTGCAACAATGTAGCAGGTAAAGCAAATGGAATGCTGGGATGTGTAGGCAGGGGCATCAGCAGAAAAGGAAGGTCATAATTCCAGTATACAAGACACTAGTGAATCCCACCTGGAGTACAGTGGTACTGTTCTGGAGACCTTACCACGTAAGGACATAGAGTAGAGAAGGTTCAGAGGAGGGCAACAAAGATGATACAAGGATTGCATCACATGTCCTATGAGGACAGGCTAAAGGACCTAAATATGTACTCCTGGAGGAGAGGAGGGAGAAGGATATGATAGAAACATACCAGTACCTTTCAGGGAGAAACAGGGTGCATGAATACACTATTTTCCAGTGAAAAAGATGTTCCAGGACTAGAGGGCATTGATGAAGTTGGAGGAGGGCAATTCAGAGAAACATGAGGAAGAATTTCTTCAGAGAAAGGTTGGTGAGACAAGTGGAACACCCTGCCAGAGAGTAGTGGGGTTAAATAATCACAGAATTTAATAATATTACATGGGATAGGCATAAAGGTTTCTGGAGGTCGAGGTAAGGGCAACAGACTTTCAGAAAAGCATAATAGAAACTTACAAGCTCAAATGAGCAGAATGGTCCTTATCTGCTAAAAGTGTCTATGTATCTAAGACACTAACTGTACATCAAACAACAAACATCATAAATCAAATAAAACAATTACAGATTGTTCCTGTAACAGAACTGTTTTTCAAGACATGTTTAAAAATATCTAGAGTAGGGAATTTCAGAGCTGAAGGGACAAGTTGTTCAAGAAAAGGGCCTCCATATGAGAAACATTCTCTGCCAAAACATGTTTGAAATTTTGGTAAAGGAAAGCCATGTTGTGCACATCTGTAAAACTGTATTTGTGAGCAGGAACAATGAATCTTTCAGATAAACAAGTAGGGGTTTGACTGCTGGCAGATTTATAAATGATAGATAACTACTGAAAAGTTCACTTGGAAGGAGGCTAACAATTTAACCAATGTAGTGAAGAGAAATGATGCTAATACCATTTGAATTTAAAATGAAGTGCAGTAACTGAAAAAAACGTGTTTTAAGGGTAGAGATGGGAGACAGGGTATGGCGGTAAATAGTATCGCCATAATCAAGAAATAGGGAGATCTGGTTTGCCAATGATGTGTTTCTGATGCAGACTTGATAAACAATGTCTTGAACACTTTAAGCATCCTAGACATTGATGGAATTTTTAAAAGTGTTGTCAATGTGAGGTTTTAAAGTCAGTGAAGAGTCAAAAGTGAGGACAATGTACTTAAATTCAGGAACAAGTTCCAGTGAATGATTTTTCAATAAAATAGAAAAGGAAGAATCTACCAAAGACAATGAGTGCTGAGACATAAACAGCATTGCTTGAGTCATCATGATTTTTGAGTAGTAGTAAATTATCTGAAAATCATTTCACCACTTACCAAAGCCACCATGAAAATCATAATAAGTCAAGTCAAGTCATGTTTATTTAAAAAGACGCCTAATCCCAAAGGCTCTGGGCCCACACAATAAAAGAAGAAATTTATAGCATTTCATGCTATATAAATACATAGAAGAATAAAACACATATACATAGTCAAAATCAAACCCCAAAAGTATGTAGAAATAAATAGGTCTTAAGGCAAACCTTAAAGGTAGTTAGACTAGGGGCCTCCCTAACTGCAGCTGGCAAAGAGTGGAAGGAGACTTGTGAGCACAGAAGAGAACTATGTTATCTGCATAAAATCTAATGGAACAAAGATCAGGAAAAGAAGGTAGTGGATCTACAAAAAGATTGAATAGGATAGGACCAAGTATGGACTCCTGTGGAACCCAGGTAGAGAAAGGAAGAGGAGATAAGACAACCATTTCAAGAAACAAACTGAATTCTTCTTTGTAAATAAGAAGAAACCAGTTAGTAAAATTACAGGAAAAACCATAAGAAGTCAAATCCGTTCACAGCAAAGAGTGATTGATTACTTGAAAGCGTCTGACAGGTCAATAGAAATAGATCCCAAAGACACTCTTTATCTACAGTATAGCCCTGGAATTAGAGTCATCAAAATCAATCAGTGTTGTTTGGGTGGAATATTTGGACCAGAGTCCTGAATGAAAACCAAAAAACCTGATAGTTAACCTAAACAATTATTTATCTGAAACAAACCAATTTTCCATGAATTTTGAAACACTAGGAGTAGAAATCGAACAATAGTTGTCTGCACCCTTTGAAGAGGGATGAGTAGAAAGTTTTTCCAAGCTGTAGAGGAGGTTTGAGTAGTGAGTGATAAATAAGAATGCTCAAGGAGGGGCCAAAATATTAGCACTGCATTTCAGTAAGAAGTTATCTAAGTTGTCCGTGCTTTTGCAATGTCCTTTCTCGAGGAGCATAGCAATTCAAATTCTTCTTTAATCTTTATAGACATAAAATCTTGGTCTATGTAGAGAGAGAGACATTTCAAGGGGAGCATGATGTGTGACAACTGTAGTCAAATCAGCTTTATTTAACAATATAGCTGGAGCCTCAGTTAAAAAAGGTTTAAACAGAGCATTGACACCCTCCTTGGAGTAAGATGTGGAACTACCATAAGACACATTTGTTTGCGAAGGACTCTGAAGGCATCTTCCAGATGGAGTCTACTATATGCTAACATTTCTTGAGATTACTTCTAGCATTAGTAAAATTTGTTTTGAAACAGGATGATTAAGATTTCCTAATAATCGAAACACAATAATTGAAAAATTCCTTTAAATGTTCCACAATGTGGAACCTATGTCCCCTCAATACTGGGATATATACAGTCTTGCAGGGCTAGCCAGAATTGCCAGAAGGATGGGGAATAGGAAAGAGACATGATCACCATGCCCATCACACAATACTGGCTTCATCCAGTTCAGTGGCACTTAAAGAGCAGGTGCTTAGTAGAGGTGTATATCATAAAGAATGAAGGCTTGGGGTCTTTAGATGCCTCTGCAGTCATTCAGTTTGCTTTTACGTATATTTCTTTACTTACTTTTATATATTTTTTTCCTATTTTGTCTTTTTCCCTAGCAGGACCCGTCTTATTTCATCAGCCCTGGTCACGGCCCCGAGGAACTCCACCACTGTCTATAGCTGCCGAGGTCCCTTGGTCACCCCGGCTTACCCCCAAGTCGGGGCGCGGCCACCCTACAGTGACCACAGAACAATGTCTGGTTGGGGACCACTTGGCAGCGGTGGTGAGTGAGGTCCTCGGGGAGGGCTTCATAGGCATGGTGGTCCTTGCCCACCTTCGCTTTTCCTCCATGTTTTGTTGTTACGGAGGTGGGGACATGCAATGGCATGGCATCCGCCCTGCCTCCCAGAACTGGGCGTCAGGCCGAGGTTCCCCAGCCTCCGCCAACAGTCCTCAGTGTGCTGATCGCTTTCCCTCACCCTCCCCTGGAGAAGGAGAGCAGTCCATAGGATGCTCCATCCTTCTCCCCGGCAACCCTCCAATCCGGGTCCATTCCCAAACAGGGTAGCGGTGTCATAAGCAATAAATCCCACAGCTGCGCCCGGCGAGCCGACCTTTTCATAATTTTATTTGTATTTTACCAACTGCTAGTGAAAAAGAATCCAATAGAATCTTTGTATTATGATGTCAGAAAATCTTTACTGGCAAGGCTGCTAGTGTATTTCAATGGGAAACTACAACTCTGTTTTCAGATTTTATGAAGAAGTAACACTTCCTTCCACCATAATATTATATATTTAATAGAAATATGTGATTTCTGATGCCACATGATCTTTTTGTTATAATTTAGCAGGTGACATTTTCTTCATAACCACATTTTACTTGGAAAAAGAAAAGATAAGTTAATTATTGTATTTAAAAACTTACCATCATACAGATGGTATGCAACAGTGCAAACATATAAAAGGAAAAGTTTGTTGATGGAATAAACATCAATTTCTTTTGAACACGATAGAAAAATATATTTAGTTTCCCACTGAAATACACTGGGGCCAGGATATTCAGACTGCACTGGGCAGTGGTGTAAGCCTGGGTGTAGTGCAACTGTGATGCGCCAGGGCCAGGGCCAGGACCAAGACCAGGTCAGGTGATATTCAATGGTGCTGTGCCATGGCACAGCACCAATGAAATATGGCATGGGCAGTGCACAAACTGCGCATGGCGCGGTGGCACTCTTGCTGGCACAAGCCACTGATAGGGAGCATGGGGATGCGCTAGCACAAATGCAGTTACGTGTTGCATCACCTGTGATATTCAGCAGGGGCATGCAATTGAGACCATAATATGTGCAAGGCACAAATGGGGCCATTGCATGTCATTCTGACCCATTTGCAAGCCTTGCATAGAGCAGGCCAGTGACTTGTGCCTGGCACCCTGCACAGCATGACATGTGCTGTTGGGATCCTGGGCATCCCCTGCCCCATAGCTGTGATCACATGGTATATGTTACTAAAGATAGCCCTGGTAGTCTTGTACCCCCCATCCCCTGATGCCCAATGTGTATGAAACATGACCATCTCCGGTGGTCTAATGGTCCTCCCTCCCACCTGAGTCCTCGATTCCCTGATAAATGACATTAAGATGACCCTGGTGGTCTAATGGAACCCCATAGCGCCATTGCGCGATGGAGACACTCCCGTATTGAAATGCCCTGAGTGATCCAGTGGCACCCCCACCCTTCCACCCACACAGAACCCTTGCCCACCCCTCCTCCCCATCATTGACAGGTGGCTGCATCCCAGCCACACACTGCCTAGCCGCCACCGAATGACAGGTACAGTATGGGCTGTAAGTCCATTGGTTCCCAGTGTGGACCAATGGGCTTGCAGGGCATACTGTACTAGATGGTCTGAAATATGTGAATGGGACCATTCACAGATATGGGACTGTCTAGTACAGTATGCCCTGCAAGCCCAGATGGTCCAGTGAAAATCAATGGAAATTACAGATACCGACCGATCGGTGGCAGAGCGATGTGTGTGGAGGATGCAGCCATCCACTGATAACAGAGGGAGGTGGGGTGGGCTTAGGGATGCTGTATGTGTGGGTGGTGGGGGTGCCACTGGATTACCAGGGCATTTAATATGGGATTTTACCGTGATCACGCAATGGGTGAGGGGGTTCCACCAGACCACTAGGGTCATCTTAATGTCATTTATTGGGGAATCTGGGACTAGGGTGGGAGGGGGACCACTAGACCACCAGGGATGGTCGTGTTTCATACACATCAGGGCATGGGGACTGGCCACTAGACTACCAGGCTAGTGTGCACACATATACCTCATGATCATGGCTATGGGTGGGGAGTTCCACTAAACCACCAGTGTTGTGTGTGCTTGCAGGCGGTCTTCTGAGTGGGTGGGTGGCCACCCATGGCTGGACCGCTATGTTGCACCCTGCAATATAGCAGCCCACCTATGAGAGGCTGGGATTTGCTCCTACTCTGCATGGGCTCAGCGTTGAGTACCGCTATGCGGCACAGTGCAAGGGTGCACTGGCATATGTGCGCACATCGGGCTGAATATCGGGATGTGCCCCGTATATGCGAGACGCCCCTTGTATCTGCATCGCATACATAATCATTGCACCCCGGCGCATCAAGATTTGTACTGTGCTAGGCAGCCTTCTCAATATCCCACCAGTGTACATGTGGGGTTGTGCTGGCTCAACTCTGTTGCGCCAGGTGCAACCCCTTGAATATCTGGGCCTGGGTTCTATAGCTGTCAGTTTCTGACATCACAATATCAGAATTTTACTGAAATCGTTTTTACTAGCAGTGTGAAAAGGAAAGGTGAAAATCCACTTGTTTCACTGCAATAACAAATATTTTATTATAAAAGTAGAAAGTGATCACTAACACATCAAAATACAATAAATAAAATTAGTCAGTTTTCTATTTATTAAAAGTAAACACCTTCTCTTTAATAGAGAGTGCCTGGTTTACTACAACCTGGAGGGTCCAATGTGGGACATTGCAGCCCATTCAAGTAAGTATAAACTGCACAGTATTTAATGTAGTATAAATAATGTGTTATTTCATTACTGAACAATATGTACTAAAATCTCAGTCAAGAAACCTCATAGCTAGTGAAGTGTCATGTGATATTATTAATGTATTGTACTATATAAAAAGTTACCATTAACTTTTTATTTGCTACATTAGTGTAATTCAAATTGTAAAATACTGTAATGACCTTTAACATTAACGATTGTAAATGTTTAATATTATTTAATACAAAAACACTGACAGAAATTTACTGTATCAGTACAGTTACTGATTTTATTTCTTATCCTTTGCAGGGGCGAAACTGGGAGGAGGTGAAGATCATATTAATTAAGCTGCAGAAATCCACTGTTTATCCCCATGGATAGTAGCACTTGACTGCAAAGCACCTCTCCCCATGGCACTTGCCTGGTCGGTCCAGACCTCTGTGAGGACCACATGTTCAGGGTTCTCTGGAATGTGACCCACATGCATGGCCCAAGTAAAGTACTGTTCATAATTTCTTTATAGAGTATGGAACAGCGTGATTATGAATGGAATTCCATGAATTCCAAGGCTTGTTATACCATCGTAGTGATGTCAAACTGCTGGGGTACCATCCTGAGTATGTCACTATGATGGTACAACATTGAATTCCCTGACGCTCAACTGTTCTTGTCATCTATGCCGATCGCTTGTTTTTCACTTGCCAGTGTGATCTGTCACTTTTAACAGAAAAATGAGCAATTGGGATGACTTCCTCAGATCGTTCTAAACTATCTTTTGCTGTGCAGAGCTGTCCACATGCAGTAAAAGACAATGGATGGTCAACAGTTAACAACAGCACAGAGTTTGCTTCATGAGGTTGTCATGACAAATGCAGACCTCTCGAGATTCACTTTCGATGTCTGCTTGTTGTCACAACAACCTCATGAAGCAAGCACAGCTCTGTTGTAAACTGTTGACTATCCATTATCCTCTATATATTTTCAGGTTTAATTACTTCAAATTTGTAATCATTAGTGGATTTTAGCTGTTGAAGTATTATGAAGCTGTACTGTTCCTGCAAGTGATTAGCAATGTCTATTCAGGCAGTCACATTTTAGTTATGGCACACCAGATTTTAATTACTGTTCCACACGTGTTTGGTGCTGGGTATTAAAGGCAGTCATGTTTATTATGGAACAATATATTTTAAGTACTGTTCCCACCCGTGTTCTGCACTGGAGGTTCAGAAAGACATGTTTTATTCTAGAGGCCAAGTGTGAAAAGGCCTTGCAGACTTCTAGACTATCTAGGGTAATGGTCTTCAGGATAGTAGCACAGCTTTTGTGTGGAGTGGGGGGGTGCCACTGGATCACCAGGTGTTTCAATTAACCTAATAGTCTTCTTCAACTGGGTGACAAAGTAACTGGATAAAGGCCATGCAATGGATCTACTTTACTTTGCCATAAGCACAGCTTTCAACTCTGTACCTCACAGACACCTGCTGAGGAAGGTGGAGGACCTGGGGATGGCTAGGGATATAGTTAGAGGAGTAGAAAAGTGGCTAAAGGAGGCAGCAGTGGGTTGGGAAAACAGAGTTAAATCAGAGGAGAGAGAGAGAGAGAGAGAGAGGCCACAAGTGGAGTACCACAGGGGTCTCTTCTAAGCCAGTCCTTTTAACAGGCTCGTCAGTGACATTGGGAGTAGGAATCCAGGTAGGAAAAATCTCTTCTCAGATGCCACTAAACTCTGCAGAAGAGTGGATAATGCTAAGGAATTAAATAGTTACAGGGTGACCTACAAAGGCTACAGAGGTGGTCAAATGTCTGGCAGCTGAAATTTAATGCCAAAACATTCAAGGTGATGCACCTAGGGAAAAATGGGTTTACATTTTTTTAAATGGGTTTAATTAGCTAGACAGTTTTCCATGTAAAAAGTTGAAATGAATGAATGGATTTTCAACAAACTAGTCCTTCCACCTACTGGGACTGCATTTAAATTTTTGCTTTGATTTAAGACTTTTGGCCTAATGTTCTTACCATAGTTGTACTTTGGTAGTTTGATACTGTACTGTCTGCCCCTGCCAAACAAATGATCCTCAAATAGTGGCACTTGAGTTTTATAATGAAATTATTTAGGTTTACCTTGAGTGTTTTAAATACTTGCATATCTGTTGTGAGTAAAGTGAGTACAAACCATCACCTGCATGCCAGCTGCTCACACTGCCGCTTGCTCACCCTCCCACAGCCTGATTACCAGCCCATTAAACACTTGCTCACATGGAGCTTTAATGGCAAGGATATATTTTTCTAATCTGAATTATACTGTGCAGGTTCTGAGGAGATTTAAATTGAGGTGAGGAGACATTGGATGAACAGGATACTAGCTTCCCTCAAGCACGGAGAAAGAGACAGTGAGGAAGGCACTCACTGATTGACATCACAGTAGACAACTTATTTTCCTCACAGGAGGCATTCTTGGGTTTTGTGTTTGAGTGGTGGTCATGCAGTGTACAATGCAAGCAGCTAACAGTGGAGATGACTGTTCTGGGATTCCTAATATAAGTGGTACTGAGACTGCTTTCTGCCTGCATTGGGAAGTTTACTTTTTAGAATTAGGGACTGCTGTTGAGCACTGGTCAGCAGGTCTTAGTGAGTTTCAACATGCCCTCCTTTCCCTTTACATATGTTATTGTAACAGCTGCAGAGGAAGTAGAGGACAGAGGGAGATATATTGGGGTACTTGAGAGACAATAAATGAAAAGGTACTGAAGTACATTAATGTTTTGTGTAGGGCAGTTTTGCAAGAAGGAAAAATGGCTGCCTGAAAGTTTGTCAATATTCCAGTATAACGTATTAGTATGTGACATGGCTAAATATGAGGATGACCGTGCACTGTGCTGTATTAATGCACAGTCTGCTAATTGATTTTAACCAATGATGTTTATGTGATTTTACTGCCCATTTTGTAATGGAGAAATGCATAACAGCGGTATTAACCTATGCATGGTGGTGGCAACAACCAATGTCATGATGCACACTGCTTCTACATCTGGACAGTATTTATTGTGCCAGTTGTAGAAACACACATGTCCTAGTGTAGGCAATTTTGTCTGCATCCCTGACTGTTAAGCATTTTATTTGGCCTCCTCTCCTGTTGAGTGTAACTGAAATAAAAAGAAAAAATGTAAGTATTGTACCTGTATGGATAGTATAGCACTTGTGACTCCTGTACAGGGCCTCCTGCTGTCTTTTAAAATAAAATGTCCATATCGGTATGAAAATGCAGCACAAAGTAACAAACTAAAAGTGGATATGTAAAATACACAAGAATGGAAAATACTATACTACTGTACTGTGAAAAGGATCAGTAATCACCAAGAGCCCTGACTCAGGTGCCAATTTTCACTTTGTGTGCAAAACATACAGTATTGGTTTACTTACAGTATTGTTTAATAATGTAGTATTGAAGATTGTATTACACTATACTGTACTGCCGTAGGTTGTTTAGTTCGAGGCTGACACTACTGTACAGAATCTGTTACTAAAAATCACAGAATCCCTGCCATCTGACATCACAGCATTTGCCAGCAGAGAGTGATTCAATACCCTGCAATGCATGTTACAGCTTTTATAAGATCAGAGCATACACTACACAATATAAAGTCAAAATATGCACTGCAAGCTGTTGATTCTCCACTACTGCCTACTGCTTTGATGTCAGCTGAGGGTTCTGGGATTTGTAGTGACAGATAGTGCCAACCTAAGTAAAGTAAATTGATTCGATACATTCTGCCATGCTATTGAACAATACATTACACAGTACTGTAAGTAAACCAAAATATTTTTGTACATCTACTACATTGATATGAGGCCCTCACTTGACTCTGGGGCATGGGTATCCCAAAGGGAGTAAGGGGCACTCCCCAGAATTGGGCTCCCAACCAAACAATTAACATAATATATATAAAAAGCTGCCTGCCTTTAAGTGAATACAGCGTGACCCACAATTCTAAACTCATGAGCAAGAACCCATACCTGTTCTTTCTCTGATACATTCTGTTTCTGTTGCTGCTTCCTAACCATTTCCTGTGGCTCAGGCTGACTGTCTTGGATCTCCAGTGCTTCTGCATGCCCCTTCCCATTAGATGGGTCATGGTGGCTCGCACTGCTGACAGCTCATCGGAGGAGCATGACCCTGCGAGTTGCTCTGTGTAGGGTGTATCACCTGATCAGCAGAGATTCGGTCAAATGGCTGAGCTAGGGATTGGGAATGGAACTGAGTCTCAAGGGATCTGAGCTGGCATGGCAGCAGATTGGATAATTCCCATGTCACTCACTGTCTTCAGTGTGTGGGTGTGCATGCTGCTAAATTAAATTGACAGTCATGTCATTTTGGTAGTGGTGCATGATTTGTTTGCTGATCTGTTCTCTGGAGACAATTCTCGCAGCAGCAACAACTAAAAAAATTGGAGAACAATTAAAGTACAACAACACACGAAACAAAATATACAGTTTTGTTTTGAACATTTACTAAAGAGGCCAAGACAGAAAGAGTGGAACTTGGAAGGAACAAAGCTAGAAAGGGCATGGGCAAATCTGGCAGGACAAGGAGAGAACAAGAGATCACCTGCAGGGGTCAGGGAGAGAACTTCATTGAATTGAAAAACATTCTGTGGGGAGTATAAAGTACTGAGTTTGAGGAACAATTTACTATTTTTGAAGCAGAGCCAGGCAGGCTAAAGGGCTTGCCACTTACACAGTGAGTGTTTAATATCAGTTCACTCTAGAGTCCCTCAGAGGAAGAATTTGAATTTAATATTTTGAAGCAGGGCCACGGTGTTCAAATTCAGTTCACTATCTCAGAGGAAGAAATAACATTTGAAATTAATCTTTTGAAGCTGGGCCAGGCAGGCTAAAAGGGCTTGCCACTTACACAGCATTTAAAATCAGTTCACTGTCTCAAATAAAGAATTTGAATTTAATATTTTCAAAGCAGGGCCAGGCAGGCTGAAAGAGCTTGCCACTTACACAGTGTTCAAAATCAGTTCACTCCCTCAGCCATTTTTTATCTGGACTAACGTTCTGAATTTCTGATCACCTTCTGATTGTCTCCACACTCACACATCAGAGTCTCTCATTCTCTGATTCAATAACAATGTTTTAATTGGCGTGTTTGCTTTTTACTGTATCTGACAGTCTGGCTACAGAGCAGAAGTAGTTGGATATTTGAATATATTATTTTTTAATTGAACTAGGGCCAGCAGGATAAAACAAATTCTGGACAGAGGCAGTAGGGCTGCAACCAAGGAATGTGGGGTAAAAATATTGAAAATTTGTTTTAATATTTTACACCAAATTCAACATAGCCTTTTAAGAACCTGCCCCATGAAGAGGGGCAGAGAAAATATTCTGCTCCTGGCCTAAAGGTGATTTTGCATAGGGACTGCAAAATCAACTTTCAGGACAAAAAACACAGTTGACAGCACTTGTTATTTTCCATGTGTTGAACATAATTGCTGTATGAACAAGAGCCAATCAGATTTAAGGTTTCCCTTACCATTTTATAAAAAGAAATGGCTGTGTTGTAAATTTAGGGTACAAATATTGAAAATTACCAAAGTTACAAACCTGCTTTCGAGAATTCAATGTAAGCTCATAACTATTTTTTACTATTTGTGCACAAATTTTCAGCATAGCCTTCTTATTACCCCATCTCATGAAGAAGGGCAGAGAAAACTTTCAACTCATGCCTGAAAGGTAATTTTGTGCAGGGGCCACAAGCTCATCTTTTGGGATGTATAAAAACATTTTGGCCAGGATTTTAAAAATGACAGTAGTCACATTGATGAGGTGCTATAAAGCTATGGTTATATTGTAAATATGTGGTAAAATATTGAAAATTACAAAAGTTATGGGCCTGTGTTTACAAAATTCAATGTAGGCTCATAATTTTGTTGGTTTTTAAATATTTTTGCAAAATTTTCGACACTTAGCCTTCCTATGACCCCACCTCATGAATAAGGGCAGAGAACATTTTCAACTCCTGCCCGAAAGGTGTTTTCACACAGGGACCACAAAATCACCTTTTGGGACAGATCTGCCTAATGGCAGTTCAATTGTTCATGAGGAGTAGGGTACCAAAGAGGCATGTTGAAACTTTGGCCAAAAATATGCAAAGATGCCCAAGTTATGTCACCAAGTTCAAAACCAATTGAAATACATTGAACTGCATATCCGTTTCTTCAGTTAGTGGTCTGGTTTTCAAGAGTGAAGATGTGTCTGTGGTCCAAAGGATTGCGGTGTTGGACCACTGATGGGTAAATAAAAGGCTTGGGGGTGCGAGGTGGTGGCTACTGAGTGGGAGGGTCAGGCAGAGAACAGTAATGGCACAAAATACATTGATGGATGGTTTTCTTTTACAGGTTTAAAACAAAATAAATGAACAAGGATTCCTGCACTGGGGATTAGGTAACCCCAGTGTAAGTATACATTTTAAGAGGGGAAGTGGGGTGGGGATATCTTTAAAAAAATTAGGATGCTGATCTCGACACTGGGTGACTGGGCATCCCTAGTGTCACTCGTACAGTTCTGAGATGGGGTGGTGTGTTGAGTGTGTTGAGAGCTAGGGTCAGGTGGGGATATTTTAAAAAAATGAAGATGCCTGAACCAAACACTAGGGACTTGAGCATCTCCAGTGTCACTCATATGTTTCCGACACTAGGGAATGGGCACCCAGTATCACTTGTATGTTTCTTAGGGTGTGATGGGTACTGAGAGGGAGGGTTGGGAGGGATTTTATCATTTAAAACTATTTTTTCAGCAGTCATGTGGAACACACGACACACTCTGCCATGACCAAAATGGCCGCTGAGAGCCGCTAGTATATGCACTAGTAGTCGTCCATGCACAATACAGTTTGGCAGACATCTTGGACATGGCGGAGTGTGCTGTGTTCCACTGTGACTGCTGACATTGTAAAATAGTGCAGTGCTCCTCCCATTGGAGACAATGAGCAGAGGGCTTCACAAATGTGGAGCGACTTGGTGTAACTCCAACATGTTGTTTGGTCGGAATGAATGTGCTGAGTCCTTTCCTTATAGCAAGAGGTCTGCAGGGCTATGCCACTACAGCCCTAAATAGGCTTGTCACTTACACAGTCTTCAACATCAGTTGACTGTCTGTCATTTTGTATCTGGACTAATGTTTTCTGAACTTCTGACCACCTTCTAAGTGTCCCTAGACTCTCACTAACATCACTGTCTCTCATCTTCTCACTCAGCAATGACATTCTACATAGAAACATTGAAACATAGAATCTGTTGGCAGATAAGGACCATACGGACCACCCTAGTCTACCCATTTTCTTACTCCACTGCTGCAAACCCAAATCATATTTGACCTGCAGCAGCTCTCCTGCTCTCCACATTTCAGGGTACCCTTACGTCTATCCATGAACTCTTGAACCCTGTATTGTTTTTGCTCCCACAACTTCTGCTGGAAGGCTGTTCCATGGCTCCAACACCCTTTCAGTGAAAAAGTACTTCCTAACATTACTCCTGGGCCTTCCACCTTCAGCCTATAGCATGCCCCTTGTTCTTGTGCAGAGTTTTCTCTGAAATATGCTTTCCACCTGTACCCTGTTTATTCCACTAAGTTACTTGAAAGTCCATATATCTCCCCTCCCTTCTTCCCTCCAGTGAATAGATGTTAAGGTCATTAAGTCTTTCCTCATAGGGCTTCTAGTGCAGTCCATGTAGCATCTTTGTTGCCCTTCTCTGGACTGCCTCTATTTTGTCAATGTCCTTCCGAGATGTGGTTTCCCTGAACTGGATACAGTACTCCAGCGGAGGCCTCACCAGTGATCTGTACAGTGACATCACCATCTCTTTCCTCCTACTTGTTATGCCCCTCCCCATGCATCCCAACATTCTGTGTGCTCTCCCACCACCTTTTCACACTGTTTGGTCACCTTCAGGTCATCAGATATGATAGCCCCAGGTTTCTCTCCTGACTTGTTGTGGCAGAATTTCCCACCCATCCTGTACTCCTCCTTGGATTCCTGTGACCCAGATGCACAATCTTGCACTTTTTAGCATAGGAACTCAACTGTCAAACATCTGACCACTCCTCTAATAGGTTTAGGCCTTTTCTCATTTTCTCATCCCCTCCGATGTGTCCTCTCTGTTGCAGATCTTGGTGTCATCTGAGAAGAGCACACCTTTCCTTCAGATGCTCTGCAATGTCACTAATGAAGACATTAAATAGGACTTGCTCAGCACTGACCCCATGGCACCCCACTGGTCACCTCCCTCTCCTCATATATCATGCCATTTATTACCATCCTCTGAGTCCTGTCCCTTAGCTAGTTCTCAACCTATTTTACCACCATAAGACCTACTCCCAGACTCCACAATTTATTTTAATCTCCTGTGTGGGACGGTGTTGAAGGCCTTGCTGAAATCCACGTAGGCCACATCCACCGTCCTCCCCAATCTACCACCCTGGTCACCTGGTCAAAGAAATCTGTAGATTCATCTAACAGGACCTTCCACTGAGAATCCATGCTACCTTGGATCCTGTGCTGCACTATCCTCCAGAAACTTCACAATTCTCTCCTTAAGTAAGGACTCCATTAGTTTCCCCATTACTGAGGTCAGGCTTACAGGCCTATAATTGCCTGCATCCTCTTTGTTTCTATTCTTGTGGAAGGGACCACATCTGCCCTCCTCAGTCCTCAGGCACCTCCTCATCTCTAGTGATGCACTGTAAGGGCAGCTAATGGTTCCACCAGCCCTTTCCTGAGTTCCTTTAGTAGTCTGGTGTGGATCCCATTTGGCCCCATTGCCTTATCTGCTTTTAGTTTCCTGAATTCTTCTATGAATCTTTCCACCATGAATGGGCTGGTGTCTACCTCCCTCTCCTGAATACCCCTCTTAATGAGTCTTGGTCCCCTACCCTCCCTTCTTTGGTGAATATGGAGCAAAGTACTTGTTCAGTATCTCAGCCTTTTCTAGGTTGACCTCCTCTCTGTCTCCTCCTTCCTTCTTCAGCCCTAACGATCCATTTCTGGTCTTTTTTCTTACTAATGTATCTGAAGATGTTGTTGCCTTTCTTAATAGCCTGGGCTATATCGTCCTCTGTCTGTGCTATAGCCCTTCTAATTATTTTCCCAAATTACCTCTGCTTCTCCAGATAATGTTCTCTGTCATCATCCTTTTGTGTTTCCTTGTATCTTCTGAAGGCTCTTTTCTTTCCCTAACTTTCTCAGTTTCTTGGCCACTAATCTGCTTGCTTGCCTTTTACTGTGTCTGACAGTCTGGCTACAGAGCAGAAGTGGTTAGAGTATGAATTAGCAATTATTACAAAAGTAAATAACCAGAATATTATAAAACTTAAAAGGCTTCTTAAATTACAAATATATATATACACACACACACACACACACACACACACACACACACACACACACACATATATATATATATATTAAAACTAGAAGTAGAGCACTCACACCTCTAATACAAGGGCACAGGTCTAAAAACTTTTTATTACAAAAATTAAACAACCATATCACCTGAGCGTTTAGGATGATACTACATCCTTTCTCCCTTGTATTAGAGGTGTGAGTGCTCTACTTTTAGTTTTTACAAGTTGTACGTTAGTATTGAAGCACCACTTCCTGATGCTCACTCCGTTTTGGTTTTCTTGTTGATGTATATATATATATATATATATATATATATATATACACACACACACACACACACACACATATACACACACACACATATACACACACACACACACACACACGCACACACACACATAACATACATATATACAGAACCAAACAAGACAAAGCCAAGGAAACAAAAGGAGCTCAGATCAGTGAATCAGTGACCTGGCCTGGCTAGAGGGGGTCTGACAGGGTGGTGACTTACTTACTGTAGTGGCCAGCCAGGGCTGGGGGGCAACTGGGGTGGTTTGCCTGCTGCCTGTAACTATAGTCTATATAGCCTAAGTGGTTTAGGGTTTACTGTTACTGTGCTGGCTATTTCTTGCAGCAGCTTCATTTTGAATTAAACAAAACTTAAAAAAAAGGAAGAGGAAATAAAGGAGAAGATCACCTTGGCTCAGAGAGCGAGGGTGTCTGGCCTCACTGACTGACTCTAGTCAAAGTGTGTGCGTACTGAATTCAGTAAACAGATTAACAGAAAAATACAAAAGGAACACCATGAAAAGGGTAGCAATGATGGTGCAAAGGTAATATTAGCCATGGACAAAAGCAATTATTTCAAGAAACAGAAAACAAGTCACATTTCTGTTCCTGAAGAAACTTACAGTTCCTCACAACTGGCTGTTACAGAGCAAGTGTCCATATTCGAAGACTTAAGACAGCTAAACACAGAAGAGAGCACTACAGCATATGCTGGTAACAGCACAGTGCAGTCAGACTTGTTTGGGCATTTAGAGCCAGCAGAAACCCAAATTCTGGACACTGGACAATATGTAGGCCATGCAAAACCCATATCTGAGGAACTGAAATTTCAACTGCTTACCAACTGTTGGACACCTACTGACACTATCATTTTAAACATGATTGTACAGACCAAAGAATGTTTAAGCTATTCTTGGCTTGCCCAGTACTCTCCTTGGCTAGCCTACTCTTCTCTGAAAAGAGCTCTCTTTTAGTACTGTGTTCTGTTTCCTCAGACGTAACGCATGGAATACAAGGTGCTTTTATTACCAAAGGTTTTACTAAACAGAAAGACTTCCACAAAGCTGCGAAAAAGTGTGGCAAAAGTTGCTGGCATAGTGGATCACATGAGGACACAACTAACTTTCTTGTGAACATGAGAAGGAAACCCATTTCAGTTGAGGAACAACTTGATGAATTCCACAGAAAAACCATAGAGATAAATCAAAAAAACTATACCGATAGTTTCAAGCATAGTATTTTGCTGGACTCATGACATAGATCTCCATGGTAAGACTAGTTCTTCAGGCAATATGCAAGGTCTGATGGAGTTTTGCATCAAGGTAGGAGATGCAGTTTTGAAAATGATTTGGAAACTGCACTGCCAATGCCAGATATACTTCTGTCAGAATCGCAGAATGAGCTGACAAATTCTGTGTAAATTTTGACAGAGAACACTGTCCTTGCAGCTAATACTTCCATGGGATTCTCAATTTTAGCAGACGAAACCACAGATATTTCAGGCATGGAACAGTTGTCTCTTGGGGTGAGATTTACTGAGGGACATAATGGAAATATATGTGTACATGAAGAGTCCTTGGTTTTATTCCAGTTTCTGACCGAGCCATGGAAGTCTTAGCAAATGAAATTCTAAGAGATAGTTCAAATTTGGACTTAATCTGAATAAACTAATAGGTCAAGGATATGATGGTTGCTCGGCAATGGCTGGCAGAGAATCAAGTGTTCAATCCATAATTAAAACAATTACCCTAGAGCCACATTTGTACACTGCTCCTCAAATTGACTCACCCACATCGTAAATTACCTCAGTAATGTGAGTGATATCCATGATGCAGTTGGCACAATAAAATCCATAATCAATTTTTCCATGAGAACTCTCAAAGGAGACAACTCATCCCAAATGTTACTTTGTTGTGGGAAACACACTGGACTCAGAAGTACAAAAGTATCTGAATTTTTGCAGAACACTTCACAAAGATTGTAACAGAACTGGGAACCTGACTGAAACAAACAGCAGCAACACCAAATCAAGGCAACTTGCTTACCAGTTGCTGTGTGCATCAAGGATACCAACATTTATTGTTTGTCTAGTCTTGCTAAAAGTATTCTGCAATGCTAGAGCCAGTCACTCAGGTGCTGCAGGCCATTCAGCTAGACCTGTTGGAGGTGCAATCTCTTTTCCAAGAGCTAGTAGTTCATTGTGCTTACACAACTGGATAAGATAGTGAGAGGATGCTTGTGCAACAGTTTGCTTTGTGGCTTTCACCTCTCTATCCATGGGATATACCACGTGTGGGGGTACAATGAAAGGAACCATAGAAGAGGGTTCCCCCCTACATATTCTGGGAATGATTAGTCGGCTAAAGGTAGGTTGAAATAAGCCCCCTGGTAAGAGAGATAAGCAGCTGGAGGAGGAGGGGTGGATGGTGGGCATGAAAAGAATCCTGGCGAGGCCCAGGATGTTGTGACCTTTGATGGTTGATGGGAGAGTGACGTTGTTGCTCCACCCATTGAACATCAGGGCTTAAAGCCCTCCCATTCGATATGCTATGCAACTGGATAAGATAGTGAGATGATGCTTTGTAACTTGATTTGCTTTGTGGCTTTCCACCTCTCTATCCATGGATATACCACCCTGCAGAGTCGACACAAGAACCCTAAAGAGGTTCCCCTCTCCAGGAGCTGGTAATGATTAGTTGGCTAAAGGTGAGGTTAGGAAGAAGCCCAAAGAATACCTATAGGTGTCGAGCATCAAAGAGGCGAGGATGATGAATGAATAAATTCTGAGGAGTTAAGGGCTGACATCCTAATGAAAGAGGGAAAGCCAGAGCCACCATCCGCCTCCATCCAACAGCAGAACCTAACTAACTAACCTATGAAAGCACTAACTCTAATATTATGACCATTTGCATGGAAGAGAGAAAAACCCTTTGAGGAGGAACCTCTGGGGATCCAAGGCATAGGTCGCCTTCTTTCCAGGCTGACTGACGTTTGATTTTGAGGAAGTATGTCACTAAAAGAAGGGTTTGGTAACAAGAAGAATACAAGTAGGAAGATGATTATGAAATAAGGAAATCCCCAAAGATAGCACAGATCAAGAGGGACCACGAGGCTGCATGCAGATCACAGAAGGAACATGAGGCAACAATGAATACTTTCTTAGTCGTTGAGAGGAATAAATCCATGTAGAAGTCAGGAGAGCAAGGGTATCCAGATGTGCACACAAGGAGGTTCCAAATGTGCTGATGAGAAGACAGAGGACAATGCAGACTGGGTAGAGTGAGCGATGTGAGGAGCTGATGCTGTGGTTGAAGAGGCATGCTTGATTATGCAATATGAACAAGTAGACTTTGAACAATTAGGCTCTGAGGTTGTAGTCAGTGAGTGGCAGTGAGATTCAATGCTAGGAATGTCCAAGTGCGATGTAAATAGATGAACCTTGATGTAAGGCTGTGACGGACTGATAAGAAGGTCAACAGGTAGCATAGGACCCAGCCAGTACAAGTCATTAAGCAATACATATATAGATAAACCTTGAGGTAATGCTGAATGAATGATAACTGATTTATGAACTCAATATGACTGGAGTTATAAACTCGATACATACTGCATGATGGTCGCGGTTGATGGGTGGCATAAGAGTTGTAGGAGAATATCAATAACAGGCCACAGTGTAGTGAATCCTGGATCTCTGGTACTGGAATTGGAAGAAGACAGGAATGAACTTGAAAATGAACTTGGAAGAAGGAAGGAAAGGAAGTAGGTTCTCAAAAGGAGGTAGACTCTCGAGGCCAAGAAGGAGATGTGGAAACCAGAGGCAACTCAGGTTGAGCAATTGAGGAACAAAACTGGATGAGGTATTATAAGAAGTGAGCAAATTGGATAATGTATGATGAGGAGTGAAGCTAAGAGCAGAGTGAAGTCATGATGGCTGGTACTAGAAAAGGCACTAGGATAAGGAAGGTAAAATTAGGAAACCGATGAGGTACAATGAGGATTGAAGCCAGATGCATAGGAAAGCAAGGTATGAAAGGACAAAGGATGGAGGGAGGTCAATGGGGTAGCATAGGACCCAGCTGTGGATTGATGAGGCGGCACATGAGTAAGGATAGTTATGCCCAAAAGAAATATCGAATGCAGCTGAGGAAGGTAACATAGGAACGGATGAAGTATGAAGATGGATTGACATCATGAAGGCAGGTGTAGGAAAGGGCGTAGGATGGTAGGGATGAAGTGGATGAGCAGGTCGAGGCGAGGTAGAGTGGAATGGACAGAGCTAGGTACGATGAAAGAGGGATGCCCTGGAGGATGGCATAGCAGGAGGGCTGCAGTTCAATAAATCGGCATAGGAGACATGATAGGTATGCCCAAAGCAGCATCGAATGCAGACCATGAGGGATTGAACTGTGAGGGCCAGGACACCAAACGATGACTGAAGACAGGAACTGGATGAATGCAGCAGGAGGGAAAGAGAAAGTCCATGAAAAAAAAAACAGGAATAAAATGGTGCTCCAGGAGGGCAGCGAGACAAACGTCCAACAGCTACAAAGCTTGCAGAGAGCTAGGAGAGGTACACAAAATATACTAGAGTACTGCAGGAGCCCATGACAGCCTCATCATGCAGACCTAAAAACTCACCAAAAGGTCCAGAAGATGCATATCCTGGCTTGAGCTGGGAGTGCCCACCAGCAGAGGCATGGAGGAGTCCAGACAGGTTGACATGGCACAAGCCCCACACTGCCAAAACAAGAGGGTAGGAGCAAGTACCTAAAAAGGACTGAGTCCCAGAAATGGATATCCTTGACTCCAGGAGGCATGCAGTATGTAATTGGAACTGAAAGCGGTGAAAAGCAGGAAAGGGAGCAGAACGAGGAGAGCAGAAGTAACTGAGAAAGGAGCAGGCACAGTGGTCACCACTCCCGCATCCAGCCTAGCACTGGAGCCATAGTATACAACAGAAGAGGCAGTGGAGTGGTGATTGGAGCCCCAATATCGATGGAGGAGCGGAGCAGAGCTGGGCAGGGGAAGCATGCCCAAAGTGCGGCAGCAGTACGAGGGCTGGCAGCAGTACTCCCACCCAAGGCACAGTACTCTCCAGGGGAAACAGCCGTGCAGCAGCCAGAGAAGCTGGGAACATGGCAGTGTTGTTTTTTTTTTTTGTTTGTTTTATTTTATTGTGGAGCAGGGAGATGCTGCCAAAGCAGCAGCTAGGTATGACCCCCAATGAGAAAGGAGCAAGTCGGTGGGAGGGAGAGGTGAACCTCTGAGGAGCGGTGTGGGAGAGGAAAGGCAGACCGGAGACAGGAATGGAGCAGCCAGCCGTAGCACACAAACAAAGCAGCGGGACGGTGGAGTGAGGCAGTAAGTAGGCTGCAAGGACAGCTAAAACTGCACCCCAAATAAAATGACACAACAAAAAGCACACAGGACAGGATGAGACAGGAAGCAGGCGAGCAAAGGAGAAATCGGCATAGAGGAACGAGAGGAGCAGCCAGAGGCTGCTGCAGAAACAAGAAATCATAGCAGCAATCCAAGATGTGCATGGGAGACCAGCGCCTCCGGCTGAAATGAAAAAGAATCTCCAGTGAGCCCAGGATGTTGTGACCTTTAAGGTCGATGGGGAGTGACGTTGTTGTTCCGCCCATCGAACCCTGGGTTTAAAGCTTTCTCCATTTGTGATCAGTGATCACAGGAAGAGAAGTGAGACCAACTTCAGGCCATTATTAGAGGACTCGGAAAAACTGGCAAATGAAGTTGGTGAGATCAGGGCATCAAGACAAAGGCAAGGCAAACAAACTGAACAAGTCCACCTGGTCAAACTAACAAAGTATTACTGCTGATCCATTTATATTCCTGTTTGGACTCAGTACTTTTGTCACTGAGAACTCAGTTCACTCATGAAAATAAGCCTGTTTACAGTCTGTTGAAGCTTCATCCTTCTCACATGGCTACACTAGAACAAATTGACTTCAGGCACCTGGCCAAATCAATCCATGAATTCTACCAGTCTGACAATTTTCTCGAGGAATCCAGTACATGGTATGATGTGTGGGCAAACAGACAATGTGAGAGAATGAACACAGATGACATGAGTCTCACTGAAGTTCTGAACCATACAAACCTCTTTCCATCCATCAAAACAGCCATTCATACTGCACTTCCCTCCCTGTAACAACATGTACAACTGAACTACTTTCAGCACCTGCTAATGGGTAAAAACATGGCTTCTGTAAGGTGAGTGGAACAGAAACAAAATTAACCTGGGAAGGAAATGTTTGTTGGAAGAGTAATGGATCAGTTTGGCCTGAAGGCTAGGATACTCCAGTTCTTGTTCAAGGAATAATGTCCTAAAATATTTTGGGCCTTTTTGTCAGTCTGCTGTTTTGTAATAGTAATGAACCTTCCTGACAGTAAAGTAATCTTCATAGCAGTCCACACCCCTGAGTACATGGGGTGGGGGGTCATTTCTCCTGGAGTCAGGGGTAGCTAAAACGTAACAGAACTGTGTTTTACAATTAATAAAGCCCAAAATCTCACCACCAAGCATCTAGACCCAGAGCTGCTGGGGCCTGGCAGCCCCAAGACTCCTGGCCTTATAGTTTGGGATACAGGTGAACAATGTCAGACCTGCGTCATGACCTTGCTTCCCCAAAAAAATTCATTCTGTTGACGTCAATGCTCTGGAGCACACTCTCACAAGCAAATAAATAGTGCAGTGCAGTATGTGTACAGATCAGGAGTTATTGCTTTCCCAAAAACACAATAAAATACAGCACAGTACCTGTACCTTATGTACAGCACAAAAGCAATAGAAGGTGAAAGCAAAAAAAGAAAGAAAGAATAGCGACACTGTTGTATGTGTTTTAATTGTCATGTGTATTTATTCATTGTTTGCAATATTAAGGTAAGGTTCCCCAATTCCAAAGCTGATTGTTCCACAAGATGTCCTTTGAAGCCCCCAAATGCAAGATTTCTAAAAAAAAAAAAAGGCTTAAGCAGCTTTTAGGGGTAATTTCTGTGTGGTGTCTGTAAAGGAAAAGGACTGTAAACTGTCTCCAGGCAGTCAATGCCTTTGCTTCACTAGCAACACACAGAAGTTATACCTTTAAATTTCTTGTTGTACAAACATGAAATTCAGCATACATGTTCCCCATGTAGTCCCCTAACATCCCTAAATGTTCTGGTTTCTAATATAAGAGTAAAATGGTTTCCAGGGTAATTTCTGTGAAGGAAAAACATGTAAATTGTCTCCAGGTGGCTAATGCCTTTACTTCACTAGCAACACACAGAAGAAGTTATAGCTTTTGAATCTCTTATTGTACAAATATGAAATTCAGTATACATGTTCCCGATGTGTCCCTGAAGTCCCCTAAATGTCCTCATTTATTAAATGAATGGATGAAGTGGTTTGCAAGGGTAATTTCTGTGTGATGTCTTTGAAGGAAAGGAATGCAAACTGTCTCCAGGCAGCCACTGTTTTTTTACTTCACTAGCATACATAGATGAAGTAATAACCTTTGAATTTCTTGTTGTACAAACATACAGGTCAGTATACATGGCCTAAAGCTTCCCAAATGCCCAGGTTTCTAAAAATGATAAAGTTCTTTTCGAGGGTACTTTCTGTGTGGTATTTGGAGAAGTAGAGTACAGCTTGACAGTTTGATTTCTGCCTCAATATCTAATGGCAGGACTCTTCACTTCTTTAACGCGTTACAAAAGCAGGCATAACTTCTGAATTTTTGTAGTATAAACATGAAATTCTGTATGCCAGTTTCCCACAGTATTCCCCCTACAGTGTCATCTAAGACCAGGTTTCTAAACAAAAGGTAATAGGGTTTCAATGGTAATTTCTGTGTGGTGTCTGTGAAAGAAATGGACTGTAAACTGTCTCCAAGTGGCAATGTCTTTGCTTCACTAGCAACACACAGAAGAAGTTGTAACTTTTGAATTTTTGTGTTGTACAAACATTAAATTCAGTATGCATGTTCTTGAAGGTGTTCCTAAACATGTGCTTGAGCTTCTAAAAAAGTTTTTATCCAGCGGTAATTTCTGTGTTGTGTCTGGGAAGCAGATAGCAGCTCAACAGTTTGATTTCCATCTTGAATGTCTGATGGCAGGATTTGCTTTCACTTCACTAACACTGTGCAATAGCAGACATAACTTTTGAATGTCTTGCTTTATAAGCTTGAAATCTGGTGAGTCTGTTACCAAATGGAGTCCCTAGAGTGCCCTCTAAGCCTAGCTTCTGAAAAAATGTAAAGTTTTTCTTTGGGGTGCATATACTGTATATGGTGTTGGTAAAGCAGAGTGCAGCTCAAGAGTTTTGAGACAGCTTTCAATTCACAAACCCTACATCCACCCATCCCCCATGAATGACATTTACCTTGGACTATTAAATGGCTCTGCCATTGGCATTTTGGCTTAATAATATTGAATGTATACATGAATTAATAATACAAGGTACTGTTGGGGAAAGCTTGTGGATCACAGCTGAGTTGGTGCATGCACATACTGTATGTGACAGTCAAAAAGACACACTGTGGTAGTGATAAGGCATTACATAGAAACACAGAAACAGACTTTGAAAGCAGATAAGGACCACTTGGCCCACCAGTCTGCCCATTCCCTACCTATTGGATAAGCTGCAGATTCTAGTTAACCAACAGCCTACTTCCTGCAACCCCCACTATAATTGTCTTATGTCTGTACCATGCATGTTTGAATTCCCCACTGTTTTAGACCCCACAACCTCTCCAGGAAGGCAGTTCCATGCATCCACCACTCTCTCCATGAAAAATAATTTCCTCACATTACTCCTGAGCCATCCCCTCTAACTTTAAATTGTGCCCCTTGTTCTTACACATCTCTTTTCTGAAAGATGCTACCCTCCTGGACTTTGTTGATTCCCTTGAGGTACTTAAAGTTTCTATCATGTCCCCCGTCCCTCCCTTTCATCAAGGGTATACTTAGTAAGCTCTCTCAGTCTCTCTTCATATGGTTTCTGATGTAGATCCTGCACCATTTTAATTGCCCTCCTCTGGACTGCTTCCATCCTGTCTATGTCCTTGCATAGATGAGGTCTCCAAAACTGCAGCTGTACTCAGATCGGGTCTCACCAATTGTCTGTACAGATGGATAACAACTTCCTTTTTCTACTTGTGATGCCCTCCCTATGCATCCCAGTATCCTGCTAGCTCTCCTTACTGAGTTCTTACATCGCTACCCACCTTTAGGTCATCTGATATGACTACACCCAGATCCCTTTCCATTATTGTTGTTGTTAGTACCTCCCTGCTATTGTGTACTCTTCTCCTGGATTTTTATTTCCCAGGTGCATTACTTTGCACTTCTTTGCTTTGAATCTAAGTTGCCATATGTCTGACCATTCCTCCAACTTTGTCAAGTCCCTTCTCATCCTTTCTACCCCCTTGTGTATCAACTCTGTTACAGAGCTTTGTGTCATCTGCAAAAGACATCTCTTTCCTTCCAGACCCTCTGCAATGTCACCTATAAAGGCGTTAAAGAGGACTGGACCCAGTACTGAGCCCTGAGGTACTCTACTAGTAACCCCTTTCTTCAGAATGTGTTCCATTCACTATTACCTTCTGTGTCCTGTTGTGCAGCCAGTTTGCTACCCAGGCTACCACCCTGGGACCCACTCCCAGGCTGGCTAACTTAAATTAATCTTTTTGTGCAGGACTGTGTCAAATGCCTTGCTAAAAGTCTAGGTAGGCCATATCCACAGCCCCTCCCTGGTCTATTACTTTGGCCACCCAGTCAAAGAAATTGATTAGATTCATCTGACATGACTTTCCCACTGTGAATCTATGCTGCTTTGGGTCCTGTGCCCCACTGGCCTCTAGGTACTGAAAATTTTTTCTTTAAGAGTGATTTCATCATTTTCCCACCACTGAGGTCAAACTAACAGGTCTGTAGTTTCCTGCTTCTGCCTTGCTCCCACTTTTGTGAAGGGAATCACATCTGCCCTCCTCCAGTCTTCAGGTACCACCCCATCCTCCCATGATTTGTTAAAAGTGTGGTCAGTGGTGTCACTAGGTCCTCCCTTAGTTCTTTTAGGATTCTATGATGAATCCCATCAGGCCCATTACTTTGTCCACCTTGAGTTTTAGGAGTTCTTTCAGGACTCTTCTTCTGTAAATGGAATAGCGTCAACCCACTACCCAGAGTGCTTCTATTGTTTGGTTTAGCTAACTTCTCCTCTTCTTCTTTTGTGAATACTGAGCAAAAGTATTCATTCAGTATCTCTGCCTTTCACCGTCTCCCTCTGCCCATCCCTCTCCTTTATTAATCTTCACTATCCCTCTGTTAACCTTTCTATGCTCCCTAATGTACCTATAAAGGTTTTATCCCTTCTTAACTGAGCTGGCTATCTTTTCTTGGTTTGGGCCTTTGCTTTTCTGACTGCCTTCCCACTTCTTTCTGCTTTAATTGATACAGTTCCCTGTCATGCTCCTTCTGTGATTCCTTATACTTTTTGAATGCAGTCTTTTCTCCTT
Organism: Neoceratodus forsteri; assembly: GCA_016271365.2. Taxonomy (NCBI): domain Eukaryota; kingdom Metazoa; phylum Chordata; order Ceratodontiformes; family Ceratodontidae; genus Neoceratodus; species Neoceratodus forsteri. The sequence goes on from CM057451.1 coordinate 428,403,656, forward strand.
AACCTTCCCTGACAACTCTTTTGAGAACCATAGTGTTTTTTATTCTGCTTTGTTTTCTTTATTTGTTTCATACAAAGGCTTGTTGCCTCCATGATGGCAGTTTGATTTTTCTCCATTGTTCCATCTAAATATGCCAGTAAGGGAACACTGGAAAGGGAACATTGTTTAACCAGGAGTAGCACACTAATCTGAAGCTTGTTTCCAGATGTGACCTGGGAGCAGAAGAATTTGTGTCAGTGGCTCAGTAGGTTTACACTCGCCTATGAGGCGGGAGATCAGAGGGCTGTGGGTTCAGTTCCCACATCTGGCACTTGAGTTAATTATCCCAGTACTGACACTGTAGTGCAGCATGAGGGGGTACTGCACTTCTGAGGTGCCGCTCTTCGGATGAGATGTTAAACCAAGGTCCCATCTGCCTGGATTGGTGGTAGTTCAGGTGGATGTTAAAGATCCCATGGCACTTATCGAAAGAGCAGGGGAATTTCCACGGTGTCCTGGCCAAATTTCCTCATTCACTAAAAATACCACCAACAGCTTAATCTGGTTCAAGGTCAGTTGGAATTCATCTGTATCCTCCCGGGTCGTGCCTGAAAATAGGCAGGATTTGTCTAGTGCACTTACCCGTCAACAAAAGCTAAATAAAAAAAAAAAAGTGACTTGCTCAGGATGACACAGTATGCACCTAGGTGGCTATGGATTCAAACCCAGGTCCCAGATCTGCAGTTCTGAGCCTTAACCACTGCGCTATACTGCCTTCTGCCAGTAAGAAAATAAACAAACTTGGTTGGTGCTGCAGAGGTGCTAGACATAATCCCTGTAGAAATGCAGCACTGGATAGATGCACCGCTGCATGATCACATGGCAATAAACAACATGCCACTGGGCACAACTGTATGTCCACCATCCTCCAGTCTTTGGGAATCACCCTTTCCTGAAAGGAGCTATTGAATAGACCCACCAGTGGTTTGATTAACACCAATACCACTTTCCTTAGTACAGTACCTCGGATGAATCCCATCTGGCACCAGGGCTTTGTTTACTTTCACAGCTGCTAACCCTTTTCTGACTCTTCAATAGCATACTTCTACAGCCTTATTTCAGAACCCTCCATCAGATGGTTTTATTCTGCTGTCTGTCAAGGGCATTGTTCTCCCTAGTGAATACCAGACAGATGTAGTCAATCAGCACAGCTACTTTCTGTCTGTCTTTCTCATTACCCATACCCCTATTTGCAGCTTAACAATCCCACTTCCCATTTTCTTTTTCCTTATTTATCAAAAACTGTTTCCAACTCCTATGACCATTTCACAGTACAAATTTTTTGTGTCAGCTCTTTGCGATCTTGACTGACGCCTTGGCTTCTTTAGTTTGCTCTTGATAGTCATCTCATTCCTCATCGCCTGTTTTTCTTTATACCTTATAAAGGTCTTCTTTTGGTCCTCACTGCCTGCCTGACCTTTTAAGAGAACCAAACTGGTTTCCTATGCTTGTTACTTTTAATAACTGTTAACTGTTCTTGTGCATGTTTTTGTTGCCTTGAGAACAGCCCCATTTATACCTCCACCTCCATTTTTTTCTGTATTCCTACAGTGCTGTCTACCCCAGCTAACCTGCCCAGGACTAGTTCACTCATTTGGCTGAAATAGACCCTTCTGAGTATAACACCTCAGTCTTAGATTGCAGCTTGCTGGTGCCCAGGAACAAGTTGAACCATATAGTACTGCTGTAACTGGATCTAGTGGTTCCCTGATCTGCACTCTGTCAACTGTTTCAAAGTTGATGAGTACCACAGCAGGAATAATGGATTGTCTAGTGGGTTCCCTGACCTGCTGCACTACCATACAGTCCTGTAAAGCATTAATCAGGGCCTCTCTTCTGTGCTTCTGTCTTCTGGATGTCCTAGTCAATGACTGGCAGGTTGAGAACTCCTAGTACTACAACCACCCATATTGTTGCTCTCTTTACCTACTTCTGCTCCCAGTTACTTATCTCTCCCGTCCCTGCTCTGGTGCCCTGTAAACCACATTCAAGTGATGTTTTCTACCTGAAGACTATGAGCTGTACCCACAATGATTGTGCCTTTCCTTTTCGCTTCAATGGACACATCCTTTCTGCCTATATACTTTCCTTGATGTAAATGGCCACCTTTCTACCTCTATCCATCCCCAGTCAGGCAAATATAAAGTATATCCAGGTGTTGTCGGGTCTTAGTCATTTTTCTCATTGACCCACATTTCTGTAGTGGCCAATAGATCCAGCCCAGAGTCTGCAACTAGTGCTTGGCATTTACTAATTTTATTATCCAGACTCCTGGCTTTGAACACACCATCCTCCAGCTTACACTTCCACCCTTCTTGTTTTTGAATGACTTCTCATATCATAATTTCCTGATGCCCTTGGTGTCTTGTGTTAGGTTTTTATTTTCTGGTCTACTGGGTCAGTCATCACAGAGGAAAGGAAGAGGATGGACTACATAAAAGCCAAAGGAATACTAGGGGGAAGGATGGAGGTAGACACAAGTCAATTTACGTGGATATCATCCTAAATGGGCTTGCAAAGCTATAAATGGAAAAAGCTATGGGCTGGACAGGGTACACACAGGGTGTTCATGGAGCTCAGGGAGGTACTGCCTGCACCTCTGATAGTCCTAGTCAATAACTCACTGGAGCAGGAGTGTTTCCAGAGGACAGGAGGAGGGCAGATTTAGTCCCACTTCATAAAAGTGGTAGCAGGGAGGAGGCTCACAACTATGGGCCGGTCAATCTGACATTAGTGGAGGGGAAGGAAATGAGTCATTGCTAAAGGAAGGGATTGTATCTTCAATTCACTGAGTTACAAGACCCAAGAGCATGGATTCATGGGGGTGGGGGTCATGTCAGGCAAACCTGATAAATTTCTGTGACTGGGCAACCAGTGGCCTACTTAGACTTTAGCAAGACCTTTAACATTGTACTACATAGGAGGATCATAAGGAACTGGGCAGCTTAGGAGGGACCCTATGGTGGTAAGCTGGGTATGAAATTGGTTAATGCATAAGTGGCAGAGGGCTGTGGTGAATAGAACTCATTCAGTGGAAGGGATGGTGACCAGCAGGGTACCTCCGTGCTTAGTACTGGGACCAGTCCTCTTTAATGTCATTATTAGTGACACTGCAGATGAGCTGGAAATAAATGTATGTCTTTTGCAAATTACATTAAAATATGCAATAGTGTGGACACTCAGAGGATCAAACAGAATGTGCAGAGATCTTATAAAACTAAAGGATTGGACAAGAGTATAACAGCTGGGTTTCAATGCAAAGAAGTGAAAATCATGCACCTAGGGCAAAGAAACCCAGAGGCAGAGCACAAAATGTGGGAAGAGGTACTGATGGTCCCCAAACAGGAAAGGGAGTTTGAGTAATCATATGTGATGATCCCTTGGTGGCGAGACAGTGTGAGAAGGTAACTGGTAGTTGCAGGGATCCTGAGGTGCATATGGAGGGGTATAGCATGCAGAAGGAGGAGGTGGTGTTACCACTGTATAGATCATTGGTGAGACCCACCTGGAGAACTGTGTCCATTTCTGAAGACCACATTTCAGGGTGGAGGCTGTAAAGAATAAAATGGCATGGGGCTGCAACAGTAGCCTTATGAACTGAGACTGACGGGCCTCAGTAGGTACACCCTGGAGGGAGGAAGGAGAGGGACATGATAGAGACCAATAAATACATCATGGGAGTGAAAAGGTACATAAGGGGTGTATTTGTCAGTGGAAAAGATGCACAAGAATAAGGGGACATGCAATGAAGCTGGGAGGGGATATTTAGGAGTGATTTGGGAAGTACTTCTTCACTGAAAGAGTGGTGAATGCCTTGAACAGACTTCCAGCAGAGGCAGTGGTGGTGAAAACAGTGGTGGGCTTCAAACATGCATGGGGTAAGCACAAAGAATCTTAGTTGTGAGGCATGCTGGAGGGAGTCAGAGATTAAGGTCACTGGTAAAAGTATAGACAGGGAAAATGGGCTGACTAGCTGACCAAGTGGTCCTTATCTGACACCAAATTATGTTTCTATGTCTAAACTCCCTCTGCCCTGAACTTATTCCAGTCTTCTACTATTTCTTGTACGTCTTGCCCCCATCCATTGAGGGTGTCCTAGCTACATTCCCACTTCATCTACCTCAACTGTGGGATCCCTTGTCCTAGCCTCCTCTCTCACAGTAAATTTAACTGTCTGCCAATGTACATGTCTACCTCCTGCCCCCAAGCACTAGACCCTCTGTTGTCAAGTGAAGGCCATCACCCTTGAAGAGCTTCCTGTTCCATAATCCTCCCAGTCCCATACCACCTGGTACCCTGTTCTTGACACCACCCTTCAACCAACCACTAAACTCCAGTCTCCTGCTTTCCTCATTCTAGCCTCCCTTCCCCTTCCCAGCCAGGAAGAACCTCAGAGAAGGCCACTAAAGTGGAGTGTTTCTTTAATCAGTCCCCAGACTCTGGAAGTCTTGCTTCACTATCTCCACAGGCTGGTGAAAAGATCGTAGGTAACAAGGTGTACCAGCACTCCCAGTTCCCTCCCTCATCCACTATCCTCCTTATTCTCACCCAATCCTGAATAGCTGATGCTCTAGGCAGGTATCTGACCACACCATCCCCTTTCCTGCACTACCTATTACCCTCTCCATGGCTCTAACCATATAGTCCCCTATCAATAGAATCCTCCACGTCAACTTCCACCTGCTCTTGCTTGAGGTGTCACCATGTTTTCATTCCCTCAACACCAATGGACTTTAGGTCCCCCAGTTAGAAAGAGGCACCTGTGCCTCTCGCTGAGATGCCATTGGTATCTTTTGTTATGGCTGACTGCTATGTTGCTGCCCCTTTTACTTGATCTCCTCCCTGTTCACTTCTCTGACACCCTTCAAACCTTCAAGCCAGTGGGCCACTGAGATAGTGGAGGTGCAGGATGGGTACCAGTGTAGTTGGAGTCGCAGTTGGGATATTTCACCCTGGGGATGAGTGCCCACAATCTCCTCAGTTGACTACCTCCCTACTCACCCTATGCTTCAAACTAGTTTGCTGAGTGCTTATAAAACTGCCTGAGTTACCTAGTAATGTGTGGACATTGACTATAGTGATGGGCAAAGTTGGAAAACTTCACTCAGATTATTTTATGAGTTTTGTGAAATTAGCAAATAATACTTCAAGGCAAAATTGCACTTGGCCTGAAAGGCAGAATTGATGAATGTGGAAAATGGCAACTTTGCCTAATGTTGCCTAGGAATAATGGTCCTAAGGCAAAGTTAGCAAAGATTCATGGGATAGGAGGTCACATGGACTCTTTTTCAGTGCCGAGGCTGACTTCAGTGTAGTGTGTGAAGGAGACAGTTGGAGTCAGTTATGTTCTCAGAGCTGTATTTATAAACAACTTTTAAAACCTCTCAAACTGCATTTTGTTGTCCAAAATCACTCTATTGAGAGTGTGTTGTGCCTTGTGCCTGTAGATCATTGACCATTTAGTGATTGTTGTGTCATTTTCCTACTTTAATTAGTACTTTCATTTTACAGCTGTGGCGTAGCTCAGCAGGCGTTTTGCATTCAGAAAAGGACTGATGTCATTTTTCTACCAAACAACATAATAGAGTGTTAAAATAGATTCCTCTACTGAAGCCTCATTACTATGCTGACTGTGTATAGGAAGCTATAGAGCACTTTTTCCTCTGGCTTGAGGAGTTAATTGTGCCCACAGAAACTTAACTCATTATCTTCTGGCAGTCATTCTGTGTCAGATTACCAAGGGATAGTACAGACATAATAGAAAGTTATTGGAAGTAGAATGGGTTAAACACTTCCTGGAGCTTTCTGAATAACATATAGCTCTGCTGAGCCTGAGCCCCCATGAACACTCTCATTAAGCCATTTGACACCACCATCCAAGAGCTGTCATTCTGCTACTTTCAGGCCATTCCATAGCAAAGAGTCCCAGTGATGCCTGTTGCCAAATAATACATGAACTTCATTTTCTCAGGCAGGCAGTTCTGAGCTACTGTTTATATTCTACTGAACGTTTTTAACCTGCAATTTGTGACTACAAGTGTTTACAACTGAATGCTAGTAACCACATTTGTTTCACTTGCAAATAGGCATGTGTGTGTCTAATTTTGTTTGACTAGATTCATAACATGCTGTATTGTGGTTAAGTGAACTATTAAATGGGGGTTTTGGTTTTTTACAAATTTATTTTTCCTGACCATGGATATACTAAAACAAAAATTTATCAACAAGATGTTTAAAAATAAGGAGTTTAGCAATAATTTAGTTGATGTGGTGTAAAGAGCTGCTCCCTGGAAAATTGCCGGTTGGGGAAGGTGGTTGCCACAAGCAGAATGGGACTTCATGGATGGGGAAGCTCTATCGCAGCAGAAGAGGCATGATGACATTAAAATGTAATGGTGTGGATGTAGAGGCACCGATATTTGAGCATGACTTTGGTAGAGGCTAAGTGTGACTGGGGAGGGGTCATCAGGAATTGAGTGAGTCTTGGTATTTTTAGCATTTTCCAAAACTTCAACCTTAAATGGGTTAGACTCTGCATCCATCTGTACAGTATGTCACTAAGCTACATGTAGTGGGGTATGGGTAAAACAAGATCACCAGACCCAGACCAGAGCAGTAAATCTGGACTGTGCACAGACTGTGCAAATATTGCTGATCCACTCACTCCAGATGATCTGGTCTGGCTTTTAGCCATCTGGTCTGGTCCTGATGGTTCCATTTTCAACCATGACAAGGTAGGGTTGACAAACAGACATCCAGGAGTGGACCAGATAAGTAAAAGTCGGACTGAACAGTGCAGCCAGAGTGACCAGACCAGCAGTATTTGTGCAAGTTGCACCCAGTATTACCAGTTTGGAGTTTTACAGAACTTCTGTTTTGAGGTCTGTCAGACCAGTTTTAATCAAACAATCTTTATTTTATATTGAAATGTATGGGAACAAAATGCCTGTTTACACAAAAGTCAGTTAAACATAAAAGAGAACAGAACATCAAGTCAAGCAATTACATAGTAAAATACAGTATAAACAGGTCTAACATAAACAGGTCTAATACAGAGATCTTGAGGGATGCACAGAAAAAGGGAAGCAAATAAATAACGATGACAAATTTACAGCATGAAATATACTTGGAGGTACAATTCAGAAACATGAACAGTTGGGTGGTGCATCAAAAGAATTGCAAGTCCTGCAGTACCCAGATCCAGCATGCAGATGAGCATTTACCCTGAGTGATCTGCCTAGGCCCCAAACACCTGGTCAAAGATCAGCGGCCTGCCAATCCTTTAACCAGGCCATACGGATTAGGCAACAGAAAAAGCTCAAAGCCCCTTGCTGGAGAAGCACCCAGCTTTGATAGAAAAGGACCAGCAGAATCTGTGGGAAAATCTCCAATGTCAGAACCCAGAAGGAAGAAAAGGACAGAGGAGAGCACGAGACTGGGATAGGTCTCCATCCACTTGGCGGTGACCATCGGCACCACTGACTCAAGGGTCTCCACTTCAGTAAAGTACCCTACAGCCAGGTCTCCTACCACTCCAGCAGATCAGATCACTGCCTTCCTGCCTGCTTTACTCAAAGTGCAGTTAGGGCTCTTCTTGGATGATGGAGCCCTATTGTGCTCCTTAGGCCCATATTTTCTTCAGGGACTATCGCCAGCAGCCAGGCTGATAAGTGGCTCCCAGCCCCACCGAATAGTGCACAGTCACACCCAGTAAGCATGACTCCAGCTCCACTATTGTCTGAATGGCCCAGGCCAATGAGTCAGATGTTAGCTCTTCTGATGTCTGCATGGCTGAGGCTGATATGTCACTCTCCAGTTCCTCTGGGGACCGCACCGCTGAAGCTGTCCCATCAGGGTCACAGGATACCCCTGACATCAAGTTGAGCTAGCTGCAGGACATGCAACAGTCTTTAGAGGGTTCCTCACTCCCACTGACCCAATCAGACCCTCCAGGCTTGCCTGAAGATCAAGAGCCAGAGGTGGGCACTAATCTTGAGGTTTCCTTTCCTTCTCCGGGTCAGTCTCTTCCTGGTTCACCCACTGGGGCCTATTGTTAATCCCTCCAAGGACCTTCCATCAGGACCTTCTCAACCCAAGCCCCCTTGGACAACCATGTTCGCCATCTGGACTCCGGCTCCCCAGAAGACAGCGGGTCTTCTGTCAGGTTCTACTCACATCCCGATGCCAAGTAACCCTCTGCCAGGTGACCCTTCATCAGGTCGGGGTATGTCTGGCACTCCAGCCATTCCTCAAATGCTGGACAACCTTCTGTCAGGCCCCAGGCACTGAATCTTCTGGTGCCAGACATTCCTGTGCCTAATCTAGTGCCGCCCCTTCGATTGTCCCTTCATGGCTGACTCATGGTCCTTCTGGACCTCCTGCCATAGCCTTCGGCCCCACCTAATGCAGAACCTTCAACTCAACCTCCAGCTGGACCTATGGGCAATGTTCAGGGCTATCTGCCCCACAATACCCAATGTACCCTTCTCCAGGAATCCAGCACCTGATTATCAACCCCATTATGTTCCGGGGTACTAGACACCGGGCTATGTCTAATCAAGGGTATGCTCCTTCTTACTTTCCCTACTCCTATCAGGATTATGGATACCCTCAAAATCAGATGCCAGGCTATCCATCATACCAGTCTCCTCCTTCACCACCTTCTTCTCCTCAGCCTCAGTTTCTGCCTCCACAGCAGCCTCAGGCTGATATACAGGTAGTGTTTCAGCCCTGAATCAGGATGCTAGGACTCAACTAGCCTCAGAGCTTGATCATCGAAAAGCAGTGTGGCCTCTACTCCGCCTCCTTTCTGACCCCTAGAGCAGCCTCTCCGGTGGATTTCCATGCCGAAAAAGTTCCTCTAGACATCAGGTCAGGAATAAAACTTAGGACACTCCTCTAAAGGGTTCAGACCCCAGCAGGCACTCTTCGGACTCTGACTCTGACTCATCCTCCAGCTCTGGTACACATACACCTACAGAGCCTCAGCCTAAGGAGTCCCAAGTCCCTCCAGAGAACCCTCCCTTGTAGAACTCCTCATAACTATACAAAATGCCTGTGGCTGGGCTATCCAAGAACAGGATCCAAAGCAGAAAAGGCTTGTGGAGCATCCAGACATGACTGACACAGCTCCTATGCCCATATTGCCTTGGACTAGGCCCATAAAGTTCTGATGTCCACTATCTGGCAACAGCCATCCTCCATTCCAGCTGTTTCAAAAGGCAGACAGGATGTACCACCCCAGATGGGGTCACACACCTTACTGGGCATCCTAATGCTGATTCGGTTGTTATCACAGCTAACCACGATCGGTCCTTTTAAACATAAACATTTGATCATGTCTCCTCCTGATAAGAGTCTAAGCAACAGAACAATTTTGGTTGCAAGATCCATTCTCCTCCACTTGCACCACAGGTCCCTTTATTATGTGGAAAGAAAATGCAAACTCTCTACCCTTAACATTCAATCAAACTATAATTAATCAATAAAAAACACATAAATGTGAATGGAATAAAGACCATTTGTTGTTAATTCCACATTCTAGAAAATGTAATATCCGTTTTCCAAACAGGAGCACTTGTATTTGTTTCACTTCTTTGATGCACAATTAGGTGAGCGTTTTCCAGAACTCACGTGTTCCTTCCTCAGACCAAAAATATATTGCAAATGCTACAATCAAATAAACACATTATTAATTAATAAAATCTTGATACCATGACAAATATCGAAAATTTGTATAAAGAAAAAAGTTTCTAGTCAGGGGAACACACCTGAACATAACCTCACATCGTTATTACTTTTATTCCAGGCTGGCACCTCTCTAAAACAAAATTGCAAAATTATAAATATACAGAATTACATGTGTAATGCATTTCAGATATCAAAATTCTGTAAATGATAGAGTACCTGGACAATTTAAAATCTTAGCTAATCAAAGTCCAGGTTCTTAGCCACAACCATCTGAAAAATAAAATTTAAATAAATGCCTAACCATAATTGTTGAATATTTCGCTGTTACCATCTAAAAACATGAAATTAAGCAATAATGCCGACAGGTGTGTGTTGTGCTGGGATAACGTCCGCCTGGGTGATTAGGCACGAGGCTGCAGGCCGAAAGTACCATCACCAGAAGTGACGTTATCCCAGCACAACACACACCCTGGAGCACTATTGCTATTATACAATGGTTCGTTGTAAAGAAAAAGAAAAGTTAAAAATCCATAAAATAACTTATTTTAGTTAATTGTTTTACTGGAGTAGGTACATAATAAGAAAAAGTTATTTTCCACTGTTTCAGCCAGTGGGTGGAGTTGATGATTGGTGCTTTTTTTTTGATTTGTGGCTCTGTCAGTTGTGTCCAGGATTAACTGTTTGCCCCCCAACCCAACCCCACACACACAGAATGACACCAAGTAGTATACCTGGTAGAATTTTGTTTTGTGAGTTTTCCTTGAAGTTTCAGTCACTGTGATCGGAAGAAATGCATAGCGAGTAACCAAAGTGGCGACTTTACTGGCCGTGAGCACCTGTTACAGTCTCGCCATTTACTGCGTTACGGAAGATGTATGCGAATGTGCCACTCGGATCGTCAGATTTTTTCTTATAAATTTGTTTTCTCTCGGTGTGAGACTACGAAAAGGATGAGGCGGAGCACTGTTAATTTTACTGTGACTGGAGACCGAGTCTGAAAGGGAGATTTGAAGTGTGGCGCGCTCATAGAGGAGCAGTTGATTGCGAGCATGTGTGACAGTGTGAAGACAGAAAAGGCTGCCAGCTAAGCGGGATTTTCAAAAATATCGGTATGATTTGTTTTATGCAGAGGAAATTACTGCAGCGGGTGATGTTGTGATGTCCTCACTGTCCAATAATGTTTGCATGATGGTTCTAGATGTACAGGGCAGTGTCGGTTCGGTGGCTTGCTGGGGAGGAGGATTTCTTTAATACTTTTGAGGTGATTTGTGTGCTGGACTAGACCGTGATGTTGTACTGGATAACATCACGGTCCAGTCCATTTGACCAATGAGAGGCTAGTATTTTTCTTGCCATTGTATAATAAGGCTTTCAAGCTTACCAGCACAAGCTTGGAAATGTGGTGTGGCATTGCGGTTTGTGAAGTCTCAATAATAGCTTTAGCGAGTGTTACAACCGCGTAGCAAATAAATTTAAAACCAATTCTGTTTAGAGTGCACATAAGCGAGACACTATAGTGATCTCACTTCTCAGAATCAAGTGAGGAAGGGCTGGGCTGCTTTATCACGCTACCTGAAAGGTACGTGATGATGTCACTAAAGTGACTAACTTAGCAGCCCAGTATGTAGTGAAGATCAATACCAAATAATATCGTTGATACCTCTCTGTTTACATAATGTTATACAAAATGCAACATTTTAGCATATTGAAGCATGACAGAGTATAGATCAAAATGGGCAAGCAAATCTGATAAATTTATGACTGTCAGAGATCTCAGTGTGAAAACATTTTAGTTTATTTTAACTCAAGTGAAATACATTTCTAATATTAATTTCACAATTAATCTCCAGTAAACTTAAAATACATTGAACCCGTATCATGTCTTATACAAAATTCAATAGTTTTAGTGTGATTGAAATAATGAACCCAATTTCTCTTGCTTTCATTATTGGGATCAAGTGAAGAAGGGCTGGGCTGCTTTATCACGCTACCGAAGATGCGTGAAAGCATCACTAAAGTGACTTAATCAACAGCCCAGTCTAAATTAGAAATCAACATCTGAGAATATATGCTGATCCCCTTATTTTTATATAATTCTGAACTTTACTCATCTTTATGAAATTAACCAACATATTTCACTATCACAGTCTTAATTATGATGAACTTGTAATATATACATATTAGTAAAGAGATCTCAAAGGAACATTTTTGACACTAATGAATACAAACATGTTACTAAATTAAATTTCTACAAAGACTACCTAATACAATCAATCTAATTATATACCAGACCCCATTAACATATTTAATCAAAAGACATCAGTGGCTCTGGTGGGATCAGAACCATGAACCTAAAAATCTAATTTGTGAAATATAACAGAACAGAATCAATATAAAACAACAAATTATGATAAAATAAGACCATAAAACAATATCAAAAATCATAATTATAAAATATTAATGAAAAGAAGTCAAAGTAAGTTTTCATTTAAACCATATTTTCTTTGATATGTTAGTAAGTATAGATCCACCAGGCTTCTCTTTGTAGAAGCTTGGTGTCCCAGTTTATCCCTCCTCTTGGTTTCATTACTTTTCAATCCCAAAAATTTTAAACTAGAAATTTGATGATTATGTTGTAAAAATGTCTAGCTAGTGGAGAGCGTTCATTAGCTCTTCTAATGTTACTCTTATGTTCAATGTACGTACTTTCAATGATCTTGTGGTTTCCCCAATGTAATATAAAGAGCAAGGACAAATAATACAGTATATAACATGATCTGAATTGCAAGTTATAAAATCTCTAATTAGAAAGGTTTTATCTTGATATGTACTTTTAATTGATTTACTTTTTACTGCACTGTTGCAATGTGTGCAGTTTCCACATGGAAAAAAGCTTTACCATTACTTTTAACCAAGTTTCTTGTTGTGAAACTGGTTTCCAATGTTGTGTATGAACCAATTCATCTTTCAAAGTTTTAGTTTTTAAGCTGTGATCCATGGTTTTGTTCAAAATCAAATGACCATTATCCGTACTTTGCAAAATATTCCAATTACCTATGATGACTTGCTTAATTTTTTCATAACTGGAGGAATATTGTGTAGAAAAGGAAAGTTTTCTGACATGATTCTCTGTTGAGTGGTATTGTGAATCAAGGTATTACGATCTTTAGCTCTAACTTTATGTTCTGCTTTTGTTATGATTGTAGATGAATAACCTCTTTGTACAAAACGTAATTTAAGGTATTCTAGTTTTTTAAATCTAACTGTATCTCCACTATTTCTTTTAATTCTTAACATTTGACTAATGGAATGTTATTTTTAATGCTGGAGGGTGAAAACTAGAAGCATGTAGTGTTGTATTTTTGTCTGTGGACTTTCTATATAAGTCTGTTGTTAAACTATTATTCTGTTTAATAATTTTGAGATCTAAAAATGGGATCTCATTAGCATCATATTGTAATGTAAATTGTAAATATGGAAAAATGGAGTTAATGTAGGTATGAAATTCTAGTAATCGTTCAACCGTGTCAGACCAAATCATTAAAATATCATCAATAAACCGTTTGTATAATATAAATCAATTTCTGTACTGATTGGTTTCATCAAAAATGTATTTAAATTCAAAAAGGCCATATACATGTTAACGTAAGTTGGAGCTAAAGAGGCCCCATTGCTGTTCCAGTGATTTGATGAAAATTTCTGTTTTCAAATTGAAAATAATTGTTCTATAATACAAATTGTGTAAGTTGTAAATGAATTCTGTATAAGGAATATTATCATTTTTGAGTAATAAAAAGTGGTCCATAGCCTTTGATCCTTCACCATGTGGGATACTGGTATATAGGCTTTTTACATCTAATGTAACTAATTGACAATGTCTTATGTCAACATTTTGTAAATTAAGTTCTTCTATAAGTTGTATGCAATGTTTAGTATCCCTTAAAAGGAAGGAAAGATGTAATAAGTCCTTTGCAATGGTAGTCTACATAAATAGAAAAGGTTCTGTAATGGAATTAACCCCAGATATAATTGGTCTACCAGGGAGATGAACAGGGTCTTTGTGTATTTTTGGTAAACAGTAAAAAGTGCGAGGTGTTTTATTAATAAAGGCTGTAGCAAGCCATTCTGGCACTATATGTTGTTGTTCAGCTCTAGTGACTATTTGCTGTATCTCTTTCTGCAAAACTTCCCAAGGAATTGTAGACACTTCCCTATATGTTGTTGTATCTTGTAATTGACTTAAACAATCAGACCGATAATCATTATAATTCATAATGACTATTGCCCTCCCTTGTCTGCTTCTTTTATTATTATACTTGAATCCTCCTTGAGAATTCTAAGATCCTGTTTTTCCTGAAAATTGATATTATAGTGAGGTTTTTGTTTCTCACTAGATTTTATAATATTATCAATTTCTCTATCAACTTTCTCAATAAAAGCAGTAATATTTGGTGGTTGTGAGAAAACAGGATCAAAGTAGATTTAACATGTAGGGCTCGTTTCAAGTTATAGTCTGGATTTATTATGTGGCTCATATGGTTTCTTACAGAAATCTTCCTGGCCTCACTGAGTCGAAGCTGAAGCTATCCAGGACCAGGAGGTTAAGGCTGAGATTGCCAAGACAGTGAGAATGGCTAAAATATCCTGTTGTCATGCCCTCCTGGCCACTTATAGAAACATAGAAACATAGATTTTGATGGCAGATAAGGGCCGCTTGGCCCACCCAGTCTGCCCATTTCTCAACCTAATGGATAAGCTGCAGATCCTAGTTAACCAGCAGCCTACTTTCCTACCCCACCCCTAGAATTGCCTTATGACTTTCCCATGCATGCTTGAATTCCACCACTGTTTTTGACTCCACAACCTCCTCCGGAAGGCTGTTCCATGCATCCACAACCCTCTCTGTGAAAAATACTTCCTTAAATTACCTCTGAGCTGACCCCTTCTATCTTCAAATTGTGCCCCTTGTTCTTGCACACCTCTTTTTTGAAAGATGCTACCCTCCTGGACTTTGTTGATTCTCTTGAGGTACTTGAAAGTTTCTATAATGTCCCCTCTCCCTCCTTTCCTCGAGGCTATACATATTCAGTTCCTTAAGTCTCTCTTCATATGTCTTCCGGTGCAGACCCTGCACCATTTTAGTTGCCCTCCTCTGGACAGCCTCCATCCTGTCTATGTCTTTTGGAATAGGGTCTCCAGAACTGCCCGCAGTACTCAGATGGGGTCTCACCAACTGTCTGTACAGAGGGATAATAACTTCTTGTTTTCTACTGGTGATGCCTCTCCCTATGCATCCCAGTATCTCAGCCTCCTTGCTGCCCTCTCACATTGCTTGCCCACCTTTAGGTCATCTGATATGACTACCCCAGGTCCCTTTCTATTTTTGTTGTTGTTAGTATCTCACCCCCATTGTGTACTCTTCCCTGGGTTTTTGTTTCCAGGTGCATTACCTTGCACTTCTTAGCATTGAATCTAAGCTGCCATACATTTGGCCATTCCTCTAACCTTGCCAAGTCCTTCTCATCCTTTCCACCCCACCTTGGCATCAACTCTGTTGCAGATCTTTGTGTCATCTGCAAAGAGACATACTTTTCCTTCCAGTCCCTCTGCAATGTCACTTATAAAGACATTGAAGAGGACCGATCTAATACTGAACCCTGTGGTACCCCACTAGTACCCCCCTTTCTTCAGAGTGGACTCCATTTACTATTACTCTCTGTGTCCTATTCTCCAGCCAATTCTTTACCCAGGCTGTCATCTTGGGACCCACTCCCAGGCTGGCTATCTTGTATATTAATCTTTGTGTGGGACTGTGTCAAATGCCTTGCTAAGGTCTAGGTAGGCCATGTCCACAGCCCCTCCCTGATCTACTACTTTGGTCACCCAGTCAAAGAAATCTATCAGATTTGTCTGGCATGACCTTCCTGTGAATCCACGCTGCCTTGGGTCCTGAGCCCCCTGGCCTCTAGATACTCAACAATTCTTTCCTTCAGAAGTGATTCCATCATTTTCCCTACCACTGAGGTTAAACTAACAGATCTGTAGTTTTCTGCTTCTGCCTTGCTCCCACTTTTGTGAAGGTGAATGACATCTGCCCTTCTCCAGTCCTCTGGTACCATCCCATCCTCCATGATTTGTCAAAAGAGGGTAGTCAGTGGTGTCACTAGTTCTACCTTAGTTCTTTTAGAATTCTGGGATGAATCCCATCAGCCCTCATTGCTTTGTCCACCTTCAGTTTTAAGAGTTCTTTCAGAACCATTTCTTCTGTAAATGGGCTGGTATCAACTTCTGCATCCTGAGTGTTTCTACTGTTTGTTTAGGTACCTCCCCACTTCCTTTGTAAATATTGAGCAAAAATATTTGTTAAGTATCTCTGCCTTTTCACAGTCACCCTCTGCCCACCCTCCTCCTCTTTATTAAGCCTCACTAACCTCCCTTGGTCTTCCTTCGCCCCTGATGTACCTATAAAAGGTTTTATCCCCTCTTAACTGAGTTGGCTATCTTTTCCTCGGTTTGGGACTTTGCTGTTCTGACTGCCTTCCCAGCTTCCTTTTGCTTTAACTGATACAGTTCCCTGTCCTGCTCCTTCTGTGATTCCTTGTACTTCCTGAATGCTTTCTTATTCTCTTGAACCTTCACTGCCACTTCCTTTGAGAACCATAGTGGTTTCTTACATCGTTTCATTTGTTTATTTGCTTCACACAAAGGCTTGTTACCTCTGTGATGGCAGTTTTATTTTTCCCATTGTTCTTCCACCCTCCTTCCTGCCCATTTGCTAGTGCATTCCTTAGGCGCACACCCATTTTGTCAAAGTCAGCCTTCCTAAAGTCCAATACTTTTGCCTTTGTATGGCTTGACTCTATTGCTGTGTTTATTGTGAACCATACTGTTCGATGGTCGCTAGTTCCCAGATGGCTACCCACTTCTGCGTCTGTGATCCTCTCTTCATCTCAATTTGAGAGAACCAGGTCTAAGATTGCTCCTCTCGAGTGGGCTTCAATACTAGTTGTCTAAGGCCTGCCCCTGTAGGGCATCTAGAATAACCCCACTCTTTAAGTGGCTGCTGCAACTGCACTCCAGTTAACATCTGGCATATTCAGATCACCCATCAGCAATATCTCCCCTTTTTCTGCCATTCTAAGTATTCTTTCTATCATTTCCTTGTCCATTTCCTCCCCCTGAGAAGGGGTCTGTATACAACCCCTGTGCGGATTGTGGTGCCATTGCCGGTCTCCAAATGTACCCACAGTGCTTCTTCACCTCCCTGTTTCCTACAGTAGACTCAGTAGACACAGTAGACTCAGTTGCTCGCACCATAGCCACTGCTGTCTGCATTAGGTGACATTCATGTCTCAGGATTGCTGCTTGTCACAAGATGTTCAGACCTCCAACCTGGATGCCCCTTTCAGGGATCCGTGTTATTTGGAGGTGATGCCAAGGATATTATCACTGAATTGCAGGACCATGGTAAATCCATCCATCACATCCACTTCATGCACCAAGGGGAGGTTACAAAGGCAAACAGCCTTTTCATTGGCAACAGAGATGCCAGACCAAAGAGGCCCTGCCAAACACCAGGCCAAATGCCGAGTATCCAGCATCAGGAACTACTCCCCTGCAAGTCCCAGAAGCCCCTGGAGCCTGCTGGCTCACCTCTCCTTGGCCTCCTGACTCATGAGGATCCCCTGCTGCCTCCAGATCCTCTGAGGGAACCAGTAGAGGTGAAGATTTGCCCTCTACCTCCTGGGATCACAGGACATAACCACAGACTCTTGGGTCCTTCAGTTAATAGCAAGAGGTCACACCATACAGTTCAAAGACAGGCCTCGGACAACCCCCAGGCCTCCCATTATCCTCCAAGGCACTTGTCTCTGATAGGGGCCTAGATCTGGCCTCTTCTGCAAAGTCAGCCATAGAGCCCTTGGCTCCAGCACAGATAGGAAGAGGTACTACTTCCACTTCATCCTAGTGCCCAAAAGATGGGTGAACTAAAACCCATCCTGAACCTCAGCATGCTCAACCAGTACATCAAGTACAAGAGGTTCTGCATGCTCACCATCAAGGACTTCTACCCCTGCTCCACAAGGGCCATTGGCTTTGTGTGCTGGACATGCAGGATGTATACCTGCACATCCCTGTCTTCAGGTCCACAGCCACTTTCTTTGGTTTGCCTTCCAGCAGGAAATTACCAGTTCAAGGCTCTCCTTTTGGCCTATCCTCAGCACCACAGGTTTTTACCAAGTGCCTAGCAGTGGTGGCTGTGGCCCTATGCCACAGAGAGATCTAATTGTGCCTGTATCTGGATGACTGGCTTCTGTCAGCCCCATCACAGAGCAGTCTGAGGGAGTCCCTCTCCTCACCCTGGACCTCTTTTCTAGACTTGGAATAACAGTCAACTATCCCAAGTCCCACCTCTCCCTCCCAGTAACTACAATTGATTTGGGGTGGTACTGGATACAGTCCAGGGCAGGTCCTTCCTCCCAATGGACAGAACGGAGTCCCTGCAGGAAGAGGCCAGATTAGTTGCCAACTCACGTTGGATCACAGCCCAGTCGATCCTCCATCTTCTCAGGCTGATGGCAGCCGCAATCTCTACAGTTCTTCTAGCCAGACTGCATGTGAGGGTGACCCAATGGACTCTTCGTGTCCAATGGGATCAGCAGCTGGACAACCTGGACCCAGGATCCTAGTGTCTGGGTACATGAAGAAGGATCTTCTTTGGTGGCTGGAGTTGTCCAATCTCTCACAGGGTTCCTTTCAACTTTCTGCTCCTAACATGACCCTTACAATGGATGCATCATGTCAAGGATGGGAGCCCACCTAGGAGACCATGAGACACAGGGAACATGGCCTCAACTGAAAGCATCTCTACACATCAATATATTAGATATAAGGGCAGTACTATACGCCCTTCAGGTGTTCCAGCCTGTTCTATGTCCAGGACACTCCTGGTTCAGACTGACAATATGTCTGTGGTCTGGTACCTGAACAAACAAGGAGGCATTAGCATGTACCTCTATGCCAGGAGGCAATGCAAGTGTGGTACTGGGCAGTCCAGCACAATCTCCGCCTGACTGCAGTCCACGTGCTGGGCATCAGCAACATCCTGGCAGACAGTCTCAGCTGCACCACTGTCAGGGCTCACTAGTTGGAGCTAAATCAAGAAGTGGTCAAAAGCTTATTTGACCTGTGGGGTCAGCCAGAGATAGACCTCTGTGTGTCCCCAGTCAATGCAAAACTACCAATTTTTGCTCACTCATTCCCTAGTGAGGTGTTTTCTGGTGCGATGCGCCATCTCTTTGCTGGACAGAGAGGTTCTTGTATGCCTTTCCTCCCTTCCCAATGCTTCAGAGGGTTCTTCTGAAGCTACAGGAGGAAGAGGCTCACATGATTCTAATAGCCCGTCTTTGGCCTCAACAGATTTGGTTCCTCTGCTTCAACATCCATCGATTGAACCACCAGCACCTCTGCCTCTCTGCCACAATCTTCTGATTCAGAAGCAGGGCAGACTGGTGTATCAGGGCCTCATATCCCTCCACCTGCATGCATGGCACTTGTGGACATGCTTCATGCTTTAGTTTCCACCCTAGTGACCCAGATCCTCCTAGAGGCCAGAAAGCCTTCTACCAGAACTACTTATGCCATGAAATGGAAAAGATTCTCCATTTGGGCATCCTCCAAGGATTGGGACCCTTTCTCTTGCCTGGTGCCTTGGGTCATGGAGTACCTCTTGCATCTTTCAGATCTAGGCCTCAGCTATTCTTCTTTGAAGGTCCATCTGTTCTGTCATTTTGGCCTACCACCTCCCGTGGATGGCAAAACCATAGCTCAGTTGGAGATTTCCAAAACCTTCCTGAAAGGAATTTTCCATCTGAAACCATCAATTCATAATCCTTTTCCCCGTGGGACTTGAGATTTTGTTTTGGAAAAACTTACTTTGCCTCCTTTTGAACCAGCAGCAAGTTGCGCTATGCATTATTGGTCTTGGAAAGCACTTTTCTTAGTTGCTATTACTTCAGCTCAAAGAATTTCAGAGCTTCAGACCCTGGTGTGTAGAGGCCTTACTTGATTTTCCACAGAGGCTGGGTGTCTCTGTGTACAAATCCTGCATTTTACCTAAAGTGGTTTCTGAATTTACATTGAATCAGACAATTCAACTGCCAACATTCTTCCCTGAGTACTCTAATAATTGGGAGGCTCTTCTGCACACTATGGATGTGCACAGAATTCTACGTTACTACACTAACCAGTCTAAAGATGTTTGTAAGTCCTATCAGTTGTTTGTTTCCTTTGCTCCCCAAAGATAGGGCACAGAAGTCTCAAAACAGTACCTGTCTAAAGGTTGGCAAACTGCATTGTTTTCTGCTACCAGAAGTACAATAAACCCTTTCTGGGTGAAGTAAAGGGCACTCAACCAGAGGCATGGCTGCTTCTACTGCTTGTTTCAGAAACATCTCAGCCGCTGACATTTTATGCGGCTGCGAATCTGCTCTGAAGTGAGCTGTATTTTATTTATTTTTATTACCATATATGTTATGTTATTTTGCCTGTGCACCTACCTGAGATACAGAGCAATAGAACACATGACCTGTTGCCTCTGAAATAGCTCTGTATTTGTCCCCTCCTCATTTTATAGCTACTTCTCTTCCATTCCACTTTGTTTTTGGGTGCAGGTTTTGCCATTGCATTGATTGTACTATGCCTGCTACACAGAAAGGACTCACTGAGTAAAAACTTCATTTTGCCAAGTTTGGACATTCCTTTATTTTCCTGTGCAGTGCAGATCCAGTGTGTGCTCTACCTATTGGAAAGCTGCTCTCTTCAATTCCACTTTTTTTATTTTGTTAGCGTCATTCCTCTCACTTAAATTATGTGTTATGTGGAATAACTCTCATTGTTATTATCTTTTTACAAAATTGTCAACTATGCAGACACATTTGTCAAAATTAATTATAATAAGGAGACTTTTTGAAATGTTATTTGACTTACCATGCTCTAGCTTGTCTATCCACTTATTCAGTCTCCTACTTGTATCTGTCCTTGTACTAACTGATTCCTGTTGCTTCATATCAAGGGTTGTAGATTTTCATATTGTGTGTGCCTGGGTGGGGCAGCAATTAAAATGAACTATGCAATAACCTCAATAACACACCTACCCCAGTTTGCTTTTACTCAACACCCATTTTTAGGCCTTGCACAGTAAGATCTTCCTTTAAGAGAACAACTTGTAATGAAATGTGTAAGATTTACATCGACATTTGGGTATATGCACTTTTATATTATACTAATTATGTGTGTGTGTACTGTATATCAATCTCTAAAACAATCAATTAAACACATCAAATGTCTTCCTAAACATGTCTCAACATTGTGTTTATCTTCTACCTTGTCACAACATATAGTGTTTGCAGTTAAGGTACAGTTCATGTATATGATGGCCCAGTTATGTTGAGTTGACTGCTATAGCAGTGCATAGAATAAAATGTGAACCGTATAGGTAACTGTGTAGTACAGATGGTGGGATTATTTTTATATCTGTCCTTTATCAATGTACGTGCTTTGATTCAGTTAGTGTATGCAACGGCAATTCATGTTTATGTTTAAATGCATGAAACACCCTTATCTAGTTAATGTATTTACTGCTGTAGTGGCTCTGCCAGAGTTTGTTTGTACTGCAGTGTGCTTTGGGGGGTTCTGTAGCTCTAGTCTTGAAGCAGCAAACGGCAGGCTTGCCTTTATAAGTGTTTCTAATTGTGTAGTCCTGTCTTTTTACTTAGTGGTTTTGCATTTTTTCCTGTTTTCTCTGCACTGCCAAGTACATTGGTTTTGGATTTTAACCCTGTGGCAGGCCAGATTGGCAATATAATTCACATATATTAGCCATCCTACAGTCAGATGCAGAATTAGGGGATGTATGAATAAAATACAGGGATACATTTCACAAGGTAAAATCACTAGGAGACACCCTTATATTCAATCATTTTCTCAGCCTCAGACACAAACCACCTAGTTACCCCCAGCCGAAAGAATTCCACAAACGTAGTTTTTGTAATGTGTGCACTTATGCAGCAGAGTGCAATCTCCATGTACACCCACATCAAAGAGACCTGAATGTAGAAATTAAACAGTTTTAAATTGCAGTACTTATGTGATCTATGTAGTATAATGCCTATGTGGCCTCCAATATGTAGGCAGAACCAATAGATTCTTAAAAACTAGAATCCAAGAACATGTTCATGCCATTTATAACAAAAATTATGAAGATGTAATTGGGGCAACTTTGGAGTGGCACACAACTCAAATTCATGTGGCATGAAATTCATGGCCTTGAATGTGTACCCCCCAACTGAGATGTGGAGACAGACTCAATGTCCTTTTACCAAAGGAAAGCAGATGGATTTTCCAAATGAAAGCACTGAGCCACACAGTATTAATGAAGAACTGGACTTAACACCATAGCTCAAGCAGGTACTAGACAGCTATCAACGTATTTGTCTTGGTGAATTGCTAAACTATTATATTGATATTCTACTTTGTATTTTCAAGCTCGATATACTAATACTTTTATCCTTGTTTGTGTCTTTTCGTAGCCACACTGTGTGAAGAATTATTCTTGTCAATTACATAAATTCCTCGATCTTCCAGTGGTTCCATGATTTTGGAATTTTAACATTTGACTCTACATAGGAATATTATGTCTGACAATGTTTTCTTCTCTTACTTTTTCATTTCTAAATCTTCCTTTCCCTCTTTCCTCTCCCACATTCCCCACAAAACCATTCTTCCTCTATCCCATCTCTGCTTTGTCATTCTCAGACTCTCTCGATATTCTACCTTTTCAGATTTATGAATATTAGCAATTGGATTTTTGCATATTATAATTTGTAAAGAAATGGGTATTTTCAATAGAAACCCCTAGACTAGTCACTATGGCATAACAATCACTAGATGGGTTTCATCACATGATGTGTATTCAGTTCTCATTTTCTTATGTTTAAAATGAGTAAGGCAATCAATCAATTGCTGTTTAACAAAAAGTATATAGATTAAATAATTATTTGGGTATTATTTTGTACTTTCTGGGCTAGATATTCAGACATGCGCCAAAGGTGAATGCAAGTCTGGTCAGCACAAGTTAGATGCGCAATGGGAAAAGGAGCCATATTCAGAAGATGTGCCTCCAAAATGTTCCTGCACAACCAGGCTGAATATAGCAAAGATGCGCCGCAGCCCAACCACAGATGCTCCGGTGCAACCAGGAATGCACTGGAGCAGGTCAGAACACAGAACCCAATGGGCTGAACAAGGCGACAGGCTGCAGGGACACACAGGCAAGGAAGACCGGGGCAGAGGGCACAGGGACCCCATCAGCACGGCACATCCAGGTACACAGATGCACTGTCCCGGAGGCAACACAGGGCACCAGGGATGGTGCATAGAGAACCCCAGTCCACCAACCATGGAACAAGCACCAGGCCAACACACCAGCACCACCGCCATGCCAACAGCAGAGCCATGCAAGAGACTCCCACCAGGCCAGTCTGCATGGTGCCATAGCCATGGTGCCAGGAGAACAAGCAAATACAGAGACCCATGGTCCAGGGGTGAGGGAGGCACAGGCCACCCAGAGTGGGGAAGGGTGCAGCACCACTGCCCACAGTGGACATGAGCAGTACTACAGGTGAAAGGAAGGCAGGCAGACAAGCGCACAAGGTGCAGAGGCAGTCACAGGCCACTATGAGACACTCAAACAGGACCACGCACAGGACAGGGACAAGGGCACATACCCTGTGGACACATGTGCAGTGGCCCAAGGAGACAGTGGTGGGACACCAGAGACACAGCAAAGCACAGCAGAACAGACACCTGCAGCATGGCTCCACATGCCAGCTGCAAAGAAAACACAGACACAGTGATGCAGTAATGTAAAGGCTTTACTGTCATAACAAAACTTGAACTATGTACAAGTGTGGGATAAAGGCATGGGGAGGGCATGAGAGGTTGGGGACAGGATCGGGGCTATACAATGGGATGTTGGGTTGGGCAGAGCAACAGGGTAAGGCCAGGGCAAAGAGGGGCTATATACAACATATATGGGCTACTGCTGGCCATGGACCACCATCACTGTCTAGAGCAACACCCTTCACAGAACCATGACCTCCCGCATCTGATGCAGCATCAGATGCATCATTAGCTGCTGCTGCACCAGCAGGCTACTCAATGCCCACAACACAGGGCCAGACCTCCTCTGGGCTGCCATCCTGGGAACACCTAGAGAAGGGACAGGACAGGCAATAGTGACATGCCCAAATGCTCCCCAACCCACCCACAGTGTGCACTGGACAGCAGAGGCACACACCACTGGATGGACCATAAAGAACATGCGCACAGAGGGTCACATCAGCCATCCACACAGCCGCCACACCACAGTGGTGCAGACAGGCAGACAGGGCCACACAGTGGGTGCTTGTGCATGGGCAGGGGCACATGGCACAGAGCACAAGCACCTGTTGCTGCACACACGATTAGATGTTATGCATACCCCTCTCATATGTGGCACAGGGCCAGCACAGGCCATGCAACACCAGCACCATGCTGTGACACACATGGTGTGCAACACAGGGCCATGGTGACCATGTCCACACCCTGTGACCATCTGAGACCCACAGAGACACAGTATAGAAATGTGAACATGCCTACCTATCCAACACCATCCTGCTGGTCCAGCCACCAATCCCCTATCTGGCTCCTTGCACTATGGCTGTGCCTGTCCTGGCAAGCCTGCAGTCCTCTGGCCCTGTGTAAGGAAACAGAGAGGTGGACATGAGTAAACAGACATGCACAAACAGCCCCCACCACCACATAGCCTGCATGGTGCAGGGTGGGACCCCACCTGCCACATGGCCCTTGTGCTTGCACAACTGCGACATGTGCAGCAGCCATGCAGGACATGCAGTGACCACCAGGACCATGATGTCCCCAGCAGCGGCATCCACTGTGCATTTGTACACCCACTACAGTAGTGCCCTGTGCATGCATGGAACATGCGATACTAACCTGGCTGTGGCACTGCCCCATGCTGTACACGTGCCTGCAGCCATTGCAGTCGCTCTGGGTCCTGTGCTGCAGGTCACCATACTGGTGCCTGCACTGCTCCATACTGTGTGGCACCCTGTGAAGTGCTCTTGGGCCATGGCTACATGTTGCCACATCTCTCCCAGGCCTGCTGCTGGGGACCTGCCCATACAGCTGGACCAGAAATGGCTGGACCATGACCACAAGTTTGACCATCTCAACCTCAGTCCAGTTGAGTGCTCTCCATGTCGCTGTGTTTCTCAGCATTTTTCCAGTAGGCACAACAGTTGGAAGCTGTTATGGCTGACTCAGCACACACATAGACCTGCACATGGATGATGCTCAATAGCGAACAGTGGTATGTGACTGCACAGCATGCGGATGAGTGATTTACGTGCACTGTGGAAGTGTACTGCACAGCGCAAAGTGCGCGCACTGCACCATGGACTGGCAGGTGACCGGGGTCATGTCCTGACCCTGAGGACACAGGGCATGACCCCACGCAGTATCGCATATGTACCTGGTATGAGCGACATGTGGCATTGCACATGGCGTGCATCTGCGCCGATAGCGTCTGCAACATGATGCATGCTCATGCACTCGATGGGTGACCAGCACCACATGTGCACTGGCTCCCTATTGTGCAATGAAAATGGTCACACCATAGGCTCAGCAACAGTGTAAGACATGCGGACTGCAGGCACGCGTAACGCAGATACACCATACATAACTACATGGATGCTGCAACGAAGTCGATTGAGCATGGCACAATTCTGCGATATTCAACTGACATATGCAGATCACCTCATCAACCAATGCACAGCACATTTGGATGCATTAGCATATCATTAACATTGGCACAGGCTCATTTTCATGCTATGCACCTTATAAGCGCCAAGGTACAGCACAGGGCACGGACCAGTATTGCAGCCTGATAGGTAAGTGGATGCTAACACTGGGAATGAGAGGACAACAACAACACTGCAACTGTGCACTGCACTAGGCCATGCTGACACTGACCCCTGTGTTGTCACTGTCTATAGGCAGCAGAATGTCCGAGAATGAAGGAGAGAGGAATGCGGGCCTGCCCGCAAGCGCAGGCCAAACTTTACAAAAGATGAACAGCGAGCCCTGTTCAAGGCCTATTTGGACAGGGAGTCCCTGCTGAGTGGTGCCACGGGTACCCCACAGGAGAGGTCGGCAGGGTGGGATGCCATGGCGACATATGTTAACACCCACGGCAGGCATCAGTGCACTGCTCAGAAGTGCAGGAAAAGGTTGGGACAGACAAGTGCAGGATAAAGGAGAAGGTGGCAGCCATAGGGCATCCGCAGCAGGGACCAGCAGGGCCCATCCACCTCACCCACCCTGTCGGCCACCAAGGAGCTGGTGGCATCCACCATCAGCTGTGTAGCAGTTGGGGTGCCCGGTGGTGGGTTTCAGAAGGGTGGAAGCCCCTCACAGTATGGTGAGTATGCACACTACTTGTGTGTATGACAGGTTTGGGTTGTCATATGCAGGTGTGCCTGCTGCCTGCTGCATGCCGCATGCGAGGGTTGCCTGCTGCCATGCATGGTGCCCCATTGGATGGCAGCAACAGCGCCATGCATGCCTGGGAGCCATGTGCATGGAGGCTACTGCACCACTGACACTGTGTTACTTCTTTGCAGCACCATCATGACTCCATGGAGAGGTCCAAGTGGAGGCAGTCACAGCCTCAGTCCCAGAGGATGTACCATCTACATCCATGGGTCTCCATGGCAGGGACCAGCTGCAGTGCAGCAGTGTAGGGTTTGAGTACTTCATTGGCATGGAGTCGGACGATGCACTGGCAGAGCTCCTGCTGGATGCCAACCTGCCAGTACTCTGTGTAGACACCCAGCCGGAGTCCGCGTCCGACTCTGATGATGACTTAACTCTGATCCTGGACAGTGTGGGGCTTGTGGTGCCTGAGATGCTCCAGGGACTGTCACAGGCATCACCAAGGCCCAGTGCTGTGGTTGCAGCTGTGCAGCTGCCACACAACCCACCGGCACAGTGGTGTGTGGCACCACTGCTGTGCTTGGCAAGTGTGATGGTGCTGTGGCAGATGCGGGCAGCACTGGGCACTGCCCAGTGGTTGGTCAGGCAGTGGCAGCAGGATGCTGACACCACCGGCAGTGCACCACGGGTCCACCACTGGTGAGCCTGCTGCAACAGTACCCACTGTGTGGTCCCTGTGCAGCGTCCACCAGAGTGGGTGCTAAACAGCTCAGAAGGCACAAGATGCCGATCAACTGGCAGAGCACACTCAGTTGCTGCTGGCATCTGTGGAGAACCAGGTGCTGCTTGCCATGGAGATGCATGCATTGTGGGAAGAGGTATGTCAGCTGGCCGAGCATCAGGGCAGGGTCATGTGCAGCTTATTGATGAGCACCACCAGCTGCATGAGGCCATGACTGAGTCATTGGACCACATGACCGGTACCATTACAGCAGGGTTCTCATCGTTGGCAGCCACTGGGTATGGTCATGCGCAGATGTCCCCCACAGTGCTATGTCTACTCCCTGGTCCCAGTGTCTGGTGACCCCTGCACAGCAGACTCTGGGCTCTGATGTTGGCATCCCAGACACTCCCAGGATTAGCCTGTTTGGCCACCTACACACCCCAGTGAGAATATGGCTGCATTCTCAGGCATCCACCCCTGCGGGTGTGTAGGACACCCCGTTGGCCATTGCCGGACTGCGGCTGCTATCCAGCCTCAGCGTGGCTGCCCACTTGGCCGTGATGGCTGGGGACTGTGCAGTGACCCTGATGTGTGTGCTGCCCTCACTTGCTGTCTGCTGCTGCTGTCCAGTGCACAATTGGGAGGCGGTGGTGGTGAACCATGCATGTGGTGGCAAGCATGTGGTGTATGACTCCTGTGTGTGCTGGCTGGGCTGCTGGGCCTTGTGGTATGGGTGTGATGAGGCAGCTCAGCACCAGCTGTGCCTGTGCACGAGTCATACTTCTGATCCATGCCATGTTCTTCAGCCCATATGAGGGTGTCCATGCCTGTGGTGTGTGTGTGTGTGTGTGTGTGTGTGTGTGTGTCTGTGTGGCACTTTCTCCACCATGCCTGCTGTGTGCCTCGTTCCCTGCATGCATCCTGCTGTGCACGTCCAAACCTGTGTGTGTTGTGGTAGTCTGTGACCCATGCATATGTGTCGCTGCACTTACCTCGTTCTCCAAAATGCTCCTGTGTTTTTGTGGCCCGATGCCTCCTGGCCTCTGCTGTCAGCCTGGGGTCTTGCCCCCATGGGTGGCTGCCCACCACCCTCTGGCCCATTCTCACTGTCCTCCCACTGCTGTCACCCTCATCCACTTGCACAGCTATCCCATGGTCAATGGCCATGTTGTGCAGTATGCAGCAGGCCAGGAATAGGCCGCAGGCTTTGATGGGCTGTATTGTAAGCACCACCTGACCTTTCTAGGTAACAGAAATGCATCATCAGCATGCCAAAGACACACTTGATGATACTGCGCATGGAGGTGTGTGCCTCATTGTATTTTCTTCCTCAGGGGACGATGGTCTCCGGTAGGGGGTGAGTAGCCAGGGCCTGAGTGGGTATGTGCAGTCACCTGTGTGGGATGGATATGGTTAGCACTGTGCTGTGTTGTTGCCACCCCTGCCCTGCTGCCCAATGCCCCTCTACCCCACCCACCCTGATGCCCACCTTCCTCCCACTGCTATGCTGCACCCACCCTGCCCTGTGCCCTACTCACCCAACAGTTTCCCCATAGGGATATCCCCATTTGAATCTCTGGCACAGTATGGAACTGTGCCAGATGAAAGCATCATGTGCACTTCTGGGGTATGTGGTGCAGACATTGGTTATGCACCCTGTGGCATTGCACCACCTGGAAGTTGATGGATGTATAGCCCTTCCTATTGATGTACATCAGCCCCTCGGGGCCAGGTGGTGTCGTATGGCCACTAGGGTGCAGTCAATGCCCAATCATGCCTTCATGCATGCACCCTGTGGAAGTCCTGCATGTTTGCTGTACGCTCCGCCTGTGTGTTGGAACCGTTTGAACTCCAAAGCGTGTGGCAGCAGATTGTTGAGGAACTGTGTGAGGAGGCGGGGCCGTGGCCGACTGGGTGATGCCCTGGTGTCACCCGTTGGTCTCTGGAAGGTGCCTGTGGTGAGCAAGCACATCACAGCTGTCACCTTGGTTTCCACTGACATGGTATGGCTACGTCTGGTGGGTGCCTGCATCACATCACTGCACAGCTCACAGAGCTGCTTCAGAATAGCTCTGTTCAGGTGGTACTGCCCCACAATCTCAGCATCACTAAGTTCTCAAGTGTGATGTGGGCACGGTACCACCTGTGTTGGGCATGCCACCTCCAGGCCTTCATTGGCCACATTGCTGTTCCTCCCTCCTCCTCACACCCTCATTATCTCATCCATTATAAATGGTGTCCCATCCATATTCTCCCTCTGGTTGCACAGGGTTGCGCATCTGCTGTCTGTGTGTTTGAGCCTGTTTTTAGGCTCAAGTCTGACTGGCACATCTTGTGTTTTGCTCCAGACTTGCAGCATTATTTTGGGTTGAATATGCCATTGCACCACTTATTCATGGGCATGCCCCTGCATTTGCATTGCATACATTACTTTTGTGTCACTGCATATTGTACCTTGCGTTCTTGCCCAGCTGCGGTATTTGAATATCATTTCGGTGGTGCAAGTCCGTCGTTGCTCCAAGCGCAATTCAGTTGTGCCCTGCACAACTGCTCTGAATCATGTAGCCCAAAGAGATTTGACACAATATCTTTTTGTTTGCTAGACAAACAGTCAGTGTGAGAATTGTCCGTATCCCTGTTATCAGGGCACGCATCGCATAAGGGAAGTATGGTTAGTGAGAATTAATTAGTCAGAGAAAACATTTATAAACAAGCAATTAATATCTTATGGACTAAATGAATGTTGTCATCACCTCCATCATCCTCTCTCTACCATTCAGTAAATAACCCGCACTTCCCTTTTTATTGCCTTCCTTGGTTATACATGTTTAAACTAAATTTTATTTGTTAAAGTAAATATGTGGAACAAAACTATATCCAATGAAAGGGTTTACTTTGAAAATCAGTCAAACATCATTGAGAACAAACAATATTAATTAATAAACAGATTTGTGCTTTGAATTTATTTAAAAATAATAAATATTTAACTTTGTTCCCATCATATGGGGTGGGTCTTTACTTTTATCCAACACCTTACAGCAGGATGCCATCTATACTGAATATCATGTATTTGTACTTTGTGAATATCATGAGAAGTAACAATTTTGGCATCTATCTGTATTGTTAGTAATTTTACAGATCTTTTGTTTTACTGTCTTTTCTCTTTTTGCATGCTATGTTTACCGCCTCTCCCCATGCCACACTGGCCCCCACTCCTTCGGGCTCCACAAGCTCCTCGACCCACTGGCCTTTATCCAGCCCTCCTCAGGTCCTCATATTGCAGCTGATTCCAGGATATCCGGTGTATCCCTATCACCGGGCGGGTCCCCTCCTCCCGAGGGAAGGGCACTAGGCGGAAGGAGACCCCTGCACACACTACATTAGGGCCCCGGGGATGCACTGAGGAGCAGGAGGCCCTGGACAGGCAATGGAGGTGCTTGAGAGAGCAGGGCCATCATCTAGGTGGCCAGTGAGCGATCTTCCAGTTTTCTATGTGGGGGCAGCCTGGTGGCGTCAAGGCATCGCCCGGCGCCCGCTCCTCCCAGGTAACTGGGCGTACAGCCTGCCATGCGCCCAGCCTCTGCTAAGAGCCAGCAGGTACCGGACCTGTCCCTGCCCTCCCCAGAAGGAGAGCTGTCGTGGGATGCTTGATCCTTCCTTCCCTGGCCGGCCCTCCAGTGACTGGGCCCGTTCCCGAACCGGGTGGCTGGTGTGCATGGCCGGGAATCCAACCGCTGCGACGCAGGCCAGCCCACTGTCTTTTTCTGATCTAATAAAACTCAAAGTATGTGTTTAATTTACTGTCACTTTAGAATCATCTGTTTAAATGAGAGGTCTGTAACAATACACAGATACAACCCCTGAGGAAGACATAATGGTCAAAGTGCTGCGGCTGCAGTTTGGTGTGTTTTCCGACTTGCCTTCTTCTGAATCCGAATAAACTGCATGAGCATTCTCCTGGAGTGCTGGTCATTTTTTCTATAAAGAGTTTCTGGCAGTGACATAGCTGCCAAGAAGACTTTATGTTCTGTGTTTCGAAGGAATGAGCTCCAAGCTGTGATGATGCAGGTTCTTCAGGGGCTAGTAATAGTAATGCTGCTCATAGTAACCAACAAAATTAGTTTCTGCAAGTGGCGGTATTAGATGCGGCTAAGTTTTTCTCCTGCAAATCAGTGGCATCAGTGCTGGTGGGTGGTGCTGGGTCTGGCAATGAAGACAGTGTATGTAGGGACAACAGGAGCAGTGGTTCAACAGCGCAAAAAATGTTCATGTGGGAATGTGGTTTGGTCCAAGGATTCCGAGGTAGTTGATGTCCCCAAAAGTGTTGCAGAAGAGCTTGAGCCTGAGTCACAATGTGATGTTGCAGCAGATCCTAGTGTTAGGTATCAGATGATGCAGAGAATGGAATATAGGGTGACAAATGTGAGGATAAGGAGGGAGGAATCAGACATATCTCCAGAGAGTTAGCACTGTATGTGGGGATGCTTATATGGATCCTTTATGGGAACCAGAGTAAAAGAAAAGAATGGGCCAGGGACAGGGCATCAGTAAAGCCCTCCCCTTCCTAGTTTTCCAGCTGTTGTGTCTGTTGAGCCATTAGTAGTAGTAGTAACAGTTACAGTAACAGAGGAGGCTGAGTCAAAGGTTCTATCAGACCAGAAATCATGCCCAGAGCTCCCATTTCTAGTCCTCAAATAATGCTGTAGTACCCTATCAACCACCATTAGGTCAAATCAAGGGCTACAAAATCCCTAGTATGGTATTTTACATTCTAGATCTAAATGATGAAACAGTGGCTATCTTTCAGCTTTGCCAAGAACATGTGCGACATGGAGAAAAGAGTAGCCACATTGGCATGAGGGGCAGCACATACACCCTGAAGTCCAGGCACCTGGCATGCTGGCCCATCACCAAAGGTAAACTGTTGCAGGGGGCCTTCTCCCTTGTCAGCCTCATTCAGAAAGTATACTAAAGTGTGATAGCAATCCAGGGCAGAATTGTGAAGTAATCCTGGAGCATTAATACAGGCTAAGGAGGAGGAAGACTTGGGATTTCAGGGTAGTGGTCAGAGTAGCAGTGGTGGTGTGAGTAAGCAACACGATCAGTCAGTCAACCACATCAACCCCTGTCTGTAAAACATCAAAAATCATGTAATTTATTAGATTGTCGTCTGTGTCTACCTCTGAGTACAGAGTTACCCCATCCATGCCAGTGCACAGAGTGCAGCTGTTTAGCATCTCCAGCCCAAAACCCTGAACATTGCAACCTACACTGCAGGGCAAATACCCACCAAATCATGCTGTTGCATGTGAACTTAATGCAGCAACTGCAGAAATGCTGGCAATTAATCTGTTGCCATTTTTTTTTGTGGAGAATGTGGGGTTCAACAAGTTGATGGCACATGCCTGTCCAAAATGAAAGATCCTATCTCAGACATATTTCTCCACCCTTCCTATTCCAGAGTTATATAGCACTGTGACACAGATGGTAAAATATACCCTTCAGCATTCTGCTTCACCATACATCCACCGAAGTATAGATATGTGGACCAGTGGCTAAACAGCTGGTAGCGCTTATCTAATTATTATAGACTATTGGGCACAAGTACCCAGGATAGTATTTGATGCTGGAAACCGTCAACCACTCCCTCCTTCTAACCACATTGACCAACATGGGTCTATCTTGGGATGCCTCTGGATGGTTAGCTGACTACCTCTCGAACGGTCTCAACTGGTCAAAATTTGTGGTGCTTTATCCAGCAGCCTTCCTGTCCTCTCTGGTGTTTCATCAGGGTCCATCTTGGGACCGCTACTTTCTACCTCTTCCTCAACTCCCTCCCTGAGTCCTGCCATGGCAGTCTATTACTTTATGCAGACAATGCAGTTATCTTCTCCTCCAGCCCTGACCCTCTGCAACTTCATCACTCCCTCCAGTCCTCCATCAGTTGTGCTGAAAACTGGTTCACTGCACAATGCCTCATTTTTAATTATAAAAGACCAAAGTAATGCTATTCTCACACCTACAGAATACCAGGAAGGTGCTTTGCCCCAAAATACTAACTTCAAATCTGGCTCCGCTTCAGAACAAATGGACTCCTTTAAATACCTGGGCATCACCTTGGACCCAGGACACAACTTCAATGAACACATACACCACCTATCCAAGGCCCTTAACATCAGACTGGGGCTTTTGCACCACACAAGCACTGCCTTACCCCTGATGCCCTCAGGCTAGCTGTTTCCTCATCGGTCCTCTCTCTGCTAGACTATGGTATATTGATATATGGAGCTGCAAGCACCTCATTTCTAGTTGGTCTCCGTCTCTCCCTAAATAGAGCTTGCCAGCTTGTATTAGGTTGTGACCACCTTACACACACCTGCACACTTTATAGTGATACCAACTGGCTTAATCTCAAAACAGAATTAGGTTCCACACCTGCCTTCTAGCTAAAACAATTATGCTAGGCCTCTCCCCTACTGGACTTGCCCTTTAATCACCCATACAATAAGATTAAGTACACTCGTAGCTCTAACCACCTTCTATTCTCGATTCCCCAAGCCACACTTCTCAATTCCAAAGGTCTTTCAGTTACAGGGCCCCATGTGGATGAACAGCCTTCTCACCTCCCTAGTAAACGTACAAAGCCTTGGTAAATTTAAACCCTTCTTAGGGTCCACCTCCTGTCTTCAAGCCACTGTGACTGCAACTGAACTCTGGTCTCTTCTTCCTCCTTTCTCTGACAATGGCTGCTGGCCTGCCTCTTCTTGTAAATATGCCCAAATGTTGTAACATATCTGCATTTGTTATGTATTATGTAATTAACTATGCTTACTAACACTAGTATCCTAATGTTAACTTGGCAGTTCTCTGTAAATATCTGAATCGTTATGCTCTGAGTTCATTCCTTGTAATGTTTGTCTGTATATAATCTATGTGACATGGAACCTTTGTAAATGAGTCATTGACTCAAAGGTATTTCTCGAAACTCAAATAAATAAATAAATATTCCTGGTATTTGCCAACATGCCATGCTTGCAATGAGGAGTGTACCAGGCTTACATACAAGTCAAAAATGTTTAAATTGCTCCTGACCAAAATTGATGAGTGGCTTTACCACTGTCACTGAAAGCAGGTTTTACAGCAAGTGATAATGGCTCCAATGTGATGAAATGCATCAGCAATGGTAAGTTTGCCAGAGTTCCCTGCATGGCACACTGACTACATCTTGTAGTGCAGGAGTTTTTGGCGTACCCAGAAATCAAAGGCAATGCTGACTGTGGCCCACCTCATCTGTGCCCACTTTGTTCATTTGGAAAGGCTCACAACCAGCTAGGCAGCTGCAGAAACAAAACAATCTACCTCAGCACTGTCTGAAGATTGAAGTTGACATGAGAGGAAACTCCATTCTCTACATTATAGAGGACTTGTATAGGCATTACAAAGCAATCTCAGAGTACCTGCTGTGGTACACAAGCCATGATGGTTCAGGAGCATCCATGTCTCTGAAAACTGAGCAGTGGTGACTCATGAATGGCCTAATAATGATTCTGAGGTCATCTGATGATGCCACACAGGCAGAGACGGGACACTGCATCTATCTGTCAGGCCATCCCACTGCTAAGGGTGCTGAAGCAGACCTTGTTGAACGTACAGCAGGTGTTGGAGGCAGGTGGAGATAGAGCAAGCTGTGCATTACTGGAACGCATGAATCAAATATTAGACACCAGTAACGCATCTCAAGTATTCTACAGTATCCTGAATTTGCAATTGCCACAATGCTGGATCTACGTTATAAATGGAGCCTCATCCATAATTGAGGGTGGGCATGATCAGATGCAACATCTGACTGATCAGCTCGTTCATAGGGCACAAATGTTACAGGCACAGTTCTAAAACCACAGCATGCCAATGATGACAGATGGGTGCTGCTACCACCTCTTAAGTGGGCTGGAAAACCAGACTCCTCTCAGGGGACATCTGCCCATCATTCCACTTTGGGATGCCTTGTCACAGGTGTGAATTGTGGATGTGGAGGAAAAGGAGGATCAGTCAGATGAGTCATTAGGATTGCAGGCAGCACAGCACAGGATAAAGGCCTATTTGACAGACAACATGCACCTAAGCATATTGAAGGATCCTCTGCACTACAGGAATGGCAAATTGACTGAGTGGCCAGCACTGACATCCATAGCATTGAAATACCTGACCTGTCCACCCTCTAGTGTAAGTGTGAAGAGGGTTTTTAGTTTGGAGGGATATTGTGCAGGACAGGTGTACAAGCGTATCATCTAGAAATGCTGACATGCTGACATTTATTAAAAGAGCGAGGGCACATTCCACCTAGGACAAGCATATCTGTGTTTGCATCCCATGATGATGGCGGTGGTGAGGAAGAGGGAAGCAGAACAGTATGGTGGCAGCAGCAAACTGCATTCCATTGAGGTGGATGAGGCACTCATGGAAAAGAATTCCCAAGTGGGAACAACTCCAGTCTGGAAGTCTCGAGGGTTGCTTCATTGATTTGGATGATGACAGCATCAGCGCATAAAGAAAAAAATATTTGTTACATACCTGCCTTACTCCTTATAACTTTAATAATGTGACATGTCCTGTATCATTTAATTTTTCTCATGTCAACATTTTCCCCAACTTGCTCAGTGAATCCCCATTTTCATATAAATACAGCTTGTACAACTCCTGCCAGTGCCACTGAACACCTTCCAGCTAGTCACCTGCTTATACAGCTCCTGCCAATGCCACGAACGCCTCCCAGCTAGCCACCTTCTTGTACAACTCCTGCCAGTGCCATGAACACCTCCCAGCTAGTCACCTGCTTGTACAGCTCCTGCCAATGCCACAAATGCCTCCCAGCTAGCCACCTTCTTGTACAGCTCCTGCCAGTTCCAAGAACACCTGCCAGCCAGCTAGTTACCTTCTTGTACAGCTCCTTACAGTGTGAAGAATGCCTTCCAGCCAGCCACCTGCTTGTACAGATCCTCCCAGTGCCAAGAACACATCCCAGCTAGCCACCTACTTGTACAGCTCCTGCCAGTGCCAAGAACACCTCCCAGCCAGCCACATGCTTGTACAGCTCCTCCCAGTACCAAGAATGCCTCCCAGCTCATCACCTGCTTGCATGTCTCCTGCCAGTGCCACAAATACCTCCCAGCTAGCCACCTGCTTGTCTGCTCCTGTCAGTGCCAAGAACACCTACCAGCCAGCCATCTGCTTGTACAGCTCCTGCCAGTCCCAGAAATCCTACCAGCCACCTGAACTACAGCAAATGCCAGCAGTGTTTTCTGGCATGGTATGGTAATTTCCTGAAAGCAGCAGTATTTGTTAGTTGGACAAAAATTTCATCCTATACTTTGTTAAGAAATGCATCTCTGATATTTATTTATTTATTTATCTGTTGAAATAGTTTCACCAGGAAAGGCACACTGAGCAACAAGATGCTCATCTCCGGTGTGACCTGGGGGAGGGTACAAGGGGTTGGACAACATGCAGGTTATCAACTGAGCAGATAACAGAGGCAAATAGCAGCATATGGATACAACTGCATTAAACTACAAGCAACAATGCATGGCGTACATTGGATATTGTATGGAACATATAACAATTGCCTGACATATAGCAGCAATACAAGGAAAAATTTAGCACACAGTAATATGCAGGTATAAACAACAGGAGACATAGAACACATGATGGTGCAGGACAAAAGGTACAGGACAAAAGTGAATAGGTTGGGGCTATATGCCAGCATTTGTAGCAAAGCTAAGGCTGCTGCTTGGGCAGTGGGGAGGAAGCAATTGGCACATGGCTGAATCAGGTACAGGAGCAATTAGTGGTGAAGAGGTTAGCTAGGGTGGTAGAAAGAGAATGAGCAGAGGAGGAATGCCAAATTTGAGGTGGAATCATTCCATAGCTTGGGTAACCTACGAGAAAGAAGCTTGTCCGGCAGTAGTCTTCCCCTAGGTTGATAGTTGGCGTAGTCACAGGATCTAAGATAATGGGTGGGGAGGGGCAGCTGAGAGCAAGGAGGAGAGGTAGGAAGGGATGGTGCCAAGCCATTGGTTAGATACATGTTAGCGCAGTGTAAATGCGGTGGTTTCCAAAGGATGGAAGTGCCAGGAGCGGTAGAAGTCACAGTGGTGGGTAGGGGTGAGGCATCGAGAGCAAAGCAGCAGAAGGCATTAAAAGTGTCTAGCTTAGACAGAGGTGGACTTAGGGGCTGCACGTAAACAATGTCACAGTAAACAAAGGAGGGGTATCATCTTCTGGACTAGTTCCGTCAGGCGGTGGGAGGAGCTACTGCTTTTCCTATAAAGTGCACCGAGCATGGGGCATAGTTTTTGAAATAGCATCGATGTGGTTTGTGAAGAAAAGATGGCAGTAGAGCCATACCCCAAGTAGCAGAATGAGGAGACATGTTCGAGTTTTTGATCATCCAGGGTGTGGAAATAGGGAAGGGATGGGAGTCTGGACAGGTGTTGTCGTGTGCCAAACGCCATCGTGGCAGTTTTTACATTTAGGGTGAGCTGATGAGAGCTGAACCATTGCTGTACTTTGTTGAAGTTGGCTGGAGGTTAGTTTGTACCACTTCAGGGTTGGAGCCTGAGGAGAAGAGTACAATGTCATCTGCATACATGCGATTGAGGTAGTAGAGCAGA
Organism: Neoceratodus forsteri; assembly: GCA_016271365.2. Lineage (NCBI taxonomy): Eukaryota > Metazoa > Chordata > Ceratodontiformes > Ceratodontidae > Neoceratodus > Neoceratodus forsteri. The sequence goes on from CM057451.1 coordinate 428,441,336, forward strand.
TGAGCGATAAGTGGTTTAGGAATATAGAAAACAGTATGGGTCCCAGAACCGACCCTGGGGACACGGTAGTTAAGGAAGGGAGGAGGAGATAGCATTTGTGACTCTAACAGACTGGATTCTGCCAGATAGGTAAGATCTGAACCAGTTGGTGGCAGCAACAGAGAGTCTGATTCAGTGAGACAAGAGAGCAATATGGGGTGGGAGACGGTGTTGAAGGCTTTTGCAAGGTCAACTAAGATGGCTGAAGTCATCAGCCCACTGTCCATACCAGTCAGGATAGAGTCAGTAAGCCTTATCAAGGAGGCTGCAGTGGAGTGACCCTTTCTGAAACCTGACTGGTAGGGATATCTTCTTTATCATCATGCTCCATGTATGCTTACTTTGTACCTATAGTGTCAAAAGTGCTTTTACAGTTAATGTTGTAGTTAATGACTGACATAATTAAAGATGGCCACCATTTTCAGTTTTTAACTTGTGTTCTATGGGGATACCCCATATGTTAGGTTGATATTTAACATATGCTTCTTCTCTGTTAAGGAACAGATAGAAATGTGCCACCTCAAATGATATTTAATTTTTTCATGGTGTTCCTATGTGCTATGGCTGAGCTATCGTTGTTTCAGGAATGAAATAAAATGACAAGGAAAATGGGATCTCAATATTTTGGCAGACAAATATTATTGCTGAAAGAAAATTATAGACTTAGGAAAACATGCTCCCATTTTACATTTCAATTTTCCCTTTTGTCTCTCTCTCTCAAATTAGACACCTGAGTGTTCAAGGTACACCACTTGTTGTGGCACTGCTGTGCCACTAAAGGCGTGGCTATCAGTTTTCTGATGGTAAGTATATGACATATTTTCTTGTCCTTAATTGTTAATCTTATTCTCTTTTCTTTCACAGGTGAAGACTGACACTGTGGCCACGCCAAGTCTGACTCCTGCTAGGTAATATCCCTTTGTTTCTTAGCAGTTTGTCATCCATCCTGCATCTGCTGACCCACATCCTCAACTCCAGGCTAATACCTATGTGATGGTAAGTATCCTTTTAGACACTTATTTTCTCTTCTACTTGTTTAATATTATTTCCTTTCATCACAGGTCTATAGAACATAATACATTATTTAATGTTTTTTTATTTTATGTTCACATCATGTCTGACCATCTGACAGTGATACATCCAAGAATACCAAGTCTTTGTACAGCAAGTGACCCACTGCCACCTGTTAATTTCCACCACTTTGCAATCATGTACTGAACCTTGCCAAGTAATGCTGCTTTGAGCTTGTCATCCGCCAGCACTGCATGTTCCATCCAGTCAGCATGTCGTCCGCTTGGCATCATCCTTGAAAACATTCCTCCAGGTGACTGTGCTGCCTTGATGTCCGATGCATAATTTATTGTACATATGGAAAATACCTGAAATGACAGAAATAGAAGGCAACAGTTCTCATGACTCCTGTTGTTTAACAATGGTCCCATTTTAGGTAAAAAATAAAATACTTACCTTCCCATGCTACTAACACTCCAAACTCAAATCATTACGGCCAACACACCACTCCAGCAGAAGCAGTGAATCTTCATGATAGAGCCCTGCAAGAGAAAAACAGAGCGGCATATGTTTACAAATACAGTGATTTAAAATCCCCTCAAACAAATAGAACATGAAAAAAAATGACTTTTGCTAGTATGTGAGTACAGCCACACTTGTCACCAGTTATTGGTCAGCAGCAGCATGCAGAAGCAGCACAGAAACCTTTCCTTTCAACTTACATATGAACATACATAAGAAGGCCATTTGGTCTATCAAGTTTGCTTGTATTGCAGGGTCCACAGCTTGAGCTAATGTCCATGCCCTCCTCCCCACTCCTCCCATCCTCCCTACCTATGATTCATATCTTCCCCTCTGCCTATCCCAGCCTCTCTTAAAGCTGCTCATTGTCTTTAATGAGATGACCTCTTCGCAGCGCATCCCAAGTGTCCACCACCCTTTCTGTGAAGAAGTTCTTCCTGACATCTCTTCTAAACCTCCTACCCTCCAGCTTAAGACTGTGCCCCTCGTGATATGGTTGCCACTCAGCATAAAGAGACTTTCCTTATCAACATTATTTATCCCTTTCAAGTACTTTAATGTCCCTATCATGTCCTGTCTCTCTCTCCTGTCTTCCAGGGTACATGTTCAGTACCCTCAATCTCTCCTCATATGCCTTGCCCTGCTGACCGGCTATCATCTTTGTAGCCCTCCTCTGTGCCTTCTCCAGCAGGTTAATGTCCTTTTGAAGTTTGGGCACCAGTACTGAACTCTATACTCTAGATGCGGCTTTACCAGTGACCTGTCTATAGACATCAAGACACTTTACCAAGGCTTATGAAATAAACATTTTCATTGCATGTGGTGGCCTTTGGAGTCTGTGAGGCACATTTTATTAAAGTGGGCTCAACCAGCATCCCTACAATAACCCCTTGGTTGCAGGCTTTGGTTAAATTGGCTTCTTATGTTATGATTTATTACTGGGCAATAGGGCTATCTATTTATATTGGGAGACTTGACAACCAATTTTATCATGTTTGGAATTGGAGGATTTTATGGGATTTTCTTTATTTCTGACTTATAGGTGAAAGGATGCACCCAGGGTCTTCAAAGCTGTGCTGATATTTGTGCTTGACTGTATTATTTTTCTACTTGATATCATTGGCAATGGCCATTCCATGCAGGGATTAATAGTAGAGTAAACAAAGTTACTTGTGTACTTATGGCCTTAGTATGTTTTTGTGGTTGCCTGCTGTTGTATATTATTAAAGAGAATGACAATAAAGTGTTCTGATACAAAAAGACACTTTACCAAGACAAGATAGCAAACTTTTCCTTCTCATCCACTTTTTACCTGAATTTTCTCAATAGCAGCAGCAGCAGCAGCAGCAGCAACACCTAGCAACAACGGCAGAACAACTTATCATTAAAATGTCTCATTTGTGGACATCAGGAGAATTTCTCAACACAAGATACTTTCTCCAAACACAAGATTTTCTGTAATCCCTTTTGGTCCAATAGAAGGTATCAAATCACCTAATTTGTGCATCTTGTCAACACAAGATAGTAATCTTTTCCTTCTCAAACTTTTTCCTGCATTTTCTCAATAGCAGTGGCACTTAGCATAAGCAAAGCATTTGGCACCTCCATGGAAGAACTTCTCCTATCTAAACATTAGGAGAACTCCCAAGGTTACATACTGAAGGAATTTGTTCCTTCTTGCCCCTTTTCCTGCATTTTCTCAACAGTTGCAGTGGCACATAGCATAAGCAAAGCATTTGGCACTTCTGTGCAAGAGCTTCTCATTTCTGAACATCAGGAGAACTTCTCAAGACTTCATTGAGGGCGTGTCCTTCTCACACACCTTTTTCCTGCATTTTCTCGACTGAACCAGGATGAAAGCCTTTTGCAACTTAAACATACTGGGCCCAATTCTCATGGGGCTTAGATCAGTCACGAGATGCATCAGGCAGCAGCTTGTGCCAAAGCCCCTTGCACCAGGGACCCTGCACCAGATTCTGATATAGGAGGTCCAGGCGCCTAAGTGCCACACTTGTAGCAACCCCTCCCATGTGGCAAACACAAGGCACATGGGAAGGTTCTGCTGCAGGCCCCATGACAAAACACAAGTGCCCCCAGCCCCGATCACCCATTTTATGCAGTAATCAATCCCTGGTAGTCTAGGTGACCCCCAAACACCAAACACCAGTTGAATGCATTAATCACTCCCTGGTAGTCTAGTTCATCCCAAGCCCCAACCGTTTGTAATTGAACATAATAGCTCTGGTGGTCTAGTGGTTTGTCCCAGCCCAGATCCCCCATTTTGTACCAATACCTGGTGGCCTAATTGACCCCCCACCCTGCAGTGTCCTACCACCCTGCTCCCTCTGTCCGTAACCAATCTGGGCATCTAGTAGGCTGGCACAGCCCACCCTCTACCATGGCCAGCCATCAAATGAGCACTGAAAGAGCATGTACTGTATATAATGCGCACTCAGTGAATGACAGCTGCTGTCACTCACTAAGCACATACTATATACAGTACATGCTCCTTCCAGTCATTCAGTGGCTAGCCATGGTGGTGAGCAGTAAGCTGTGTCAGTCACTGGATGCCCAAATTGGTCATGGGATGGGGATGGGTGGTAGAGCACTGCAGAGTGGTGGTGAGGGTCCACTAGGCTATCAGGTATTGGTACAAAATTAGGATCAGGGCTGGGAGGTCCACTAGACCAACAGAGTATTACACTATTACAGATGGTCAGCACTGGGGGGCACTTAGACAACCAAGGAGTGATTAATGCATACAATGGCTAATCGGGGTTTGGGGGCACTAGACTACCAGGGAGTGATTAATGCATGCAATGGGTGATCAGAGTGTGGAGGAGGGAACACTGGACTACTAGGAGTGAATAATGCATACAACTGGTGATCAGGCTTGGAGGGTGGTGGCACATTGCGCAAAAGTGGCCAACACACCCAGAGGGCAAATTTCTAAGTGCCTTAGACCAGCCATGACTGGTCTAAAGGGACTTAGAATGTTGCTATCTGCTTCTGTTTTGTGAATTCCAAGGGTTTACAGCTTTGGCGGCCTACATCTGCCATAGTGTCAGTGGCTCAGCAGGTAGCACACTGCGCCTCTGGGGCGGAGATCAGAAGGCTGTGGATTCTATCCCCACACCAGGCACTTGGGTAAATATCCCAATACTGACACTGTAGTGCAGCATGAGGGGGTGCTGCACTCTGAGGTGCCATCTTTCAGATGAGACGTTAAACCGAGGTCCCATCTGACTGTCCTGGTGGTAGTTCGGGTGGATGTTAAAGGTCCCATGGCACTTCTCAAAAAGAGTAGGGGAAGTTTCCCCAGTGTCCTGTCAAATTTCCCTCATTCACTAAAAATACCACTAACAGTTTAATCTGCTTCAAGGTCAGTTGACATTCATCTGTATCCCTCCCGGGTCGTGTCTGAAAATAGTCAGAATCTGCCTAGTGCACTTACCTGATCAACAAAACTAAATAAATAAATAAATATACCCCAGTGCCGTGCCACAGCCCATTTTGTGGTGCATGAGTGGTGCAAGCCTGGTTTGGGGCAGGCAGCCTGCTGGCAGTGCAGACTGCCTTTGTGAATCACTACTGGCACTTCTTTTGGTGCAAGGGGCACCTTGCCCCATTTCTGTGGTGCATGCCCATTTGCCCCAGCTGGAAGATTTGAGAATTGGGCCCACAGCATGAACTAAGTGGGGGGCACACCATGATGTAGCAGTCTGCCCTATTTTTACCACACTCAAGAACTATTCAGGAGAACTGAATTTATGTAGTCTGTGATTCTGGCACACTTCACATTAAATGAACAGCTCTACACAACAGTATTGTGGAAATGTACAAACATACAGCATAGTACCAGGTAGTGGTACATGAACCAAAGTGTGACACATTTATTCTGGTAGGCGAGGAAAATTATGAAAAGACACAGGCAGATACAGACTTGTAAGTTAAAGAAGTCAGATAGATAGGAGACAGACTATAACAAATATAATACAGAGATAGAAAAGATGGAAATTTTTTGGCAATTTTTTTTACGTGCCCAGGTCCTCAACCCCTCCAGGGGGTCTAGTGCTCACCTCTGCGGGTCCTGATATACCAGGATCCTGGCATCATAGCACGATGCTCTGGAGGTGTTTGCATTTTCTCCAGTAGGTCCCACCCCCGAGGACACCGGTGCAGAGGACTTGACATCCAGATGGACACCATGCTGATGCATGCCATAGTCAAGCACCCAGCAGCTCCCTCCTGACACCAACTCTGAAGATCCATGCACCCTACCACCCGTGTTCCCACCGGCGTTAGTGCTATGGGCATGTCAGCTGACGTAATTCACCCCATCCTGGTGAGGAAAGCATCCATTGGGATGCTCAATCCTCCTCTCCCAGCTCACCCCAATGGCCCAGGCTCATTCTTTAATCCGGGTCTCAGTGTAGCATGAGGTGTGGCATCCAGTGCCTCAACTCTAGCACCATTGGACCAGCTGAAATGTTTTTCATTTTTAAACTGTTTTCTTCTTTGTTGGTGGAACAAGGAGGACTAAAAAAGTTGGAACGGTATAAACAGGATAGCACAGATTTTTTTATTTTTCATCCTTTTTTTTTCTTGTATTTTTATTTCATAATAGGTGAATGGGGATAGGACATAAATGAACAGAAACAGGAAGGAATATATTAATGATAGAAAGGGTAAATACATTCACGTGACACTGCAGCCACTGCCACCACCACCACCACCCACACCACCACGGTGGACCTCCTCTATGACCACCAATTTTGTCATCTGCTTGTGTTTTGTGAATTTTCCTGCTTTTGCAGCTTTTCCTGATTGGCAAGAAGAACTTTAATATACTGATGGACCTCAGTCAGCTGGAAGTGAGGCGTCCCCCACTTCCTCATGTAATGAGACTAGCTCAGCTGCTGTTACTGCTGGTGGTGGTGGTGCTGATGCTGATGCTTCTTCTGCAGGAGGGAAGCTGGACAAACAGGGGGCACAGCTTCTTCTTCTCTTCACACTGTGGCACGTGACATTGCATGGGATCACTGACATACACCATGAGTCAAAAGCAGGCACAGGCATGAATGTGCCACCATCGCCTCCACCCCCACTTGTTGCCTCTTCAGTTCTTTACTTGCACTCTGCATGGTGGTGCAGTCTCAGCTGTGTCCTCTGCCCCTAGTGCCAACATGGTTTCCCTTTTCTCCCTGTGGACCAGCTTGCCACACATTACAAGTGGCAGCACTGTAGTCACTTGGGTCACTTGTCATAAATTACCACGCAAGAGACATCTTCAGATATGGTCAGCACCCACCATGGCAGGGTTGGGATGGACCTGTCTCTTCCTGTTAGGGGAGATGGTGCCAATGTTGCTGTAACCACAGGTGGGGCCTCAGGTTGCTGCTGCTCCTCCTCCTGCTGCTGCTGCTACTCCTCCTCATCCTGATGCTCCATAGTTGTAGCCACTGCTTGTGGTCAGTGGGGCCTGGTGACTTTCAGGTATGTTTTCTTGGGAGGGTGCCCAAAAAACATTACCTAGTTCTAGCAGATGGCCTAGACCCACCACTGGTCTGGACACCGATGTCTAGGTCCACAGACTCCAAAATCTATTTCTGGTGCTCCATTACAATTGGGGCAGTGAAACTGGAAAAAATGAAACAAACACAGAGGCAAACAGATAGAGAGACAGAAGCAAGAGGTCCAAAACAATTACAAACAAAAACTAAATAATGGCTAGAAATGAGAAAGGAAAAGTGTGACCCATTAGGAATTGAACTTGGACCTAGGCAATGCTGTTCCAGCGCTTTAATCATTAAGCTATAGGCTCACATTGTTAGCAGCCTTTCAGGTTTTCTCTTAGACACATTTCAAATTTTTTTATTTTATTCTTTGTTAACGGGTAAGGACAGTGGACAATCGGTCCCTTTTCAGGCCCAAGCAGGACTTACAACAAAACACAAACAACAATCAATACAAAACAACAACAGTTACAAATAACAATTACAACCTGACATCTTTGGGGCTCCCACAGAAAAAGCTTGCATTCCACTCCTTAATCTATGGTGAGGGACATTGAATAAAGGGTCAGTTGCAGACCTCAAACTTAGCAAAACATTCCTGAGAGAATTAGCTTAGACAAAGGAAAAGACTTTCCAAAATGAAAACAGTTAAACATCGCACACCCCACAAAATATTGAATCCTGTACTCTGGAGCAAGTCAATCCAATTTAGCATATAAATAACAATGATGGGTCTGACTAGGAGCCGCTAATATAAACCTACATATATTGTTATAGGTAACAGTCAGAGCATGCATTTCCTTCTGTCTTATATTAAAATAAAGACTGGACACATAATCAAAATGAGGTAAAAGGGACCCCAAAGCAATAGTTCTCCTAGTATCAGAGGTGAAATAAGGAATGAATTTGTATAATAAACCAATTTTCTTGTTAATTGTTTTAACAACCAATTGTACTTGTAGGTAAAGAGATAAACATGAAGCCAGAATCACACCCAAGTATCTGAACTGTGACACCTGTTCAATCAAAGGCCATACTAGTCCTGTATATCAAGCCTTAGATTATCCTGAAGCATTAATGGTGTCCCAAACAACATAACTTTGGTTTTGCTCGAGTTTAAAACCACTGGCATTACTAGATAACTAGAGCAAACAGCCCAAAATCCTCATTCAAAACAGATGACAGCTCAATCACAGTCCCTGCTTGAGCACAGAGTTTTAAGTCATCCACATAAAGATATGTACTGCTATGTCTGCAATACGAGGCAAATTAACAAAAGCAGAAAATAATAACAGGCCCAGGATGGTCCCCTGTGGGATGCCACAATGAATTGAGGATACATCCGAGGCAACAGATCCGACCTGGATATATTGACTTATATCATGCAAATAATTGCAGACCCAGAAGCAATGGCAACAGACTAACCAATTTCCATTCATTTATAGCAAGCAAGGTCATGGTCAATCAAATCAAAAACCTTGGTTAGGTCCACAAACACTGCCCCGTCAAACTACCTCTTTCAAAACCACAGAGGACGGTGTCCATGAACCCATCAAGGCAGTACCGTCCCATGGTATTTCGAAAGCCATGTTGTTGTGTAGCCAATAATTTATGGGAATCAAGGTACTCATTGATTTGCATTGCCACTAATTTTTCAAGCATTTTACCAAGAGGGTTCAAAATTGACATGGGTCTATAACCATCTAAAGAAACAGCATTACCTCTCTTAGGGATGGAACCAATCTAGCTTCTTTCCATTCAGCAGGAAGTACACAGGTAACCAAAGACAAATTAAACAAATAGCAAAGGGGTCTAAAATGAATGGGATGGACAATTTCAAAAATCAGCATCCAATCCTCCTCCACAATCACTGCCCTGATCAGGAAGAGACTGCAATAACTTTAGAACCTCTGCCTGGGTTATATCACTAAAAACAAACCTAGGCCGATCTAGAGATGCCTCAAATAATTCAAAATTTGGAACACTAAATTGAGAAGATACATTTCTATACTTAGACAAATCAGAAAATGTGTTATTCAGTAATTTGACTATTTCAGGCAAATCAACAACATCAACATTATCTAATTACCTTCCGAATATTTGATTTGGGTTTTGGAGACAAAAGGGAGTTAACATTATTCCAGAATCATTTAGGATTAGCCAGGTGCATTCCTTTCTCTAGTGTTGCACAACCTGCAACTAAGACATATCAGAATGAAGCAGACACTTCTCAGTGCAGCACAGCTTTTGCTAGGCAATTTTAAATCATGGATGGAAATGAGAACAGTCTCACTTCTCATTTCCATCCATGATTAAAATACCTAATAAAGCTGTGGTTGTGCTGCATTGAGAATTGCCTGGCTGTCCTTCTGACATGTTTCTAGTTGCAGGTTGCACAACACTAGAGAAAGGAATGTGTGTGTCTAAGGGAAAGCCTGAAAGTCCAGCTAAACATGTAAACTATAGCAGAATGATTAGAGCACTGAAATGATATTGCCAGGGGTCTGGGTTCAATTCCCAGTGGGTTACACTTTTTCTTTCTCATTTGCATTCATGATTTAAAATTGCCTAGAAGAGGCTGTGCTGCACTGAAATGTATGACTGTCATTCAAACAAAACTAAATAATTAGGAACTAAAGAACATAAAAACAGCAAAAGAGATTGAAAGATAAGACTTTTAACTTCCTAATTAAAACTCTGTTGCTTCCTGATCTACACACTCCACATAGCTCAAAGCACAGTCTGTAACTGAGAAACAGCACTTCTGGCCATGGAACTAATTATGTGACCTGCAGAAAGGTTTCCAATGTGACCAAGCTTTTCCACTAAACTTTGCCTTTGAACTGCAAAGGCAAAGTTACAAGGCAAAAGTCGCATGGGTGAAATTTCACATGTCCACCAAAATTTCACAAAACTATCCAGAGAGGGAATTCCACAACTTTGCCTGAACTTCACCTTCAGGAATAAACTTTGCAATGTCTCTAATTGATTGACTGTCTTATAACCTTATCCTATATACTGTAGGTAAAAGATAAGTATTAGCAGTAGTCGGTAATAGCCCACCTGAGACATAGTGTAACTGTCTGTCTGCCACTTTATAAGCTTACCCCATATAGGCAGAAGCTAGACTTTACAAGTTTTATCAATACTCACTAACACTAATACACTCTGCTTCACCTTTGCTGTAGACTTAACAGAGTACTGCAATCAGAATTTGAAAAACATGAGTTGTGCAGAGGGGTTTGATTCATGTGTGTAGTCCAGTGTGCCCTTCTCTTTACTTGTTGTTAGATTTTTTTTTTTCTTACTCGGCTTGCTAGTTTTATGGCTACTGGGGATCTCTATGTTCACATTATTTTATTGCTTATTTTTTCCTACATTGCCTCCTGTCCCATGTGGCAATGATGCATCTGGACCATAGATAAAGCAAGTAATGGTTTAGAGTCAATTTTACAGCAGTAGGGTTGTGATTTTAGATAACTTTCCTGATCCAGTGAGTGCAAATAAAGACTAGATTTACTGTTTAACAAACACCAGAGGGATAACTGAAGCAGTATTTTTGAAGATGGCGGTACACATCTTGGATCCCACATTAACATATTTACTTATTTGGAGCTTGTGTACATTCACATTTCTGGAGGTTTGGAAAATAAGGAAAATAATTTCTATATTTAAGGAAGAAAATGCAACCACATATACAAATTACAGACCTATTACTCTACTGTCAATTCTATCCAAAATTATGGAAAGATTTGTGCATAATCAATTTTGTCAATAATTGGAACACAGTGAATTATTGTCCAATTGTCAGCATGGCTTTAGGTAGGAAGGTCCAAGAACACAGCCCTCATGGTTTTAATTGTAACAACCCCTAGACTCACCTGGGCTATCTCGGGCCTTTGGGGTACTCAGCATACACCTCCAAGGGGTCCAGCCTGGGTTCTTGCAGTGGTGGCAATTGTAGCACAGTGCCTTCACCGGGGAAGTGGCAGGGACTCCTGTGGGCAAAGAACAGGTTACCACTCCCCAGGAAATAAATGAGCTGCCCTGCAATGCTTACCCCACAACCAGTTTTCCCCAATAGCCCCACCCCTCAATAACACTTTTCAAATAGCCCAGGGACAATAAATATATGGCAAACCACAACTTTTTATTTAGGGACAACATAAGGAGGGCAAGGCCAATCACCTCATATTTTCAGATAAACAGCACTATCCAAGTAGAAATCCTCTTCCCCACTTTGGGTGCACCAGATTGTCCCTTATGGTTTGGTGGGTACCTCACAGCTATAAGATGCAGGCCTGGGGTCTTTTGTTGGAGCCCAGATAACACAGAAAAACACTTGTGCTTACATTCGAGTCTTACCAACCTGGGTGTCACCTTCATCTTGGTTGTGAGGACTTAGTCCCAGAGGTTAACTAACTAACCAGTAACTCCCCAGAGCCATGGCTCAGGGTACTCACAGTTCTCTTGTGGGTCACTGGATGGGACTCTCCACCCGATGAGTTGCCTGATACCTTGAAAAGTCTCCATTTGAGGGTGCATTGCTGGTGGACAGCCGGAACTGGGGAAGTTTGTGGCATGATGATCTTTGCCTGCCTGGCCTTTCCAACTTCACCGAAAGGCCTTTATAAACAGTGTTCACTCAGGCAGGCCTGCTCACCTTTCTATAATCTTGTTCACTTGCTCATTCACTTATAGGGTCCCCCTTTGATTGAGCGAGATCCCTGCTGAAATGCACAACATTGCAAACCTCCCACTTTTAAACTCAAATTGAAACAATACCTTGCCTCACTGGGAACCTGTGCTTATAGGAAAGTGGCTTGACCAACTCAATGCCAGCTCTTCCTGCCTCAAACAGACACACTTATGCACACTGGCAGGACCACTCCTGTTGCCCCTGACAACTTCTTCCCAGATGATATTCCATCACCTGTCCTTCACTCCCTCACTTCTGCTCCTCTCCCCTTATGACCACTATCCCTTAGGTCTGACTACTCCCTCAATTACCTTATACTTACCCACCACTCTGCCTCCATGGCTCTCACTTGAACTCTGATCTGTCCTTACTCACTTTCTTAAAACTGAAACAGTTTGCTTGACAAGATTATAGGCTATCATATGTTGAACATGTCAATTCTATTGTAAAGAAAACAAACCAGAAGTTGGGTGCTTTAAGAAGGGTGTCAAATTGTCTTACTAAGGAAGCCAGGACAAAATTGTTAATTGTCAATTTGACTCCTAGAATAAGGTTCCTCACTTTATATGAATTCAACAAAAACACTACTAAGTAAGATTGATCAAATGATCAGATGTATTATAAATTGGCTAGATCAGCGACAAAGACTAAGCATGATACATATCATTGCAATATCTATATGACCTTGGACTGGTTTGGACCAGATGAAAAAAAACTATAACTAGTTATCATGGTGTTATAAGGTAATAATATCTAAGATCAGTGTCCACTAAGTCCTTAGTCAAAACAGAGATTCCTGAAGAAAAAAGTATAATCTATGATCCAACAGTTTGAATTTCCATGTTATGAGGATATACTGTATAACAGATTAGAGAGGCCACTTTACAAATGAGTATGGCACATTTTTGGAATGTGTTACCTAATGATTTGGAAGCAAAAAAATCATTGCAGGAATTTCAGACAGCTTTGAGAAAATCTTTAATAACAAGTTGTACATGCTACATTATATGGTTCTTGTTTCATTTCTCTGCTAACCCTCTGTATTATAATTTCACTGTATACTATAGTACTGTCAATCTAAATGTTTCCAGTGCTGGACCCTACAGTTTCATCTTTCCTTACACCCAGAAACAAATAGTGCTGCTCTTCCAGGCTATAACAAATCCTTTCCCTACAGCTGAGCTTCAGCTGCTAATTATTCAGCGGTGGGGAGCAAAGCTTACTCAGCCAAGTCAAAATGTTCCTGATTTGCTTTATAGTCAGGCACAAATAGTACTGCTGATAGCTTATCGGCTCTGCTCTTCTCGGCTGCAACAAATCTCTCACATACAGCTGAGTTCAGGTGAAAAATGTTTTGGAGATAGGGGAGCAAAAGCCATCTCAACCAACTCTAAAATCTTCCCCTGATTTTCTCTGAAGTCAGACACAAATAGTGCTGCTGGTAACTAAAACGGCTGGTCTTCCAGTCCACAAACAATCCCTCTGCTACAGCTGAACATCAAGTATTTTTTCTGGGGGTGGGAGCAAAGGCCTGTTCAACCAGCTCCAAAATTCTCTTGATTTGTTTTGCAGTCAGACACAAATAGTGCTGCTGGTAGTAAAACACCATTGCTCATCCAGGCTACAACAAATCCCTCCCTACAGCTGAGCTTCAGGTGATAACTTTCTGGGAAGGAAGGCAAAAGCCTACTCAACCAACTCCAAATGCCTCCTGATTTTCTCTGCAGTTAGACACTAATAGTGTTGCTGGTAGTTAAAGTCCACTGTTCTTTCAGATTACAATCAGTCCCTCCCCTACAGCTGAGGTTTAGGTGCAGACTGTTTATTGGGTAGGTGGGCAAAAGCCTGCTCAACCAACTCCAAAATGTCTCCTGATTTCTCTGCAGTTAGACACAAATAGCACTGTTGGTAGTTATAATTCACTGCTCTGCCAGGCTAAAACAAATCTCTTACCTACAGCTGAGCCTCAGGTGCTAACTGTATATGGATGAGGGAAAAAGATTGTTCAACCAACTCCAAAATGTCCCCTAATTTGCTCTACAGTAACTTAATAGTGCATCTGTTGTGCTGCTACCATACCACTCAACCTCTCAGCATTAAAATTCATAGTTCTAGCCTTCAAAATTCAGAGCAAATGGCCAGAATGAGCAGCACCTTATTTTATGGAATAATTTGTATAGAAATAGTTTGCCCATATATTTAGTGTTAAAGAATGTTTGTATCAAGTTAGTTCAATGATTTGTCAGTCGGTCAGTTCAAAGTTTTATTGATTGGCATAATGCCATTACAGCTTATACAAATATACATAAAAAGGCATAAATGAGAATATTGAATAAAAGACCTAAAAAATATTTGTTCTTCCTAATTTTTCTAGCAATATAGAAAAAAATAATTAGATTGTTAATAATGGCTAGATCTTCAACAGCTGAATAACAAGCATTTGTCAATGTCAAACAGGTTGCTTGTTAAACTTTTTTTTTTGCAATTCTGAGCCCAAATTTTGAAGATTTAAACTCCTGCCCAAAAGGTGATTTTGCACTGCGACTGTGAAGTCATCTTCAGGTTGCAAAAAACATTTAGGCCAGGATCTGAAAATGGCAGCTGTGTAATTCATGAGGTGCTGTGAAGAAATGGCTATATGGAAAATTTGGTGTCAAAATATTGAAAATTGCCAAGTTATTAGCCTGCATTCACAAATTTCAAGGTAGGCTCATAACTTTGTTGTTTGTGAATATATTTTGCCCAAATTTTCAACATACCCTTCTTATGACCCCACCCATGAACAAGTGCAGAGGAAAAAATAACTCCTGCCCAAAGGTGATTTTCGCAGCAACTGCTAAATCAGCTTTTGGGATGCAGAAAAATATTTTTTCAAGGATCTGAAAATGACAGCTGTCACATTCATGAGGTGCTGTGAGGAAATGGCTATGTAGAAAATTTGGGGTCAAAATATTATAAATTGCCAAAGATATGAGCCTGCATTTGCAAATTTCAATGCAGGTTCATAACTTTATTGTTTTTTAATATTTTCCAGTTTGTTGATGATATGGCCCAGGTGAGTAGCATAGGGTGGTCAGGTCCAGGAGGTGCCCTGGGGAAAAACAGGACTATGAGAGAGGTCAGATGTGTTTAGTTCCCATTCCCAGGGTTCCCACTGGACCAAGTGGGCAGGTAGCCGAGAGATTGGCAACTTCCACTGGTCTCCTTCAGGTGGTGATATGCAATGCGAGGCGATGAGAAACAAGACCACTATTATGGCTGATTTGATTTCTTCAGTTGACCTTGCTTGCATTACACAGACCTGTTTAGGGATGATGCAGGTCCTGTTCTGGAGGCATCTATCCCACCCGGGTACTCTGTAGTGCACTGCCTGAGGCAGGAATGCACGGGTGGTGATGTGGCCATCTGCTTTAGATCTGACTTGAACTTTTCTGTGCACCCAGTGGGACCTACTTCATCATTTGAATGCATGGAAGTGTATGGTGGTCCATGTGCAGGTTGCAGCATCCTCCTGGTCTATCGTTCTCCTGGACATAAGGGATTTCCTGCAAGAAGTTGTGGACTTCATCGCTGATAGGGCATTGGAGTTGCCTAGATGGTCGATTCTGGGGACTTTAATGCCTGGGTCAATGACAAACTCTCACATTTTGAAAGGACTTCCTCCAGTGGATAACATTTATGGGCCTTGCAGAAGTGGTTGCTTCTATGACCCACCACCACGGCCATGACTGGGACCTAGTATTCACACTCAGCCTTGAGATCATGAATCTCAAGGTTGATCAGGTCTCCTGGTTGGATCACTGCACAGTAGAGTTCTTGTTCAGGGCCCCCATTTTAGTCCCTCCCCATACCTCTCAACCTCCTGCTGCATAAATCAGGGACACTGCTTAAAAAATCAGGGACAGAGGACTAAAATCAGAAACATCTTCAAAATTAAAGATATCCACCAGAAAGCTGGTAGAATATGGGGCTTAGTACAAAATGCATTTTCTAAAGAAGAACAAGTCTGTAACTTTAATGCTTGACATTATTTTGTGCTTACAAACCCCACTGTTTAGCCATGGAAACACAAATTTTAGGAGGGACAGAGTAAAATTTTGAGGCAAAATCAAGGACATCCTTGAAAATCAGGGACAGTTGAGAGGTATGCCCTCCCAATCAAGATGGTCAGCTACCACCCTTTGAGAGGATTGTCCCCAGAGGGACTGCTGGCTGTAGTAGATTTTTATGGTGTGAGTGTTGCATGTGCAGAAGGGTTGGATGAGGTGGTGGCAGCATATAATAATGCTGTCACCAAGGTGCTCGACACCATCGCACTGATCCATATATGACCTAGGTCTTCTCATTTGAGATCCCCATGGTTTGATGGGGCTCTCAAAGGATGAAGATCAAGGGTTGGAAGTTGGAGCATTGCTGGAGAAAGACCAGGCCTGTGGATGACAGACTGGCTTTGAGAACTCATTACAGTGAGTATCAAAGAGCAATCAACAGTAATAAGGCAGAGTTCCTTTCCAGGGATATTGCTGCAAGAAAGAATAGACTGGCTATGCTCTTTCAGACTGTAGACAGGTTATTACATCTAGTCTCTCTGCAGCCGAAAAGATCAGTTTCAATCACTCAGTGTGAAGAGTTCACTCAGTTCTTTTCTGACTGGGTATCCTCCATTAGGACTGGGATCTCTCAGTTGGACATGATAAATCCCACAGTATAGAGTTTGCTATGAACAGCGGCACTCCATTTATCTTTTGAGGAGTTTGGGGAGTCAGAGATCATCGAGGTAATCTTAAAGCTGCAACCCACTTTTTGTGAACTGGACCCGGTCTAACATGTCTCCTAGTGGGATGGGTTGAGTCTGTTGGTCCAGTGTTCACTGAGATTGTCTGGTTTTCACTCTCAGAGGGACTATTCCCCGATGTCTTGAGGGAGGCATTGGTAAGGTCCCTACTGATGAAACCATCTCTCGACCCTGATGTCTTAGCAAATTATCAATCTGTTTCAATCTTCCATTCCTGGGGAAGGTTGTGGAGAAAGTGGTGGCTTTGCAGCTCAAGACCCAGCTGATGACCTTTGACATCTACGAGCCACTCCAGTCTGGATTTAGGAAAAGCATAGCACTGAAACAGCATTAGAGTGCAAAATGATCTCCTCAGTCCTCCTAGGTCTCTCTTCAGCTTTTGACAACATAAATCACATGGTGCTACTTGATTACCTTAGAGGTCTCTATAGACTTAGCCACAAAGTCTTCAGATGGTCTGAGTCCTTTTGAAAGGCAGGAAACAATAGGTAGTGATGGGAGTTTCTTCTTCTGCCCAAAGTCCCTGATGTGGAGTTCCTCCGGTTTGATCTTGTCGCCCATGTTGTTTGTGGTATACATTCTGCCCTGTGTGACATCATTAAGCATTACGATCTGGGTTTCACTGCTATGCAGATTATACCCAGCTGTATATGTCCTTTGCACCCGGAACATCAGGCGCTGTGGATGTGCTAAATAAATGCCTATCCAAGATCCAGGACTGAATGTCCTCTAAGTGGCTAATGCTCAACCAGGATAAGACAGAGGTACTAGTGATGGAGCCAGGCCATTGGCAGGATGTGGTCACCGCCAGAACAGGAACAGGAACAGAGCTGTTCCTAGATACCATCTCACAGGTGGCAGCCAATGAGGTGCAAAATCTGGGTGCCATTTTGATGACCGACTGACACTTGATGCTCAGGTGTCTTCCATCATCCGAAATGGATTTTACCATTTGAGGATGTCACTAGGATAAAACCCTTAATCCCACCTAATGATCTGCCCTTACTGGTTCATGCTTTTGTCACATCCGGACTTGATTACCAATGCTCTTTACTTCAGGGTCATTGGGTTAACATCCACCGAATGCAGCTGGTGCAGAACGTTGCAGCCAGGTTGTTGAAGGCCTTTTATGTCCACTCATATCACCCCAGTTTTGTGCAAATTGCACTGGCTGCTGATCAGGTGGAGGATTGCCTTCAAGGTGGACTTGCTCACCTATAAGGCCCTATACAGATTGGGTCCTGGTTATCTGTCAGACTTTCTGACACCTGCCCAGCCGATCGCTCCACCCCTCTTCCATGAGGGCTTTCTCATGGTCCAGAGGGTGTGGCTCAAAACATCTGGAGATGGCCTTTGAAGTCGCTGGGCCTGTCCTGTGGAACTCATTGCCTTGATCTGTAAGAGATGCCTCTTCTGCAGAGAGTTTTCATGTGGACTGAAAGCACCTGTTTAAACAAGCTTTTAATGTTCAGTAATATTTTAATGGGGTGTTAGAGTTTTGATTTATTATTTATTAAGTAATTTTAATTGTAGTGACTCTGACTTAAATTATTATTGTTATTATTGATATATGTTTTAAATATTAGCACCTCTATGTAAAGCACCAGAGCCCCTGGGATTGGACAGTAAACAAATAAAGTTTTACTTACTTACATACTCAGTGCGTATATAGCTCTAGTTGCGGTTTAAATCTGTGAGCTCTTGAGTCCCAAGCTAGCACTCTTACCACTAGACCACAGTGTCTTTTAGTCACTAGCACATTATAAACAGTAATGAAATTCAAACAGTCCTTGCACAAAAATAAAGCTTTTAGACCAAATGCAAATAACAACACAATAGGTAAATTTGAGCCAATTGTGAATAATCTTGACTGTCTCATTTTCAATACTTGTCTTATGGACATCATTAGCAGTGCTGTTTCAGGTTTGCAACGAAATGTTCAAGCCCCTTCCTCCAAATTAATTGGTGCCATTGAAAATTAAATGATTGCTTGAAATGCTGTATTTTTCATCAGAGTGGTTTGTTTATCATATTATCAGCATCACATGAGTAGATGATTTCTGTCCCATATCCTTTGAAAACTCAGCATTTGTGGCCAAAATTGATGGTAGAGTATGACAAATAAACTAAATTACTGAACCATTTTGCATGGCAGCCTTTGGTCAATGCAATTCATGTTCTATCATGCTACCTCTGTACCAGAGGACACATTCACTTGTCCTTCTGCAAGGTCCATGAGAGAACATAATCCAATACAATACAATACAACTATGGGCTCAATCTACAGGTGGGCCATCATGTATACATTTAGCATGTTGCTGGCCTGCTTAGATGTGCCGTGATCAGGTTCTGTAGATGACAAACTCCTCCACTCCTAGCTACTCTGATACCTGAGCGTAGACTTCATACTGGTCAATGTGGGGTGGAAGACATTCTGGGAAGCAGTACGGCTAGACATTAGACATCCACTAAGATGCCTGGGTCATATGGAGAGTAGATTCCCTGAAAACATGATGCAGGTGATTGTGGAATGCAGCAGTCCACCTTGGCTGCTGTTATTCTGCAGAAACAACTGAAATATTTATTAAAATGAAAATTGTTGACAATCCTCCATGCCATATTTGAGGGCTGGGAGGAGCAGATGTGTGGGGCTGTTCAGGCCTTGGAACTGCTTGAAGTTGCTGTTATGGGGGCCATGGAAGGCTTTCTGCTAGGTTTTTCTTGCATAGTCTTAATACCCTCTTGGTCATATGCAGTGCAAAGAATTGAAATGGAAGTCTGGCAAATACCCTTGGGTACTTCAATTCAGCAGTCCACATACAGCCATGGACTGGTTCCAGGCTGCACTCTTCAGTTCTAAGGATCGTGTCCTTAGTTGTTTTATATAATATTCAGTTATAGCAAGTATCTTAAAACACTTTATAGAAGGAAATAACAAATCATACACTTGGCAGTGGTAACAATGAGTGTTACGGAAATGTTTACCTAGGTATTGTACAAAGTACCACACAAGCTGAAGTGTAACCTCATTGTGCTTTTTCAGCAGAAAAGGTAACACCCCAGCTACTGTGGTACTGTACTTTGAATAATATTGCTGTGAGGGAAAATGCTGTTTTGTAGTACCTTAGTGTGGTAAACTTATGTGTCATAACTTAAACAAGCATTTGTCAGTGACGAATGTTGCTTGCTTCTATGTGCTGTTTAGGTATTTGAAGTCATTGGAGTGCAAATATTGAAAATTTAAACTTACAAGCGCATGTAGGAACTGCGCAATGCACCGTAGAAACAGTCATTTTAGGAATTTTTTCACCAAATTTTCAACATAGCCATTTTAAAACCTCTGCTCATCAACAGTGTCACTGTGATTTTGTTAATATGTCCATACATTGAGTTTGCACACGACTGCGCCATTTAATGCGCTACATGAGTGGAAACATGTTTTGGGCAGGATGTGAAAAATGACAGCTGTACTGCCTCATAAGGAGGTGTGGTAAAATGGCAATGTTGAAAATCTGGAGTGGAAATATTGAAAATTCGAAACCTACGAGCGGCGTGGAACTGTGCAATGCACAATCGTAAAACAGTCATTTTAGGAATTCTTTCACCAAATTTTAAAAATTCCACTTTAAGATCTCTGCTCATGAACAGTGACACTGTGATTTTCTTAATGTGTCCCATACACTGAGTTTGCACACCGACTACGCCATTGTCGCTACATGAAGTAGTATGTTTTGGGCAGGATGTGGTGCAAACTTACGAGCGCATGAGGAACAGTGCAACGACACTGTAAAACAGTCATTTTTAGAATTTTTTCACCAAATTTTCAACACAGGCATTTTAAGACCTCTGCTCATGATCAGTGTCACTGTGATTTTCTTAATTTGTCCCATACATTGAGTTCTTTACAGACTGCGCCATTATGCGCTACATGGGAGGAAACATGTTTTGGGCAGGATGTGAAAATGACAGCTGTACTTCCTCATGAGGAGGTATGGTAAAATGCCAAATTGAACATCTGAGTGAAATATTGAAAGTTGAAACTTACGAGTGTGCGAGGGAACTGCGCAACGCGACGTCAGAAACAGTCATTTTAGGAATTTTTCACCAAATTTGAACATAGCCATTTTAAGACCTCTGCTCATGAACAGTGTCACTGTGATTTTCTTAATTTGTCCTGTACATTGATTTTGCACACCGACGCGCCCGCTTCAAGCGCTACATGGGCAGAAACACATTTTGGGTGAGATGTGAAAATGACAGCTGTACTGCTCATAAGAAGGTGTGGTAAAATGGCAATGTTGAGAAATCTAGAGTGAAAATATTGAAATTTTGAGGAACTACGAGCCTGCGTAGGAACTGCATAGCATAAGCTAGTAAAACAGTCATTTTGGAATTTTGGCACAAATTTTCAACATGGGGTTTTGGGACCCTTCTCTTGAATGATTTCATGTCATGGTGGTATTCTGGCCCAAAGGGTGATTTCCGCAGTCACCGCGCAGTCACTGTGCCAAATCACCCTTCGAGCCCGAATAACGCCATGACAGTGACATCATTCATGAGAAGGTCCCAGAAACCCCATGTTGAAAATTTGGTGCAAAAATTCCCAAAATGCCTGAGATATGAATGGCACGAGGACATGGACCAGCCGGGACGGGGATTGGGCAACCACGCCATGAAATTTGTGGATGAATGCTCAGTCATGGGGGATTGGGCATCCCATCGCAAATACTTGCCATGCTGGGGTGGGCTCCCAGCGTGGCAACTACTACTTGGGGTCGCAGCTCAGCCGATGGGGATTGGTCACCCAGTCGGCTATACAGTGCGTGCAGGGCGCCAAGACGCTGTGGGAGCTGCGTGAGC
This sequence comes from Neoceratodus forsteri, assembly GCA_016271365.2. Lineage (NCBI taxonomy): Eukaryota > Metazoa > Chordata > Ceratodontiformes > Ceratodontidae > Neoceratodus > Neoceratodus forsteri. The sequence goes on from CM057451.1 coordinate 428,462,778, forward strand.
AGCCTCTTATCGCTGCTCACTGAAGCATAGCCCTTTCAATCAGATACACTGCATTTTGGAGCCGCACATAGACAGCTCCAAAATGCATTGGCTTACAGGGCCGCGCCTCAAGCAACACACTGACTGAATTGGAGGAGGAGGTGACACACCTCTGAAATTTCCGATGATGGCACTATGTTTCTTTGCACATGCGGCAAGCAACATAAAATTAGGACGGCTACCACTGCATATTAAAATCAGTTAAGGGGTTTGGTGATTGGAAAAATCTGCACCATGACAACTCTTGAAAAGATTATATTTCATTGCAGTGTCATTAATTTACTTTATGTAAAATATGGAATTACAGTGCCACCCACCATGATGAAGAACTCTGTGGTACACATTTCACAGATTCCTGCATGACTTACTGGAGTAGCTGCCATTAGAATATGCTTTCCTAAAGGATCCTGTAAGATCTCACTGGTCGAAGTGTGATACGGTATGAATCCTTTATTCTGGTGGGTGGTACTATACAAAGCCACATATTAACTGATGGTCAGGAGGAAATCTGTGTCAGTTAGATCTGCCTCAGTATCATATGCAGGTATGAATGGGAATGCTGTGCAAACATGCAGTGACTTAAAGGAGTGCCCTACTCTACTACCCAGTAGTATTCCATGATTCCTTTGGTCAGCAGAAATTTTAGCAGGATTACCTTGAAGGACTGTACTGTCTTCACTGACAACCTGTTCCACATACAGTATTTACCTTCCTCTGGGAGAAGTGCTTCCTAATGGTACCTATACATTTATCAGTTTTAGGGCATGTTCTTATCTCCTGTTGGAGACACAAGATCAAACATTTTTGTAGTACTGGAGACCTTTGCTCCCACCAGGGACCACCATACCACTAGCCACTGCCACAGAGGGTACTCAGACAGAGGCCTGGATTGACTATGATCAGGAGGCTGAGGAAGGTGGAACTCAAACCTCCCCACCAGGTACAACTAAAGAACAAATATGATGTTCTCAAGGAGAGGAGAGCCCTATAAGGGAAACCAAGGTTGTGACCAGGGTGATGGGCAGACCCACCAGGAGAAGGGCACAGAGGACAGGTCCAGAAGACCCAGGAAAAGGAAGCTCTCGTGAGTGGGGACTCCATAGTTCAGAGTATGGCGATAGGATCAGGCATCAGTAGTTAGAGGGAGGTTATGTGTCTCCCAGGAGGCACAGCTCTGAGGGAGGGGAGCAGATCCACAGAATCACAAAGGCCATGGTGAGGAGGGAGGGCTTGACATCATTGTCCATCTGGGGACAAATGACCTAGCCAATGAAAGAGCCAGTATGGAGACGTGTACAGGAGAATCTTAGGGATTTGGTAGGGGCCTGGGGGTAGCGAACTCTGATACATTCTCAGAGGTACTACCTGCCAGGGAAGGAGGAGGAAAGAAACCATTGCATCAAAACCTTCAACAAGTGGTTGAAAGACTGTGCAGGAAAACAACTTTGGCTACATTGGGGACTGGGGCACAACTTGAGATGATGCTCACCTTACAGAAAGGACGGCCTGCATTCTTCTGAGGAGGTATGTCTGTCCTCAATGAGAGGTTTACATGCTTCCTGAACAAGCATTTAAACTAGCCACTGAGGGGGCATCGAGCTGGTAGATTCAGGCAAGCCCACCCCCACAGGTTAGTGAACATATCAAGCAAGACCAGGATGTCAAACCAGGGGTAGATACACAGGTACTGCAGGGTGGAATAGGCTGCACTCAGGACATAAAGTTATCACCACTAATAAAAAGACCTGGACCACAAGCAACTAATAAGATAATAAAAGGAAGCACCATGGAACACTCCAGGAAAAATAGGATGAAGTAAGGGACAAAACATAAATAGGGAACAAAGGTGCCATGTTTCACAGAAGGTCATGCACAAATGCCTGCAGTCTGGGGAACAAGATCCCAGACCTGGTGGCTGCAATGACAGAGGCTGATCTGGACATAGTGGAGATAACCAAAACATGGTACACCAGCAACCACAGTTGGGACATAAATGTAACAGGTTATGCCCTGTTTAGAAAAGATAGGGAGGTTAAAATGGGGAGGGTGAGGTTCCCTCTACATCAAAAAGCATAAAGGTGACTGTAATTCAAAACAGAGGAAGCCTGGGTCACCCTTGAGCCAGGCAATGAAAACCATTCGCACAGGGTTTACAGACCCCTGGCTCAGGCCAAGAAATTGACAAACAGCTGCTAGAAAATATGCATGAAATGGCAGCTAAGAGGAGGTACTGCTAATGGGAGACATTAACATCATGGAGGTAGACTAGACCATCCCAGCTGGGGCCTCAGCTAGAACACAGGACTTTGTGGACTCCTTGAAATGGCCTTAAGCAACTGGTTCAGAAACCTACCAGAGACCAAACTATCCTGGATCTGGTGCTGATCAATGGGGACAGGGTAACAGATCTTAGGGTGAAAGATCAGTTAGGATTGAGCAACCTCAATATGGTGTAGTTCAAAGTGGACTCAGGGATCCACTCAACCCATACAAAGGCAAGAGTCTTAGACGTTAAAAGGTGGACTTTGTCAGTATGGGACTATAGCTAAAAAAATGTGGAAAAGACAGGGATAGGTGATTTGTTCAATATCTGTTCTGTTTCAGCCATTATCATAGCTATGTATTCCTACTTGGAGGTGGAGGACGTTGGGGATGGTTTGGCCATTTTATGGATTGTACAGTGTGTGTGATTGTTGGATTATGTATTTTGTTTATACAATTAATAAAGTTTAATTGCAAAAAAAGAAGGGATAGGCAGGGACATTGAGGAGAAATGGACACACATCAAGGAGGCTATAGCGGATGTAACAAAACAATATGTAAGGTCAATAGACAAGAGTGAAAGGAGAAGAAACCGCTTTGGTTTTTGGGGGTGGTAGAAAAGGTAAGGGCCGAGAGGCTAGCCTTCAGGAAGCATAAGAAGATACAAAGGGATGGGGATGAGAAATGTACAGAATTGTCTGAGAGAGGTGAAAAAGGCAGTGAGGAGTGCTATAGCGCAAACGGAGAGAATAGCTCAATTGGTTAAAAAGAGATAAGGCATTCTTCAGGTACATTAGCAAGAGAAGGAAGGCAAAGGAGGAAGTAGCAGAGCTTAGAGGATCCAGGGGAGATAGTGGAGGGAGATGGGGGGCAGCAATCCTGAATGAATATTTCTATTCAGTCTTCACTGTGGAAGGGATGGGCAGGGCCCACAGCTGGACTTCAAAGGAGCTAAGGATAAGGAGGTAAACAGCAGCTCATTCACAGAGGAGAGCTCCTAGAAGAACTGGTGAAGGTAAAGGTAGAAAAGGCATGGCTCCAAATGGCATACATCCCAGGTTCCTAAAGAAACTGAAGACTGAACTGGAAGCCCTCTGGTAGCACTGTTCAGTGAGTCCTTAGACACTAGAATGGTCCCAGAGGACTGGAGATGGGCAAACCGTGTCCCTCTTCACAAGAGTGTTAATAAAGAAGAAGCAGGGAACTACTGGCCAGTTAGTCTAACCTCTGTAGTCAGAAAGATAATGGAGACACTCCTTGAGGAAAGAATAGTGGAACACCTGGAAGCAAATGGACTAATGGATCCCAGACAACATGGGTTCTCTGCAGGGTGATCCTGTCAAACTAATCTGATAGATTTCTTTGACTGGGTAACAAAGGTATTAGACCAGGGGTGAATATTGCCTACCTTGATTTCAGCAAAGCCTTTGATATGGTCTCACATAGGAGACTGGTAAACAAGCTAACAGCCTGGGATTGGGACCCAAGGTGGTGAACTGATTGAAACTGGCTAAGGACAGTAAATAGAGGGTAGTGGTGAATGAAACCCAATCAGATGAAAGGAAGGTAACCAGTGGGATACCTCAGGGGTCAGTTCTGGGACCAGTCCTCTTCAATTTCTTCATCAGTGACATTGCAGATGGGCTGGAGGAAGGTTTGCCTGTCTGTGGATGACACCAAGATCTGCAACAGGATGGATACTCAGAGGGGTGGAAAGGATGAGAAAAGCTCTGGAACTGCTGGAGAGATGGTCAGGGCATGGCAGCTAAGGTTTAATGCAAAGAAGTGGAAATTCATGCATCTGGTTAGCAGGAACCCTTAGGTGAGCTACAGGTTGGGGCTGCTGGCAGTAAACGAGAGAGAGAGACTTGGGGTTCAGAATCACAGATGACTTGAAGGCCGCTAGGCAGATGGCAAGGTGGTGGGAAAGACCAGTGGGATGTTGGGGTGTATTGGAGGAATCCAAGCCGAAGGAGGCAAGTAATAGTTTCACTGAACAAGACCCTGGTGTGACTTCAGCTTGAATACTGTGTACAGTTCTGAGACCACACCTTTAAAAGGATATTGACAAAATAGAGACAGTGTAGAGGAGGGCAACCAACATGGTGAAGAGATTACATCACAAGCCTTATGAGGAGAAAGTGACTGACCTCAATTTGTACACTCTGGAAAAAGGTGAGAGAGAGAGGTGACATGATAGAAACATTCAAGCACCCCAAGGGCATTAACAAGATGAAAGCGGGCAACTACAGATTAATAGTAGTGCAAGGACAAGAGGACATGACATGAGACTGAGGAATGGCCTCATAAGGAGAAATGTCAGGAAGTTCTCTTTTTTTGGTTAATAATTTTTATTAAGTTTTTTAAGATATAACATCAGACAGAACCAGGTGCATACAATACAGTGTGATAAAATGAATATACAGATTGGCTGCAGTACAAATATACAACGAGCAAAGTTCCAGCTAGTAAAAGGATGGAAAGCAGATTACTGAGTAAGTAAACATTTAAAGTACTATGTAATATATTGTGATGTGGAAGTGATTTCAAAGAAAGAGGAAGGATTTAAAGGCCCACGATTACCAGCCGTATCAAGGTTAGCTAAAGAGGTCAATGCAAGAGAGGTAACATAGGAGTATCCTGGTACCTGGGTAAGACCTAAAGAAAAAAAAAGAAGACAGCGACACAGTAACAAACACTAAAGTCCAGATCACCAATCCTGTCATGGAAGAAAGAAAGGAGTCAAAAGAAAAAGGAAATATTTTCCGGAGTGGGGGTAGGTCCTGGGTTCTAACCCTTGAAAACAGACAAAACCATCTTGTAGTAGTCCAGATCTCTGCTTGGGGGGCTGCAGCCAATCCCTGCATGTGGAAAAAGATAGGCCAAGTAAGGGCCCAGGTAATGTAGTATTGTGAGACAGAGTATTGGAAGCTAGGTGGGATAGGTGGTCAAGCTGCCACCTTAGAAAGGGTATTACATAGTTCTGAGATAGTGGGTACTACCGTGGTTCTCCACCGCAGAGAATCAGCCTCTTAGCTTGAGACTGAGTAGTGCCAGCCATTTGTGTGCTGATGGGTGAGAGTCCTCAGCACAGGAGGAGAGCCCAATAACCAGACCAGAGGGTCAAGAGTCAGACCACAGCCTAGTGCCTGTTGAGCCAGACCTGAGACGCCTGTCCAGAATGGGGAGAGAAGTGGGCAGAGCCAAAGTATGTGCATGAGGTCTCCCACTCCAGATAGACATCGCCAACATTGACTGTTGTCCATTAGGTGCATTTTGTGGAGAACCAAGGAGTGCAGTACCAGTGTGACAGAATCTTGTTTTGTATGAGCCTACTTCTCACATCTGGGTACATAGAGTGGGCGTATTTCAGCAAAGCTTCCACTGAACCTCGAGAGGGGTTGTTGGAGGCTTGCTCCCATTAACTGTTAGCTTGGGATGAATGTGAGGAGATGATTCCTAAGATTGGCATATATAAGGCTAGCTTCACCACCCTTATGAGTCAGCCATTTAGCCAATAACGAGGGCCTTGCCTTGTCCACCATATGATGTTGCTTAATGTAAGCTAAGACTGAGCTCCTGAGCTGCAAATATTGCCAGAAAGCCTGCTTACCTAAATGGAATTCCTGATCTAAAATTAAAAAGATTTGATAGTAAGTCCATCTTCCACCACTAAATCCTTCAGTGTAAGGATACCTTTACTCTGCCATGAAGGTCAGTGCAGAGGTCTGACATCCACCTTTAAGTATGCCTCTTTGCAGAAGACACAAAGATCTGTAACAGAGTTGATACACAAGGTGGGTAGAAAGGATAAGAAGGACTTGGCAAGGTTGGAGGAATGGTCAGACAGATGGCAACTTAGATTCAATGGAAAGAAGTGCAAAGTAATGCACCTGGGAAACAAAAACCCAGGAGAAGAGTACACAATAGCAGGGGAGGTACTAACAACAACAATAATGGAAAGGGATCTGGGTGTAGTCATATCAGATGACCTAAAGGTGGGTAAGCAATGTGAGAAGTCAGTAAGGAGAGCCAGGGGATACTGGGATGCATAGGGAGGGCATCACAAGTAGAAAAAGGAAGTGGTTATCCCTCTGTACAGACAGTTGGTGAGACCCATCTGAGTACTGCGTGTAGTTTTGGAGACCTCATCTACGCAAGGACATAGACGGGATGGAAGCAGTCCAGGAGGCAACCTAAACTGTGCAGGGTCTACATCAGAAACCATATGAAGAGAGACTGAGAGAGCTTAATATGTATACCCTTGATGAAAGGAGGGATGGGGACATGATAGAAACTTTTAAGTACCTCAAGGGAATCAACAAAGTCCAGGAGGTAGCATCTTTCAGAAAAGAGATGTGTAAGAGCAAGGGGCACAATTTAAAGTTGAGAGGATGGCTCAGGGGTAATGAGAAATTCTTCTTAACAGAGAGAGTGGTGGATGCATGGAACTGCCTTCCTGGAGAGTTTGTGGGGTCTAAAACAGTGGGGAATCCAAACATGCATGGGATAGACATAAGGCAATTATAGTGGGTGGTTGCAGGAAGTAGGCTGTTGGTTAACTAGAATCTGCATCTTATCCAATAAGTAGGAAATGGGCAGACTGGTGGGCCAATGGTCCTATCTCAGTCCAAAGTCTATGTTTCTATGTTTCTATATGTTCCCCATATGGGGTGGCCAATAGGGGCAGAGATCTACCTCCAGTTTCTTTTGCACCACATGCCATATCTGGACGGAGCTTGCTATCGTGGGAGAAGGCAAGGAAGTTCTTTGTTGTGGAAAGGGTGGTGATGATGGCAATTGGCTGCCCAGGAGATGGTGGCAGCCTGTATAGTGGCTGGCTTCAAACATGCATGGGACAGAAACAAAGGAATAACAGAGATAGGAAGAAAAGCTAAAAGCCAATGACCATATAGGGTCAGTGGATGCTTCGTTAGGCAGCTTAAACAGGTAGACTGGATGGACCTAGTCGTGCTTATCTGTCGATAGCATCTATGTATCTATATATCTATGTAGTTTGATGTTCTCTATACCTATGAGTATGTAGAAAACTAAGATCCTGTCCCATCTCAGCTTCCTTTAATCTAATGCTATGTCCTCTTCAACAAATTTAAATTGCTGGGTTTATTATGTTAACATGTCCTCTCAGTGTCATTTCTTCTTGAATATGTTAAGGACAAGATCTCCTCCTCATAGCTGTTGCTTTCATATCCATGTTCATTTTGGTGGTCCTGTGTTGTCCCTCTTGCCTGCATCAGTACCTTTTTGAATGGAGTGCCCAAAACTATGAAGTACTCCAAGTGGAACCTGACTAGGCCTTTTAAAGAAGAAGGATAACGTTCCATGCCCTGCTGGAAACCCTTACATAGATGAAAATCAGCATTATGCTAGCCTTCTTGAGAGGAACCACGAATGGCTTTTCATGCTTCATCCCCTTTGAATTATGATTCCCAGGCCCTTTATCCAAAGTGTGTAGGTTCTACCTCTGTTCTTTCTCCCAAACCTTAGAGCCTTATATGTAGCTACATTGAATCTGAAATGCTAACAGTCAAAGCAATCATCAAATTCTTAAGGACCTTCTGAAGGTTGTCCTGTTCTCAAGTGAGTTCACCACCTCATAGCTGAGTGCCATTATTGAACATAAGAAGCCTCTTACAGACCTCATCTTCCAGACGGTTGAAAAATGATTAACAGCAGTGGCCTTAGCACCAATCACTAAGCATCACCACTGAGTACTCCTTTCCACAGAAGTAGAGCCCATCCTCAAAACCTTCTGCTTCCTGCACCTTGCCAGTTAGCAACCAACTCACCCATAACATACAGGTGCTTTTTTACCCAGAAGCTTATTATACAGTGGTGTCATAGTTTTTTAAGCCTAGTGGATTATGTCTAAAGCCTTGCTCTGTCCAATCCCATGGGGCAACCCCTCAAAGAAGGTGATCAGGCTGGTTTGGTATAACTGGTCCATCCTGGCCCTTATAAAGCCTTATGGGGAGGGCAGAACCAAGTGCTCAATAATTCTGTCATCAATAATGGCTTCCAGAACCATGCCCAAATTTGAAGTTGAGCTATGGCTTGTGGTTGCTAGGACAAACTTACCCCTCTAAATGATGGGGACCACATTTTACACATTTCAGTCCCTCAGTGCCACACCTGTCCAACGAGATACCTGAAAATATTCTGCATGTGGCCCCTTAATTGTTTCCTTAACTCAGTTATGGTTCCAATAAGTATTCTGCCCACAGCATTGGACCTACCTGACTTGATTTTTGCCAGGTCGACAGCTACAGTACCAGGCTGGATGTGATGTCTGCAGGCTACATCAGGTCTACTCTTATTACCATGGGCACTCTCAATGAACACTGTCCCTCCAGAGGAAACTGTAGTGAACACCAAACTGGAGTGTTAATTTAGCATATTCACCATCACTCCTGACTCTACTGCTGCCCCCACACACTTTCAGTAGCCCAGTTTCTTCCTTCACCTTCCTCTTTTCATTTATATACTGGAAGAAGGTTTTGGTGTTGTGTGCAGCTCCTACTACTATCCTGGACTCAAGTCCTTCCTTCGATTTCTTAATTCTAGTCTTACGGTCCCTTATTGCTGTTCTGTATGGCTTGCTATAGTTCTCATGTGCTATTAGATATAATTGCACTTTCCGAATAAGAAAAACTGGATTCTTGAACTCAGTATGCAAAATCAAATTACACCATACTGAGAGCGTGGTGTTTACTGACATTTTTCCTTTACATTTTCAGAAGACAATGCAGATACAATGTTTAATTTTCAGTAAAGTCCTGTATTTATCCATTTCTGTGACAAGATGGACTGAAGTTCTGAAGTCTATATGACTTGCTTATGGTTACTCATCAAATACCATAAGTAGCCCTTGTGGGATTTGAGCCAGGGACTCCTGGGTTCCAAGCCAGTGCTTTAACAACTAGACTCTGCCTGCTCATTATTTTTGATGATATAATTACTGTAGATTTGTCTTGTTGTAATGATAGTGACAGGTCCTGTTGTAAAAGGGTAATACTAGTGTTGTTTCTCAGCTATACAGTACTGCACATGGTTGGTAAAGCATCTTATTGGTTAATTATAAAATAATGGTTAAAATTGATCATTCTTAGTGGCTGCAGCATTCTAAAAGTTTAGGTTGTTAACTGCAGACCCTTGTTTATTATGGAACTGTCATATTTTACCTATAAAACAGTATTTAAAACATGAAAACATTTAGTTTCATAATAGCATTAAGACTTTTCAAAGGTTGGTTTCCTTTGTTAATCAAACATGAAGAGCATCAGATCCTTGGCTGCACCTCATATCTCATGGCCCAAAAGTTGGATTAAGAGATAGTAACTCAACCCTAACCCCTGCTCATGTCTTGATTCTTTATTAACGTAAAGTAATATCTTCTATCAAAACCACCATGGGTTTGAAATAGTTGTGAAACTAAAAAGGTCATTAGAGTCTTTACATGTAGTCTGGCTGACTTGTTTAGAAGAGCCCTTACAGTGGTAAACCTTGTGGAGTGACTAGTATAAACTTTTGAGACAACGGGCTTGATACTGATGAAAAATGGTACAGTATGTAGTTTATCCATATTGTATCTTAGGATAAACTGGTAGCCACAATGAAGGAGTATATAGCAAGCAATAGTTAAGCTACTATATGTGCTGGAGTTTTGGAAGAAAACAAAATGAATTTATTTATTTGCCACTTTGACAAGCAGACACACATGAGGACCAACAGCTTGTTCTAGGTGCACTGAGTGTAGATGGGGGAATTATACTGGCCTGCTTAAAATAAAAATAAAATAAAACAGTTTCATTACAGTCGCACAACCTGAACACTGCAATAGTGGAAGTGAAAAGTGTGCACATGGACAGCAGTCCTGTCAGTACTTTAAAGCTTTAAACCCACTTTAAATATGCATTTATTCTGCCTGGCATTTCAGATGCAATTTAGTGGAGGGTTATAAGTTATTTTATGAGTATATTTTAATTCTGAATTTTAAGACTTGCTGTTCTGTGAATTCTATTGTCTTATTATACAGCGCTGTGATCAATTTGGAATAGTGCTTATAAATAAAGTTTGATTTTATTTGCTTTACTAGTGTAACAGAGGTAAACAAAATTGGTTTCTTACCACCTCTAATACTTAAACAAGTGACATCCACTCCAACCTCACGTGTCTTCCACTGTGCTTTATGTTATTAATAAAGTGCAGGATATAAAACCTGTAAGACTCAGGATACTGCCTAACACATTTTGGATCTGTACTAAGATATTTTGTAAAGGTCTTTGACAAAGAATCTTGGTGAAGATCCAGCATACATAAAACAACTTCCTGATGTCTTCTAACTTTTTATCCTGCACTTCATCAATAAAATGAAGCACTTTGGAATATAAGTGAAGTTGGAGTGGCAGTGTCATTTGTGTGAAATACTGGAGGTGGTGAGTGCCCAAGTTTTAGTTTACACTGTTAATCACTTGCAATTCTATGAAATTTGGTCTGTATTTGTGTTTGACATTCAATAAATGTCCTCTGGGGCGTGCAACTGGCAAGCATGGCGGACGCTTGACAAACCAGCTCCATGGGGCAACATGTCTTAAGTTAGCTTAAAATGCTGAAATCGGACTATCTGGCTATTTAAATGTGGATCGCACTTCTCCCGTAACTGATGGCATCTGGCAAATCCCAAAAAGCAAGCTAAGCTCCAGTTTGAAGCCAGTCAGCAACCGAAGAACCCTAGTAGAGAAACTCAGGGCCTTGGGCTTAACTCACCGGGCACAAGTATAGATGGTGTACCAATAGACCCACAACTGATGGAACTCACTAAAACTCTAGTGGGTGCACCTGAGGCACTGCTGCAAATGCAGCGTGATATGAAATCAGGCTTTAATAATTTAAACACTCAATTTGCTCATCTGTAAACAGTGGTAACTAGCCTTACTGAAACTATGACTACGCACACCTCCCAACTCTGTGAGCTAGAAAAGTGGGTAAGTGACATGGAAGACTCATACGCTGGAATACACCTGAAGCAGAATGGCCTACTTACATCCATAGCTGAGCTGAAGGAGTGCCTTGATGACCAGGAAAATAGATCTCAATGTTCAAACCTGTGGGTTATAGGTCTGCCAGAGGGAATCGAGTGTAGAAGCCCAAATGTGGCAATTCATCGCTGGATTGTTCAGCAGCTAGGTCTCCGGAGGCTGCGCTTGAGCTACGAGATCGAACGGCACACAGAGTAGGCCAGCAACCAAAGCCAGGAGAGAACCCACGCCACTGTTTAGTTAAATATTTATGGTACTTGATAAAGAAACTGTGCTACGCTAAGCTAAGAAGCAAGGTCCAATAACTGTGGAGAATAATAAAAAGTGTATATATTCCAGGATTACAGTCGGGACTTGCAACCAAGGTGCAGAAGTTTAGTCAGGCCAAAACAAGGCTTTACAAAATGGGGTTGAAATTTTCCTTTTCCTACCCAGCTAGCTTGCGGGTGGATCACCCAGGAAGAAGCCCTAAAGTTTTCACATGCCACAGATTGGCCGAACAATGGATCAGAGAGGAGGAGGCTAGAAGGTAGAATATGCAACCTGAAGCAGAATGAGGTATTATATGAAGCACTTAAAGTTACAATTGGAGATGTCTGCAGCTTGAGTTCTACATAGCAACTCACTCAAACTCCCCAGGTGCTCTTATTTTCCCCGATGCTGAGGGGCAACTAATGAATCTTAAAGTTGTGACAGGTGGGAGGAATATTCAATCTGGCCCTGAAAACGCCTAGAGGTCTGGGATATAACCAGGAAAATTGTAGTGAGCGAAGAATCTTGTTGGCTGGGGCCTACACACTCACAAAGTTACCTCCCTTTGAGATTGAAGGAGGAGAGGTATGTTTTCTTCTTACTGCATGTAGGCCAATGCCAGCACTATGTAAGCTCATAGATGTGGATAGATGGCAACTGGGGAAATACCGTAATCCAGAGCAAAGGGTAACTATCATAGTAGATGTGCCAACATGTAAGGAGGCTATTTGGGAGCATGTGAACACCCCTTTACATGATCAACAGTAGAGGTCCCTACAGCAATGGGTGCTTAGTATCCCCAAGGCTCCAATTAATAATTAATAATACTGTTTAGAGCCTGATGGACATGCGTGTGGATGCAAGCTACCAATCCCGACCCAACCGTATCTAGAGATGCGGGTAGCAGGGGTTTGCCTCAGTACTTAGCAGTATTAACTTTATCTCATTTGACTTAAAAACCTGGGAGCTGTGAAATGGTTACTTAATAACCTGCAGAAACTGGTCTCGATTCTGCTAGGCACATCCTGAAGTTTAGATATAGCCTTTTCAACTTATATATAATGTTTTGATGTTAAATATTTCAGCTGTTACATATCGGGTATAATCGGGTATAATCAGTTTGTTGCCCCACTGTTAGGTGGCAAATACCTGTGCATTATGCATTATGTCTGCCTTGTGTTTGTAGTGGGTATTTTGGTGAGCTTTTTCTCACCTAGGGAGGGACATAGTCCTGTGGGGATTACAAATGGGAGTTTCTGCTTTCTCCCTTGAGGGACTAAGGGGATACTGTTTTAACTTTGCCTGGGAGTGCTGGCAGGGCTGCATCGTATATTGCTGAAATTGATGCATGCTTGGTACAAACCCCAGGTTGGAGTTGAGTCCACAACTTGTACTGGGAAGTGGGGTTATAAGTGTTGAGGGCAGGGAGGTTATATTCCTAAATATGGGAGGGGAGGGGGTTTAATAGGGTAAACCAATGGATGTGAGCTTGCAGTATGTCAGCCTGGGGATGGTACTTGTTGGGAGTGGTATGATGGGGATGATCTTAAATTTGTGTATTGGAACATTAATGGCCTTAAAACTGTTGTGAAATGAAAAGGGTTGTTGCAGAGGTGCATTGACAAGGGAATAGTGATTTTATTGCAAAATGCACTTCTCTTCTCTCAAGGCTCAGAAAACTGCTAGTTTCATGGGAGGGTGATTGGGTCTCTTCTAGTTTACCTCTAAGGCTCTGGGGCCTCCATTTGGATCCCTCAAAATCACCAGCTCAACTTTTAGAAAGTCTGGTGGACCAGCAAGGTCACTATGCATTGGCAAAGATTAACATTCCGGTAGGGTGTGTTTCCTAATTGGATCAGTCTATGCCCTGAATGTGGATAATCCTGGTTTCTTTTCAAAACTGGCACAAAATATGGCTAACCTTATTTATACCTTTGATATGCTTGTATGTCTCAATCCATGCCCCCACCCATCTGCTTCAGGGAATACATGCTAAGCACCCTCAACCGATCCTCATATGCCATTTCATTGCAGATGCTGAATCATTTTGTGGCTCTCCTCTGCACCATCTCAATCCTATTGATGTCTTTCCTAGGGTGTAGCCTCCAGAACTGTACATAATATGACAGGTTGGGTGCACCAGCACCCTGTAGAGAGGCATCATCACCTCCTTCTGCAACTTGTGATTCCTCCCTATGTAGCACAGCATACCATTGGCCTTTAGCTCCACTTCACACTGCTTCCCACCTTAAGTCTTCTGATATAATGACTCCTAGGTCTCGCTCCTGGTTGGTAGCCAGTAGGACATTGGTTGTTACAGAACAGAGATCCCTCCCCTTTGGTGAGGCTGATTTTGCACCCTCACAAAGGGATAAAGTTGATTGAAATTGAGACAATTAATGACAACCAGAGTTGCATGCCTTCCCTTTCCCTACCCCACCCCTGCATTCCTAGTAACTCATGGTTCACTGAGGTGGGAGGGTGCTGCCTGGATGCAGACTCTGTCCATTGGGCAGTGTAGCAGGTGAATCTCATCCTGTGCTGTAGCCAACTGGGATCTAGGCCCTTCCTTCTCTTAACCTAATGACTGTGGGCCAAAATATTTCCCTGTTTTTGTTGCCCCCGGCCAGCCCTCCTTCCTGCCAGTCTTCTCAAACCTGTCACCCCAGCTTCTCCAAGGGCTTGCATCTCATCTAGTCCCCCACAGCTTGCCTTCATGGCAGGGTGGCAGTTAGTCCCACAACCCACCAGGACCAGATCCAGATTTCTGGAGGAGCCTGAGTCACTGCATGCAGGGCCTGTGGAGGCAGAGATCATCCTTGCTATAACCAGGTTGTTTTTCCATTTTCAACCCATAGGGATAAGTGACATGAGATGATATCTTGGTGCATGTGCTGATGTCTGCCACACCTCCACAATCTTTCTAGCTTGGGCTACCTCTCCCTGGCTTCTGCTATGGACCAGTGAACCACCAGGCTCATCTCCCCTCAACTCTGGAGGAGGAGATTAGTCATATGAATACTTGGTTCTCCTCCCTAGCTGCCCTTTGACACCCCAGACTTGCTTCCTAAACTGGATCATCAGCATCACAAGTGGTAGCACTAGGCGCTGCAGCAGTGTGCCAGCTTTCCCCTGTTTTTTCCCTGTTGGAACTTGCTGTGCTCCTCGTGCTATGTGCATCTACTTTTACCTCAGGTCTTGTGCTGTTACTTTGCCAAATTTTTATGTGGCCCCTTCTGAATGTACAGAGTTACATAGAAACATAGAATTTGATGGCAGATAAGGATTGCATGGCTCACCTAGTCTGCCCATTTTCTCTGCCTGTTTCATATATATCGCAGATCCTAAATGACCTGCAGCTTACCCTCTTCTTCCTATTGTTAGAGTTCCTTATGTCTCTCTCATGCATTTTTAATTCCCTACTGTTTTGCCCTCAACCTCTGCTGGAGGGTGTTTCATGGATCCAACTCCCATGGAGTTATATTTCATACCTTGTTATTGCCTTTTGTAACCAGTTATTTTTTATGTTAGCTTATGTACTGCAATTATCTGTTTGCCCTATCTTTTTGTGACATCAGGGTCATAAATGAAAATAGGCCAGGGATTGTCTAGTTTGCTTACCTGTTTAATAAAACTAAACAAAATAAATAAATCACTTGCATATTGTCCATATATTGAATCTCCATATCAATACCTGGGATATGGTCCGACCACACTATATAAAACTGACTAGCTCGCCCACACACTCTTTCTGCTCTGAACTGCATAGTTACCACCAACTGTCCGATATTTTCTAGTTGCTTGCCATTCTGTACTTCACTCTTTGGAAAACCCATCTCTACTACAATAAGGGCTCCTGGGGTTCTGCAGCACTTTATCCTGATTTCTACAGCAGAGCTCTTAGTCTTCTGTGCAGCATTTTCTGATTTCTGCAGCATGAGTCATTTATTTTTGTGGCAGAATGCAGTCCTGTCACTGGCTAAAATATGATGTGATGTCATTGATGACATCACATACTGAGCATAAGGTGAGACTTCAGGATAAATGAGGTGGGAAAGGGAACCAGGCACTACAGAAACACTGTATATTTGAATGAAAATTCACTAAGAACAATGAATTATGTGGTACTATAAATATATATATATATATATATATATATATTCTGTGCATAAAGCACATTCTCTGGAAAGTTCAATGGTTGCAGAATTGCAAAATTTCAGCAACCTTGACTATAACATTGTCCTAATTGAGAGAGGGGGCAAGGTAAGATACAAGTTACAGTCATCACTAAGACTCATAGTCTTCAATTTCAACTGCCCTTCCTTATCCACAACCTTGTCCTACCATAAATAAGTTGATAGGGCAGATACCAGTTTCAGGAAACGTTTACATGTTTCAGCTATCACTGATACAGTAATGTTATTGTTTTCACACAGCATTACTCATAGTTCACAACTTTATCCCCTTTTCTTTGCTTGTAATGTTGTCCTACCCCAGATATAATGCTAGGGCAGTTACAGATTTCAGTTATCTGTGACAACCACATTCCCTCTTGTTGCCTACCTTAGCCTGCCTGTATGGTTACAATTTGGGTAGACTTCTCTATGGATCTGTGTCTGTCCACCTGCTCATGTGCTCCTCCTACTGTGGAGGTCGCAGACTATGGATTTAAGCAGATTGTCTTCCCTGATCTGCTTTGCTGTCAGAACAAAACAGTGCAAAATCCTCCCTTTCAGCAGAACATAAGGCACCAATTGGTTGGAGGTGGGGACCAGGTCCGTTCAATCAATCAGAATGTCCTGTTGATATACCCTGATTTCAGAAGACTATGATGTTAAATACTATAAATACATTGCTTACAGGGAACCAGACCAGGGGACAGATTTTGAAAAGTGTAAAAATTGCACATGTGCAGAAAAAACCTTATGCAAGGATTGGTTTCCTTGTGCAGCTGCAATTCTGTTCCATATATGCTCCATTTTTTCAAAAACATTGCCTTTTACCCCAGCCTTTTCCACAATATCTGACAGCATGTGCATATTTTCCACAGCTTTGGAAAATGCTTCCCCTAATATTGCTGGCCATAGCTTGTTTCCTCAGGTGTATGGAGAAAGGAAAATGCCACCAATGCACACATAAATGCTGAGCATTTTCACAGGTGCTGGGTTTTTCTCCACACTGATGAGAGAGTTGTTCACAGGGACGTATTACCTGGTGCAAGATAGCCACTTTGAAAATCTGGCCCAGAAATTATACTCATGGATGTGTGGTAGAGATTATGACTTGTGGTATTCCAGAATTGTAGGTACACCATGCACTGCTCTTCCCATGTACACATTGAAATAAAATATCTGCATTAGAGTTGAACTACTGGGATCCAACTGCATTGGCTGAATGCAGTATAAGGAAACAAGCCTCAATGGTCATGTAAGGCTCCATAAGAAAAGTCACTCACAACTTTCAATTTCTTCTTATTATGATGACATGAAGACACTAGGTACAGACACAGTCAATGCACTAATCAAATGCCCAACCAGTTTTGAAACAAAGTTCTTTCTCTGACTCCATATGGGAAAATAAATGGTTGAAAGTTGAGAATATTGAGGTTGTGCTAAAACAGTTTTAAGACCCAGAGGAAGTCTCTCCAGTATTTTGTATCAAGTGAAAGGCTATTCTTTGCTGTCTAGCAGCACCACTGTAGTCAAAGTACTGTATATCCCCACAGTTACAAAGAAGATAAAGATTGTGAGATTACATTAGTTCTTCAGGGACTATGTTATTGTTTTTCATAATGTAAGGGAGCAGAGAAGAAAGATCAAAGTAAAATAATGACTTCATAAGATAACTTCTACTGCATAATTTTATTTTGCAACTACAGTCAACACATTCTTTGGAGAAATTACTAGTAATCCTTACATAAAAATAACTGTAAACTGCATTGGAAAACTAAGTGACAAGTAGCCAAACATATTTGAGAACCAGCTGTCATTTCATAGCAAATGACTACTGATATTCAGTCTTGGAAAATTACTAAGACAAGGAAACAGTGTATTTTAAAAATAGTCTTGTTTAATATTTAATATTGCTAAAACAAGTGGATGTTTATCAATGCAACACTCTAAATAGAACATACTGCACACTAGTTTGAGTTATCTTTATTAGCTAAGAGTTCCAAACAACTGCAATCTTTATAATGCCATTAAATGCCTTCCACATTTAATTGCATAGCTTCTAACTTTTTTAAAGTAAATGTAATCATTTCATGAAAATTGTACCACAATATTAGCATGGATCCATGATTTCCAAGGTGCATCAACTTAAATAACAGTCAAATAGGATCGTTAGCACACTTTTAACAATACAATTTATGATTCCTGAAGACCATAATAAACCGGAGTGTTTGCTTTGATTGATTCAAGCAGAGCAATACAACTGAGGTTTTATTTGAAGTCATGAGCATAATGGAAACTATTAAATCTCAATCACAATCAATTTCTAGCAAAATAAAAAAAAAGACTTCATACATCTGCAGTAGGAGTTTGATTAAAGTAGAGTAAGTCATTGTGTCACAAGGATTATTTAATATGAATGTGGGAAGGAGTTTGGCCCAGGAAGATTTGCAAAATAACAATGTCAGAACAATTACTGTAGCTCATTTGGGGGTGCTCATTATTTAGCCCTTTTATTCATTAAAAGAACTGTAACTGAGAAAATAATAAACTGTATGGTAGATGGTAATAAAGTGTTCTTTGTATTCAAGAAATGTCCCTCATGGACAATATTGCCTATGTCAGTCAACTCAGTCACAGAATGCTAACATTTTGAACCAAAGGACAAGCTCACTTAAAAATCATTTTGCTAATAAATGTAATTACTGCCATAAGGAATATTCCAATAGTTCAATTTGAAATATTGTTTACCCTGTTAAAACAGTCATTACAGCTGTTTTAAATAAATTCATTAAACATTACAAATAGCACCTGATATAAAAGATGCAACATAAACAGGTCTCCATTTTACAGTGTTTATTTTTTTCCTAATTCCTGTGTCCATTTTTCAGCATTTTAATTGTACAAGTTAAAGTAATAAAATTAGATAAATCAATGGTGTTTTCTTGTCCTTAGTTTCTTTTTTTGTGTGTCTTGGAAAAAGGTTAAAATTATGTTCAATTATCAAAATTCTTAAACAGCATCTTCAGAAAGTGCTAATGCTATGATGGCAACACTACTACAGAAAGTGCCATAATTCACTGCAGAAATTATGTTGTAAAATCATGCAACACATTTTTGCGAGTCTAATAAGTGCAGCATTTTGAAGGGGTGGGCCACTGTAGCATCATGGAATAACATGAAGTTTCATCTTAGCCATAATCATTACAGAGCAGCTGTCGAAAATGAATGTTAACCATCAATCTCAGTGCTTTGTGTTTTAACCTAATGCCTGAAAAATGTGTGGTAGTGTTTTTTAGGAATTACTGGTTAAAATCTAAAACCAGATGGGCTAAATATAAATACACTGCATGCATAATACAAGAACATTATCATTCACACATAGAGCCCCTACTTATATAAATATATTGCCTTCCTTTCTTTTGTCTTAGTTTAGCAGATCCAGTTCAATAGCAGCAATTTAAATTAGGGATGGGCATGTTGCCTGTGGCCAGTTCTGATTCTATTTTTTCCCCAAAGGTTCTGATTTAGTCTGATGAATTGTCCACCTATTTTGGTCTATTTGAGTATGAGAAACACATCAGTATTATTCTTTTAGACCCTCTGTCAAAAAATAAAATGTTACCTTTAAAAAAATATTTGTCTATTTTCATGTTGTTTATAAGGTCAGCAAGCAGCCAACAGCAATAAAATAAATTTACTGTTGTTCTTGCCAATCCTGTGTGTTAGCCACTGCATGACAGTCATAGAAAACAGTGGACTGGATTCACAGAACTCTTGAAAATCCCACAGCTGCAGGAAAAACTTGACACAAGTGGGTTGCCATTTGTAAAACTGTAATTGCTCCTGCATCTATGGTATTTTCAAAAGTTTACAACCAGCTCCATGATTTATGGCAGCTTTTGGGTGGTATTGCCATGGAAATCCTGCAGCTGCAGAAAAAATGTTATGGCTTGTGGGACCAGTCATAGCATCTTCCACAGCTGCTGCGGATGTAAACAGCAATTTCCACAGCTGTGGAGATTTAGGCCCACAACTGGAGTTGTGCTGTGGGACTAGTCCCAAAATGTTTGTGAATCCAGCCCAGTGTATGCAGGTCGTTTGGGGCTTTGCAGTGAAAGGTGGCAGTGTGTCAAATGTTAATCAGAAGAGGGAGAGAGAGACCAGTGAATGCAACTGCAGAAAGACAACAGCACAGTGAAGTCCTTCACTGAGTCAGGCATATTTTTTATTTATTTGTTATTTATTTATTTATTTGGGATTTGGATCATACCTTTGTGGTCAAAGCTCTTCTACAAAGGTTCCACATCAAACAATGACAATGAAAACAGTAACAAACAGTTTATATATTATGCATTAAGAAGCCTGAACTTCATTACTCTTAAAGTGCCTAAGTTCCACTCTCGACATGGCAGACATGCTGTTAGTTATGTGTTATCCACCCTATGGAACACAATGCAAAGACACTGAAAGTGAACAAGCTCATATCTATTACAGCCTTTAAATATCTATACAACAAAATATTCAAAGAAAAATGTAACTGCTTCCGTCAACATTAGACTAACCCTCCATCTTTCCTACCAGCTGGATGACTATTCAGGTAGCTCCTCAGCACCCTCTGAGCAGTTGCTTCACATCTCATTAACCTTTACTACAATCCTTCCTTCTTAAGCATTATATACTTAGTCTCCTTATACTTTCAGTTTTTACTTCCCCAGTCCATCCCCTTCCCCTTGACCTACTATTGATCCCTCTTTGACACGGCCCTTTCCCCTCTTTCCTTTCACCACCCCTGGCCACAACACTCTGTATACACTCCTTTCATCCCCCTGTCACTGCTTCAGCCGGTATTTGCCTCCTACAAATTATTTCCTGTAGATATATCTTCCAGAAGTCCATACAGCTCATCACCCGAGCTCAAAACTTTCTAATAATTCCCCTGACACATTTAACCTTCACCAAAAGTGCAAGTTTCTAAAGTATCCTCCACTAACAAGCTGGCTACTTAATGAATCATGTATATATCTTGGAGTTGTTGTTTTGTATTCATTTGCTATCCTTTCAAAGTTGTATTCTTTGTATGTTATATGTCATACAAATTGTATCTTGACCCTACCAGGTCCATCTTGCAAATGAGCATTGCTCAATGATGTTCGCCTGGATAAATAAGATTTGATTGATTGATTGATTGATTGATATAAAATACTCGAATGGTAGGTTGCTAATATACAGTAAGGTTGCAATGTCATTCATACTGTAGTACCAATGGTGATAGTACAGCATCAAGAGCATTCAACTAGAGTAAAGAGGACAGTGTTTATATGTAGCAAAGGAGATAGAGAGGCATGGCACCAAGGGCAAGAGGCTGAGGAGGAGTCAAGGTGAGGGGAGGGGAGAATGGGGGTAGTTGGTGGCCAACCAGTCTCTTAGTGGTATACAGGCAGCATAAGCAGGATACATGATGGGGCCCTAGCCATCCCTCAATCTTTTGACTTGAGATGTTATTTTCACATTTGTAATTATTTTGCTTGCCTACTTGGTGTTATAACAAGCATCATGGTCCACAAACCATCCACACACCCTGCCTGACTGGCCAATTATTTTTTATCACTTGTGTTTTGTAACTTATGTGGTTGATCTTGCACCCCCACCTGCCCCAACCTGCCATTGCAGTTTTGGGATATGTCCTAAGCTTCCATAACTAATAATTGCAGTCAATTTTTTATGGAGTTGTTTGGTCCCAACTGCCACCTGCTTCTTCCATGAAGTCCACCTTCTGGTCTAACCTCATCACTGCTCCGAGCCAGCAGGGACCTGCACAGTGCAGGACCGAGGACTGTGGAGTCTGGCAGTCATGGCGGCTGTGTGGCACATAAGTATTTTTTCTTTCTGTTGCCCCTTATCCTCCTCCACCCAAATGTCTAGAAACTGACTCATACATGTGATATCTCCCTTTATGCAGGAGACTCCTGTTATTTTTGACTGAACTCCCTCCTCCTCTTGGGAAACAAAATCTCCTGCTTAAGTAAAATTCAGTCAAAATATCCATGTTTTGGGCAGATAAAGACATAAAAATTAAATCAGTGATGAACAATGCATCTGATAACTTTATATAACTAGTTGTTTGTTCTTTTTAGTGCTTATTCTTGACAAAATGAAATACATTACATTTTTGTAATGATTTTTTCTTATTTTTTTGATGCCATTTAAGGACAAAATCATGATGTAATGGCATCTCCCTACTAGCAGGCCAATCTCCTCCTAATTTGACCCACATCTCTCTCTTAAGCAAGTTGGCAGGCCAGTCTCCTCTAATTTGTCCCAAATATCCCTCTTAAGCAAGTTGGACATATCATATGTATGCTGACTGCCTGTGCTATGTTTGTATTTTTAACTTGCTGCATAAACAAATTACACTCCACCTGGGTTCCTAAACTGAATGATACAACACTTACAGCAATACATATAATGTCATATACACCGTGACCTCACAAGAAGGAATTTTTACTACTTGATCCTTCTGTTGTGGTTGCTGACCTTGTCCTCTGAAGTCAAAGAAATAACTGATTAAATTAAGTAATATCATCACCATCATCTTCAAACACCACCAAGGAAGCACCCTGATTAGTATACACCAGTTGCAGCTACTCATCAGCATTGCTTTTATGTTCCTGCCACTGTTCACTGAACTGGTAAGAGAATTTGTTGAGGCTGACTTTTAGGTAGGTAAGGCACTATGCGTTTTCAGGAGTAAGCCTTGTGTGGCTATCAGAGACAACATTTCCAGCTGTGCTTAATATACACTCACAGTAAACACTAGTGGGAGGGCAACTAAGAAGCTTAATATCAAATGCAGATAGTGTAGGCCAGATGCTTTTCTTTTCCAACAAGTACTCAAAACAGCCATCAGTATTATTGAGTGGTTCTCATAAGTAGGCCTCCACAGTACCAGACAAAGACAAAGAAGGTGGCTCCATGACACACATCTGAATTGTCAGTTTCAAGAGTTTTTGACCAAAAGTGTAAGAGTCATCTGTGTGCTTTTCAGGAATTACATGCCTTTCTCAAAGGCCATGAAATGGGACTTTGTGCATGACTACCCAATGTTGAAGAAGGGGTACATGGTGGCAATAAGTGGAAATCTTTGCTGTCACCATCAATAGATGCTGCATCATCAGATGCAGCATCCACATCATGTGATTCACTTGTATTGCAGATACAGTTCCTTCCTTTTCCTGTGAAATTGCTGAAATCAGCAAGTTTTGTATTCGAGATAAGAGTCACCAAGATCTGAAGGTGGCAGTTGTTGCAAATTAAACTGAGGATCAAGAAGAGTGGAATAAAGACAATTTTGTCAGTCATGATATTGTGAAGTCTTCTGCAGTTTTGGAATAGCTGAATCAGTCTGTCACCAGATTTGTCCCTTTTGGTCAAAACCTCTATGCAGCCTCCAGAGTTCCTAGTTGAATAAATTTATGATGGAAATAACCCAGCTTTGAGCAGCATTCTCTTTGCTAATCTGTTGAGGTGCTTCCTCAAGGGAGTCAAGAGCAATGTAAGATGCCCCATGAGGCCCACTGGAATGAATTCAGCACAACACCATCTGCTATGATGTGCTTCATGGTATATTCATGGACTGCTTTCTTTTGGCAAGGCAAGGCAGATTTTATTTAAAAGACGTCCAATCCTAGAGAGTCTGGGCACGCACACAAATCAAAATCAAAACAATTTAATAAAACCAAAATTAAAATAATCACCAACAATACAATAAACACTATAATAAATAAGACTAGATTAAATCACACAATTATAAAATTTTAAATAGATCGTCAGAAGAAAATAGCTAAAATAAATAACTAAATAAGTGGCCAGGGACAAAGCTGGATAACAGAAGTCAGGCCAGGACAAAAATTATAAGACAAAGTCTGGAAAGCTTGATTGTACAGGAAGGCCTTGAGGTGGGTTTTGAATACCTCTACTGAATGGACCTTCCTAAGGGCTGGAGGTAGCGATTTCAAGAGGATGGGGCCAGTGACAATGAAAGCTCTGTCACCAGACATTTTCAACCTCATCCTGGGAATCACAAGGAGGTCCTTAGAGGAGGAGCAGAGGGAGCAGACTCAGACAGCAGGTTTAAGATGGTCCACCAGGTAACCAGGGCCCAGGCTGTGTAGGGCCTTAAAGGTGATCAAGGCCACCTTTAAGAGGACCCTCCACCTGATCAGCAGCCAGTGCAGTTCACACAGCACTGGGGTGATGTGGCAGTATGTAGACTGCCCATCAGCAGCCTGGCAGCTGCATTCTGCACCAGTTGCAGCTGGTGAGGTACCTCCAGAGACCCCAAGATAAGTGCATTACAATAATCAAGCCTCAACTTCACAAAGGCATGTACCAATGTGGGGTGGTCCAGGGGTGGAACTGGGGCTTTATCCTGGTGAAATTCCTCAGATGTTAAAAACTGTATGGGCAATGGATAATACCTGACAGTCAAGCATCAGTCTGCTGTCTAGAATAATGCCAAGATCACGCACCGAAGAAGAGGCCTTCAATGGTACAGATCCAAGAAAGAGCCCTGTCTCTGCAATAGAGGCCATCCTATCACACCCTTTGTTCAACTGCACTACCAGTACCTCCATCTTGTTGGGGTTCAGTCACAACCAGTTGGAGGCCATCCAGTCATTGATCTCAGCAAGGCAGGTGTTTAGCTCATCCATGGTGTTGGATGTCCTAAGAGCAAAGGAGAGGTACAGCTGGGCATCATCAGCATAACAATGAAAACACAAGCTGTACTTCCTAATAGAGCTCTCCCAGGGAAGCATGTACATAGAAAGTCTCTCACACATGTAAAATGTTGAAGTCCATCTTGTCACAATACCTTGTTTTAGTTGCTGTATTGGGAAGCAGTTTTTTCTAGAGTTAAGCCAAGATACCATGTGATTTTTACAGAGTGACTATAATGGCCACAGATTTTCATTGCAGCTCCCACTAGTGTTACTATACTGTTGTCACTGGAACAGAAAGCTCATACTAACAGATTTAATGAGTATGCAAAGCATGAAATGTGAGTAAAAACACCATGTTTCAATGCACTAACAATACTGGCACCATTGTCCGAAACCACAAATTCAGTACCTCGTCCCAGGGGCTTTAACCACTCAGAAATGTTGTCATGCAACTCTTCCAAAATATTGTCAGCTGTGTGATGCTTACCAAACATAGTAGCATGAAGAGCTGCCATTCCTTATCTTTGTTCCTGTACCACGACTGCTTGTGGTGGTGTTTGATGAGAATCATGACACCCAATGTGCTGTGATGCATGTATAATCAGTGATTTGAGAACTTGTCCACATGTCTGGACGGATGCACAGAACACATTCACTCTCGAAGACCAATTTTATTTTGCTTTGCATACATTCATACATTTTGGGAGCAGCCACAGTTGCAAAATATTTGAAGGCTGGTATGTTTCCACATGGTGAAATATTTTAAAAGGGCTCTAAAACTGTCATTCTACTAAGTAAGTAAAAGTTTATTGGTTGGCGCCCCATCCCGAGGCTCTAAATGCTGTACAAGTAGGTAGGAAACATAAACTTTAATCAATAAACATGAAGATAAATAATCAAATAAAACAAGTTAAAATCTAGATTCAATGAAATGTTGCATCAATTATAGTTAAACTACTGTATTGACATTCAAAATCACTTTTCTAAAAGATGAGCCTTCAGGCCCTGCTTAAAAACATAAAATGATGGAGCCTCCCTCAAAGATCTTGTTATGATTTCCATAATGCCGGACCCATCACCTCAAACAAATTATCACTAAGGACTTAAGATGAGCCCTTGGAACCTCTAGGAGGTCCATGGAGGCGTGGCGGGACCCGATAGTAATGGCAGCATAAAGTCACGAGCTCCGTTTCGTCTGGTGAAAAAATAGGTTAAAATACAATAGCATGCCAGGTTAACTGCTAAATATAACCACTGGAATTCCCTCCCTTAATGTCGCCATTCCATGTGTGGAGTTTTGGGGAAAGAAGAGCGATGCCGAGATAGTTATCTGAGGAACTGATCTATGCGCATAGGACGTAGGGGCCTGGAAAACTAATAGTTTAAATGGCTTGGTACCTATCCACATTACCCGCTGATCGCTGGTGTCTCTTAACACCCGTTGAAAGTGAGCAGGTTGCATTGAGTGGTGTACCACAATTTCTGAGCGGAGACCGGGAAGGCTGCAACTGCTGTCACTGCCGGCTACCTGTCTGTTTTATGCTCCTGATGGTAGGCTCAGAGGATCGTTACCAGAGGGTGCGATGTACAGGCCCTAATGCCTCCTATCAATGTGCAACTCAGTAAAGTTCTTATGAATATAACCAAGATGTTAGAACTGTACTCACTAGAGTAGATAATATTGGAATTCACTGGCTGGGAATGTAGAAGATGTCTGCAGACTTGAGGATAGATAAAACATGCTGGAACAGCGAGCGGAGGACTTAGAACAGCATCATCTGACCATATTTCAGCATTTGAGAGAGCATGAAATGAAGCTGTCTCGGCTCTGGTACTGCGCTGAAGACCAGGAAAACAGAGTCGCAGGAATAATGTCGCATATTGGGAGTCCCAAAGGGAACAGAAGGCCCTAACATGGAGCATTTTCTGAATGAGTGGATACCTCAAATATTGAGAGATAGGTGGAAGAATCCAATTGGAGTGGAAAGGAGCACAGGATTCTGGGCAGAGCTGATTATAAAGCACAGAGACAATTGGGGCATATATTTTAAGTATTCCTTCAAAGAGAGGCTCCTGCGGGCAACCAAGGGATATGGGGACCTCACTGGAAAGGTGCTACAATCTCGTTCTACGAATTTTTTCTGCAGAAGTTGCTCAGAAGAGAATTTGGGCCAATTAAAAGTTCTTACAAGCTAATGCCTTCTAGTATAGATTTCAGAAATTCACCGCTCTCACATCTACAAAAATGGCAAAGGCCTTCAGCGAGTCCCTGAAAGAGCCGAGGCCTGGATTTCAAACAGTGCCTAATTTAGCTCCTTGAACTACTTCTCCCAGACACCTCTGGGCTACTGGGGACAAATGCACAATGGAATCACTGACAGAGGGAAGCGCTGATCAGGAGACTGAGTTAAGCATCGGTCAGGTCCCTCAAGAACCAGGTCCCAGCGAAATGGTCAAGTCTCACGGGTGTCTCAGGGATAATACTGAAACTCGGACCCCCAACCAGCAGAAAGTTATCAGGTCCCCTACAATAGAGCCCAAGCAACAAGACGAATGGATGAATTGACCACTAAGCAGCAGTTAGAATCGACAAAGATCGAGGAGCCCCACTCAGCAGATGGTTTCAAATGGCTCTTTCTCTCCCCTGCCAAGCTATCCCAGGTAGGCGGCACAGATGTATGACTGGCACAGTCCAGAAATGGCAGACGAGACCTGATGGATATGTTACCCCCAAGACTGGGCTACCAAGGTCAAGGAGAAAGAAGCTAAAAGAGCAGAAGAAACTGGAATTTTATGGCCTGGACTTAAAACATTGCAGAAGCGTTGGGAGTTTTAACGGATCCAGTGGAGATGTGCCATCTGGGACTAATAACTGATCATTTGGACAGTTTTGCTATTCAAACACTGTATAATTTTTGGAGGTCTAGTGCACTTCAACAGGGGTACCCTTCTAGTCCTCCTTCCTTTATGCTGGTCATTCTAGGGCACTGTATTGCTATTGACCCGTGATTCCCTTTCCAGCCCCAAGAGAGCTCCAACATCTATATATGTTATCCCAGAGCTAAGGATCAGTTTTGAGAATTATGATCTCCATCGTCTGCTCAAGGGCCTTCCAATATATCTAAGGCCCCAGACAACAAATCAAGTAATCCCCGCTATGATAGGTGTCGAAAGGAAACCCAGGCAAGCCTACTTTACTAGAATACTGTATCATATGGATGGTGATAAGGAAACCCTCATTCTCCTCTCCCTTCCCTTCCTTCCAGTTGGTTAAAGTATGCCTCTGTAAGGAGGCAGGGCCCTTGATAATGGCGTATTGACATCATGGACCAGGTGGGAATGGCACACCTCTGGTGGTACTGACTCATTCCCTATACGTGGTATTATACACAGTGTGGCACAGAGCTCACCTAGCTCTCTCGCATGAGTACATTAGCACCATTAATTGTGCTGCACCTATTAGGAAGGTGCAGGTATTAGTATCTGTTAGTAGATAAGTGTTTGTACTGTAAAGTGGTTAATTTAGTTTAGTTAAATAAGGACATTTGTGTTTTCTCTCTAGATAGCCTACGCTGACTAAGCAGAATACGTTGCACAGTCCAATTCTGATGAGCAGGTTTATACTTTCCACTACTTAAGCCCGTCAGAGGATTAGAGACCTGCTAGGCCTGACCTACTGCTGGGATCTTCTTCTTTCTCTATATTAGTCTCCGCTCCTACTCTGCTGATGGAGGTGTACAGATGTGTTTGTCCTAACCTTGAAGCAGTGGTAAGGCGGCTCCTATTTCCTTTGTTGACTCTGTCCTGTATCTCTGCTTGGAGGGTGAGTACCCTTGTTTTTCTTTTTCTCTCTGGTGGTAGTGAACATTGATGGCATCTCACCTTAACGTGCAGAAGACTGAAGTGCATCTCCTGGAATGTCAAGGGTCTGAACCACCGACTAAAAGAACTAAGGTTCTGGAATATTTAGCATCTTGGGGACAGATATAGCCCTACTCCAGGAGATGCACCTCACAAGCTGTATGGTAAGTTGGTTAAAAACTATGGATGGGGACGGTTCTGGCTAGCTGTGCCACTCACGAAGTCCAAAGAGTGGCCATCCTCCTGAGTAAGAGGGGACCATGGGCAGTTGAGGCCTACCGGGCTGACTCACAGGGGAGATGGATAGCTGCCAAACTCTCTTATCCAGGTGGTAAAACCATCATCCCATTCCAAGGCAAATCATCCCATTCCAAGGCAAAAATATGGGACTTCAGAGGAGCTGACTTTGATAAGATGGCCAACAGAGTTAAGCTAGCCCTGGCAAAAAGAAACACAGGTGAGGAGGTACAGGCAAAGTGGGCAAGCATTAAGGATACAATACTTGAAGCAACATCCCATTGTGTTAGACAGAAAAGGAAGTGCAAAAGAAGAAGGAAACCACTTTGGTTCTCAAATATAGTAGCAGAAAAGGTCAGAGCCAAAGGCTGGCCTTCAGAAATATAAGAACACAGCGGATGAAGATAGGAGGCATACCAAACTGCCCTAAGGAAGCAGGTAAGGCAGTAAGGCAGGCAAAGTCCCAAACTGAGGAACACTAGCACGAACAGTAAAGAAGGTGACAAGACTTTCTATAGATACATTAGTGAAAGGAGAAAGTCCAGAGGGGTATTACTAAGCTTAATGGAGAAAAGGGAGCATGTGAGGAGGAGGACCCTGTAAAGGCATCTATCCTAAATAGATACTTTTGCTCAGTATTTACTGAAGAGAAGGTAGGGCAGGGCCTCAGCTCAGCATCATGGACACAGTGGGGAGGAGGTGAGCTACTCCCTTCACAAAAAAAGGGTCCTACAAGAGCTTGACTAAGCTCCAGGGTGGATAAGGCAATGGGACCTGATGGCATACATCCCAGGGTACTTAAGAGCTAAAGGAGGAACTAGCAGAGCCATTAGCAGAATTGTTTAGTGAGTCTCTGAGCACAGAGAAGGTCCCAGAAGACTGGAGAAAGGCTCATGTGATCCCACTCCACAAGAGTGGTAGCAGGAGGAGGCGGGAACTACAGACCGGTCAGTCTTACCTCAGTAGTGGGCAAGATTATGGAGGCACTCCTTAAGGAAAGGATAGTGCAACACCTGGAATCCATAGGGGCACAGGATCCAAGACAGCATGGGTTTACAAAGGAAGGTCCTGTCAAACTAATCTCATAGATTTCTTTGACTGGGTAACCAGAGTGGTGGACCAAGGGGAGCAGTTGATGTCGCTACCTTGACTTCAGCAAAGCTTTTGACACTGTTCCACATAGAAGATTGATAAATAAGCTAGGTAGGCTCGGGTGGGTCAGAAGTTGGTCAACTGGGTGGCAAACTGGTTGACTGCAGAAAACAGAGAGTGGTGGTAAATGGTATACAGTCAGAAGAGATGCAAGTCACAAGTGAGGTACCTCAGGGATCAGTCCTGGGGCCAGTCCTATTCAACATCTTCATTAGTGACCTCGCAGATGGACTAGAGGGTAAGGCTTGTCTGTTTGCAGATGACACCAAGATCTGCAACAGAGTAGATGATCCAGATGGGGTGGGCAGAATGAGAAGAGATCTGGATAAACTAGCAGAATGGTCAGAAGAGGGCAACTGGGATTTAATGCAAAGAAGTGCAAAATCATGCACATAGGGAAGAAGAACCCTGAAGCCACTTATAGGCTGGGAGGGAGTTGCTAGCAGTCACAAAGGAAGAAAGAGACTTGGGCATCATCATCACTGATGACCTAAATCATCAAGCAGACCTCTAAAGCAGTAGGTAAGGCTAGGGGGTGTTAGGTGTATTAGTAGGGGTATCACAAGTCGTAAGAGGGAATAATCCCTCTGTACAAGACATTGGTTAGGCCCCATCTGGAGTACTCGTGCAGTATTGGAGCCACACCTTCACAAGGACATTAACCAAATTGAGGCAGTCCAGAGAAGGGCAACAAAATGGTGCAGGGACTGCATCAGAAGACATATAAGGACAGATTAACGGAGCCAATATGTATACCCTTGAGCAAAGGAGGGAGAGAGGTGATATGATCGAGACATTTAAACACCTTAAGGGCATAAACAAGGTGAAAGAGTCTAACATGTTTAAATATAAGAAAATAGCAGGACAAGAGGACACAGCATGAGATTAGAGGGAGGCCGATTAAGGGGAATGTGAGGAAATTCTTTTTCACAGAAAGGGTGGTAGATGCATGGAATGGCTTACCACAAGAAGTGGTGGCTATGAATACAGTGCAGGGCTTCAAACAGGCATGGATAGGCATAAGGAGCAATACAAATGACTATGAATAGATAGGTCACTGACAGAGCAAAGGCCGATGGCACATTTATAAGGTAGAAAAAGAAATGGGCAGACTGGATGGGCCTTGCGGTCCTTATCTCAGTCAACTTCTATGTTTCTATGTTTCTATGTTTCTATCATAGCCAATGTGTTGGGCACAACTCCGACACAGGAGAAATTTATGCAGAGCTCAGCCAGGCCCTCACAGAATTAGCAGAGGGAGAGGTGAACTTGCCCATTCTCATAGGAGGATCATAACCTGGTTAGGGATATATTCCTGGATAAATCCCTCCCCACTCCACATACCCTTCCCAAAGCCTGGGCAGCCCTAAATGATTTGACCACAGAATGGGCCTTAGGGATCCCTGGAGGATGAATCACCTAAAGGAGAGATTATACATTTTACTCTGCAGTACATGGCACCTATAGCCAATTAGAGTTTGGGTTGGCCAACAGCATAGCTCTGTCAGGGATCGGAGAAGCGGACATAGGGAACATAATTATTTTGGATCATGCCCTGGTCATGATCACCTTTTCCCAGGGCAAAGCCCTTCCTCCACGAGATGGAGATGCAACCCTAACTTACTCCAGGATAAGGCTTTTAGAGAGTGTATCAAGAGAGAGAGGCACAATATTATTTCTCTGTTAATACCCGGAGAGATGAGCCCAACCACTGTTTGGGAAGCATTCAAGGTGGTTCTTCAGGGAAGAATCATCTCATATGCCACAGCTAAAAATAGAGAGCAGAAAAACAGATACAAGACTTGCAGGACTCAATTACTAAGCTGGAGCATCAGTTTAAAGCATCCTCTAAGAACCCACTCAATTTTGTCTTTAAATCGGATCACAGGCCTGAAATTTCAGTTAAATGTATTGCTGAACAAGAAAGCAGGTGACAACTGAAGCGGGCTAAACACAGAGTTTGGGAGGGCGGGAAAAGGGCAGGAAGCTCCTGTCCTACTGGCTATGAAAGCAACAGGCATCCTCTAGGATCCTGGCCCTTAAGACTAGGCAGGGCAAATTACTGGTGACACCAAAGGACATCAACGATGAGATGTTCAAATTCTATTAGGAGCTCTATCAGTCCCAGAATACGTTACCTGCAGAAATGCTTTCACAGCGTGAGGGTCTTCTCACAATCCACCCTGCTCCCCAACCTATCAGCGGACCACTGTAAGGATGTGGATGCCCTGATCACTACTGAAGAGTTAAATGCAGCTATATCCCAGATGGCGAAAGGAAGCCCTGGACCAGATGGGATATCGGTGAAATTTACCAACTCCTTAAAGATGAAGTCGTTGCTCCACTATTAGAGGCTCTACAGGAGGCCCAAAAGATGGTATCCTGCCCTCACTATGCACAAGGCCCTCATTACCTAATCCCCAAAAAGCTTCAGATGTGTTACTTTGTACAAATTTCAGACCCATATCTTTGATATCGGTAGATACTAAGATGCTTGCAAAAGTCTTGGCAAATAGACTGTCCGGAATTCTGCCTTCCCTGCTTCACCTGTCCCAAACTGGATTTCAGAAAGGAAAATCCAGCAGGTAACATCCGTTAGTATTAAATCTTAAGTGGTTAGCATTACAGTTTAAAACCCCAGCAGCGGCCCTCATAGACTTCGCAAGGTGTTTGACTCAGTGGAAGGGATGGGGTATCTCCATAATGTTCTTAAACTATATGGGTTTGGGGACTCCTTTTGCTTCTGGGTCTCCACATTGTATCACTTACCCTCGGCTCGT
The DNA here is from genome assembly GCA_016271365.2 of Neoceratodus forsteri. Taxonomy (NCBI): domain Eukaryota; kingdom Metazoa; phylum Chordata; order Ceratodontiformes; family Ceratodontidae; genus Neoceratodus; species Neoceratodus forsteri. The sequence continues at coordinate 428,495,312 of CM057451.1, forward strand.
ATTGTCACCAATAAGGACACTTCTGGCTCATTTAAGTTACAACGAGGAACCAGGCAGGGGTGTCTGCTCTCTCCCTACTGTTTCTAATTGCTCTGGACCCCTAATTAGGAAATTTTTGCACAACCCACATATCACTGGTATCCCTGTAAATATGTCATCTTACCTGGTCAATGCATATGCAGATGATATGCTCTTGACCCTTTCCAACCCCAGAGCTCCCTACCCACCATACTGACTATCTTGCAGGAATTTGCCTCCTTGTCAGGCTTAATAAATCAAAAGAAAACAACACTGTCCCATCTAAATGGAGCACACCAGACACTGTTTAGCTGGTACGGACATTACCTGGGCCTCCTGAGATTTCCGTATTTGGAATACATATCCCCCATCCTGGAAGGACATAGAGTCAGCTAATTTCTCCCCTTTGGCATCATTAGCAGCTGAGGTCCAAAGATGGGGAAAGCTTAATCTAACCTTGAAAGGTAAGATTGAGGCCATTCAAATGTTTATTTTTCTAGAGTCTCCTACTTGCTAAACAACCTCTCCATTCCACTCCGGCAAAGCCATTTAAAAACCTGGATAAATTAGTCTCCCTTTTTTTGTGGGAGGTAAGGCCCCAAGATGGGCGTACAAAACTACAATCCCACAGATCCAGGGTGGGCTCCGGACTCCCATGGTTCACAGGCTACCACCTGGCCTTTAGAATGGCTCAGGCCGCTACTTGGTTCCTTCCCGGACTACCCCCCGCCTCAATGGGCTACCCTGGAGGCAGACTTATCATCGGCTAGACCATTGTACTCTATATTAGTTAAAGAAAGCCTAGGCACACCATTTTACATGGGTCACGATAGAAACATGTAGGGCCTGGCGTAGGGGATGACACTTACTGGGACCCCAAGCTCAGATTATCTCCCCCTGACTATAAATGCCCCATTCACAGTTGGAGTCATGACGGCAGACAGCAAGAAGCCCTCCTCAGCCAGCAGCCAGCTTTCAAGGATGTGCACCCCACCACCATCGAAGCAGACCCAAAGTCGCGGTCACGAGGGCAGACAGCAAGAAGCCCTCCCAGCCAGCAGCCAGCTTTGAGGACATGCACCCCCACCACCATCGAAGCAGACCCAAAGGTACGAATGCTCCTCTGAATTTAGAGCCTGTGTTTTTGAGATTGGCACCAAAACTGAATTCAAAAGCGGGACAAAGAAAGGACTCCAAAGCTGTAGCCTTAAGGACTTTTATTTATGTCGGCACAGGCTTACAGATAGAATATTTGCAAGGCTTTAACTTGATTTAATGTACTTTAATACTCAGTCTTAGAGTTTACTTAAGATGTTGCATTGTATTCACTTTAATACCCTTTCTGTGGGACCAACAGTATAGAGACGTAGAGTTAATTAAGGTGTTGCGTTACAAATAGGCTACCTGTTTAGGCTCCTCCTCCCTCTCTCTCAGTTGGCTTTTAACCCCTGTTCTTTTCATTCACAGTCGAGGTCACGAGGGCAGACAGCAAGAAGCCCTCCCCAGCCAGCTTTTGAGGACACGTCCCCCCATCACCACCATCAAGCGGACCCAAAGTACGAACACTACGCTGAATTCAGAGCCTGTGTTTCAGCCCCTCCACCCCATCACCGCCCTTGGGGAGCTCCTCGTTTTATACACTCAGTCACACGAGTCGTGAGCTCCAGAACCTATCAGCTCACTCTCCCATTTGCAGCTTATCAGCTGCTACCATTAGTAGCCACTATACCTCTACCAAAGCTTTTTCCCATCTCTACCAATTATGCTACCTTTCTACCCTTGCTATTTCTCTCTCTCTTGCCCTCTGGCATCCCTTCCCCAGCGGTCCTCCCAAAAGGGATGCCTGTTTACAAAAAATATGGGGGTCCCTTTGGGCCTTCAAGATTCTGGAATAATTTTTCCCTCAACATTATTTGGATTGGCATTCTCTGTGGAGACTATGTCATAAATACATTTCTCAAGACAGATTCGTCTCATGCAATATCATATTTTGCATAACTTGTATACACGCCCTAAATTACAGAAGTAGGCCTACCTGAATTCCAATATATGCAATAAATGTTTGCAGGAAGAGGAACACTTCTCCACATGTTTTGGTCCTGCCTAAAATGTCCCCCTTATAGGATTCAATTAAAACTTTCATGGACCCTCTGCTGGGTCTTCAGGAATACTTCACTCCCGAGATCTGCCTGTTAGGGGACTTATCATCTATTAGAGTTAAGGTGAAAGTTTCACATTTCCATGATTGCCTTATCGGCTAGAAACTTATTCTATGTCACTGGAAAGATAAGTCCTCTCCATCTGTCCAGGAATGGGTAAATAAATTCTGTCCAATCTCGCACAGAAAAAGAGATTGCTGGTCTCCACAACAGAATGACAGCATATACTAAAACCTGGGATCCCTTCACTCTCTAATTTCTCTGGTTCAAGTCTAAGTATATCTCAGACTATATTGTTATGCAAGACCTTAAGTAAGGTGCTTGGCATTTGTGAGTATAGGTTGGGTTACTGCAGTAAGGGAGGGAAGGGTGGGTCAGGCAGTTATTCCTTTACATTGTGTTGGAATGTCATTGTCACTGTCACTTAAACTGCCTTTTATTGTGGAAAATGTATCAATAAACATTGAATTGAAAAAAAAAAAAAGGAACTGTCCCCCTCGATCCCCTGCTTCATCCCCCAACCCATCTATGCATACTGTCCAGCAGCAAAGCCTTGCTAAAGCACACAATTGGCCCATTAAGCGCCACCATCCTGCCCCCTCTTTTAATCTAGGTCAATACTATTCTCTGCATCCAAGCACTCCGCTGCCCCCCACCCGCAGCCTCAGATCCCACCCCTACCACCAGTCCCAAATAGCTCTGGCACAAATGCAAACAGTTTTCATACTGCTACTTCTCCTGGCCGGAGATATTGAGGCCAACCCTGGATCCACCACACCAAGCACTCACTCCCATTCTCGTTCCCCAAGGGTCTCAGGCTCCTGCACCTCAACATCTGCAGCTTACTGAAACAAAATAACTGTGCTGCAACCAATCGTCCTATCTCATCGCCCTGATATCGTGATCATATCTGAAACCTGGTTAAAGCCACATCACATAGATGCTGAAGTATTCATCCCTGGCTACTCAATTATCAGACATGATCATCCAGGGAATAAGAGGCAGTGGAACAGCCATGTACATCTCCTCTAAGCTGCAGTTCACCATAATTCCTCACTCCCAGCCCACATCGACTTTCTCCTAATCAAACTCTCGCTCCCGTGCTCCACCTCCGTGTAAGTTGCAGGCACCTACTTCCCCGCACACCCCTACCTGACATCCTAGCACACCTGGACACACTTAAGTCATTAACCTCAGGAGGCGAGCTTCACCATCAGCGATTTTAACCACAACTGGCTAGCCACAGATAAGGCCCACCTCAAGACCAAGATCAAGGCTCTAAATCTCGCACAACTAATAGAACACCCACCCGCTAAACCACAAGACACAAAATCACTCTCTCCTGGACTGGATCCTCTCCTCCCACCCCACAGGATCCCACATGTGGGCCTGCTCCCAGACTCCTAAGTGATCACCACATGATCTTCATGGTCAGAAAGGTGTATAGGCCTCCACTCCCCTAAGATTCTGCAGACAAGGACATACAATTCCCTGGACTTAGCATCACTTGTTCATGACCTAGGCCAAGTAGACTGGTCTTTCATCCCAGTGGCCACATCTACCGATGTTGCCTTCGAAACTTTCAAGGCCAAATTTCTAAATGTCTGGGACTACCATGCCTCCCTGCACAAAAAATGGTCAGAGGTACCCACCTTCCCTGGATCACCACTGATATCATCAGCCAATGCCACTCCAGGGACCACTCATGGAAAGTCCACAAGAAACTGGACACCAGGCAACCTTCCAAAGCTACAGAGCCCTCTGCAACTCCTGTATCAACCTCATTCACAAGGCAAAAAGAACTATTTCCTATCGACTTTCAGTGCAAACCTAAACCACCCGACAAACTTTGGAAATCATTCAAATCCTTTTCTCCCCCTACCCAGCCACCACAAAGACACTGTCACTACAGGGCACTTCCATCACTGATACCAGCAAGGTTGCCACTGCTTTCAACACCTACTTCTCCAGCTGTGCTGACTCGCTTCTATCATCCCTCCAGCACCCACCCACCCTGTGCCCCCCACCAAGAGCACTCCTACCGCCCATATAGTTTCTCTTTTCACCCTCTATCCCTGGACAAGTATTAAACTCCTTCCATTCCCTGAACCTAACATAGGTAAATGCCCCACAGCCCTGGATGCCAAGATGTTATTTCTGTCCACCCCAGCCATAGCCGCCACTAGCTGCACTATTCAACCTCCTTCTCACTAGGCAAATTACCAACTGAATAGAAACAGGCTACCATCATACCCCTCTCAAAAGGGGTGACCCCTCCTCACTGGGTAAGTATCACCCCATCTCCCTACTCCCGATCTTGGCAAAACTACAGGAATGTCTTGTCCTCACCCAACTCTCTCCCTGTCTGGACACCTTCTCCTTCTTCCTCCATACCAATCCGGTTTTGTAAGTCACACTCAACTACCACCTCCCTCCTAAGACTCACTGACGACATACTCACCGGCATGGACAAAGGCTACATCACCTCGCCATCTTTATAGACTTAGCCAAGGCCTTGACACCATCTCCCTTACACTGCTCCTTTCCAAACTAAGAGAAGCCGGTCTCGTCAGTCCAGCCTCCACCTGATTCCACGACTACCTGGTGTGTAGGCACCAGGCTGTAAAGTCACCTCACATCTCCAAACCCCTACCAGTTACCACCGGCATCCCCAAGTCTCAGTCTTGGGCCCTGCTCTTCTCCATATTCTTAATGATGTCCCATCAGCCTGCTGCTATTCATCCATCCAAATGTATGTGGAAGATACAGTGCTGTATGCCATGGGCCCTTCCACAAGCGAGGTGGCAAATCTGTTACAGTGGGATTTCAACGCATCCAGAACGGTTCGGTCAAACCAACTATTCCTAAACCCAAAGAAAACCATGTCACTAACTTTCGGCTCACAGCAAAGACTTTCCCGTCAAGCTCCATGGCCCCCCTTCAAACCCTGAACGGGACCCCCTGGAAGCTTGCACCAGTTTCAGATACCTAGGTGTCTGGCTGATCAGCACCTTGATTTCACCACCCACATTGATTCCTTACAAGAAACTACTCCCAAACTCAGCACCCTATATAGGAACAAAAGCTGTCTCCCATCTCCTGCCAGGAAGCTATTGTTCAAGGATGATACTCCCAGTACCCGACTATGGCACATAGTCTATACTACTGCTCCCTCCTCCGCCTTGGCCAGCCTTGACTCCCTTTCACTCTTTCTGTCACTTTATCTTGGACTGCCCACAAACAACCCACCACTGCACCTTATACAGATTCCTAGCTCTGCTGTCCTCCAAGACTGCAGACTAACCCACTGTGCCAGGTCCGCAGCCAAATTCTGGTCCCCACACTTCCCCCACCCGGCTTCTGTCCTCCCCACAACCTCCCTGTCTACTCCTCAGAAGTATGGACCCCAGGCTCCTCCATGTCCCTTTCATGTGCACAACCACAAGGCAGGCAGCCTTCAGATTTTGTATACCACAGCTATGGAACGCCTTGCCAGCTGATATAAGACACTCACCCTACCCCGCCTCCTCAACCGCCTACTCAGCACCCACTTCTCCTTAAGCTGCTCATGCTTTAGCTAGTGTCCACTATGTACTGGTACTATTGGTTTTGTGATCTCTGTAACACTATCCCATGTATGTTCCTCCTATGTTCCTGCATCTATCTGCCGATTGTCTGTATGGCAGGTGGACCCTCACAGTGCTGTTTAATCTACTGTTCCTGAATTGTACTATTGTCTTGGGACTTGTCCCCAGTTCACATCTGAATTGAGCAATGCCTGCTCAGTATGCCTTCCTGGTTAAACTCATAAATAAATAAATAAATAAATTATGGGATAACCCTCTCATCACAATAGAACATAAGGTACTTAAATGGCCCTTTGGGCTGCTAAAGGTATTCATATAGTAGAGAATCTTCTCCTCACACCACTAGGACACTTCTCTCCTTTGAGCAGATCTGTGAGCAGTATGGGCTTCCCCAGATGGATTTTGGAAGTTTTACAAATTAGGAGTGCTTTAACCCATTGTTAAAAGCACATGCAGACCATTCCCTTGGCATGACGTAATCACTTCCCTAACTGCAGGACAGGCCAAGGCCTGGTAAGCTTTTCTACAAGACCCTTAGGGATGCAAAACTGACACTACCTTATTGAGTAAAATGGCCTGGGAATGTGAGCTGCAGTACCCCATATTCCCTCAACTGTGGTCAATATGCCTTAGGGATGCTCAAGTTGCACATGTAGATGCCAGGAGTCAACTAATTCAATTGAAAATCCAGCTTAGGTGGTATAGAACCTCTTCTGTCCTCTATAGCCTTAAAATAACTCCTCTGATAGTTGCTGAGGTGTCATACTTCCCCGCCCTTTTACTTCACATATTATAGACTTGCCGAACTTGCATGCTTTTTGGACACATGTTCTTGCTGACTGCTCCAGGATTATAGACAAATCCATCTTTTCTGAAAATCCATCTCTTATCCTAGGAGATACTAGTGGCTCCACCCACTCCCCCTCCCCCACCAGGGCATGGCTTTGGTAGCCCTAATGGAAGCTAAAGAGTCATCCTTGAGATGGAGTATAGCCAGCAACCCTTTGCTAGTGCAGTGGCATATGGCCATGGCTCGGCTGGCTGCCTTTGAGAGGCTTACTGCTGTATAGGGAGGCCTTAATAAATATTATAAACAATGGGATGAGTATTTAAACTCTCATATATGTTCTGTAGCCCTCCCTCCACTGCAAAACCCCACACCTTCTAGTTAGGTTTAGGGAATGGGCCCTGAGGCATCAAAGGGGGTTGTCTGTATGTTCCTACCACTGTGTGATATTAGATTTTACTCTCCTATCTCTCTATGGATAAAGTTGAGTATTATATTTAGTTGCTAGGCTGAAATCAGTAGATGTTTAGAGCTGTACCTAGGAGACCATAACCAAGTAGATACACTAGGGAATAAAATGTACCATACCATCTTTAGAGGCTTCAGTATATCAATATTAAAAGGCATGGTGTCCATAGAGATTGATCTGAATAACAATACTACTTTGCATATTGGTATAAGGCCTAAGCTTCTCAACCGTATATTAGATAAACTAGTCCTTTGTTAACATATGAGCTATGTAAGATGTAGAAAATTTTAGCAAAACAATCATATAAAACACACTCAGAAAATGGACAATGAGTGAAGTGAAAAATATCATAAGACCTAGCAGTCAAAAAGAATAAAGTAGTTACAGCACCTAATTGGATGTCATTAATCAAAGCAGCACAACAGTAAAACTATATCACTTCACTCATTGTCCATTTTCTGAGTGTGTTTTATATGATTGTTTTGATATTTATATAACAGTGATTCATAGACTTGAGATGCAGCGATATTTTACTTTGTCTGCAATTTCCAAGAAATAATCAAATCTGCCTCTGTGGATCATTTCAGGATGTTGTCGGTTTCATTAAAAATTTGCTATTTATAACGTTGCCATGCTTTTGGATTTTTAAGTCAAATTGCACTTAAAAACAACAAAGCAAGAAGAAGTCAGAAATGGAGAATCCCTGCCATATCCCTCCATTCAATTCCTTGGTGTTCAGTGCCCCCACCACAGATTGCCACCTGATTTAAAACAAAATTACTAATTCAATCCCTGATGTCTAGTAGAGGTGGGCAAAAAAAAAAAAAATTATGGGTAAAATTCCCATAAAATCGGCAATTTAACTGTGTGAAACATTTCATGAAATTTGAGCATTCTTTGCAAAATGTACTGGAATTTTTCTGCAAAATTTGTTTGGTCCATCTCAACCTCTCCCCATAACCTCATACAGCCATGGGGAACAAACCTATTCCTAACTCTCTGGTAGTCTAGTGGTACCCCGTCTCATCCCTGACCCAGATGTTTGAAAAAAATAACTATTCCACCATTTTCCATAGTGTAGGGTCCTCCTTCCCATCACCAATCCCTGATGTATACAATAAATAATTATTCTTCCAGTATTTCCATAGTGTAGTGTATACTCCTCCCAGCCCCATTCCTTGATGTATAAAATAAAAATTATTCCCCAGTATGTCCGTGTGTAGTGTACCCTCCAGCCCTGATCACTGATGTATAAAATAAAATAATAATGTTCCTTGTATTTCCACAGTGCAGTGTACCCTCCCATCCCTGATACTTGATGTATAAAATAAAAATTATTTCCCCAGTTTTTCCATAGTGTAGGGCTCCCCACCCAGCCCAATAACCAATATAATTACAAAATACCACCACTCATCCCTGACTTTTTCTGTGAGTGTAGTGGCCCCATCAGGATGGAACCCTAACCCACTTCCCGACCCAACCAGAGCTGGTGATTGGTTCAGCCCTCCGCACAGCCCATGGCTAGCCACCGACTGATCTGTCAATGAACAGGTACTGTACATAATACATGCTTATTGGTCAGCCAATGAGCATGTACTATGCACAGTACCCATTTATTGACTGATCAGTTGGTGGCTGGCCATGGTAAGTGGAGGGCTGAGTAAGTTGCCAGTTCTGGTTGTGTTGGGAGGTGGGGGCATCCTCTCCTGATGGGGTGGGCTACCACACTACAAAAAAGCCAGAGAATGGGGATGGGTTTTGTAATTATATCAGGGATTGGGGCTGGGTGGGGAATCTACATTATGGAAATACTGGGAAATAATTATTTTATTTTATACATCAGGATTGGGCTGGGAGGAGTACTACACTATGGGAAATACTAGAGGAATTATTATTTTATGTTATGCATCGGGGATCGGGGCCCAAGGAGGTACACTACCATGGAAAAAAACTGGGGAATTGTAATTTTTTATATTATACATAGGAGATTGGGGATGGGATGGGGATATGGCAGAGTAGCGTGCTTTTACTCGGTCTGAAATTGTGGAATTCTGTCAGTAAAATGTGGTGTGCACCCAACACAGTGGAATTTCACTTCAAGTGGTGAAATTCTGACATTCATGGGAGAAATTCCACATTTCCTGGGTGAATTCCACTGTTTTTGAGTGAAATTTTCGCATTTCCTCCCATGAGAAATTTTGTGAAATGTGCGAATTTCACAAAATTTTCATACAGCAAAATATGTAAATGTTGACCATCTCTAACGTTTAGTGGGTCCCTCCTTCTGCCAATCAACAGTTACTGCCCTATGTAAAATTCAGTCTCTGGTGTCTAGTGGTCCCCTCCCTGCCACTTGCTGGCCCTAATATAAAAAAATTATGAATTCAATTCCTGGTGTCTAATGCCCACCATCACTGACCCGATGGTGAATAATATCATTCCCTAGAGGACCCCTCCCTATATCCATCCTAAATGTTGCCATTGTCAAATCTCTGGTATCTAATGGACCCCCAGGCCCTCACCATATCAGGTAGGTGCCCACTACTCCCTCCCCAACCCCAGGAGGTGACCAGCACATCTCTCCACTCTCCACCAGGGGCTAGCCACCTGACTGAGCTAGAATGAATGAGCATGTGAGCTGGAATAAATGAGCACATACTTGTACAAGAACGTGCTCATTCATTCCAACTCAGTCAAATGGCTAGCCATAGTGGAGAGTGAGCACTATGCTGGTCACCCTCTTGGACTGGGGTGGGGGCACTACCTGATGTGGTGCAGGGTAGGGGTCCACTAGACTTGGGAAATTGACTGTGGCAACATTTGGGGACAGGATGGGGTTCTCTAGGAAATGATGTTATGCAGCATCAGGTTAATGATGAGGGTACTAGACACCAGGGATTGAATTAATAATTAATTTTTACATTACAGCCAGTGAGCAGCAGGGGACCACTGGCCATATGTTTTTCCACTACAATTAATAATTATATCCCCAGACTTCAGCATTATAAAGATGACTAGAAGTAGTTTGTCCTTCCCCACCATAATGGCTGCTTCTAACGTACAACCTCCATATCTGCAGCTGAATCTCAGTAGTGCTTGTTTAGCAGAGTCCACTTTTCTCAGTAGTATTTCCTAGTGCTGGCACACTGACACTAGTACATTCCTCCTCACTCAGTTAACAATCATAACTTCCAACCCTTATATTATTACTTTGTTGCTCACTTATTTTATTAATTTGCTATTATTTCTGTTATTGAATTGTATTGTATTGCAACAATTTTACTGTATAAGTATTTTCCTTTCATTTACTTTTTGGTATATTTATTATCTTTTTTATCTTAATATTATATTAATTTTCTTAAACAACAATACAGAAGTCCAACAGTGATAACACCATACATGGTCCCTGGCTGGAGTGGAGTCCACTCCATGGAAGTACAATCTAAGAGTAGCTATTAACAAGCAATCAGAAAACACAGTAAAGAATAAATAATTTTAAACCTTATGTCTGCTAATCAAATCACGTATCCATTCTCATAATATTACAATGAATAAATTAAAGAACAAAGGAAAGGAGACAGTGCTGCTGCTAGGGCAAGAGGTACTGGATAACTCAAAAATAATAATCCAGTGGGGACACTAAGTCTAGAGGGAAGAAGGTGGTAGTGAGGAGTCTCAGCCTTCTCCCAAATCCCATGAAACAATCCGGGTCCTTATCTAGGACCTCAGGAATGCCCTCTAGTGGTCCCGTTACTGTGGGAAAATCCTGTGTAGGGACTAAGCAATAACCACCCCTTAGGAACAGCAATTCTAAGGTGAGGTAAAAATGGTTGCCAGACACTAGCAAATTTGTCATGTTTACCAACTGCAATATATGACATCTGCTCAAACCCTGTCACTTTAAGCATACTTTCTAGCTATTCACCTTGTGTGGGAACCTCTGCTGAACAGCAATGTCATATCAAAAGACACGTAGCCTCTGTAATGGCTGCCATAAACCAAGCATGTTGATAAAATTGGTATACTGAAGTTTTAAAGTATTCCCCAATACCATAAATGAAAATCTTTCATATTCCAAAGTCCAAAACCTGCTCCATAGTTTGCCTCACTCCACTCCACCATAATACTAATTAAGGGCAATCCTATAACAAATGCAGTAAAATGCCCTTGCCTCCAGTCACAACACCAGCATCTTGGGTGCTGGACTAACTTCATTAGGTGTAAGGAGGCAGGGGTTTGATACCATAGCAATAATATTTGTAATTGCATCAGTCGACCTGCCATATCTTTACAGACTCCATAAGCATTAGCCCAAATCATTTTCCTCCTCCTCCTCCGCCTCCCCAAAGTGAATACCCCAACATTCGCTCCCACCTTTGTTGTAATTTGCTCATGTCTGGGGCACTAGCCTCCTGCAATACCCGATACACAGCCACTAGCTTGGGGAGAGTGAGGGCATCCCAATTGTATCTCCCTCCCAATCACCTTGTCCCACAGACTTGAGGGTGGTAATGTAAGAGACCCCACCACATCATTACTGAATATATCAAATAGCGTAATGGAGGTATCTCAATGGTGTGTCGAGGACAGAGAAAGCTGTTATCACGAGTTCACAAAATGATTTCAAATAACTCAAATCCAATGAAGAAAGATACTGTACCCTCTTTATACGCGTTAAACCATGATGACCAAAAGACTGGCGTATCCTCCCCGGACCAACTGAGGACTATACCATATAGGCCAGAGAGACACAGGTATCACCCACCTGGTCCTAAATATTTCCTAGGAGACTTCCATATATGGGACTTATACTCTTGGGTGGGTAGGGAATATATTTATTATCATTGTTATGCTTATTTATATACTATTGCATATTTTTTCATTGTATTTTGTATTTACCATTTCCTTACTTCTCCCCTTCCCCAGACACATCTGGAAACAGTGGATACCAGCTCAGTATGTCTTTCCTGCTAAAACAGTTGAAATAAATACATAAATAATTAAACAAATATATAAGTAAATAAACAACACAAAAATAACTCTCAAGGTGCTGGAAAGAACAGTAAGCCAGTAATTAACAATCTACCATATTTCAAATCAACTGCTTCCAAAATTTCAATCTGACTTCCAGACTGCACTCAGCACAGAAAAACCCCTTCTGTGATTATCAAATTCCATTCTTCTTTCAATCACACCTCAGCAATCCTACTGCTGCCAGAGAGTTCATCAGGCGTTGATACAATCAACCATGAAATCCTATTTTTCACTTGAAATCCATTTATGGCTTAAGCATGTCTGTTTTAAACTGTCTACATTCCTGTCTCACTGGTCAATTACAAATCATTAGAATTAACTCTACTACATTCACACCTAAAGTTGCAACGTCCATTGTATCTCGGGCTCTGTCCTAAGGTCACTTTTATTTGTATTACATACATTATGTAACTTTTGGCAGACATTACAAAAGCCCATGGTCTGTTCAGCAATAGCTACACTGATGATACCCAGATGTATTTCCCAGCCATCAACTCATTCAAACCACTTTAGCTCTGATATTGTTGGCCTAGCTGACATCCAGTCCAGAATGACAAAAGTTCACTCTGTTTAAACATCAAAACAACTGAGCGTCTTGTCTGCAATACCAAGCAATGATAATGGCTGGATTCACAAAATCACCATTGGAGCTAGGCATGGTGCAGCAAACAGCAGCTTGCTTAGAACCCCAATGCCCAGAAACCCTGCACCTGACTCACTATCATGAGAGGTCCCTGTACCAAACTTTACAATTTTCAGCAAATGCTGCTGTGTAAAGTCAAGATTCATAGGAAGGGTTGCCACAACCTGAGATATGACCTGTAGCAATGCCCTAGCACCCAAGCATGTCTATAATGCAGGTCTGTGTGTTGAATAACACAATGCTGGGTATACAGAATTAGCTGTTGGGCTATGTGCCATGCTTGGTTTTGCATGGCGATCAAGTGCACTATCTGTGTTCTGTAGGCTTCACAGACCTACTAGGCAATGTGACAGTAGACAACAGCACTGTGCACAGTAGCAAATATAGAGCACCATCACACCACCATGGTGTACAGTGGGGACCATTGAACCGAATCAACTGACAGCGTGCTCACAATGCAGTGTACACTACAGGTGCACATTATGATGTCAGCTCAATGACATATGACAGAATATACTGGTTCAAACCTGGCAAGTGGAGCACATGCTGTTAGGCCAGCTCCAGTCTGTTTAATCCCTTGCTAGCCCTGTCCCCATTACAGTACTTCCTGAATAACCACAAATGGGGATAGTGCAGCAGCTCCATGTCACAAGCCTCTGTCCACCACAACACAGCCCTGAGTCTACTAAAGAGTGGCACAAGCCCAGCTGGTACATGTGGGCGCCCATGCGGCACAGCCATGGCTGTGAATCAGGAATGGTGCATGGTGAGGTACAAGGTGCCCTTACTCCATTCCTCATTGGAAGAAAGCACTGTGTGCCATTCCCATCTTTGTGAATTGGGCCCAACATCTCTCAGTCCATCTGACCTCAGTCTTCATTAAGTTCCTGTCACCCACAATTTTTCCAACTCTGCTATGCCTCTACCAGAAATTTGTGGACAGAGGTGTCTTCCCTCCAATCATGAGAATAGCAACAATTATGGGCCTTCCTAAAAATGGCAAAGACCCCACTGTTCCAGCCCATTACCAGCCGATTTTTTGATAGTGGGCAACATTTTTACAAAACCCATGGCTCTCAGCCTAGAAAGCCTTATTCTGTCTCTAATACACCTATCACATGATGGGTTCATGAAAGGTTGCCTCAGTTCTGCCCATCTGCAAGCATTCCTGAATTAATTCATGTTGCATGAACCACCCCACTCTAACCACAGTGGTAGCCATAGACTTCAACAAAGATATCTATCTCAATGGAGGGGCACGATTGTAGAGTGCTAATATATGGGTTTGGACGTCAGTTTCTGGAAAACATATAGTCCATTTACTCATCAAGAGTGCTCACTATCTGTACCCTGTCCATCCTTTCCCCTCAGAAAAGGTACTCGTGAGGTGCCCCTCCCTCAATGCCATTTGCATTCACTGTTGAGCCACTTGCAGCGGCTATTCGATTAAACCCTTTCATTCATGGGATTCGGTGGGGCAGGACCACTACAAAGCTCTACTTTATGCAGATGATTTGATGGTGGTGACAGACTTGCACTAAAATCCATTATCCAACTAATAACACTTTTAACATCCTACATCCAACTGTCAGGGCTCAAAATTAACCTAGCCAAGATGGAAATCCTGCCTCTGGACCAAAATTGCAAACCCCATTAGGTACAGCACCTGGGCTTAAGATGGATCCCAGAGCACATTACATACCTAGGCATCAAAGCTTTTGGACTGAGATGACAGGCTTTCTAATGCAGGTACTGGGTGAACCTGTCCCTCACTTGCTGAAATTCCTCATTCTAGGTTCTCCTCAAAGAGCTCCCCATCTCTAAAGCTACAATATAAAATGGATTTTACTGTCCCAGCCAAGGTAAAGCACCTTCTGCAACTCCATTGGTGAAAATGGAAGTTCTGTCCATGAAGGAGCTTGTCTCCAGCTTAGGCACAGTTGGCTAAATTAGAACATTAGACACACTTGGCTGTCAGCAAGTTTCATCAATATTATAACTTGTGGAGTGCCGTTAAGACAATTTGTTATTACAGTACTTGAGCAAACAGAATAATTGACACACCAGGGCAGGGATTGCCTAAAGAGAAGCCCTCATTCTGTATCTGCCTACAACAGATAGTGTAAGAGGGAATCTAATATCCCACACTGATAGCACCCTCAGCTGATGGACAAATCCCACATGGTTTAGTAGAGGTATTACATATGTATCCATTTTGTACCATGCCTATTGTTTGGCTACAGATTGTAAGGTAAATTAGATTCCATTCTACAGAGTTAATGTTAACATTAGTTTACTATACCGATCTGAAAGGAGGTGTTATTGCCTCCTTAGGCTGCAATTATCTTATGGACTTAATGCCTAACCCTACTTGTTTAGATAATTTGCCTAGCACTCACCTAAACAGGTTGCCTATCAATGATATGATTCCCTGTTATTTGTATGTCATGCTAGGTAACACATGACATTGTAAAGGGTCCTTGACTCAAAGGTATTTTCTGAATAAATATAATCTGAGGCCTTAGTAATTTACTACAAGTTTTAGTAATTTGTTAAAATGTCCCTTTCTATGCAGAATGCATGTGTGGCCTGTTGAACATACAATGCATCTGTGTAACTTGACTATCTACAAGAAACTCTTGTCTATATTTACATTTCACAGAACTGCATAAGCTGAGGATTCCTGTGCATTTTGCCTGGGTTGGGCTCAAAATGACCCTCTAGTTATAACTACACTTTTCTATTTTATAATTGAAGGAATGTGGGATTTGAGAGGTTCTAAATCCAAAGCTTTTGATACAGAAATTAATTCAGGAGTTTGGGATGCCCTTCCCAAACTATGAACTTCTAGGTCTTATGCAAAATTAACAGTCCTATTATGATAAAGAAATGAATAGGAAGATTAAAACACTTGCTTTCTTCTTTGCTTAAAACTCTGGGGCCTGATATTAA
This sequence comes from Neoceratodus forsteri, assembly GCA_016271365.2. NCBI lineage: Eukaryota > Metazoa > Chordata > Ceratodontiformes > Ceratodontidae > Neoceratodus > Neoceratodus forsteri. The sequence continues at coordinate 428,510,961 of CM057451.1, forward strand.
AACTGTGCAAGTGAAATGCAATAATGCACTCCGCTGTGATAGCCCAGGTGCATGAAGATGCTAGATTCAGTGGAATAGCACACCAGTGCTATTTGACTGAATATAGAGACCATGTAAGCCAGCACTGTACCATTTCCGCTATCACGATATGGCTCCCAAAGTATGCCACCACAATGGATTGCACCAAGCACAATTCTCAATATTTAATGGGACCCATGCAAATGAGCCAATTAATTTCTTCATTTTATTCATTTTCATTTTCATTTTATTTAAAATGAGAAGCTATGGACAAGAAATTACCATTTCATACACAACTGTAGTAATAGTACAAATAAGAAAGAGTGTACAATGCAAGACTTAATTATTTATTTCAAAAAATTTTACCAGGAAAGACATACTAAGCTGATAATAGCTCATTTCAGATGTGTCCTGGGGGATGAGGAAGAGGAGGGCCATGAATAACAAATAGAACAGTATTTACATAGCAGGTAGAATTATAACTAAGCAACAAATAAGCATCATATAACAAGCAGCAATGAAGGCATTTAAGCAAACTATGTACATTGGCATGGATATTGCAGGATGCAACCCATGGACAATAAGAGGATGCTAATGAGTGCAAAGTGCAGATAATACAGGCAGGTGGTAGCAAAGATAACCAGGAGATATTTAAGGAGAGTCTATCTGAAGAGGAGGGAGAAATGGTGGTTGGCAGCAGGAGCTTTGGTGAGGAGTAAGTAAGAGGGAAGGAGATGAGGGTGGAAGAAGTGGAAGGAGGGAAGAGAGGCACAGAGTGGTATTAGGTGCCATTGCAGAAGTGAGAAGAGAAATTGAGGAAAGAGAGAGAGAGATACCCAGGGAAGAGTACACAATGGGGGTGAGATACTAACAACAACAAAATGGAAAGGGACCTGGGGGTAGTCATATCAGATGACCTAAAGGTGGGGAAGCAATGTGAGAGGGCAGCAAGGAGGGCTGGGGATACTGGGATGCATAGGGAGAGGCATCACCAGTAGAAAACAGAAGTTATTATCCTCTGTAGAGACAGCTAGTGAGACCCCATCTGGAGTACTGTGTGCAGTTCTGGAGACCCAATCTCCATAAAGACATAGACAGGATGGAAGCTGTCCAGAGGAGGGCAACTAAAATGGTGCAGGGTCTGCACGGAAGACATATGAAGAGAGACTAAGGAGCTTAATATGTATAGCCTCGAGAAAGGAGGGAGAGGGGGACATGATAGAAACTTTCAAGTACCTCAAGGGAATCAACAAAGTCCAAGAGGTAGCATCTTTCAAAAGAGGTGTGCAAGAACAAGGGGCACAATTTGAAGATAGAAGGGGTGGCTCAGAGGTAATTTAAGGAAGTATTTTTTCTCAGAGAGGTGGTGGATGTATGAAACGGCCTTCCAGAGGAGGTTGTGGAGTCACAAGCAGTGGTGGAATTCAAGCATGCATGGGACAGTCATAAGGCAATTCTAGGGGTGGGGTAGGAAGAAGTAGGCTGCTGGTTAACTAGGATCTGCAGCTTATCCATCAGGTAGGGAAATGGGCAGACTGGGTGGGCGCGTCCTTATCTGCTGTCAAATTCTATGTTTCTATGTTTCTAGGGAAGAGGCAGACCAGATGGAGAGGGAGAGAATTCCATAGTTTGGGGAAGCAGTAGGAGAAGGCATCCTGGCCAGCTGAGGATGACCTACTAGGCAAAGCAAGGCAATTTTGTTTGTACAGCATGCTATCCTGGGGGCTCTGGGCACCGAACAAGAGTTAAAAGAAGACATCATGAAAAACAGCATAAATAAGTAGCACAATAACCATGCTAAAATATAAACGTGACAATTTAAAATAAATTAAAAGGTGTTTCAGACTGTCATAGCAGGGACTAGAACAGGATATATTCAAAAACTGGAAAAGCCAGGAAAAGAAGTGGGCCTTCAGCCTCTGCTTGAACACTTCAACTGAGGGAGCCTCCCAGATAGAAGATGGTAATGAATTCCACAGGGTGGCCCAGAGACACTAAATACATGATCTCCTGTAGTCTTGAGCTGAACCCTGGGAACATCCAGGATGCCCCTCGAAGAGGAGTGTAGGAGCAACCAGAAGTCACCAGTGTCAAGAGTTCTGGCAGATAATCAGGACCCAGTCCATATAGGGCCTTAAAGGTGAGAAGACCCACATTGAAAAGGACCCTCCACCTGACCGGCAGCCATTACAGAGTCCGCAGGACTGGAGTCACATGACTGGACCTCGAGAGGCCTGTCAGTAAGCGGGCTGACACATTCTGCACTAGCTGAAGTCTGTGGAGGGTCCCTCCCATGATCCCGAAGTATAGAGAGTTGCAGTCATCAAGTCTGGATGTCACAAAAGCATGCACTAGTGTTCGCAGGTCTCGGACGGAACAAGAGGCTTAACCCAGGCAATGTTCCACAGATGATAGAAATGGGTACTGACAACGATGACACCTGATCTTCAAAAGTCAATCTGTTTTCAAGGATCACACCCAGATTTTGAACCCTTGGGTAGCCACCAATGGACAGAACCCAGAAAAAGAACCTAGTCAGCCCCAGGTGGCAACCCATGACGTTCACTAATGAAGACATTGAATAGGACTGGCCCCAACATCAACCCCTGTGACACACCACTGGTCCTCCTCTCCTCAGATTTCATGCCATTTGCCACCATCCTATGAGTCCTGTCCCTTAGCCAGTTCCCAACCCACTTTACCACCATAGGACCCACTTCCAGGCTCCACAATTTATTTAGCAATCTCCTGTGGGTGATGATGTCAGTAGCCTTGCTGAAATTCAGGTAGACCACATCTACCACCCTCCCTGATCTACCACCCTGGTTGCCCAGTCAAAGAAATCTATAAGGTTCTTCTGACAGGACCTTCCTGCTGAGAATCCATGCTGCCTTGAATCCTGTGCTCTGCTATCCTCCAGAACTTCACAGTCCTCTCCATAAGTAAGGACTCCATTAGTTTCCCTACAGCTGAGGTCAGGCTTACAGACCTGCAATTGCCTGCCTCCTCTTTGCTTCCATTCTTGTGGAGAGGGACCACATCTGTCCTCCTCCAGCTTCAGGTACCTCCCCATCTTGAGTGACAGGTTGAAAAGGGCAGCCAGTGGTTCTGCCAGCAATTTCCTGAGTTCTTTTAGTACTCTGGGTGTGGATCCCATCTGGCCTCATTGCCTTATCTGCTGAATTGACTGGATAATGGGAACATTTAGATTAATAAACAATATAAAATCAATAACGTATGAAGGAACAAACTTAACTGATCATGCATCAATAAAATATCAACTACAAATTAAAGAAAAATGACAGTCAGAAACTGGACTATGGATCTGATACTTAATACATTACACTGAATTTGTACAATACATTAAAAGAATTACACAAATTTGAAAGGTTTAACAAAGCTTCAGATACATCAATACTTAACCTATGGGAAGTTAATAAAGCAGTCTGAAGAGGATGTAAAATCCAATACGGAAGTAGAAAACATAAAGCAAAAGTGAAAAAAAAAATGAAAAAATTAGAAGAACAAAAACACATACAATACATGCAGGTTTGGAAACTGATAGACAAGCACTAACAAACTTAAAATTACAATATAACACAATATTAAATAAAAAGAACAATTATTAATGAAAACAAAAGCAAAATATTATTCAAATGCAGATAAGACTGGAAACATACTTGCATACCAATTACAGAAGGAAAAAACACACATAATACAAGAAAATTGAAACAGAAGAAGAAACAACAATAGACCCTCACAAAATCAACCAGGAATTTGCAAAATACTAAACACACTGATATAAATCAGAAGTATTCAGCCTTAACACCAAAATGATGCAAAACATGAAGATTTAAAAATAACAAATTTAGACAGAGAAAGAGTAAATTAACCATTTTAGAGAAGAAGTGGAGAGCACAATTAAAAAATGAAGAAAAGTAAAGCTTCAGGGCCAGACAGCTTTCAAACAGAATATTATCAAGTATTAATAAAATAATATACACAAGGTCTCAATATTCAAATGTAAGCCTTGGTAATGGCTAAGTTGGTCATAAGCGCAACCAAGGTGCACTGGAGCAACTAAGGAATATATTCAAAGAGATGAGCCATGATGCATCTCTTCTGAATATATCAAGTAATGCACACTACATAAATAAAATGTGCTGGCATATCTCCCAGACAGGGCTGAATACCAGGAATGGGAATTGTGCCAGCGCATCAGAGATATTTTGTGCACAAAGTCCTGATATTCAGCCACCAATATGCAGATGGGGTCATAATGCATGAAGACACAGATGGGGCCATTTGTATGTCATTATAGCCCCATTTGCATGAGTTGTGTAGGGCTGGCAGGTGAAATGCTCTTGATGCACTGCACACCATGTGGTGATGGCAGTGTAGATCCAGAGGTCCCCCATAGCAGCGATCACCATGTATAAATACTGCCCACATCCCTGGTAGTCTAGTGGAGCCCGGTCCCTTTCCGACCAGTCAATCCTGGCGCCATAATGTAATAAGTATCCTGAGTGGTCTAGTGGTATCCCCCACCTGCCTGTACCTTCTATCACCATAGTATGCCATTATAAATAGCCCTGGTGCTCCAGTGGATCCCTTCACCCTGCCGTACCTCCAATCACAAGCAAAATTGAGTACACATGCCCTGGTGATCCAATGGTAACCCCCCATCTGTGCATCTGATCACTGAACTGTAGCTATATGAAATGCCCTTGTAGTCTAGTGGGACTTCTCACCCCTCCAGTACCCATGATCACCCATAGTGATGTCCAAACCAACTACTTGGTAGTCCTGTGGCACCCCAACCCCACCCACAGGATCCCCAGCTCCCGTTCATCGGTGGGCAGCATGCCAGTCCACATACTACCATGGCTGCCAGCCAAATTACAGCTTACAGTAGGGTTGCAGGTTCATTGGTCCACACTGTGGACCAATTGACAAGAGTGCATTATGTAATAAGTCACAACTTTGTGAACAAATTACTTTGTTCACAAAGTTGTGAATTCTAGTATGTACTACAAGCCCATTGGTCCACAGTGTGGACACAGCTGCAGCCCTACTGTAAGCTGTTATTTGGTGGGCAGCCACAGTGGTGATGCGGCAGGCATGCTGCCTGCCAATGACTGGGGAGGCTAGGTGGGCTTGGGGTCCTGTGTTGGTGGGTGGGTGCTACTGGACCACCAGGGAGTTGGTTTGGACATTGCTATGGGTGATCATGGTACCACCAGGGTGCAAGTTCCATTAGACTTCAGGATATTCATATAAGTACAGTTCAGCAACTGGATGCACAGGCAGGAGTTACCACTAGACCACCAGGGCAGAGTATTTCACAATTTTTCCACTGATTGGAGGTACGGGCAGGGTGGGGGGGATTCACTGAACAATCAGGGCTATTCATAATGCATACTACAGTGATTGGAGGTATGGGCAGGGTGGGTGGGTATCACTGGATCACCAGGACATAATGTGTGTGTTTGTGCATGGTGTTGGGGGTTGTCACCATGGTCTTCAGCTGCTGTGTTGTACACTGCAATACAGCAACCCACCAGTGGGTGACCTGTACTCTAGCCATTTTCTACCAGCTCAACTTTGAGCCCAGGTATGAGGCACATCTCAGGGTTGTGCCAGCAGATGTGTAGCACATCCTGGGCTGTATATTGGGATATGCTGAATATGCATGTGCATGCCCCCTGGAGCTGTGCTGCATACATTATCTTTGCACCCTGGTGCATTAGGAATACGCTGCACATTTCCTTTTTTGAATATTGCCTTGGGCACAGTTCTGGGCTTGTGCTGGTGCAACATAATTGCAAAAGGCACAGTCCCTTTGAATGTCTAGCCCCATTACTGACAAAACTATTTACTCACTTATAGAACAAAAAGAATTGCTTGAACATTTTTAATAATCTAATATTATAGTAATAAAAAGAAGGAAAAGATCTCAAGATATGTTTCATCTTATCACCCGATATCACTTTTAAATTCCGATTACAAAATATTTACCAACATTCTGGCATCCGATTCAAGCAAACATCACTGAAAATTATTAATAAAGATCAAATCAGATTTATAAAAACACAGGAGAAGCTATAATAACATTAGAAATGCAATTAATGAATAAGAACTCAATAAGGATACAGATGCAATATTAATGGTGTTAGAAGCTGCAAAGGCCTTAAGCAGGGCTGAATGGGAGTACCTGTTCCAAGTTCTCAAAAAGGACAAATTGAAAATATATTTATTACATGGATCAAAATGATATACCAGAATCCTAAAGCTTCAATAATTACTTATCAGGAAACATCACAAAAATTAGTCTAAAGGGGAACAAGACAGGACGTTCCTTTTACCACTCTTATTTGCATTGGCAATTGAGCCTTTAGCAAATTTAATATAAGAAAACACAGAAATAAAAGGAATCAAAATAGGATCACAAGAGAAAAAAAATGTTATGTGCTGATGATATCCTGCTATACATTTTAAACCATGCTACAGCTAAAACTAAAGTGATAAACATAGTCTCAGATTTCAGTAAATATTCAGGTTTCAGACTAAACTGGACAAAATCAGAAATACTGACAACCAACCCAAAGAAAAACATGAACGTGCAAGTAAGGTCTAAATTTAGAGTAACTAAGTGACTAAAATATCTAAGGATATTATTAATGGCTAATCTAAATTAACTTATGGAGAAAAATTGGAACCTACTAATACATAACATTAAACAGGATCTAAATAAATGGATTACTTTACCACTGATAATAACAGGAAGAATCTAAGTTATCAAGATGAATGTGGTACCAAGGCTATTGTACATATGTTAGTCTTTACCATTAACAATAAAAAACAGAAGTTTGTAGAATTAGACATAATAGTTAGGAAATTTGTATGGAAGGGAGATAAAGCTAGATTATCATTAGAGAAATTAAGAGCTAACTATGATCAAGTAAGACTAAAAGTCCCCAACTTTATTTACTATTAACAAGCAGCTATAATAAATAAAAATATAGAATATTATAAAGAAGACCCACCATAGTAGGTAGAAGCAGAATTTATGCAAAATAAAGACAATAAACTCTACGATAAAAAAACACAATTGGCTGTATCAACATAGAAATGAGAAGGGATTAAACTTTTAGTAACCCTTATACACAAGCAACTATCAGAGCATGGCAAAATTATCATACAATCACAAAAGAAAATCAAAGAATAGATATACATACTCCAAAAGACTAAAGATAGATAGCAAAAGAAACACAGAAATCTATAAAATCATACAACCCCTGGGGTTTAAAGGATTACTCAAATTGAAGATTTAAACTGAGGTGTTCTTGAATATAATGAGGCAGAATGAGGCAGGATCACATTACAGTCAATGCAAACTGCCTCAGTGTTACCTCAGTGTTTCCTCAGGTACCTCAGGGTAGGAAACTTTAGATAACTACCACTGCATAGATAAGTGATTTTCCACCTTCCTAGAGTTACAGAGGAAAAGAATTTGAGAGAAACAGATCAATTCTTTTATATAAGAATTAAAGCTACCCTAAGTAAGGAATTAGGAAAGAATCTACATCAACCAAACAAGACATTAAAATAAAATTGATTATGGAAGGGGAAAAATGATATCCAACATATATAATAAATTAATGGAAATGGGAAAGGAATTCAGATAAATTATAAATGAGTTGGGAAAAATAACTTGGACATGATTTGACTTAAGATAAGTGGAAGGAAATAAAATTAAGACTAAATTTGCAATCAGTAACAGATTTAATCAAATTCTATTTAATATATTCCATAGGGTATGCTATACAGTACTCATTTCCTCCTAAATAAAATGAATCCAGCTATATCACCATTCTGCAATAGATACACTGGAATTCTTACACATATGATCACATCATGTAAATATATAAAACTATTATGGAAAGATATTTGAAAACACTGAATAAAATCTGTGGAAACAACTTAAAATATGAAGTAGAACTATGCGTAATAGGTAGATCATCAGAACAAGCTATAAAAGAAGGCTTTCAAAGAAGAATAGTAAATATTGCTCTAGTGAATGTAAGGAGGTGCATCGCTAGACAATGGAAAGATTCAAACCCACCAGAATATGATTTATGAAAGAATTTATTCCTGGAATGTATGCAATTGGAAAAAATCCATGTCTTCAGTCAAAATCAAATGCACATCTTTGATACAATATGTACTTCAAGCCAAAACCTGATAACAGAACAAAAATACAAAACTTAAAGATAAAAGGAATATTTTAAAGGAGGGATAGAGTTAGGATAGGATAGTTAGAGTTAGTAGAGGGTGGGGGTGACAGGTAGGTAATAAAGAAGGTAAGAATAGATTTGCCAGATATAAGAGGGTAACTTCTCTGGACTCAGAGGAAGATCCAAACTAAAGAATAACACAGGCAATAAATGAACTTTCTATATTTAAAACTAAAAGAAAAAAAAAGAAAATGGCCCTTTCATTTCCTCCCTCTCCTCCACAGCTCCAGTACTTTTACCTGACTAACTAGTCCCAGACCGACTCTCTTGTCCTGTTGTAATGAATGATTTTATTGAAAGTTTCTTAGGTACTAATAGATTTATTGGTATATGACTAGTATAAATATCTGCAAAATCACAAAGAAATCAAATTAAAGAAACAGAAAAATAATGAAAGATTCTATGATTTCTGGCAGGAAGAGGGATCCCTTGGATGTACAACTCTTACTATTAAGTCATACTGTAAGATTACATACAGTATTTCAGTGTGTCTACTGCATCCCAGTCTAGACCTCCTATTAACACTTTGTGTGCTGGATAATGGTGGCGTGCCCAGTGTCAGGGTACATTCAAGTGCATTGAGCATTTCCTTTGGGTGCAATATAGCCATAAGAGGACCCATCTCTACTATATCCCATCTGGGATATTGTAGGCTTACAACTGCTGGCAGTCCTGGGTCCTGATCCCTTATGCTAATTCACATGTGCATACAAAAGAATCTTGGGGTCTTAAGAAGCGTGACAACAATGTATTTCTGGGATTTTGCAGTAGTTCGATATTAAGTACCCTTCCATATGTGAGTGTAGCCCAGTTTGCCCTTGGATATTAATTGCATGCTGTCATAGCTTTCCATTTTTCCCAGTTTGGCAAACCATTCCCTATCTGATCTCAGTCTTGCTCACTCCTGTGCCTAAGAATGATTCTCTTAGCTCTGATGAGAGCCTGCTAGCCACCTACCCCTATACTTGTCCATTTCATCTCCATGATGTTGGTCCTTCCCCATGTCCTGACCTAGCATAAGTAGTGTAGGTGTGTGAGTGAAAGTGCTGGACATTATTTCCCCACAAATTATTTCAACAGAGTCCCAATATGTCTTGAGCTATGGCAGGCCCAAATGATATGTGTGTGATAGACCTTGTGTTTCCTCTGCATCACCAACCCTTATTGCATTTACCAGGCCCCATTTATGTGTTGTTCTGGGGTCCTTAGTCTCTTCTACACAATGTTTAGTTGTGTGAAACAAGTGACCACTTTCTTGCTTGCAGCAATTTCTCCAATTCTGAGCAGTGATCATGCAATGGAACTCCCATCCCAACTGATATTGTACTCTGAGAGAGGTATGCAGACACAGCTTGAGAAGGTGTTTACAGATTTGACCCACTTTGCTCTGTGATTATGATGGTGTCTGGAGGGTTGTCAAGGTCTGCGTGGCTCAAGTTCCAATACCTTGAGCTAAGTAGGAGCATTAAGTCATGCCTGAGCTGGCAGGTATTACCAGTGATGCTGTTGTGGTAGGCCTAATTGATCCCTTAGTTTCTGAGTCTATTAGGTGCTGTAGTTAGTATATCCCCTCATCATGCCAGTCCCTCCAATGAATGGGTTTCCCTCAAATGGAGATTATGTCATTTGCACCAAGAGGAAGCAGGAAGATTGACCTGGGGACCAGGCTGTAAGCAGGCTCCCTTCCATCATTCTTTAAGGAGTGCAGAAGTGTGGGATGGGATTTGTGCCATTCAGGAACAGTACCAAAGCAAATGGCCTGAACCAACAGGTGCTTTTACAAGGCTTCTTCACACTCCACCCATCTTGGAGGCTTTGAGTTCTCACTCAGTCCCACTGAGGATGTTATTTGATGTATGGCCTGTCATGTTCCCCAGAGGGCGAAGTCTGGCAAGTACATTCCACCAAAGGAAAATTCCTGGGCAAGTTTTTGACTCAGTATTCTAGGGCTTGACCTCCAGAAAAACAACAACATATTGTCGTGAATTTTGTTCAAAGGTTTGGGGTCAACAGATATGGGGATCTTGTTGAGCACATACTGAATTCAGATGTGGGCATTGTCTTATAAGCATGGGCTCTTCCCCAGTGGGAGAGGTATAGGGGTTTCCATCTAGAAATGTCCTTTTCTAGTGCTGCATGCAGTGGGGCCAGATTAATTTTCACCATGCTCAGCAGTTCCAAGGAGAAATCGATTCCTAGTTACTTGACCTAATTGTACTACTGTCATATTCTAGTGGTAACCTGGCAACTGACATACTTATGTGATGGGAGAAGTATGGATTTCAATCATATTAATCTTATATCCTGATAACTGCCTGTATGACTTGATTAGGTCCATCAAGGAGGATTGATTTGTGTTGTTTGGTTAAGGTCAGCATATCATCAGCAAAGCCAGGATCTTATTCTGCTTCTTGAAATGCACCCTGTGAATCCATGGGTGCTAGTGGGTGGCCTGTTGCGTGGGATGCAGGGTGTGATCATAAATTCTCTCACCGCCAAAGTATTACCTGAGCAACCACTCCCGTCGTCACAGGGCAAAACCACACCACTGGGTTTTGTCTTAACGTCGCTTTATTTGATCAAATATCTCACACATGCATGTGGGACTTCTACAAAGGAGAATAGTCATTGATTAAAGTTTACAGCAGCTTTTATAAGCTAGATTTTGCACGTCTTATCTTGAAAAATACTAACATTTCAGTATGAGCCAATCATCAAACAGCATAACAAGTTTTCAGCAATGTAACAGAAAAAGAAAAACACGTTAATTTGTATGAGGTACTTTTCCATTACTGCTTGATACATATGCCTGGGTCAAGCTGACCTGAGAGAGACAATGAGTTTCACTCACACCATAGCAACGTACAGCTTATCTTCAATGCCACTACGTGCTGTTATTATATTTTGCCAGGCATGTTCCTATCTCTATATTTGTCCAAGCCTGCTATCAGGCTGGTACAACCAGTTCTACTCAGTTTTATCTAGTTTTCTGTTTTCCCAAATGTACCTCAAGTAACCTCAGTACAGATTCTATAACCCTTAAAAAAAAAAACATGAACTCAGAAATTTCTACTACATTCATTATTACTTTGTTACAGCATGGCTTTTAAAGCAAGTATAACTTCAAGGCATATTATAGCAAATATAGCTTTAGGATATAAAAGAAGCATATATAAAATTCCCTCACAAGGGCAAGTATAAAGAATAAAGGAAACAGGGGCACCCTTGCCTTGGCCTGCTTAATGGTAAGTGTGGGTTAAGACACCATTTGTGGAAAGAGAAGCAAAATCATTAGAGTAAATGATTGAAATCCAGTGAACAATCATGAGCACAAAGCCCAAACAATGAAGGATATGGAACAGGACCCTCCACTCCAGGTTAAATACTTTTTGCATCCAGAGACAGTAGATCCAGGGTGGGTGGAGGTGAGTCACATACAATATAATTTTTAATACCCATCTGATGCTGTCTGGTCCCTTGCATCCTGTAGCAAGCTGGAATTGGTTGTTACAGACAAGCTGGGACAACACTCCATTTACTCTTGCAGAAATCATCTAGCAATGATCTTGCAGTCAACCAGAATAAAGAGATGGGCATGTAGCTACTGCATTTCTGCAGGTCCTTGCCTGGTTTGGGAAGAAATGAGAATTGGGCTTTGTGCATGGAGGAGGCAGTGTGCCCTCCTTGCAGGTTTCTGATAATGCATCCATTAGAGGTGTTAGCAGGTTTGTTTGAAATTTCACACTAAATTCTGCTGGCAGACCGTTGTTCACAGGACTTTCCCAGTGGGCATGTTTGCCAGTGCTGAAGACAAATCAGTGGCAGTAAAAGGTTTATTCAGAACATCATTTTGATCCTGGGACAAGGTTGGGATGGATAGGTCTACCATGAAGGAGTTCATCTTCTCCTCTGGGAGGCTGACCTCCAAGTTATATAATGCCCTGTAAACATTCAGGAAGGTATTGTTTACGTCTCCTTGTCCTCTCCTTTAAGTATCATCCTCAGTGGTGATGCTATGGATCAGGATTTCTCCTGTCATTTTTAAGCTGGTATGCCAGCACTGCAGAGCTTTCTGATTACCTCCCAAAAGGCTTGGCACAGCAAGAATAGCAAGAATTCTACTCTCTGTTGGAGGAACATCTTTATCTTACATGGTGTACCTGTGATCAGAGCTATTAACTATTGATGTTTGCCACCTGCTGCCCTAAAAATTTAGACTATAAATCTTTGAGGTGTGCATCCTGCTCCTTGGGGTCCCTCTTTTTGCCCTTTTCATATGTGAGACACAGGCTATGCATTTGCCTCAAATGAAGACCTTAAGTGCATCCCACCTGACTGCTGCTGAGGTGTCTATGGGTTTGCTGTTCAAGGAATTCTGGTACATCCTTGGCTAGCTGGTTTAAGAAGAAGTGGTCTCTGAGGAAGGATAGTTAAATCTCCACCTTCCTCTACTTGGTGCCACCATATCTGGGAGCAACCAAGAGAAGGATGTCAGGCTGTGGTCCAAGGTCACAGTGACATCACTCTTCACCCACCCATGTCTTCCACCCACCCTGCTTGCACTCATTTTGGAAAATATGCTGTGAAGTTGGGAGAAGGAGTAATCACATCCCTTAGGGTAGATTAGTCTCCATACTGTCTGTCTGGTATCAGTCAATATAACGATACATTTCAGTGAGAACATTTGGGTGACTATAATAGCTCTAAGACAATTACAGTGATTAGTATACTGAGGAAAATACACAGGGGACTACAGGTGCAGTTCATCGATAATGTCAACTTGCCAGCTGGTTCACATGCGTGCAAAACCCGGTTAGCAGCAGTAAATGAAATTGACTTACCTACAAGGTTCATCACCTACCCCACAATCCAGGTGCACTGTGGAGTTATAATCCTAGTGATGGGGGATTTCAGTGGAGTGCAGCCCCCAGTGGGGGTGCAGGGGAAATGTAGCAACCCTGTGTAACATGAATATTGATAGGTGGGGTTTGGTGCATATACAGTAGGTGCTGCTCAGGTATGGTCGAATTAGGAGTGTTGATGATGTTGGTAGAGTTTATCCAGAGTCAGAGGAATGCCCCTGCTGATATATTGTGGATCCATCTTCCGGAGAGAGAAGGAGGTTCAGCAGAAGGTGTATTGGAGGTGTGGTGAATATCATTGGTACCGTTGTCCTGCATGTCTCACACAGTTGCTGGACGCTGTGGTGTATAAGGGACAACAGCATAACCATGCTCCCGATGCAGCTGATGTTGGAGCATGGTGTGTACTGACAGATCTGAGGAGAGGGCCAGGATGTCTACTGGGAGCACCGCACAAGTAGTAGTTGAAAGCACTAGCTGGAGCTCCAGAGACAGCAGCAGGAACACTGCCTGATGTCTGCTTGCTGCATCAGATGTGCAGTACATCTGGCAGTCCAAGTGAATGTCCCATTTCACCTGCTACGGCAAGCAAGCTTGTGTTGTCATTTGTATATAGTCATACAACCCAAGGTGGGCATTTTCTGTTGTGGGACAATGGGGCTGGGGGTGCAAAGATTTTGCTGTTCGCCCACAATACAGCCTTGAGTTTCCTTGCTAACAGCAGTGAGTGGTTCATTGATGGCACATTTTGTGCCTGCCCACTATGTTTTCCCAGCTGTACATGATTCATGGACTGAGGGGAACTGTGTATTCTGGCAGTGTATATGTAATGACCTGCCAGTGATCAGCAGCTATGAGCAGGTTTTGTCTTATCTAAAGGGTTGATGTGCCGAAATGAGCCCTGTTTCTGTCATGATTGATTTTGGGAGGCATCTATTCGTGCTGTGTCTAATGTGTTCCTGAGCACCATTATAAAGGTGCTATTTCCATTTTGCACAGTGTGTGTGGCGCCGTGTGCAACATTGTCTGGAGGTGGCTGCCGTTATAATGGGGATGCAGATTATGCATTACATATCAGAATGCTGCAGGCACTAGCTTTTGTAACTGTGCCTGATGTCATTGATTCATTTGAGTAGCTTTGTGCATGTCAGTTCTATGAGGATCATGGGAGAGCCTGACTCCATTGTTGGAGTACTTTGAGGGAGGCGTGGATCGGCAGACTAATCAACCGATCCAGGAGGAGGCACCTATGTTTAACATTGTGATATGGAATTGTTATGAGTCTGTGATTTGGGACCATGCACAAACCAATAACACCATAGAAGGATGGCATTGCAAGTTCAGTACCCACCTGGGGACTGCCAGCCAGACAGCTGGTGTTTTGGACTTATCCATGAAGGAGAGGATATCCATTGTGAGGATGGAGCAGGTTGTTTCTGGTGATGCAGGCGGTCAAGCCGTAGGAGATACTGCGACTTCACAGAGCATATGGTGCAGGCTGTGGGTGAGTACTACTCATGTTCTCACCTTGAGTATCTCCATGGAGTTGCATACAATATCCATATACATGTGTGAATTACATGTAAGTCACCTAATGGAAGCATGTATTGTAGTTGTATTTGCAGCATTGGGCGTTCGCGGGATGCGCGTCGTGGATATACTGTCGCTGTGTTATTTTTGCTCAAACTGTATTCGCTTGATAGTATACACTGTAGTGACATGGGACGTGTCTGTCCATAGTCCCCATTTCTTTCACCACATCCTTGAGAGTGATGGAGGCTGAGGAACTGGATCCTGTGGGGTCTTGTTTCTATCGAGAAATTTGTAAAGCACTGTGGTTGTCACTTCCTATTAGGATTTGCACCTTTCCTGTGTTGCTAGCCTGTGTGAGTACAGTGCAAAAGATGGCATCTGATTAGTGTGGCCCATAAATGCAGTAAAGTGCAGTATCCATTCCATATACCTGGCCACCTATGATAAGATACCTACCCTTTGGGTGTATGTATGTGAAGAAAGCGCTTGAAGTCAACATCTCTATGTAGTGTGATGGCCAACCCTCTGCTCTTTTATTGTTGTTATAATTGTTTATTGAGTTTCAAACTTTTGTACAACCCTACACAAACAATTAGTATCTGCAAGTGGTTACAGAGTGCAGACTGTCTGTCAAGCAAATACTGGATATATTCAACAACTTCTATAATTTCCTGTACAATAAACAACTGTACATTAAACATCTGCACTCAAGGTGAATTGTACCTAGGTGCAGGACCCTCTGATATTTCATCCCCAGGATATTAGGATAGCGTAGTTGTTACTTATGTCCCCTTCTGGGTGTGTCCAGGGACAGAGGACACAGAGGACAGTGTCAGTGGCTCAGTAGGTAGCACACTCACCCCTGAGGCTGGGAGATCAGGGGCTGTGGGTTCCAGTTCCACATCTGGCATTTGGGTTAATATCCCAGTACTGACACTGTAGTGCAGTATGAGAGGTGCTGCACTTCTGAGGTGCCGTCTTTTGGATGAGACATTAAACAGAGGTCCCATCTGCCTGGATTGATGGTAGTTCAGGTGGATGTTAAAGATCCCATGGCACTTATCAAAGAGTAGGGAATTTCCTGGTGTCCTGGCCAAATTTCCCTCATTCACTAAAAAAAAATACCACCAATAGCTTAATCTGGTTCAAGGTCAGTTGGCATTCATCTGTATCCCTCCCGGTCATGCCTGAAAATAGGCAGGATTTGTCTAGTGCACTTACCGGTCAACAAAAATTGAATAAAGAATATGCTCCTGGTGGGATCCTGATCTTTATGCTTCAAGGCATCCTGTAGGATCCTGAGTGAATATGACTCCACTCCACTCCACTCTTGACACTTGGTACAATCTAGAACAAACAAACATAAACACAAAGAATACCATGTTCTTTTGCAGCAGTTGATTCTTCTGGCTGCTTACACTGATCTGAACATTGATTCTCTTATTTGTATCTGTTACCTGCTTTCCTCTACTGAACTCAGTACAGTCTACTGGGGGTATCGGGGTGGGTTGAACCACAACCAGTGTGAGGTTCAACCCACTTGTTAGAGATTCATTCAATCTACACCTATGAGGGACTAGTATATGCCATGCACGGCCTCTAACAGCTCTAAAATGTGGTTATCTGTTCAGCTGCTAATGGCCAGCCTGTCCAACCTGCTAGTGAAGTGAGGGAGTTGAGGATTTCCTCCAGAGTTGGCACCTGCATCGTTCTCCATGTACAAAGAATAGCTTGCTTGGTCTGTAGTGCTAGGAGGGCAAGCCATCTGTATTTCAGGGGCCTAAGTTCTCAGGTCAATGGCCTGATACCCAAGAGAAGAGAGCTGAGCAGAATCTGTGTTTGAAGGACCAGCCCTGCTATTTGGTGTATCCTTCTCCAGAGGCTCTGGAGCTTGAGGCATGTCCAAAGTATGTGGTAGAGGTCTTCCCTGGATAGAGACAACTCCAACATTTATTGGGATCCAGGAGTTTGGCTTTTATTTTTCAACTTTATTTCCCTCTGGTCACGGTACTTACTGGGTATCTCTCCAGCGGGGGATTTCCCTGGTGTTACCGCTGTTCCCATCTCCTGACCAAGGAATCAGATGCTGGATCCCTCCCAGAGGAATGGAGAGGTGAGGCCACAGACAGTCAAGTCAGGATCAGGACCCACATTGGGCATGTGGACTTCCACTGTGTGAGTCCCCCACCATCGCCTCTCAAAGCTCTGGGGTTTTCCTCTTGCTTAGTTGGGTTTCCCCGGTGCGGGCATACAGTGATGCCCATGAGAGGCATATCTCAGCAGACATCCTCCGTCACCTCACCCCTGTAAGTGCACACTGCTGCATTGCCCTCGGTCTCCACTGGGGGCCGCTACAGAAACAGTACGTCCCCAATCCCCACCCCAGTGAAGGAGAGCAAACCTCCAAATGCTCAATCCTCTCCTCTCCTCACCCGATCCCCGATGGTCGAGTCTGCCCCTGAACTTGGGTTGCCAGTGTGGCCAGTGTTGCACCAACACCTCAACCCTCAGCTACCAGCCGACTGAAGAAGTCTGGCTTTGTGCAAAACTACTGGTGTCATATACCATGCATGTGATGTTTTGTTCTGTATTAGCCTACTACTGCATCTTTGAACCATCCATGGATATCCTTCAATGCCCTGCACCATTGTGCTCGGAAATCTTAAAGTCCATTATTTTCTCCCATTTACCACTGGACTCTTCTGATTGTAGGGGCAGGGTGTCCCATATTTTGCATACATCTTGCCCATTAGGCCTTTAGGGAGGCCAAAACAAGCTCGGATATCACTACGGATTGTGGGGTAGCGTAATTCTTTAGTAGGGGACACACTGCTTCTCTGACTTGGCGATACCACCAGAAATCTATCCTCCCCAATCCCCACCTCTCTTGTAATGCTTAGAATGGAGCTACTCTATGATGGGGAGGTCGAGGATATTCTCTACTCTAGAGATACCTTTATCTAGCCATTAGTGGCCAGAAAATGGGACTGTGATGCTTGGTTCTGCCAGAGGGTACTGAGGGAAGCGGAACTGTCGATAGGCCTATTCATTTATGAATGCGATGCCAGGATTAGACTGAGGTCCTTGATGATGGGATATGGTGCCCTTGCCCATGCTTTGTTTGGTGTAGTAGTGCAGTGGGTATTGCAACGTGGGCCATGGACTTCTCCATATCCACTCATTGTGGGGATTGGACTGAGTTCTGGTGGAGCCAATACATGGTTCGTGGTCTGGAAGACCCATTTATAAGCCCTCCACCAATGGGAGGTTCCACCCTCCTAAGGACCAATGTGCCCTCAGCTTTTGCTGGCTGTAGCAAGGTTTTGGATTCTTCCCATAGGAAGTCACCCAAGATTTTATCTATGGCTTGGAGCTATTCATTGGGCAGTATTAAGGGATATGGTAGAGAAGGTAGAAGAGTCTGGGGATGGTGACCATTTGATAGCCACTATCTTACCTACCAGAGTGAACCACAAAAGCCTCTATCTGTCATACTCTGTTTTGATGGAACAGAGAAGGGTTGGAAGTTTGCTTCCACAGGCCATTGACCTTGAGAGTGATTTTGATACCCAGGTATGTAATTCCTTGTGGGACCCATAAGACCTAGATCCATAGCAATGGCATGGAGATAGT
Source organism: Neoceratodus forsteri (assembly GCA_016271365.2). Classification (NCBI taxonomy): domain Eukaryota; kingdom Metazoa; phylum Chordata; order Ceratodontiformes; family Ceratodontidae; genus Neoceratodus; species Neoceratodus forsteri. The sequence goes on from CM057451.1 coordinate 428,529,304, forward strand.
GTTTGTTAAGCAGCATCTTCTCCATCTTGGACTGGTTCAGCAGTACAGAGTGCCAGGTGAAAGAGTCCAAGGAGCATAAGGAGAGGTGGGAGAGAGACCTGGGCATCCTCAACTGGGATGAGGAGGTCATCTGAATACATCAGTGCTCGGTATCTCTTGCCCCAATACCCACTCCTTTTATGATTGGATGCTGATGGATGGCTGCTGCCAGTGGCTCACAATAAGCACAAAGAGCAGTGGAGAAAGGGGCATCCTTGGTGGGTCCCTCTCTCTAGTGGAAATGGAGCAGATAATCTCTTGGTGGTGATTCTGGCCATTGGGCCCATGTATATAGTCTGCACCCATGCTCTATATCTCTCCCCACTCCTAGTGTGACAGCACCATTGGAAGGTAGACCCATTCCAGGGAGTGAAATGCTTTTTTGAAATCTACAGCCATAGCGGCTGCGGGGAATGGAGTTCTTGTGCCCAGTGCATAAGGTTTAGCAGAGATCTGATGTGGTCCATGCTATGCCTCCCTGGAATGAAACTCACCTGAGAATGGTGAATCAGACTGGCCAGTAATGAACTTAGCAGTCGTAAGCACTGGCGTATATTTTACTATCCCACGTTTATTAAGAGTCTGTCTATAACTACCTGCGCGGTGGAGTCTTCCCTTTCTTGAGGATTACCATAGCAACAGCCTCCCTCAAAGTGGGTGGTAGATAGCTGAGTGTATCTGCTTCACTATACACCCCTAGTCAGAAAGCGAACTGTCTGCTTGGTGAGGGCCTGACAGAACTTGACAGTGAGTCTCGCCTCCTGAGGATTTCCTAGCACAGCACCTTTATTGCCTTCGGACCTCTTCCTCTGTGATCAGGGCATCTAATTCCTGGGTTTCCTGAAGTGTTAGTTTGGAGATGGTATCTAAAAGGCTCAGGTCCCAGAGGGATCTCTGTGGGTGGAGTATACAGGTCTGAGTAGAAGGATGCCATGATTTTGATTCCTGTAAGCTCACTACTACCTGCCCTTTCTGGTCTTACAGTCCGGTATGTGGCACTCCACCTGCTGTTTCCGAGTTGGTAGATTGAGACTTCCCTTTATCCCTCCCTCCCAGTACTTGTGTCTAAGACTTAGGATGACTGTCTTGGCCTTTCTGGTCAAGAGTTGATTAATTTCTAATCTAAGCCCTAGCACTTCCTTCTAATACAGGAATGGGGTGTGGGGAGGGCATATTCTTGTACTCAGTTTCTGCCTGTGCTAGTCATGCCTCCAATTCTTCCAGCTCTTTTCTCTCTCTCTCTCCATTTAGTGGGGCATATCCCATTATCTCTCCTCTGATGGTGACCTTGAAAGCTTCCCAGGTGTTCCCTGACGAAGTGTTGGCAGTGGGGTTATGTTCCATGAACCCTCTTCAGCATAGGGTCTAGTCTCCGGCAGACCCAAGGTAAAGTGAAGTTGGACCTGGGCATGGTCGGATATCAGCCTAAGAAGTATGGAGGAGTCTAGCAGATTCTGGGTCAGAGGAGGGATGTCAGCCAGAAGTCCAACCTACTGTGCGAGACATGTGCCTCTGAGTGAAATGTATAGTCCCACGCTCGAGGGTGGAAGATGTGCCAGGCATATGCCAGCCCATGGTCTGTTATTAATTAGTGCAGCACATGACACCTCTGGTGTGGGTACCTTGCTGGTGGCATTTCTGTCTACTAGGGAACCAGGGTAAGATTAAGTTGCCTTCTACCAGCATGGGGCAATTGGTCATGAGAAGGCACTGATTGCTCTAGACAGCTCATGAAAGAAAGTCGGTTCATCTTGGGTTTGGGGCATAAGTGTTGCACAGAATGCTCAGGCCCACATGGGTACTGTAGTTAGCTATTACCATCTACCATCTGGGTCAGTCACTGACACGGTCCTTAGACCACTGAAGAGACTTATGGATTAGTATAGCTACTCCTCTTTTCCTGGTTGGTGCCCCTGAATGTGCAGGTGCTTCTTGTCCGCCATTCCTCACCAGTGAGGCATGATCATTCTGTATTAACTTAGTCTGTTGGAGAAAGGTCACCTAGGACCTCCAGCCGCTGAGGTGAGAAAGAACCTTCTTCCTTTTAACTGGGGTATTTAACACCTTAACATTCCATGTGTGACAGAATCTCTCACCCATGGTCTGTCGGTGGGGTATTCATAAACAGATTCAGGTCAAGAAATATTTTTGCAGCTAAGGTGAGGTGATCTTCCCACTATGTCATCACTTTCTGCATCCTCCTGTGGCCTGGAACTAGAGGTCCAGCACCAGTGCACAATATTTTGAACCCTCTGATAACATCTCTTAGTGTTTTTATTTAACGACAATCTGTTCCCTATAGTAGTACCTGAGAGAATAGTCATAGCAGGCATTTTCCAGCACATCTTGCTTTACACACTGATAAACATTCAACTATGTACCATGTGACTAACCAAATGCAAAACTTCTTTTGGGATGCAAACCAGACACCGGCAGGCTGCTCTTACAACTCCAGACCTGTCTGGTTTACCCGGGGATAGTTTGGGTATGTGCCTTTGGCCATCACGGGTTTTCTTGTTACACTAACAACTGGGAGTGAGCTGCTAGCTGCTGCTACCAGGGCTATGGATAGTAAAGGCAAAACTTTCTTGGGAATGTTTTATCTATCGAGCCCTTCTAGGCAAGGGGGATTCTTCCTGCTCATTATCATGCCACCAGTGTACTACTGGTAGGACTGCCAGTTAACAGGGTAGCCACCCTGAAGTGGGGAATCAATCAGCCTGTTGTTCCTGTATGGGCTTGATTATGGGCCTCCATTACCTATTGGTGGAGGGACTGTGGTGTCCTCTAACTCTGTACTGAACTGTTAGGTGTTTGTTTCTATATTTAGTTAATCCCTGCCTATAATCTGGGTTTGGAAACATATGGAGGAAGTCCCAGTGGGGGAAGGGCTGTCTTAGTTAGGGAGGCTCCCTCTCCTCTGATTATACAAGCCCATTACAGCTGAGAAGGGAGAGGCACAAGTGGGGTGGGTATAGGATCCCCCTTATTATTTGGCACCATTGTTCCTCATCTATTCCTAGCATTCTCTCATTGCCCTGTTAACCTGTCCATCCTGAAAGAAACACATTTCATTTCTTAACCTAAGTCTGTGCATAAGGGAGTATGCCCTTCATAAAAGGGTGAGTTAGAGAGAATAGGGCCGTGGTTAACTGTCCCTTTCCCAGTGCAATATGAGCCCGTATTATCAGAGGGTGAGGATCAAGATCCTTTGTGAAGTGAAAGTAAAGGCAGCCCTGAAGAGATCAACCTCCCCAGCCCTCCTCCTGCCATTCCCACTCTACACTTCCTGTACCCTCTGTTGCTCAGACCACTAGGAAGAAAACCTCACTTGTCTGACTCGGTCGGGTCACCCAACTTCATGTGGGTTGGTGGATCTGTTGGTCTTCTTCCTCTGGTCCTGTGATGACCTGCTACTGTGCCATAAGTGGGACAGGACCTATTGCTGCTCTATAGACCACAGTTTCGATTGGAGGAGTGCCTTCCACTATTTCAGCCCATGACTGGATTCCAGTGCCTATGGCCTGCTCAGAGGGGAGGGAGTTGCCAAGTCCATAAATGGATCCCGTTCTGGCTATAAGCAAGAGGCGGCTGTTTAAGATGGGCATAGCTGAAAAGTACAGGATGACTGTCACTGAATCCTGGGTCAGCCCCTCTGCTTCAGTGCATTGTAGTAGGCGTGGCTTTGTTCTCTTGCAGTCGGGTGGTCTCTCCTCTGGTATTTGTTCTGCTGGATACACTTCCTAGACCTCAGTGGTAGGGACCACTGATCCTCACACTTCTCCAAATATCTGCTGGACTCCCTATGGGTCTGTTGGAACTCCTCTCCTCTCGGTGATCCACTGGGTGGGTGAGGATCTGTTCACTGACGGACAGTTCTTATTCAGGAAATCCATTATGCTCTCTGGTGATGAAAACTGGAGCAGTGTTCCATTGTGGGTTCTTTTAAGAATTGCTGGGTGCCTCAGTGAAAATGGGACACTCAGGTTTATTGGAGAGCACCTCCTCACTTCTGTAAACTCTTTTCACCTTTGGGCTAGCTCCCTGGAGTAGTCCTGAAAGATCAGTATTCAAGGCCATTCCAGGACAGGGCTCCTAGCTTTCGTCGTATCTTGCATGGTCTCTTTTCAGCAAAGTTTAATATCCTAGCTAGGATCAATCTCAGCCTATCTCTGTCCTTGAAGCCAAGGTTGTAGGGACTGATGAGACCTTTTGATGGTGAGCCTGGTGACTGGAGGAAGTTTCAGTATCTCTGGGATGGTCCTCTGCAGAAAATCTGAGGTCCGGACCCATTTGAACCCTCCAGAAATCCAAGGAGCCAGATTGTTCCTCTGTCTCCTGTTCTCAAGGTTCTCAACTTTTCTTATAGGGCCCAAATTTATTTTGCCTGCTCCCACAATGAGATGTAGTGACCATCGAGTGTTTTCTCTTGTGCAGTAGTTTTCGCTCGATGATGCCCATCCTGATATCCAGATGCTGTTGTGAGAATGTGGAATTGTTAACAACCAGCATGACGTCCTCCATTCTTTTCATAAGAGTGCTGGACATTTCCTTCATGGAGGGTTCCATGTCTGAACCATTAGCTTTGCCATGTGGTCCGCGTGTGGTGGAATACAGAGTCAGGCCTGAGCATGTACTGTGAGAGCGGATCCGATAATAGAAGGGATCTTTAGTGAGTCGGTACTTTCCTGACTTTCCGGTAAGGCTCTTAGTTAGTTATATATGTTTAAAGTTAGTTCAGATGGATTCTGAGCCCCAGGTAAATTACAGTCTCAAAATTAAGCAGTTATCTTGCAGACAGCTAACCCATGCCCCTTTTGTTGAAGGCATTGCTAAATACCTGCACCAACCATCTTGATTTGAGTTTATCTATCTCTTGCTTAAGGAGGTGCACCTCCTGAAGAAACTCTATCCCCATCCCCAGCCTCCTGAGATGATCTAGTGTCTTCCTCCTTTTAAAGGGAGATAATTCCCTTAATATTGCAAGTTTTGAATTTAATTGGTTTTACTAGCCATCTTTTGAATTTGTGGTAGGGCAGAGGAGAAACCGGAGATGGTAATCGAACATATACTGTATATGCATGGAATAGATAATTCAGCAGCTGCATAGGCTCGCCATGCCTCTTTATATAGGCTATGTTTGACACATGAGAATGTCCTTGTGCAGAAAGAGTTATCTGTCAATTGACTAGATTATGTGGATTGAAATTAGGTTATATAAAATCTTAAGCAATATAACTGCTGTAATAGAAAATCCTAAGCACTATCTAAGTTACAAGGGCCAACACTATATCAGAAACAGCAACACAGTATTTACAATACATTGTCTGTCTGCATATGGGGCTAATGCCTGTGGGGTGGTAGAGCCCCGAACCTGTCTGCTCAAGGACCCACTACCTGCATGCAGTGCAGAATGCTTTTATCAGAGCTTCTAGTCCAATGCAGTACACCAAACTCCTGTGCTTTCCTGGGTCAGCAGTTGCCCATACTGTTGGCATCGTCCATTGCCCTAACCAAGAGTCTGCAGGTAGCATCCACAGGAAGTGTATAGGAGGATCTTACTACATGTCCCAGCCAGTGCCTCTCTCTAAACTGAGGCATCCACAAAAGCGGAGTGGAAGCAAAAACAAAGGCGAGGTTCAAGAATACATGGGATATGCTGAAGGAAATCCTAGTGAAAAGAAATGGAGTAAGGGAAAAAGGAGCTGGAGATCAAGTAGGGTCAACTGACTGTCTTTGATCCCCAGGTTGCTGAGGTGTGCATATTCCCCTAGGCCATATGTGGTTTCCTCCGTAACTCCTTTATGAGATTTAGGTCCCATGGGTTGGAGATAGATGGAGGAGGAAGTATCACTGGCTCCAGAGTCATATCTGTCACTAATTGCTTGGCTACGCTATGAAAAGTATCTAGACATGACACACTTGTGTTGTGAGTGTGATGTTAGCTTTGGGGGGGTCGAGCAAGGAGTGGGTAGCCTCAATACACAGGACCTGTAATGTAAGGTGACTTTCATATGCTTGGGCTATGCACTCCTCCATCTGCCCCTCCGTGTAGATGTGGGGAGCAAACATAGAATTTGATGGCAGATAAGGACCACTTGGCCCACCCAGTCTGCCCATTTCCTACCTACTGGATAAGCTGCAGATCCTAGTTAACCAGCAGCCTACTTCTTCCTACAAGGTACAAGGTACAAAAGCTTTGCTGTGCTCATCCACTTCTGGAAAGTTGGGATCTTTAAATCTTCAGTTCAGGAGAATTATTGCACCGTGCTGGCCACTCCAGGACAGTCCCTCTAGAAAGTCATTTACTGCTCAGTTTGTACGGAGCCATGACACCAGTGTCTCAGGTGAGAATAGCACCCTCTGAGCATCAGAGAGGAAGTATAGCTACAGATGTCCTTCCCTGGCCAGCCTGAACATTGTGTAAGCTTTTTGCACACTATGCTGTTTTGGCCATAGATACATAGATACATAGACAGTGTCGGCAGATGAGGGCCTGGGCCCACCCAGTCTGCCCATTTGAGCTTGCTAAGTTCAGTTTATGTTTTCCTAGAAGTCTGTTGCCCCACCTCCTGACCTCTAGAATTCCTTTATGTCTATCCCATGCATTCTTAAATCCCATGATTGTTTCAGCCCCCGCCACTTCCTCTGGCAGGGTGTCCACTTGTTCACCACCCATTCTGTGAAGAAATTCTTCCTCATGTTTCCTCTGAATCGTCCTCCTCCAACTTCATCCCATGCCTCTAGTCCTGGAACATCTTTTCGCTTAAAATAATGTGTATTCCTGCACCCTGTTCCTCTCTATAAGATACTTGTATGTCTCTATCATATCCCTTTCTCCTTCCTCTCCTCCAGGGAGTACATGTTCAGTTCCTTCAACCTGTCTTCATAGGACTTGTGATGCAATCCATGCACCATCTTTGTTGCCCTCCTCTGAACCATCTCTACCCTGTCTATGTCCTTACGTAGGTATGGACTCCAGAACTGTACACTGTACTCCAGGTGGGGCCTCACTAGTGTCTTGTATAGTGGAATTATGACCTCCCTTTTCCTGCTGGTGATGCCCTGCCTATACATCCCAGAATCCTATTTGCTTTACCTGCTGCCTTGTCACACTGTTTCCCTACCTTGAGGTCATCAGGATGATAACCCCAAGATCCCTTTCCTGCTTGGTGCATGCTATATCCTCACCCCCAACTGATATATTGTGCCAGGGTTTTTGTGCCCCATATGCATTGTCTTGCACTTCTTTGCATTGAATTTCAACTGCCAAACCCCTGACCATTCTTTAAGTTTCTGCAGGTCCTTCTCATTCTGTTTACACCCTCTGGTGTGTCTAGTCTGTTACAGAGCTTTGTCATCAATGAACAGTGAAATTCTGCCTTCTAGGTCCTGTGCAATGTCACTGATGAAGATGTTGAATAGGACCGGTCCCAGCACTGATCCGTGGTACCCACTGGTCAGCCTTCCCTCTCTGGAGTGACAGCCATTTACCACCACCTCTGTGTCCTTCCACCCAGCCAGTTACCTACCCACCACACTACTGTCCTGCCCACACCCATATTCCCCAGTTTGTGTAATAGTCTTCTATGTGGCACAGTGTCAAAGGCTTTGCTGAAGTCCAGATAGGCCATGTCCACTGCCTCCCCTGATCCACCTTTCTAGTCACCCAGTCAAAAATTCAATGAGGTTGGTCTGACATGACCTCCCCTGGTGAAACCATGCTGCCTTGGGTCCTGTAGTCCATTGACAACCAGATGTTCCACCAATCTCTCCTTCAGTAGTGCCTCCATGATCTTCCCCACTACTGAGGTGAGGCTGACTGGTCTAGTTCCCTGCTTCCTCTTTGTTCCCACTTTTGTATAAGGGGACTACATCTGCTGTCCTCCAGTCTTTGGGTACCTCTCCTGTTTCCAGTGATCGGCTAAACAGGATAGCCAGAGGTTCAGCCACCACCACTCTTAGTTCTTTAGGACCCTGGGGTGCACCCATCTGGCCCATTGCTTTATCAACTCTTATTACTTCCAGTTCCTTCAGGACCCTTTCTCGTGTAAAGGGACTTGTGTCCATTTCTGCACCATTCCTCACCCTTGTACCCCTTCAGACCCACATACCTCCTCTTCCTCAGTAAAGACTGAGCAGAAATACCTGTTCAATATGTCAGCTTTACTGTTGTCATCCTCCCACGCCCCATCCTCCCCTTCAGTCTCACTATCCCTCCTTTGTCTTTCTTTTTTTCACTTATGTACCTGTAAAGGTTTTGTCCTCTACCCACTGATTTTGCAATGTGTTCTTCTGTCTGAGCTTTGGCTTCCTTACTGACCTCCCAGCCTTCCTTTGCTTCTCCTGGTACTTCTCCCTATCCCCTTATGCCTGTGTCTTTTGTATTGCCTGAATGCAAACTTTTGTCTTTCACTTTCTTTGCTACCTGTTTGGAAAAGCATAATGGTCTCCTCTTCCTTTTCATCTTGCTAACCTGCTTAATGCATAATTCTGTTGTTCTTGTAATCCCATTTTAAATACTGCCCACTGTTCCTCAACCCCTGATTCCTGTCCCATTCCCTTAATGCCTCTTTCAAGTATCTCCCATTTTCCCAAAGTCTGCCCTCTAAAATCCAGGATCGTGTTTTTGTGTGGTTTGGTTCTGCTCTTTCTGTGATTTCAAACCACGATGACTGGTGGTCATGTTACCCAGGTGCTCCCCACTGTTACCCCCATCACACTGTCCCTGTTTGTGAGCACAAGGTCAAGTATTGCCTTCTGCCGAGTTGGTTCCATGACCAGTTGCTTGAGGAAGGCACCCTGAAGGAGTCCAGGATAAATCTGCTCCTAGTTGATGCTGCTGCTGGGATGCTCCAGTCCACATCTGGAATATTGAAGTCTCCAACCAGTACTACCTCACCCTTGTCTGCCATCCTTTGGATGGCTAGCATCAGCTCCCTATCTGTTTCTTCCTTCTGGCTGGTGGTCTATATACCACACCTGTGCGGATGGCTGTCCCCATTTTCCTTTTCAGCTTAACCCACAGTATCTTTCCTCATTTTGTTCCTCCTGGATCTCTGTGGCCATTATGTAATTTTCACATACAGTGCCACTCCTCCTCCCTTCCTGCCTGCTCTGTCTCTTCTGAATATGTTGTAGCCAGGTATGGCCATCTCCCATTCGTGGTTATCATTACCCAGGTTTCAGTGATAGCCACAATGTCCAGGTCTGACTGCACCATGACAGCTTCCAGATCTTCCATCTTGTTGCTAAGGCTCCTGGCATTTGTACACATGGCTTTCCATGATTTGACCTCCTAGACTGTTTCACTGTTCTACTCCAGCCTCTTCCTTGGTTGTCCTTTATCCCTGGTTCTCCTTGCTGTCTGCCCTTCTGCTGAATTTTGCCCTTTCAGCCTATCCACCTCTTGGGCACTAATCTCCATCTTTTGCACACTGCTTTGCAGAGATAGCCACTCCTCTGGTTCACTGGTTCCACTGCTAGCTGTGGGGGTGAGCAAGTAGGTACCCTCCTTGCTGGCCTGCACCCCTTTGCTAGTTTAAATACTTGTCAATGTAGCATTTAAACTTATCATTGAGTGCTTGGATTCCCTCCAGGATGGATGCAGGCCATCGGGCTTGAACAAACCTCCATCCTCCAGGTGGGTCTCCAGTCACAAATGAATCCAAACCCTTCTCACAGCACCAGTTCTTCAACCTTGAGTTAAAGTTCCTGGTGCATGCACTCCTATGCTCTCCCTTGCCTCTGCAGGTAGTACTTCTGAGAAAGTGACAGAAGTAGCTACTTGCTTGAGACCCTCCAATTTCCTAAACTCTTCCTGAACTTCCTTTGGCTCCCCATTTGCCAGGTCATTAGTACCTAGGTGGATAATGACATCCAGCTCATCCTCCCGTCTTGCCTCCCAGTGATCCCAGAATCTTCCTTCCATCCCTCCATGCCGTGGCACCTAGTAGGCACCTCACCTCCTGTCCTCCTCCTCCTGTGTTCCTAGCTGGACCATTTGGAAGGTGCAGAGCTCTTACCCCTACAGTCTCTGGGAGAACCACCAAGCAGGATATGGAATGACCAGGCACCTCTTGCACATTAGTACTGCTCAACGATCCACACGGAGTTGCAACATGATTTCCTCTCTAAGCCAATGGCTGTGCTGCATAATTGACAGCCTATCATATTTGGTGCAACTTTGACTGTGCCACCTCTCTAGATGACTGTTGACAGCTCAGCCATAGATGTAACTCAAGAAATTCCCTCCTTACCTCCCTATCTGTGGTTCTATCTTGCCGCCATTTCCAATTTATCTCAGCTGAAAGTTGGCTGATTACTACCATGAGGCTTGAGAGCCACAGGGCTTAGAAATGCCCAATAAAGTATCTGAGAGCTACACATAGCCCAGATCTACCCAGAATAAAAATTCTCCCAACCAAAAGCAGTATCCTATCGATGGTGGTGTCAGTAGTCTCCCAGTTTAAAGATGTAGTGTGTACAAGGGGGCAGGGGTAGGATCGGCAGGAAAGGCATCTGTGAGGGAGAAGGCTCCCCTGCCACTTATCTAGGCACAAGTCCCGATCTACCCTAGAGCATAACTTCCCTTAAATTTGTTGTTTTAGTATCCAGGAAGCTGCCAATAACTGAGACCATGCAAGGTAGTTTAGCATTTATGCCACTACCCCTTCCCCCTACACTAATTCTCAACACAGATAATTGCATGAAGAAAACGTAAAATTGGCATCATCAGTTCATAGGATATAGTCCACTGCAAAACATGGATGTTTAGGTCTAATATTATTATTGATTTATTTATTTAGGTGTTTTATCAGGGCCATGCTGAGCAGACTACTGTTCAATTCCAGATGCACCCTGGGAGTAAGGGGCAATAGGAGGCATACAAACATATACAATAAGGTCAATTACATGATCCACACATAAGAGAATGGAGAGCATACAAACATACAGTATACAGTAATGACAATTTACATGATTGCAAGAGAAACATTAGCAAGGTAGAGTACAAATTCACAAGCAGGTACATAGCCATGGCTTCACCTATGGTAATACATACAAGGTGCATAGATCATCGTGGTGAGATTTTACGATAGGAGGAAAATGAGTCCAGAAGACAGGAGACTTCTACGAGGTTCCATCATCAGGTAGATGGATGGAACAGTGAAATTTGGGAGTGGCGTGTGTCAGTGGGAATTACCCTGATGCATGGGTTTGAGGGATATTGGTTGGTGAGCTCCCAGGGGTGCAAGTCAGATAGGGTGGAAGTTAGTTTGAGTAGGAGTTAAGGTGCCTACCAGGTGTGGCATGCTGGATGTCTGATGTGAGAGAGTTCCAGAGGCTGGGCAAACAGAAACTGAAAGTTGACTGGCCTGCCGAGGGTTGACATGCGTGGGATGGCCAGTAGACATGAGTCTTTATTTCTCAGTGCATGCCCTGGCGGGGGAGAACCATGGTAAGGTACATGGGGAGGGACTGCAACCAGTATTTAGCCATGAGGCTTGCACAATGGGCTAGGCGCTGGTCCTGCAATGAGGGGAGGTCTAGGTTACTGTACAGGATACAGTGATGAGTGATAGGAGAACAGTCAAGAGCAAAGCAACAGAATGAATGGAAGAGGGGTCCAGTCTGGCCAGGGTGGACTTTGAGTAGCAATCAAGACTACATCCCCATAGTTTAAGATGGGAGAATGATTCTCTGCACAATGGCAAGTCTTGCTGACAGAAGGATGCAGCCACAGTTTCGATATAGTGCACCAAGCTTGGGATGGAGCTTTTGTGGATGGCATCAATGTGTGCAGAGAAGTCAAGGTGTTGGTCAAGCCAGACCCGAGATACCTGAAGGTGGAGCATGTTTCAATAGAAGTCCCATCAAGGGTGAGGAAAGAAGGGGTGGGAGTTGCCTTGAGAGTCTCTGCCTTGTACCAAGGTCATGGAGATATTTTTCTTGGCTTTGAAAAAGCTGATTTGAGCGAAACCAGTGCTGAACTTCATTGAAACCCTGTTGAGTCTGGTCGCCTCAGAAGTCGAGGCTCCGGATGTGTACAACACTGTATCATCCACGCATGTGAATGGATGTATTGGGGCAGACAGTCGGCAGGTCATTGAGGAAGATGGAGAATAAGAGAGGGCCAAGGACTGAGCATTGTGGGACTCCAGAGGTGACAGGAAGGGAAGCAGAGGTAGCATTTCTAATTCTGACAGATTGGGATCTGTCTAGCAGGTTGGACTGGAACCACCTGGTGACCAAGTCTGAGATCCCTGCATAGAAACATAGAATTTGACGGCAGATAAGGACCGCTTGGCCCACCCAGTCTGCCCATTTCCTACCTACTGGATAAGCTGCAGATCCTAGTTAACCAGCAGCCTACTTCTTCCTACCCCCACCCCCAGAATTGCCTTATGACTATCCCATGCATGCTTGAATTCCCCACTGATTTTGACTCCACAACCTCCTCTCGAAGGTCAGTTCCACGTATCCACAACCTCTGTGAAAAATACTCCTTAAATTACCTCTGAGCCGCCTCTATCTCTCTTCAAATTGTGCCCTCTTGTTCTTGCACACCTCTTTTTGAAAGATGCTACCTCTTGGACTTTGTTGATTCCTTGAGGTACTTGAAAGTTTCTATCATGTCCCCCTGCCTCCCCTCCTTTCCTCGAGGCTATACATATACAGCTCCATAAGCTCTCTTCATAGACTTCCGTGCAGACCCTGCACCATTTTAGCTGTCTCCTCTGACAGCTTCCATCCTGTCTATGTCTTTGCGGAGATTGGGTCTCCAGAACTGCACACAGTACTCCAGATGGGTCTCACCAGCTGTCTGTACAGAGGGATAAACTTCCTGTTTTCTATTGGTGATGCCTCTCACTATGCATCCCAGTATCCCCCAGCCCTCCTTGCTGCCCTCTCACATTGCTTGCCCATCTTTAGGTCATCTGATATGACTACCCCAGGTCCCTTCCATTCTTGTTGTTGTTAGTATCTCACTCCCCATTGTGTACTCTTCCCTGGGTTTTGTTTCCCAGGTGCATTACCTGCACTCTTAGCATTGAATCTAAGCTGCCAAACATTTGACCATTCCTCTAACCTTGCCAAGTCCCTTCTCATCCTTTTCCACCCCACCCTGTGCATCAACTCTGTTGCAGATCTTAGTGTCATCTGCAAAGACATACTTTTCCTTCAGTCCTTCTGCAATGTCGCTTATAAAGACATTGAAGAGGACCGGTCCTAATACTGAACCCTCGGTACCCACTAGTAACCTCCTTTCTTCTGAGTGGACTCATTTACTATAACTCTCTGTGTCCTATTCTCCAGCCAATTTTTACCCAGGCTGTCATCTTGGGACCCACTCCCAGGCTGACAAACTTGTATATTAATCTTTTGTGTGGGACTGTGTCAAATGCCTTGCTAAAGTCTAGGTAGGCCATGTCCACAGCCCCCTCCTGATCTACTACTTTGGTCACCCAGTCAAAGAAATCTATCATATTCATCTGTATGACCTTCCCACTGTGAATCTATGCTGCCTAGTGTGCTGTGCCCTCTGGCCTCTAGATACTGACAATTCTTTCCTTTAGAAGTGATTCCATCATTTTCCCTATCACTGAGGTTAAACTAACAGGTCTATAGTTTCCCTTCTGCCTTGCTCCCACTTTTGTGAAGGGGAATCACATCTGCCTCCTCCAGTCCTCGGGTACCACCCCATCCTCCCATGATTTGTTAAAAGGGTAGTCAGTGGTGTCACTAGTTCTACCCTTAGTTCTTTTAGAATTCTGGGATGAATCCCATCAGGCCCCTTGTTTTGTCCACCTTCAGTTTTAAGAGTTCTTTCAGAACCCTTTCTTCTGTAAATGGGCCGTATCAACTTCTGTATCCAGAGTGTTACTACTGTTTGTTTTATTATCTCCCTCTTCCTTCGTAAATACTGAGCAAAATATTTGTTTAGTATCTCTGCCTTTTCACAGTCTCCTCTGCCCACCCTCCCTCCCTTTATTAAGCCTCACTATCCCTCCCTTGGTCTTCCTTCGCCTCCCTGCTGTACCTATAAAAGGTTTTACCCTCTTCTTAACTGAGTTGGCTATCTTTTCCTCGGTTTGGGCCTTTGCTGTTCTGACTGCCTTCCCAGCCTCCTTTGCTTTAACTGATACAGTTCTCTGTCCTGCTCTTCTGCATTCCTTGTACTTCCTGAATGCTTTCTTTCTCTTGAACCTTCCTGCCACTTCCTTTAAGAACCATAGTGGTTTCTTACATCGCCTTGTTTTGTTTATTTGCTTCACAAAGGCTTGTTACCTCTGTGATGGCAGTTTTTATTATTCCTCATTGTTCTTCCACCCTCCTTCCTGCCCATTTGCTAGTGCATTCCTTAGGCACTCACCCATAATGAGCAAAGTCAGCCCTCCAAAGTCCAGTACTTTTGTCTTTGTATGGCTTTGTATGGCATGAGATAGTTTAGATAGCAGGAGTGTATGGGAGACAGTGTCAAGGCTTTAGCCAGGTCAACAAACATGTCAGAAGTGATTTGGCCTTTGTCCATACCAGTGAGAATGGAGTCTGTGAGTCTTAGGAGGAAGTGCTGGTGGAGTGGGTCTGAAAGCCACACTGATAAGGTATGAAAAGGAAGAGGAATCAAGATAAGAGACAGTTGATATAGAACTAGTTTTTCCTGGATTTCGCCAGGATAGGAAGTAGGGAAATTGGTGGTAATTACTGGGTGTTTAGGGTCGCTGCCTTTGGCAGCGGATGACTGTAGTGTGTTTTCACCAGTGGGGACCACAGCAAGAGAGAAAGAGAGGTTGTAGAGACATGCTAAGGGGCGCAAATGGCTGTGGCAGACAAGTAGAGTAGTTTGGAGTCAAGGTCAGTAGGACATTTGCCCTTGTCAGGATTTAGGGCAAGTAGAGCTTTGTAAACTTCAACTGGGGTAGTCTGGTGGAAGGCTAAGAGGTTGCCTGCTGGGGGAGTATTTGGGGTGGGTAATTGAGAGGGTTGGGTTACTTGAGGGTTGGTGCCCAAGAGAGTGAGGTGCAGTCCATAAAGAAGGAGATGAAATGAAAGGCCACATCCAGGGGTCAGTAATCATGGGGCCACCAATGTTAAGGGTAGGGGTAGGGGTTGAGAGTGAGGGCCAGAGATATTTAACCACCTTCCAAAATTTGGAGGGTTAGCTCAGGTTAGCTTTGAAGGTGTTGTTGAAGTATTTGCCTTAGCCCTGTGGATCTGCCTAGTGTAGGCATTTTGAAGAGCTTAATATATTTGTTGATGCACTGTGACAGTATGGCCAGTTTCAAAAAAAAAGCTGACACAGAGAAGATGCAATACCCTGCCTTTTGGGTTTCTACTTTCACTCTATCCTGTCTCCTTACTATCACTTTTGCTCTGGTATTAAAACAAAAGCTTGCATCTTGTTTAAGAATACAAAGGGAGCTGTGTCACTTAAATAAAGCCATAATGTGAGTAAGGGTGGGTTATGAAAGAAAGCCTTCACCTACAAGCCAGTTAGGAATTAAGGAAAGCTGAGGCTGTATAATTGCTGTAAACAGTCAAATAAATGTTTTAGGCAGCTCAAACAAAGTTCAGGTTGTAGGAAATGCCATAGAACCTGTAGTGTTAAAGCACTTCTTTTAAAAAAGGAGTTGTAATTGTTGCAGTAAAGCCTTCCTGTGTTCCAAAAAGGCTGAGTTCCTCAATAGGGTGTCAGCTGAAAGTGCAGCAGCCTGCTAAGCTGTTTGCTGAAAGTGCTGCAGCCGGATAAACTGTTTGGAAGAAAATAAATAAAAGGTCTAGAAATGTAAAACAAAGGATTTGGGAAGGAAATAAAGCATGTCTAAAGAATAGAGTACCATATTATGTGAAACAAAGCATAGATACTTCAGTAGTTTGATATTGTATGTATTTCCTGTATGAACACAAAAGACAAATAAAGGCTGTAACTTTTCATGGAGACAGATAGGAAGCGCCCTCATCTCTCTGTCCATGCAAAGGTTATAACCGTTATTTGTTCCAAAACAAGTTGGTTTAACCATATACAATTGTAAAGAAAAGTTGTTACCTAGAGTTCTGCTTCATTTGGAAAGGTCCTTCTATAGGGCAAGCTGCCCTGAAATAGCAGGTTATATAAATACAAGGGAATGTGATGTCACAAAGGAGGAGGGAGCTGTGAAAACCACACCCTTCCCATTACTATATAAACCCTCCAAAAGGCGGGTTAGTCAGATTTGTTGTGACCAAGGTGAGAGAAGGATCTCACAGAGAGGTTGGTCAGTAGGGTTCTGACCAAGGTGAGAGAAGGATCTCAGCAAGGAGGTAATGTGCTGTCTTTCACATTATCTGAGGAAGGAGAGAATACAGGAACTTAATGTGTTGACTTTCACATTATCTGAGGAAGGACTGAATACAGGAATTTCCTTAAAGCACCTGAAGCAGTATATCCTGATGTCTGAAATGTCTAATTTTGAACTGATGTGAAGAAATAACATCATTATTTTTCCTTTCCAGAATATTGGATTATTCATCTTTTGATTTTGTGTTTTCCAAAATAAATGATAAATGCAGAAGTATGCTTTTTTTGTTTGTTTTTTTGCACCATAATCTGGTTGTACTGATCTGTTATTGGGACCTACATGTTTACATACAACTGAGAGCCAAAGACCTTAAAAGTCTTCCAGGCTGTGTCCCTGTCTTTGAGTAGTGACAAGATGTCGTGGAAATCCATGGCAGGTGTTTCTCACCTGGGCCTTTAACAGAACATGAGTTCAAACTGCTAGAAACTTCAATTTAAAGTATTACCAGGCTGAGTCAATAGAGGTGGCCCTTTGATGTAGGGCCAGTCCAACCTAGACAAGTCAGACAGGATGGATTTGTATGATCTTGTAAGGATGGTTCTGGGTGGTTAGCTTTAGGGCAGTGGATTTTTCTAATTGAGTATATCATGTTATGATCACTAATAGAGTCTGGTAGCAGGCCAGAGGTGAGTATAGGCTGTGGGTGCGATGTAAGGGATGAGTCCAGGAGAGATAGTGGTTTGAGGATTTCTGGTTGAGGCGGGTGGGCTGTGTTATTAATTGGGCTAGGTTTAGTGCTGCAATCTGGAGCTGCTACTGGAGATCCAGTTTTGGTTGAAATCACTGAGAATGTGCAACTCGCCCCAGTGCCCTGAGAGGTGATGCTGTTCAGGTGTTCCAGGATGGAGGGTGGGATACAGTCGTCAGGGGAACAATAGGACCGGCTCAGAAAATGGGGCAGATGAGGGCTAGGGACAGTTTGATTAGTATGACATCGATGGACTGCATAGGTCTGGGTAACAAGACCAGAGTGAACTGCAGAGATGTTTATAAACATGGCAACACCACCGCCTCTTTTGGGGCCACAGCGACCTGTTGAATAAGTGTAGCCTGGGATAGGGAACTCTACATCAAGATTGTGAGGTTTCAGCCATGTTTCAGTAATTGTCAGTATGTCTGGTTTTAGAGAGAGGCAATGGGTTGCAGCAGGCTGATTTTGTTTAGGATGCTGCAAATATTTAGGTGCATGAGTTTAAGCCCTGGGGCAGTGAGAGGCAGGTGGTGGGATTTGACAGGGAGGTTTGGGTGACGGCCTGGCTTGCATTCAATGTCACTGACTAGCTGGAGCAGAATGGTTAGAAAGACTCTACTGTAGGGAAATACTGCAGGGGTTTCTGACCTCGAGTGAGGTAAATGTTCTGGTGTTGTTAAGGAGGCTTTTGCCTGTACTTTAGGGCAACTAAGCCAGCATGAAAGAAGGAGGGAGGACTGAAGGGCTGACAGCTGAATTTGGTTGTAGTAGTGTAGGGGATAGCTGTTCGATAGAGGTATGGGAGGGGGAGATGGAGGCTAGAGTGAAATATATGCATGCAAGGCTGTTTCTCCAGGAATGAGGAAGTGGGGAATGAGAGTAAAGAGTCCATAAATAAAATTCCTGCTACTCCTGCAACCCAGGTTTTGGGCATGATTAGTAAAGGTGCAGTTGTCAGAAGGACTGCTGCCTCTAGTGGGGTACCGATAACCAACAAATGGAAAACTGGGCAGATTGGCTGAAAACACTCACGTGAACAACAGTGACAGCACTATAAATAAGATAGTCGACCATGGGGGTGGAGGTTGGGAACAAATGCAATGTGCCGACAGGGACAAGCTGCTCAAGATTTGAATTTCTGTTGCACCCAGTAACACCTCCTTGCCTTGCTCCTACGCCGACAAGTGCTCGGGAGGGCCATGATAGATCTGGCCCTCATGACCATTCGGCGGGGGAGCTGTGTAGAAGGAGAGGAAGGAAGGATTAAATAAGGTAGGATGCAGGAGGTGGGGCAGACAATGGGGCAGAGTTTTTAATATGCAATCAGGGATTTAAAATGGCTTTGGGGCTATAGGTCTCTCTAACACAGAATTAAGTCTCCAAGACTAACAGATTGGTTTGGGATTTAAAATGGCTTTGGGGCTATAGGCCCTCTCTAACACAGAATTAAGACTCAAATAAAACAGGCTGGTTTACATAGAAACAGGAGCAGGGTGTGGAGACGGAGTCCCGTTTAGCAAATTAGGCACAAACATCAGCAAGGGCAATTATGCTCCTCTTTAGCACTGAAATATGTAAACAGGCTGGTTTACATAGAACAGGAGCAGGGTGTGTGAAACAGAATCCCATTTTAGCAAATTAACACAAAAAACAGCAATTACATTTAAAACAAACATTTAGGTGAAAATACAGTGCTAGCAGACTGCTAGTTTCTTTTAAACCTAAACAGAATTGTGCAGCCGACTAAATTAGGCAGATATAAGACTGAGAAATCCTGTTTGGAAATTGGCGCCAAGCTGCTCAAGATTTTAATTCATCCATTGTGCCCAGTAATCCCTGCTTGCCTTGCTCCCTACTGCGATGCAGCTCAGGTGAGGGTCAGGCAGATCTGGCCCTCATGACCACTCAAGGGCGAGGAGCTGCAGACCTGCTTGAGGTATGTAGTTCAGTTTAGGTGCAAGCTACATGATGTTGTGGGATGTTAGCCTAGTCTGGTTGGGATGGGAGGAGGGTTCTGCTCTGTCTGGATATCCTTGTCCAGCTGTAGGGTGACAATTTTAGATCAGTACTGCTTGCCATCATTTGAAAGTTCTTAATTTTGCAAAGTGGAGTATGTATTTGATGGTGTCAATTTCTTTCTTGATGTCCCAGGATGTGGACCAGGTTCTTTCTGGGACTGCCCATTTTTGAGTGGGCTCTCAGTGTGTCAGATTCATCTAAGAGGAACCTCATTCCTGTCTCGCCTTCCTCTCCTCTCCTCTCGCTGTCTCTCTCTCTTCTCTCACTGTGCAGGGTGGGCCACTGGATTCTTTCATCCTGTGCCTCTTTATCTTTTGAATCAGGTCACTTGCCAGTCCATCTGTTTGCCTTCCGCGCCCAGATATTCAAACTGCGCCAGGCTGTGGAGCAAGCTTGGCGCAGCTCATCTTAGCTGCGCAGGTGTGGACTGGGCGATATTCAAAGGAGCTGCGCCATGGCTCCAGCAGCTTTGAATATCACAACCTGGCCACCCCCAGTGTGCATGGCGCAGTGGTACTGTGCCAGCGCAAGTGGATAGAGTGGAGCATGGAGATGCATTAGCGCAAGTTCCATTGCGACATGCACAGCACCCACAATATTCAAAAGTTGACATGCAAAAATGGGGCCATAATTTCAAAAGCAGCATGGGGCCATTTGCACGCCATTATGGTCTCATTTGCATGCAGGTGCACCGATCCCTCGACGACTTGTGCCTGGCTCCCTGCCAGGCAGCAGCCATCGGGTACTGATGCCCCCTGCAGCCTGATCTCGGCATCTGTGGAAAGACAGAGAACCTTCTAATCCTGGTGGTCCAGTGGACCGCCTGCCTGATTGTGGGCATCTGTATTACGAAACACCCGTCCAATATCCTGCTGGTCCGGTGGTAGCCCCTTCCCACCCGCCCCGCTGAGACCCACTGTCCTGTCAGCGGGTGGGCAGCACCTCATCTGCTTGCCGCCCCACCCCGCCGCTGACTGACACTCAGTAGGGCTGCACGCCAATTGGTTCACAGCATGAGCCAATGGGCGCGCAGCCCATACCTGCATACACATTCCAGATATGTGAATGATTCAATGGTGTGCAGCCCTACTGAGGTGTCAGTTGGCGGGGTGACGGGGTGGCAGGTGGTGGTGCTGCTGCCCGCTGGCTGACCGGGTGGGGCGGGTGGTGGGCCCAGTGGGCAGGTGGGGAGGGGGCACCACTAGACCACCAGGGATATTGACGGGTATTTTAGTAACACAGATGTCTGCGATCGACAGAAAGAGGTCCACTGACCACCAGGGATTTGGAAGGTTTCTCTATTTTACACAGATGCCCGCGATTGGACACATAGCGTCCACTGGACCACCAGGGATATGGGACGAATTCTGATTTTACACGGATGCCCACCGATCGGGCATGGGGGTGCCACCTGGTGCAGCCGGAGCTCTGGTGGCCACCCTGGTGGCAGCTGCCATGTTGCTCTGCAATGCGGCAGCTCACCTGTGGGTGGCCATCAGTTGTTCTTTTTTGGGCTTAACTTTGTGCTGGCACAGGTAGGGGTTCGTATGCATGGCTTTGCACATCCTGGGCTGAATATCGGGCTGTGCAGGTTATGCATTGGCACGCCTCTACTGTGCCTGCATACATTACTGATGCGCTCCGCGCATCGGGATTTGTGCCGTATAATTTTCCCTTTGAATATCTCGCTAGCACATCAGTGGGTTGCGTATGGCGAACATCTGTTGCGCCATGCACAACCCTTTTGAATATCTGGTCCAGGTGTGGTGGGTGCAGTGTTTGCTGGATCCTCATGCTGAACTTTTAGGTAGCTGCATGTGTTTCTTTGGCTGGGGTTCCTGCTCAAAACCTGACTTTAGCTTTGTCAGGCCAGTTATTTTGCAGGTACTAGAATGCTTCCTATGGTGTTTCAAAAGTGTTTGCTGCACCATTCTTCTTATTTTAAGCTTGGCTGGATCCTGGATCTAATCTAGTATACCAAGATCTTGAAAGGCATTATGGGTGGCCTTGAAATCCTTCCTTCTCATACAAGCTCAAGGAGTAGTCACTAAATATTAATATCAGTGCCCTTCCCATGAGAGTGTTTTCTAGTCAGGCCAAGATTCACTCTTCTGGGAATCTCAGTAGCTTAGCTAACATAGGTCTGTGATAGTCTCCTGTCTTGGGGGTGGGGGTGCAGAGATCTGTGTACCCTCTGTTTCTAGAGGCATCATGCAAGAGTAGTTTAGTATTTTAGGAACTCCATTGTAAAATTGCTGCAGTGTACTTTTTTCCACCCTTCAGGAAACCCAATAACATAAATAGTATTCCAGCAGCTTTTATTTTCTTTGTCTTCAGCCCTGTTGTAGAATACCCACTATCCTCTCAATCCCTTGTATTCTGGCTTCATTCCTGGAGTCTTTTTCATCAATGTGAGACCAGAATGTCTCTGTCTCTTTGTTTGTGCTGGAGGCATTGCACATTTTCCTGAAGCTCTGCCTCTGAAGATTTAAATATTGATATCACATTTAACACTTGCTGTAGTCTTCTCTAGGTACTGACAATTGCTTGTTGTCATCAGTCTCGCCGAGACCACTGGGTAGTTATCATTCATGGCTGATTGCCTGAAGAGGTGTCAAATTCAAGTGACTATCCCATAGTAACTCACTTGAGCACGGTCACATTACTTCTGATTTTATTAGACTTCATATTGTTTCTAATGAAATATGCTGAACTGGAGTGGTTTGTGGAGGTCTAATGAGTGGCTTAATGGATTATGTATCAGGCTTTGAAGAGTGATGACTGAAGTGGCCATTTTCTTCACACGGCTTGTGAATTCACCTCTCCTCATCTTGTTGAAGTCTGCCCTTCTGAAATCAAGGGTATTTTACCTCAATTGGGGCTTTGGTCATAAAGATCAGTTCAAACTAAAACATAGAGTTATGGTCACTGGACCCTAACACACATTTCCTACCACCTCTGAGTTGGTGAGCATCACATCGAGAGTGGCAGCCTGCCTAGTGTTTTCCTTAACCAGCTGCACCTGCAGACAGTCCTGTAATATATTCAGCAGATCCTGACTTCGTTATCCTGAGAGCTGGAACATCTCAATCAATATCTGTCAGGTTCAGATTCCCCAACACTACTACCTCCTCCTTCATCCCTTCCTAGTTCTTCCCCATGCTCACTATCCTCATTTTTCCTTGTCTTTGTGTTCTATAAATCATCCCCAACCATAGTTTCTTGCTTGATGCTGTCACAAGCTGCACCCACAGTGACTCTGTTTCCATATTACTTCCCTTATGTATCCATCATCCATAGCCTTTTGTGTATAATATATATATATATATATATATATATATATTAGAGGAAAAACTCCATTTAATGCATCAGTTAGGGTTGTTCCACAGCGGCAGTGAGGAAATTCAATGTTAGGGTTGAAACCCCTTGCACCCTCCGCTTCACCCCCTCAACTGGAATCGGTGCATTGGTCGTAGCCTCAACTCTCACCCCATCACATGTGGAAAGAAGATGAGGAATAGGAGAATGGGGTGAGAGTTAGGACCGATGACCTAACGCGCACCCCGATTCCGGTTGGGGGTGAAAGGGGTTTCAACCTAACATTGAATTTCCTCGCTTTGTCACTGTGGAACAACCATAACTGATGCATTAAATTGAGTTTTTTGCCTCTAATTTCCTTCTTTTGAGAATGATAGTGAGAAATAGTGAAAGTAATGTGGCAGCGGAGCTAGGGCCCTTCTGTCTTGTCACATAGTAACATTGTGCCTACAAATGCAAATCATAATGCATATGCGGTGATTTGGCTAAACAGAAAGAGAAACAGTACTGTAGATAGAAATGTTAAAACAAAGCAAACGCACAGCAAATGAAAACGCAAAGGGTAACGCACACGTGACATAGACATGAACAGTAAGTGAAACGGGTATGGAACCGCAATGGTAATGGTAACAGTAATGTAAGCGTACAGGCTGGTTTTCCATAAAAGCTGCATAGAGAAACACAGTGAGTACAAGAATGTATGCAAAATAATGGTCTCGAACAGAAAATGAGGACTTGGAATAGTAAATTGCTTATATCTCAGGAACCGTATTACATAGAAAAAAATTTAAAATTCATATGAATTAGCACTTTACTGGCTAGCTTTGTAAGCAGTTTTCTGACGAAAAGTCTGTATCTCACACTGTTTCCAAGATATGGGCCCTGAAAGGCGCAAGTAGCACCGTAATGTTATCTTATTGGAAAAAACAGAAGTTCGAGTGCCATAACTTTGCCTCCCTGTTATATTTTTTCACCAAACCACTGAATGGCAAATCTGTGGGATGTTGGTTGTCCTCCTGAAAATTTCAGAGCAAAAGACCAAACCGTTATTTTGCAGCAGGGCACCAAACGATTGCTGCAATGCGTCTTATTCCATAATGTTATCCTATGGGAAAAGGTGTCAACCTTGGAGTACCATAACTTTGCTGCCGTGTAATATTTTTCAACAAGACACTGAAAGGCACATCTGTGAGATGTTGGCTGTGTTCCTTCTGAATTTCAGCCCAAAACTCCAAACCATACTTTTGCAGCGGGGTGCCAAATAATTGCTGTCATTTTCCAACAACCTAGAAAGTACTGTTGCAATTTGCAAAAGCTTTAAATTGATTCAACAGTGACACAAGTGTGAAAGTACTTTTTCCAGAAATGCGAAAACATATTTCTGGGGTGTTTAACCCCAAAATAAAGACATGGCTAGCATCCCCAGGGTCCGACTAGGTGAATACAAAATAATTGTTGCTAGAGGGTCCCAAATTTAAATGCCAAGCATTTTTCTGATCACCAACTGAAAACAAAATGGCAGATTTGCGACAGTAAAAGGGCCATTTAGCAAAGTAAAACTGCATTTGTGACACTGTCAAACTTTTTGTTAACTTTTCCCATTGAATTATAATGGGAACTTGTTTTTGAATAACTTTGGACCGTTTAATATTTTTCACGAAGTCTTGAGGCACATAGGGGACCTGGCGCACATTCCCTGAAGACTTTGGACCAGTCGGCAAACCATGCGACCTGTAGGCATGACCCGTTGAGTTCCAAAAAGTGTAAACATGTGTGCAGATCACGCTTAATAACTCCACAGCCGTATATCCCATCGGGTACGAAACTTGGCAGATCCCAAGGTGTGTGGGTCTTGATTGTGTATTCCACATTTCAGGCAAATCTGTTGAATGGTTGCAAAGTTATTAAGGTGCAAAAGTTTGGGTTTAACATGTAAATGGCTCCTCAATCTCATTATGGTAGCACTACTGCTACTATTATATATATATATATATATACACTACTGGTCAAAAGTTTTAGAACACCTCCATTTTTCCAGTTTTTATTGAAATTTAGCAGGTTAATGTCTCAATGTACTCTGAAATTAAAGCATAGAACAAATAAACAATTGGAGATAAAAAGAAATCATAGAATCATTTTGTTTAACAAAATTTAATCTAAATTTTTGTCTCATCAAACTAGACACCTTTGCAGATATAATGTAACTGACTGAACACACTGGTGCATTCTTCCTACAATGAACATCAAATATTGTTCGGGAAGTTCTTCCCAACACTGTTGCAGAAGTTCTCACAAATGTGTTGCACTTGTAGGTTGCTTTGCTTTCACCCTTCTGTCCAGTTCATCCCAAACCAGCTCGATGGGGTTTAAGTCTGGAGACTGTGCTGGCCATTCCATGATTTGAAGCCTACCGTCTTGTTCTTTTTCCTCGAAGGTAGTTCTGACATAGCCTGGAGGTATGTTTTGGGTCATTATCTTGTTGTAGGATGAACCCCTGACCAACTAGACGAGACCAGAGGGTATTGCATGGCGCTGCAAAATGCTGTGGTAGCCTTTTGGTTCAGGGTGCCAGTCACTCTGTGCTGTTGTCCTGTGAGCCGCCTATCATGCAAGCTGTTGACTCTCAGAAACTTGTCTTCTGATTCTGTTGTGGCTTTGGGTCTGCCAGACCTCTTCCTGTCAGAGTTTCCTCCAGTTTCCAAGTGCCTTTGATGGTGTAGGAAACTGTACTCACTGACACCTTGGCTTTCTTTGCAATTTCTCTACAGCAGTTTTGCTAACCTAAACTTTTTTTTAACCTCTAGCCGCTTACCGCTACCTTTGTACCATTTCAGGTTATTCACTGACTTGAATTGTTTAAATTTCAATAAAAACTGGAAAATGGGGGTGTTCTAAAACTTTTGACCGGTAGTGTGTATATATATATATATTCATATATACTGTATATATATATATATATATATATATATATATACACACACACACATATATATATATATATATATATATATATATATATATGTATATATATATATATATATATATATATATGTCTATGCCCTCTTTCCTTTTCTCTATCACTTCTAAACATTGTGTAACCAGGGACCGTCAGATCCCAGTCATTATTTTCTGATGTCCACATTTCTGTGGTATCTAAGGTTCATCTCATTGTCTGCCATTATTGCCTGGAGCTCTCAGATTTTTATTACTCAGACTCCTGGTTTTAAGACAGACCCACTTCCATCTAACTCCTGATACCCCTGTTACTTTTAGTTTGTCTTTCCCTTTATTCTTCAATATTCTTCTTAACTTCTTGTTTTTCATCTTAATTGCAGGCTTTGTGAGCCCTTCCTTCTTGATCCCTTCCCAGCCCAGTTTGAAACTCAACATTATTTTTGCCAACTGTGCAACTGCAAGACTCCGATTATGGGTAGTACTGACTATGTTCCTTTCCTCTCCTCTATCACTTTGGTTCCCCAAGCCCCTGTATCTCCTGTAGTCAGTTTATCTGTCCAAAAAGATGTCAAACTTCTGCCCCCAATCAGGTGAAAACCATCACCCTTGAAGAGACCCCTCTCCAAGAAGTCCCCACAAAGTGTTACCACATCTCTTGACACCATCCATTTAACTAGGCATTAAACTCCTCAATTTCATCCCTCCTTTTCTGTCTTCCCCTCCTACTCCACACAATGAGAACCTCAGAACAGGCTGAGGAGGCCAAGTGTGCTTTCAGTCTTCCTCCTAGTATGGGAAAGTTCTGCTTTATGTCTCCACGAACCCAATAATGCCAGCACTCCCAGTTCCCCTGCATCTCTGCCATCCTCACTATCCTGTCTATATCTCAGAAGACACCTGACCATTCCCCATCCCACCCATCTCCACTCCCACCACCCTCTCTACCCAGCTGATTATTGAGTCCCCAATCACTAAGGCTCTCCTGGCTGACTTCCCCTGCTTGCCCTCCCTGGATGCCACCAAGTCATTTTACCCATGACTCCTGGACTGTTCAGTCCCCACCATCTGGGTTAGGTGCATAAGTCTCCTACTGGGGTGCAAAAGCTATTTTGCCTTCTGAAAGTGTGGGGGTTGGTCAACCTCCCTTGTGGTTTATTCCTGCCTCCCTTTCCCTTTCCTCCTCACCACATCTCAAACCCCTGAGCCAGTGGGTCCCAGGGAGAGTAGGGGCATAGCTTCATCAGAGCCAGTGATGCAACAGAAATATATTTTCCTTATTGCTAAAGCTGAGCATGGAGCTCTGCAAAAGTCCTTAGATGGTGCAGTGCCCCTCATCCAGAGCATAACCCTGGAGAAGAGCACCAAAGTCACAACAATTAACCAGCTCCCATTTTATCTTATCTCCATACTGAACCTATGATAACTCCAGACCACTGGTAACAGCCAGTATTCCCTTAACTGCTTAGTGCTGTTTGACTAGAACCAGAATTGTTACTTCTTGTCCTCCTTTGTTACTTGGCCGTCTTTCCTAGATTACTACCTTGTACCCCTATCCTATGTGGGTAAGTAAGCTACCTGTCGTAAGCATACTGTCTCTCAATACTATGTCTCTAGCAGAGCCCGTACTCCTACCCTATACAAGTTTTTGGCCAAGGATTCTAATTCTTTTAGCAGATATAATGCAACACCACAATCTTATATCGTTTATTACATTACAGTGCCATATATTAGTGGTAACTTCCCCAGTTGCTGAGGAACAGTTGATACTTAGGTGTACATTAGATAGGAAGTTGTTGGGTTCCTTTTAATTCATGACTGCTGGCTACAGCAGTCGAGACATGCTTAATCCCCTTAAGGGCAGAGTCACCTGTGGACTGCAGACTATCTGTGGATGTCCTGCAAATACCATAGAAACATATGTCCTACTCCTGCTCTGTGTCACTAACATACTGGGACACAATGAACATGCTGATAGCAAGAGCGACCTAAAGTGAAGTCAAAATGCAGTCAACTTCTTCACTTCTGCCTAAGCCGATCCACCAATTAACCATTATCCCTGAACTACAGTAACTGCATGGACAATTTTCAGCTACCTTTCCCAACTCATATCAGCATACTGCTAAGTACTCGGCCTTTTTGTATCCTGACTGAACATCCCAATATACATGGAAACCCCACACTTCTAATATATAGTAGTAACTAGCTACTTACCCGCAGTTAGAAATTATCTAGCTGTCTCCAGTCAGTTGAGCTGCCTCTTTGCTCTGATAGCAAGAGTTAACCAAAGTGAAGTCAAAATGCAGACAATTGCTTCACTTGACTCAAGCCACATACCCCAATGAACAAATATCTCCTGGAGAACTGGAGGGACAGTTTGCAACTGCCTTCCTCCAACTCAGACCAGCACATTTCTAAATGCTGTGCCTTTTATGCAGTCAAAATGCAGTCAACTTCTTCACTTCTGTCTAAGGTAAATTGTGACCAGCAGTCATTGTATTAAAGAGAAAGGGAAATTAATTAACCAGTTCGGCATACTAAGTGAAGCATGTTTCCAGGTGCAACCTAGGAGCACAAGGAAGCTAAATAATTTGATCAGGGTCACACATTATGCAAGTGGGGCTGTGGTATTCAAATTCCTGATCTCCAGGTTTGCAGCTCAGTGCTCTAATAAACCATTACAATATACTGCCTCCTGCTCAGGGGTAACTTTAATTAGTAGGTGTGGCTTAGGCAGAAGAGTCGCCTGTGTACTACAGACTACAGTATCTGTGGATGTCCTACAATCACTATTGCAACAAGTATCCTACTAAGTATCCTACTGCTGCTCTGTGTCAGTCATGTGATGGGACACAACCATGATGGGATCATTTCTAACTAGGAGGTCAGTATATAGATACTACATTAGAAGTATAGGGTCTGCATGTAAATTGGGACCTTTAGTCAGGATGCAAAAGACCCAGTACTTAGCAGTATACTGATATGAGCTGGGGAAGGCAGCTGAAAATTGCCCAATCATTTACTGTGGCTCAGGGGATAACTGCTAATTGGTGAGTGTAGCAGGCAAAAGTGAAAAGTTGACTGCATTTTCACCTCATATTATGTAGCTCTTGCTATCAGCATGTCCCATCATTGTTATGTCCCATTACATGAGTGCACAGAGCAGGAGTAGGACACATGCAGAAGCCCAACTCAAGACTCACCAAAGACCATCCCTCCCCGAGGGTGGAGGTCGAGAGGGCCTGCCCTGAAGCCTCCCTGCCTGCAGAAGCCCAAACCTGAGACTCACCAGGTAATTCATTACCTTGATTGCCACGACCGTTGGCCTTCTGGCGCCTTTTTCAATGGCCACAAGCCTCCAGCCTTGCTGCACAAATCTCCGGACAAAGAAACTCACAAGCTCCTCGAGTTGCTGCACAGGCTGAGCCCGCCGAATGCTATGTGTTCGGCTCACCCACCCACCACCACCACCCTAGGTCGCTCTCGAATTTATAGCCAGCGTTAGTCAGGTGACCTGGTGAAATAACCTATCAGCCCACTTTTCCAGCAGCAGGATATACCATTCTAACACTAGTGGCCGCTGAACTTTCTCTCTTAATTCCCACACAATGTATTCTCTACTTATAACAGCACTACTGACTTCCAGGATCACACTACTTGCTCTTCAACCCTCCCCGTGGCTCCTATTCCACACCACCATATCTACTACCCTAATCTTTCAGATATCACTGATAACTACTGGCCCAGTCCCTCCAATGTCTCACACCAAAGCCAAATTGATCCCAAAGACTTTTACTCACACTCACCCACGTTAACATCCACACCTCTAAGGGTTTGCATTGTACCTCAGCTCTCCCCTCAGACCTGAGCCCCCACTACCCAACGTTAACCCAACATTTGTCCCCTCACTTCCTCTCCTTCTACCCAGTGTCATTGCAAGTCTACCAGTACCCTCCTACAACAAAAAAATCCCATCACCTTACCAGTCCCAGCATTGGTCTCCCAAACTCTGCAGGCTGGCCCTCCCAGTCACACCTTCCTACTTCTACTACTATCAGGCAATATCCACCCCAACCCAGGACCTCCCAGCACAAAAATCTCCAAAAACCCCAGGGAGACTGCTGCTAGCCTCACTTAATATATGCAGCCTCCCAAAAACACCCCCGCTACAAGGCTGGATTGCCCAACATGCACCAGACATACTAGCCTTCTCTGAGACCTGGCTCTCTGATAAAATCCCCAATGATGCTGTCTCCTTAAGTAGTTATACCATCTTTAGGGCAGATAGAACCTAGCAAGAGAGGCGATGGCTGCGCAATTTATATTAAATCCCACTCAATGCCATCAAAGTACATACCCCACCCCACAATATGGAGCCCAGACACTAACTGTCAAACTCAGCCTGGATTCCAAAACACTCCACATCACCTCGCCTATATCCCCCAAGAAATCAATAACTCGTGGTTTGGTCAATCCTTCACACTACAGTATCTCCCACCTACCTACTAGTGAAATCATACTAATGGTGACTTCAACTTTGACTGGCTATCCCCAGCCGCACACAGCTACAAAGACACTGCCCTGGCACTGGATCTCACCCAACTTGTCACCTCTGACCAGGCGAGACTCTAGATCCAGGACCTTCACCCTCTTAGACCTCATTTCACCAACAGGCCATGAAACCTCTCCCAGACAACTGTATTCCCTGACTCTATCAGTGACCACTCCCCGGTTACTTGCTGGTGGTCGGGTAACTGCCCCTGCCCTGCCAAAACCTCTTGGCAGCGGAGACTCAAAAAGGAGGCCTAGAGAATCTCAAAGATTACCTATCCAATAGCCTACTGGCTCCCATATACACATTATGCAGTCAGTTGACATTGCTCTCACCCACTTTATAACCACATTCAACAAAGCCTGTGATATATTCGCCCTCACAAAGCAAGTCGTAAAAACAGAACCACCCCTGGATCACACCCTCTCCTAAACCTTATGCAACAAAGGGACAACCTTTGGCACAAGGCCATAGACTCCCAACGACCCATGATAGACAGCTATACAGGGAGGCACATAAATGTACATGGGCAGCACGGCAGGCGAAAGCTAATTATTACCAACAAACCCTTACCTCCTCCTAGGGAGACGGAAAAATTCTGGAACAACATAAAAGAACCCAGTGGTAAATCCTGCCCCACCCTTCCCAACTCAATCTAAATGGAGATGTTACTCAAGATCCCACCACTATAGCAGAAGCCCTCAACTCCGCTTCTCGGACCTCTCCCATATCCTCCCTCCTAATTTCTTCCACCATACAACAACCCCCATCCCGGAACCCCTGTAAAGTCAACTCGCCTCCTTTCCAGCTCTGAGTTATCCCCTGCAGTGAGGCAAATGCTATATCACCAAAGCTATAGCCAATACCGTTACAGCAATGACTCTCTGGTCCTTAAACTCATTAGGCTTACCCTCGATATCACACTACCTCACCTATAAAAATTCTCAACCTTCGCTATGCTCTAGACCATTTCCTCAACCTGGAAGAAAGCTATAATCACCCCATTCTGAAGAATGGTGACCTCACTAACACCAGCAACTACAGACCTATCTCAATTCTTCCACCTCTCTCCAAAGCACTGGAAAGAATAGTCTCGGCCAACTAACAGAACATCTAACAAAATACAACCTTCTCAGCCAAGAACAGCATGATTTCTGGACTGGCCATAGTACCATCACTGCACTTACTGAGCTCACCACATTCATCCACGAGGCCCTTGACCAAGGCTCAATCACAGGAGCAAGCTATGTGGATCTGACCAAGGCATTTGACGTGGTCATTCACGAACTACTGCTTTGTGTCCTTCCTCAACTATATGTGGTCCCTGAGGCCACTGCCTGGTTCAAGATTACCTTTCAGGATGGTCACATCAAGTCAGGATTAACACCACCATCTCCACATCCAAAACAGTTTGTTCAGGGGACCCAGGGGTCCATACTTGCCCATTGCTCTTTGCCTCTTCTTAAACTCTCTCCCAAAAGCGTGCAGCCGTCATCTTCTACTCTATGCTGATGATGCGGTTCTGTACTGAAACACCCTCAACTGAGCGCCTCCAACTGGCCCTTCAGAGTTTTTTCGGGAACTAGAGAACTGGTTCACTGATCACCGCCTGATCATCAACTGTAGTAAAACTAAGTCCATGATCTTTGCGATCGCCAAAGCCCATATAGTCAGATGGCACCCAAATTAACAACTCACTAGGCACCCAACTGGAACACTCACACACTTTAAATATCTGGGTATCACATTGGATACCTCCTCTCCTACCATAGTCACGCCCATCTTCTCTCGTCCGCAGTCAACACTAGAGTGGTCATCCTCACAGACTCAAAACTGCCTACCTGCACAGGCCATGCAGCTTGCAGTCACCTCCTCCATCTCTCCCTAGTCGACTATGGGATAGTTATATATGGCTGGGCTGTACCAACCATGCTAAGCAGTATAAACGCTGCACTTAATAAAGCTTGCCGCCTAGTTACAGGCAGTGACAGACTAACCCATACCTGCGATCTTTATACATTGACTGGTTGGCTAAACCTCCAACAAAGACTAAAATACCACACCTGCATTCTCGCAAAAGATACACCTTCAGCTTGCTCCCACCGCCTACTCCCCATCATCAGTGTAGCCCCATCAGGCGAATACAAGACTCACAGCTAAATCATCTTTCCTGGTTCTCTCTCTGTAGAACATCCCTAGGCAAAGATCTTTCCGCTACCTGCCCTCTCTGGCTCAACACATTACCCCCAACTCTCCCAGTCCCATAGCATCTCACTATTCAAACCGACCTTAAATCCCAACTAATGGAGAATGCTAAATGTGACTGTGGCTAATGCTACCCACCCTCTTCTCTCCCAAATCCTCCACTCTTCCTGACACAGGGTTGCACTAGACCCTACATAATGGCATCCTACAAATCCCTGTCTAGGGACCCCAGAAATGCTTCCCAATTGACCACACCTGCTAAATAAGTTCTAGCCTGGACTGCTCTGTCAGTACTGTAACTGTAAATACTGCCTGTCAATGTTTGTCTTTACTGTATTTGTTTTCCTCCACCCCTGTGTAACCGACGTGAAGCCTCTGCAAACATTTACTCTGTCAGTTCTGAAATTGTAAATACTGCCTGTTCATGTCTGTCTTTACTGTATTTGTCTACCCTCCACCCCTGTAACCTGACGTGGAGCTTTGCAAAAGAGTCTGTGACTCAAAGGATTGTAATTTGATTGTATTCAATAAACAATAAACATGTCTCTATTGTGTTTGCAGGACATCCACAGATAGTCTGCAGTCCACAAGTGACTCTTCTGCCTAAGCTGCACCCATCAATTAACAGTTGTATCCCAAGCAGGAGGCAGTATAGGGTAGTGTTTAAGAGCACTGAGCTGCAAACATTGAGACCTGGATTTGAATCCCATAGCCCCCACTTGCATACGGTGTGCCTCTAAGCAAGTCACTTAGTTTCCTTGTGCTCCCAGGTCACACCTGGAAACAAGTTTTTGCTTAGTGTGCCTTTCCTTGTTAAACAATTTCCCTTTCCCTTTATACTATGACTGATGGTCACCTTTACCTTGTAGACCGTACATGGTTAATATAGTATCTGCCTACTTACCCTCTAGTTAGAAATGTTCTGGCTGCCTCAGTCAGCTCAGCTGCCTCCTTGATCTGATATCAAGAGCTAACTAAAGTGTGGTCAAAATGCACACAACTGCTTCACTTCTGCCTAAGCCACACACCTCCAACTAAAAGTTATCTACCCAGCTAACCGCATGGACAACTTTCAGCTGCCTTTCTCCAACTCAGACCAGCACAGTGCTAAATACTGTACTTATTTACATTGACTGAAGGTCCCAATCTACTTTGCAACCCGTACACTTCTAATGTAGTGTCTGTCCACTTTTCTTTATTTATTAAAGTCTTAGAACTACAATAACCTTTGAGCCAGATGCTCGTTTACAAAGGTTCCATCCAAATAAGGGAAGGAACAAAACAGGGTCAGTTTATATAATATAAGGGTAGGCAAACAGATTTACAAGGTAACAAAATGCAGTGTAAAAAACAGAGAGGCCTAATATTACATTAAATAGTTCAAAGCAGTGGTGAGAACACCTAAGGTAAGATGGAGTACAAGGTTACAGTTGTCATCCCCATAAGAATGGTCAGGGGGCTGACCTTTCAGAGGCCTTGTAAGAAAGGAGAACAGTGTAGGTCGGGAGTTGGTCAGTGATGAAATAGTGTGGGAGATGAAGACTAGCCAACCTGCATCCAAGCAGGGATAGAACAAAGAGAGATAGAGGTATGACCTGGAGAAAAGGCTGGAGAGCTAAGAAGGGGAGGGAGAAACTACAGATTGTAGAGTTTAGGGGTTGGAAGTGAGGGGAGAGTGAGAGGTGGCTATAGAAATAAGGGTGGGGGCTAGATGTTAATTGACCTTTGAGTAAGAGGGAGGTGACAAGTTGCCAGGCTAGGTGAGGTAGGGAATGAGACTGAATCAAATTGCAGAGGTGTAGTCAAAGTAGGGGTGGTAAGGGTGGGAGGAGAGATCTGGGGTAGGAAGGGAGTAGTAGGTGATAGGTAGTGAGAGAAGATTGGTTAGGTGGCAGGTGATAGGTGTATGTTAGGTAGGACATTCACAGCTGCTGCATTTCATTAAGTGCTGTCAAAGTTTGGATTTGAAGAGACCAATTTTGGTGTCCATTAGGAGGTCAAGAGGAAGGTTATTTAGCCAGGAAGGTGATCTAAACATAAATGAGCATTGAGCCTGAGAGGTCTGACAGAAAGGGACCTGAAAGGTGGGGTTGGAGGAGCCCTATTGCAGAGCCAGTTATTAGTCCTGTTGAGGAGCTATGACAACTTGGGAGGGCTAGTCCAAGGCTGATTTTCTCAGCAAAAGGCAGGTTTGATAAGAGATTTTGCCATGAAGATTCAGCCAGTTTGCCTTGGTGTAGAGGTCACAGGTGTGGGTGTAACGGTGGGCATCTGTGATTAGGTGGCATGCTTTGTTTAGGGACAGTTAATTTCTTGAGTGTCATTTGAGTGGCAGAGCCATATTATTAGCCCAAAGTCTATAGTTGACAGGATGGAACTAGAGATGGCAAGATGGAGTGCTTCATGTGGCATGCTGTGCCTATGTTCATACAGTAGCTCAACTCTAGTGCTAACCGCCTGGATATCAAATGTACATGCTTACTGTAGGTTATGAAACTGTCGAGTGTTATCCCAAGGTATTTAAAGTTGTGGACTTGTTTGAGGGGCATGTTATGGTTATTAGTGATAAGAAGCTGGGCAGTTTTAAATTTGTTATGAGGGCTAGCAAAGAGCATCACTTTAGTCTTTTACAGTTCACAAAGGAGTTTGATACTGTCAACTATACCCTGCTACTCAGGTCCCTACCCACCCATGGTCTCTCACCAGATGTCACAGCCTTGGTCTCTCACCAGATGTCACAGTTTATTTAAGAATATTGCCTGACAGGGTGTGGTGATGTGAACGTCATGCTCCTCAGGTGGTTGGGCACGAAGTCGCAGGGCCGAAAAGGCCTAACAACTGGAGGCGTGACGTTATCCTAAACGACACACACCCTGGAGGGCATTATTAGCTATTATACAATGGCTCGTTGTTATATATAAAGTAAGAAAAATAATTTTAAAGAATGTTTTATTAGTGTGGAAAAATAATTTTGTTTCTTAAGAGGAGATGGAAAAAAAGGTGATGGTCAGGATCATCATCCAAAAGATCATCTGCAGGTTCACAGTGAGGCTGAGACTAGACCCGTGATGTTGTACTGATTAACATCACACCCGTGATGTTGTACTGATTAACATCACGGGTCCAGCCCAAGACTGACCAATCAGAGTCCAGGATTTTTTCTGCCATTGTATAATATTAATTTGTGATTGGTGAACCAGGATTCAACTGCAGTGAAGTTATCCTGTAAACTGCTGATGAGAGGTGCAGGATCAGGCTGGCTGGTGAAGAGCACATCATCATCTGCCCATAGAAGCAGTTTAGTAGGGCAGGCAAGAGGAAGGATATTCAGATAGAGACTGAATAGGAGGGCCCAAAACAGAACCTTGTGGGACTCCAGAGTATACTGGGAGGCTGGTAGAGAGTGTATCCTTGATTTTCACTCTTGGGTTCTGCCCTCCTCCAGGTAGCTTTTGAACCAGGCTGTGACATCTGGTGAGAGACCAAGGGTGGTAGGGACCTGAGCAGCAGGGTATGGTTGACTGGTACCAAAAGCCTTTGTGAGATCAATGTAGACTGACCCCACAAGGTGCCCATGATCCAAAGACTTATGGATGAAGTCTGTATATTCAAGAAGGGCAGAGGTAGTGCTATGCCCTTTCCTGAAGCCATGCTGCTGGGAGTACTGAATATTATAGGTGGCCAGGTAGTCAGTCAGCTGGTCGGTAACTATTCATTCAAGTGCCTGGAGAGAGCAGGCAGAATGGAGATTGACATTGTTAGTGGGTGGCCCTGTCCCCAACTCTTATGAATGGGAGTCTCGACTGCAGCCTTCCAAACTAAAGGGAATTGGCCAAGACAAAGGAATAGGTTGAATATGTGGTGAGAGGTGTTAGGACAAAGTCTAAGGTGAGCCGGAGCAGTTTAAGATATAGGGTGTCATTGTTACCTAGTTAGAAATGTCCTAACTGCCTAGGTTGCCTCGTTGCCTACTTGCTCTGATAGCAAGAGCCAATTAAATCTGACAGAGATTTCAGCCACTTAGAATTTATATGAGAAAATCATCTGCAAAAAAGAAAAGAGGCATTAGGCTTGGGAAAAACATCCTGTACTATAATTAGAAAAAAGAAAGCCTGATTGCTAAGTGCTTTGTTGCACGGTACATAATAACTTTGGTAACCTTTACACACAGCATAACGAGAACATTTTAAATGTAGAAAAATATCATAAATTGCATCAAAAACAAATATGAATACATTGTAGGTTTAATTACATTTTAATTGAGCTGTTTGTTTTAAGGCGAGTCATAAATTAACTGTGCATACATATAATGAAATAAAAGCTTGAGCAAGGTTTGGATTTTTTTTTCTAATAAGCAATGGGATTCAGGAGAAACAAAAATGAAAATAATCCCAAAAACAATGAACACAAAAATGAGCTAGGCAGAGATAGGTAGATAGGTAGGCAGGTAGATAGATAGATAGATAGATAGATAGACAGACAGACAGACAGATAGACAGATAGATAGGACACAAGTACAGTTAACTATATGTTGTCAAATGCAAAGTGTTATTTACTATGCTATAGCTACTTGGAAAATTTGTTATTTTTAGAGCAGCTATGTTTGCATGAACTGCAGTACATAACCAATGGTAGGTCAGCTTTCACAAGGATTGATGACATCATTTAAGCTCTGTGCTGCATTCAAATCAAAGTCCACACTGAAAACAAATACATCAACTTAAGTGATTTTCCGAATCCTGCAAAAATAAAAAGTTGATAGAAGTAGGGCACAGATCTCAACTCATACTAACATACTAAATTGCCATCAGAATAGGCCCATGATCTTTGTGTTCTGCTTGATTGGTCAGCCCCACCCTGGGAGCTGACCTTGCTGCCCCTCTCGCCCTCTCTCTGGCTTCTCCCTTCCCAGTCCCGGATATTCTCGCTGCATTGGATTTTGCTTCCAGTACCTTCCCCTGTACCTGTCCCATCCTCTTGAACCCTCCACCATCTCTGCCTCCACCAGCCCCTGGGCAGTGCATTCCATGGCTCCACCACCTCTCTCAGTGAAGTAGCACCTTCTCCTTTCTCCCTGAATCTCCCCATCCAGCTTCCACCCTTGTCCTCTAGTTGCCCCCTTCCTTCAAAGCACCCTGACTGCTCCTCCCCGATTTACCCCTTCATGTACCTGAAGACCTCTATCATGTCCCCCGGTCACTTCTCTTCCAATGTGTACATTTAGCTTTTCAAGCCTCTCCCATAGGTCCTGTCCCCAAGCCCCAAATCATTTTTGGTTGCCCTCCTCTGACCTCTCCAGGAGTTCAATGTCCTCTTAAGTGTGGCCTCCAAAACTGCATGCAGTACTTGAGGTGTGGCCTCATCAAGCAGCTAAACAGAGGGAGTATAACTTCCTCCTTCTGAGGTGATCCCCTACTGATGCATCCCAGCATCCTGTTGGCCTTGGCTGCCCTCCTAGAATTCTCCAAGTTGTTCATCTGACATCACCATCACCGCCAGGTCCCTCTCAGCCATCGAGACTTGTAGCATTCCCCCAGGGTGTACACTTGGCCCGGGTTTCTGGCCCCAGGTGCAGTACTTTTGCATTTCCTGCATTGAACCCTCAGCTTCCACATTGTAGACCACCTTTCCAGAGCCTCCAGGTCCCCTGTAGGGCCATCCTACCCTCCTCCTCCCCATCCACCACAGCCCCCATGTTTTGAGTCATCCACGAAGAGATTCATCTCATTCCTGATACCCATCCTTATGTCAAAGACATAGGCATTGAACAGGAGGGGTCCATGGACCGATCCTCCGGACCCCACTAATGACCCTCCTGGGCATGAGACTATCCCCAACAATGACCATCTGGGTCCAGTCCTGGAGCCAAGTGCCTATCCATCTGATCATCTGACTCCCACCCCATTTCTCCCAGCTTATCCAACAGGCCCCCATGAGAAACAGAGGTGAAACGCCTTGCTGAAGTCAAGAAAGAGGACGTCCACCAGTCTACCCAGGTCCAAGGCTCTCATCACCCAGTCATAGAACTCCACAAGGTTTGTCCAACATGATTTCCCGTGATGAATCCATTCTGTCTATCATCCAGGCACCCTGACTTTTCCAGGTTCCCCAGCCTCTCCTTGACAATGCCCTCCATCACCTTGATCACCACCAATGTCAGGCTGACAGGCCTGTAGTTCCCTGCCACCTCCCTTGATCCCTCCTTGTGGATCTGCACTATGTGCACCACCTTCCAGTCCTGGGGCACCCACCTGTCCTCAGAGAGATGCTGAAAAGCTCCACCAGGGATTTTACCAGAACATCCGCCAGTTTTTTCAGCACTCTGGGATATAATGTATCTGGCTCCAGTGCTTTCTCCATCTTAAGAGACCTGAGGGCTTCCCTCATCTCTCTGCAATGATTTCCACCTCCGCTACCTTGTCTCCCTGCTTAGCCTTCCCCTCCTGCCAGTGATGCCCCCTTCCCCAGACCTGCCGTCGGTAAGGGTCCCCCTCCTCAGTTTCACCATCTCCTCCCATGTATGATGCAGCTCCCCATTTTCCTGTGAAAGCTGTGGTGAAGTACACATTAAGTACCTCAGCCTGCTCCCTCGGGTCTTGTGCCCATCCTCCCTGTTTTAATCCTGCTAATCTGCCCTTCAACCTTTGATTTTCCCCAATGTATCTAAAGAACCCTTGTTCCTGCTCCTAATTTCCTGGCCAGGTGCTGCTCTTTCCTTGCCTTAGCCAACCTCACCACCCTAGTGGCCCTTCTGGCCATCAGCTCATACTCCCCTCAATCCTTTCACTCCTTGAGCACTTGTATTGCCTACAGGCCGCCTTCTTTCCCCCACCACCTCCTGAATCTCCTGGTCCACCAGCAGGGTTTTTGGGCCTTAAGGCATTTTCATCTTACTCTTGCACAGGTGCTGGTAGCCTCCTGCACCCACCTCCTGATGATTTCCCACCTACTGTCAGCATCCATGTCTGGCCCAATCCCATCCAAATGCTCCTAAGGATCCTTCCGTTTCCTTGAAATCCACCCCTGAAGTCAGTTACCTCCATCTTTGTTCATCCTTCTTCCCCTCCTAGGTCCAGGCAGAACCAGACCATGGCATGGTCACTCCTGCCACTGGGTCCCTTACCTCAAGACCCCAGTCTGGTCACTGTCTGCCAGGACCACATCCAGTACTCGTGCCTCCTGGTCGGGTTCCCCCACCTGCTGAGTTAGGAACATGTCCTGAAACACATCCAACAACCTCTGTTCCCTGGCCACCGAGGATGTCCAACCTCCCAGTCTGTTCCTGGCATATTTAAGTCCCCAACACCACCACCCTTCCCCTGCCCAATCTGCAGTATCTCCCAACATCTGCCACTAGACTCTCCTCCGCCCTCTGCCAGTGCAGGGGTTTTATACATCACACTTATTTTTACTCTCTTGCCCCTCTTGTTATCAAGGTGACCCAAATTACCTCCGTAGTTCCATCTCCCTCCTCTACTCCTCCTATACTAATGCAGTTTTTGACTATTATTGCACCTCCTCCCCTTCCCTCCCTCTGTCCTTCCTGAACATGGTGTAACCCTCCAGGTTCAGGTCCAAGTCATGCGCCATGGTGGCCCAGGTCTCAGTGACCACTGCCACATGCACCTCTCCTCAGTTAGCATCACCTGGAGCTCAAGCATTTTATTGCCCAAGCTCCTGGCATTTAGCAGGACTACCTTCTATCCTTTCTCTTATACTGATTTCTCCTGCCCGTGTTCCCATGGGGATTCCACCTTCCCCTGGTCTGCATCTTACCAGTTGGCCTTTTCCCACATTCATCCAGCTCCCCAGGGGGTGGAGACAGAGTCCATCCTTTATCAGACCCCTCGACAGCCTTTTTTCCCATCCTCCCCTTATAAGTTTTAACCCCACCTTTCACCAAATAACCCCTCTATTTTCAACTTAAGTATTTCCTTCCCCAAATTGAGATAGAGCCTATCTCTAGCATGTAGCCTCTTATCCTCCCAGGTCTCCCCCAATCCCCCATCAACCCATACCTCTGGCCCCACACCACCCCTGAGCCACTGGTTTATCTCCCAATCTTCCTTTTGTGTAATATTCATGTAATAACAAACTCTGGTCAGAGCCAATACAGCTGTTCAGAGTGGTGGGAGTGAGTAAAGAATACCAGAGCTCTCACCATGCTGTCACTGCACTGGAGTCTGCCATTTCAAGATGCAATTGGGTGGAGCGGCTGTTTAAACATTTACTTTATTTCATCCCAGAAGTGTATTTCAAAAACTGTATTTTTGTTTTGTACTGTAGTTTGTGGAGTCTGAGTGCAAGAGGTGGTGAATTGTCCAGCTGGGACGGGAGCTGACAGATATTATAACTTTGGTTATTCAAGCATAAAATATGCTTGTCAATAATTATAATCAGTTTAATATCAATAAAAAGTGAGCATGTTTTAAACTTTTTCTGATTGTTGGTAATGCTACACTATATTTAAATAGTAAAAGAGCAAGGGGGAATGCTACTCAAGGGGCAGTAAAGGCTGGATAGGGAGTAACGGACGGAGGATTATGGAAGATAGAGTGCTGGAGGGCTTGAAAGTGTGAGGGTGGACAAGGCACCAGAGCCAGATGGCATTCACTCCAGGATATTGAAGGAGCTAGCAGAGATACTGGCAGGACTTTGGCAGGCCTATTCAATGCCTCACTGAATTTGGGATGCATACCCAAGGATTGGAGTTTGGCTGAAGTGGTTTCTATGCAGAACAGTGACCCAAAGATGAACTAGGGAACTATAGACCAGTGAGCCTTACATCCATCATGGGAAGCTAATGGAAATGATCCTGAAGGAGAGGCTGGTGTCCTTGCTGGAGTTCAATGGCTGCAGAACATTAGATAGTGTGGCATTGTCACAGGCAGATCCTGCCAAACCAACCAGGTAGATTACTATGACTGTGGTAAATGGGCATATGGACAAGGGCCATGCAGTGGATGTCTTGTGCCTGGACATAAGCAAGGCATTCGATTCAGTGACATATGGGGACTTGGAAAGAAATGTGAAGGAATGGGGTGGGAGCAAAATGGTGGGATGGGTGACACACTGTATGCAAGGAAGGCAGCAGAGGTGGTGGTGAAAGGGGAACTCTCATCCCTAAGGGCAGTAATGAGTGGGGATCCACAGGGCCAGTGCTGGGACCAGCGTTATTTGGGATATTTATTGCAGACATTTCCTGGGCATCAAGAGCAGAATCAGCCTGTTTGCCGAGGACACCAAGATAGGGGCAGTGGTGGATGACATAGAGGGTGGCAGGGATAGCAGGGAGATCTGAAAAGCTGGAGACCTCATTGGACATGGGGATGCAGCAAATTTAAAATCTGCGGAAGTGAGCCTGAAATGGCCACTTCACCTTGTCACTTCATGTGGAGTGCCCCATAGAAAGGCTCAC
Organism: Neoceratodus forsteri; assembly: GCA_016271365.2. Classification (NCBI taxonomy): domain Eukaryota; kingdom Metazoa; phylum Chordata; order Ceratodontiformes; family Ceratodontidae; genus Neoceratodus; species Neoceratodus forsteri. Next base: position 428,570,838 of record CM057451.1, read on the forward strand.
TTTGCCTTGTTATTGTTACTTTGTATTGTCATTCCACCTTAAACGCAAAGTAAGGTGGGGTGACAACAAATACAGGCAGCATACCACCCACACAGTCACCAGAATGAATATGCATCCCCAAAGTGCTACTGTCTTGTGTCCATAAAGCTCCCCATTGCTGATGAAGTGAAATGAGAGTGTAACAAGAAATGCAAAGTCTCTCAAAATTAATGGTACACTCAGTCATGCATGCAGTAGTCAGGTCACACACAGAGTTACCAGAATTAATGCATCCACAAAATGCTACTGTCTTGTGTCCAGAAAATTCCACAGTGCTAATGAAGTGAAATGAGAGCATAACAAGAAATGCAGTCTCCCAGAATTAATGGTGCCATGCAAATGCACAGACGGATTAATATTGCGCCAGCACTCAAGGGATGCATATGAAAGACACAACAACACCTAATCAGTGCTCACTAGTCACAAATCCAAGTCTGAAAGGAATACATTTTGCCAGTTGGAGGATCAGTGCATGGCAGTAACAATCTTCTACCAGTAAAGTTACCACAGAGCAGTATAAAAATCATGCAGGTGCAGTGAATAGCAGGTTCACACTGCTGCAATTACTCTGTAACACAATAAATGTGTCTGATTTAATGGCACATATCGCACACACACTCACACGACACTCAAATAATGTGTAACAAATTGAAAATCTTTAGTAATATAACCAAATGTTTTAAACAGACAAACTGTACACTGCTGCACCACAACAATCAGCAAAAATCTCAAGAATTACTGAAAATATTACTGTGTGTACATTAACACAGTTATACAGGAAAATATAGCCAAAACAGAAAGATAGCCTTTTCTCCCAGTTAAGAGAAAAAGAAAGCATTCAGGAAGTACAAGGAATCGTAGAAGAAACAGGACAGAGAACTGTATCAGATAAAGCAAAAGGAGGCTAGGAAGGCAGTCAGAACAGCAAAGGCCCAAACCGAGAAAAGATAGCCAACTCAGTTAAGGCGGGATAAAACCTTTATAGGTACATCAGGAGCAAAAGGAAGACCAAGGGAGGGATAGTGAGAGCTTAATAAAGGGGAGGAGGGTGGGCAGAGAGAGATTGTGAAAGGGCAGAGATACTAAACAAATATTTTTGCTCAGTATTTACAAATGAAGAGGGGAGGTACATAAAACAAACAGTAGTAACACTCTGGATATAGAAGTTTATACCAGCCCATTTACAGAAGAAAGGGTTCTGAAAGAACTCTTAAAACTGAAGGTGGACAAAGCAATGGGGCCTGATGGGATTCATCCCAGAATTCTAAAAAGAGCTAAGGGTAGAACTAGTGACACCACTGACAACCCTTTTAACAAATCATGGGAGGATGGGGTGGTACCGGGCACTGCAGGAGGGCAGATGTGATTCCCTTCACAAAAGTGGGAGCAAGGCAGAAGCAGGAAACCACAGACCTGTTAGTTTAACCTCAGTAATAGGGAAATGATGGAATCACTTCTGAAGGAAAGAACTGTCGAGTATCTAGAGGCCAGAGGGCACAGGACCCTAGGCAGCGTGGGATTCACAGTGGGAAGGTTATGCCAGACAAATCTGATAGATTTCTTTGACTGGGTGACCAAAGTAGTAGATCAGGGAGGGCTGTGGACATGGCCTACCTAGATTTTAGCAAGGCATTTGACACAGTCCCACAAAAGATTAATATAAGTTAGCCAGCCTGGGAGTGAATCCCAAGATGACAGCCTGGGTAAGGAATTGGCTGGAGAATAGGACACAGAGAGTAATAGTAAATGGAGTCCACTCAGAAGAAAGGAGGGTTACTAGTGGGGTACCGCTGGGTTCAGATAGGACTAGTCCTCTTCAATGTCTTTTTATGCTACATTGCAGAAGGACTGGAAGGAAAAGTATGTCTCTTGCAGATGACAGAAAGATCTGCAACAGAGTTGATGCACAGGTGGGGTGGAAAGGATGAGAAGGGACTTGGCAAGGTTAGAGGAATGGTCAAATGTGGCAGCAGATTCAATGTTAAGAAATGCAAGGTAATGCACCAGGGAAACAAAACACAGGAGAAGAGTACAATTGGGAGTGAGATACTAACAACAACAAAATGGAAAGGACCTGGGGTAGTCATATCAGATGACCTAAAGGTGGGCAAGCAATGTGAGAGGGCAGCAAGGAGGGCTGGGGGATACTGGGATGCATAGGAGAGACATCACCAGTAGAAAACAGGAAGTTATTATCCCTCTGTACAGAGAGCTGGTGAGACCCCATCTGGAGTATTGTGTGCAGTTCTGGAGACCCAATCTCCGAGACATAGACAGGATGGAAGCTGTCCAGAGGAGGGCAACTAAAATGGTGCAGGATCTGCACTGGAAGACATATGAAGAGAGACTTAAGGAGCTTAATATGTATAGCCTCGAGGAAAGGAGGGAGGGGGGACATGATAGAAACTTTCAAGTACCTCAAGGGAATCAACAAAGTCCAAGAGGGTAGCATCTTTCAAAAAGAGGTGTGCAAGAACAAGAGGCACAATTTGAAGATAGAGGGGCAGCTCAGAGGTAATTTAAGGAAGTATTTTTCACAGAGAGGGTTGTGGATGCATGGAGCGGCCTTCGGAGGAGGTTGTGGAGTCAAATCAGTGGTGGAATTCAAGCATGCATGGGACAGTCTTAAGGCAATTCTAGGGGGTGGGGGTAAGTAGGCTGCTGGTTAACTAGGATCTGCAGCTTATCCAGTAGGTAGGAAATGGGCAGACTGCGGGCCAAGCTGTCCTATCTGCCGTCAAATTCTATGTTTCTATGTCTGCAATCTACCTACACCATACAAATACACTCCTCCCCAAAGCACACTTCACAGTATAGACTGACTGTTCTAAACAAACATTCAAAATCCACACACAACAATAAACACTCAATGATATGAGCACAGAAGTGTTTCCTATAATCAATGTACTAAATTTTGAGCAAAGAATATTACTTAAAAAGGCATTTTAAACAGCTTGTAGAGGTTCTGAATCACAGAGCTATGAGAGCAAACTGTCCAGCTATCACTGCACTCACAATTCCCACGCCAAAACTGAGGCTGTGCCAAACAATCTAGAGCCCATATGACCTGCAATCCCATGAATAACTGAAAATTTTCATTTGGAGCCAATTACAGAGTGAAGTGAGGTGAATTACATTGATTTCAATGTACTTTGCCTTAAAATTGGTGGAGAAGGGGTTTGGGGAAGGCAGAATAACGCAGTCATTGGTTTCAATGGACTTCACGCCCCTCATTATAGCGGAGCACTGCTCCATATTGTGGAGTTCTCCGATTCCATGTTACTCAGTGAATCACTTATGAAGCAAATTGGGGCCACTTCACCCACCTCTACTTACAATACTGTAACTCATATGCTGCATGGGAAGGAGCGTGAATCCTATGGCTGTACTTCCCGATGAGGCTGTAGCACAAAACTCCCAGACTTTAATAAGCATTTTTATGACTACAGTGATAGAGTGGTGAAGCCTGGAGATACTACAAAACATACTTACAATACATCCAAGTAACTAGTTAAAATTAATGTTGTGATTCGTGACATGATAGTGAATCATGATTTGTGACTGCATTTGTGACCGTGATGATGAAGGATATAATTTGGTGTCGATGGTGTGAGATAAATAATATGGAACTGTATTGGGAGGGAATGCAAATGCCTATGGATGTACCTCCCAATGAGCTGTAGCACAAATTTCCTGACTTAAAAGCTTATTAATGAGTACAATGATGGAGTGGTGAAGCCTGGAGAGATACTACAAAACATGCTTACAATACATCCAAGTAACTAGAAAAAATTAATGTTGTGATTCGTGACATGATCGTGAATAGTGATTTGTGACTAGATTTGTGACTGTGATGATGAAGAATGTGATTTTTATCATGAGTGACCTGTGATGATGTTCCTGACTTAAAACGCATATTAATGAGTACAATGTTCATGCAGAATTATGCACCACACCTGCCCAATACTCTGAAGAGAAGCCAAAGAAACAACTGTGACTTAAGTTACAGATGGAGATTGGGCCCTAAAGAGACATACAAATGTACAGACAGATAAGATTGTGCTGCTCACTGAAGAGATGCAGATGCAAAGGCACAACACCTAACCAGTGCTCACTATCAGAAATTCAAATCTTGAAAAGAATACCTTTGCTGGTTGGGGCAGGCTGTGAGGGAGGGCAGTGTACTGCACTGCTGCAGTAAAGTCACTATTACTAGTACCAGTAAAGATACCACAAACAAGTACAAAAATCACACAGCTGCAGTGGATAGCAGGTTCACATTGCTGAAATTATTGTGTGGAATAAATAAAAGGTGTCTGATTTTTATGACATCACACATACATACACACACACACTAAGTCAAGAGTAGCAAATTGAAAATTTCAGTAATATAAACCACATTTTAAACAAACTAAAATTATGTACTGCTGCACCACAACAATCAGCAAAAATAGCAAGAATTATTTGAAAATATTACTGTGTGTACATTAACACAATTATACAAGAAAATATCACCAAAACAGAAAGCAGTCTTTTTCTCCAAGTTAATCTACCTACACCACAGATATGCCCTCCCAAAACACACTTCCACTGTCTCTCAGTACACAGATTGAATGTTGTACATTAACATTCAAAATCATACATACAACAAAACGCCCAATGATATGAGCACAGAAGGGTTTCCTATAATCAACTAACTAAAGTTTCAACAAAACAAATGACTCAAAAAGCTTTTTAATAGCATTTAGAAGGTTTGAATAGCAGAGAGCTCTCAGAACAGATTGTCTCCTACAGCTTCCTACACACACTACCCCAAACTGAGGCTGTGCAGAACAATCTAGAGACCATGTGACCTGAAATCCCATGAATCGCTGCAAAATTTGCCTTTGGAGCCTAAAACAAGACAAAGTACATTGTTTTCAATGTACTTCACCTTAAGAATTGGTGGAGTAGTGATTTGGGAAGGTGGAGTAACGTGAAGTCATTGTATTCAATGGACTTGGCGTTACCCATTATAATGTAAGTACTCACTTTGCGTTGTGGAGCACTCCGTGAATTCACTTCACTCCACAAATCACTTCACGGAGTGAATTGGGGCCACTGCTCACCACTAGTTGGACACTTGACAGCTGGGGTTCAATGCCAAAAGTGTAAGGTACTGCATTTTGGGGCAAAAATCCAAGGAGGAACTACCAACTGGGGGTCAGCTGGTGGAGACTGAGGAGGAGGAGGAGGATCTGGGGTGGTTATCACGGAATCAATGAACAACTCAGCACAGTGTAGGAAGGCAGCAGCAAGGGCTAGCAAAATGCTAGATTACATCTCAAGGGAATATTATCGAGGAGTGGGAGGTGATTCTGCTGCTGTATAGATCATTAGTTAGAACTCATCTCAAATACTGCATGCAGTACTGGTGCCTGTACCTGAAAAGGGACATTAAATTACTGGAAGGTGCAGCACAGAGCAACTAAGATGATCCAGGGACTGGGGACTTGTCATATGAGAGCAGGCTAAAGGAGTTGAACATGTACTCAGTGGAGGAGAGGAGGGACAGAGAGGATATGATCAAGACATTCAAGTACATGAGCATGATAAACAAGACTGGTATGGAGGGGCTATTCAGGGTTAGAGTGGTGAGGGATGGACACTAGATTTTTTTTTATTATTTATTTAATGTAATCAGTTTACAAACTTTGAGCCACCGCTCATTTACAAAGGTACCTCACAACAATGGTAGATAATACAGTTAAAATAGAAAGCAGAGTACATACAAAGAGGAGCATCAGTATAACAGACACGCATTAATGGCACCTGGTTACAGCAAACATTGGTAGTGTAATACAGAGCAAAGATGGTATAATTGACAGCAGTAGCTGGGTAGCAAGTAAGTTATGCATAGGTAGCATAGGGAATAGAGGCCATGACATGAGATTGGAGGGGAAAGGTTCAGGAGGAAATGAGGAGACAATTTTACAGAGATGTGGTGGCAGGGTGGAATGTGTTACCAGCAGAGGTGGCAGCCTGTAAAACAGTGGGCTGGTTCAAAAGGGTCTGGGACAGGGCCAGATGGAGGATAAGGGGAGGAGGGAGGGAACTGCAGAATAGGGCTGCTAGTTGCAAAATCGTGCAGACTCGATACACCAAATGGCCTTTTTCTGATGGCAAATTTTGTACTGTATGTTCAGATGTTCATAAATCAGTTATTTGCAATCCAAATATGCATTCATCTTATGCAGTTACAGTAACTGCACTGTGAGCACTCCCAGCCTCTCCACCACCAAACCCTCCCTAATTGGAAGATGATAAATACACAAATAATACTAAAAGCCATGGAAACTGCATTTGTTTACATCTGTATTGTGTGACCGTAGGGTCATATCAGACATGCGCTAAAGCTCTTGGAAGGAATTTTAATCACAGCATGCCACAGCAATGCCACATGACAGTCTTCTACTGGAATACGTTGAAAGTGGTTTGCAATGCAGTGAAAACTTTCTCGGCTCATAAATTTGTTACAGTAGAACTACAGATTCAGTATGAATAAGGGCTATAAAATAAGTTCCATTTCATCTTGAATACAGAATTCCAGCAAATGACTAAATCCTTGCCGAACCTAAACACTGGACATTTCTTTATTTGTGAGAAAAATTTGTGTTTTTAGGATCAGATGTACTGTAGCTATATAACTGTCCTAAAGTGTTAAAGTAAGAATAAATAGCAATCGGCAGTAACCTCACAGTCTGACAAGTTGTTCAAAGTGTAAGCCCATTTTGTATTCCTTCAGGAACTCAGCAGTAAGTATCCCTCCTCTAACATCTATCCATTCTGTCATCACCCCAAACTAAAATCTGTTGACTCACCCAGTGGCAAAATCTTGCTGCATCGTCAGGACTCATTCTCTGCAATTTTCAAACATCTTTGCTTTCATTCAGTACCCACAAACTAATAACCATGCTTGATTGTAAAGCAATCCAACGAACATCCCACAGTCTCCTTGACACATCTCCATCTTTGGAACCGCTGTGACACTTAGGAGCTGCACATGACCCTTCCCTCCACTCTACTTACACAAGCTGACCTTCTGCAGTCTACTTCCTGGATTCCCTCGTATGGCATCATGATGTCACACATCACAATCTGAGGAGTCAGCCAGAGGTCCCTGTATATTGGTGTTGAAACACAAATTTATTTGTATTTTTTAAACTGACAAAGTTACAATAGCAATAAGTATTATCTCTAAAGCAACAGAGTTATCGCTGTACTCAGAGTCTGCCACTTCCAAGATAGCAGCACTGACAGACTGTGTATGTGTAGTACTTGCATATGCACAGTTTGAGTCGATGCTGCCAGCTTGGGCAAGGCGGCAATCACTTCTGAAGTCGCAGAAGAAAAGTACAGCCCAGGTGAAGAAGGTTTGTTTATGCAGTCCGCACAGAGGAAGGGCCACATAAACAGCACCACTAGACATTTGTCTGAGCATTGTGGAAGCACACAGGACAGTGGACTAGTCACATGCTTCCACAGTGCTCTAGTAAAACTATTATGATGGCATAACTTCTGCAGAGCTCTACCCACACAGCTGCAAAATGTGAATTTCAGGATTCTCTGTTCTTTATAACCAAATGCACTGACAAATACAGACTTTGTGCCACTTAGACATAATTTGTTTCTACAGCTTTTCTTTAAGGGATGCCATCATGATTTTTGCAGGACAATATGTAACCTCAATCAGTGCAACAGACTTCCTTTCTCAATATAATCGAAACTACAGTAAAACTAAGTGTTGTAATTTTCAGTCCTTATATCTTTGCTATCTGAAACTTTTGGAATGTAACAAAATATTGTTTTCTACTACAAGATCAGGACATTTAACATTTTCATTACTTTTTCACAGGGTCACAAACTGCCTAAACCAGGACCCTTCTGCACAAATCAGACTAGTGGCCTGAGGTTTAATGATGTGCTTGCACTGTACCTTAGAAATATTTTGTTGCAACAGGTTATGCTGGCATAAGCAAAGGATTATGACCTCATTGCAGGTATATCTAGCATAAACAGATAATGTCTGAAAATGTCTTCAGTAAAAATAAATGGAACGTCCAGAAATTCTAAATTGTGGAGGATTTGTTTAGCTGTGTGTGTATGTATCTATATATTCATGGCAAAAACTCAGTTTAATGCATCAGTTAGGGTTGTTCCACAGCAACAAAAGTGAGGAAATTCAATGTTAGGGTTAAAACCCTAACTCCACATTCCCCTAGCACGACACACACACACACGCACATGCAAGTAGTGGGGAGGACCAAGACAACACAACCAATCACAGACAACCAGCAGCAAGTAATAGAAATAACATACAACTGTCTAAATGTACTACAAGACACATCCATCATCATGGTCCTCCAACTGTAGGACTTTTGCTGCTATCCAAGTGACTTGGGGTATACAGGCATACTGGCCATGAGTTGTTGGTGGACCACATTAAACAGTTTTGTATTACCAATACATTTTGAATCTCTTCTTAATGAGAGTGTATTGTTAATGCATCAGTCTAGCATATGCAATGTCAGGCAATGGTTTTGGAGACGTTTATTCACTGTTAATCTCTTCTGATGTTGCCCTGCTATAAGCCAATGATGTATCAGTACACTATTATCTGCAGTCCTGCTGCACCATTATCTTACAATGTACAGGTGCAGATCTCTGCAGGATTCTCAGACACAAAAAGTCACATGGTCACACTACACTATATCTGAATTATGGACAGTTTCACATTTGAAGCAGGTTAAGTGTTTTCTCTACTAATTAATATGTTGCTGATGGTAAGCACGTTAAAGTGCCTCATGCTGACACATTTCTGTTTTTGATCATGTAGTATCACAGAGGATTTTCAGCACCCTTCATGTGTATAAATACCTCCTGATCTTAGCCTGGCATAAGAAAATATTGGTTCAGTACAGTATTATGTGATGAGATCTTCTGCACTGTTCTCTGAACTTGTACAGCAGCACAGCTGTATGAGACTGTGTGACCCAAGGTGTTCCATTGTATCATTTCACTCTCTTTGCCTTGATAAAAGTTTCTCGTTCAAAACATGTCTCTGTTTCTATACAAATTCCTATATTGGTGGCATCAGGGGGTGGAAAAGAGCCCATGCTACTACTTTCGTAGCTATGAATGCATAATATGAGACTGCATTTTCACTGGTCTTTCATGTGTGTTAATGGTTGCTCATGCTATAGTGACATTAGTAAATTATGTATCAGAACACAATTATAAACAGAGTGCTGCTGCACTGTGATCTTATCCTGTACGCTTGGGCAGCTACGTGGTACAATATGACATTAAGTGTTTAATATCATCATGGCCCAATCTTGACATTATTATAGAGATGGTTTGAGATATTGAAAACAACAATATCTTAGGTATTGTGTGGAGAGTACTCCTGTTCTGGTATCTTATCTGTGCAAATCACTAGCATGGGTGTGTACCCACATGCCAGCAGAAGTCCTACACTTGGTGGACCATGATGATGGATGTGTCTTGTAGTACGTTTAGATAGTTGTATGTTATTTCTGTTACCTGCTGCTGGTTGTCTGTGATTGGTTGTGTTGTCTTGGTTCTCCACCACTACTTGCATGTGTGTGCATGTGCATATGTGTGTGTGTGGTGCTGGGGGTGCTGAGTTAGGTTTTAACTCTGACATTGAATTTCCTCACTTTTGTCACTGTGGAACAACCTATCTGATGCATTAAATGGATTTTTGCCATGAATTTCCTTTCTTTTGAAAATGTGCATTATAATTGGTGAATGAAATGTAGTGGTGGGAGCACGGGCCCGAACTCGCTGCACTAAAACTGTATGACCGACTGAAATGAAAATTGATAAATGAAGACATGTACCATACCACAACATGTATAACAGATGATATCAGAATCTGTTCAACAGTTGCGAGTGTCACGCCATGAAAACTGCACAGGAGTGCCAAAATAAAATATTTGCCACTTTGCTACACAAGAACCATATATCCAACTGATGAGGCCTCTGATGTGGGGGTGGAACCAGTCAGTTGGTCAGATCACTACACCGTGAAATTCAGTTTTGGTGCCCCTCCTTGTAGGCCGACCCCTGTGGAGATGGTCAAGTTCCGCCCTTGCGGAATGTTTTCCTCTACTGGCCTTGCGGCTGTTCTTGACCTATCAGAACTTCCTGTGCATAGCAGTGATCCAGAGGCACTGGTTGTGGCTTATAACACTGCCATTACCCCTTGCCCTGGATTCTATTGCCCAGTTCATGTGCATCCTCTCCTCGGACCTCGGACCCCATGGTTTGATGGGGCCTTGAGGGAGTTATGTGACTTGGGCACAGGTTAGAATGTTGCTGGCGGAGGTCTGGCCTGGATGCTGACCACCTTAGACTGATAGAACATTATCAATTCTGTCAGTCAGAAATCTCCTGTAAGAAGGCAGAGTTCCTGCCTGGGGAAATTTCTGCCGCGCAGAACCGACTTACTCAGCTTTTCAGAACTGTGGACAGATTGTGCAACCCAACCTGTCTACAGCTCCGTGAAACATTGTCACAATTACAGTGTGATGAGATTGCTTAGTTCTTTGCTGATAAGGTGGCCGACATTAGGGTAGACATCTGTTTGACACGTTCTATGCTAGTTGCAGGTGCCCAGGATTGGGTCACTATCCCTTCATTTTCCTGGAGCACCTTGACCGCCCAGAAATCATGGATGTTTTGCAGATTGTCCAGGGCTGCATCTTACCTCCTGTAGTTTAGATCCAGGTCCCACACCCTTAATTTTAGGGTGTGGAGATTCTATTCTACTGGCTCTAGCACAGAATGTCTAGTCTTTTCTTGACTCAGTGAATATCCCTATCCTTGAAAGAGGCAGTGGTGACACCCTTGTTGAAGAAATCATCTTTGGACCCAGACTGTCTTGCTAACTACAGACCTATCTTGAACCTCCCTTTGCAGGGAAGGTGATTGAGAAGGTGGTAGCAGCCCAGTTGGAGAACCACTTGACCATCCATAGCATCTCAGAACCTCTCCAATCAGGTTTCTGTAAGAGGCATAGTACCGAGACTGTGCTGGTTCGGGTGCACAATGATCTCCTGATGGAGAGAGACCAGAGAAAATGGTCTATTCTGGTTTTACTGGATCTATCATCAGCATTTGACACCATCGACCATGGGATTCTCTTGGAGCACCTGAGATGTATTTGTGGACTCTCTGGGGTTGTGCTCAGATGGTTCACATCATACCTCACTGGAAGAACTCAGAGGGTGGTGTCAGGGTTTTCCATCTGATCCCATCTCTCTTTCTATGGGGTCCCTCAGGGCTCTATATGTCCCCCATGTTGTTTGCGGTGTACATGCTTCCCTTGGAGACATTGTGAGACAGTACAGGTTGGGATTTCACTGTTATGCAGATGATACCCAACTGTACCTGTCCTTTGCACCTGACCAGGAAGGAGCTGTCTCGGTATTTAATAGCTGTCTGAAGGAAATCCAGGATTGGATGAGGTCCAGTTGGTTGAAGTTGATCTCTGGGAAGACCGAGGTGTTGGTTTTGGATCCGGATCACCGTATAGGGGGACCTGTGGCTGGCTCCCCTCTGGGGTGTTTTGCAGTGATGTCGAGTTACCAATCTCTGAACAGGTGCGAGATCTGGGGTGATCTTAGATGCTGGTCTGACTTTATGATCTCAAGTGTCAGAAGTGGTAAAATTTTCTTTTATCATTTGAGAAACATCACCAGAATCAAGCACCTTGTTCCATCCAGTGATCTGCCAGCTCTGATCCATGCCTTTGTGACCTCACCTGGACTATTGCAACTTGCTTTACCTTGGGCTTCTGGGGGTTGATATCCGCCACCTACAGCTGGTGCAGAATTCCTCAGCTTGAGTACTTACAGGTACTCTAGATCATCTCATATTACTGTGGTGCTGCGGGGTCTGCACTGGCTACCATTCAGAGGTGGATCACCTTCAAAGTTGGATTACTGACTTTTAAAGCCCTGCATGATCTGAGCCCTGATTACTTGAAAGATCTTCTGATTCCCTACCTCCCTATGAGGTCACTCCACTCAGCCGAGAGGGGTTGCTAGAGATTCCTAGGGTTATATTGAAATCAGCTGGGGCCCAGGCTTTTATGTTTGTGGCCCCATCCCTTTGGAATTCTCTACCCCATCGGATAAGGGAGTGTTTGATCGTGGGAGCTTTAAACAGGCTTTCAAATCCTTTTCATGGAATAGGGCCTATGGTGTCTCTGACTGATGTCAGTATTTATTTTTAACAGTTTTATATTATTGTTTGTATACTTTATACTCAATCTTTTGAAATGCGCCTTGGTATTTGAGAACGAATATAAATAAAGATTATTATTTATTTATTATTATTATTTATTATTATTTATTATTTATTATTAACTGAACCAAAATTTAAAAAAGAAGAATACCATAGCACACATGTATCCATAATTGTGCATACATATGTTCAATGGTCACACTGCGCCATGACCAAAAATGCAACATGCACAATTCAGCAACTGTAAGTGCCAGTGACACGAAAATTGTCACCGTGAAAAATGAATTATAAGCCATTGTACTTTCCATATACCAGGCAAATTGTACTCATGGTTCAGAAGTTATTGAAGTGTAGTGAACCACATTTCATTCATCAAAGTGGCATAATGCCACACCTGTTAATGTTTACACACACTAAACCACTGCAAGGCACCTCCATTACCACTAGGGCTACCTACGCTATAAATTTCAAACCAGTAGCATCATGCAGAATGCTATGCACAAAATGTTAACTGTGTCATGTAGTATCTCTGCAGTAAATTATTTTTTCAACATGTAAGCATCATTATTAGCATCCCCGGACATCACTCAGCACTCTCAAATTACATGTGAAAAGACCAAACAGTTCAGAGATATTCTATTCTTACATTTCTGCAACTTTAAGAAGTCTTCCACCACAAAATGGTGGAAATCATAGCCAAAATGCACTAAAATGGCGGACCTGGCACCAAAAATCAGTAACTGTGAAGTGGGCAACTTCAAATGGCAATAAGTCTGGAATGAACAACATTTTTCACCAAACAAAAACAGCATGTTCCTAAACAAAGGTCTTTCTTTGAGCCAAGATTCAACCAAACAACCACACACTTGCTATGCTATGTGCCATGGAAAACAGTGCAGATAAACAGCAAAAACATCATGTTTTGCACTGCACTACACAAGCGCAAAAACACAAATGGTAACTTACGCATAAGCGGTGATGGAAACAGTGAGGTAAAGAAAATATTAATGCTAACAGTAGCGCAAATGCAAGGGCAAATGGCAATGCACACGTTGACGCAAATGGAAAAGATAATGAAACAGTAAGAGAAACGCGGCAAATGTAAACGAAATCAGAAATGATAACGCAAACTGTAAACAAATGCTAACCACAACAGAAACACAAACGGTTATGAAACGGTAATGAAAATGCAAATGGCAATGAACGGAAACAAAAACGGTAATGAAAACGGTAACAAAATGCAAACTCTAGCACAAATGCAAACAGAAACACTGACAGTAGACGATGCAGAAGGAAACAGTAAAAACTCGACAATGAAAACATTACGAAAATGCAAATGCTAAGGCCAATAGAAATGCAAATGATAACAAATACATGAAATGGTAATGGTAACACAATTGAAATGTAAACAGTTATGGTAACACAATAGAAGACACCAAAGGAATCACTAGCATAAATGGAAACACAAATGCACCAAATGTGTTTACACAATGTTTTAGTGTGTACACAAACACAAATGGTAATGAACATGGTCACGTTAACATAATTGGAAATGCAACGCTTATGGTAACACCAACTATGATGCCAAAGGAAACACAAATACAGTGCAAGCACTTAAGCAAATGCAAATTGCAATGTGCACGGTGATGCAAAAATAGCACAAACAAAAACAGTAAGGAAAGCAAAGGGTAACAGTAATGCAAACACAAGCGTAAATGCAAATGCAAAGGATAATGCACACTGTGGCACAAAAAGTAAACAGAGGTCAGAAAACAATTTTAATTTGAGAGTCTGAGGTATAAGTACATTCTCCAATAAACAAATGCCCTGTTTTTCCAATTACAACAAAAATTGGGTGATTATCAAGAGTTGTGGTTCTCCAAATGGGGCATATATCAGAGGAGTTGGGTTGGATTTAAGGCATTTGTGAATTATTTTCCAGTAGTATATGAATGATGCTATAGTAGGTGAGATTTTAAATTGGAGGGTTAGAGGGTTATAAATGAAGGAAGTGGTGACATTGCCCGGACATAGAGGTGTTTCCTTATTGACCCACAACAGTGATTTATTGCTGGATTTATTAAACCATTTGACAGTTTGGGCAGTGGAAGGCCCAAAACATGTTTGGAACCAGGGAGCCAAGCCCCTTTGGACCAGTGGAAATGTAGTTTGTTATGACTAAATCTGGGAATTTTGCCTTCCCATAAACAATTGTCAGTTGTATTATCAATTCTGACAAAAGAAAGTAGGAGGGTTAAAGAGATATTAGAAAATAGATACAGTATTTTGGGAGCTATTGACATCTTGATAACAGAGATTTCCCCATTAAAAGAGAGTTAATCAGTTCCCGTCTGTTGAGAGTGTTTTAATATTTGCTAATAATGGGAAAGATTGGCATCCCATATCTTGTCTAATTTAGAGGTGATCTGTATTCCAAGGTAAGAGATACCTTGAGGGGCCCAACAAAAACCTAATATTGTATTCATAGAAGGGTTACAAAAATTGTTCAATGGCATTGTTTCTGATTTGTTTAGATTCAGAGCAAGCCCAGAAAGTAAAGTAAAGTTGCTAAGTAGCTTAATTAAAGGTGGTCCCAAAATTTCAAGATTTTTGAGTAGAATGAGGAGGTCATTAGTGTAGGATAGGGAAGTATAGCAGAAATGACCAATAGGGATACCTTGGATCATGGAGGATTGATGAAGGGTTCCATAGCTAGAATAAAAAGAGTGAGGGATAAGAGGCACCTTGCCTGGTACCTCTTGCCAGATGAAAGAATGAGGACAGAGAAGAGTTAGTAAGAATCCGGGCAGAGGGAGGGTGTATAGTAATTGAATCCATGTACAAAATGTATTAGTGACACCAAAGTGGGATAGAACATGATACAAATAAGTCCAATTGAGAGAATCAAATGCCTTTTCAAAGTCGATGGCTATAGCTATGGCAGGTGATTTTAGAGATTTAGCTTTGTAGATTAAATTAAATTGTGAGTGGAGATGATCAGAACCAGTTCTATTTTTGATAAATCTAGCTTGTGAGGTATGGACAAGTTTCTAAATTATTGACTCTAAATGAGTATTTAATATTTTGGCAAACATTTTCACACCTATTATAAGTAATGATATCTGTCTATAACTGGATGGGAGAGAAGGGTCTTTATCTTTTTTGGTAGGATGGTTTTAATGGCTTCTGTCATAGAATAGGAAGTTTACCTTGTGAAGATATACAATACTGTTGTTGGAATAGCCCAGCTCTGGAGAGAGGTCCCGAATGATATACCTTAAATATACTTTTAATTCATTGTGATTTTGTGCTTTGAGTACTTTTGTGGTATAAGACTGTGATCTGGGGTATTCTCTCCTGCACTAGCTTGTTTTGGCTTGCAAGGGATTGTGGGGTACTGAGGTTTCTTGTTCTCTGCTACCAGTTCTCCCCACACTACTTGCCTAAAAACATCCTCTGTGCCTTTTTGGGGCATATCTGTGCATTAGCAAGCCCTCTATATCACCTGGGCTAGCCTTTTAAAGGCTTTAAATGCTTTTGTTAGCGATTGTATTTAGGTGCAAAACCGGAGTAGTGCGATTAGCTTCTGGTTCGTGCTTGTTATTTAAGATCCACTCTAGCAGCCAGCATCAGTATACACTACTGTTGTTGAATAGCCCACCTCTGGAGAGAGATCCCAAATGATATACCTTAAACATACTTTTAATTCATTGTGATTTTGTGCTTTGAGTACTTTTGTGGTATAAGACTGTGATCTGGGGTATTCTCTCCCTGCACTAGCTTGTTTTTGGCTTGCAAGGGATTGTGGGGTACTGGAGGTTTCTTGTTCTCTGCTACCAGACCTCCCCAGACTACTTGCCTAAAAACATCCTCTGTGCCTTTTGGGGCATATCTGTGCATTGCAAGCCCTATATCACCTTGGCTAGCCTTTTAAAGGCTTTAAACACTTTGTTAGCGATTGTATTTAGACGCGAACCGAAGTAGCACAATTTGTGCTTCTGGTTCTTGCCTTATTTAAGATCCATTTCAGCGAGCATGCACGGGACAGGCGCGGAGACGCTGCGACAGAGACGTTGGTGTCTATCGTGGTCCATTGTGGACAAGAGGACATTAAGGTAACACTTTGTACTCTTACAAGTTATAACAGGACTGTTACACATATTTGTTTCCTTTCAGTACTTCCTTACCATTTGTAATTAAAATGAAAAGAGCAAACAAATACTGTACAACATGTAAATGTATGCCTTGGCAAACAAACAACCAATTACATATGTGAAAAGTGTGTCCTAGTTAGTGAACTGCAGGATGAAATTGGTAGCTTGCAGCCTAGGTGTCTGTAAAATCTGATATTAAAGCCCTGAAGACTACATCAACCAGATGTCTATTTTGGTGGAGGCTAACTCTTCATCCACAAAAATAGTGGATGATGATATCACTCAGAAGTCCCACTTAAATGTTATACATGTTCCAATATTAGATCATCCAACCATCACTTCTACTCCTTTAGTTGCAGCTGTATGTTGTCAACAGCCCAATGTTAGTAAGATTAACTCTTGGATCACAGTACCTCATACAAAAATCAAGACAACAATTAAAACTTCACCATCCCTGTTTCGTATGAAATTCCTACACACAATTCCTTTGAACATCTGTCACAAATGATTGATGAAACTGTATCAGTCAGTCCTGAATTTGTTACAACTGCTAGAAATAAAGCAATATACAACAAAACCTCAAGTGACCAATCCTATGTGGCCCCTATTCATCCTCAAATTACCCTGAGAAAATAGCTAGTAAAAAGGAAGTATTTATCTTGGGTGATTCTATCACTAAAATACATAGACCGTGCGGTCTGTAACCCAGATAAGGAACACCGACTTGTTTTAGTTATCGGGGCAATGATTTCTGATATTACCACAATGCTTAATAAAATTTTATAACCAGCTGGAGAAACCCACTAATGGTTGTACACGTGGAACTAATGATATTTCCAAACTACCTTTGCAACGCATTAAGCAGGACTTTGTCTCTTTGTGTAACTTACTGGTGGAAAGGGGTTGTGACATTTGTCTCTCTGAAATATTACCAGTTCCAAGAGCAACTGATTTTATTACAACTAAAATAAAATCCTTAAATGAATGGTTGAGGAAATGGTGTCTTAGACAAAATATTTCTTGTCTGACACATTGGGAGAATTTCATCAGAACCCATCCTTTTTGTTGGGACAGTTTACACCTTAGTAGATGGGGCAGCACTTTGCTAGGATGTAAAATCGCTACTTTTATTCATTCTCATTTAAACTGACTGTTAGGGGGAGTTTGGGACATTTACCAACACTCTTAACACTGGTACCCATTTTTCTAGCCATAATCATTTAGATATTCTGTCTCTTAATGCTCGATCCTTAAATATTGCAAAACATGCTGAGCTCGAACTTAAGGCTCATCTCCTTGATTTATCTTTAATAGCCATTACAGAAACTTGGGACAATTCTGATAGAATTTGGACAGCTGAAATACCAGGTTATAAACATTACTTTAAAACAGACCTGACACCAAATGGGTGCTGGGGTTAGTCTTTATGTTACAGATAGCATCATCTCCTATCAATCTTCAGCAAGTGTAGATTCTGAAAGTGTATGGGTGTATATTCAACTTAAGGGCCTTCCACAAATTTTAATTGGAACCTGTTACCACCCTCCTTCATCAGACACTACCCAAAGTTCAAGGTTAACTGAAGATATTTCCCAGCTAGCGAATAATGGCCCTGTCCTAATTTTAGGAAATTTTAATCTACCAACTATAAACTGGGATACATTAATGGGCTCCAATCATTACGATAATAACTTTCTCACAACCATTATTGATCTGGGACTGTATCAACTGGTCAAGGAACCTACCCGGGTAATAACATATTGGACCTTGTTATAACAAATATAGACATCCCGTGAATAACCTACTAATATCTGAACCTCTTGGTAATAGTGACCACATGTCCATACTTTTTACTATCCCCTTATCTCAAGGCCCAGTATTAAATAAACAAAAATTAAACAATATGATCAAGCAGATTTCCAAAAATAAATCATCACCTAGGAACAATTGATTGGGTTAATACTTTTCATCTCTTAATACTAATGAAGCATGGGATTTCTTAAAAGCAAAATTCAAATACTTGAATATCAGTATGTTCCAGATATACATAAGTATAAAAGTAAGGGTAAAATACCACCATGGTTTAATTCATCTATAAAAACAAATTACACGCTAAACGTAAGTTATTTTCATTATTGAAAACTCTCCCATGAATACAAATAATGAATTATTAATTCAATACAGGGAAACAGTCAAAATACTAAAAACTAATTTTGAAGCTAAAAGCAACTTAGAATTTCATATTAGCACACTAAAGATTCACATAAATCACTTTATGCCTATTTAAATAGTAAAAAGGAAATAATAGAACAATAGGCCCTTAAAATAAACAACACAATAATAACCTCTGATTTCACAACCGCCTCTACATTAAACAATTACGTTTTATCAGTATTTACTCAAGATCCATCTCCAACTCCTTCGATAAACTTCTATTAGGCAATATAGACTATAAGGTGTTACAGAATGATATTTGTAAATTATTAATAGCTTTAAAAAATCCACAAGTCCTGGCCCCAATGATATCTGTTCCAAATTCCTTTTGGGAGTTAAAGACACTATTACCCTACCACTCACTATTATATTTAATAAATCTCTCCAAGAATCTATGGTTCCTCTGATTGGCTAGCAACAGTAACCCCATTTTTAAACAGGGCTCCCATTCAAAAGTTGATAACTATGGTCCAATCAGTTTAACTTCAGTTCCTTGAAAATTACTGGAAAAAGTAATCAAAATACTTCTAGAGAAAGAAATAGAATCTTTAAACATAACTGACATAACTCAACATGGATTTAGAACTGGTTTGTCTTGCACTACAAACTTGTCTTTCTACAATTACATTAGCATGAGTCTCGACTTAAACGTTCCTACTGACGTCATTTTATTAGATTACAGCAAAGTCTTTGACAAAGTGTCACATGCTATTTTGATTAATAAACTCATTCATTTAGGCTTTTCAGCAACATTAGTTTTATGGATAAAAGTTGGCTGACCAATTGATCTCAGAGGGTTTGGGCCAATGGCATCATGTCAGACTTGTGTCGAGTGACGAGTGGTGTTCCTCAGGGCTCGGTCTTGGGACCCACCCTGTTCAGTATTTTCATCAGCGATCATGAAAATCTGTTCACCTAACATCCTTATGAAGTTTGCAGATGATACCAAACTAGGAGGTGCTGTGAACAATGCAGCTAACTTAGAGTCAATATTAACTGATCTTGCATCGATTGAACATTGGGCTCTTACCAATAAAATGTACTTTAATGTATCAAATGCGCCATTTTACATATAGGAAAAATAACCTAAACAGGTATACACACTGAACAATATAAATATTAAGGTTTCCTAACCGAAAAGATCCGGGGATCCTAGTAAACAATAAACTTATCCCATTTTCTCATTGTAATAAAATTGCCAATCAAACCAATGCTCTTCTGTGAAGGATAAATAGTACATTTGTTTCTAAAACCGAACAGTGCATCATTACTCTGTATAGATCCACGTTAGGCCCTACCTAGATTATGGCTCCCCTTTTGAGTCCTTACCTCATTAAGGATATAGACAGAATTGAAAGGATTCAGAATAGAGCTACAAAAAGTATTCCTCACTTAGCTCATCTTGATTATGAGTCTAGACTACAGAAGACGGGTTTACATTCCTTAAACTGAGAAGAACAAGAGGTGATCTATTACAACTTTTAAGATTATTAAGTCACCCATCTTGATGAAGCAATGTAGTATAACACTATCTTCCAGAAAAATTGTACCTAGTCTAAATAACAAACAACTGGATATTGATAAATGTAATACTAACAAAAGACAAAACTTTTTCTCTATAAGAACTCTCAGATTATGGAATATCTCCCACAAGATATTGTTGACTCAACTACTGTTACAACTTTTAAAATCAAACTTGACAATTGGTTAACCAGATAGTATCACAATAATGGGCCATGGGCCATAGCTCTTTTGTCCTTTTAACCAAGTAACCAAGAAGATGCCTCTTTGAAGACCTTAAACAGTAAGGGGCATAAGATGTCAGCTAGGTGTTTATAAAAGTCTACTGAAAACTGTCACTCCCAGGAGCTTTACCACATTTAAGGGAATTTAGTGCTGCTTGTATCTCTTTTAGGGAAAAGGGTTCAGCTAGCAAAACCATATCTTGTTGGGAGAGGTGTGGTAACTGTAAATTGCCCAGAAATTGTTGTATATATTCAGGTTGTGGGGAGTGGGGTGAGAGTATAATTGTTGGTAGAAGGATTGCATAATATGGTTAATTGAGGGATTATTTGTGTGGATTTTGTCTGAAGGATCTTTCAAACTGGCAATATGTCTCTCCATCTGTTGATTCTTGAGTTGATAAGCAAGCAGCTTTCCGCATTTATCCTTGTTCCCAATAATGGTGTTTAAGTCTAAGGAGAGGCGAGTTCAGCTTTCCTAGATATTAATTCATTGATTTTAATTCTAAGCTGAAGAACTTCAAGGTGAGGTTGTGAGTTATTATCTGGATTTTTGTTTTATAATATTGTTTTTTTCTTTAAGAGATTTCTAAATCGGCCAATTGCTGTTCCCTTAGTTTTTTCTTGTGTGGTGAATAGCTTGTAATTTTCCTCTAACTGTTGCATTAAGTACTTCCCAGATGGTACCTTGAGATACATCAGAGTGTTGTTAAAGGAAAGAAATTCTTGGATTTGGGATCTAATCCAAGGTAAGAAATCAGGGTCTTTCAATAAGAGTGGGTCTAGACACCAGGAGAGGATTTATTTATTTTATTTATTTATTTTATTTAGTTTTTCTTGAATGGGTAAGTGCACTAGGCAATTCCTGCCTATTTTCAGGCATGACCGGGGGATGGAGATGCAGATGAATGCCAACTGAGCTTGAACCAGATTAAGCTGTGGTGGTATTTTTTTTGAATGAGGGAATTTAGCCAGGACACTGGGGAAATTCCCTACTCTTCGATAAGTACCATGGGATCTTTAACATCAGCCTGAACTACCACCAATCCATGCAGATGGGACCTTGGTTTAAAGTCTCATCTGAAAGATGGCACCTCAGAAGTGCAGCACCCTCTCATGTTGCACTCACCGTGTCAGTACTGGGATATTAACCAAGTGCCAGATGTGGGAACTGAACCCACAGCCCTCTGATCTCCCAGCTTCAGAGGCAAGTGTGCTACCTACTGAGCCACTGACACTGCCAATTTAGATGGGGAGGTCTCCAAATAAGATGTAATTTTATAGGAGAATGGTCTGATATCGTAATCAAGAGGATAGTTGTGTCAATAAATTTTTCAGTGATGAATGGGGAAGAAAACCAGTAGTTAATTCTGCTGTAAGATTTGTGAAGCGGTTGGTAAAAAGTATAATCACGCTGTCTAGGATGGTGTAGTTTCCAAATGTCGGTGAGACCAAAGTCTTTCATTAGCATTGAGAGTGCAGAAATACTTTTGGGTGGAATCACATGAAAAGAGTTACTTCTGTCTAAATGTGCTTCCAAAGCTAAATTGAAATCCCCACCTACAAGTATAGGAGTTACTGTTCATAATTTGTTGGCCCATATTATGAAAGAATTCAGGTGAATCAGAGTTAGGCATAAACATTGGCTAACATAAGGGGCCTGCATGCATATTTATGGCTATAATCCATCTGCCATCTGAATAGGAGATGGATTTGTAAGGGTCCAGTGAAGGGATTTAAGTAATAGAATAGCAACCCCATTTTTTAGAAGTAGAGGAGGACGATATACTTGACGACCTAATCCTTCTGAATCTGTCGACATCCTCTATTAAAAGTTTTGTTTCTTGTAAGAAAGCAATATGAGAGTTATGCTTTTGAGGTAAGAAAGTATTTGCTTTCATTTACAAGATGAGTTGAGTCCCTTAACATTCCATGAATGTAGAATTAGATCACTCATGTTAATGGGAGATGAGTATGAAAACACAAACAGGAAGTAATGGTAATGGACTCATATTGAAAGGGCTAGAGGATGTTACAGACTCAGAAGGGAGAGGGCTAGCACAGTCAAATGTGTGCAGGCTATTTAGTTTGTGAAAATACTTAAATCCTTGGTGAATGTTTCCATTGGGTCTCACAAGGAAGAGAGATAGTAAAAGAATATAGAAGATATATATATATATATATATATATATATATTATATATATATATATAGTTACTAAACAAAACCTATGCATGTTGTACTAACACACTATGAAGTCTTTAGATAATATAGCAGGATATGAATCGAAGAAATTGCCAAGACTCTCTTGCTATACTACAGATCATGTAAATAGTAAGTAAATCTTGGGAGAAAATTATCTTAAACCCAAGATACAAACTGTAAACAATTATTTATATCAAGTTATAACTGACTAGAAGAAAAGTGAATATAATTATTCCCTGGGGAACCAAGAAAATCTTACCATATATTAAAATGGATTACAGAAAGTATATGCAATCCCAGACATAATAATACATCTTGAACCTAAGTTAGACTGGAAAAAGAACTGAGCTGAAACACTATTATGGCAATACAAACAGTATGCCATCATGGTTAACTAAGTCCTAAAATTATAAGAACAGCTGTATTTGTGCCATCTACTATGTACTTACTCACAAAATCATAATGCCTAGACACAGAAGTGTTTATGTAGGAGGAGTGTTCCGGTAAAATGGAGCAAGTAGGGTCCAAATAGTATAAGGATTTATGGGGTGTCGAGGCATTACAAGATCCAAATTGTATGTTAGGGGTATCTGGTGAACATCTTGTATTGAACAGGAATACATAGTCATTCTGGCAATATGACATTTGTAAGAGTTGAGCTTGTTCAGGCTTCGAGGTACTACATATATTATTGATAAGTACTAAGTATTTCATAGTAGCACAGACCCAAAAATTGCCCCTAGGGAAGGAGTTGATTTAACATAGTGAGATTTCAAGACCTGGAGCGGGTCGAGTGGGCTAGCTATAAGATTACAACACAGGCTTAAAAGCCATATCATAAGGGCTTTGAGTCAGACTGTCCTATCTATTGATTGCAGCACATTGAGTAAAATAATAAAGATGAGACACCTTGAAAATAGCCTGCTATGCCTAATTGTAGGGTAAAACTGAAGACTAAGTGATAGATAAATAAAACAGAATAAGAAGTTGGTATACCATGATTAAAGAAAAGGGATTTAAAAGTTAGATAAAGGCGGGTTGGAGTGGGAAGGAGACTAGAGAAAATATTAAAGTGTTAAATGTTAGTCTGGGATGTAGTAGTGGACGTAAGGAATAACTAGTTGAGGACCTCATTAATATAACCCCAAGATACTGTAAATTTATAATGTTTATATATGGTAGCAAATATGTGGGTGATGTTGGATCACAGGTAAGTTATGCAGGCAACCTCCTTAGTGGTTATGTGAAAAGGACATACTGATAAAAAGATGGTAGACACCTCTAAATGAATATAGAAAATCATTGAGCACATATGAATTAATCTAACATTATATTAGAACTGTCCCTTTAAAATAACATAGCCCAACATTAGGATACTCAAAAGCTGACATTATGAGTAATACATGCAGAAATAACTGGATGTATAATTTAGCAGACATTATATTGAGATAGAAATCTCCAAGACTGTCACAATGAGATGCCTAAATAATATGACAGGCTAGTAAACCAAAAGCCTATAACGCAAATGTACAGCTTATCACTTCCCAACCCAGCTGGTGCGATAGTATGCACACACAAGGAATGTGATGCACAGTTGCAGGGCAGACAAATTCTGATAGTGATCAGAGAGCCACAGTTAATTAGGCACTAAGCTCGAGAGGTACTAATAACTTTGAATATTTTAACTTTTCCCATTGACTATAATGAGGAACAGTTTTTTTAATAACTTTAGAACCGTTAAATATTTTCACAAAATCTTTGAAGAACATTGGTACCCCAGCTGCATGACTCTTAAGGTTTTGGATCAGTTGCACAAACCATGTGACCTGTAGGCGCGAGCAAAGAAATGAGCAAAACCCATAATTTGCGAATTTTTGGTGCTCTGTAGCTCTGCAAACGTATATCCGATTATTACAAAACTTGGCAGGTCCACAGATCTATGGTACCAGACTGTGCATTCCAAATCTGCCATACAATGGCAAAGTTATTAAGCTGCCAAATTTCATATGTAACCTTAAATGGGGTAGTCAACCCTAACTATAGTGGCACTACCATGCCACATATATATATATATATATATATACACTGTATATTAGAAACAAAAACTCCATTTAATGCATTAGTTAGGGTTGTTCCACAGCAACAAAGTGAGGAAATTCAGTGTTGGGTTGACCCCTGAATCCCCAGCTCACCTTCCATCTGGCATTGGGATGCATATTGTGGTCATCAGAGCAATTACTCTCACCCAATCACATGTGTAAAGAAGCAGAGGTATAGGAGAATGGGGTAAGAGTTAGGACCAATGACCCCAATGCGCACCCGATGCCAGTTGGGGAGGTGGGCTGAGGGTGTCCAAGGGGGGCTTTAAACCTCAACACCGAATTTCCTCACTTTTGTCGCTAGAACAATCCTAACTAATGCATTAAATGGATTTTTTACTCTAATTTTCCTTCTTTTGAGAATCATTACGAGAAATAGTGAATGTGAGTGTTAAAATCCTGCTTTACCTAGTTACAAGTCTCTAGTGAGTGAGATATGCCATTTATGCTAACAAATTTTCCTGTGCCTCAGTTTTAAAAAGATTGTTGTTTTTTACTTGGAGCCCTGGGTCTCAGAGTCACCTGACCAGGAAGAGTGGGAACGTAGTCTTTCAGCTTAGTCTCGAGGACTACAGATTTCCAAATACTGTTTAAACTTTTTATTCTGTGGTAAAATCTTTATTGGGGACTGTCTAAGTTGTGCCTTATACATTTAAAATTGTATTTACTTTGATTTAAAACGTGATTACATCATGAGTGAGATTGAGCCCCAGATTCAACTTCTGGATCACAGCTCAGATAAAAGCAAGCCCTCCTAGAGCAAGATGTGTGCAACGCGCATGGAGATGCATGCAGAGACACATGCAGCGTGTGTGTTATGCATGTTAAGCATTTTAAGCGTTTTGGGGTGTGGAATAGAGCAAAAACACTCTGTCAAAACAGTAATCTCATGCAGGCTCGACAGTACATGAGATAAACTGATTAAACACTACCTGATTTTATCCAGAGGTAAACTTGATCACTGTTTCTATTTGGCCTATACTTTGGGAACAGAAATGGACAGAAATATAATTCGTGAAGGTAAAGCAGGGACACAGTGCATTGAATGTGATATGTACTTGTTTTCAGAAATACCAATAATTGACTTTCTATTTATCTGCTTAAAGTGTAAACAGAATACAGAAATGAGTATTGAACTATCATTATTTAGTACAAGGTTAAAGGCCCTAGAAATCAGCCAACAGAAATTAATAACAAAATGGTTAATGAAGAATGTGATGATATATCCAGTGAGAATGTAACAAAAGAAATTAGCACACTGGAAACAAACAACATAGCATTACAACAAATAGCCCAGTCAATACCCTCCATAAACAGTCAAAATACCAATACATCTAAAAAAATGACCTGGGAAATGGACATTCAGGATAACCCTGACAATGAATGGTATGAGGTCCAAACTAGAAGACCACTGAAAAAAAAGAGAGGCAGGAAAGCTGAATGTTTTACAATACCACTATTAAATAGTTTTGACCTCTGATTACATTAACCGATGGGGACATCACACCACCAAATGATTTAATTCATAAACAAGTAAACACAACTAATAAGGAGTCTTCAGCAATACAGAAAGCGACAATGGTACCCAAATCTTTAGACAAAGCACAAATTAGCACAGAAACACACACTACTGAAAACTCTTCTTTAGTACTGTCACGACAGATATAGAAACAATAGCTCCATTAGGTATACACTCATTATTGGAAAGTCAGTTGGAATCAAATAAGGAACAGAAGTTACCAGAAATTCATATGGAATTAAATTTAGACAATGACTTGCTGGAACAGATATTCATCTTGGGGACTCAATAATAAAGTATACAGACAGATACACAACAAGAGAAATAAAGAAAATGTAACTAGTTGTAGTTACAGTGGGGCATTGATAAAAGACATTACCAATGTGATTCCAGGGATATTAAAAATGTGAGTGGACCAAAACTGTTGTATTACACGTTGGAACAAATAACTTTGGGAAGCAGGATATACACGATATTATTTCTGATATGGAAAACGCCATTAAATGTATCCAAGATCACAATGCAACTCCCATTATTTCAGAAATTTTACCAGTACGTAGGGCAAGCCACTACAGAATGAGAAACATCAAATCCTTTAACAACTGGCTGTGTAGGCGGTGTTTATCAAATAATATCTCTTGTATTAAACCTGGGAGAAATTTGAGAATAAAATGAGGTATATGGTTATGATGGCTACACTTAAATAAACAAGGTTCAAGATTACTGGGGTGTAACATTTATAATGCAATCAATATATCAAAAACTAATAGGAAGGAGGAATAGGAACACTATTTTCAGAATAGACTCAAGATACCAAATCCAAAATCAATCAAACAGATAAATAAGAAAGTAAGTAAACTATATTGAAAACAGGTTTAAACTTTCTACTAACAAATGCAAGGAGTCTACATGGTGTAAAACTGACTGAATTTCAATATATTTTAAACAATGAAGAAATAGATATAGCCACTATAACTGAAACATGGTGGAACAAAAGTTCAGAGTGGTGTAACAACATATCAGGATATACAACAAATTATAAAAATAGGAGAAAAAAGGAGGAGGTGTGGCATTTTGTTAAAGTTTATATAAAATCAAAACAAATCATGGATCTAATCGACAGTACATTAAGTGAAATCATATGGGTAGAAATATTAAGTGATAATATATCAAAATTGCTCATTGGTCTATGTTACAGGCCACCAGACTCTAATTTAACAGTAAACCAGAAATAATAAATAGTATAAATGATGTCAAATTACAATGAAACAATATTAATGGGGACTTTAACTTTCCATGAATTAATTGGAAAGATAACATTAGCAGTAACAATAGTGAAATTCTGTTTGTGGACACATGTACAACAAATGGATTATACCAAGTAATCAATCAGCCCACTCGATACAATAATATTCTGGATCTAGTATTAACAGACATGCCGATAAAATAACTAACATAATGGTCAAACCTCCTTTACTGTGTAGTGATCATATGATAATTACCTTTAGTAATTTTACATGTTTTAAACCAGTAGTGGGTAAAACAATAGTTAAAAATTATAACAGAGCTAATTTTGTTAAGCTTAAATAGAAACTATCAAACTGGAAATGGGATAATAACATAAATTCCTGAATGCATTATGGAATAAAACTAAAATAAAATTATAAACTTAGAAAATAAATATATACCTAATCGAACCTTGTACAATAAAAGAGATAAAATTCCATCTTGGATGACTCCGCAATTATAACATTAATCAAATAAAAGTGTAGACTGCATAGAGCCATGAAGAGAGACAGTAGTGATTATAATATTTGGAAATACAAGATTTCATTAAAAGATGCAAATCTAAAATTAAAATTGGAAAAAAATTTGAAACAAAGCTTGCATATATTAAGGATTGGAGAAAAGTTTATATTCTCATATAAATAATAAAACAAACTCCAGAAATATAGGCCCACTAGTCATAGATAATAGTGAAATATCACTTCAAGATAGTACAGACTAATTTAATAAATATTTTTGTTCAGTCTTTAATACCAAATCATATCCATCAATAGTCACTATAATTCCAAAATATACTATAAATGAGATAACTAAACAAGAGATTATGGATAACCTAAACAAACTAAGCATAAACAAATCACCTGGTCCAGATAGGGTATATCCTAGGCTACTGAAGGAAATTAAGGAATGGATCGTAAACCCACTACATAAACTCTTTAACATGTCATTAAATACCGGGATGTCCCAAAGGACTGGAAAACAGCAATTCTCACCTATTTTAAAAGGAAAATTGATCACAAATTTCAAATTACAGACCTATTACTTTAACAAGTATAGTAGGCAAAATGTGTGAATCAATATTAAAAACCAGGATTGAAAGTTACCTACAAGTAAAAGGATTAGAAGACAAGTCTCTGCACGGTTTTTGCAAAACAGATCTTGTCTAACAAGTAACATGGTTTTCTATGAATATATAAGTAAATGTATAGAAAACAACAAAGCTATTGATGTAATTTATCTTGACCTCTGCAAGGCATTTGATAAATCACACAGACTCCTAATAGAAAAAATGGTTAAACTTGGTATTGACGACCAGATCATAAAATGGGTAGAAGAATAGCTAATAAATCATACTCAGTGCTTTCGTATAAGAGGACACGTATCGGGCATGAGGTTGGTGACGAGTGGGTGCCTCAGGGATCGGTTTTGGGACCAATTCAATTTAATATATTTATGTCTGATATGACATCAAATTTAAACAGTTTAGCTATAAAATTTGCTGACGATACTAAATTAACAGCCCAGGTTGATACTAGGAAGATTATCAACAGCTTGTAAATGACCTAAAAAATTGAATTATGGGCAAAAAAATAAAATGACCTTCAGTAATGAGAAATGTGTTGTTATGCATTTTGGGAAAAATAATCTATTATAAATACACATTAAAAGACTAAATAATAAAACTGTAAATCAGTAAAAGACTTAGGTGTAATAATAGACCCTGACCTAACTTTTCAAGCACATTATAATAATATTATTAACAAAACAAACAGGTTAATAGGCTACATAAAAAGAAAATACAAAATCACACATGCCTACACAAGTGCAAAGCATCATGGGCTGCATATGCAAATCACCACAGAATGTTATGCTGGTTCAACTTTAAGCAGAATTGCATGGTGCCAAAAGGCCTCTCACATAATTTGCAAGGTTGCCAACTGATGACATAGACACATGTTTTTCCTACCAGGACTCATCAGTGTCAAACAGACGAGCCTACCCCCGCCCACCCCAACCAGCATTGGGGTGCGCATTGGGATCGTCAGCCCTAACTCTCACCCCATGACATGTAAAGCAGCAGAAGTATAGGAGAATGGGGTGAGAGTTAGGACCCATGATCCCAAATGCACCCCAATGCCCGTTGGGGGTGGGCGGGGTTCCAAGGGGTTTTCAACCCTAACAGCAATTTCCTCACTTTTGTCGCTGTGGAACAACCCTAACTAATGCATTAAACAGAGTTTTTGCCTCTAATTTCCTTATTTTGAGAATGATAGCGAAATAGTGAATGTAATGCAGCCCAGTGAGGCCTTGGGCCCTTCGGACCCTGCGCTCGCGCTATAATCATTGGGAGGCGCAAGGCCCACCACATGATGTGTTGTGGCATACTAACAGGGACAGCAACGCAAACAGAAATGCTAACAGTGGCACACATGGTAACACAAGCATGAATGAGAACAGAAAGGGTAACGCACATGGTGGCGTGAGACGGAATGGTCTGCCATGTGATGTGTTGTCACATAGTAACATGGTGCCTGCAAACAGAAATGTCAATGGGCATGGTGATGTAAAGTGAAACAGTAAGATAAACAGTACCGTAGACAGAAATGGCAAAAATAACAGAAACGAAGCGCAAATGAAAACGCAAAGGATAACGCATGGTGGCGCAGACGCCAATGGTAAGTGAAACGGGTACGGATCCGCAAGCGAAAGGGCAACAGTAACAGTAATGTAAGCGCACAGGCTGGTTTTCCAAAACCTGCATTGAGAAAGACAGTGAGTACAAATAATGTATGCAAAATAATGAGTATCGAGCAGAAAATGAGATCTTGGAATACTAAATACATTATATCTCAGGAACCGTCACGACATAGAAAAAAAATTTAAAGTGATATTATTTACAACTGTCCTGGTAAATTTGAATCTTAGCCCCATTATGGAGCTAAGATATTTCGACGAAAAGTCCGTATCTCACACCGTGCTCGAGATACGGGCCCTGAAAGGCGCACATGAACGCCGTAATGTTATCCTATGGAAAAAGAAAAGTTTGAGCGCCATAACTTTTGCCTCCCTGTAATGTTTTTTCACCAAACTACTGAAAGGTACATCTGTGGGCTGTTGGCTGTCTTCTCCAAATTTCAGGAAAAAGACAAAACCGTTATTTTGCAGCAGGGCTCCAAATGATTTCTGTTAAGTGTCGGGCGCCGTAATGTTATCCTATGTGAAAACCGTCAATTTTGGAGTGCCGTAACTTTGCCGCCATTTGATATTTTTTCACCAAACTACTGAAAGGCACATCTGTGTACTGTTGGCTGTCTTCCTCCAAATTTCAGGAAAAAAGACCAAACTGTTATTTTGCAGCAGGGTGCCAAAGGATTCCTGTAATGCTTGAGGCCGTAATGTTATCCTATGGGAAAACTGTCAACTTTGGAGTGTCATAACTTTGCCGCCATGTAATATTTTTCAATACAACACTGAAAGGCACATCTGTGAGATGTCGGCTGCTTTCCTCCAAATTTCAGCCCAAAACTCCAACGGTTATTTTGCAGTGCAGTGCCAAAGATTTGCTGTAATTTTCCACAGACTAGAAAATTACTGTGGCAATTTATAAAGCTGCAAAATTTGCGACACTTTCGTGAGCACAAAAGTAATTTGTGAAAGTACTTTTCCAGAAATTTGAAAACATATTTCTGGGTTGTTTTACCACAAAATAAAGACATGACAAGCATCCTCAGGGCCCGACTAGGTGAATACAAAAAAATTAGGTTGCTAGAGTCCCAAATTTAAATGCCAACCATTTTTCTGATCACCAACTGAAAACAAAATGGCCAATTTGCAAAAGTAACAGGCCCATTGCGAAAGTAAAAATGCATTTGCGAAAGTGTTGATGTTTGTTAACTTTTCCCATTGACTTATAGTGGGAAACTGTTTTTGAATAACTTTTGAACCGTTTAATATTTTTCACGAAATCTTTGAAAGGCACATTGGGGACCGGCTGCACGTTCCCTGAAGATTTTGGGCTGGTCATGCAAACCGCACGACCTGTAGGCGCGACCACAGAATTCCAGAAAAGCATAAGCGCCACAGATCACACTTAATAACTCCGTAGCTGTATATCTGACCAGTACGAAACTTGGCAGATCCCAAGGCCTATGGTTCTTGATCATAAATTCCAAATTTCAGGCAAATCCATCAAATGGTTGCAAAGTTATTAAGGTGCAAAGTTTGGGGTTTACCATAGAAATGGTTCCTCAACCCTAATCTATGGTAGCACTACTGTGCTACCATAATATATACACTATATATATATATATATATATACATATATATATATATATATACACACATATATATATATATATATATATACACACACACACATATATATACACACATATATATATATTAATATATATATCTTCAGGAACACCTGGTACTTTCACAACTCTCCTCCTTCCTTGACTCCTCATCCTTTTGACACCTTAACAGTCTGGTTTTAGGAATACCCACTCCACAGCCACCTCCCACTAAGGCTCACTGATTCCATCCATACTGGCATGGACAAAGGCCATATCACCTCAGCTATTTTTGTCAGTCTGGCAAAGGCATTCAACACTGTCTCTCATTTGCTCCTCCTGTCCAAGCTCTCACTCGCTGGACTCTCCTGTGCAGCTACCAACTGGTTCCACTCCTACCTGGTTGGTAGAACCCAATTGGTCCATGTTGGCAACACTACCTCTGCCCTCTCTGTCTCTACCGGTCAGCCCCAGGGCTCTGTACTTGGACTGCTCTTGTTTTCTATCTTCTTAATGATCTCCCTCTGCTTGCCCCCTCACATCCATTCACTTGTATGCTGGCGACACAGTGCTGTATACTTCTGGCCCTATGACCACTGATGTGGTGAGTGGTGACAGACAGCAGCAATACTTCAATAATGTTCAGCTCTGGTTTCGCATAAATCAGCTTTCCTCAGTGCCATAAAAACAGTCTCCATGACCTTCAGCACAAGGCAGAGACTCTTGCCTCTCCCCCACGACTCACAAATTCTGCACCCTGGATGGGTCAACATTGAGGCCTGCACTTCTTTCAGATATCTCAGGGTCTGCTTTGACCAGCCCCTTGACTTTTCTGTACATATCAATGCCATCCACAAAAGCTCCACCCAAGGTTGGAGGACCTATACCATAATCGTGGCTGCATCCCACTGCGGCTAACCTCACCATTGTACAGAAAATGATCCTCCCAATTTTGACTACGGGATATAGTCTACAATGCCACACCCAAGTTCACCCTAACCAAACTGGACCCACTCTTCCACTCCTTCTGTCATTTCTCCCTGGACTGTCCACCCATCACCCATAATTGTGCCTCTATCAGATTCTGGGCCTCCTTTCCTCCAGGACTGAAGACTGTCCCACTGTGCCCAGATTATGGCCAAGTTCTGGACCCAGTCCCTGCCCACTTACCTCAATGCCTTACTATCTGTCCTGGTCCTTCCAGCTTATGCACTGAGGAGAAATGATGCCACGCTCCTATCTGTCCCACACATGTTCACCATTGCAGGCCAAGCAGCCTTCAGATATTGCATGTTAAACTGTGACATTCCCTCCCATATGCATTCAGCAAGCCTTCTCTCAATTCCCTACTCAAAGCCCAGTTCACCATCACCTGTACATGTAACAAAATATTCTGCCTGCCCTAAGGCCAGTACCTCCAACTGTGTCGAAAAAGTGCTGCCCAGCTGTGCTCTGATGTGTGTGTGTGTCTCAGCTTAGACTGTCCAACTGCCTTGCATTAACTCTAGCTGCTGCACCATATTTATCTGCACCATCCTTGTACTCCTATATTGAATTTATGTATGCATTCTTTTCTTACTGTATTTTTGACCTTGTTATTCAATGATTGTCCTTGTACTCTCCTGTCTCTCCCTACCATCCCAAAGGACGATCTGGAATCGAGCAGTATCTCTGCTCAGCATGCCTTCCTGAAAAACTAAATATGTGTGTATATATATATATATATATATATATATATATATCTTTGCAACATACTGCATTAGTGCATTAGTTGGGTTCACCTTAATGCTACAAAAGTAGGGAAATGTGTTAGGGTTTCAATGCCTAACACCTGACCCTCACCAAAGCAGTAAAAGGACAAGACCACGCAAGCAACCATAGACAGCTATCATCTTGTGAGACAAACAACATACAACTGTTTCCAGATGACACAAATGCAGTAGCCCTGATGTGCTACCTGCGGATTTGTGTCTGAGGCTGCATAAGTGGTGATGGAGCTTTCTCCATGTATGGACCACCTTTGCTTATTCAGATAAATGTGCTTTTAAGTACTTGACTGTTTTGCTTTTTAACATTTTGGTTTGCCAATTGCAGATGACTGCCATGAGGTAACCCACCCTGCCACCGTGACTCATGGCTTGCACTGTTCTGCATTTGCCACCTCCTCCATGGCCAACAGCATGACTGAAGACCCGGTCATGTGAAGGTAGTACCTATTTTTCTATTTGGGAATGAATATTTGCTAAATTACAGATTTACCATGCTTCTAATGTTACCTGCTTAATAAACAGAGCTCAACACGAAATCCTACTACAGGTATAACTTTAAAATACTATTGAAATGATGACCAAAATATAGAAAAGTCACAAGCTAAACTACTGATATGACTGTGCATCCTTTATTATTGTTGCACAGAGCTCTACAGTGTGTTGGATCACAGTGCAATACATCATGTACATGTAGAGTATAGTAAGAGCATTGTTCATACAGAAATCCATCATTATCAAAA
The DNA here is from genome assembly GCA_016271365.2 of Neoceratodus forsteri. NCBI lineage: Eukaryota > Metazoa > Chordata > Ceratodontiformes > Ceratodontidae > Neoceratodus > Neoceratodus forsteri. The sequence goes on from CM057451.1 coordinate 428,605,209, forward strand.
TATGGTTGTACCACAGTCCAAAGGTCATAGAATGTGATTACGTAATGTAATCGACATACGAACACACGAATGTGCCAGCTGAAACAGACCACTTGGCCTATTTAAGTCATCTCAAGTATGAGGCCAACACCCTTAGTTTACAGCCTTCCCAACCCCTCACTTTGTCTTCCCACTGCCACCCCACCCTCACTCTCCCTGTTCCCTGTCCCATGCCCTTAAGAAGCTGTTCACAGATTTACATGATACCACCCATTCTGGTAGGGTGTTCCATTTTGCTACGACCTCTCTGTGAAATAGTGTCTCCTCCTTTCCTTCCTAAATCTCCCTGCCCTCCATTCTTAGCCCATGCCCCTGGTGACCCTCCCTCCTTAACTTAAAGACCCCATCTGCCCCATCTTTATTGATTCCTCTCAGATACTTGAATGTCTCTATCATGTCCCCCTGTCCTTTCTATCCTCCAGGATGTATATATCGAGGTCTCCCAGCCTGTTGCCATAGTCTCTCCCTCCATTCCACATATCATCTTTGTTGCCTTCTTCTGTACCCTCCAGCAGCCTGATATCATGCTTTAGGTATGGCATCCAAAACTGCACTCAATACTCTAACCCCTTGCTATGTACCCCAGCATTTTGTTCACTTTTGCAGCCACTCTCCTGCACTGGGCAGTGTTGTTCATGGTTCCTGTTATCATTACCCCAAAGTCTTTCTCTGCCTCAGTGATCCCCAGCTTAACCCCACACCAGTCAGTATTCTATCTTTGGGTTCTTCACCCCAAAGTGCATAACCTTAAACTTCTTTGCATTGAACCCCAGCTGCCACTCTCTGACCACACCTCTAGCTTGCTTAGGTCCTCCTGCTGCTGCTTCCACCTCCTCTCCATCCACCGCTGCTCTGATTTTGGTGTCGTCAGCAAACAGACTTACCTTGCTCACCACCTCATGTCCAATGTCTGATATGAAGAGCCCAAACAATACTGGCCCCAACACAGAGCCCTGTAGCACCCCACTCATCACTGACGTTGGAGTTGAGAGCTCTTCTTTCACCACCACCACCACCACCATTGCAGACTCCCACTCAGCCAGCTTGTAATCCAGTTCATCATTTTGCCCTCTCCTACATCAGCTAGCTTCCACCCAAGCCATCCATGAGGCACCGAATCAAAGGCCTTACTGAAGTCCAAGTAAAGAACATCCACCACATGATGCTTATCCAGTTCACCTGTCATCCAGTCATAATATTGTATCAGGTTTTTGACAAGACTTCCTGAAACAAACCCATGCTGCCTCACATCCTGGAAGCCATTTTCCTATTTCCTATGTCCATATGTCCATATTTCCTTTAGTATCGTTTCCATGAGTTTGTACACTATGGATGTGAGGCTTACCAGATGATAATTACCGGTTCATCCCTTGGCCTGCTCTTGTGTACTGGCACTACATGTGCCATCCTCCAGTCCAGTGGCACACATCCTGACTCCAGTGAGGTACTGTATAGATCCACCAGTGGCTCCACCAACACCTCCGCCATCTCCTTCAGTACCCTGGGGTGGATACCATCTGACCCTGGTGCCTTTCTACCTTCAGTGCCCTCAGTCACTCTAGGACTCTACTTGCCTCAATTCTTCCATCTGTAACCTCCTCTCCTCCTGTCCCCACCCTTCCAGCCCATGCTGGTAGCAGTCCCCTTTTCTACCATGAACATGGAATAAAAGTATTCATTCAGTGATTCTTCCTGCTCCTCCCATTTTCCGTCCACTCCCTACCCCTTTTTATCCTCACTATTGTCTCCTTGCCTTTCTTTTCTCCTGATGTATCTAAGAACTCTCCCCCACCCCCATTAATTCCCTGTGCTATTCTCAGCTCCTTTGGGCCTTGGCTTCTCTCACTTTTCTGGTCACCTCCCTGGACCATCTTGCATATTCTTCCCTATCCACTTCCTTCCCTGTCCTCCTAAACCTCTGGTGAGCCACTCGTTTTGCCCTCACCACCTCCACAACCTTGCTGTTCAACCAGCATGGTTTTATTGCTCTGCTTCTCTTACTCTGTGCCTTGTGCAGGCTTCTGTTGCCTCTGTAACCCCTTGTTTTATAATATCGCATGTCAACTCCACATCCATCTCACACCTTATGTTCTCCAGTTTCTCTTCAGTACTTCCTGTATCCTCTTAAAGTCCACCCTCTGAAGTTTACCACTAGAGTAACTGATTTCTGGCTCCCACATTGTGATAATAAACCACACCATTTGGTGATCACTGTCGGATAGTGGGTCCTCTACCTTTATTTCCTCACTGCCTACCCATTTGACAATACCAGATCTAAGTGTTCTTTAGCCTAGTAGGTACAGTAACCAACTGTGTCTGGAGACCCTCCAGGATCGCATACAGGAGCACTTGCTCCCTAGCACTGAGGTGACCGGAATGCTCCAGTCAAACCCCGGCAAGTTGAAATCCCACAATGACCACCTTCCTTTTCTACATACCTTTTGATTTGTCCCACTAGCTCCTGTCAAGCTCCTCAGACTGGGATGGTGGTCTGTATACCACCGAACCTTAGTTTCCTACCCTTGAGTCTAGGAGCTGCAATCAGATTTCTTTTGTTCTCCTTTCTTCTCCCTCGTCCCTTGTGCATTTGATCCTGTCCCTCACATAGACTGCCACCCACCACCCAACTCCTTACGGTCCTTCCTGTACAATTTGTATCCTGGGATTGCAGATCCCAGTCCTGGTGCTCAGTTGCTCATGTTTCTGTGACAGCTGCAATATCCACTTCCACACTGCTAAGAGTGTCTGTAGTCAGCTGGATTTGTTTCCTAGGCTTCTTGCATTCAGTGAGACCACCCTCCATAATGCCCCTTCCCTTCACTAGCCTCCATCTCATCCCTTCCACTCCCTCCTTTTTGGCCTCCCTGATGTGTTCCTGGCTAGCCTGGGAGATAGTCTGTGACTCCACCTATCAGATCCCTGCCTACCTGCTGTCCACTTGCCACCCCTATCTAGTCTAAATCCACCCTTGTCACAATATACCTCTCCAGTCTTTGCTTTAATACCTCCTTCCCTCCCCTCCCCACTCAAGTACAGCCTATCCCTTGCAAATAGATTGTTATTATCCCAGGTACTGCCCCAGCTGCCCACAACCCCATGCCCTTAGTTCAACACCATTCTACCAACCATGTGTTCAACTCTCTAATCCTCTCCTTTCTCACTGTGCTTGCGCAAGTACAGAACACTTTGGAGAAGGCCACAGACTCCCCAGTCTGCACACACAACCTTCCTACTTCCTCAATCCTCTCCCTTGTTACCTCTACCACTTCCACCGCTAGGTCATTTGTCCCACATGTATCACAATGTGTGGTTTAGTTCTACCCCTCTTTATGCACCTTGCATGACCATGGATTGTACCCATCTGTGGTAGAACAGCATTCTAGAACCTTTAGAGACTGCACAAGTCAGTTTCATTGTGAAAGAAAAAAACACAATGTATTTTTTTTGTGATTCTTTTTTTCTCCACTGAGGTCCCCATTTGGCCTTATTATCTGCTCATCCTTATCATCTGGCTGCTGCCTGACAAGCGCCAGTCTCCATGAGGTGATCACCACATACCCAAGCTTACCCCCATGGGCGTGGTGGCAGGGGTCGACCAACACCCCCATTGAGACTGGATCTGCATTGGTGATCCCTCTGGAGCCGGCACCAGTGCAATCAGATGGCCATGAAGCCACAGCCATTGGTGCAACCTTTTCCATGTTCTGGCTTTCTGAGGTGGGGTGTACAATGCCGGCAGGGGGCATATCATGCATGCATCCACATGTCGACGCACACCTGATGTTCTGCCTTCTGACCCCTTCATGCAGGACCAGGCATGTTGGCACCCAGCCTCTGCTAGGTGGCAGGCTATGTCAGTCACTGTGCCCCAGCCATCCTCAGTAGAGGAGAGCTGTCCAATGGATGCTCCATCCTCACCTCCCTGCTGACCCCCAGCAGCCCGAGCTCAATCCCAAACCAGAGCTCCCAAACTCCCAAGCATAAGTGTGGTGTCCAATGCCTCAACCTTCAGTGCCTCCAGGCGGCTCACAATGTACACATTTCACATAATACTATACACTATAAAATATAAGATGAATAACTTTATGCATAACCAGTGTGTTCTACTACCTCGGGGATCTGATTCCCATGGACCTCTTCAGCTTCACTGTTCAGGTCAGAGGGAATGAGAGCCCTCTGTAGCAGAACTCACTGGTTGTCATAGATGCTCATTCAGTACTCTCTATATGTATGTATGTGTGTATGGAGATGGGGAGGATCACTGATGTAAAGTGAGAAAATATAATAATATACTATTCTGAATTACACTCACCTCAACTATACACTTCTTAAAAATAAACCAGTTCTAATGATGTGACAATTTTACATTTACTGTGTTGTACAGTCTTCTAGATAATGAAGAAGTGCTACTGTCATTATATGTTCATAATTCTTGGCATATCAATTATTTTAACTGGGACACAACATCATATTTAACAAAATTGAGAACTACATATCAGTTTACTAAAATACAGGATCAGGAACAACATTCTGTACAGTCGTCATGGGAAATTTGGTGTTCATGTAATGCAGCTCACAGCACATATTACAGCCCACAGCATGAGTTCCAGCTTTGGCTACAAAAGTCAAGAAAGTTCTGCTGTTCTCAAACCTAGAACATGGGTCAATGGCTTCTCTTGCTAAGCTGGGCACCCTGGTTTTGGGTGCCCGAAAATATATTTCTGGCACGTTTATACAGAAACAAACAGAATCTAACTAAACCATCCTGTTTAGCTAGGTTCAGCATTTTTATTTGTTAAAATACATAATTTGATTGAAATTTACTGTTTGTAAGTTTTAAACAGTAAAAAAGAAATTGCGCAATCTCGGTGTTTTTCTCTCACACAGCAAGTACATCATACAAATAACCACTTTCAATGTGTTTTTATACAAATCGTGATTGATATTTCTAAGCACATGAACTGTTAATCACAATTTGTTAACACTTCTGAACGTTTTGTTTTATTTTTCAAACTCTTTTTATCAGTTGAACTTGAACGTTATCCGAAAAGTGGTTATAATTCAAAAACTGTATGATATTTTATTCACCAAACCATTCAAAGGCACCCCTAGGTACAGCCCTCATTGTCCCTGGAAATTTCACAATGAAATTCCATACCATCTAGGCCATAGGCAAAATACCAAATGTTAAATATAGGAAAAAATAAAAATCTTACATTTTTGCCACTCTTTATCACAAAAACGTAAAGATGCCATCACAAAACTGTACTCATCTTGAGACACTAAGCCTGACCACTTATGCAAAATTTGGTGCTTTTTATCAATCAATGGCAAAGTTATTAAGGTGCAAAAATTGGATTTAACATTGAATGAACCATAGTCCTAACCCTATCTATAAGGTGCTAACATGCATACATATATATATATATATATATATATATAGATATATATATATATAGATAGATACATTGCTAATGCATAAGTTAGAATTGAAGCAACAAAAAGTAGCCAAATGACACAATATGGTTGAGCCACTAGAACCCCAACACCATTTCCTCACTACCCAACCTTATCAAACCACCCCACCCTCACTCTCCACAGTCCAACAGATGTCAAGGTGTGCCTTGGTGTCATCAGGCCTAACTCTCACCCCATTCCATGTGTAAGAAAGTTGACATGGTACAGTATAGGAGAATCGGGTAAGAGTTAGGCTGTACAACACCAAGGCACACTCTGACATCTGTTGGTCTATGAAGACTGGGGGGAGGTGGTCTGGTGATGTTGGGTGGTGGGTGAAGGGTTGGAGAAGTTAGGGCTCAACCCTAACGTGTAATTTCCCTACTTATGTTGCTTCAACCCTAACTGATGCATTAACAATGTTTTTGCAATTTATTTCTCATTTTTGAGCTAGTATAATAGTATCTTTATTTTACTGTGGGAGTGCAGGGTCCTTCAGACACTATACTCCCATTCTTCCAGAGATGCACATATGAATCTAGCTGTGGAAACCCAGGGTCTCTGGCCCCTGCACTTCCACAAATTAAGTTATGAGCAGGCATAGTGAAATTGCAATGAATAGTCATAACTGCGCCATCTTAAACAATTTTCACCCCAGATGCTCAACATAACCTTCTTATTACCTCACTGCATGTACCCAGTTCAGAAAATGTTCAAATCCCCATTGAAATGTAATCTTGTACAACTGTACAGCCATTCTGTGCTACAGGTGCAAAAAAAAACATTTTGGCAGGATTTGAAAAATGACACAGTACTGTTCATGAAGTGGTGTGAAAAAATGGCAATGGTGAAAATTTGGAGTGAAAATATGATAAACTTCCAAAGTTACACATGCGTAGACAAATTCCAATGATTGCCAGTAACTTGGCCATTTTAGATATATTTGCACCATATTTTCAACATGGCCTTTTGGGACTCTGCCTCATGAACTTTGACACTGCCATTTCATTACTTGGTCCTAAAGGTGATTTCATGCAGTAACTGTGCCATTCCTCACCACTGCTGTGTAAACAAATTTTGGAGAGGATGTGAGAAATGGCACCTGTACTGTTCATGAGGTGGTGTGAAAAACTGGCAATGCTGAAAATTTGGAGTGAAAATATAAAAATTTGCCAAAGTTACATGTGTGCATAACAAAATTTAAATAACCACATGTAACTCAGGGGTTTTGGGGTATTTTGCACCAAATTTTCAGCATGGACATTTTGTGACCCAACCTCATGAACAGTGGCACTTTCATTTCATTAATTGGTCCTGAAAGGTGATTCCTTGCAGTGACCACAAAATCACTTTTGGGACCAAGTAACAAACTGACAGTGCCAGTGTTCATGAGGGGTCCCAAGAACCCATGTTGAAAATTTGGGGTCAAAATTCCTACAAGTGGCTGAGATATCAACATAAGATGAAACCCCCATTGACTGCCATTATACAGCACTAACCTTGATTCTTCAGTTTGTGGTTTGGCTTTAAAGTGCAGACGTGTCCTGATCCACAGAAGATGACAATGCCCGACCTCTGGTGGTAAGTATAGGAGTGAGGGTGGGTGTGGGGAGATGGGTGCACAGTTGGAGGGTGGGGATGTGGGATGTGGGATTGGGAGACAACCAGGGACTGTTTTCTTTTTACTGGTTGTAAAAATAAAAAAGGTGTCAGGGACAGTTTTGTTTTAAAACGTTTTAGCAAAACAATTATTTCGGGACACTAGGAGTGGGCTCTCAGTGTCCCTGATGACTAGATGGGGGTTACTTAACAATGCCAGTGTGGGTACTGGGCACCTCAAGTCAACAATTTAAATATAAAATCAGTGGTTTTGAGGGTGCAACACTGGGGGTGGGCATCCCAGTGTAAGAAATAAACTTTAATTAATTTAATTATTTTGGCACATTGGGGTGGGCTTCTCAGTGTGCCACAGTGGTGGAGGGGTATTAAGTGCCGACATGAGGTTGGGCACCCGATGTTGGCAAAAAAATGGGATTAGGGACAGTTTGATGCAGGATTCTGCATTAAAAAATGCAGTTCAATGCAGGATCCTGCATCAAAATGACAGTTTGATGTAGAAGTCTGAATCAAAAATGACAGTTTGTTGCAGGATTCTGCATTGAACAATAAAAAAGTTGTTGGGGACTATTTCCTTTTTCAGGAAAATTTACAAAAAAAAGATTTTGGGACACTGGGAGTAGGCTCTCCAGTGTCCAGTACTACTGGGGAGGTTGTGGGGGCAAAAGCCGACAAGGAGATTAGGCCCCTTGATGTCAGTACATTTTAAAAATAATAGGCTTCTGGTGGGGTCATCCGACACCACAGGTGAGCATACAAAGAAAAACACAGGAGGGTAATTAGTAGGGCTGTGTGAATACCTTTTGCGAATATTAGGCCAAATATTCGTTATTCGGGTCCCAAGTGTTCAGTATTTGGTATTCAACCAGAAAAGGTGTTTTTAGGAAACTTTAAAAAGCACTTCAGCAACACCATTACTCACCCATTGAACCTGATATACCATATACACCCTCAATGACACTTCAGCCACCAACATTGAGCTCTCAGTAATGCAACACAAGCTTCATGTGACACAATCGATCCACCACAACACACATAGCACTCTGAAAACAATATCAAGCATTGCATTGTGTCAGCACTAGAGGGTGTTCATGGTCACGACACAGGGGTAGAAGGTGCTTCAGCCATGGACATAGGAATAGTGGTAGCAGTGGCTGCAATAGTGGTGACAGCTGAAAGGGTGGCTGCTGCAAGAATGGCACTGGTGGTGGTGGGAAGCACACTGGCTGTGAATGTAGCAGCAATGATGGTAGCAGTGGGGACACTGGTGGTGGTGTCTGCTGCTTGCTGCACAAAGTATGTATGCTCTAATTCCCCTACTAGTGTACAACAGGATGTGACAGTGAGCGTACAGATGGACAGGTGGTGACACTAGCAGTAGTAGTACTGCTAATGTTATTAGTGGTAGTAATACTATTACCAATGCTACAAGAAATAAAAGGCTTGCTTGGGGAGAACAGTATTTGAGCCCATTGAATAAAGAGAGACACCGTATGTCATTGTCTAAGTAGTCTATCTCACCACCTTCTCTGGAATTGTGTTATATATCAATAATTTACAGTGGAGCAAGACAAGATGCAATTCAGTACTGAATTGCAAGACAAGATACAATTCAGTACTTCTTAGTAAATGACATGTCACAAAATATTATATGACTGGAGGGCTTAATTGCCATTAAATTACACTGCTCCTTGCAGCATACTGCAGCATTTACAGAAATTTTGCAAGATACTGCATTGTGTACTGTCTGACACCACAGTATGAACTATGTTCTATAATCTTGATGCAGTGTTTCATTCTTGGGTATGTTAGTTGTGGATTGTTTTGTTACAAGGGCATCTCAGTCTCATTTATTTTAACTTCATTTATTTGTAGTGTGTGGTTTTAAGGGTTGTATATTCATAGCATGTTTGTACATTCCCAACATGCACCCTGACAAAGACCAGGTTCTAGTCAAAGCACCAGGGCTCTACTGGCATCCTCCAGCCTTAGCACAATCAAATGTATTGGCAACTTTATGCTGCACTGCTCTTAACTGTATTTTGCTACTGCAACCCTGCCCTCCCGCTGAGTGCTTCCTTTGTTCTACATAGATTGTTTAGGGCTTGGAAGCCCAGGGTCAACACCACCAGTAATTATGTGGATGTGCTGTATGTTTGTGGTCTATCATCCTGTCCCTCACCACTTGGGGCCAGCGGTGCAGATGCTTTGCTGGGGCTGGACCAAGCATGTTTGCAAGATTGCTAAAGACATGATGGATCAAGTCGCTACTGGTTACTGTGTAAAACACAAACTATTACTACGTAGTACCTGTGTGTGTGGCGCTTTACTTAGTGCTTGTGGAACTACAGTAGTACACCAACCTTTCCAGTTATACTGCACCACAAAGAAGTAGCAGTAAAGAAAAACACTGCTACTAAGACGGAAGAAAAGGGCAACCTATTTAGTCAAACATGGAACCCGAGCAAGGAACAGACAGATGACATACAGTTAACTCAGTGAGACAAGCCTGCCCCACTAAGTGCAAAAGGTTTAATTAACAAAACAACAATAAACAAACAAAATGCATACGCACAACTGTGCACACACACACGCAGTACAGACTGAGGGGATATATTTCACAAGCACAGCTTGACTGTGTACAGTGGGCTGTAGAAGTAGGGGAGAGTCAGCCACCATGTCAGTGTGGCTCAGTTGGTAGCACATCTGTCTCTGGACCAGAAGGTCATGGGTTCTCATCCCACACTGGGATTGGACTTGCACCTAAAATTGCTGGCATTCGAATGCAGTATTGGGGTGCTGTACTGCTGGGGCATGCCATCCTTCAGATGAGACTTTAAACTGAGGTCCCTTCTGCCCATCCTGGTGTTGTCCTGGTGGGTGTCCCGTGGAAGTAAAAGAACCCAGGTACTCCTCACAAAGAGTAGGGAACATTCCGTATCCTGGCCAACATTCCCTCCTTTAAACCAGTTCATGAATTATCCAGGCTGTGTATGGGTGATGATGTGCGATATGCCGCCACCATGCATTCGGTCACTTCACTACCAGTCTAGCATTGCTTGTAAAGCACTTTGGGATACACTGTGTATGAAAAGTGCTATTTAAATGCTGATTCTTCTTCTTCTTCTTCTCCTCATGTGTACAGGGATCTATCCCTAGAACCAGAGGAGACTAGCAATACTAATTCAGTGAGTCAAGCCTGACTGGCTTAGAACTGAAGAAGTTTATTTCAAAATCTGTGTACACAGCTGTGCACATGTGTGGCCCTGCCTCATGAAAAATATATTAAGCATGCACACGCAGGGTGAAGCCTCACAAAATCAAATATTTTGCACATATACATCAAATTATAGGCAGTGACCTGCAGGAGGGAGTTAGCAGACACTCTCATCAGTCATGCAGAGAACCAATCCTGGAACAAGACAACAGCAAAAAATAAAAAACACAAAAATAAAATGTGCTCCACCCAAAAAATCACACTGGAGCTATGTCAGACAGCAGCAGAGAAAGGGTGTTAGCAGACAGCCCTCCTAGTCCCTGTAACTGAGTACAGCAATAAGGACAAAATACCTGCCAGAAAGCCAAACATAGCTTTTCTGACACTGATCAAAAAACTATACTGACCCAAAAGCCTGTGAAACAAAAATCAGTTTCTTTTCAGCAAGTTTAAGATTTTAAGAGTACTGCAGAGCAGCTCTCAGAAACCACTGTCCTGTCTTCTATCTGCTCAGAGTGAGGAAGTCATATGGTGTGCTTGCTTTTGAGCTCAAGAAACAGTTTTGAATGGCCAACAAAGCTCTTGAGACTTGGAAATCTCACCGAATAGTAGTTCCTGAATAGTGACCAAATAGTGAACCATTCAGAAAATTCATCTGGATATTTGGGAAGCCTACTATTCATGGTATTCGGAAAATACTATTAGCTCATGCACAGCCCTAGTAATTAGAGGGTGGGGGCCACTTGACACCATGGAATTAATTTTATAAGGGACTCATGGGGTCTACTAGATACAAAGGAAAATGGCTAGTGACTTTAAAATCTCTTTTCACAATCTTGATCTGGCAAAAGGGATCGGCTGACAAGAGGGATTATGAAAACTGATTTTAAAGTTTTAAAATGCATTTTTGACCAAAAAAAAAAGAAAACAAAGGCATAGATGGGTAGAGGATCTAACCAAAACCCATGACTTTGTTTTTACAAAGAATGACCCTTGGGCAAGATACAACATTTGTTTTCTCTCCTCGCTAAGCAAAAAACAAAATGACAGCCGACGGACAGGATTTTCCCCACAAAAAGGATTTTTTGTAATTTCAATCCCTTTACAATCTCTGTTCACCAGCAGCTCATGACCAGGAGTTCTTGATTGAAACTGTCGTCTATCCAAATAGTAAACTGTGCATGCTCAGAACTTTGGAGCGATTATATTTTTAACAAATTAACTCTGGATTGTTCATTGGGACACCTTCATTCTACCTAGAAAGGTTCAGTCCAAAATTCTAAACAGTGTGGTCGCAGTGTGATGAGGAAAAAATGGAAAAATTTCCACAAATTAGCAAAAACATGTTTTTGAATATTAACTACAAAAATACACAAATCCAATCAAAAACTTAGAAAATCAAGAGATCTTCCACACGACACCTCTATTCCAAATTTTGTGCAAATCTGTTAAGCAGTTGTAAAGTTGTTAAAGTGCAAAATTTGGGGTTTAACATAAAGTGCCTCCTCAGCCCTATGTTATAGCGGTGCTACCACATCCATATAACATATCTATCTTATATATATATATATATATATATATATATATATATATATATATATATTGTGTGTGTGTGTGTATATATATATATATATATATATTTATATATATACACACACACACACACACACACACACACATAATGGGGTGAGTGGTAAATGAGTGTGATGAATTATATTATTTTACCAGGTGTGATAAATATAAGACTGACATTTATCACACCGCACAAAACGATGCATACTAAGCAAAGCCATGCAAATGGTACATTTTGCAACAATGAGGCCTCCATTGTATATATTGGATACGTGATGGGCACTCATGTCATATGGGAAATATGTTCAGTCCTGTACAGTGACCTCTGAAACCTCACTCGTGGCTTTTTCACTCATGAGTATTCAGAGGTCACTCTATATGAGTGAAGATATTTTCCATATCACACTCATGTTCATCATGTATCGTGTGTGTATATATATATATATATATATATATATAGATATAGATAGATATAGATATAGATATAGTGAAGCCGCCAGGAGGAAGTGCAAGTCACAGGTTTACTGCATGACAAAAGGGATTAACTCACATTGAAATTGCATTGTTTAATGCAGTTACTCTACTGCAGAATTCCACAGCACTTCACTTCATCCTGGTGGGCTTCACTATATATATATATATATATATATATATATATATATATATATATAGTAGTGTCTGTATAGTTAGGTTCAACATTCACTTCTATATTTAACTCAACATTTTTCACTTTAATATCTTTGCAACTGTATGACTGATGTGCACAAAAGTTTTCATACACCATCAGGTACCATAGGTCTCTTGATATGGCAAGTTTTGTTATGACCAGATGTGTGGATGTGGAGATACAGAGTATCAAAATGTGAAAATTACCATTTAGGTACAAATCCTTTGCCGCATTGTATCTCCAAAATGGCTTAGGGTCTTGTTTAAAAGTGCTAGGGTATACAGGGTCTGGGAGGCAGGTGTGTCTTTTGAAGGTTTGGTAAAAATACTAATCAGTTCAAAAGTCATTATACTTTAAATTTTCCATTACAACCTATAGAAAAATTATATGTGCCGTGAGAAAGCAGTTTCTGGTTTTGCAATAGTACTTTTGCTGTCACAAAATGAACATAGTTGAACTGTAGCACACATACCAATGGAAACACATATTTTTCACCCACCCAACCCACAAACATATCCATGAAACCACTTAATTACATCTGTCTGGTCTGTACTCCTACTGTTTTCTCCATAGTTTTGAATGTTTACATGCAAACAGACTTTGAGGTGCAAACACAAAAGTAGCAATAACTCAACTCACACTCACATGGCCAGTCACCCCCCATGCACGCACACTGTATTGGGTATTGCCATGCTGCTACAGACAACTCACCAAGTATAGATATAAGTAAAGCGTCTCTTACCTGAGTACTAGTGAGGTCCCACAGGATCAGTCCTTGGGACCCTCCTGTTCAATGCCTATGTCTCTGACATAAGGACAGATATCAGGAGTGAGATGAGTCTCTTTGCAGATGACTCAAAACTGGGGATTGGTGGTGGATGGGGAGGAGGGAGGTGGCCCTACAGAGGGTACCTGGAGGCTCTGGAAAGATGGTCTAGAAAGTGGAAGCTGAGGTTCAATGCAGGAAATGCAAGGTACTGCACCTGGGGCCAGAAACCCAGGCCAAGTGTATACCCTGTGGGGCAAATGCTACAAGTCTCGATGGCTGAGAGGAACCTGGGGGTGGTGGTGGATGTCAAGATGAACAACTCAGAGACTTGTGGGAGGGCAGCAGCCAAGGCCAACAGGATGCTGGGATGCATTGCTAGGGGATCCCTCCAGAAGGAGAAGTGATACTCCCTCTGTATAACTGCTTGGTGAGGCTGCACCTTGAGTACTCGTGCAGTTTTGGAGGCCACACCTAAAGATGGACATTAAACTCCTGGAGAGGGTCCAGAGGAGGGCAACCAAAATGATTTGGGGCTTGGAGGACAGGACCTATGAGGAGAGGCTCGAAGAACTAAATATGTACACATTGGAAGAGAGAAGAGACCGGGGGACATGATAGAGGTCTTCAGGTACATGAAGGGATTAAATAGGGGATGAACAATCAGGGTGCTTGAAGGAAGGAGGAGGGGCCACTAGAGGGCATGGGTGGAAGCAGGAGAGGGAAGATTCAGGGAGAAAGGAGGAGGTGCTACTTCACTGAGAGGGTGGTGGAGCCATGGAATGTGCTGCCTAGGGGCTGGTGGAGGCAAAGATGGTGGAGGGGTTCAAGAGGAGGTGGGACAGGTACAGGGAAGGGTTCTGGAAACAAAATCCAATGCAGCAAGAATATCCAGAACTGGGAAGGAGAAGCCAGAGAAGGTGAGGGGCAGCAAGGTCAGCTCCCAGGGTGGGCAGGCCAAATGAGCAGACGCGAAAGACCGTTAGGCCTATTCTGCTGCCATTTTAGTATGTTAGTACTAGGAAGCCAGATGCAGGAGTCTTTAAGAGATGATGTCCATGAGTCAGAGTGCTGGGCATACCCCTTGAAATGAATGGAGTTATTCTTTATTACTATTTATATGATATGATGGTGAGTTGGAGAATAATAAAGGCCACTGTTCTACTAACAAGGCCCTTCTTAGTCGAGCGGTGGTCTTCATTACCTCCAGCTCTCCATCAATAATGTATAAAATAATAAAAAATACCCCATTCATTTCAATGGTGCATTCACATGCAGTCTCCTTTGCCCTTTGCCATAATGTGCCTGAGTATGAGGATATGGAGTCAGCTTCACTGGGGAGGGTGGGCATAAGCCTGACTATAGTTGGGCTCCAATAATGTGTGAATACCATACTGTTCAACTCTCTGTGAATGCAAGAACAGCTCTAGAATGTCTGTAACATCTCTAAAAGGTACAACTTATTTGTTTTGACTGAAAAGTGACATGCATATCAAGAAAAATTTAAATGTATAAGATTCATCTGTATATACCACAGAGCAGTGCATCAGATTTGGGCTTAAACCCATCCAGTTATTAACCAATTTTTTCCTGGTCAAGTTCTGCACTCTTCCCCAGCCAAAAAAATAACTTTGTCCTGATTTTTCCCAGACTCATTTAATTCAATGCCCATCCTGCTGTGGGTCATGAAGCCACCCAAATGTGAAGAAGCTTGAAAAACACATCAGTATTTCAGTCCTTTCTCCTTCCCCAATCTCCTGTAAAAAATTATTTACTTTTCTTACCTGGCCATATGGCCAGAATCTGCAACCTGGCATTGTGCCTCAAGCCCAGTTTTAAGTCAGGTCTCCCTCTTTCCTTCTGCCAGAAGCTGGATACTAGAACCAACCTTCACAGGTCCCCAATGTGGTCTGTGAACAAGCCACATCACCAACCAAACCCACACAACCTGGGTTACTTGCTTCTTGCTTGGTTGTCACTGTGGCTGCTGCTGCACTGCACTGATGAAGGTCTGTGAAGGCCACCCACACTCACTGTCACCACTGCTGCTAAGCCTACCTTACTGCCATAGGGATCATGCTGTTTTTTGCAAGGCAGGCCTAGTAGAGTAAGTAGGTAGTCTAGTCTTGAGTTAACTTCTAGCTCACCTTCTGCCCTTCAGCCACCAGGGAGATGGAGATTTATTAATAGTAGACCAAGAAAAATATGGTGCCACAACACTGCAATGTAGAGGTTAGTGCTCACCAACTCCTCCAAACTGTGGTGTGCAGTCTGTCTATTCTTTGGCGAAAAGACAGTGTTGCACTTGTAAGTTTCATGTGCACTATCTTGGCTTGAGCTCATCCACATCACATGTAATGTTGCTGCCACTAATAGGTGGAGAGATTGGACAACACAATACAGACAGAGTCAAATCTGGAGAGTGCCTGCAGCGGAACACGCACAGGCCAGGTGGGCAGTTATTGTGAGAAAGATTAGATCCAAATTTCATGCCATTATTGCCACACCATAAGAACAACCCTAGGCACAAACATGGGGGGAAACGGAACTACCCAGTCTGCCCTACCTAAATGGCACCCCTGCTAATGGTAGAAGTTCATTCTGGGTGTTAATGCAATGGTTTCCACTGTGTTCTGAGGTACTGTGTATCCATGTTTCATGATGTGTCCTGATCATCATGTGGGTTAGTGTCCTCATTGTCCCTCATTTTGAGTGTTCATGTCTCTCATTTCAGTGACAAAAGGTGAGGTATGGCACATGCTTACAAATCCTATTCAGCACAAAGAGTGCTGAGCATGGCAATAGTGTATATGCTCAATACTGAATAACAAATGGAAAGTAAGTGAGATGAAACAGGCATGGAGAAACACATTTATAGCACTAAATATGCATAAGGGGTTTGCATGGTCCAAAACAAAAGGATAGGCTTCACAACACAGAGGCCCCTCTTCATACATCTGGAATGGGGATGTTGACTGGCTATATCCTAGGCATTTAATGCAGTAAGCAAACAATACTTTACAAATTAATGGTGATTTAATGACAAAAATCAAAAGACATTACAAAATTTGCAAAATGATCAGAATGAATGAATTTACTTAATTTTATGGAATTCAAATAACAATGCATTTTAGTGACTCTAATTGCTAGTAGTACTACTGTATAAAAATAGAAACTGATGTGTTTTTAGATGAGATTTACACCAGCTTAGCTGCTGTACACTGGCAAGCATGTAGAATGTGAACCTGATATGATGTTTAAATGATGTTCACACCAGCTTAACTGCTTCACTCAGGTCAAGCATGCACCACACAAACCTGATACAATTTTTAGAAGATGTTAGCAACAGCTTACCTGCTGCGACATGTTGCTTGCAGCATGCAAACCTGATTTGCTTTTAGACTTGGTTCACTTACGATCACTTTGTGTATGCAAACTGCATGCAGACATTCCCAATTAAGCATGTGGCATGCATTCAGCATGTACACAGCACACTTATATTTCCTCTAAGGGACATCAGGATATCTTTTTTTTTTTTTTGAAATTCAAGTTTATTCAAATTTTATCCATTACAGAGCAAGATGCATATTCATAAGTCATTCAAAGTAAATACATTCTATTAACTTAGTGAGCATAACATAAACTCTATCAAGATGCTCTGGATATCTAATCCTGGCTGTGTTCATGTCAGTACAGATTTCTGGGCTACCACAACACCAAGTTCTGTATTTTCCATTTCCTCTCTTACAGCCTTTCTCCTACAATTTAGGCGTAAACTCAGGTCTTCAAGATGCAAATGTGGTTCTGTATCTACTGGCCTGGCATCATGGGACCAACCTTGAAATGTCTATTTTTGATTATTAGTTGGCAGTACAGCCTTGAGAGCTGTGAACAAGTTTTGTTCATCCAGCAGAAAGGTTTTGATTCAATATGATCTACTGGTATATTGTGCAAGCCAGAGCAAGTCACCTAACCTCCCTGTGCTCCCAAAACACACCCAGGAACAAGCAGTTGCTCAGTGTACCTTTCCTGGACAAAGACTGTAAAAACAAACTAAGCATGTGTTATGATTCTGAAGATATTATGCTCTTTCTATCCAGATTTGACTTGTAAAGAAAGAAATCAGACAGAAATACTTATTTATTAATTGCAAAAACAGATAGATGGACAAAATTGTTAAAATGTGCATAACATGAAATGCATTATTAAAAGGAATTTTACTGCTTTTGATTAATTTAAAAGTATAATAATTTCTTATTGAAATACTCTGATGGAATGGGATTTTCTACAGTAACAATTCAAATTCTCTTAATTGTTTTCACTAACAGTTTGAAATGTAAAGATGATAGCTCAGTAGATTCAATGTACATACAAAACAACTATTATGAATGTAGAAAGTGTTGTAATTGGCAACACTTTCTACATTAACTAATAGTGTTTGCATGTACATGAAACTAGTGAGTTATCACCATTACATTTCAAACTGTTTGTAAAATAACTGTAGAATTCTGGAATTGTTATGCTAGAAAATCCCATTCAATCCAAAGTATTTCAGTAAGAAACTGTTATACTTTAACTTCATCAAAAGAAGCAAAATACTCTTTAATCAGTGGTGATCATTCTTTACATATGGATAACAGCACATTTATCAACATATGGATAATGGCATGTTTAGTTGCAGTTTCGACCTCCTGGTTGATACTTTTGGTTACAACCGTGAGGTTGTAATCAGCAACTGTCAATCAAATAGAAACACAGAAAGCTAATTGGCATGTAGTTTCTCTGTGGGTGGGCTGAATATCTTACCCAACATGGTGGCTCCGTTAATGAGCACCAATACTGGCACTCAAGCATTGCCTCACACTGTTAAGGCAAGTAAGATTTAAAATATGTTTAAATATTTATCTTTTTGATCCTGTCTTGAAAATGAAAGAGATCAGCCAGAAGGGTAAGGAAGGAAACATATTCAATTCAGTGCTTTAGAGTAACTGGTAATTGCTATTTTCTTTTAAACTTAGATTGTGGGTGTTTAGTGACACTATACTTTCTTTGTTGTCTTTACTTATAATTGTTTTTGGGCTGTTGAAAATTTAAAACATAGTGGTGGTGTAATTCTGTGCTGTCTTTAATTGCTGCAAATTTTATCTTGGCTTGTCTGACTGCCCTGTAGTTGGGTGAAGGGTGTTAATTGTCTGGCCTCTGACCTCAGCTACGTGATAACTGGAGGTGGGGCTTAGTCAGAGTTAAAGTAGCAAGCAAAGTTTTATTTTCTCAGAAGAAGCCAGAAGGTTAAGGAAGAAACATATTCAATTCAGTGCTTTAGAGTAACTGGTAATTGCTATTTTCTTTTAAACTTAGATTGTGGGATTTAGTGACACTATACTTTCTTTGTTGTCTTTACTTATAATTGTTTTGGGCTGTTGAAAATTTAAAATATAGTGGTGGTGTAATTCTGTGCTGTCTATAATTGCTGCAAATTTTCACCCCCTCCCTCCCTTCCTACAACTCTTAATTATATGCCCTGTTAAATCTGATTGACAGGAGCCAAACACAGGGTATAGTAAGGGTGTGAAGTAGGAGGGCATAAGGGGAAGAAGCCCACCCTCAACACGACAAGTGTTTTGACTCATTTATTTATTTATTGGTTTCTTTTCTTTTAAAAAAAATTATCTGAGGATCAGTGGCAGGATTTTTAGTACAGTAAATTAATAAAAGGGAACTAGGAGAGCTTCAGTAGCAGACAAGTAGTGGAATTGCAGTATAATGTGGGGAGTGGTGCAATGCAGTGGCTGTGGGGCAGCCATATTCAGGCAGACCTTCTGGACAATGAGGTGCTGCCCTATCTGCATGCATCTCTCTGGACTGCGGGATGAGGTAGCCAGACTCAGAGCAGAAGTAAATTGGGTCAGGAGTACCATCACCCCTATCCAGGGACCACCCAGTCAATGCAACTGCCTCAAAGGATGCCGAGCAGGAGCACTTGGATGACAGTGGGCTCAGGAAGGGTTAGAGCAGTCAGGCAGAGGCACATCCCAGATCCTATTCCACTCAAGAACTCATATGCTACACTGGCAAATGAGGACAACCAAATAGAGGTACCCAGAGAGTGGAAGGAAAGGATGTGGAGGTTAGCCAAGGAGGTGACCTCAGCGGGAAAGCAGTGGACCCCAGAGGAGGAGGAAGCGAATCCTGGTGGGGACTCCATCATAAGAGAGATCAGCTAGGAACACAGGAGGGGAGGATAGGGAGGTGAGGTGCCTACCAGGTGCCACGGCATGGAGGGATGGAAGGAAGATCCTGGGGATCACTGGGAAGGCAAGGCGGGAGGGTGAGCTGGATGTTATTATCCACCTAGGTACTAATGACCTGGCAAATGGGGAGCCAAAGGAAGTTCAGGAAGAGTTTAGGAAACTGGGAGGGGTCTCAAGCAAGTAGCTACTTCTGTCACTTTCTCAGAAGTACTACCTGTGAGAGCAAGGAAAACATAGAGTGCATGCACCAGGAACTTTAACTCATGGTTGAAGAACTGGTGCTGTGAGGAAGGTTTGGATTCATTGGTGACTGGGGACCCACCTGGAGGGATGGAGGTTTGTTCAAACCTGATGGCCTGCATCCATCCTGAAGGGAATCAAAGCACTCAATGATAAGTTTAAAAAGCTACATTGACAAGCATTTAAACTAGCAAGGGGGTGGCGAGCCAGCAAGGAGGGTACCTACTTGCTCACCTCCCACAACTAGCAGTGGAACCAGTGAACCAGAGGAGTGGCTATCTCTGCAAAGCAGTGTGCAAAAGATGGAGATTAGTGCCCAAGAGGTGGATAAGCAGAAAAGGGGCAAAATTCAGTAGAAGGGCAGACAGCAAGGAGAACCAGGGATAAATGACAACCAAGGAAGGAGCTGGAGTAGAACAGTGAAACAGTCTAGGGAGGTCAAGGCATGGAAAGCCATGTGTGCAAATGCCAGGAGCCTTAGCAACAAGATGGAAGATCTGGAGGCTGTCATGGTACAGTCAGACCTGGACATTGTGGCCATCACTGAATTCTGGTGTAATGATAACCATGACTGGGAGATGGCCATACCTGGCTACAACATATTCAGAAGAGACAGGCGCAGGCAGGAAGGGAGGAGGAGTGGCACTGTTTGTGAAAAATGACATAAGGGCCAAAGAGATCCAGGAGGAACAAAATGGGGAGATACTGTGGGTTAAGCTGGAAAGGAAAATGGGGACAGCCATCTGCACAGGTGTGGTCTATAGACCACCAGCCAAGGAGGAAAACAGATAGGAGCTGATGCTAGCCATCCAAAGGATGGCAGACAAAGTGAGGTAGTACTGGTTGGAGACTTCAATATTCAGACGTGGACTGGAGCATCCCAGCAGCAGCATCAACTAGGAAGCAGATTTATCCTGGACTCCTTCAGGGTTCCTTCCTCAAACAACTGGTCATGGAACCAACTCGGCAGAAGGCAATACTGGACCTTGTGCTCACAAACAGGGACAGTGTGATGGGGGTAACAGTGGGGAGCACCTGGAAACAGTGACCACCAGTCATTGTGGTTTGAAATCACAGAAGAGCAGAACCAAACCACACAAAAACACGTATCCTGGATTTTAGAGGGCAGACTTTGGGAAAATGGGAGATACTGAAAGAGGCATTAAGAGGAATGGGACAGGAATCAGGGGTTGAGGAACAGTGGGCAGTATTTAAAATGGGGATTACAAGAACAACAGAATTATGCATTAAGCAGGTTAGCAAGAGGAAAAGGAAGAGGAGACCATTATGGTTTTCCAAACAGGTAGCAAGAAAGTGAAAGCCAAAAAGATTGCATTCAGGAAATACAAAAAGACACAGGCAGAAGGGGATAGAGAGAAGTACCAGGAGAAACAAAGGAGGCAGGGAGGTCAGTAAGGAAAGCCAAAGCTCAGACAGAAGAACACATTGCAAAATCAGTGGGTAGAGGACAAACCTTTTACAGGTACATAAGTGAAAAAAGAAAGACAAAGGGAAGGATAGTGAGACTGAAGGGGGAGGATGGGGCCGCATGGAGGATGACAACAGTAAAGCTGACATATTGAACAGGTATTTCTGCTCAGTCTTTACTGAGGAAGAGGAGGGTAATGGGTCTGAAGGGAGTACAATGGGTGAGAATGGTGCAGAAATGGACACAAGTCCCTTTACACGAGAAAGGGTCCTGAAGGAACTGGAAGTAATAAGAGTTGATAAAGCAATGGGGCCAGATGGGTGCACCCCAGGGTCCTTAAGAACAAAGAGGTGGTGGCTGAACCTCTGGCTATCCTGTTTAGCCGATCACTGGAAACAGGGAGGTACCCAAAGACTGGAGGACAGCAGATGTAGTCCCCTTATACAAAAGTGGGAACAAGAGGAAGCAGGGAACTACAGACCAGTCAGCCTCACCTCAGTAGTGGGGAAGATCATGGAAGCACTACTGAAGGAGAATTGGTGGAACATCTGGTTGTCAATGGACTACAGGACCCAAGGCAGCATGGTTTCACCAAGGGAGGTCATGTCAGACCAACCTCGTTGAATTTTGACTGGGTGACTGGGAGGTGGATCAGGGAGGGCAGTGGACATGGCCTATCTGGACTTCAGCAAGGCCTTTGACACTGTGCAACATAGAAGACTATTACACAAATTGGGGAATATGGGTGTGGTCAGGACAGTAGTGTGGTGGGTAGGTAACTGGCTGGGTGGCAGGACACAGAGGGTGGTGGGAAATGGCTGTCACTCCACAGGGGAAGAGTGACCAGTGGGGTGCCACAGGGATCAGTGCTGGGACCGGTCCTATTCAACATCTTTATCAGTGACATGCGCCAGGACCTAGAGGCAGAATTTCACTGTTCGTTGATGACACAAAGCTCTGTAACAGAGTAGACACACCAGAGGTGTAGACAGAATGAGAAGCGACCTGCAGAAACTTGAAGAATGGTCAGGGTTTGGCAGTTGAAATTCAATGCAAAAGTGCAAGATAATGCATATGGGGCACAAAAACCCTGGCACAATATATCATTTGGGGGTGAGGATATAGCATGCACCAAGCAGGAAGGGATCTTGGGGTTGTCATCTCTGATGACCTCAAGGTAGGGATACAGTGTGACAAGGCAGCAGGTAAAGCAAATAGGATGCTGGGATGTATAGGCAGGGGCATCACCAGCAGGAAAGGAGGTCATAATTCGCTATACAAGACACTAGTGAGGCCCACAGAGTACAGTGTACAGTTCTGGAGACCATAACTACGTAAGGACATAGACAGGGTAGAGAAAGGTTCAGAAGAGGGCAACAAAGATGGTGCATGGATTGCATCACAAGTCCTATGAAGACAGGTTGAAGGAACTGAACATGTACTCCCTGGAGGAGAGGAGGGAGAGGGATATGATAGAGACATACAAGTATCTTACAGGGAGGAACAGGGTGCAGGAAAACACTATTTTTAAGTGAAAAGATGTTCCAGGACTAGAGGGCATGGGATGAAGTTGGAGGGAGGACGATTCAGAGGAAACATGAGAAAGAATTTCTTCACAGAATGGGTGGTGGACAAGTGGAACATCCTGCCAGAGGAAGTGGTGGGGGCTGAAGCGATCACGAGATTTAGAATGCATGGGATAGACATAAAAGGAATTCTGGAGGTCAGGGTAAGGGGCAACAGACTTCTAGGAAAACAAACTGAACTTACAAGCTCAAATGGGCAGACTGGGTGGGCCATAGGCCCTTATCTGCCAACACTGTCTATGTATCTATGTATCTATGATTGATCCTGCCACTCATACCCCTCAAGCATGTTTTACACTCGGTACCTATGCCAATGGCCTGTGAATTTCAGAATGTCATTTCCACTGTAATGTAAAAAGGAAGAAACAAACAAACAAAAAAAGAGAACAAAAGGAAGAACCAGTCAGTGTGTGTGTGTGTGTATGTGTGTGTCCATGTGTGTGTGTGTATGCTTGAGTATATGTGTGCATATGTGTGTGCATATGTGTGTGTGTGTGTGTATGTATATGTGTGTGTATCTCTGATTGTGCTTCACTAACTAAACTGTGCTGAAAGGAAAAAAATATCACCATTAATTAAATAACATTTGTGTGTGTGTATGTAAAACAAAAATTTTACATGCACCTTCAGTGTGGGATGCTTTATGCCTTATCCCACTTCAAATAATGTAAAATTCTAGTTACTTGCCACCCATATATTATTCTTTATTTTAATAATACATTTCAGGTTATGCATGTCAATCAATCAATCAATCACTTTTTACTGGGTAAGTACACTGGGCTGAATCCCATTTTCAGGAACAACCTGAAGCCTCACAGACAGGCTGAGAAGCATGGTACAAAATGTAATACAACAATACATACATACAATAAATAGTATACGAATACAGCATCTTAAAATAATTTACAAGTAGCTCAGGATTGCAAATAGTTGAAAACATTTCTTAAAATGGACAAATTAGTAGTAATTTTGCAATACTAGGACAGATAATTCCACAATTTAAGACAAGTGACTAAAAAGCATCTCGGCCATGCAAGATGCAACTCTAGGCAGGGACAAACAAGAAAGAGAGGAGGAACAAAGTGTTCTGATTTCATCCCTAAATTCAGCATGTTCAAGCCTAAGTGTATTATTATTATTAAGCAAGCAACCTTAGTTAAATTGAAAATTCAGTTTAGGTGGTAACCACTCCAGTTCATCATAGAGTACACAGTGATGGGTTTTGTATGACTTTGCTGTAATAAATCTAAAAATTGAATTGTAAGTTTTATTAACTAAATCTAAATAATAGGCTGTTAAATTAGTAAAAGAAACACATTATAATACAAGGAAGATAATAAAACACTTTGAGATATGTTTTAACAATATTGTCCATCTATGTGTTTTGCAATTAATAAACAAGTAATTGTGTTCTATTTTTTCTTTTCAAGTCAAATCTGGATAGAAAGAGCATATTTTCAAAATCATAACACATGTTCAGATTGGTTTTACTGTCTTTGTCCAGGAAAGGCACACTGAGCTATAGCTTGTTCCAAGGTGTGTTTGGGGGCACAGGTATGTTAAGTGACTTGCTCTGGTCACACAATATACAAGTAGAGCATGTTGGAATCAAATCCCATTCTGCTGCATGAATGAAACTTGTTCACAGCTCTCAAGGCTGTATCGCTAGCTAATAATCAAAACTACACATTTCAAGGCTGGCCCCATGATGCCAGGCCAGAAGGTACAAACTACATTTGCATCTTGAAGACCTGAGTTCACACTCAAAATTGTAAGAGAAAAGGCTGTTGGAAGGGAATGGAAAGACAGAAGTTGGTGCTGTGGCAGCCCAGAAATCTGTACTGACATGAACACAGCCACGTTAGATATCCAAATATGGTGCCCCAATAACTGTTGGCAACACAGAGCCAGCCTTGAGATGTGTAGTTTTTGATGATCAGCTGGCAGTCTAGATTAGAGGTTAAAGCTCCTGAAGATGGATTCATTTTACTAACAGTTTGAAATGTAAGGTGATAACTCACTAGTTCCAATGCTCATACAAAGCAATTATTATAAATGTAGAAATTGTTGTAATAACACCTTAAACACACTTAATAAAACAGACAATTTCCTATTTAACCTATACAAACAGAGGTGAGAAGAATAAGTGCCTCAGCTGGGACTTGAACCAGGCCACCAGAATACCATTCCAATCGCTTTAACCAGCTGCGGCACTGAGACAACTGGAACCTGAGACATCCCGAGCACATTACTCTTTCTCAAATGCACAACCCAATGGCAACACAACTATTTACTTGTAATAATCACACAGGAGTGTGGTGTGCATATTTTATGGAACACATACAAACAGAGATGAGAAAGAATAAGTGCCTCAGCTGGGACTTGAACCCAGCCGCCCGAATACCGTTTTGATTGTGCTAACCAGCTGCCTCTGAGACAACTCAAACCTGGGCTGTTCCAAGCCAAGACCCTCAGTGACATCATTTTCCTGTCAGGAGCCTAAAATAGATGGCTGCCTCAGCCCCATAATTACAGGCTGATTTACATATGAATAACTCTGGACTGCAAATATTCACAGTCAGATAAACACAATTGCTCACTCAAATTAGCTTTCTATGAGCTTTCATTCATTAAGAAATCCAGTAGATGACAGTTCTCCTTTAAACCATGCTCTTTAAATTTAAAGAGGACAGGAAATTTTTGCTAATTGGCGGTCTATAAACTTCTTATTCTCAGAAATGATATGCATTCCCTAAATTATCCATATTTAACTGTGGCTGAATAAAAGTGATATCAAAATTGTATTTACATTGTTTTTGTTTATAGGGCAGCATTCTGTTACAGTTCTCTTTATGGAACCAGTAATTTAGAGTGTTTACTAGGTCATGGTTTGTGTACAGAACGCTAATTATGAGCTGTTGACCTGTCAGAACTATACGTAGAGTTCTGTGCACAAACTGTGACATAGTTAAATCTCTAAATCACTGGTTCCATGAATAGAACTATAACAGAATGCTGGCCATGAAACCAAAATAATGGAAAACATGTTTTCAGTATCACTTTTTGTTCAAGTACAGTTAAATATGGATGATTTAGAGAATGCATATAATTTCTGAGACTAAGACCTTTATAAACAGCTGCCAGTTAGAAATGATTTCCTGTCCTCTTTAAGAAGTAGGTCATGGTCAACCATGTCAAATGACATACTCCGGTCTAAGACAACAGCTCTGGTGTATAGTTTGTTATCGAGCATGGTAAACCAATCATTTGTTAACGTAGCTAGTGCTGAAGCCCTGCTATGCTTTTGCCAGAAACCTAATTGTAAAGGATTAAATACATTTGCATTTTAGGTGGTCTTTTATCTGATTATTAACTAGCTGTCCTGTTGGACTGTCTTTGATGCTTTGGATGTGAATATACAGGAAGCAAACTGCGATACAGGTTTGGACATTGCTTCCTTTAACAGTGTTGAGTGCTTCTGTTCTTCCTCTAAGTGAATACTTGTTCTGGAATGCATCACCTTCCTAGTGCTCCACTCCCACAGCTAACTTGATTGTTAACTATTTTTCTGGGAGCTTAGACAAGGCAGGCAGAACCTTTTTCATGTACTATGGCTGATACCCAAGAAAGACTATAAAATAATTGTCAGAAAAATCAAAGACAGAGGAGGAGATATTATTCTGTCTGGGGTTTGCCCATTGCTGGGATGAAGTCATACAAAATTCTCAGGTTCAAGAATTTAATTATTGGCCCAGACAATTTTGCTTACCCAAAATATTGGATTTATGGACAATTCTCACATTTAAAAACTTAGTTTTTTTCACAAAGGGACGGTTTGCACCTAAATCATCTTGGTATTAGGGTTATGGGTAAAAAATTAACAAAGTTATAAAATTCCATTTAAACTGAAATTGGTGGGGGCACTGCTTCACTAGTAACCTAAACACTACTGACAATAGCTTTCAAAAAACACATTTTATGGATGGAATGGGTATTAATTAATGCCAGAAGTTTAACTGACAAATCTGACAAATTCAAACTTCTTCTCACTACTAATAGCATTCATATTGCACTTATTACAGAGACTTAGTGGTATGCAAATGATCCCTGTGATAAAAATATTCAAGGTTGTAATGTTTATATTAAAACAGGGATCACAGAAAAAATGCAGGAGTGGCTATATATATTCATGAAACAATAGTGAGTGAAGAAATATTAGTGGTAAACATCAATTTAGAAACCCTTTGGGTTAAATTAGCCTTATACGGGTTCCCTTATTACCCTATGTTTAGTATATCATCCTCCTCTATGACTCATGATAATGATGCTGAATTGTTAAGACTAATTGGGAATTCTGATCCAAACAGCATCCTGATTATGGGGACTTTAATTTATCCAGTATAAATTGGGCATCAGCAACAGCAACCACCAAAATTGATTGTCATTATTTAGATTTATTTAATGAAATGGTGTTTGAACAATTGGACCAACATGCTACAAGGAAAATGAATATATTAGATCTTATATTAACCATTTCTGCCCACTACATATCTAATATCAATATAAAGCGCCATTGGGAAACAGTGATCATAATACTGTCCATTTTTTTATTTCAGCTAGTAAATCTCAAGCTGCCACTGGTATCACTGAAATTCCAGATTTTGAAAAGCTAACTTTAACAACACGAAAATTGGCTTAGAACATTGAGATTGGACCAAATTATTTAACAGTCTTTCTGTTGAATCTAAATGGCACCTCTTTGCAAACAAATTAAAATATTTAATCAAAGCTAATATCCCACAAAAATAAAATACAGTACTAAATATAATACAACTCCTGGGTGGATGAACCCTAAAATTAAAGCTTTGATTAATAAGAAAAACAAACTGTTTAAACAAATAAAAAGGGTTCTCCCACCTAAACATCAAATATAGGGAGTTATTAAAATATCAAGTCTAAGATTAGAAAGGCAAAATCTCAATTTGAGTTAGAGTTAAAGTTACTAGGGTTAAAACAACAAAAAAGCCTTGTTCTCTCATATCAATAAAGTCAAGGAAAAACAAATACTATAGGACCATTTATCACAAATTCTGGCAGTATAGCCAACAACCAGGAGCAGCAGACATACAGAACCAATATTTCTCTTCAGTGTTTACCAAAAATGTACAAGGCAAAATAGACAAATTTATGACTTCTGTACCTGGACAGTTTAGTATTCAACCTAAAGATGTACTGGACAAATTGAAACAAGTTAATATTAACAAATCCCCAGGCCCAGATGAAATCCATCCAAGGGTATTAAAAGAACTTGTTGAGTTCATCTACCTTCTTTTAACTAATATTTTCAGCATTCATTAGATTCTAGGGAAGTTCCATATGACTGGAAAGTAGCATCTGTGGTACCTATCCATAAGAAAGGTCAAAAAATAAACCTGAAAATTACAGGCCTATTAGCCTTACCTCACTCATTGAGAACATTTTAGAAAATTTCATTAAAGACTTTACCCTGGACCATATGTGTTGTAGTGAACAGACTGACATTCTTCAACATGGATTCACTAAGTCTAGATCTTGCCTAACTAACATCCTAACTTTTTATAATAAGGTTACTTGTGAAATTGACCAGTGTAATTCAGTGGATTTGGTATTTTTAGATTTTGCCAAAGCTTTTGATAAGTTACCACATTTCAAGCTTCTTGACAAATTAAGGGCATCTAAACTTAATAATAATATTATAAACTGGATTGCTAATTGGCTAGGGGTAGGAAACAAGAGTTATCATAAATGGAGAATTTTCTAATTGGGCCCCAGTTTGTAGTGGTGTTCCAGGGATCTGTGTTGGGTCCCTGCCTATTTAATGTATATGTTTCCTCCCTTAAACTGATAGCAATAGTACATGGATGTTGAAGTTTGCCGATGACGATTTCGACAGGCACCATAGTTAATAACATTAATGCAAGAGCTGCTTTTCAGGTTTTTTTGATAAAATCTCAAGTTGGACTTGTGCTAGTAAGTGCCCCTGTACAATGCTAAATGTAAAATTATGCATTTAGGTATCCACAACCAACATTTTCAATATATACTGGGGTCTGAAATACTACGAGAAACTACAGAAGAGAAAGATCTAGGAATATTGGTTATTCCCGATTTAAAATTTAGATCCCATTGTATTACCCAAGTAAACAGGGCAAATCACAACCTAAATTGTATTTTTAGGCATGTAGACAGTCACCAAAGGAGATTCTATTACCATTGTATACTGCCTTCAGTAGGCCACACCTTGAATAATGTGTCCAAGTGTGGTCCTCTTACATTAAAGGGATATCTTAAAAATTAAGAGGGTCCAGCAAAGATTCACCGGGCCATTAAGGGCATGGAAGGAAAGACTTATGATGAAAGGCTCAAGTTTCTGACTATGTACTGTATACTTTACAGTCACGAGAAACTAAGGGAGACTTGTGTCTCATTTATAGTGCACTAAGGGATTATGTCCTTGGTACAGGATTAGGTTTAGCTGTGTCTGAATATAGAGTCAGTAATAGAAACATCACAAACAACTACTGATGAATAAGTGGCATATTCTAAGAAGGAAGAACTGGTACAGTATAAGATCCATTCAATTTGAAATAATCTCCTGGCTTCAATGGTGGATAGTCCAAGCATGGACTGCTTAAATTAAATCTGGATTTGGTGATGACTGACTTAACTAAATTCTGTCTAAATTTCAAGTAATTCTAAATGGCAAGCATTATGGATTTTTTAGTCTACTAAGCTTGTGAAACCTATGAAACCTATGAAATATAAATAGGTCTATACTTGTTCATGTCACTTGGGTCACCTGACTTGAAAAGGAGCAGTGAGAAGGTTATTTTCCAGGAAGAGGAACCATTCCTGACATGATACGTGAAGGGTAAAAATGTTTTTTAGGGGCTGTTAAGTAAAGTAACATCCTAACTTTAGAAAGACAGTGTCAATGCCATTGGTGCTGGCACTCTTTTTGTGTCCAGTTGTACTTGTAGGTCCTCTACTTGCTTAAAAGTTACTGGAGAAAGACCAGAGGACTCTGGTTCCTGCTGGGTGGCTGTGTAGTCCTTTGGTGGCGGGGTGATTTACTAGTCTAGATGCTTAGGAAGAGTTGAAAGCTAATACCGCTGTTGCAAAATGAGCATTTAGCTTCTCAAGTATTGTATCATGATCAAATATCGTTGCTCCTTGTGCTGTGATCTTTAAAGGTATTGATGGGAGGATTCTATGACCTTCAACTGATTGTTTCCCATACTTTTGATGGGTTGCCTTTGGCACCATCGAGAGCAGACACATAACTGGATTTGACAGTTCTGACCAGTTTGATACAACTATTACACGAGGCTTTAAAGCTGATCATTCTGAAGGGGCTTTGGTATGTCTGGCTGTGGCCCATAGTTAATACACTAGGACAAAATATGGTGATAATTATATTGGTTTCCACACTAAAATTGGCATTAGTACGCTATTACTAGACATGCTATTACTATACATGATTTGTCACAATAGAATATTTTAATCTACATGAGAGTAACATTTGTATTGTTAGATGACAACACAATAGTTCAGTAGCTGAGTTCAGTGGAAACAACGCATTTTAATAAAGGGCTCATTCAGCCGCCTGATGATCTAACAGCTGGGTAGCTGCTTGCTCTTCTGGGAACATGGATTTCCACCATAAACCTGGATCTCCATTGCAAGCCACCATTAATGCAGTCTAGTGTGATCTATGCATAGGGGCATGGGATGCAGGAGTGTAAGTTGCCCAAACTACAAGCATCCAGTCAGATTTCCATGCCAAGTTGCCTGTGGATCCCTGACTATGGATGGAACAGGGAATAATGAGAAGTGGCAATTCTACAAGGATGTTCAGCAGTGCAGGAGGTGCATCTTAACTTACTTTACATAATGCCCTTTGGTCCCTGTTCAAAGAGGAAATGCGTAGGGATCTCTGTGAAAAGACATGACTACTAGCTTGCTTTGTGGAGGCTGCATGAGTAGGAACTGAACCATAAGTTGCTTCACACTGAGCCCTTTAGGACCTGAGCAAAACAGGACCTACATCCTAACTTGTTTTATGCAGGTTCAGAAAGCAGAAAATTCAGGGTCTTCAGGACCTCTGCTAAGCAGAATCTGACTTCTAATTTGCTTCATGTAGGGACCATTGAGCCCCAAAACAACACCCACATATTAAATTTCATTGCACACTGCCCTTTGGGATTGGGATCTGAAATGAGCTTTGGTATTCAGTGTGGTGGAGTTCACGGGTGTGGTGAATGGGGATGGGGAGTTAGTTTTCAAAATCCTTTACTTTGATGCTTCAGAAACTATAACTGATGCATTAATGTAGTTTTTTGCCATAAATGTCATGTCTTTTAAACAGCAATAGTACCTTGTTGGATGCACTGCACAAATCTGCAAAACTGGAGATAAGTCTAATGTTGTTTCCTGCTGGGGTCTGTGGGAGTTAAATTCTACTTGCTTCATGCAGGGATTTTCAACACTGAGGAAAGGTGTGCAGTGCCTGTTTGGTCCTGTGAAATTCAGGAGAGATGTCCTATCTTGCATTGTGCAGGGCCATATGCCATAACTTGCTTTGTGCAGGTACTTTGGCCCTGCACAAGCAAGACACAGGGCCATGAGGAGCTGTGCCTCAACTCGAGTGTCCCAACCTTTGTTAAGATGCTGGCACCAAATTTTAACATTGTCATTTTACCCCACCTCATGAGCATGTCAGCTGTTGTTTTTTTCAAATCACAGCTGAAAAGTTGTTTCAGAGAATGACTATGAAACAATGTTTCCAGAGGATTTGAAAAACATCAACTGCGAGGGTTATGAAGATGGGTGAAACAAAAGATCACATTGAAAACATGGGGTTTAAAATCTTATAAAAGAACAAAGTCATGAATCAAGGATGAAAGACATTTCATTGTTGTTGTACTAGCCAACTACTGTTTTTTTTTCATTTTTGGTGGTATTAGTTACATTTTTAGGTTTTTTGTTTTTCAACTTCTGCTCATAACATCATCTATTTTGAGATTTTGGTCATGCATTTTCAATAACTTTTCACCCCATCTCAGGAATCAAATAGCTGGTGTTTTTAAAATCCCATTTGAAACACAGTTTTGAAGAACCACAATGAAATGACATTGGCTAGATTTGAAAATGACTGCGGTCAGGTTTATGAGGGGAGGTTTAAAAGGGCTATGCTGAAAGTGTGAAATCAAAATATTAGAAAAAAATTCTGAACAAAAGTTGAAAAAACATAAAAAAGTGAAGTCCAAAAATTGTATTCAGTTTAGTCAATTCTTAGACCCAGTAGCATGTGCACTGTTGCTCACTTATTGGATTATAGTGGTAGACCCTATGCAGGTACAGCAGAGCCAGCCAGAATGCAACACAAACCTGCAGTATTCAATATGATATGTCATGAAATACTGAATGACAACATGACTTAATTGCCATTAAATGGTACCCAGCAGCATACTGAAGCCTTTTACATAGAAACATAGAAGTTGACGGCAGATAAGGACCGCAAGGCCCATCCAGTCTGCCCATTTCTTTCTACCTTATAAATGTGCCATCGGCCTTTGCTCTGTCAGTGACCTATCTATTCATAGTCATTTGTATTGCTCCCTATGCCTATCCCATGCCTGTTTGAAGCCCTGCACTGTATTCATAGCCACCACTTCTTGTGTAAGCCATTCCATGCATCTACCACCCTTTCTGTGAAAAATTTCCTCACATTCCCCTTAATCGGCCTCCCTCTAATCTCATGCTGTGTCCTCTTGTTCTGCTATTTTTCTTATATTTAAACATGTTAGACTCTTTCACCTTGTTTATGCCCTTAAGGTGTTTAAATGTCTCGATCATATCACCTCTCTCCCTCCTTTGCTCAAGGGTATACATATTGAGCTCCGTTAATCTGTCCTCATATGTCTTCTGATGCAGTCCCTGCACCATTTTGGTTGCCTTCTCTGGACTGCCTCAATTTGGTTAGTGTCCTTGTGAAGGTGTGGCCTCCAATACTGCACGCAGTACTCCAGATGGGGCCTAACCAATGTCTTGTACAGAGATTATTACCTCCCTCTTACGACTTGTGATACCCTACTAATACACCCTAAGACCCCCTAGCCTTACCTACTGCTTTAGAGGTCTGCTTGGATGATTTTGGTCATCAGTGATGATGATGCCCAAGTCTCTTTCTTCCTTTGTGACTGCTAGCAACTCCTCCCAGCCTATAAGTGGCTTCAGGGTTTCTCTTCCCTATGTGCATGATTTTGCACTTCTTTGCATTAAATCCCAGTTGCCCTCTTCTGACCATTTTGCTAGTTTATCCAGATCTCTTCTCATTCTGCCCACCCCATCTGGATCATCTACTCTGTTGCAGATCTTGGTGTCATCTGCAAACAGACAAGCCTTACCCTCTAGTCCATCTCGAGGTCACTAATGAAGATGTTGAATAGGACTGGCCCCAGGACTGATCCCTGAGTACCCACTTGTGACTTGCATCTCTTCTGACTGTATACCATTTACCACCACTCTCTGTTTTCTGCCAGTCAACCAGTTTGCCACCCAGTTGACCAACTTCTGACCACCGAGCCTACCTAGCTTATTTATCAATCTTCTATGTGGAACAGTGTCAAAGCTTTGCTGAAGTCAAGGTAGGCAACATCAACTGCTCCCCTTGGTCCACCACTCTGGTTACCCAGTCAAAGAAATCTATGAGATTAGTTTGACAGGACCTTCCTTTGTAAACCCATGCTGTCTTGGATCCTGTGCCCCTATGGTTCCAGGTGTTGCACTATCCTTTCCTTAAGGAGTGCCTCCATAATCTTGCCCACTACTGAGGAAAGACTGACTGGTCTGTAGTTCCCGCTCCTCCTGCTACCACTCTTGTGGAGGCGGGATCTACATGAGCCCTTCTCCAGTCTTCTGGGACCTCTCCTGTGCTCAGAGACTCACTAAACAATTCTGCTAATGGCTCTGCTAGTTCCTCCTTTAGCTCCTTAAGTACCCTGGGATGTATGCCATCAGGTCCCATTGCCTTATCCACCCTGAGCTTAGCAAGCTCTTGTAGGACCCTTTCTTTTGTGAAGGGAGTAGTGCTCACCTCCCTCCCCACTGTGTCCATGATGCTGAGCTGTGGGCCCTGCCCTACCTTCTCTTCAGTAAATACTGAGCAAAGTATCTATTTAGGATAGATGCCTTTACAGGGTCCTCCTCCTCCATGCTCCCTTTTCTCCATTAAGCTTAGCAATACCCCCTCTGGACTTTCTCCTTTCACTAATGTATCTATAGAAGTCTTGTCACCTTCTTTTACTGTTCGTGCTAGTGTTTCCTCAGTTTGGGACTTTGCCTGCCTTACTGCCTTACCTGCTTCCCTTAGGGCAGTTTGGTATGCCTCCCTATCTTCATCCCGCTGTGTTCCTTATATTTCCTGAAGGCCAGCCTTTTGGCTCTGACCTTTCTGCTACTGTATTTGAGAACCAAAGTGGTTTCCTTCTTCTTTGCACTTCCTTTTCTGTCTAACATAATGGGATGTTGCTTCAAGTATTGTATCCTTAATGCTTGCCCACTTTGCCTGTACCTCCTCACCTGTGTTTCTTTTGCCAGGGCTAGCTTAACTCTGTTGGCCATCTTATCAAAGTCAGCTCCTCTGAAGTCCCATATTTTTGCCTTGGAATGGGATGATTTAGATGTAATAGCCAAATTGAACCATACCATGTGATGGTCACTGGCCCCAGGTGACCTTCTACCTGGAGATCTGTGATCCCTTCTTTGTTAGTCAGTACTAGATCTAGGATAGCCCTGTCTCTTGTGGGTTGCTGTACCAGTTGTTTGAGGCCCTCCCCTGCAGGGAATCCACTATGAGTCTAGTTCTGGCAGATGTTCCTGCTGGTATTGACCAATCTGTATCTGGCATGTTGAAGTCTCCATTATCAGAACCTCCCTTTAGCTGTCATGTTTTGTATATCTTCTAACAGTAATGTGTCTATGTCCTCCCTCTGGTCTGGGGCCTGTAGACAACCCCAGTTCTTATGGCTGTCCCATTTCCTGTTTCAGGGTGACCCACAGTTCTTCTGGCTCCTATGTGTATTCTGAATTTCTGTAGCTTTGATATTTTCATTAACATACAGGGCCACTCCTCCCCCTTTTTGCACCCCGGTCTCTTCTGAACAATACATAGCCAGGTACTGAAGTCTCCCAAGTGTGGTTACTGGTAAACCACGTCTCACTAATTGCTACTATGTCCAGTTTAGCCTCTGACATTATTGCCTGCAGGTCTGGGATCTTATTTCCCAGGCTGTGAGCATTGTGTACATGATTTTCCATTGGCCAGATTTTGGTGTGTTAGTTGTTGGGTGAAGTTTGGCATTACCCTGTGCATCGTTGGGAGACAAACCTTTTTTCTTACCTGGTGATGCAAATGAATGGCAAACACGCTGAATTCCTGTTTGACCACTAGCTGAGGGGAGGGTGTTCTTCCCATTTGACGATGGGGTGCTGCACCCTCTCCCCATTTGCTAGTTTAAATATTCTGCAAAGACGTCAAACTTCTGCCCCAATGCACTGACTCCTCTTTAGTCAGATGCAGTCCATCAAATTTAAAGAACTTTGCTCCCCAGAACTGTTGCCAGTTCCTACAAATCTGTGTCCTTTTTCCTGGCACCAGTCCTTGAGCCACGTGTTTAGCTCCCTATCTCCCTTCTCTGACCTTCCGTCCATCTGCTCCCTTCTCCCAGACTGGCAGGATCTCAGAGAAGGAGATGCCAGACGAAATAGATGATAGTTTGTCACCCAGCTTAGTCAGGTGTTCCTTGGTCTCCACAACTGACGGCTGGCGAGATCATTAGTCCCTATGTGT
Organism: Neoceratodus forsteri; assembly: GCA_016271365.2. Classification (NCBI taxonomy): domain Eukaryota; kingdom Metazoa; phylum Chordata; order Ceratodontiformes; family Ceratodontidae; genus Neoceratodus; species Neoceratodus forsteri. The sequence goes on from CM057451.1 coordinate 428,640,942, forward strand.
ACTAGGACATCAATGTTTTCTCCTGCTTTGTGAACAATTTTGCAATGCGGTCAGTGTCTCTCCATGCTGATGTACCTGGGAGACATCTGACCATCACCCTAGCTGGAGATGGGTATCAACTCCCGAATCATGGAGTCTCCTATGATCAAAGTTTTTTGGGTTTCCTTTGTGCTTGTTTAGTTTTGGTTCCTGATTTGGGTGAGTATTGTTGTGCTAGCTCCTGTGCCTGGTGTCCTGCTCTGCAGTGTCTTCTGCCTCTTTATTTGATTTCAGAGATAGAGGCAGATACCTGTTTGTAGTGTTTATATGGTTTTGGGTAATGTATTGGAGAGCAGAGGTGATGGGGCACCTGATTTGCTCCTCCTAACCACCTGCCAACCTCCTGGACCAACTACCCTCTGCGGTCGAGGTTTTCAGTTGGATGCTGGGAAATGGCTGGTGGTTCTTATAATGTATTTCCTCTTCAATATGAAATTTGAGGCGTGCAATCTCTGCCCATGCTGCCCGGAGCTGAGACCTAAGATCTCCAAAGGCCCAGCATGTAGGACAGTGTCCTAAATCCTGTAAGACTGTCCTTCTGAAAATTGTTCCACAGTACCTGCAGTTAATGAAATCCATTCCAAATAAGTTGCTGGGTTTGTAACCTAGTCAGAGTAATTAGAAGGAAAAAAAAAGGAAAAAATGCAAGTAATGGTTTAATTGTGCTTTGTTTAACTTGTTATAACAAGTTAAATTACTAGTGCCCTGTAAATGAGATCACCTTGTGGAGGCCCACTGATCCGCCCTTCCTGCTCTGCCACAGGAAATGTCACAACTGTGGTACCCTATAAAAGGAGTGTAGTGTGGGTGGTTGGGGATGGGGTGGGTGGCTGGCCCTTTCCTGCCTAAAAGAAGAACCACGGACCAAAGAACAAGGAGGTAAGGCAGACAATCAGTCAACAACAAATGCAGTAACCCTGAAAGCTTATCCTAATGTTAGATAAAACTGTAAAACCTGTAAAGCACCACCTGTAATAATTTCAGAAAGATATACCTGTAAGAAACACTTTGCTCCAGAGAAATATAAAGCAGTAACAGAAGATATACCTTGCAAAAGCCAATTTGAATCAGAAGATTACAGCAGTAATCTGTTAGCCACACCTGTAGGCACACCTTGTAATAATGCAGAAGAAGGTATACCAGCAACAACAATTTGAATCAGAGAAAAAATAAAGCAATGAAATGTTAGCAACAAACAGTAGCAATCCCTGTGAGTAAAAATAAAAACACCACCACACAGTAAATCTGCTTAGCCAAACTAAGTCGTAATCCTTCTCCCTTGCTCTGGTAAATTTCTACTCTGCCTTTCAAGCAGTCTTAGAAGGAAGAGCTCAGGTGAAGCTAGGTGCTTGGCCAGCAAACCAAGTCTTCTACCTTTTGCTTTAGTACTGCAATGTATTGTGTTGCATCCTGGATAACACCTCTGTAAGTATGTGACTGGGGTTGAGAGGTTGGAAATTATTATAGGGTACTCAGCATAGGGGTAGTAATGGGTTGGGGAGATGCAATGATCTAAGACTTTTTACATATAAATGTAGAGAAGATGATGGGTCATTTTCTGTTCACAAGTTTACAAAACATATTAAAATTACTCTGTAAGGTGGTTTTCATTGTTATATGCACCTTGATGATGGGAGAGGAGGAAGTGGGTGATGTATACTAAAAGGTGGGAGAGGGTGGGATTCTGCATAAAGTGAATGTCTACTTTTCTTGGGCACCTTGGTGGCCACTAGACTAGAGCAACCAGTGGCTATTTCATTATAATCAATGGCAACTAGACTTGGGCATTCTAGATACCCAACAAAAGACAGGGTGGGGATGTTCTCATTGTCATACTATAGGGCATGGAAATGATCTTTCCCCCTTCTTTTACTTTTGACCATAACTTATTCATTTGGGGTCCAATTGACTCTGAATGTTATGGATTAGCATATCAACACCACATCTCATTGACACATGCAGTACAGTATATGTCATTTTGTTAATACATCTCAAAATGTGTTTTGAAGGTTTCACAAACAAAAAAAAACAATTCATGGTACATTAACAAAATGTCACTTATTTTTCCATGAGCTGGGGCTCAATCAGACTGCAAATGAACAAGTTATGGCCAAATATTAAGCAGCACTAAACTTTTATGGTTTGCCTTATTGTGTATGGAGTTCAGCCAGTTAAAAGGGCTAGCAGTATAGCCTAGAGGTTAGAGTAACAAGCTGTGAATGAGCTTAGTACATCCAGCAGACCTGGGTTTGAATTCCACAACCTCTACTTGCATACTGTATAACTATGAGCAAGTCACTTAATCACTCCAAAGCTCATGAGCCACCCCTGAAAACAGGCACTTGTGCCCAGTGGGCCTACCTGGTTAACAAAAGAATTAAATAAAAACTTATTGCTCAGGGTCTGAAACTTGTTATGCACATTCTAAAGACATTGTTGTGTGTTCTATCATTAAGTCAGCAGTGTTCCCCATCACCTCAGTCCCACTGCTTTCAGTTTCTCCATTCAGTCACACAGTATTTTCCCACCTTCTGCACACTCCGAGCATCTGCTTTAACTTTCAAAGCAGTACTCAGCTAAAATTGCACAAAGGTAACAAACTCAAGAAAATGGCTAAAAACATATACTATAATTATACTATAACAAATAAAAATGGGTGATCATACAAAACTTAACCTATGTGTCCATCTTGGGTGAGATAACAGTATGGACCTCTCGATCTTTGCTGTTGGCGTCCATATGCTGTTATCTCAACCCCTCAATGGAAACACAGGCTCATTGTGTATGGTTGCCCATACATTATTCCTTGTGTTTTCTTCTGTGCCTTGTAAATCCAATGTTAATGCAAAAATGCTGTCTGAGTACAAAGTTCAGATAGCTTTTGCACATGCTTGAAAAAGGTATTTTTAAATGTTAATATTTTAAAAACTAAATCTTTTCCTTTTTTTAATTAAGCAGATTGTTCCCCAATGGGTCTTCCTGGTGACCCCCAGCTCCGTCTCTGACCTTCTTATGGATTTACCAATTATCCATCACTTAACCAGGACCACAACATGGTGAATAGTCAGTCATGCAGGTCATGCTAGAGTTTGTGGGGAAGCAGACATGTAGCAGCCCTAGCTGTTTTGTATTCTCATCGGGGCTCCGTGTGTAATGGTACAACCACATTTGTCCTTCAGTGACCCCTCCCTTGCATCTACCTCCTATCTCTGCTGCCACCTGATCTCCATCAGTTGGCAGTCCCAACTGAAACCTTGCCCCCATGAGGAAGGAGAAATTTCACTCAGATGCTCAGTACTTTCCTCCACACAGCCAGCACAGGACAATCTGAACTTGTTCCCAAATGTGTCTCACTGGTGTGGCAAGTGGTAGTGGTACTGCTGTGCTACCAAGCTAGCTAAAACTAAGCCTTTTCAAGTGTAACCAATTATCAAGTACATATTCCCGAGTCAAACTCTAACAAACCTGAAGTTTCAAGTTTCAGCTGAAAGGCATGTTTGATCTACAGGTGAAAATAAAAGGTCTTAATTAAGCAATATTATACAATGACAAGAAAGAATACTGGTCCCTAATTGGTCAGTCTGGGTCAGGACCCGTGATGTTATCAGCATAACATCATGTGTCTAATCCCAGCACAAATGTAGACTGCATCAAATGGAAAAATAAATCATTCCACACAGTCCTGCTGGCCTGGTCAATGCCCTTCACTGTTTCTCGCTGTCAAACTGCTAACAGTATCCGTGACTCACTTGCTGCCAGACACACCTAACAACAACCTCCACACATACTGTACAGTATTCCACTAACATCTTTTTTTTAAAGTCCTCTGAGACAGCATTTTGTCCCCTTCTCTCCAGTGCAGTGCAAGTGCTTTTTCCAGCTTTTACACAGTCTCACTCCCCACTCACTAGATAGACCGCTCACATACTGAAGAAAACGCTTAACGTAGAGCTCCTTTCTGTCACCACTCCGACTTTTAAAGTCAAAAAACAACAAAAGAAATCAGACATGGAACTGAGTGACTTACAATCACCTGTGAAGCAGAAGTATCTCTGTCCTCTAAGTCAGTCAGCCAATCAGTGCTCCATTTTGCGATCAGGACTCCACATTAAAACATTCTCTCGGCTGAACTAATGACAAGGACAAAGCCACAGCCAACCTAAAAAAAGAAAAAGAGAGGAAGGGATAGAACACAAAGATATGGAGGCAGGAGAGACAGACAGACAGAAAAACCCAGACAGATAAGAATGCTGCACCACCTACTGGCCAAAACAGAAACATCAGAACTTATTTTTAAACTGTATACTTACACTTGCAAAGAAAACTCAAATATATATTTTAAAACTGCATTTTTAAATCTTTTTCCTTTTTTTATAAAACAAAACCATGGCATAATAGGAATAATGCATTCCAGGGTGTGTGTCATGCTTGGATAATGTCATTCTGGGGTGTTGGGCGCCTCAGCCTGCGTGCCATGCCCAACCACCCCAGGCATGACGATTATCCAAGCATGACACACCTGTCATGCATTAGTCCTTAAGGCACAATAGGGTGCGTGTTATTGTGTAATAACATCACACTGCAGGTGGTTGAAGCACAAGACCATAGGCGAGTGTGTTCAACACATGAGAAGTGACATTACTGCACAAGAACTCACACCCTGGAGTGCCTTATCACTATTGTACAATGGCTCATTTATTAATAAAAGATAAAAATAATTTTTCTATTTTTTTATTTGATTTTTGGTGTGGAGGTATATGTTAAAAAAGTCCAGATATTAATGATGGTGCCTGCCCATGCTCCCAAGGTTTTCACTCTTTCACTGCTCTGTGTTGCTACAGTGATCTTTGAGGTGAATTCCCACATAACAGCATTTGCTAACCTATTAAAGCAGGCTATATTTTAAGTTTCTTCATTTTTTAATTTTTTTTAATGTGGTCGCTGAGCCACATGGCGACTATATAGCAGGCACTAAGATGAATATTAGGAGCCAAGGAATAGAACAAACTTACTTGCTGTAATGGCTTTGGTTTCTTCTGCTTCAGTGGTGAGTACAGGAGAGCAGGCTGGTGATAGCGGATGTGTGCCACTGGTTAATTTGAGCACTCAAATACAGTAAATTTAATTTTCATCCCTGTTTCTTTTCCTCCAAACCAAGCTGATTCAGTGATCCTTGTGACTGGCAGTTACTGTCTATGCGATTCACTGACTGCTTAGTTCAGAAGAAACACAATTGCCTTGAAGTGCATTTATTTTGTATGCTGCAGTATTGTATTTGTTATGAGTGCTTATTTATCAATGGAATTTCTGTTCTGGGAGTGATGACATCCTTGGGGTGGGGCTGAAGCCCTTTACAGCAGCAGTAACTTGTGGAAGGGATGCAGAATTTCTGACTCCGTCATGTTGTCATGTATGAGCCTAGACATCATACAGTGATATTATAGTCAGATAATATCACTGGACCAGAAACACACTGACCAATCAGAATTGTGGACATTTTCTTGCCACTGTATAGTTTAGCATTTTGATGTATTTTCAAACATTCCGAAATGTTACACCACTGAGCCAATAGCTAACCAAAATTCCATGATCTAGGAATACTGGGATCCACAAATTGCATGCTAAATGTCAAGCTATTCTATACAAAATGGTGACATTATTAAGGTGCAAATAGAGGGTATTAACAAAGCACAGTGCTCCCTCTTTTATACGCCAACCTCTATACATCCTAAATTTTGGTGGATAAAAGAAAGTGGTGGATAATAGAAGGTGGCAGTTAAAGGGGAGATAACATTTCTAGAAAACAGGACAGGGCTCACATTGAAGTTAACTGAGGATGGCAGGTAAGGGGGTTGGATAAGGATGGAGCACTGTAATGCATGTGTACCTAACTATACCATAGGAGCACAACTGTTTCCCCTAAAAGGGATTACCTGTCATTGAAATTGCCTTGCTCACTGCAGTAACTATACAGCAGTATTGCATTTCAACCTGCTGTCATTCATTATAAAAACTACATTAGCCTTTTATGAACACGGTTATGGTTGATGAACACAAAGCGCATAAAAGAAGGGAAATGAAAAATATTAGGGATTAGGGTCTCCAGAGTCTTGATAAATCAGTAGTGAGGTCTTCCTTGGGGTTGTCAACCATGATGCCCCAGCTTCGACCCCAGCCCATAGCCTTCCACATTACTTGAAGCACAAGGTACATCTCAAGCCAGTGCCTTGCAGTGCTACAGTCTTTAGAGGTAGAGAAGTGTGGCTCACCACATGTTGCCAACAAAAATCAGTAATAGCTATCTTTACACCAGGACATGTGGACTCTGCCTGAAGAAAGATATTGTATCTGACATTGCTTGCTCAGGGAGGAGATGGGCATTAGGGTTGAAAACCCCAGGGTGACCTCCCACTAATTCTCCTGAGACAGAAAACAGTAATATATTTGCATTTCCCTACATTGTGTGCTAGCGTTCTTCAACTGTAATGTCTTCATTTATATATTTTATTGAAATGAATTTCCCTTCTTTTTGATAGCAGAATCAAATCTTCATTCGTGCACCTGCACAAAATGAGATAATCAGAATAGTGAAGATATTTTAAGCCCTGTTTTATCAACTAACTAACAAGTAAAAGACAACAGTGTCTTAATACTTGTAGTTGCAATAGTGGTACACTGTATTATCCTAGTTTAGGAACAGTAAGGGTTTCTTACATGGATCCTGGAGATTGAGGTATTGGGTTTGGGGTGAGCTTGAAGGAATATCCAGTCATATCTGTAAAATAAGAATAGCAATGGGATCACAAAGGATATGCAACTATTTAGTAACTAACTGGGACAAACAAGGTACTCTACATATAAAATAATACTTATCTGATACATGTGTTTAGTGTCTTTCAACACCAGGGTGTGAAGGTGTGGGTATAAGGATAACACTGGAGTCTAGAATAAGTCCAGCAATAAGTCTTTATTTACAAAAATAAGAAGCGAACTGAATGACAAAAAAAAAAAATAACAGAATAAAAACAAAATAATTCCAAATGACAAAATAATAACACACTAGAAAACAGCTAGTGTAATTTCATCAATGGGATAGCAGAGCACTAGTCCCATCGAGATCTGATCACAGAATGAGAAATGACTCCTTTTATACATACAAGTCATGTGATATTTGGAAGCTCCATCCCTTTTCTAGAAGCTAACTCTTAAACACAGCTACATAAACATTGTATTTGTTTTTTACAACATAAATCCTTTTAAGGCTTAATTAAAATGTCATATTGGTAACCACACAAAATAAAATCCTGCCTAGAGTTATAAAGTAACATTACATAACTATCTCTTCTAGCTGCTGCCTTTTTCGCCCGTGAGGGCTAGCTGGGGACCAAGTGGCTAACGTGGAAGGGTCCTGGCTCTCACATGTCAGCGTCACGCCTCTAGCCGCCTCCGACTCAAGACTACGGTAAGGACTCTCCTAGCCTGGGAACCTGAGATACACAGCGATTGGCCGATGGAGCTCTGTGCTGCGCTCTGATTGGCCGCCGGCTCCAGACATCGCTTCGGATTGGTCTGGCTGACTTTGGTGCTTAGCTGGGCTGGGAGCCCATTGACTTTCAGTGCTAAGTGCCGAGATTTTACGCTTTCAATAGTTTCACCATCCACAACTGTTTTTTTTTCACTGTTGACCACAACTCAGTTACTACCAAACGTTCTTTCTGGATTGTTTAAATTGCTCTGCAGTACATGTGTTTTAAAGCTTGTTTAACCAGTGTAACGTATGCATGTGCTTGAATCTGTTAATCCTGGTTCACGCTTCCACATTCAAACTGAACTAAGGGACTCCTGCTTAGCTAATAGCCTGTTATAAATTGAACTGACAAATGCTCTTCCTCCATGTTTTAACTGTTTTAAGTCGTCCCACGCCTGTTGTTTGAGGTTACCAAAGTTGTACAGCTCAGTTAATGGGTTTGCTAGGGCTTGCTCTGTCTCCCCTAACCACTTCACTCTATCTCTCTCACCCATCCCCCCTCCTTCCCGAGCCTCCTGAGGGTGTCATCATGTGAATCCTCTTTGTCTCTTGGCTCCCATCTCTGCTACCTCTAACACCCCCTTTTAAATCCCTGTGTTCTCCCTTCTGACTCTGCAGTTTTAGAACCTGTCCCCTGCCTCTAATAGTGTCTCTGCAAGCTTATAGTTAAGATACATCTTCAGAAGCCCAAATCTTCAGTAGCCTTTTTTTTCTCTCCTGCTACCACCCCCGTCTCTCCGCTTGGTGCCAGCAATCCACTTCACAGTAATCGTTTCTGGCGATGATCTCCCCCCATCCTACAGTTGCCTGGTCACGCACACCTCTCTTTCTTTTGTTTTTCCTGGATTCCTCCCCTTGCCTCACAGCCTATTACCTGATCTCCCCCCTCTCTCTCCACCTGTTTTAAGCTGCGTCACAGCCTGCTGCCACCGTTATTTAATTCACACTCACCGTCATCTTTTCTCTCTTCTAGCCACTGCCTTTTCGCCCATGAGGCTAGCTGGGGACCAAGTGGCTACGTGGAAGGTCCTGGCTCTCACCGTGGCCCAATGTTGCCTCCTCTGCCGCCTCCCGACTCAAGACTACCGTGGGACTCTCCTAGCCTGGGAAGCTGAGATGCACAGCGATTGGCGATGGAGCTCTGTGCTGTGCTCTGATTGGCCCCGGCTCCAGACATGGTTTCGGTTGGTCTGGCTGACTTTGGTGCTTAGCTGGGCTGGGAGCCATTGACTTTCAGTGCTAAGTGCCGAGATTTTATGCCTGCCCCCCAGCCTTTATTAAATAGTCTGCTTGACACCGCCCCTGCTCTAATACCCGCCCACTGCCTCACATCCTATTCTGAACCAGTAGCTTAACCACTCCTCTCCTGAGCTTGCTCTGCTGCTACCCCTCAGAGATCTCTGCAAACTGCACCACTCGGTGTCACTCCTCTGTTTTCTTTTCTAGCTCTATAGACCTCCTGGTTCCTTCCCCCGCTTCTCTCCTCCTGCTCTCCCTTTCTAGCTACTATGCCTCATTCCACTCATGTCTTTCTCTCCCTTCTAGTTCTGTTCGTGCTGCCAACCTTAACCCACCTACCCACCTCTTCCTATCCTCACTACCCACTAAGCTGGTCCTCCTGGCTAATTACCCGACATCTGGCACGTTGGCAATCCCCACCCTAAGCATAAATGGTGCCAGTTAATTATGGACTGTTTAATTATGATCAAATGTGATGACTACAGGGGCAACCTGGCACCTATTCCTGATAGATACATTACATTGGGATGCAAGGCTCCTGCGCTGGTCTAAAACCTATAAGATCACTAGGATGCCTACCACCTACTATGAAATACGACAATGGACCCTCAAACTCTTACTCCTCCTCCTCCTAATATCTGGAAGTGTCCACCCTAATCCTGGCCCAATTTCATACAATACAAAAAGCCTGCCAGAACGGATGGGGACTCACTTTTGTCACCTTAAATATTCATAGTCTTCTACCTAAACTAGCCTCACTACAAACTTTTGTCCGTCAGCATAGCCTGATAGTCTAGTCATTGTTGAAACCTGGCTGACACCGAACACCCTGACCATGCTATTTGTCTGCAAGGCTACAAGATTTTCCGGCTGGACAGGACGACAAAGAGGGTGGCGGCTGTGCCATCTACATAAATGAATATCTCAACTGCCTCGCCATTACCCATACCACCACTAACTGCCTTACAGCTCCTCCCTATCAAACTTCTCCTTGGTGCCCATAACAAAGTCCTCACGGTTGCTGCTATCTACATCCCACCTAAAGATCCTGGGTCCGGCCTGCAGTCAGTACTAGATTTGTCAGATCCCAACCTCCTGATGCAGAGCTTCTCCTTCTAGGTGACTTCAATATCAACTGGCTTGCCCCAGACACAGGGACAGCTAAAGATGCAATCCTAGCAGCAAACCTAACTCAGCTGGTCAACTCGCCCACTCAGGAAAAATTATAAATCTGGGAAAAGTACATTAATAGACTGGATCCTCACCAATCACCCAACTCGAATAAATAACATTGCTGTTCTCCCAGATTCACTTAGCGACCACTCTCCTGTAATATGTACCTGGTCAAACAAATTTAGAAAACCACCCTCTAGAACCATCACTAGCAGAGTATACCGTTTGGAAACCTTACTCCACTCAAGGAAAATCTTAGACAAAAGACTGGTCACCCATCTACGCTATGCAAGACATCGATGAGGCTCTAAACTACTTTATCTACACCTTCAATGCTGCCTGTAACTTATATGCTCCTATAAAAAGTGAAAAGTGAAAGCACACTCAACTCCATGGCTTACTGCTAAGCTAATGGCACTACACAAAGGAAGGGACCACCTATGGGCTATAGCAAGAGACTCTGGCTCTCCGGCCGACATTCTAAAATATAAACAATCCCGAAACTTCTGCACCAAAGAGACCCGTCGAGTCAAGAGCGACTACTTCAAAACAGCTCTTTCTAATACCTGGGGAAACGAAAACCTTTCTGGGACAATCTAAGAAATATCACGGGTAATCAGTCCAAATCCTCTCCTACGCAATGAATGTGGCAGGCACTACCACCCTTGACCCTATGATCATAGCAAACTCCTTAAATAAAACCTTTACCAACCTCAGTGGAGTCATTGCATCTGATTTCTTCACGCTGCAGACCCCTATATCTCTACATCCCCACTACCTCCACAAACACTCCACCATTCCACCTAAAAACAGTGAAAGCACACGAAGTTTACAAATACGTAAAGAAGGCTATTTCTAATACAAGGGCAAGCAGTGACTCTCTTGACCTTAAAATTCTATCCCTTACCCTGGATGTAGTACTGCTCCCCTCACCAGAATATTCAATCTCTCCTCTGTTCTAGCAAATTCCTGGAATATGGAAGGCTGCCATAATCACCCCAGTGCACAAAAGTGGGGATAAGTCTCTGACTGGCAACTATAGAGCAATTTCAATACTACCCCCATTATCAAAGGCCCTTGAATGTATGGTAGCTGACCAGCTTACAGACTACCTTGAGAAATATGACATTCTCTGTGACCAGCAACATGGATTCAGACAAAGGCATAGCACCACCACTGCCCTGCTCAATTCTCAGAAGTAGTCCACAAGGCCTTGGATAAAGGACTCCTCACCGAACTGTGTTTATAGATCTAACAAAGGCATTTGACACTGTTCACCATGGCCTACTAGTCAATCAACTACATTCGCTTGGGCTCTCCATAGGCTCTGGTGCCTGGATAAAAGCTACCTTGCACAACGCATCCAGGTGGTAAAAATATCTGGAATCTTCTCAGACCCTAAACCTGTCCTCTCAGGAGTTCCTCAAGGATCAATTCTAGGCCCACTACTTTTCAGCCTTTTTCTAAACTCCCTACCTAAATCCTGCCGGAAAAAATCATACTCTATGCTGATGATGCTGTGATTCTATCCTCCCACAGAGACCCTAACTGCTTATGCCACAGCCTACAACAGGCATTTACCAGTGTTGAGGAGTGGTTTGTTGGACACAAGCTAGTCCTTAACCAAAAAAACAAAATCTATGCTCTTCGCTAGTCCAGCAGAACAAAAACAAGCAAGCACCACTTACTATCAACACCTCACTGGGAATTGCTCTTGAACAACTGGCTATCTTTAAATATCTTGGAGTCGCATTTGATCAAGGCCTTGTCTTTCATCACATATTGATGGTATCTCCAAAACTATTAATCAACGGCTCGGAATACTCTACCGTAACAGTCAACTTTCTCCCCTCAGCGCTGAAGCTAGCTATTCAATCCTCGATCATCTCAGTCATCGACTATGGTTTAGTTATTTATGGGTCCACCCTCAAGTACATTGAAACGGGTCACAACCTCCCTAAACAAGGCATGTCGGCTGCTCACTGGTGCTCATCGACTTACTCATACCTGTGAACTCTATGCTGATACTGGTGGCTACAGCTATCAAACTGGTTCAAGTTCCTCACCTGCCTAATGGCCAAGAAATCCATCATGGGCCTCACCCTCCCTGCATACAAGGCCTGCTATGTCAGAACCCAAAGTACCGATCCACCTAGAAGATCAGAAACCCAGCTTCTGCAGGTCCCTCTTACCATCGGACCACACATGGTCAACGAACATCTTTGCTCATCGTGCCTCAACTGGCTAAATACCCTCAGCACCTCTATTACTGCCTCTGCTCGTTAGGAGTTTTTAAATCAGACTATTTTCTCACCTAGCCACCACAAACTCCTGTGATTGTATCTGTTAATCTCATAGTCTATTCTCTCTCCTCCTCCTTGCCCTTCTACTGACAATGACCTAGTAATGGGTCCTCATCCCCTACTAAGGTCTGCTCCTGTCCTCCTCACCTCCACCCTTTTTTCTCTCTTTTGTCTTTCTTCTTACTCCACTGGTAATTCCTATGCTGCCTATCACCTCCCTCTCATATCTTTCCCCTCATGTGACCTCGATACTGATGATAGTGCTTAAGTTATTATCTGCTGTACAGTTATATCAATATTTTAACTATTTGTGCAACTCTGTACCTTTGTCTGTTCTGTAAATGTTTTGACGCTGAACCTTTGTAAAAGAGCCTTGGCTCAAAGGTATTAATTCCTAGATTTTACAATAAACAATAAACAATAAACAATCTAGACCTGCACCCTTATTTACAAACTATAAATAATGAAACAGAAAGGCTGGCTGGCTCTATAGGAAGAAAGGCAAAACAAAATGGCTTCCTTTAGAGCTATATCCTGGGTTTGGTGAGCACTTTTAAACTTAGCTTTTCTCTTAAAACTTAATTTAACTTTATTTAACTTAATGTTATCAAGTATGCCTTTCTTTTAATGAAGAAACACACCAAAAAAAGCAGAAGAAATAAACATAACTGTAGAATATATATGTCTGTGTTTTAGACCCTTTAGTTGTATCAGCTTTAAGATTAAGCTTTACTAGATAGAGCTTATAACACTGTTATACTTCTGTAATCTAGCATTACAGCTTTCAAACAAAATGAATAAATCCTCATTCTGTGATTTAGTGCTTTCAACAGTTTTACTTAAGGTTTTAAACAGTTTTTATTTAAGGTTTTCACTACTTGAATGCAAGTAATTACAGCTTCCTTCTGTGGAAAGGGACTAAAGAAAACATAAGTATCTGGAGTTCTCTCCAGCAGGAATAGTGTTTCAGAAGAAATCTCTAGCTGCTCACTTCAGCAGCACAGCAAACCAAGGTAATCCTTCTGTCTGTGTGTGTGTGTGTGGGGGTTACAAAACAAAGCGAACACTGTTTCTACTTTATATTTTAAACAGTTCCCAAAGAGGCTGGAGAGCAAGAAAGGTGGAAATAAATGAATTTTATCAGGCAACACATAAACTTTATGTATTTTAGTACATTACACCAATATATGCATAGATGGCCAGTCTACACTATACCTTAAAGGGGCAGTGTACCTAAATACATAATGTCTTAAAATAAAATAAGAGACATGCTGTTGCAACAGACTGATCTAACATATAAAACAAAAATAAAATAAGGCAAAAAAAAATATAGAAAAAGGGGGTTAGAGAAAAAAAATATGGATGCCCCTATAAAACAGATATTACCACACAGGGATCAAGTATTGACTTACATATCCCAGTGGATCTGTAGACATAAAGGAGAAAAATGGGTTTGTATGGTTAAACAAGTGGTGATCATATATGTCAGGTGGAATGGGATTGTGTTTTTCGGGGTTTAAAGTGGCGTGGTTGGGAGGGTAGATACTGGTACCATGGCAACTACCCAGGTTTGAGAATGGACTAGGCTCACTTGTGAAGTACAGCATGGGGATCGCCACAAAGGAGACCCACAGGAGGGTGGCATGAGACCCCACAGGGAAGGAAACAACTCCTGGTGGGGGACTCAATCATTAGGGGGTAGACATGGGGATGAAGGGATAGGGAGGTAAGATGCTTGCCTGGCGCCATGGCTTGGAGGAACAGGAAGTGAATCCTCAGCATCGCTGGAGCAGCTGCATGAGGGAGGGAGCTGGATGTCATTGTCCACCTAGGGACAAATGACATAGCTGTAAATGGGATCAGAGTGGTGCAAGAGGAGTTTGTGGAGTTGTGGAGGGCCTTAGAAAAGTAGCATGTCCGGTAACCTTCTTGGAGGTGCTGCCTGTCTATGGCAAGGATGATGCTAGGGTATTCCGCACCATGGATTCAATAAATGGTTGAAAAACTGGTGTGGAGTTCAGGGTTTTGGCTTCACTGGGACTGGGGAGCCACCTGGAGGATACAGGCTTATACTGGTGTGATGGTCTGCATCTGTCTGGGGGAGCCAGGATCCTAGGTGACAGGTTTAAGTGCTTCACTGGCAAGCATTTAAACTAGCCAAGGGAGGAGGCACTGAAAAGGAGCAGGAAATCCCAGCCTTCCCCACAAAGCGTAGTAGTTAGAGAGGTAAACACCAAGGCAGAGAAATCAGTAGGGAGCAGGACAGGATAAATACAGAGAAAGGTGTTAAGGACAGGGATGGGGCTAAAAGGGGTAAGGTCATAAAAAATTTGAAGGTGATGAGTACCAATGCCCACAGTCTGTGCAACAAGCTAACTGAACTAGTGGCCTTGATGGAAGAGGGATGTCTGGATATTGTGGCAGTCACTGAAACACGGTACACAGAGAACCATGAGTGGGAAGTCAACATACCAGGATACACAGTCTACAGGAGAGACAGGGTGGGTAAAGAGGAGGAGGAGGGGGTAGCCCTCTATCTAGGGAAGGGATTAAAGCAACAGAACTAAAGAGTAAACAGGAAGTTGATGAGTCACTATGGGTCATCCTGGAGACAGAAAGTGGCACCACAATCTGCATGGGGCTTGTGTACAGACCCCTATCTCAGGGGTAGGAAATGAACAAGGAAATGATAGTAGGCATCCTTAAAATGGCAAAAATAGGGAGATATTGTTGATGGAGGCTCTGAATATGCCAGATGTTAACTGAGTAGCATTGCTGTAGGCACATCCAAGAGCAGGGTCATTCTTGATGCCCTAAAGGGGCATGCCTCAGACAGCTATTGTTGGACCCCACTTGAGAGGGAGCAATCTTAGACCTGGTACTCTCAAATGGGGAAGGAGAAATATCTCAGATTTAGAAGTGGGTAGCCATCTGGGAAGAAGTGACCACCAAACAGTGTGATTCACAATAAACACAGCCATAGAGTCAAGCCATACAAAAACAAGAGTACTGGACTTTAGGAAGGCTGACTTTGAGAAAATGAGAGAGTGCCTTAGAAAAACACTAGCAAATGGGCAAGAAGGAGGGTGGGAGAAACAATGGGAATAATCAAAATAGCCATCGAGAGGCAACAAGCCTTTGTGTGAAGCAAATCAATAAAACAAAATGAAGGAAAAAACACTATGGTTCTCAAAAGAGATGGCAGGGACGGCTAAGGAGAAAGGATAGCATTCAGGAAATATAAGGAAACACAGAAGGAGCAGGACAGAGAACTTTATCAGTTAAAGCAGAAGGAGGCAGGAAGGTAGTCAGAATAGCAAAGGCACAAACTGAGAAAAGATAGCCAACTCTGTTAAGAAGGGATAAAACCTTTTATAGGAACATTAGGGAGTGAAGAAAGACCAAGGGAGGATACAGAGACTTAATAAAGGGAGGGAATGTGGGCAGAGGGTGACAGTGAAAAGCAGGGACACTGAATGAATATTTCCCTCAGTATTCACAACAGATGAGGAGGGGAGGTGCCTAAACCAAACAAGGGAGAAACTCTGAATAGGGGTTGATACCAGTCCATTCACAGAAGAAAGAGTTTTGAAAGAACTCTTGAAACTGAGGGTGAACAAAGCAATGGGGCCTGATGGGATTCATCCAAGAATACTAAAAGAACTAAGGGTAGAACTAGTAACATCACTGACTACTCTCTTTAACAAATCATGGGAGGATGGAGGGTACCTGAGGACTGGAGGAGGGCAATGTGATTCCACTTCACAAAAGTGGGAGCAGGGCAGAGGCAGAAAACTACAGACCAGTTAGTTTGACTTCAGTGGTAGGAAAATGATGGAATCACTCTGAAGAAAAATTGTCGAGTACATAGAGGCCTGTGGGACACAGGACCCAAGGCAACATGGTTTCACAGCAGGAAGGTCATGTCAGACAAAGCTAATGGATTTCTTGACTGGGTGACCAAAGTAATGAACCTGGGAGGGCTGTGGATAAAGCACCTAGATTTTAGCAAGGCATTCGACGTAGTCTTGCACAAAGATTAGCATACAAGTTAGCCAGCCTTGGAGTGGTTCCCAAGGTGGTAGCCTGGATAAAAACTGGCTGTACAACAGGACGCAAAGGGTAAAGTAAACGGAGTCCACAGAAAAGAAAGGAGGGTAACTAGTGGGGTACCACAGGGTTTGGTACTGGGACTGGTCCTCTTTAATATCTTTATAAGTGATATTGGAGAGCACCTAGAAGGAAAGGTATGCCTCTTTGAAGATGACACAAAGATCTGTAATAGGGTTGATACACAAGGTGGGTTGGAAAGAATGAAAAGGGACTTGGCAAGGTTGGAGGAATGGTCAAATATGGCAGCTCAGATTCAATGCAAATAAGTGCAAGTAATGCATCTGGGAAACAAAACCCAGGGAAGAGTACACAATGGGGTGTGAGTTAATAACAACAACAAAATTGAAAGAGTCCTAGGAGTAATTATATCTGATGACCTAAAGGTGGGCAGGCAATGTGAGAAGGCAGTAAGGAGGGCTGGTGGTATACTGGGATGCATAGGGAGAGGTATCAACATTAGAAAACAGGAAGTTGTTATCTATCTCTACAGATGGTTAGTGAGACCCCATCTGGAGTGCTGCGTGCAATTCTGGAGACCCCATCTCCATAAAGACATAGACAGAGTGTAGGCTGTTCAGAGGAGGGCAACCAAAATTGTGCAAGGTCCGCACCAGAAGACACACGAGGAGAGACTAAAGCAGCTTAATATGTATACCCTTGAGGAAAGGGGGGGACATGATAGAAACTTTCAAGTATCTCAAGGGAATTAACAAGGTACAAGAGGGTAGTATCTTTTAGAGAAGTGTGCAAGAACAAGGGGCACAATTTGAAGATAGAGGGTGGCAGCTCAAAGGTAATGTTAGAAAGTATTTTTTCACAGAGAGAGTTGTGGATGCATGGAACAGCCTTTCTGAGGAAGTTGTGGAGTCAGGAACAGTGGTAGAATTCAAGAATGCATGGGACAGGCATAAGGAAATTCTAGTGGAGGTCAGGAGGAGTAAGCTGTTGATCGGGACATGAGCGAATGGGTGGGCCAAGAGGTCCTTATCTGCCGTCAAATTCTATGTTTCTATGGGATGTGAACAAGATTCATTCTCCTGGCCTCACTTTTCTCTTGGGTGGCAACTTCCTCTGCTCATCACCTGTAACCAGAGCAGGATAAAGTCACAACTTTTGCATGCTCTGCATACATTGACAAAGTGACAGACTGCCAAAGTGGCTGACAGTCAAGGTGGTGGTCGTCCCTCCCCTCCAATCCCCATCATGGGGAATATCTGGGGATACTAGGATATCTGGGGATACTAAAGGTACAAGGTAAGTTTTTGAGATAGGAGTTACATGACTGGGTGAGGGAAAGCAGTAGAGGACTATCAGTGGTGCAAGACCTGCAGTAACCTGTTCGCATTATCTAGCTGTTATAAGTATTGCATTTTCTAAACAACTGCCATGAGCTTCTGAAGAAGGACTGGTTGGTCTGAAAGCTAGAGCACTTTGTTCTTGTTGTTACATCTATGTTGGTCCATTAAAAGGTATCAAATCATTTGCTTCTGGATCTCTTCATCTTACCAGGCACATGTTCCCCATTTTCTTGCCACTACACTTACCCCAATGCTGTGCATTGCCACATCAAGTCTCAATATGCATGTCAACCTCTTGTGAGAGCAGGATCCCCAGCCCAGCACAAGGTGTCATCTGTGTGTCAGAACACTGCTCTGTATCTCACTAGGCTGGGGCTGGTGCTGCATGCTATATCGCCTTCCCTAGCCTTGGCCCATTCATCCGCTCACTGAGCTTGCACCCAAACTCAAGTCACTGGCACAGAAAGGCCAATGTCTGTCCCTGTAAATGTTACTTCATAATTTTTTGTTACATTTTGACCCCAACTTTTCAACATAGTCGTTTTATGACCTCCCTCTTCTGAACATGTCAAGTGTCATTTATAAAATACTTGCCAAAACATAATTTTGCACCAGAAATGTGAAAACACATTTTGGCGGGATGTAAAAATGACACATCATGTTCATGATGTGGTAAAAAATAGCTATATTGAAAATTTGCTCTCAAAATATTGAAAATTATCAAAGTTAAGCATGTCGTTGAAAATTATAACATGTTTTCTTAACATTGCTGTTGTTTAATATTAAGACCATACATTTTCAGAATAGTCTTATGACACCACCTCATGAACCTAGGGGTGAAAATGTTCAAATCCGACTAAAATGTCATTTTGCACTACAAGTGTGAAAACACATTTTGACCAGGATTTAAATAACACCAGTCTTGTTCTTGAGATGGTATGAAAATGTCTACATAGAAATTTTGAGGACAAAATATTGAAAATTATTAAGGTTATGTAGGAGGTTTGAAACATTTCAATGCACCTTCATAACTTTGTTGCTTGATGTCTTTACCCTGAAATTTTAATTAAATCTTCTCTTGACCCTACCACCTGAACCCAGTAAGCAAACATTTTCAAATCCTGCCTAACAGGTGATTTTTGCATAGAAACTGCAAAATGATCTTTCATGCCAATTTGTGAAATTTCTCCTATTCATGAGATGGCATCTCAAAAGGTCATGTCGAAATGTGGGAAAAAATTAAAAAAGTTCAAAACACATTGAAATATATTAATCAGTATTTACCTTATTTCCTCATCTTGCACTCTCGGTTCCAGGAGGAGACTCTTTCAGCTCTGAGACTGGATCTAAGATGATGAACCAAATTTAGGTGAGTGAGCAGTATGTGTGTGTGTGTGGGGGGTGAAGGTGCCGAGAGTGCTTTAAGGGGCATCTGGTGGGTGGTGGAGGTGGGAACAGACGTTGCAGTAAACATTGATGGACCGTTTTCTTTATCACAGGTTAAATACAAACATAAAGTAAAAGATGTCACAGGATCTTTTTGTTACATGTAACAACACTAGGGATTGGCACACTAATGTCAGCTTGATGTTTGGCAGCATCTGTGGTGGGCACCCACTTTTTCAGGCTGTTGGGTCAGGGGCTGGTTGGTGATCTGAGCCAACATCGGAGATTGGGCACCCTGGTGTTTGGATGTTGGAGTGGTGGGTTTGGAGGATTGTAATGGAGGCGGGCACCGAACAGGCTCCAGAGGTCACACTCTGGGTCTGAGTAGGTCCAATATTTATCTGGCACTGGGCATTTGGCATGTCAGTGTTCAGCTTAAAAAATTAGGCCAGCTGCAAATGCAACTAGTAGCCACTGAAGGGCTGGAAAAGGAGAAAATCATGCACTGCTATGTTCCTGAAGGTGGGACTACGAGTTGACTCATTGCCCCACCCATGCTGAACAAACACTAAAGAAAGACATATGAACACTGTTTGCAGTATGTGGATTGTGCACAAAAACTTTCCCATAACATGACCACATTAAGAAATACGATTGTAAAATTCAATTATCCTTAGAACACCTTTTTCTAACTGCTCATGCTCAGAAACTGAACAGTTTTATTCTTAAATATTTCTAAAACTATGAGTTTGGGAGATAAAACCCACAAAAGCACACATCTTGGGGCAAACTCTATCAAATCTTCAAGCATCAGGTTTGAAATCATCCTATTTTTAGTTTTAGGTGAACAAAAATGTCTTAATCACAGTCTTTTATGGTTTTGAACCTCTGTAACTTTGCACCTGGTGAACTCATTGCCACAACATTTTCAGGATTCAGACATGCTGAAACCAGCTATGTGCCTTTCAAATTTCAAATAAATTGATTGAACAGTAGCAGGGTTATTAAGTGCAAATATCATGGTGTAACATTAAAGTATTTACTTTGCTTAATATACAGGCACTAGTGTACCTGTATAAATAGAATAATAGATAGGGGACTGTGTATTACGAGGCAATAATACCACTGAGAGGTTCTGGGGACATATGAACCTCAAGAGGGAAGCTCAAGAGGTTCCAACATGTCCCCAGAACCTTGAGATGGTTTTACAGCAGAGTAATACACAATCCCTATTTGCTTATTTTTGTAATATATGGATCAGTGATAGATGTTTAGTTGTAGTCAAGCAAAGTCAGCATATGTAGTGTAGCTAGAAGGCCATGTATTACTCCTGTTTACAGTGTGGTTGCTAGCTGGTTACTAGAGATACTTTAAACCCTGCTGTTGCCTGACGTGTCCTATGTGTGTTTCTATTGGTGGGCTGTTTATGTTCTGAATAACTATGAGAGAAAAATGGTGGGGTATCCAGTGACTTTGGTGACCATGATTGGGTGCTAATTGAAAGGGTGACTCAATCACAGTGCCTGTCATCAGGGCGACTGGGGAAAGTGGGTGACCAGATGGGGTGGTGCATGATATAGTGGCATCCTGTCGCTACATGCCTATGTGCATGGGGGAGCTAGCACACTGAACATGGGGTGGGAGGGAAGGAGGGTTGTAGGAGGTGGTGCCATGGTGAGCTGCCGAGCTGCTTCTGTGGCGTGGTGGGTGGGTAGAGGGCTGTGGCAGAAATGGTGCTAGGTTTAGGTCTGGGCGCAGGTACTTTTTGCTGTGCCCTGTCTGAATTTTTATTTGTTCTGCGTTGCACCCCACCTGACATGCACCCACCTGGAGTTGAGAATCTTTAAGTGGAGGGGTGCTGGGGGCTCAGCCCCTGCATAAAATGAAAAAATCCAACTACCTGGCACCATTTTGCTGTGCGCTGGGAGTACATTGCCAAAATATTTTATCGGCGATGTGTATCACCCTAATGGCAATCACCATTGGCGATCACCATTATCACACAGATCCAAATGGTGGTGAGTCTTAGCAAACAGACAGGAATGGAGAATCTTGCTGCAGTTTGAGAGGTGTGCTACATTAATAGTTTTCTTTCTGTTGCAGTGGTAAAAAAATAAAGATCTGGATAGTTATCTTTGCTCCTGTGCCATACTTATGTTGGAGGTTGTGCTGTTGGAGAGCGTGAGTATTGGGGGCTATCACAGAAGTCTTAGATCCAAAGCATTTTTTTACTTTTTTCTCCTGATCCAAATGAACTAACCCCTGATTTTATTCATAGTTCCAGATGCCTTGTTTGTGCCAGTTTCTGTTTCTAGTCAGAGCTAAGTCAGTTTTCACTGTACAGGAAGTTACAGTAAAGAATGAGTCACACTGACCACAAGGATTTCAGCAGCTGCTCAAAGATCTCAGTAGCACATGGACATGAATCTCTCTCATAATACTATCGTTCAGAAAGATAGCATTACAAGCTCTGAACGTTAGTATTACAGGAGTTCAACAATAGTTTTATGGGATTTCTACTATTGTATTATGGGATTTTTAATGGTTTTTAATTGTATTATTTTAAATATCCATAGATTACAATATTATGCAGACACAGTTTCACCTATATGTTAGGGCTGAGTAAGCGCTTTAATGTCAAACCCCATTTTTTGCACCTTAAGAACTTTGCCCTCATTCAACCGATTTAATTGAAATTTGGAAAGCAGTGTTAGAGATTGTGCCAGGATCTCTGGATCCAGAAAACCATGGCAATTGGTTCACCAGAGTAAAACCAAAAGAAATTATCTCTATTAAGACCTTTTGCTCACCTAAAATTAAATAAATTGCAAAAAAGCTGGTAATGTTCTAGTTAAGGTTATAGCCACAAAAGTAGGGAATTGTGCATTAGGATTTCCAAACGTAACACCCACCCCACACTGCACACACCAACAGGCATCAAAAGTGTGCCTTTGGATCAACCGCCTAACACTCCCCCATTCCATAATTACATAAGCCGAAATGGCTACAGTATAGGAAAATAGGGTGAGCATTAGGGCTGACGACCCCAAGACATCCCTGACTCCTGTTGGTGTGTACAGAGGGGGATTAGGTGTTGGGTTTGGAAACCCTAATGCCACATTTTCCTACTTTTGTGCTGTTACCCTAATCTAAAGCATTATTGCAGTTGTTTACTAATATATTTCCTTACTGTTTGAGACACAGTAGTATCTTTATTTGCCTGTGGAGTGTAAGGCCCTCCTGGCCCTGCGGCTCTCATCTCTCCATAGATGCGCATATCTATGTAGCTGTGGAAGCACAGGCCCTCTGAGCCCCAGCATCCATTTTGGACAACAGTGACCAAATTGTCAACATAGCCTTCTTATAACCGCACCTCATGTATCTAGTACAGAAAATATTTGAATCTCCACCAAACATAATTCTGTGCAACTGCAATGCCATTTACAGACATGTGTGAAAACACATTTTGGCCAGGATTTGAAAAATGACAGCTGTGATATATACATGGAGTGGGGTAATAAAAACTATATTAATCTGAGTTCAAAATACTGAAAATTTCCAAAGTTAAGAGTGTGTGCAGCAAAGTTGCAGCAAATGGTCATAACTCGGAATTTTTGCATATTTTGACACCAAAGTTTCAACATAGCCTTCTTATTACCCCACCTATGAACAATATGACTGTTGTTATGAAAATCCTGCCCAAAGGTCTGTGGCTGGCCTGGTGGTGCTGAGGGATGAGGCACTGAATACCACATCTTGCACCATGCCAACGACCTGGGTTCAGGAGTGAGCTTGGGTCAGTGGGGACAGATGGGGAGTGGAGGATTGAGCATCTGAGGGATGGCTCTCCTTTCCTGGTAGGGAGGGATTCAGATCCACAGTAGCATTGGCTACTGTCAGTGGCTGGGGTGCAGCAACCATGATCCTACTGTAAGGGGAGGCATTGATGGACATCTTCCTGGTGGTTGCAAGAGTTGTTGTTAAAATGTTATTATTAAACAGGATAGAACTTTAGGTCCAGGAGGACCTATCTACAAGATTGTCCTGTATACATAAAGGGTAAGGCAGTAAATAGTGTACATTATACATTACTGTACATAACAAATAGTGCAATAAATTCCAAGGAACACAGTACATAGGCATGAGCTCTCAGTGGGCTGGATGACAATGCACATCCAAGCTTCAGGGAAGGACCGAACACAGGAAAATTCCAGCACACAGGAGGATATCGGCAGCCTCAGGACCAGGCCATATGCCCATCAATGGACTTTCCCGACCAACTCTCCCAGACACTCTCTACTCTCCCAAGGGAGCGGCAAGTCTAGCGTTTGTTGTTTGTGTATGATTTTGAATGTTAATGTATAACATTCAGTCTGTGTACTGAGAGACAGTGGAATTGTGCTTTGGGGAGGGCATATCTGTGGTGTAGGTAGATAACTTGGAGAAAAGACAGTTCTTTCTGTATTGATGATATTTTTCTTGTATAGCTGTGTTAATGTACACACAGTAATATTTTCAATAATTCTTGCCATTTTTTGCTGATTGTCGTGGTGCAGCAGTGCATAATTTTAGTTTGTTTAAAATACGTGGCTATATTACTGAAGTTTTCAATTTGCTACACATTACTTAGTGTGTGCGTGAGTATGTGTGTGATGCTTGTCATCAAATCAGACACCTTTTATTGTGCCACATAGTAATTTCAGCAATGTGAACCTACTATCCACTGCAGCTGTGTGATTTTTGTATTTCTTTGTGGAATCTTTACTGGTACTAGTACTAGTGACTGTTACTGCAGCAGTGCAGTACACTGCCGCCACCCCCATGACCCACCCCAACCGGAGAAGGTATTCTTTCCAGATTTTAATTTCTGATGGTGAGCACTGGTTAGGCGCTGTGCCTTTGCATCCGCATCTCTTCAGGCGCAGCGCAATCTTAATCTGTCTGAGCATTTGCATCTCTTTAGGGCCCAATCTCCTGTAACTTAAGTCACAGTTGTTTCTTTGGCTTGCCTTCAGAGTACTGGATTGGTGTGGTGTATAATTCTGTATGAAGATTGTATCATTAATATGTGTTTTTAGTCAGGACCATCATCACGAGTCACTCATGATACAAATCACGTTCTTCATCATCATGGTCAAAATGCAGTCAGAAATCACGATTCACGACCACGTCATGAATCACAGCATTCATCTTTTACTAATTACTTGTATGTATTGTAAGCCTGTTTTACTATCTCTCAGGCTTCACCACCTCACCATTGTACTAATTAATGAGCGTTTTAAGTCGGGAGTTTTGTGCTACAGCTCATCGGGAAGTACAACCATAGGTATTTACGCTCCCAATATACTTCCATATTGGTTATCTCACAATCACAACACCGAATCACGGTCTTCATCATCACAGTCACAAATGCAGTCACAAATCATGATTCACGATCACGTCACAAATCACAACATTAATTTTTTAACAGTTACTTGGATGTATTGTAAGCCTGTTTTGTAATATCTCTCCTGGCTTCACCACCCCACCATTGTACTCATTAATGAGCATTTTTAAATCGGGAGTTTTGTGCTACAGCTCATCAGGGAAGTACAGCCATAGGCATTTGCTTTCCTTCCTGTACAACATGTGAGTTACAGTACTGTAAGAGTAGGTGGGGCTAAGTGGTCTTCAATTTGCTCTCGCCAAGTGATTCACGGAGTAACGCAGAACTGTGGAGTACTCCACAATGTAAAGCAGAGTAGTTCGCCTCATAATAAGGAACACGAAGTCCATTGAAACCAATGACTTTGCATTATTCTGCCTTCCCCAAACCACTTTTCCACCAATTTTAAGGCGTAACTACATTGAAATCAATGTAATTCACCTCACTTTGCCTTGTAAATGAGTTCCAAATGAAATTCTGCAGTGATTCATGGGCTTGCAGGTCACATGGGCTCTAGATTGTTCTGCACAGCCTCAGTTCTGGCCTGGGTAGTGTGTGTGTAGTGATAGCTGGAGACAGTTTCCTCTCAAAGCTCTGCTATTCAGAACCTCTAAAAGCTGTTTAAAATGCATTTTTTAGTCATTTGTTTTGCTCAAAATTTAGTACATCTATTGTAGGAAACCATTCTGTGCTCATATCATTGAGTGTTTATTGTTGTGTGTGGATTTTGAATGTTAATTCAGAACAGTCAGTCTGTGTACTGTGAAGTGTGCTTGGGGAAGGGGTGTATTTGTGGGTAGGTACATTAACTGGGAGAAAAGGCAGTCTTTCTGTTTTGGTTATATTTTTCTTGTATAACTGAGTTCATGTACACACAGTAATATTTTCAGTAATTCTTGACATTCGTTTGCTGATTTTTGTGGTGCAGCAGTGTATAATTTGTCTGTTTAAAACATTTGGTTATATTACTACAAGTTTTCAATTTGCTACGATATTTGCAGTGCGTGTGTGAGTGTGTGTGCGATCAGCAGTGCCATTAAATCAGACATCTTTTATTGTGCCACAGAGTAATTGCATCAGTGTGAACTGCTATCCACTGCACCTGCATGATATTTTTATACTTCTTTGTGGTATCTTTACTGGTAGTGGATTGCTACTGCCATGCACTAATCTCCCAACTGGCAAAATGTATTCCTTTCCAGATTTGGATTTGTTACTTGTGAGCACTGGTTAGGTGTTGTGCCTTTTCATATGCATCCCTTGAGTGTGCAGCACAATCTTGATCTGTCTGTGTGTTTGCAGTGCACCATTAATTCTGGGAGACTGCATTTCTTGTAACACTCTCATTTCACTTTGTCAGCACTGGAGAATTTTCTGGACACAAGACAGTAGCATTTTGGGGATGCACATTAATTCTGGTGACTGTGTGACCACCATGTGCATGACTGAGTGCACCATTAATTCTGGAGACCTTGCATTTCTTGTTACGCTCTTATTTCACTTCATCAGCACTGGAGAGTTTTATGAACACCAGACAGTAGCACTTTGGGGATGCACATTCATTCTGGTGACTGTGTGGGTGGGTGTTGCAATATCATTGTCACTCCACCTTACTTCGTGTTTAAGGCAGAATGACAATGCAAAGTAATAATAACAAGGCAAAGTGAGATTTTCTATGGGGCATTCCACGTGTGAAATGCCAACATGAAGTGGCCACTTATGCTCACTTCACTGGTAGATTTTAAATTCGCTGCATCTCTAATCCTGATAGTCAGAGGAAGAGGACAACCTACAGTAGTTCTGGACAGAGAAGTTTGAAAAAGTCAGTATGTGCACACATGGGCAGACTAGGTGGGCAGTAGGCCCTTATCTGCTGTCAACATCTATGTATCTATGTATCTATATATCTATGGATCTATGAGATTAGAGTCCTCAAATGGCTATGTTGAAAATTTTTGCTAAAATTTAAAAATGGTTATGTTATGAATAAAAATTGAAACCCCCATTGAAATACATTGAACCACATTTACCATAGTTTCTCATAGTGCAGTCGCCAATTCCAGCAGCAAGATGTGTCTTCGATCGGAGAGTGGATCTTGAACTTGGAAGCTGGTCAGGTGAGTGAGGTGTGTAGGGATGTACTGCAGGGTGTGGGAGGTGGGTGCTGAGTGGAGGTGGGGTGGGGGTTGATCAGCGAGACCATTTTTTACAGGTTTCAAGAAACAAAAATCATTAAGGACTGTTTTCTTTATTTCAGATGTTAACATTAAGTTCAGTTTGGGCTACAATGACAGGATAAGTGGTGCCACTAGACACCAGTGAATATAAGTGGACAGTGATCAGCAAGGGGGTGCCTCTAGACACCAGGGAATACAATTATTTATTTATGGTCAATAAATAAATTATGGGGAGTCAGGAAAGTGATCAGTGGATGGGGGTGCCACTAGACACCAGGAATAAATATGGGATATACAATGGTGAGAGCTGTCGGATAAATGATTTATCTACACAGGTGCTGTTTGACCTCGGGAACTTCACGAGTGGCGTAAGCCAATGAGTGAGGTGTCCGAGGTCAAACAGTGCTGCGTAGATAATCATTTATCTGACAGCTCACCATTGTATATTTCATTTATGCAATAGGGATGTTTTATCAGTGTGTGGAACATTTGGCTTTGACTGTTTATGTTCTTTTTTAAATGGCAATTTCTGGGACTTTCTGGGACTTTTGGTTAACTTTCTGGTGTATGTCCGCCTAGCGGGTGGTTGCTATTAAATGAAACACCACTCATTTGTAGAGAACTTCTTGCTGAACAAATGTCATGGTGACAGTATCATGCTACCTTTTTGTTTTAAAGTTATTCACATTTGTTTGATGAAAAGTGAAACAAAATTTAATTTTATGCTGTTTTTGCTAATTATAAAAAAACTAAAAGGTGTTTATTAATGAAATGCCACTCATTTTGTAGATATTTTCATGCTGAACATTTTTGTGCTCATAGTACCATGCTATCATTTTTAGTTTTAAAGTGATTCACATTTGTTTGTCGAAAAAGTGAAAAGAAAACTGAATTTTATGCTGTTTTTTGCTAATTTTGAAAAAACTAAAAGGTATCTCTGAATGAAACACCACTCATTTTGTAGATATTTTTATGCTGAACATTTTCGTGCTCACAGTACCATGTTATCATTTTTCATTTTAAAGTTATTTATATTTGTTTGTCTGAAAAGTGAAAAGAAAATAGGATTTTTGCTGTTTTTGCTAATTAAAAAAAAACTAAAAGGTATCTATAAATGAAACACCACTCATTTTGTAGATATTTTTGTCCAGAACATTTTCGTGCTCACAGTACTATGCTATCATTTTCGTTTTAAAGTTATTCACATTTGTTTGTCAAAAAGTGAACAAAAAGCTTTGATTGACAGTTTGCATTTATCCCATATGTGGGATAAATCTAAGTGGTTAGATTTATTCCACATATGTGGAAATAAATGGATTTATTCAATGGCTTTTGGTCTCACACCTATTGCATAAATGTATTTATTTATAGGAGTTGAGGACAGAGATCAGTCATGGGGTGCCACTAGACACCAAGACAGAAAGAGGGTCACTGAATCAAGGGTAGGGTGAGCGGAATGAAGCAGAATGAATGAAAGGTAAGCCATTTCCGAAAATATCAAATATTTAAAGGGTGGCAACAGATGTAAAGGTCAGTGTGCAAGGGAGTCTGAACAATTTATTGTTAGATAGTCTGACTGACATGGGTGAAATCTCTTCTCCCACACTGAACCACACTGAACCTGGGAGCCAGGAATGGAGAGCAATAGGAGGCTGCTAATGAACACTGTTTCAAAATTGAAACTATCAAATATATAAAAGGGTAGCAGCAGATGTAAATGACAGTGTGCAAGGGAGCCTGAACAACTTATTGTTAGATAGAAAGACAGGTTGACATGGGTGAAATCTCTTGTTCCCACACTGAACCACACTGAACAGGGAGCAGGAATGGGGAGCAACAGGATGAAAACAAAGTAAAGGTGGCAGCAGATGTAAAGGAGAGTATGCAAGGGTGATCACAAACTTTTAGCTGTGTTTAGATGTGTTTTTGTACTTATCAAATTAAAACGGATTTTGTTTACATGGAGTTGAGGATTTCATGTTGTGCTATTTTGTATTTGTGAATTTCACAGTTCTCTATTTATGTGGAGTTGGGACAACGATCGGTGGGTGGAGGGTGTGGACACCAGGGAAAAAATGCAGCTCACAGTTAGCTCAGCAGCTGGAAGTATGGGTTCTTGCAGAAGTAAAGAAATTTCCTGCTGTTTTCATACAGAGAGAATGAGAGGGCGTTCCTCTCGTTAAGCTGGGTACCGGTTTTGGGTGCCCAGAACATGTATTCTGGCCATAATGTCAAAAACAAACATCAGAATCTAGCTAAAGGTCCAGTTTAGCTGGGTTCTGATGTTTGTTTTTAAAACTATTTATTTGTTTATTTATTTACTTATTGAATTTTGTTGTGGCGGTAAGCCACTGGGCCTAGAAGTCCCTTTTCAGGGGCTACTGGGGGAGGGATACAGATGGTAAGCAACTGAAACTGAACCAGTTTAAGCTGTTGGTGATATTTTTTAGTGAATGGGAGAAATCTGGCCAGGACACGGGAAATTCCTTACTCTTTTTCGATAAGTGCCACGGGATCTTTAACATCCACCTGAATTACCACCAATCCAGGCAGATGGGACCTCGGTTTAACGTCTCATCCGAAGATGGAATCCCAGCATTTTATGTATTTCCACTTTCACCAGTTGGTGGAAAAAAATTAACATGGTGGGGGTTGGCAGGCACGAAAATGTTTGGTGCCCTGCCAAACAAGTTGCACAAAGTCAAAAACACTTCCGCTGCATCGAAGTTTTACTTTTGTGGCAGAACATTATCAAAAACCCCTACTGAGTATGGGCGGTCAGAAAACACTAGATTTAAAAGTCTTATAACTCAGGAATCCTTAAATAGTTTTCTTAACCAGACCTGTCAAAGGCACTACCTTGGGAAATGACACATGTCCCTTGCAAGTTTGGAGAACAAAATCCATTCCATGTAAGCTGTGGGGAGAGCAAAAAAAATTGAATTATAAGAAAAAGTCTGTTTTTACAAAAATGTTGCATGCAGATCTCAGAAACCGCACAAGCTACCATCACAAAAGTCTCCACACATTAAGACCTTGCCTTCTAGACAACACATACAAAATTTCAGTTCATTTCTTCAAAGAGAGCCAATGATATTAATGTGCTAAATTCGAGATTTAACATTAAACAGGCTCTCAATCCTAACTATAGAGTGCTATGCCCCTATAATAAGTAGGAGGCTTTAAAATTTGAAGCTTGCAGGTTTGATAGAGTCTGGCCCTAGGTGTATGCTTCTGTTTTTTATCTCCCAAACTTAATCTGTTTTTAAAATATTTAAGAATATAAGAATTTGACAGCAGGTGGGGACCGAGTGGCCCATCTAGTCTGCCCATAATCCTAACCCTCCCATATATTTTGCTGTTTTTGTTTATACGCAGTGCCAGTCCCATATGAGTTTAAATGCATTCACCATCTTTGCTGCAACCACCTCTGGGTGCAAGCTGTTCTATGTGTCTATAACCTTTCCATAAAAAGTACTTCCTGATATTGCCTCTGAACCTTCCCCCTGTCAGGCATTAAGGTTGTGCCCTCTTGTACCGCCTCTCCGTTTGCATGGAAGAGTTTGTCTACCTGAACACTGTTCATAGCCTTGATGAATTTGAACATTTCTATCATATCCTCTCTGTCCCTTCACTGTTACAGGGAGTACATATTTAGGTCTTGAGTCTAGACTCATATGGCTTGTGATGGAAGCCCTGCACCATCTTTGTGGCCCTTCTCTGAATTGATTCAAGCGCTCTATGTCCTTCTTCAGGTGGGTCATTCAGAACTGGATGAAGTACTCCAGGTGTGGCCAACCAGGGATCTCTAGAGTGGAATGATCACTTCTTGTTCCTGCTAGTAATTCCCCTGCCTATGCATCCTCGGATTCTGCTTGCTGTTTGTTCCACTTTTTCACATTGATTCCCTGCATCAAGGTTGCCTGATAAGATTACACCTAAGTCCTGTTCAATCCGGGTCTCTTCAAGTCAATTCCATCTAGGAAGTATTGAGTTCTTGGGTTCTGTTTTCCCAGTGCATACTTTGTATTTTTAGCATTAAATCTAATTTGCCAGTCATTTGACCACTGTTCAAGTCTCCTTCATACTGGATGCTCCCTCCTGATTGTCCACCCTATTACATAGTTTTATATTGTCTGTGAACAGGCAAACTTTACCTTCAAGACCATCAGCAATGTCGTTGATGAATATGTTGAAGAGGACAGGACCCAGCACTGATCCTTGAGGGACTTCACTAGTCACAAAACCCTCTTTGCACATGGTGCAGTTTACTTTGACTTTCTGAGTTCTATCCTGCAGCTACTGTGCTGCCCAACTACTATCTTATGACTGACACCTGTGTTTTCAAGTTTATTGATCAGCCTGCTGTGCAGGATGGTGTCAAAGGCCTTGCTGAAGTCCAGGCACACCACGTCCACTGCCCCTCCCTGGTCCACTGCTTTGGTTACCCAATGAAGAATTTGATCAGGTTAGTCTGACATGATCCACCTGCAGTAAATTCATGTTGTTTGGGGTCAAGTTTTCCTGCCTCCATGATTTTACCACCACAGAGGTCAAGCTGACAGGGCAGTAATTTTCTGTCTCCTCCTGCTGCCACTTTTATGCAAGGGTACCATGGTAACACTCTTCTAGTCAAGTAGTTGCCGCTTTCCGAGATTCATTGCATAGTTCAGCTAATGGTGCAGCTATTTCTTCTCAAAGCTCTCTCAGTATTATTGGATGAATTCTGTCCTGTTCCATGGCTTTCTGTCCTCAATTTTTCTAGTTCTTTGAGCACCCTTTCCCTTGTGAAGGGGCTTGTATCTGCCTCCCGTGCAGGTACTCTGTTCTATTAAGTGCCAGACCGCTACCATTTTGCTTATTTGTGAAGACTGAACAAAGAATGTATTGAGTGCTTCAGCTTTGTCTTTGTCTTTTCCACTACCTGACCATTGCTTGTTGTCATTCTGACTATCCCCATTGCTCTTCTTTTTTTTGCTGATGTATCTAAAAAGTTTTGTCCCTTCTTGATTCACAGCACTATTTTTTCCTCCATTTTGGGCTTTTGTTAACCTGATAGCCTTTCCAGCCTCCTTGAGCTTCTTCTTGCAGAGCTTCCTATCCCTTCCCTCTGTGACTCTTCAAACTGCCTAAAGGCTTGTTTCTTTTCTTTGATCTTTAGTGCAATCTGCTAGTAAACCAGAGGATTTCTCTTCCTTTTAGACTTAGTTACTAGTTTTGTGCAGTTTGCTGTTACCATGTTCAGTGAGCCTTTTAAGAAAACAATTCCAATTCTGAGCATGCACAGTTTAAACAAGTATTTGTCAATGCCCAATGTTTGCTTGCTGGCATTGGCATTGGTAGTCTAGAAGTTACAGAGCTGCATAATAGAAATGGCAGCAAAGTATTGAACTGAAGCCAACCCACCATCTCCTGCAGAGGTGACAGGCATTGGGGTGTGCCTTTGGGTTGTCAGGCATAACGACCACGCCATTTCACCACACCCTACCCTGCAGACACTGACAAGTGTCACGGTGTGTCTGGGGTCTTTGGCCCTTATGCAATTCCCATTCCATCAGGAAATATGGTGAGATGGGTGTGGTATAGGAGAATGGGGTGAAGTTTGGGCCTGAAGAGTCCGAGGCACACCTTGATGCCTCTCACTGGCTGCAGGGGTGTGGGTGGGAGGTGGAATGGTATGAGCATGACAGGCAAGAATCCCAAGTCACACCCTGATGCCTGTCATTCTCTACAGGGTGGGGCATTATGGTTGGAAACCCTAACGCCTCAGGAATTCATTGGTATTTTCACTCCAAATTTTCAACATTTTTTTGTGACCCCACCTCCATGAACAGTGGCAATATCAGTTTGTTAGCCAGAAACTGCTTTTGCACAGCGACTATGGCATTTGGCATCACAGGTGCAAAAACACAATCTGAACAGGATGTGAAAATGACAGCGTACTGTTCATGGGGAGGTGCAAAAATGGCAATGTTGAAAATCTGCTGTGAAAATCTTAAAAACTGGTGAAGTCACGAGTCACAGAAGACTGTGCAATGCACACCACGTAATGTAACTAGTTTGTGGGATTTTTTACAGCAGATTGTTAACGCAGGCATTTTGGGACCTCCAAACATGAACAGTGTCACTGTGATTTTCTTTATCTGTCCTGAACAATGATTTCCCACAGCGTGCATTTCTGTGCTGAAAGTGTGAATACACATTCGGCCATGTTGTGGAAAATGACAGCTGTACTGTTCATAAGGAGGTGTGGAAAAATGCCACTGGTGAAAATCTGGACTGAAAATATTACAAATTCATGAACTTACGAGGAGTGCGTGGAAACTGTGCAATGCTCACTCGTAACACATTTATGGAGTTTTGTCACCAAATTTTCAAATAGCCATTTTAAGACCTCTGCTCATGGCCAGTGTCACTGTGATTTTCTTAATCTGTCCCAAACATTGTTTTAGCACACCGACTGTACCATTATGCGCTACATGTGGGAAACACATTTTGGGTGAGATGTGAAAAATGGTAACTGTACTGCTCATAAGGAAATGCGGGTAAAATGGCACTGTTGAAAATCTGCGTGCAACATACAAATTCGCAAACTTGCCAGCGCAGGCGAGGAACTGCGCAACATGCGCCCTAAAACAGTCATTTTAGGAATTTTTCACCAAATTTTCAACATAGCCATTTAAGACCTCTGTGACCAGTGTCACTGTGATTTTCTTAACATGTCCCATACATTGATTTGCACACCGACTTCGCCATTCTGTGCTACATGGGCGGAAACACATTTTGGGTGAGATATGAAAAATGACAGCTGTACTGCTCATAAGAAGGTGTGGTAAAATGGCAATGTTGAAAATCTGGGGTGAAAATATTGAAAATTCGCGAACTTATGGCGTGCATAGAACTGCATAGCATGCAGCTCATAAAACAGTCATTTTAGGAATTCTTCCACCAAATTTGCAAAATAGGCTTTTCAGAGCCCACCTTATGAACACTGGCAATGTCGTTTTATTAATCGTTCTGGAAAGGTGATTTCGCGCAGTGACTGCAAAATCACCCTTTGGGCCGAGTAACGTCACGACAGTGACAGCATTCATGAGAAGAGGTCCCAAAACCCCATGTTGAAAATTTGGTGCAAAAATTTCAAAAATGCCTGAGATATGCAATAAAGTTGAAAACCCTATCTATCCCATTATACAGCTTACGGCATTTCCTCAGCTCGCTGTCGACTTTGAAAAGTGCAGACATGTTCCCGGTCCACTGAAGATCGTCGCACCAAGCTCCGGAGTAAGTATGGGGTGAGGGGTGTGGGGAGGCAGGGTGCGCAGTGGGTGGAGTGCGGGTTGTGGGAGGGTGGCAGGAGAGCGCCAAGGGACAGTTTTTGTATTCACAGGTTTTTATTTTTCTTAGCGATGAGGACATTTGCCATGCTGGGGTGGGCTCCCAGCATGGCAGCTAAGGATGTTGGTGGGGGCAGGAGCCGGCGGGGATTGGGCACCCTCGTTGGCCATAACATAATTTTGCCACACTGGGGTGGGCTCCCAGCGTGGCACCTGGATACATGTGGGCGTGCAGCCAGCGGAGGGATTAGGCACCCCGTTGGCCCATACCATTTTGCCATGCTGGGGTGGGCTCTCAGCATGGCACCTGGGCTCTTTGAGGGGTGTGCAGCCGACGGAGATTGGGCACCCGTCAGCCATGAAACATTTTCCATGCTGGGTGGGCCCCAGCATGGCACCTGGATGCTTTGGGGGCGTGGAGCCGACAGGGATTGGGCACCCCCGCCGGCCGTACAGTGTGGTTGGAGGGAAGGCGATGAGCACGCAGTGTGCATACGCAGCGGGCCTTGTGTGTGTGTGTGTGTGTGGGAGAGGGAGCTCTGCTCACTGAAGTGGAGCTCTCCTTTCAACTGTATGCCACTGCATTTTCAGCTGTCATAGACAGCTGGAGCAGTGATTAGCGCACTGCGACCGTGCCTGCAAACACACTGACTGAATTGGAAAAGGCTGACACACCTCTGGAAAACTCAAATGATGGCACTATGTTTCTTGCACATGCGTGCAAGCAAACATAAAAAATCAACATTATAAAGTTAACTGAATTTTTACAACCACATTGCTTCATATGGCGTATTACAAAAATGCATTCATTTATCAGGTGGCAGGGCTGTAGACATATGTGTTTATGAGTTTATTCTGCATTTGTTCTGCAGGGATGGGGCTACATGTTATTGTTTACATGCTGTGCATGAGTTTTCTTTACCTCCTGACCACCACCATTAGCATGCTGTATTGTCCTGTTTGATTTTAATCTACACACTGGGGTACCCAATCCCATTGCCACGAAATGTATTAAATATGTAAGCAATAAGACAAGATGTGGTGGTGGTTGTTATGGCTTAATGCACACCCGGTGCATAGTGAGACACGAGGTACTTGCACCAAGTGCCTTCAGCACCTGAAGTTTATTAACCCATGACAACCACCACCCTGGAGTGTCTTATTTCACTTATAAAATGCCCCCCAAAAAAATACAAGATAAAATTTAAGGAAGAAAATTATATAACAATCACCACTGTGCTCTGCAAATGAAAAAGTAGCCATCCCAATGGCACTGAGGGTTGAGGCACTGGACACCACACACAATGCCAGTGACCGGTTCGGGAGCAGACACTGGTCACTGGTGGGTCAGCCAGGGGAGATAGGCCTTGAGCGTCCCACGACAGCTCACCTTCTCTGGGGAGGAAGCGCCGATGCCTGCTTCACTTGCCTGACTCTGAGCAGAGGCTCGGAGTACTGCAAACCCCAATTGTAAGGAATGGGCGGCCACTGCACAGCATGGACATCAGCACCTTGTGCCATGACATCAAGGTTGCATGCTGTAAGGGAGGGAGTAAAGAGGAAAAACACCTGCTAGCGCTGGGAAGACGGGCCTTCTGGAGAGTGCCTCAATGTGCCCCACTCACCAGGCCACCTCCTCAGCCTGATGAAATGAAGGATGTCAGATGAAGGGACCCCACCTTGTCTCTGCTCGGGGAAACTGAAGCTCCATGGGGATTGAGAGGTAGGTCTGTGTGAGCAAGAGGCAGGAGGATGACTCCCTGGATGCCCTGAAGGGTCAGGGCCAGCAGGCAGTAGGGGTAAAAAGAAATTAAAAGTAGTCCCTGTAGGTGCTGCCACTTTGTGGTGCTGTTGTAATTATGAGCAACTGTTTCACAATGTGGAGTTGTGGATTCATTATATATACTGAAATAAATACTGCTTCTTGGTTTGCCTGCTTCTTGATGATTATGTTGTTTTCATCCCCCCACCCACACATACATCTTCTGTGTTTATTTTTGTTTCATTATTATTTTTTATGGAGCTTTAGAGGGTGAGCAATCAGCTTATTTTGGTGCAATTTAAGTTAGGATTAAAGTAAAGGCAGCTTTTAAGTACCTAGTAGTGAAGACTGAATTTCCGTCATCATCTGATGTCAGCAGGAGAAGAGCAGAGAGAGCAAGAGAGAGGGCACAATGTGGTGGACAGAAAGAGGAAGCAAGAGACAACATGCTTAGCTTAGAAAACTGGAGTCCAGCAATGCGTGCTGTCATAGTAAAAGCACAGAGACAAGACACAGTGGTCAAACCCTAAGTAGTGGTAGTCACAAACAGTGCTACTAACTGTAAATCAAATCAAACTTTTATTTTAACAAAGGCAGGCTTAGTGTGTTGTTGGAGTAGGCAGGGTGATGAGCAGATGGGTGGGGTGCCAGCTAGCATATTGGTCAGCACATGGAAAGAGATTTGACACAGGGAGGGGCAAGTCAGTGAATGATTCCCAGCAAGTAAATACTTGCCTGACAGACCAAGACGCTAGCTTAAAGATCACTTAAAGATGAGGCTTTGAGGCCTATAAATGGAACTCTGTTAGAAAACAAGAAAAGAAATAAGAGGATGGGTGGTTGGTAGGTCGGCAAGCTGTCATGGGAGAGAAGCTCATAAA
Organism: Neoceratodus forsteri; assembly: GCA_016271365.2. Classification (NCBI taxonomy): domain Eukaryota; kingdom Metazoa; phylum Chordata; order Ceratodontiformes; family Ceratodontidae; genus Neoceratodus; species Neoceratodus forsteri. The sequence continues at coordinate 428,677,603 of CM057451.1, forward strand.
GGAATTTCACTCATTGCCTAAGGGAATCCACAGTCTCCAGTTTTAAAGCACTAAGTAAAAGCTGGAAAGGGTCAGTGGTGAACAGTAAATGTGAAAACGTGAATTTTGCACTGTTTCTCTACTGCTGTTTATTTATGAAACTAAATATACCTTTTTATGTGATTTTATGGGTTATGGCAGTTTGGGTGTTTAATACATGAAAATGTGTGCCTGACATTCTTTTAAGAACACAAACAGCATTGATACCTGTGTGCACTGCTTGCTGGTTGATGAAAGAGTTCCAAATTCATTGGTCGTTGCTCCTTATGGCACTGGATTCTGAACCCTCTTGGCCAATAAGAATGCAGGAAATTCACTATTCATTTTATAATTTTATATACCATATCTGGAGCTAGAAACATAGAAACATAGACTTTGACAGCAGATAAGGACCGCTTGGCCCATTTGTCTGCCCATTTCCCTACCTAGAGGATACGCTGCAGATCCTATTTAACCAACAGCCTATTTCTTCCTACCCCCTCACAAAAATTGCCTTATGTCTGTCCCATGCATTCTTGAATTCCCCACAGTTTTAGACCCCACAACCTCCTCAGGAAGGCTGTTCCATGCGTCCACCACCCTCTTTGTGAAAAAATATTTCCTCACATTGCCCTGAGCCGTCCCCTCTATCTTCAAATTGTGTCCCCTTGTTCTTGCACATCTCTTTTCTGAAAGATGCTACCCTCTTGGACTTTGTTGATTCCACTGAGGTACTTAAACATTTCTATCATGTCCCCCTCTCCCTCCTTTCCTCAAGGGTATACATATTAAACTCCTTTAGTCTCTCCTTGTATGGCTTCTCTTGCAGACCCTGCACCATTTTAGTTGCCCTCCTCTGAACCGCCTCCATCCTGTCTATGTCCTTGTGGAGATGGGGTCTCAGAACTGGATGCAGTACTCCAGATGGGGTCTCACCAACTGTCTGTACAGGGGGATAACAACTTCCTGTTTTCCCCAGCCCTCCCTACCACCTTCTACATTGCCTTGCCAACCTTAAGGTCATCTGATATGATTACCCCTAGGTCTCTTTCCATTTTGTTGTTGTTACTACCCCCATTGTGTAGTCTTCCTCTGGGTTTTGTTTCCCAGGTGCATTACTTTGCACTTCTTTGCATTGAATCCAAGCTGCCATAATTCTGACCATTCCTCCAACCTTGCCAAGTCCCTTCTCATCCTTTCCACGCCTCCTTGTGTATCAACCCTGTTGCAGATCTTTGTGTCATCTGCAAAGAGGCATACTTTTCCTTCCAGTCCCTCTGCAATGTCACTTATAAAGACATTAAAAGGACTGGACCCAGTACTGAACCCCCTGCGGTACCCACTAGTAACCCTCTTTCTTCAGAGTGAACTCCATTTACAATTACCTTCTGTGTCCTGTTGTTCAGCCAGTGTTTTACCCAGGCTACCACCTGGAACCCACTCCCAGGCTGGTTAATTTGACTACTAATCTTTTGTGTGGGACTGTGTCAAATGCCTTGCTAAGGTCTAGGTAGGCCATGTCCACAGCCCTCCCTGGTCTACTAGTTTGGTTACCCAGTCAAAGAAATCAATTAGATTCATCCTGACATGACCTTCCCACTGTGAACCCATGCTGCCTTGGGTCCTGTGCCCCATTGGCCTCTAGGTACTCAACAATTCTTTCCTTCAAGTGATTCCATCACTTTCCCTACCACAGAGGTCAAACTGACAGGTCTGTAGTTTTCTGCCTCCATCTTGGTCCCACTTTTGTGAAGGGAATCACATCTGCCTTCTTCCAGTCCTCAGGTACCACACCATCCTCCCATGATGTGTTAAAAGCGTAGTCAGTGGTGTCACTAGTTCTCTGCTTAATTCTTTTAGAATTCTGGTGTGAATTCCATCTGGCCCCATTGCTTTGTCCACCTTCAGTTTTAGGAGTTCTTTCAGAACCCTTTCTTCTATGAAAGGACTGGGATCAACCCCTCTCCAGAGTGCTTCTGTTAATTGGATTAGTCACCTCCCCACTTCTTCTTTTGTGAATACTGAACAGAAGTATTCATTCAGTATCCCTGCTTTATCACTGTCACTCTCTGCCTACCCACCATCAATTCTATTCAGCCTCACTATCCCTCCCTTTGTCTTTCTCGCTCCCTGATATACCTATAAAGGTTTTATCCCCTTCTTAACCAAGTTAGCTATCTTTCCTCAGTTTGTGCTTTTGCTATTCTGACTACCCTCCCTGCTTCCTTCTGCCTTAACTGGTACAGTTCTGTGTCCTGCTCCATCTGTGTTTCCTTATACTTCCTAAATGCTATCTTTTTCTCCCTAACCTTCACCGCCACCTCTTTTGAGAACCATAGTGGCTTTTTCTTTCATTTTGATTTGTTTATTTGCTTCACACAAAGGCTTGTTGCCTCTGTGATGGCAGTTTTGATATTTGCCTGTTGTTGCTCCACCCTCCTTCTAGCCTGTTTGCTAGTGCTTTCTAAGGCACTCTCTCATTTTGCCAAAGTCAGCCCTCCTGAAGTCCAGAACCCTCACATTTGTATGGCTTGACTCTGTAGCAGTTTATTGTGAACCACACTGTTTGGTGGTCACTTGTTCCCAAATGCTACCACTTCTAGATCTGAGATCCTCTCACTGTCCCCATTTGAGGTCTGAGGTCTAAGATTGCTCCCTCATGAGTGGGTTCCAAAACAAGCTGTTTGAGGCATGCCACCTGAAGGGCATCAAGAATGGCCCTGCTTTTGGATGTGGCTGCAGCAAAGGTGCTCCAGTTAACATCTGGCATGTTAAGATCCCCATCAACAGTATCTCCCTTTCTCTGCCATCCTAAGTATGCCTTCTATCATATCCTTGTCCATTCCTCCCCGACATGGGGTCTCTATACAACCCCTGTGCGGATTGTGGTGCTAATTCCAGTCTCTAAGGTGACTCACAGTGCTTCCTCTCCTCCCTGTTTACTCTTTTGTTCAGTTGCTTTATCCCTTCCCTTGCGTGAGAGCTATCCCCCTTCTGCCTCCCTGTCTCTCCTGTAGGTTGTGTACTCATGTATATTAACATCCCAGTCATGGTTCTCTGTGTACCATGTTTCTGTGACTGCTACAATATCCAGGCATCCCTCTTCCATCAAGGCCACCAGTTCAGGGAGCTTATTGCCCAGACTACGGGTGTTGGTACTCATTACCCTCCATTTCTTGATGGCCTTACCCTTTTTGCCCCATCCCTGTCCTTATTGCATTTGTCACTTTCTCCATTTACCTTGCACTTCTCCTATTGACATCTCTATGTTGGTGTCTACCTCACTCAGTACCCTGATATTTTGGGTGGCTAGGATTTCCTGCTCCTTTCCAGTGTCTCCCCTTGGATAGTTTAAATACTTGTCAATGAAGTATTTAAACCTATCACCTAGGATCCTTGTTCCCCTCCTGTACAGATGCAGACCATCATGCCAGTATAGGCCTGCATCCCTCCAGGTGGACCCCCAGTCTCCAATGAAGCCAAATCCCTGAGCTCTGCACCAGTTTTTCAACCACTGATTGAATCCCATGGTATGGAGCACCCTAGCCTCACCCGTGCCATAGACAGGCAGCACCTCCGAGAAGGTTACCGTGTGTGCTATTTGTCTAAGGCCCTCCCCATCTCCACAAATGCTTCTAGCACTGCTCTGATCCATTTCTTAGCCAGGTCATTTGTCCCTAGGTGGACAATGACATCCAGCTCCCTCCCTGTGCGCTGCTCATGTGATCCTGAGGATTCACTCCCTGTCTCTCTAAGCCATGGCACCAGGCAGGCACCTTACCTTCTCCCCTTCCTCCCCAGTTCTACCTTCCTAACAATGGAGTCCCCACCAGGAGTTGTTTCTTCCCTGTGGGGTCCCATACCACCCTCCTTTGGGTCTCCTTTGTGGAGGTTCCCAGCATCCTCTTTGGTCTCCACTGTGGGTGCCTCCATAGAGGAACCACACTTTTCCAGAATGGCATAGAAATTGTGGAGAGGTACAACTGGAGGGATGGGCCTCTGTTCCACTACCCTCACCCTCCCTGAGCCCACTGTGGTCCAACCACTCCTCTTTCTTGGCAACCTCTGAGGCACGGCAGTGACCCTGGTGGTCCCTGGGTGGGAGAGGAGGTCCCACAAATCCTGGCCAACTCAGCCTGGAGATGAGCAACCTCCTCCCTCAGCCCAGAGAGATGTCTGCAGATGGAACAATACTGCATCCTCCAAAACATCTCCCAGGAGACTGCTGCTCCACAGCCACTGCACTGCACCACTCCCATCATGTCATTTTCTGGCCCCTAACTGTTATCTGGAACACTTACTCTTTCCTCTGTTTGTTTATTTCTTTTTTCTTCTCTACTTACTTACTGCCTCTGCACCTTTTATCTCCTGATCTACCTGTTCTGAGACAAGAAGTTCCTATATTTCTCAGTAGTCTCCTTACTTGCTCAGAGTCAGACCTCCAGCAGCTAGGGGGATGGAGAGCTACTCTTGCCGTCTAGGATGGTGAGTCTTTGGTGGCTCTGTGATCACTCACTTCCTGCTCCCAAGCAGGAAGTTCCTGTTATCAGTTAAATCCTGTGCCTATAAGAGTAGAACTGGTTTAGGTGGGTGGGTGGAGGGAGGAAGGAGGGCAATATAGTCCCAGTGGAGAAGTTTTAATTATACCAGTAGCTCCTTCCTCCTGGAGTTCTTTCTGTCCTCTGGCAGAAGCTATCTAGGCAGTATTTATATCTGGTCTTAATCTGGCTCCCTCTAGCTAAGTCACTCCCCCTACTTTGCAAATCTTTCTACACTTAGTTTCACAGATAACAATTCCCTTCTGACACCTGTGACAAGCACCTAGATAAGTACACAGATAACCCAGATAACAGATAACAATTTACTTCAACTACCTCTGACAAACACATCAACTCCTTTTTACCCTTAATTGAAGGTCCCAGTACAAGAGATCTAGTTCTTAGTCCCAGTAGAAGTTTAGTTATACCAGTAGCTCCTTCCTCCTGGAGTTCTGTCTGGTTCATCTTCCCCTTTTGTTTTGTTTTCCACCCCCACCATGTCAATCTCTGACACCAGGATGCCTAATCCCTGGTGTTGGCATACTGACCCCCAATCCAGCAGTCTGGGACACTGGGGTGCCCACCCCAGTGCACCCAAGGATAAAACTGACACTGGGGTGCCCAGTCTCCAGTGTTGAGCTCCCAGACATCTTTTTCATTTTCTTCCCATTTAAAGCCTGAAATAAAGAAAACAGTCCCTTGTCTTTTTTCCAGTAGCCTGTAAACAAGAAAATGTTCCATCAGTGATCTAGCTCCCCACATCCCCATACACCCCCCTGACTCCTACTCAGAACCCAACACACACCCTCATTCACCTAATAGTGTCCCATATCAAAGGTCCACTTTCTGATCCAAAGCATGTCTTGCTGGTAGACCAGTGACTGAGATATGATATGATAAGGTGAGTGCTGCATAATGTATTTCAATGTATTTTGAACTTCTCTTCACAACTTTGTCATTTTAAATATTTTGCTCCAAAGTTTTCAACATATGGCCTTTTTTGGGAACCCACTTCATGAACATGGTAGGCAAAATTATTCAAATGCAGCCAGAAAAGTGATTTTGCAGTCCACGATGAAATAAACCTTCGGTGGGTACTGAAAATGTTCACCTACCAAGTTCAAGAGGTAGGGTCATAAAAGCTATGTTGAACATTTTGGAGTCAAAATATTCAAAAACAACAAAGTTATGAGTGTACATTGAAATGTTTCAGTTCTTGGTCATAACTTGGTAATTTTCCATATTTGAACCCCCATTTTTAACATAGCCATTTTTCACACCACCTCATGAACGTGACAACTGTCTATTTTCAAATCCTGTCTGAAATGTGTTTTCACACCTGTGGAGGCAGCAATGTTTTGGCCAAGATTTAAACATTTTCACCTACGAGGTTCATGAGGTTTGGTCATAAGAGTTCTATGTTAAAATCTGGGGTCACAATATCAAAAACAACGGTATAAGGGTACACTAACATATTTCAATGCTCATTCAAAACTTTTATAATGTTCAATATTTTGACCCCAAATTTGCAACATAGCCATTTCTTTACATGTTCTCATGAACCCAACTGTTGTGTTTTCAATCGTGGCCCAAATGTGATTTTGCACTTGTTGCATAAAATGACATTTCCTCCAGTAATTTATAAATGACACCTATCATGCTCAGAAGGATGGTGTCATAAAATGACTATGTTGGGGTCATGTGATGTCTGGCTAGAGAGCAGCTCTCCCTCACTTCTCCCACTCAAGCTACATTAATTTCTACAACGTCCTTCTTATTCAAGATTCTACCCAGCTTTTTCCCTCTCAGTATATCGATCAGATTTCTTGGATACAAGTGAGGTGGGTTTTGGTTGTCTTTCACCCACAATGGAGCGGACATGTGAACAGAGATGCTGCGATATACATCTCCATCGACTCGATAAGGCCTCAAAAATACCTAAGGACAAGCTACTAATATTGGCTTGGCCCATACTAAACATGCACTTCTCCACTCACTGAAGAGTACATTCTTTTGGAATTACAACCCCTTAAAGAGAACTAAATAACATTTTGACAACAAACTATTAAAAATCTGACCTCAAGCGGGACTAAAGGAAGGCTGCTGAATTCCCTTAATGCTAAAACTACATTTATATAAGTTACCTAAATGTGGTTCCAAAGCATTTGAATAATGTAAAATCAGCCCTTCCAATTTAAAAAAACTGCCTTACCTGCTTCTTAAAATGGCCTTAAATGTGTTTAGTGATGACATCCATCGGAGCCAAAGTCAGAGAACTATATGGCTCTCTATAGTGCTAACTAGTTTGTTTTTCCTTTGTATAGAATTGTTTCACCAAATGGTAAAACCATGTGCATTATTTAGATTAATACACATGTTAGGCTATGGTTCTGTTCATTTTGTTTACTTTAACATGCTGAAACTGTGTTTTAATCCAACCAGCTTTCTCTTTGGCAAACCACAGTGCAGTACAAATGGTGCAGGCAGCCTCACATCATATTTCTCACAGTGATCTGCTCAAATTTCTCCCCTTCTGTCTTCCCCTTCCTGAATATAGCAGTACTTTGCAAGAGTGACCTTCCCAGTCCCCTCTGGTATTCATTCTTCACTACTCTCCTCATACCCAAACTGGTGAGCTCATCACCCTTGTGCATCATGAATGCAAGTAGTACAGTCCTCAGGTATTTTGACATATCAAAATAAACAAATCTTTCCAGTAAGTCAGAGCTGATAGCAGCAGGGAACAAGGGAATTATAGGCTTTCCTATCCTAAAAGATCTAGAGTTACCTTTGATTAGGCACTATTACATTATGGGTGTGCACATTGTTATGCATCATTTAATAGTGCCTAATCAGAGGTGGAGTAGATCTTATGGGTAGGAATGCCTGTGCTCTTTGTTCCCTGCTGCTATCAGTCTGGCTTACCAGAAGATTATGTTTATTATTAATATGTAAAATGACATGGACGACTGTATTAACCACATTCATGATGCAGAAGGGTGCAGTGAGCTCACCGTTTTTGTTGTGGGAGAAGAAGAGAAGAAAGAATGCTAGAGAGGGACTGAAGAGGCCATTCCAGCAGGGTACAGCTATATTCAGGTTAGGGGAAGACAGAAAGGGGATGTTTAGCAGATTATTGTGAGATCTGAAATGTAGGGCTGCCAGCACTGTGATCACTGCCTGACTGTGAATGAGAGCAGCCAATGATTACAAATACTCAGAGTGGCAAGTCTGCACTGAAAGTGTTACTTGAATTCAGTGTAGGCAGATTACCCTCAGGTGGGAGGGTGTTGACGTTTATTAGGACAGTATTGAGGGAGCTGTGTATAGATCATTCAAGATTTAGAAGGGTGGTAGCCAACCGGCTGGCATTGTGGAGTAGGGCACTAAAAAGTACTGGAGAAGATTTGCAGGGAACTGTCCTGCAGGGTTCTGCAGATCACAGGTAAATGAGTAGACTGACACTGGAAGTCTGGTGGATTCGCTCAAGGCATTAGTGTGCCTCTCCTTTTAATAATATTGTTATCCATAGCAAGTGCAGCCCTATGAGGGCATGAACAGCAGTTTCTGGTGAGTCCTGAGGCTTATTGCTTGGCTCTCCATGAAGACCCAGTTGTTGGTTAATGAGGTGGGACAAAACACAACAGGGGAACTGTACATACTGCCTTCACTGAGCAGAAGGGTAGTGATCCGCTGAATGTTTACTGTAGGAGCAGAAGTCAAACATTGAAAAAGTGGACTTAAGTGTGTTTGGTTATTGTATTAACAGGTCCAGCTGATGATCTGTATCGGTGTAGGTATGCACAACTCTCTCAGGTATATGATTAATATCTGAGGTGTGATCATTTTCTTCATGAGACAGCAAGCACATATGCAGGACACAGTATAGATGGTGGGGTGTTCAACAGAAGGCAGGCTAGCTGCAGGGGGTTCACTTAGAAAAAGAATACTAGAGAAGCTTTTTAGTGGATTAACAAGAATGCATGAGATTTGGAATTGGACCAGACCAGTACTTCACTGTGTGACCCTAAACAAGTCACTTGACTTCCTTTGTGCTGCCAGGCCACATCTGTAAATAAGGTTTCAACATAATGTGTCAATCCTGGTTAACAAAAAATTCACAGCATCACATAACCACTAGATCATCAGGTATTTGAAGTGTTGTACTGTTCTGCAGTTTGCCAAAGAAAGTCAGCTAGATTGCAAAACATTTTCAGCAAGTTAAAGTAAATAAAATGAACAAAATCATAGCCTAACGTGTACTGATCAAAATAATTCACATGTTAACACATGGTGTTGATCATTCTGGTAAAACAATTCAAAACAAAGAGGAAAGAAGAACTAGTTAGCCTATAGGAATCTATATTGGTCTCTGGCTCTGGCTCCGATGATGTCATCATGACTCATCACTTAACACAGTTGGCAGACATCTTAGGGAGAAGGAAGGCTATTTTTGTAAGTGAAAGGCTGATGCTTATTTTTCAAAGCTATGAAACTGCATTTATGTTATTTACATAATGCAGTTTTAGCATAAATGTAAACAGTAGCCTTTTACTTTACCTTGCAATGAAGCCAGATTTTGGAGTTTGCAGTTTTAAAACCTGCTTGTTTAGGTACCCTTTATGGATGCTTTAAACTTACCATCAGAGATGGCCTCTATGCAGCATGACCTGGGGATATTTCCTGTAAGGTGGGGGCGTGGAAGCATGGACCATCTCCATGGAACACTGGTGAGATAAAATAGAACTGGATATTTTCTTCCTCCATCAGTGGCTTCATAAAGTGGAAATATAGCTGGAAGACTTGGAGAGAAGGAGCCGGTGAAACAATCTAGTCATTTTGTGCTCCCTGAGGATACAGAAGGAACTTCATCCATTCTTTTCACCCAGTGGCTTCTTGAGAAACTGGTGGGGCCATCACTTAATGGCCCTGCATATATTATGAAGCGATCGCTTAGGGCCCTGCTGCCAAGCCCCTCATCCAGGTTCTCCTCCTTAGCCATTTATTCTGAAATTATTAAATTTTCTGGACAGACAGCATGTACTCAGCAAGCTACAGGATATCCAATCCTTTTCTGGGAAAGAAGTAAAATCCAAGTCTCCTAAGACCTGTCTGCATCAGTGCACAAAACGAGCCTCCTTCCATGCAATTGGTATCCAGGTGGGAGTAAAGAACCCACGGCACTCTTCGCAAAGAGTAGGGGACATGCCAGTGTCCTCCTCAACATTCCCCTTCCCATAAACCAGTTCATGCAATTATTCAGGCTGTGTGTGGGTGATGATGTGCGATATGGCCACTACTACACATTCAGTCATTTCACTACCAGTCAAGCATTGCTTGTAAAGCTCTTTAGGATACACTGTGTATGAAAAGCGCTATATAAATGCTGATTCTTCTTCTTCTTCAATTGTAACTTGGCTAATCCCCACTGGTATCCAGTTTTGGATTTTATATCCAGCACAGTTATAGGTGAGGATTCAAGATATCTGGCATTTCTATGACTCCAGTGACCAAGCTGACGAAGACCTACAGCATCTTCTTCCGGATCTGTTTAAGACAGGCTGACTCAGTTTAGATGTCTAGTGGTAATGTCCCGCATCATCGTCCACCTATGGAATTGACTGTTGGGTTTTGTTTACACCGTGACTTTCTGTTGGCAATCGGCTTGGGGTGCACTATTCTCCGTAGTGGCTGGTGGCTTCCTCCTGTAATATTGGTTCCCTGGTCAGCGCTGGTGTCAGTTCGCAATTCTATTTGGATCTGTCCTGTCAGCTTAGTCCTGACTCACTCCCTAATGCCATTGGAAAACACCTGACTGCAGGACTTCTGTTGCTCTCCGTTTTCTTTGCCCCAGGTCAAAGTTTTCCCAGGTTTGGCTTTTTCTCACATCAAGCAGTGTTGCTTTGTTTCTATCCACAGTTTTGGTCCTGTGGGGACCCTGATGTACTATGACCCGTGGTGGATTCGTCTTGAGAGTTTTTGACTTCTGGACATTTACCTCATCTGCTACAATTTCTCCCTATCTGATTTCCATGGACACTTCAGCAACAGGGATACGGTGAGTCACCCTGTTTTTCTTTCACTGGGAGCAGACTGTGCATTTAGTTGTCCCCAGTTGCCTGCCTTGAGGAAGTTGGTCATCACTCCGATAACAAGGAGTTTCTTCAAAAGTTAAGATTTAGCTTGTACTGGGACTTACAGTCAGGGGACTTTCTCTAAATTTGCTTATGTTGAATACTGAGTTTGTATATATGAGGTATTTTAAATTCTCAGGTCTTTAGTTGTATTGCTTGTTAAGACATATAAACCTTGTTGGGATTAGTAATTCATTTCATTGTGCCATGAAGGAAGTGGTGGGTACTTTACAGTGTATGGGCAATCTCTTTGTTTTTGTATAGATCGTGGTATCCTACTGTTACTGCTTTAGCATGGGGAGAGCAGGTTTGAGACTATTCTGTTTCGTTTAGGAGATATCATGAGCCGATGTTTGGAGGAGGGTAAAGCCACTATCTATATGTGTGAAAAATGTTACTGCTTACATTGTTTTGGACTTCCAAGGTTGGGTTTTCATGTGTCTTATGGGGACTGAGTGGTCTGTGCTCTGGTCACTGATTGTATCTACACTTGGTCTCTCTCTGGCTTTATTTTTATTTTTGATTCTTTTTTACTCTAACAGAGGAGCACAGCTTTTCAATTCTTCTTTTATACAAGTTAGTATTTCTTCAGTCTGCCTGCCCTCCCTTTTACCCCATCCCTGGGTATTTGGGTTCCTCACAATAGATAGTGGCTTTTCTCCCTTGTTTGTATTTCTTAATTTACCTTATTATTGCAATAATTATTGGGGTTTTGGAAGTTATGGGGGATGGGTTAGGGGATTGTTGTGGGGTTTTGGTGGGGATTTTTGGTCATGGGGTGGAGGATTGGGGATTTGGGGTTATCTTTGGATTTGAATTTACAGCAGTTTTCTATGGTTTCCCTTTTTGCTGATGGGCAGGGGAGGGTACCACAGGAGAGCGTTTATATAGGGAAACCAGTTTTTTTTGCCCTTTCCTTTTCATCCCTAAACTCTAGTCCTGGTTACTGTTTAGCTTTTTTGCCATGGTTGCCTATAACTTCTGCACCTGGAATGTTAAAGGTGCCCAGTCACCTAATAAATGAGCCAAGATATTACATTTAAATAAACTACAAGTGAATGTAGCCTTTTGCAAGAGACCCACCTGTCCCCATCCAGGTTCTCCTGTTTGCGTGAACCTCTGTTGGACATTTGGTGCTGGCTCAGATTCCCATAAAAGGAGGTTGCTATCCTCATAGCCTGAAGGCTCCCTTTGTCTCTTTTTAGGAGATGACAGACACTCAAGGATGATATATCATTCTTTGATCACTGCCTGGACATACAGAGGTGATATTGGGGGCTGTTTATGGTCCCAAACTGAGGACCCTCAGTTTTTATCACCTTAGCTTCTGTTTGACCACCTGGATTTCCTCAATCATACTTGGGGGAACTAAAACTTAGTCTTGTTCAATGAATTAGACAGGACTAGCAAGTTCCAACAAGCTCCCTCACCTGCTCAATTGGCTGTGTGGGATTTATGGATTCTGTTGGTATGGTAGACCTGTGGAAGGCATTGAACCTGGATAACGGGAATGTTCTCTTTATACCCTGCCACACAACTCTCTCTAGGTTGGATTACTTTTAGATCGGGGTGGAATATCTTCCTGGGGTTCTTCTATCCCACTACCTGGCCAAAGTTATCTCGGATCACCACCCTGCTCTCCTTCAACTAACTGTTACTCCCTTAACAACCAGAGATTAAATGTGGACCCTAAATAACCAGTTGCTCAAATCAGTAGTCCTGATAAACACCCAGCCTATTATTTGTTCCTTTATGGAACTTAATTCTCCCACTATGCCTGTGCTTGATATCATATGGGAGCCCTGAAGTGTACCCTCAGAGGGGAATTTATCCAGCTCTCAGCTACAGAAAAAGCAGCTCTCAGCTACTTTGCCCTCTTACTAACTCATATATGGGCACTACAGAGGCATCACACAGGACCTCATCATTGTAGTGGAAGCAGTTGAAGGCCTCCATTTTCAGTACAACACTCTATTGGGGCAAAGGGCATAACATTTGTTGTCATGTTCCAAAGTGAAGTATTTTGACCAGGGAGAAAATGCATGGAAACTGCTAGCTCTCCTGTTGTAGTCTCAAACTATGGATAAGATTGTTTCCTCTATTTGAGCGAGTCAGGTTCCCTCTTACTTCTCCATGCAACATAGTGAAGTCATTCAAGACTTTTACCAGTGACTTTATGCTCCTCCCTTCCCTCCCTTAAGTTTTGAGCACCTTAAGGAGTTCCTGTGGGATATATCTCTCCCAGAACTTACTGACCCGTTGGTTGCAATTTTAAATTCCCCACTGTCTTTGGCCAAAATCTTGCAGGCTATTGATTCTTTAGCTTTGGATAAATTCCCTGGCCCGATGGTTTTACCACTAACTTTTATAAAGCCTGTAGAGATCAGGTGGCCCAGTTCTCTTGGATACTTTTAAATATGTATTTGGGTTGGGCCTCTCTGTCATTTCCTTTACTGTGGCAACTAATGGTCCTCCCTAAGCCTCGTGAGGGACCCCCTGCTGGTCTCCAACTACAGGCCTGTATCGCATATGAATGTTGATATTAAAATTCTAGCTAAAGTTCTGGCCTGTAGGTTGGGCATAGTGTGGGATTCCCTTATTAGCAGGGAACAGGTAGGATTTGTAAATGGTATGCTTTCAGCTGCACTATCTCCATAAATTAGCATACCTTATTTCCAGAGTCCAGGGACTTTCCACCCCTGCAGCATTGATGTTCCTGGACACTGAAAAGGCTTTTGACTGGGTTTCATGTGATTACTTATTTGCCTTACTTTCCAAGTATTGTATTTCCCAAGAGTTTATATGATGGGTTAAGATGCTGTATTCTTCTCCATCACCCGAATACTTTGTTATGGGGTTTTATCCTCATCCTTTCCTTGGACCAGGGCACCAGGGAGTGATGTCCCTCTCTCCCTACCTATTTAATCTCTTTCTGGAGCCCTCATCTGCAAGCTCAACCTCTCTTACCACATCACTGATATTTCCATTGGTCAGGCTGAGGCTCGCCAGTTCTTTTCAAAGAGATCTCAATGCACTTAGTCAGAACCTTTATATGCAAGGCCATCCTCAAAACTGGCTACATTGGTGACTCACTCGACCTGAAGTTGCTTGTACTAGTCCTAGATCAAAGATCTTCAACCTTTCCCTAAGATTGGGTCAATTCCCATCACTCTGAAACAGGTGACTATCACACCAGTACACAAAAGTGGAAACAAGTCACTGCACATGAACTACAGACTCATCTCCACCCCCATTTAAAGCTCTGAAACGAATAGTCTCAGACCAGCTTGTCGAAGTTCCTGGACAAATATGAAATCCAGTGCCCAGAACAGCATTTCCACCATGGCACTGTTGGAATTTACGGCTTTATCCATGATACCCTTGACCAAGAAATCTGTGAGGGGCAGTATTCATTGACCTGACAAAGGCCTTTGATACTGTTAACCACCCACTCCTACTCAGGCAACTGACCACTCTCGGGCTCTCCAAGGATGCACTGCCCTGGTTTGCTAGCTACCTTGGGGAAGGGTCCAACATGTTAGGATTGCTGGCATCACCTCTAATGAAAAACAGTCCTCTCAGGTGTCCTGCAGGGGTCTATACTGGGGCCATTACTCTTTTCTCTCTTCCTGAACAGTCTCCTTAGCATCTGCTAACAGAGAATATTACTCTATGCGGATGATGCAGTACTGTTTACTAGCAACCAATACTCTAAACAACTTGAGAGTCAGTTGCAGTATGATTTCAGGCATGTTGAAGAATGGTTTAGCTCACATAAACTCATCCTGAACTACAGCAAAACTAAGGTAATGACATTCTGCAATGCACAGAGCAAGTATAACCTCTGTCCCTCATCATCATGAACCATGTTGGGACTTCATTTGAACATGTACCTGAGTTTAAATATCTTGGCATCAACTTGGACAGTTCCCTTTCTTAAACGTGGCACATTGGAAATGTAGCTAAGGCTGCCGACATACAGATCAGCCTGCTCCACAAGCACAAACACTGCATGACCACTGATGCCTTAGACTGGCCATCTACAGCTCTGTCATCTCCATTGTCAACTACAGTCTAATCATCTATGGCTCTGCTTCCCCTACTGCCCTCCGGCGGATATCGGTGACACTCAACAAGGCTTGTAGGCTTCTAACAGGGCCTCCGCCTGACACACATCTGTGACCTGTATGCCCAGGCCAGATGGCTACCACTCCTTAGTAGAATACAATACCAGACCTGCTTGTTAACCAAAAAGTTCTCCTTAGGTTCATGCCATCAGGAGTGGCAAAGTTCCTTACTGCCAACAGCAGTACATAGCTTACACGCAGTGCACTATATCAAACCTTCCAGGTCCCAGGATGCCAGACCACAATGGGTCAGAGGTCGTTCATGCACAAGGCTCCTCAGTGCTTCAATACTCTTAACAAAGAAACACTTACAACTGCGATGCTTGGTCCCTTTAAAAGGCAACTCTGACTATTCCTCTCCTCTACCACTCAGTGTGACTGCCACTCCTAAGTAACTGCCTCCTCATTTTATCCTAGTCGAAGGTGACCTGTAACCTCCCTTAGAGCTCCACTTTTTGGCACCAGTTTCCCCACTCTTACCCCTTATCCCCCACACCACACTGCCTCACCCAGCCCTCCTCCCTCCCTCTCTAACGGTACTTTCAGATATGGAGCCTCCAGTCTATCCACCTTGCACTTTTGCCACCCACCTCTACCCGGCGACAATGCCTACTTTTTCCTGACTCCTTCCTACCCTATACTAACTATATACTGTTCACCCTGAAACTTGTCTGAAGCTTATGTTGTCTCTCTCCATTTTTGGCTGTATAATAAATGCTTAGACATCTTTGTGTTTTTTTATTCAAAAGCTTTATTTGTTTTCAGTAAATTAATGCACAGAAATATAAAATAAAATATAACATAGTATGCTTGGTAGTTACGCCTATCCTGGTCGCAGTATCTAGATTCAAGCATTTCTATATTGGCATATCATAATGTCATAAGCACATGTTCTTGTAGTTAAGTATGAACCTAACATAACAGTATAACTGCGACATTGCTGAGGTATCACTATAACCTTTGGTTAGGCAGAGATAGTGAAGTCATAAGAGAAGAAAGAAAAAAAAAAAACACCCCCTCCCTCCCTCCTCCCAATAAAACTCCCTGAACTCCCTATCCCCCCATACTCTCCTCTCTCCATTTGAAAGCATCAGGCACAAAACTTTTCTCTACTACAATTAGGGATAGCTTTTCTCAGAGATGACCAGGATGCAAGGGAAGAATCAGTAACCATTAGGTTATCTACTTTCAGTCTTCCATATCGCCAATAATGCATCTAGGGTGTTCCATTTATCTAGATAGCTTTGAGCCGGTTGCCCATGCTAGCAATATGTTTTCCAGCTGCAAGGCCTGCAAAATTTCTCTATGCCACTCTAAATGTTGTAGGCAAGGAGCACAGGGTCTAGTGCCTCATGAGTACAAGTTTGGCCACTGCAGAGATAAGGACCATATACTACTTCTTGGATTTCAATGCTCCTTTTGGAAAAGAATTAAGTAAACAAACTTCTGGGGAAAACAATGAGCCTAAAGCTAGCATAGGATTTGGGAATTTTGTATAGCCCTCCAAAATAATTAAAGTTTAGGACATGCCCATAACATATGATAGAGGTCTCCATTTCTACTGAGGCACCGAGGACAGCAGGAGGATGGTATCTTGCCAATTTTATGGAGCTTCTGGAGGTATAGTACAGGCCATTCATAACATTAAATTGTATAAGTCGTAAGTGGTCTTGCTAATAAACTTATATAGGTTTTTCCAGTTTTGTTGCCAAAAATCAGGTGCAGGTGAAAGAGATGAGGCCTTAACCCAATACTGGCATATACCTACCGGTAGTCGTGTATCAAGAGTCTGCAGTTCCTTATACACCATGGATATTGGATGTGGGTGTGTGGCTACTCTCAATAAGGAGGATAAAAGCAGTCTTAGGAGGTTCAAGGGATCGACCTGTACTCATGAAAGAAGAGACTGCTTCGCAATTTGCCAGTATTTAAAAGGGTGACCATTTAATTCAGGAAAATTCTGTAAGAGTTGAGTATATGAGAGCATATTGCCATTGGGTATGAGATCCTTAAGCTTCAATGTCCCTTAGAGCGGTCCAAAACTTTGTTGGGATAGGTTTCCGCTGAATTTTGAAATGTGTATTGTTTAAAAGTGGTTGTTCTCCATCCACTTGTCAATTTATTTTCAGGTGGTTCTGTAACTGATTCAGGGCCCTCAGTGACCCACCTATTGGGGATTTCCAGAGGTTCTTGGGGATATATTTCAAAGATGAATATAGTAGAGATGGTAGGGAACACAATGTGAGGGACACAAGGGTCTTTTCAATATTTAACCATGTAGGAATATAAGACCCAGAGTCTTCTCCATGTGGGCAAAACATCCAGGATGCCAGTTTTGTGATGTGGATTGCTCCATAATAATTGAAAAAGATGGTAAGGAAAGCCACCATGGTTTTTGATGTTCTTAGCTTATGGTATGCCCGCCTCACCATTTTACCTTTCCAAATGAATTTGTTATGTAAATTTCTTAGATTCATGAACCATAATTTAGGAAGATAGGGGGCTAACATATTGAGAGGGTAGAGGATTCTGGGGAGGACATTCATCTTAGTGATGTTAATCCTTCCCATAATGAAATCTGCAAGGTGTTCCATTTTTCCAGGTCTGCTTTTATTATTTTTGTTAACTTAAAAGGTTCTCTTTAACAATGGAGGAATATGATTTAAAGATTGTAATACCCAAATATGTTTTACTTTTGTTTTCCCAGTGCAGTCCGTATTGCTGTACATCGCTTTTAAGTAGTTTCTGGTTTAGGGGAAGGTAATAGATTTAGCCAAGTTGAGTTTATAATAGGAGATCTTGGAGGAGGACTCAATTTATTGTAAAAGGATAGGGACACTTGTACTTGTGTTCATTACATGTATTAGGAGATTGTCTGCATAGGCAGACAAGAGGTGGTGGCTACTTCCTACTAGAATTCCTTGCAAACCGGGTCATAAGTAGTTTTCTAATGAAGGGGTCTAAATAGAAATTGAAAAGGAGCAGAGAAAGGGGACAGCCCTGCCTAGTGCCACGACGCAATGGGAATGGTTCTGAAAGATGACCATTGCACCAGACCAAGGCTGTAGGAGCTGAATATAACAGTCTGACCCAATTAATGAATGTTTGTGGGATGCCATACTGGGATAGCGCGAGTGAACAAAAATGCCAGGAGACCGGTCAAAGGTCTTTTCTGCATCTAAGGCTACCAGGGCCATAGAGTACGGTTGACTCACTAGCTAGGGAATAAGGTGTAATATCGATGCATATGGTCACTTGAGGATCTCCTGGCACAAAACCAACTTGTTCATTACTGATTAATATATCCATTAGAGGTCCCAAGCGATTAGTTAATATTTTTGCTAGTATTTTAACGTCGGTATTAAGTAGCAAGATAGGGCGGTAATATCTTCATGTTTTAAGACTGTAACCATTGTTGACCTTTGTACCCCATCCTTTGATGTGGAACCTTTGTAAATGAGCAGTTCCTGCTCAGAGGTATTTGTAATCCTAGAGTTTAATAAAATAATAATAAAAAAGTATATACATATGATATCTTATTGCATATTGCCTCTCTGGCTACCTCCTGCTTGCTGCCTTATAGATTATTTAGCAGTTTGGTGTTATTTCTAATTATAAACTAAATCTGTCCAAAACTGAGGTCATGCCACTTAACAATACCACATTCAGGGCAGGCGTTGAACACCTGGGCCTGTTATGGAAATGGGCAAGCTGAAATTCTTGAGTTTATCTCAGCACTTCACCTTAAGATGCGACAGTACAATCTGGATTTGACAGTGACTCATATTAAGGTGGATCTGGAACACTGGTCTTCCTTACCCTTTCTTTGTGAGGCAGAGGAGTATCATAAAGATGAATATTCTACCCAGATTATTATACCCCTCCAGATGTATAATTTTGCCCTTCCTCACTCGTGGTTTACTCAAATCCATAGAACTATCTCATCATTTTTGTGTCAGGGCAAGATGGCACAAAAGGTCTTAGTCAAGGTTATGCATGCCAAACAGGTTCCTAACTTCTACTTATATTACTTGGCCATGCATCTCACTAAACTTTCTTATTGGTTGAGGGTAGGTGAAGGAGAGCTTTTAAGTGTTATGTCCCATATTGGGTGGACATAGAGTTCGCTCTGTGTTCCAGCAATGGATTAGATATAAGTTCTCTTCCATACCTCACTAGGAAAAACCTTCCTTGACCCTAAAGAATACTACTTTAGCAGCCTGCCTTAGAGTCCATTTACAACTTTGTACCATGTTCAAGATTTGCCCATTTAAAGACATTTCCCAACCCCTATTTGGGAATCCTAATCTCTGATAGCAGGTCACCCCATCGCTCAGAGGTTTTGGCCCAACATGGAAGTACATATTGTCAGAGATCTTATGACTAGCCACACGTTGTTTTCATTTCAGGATGCTTGTGATAAGCATCACTGGCCTCCTTCTACCTGTTTCTGCTACTTCCAACTATCACAATGCTCACCCACTTTTCGATACCGGACTATGGCTTATCCCTTTTGGCAATTTAATTCTCCTACTCCTTCAACAGGCCCCTTCTTCCCATGAAATGTCCTATTTTTACTGCTCATTGCAGAAGTCCCTGATTTTCATGGAAGGACCACATTTCTATAGCTGGGATCAATTCCTACCTGGCTCCTCCCCACTAGAAATTGGAATAGCCTTTGGAATCACCTTTATAGATTTATAAAATGGGATAGGTACCGCATTATGCAGTGTAACATTATACATAATCTTTATTATACTCCAGTTAAACTGCATAGAATTGGTAGAACTTCCTGATGACTCCTGTTCAAGATGTGAAAAGAGTCAGGTACCAACTCCATATCTTGTGGTCCTGAGAAAAGGTGGCTCCCTTTTGGGAGTTCATTTACATGCCTCGATCCCTTGTTAGGGCTTTCTGATGCCTATTCTCCTGAAATATGTATTTTAGGAGATTATACTAACAGTTTACTGGAGGATCAGAAGTGTCACATTGCCTTGGTTTCGCATGTGCTAAGAAAGTAATCCTCTGTAACTGGCTTGACCAGTGTATACCTCAATTTATTGAATGGTACAGGAAATACTGTTTGCCTTACAGGCTGAACGCCTAGTTTCCAGCATGACTGGTACATTGCAAAAATTCACTCAGGTTTAGGAACCCTTACAAGCTTTATTGATGATCTGAATACCCTTTTAGTGCTCCCTTTGGCTTCTTCCTCATATTAGTGTGGCAATACTCTGGCATCTCTATCATTTATCCTTTAGATATTTTTGGTTATCCTCCGGTTTTGGAGGGAGGGGCTGGGGCTGGGGTAAGGGTGGAGGAGGGGTGGGGGACTTGTTGTTTAATTTTGTTTATATTATGAACTATTTTCTCTTGCTTACAAACCTAGTATTTGTTCCATCAGTGTTATGCATGATCTGTTTCCTTGTACTGTAGAAGTTGTGTCTTCTTGTTCATTCAATAAAGCTTATTCAATGTGGAAAAAAGGACTATGTTAACATTTTGGTGTCAAAATGTCATAAAACATTATAAAGTAACATTGTTTGCAGTGACAGCAATTGACTCAGTGGGACCACATTGCCATGCCATGCCAGTGAGCTGAGTTCAGATGCAAACTCAGTGAGATGGCTGAATGGGCTGAGGTTGGGGAGCGTTGCAGCGTGCAGCATGAGCACCAGCCTGGGGAGGATCAGAATTGTGTTCTGGCACAACACCTTGTGGTGAACTGGGAGTCTTCCTTTCAAGGGGTTGACATACATGCCGAGGCCTAATGTGCCCATGCACTGTATCTGAACAAGCAGAGTGACATACAAAATTGAGGAAAGTGCACCTGGCAGGATGAAGGTTGGGTCACTGCAGGTGTCACACCAACATTGGGCTCCCTACAGCTTTCAGCCACCAAGTCCCCCTCACGCTATATCTCAGGAACTTACCTTGTATCTTTAGTTCTCCCCAATATTCCCCCATAAAGGGAATAGCAGCAGCATGGATGTGCATCCCCATTGATTGTCAAGCCACTTTGCCATTGTGTCTCCCTGCTGGTGTTGCAGGGTGTGAAAGGAGATGACCTCATCCTGCCATGGTGGTAGGCAATGAGCAGAGAAACTTGCCCCCATCTTGAGAATAGATTGAGCCCAGGGATGGCAAATTCTGTCCACATCTCACCATGCTGGCCTTCATGAGTGTCCCATGTCTGTTCACAAACTGTGGTCACTGGTACTGGTATCTACCATACCAACCAACCTAATTCAACCCCAAATGAAACTGCAACCCTTTCCACCCTACACAGCTGATCAGTATTTTTATTGCTTATACTAATCCTTTTCCACTTTATATCTACAGGTCCAGTGGATGTCAGCACTGGCACTGGAGGACCCTCACCAAGTGTATCAGATAACTACTTTTATGTTTAGAGTGTCTTGTTTGTCCCAGTTAGTTACCAAAGAGCTGCAGATCCTTTGTGGACCAGTTGCTATTCTTCTTTCACAGGTATGAAAGGATGTTCTCTCAAGCATCATATAATTCATAGTACCCAGGTAAGACATCTTTATAATTACTGTTTCACTTTTTTCATTAGAAAAGTCAGTTGTAATTTGCCATTATAACCAGCTGCTTATAACAGCAAACATGTGCAACTTTAACTACAGTAAAAACACGAGCCACAGTGGCTCTACCTCTTGGAAACTTTTCTTTCAAACTGTCCGGCACTGTAAACAAAATGCATTTACTCTTTTTTCCTTTCATTTTAATAAATTGAGCCATTGACAGCAGAGGCTGAAGGCATTTTAAAGCTGTGAAGGCAGCTGGAGGTCATTTCTGGGATTTTCTGTTCCGTCCAACGCTCTCTTCTGTCTGCCTTCATTCACAGCCGCTCAGCTACTGGGTCTCCTGCCTGCTTCCAGACTTTCACTAAAGAAAAAAAAAGAAATGGGGCTGTACAGAATCCTTTTCCTCACCACTGCCGCTGGATTGCTACTCACAGGAACCACCGACGCTGCAAGAGGTACTGCTCCTCCCTTCTTTTCACTGCTTCTCACATATTTTATATAATTGTTCAGGTGAAAAACATGACCCCAGCAATTATGTAAAATAAAATATAAGGTGAGTGTAAAATTCAAATTTTACACTCTCTTGGTGCTGGATGCTTTGCTCTTGGGGTTTATGTAGCATCCAACACCTCGGTGTGTGTAAAATTTTAGTTACACACACCACCCCATATTATTATTCTCTGTTTCTTATTTTAATACATTAAGTGGTCAACGCGAGGAGGCTGGAGGTATTTTAATACCTTTCTGTTCTGCCCGATGTTTTCTACTGTCTGCCCTTCACTGACGCTTCTCAGCTAATGTGACACCTGCTTGGCTCCCTCCTTCCCATTGCTGCGGCTCTTGCCATAGTTTAGAGGGACTGTAGGACTTTCACTAAAAGAAAAAAACAACAACAACAAATGGGATGTACAGAGCCCTCACCACCTCCACCGCTGGATCACTACTGAGAACCGTTGACTCCACTACATGTACTGCACATGCCCTTTTTGTCTCTGCATATTTTATATAATTGCTCAAGTGAAAAATGCAACCCCAGCAATTATATGAAATAAAATATGGGGTGTGAAACTCACTTTTACATACACCTCGATGTTGGATGCTATGATAAACCCCTTGAGCTTCACTGGGTTTATGTAGCATCCAACACTTTGGGTGTGTGTAAAATTTTCATAATTACCCCTCTGCCTTTTTTCCCATAGGGAAACTGTAGGTAATTTGCCGTTATAAAGGAGCATTTATAACAGCAAACACGCGCACCGATTTCCCTTCTCTGCACATGCTCACACAGCAGCGCTACCAGCCATGAGCACTCCTCGCTTCTGTGTTACTGAAACCGAACTGCCAGAACAACTCAGTGGTAAGTCCTCTTCTTTTCTCCACCATTATACCCTGCACAGAAAGACCTGAAGAAATCAGGGGAAAAATAATTTAAAATACAAAATCTCGGCACGGAGTAAAAGGACCGACCTTGGCATACACTGGCAGGAGACACAGACCTCTTTATTTTATATAATTGCTGAGGCAAAAAGGCAAACCTAGCAATTATATAAAATAAAAAATGGGTCGAGTATCAAACTCGATTTTACACATACCCTCATTGTGGGATGTTTACAAAACCCCGCAGGCTTCGGCCCCGGGGTTTATGTAGCATCCTATAAACTTGGGTGTGTAAATCATTACACACCGACCCATACTTTATTCTATATATTATAGACACCATCCCATATATTGTTCTCTATATTATTATTACTGTATATAAGATAGTAGTTATAATACTTATAGTTGCACCATTGCACCATACCATCATATGGTATAACTGTACAGCTGCAAGTATTAAGACGCTGTTGCCTTTTAACTTGCTAGTTGGTCAGTGAATTGGGGCTAGAAATAACTCTAATATTTAATTTCATTTTGTTAAGGTCTCAGAAGAGTCTAAGTGAGTAAGGATATGATTCTACTGTCACAAAATAAAGAGAAATCATTTGCAAAAAACTGTTAATGCAGACATTAGGTTGAAGAACACAAAGTACAAAAAGTAAGGAAATGAAAACATTAGGGTTTGGGGCTCCAGACTAACAAACCCAGTGTCAGATACAGAATTTTACAATGGGGTGCTGGTATGGTCTACATGCTTAATATAAAATGTTTTAATGTGTTTTTTTAATCCTTTATGTTGACTTTTGTGCAATTATCTTTTCCATTACATTTCTCACAGAAAATACAAATGTAATCTATAGTTCTAAATGTATACTTTATCACAAATCAATAAAACAGACTTCTTCAATGAAGCAAAAGCAGCAGCAAGCATGAACATTTAAATAGGGATGCTGCCATCCCTTGGCCAACCCTCAGATCTGCCACTGGGCAAATCAGAGGCAAGATCTTCCTTGAGGTTGTCAACCTAATGCCCAACTCATCCCCTGAGCAAACAAAGTCAGAAGTGATCTCTTTTGTATACACAGGGCCTGCATGAAGAAAGCTATGACAGATTCTGTTGGCAACATGTGGGAAACATTTCTCTATCTTTGAAGGGGGTATCAATATGAGCCACTGGCTTGGAGCTGTACCATGTATTTCGGACAGGAGGTTAAGGGCTTGGTGGAGGGATTGGGGCATTAGGTTGTAATCCCAAGGAAGACCCCACCACTCATTCACCAATACTGTACTCTGGAGCCCCCAAACCCTTATATTTTCATTCCCTACTTCATGCACTTTGCATTCATCAACCTTGATGTGTACATTAGCAACATTTTTGCAAATAATATGTATAAATGCTAGCAATAACACATGACAGGATGTTCATTATGGTAGATCACCATACACCTGCATGAGTTGTGAGGCACAAAACAGTAATAACATTTTTGTTCGCTGGTGATGTGTCTGTGGATATTGTAAGCAGCCTGCAGCTGCATGTATGGTGAAAACAGGGTATGCAGATGGAAACAGCATTTTGGTGCTGAGATTCCTGGATTCTATAGTCTGGAACAACATCTGTCACTGGATATGATGGACTCTGTGGTCAGGAGAAATGTGACATCTACAAGGATGGTGGTGGCAGCTTGGAGGGCATGGCATTTGAGGTGATTATTTGAGTTCATTTGTATTAACTTTTAAAATAGATTGAAATCATGGCTTGATAACATAAATGACTGTACTTATAATTTAACTAAGTGAAAGCCTTGTTCGTGTGTTTTTATTCAATGGGCCAGATATTCAAAACTTTGCTCAGGGCTAAATTAGCACTGCCCGGAGGGCAAAGTTAACCTGGAGCACAAAGAAATCTATATTCAAAAGGAATAGCCCAGGGCAAACAGCCTCTGAATATAGCATGGGAGTGAGGCCGGGCAAACTGGACTGGGATTGCAGGACAAACATAGCCATGTAATAAGACAGCTCTGAATATAGCAACCAGGAAGTGCAGACCACAACAGCAACACAGTGCACAGTGATGTTAAGATAGGTAGAGGCAACCTATGTGGCCAATGTGTGTTCCAGCAAATGCATGGACCCAGTACAGCTGCAGGGAGCAGCCTATGGAAAGTAGAGTGTGAAAAACAGTATAATATTCCCCAAAATGTTTGCATGGAGCTAACACTTTATTGGGATTAGCATGGAGCTAAGCTGTTTGCCCAGTGCAAACACATTTGCCTGGTGCTAAACTGCCATATTCAAAAGTGACGTGAAAAGAGCCTACTTAGGTAGTCTCTGGGCAAACAGCCACATTAGCATCTCATTATGCCCTGATTTGCATGCAGTTTGCCCAGCGTTACTGCAGTGTCATACAGCTCCACCTGTAGGTCAATCTGAAGTACAGGCTGGCCAGGTCCAACCGTAGCTCCACCTGTAGGTCAGTCAAGCAGTGCATGATGATAGCTGCAGGCTACATGTGAACAGTACAGCATAGCATAGCATATTGTACCCCAGAGGACAACACAGTATAGGCACAGATGGTGGTGGTGCTGCATGCAACCACCACACTGTAGGTCATGCTACAGTGCACAGCGCACACTACAGTAGCAAGGGGCCAGTAGTGTGAGGGACACAGCAATGCCTATGGTATGTAGGGCAGTGATGACCACTGCAGTGTACACAGTGACAGACCCAGCTTGCAGGTGATTACTGACAGTGGACAGTATTGTTATGCTGTTGTGTGATCCACAGATGCTGCAATTGTGGCATGGAATTCTCATAGTGACTATATACATGGCCAGCTGTGTGTGTTGTGGCATCTGTACAGTTGTGCGGTGTGTGGCTGGGGGGCACGTAAGATCTGACAGGCACAAAGGTGGTGGGGTATTCCACTACTGGCCCATGTGCACCGCGTGATGTGTCCCAGCCTTATGGCCACACCTGGGCTGTGGTGAGATATGGCCACCCGTACACCCTCCACTCAATGGCCACCATGTCCACAGTGCTGCATGTGTGTGCTGGCATCTGTTGGTCACCACAGACATATGGTCTGCAGGTGTGTGCTGTATGGCCACACTACCATGATATCCCTGTGGGCCAGATCACCTCTTACTGCCTGTGTGGCTGGGACTGGTGGCAGCTGTTGGCATCATGGCATTGCAATCAGTAAGCAACATGTGTCCTCCATGTCTGGCATTTTCCAAGTGTCATATTCATATGTTAGGGTCACGCAAGCTGAGCAAAAAGCCGCTCAAACACCGCGAAAGCAACAATGTAGCACAAAGCTGTTTGCCCAGGGTTAAGACCAGCTTTTCCTGGGTGGTAGTTTGTACCGCACTAAGGGTCACTCTGAGTCGCTAAACACCTTAGCGCGGCACTAGTCTCTGAATATCTCATACGCCTGTATTCATGTTCACTTTGCCCCTGCATATAATTATGGTTTGTCCAGGGCTAATGCAGTTTGCACGCTATTTGGCCTTTTGAATATGGCAGACCCACGCTAATCCCACGCTAAACCCGTGCAAACGGTTTGAGCACCGCACAAAGCTTTGAATATCTCGCCAATGTATCTTATTAATTGTTCATGAATTTACTCTATGCATTTGAATGTCATCTTGTAATTTATTATTTATGTTAAACTTGCTACTTGTGAAAATGGGCAGTTATGTTTATCTTACTAACAAGTATAAAAAATAAAAATGAAATTAAATGAGATAGCTGAGTCTTCAAGTGGCATATTGGCAGGAACAGGGCTTGGCAGCTGAGGAGTGAGCTAATATATCAAGAGACACAGTTGCTTCATAAGAAAAATGGGGACAGTCCTTGTTTTTGTGGCTGTAGTAACATTTCATGAGATGGTAAGTCTTTTGCTAAGGTTTGTTACTATATCTGGCATTGGAATTTTTGAGTAAGTTTGGTAAGTTTGTTACTTGATGTGTTCATTTGTAATTGGCTTGTTAATTAGTGTTCAACTGGTTGGCAATTAATGGTTTGTTTACATATTTCCCTGTGTTTACTGCTTTTGTGTGTGTTCTTCATATGGTATACAGCTTTCAAGCAGAGGAATAGTTTCACATGGAAGTTATACAGCATTGATTGAGAGGTATTCTGTTTTAATTGGAATATATACAACTTTAATTGGGATTTATATTAGGCAAACGTATGTAAAATGCACCCAAGACCAAAAGACAAAAGTAAGGTAAGTGAAAATTATTTAATTTAAAAAAAGAGCAAAACAGCTAGAACACTAAACAGCTCAAGCAGAAGACAGATGGGCCGACCAAAAATCCCCATTGTGTTGCTTTCAAATATGAGGCTTCTATAGGGGACTAATTGGGAGTTACGCAGCTTTAATCAGGTCATGGGGCCATGGAACAGACTGCCAGAATGGGTGCTGAGGGTAGATTCAGTAGACAAATTAAAAAGAGCTTGGGATATCTGCATGGGCCTAAGCAACAGTGGGTAGGCAGGAAATTGAGGTGGAAGTTTTCCTAGAAAGAATTTGGGAAGACTTGATGGGCCATGAGTCCTTTTCTGCTGACAAATTTCTACGCTTTTTATGTAATGGATCCTATGGTAGAAACACAGAAACTTAGATGGTATTGGCAGATAAGGACCTCCTGGCCCACCTAGTCTACCCTATTTTCTCTACCTACAGTGCCACTGCAGACCCTACTCGGTCTCCAGTTTTCACCCTCCCTTGCCTTACTGCAAGATCCTCTTGTATCTATCCATGCATTCTTGAACATTGTAACCATTTAGCCCCCACCACCTCTACTGGGAGGCTGTTCAAGCATCCACCACCTCTTTTCCATTAAGAAGGACTTCCCACATTTCCTCTTAGTCTCCCCTCCAGCTTTACAATGTGACTGCTTGTCCTTGAACATCTTTGACTTTTTCATAGAGCTTTTTTCCTAGGGGAGCTAGCAGGCAAGGCTTCAGCTCTCCCACTTGAAAGAGCTTGATTCAGTCCATTCAGGATGCCATGAAGCCTACTACTGCCCTGTTTTCTATTTTCTCCCACACCTCTCCCCAATGCTGGGGTGTGCACATCAACATGCATAAATGGAGGCTGCGCATGCTGCAGAGTCCCCAGCACCCCTCATATGTTGCTCTCCCAGACCTGCACTGCCTCCAGGCCTTTACCTGGTAGAAGTCATTTGGTGGGAGCGACAAGTCACCAATCTTAAGAGAGGAAAGTAGTACTCGCGGATGCACAATACTCTCCCTCCCCAGTCAGCCCCCAACAACCCGAGTTTGCAAGCGAACACAAGTTGTCGGCATGGCAGGAGATAAAGTGCACAGTGCCTCAGCCCTCCAAACTACTGGGCCAGCTTGAGCATCTTTTTCTTTGGGAAATGCTCCCTTCCTTTACCTTGTTTATACCTGTGAAGTATTTGAATGTTTTGATCATATCCTCTTTCCCTCCTTTCTTCTAGGGAGTGTTTAATTTATTCCATAAGCCTTTCTTTCTAGGGCTTTGGTGCAGGCCCTGCACCATTTTGTTGCCCCCTTCTCTGTACCGCCTCCACCCTGTCTATGTCCTTTCAGAGGTGGGGTCTCTAGAACTGGACACAGTACTCAAGGTGGGGTCTCACCAGTGATCTACATAGCAGCATTATTACCTCCTCTTCTGCTGATGATACTCCTGCCTATGCATCCAAGCATCCCACTAGCCTTTATCACTGTCTTGTCATACTGTTTAGCTACCTTCTGGTAATCAGTAATGATTATCCCCAGGTCCCTTTCTTGTTTTGTGACTGCTAGTACTTCTTCTCCCAGTAGGTATGTTGCCCCAGGTTTCTGTGCCCCAAGTGCATGATTTTGCACTTCTTTGTGTTGAAAACCAGCTGCAAAGCTCGCAACCATTCTTCTAGCTTTTTATATCATCCCTCATTCTTTCCACACACACCCCCAGTGTGTTACATCTGTTGCAGATGTTTGTGTCATCCCTGAAGAGGTATCTCTCCCTTTCAGTCCCTCTGCAATGTCACTGATAAAGATATTAAAGAAGACTGGGCCTAGCACTGACCTTTGTGCACCCCACTGGTCACTTTGGGTAACCCATGAGGAGGATGAATGGGAAGGGTGCCGTTGTCAACAGTGACCCATTCCCAGCGTAATCCCTCACAGCAATGGGAGGGTAGGGTGACCGGATGGGGGTGGGCAAAATGGGAGATAGGATGTCACTATATGTACATTTGCAGGAGGGAGTGAGCACAGCAAGCGGGGCTGGGAGGGGACAGAGGAGCTGTAGGGGTGGCACTGTGGTGAGTTACTGAGCTGCATCATGGCATTGGGGGTTGGCCTGTGTTTGGGGTGGATGAGGTACCGGGTTCGGATCTGTGCGCTGGTGTGAGTTTGTGCGCCCAGCCCGAACCTTTTTATTTTCCATGTTTTCATCCTCCCCTGACATGCACCCCTGGTTTGAGAATCCTTTAGTAAAGGGGTGCTGGGGCAAAGCTCTCCCATGGGAGTGTGGGGTTGCATTCCCCCCACACAAAACATTGAAAAGTAAGTCCTCAGTGCTGTTTTCCTCAGGTGTTAGTGTCAGGAGGCCGAAAATGTTTTCAGCACTCTGATTTTGCCATAACAGCGATCGCTTTTAGGTTTCGCCATTATCACATAGAACCTTTACTTTGTCTTCTCCAGAGTAGACTTCATTTACCACCTCCCTGTGACTCCTTTTACTTAGCTAGCTATGGAAAGTCCTGCCCATGTAGTATATTTATGTTGCCATTTTGACTAGGAAAGGCATTCTAAGATAATCCACCTTGTTTCCAGGTGTGTGTCCTGGGGGTGGGATGTATGGACCTGCTTTATTGATATTGGAATGTTGGCCATGACTCCTGGGAAATTCCATTACTCTTGCTTAAGTGGTGCTGTAACTGATAAAGGCTGGGTGGTGGACCCCGCACTGGACAAAGGTGATGGGAATGCTTGGGCAGATGAGTTGACCACTCTGCCTCACTGTCTAAGTAAATGCAGGTAGTCTGCATGCTGGAGAAAACGTCTGAATCTGGGAAAAGTAGTGATGTAGTGATGGTGAACAAATAACAGAAATTTCTGTAAAAAGAGTAAGAAAGAGATTTGTCCAGCAGCACAATTCAGTGAAAAAGAAAAAAAGTGTCTGCTCGCATTTCTGGAAGAAGGTTTCCAGTATGCAAAATGATGTCTAGAGGAGAGAAAATGCTGCATACTGACTTTAGAATCCCCACCAAACAAGTTACCTTCACTATCACCCTCTGCTAAAACACAAGTGCCTGAGTTTTCAGAAAAAGAATGGACAATGAACTTTTAAAATAAAGCTACAATAGGCAGGCAGCAGAGTGAAACACCTTCCTAACAGGTTTTACCTTAGAAGTGATGAGGGGTCTGCTTGTATCCAGGCCAGCTAAAACCTTGTTTTAAAAGTGCCTCACAAGCATAAATTATGTAACACATGTGATCAGCTGAGATGTCATTACTGCTTAGAATTTGGACGTGTGAGCATGTAGTGTACCAATCAATTAAAGTGCACTTTTTTGAGGGCAAGGACACTCTTTTAGGCGATATCCTAGGCGACACATAATAGAGTGGACAAACAAAAACAGGATGATATTCTGAAAGAAGCTCAGATAACTGTACTGAAAAATCAACAGAGACTACTGACACATCTAGCAGAACTACTTCTTCAATAAACCAGCCTGCATCTCCTTTGCCTCCATAAACCCAAACTGAAGCAGAAATTATAGCAGCAATGAAAGATATAAAACGGCAGACAAGCAGAGAAAGAAAGAACTGTGATTTATTTATTTGTATATTTGAAAAACCTTTGAGTATACACTTTTTACAAAGGTTCCACGTCAGGATGTAAAACAGCAGAGACATAACAAAAACTTGACAGTTAACACAAAACATAAGATTGCTATGTAATACAGAAAATAGATAAATAATACATTTGAGTAACCTAGACAACTGAAATTAAACATCGGGAGGAGAGTCTCATGTAATAATGTACAGCATAGCTGCTCCAGGGAGGCCTGTCAAGGTAGAGTATCAGAAGGGTAGGAGAAAGAAAGGAGGAAAATGTGAATGAGGTTTCCAATTAGCAACATGCAGCATAGCAGCCCCTGAAGGGCTTGTCAAGGTAGAGTATTGGAAAGGTTAGGAGAAAGAAAGGGAGGAGAGTGCAGATGAGGAGATTAGAGAGAGAGAGAGAGAGAGAGGAGGAGAGAGAGAGAGAGAGAGAGAGAGAGAGAGAAAGGGATTGGGAGAAGGAGAATATAATGGGAGAGAGGGTGGAAAGGTGAGGTGTTGGGGAGTATGGAGGGAGCTGGGGTGGCAAGGGATGACAGGTGGGAGTCCTGGGTAGGTAAACAGGAGGAAAGCTCAGACAGATGAGGGAGGTATCTGGGTTGAGGATATGGACTCAGGTAAGGGAATCAGAGATGTTTAAGAGGGGTATCCAGGTTGAAGATATGGATTCAGGTAATGCAGTCACAGACCTTTGAGTTCAGCAGGTATTGCTTCAGTTCTCTTTTAAAGGACCAAACATTTGTTCTATTAAGAGCTGCAGCAAGGATCTCATTTAGCCATAGTGGAGTTTGATACATGAAGGATCTTTGTCCAAGGAAGTTCTGTGAAATGGGACTTCAAGCTGTGTTGTCACTGTTCTTCATGTGTTGTATTTGGAACTTGCTTCCTTTACCAGGTCTGCAATGCAGGTAGGGGTTAGGAGAGCATGGCCTTTCTCCTAGCAGGCAAGTTTGGTATCTGATTTTGGACTGAAGCAGTAGTATGTGGGCCATACCATACAGGGTACAAATGTGCATGACGCGGTCGGTATTTAGCAATAGTCTGCAAACCTTGTTAACTGCAGTAGCAACCCTTTGAGGGCAGTATCAGTGCCAGTGCCATAAACCACCAACCCGTAGTCGAACAGGGAGAGGACAGAGCTGCAGACTGAGAGCCGGAGGGCTTCAGCAGTTAGGCTTTTCTTGTGTCTAAACAGGATCCCTAATTTAGTGTTCACAGCTTTCACCACCATGTCAATGTACTGAACATATGAGAAGGTATCATTCACAATGACACCCAGGACCTGGAGGAGTGAACCTGTTCCAGTGGGGTAGTCAGGTGATTTATGATTGTTAGTTCTGGGCATCTCCTTTTAGTTGGGGCTAGAAAGGAGCATCGTCTTTTTTTTTTTTTTTTTGTAGTTTAGTAGCAACCTTTGGGAGTAGAACCAGGTCTCCAGTTGCTGGAAGGATGACTGTAGCTCAGCCTGTAGGTGCTCTAGGCCAGAGTGATAGCAAGTAGGACAGCATTATCAGCGTATAGAATGACTTTGCTAGTGCGGGCATTGGGTAGGTCATTCAGGAACATGCTAAAAGCAGTGGACCCAGGATGGACCCTTGAGGCACCCCTAGCGAGACTTCCTTAGATGCAGATACAGAGTGACCTATCTTGACCTTTTGAGATCGGGAGGTTAGGTAGTCCTGGAACCAAAGATCGGCATTTGGGGAAACATGAAGGGCATGCAGTAGAGAAGAGAGTTGGTGACAGACTGTGTTGAATGCCTTTGTTAAGTCAGTGAAGATGGACCCAACCAGTTTTCCCTCATCCAATGCCTTATGGAAATACTCAGTGAAATCCATCAGTGCAGTGTCTGTGCTGTGAAGTTTCCTAAAGCCATGCTGCTTTGGGACATTGCAGCTGGTATTTGTGAATATAGTCAGTAAATTGGTCTCCCACAATACTTCCAGTGCTTTAGAGAGGGGGAGAGGATAGAGATGGGCCTGTAGTTTGCTGTCATGACATATCGCCTCCCTTATGCACCGGGGTCACCAGCGCTATTTCCAAGGAGAAGGAATTTAATAAGCTGGAGGGATTTATTGAAAATCGTAGTAATGGAAGTGATGACTTCGTTGATTGCCAGCTCCAGCAGTTCATTGTCAATGTTGTCAGATCCCATTCTGGTTTTCCCAGGACCCTAACATAACCCATTGCTTCTTTAACAGTGATTCTCTTGAAGTAAAATTGAGGGTGCGAGTTGATGTCTGGTGGGCATCTATTATCAGCTTTGATAGGCTTGAGGTATTCAGCCGGTAGAACAGAGATAAAATCCATGAAGGTGGAGTTTGACTTTTCAACAGTGGTGTGGGGTCCATGGTATTTGTGCCATTAATGTTTAGCAGTGATGGCTGTGTTTTATTTTCCTTCCTGTGAGTGCCTTTATATTGTCCCAAAACCACCTCCTTCACCCCAGGTTCTTTCCAATTGATCCTTGTAGAAATTAGCTGTAGCATTTCTGACAAGATGTGTGCATTTGTTTCTGGCTGCCCTGTATCTTTGAAGGTCACTGGGCTTACCAGAGGCCCTGCTTGATACTAAAGTTTGTCCCTGACCCTCATGTGATCTAGAAGGTCACTAGTAAGCCACCCATTGTAATGGCAGTGCTTTTCTTTTTCGAACGGAGCAAATCTGTCACAAACACTATTAAAGTTATCAATAAAGTACTGGAGTATTATGTCAAAGTCATGCAGTACATTAAGGAGACCAATCAATTTGAGAAAGCACCTCCTTGAAAGCTGAGCGCTGCCTTTCCTGAGAATTCTGCTGTTCAAAGACAGGTGGTGCTTTTTGAATTTATTGGACCACAGACAGGTAATAGGCTAGTGGTTGCTTAGCAATCTGGTAGTACCAAGACACTGGTAATCCTGTCAGGTGAGCTTGCAAGGAGCCAGTCCAGGATCATGTGTTTACCAGTCTTATGGTTCATTCTAGTGGGCTCAGTGACTAGAGCTGGCTATGGTAGCCTTCTGGTTGGTCGATTCATTACTGAACCAATTGATGTTAAAGTCACCAGTCACGATGAGCTCACAGTTGTTAACACAACCAAGGACCCTAGTAGTTTAATTAGACCGTCTTTTGGCCATTTTGGTGTTAGGTAGATGTGCAATGACCAGAGATTTTTTATGTTTACCAAAATGATACTAACTGCAAGGAGCTCATGGTCAATGGTTGTGATCAGGAGCACAACACCTTGTAGGGTGTTCTGTAAATAAATGAGACAGCCACCACCTATTTTCCCATTCCTATCATATCTAAAAGTATTGCAACCTGGGAGCACTATCTCATTATTTCTGACCCAGATGGATAGCCAGACAAAGTATATCAGGGTTATGTGGGTGGCATACAGCTGCGATTGTTGGCATCTTTGGAATTAGGCTGCATATATTCATCATAGCAAGTTTCAAGCTATTTCCTTCAGCCCAGTATACCCTGGCCTGCTCTTGGGGTTAGGTTACATTCTTGATGTAGTAATATTAAACCATGCAGATAGTTACATTCAGGGATATGTAATATAGTAATCTTGTCCAAGGTACCAGGAGTCAAATGATGAAAAATAATCAAATCCATAGGAAATGGTGAACTATTGGGACCAGTAAACTGTTGTTACTGTAGATCAAAGACCCAGAATGTGTTCATTTCCTGAGGGTGATAACATTGACCTGGGGCATATGCAGGATGTAAAAATCCTTTGTTAGTGTCTTCCTTTTTTCTCCAAAATGGTTGTGAATATACCTCAAAGACAAGCACAGATCCTTTAGGAACAAGTCAGATGGAAATGTGGATTTAATGCAGCACTCAACAACTCAGAGCTGGTATAACAGATTTACTGACCTTACTTTTGCTTTTGATGGCTTCCAAAAAGTTGATTGATGATGAGAATGCTAATATCAGGTGGTGATGTTTTACAGTTTCTTAGTCCAGGAAATGTTCATAGATGTCATGTCCAAGAACGGTCCAGTTCCTCCAAGTAGAAACACATGAAAATCCACAAAAACTAAACTATTGACAGAGACAAACACAGACAGCCACACTGTATTTCCTCCAAATGGTGGACTTAGGAAAGAACCATCCACACACAGAGAGATGAGGAACCAGAGATAAATGACGATATGAAGACAACATGAAGGAGGACATTATACCCCCAGTCAAAGGAAGAGGAAATTGTTTAACCAGGAAAGGCACACTAAGTTGAAACTTTTTCTAGGTGTGACCTGGGAGCACAATGAATTTAAGCGACTTGCTCAGGGTAACACAGTATGCAAGTGAGGGCTGGAGTTCAAAACCAGATCTCCAGGTTTGTAGCTCAGAGCCTTACACCACTGCACTATACTGCCTCTTGCTGTGCTATACTTCCTACTATCATTGATAGAAAGAGATGTTTGAGACACCAATCACCAAACCCCAAAATGATAAGGAGCAATCTAATACAGAAAATATAAGTACTATATGGAAAAACGACATGAGCCCCTTTAAGAGGATGCAGTACTGGAAGTTAGATGAAGATTTCATCTACTACATCATCACTGCAGGTGACATCTTCAGAGACAGAAGAACAACAGACCACAACAAAAATGAAGAACCAGAAAGAAAGACAATGATCAAGAACGAGAGAGGGAATGAAATGATGCCATGAACTTTAAGAATACACTCTTCTAAATTAGTCCTACCACCTCTCTCCTTGAATGACCACACTACATGTGAATATTGCAAAAATCCAAAGGGATATTGAAGATGTTTTCAGTTTTGGAAGATTCCAGACATGGCACATTTTGGGTCCCAGAAATGTGCATGAGGTCTATATATGAGATTAAACAAACCAAGGCCTGGACATGGGGAATCTCATACTGGTCATTCAAGGAGGATGCATGTTATGGGTTGGGAATTGTGTTTAATAAGATTCAAACCAACCATTGTCCTTTAATTATTGGAAATTTCCATAGAAGTGCCTTATTATTAGATATGGTAATAGAAGAGGTAGGAGTATATATAATTAAAATGAACATCCATCTAACTAAGTCAGCAACATTTACTAATTTAAAACAATGCAACCTTTTTATGCACATACATGAAAATAGTACTGGGGTGATTTTAATCAAATAATAACTGAAGACAGAGGTACAAAAAATAAAATGTTTTGTGATTCACAATTGTTAACTAAAATGTATAAAGACACATGATTAAAAGATGCATTCAGGTCTCTGGTTCTAACAGAATTCCATACATATTTACTAATGAGCTATCTACAAGAACTGATTTCTTACTTTTGTCTCAGTTACATAGGATTCAGGACAACAAACTATTGCAGAAAACTGCGAGCATATGATTTTAGGGTGCAAAACAAGCTCCTCCAAGGATCTGTCCATAGTCAAAGGAGTACAAGGACCAAACAATACACTGTTTAAACTGCAGGAAGTACAACAATCACTTCAGAACTTATCCATAGCTAGAGATTCAGTAATATGTTTCTATGATAACATGGTATGTTGGTGGGAATATAGCAAAAGAATGCAAAGGTTATGTCAGGAATAGTCACAATTTTGAAAATAGACTGTGTACCACAAATATTTAGATTTGCAGTCCCATTAGGTAGAATAAATTATGATGTTCAAATGAGATGTAAATGCAGTAACTACAACACAGTAGAGCTACGTACTCTTGATGGAACAGCAGAATGGAACGGTGTCTGACAGGTATCCTCTATGTCCCATTCTTCATGTTATAGATTTACATAGATAACATCTTTATTTTATATGTGATAATACATGTCATTAGGAAAAATCCCTGTTTACAAGACAGTCCTGTAAAGAAAGTGTACAAGTTATTACAAAATAAAAATTACAAACATTTCTGAAATACACAACACCACTTATATACAACTGACAATCATTTGTCTATATGCAACTATAAGGTAGACTTGATTCTGCTAGGCTATGCTAGCAGTTACATGTAACCAAGGAAAATATAGTGTGACTGAGAGATTCAAGATTTTTGACCTACAGTAAATTCCCCACAAATTAAAGCTGCAACTTATGCAGGTGATGTATACCAGTTTATATCACAGAGACAGGACAGAACGCATTCAAAGTTCTTTAAGATTGTATCAATATCTCTTGATTATATACATATACAAACATACAAATATGCCAGCAGAGGAAGGCCATTTGGTCTATCTAGTCTGCTCTTATTGCAGGGTCCACAGCTTGAGCTACTGACCCTGCCCTACCTCCCCACCTCCCATTCTTTACATCCTCCCTACCAATGATCCTTACCTTTCCCCATGCCTATCCTAGTCTCTCTTGAAGCTGCCCTCTGTCTTCAACAACACCACCTCTTCCTGCAGCACATTCCAATTATCTACCACCCTCTTCATGAAGTGCTTCCTGATCTCCCTCCTAAACCTCCCGCCCTTCAGTTTAAGACAGTACCACTCACACTGTGGTTGCCACTTGGCTTAAAGAGATCCTCCTTATCCACCTTATTTATCCCTTTCAATTACTTGAAAGTCTCAATCATGCCCCCTCTCTATCATGTCCTCCAGGAGTACATGTTCAGTGCCATCAACCTCTCTTCATATGCCTTACCCTGCTGACCCACTATCATCTTTGTAGCCCTCTTCTGGACCTTCTCCAGCAGATTAATGTTCTTTTAAGGTGTGGGTACCGCATCTTGTTTGCCCTGCTGATGATTTCTTGCACTGTGCGGAGTGCTTCAGGTCACTAGTGATCATCGCTCCCAGGTGCTTCTCCTTTTATGATGCAGATACATGGACTCTACCCAGGTAGTACTCCATCCTGGGATTCTTGGCTCCAGTGTGCATAACTTTGCATTTCTTGGCATCAAAGCCAATCTGCCAGATCCTGGACCACCTCCCCAACTTTTTCAGATCATCTTGTATTCCTTCAGCTGTGTCCTCTCTCCCACAGAGCTTGATGTCATCCATGAATAGGCATATTTTGCACTTAATGGCATCCCAATGTCATTGCTGAAGACATCGAGCAGCACTGGCTCCATAAACGAGCCCTCACGGGGCCCCATTGTTGACCTCTCTAGTGCTAGATAACCCCACAACCACCTATTCCTCAGCCAGTTTTCCATCAATCTGGTCATCTTCTTCTTACCCCAAGATCTGCCAGCTTCCAGATTATCCTTTGTGGGGCAGAGTCAAAGGCCTTGCTGAAATCCAGATAAAGGATGTCTACCACTTGGCCCTGTCTACTGTCTTATGACCCAGACAAAGAAGTCAATCAGATTCATTTCACATGCTCTCCTGCCATGAACCCATGTTGCATTGCATCTTGGGGACCATGCTTCTCTAGATGAGGTGATATGATCAAAACATACAAACACCTTAAGGGCATTAACAATGTGAAAGAGTCTAACATGTTTCAATATAAGAAAAATAGCAGGACAAGAGGACACAGCATGAGATTAGAGGGAGGCTGATTAAGGGGTAATATGAGGAAGTTCTTTTCACAGAAAGGGTGGTGGATGCATGGACCAGCCTACCTCAGGAAGTGGTGGATATGAATACAGTGCAGGGCTTCAAACAGGCATGGGATAGGCATACCTGTAAGGGAGCAATACAGATGAGTATGAATAGATAGGTCATTGACAGAGAAAGGCCGATGGCACATTCATAAGGTAGAAAAGAAATGGGCAGACTGGATGGGCCTTGTGGTCCTTATCTGCCATCAACTTCTATGTTTCTATGTTTCTGTGTAGATATTCTACCAACCTTACCTTAAGAGAGAGAACTCGCACTCACTTGGCAAGCTGGCCACATCGAGAGTACTCACAACTATCTGGAATCAGCTCCAAGGCATACTGAAGCTTCTTGGTACTGTCCCTGTCAGCCTATTTAAAGGCTGGCTGCAGCAAAAATAAAAGTTACATGCAGCTGCTTCTAAATCCTAGCTCACTGCTCTATCCCTAGCCCACTGTTTCCTCTTACTTACCTAGAAATTAGCTGCCTTGATACTCCGAAACAAGCACTTTGTACCTTTTCTGTACTTTTGTATTTCTGTCATTGTTATTTTTCTGCAACATGTTAATGCTTGCCCATAATTCTGTACTTGAATTTGTACCGTTTTTTCGATTATGCAATCTGTAACTACCTGTCAGTGTCAAAGGACCTCCTTTTGAATGAGCTTGCTCAATGGAGTTTTCCTACAATAAACTTGAACTTGAAGTATGGTCTCCATGAGCTTGTGCACGATTGAGGTCAGACTGACAGGTCTGTAATTTTTGGGTCATCCTTGTGACCTCTTTTTGGAGGGGCACCACATGTGCCATTCTCCAGTTCTGTGGTACCATGCTTGATTCCAGTGAACTATTTAGTAGGCCTGCCAGTGGCCCTGCCATCTCCTCAGCCAGTTCCCTTAGCAACCATGGATGTAGTCTGTGCAGGCCTGGTGATTTGGCACCTTCAATGCTAGCAGTCCCTCCCCTCTCTATATCCTCCTCTATTGAGAATTGAAAAAACTTAAGGAATGTGGGATATCACATTGGTGCTCATTTCATTGCGAGAGACTCCTTTGCACTCTGTTCACCCTGTGAAGTACTTCTAGGTCTTTACTATCTCATCTCACTCTCCTCTTTTCCAGGGTGTACATGTTAAGGTCCCTCAGTCTCTCCTGATAGTGCTTCAGAAGCAACCCTGCACCATTTTAGTTGCCCATTTTGGACTGTCTCCACACTGTCTATGTCCTGTCAGAGATGTGGTTTCAGAGACGGGACACAATACTCCAGGTGTGGTCTCATAAGTGAGCGATACAGTTGCAACACCATCTCACTCCTCCTGCTGCTGCTAGATATACCTCTTCCTATTAATCCAAGCAGCCCACTGGTCCCACCCATTGCTCTGTCACACTGCTCTGCCACTTTGTGGTCATCAGATATGATTACTTCAAGGTCTGATTCTGGCTTAGTGACTGTCAGTATCCCCATGCTATACTCAGCTCCTTAGTTCCATGCCCTAGGTACATGCTTTTGCACTTTTGGCATTGAACCACAACTGCTGTGCTCTGGACTGCTCATTGAGTTTCTCTAGGTCACTACACATTCTCTCCACCCACTCCTGACTGTCCACCCTATTACAGATTTCGGTGTCATCTGCAAAAAGGCATACCTTCCATTCCAGTTCTTCTACAATGTCACTTATAAAGACATTGAAGAACTAGTCTAATACTGAGCCCTGTGGCACCCATTGGTTACTTTCACCTCATTAGAGTGAGTGTCATTAACCACCACCCCCTCTTTTGCCTATCTGTTAACCTGTTTCTTACCCAGTTCACCATTTTGGGTTCCATTCCTATGCAGCTCAATTTTTCAGTCTCCTGTGTGGCACAGTGTCAAAGGACTTGCTTAAGTGTAGATAGGCCACATCCACTGCCCTTCCTGATCTATTTCCCTAGTCAGCCAGTGAAAGAAATCAATCAGATTCTTCTGGCATGACATTTCCCCATGAATCTATGATGTCCTTGGTCTTGTAGCCCTGCATTCAAGATTCTTTATCAAACCTTTCCTTTAATAGGGTTTCCATTAATGTCTCCAACACTGATGAGAGACTGACAGACCTATAGTTGCTAGACTCTCCCTGCTGCTGCACTTCTGGAAAGGGATCATGTCTGCCCTCTTCCACTTCTCTGGAACCATACCTGCTTCCAGTGAGCAGTTGAATAAGGCCATCAGTGGGGCACCTAACACCTCCCTAAGTTCCTTTAGTACCCTTGAGTATACCCCATCAGGTTGGAGTTCCTTGTCCATTTTAGAGTTGCAGGTCCCTTCAGGACTCTTTTCTCTGAAAGTGGACTTGTGTCCACCTCCCTTCTTTTCACATGCTGCTGCTGGTAGTCCATCCCCTCCCTCCATTGTGAAAACAGAGCAGAAGTACCTGTTCAGGATATCTGTTTATTTCTTGATCCTCTTCTGTGCAGCCTCCCTCTGCCATCCTCCTTATTCTCACTATCCCTCCCTTGCTTTCCTCTTGTCACATATATAAATGAAGAATGTCTTATCTCCTTTAGCTACCCCTTTGGCTATGCTTTCCTCTGTCTGCATCACCCCTAACTCTGTTTCCTGCTTCTCTTTGTTTTACTTGGTATTCTTCCTTGTCTTCCTCCGTCTGTGATTCTTTAGACTTCCTAAATGACATCCTATTCCCCTCCAACCTTGGCCACTTCCTTAGAAGACCACAACACTCCCTATTTCCTTCTTCTTTTACTCAGTTCCTTAACACAGAGATTGGTTGCCTTAATTATGCCTTCCCTTTTTTTCTGACTGTGCCTCTACCCTTCCCTGGTAATCCCCTGTATGAGGCAGTCTCAAATTTTTAAATCTGCCCTCCTGCTGGTCTAGAGTGGCACAGACTGCAGAGGCACCCATGCCTCCCTTGCAGCCATTCTGCTGACCTGGGTTTGATGATGAGTTTAGGCCACGTGGGTGTCAGTCTGGGGGTGGGGATTGAGTGTCCCAGTGGATGATCTCCTCCTCTGGGGAGGGAGGGCACACTGCTTCGCTGCAGCATCACCACATAGGTGACTATGGGTGGCAATGCAGTAAGAGCAGCAGCTCAGGGGGTGATGCTCCTGATTAAAGATACCAAGCACGTCCTCATTCTGAATACGTCAAGCCATCATTCCCATGGAGCATCTGTGAGTTGGGGAACCAGGCTAGAGTGGAAAATATAGCCAGCAGCATGATGCCACACTGAGTATCTTCGCAGACCCACACCAGCTACTGGGTGCAAGAGTCCACTGGCCTAAGTGTGGCACTGGAGGGTTTAGTGTCCCCAATGGCTCCACCAAAGGGGTAATCTGTGGAGGAATCAGTGGCCCCATGTAAGTCCAAGAAACAGTTGGGTAGTGGGATTGGGTGAACTGCATGGGCTGAAGGGGGCATGGCAGGCACAGTGGGAGGAAACAAATCTGCCCTCCTAATGTCCTGGACACTTGTCTTCATGTTGTTTTCCTCTGTTCCTGTATTAATCCTAAACCACTCTGTATGGTGATCACTGCTACCTACTGTACAGGACTGCCCAATGTGAGATCAACAATGCTGGATTGGTAGCAGCAGATCCTGCACTGCCCTGTCTCTAGTGGGTTTCTAGATTAGCTATCTGAAGAAAGTCCCATGTAGGAAGTCAAGGATGTCCCTGCACCTTGCCTAAGCTGCAGTTAGATGGCTCCAGTCCATATCTGGCAGATTGAAGTCCTCAGCTAGCAGCATGTCTGTCTTTCTTAGAAGAGTATTGGCTCTTATGCACCTCAAACTTCTCAGTATTGGCAATGCACCTGGCTGTGCCCCTCCACTGGTCTGTAAACCCTTCCTACTAGAGGTAAGGTTAAGTTCTCTAAATGGCACCATATGATCCCATCTCACCTGACATATCACAAACACTCAACCCAGAGTGATAAAATGCTTTTAGGAATAGCCCCTATCTCATTAAACAGATTAGCATATTTCCCATGTGCTGGGTTAATATTGAGCTTAATGCAGGGCCATTTAATCAGAACCTAACTCCTTCTGCATTGCTAAGCTAAGGCATGGGGTCATGTAGCCACATACAAAAACCATGCTGCAATAAATGCCACAAGGAAAACAGTACTGTCTCAAACAAGGTTGGGTAATAGAGTGATGCAACAACAACAGTGCAGCCCAATTAAAAGTAATGGACTTCTTTATTTTTTGAGGCTCTGCCTCGCACCCCCCCAATAGTGGGGCTTCACCCCCCCATCCCCTGGACTTAAAATAATCAAATCTGGGGGTCGTGGACTTTGGGGATGGGGAGAACATAGGAGAGGAAAAATTCTTTTTTTTGCAAACAAAAGTTGTAGCAGGAAGAGGCCTGGAGGGAACTGAATCACCGCCATCGGTCTCCTTCCACACCATGTGCTGGTGCCTAGCAGCTCCACCACAGGAGT
Organism: Neoceratodus forsteri; assembly: GCA_016271365.2. Taxonomy (NCBI): domain Eukaryota; kingdom Metazoa; phylum Chordata; order Ceratodontiformes; family Ceratodontidae; genus Neoceratodus; species Neoceratodus forsteri. The sequence goes on from CM057451.1 coordinate 428,720,132, forward strand.
GGCTTGACCAGGCATCCAGCACATGGCTATTTTTGACCCACATGGTAATGCAAGCGACAGGGTAGCAGTTATTCTCTACTGCTACTATACTCCTGTTGCTCTAAATCCTTTCATGCTTTACACAGTGCTGTTCTTGCAGTGCTCTTCCTGGTGCACTGTTTTGACCCAGTACCCTAAGCTAATGGGGCCAGAAGTTATGACAATCAATGTCTGTAGCATGATTAACAAATCTGACAATATAAAAGTCTGGACCTGCTTTTCTAGCCCAGATATACTCATAATCATTGAAACCTGCTCAGTAGTGCCAATGACTCTAATGTTAGCACTGTTCTGGACTATGTTCAGTACCAACTTGACTGACCCTCTAGAGACAATGGCATAATCCATTACATTAAAACAACTGTCATGAGCTGACTCTATTTGTATCTTGAGTTTGAGTGCCTTGGAGCATCAGTAGGCTTATCTTAAAAAACATTTATTAACATTGTTGGATGCTATAGACACCCTACGGGTAGTACTTAACTACTAAACCATATTGGTAACTTCTGCAGCACTCATAGTGATGAGACTATAATTCTTGGATGCTAAATTTAGATCGCTTTCTACCAAATCAAATGACTTACAGCTACTTTGTGATGAGCTTGACTTATCCCTGCTTGTTAGTCAGCCTACCAGATTCAATCCAAAACAACAACTTCAAATTCATCAATCATGGATATAGTATTGACTTACAGGCCTCAACAAGTTTCAATCACTGATGTATTTGATGTAATGATTGCAGTGACTTTAATAGTAGCCTGTGTAAGGGGCTCAGATAAAGTACTCCATATGTGCAGCCCAGTTTTCACTACAGAAGGCATGTATTCCACTTTGGCAAGCTCGATTATCTTCATGGACTAGTGCTTTTAAATTTACAGAAGTTTTATTTAGCCCCTATGGTGCAAAAACCAATGCTTTCTGTTATGAATAAACATGCCGCCTAGTTAATTTGAGAGTGAAAAGAAAAATTGCTGTTGGCTCAGTCTCAATTTAAAGCTTGCACTGAGGGATAGCGATAACCTATGGGGTAAAGCCAGGCAATCCAAATTTCCACAAGACTGGTTGGTATTTTGGCAAAAAGGTATTATTGCACAAAACTACTTAACTCCACCAAAACCAGCTACTATATAAATTTCTTGGAGAACAAACATAAAGACTCCTCCAAATTCTGGAAGTTGTTATAGTCTTTAGTAGGGATGTGTCCCAATCACTACACAGACAAATTATGATAGATGGTAGGTCAATCACAGATAAGCAGCTTGTTGTGGAAGAGCTTATTTCATACCTTGCATCTGCTGGTCTTGTGTTTGATAAATCACCTACCACTGCAGTCCCACTTCCAAATTAAGTGCACTCTATACCTGGCATTAGCAGTCTTGCCTCCTTCCATTCACAGGCCATTGTCTACAAACAGGTAGAAGATCTTCTATTATCTCCAGACCCAAGGAGAGTCCCAAGGCTGATAATATAGAAACTTTCTTCCTTACAATTATAGAGCTCTTCTTCCTTAGAACTATGTAAGCAATAATACCCAACAGGGTGGGTGGTATTGTGTGCTATACACGGACCACCCAGGGGCGTAATGAGGCCCAACACCGCATGCGGAGGGCCTTATAGCCCATGGAAGGTCCAGTACAGCACAATACTGCCCACCTTGAGGGTATTATTGCACTTAATAATGGGCACACTAAACAAATATAAGTTTAATATAAAATAATTAAGTAAGAAATTAGTTTAATATTATTTTTGTAATAAAATAGTTCCTCCTCATGGATTTGAATGCTGTGTTATTTTGTTTTGGGGTGGAGCTGTTGTCATAGTACTCCCCACCCACACACACACAAGGAGCCACTTGTTGGCACACTATGGTATCTTGGCAGCAAAGGGAAAAAACTATTTGTACAAAGAGGCAGAGAGATATACGCCAGTAGCTGTATGTGATATAGAATGCTTGCTATCACTGAAGTGCCCTGTCAGCGATCGCAGTAAACTGGAGTAACGCATTTAAGTGACTTTTTATGCAGGCAGTTGGGTGAGCATGGCACTCTAGAGGCACTTGTGAGGTGTAGCTGGCTGTAATTTATTTTATTCCATTTGATGGAAGTTGGACTGTGTATCAGAAGCAGCGCTGGCAGGCAGCATTTAAGGAGAGGCTCACGCTGCTCTGGAGGCTCGTGCTGCACTTAAAAGAACTTGCTCCACCATCATTCTGACGTGAAGCTTCCTTTGTACTTTTTAAAATTTATTTTGGGTGATGGTCTACTTGCTGTTTCCATTAGTGGTGTTGCTGGGGTTGTGATCAGGTGTTCGGATGTGGGAGCATGGTCTGTTTCAGGCAGAAGCAAAGTCTGTTGGAGCTGAGATGAGGGCAGTGTTGGGGAGCTGACGTAATGGTGCTGCAGTTAGAAGTTGGGAGATTGCAGTCTGCAGTTTCAATGGGAGCAGCGGCAGCTGTAAATATTTGGTACAGTTTTGTCTGGTCTAAGTACTGTGCACACCGGGTGAGCATTCAGGGGCTAGTGTCTCGCTAAGTGAGACAAAAAATGGTGGATATTTCAAATTAAAATGAGGAGGGTTTAGCCAATTAGGGAGTAGGGTGGTCATTAGGATTCTTGTGATGGGGCAAGCTGGGTTGGTAATTTTAATAGCTGGACATCTGGTGTCTCATAGATGCCCAGCTAGAGAATCCCTCAGCCAATCAAAGCCCTGAAATAGTTTTACCCATTTTCTAAAGAACCTTTCTTCCTTAGAACTAGGTATTCTGCACTGACTGCCCCTATAACTCACCTCTTTAACCAGTCATTATAGAGTTTTCCTCATACTCGAAAACTGTGCTTTTTGTTCCCCTCTTCATATCTGATAACAAAGATGTAGCACATACTTATAGGTCCATCTCTGTACTCCTAGTCCTAGCTATATTGCTAGAACAATTAGTTATTGGCCAGCTTTGGGAGTATCTCACCTACTATAGATGTGGCACTCTACACCTGGTATTTACAAACAGTGATAGCATTGCAGACATCACAGTGGGTAGTCCTCTGGATACAACTAACACAGTACTGTGTGGATTAGTATACAGATGGGAAGAGAAAATCACAGTAAGAAAAGAGTCCAAGACTTCAGGAGGGCAGATTTTAAAGAAATGGAAAACAGCCTCATTAAATACCTTGGGGGGATGATTGAGGGAGAGGAGAACCAATGGAAAAGATTACTGAGGGAGTAGACAAAGCAATGGCATGTTGTTTGAAAGAAGTGAGCAAGGGAAGGAGGAGGAGGAAGAGGCAGCTGTATCAGAGGCAGTGGAGTGGGGAAAAACAGCAATTAGGAAGTACAAGGAGACCCAGAAGGAGGAAGACAGGAGATAAATCTGGTAAAGCAAAGGGAGACAGGAAAGAAGATTAAAGTAGCTAAAGCACAAACTGAGAAGAGGATAGATAAGGAGGTCAAAAAGGAGGTAAGAAGAGGAAGAAAATCAGGATTTATATAGAAGGTAAGACCTTCTTTACATATGTGAGTGAAAAGAGAAAGACAAGGGAGGGACAGTGAGAATCAGGAGGGTGGGAGAGGGCTGCACACAGAAAGATCAAGAAAAATCGGAAATTTTAATGATTACATCATCTTTGACTTCACAGTAGAGTGAGTTGAGATGGGCCAGCATGTAACAGCAGACACCAGGTGGAGTGGGAAGTGGACTCAAGTCCATTTTGGTAAAGAGAGTCCAAAAGGGATTGGATATTCTAAAGGAGAATAAAGCAATGGGGCCAGACAGGATTCACCCAAGTGTTCTGAAGGAACTGAGCACAGTGCTAGCCACCCTCTGGCAACACTATTCAGTGCCTCATAGGAAACAGGAGTAGTTCCAGAGGACTGGAGGTGGGGTGAAGTGGTCCTCTGCACAAAGCTACAGCAGCCAGGAGGCTAACAATTACAGACCAGTCAGTCTCATATCAATGCTGGGAACTCAATGGACACACTACTGAAGGAGAGTCTCATGGAGTACCTGGAGGCTAATGGGCTGCAGAACCACCAGTTGCACAGTTTCCAGGGGAGATCTTGTCAAACAAACCTAATAGATATCTTTGACTAGGTTCCTAGGGAAGTGGATCAAGGGAGTAGTAGATGTGCCTTATACTTCAACAAGGCCTTCATCACTGCACATGGCACTTGTTTAGAAACTAAGAAGCCGGGAGTGGAGGAGAAAGTGATAAGCTGGGTATCAAAGTGGTTGAAGAATAGCAGGAAAGGGTGGTGGCTAATGCAAGGCACTCAGGTGACAGCAGAATGATTAGTGGGTACCACAGTAATTGATGCTGGGACTGCTCCTTTTCACTGTAGTATTTTCATAAGTGACATTGCTGTGGAGCAGGAGGAGATGTCTCTTTGTAGATGTCACAAAATCTGCAACAGGAGAACACTCTGGAATGCATGGAAAGAATGCAAAGGAATCTGGGAAAACCAGAGGAGTGTTCTAGGTGTGGCAACTGGGTTTCAATGCCAAAAAGAACAAGGTCATGCAACTATGGCAGAGAAACCCATGACTTGTATGTGACATGGGGAGAGGTACTTACAATCATCAAACAAGACAGAGAACTTTGGGTCATCATATCTGGTGACCTCAAGGTTGCTGTCAATGTGGCAATTCAGTAGAAATGACAGTGGGATAATGGGTGCGCTGGGAGGGTAGGGTTGTAGCAGAAGGAGCAAGGTGGTGCTGCCACTGAATCACTCAGTAGTGAGACCCCACCTGGAGTACTCTGTACAGTTCTGGAGGACACACCTCAGCTAGGACACTGACAGGGTAGAAGCAATACAGAGGATGGCAACCAAAATGGTGCAGGGCTGCATGAAAGTCATATGAAGAAAGGCTGCAGGATCTCAATGTGTACTCCCTGGAGGAGAACAAGAGGGACATGATTGAGACCTATTAGTGCCTTTTCTGCTGATAGTCTTTTTCTATGTTTGTATTACAATATTGTCACTCCATCCCAGTCTGAGTTTAAGGTCATGCACAGTACCTCATTTGTGTTAGTCAAAGTGACAAACAATTGGTTTTCTGCCTAAGACAGAAAGCTTGAGACTGTAGTTATTTTATAAATCTCAGTAAGGTTTTCAATACAGCAGACTACCAGATTCAGCTGCAAAAACTCTCTGGAATAGGTATTGATCCTCATGGTCTGCCTTGGTCCAGAAATTATCTACTCGTAGGCAGTAGCAACTTAAAGCTGAAGGGCTTCTATCTTCTTGTTCCTAGATTCAATAAGCATTTGTCAATGGCAAATGTTTGCTTGCTGGTATTAGCATTGCAAATGCAGGAGTTAGACAGATGCAAATAAGAATGGCAGTGAAGCACTGAACTTCTTCAACCCCACCTCCATCATGCAGATACGGACAGGCACTGGGAATGCGTTTTGGTCGTCACCCATAATGTTCATGCCATTTTGCTTCACCCTATCCTGCAGACACTGACACATGTTGAGGTGTGCCTTGGGGTGTTGGCTGTACAGTCACCCCATTCCATGAGACACACCCTGAAATGGGTGTAGTATAGGAGAACGGGTGAACTGTGGACTGAAGAGTTCAAGGCACACCTCGATGCCTGTCACTGGCTGCAGGGTGTTGGGGTGGGGTGGAATGGCATGAGCATTACAGTCTGCAAACCAAAGGCACACCCTGATGCCTGTCAGTCTAAACATAGAAACATAGAAGTTGACGGCAGATAAGGACCATAAGGCCCATCCAGTCTGCCCATTTCTTTTCTACCTTATAAATGTGCCATCGGCATTTGCTCTGTCAGTGACCTATATATTCATAGTCATTTGTATTGCTCCCTTATGCCTATCCCATGCCTGTTTGAAGCCCTGCACTGTATTCATAGCCACCACTTCTTGTGGTAAGCCATTCCATGCATCCACCACCCTTTCTGTGAAAAGAATTTCCTCACATTCCATTAATCGGCCTCCCTCTAATCTCATGCTGTGTCCTCTTGTCCTGCTATTTTTCTTATATTTAAACATGTTAGACTCTTTCACCTTGTTTATGCCCTTAAGGTGTTTGAATGCCTCAATCATATCACCTCTCTCCCTCCTTTGCTCAAGGGTATACATATTGAGCTCCGTTAATCTGTCCTCATATGTCTTCTGATGCAGTTCCTGCACCATTTTGGTTGCCCTTCTCTGGACTGCCTCAATTTGGTTAATGTCCTTGTGAAGGTGTGGCCTCCAATACTGCCGCATTACTCCAGATGGGGCCTAACCAGTGTCTTGTACAGAGGATTATTACCTCCCTCTTACGACTTGTGATACCCCTACTAATACACCCTAACACCCCTAGCCTTACCTACTGCTTCAGAGGTCTGCTTGGATGATTTAAGGTCATCAGTGATGATGATGCCCAAGTCTCTTTCTTCCTTTGTGACTGCTAGCAACTCCCTCCCAGCCTATAGGTAGCTTCAGGGTTTCTCTTCCCTATGTGCATGATTTTGCACTTCTTTGCATTAAATCCCAGTTGCCACTCTTCTGACCATTCTGCTAGTTTATCCAGATCTCTTCTCATTCTGCCCACCCCATCTGGATCATCTACTCTGTTGCAGATCTTGGTGTCATCTGCAAACAGACAAGCCTTACCCTCTAGTCCATCTGCAAGGTCACTAATGAAGATGTTGAAGAGCACTGGCCCCAGGACTGATCCCTAGGTACCCACTTGTGACTTGCATCTCTTCTGACTGTATACCATTTACCACCACTCTGTTTTCTGCCCGTCAACCAGTTTGCCACCCAGTTGACCAACTTCTGACCCACCCGAGCCTACCCAGCTTATTTATCAATCTTCTATGTGGAACAGTGTCAAAAGCTTTGCTGAAGTCAAGGTAGGCGACATCAACTGCTCCCCTTGGTCCACCACTCTGGTTACCCAGTCAAAGAAATCTATGAGATTAGTTTGACAGGACCTTCCTTTAGCAAACCCATGCTGTCTTGGATCCTGTGCCCTATGGATTCCAGGTGTTGCAATATCCTTTCCTTAGAGTGCCTCCATAATCTTGCCCTACTGAGGTAAGACTGACTGGTCTGTAGTTCCCCGCCTCCTCCCTGCTACTACTCTTGTGGAGCGGGATCACATGAGCCCTTCTCCAGTCTTCTGGGACCTCTCCTGTACTCAGAGACTCACTAAACAATTCTGCTAATGGCTCTGCTAGTTCCTCCTTTAGCTCCTTAAGTACCCTGGGATGTATGCCATCAGGTCCCATTGCCTTATCCACCCTGAGCTTAGCAAGCTCTTGTAGGACCGTTTCTTTTGTGAAGGGAGTAGTGCTCACCTCCTCCCCCGTGTCCATGATGCTGAGCTGTGGGCCCTGCCCTACCTTCTCTTCAGTAAATACTGAGCAAAAGTATCTATTTAGGATAGATGCCTTTACAGGGTACTCCTCCTCACATGCTCCTTTTCTCCATTAAGCTTAGCAATACCCCCTCTGGACTTTCTCCTTTCACTAATGTATCTATAGAAAGTCTTGTCACCTTCTTTTACTGTTCGTGCTAGTGTTTCCTCAGTTTGGGACTTTGCCTGCCTTATTGCCTTACCTGCTTCCCTTAGGGCAGTTTGGTATGCCTCCCTATCTTCTCGCGCTGTGTTCCTTTATTTCCTGAAGGCCAGCTTTTGTCTCTGACCTTTTCTGCACTGTATTTGAGAACCAAAGTGGTTTCCTTCTTCTTTGCACTTCCTTTTCTGTCTAACACAATGGGATGTTGCTTCAAGTATTGCATCCTTAATGCTTGCCCACTCTGCCTGTACCCCTCACCTGTGTTTCTTTTTGCCAGGGTAGCTTAACTCTGTTGGCCATCTTATCAAAGTCAGCTCCTCTGAAGTCCCATATTTTGCCTTGGAATGGGATGATTTAGATGTAGTAGCCAAATTGAACCATACCATGTGATGGTCACTGGCCCCCAGGTGACCTTCTACCTGGAGATCTGTGATCCCTTCTTTGTTAGTCAGTACTAGATCTAGGATAGCCCTGTCTCTTGTGGGTTGCTGTACCAGTTGTTTGAGGCCCTCCCCTGCAGGGAATCCACTATGAGTCTAGTTCTGGCAGATGTTCCTGCTGGTATTGACCAATCTGTATCTGGCATGTTGAATTCTCCCATTATCAGAACCTCCCTTTAGCTGTCATGTTTTGTATATCTTCTAACAGTAATGTGTCTATGTCCTCCCTCTGGTCTGGGGCCTAGACAACCCCAGTTCTTATGGCTGTCCCATTTCCTGTTTCCAGGGTGACCCACAGTTCTTCTGGCTCCTTATGTATTCTGAATTTCTGTAGCTTTGATATTTTCATTAACATACAGGGCCCTCCTCCCCCCTTTCACCTCGATCTCTTCTGAACAATACCAGCCAGGTACTGAAGTCTCCCAAGTGTGGTTACTGGTAAACCACGTCTCACTAATTGCTACTATGCCCAGTTTAGCCTCTGACATTATTGCCTGCAGGTCTGGGATCTTATTTCCCAGGCTGTGAGCATTTGTGTACATGATTTTCCATTGGCCAGATTTTGGTGTGTTAGTTGTTGGGTGAAGTTTGGCATTACCCTGTGCATCGTGTGGGGAGACAAACCTTTTTCTTACCTGGTGATGCAAATGAACAGCAAACACGCTGAATTCCTGTTTGACCACTAGCTGAGGGGGAGGGTGTTCTTCCCATTCGCGCGTAGGGTGCTGCACCCTCTCCCCATTGCTAGTTTAAATATTCTGCAAAGACGTCAAACTTCTGCCCCAATGCACTGACTCCTCTTTAGTCAGATGCAGTCCATCAAATTTAAAGAACTTTCGATCGATCACAGAACTGTTGCCAGTTCCCTACAAATCTGTGTCCTTTTTCCTGTCACCAGTCCTTGAGCCACGTGTTTAGCTCCCCTATCTCCCCTTCTCTGACCTTCCGTCCATCTGCTCCCTCTCCCAGACTGGCAGGATCTCAGAGAAGGAGATGCCGGAAGAAATAGGTGATAGTTTGTCACCCAGCCTAGTCAGGTGTTCCTTGGTCTCCACAACTGACCGGCTGGCGAATCATTAGTCCCTATGTGTACTAGGACATCAATGTTTTCTCCTGCTTTGTGAACAATTTTGTCAATGCGGTCAGTGTCTCTCCATGCTGATGTACCTGGGAGACATCTGACCATCACCCTGGCTGGAGATGGGTATCAACTCCCGAATCATGGAGTCTCCTATGATCAGAAGTTTTTGGATTTCCTTTGTGCTTGTTTAGTTTTGGTTCCTGATTTGGGTGAGTTTTGTTGTGCTAGCTCCTGTGCCGCAGTGTCCTGCTCTGCAGTGTCTTCTGCCTCTTTATTTGATTTCAGAGATAGAGGCAGATACCTGTTTGTAGTGTTTATATGGTTTTGGGTAATGTGTTGGAGAGCAGAGAGTGATGGGGCACCTGATTTGCTCCTCCTAACCACCTGCCAACCTCCTGGACCAACTACCCTCTGCGGTCAAGGTTTTTCTGTTGGATGCTGGGGAAATGGCGGGTGGTTCTTATAATGTATTTCCTCTTTAATATGAAATTTGAGGCGTGCAATCTCTGCCCATGCTGCCCGAGCTGAGCCTAAGATCTCAAAGGCCCAGCATGTGGGACAGTGTCCTAAATCCTGTAAGACTGTCCTTCTGAAAATTGTTCCACAGTACCTGCAGTTAATGAAATCCAATCCAAATAAGTTGCTGGGTTTGTAACCTAGTCAGAGTAATTAGAAGGAAAAAAAGGGAAAAATGCAAGTAATGGTTTAATTGTGCTTTGTTTAACTTGTTATAACAAGTTAAATTACTAGTGCCCTGTAAATGAGATCACCTTGTGGAGGCCCCACTGATCTGCCTTCCTGCTGTGCCACAGGAAATGTCACAACTGTGGTACCCTATAAAAGGAGTGTAGCGTGGGGTGGTTGGGGATGGGGTGGGTGGCTGGGCCCTTCCCTGCCTAAAAGAAGAACCACGGATGAAAGAACAAGGAGGTAAGAGCAGAAACAATCAGTCAACAACAAATGCAGTAACCCTGAAAGCTTATCCTAATGTTAGATAAAACTGTAAAGCACCACCTGTAATAATTTCAGAGAAGATATACCCTGTAAGAAACACTTTGCTCCAGAGAAAAATAAAGCAGTAACAGAAGATATACCTTGCAAAAGACAATTTGAATCAGAAGATTACAGCAGTAATCTGTTAGCACACACCTGTAGGCACACCTTGTAATAATGCAGAAGAAGGTATACCAGCAACAATCAAATCAGAGAAAAATAAAGCAATGAAATGTTAGCAACAAACAGTAGCAATCCCTGTGAGTAAAAAATAAAACACCACCAGACAGTAAATCTGCTTAGCCAAACTAAGTCTTAATCCTTCTCCCTTGCTCTGGTAAGTCTGGTAGTCTGTACAGGGTGGGACGTTATGGTGAGATACCCTAATGCCCTGGGTGTTTGTTGGTATTTACACTACAGATTTTCAACATGCATTTTTGTGACCTCCACCTCATGAAAGCATTTGGGACCTCTTCTCATGAACAGTGGCACTTTGATTTTGTTAATGTGTCCAGAACTTTGGGTTCCCACGGTGACCGTGCCATTCTGCACCAGATGTATGAAAACACAGATGGGGCAGGATGTGAAGAATGACAGCTGTATTATTCATAGGGAGCTGTGAAGAGAAGGCAATGTTGAAAATCTGTAGTGAAAACATTAAAAATACTCGAACGTCCAGTCTTATGTGGAAACTGCGCAGCGATGTGTGTAACACAGTCATTTAGTGGAATTTTTTCATCAGATTTTCAATATAGGCATTTTGTGACCTCTGCTCATGAACAGTGTCACTATGATTTTCCTAATATGTCCTGAACATTGATTTCCCACAGCTCGCTATTCTGCGCCAGATGTGTAAATGCGTATTTTGGGCAGGATATGAAAATGACAGCTGTACTGTTCATAAGGAGGTGTGAAAATGGCAGTGTTGAAAATCTGGAGTGAAAATATTACAAATGCGTAGAATTATGAGGCTTATGGAAACTGCTAATATACACTGTAACAAAGTCATTTCATGGACTTTGCCACAAAATTTTCAACACAGGCATTTTAGCACCTCTGCTCATGAACACTGCTACTGTGATTTGTTTTTAATCTGTCCCAAACACTGACTTCCCACAGCGACCACGCTATTCTGCGCCGGGCGTGAAAACACATTTTGGCAAGGATGACAAAATGACAGCTGTACTGTTCATAAGGAGGTGTGGAAAATTGCCAATGTTGAAAATTTGAAGTGAAAAAATTTAGAAATTCGTGAAGTTACTTTAAAGCGTGGAAAATGTTCAACACATGCTCGTAATACAGTCATTTTATGGAGTTTCATCACCAAATTTTCAACATAGGCATTTTAGGACCTCTGCTCATGAACAGTGTCACTGTGATTTTTTTATGTATCCTGAACACTGATTTCCCACAGCGACCGTGTTATTCTTCAGCGGTAGTGTGATACCACTTTCGGTCACAATGTGAACAACATAGAAACATAGAAACATAGAATTTGATGGCAGATAAGGACCGCTGGCCCACCCAGTCTGCCCATTTCCTACCTACTGGATAGCTACAGATCCTAGTTAACCAGCAGCCTACTTCTTCCTACCCTCACCCCTAGAATGGCCTTATGATTGTCCCATGCATGCTTGAATTCCACCACTGATTTTGACTCCACAACCTCCTCCGGAAGGCCATTCCATGCATCCACAACCCTTTCTGTGAAAAATACTCCTTAAATTACCTCTGAGCCCCCCTCTATCTTCAAATTGTGCCCTCTTGTTCTTGTGCACCTCTTTTTTGAAAGATGCTACCCTCTTGGACTTTGTTGATTCCCTTGAGGTACTTGAACGTTTCCATCATGTCCCCTCTCCCTCCTTTCCTCTGCACCATTTTAGTTGCCCTCCTCTGGACAGCTTCCATCCTGGCTATGTCTTTGCGGAGATTGGGTCTCCAGAACTGCACACAGTACTCCAGATGGGGTCTCACCAGTTGTCTGTACAGAGGAATAATAACTTCCTGTTTTCTACTGGTGATGCCTTCCTATGCATCCCAGTATCTCCCCAGCCCTCCTTGCTGCCCTCTCACATTGCTTGCCCACCTTTAGGTCATCTGATATGACTACCCCCAGGTCCCTTTCCATTTTGTTGTTGTTAGTATCTCATCCCCCATTGTGTACTCTTCCCTGGTTTTTGTTTCCCAGGTGCATTACCTTGCACTTCTTAGCACTGAATCTAAGCTGCCATACATTTGACCATTCCTTTAACCTTGCCAAGTCCCTTCTCGTCCTTTCCACCCCACCCGTGCATCAACTCTGTTGCAGATCATTGTGTCATCTGCAAAGAGACATACTTTTTCTTCCAGTCCCTCTGCAATGTCGCTTATAAAGACATTGAAGAGGACCAGTCCTAATACTGAACCCTGCTACTCCACTAGTAACCCTCCTTTCTTCTGAGTGGACTCCATTTACTATTAATCTCTGTGTCCTATTCTCCAGCCAATTCTTTACCCAGGCTGTCATCTTGGGACCCACTCCCAGGCTGGCTAACTTGTATATTAATCTTTTGTGTGGGACTGTGTCAAATGCCTTGCTAAAGTCTAGGTAGGCCATGTCCACAGCCCTCCTGATCTACTACTTTGGTCACCCAGTCAAAGAAATCTATCAGATTCATCTGGCATGACCTTCCCACTGTGAATCCATGCTGCCTAGGGTCCTGTGCCCTCTGGTCTCTAGATACTCAACAATTCTTTCCTTCAGAAGTGATTCCATCATCTTCCCTATCACTGAGGTTAAACTAACAGGTCTGTAGTTTCCTGCTTCTGCCTTGCTCCCACTTTTGTGAAGGGGAATCACATCTGCCCTCCCCCAGTCCTCGGGTACCACCTCATCCTCCCATGATTTGTTAAAAGTGTAGTCAGTGGTGTCACTAGTTCTACCCTTAGTTCTTTTAGAATTCTGGGATGAATCCCATCAGGCCCAATTGCTTTGTCCACCTTCAGTTTTAAGAGTTCTTTCAGAACCCTTTCTTCTGTAAATGGGCTGGTATCAACTTCTGTATCCAGAGTGTTTCTACTGTTTGTTTTATGTACCTCCCCTCTTCATTTGTAAATACTGAGCAAAAATATTTGTTTAGTATCTCTGCCTTTTCACAGTCTCCCAATGACAGCTTTACTATTCATAAGGAGGTATGGAAAATGCCAATGTTGAAAATCTGGAGGAAAATATTACAGATTCGCAGTTACAACACAAAGTTACAAGTGTGCGTGGAAACTGCACAACGCACGTCAGAAACATTAATTTTTTTTTCATCAAATTTGCAACATAGGCTTTTGAGAGCCCACCTCATGAACACTGGCACTGTCATTTCATTAATTGGTCTCAGAAGTCGATTCCGCACAGTGACCATGAAATCACCTTTCAGGACCGAATAACGCTATGACAGTGCCTGAATTCATGAGGAGGGTCGAATAACCTCATGTTTGAAAATGTGGTGCCAAAATTCTCAAAATGCCTGGGATATGCACCAAAGTTGAAAACCCTATTTATGCCATTATACAGCTTACTGGCATTTCTTCAGTTTCCGGTCAGCTTTGACGAGTGCAGACGTGTTCCCAGTCCACCAAAGATCATTGCGCCAGGGTCTTAAGATAAGTATGGGGTGAGGGGTGTGGAGAGGTCAGTGTGCAGTGGTGTGCGGGTTAGGGAGAGGATGGCAACCGTGTGGAACCGCTTCCTTTGTTTCAGGAGATAAAAAGAGAAAAGACATTGCAGGAAGTTTTTTCCATTCTGTTTCAGCACACTGTGGTGGTCTCCCAGTGTGCCACCTGCCTTTTCTGGGTGGGGTTCTAAAGCCGATGGGGATTGGTCCCCCATCAGCAAAGAACGACTGTTTGGGAGGGCCATGATGCCAAGGGGACTGGGCACCCCTCAGCACACAACAAATGGGGGGTTACATCATGCTGTCAGGGAGTGGGCTCCCCATTGGCAAATTAACTGGGTTGGGGCTGCCATAGGGGATTGGCCACCCCATTCTGCTTTCATGAGGCCAGGGCAGCAGCTATCCTCTGCCATGTTTACTTAATTGTTAGACTTGGGAAGGTACTACCTTGCAATGATGGGTCACTCCCTCATTGCAGTGGAATGCCTGATGCTGCAGTGATGAGTCAGCCCCTCATTGCAGCGGTGAAAATGTTTCTTCTTGGTGGCATTTTTGGAGACCAGCATCATCGGCACACTGTGCCTCCATTGGCCCACCAGTGCCCAGCCCCCAAATGCAGAGCCTCCATTGGCTGCCACAGTGCCCACCTCCACAACCTGCTTCTCCTAAGTTGCTGCATAATGTTTTTGTACTTGCATGCAAGCAAACTTTAAAAGGAGACCCAAAGGATCTGTACTAAGTTCTTACCTGTTCATGATTTACACCAATGACCTGGGGCTAGCTTAAGAGATTTAAACCTTAATTGCTACATTGATGATACAGTTCTATATGTTGCCAGGCCCAATATTTCAGATGTATTTCTTGATAGCAGTAAGCATTACATACCCTACAATTTGAATTGTTTGCAGCAAAGCTTCTCAGTGCCTCAACAACATTTATGATCTTCCTCCCACAGTAGCAGCAAGCAGCCAACTAGCATCAATTCCTTAGTATCCTTGCACTAACAGGTGATAGACTGGAATTAGTAGACACATTTAAATACCTACTGTAGGCATGTGGTTAGATAGCAAACTTCCCTTTGTCACCAGTATTGAAAAACTGTGTAAGATTTTACATCTGAGGTTAGCTTTCTATCACAGAAATGCTTTTCTCTGTCAATGCTAGGAAAAGATTAAATGTCACTTTTTGCCACTTCTTGATTATGATGACCTAGCGCATATAGATGCTGCTGCTGCACAAATAGCTAAACTAGAGGTTCTCTATTATAGGGCACTGTATTTTATTTCTGGCTTGCCCACTAAAATTCACCATTGTACCCTTTACAACTCAATGATATGGTCCTCCATGACCACTAGGAGGCAGAAAAACCTTTCTACAACTATATATCTTTATATCTATATATCTATATATGCATTCTGCAACTATGTATCTTGTGATTTTTCATAGGACCACTGTCCTTTACAATTAGAGGACTAATAGGATCACACACTTATAGATTTCCAGATTCAGTATATATCTAAATATGGTAAAATGGCTTTCAGGTGTTTTTTCCCAATGTCTTGGAACAAGTTACAAGTCTCCTCAAATTAAACTCATTGATCAGCTTCTGTTTATTCAAAATGTTGTTAGAAAATCATTCCACCCATAAATGCACTTGCTGATAAAATGTTCATCTTCAATGTACTCTGCTGGTATATCCCTTGGCTTGTTTTCATTTATGACAGTCAAAAATATTTTACTATTTGTTCTTGCTGAATATTGTCCTTGTATATTTTGTGTAATCGTTGTATATGAATGCTAAAATTCTTTATGTAATGATCAATTATGTTTTGCTTCTGATTTATGTTCTAACTGTCCAAACCATGACTGCATAACTCAATGAAGCTTTTCTGTATAACAAATAAATACAGTACAAAACAATACAATGAAAAACAATACAAAATGATAAAAGCATTCAAAGCAATGCAATACAGAAGAATACAATACAATGTAATGCAATGCAATATAATAAAATAGAATAAGTATGGGGTGTGTGTGTAAAGAAAATTTCACACAATCCAAGGGTTAGATGTTACATGAACCTCGAGAGTGAAGCTCGAGGATTCATGCAAGGATCTAACCGAGGTGTGAAAACTTTGAGTTTACACACAGCACCCATATTCTATTTTATATAATTGTTGGGTCTTCTTGGCCACAGCAATTATATAAAATAAAAAAGTCATTTCTGACTCCTGTGCAGCAGTGGTCTGCTCTTTGGTTTGAGTGCACAGTCCACGATTGTTCTTATTTATTTATTTATTTATTTTTCATTTATTTGGGCCTGCAGGCTAAAGAATACTTTTAAAGTATTGATTTTGGGGTAAACTTACGGCTGAGTTCAGTGGTGGTTCCATCTGCTGAAGAAAGACTAGGCAGTCAGTGGTCCAGGAGAAAAAGCTGCAGTGGGCGCATGTGTAGATCTAAGAAAACTGTGTGCATGTTTGCCATAATAAACACTCCTTTATTATGACAAATATTGGCACAGTTTTTCTTCTGTAAAGGAAGACCCATTAATTATAATACAATAACTTTTGAAGTGTAACATTTTGCATTTCTTTCAATAACAATTCCCCAACTTTGATAAGTGTAAAGGATCATTAATATCTGCCTAGACAGTGACCACATATAGGCAGAAGAGACCTTAGTTTAACATCTCATCCAAAGGACGACAAAGGACGACACCTCAACAGTGCAGTGCACCCCACATACTGTACTACAATGTAAGTTATTGGTATTACTACAGTACCTTGTGTGAGGCTAGAAAACATGATCTTCCTATCTTCTGGTCCCATAGGTGAGCTACTGAGCAACTGGACGCTGATGTATAAGAGCTGTCCTGTTGGCAGCTGCACCAAGTTACATGTTACAAAGGATATAAACAATAATTTAAACATGACAACAAATAAAGGTAAATAGTGTACTTTCGTTATGCAAAAATACTTTAAAGAAAATAAATGAATCACATTTTGCACATGCTACAAGGTAGAGTTGTTCAAGACGTGGCTTCAGCAGAAAAAAATTGCTTGCACATATTTTGACATTGCTTTGTATTATACCATAAATCAATACTGGGCACCACAGAAGGGTCAACTATTAGGGAGACTAGAGAGGTGGTCAAGGAGAAGAGAAGGGCCTTTGAGGTCTACATAAAGTCACAGGAGCTGGAAGAAATGGAGGTCTAAAAGAATAACATCAGGGAGGTGGGAAGAACAATAAGGAAGGCAAAGGCAACATCAGAGGTGAAAATAGCCAGGAGGCAAAAGGAGACAAAAGATTCTATAGTATGTGAGTGACAAGAGGAAAACAGACAGGGATGCCAAGACTAAGGAGGGAGGGAGTAAAATAGCAGTAGGTGATGGAGAGAAGGCAGCCCTCCTAAACGATTGCTTCTCATCTGTGTTCATGACTCAAGGAAGGGAATGGCTGGTATTGAACAAAAAGGGAAGGAGGGGTGGAGGCAGACACAAAGCCCTTGCAGTGGTGAGGGTTTTGGAGGAGATGGGAAAATAAAATGGACAAGGCCATGGGAGATTATCAAGTACACAGAAGGGTGCTTAGGGAGCTAAGGGCTGATCTGGCAGGACCTCTGGCCAGGTTGTTTAATCTCACACTGGAATCGGGAGGATCCTGGAAACTGGAAAAGGCAGAGGTGATACCACTATACAAGGGAGGAGAAAGGATGAGCCTCGAACTACACCCCAATCAGTCTCACTGCCACTGTGGGGAAAGTGATGGAAAATCTCATTAAGGAGAGACTGGTAGGGTACCTTATGGAGGGGGTTTGATGGATGACAGTCAGCATGGGTTCACTGTGATAGGTCTTGTCAGACCAACTTGATAGAATTCTTTGACAGGGTTACAGAAGTTTTTGATCAGGGAGGGTGGTGGATGTGGTCTATCTGGACTTCAAGAAGGCATTGGACTCCATCCCACAAGGGGTTAGCTCAGCAGGTTGAGCAGTCTGGGTGTGGGAGCCAGGCTTACAAAGTGGGTGGGAGGATTGGCTAGGTGGAAGGACCTAGAGTGTGGTGGTCAATCCGATGCACTCAGGGAACTATGGGTGTTTAGTGGGGTACACCAGGGATCGGTGCTTGGGCCCATATTGCTTAATGTTTATGTAGTGGACTTAGCAGAGAGTATAAATGGAAAGGCATATTTATTCACAGATGACACAAAGATTTATAACAGGGTGGACACTCTGGGTGGAGTGGTGAGGATGAGGCAGGATCTGGCCAGGCTGGAGGAGTGGGCAAAAGTGGCAATTGCAGTTTAATGCAAAAAGTGCAACCTAATACACATAAGAGGAATTAACCTAGGGACACCTATTGCCCTCGGGTGGGGGTACTGCAGGTCATTGAACAGGAAAAGAAACTGGGGATCTGGATCACAGACACATTAAAGGTTAGGAATCAGTGTGAATGAGTAGCTCGGAATGCAACAAGGGTGTTGGCATGCATTGGGAGGGGCTGCGCTAGAAGGAGGAGGAGGTGATCGTGCCACTGTACAAAAACACTGGTCAGATGACAGCTGGAGTATAGGGTTCAATTCAGGAGGCCCCATCTTCAGGGTGACATGGATAGGCTGGAGAGGATGCAGAGAAGGTCCAAGATGATACACCAGATGCAGGGGAACCATATGGGAGAGGCTAGAGGAGCTCTGACTTTATATGCTGGAGATGAGGTGGGACGGGGACAGGGTCGAAACCTTCAAATACTTCAAGGGTATAAATAAGATCAAGGCAATAGCATCTTCAGACTGAGAAAAACAAAACCACCAGAGGTCATGTACTTAAACTGGAGGTGGCAGATTTAAGGGGAACGTGATGGGATGTTTCTTCTCAGACAGGGATGTACAACCATGTAACAGGCTGCCAGAGTGAGTGTCAGAGGTAGATATGGTGGAGAAATTCCAAAGAGCATGAGGTAGCAATATAACATTAGGAAAGGGAGATGGGGGAGTGGGGTGTGGTGAAAGATAAAAGGGTGGGTGGCGGCTATCAGGCAGACTCCATGGGCATTAAGGTTCTTTTCTACTGGCATGATTCTATGGTTCTATGACTATTATTGCATGAAGCAAGCCAGTTATTCTAATCAGGCAGTAAGTTATCATTAGATAACAGATTGATTATCTTCACTGCTGCAGGACAGTGATGGTCAGCTCATTGCATTCAGCACAGTGCAATGATGAGAATAATGAAGACAAGTCTAGCTGGAAATACTGTACATTTCAACTTCAGTAGCTGAACAGTCACATACTGTAGGATTATTCTGAATGAAACTTGCAACATTTTAGTATCACAGCGTAGTGAAACCGTATAATGCAAACTGTTACTTTAAAGGAAGGGTCCAACTTATAAAATGAGATGAAATTTAAGAAAAAATTATATACCCTGGATCTGGGTAGTTCCTAACATAAGCTACTAGTAGTATTTATTATAAGATTTAATAAAATTGAGACGTGGGACAGGATTTTCAAATAGATATTCCAAGGATGCATCTGCTGCTATTTTCAAAGTAGAAATGCATCCAAACATGTTACACCATTTATTAGCTGGCCAAACAGTGTCTAAAGTGTGCACCAAAACAGATGCTACTGTGTCCAAACTTGATGCAACTCACAACTGCATCTGCTTTCTGCAGCACAGAGTAATTTTTGTCATAAATTGATGCTGCTTCTAAAATGGCAGCAGGGCTACCTCAATGCAAGTGGATGGATGTAGACACAGGTGCAGATACAGCATGCATTTCCATCTGCATCCAACCTTTTGAACCCCTCCCCAATCTAGATATGTGACTTTCATGGTAGCCTGCCATTGTTAAACTGTTGTTTTCAGTCAGCAGCTTCCAAGGGCTTACTTCTGGAGAAAATGATGAAGCACCCTGAATCCACAAAAAGTCAATATCAACAGTTAAATATGGGACTCAGCTTAAACTCGGAACTGTACAACTTGGCTCTGCTTAATACTGCATATTTTAAGGGCAGTACTTTGCAAAAGTAGGTCTTATTACATAGATGGGACAATTCCTGTGAAGGTATTGCTAGTGGTGTGAAAACTATATCTGTATTAAAAGGGTAGAAATAATAGGAAATTTTCGCCGATCTCTCCTACATTCAAAACAATTAACACTGTTGTTTATTAAAATAGCACACAGGCCATAATTTGGCACATCTGGGGAAGCAATTTAAGCTCAGAACTTTAAAGCTGTTTACAAACAAGTACTTCATTCCTTCTATTTCAAGAAAATGGCCTTTACCAGCAAATGTCTATTACAAAACGATCAGTAACTACCGACAATGGATGCAGCACTTTCATTTCTCAGTAAATTACTGCGCTGCCCTAATTCATGTTTATTGAACTGGAAATTTATGTAATTGATTTGACTTGAGAACATTCTTGTTCCTCTAATGTTTACATAGCTGGCACTGGAGTCATTCATGCAAGAATAGATAATTTATCGATCTGTTCTTACCTCCACTTATACTGTTCATTTGAAGTGCACAGAGGATTGTTATAATGTAACTTGTTACTTGTTCTCCTGCCCTGTATCTTTTCTTGCTTCCCACTTCTTGTTTATATTCACGTGAACTGTGCAAACCATGTAGGCTTATAAAGCTCTTTAACTATATTGCTGTCTCATTAATACTGATAGACTTTCCAACTCTTCCAAAGGCTGGCACAGCTAATAGAGATAAGCAGATGAAGGCTAAATGACACTTGTGATTAATGATCAGTCTGGTATTTAACTATGCCAATGTAAATATTATATCTGTATTCTATGAGTGTTGCTTCTGACAGTCAGAGCAAAACAGAGCAATATCAGAATCATCATACTGCACCTGTTTAAAGGTTCTTGATTAAGATTAAATTTCAACAGTAATGTAAACAGCATTGTTAATTCTGAATGCTATTGTGTAGCTAATTTTTACTGATTGCAGAAAAAGCTGGTGGCTCAATTTTCAAATCCCAAACTTTGGAGCAAGGTGCCTGCACCAAAAGGCTGTGATGCAAGTGGCACTTTGCATTAAAGTTTGCAGTAACCCCAATTTTCAAATACAGGCTGCATCAAAATTGGGATGCGCACAAAAGCACCCTGCTCCATCCTTCAGCAGAGATTCCCCTGCGTCAGGTCAAGAGGGTTTGTGCCATGGCTAGACTGCACCATCCACTTTTTGAACTCCAGAAGCCCTGCCATGGTAGCAAGAGGAAGCTCAGGTTAGAGTAGCCAGGAGCTTGTCTAAAGCCCCTGTGCCATTGCCTGGCAGGGTGGCGAGTTTGGGGGACATGGAAGGTGAGGACCAGGGGGCAGTGAAGAAGTGAGGGTGATGGGAGGGCACAGCAGAAGTGGGTGGGATCTGTGGAGGCACCTGGTGGCGGTACCATGCACAGTGGCACAGAGCCAATTTGCCCTGTGAAGGAGGGATGGCACGCGGGAGCATCATGACCCAGACCCCATGTGACAACAGCCCTGATACCTGCCCCACATGACACATTGTCCCCTACATGGGGCATTTGGCAGTGGGAGAAGGTTGTGGTGTGCATTCAGTGGATGGGTACATTCCTGGGCACAGCAACACCCCTGGTACACAGCACCCCTCATGGTGACTGGTGGATGCCCAACCACACTGTCTGGAACTGTGGATCCTGTGGGTAGGTGCCAGGGCTGTTGCCACCTGAGATCCAGGTTATGATGCTCCAGTCATGCTAATCCCCACCTACCTAGGCAGATCAACACTGTGCCACTGCATATGGCACCTCCACCAAGTGCCTCCACAGATCCCTCTCACTGCCGCCATACTGTGTTACCCTGCATGGCACCTCCACTGCTCCATCAGCACCTGGTCCCCACCTTACAGGCTTATTAACCCCTGACCTTTACAGTTGTCTGGGCTTATGATGGACAGCAGGGGGACTTGATGGGACCCTCTATCAAAACCCTCAGGTGCACCACATTTTGAAACAACTCTGCAGGTAAGGCCAACCTTGGGACTTTGGCGCAGGGACCCCAAGTTTTATAAAACAGCTGCAGTGTCCCTGATGCACCTGAGTTTGCCACAGCCATAGACTAACACAAATTGCATCAATCTAATGGCCAACTGAAAAATGAGCCCTGGGTGTTTAAATGTTAACTGAGGACAAGAACATATACATTTTAAAATACTGCATACTATTCATTTACACCAACTTGTTTTATATGGTGAGAACTGCTTTTAAGTAATAATTTAGGCAAAGGGTTTTGGAGAGAACCTCCTTGCTAAATCCTTCTGTGACATTTATAGCAATGTGATAGTACTTAGATAACTAGGAGTAGAAGTGCACCATAGGTGCTTCAGGTCTACTCCCCCATGGATTACCTATGTAATCCTGAAATTCTGTCTCCCAACCTACACTATGCTGAGGTCGGGACCCTTACAGAAATATAAGTGTGTTGTGTACATGCAGAATGCATGCTACATGCTTAATTGTGCAATGTTTGCATGCCATTCACATACACAAAGTGAACCTAAGAGAACCAGGTCTAAAAAGCAAATCAGGTTTTCATGCTGCAAGCTTGACATGTGTGCAGCAGGTAGCTGGTAAACATCTTCTAAAAATCACATCAGATTTGCATGTTGCACACGTGACATGAGTGCAGCAGTTAAGCTGGTGTGAACATCATTTTAAAATAACATTAAGTTCACATTTTGCACAATTGCCATGTGTGCAGCAAATAAGCTGGTGCAACTCTTATCTAAAAACACATAAGTTTCTATTTCATACTACTGCTAGCAATTAGAGCCATTAAAATACATTTCTTCATTGATTTCCATTAAAATTAGGTAAACTCATTAATTTGATCCTTTGCAAGTTGTTTAATGGCTTTTGATTTTGTCATCACATTTTCATTAATTTGTAAAGTATTGTTTCCTTAATGCATTAAATGCTTAGGATATAGTCAGCCAACATCTCCCATTTCAGATGGCAGTGGGCGTCTGTGTTGTGAAGCCTGACCTTTTGTTTTGGGCCATGCTAATTCTCTTACGCATATTTAGTTCTACAAATGTGTTTCTCCATGACCCGATTCTGCTCACTTACTTTCTGTTTGTCATTCTGTATGGAGTATATACACTATGGCCATGATAAGCACTCTTTGTGCTGAGTAGGGTCTTGGAAGCGTGCATCATACCTAACATTTTGACATGAAATGAGGGACATGGACACCAAATGAGGGACAATGAGCAACACTAACCCTCACGATGATCAGGATACATCCTGAAACATGGAGATACAGTACCTCAGAACACAATGGAAACTGTTGTATTTACTTGTGCCAATACCTCAGAATGAATTTCTGCAATAAAACAAGGGTGCCATTTAAAAGAGCCACATTTGTGCCTAGGTTGTTCTTATGGTGTGACAATAATGGTACTAAATTTAGATTTAATCTTTGCACAATAAGTGCCCCTGGCCTGTGTGTGCTCTCATGCTGCAGGTGCACTCAGACTCGACTATATCTTTATTGTGTTGTTCAACCTCTCCATCTATCAGTGTTGGAACAATCACACATGACATGGAGGAGCTCTAGCCAAGCAAGAGGACATGAATCATGCAAATGTAACATTGTCTTTCCCACCACAGAGCAGACAGGCTGCACACTACAGCTAGGAGGATTAATAGCAGTGTTGTGGTGGCATATTTTCATTGGTCTATTCTTAGTGAGTCTCCATCTCACCTGGTGGCTCAAAGGACAGGGGATGAGCTAAAGCTAACCTGAGACTAGGCTGCCTACTTTACTAGGCTAACCTAACAAAATAAAACAGCACAGGCCCCTCAGCAGCAAGTTAGGCCTACCAGCAGTGATGACAGCATTGTGGGTGGCCTTCATAGGCCTTGATCAGTGCAGTGCAGCAGCAGCCATGGTAGCAGCAAGCAAGGAGCAAGCAATGCAGATTGAGAGGGTTTGGTTAGTGAGGTGACTTGGTCACAGACCACGTTAGGGACCTGAGATGGTCAGTTCTAGCATCCAGCTTCTGGTAGAAGGATGGAGGAAGAGCGGACTGAAAACTGGGTTGGTGGCACACTGGCTAAGCTGCAGGTTCTGGACAGATGGCCAGATAAGTAACAGTAAATATTTTTAAAGGGGACTGGGGAAAAGGAAGAATTTAAATATTGATGTGTTTTCACTTGTTTGCACCTTTGGTGGCTTCATGACCCATATGGGATGAGTATTGAATGGAATGAAGTCGGAACTGAAAATGAGATAACTTTTTTTGAGGGGGGGCAGGCTCAGGACATCATCCATGGAAAAAAATAGTTAATAAATAGGTGGTTTAAGCCCAAATCTGATGCACTGCTGCAGGGTATAGACAGATGAATCTTATGCATTTGAATTTTTCCTGATTTGCATATCACTTTTCAGTAGCAACAAATGAGTTTTACCTTTAGAGACATTCCAGACATTCTAGAGCTTGCCACCTAGGGGCAAACTAGCACCTGGCCTCCACTGGTTGTTGGCTTCCCTGCTGAAATCAGAATGGTGAACATGACATAAAGCCTAATTTCTAGGACATCCTCTGTGTGAGCAGCATATTTCCCATGAGAGATGGATGAGGAGCAGAGCAGTTTTCAGGATAAAATGAGGGCTGTCCCTTGCATTCAGAGACAGTTGAGCAGTATGGTATGTACAGACTATTGGAGCCCCACTTGGTCAAGCTTAATCTCGCCAAGAAAGCTGACATCCACATCACCACACTGAGGCACATTATGACATAGGGCAGTAGAGACTGCAGGGGTGTGCACCATTGAAATGAATGGGGTATTTTTATTATTATTTTATAATTATTGATGGAGAGTTGGAGCTCAATGAACTCCACCACTCTACTAAAAAGGGCATTGTTAGTAGAACAGTAGCCTTCATTATTCTCCAGCTCACCATCATAATGTTTAAAATAGCAATAAAAATTCCTCAATTAATTTTAAGGGATATGACTATACCCCAGCATTCTGACCCATGGACATCATCTTTTAAAGACTCCACCTCTGGCTCCCTAGTACTCAGGTAAGAGACTCTTGACTTTATATGTACTTGGTGGGTTGTTCGTAGCAGCATGGCCACACCTGCTGCAGTGTGTGTGCATAGGGGGACTGCCATGGGAGGGCATCGAGTTATTGCTACTTTTGTGTTTGCCCTTAAGGTCTGATTAGTGGAAGCATTCAAAACTATAGAGAGAAAATAGTATAAGTGCAGGCCAGAAAGAAGCAATTACACAGTTTTGTGAGTAAGTGTGTGTATTGGGGTGGAAGAACTACATTTGTTTCCAATGGTACATATAAGTACAGTTCAGCTGTGCAGCTGAGGGAGGACAAGAAAACCAAGAAGTATAATAGTGGTTACAAGCATGCTGCATGTGTGCAGATGTACAGTATGCAGATTTGTAATGAAGTACAACCGAGCCATATATGTGCAGGCAGTATACAGTAGCTTAGAGATTAAAGACACTGAACTGCAAACCAGGAGACTTGAAGATCAGAAGACCTGGGTTTGAGTCTCATCAGCCCCAGTTGTACAGTATATGGTGTGATCCTGAGCAAGTCACTTAACTTTTATGTGTGCACTTACCAGTGACCACTTGCTTTTTGCATGCATGCCACATGCATGTAGTCTGTCCTAATTTAACATAAAAGCATGCTTTCCACACTTGTTTGCTGCATAATGCGTGCCACATGCTTGCAATTGTTCCAAATTAATGTCTAAATCACGATTGCAGCATGCTTATCACACAAGTAGTTTTATGTGCAGCATGAAACATTTCCTATAATTATTTCTGTAAGAGGGAGACCAAATTTCAAAATACTGATAGCGACTTTCATTATGCAGGGGCTTCACCTTCACATCCCCTAACTAAAACAATCAACTCTGAGGAGGACCTGACTTCAGAGTTGGTTGTTAGTTTCGGGCAAAATGCTTTTTAAAAGTTTATGTGGTGGGAACAGAACCACTTCCTGACAGCCTGTTGGCTGAGCTGTATGATCATTAGAGCTCACATCACAGGGCAGCTCAGCCAGCACCACACTCTGCTGTTTTCGTATGGTTATGCCAGGTGGAACTATGTCCCGTGGGCATACCAGGATATCATGTAGGTGGAAACCATGTTCCTCGGGCGTAATCCAGACATTATTTTACCCACGTAAATTACATTTCACTGTCAGGCTGAAATATCAGGCATCCTTATTTTCGGATACTGAAGTTGGGCATGATGGGGCCCTCAGCTTCAGTATCCTGATAGGGTACATCCCCACTGTGCAGTGGTTATCCGTTTACATCACAGGAATCATACAGTCATTGAAGTGCTTTTGAAGCAATCGATTCTTGGGGCATCCACAATATATTGGGGTAGTGTATTCCAATATTTCACTACTCTCTTGGTGAAATATGAACCCCTTTTGCAGTCTTAAAGTGTTTACATGCAATTGCTTAGTGTGGTTTCTGGAATTATATGTTAATTCTTTGAATTCCAGTCCCATATCCACCATCAACTCACTACTTATTACCTTGAATACTAGGATAAGGTAACCCTAAAAGATCATATGTTCACTTAATAAATAGACAACTGACTGTTTTATTTTTGTGTTTTGATGTGCTAGTAATCACTTTCTACCTTTTAATAAAATAACTGTTTGTGCAGTGAATAAAGCGGGTTTTAACCTTTGCCTTTCATATTGCAGGTAGAAAGAAGTTGGTAGAATTCTGGCATTGTGATGTCAAAACTGCCAGTTATTTAGGAACCCAATGTATTTCAATGAAAACAAAATATATTTCCTTTGTGTTTCAAATGAAATAGATACTTCTTTCAGCAACAAACTTTGCCCTTTATATCTCTGCGCTATTGTGGTCCATCTGTACTATTTTACAAATTTTAAAACAGTAATTGGCTTCTCTTTTTCTTCTTCACAAGTAAAATCTGATTAGAAGGAAATAACATCTGCTTAATCAAAACAAAAGATCATGTGTTATGAAAAATCACTTATTTCTGTTAAATCTAAAATATTGTAGTGGAAAAAGTTTTACTTCTCAATAAAAATCTGAACAGTTGTGTAGTTTCCTTTTGAAAATACATAGCCAGCCTTGCCAGTAAAAGTTTTGTAATGTCATAATGCAAGGATTCCATTGGGTTCTTTTTACTATATGTTGGCAAAATAAAAATAAAATTATGAAAAGGTAAGTAAAGAGACAAAAAAAGCAAACAAAATGATTAAAAAGGCATGCCAAATCTTCATTCTTTCAGATATACACCTTTACAAAGCACCTGCGCTTTAATATTCTTCTCCTAGACTATGCAGTCCCAGCATATTCAGTCTATCATTATAATTTAAGTTTACCCATACCATAAATAGTTTTTCTGAACCTTCTCTGTATCTTCTCCACATTTCCTATGTCAATTTTAAGATGCAGAGACCAGAACTATGAGAAGTAGTCCAGGCTGGGTCATACAAAACTTCTATACAGAAGTACCAGGAAATCCCTGGGCTCCATACTACTACAAATAATCATAATAACAATGTGTCTTTGGAATAATGAAATCAAGGGCCAAATTCTGAGTCATGGTTGGGCAACACACATCAAATATTTGCTCTCACAGATGTGCACTGATACCACAAACTGTCACTCTGTCTGCTTAGCAAATGTTGCAGATAAATACTACCCCTGCAAATACACTGCAGTATTAATCACTTTTGGAGTGTTAGCAGGAGCAGTCTGGGATTTATGCCTGTTAACATCTTAGCT
The DNA here is from genome assembly GCA_016271365.2 of Neoceratodus forsteri. NCBI lineage: Eukaryota > Metazoa > Chordata > Ceratodontiformes > Ceratodontidae > Neoceratodus > Neoceratodus forsteri. The sequence continues at coordinate 428,747,665 of CM057451.1, forward strand.
TGTGCCTACAGGGTTAGTAAACAGAGCCGTGTCTACATATGGCACATTTGGTGGTGCTACAAGGCTGCACCATTGTTCTTGCTGGGCACATGGTGATATAGGCTCGAAGGCTGATCCCACACACACACTTGGATCAATAGATCTTCAAGGAACTCTCCTGCCATTGAGTCACATCATGGAATTGTAAGCTATTAGTATCAGGACCACCAGGCATCTTTTGCAGGCTGGGGCTGCCTAATGAGATGTTCCACATTGAGGTCTATATAATGTTAACATCCCCAGCATGCCTTAGTTCTTTATCCTTTGAAAATTGCTTGCAAGTCCACTGCTGCTGAAGAATGCTGTCAAATATTTGAGGTATTTTACTGTCACTGTATACTTACTTCTGTTTGTTGCTTCAAATATATTTTATGCTGCAAGTGAACAAAAACAGTTGTTCTGCTATTGCCATTGCAGCAACAGTAAAATTCATAGACAACAACACCTCCCTATGCCTTGGTACAAACCACGATGTTGAAGCATGCAAAATCTGCCTTGACTTTAACCAGGCAACCAAGAGACATCATAGCAAAGCTTTAGAAAACATTCTTCTAATCTGCTATCACCTGCTCCAATTTCTGGTTAATCATCAGCTTGTCCATCTCTATGGACAACAGTGGCTGGTACTGACTTGTTGAACAGAAAAGAAACAAATCATTGAAGTTGGTGGATAAACACTACCAAGCCGAAAATCACAATCACAGAAAGGAAAAGTATGTATCTCCTGACTTTTCCCTTTCACTATTTAGATGGGGTAAATTCAATTGAATAGACGGGCCCTGGCTTGGCCATGGATTCTGTTGCCTCCCCACCAACTGTCTTACAGACACCAAGGTTCAGGTCCAGAGTCAGTGCCATCTCCCAACTGTGGATTCACAGCCTCTTCTGCTGTCAGGCACTGTACAGTCACATCTCAGCTTTGATGATCTCCTTTGGGCTCATCAATGCACAAGCATTATACCAAACAATGTTGAAGCTGCTTCAGCACATAATGGTACCACAGTCAATGCCTGCATTGTTGTTGCTCCTAGCTTGTCAGTCGATGGTTTTCCTGTAAATATTCATATGCTGCCCTGCTTCAATGCTAGGTACAGATAGCCTGCTGTCAACAGGATGCCCATCATCAGTGCCTCCTCCTGTTCCTCCTCATACTGTTGACCCTATGCTTATAATGGCAGACACGCATAACAAGCTGGAATGCAATTGAGAATACATGGAAAGGGAGGAGAAAGCTATGCAAGTAGAGCAGATTATAGATTTGCTGGACCATGCTCCACTGTATTCTCCTGCATGTGAAGAGAGAGGTGGAAATACACCAAGATATCCCCTAAGGATGCCTCATTTCAGTCCTTCCATAAACAGGTACAGGCCAAATTGGGGTTCCAAGCTGAGGGGGAGAGGACTCTTCCAAGAGAAGGTCTTATGAGTTCTTGGAAGTCTCAGCCTCTCCTACAGTTTAAACCCCTCCAGTGCACTCAGCTCTATAGGATGTTACATTGGTTGCCTGGCACAGGCTTATACATTGCCTACGCTTCCTTGAAGGCTAATAAACAATAACTTGCCCCTACTGCTAGGCCATATTATTTGTCACAGCCTGATACAAAACTCTGTGGTAATGATGGCAGCTCACAATAGAGCTAAGGTACCTAACACTTGAGTTCTCTGCCTCCAAACAAGGAGTCATAAAACTGGATGTCATCATGGGTAAGAGGACCTTGCCTCAGCTACTATAGGCTTAAGATTCACAAATTGTCGGGCATATATGATTAAATATCAGAATTGCCTTTGTAAAACTATGGCCACTTGGCTGAAAAACTGCCTGAGTTCCAGGACAGAATATTGTACAGCAAACAATTGTTAATGGCCAAGAGGCTTGTAAGCCTCCTTATATCAGCTGATGATGCCTCTGCCACTGAAGCTAGAGCTGCTGCCTCAGGCATATGCATGATTTATTTATTTATTGAGTTCTTCGAATTAATACCTGTAAGTGGATGCTCTTTGTACATTCCACACCAGTTGAACAGAAAATAGCAGAGAACAACAATTTTTACATTTACAGAGATGGTACAGTAAATTACAGAAAGGTTCACACAAGTAGACACTGCTGAGGCATTGTACAATGTATGCCTGCATCTGTGAGTTCAAACACCCTGGAGAAGATAGACACAGAAAAGGTAACAGACAAAGGTGACATAGTGGAGGAATGGAGGTGTGTGTGTGTGTGTGTGTGTGCCATGAGATGTGGGTGGGGGTAGGCAGGGTGGGTGGGGATCAGTGAAGTGCTGAGGCTGGATGTGCCCTCTGAGTAAAAAGTGCCTAAGTGCAGCAGGTGATTATTATCGAGGAGGTAAGCAGATGCAGTCACAGGTGTCCTTGATAATGAGGTGCAGATGAAGACTTCACTTGCATGCACCAAAATTAGATGAAGCAGTCACAGCTGTCCTCGCAATGAGATGCATTAGATGCCACGCCTGGCTTTGGGTGGTTGGTTTATTCTCTGATGCACAATGATCAGTAATGAATGTTCTTTTAGAGGAAAGCAGTTATTTGGTAAGATGTTGAAAACACTTTGCAGGATCTTTAGACATTAAGAATGACTCTCAGGTTCCTTTGCACTTTGAACCTCATACCCAGAGGAAGGGATCATGGTTCCTTTGTAGACACTATGGCCATCCTACAGAGGTTATTCACATAGGCCTCACCATTCTAACTCCAACACCACTGTCCTGTCCCCCTGGTTCCCATGCCAGACATACAAAAGGTCATCCCTTACTGGTGCCCTGCTGCCCCAATACCTTCTGACACCTCTCCTTGCCTTTGGCCTCACTGCCACAAGATGTTTTGGTGCGACTCTTGTATCTCTCTCTCTCCTTCTAGACAAATAGAGAAAGATCACAACAGTGCCTGGCTTCAGGTGTCAAGTCAAGTCAATTTTATTTCTTACGTACAAATCACGGAGGCTCTGGGCATTTCACAAATATGTTGAACAACTGACAAACAAAATACAGCCCTTTGAAATAAGGATCAGTTCATTATAAATCATATAATAAATAATAACCAGTAAATAGTAATAATCTTAAAATTCATTCAGCTTTTGGTTAAAGTTAGAGGACTGGTGGTGGTTAAGCACCAACATGCCCTAGAGCTCCTTACTGTTCCTCCAGTTACTCCCCCATTGCCAAAATGGTACCCTCTGGGACATCTTGCCTTTCTGCTGGAGGAGGTTCAGTCTCTCCTCTGCAAAAGCGCAATGGAATGTGTCCTAGTGGAAGAAGTAAACCAAGGTTTTACTGCCAGTAATTTCTGGTTCCAAAGTGGACCGTGGATTTATGGCTGGTACTAGACCTCAGGGATCTAAAGGTATTCACAGAGCAAAAAAGTTCAGAATGGTATCCTCCAGTTTCTGTTACCCCAACTGTTAGGCTGGGGAGTAGATGGTCACATTGACATGAAGAGTGCTTATCTCATGTCAAGATCAAGAAATCTCACAGAAAGTATCTGCAATTCATGCTTCATGGCTCCCACTACCAATTTTGTGTTTTCCCTTTAGCTTATGCTCTGCACCATGTGTCTTTAGCAAACTATGTGCAGTGGTTCTTTGCAGGAAGGGTCTGCATGTCCTTCTATATATAAAGGATTGACTCTTAAAAGCCCTGTCATAGGATGCAATAGTGCATACACTGTTTCAGACCAAGCAAACTGCTCAACCCACTGGGTATCTTAGTGAATGAGACACATTGGTTCTTACTCCATGCCAGAGGCTGCAGTATATTGAAGCCATTCTGGACATGAGTCTCAGTCAGGCATTTCAGCACTCGTACCATATGCCACAGCACTAGTGGCACAGGCACTGTTGTGACTTCAAGTGATCATGTGTTGGTCCTCTGTCTATTATGATTGATAGATCTGATGACCACTGCTATCCTGACAGTTCTGCTGGCCAACCGCCATATGAGAATCCCACAATGGTTTCTCTGGACACTATGGGCTCAACACTGAGATGAGTTGGAGTGCCTCCTACAGGTTACTTCTCCTCTCAATTGTTCTCTTCTCTTCTCTGGTGACTGGACATATCCAAGCTGGAGAATGTATCACAATTCCTGTGGCTATTTCCCATGCTGGTTATTACCACAGATGCCTCAGGGGCAGGTTGAGGACTCATCTGGGACCCCTTCAGGGCCTATGGCAGGCGGGCCCTCTCGATACGGTGCTTCACTGCAACACTCTGGAGATGAGGGCTGCTTTACATTGCCTACAGGACTTTGTCATCCTCCTTCCAGGGAATTGTCTATTGATTTGCACAACCTATATATCAGGGATGTACTACATCAACTAATGGGGAAGAGTTCATTCACATGCTCTCTGCAGAGAAACAATGAGGGTTTGGCACTGTGTGGTGGAACACAACATATTTCTGGCAGTGGTGTTCCTCCCTGGGATCTTGAACACACTTGTGGATTACCTCAGTCAATCCATTGCACTCTGCCATAAATGGAACTCTTGGCCTTTTTGAAAATGAGGTTGTACAGACATAGGCCAGTTTGAGTCTCCATACAACGCACAACTGCCACGTTCTGCTCACTCACCCAGGGCCTGGAGTTTTTGGTGACACACATTGCCTTATCTTGGAAAGAGAGGTTTATGTATGCATTTCCTCCATTCCCTTTCATATAGTGCGTTCTGGTGAAGCTATGGGCTAAGCATGCCACCCTGATTCTGGTGGCCCTCACTGGCTGAGACAAATTTGGTTTCCACTTCTCCAACAATTGGTGGTGGAATCCTATCTTGCTCATCTTACAAGTTGGACTTCTGACACATGAGCAAAGTGCTCTAGTGACCCTGGTTCTTTGATATCTGCACCTGCATGAATCCTGAAGAGATAGAGCTCTCCTCTTCAGCATCTCTGGCAGGGGCTGATGTGCTCTTGGTGGATAGAAAGCCATCTACCCAGTACACTTATTCATTGAAATGGAAATGTTTTATGGTGTTGTGTACAGGGTATGCTTTGAATCTGTTACATGTCCAGTTTCTAAAATTCTGGAGTACATACTGTCCCACAAGGACTCAGGACTAGGGTATCCCGCTCTGATGAAGACTTTGGGTAAAACCAGTCAGGGTTCCTTCTTTGGCCTCCTCTGTGCTGCCACTGTTATGGTGGTGAGTTTATCTCAGTTCAGCTTTTTTTGCATGTTTGCACTTTGCTCTCATTTATTTTAGTATTTTCCTAGGGCATATAATAACTCTGACAGGGAAAAACAAAATGCACAATAGTAGTCTAGGTGTGAGCTAGATATAAATGTACAGCATTATGCAAGGAAAATATCTACACCACACAATCACCTTACCAAAAAGCAGCAAAATGTGACAAACACATCATAAGCATCAGCTCAAAGAACCTCTGCCAGTTTCACAATGTCTGCTTCATCAGGAAGCCAGCTATGCGTAAAGGTGGATCCTTAAATACATACAAAATGCACCCAAATTTAAAGTGACAGTGTCTAAATAAGGTGTAACATCATTATATCAGTGAAAACACTATATTAAATGTTAAAACAATCAGATCCTTTGATTTACAACATATCAGGGAACAAGACTATTAATATCAGTCCTACTTATATACTGAAGAACGGAACATGAGGAATGGTGCCAAATTCATCAGTTCTCATAATTTAATGTGAAGTGCTGAGGTACCATATGGTATTCCTTTGCAGGCTAGAAAGAGAACATAGAAAGCACACAATTAATGAATGCAAGAGGTCAGAAATAAACAGTTTACATATTATAAAGAGGACAGGAAATCATTTCTAACTGGCAGCGTTTATAAAGTTGTTATTCTCAGAAATGATATTCATTCTCTAAATTATCCACATTAACTTTATCTGAATAAAAGTGAAAGTATGAAAACTGTATTTGCATTGTTTTTTTGTTTTTATGGGCAACATTCAGTTACAGTTCTGTTCAGGGAACAATAATTTGGAGTTTAACTATGTCACGGTCTGTGTTATTGAACTCTGAGCATTGCTCTGATAGGTCAACAGCTCATAATTAGCATTCTGTGCACAAACCGTGACACAGTAAAACTCCAAGTTATTGGTTCCATGAAGAGAACTGCAACAGAATGCTGCCTAAAAACAAAACAATGTAAAATACAGTTTTTGTATCACTTTATTCAGGTACAATTAAATGTTGATAATTTAGGGACTGCATATTGTTTTTTGAATAAGAACTTTTGAATAGCTGCCAATTAGTATAAATTTCCTGCCCCTTTAACACATATATAAACACTTTTTGCAATTATCTTCTTTCTGTGTACAAGGCATAGGTTCTATACAGTCATTTAAACCTGGTGGTCCCATAGCCTCTAATGTAAAAATCCAGAAAGATTCTCTGTACACCAACTTGTCATCTAGATTGCCTCCCCAATGGCCCCCCTTCTTGACCTTCTCAATAGCAAAGAATTTAAACACACTGGCCACTTCTACTATTTTCACATAGCAGGTTAATGCATTTTTTTCATCTTCACCCTTATGGATCACAAATTTTCCCAATATGTAGTGTAATGGGTATAGTTGTCTTCCTCATGTAAAAAGCACCACATTCACATGTGGCCAAGTATACTACATATTCACTACTGCAATTAAAGAGCTCAGTCATTATAAATAGTTTCAGAAAACAACAAACCAACAGGCCTGATGGGCAACCAAGTCTTGTTGGTACAATGCCAGCACCCCACATAATAAGTAAATTCAAGTTCTTCAAGTTACATAAGCAGAATTTTATTTCTAAAAGATTTTTCATAGTAGCAATATCATTCACAGCTTTGAAAAGTCTCAGAACTTGTATGCTTGCAAACACTCATTAGCACAACATGTTTCTTCATATTTTCATCACGAGCATCATTTTGCTAGTTGGCACATCCCCTCAGTTGTAAACATCTGGTCCAATCAATAGTAACGAATAAAAACAAAGATAAAGGTAAACATCCAGAAAAGTGCTTAAGTGCTGGAAAGATGCAGGTACTGCATATTCTCTATATGTCATGTATTGCTAGGTATTGCTAGGTACTGTGCAAATGCCTTTGTGAGAGAAAGTTTAACAAACAGATATGTAGGTACCATAGAGTTCCAGGGCTGACTCCAATTAACTGCTAAAAGTCTATACCAGCATACTTTGTTATAGTGAGTAATAAATGACTATTACTGGGCACTAAGTTCAATGTGAAAGCAAGCTACAAACCAGTTTATGCTTAGCAGAAGTGGCCTAGCAGAAACATTCAGCACTCCTCAAGTACAAGGGCATGCAAGCTTTGAACACAGGTTTGTAGCCTGGTATAACTATAATGAAGTATGCTGGAATATACTTTAGCATGCTAATAGAGTCAGCCCTGAACCTATGGTTCCTACATATCCATTTCTTAAACCTTCTCCCACAAAGGTATTTGCACAGTACCTAGTAATACATGCTTATAGAAAACATGCAGTACCTGCATCTTTTCCAGCACTTCAGCACTTTCCTGCATGTTTACACTTTGGCTTTTGTTTTTTATACTATTACTATTGATTAGACCAGATGTTTCACAACTGAGGGGACGCTAAATAACAAATGATGGTTGTGATGGAAATATGATGAAACATGTTGAGCTAATAAATGTTTACAAGCATACAGGTTCTGAGACTTTTTGAGCACTGTGAATAATAATGGTGCTATGAAAAATATTTTTGGAAATAAACTTCTGCTTATTAGCAACTTGAAGAACTTGAATTGAATTATTCTGTGAGGTGCTGGCATTGTTACCAACGAGGCTTAGTTGTCCACCATGAATTCTGGTTTGTTGTTTTCTGAAGTTCTTCTGCTCTACAATGCATTTTATGTGCACTTAAGAGCTAGGGAGCTGGGAGATCTTTTCTTTTCTACTGGTTCATTTTAAATAGTTTGTTATTATTGCATGTAGTGAAAGTATCCATTCTCATGATGTTAGGACAAAATTTACAATTCTCACATATAACATTACTTGTGGTGGTGGGTGCAGACATGTATTGGTGTTATTCATAACATCCTTATATTCTCCCTAGTAACTGTGGACAAGTTTGTCCTCAAAATGGGACCCTATGATAAACCATCCATGGTTTGTGTTGTGTAATCTCAGAGAGAGGGGTTAATTTTCAAGTATGTGCCAGCTGGTGTTAATTATCTCCTGTATGTTATGAGCATGTCTACTAGTGTTGGTCACAAATTGGCCCTGGGGACCCTTCTCCTGTCTTTTACTCTGGAATAAGTTTTCTAGAAACATAGAAACATAGAAGTTGATGGCAGATAAGGACCGCAAGGCCCATCCTGTCTGCACATTTTTTTTTCTACCTTATGAATGTGCCATCGGCCTTTGCTCTGTCAATGACCTATCTATTCATACTCATCTGTATTACTCCCTTATGTCTATCCCATGCCTGCTTGAAGCCATGCACTGTATTCATATCCACCACTTCCTGAGGTAGGCCATTCCATGCATCCACCACTCTTTCTGTGAAAAGAACTTCCTCACATTACCCTTAATCGGTCTCCTGTAATCTCATGATGTGTCCTCTTTCCTGCTATTTTTCTTATATTGAAACATGTTAGACTCTTCCACCTTGTTAATGCCCTTAAGGTGTTTGAATGTTTTGATCATATCACCTCTCTCCTCCTTTGCTCTAGGGTATACATATTGAGCTCTGTTAATCTGTTCTCATATGTTTTCTGATGCAGTCCCTGCAGCATTTTGGTTGCCATTCTCTGGACTGCCTCAATGTGGCTAATGTCCTTGTGAAGTTGTGGCCTCCAGTACTGCATGCAGTACTCAGATGGGGCCTAACCAGTGTCTTGTAAAGAGGATTATTACCTCCCTCTTATGACTTGTGATACCCTACTAATACACCCCAACATCCCCTAGCCTTAACTACTGCTTTAGTGGTCTGTTTGGATGATTTCAGGTCATCTGTGATAATGATGATGCCCAAGTCTCTTTCTTCCCTTGTGACTGCCAGCAACTCGTCTTCCAGCCTATAGGTGGCTTCGGGTTTCTCTCCCTATGTGTCTGATCTTGCACTTTTTGCATTAAACCCAGTTGCCACTCTTCCGACCATTTTGCCAGTTTATCCAGATCTCTTCTCATTCTGCCCACCCCATCTGGATCATCTACTCTGTTGCAGATCTTGGTGTCATCTGAAAACAGGCAACCTTACCCTCCAGTTCATCTGCAATGTCACTGATGAAGATATTAAAGAGGACTGGCCCAGGACTGATCCTTGAGATACCCCACTTGTGACTTGCATCTCTTCTGACAGTATACAGTTTACCACCACTCTTAGTTTTCTTTCTGTCAACCAGTTTGCCACCCAGTTGACCAACTTCTGACCCACCTCAAGCCTACACTGCTTATTAATTGATCTTCTATGTGGAACAGTATTGAAAGCTTTGCTGAAGTCAAAGTGGCTAACATCAACTGCTCTCCTTGGTCTGCCACTCTAGTTACCCAGTCAAAGAAATCTATGAGATTAGTTTGACAGGACCTTTATTTTGTAAACCCATGCTGTCTTGGATCCTGTGCTCCTATGGACTCCAGGTGTTGGACTATCCTTTTCTTAAGGTGCCTCCATAATCATGCCCACTACTGAAGTAAGACTGACTGGTCTGTAGTTCCCTGCCTCCTCCCTGCTACCACTCTTGTGGAGCGGGATCACATGAGCCCTTCTCCAGTCTTCTGGGACCTCTTATGTGCTCAGAGACTAAATAAACAGTTCTGATAATGGCTCTGCTAGTTCCACCCTTAGCTCCTTTAGTACCCTGGGATATATGCCATCAGGTCCCATTGCCTTGTCCACCCTGAGCTTATTGAGCTCTTGTAGGACCCTTTCATTTCTGAAGGGACTAGTGCATACCTCCCCGCCTTTATCCATGGTGCTGAGCTGTGGGCCCTGCCTCCCTTCTCTTCAGTAAATACTGAACAGAATTATCTATTTAGGATAGATGCTTTTACATGGTCCTCATCCTCCACATGCCCCTTATCACCTTTAATCTTAGCAATACCCTGTCTGGAATGTCTCCTTCAGGAGTGTATCTATAGAAAGTCTTATCACCTTCTTTTACTGTTTGTGCTAGTGTTTCTCAGTTTGGGCCTTTGCCTGCCTTACAGCTCTCCCTGCTTCCTTAGGGAAGTTTGGTATGCCTCTATCTTCATCCCACTGTGTTCCCTTATATTTCCTGAAGGCCAGCCTTTTGGCTCTGACCTTTTCTGCTACTGTTTTTGAGAACCAAAGTGGTTTCCTTCTTCTTTTACTTCCTTTCTCTCTAACACAATGGGATGTTGTTTCAAGTATTGCATCCTTAATGCTTGCCCACTTTCCTGTACCCTCACCTGTGTTTCTTCTTGCCAGGCCTAGCTTAACTCTGTTGGACATCTTATCAAAGCCAGCTCCTCTGAAGTCCCATATTTTGTCTTGGAATGGGATGATTTAGTTCTAGTGGCCAAATTGAATCATCACCATGTGATGGTCAGTGGCCCCAGGTGACCTTCTACCTGGAGATCTGTGATCCTTTCCTGTTAGTCAGTATTAGATCTAGGATAGCCCTGTCTCTTGTGGGTTGTTGTACCAGTTGTTTGAGGCCCTCCCTGCAGGTAATCCACTATGTGTCTAGTTATGGCAGATGTTCCTGCTGGTATTGACCAGTCTGTATCTGGCATGTTGAAGTCTTCTATTATCACAACCTCCCCTTTAATTGTCATGTTTTGTATATCTTCTAACAGTAATGTGTCTATGTCCTCCACCTGGTCTGGAGGCCTGTAGACAACCCCAGTTTGTATGGCTGTCCCATTTCCTGTTTCCAGGGTGACCCACAGTTCTTCTGGCTCCTTATGTGCATTCTGAATGTCTGTAGCTTTGATATTTTCATTGACATAAAGGGCCACTACACCCTCCCACTTTTGCACCTCAGTCTCTTCTGAACAGTACATAGCCAGGTATTGAAGCTTCCCAAGTGTAGTTACTGGTAAACCATGTCTTGCTAATGGCTACTATGTCCAGTTTAGCCTCTGTCATTATTGCCTCTGGGTCTGGGATCTTGTTTCCCAGACTGGAGCATTGTGTACATGATTTTCCATTGGCCAGATTTCAGTGTGTTAGTTGCTGGGTTGAGGTCGGTGTATCCCTGCATTGTGGGGGAGACAGACCTTTTCCTTACCTGGTGATGCAAATGAACTGCAAACATGCTGAACTCTGTTTGACCACTAGCTGAGGGGTGGTGTTCTTCCCATTCACTATCAGGTACTGGCACCTCTGCCCATTTGCTAGTTAAAATATTCTGCAATGATGTCAAACTTCTGCCCCAATGCACTGACTCCCTCCTTAGTCAGGTGCAGTCCATCACATTTAAAGAACTTTCGCCTCCCAAAACTGTTGTCAGTTCCTACAAATGTGTGTCCTTTTTCCTGGCACCAGCCCTTGAGCCACATGTTTTGCTCCCCTATCTCCCCTTGTCTGATCTTCGTCCATCTTCCCCTCTCCCAGACTGGCAAGATCTCAGAGAAGGAGATGCGGATGAAATGGAGCATGATAGTTTGTCACCCAGCCTGGTCAGGTGTTCCTTGGTCTCCACAACTGACTGGCTGGTGAGATCGTTATTCCTATAATGTACCAGGACATCAATGTGTTATCCTGCTTCCTGTACAATTTTATCAATGCGGTCATTGTCTCTCCATGCTGTTGTACGTGGGAGACATCTGACTCTTACCCGGCTGGAGATACGTATTCACTCCCGAATCATGGAGTCTCCTATGATAAGTTTTTGATTTCCTTTTTGCCTTTTTGTTTTGGTTCCTGTTTTGGGCTTGTTTTATTGCACTAGCTCCTGTGCTGCAGGGTCCTGTTCTGCAGTGTCCTCTGTCCCTTTGTTTGATTTTGGAGATAGAGGCAGATACCTATTTGTAGTTTTATATGGTTTGTGGAGGTGATCAATTGGAAAGCACCGAGTGATGAGGCACCCGATTTGCCCCTCCTAACCCCTGCCAACCTCTTGGACCAACTATCATCTGTGGTTGAAGAGCTTCTGTTAAATGTTAGGAAATGGCGGGAGGTTCTTATAATATAATTACTCCTGAATATGCGATTTGAGGTGCGCAGTCTCTGCCCATACTGACCTGCAGCTGAGCCCTTAGATCTCCAGTGGCTCAGCATGTAGGTCAGTGTCCTAAATCCTGTAAAACTGCCCTTCTGAAAAGTGTCCCACAGTACCTGCAGTTAATAATATCCATTCCAGATAAGTTGCTGGGTTTATAACCTGGTCAGAGTAAATAGAAGGAGGAAAATGAAAGCAAAAGTTTGATTTTGTGTTTTGTTTGTTTTGTATATCTTGTTTTAACAAGTTAAATTACTTAATGCCGCTCTAAATGAGGTCACTGTGTGGATACCCCTCCATTCCGCCTTCCTGCTTTGCTACAGGAAATGTCACGTCTGTGCTACCCTATAAAAGGAGTGTAGTGTGGGGTGGTTGGGGATGGGGTGGGTGGCTGGGCCCTTTCCCTGCTGTAAAGAAGAAACACTGATGAAAGAAAAAGGAGGTAATAGCAGAAACAATCAGCCAGCAACAAATGCAGTAGCCCTGAAAGCTTATTCTAATGATAGATAAAACTGTAAAACCTGAAAAGCACCACCTGTAATTATTTCACAAAAGATATAACCTGTAAGAAAAACTTGGCTACAGAGAAAAATAAAGCAGTAAAGAAGATATACCTTGCAAAAGACAACTTGAATCAGAAGATTACAGCAGTAATCTGTAGGCACACACCTGTAGGCACCCTGAAATAATGCAGCAGAAGGTATACGGGCAACAACAATTTGAATCAGAGAAAAATAAAGCAATAAATGTTAGCAACAAACGGCAACAATCCTGTGAGTACAAAAGAAAATAACACACAGTAAATTTGTCTAGTCAAAGAAGCCTTAATTTTTCCTTGCTCTGGTAAGGTTCTTTGCTCTGTCCTTTCAAGCAACCTAGAAGAAAAGAGTTCAGGTGAAGGTAGGTGCCTTTGGCAGCAAACCTAGTCTTCCATCTTCAAGATATCAACTAGCCTGACCTTTAACCCTTTCTTCTGTTGCAAGTTACTAACAGTTTGTCAGCTCCACCCCAGTTACACACCTAATCCCTGGAAGAGCTGTGGGAGGAAAGCAATTAGCTCATTCAATGTGAGAAGGAGACTGCAACACCTCTGAGACAAACCAAAAACCTTTCAGCAAAAAAAATAAAAAATAAAATTGTGACAAACTGTAATTTTGCTTAGCCTAATGATAAAAGTCACAAACATGTAAGCACCACCTGTAATGATTTCACAGAAGATATATGCTATAAGAAACACTTTGCTACAGAGAAAATAAAGCAGTAACAGAGGATATACCTTGCAAAGACAATTTGAATCAGATTACAGCAGTAATCTGTAAGCAGAGACCTGTAGTCACACCCTGTAATAATGCAGCAGAAGATATATCCAGCAACAACAACTTGAATCAGAGAAAAATAAAGCAATAAAATGTTAGCAATAAACAGTAACAATCCCTGTGAGTACAAAAGAAAATAATAACACACATTAAATCTGCCTAGTCAAAGAAGCCTTAAATCATTTTCCTTGCTCTGGTAAGGTCATTTGCTCTGTCGTTTCAAGCAACCTAGAAGGAAAAAGCTCAGGTGAAGCTAGATGCCTTTGCCAGCAAACATAGTCTTCCACCTCTAGGTGTATCTTTGGCCTCCAGGTAAGCCTCTTCCACTAGTGTTGCATTATAACCATGTTCAATAAACCTTGACATATGTCTGATCCATTAATAACAAAATCAGCAACCTCTGAACAATTGTTGTGAGCTCTCAACATCTGGGCTTTGGGAACTTTGCTAATCATATGGCTTTGATGGCAACTCAAGGTGAGCAAAATTTAATTCCTGTCTGTCCCCTTTCAAAATAAATTTGTTCCAGAAGTCCCATCAGTATTCATAGATATTCTCAGATCCAGAAAAGAGACAGAATTAGGATCACATTGTGTTGAAAACGTTAGCTTTGGGTTGCTAGCTTCCAAATATTCAACAAACTCACCCAGCTCACCTGGGTGCCTCTCACACATAAATATGACACCAGATATCAATCCTGTCATAAAAGGGTTGTGCTGGATGTCATAGATGGTTGTTTTCTCCCATAAGCCCAGGTACAGATTTACATAATTGCAGGCAAAAGTATCCCCATTACTGTTCCTTTGAGCTGCAGATACATTTCCCTTGAAACAAAAAGCAGTTTCTTCAAAATATGCTCAGTGCAGGACAGCAGACATTTTTTGTGTGTGTTCATTTACATCTGTATCTAGATCAAGCTAGTATTCAAGGGCATGAATACCCCCTCATGGGGCATATTAGTATAAAGTGAAGAGATATCCATAAGTACCAAATACCACCCTGGTTCAGCCTGCATCTCACCCATATTTTCAGCATTTGAGTTGTGTCCTGAATAAAAGAAGGTAATTTTGAGACATACCCTTTAATGTGGGTATCTACAAATCTGGACAGTGGTTCTGTCAAAGAGCCAATGCCAGCCACTATAGGTCTACCCAAAGGGTTAAACAGATCCTTACGCATTTTAGGAAGTATATATATACATGCTCTAACTGGATGAGTGACAGTTAAATATCCCAGTTCCTCATTAGTTATTACCCTGACATTAATGCATCATTAAGGAAAAATAAATCTCTTGTTTATGCTTATTACTGTAGTAGGATCACTTTTAAGTTTAACATAACATTGTGTGTTCCCAATTGCCTCGATATTTCCCCAATATATTTCTCAGTTGACTTTACAACCAGAGCCCCCTTATCTGCTGGCTTTATAGTGATTGTATTATTTGCCTGTAAACTTTCTAAAGCCCAAGCTACTTCAGAGGTAACATTAATATAGGTAGCTCTATTGTTTGTCTCAAACATGTTCTTTAAAGATCTTTCACATGCCTGCTCAAAAATTTTAGTTTCATTATATTGTGGCATGTAAGTAGAAACTGGGTGAAAAGGGCTTAACTTCCTTTGGGTGGAAAAATCCACATCCAGTGGTCCCTGGGTAGTTGAGGTAATCTATACCATGGCACATATTGCTATAATGTGCCTAAATTTAATTTCCTAGTGAAGTGATGCAGATCCACATAGACTTCAAAGTGACTTGAATCCTAAGTAGTAACAAAAGAAAGTCATTTCTGTAAAACTTGATGTTGTATAGGGGTCAGTTCACAGACAGAAATGTTAATAACAATATTTTCTGCTGTTCCAGTTAGTTCATTCTTCTCCCCTAACTCTGCTGCTTATGTTTCCTGCCTCATGTTCTGGTGGATTTCTGCTTCTGCCATGGCCTTGGTTGCCCTTGGGGTTCCTCTGTCCCTCCCTCATTGGTTCGTTTTGGCTGGCAATTGAAATTGAACTGTCCTGTTCGGTTCCGCCAATTCCTCCTGATCTTCTTCGAAAAGGGTCATTTGCTTCTGATCCACTATTGTCAACAGTGTAAGTAGGTGATATATTCCTATTTCTAAGTACAGACCTTCGTTGTTGATTACTTGTGCCTGTGTTAAATTGAGTTCTCCCCTTCAGCCGTTTGTATTTCTAGCTCTGTTTTGTTCTTTATTCCAGTCAAAGACCATTCCCAGAAGGTAACCTTTTCTGTCACTCTCAAATTTTCATAGTTTGAATTTCTTTATTTTATTATCTTCCCTATGGACATTTTCTTTAAGCCTGTGCTGGAATATCTCAAAGTCAGGGTGGTCCTTAAGCTTAAGCACTGCTGTTTCCTTAGCTGCGATATCTGCACTTACTTCAGGTTGCTGTGCCTCATAGTCCATTATAATTGCTTTCATAAATTCCTCCATGCCAATTTGCTGTGCACATCTCCAGTCAGTTATAAATGGCTCTCTTTCCAACCATATCCTGGTAATTTGAGGACATGTAGTCCCCTCGAGAATGACCACCAGAGATATACTTCAAGGTAATTTTACCACAGTAGTGTCTCCCCTCAGTATTGCTCTTTCCAGAACAATAACTCTGTTTTCAGTCTAATACCGATGCTGGTCTGTTTGTTTTCTTGTTGCTGTTTTAACTGGCATAATGTGCTTCTACAGAGTGGAGTGGTTCTGCTGTTCACATATTTTTCCAAAAAGGCCTCATGGTCACTTTGCCAACCTTTCTTGCTCTCTTTCAGGGTAAGACAGTGGCTTAGTTGATGATCCCCATAGATTTCTAAGGACATCCTCCTTTGCACCTACAGTCTGAGATACATTTCTGGTAAGGACTTTAATTTGGTCTTAGTGACCCTCTCTGCATCCGCATCCCTTTGAGCCTGCAGCTACTTGTGAGATGCAGTTCCTCTCTTGAAAACATTATTTCTAATGGCTATGATGTCTGCTAGATGCATCTCGTACTTACAGGCTATGGTCACAAATCCTCCATTTATTATTCTTCACAAGGATAGGATCATATTACATACCAATCCTCATTATTGAAGGTTGTATCTTAGAGAACACTATAACATACCATAGACATTCCTGTTTATTTTTCCTCTCTCATATATAGCGGGAGCAATGTTTACATATGCTGGATGTCTGTAGGATGCTGCATTGGTACTTGGTTCATCTTAAGGACTGTAGAAAATCCTCTCAACTCTTTATTACTTAAGCCCCCACCAAAAGTGGTATGCTCCTGATTTCAAAAAGGGTCAATCTAAATGGCTGGCCAACTGTATTACATTTAGTTACTGGAAGCATGTTATGCTGCTTTCTGATCATGTACATGCTTATTCCACCTGAGGAGTGGCTGCCCCAGTGGCTAGCTTTCAGATTGTGTCCACTGTTGAAATTTGTGCTGCAACCACTTAGAGTACTGTTCGTGCATTCACTAAACACTACAGTCTGGACATCATCTCTCGTAGACATGCCAGTTTTGGCCTCAATATTCTACAAGGCCTTCTGTCTCAGGGTCAGTGGGTCCTGCATCCTCCTTCAGTGGTTGATACTGCTTGAAATCATTCCATTTTGTTGCTTAATGAAGAGAGATTCCTCAAAAGATGGAATATTTACTTACCATAACGGTAGATCTTTGAAAACTCTCCTTCATTGAGGCACAGCTCCCCCTCTGTCAGTTGATGAGTAAGTATACTTCCTGTTGTCATAAACTATTTTCTCCTCTGATGCCCTTACAGCATCCATACTCAGGTTTCCATATGCTCCCTTGTTTGCCTGGTTTGGTCCTGGTCACTTCAGTCCCTGATGGTCCAATGATCCTCTGAGCTTGTCTCCAGTGGGGAACTGAGGCATGCTGTTGGCACTGACATTATATAGGTGTAGATGAGGCACATCAATGTGGGTGGCCCCAGCCTGCAGAAAGCTTCCTGGTGGTCCTGATGCCAATGGTTTAAAGTTCCATGATGTGAATCAGTGGAGGAGATCCTCTCAAAGATCTAACGTTATAGTATGCAACTATTCTTTTCTGCCCATCCTGCAGTTTCTTTTCTCTCAATCACATTACAAGACATCCCTGGTGATCCAGTGATCCCCTCTGTCTGACCCAATGAATGGTCTTCCAGGTGGTGCAGAAGATCCCCACCTTCAACAATACTTCATCCTGAACTCCTCTGTTGTCCCTCCAACCCTGCCCTCTTGTCTTCAGCACCTGGTAACCTTCCACTGCACCCACTCATCTGCTTGCAGCTCAATTTCCTGGAACACTCACATCAGCAGTGTAGAAGCAATGGTGGTTGTGTTGCAATGTTTCAGAATGGCCCTGCAGCATAGCCTTGTCTTGGTATCACATCAAAGAGTGACCCACAATGAGCGACTAGAAATATAGCGACTCATTTTGGGCACATTTATGGTGGGTTACCCTGCAGAATAGTGAGGGTATGGGATAGCGACCAGGAGAAGGGCAACAGAAGAGAGGAATAACAAGAGGAAAGTGAGGAACAGGGAAGGGTTTTCAGTTACTGATGTACCTGCTGCTGCCGAGCTATCTGTGTGCGTGTGGTGGTGTATAAGGCTAGCTCTGGCAGAGCAGGTACTGAGTTCGAGACTGGGGAGGTTACATTTTGCTGCAGCTGTAAGCTGCAGCACTTACATTTTGCTGAGATCCAGTTGTTTGCCCCTCTTGATATGTAGCCCCCTGGAGTTAAGAATTCTAAGTAAGGGGGGGGGCAAAGCTCCTTTGAGGGGCAGCCAGGGGCCACAGCCCCTGCAAAACACTTTTTAATTCTGGAAGTCGGTCACCCTGAAGAGTACATCACCCATTTGATTTTCAGTGATATATACATGCCATAATAGCGATCGCTGTTTTGTGTTCACTATTATGACATAGAACCCTTGTCTCTATTCATGTGTGTCCAAATGATACTTATAGGTGCACAGAAATGGTCTGTGACCACATTAAACATAATACAACAGAGTCTGATAAACAGAGTTAGTGGTATTTATGATCATTTGGTGGTAACATTTGCAACTTGGAATGGGCCCTAGGCATGTAATAAAGTTAAAGAGGACAGGAAATGATTTCAAATTGGTAGCTGTTTATAATGTTCCAGTTTACAAATATTATATCCATAAGTCGAAATGATCCATATGTAACTGTACCTGAATAAGTGATATGAAAAACTGTATTTTACATTGTTTTGTTTTTATGAGCAGCATTCTGTTGCAGTTCTCTTCATGGAACCAGTGATCTGGAGTTTTAACTATGTCATGGTTTGAGGAAAGAACTCTAAGTATGGTTCTAATAGGACAATAGCTCATGTTTAGCATTCTGTACTCAAACCGTGACATAGTAAACACTCCAAATTACTGGTTCCAGGAAAATAACTGTTCAGAATGTTGTTCATAAAAAGAAAACAATTGAAAACTCAGTTTTCACATCAGTGTTTATTAAGGTCCAGTTAAATATGATTCATTTGGAGGCAAGTTTATCATTTCTTACTAGGAACATTGCTAACTACTGCCAGTTAGCATAGATTTCAGTCCTCTTTAACTAATCAATGTGCACTTTGTTTAGTTTTGCTTCATAAAACTCTTATAGTCTTGTTAAATTTGTTATCAAACATACACATTAATTTCCTCTAACACTACTAAACACAGGACTTACTATAACATTAGACTATACCTTGTCATTTTGAAAGGTATTTGGCTGTAGGGTGAATGGGTGATACACTAACATATTTTCTTTCTGTTTAGATGTCAAGTTGTGTAACATCTCTTTTCAATATTAAGACTTCACAAGGGGGTTTACCTTGCTATATATTACATAGTCATTGCACAAACTATGTTATTGCCAAAGTTAGAGTTTATTATTAAAGTCCCACAATTAAGGAAATGCAATATTAGGATATTTTGAACCTTAACTCTGCCCACCACCTCCATGAACCATACCATATTGAATGCAAAAGCAAAACCTAGGTTTCTAACATGTTTTAATATAATTAAAAAAATAACGTAGTACAAAATGTAGTAACATGCCATAACTAGCGCTTACTATGTTATGATATGAAAGGCCACAGAATACGGCACAGTGATTGTGTGTGTGTGTGTGTGTGTGTGTGTGTGTGTGTGTGTGTGTGTAACTCATAAAGCAGATGCACTACCACATGCATTGCCCCAGACCTGTAATTGACTTTGTGAGACTTGCCTACTTCTATAGTAGATTTTGGGAGTGACCCACAGCAGCAATATCACACTGGTTTCCCAGGTCTGCATCATGTAGCTTTGTATTTCACAACATATGAGTGCAGAGCTGTCATGGGGTGGAATGTATTTTTGTACCATGCACCAAGGTGCCACCAGGGTACAATATAGCATCTCAAGTTACTGCACGACAAAGGAGATTAATTGCAACTGTAATTGCCTTGTTACTGCAGTATCTCTGCTGTTTGTGTTGCATCCTGAAAGTGGCACTGTAATTTAGTTATATTACAACATCAAACATTGCACAATTCTATTTCAGGAATGCATGCATAATCAACTTTAATGACAGGACTAATAAGAATCCTGTTATTTTTATCACACTTGGCCAATGGATCACAGATTCATATTCTTAAATTTAACTCTTTTCAAAAACTCTTCAACTACTGTTGATGTGGACTCATTTCAGATATAAATTTTCATTAAATTACTTTCACTTCTACTTCCAAGTTCAGTGGTTAGAACACTGTGATGGTATTCCAGGCCTGCATTCAGTTCCCAGTAGGTCACATTTTTTCTTGTCATTACAATTTGTGATTTAAATTGCTTAGCAGTGGCTAATACTGCAATAAAAACAATTTAATTGTCAACTGTAGGAACAAATGTCCAATTGCTATGCACACAGGTATTATTCTTTTGCAGTTTGTACAAGATCATCTACCAGCTAAGGCAGTAGATCTCTGGTTGTTGAGACTTACAAACAAATGAAAACCCTCCATCAAGATCTGTAAGTGAATGGTGTCACAGGCTCACCTCTAGGCACAGCCATATCTCCTACTCCCAGGACCCCCTTGATGAACTCTGTGACTTTGACTGTCAAGAAGGAGAGCTCTCTCTTCTACAAGGAGCCTTTCTTTTCTAAAATTCAGTAGTTAGTAGTCAAGTGGTCCTCTCAAAATGAGGCATAAGCCTGACAAAACCTTTTTTCTTAAAATGTTAAACCACGCAAATTAAAAACAGGCAGAGTTGATAAGAAAATAATACAAAGTTGACTTAAAGAAATAAAACATGTTAAAATATTCTACACAATATAGTGTATTGTGTTGCAGAAAACAATGTTAATAAAAAATGTGGAATTAAACAATAAACCTACACACTATGAATGCTAACATGTTCTACCTTATTGATGTTTGGAGTCCAAGGCATGAAAAGTCCCATCTGCCAGAAAACTTCTTCAGGTTTTCTGAAAAGAGTTATCAAAACATTCAGCAAGAGGATAAGTCAGTCTCTGAATTTTCTTCTTCAGCAAAATTCAATGTTTTTTCATAGAAAAGCTCAATTCACAAGAGGTTTCTCTCTTTCTTCAGTGAGGCAAAGTTCCTCACTAATTAGTAGTTCTCTTTCAGCAAAGCTACCCAAAGCTAACACTTGGCAAAATTATACCAAAAGCATTGTTTTCTGGCTGTATTCCATTTTATACCTCAAGTGATGTCATTCCAGCCTACTCTTTTGATTGGTCAGCTATTTAGGCTGGGATGTTCAGCAGTTCATCCTTTTCATGAATGGGTCTCTCTCACTGCACCCTAGTTTCTCCAGAGTATAAAATACCAGAAAATCCTTCAAACTAGGGTTTCATTACACCATCCTAACCCTCTCCCGATCTAATAAGCTTACTTTAGCATGTTGACCCCTGCTGAACTGTTTCTGGTAAAATACATTCCTGCCCTTTGATCTCAGGAAACCCATAACATACAGTACAAAAGGACCCAGATGTCACATCATTATTCTCTTGGTTGTGAGGTCTGGAAATTCAAATACAAATGGCATTTTAAATGATTCATTTAAGCCAGTTCCTGGCTTCCAGTCCTTTGATATGTAAGCCTGTCTGAGAGCCAGACCCAACACTCAGCTTTTTAATCTTTCCTCAGATTAATTTATAGAATGCTTAAAGGGCCAGTGGCTTAATTCTGAAACACAGTCCATGTATGTGTGTGTGTGTGTGTGTATATATATTTATATAAAATCTGAACTGTACAAATATGTATGGGACTATCTGAACTGTACAAACATGTATGGGACTATCTAATCACAAATGGCATATATACTTATTGTTTTGATTAAAAAAATGTTTCTTTAGAAAATATATTTTTGAACCTTTTATGGGCTTCTGCCATCTGCTTGATAAGATAGGAACTTACAGAGAATGATACTGAGCTTGCACAATGGTGGGCTGAGGTGCAGTTACAGCTTACCTCTTGCCTTGCTGGACAGCTGAGTTTGGGAATGAGCTCAGGCCACCAGAGGCCTGCTGGGGGAGGGCTAGGAAAATACTGAACAGGAACTGGCAGCTCTCCTTTCCTGGACTAGGGTGGTGGTTTATCCTGGCTCATGGCTGTGACCAGGTGGAGGTCTGATGGTAATGGCACACTTAGGCAAACTTCAGTCGGGATGGTGGAAGGACTCAAAGTTCTAGAGTGCATGCATGCCTCCATGCACATGTTCACTCCATGTTGCTGTGGGGCTGGAAAGGAAGAAATGGAAAAGGAGGATGTCCCAGGCTTTGTAATGTCCTGCCTGCCTGCCGTCCACTCTGCAATGCTGCCTGACTAGGATATGAGAACTGGATATTTGTCTTCAGGTGGGGTGGATGGCCCTCCCCACCTGCCCCTTTCATGGGTGAAATCCCTGGCAGTCAATGGGTGGCCATCAAGGCTGAGGCAGATAGCTAAGTGAGAGAGGCAGGGTTGGGATTGAAGACCCTACAGGTGGACCCAAGGGAGAAATAAATGATGAGGAAAAAAGAAAATGTTAGTGAACATTAAGAGGTACAATGAAGAGAAGACCCATTTGTGCTGGTGTTATGCACTCAATTTGCACCAAAGTGATTTCCTCCCTAATAAAAACACATTTACAAAAGTGTTGGAGAAGAGATTTAAGAGTGACTTCTGACTGTGAGCTAAAGTCAGGAAGGCAATGTGCTACTGTAGACAAAGAGCAAAATGCGATGTTCATATGTATGGATACGGTATGAAGCAGGTCAAAGGAGGTGATCCCACCCCTGCTTAAGGCCTTTGGTAGACTGCACCTGGAGTACTGGATCCAGTTCTAAATCCGCAGTGAAGAAAGGACTAGTTACTGAAAGTGACCAGCTCTGACTCACCAAAATGGCAAGTGGTTTAGGTACAAGAACTATGAGGAGAGAGTGGACATATTTAAATCATTTAACTCAGTGTGACGAGGAGAGGGAGACATGATGACAATATTTCGAATACTAGAAGGGTGGATAGGGTGGCATATATACAATGTTTGAGCATGTGTAGTCAAACAGGAAGGGCAGATAAAGGGAAACTGAAAACATTGCTTCACACAGAAAGCAGCTAACATGTGAACAGTCTACTAGAGGAGGTGTGGAAGCTATAATCTCTTTTTCAGGTTTTTAAAGCAGAACCAGATAGATTCCTTAGGGACAATGGCTTTGAGTTTTACAAATAGTGAGTTGGGATGGTTATCCAGCTGAGATATGAACATGTGAACATATGAAGAAGTTAGCAGAATAAGGCCCTTTGGTCTATCTAGTCTGCTTATATTGCAGGATCCACTGACTAAGCTACTGAACCTGCCACCCCAACTCATCCCATCTTTTCCATCTGCCCTTCCCATGACACTCATGTTCCTCTTAAGTCTGTCCCACCTTCTTTGAAGCTGCCCACTGTACTCAACATAGAATCATGGAAACACAGAGATCGTCAGCAGATAAGGACCCTTGGCCCACCTAGTCTGCCTAATGTTCCTGCCTACTCTTCCTCCACAGACCCTACTCGATCTGTAGTCATCTCTCTCCTTGCCTTACTACCAACATAGAAACATAGACTTTGATGGCAGATAGGACCACTTGGCCCACGCAGTCTGTCCATTTCCTACCTATTGGATAAGCTGCAGGTTCTAGTTAACCAACAGCCTACTTCCTCCTACCCTCACTATAATTGCCTTATGTCTGTCCCATGAATTTTTAATTTCCCGCTGTTTTTGACCCCTATGACCTCCTCAGGAAGGTGGTACCATGTGTCCACCACCCTCTCCATGAAAAAACTTCCTCATGTTGCCGCTGAGCCACCCATCTCTTTCTTCAAATTGTCCCCTTATTCTTGCACATCTCTTTTCTGAAAATGCTCCCATCTTGGACTTTGTTAATTCCCTTGAGGTACTTAGAGTTTCTATCATGTCCCCTCTCCCTCCTTTCCTCAAAGGTATACAAATTAAGCACTTTTAGTCTCTCTTTGTATGGCTTCTGTTGCAGACCCTGCACCATTTTAGTTGCCCTCCTCTGACTGCCTCCATCCTTTCTATGTCCCTGCAAGATGGGTCTCCAGAACTGTATGCAGTACTCCAGATGGGATCTCACCAACTGCCTGTACAGAAGGATAACAACTTCCTGTTTTCTATTGATGATTCCTCTCCTTATACATCCTAATATCCTCCTTGCCCTCCTTAGTGCCTTCTCACATTGCTTACCTACCTTAAGGTCATCTGATATGACTACCCCAGGTCCCTTTCCATTTTGTTGTTGTTAGTGCCTCCATTGTGTACTCTTCCCTGGTTTTGTTTCCCAGGTGCATTACTTTGCACTTTTTGCATTGAATCTAAGCTGCCATTTTTTGGCCATTCCTCCAACCTTGCCAAGTCCCTTCTCATCCTTTCCACCCCTCCTGGATATCATCCCTATTACAGATCTTTGTGTCATCTGCAAAGAGGCACACTTTTCCTTTCAGCCCTCTGCAATGTCTCTTATAAAGACATTAAAGAGGACCGGTCCCAATGCTGAACCCTGTGGTACCCCACTTAGTAACCCCCTCTGTACCTGTCCCATGCATGCTTGTATCCTGACATCATTTTGGCGCCCACCACCTAGACTAGAAGGCTGTTCCAGGTATCCACCACCCTCTCTGTGAAGAAGTATTTCCTCACATTTCTTCTGAGCCCCCCAACTTCATAGCATGATCCCGTCCCTCAAGCTTATTTTTGTATGGAAAATGCTGCCTTCCTCTACCTTATCAATACCTGTTAGGTATTTGAATGTTTTCATAATATTCTCCTTTCCTCCTCTCCTCCAGAGAGTATATAATTCAGTTCCTTGAGTCTCTTCTCGTAGGGCTTTTAATGCAGGCCCTGCACCATTTTGGTAGCCTCTTTTATACCGCCTCCACCTTATCGATGTCCTTCTGCAGGTGGGGCCTTCAGAACTGGACACAGTACTCGAGGGGGTTCTCACTACTAATGTATACATGGGTAAATTACCCCTTCTGGCTACTGGTGATACCCTCCCTATACATCTGATCATCCTGCTAGACTTCCCCACTGCCTTATCACACTGCCTGGCTACCTTCAGGTCTTCAGAAATGATTACCCAAAGGTCCCTTTCCAGTTTGGTGGTTGCCAGTACTTTCATTCATAAATGGTATGTAGCCCTCAGTTTTCTGTGCCCAAGTGCATGAATTTGCACTTTTGCATTGAAGCCCAGCTGCCAACCCTGGACCATTTTTCAACTTCTTCTAAGTATCCTTCATCCCCCCACACACACACACTGGTGTGTCTACTTAACTGCAGAATTTTGTGTAATCCATGAACAAGCATACTTTCCCTTCTAGCCTCTTTTGCAATGTCATTGATAACGACATTAAAAGACCAGGCCTAGTACTGAGCCCTGAGGCACACCGCTGTTCACCTTGCTTTCTCCAGAGTTAGACACTTATTTACCACCAACCTCCTAAATCCTGTTGTTTAACCAACTTCTTACTCAGTTTATAACCTTTTATTCCATTCTCAGACAGGTCAGCTTGTTCACCAGTCTTCTATGTGGAACCTTATCAAGGCCCTCATTGAAATCCAGGTAGGCCACGTCTACTGCTCCTCCTGATCCACTACCCTGGTCACCCAGTCAAAGAACTTGATCAGGTCTGTCTGGCAAGACTCCTCCCCTATAAAACCATGTTGTGAAACCATGTTGCCTTGGATCCCGTGATCCACTGGTTACAAGGTATTCCACTATCTTTTAGTAGTGTTTCCACTACTTTGCCCACTACCAAAGTCAGGCTGACAGGTCTGTAATTGCCTGC
Organism: Neoceratodus forsteri; assembly: GCA_016271365.2. Classification (NCBI taxonomy): domain Eukaryota; kingdom Metazoa; phylum Chordata; order Ceratodontiformes; family Ceratodontidae; genus Neoceratodus; species Neoceratodus forsteri. Next base: position 428,773,509 of record CM057451.1, read on the forward strand.
CTCATTCCTGTTCCCACTTTTGTGAAGTGGAGACAACATCTGTCCTCCTCCAGTCTATCGAAACCTCCCTTTTTCTAATGATAAGTTGAACAGAGTTGTCAGAGGTGCAGTCCAGCACCTGTTTGAGGTCCCTCAGTATCTTGGAATGCATCACATGAGGTCCCATTACCTTGTCTACTTTTAATTGTGCTAGTACCTTGAGGACTTTTCTCCTGTAAAAGGAATGGTGTTCTTCAGTGAGATCGCTTCTTCTGGTAGTGCATTCAAACTGGTCACCACCCTTTTGGTGAAGAAATATTTCCAACCTCCCTCCTAAACCTCTCCCCACCTTAAGACTGTGCCCCGCATGTTTTGGTCACCACTTAGCTTAAAGGGCCCTTCTTATCCACCTATTTATCCCTTTCAAATACCTGAAGGTTTTGGTCAGGTCCTCTCTGTTTCTCCTCTCCTCCAAGGAGTACATATTAAGGACCTCCAACCTCTCCTCAGTATGCTTTACCCTGCTGACCCATGATCATCATCATTGCCCACTTCTGGACTGTCTCCAGCATGTTAATGTCCTTTTTATGGTGTGGACACCAGTATTGTACTCCATACTCCAGATGTGACCTCACCAGTGACCTGTACAAGGCCAGAATAACCTCCTCTCAAGTATCACTGATCCTCTGGCTATTTATCCCAACATCTTATTTGCCATTGCTGTTGCTTTTCTTCACTGCATGAAATGCTTCAGGTTGCTAGTGACCATGACTTCCATACCCATCTCCTCCTCTGCTGCAGATAGTTCTTCACTCCAACATGCATAACTTTGTATTTCTTTGTAGTTTTAGCCTGGCTGCCAAATGCTGGACCACCTCTCAAGTTTTCTCAGATCCTCCTTTATGTCCTGTATCCTTTGGCTGTGTCTACCCTCCTACAGAGCTTGGTTTTGTCTATGAAAAGGCACATTCTGCCCTTAATACCATACCCAGTATCACTGATGAAGACCTTGAACAACAAGGTCCTGGCACTGAGCCTCCTACACGACCCTACTTCAGAGCTCCTTTGATATTAGATAATTGTCCTCTCATCATCACCACCCTCTGGGTCCTGTTCTCTAGCCAGTTTTCCACCCATCTGGTCATTCTTTCCTCTACCCTGAGATTTGCCAACTTTCTGATCAGCCTGTTGTGGACTACAGAGGCAAGCGCCTTGCTGAAGTCAAGGTAAAGGACATCCACCACTTGGTCCCTCTCTACTGTTTTGGTGACCCAGTCAAAGAAGTCAATCAAATTTGTTTGGCATGCTCTCCCTCCCATAAACCCATGCTGTCTCATATCCTGGAGACCGAGCTTCTAAATACTTTACCAACCTTTCCTTAAGCATGGTCTTCATGAGCTTGCCGTGATTGAGTGAGATGGACCAGTCTGTAATTCCCTGGGTCATCTTTGGGACCACTCTTATGGAGGGCAGTACATGCATTTTCTACAATCCTATGGTACCATGTCTGACCCCAGTGACCTACTGAACAGGACCACCCATGGCTCCAAGCTCCTCTGCTAGTTCCCTCAGCATCCTCCAGTATATGTCATCTGGGCCTGGTGATTTGTCCACCTTCAATGCTAGCATCCCTTTCTCACTCTATCCCCTTCTACCATCATCACATCCATGCTCCCTTCCCCAATTGGCACTGGTCCGTCTTTCTCCCTGGTGAAGATGGATTAGAACTATTTATTCAGTACCTCTGCTTTCCCTATTGTCCTCCCCATCCAGACCCCTTTCCAAATACAAATAATCCTGTCCTTCTTGTCCCTTTTCTTGCTTATACAGTAAAAAGGCTTTCTCCACTTCTTAATTCACTCAGCTAACTGCAGTTACTTGAGCCTTAGGTTGCCAGACTACTTTACTTGCCTCACTGACCATCTTTAGGCAATTCTCCCATCTCTCTTTCTCTTGGTTTTCCTGAATTTTTTATAAGCTAACCTGTTGTCCATTACTGCCTGGGTAACATCAGTTCAAACCAGTTGGGTGTTTTTGCCCTTGAGTTCTTCCCCTTGAGCCTAAAGCACTCCTATGAGACAGCCATTATTCCTCCTTAATGATAGACCACCTTGGGTCCACCTCCATATCTGGCCTGATGCCCACCAGCTGCCTCCTTAACAGTTTGCCCTTCCACTGAAGTCCACCCTCCTACAGTCCAGAATTTTCATCTTAGTGGGAAATTTTCCTACCCGTATTAAACTGCAACCACACAGTGCAATGGTCACTTCCACCCAGGAGCCCTTGTCATTGTATCTTGTACGTGCTCCACCTTGTGACCACCAGATCAAGGGATTGCCCCTCCTGGGTGGGTTCTGTGCCTCCCTGAGTTTGAAACTCATTCTGCAATATTTCAAGGATCACCTGACTCGTGGTACATGTCATGGTCAGTATGCTCCAGTCTACCTTGGGCAGGTTAAAGTCCCCACTAATACCACCACTCCCTTCACTGCAGCATTCAATATTTGTGAGTTCAATTCCATGTCCCTTTCCTCTTCCTGGTTGGGGGTCTGTAAACCATCTCCAGCCTCACCTTCCTCCCTCTATCTGACAGTAGCTGAACCCAAATTGCTTCCATCTTCCCCTCCTCTGACTGCTCACTTGAACATGTTATACCCTACCTGATGTAAACAGCCCCCTTTCCTACCACCTGTCCCTCATAAATACTGTAATTTATACCTAGGGATGAAGAGGTCCAAGTCTTGGTTTGCTGTGACCCAATTCTCAGTGACTGCCACAATGTCTATGCCCTTCTTTTAGCAGTGTCTGCAGGCCTTCCATCTTGTTACTGGGACTGAGCGTTCAGGGACACCATCCTCACTTAGAATCTGAGCCGCCTTCCTTTCCTCCACTTCTTTTATTCCCATTTGTCCCTCTGTCTGCTCCCCACCCCTATGCTGACTGGCTTCTCCCCCCTTCATCCTCCAGACCCTTGTACTGGTATGGGGGAGGTCCGTGACCTCCGTCCCATACAAGTATAAGGGGTTTGAGTTTGATTATTAATCAGTAGTCAAACTGGATATACTGTAGTTACTTTTTATTCAGCAGTTGTTATAAATAAAGTATATGGCAGTGTGCCCATTGTGTGGATTACTGCATGGCACCTTGTAACATCCCATAAAGATATGTGAGTCTTGGTAACTCTAACTAGGTCCCTACCCTTTTGCAGTCTCCTTTCTCACAATATTTTTTTCCTTTCTATTATAAGAACTCAGAAAATTCTTTGCTTACACATTTCAGCTAAAATATATTCTCTCTCTCTTATTGTTTCCACACAATACACAGAAAAAAACAAAAGTGAAGTGTAACAGCAAACTGATTAGCAGAAGTAAAATAGTAAGCTAAAGGCTTCAATACGCCCACCCCTTTGCACAGTCACAGCTGAGAGCACACATGCTTGCATCTACACTGATGCTTCAGTGTAAGTAATGATGCCAAAAGGAAAATCAGAAGGCTATTGAATTCATGCCCTGCTATTTTGTTTGCTAGTCTGTTTTCTGTGAAGTACATTATTTTGCCCTTTATGTGTACTGTGTGGAAATAATAAAGAGAATACATGTTTCTGACTGAATTGCATAAACAAAGAATTTCCTGCAGTTCTACTAGGTGAAAAGTGAAAACGGTTATGGGGCAATGCTGCGTATTGTTCTTCTTGTTCTTTTCTGCATTTTTTTCATTCCACAATTACTGCTCAGAAGCATTGACTATGAATTGCTCATTTTCTTGTACTTATTTCCTATCATTGCATTTCCTGAATGTTGTATTGGAAATTCCACTATATTCTCCCACTCCTTTATCACAGGATGCATCTGGGAATGAGCTGATAACAGCTCAGTATGTCTTTCCTGGTAAAACATTTGAAATCAAATAAAATTAAAATAAAATCAATCTATCAATAAATACATACATGCATACATACATACATATGTAAGAATGGAGACTACCGAAGGACAAGAGCCTGGATACTGTCATCAAAAGTTGCATATCCTTATGGTGCATTTCAGGCTAGGGTGCCATCAAACAGTCCACATTGGACACACGGACATTTTCTTTCCTTGAAGAGTAGACACCTGGGGCTCAGTTCTCAAAACTTGGCACAAACCATGCCAGTGGTGGCTTGGACCAATTACCAGTGTGCCAGGGACCCGTCACCTGATTCTTAATCAGGTAGGGTCACAGTGGCAATGTCCAGCAGCTTGCAGCAACCATGGCCATGTGCTGAATGGATGGTGCATCTGGATGGAGTGCCATAAGCCACAGGGTGGCCAGCGCACCAGTCCGTGCTGGTCTAGTGCCTCCTCCATCAGCCCAAAAAATAAAGTAATATAGTATCAGTCCCTGGTGGGCTAGCATCCCTCCACCATCTATCCATAACAGAATATAATAATATATAAATCCCTGGTGTGCTAGCATTCTCCCCATCTGCCTGTAACATACCATAGTAATGTATCAGTCACTGATGGTCTAGCCCTCCCATCTGCCTGTAACATAACATAATAATGTATCAGTCCCTGGTCAGCTAGCAGGCCCCCATCTACCATAACATAGTGTAATATAGTATCAGTCCCTGGTGAGCTAGCACCCTGCCTTATCTGTCCATAACACAATATAATAATGCATTAGTCCCTGGTGGTCTAGCGGTTCCAGCCCTGGTCTACCTGTATAATGTGATAAAAACGCTCCATGCCCTGGTAGGCTAGTGCGCCCATCTGCCCATAAATATAATAGAAAGTACCAGTCTCTGGTGGTCTAGTAGACCCCCTTCCCGCACCCTGGCAGATGGTGCCTGCCCCTCCCCATCCCAAAACTGAGCCGGCAATCACTCAGCCCCTCCTTCACACCCCACAGATGGAGCGCCACCTGAACTGACAAAGAGTACATACTGCATACAGCATACACTCCTTGACAGCTCAGGTTGGTGGCCTGCCATGGTGGTGTGAGGAGGGCTCTGCCAGTTGCTGGCTCCAGTTTTGGTATGGGGAGTGGAGTGGTGGGCACTGCCTGCTGGGGTGGGGTCCACTAGACAAGCAGGGACTGATATTTTATTTATTATACTTTACAGAAGGATGGGGAGGGGTGCTATCCCACCAGGGCATGATACATTATTATTACATTATATGGGAAAATCAGGGCTGGGTCCGCTTAGACCACCAGGGACTGATACATTATTATATTATACAGGAAGATGGGGGTTGCTATCCCACTAGGGGCCAAGGATTATTATTACTAAACAGGGATCAGAGATAGGGTACCACGGCATATGTTCAAGGAAGGCTCCGAGAGTGGTGCAAGTGGTCAACCCTCCTAGTGGGTGATATTCAAAGTTCCTTTAGATTAGCCTTGGCTGGTCTAAGGGTACTTAGAATTTCATCCTCTGGGACAGTTTAGAGAATACCAACTTAGGAGAAACAACAGCTTTCAGCTGCTGCATGTCCCTAGCACCATGTTGTGGCCCATTTTGTGCCTTAAGGATGGTGCAAGCTATTTTAGGCACACACAGCCTGTTGTGGATGCAGGCTGCATTTGAGAATACCTCCCAGTGCTTCTTTTGGTGCAATGGGCACTTTGTGCCATCCCTCATGGCATAATCTCCTTGTGCCATTCCAGGAACGCGAGTGCCACATATCTCTGAACTATAAGCAAAATGCACCCTGAATTTCTTCTGTCACCTACACCATATTACTACTGTACATTGTGCTACTATGAGAATCACCTCTGACTTGTGCCAACTTGCAGATACTTCAGTTAAGCCTTTTGTCAAGGCAGTGAAAACTGCTTTGTCATTGGTGCCTTACTGTTTTAAATGGTATATGTCAGAACTTTTTTGTTTGTTTTCCAGCTTCTTGGCTTGTAATTAATGGGATTTCTGCATAAAGCCATTGCAAGAGTGCGTAGATGTCCGAGTGCAGGTGCGTGGAGGCTAGGTGCATCCCACATGCAAGTCCTGTTGTACAGGCATACACGATGGTCGCATAGGGGCCCACAGAGGACACTGCATGCATATGTCTGTGGCTGAAACACATGGCACATCCATGGGGCTTGACTGCATGGTACGGTGCACATGTGACTCTCGTGAACATGCACAAAAGCATGTATGATCAGGCAGGTGTGTGGTGGCAGGTCAAAATGCACTCAGCAGGTCAGGCCCTCTGCTCCCACAGTGCCAACCTCAGAATGCAATAGTGTGAACAGGTAACAGACAGGGTAACCCTCCTTTCTGCTTTTGGTCCAAATCACCTTTAGTCTCAAGTTCTGGTGGGATTCAAGCTGTGAACCTTATACTGGTGTACCTAATGTACAGGCTCAGATATGTACCCTCTTTGGGGTTTGCGGCACAATCTTCACGGTGGCATCCAGCCAGGCTTCCAAAATAAACCCTAAAAACTCTATAAGAGACCTTTGGTATATTCTTACCTTTTCCCAGTTTAGTAACACCATCAAGCTGTTTGAACAATTGCCAGACTTAACCATCTATACATCACGTGCAAAAAGAACTGGCAGACACCAAGGCAGTCTTTCAAATAAAAGGTACTTTACTAAAAGATGATAAAAATATGAAAAATGTAAACACAGAATAATGTATCAAAGAGCTCACAATCACATAAAGAACAAGTGCAAAGTGCAAAACAAAACTCCTACCACCATAAAATTAGACCTTTGCTGTCTAAGGTATTACCTCTGGAGTGCTTGTCATTAGACCAGAGAGCTGTGTCTCTAGAGTACCAGAATAATATGTCATATTCCCAAGTTACAAGGATACATTTCAACTCCATCTCCCCACCCCATGGCGAGTCATCTAGCTCCTCCTTTTAGAATAGAAAAATACAAATATGATGTCCTATCAGGAAGTATATTAAATAAGGTGACATCAGCAAAAATTCATTTCCCAAATTATAAGTATTTAATCCACCAGTTCCTTGAGGTTTACAACCCTGCAATCCTCACCTAAGTGTGAGATAGCCATGTCCTGTCCTGTAATAAAATGTATATTTTAGTTTCCCAACTTCAAAGCAGCAACAGATCATAAAAGGCCATAAATGCAATTTCTCAAGGAAGTTAATTACATTACAGGGATCTCCTGGTCAGTGTAATATATCCTATAGCTTCACTGAGACCTGGGTTTGGGGCACCCATGGAAGCACAGGTTGTCTTTCGTGAAACAATCTTATACTATATTTTCATATTACAAATATCAAACAACAATCATAACCAGCTGGCCAAGCATCACAGCAAGCACCTACAGTTATGCCAGGGTGAGGGCTGCCATAATTGTACGTATAGCAGAGCCAGCTGACAGGACACCCTGTGCATGGCCACAAAATGAAGGTCCATAAGAAATGACCACACACCCAACTGCCACACACACCAGGAGGGGTCCCACTGCTCATTTGATGGACCATACTAGTGGAACCTGTGGCAAGGAGAGTGCATGGTGGGTGTGCCCAGGGCTGCTCTGCAGGGTAGATGCCCATGTCCCCATAGCACCGGCTGCATGGCATTCTCTACAGCCACAGAGACTCCTAAGCTCTCTGACTAGTAGTTTGGAGCAGAGCATGTCTGGCCGGCAGTGATTACCACGCACACGTGTGAGCGGGACACACCATGAGGCAGAGACACAGAAACATCTAGCACTGACTGTATAGGGGCCACATTGCATATGACATATGGGCCACAGAAGCAATACCTGCTGATGGACATGGGCACAGAGTCTGACAGGGCATGGGCACCGCTGCATGCAGAAAGGCTGGGCCGCCAATGATGGGACATGCATGCATGCAATGTGTGCATTGCACACATGACACACAGGCCAGACACATTCACCACAACCCCTGTTGGCCCCCACCTGGGAAGTCACATGACCACCACCCTGAACGTGACAGAGGAGCCACACCTGACACACACTCCCACACCCCACATGCCACCCATAGCCCATGAGACAGGAAACACACCAGGTGAAGGGATGTGAATCTAGTGTTTTCCTGCTAATTTTTGTTGTGTGGAGACTGTAATGTGAATTGAGCTGTTTGGGAAGGAAGGGACTGCGCTTTTCTGTAAACGGGGGTTCAGGAGGAGAGAGGTAGGCCAGAAAGGGAGAGATGTAGAAGGAACCAGTCACGTGACTTGGTGGACCAATTAGGGCCAAATCTGTACTTTAAAGGGGACATATTTGTAGTTCAGCCATAGAACTACACAGGAAACTGATGGTGCACAACACAGTGAGAGACGGAGGTGAATTGAGTGTTTTATTGCTGATTTCCTGCTGTATGGAGATTGCAGTGTGAATTGGGCTGTTTAGGAAAGAGGGACTGTGTTTTGGGTAAAACTGGGGTTCAGGAGGAGGCAGGTAGGCTGGACAGGGAGGACTGTAGAGAGGAAGCTGCACAGTCACATGACTGGTGGGTCTATGGGGCCTAGTCCCTATATATTCCCAGAGAAACTAACCACCCCAAAGTACAAGTGCCATGAAGCAGGAGTGTGACATCCTACTAGATGGTGTCTGGGCATCAGCAGGAAGGACAGCAGGCAGCAGGCCATGCTGGACAGGGTATACAAAATCCCAGGAGCCAGGGTAGCATAGGACACAGAAAGGAAGAGACTGTGAGCTGATGGGGTGGTCCTAAAGGTGTGACTGAACCAGTGTGAGAGGTTAAGAAAATGGAGAGATGTGGGGCTGGAGAAGAACAAGGGGCTGAGGAATGGGTGGCAGTGGCAGGCCGGAAGGAGAGCCAGAACAGGTGGTATTTATTTTATTTTTATTCATTGACATCTTGATTAATACCTTTGAGCTATAAGCTCATTTACAAAGATTCCACATTAGAGAACAAGGACATACAACACATAAATTGAAATGTGCATCACAACAGAAACATAATACAGACAGGTTGCAATCTTACAATCAGTAAATGCTTACAAACAAAACATCAGTCAGTAGCCTAGGGAGTTAGGAGGGAGAAAGGGGGAAGAGGAGCAATTAGGAGAGAGTAGGAGTAAAGCAGTGTGGAAATAGAACCGTTGAGGGTGTCAGGAAGTCAAGAGTATTAGAGCTTTCTTAAAATGTAAGAGGAGTTAGAGTTTATTGATTGGAGCAGCCCAGTGGGCCTGTAGGTGTGAAAGTGGAAAAGGAAGGAGGCAAGAGAAGGGGAAGGGAGTAACCCATGACAAAGTGGCGAGTCAACTTCAGCTTTGGTCAGTAGTGGTCAGGAAAGGGGTGGAGAGGAGGGTGAGTAATAATGGGAGCCAGGGAAATAGAGGGGCTAAGGGCAAGAAAATAAGTGAAGCTGTAGAAAAGCTATCTAAAAGTGGAGATAAGTGGATTAGATATCACAGTCACAAGTGCTGATTGTGGAAAGATAAGAACAAAGTTTGCATTTGAAAGGACTGAGTTTAGGTTTTGATTGAAGATCAGTGTTGAGTGAGTTAGCCATTTTGGGGATCCTATATGCAAGGATCATTGCCATTACAATGTTTGGTGGAAGGGGACTTGAAGTACCATCCTGTTAGTGCCTCTGGTAAGCCTATGGTTGATGGAAGAGCAGAAGACCTTGTACACCTGGGGAGTTAGGCTTGAAACTGGATCCTGCTTTGCAGATTGAGGCATCCAGAGCCAGCATAGAGCTTGCATGTGTGGGTTAGCTGGTGCGCACCTAATATAAGATGACAGGCTTTGTTTAGGGTCAATTTGATTCTCTTGAGGCTGTGTCGATTTCTGACCCATAGATTACCAGCACATAGTCAGTTATGGACAGGACTGAGCTAATGACTGCATGCTCGGGGTCATCATCTGTAAGGGAATGCTTGTGCCTGTATAGCTGACCAATCTGCGAGTTTGCAGCCTTGGCAACATAGTCAATGTGTTGAGCATATGAGAGGGAGCAGTCTAAAGTGAACCCAAGATTTTAAAACTATTAACCATGTCTAATGCAGCATCACAGCTGTTTAAGTTCTTGTGGTGATATGACCTATGTCTGTTTTGTGGAGAAGCAAACAACATAACTGTTGTTAAGGAGGAGTTTTGAGCTGTGGGACCAGACCACTACTACTGTGAAATTTGTCTGCATTTTCTGTTCTAATCCTTCGGGTTGGAATGGGAAGTGAGCAGCACAGCATCGCCTGCATACAGTAGGACATTGCCAGGACATGCTTTAGGAGGTTGTTTAATAACAGACTAAAATAGCAGGGTGCCTAAGATTGAGCATTAGGGTACCCCAATATAACATTGGTAAACCACAACGTGTGTGAGGTGGCCATGTTCCTGAGGATTGCTTGGAGGGTAGGGGTTGTATGGTATGGAACCAATGGGCAACATAGAAACATAGAAACATAGAAGATGATGGCAGATAAAGGCTGCAAGGCCCATGCAGTCTGCCCATTTCTTGTTCTACCTTATAAATGTGCCATCAGCTTTACTCTGTCAATGGCCTATCTATTCATACTCATCTGTATTGCTCCCTTATGCCTATCCCATGCCTCTTTGAAGCCCTGCACTGTATTCATATCCACCACTTCCTGAGGTAGGCCATTCCATGCATCCACCACCCTTTCTGTGAAAAGAACATCCTCACATTAACCCTTAATCAGCCTTCATCTAATCTCATGATGTGTCCTCTTGTCCTGCTGTTCTTCTTATGTTGAAACATGTTAGACTCCTTCACCTTGTTAATGCCCTTAAGGTGCTTTGAATGTTTCAATCATATCACTCTCTCCTCCTTTGCTCTATGGTAGACATATTGAGCTAAGTTAATCTGTCCTCATATGTTTTCTGATGCAGTCCCTGCACGACTTTGGTTGCCCTTCTCATGACTGCCTCAATTTGGTTAATGTCCTTGTGAAGGTGTGGCCTGCAGTACTGACACAGTACTCAGATGGGGCCTAACCAGTGTATTGTAAAGAGGATTATTACCTCCATCTTCTGACTTGTGACACCCTACTAATACACCCAACATCCACCTAGCCTTAACTACTGCTTTAGTGGTCTGCTTGGATGGTTTCAGGTCATCGGTGATGATGATGCCAAAGTCTCTTTCTTCCCTTGTGACTGCCAGCAACTCCTCCCAGCCCATCGGTGGCTTCAGGGTTTCTCTTCCCTATGTGCAAGATCTTGCACTTATTTGCATTAAATCCCAGTTGCCACACTTCCACCATTTTACTAGTTTATCCAGATCTCTTCTCATTCTGCCCACCCATCTGGATCATCTACTCTGTTGCAGATCTTGGTGTCATCTGCAAACAGACAAACCTTACCCTCTAGTCCATCTGCAATGTCACTGATGAAGATATCGAAGAGGACTGGCCCCAGGACTGATCCCTGAGGTACCCACTTGTGACTTGCATCTCTTCTGACTGTATACCATTTACCACCACTCTCTGTTTTCTGCCCGTCAACAAGATTGCCACCCAGCTGACCAACTCTGACCCACCCTCAGCCTGCCCAGCTTATTAATCAATCTTCTATGTGAACAGTATCGAAGCTTTGCTGAAGTCAAGGTAGGCGACATCAACTGCTCCCTTGGTCCACCACTCTAGTTACCCAGTCAAAGAAATCTATGAGATTCTTTTGACAGAACCTTTCTTTGTAAACCCATGCTGTCTTGGATCCTGTGCCCCTATGGATTCCAGGTGTTGCACTATCCTTTCCTTAAGGAGTGCCTCCAATCTTGCCCACTACTGAGGTAAGACTGACTGGTCTATAGCTCCTGCTTCCTCCCTGCTACCACTCTTGTGAAGTGGGATCACATGAGCCTTTCTCCAGTCTTCTGGGACCTCTCCTCTCTGAGAGACTCACTAAACAGTTCTGATAATGGCTCTGCTAGCCCCACCCTTAGCTCCTCTAGTACCCTGGGATGTATGCCATCAGATCCCATTGCCTTGTCCACCCTGAGCTTATCGAGCTCTTGTAGGACCTTTATTTTGTGAAGGGACTAGTGCACACCTCCCTCCCCTGTGTCCATGGTGCTGAGCTGTGGGCCCTGCACTACCTTCTCTTCAGTAAATACTGAGCAGAAGTATCTATTTATAATAGATGCTTTTACATGGTCCTCCTCCTCACACACACCCTTATCTCCTTAGATCTTAGCAATACCCCTCTGGACTTTCTCCTTTCACTAATGTATCTATAGAAAGTCTCGTCACCTTCTTTACTGTTTGTGCTAGTGTTTCCTTGGTTTGGACCTTTGCCTCCTTACTGCCTTCCTGCTTCCCTTAGGGAAGTTAGGTTGCCTCCTGTCTTCATCCCGATGTGTTCACTTATATTTTCTGAAGGCCAGCCTTTGGCTCTGACCTTTTCTGCTACTGTTTTTGAGAACCAAAGTGGTTTCCTTCTTTTTGCACTTCCTTTTTCTTTAACACAATGGAATGTTGCTTCAAGTTTTGCATCTTTAATGCTTGCCCACTTTGCCTGTACCCCTCACCTGTATTTCTTCTTGCCAGTGCTAGCTTAACTCTGTTGTCCATCTTATCAAAGTCAGCTCCTCTGAAATCCCATATTTTTGCCTTGGAATGGGATGATTTAGTTCTAGTGGCCAAATTGAACCATACCATATGATGGTCACTGGCCCCAGGTGACCTTCTACCTGGAGATCAATTATCCTTTCCCTGTTAGTCAGCACTGGATCTAGGGTAGCCCTGTCTCTTGTGGGTTGTTGTACCAGTCGTTGGAGGCCCTCCCCGCTGAGAATCCACCATGTGTCTTGTTCTGGCAAATGTTCCTGCTGGTATTGACCAATCTGTATCTGGCATGTTGAAGTCTCCCATTATCAGAACCTCCCTTTAATTGTCATATTTTGTATATCCTCTAACAGTAATGTGTCTATGTCCTCCCCTGGTCTAGGGCCTTAGACAATCCCAGTTCATATGGCTGTTCCATTTCCTGTTTCAGGATGACCCACAGTTCTTCTGGCTCCTTATGTGTATTCTGAATTTCTGTAACTTGACATTTTCATTGACATACAGGGTCACTCTACCCCCCTTTTGCACTGTCTCTTCTGAACAGTACATAGCCAGGTACTGAAGTCTCCCAAGTGTGGTTAATAGTAAACCACATCTTGCTAATTGCTACTATGTCCAGTTTAGCCTGTGTCATTATTGCCTGCAGGTCTGGGATCTTGTTTCCCAGACTGAGAGCATTGTGTACATGATTTTCCATTGGCCAGATTTTGGTGTGTTAGTTGTTGGGTGAGGTCTGGCGTTTCCATGTGCATCGAATGGGAGCCGAACCTTTTCCTTACCTGGTGATGCAAATGAACTGCAAACATTCTGAACCTAGGGAGAAGGCTGACAGGCTGAGAAGGGAGCTGAGTTGATGGGGAGGGGTAGCAGAGGTTAACAGCAGGGTCCGAGGGACAGAAGACCTACACAGTAGATGCAATAGGCAAACAAAGGGGATTACAAGGGAGATGATTCAGAGTGCACCATATTACAACTAAGGAGCAGTTGAGACATGGAGGCCAAAAGTTGAGTGAGGTCAAGATAAGGGACTGAGAGGAGGGAGCTAAGCATGATCTGAAGTCACGGGGGATGGGAAGCTTGGGATAAGGGAGGAAGATAAGAACAGGTTTTCAGTGCTAGTAAGCCTTGAGCCGCATGAGTGGGAGGGCCAGTCACAGGGGTATGAGGAACATGCTAGTAGTATTGGCAGGGATCTAATAGAGGGCTAGATGCAGGGTCAGCTCAGAGAGAGTAACTGGGGTAGTAGAGGAGGTGTGGCAGAAGGGGCCAGAAGACTCTGGAAACTGTGTGGGTGTGTGGACAAGGAAGGAATGAAAAGGAGGGGGCACCCAGTCAGGGCAGGAGTACTAAGAGGGAGAGGAGAGGAGAGGAGAGAAGAGGAGAGGAGGAGAGAGAGGTCACTGTAGAGGAAGGAAAGATCAAGGGATGCACTAGTGACCAGAGGTAGGGAAAGGACTAATACAGAACAGAAGGAGTCTGAATTGGGAAGTGAGGGGATGCAGGTAGGGAATGGTAGCAGCAACAACAGACCTAACATGGGCAGAAGCAGAGGGAGCAATGGGGTTCTAGGGTAAGGGTACAACAGGGATCAAGTGAGGCAAGGTGGCTGTCAGGAGTAGAATCAGGTGTAGGGGACCAAGTGGATATGCAGAGGAATGGGCTACACCAGGGAGGCAAGCAGGATAAAGAGGAGAGAGTTGTAATCCTTGGGGTTCAATACTAAAAGGTGTAAGATGGGAGCAGAGGAGCCAGAAAGAGCCACATATGGGTGGAGTGTATGCTGGGCATGACAGCAAGAAAAGTGGGGCAGCATGTTAAGAGGTGTGTGGGGAGGCTGGGGAACCTCATATCATGGTGCACCTGAGTACTAATGATCTGGATGGAAATAGTTTGGAAGAAGTACAGGAGAGATTCAAGGAAGTAGGAGGTTGTGCAGTAGAGAGGGAGGACAGTGGCGCTCATGAGATTCTTCCGGTCCCAAGGGCTAGCTCGCCAGGAAACTAAGAATCTTAGAGTTCAATAAATGTATATTGGTTTAGCATTAGAGTTACAAAGATATGGAATGAGCTCCCACTTGAAGTAGTAGCTAGTAGGACAATGACAGAATTTAAAACGCCTGGATGCCAATTTGGTAGCAAATAACATTATGGATTATTGTTAAAATCTGGCAAGCTGACATGGACCTACAAGTCTTTATTAGCTCTGTAAATACCTATGAGACCTATGAGGATGGGGACATGGTGTGAGAACATGGGATATAGATTGGTGGGGGATAGAGTAGCACATGGGAGAACCAAGACCTGTATGCACTGGATAGGCTCCACCCAAGTAGGAAAGGCTCGGGTATCCTAAAGTAAAAGCTGGGGAATCTATTGCAGAAAAGTATAACTTAAAGTAGACGGGGTGCCATCAGGCAAGGAGACCACCACACAACCCCCCCCATAGACAGGTACAGAAAGAGGAGAAGCAAAAGGCAAAAGGGAAAGGATTAGGGAAGAGAGTCTAGGCAAGCAGAGGAAGAACTCACAGTGGAGGGTGGTCACACTGAACACAAGAAGCCTTGGCAATAAGACAGTAGAACTGTAGACTTTGACAACTGAAGGGAGGTGGGCATAGCCATCATAACAATGTATGTCCACTCAGTACCAGGACAGGATCTAGCAATCCCTGGGTACAAACTACCACAGGACAGGGACAAATGGAAAGGGGAGATATAGCTATATATGTTAAGGAGGAGATAGCAAAACAGGAGGAAGTTGAGAAGAGCAAGGCTGAAGCCTTATGAATTTACCTATAGCACTTAAAGGATAGGAAGGTGAGATTTTGTGGGTGATGTATTGGCTCCCTCATAAAGTGTGGAAATGGACAGGGAACTGGGAGAACAAATGAAGAGGCTTAGCGGCAAAGAAAACACAGGGGTGGCTGGACTTCAATTCCAGCCACCTCAAGTGCCAGAGAACAGGTCCTCCTGGAGGCCTTAAAGGACAGCTTCCTAACACAGAAAGTTATGGAGTCAACCAGGAGGGAACATTCTAGACCCATACTTATGGATGGCGAGCTAGTCCAAGACATTGAGGTGGAGGATCCCTAGGGAAATGATCACCACACAGTGTGGTTCTCCTCTATCTGGAAAAGATGTTGCAAATTCAAAAACAAGAGTGGTGGATTTTAAGAAGGCAGACTTTGGCAGGATAAGAATCATTTTGAAAGGGCACCTAGACTACATCAGACCAGAGAAGGATGCAGAGCAGAAAGGAACATCAAAAAGAGGTGGTCTGACTGAGGCCATTAGCTTTTGCACCAAGTGACAAAGAAAGAATGCCAGGATCAAGAGACCTAGCTGGGTGAATGGAGAAGTAGTGAAAAGGGTGAGGGAAAAGAGAGTGGCCTTTAGAAAGTGTAAGAGATCCCTGAAGGGATGAGGATAGGGGAGAATATGTGAAGAAATCCGGGAGGTGAGCTAAGCAGTGAGGGCAGCCAAGGCTTCAAAAGAACTAAGGCTGGTGCAAGGGATCAGGAAGGGAAAAGGATGTATTTAGGTATATAGGAGGAGGAGGAATTGCAAGGACCAGATTGTCAGGATTAGGAAGGAGGGAGGGTGAGTAGAGCAGGGAGCAGAGCAGGTGGAAGTACTAAATGAGTACTTCTGCTCTGTGTTTATCAGGGAGAAGAATGGGCCTATTCCTCAGGAAAAGGGTGGAAGGGGGACAGGAGGAGAGGAGTTGATGGACGTGGAGATCCCAGTCAAAGAGCGTTGAGGGCCTATAGTCCCTAACAGAGGATAAGGCACCTGGTCTGGACAGAATGCATCCTAGGGTACTCAGGGAGTTGGCAGAGGTCCTTGCAGGACCACTGGCAGATTTGTTCAGCCTGTCCATCCTCCAAATCACTGGTGTCCTTATTGTGCAGTGTCCCAAGTGACACCAGAACCATCCTCCATATCAGACTCCCATAGCACTGGAAAGGAATGGACACATATTACTGTACCTTGCACATGTGCTGGGGAACAGCTGCATGCCCATCTAGAGGAACATGGGAAATGCACTGGTAACACAGTACTCACCAACAATGGTACCTCGACACACCACATAACTATGCTGTCTGAGATGTAGTGTTGTTCTGTACCCTCGGGCATAGGGAAAGCTAGCTCTGGTTCTGCAGGTACCATCCCCTGCTGCTCTCAGGGAGGTCCATACCACTCATGGAGCACCATCTGGCTGCTAAAATCATGCCAGTTCTAGGTGATGGGGCAGTCTCAGATGACCATGTGAGGGTCAGAAATGTAGAACAACATTAGCACAATGGACAGTGGGCACGCCCACATTACCACCCAACAAACACCCTATGAATGGTACTCACCCTCTCCGGCCCATGCAGATGCTACAGGGCGCCCCTCCATGCCTGTCTGTGTAGGCGCCCTGGAGACATGCCACAGTCACCTTGGGTACTGCTCAACATGGCAGAAGAAGCTGCCATCACATTTATTGCCCTGTTAACTATGTATTGTATTGCTGCACAGGTGCCTGTGCATGCATGGGTCACCTGTGTATGTGAGTGTATTGCCTACATGAGCCACGACACACCCTCTTAAAGGACCACATACAGGAGATGGCATGTATTTGGGCATGCACCATGGAATGTAGGTGCAGCCTTGCCTCAGGCACGGTGGTGATGGATGTGCCCCAACTGTACCTGCATGTACCCTGGCCAGCTGCTGTGAGGCAGCGCAACCATGCTCAAGACCACAGGCCATCAGACCACACATCTCACAACTACACCTATGAGGGGCACACAATGTCATACCCACACCTACCATGTATGCTGGGGCTTACCGATGCTGATTGGGCAGACACAGTGCCATCTGCCATGTGCTGTTGTCCATGGACAGCATGGACACCACGTGTGTGCTATGTGGGATGGAACATGCCATGGAGCCCACATATTGGATGGGCGCAAGCCTCGAGGGCTTGCTGCATGGCAGAGCACTGGATCCCCAGCCATCTGGTGGCCATGGGTGTGCAACAGTGTATGTACCTGTGATGTTGGTAATGGCATGCACACTACTGTACATGTACACCTGGTCCTGTGCAGGTGACAGCTGATACCACCCTCACCTGTCACTGTTGGCACAAGTATGTGTGCTCCCCTGGTTTTGAGGGGTGCCAGACAGCAAAGCCCACAGGATGCAGAAGTCTATTGTCATGAGGACACACTGGCATCAGAGGTGTGTACCTACTGCCTGGACCATATCCTGGGCATGATTGTACTGGTTATGAATGGGCATGTGGGTGCTCACCATATGTGACATGCACAATACTGGGAACACACCAGAGGTTGTGGCCATTGGGGGGCCATGCAGTGGGCAGCAGACAGTGTGCAGCCATGCAGCATGGGATGCACTGGACTGGGTGCCATCCCAGCAGTAGTGTGTTGGCAGGGCCTGTCCACGGACAGTGGCATTGTGTCATGGCATGTGCTAACATCAGTTCTGTACCAGCCATTGGGGCCATCCGTGTCCTGTCCAGTGCTGGGCTGTATGCATGCTGCAGTGGGTGTGCTGTTACCACTGTGGCATGTGGGTGGCTGATGGTCATAATAGTCACTGGGTGCACTCGTGCTTGTGTCGGGTGAGGGTACCATGTGCATGGCCACTCTTAATGGTGCCCCACACTCCATGCCATGGCACAGCCCCCACCCTCCAGGGCCTCCATCCTGTTGCACAACTGAGCCCTCAGTAGCCACCCACAATACAGGCAGGGTCTCCATGTCTATCCCTGTAACTGTGGCTGATATGTGCACATTACTATGTTGTAGGGTACAGTCAGTGTACACGTGACGGGACACCTGTGGAACACTTCCTGCCTGCCACACCTCATCCTGTTTGTTCTTTGCCAACACTAGCCTCGGGCATGGTGGTCCTGTCCAGGGTGGCACATGGGCCCTGATGGCATCCATGCCTCAGAGGCTGTGCCAATGCATATTCCGCAGGTGTGGTCTCTATTGCATGGTTCATCATCCCCATGTGTCTACACATGCAGTACTGCATTTGCACATGCCATGGTGTATTCACCATGCACCCCACTGTGGGAACCGCAGTCACTGAGGTTCACCACCGCCATCCCCTCGCTGAGTGTTAGCTGGCTGTCAGTGGTAGGGGCCATCCCCTCTGCCCTGGCATGCCTGTGGGGACTTCTGCCAACCTCTCTTACAGCTCCACACAGGGCACACCATCCATGCTGTGTTGTGGTCAGGGTCCTGGCCCTGGGACAAGAGGAGTTGCCATGCGACTATAATGGCTGGCCCATTCCTCCTGTATCTGCGGCAGGGTAGGGCCTTCTCTTCACTCCATCCATTGACCACCAGCCTGTGCATTGTATCACAGTGCACAGCATTCAAAACATACCATTCCGGGAGGGGTGGTTGCTATGCCCATATATGGCGGGTCAATGGTAGGATCCAGGTATCTGAGTTCTGCTTCAGATGGATGTGCTCTCACTACACGTGCCCTGTCATCCCACCTCCTGGGTGTACAGATCCCATGGTACTATTCATGAATGTTGCATTTTAGTTGTGCCTTGCATGCTGCATTGCTGCATGCCATGGATACTCACTGTTTTCATGTACTTGCACTTTCTGGTGCATAGCCCAAAATTTGTATTTCCTGTCTGCTAATGGAAGAAGATATGTTCATGCAAAAGTTAGCTACAAGTCACATGCAGTGAGATAAAAAGTATAAAGATGACCTGTTCACCATACCTCTGATGCTTCTTTTACAATCATGTTAAAGTGGTTTTACTCCCTGTTTGTAAAAATGAGACAGTTATCAGGACATTTAATAGCTTGCAGAAGATGGCATAATCTTTACTCTTTATTTTGACTGCTGTGATGTATTGTATATTTGATTTCTCTTAAGAAGCAATATTCATTGCTCTCTTCCACTCTTCTTTATGCCTCTCAGAGGACAGAAGTGAAGTTGCAGCTGGTCAGGTTCCTTTGTCCATGATACCTTGCATAGTGAATTGATGGTGATAAAGAAAAGTTAAATAAACTGAATCTTGTATGTTTGTAGGGTATAAATTATATGGTAAACACAATTTATGGGTTTGTTTTAAAAATGAGGCATTCTGAAGTAGTTCCTAAGGCACCAGGTTCAAACCTCACCAGGCTCAAAATATTAGCTATGGGCTCTAGTTACTGATGTGTGGATTTCTGTGCTTTGCATATCTGAGGGCATGTAAACAATTCTATGTGGGGAATGCCATGCTGTGGTGGGTTATGGCCCCAGCATTATTCACTATAGGTGCCCAAGCTACTTGCACACAGTTCCCCAGCTGGTCAAGCAGCCATGTGCCGGGGTGGTCAGGGGGCTTGCCATGGGGCATGCCCACACTCTGTGGCATAGAGGCTGGGACTGGGAGGCACAAGTTATGTGGGAGAGGAACCTTCCATAACTTTAACATGCCCTCCAACAGATAGTCACCAGCCACGGAGGCAAGGGGGAACCCCTGCACACTGCTACCTCATCCCACTGGGATTCTAGGGAGGGCTGGGGCGCCATTTGGGCAGTCACCTGTCAGTGTCCACTTGCTTGGGTCTGCACCTTCCCAGGATCCCCTGCTTGTGCACAGCAGGGATTCACTTGGGACCCAAGACGGGCATTCAGTTGGATGCTGGCCTGAGTTCCATGATCCACTTCCATGCAGCTGTGCTCCATCACTGCGCAGCTATGTGCTGGTGGGGCAGGATGCAGCAGACAGCTGGCAATGATGAATACCTGCCAGTGCATGCCTGTCCTGTGCTGCAGAGCTGCGTGGGCTCTGTACACATGAATCACAAGTACATCCACACATTCATGAACAGAGCTGTATGTGAACTTGACCATGTCAGTTACCCTCTCAGTGCTCCATACCACTCAGCTTTGTAAATCTGTAGGCGCAAGACCCCACTGAACACAAGATGTTACATCTTAGCTTGGCAACTGAATCTTGTACAAATGAGTTGTAAAATACAAAATAAAATAGAAATGTAGCAATTGGATTTGAAAAGATTAATGAGAACGTGAGAAGATGTTACTGCTAACATGAATGTTGATAGGATTCAGTTACAATACAGAAAATGCAACACTATCTAATTTGTTAGCACTTTATGTGTAGATACTGCATATGCATGTATTGTATGTCCTGAAGAATGAATTTGTGTAACAAGTCTTAATTAACAAAATAAAAGGTATCAGCAGTAGCTCTTTTTGGCATTTATTCCAATTTCATGATAGAATCACTGGTGCATAACATGTTGCATTCCAATCCTAAAACTGCCCAGAGGAGGCAATGATAGTGTGTAAAGCCTGTTGACTGAAGTGCTCTGATTAATTTGCTATGATACGTTATTTATGAGATGGCGGTAAGGAAAACAAGAAGCAATTAAACAAGATTCAAATTTCAAAGAGCAGCAGCTGAATTACTTTTGGTCAATTACAGTGAGTGTGTGCTCAGTGATTCTTTTAGAGTCATACTGTCACTATTGAAAGACCTGGGACATCTCTAAAAATGGAATTGTTCTTTTAAAGTATTTCCAGGTAAACCAGCTTTTAACAGATACTGTGCTCACTTGATTATCCACCCACTTGTATACAAACATAATTGGGCAGATAACTGAGGGTGGCAGATGAGGGTGGTGAATAATAAGGGAAACTGCATAGCAAATCTTTCTTACAAACAAAATTTGACAAATCAGTTAGGGTGGTGAATAACAGAGGCAGAAAATAAAGAAAGCACTGTACATAAATAGTTTAATAAATTGAGATGTTGTGGCACCTCCATTTCTAATCTACAGTATAAACACATTTAGCTTTAGCATGTCTTCTTGCAGTTCAATCATAATTTTCTCTGTTCTCCATCCCAACAGTCAGGGCTGCAAAGACTGAAACCTTTCACAGCCTGCCAGTACAGTAGTTTGGTGGATTGAGGTAGTAAAGTAAGACTAGCCTTAATGAACCTTCGATCTCCCTCTGCCATCATATTCTGTGTTTCAATGTTTTTTTCCACCTGGAGATGAATGAGTGATTGCTCCAACAGGGTAGGAAGAAACAGGTTGTTGGTTAAATAGGATCTGCAGCTATCCTCTGGGTAGGAAATGGGCAGACAAGGTGGGTCAAGGGTCCTTATCTGCTGTCAAAGTCTATGTTTCTATGTTAACAGATGAAGCCAATGCCACTTTTTAATCATCCTGCCTGGGCATGCAAATGAGTGACAGTCTGCATTCTGTCTCACTCCAACATGCTGGGGTTTAACTAAACAACACATTGTAGTTCCCACAATATCAAATTAAAATCTGTGTCAGCATGGCTCAGTTGGTAGCACATAGACCTTTGGTCCAGAAGGTAGTGGGTTCTTGTCCTGCTCAGGGTTTGGCTCATGCCCTCATCGCTGGCACCTGAGTGCAGTAGTAGGGGATGATATATTGCCGAACATGCCATGCTTTCGATGAGATGTTAAATTGAGCATCCCATCTGTCTTTTCTTGCAGTTGTTTAGGTGGATGTTAAAAGATTCCACAGCACTTCTCAAAAGAGTAGGGTATTTTACTGAAGAAAAACAAAGACAAAAACACAATACAAATAATACAAATAATGTCAGCTATAACAAAATTTTACAAAGGGCATCAAATTAAGCACACATTGTCATACAGTAAAGAAAAGAAAAATGAAAAACAACATAAAAATCAAAATAAACAGAATATATCTAATAAAACCTTGTCATTCACCACACCAATATATTTTCCCCATACTCTGTCAAAGCAAAATAAGTGATCTGGAAATCCTTTACATAGAGCTTTAAGCCATGCAGCTGCAACCTGGCAGCATCTGCTGAATGTCATTTATATACAGTCAGCTGAATATTGGGAAAAAACTCCTGATGAGGAACTAGCTTCTGCTATAAGAGGAAGGCACATCTTGCTTGCCAAAGAAAAAATAATAACTATGGTCAGTAATACAGTTCAACTAATGAATTTTACTTATTCCACTGGTGAGAAAGAAACACAAAACTAACACATTTTACTTGATTTAATACAATAAAGGCATTTTAAATGTGGCAGGAAAAAATGCCCCAAATCCTTGTGTATACCTACAAGGTAAAAATAAATGAGTCTGGGATTCCAAAATATTATATAATTCTGCCTCAGGCAGTTATGCTCATCTAGACTTTTATGCTTACAATTACTTTTAATGCATAGTCTACCATGTATACTCAACAGTGCATATCCCACATTTGTGGAGGATTCTAGTATTGGAAAGATGCTGCAGAACTGCTTATTTTCAACTTTCTGGGCACTGTGGAAATTTCAATGTCATTTCAAAACCTACTGCCTGAATAACAGCATATGACTGCTTCCTATGCAACACTGCACTTTGTCCAAGATTTTGTTTCCACTGCCAGAGTTAAAAAATAAAACAGTTGAAAATATGCAGGACAAGCATGTCCAGAGTTCAGTTTTGGAATACAAATGGCACCTCATCTCCACCGTGGAATCAGACAGTCAATCATTTTCTTAACAAGATGAACCCATAGCTTGTTTTCCTGTCTAAGGGCTTCTACCTTCTACCTTCCACCTATTTCTCTGGATGCCCCTCATGGACCTCCTCAATATAAAGGGATTAGCTTTCCCATATCAATGTCTGTAGTTTGCTAAAGAAGATTGAATCTATACAGACCTGGGCTCTACATGCATCTCCTGATTTCTTCATGATAACTGAATCCTGGCTCACACCCTCGATCCCGGACAAATCTGTCAACGTACCGGATATATCATCTACCACTATGATAGACCCACTAAAGGGAGGGTTGCAATATATGTCAAAAGCAATTCACAGTCACAGTCTTTGACTGTACCTCAAAGGCTAAGGAATTTGAATGCCTTGCTCTAAAATTATCACTTTCAGTGAGAATCACTCCTTATGGCAACATGCTACCGACCACCGTCTGGTGGCTGGACACCTCTGCCACATCCTCAAAACCTTCTTCACTGCTAATACTGAGTGTATTCTAATGGGGGATTTCAATCTAAATTGGAATGATGACAGCTCTAAGAAATTGATGGATCTATGCGATGTTAATGGTCTGTTACAAATGGCGACTGCTATAACCAGACCTAACAGAAAAACCCTGAGCGCAGCACCCTCCTGGACCTTATGCTAGTAAACAAACCTTACACTATCTCGCATACTGGGTATTCTTCAACAATATAAGCAACCATTGTGCTACTGCCTGCATCAGACATCCTTCCCAAATAAAAGCGGCCTCCAAATTCAAACTGAAAAGATGCCTGAAAAAGTTCTGCCAGTACACTTTCCTGAAAGATCTAAGCAACATTCATTGGCAGGATTTCTATCTAGCCCCCACCTTTAACAAGGCATTTAACATCTTCACAGTCTCTTACTGGGGCTAATAGACAAACACACCCTATTACGACTGATCAAATCAAAAATAAAACTCCTGTCTTGGTCTCTCCCATCCTGAAGAAAGCACTTAGGGATAGGGGCTACTGGTGGAAAAGGCAGGAAATCCCACCTGGAGGCTGATTGGTTAGTATTCCATTACACTAGGAATGCTTGTACCAAGCTGATTAGATCAGAAAAAGTTAGGTACTTCCAAAAGAACTAGAAGACAATAAAACAACTCTGCCAAATTTTGGAACATCCTCAAAGAAGTCGAAGGTCAGTCCACTGCAACACCCTTCCAAACAAAATTGTGTCTGATGGTACCACCTATACAGACAAAGCTGATATACTAGAGAAGCTTAATGATCACTTTGCCACTGCACGGCTTGCCTTTGACACCTCACCTATCAGCAAACTTAGCCTGACAAGAGAGTACATTTGGCTTCACTGATAATCACAACCATAACCAACCGCATCCCACTCTCTTCAGCTTCCTCACAATTACATTCAAGCAAGTGGAGGACCTCCTCCTTTCTCTGGATACAAAGAGAGTGTGGGTGCAGATAATATTGAACCTTACTTCCTAAAACTTGGCCATACCTATCTGACTGCCCCATTACACACTTATTCAACACTTCTCTGATTCAAGGTGAGCTACCTGTCTTGTGGAAAACTGCCCACATCCTACCATTATTTAAGACTGGGGATCCGAGTGATCTGAATAATTACCGCCTATTTCTACACTATCCGCCCTCTCTAAATTACTTGAAAAATTGTCAACATCCAACTTAGAGAACATTTGGATTGACAAAAGTTGCTAAACCGCTCAGTCCGGCTTCAGAGCCAAACACAGTACAGTATCAGCTCTTGCCAAAGTAACTACAGACTGGCAAATGGTCTTGGACTCTAAGAAGCATGTATTTGCCCTCTTCCTTGATCTAAGTAAGGCCTTCGATACTGTGGGTCATACCATCATGCTTACTGCACTGAGTAACATCGGACTTGATAGTTCTGCCATTAAATGGTTCACCAGCTACCTAACCAATAGGTTACAACAAGTCAAAGCCATAGGAGATCTGTCCCCACAAAAATCCTTGTTACGAGGAGTCCACGAGGCTCCATCCTGGGCCCTATCACAGCAAACGTGCACTTATTCGCAGATGATACTGTACTCTATACCACAAATTCATCCTTGGATCTGGCCCATGAGTACTTACAGAAAGACTTTGTCACCCTCCAATACAACCTTCTCATTCATAAGCTCCTCCTCAATGCCAAAAGACTAAAGCAATGATTCTCTCACCAAAGTCTACTTACTGATGTCCACATATCACACAGATCCGAACACTCTTAGATGAACCACTTGAAGTAGTTAATACCTTTAAATACCAGGGTTCTGGCAGGATAACAAGCTCAACTTTCTGTGCCACTTAAATGAATCCTCAAAGAAACTACAACAGTGATTAGGTTTATTCTATCGCATTAAACACCTACTCACTTTAGAAGCCAGAATGAGACTAGTACAAACTACATTCCTACCTATACTGGACTACTCTGACTTCCTTTACGGTCATTGCCCATCAACGATGCTAAACAAATGGGACACCTTTACCACCGGGCTTTAAGATTTATCTTAAATCTACCCCATAGTACACATCACTGTCGTCTATACCAGGTTTTGGGATGGACCTCACTCAACTAGAAGAAAAGGAATGCTCTCCTCTGGTTTTTAGAGCATTATCTGATAACCTCCTGCATACATCTCGAACATCTTCAAACAGGCTAAAGGTTCCTATGGCCTGAGATGCTTCTCCTTAATCTGCTTCCAGATTCCTAGAGTGAAAACTACCCTTGGCTCAGCAGCAATCAAATTCTCACTTCCATCACTTTGGAACACTATACAAGACTCATTAAAATTATCCTCACTTGCAAGCATTTCACATTCAAGCTCTATTAATGGATTATCTGAAGGAATCATGCAACTGTTTCAGGCGCCGATGACCCCTAAGCTCCGGGTGCCACTCTCAAATCTCACTTTCTAAGTATCTCATCCACCCCACATTCCTAACAACAGAAACCTAGGACCTCAAGCTTAGTTCCTTAATCCAAGATGGCCTCTTCCTATTCTCTACCTTTTACCTATTCTGGCCTCCCTTTTGGCTGCCTACTCTTTCACCCCAATTTCTACCCTTTTCCTTAATACCTCCTTATTTTTATCATTTAGGTATGAGCTCTTACTTAGCGGAGACTATATGGGATTGTTGTCTCTTCTCATTTCAGTAAAGCTTAACATTATGTACCTTTGCATGTTCATTATGTTGACCGTATATATAGGCCCATATTGACCGGCACCTTCATTATTTTTTTTTTGCACCATTGTCCACCGTAATTGTAATCTTATGAAGTGTACTGTATTGTATTAATGCCCAGGACCACCTTGAAAATGAGCTTGCTCAATGGTGTTTATTCCTGGTTAAATAAAGTGATTGATTGATTGATTGATTGATTGATTAAAAATCATAGAAGAAAAAATAACTATAATAAACCCAGAGTATTAACGATGCCAACCCCTTGTTAATAAATAAGACACCCTCGTTTAATAGACTTTAATTTGCTCCCCAAAAATAACAAAAACAGACTGAATAATCTAGTCTTAACTGAAACATCAGGAGGAAAAACATAACTGACATATAGAATCTTGGGGATCAACAGGACTTACAGTAGTTAAAAATTCTTGGAAAACTCCAGGTTTTCCATCTTTGAACCTATATTAAAGCTGATTTCAGCCAAGTATCTTAGTTCAACATTGCCATAGCATTTATCCCAAAACTAACACCTAGGAACTCAACATAACTCCCTTTGAGAGGTATCTGAACAATACAGTCCTTCCAACCTTGGTATTTCCTAATCCAATTCCTTCACATTTTGATAAATTTATCCCAAAGCAAGATGATACAGATAAAGATTTCAAGATTGTCTCCACCTCAGGCCCTTCAGCCAGATCAGGTAAAAAATGCTAAAGTCATCAGCATAAGCTAGTACGTTCAGGATCATGGTGCCTCTAAGAAGTGTCATCCCCTGCAGCCCTCACCCCATGAAAATTCCACAACAAGGAATCTATCCCAATAATGTAATGGAGAGGACTGAGAGGACGACCCTGTCTAACACCTCTGTTAATCTGTAAAGTAAAGGCTTTCCAACCATTAATTAAGGGATTCACTGCAGTATAATTAAAAGCAGCAGACACCTTTGAAAAAACTTTGAAAATATAATAGGTGGACACAATTCAGCTTGCATTTCACATATCTTGTATAGATTTCTCCTCTTCATTAGATGTTACTGAAGAAATTCCACAAAAACAACACTTTTATCCCTTAGAGCTCATCTGCCTCTATAACGATCTCCTACTTGACATCATAAAGTTTGTTGTGACATCACAATCTGTTGCTATGAGAATAACTATGATGTCACAAGCACAGTATTATGATATCACATTGGGAAGAAGCAATAGGAGCTAATGAACCTCAGGGAACAACTCTACTTTTTTCATGCATCTGACCTCAGTAATACATAATGGAGGTGAGAAAATAGAGTCAATGAGAAATATAAGCTGCTTTGTGTGCAGATTTTATGTTCTTCAAAGTTCTTCTTGAGGTGTCAGTGGCTCTTTATGATAATATTTATTTTGTTGAGTATAAGCAAACCAGCTTTAAGGATGATTAAATGCAAGGCAAAGTCTAGGCATTTAATCCCCATAGAAGCCGGTCATTTAGTATACCACAACAAAATGAATGTTACTATTATACCTGTAGAAGTTACATATATTTTTTATGTAACTCCTAATGGAAAACAAGAAGTGTCACATGCTAAAATCTGGCTTTGCAAAGTAAAGTCATGGCTCTGGGCATGAGCATTAGTGCCAGTGGTAGTACACATGTCCAGAGTCATGGCTTTACTTTCAAAATCCGTTTTTGTGTTGTAACAGCAGTAATTTGTGGAAACTTTTTGGTTGAGACATTTTGATCAATGCTGTCTAAAAGTTGTCAGATTAAATTTCTGTTCCGGGAACAAGCCACATCCCGAGAATTTGTTCTTAAACTTAAAAATGAAAGTAATTAAGAACACCCCCACCCCCAAAAAAATTTGCCTTCAGATTTCAGTAGTTTTTATGTGCAATAATAGAAATTACATGGCTGCTGCTTCCTTGTTTTGACAATCCTAATGCTCAGTTATGCTCAAGTGTATCAACTTGACAGTGCTATTTATCTTTGTTTGCACTAGCTTACTGATGAGAAGTTCTTTCAGGAAGGGCTGCATGTACAAAAGTCGGGGAGCTGAGTGTGAGCAGATGGGCAGTGTGAACAGCAGGCATCAGAATATGGATAACTGGTACCAGGTTAAGATAGGCAGATAAAACTGCATGAAATACAGTGCTGCAATAAGTGCTAATGGCTCTACAGTGACAGGTGTTTTACAGCGCAGTAGAAACCATTACCCCTGTCACTGTAGGCTGCCAGCAGGGAAGCTGAAGGATGCCATCATGGCAGTGACTGGCCAAGCTGCTCCTTGGTGGAGCCGTCTAGAGCACCTGCATTCAGTAGCATCAGGGACCTGGGGCTGGGGTTCAGTTATCCCCAGGTCCCACTCTGCTGAAGAATTTTTGGCCCAAAACAAAACTTTTCCCGACCTGAGTTTTTTTTTTACCTCCAATGTCCATAGCCCCCTGGAGTTGTTTATAATTAGTCCTCCCCACAAAACTAAGTTGTTGCTACAGTGTGCACTCTGTGTGCTCTGGCTGGCATATTGTGCTGATGTTATTTTGCATACTGCTTTGCATGCAGCATTGACTAGCGGTGTGCGATTGCTGCCTGTGACATTATGACTCTATGCCTGGATAACCTATTGTGGGCATGTCAAAAGATGACTAACCTACTTTGGACGTAGTTTCGGTTAAATAACCTACTGTGGGTGTGGTTAAGATGTGGATAACCTGTTGTGGTTGTGGCTCAATATGGATAACCTACAGTGTGCCTAGGTAGTAGTTTGTGGGATAAGAACTGACAGTTTTCCTGTGTCCTGATTGGCTAAGACTAGATGCCTGTGGTATAATGGTGGAAAATCTTCAACCTTTCTGTGAACTGTATAGGTATACCATATAACATACTAACATACTAAGATGCCAGCAGAGTAGGCTAATGATTATTGAGTCTGCTCGGAAATCAGCACCCAGTCAGGATTCCTGGAGGACCATGAGCAGAAAACATGGGAGAACTTATCAAAGCTTTTATTGGTCTATGGATAAGATAAAACTATCCAGACTTCCCATGTTTCATTATTCAAAGACCTCCCTGAAGGTAGCCAAATTATTTTGAATAGGACACCCAGGGTTGGAACATGACTAGTACAGTGGTATGACATAGTCTGCCACTTTTTACAACCTTTGGCAACATTTTGACAAAATCTTAAAATCAACATTCAGAAGGCTGATAGGCTATCAGTTTTATAAAGGACATCTAGCCCCTTTTTTATATAAGAAAATCAAGTGCATAGATGTCATGGAGGATAGCACAGAATGATTTTCCAGAATCCCATTATACAGATCCAGTAGGGCAGGGCAGGACTCAGTGTGCCAAAAATGTTTTATAAAATTTGGCAGTGAGGCCTTCACTACCAGGGCAGCATTCAAATTTAAAACTTAACAGCTCTTGTTACTCCATCTAAGGTAACTGGTTGAATCATGGATGTTTGCCCTGGAATGGAAATGTCTGGAATGCCTAGATGTTCCAAAAATGAGGATGGTTGGACTTCAGGGGATTGCTTAGCATATCATTCCTTAATGTATATCAGATTAGTCTTATCCAAACAGAGAATACTGTAAGAATCCCTGAGGGTAGTAAGCAGCCTATTACCTGTCCTATGGTTACAAGCTTTAAATATATCAAAAGACTGCTTTGAATGCAGGGTCCCAAATTGCTGTTCCTTTTCTAATGATATAGCTCAACCATACTGTACCTCTTTTACCTGTGTCTTGACTCTACATATCTGATCCCTGAAAGATGCAGGATGCTGTTCAGACCCAGCTATTAATTTTTGCAGATGGGATCTAAGAACCAAATATGTCCTACATACAGTTTTACATTTTTCAGCAGTCATTTTCTGGAAAAATCTTCAAAATCTACTTTTAAATCTTCCCACCAATGAACTAAGGAGTCATGTATACAAATTGTATACTGGCATGCTTCCATAAGGACTGCCATTTAACTTTGTTTCCTCTGCTAATAATGCCTTATTTTATCTCCAGACCCTCTCCCCATAGTAGGCATAGAACCAGAGAAGCAGGCACAGACCAGGCCACATGATCTGATGATTCAACAACTATGGTCTATGTCCTGTTGATATGGATGGAAGCGAAAAAAATAAAGTTGAATTCTGGATGAAAGTGGCCCTCATAAGTACAATACAAGTCACATAAACTGTTCCATTAACTCACTGGTGTAGCATTTTTTGTGATGCTACTGCAATGGCAACTCGAACTGTTGAAGCTTTCAACTATTTTCAACCATCCTTCACTGCCTATTCAACTCACTTGTAACTGTTCAGTGAAATAGCAGTAGCTGCATTTTCATAGCATTGTTTATAAATATCACAGCATTCCTTAAGAGCATTGTTTATAAATATCATAGCATTCCTTAAGAGTTATTTAGTCTGCCTTCTGAAATGAAACTCATAAGCACTCAGCTGAAAATAAAAAGCTTACAGTACATAACACCTAGATGCAAACCAGTACTAACCTTTTACTAATTCATTGAATTAAACACTGCACAGATTAGGAAACTCATTGAACAATGCTACACCAGTGAGTTGAGGGAACAGTTTAATGTGACTGGTACTGTAGGTATTACTCCTATGATGGTACAAAGAGCAGTAGGCATCTTTAAGATTTAATGTGGCCAACATGTCTGATAAAAGGAAGAATCACAACGACCTTTTACCCCTGAGTCAGTTGTGTCATAGGTACCATGGTACAATTGAAATCACTCTCAGACATAATCAGTTTGGACATACTGAATATAGAAAGGTTGTGAAAGGTTGTGCTTCTTAAAAGAGGTCAATTCCTGAGGCTTTAGTTTGCAGGGCATATACAGTATGCAAATAAAATAGTTGAAAATTACCCTAGCAACATCAAGAATTAGAGGTCTTGCTGGATGAACATCAATCAATGTTATCAAATGCCACTCATAACCTCAAAAAGAACACTGGGCTCTAGAGTTCATGCCAAGTTTTTAATTGTGTATCTTGCACAAAATACACACACCATTGTAACTGACTTAGGGTAAAAGAGTCATGATGCATTTTTCTAGGACTTCAAGCTGTTAAAATTTAAGGTTAAAGTGGTGAAGTGAAACATCAACAGAAAAACTAATAATAGAATTGACATACACTTCATCAGATAGATAACTCCCTCACCCGTAATGACTAAGATCCTGTTCTCCCTCTCTTTTTTTTTTTTTTTTGTGGTACAGTACATGCTTCAGACTGGGAGTCATCAGAGAAGGGATCTCTGGATGGAATAGAGGAAACCTCTGAATCTTCATCCGCTTCCTCAGTATCTCCCCACAATTTTTTTCTTTTGTAATATCTTGAACCAGTTGGTCACTAGGATCTCAATGGTGCAGCCAGTTTTGACTTCCAATTGCAGCCTCTTTTTCTTCACTACTGGTCTCTGCCAGAAGTGGAGAAGATGCAAACTGAAGAACTGGGGAGTAAGGGGAAGCAAATCTTGTGCCTCAGTAGAGAGATCCGTAGGCATAACTAGGATATGCTGATGTGGAGCTGTGGTTGTTCCTTGTTCCAAATGAGGAGCGTCCCTACCACTTGAAGGACCAGAGGACTTATGTTTTCCAGATCAGTGGGAGACGGGGATTGGGTATAGCCCAGCTTCCTCCTAAGATGTAGGGGCCTCATCTGCAATGGGTGCGAGAGGACAATTAGAAAGCCTGGCCACCTCATCAAATATTTTTTTTGTTTCAGACCTCAACTGCTGTGCTTTGTAATGAGATAGTCCTCACCAAGATTGTCATCTCGGTTATGTTAGGGTACAGGGACAGTTCCTGAGGGAATGCCCTTTCTTTGCAAAAATTGCAGTGAAATGAGTTTGGACAAACCAAGCTACCATGGCCAAACTCCATACATAGCCCACACTGCTGCTGGTCACAGGTACTGCTGTACTGATTTTGAGAACCACTTTTATAGCATGAGTGGGGTTGGCCCTGATAAAAACACAGAGTCATCTTTCTTTGCCTAAAAGAAACTGCTGAGCAAGTGGATTAGACCATTAACCCCATACTTAAGCTCTACCTGAAATTTCCACACCCTGGCCATACTCTTTATGTGTCCAGTATTGGAGAAGGAACATCTAACACTCATCCTTTGTACAAAGCCAAAACAAACTATCCACAAAACAAACTCCTTTGTTACAGTAATGTATAGTCACTGTTTCAACTGCTGGTTAAGTAAGTGGAAAGGCTACAAATGGTGACCATAGAGGCACAGTCTTTCAGGCAGAGTATAAAGCCCAGAACTTGTCTAGTGATTTGAGCATCAAAAACTCATGTCATACATTTCTTCCCGACCACATACATGAAAGCTTACAAGTTCAAAGCTGAAAACCTCATTGAGTCTTTAAGTAAAGTATGTATGACATAAGTTCTTTCAGGGGGATTTTGCAGGCTGCCCACATATCATAACTGACCAACATTTCAGCATTAACTGGCTCTGATTTAGCTGTAAAATGTTCTGAAAACTTTGTGCAGGTTGACTGATTTCAGGTAGAACTGCTGTGTTAGTGAAAGAATCTTCTGTTGCCTGCCAAGGTGTGGGGGGACTGTAAAGTCCAGGATCTTTTGTCACTGCAGCCTAATGCTGTATACCACATGGGCCAGGGACAAGGCTAGAGGCATTACTAGTGCTAAGGACAGTAGGAGGGTTAGCAGATTTTCCTGAAGAAATTTGTGCAGTCCATACTACAGGAGATACTGCTGGAGAATAGGTTCAGAAACTCCCATATTACCAGGCACATTATCAGGGCTGGCATTGTGTATACATTCGTGGGAGGTCCCTTTCTGCATGCATACACTGGCATTCGCTTTTCCACCTGCAATTGACTGAGCTGTGAATCTGGGACTGCTGGAAATAACCTTAGTCCATGGACTGGATACTTGTAGATGTAAAAGCTATTTAGAAACAGAAACATATAAATTGTCATCAGATAAGGACCGCTAGGCCCATCCAGTCTGCCCATGATCCCTGCAGTTATATGTGACCTCTGACCCTACCTGGTCAATGGCTTTTCTACTCCTACCCACTTCTAAGGTTCACTTATGCCTGTCCCAGGCATGTTAAAACCTTCACTGCCCTCGTTTCCACCACCTCCTGCGACAGTCCATTCCATGTGTTCACCACCTCTCCATTAAGAAAATAGTCTTCACATTTCCCTCTACTAACCTCCTTCCAATTTCATATCATGCCCCCTCGTTCTTGTACTCCTCCTATATTGGAAGTTGTCTCCCCCCCTTCACCTTGTTTATGCCCTTAAGGTACTTGAAAGGTCTCTATCATATTACCCGATCCTCCTCTCCTCCAGCGAGTACATGTTGAGGTCCTTTAATCTCTCCCTCATATGTTTTCTGGTGCAAGCCCTGTACTGTTTTTGTTGCCTTCTTTGGACCGCTCCACACTGCCTGTGTCTTTGTGATGGTGCAGCCTCCAGAATTGCACACAGTACTCAGATCAGGCCTCAGCAATGTTTCATACAATGGTATTACCACCTCCCACCTTCTGCTAGTGATACCCCTGACTACTGTATGCATCCCAACATGCCACTTGCCCCACTGCTGCCTTTGTACTCTGCTTAGATATATTTAGGCTACATGAAATGATAACCACCAGGTACTGTACCTTTCTACCTTGGTGACCATCAACAACTCCCCATCCTGTAGCTTTCCTCAGGGTTCCCCATACCAGGTGCATTATTTTGTACTTCTTTGAATTGAACCTCAGTTGCCACACCTCAGACCATTTTTCAAACTATCCCAGGTCCCTCCCATTTTCTGCACCCCATCTGGTGTATCCACCCTGTTGCAGATCCTGGTGTCATCATCAAACTGGCAGACCTTTCCTCCAGCCCTTGTACAACATCACTAATGAAGACATTAAACAAGACTGGCCCGAGGACTGATCACGAGGTACCCCACTGGTCACCCCTCTCCTCAGATTGGATCCCATTTACCACTACCCTCTGCCTCATGTCTGTTAACCAGTTTCTAACCTAGTTTACCACCTTGTTCTCTGTGCCCAGGCTACCCATCTTGTCAACAAGCCTGTTATGTGTCGAAGGCTTTGTTGAAATTGAGGTAGGTGACATACACCAACACTCTTGATTTACTTTTTCATCACCAAGTCAAAAAATCTAGCAGATTTGTCTGACATGACATTCCTCCTGTGAATCCTTGCTTCTCAGATCCTGGGCACCGATGGATTCCAAGTATGCCACTATTCTTCCTTAAGCAATGCCTTCATGATCTTCCCCACTACTGAGGTGAGGCTAACTGGCCTATAGTTCCCTGCCTCCTCCCTACTACCGCTTTGTGTAGAGGGACTAAATGTACCCTCTTTCAGTCCTCTGGAATCATTCCTGTATTAAGTGACTCTGTGAACCATGGCTGCCAGAGGCACTGAAAGCTTTCTATGCTGCCCCCTTATATCCTCGGGATATGCCATCTGGCCCCATTGCTTTGTCCACCTCCAGTTTTACGAGCTCCTCCAGGACTCTCTCCACTGTGAATGGACTTGTGTTTACCCTCCCCTTGTACCTGTTGCCCAGCTGAGGCCCCTGGTCCTCCTCCTCTTTTGTAAATACTGGATTTGATTTATACATAGCTGTGCTGCTATTTGCTCTGCAACCTCTGCTTTCCGTCTTCCTCTAGAGTCTTATGAAGACTCCTCCAAACCTTTTACCTGACAGAATCCAGTTTTAATTATTGGTGTCTATGAAACTGCTGCAGTGACAATAGATGTAGGGTGAGAGTCTGTATTGTGCCTTACCTTAGAAGCGACAACCATGATTTCAGCTGCTATTGGTACAGGATCCAGTAACCAGGAAACTCTGTTACTTGCTTTAACCCAACCAGCCTCCTGTACCACTTTTCAACTGATCATTTGAAAGAAACCTTCATGGAGTGGAAGCTGTCTACATTTTTACTGAAAGGGCACTCCAGGACTGTCAGAATGTTCATATCTCTGCACTCAGTGGTTGTCAGTTTCTGCTGCATCATCACATCATGTTGTTTCCTTGGGAGTGGATGTCAGTGGATTCAGGGATTTTGATACCTGTGCTTCTTCTCCATGCAGTGCAAGAAAGCAGCAGAAAAAGCAAACAATATGCTGGGATGCATATCTAGGGGAACAGTAGTAGGAGAAAGAAGGTTATACTGTCCTTGTACAGGTCCCTGGTAAAGCCTCATCTAGAGTATGGAGATCAGCACTGGTGCCCACACCTCAAAAGGACATTAACCTGCTGGAGAAGGTCTGAGGAGGGTTACAAGATGATAGAGGGTCAGCTGGGTAAGGCATATGAGGAGAGGTTGACGGGACTGAACATTTACCTCCTGGAAGACAGGAGAGAAGTGGGGACATGATTGGGACCTTCAAGAACTTGAACAGGATAAATAAGGTGGACAAGAGAGTCTTTTTAAGCTGAGTGGCAACCATAACATGAGGGAGCACATTCCTAAGCTGGAGGGTGGGAGGTTTAGGAGGGAGATCAGGAAGCACTTCTTCACAGAGAGGTTGGTGGACACTTGGAATGCCGCAGAAGAGGAGATCTAGTTGAAGACAGTGAGCAGCTTTAAGAGAGGCTGGGACAGGCATAGGAGAAGTTAAGGATCATGGGTAGGGAGGATGGGTGTGGGGAGGAGGGCAGGGACAGTAGTTCAAGCTGTGTACCCTAATACAAGCAGATTAGATAGACCAAATGGCCTTCCTCTGCTGGCTTCTTCGTATGTTCAGCTAGTAACTGGAGAAAAGCACTTTCTCTGTCCCGTTGGCGCAGCGCTGGATTTCCGCTATGTACGCCGGGGCACCTGGGTTTGGGAACAGACTCAGGTCAGCCAGAGGGCTGGCCGAGGAGAGGGATCGAGCATCTCATGACTGCCTCCTTCTCCGGGGAGGGTGTGGAGTCACCGATGCACTGGACACTCCTGGTGGAGACCAGAAGAACCCCAAGCATTCGCCAGCATCACTGTAAGGGCGGATAGACGAGGCATCAGCTGTATGCTCCCGCCTCCTTTAAAGGGGAAAACCCCGCCCACCTCCTGACACCTCTATGATGCCCGTCCCTGGGCTGCGTAGGCTCTCTCCAAATAAGCACGGCTCCAGCCCTATCCCATCGTTCGTGGCACCTTAAGAGGCCGGGGTGTCACGTCCCACCCTGGGGGTAAGCCAGGGGTACTGGGAGTATATAATCGGGGATGTCAGCAGAAGGATCCGTGGACTGGATGGATAACTTGGCGAGAGGAGGGGCACAAAAGTATAAATAGAATAAAAAAAAAGCACTTCATTCAGAAATGTCTGCCATAAAAGACGCTGAGCAGGAAAGTCCCCACAGGCCCAGGGATGCATTGTAGGTCTGTCCTCACTCTGTGTATATTATTCTGCCATCTGTCATTTAACAAATCCAAGAAGTCTGAGTTCTGGCTGAAGGAGGCTGCTTTAGTAGACATATCACTCGGTACAGGTTCCTCTGTAACTTCATAGGTACAGCAAGCTCAGGAACAGAGACAGTATGCACACCTCTGTGATAATTTAGACTATCCCTGTTGGAAATTAGGCTATGGCATTTTCTTTGTACCCCTACAGTCTACTGCAGTAGCATTTCTAAACTTTTCTAAATAACTAATTTTCATTTTTGACTACTATGGGTAGGCCACCGTAATAGTACCTTTCTCCCTTGCCTGTTCCTCTTTGTATTCCTTTTCCTCCTCTGCTATATGCCCTTATGAGAATGAGCACTAGAACAGTAAACTGACATAAAAATAAAGACTACATAATAATTAGTAGAAATAATCGGCACAGAGTTGGTATGTGTTCTTGTGTACTGTGTTATATTTCCTTAATGAAATTATTAAATGACTAGTCAGAGACAGAACAATGTGTTTTGGGGCACTTTTGTGTTATTTGCTGTTTAAAATGTGACCTGATGTGCCTTTGCACTAATGAAAGTGCCCAGGAATGAAAGGCAGTAGGCCAGTTTACCTTTGAAAAGTTGCACTCTGTTTCAAGAAATATTTAGCAGCCGATTG
The DNA here is from genome assembly GCA_016271365.2 of Neoceratodus forsteri. Classification (NCBI taxonomy): domain Eukaryota; kingdom Metazoa; phylum Chordata; order Ceratodontiformes; family Ceratodontidae; genus Neoceratodus; species Neoceratodus forsteri. The sequence goes on from CM057451.1 coordinate 428,810,765, forward strand.
TTTTTATGTCCTTTTCGGTCTGCAAGGGTAGCATTAAGAGAGCACTGTGGTCTCACTTCCTAGCAGCAGTGTAGGAGGTAAAGTGACTGATTGCACAGTTGGGTGTGTTGAATACAGACGTGGGATTTGTCTTTTAAAGCAGTCTGTATATAAGCACCCAAAAAGGGCATAACTAATGTGCAGAAACTAAATATAGGATTGTTTCCTTTAGTATTCTTTGCAGAGAGTGCTCTTACCTCAGCTAAGCCTTTTTGAAAAAATGTACTTCTAGGAGCCAGCAGCTCCATGATGAGGCTGTTATATAAGAAACTCCCAGCTGTCACTCAGCTGAAAAAGGCAGAGTTTTCTTGTTTACAAGTAATTAAGAAGTCTTTCTCAACAGCTTCAGTGACAGAGTGTTAAAGGTAGAATGAAATAACTCCTTATGATTGTATGTTTTTCCTCTGTGTATACAGTCAGTCTGATCCCCATATGATTGTACTACCCAGAATATTCCCCAGTATTAGAAAAGGGATGGATTAGTGACACTAGTATCGTAAGAGAACTGCACTATAAAGGCTACCACTGTGTTAAGGTTTATCAGATCATCCTGGGAGAGTGTCCTGTGAGGTCGGTCTGAAGCACAGAAGTCGGTAGAAAATTGTATTGGTTAAAGTATTCTACACTGTGGCAAAATCACTAGAGGGAAGTGATTCTAAAGCTCCAGGAGAGCTTATTTATTTCTTTATTTGATTTCTTTGTTTATAGCCTGAAGTTTAAGACAGGATTACTGTATTATTGATTTTTATTTTGTATAGCATGATTTGCTCTATACTATTTTATGAAAATAAACATCACACAGAATGTGTGTGTTGAACAAATCTCTGAGTACCATGTATGCTTCCTTTACCCTACCCCACGAACCCTACCACACAATCCTCCTCCACTACACCCAAGGTTGGTCATCTTGCTGGCAGCAAGACAGCCACAGTGTCCTTCTCTGAAGAATAAGGAAATTTCCCTAGTGTCCTGGTGAAATTTCTCCCATTCACTACAAATACCACAAACTGCTTAATCTGGTTCCATTTCAGTTGTTTTGCATCTGTATCTCCTCCCACCCTGTGCTGAGGTTCAAGATATGCAGTGTAGCCTAGCCCTCCTTTTACTAACCAACTAACTAATTAACTAACTAACTCAAATAATAAATGTGCCTATGTGAGGGAATACTGTTCTCAGTTTAGAATTAACAAGCACATCAGCAGACATAAAGGAAGTCTTAGTAACAGAATATATAGGTTACAACAATCATAACATGATCCAGGTCTCCATATAAACACCAAACAGAAAGGACAAGGAAAACCTTACAACTACTAAAAGTACAGTACATAAATGACTGGAACTGGAAAAGGAAAATGGAAACATTAGTAGTGAACAAGCTTGCCTAAAAATTAAAACTATGCTTTTAGAATTAGAAACCGATATTTACCAGAGCAAAATTACACAACAAAAGAGGTAAAACAGACCTGGCTGATACTGTACATCAGGTTACAAACACTATAGCAAACAAATACAGCTTTATAACAGACAACAAAACCAGGCACCAACCATAGTGATAGTAAGTTTGAGACAGTAATAAGAAATTGTGAAAACTAATAAAGGACTAAAGGAGAAGAGTGGAATTCAAACAATCACATACAAAGGTCAACCCAATTTTCTTTTTAGCAATCATTATGGTCCCTTGATATTAAACGAGGAAGAAATATGTTCCCCTAGAAAAATAGCAATGAAACTTGAATGCACTTTTCAGATCAGTTTTTAATAAATTGTACAAACGTTACTATTACATACTTGCAGCAAATATTACCCCCCACACACACAGACACACAATCACACCTTCTGACCATATTAATTCACCAGCTTGTTACATTATAACAGTCAGGAGTAATTGAACACATTTAAACAGAAACAAATCTAACAACCCTGATAAACTCCACCCACAATTAATAAAGGAAGGTGTTGAATATCAGGTCCTTTGCTGTCATGTTTAATAAAATGAAATGTCAGACTATATGTATTTCCTCCAACTGTAAGTTATTACTTACTGTTTGCACTGTATGCTGAATCTCATGTTTTGTTTGTAGCCATCTCGATGGCCTGGGTCATTCCTGAAAATGGTTTCTCAGAACAGTGTACCTATGTGGTTGTTAACAAATAAATAACACATGTGCACAGTTCTATGGACTGGCAAAACAGTTGTTATTCAAATTCATAAAATTAAGAGAAATTCAAACTGGAAAACTATAGACCATTTGGTCTACTATCCATGACTGGAAAATAACTGATGGTCTGACATAAGACAAGTTAGAAAAGGAAATGGACACAACAGTGCTGTAAAATAAGTCACAACATAGCTTATACCAATAATAGATCATGTCTTGCAAATCTGTCTACTGTTTATGAAAAGTAAGAGCAAAACATATACATCAACACACCGTATCTGGATTACAAAACAACATTTGACACTGTACCATATGTGCTACTAGTTAACAAATTATTTTATTTATTTATTGAGATCTCAGAATGACACCTTTTAGCAGGAAGTCATTTACAAAGGTTCCACATCAGACAAACAAAATAATACAATACATACAGTTCATGATTGGAACAGTGCAAACAGTATAAGTGAAATGTTACAAGGCACAGTAACTAAATGAATACATGGTTTACATAACAATTTGACTACAGAGTTACAAAGCATGAGTTACAAAACATGAGGTAAATGAGCAGAATAAATATTTCTTTGTCGAGCCCAATGAGTGAGGTGTAGGAAAAGAAAGGTGGGGAAGTAGTGCCTCATGGAGGATAGGAGAACGTTGAAAGGCAGAGGGTAGTTAGGGCTCACTAGGGTATTGGGGTGGGTGGTAGAGGGTGAAGAGGCAGGAGGAGGGTGGTCTGTGAACTAAAACCAGGGCTAGCAGCCATAATTACTATCAAAATAAAAAATTGCTCTGAGGATAATAAAACAGTTCAGAGCTGGCTTAAATGTAGAATACAGCAGATACACAAAAATTACACACCAAGAGGTAAAAACAAACCTGGCTGATACTGTACATCAGGTCACAAATATTATAGCAAACAAGTGCAGCTTTCCTTACAGAATTGTAGGTGTGCCTTGTACATGCAGAATGCATTCTACATGCTTAATTGTGCAATGTGTGCATGCTGTTTGCATATACTAACTGATCCTATGCGAACAAGTCTAAAAAGCAAATCAGGTCCGCATGCTGCAAGCTTGACATGTATGCAGCAGGTAAGCTGGTGTGAACATCTAAACTTCTATACTGCCTTTTCTGCATTTACCCCTGTCCTGCTCCCTACTGACTTCTCTACCTTGGTGTTTACCTCACTAACTACTGTATTTTGTGGGGAGGCTGGGATTTCCTCTCCTTTCAATGCCTTCCCTTGGCTAGTTTAAATGCTTGCCAATGAAGCATTTAAACCTATCATCTAGGATCCTAGTCCCCCAGACAGATGCAGACCATCGAACCAGTATAGGCCTGCATCCTTCCAGGTGGCTCCCCAGTCCCCAATGAAGCCAAAACCCTGAGCTCCACATCAGTTTTCAACCATTCATTGAATCCCATGTTGCAGAATACCCTAGCATCATCCTTACCATAGATAGGCAGCACCTACAGAGAAAGTTACCATACATGCTACTTGGTCCAAGGCCCTCCCCAACTCTACAAACTCCTCTTGCACCACTCTGATCCCATTCACAGCCAGGTCATTTGTCCCTAGGTGGACAATGACATCCAGCTCCACCCCTCATGGAGCTGCTCTCATGATCCTGAGGATTCGCCCTGTCCCTCTGAGCTGTGGTGCCAGGCAGGAACCTTACCTCTCTATCCCTTCCTCCCACACTTTTTATCCCTAATGATTGAGTCCCCCACCAGGAGTTGTTTCCTTCCCTCTGGGGTCTCATGCCAACCTCCTGTGGGTCTCCTTTGTGGAGGTTCACAGCATCCTCCTTGGTCTCCTCTGCAGGTGCCTTCATAGAGGAACCCCTTTCACCAGAACAGCATATGAATTGTGGAGAGGTACATCTAGAGGGATGCACCTCTGCTTCACCACCCCTCCTCTCTGAGCCCACCTTGGTCCAACCGGCCTCTTCTGGCAACCTCTGAGGTAGTGGTGGTAGCCTTGGTGGTCCCTGGGTGAGGGAAGAGGTTTCACGAATCCTAGCCAGGTCAGCCTGGAGACGGCAACCTCCTCACTCACACCAGAGAGGTGCCTGCAAACAAGGCAGCATCGCAGCCTCCAGAATGTCTCCTGAACACTGCTGCCCCACAGTCAATGCACTGCACCACTCCCATCTTTACATATTTTGTGTCCCCTCCTGTTGATTTGTATGCTTACTCTTCTCCCTCGATGTATTTTTTATACTTACTTTCCTACTGCCTATGTGCCCTTACAATTCTTGCCCCTTCCTGTTCTGGGACAGGAACTTCCTCTAGTCTTCAATAGTCTCCTTCTTCCGTGCTTGATTCAGACCTCCAACAGCTGGGAGGGGGAGCTACTTTAGGTTCCTTCAAAGTTGATAAAATAATGTGTCTCAGTGATCCTTCCTTCCTACTGCCAAACAGGAAGTTCCTGTTGTCAGTCAAATCCAGTGGCTATAAAAGTAGAACTGGCTTTGGGTGGGAGGGTGGAGGCGGTGGGAAGGAGGGCAATCAGTAAAAGGGCTGTAGTTCTAGACTGCTGTTACTTGCTCTGACAGCAAAGTTCTCTGTCAAAACAGCAGGAAGCTGTAATTGGAGACACCTGCTTTTGTACTCCTAAGCTCCTAAGCCACACCCCCAATTTAATTAGCTTCAGCCTCTGCTCTTGGCTCAGTAAATTAAGCTGATACAGCCCCTTCCTCAGAGAAACACACAGTAACTCTCTTTTTTTTTTACTTAAATGAGTCCCCTTCTTCTAATAAAGTATATGTTTGCTTAATCCAGACAGACACTGCTGAGATAGAAGTGATGCATCAGTAAAAGAGCTGTATTTCTAGACTGCTGTTACTTGCTCTGACAGCAAAGTTCTCTGTCAAAAACAAGCAGAAAAGGTACACACCGACTCCCTATGGCTAGACGAGCCTTGGAAGGTTCAGCAGAGGAGGTATGAGTGTCGAGTGTCCTGGGGAAGGATTTTTGGGTGAGGAACCCAGAGAGAATGGGTGTGGTGGAAGATGAGAGAGTTTGAATGCAGCACAGAGGACAGGGAAGTCCATTCTGGGCTCAAAAGAGGGCCATCCTAGAGATTTGAGGACCGCACAGTGGTGGGCACAAGCAGGTGCTGCATCAGCAAAGTGGGCAATTCTGTGGTAGGCCTGTTTGAGTTTGTTTAAGGTAGTGGTCTTGACTGAGTAAATTATGGCAGCACCATAGAATAAGGCTGGGAGAAGGGTGGCAGAGGCAATGATTTTGAGCCCAAGAGGTAAGGTAGGGGAGGTACGGTGGTACGGGGAGGAGTCCATATCGAAGGATTTTTGTTCATCAAAAGTTATATCCAGGTATTTGAAGGATTCAATCCTTCAAGAGGTTTGACCGATGATGTGTTAATTATCAAAGGAGGCTGAGAGGTTAGGTCAACGGTAAATGCCCTCAGATTTAGTCAGTCGCTCTGTGTTGTGAAGCCTTATCCTTTTTGTTTTGGACCATGCAAATCCATTATGTATATTTATTGCTACAAATGTATTTCTCCATAACTGTTTCATCTCACTTACTTCTGTTTGTCATTCGTATTGAGCATATACACTACGCCATGTCTCAGCACTCTTTGTGCTGAGAAGCCGCCTTGGAAGCATTCACCATACCTCACATTTTGTCACTGAATTGAGGGACATGGATTCTCCAAATGAGGGACAATGAGGGACACTAACCTATATGATGATCTGGACACATCATGAAACATGGAGATACTATATCTCAGAATATAGTGAAACCATTGCACTAGCACCTGAGAATGAATTTCTACTATTAAGCAGGTGCCATTTACAGTAGGTATGGTGGGGGCTGCAGTCCCTCCCACACACACACACACACACACACAGTATTTGTGCCTAGAGTTGTTCTTATGATGTGGTAATAATGAATTTCTATTTGGATTTAATCTTTTGTACAATAAGTGCCCACCTAGACTGTGTGTGCTCATGCTGCAGGTATCTTCAGACTCAACTTGTGTCTGTATTGTGTTGTCCACACTTCCACCTATTAGTGGTGGCACAATCACATGTGATGTGGACAAGCTCCAGCCAAGAAAGGAGCATGGGCCTTGCAAGTGCGACACTGTCTTTCCTGCCACAGAGTATACAGACTGCACACTATAGGTTGGAGGAGCCAGTGAGCACTGAACCCTCAATAGCAGTGTTGTGGCAGCATAGTTTTGTTGTTCTGCTCTTAGTGAGTCTCCCTCTCCCTGGTGGCTGAAGAGGCAGAGGGTGAGCTAGAAGCTACCTCAAGACTAATCTACCTACTCTACTCTACTAGGCTCGCTTTGCAAAAACAGAACAGATCCCCAAGGCAGCAAGCTAGGCTTAGCAGCAGTGGTGACAGCAGTGTGGGTGGCCTAGGCCTTAATCAGTGCAGTATGGCAGCAGCCACAGCAGGAAACCAAGCAAGGCTGCAAACTTCTTGGTTAGGTGGGTTCAGATGGTGAGGTGACTTGGTCGCAGACCATGTTGGGGACCTGTTATGGTTGGTTCTAGCATCCAGCTTCTGGTGGAAGGAGAGAGGGGAGCGGGCTGCAGGTTCAGGCCATATGGCCGGGTAAGTAAAAGTAAACATTTTTTTTTTTACAGGGGATTGGGGAAAGAGGAAGGACTGAAATATTGATGTTTTTTTCATGTTTCTTCACCTTTGGCAGCTTCATGACCCATAGGGATGGGATGGGTATTGAATGGAATGGAGCCGGAGAAAAATCAGGACAAAGCTCTTTTTGGGGTGGCAGAACTTCAGCAAGGAAAAAGTTGGTTAGTAAATTTGTGGATTTAAGCCTAAATCTGTTGCACTGCTCTGGGGTATATACAGATGAATCTTATACATTTGAATTTTTCCTGATTTGCATATCACTTTTCAGTCAAACCAAATAAGTTGTACCTTTTAGAGATGTTACAGACATTCCAGAGCTGTCCCTTGCATTCATGGACAGTTGAGCGGTATGGTATGTACAGAATATTGGAACCCACAACAGTCAGGCTTAGCCCCCACCAGTGAAGCTGACTTCCTCATCTCCATGCTCAGGCACATTGTGACAAAGGACAAAGGAAACTGTAGGGTGTGCACCACTGAAATGAATGAGGGTACTTTTTATTTATTTTACGCATTATTGATGGAGAGTTGAGATTATCGAAGGCCACTGCTCGACTAGTACAGGCCTTGTTAGTAGAACAGTGGCCTCTCATTATTCTCCAGCTCACCATCATAACATATAAAATAGTAATAGAAAATAACTCCATTCGTTTCAAGGGTGTATGCCCCAACACTCTGACCCATGGACATCATCTCCTAAAGACTTCGCGTCTGGTTCCTAATACTCAAGTAAGATACTTTTTCTTATATCTATACTTGGTTGTCTGTAGCACATGGTTATACCTGCTAGGGTGTGCATGGAGGGGGACTGGCTATGTGTGTGTGTGTGTGTGTGTGTGTATGTGTGTGTGTGTGTGTGTGTGTGTGTGTGTGTGTGTGTGAGTTATTGCCACTCTTGTATTTGCACCTTAAAGTCCATTTGTGTGGAAGCATTCAAAACTATGGAGAGAAAATAGTAACAGTACAGGGCAGACAGAAGCAATTAAGTATTTTTGGGGGTGAGTTTTGTATTGGGGATAGGAAAACACATGTGTTTCCATTGGTATGTGTGCTACAGTTCGACTGTGAAAATTAGATGAGAGAGAGAAGAAATTGAAAAGCATAACAGTGGCTACAAGCATGCCACATGTGTGCACATGTATTCAGATACTGTATGTATTGAAGTACAAGTGGGCCAATGGTTTGCAGACAGTATGGCTTAGTGATTAAAAGTATTGAACTGCAAGCCAGGAGACTTGAAGCATGAAAACCTGGGTTTTGAATCTTATCAACCCCCACTTGTGTATGGTGTGATCCTGAGCAAGTCACTTCTCTTTTCGTGTGCAGTTATCAGTGACCACTTTCTTTTTGCACGCATGCCACATGCATGCAGTCTTTCCATAATTTGCTTGCTTCACGATGCCATATAAATGCAATTGGTTCCAATTTAACATTCAAATCATACTTGCAGCACACATATCATTTGGGTAGTTTTATGTGTGCAGCATGAAAACATTTCATATTATTATTTTGTAAGGGTTATAACAGGCAACAAAAAATCAGGTACCAACCATAGAGTTAGTAAGTTTTGGACAACATTAATAAATTGTGAAAAACTAATAAAGGATGAAAGGAGAAGGGCTGATTTCAAACAATAACATACAAATGTCAATCTAATTTTCTTTTTAGCAATGTTTATGGTCCCTTGATATTAAATGAGGAAGAAATATGTTTCCCTAGAAAAAAAAACAATGACATTGAATGTACTTTTCACATCAGTTTTTAATAAATTGCGTAAATGTTACTATTACATACTTGTAGCAATATACACACACACACACAAAATCACACCATCTGACCATTTAATTCATCAGCGTTTTACATTATAACAATCAGGGATAATTGAAAACATTTAAACAGAAACAAATCTGAAGGCCCTGACCAACTCCACCCACAATTATTAAAGGAAGGTGTTGAATATCAGGTCATTTTGCTATTATGTTTAATAAAATGAGTTGTCAGACTATATGTATTTCTCCAACTGTAAGTTATTACTTATTGTATGAACTGTATGCTGAACCTCATGTTTTGTTTGTGCCATGTCGATGGCCTGGGTCATTCCTGAAAATAGTCCCTCGAACAGTGTACCTACGTGGTTGTCAAATAAATAAATAAATATATGGGTACAATCCTATGGGATTGGCAAAAGCAGTTGTTATTCAAATTCATAAAAATTTAGAGAAATTCAAACTGGAAAACTATAGACCATTTGGTCTACTATCCATGACTGGAAAAATAACTGATGGTCTGACATAAGACAAGTTAGAAAAGAAAATGGACACAAAGGTGCTGAAAAATAAGTCACAACATAGCTTTACTAATAATATATCACGCCTTGCAAATCTTTTACTGTTTATGAAAAAGTAAGTGCAAAACATAGACATCAACGCACCCTATCTGGACTACAAAAAGGCATTTGACACTGTACCAATGTGCTACTAGTTTGCAAATTATTTTATTTATTTATTGAGATCTCAGAATGACACCTTTAGCTGGAAGCTCATTTACAAAGGTTTCACATCAGACAAACAAAATAATGCAATACATACATTTCATGATTGGAACAGTGCAAACAGTATAAGTGCAATGTTACAGGGCACAGTAACAAAACAGATGAATACATGGGCCCGATTCTAAAGAGTTACATCTGGCGTAATAGCACTTGCACCAAGTGGAATTGTGCAAGTAGCAACTTACGCCAGCAGGTGCGACTATGTGGGATTTTACAATGTGAACTGCGACATGTCGCAGGCCACTATGCCCTAAGAGCAGTCACATCAGTAGTTGCACCATAAACCCCTGTGACATGGTGCTAGGGGGTTTATGGCAGGAAGTTATGCCCTATTCCAGTAGGGCAGCAACAAAGTCCCCAATGTTGGATTCTACAAGAATCCCTGGAGGAGAACCAGCAACGTAAGTTACACCAGCATTTAGCTGGTGTAACTGTGCATACATCCTCCGGGGTTCTGGAGACCCACAGCACCCACTCCAGGATATCCCCCATGCCCAGAACACTCCCATCGGTGCCCCACAGGGCAGCCCACAACCTCCCAGCTCATGATCCCCACAGCAGATGTGCCCAGCTGGGCATCTTGCACCTCCAGCCCCAGAACCCCAAACCATCAATGATCTGCAGGGCAGTCTACACACATCATGCCCCTGACCCCTGATGCTAGGTGCCCCACAGGGCAGCTGTCCTCCCTCCATGGTGCTGAAATTGCGTAAATATTAGAACCCCCAAGATCCCTGGTAGTCCAGTGTCCTCCCACCACCCCACCCAGCAGTGCCTGTCACTCCCTCACTATCTTCCAGCCGGCGACAGCATAGCCCACTCACAGTTTAGGTTGTGCCACTCAACTGAGCTCCTTTCAGAGTGCTTACTGTATAGACATGCTCAAAAATCAATGAGTATTCATTCATTTCTGAGTGCATCTATACAGTAAGTGCTCTGAAAGAGCTCAGTCGGTGGCTGGCCATGATGGTGAGAGGAGGATCATGCAAGTCACCAGCTGGGGATGGCTGGGGGGGTGGGATGTATAGGCACTGCTGGGTGGGGGTGGAGGCCACTAGACTACCAGGTATATCCCTATGACGCTGGACTTCATGCGGTACTGTAAATATTGTACAACACACTGGCCTGCTCCTGATCCAAACCGTGGTGGCATGACAGTGGCAGGGTGCCTAGCCCTCAAGGCTCCTGCAGTGAATGGGCATGGGGGGCACTTGTGACTTGCTGACTTGCGGTTGCAGATTGTGACATTCTCACTCAGGTGCATGCTCTGTTTTGCATACCTGGCTGTATGCCGCAAGTCGCAGGTCTTAGACACAGGGACCCTGCCCCTTCTAGAATAGGGCACATGGTCAATGTCGCAGCTGCATTTGGTGCAAGTCGCATTTTGGCGGTGACTTGCACCACGCTTCTAGAATTCCACCCATGGTTTACATACAATTTGATTACAGAGTTACAAAACATGAGGTATATAAGCAGAATATATATTTCTTTTCGAGCTTCAATGAGACAGGGATAGGAAAAGAGGTGGGGGGTATTGCCTCATGGAGGATAGGGGAATGTTGAAAGGCAAAGATTAAGTTAGGGCTCACTAGAGTATTGGGGTGGGTGGTAGAGGGTGAAAAGGGCAGGAGGAGGTTGTCTGTGAAGGAAACCAGGGCTAGCAGTCACAATTATTATCAAAACAAAAAATTGCTCTGAGGATAATAAAATGACTTCCAAGCTGGCTGAAACAGAATGCAGCAGATAACATAAATGAAACTCTACCTGACACCAATGTTGTAACCAGCAGCGTGTATCCAGATTCAGCATTGGGTCCTACCATATTCTCAATATATGTTACTGATATGGAAAACAAACGTAAAAGCTGGCTAAATAAGAGTGTTGATGATATGAAATTTGGAGCAGTAGTAGAGACAGTCATTAACCAAAACAATTAGAAAATGATTTACAGAAAATTTAGCTATTGTCAAAGGAAAACAGGATGACTTTTAGGGTCTAATCCACAATGGGCACGCAGCCCCTCTGAACATGCGGGGTTAGGAAATGACACAGATAATCCACTATTCATGGGATGTGCACCTTTGGAGCACCCCATGGCATTCACAGCCCTGGTTATGCACTTCCTCAGTATCTGATCCACAGAGGTCTGTGCAGCTTAGTGTAGGGCTGGGTCAAGGCAGGCAATGGGGTGAGGGCATACTTCAGCCATTCCACAGTGCTGCCAAGGCAGTGGTCATAGCCATCAGAGAGGGTGGATTTTACATGGCTGGCGGGTTGCCATAATGTCTGTGCACCCACCTTCAACCAGGTCATCTTGATGGTTCCCAGGCCTAATTGGTCTTTCACTAGCTGTCCCTCACCCTAGGTGCATCAGTACAGGGCTGGGGTTGTCTCCAGCACTAGTCATTAAGTGTAGTGAATGTTTATGCCTGACATGACAGATTGACAGATAAGGCAGTCTATGGATGGATGACTGACATAGATTTCCATATTCCATGGTTCCTCACACCACGCAGAGCAAGGGATCCATCTGATCAGATGCCCAGTGACACAACTGTAATGCCTTCACTGGCACCCATAGCCATTCTATGAGGCTGTGTTCCTGAAGGGGATGGTGGATGGGCTGCAGATCACACCTTTCCCAACGAGTCCTGTTGTGCATGGCTGCATGTCCTGATTTGCACATTTCAATCGTATCCTGGCTACATTTGTAGAACAGGCCTCAGTGAGAATAAATGTATAGTGATGCATTTTGTGGCAGAAACCTGGTACAGGCATATTTTCTAAATGGTAAGAAATTAAAACAGTGGACAATGAAAAGGACTTGAGAAGTACCATCAGTGGTAATCATAAAAATAACCTACACTATAAACAGATAACAGCAAAAGGAGGCAGGCAGAATTATAAACTGTGTTAAGAAAGAATTTATGAGTAGATCAAGCCATCTAATATTATCACTATACAGTTCCTATGATAGTAGTAGCAGTAGTGTAGCAGTAGTAGTAGCTTTATTTATAAGACACCCTTCCCAGAAGGATCCGGCACTGCACAGAAATGACAGCAATAAATAGAGAGAACAAACATACAGTATATCACTTACATAACAGTCTAAAACATATATACAGTGGCTGGAGAGAAAACAGTTATTTTTTCAATCCCAAATGCCTGGTTAAACAGATATGTTTTAATTCCATTTTAAAGGGCTCCACTGTGGGTGCCTCCTTCTACCTCTGGGCAGAGCATTCCACAAAGAGGACCAGCTACTTCAAATGTATGCTCTCCTGATGACTTTAGCCAGGCCATCAGTACTGAAAGGAGGCCCTCCTTGAAGGAGCAGAGAGGGTGCAAGGACTGGACAGGACACAGGAGCTCCACCAGGTTGTCAGGCCCAACAGGTTAGAAAACCAACCTTGAAGGTAACTCGCCACTTCACAGGCAGCCAGTGCAGATCCCACAGTACCTACTGTAGGTCATGTGGCCAGACCTTGAAAGGTCAGCCAGCAAGTGCAAGCATCGTAGGGTACCCCCACTCACCCTAAGGTACAGCACGTTACAGTAATTGAGTCTAGACATCACAAACACATGCACTAGTGTCAGCAGGTCTTCAGGAGGAATAAGGAACTTAATCTGGTTTATATTCCTCAGATGATAAAAGCTACTCCTGACTACAGCTCACACTTGAATCTCTATTGTCAACCATTAATCAAGAATGACTCCCAGATTTTTCACTTTAGCAGAGGCCAACAGTCTGGACAAACCAAGTCAAGCCCTGTCTCTCCTCGATTATCTTTGCTCCTGCATTTTCACCCAGCCCGATCACCAGCATCTCAGTGTTATCTAGATTTAGCCTCAGCCAACTAGATTCCATCCATTTCTGATTTCAGATAAGGAAAGATTAGGTATATCTAAGCATCAGGCATCCAGGGTACAAAGTACAACTATAACTAGGTATCATCAGTATAGCAGTGAAAACCCAGATTGTATTGTTGAATGATACCTTCCAGGGGCAGCATGTTCACTGCAACAACATGAGTAACAGGAGCAAGCCACAAGGCATGGGCAACGGCAACAGTGGAAAAGTACTCATCACCTCCCCTGCATCTGATCCCTGAGACAGGACTCAATTCAGCATGTGACAATGTCAGTGAGTCCAATGTACTCATCAGATGATCCAAAGGTAACACTGTCAAATGCTGAAGTGAAATGAAGGAAAATGAGAACTGACCATTTACCCATATCTCTTGCCCTGAGAAGGTCATTATGCACTCTGACTAACACCATTTCTGCGCTTATGCCTAGATCTAAAACCAGATTGGAGTGGTCCAAAGATGTTATGAGATCAGTTGTGACCTTAAGCTCCATGCCACAACCTTCTCAATAACCTTACCAAAAAGGTAGGTTTGAGATGGCATGATAGTTCCCTAGACTATCCAGGTCCAAAGCTGGCTTCTTCAGGAGTGGCTGAACCAGTGCATTGTTTAATGCCCCTGGGAAGACTCCTCTGACAAAGAGCACCAGACTATTTCAGTGAACACCAGCTCCAAAGACTCCATTCAGCTCACTGGTAGATGTGTGGGTCTGAGCCTAGATTACAGTACATGGGCTGCAGCTCCAAAATCACCCTCATAGGCTTCATCCATAAAGACTGGCCTGAACTCCACCCTGAATAGCTGAGTGCATCTGTGAGATCCCTGCCTGACTCTGCCAGGCCACAACAGGTCATCAGGAGAGATCCCAGCCCAAATATAGGACATGCTGTCTAAGAAGAATCCAGCAGACACTTTGCACTTAGCTGCTGACACTGTTCTCAATGACTTTATACAGGCTGGATGTAGTAACCTGTCCACAGTACAGAAGAACTCAGCCAGTCAGTTATTCCTTGCTGCAATCTTCCTGGACAGAAATGCTGCCTTCTGATGGGAGATTGCCTTTGATATTCATCATGATGAATCTTCAAATCCAGTTTGTCCTCCTTAGTCCTAGATCTCTTAAAGCAGCACTCTAAGCTCTGACCCCTAGTCTTCAACTCCCTATACCCCCTATCAAACCATGGGTACCCTAAGTGTGAGACCTAGGATTGTACACAGAACGGTGTTATGAAATCGAGACATGGGCAACAGCCCAATTATGTATTAGAACCACATTCTCAGATCCCCTAGAAGCTGCCAACATCTGCGAGATGCTCAGCACTGCCAGTAGTCCTTCTGGGCCAAGCTCTTTTAAAGGATGGTTCTGATCCACTTCCACTAAGGAAGAACCACAGAGTGGTAGATAGGTTGAACAAACTTCAGTGCTAAGCGAGATTGTCTGTTTAATATCAGTGGAGGGATTCAAATATGGGTTAAACAGGTATGTCAGACTGGTAAGGACATCAGAAAGACAACTTTGCTTAGTACTGAAATTTGTTCAACCTATCTACCACTGGCACCCAACTGTGACACAATACAAGGATCTTCAGCCCTCTCTGCTAAGGACTGCTATGTTGTTTTCTTCTTTACTGCAGCAAGAGGAGACCCACATTGTGCCTAGTGATGGGAGAACCTCAAAAGGTTCTGAGGTTCTAAAAGGTTCTGATAAGCAAACAAAGGTTTGATAGTTGTCTGAACCTTATCCAAAGCTTTTAGAACCTTTATGCTTTATGGTTACTATGTTAAAAAATCATTTAATCAGCTTTTAGTAAACATATATCTGTAGAAAATGTGATTAAACCACTGTTTAGTAGTAATAAACAGCATTATTAGTAAAATTAGATGAGAAAGAGTGAATGATGTGACTGTGAATGTGCCTACTGGAAGTGCCAGTGCTGTAATATGTACATGTTGAACCTCAGAACCTTCAACCGCTCCAAGATGATGGTGATGATTTTTTCAAAGGCAGGCAAGCCCCAGAACTCTGACCAGCCCTTATAGCTTAGTAGTTACAGCACCAGTATGAATCAGTATAATAGCAGTATCAGACCTGTGTGTGTATTAAACTCTGACAGTCACCCACCACATGTGTACCATCTGTTATTCTATCAAAAGGCAGGCAACTCCCAGAATGCTCTCTAACCGCTTCTTCTGTTTCTGACATTTAAGAAAGTAATATAGTGTGTAATAGTTAATAACAGTAGTGACTTCTGTTTCTCAACAAGCACATTGTGAACGTCTCTCAGTTAATAATGAACAAGGAGGATCACATCACCATGATAGAGAATCAGAAACAGCATCAGCTAGTCCAACAGCCAGTCAGCCTGCTACCACTTCATGACTGCTATTATCCCCGCTTACTACAATCAGGGGAAAACATAACTACTGTACCAGCACTGAGATCAATATGGTTAAGACACATTTATCAAAATAACTGCTTATAAAAGAATGAGAAAGTGACTTGACAACAAACAAGTCCCAGATTCTAGTTTATAGCCTGTCTCCTGAGTCTGATTTTTATGCTCCCTTGCACACATGCACAAGGAACGCCTGGAAACAGTACAACTTTTGAAGGTGTGTGACCCTCCTAGCAAATGCAGTGCTCAGTGTAGCAGGCACGACCATACCAGACCAATACATGCCAAGTGTGTATGACAGCAGTTCAGCCGTGTTGGTCTCTCACTTCAAACAAAAGGTCTACTGCAATCAGCAGTTGTAGCATGTGTGAAATTAGCATACTGATGTTGACTTTTCCTCTCTGAAATCCATCCCACTTCCTCCCTCTGCTGATGTCCTCCCTGCTCCTTGTTGTTGTCCTCTCCGGCCCCTACGCTAGGTGCCAAGGGGTGCCCAATCCCTGTCGGCTGTAGCCCCCAACAAACAACTACATGGCACGCTGGGATCCCACCAGCGAGCTCATGCCTCTCCCCACACACACTGTATTGCTGATGGGGTGCCCAATCCCATTGGCTCCAGTCCCCACCCACAAACACATAGGTAGCATGCTGGGAGCCCACCCCAGCGTACTAAAAGCGTCTGGTAGCATCTTTGTATTTTTCACAGTGCTGTGAGATTTTTACAGTGCTGTGAAAGAAGAACATGATCCCGCAGTGAGTCGCTTGCCCTTTCCTCCAACCCGCAGCTACCCTCTGCACACCCCACCTCCCCACACCCCTAACCCCATACTTACCTCCTGGGCCCAGCTAGATCTTCAGTGGACTGGGAACACATCTGCACTCTTCAAAACTGACTGCAAACTGAAGAAATGCCCGTAATCTGTGTAATGGCATAAATATTTCTTTTTCAGCTTATGTGGATATCTCGGGCATTTTTGGGACTTTTAACAAATTTTCAACATGAGGTTATTGGGACCCCTCCTCATGAATGCAGTCACTGTCATGGCATTATTCAATCTCGAAAGGTGATTTGGTGGTCACTGCATGGAATCACCTTTCTGGACTGATTAAGGAAACAACAGTGTCAGTGTTCATGAGGTGGGTTTCAAAAGCCTATGTTGCAAATTTGTAAAAATTCCAAAAATGACTGCTTTACTAGAATGAATTGTGCAGTTTCACACACACTTGTAAGTTCATAAATTTGTAATATTTTCACTCCAGATTTTCATCATTGGCATTTTTCCACACCTCCTTAAGAATAGTACAGCTGACATTTTCACATCCTGCTAAAATGTGTTTTTGCACTTTGCTTAGAATTGTGGCCACTGTGGGAAATCACTGTTTGGTACAGAGTAAGAAAATCACAGTGACACTGTTCATGAGCAGAGGTCCTAAAATGCCTATATTGAAAATTCAGTGAAACAATTCCAAAATGACTGTTTTATGAGCGTGCATTGTGCAGTTTCCATGCATACTCATAAGTTCTAATGAATGTAATATTTTCCTCCAGATTTTTACATTTGCATTTTTCCACACCTTCTTATAAACAGTACAGCTGTTATTTTTCATATCCTGCCATAATGTGTTTTCTACTTGGTAGAGTAGCGCAGTCACTGTAGGAAATCAGTTTCAGGACAGAGTAAGAAAATCACAGTGACACTGTTTATGAGCAGAGGTCCTAAATGCCTATGTTGAAAAATTTGTTGACAAAAGTCCATAAAATGACTGCATTACGAGTGTACATTTCACAGTTTCCACGCACGCTTGTAATTTCACAAATTTGTAATATTTGCACTCCAGATTTTCAGCATTGCCATTTTTCACTCCTCTTATGAACAGTACAGTTGTCATTTTTCACATCCTGCCCTAATTTGTGTTTGCACATCTGGCGATAGTCACTGTGGGAAATCAATGTTTGGGACAGATTACGTAAAATCATACTGACAGTGTTCATGAGCAAAGGTGACAAAATGCCTATGTTGAAAATTTGGTAAAATAATTCCACTAAATGACTGTGTTATGAGCATGCATTGCACAGTTTTCACACAGGCTCATAACCTTGAGAATGACCAGGGCTTAGGGTTCCTAACACAGACACTTAAGAAGTATGATGCTGAAAATTAGATGCAAGAGAAGTTGCAGAGAGGTAATCTGTTGGGACATGGATACAACTGGGGCTGTAAATGCCAAACACCACTGCAAATACCTGCAAACAAACATTCAGCATTGACAAATGCTTGTTGTAGAAGGGTATGTTTGTATAGTTAGTTTTACTTCTCAGTCACAAGCGCCACTTTTGTTTAGCAATGGCTTACATTATGAAATGCAAAGTGAATTCACCACTGTTAGGAAGCAACATGAAAGAAAAGCACCAGGCAGTCCAAAAGTCACCACTTTACCATTGCTGCTACCACTACTATCACGGGGAAAAACAGGCTAGCAGCATTTAAATTAAATCAACCCAGTTAATGCTCATTTATGTAAATTATCTCCTTGGGATGAGAAAGCACTCTGTGAGAACGGGAATTGTCTGCACAGTTGCTACCAGTACAATGTGATATATAGGCTGCACTGCCCACCCACCCCAGGACGATGATGATTTGGTCAAAAAGGCAGGCAAGTCCCAGATCTCTAGTTTTGGATATAGTACAAGATCTCGACATGCAAAATGCAGACACGCAAAATGCCGACACCAAAATCCTGATGGTTACAATCCCAACGGTATGACACTGCCAACAGCACCATTCCCGATACTGTTCCATGAGGGCACACCCAGAAATATATTTAAACACATCAGGGTCACCATACCATGGGTATTGTGGCTGTTGGGAGGTCTGCCATACCATCGGGATTGTGGACATCAGGATTTTGGCATTGGGATTCTAGGTGTCAAGATTTTGAATGCCGGAATCGTGTATGGATACCCTAGTTTTAACCAGTCCAGTTTGAAAATTGAAAGTTGATGTTGTTGTCACTTAATCTACAGCTGCAGCACAGGTACTACTGTGCTGTCAGTGTCTTCTTATTCAAGATTAGCATCACATATGTAGCCAAAGTTTGCAAGTTAACCTTCAAGAACATTAGTTTCTCTGCTTTGTCTGGTGTTAATCTTGTTTGTTTATCAGTTACAACATCCCCAGCAGAGCTAAATAAATGTTCAGAACAGACACGGAGGAGCACATCAAATATACTTCCAAGTCAGGGTAACCAGCTTTGGCCAGCATGATCTTTCACCAAAGGTATGGGCAAAATTTTGCTCCATATAAAAACAGCCCTGGTGCCTACTGGCTCCTTTTCCCTCTCGCCATTGGTGCACATTAAATCCTTGGTGGCTAGTGGTCCCTCCCCCACACTGGATCACTAGCCTCTGGCTGACTTAAAAAAATTCTTTATAAATAGAGCCCCCACCCAACAGTGCCCACACAGCCCAAATGTCCTGATGCCTTGTGGCTAACACCCACCCCATCTCCATCCATAGTACTTTTACCAAAAAATGCCTGGTGGTTTAGTGTTTTTATCACAAATAATCACAAGTCATAAGTTCGCCCAGCCCTCCCCATCCCGATCCCCAATCCCATTAATCATTCCCATCCCTGTTGGTCTAGTGACCCCATCTCCCCACCACAGTAGGTGCCCCACCACCCTGCTCTCACCCCCATCTAAACCCCAGTGTTGGCAGACCAGCACAGCCTCATCTCTCCTACACTGCCGTCCCTGCTCAGCTCACTGAGCTGTTAATGAATGAACACATTCCAGTACAGACTATCACAGAAATACCATCCGTCCATTCAAATAATAGGGGTGATGGAACAGCTCTCTTGTTTTGTGGGGGCTGTGCCTCCCCACACCCACTGATTTAGGGGTTATCCTCCCACACCCCCAGAGTGATTATAATCAACTCCAAGAGGGTGTGGACCTCGGGGCATGTTGCAACTCAGGAGGTGGAAACTTTGTTTCTCGGCAAAAGAGAAAAATAAAATGTCAGAGACAGGGAATCAAACCCCATCATCCCCACTGCACAGTCTAGTGCTCTTAGCCATGCAGCCATGGGATTGGCTTGACCAGGCCCCAACCTGCAGCCTCTTCATCCCTTCTCCATTCTTCCATACAGCAACGGGTAGCGGTTATTTCCTACTGCTATTATGCCCATATCATTCTGAAAGGATTTGTGCTTTACACAGCTAGTTGTTCTTGCGCTACTCTTTGTTGTGCTATATTCACCTGGTAGCCTGGCTGGGGGAATTTTCACTGAACTGGCTAACCCACCTCGATGTCTGTATGTACCATAGGTCTTATCTATGTTTTTCATCCTGAACTGTAGCACCTTGCATCTTGCTAAGTATCCAGTCAGTCTGAGGCCTACATGCTGTGACATTTCAAAAACTTTAACATTTAGTGACTTTTAATGGTAATGTGTAGCTTTCTTGAGTTTGTTACAGGGCTTTTCAGACTGTTGTCTGATCTGTGATTACTTTTGTGTGCATTTCGTCTGATACCTTCTTTCTGATAAATGATGTCTAAAACAGTCATATTGGTGATGTTTTCTGCAGAATAATGAGTACATATTTAGATTGTTGTCAGTAGTGTAGCAAATTTCCAGAGGGCCTGGGTGCAAGGGTATGTTATAGGCCCCCCAGTTTTGAATAAACATCAAAATTATGATTTGGGCCCTCAAACCTTGTGGGCATGGGTGTGACTGCACCCCTGCATCCTTGTAGCTATGCCTCTTATTGTTGTCATGTGGTACTTTCAAGTATTGTGGGGTCATATTTCTGACTAATCTATTATAGTGCACCCAGTAAGAATAGCGCATCAATAATAGTGCAAGGTAAAACAGCGTGGTTCATACTGTGCTACCATGGACTGCGACTGGTGAAGTACAGCATAATGTAAGAAGAGCTCCACTGGTCGCTGTCCATGGGAACTATTACCAAGTCAAGAGCCAAGGAATGGAGAAGGCTGGCCAAGCTGCTTGTATGGCATGGAGTGGTAATGCAAAACAGCTCACCTGGAAAGGTGGAGGGAACCAGGGTTTGAATCCTGGTCTCCATAATTTTACTTCTCCCCTCCCATAATCTATCTCTGACTCAGAGGTGTGTTGGGATACAGGCCCCCATGTGAGAGGAGGTTGTGGGGGAAGGGACCCCACAAAAATAATGTTTTACAGTGGTAGTGATCGTACCACACTTGCAATCACTACCGCTGGCACTTATTCTATTGGCGTCATTTCTCCTGCCACTTTTCTTGTCTGTGCTGTATGGACGGTGCTGTTTTGTCAGCTGTCCATACAAGTGCTGTTCTGCCCTAGTGCCCTATTATAGAGAGCTGAAATGAGGTGTATAATATTTTTGTCTGGCTGTTTCCCAGGCACTGCACCACCTCCATTTGTGATCAGAGGACAATCAAGTGTCTCTCTCTCCAGGCTGTAGCCCATTGTACACAAGACCTGCCTGCAAGGCTATAGCCCAATGAACATGAGACCTGCCTGCTTGCAGTGGTGGTGTTACCAGGAGCCAGTAAGCGTATTGGTGACATCAGATAGCAGGGTTAAGGACACTCTTTTAGCTTGAGCCACATGAACAGTAACTGTGGCAGATGGACCAACTAAGCAGCCAGCTTTATCAGCCTGCAACAGATTGTTTTGACCAAAAATGTGCTTTCTTTTCCCCACCCAATGCTGTCTTTCTCGGGTAGCAGCTGTACTACCATGATCGGTGGGTGGGTAGGTGGCATCATGTGACAGGGATAGATGCTTTTTTGTGAAGCTGCTTGTGCAGTGGCAGAGGCCCTCCCTCCCTCACCCACTCCACAGGTACACATTAAATCCTCTCCCCAGAGATGAGAAGTGCTCCTTCCCTGGACCTTTGTAAGTCCCATTTAAAAACTCATTTGTTTCTCAGAGCTTTGGGTCTTGTACTGCTTTAAAAATCCCCAACAATAATAATCTTAATTTAACATTTTTATTTAAAACTTGACTTTATAATAAATGCTTTTGCTATGTATTGTAGGACACCCAGAACCCCAGATATTGAGTGCCGTAAATATAACATTTCCTTGCCTTACCTTTCTTTGTTTTGTCTCTCCATGGTTTACGGTAGCAGTGGCAATGCTGAGAGCCAGTTGGTTAGAGCTATATTAAAGGGCAGGACCAAGGAATGGAAAAAGATTGTTATGGGAGGAACACCAGGAGGCCCTTTGTTATGACTTGCTTTTAGCTACTGTTAATTTTTCATATTTATTAACTTAAGTATTTTAACTTGGATTGTGTTTACATGTCATTATTGGAAAACTGAGCCCTTAATCAAGTCCCAGTTATGATTTCACTAAACAGCAACTAACCTTTATAGCATTGTTTTCCAAAATAACATTGGGGCTGCTGTATTTTGACTGTTCCTCTGGTGCTGACACATGTTGAAACCTAGACAGTAGCAAAAGTCAGTTTATCATTTATTCCTTGCTTTTCCAGACTAGTGATTTCTTACAGTGTTTTTTTCCATTGTGCTTTGTAGCTTACAATCTTCAGATTAAGCTATGGAGGGGTACATTTGTTAGTTTCTATAAATTTTCAGTACTTCACCTCAGTAAGATTACTTGACTTCTTTACTTGCTACAGTTTGGTGATAGCCATGCAAACCCAGGTAAGAAATGTCTTTTTACATTGGAAACTCTCAATACTAAGGGAGTCTTATTTGTACATGGTAAACTCTTCAGGCAACATGGACAGTGCTCACACCCTGGCCCTTGACTGCAATCCATGTTGTTTTGATAATCGACAAGCTTAGTTGTGTCTTGGGATCTCTGATACTGCAGCGACCATGAAGTGTTACCAGCTATTACCAACTTTGGCAGATGGACAGAAATAAAACAGGAGATGATGTCAGTGTTAATGTCCAAAATAAATTTAAAGTATGCCTTTAGCTAAAATATCTCACAACTAGAAAAGGGGAAAGGATTTTCACTAATTGGACAATCCACAAGATTTTATATCATGAGTCTGTCAAGAATTTTCTATCACAGAAAAATAAGCAGATTTTACTGTGGAGTTTGCTTTAATTGAATAGCTAAACCTGAAGGTAAACGAAGTTCACAAAGTAAAGCAGTACTGTCAGTTTGTTAGCTTGTGTCATTACTTGGACCATTTTGTCTCAAAATGGCACATTGTATGGGCCCATGTGAGTCTGTAAATCTGCAATATAGTTTCCACAGCTTTAAATAAGAAACATTGATAGACAATGCAATTTGAATGAACTGTGGGCCTGATTTCTAAAAGGAATAATGTTGAAAGGGATGTGTGAATCATGCATAAAATGTTGTTTGATGTAACCCACTGTTTTATGGAGCCTGCTTATTTTCTAGCTTAATGGATACTTGAGGATATGATCTAAGAGCTGCACTATTTTCATTTTTTTTGTTTAGAAGACACAGTATATCAGTTGTGCATGAGCCTAAATATTATGTTGCAGGTCTGTAAACCCTGCATTTTGCAAATTGAAGAATCTCTTGTATATAAATGCCCTGTGCTAATGTAGAATTATAATAAAATTATTTTGTTCTCATAAGAAGGAGAGAATGATTTAAACTATATTAGATACAGTTCACTAGTCTGAAGAAATAAAATCTGATAAAGTCCATTGCATTTTTCATTCATTTTTTGTTGACCAGGTAAGTGCACAAGACAAATTCTGCCTATTTTCAGGCATGACTTTGGGGAGGGATAGAAACAAATGCCAACTGACCTTGAACCAAATTAAGCTGTTGGTGGTATTTTTAGTGAATGGATGGAAATTTGGCCAAAGCACCAGGAAATTCCCCTACTGAGCTGTAGGAGAGTGCCGGTCATGGAGATGGAGGAGCCAGTAGTCAAGCTGGTAGTGAACAAGATGTTTGGGAAGCAGCCTTCCTAGGGTGGTCAGCAAAGCATCTCAAAGGAGGTAGTTACCTTTCCAGTGTTGGATCCAAAGGACAGGTCTGCACAACAGAAATAGACACACAACAGGAAATGACAGGACGGTATGAACAAAATGATATAGCACTTCAAATCAAACTGGCACAATTAGAGAGAGAGTATAACTTACAGCGAAAGAAAATAATCATCAATTCTCCACCAGCGAAGCTAATGGAGGTATTATGTTTATAAAGAAAAACACTGCTACAGTCTCAGATATTTTCATCTTTGGAGGCGGGCAAGTGGCATAACCTACAGGAAACCAGCAACAGGTGTTATCTCTCCACCAATAGCTCCTAACTCAGATGACCACACGAGAAAAGCAGTTGAAGGTGCAGGTTGGATGCAGCAGCCAGATGGTGTGTGGACCCCTGATCCAGTGATCCCACTTCCAGGGTCTAAACCACGGTCACAGGGCAATGATATCTACGCCGACTTGCCATCCACATCCAAGAAAACAAACCAGGCGACTGTATGACATAATTTGTCATCTAACACAAATCAAAACGATTCTCAAAGCTCTGGGAGACTCATCCAGAATGGAGTACAACAATGACTGCAAGCACCATAAGACAAGAGGACACACAGTCTACACACAGTCTACACAGAAAGACAAAGATAAAGATGAGAATATCCAGATGTCTGTGGGGCCCCACACAACCTCTCAAGGTATTTCATTTTCACCTACAGAAATATCATCTGACGTATTTTTTGAAGTCCTTACGGTGGTAGATCCTCCACTTTTAGCTACAAACAATGACTCTAATACAGATGAAAATGTAAGGAAAAACTATAGACATGGAGCTTCCTAATAAGGAAGACTCCAGAAGAGACCTTTCATGAATGGGTGACCTATGCTAGCTTGCTTAAAAGCCTCTAGAGCAAGCAAAAGGAGGCATGCTGTTAGATTAAGGTACCTAGGGTGCTTTGAACTCCCCGATAAGTTCTATGTTGGATGACAGTTATTGAAACAGTACATGGGTTTCTCCCTAAGGAGGTTTAGGCACTAATCCATGCCCCTATTGAGGCCACATTTGATTTAAGCTTCAGGTCTTCTACCTTGCTTGTTAGATTTTGGTTGTTATATAATGCTCACAAAATAACACCTCTATGGGCCCCCTTCCAGGTCATCCCATTAACTAAACCCACCTTTAAAATCATTATAATCCTCTTCCACATGAAGGTGTAAATGTTATGGACATACTATATTGGTTAGGTACAAAATGAAATGCAGAATACCCCTGAACAAATTGCTGATGATGAAGGCTTTTGGACATGGGGATGGAGAGTTAAAATCAAGCTGAGGCAGGATGAGACAGGGATCAAACACCTTCCCAACTGTTTTTATCTAAGAAAGGACAAAGGGTACTGTTCTACCAGGTCAACCCCGGCAGTGATACAAATGTGGCTCCATAGGTATTTGAGTAACACCTGTGAAATTCAGAGATGTTTATAGTGTGGTAGCATAGGCCACACCAGTGCAGGGCGATGGTACCACCTGTATGCCATTTATGAGAAGAGGCAGGAATTTATATTCACTTGCCCATGGGCATCACACAACAATGGGAATGGAGAGTTTGCAGAACAAGATTTCTATATTAATAGAGCAACCAAACAAGGATCCTCACCCCTCCCAGAGAACAAAGAGAACAGGCCAAGGCCCATAGACCTCCAACACAACAACCCTCCAGCTAGACAGCCAGATACAGAGACAAGGCAAGACAGGCCAGAACCAGAAGACAGGGAAGAACACACAGAACCCCCAACCAGAGATAGTCTGTGGAGATGCTACAGTAGATACTGAGATGTTGCACCCCCGCCTGCCCCAAAACCGGAGGCAGCATATCAAAAGTAACCTCTAAAACACACTATGGAAAAGAATCACAAAGGAAGTTACACAGACAAAACAAGTTTGAGGCCCTAAGATGGGGTGATACTGAAATGGAAGAGGAGTCAGAAGGACATCCAACCATTCCTTCAGTAAAGGGCATTCCGGAACCAGAAGAGAGCAATTCCCAAGCAACTGGGATAGATAAAAGAAAAAGATGCATGCGGATGAGATATGGCTTACTAAAGAAAAAATCTCCTGTCTAACATGCACCTGCAAAACTTCAATCTCTGCTTAGCATCTCTAAATGCTAACAATTTAAAATCTGATAGGAAGATGAAATCTATCTTTCAGTATTTTAACCTGCAATATTATGACATAGTATTATTTCAGGACACCAGGCTCTTTACATCAGTTGATATTCAGACAGTTAGCACAGCCTGGATAAGAGGCTCCTCCTACTGGTCAGTAGAAGATGCTACATGCAGTAGGGTGCGGTGTGTATCAATAACCCAATGGTAAAAATAACTAGTGTTCAGGATATTCAACCAGGTAGATCTATGTTGGTAGACTGCTCTTCAGAACAGCAAAACTTTAGGCTGATTAATGCAAATACTCCCAAGAAAGAGCAAACAGAACACAACTGTTCACTAAGATCCAATCCTTCTTACTAATGGCTAGATCCATATTATGGGGTGTGACTTCAATCATGTAGATTCAAAAATACAGGGATCTCAAAACAGATAAAATCTTCTGTGATGCTAACC
Source organism: Neoceratodus forsteri (assembly GCA_016271365.2). NCBI lineage: Eukaryota > Metazoa > Chordata > Ceratodontiformes > Ceratodontidae > Neoceratodus > Neoceratodus forsteri. Next base: position 428,836,993 of record CM057451.1, read on the forward strand.
TACTGAATAGAATAATCTCCCAAACCAATCTAACTGATGTTTTTCATACTAGACACACTTTCACCCAATACACATACTTTAGAGGAAATATGAAAACCAGAATAGATTACTTGTTCATATCTCCATTTTACCCATACGAGCTTCCAGACTACAACCAGTTACAACTTCAGACCACATACTGAAAATTCAGTTATCATACAGAGGTTACACCAGATAAGGGATAGTGAAGATATAATAGTACCGGCCTAGAGTCCCCAGAAATCAGACAGGGTTTTGTAGATACCATTAAGGCCAGAACATCAGTTAGGTTTCTTTATGATGATGTTCTGGAATGGTGGGAACAACAAAGGTGGATATCACCAATTATTTTAGAACCACAGGTCACATACTAGGTAACATAAAAACATAGACTTTGACGGCAGATAAGGACCACTTGGCCCACCTAGTCTGCCCATTTCCCTACTTAGAGGATAAGCTGCAGATCCTATTTAACCAACAGCCTATTTCTTCCTACCCCCACATATAACCAGATGGGTTACCCTATATCTTCTATAAAGAACTGATGAAACATATGCCTCTGAACTTACAGATGTATACAATTACATTTTATAGAACAATACGATGCATCTCTCCATCTATCAGGGACTATTACTCCTATTACACAAGAAGGAGATAAAGAGATTCTAGAAAACTGGAGCTCTATCTCACTATTAAATATATACTTTAAAGTCCTCACAAAATTACTAAGTAATAGGTACATATTTATTTATTTAGTTTTTGTTTACTGGGTTAGGTACGCTTAGCTAAAGTTGACTATTTTTAGGCATGACCAGGAGAATACATACATAAAATGAGATGGAAAATTAACAATACACAGTAAATAGTACATGTAGGAAAGAATACAAATCAAGACAGTAATGTAGAGAATACATATAGTTTAGGCACAAGGTGACAATTAGTTCATGCAAACAGCAGCTAAGACTGGGCTAAGTGGCAGCTATGAAGACATTTTATGGCTACACAACAGTGACCTGGACGCAAATAGAGTGGTCAGCTGTGAGTCATTAAGGGATCAAAGCATGTGCAAGGGTCTTGGGATAGGTTCTTTTTGAAGATAAGGTGGAGTTTGCCTGCCTCAGGGCAGGAGGGGGGGGGAGTCCAGGTGCCAGGGCAGTGCAGTGAAATGCTCCAGAGCCTTTAGGTGAGACACCTTGGTACAGTAAGTAGAGATTTATTTGCAGAGTGTAGTCCATAGGCTGGTGTCTGTGGAACCAGTAGGGCTGCAAGGGAGGAGGGGTTTGGTTATGGATTACAGAGTCTGTGAGGGTCTCTAGGGAGTAGAGTCAGTAGGCACGAGGAGAGAGCCAGTCTAGGTCACTATACAGTGTGCAGTGGTGCTTGAGGCGGTGTGAGGAGGAGGCATACCGACATATGTTGTTATATGCAACATCCCATTTATGGAGAGCAGTCTTATGGGCCTTAACAAAAGTAGCGATACCATATGTTAGCGCTGGAAGCAGTACCCTTGACAATGGCCAATTTAGCGGATGGTGTTAGCAGGTGACTAGTCTTGTAGGCAATTCCAAGTTTGGCATTTGTAGCTTTACAGGTTGACTGGATGTGTAGACTAAAGTCAAGGGATTTATCAAGGAGGACTCCCAGGTATTTGAAGGATGTTACACAGTCATTGAGAGACCCTCCAGTTTCATGGACTAGGAGGGTTCTTGCAGGCCCTGCATTTGGGGCAGTGCCAAATAACATGACTTGGGTCTTTGTAGTGTTGAGGATGAGCTTATTAGCATTTAGCCATGTTTGCACATTCCTGAAACGAGGAGAGGTTTTCATTGATGGTGTTGACTTTGCCAGCACTGGAGTAGAGTACAGATCATCAGCGTAAAGCATCACTGAGCAGTAGGGAATGGCAGAATCAATGTTGTTGATGAATAGAGAGAAAGAAGGTCCCAGGATGGAGCCCTGGGGTACTCTATGTCAGTGCCAGCCATATCCGAGACAGTGGAGTTGAATTTAACAAGTTGTAATCTGTTTGATAAGTAGTTGCTAAACCAATCAACTACTGAGGCTGAGAAGTTAAGTCTGCAGGGTTGAGAGAAGCAGGGATGATCAGCAAGATCGAAAGCCTTGGTAAGATCGATAAAAACTGCTCCAGTGAGTAAGCCTTTGTCCATGTTGCAGAGTACATCAGTAGAGAATTTAAGAATAGCAGTACAGGCACTGTGCCATTTTCTGAAACCATGCTGAGTGTCTGAGAGGAGGTTGTTTTTGTGAGATAGTCAATGGTTTGGGTTGCAACAAGTTTCCCAGTAGTTTGCTTAGCACAGAGAATATGGCTATGGGCCTAAAATTGCTAATATCCTTTGGGTCACCTTTTAAGGATAGGTATAATTCGGCACTCTTCCAGAGATTAGGACAATGCCGAAGAGAGAGACAGAGTGAAAATCTTGGCCAGAGGCGAGGCTATCAGTGGAGCCGCTAGCTTCAGGAGTCATGGGTTCGAGTGAGTCTGAGCCAGGGCTAGTGTTGTCAGATATGTTTTGCAATAGCCTTTGGACCTCAGACTCTAGATATAGCTTTAAGTAGAAAGGGGTAGTAGTTTGCTGGCAGTGGTCAGCATCTGATGCAGATTCCCTGGGGAGTGCAGGGACTGGGATGCTGTGGGAGGTGAGGTGAAGGACATGGTATACCGAGACAGGTCCATGAATAGACTGTTGAAGGCATTCACTATGGTGTTCTGGTCATTGCAGTGCACACCATTTAGGACCATATCCTGGGGTCGATGACTGACACCCCAGGAAGGTCTTAATGTGCGTCCAGAATTTTCTAGGATCACCGGCAGAGTTTGTGAGTAGTTCTACAGTAGATGCTCTTTGTAGTTCTGATTGTTTCTTACAGGCACCCGAGAGGTCTGTGAGTATTGTAATCAACTGGTAGTCTGGACACTTTATACTTCTTCTAGAGTTTGTCCTGGGTGCAGGTTTGCCAGCAGGTCCTTATGTAATCATCTTGTTTGTTTACCCCTGACCCTTCTGGTGATCTTCAGGGTATGTTTATCCTGGAGTGCAGTAAACTTATTAATGAAGAGTCAAGGCATTTTGAACATCATGGGAGTGATAGATATCAGACCAGTCGATACAGGATACGTCATAAAGGAAAGCTTCCACATCCAGATTGGCAAAGTTGGTAGTTGTGATGTAGCATGGAGGGGTGGGGCAGTCACTGGACTCCATACACAGAAAGTGGGGAGTGGTCTGTGATAGCATCAGCCAGGCTGCCATAGTTCGAGCATGGTCAAGTCAATTGACCAGGACCCTGTCTAAGAGGGTGGAGGTAGTTAGAGTAGGGCAGTTCTAGTGGGTTCAATTAGGGTCTGGTGCAGGTTATAGCTTTGTGTAAGGCCAGTAGTGTGCTGTGAGTTGGTCCCAGCCAGTTTAGGTTAAAATCCCCAAGATTATGACCTCATTTTGCTTGGCGTTTGCAGTTGTTTGATTTAATAGGTCCTGAAGACCTGTGATACCTCCAGTGGCAGACTGTAGGTGCAGATAACATGGAGTTTTTTGCACCAAGGGCAATGGTTGTGTGTAGTGACTCACAGACTGAGGGGAGCCAGTGGGAGGGCAGACCGTAACATCAAAGATGTTTTTATAGAGAAGAGCAACCCTCTCCATGTTTAGGGAAGGCTTATCTCTGTATCAAGGAGTAATTAGGCAAGGAAAAAAGAGTCCAGAATGTGAGGCTTGAGCCATGTTTCAGATAGACAGAGAAGGTCAGGATTGTACAATTTTCTTCATGCCTCGAGATCTGCAAAGTGCCTGGTAATGTTCCTAATAGTCATATGGGCAATGATAAGTCCTTTCTCTGATACAGCCAATAGGTCAATGGAAGAAAGGTGGATAGAGGGGCTAGGGTTTGTTCTACATCCCTGACAGTAGGATGACAAGGAGTAGAAGAAACCACAGTTTAATGGTGTGGAATTGGGGATGTACAAGTTTTGCATTTGCATTTTCTGAGCATGCTAGCAGAGTAGTAGATGCAACCTTTCAGAATGATAAAGGTGGTGTGGGCACTCACATGTTTTGCTTCTGTAAGTTGGTTGGAGAAAGTAAAATCATTGTGTTTTGAGGTATTCTCTCCATGAGGGCTGTAGATTGGAACAGAGGTAGATACCCCATGAAAGCATGATAGTAGCATGAGAATCAGGATTTGTCCTCCTAATCTGTGCATTGCAGGATCAGCCAGACGGGCTAGTTAGTGTAATTTAGGTGTCGTTGGCAGTCCATGGCATGCAGGAGAGAGTGGACAGAAAGCCTTGTGTTTAAGCAAAAACACTGAGCTGTTCAGCATAAGGATTTGTAAGAATAGAGGCAGTTAGTGGTAAAGAAGATAGCCTGCAGGTGGGAAAGTTGACTGATTGATTCAGGACTCAGCCCTCTGTCCTATTTAAGGGAGTGTCGACCAAGGGTGGTGGTGGGGAGTGGGGGAGCCAGCGTGGGCTGGTGGGCAAAGAACAGTCCCAAGTGCACCACAGTCCTGTAGCACCACAACGTGGCCTGCCTCAGCTCCATACCTGATGGTGGGAGTCAGGGGTGGGGAGGGCACCTGCAATCTGGTCCGCCATCGTGACCTCACAGGACCCTTGCTGGATCCTCAAACAGCTGTGGAAGTAGAGCAGGTAAGAGGGTTTTTATAATCAGAGCTGCAAGGGAGGAGTTCTACTTTGCTATTGCAGTGATGATAAATCATACATTAAGTGCATAAATAAAGACCTTGATTATCAGGATATTGCTTTGCAGTCCACGATGTAAAAACACATTTACACTTGCTAGAACTAGGCAGTCTACAGTTTAAGAAGGCCCTTAATTGTTGGGATATTGCTTTGTACTCCTAGCTGTGAAATACATTTACACTTGCTAGCAGTCTACAGTTAATACTGATTAGTTTATACATTCTAAAATTAGATAGAAACAAGTAAAATGTCTTCTTATTTTAAGTCCTTAAGGCACATTTTGTAAATGGCATGCTTAGCTAGTGCCAAGATCAGTTTATACATTCTAAAATTAGATAGAAACAAGTAAACGGCTTTATTTTAAGTTCTTAAGGCACTTTTGTAGGTGTTAGCTAGTGCTGACAGTGATGGAGATCTTAGGAAAATAAACTATCTCCACTCCTGAGCTGACAGAAAATGTTCAAATAAAAAAGGTGCCAAACAAAGAACAGTCCCAAGTGCATCACAGTCCTGTAGCACCAAAGCATTGGCCTGCCTCAGCTCTGTACCTGATGGTGGGACTCGGGGGTGGAGGGCACCTGCAATCCGTTCCGTCCTCACGACCTCACAGGACCCTTGCTGATTCTCAAACAGCTGTGGAAGTAGAGCAGGTAAGAGGTTTTTATAATCAGAGCTGCAAGGGAGGAGTTCTACTTTCTATTGCAGTGATGATAAATCATACATTAAGTGCATAAATAAAGGCCTTCATTATCGGGATATTGCTTTGTAGTCCATGATGTAAAAAAAATTTACACTTGCTAGAACTAGACAGTCTACAGTTTATGAAGGCCCTTAATTATTGGATATTGCTTTGCACTCCAAGATGTGAAATACATTTACACTTGCTAGAAGCAGGCAGTCTACAGTTAATAATGATTATACATTCTAAAATTATATAGAAACAAGTAAAATGGCTTTATTTTAAGTCCTTAAGGCACATTTGTAAATGGCGTTAGCTAGTGCCAAGATCAGTTTATATATTCTAAAATTAGACAGAAATATGTAAACGGCTTCTATTTTAAGTCCTAAGGCACATTTGTAGACGGTGTTTAGCTAGTGCCGACAGCGATGGAGATCTTAGGAAAACAAACTATCTCCACTCCTGGGCCACAGAAAATACTCAAATAAAAAAGGCGCCAAACAAAGAACAGTCCTAAGTGACCACAGTCCTGTAGCACCGCGAATGTCGCCTGCCTCAGCTCCATACCCGATGGTGGACTCAGGTGGGGGGAGGTGCCTGCAATCTAGTCCGCCCTCAGAACCTCACAGGATCCCGCTGGATCCTCAAACAGCTGATGGTGGGACTCGGGGTGGGGAGGCACCTGCAATCCGGTCCTGCCCTCGCAACCTCACAGGACCCTCTGGATCCTCAAACAGCTGATGGTGGGACTTGAGAGGGTGGGAGAGGGCACCTGCATTTGGCCCAGCCCTCGCGTCACAGGACCCTCACTGGATCCTCAAACAGCGATGGTGGGATGCAGGGAGATGGGTAGGTGCCTGCAATCTGGTCTAGCCTCGCGACCTCATAGGCACCTGCTGGATCCTCAAACAGCTGTGGAAGTAGAGCAAGTAAGAGGGTTTTATAATCAGAGCTGCAAGGGGAGGAGTTCTACTTTGCTATTGCAGTGATGATAAATCATACATTAAGTGCATAAATAAAGGCCTTGAATATCGGATATTGTTTGCAGTCCACGATGTAAAAAAAGATTTACACTTGCTAGAACTAGGCAGTCTACAGTTTATGAAGGCCCTTAATTATCGGGATATTGCTTTGCACTCCAAGATGTGAAATACATTTACACTTCATAGAAGCAGGCAGTCTACAGTTAATAATGATTATACATTCTAAAATTATATAGAAACAAGTAAATGGCTTCTATTTTAAGTCCTTAAGGCACATTTTGTAAATGGCGTTAGATAGTGCCAAGATCAGTTTATACATTCTAAAATTAGATAGAAACAAGTAAACGATCTTATTTTAAGTCCTTAAGGCACTTTTGTAGATGGTGTTTAGCTAGTGCTGACAGCGATGGAGATCTTAGGAAAAATAAAATATCTCCACCTGGGCTGACGGAAAATACTCAAATAAAAAGGCACCAAACAAAGAACAGTCCCAAGTGCGCCACAGTCCTGTAGCACCTTAATGTGGCTTGCTCACTCCATACCCGATGGTGGGACCCGGGGTGGGAGAGGGTACCTGCAATCTGGTCTGGCCTCGCAACCCACAGGACCCTTGCTGGATCCTCAAACAGCTGATGGTGGGACTTGGGGTGGGGAGAGGCGCCTGCAAAGCCTGCATATAAAACCAATCGCTATGATCAAATCAAACAGCAGCTGTAAAATTAATTTCTCTCCAAATTGAAACAGGGCAGGACTATTCTATTCAAATTAAACATATTAAACAAGAAATGGAGGAACATCAATATGACAGAAACAAATCTTTAGAATTTGGGCAGCGGTATGGGACTCAAGGGACACAGGAACAGGCTAACCCATATGAGATCTGCATGTCTCACAATACAAAAAATACCTCACAACTACAAAAAGGGTACACAAGTAATCACTGGCAATACCAACATTATGACTGAGACAGAACAGTATATTAACAAACTATACAGCACAGCACATACTACCTAGGGGCCATGAAAGTATGGCTACCACTAGGTAATTTGCTACAAATCACTCATGATGATAGTAACATACTAACAGCTCAAATAACAACATCAGAACTCCATCTATTTATCACACAGTTACAGACAGGTACAACCCTGGGGCTAGATTGGTTACCCTATATCTTCTATAAAGAACTGATGTAACATATGACCTCTGAACTTACAGAAGTATTCAATTACATTTTACAGAACAATACAATGCATCTCTCCATGTACAGTATCAGGGCTATTCTCCTATTACAAAAGAAAGAGATAAGGAGCTTCCAGATAACAGGAGATTATCTCACTATTAAATATATACTTTAAAATCATCACAAAATTACCAAATAATAGGTTAGTATCAGTCTTGGCACCATTGGTACATCCTTAACCAGTATGCTCTCTTCCTGGAAGAATGATATCAGACATCTTAATTCTCATTTGGGAAATATTGGAAAAGGAGGTGTGGAGAAATGTCATGTTTTCTAGTAAACCTTGACCAATCTAACTCATTCAACAGGTGTCACATTCATATCTATGGACATGCCTAGATCACTATGGGTTGCCTAAGCAATTTATTAACAGGATACAACTATGTTATAAACATGCAAAAGTGTCCCCATATGTGAATGGTAGGATAGGAAAGCATGCCAGATAAACACAGGGGTAAGATGGGTGCCCGCTAGCCCACTGCTGTATATCCTATTCCTGGATCCTCTAGTCAGGAAAATTACTTTGCACCAAGAAATACAGGGCCTCTTGGTATCGAGTCAAGACACAGAAATCAAACCTTTAGGGCATGCAGATGATCTCTGCATTATATTAGCAGATAGCCAATCAGCGATACCAGTGGGTCGACTACTAGAAGAATAGTCCCACATTTCTGGTTCACACATAAACATACAGAAAAGTACATGTCCCCAATAGGTCAAGATTTTATGTAGGATTTATTCCTTCATAATATACCAAAAAGCACTAGTGGGGTAAAGATTTTACGGAATGTTGGGGTTTTCCTGAATCAGCACTATATAATTGGGAATACATACTCAATATTGCACTAGACAGAGTAGCCAAATAGAACAGGTGGAGAATGAACAAGAACAAGAGGTTTCATGGCACACTCCTTCTTATTACCAATATTTCTGTTTTTAAGTTATGTATTTCCACCCCTTAAACAAATAGAAACTAGACTGCTTAGTTGTTTCTTCCAATGTACTGTATATGGGGAGCCGCCTCAACCCGATCGAGAGAGAATTTTATATTTAGATGTTAGGCAGGTGGATTAAAACTCATAAACCCCGCAACTTTCTACCATAGTATATTTTGTATGCAAATATAGCACCTTCTCTTCGAGGCAAACTCAACCTGTGGTATTCATGGGTGGCAGACCACATAGGCCCGATATTACAGATTTCGGTCAAACAAGGGATCCCAAAACAAAGCAGGATTATGACCCTACCAACACATTTTAAGGATAGCTTAGATAAATTGAAACAATGGAAGGTGCACATAAATATGCTCAAGACACAAACTAGGAAACAGTTTTATTCCCAGATACAGACAAAATATTTTACCCAACCCCTAGTTATACGACAAGAACAGAAACAGAAAGACAAAGCAGATCTGCATTACTAACTGAGACTAGAATATTACCACAGATGTGGGATAACACATGGATATGTGTCCTGGGAAGCTCCCAGTGAAAAATAATTTAAAATACAAAGACACCTCTGAGTGGAGGATGCCCAAGATGAAGTGCATAGGAATACCAGAAACAATAGATCATCTTTCTTTGAATGCCCTTTATCACACAGTTCTGGGCAAGGCTCCTCACTACATGGAAAAATTGACCAGGATCTTTCTGTCCAACAGCCAGATGATCAGTCTTCAGAGACTAGGCAGATGCAGGACCAGGATACTATGCAGCCGCCCACCTACCCCCAGTTCAGGCTACCCAGGAATCAGTTTTACTTCCGTAAAATAGAAAAAAGGCCCAGAACCAGAGCAAGAATTAAATCATTGCCAAAGGGAAAAGAAAGGAAAATCCTTCCAGTGAAAGGAAGGCTATGGCAGAAAATAGGTACATTGAATCAGATATCACACACAAGGCAAACAAAATAAAAAAAATGTCTTTGTCCGAATTTCCAGGATTGAGAGGGTTTTGCATACAGCTTCTATAAAAGGGCATTAAACATTTCACATTATGCACTGTAATACCAACTAGTGAAAATAAATATATACATTAACAATAAGCCAAGCTCCATACAAAATAATAAAAAGGAGTCTTTGAGCAAATGCTACTGCATTATGCCATTGTTCAGTTCAGAGACCTTTCTTTAAACAGTTTTTGGTATTTCCATGCACTTTCCGAGGATGCCAGTAGGTCCAAGTTGCCCAATGAAAGAGTGCAGCCAAACATGTCAATCAGTAACTTAAAAGAATATACAGTACCTTTGAGTGAAAAAATCCTTATGGGCAGTCACCTTAAATGCAGCAATAAAAACGTTATAAATTTGCAAGAGAATATCAGCTACTAAAACTCAATCAGCTTAACACATATCTCTCGTCAGAGAGTTTGGTTTAGTATCATGGCCTCTATGTTGTATATAAATGTGGACCAGAAGCGGAAAAGTCATCCACGCTGCCTCCTTCTCAGTCTGCCAGGAAATAGTGTTTGGTGACCCAGAGTGAGTTTTACAATTTATAGAGATACCAATGGTTAATTTAATCAGTGTACCCGAGGCAGCAAGGAATTTACATGCCAGACATTTTCCAAACTGCCACTGGCAATCAACTCCATTACCGGACTCCTAATGGTTACCTTCTTTTATACCTAATTCTGAGACTGCATTTTGATAATTTACACTATGGGGGTAAGTTGCTGTGGGCAGCCCTGTGGGGTGCCTAACATGGCAAGCTGGGCATGGGGGGCACTTATGTTCTGCAATGCGGCATGCTCTCGCAGGTGCGCCTCTGTTCACTGTACATGGTCACATGTCACAGATCACAGGACTTAGTGCAGAGACCCTGCCCCATCTAGAAGAGGGTGCAGGGTCAATGTCGCAGTTGTGGTAGCATAGTTGAATTTGGTGGCGACTAGTGCCACCTTCTGTAATCAGGCCCATTGTTGATAGACTGTAATAGCATAAAAATGTGAAAAGATGGTTGACCATCCTGACTGAACCGCATCAAGTAAAGCAGATATTATTTCATACAGGATACCAGACTGAAAACCTTTCATGACATAGCCCAAGCCACCAAATTATGGGGAGAGGGCAACCATTTGGTCACAAGGACTGACACATGCAATGGGTTAGGCATTCTTTTATGCACAGTCAGCTGAAAGTAACCAGATTAATTGATCTGGAACCAGGCAGAACCCTAGTACTGGATATCCAGTATGGGGATCAAGACTGAGACTGAGAATACATATGCACCCCAGATCAAAACTCAGGGGATACAATTGTTTAAAAGATACACCCCTATTTATTCACATCGAAATTAGTAGTATGGTGTGGGGACTTTAATTGAGCCATGTCCGCAAAAGACAGGGGTTGTAGAATGAGTCAATTTTTGTGACTCCAAAACTTTAATAGATATGTACACACTACAAACCTGCAGGATGCATACAGGAATACACATAGCAAAGGAGGTAACCCTTTTTCATACATATACTATGTACTCACATAGATTCTTTTTTTATATAGGGTACTAAAGATTCACAGTACTAAGGAAATGTTTTTCAGATCATAAAGCAATAGAGATACATTTGGCATGGATATATATATATATATTATTTTAAATAGATGTCTGTACAGTCCTATCACTGAAGATATTTCGTGCATAATGTTCACACAGAAAGAAAATCACAGCATGGTATATGTCTCAACCCATGTTCACCTTAGTGTGGGAGGTGGTCCTTTGTTATTAAGCTGCGGAAATATTGTCACATAAAGCTATGAGTCTTTGACAAAGCTTAACACCTAGTGAAAAAATATATAGATCACAGGTGAATTCAAGGAGAGAATTACTCGGATTAGTGTTGCATTTACTAGTCAAAACTTAAAGACCAGATCAATTTGAGTTAGCTACTTCATGCATTTAGACTGATTAATTAGCAAAGTTGTAGGAGTTTCTGATCATTTGAAGAACTGTATTTCACTGCTTGCAATCACTTTAAGAATCATGCTTTTAAAGTCCTTTAAAGAGATATAGACAGATTTCTTAGACAAAATATAGTCTTGTTAGTTATCAAGATTAGAATTCTGTTTTGTTTCTATTTTTTCTTTGCTGGCATATTTCAGTTTAGATGCACCATTCTACTTTTCCAGTTGAAATACCACAAAATAGCATTTCTCAAGCAGTAGGAGTCCTCGCTCTATTCACCAATACCCCCACACAAACTGTTGTTCGCTGACCCTATCCTAGAACATGTGCTGTTTCACCACATCATGTCCATGGCCAAGAGGATTACTGAACCTGTTCTTCTACTTGGCTGTATCACTTCCATACTCAGTCATCTATTAGGAGGTAACCTACAGTAGTTGACCTAATCCCTAGCTCCCTGGTGTTCATGTGAATCTCTTCCATAATGCTGATTGAACATTACTGGATCAAAGTCGTGAGTCCCTACAGTATTACTAAGTGTAGGTGTCATAATGATTAAAACTATGTGGATACTTCTGTCATGATGTCCTCACCCATAGCAAGTTGTAAAATAGATGTCACTTGCTGTCACTGTTTTTAAATGCAAACAATACACACTGTCATCTGCAGGACTGTTTAAAGCAGCAGTACTAGTTAATAATTTAAATAACATGGTGGGATGTTAGGAAAACCAAAACATCACTATATCTGACTTTCTTTTATATTATTTTATTCCCAAAGGCAAGAAAAAGGATTTTGAATTTCTTAAAAGTTGTTGGTCTTTGCCATGTCAACAATCATGGATGTACTTTAAGCAAATTAGGGTGGGTGTTTTGCTGCTAGCCATCAGAAACATGTGCTGCCAACACTCTGACATGTTTGCATTATAAATACAGTGAGTGCTGTTAGTGAGTGCTCTGAGGAGAAGATGCTTGAAAGTTGCTGGTGGCTACCACCTTTATTGTAAAACTATGGAAATTACAAAAGTTATAATTTAACATGGTCTTAAAAATAGCTGATTGAATTTAAAATACCTCAATGAAGAATCTAAGATTATCAGGAATACATTAATGCTAAAAAAGGTAGGATTACATTTTTGCTGGATAACTAGTACTTCTGCTTTAAAATCAGCAGGTGTAGGCCAGTCCAGTGGTATGGAGGGCTAAGGCACTGCAAAGCACATTATCTCTTGCCACACTGGTGACCAGAGTTTGGGGACAGACTTGGGTCATTGGGGTTGGCTTAGGAGGGAGAAGATTAAGTGTCTGAGGGACTGCTGTCTTCTCCCAAGGAGAGATGACTTGTCATCCTGGCCTTAGCTGCCCCCAGTTGGATGCCTGCAGGTTGAGCAGGTCAGAAAGGCAAAGTGAGGGAGGGCACTGCAGGGAATGTAGATGGGTGCACCTCCCTGCATGAGCATTAGGCTGCAGGAGGAATGGAACAGAAAAAGCAGAAAACAGACATTGGAGGCTACATGATGCATGGCTCAGTTGTTGCCACACCCATGTTTCTGCTCAGTGAATGACCTGGTCTGGCCAGACTTGATGTACTGGGGAGAGTGGGATGGCCCTCTATCCTCAGCTCAGCCACAAAAGGAAACTTGAGGAGACATCCAACCAGGTGCTTACCATAAGAGGCAGATAGCCAGCTTGGGAGGCTAGGGATCAGGCTGATGCAGGCACCCACCCAAGACCTAGGAGGATAAAACTATATGGGAAAAAAAAAGAGTCAGCAGGTGGCATTGTGTCAAAACAGTGCATGCATGGGTGTGCCTTCTCAATCCCTTTAGCATGCAGGCAATAACAGTCAAAGACAAGGAAAAAAACATTTCTGAACAAACAGGATTAAAGTATAGACATACCATCTTCACTGCAGGCTACCAAAGGCAGTTACAAATACCAAAGGCTGAGCCAGTAAAGAACTTTGAAACAATGGTGTGATTCTGTTCTTCCTTTCTTTGTATTAGCTCTTGCAATATTTTGGTAGCAGCATTGTAATGGCAGGAGTGTGTATCATTTTGCTGGTTTGAATACAAGGGGCCAGATATTGAGGCTAAGCAGCAATGGTGTGCATGTGGTGGCGAGACAACTGTGCTGCGCTGAGGAAACTCAGGAATATATTCAAAAGAGATGAGCAATGGTGCATCTCCTCTGAATAGATCATGAAATGCACACTGCGTAACTATGATGTACTGGTCATCCTCCCCAGACATAGCTGAATGCTAAGAATGGGATCTGTGCCAGTTCAACAGAGTTACGCTGTGCACAAATTCCTGATAGTCAGCCAGTAATATGTAAATGGAACCATAATGTATGCAAGTCACAAATGGGGCCATTTGCATGTCATTATTGCCCCATTTGCATGAGTTGTGCAGGGCTAGCGCCAACTGTGCATGGGGCACTGCAGCATGTGGTGCCACTAGAGGAGGCTAGTGGCACCTCCACCCTGCCTCTAGCTGTGAGCACCGTAAAACACAGTTTAAAATGTTCTATGGCAGTCTAGTGGTACCCTCCTCCCTGTAGCTGCGATCATTTTATACATAACTGTAGAAAGAATACCTGGTAGTCTAGTGGTACGCCCCTCCCTGCCAGTCACCCAATCACAGTAATATAAATCTGACATTATTCCCTGGTAGTCTAGTGGTACTCCCTCCCTCCCATTTGCCCAATCATTGTAAAAGCCCTTGTAAATGTGTCCCTGGTAGTCTAGTGGAACCCTCCACTCCGACTGTAACCCCAATCACCGGTGAGCCATGCTGAAATAACTCTCCAGTGGTCCAGTGCCACCCTCACCCTCACAGGACCCCCTGCCCACCCAGCTCCCCCAGTCATTGGCAGCCAGTATCAACCCACCCGCATACCACCTGGCTGCCCATTGAATGACAGCTTATAGTATCAGCTGTAAGCCCATTGGTCCACAGTGTCAAAGATGTGAATGAATGAAGCGACTTCATTCACATTTCAGTGAATGACTATTACAGTATGCACTGCTCATGGCGATCAGGGTTATGGGTGGGGTGGAGGTACTGCTGACTACCAGGGAATAATGTCAGATTTATATTATGGTGATCAGGCAACTGGCAGAGAGGGGTACCATTGCACCACCAGGGTGATTTGTGGTGCTTGTGGACAGTGTTCTGTGGGGTGGGAGACACCCATGGCAGGGTGGCCACTGTGTTGTGCCCTGCACTACAGCAGCCTGCCAGTGGGTGGCTATCATTTGAGCCTTTTTTCAGGCTCAACTGTGTGCTCTGGTATGTGGTGCATCTCAGGGTTGTGCCAGCATATGCACGCATCCCAGGCTGAATATCGGGATGTGTCACATATGCATGGTTGCGCCCCCTGGGGATGCACTGCATACATTAACTTATGTGCCCTAGCGCATCAGAACTTGCTGGCAAGTCCCTCCTTTGAATATTACCCTAGGGCACATGTCTGGGGTTGCACTGCATAACTCGGTTGTGCCAGGTGCAACCCTTGATTATCTGGGCCTGGGGCCTAGTATTCATCAGGGCAAATTGCAAGAAGGCAGGCAAATGCAAAGTGATAGCCTTCTTGATTGTTTTCACAGAAGATACTGATTGCTATGAGCTAGCATGCTACTGGGCATCACAGTAGGTCTCAATTAAAATGTGGTGTTCGATGTGACAACAGTAAAAAACTGCAGCTGTGCCATATAGTATATTTATTTATTTACTTATTTATTTACCTGATTATTCAGAAAGTACCATTGAGCACAAGTGCTTGTTTACAAAGGTTTCACGTTATAGCTAGGCAAAAGTTGCGAATTCTGCTTTATTGGAACTTTTGCAAAATTTCACAACTTTCAGAGAAGTTTTGGAACTTCCACCTTTGGCAGAATTGGAAAGCTTCCGAATCTCTAGTGCACCAATAAAAGATTCTCCTGCTGTCTATTGGACCCGCCCCAATCCCTGAACACCCATATAGTAATTTTTCCTGATGTCTAGCAGACCACTCCCCTATCCCCAAGTGGCCATATAGTAATTTTCCCAGGTGTCAAGCAGATCCCCACCCTATTCCTGAGCACCTGCATAGTAAGTAATTTTCCTGGTGTCCAGCAGCCCTCCCTGCCCTATTTCTTGCAACAATATAGTGATTTTTCCCTGGTGTCTAGCAGACCCCTCCTTATCCTAAGTGCTCCATACTAATATTTTCTTAAGGTGTCTAGTGGACCCCCTGCCTGGCAGTAGAACCCACCATCTTGATTCTCCCTGCCAATCCCTGAACTGGTGACTGACACATCCCTCCACTCTCCACCATGTCTGGCAGCAGACTGAGGCTGTCAATGAGTGTGTACAGAACATTCTCATTTAGAGCTCAGTCAAAAGCCAGCCATGGTGGAGAGGGAGGGGCTGTGCCAGTCATCAGCTAGGGATTAGTAGGGGAGCAGGATGTTGGGGCAATACCTGCTGGAATGGGGTGGGGTGTGCTAGACACTAGGGAAAATTAGTATATGGAGGCTCGGGGATAGGGAGGGGAGTCATCTAGACAGCAGCAAAAAATTATTATACTATTTCTCAGGGCTGAGGGTCCACTAGGCACTGGGGAAAAATTACTATAAGAGCAATTAGGGATGGGGGTCCACTAGACCACCAGAGAAAAATTATTATATGGGTGGTCAGAGATTGGGAGTGGGGTCCGCTAGACACCAGGGAGGAACAATTTAAATTCACATTCATTCTGCAGTTTAATGAATGTATGAATTGCTCACTCTTCCAAGTCAGAATTTCCACAAAAGTTGCTAAAATGATTTCTGAACTTTTGCAAAATTTGACTTTCGTGAATGCCATGGTGTAACATTTTTTTCATACAGCACTATTTCATGTTTGGTCACTAAAATACAATAAACATACAATAGCAGCAACATTATAATTTACAGAGTAATACAATCAAGGAACAGTTCTGGAATAACACAGCATACTACAGAACAGGGCAGAAGCTACATCCAAGAAAGATTGCAATTGGATTATGTGCAGTTACACCTGCATTGTACAGGTAGAGATCAACTTGGGAGGTGTCTTTTTAATTTAAACATTTTAATCAGTCAGTGATAGAAACAAATCTCCATTCACTCTTTTTAGCTTACTCCTTTGAAGACTGTATTGCTTGAAAGTGTGTGTGTTCTCTCATTTATTTATGTATTTGCTTAAAACATTGGTATACAGAGTCACATGACCCATTAACAGGCACAACTCAGATAAGAGGGTCTAACATAAAATGAGTTAAGACAATATTAGAACAATACATACTGTAGGTTAATAAAGAACTTAACAAGAAATAGCCAGAGCCAACATGGCTGTGGTAAGCATGTAAAGCTCTGAAGGGTCAGTGTCATCAGAATACTATCTCCAAGATGGCAGCAACACAACTATGCATGCATGGCATTCATGCATGCGTAGTTTGCGAAAAGCAATATACCTTTGCAAGATGGTGACATAAAACGGAACTGTGCATGCACAGTTTTTGTCCTGAAATGCGAAGTAACAGCCAAAATATTGCAGCTGTTACTCCATAGTGGCTGATCGTGGCAGAGTGTTACAAGCTCCACTGGTCTTTCAGAAGGATACTTCCAAAAATCAATGGAAGGTGACATGACCAGCCCTTTTAAGGCACAGAAGCAAAATGGCTGTAGGCTCCGCCCACAGCCTAAAAACATTCTCATCCCAATAATATTCAAATACTGTTTGAAAATCTTTTGAACAAAATCTAGTTCTTCAGTTGTCTAATGCTATGAGGAATGGCATTCAGACTTTTACTGTCAGACAATGGAAAGATTTTTGACCTTCTGCCAACTTGAACAGTGGTATTTCCAAGGATGACACAGTTTGATCTTAAATGTTTCGCTTTCTTGCATAATTATGTTTGAAAGTACCTTCACTAATCATCTTGTTAGTCAGTACACCTGTGTTTAACTGGTCTCTAAGATCTAGGGGTAGACAGTTAAGGTTTGAGTTCAAAACACAATGATGTTCCATCTTTTCTTGTGTAATGAAATCCACAGATAGCATTATATAGTAACCTGTGTTTCATCTGATCTTTAGAGGACGTGCTCCTCACACCAGCCTACTGTATCAAAGTCAAGTAGGGTGAGAAGATATGTTCTGAGCTATGGCTTCAAATTTCTGATCAGTTAAGAGCTCCTAACTGCATTAGTGCCCCATGTCTTTTGTGAATTTGCATGGTTACATGCTTGATATGTGGCTCAGAAGATAATGTGATATCTAGGACAACATCTAACTTTCAACAGTTTCCAAACACTCATTCTCATTAATGGTGATCTTAAAATCCTTACTATACACTTTATGATTGTGGGTCATACAAAACAGCTTTGCATTTGTTGTTCTTATTATGTAGTAGTAATCTACCATCCCTGAACCACTATTCCAGTTTTCAAAATTCAGATTCTAGAGTTGCAGTTATCGTCGTACATTCTTATGTGCTGCATAAATTACTGCATTATTAATGTATAATAGGATTCTTGATTTAGAACATATATTTGATAAATCATTTACAATATGTGAACAGCAGAGGTCCAGAAGGGGCCCTGCAGGATATGTAATGTGACTGGGCAAGCAAAATAATTTTCCCCATTTACTTTCAATGTTTGACTTTTCCCTTAAAATTGTTTGCAAACCATATCACAGGAGACAAACTACCCAGCTCCACAAGCCTGGCTCCAGAAGGGCATTGTCCTCCAGGTCAAATGCCTTTGTCAGGCCCATGAAAATCACCAGTGAGAATCCCATTTTCCATATTCCAGTGTAGGTCATTCATGCACTTGACAAAGGCAGCCAACATACCATATTCTCTCCTGAAGCCATGCTGTTGTTGTGTCAATAAACTGTCTGATTCTAGGTAACTGGTTAACTGGTCGTGTACTTGTTTCTCCTGAAGCTTTCCTATGCTTGACAGTCTAGAAGTAGACCTGCAGTTTTCTGTAGATTCAGCAGGGCACCACTTGTGAATTGGTATAGTACATGGTTTTCCATATCGCTGAAATTTGCTGAATGCTAACTGAAAGATTAAAAATATTAAGGAAAGCAAAATAGGTTGCACAGGGCTGGGGTGCTAGGATAATAGAAACAACAATGTAAAAGTAAAATCCTGCACCGTGATCTCTCATTGCCCCACCCTCCTTCCTTTGGAGCACCCTAACTGGACCTCCCTTATTGATCCGTTTCATTCAATATAAGTACAGACTGTAGTGAAAATGGGACACTCACATCAGAGGAAGAATCCTTTGAGTCACGCAGTACAATTTTCCCAGCAGACCCATTACAGAAGAAGCACAGAGTAAACAGTTATCAGGTTTTCAGGCCCCACCACTGTGTAGACCAGGAAGGGGTACAGCAGGGATGGATGATGAAGAGGAAGACAAGAAGAGGAAAGGGTGGTAAGAGAAAATGGATGGGGAAACAGGACTATACACAGGACTACCCACAGAAATAGCGACCCCACTAACCACCCCTAACCCCCACCCAACCCCCAGCCCAGGAATCAAGGTCACCAACAGAGCAGGGGACAACAACATTACCACAACAGTCTGACCAATTACCAGACATACAGCATAGGGAATCAATACCCACAAGGACAAACATGGTGGAATGACAAAAGTAATCAACTTATCAGATAGACCACTAACTGAGATTGAGATTGGTGTGCTCAACGAGGCCTTACCTTTACACAGCTACAGGTATTAATAAATGTGAGACATTTCTTGATCTTCAGAGACTCTGTTGAAATCTCAGTTTAAAATCTTTTTCACAAACAAGAGGGACATTGTCAATCTGCTGTGCCAGAGGCCCCTAGGGTCATGTAGTGCCTCAGTAAGTGAGTCACAAGGCAACATTGATTACAATAACAAAGGATTTAAAGGTCAGTCCACCTTCTATCCAGCACCTAGTGCTGCAGTTTTAACATTCCAGAGGGTGTGTGAGAATGATTTGCAGCTGTTATTTCGTAATTTACCTCAGATCCACTTTAACAACATGTCTAAATCATACAAGCTTTAGACAATTTACAGAAAGATCAATCTATAGTAATTAAGCAGGCTGATAAAGGTGGAGCAGTGGTAATACAAAATACAGCTGAATATATATGAGGTGAATAGGCAATTGCCAAATACAGCTTTCTATAAAAGACTTGAAAAGTGACCCAACTGAGTTTTTAAACACAGAATAGATGAGGTTTTTACAGGATGCTTGGTCAAAAGAGTTGATCAGTAATTATGTTAAAACATTTTTAAGTGTTGAATTTCCACTCAGGGGCATTGTTTACACTTTACCTATGGCGCATAAGGAATTTGGTAACCCCGGGCAGACCTATAGTAAGTGGAGTAGGATCCTCACTGAGCCCCTTTCACAATAGCACTGCTGCCTCAGACCATTTGTATCAGGTTTGGGCTCTTATGTCAAAGATACAACTAACATTTTGAACATACTAGGGGATACTGAGATAGTGGAAAATTCCTTGTTAGTAACATGGATGTAGAGACCCTGTATTCTAATATCCCTCAGAAGGAAGCCCTAGATAGCCTAGCTTACTTCCTAAACTCTAGAGGAATAATGCACAACCTTGCACAGAGCTACTTTTAAAACTTTCACAATTTGTCCTGAAGTTTAATGCCTCTTCATTGTTGGCAGTACTTATTACTCTCCAGACTGAAAGACACTGCTATGGGTGCCCTTGCCCATAGCCTTGTCAACCTCTACATGGAAAGATGGGAAAACAACTTTTGACAGACATATATACTCTTATTTTGGAACCCTGGGTGAGGTAAACGATATAACATTGTTAGAGATCATGCCTATTTGGTCTGCACCCTAGTTTGGGGGAAGAATTACGAATCAGAAAGTGACATGCTGGTGTGACAACAGGGCAGTGGTAGAGGTATTATACAACAGAGCCAGGTCAGACACGGTCAATCATGTCTTGCGACTTTTGGTGCTAAGGGCCTTACAACTGAACATGTCATTTAGAGCAAAAACACATAGAAGGGGTACACAATATCCTAGCTGACAGCCTTTCCTGTCTGCAGCTGGAATGCTTCCGGAGGCTGGCACCAACATCAGAGGAGCAAAAACGCCTTACCAATGAACATCTGGGACATTGGCAGGAAGGAGCAGAACTATTGTTTCACAGTTCATGGGCACCACTGACTCTGAGGGCCTACGATGTGGCCTGGCAAGTGTTTCAAACATTCAGGCAACACACCACATGGAGGTAAGTAGGCCACTCACAGAGGAACAACTAGGGAAGTTTACTGTAGAGCAATGGCAAAGAGGAACAGCCCATACCACAATGGGGTCTATTTGGCAGGGATTTGTTTAATTTGCAGCCTGAAAGGGTGGAAGGACCTGATGAAATCAATGTTCATTAGAAGAGTGATGCAAGGGTGGGGTAGGTTAAAACAGGGGCTGTGGATAGTAGAAGACCAATAGGTGAGCAGTGGCTGGCAAACTAATGGACGATTGCCATCAATCTGCAGTTCAAAACAGAGGCCCAGCTATTTCACATGATTTACGTGGTAATGTCTGCTGGGGGCCATGAGAGTTAGAAGGTGGTGGGCATAACAATAAAGAAAAAGAAGGAGATTGAATGGGAAGATATAATCTGGGGATGAAGGAAATACAAATCATTATTAAAAGGTCAAAGATGGATCAAAGAGGGCAGGGTTGCAAGGTGATACTAAAGAAACACATAGAAGACCCAGTGTGCCCTGTAAAGGCTTTGTAGGCTTTCGTCAGAGAGCATGGGAATAGGACAGGGAGTTTATTTGTGCATGGAGATGGAAGAAAGGTCACAAGTTATCAAGTCACAGACTTGCTTAAAAGAGGTATGCAATCCTGGGGAGGACCCAACTACTCATCCCACTCCTATGGATAGGGCTGCCTCACAGTGGGCAGCAGCAGGAGAGACTGTGAATAATATTTTGAAAAGGGGTGCTGACGGTCTGCCAGTTACAAGAGATACATTCGAGCACTGCAATATGGAGACTAACATATCACCTATGTTTTTGTTACAGATTTGGAGCCACATGGTGGGGGGACAGGGAGGATGATATTGTGAAAAAGGAAACTAAGACCATATGTAAGATATTTATTTTGCTTAAACCCTATAGGAAGAGGGAGGATCATGGAAATCTGGATCTGTGGCCATTCTTATATTTATTGGGCAGAAAGGAGAGCTGAGAAAAGGCTGGGGAAACAACTGTACCAAGATGTGAAACAATGTAGTTTGGTTTGGAGTGGCATCCAGGGGATGAGATGGGCACAATTGCTTCCTACCCTGAAAGAGTTGAAAGCGGCGACCCATTCTGGACTTAATTATTATACATCTATGGGTTAATGGCCTCGGGAGTAAGCCATGGGTAGACATGTACATACAGGTAAAAAGGACTTAAAGACAATACAACAGTGGTGGCCTGGGGTATGCCTTGCCTGGTCGGACATAATCCCAAGAAGGGCCTGGAGACATAAGCACAACGATAGAGCTCTGGACAGGGCCAGGAGAAAGATGAACAGAAGGGTAGGGACACTGATAAAGAAAATGGGAGGACAGGTGGCGTGGAAGAGTGGGTAGAAGATTTTACAGGTCGGATGGCGTGCATCCGTCAGATCTAGCCATAGACATGTTTAACACAGAAATGATGGGTTTTATAGAAGCATGGAGGAGGCATGAAAAATTGAATTAAAAAAAAAGGAAAGAAGGACTGGGAAGGAGGTCTCTGATGAAGGGAGGAACAATACCCTAAATTGAGGGAAAGCCAGTTGCCCAATGTAAGCTGGAGACCAGCTAATGGGAAAAAGGGCGGAAGGAGGGAGGGAGAAGAAAGGAATAAGATGAAAAGAAGAAGAAGCTGAAGGAGGAAAAGTGGTCTCGGTTTTCACCGTTACCTAACAGGAAAAGTAAAGAAGAAGGCACCCAGGTTTTCACCTGGGGGAGCAAAAGAGGAAGAAAGAGGATGATCAGAAATTGATATATGGATGCTAATAAATGCAATTGTGAAAGATATAATAATAAAAGATTCTGAAATGGAATATGGAATTATGATATATAAATAAATTAATTGCCTATCTGAGCACAACAAACAATGGTCTCTGTCTTTTGTGAGGGAAAATGGGAGAATCTGGGACAATGGCATAAATACATTTTTTCAACTTATGTAGCTATCTTGGTCATTTTTTGACTTTTGCCACCCAGTTTTCAGCATGGGGTTTTGGGATCCCGTCTCATGAATACAGTCACTGTCATGGTGTTATTCGTTCCTGAAAGGTGATTTCACGGAATCACCTTTTGGGGCCAATTAATCGAAATGACAGTGCTACTGCTCATGAGGTGGGCTCTCAAAGAACTTATGTTGCAAATTTGGTGAAAAGAAATCCAGAAAATGACTGTTTTATGAGTGTGCATTGTACAGTTTCCACACATGCTCATAACTTCATGAATTTCAATATGTTCTCTACAGATTTTCAACATTTCCATTTTTCAGACCTCCTATGAACAGTACAACTGTCTTTTGCACATCCTGGCCAAAATGTGTTTTTGCACTTCTGGCACAGAATAAAGTAGTAGGTGGGAAATCAGTATTCAGGACACATTATGAAAATCACAGTGACATTGTCCATGAGCAGAGGTCATGCAATGCCTATGTTGAAAATTTGGTGATGAAAGTCCAAAAATGACTGTGTTCGAGTGTGCATTCTGCAGTTTCCACGCACTCTTGTAACTTTGCAAATTTGTAATATTTTCAATCCAGATTTTTAGTTGTGGCATTTTTCCACACCTCCTTATGAACAGTTCAGCTGTCATTTTCACATCCTGGCTGAAATGCATTTTCAGACTTCGGCATGAAATATCACGGTCGCTGTGGAAAGTAAGCATTTGGGACAGATTAAGGAAATCACAGTGACTCTGTTTATGAGCAGAGGTACTAAAATGCCTATGTTGAAAATTTGGTGACAAACGTCCATAAAATGACTGTTTTACAAGTGTGCATTGTGCAGTTTCCATACATCCTCGTAACTTGCAAACTTGTAGTATTTCACTCCAGATTGTCAACACTGGCATTTTTTTCACACCTCATATGAACAGTGCAGCTGTCATTTTCACATCCTGGCCAAATGTGTTTCGCATTCCAGCACACAATAGCGGTCACTTTGGGAAGTCAGTGTTCGGACAGATTAAGAAAATCACAGTGACACTGTTCATGAGCAGAGGTGCTAAAATGCCTATATTGACAATTTAGTGACAAAGTCCATTGAATGACTGTGTTATGGCGTACATTGCACAGTTTCCAAGCACCCTCGTAATTTCAGCATTTGTAATATTTTCACTACAGATTTTCAACATATACATTTTTACACACCTCCTTGTGAACAGTACAGCTGTCATTTTCATATCCTGCCCAAAATATGCATTTATATATCTGGTGCAGAATAGTGTGGTTTCTGTGGGAAACTAATGTCCGGGACAGATTAAGAAAATCATAGTGACAGTGCTCATGAGCAGAAGTCACAAAATGCCTATGTTGAAAATTTGGTGAAATAATTCCACTAAATGACTGTGTTATGCTCGTGTGTTGAGCAGTTTCCATGTACTATAGCTCGTAACTTCACAAATCTGTATATTTTTACGCCAGATTTTCAACACTGGTATTTTTCACACCTCCTTATAAACATTACAGCTGTCATTTTCACATCCTGCCCAAAATGTGTTTTTTTTCTTCCGCACAGAGAAGTGCGGTTGCTGTGGGAAATCAGTGTTTGGGACAGATTAAGAATGAGTGAGTGAGAGAGGGGACTGAGTGAGCTTAACGGAGCTCTGTCAGGACTGCTGCACATTTCTTTATGTGCAGAAAAGGTGCCAACACAGCAGAAGGCCAGTACAAAGGCCAGCCTGCAGCACCAGGAGAAACAGAGCAAGTGAGTGGGGGGTGAGCTGAGCTCAATGGAGCTCTGTTGGCTGCTGCAGGTTTTGTGGGCAGAAAAGGTGCCAACACAGGTAGGAGCCCAGTACAAAGGGCAGCCTGCAAAACCGGGAGAAACAGATCAAGCGAGGAAGCGAGGAGGAGTGAGCGAGCTCAATGGAGCTCTGTCGGGACTTTAGAGTTGCCCACCCAACCACAGAGGGTCCTGTGGGGTTCTATATTACAGCAAGATCTCTGGGGTGGAAACAAAGCAATGATTGGATACTTTTTGGATTGCTGTAATAATACAGATTTAGTTGTTCTGTTTATTTCTCTAACTGAGCTATACTGTTAGGATTGCTGTAATAATACATATTTATTTCTTCTGTTTATTTCTGTAACTGAGTAGAGTAATACTTTAGAGTGGAATACAATTTCTAACTGGGCTAAATGAAACTATTATGGCTGAGAACAAAAAGTATGGTAGCTGAGGGTGAAAAACGGACAAGGAGGCTTTAGGATTGCTACAGTAATACAGCACCTAATGGATAAGATTTGAGACTGAATTAACACAGTTGGCAAGGGCAGTAGGGGGACTAGAGTGGGAGGAACATAAATTTGAGTAAATAGAGCCTAACAGTTGTAGTAGGGTACAGAAACTGGCAGTATAAGCCCATAAGATGGGGGTCAAAATGGGCAGGTGCCGCATGTTAATAGGCGGGCATCTTTGGAAGAGTGGTGGGTGTACAGGGTGTGGGTCCGCCATGATCCTGGACTAGGCTTAGAGAGGAGGTGTATGGTCTATAGACAACTGGCTAGTTTGAGAGAGGAACTGTTTAGGTTAGAGAGAGTCTAAGTGGCAGGGCAGATGAGTATGGTAGGCATCCTGGTTGGGGGATAGGGGATGGCAAGGGGACAGAGAAAGAACAACTAGGGACTGAAACTGACCCAGTATCAGAGGCACTAGCAGAAAAGAAAAGGAGAAGGGAGAGGGTGCCCAAGTTGAGGGGGCCTCCTGATGGAAGAAGGAAGAGACCCACAGTAGTACCAGAGGCGGAGAGGCAGATGGCTGCTGGTGAGGAGGGACCAGAGGTGGGACCGAGGGGGGTGCACATAGGGGAACAAGTAGGAGGGGAACTGATAGAGGGAAGAGATGTAGGAGAGGTATTGACTAGGAATAGATTTGAGCCTCTGCTATGGGAGGGAGAGAGGAGAGCAGGAACAAACTGAAGGGGAGGACAAGCAGGTCATGAGAGGGATTGCAACAGGTAGGGAAAAGATAGCAAGGATGAAAGGGTAGAAGGGGCTAGTAAAGAAGGAGAGTGACTGGAGAGAAGGCTACGGGAAGGGGAAGGATGGGAGGGGCATCACTGCTAGATCAGAGGAATGGGGGCTCTAAATCAACAACAACAAGGATAGGAGAGGTTGGAAATCAGCAGGGGAGGAGGGATGTTGACATGGGAAGCCCAGTAGGAAGTAGTCAGGCTGGGAAGTGGTTCAATGGTGGATGGTAGGAATAAGGCAGAGAAATGGGTGAGACAGAAGTAAGGGTGCAGATAAAAGTCATAGAGGGTGGAGCTGGCGGATAACTGGAGTAGGATCTGGGGCAATAGCGACTTGTACGCAGGGACAGGTTACACTTGAGCAGGGAGGGAGGAATATTAAAGGTGGGATTAGAGGGTATATCTCTACTAAGGTGAATTTAAACTAGTGGGGACCAAAGACTGAGGTGGTAGAAAGGTCCGGACAGGGCAGCCCAATGAGCTCGCCCCATAGATGTAGGTAAAGGCAGAGGTATAGTAACCCTGGGATAGGGGCATCAGAGTGTTCTGAGTGTAATACAGAAGGCACCACCACCTAGTAAGAATAACGAGGAGAAAGGCAGCGGACTACTGGGAGGAGGGACACAGGCCAAGGAGAAGAGTGAGGAGGAGGAGGGGCACGGGTGGAAGGTGGTCTCTCTCAATGCAAGAAGCCTGGGAACAAAATTGCAGAGTTTCAGGCACTTCTTTCAGAGGGTAAGGTGGACACTGCTGCAGAGACAGAGACTTGGGCCACAGAGTACCATGATTGGGACTTGGCAATCCTGGGATACAGGATATATGGGAGGGACTGGGGGTTGGAAGGGGTTGCACTATGTGAGGGAAGGATCAAATACATAAGGGAAGAGGGATAAGAGGAGAGGACAGAGGCACTTTGGGTGCAGCTCCTCGACTCCAAGGGCAGAAAGCTGAGGCTGGGAGTGGTGTACAGACCACCAGCCCAATCCAGGAACTGGATAGGGAGTTGGCAGAGCAGATAAGAAGGGTGTGTAGAGAGGAGTGGTGGTGATAGGGGATTTTAACCACCAGGGGTTGACTAGCAGTACCAGGAAGCAGGTGCCCTGATGCATTCCAGGACAGCCTTCTGACACAATTGTAAGTGGGCCTACAAGGCTTGGTAGCACTCTGGACCTAGTACTGGCAAATGGGGAGGTGGTGAGGAGATAGGGTGGAGGACCCACTAGCGGATAGCGACTACCAAACAGTGTGGCTTGTTCTACACTGGGCAGGAGACAGAAGGCATGGGCACTAAGGTGGTGGACTTTAGTAGGGTAGACTTTGGGAGGATGGGAGTAATACTACGAGGGTGACTCCAGGATATAAGACCGGGAATGGATGCAGAACAAAAGTGGGCGTCATAAAGACTGAGCTAACAGAGGCCACAGTAGCCTGCACTAGGGCCAAGTAAGAAGTACAGAGCCAAGAAACTATGCTGGCTGAACAAGGAAGTGCTGCAAGGTGTGAGGGCAAAGAAGGCTGCATACGGACAGGAGAACAGGAAAAGGAGAGGATAAGGAGGCTTACAGGAGTTGGTCAAGGAGGTGGCCAGAGGTGAAAAAGATAAGTCCTCCAGGGAATTAAGTTTAGCACAGGGCATAAAGGAGGGGAAAAGGACTTTTAGGTATGTCAGGAAAGAGGAAGTGCAAGGAACATATTGTGAGGACAAAGCGGGGAGTGGATTGGGTGGAAAGGGGTAGGGAGCAGAGGAAATTCTAAAGGAGTACTTCTGCTCTGTTTTCACTAAGGAGGGATGGTCCACTACCAGCATGGGCTGGGGGGTGGGGAAAGGGGAGGTGGTGACGGACAAAGTGATCACAGGGCATAGGGTGCTTGAGAGGCTGAGGGCACTAAGGGTGGACAAGGCACCAGTTCCTGATAGCATCCACCCCAGAATGCTAAGGAGATGGCAGAGCTGTTGTCTGAGCCACTGGCAGATCTGTTCAACACCTCCCTGGAACAGGGTGTGTGTCCCAGGACTGGAGGGTGGCCCATGTGGTACCCATGCACAAGGGTGGGCCTAGGGAGGAGCCAGAAAATTATCAGACGGTCCAGTCTCATGTCCACAGTAGGGTAATCTTATGGAGGTGATACTGAAGCAGAGGCTGGTGGCATTCCTAGAGATTAATGGCCTCCAAGATGGCCAGCAAACGGGTTCATTTCAGGGAGAGCTTGTCAAACCAACCTTATAGAGTATTAATACTGGGTGACAAAGGAGTTGGACAGGGGCCATGCAGTACATGTCCTGTACTTGGACTACAGTAAGGCCTTTGATACAGTGCCTCATGGGAGACTGGGGGGAACCTGACAGCAGTGGGGTGGGAAAAAGCTCACTAAATGGATAGAGAACTGGTTACATGGTAGGATGCAGAGGGTGGTGGTGGTGGTGGGAGATCTCAGCACCTAGAGCAGTGACAAGCAGGGTGCTGCAGGGTCAGTGCTGGGCCTGGTGCTATTTGGACTCTTTATCTCAGATATAGCACACGGAGTGGATAACAGGGTTAGTCTGTTCGCAGATAATACCAAATTGGGGGTGGTGGTGACAAAGAGAACGGATGAGAAAACTGCAGGGGACCTAACTAAACCAGAGACATGGTCGGTGGAGTGGCAGCTAGGATTCAATGCAAAGAAGTGTAAGGTAATGCACTTGAGGTTAAGAACCAGAAGAGGGACTACAGGTTGGGGGGTGAGGTTGGGGATCACAGAGGAGAAGAAGGACGTAAGGGTGTTGGTAACTGGGAGCATGAACAACTCAGCCCAGTGCAGGAGAGCAGCAGCAAAGGTAAACAGGATGCTGGGATGCATCACAAGGGGTTCTCTTCCAGTCACAGGATGTGATCCTATCTCTCAGATCATTGTTCAGACCACACTGCAGCACTGTGGGCAAACTGGAGGCCATATCTGAGGAGAGATATAATTTACTGGAGGGGTGCAAAGGAGGGCAACAAAAATATTAAAGGGATGGAAGGAAAGGAATATGAAGTTTGGCTGAAGGAGCTGAACATGTACACACTGGAGGAGAGGAGGATGTGGGGATATGATTGAAGCATTTAAATACCTGAGGGGGGTAATAAACCTAGCACCAAGGGGTGCTTAAACTGAGGAGTGGAAGAGCAACGAGGGGGCATGGACTAAGGTTGGAAGGGGAATGTTTCAAGAGAGAAATGAGGAGGCACTACTTCACTGGAGAGGGTGGTGTCTAGTTGGAATGCACTGCCAGAGGGGTGGTAACATGTAGGACAGTCAATAGCTTTAAGATGGAGTGGGATAAAGCAAGAGGAAGAGTCGGGGGCAGGGGCTTGGAAAAGTGGGGAGGAACTGAGGGGAGGAGGCTGGGAAGCTGCAGTCTAGGGTGCTAGCTGCACACTCGGGCAGACTTAGATAGACTGATTGGTCTGTTCTGCTGGCAGATCCAATGTTTGTATGTATGTTCATATGCAAATCACAGTGACTCTGTTCATGAACAGAGGTCCTAAAATGCCTATGTTGAAAATTTGGTGACAAACATCCATAAAATAACTGAGTTACAAGCGGTGTTGTGCAGTTTCCACACCTCGTAACTTTATAAATTTGTAGTACTTTCACCGGATTGTCAACATTGCCATTTTCAGACCTCCTTATGAGCAGTACAGCTGTCATTTTCACATCTTACCTGAAATATGCATTTACACATCGGGCCAGAACAGCACGCGGTTGCTGTGGGAAATCAATGTTCATGACAGATTAAGAAAATCATAGTGACAGTGTTCCTGAGCAGAGGTCATAAAATGCCTATGTTGAAAATTTGGTGAAATAATTACACTAAATGACTGTGTTACATGCATGCGTTGCACAGTTTCCACGTATGCTTGGAAGTTTGAGTATTTTTAATATTTTCACTACAGATTTTCAACATTGCCATCTCTTCACATCTCTCTATGAATGGTGCAGCTGTCTTTCTTCACATCCTGCCCGATCTGTGTGTTCATACATCTGGCGACAATGGCATGGTCGCTGTGGGAACTCAAAGTTCTGGGACACATTGACAACATCACAGTGCCACTGT
This sequence comes from Neoceratodus forsteri, assembly GCA_016271365.2. Taxonomy (NCBI): domain Eukaryota; kingdom Metazoa; phylum Chordata; order Ceratodontiformes; family Ceratodontidae; genus Neoceratodus; species Neoceratodus forsteri. Next base: position 428,866,861 of record CM057451.1, read on the forward strand.
TCATGAGAAGAGGTCACAAATGCTTTCATGAGGTGGGGGTCACAAAAGGCCATGTAGAAAATTTGTAGCAAATACCAACAAATGCCTGGGGTGTTAGGCTTTCTAACCATAACATCCCACCCTGTACAGACTGACAGGCATTAGGGGGATGCCTTTGGATTGCAGACTGTAATGCTTATTCTACACTCCCCCACCCTGCAGCCAGTGACAGGCATCAAGGTATGCCTTGGACTCTTCAGCCCCAGAGTTCATCCCATTCTCCTATATTTCACCCATTTCAGCATATGTCCTTATGCAGTTGGGTGATTGTAAAGCCAAACACCCCAGGGCACACCTCAACACTAGTTGGTGTCTGTAGCACAGGGTGAGGTGAAATGGCATGAACGTTATTGGTGACAACCCAAACGCTGCACCCCAATATCTGTCCATCTCTGCAGGTTGAGGGGGTTGGCGTGAAGTTTAAACTTCACTGCCATTCCTACTCTGCATCTGTCTAACTCCAGCATTTCCAGTGCTAATATTAGCATGCAAACATTCGGCATTGGCAAATGTTTGTTATTATCTGGCATAGTAGTTTTACTGAGTTTGAAGATTTGTGTCTTATTTGCATGCAGCAAATCACAGTCTGCATTTTACCTATGAGATTAGTAGCAAAAGTGCATTTTTTCTAGATATGTGCATAAGTAAGAATGATGATGGCAATATTAGCATTAATATTTACAGGAAACCCTGTGACAGGAATACACTGCTTTATCTTCCAGCTGTCATCCAAGGCATGCCACAAAGAATATCCCAAAGGGCCAATTTCTGAGGCTAAAAAATTGTAATGGTGAAGCCGTCTTTGAAACAGCAGCAACACATCTAGCAGACAGGTTTGCAGACTAGGATTATTCAAGGCCCACAATGAATCAGTTTATCAGGAAATTAAAACAAACCAAGAGCAGAAACAGTGAGACCTACACACTCTAGAGAAGAGAGCAACTCTAATCTGAACTTTGTGACCACATATTCAGTGCATTCTCACAAGGTGGCTGACATTTTAAAACAGAATTGAAACACTCTGAGGGGGACCCTATTTATAAGAAGTACCATAACCCCCCAATGTCCTATAGACGTGGTGAGACCCTGAAGGACTGCTTAGTGCATAGTAGACAGGCACTCCCAATACTGACATGGCTTAAAACAGAGTCAAGGTTGCTATAAATGCCAGAAAACCTTTACTGTGCTAGAGTCACTACACATAAGGACTTCACAAACCTCCATTCTGCCAAGTCTTACCAGATTAAGCAGGTAATAACATGTAGTATGTGTAGAGTAATTTATAAAGCAGAATGCAGCTGTGGTGCCTTCTATGTGGCAAAAACAAAGCACAATTTCAAGTCTAGGGTTGGGGAACATTGTAAGGCCATAAAAACAGAGACCTTCCATATGCAACAGCCCAACATGTAGCACTTAGCACTAACAGAGAGGAACATGTTTTCTATTTTCGAGGACTAGAAAAGGTATTCAGAAATCCAAGAGGAGGTGATTATGACAATTTTATCCTGAAAAGAGAAGGATTCTGGACATTCATTTGGGAGCATACAAATGGCTAGGTCTGAATGAGAGATTTGATCTCACCCTTTTAACAAAGAAATTAAATATTCTTGGTTGTAACAAATTTTGATTTAATTACATTAACAACAAATGTATCTACTGTATAGTTTTCAAACATAATGGTTTATATAAGTTATTTGACATATTTATTAACTGTACTAATGAGCTGTTGATAACTAATGTTTCCGATATGTCTCTTTTAGATGCAGTACTACATAATGGAATCAAGAGAAGCCACTAAGACCCTATGTCTCTGCATCTTCATTTGATCTTAATTATATTTTTAAACAAAAAATAATTGTAGTGTGCATATGTGTATATATTAGATTTTAACATTCTTTATCTAATTCACTGCACTTGTTTGTTTACACACTGATCATCACTTTTGATGAGGTCATTATGATGTCACATCCATGCATGTATAAACAGAGTGCTCCTCAGTTGTGAATCAGATCCATTGAGAAAGGAACTTAGCATTCGAAAAGTGTCTGGAACTGGCACATTGCACTTTTGAAAATAAAATGAAGCACCTTTAAAGCTTGTAAGCATACTTTTCTACCTTGAGTGGTGAGTGCAGGATTTTGCTTTTACATTAAAAATATTAACTTTAGTAAATGATCTGGCAAACAGTGTTAAATATTATGCTTCTACCATATCATGTCCTGGACATTTTGTTCTATCTAACTTTGTTGATGGAAAAAATGACCTTATAGATCACAGTTCATAGATAAACATTTGGCATATTTAGATCTGACAGTGCTTCAACACATTTATGGGTTGGAAAATCTGCTACAAATCTTTTCATATCAGTATCTATCAATTAATTGATCAATCAATCAATATTTGCGTTAAGAACAGTCAATAGTTAGGGATATCACTTTGCATGTTCCTGTCTTCTTGCAATTTCCCAGTTGACTGACTACTAGGAATGGCGTACATCTGCAGTGCACATACCACTGTTTCTGTAGAGTGCCATCTGTTGATACTTTGTTTTTGATTTATTTTATTCTTTGTTAACTGGGTAAGGCCCACTAGGCACAGTTGCTGTTTCAGGGGTGACCGGGGACACTGGGGAGGTTAAGTGACTTGCTCAGGGTCACACAATATGCAAGTGGAGGCTGTGGGACTCAAACCCAGGTCTGTCTGCTGGATGTACCAAACTCATTCACAGCTCATCACTTGAACCTCTAGGCTATACTGCCAGGACAAAACTTTAACAACTCTTCAGATGGTGATACATTTTTTAACATTTAAAACAGTGACACCAAGTGACTACAAAGCATAACACCTACCTACCACTGAAAACATTGTGTCAGAAGTACATGTATTTAGATATCTACGGTATAATTGTAATGGAATCTGACACTTGCATCACTGCACAAGTGACAATCATGAGTTTTTTTTATTATTCATGAGAAATGGATACACCACTTGAGTCTGTGAGTCATTTACAGTGGTTTCCTAAGGACCTTTTCTAGGTGTGTCCTGGGCACACAAGGCAGTTACATGACTTACTCAGGGTCACACAGTATACATGGGGATGTTGTAGGAATCAAACCCTGGTCTGCTGGCTGCACCGAGCTCATTCAGAACTCTTTACACATACCTCTAGGCTATACTTTCAGCCCATGAATGATGTGGCAGAAGGATACAAACAACTATAATTTATAGCTAGGTTGGCAACTAAAAATTACAAGAAAGATGACAATTATAATTCCTGGAACAGATTAAGATTAAGATACCTTCTTTCATTTTTATGGAACCAGAGTGTATGTGAATATAATTTACTGAATACTGCAACCAATGTGCTTTTTGATATTGGATCAAATTATAAACATCAACCTTGATATTCATTATGTGGATCATACTTCTAGATAAAGGTAGTAAAGAAAACAATAATGCCCTCCTCTACACGGTGGTAAGGGTTATTTCATGTTTATTTCACAGTTGTCTACTGCCCTAACCCTCTTCCCAGTTCTCCCATTTCATATAATACATTAAAACCAACTAGTACTGCTGATTTCAGCCAGGCTGCTGTGTGTTCTACAGATGCATTATAGAACCAAACCCAACAATTGAAGACAACATCATCAGCTTCTGAGATGAATCCAGATTTGATGCTTCCACCCATACACACTGTTGGCAGTTCAAGCGGGTGGGGCAGAGCTGAAAGAAGGTGGGTTATTTCTGTACAAAAGCCTGTGCCATTTGAGCAGCACTCACATGAGTTGCTCAAGCATGAGTGGTGAGAGTAACAGGCAAGAGTCAAAAGCAGTAGGCTGATGGAGCCTGTCTTGCAAATGCCCCGTGCCTGTTGCTAGTTGGTGAGTTGTTTTTGTGTGTTTAATAAGAAAACACACTTTGTTTGTTAGATGTAGGATTTGCTTGTCTCTGTGCCTTGCCTGTGCCTTTCCTTAAGGATTACTCCCTCTGGTAATATTTGTATTCCTAATCACTGCAGAATGGGACTTGTGGGTTACAGATTGGTGTTGGTTTATATCTGCATTTTAACTTTAATGAGCCAGAAATTGCCAACACAGAATTTTATGACTTATAGGATGAATATTTTACTAAAATATGTTGTAGGAATAAATCTCAGTTTGAACTGGAGTCATGGAAATACATCAGAAGTGCTGTCCCTTTGAACCTACCATCTAAGGTGGTGGGTGCAAATGCATCAATGGGTTCAAGCAATGCCATGATAGAGTAAGTGGCTTAATGGATACTTAGGAGGATAGCAGTAAGGCAGGAAGCAAGGAGGTGAGAGAAAAAACCATCTAGTCAATAGGTCACAGGGTAGGGAAGGGGAAAACGGCAGACTGTATGGACTGATAATCTTTTTCTACTGAAAGTTTCTATGTTTTTGTGCTTGGTCTCAGTATTTTGGATATTTCTACCAGAGTTCACATAACTCCATTTTTGTGGATTGTTTAAATTATAAAATTATGTGCCAATACTGTACATTAGATTATAAAGTAGTTACAAAGGATAGGGTTGGGATGAAAAAAAGGAGGTGGTGTACTGTGTTATTTAAAATACCATACTGATTTTAAATGATAATCAAATTAAAATTAAAGAACTAGCCTGCTCTAAACTGACTGATTAGTTAAAAGTTGAAATACCATCTGCCAAATAAAATGAGAAAAAAAGAAAGAAACAGGTATCTGTACAGTACTATATATAACCTCCTGGAAGTGGAGATAAGGTCTGTATAATCTACTTGTAAATTTAATGGTTTGAAGGTTAAATAATGTTTAATTCTGTATTAAGGACTTTAAATTGGGTGGAAGCAAATATTAATAATAATATGGATTGTAACAAATACTCTGCTGATAGTGGGTAAGCACACAAGAGAATGGGATACTAAGTAATTGAGGAATTTACCTGGCTATGTTGATTTTAAAATGCGTACTTTTTCAGGATATATAATTAAAGCAGCAAGGATTTTAAACTCGAGAAAGGAAGTGAATTTTAAAAATGGGAATGAACAAGGAGCTCTATCTCTTACCAGTTTGGGTACTTATCTGGTTTATGTATTAGACAGGATAAAAATTATGAAAATAATAACATATTGAGTTAAGGTTGGAATCAAATATGTATTTTATGTATTTTCACAAGAGCATGTGACATTAGGTATTTAATTTGTTATTGATATTTCATTAAAAAAATATATATATCAGATATCAAACCTGGCCTGATTGAAATTTCACTCCATAGATTTGCAATGCTAGTACGTTTTCTAACAGAAGTAGTATCTAATATCAAACATCACAACTGATAATTAATAATATATAACCAGTATATATCTAGGAGCAGCCATATCTCTAGTCTATTACTGAGCGGTGTAACATAACTCCATATAATTCATTATATCTATTAACATAGTATATACTCCCATGTAATACCTTTATAATTCTGTATAATGTGCTACAATCTCTTTTACAGCTACTACTGCTAAACACTAGGGGCTAGGTAGGGATAGTAAACTTGGAATTAAACAGCAATAAACTACAAAGGGAAGCATGGACTAGGCAAGGGACAATCACCAGCTTTGTATAAGCATGCTTATACTGTAATTGTATTTACTTATCTGTATATTAATTTATATTTCTCATTTGTTTTTCCAGGGAGCAAAAAGTAGTAAACAAAACATAGGGCCTTCACTGATTGTTAGGTACAAAAGTCTTACCTACTGCAAATGTAATGGATCCAGGTGGGCCATTTCTCAATAAATAAATTCTCTTTATCATCAAGACTGTGTGTGATTCTTTCCATCTCATATACCTGATTTACCAAGTGACGCCAATTCTGTAGTGTGAGTGGGAGAACCTGTAGTCAATGCTTTGTTATAGCTTTACTGGCCATTATAATCAAGATCCATAAGAAATACATCATCTTTGCATTTTTAATAGCAGGAGAAAAAAAGAAGGCTGTATATTTGCCCCTCAAATGGTAGAGTAACAGGTAGGATATTAATTGTTGTATGTATCTCGTTCCAAATGGGCAGTATTTTTGGGCATGCTCATAGTATGTGAGTGTGATGCACCACACATTTCACACATTCCCTCCAGCAAGCAGCCAAGAAATGTATTCAGTATTTTGCCTGTACGACAGGCATTCAGAAATGTCTAATTTGGAGTTTCTACAAAAACTCTCATAGGTTGGTGAGGATGAAGCCCTGCCTGACTCTTCTACAGCTTTAGCCCATTGCAGGTATAGAATTTGTATGCCAAGTTCTCAGGACCACTTGACTAAGAGGTCATCTACTGTACATAGAGTTTTGTAGTTCTAGTAAACAGCAGTAGAGATGAAAAATGAGATGGGGAGATAATTCACCAGTCTCTGTTTGCTGAATAATTTCAAAGAGTTGAAGGGTAGGCATGGCAGCAGTAGGGATGTCAGGAATGTGGGACTTTATATAATGTTTTACTTGTAAATAACAAAAGAGATTAGTTGGTCAAAGGTTATAACTTGATTTGAGGAATCAAAAGGTAAAATCTGTTCATCCGCTAATATTTGATAGAGTGGATTAAGCCATTTTCTTCAACTTCCAATAGCCTGTGTCTAACTTGGATGGAAGAAATTGTGAGGTATAAACAATGGCAGCACGAAGACAAGAATTGGATGTGTTATGAAGTAGGCTAAGGGCTTTCTCCAGCTATCCACCATAGAAAAGTATATGGATATTCATGTTGGGTGGGTATGGGTAGTTTTGGATAGGCAAAATGAATCCTGTTTAAGGACCATAAGCAATCTTGGAAGAGTTCTACTGATTTCCAGTGACTTTCATATCATGGTGCAAGCCAGTATAGGGCTGTTTGGATCTGCACCAATGAATAGTTGAAACAGAGAAACATAGAAACCTGCCAGCAGGAAAGGACCCACTGGCCAATCCAGTCTGCCCAACCCCCGTCTGTCCTTTTATCTTGCCCCTCACCTCATGACATTTTTGCCTTTATTTAGCCCAGCATGGTCATCCCAAGCCTTCTTGAATTTGCTCACTGAGTCGACCCCCACCACCCATTCTGGTAGCCTAATCCAAGAAACCACCACTCTCTCAGTGAAGAACTTCTCCCTCACATTTCCTCCAAACCTGCCACCCTCCAACTTGAATGTTTGTCCCTCGTTGATTTGTCTTCACTCATACTGAACTTTTGACCTCCCTCACCTTGTTTATTCCATTCAAATATTTGAAGGTTTTCAACCATATCCCCTTTCCCTCCTCAGCTCCAGTGTGTACAAGTTTAATTCCTCTAACCACTCCTCATTATGTCCTCCTATGCAGCCCTTGAACCATCTTGGCTACCCTTCTCTGAACCTTCTCCAACCTGTCTTCATCTCCTGCAAGTGCGACCTCAAGACTGGACCCCATATTCCAGACTTGGTGGGACCGTGGTTCTTATAATGGGATGATCACCTCCCTCTTCCTGCTTGTAAAGCCCCTCCTATGCAAGCCAACATTTTATTCACCTTCCCCATTGCCTTATAGCATTAATTTCCACCTTCAGGTTATTTGAAATGTCCCTTTCCTGCTCTGTTACCTGTAGTTCCCCCAGACAGTATTTTGCCCTTGGATCCTACTCCCTATGTGCATAATTTTGCATTTTTGCATTGAATTGCAGTTGCCACTTCCCTGACCACTCCTCCAGCCTGACTAGATCCACTCTCATCTTTTCCACCCCACCCATTTCACCCACCCTATTACAGATATTCGTATCATCTGTGAATAGACACACCTTCCAATTCAGGCCTTCTGAGATGTCCCCAATGTATATCTTTAATAGTATGGGTCCCAATACTGACCCCTGAGGTACCCCACTCATAACCCTTCCCTCTATGGACAGCATCCTGTTTATCACCACCCTCTGCATTTTACCCTCCAGCCAGTTTTCCACCCAGTTTACTAGTTTGCTCCCCAACCACAGGCTACCCAACTTGCTTATTAGTCTCCTGTGAGGGTCGGTGTTGAAGGCCTTTCTGAAGTCCAGATACAACACATCCACTGCCCTTGCCTGATCAAATATCTCTGTTACTCCATCAAAGAATTAAATCAGGTTGGTCTGACATGACCTACCCTTGTGAACCCATGCTGTTTTTGTCTATGAATCCCTCCTTCTCCAGATATTGTGCTAGCCTTTCCTTTATAAGAGCCTCCATCAGCTTACCCACCTCCTCCTTTGTGCAATGAGACCACATTAGCCTTTTCCAATCCCCAGGATCCTCCCTATGTCTAGAGACAGATTCAAAATGTTGTGAGAGATGCTGCTATCTCCTCCCTCAACTCCCTAAGTACCCTGGGGTGGATCCCTTGGGACCTATTGCCTTGTACGTATGCAATTTTCCTAACTCCTTCAACATCCTTCCCTCTGAAAAGGGCTTATGTCCATCTCACTACCCACCCTTCGCTTTTGCTTAGTTCTGGTCACTTTCCTACTTCCTCAATCGTGAAGACTGATAAAGTAGTTGTTCAGCAGATTTGTTTTCTCCTCATCTCCCTCTATCAGAGCCCCCCATTACCCTCATAATCCCTGCTTGTTCTTCCTACATTCACTTACATACTGGAAAAATGTTCTTATCTCCCCTTTTGGCCTCCCTAGCTATTTTCTCCTCTGTATTCACTTTAGCTCTCCTGACTATTTTCCCCACTTCCTTTAACTTCTCTTTGAAAACTTCCTATCCACCCCTGTGAAGCTTTTTAGTTCCTGAATGCATTCTTTTTTCCCTGACTGCTGTCTTCACCTCTGATGTAAACCATATTGATTTTCTCACCCTTTAGTGTTTGCTCACCCTCTTGATGCATTGCTCTATTGCCATTAGAATTACCTTCCTTATTGCTCCCTAAAGTTCCTCTACTCCCTCTAGGTTCTCTTTCCCTACTAGTTCATTTTGAGAATTTCTTTCATTTTCCTAAAATCCACTTTCCTGAAGTCAAAACTCTAGTGGTGGACCTATTTTCATCCGATCCTTCTGAAGCCTAAATGTGACCATCCTGTGGTCACTATCTAGATTTTCCTTGATCTCCACCTCTTCAACACTGTTCCCATTGGTCATTACCAAGTCAAGTATGGCCTCCCTTCTAGTTGGTTCCCTGACCAGCTGATGAATAATGCCTCCTCTACTGATTGCAATAGCTCTCTGCTCCTTTCAGAAGTTGCTGTTGGGATCTCCCAGTTCCATCGTGAAGATTTAGATCCCCTACCACTAGAATTTCTCACATGCCAGCCATCCTTTGTATTTCCCTAGCTAGATCCCTATCAATCTCCTCTCCCTAGTGTGGTGGTCTGTATGCCATGCCTATCCTTATTACCCCATCCTCTTAGTTATCATGACCAAGAGGATCTCAGCTGAGCCCTGTCCTTCCCTACTCACTGTTGCTCTTATCTCATCCCTTATGTGAGGCTACCCCACTTCTTCCCTCTCCTGTCCCTCTATATGGACAATACCCTAGTATTTCCACTTCCCAACTGTGTTAATCAGTCCACCATGTCTCAAATGCCATTATCAGGTCCAGTTCTTCCATCCCTCCACTGCCTCCAGATCCCCCATTTTATTCCCCAGACTCTTAGCACTTGCTAGCAGACACTTCCATCTATCCCTTTCTCCTCCATTCTCCTTCCTTCTGTTGTTCCCTGCCCCCATTTCTGGGGAGTGCAAGTTAGGCAAGTTCCATGTATCTACTTTCTTCTGGTCTTCCCTAGCTTTGTACTCCCTCCTTAGTTTAAATTATTCCCTAGTGTTTCATCTATATATCCTGCAGCTTCCCCTTAATAGTCTAGCTCCCTCATCATTTTAAATGTAGTCTATCCCTTGCATACAGGTGTACATTTGCCCACATTTCCCCATTCCCTATGCATGTGTCCTCCTTTCTGCACCACTGCCTTGCCAGTGATTAAAACCTCTGATTCTTAGCTACTGGCCACACTTGCAGGGTTTACGGCAGGTTTCTGAAAAGTCAGGTAACTGAATATCCCTTACACCCCTGGCTAACTCTATGAATTTCTTTTTGTACCTCTACCACCTCCTCCTCTGCTAGGTCATTTGTGCCAAGTGAAGGACTAGGTGTGGTTTCCCTCAATTAACCTGATGTTTTCCTTGATTCTAAGTAATGCCCTGCTTGCCTCCATCCCTGGGTCACAGAAAACTGATCTCCTTTATATGCTACTCGCTTCCTCAACCAATGTATCCCCTTTATGACTGAGTCCCATATACCATTACAGAGTCTGCACTTTCTATCCCAGGTATGCCTTCTGTACCTCTGCTCAGCTTATTGTACTTTCTCTTGGTTTCCTTGTATTGCTGGATTGGTCCCTCTGGCTTTCCATCTCTGCAGCCACCATCGCTGTCTACCCTGTCCTCCATTTTGCTGCCCAGCCTGGACTTCTATTTCCTTCTCAGTGCCAATACCATTTCTCCTTTCCTTTTCCCCTGCATTTTCCTTTCTTCCCTATCCTATAGGTTGTTTACCTTCCTCAGCCTCCCTCCTCCCTCTGCAGCATCCTCCTTTACCCTATTTCCTTTGTCCTTCCTGCCCTGACTAGATTCTCTCCTTTTTTATCCTCTCTCCTACTGTGCCACCTTGTCTTCCTTCTCCTGCACTCTTGCCATGAGCCTTTCCTTTATTTTAGGATCATTTTGATCCCTGTGTTTCAACTCCTGCTTGCCTCTGTCCCTGTACCCGCTTCGGCCTCTTGTTCCTCTAATCCCTATAAAGGCCACTACCCAACCCTAAAGGCATAGGCTGGGTAGGGCCAGCCCTCCCTTGTGTCGGTAATTGCAGGATTTAAATTGTATCTAGTAGTTCTTGTCCTGTCATATGAAGCTTGATATAATTTTGTTCTTGATGGTGAAGTCTTTAAGGTACCTGCGTAGGGAAAGTTTGGAATAAATATAATAGTTTTGGTTAGATATTCATCATTATAACTCCTATCCTGTGCTTAAGTCCTATCAGTAGGAGTCCCGGATTGTAAACTGTGCTGAATTTGTTTTGTAATAGGTACATAGTTAAGAGCATGCTGGTGTGTCACGGTTCTGGATATTTTGACTCTGAGTTATTTAGATGAAGTGAGTTCCCAACTAAAGGGACAGCCCTGCACTAATGTAAGCAGACAGCTCATAATTTATTGTTAGAGTTTCTGTATCACTTTGGTTAATCTTGTAGCAAGCTATCCTGCAAAGGTGCAAAGCATCTGTCAGAATGGGTCAAAGGAGGCCTCTGGATTTGTTAGATAAATTAATAAGTCATCATCATTTAAGGTGAATTTATGATTTATCAGGCCTACTGTGATGCCTGTAATATTTGGTTGTGTGCAAATGGCCGTAATCAGCTGCTCAACGTAGCACACACAGAAGCAGGGCTATAGGGCATCCCTGATGTATTCGTTTCTTCAGGGGAAGTTCTGAAAATAATACCCAATCCCTTCACACTGTCTTTGGGTTGGCGTGTATAGCTTTGACACTGTTGCAGAATTCTGGTGGAAATCCAGATTGCTTAAGTGTATAGTATAAAAAGGGCCGGAAAATCTATCAAAAGCCTTCTCTGCATCTAAAGCATGGGATGAGAGAAGGCTGTTCTCTAATTATAATCCACTAGATAATATGTAATTTTTTTTTGATGTAATCCTGTGTTTGCCTGGTCCGTTCAAGTCCTGTCTTGTCCATATTTATTAGTTTAGGAGAATAACATCTAATCTCTAGGTGAAAATGAAGTAAACAGTTTATAATCAGTATTAAGCACTGATATAGGTCTATAGGTGTCCAGGTGGGTAGGGCTTTTGTTCACTTTTATGATCACTGAAATCGATGCATATCTCCATGAACCAGGGAGTAAGCCTTTTTCTTGTATATAAGAGAAAGTTTTAGGGAGTATAGGGAATGTGTCATCTTTTGATTGTTTATGAAATTCTGAGATATACCCATCCGATCAAGGACTGCTATACATTTTGCATTTGGAGGAAAGCTCTATCTCTGTGTTTTGAATTGGTGCTATTAGAAATTGAATATCTGTCTCTGATCATTTTGGCAATTGTAATGTCTGGAAGAAAGAGGAGATATCATTAGATTCAGCTTCTTGATCCATCACAAAATATAGCCATTTGTAATATCCCTTTAAGACATCTAGAATCTCACTGGATTTACTGTATGGACAAGTTGCTATCACTTATCATCATAAAAGTTTAGGTATGAGGAAGCTTGGCTAAGATTAAACAGGATTTAGATAGATGGAAGAAACTCCCTCTTTCACTTATAGACAGAGTTAATACTATTATTAATGAATATTTTGCAATATTTTTTATCCTCGAAACATGCTGAATTTATTTTTACCTCTCTCTTGGTGTAATAATTTACATTCCTTTTTAGCAAAGCTGCGTTGGCTAAATAAGAGAATAGCTTATAAGAAGTTAGTTCTAGCCAAACAGCAAGGAGGTTGTAAAATCCCTGATTTTTATATTATATGGCTAGCCATATAAATAAATATTTTCTGTGGGTGGATACTAGTATTGATATTTCTATATACCAACCAACATAGCTGATTATTGAGCAGTCAATGTTGAAGAAATACAATATTTCCATGCATGCAATTATTTATACTAGATTAGAAACCTGCCTAATATTCTGAAAAAATCCACCATTGGTGTTTCTTGTGGAATTAATGAGGACATTTAACCAACCCGTGCTTCATCATCTTAATTTTAATTGAAATAAGCCATTTTTATTCACTGGTTTCCCTCCATGAAAGATATAACAGTGGATATGTTACCTTCCAAGGGACATTTCTCTTTAGATGAGATCAGGACTAGTTAAATCTCAGTAAGGATCACCTCCTACAAATTTTTCTGCTTTGAAAGATTCCTAATGGCTCATTTTGGTCCTTCCTAAGAAACATAATTATAAAGAATTTGTAGATGATCTATTTAAAAGAACTATATAACCTCAGTCAGTTTTGCTTTTCCATCAATTTCCCTTATCTGTTAAATCTTCTTCAGTAACCTTGGTTTCTAAATATTGGTTTAACCATGCATATTTAAAGGAGGTGGATTGGTCTAGGTTTTGAAACATTTATACAAGTGTTTCTCCAGTGATAGCTTAAGATTGATTCAAATTACATTGTTACATGATGCTTATTATACTCCAACCAAATTATACATATTTGGTCTTTCATCTTCTAGGATTTGTTTCAATGTTGAATTGCTGAAGGCTTTCTCCTTCATGTTTTTTGGGAATGCTCACAGGTTAAATCTCTCTGGTTGAATACTAAGCATTACTTTGGTAGAGGCATTGAAACTGAATACTATCTCTTATTGAAATCTACATACTGAGGGACTTTAGTCAATTAAGCACCATACAGTTGCATTTTCTATCAATTATAGCTTTGTCAGCCAAGAAGGTTATTTTAAAGCATTGGAAGGATCAACAAATGCATTCATTTACTGAATGGAGGTATGAGCTCTTAATCTTAGAATAGAAAAGATGATTTCAGTATGAAACATAATCTGGTTTGCTATTCCATGAAATGGGGCAAACTTTATGACTTAATTGTTCTCAGATTATCTGGACCTGGCACTTTTGTTTTTATTCTATGTATTATTTCCTTGTCTTGTTTACATTACTGATCACCCCAAAACGAATGTTTTCCTTATATTGCTGACTCTTTTTTATATTTGCTTAGTGATTCAGAGTTCACTGTTGCAGAGTAGAAATTTTACTCAAGTTGGGCTCTCTATACTTATTACCTTTCCTTCTTTTATTTTGATTGTGACTTACAGGTGTCAAGAGACTGGGGTTATTGTTTTAGGTAGGGTAGGTGTTCTATTTCTTAGTTTGTATATCATTTCATTATATTTTATCTGGGGATATTCCTGTTACCTTTAGTCTCTTTGCTATGACTAGTGTGTATACATCTCCTCTGTTGTGATGTATATGATGTTTTTGTATTTCTTATGAAAAGTCAATAATGATTATAGATTTTGAAAAAAAAGTATGAGAGCTTGGGTATGCCGTTTTCTGAACTTATGTGACAGAAACTTGGTAGTCTGGTCCCCCAATAATATATTGTTTCAAATAGTTGAGGCAGTCTCTACTTTTTGTGATTGTATTGTTTGTATCTATCTCTCTGTAGCCACTGAAGTGAAGGAAAACCCACACTGCTGCCCTCCTTATGAGCAGTATGTAACTCAGCTAGCTGCTGCATTAGCTGAACATACCTTTCCTCTCTATTATTTTCTTGATGGCCATGTATGCAATAATGTCTTATCTGAGAACTACTTTAACAGTATCCCATAGAAGGGTGGGAATATATTTGGTCCTATATTTTCTTGGACTATTGCTGTATGCAGTGCGTGATTCATTTCTGCAATACTGGGTCTCTGAGATAAATAATGTTCAGATGTCAATGGGTGTTTCTTCATTTCTTAATCTACTATTTGAATTTCTAGGTGCAGCGGAGTGTGACCAGAGATCTGAATCTGGTCAATATGACATTTAAGATTTTATGTAGATTTTCTTGCTGGGTATAATAATAGTCTATCCTAGCATAGGTGGCATGAGGTGAGGACTAGTTGGCATAATCTTTTGGTTAGGCTATAGAGTGTGTCAAATTTTGATCCATCCATTCTGTGCCATTTCATGTTTCCAGAATTTGGTAACTGGTAGCTGTCTGGCAGGTGTGAGATTAGTAGAATCTAAATGGGAATGTAAAGTGAGGTTTCAAGTCCCTACCTAAGATAACAGCTCCTTGTGCATTCAATACAGTTTTATCAATAATCATTTGTGCATCATATGCACTACACCACCTTCAAGATATATTCTTACATTGGGTGGTTTTAGTAATGAGGAAGATAACTATGTTTTCAGTGACAGCAAGTGGGTGGTTTCTTTGCAAGTGAGTGTGTCACTCACCAGCCACTGTAGTTACTGCTTTTGCCACAGCACTTCAGGATCATGGTTATTAACAACAGCCCCTTGCTGTTCAATCTGAGGAACATTCACTGTTTATTTAGATATTTAAGGGAAAAAACTTTTGAAGAGGCAGCAGAGTAGCAATGTGGGATGTTATATGAAAGTCGCTCTGCCGGGCAGGCACAGCTGCTGTGTGGATTGCGACTGCTTTCTCACTTCTACATCTGAACTGAGGAGCAGAGGTAGCAATTTTAGTTTTGTTTGCAAAGTTTCAGCCCAATCACAATATAATGTAGTGTACTGATTGTATGGCAGGGGCGGAGTCCCAGGTTGGCTAAGGTTCATACAGCAGAGGCACAAATTGTTGACACTTATACATTTAAAATCATAGACAGTTGAACACTGGCTCACTAATTTCTGTAGTTAGTTTTTTTTAGCCATAAGTAATGCAGGTTGGCAAGTTATGCTGTGTTAAGGACATGGCTAAAATACCATATTAGTCAATCAAATTGCTGGACATTTCAAATCCATTTTATAAGCATAGGTAACACAGAGCACAAAACAAAGATTTATGCTGATGATTTCCTGGTGCCTTTGCTGGACGACCCAGCTGGTACAGACCCTTCCTCAAACTCAATGGATCAATGATCCACATTCTGTGGTTGTGCCTGACTATCCAGAAATTCTGAGCAGAAGTACAGAGTGTCTGCAGAATGAGCCTGGTGTTGGGTCTGGCTTATAAAGTCACTCAGCAGATGCTGCTACTAGGCATCCATCCCCTGTAGTATGCTCAATGATTGGATGGTATATTGATTCATGGCTGCAGGAATAGAAGCTAAGAGACTTCTACTGTGTAGACTGCACACATAGATTCCTACCTCCAGGAATGGAGGAAAACACTCTCTTCTGATTGCCTTAGCTAGAATGTTGTACCTGAATAGGGCCCTGGACTCCTTTTATTCCTGCTGGTCCCTGTACATTTCTTCATGTCTGTGCACACTTGATACAACATGCCCTTATCTGAGTGTCTGGAATTCTTACACCCCATGATGTCAGGAAATATCACCTTCCCATTCTCCCTGCACACCTCCTTACATAGGTACACAGCCAAAGTGGACCATTCCTTTCCATAATACCAACCAGGATAAAAGGAGCATAGAAAACACTGACTTTGGGGAAGGTGCTGAGTTACAAAGGGAATAGATTTCATTCTACTAATGTTTTGGTTCATTTGATGGGAACGTTGGCACTTACTGCTTATATTCACTTGATATATAAATGAGACACCACTGGTGCCCTTTGAATGTCAAGTGTAATAGTATGTTTTGGTTATGGAGTCTACACTAGTCATGTGTCTGTATATTATGTGCTGTTCATGTTATAGCTCAATAAAGATGATAAACTGAATTTTATATACTTTTCCAGATGTCTTTAGACTTTCAAGACAAACATACCAAATTTATATTTTGCTGTAATAACTTTCATTTCAGGGTCTATAATAATGCTGAGATAGGGTTCTAATAGGAGTTCAGTTATGAGAGTGAGTAATATGAGTCTAAATCTATTGACAGACATCCTAGCCATTGTTTACTGTTTATGGATCTCTAATGACCTATTTTAATTAGGACTCTGTAACTGTGGGCTATAACAATTCCCTTTGTGAACCATAACCCCAAATTACCCATATCTCCTTTATTTAATGGGTTTTGATAAATGTTAGCCAAGGAGTTTTGTAGTCTTTATCCAAAGTCAATTTTTCTCACAAGCATTGCAAACTAGAACTAACTCTTCTAATGTTCATGTTTGTGTAAGCAGATTTTGTCCATTATAAGTGATATCTGCTATAGTCTAAAAACTTAAATATGAAGCTACTTTAACACACTTCACACATTTATGTTAAAATCAGAACATACCTCTCCTCTGCCAACCAAGGGCATGGGGAACTGCTATTTGTGGCTGATTCAGGGCTAAGCAGTAAAGGAGATTGGTAAGATATTGCTGTACAGTACTGGGGCTGATCAGGAGGCTGAGTGGCAACCATCAAGGAAGAGGAAGAGGAGATTACACAGGAAGGCAATCTGTGCTGTGGCTTAATATGCTGGAGTAAGGTGTCTGATATCAGGCATCAAGTGAGGTGCGTGACATTTTTATAGTGCCAGACAAACTAGCTGAAAGATCAGGTAATGAGAAGCTGGCAGATCACAGTATTTATCAGGGTCATAGAGGAGCTTGCAGATTCACAGAAACATAGAAACATAGACTTTGATGGCAGATAAGGACCGCTAGGCCCATCTAGTCTGCCCATTTCCCTACCTACAGGATAGGCTGCAGATCCTAGTTAACCAACAGCCTATATCTTCCTGCCCCACAAGAATTGCCTTATGTCTGTCCCATGCATTTTGAATTCTCCCACAGTTTTAGACCCCACAACTTTGTCAGGAAGGCTGTTCCATGCATCCACTACCCTCTCTGTGAAATAATACTTCCTCACATTGCCCCTGAACCCCCTCCTTCTATCTTTAAATTGTGTCCCTTGTTCTTGCAAGTCTCTTTTCTGAAAGATGCTACCCTCTTGAACTTTGTTGATTCCCTTGAGGTACGCAGTACTCAGATGGGGTCTCACCAACTGTCTGTACAGAGGGATAACAACTTCCTGTTTTCTGCTGCTGATGCCTCTCCCTATACATCCCAGTATACACCGAGCCTCCCTACTGCCTTCTCACATTGCTTGCTAACCTTAAGGTCATCTGATATGATTACCCCAAGGTTCCTTTCCTTTTGTTGTTGTTACTACCTCCCTACCCATTGTGTATTCTTCCCTGGGTTCTTGTTTCCCAGGTGCATTAGTTTGCACTTTTTGCATTGAATCCTAGCTGCCATACGTCTGACCATTCCTCCAACCTTGCCAAGTCCCTTTCATCCTTTCCACGCCTCTTTGTGTATCAACCCTGTTGCAGATCTTTGTGTCATCTGCAAAGGCATACTTTCCTTCCAGTCCCTCTGCAATGTCACTGATGAAGACATTAAAAGGACTGGAGCCAATACTGAACCCTCACGGTACCCCACTAGTAACCGCCCTTTCTTCAGAGTGGACTCCATTTACAATTACCTTCTGTGTCCCATTGTCCAGCCAATGTTTTATTCCAGGCTACCACCCTGGGACCCACTCCCAGGCTGGTTAATTTGACTAATAATCTTTGTGTGGGACTGTGTCAAATGCCTTGCTAAAGTCTAGGTAGGCCATGTCCACAGCCCCTCCCTGGTCTACTACTTTGGTCACCAGTCAAAGAAATCTATTAGATCCGTCTGACATGACCTTCCGCTGTGAACCCATGCTGCCTTGGATCCTGTGATCCACTGACCTCTAGGTACTCAACTATTCTTTTCCTGCCAGAAGAACTGTGGGTCACCCTGAAACAGGAAATGGGACAGCCATAAGAACTGGGGTTGTCTACAGGCCCCCAGACCAGAGGGAGGACATATAGACACATTACTGTTAGAAGCTATACAAAACATGACAGCTAAAGGGAGGTTCTGATAATGGGAGACTTCAACATCAGATACAGATTGGTCAATACCAGCAGGAACATCTGCCAGAACTAGACTCATAGTGGATTCCTGCAGGGAGGGCCTCAAACAACTGGTACAGCAACCCACAAGAGACAGGGCTATCCTAGATCTAGTACTGACTAACAAAGAAGGGATCACAGATCTCCAGGTAGAAGGTCACCTGGGGCCAGTGACCATCACATGGTATGGTTCAATTTGGCTACTACATCTAAATCATCCCATTCCAAGGCAAAAATATGGGACTTCAGAGGAGCTGACTTTGATAAGATGGCCAACAGAGTTAAGCTAGCCCTGGCAAAAAGAAACACAGGTGAGGGGGTACAGGCAAAGTGGGCAAGCATTAAGGATGCAATACTTGAAGCAACATCCCATTGTGTTAGACAGAAAAGGAAGTGCAAAAGAAGAAGGAAACCACTTTGGTTCTCAGATACAGTAGCAGAAAAGGTCAGAGCCAAAAGGCTGGCCTTCAGGAGATATAAGGGAACACAGCGGATGAAGAGGGGAGGCATACCAAACTGCCCTAAGGGAAGCAGGTAGGCAGTAAGGCAGGCAAAGTCCCAAACTGAGTAAACACTAGCACGAACAGTAAAGAAGGTGACAAGACTTTCTATAGATACATTAGTGAAAGGAGAAAGTCCAGAGGGTATTGCTAAGCTTAATGGAGAAAAGGGAGCATGTGAGGAGGAGGACCTGTAAAGGCATCTATCCTAAATAGATACTTTTGCTCAGTATTTACTGAAGAGAAGGTAGGGCAGGCCTACAGCTCAGCATCATGGACACAGGGGGAGGAGGTAAGTACTACTCCCTCAAAAGAAAGGGTCCTACAAGAACTTGCTAAGCTCCAGGGTGGATAAGGCAATGGGACCTGATGGCATACATCCCAGGGTACTTAAGGAGCTAAAGGAGGAACTAGCAGAGCCATTAGCAGAATTGTTTAGTGAGTCTCTGAGCACAGAGGTCCCAGAAGACTGGAGAAGGGTTTCATGTGATCCCGCTCCACAAGAGTGGTAGCAGGAGGAGGCGAGGAACTACAGACCGGTCAGTCTTACCTCAGTAGTGGGCAATATTATGGAGGCACTCCTTAAGGAAAGGATAGTGCAACACCTGAAATCCATAGGGGCACAGGATCCAAGACAGCATGGGTTTACAAAGGAAGGTCCTGTCAAACTAATCTCATAGATTTCTTTGACTGGGTAACCGAGAGTGGACCAAGGGGAGCAGTTGATGTCACCTACCTTGACTTCAGCAAAGCTTTTGACACTGTTCCACATAGAAGATTGATAAATAAGCTGGGTAGGCTCTGGGTGGGTCAGAAGTTGGTCAACTGGGTGGCAAACTGGTTGACGGGCAGAAAACAGAGAGTGGTGGTAAATGGTATACAGTCAGAAGAGATGCAAGTCAAGGTGGGGTACCCAGGATCAGTCCTGGGGCCAGTCCTCTTCAACATCTTCATTAGTGACCTTGCAGATGGACTAGAGGGTAAGGCTTGTCTGTTTGAAGATGACACCAAGATCTGCAACAGAGTAGATGATCCAGATGGGGTGGCAGAATGAGAAGAGATCTGGATAAACTAGCAGAATGGTCAGAAGAGGGCAGCTGGGATTTAATGCAAAGAAGTGCAAAATCATGCACATAGGGAAGAGAAATCCTGAAGCCACCTATAGGCTGGGAGGGAGTTGCTAGCAGTCACAAAGGAAGAAAGAGACTTGGGCATCATCATCACTGATGACCTAACATCATCAAGCAGACCTCTAAAGCAGTAGGTAAGGCTAGGGGGTGTTAGGGTGTATTAGTAGGGGTATCACAAGTTGTAAGAGGGAGGTAATAATCCCTCTGTACAAGACACTGGTTGGGCCCCATCTGAGTATCATGTGCAGTATTGGAGGCCACACCTTCACAAGGACATTAACTAAATTGAGGCAGTCCAGAGAAGGGCAACCAAAATGGTGCAGGGACTGCATCAGAAGACTTATGAGGACAGATTAACAGAGCTCAATATGTATACCCTTGAGCAAAGGAGGGAGAGAGGTGATATGATTGAGACATTCAAACACCTTAAGGGCATAAACAAGGTGAAAGAGTCTAATATGTTTAAATATAAGAAAAATAGCAGGACAAGAGGACACAGCATGAGATTAGAGGAGGCCGATTAAGGGGAATGAGGAAATTCTTTTTCACAGAAAAGGTGGTGGATGCATGGAATGGCTTACCACAAGAAGTGGTGGCTATGAATACAGTGCAGGGCTTCAAATAGGCATGGGATAGGCATAAGGGAGCAATACAAATGACTATGAATAGATAGGTCACTGACAGAGCAAAGGCCGATGGCACATTTATAAGGTAGAAAAGAAATGGGCAGACTGGATGGGCCTTGCGGTCCTTATCTGCCGCCAACTTCTATGTTTATGTTTCTATGTTAAGAAGTGACTCCATCACTTCCCTACCACAGAGGTCAGACTGACAGGTCTAGTTTCCTGCCTCTGTCTTGGTCCCACTTTTGTGAAAGGGAATCACATCCGCCTTCCTTCAGTCCTCGGGTACCACACCATCCTCCCATGATTTATTAAAAAGAGTAGCCAGTGGTTTCACTAGTTCCTTCCTTAATTTTTTAGAATTCTGGGTTGAATTCCATCAGGACCCATTGCTTTGTCCACCTTCAGTTTTAGGAGTTCTTGCAGAACCCTTTCTTCTGTGAAAGGACTGGGATCGACCCCTATCAAGAGTGCTTCTGTTAATTGGATTAGGCACTTCCCTCCTCTTTTGTGAATACTGAGCAGAAATATTCGTTCAGTATTCCTGCTTTTTCACTGTCCTCCCACTGATTCCACTATTTGGGGTCACAGCTTATGGCTTAGATGAGATTTTTAACATTACGGGCATACTGTAGCTTTTGGCATTTTGCAAGGTGGATCCATCCATTATAAGTGGCTGTAACTGATGTAACACCAAGAAATTATTTATTTCGTATCATACTTGTTATAGTGCCTGTAAAATATTTCAGTTACATTAGCAGTACTTGTGTTCTCACAAAGGTTGGTTGGGAACAGCAACAGCTCTTGTCTTGCAAAGGCTCACTTGTTTTACTTAAACATCAAGGGTTGATCCCCTTTTCATTGAAAATGCTTTTGATTTGGTTAAATTAAAAGAGCTGTATCCCTTTCATAACAGAAAGACATGTTTTGAGTATAAACAGGGCCAAGGCAGAGGTAAATGGAACCCCATTAATTGAACCAGTTGGGACCGTAAAGGGCTAAGCATTAAATATCAAAATCTATTTGGATCCATTTTCAAAAAGGGTGTTCCTCAGATATCATAGAAATGTTCCATGCTGTGATGTTGGAAAGACATGTGATGATGATGTTGGTATAGTGGGCCAGTCAGATGAAGATATCTCTGTGTTTGTTTACTTTTAGGAGTTCATTTATGTTTTGAACTTTGAGCTAGCAATATCACAAGTTCATGTCTGCCATAACTAATCAAGTTCCCATTTGGGAGTAAACTTTCTCTACTCTATTTAGAATTTAGATAGTTTTGCTAGTTTTTTCTCACAGAGATTTAGGATGCTCCCTGAGGGAAGGTGTTTTTCCATCTGCTTTGATAAAGGCAGTGGTGAAGCCCCTCCTTAAAAAACATCTTTGGACTATAAGAGACTGGTCATCCACTGGTAGGCATGTGGTCCGTGAGAGCCCGTTTCTCCTGCCTTCCTCCAAGCTGCTGGATTCCCAAACCAGCAGTTGTGTGTGGTTGTGAGGATATGTTTCTCTCCTCCGCTCTCCTGAGCTGCTGTCTCCCTAAACCAGGTACTGATTCAGAGCTGTGATTTATGCTATCAGTGTGCACTGCTATTCTCAATCGGGTTGCTGCTTGGGATGAATTTTGAATCTTGCGCAAAATGACTAGTTATCTCACACATTTTCAGTCACCACAGCAGTAGAGATAGCTTTTTAATGCTGTGCTTCTCAGACTTTCTGCTTGTATTTATATTGCATATCTTAAGTTACTTTATTGTGTTAAGTGTTTTATTTAAATTCATTTGATTCCTGTTTGAACCTTGGGTTCTTTAAGCATTCAGTACTCCTACCATTCCTTAGGTTACCTTAAGCATAATTTAATTCTGCAATTGATTTTGAGACATTATGCGGTTTGTACTTATTGCTGACTTCTTTACGGCTACCAAATTTAAACTAAAGGAATCAATTCAGTCTGTTTTGAGCCTCAATCCATTTTAGCACTGCCAGTCTCCCTGTGGCTCCTGATGTTGCCATAACAAGCAAACTAATTGAAACAGCTAGTCCTGCTCCAGAGTCTCTTTTCAGCAAAGGGTTCCAGACAAAATAATTAATTTAATTCATTTAGCCCTGCTCTGGAGTATAATTTTGGCTAAGGGGTTACTGGACAAAGACAAGAAACATTAAGAAATACAACTAATTTGAATCACTAGCCCTGCCCCACAACCCCTCCACCACACTCCACCACCCTTGGTGGATATCTGCCTATATAGTGTGGATCATCTGTGTCTCGTAACCAATCAGCCTAAATACCCATCTGCAGCTTATCCTTGCTGGCCACTAGAGGCTGATCTTGTTCGACTCTCACCTAACTTAACCCAAACCCCAAGTGCTAATTACTGATCTGTACTGCCTGTGCACCTTTACTCCTCTCTACCAACTCTTCACATCCCTCAGTCCTTCGCACCAAGGTTCTTTGCCACATCATAGTCCTTTTAATCTGCTTACCTTTTGTTGTCCCTACCCCTCCACCCATCCAGCCACACCAGACTGTCCTCAACTAACACACCTCATGCCTTTGCCTCACCAAACTCCTCCATCTCCTTCCACCCCTACCTCCCATCAGCCTCCCCACTACTTTCTGGACATAAGGCCCTCCTTAATTCCCTTGCTTTCATGCTGGCCTGATTGCCCTGAAAGACCCACTGCAGACTACATCAATGTCTCCTTTCAACTCTCCCTCCACTGCCAGGGGCACGGTTAGCCTTGTTAAAGTTCCTGGTAATCATGCTGCTTATGGCAGGGGACATCAAACTGAATTCAGGTCCAGTGTCCCCCCACAGCACCCCCAAGGCCTCAGGATGGCCCAATTAAACATCTGCAGTCTCCTCCCAAAAATCATGCTGCTCTGGCCAGTTGTCCTATCCCTAAAACTGCACATATCCATCATAACTGAGACCTGGCTAAAACCTCACACTAAGGATGTCTGCATCTCAGTCTCTGGCTACACAGTAATCCATCATGCCAGGCTTAGTGGCAAAAGGGTGTCAGCATAGCATTATATATCAGCTCCACACTACAAGAGTTCACTGTGTTGCTACCTCTCCTAACATCACATGCTATAGAATCCCTGATGATAAAATTTCCTTCCCACACTATCTCCATCTTCATAGCTGGCTCCTAGCACCCCACCCCTCTGATTCCCCTGCATCCTCTATCAAGAAAGATCTAATGACTGTCAAATCCCATGCCCAGGGTGGGAAACTGCACATCTTGGGTGATTTTAATATAAATTGGCTCACCCTCCTGCTCCAAAATAAACAAGCATTTGTCAATGCTGAATGTTTGCTTGCTGGCATTGGCATTGAAACATAGAAACATAGAATTCGACAGCAGATAAGGGCCACTTGGTCCACCTAGTCTGCCCATTTCCTCACTCTAATGGATAAGCTGTAGATCCTAGTTAACCAGCAGCCTACTTCTTTCACCCCACTCCCTAGAATTGCCTTTATGACTGTCCCATGCATGCTTGAATTAACCACTGTTTTGACTCCACAACCTCCTCCAGAAGGCTGTTCCATGCATCCACAACCCTCTCAGTGAAAAAATACTTCCTTACATTACCTCTGAGCTGCCCCTCTATATTCAAATTGTGCCCCTCGTTCTTGCACACCTCTTTTTGAAAATGCTATCCTCTTGGACTTTGTTGATTCCCTTGAGGTACTTGAAGTTTCTATCATGTCCCCCTCCCTCCTTTCCTCGAGGCTATACATATTAAGCTCCTTTAGTCTCTCTTCATATGTCTTCTGGTGCAGACCCTGCACCATTTTTAGTTGCCCTCCTCTGGACAGCTTCCATCTTGTCTATGTCCTTATGGAGATTGGGTCTCCAGAACTGCACACAGTTTTCTAGATGGGATCTCACCAGCTGTCTGTAAAGAGGGATAACAACTTCCTGTTTTCTACTGGTGCTGCCTCTCTGTGCATCCCAGTATCCCCCAGCCCTCCTTACTGCCCTCTCACATTGCTTGCCCACCTTTAAGTCATCTGATATGACTACCCCAGGTCCTTTCCATTTTTGTTGTTGTTAGTATCTCACCCCCATTGTGTACTCTCTTCCCCTGCTTTTGTTTCCTGGTGCATTACCTTGCACTTCTTAGCATGAATCTAAGCTGCCATACATTTGACTATTCCTCCAACCTTGCCAAGTCCCTTCTCATCCTTTCCACCCCACTTTGTGCATAAACTCTGTTGCAGATGTTTGTGTCATCTGCAAAGAGACATACTTTTCCTTCCAGTCCCTCTGCAATGTCGCTTATAAAGACATTGAAGAGAACTGGTCCTAATACTGAACTTTGCGGTACCCCACTAGTAACCCCCTTTCTTCAGAGTGACTCCATTTACTATTACCTCTGTCTCCTATTCTCCAGCCAATTATTTACCCAGGTTATCATCTTGTGACCCACTTCCAGGCTGGCTAACTTGTATATTAATCTTTGTGTGGGACTGAGTCAAATGCCTTGCTAAAGTCTAGGTAGGCCATGTCCACAGCCACTCCCCGATCTACTACTTTGGTCACCCAGTCAAAGAAATCTATTAGATTTGTCTGGCATGACCTTCCCACTGTGAATCCATGCTGCCTTGGGACCTGTGCCCCTCTGGCCTCTAGGTACTCAACAATTCTTTCCTTCAGAAGTGATTCCATCATTTTCCTATCACTGAGGTTAAACTGACAGGTCTGTAGTTTCCTGCTTCTGCCCTGCTCCCACTTTTGTGAAGGGAATCACATCTGCCCTCCTCCAGTCCTCAGGTACCACCCCATCCTCCCATGATTTGTTAAAGAGTGTAGTCAGTGGTGTCACTAGTTCTACCCTTAGTTCTTTTAGAATTCTGGGATGAATCCATCAGGCCCTATTGCTTTGTCCACCTTCAGTTTTAAGAGTTCTTTCAGAACCCGTTCTTCTGTAAATGGGCTTTTATCAACTTCTGTATCCAGAGTGTTTGTTTTAGGCACCTCCCTCTTCATTTGTAAATACTGAGCAAAATATTTGTTTAGTATCTGCCTTTTCACCGTCACCCTCTGCCCATCCCTCCCTTTATTAAGTCTCACTATCCCTCCCTTAGTCTTCCTTCACTCCCTGATGTACCTAAAAAGGTTTTATCCTCGTTCTTAACTGAGTTGGCTATCTTTTCCTCGGTTCGGCCTTTGCTGTTCTGACTGCCGTCCCAGCTTCCTTTTGCTTTAACTGATACAATCTGTCCTGCTCCTTCTGTGATTCCTTGTACTTTCTGAATGTTTCTTTTTCTCTTGAACCTTCACTGCCACCTCCTTTGAGAACCATAGTGGTTTCTTACATCATTTTGTTTTGTTCATTTGCTTCACACAAAGGCTTGTTACCTCTGTGATGGCAGTTTTATTATTCTCCATTGTTCTTCCACCCTCCTTCCTGCCCATTTGCTAGTGCATTCCTTAGGCACTCATCCATTTTGGCAAAGCCAGCCATCCTGAAGTCCAGTACTTTTGCCTTTGTGTAGCTTGACTCTATTGCTGTGTTTATTGTGAACCATACTGTTCGATGGTCACTAGTTCCCAGATGGCTACCCACTTCTACATCTGTGATCCTCTCTCCATCTCCATTTGAGAGAACCAGGTCTAAGATTGCTCCCTCTCAAGTGGGTTCTAATACAAGTTGTCTAAGGCATGCCCCTGTAGGGTATCTAGAATAACCCCACTCTTAGAAGTGGCTGCTGCAACTGCACTCCAGTTAACATCTGGCATATTCAGATCACCCATCAGAAATATCTCCCTTTATCTGCCATTCTAATATACTTACTATAATTTCCTTGTCCATTTCCTCCCTGAGAGGGGGGTCTGTATACAACCCTGTGCAAATTGTGGTGCCATTGCCTGCCTCCAAATTGACCCACAGTGCTTCTTCTCCTCCTGTTTACCCTTTTGTGCTGTTGCTTTGATTCCTTCCCTTATGTAGAGAGCTACCTCCTCCTCTTTTACCATCCCTAACCCTCCTGTAGATAGTGTATCCTGGTATGTTTACATCCCAGTCATGGTTCTGTGTGTATCATGTTTCTGTGACTGCCATGATATCCAGATGTTCCTCCTCCATCAAGGCCACTAATTCAGGAAGCTTGTTTCCCAGACTACGGGCATTGGTACTCATTGCTCTCCATTTTTTTTTGATGGCTTTACCTTCTGTAGCATTGGTAGTGTAGAATTACAGAGCTGCATAATAGGAATGGCAGCACAGTATTGAACTGAAGCCAACCCCACCACCACCCTGCAGACAGTGATAGGCATTGGGGTGTGCCTTTAGGTCATCAGGCATAACGACTCCATTTCACCACACCCACCCTGCAGACACTGACAAGTGTCACTGTGTGCTTGGGGTCTTTGGCCCTTATGCGCACCCCATTCCATCAGGAAATACAGTGAGATGGGTGTGATATAGGAGAATGGGGTGAAGTTTGGGGTCAAGAGTCTGAGGCACACCTTGCTGCCTCTCACTGGCTGCAGGGTGTTGGTGGGGGTGGAATGGTATGAGCATTACAGGCAAGAATCCCAAGTCACACCCCTGATGCCTGTCATCTCTACAGGGTGGGACGTTATGGTTGGAACCCTAACACTTCAGGCATTCATTGGTATTTTCACTCCAAATTTTCAACATTTTTTGTGACCTCCACCTCATGAACAGTGGCAATATCAGTTTGTTAACTAAAACTGCTTTTGCACAGCAACTACGGCATTTGGCACCAAAGGTGCAAAAGCACATTCTGAACAGGATGTGAAAAATGACAGCGGTACTGTTCATGGGGAGGTGTAAAATGGCAATGTTGAAAATCTACTGAAAATATTAAACAAACTGGTGAAGTCAATGGCATGCATAGAAACTGTGCAACGCACCGCAATGTAACTAGTTTGGGATTTTTTACAGCAGATTGTTAACACAGGCATTTTGGGACCTCCAGTCATGAACAGTGTCAGTGTGATTTTCTTTATTTGTCCCAAAAATGATTTCCCACAGCTACCACGCATTTTTAGCTGAAAGTGTGAAAACACATTTCGGCCATGTTGTGGAAAAAGACAGCTGTACTGTTCATAAGGAGGTGTGGAAAATGCCACTGGTGAAAATCTGGACTGAAAATATTACAAATGCATGAACTTAAGAGGGTGTGTGGAAACTGTACAATGCTCACTTGTAACATAAGTCATTTTATGGAGTTTTGTCACCAAATTTTCAACATAGCCATTTTAACACCTCTTCTCATGACCAGGGTCACTGTGATTTTCTTAATCTGTCCCGAACATTGTTTTCGCACATTGACTGTACCATTGTGCGCTATATGTGCGGAAACACATTTTGGGCTAGATGTAAAAATGGTAGCTGTGCTGCTCATAAGGAAGTGCGATAAAATGGCACTGTTGAAAATCTGGTGTGCAATATTACAAATTCCAAACTTGCCAGAGGCGTAGGGAACTGCAATGAGCCTCCTAAAACAGCGTCATTTTGGGAATTTGTTCACCAAATTTTAACATAGCCATTTTAAGACATCTGGCGCGATGACCAGTGTCACTGTGATTTTCTTAATGTGTCCCATACATTGATTTCACACACTGACTGCGCCATTGTGCGCCACATGGGCGGAAACACATTTTAGGCTAGATGTGAAAATGACAGCTGTACTGCTCATAAGGAGGTGTGGTAAAATGGCAATGTTGAAAATCTGGAGTGAAAATGTTGAAAATTCGCGAACTTACGAAGTGCATAGAACTGTGCACGCATTTGTAAAACAGTCATATTTTAGGAATTTTTCCACCAAATTTTCAAAATAGGCTTTTTGAGAACCCACCTTATGAACACTGGCAGTGTCATTTCATTAATTGGTCCTGAAAGTTGATTTGGCGCGAGTGACTGCGAAATCACCCTTTAGGGCCGATTAAAGCCATGACAGAGAAAGCATTCATGAGAAGGGTCCCAAAAACCCATGTTAAAAATTTGTGCAAAATTCCAAAACATGCCCAAGATATGCAGCAAAGTTGAAAAACCTATCTATTACATTATACAGCTTACCAGCATTTCCTCAGTTCACGGTTGGCTTTGAAGAGTGCAGACGTGTTCCCGGTCTACATAAGATCGTCGGCCAGACTCCGGAGGTAAGCATGGGGAAAGGGGGTATGGGGAGACAGGGTGTGCAGTGGTGGGCATGGGTGGGCTGGGAGAACGCCGAGGGAATGTTTTCTTTTTAACAGGGTTTTTTTAAGGAAGATTATGAGGATGTTTGCCATGCTGGGGTGGGCTCCAGCGTGGCAGCTGTAAACTGTTTGGGGGGCAGGAGCCGACGGGGATTGGGCACCCGTCGGCCCTATGGACGAGTGCCACACTGGGGTGGGCTGCCAGCGGGGTACCTGGAAAGATTTTTTAGGGGATGGTGTGAGCCGACGGGGCATTGGCACCCCTGGGCTATTAATACAGCATGTGCGTGAGGTGCGTGAGCACGCACATGCGCATGTGTGTTGGGGAGCTCTGCTCACTGAAGTGGAGCTCTCCCTTCAACTGTATGCCACTGTATTTTCAACTGCTGTCATAGACAGCTGGAGCAGTGATTGAGCACTGTGACCGTGCCTGCAAACACACTGACTAAATTGGAAGAGGCTGACACACCTCTGGAAAACTCAGATATTAGCACTATGTTTCTTGCACATGCATGCAAGCAAACATAAAAATGAGGTAGCCACACTAAACCTGGCCCAGCTGATAACAGAACCCACTCACCTAAACCCCAAAACACAGAACCAATCACTATTTGACTGGTCCTCACCTCACACCCTCATCGGATAATCTCCACTGGCCTTCTGCCTGACTCCTGAGTGACCACCACCTAATATTCTCAGTTAGGAAGATCTTCAGACCAAAGCCCCCCATCAGAACCCTGCTGGTTAGATCCTACAAATCCCTGGATCTTGCATCCCTTCTAAATAACCTAGCTAATACTGACTGGTCTGCCATCTCTCTTACCTCCTCTTTAGACTATGCACTGGACTTCTTCAAGACAAAGTTCAACTTAGTATGTGACTCCTACGCCCCTCCCAGACATACCCGCATACGAGGGTCCCACCTGCCATGGATCTCTGCTGATGTCATGAACAGCCTCAGAGCTTGGGACCAGGCATGGAAGGCCCATAAAGCTACAGGCACCTACCAAGCCTACCAGTACTACCACATACTCAAACATGTGCACTAGACAAATCCAACAGGCTAAAGTAATATACTTTCCTGACACTTCCCTTTCAAATATAAACAACCCAACCAAATTTTGGAAAGTGATTCAAACTCTTGTATCCCTTCCATCCCTGCCCTTACCCATCATTAAGTTGGACGACTCCACTCTAGAAGACCCACCAGCAGTAGCAAATGAGTTCAACTCTGTTCTTCACAAGCTGCAAACATCTGTACTGTCCTCTCTCCCCATCCTCACCTCCCCAACCCACCCCCACGATCTGCCCAAGCTGCATCCCATGCTTTCGCTTTCCAGCAGGTCACCCCAGCAGACATATACAATGCCCTGCTTACATGGAACCCTCCAAAGGCAAATGTCCCTCAGGGTTGGACTCTAAAATGTTTATACTATCACCCCTGCCATTGCCTCCCACTGGCCTCTTTTCAACCTATCCTCTCTCAAACTTCTATACCAACTAACTGGAAGCATGCCATAGATATCCTCTTCCAAAGGGTGGTGACCCATCCTCCCAGGTAACTATTGCCCCATCTCCTACTCCCACTCTAGCTAAATTGCCGGAACACCTCACCTTCTTCCAGCTGTCCTCCTTCCTTGACTCTACCTCATTCTTTACTACATACCAGTCTGGTTTTAGGAAGTCCCACTACACTACCAACTCCCTCCTAAGGCTCACTGATGCCATCCTCACAGGCATGGATAAATCCCACATTACCTCAGCCATTTTGTCGACCTTGCAAAGGCTTTTGACACTGTTTCCCACCCTCTCCTCAGAAACAAACTCTCCTTAGCTGATTCGACTCCTACTCCTACCTGGAGGGCTGGACTCAATCCATAAGAATTGGTAACTCCATCTCCTTCCCACTCCCTATTTCTTCTGGGGTCCCCAAGGCTCAGTCCTAGGGCCACTGCTGTTCTCTATTTTCCTAAATGACCTGCCCTCTGCCTGCCCACACACATCCATTTACATGTATGCAGACACCACAGTCCTATATACATCAGGCCCCTCAACCACTGACATTGCACCCAGACTGCAGCTCAACTATAATGAAGTCCAGCTCTGGTTTCGCTCAAATCAGCTGTTCCTAAATGCCAAGAAAACAGTCTCCATGATTTTGGCACATGGCAGAGACTATCTTGGCCCCTCCACACCCACTTTCCACACCCTAGATGGGACAAAGCTAGAGGCTTGCTCCTCCTTTAGATACCTCGAGGAATGGCTCAACCAACACCTCAATTTTTCTATACACATTGATGCGCCTCCACAAGAAGCTGCACACTAAGCTTGGGGCCCTGTACCAGAACCGCTGTTATATCCCATTATCAGCCCGGAGGGAGATGGTACAGAAAATTATCCTCCCTATCTTGGACTACAGAGATGTACTCTGTTGTGCACCCCAAGTTTACCTAAATAAGACTTGACACCCTTTTCCATTCGTTCTGTCATTTCATCCTTGACTGCCCCTTAGCACTCACCACTGCAAGATAGGAGACTGTCTCACTGTGCTAGACTCACAGCCAAGTTCTGGACCCAGTCTCTTCCCCCATACCTCACTGGCATCCTGTCCACTCCTCCACCACCTTCGCACTCCTTAGAAATACTGACTCCCACCTTGTGCATCCCACATATGGTCAATGTTTCAGGACAGTCAGCATTCTCACATTGCATGCCCAAACTGTGGAATTCTCTCCCACTTACTATTTGGCAGACCTGTTGTTCCAACAAACTGAACTCCCTACTCAAAGCGCACTTCTGCTCCTCATGCACATGTACCTAGACTACTTATCTAAGCCATGGCTAGTCAGTGACCCTAGTCAGATTTGCTATCCAGTTTGCATGTAGCTTATTCCAGCTACATATGGCAAATCTGGCAGTCACTCCTCCTGGCTAATCCTAACTGCCCATGTATAGGTTATGATATGGTCCCACTCACTGTTTTATCTCTGTGTTTATGTGTGTTACCTTAATTTGTGTTATTGCATTGACATATTTTTGTCCTTTTTCAGTGTATCTCCAGATATTTATTTTGACTATGTATATGCTGTTTTGTATTAAATTTCATCTGCATTTCTGTATAGAATATGTTCTGTACTTAGAGTTGTTGATTGTACCTCTGTGATATTGATGTATAATACTGATGTTTTTAATTGATGATTTGTATCTCTGTAATACTGATGTATATATTGATGTATTTAAACTCTGTTGTCTCCTTGCTCCCCACCCCAGGTCACATCTGAAATTGAGCAATAGTCTGCTCAGGACACTCTACCTGGTAAAACTTTTAAATAAATAAATAAAACTATAGGCTTGTCTTCAACCTTCCTTCTAGGAAGATTTCCAAGAAGGTAGTAGTGGTACAGCTTGAAATTCACCTGAACAGTATGACATTTATCAGCCTTTCCAGTTAGGGTTTAGGACTCAACATATTACTGAGACTGCCCTTGTCAATGCGATGCATGATCTCCTCATGGCAGAGACCAGTGATTTTGTTCCATCTTGATTTTGTTGGATCTCCCATCAGCATTTCACATAGTGGACCATGGTGTGCTTATTGATTGCTTGAGGAGCTACAGTATATGGGACACACTGGCAGTGTTGTGGGCTTGTTTGACTCTCTACATCACTTCAAGATCACAGCAACTAGCCTTAGGTAATTATAACTTCAAGGGTAGCTGCGGTATCCTGTGGGGTTCTAAAAATTTGATCTTGGCCCTATAGTTTTAGCCATGTACATATTGCCATTAGTTGAGATCATTAGATAGTAAAGAGTAAGAGTTTCAATGCTATGCAGATGATACCAGTTCTGTCAGTCTTGCATCACCGATCATTGAATGCTATCTCTGTGCATAGGCATTGCCTACTGGAAATCAATGACTAGATGGCTCTCCAACTGCCTGTGTTTCACCCCAGGCGAGACAGAGTCTGATTGTTGATCCAAGTCAGCATTGGTTGGTTAGGATGAGTGGAGGCCTACCATTGTCATCTGTGAATAGTTAGCCACTCCAAGCTGTGTATGTGGTGAAGAATCTGGGTGTTGTTCTGGACTGCAAGCTGACCTTAGAATACCAAGTGTCAGCAGTTGTCTGGGATGTTTTGCCATCTTTGTAATATCACCCAGATACAACCATATTTATTTATTTATTTATTTTGTCATTCAGACATAACCTTCAAGCAAAATGCTCATTTTCAATGGTTCCACGTATTGATAGGAGGACAACAACAGAAAGGTAGTTACAGAATATGAGTGCACTAATACAGAGACAAAAATACAAGAAATAACAGCAAATTGGTCTGACTATTTACAATTGTAAGCTATCTCATTTAGAAGTACAGCATATTGCAATTAATACTGCCCAAGGTACATGGTGAGTGCTGTGGGTTTAAGAAACTAATTTAGCAATTGGTAAAGCAGCCAGGGAAGGCATTTTCATTATTTCTTACAAAGTCGGGGAGACTCAACATAGGCTTTCACACCCTGTATGTTAATGAAGCCAGGAGGAGACTTTATCATTAATTCTAGTCAAAGGTGTGGGGGTAATTATCTGTGCAGGACTGACCTAGTAGGAACATACTAGAGAGCAATGTGAGGGAGGACCATACACAGAATAAGCTGGAGGGAAGACAGGTGCTTTGAAGTAATCACATTTGTACAGGGTCAATGGCAGTGGAGGGACTTAAAACAGAATGCTGACTTAAGGACAGTAGATTGAAGCCTCATCAACAGGTTGTGGCTATTTAAAGCTCATGTTTGAGGGCTGGCAAGTAGTAGGAGGAAGTAGGAGATTAAAGTCAGGGTTACTGGGCAGCAGGGTAACAAATTGGAGAATGCAGCCCAGGAGCAGGCTGACTCTAAGCTACCTGGTGATAGTGATACAGGTTACCTGCAGCTGCAGACCTCAGCCTTGGCCAGGTAATGACTTAGTTCTGTCTTGAAGATGAGGAGGCTGTTAATGAGTAATCGACATGCTGGAATCTCATTTAGCCAAGAAGGAGCCCTGTATTCAAAGGACCGTTGGCCAAGTGCCGTTTTCTGAAAGGGATGGCAAGTTGGCAGCAAGTCTGCCTTCTACTGCAGTTACCGGATCTACCTCACTGGAGCAGTTCTTCCAAGGCCAGTAGAACTTTACTTAGTAGAGATTTTATGCCAAGAAGGCACATTTGGTATTTGATTCTGCTGGCAAGACTGAGCCAGTTAGTGTGCTCATAGAGGGAGCAGGTGTGTAGGAGATTATCAGCCCCTAGAGCCAACCTGCAGGCCTTGTTGAGGGCCATGCCTACTCATTTTAGCTCAGTGTCAGATGCTGACCCATAGACCATGAGTCTGTAGTCAATAACAGACAAGATGGAAGGAGACTACCAACCTGAGTGTCTCAGGTTGTAGGTACTATCTCTGCCTCCGAGATCTCCAAGTATGGTGTTCACTGTTTTGACGACCTGATCATGTGCTGCACATAAGAGATGGTGTCATCAATGACCATGCCCAAGTATTTAAAAGAGTTGACCTGCTTGAGTGGTGCAGCCTTGTTGTTAGTAATAGTAAGGGACAGAAGAGATCTCTTGTGCTGATGAGTGGTTATCAGCATTGTCTTTGTCTTCTTGTAATTGAGAAGCAATTTCTGAGAGCTGAATCAGTCCTCCAAGCTGTGAAATGAGTACTCTAAATCATACGGGTCATAATGTCGTATGCTTAATAGCGCATAACATTATAGATAACCTATAATAATGTTGCCTAGGACAGTGAATGGTACAATACCGAGTATACTGCTGTATGCAGTATTGCACCATTCACACACCTCGAGGCAGAGGATAAGACTTATGCTGGGAGTGGGTTCCACCAAGCAGCTGCCATGGCTCACTGGACAGAGACACAGCAGCAGAAACCCAGGCACTGCATCTGGGACTGGGTTTGATTCCCAATCCCAGAAATTTTATTTTTACAGAGTTTGTGTGCTCCAAGTTGGACCCCCCACAGTTAAGGATCTTTAGTAGGGGGTCCAGGTTTCACAGCCCTCCTCAACGGGGTGGTGGGAAGACCCCTCACAGATAGAAGAGTTATGCTGCATGGCAAATTGCGCTGTATTGGCAGCACGATTTAGCCATGCGGCATAATGTCTTGCAACGTATGACCCTGTGCCCTACAAATCATCCTGTAGGTGCTGAAGCTGGGCACTACTACTAAGGATGACAGCATCATCTGCATAAAGAATAATCTTGGTATTGCAGGCCTCTGAAAGCCTCTTGATGAACAGGCTAAAGAGGAGGGGCCCAGTATAGACCCTTGTGGTACACCCAGTACTATATCCCTAGACGAGGAGATAGCTGTACCAATTTTACACTCTGTGTTCTGCTGGATAGGCAATCCTGGAACCAGAGGATGGCTTCAGAGGCTAACCTGAGGTGCTGAAGCTGGTCAAGCAAGATTTAGTGGTTAACCATATGAAAGGTTTTGGTGAGATCTATGAAGATAGATCCACCAGACTGCCTCCATCCAAGGCCTCGTGAACATAGTCTGTGAATTCAACTAAGGCCATAGCTGTGCTATGGCACTGATGGAATCTGTGCTGTTGTGGACACAGTAGACTGTACTTCTGAAGATAATCTGTGACCTGGTCAGCCACAATCCTGTTAAGTGCCTTCAAGAGGGGAGAGAGAATAGATATTGATCTATAGTTAGCAGTACAAGACTGATCCCCACTTTATAGGACAGGGGTGACAGTCACATCTTGTGACAGCTGATCTGGAGATGATAGTTTGCGGCTTTGTCTCTTTCAGAGTTGATTATTATATTGCTTTCTACTTAAGGTTGTCTGGAGGTTTGATGTGATACCTGCAGTTGGTCCAGAATGCTGTGGCCCAACTGGTGATGCAAACGTCATGAAGGGACATCATGCTGATGCTGTGCAGTCTCTACTGGATGCCTCTGTGGTGGCACATCACCTTCAGGGTAGGCTTGTTAACATTCAAATCCCTACACAGTCTGGGCTTAAGCTACCTCAAAGACCTCTTGATGCTCTCCACACCTTCCTGCTGTCTCCAATCCACTGATGTAGGATTATGCTATGTCTTTCCTTCTCGCTGAAGCAATCAGGAAAGGGTCTTGGGCTGCTGCCCCACTGGTTTGGAATAGCTTCTTTAAAAAAAAATACTGCTATGGTCAAGGGATCTTGAGCTGGGTGTCCTTGCCCTTCTGCTTCTCTGTCCCACCATGTGCCATGTGTGTATTTGCATGGCTGGTGCATACCTTGGTGGTTCAGGTCCCTTTCTACAGTGCATGGCATGGTGGGTTACACATTTCCATCCTGCATAGTTGTGCACCTGTTTTACACAGGACTGCCACACATACTGGGTCCATTAGTGCATAAATCCTCTATACAGTTGTACTTGATGGGCATCCTTATTCCTAAAGGCACTTAAATGTTCACCAATGCAAACCTTAAATTCTCAGTTAGTCTTGCCATATAAAATGGATGACATTGGCAAGTGGTGAGGTAAATAACCCCAGTAGAAGAACAATTGGTAAATCTGTTAATGTTGAATCTTTTGAAAATTAACTGTAGTGAGCTTAGACATCTTTTGAATGATACTGCAATAAATGCAGTATCCACACTGATGACAATCTACTTGTAGTGTAACTAAGAGGATGATTACAAGCTAAAAGCTATGGATCAAACGTTCAGATAAATGTGGTCCCTCTTTGAAAATAATCCTCGTGGAACTTTAACCACTGACTCTAGTTCCAGCTCTGTTTCAAGAATTTGACAATTTTATTTTAATTGATATTATTTTTATCTCACTGGATTTCAAGAGACTACTGAGAAATGTAAATCATGTCTTCCTTTGTTGTGGTTCCTAGTTCTGTAACTCAATAAGTTTTCTCTTGGGGTCCTGCTAGTCTCTAGTTGACCTATGTTAAAAGCTTTATATCATATCCTCTGTCCAGAAATCTATTCTGCATTTCTTCACTTTTTATAACAAAATCTGATGGTTCCGAACAATTTTTCCTAATCTGTAGAAATTGGGAGCATGGTATGTTTCTGATGATATGATGAAGGTGAAACCTGGTGGTATGGAAGAGAGTGTTCCTATCCGTAGCTTTGCAGAAAAGGTCTGTTTGACAGAGCCATCCCTTTTAAAAATGTCCAGGTCGAGGAGCTGAATGTTTATTATATGATGATACACTGAAAATGAATATTGGGATTTATTTCTTCAAAATATGATACAGACAACATAAGATCCTCAGCACTCCTGTACCATACCATTAGAATACTGTGGATAAAACTACACCAGTGGTCAATGTGGTAGTAGATGGGATTACTTTTTTCTACTGTAGATAAATTGCATTTTCCAGTCCACCATGTAAACATTCACATAATTGAGGTAGAAATCATACCCATTCCTGTCCCCTTTGGAACCTGTCAAACTTTAGAAGAAATTCTTTTCTCTATTGTAGATAACATTGTTTTATTTCTGATCCTCCAGGCAAAGGCTTGCATAGCTTAGGTGGAAGGTCACTCCCATTCCTGTCCCTTTACCTGGAGGAAAATTGTCCCTAAACATATAGAGGATAATGAATATGTAGGTGTGTGATATGCAGTTTTTACACACCCAAGGTGAGTGATATATAAATCTTGAGAGCAAAGCTTGACAGGTTTATACATTATTACACACCAAGGGTGTGTAAAGAACTGCACATCACACACCTACATATGCTTTATTTTTTAATAACTGGCGATTTTTATTTTGTTTTAAAGGAAATAAATACAAGACTAAGCAACACTGTCAGCCTTTCAGTCAAATTTGAGAGTACAAAGGTGTGAGGAACTAGCCTTAGTAATGTAAAATGCATAAATACACCTAAAATTTCCCCATAGTGCATAACATTTATTACTTTTGTAAAATCACCTAACATGCGGTCCATCTGAAATGTAGGCTCTGCACAGTTCCACACTAGTGTGGCACAGAGATGAGAGGATGCTCCTTAATGCATAATGCACATGCCCAGAAGTACAGCTTTATTTGTTTTGCAGACAATACAGAAAATGAATATGTTTATCCAACTCTTGGTACATACTGCACCACATGAGACATTTTCTGAGTTTGGCACCTAAAATAAGTAGTACCGGCCGTGAACGATCATCTCTTGGCTTCATATCAACTCGGTGTAATGCTGTATCAACTTGTTGTGATGTCAGATCAAGTCGTTGTGACATCACACCAGGTTGATATGGCTTTTGAATATTTCAACAAGTGAATTGATATTGAGGTCACCAATTATTATAAATGTATTACATTTTAACATAAATTCAGATAGTTTCAAAGACATACTTTGTGCTCAATACTGTACCATGTGTCTGAATCCAACCCTCTGGCACCACCTCAAGGCCACCTCTGTGTGAGGTACATTAGTATATAATGACTCAATGCACAATGGAACCAATAAGCAATCATCGGCCATCTCCAAGTCCGACAGGACATCTAGAATCTCTGTTGTGACTATTATGTGTGATGGTAAAGGCTATACCACTTCTATTATGTAGGCATCCACTTATTGTAATAGGAACTCAGAAAGGATCTCAGCCCCAAACACAATGGGGCATCCTGGGGCTCTAGGATCGTTTGATAACCTTATAGGCAGTGCATAGATGGTTATATGCATCAGATGTTCTACCATCAGAAACTCAAGTGTTTGTTTTCTGAAAAACATTTCCATATATGGATAACAAAAAGTGCCTATCATGTTTGAAACTAACAGCAGGATTTGATTTTGGTTACACATAAAGTTGATATTAGACAGTTGATGATTAATTTAACATAGTCCTCAGTATTCATGAGGGCTATTGCCCTGCTTTATCTGCTGGCTTGATAGTCAACTGTTCATTTTCCTCAAGTCCTCTTAGGATGTTGCTCTTCCACTGTGATGTTAACAAACTTTGGAGACACATTCTGTTGGGACATACTTTCAAAGTCCTTCTGGCATGCCTTTTAAAATAAAAGGCAGCTGTGGTATAATAGGGCGTCAATGTTAAAGCCGGTTACTGTTCTGATGCATTTAATGCATCAAACGCCTTATTATTGACAGTTGTCTTTAGGCTTGGATCTTGTGAAATACCCATGTTTGTTAAAGTATAACACTTTCAACTTTTATTTATGGGTAACCTTTTCAAGTTTAGGTGGCAGTCAAAAGGTTTTGTATTGCATGTGGACACTAAACTTGGTCCTTATTCAAAACTACCTGAAAGAGCTCCTGGTCCCTATCACCCTGAGTGACCACTTTGCTCGGCCAATGAGTGGTTGTTAGAGATTCCAAGGGTGACTTTAAAATCAGCGGTAGCCTGGCATTTATGTTCGTGGGCCCCGACCTCTGGAATTCTCTCACCATTGGATCAGGGAGTGCGCGACTCAGGGGATCTAAACAGGCCCTAAAACTTTCCTGTAGAATAAGGCTTATAGTGAAGATGTGTGACATGTTAGTATTTAGTGAACGTGATGTTGCTTTTATATGTTTTAACTTTTCTGACTGTTATGTGCTTTCGCTGAAAGGCACACTATAAATAAAGAATTATTATTATTATTAAACACTGAACTGCAAAGTAACATTTGGTACTGAATAGAAATTAATTACATTTAATTCTTTGTTTTTACAAACCCAAAACACTCACAAATTAAATCACATAAAGTTTATTTGAAGAACAAAATGTATTGTCATTTATTTCCTGAGAAATAAAATAACATAAGCCACATCACATAATTCAAGATGGGTGTAAAGAAAACAGTTGCCCTGCCTCCTCTGTGTAACCCTGGTAAGGGCATGACAGTGCCATAGAAACAGATTGTGTAAGCAGAAAAGGACCTTCAGGCCAATATTGTCTGCTCCTTGTCCTTGACTTTTCCATCATCACTGACCCTAGTTGGTCATAAGTGTCACTCCCACCCACACTGCTCTATTTAATATGCCCCAGTGCTTATCACACTCATGATTGAAGCTCCCACAGTCTTTGCCCCAGCTGCCTCATATAGCAGGCTGTTCCAGTCATCTACCTTCCTTTTCTTGAAGTGGTATTTCCACAAAACATTCCTAAACATCCCTCTTAGCTTTATTGAATGACCCTTGTTCTAGTGCCTTTGTTCCAATGAAATAGACCCTCCACTTGCACCCTGTTCACTCCTGTGAGGTACTTGTAGGTCTCAATTATGTACCCTCTCACACTCAGATCCAGGGGATACATGTTGTATTCCTGCAGCCTTACTCATATGGCTTCTCATGCAACCCCCACACCATATTGGTTGCTCTAACCTGCATCACCTCCACCTTTTCAGTGTCCTTGTGGAGGTGCAGCCTCAGAACCGGGCACAGTACTCCAGGTGGGGCTTTATCAGTGAGAGATACAGTGGCAGCACCACCTCTCCCTCCTGTAGAAATTCCTCTACCAATGTGCCCCAGCATCCTACTAACCTTTCCCATTGCTGCGCCACATTGTCCAGCTACAATGAAATCATCAGTTATGATAACCCTAGGTCTCTTTCTTGCTTGGTGACTGTAAGCTCAACTCTCCTCCTGTTATACACAGCCCACTGGTTCTGCAGCCCTAAGTGCATAACCTTGTACTTTCTGACATCAATACCAGCTGCTACCCTCTAGACCATTCCTCTAGTTTCCTCAGATCCCTTTGCATTCTCTCCACCCCTTCCTGACTGTCAACCTCGTTGTATATTTTTGTATCACATGCAAAGAAACA
Source organism: Neoceratodus forsteri (assembly GCA_016271365.2). Lineage (NCBI taxonomy): Eukaryota > Metazoa > Chordata > Ceratodontiformes > Ceratodontidae > Neoceratodus > Neoceratodus forsteri. The sequence continues at coordinate 428,907,638 of CM057451.1, forward strand.
CACCTTACCCTCAAGCTCCTCCACAATGTCACTTATGAAGGCTGCTCAAGAGTACCAGTCCCAGCACCAAACCCTGTAGCATCTCACTAGTCATTCTCCTATCATCTGAGTGGCTACTATGCACCACCACTCTTTTCCTCCTATCCCATAATCAGTTTGATACCCATTTTGTCACTTTCTCCCCACCCCAGATTAGTTAGTTTCTTAACTAGCCTCACGTGCAGCACAGTGTGGAAAGCCTTACTGAAGTCCAGATTGGACAAGTCCACTGCTCTCCCTTGTGCCACCTCCCTGGTAACCCTGTCAAAAATCTATTAAATATAGTTTGACATTACATCCTCCCTGTGAAACCATACAGCAAGTGATCCTGCAACCTTTTGCCTCTGGGTGCTCCATGAATCTCTTGTTCAGCAGACTGTCCATTAACTTCTCCACCACCAATGTGAGACTGACTGATCTGCAGTTGTTAGCATCCTCCAAACTGCCATTTTTTAGAGGGATCACATCGACCTCCTGCATTTCACTGGAACTTCATCCATCTCCACTGAGGTGTGGGGCAGCCAGCACTGTGCTCAGTTCTGTTAGAACCCTTGAATGAATTCCATCTTACCCCATCACTTTATTCTCCTGTAAGGCTTCCAATTCTTTCCAGACCCTCTCCACCAAGAATGAACTTGTGTCCACTCACCCACTTCCTGGTGCTTACTGCAGCATGCTGGTCCTTTCCTCTACCCTGTATAATAAAGACTGAGCAAATGAAATAATTCTGTATTTCTGCTTTGTCTTAATCTTCCTCTGTGAAGGCTCTCCTTCCTCATGATTCTCACCATCCCTCCTTTGTCTTCCTCCTTCACCACACATATCTGAAGAAGATCTTGCCCCTTTCCTGACTTTCTTAGCTATCGCCTGTTCTGTTGGTGCTTTAGCTGACCTCACCCTCCTTCCTGTCTTCCTTTGTTTTGACAGATTTACCTCCTGGTTTTCATCTTTCTAGGTTTCCTTGTACTTTCTAAATGCTGTTTTTGTCTTTTACTGTCTTTGTCGTCTCCTTGGAGAAACATAGCAACCTCTTCTTCCTGTTTCCTTTGCTCACTTCATTTAGGTAAAATCTATACTAATTAGAAACTGGGATATATTCAAACACTGTAATGCACAGGGATTGTTTACAGAAAAGCCATGAGTAATGTATAGTTAGCCTCAAACGTCCAAGGGACCAATTAAGCCAGTCATGTTGTACCTGATAAATCCCATCCCTCAGCATGGCTACCAGAGAAACCAATAGGTTGTCACCAATGTGGCCATTGTCTTGCATTTAAATATATTTTGCAGGGCAAACAATTCAAACACCAACCAGACATTTTCTAGTACATATTAGGAATCTGATAACTGTTCAATACAATTTATTATTTACATTGCACAATGTTCTTGCCATTTGGTCTATGCAGGAGGACATTTACTCAAGGAAAGAAAGGTTTCTTGAACATCTAAGAGATACCTGTATTTGGAGAGTCAATTTAGATTCAGTCCTTGGATTGCACTTTAAAAACTGGCATGGCAGTAATCCACGTTCCATCAGGTTTACAATTATAGAACAGGTTAAACCACTTGTAAGAAGGGGACAGGGTACAAGTCCTGCTTCAAAAATAATCTGGGTTGATTTTCACATTGGACTCTTATTTAAGGGCCCAACTCTAGAATGATGGTGCAAGTCACTGCCAAAGATGACTTATGCCAAACAAAGGTTATGCAGGGACCCTGCACTTGATTCTCTATCAGGCAGGGTCCCTGTGTTAAGCCTCAGACTTGGCGCTAATGGGTACTGGTATGCCAAATGGAGGGCATATTAGAATGATTGGCCGCAAGGCTTGCCCAAGTTCAGGGCACAAGTGCACCCTCCCCACACACATATACACACACACACACTGTACTGCCCTGCAGAGCTAGCAGACCCCAACCCTACCAAAGCCCCAAACCCCCAGTAAAACAGCCTGCAGGCTAGCACCCCACCATGCCCAATACCCTGAACACATGCCCAATGCCCATCAGGGCTAGCACCCCCCACCTGCCAATTCCTGCATTAATAGTAAATGCCCACAGAGGCTAGAACCTCCACTTGCCAATCCCCCAGAACTGCAATATGACAAGAATAAATAATTTATAAAAGCCCCCATCTCCCTGGTAGTCAAGTGGCCCCACACCCCACCCAGCAGTGCCAGTCCACCTGCTTCCGTCACTCATCCCGGCTGGCGACTGGCACACCCACCTCTCAACACCATGGCCCAGCCACTGATTGAGCTCTGTATGAGTGCGTACTACTGTAAATAGTATGTGCTCAATGAATGACAGCTCATTCATTGAGTGCATATTATTTTCAGTAGTATGCACCCATACAGAGCTCAGTCGGTAACTGATCAATGGTGGATATGTCCACTGCCAGCTGGTGATGGGTGGGGTGGGTTGAATTGGCACTGCTGGGTGGGGCCACTAGACTACCAGGGAGATCAGGGGCTTTATAAATTATTTTCCTGGCATATCACAATTCAGGAATTGGTGAGAGGAGGCAATAGCCTTGCAGAGCATTTCTGTGCACAGTATTGCAGGATGGGGGTCAGGGAGGTCCCATAGCCCTGTGGGGCATTCATGTGCACATTATTGCAGGATTGGTGGGCAGGGGTTCCCATAGCCCTTCGGGGCATTCCTGTGCACAGTATTGTGGGATGGGGCAGGGGTCCCACTGACCTGCAGGGCTTATTTCACTCAGTATTGGGGATCAGGAGCAGGGGGTTCAATAGCCCTATGTGGCATTTCTACTGGTATGAGGATAGGGCTGGGGGTTGTATATACTGGGGGATCAGGGCTTGCAGCACATTGGTGCAACTCTCTGAGGGATGCAAAGTACACATATACCATCTATTTGCTGGTGTAACTGTACTTTGATGCATGTCCTCCTTGGGTTGTTTTAGAATAGTAAATTCAGGGACTTGCAGGCTGCCCTTCCTGAATAGAGTTCAACAACTGATGTTATCTCCTAGTTCCATGTCACAGGTGGTTTATGATGTAACTGGTGGCGTATGTCCACTTTTGCGAAGCAGCCTGTGACATGTCATAGGCTGCTTTGCAGAATACGCATGTCGGAACTGTAGTTGTAACTTGCTACTTCGCCATTTATTTTGGCATGTCAAGTTATGTCAGACATAAGCATTTGAGAATTGGCTGTTCCCAAAGGACTTAATAAAGAGCTGGACCTCAGTGTGTATCTCTGGTGGGACTGATACATTGCTGTGTCTTAAATTCTAATCATGTATTTAATTGCAATTGTTTTTATTAGTTGCAATATCAGCAGATCATTTTATTAGTTCACAGTACACAAGATGAGGCATTTATGACAGTAACATGATTGGCTTTTTCAGCATCTCTTTTATGTTCTTGTATGTAGTTTATATTTCTTGCCCTAGTCCACCACATATTAGTATGATCAAATTTGGAATATCTTTGATCTTTTAAGTCTAAGATTATCTGTTGTTATACTGTATATGTGATCACCTTTGCAGATCCATATAGCAAGATCTGGCATCCCTGTATTTAAACAAATTTTGGCCATAAACAATTAATACTTAGCTATTGTTGTGGCTTTTTGCTATACATAACAAAAGTATTTTCCATTTGGTTCTGCCACTTTATGTTTCAATTTCTGTCTGTGTTTTAGAACCCAATTAGGCATTTGTTAAGGAATAAAATTTAGATTATTGGTATCTTTTGTGCAAAATTTGACCTTCAACCTTAAAAGTGCTACTCAACCCTAACTATGCTAGTACTACCATGCTACCATTTATATATACAGTGTGTATATATATATATATATATATATTTTTTTTTTCTCATAAGTTATTGTTTGGATGAGGGCTATTGAACTAACCCTGGCCACCAGGTAAAATACAGAAAGGAAATGTTCCTATATTTCACCTTTTCTATCAATTCGCAAATGAAAAAAAAAATATAAATAAAATAATATCATTCAACTTTATAACATTGTGCTGAAAAAATGTAACCCTCACCTGCCTCTTTAGACATTGCTTATATAAAATAAATAAATAAACTAAATAAATACCTCATACCATGTAGAAGCAGACATTCTGTATGTGAAATGTTGGTAGAGGAACTTGATGGCCAAAACATGTATCCCTATTATAAAATGTTTTACAGTAAATACATAGAAATGAATCAGCAACCTCTGTATTTCACAGGGATTTGAGAACCAGGGAGGAACATGAGGCAAGAGATGCTTCAGCAGGTTTTGGAGAATATGAGCACATCACTTCATTTTGTTGTGCTCCCAGGTCATACATGGAAACAAGCTTCAGCTTAGTGCCTTTATTGGTTAAACAATTTTCACTAATTACCTTCTCCCCAACCCAGTCTCATAGCCTGCAGAACCCCTAGCTCTTCCTGGCAGTTCAATGGGTTTAAACCAAAGAAGTCCCCTGTGTCCAGTGGTCCCCCTCCCAATCATCTGCATGTATATCATGAAGTATTCTCCTGGTAGTTGAGTGGTCCCCACCCACCTTAATGTCACAAAGTAGTGCCCTGGTTGTATAGTGGTCCCCCACCCCAATTGCCCAACACTATTATAAGAAAGAGAGTACCCTGATCATCCAGTGGTACCCCCAATTGCCTTCAATATACTACAAATATCTCCCTGTTGATCAAGTGGTCCCCACCCCATACAACTCTAGACCCCACTCATCCCTCCCACTCTGGCCCCTCCACTCCCCAGCCTAGCCACCCACTCACCTTTGCAGCCCCTTTGCAGTGATGAAAGTGAATAGGAATGCACAGAACTCAGTTCCTTACTTTTTTGCAGCAGGAAGAGTTCCTGTACTTCTTCCCACTGACACTGAACTGAAATTGTTAAACCAGCAACATAATGACAGTTTCTGGCCCTGTAATCTGAAATCAGGGTTTTTGTAACAACATTTGACTTGTACAATAGTGCTATTTTGCTAGAAATACTTAGTATCCCTAACTGAATCCACTAGTGTCTAAACAGATAGGCGTGTCTTCACACAGTTATCCTTCAGATTGAGGATCTCCATTCTGCATTTCATATTTGCCAGTGCCTGAGTTCCTGTACATCTTGTCTACCACTTGCACCACTTCCCTTTGTACTTTCCAATGGTGATTGACACCACCCCTTTACTCACCACCTTGGTTACCACTGTCTGAATGATAGTCAGTGATCAAATGCCTACTGTAGAAGCATCTGTTTCTAGTGTCGGTGTCTGATTATTTATTTATTCTTAATTTCAAGAGTTTCAGCAGGAAAAAAATACTGCGATAAATAACATGTTTCAGATGTGTCCTTGGGGAAGGGGATGAGGAGTGCAGTAATAAGTTACATCAATGTTAGATCCTTCCAGTGATTCAAACGGCAGCCATCTGATATGGTAAGTAGAGGGGCTGTGGCAGCTGGGGTTGAGAAGTCTGTGGGGAGGGCTGCAATAGTGAATGGGTGACAAGAGGCGTGGGGGCTGACTGTATGGAATAGGGAGTCTACAGTTGTGTGGAGGCACAGGACTCCTGGGCCACCTGGGAGACATTTGTAGTGCACAGGTAGGTGATCGGGAGTGAGTGGGGGACCGCTGGACCCTAGGGTACTCTCTTACATAATACAGGTGGACAGTCGGGGTTTGTGGGACCACTGGACCACTTTGAGAAATATTTTATGAGATACAGGTGAGCAATCAGTGGGGGTGGGGACCACTGGACACCAAGGCATATTATTCATGTACACAGGTGGGCATTCATGGTGATGGGCGACTGGACACCAAGTACCAGATTGCAGGCAGCTCTTTGTTCTGTGAGGAAGAATCACAAACTCAGTTTACTGCAGGCCAATAATGACTCCTAATTAGATGCAAATGATCCATAGTGCCTTGCTAGTGCTACTGGTCATTTTACATAGAGAGTTTGGATATGGCAGATTGCTATAGAGGAGCAATTGCCATTTGCAAGCCCCTATCTCTTAGATTGTTCCTGTAAGCCCCAGAGCACCCTATTGCCACATACCTCTTGTGGTCAGTAAATGGCTGTGGTTTGCAGGCACAGCTGGATAGTGCCTGTCTTGTATACTGGAACATGCTATTAGCACTCTCACAATGTGCTCAGCATGTTCCCATATACTGTACCTGTGGTTTGCTTCAGACACTAATTTGCTACTGCAGCAAACATTTAGCTGGCCCAATCCAGGATCTGCAAATATCCAGGCCCTCGTATGTTTATTGTAAATTATTACCAGCAGAGGACTTCAACAGTTTCATATAGCTATAAGAAAATTAGAAAAGCCACATTGTATTTCAAAGTAATTTTTTTCACATATAGAGCACAAACTAATTAGATATTTTGTTCATATAAATCTTAGAGATTTGTTTGCAATAATAGTATCATTTTCCTCTACAACACTCATCTTAGCGAGTATATATTTCTATGTTGTGAAACCTTAATAAAGCAATTATCCTGACTCTGCCTGCATTAAACCTAACTACTGTTACTAATGGCTAAGTGTCACGCCCTACAAACATAAAAGTAGTTGTTGTTTAGTGTGCTTAGACTGTGTTATACTTACATGCACTTCTGAACATTATTAAAGTAATAGTGGACTCAAGAGTCTCTTAACGATTATAGAGTATCATTTTGTTGCACTGTATTGCGGAAATTTAAAACGTATTTTACTGAAATCATTCACATCTGCATCTGTTGAAATAGCTTCCAAAAATCTAAGAATCTTATTCAACAACTGTTAAGCATTTACATTTAGGATGGCCCAAACTGTCCTAACTACAACTGTTACAGTAATACATTATAAAAAGAATAAGTTTTAAAAGCTATATTTCATATATAGTATGCTGCTAGTATGTTACAGTACACAAAAGGGAAATTGTTTAAAAACTTAAATACCTAAGTGTTAGAAGATGTTAATATGTGCCAATGAATGTAATATTCAATGTGGTTGTTTCTTAGTTATCAATAAACAGAATAATGAAAAGAATGGTGGGTCTGTTTTATTGTATATCTATCTTTTGGGTGAGAAATGCACTGCATACTAAAGATAAAGGGCCAATGCCACTCAGGTTATTCAGTGGTCTTATACTGCTCTTCCTTTATGTAATTTTGTATTGTAACTAGTTTGATTTTGTGAAGATTAAAGTATTTGTGCTCAGCCCATCAGTGCAGCAGTAGTGTGACCACTCATGATGCCAGCAACCAGGTTCATGTCACAAGCCTGGGTTGTCAGAGGCCTAGCAGAGAGAGGAGGAGCAAACATCCCAGAGGGCATTTCTCCTCCTCCTGGGAGGGTGCAGACAGCTCTGGCACTCAAGAGCCACCTAGGTTACCACAGGTAGTAGTCACCTGCAGTGGCTCAAAGGGAGAGAGGACCCCAATGGCTATGTGACTAGTATGCTCAGCGGCCAAAGCTTGCATGTGCCCTCATGTTGTTAGCCAGGGAAGAAAAATTAGGAAAATGCTGGAGAGTCTAAATGAAGGTCTGACCACTGACAGGTCATGCACTACCAATGTCACCCCTCCTGTGAACTGGACCCTGTGCACAGAAGATGAAAGAGGAAACTGCCAACCCTGCCATGGAGGGGTAGTTCATGGGGTAGAACACATTAAGAGGGTAAGCACACTAGAAGCTTGGAGATGGGGCTAGGGTTTTAGACCAAAGGCAGAGACTTCTCTGGAGAAGTAAGAAAAATATTTTTACTGCTTGAAAATCCTCCCATACCAGGGCCCTCTTGAGAAAGAGGGATATACCTAAATGAGGATTTGTTTTGGTGTGTAAAAGATAATGTAAAACAGTACCATTTTATTTTGGTATAAACATTTGTTTAGCACTCAGAGTGAGTGAGTGCTTAACACTTTGCTTACATAAATGAATGTAATAAATTATTATATGTTTAATAATTATATGGACTGTACACACTGTAAAGCAAACTTCTTCACGTGCATTATTGGTACTAGAAATAGAGCATCAGAACTTTTGCCTGACTAAACAAATTATTCCATCATAAATGCACAGCAATGAATCAACAACCTCTTTATTCTGCAGGGATTTGAATTTAATTTCATACAGAGCAAGCTCTCTGCTTGTACCAATTTTTATTTTTCCAAGTGTCGCCAAGTCTTCCTGAGGTTTTCAGAATTTACTGCTCTGAACACACTTCATTAACTGCATATATTATACTAAATTGTGTCCCTGGCTGTGGACTTTACATATAGAAATCCCTAGGGTTAAGACTGATGAAGAACTGCACACATTCAATGTAAGAACTCATTAATCATTTATTTTAGTGAATGGAGTTCTCTGTACAAGTAAATTAAACATTGGGGCCCCTTTCTCAGTCACGAACTCTGGGGCTAAGTGGTAACTGTGATCACTTAGTACCTATCATGGCATTATTGATCCCCAGCTGTGTGGTGGAAGGAGATGTGGTGTTAAATACAAATTAACTGAGGGTCATTTTTAAAGTTTGGTGGCTTCTTATAACCCCTGCCACTGCCTCCTGCATCAACATCTTCCTGTAGAAATTCTAGAGATAGGCATGGGGACATAAAGCAACAACACAGACCAAAGTAAAAGAATGGGGTAGGAGTTTTGAAGTGAATGTGGTGGTTGATACTTTTTCAGTGCACTGGGGATAGAGATGAAGGTTCCACTGGATACACTTGGGAAAGGAAAGAATAACAGGTATGGATGGTGGGGGGCTACTGAACTTTAAGAGTTGATGGCCTTTGGGCCATAATTAATCCTCTAACTTGCCCAGGCCCAAACTGTAAGTGAGGCAGGCTTGGGGAAACATCAGGGCAGGATGACTCATTCACAAACCAATAGCGCAGGGCATAGTGCTGTGCAACTGGCACTATACCAAGCTGGGACTCTGTGAGTTGCAATCTGATATGATAGTGGGTTTATTGCAAAAACTACATTAGTGCATGTATTAAGGTTGAAGTAAGCACAAAATAGGGAAATGAGAAAATTAGGTTTAAAAGTCCCTGGAACCTTGATCAATGTGTGGTGTGCTGTTTCAGGGTTTGCACAATCTACGTATCAGTGTTGGCATTACCATTATTTCAGCACCTCTATGCAAGCATTGCTGTGCCTGTATTTCACTTTGACTAAATAGTGTCAATATTAGGGTAAACCAAGAGTGTGTTGCATGAGCATTCAAAACCCCAAGCACAGCATCTCCAAGTTCCAGGTACCTTTACCCTAATTGTTCATTTCCTGTTTCTTTATGGTTTGCTTCAACACTACAACATGCAGTTTATTTTCTTACTTGTTGCTCAGCATTTGTAATTCATAGGTACTCAAACAGGAGTATGGCAGTCCTGGAGAACTGCCATATCCTTTCTTGACTTGCACCCCGCACAGGCAGGGATGGACTTGAAAACTAGCATGGGTATCCAGCTTGATGCCTGTGGTCTGGACCACTACCATTCACCCCTGCCACAATGTGTGGCTCTCACCAATGCAGTGCAGCAAGTGGGGTCATAGATGCTAAACATTGCACACTGGTATCAGGATGTGCAGGGCCATGGCCAAGATATGCTAATTTCTGGCATATTCGCCCACCTATGAGGACAAGGCCCTACTTATTAAGTTTCAAAGTTCAAATGATGCTTAGGAACCACTTGAAAAATAGTTGAAAACCATGATGCCAATCCCTCCGCCCACCGAAGTTAAAGTCTGACATGAGCAATAGTTTTAAAACCTGCAATCATAAAATATATTAAACTCTAAAGTTAAACATGCGTTTGGTTTGCCAGAAAATCTGATGGGATGGCCAGCCTCAATTAGAAAAAAAATATTAAGTATTTTAATTAGAAAAACATTCCTAATTAGCTCAAAAAATTTCTACAGAAACACAAAACAGTCAAGAACATGACAAAAAGAGTCTTGTTCTACAGTTAAAGTCATGTAGGAAGAAAATGGTCCTAAAGCAATTAACATAGTTATAGCACCTGTTCAGCTCATCTCCTACTTTGTGCAGGGCACTTCACAAAGTAAACTGTCACTCACTGGTTGCTTTGTATAGGGCACACAAGACCCTGCATGATGACAGTTATTATGACTCACTACTGCTGATGTTTTAAGTGGGAACATTGTCCCTTGAAAATCATGAAGTCTTCAACTTCACATAGTTCTTTGTATATCAAGGGTCTTTTCATTCAGTGAAAACTATGCAAGGTGGCCTTTGTCAACTGAATTGAGAAAATTATGATTCTGTAAGGAAGTTAAAAAGGTAGTGAAGGAAAAAGGTGTAATTCAGGAGGTATTAGGAAACAGAGGGATCAGTACAGGAGGTATAGCTAGTAAAGCAGGGAAGGCAGGCAAGACAGTCAGGGGAGCAAAGATGCAAACAGGAAAGAATTGCCAAAGTGGTCACAACGGAGGATAAATCTTTCCTCAGATACAGAAATTAGAAAATGAAAACATGGTGATGGAGAGTGAGGATTAGAAGTGGGAAGGTGGAGACTACTCAGAAGAGGACCAAGAAAAAGCTGAGACCCTAAACCAGTACTTTTACTTTGTACTCAGAGAAAGGGAGTGGGATGGGCCACAAGAGAGTAGCAGGAACAGGGAGGTGGACACGAGTGCATTTTCAGAGAAAAGTGTCCATAAGGAACTTGCAGCTCTGAATGTAGACAAGGCTATAGGAATGGACATGATACACTCAATGGCAGCATTATTCAACAGCTCACTGGAAACAGGAGTGGTTCCAGAGGACTAGAGAAGAGCTGACATGGTCCCTCTATGATAGAGAAGCAGCAGAAAGGAGGCTAGCAACTATAGGCTGGTCAATTTTACTTCAGTGGTGGGAAATTAATTGAAACCCTGATAAAGAAACAACTGGTAGAGGTCTTGAATTGAAAGGGCCACAAGACCACAGGAAGCATGGATTCACTGGGGTAGGTCATGCCAAACAAGCCTGAGAGATTTCTTTGACTGAGTGTTCAGTGAATAGATCAGGTAAAGGCAGTGAATGTGGCTTATCTGGACATCAGCAAGGCCTTCAGCACTGTGTTGCACAGAATAATTATAAATAAACTGTGCAGCAAGTGGTGGGATCGATAGTGCTAAACTGGGTTAGAAACTAGTTAATGGACAGGAGACAGATGGTGGTAATAAGCAGTATTCACTGTAATGATAAGACAGTAACCAGAATTGTGCCACAGGGTTCAGTATTAGGACTAGGTCCTCTGCAATGCCTTTGTAAGTGACATTGCTGAGGAAAGGAGGTGAAGGTATGTCTCTTTGCATCTTTGTAAGTAACATTGCTAAGGAACAGGAGGAGAAGGGATGCCTCTTTGCAGATGATACCAAATTCTGCAATTGGGTGGACACTCAGAGGGTGGAGAGAATGTACAGAGATTTTGGAAAACTAGAGGCATGGTCAAGAGCATGCCAGCTAGGCTCAATGCCAAAAAGTGAAACACCATGCACCCATGGTATAAGAACTCAAGCACTAAGTATAGGATGGGGAGGTACTGAAAGTCATTAAACAGGAAGGGGACCTTTGGGTTATCATATCTGACAACATCAAATTGGCAGGACAGTGTAACGAGCAGTGGGTGGGACTGGCAGAATGTTGAGGCATAGGGAGTACTATTTCAGCAGGAAGAAGGAGGTGGTGTCACTATACCACTAACTGGTGAGACCTCACTTGGAGTACTGTGTCTAGTTTGGAGGCTGTGCCTCAGAAATGACAGAGACAGGGTGGAGGCAGTCCTGAGGAAGGCAATGGAAAGGTGCAAAGGTCACATGACAAATCCTAGAAGGAGAGACTGGGAATCTCAACATATACACCACGGAAGAGAGGAGAGGAAAGTGAGAGGTGACATAACAGAGACCTACAAATGCTTCACCACATTGAGTAGGATGCAGAAGGGTTGTCTCCTTCAAATGAGAAGAACATCAGGACCACAGAGCATGTAATGAAGCTGGAGGATGGGGAGTTTAAGAGAGATATTAGGACATATTTATTCACTTAAAAGGTGGTAGACACTTGGAACAGACTGCCAGCAAAAGTGGTAGCGGTGGAAATAGTGGATGACATCAAACTTGTATGGGCTAGATATAGGGTGTAATAGAAAACAGGCAGGGAGGAAGGAGGGATGCCAGAAATCAATAAGGGTTTACAGAGATGGATTAGGCAAGGAACATTTGGGCAGACTAGGTGGATCAAGCAGTCCATTTCTGCAGACATATACAAAGACCATATTCAGGACTGTGTCCAACTGGTATGCTGCTACAGATGAGGCTCACAGGGCCCTGTGCTAATTAGGTTACAGGTACTGGGTCATGCCCCATGGATGTATTCCTTTATGTAGGTCCCACAGGACCTTGCACCCTGTATGAAAAAAGCTAAACCAGCCAGGCATGTGCCTATTGGTCTGCTGCTTCACAAGGGCCACAAGGTCCTGCATTACGATGCTACGGTCTGGGTTTGTGCCCCACAAATCTTCTTCTTCAAATAAGGCCTGCAAATTTGGAGCCATGCAAAACTGGTCTGTCCTTCACCCTAAAATAAAACTATATTTTGGGGCCATGCCCCATGAGTCGTCTTCTTTTCATATGACCTTAAATCAAGCAAGACACAAACTTAGCACAGCCTCAAACCTATAACTTGAAATAGCAGACCCATGGGACATGGCCCCAAAATTGTAGTTCGACCTTGGGCTGTAAAGATAGGGGACGGGGAACGGTGTGTATTAATACTAAAAACCTTAATGCCACATTTTCTTCCTTTTGGGGCTTTATATCCCTAATACAGTAAGCACATCAACACATCATTTATGCAGGTTATACTGGCATAGTCATGCCCATATAGTAAGGGGCTGAGCAACAGGTTCTATGTTAAATCCCTAACTTTGCAGCTTAATTGCTTTGGAAGCATTTGACAAAATCAGTTGAAATGTTGCATGCATTGTCTAGTAGGCAAGGTTTAAGTATGTGAAGGTTTTGTGATGTCAACTTTGCATTTATGAGATCCACATGTGTAATTTTCCTTCAGGTGTCTGATTTTTCCTATACTTAAAACAGGTTTTTGGCTTTGATCTCATGTACAGCCTAAATGTAATGGAAGTCTTTGGGGCACTTCCAGGATCAAAGCATGCTTTGCCATTGTAGTGTCTATGGAAAGCTTTGTGACAAAAATTACTAAAGTTACAGAGTTATAAAGATTTAAGTATTTTAATTGTTATGTTCTGAGCATACTCAGTAGTGTTTTTTGGGATAATGTTCTGATTTGACGTGAAAATTCCATATCTCAAGACCATTTTGATTTCTCACCACTCACCACTTGCTTCATGTCATAATGGCTACCATTTTGTTTTTATTTCAACAACAAAAAAAAAAGGAAAATACATAACAATGATGTAATTAAGAAAAACAATAAAATAAAACACCTGAACAGGCCCTGTTTAGGTAAATTCTGGTTTTTTTAACAAATAAAGTCAGAAATACCTTTCCTGGATACTCCAAAATCCAGGGTGCCTAGCTTAGCAAGAGGAGCTGTTTACTCTTATTCATTGTATGAGAACAGTGGGATTTTCCTGAATTCTTAAGCCACAGATGGAGTACCATTGCCTGTTCTCTTGGTCACTGTCTCTATCTATCTATCTGTCTACTGTAGAACTTGAAATTTTCACTGTCAAATAACTTTCACTATTTTCACTGAAGCATCAATTTGCATGAAAATAAATTTGTGCTAATTAGCACTTTTAGTATTTATTCCATTATAGTGAATGTGGTGATTGTGACTTAGCACTAAATTAAATTTACGCAATTATGGTTGCATTTGTGTTCGCGCTTAAATTTACTTTATGTGAAAATAACTAGTTCTACAGACTCTATCAATTTGTGTCTCTCTGTCTGTCTGTCTGTCTATCCATCTATCCATCCATCTGTTTTTTAATATATAATTCAAGTGGACTGGGACACCCACCCCAGCACTGCATCTATTGACCCTGTCCCCTCCAAGTCACCCACCTCTATTCACGTTATGTATACATCAGCACTGGGGTGTAAACCCTAGTGATTTATTTATTTATTTATTTGCTTTCGTTAACCAGGTAAGCACACTAGACAGCAATGTGCCTATTTTCAGGAGCAACCCGGGAGAGTTACAGGGTAACCTATAGAAACACAATTTAATACAGGAGCCACATGCTCCAACAGTTGGTTACATGCATGAACCACATGCTCCAACAGTTGGTAATGCAATAGAGGTTACATACAGGATCAATATGCTCCACCATAGGGTGATACAGAGGTAACAACAAATAACAGTTTGGAATTCGCAGCAAGAACAACAAGGCAGGAGTCAAACATCGAAGTGGTATAGAGAACATGAGTGAAATACCATCAAATAGCAGTTGGGAGTATACAGCAAGAACAACATCAGCAGGAGAAAAACAACAGAATGGTTAGGAGAACACAGGTGAGTAATAGCCTGGCCTAGATGCCTGTAAAGAAAGGGAGGGTAGGTACTGGCTCGGGTGAGGAGAAAGATTAAGAAGATAACGCCGCCCACCTGAAGCGGTAAGCCTAAGATGCCAATCATTAGCCCAGCACTGGGATGCCCAGTCCTCAGTGTCTTAATGTGAATGTCCCTTAAATAAACAAAATCATCCTTTATTGATTTTTTAACCTGTTTTTACCATCCATTGCCGAACCTGGACCCCTCACACACATCCCCACCCACCTCCCACTCAGCACTGCATACACCCAACACCCCACACACACAATTTCACTCTCCTGAACCTGTCCCACAGTGTAGGTCCACTGTCCAATCAAAGACACATCTTGCTACTGGAACACCTGTGTTTGTATAAAACAGCTGGACTTTCTTGAATTCTGAAGCTGCAGCTGGAGTCGTGCTGCCATTTCATTTAAAGCATTGAGACAGCTATCCCATGTTCTCTCTCTGTTGCTGTCTCCATCTGTCTGCCTATCTGTCTGTCTGTTCTCTGTCTATCTATCTGTCTACTGCCTATCTGTCTGTTGATCTATCTTTGAATAAATTTTATCTTAAGTGGATTGGGGTGCCCACCTTTCATACAGCTTCTTTCTCCCTCTCCCATCCAGATCAGCCACTCCCTTTGTCTTGCCTAATCGAAGAGTCACAAAGGAATAATCACACTTGGTATTCACATTATCAGCACAATTTATTGCAAGCAAAAGATAATTACACTCTCATTTAGCAGCAATATCACTATCAGCATTAATGATTACACTTTAGCATTCATTCATTAGCAATATTACTATCAGCATTAATATATACTTCAATTAAGCAAAACATGATACATCACCGATTCAATAAAGCATCATCCAAGCCTTTTCCCAGTAGCTGGGAAGCCCTAAATCATCTCACAGCCTGGCCAGGAGTTTTGAACCGGAGAAAGTTCCACAGTGATGCGTCCACCCTGCAGATGAGGGCTTCCAACCAGGCATTGAGAAAGCTACATTTATAACTTATTCTATGCTAAAATAACTGCAGCCTTCATTGTGTTATTTTACCACATTCTAGAAGCTGGCCGGCTCCCAGGACGTTGCAAATTCACACGATAAGGACTGCTCAGAATTCCCACACCTGCTAGGTCACTGTGCTCCAAATACTGGCCGGGTGCCTAGAACACTATGAGCTAAGCAGAAGTTTAAACAAAACTACAAAAACAGGTTGCCTGATAATATGCGACCTTCAAGTCAGCAAAATACACTGTCTGAAGCAAAACATAATAATGAGGCTATCTAAAGAGCAAAACACCAATTAAATGAAGCAGCATGTAAAATGGAGTCACACAATACAAAATGGAGTATGAAATGACGTACATTACATGAAATAGCATACAAAATGGAGTAACAATAATCAACATATTATACTATCACTGCACCTTTCCATTGTTTATTATTTTAAATATATTATAAGAGTTTACTAAGGTGTTCACCTTCTCTCGACTCCTCCCTCCAGGTCATCCATCCTTCATTCCCAATATGTCCATGGTGGTACAGGAGTGTCCACACCTAGTGCTGCTGAATAGTAGCCCAGCACTGGAGTCCAATCCCCAGTGTCATGTCACCTGAAATAAAGAAAGCCATCCCTTGTTGATTTTCTTTGCTTTTAACCTGTCAAAAGAAAATGGTCCCTCACTGATCTGACCCCTTACACACGTGCACACACACACACACACACACACACACAACCCCCTACTCTCCTGACCTCACATTCAGCACCCACCACCTTACTCTACTCAGATTCCCCACTCTCTCACTCACCTGAACATGTCCCATGATGTGGTTTCACTCTCTGATAGAAGACACGTCTTGCTGCAAGAATTGGAGACTGCGATATGAGAAAATAAGTTAAGTGTGGTTTAATGTATGTGAACAGGTTTGAAGTTTAATAACTTTTATTTTTCACATTTTACAACACATTTTCAACAGGACCTTTTGAGACACACACCTCATAACTGATGGCAGTGGAATTATGCAATCTGACCCATATTTTGATTTTGCAGGCGGCTCCTGGTGGTCTCTCCATTGGCCATTGGCACCTCCTGTTGCCTGCTATCTGTGCCACGGTTGTGTTCTGGGGTCAGGTGTCTGGGTGCCTGTGTATGCCCTACTGTGCCCTGCTGGTGGAGCCTCCTGTGGCCTGTCACTGTGCTTCCCTGACTCTGTCCCTGGGTCAGTACTCTGTGCCATGCCCCTTCTGTTGGTCTGCTGCTCTGCTCCCACAGTTGCGCTGGAGCATCTCTTTTTGTTCCATGGCTCAACTCTGTTTGCACCATGGTGCAACTCTGCCATATTCACAGCTGGGTTGTGCTTGTGCAGTTCAGCCTGCACAACCTCTGAATATGGCTCCTGTTACACCATGGTGCATCAGATTTGTGCTGTGCCAGACTTGAGCTGGCCTTTGGCACATTTCTGAATATTTGGGCCAGTATTTCAATCAGAATTCACTCTTGTCCATTTTCTTATAATGTCTAAAAGCAAATAAAATATCCATTTTGATTAGGCAGGTATAGAAAGGCATATGTCAGGTGCGTCATTTCAGAAACGTGTAGTGTGTGTGTGTGTGTGTGTGTGTGTGTGTGTGTGTACCCACAAGGAATTGTACAGCTTGTATTGCAAAATTAAAAAAATGTACAGTAATAGCAGATTCAGGGCTAGGCACTGAATACAGGAAAACTCTAAGGGGCCCACATTCACTTGTTCAGGTGCATTTACCTTGAAAAGGGCAGGTTCATTTCTTTTATTTAAAACAAAAATTGTTGATCCTACTGAACCTGAGATCCATCAAACAGTATGGCAAAAGGTAATCAAACCTGGAAAAAGTACAAGGTTTTGACCTGAAAGGAACCAATCCAGGAAAAAATCAGCACACACTGCTAAAGAATCAGCAACTGTTAATTATTGAAGTGCACGAACAGAGAATGCTCCTGCGCTTTGAGGTGCCTTGCCTCTTCCTAGTACCCTATGGAAGAAGCAGGCACCCCAAAGCATGGGAGTGTTTTGTCTTTAGAAAGCTGATTCTCTAACAGTGTGTGCTGGGTTTGTCTTGACTGGTTCCTTTCAGCTCAAACCCTTACACCTTTTTCCTACAGGATTCTTTTTACCATATTTTTCATTCCTTAAAGAACAAAAATGTACAGTACCGTGCAAGTTGTTCTGTGTTCACCATTCTGCAACATCCTCAGTGGTTTATCTGTGATTGTAACATGGCATATAAACTGAAAGAAAATTATGCATTCAGATAGGACAAAAACACCATGTGGTACACCAACACATGGTCTAATACCTAGTAGACGATGGTTTGTGATGTAATACTTTGGCAATCCACTACAGGCAAGAAGCAATACACAAGTGAAAATAACATGCAGATAGTTTGCACTTTTGTAGTTGTTCCACTTGTATTTGCTAAGGTTTTTCCTACATAGGATTTTGACATTTTCAATATTGTTCTATGTTGTAACTGCCACACAAGTTCATGAGTTACTAAAGATTGTACATTTAAACTCACATATACTGTTAATTATGCTGCAACAATATTTCTTTAGAAGTGAACATTTACATACTGTTGCCATCCCTTCTGATCTACTGCTTTCTAAGCAACTGTGGGTAATGTGCATTGTGGATGACTGAATAACATTATCTGTCCTAGCCTTTTCTTGGTGAATACACAGTGGTAAAGATGAGCATGCAGCTTCTATAACCGAAAGCAAAATAACAGACAGTGAGATAAACAAAGCAAAATCAAAGAGAGAGGATACTTCTATGGGTGAAAAGAAAAATAAATTGAGAGAAACAAAAAGAAATCAAAGAAACAGACTAACAATACTAGTTAAAACAAGTATTTGAAAGGTGAAAGCAGTAAACGTTATGTTGTTCTATGTCCTGCTGAGTGAGATAGTTTAGAGGGGAAAAAGAAAACAATATTCAGCAAAATAGTAGTTGTTCAATAAAGTGTTTTCAGATTGGCTTAATTCAGTACATTTGGAGAAATGATGCTTGTGCTACTAAGATTGTTTGACAGCCACCTATTGGTCTGCAAAGGAACTGCAGGAAGACAACTAAAATGTACCATAGCACAGTCCCACCATGCAGTGCAGCTCATATCTTCTAATATACACAGAGGAAAATCAAAGCACCTAGAATAGAAAGTGAATTGCAAGTTTTTGAAAAGTTTAAAATATGTTTTGATGTTAGAAAGCTTAAAGCTTGTAATGAAAGTTATTTTAACAAAAGCAAAATAGCAGCCATGATATTTCCATTAGGTGTGTTTCATTTGTTTTGAAGTATTTGTACATCATGTTTAACAGCTCAACCAACAGTATTCTGAAAGTAAATCAGTGTCATTGTACTCGTTTATTCAAAGACTACTAGTCATACACTCATTGCCATGTTACAAGCGATTAAGTCACTCGAAAGGATGGGTCTATAGTGGAATTAATCCATGGTTGGTTAGTTGAACCAACTCGGCCTTCAGCCACATGGGCCAACTCTCAACCATGGATTAATTCCCAGTAGATCCATCCTTCTTGTGGCTTAATCCTTACTTGGTGTTACTGGACCTTATGTTGCCTGCTTTTGCATCTTGGCCATGTATGCTTTATGTGTACCAGAATGAGAATACTGAGCTGGGAGAAGGGTCTGGGGACCAATACAATGTTGGAGGAAGGCTTCTGGACATTATTCTACTTCACTGTAAAGAGGGTGTGTAGGGGTTATAAATAATTACTCATACAGTATCTCACTCTGCATTTTAAACTGGTAGATATTTAGCATGTATGAAATTGAATTATTGGAGCAAGGGAAGGTGGTAAAAACTAAAACAAAGGAGAGCTGTAATCCACAGCATGTTTAACCTTGAGAGGAATTCTAGGGAAAAGCGAATAGCAAGTGGACTGTGTGGAAGTATATCTCCCAAATGAACAGACATTTCTATTGGCTCTGGACAAAAGCAGAACCCTCCATGTACTGTATGTATTTAAAAAATTACTTAGAGACTGATTTATAATTTTATTACAATGACTGCAATGTATTCCTCACATGTCTACATTTATTCACTGTCATGCTGTCAACAGAGGGAGAGGAGTTTGATAAGGCACAAGGAGAGCCATTATCAGGATGGGAAGGTGCTGCTAGTTAGTGACTTAAATCTGCCAGACGTGAGTGGAGTGATGCAACTGTTTTTACAGTACTCTTACAACTTTGTGGCATGAATGGAAGTGAGCAGGGAAGGGTGAATGTGAGGGGAGCAGTAGAGTGCTAGGATGAAGGGGTACCACAGGTTCATATGCTTGAGGTGCCATCAAGTCTAGCACTGATCTTGAGCATATGGAATCCATACAGGGCACATCAGACAAAAAATCCTGGAGTCTTCATGGTGTGGTGTAGGTGGTGAGGCAGTGAGAGAGAGAGAGGAGAGAGAAAAGGAGCCGATAATGGGTCACTGTCCTCTGTTCCTGTTGCTGTGGACAGAGATCCCCAACCACACCCACCCAATACAAAGCAGTGGTTGGAGTGCTATCCTGCATTCCAGTTTCCATCTACCCTTCCAGCAGAACAGTGTCCCTGGTCCCCATCACCAGCCATGAGAAGTTGCCAGACAGTGAGCTTGAGGGAAGAGTTTTTGCTGTGAGTAAGAACTACTTGGGAACATGTGGAGTGAGAGAGACTGCCACTAGTGAGCCCCTAGCAGACATAAAAGCCACGCAGCTGACTTCAGGCAATTGAGCAAGAGAGGTTTTGGTGCATGATTACTCTCAGAAAGAGGGGTAGTGTTACAAGAAACCAAAAGAAGGACATTGCATGGCAAAATAGAAAGCAGTCTGCTAAGAGAGAGAGAGAGAGAGAGAGAGAGAAAGACACACACACACACATATTGCTACTTTGGGAGAGGGACAGCAGAATACTGACACTGTCTCTCTCTCTAGATGCACAAATTAAGTGATCTGATACCTCTCATGGTGTGTGTGTCTCGC
This sequence comes from Neoceratodus forsteri, assembly GCA_016271365.2. Taxonomy (NCBI): domain Eukaryota; kingdom Metazoa; phylum Chordata; order Ceratodontiformes; family Ceratodontidae; genus Neoceratodus; species Neoceratodus forsteri. The sequence continues at coordinate 428,928,185 of CM057451.1, forward strand.
TGTTCTCAGAATAATTGTTTGTGTGCAATCAGTAAGTCAGTCACTTGGGTATTACCTGCCAGGATGGTTGAAGAGGCAGCTGTATATAGGACTTCAGTTCAGACACCAGACATTTTCCCTTAGCCTAGAGTTGACCTGGGCACATCTGAACAGTATGATGACTCCTCATTCTCTGCATTCAGTTTATGAATGGCAGTGTACTCATTGAGTTTAAGTCCAATTCCCTTTCTTATGCATCTCTCTTTAGTGTTGTCGAAATTACAGAATTCGTCCATAAGATATTTTGCATAATTTGCGCTGATTCAAGAAATATTTGTGGGTGTGAAATGTAGTTCTGGTGGTGAAATGTAGAATTTTGATACAAAATGTAAAATTAGCTTTTGAAATGCGGAATTCTGCCACTCGTGGGTGAAATTCTGCCACTCATGAGGGAATTCCATATTTCACCACTGAAAATCTGCATTTCAAGTGGGAACTTTGCATTTCACACCAATTAAAATATTACAGTAACATGTGCAGTGCCATTGGATTAATTTGAGCTCCTGTTGTATCCTGACAGCTATCAGAGCAACATCTGTGAAAGAGTGCTTGATCCTGGAGGTTAACATTGTATTTTCATTGATTGTCCTTCTGGGAGAAATAATGTGTTTATACTCCAGAAGAATCATAATAGATATTTGTACCTCAGGAGTACCATCAGATTACAGAACATATATCAGAAATTAAAATAATATACACTAAATAATTAACAAGACTTATGTTGAATACTTTATTCATTTGAGTGTGTTCATTAGAATGTGTTCATTTGACTGTGCATGGCAATGGCAGATTGCTCCTTTAGGAAAGAAAAATCTGTCCAAAAATAAAATTTCACAAGTCAATACTTTAATAAAATTCTAGGATTTGAACTCTAGGATATGCCTTGTTAAAACAGCCACCATGCTTTCATGATATATGCCAGAGGCTGGCAAAAATATCACTTATTTTATATAGAGAGTTTGATCCCTATAGACCTCATCATGGCCTGCCAGCTCTAGAATATGTAAAGAATAAGACAAGACAGAACATAATTTGTGCCCGTTAACATCCCAAGTTGTGGAATGAAGGCCTCAGAAAGTTATTCACCATGATGGATGTCGACAGGTGTAACCCACCCTGTCAACTGTCTTATACTTGTTACTGCATAAAATGACTGTAGTGGCGAATCCACCTTAAAATGTTTCATGATGAAAAGGGAATAAGTTTCTTAATGCCAATATGAATTTCATTGACCCTTTAAGAACTGGTCCCCTGTCTGTTTCTGCATTTAAAATGTGGCCTCTGACTATCTGCACAGCTGTTAGTTAATGAGTGGAATGATCATCTGTGAGCTTTGAATACAGACTGGTATATTTTTCTGCTTTAGTGAGGTATGCTGCAGTAAATGTATTTCACTTAATTTTAGAGAATGCTACAATAAATGTATTTCACGTCATTTTAGAGAACTGTTTATGTGTAGAGCTTTCAGTGAAATATTGTTTGTATTTCAATGCATTTGCCATTGTGCAGAATTGTATTTGTGAATGATTTTTTTTCTTTCATGTGTCTGTTTGTGTGTCGGTCTGTTGGTTGTGCATGTGTTTGAATAGAGAGTTTAAATGGTGCTTGTTGAGTTTAGATTTATCAGTAAAATGTATTTTTAGGTTTCTTGGATGGATTTCAGGATTCTTTAGATATTGTGTTTGTTTTTACAGATGTATTTATGATGTTTCGTTTTGTAATACATGTTGTTTGTGTTTGTGGGAGCTCAAGCCTGATAACTCAGTGACTGTCATTGTTATTTCTAAGGTATTTGTTGATGCTGTGGGTAGTAATGTGTGATATTTATACAGAGTTGTGTTTGGGAGGCTATGTGTTTATTTTCTCATAAAGGATAGGATAGGATAAGGATAGGATAGGATAGGGATAGGATAGGATTGAATGGACTTATAGCACTCCTCCCAAGAGGCTCAGAGTGCTGAAATAAAAAAGTAACAACATACATACTCTACCTAAAATTAGAATATGAAGCATAGACTAGCATTAATACAGTTCTACCTATCCCACAATCATTTACATAATATTTCAGTAAAAACAGGTTAATAAAACAGTATCTATAGTAAGCATAGGATAGTAGTCAGTAATTCAATCAAATCAAATCAAACACACACTCAAAGAGCTGTGATTTTATGCCCCTTTGAATGCCTACACTGAGGGTGCCTCCTGGAGATGATAAGGTAAATAGTTCCACAGGGTTGGCGTGGAAACTGAGAATGCCATGTGCTCAGACTGCTGCAGCCTAGCCCTGGGAACCACCAGGAGGCCACCCTCAGCAGAAAGGAGAGCCTGAGATGGCCGATGAAGAATCAGAAGGTCTTGCTAGTAGGCTGGTTCTCCACTGCCAGCAGGACTTTATAGGTCACAACTAATCTTGAATGCAATCCTTCTCCTCACTGGCAACCAGTGCGGTTTGCAGAGGACAGGTGTGACATGATCACATATGGTTGATTCAACTTAAGAAGGAATTCTGTGGGGTGCTTTATAGTAAATTATGTTATGTAGTTGTTTATCTTACATATTAACCTTTGAGTGATAGTTTATAATCTTGATTAATACAACATTAGGTGATTATTGATAGTTTCTTGTTTCATTAATGTGCCCCTGTCTATTCTATACTGTATGTTGCAGGAGAACGGCACTGAAACTTCAAGTCTTTTCTTCCTGTGAAGACTTTTGTTTTACTTATGCATCGTGATTGATTGATTTATTTATTGAAAATATCAGAGAGGTCATGATTTATTTATTAATTTATTGAAAACTTGAGAGATTACCCTAAAACCACTGTATAAAAAGTCACAGGATACGTACAGAGAGAAACAAAATAAAACAGTTTAATGGTTGCAATTTCAATAGACTAAAAGGCAGACCACAAAGATTTATTATACTGATACATCCTGGAGAGATTTTGCAGTGTATCAGGCAGTTCATTTAATCAATTAGCTGTCCACACAGCAAATAACCACTTGCCCAGCTGAGTACACCAGAAAGGAGGCTTAAAGGCATTCCTCACCATGTTCCTGTTGTGCTGGTTGGAGACAATGTGGAATCAATTTATTAAAGGAGGGTATTAGGCACAGGAGCACCTTTGGCTAGCAAACAGACCTGGAAGTAGTGCTGTACCGTCTTGGAATTCTGCCAATGAAATTAGCATGGAATGACTGTTCCAATGGTGGAATTTCCACCTGAATTTCACTGATTCTTCTGCAGAATTCCACCTACTGTGATCTGCCGGAATAATATTCCTTGGAACAGTATTTTCCATGGAAAATTACTTCTTCAACAATTTCAGCAGAAAATATTGAAATCTGCAGAATAATATTTCATGGAGCAGCATTTTTTCCTCAGAAAATCATTCCACAACTATTTTCTGTCATGGAATTCCACCATTCCCTTTCTGGTAAAATTTGGTTGAATTTAGGTGGGATTTTGAAAATTCTGTGGAATTGCATTCTGCTGGAATTTAAAAGTTTGCACAGCAAGAGCCTGGAGCTTTATTCTGCTGGGTAAAGGTAGACAATTAATGAGTGCATAAAGGATACAACTAACAGTGTGTATTATGTGCACCAAGTACAAAGTGGCACACTTTATTACAGATTAGCTTTACTCTGTTTAGCACCATGCTACAGGAAGCTGGATAGACAGGGATGCCATAACCTATAAGTGACAGAATCGAACTGGTCACAGTAAGGTGTCTAGCATCCAGAGTGAGATTGTTCCAGTTACAGCACTGGGCACCCAGTCTTCTGTTAACTATGGCCACCAAATTGTCAACATGAGGGCAGATATCATCCAATGTTTCTCCAAGGTATTTGAAGGTCTCCACTTGTTAAAGATTTTGCTCCTGGCCATTTTGGATGACAAAGAGTGGAACTTTTCACTTCTGTGGGAAGCTAGAGAGGAGCATGTTCTTTGTTTTTGCAACTGAAGACCAGTTTGTTGTTAGAGAACCAGCTTTCTAGTGTACTGAATTTACTTTGGAGAGCAGTGGTGAGGCTTCAAGTTCAGGGTTTTGGAATAGATGACAGCATCATCGGCATAGAGGTACATTGGCTGTCTGTCAGGCATTGGGGAATTGAATTATGAAGAGGCCAAATAGGTGTGTGCCCAAGATGGAGCCCTGGGGAACACCAACTAATACTCCCTGTTGTTAGACAAGGATTTCTCTACCTTCACACACTGGGAGCAATTGATGAAATAGCTCAGGAGCCAGTCAACTGTGTTCTGTGACAAACCCAGGCCAAAGACTTTATTAAGTAGGCGCTTATTGTTGACCAGGTTGTAGGCCTTAGTAAGGTCAACATATATAGCTCTAATGAGGTCACCATTGTAAAGGGCCCCAGGAACATATTCAGTGTATTCCAATAGTCATGTTGGTGCTATGGAGCTTCTGTATGTCTTGCTACTTTACACATTGAATACTCCAACCCTTTAAAGATCATGTGCAAAGCCGTTTTGCTCTGTTGATGAAAGTTGTCAATGAAGACATGTTCAGTTCCAGCCTGTGTTTGTGTCTTATTCTGTGCCATACATTTGTGTTGCATTTAGCTGAGTTTTAATATTTTCAATTTTATCTTGTTCCATGCTCCACCCCGATGTTTTCGGTCTGTTAATAGCCACAGGCACATCCCTCACCGCGCGTCATTGTGGATGGGCGGGAATTTAAAACAGGTATTTCTGACTGTCGCGTAAAGGCACACATTCCAAGCAGCTCTACGATGTCTTCTGAAAGCGACAGCGATGTAGAACTTGTGTCAGCATCTGGGGAGTTCAGCCCTATTTGTACGAACCCCTTGTGAGCCAGACACACATGGTGGTGGAGGAGGATCAATCAGCAAGCTCCAATAGCAGTGATGAGGAACCCGGGACGAACTTGGCTCTGGATGAATGGTAAATTTTTGATATCTTCATGTAGTGTCTTGCCCTCCATATTCAACGCTCCTCATTCCATATGCTGCCTGACATAAATAATTCCTGCTGCCTCACATGCCTGTACTGCCTAATTGTTCAAACCTGCCATATCTAGCCAACCCCAAAACTGACCTCAACCATCATTGCCTCCTCCGCCCCACACACTATGGCCAACAAAACACAAGCCCCATGTTCTGGGTACCTTCAACTATGTCGACTGGAAGTCACATTGTCTGTGGGCTCGCAAGATGAATGTCTGGGACTACTGGCTCCACTTAGAGTGACTCCGTTGTAATAACATTTCAGCCCCCGGAAAAAAAAAACTTCACAATTTTATACATAACCCACCGTAATCTAGTCGTGCGGTGTATTAGTGTGGTTATGGCACTGCAAAAGAATCACTACATTGTGCCAGCTAATCTAGTTATCTGTTGTCAACATTATCGTTTTTTCTCTCCTTGGAGTGAACTCCATTTGTATTATGATGTGCTGTCATCAGAAATGTTAGGTTTTGCTCACACAACCCCACCCCGGAAAAAAAAAAGCTTTACAATTTTAGACATACATAACCTGACAGAGGAATAACTGCCTTTCTTATTGCAGCCAGTGTAAGCATCAGTTCGATCCAAAAGTCCGATGCTCTATGGACCGCTGACTATTTGCTTCCACCCATAACCCCCCCAGTTTCTCTATACATGCGGTTCATCACGTTCCTTCACAAGATGCATGTCTGGGACTACTGGTTCCGCTTAGGAGACTCCGCCTGTAATAACATTTCATACTCTGTCTGTCCCTACCGTAATCTAGTCGTGCGGTGTATTAGTGTGGTTATGGCACTGCAAAAATAATCACTGCATTGTGCCAGCTAATCTAGTTATCTGTTGTCAACATTATCGTTTTTCCTCTCCTTGAAGTGAACTCCATTTGTATTATGATGTGCTGTCATCAGAAATGTTAGGTTTTGCTCACACAGTCCCCCTCCCGAAAAAAAAAAGCTTTACAATTTTAGACATAACCTGACAGAGGAATAACTGCCTTTCTTATTGCAGCCAGTGTAAGCATCAGTTTGATCCAAAGTCCAATGCTTTATGGACCGCCCTAGACTGCTGATGCTTTTCTTGATGGCGCCATGCCCATCTCCCTGGATGTCCCCTGACTTTGCGGTTTGCTGGAGCAATCCCCTAAGATGCAACCACCCACACAATCCAGTGATGGTTTTGACTATTTGCTTCCACCCACAACCCCCCAGTTTCTCTATACATGCATCCTTTGGCAACCACACAGGTTGTGCATTTCTGCTCTATTCAAAATGCAGGATATCATCCTGATACCTGCTCATGCCCTAGTGACTAGTGGCAAACACAAGTAGCACAAGCGTGTGGTCTTTATTTTATACAAGTATCAGATAAATCATCATTCATCAGTATGTGGTGGTGTATGGGCGACATCCATCTGGTTTGTCAGACCACAAGAGCATGCCAGTTCTTCAGCGAGGTGTGCATTTGCAGCAACAGCCATCAGAGCACCAAATGCCTGCAGCATGTTTGTGTGCCCCAAGTTGCATTTTCTAAGTGCTGTGCCTGTAACATCCCTACCCACCCACCCCTTTGACACTCCGCCTGTTTCACTTTACCTGCTCTTCCACTTGTTTGAAAATCACTGCATTGGATTGCCCCAAGACCTTCACCATTTGACCTGCCTGCAGTGCCGCAGTAATGGGGGAGAAGTGGGAGAGTTGTCCGGGCCCAAGCTCAGGAGGCCTCCTGAGGAGCTGGCATTACCCTATCATTAGCTGGTTTGGGAAATGGGGCCATTCCAAGTTACTTGTCCGGGGCCCAAGGATTCATAGCTGCAGCCCTGCCTGCCTGTGTATCAACCACTTCCTCCCTCTTCTTATCACAGCCAGTGTACGCAGCACTTTGGTCCTAAAGACTGGTGCTCTATGGACTGTCCATTACTATCCCAGACGGTATCATTCACTAGTGTTCTGTTGCAGAAGCAAACCTAATCTATGTCAGACATGCATCTGCTTTGGCGGACCACATCGAGAGCATGCCTGTTTTCCTGCTAGGGTGTTCATTTACAGGTATAGCCAGCGGATCATCATTTGTGTGTGTGTCCCAAGTTTCATTTTCCTAATGCTATGCCTGTAACATCACCACCCACCCTCCAAACAATGTATATGTCCAGTATTGCTCTTCCACAGTGTTTGACCCTCTGTCTGTTTCACTCTACCAATAGCCACTTTTTCAACATGCTGGTGCCCATTCTAGATATTCACTGCTCTGCTGATGAAAGAGTAAAGCATGCATTGCTCACAGTACTAAATTGCACATCGTTGCTTGTTCACTTCAGCAGTGCCCGCAATAAAATGCAATGCTTCTCAGGTGATGTGCTACTTGCACACCTTGTGGTCTTGAAGATGCGCCTAGCTTTCTTTGATTTTGCACTAGACTTATACAAACAGGAGAATTTGCCAGCAGAAACAGACCACCTGGCCTATCTATGTCTGCTCGAGTGTGCAGCTAGCACCCTAGCCTGCAGTTCACCCAACCCTCCACCTCCATTCCACCCTTGCCTACCTCTGCTTTCGCACACTTCTCCTCCCCTTACCTTTGTCCAGCCCTGCTTGAAACATCTCCCTGTGTTACATGAAATCACCCCTCCATTACAGCATCACCTTTAGTCACCACTGTCTCATGGAAATATTGCCTCCTCATCTCCCTTTCTTTTGTGATCCTCCCTCCCCTTGTAATGCTGGTGCATTATAATCCGCCCTTCCCTTTGCTGTTGTTACTATTCCGATTCTTTCTTCAGTGCTGCATATGCCTTTTCATGGTGTCAAAATTAGATTTCATGCATTGTTGCATTACACCTGTGATCTTGCTCCCATTAATAACGTTGTTAGTGTTTATCACACCACCAATGCCACTGCTGAAGACCTTCCTCATGTTACCCCCACTGCCTCTAGTTTCATGTGTGTGCATGTGGCTTTGCGCTTGTGTGTGTGTGTGCGTAGCTCACGTCTGACCCTGTGTGTGTCCTTCTTTATTTGTGATTTGTTGGCCATGGGTGTTGGTGGTGTGTTTTGAGTGGGTGGTGATGCACACACACGTGTGTGTGTGTGTGTGTGTGTGTGTGTGTGTGTGTGTGTGTCTGTGTATATATGGCCCAGTACATAGCTTTGGGTATGTGTGTGTGTCTGACTGCTTGGTTTCTACATGTGTGCTTATGCGTGATGCCTCTTGTGTGTGTGGTCTAGTGATTGCACAATAACAAGGTGTGACCATGTCACCTGTTTTTCACAGGTTACACCATTGCTTGATGTGTGCTGCTGAGGTCTACTCAAGTCAACACTCCACCCACACAGTTACAGTTGGTATCCACATGTGTCTATAATCACATTCAGCAATTGTGCTTTCCTTGTCTCAATAGGTGTGAATGTGGAGAGTGTGAGAACATGAAGATGGCAAGGGAAAACTGATGTTGTGTATATTATCATGCTATATCAACAGAGATGGAGGACTTCCCTACACTACAGTGCATAACGCAGCATCCAGGTTTTCAATCTACGTCTACTGATATCTATGTATTGCGATCCAGCCTTGCAGAATTCATACAAAGTGAGGGACCAGTTGGTGATGAAGTGTCGGAAGCCAAGTATGTTTATACTTTTGTTGTCTAGTTTTTGGAATAAGTCCACAGTTCAACATGCCGTGGTGTGCTTTACAGAATTCTAATGCATGGCTTGGGTCCATTGCACAACCACGAGGCAGGCGTCCTACTACATCCACCCATAGCCATTTGTTTGCACATGCTGGGTGTGGCTACTTGCACTAATGCAATGGCTCTGTATCCTAAGTGTATCTTCTTGACAGAGCAGTGCATTACACACTTTGTACTGCACTGCTCACAACAACATATGTCACTTGCAGTACTTCAGATTTATTTTCATAAGCAATAAGACACAACCAGGTGTGCCCTAGACAGTCATAACACATGGCCAAATGGCATATTGAGTAATGAGTCCACATGCCATGTTCATTCAGCCTCAGAGGCCATGCATTACAGCAGTATAATACCTGGGTTAGTCTTTTTCCCATTTTGAAACCGTGGCATACTTTGCCGTTATAAAGGAGTGTCCACTTACACTGCAGCGTGGTATCACCTATCTCCTATGCAACTTGCAGCAATGTATGCCTTGTTGCCTGTTCTGCATGTTGCTTGACCACGTTCCCCACACCCACCTACAAGTCCATACTGGCACCACCACAAAATCTCTCTTCAAGCTGACACAACATATTCTGTACTTTCTTCTTCCTCCTATTTTTTACTTTCTCTTTATGTTCCCCACAGCATGGGCCACTAACATATTCATGAGTTGCTTACTGCCTGCCTGCTGTTCCCACTCTCCTACCTGTTCCAGGAGTGGTTCATCCACCCACTGAGCCTTGCTTCTACCACCCCGGCATTGTCAAAGAGGCTGTCCATACACCTCCTATTCATAGTTTTTCCCCAATTTCATTTCTTGGGCATGCATGAGGCATTGGGGATAGTGGCTTGATGCTCCATCCACGAGGCTCCCCTGACCATTTTCTCTTATTTCACCATGTGTTTTTCACCCTGACATCAAGGCAATGAGTGCTTATGTCTAACACATGACTCCCTTACTACTTGCTATGCTTGCCATACCTCGGATACCCTCCCTTGAACAGTCAAGTGCTAATCCTTGTCCGTGCCTACCCCCAGAAAAGCCAATCAGTCCCTGTGATGCTCAAGCCCCCGCCCGGCCAGCCCTCCAGCTTACCGTGCTCATTTCCAAACAATGACACAGTCAGCAATATCAACCAACATACTGTAGTCATTTATCAACAGTTTCTGTCTCCTTTCATATTCAATTTTTTGTGCAACATTTTCCTTTCCATGGTCTAATCGACAAGTGTATTGCTTATAAATATGCTGTGTACTGTGACTGTGTACTCTCTGGAGCAATTTTTTATCCATACACATTTGTTTACCATTTACTGTGCTTTTTCCTGCTGGCACTATAGCTACATGTGAATGCATGTGAAGTCTCATGCCACTACCAGGACCCTTGTGGCGCACCCTTGACATTACATCACTGCTAATGCTGCCTACGTATCTCACCAGGCCTACACCCAATGGAAGTGGGACTATGGAGTAGCAGGCATCCACTAAAGCAGTAGGTAAGGCTTAGGGGATGTGAGGGTGTACTAGTAGGGGTATCACAAGTTGTAGAGGGCAATAATAATCTCTCTTTACAAGACACTGGTTAGGCCCCATCTTGAGTACTATGTGCAGTACTGGAGGTCACACCTTCACAACTGCAAAACTGAGGCAGTCCATAGAAGGGCAACCTGTTTCAATATAAGAAACATGGCAGGACAAGAGGACACACCATGAGATTAGAAGGAGGTCGATTAAGGGGTAATGTGAGGAAGTTCTTTTTCACAGAAAAGGTTGTGGATGCATGGAATGGTCTGAGGAAGTCATGGATATGAATACAGTGCAGGGCTTCAAACAGGCTTCTGATAGGAATAAGGGAGCAATACAGATGAGTATGAATAGATAGGGCACACTCATAAGGTAGACAAAGAAATGGGCTGACCGGATGGGCCTTGCGGTCCTTATCTGCCGTTAACGTCAATGTTTTTATGTTTCCATGTAAAGTAAAGGTGCCTGCCAATAAAAGTTGTCACAACACAGACAGTGTTGCTGGATATGTGGCTGGATAAGTACTACTGCCGTTATCAGCACACGCAGCTTTCTTGTGGTACTGCCAATAAGCACAACCTTGGTACATGCAGCAGACCTTTATGCCTTCAGTGGCATCGAGGTCGCTTGCAAACTGCATTACTCTGATCAATATTTTTCATCTGTCATGTACCCCATGTCTTTAGTGACACTTTTCATTGATGTAGCAAAACCAGCTTTGCTCAGTGTGAATTTCCCTGTCTCCAGTAACAACATGTAATTTCTCACAGCTTTCAAAAGTAACATTTTGCTATGTGTGATGTTTTCACTGTCACCGAGTCTTTTCTGGCGGATGTGAATAGTTACCACTGTTCAAATGTGTACAGTTTTGCACTGTTCCTGTTTAACATAACTTTTGTTGTTTTTGCACAGGATGTACAGACACATGGCGTACAGATTTTCATATACTGGATATTTCAGCGATTGGGACGTAGGAATCGAAAATCCTGCCATCCTGTGTAGTGATGAAGATAAGGGCTAAATTCCATCAGTGGACTACACGGGTATAAGGATGCTGCATAGAGACTAATCTGTGTTTCCCAGGGATGGATGCTTGAATGCAGATTTTGTGCAGTGACACAAGGATTTTTTAATGCCTCACTTTATTTTATTACATTTGATACTGTCTAACATTTTAATAAAACAAACTAAAATTGTGTCTCTATACATCTAGCAGTTGCATTGAAACAGAGTGATAACAACAAAGCATTTCATTACTTAGGCAATGACAGATTACAGAATAGCAGCACTTATTACCAACAAAATAAGAGTCAACATTCACAGTGTACGATAGGCGGTATTGCTCACTATTTCAGATATCTGAAACATGGAATTCACGGTTGCAGCTGGTATGTTAACTAGTGTGTTGTTCAACTAATGCTGCTCAAGAGGTAGGAGAAAAAAGCAACATTATGCAATGTAGCATCCTCAGCACACAACAATGCGGTATGCCCCATTGCAGTGAAAGCAACACAGCAAAATACACATCTGTCACCAAACTTGCAACTTTGCAGCCAGGTCGTGTGTTGGTGTTGCGACAACCCCTCCCCGAATCAACACCAACTGTAGTTGAGAATTGAAAAGATAAGGGTGGGTGGAGCACAGAGCATGTGGAGTTCAGGACTCAAAGCCCCACAATGAAAAATACAGGACTGGGAGACACACAGGAATCATGTAGAGTGCAATTTGTGGTCAACATGCTTCTTTTCGACTGTAGACCCATCTCCACAAAGACATAGACAGGGTAGAGGTAGTCCAGAGGAAGGCAGCCAACATTAAGCAGGGTCTGCACCACCATACCTATCAAGAGCGACCTCGAGGAAAGGAAGTAGGGGATGTGATACAAACTTACAAGTACCTAAAGGAATCAACAAATTCCCAGAGGGAGCATCTTTGAGAAAATAGATGTGCAAGTGCACGGTGCAATTTTAAGACAGATGGGGGGCTGTTCAGCGGTAATGTGAGGAAGTCTTTTTACAGAGAGGGTTGTGGATGTATGGAGCAGCCTTCATGAGGAGGTTGTGGAGTCAAAACAGTGTGGAATTCAAGAATACATGTGATAGACATAATGTAATCACAGTGGTTGTTGGAGGAAATACATAGCTTATCCATTGGGTAGGAATTGGGCAGATTAGGTGTGCCAAGTGGTCCTTATCTGCCAGCAAATTAAAAAGGTGAAAAAAGCACTGCTAGGGTGCCATGGGAGTAGCAAAATACAAGCAGCGTATATTAGATTACAAGCAAACAACTCTCGCCACTCTCCTATCCAAAGAGCAATTGCAGCTAAATAGCAATTGATTACAAAATGTATTATTAGGATAAAATACAGAATAGGCACCTCCATCACATGCTGTGAAAACATTGATGCATGTTTCACATCACCACGATGCTTTTTCACGATGTCCTAGCCTGTAACATCTTACTGATATACAAGCACTCTGTTAACACACAGCAACAACTCATCATTATTACTCAAATAAGCAAACCTACCAGTAAAAATCCACTAGCAAATAAGCAATTTTTTTACTTTTAAGATATGCACAAGGAAATAGTTGGTCTTCAAAGGTGGGCATCACAGACGTTACATCCATTGGTGTGTCAGTAGCCACTGCAGTGAATATACACCACACCATGTTATTAACACGTGAATTCAATTGTGAGGCATAGTAATGTCTTTTTCCTAAACAGTCAACAATCAAAACAAAGTCAAAAATAACGTATCAAATGTCACTTTGTGCAACTATGGACATTCACAGATGCTTCATTCACAATTGGGTTTGGCAGTTTTTTCCAGTCTCTGAAGAAAATACAAAGATGACATGTTTGACTAAGGTGATTGAAAGATCCATGACTTGGGATTGCCGTTCATACACACTTGTTAGTAATGCGTTTCCTTGAATGGCGTGTCCACACCAAGTAATATTGTTGTGTCAATGTGCCAAAACAAATTAGACTTTATCCAGATGTTAGAAGACAGTGTGGAATATTTTCTGGTCAATTAGCAAATAAGCTAGTGGTGAATAAAAATCAATATTTGACAGGCAACACCTGATTATGTGTTCATCTCTTTCCTCAAGATCACCTTTCAAAATGTATATGTCACATACTGCCATGTCACTAGCCATCCACAACAACAATACTGAGACATTAGTAGACATTTCATTGATGCACAGTTTTCTCGACTGTGGCGATAATGTGCATGCTGCATCCTGTGTTGTGAAATGTCACCACCTATTTATTTTTAGTGTAGCACAGTGGTTCTCAATAGCTATTGTTACACAGACGCTGATAGGTGATGTATGTCTCACTTGTAGGATCGATTGTCACTGAATCACACTAATTGTGTTGTTCTGTGGCCTGTGGAAAAAAAATCAGAGAACATTCACTACTACATTACCACTGAACAACTAAACAAAATTTGTAATAACACACTAAAAGACAAGGTCAACACATCAAGTTAACCGATCACAAAACCAGCATTTAGGTCTCACGGGAAAGTTTCTTGGCAATTTGCACAATTCCATGTCACAGCATAGACCAGCAAACCACTTCTTGTGGTGTCAAAAGAGTGCCTGAAACTTGTGGTGACTAGCTTATCATCGTTGGGACTGCATCTGAACACAGAAGTTCAGGTGATAAGAAGGCTATGTTGAAAATGCATGGTGCTGCACTGGTAGGAGCTTTTTGTGGTGGTGGAAGCCAACAGTTGTCGATGAATGGCTTGCACTGAGCCCCAACTGGAGCACGGAACACTGGTGCCACACACATTGGGTCATCGCTGTGGCGTGCCATATGGTGTGTATGCACATGAGTAAGACATGCACTACTGCTGGGGCATTAGGGTATCAATGTTTCTATGTAACCCACAGTGCCTGTGTTGTATTTCAGCACCAAATGTTCAACATGGGCATTTTGACACGTTGCCGCATGCACTGTGGCAATATTGTATCATCCAGCAATCATCAAATGATATTCTGTACAGTGACTGCACCACTCTGTGCCACGGTGGCAAATGCATTATTGGCATCGTGTAAAATGACACATGTACTGCATTGAAGCTGAATCCATGTTGACAAGCTTCTCCTAGCACACAAGTAATGCAAATCATATTTTCAACCTGTGGTTTACTAATTTGATTGCACCCATGTCATTTCTCAGTGTCTGACACACTACGTACAATGTGGTATGTGGTAAGTGTTGCAGAACAGCATTGTGTGGGTCGGAGATACTCACCCCTAATTGTACTGAGGGACTATTGTATTAGCACAGTGAATCACTACCATCCAATACGATGGCGACTCTGTTTATTTCTGGCTGCAGTCGGATGCGATGGTTCAGCGGAGGACAATAGTAAAAATATGTTTGCAACACTGCCCCATACTTCTTTGTACTCCAGACCATTATCTGGACCTATGGTGGTGTCTCAGCATTGACCTGGAACCAGTAGGAACCTTACCTAGCATTGTTACTTAGGTTGAATCGACTATGATGCTGCTGCACTAGTAGGCCTTTCTCCAGTTTCTCATACTTGTCAGCAAGGGGTCTTGGGATATCAATCGCGTGAACTCTTTCTCTAGCAGACTGGTAGGATGGGTATAGATTTCTCACAGTGAGGACTTCGTCCATAAGTTCTGTTACATACCCTGAGAAAAGGAAACAAAAAAGTAATGTCTATTGATGTTACTGCTGGTACATTGACCGTCATTCCTTAGCCCTGAAAAATGGTAGGCAACGCGTTGTGCACAGAGGATCAGATGACGGTTGATGAATGCCATGACCGATGTCGCCTGGTACATATATCTGCACACAGAAGCATGTACAGGCAGGAGAGCTATGGTAAGCATCTGTTCATGGCATTCAGTGCACAGAACTTCACTAAGGCTTCAATGTGATGAAAAAATGAAAGGAATAATGACTGTCTGACACCTCTTGCTTACCTTGTTCAGGCATTCAGGCAAGAAACATGAGGTAAGCAGCTGCTAAAAGTAGAAAAGCAAATTACGAGCATTATGAGGCCACTAAATTCACCATTGTAGAATTCAACATAGTTTGTGGATTTGTATAGGCATATGAACATAGGAAAGTTGCCAGCAGCAAATGGCCATCATGGTCTATAACTAGGACACATGACATTGAAGCTACTGCACAATTCAGCAGCCACCCAAACCTCTGCACCATTCTGTTACTTTTATCCTTCCGCTTTGGCCTGTTGCACCAAATCATGAAGCACTGTACTGTGTTACAGCTTGAGGGCTTTCTGCCATGGCAATACAAGCTAAGCCATGACTTATAATCTTATAGTGGCAGGAGATTTCCCTGGTACAGTTGAGGTTGCCAGCAGGGTTCAACAGGGTCAGTGATATGATTAGTGACACAGGGGATGGCATTTGTTTGCAGATGTTCATGTCAACAGATGACAACAAGCTATGTGAGACAGTGGACACCCTGGAGGCAACAAGGGAATTGAGGAGGACATAGCCAAACTAGAACCATGGTTGGCTATATGGCATCTCAGGTAAAAGAACCCAGTGATGCATGGAAATTAATCCCTCTCCACACATCCAAACACCTTAATCTTTGCTTATGCTTCCTAACGCATACAACTTGGTCCTTGCACCTCCTTTGATACAGGGCGTACAGCATAAATCATTTCACCAAATTTTTTACGCCTGTCAGAAGCAAGGGTTCTCTTGAAGCCTTTGCAGGTTCCCATGCACACATGGAGCACTGATTTGCATATGTTAAAATACATAGATAAAGGGTGCAGCTTACCGTAGGTTATTGGTACTTTGACTGCTTTTATAACCGCAGCTCCACCTCTTGATTTGGGCAATGAAACACCCCATCGCAACTCTCCGTTGAGTGTTATTCCCTGTTCTCGTGCTGAATTCTCATTGAAATGGAGTGCTGCAATCATGAGCCTGCAATGTAAAAACACATCACACGTTTAACATCACACAAACAGTACCATGTTCACAGTTTGCTTAGTGTCACCTGTGACTTAGCTTTGCTTACCCCTTCTCTTTTCACCTTCACCCTGAATCATGTTCCCCATCATCTATGTGCCTACAGCACCGCATGTGACTCCATCTCCAACATAGCAGCATTGTCATCATTCCTCTTTGACCTGCTTGCTGCATTTCTGTCTCCTCGTTGGCTTGGCCAAGATCCATCCATAACAAGGTGGACCCTCCCTTCTTTCGTTCCTTCATCAGGGTGTCATCCTTGCCTGTTTCCCTCCGTCACCCACCGTTACTCTTACTTAGCTGCAAAGTACTATCTCTGTCACTCTCTGCACACCCTCCTGTCAATGTCTTCCTGTACATGGACCAACCACCACGGTCCAGCTACCAGTTCCTGCAACTTCTGTCTCCTGCATGTCTGGATGGTCCATCACTGGTCTGATCATGATGAGTGTCTATCACACCTTTCCTTTTCCTTCCACTTTCTTCCACTGTACCCCAGCCCCCATGCTGGTAGCATCTCCATCTCTATCTCCAAACTGTGTCCTGCACCCAACACTTCATCATTCTGTCCTCAGGTCTCTGGTCGTGCTCCTGTGTGTTTCTGTTGCATATCCCTCCTTTGCAAAAATAATATTTTCTTGGCCATTGACATATCGTCCTCCAGCCCCTTGGCCTCAGACAAAGCTGGAAAAGTGATAATATACAATGCAGTGTCACAATGTGTATGGAAAACAGTCTAGTGTTTTTGGCGGTACACGTTACCTGGCCTCCATTGCTCGGTAGAAGTAGTGCACGCCTTGGGTGCAAAGAAGATGACTTTATGAAAAGCTTCCAAGGCAGAGGTCTGTTCAGCAGGTGAAGCCTGTGGATGTCCTTGCATAGAATCGTCCCATTGATGATGCTGCAAAGCTCTTTATATGGTTTAGTGCCTGTACAAGTGGGAAACGTAGAAAGTCACTATGGATGCAAAGTAAACATGACTTATCACACTGTGTTTATCTCCACTTATGCTCACATTTTTCCTGGTTCAACTGTTCTGCGAAATTCTGGAATACTATAGACACAAAGGGCATCATGCCACGTGGACAGTCTGCCATAGCAGCCCCTCCATAGCAACTGGTTGACCACTTGACACCGCCATGCATTAATTTTGTTATCAACCCCTCACCCAAACATGCACAGCACATATGTTCTGAACTCAGATGATGCCGTATACCTGACCTGGGTTTGATTCTCACCACTCCACTTTCATACTGTGTTACTCTGAGCAAGTCAATCAACCAACCAATGGTCCCATTTCACCACTGAAAACAGCTTCTTGTGCTAGTGGGCTTTACACAGTTAAACAATAAACTAGAAGTAAAATAGAATAAAAACATTGATGTCAGTGCATCTCCGCCAGTAACCAAGTTCACCACTGCCCAATGCTGACCTCAATGCCACCAAAACTGTCTGAGACAAAAGGGTTGAGGACATGTTTGTCAAACATGAAGCAATGTGAACCATTGTAAGAGAAAACATATATTTACCTTGTTTGATCCATTTTCGATCTTCAAGATGTCCATGTGCACACTCAGGAAAACTTCTCCATGTCCGTTGTGAATATCCATTACATGGTTTGTATTTAGCGCCATTTTGCGTAAACCTGATCACCGTCACCTCCACTGCTGCTTGCATACCAATAAATATGGTTACTAATTGATTTTGCCCACTCGCCAAGAATGAGACAATCCTTCTCTTTCCTTTGCTTCCAATTTTTCTTAATTCCTACCAGAGTAAGGACAGAATACATGCATTCAAAAGATGTTAGCCAGACACTGATAATCTATTATGCACATTACCAGAGCACATAGCATTGATTTTGGGCTAGTGAATACCTTTTGCAACATGCCACACATCAAACCAGTGTGCTATCATACTTTCTGTCTCCCTCATGTACTTTTTGACTGACACGTGACGATCAGTAGTGAGACTTTGTATCATGACACCAGCTGATCGTACTGTGGCTAAGCACCTTTTCAGACCTTCCAGTTCCATAGCATTAGAGTTGCGCACCTCATTACTCTGTGCAAGCAAACAATGGAAAAGTTGTGTTACTGTGCGTACATCACTTAGTGGTCTGCTAATCCAATAAGAAACATTCATGCAGTAGGCAAATTCCTGATGGCGACAATAATCCTACATTACCTGAACTAGTTGTAAATCCACTATTTTGGATTGTACTAAATCAATAGTAGTACGAACCAAACTTGGCTGTATGTCCAGGTGAACAGCATCGGGCATCACCGCCAAGGCATGCCACATTACCGGGAAATGTATGTAACAGTGCTGTCTGTTTGGAAACCATACACGTTGCACAGCTGGAATCAAGTAATAAGACTGCATGAGATTGTAGTGTGTAAACTAATACTGGGAATGTTCAAATGTCGGAAAGATTTAGCATTCGACTGGGGCTCCCACCAGTGAATAGAATTGCAATGGCAATCAATAGGTTTCAATGGGTAAGTAATTATTGTGTATATTTTGCCATGTTCGCTGGGCCCGCTCACACATTTGAAGAAGGATAACCATGGTCCCTAAAATCTGGCGAATGAACACACGACAAGTGGAATGGCATACTGTGCAGATTCGTAGTAGAAGCAACAATGAGGTTTCAAACACAATGAACTTGCTTTCCTTGGAAGAGTCAGCACCACCAGTCAACTCTGTCAACCTAAAAAAATATTGTTTAGATTCTCAGAATCAGAATAGAACATATTATGACAGTGAGTGGATAGCATGCTTTGATTAATAACTTACGGTTCATGATGATATTTGGTGTATCCACCATTGCTGTCAGAATCTTCTGACACGTTCCAGTCTGGATCAGTGTCTGAATTGTCATTGTCATTGTGGTTGTCACTTAGATTATCCAAATTATGGTCCTCTGTCAAAGCATTGGAGTCCGCACAGTGGGCATTGGGTCACCGATTAAACTGCACTGGACCCCAACAGTGGTCATTGTCACTGGTGATATATTCACCTGAAGGGCTCTGTGAACAACGAATGGTGTTGCCTGCTTGATCTGGTGCACTTGGTTTTACACCACCATGTGCCACATTCCTCATTGTTTGAATTCTCTTATTTGCCATGGTCTGGGAGGAAAAGAAAAAATACAGTGGTCAGTTGTCAGTGCATTTTGCACTCCAGACGTTCACATTCAGGTCACAGCACTGTCAAAGAGTACAAAGAAACCGCTATGGTGTGGTCCAGCTAAGGCCATGCGGATATAAATATGCATTGTATTGGAAAAGGTGAACAACAGGGCTGTCAAAGAGTGCAGGTTCTTGGCTGAAGGAGCTAGGGCTTATCCATACTGTACAACTAGCACAGTAATATTTGCTTGTATAATTTATCGGTCTGGCTACCAAGTGCAACAGAATGGCGCATCCTGATGTGAAGTCTGTGACAACATTACTTGTCCTGGCTCCACTGTTTGTAGCACTAAGCTGTGTTCTGTTGACAATTCACCACCGACCCAACCCGCCACATGAACCATTTGCGTGCTACGGTGTAACCTGTATCATGACCAGGACCTCATACCTAAAGCTCTGTTAGTTCATTGGTTCCCATGCAGCTGAACCTGGATATGTGTGTGTTTCATGTGCCACTGCACAACAGTGTGTTCCATGTGCCTTAATCAGAAAATGACAAGTGGCAGTGCAGAAACAGACATTGATGGCGGACAATGGGATGTGGGCTGGGGGTGCCAGATGAGGTTGGTGATGATGTGGTGGTTGAGGGTCCCGCATTTGTGTGTATGTGTCCCACTAAGAGAAGGAGGAGGGTGAAAGATAGGTGTTGAGCTAGTATATGGAGGGAGCTTGGAGCGAGAGCACCGCTATAGTAGGGGCATGGATGGACATTTGTGTTGGTAACAGGGGTGGGGTGAGAAGCAGGTAGGTGCAGGAGAGTCCAGGAAGTGGAGGGCCTGAGTAGGACGGGGGGACATATAGTAGAATGTGTCCAGGTAGGAGTGTGTAGGAGAGAGAGCGCAGGGTTGGAGGGCAAGGAGGAGTTACAATATGTACCAGGCATGGGGAGGGGGCATGGAAGATAGGTGGCATGGTGGGAGCTGTAGCATCCTTGGTCAGAGGGCATCACATCTGTTGACTTCCTATGACCTCTCCCACCAGAATGGCCTTTGTGTGTACTATGCATTCATGAAGTCCCCTACTGTGCATGACTTCAGTTTGTCCTGAGGAAGGGCATTTCATGTGTTCACCATTGCTCTGTTAGAAGTATTGATTCAGGTGCAAACCGCGCACAATTGCTATTGCTTCCACAGTGCTGACCTCCATCCTGCCTATGTTGTTGTGGAGTTTAGGTTTACAGAAATGCACACAGTACTCTGGATAGGGTCCCACTAATAGTCTGTACAAATGGATAACAACTTGTCAATTTCCACTGGTGATGAGGCTCCTAATTTTTTGTCTTTTATCTTTTGTTCTTGACTGTGATTGGATTCTCACCCCCCATTATGGAGCTTAGCAACCCTGGCAGCTGCCATACTCCAGCAAGATCACCCGAGCCATGAGTACCCTGGTCTGCCCCCCCCCCCATGATGGAACACTCTCGGAAGGCCCATGGAATGGAGAGCACATCATCAGTAAAATCCTGCCCAGAGGTCGGGCTTTGTTTAGTGATGCTTGATGGACAACATGGTGGCTGTCTTCCTGTTTGCAGCAGGGCTTATTGGCTCTCTGCATGGTCAAGTCACTGTAGGGATGCAGATGTGCAATGACATGAACGAGGCTAGTGCCAACAGGTGCTTGGTCCCACCCATAAGAATGGAGGACACACCTGCACAAGGACATTAATAAATGGAGGAAGTCCAGGAAGGTCACCCAAAAACATGGACTGCTTCAGAAAACATATGAGGACAGATAAACAGAGCTCAATATGTATACTGTAGAACAAAGAAGGAGAGGGAGATATGATCGAAACATTCAGTTAAGGGCATTAATTGATGAAAGAGTCTAGCATGTTTCAATGTAAGAAAAACAGCAGCACAAGAGGACACAGCATGAGATTAGTGTGAGGCTTATTTATGGGGTAACGTGAGGAAGTTTTTTTTCAGAGAAAGGGTGGTGGATGCATGGAATGGCCTACCTCCAGAAGTAGTGGATATGAATAAGAGTGCTGGGCAGGGGTTCAGACAAACATTGGATAGGCATAAGTGAGCAATGCAGATGAGTATGAATAGATAGGCCACTGCCAGAGTGAACAAATGGGCAGACTGGTTGAGCCTTGTGGTCCTTATGCAATTGACTTTTATGTGTCTATGTTTAGATCCACAGAAACTGATTACTTTTATGCAGTAAATAAAATTAGCAATCTCAACATACACAGACTCTGTAGACCAACAACAACATAATTGGTTTAGGTGCAAAGGCTAAATGGCAGCTGTTGTTCGATGGGGAACCGTAGAAAAGACTGGATAACAAAAGATAAAAGGAACAGAAACTATCATTGATTGCAGTGCATTGATGGGCCAGTAGAAATGTGAAAAGAGAAGCACATGATAGCAGACACTATGTCCCAAGTATGAATAACATAAATAAAGACAAGATAGAAAATAGCAAAGGGTGGTTTTGAGAGAACAAAAGTCTACATTTGTGAAAAAGGTGAGAAAATTCCGTGGATCAAAGGACAGTATAACAACAGACATCAAGGAAGGAACAATAATTGATGGCAATGCATTTTCTGGACTATGAGGAGGTGATAACAGCAGCAGTTTACCAGACAGGCTGAGTCTCACTGATGCTGCAGCAGAGAACAATACATAACTGAACATAGCTTAGGGACAGTGATATACAGCACAGCAATATAAAAGCAAGCCATTGTGTGAGATAACAACTGCAAATGGTTTACACTTCAACAGAAAAGTACTCACAACACATGAAAGAAATGCAATTGTTTAGTAAGCACTCTCAATCTGTCCTGGCACCATTTCAATATGGAAAACTGAGGCCGCAGTGTCCTTCAAGGTGCATGTTCTGTATTGGCAAATATTACACAATATTACTGCACAAGGCAATATGATACTAGTAGTTTTGTTTCTGACTGTGTGCAATGATGGAAACACTAAACATAACTTTATGGCATGGAAGATAGGGCAGCATAATCAGGTAATACTAAAGACACATCAGTGGTTTGTACATTCCATTGGTGTGTTATGCAGCTAACTAAGATATTTACTTGCAGTATTGACTGCTGACATTCTTGGTCAAGATACTGGAGCAATACGCATCCTTACTTGACTGGCAAAATAAAAAGTGATGCCACATTTGTGATTCTGCATGGCAGCCTATTTGCATAAAAATTAGGACTTACAGCAATAGTTAGGCAATTACCACTCTGAGACATGGCGCTAATGGGGTTTACAGCAACTGTCAAGCCATTTTATGGAAGGGCAAAAAAATTAAACAATATGAATTTTCACTATTCAACAACAACCCGACCAGTGTACATCCATCTCTGTTTCAGTGGTGTAACTTGCATCCAAAGGGGATTGTGCATAAATATGTTCCTCCTGCCAGAACCACAAGTCTGTGCCCTCCCCACCAAAACACAAGCCCAGCACCAGCAGAAGAACCATCATATGGCTGGAGGTCAACCACCTATGCCCCAGTCTCCGAGACAGGAGTAAAGCACCATAGGTCTGGGGGACCCACCCACCGGCCCCGATCCTACAGACATTACATAGAAACATAGAAGCTGACGGCAGATAAGGACCGCAAGGCCCATCCAGTCTGCCCATTTCTTTTCTGCCTTATAAATGTGCCATCGGCCTTTGCTCTGTCAGTGACCTATCTATTCATAGTCATTCGTATTGCCCTTTATGCCTATACCATGCCTGTTTGAGCCCTGCACTGTATTCATAGCCACCACTTCTTGTGGTAAGCTATTCCATGCATCTACCACCCTTTCTGTGAAAAAGAATTTCCTCATTCCCCTTAATCGGCCTCCCCTAATCTCATGCTGTGTCCTCTTGTCCTGCTATTTTCTTATATTTAAACATGTTAGACTCTTTCCCTTGTTTATGCCCTTAAGGTGTTTAAATGTCTTGATCATATCACCTCTCCCTCCTTTGCTCAAGGGTATACATATTGAGCTCCATTAATCTGTCCTCATATGTCTTCTGATGCAGTCCCTGCACCATTTTGGTTGCCCTTCTTCTGGACTGCCTCAATTTGATAATGTCCTTGTGAAGGTGTGGCCACCAATACTGCACGCAGTACTCCAGATGGGGCCTAACCAATGTCTTGTACAGAGGGATTATTACCTCCTCTTACGACTTGTAGATACCCTACTAATACACCTAACACCCCCCTAGCCTTACCTACTGCTTTAGAGGTCTGCTTGGATGATTTTAGGTCATCAGTGATGATGATGCCCAAGTCTCTTTCTTCCTTTGTGACTGCTAGCAATTCCTTCCCAGCCTATAAGTGGCTTCAGGGTTTCTCTTCCCTATGTGCATGATTTTGCACTTCTTTGCATTAAATCCAGTTGCCACTCTTCTGACCATTTTCTAGTTTATCCAGATCTCTTCTCATTCTGCCCACCCCATCTGGATCATCTACTCTGTTGCAGATCTTGGTGTCATCTGCAAACAGACAAGCTCACCCTCTAGTCCATCTGCGGGGTCACTAATGAAGATGTTGAATAGGACTGGCCCCAGGACTGATCCCTGAGGTACCCACTTGTGACTTGCATCTCTTCTGACTGTATACCATTTACCACCACTCTCTGTTTTCTGCCAGTCAACCAGTTTGCCACCCAGTTGACCAACTTCTGACCTACCCGAGCCTATCTAGCTTATTTATCTTCTATGTGGAACAGTGTCAAAAGCTTTGCTGAAGTCAAGGTAGGCGACATCAACTGCTCCCCTTGGTCCACCACTCTGGTTACCCAGTCAAAAGAAATCTATGAGATTAGTTTGACAGGACCTTCCTTTGTAAACCCATGCTGTCTTGGATCCTGTGCACTATGGATTCCAGGTGTTGCACTATCCTTTCCTTAAGGAGTGCCTCCATAATCTTGCCCACTACTGAGGTAAGACTGACTGATCTCGTAGTTCCCTCGCCTCCTGCTACCACTCTTGTGGAGCGGGATCACATGAGCCCTTCTCCAGTCTTCTGGGACCTCTCTGTGCTCAGAGACTCACTAAACAATTCTGCTAATGGCTCTGCTAGTTCCTCCTTTAGCTCCTTAAGTACCCTGGGATGTATGCCATCAGGTCCCATTGCCTTATCCACCCTGAGCTTAGCAAGCTCTTGTAGGACCCTTTCTTTTGTGAAGGGAGTAGTGCTCACCTCCTCCCCTGTGTCCATGATGCTGAGCTGTGGGCCTGCCCTACCTTCTCTTGGTAAATACTGAGCAAAAGTATCTATTTAGGATAGATGCCTTTACAGGGTCCTCCTCCTCACATGCTCCCTTTTCTCCATTAAGCTTAGCAATACCCCTCTGGACTTTCTCCTTTCACTAATGTATCTATAGAAAGTCTTGTCACCTTCTTTACTGTTAGTGCTAGTGTTTCCTCAGTTTGGGACTTGCCTGCCTTACTGCCTTACCTGCTTCCCTTAGGGCAGTTTGGTATGCCTCTATCTTCATCCCGCTGTGTTCCCTTATATTTCCTGAAGGCCAGCCTTTGGCTCTGACCTTTTCTGCTACTGTATTTGAGAACTAAAGTGGTTTCCTTCTTCTTTTACTTCCTTTTCTGTCTAACACAATGGGATGTTGCTTCAAGTATTGTATCCTTAATGCTTGCCCACTTGCCTGTACCTCCTCACCTGTGTTTCTTTTTGCCAGGGCTAGCTTAACTCTGTTGG
Organism: Neoceratodus forsteri; assembly: GCA_016271365.2. NCBI lineage: Eukaryota > Metazoa > Chordata > Ceratodontiformes > Ceratodontidae > Neoceratodus > Neoceratodus forsteri. The sequence continues at coordinate 428,953,284 of CM057451.1, forward strand.
CCATCTTATCAAAGTCAGCTCCTCTGAAGTCCCATATTTTTGCCTTTGAATGGGATGATTTAGATGTAGTAGCCAAATTGAACCATACCATGTGATGGTCACTGGCCCCAGGTGACCTTCTACCTGGAGATCTGTGATCCCTTCTTTGTTAGTCAGTACTAGATCTAGGATAGCCCTGTCTCTTGTGGGTTGCTGTACCAGTTGTTTGAGGCCTCTCCCTGCAGGAATCCACTATGAGTCTAGTTCTGGCAGATGTTCCTGCTGGTATTGACCAATCTGTATCTGGCATGTTGAAGTCTCCCATTATCAGAACCTCCCTTTAGCTGTCATGTTTTGTATATCTTCTAACAGTAATGTGTCTATGTCCTCCCTCTGGTCTGGGGGCCTGTAGACAACCCCAGTTCTTATGGCTGTCCCATTTCCTGTTTCAGGGTGACCCACAGTTCTTCTGGCTCCTTATGTGTATCTGAATTTCTGTAGCTTTGATATTTCATTAACATACAGGGCCACTCCTCCCCCTTTTGCACCTCGGTCTCTTCTGAACAATACATAGCCAGGTACTGAAGTCTCCCAAGTGTGGTTACTGGTAAACCACGTCTCACTAATTGCTACTATGTCCAGTTTAGCCTCTGACATTATTGCCTGCAGGTCTGGGATCTTATTTCCCAGGCTGTGAGCATTTGTGTACATGATTTTCCATTGGCCAGATTTTGGTGTGTTAGTTGTTGGGTGAAGTTTGCATTACCCTGTGCATCATATGGGAGACAAACCTTTTTCTTACCTGGTGATGCAAATGAACAGCAAACACGCTGAATTCCTGTTTGACCACTAGCTGAGGGGGGGGTGTTCTTCCCATTCGACGTATGGGGTGCTGCACCCCTCTCCCCATTTGCTAGTTTAAATATTCTGCAAAGGCGTCAAACTTCTGCCCCAATGCACTGACTCCTCTTTAGTCAGATGCAGTCCATCAAATTTAAAGAACTTTTGCTCCCAGAACTGTTGCCAGTTCCTACAAATCTGTGTCCTTTTCCTGGCACCAGTCCTTGAGCCACGTGTTTGCTTCCTATCTCCCCTTCTCTGACCTTCCGTCCATCTGCTCCCTTCTCCCAGACTGGCAGGATCTCAGAGAAGGAGATGCCAGACGAAATAGATGATAGTTTGTCACCCAGCTTAGTCAGGTGTTCCTTGGTCTCCCAACTGACCCGCTGGCGAGATCTTAGTCCCTATGTGTACTAGGACATCAATGTTTTCTCCTGCTTTGTGAACAATTTTAGCAATGCGGTCAGTGTCTCTCCATGCTGATGTACCTGGGAGACATCTGACCATCACCCTGGTTGAGATGGTATCAACTCCCCGAATCATGGAGTCTCCTATGATCAGAAGTTTTTGATTTCCTTTGTGCTTGTTTAGTTTTGGTTCCTGATTTAGGTGAGTATTGTTGTGCTAGCTCCTGTGCCGCAGTGTCCTGCTCTGCAGTGTCTTCTGCCTCTTTATTTGATTTCAGAGATAGAGGCAGATACCTGTTTGTAGTGTTTATATGGTTTTGGAGGTAATGTGTTGGAGAGCAGAGAGTGATGGGCACCTGATTTGCTCCTCCTAACCACCTGCCAACCTCCTGGACAAACACCTCTGCGGTCAAGGTTTTTCTGTTGGATGCTGGGGAAATGGCGGGTGGTTCTTATAATGTTTTCCTCTACAATATGAAATTTGAGGCATGCAATCTCTGCCCATGCTGCCCGGAGCTGAGACCTAAGATCTCCAAAGGCCCAGCATGTAGGACAGTGTCCTAAATCCTGTAAACTGTCCTTCTGAAAATTGTTCCACAGTACCTGCAGTTAATGAAATCCATTCCAAATAAGTTGCTGGGTTTGTAACCTAGTCAGAGTAATTAGAAGGAAAAAAAAGGAAAAAATGCAAGTAATGGTTTAATTGTGTTTTGTTTAACTTGTTATAACAAGTTAAATTACTAGTGCCCCTGTAAATGAGATCACCTTGTGGAGGCCCACTGATCTGCCCCTTCCTGCTCTGCCACAGGAAATGTCACAACTGTGGTACCCTATAAAGGAGTGTAGCGTGGGGTGGTTGGGGATGGAGATGGGTGGCTGGGCCTTCCCCTGCCTAAAAAGAAGAACCACGGATGAAAGAACAAGGAGGTAGGCAGAAACAATCAGTCAACAACAAATGCAGTAACCCTGAAAGCTTATCCTAATGTTAGATAAAACTGTAAAACCTGTAAAGCACCACCTGTAATAATTTCAGAGAAGATATACCCTGTAAGAAACACTTTGCTCAGAGAAAATAAAGCAGTAACAGAAGATATACCTTGCAAAAGACAATTTGAATCAGAAGATTACAGCAGTAATCTGTTAGCACACACCTGTAGGCACACCTTGTAATAATGCAGAAGAAGGTATACCAGCAACAACAATTTGAATCAGAGAAAAATAAAGCAATGAAATGTTAGCAACAAACAGTAGCAATCCCTGTGAGTAAAATAAAACACCACCACACAGTAAATCTGCTTAGCCAAACTAAGTCTTAACCTTCTCCCTTGCTCTGGTAAGTTTCTCTACTCTGCCTTTCAAGCAGTCTTAGAAAGAAAGAGCTCAGGTGAAGCTAGGTGCCTTGGCCAGCAAACCAAGTCATTGGACAACATTGCAATTGTCCATGTGGATGGAGGCACCATGAGCTGACCGAGGGAATAATTTTGGCTTATCAGGGATCGGTGGTTGAGGTGCCTTATAGCCCCTACAGGAATATTATACAGAAAGGGGATGGAGTAGGAGGTGCATTAGTAGCTCAGGAGTGCATTGAGTTACATGTAGCTGGGATTGTGTGTGTGTGCACTTGTGCACTGTGTTGTAATGTCCTGCAACTTGAGACAGTCTGTTCATGAACACCCTTTCTTTGGCATACTGTTTAGATCATGGCAAGTGACCAGACTTAGTCTAAGGGTGCCTGCCCATTACAGACTCATGCATAGAGTCCGTGAAGCTACTCAACACATTGCATGGTGCAACTTGCAACACGTATAGGGTGCTTATAGAAGCGTTCCATTCACATGTGCATAGCCACTGAAACTGGAGTACAATTGTACATGACAAGTGGGACACTACCGACAGAACTGAAGTGGGTTGTAAAAAGTCACTAACGTAGCATGCTGAATGTCAATCTGAAATAGAATATTGTCCTGTCTATCATGGTGTGCATACCATGATCACACACTTGCTACTGTCTATTCATATGCCTTCCTGATGCATCACATGAGTAGTACCTGTCAAAGTACTGCACACTGCCAGACCACTGAGATCAACTATTGCTGGTGACTTGCAATCGCAAATGTGCTGTGTTGACAAACAGCTTGTATCACTGTGCCAGATTCTGAGTTTTCACCCACTTTACCAGCTTGAAATGCTGGCTAACATTCGACACTGTCACACTGTGCATCACAAGATGTGCAGTGCAGTATCTCTCGAACCACACCACAACAAAGAGATGCATGATAACTATGCACACCAATGGTGTCCATGACACATGGTGTTATGTGGAACACAGGGGTAGGGTTGGCTGGTAAAAGCAGGTAAGTAAAACCAGCTAAGTCCAGTAGGTAAGTCAAATACAGCAAGCCAAATTTGCCATCCTCACCAAGGTGTGCCCTCTGTAGTTGGCACATGTATTACAAATAAAGCTTGCTGTATTTGAACAAGCTGTTTTGTATTGGATTTTTATAGTGGTCACTGTTTTTAATCAGCTATTTTCAAATGACGGCCAAAAGAATACCTCTTGATGATGGCTATAGGATGCCACACTTGCCAGCCCAAGTTTTGCATCCTAAACCACAATGATGCTTTCATGAGTTGGCACCATGTGCAAGACTCACTCATCCAGGAAAGATTGTGATTACAGTTACCCATGGAACATGAGTTTCAGTGGTGCTCTCAGTGCATCTACTCTGTGAAAATAACCCGTTTCCATTCTGTGGCAATATCAGTGACACATCCCTACTCACAACCCCATCATTCCATCACTTTGTGGGTACTGCAATGGCACACAAGAGTGCATCAATGTGCAATGATACAGACTGACAGTGTGGCACTGATAGACAGCCTGGTGGCGATGAGGACTGAGATGCTGGACACCTTACCTCGCAGCACACTGGCGAGCTGGGTTCAGGAACAAGCCAGGGCCGTTGGAGGTCTGCAATGGGTGGTGAAAGTTGGAGCTGGACGGAACTGCTGACAGGAAAGCTCTACTCTACAGGTAGGTGTAAGGGCTTCCTCAAACTGATGGCTGCCACCTGGTGTAGGCTGGGTACAGTACGGGCCAGGAGGAGCCAGACACAAGTCCTGGGGTCAGAGGAAAGGGTCCATTACAGGGCTTTGGGCCTAATGCGTGCCTCCACATGCATGCATACCCACTCCTGATGCCCCTGGGAGTAAACGGAGAGAAAATCACCAGGAGCAGGATGGGAACCAACTCCACGCAGGTGCCGCTCCAGGTCCGGGTGTAGGTAAGGCCCAGTAATTATGTTTGATGGGGCTGGGGCATTGGTTGGATGAGGGCTGTATGGGGGTGATAAGAATAAAGTGCAGCACTGACTGGGGCACAATTGTATATCTCAGCAAGTGCAGTAACAGCACCAGCCATACATGGCGTCGCAGCCACTGTGTCCCTAAGCAGTAGGAGACTGGATTGTAAATAGTGTCCTATATGGGTTCATCCACAAAATGTATGGTCTGGTGCCATGTACAGTACACTTTCTAAAAATTATGATGCACAGTGAGATTGAGACCGAGTCCATGCCTGGATGCACCAAATTACACACCAAAACCAACACTGGTACATGCTGAAAAGGGCAATGGTAAATGCTGCTAAAAGCACCTCAAGCATAAAGATTGGATTAGTAGTGGGGTGTGAATGACTATGAAACTTCTCTTTCTATGCACACTGTGCAGATGAGCGACAATAAACAAGGCTCTGCTGTCACTTGCACCACAGACATCACAGTCTTGTAAATGGTATAGAACAATGGATGGTCTGACCGGGGTCATGGACTGGGTGGGCAATGAGAATGCCACATACTTTGGAGGTGGGGCCTCAGTAATGCCACAGTCCCAAGCACAGAACAGGAAACAGGTTGTTGTGTTTGCAATGGCATTAGACTGGACAGTTAGGTTGCAATAACTGAGCATCTATGGCTAAAAGTAAAAGGCAAAATAAAAGTGGAAGGGAAGATATGTGAACTTACTGTGCTGTGTGTCTGCGTTGATGAGGTGTGCTTCACTGCATGACCCATGTTGCTGTGTTCACTGTTGTCAGTGCCAGTAGTGATTGAATTGGCCAAGTTAGGGTTGCCAAGTCTTGATCTGCATTGTCAGTGATACACGCTTCTCTGGAGCCATCGAAGATCCCAAGTTCTTTGAGAACCTTGAGGTAAACAAAGTGGAAATGTTAGTAATGAAAGCACTGCATACTAAAACCAGATGATCACACAAAAATAGACAATACGGTGACAGGAAAGTATTGATGTACTGTACCTCAATGCACTGTCGCTTTGCAGATGCCATGCTGGTTCTTACTGCGGTCTCCTTACGGTGACAGAAGAGTGTTGGTACGCATCTTTTTCAACCGACGCTGACCAAAGCAAAACCAACGCTTTGTAAAACACTGGGGTGTATGTCAAACTGATCCGGTTCAAAGTGATCGAACAAAGAACACTGTGACTGACCGTGTCCAATGTTCCCGCTTAACTGCTGCAATCCACTGCTGCCTCCGTGATTTGTCCAGAGGAAAACGATGAAAGCTGCGGCCACTAGAAATGTCATTTTGCAACCAAAGGCAGCACAGTATGGCATATTGATAGAGGTGAACACAATCTAGAAATCAGAAATAGTACAGAGATGCAAAGGTAGAGCAGGCAGTCGTGATGTGCAGTACTTGTTAGTGTTCAGAATTCAGTGACAGACATGCAGTTGGAACAAAGATAACTTACAACAGGAAACTAAACACACAGAAGGACAAAGAGAATAAAGAAAGAAAGAGCCTCACTGGCAAACTTTTGTAAAAAATTAATTGTGTTCGGTAGAACAATGGAAGTATCCACTGTGGTGGCCAGTGGTATACAGTCCACTGTGATAAAGCAATGTATTTGACAGAAGAAATATTAATAAAATAACATACAATTTCAGAGAACTGTAGGACAACAAGAAGAGACAACAACAACACTACATTGTAATGAAGAAGGTGTGTAAAGATGACAATAAGTGATGTAGTCTACAAGCTATATGTTCTGGACACAAATGGTGAAAAATGAATAAGAAGACTAAGCGAGTTGTTGCCGTGTACACAACCAAAAATAATTTCTGCCACAGAAAACGGTACCACCAGTTTTTTTTGTAAACTGGCATGATAAATACAGCTGTCAGTAGCATGCCAAAAACAGAGATGAAAGGAATCAGATATACAACATCCAAATAATAAAAACCCAAACTTTTGCTATAACATTATGCTAATGTTGCACAACAAGATCACGATACAAGGACTACCAGTGCCAGTAGTAGCAGCAGCAGTGGAAAAATGCTAGAGACAGTAATAGAAGACAGAGGAGAAAAGCTGAAAGAAACCCAAAAGTGCCTGCAACAAATGATGCTCATACCATTGCCACCGATAGTCAATGATTGCTCCAGTTATGCTCCCAGTCTCAAATTGTATTGCTAGCCACGGAACTGTACACACATAAATGTTACCGCTTAGCTGGAGTACTGAGTTGACAGTCTGATGCCTCAGTTTATATCCTTTGTAAAAGCAGAAAAGGTGTGAAAAGGTTGGACCCGTCTGTGACAAGGAATGACAGAGAATTGAAAGCATAGATTGGGTTGGGAAAGGGGATGGGGAAAATCAATTGCAGAGATGAGAAGCAGCAACACTGGTAAGTTGGCCCCATTGGTAAGGCAAGCATGGAATCGCAAAGGAATGCCGACAGGCATTTCAATTTACAAGGAGTTCACTAGAGTACCTAGCAGTGTCAAGTAGTACTGCATTATGCAACTGATGATGAAAGTCTGCATTTTGCCAAATAAAAATGCCCATGTGTGTGTGTGTGTGTGTGGGGGGGATATACGTTCCATACACTGGTGCCTCTGAACTTACAATCCAGCATAGTGTGATTAGTACCTAAAAGACACTCAGTGGGGTGTGCTAATTTAGAACAGAGGTAAATAATTTGATTTTGGTTTGTGATAATTTATTATATTACTGAGAACAACAATGGGAAAGTGACCGTGGATGAGATGGGAAGGCAGGAATCCGGGAGTTAGTGCCTTTGGTAGTGGTACCTGGCACTCTGAGCCTTGCCACTTCCCATGCCTCAGAACCAGAAATAATACTGTGAGATGGTGCTGTTAGGCAGGATGGCTGTAATGGATAGATCGCTGACACAACAAGATGAGGGAAGTGACAATTGGGGTTGGCAGGGAGGAGAGGATCAAGTGTCCAGAGGAACATTGTACAGCTTTGCCGCTTAGCAACCATGCTTGTTATGTGGATGACACAGCCACAGGTTTCAATTTGTCTATTTGACAGTGCCTTGACAGTGCAACGGCCTGATGATGTATTTGAATGTGGTTGGACATAAAATAAAAGCGTAGTAAATATTCAGCAGCCCGTTTCTGAAAGGGCATATGCAGTAAAGCGAGCATGGCATATGACTGGATGCTCAGTACACAAAGCAGGCTGCATCTGTCCCTAACAACACTGTGGGTTATGTGCAAGTGGTGGCTGGGACAGTGGATGCCGTTGGATAGAGCAGGCATTGAGTCATGTAGCTGGGTGATGTGACTATTTATTTAGGCGTGAGTCAGATATAAGTTTGCGCACAGGTGATAGATTTGTTACACACCCTCAAAGTGCCAGTGTGCAGGTTATCAGAATGGCTTGCCAGAGTGAGAGGTGGTACTGGTGAATTTGCAAAGAGAAATGAAAATAAGGGGATGGGGTAAGGAAAAGATCAGCAACGAACCAAAAAATGCACTGAGCATAGAATTCATCCGTTCTAGTGCACACCTCCACCGGAGTACAGGCAAAGAGTCAATAACTTGCTTTTGTCTGACATCACACTTTTCTGACTCCATACTGCTACCGGGTGAGGCTTTCTGCTCATATTCATTCTGTACATTTTCGGCCACCCGTAATAAAATACCAACATACACAAAGAGCAGAGAAGAGGCGGCCAGACATATGAGATGAGTTGCTAGTCTTTTAGTTCCACACAGGTTTAGGGATCCCTTAGAAAGGTTGCAACACCAGCTGATAAATGCGTATGTACACTGCTTATGAACACTGTCAGGAAATTTGTTGTGTTGCTTGACAAAACTTTTCGGCAGGATTGGGCAATTATTGGAGAACCAAAACAAAATAAGAACCAGCCTGTTGTGGAGCGGTGATAACTTTTCAGTGAGACCACGGCACTCCAACAATACGTCACCAGTGGCGGCTACGCCCTCTTGCAGTCACAGTGTCAGCGTGGTTGATTTTGAGCTAATACCGCAATCAGAAAATGATGAAATTAGAGAAAATAAATAGTGTCTAGGTAAGTGAAAGTGGGCAATTAACATATGAGTAGCAATGTGAGTACTATGCAGCACAATATCTTTTAAAACTAGTCCATTGCACATGATCTTTAACTACATCCAAGCGATGGAGAGAGGGTCCTAAGGATCATTATGGAGGCAGGGAGGAAGGAGAGCTGAATGTCATTGGCCATTTGGGGCAAATCACCTGGTTAGGAGGAACCAGAATCAGTTCAGGAGGAATTCAGGAAATTGAGGAGGGTCTTAGGCAAGTTGCACACTCTGTTACTTTTCAGATGTGCTTCCTGTCCATGACAAGAGGCTCTGCAACCAGGGACTTCTACATATGTTTGAGGAAATGGTACAGAGAAGAGGGATTCAAATTCATTGGGAACTAGGGCCCCACCTGGAGGATGGAGATCTGTACAGGGAAAATGGCCTGCATCCATCCAGGAGGGGCTGAGATCCTCAGTGAACCATTTAAATGTTACATTGGTAAGCATTTCAACTGTCAGGGGAGGCAGTATAAGGCAGGAAGACATAGTCTGCCCCCCACACACACACGCATATGCTTACTGGGTCAGTAGTGGAAATCCTGAGGGTGACAAGTCCCAGAAGGAATAAATATGGATAAGTTACCAGGAGGGAGGGGAGGGGAAAAGGAAAGTCAGTAGTGGAGAAAATGGAGGAAAAAGGGAAAGTTGAGGGAAGGTGGCAGTACAAAATGGAGAGCCATGTGTGCAAATGTTCAAAGTCTGGGTAACAAGATGGCAGACCTAGAGGCTAACATGGCAGTGGGAAGATCTGGACATAGTAGCAATTACTGAGGACTGGTGTCATGAAAACCAGTTCCAAAGGAAGACACACTCAGCAGATGAACAGTTCAGACTCTTTAGACTTTACAAATCAAATTTTAAAAGCAAATCTGAGCCAAAACAAAAAATCAGACGTAACACCAAAGCAGCTACACCTCAGTGCTTCACCAAAAGGGCTTCATCAGGAGGTAGAGACTTCTACATTTTTCATTTTATAGTCAGTCATTGTGATATTACCATCTAAACAGTACAATCATCGTTACCATCACCTTCTAAGACATAATTTCTTGTATTTTCACATGACCTTCATACAGATGTCAGACTTAATTTAAATAAAGAATAGAAACATATGAAGGCAAAAATAAAATAAAAATGAATATGAAAAGCTGAATAATAACTTTCATTACATTTCAGAAATGGTGTTCCAGACATTGTAATATGCATATTACAGGTTTGAGCTAAATGGTATGTCTTATGCTAAATGTCTTGTGATCACCCAAATAAATCATGGCATCAAACATTTCTAGGGATTCACATAGGTTCAACTCGGCATCCCATGATAAGAAAGAAAGAATTTGAGCAAAGCAATAATAGCATGTACAAAACAGTGACAGTTTTTGGTGAGATGGGTTTCATAACATATGGTGCATTCAGTGAAGCAGTGAGGCAGTACAATGTAAATAGACTTAAATTTAAGTTGGTTGTTTTGTGCCAGGAACCTGTGGTGCTCTGTAGCCTAGTGGTTAGAGTTACTGTGTGTCTGCCTTCTAGCTGCAGCAAACCTGGGCTTGATGTCCTTGATCAGTAGTGATTTTGTTTTAATTTGTGGGTTTTTTGGGGTTACATGTTGTTCCATGATTCATGCCCCCAGTTCTGTTCTGTACCCCACAAACTGTGTCCCCTCCCAAATTGCATCCCCCTAGATTAGGAATATATAATCTGTCCCTCTGAGTTTCCCCTCCCTGAATTACATCCCCCAGAGTTAGTTATTTTAATTTGTGCATATATGGGTGGTGCAGAGGCCTGTAGCATAGAAAAAGGAACTACACTTCACTGTTTTTGGAGCACACTGTAGTGCTCATCGCCATTTGGTTGTCACTTGAATTACTTTGCTTGTTTTTACTGCGCTGTTTTGTAGGCACTCTTTTCACATGTAACCATTCAGCTTCTGTTATTCAAAGCAGGCCTTCATGGCACAAGCAGAAAATATCTGGTACCTAAAACAGAAAAAATGAAAAGATTAAATCTCTTATTTACATATTTTTCAAAGCTATCTGTGTTTTACTCAGTTTTCATAACATATTGAATACCTTAATCAAAGATACAGAGCAGTCATGGACCACTCATGGGGGTGATACTGGACCTGGTACTGTCAAACGGGACAGTGTTGCTGTCATCACAGTGGAAGCCACCTGGGGACCAGTGATCATTCTGTGGTGTGATTCAGTGCATGGAGTAGGCCAGAAACAAACCACACTAAAATTAGTATCTTGGACTTCAGGAGGGCTGATTTCAAGAAAATTGCAGAGTGCCATGGGGAAGCCCTAGCAGGGATAGGAGATGTGGGTGGGTACAGGAAAAATAGCCAGGAATAAGGAGGCCATTGAGAAGAAACAAACCTCTGCATAAGGCACGTGAAAAAGCAAGAGAAAAAGAGACCACTATGGTTCTCCAAGGAAGTAACAGAGAAGGTATGGGCAAAGAAGCAAACATTCAAGAGGTACAAGTTGACTCAAAAGGAAGATGATTAGGAGAATTGTCAGGAAAACAAAAGGTGGCAGGGAAAGCTGTTAGGAAGGCAAAGGCAAAAACAAAGGAGAACATTACCAAGTCAGTATAAAAGGGAGCTAAAACATTCTTCAGGTACATAAGCAAAAAAAATAAAAAGAAGAACAAGGCAGGGATAGTGAGAATAAAAAGGAATGGTGGAAGTGTGGAAGAAGACAAGAAAGAAGACAATAAATACAGTCAAATCCACTTGTATGCCTTTTTCAGTTATATGTCCATTTAGCTCTGGTTCCAATTCTTCCCACATCTCCGTAGTGTTAATTCACCAGACTGTATGCCTTGATATTTTCAGCGGTATGCCCTTTTTAGCCAAGAACAGCCATTTAAGGGCTTTTTGTATATGCCAGACTAGGTAATGAGGTGTTAATTGACCGAGTAAGTGGTTAAATAGATGTGCTGACATCTTTGTTCACAGCTCACCTTGTTCAGCAAACACTCCCAAGACATGGAGAAAAGCAATAGAAATGTTCTGTCTTTGGCTAAAAAGCTGAGCTGCTAGAGAGATCTTTTGTTTATGGTGTGTCTAGAAACGAACTTGTGGCAGAAGCAAATGGGAACAGATCCTTCAAGAATGGAGCATGAGTATGAACGCTGGCTGGCATAGAAGAAGAGATGGGATGGACCCCAAGCAGAAGAGGCTTTGCTAAGTTGGTTTTCGCCTCCTGAGACCATGGGCAGGGCACATCTTAATGGAAAAAGCCCATAGTCTTTCAGTATCCCTCAGTGTTAATTTCAAACCAACTACTGGCTGGCTATTTAGGTGGAAAAGTACAACAGGAAATGGGGAACATGGTCAGTTTGAAACTGTGCCTAAATTACTTGCAGTATGGTTCTCAAGACTGTGCAATAGACAAGAAACTCGTTCCGCCAGGCGCACATTTTGCCACGGTCCAGACAATGGGCATACAAGTGGAATTAACTGTAAATACATTTGTTAAATATTCATGAAAGAAGGGTAGGAGTATGGCCAAAGATAAGGAAAATGGCATTAAGAGAAGGAGGGGACACTATTCCTTTTACGGAAGAAAGAGTCCTCAGGGAACTCATGAAACTAAAAATGTATAAGGCAATGGGGCCAGACAAAGTTCACCCCAGGATACTGACAGAACTAAAGGAGGTGCTGGCTACACCTCTGATGGACCTTATTAATCTATCTCTGGATACGGGAGAAGTTCCAAGGGACTGGAGGAGGGTGGATGTGGTCCCACTCCACAAGAGTGGAAATAGAGAGGAGGAAGGAAACTACAGACCTGTAAGCCTGACTTGGTAGTGGACAAAGTTATGAAAACACTACTAAAAGAAAGGATTGTTGACTATGATATGACATGAGGGTTACAGGACCCAAGGCAACATGGATTTAAAAGGGGATATCTTGCCAAATAAACCTGGTGAGTTCTTCAATGGGTTACCAGAGAAGTAGATCAGGAGGAGTGTAGGATGTGGCATACCTGGATTTCAGTAAGGCATTCAACACTGTTCCACATAGAAGACTGGTAAACAAGCTGGGCAGCCTGGGAGTGGTTCCAAAGATACTGAAATGGGTATATAGTATATGGTTAAGGCTTATTGTGGGTAGAATTCAAATCTTTCAAATGTTGTTGTAGGACAGTTCAAAGGTCAAAAAGTTGTTGTACTATTGTTCTGACATCACAACGATAGTACAACTACTGTTGAGCCTTTTCCTGCCACCTGACTGGCTCTCTCCTCATACTTTTATGTCGACTTTCACCAAGAAAATCAGCAAAAGCATGGCTGCAACTTTTAGTGAGAACCACTGACCTAAAAGCGCCTTATACAGCCCCATGCCACAAAAGTTTACTTTTTATTTAGTTATTAAAAAACTCACAACCAAAACCCAAAAAATAAATGCAGGACAGAGCGACTCAGCAAACGGAGCACCAAGAAGTGGGATATGTGAGAAGTAGATGGGAGCGCGAGTAGCAACAGCTAAAGCAAAGAGACAAGCTAGTGAGTGGACGAGTGAGCCGGTAAGGAGAAAAAACAGAAAGCCTCTTGTGTCCTGCACTTTAGAACCATATACTATATAATAGTATATGGACAACTATACAGACAAGGCCGTATTTACTTCTTGGGGTTGAGATGACATCGGGACCTCTTGAGCTCCTCTCGAGGTCCCTGTGATGTCATCTCAACCCTCGATGGAAACACAGCCTTGTTGTGTATGGTTGTCCACACTATTCTAGATATAGTTGGCTGAGCAACAGGACTCAGAGGGTGTTGATAAATGGGGTTCACTTGGAGGAAGGCAGGGTGACCAGTGATGTGCCACAGGGCTCAGTACTGGGACTGGTCCTCTTCAAAGTCTTTCTTTGTGACATCACAGAGGGTCTGGAAGGAAAAGTATGCCTGTTCATGGATGACATGAAAATCTGCAACAGAGTGGACACACCAGCGGCATTGGAAAAATGAGGAAAGATCTGAAAATCTAGAGGACTGGTCAAGGGTTTGGCAAATAGACATCAATACCAAAATGTGCAAATTATGCACATGGAACACAGAAATCCAAAGGAATGTATCATTTGGGGAAGTGGTTACAACAACAAAACAGGAAAGGGACCTGAGGGTCATCATATCTGATGACCTGAAGGTATCAAAGTAGAGTGATATGGCAGTGTGGAAGGCAAGTAGAATGCTTGGGTGCATAGGGAGGTATCACCGGCAGAAAAAGGGAGGCAGTGTTACCCCTGTACAGATCGATAGTGAGGCCTCACTTGGAGTATGGTGTCCAGTATTGGAGGCCTCATCTCTGAAAAGACATTGATTGGGTGGAGACGGTATAGAGAAGGGTGACCAAAAGTGTACATGGTCTGCATCACAAGACCTACAGGAAAGACTCAAGGAATTAAATATGTACTCCTAGAGGAAAGGATAGAAAGGGAGACATGATAGAAACATTCAAATACCTCAAAGGTATTAACAAGGTACAGGAAGGGGTATCTTGGATAGAGACAAATGTTTTTGGACAAGGAGGCATGATATGAAGTTGGGAGGGAGAACTAAGAGGAATAGGAGGAAATACTTCTTCACAGAAAGGATGGTGGAAGCGTGGAATAGCCTCCCAGCAGAGGTGGTGGGTACAGAAACTGTAGCAGGATTCAAACATGCATGGATAGACAAAGGGAGCCTTAGTAACAAGGCAGTGGGGATAAGGCTGAGATCAAATAAGGTCCATGGTACCACAGTAAGTAGGGACTTTAAAGCTGGATGTCTCCCATAGTTTCACACCAATATTTTCCCAACTCCTTATGTGTAACTGTTGTGCCTCCTCCAGTTGCCAGCAGTCCTATAGCTGTCCAAATCTAGATTATAAATAAAAATATATAGCCCCAAGAAGTTATCAATGTGTTTGTCCTCCATTTTACCATCAATGCTGCTGAAGATGATGTCATCAGAGCAAGAGATAATGGTGCTGCATTAAATGCCGTTCCACCAGTAAACCAAACCTACAATGTTTGTTTCCCACATGAGTAATGGAGGAACTTCTAGCGCTAGCACATCCTAAAGTGCAGGTCTAATAGGTACTAGGACCGTGTGAGTGTGATGCAGCACTGGTTTGACATGTATATACAGTATTCATATAAGGAAGTGCCTGTATGTGTGTGTTACTGTCTCTTTTAGCAAAAAGTTTCCTAATAAATGACTCTGGGTACAACAAGAGTTTTAAGTGGTATTATATATCTGTTGTATTATGTTCTGTGTGTGTTAGCATTCTCTGTTTTGATTGACACCAGCAGTGAGAAACAATCTTGCAAATATGCCCCTTTCCATTTGTAACTATGCAGTCAGTGATTAGATGGCTGCTGTAAAGCAGTAAAGAGTTCAGCTATAACAAGTAATAGGTTACCAGGAGAGCATCAGCTGCAGCACATGGAAGAAGGGTAATCTAGTGGTTAAATCATAGGCACAAGAACTGTGAGACTCTGTTTCAAATCCTACTAAAGTCCCTTACTCTCTAACCCTTAACAAGTTCCCTAACCGCCTTGGGAACTGTGATGTTCCCTTAGGTCCATGACTTTAAAAGTGCCCCATTCCCATTGTAAATCATTATTAGTGACATGAGAGAGCTGCAGCATTTCACTTTGAAGGTAGTGAGGACAAGCTGTGGCAGTCCTCCCTCTCGCTTTCTAATGCCAGCATTTGAAGTAGGATATCCCTCACAGATCAGATGCTACACTTCAGCTGTTGTAGGTAAAGAAACTAATCAGTCTCAGTGTCTGTAGTACTCTGTATCTGCTTAGCTCATTCTTCCAATGTCATATGCATTCTGTGTCTTGGTATTTCCATTCAGAAATTCAGATTTAAGGAGCATTTGAAATGTAAAACAATACTCTTTATAAAGTAAGTGATCTAGCTTTCCACTTTCAGGCTGCTGAAAGGGGTGTATCATTTGTGCAAAGGAGGAATTCAGTCTTGTATGATCCTTTGGTAAACTGCCCAGGTCTACCTTTTAAATGAATCTTCTCAAGGGTGTTCACCTGGTTCAATACAGATTGACTGATTGACTGCTTGATTGAACTCCTGATTGTCTGATTGATTGACTGATTGATACTGCTGTCCACAATATTTTGCAACTGTCTCACAGAGAGAAATGAGCAGTCCAAAGAAACAGATTTTGTTTCCTGTGAATGTAATACTATCAGATGTTTTATTTGTTCTACACATACAGTATTAAGGCTGCAGGTACTACTCCCTGTGTGGGTTACTTGACAGAACTGTCTTTAACCATTGCAAACTTAAACTAAAATCAGGATAAACAGCATTGAAACCTTTGTTTTCTTCTGCACTGTTGCTGCAGTGACATCAGGGAATGGGAGGGCTGTATTACAAGTGACTCATTTGCATGTAGATGGAGACTTGCTTGACACTTTCTACCTTATGTCAGAGCCTCAGACTCTAGATATGTGTTGCAACTGAAGACATGACTGATCTCTTATTGACATATGTACAGTACTTAATGTAATGCATAATAAATACATCAGACATATCCAAATCAGAAATATACAGGAATCTTCTCCTTTAAGGCAGACCAGGTGGGCCAAGAGGTCCTTTCCTGCCTACAGCTTCTATTCTCTCGAGGACCTTGGACCTGGGGTTAGAATAGAAATGGGTCTGCAATTGGTGAAGTTGTGTAGTCTTCACTTATGAAAACTGGTGTAACAGGTGCAGATTTCCCTCTCAGGGAACTGTGAGTAGCACAGGAACAGTTACAAATTCTAGAGTTGGGGTGGGAAAATTTCTTCACTACCAGGGCAAGAAGTTTCATATCAACTGGACCACTCCCACAGCTAGTTTTGCCAAGTGCCTTACTGATGTATTTCAAGGTGTCATTGATTGAAACAGCCTAAAGTAGAATTTAGGGTACCCTGGTTCAGAGACCACCATCTAGGAGGCTTCAAAGCCAGGTTCCTGCAGAAGGTCTAAGCAGGCTCAGTGAGGATGATAGAGCTGAGGTCAGTGAAGGCTGTATTAAAGTAATTGACAGTTTCATTGGGATCAAGGACCTCCTCAACACTGCACACTAAGCATTTGAGGATTGGCTTTAACTCCCTTGCCTAGGAGCTGTGAGATGTTGTGCAAGAATCTCTTGCCATTGCTCCAACTCTGGGTCTGCTAGTCCACAAGGAAGCACCAAGGAGGTCAATAGTGAAAATGCCAACCTCCCCACAGCAATGGCACAATATCGATGTAGGTATTGTGCCACCTATTCTAACAGTGAGTTATGTGGGGGGCTCTGCCCCTGCAACCCCCTACTTTAGGATTCCGACTCCAGATCGGAGTTGGTCTGGGGAGGGGTGGTACACTGGGAAGGAGAAACACGGAAAAGGACCATTGCCACAAATGTCGCCATAATGGTCTTTTTTCTGTTTCACTGTCAGGGTGCTGATCTCAAGCGGTGCACTGATTCACATAGAAGTCAGAGTTGGACTTTCTTATCATACTGTTGCACTTCTTGCAGGCTTCCTTGTACCTTAGCAGGTGGACAGGGAACCTGTTTCCCTGACCAGTGGCCACCAGATTAAACCTCTCTCTCTCACACAGGCAAGGAGTTTGGGGTGATCCATCTGGATGGTGATCCTCTTGCTTTGCTGTTTTTTAAAGGTGCATTTATCACAGGCATGTGTGAACTCTGAGACAAAGAACTCTTAGGCTGAGTCTATATTGGGAATGGCATCTGAGAAGCTTCAGTCAATTTGAACCAAGTAAGATGTGAATTCAGGCACCTTCATTTTGTTTAGGACTAGACTGACTCTGATCCTGTGGGTGGCCTGTTCTGTTTAACTGCCCATAGACATTGCACAATGGAGTGGTCACTGAGGGTGTCTGGCAGAACTCTGAACATTTAACACTATCAGGGTGTGCAGATAGTACCTAGTTGTGTAATGTGATTGTGCCTGTTTTATAATTGGTCCTGGTGTGCTCAGTGACCATTTGTGTCAGAAATATGCGAACATCTAACCCCTGTGACCTGTGCTGGAGTTAACATCCCAACTGATGTTAAAGTCACCAGTAATAACATATTCCCAGTTCTGACTGAGTTGCAGAAGAGATTCTTTACAGATTCATTTATCGCTCTGTTTTACTGGCCTTTCATTGAATTCTTTGGACCTGATTCTCAAAGCCCTAAGAGTGATGCAAGGTGCCTACATCAAACAAGAAGGATGCAAGTGGCACCTTGTGTCATAAGATGCAGCATCCCTATTCCAAAACATGATCTGCACTAGAATGGGAGCCACTGCACCAAAGGGGCTCTGCATCATCCTGCAACCCACATAGGGTTGTGCCAGGTTGCAAGGGCATGCGTCAGGCGGGAGCCACATCCCCTTTTGGGGGATTTGAAAGCCTCACTGAGGCCACAGGACAAGACACCACTTAGACCAGCCAGTAGATGATCAAAGTGGCTTGTGCCACTGGAACAGGGTGAGAATGGTGCTACCAGGGGTGTATTGGACAGGGGAGCTGGCAAAGGAAGAGTTCTGGGGAAAGCTTTGACTGATGAAAAGTGAATTGGCACCAGTAGGATGCATATACAGTGTAATACCTCTTGTAAATGCCACTATGTCACATATGTTATTCTAATGTACAGTGCCTACTACCCTTCAGAACTGACAGTTGCAGTCCGAATGTAACACAATAAAGGTGGGAAAAGTGATAACCAAGCACAGTGGCAGCTTGTGGCACCATCATACAGCAGACCACATGACTGTACAGTGATGTCTGTATTAATGTATAATCAAGTGGTCTGTTGTGTTGCAGTGCCATATGCTGCAGCATTGTGCTTATGTATCACCTTTCCCACCTTTATTGTCTTACATGAGGTCTGCAAATATCAGTTCTTGATGGGTAGTAGGCACTGTACCTGGAGTGAAGTATGTGGACCTAGTGGCATTTACAAGAGGTATTACGCTTAGACATACCCATTGGGGAGCCAATTCACTTTTGCAGTCAAAGCTTTCCCCACACAATGCTTCTTCACCACCCCAATCCAATATGCCCACTGCCCCTTCCTGATGAGCATTCTGCCACAACAATCTTGGCCAAGCTAGAGTTGCCCTGGCTGGGGCCTGGATCCCTGAGGCTATTCCCATATGAGCACCAATGGTTTAGTGCACCAGCCAATGCATGGCAAACCCAGGGACATTGGTGCCGGAACCTGTTCTTTTTAGAGTTGTGCACAGGGTCCCTGGCACACCCAGAGTCTGCCTCATCCCTAGATCACTGGGACATTTGAGAACTGGGCCTTTGTTTCTAATTTACACACTTAGGGAAAGAGCCATGTTATAACTCTGCAATATAGTTTATGCACCTTTCAACAACTGAATTCTATAGTAGACCACAGTGCATTGTGTCAGCAATATAAGGATTGTCAGGGGCATAAACTACATTGCACAATTCTGAACTGGATGTTTGCACCAGTGTGTAAGTCAAAACACCCAGTGAATTTATTAAATGCACAGTAAAGATGGATCAATAGTAGAATGAGAACTGGTGTCTGAAAAGAACTTTGACAGAAAATACCAGCATGCAGATGAAATCCAATGTCTTTAATGAAGTGCTCTGTGACAGACATTTGACTAATGAGGAGTCAGAATTTGCCAGACGGTCCCACAGACAGAGGCAGAGATAAATACCTAGATAGATAGATGGATGGATGGATGGATGGATGAATGGATGAACAGATGGATGGACAGATGGACCAATCATCAGTACCACAGAACATATTTTTTTTCATTTTCACTTTAGAATGGTATTTCTGAAGGAAAGGATCTATAATAAACATAACATATATGTACATTATTGCTCTGTGTATTTATTGCTGAATTGTTTCTTTTCCCTAATCTTAGAGTAACAACAGATCCATTTCGTTTTATTCATAGCATGGCTTTTTTGTTGCCAAAAGTGATGCAAATTGAATGAATGGAAATATTGAAAATTAATTATGTCACTTTAAATTTTCTGCCTAATTTCTTTAAAAAGTCTTCAAAGTCTGAGAGTAAATACACACACACATGTATACATATGCATATATTTTTGGGAGGGAGATGACCATGAAAGGCACACTGAGCGAGGCTCGTTTCGGTCTGATTTGAGAGAAGGGAGCAGGAAGTCAATTAACATAGCATGGATACAATACATAGTTAAAAGCAACTATATATCATTGACACAGTACACAGTTACATTAAACGGAATAGAGTACATGCTAAAACAGGTGTAAGTGCAATAAAATAAGCAGAAAAAATGAGGCAATTCAGCCACATCTACAATGAGATAGGTGGCAAATGTAAGTAGAAGCAGTAAGGTTGTGGCAAAGCAGGAGCTGGAGGAAGAAGTTTCAGCTGGTCGTCAGAAACAGGGGAGTAGTGAAAGGGTAGAAGATGGAGTAGGTTCCAGAGTGATGGAGATGATAGGAAAAGACTGATTGCCCAGGAGATGTGGGGGATGAGGAATAGCAAAAGTGTGAGGATCCCAGGAGCGGAGGAAGCAGGAGGCAAAGGGAATGGAGTAGAGAATTGAGGAGAGGTAGAAGGAAAGGACCCAAACCAGTATTTAGACATCAATAAGGCACAGTGGTTCTGGTGACATGAAGATAGAGAAAGAATGGATAAGAAAGAGTTGAATGAGCAATGGTAGGTATGAGAGGGGAATTGGTAGCAAAATGACAGACGGTGTTGCAGAGGGTGTCCAGTCTAGCCAGAGAGGGTGGAAGGAGTGGTGTCATTGGCTAATGGTTAAATAGGATCTGCAGCTTATCCTCTAGGTAGGGAAATGGGCAGACTAGGTGGGCCAGGTGGTCCTTATCTGCTGTCAAAGTCTATGTTTCTATGTTTCTATTGACCATGTCCAGATAGCAAAACTGGTAGCACCATTTTGGTGACAAGCTTATAGCATACCTGCGGAGATAGACATTCTTTAATGCAGTACAAGGCACCAAGTTTAGGGTGGAGCTTTCTGTGGATGGCATCAGTATGGGCAGAGAAGTCAAGTTGACTGTCTAGCTCAGCAAGGTATTTGATTGAATGAATCACTCTAGATGGGGCCATCCAAAGTTTAAGGACTAAATATAGAATAGCATATAAGCAACCATACACAACAAGGCCAAGGCTCCATTGAGGTGTGAGATGATATCATAGATCTCATCAGCAAAGACAGAGAAGTCCCTGTGATGTAATCTCAGCCCAGCATGAAAATATTAGCCTTGTTGTATATGGTTGTCCATGAATTATTTTGTATACTATACAGTATATATATATATATATATATATATATATGTTTTAATTCATTTCCTTCTTTCTAACTCTGTCTTTAACTGTGGTAAAATAAACTGAAAACAGAGCAAACAGCAGGATAAGATTAAAAATGTGATATAAAACAGCTTTATGGGTTGACAACATTTGTAGTAGTTCATCTTTCAGCAAACAGTTCATTTAGGGTGTTTTAAGTCTTATTGAAATCTTTGTTATGTGGAATCAGTAGTGTAGGTGATCATGAGGCTAAGAACGGTGAAGAAGACGCTCTTGACTCCAAAGGTGCCACTGTACATATGGAAGAAAATAAAAGTAGAATGAAACAGCACGGACTTGGCTCAATGTGAACTATTTATTTATAATGGTGAAAAGCTGAATGCCTGTCAGCAACCTTCACATATCGCCACTGGATGTGGCTTCTTTGGGGGCATTCAGCTTTGCCCCAGCTAGGGGCACCACTGTGATGCATCACACTCCCTGAAGTGGCCCTCTCTGGACTCTGCTTTGCTGCCAAGCTAGTCAAGGGCCCTTCCCTCCACCTAGCCTATGTGACATTCCGACAATTAAAGCCTTGAGGAGAGCTCTGTGTTCATCCAGCAATACCATTTTAAAGGTACCCAGTGAAAGATCCAGTGTGGGCAAGAGGTCTTTTGCAACTACTGCATCTTACCTCTGGAACTCCCTGCCATCAAGCTGGCAAGATTGTTGAAAGCAGGCCAAAGAGTCCACACTGGGATGGTGGTACTCCTGACACACGTTACAATCTTAACTCTTTTTCAAGTCGAGCACTCCAAAATCTGATACATCTCCACCTATGTCTCAAACTGATTTATCCTTGGCTGAGCTTGGGTGCCTTAGTATGGCTCCCTGCTCCATTGCAACAATGTACCCAAACCCTTCATCAGGACTGGTCTTATAGGTACTGGTCCCCTCCACAACACTGACCTCAAGCCTTGGGTTTGAGATTAGATGAATGACAATGGACTGGAACAACATTCATTGTTATCTTAAGTATGATGGCCATAGATTTATTCTTTTTTTAATTCAGTAAGTTTTATTGAGTTTAACAATAAAGTAACAAACACACAAGATACAACAAAAAGGAAACATCCATGAACTAAATAACCCAAAAACACTATGAACTAACCCTCCTCGCTGCCCCCTCCTTCCAAACCTATGGTGGTAAGGACACAAGAAAGGAAAAAAACACATATTAATACAGACACCATTATTGAGATAAAAGCCTGAGGAACATCTTGGAGCACAGTGAGGACAAAATAACCAAAGCTAAGATTAAGTGCAAACTGAAAATTCAACTAGAAGGATGGGGCCACTCCAGGGAACTGAAATTGTATATAGTATGCAAGTCGGTAGTCTATTATGAATACTAGCTATAATTTTTCAGTGCGAAGATTAGCAAGAAGAGCCAGTGCGGTGGTGCTGTGGGTTGAGGTGCTGATACCACACCTCATGCCACAAAGGCAACCTCGGGTTCGGGAACAGACTTGAGCCACTGGGGTTAGGCAGGAGGGAAGGGATTGAGCATCCCAGGACTGCTCTCCTTCCCAGGAGGGATCCAGGGCTACTTGTCTCTCAGCGGCCCCAATGGAGATTGGGGGCACTGGAAGGAATGTGCAGCACGGCAGTGTGGGGGTGAAGCATCGCTGGCATTGGCATACAGTGCCTGAATGCCATTGCATGACTCTGCTCCCAAGGAAAACTTCAAGCCAAAACCCTGGTGGTCTAAGTGGAGGTGAAGGGGCTCCAGAGCCCACTCACATCCCATTGCCCCACCTACCTCACTGTGATCTTCCATCTCCTGCCCTGGTCCTGTGACTGTTCCTCTAATCACACATTGGCCATGAAGGGTGAGTGGGCCCTTCCTCAGGGGTTGATCTGGGGCTGGACAAGCCATGGGGGCTGGGGGAGAACCCACTCAAGGAGGTTTCAGGCTGGGAGTAGTGGTGGTAGCCATGAGGGTACCCTGGAGAGATGCTCAGGACCACCAGTGAGTAAATAAAGTGTACAAAAAACGATTAGCGAGAGTTTCTGTAACAACTTATTATAAAAAGTGGGCATTGATCCAACCAGTGGCGAAGGGCCACCATTTTAACAGAGAGTGAGATCTTAGCCATGACATATCATCGTCCTCTTACTGGTATTTGACTATAATCTCCAACCAGACATACCTCCAGAATGAAATTGTCTTCAGTGCCTAGCAAGGGATCAACCTTCACCTTAATTAAGGCCCATAAAGAAGCCACTTTGGGCACTTCCAAAACATGCAATAAAGTACCCTCTGCCTGGCCACAACTGTTACATACTGGGAAGACAACTGACCCATTTTATCCAATTTAGAGGAAGTAAAATAGAGGTTATTCAAGATATTGAATTGTGTTATCTGAAGCCGGTCCTGTGAGGTATAAACATATAGATCAGTCCACATTTAGGCCAGTTAAAATTCCTCTGAGGGATGGTTGATGCCCAATATGGAGAGCCACCTGATAAATTTGAAAAAATGAGAAAACAGGAGCAAATATAATTTAGAAACAGCAAAACGTTGTAAGCAGTATCAACTACAGATCTAGAACATCTGTGTAGTTAGTATTTCCTATTGTGGGACCAAACTGTTGCAAAATAGTGTGTCGGATTTGGTATACCTTAAATATGTCCTTGCCTCCTATGTGGAGAGATGCATAATAGACTGACAGGACATTAAGACCCTATTGTGGAACAAATCGCATACCCCAAGCCCTCTCAATTGCATTAGCCAGGCTTCACCAATCACCTTACCTCCACTTTTAATGTTAAGATTCTTACAAATGAGTTGAGCAACATCCTGAGAAAGTTTATACTGCATCACCGAGCTGAGCCCGAATGAACCCGAACTGAGGTCCCAATAACAGTCTCCAGTATATTTCTCGGAAGAAATTTAAGGGTGAAAAGAGGACTGACAATGGGGAGAGAACAGAATTGTTAATCAATTATTTTTCAGTTTGAAGCCAGATAGGGGAATAAGCAGGTGTCTCTTCAGTAGTTGCAGTGTGTAACCATTTTAAAGATTTATTCAATTTAAAATTATTCATGCTTTATACCACACTCCTCGAAATTGCATAAATTGGCACTGCTGAACTCATCGACCTATACTAGATGTAATGATGGGAAGGCACTTTGTTACATATTCTTTGGGATTGTCCCAAGGCTCAGCCTTTTGGCAAAATATTCAGGAGGCATTGGACCCACTCTTGTGCTTTTTCTGACACTTTTACTAAGAAACATTTTTGCTGGAGTTGAACATCCAGGCATTTTTGGACACTATGTGATACCTCTTTGCATTATTAACTATAAGCGGCTATAAAACTTATTCTTAGACATTGGATGGAGCAAGCTATTCCATCCTTTTCTGAGTGACATAAGGAGATGCTGGATATGCTGAAGACTGACATACTTTGCCCATGTGTCACTGTTTTCACTAGTACATAAACCATTGGATCCCTCTGGACGCCTGGCTGTCCACTCTGGTATGTGACACTTCTCCTTCATAAATTTTGCTTTAGATCCACTTGTGCGATTGTACCTCTCCTAACTACTCCAGAGCCCAGTTTTTGGGGAAGGGGGCTGGAAAGGTGGGGAGGGTGGATCAGGGTCATGGTTAATTTCTCCATTGTATTCCTACTGTGTGTATTTTGTTGGTGTTTGTTTTTTGTATTTTAATGGTTTCAATAAAGTTTACTTAATTAAAAAGTGTCGGCGCTCACCACCTTTTTAACAAAAGGCACCAGTCTCCTTCATTTTCAAAGCAAATTGTCCATTTATTTAAAATAACACAAACATCTCTGTAAGCAGACATTTACAGGGTACTACCGTGGTTGGTGCCACCGTCGGGGGCAGAGCAGAGGTTGATCATCTTTGCATGTCCTCGCCTAGGGGATCCTTGCAGCAAAACAAAATGCTGGCCCTCACATATGATGCCAGCTTGCTGCTGTCCCCACTGCCTACCCATGTATGCCGGGGGCGCTTCTGTGACCCAGATCAGGGATTGCCGGCTCACACCTACTCAGTCCATTAGGGGTGCCCATCGGGGTAAGCCTTGGCATGGGGGCTGGTGGATGGAGCTTGGCTGAGCTTCCAGGGTAACCAGGCAACAACAACAAAAAATGACCACTACTGTATGTTATGGTTAATGCAGTTTACCAGTAAAAATACAGAGCCATATTTTGAATTCTGACAAACATCTGTTAACGCAGTTCCTACACAGAAAAATTTGAATGATATGATAGTAAAACAGCAGTGCAATGAAAAAGTTATTCCAGAAAGCTAATTTTCTGCACTGGTTATGAAAAATATTGGCAGAACTGTTGAGTTGGGTTTTCTGGATCAATATTATTTCTATGCAAAAATGAGGCGACGTCTTTTTCTTGAGAAATAATTATATTAAAACTTTCATAAAATTCATAAATAATAGTGCAAATAGAACAATTTACCAACAAAATAAACTGGAAGGCATCTATCATCAATTAGAAAGAAAAAGATGGGATCAAAGTTTAACCCATTTCGTTGCACTGCTGCTTTAAGTGAGATGTCTATTTATGACTGTATTTGTTTGTATATTTATTTCAGAAACTTTTACTAGTGCTATGCAGTGCATAGCAATACCACAGTGCCTTTGTTAAATCAAAGTTCAAGGTTGCATTTCAATTGTAAAGATCTGCTATTTAAATTAGTATTTAAAATGACATTTTGTTTAACGTATCAAAGTAAAACACAAGTTATCTTCTTTGGTTTCAATAACATCACTACATTTAACTTTCTTCGTACTGTACTGAGAATACAATCATATGTTCATTTGAAAAAAAATTAGGTACATTGGGCCCTATGCATGATGCCACCACAGGAGGTGCAGATATGCGTAGTGTGGGCGTGTAAGTAGCTCGCCAGATCCGGCCCGCTCAGGACATGGGACAGGGCCCTTTACGATATGCACATAGCACCCCAAAGAGACCACCTGCATACAGCTCTGTGGCTGGGATGCATTGCATGTCTGCAGGGTGTGGCAGCATAGAGTGGGGCACAAGAGGAACCTGCACACATGCCCGAAGACTTGTGCGACAAGCAGGTATGTGGTGGCCCATGTGACAGTTAAGCCAGGGGAGTGCTGCTGTAACAATATGCAGACCAGTGCCAGAAGGCTGGAAACAGCAGTGGATGCCCAGAAACAGAGTGGGAAGTGGGAGGAACACCACCGTGGGCACCTAACAGATCAGAGGCACTGCCCACACATGTGATGAACTGCACGTGTGCCCACGTGAGATGGGGCATGCACACCATGATTGGTGTGGACATAGTAATCACGGTGGGTAGTGGCCCTGCACCATGTCCACACAGCAGGCAACTTGCCATGGACATGCTGACCACTACCAGACTGGCAGTCATACTGGGCATGCCACAGTGGCCCGCTGAAGTGCAATGTGCCACCGCCACCACGTGGTGAACATGAATGTAGACTCTCCCAGGCCAGCATGCTCCCCCATTGACATGAGTCCTGGCAGCCACCATGTGTGTGACAGTTCACCCCCCATGCCACCGGCTACCCACGACACAGGAACAACGCTGGAAGTGGTAACAAACTGCTTTAATAACAAACATCAGTACAAAGTACACTACAAATGGTATCACATCATAACGGTAGTACACAATAGTGAAACAATAAGAGGAATCAATAATAGTGATACACATTATGATGACTAGCACATAAGAGCGACTGTCACATATGAACGAGTAACAAAGATGAGTGAATGGATGTTGGCGATACCCCCACCATCAATGAGTGGCGTGGGTTGTAATCCTAAAGATAAGGGTTAGGGGCACAGCCCCTGAGGTGTGGGGCAGAGACTCCCATAAGAAACAATCCACAACACCTGGAAATGGGAAATACCAGTGGGTGTGATGGGGTGCTCTGCCTACCTGTTCCATTGCTGAGAGGATGGTGGTTAAGTTCCTTTGTAGCCAGAGAATCCCTTACACTCTATGGAGGATTCATCTACAGACAGGATAAGGAGCTGGGAGGGTCTATTGCCACTTGGTCTGAGCAATATAACAGCTGTTTTCTGCTGCACTGTTATTGGTAGTCACTCAAAATGCTGACCACCATTATTGATTCACTATTTTGAATTTAGCTTATACTGCCTCGCTATTTTGACATGGAATCCTGCAAAAATGGCCAGATGCCAACAGTAACCCCGACACTAACTTGTTTCAGTCAATGGTGGCTCACACCACAGTCCCTATACAGGTCCGTCTCTGTAGTACAAATGACAGTGTCATAGGGTACATGGCCGCACCCATGGAATGCATGCCACTCGTCAATGGAGCTGCTGCTGTCATCCTGGTCCTTATCCTGGTCATCCTTCTGACCACCACATAATGCAGCATCATACACTGCACTGGACCCTTGTAGTGCTGTAAAGCAAAGGGAGACAACATGAGTGCACTGCCCTGACGTGTGCCACTCAACCCCACCCGACCAAGGTGACAGTGCCCTGTCCGGTCCTGGTGCACCTACCACCAAGGGCACATCCACCTGTCACATGCCATCATCTGGGTCCTCATACTGCAGCTCTGGAGTATGCATCCAAAGGCTGATGTATGTGGGGAACGGTACTGCCATCGTCTCCTGTGTCATGGAGTGTGCAGACGTAGCACACTGCCCTATCTGGATGCTCCACCTGGTTGAATTTAAGGCACATCAGCCTGCCCTGTTGGTCTTAGGGGGACAAGAATGACACAACGTTAGTGACATGGCCAGAAGCCACCACCCACAGTGGCCCACAGCTCTGACCAATGCGCCACATACCATGTCATGACTGGTGACGCCACAGGATACCTGCTTCCCAGTTGCCTAAATAGTTGTCCTCAGACACATGTCAAAGGCTCCTCAGGAAATTACAAAATGGTCCACAGTGCTCATTGCCATATCTCAGAACATTGCAGCATCAAGATGGCCTGAGCAGCAATGGCCACACATGGTGCATGGGTTGCCTGCACATGTGAGGCATGGAGCACTGTGGCATACACATCCACTTAAAGGGGCATGCTGGTGTCCAGGGCACCATATAAATGGGATACAATGTGTGCTGCATGGGCCAACAGGAAGAGAACATAGGTGTGGAGAATGTGTCCTGAGCACTAATGCATGCACACCTAGCGGAACAGGTGGACAAGCATAGCAGGCAAGGGCCCTGACCCCAGGTGTTCTGTCTGCATATCAGCAATGCAGTATAGAGGGACATACACTGCACAGAGCATTTCCGCTTCCATGGGCCACCATCACGCAGCTTTGTGACATAGTCTGGGATGCAGTTGGCACAAGGACATGTCAGTCATGGGCAATGATGGTACAGACAAAGGTGTTCTGCACCCTTGCATACTATGCAAGCAGATCATTTCAGCATGTGACAGGCAACACAGTGGGCATATGCCAGTCATCAGTGCTCCGTGCCATGGCCCAGATGACCAATGCCCTGATCACATGCATGGGGAGCACATCATGTTCCCCATGGTGTTGGATGAGGTGTGTGGACTAGGCAGGTGTTCTATGAAATGCATGGCATGCCAAATGTGTTGGGGTGAATGAGGGCATACACAGCCATACTGACACTATCAGTAAATGAGGATCTACACTGTAATACATGAAGGAGTTCTACAGCATTAATTTCCAGGTGTTGTGTGATGTGACTGGTACTTCACCAATGTATGTGCCAAGTTTTCCTGCTCAACACATAACTCCTATATACTGGAAGCCTCTGGACTTGGTGCTATGCTGTATGTAGGATGTCTGACAGATGGCTGCGTTGGTGGGAGTATGATCACATGCACCCAGCCATGTGCCACAGCAGGTGCATTAGTACACTTACCTGTGTTCTCCCACCTGCTGGTGACAGGGTACCCTCTCCACCCATACCTGATGATTCTGTACCGAGCCCCGAACACCCTTGCAGAGGAGGTGTACAACACTGCCAACAGGAGGACATGGGACATTGTGGAGAGGACCATAGGCTACTGAAGATTTTATTTATTTATTTATGCATTACGTTTGGATTCAACACCTTGAGCCAGTGGCTCTTTACAAAGGTTCCACATCAGTATGCAAAGAATAGTATTGAGGGCTTGAGTAATACATAGTAGAGTAAATACAGGTAACAGTACAATACGGTGACAGCAAAATCAAGAACAAAGTATAAATATTCCGGTTAAACCCTACTACAGAGAATAAACACAGTGTAAACAGTTATTAATGCAGCCAGTAAGTGTTGTCAAGTAGAAACTAACAAAGTATTACCTAGGAACTAATTTTAAGTAGAACAGGGCAGGTGGAGAAATAATGGAGAGGAAAGGGAGGTCTACAGAGGAGGAAGGGATAAATCAGTTGGAGAGTAATCAGAGAGGGTAGCAGGTGGTGGTAGAGGGGATAGAGGACTGGAAGGGACTGTCCAGAGGGCATGTGAGAACAGTCAGGAGGAACAGGGTGGTGGGGGGGGAGATAACCTGTATGAGGGAGAGATAGACAACAGGATGTGCATGAGGAGAAAGGGTTAGGGAGGGTGAGGGTGGGGGAGAAATTGGGTGGGATGCAGAGAAAGTGGTAGACTATGTGAAACAGTCACACTTGGCCCTGGCTACAAGCATCTGCCAGAGTTTATGTTGAAAAGGCCAGGAGTACATGAATTGGTGGTATCACTGCTCAGGGAGTTAAACATCTTAGGAGCTCTGCTGGCAAAGGACCTCTGGCTTTGGGTGGTGCGACACTGGGGAACCAGTAGTGTGCAATTTTCTGAGCTTCTGATGTTGCAAATGCTGATGGCTGGGCTGAGGAGATTATGGACCCCGGGTGGCATGAGGCCAATGGATGCCTTTTACAATGAGGCAAGTTTGTACTTGTTTCTTCCCCTGTAGTTGTAGCCAGTTTGCCTGTTGATAAAGGTTACGTGTGTGTGTGGTGTGCTGCTCCTGTTAGCAATCTGCAGACCTTATTCAGTGCTAATGAGATTCATTGTAGTGCTGTAGCCATGGCGCTCCACAGACAATAAGCCTGTAATCTATGATGGAGATAATGGAGCTATGAATTGCTAGGTTAAGGGCTTGAGAGTCAGGCTGTTTGTAGAGAAGGCTGATGTGGATATTCACTGATTTGGTGACTGTGTCTATATGACTGGAGAAAGACAGGGTGTTGCCCAGGGTCACACTAAGGCACTTGAAAGTTTGCATCTGTTCCAGACAGACACCTGAGCAGTTTTTGATAGTCAGCTGTTTATTTTTATGTTTATGTGTGCCATGGAATAGCATAGTCTTAGTTTTTGTAGTTTAGCACAAGTTTCTATGTGATAAACCAGGGTTCAGTTTCAGTGACACTTGCCTGGAGTTCGTGTTCCAAGTGAGTGGGATCAGGTTTCATACAAGAATCACTGCATCATCAGCATATAGGATGATGTGTTCATTGCAGGCAGCAGGGAGGTTATTCAGAAAGATACTGAAGAGTAGAGGCTCCAGAATTGACCCTTGGGGAACTCCAGACCTGACAGGTTGTTTGGAAGAGAGTGTATCACCTATTCTGACTTCTTTGACGGTGTGAGATAACTTTGAAGCCATTTATGGTGTCATGTGACAGCCCTAGTTTTGCCAGGTGTTCTTGTAGTAACAGGTGATAAAACCATATCAAGGCTTTAAAAAGGTCGATAAAGGTGGCACCAGCAAGCTATCTTTGGTCGAGTGCCTGGTGGATGTGACCACTAAATTCCAGGAGGGCAGTGGTGGTATTATGGCCTTTTCAGAAACCATGTTGTTGTGGACATTGCAGATTATACTTCTCCATGTACTCCACCAGTTGGTCCGCAACAATTTTTCAAGTACTTTGGATAGTGGAGAAAGGAGGAGATAGGCCTGTAATTTCCATGTATTGCCCTGTCCCCAGATTTATGTATTAGGGTCACTAGGCAGACTTCCATTTGAGTGGAAACTGGGAGAGCAAGAGGGATAGGTTGATTATTTTGGTACGGGGAAGGATGGCATCAAGGGTGAGGGCAATAAGTTTCATGTCCAGAGTGTCCCCACTTATTCTGGTCTTTCCTAGCACCTTGAGAAGATATTTCTTGGCCTATGTTTCAGTGACTGTCTTGAAATAAAATGTGGGTGATTTAGTTTAGCTTCCAGTTGAACCTGGGGGTGGTGGTGTGGGTGGGGTCAAAGAAATTAGCAGGGAGTACATTGCTAAGGTCCGTGAATGCACGATTGAAGGTGTTAGCAATCATGGCCAGGTCCAGGGGTGATGGTGCCATTTAGGTTTAGCATGTTTGGTGTTATTTTGGACTGTTTCCTATGACTTGAGATAGGTTGTTCCAGAATTTCTTGCCATCCAACCAAGAGTTGTACAAGGCACTCCTGTGTAGCTGGCTTTTGCAGGTGAATGGCTTTGGTACAGGTGTTCCTGTCATCCCTATATGCTTGTATATTTGCTTGTGTGCCCAAATTTCTTGCCCGTGAACAGAGGTTGTCTCGTGTTTTCATTTGTTGAAGGAGATTGTATGTAACCCATGGATTATCAAGGCCCTTTACTTGCATTTCTTCTGTGGGGCATGGGTATCACATGCTGCACTGAATTGGGTGATAAAGAATTGTAGTAGCATCCACATCTGGGGCAGCATCTAGCGGAGACCAGTCTTGTTGCTGTATGTGTGACCTCAGAACATCAGTGTGTCCGCTGAGTAGTACCTAGTGTTGACAGTTTTAACTGGTGGTTTGGTGAATTTATTAGTCCATAGGCACTGTATTGGAGAATGGTCACTTATGGAGTCAGGAAGGACTGAAGTATTGGAGATATGTTCAGGACGGTTTGTGAGAATCAGATCCAGTAGGGTACTAGTCCCTGTGCTATAGTTGACCCTTGTCAGTGAGGTAATGAGTTGGGTGAAGTTTGCTGCAGATAGGGCATCCTTGTAGTTGTTTGCTCTGGGGGCAAACCAGTTTAAATTGAAGTTGCCAAGCACTATTACTTCTGAGCTGTGCTTAAGACTGTTCAAGCAGGTGAGGAGTGGATTGAGGCTTGCTTTCATCTGCCTGGGTGGGATGTAGACTGATGCTATTGTCAGAGCTTTGTTGTGTGCTCCTAGAAGGACCTTTATGGCAAGAACCTGAAGTTCGTCACCAGTGATGGGTAAGGACAGAGTGTGCCCAGCAGATATTCTTTCAGGTATAAAAGTAGCCAATTTCTTTTAGAGAGCCTATCCAGCTTGAAGACAGTATATCCGGGTATGGTCACCACAGCATCAGGGATGTTTGGTGACAACCATGTCTCTAACCACTGACAGTACATCTGGGTTGTGTTGGGAGACCCAGGCGGAAAGGACATCAAGTTTTTTGAGCAGGCTGCAGATGTTGATGGTGGCAAGTGAGAGGGACCCAGATCAACCTTGTGCAATTATGGTTTATTTGAGACAGGCCAGTGTTTAGGTGTATGTTGCCTGACATTATCAGGAGTAGTACAATTAATCCTCACAGGAGTTTCTTTAGGTATCTGCTGTGTGACAGCCGTGCTCTTTTTTCCTAGATGCTTTCAATGTTGTTGGCTGTGGAGACTGGAATTCGATAGTAGTAATGGGGGCAATAGTTTGTAGCGGTAGGGTCAGGTTGG
This sequence comes from Neoceratodus forsteri, assembly GCA_016271365.2. Classification (NCBI taxonomy): domain Eukaryota; kingdom Metazoa; phylum Chordata; order Ceratodontiformes; family Ceratodontidae; genus Neoceratodus; species Neoceratodus forsteri. The sequence goes on from CM057451.1 coordinate 428,985,901, forward strand.
GCACAGAGTCTGGTTCATATGTTATAGAATTTGGGAAAATAGATGGGTCCAATTTATGCAGCTACTACAGGTAGCCATCCCCATACTGTGTAGTGAGTTTACATCAATGTGACCTGTGATGGCACGAGATGGGACTTTAGGATACTGGCAGTAGGGAAGCTTGTACAGTAAAGAGGATCAGGAGTAGCATTATATCATTTGGACTCATTACCAGACCAAGGGTTCAAATGGCGCTGATCCTAGATGCAAAGAGGCTGAGGGTGTGCCACCTAAGCTTTGGCTAGTAAAGTATTGGATGCATGTAAAGGAAAGCAGCGAGTGCCTGCCACATAGTAGGGCAGGCTGGGCTCAGAATAGGGTCTGGATTAGAGGCAGGGTTGGGCGCCAAAGTTTATTTATGTATGGCAGCTTAGTATCAGTACCAGAGAGAGAATGGCAAGGAGTGTCCTAAAGGAGCACTGTCCGTGTACACAGAGGAAGCAAGTGTGGAAACCAAACAGATGTGCTTCGGTGCCTGGATCATACTGAGGGGACCATCATGAGGGTCCTTTCCTGTGCCAGCAGTGTGTTTACCATACTTGCCATTTCATAATGTTGCCAAATGTTACTAGTGTGCCCCTGCCATAAAATGCCACCCACTGACCTCGTGATGATGTGGCTGAAGAGGTTCATGAGCTCTGGATGGTGGAAGGCATGCAGTCAGGCAAGTTGTGGTAGAGGAGCCATTCCAATAGTGCCTGCCACTGCACACCTGCCCCATGAAATGCTGCACTTTGCTTCCAGTAGACACCCCAGTCATTCCGTGTCACATAGGTATGTCTAACCTAGTGCACACCATGTTGTCATGGTACACGATGGAGTGCAGTGTGTTGCAGTTGGCATGTGATGTGGGTGCAAGATGATGCTACTACCTCTCACTGAGTGCACCCATGTCAGGGTGCATGGGGCCTACCAGTGAGCATGTCTGTGAAGCTTCTGCAAGATGGCCCTGGGTGCCTGGTGGCATTGGTGCTGGGTGGGCATATCCATATGTCTATGCACATTGTGGAACAGAGTGTGTTGGGTGGGCTTCATTGGTGCCTGATGCTCAGTACAGGACTGTGTGGTGATGTGTGCACCTACTCAGTGAGTTGTGTCCAGTACAGCCATGTGTGGGGGTGCATGGTGTATGGCACTCTGTTTTGTGGTGGGTGTGTCACTGAAGGTGTGTGGTAGGCTGCACAGTGGTAGGCATGGACAGTAGGGGGCAGAACTGTTGGCATATCCTGCCAACATGATGTGCAGTCCCATGGCCCTCCTGTCACCGGTGCCTAACCTGTGTGACTGCTCATCCACCTCGGTGGTACTACCCTGTGGGAGGTCCATCAGGCTTTCCCTGGAGCTGTGCAGAGGTCCTTATGCTGGTATGCCTGCTCATGGCATGGGGCCATGCCGCACTGTGTGCCCATCGTGTGCCCTGTGATGGGTCTGTGGAACCACCATCTGATACATCACCACTGGGCATGTCCTGGCTGCCGAGGTCCCCTGGTGTGTCCACCTGTGTGTTTCCTTCCTCCTGGCAGCTTCCTGTGAACTCCTAGGGCAGTGTCGGTGTCACCCACCACATACAGTGCTGCACATGTGGGTGGAGTGTCCAGTGTTCACCACTGAGCTGCCTGGTTCTTGTCAGGTATTGGCATGGGGGACCACTTTATCCCTGTTTCCACCATGGTAGGGTTGTGTGCTGCGGACCAGATGGTGAGGGGGTGGCTAGTAGGTGCTGTAGTATCAGCTCCTGTGTTGTGGCACAGTGCTCAATGCCGCTGAGCATGCCTTATGCCTCTGCCATCAGGGCGATGAATGATGACCGTATTCTGCCACTGTGCCTCCAGCCTGTCCCGCCTAAGCTGCTGCAGCACACAGTACTGTGCCTCCATACAGGTCTGTGTATGCATTGCCCTGCTGCATGTTGGCAGCTCTTCCAAGGTCCCCCATCCCCACTGTTGTCCAGGTGTGATTGGGCTGGCTCCCCAGTCCCCACCAGTACCCCATCCTATGGACAGAGCACGTGTGCTGCTGGTGATGGTGGATTCATTTGGCATGTTGCATGTTGCTTTGCAGGGAGTGAGGTGGGCCATCTGATGCCCATGCCACACCCCTTCCCTCGTGGTCTATCGCAGCCCGACACAGTGTAATCATCCTGGTGTGCCACTGTGCTCTGCTCATCCATGTCACTGTCTAGCTGTGTCTCTGTTCCCACCTCCATACCTGTAGGCATGAGAGTCACACATTACTACACAGTGTGGTAGTACCACCATCACCCTTCCCTGTGGTGCCTGTGCCAGTTGCAACACAGCTGTGAACATGGACTGAGTGGTCACCACTGTGGGCGGTTGTGCTGCAGTGGACATGTCTGTGGGTACAAGAAATCACAATTACATCCAGTCTGGGGTGCATTCCCCACTTGTACTCTCCCCTGTTGGTGTCTACTACCTGCCATGGTCTCCACTCTGTCCACCTTCTGTGGATAGTGACATCGGTCAGTGTCTCAGACACAATCTTCCAGTGACATGAGCTGTGTGTCGCTGCTTGGGGTCACCCCTGTACCATGGCATGCCCACGGCTACCTTTTTTCTTGACCGCTGCATGCAGGTCATGCCACTTGTGCTTTATGGTGGTCAGAATCGGGCATCCTGGCTAGTAGCATTGTCACTGGCCTGGATATCCAGCCACAGTCTGGCCTTGCTGTTGGGGCTGGTGGTCAGTAGCTTAGCCCATACTGCTGGCTGTAGTACTGCCAGATTGCGCCACCATTGCTACAACCAGCCTGCCTGTGAAGCTGGCTGCTCTGGACATGCACCACCAAATGTGTGGACATGGCTGTGGTATGGCTCACCATGGCCAGCTTCGTTCCTCCAGACCTTGTTGCAGGGGACCGCACCTACACCACCATCTGTATCTTCCATTCTCTACATCTGGGTGTGCTGCACAGTATTCAGATATGTGCCACTATTCTGGGAGTGTGCAATACCCATATAAGGCGGGGATCACGGGGGTGGTCCCATGTAACCAGGTCCCAAGAGTGCACAACTATGTGGTTCCATGCAGTCACGCCCCTTGGGTGCACACACCACAGTGCCCTTTCATAAATGTCATGTGGTGCAGTGATCATGCGTGCAACTGCATACCATGGATACTAGTTTGTGCTCCTTCATGCACAGGCACCATTATTTATGTAAACAATAAGATATGATGGGGTGTGCTCTGAACAGATATTACCACATGCCCAGAGGTGTAGTGAGTCACAATGCTTCAGGCCGAGTGCCTTCAGCCCTTCAAAATGAGATAATATCTGTTCAATACACACCCTGGAGTGTCTTATTGTGCTTATAAAATGGGCTACATTTTTTAACTTTTAGCAGTCAGACAAACAGTGTTTACATGTAGAAAAAATACATTAACTCATTCAAATGTATTATAAAATAGTCCTTCCTCCTGCTAAACAATGAGGTCATTATGCATGTGCAGCCTGATGGAGAAGCACTACCTTTCATCCCCCATATTTGTGTCATGTACTTTTCTTTTTTGAGAGGGAAGTGGGATGGACGAGAGAGAGAGAGAGAGAGAGAGAGAGAGAGAGACAGAGATACAGAACTGTGTTTTCATTCTTTGTTTTTATATATGTTTTTACTCTAACTGAGATGTATGTCAGCATGGCAGCAAATGAGTAACAAGTGGGGAATATGAGAAATGGCAAAACAATGATATCTGATTTTTTTTTCTGAGGTAACACACATTGTAAGGATTACATTAGACCTGATGAGGACTCATTGAGTATTTCCTCTGTATTGGGGCAGGCACACGATTTTGAAACGGAGACTGTAGGAACAGCAGGCATGCTGCATAAACCATACAGAGATGGCAGCAGCAGTTGTTTGAGATTAACAGAACAGGACTGGTTAATAGCTTGAATTTACAAATTCTACCTTGTGGGCTGCACTTGAATTTTTTTCTTTTAATAACACACAACACAGAGTTGGAACCTGCTGTCAGCATCTGAGACTGAGGGAGAAGATGTCCTATGCAACTGGTAAGTAACTGGAACCTCGAGGAAGAAAAAACACTTGAATAGTGTTCTTCACCCCACACACTCACATAGGCAGTGAGGAGAGTGCAGATGTACAGCACCATTGCCTCATGAATGAACAATAATAGAATAGAAAACAAAGTATTTTTCACGGGCAGTTTTTTCCTGTGGCAGTTTGGTAGTAAACTATGTGTACTCTGAACAACTGTGCTACTGAGTGAGTAGTGGACAGTGGTGGCGTGAGATGGTGGGGAACATAGTTTCAAAGAGATAAAACAACATAAAGTGAGCACGGCCAGACGGAAATGGTAATGTAAAGAATCGACACAGCAGGCTGTATTAAAAATATTCTGTCTCTCCTGAAGGGTAAAAAGTGAAATGGCCAGCAGCTTTAGCATTGATTGCCAAACATGTGATGAGCCGCATTAGCAAGGAAAACAAATGGCAGCTTTTTAAAATGAAAATTCTAACAGCACATGTTTTTATACAGTGGTCCTGCTTCAAGTATTTATTTTACTCAAATGTAATTGGTGATTTGATGCACAGGTAAGAACCAATCAAAAGCAGGATTTCCTGTCCGCATTTTATAAGATGATTTTAATTACCTTTCTTTTGCCCTCGACTTTCAAAAGTTTATAATGCTTCAATTTTATCATCCGACTGCACCAATCAGATTTGTATGCCAGGCCCTCAATGTGCCATAAAATTATTTGACACTTCAACAATTGATAAAGCTCCATATAGGAACAAAATGATGTTGGGTGTTTGTTGTTGACTGTGGGGGTAGCACCTTGTCCAGCAGTTTAGCACTTATTCTCAGTGTAGGTATGAGATTATAAAAATATAGCACATCATCTACATGTGGCTTTTACTTATTTTGTTGGATGGGATAAGATTTAGGGTGGGCTTGTGAGATTTCTTTGTCTTTTTGTTATTATTTAGCCTAGTGTACCTCATACCATGGGTAACCCTCTTCTGGCATTTGGCATTTGAACAATAATTGATTGAACTAAAGAACCCACACAATGAGCTAACACAGATTTATACCATAAGAATATTGTTTTCCATATCTGTTTATTATAAAAAGTTATTTTTTAATTAAGAGACTGATATATATATATATATATATATATATATATATATATATATATATATATATATATAACAGAAAAACAGATATTAAAAACTCAAATTGACATACCCCAATAATGGAAAGCATCATGAGAAACATATGCAGATGTCCATAAATTAATTTGGACAGGTTCAACATTAAGCAGAATTGCATGGTACTGAAAGGCCTCACAACACAATCAGCAAAGGCTGAGAACAGCAGACACAGACACATGTTTCGTCCTCATTTGGATACATCAGTGTGCCATATCTGTATCTCAGCCCAGGGAGAGGGAGCCAGCCACCATATAGGGATCATATTTGGTTGGGTCATGGGAAGCCCAAAGTAGAGAGAGAGAAAAGAACTACAAAATACATTAAAATTACAGTATACATTCGCATACATGTCATACAAAGATTATAAACACTTTTCTTCTAAAGATACTTATCAGTTTCAAAACATTTTGCTAATGCATGCAGCAGAGGTATATGTGAACTTTTCAATAATGCATTATTGATTTTTACAACAGGGGTGAGCTGATACACAGTTCAATAAATCCATGTATCTTCACCCCCATGTGATGAACAGACAATGATGTACACTGTGAAAATACGAGGCACTATAACAGTGTACATGTCATCGCTGCTTTCTCCACACAGGGCACACGCTATCAACCCATCCCAACTCACTCCTACTGCTCCACCATGCCACGCCACTCAACCAGTGAAAAAGAAAAATAAGTCAGAAATAAAAGCCTCTACTTTATAAAGGGACATGTAATATCCTCAGAGTGTGATACCCTATGTATCACATTTCGGGACACTGAGTATCCTTTATTATTAGTCTGTCATAAGAGAACATTTCTAAAAGTACTTGTATGCATTTCTTTCTTAATTCAGCTAACAGAAGGCATTTCAGAATAATATGAATGATATCCAAAGGTTTTCCTGCACAAGTAGGGCATGAAGGAGGATTCATATACTGATCCCATGGTCCAGTAGAGACTTTATTATATAGAAACAGTAACTGAACCAATATGTTCATATGGGAATTTAACTTAGAAACATAGACTTTAATGGCAGATAAGGACCGCTTGGCCCACCCAGTCTGCCCATTTCTACCCAATGGATAAGCTGCAGATCCGAGTTAAGCAGCAGCCTACTTCTTTCTACCACCACCACCCGAATTGCATTATGACTGTCCCAAGCATGCTTGAATTCAACCACTGTTTTTGACTCAACCTCCTCCGTGATGCTCCATGCATCCACAACCTCTGTGAAAAATACTCCTTATTACCTCTGAGCCTCGCCCCCATCTTCAAATTGTGCCCTTGTTCTTGCACACTCTTTTTGAAAGATGCTACCTTCTTGACTTTGTTGATTCCCTTGAGGTACTTCAAAGTTTCTATCATGTCCCCTCTCTCCTTTCCTCGAGGCTATACATATTAAGCCTTTAGTCTCTCTCATTCACTTCCGGTGCAGATCCTGCACCATTTTAGTTGCCTCCTCTGGACAGCTTCCATCCTGTCTATGTCCTTGCAGAGATTGGGTCTCCAGAACTGCACACAGTACTCCAGATGGGGTCTCACCTGCTGTCTGTACAGAGGGATAACAACTTCCTGTTTTCACTGGTGATGCCTCTCCTATGCATCCCAGTATTCCCCAGCCTCCATACTGCCATATCACATTGCTTTGCCCACCTTTAAGTCATCTGATATGACTACCCCTAGATCCCTTTCCATTTTTGTTGTTGTTAGTTCTCACCCCTATTGTGCACTCTTCCCTGGGTTTTGTTTCCCAGGTACATTACCTTGCACTTTAGTATTGAATCTAAGATGCCATACATTTGACCATTCCTCTAACCTTGCCAAGTCCCTTTCATCCTTTCCACCCGCCCTTGTGCATCAACTCTGTTGCAGATCTTTGTGTCATCTGCAAAGAGACATACTTTCTTCCAGTCCTCTGCAATGTCGCTTATAAAGACATTGAAGAGGACCGTCCTGATACTGAACCCTGCGGTACCCCACTAGTAACTCCCTTTCTTCAGAGGACTCCATTTACTATTACCCTCTGTGTCCTATCCTCCAGCCAATTCTTTACCCAGGCTATCATCTTGGGACCCACTCCCAGGCTGGCTAACTTGTATATTAATCTTTCGTGTGTGACTGTGTCAAATGCCTTGCTAAAGTCTAGGTAGGCCATGTCCACAGCCCCTCCTGATCTACTACTTTGGTCACCCAGTCAAAGAAATCTACTACCTTCATCTGGCATGACCTTCCCGCTGTGAATCCATGCTGCCTTGGGTCCTGTGCCCTCTGACCTCTAGGTACTCGACAATCTCTTTCCTTCAGAAGTGATTCCATCATTTTCCCTATCACTGAGATTAAACTAACAAGTCTGTAGTTTCCTGCTTCTGCCCTGCTCCCACTTTTGTGAAGGGAATCACATCTGCCTCCTCCAGTCCTCAGGAACCACCCCATCATCCCATGATTTGTTAAAGAGGGTAGTCAGTGGTGCCACTAGTTATACCTTTAATTTTTAGAATTTGGGATGAACCCCAATAGGCCCCATTGCTTTGTCCACCTTCAGTTTTAAGAGTTCTTTCAGAGCCCTTTCTTCTGTAAATGGGCTGGTATCAACTTCTGTATCCAGAGTGTTTCTATTGTTTGTTTTAGGTACCTCCCCTCTTCATTTGTAAATACTGAGCAAAAATATTTGTTTAGTATCTCTGCCTTTCACAGTCACCCTCTGCCCACCCTCCCTTTTATTAAGCCTCACTATCCCTCCCTTTGGTCTTCCTTCTGCTCCCTGATGTACCTAAAAAGGTTTTATCCTTCTAACTGAGTTGGCTATCTTTTCCTCAGTTCGGGCCTTGCTGTTCTGACGTTCTCAGCTTCCTTTTGCTTTTACTGATACAATTATCTGTCCTGCTTCTTCTGTGATTCCTTGTACTTCCTGAATGCTTTTTTCTCTTGAACCTTCTACTGCCACCTCCTTTGAGAACCATAGAGGTTTCTTACATCGTTTTGTTTTGTTTATTTGCTTCACACAAAGGCTTGTTACCTCTGTGATGGCAGTTTTATTATTCTCCATTGTTCTTCCACCCTCCTACCTGCCCATTTGCTAGTGCATTCCTTAGGCACTCACCCATTTTAGAAAGTCAGCCTCCTGAAGTCCAGTACTTTTGTCTTTGTATGGCTTGACTCTGTTCTGTGTTTATTGTGAACCATACTGTTTCGATGGTCGCTAGTTCCCAGATGGCTACCCACTCTACATCTGTGATCCTCTCACCATCTCCATTGAGAGAACCAGATCCTAAGATTGCTCCTCTCTGAGTGGGTTCCAATACTAGTTGCCTAGGGCATGCCCCTGTAGGGCATCTAGAGTTAACCCACTCTTAGAAGTGGCTGCTGCAACTGCACTCCAGTTAACATCTGGCATATTCAGAGCACCCAGCAGCAATATCTCCCCTTTTTCTGCCATTCTAAGTATACTTTCTATCATTTCCTTGTCCATTTCCTACTCCTGAGTGGGGTCTGTATACAACCCTGTACGGATTGTGGTGCCATTGCCTGTCTTCAAATTGACCCACGGTGCATCTTCTCCTCCTGTTTACCCTTTTTGTTCTGTTTGCTTTGATTCCTTCCCTTATGTGAGAGCTCTCCTCCTTCTCTTCTTTTACCCTTCCTGTCCCTCCTGTAGATAGTGTGTCCTGGTATGTTTACATCCCTGTCATGGTTCTGTGTGTACCATGTTTCTGTGACTGCTACCAATATCCAGATTTGCATGATAAAAGTCACCTTTCTATGGCAGGTACACTTTTATTTGCTTATATAGTATAAATGCAGTAGTTAAATACACACTCAAAGCAGAGCACTCCAAACCCATGAAAGAACAAGGGCACCAGTCTCACAGTAAAATAAAATAAATATTTATTTCATGAAGGCATCAGCTTGACGCGCTTTTGATAACCATTCTTTTTCAAAGGCTATCCTCATTTAAAATAGTCACTGTTAAATGCCTTGCAACATCATGACATCACTAATCAAATGATCACACTTTATTACAAACACTTATGAAACATTTAACATTCAAATAGTTAATGAATAGAACTGTTTAGAGAAACTTAATAGAGAACCTTAAACACTTAAGAGAACCTTACAGAAAGACAACAAAGAAAGGGGAAAAAGAGGGAGGGGAAGGATGGGTGATGTGAAAGGGAAGTGGGGGAATAGGTGGATAACTGAAGGAATTAAATAATACAGACCAAAAAGTCAAATAGGACTACAATAATTTCTGTAATTTCAATAATATAATCCAGAACCAACACATTTAAATCACGTTCTATGTTTTTTTAAAGGTTTCAATTCAAAACCACTATTTAAACCCCAGTTTTGGCTGCATTTAAGTTAATGATCCAAAAAGCTTCTTTTGTCAGCAATAAAGCATTAAAATTACCCCTCTTGGTTTCTGACAGACCTTATGAATACCCATAAAATAAACTCATGTTCATCTTTATTTTTGGCTTTCATAATTGCAATGCTGTCACATAAGTTATATCAATGATATAAGTGATCACTGCGCCATTGTCTGCATTAGACACTCTTCTCAGGTAAAGTTGGCCTCAATACTGAATTAAAGAGATGTTTGAAAAGACTCTGTCCAACCACATTCTGCAGGATTTGGGCAATATTGTCTGGCAGGTATTTTACCTTGCCCCATCTGTCGACATGGCCTTCAACATCTTCCACAAACTACTAAAGGAGTTGTTAGACAAACATGCCCTTCCAAGGCTTTTCAAGTCCAAAATAGACCACCTGGTTGGTTCTTATGTCTCTGAAGAAAGATCTCAAGAACAGAGATCTCCTTTGGACAACAGCCAGGAAATCCCAGCCAGAATCTGACTGGCTCACCTTTCGTGGCTGCCAGAAATGCCTGCACCAAACTTATCAGATCCAAAAAGTAGCATTGGAAGATAACAAAACAACACTGCCAAATTCTGAATATCCTCAAAGAGGTTGAAAGCCACACCACTGCAGCCTCTCTCCCACAAAAATAGTGTCTGGAGACAATGTCTTTACTGACAAAACTGAGATCCTAAAACACCTCAATGAGCATTTCACTACTGAAGGGCTAGCATTTGACAACTCCCCAATCAGCAAACTGAGACCACACGGGGATACTGCTGTTGATAATAGTACTAATTTTAACACTACTCAGCATTCCTCCACTGCCTTCAGCTTCCGACCTGTTAATTTCAAGCAAGTTGAGGACCTTCTATTGGCACTGGATATAAAAAGAGTGCTGGTGCAGACAACATTGAACCCTCTTCCTAAAATTGGCTATCATCATCTGACCGCCTCATCACCCATCTATTTAACTCCTCCCTAAAACAAGGCAGGCTACCCAAATTATGGAAAACTGCACACATCATCCCTTTGTTTAAATCTGGGGACCTGAATGATATGAATAACTATGGGCCAATCTCCCTATTACCTACTATCTCAAAACTGCTTGAAAAAATTGTTAACACCCAAATCAGGGAGTACCTGGCCTTGCAGAATCTGCTAAACTCTGCTCAATTGGGTTTTAGAGCTAAGCACAGCATGGTTTCTGCCCTGACCAAAGTAACCACAGATTGGCAAATGGCTTTAAACTCCAAGAAGTATGTGTTTGCTCTCTTCTTGACCTCAGTGAGGCCTTCACACGGTGGACCACAACATCATGCTTCATGCTTTGAGTGACATTGGTCTTGACAGTGACACCTGTCAAATGGTTTAACTGCTACCTTACTAACAGATATCAGCAAGTCAAAGCATCTGGAGACCTATCTCCTCTAAAACCACTGTTACGAGGTGTCCCCAAGGCTCCATCTTAGGCCCAATCCTATTTACAATCTACATCAACAACCTTAACTCTCATCTGTGCACAGCTAATGTACACCTATTTGCAGATGACACTGTCCTCTACACTATCAATCCTAGTCTGGACTTGGCTCCTGAGGACTTACAGCAGGACTTTATTTCTCACAACATAATCTAATTAAACATAAGCTTCTACTCAACATTAAAAAACTAAAGCCATGATTATCTCACCTAAGGCAGCCCCTAGCCCCTCTAACAATCATAAGATCCTAACTCTGTTGGGCAAACCCCTTGAAACTGTGGACAACTTCCAATATCTGGGGTTCTGTCTGGACAATAAACTTAACTTTCTATGTCACCTGAATGAAATCACCAGAAAACTAAGACAACACCTAGGCTTATTCTACCACATCAAACACCTCCTCACTATAGATGCCAGGAAGAGGCTAGTGAAATCTACATTCATGCCACTCCTGGACTATGCTGACTTCCTGTATGATCACTGTTCCTCCTCCTCAGCACTTGGTAAGCTTGACACCCTCTACCACAGGGCTTTGAGGTTCATCCTTAACCTACCCTCTCGCACTCATCATTGTCTACTGTACTGTGAGTTGGGATGGTCCTCCTTCCCTAGGGTGGAAAAGAAATGCTCTTCTTTGGTTCTACAGAGCATTGACTGCTAAGCTTCAGCGTACATCTCAAGTCTCTTTGTGCATGCCAAGGTGCTTACAGCCTGCAGATGCTTCTCCTAATCTGCCTCCAGACACCAAGAGTTAAAACATCTCATGGCTCATCCACTATCACCTTCTCCTTCCTTCCTATGGAATACCACCAAAGATCTCTAAAACTTTATACCCTTCACGGCCCATTCACTTTCAAAGCAAAGCTATCTGAATAGCTGAAAGACACCTGTACTTGCTTTAGGTGACCCTGCTCCCATAACCACCAATATTCTCCATGTTTTACTCTGGCAATTAGTTCTTCCAGTTCCCTAGTTACAGAGCTTCCAGGTCCTGTCCCCTTCTCCTCTTCCCACCATCCCCCTCACTTTCTCTCCTCTTCTCTCTCCTCTCTCCCTCTCCTCCCCTCTCTTCTATCAATGCCCTTCTCCCCTTGTCCTCCTTCCTTACCTGCTCCCTCTCTATCACACTCTCCTCTCTCTCATCTCTCACAAGCTCCATCCCTTCCCTTTCCCTACCTCTCTCTTTCCCTGCCTCCTCTCTCAATCTCTTTCTCCTGCTCATTCCCTTTCTTACACATACACTCTCCTATTTTATATTTGGCCTGGTATATGTATATGTATGTATATATATATATATATATATATATATATATATATATATATATATATATATACATATATATACATATATCTATATATACACATTTATTTTCACATATGCCTATAAATTTTGTTTGATATATCTTGCTATCTGCTTGTACTATTTTGTATATGTATGATATGTATTACTTCTCTTCTACTTTTTGTGACTGTTTACCTTTACCTGTAATATGTTGTTGTCCAGGACCACCTTGAAAATGAGCTCACTCAATAGTGTTTTACACCTGGTTAAATAAAGTTGATTGATTGATTGATTGATTGATAAGTGCCATCTTTCTTTTCTATAGCCATAACATGTTCTTTTACTCTAATTTTCAATTTTTAAGTTTTACCTATAAAATGGTCTACACTTGCACATTGCTAAATAAATAATTCCAACTGAATCAGAAGTTATCAATTGTCTTATTTCAAATGTATGTCCTGTATTTGGATCTTGAAAATCTTTCCAGTTTTAATATGAGAACAGCAATTGCAGTTTCTACATTCTAAACATCCTACATTTTGTGTCTACTATTAACTAAATCCCCATTTCAAAATGGCTATGGCTTAGCCTATCACCTAGTGTAGGTGCCTTCCTGTAGGCCATCCATGGTGGGGCTTGAGCAATTTCTTAAGACCAGGATCACTGGAGTACATGCCAATGTGCTTTTAAAATTAGTTCAATCTCACCTGCATGTGCGAAAAGCATAACAAATTTAATACTCCCTTGTTTGTTCTCAGAGCTACTACTTTTTTCTCAAAACATCTTCCCTCTCCTACTTTCTGCTATTTGCATTCCTTCCTCAATATTCCTCTGACTATAACCACTCTGCTTAAGTCTTGTACATAATTCTGTAGTACCTTGCCTATAACTGTCATCATCACCACAATTTCTTTTACTGAAAAATTCCTTTGGCAAATTCTTCATCACATGTCTAGGGTGTCAACTTTCTGCCCTCAAAACTGTGTTGCCATCTGTTGGCTTTCTATAAATACTTGTTGTTATTTCACTCTCATTTTAAGAAACATTCTGAGATCTAAAAACACACTCTTCATTTGATGTTTGACATGTGAATTTCAAATTTTTGTCAGTACTCTCCAAGTAATCCTTAAATTGGGACAGTTCCATATTGTTTCCATGCCAAATTACAAATAACTCATCAATATATCATTTCCATAATTTAAGTTGTGCAAAAAAGGATTCCTTGTTTCATCAAATACATACAACTTTTCCCAAGTTTCCATATAAAGATTTGCTATGGATGGAGCACATGCCCTCATTGCAATTCCTTTCTTCTGTAAAAAACATGTTTATTGAAAATAAAAATGTTATCACTGTGCACAAAATCTAACATTTTCACCAAAACTCAGTGCTTGGTTTAGCTCCTGCCATGTCTTGTATTTAAAAGTCCAGCTAATGCATCTAACGCTCCCTCATGGGAATATTAGAATACAGTGCTTACTCGTCCATAGTAACCTTCTGGCTGCCAGTTATAATCTCACATTTTTAAAAGATGTAACATATCATTAGTGTCTTGTATGAATGAGGTAATTTATTTACAAATGGATGCATATGGACATCCAAAATCTGTAAAGACTCGTCTGTTAGGCTCCTATTCCACTAATTATAGGATGCCCAGTGGGGTTAGTCAAAGACTTGTGTATTTTGGGAATCAAGTAAATAAGAAACTTCATGTAGCCTGGTCTACCTCCCTCTAGCAAATCCTCTCTAATAAAATTATCAATGTTTGACTTAAATTCAAAAGTAGGGCCTCGCTCTAGTTTAACATAATATTCTCTATCTGCTAACTGTCTTTCTGCTTCTTTCAAATAACCAAGTTTGTTTAAAACAACAACACTTCCACCTTTGTCTGCTTTTTAATTAATCAGGGTGCATTTGTAGACATTTTAAAACATCTCTTTCAGGTATGCTTAAATTATTAAAAGTCTTTTTAGGCAAAGTCTCAAACAGAGTATCCAGTTCCGTTTCCACAAGCTCTTTAAAACTTTAATCACTGCACTTGGGGGCAGGTTAAAGGTGGACTTCACATGAAAACATGCTATTCTTCTTTGTCATTATTCAAAACTGTTCCTTCTTCATTATTTTTCCAGTTTTTATTTTTAAAGAAAGATTTAACACTTAAATTTCTAACAGCCAAATTCAAGTCCACCATTATTTCAAATTATTTGCATATGCTGTTGGTACAAAATTCAGACTCTTACTAAGGACTGAAACCTCCGCTTCCAATAGAATATATTCAGAAAGATTCAGTACCTGTGTTGTAGTGTGTTCTCTCATATTTTCTCATCAAAGCATCCCTCTGTAGTTCCATGTTCTGTACATGCTGCTGTCTCCTCTCCCATTTCCTCTTCTTTCACTGTCCTATTCTCTCTTCTGTTCTCCATTGCTGCTTTCTCTGATTCCTTCCAGATGTGGACTCCTCGTAACTGGTATGGAGGTGCAGGTTTCCTGTCCCACCTCGAAAGAAAATGATTCCGTTGTTGTTAGAGTCCTCTGTTTCAAATCACTCCTGTTACTGAAATCAAAGGACACATGTCTTTTTCTATTCTTTAAAATACCTTTGAGGTTTTTCTTCCAATTGAACACTCTGCCTAACTCAAAGTCATTCTTATCCCTGATAAACTTGTTTGTTTCAGCATTTTAGCTCACTGTCCATTCTTACAATAGTTTCTTTCAATTTTTGATTCATAGTTTCCAAAATCTGGGTGCTGCTGTAACTGTAGAACTTCTCATTCTCTGTTCTTAATTTCCAATTTCAATTTTCCTCTTTTTCTTTACTGTATTTCACTATTAAGTTAATTAATTTAAAACTGGCTTCAATCAATATTTCTTCCAAACTTTTGTAAAATCTTCATTTTCCTGGTCACAGCCTGGTTATTTAATCAATCTTAAGCCTTGGGGTACTCTCTTCACTGTCACATATGCCTCCATACTCATTGTAGTCCAGTACACCTTATGCCATTATTTTGTAAGTCTTTCCAACTCCTTAAACACCTGAGAGATTATGCTCTGCTGTAGTCCTACTCACATTCTCTCTGTTTTCTACCAGAAATGGATTTTCTTTCACTGCTGTTTCTAGCAAGGTGTTAACATAATCAAACAGCCCAGCTCCCATTTCAGTGTATTCTGAGAAGATTAAATTTGGTGTAGCTTCCAGTGACATACCACAGCGAGGAAACAAAATAAATAATGAAGAGACAAATAAGGTGTTTCCTTTCTTTTTGTCTTTCTGTAAGGTTCTTTTAGCTGCCTAAGGTTCTCTATTTAGTTCCTCTAAACAGATCAATTCATTAACTATTTGAATGTTAAGTGTTTCACAAGTGTTTGTAATAAAGTGTGATCATGTGATTAGTGATGTCATGATGTTGCAAGGTATTTAACAGTCACTATTTTAAACGTTGATAGCCTTTGAAAAAGGATGGTTATCTGAAACGTGTCAGGCTGATGCCTTCATAAAATAAATATTTATTTTATTTTACAGTGAGACTGGTGCCCTTGTTCTTTCATGAATTTTAGTGCTCTCTTCGAGTGTGTACTTTTCAAGTGTTTAAAGCACAGAAGCAACTATTCCGTAGCCCTCTCTGTAAACATTTTGTAAAATGCAGAAAGTTACTGTTAATCTGGCAAAATCTAGCTGGTTCTCTACATCCATAACTCCCTGGATAGCTATTGATTTCCATCTGGCTCTTGAATTTATATTCTGGAATAATGTACCATGTTTCATGAGTATATGACTCAGTGCTGACAGCCAGGTTACAAATCTTGTATTTTCCATTCTATACATATATGATTTTTTAAAACAAGCTTCAACTGAAGGACTTAGAACTGCTTCCACAACCCTTATGCCAATAATTGATTGCCCTAATAATGGCATTATTTTGAATGGAAAGTTATCCAGTTTTCAATCTTAGCAGTTTCCATTGGACAAACTGTGATAGCTCCATTAGAACTCTCATGAATAGAGTCTGTACTGGTTCTATGGTATTTGCATTAGCTTCAATTCCAGATATTTCTGCACCACACAAAATAGATAAGCTTGACTTTGGCTGCAGACACATCCCTTGTACATCTAAACAACTGGTGGGCAAATACAGCCAGTACAGTTTGTCCTGCTTTCAGTTTTGTACACTCCAGATGAAGATTCCAATTAGATGTATTAGAAATAGTAACTCACAGATACATGACAGTATCCACCTTCTCTGTTTTTCCATTATCTATCATTACTCCATTATCCACCTACTTTGTTTACACAAATCATTACTTCCGTTTGTTTATGTTTAATTGCAACTTGATTTCTTTCAGAATAAAACATAGTCAGCAGTGTTTTTATAATTCTGTCAGTGTTCTGGAAATAATTACAGCATTATTAGTGTAAACTAATATATATCTGGTATATTTTAGGTGCATCAATATCTAGTTTTTCTAAATCCTCAACATTTTATTTATATAAATGTTAAACAACACAGGTGCTAGTATGAAACTTTGCTTTACACCTTTTCATACAAAGATACTAGCTGTTAGTTTGCCAGCTGTGGAGAATTATACTTGAGCTATTATAGAAATGTAACATTTCAATAATCTCAATTAATCTAGGATCCATGGTTCCCTATTTTAACTCTTTTCAAAATTAGATATATGTCACTGTGATCAAAGTACATATATCTAAATATGGAAAGTACAGATGGTGGTCTTAATGTTCACAAACTGTATTTCCTTTTCAGGTGGTACATAACTAATATATTATTCATAGTGCTTCTGCCTTTCCTAAATCCACTTTATTTTAGGGACACATTATTTTAATGATCTATTCTTCTACATAGTCAATATTTATCTACTACAGAGTTTAGCAGATATACACATTAAACTGATCATTGTGCAACATTCTGGGTTAGATAAGTCACCTTTTTTTTTAAACAAGGGAACAATTTCCCCAGTTTGATATTGTTTAGGACTCTTCAAAGGACTGTACTTCTGCCAACTAGCCTTAACTAATATGATATATCTAAGCACGGAGACCATCTACTCCTTCATTATTTGTTTAATATATATTTTGATCTCCTCTATGGCAACAGATGTCCACTCCTTTTCCAACTCTTTTGCTTCAAATATACAAAATGCCACTATAACCTGTTATTTCATTACCATATAACTAACTCATTGCTATCAAATTCCAAAAGGCTTTAATGTCTTTCTTTTGTGCAGCCATTGAATGTATTCTTTCTAATCAATATTGTATATTCTTCCTTAAAAACTGAGTAAACCATTTTCTGCTGAATAAAATTGGTGGATTTACAGTGCCTTCCCATTCTATTAATCAGAGACGTAATCTTGTACATTCTATGTCATAACAGGGTGTTTTAAATTTTATTATGAACTGGTTGCTGTAAATAAGAAAACTAATTGGCGAGAGGTCTTTGAAGCCGTGATGATATTGAGCTACATCATCACGGTTCAAAAAACCTCAACCACCAGCCTCTCACTGACAATGGCAAAAATACAGCCACACTTAAGTTGCGCTCAGTAGGAAAACAAAAATCTTGCAACTCCTCCAGAGAAAGAGAAAAGCCCTGAGTAATCCTCAGCATGTTTAAAACAAACTGGTACTACAAATCTGGCTCCGTGTCCCTAAACTGCAAATTTTACTTTCAGTCAGTATGGGGCACAAGTATTCAACTGACAGCAGCTTCAGTCAAAAACCACAAGTATTTCGTCACTACTACTGACTGTTGTTGCCAACTACTTTACATGGCAGACACTAGAACTAAACAGGAAGGCACACACAGCTACTTCCAGTCCCAGAGGCAGGCAGGAGGACCAGGTCAAATGCAGAAAACATGGTTCACATCCTAAAGCAATGCTTGGAGGGTGAGATACACTTCACAGCTGCACCTCCTTCATGAGTGCCTCCTGTAACAGTGCCACCTGCTGCCCAGATCCTCCAGGAACTATTTTATGGAAAGGTACTCTTCCAACAACCCCCGAAAAGTCATTTTCAAATGTTTTAAAACTTTTCTTTAATTTTTTCTAATAAATCTTTCAAGCCAGTTCATAATAGCAGGAAGGCACTCCAGTGTGGTATATCATGGAATATCACTTCTCAGATGGTTGGATGCACTCAGCCTGCAGCCTCATGCCCAACCACACGAGGTTTGACGATATCCCATGATATACCACACCCTGTCATGCCTTATTGATTAATTATACCACTTACTCCTTTCTGCCATCTATCTGGAATTCCTTAACAAATTATCCCTTGGTGAGCTTTCTTTCATTTCCAGAGTCTCAATAGCCTGCTCTGTTGGAAAGTGTCCATTCAGCATAATTGACTTAACTGAATCCAAAGTATGAGACTGCCTCTACATTTTTCTTTTGTCCCTCTTTTCATCTAGTTTTTTTTGTTGTTGTTGTTATTTCTAATCATCATATGATTATCAGCATCCACCTGTTGAAAAGCAAGGATTTCAGGATTAACTTTACTAACGTTTAGATTGAGTTGCATAATTAATGCAACATATGTTCATTAGAATATTCTTGTATTACATGAAATCAATCACTTAAAAATGAGAAGATATCACACAATTGCAATTCACAATGGAACCACTCAAAGTTTGAATCTCTCCATTACTGTCTTGACTTTATCTTCCATTTAACATCCTTAAGTTGTTTTAGACCATGAATTTTAAAAGAGCTTCTCTTTCTATTTAAAACCTCATCCTTTGATGCCCTTGCTGGTATTCTCAATTCCTTATTAAATCATAGATTGGATCAAAAGTCCACTCACCTAGATAAACAGTATATTTCATAACAGACTTTATTAATGTAAACATTTATCCAGCATTTCGGAGAACCCTTCATCAGGGAATACTGGCTAAACTATCAATTTTATACATAAGCTGTAATGCACAGACATATTAGTTGCCTTTTAACTTCTTTTCTGGAAATTGGTTTAAATAATCATGTATTTTCTTACAATTTCTTATAACTAATACTAAATTCAGACCTCATCTGGACAGAAACTCAGCATAAGGACCCACACTGCTCCTGTGCCTGCCGCTTTATGTTGAGTTTCGGTCCAGATGAGCTCTGAGCTTAGTACTTGTTGTAAGAACTTATAAGAAAATACATGTTTATGTACGTGATCTCCAGAAAAGAAGATAAATGCAACTAATGTGTCTGTGCATTACAGCTTATGTATAATATTAATATCCTAGCCAGTGTTCCTGATGAAGGGTTCTTCCCAAAAAGTTGGAATATTTTCTGATTGGATGAATATTTAAATTAATAAAGTCTATTATGAAATACACTGTTTATCTGTGTGAGTGAGCTTTTGATGCAATCTGTGATTCAGTATATTATTGGCTTGATTGGATCTAGCTAATTCATTATTATATATTTTCATTTATACTGAGGTGACTTGTGCCATAATTCCCTTCATTGATTCTCAGTTCATTATCAAACTCATCATATCCACAGGGTACCATGACAAAATATAGTTTAAGTTATCAGATATATTTTATAACCTGCCTTCAAATGCCGCTATATACAAACTTGTACATAAATGTACATTTAGGAGACCTCACCATCAGGTGAATACAGAGTGGGATTTAGACCCAGTTTTGTTGATGCTAGGTACAGCAAACCCTTTTGTACCTACCAGTCTTTGCATAATTGTTACACTTTCAAAGACTGTGAATCCATCTAGTAGAAAATCAGTAATAGTATTAGTCCATGTTTCTTGGCCTCCATTGGCTTCTGCTGTGCTGCATCAATTGGTCTGTAACCCATCAGTCCCTCCATTGTTTAGGTCTTAATGTTTTAAAATACCATTCTTTCTTGAATGCAAGACTGCTCCTGTTATGCACTTATTGCCTGGACCTTATTCTTGATGTTGTAGTTGTTTCATATAGTTAAATGAGATTGCCATTGTTCAAAGTGATTTGTCTACGTGACTGCATCTATTGTAACTTACCAATTGTTATTATTTATTATCTTGTTTCCTGTAATTAATTCTGTTGCTCCCCAAAAAGGGACTCCTGAAGTCTCAGTGGGCCTACCTGGTCAACAAAAATCAATTAATTAATTACATAAATAAATAAATGTTTCTTGTAATAACATTATACTAAATTTATATATAAAATCTAGCCATAGTTGGTCTTATACTTTCTTTCTGATACCTGCTATATTCCAACTTAGCAATTTAGTGCTTCTATGTGGTATACCATCGCTGCAGCGACTCCCTATGGTGAAGACCATCACAGTGACAGGATTTGGCCAAAATCTGCATGTCACTGTGATGGTCTCTCATAGCTAGAGAATTGCCTAGCAGGGTGTTTTGCACCCCAGTCCAACTCTGACTGGAGTTAGAATCCTAGAGACCAGGGTGTGTGAGTGGTGGAGCCCCCTCATGGGGGGTTTGGAGGTTCAGCCCTATGGAAACACAGAGGCATCACCAACACTGCATTGTCGTGCTTGGCAATGTGGCTGTCACTGTCGGGATGTCTCCATAACTGCTGTCGCTGCAGTAAGGTGAAATCCAGATATGCATTAGGGGTTGCTGTCATCTCTGTACTTTCCAAAGTTTCATATCTGTTCTAAATATTAACAGCTTCAGAGCAATCTGTGTTAATGTCTTCAGAGGATGTGCTAGTATCTGAGTCCCTTACAACACTGTTATTATTTCCCATCCCATGCCATTTCCTCCCTCTAATATAGTCTTTGGGGCATTACTACCTAGAGAGAATGTTCAATTTCTGCATTTGGCTCCAAGAACTTTGTTATAAAATATTTTTACCATATTCCTTATTTGTGCTCTTTGTTTTATCTTTTTATTAATTATTTTATCTCAGCTTTTTTATCCCTGGTGCCTTCTCCTTTTTGAGGAGAATAGTGCCACTGGGCTTGATTTTCAAAGGTCAGAGAATGATGCAAGGTTCTTGCACCAGAAGGAATGGTGTACAGAAAGCTGCATCAAAAGGTGTGTAAGTTCCAATTTTCTAACACTGCTTGTGTTAAAAGAAGAACTGGCTTGTGCCAGGTTTGCATCAAAAAATGAGTGCACCATGTCACAACAAGACTTGCATAAAAAAAAATAATAATAATAAACCAGCATCTTTGTTGGATTTTCTAAGGTGGAATATTTCAACACAGGTCTCAATTCACAAAGCTCTTAGACTGGTGCAGGAACCATGCACCAAAATCAACAGTGCAAGGTGTGTTATGCACCAAATCTTGTGTTATCTGACAATTCACAAATGTGGTCTGTGTCAAATGCAAACCCACTCTGTGCCATGGGGTACCTTTGGAGATATTAGTTTTGGTGATTGGGTGCCTACAATAAAGGTGACCCAATACCTGGTGCATGTCTGCAGGGCTATGGTAGGGTAGGGTAGCAAGATGGGGTCAGTGAATATGGCGACAGGGTGGTGCAGCACAAGGGGATGCAAGGCAACAACCATCCACCAGGCAACAACAACCCAAAACCAGAAGGCCTGCAAGATGGGTGGGTTACAGGCATACATCCTACCAGGACCCAAAAGATGAGCAATGTATTGCTTGACATTGGCTGAGAAAGGCTGCCATTGCACAGCTGTGCTGAGAAATCTGAGGATCATGCATATGAGCATACAGAGAAGCCACACAATAACCTTTGATGTAAAGGTTAGTGCAGCAGTCCATATTCTAGCTAATGGGGTTTCCAGAACCCAAGTGGCAATGCAGTGGGTGTTTTCCAGGCCTCATTGTCCAGGTGCTTAAGGATGTTCATGGATACACTGGTATACAGGGCACACCATTACATACATTTCCCCACAGAAGCACAGCAGCAGCAGCATGCAGTGCAATAGGCATTTTACAGAATTGCCTGCCTCCCACATGTGCTGGGGCAATAGACTGCACCCATATCACCATAAGAGCACCAACTGCTGACCAGAATGCCTATGTGAATCAGAAGGTGTTCCACCCCATGAATATACAGGGGTGTGTGATAGCCACAGCAGCATCCAGGATGTTGTTTGTTGTTGTTTTGTTGACCTGGTAAGCCCACTGGGCCTAGAAGTCCTTTTTCATGGGCGACTGGGGGAGGGGGCATACAGATGTTAAGCAACTGAAGCTGAACCAGATTAAGCTGTTGGTGGTATTTTTAGCGAATGAGGAAATTTAGCCAGGACACTGGGGAATTTCCTACTCAGTGCAGGGGGAACCACTTACTGTCAGGATGGATGACTCAGTTGCTGAGCAGGCAGCGATGCAGCAGGTTGTGCTGCAGGTTGAGGAGCAGTCTTCTCCTCATATATCAGATACTGTGGAATCTGAGATATTTTTGAAGCTCCTGTGGATATGGAACCCCTACTTACTTCAGAAGTTACTAAGATAGATAAACAATCAGATTCTCACATGTATTTCACTGCTTCTTCTCTACCACAGACAAGCAATTTGCAAGATGCAGCTTTACATGAACAACTCAGGACCTACCTATGGAAGTTGTGCACTTGAAACCAGAGGGTCTCTGACTTCTATTAGCCTCAGAAGAGGTGAAGTTTGCTAGAACTAAAGAAGCTATCTCAGTGGCTTTGGTGAGGCAGAACGGCCTCACTGACACGAGGCTGTTCCATCTACATTTGGTGTCTCTGATGCACCAGTTGTTTCAGGCCCAGATTCCTCCCACTGCCTCTAGATGTGGACATTTCTGCTACAAAAGTGAGTACAGTCTTTGTAACTAATTTATCTAACCAGGATATGGCTATGTTTTTTTATTTTTCTGCTGACAAGGACAAGCACGTATTCAAAAGCTGCTAAACCCTCACAGAAACAGACCCTTCTTGGGCAGATCAGGTTGATGAGGCAGAGGCCTCCTGGTCTGTAAATTCTGCTCTCAAATCAGCTGGCTGGGCGTAGCTTCTAGACTCTGGCCACAGGATATCTGGGTTTTCCCTATCTCCATACAAGGGTTCAAAATGAATAAAAGGCAATTTTCTGTTTCTACTCCCTACCCTGTTTCTAAGACTTGGTTGGACAAGTCATCACCAGTACTTTCTGATAAAGGGCATGATACTTCTACATTACAGAACAATGGTGAACCTCAAGATTCTCCACTTGCACTTCTCTCCAATTTGCTTTTGTCTCAGAACCCTATTCTAAAGCTGGATACTAACAATGTTGACTGTCCTCCTTCAACCAGTGACGACTCCTCTTCTAGTATATCACCATTTTCTTCCATGGAACATCTGGATGCCAATTTTCCTGCAGATGACCCTGAAGGCCCTCCCCAGGTCCTTCTGTGGATGCCCCACATAATACTTCTTGAACTTATGCTTCTTTCTTTAGGTCTCCTACTTTCTCGACTAAAAGGCACAATTCTGTCAGACTTATATATAAGGGAGGTATGGAAACCTTCCCAGATCGTAAGTTGCTGCTAAACGCTTGTTAAAAGAAAGTTTGCATTTTTCTTCAGCTGAACGTATGCCCTGATCCATGTCTCAGGAGAAAAGACATTTGATGTTAGTTTTAAACTAAGTAGTGGGTTAGATAAATTTTGGGATGTTTACCATAAACTTCAGCAAACTCCTCTTATGGTCACCCTTTGAAGTTCTACCTTTAACTAGGCCTGCCAACAAAACTACTACTGTTCTCTTCAGGAATGAGGGGTAAGTGTCACTGACCTCATCTTTTGGTTAAAACAGGATGCATTGTGTTGGGCCACCCAGAGCAATTTTGATACTGAAGATATTTGGATGGGGGTTGGAAAATTAGAGTAATTTTATGTTCCTCTACAGATGGTTTGCAGCACCTTCCCAATTGTGTTTTTTTGGGTAGGGATAGAGGTGTACTTTTTATGCAGCTCAACCAAAGACATGCTATAGATGCGGCAGGTCTGGTCACATTACCAGTGTCTGTGACCAATTACATTTCTTATTATGCAATTCTTTCGGCCTTACAAGTACACATTGTAAAAATATGGCAGTTTTCTGCTCTATGTGGGTTCTAGGCCACTCCTATGCCACTTGCCCTGAAGTGGCACATAGGCGACCGGATCCCCACAGTTCTAAAGAACAACGCCTACTGGTAGCTATAGCTCAGAGAAGTCATTCTGCAAAACTAGGTTCCTCCACTTTCTCAGTACTTTAACCCCCACTCCTCCAGTTGTACTTGCCACTCCTATGCCCTTACCTTCTTCATAGCCCCCAACTCTCAGGACCAGAAGTTGCCTCAGAGCAAGAGGTAGTTTTATTAAAGAATCCCAGCTCCCTCCCCTTCTGAGCCTTTACCTGATGCTGTGTTTATGCCCCACCTCAAAACCCTCAGGAATTACCTTTTCAATCCAGAATAACCAGAAGATCTTCTAACCCCCAACCAGCCTCCAAGGTCCCTAAATTGGTCAGTACACCTACCACCAATAGATTTCATGCCCTCTTACTTGCCCAGGATGTTTCTGATATGGAATCTGAATCTTCAAAACTTGAGGTGGAAACCCTGCTGCACTTTCCAACATTGAATCTGAAAATGAGAGACCCTTCATCCTCAACTAGCTACCCTAGTCAAAGAAAGGGAAAAAGGTAAACAGAAGCCTCCTTGAGGATTTTACAGCAATTTTATATGGTTCCTTCATTAACATTTTGTTCACTTAATGTGAACTGCATTAAAAATAGAATACGACAGGCTGCTATTTTTCATTCTTGAAATCTACTTCATGTAACATTTTTTCCTTACAGGATACCCATTGCATACCATGACCGAATTTTCCAGGCTGCAAATTGGTGGCATACTGGAGTATCATATTGGTCTTTAGGTTTGGAACCTTGTACTGGGGTAGTTATTCTGTTTCATAATACCACTGTTACTGTATTAAACGTATTGATTTAATTCCAGGTCGAGTATTGATATGGATGTTATATTTCAGGGCATTTATTTTCATTTAGTGAATATCTATGCTCATCAGACAAAAGCAGCTAGGTGGATTTGTTTCATGCCATACAACCTTACCTTCACACCCCACATCAAATAGTTTAGGGTGGGGAATTTAATTGTCGCTAACCTATAAAGATAGGGTAAAACACCCTTACCAAGAAACAGTTTTGTGATATGTCTTGTTTAACCACTGTAGTACAAATGGCAAATCTAACTGATGCATATACTCAACTACATAAGTCACCAGCCCCTACATTTCATAAAGGTATATTGGCTACACGAATCAATTTTTTCTTTCTCACTCAAATATTGCCTATAAATTCAGCTTTATTAATACCTGTAGAATTTTCTGACCATTGTGCTTTGAAAATCCAACCTCACCCCTGCACAGCACCAAGAAGCTGTGGAGCCCAGGCAAGATTCCTGCTGAATTCTTTCAGATCAGGTACCAGTCCGGGACCAGGGTACTCCTCCCACTGGCGCTGCTCATTTATGGGACAAGCCTGGTGCCTGGTGCTGCAACCAGAAAGTTAGCTAGGCAAACTGAATCTTTCAGATCAGTGACCAGTCCAGGACCAGACAGACTCCTCCCACTGGTGCTATTCATTTAGTGGTGCCACAACCAGAAAGTCAGGTAGGTGAATAGAATTCGTAGGTTGCTAGATAACCAGGAATTCAGACATAATGCAAAATGTCGAATAACCTTTTCAGAGAAATGGAAATTGTTTCTCAGAGTTGTAGAAACATAGAAACATAGAAGTTGACGGCAGATAAGGACTGCAAGGTCCATCCAGTCTGCCCATTTCTTTTCTACCTTATAAATGTGCCATCGGCCTTTGCTCTGTCAATGGCTTATCTATCCATACTCATCTGTATTGCTCCTTATGCCTATCCCATGCGTGTTTGAAGCCCTGCACTGTATTCCTATCTAGCACTTCCTGAGGTAGGCCATTCCATGCATCCACCACCCTTTCTGTGAAAAGAACTTCCTCACATTACCCCTTAATCGGCCTCTCTCTAATCTCATGCTGTGTCCTCTTGTCCTGCTATTTTTCTTATATTGAACCATGTTTGACTCTTTCACCTTGTTAATGCCCTTAAGGTGTTTGAATGTTTCGATCATATCACCTCTCTTCCTCCTTTGCTCCTGGGTATACACATTGAGCTCTGTTAATCTGTCCTCATATGTTTTCTGATGCAGTCCCTGCACCATTTTGGTTGCCCTTCTCTGGACTTCCTCAATTTGGTTAATGTCCTTGTGAAGGTGTGGCCTCAGTACTACACACAGTACTCCAGATGAGGCCTAAACAGGGTGTTGTAAAGCTGGATTATTACCTCACTCTTCCGACTTGTGATACCCCTACTAATACACCCCAACATCCCCTAGCCTTACTTACTGCTTTAGTGGTCTGCTTGGATGATTTCAAGTCATCGGTGATGATGGTGCCCAAGTCTCTTTCTTCCCTGTGACTGCCAGCAACTCCCTCCAAGCCTATAGGTGGCTTCAGGGTTTCTCTTTATTTATTTTTGAAAATGTTTCACCATGAGAGGCACACTGAGCAAAAGATGCTCGTCTCATGGTGAGACCTGGGAGGGGTACAAGGGTGGAGGGTACACATACAACAATCAATAGGTTGAACTTGGAATTGAGCAATACAAACAATTGTTACATAGTTAAGTGTGGTTAATTACAACTTGTTACAAGGGAGACGATACATACATGTGCCACAAGGAGGGTGACATAGCATATTTGATTAGACATTTAGAACTACTGTATACGTGATTACATAAGTGCCTAAATTAGAGATTGAAATCAGTATGATGCACCAAGTTGGCTGAAATATGGAGGTCTGAGCCTGGGACCAGGAGAGGTGACAGGTCTGGATAGTAAACACTGGGAAAGATGAGTGGGGTAGACTTAGGGAAGATGTTGGCGGAATAAGAAGGGATATAGCAGAAGTGTCATGAGAGGGTAAGTGCATGGGTTGTTTAGGGCAATGTATAAGCCAGTCATTTGGGCAATGGATGAGCTGCTGGTCAGGCGATAAAGGAGGAGGGTCGGGGGAGAATCGGTCAGGGGAGGTCAGGGGCAGGTACAATTAGGTGCGAGGAAGTTAGTGAGGGAAGAGGATAGAGAGTGTTTGGAGGAAGAAAGGTGGATTTGGGCCAGCAGGCCATTCTAGAGCTTAGGGAGGAGGTAAGAGAAAGCTGATTGGCCTGTGGAGGTCCTTCAGTGAGGAATTACTAATAGCCTGGAGTCAGTAGACCTGAGGGCGTGGACGGGGTAGGGGGAAGATAGGGAGGAGATGAAGTAGGGTGGAAGGAACTGAGCCAGAAGTTTGAAACAAATTTAGCACTGTGAAGTAGGCACTGGTTGTTCAGGGTGGAAGTGCCAGTCAATGGAAGAGTTTGCAGTGATGGGTGTGGGGGGCATCAAGGGTGAGCGGCAGAAGACATTGAAGATGGGGTCCAGTCTGGCTAAGGTGGACTTAGAGGCAGAGCTGTAGACAACATCACAGTAGTCAAGGAGGTAGAATCATTTTCTGGACTATTTAGCATCTCACAGGAAGTGGGAGACTAGTGTAGTTTCTGTAGAGGGCACCTAGCTTAGGGTGCAGTTTTGATTGGGTGGCATCCACGTGTGTGGAAAAGGAGAGGGGTGATCAAGCCAAACCCCGGTACCTAAAGGAGGCACGTCTTCAAGGATGGTATTATTTAGGGTATGGAAGATCAGAGGGGTGTAAGTCTGGATAGCTCTGTCTACTGCCGAAAGACATAGAGACTGTTTTCTTGGCATTTAGGGACAGTTGGTTGGAGTTGAACCGTGTTGTACTTTATTGAAGTTGGACTGAATATTAGAGGTGACTTCTTCATAGGTAAGGCCTGAGGTAAAGATGACTGTGTCATCAGCGCATATGTGTATTGAGGTAGTGGAGCAAGTCTTTGACAGATCATTTAGTGGGGATGGAGAAGAGAATGGGGCCAAGGACTGAGCCCTGGGGAACGCCTATGGTAATAGGGAGTGGGGGAGGTGCAGTCAGCTATTTTGTAGATTGGGTTCTATTTTGTAGGTAGGCACTGAACCAGTTTGTGGCAGACTCCGATAGCCCAGCCCTTGATAGGCAGGATAGTAAGAGGAAGTTGGATACTGTATCGAATGCTTTGGCTAGGTCGATGAAAATAGTGGCAGTAATTTGTCCTTTGTCCATCCCAGAGAGGATGGAGTCCGTGAGTCTTAGTAGAGAGGTTGTGGTAGAGTGGTGTTTTCTAAAACTGGACTGGAATGGAGGAAGAAGTTAGTTTCAGAGAGAAAGTGGGAGAGCTGAGATAGTACTAGGTGTTCCTGGAGTTTGGCGAGAGTGGGAGGAGAGATGGGATGGTAGTTAGCAGCGAGGTGGATCACCTCCTTTTGGTAGAAGTAGGACGGTGGCATGCTGCCACTCTGTGGGGAGTGACTCAGTGGTGAATGAAAGATTTAACAGGGCTCAAGTAGGGAGGAATGGCGGCAGGGGCAGATAGGAAGAGGAGTTTGTTGTCTAGATTGTCGGGAGATTTAACTTGGAGGGATTCATGGAGCAAAGGGCATCTAAGGTTTCATGGGGAGATGTGTCTGAAGGAGAAAGGGTTCTGGCCAGGTGGTTGGGGGTAGCTGTCTGGGGAGTGGGTGGGGTTACAGGAGGAAGGGAGGCCAGGAGGGTCCTAGCACAGGTAGTGAAGTAAAATTGAACTGGAGGCTACCATCGGGGTCGGAGAGAGAGTCCTTGGTGAGAAGGAGGGGGATTTGTTCTTGAGGGAAGAGAGTTGATGACTTTCCAGAATTTAGAAGGACTCCCAAGATTTGCATTTAGGGTGTTGTTAAAATAGTCAGCCTTAGCTAAGCGGATGGCATTTGTGCACTTGTTTCAGAGCATGCGGTAGGTGATATTGTCACCTGAGAGGAGTGTGGTTGTAAATACACCATGCCCTGTCATGGGCTTGTTGCAAGCTATCAGCTCAGATGATATCCAGGAAGATGAGACCCTCAGACCCTAGCATGGTGCAGGGGGCATGTTTGTCCCAGGCAGTAAGGAAGGTGTTCAGGAAGTGGGTAGGGCAGAATCCATGTTAAAGCATCTTAGAATTGGGTCCCAGTTAGAGTGAGCTAGCTCTTCCAGGAGAGGGGAGAGGTTTGAGTTTATATGACTGTTGGAATATAAATTTGGGAGGGATCTAACTCGATGGATTTTGCGGACCAAGTAGGTTAGGTGGTGGTCACTAATGGAGTCAGGAAGGAGGCCAGAGCTGACAACGTGGTGTGGGTGGGAGGTAAGTGCCCAGTCAAGAAGGGAGTAGTTTCTGGTCTTGTGGTTTGACCGTGTAGGTTCCATAATGGTTTGGGAAGGTTGAGGGCAGATATCTCAGTTTGTGATTTGTTAAAAGTGGGGGCTGGCCAGTTGTGGTTAAAGTCACCCATGACATATAGTCACCCGACTGGGCAAGAGACGTCAATTGGCTCAGAAGGTCAGTGACTGTTGTGGCTGGAGTGCCAGGGCAGCAATAAATACCAGTCACAAAGATGGGTAGTGAGGAAGGAGGGACAATTTCAGCATAAGCAGCTTGTAGGCTTTGGGTTCAGCTTTTGAGAGAGAGAGACAGAAAAATGTAGGGCTGAGCTGGTGTAGAGTAGCCCCTCCACCTCTGGTGGAGTCGGTATTACCAGTGATGGCAAACCCTGGAATAGTGATGGATGGGTCAGGGAGGTTTGAGTTTAGCCAGGTCTCAGATGGGATGATTATGTCAGGGGCATGGTGGGTGGCTAGAACCTGGAGCCAGATCAAGCTTGGGGCTAGGCTACAAATATTTAAATGGAGTAGGCATAGTCCTTGGGGAGGGAGCCAGAGTGAGTGTCGGTGGTGGCCTTGGCTAAAGGGTTAGGCATGGGGAAGCTGTGACTAGGGTTTGGTGATGGGCCGGGATTAGGGTGTATATCCCCTGCAGCCAGCAGTAGTAGGGCAGGGGTTAGGTGGTGGCAAGTATGCGAGGCACCAAGATTGTACAAGTGCTGCTAGGGAGGCAGTAGGGCAGGTGGTATGGAGAAAGTGGGCTCTGCTTTGGTAGAGGGAGACCAGGAGGCAGCCAAAGGAATAGAGCAAGGTGGTGGGGCTCATGGGAAACAGGACCAGATGGTAGCTGGGAGAGATGCTGTGGACTTTGGGGGCATTTGTAGGATGAGTCAGTTCAGTGGAGAGAGGGTGGATGCAGGGTAGCAACTTAGAGGGTGTTAAAGGGGTAGGAAAAATAGGAAGAAGGAGATTAAAAATAAGTATGTTATTGTTTGTGCCATTATTGCTAAGTGTACAGGAGGCACAGATGGGAGGCGCAGAGAGGTATGCGCTACAGTGAGAGTAGTGTAGTGAGAGAGAAGAGGAGCAGTCACGAGAAGCACTAGGTAGATAGCTAGGGAGAGAAGGGAGGAGTAGTACTTGTAGGAAAGGTTGGAGCAGGTATAAAGGGCGGAACAGTAGCATATTTAATGGATGGCATGGAAGGAGGTGGTGGGGGCGGGACAAAATAGTATGCCTGGAAATATGAAGTTAGCAGCAGGAAGCATTTTTATAGCGGTTTGCAGGCATGCCAATCAGGAGCCTCAGGATAGCTGCAATATCCAATCTGGTGTAAGGAGCGAAAGGTGCACCAATCAAAAGCCGCTGTAAGTGGGCTGGCTCTAGGAGAAAAAGCGGCGCACCTTGGGTGTGGAGTCCGGGAAGCAGGATCAGGAAGGCAGCAGAAACAGCTGAAGTCCTTGGTGATGGCGGCAGGCAGGAAATGGCCGGAGGCACTGCTGTGACCACAGGCGCCGCTCAGAGCTGCATTAGGACCATCTAGGAGAAGAGAGAGAGAGAGAGACAGCTGTAATTTAAGGGTGACAGAGATTAGAGGTGGGAGAGCTGGTGGTAGATCATCAGAGGGGTGGGGGTACTTTAGTAAGAGACAAAAACAAGAAAATTAGCAATTCAGAGTAAGGTAGGGAAGGGTCACAGGGGAGCAAGGTGAGGATGTGAACATCACAAATGAAGGTTTGGCTCAGGTAGGGGATGGGGTAGGAAGCAGGACAGAAGAAACTCAGACTGCAGGGGGTTGAAACGTGAAAACAGAGAGAGGAGGAAACAGTGACAGTAGAAGCAGGCAGGGGATAGGTACTCTAGGGAAGGTAACATCGAGAGGTATTAGATCGAAAGAGACAAACAGTTCAGGCATTTTAGGAGGGTTACAGATAATGCAGGGGCAGTAGCAGAAAACAACTTTTCTTAGCAATCACAGTTTGACTAACTTTTTTTTTTTGGTTTGCTTTACAATGCCGTAGGGGCAGGTTACACAGAGTTTTGCAGTACTTTAAATACATCAGGAAATTAATCATGCACAAAAGCGTTAAACAGTCACTACAATGCAGAATTAATATTACTGAAAGTGTTCAAACCCTGTGCCTGAAAATATGAAGTTAGCAGCAGGAGAAAGTGTTTTAGAGCGGTTTGCAGGCGGCTAATCAAGAGCCTCAGGATAGCTACCATATCCAATCTGGTGTAAAGAGCAAAAAGGCGCACCAATCAAAAGCCGCTGTAAGCGGGCTGGCTCTAGGAGAAAAAGTTGCAGTACCCTTAGGTGTGAGTCTGAGAAGCAGGACCAGGAAGGCGACAGGGAAACACCCGAAGTCCTCGGTGATGGCAGCGGCCAGGGAAATGGCCAGTGGTGCACGTCGTAACCACTGAAGCACCGCTTGGAGCTGCTCTGGGACCGTCTTAGGTTTGGAGTCCAGGAAGCGAACCAGGAAGACGGCACAGACACAGCGAAGTCCTCTGTGATGGAGGCAGCCAGGAAACGGCCAGAGGCACTGCCTTGACCACGAAGCGCCACTCAGAGCTGCTCTGGGACCATCTTGAGGCGTGGAGTCCGGGAAGCAGGACCAGGAAGGAGGCAGGAGACAGCTGAAATCCTCGGTGATGGCGGCGGCCAGGAAATGGACGGAGGTGCTGCTGTGACCATGAGTGCCACTCGGAGCTGCTCTGGGACCATCTAGGAGGACCTATGTGCATGATCTTGCACTTCTTTGCATTAAACCCCAGTTGCCACTCTTCTGACCATTTTGCTAGTTTATCCAGATCTCTTCTCATTCTGCCTACCCCATCTGGATAATCTATTCTGTTGCAGATCTTGGTGTCATCTGCAAACAACAAAACCTACCCTCCAGTTTATCTGCAATGTCACTGATGAAGATATTGAAGAGGACTGGCCCCAGGTCTGATCCCTAAGGTACCCCACTTGTGAATTGCATATCTTCTGATTGTATACCATTTACCGCCACTCTCTTGTTTTCTGCCCATCAACCAGTTTACCACCCAGTTGACCAACTTCTGACCCAACTCGAGCCTACCCAGCTTATTAATTAATCTTCTGTGTGGAACAATATTGAAAGCTTTACTAAAGTATTGGTCCACCACTCTGGTTACCCAGTCAGAGAAATCTATGAGATTAGTTTGACAGGACATCAACCACCCTTTCCATGAAGAAATATTTCCACACATCTCTCATAAATGTTCCTCTCTTAGATTTATTGCATGCTCCCTTATTCTAGTGCCTTCCTTTCTCTGAAATAAACCTTCTACTTGCACCTTGTTCACTTCTGCAAGGTACTTGTTGGTTTCAGTCATGTCCCTTCTTGCTCCCTCTCTTCTGGGAGCACATGTTGATTCCTGCAGCCTTTCCCATATGGCTTCTCATGCAACCCCTTATCGTTTTGATTTTCCTTCATTGTACTGTCTCCACCCTTTCAATGTCCTTGTGGAGGTGCAATCTTCAGAACTGGACACAGTGCTCCAGATGAGGCCTCACCAGTGAGCAATACAGTGGCAGCACCACCCTTCCTTCTGCTAGAAATCCCTTTCCCAATGCACCCCAGTATCCTGCTAGCTTTTTCTCACTGCTTTGTCACACTGCCCACTTCATTGGGATTATTACATATAATGACCCCTAGGTCACTTTTATTTGGTTGGTGACTATAAGCTCCACTTCCATATTATACACAGGCCTTGGGTTCTGTTGCCCTAAGTGTATAACCTTGCAATTTTTGGCACTGAAACCCAGCTGTCACCCCTACACCATGCCTCTAGTTCCTCAGATCCCTTTGCATTCTCTCCAACTCTTCCTGAGTGTCAACCGTGTTGCAGATTTTTGTATTATCAGCAAAAGACTCTTAATCTCAAGCTCCTCTGCAATGTTGCTTATGAAGACATTGAAGATGACTGTCCCAGAAGAGAACACTGTGGCATCCCACTAGTCACAATCCTATCACCTGAGTTGCTACCATTTACTACCACCCTTCACCTCCTATCTCTTAACCAGTTTGATACCCAGCTTGTCGTTTTCTCCTCACCCAAGCTGCTAAGTGTCCCTTTTTGACCTCCTTAGCTATCTTCTCCTCTGTTTGTGCTTTAGCTGCCATTATCCTCCTTCCTGCCTTCCTTTGTATGAGAGACCATTTTGGTTCTCTTCGCTCTACTATCAACTGATTTGTGATTTTATGCCAATTTGTATTATGTTCTGGAGGCATCTTTTACTTTTACTATTTTTTTTATCTTAGAGGCTTTTTTATTTTCCCTGCCTCAAGTTCTTGCAAGGTGGAGGCAATTGTTTTATTGCTTGTTTAAGCGTTTTCTGGTTTGAACCATTATACACCAGGGTAAGACAATATAAATTTCAATCAATATACAAAAGATCAAAATATCTCAATGTCTGATAATCACTCTTCGATGTGTCTTTACCATATCACATCCAATATAAAACACAAAACATTTATGTACAATATTCAACAAGTACAAGATAAAAAAATCAGATAAAATGTTCTCCCATAACACTTTAGTGTATTGTAATTACAAATGTGGTTATCCTCCAGCACATTGTTGTATTGTTATGTATTTTCCTCTCTCAGTCCTTATCTTTGCAAAATTATTTATGATGCTTATTTAACTACTGTGGTTCTTATTCCTCTCACTATTCATCATTGTCTGCATTTCCCCTCCCCAGGTTACCAGTTCAGTATGCTTTTCCTGGTGGGTGAGAAAGAAAGAAAGAGACAGAGAGATAGAAAGAACGAGAGAAAGAGAAGAGAGAAGAGAAAGAAAGAAAGAAAGAAAGAAGAAAGAAAGAAAGAAAGAAAGAAAAGAAGAAAGAAAGAGGCATACTTGGTGAGGTAGAAGATACTGCAAGTGGCACACATTGCATTTTACTTAGCAGGGTAAAGTGCCAGCATTGGGTGACATGCTGAGATCACTTGCCTAGTAGGATTAGAGATCTTCTGTTTATTTCCAATATTTATATAAAATGGTATTATTAGTTTAGCTTAATATTATTAGACAAACAATGTAATCATACAATACATTCCAACGGTCTAGTAACATAAGATTACAGTGACCTGAAAAAAAATATCAAAAAGTAGGGTTTAAATAATTGATTAGCAGTTTTTTCTTGGGACTATACTAACTATAAAGTATTTATATAAATTTTCTAGAAGTG
The DNA here is from genome assembly GCA_016271365.2 of Neoceratodus forsteri. Lineage (NCBI taxonomy): Eukaryota > Metazoa > Chordata > Ceratodontiformes > Ceratodontidae > Neoceratodus > Neoceratodus forsteri. The sequence goes on from CM057451.1 coordinate 429,020,733, forward strand.
CTGTGTTTGTTAAACACAGTGAGGCAAAACTATGCATTTTCATAAAGATTGCTACTTTTATGAGCAAAGCGCTAATCAATTTTTAGAGTTAAATCTCTGAAAGTCTGTAGCACACATGCAACAAATGTCAAGCTAAGAAACTGTTATTACTTCTACATTCAATTATACTATAATTGTATAAAAACTACAACAAACAAACAAACAAAGAACACCATGTAATGATATATATATATAAATCTGAAAGTTTTAGATTTTAGGTCTTTACTGTTGAAAAAAGTGTGACAAACTGCATCTTTTTAAACACAGTGGGCCCTTTTACAAGCATGTGCTGGGAATGCATAATGCATGCATGGTGCACAACTTGATATACCAAAAAGGCACATGTAGTCTGCCAGTGTGTCATGCACATATTGGGTGTAGTGGTCTGCACATGCATGCCCTGTAAACATGTGTGCCCAAATGGGTTCCATGGGCATGGAGGGATGTGGTCATATGGACCCACCATGCCTCATGGCATACACGCATGCATGAAGTGGTTGATGGCAATAAGATGCCTACCACCTCCGCAGCTTGCCTGCTCAACCACAAGAGCAGACATAAATGTTGGGTGTGGAAAACTCACACTGCCAGCCAGCAAAGGCACCACAGACTTGGTCTACCATGGTGTGCAAGGTCAGTGGATACTGTTCCAGCAAGGGAGACTCATACAGCCATCTGGCAGCTGTACAACACTTGCCTACCATGTGCATGGGGGCACTGCTGGCAGCATGGCACAACAGTGACCTGCAACACAGGCCAAACCACAGAGGCAGAAACACACACATGCCATGCAAGACACAGAACAGCCCAGCATGCCCCAAGCCCAATGGGAGCACAGGCCCATGCTCACCGGATGCGGACCACCCACATAGCAGACACACTGTGCCCAGCACTGTGGGCTGCACACCATAGTTGTAGCAAAGATAATCACCACTAGTGTCCACAACACACAGCACACCATGATAACAAGACTGCACTTGCAGCACAGTGGCAGGGTGAATTAGGAACACACACACAGAAGCTGTAGACAAACAACAGTGTTTATTGGACTGTAGGGCATGGTGTGGGCAGGGCAAAAGAATGGCACAGGAACAAACAACACAGGATGCATAATCCCTTCAACAATGCAGACTCAGGGTCACTCAATCTGATTCCCCAGACTCAGAGGTGGGCGACAGAAGGGGTGAGGTGTTACTGGTGAAGGGCATCTCCTCCAGAGATGAGCCTCTGCACTGGTTCCTGGTAATGCTGGAACAGGAAGAAAACACGCAGGGGTCTTTCATCAGTTACTGGTGAGACACATGGGTGAAGAGCATCACACACATGCACACACACACACAACCCCTGGAACATGGCCACCACCTACCTTTGACCACTCATGGATGGCCCAGAGATTCCCAATGTCATTGTGGTACAGCATGTCCCTTGTGTACTGGCCCAGGGTGAGAGTACAGGGGCATGTCATATGAGAGGCGTCTCCTTGGGGCCACCACCTGTCCCATGCCCTCCAGCCCCAGATCCATCCACTCAAGGACTATGAGCACTGGTGTGCCTCTTGTCACCTGGAATACACAGCAGAGTGCAATGAATCAAGTCCAGGCTCCAGTAACAGCCACCACCCACACACACATGCATGCCGCACACTCACCTTCCACATCTCCTTCACCTCCTATGTAGCCCCACAGGCAGTCAGTCCTGTATCAGGTGCCTAGGTATGCCATGCCTACCACCACCGCCACTGACACTACCACCCACCTCCATCATTGTTGATGTTGTGAGTGTAGCCTTGACACATACATGACATCACCACAACTGGACAAGTGTCACACCCACACCACATGTGCCATGCATGCTCTAAAATGGCATTTGGTAGTTGCCCTCTTTGCACCACACACATGGGAGCCTGTACTGTGGCAGTGAGTGCTGACCTCCACAAATCGGTGTGCACCCGGAAACCATGTGCCCTGGGACTGGTTATCCTTGAGGGGCGCCATTGTGTGGCACTGTGACGCAGACATGCATCGCCATGCGTGTTCAGAAGCAGGTTGGAGGCCCTACGCTGTGGGACACTGAATGGCTGCAGCTGTATCATGTCGCCCATGACACACTGCAGTACATCTGTGGACTCGTAGAAGATGAAGTCAAGCCATGCACACAGCATTTCTTGGCAATGTCCATGGAGATGAAGGTCCTCTGTGCCCTTCAATACAATACTATGAAATGGGTATTTTCAGAGGATCACCAGTGATTTAGCCAGCATGAGCCAGTCATCAGTGTCTCGTGCACTGCACCAAAGTGACTGATGCGTTGGTTTGCTACCTGGCGTATACTTATGGTCCCCCACAAAGCAGGGGAATATCAGGGTGGCAAAGTGGACATTCCACAATATGTATGGCATGCCAAACATGGTGGGCACCATTGACTGTCACACATGCCAATCCTGACACGGTGGTGAATGAGTAGCCATACTGCAATTAGAAAGGGTTTCACAGTGTGAATTGCCAGGTCATGTGTGATGCAAATGGGATCCTGATGACTGTGTGTGCAAAGTTCCTGGGGCATGCCATGATGCTTACATCTTTGATAACAGCGAGCTCAAGTAACATCTTGCCACAAGACCAGAGGGGTATGGCTGGATCATAGGTGAGCACGTACCATGTCTGACACTGCACAATACCACATAGTGTGGCAGTAGCACAGTACTAATGCTTCTTACTGTCACCTCCACAAGAGATAGTGGCTACCACTGTGGACATACCTCCTGACCCCATACCTGGCACCACAGCACCCTGCAGTGGAGGCCACAGTGAGGCCACATGAGCATGTGACATCGTGGAGTGTACCAGTGGGCTCATGCGAAGATGTGATTCTGCTGCCTGGATTACAGAGGGTGGCACAATGATGCTGGTGTTGGGCATGGCGTGCAGTGTTCATCACCTGTGCCATGCTGCACAGCACCTGTGTGTGCCGATGACTCCCAGTGCACCCTGACATGTAGCCACCAGTGCCTAATGTGTCCCACCCACCACATGACCCCTCTCAGCGGTGCCCCAGGTTGCAGGGGCTGGAGGTGCCCCTGGTGTCCCCTTGCCAGTGATCTGCATGGTGGCACAGGCCGTACACCACCGCATGGCGCATGGCATCTTTGGCTGCTAGGGCAGGGTCCATGTGTGCGATGATGACACCTCAAACTGAGCTCACGTGTCGATGTTGGCATGCTGTAAAGATGCCTGCCCACTGTGTCCCATGGCAGGCACCACATGGCATATGGGGGCATGCATGGACTGTGCATGCATATGAAAGTGCGGTCTGTGTGTGCAGTGTTGACTGTGCCACATGTGGCCGCATGCTGAAGCATGTGGTGCTGAGTGTGTGCATTCGTGATGCATGCAGTAGTGTGTATATGTGTGTGTGTGCTACCAGTGTGGCTGTGGCTCCATGCTGTCAAGGCTGTCCAGGCTATTGTCTATAGCCTCCATGGGCATATCCTTGTGCCCATGACAGCATGCCATGATGTCACCTGTGCAAGGGTACTGCCAGTGGCTGTGTGGCGCATGTGACCACCACACAACAGGGGTGCCGCCTCCTTGCTGTACAGCGGATGGTACCCTGGCATGGTCTGCCTTGCCTGTGGGCTGGCAACCCATGCGAAGCCTTAGTTCAGTGGGCACAAGGTGGGGTGCAGGCGAATGCATGGGTGCAGGCGAATTCAGATGCCCGGCAGGTCAGGTGTGCTGCGATGGCAACATCGGTGGCCAGCCTCTCCTGGGCACGTGTGGCACCACAACCACATCTGTGAACTGCTTCATAGCCTGTGTGGTCTCCCTGGTGGCCTGCAGTTGGTCACGCTCAAACCTACACAGGTCGGGGTAGTAGATGTTCAGTAGGGAACTTGGTGTGTCTCAGCATGCATGCCTGGTGGACCCTCTGATGTTCCTGGTTCATCATCTGGGCAGTGATGGGGTTGTCATATGTGTCAGAGGCGGACAGGGTGCGGAGATGCTGTCCTGTTGTCCGTAACTATTGTTGCTGCATCCTGCCACCAGTAGGTGCACTGTCCATCTGCCACTGTGCCTCCAGTGTCAGGCTGTCCTCTATGGGTGGTGTCTGAGATGCTGTGTCCTCGGTGCAGGCGGGTCCTTGGTACATGTGTGCATGGCTCTGCTGTGTATCCTCTCCATGACTGTGGTCAGGCTGTGCTGGCTGCTGGTGTTGTCCTCCTGTGTTACTTCTGTATCCTGCTGCGACTGACCTGGGGGTGGTAACACAGTCATCAGTTTCAGTTATTGTGTTGTTAACATGGCACCTGCCACAGCAGTTGTCCTGTTACTTGCCATCTGATGGTGCCATCTGTGGTGAACCCCTGCTTTAGCCTGAGGGCTCCTCACTTGGGCTGTCATCATCTTACTGTGGGAAGGGGGCACAAGTGGTCAGTTTGCACTATGTGCGGTGTGGGTGGGTGGGTGGTGTGTGCCCTTGTGCATCCCTCTCTTGTCATGCTCATTCATTCATTTCATTTCAATTTTTATTTACTATAATGGAAGGCATGTGAGCATTGCTGCATGTTAACACAAGCGTCCAGTTACATACAACAATCACGAGACATGACATAGGCTAAAACAATTAACTAACACAAGGGTTAATAAAATTGTACATAAAATTAGGATAATATAAACTAAAGGGCAAATCATGAACTAGCCTTGTGATTTATTGTTATTTATTTATTTATTTATTTAAAAGTTTTACCAGGAAGGCATTCTGAGCAGAAATACTGATCGATTCCAGATGCGTCCTGAGGGCAGGAGGTAGGGAGGTTAAAACCAAAAATACAGGATACATACAAATACCAAATACAGCACGAGATACAAAATACAGTGCAAATTACTATACAGCAGTATAAAGCAATTGGACAGTTGAAGTACAGTCTAAGCTGGGCTACTCACATATTACTGAACACAGTCAGATCATCACATGTTTCAGTCACATAGTAGGAACTGGCCCTAGGCAGACAATATATTTAGATGAAAGTGCAGGTGGAGGAAAGTGGGCTTTGAGGAGGGAGTTGAAGAGTAGTGTGTTGGAGGCATACCGAACTTCTACAAGGAGGAGTTCGACAGTTTAGGCATGTGGTATTTGAATGCAACCTGGCCAGCAGCGGTGGACATTTGCAGCACAGATAGAAACCTGGCATTATTTTTCTCAGTGAGTACACTGGAAGGGTAGAGGCAGATAATTCAGAGGTGAGGTAATTGGGCAGTGACAGGGTCCAGAACTTGGCCATAATCTGGGTGCAGTGGGACAGTCTTTGGTCCTGTAGGAGGGAAGCCCAGGGTATGGTATAGGATGCAATGGTGGGTGGTGGGAGGACAGTCAAGGGTGAAATGACAGAAGGAATGGAAAATTGGGTCCAGTCTGGCTAGGGTGGACTTGGGTGTGGCACTGTAGACTATATCCCTGTAGTCAAAGATAGGAAGGATTATTTTCTGTACAATGACATGATGAGCTGGCAGTGGGATGCAGCCACAATTATGATATAGGGCACCCAACCTGGGGTGGAGCTTGTTGTGGATGGCATTGATGCATACAGAAAAGTCGAGGAGCTGATCGAGCCAGACCCTAAGATATCTGAAGGAGGTACAGGCCTCCAGAGAAGTCCCATCCAGGGTGTGGAAAGTGGGGGTGGAGGGGAGCCACAAGAGTCTCTGCCTAGTGCTGAAGGTCATAGAGACATTTTTCTTGGCTTTGAGGGAAAGCTGATTTGTGTGAAACCAGAGCTGGACATTTTGAAGTCCACTGGACTCTCACCACCACATCAGTGGTCGTGGGACCAGAAGTATACAGCACTGTGTCGTCCTCATACATGTGAATGGATCTGTGAGGGGCAGGCAGAGGGCACATCATTAAGGAAGATAGAAAACAAAGTGGACTGAGGATGGAGCCCTGTAGCACACCAGTGGTGACTGGGAGGGTGGCAGAGGTAGTGTTGCCAATTCAGACTGATTGTGATCTCCCAGCCAGGTAGGAGTGGAACTAGTTGGTTACTACACTGGAGAGTCCGAGAGGAGAGCTTGGACAGAAGGAGTGAGTGAGAGACAGTGTCAACAAAAATTGCTGAGGTGATGTGCCCTTTGTCTGTATCAGAATGAATCACATCATTGAGCCTTAGCACTGAGGTAGCGGTGGAGTGGGTCTTCCTATAACCAGACTGGTAAGATGTAAAAGGATGAGGAGTCTAGGAAGGAGGAGAGTTGTGAGAGGAGAAGTTGTTCTTGGAGCTTAGGCAGAATGGAGAGGAGGGAGATGGGCGGTAGTTGACAGGGATGGATGGGTCGCCACCTTTTGGGAAAGGGATGACAGTGGTGTGCTTCCACTCTGATGGGATAGTAGCTAGAGAGAAGGAGAGGTTGAAGGGTTCAGTCAGAGGAAGGCAATGGCAGATGATGACAGGTAAAGCATTTGGGTACAGACCAGAGGCATTACTTTTGGATGGGTTTAGGGCTAGCAGTGCAGTTAATGCTTCTTGTGGGATAACCATGATGGAAAGAAGAGGAGGCATGTGGAGGGGCTTGGGAAGAGGTGGAGTGAGTTTGGGGGCGGTGGGAGAGATGACAGCAGACATGACATGCAGCTTGTGAAATATAAGTTGAATTCAGAGGTCAGTGCAGATGGTCCATAGCAATAGAGCCATCAATGTTTAAGGTTGGGGTTGGGGATGGAGAAGGAGAGAAAGCGATTTGACTACCTTCCAAAATTTAGCAAGATGGTTTAGGTTTGTGTGGAAGGTGGATTTAAAATAGTTGGCTTTAGCCTGTCTGATTTGCTGCATGAAGGCATTATGTAGAGTACAATACTGTTAATGATCAGCAGATAAACCAGAGACCTTAAAGGACTTCCATGCCTGATCTGTAGCTCTAGGTGTGCCATGATGTCAGCTGTGATCCAAGGCAGGTATGCACTTACCCATGCCCGTCTGAGGAGGGCATAGTAGTCCTGGACAACCATGAACCTGGTCTTGATATAATCCAGGGCAGAGTTGATGGAGGTAGCCCGGGGATGCCTGATCAGTCTGTGTTGGTCAGGTCATTTAAAAGGGAAGCTAGGTCCAAGGATTTATAGGACCTTGTCAGGAAGATTTTGGAGGAGGTGTCTTTGGCCTGCAGATTTTCTTACCAGGTAAATCATGTGATGATCACTATTGGAGTCAGAAAGGAGGCCAGAGGCTAGCATCCATTATGGGTGGGTGTTGAGACCAATTAAAAATACAAGATGACATTCAGCATTCAGTGAGGATTTAACAATAATATAATATAACAGTGGGAAACAAAAATGTAAGTGCAATCTAAAAACTAGCCTAGGTGGATTAACAATACTAGAAGTGCTGGAAAGAAGGTAAGTACCTGAGGTGGATAACCAGAGTGAGTGGAAAAAATGCAGAAGGAGCCAGATTAGGGCTGCAAGTGGTGCAGGTGGAGATAAATGTCTCCTAATATTGTTTTTGAAGGCATTTGTGGAGAGAGAGTTTTAGTTCTGAGAGGCATTGAAGAGCTTGGGCCTCATAAAACAGAGTGTTTTCTGGCCTTCAGTGGTCTGGCAGAATGAAACAGTGAAAAGAGAGTGGAGGAAAGTCTAGTGGTCTTGGTGGTGGTGGCTGTCTGGAAGAGATAAGTGAGGCAATCAGGGAGGAGTCCACTGGAGAGTTTGAAGAAGAAGGTGGCCATCTTGCAGTTGAGAAGGGCCTCAAGGAAGGTTCAACTGGTGAGCTTATAAAGGTCTCTGTGGTGTGTAAGTTTAGGGAGATCAGAGGCAAAGTGGATGGCGTTGTGGTAGGAGCTTGAAATCTCGAGAAATTTTGATTGAGAGGTGGGGAGGTAGACAAGTGAACCATAGTCGAAGACAGGAAGGAGGAGGAAGCTGGAGACTAAGAGGATTTAGATTCCCTGTTAGGTAACGCTTGGTTAGGTGGAGGATACTGAGGCATTGGTGGGCTTTTTGATTGTGAGGCTAGTGTGAGCATCGAAATTCAGGATGCTATCAGAAGTAAGCCAAGGTACTTGAATTCATTGACTCTTTCAATGGAGTTACATCCACACTGTGAGTAACACACCTGCATTGCTATCCAGTCCATCGCCTCACTATCTTGTAGGATGTTGCTGATGGTGTCAGCCACTAGTTTCTCAAGCGGTGTCAATGGGGTCTGGGCGGGGTGGTCCACTGTCTGTGGCACTGTGTTACTGGCATGCCCGGCTCAGTTTTTCTAGACCTACGATGGCAGGTCCCACCACTTGTGCTTGATCTCAGTGAGTGTGTGGGCCTCCAGTCCTGCAGCATTGATTGCCAACTGGGTCCATCTCCCAGGGGTGGACAGGGTCCATCTGCTGTACAGGATGTCATAGTGCTGGTGTATGTTGGTTACTAGCATGGCCACCTGTGCACCACTGAAACTGGCAGACCTTGGCCACCTCCTTGCCACCAGCTTGTCCCCCAGTCTCTGCACCCAGTGTGGGCTGTGGTGGTGCAAGGACTGCCCACTGCCCTGGCCTCATTGATTCCCAGTATGTCTTCTGCATCCATGGTACTTCCACACTGTGCGTAACACCCCAGACTGCTGTTCTGCAGCACCATATATAGTAGGATCAAGGCATTCCCTGCTCCTGCATCCTCTGCCCGCCCCAGTGCATTGCTGCATGCCTCACTGTTCCCCAGCTCTGCCTGTCGGGAGCTTTGTGCACCTGTTGGTGCATACTGCGTATGCACTGGGGTCTCAGTGTGCGTGCGCCACCACTTATGTTCCATTCCACATATGTCCATCCCCTTAGTGAATAGGCACAATCATTTTAATTCTCTGATGCTGTAAACTTAATGATAGTTTACGATATTTACTACATTTTCTGAGCATTTAAACCTTTATCCAGAGGTTAGCATGCCAAATTCCATGTTCCTAGCAGAAATATGTGAAGCTGGCAAACCTCTTTTCACAAATTAATTCATGAAGTTTGACAAATAAGTAAAATGTAAAGTGTTGTCTTTGCAAAAGTTTTTGGCAAGCAAAGTAGTACTTTTTTTCAAGTAAAGTCATGCAAATTTATCAGCAAAGTTTGTAATTCATAAAGCTTTAATGAACTGCAATATGCCAATACAGCAATTTTTTCTTTTTTTGTCAGTAAATATAAAATGAAGTTGAAACTTCATCAGAACTGCCTGACTACACTTGAAAGTGCCTCTTTCCCAGAAAACTAATTACAAAGTGGCAGAGTGGTGAAGTGATGATGACTTTGCAAAGTGTTTTGTAAAGGCGAACTTTGGAACCTCAACTGAAATTTGCCATACTCCTCTTACTTTTTGCATGGCTGAGTTGCAGCATTTCAGTGTTCATTTTTCTAGGACAAGTCAGCTTTTCTAACATGCTGAGTGCCACACAGTGGTGAGTAGGTCAGAATGCATGGAAGTGGCTTGGTGTCAGCATGAGGATGCTATCTTCCCATTATGTCTGTTTCTTTTCTCTCTGAGCTTCAAAGCATGGAAGTGGGAACTTTTAATATGCTACAATACAATCAGAATTCTTTTCAAGGGAATTTAACAGGGTCTAGGTCAGGTTGGGTGGTGAACACTGATGGCCGAGTTCAGGCTGGTTATCATGCAAAATGACAGCGTCCTTTCATGGCCAGAATGTTTAGAAAAGACCCTGCATTAATCTGGTGAAACCAAGGCCAGAAAGGATTTGTTTCCAATAACGTTATCAGTTACTTTCTTCCTAATGTTATGTAGGTTGATTTGAAACCATTAGTATGTAGGCATTTGTGTTTCACTGAATTACATGTTTTGAGCAACAATTGTTTTCTATTGACCAACTTGACTACAACATTCATTGCTATCAAGCAGGACCCGCCCCTTTTTTTTATTCCTGGGAAATATTATATTTGGTGTGCTGCTTCTGTTCCCAAACAGTTCAGGCTACAGCTGCAGTGGGTTCTAGAAGGGCAGCATGTCAGAAGAAGATTGGCATGGGTGCAACCACATGTTCTTTAATTGACCTTCCATCCAATGGGTCTTGTGCTCCTGGGTCTCCCTCCCTCATCCTGCTAGGCTTCCCAGTTGCATAGGATGGCGAAGACAGAGGGTAGAGTATAAACATAGTGGGAAGAAAAGGAAAGGTGTGCTGGAAGGGCTCATAGAGCAGTGAAGTCGAGCAGATAGAGCAGGCAGGTGAACACAGGCAGGGAAAACACAAGACCACATGGTGCCATCAGGTTACAACAGCACTATACTGAGCATGGCTCATGAGTTTATTTACCATGCTTGATTTAATTTAGCTTTAATGGCTTTAGTTAATTTTACTTTCTGGGTTAAGCTGTATGGCAATTTGTGGAATGGTTTCCATTCTCTTTTAAAACAGGTAATGAAGAAGGTGAGAGGCCCTCGATCGGATTGTCCTAGAACTCGCTCCCTCATGGGGACCACGCTTTCTCCTCCTTTGCCCCAAAACTCTGGAACTCATTCCCAGTCCTCACCCGGTCCGTCCCCTCACATCCGCTTCAAATCCTCGCTCTGGCACTTCCTGTACCCTCCTCCGCTTGCCCGTACCTCTAGATTCACCCTACCTTCTCATGTACCATGAGCTCCCAGAGTCCCCCACCACCACCCCCTGAATACAGGTCAGACCCTTAACTCTTCTCCTTCCTCTCCCTCACTTCCCCCAATTTTTGGCCTCACTGACCCTCCCCACTTCGGCCTCACCTGTTTTCCACCCAGCCCCTCCCCAGCCCCACCCTCTGTTTCCCTCCATGCACTTACTCTGATAGCACTAACTTAGCTCATTAAGTGTACCTTAATTTCGCCTTCTTTGCTTTGCTCTACTCCATAATTGTGTGCACCCGTGTCCCCCAACCTCTACTAATTGCTGCCTTGCTTCCTCTTTCCATCAGGTTATGTCTGTTGTTTTATTGCCTGCTACTTTTTTGTACTTTACTGTTAGCTGCCTATCCATTACCTGTTAATCCTGTTTTGCCCAACTGTATGTAATTGTCTCCTGTATACTACTGCCTGTGTAACCCTCCCGGGTCGCACCTGAAAATAGGCACTTGGTTGTCTAGTGTGCCCTACCCGGTTAACAAAACAAATAAATAAATAAATTATCCTGGCCAGCCAACTGTGGTTAGTAACTAAGTTTTCATGGATAGCAAGAGTGCACAGGGTTTTTAGACAAAGGAAATTTATCCTTGCTAATTTAGTATTCCTCCTGACTGCTATGCATGCAGGACTACAGAATATAGTGCCACACAGTACAATGATTGTCCTTTGGATATACTGTAATGTAATAATGCTGATTTATAACATGGTACCAGTAAATTCTAATGAACACATTCTAATTTCTAGCAGTGTCATATCAAACCAGAGTTATATGACGAAAAATAAAATGCATTGCCAGGTTCCTGGTACTCGTTTAAAAACCTGACTGGAAATACTGGAAGCCATCTTTACGTTTGGTCAAGTGGGGCCGGGGTGCTGAGGCTGATGCACGTGGGTTCTGTGGCATGGGTAATTATTCTCTTTCATCATTGCAGAGGATTTTATTGCAATTTAGAGAAAAGAGGTCAGAGTTCATATAATAATGTTGGGAAAATGTATGAAGTGCATTGGATAAAGCTTTACTTGGCTGATGCTCAGTAAAAAGTTCATGTGCATAACAACTATTATAAAGAAGGTCCTGAGACAATAAACTTAATATCACCAGACTGTGGTTTACTTCCATAAAGCTTTCGTAATACATAGTGCAGTGCAGAAAGTTACATAATGTTACGTACTGTTTGTCTCAGATCCAAGCCTCAGACCAGTGATGCATCCATTACTTATGCTTCTTCCTGGCTCAATTGCCTAAAATATCCTCAGACTTTTGAAACATTTTGAAACCACAAATACAGCTTGGTTTCCAGAAAATCTTATTCTTAGCATTAATAATTGTTGCACCTCTCCATTACTACAGAGTGTGGCTGCTGGCAAGGGTGATGGTGTGATGCGGTATGGTGTAGCTTTATTGTTTGCTTATATATAAAGATCATTTACAAGCAATAACAAAGCGTAGAATAAAATATGTTTGAGTTACTTTTAATATACATCAGCAAGTATAAATACTATAGTGTACATAAATAACCTTCTCACCAGCCCTTTGAAATCCCTAAGCTCCACTTTCTCATACTAACCTCCTGTTGCACTCTGGTGGGGATATCCACCCCAATCCAGGCTCTATTGTCCCTTGCTCCTCTGGTGCTTCCTCCTCTACTACCTCCCCCACTCTCTTCTCTCAGACCTCCCAAAGGGCTTAAAGATTCTACATCTAAACACCTGCAGCTTGTTGCAAAAATATACCAGATTCAGACCATGGTGTGCACTCTGAAACCAGACATTCTAATCATCTCAGAAACTTGGCTAAAGAGCACTATCCTGACCACTCTGTCTCCAGTCCTGGCTACTAACTGCTGAGCAAGACCATGATGGCAGGGGTGGTGGTGTGCCATTATGTCCTAGCCTTCATCCAACATTCCATCATCTACTCATCCTCCAGTCCTGAGACCCATGATGCCTAGCTATCCATGTGACCCTCTGCTTTACTCTCCCAATCTTCATAGCCACATATACTGCCACCCAAATGTCCATCCTTCAGTCATGCTAGGCCTCCTAACCTCCATCACTTCCTTGCATGCTCTGGGAAATATTCCTCTAAGCGACTTCAATACAACTTGGTTATCACCTAAAACTACCAAAACTAAAAATGAAATCTGAGCCTAAACCTCTCCCAACTGATCTCTGAACCCACCCTCCCAAACCACAAGACACAGCAACACTCCATGTTTTACTGGACTGTTACCTCCACCCCACTGCATCATCATCACCTCTGGCATCCTCCTGATGCTCTCAGTGACCATAACCTAATATTCATAGTTTTAAAGTCCACAGAACTAAATCACCACACGAAACCATACAACTACTCTTTCAAGTCTCTTGACCTTGAATCTTTCTTGAAGTAACCTTGCCACTTCTGACTGGTCTCATCCTAACCTCTTTCCCTCAGTTGATAAGTCCCTTGCCTGCTTTAAAGAAGTCTTTCTTGTAAACTGAAACACCTTTTCCCCACTCAGCAAAACCAGAGTCAGAGGTAACCACTTACGTTGGATAACCCTTGAACTTTTGTCCTGCCTCAGAGATAGAGATTGAGCCTGGAAGTGTCAAAAGCTACTCAGCATTCTAGTGACCTCACGAACTACCGCATGCTCAGAAAAGCTTCACCAGGGCTACAATATTTAAAATCTATCTTCATCACCAACATAAATTCCCCTTCAAAGTTCTGGAAGGTGGTTCACACCCTATTTACCCTTCATCTCACTCATCACCCCAGTACTAAAGTAAATAGTTCACTAGTGTCCAACCCACCAGCTGTCTCTAGGAACTTAACTCCTGCTATACCTCCTATGTCACTGAACTTCTGAAATACCTCCCCTCCACCCTTCCCCTCCCCCCTCTACGGTGTGCCCCTTTCACCACCCTCCCACCTTCCCTCCTCTTTCACTACTGTAACTCCAAACAATGCCCTAAGTGCCCTCCTCACCATCAACCCCTCTGAGAGGTGCCTCCCTGATGGTCTTGACCCAAAGCTCCTCTCTCCCTCCACTTCATCCATTGCCTACCCCCTCTCAATAATCTTAAATCTCTCATTCTCTACTGCCTCAGCCTCCTCTTCATGGAAACATGCTGTGATCTTCCCTTAACCAGGGGGTGACCCCTCATCCCCTGGCAACTATTGCCCATTTCTCTCCTCCCTATCCTTGCCAAGCTTCAAGAACACATTGTCCTCTATCAACTCACCTCTTTTGTATCTGGCACCTCCTTTTCACCCCTTTCCAGTCTGGTTTCAGAAAAACACTCATCTACCTCTCTCCTATGGTTCACAGACTCCATCCTAACCGGGATAGACAATGGCCAAATTACGCTGCCATTTTTGTTGGCCTGGCCAAGGCCTTTGACATCACGTCTTACTCCCTTCTCCATGACTCACTCATGGCAGCTAGCCTTTCTCCCTCTGCCACAAAATGGTTCAAGGCCTACCTTATTGACAGAACCCAATCAGTTAGGATCTTGGATGCCACTTCCCTCCCTCCCAATTAGCACTGGAGTCCCCAGGGCTTGGTATTAGGGACCCTCCTATTCTCCATCTTCTTAAATGACCTTCTGTCTGTTTGCTCCCCATCCTCCACTATACATATGTATGCCAATGATACAGTTCTGTATGCACCTGGCTCCTGTCCTGATGAGGTTACAACCAGCTTACAGCAAGACTTCAACTCAGGTTCCACTCTGGTTTCCTAACCATCAACTTTTCCTCAACACCAGAAGACTGTCTCCATGACTTTTGGCACAAGGCAGAGACTCTCTAGGCTTCCCTACCTACCCACTTTCCACACCCTTGACAGGACTTTGCTTGAGGACACATCCTCCTTCAGGTACTTAGGTATTTGGCTGGACCAGCACCTAAACTTCTCTGGACATATTCGCAATCCAGAAAAACTGCACAAAAGCTTGGTGCCTTGTTCAGGAACCATAGTTGCATCCTCCTGCAGCTAGGCGTGAACTTGTTCAGAAGATGATACTGCCCATTTTCAGCTACTGTGACATAATCAATGGTACTGCCACTAAGTCTTTCCTGGCCAGACCAGACACCCTCTTTAATTCCTTCTGCTGCTTTGCCCTGGATGCCTCCCTCTCACCCATCACTGCGACCTTTATCTTGCCCTATCCTTCTACTCTCTTACACACTGGTGACTCTCCACTGTGTTAAATTCACCTCAAGCACTGGTTCGGTGAGATCCCTTCTACCTCACCACCTCCTTTATCACACCCTCCACCCTCCCATTCATTTAGATCAACCAATTCCCATACCTGTTGTCTCCTGCAGATCCACCCAAATCGGCCAATCCAGTCACTTACTCACTGCCTCCCCAAAATGTGGAATTCCCACCCACCTCAAATCTGGCTCTCATCCTCCATTTACTCCATCAGCTCTGCCCTCAATAATTACCTTGCACCTAGCTGCTCCTGCCAAGTCCTTCCCTAATTCCCTCCTCTAGCTCTGGACTAACCTTCCTCTCTACCCTGTAGAATGTTTAAAAGAACATTCATAATAGTAAGTTTCAATAAGTCAAGTTTTGGAGCTATCCAGTATTTCCTAGCTTTGTTGTACCACTGGCAGTGCAACATTACAATACATGGATCAAATCTTCACAAGATGTATTACATTTACAGTGGTCATCACCATATTTAGAGAATGTATTAAATCTGACACAGAGCACATTGAGTCAAACTTACCAGTTCTATACTTTGCAGAGGTAATCCTTTGAAAAGGATCCTCCAGGATTTCAGATAATACCTGAAGCTATGTCTACAGTCATTGTCACTGTACTATCTAGTGAAATTATACTGCTTGTTGGCATACACATCTCTAATCCAATGACATTCTGTGATTTTTTTTAAATGTATGGTTTAGATTTATAACTTAACTAAATATTCTTATTGACATATCTCGCTAGAATGTAAATTCCATATGAATGTAGAATTTTGAAGACATGCTACAACCAATAAGAACACTTACAGCTAAGGTCTTACCAATAAACTTTTCTTGTAGACATGTTTTAACAAGTCTTTCCTCTAATAACATTGACTCTAAGCCAGTAGTTATTTTTTTTTAGTACTGGCTATTGCTTGAATGCTGTTTAAACCTAACTCAGCCCTAACAAAGTGACTTGGGTTAGATTATTAAAACCCAGAGCAGAGCATAGTAATTGTACTTTTTGTAAGACCCTCTGAAACTGAAGTACTGTCATATGAACAAAGTGTTGACCCAGGACCCCTTTTAAGATCCCAGATGATGTAACCTCACATTATATGCAGTACCAAATGTTTAAATCCTCTATCAATGTTTTAGGTTTAGTACTGTGCCAAATGTATAACAATTGTACCAAATGTTTAGTTTGTGATACTTAGTGTATGTTATTACTGACATGGAGCCTTTGCAAAGAGATTAGGACTCAAAGGATTGTAATTCTGATATCATTCACTAAATAAATAAATAATCAGCTTTCAGCTTCTCTGCTGAATACAGAGCCTAAATTTCAGCACCATATAGGACTTGCAAATTATATTTTGACTGAATAGCCTTAACCAGGGGACAAATAGAGAATGCTCTTCACATAAATAATTAAATCTTTTAGATTAATAATAGATGATTTTGTTTTAGAGAAAATGTAGTCGAAGAAGCATTTCCAAGAAAGATTCCAAGATAAAGTTACACCTAAATAGCAATATATTTAACTATACTAACTGACATAGAGTCCAAGTTCCAGTGATATTTAATACTATGGCTGCTGAATGCAATGACCTTCTTGGATATGTTTAAAATCTTGGATTCCTTATTTGAAATGTCATTTTTTTAATCCACTGCAGGAAATCGAAAAGAGGACTAAGTCTTCCATAAGCCAACACAGGGCAAGTTATTGAGTCAAGTTTAGGAGAGTCTGTGCTTTAAATTTCTAAAGCATTTAATGACTTATTAATATATCAAGAAAGGGTGGAGGCAAGAATGCAACCCTGTCTGACTCCTTAATTAGTAGGGAATCTATCTGAGAGCTGACCTTATGTCTCAGCCTAACAGGCCAAGTATCTGTGTATAGAATTTTAATAATATTAATCAGAATGTGGCATATCCTCCCCAAATGTCCTACAAAGTATTCCTATCAATAGAATTTAAAGCTGAGCTGAAGTCAAAGCGCAAAAAGTTTCTGTCATCTTAATTTGACATATTTTTCTAATTAGGTGTTGTAAGACGAAACAGTTATCTGAAGTAGAAGACTTCTCTAAAGCCAGATTGTGGAGGACAACTATCACCCAGATTTTAAGATCAGTTTTCAGTCTTTCTAGAAAAACTCTACCATACATTTAAGACATGAGATCAAGTAGGCTAATCGGTCTATACATTTTTGTGTAATTACGATTCCCTTTTTAAAATTCAAGATAATCTCTGAGCCTTTCCATGAGTGTGAAATGCTTCTTTCTAAGATACATATATTGAAGAAGATAGTTAAACTATTTGACCATTGATCCACCAAACATAAATACATTTCAGCAAGGATCTTACGGGTCTGCGTGTTATTTTTGCTTTTAAAGAGGTTATTGCTGCAGAAAAACTCCTGCTGCTCAATACGCTTCAAAGTTAATCTTATATCTTTTTAGGTCAATAGTACCTAAAATACTTTTAATTGAAGGGTCATAAAAATATTGAAGAAATGTTGAACTCATACCTTTTAGAAATATAGGTATCCAGCTCATCTTTGTAATCATTACAGCTCCTTGCAACTAGGGACCAAAAGGACTGTTGATCCTTTTCTGCAATAGCTGTCAACATAAGGTCCCACTGTGCTTTGTAATATTTCCTTTTTATTATCTAGGAATATATTGTATTACTTCCTTTTGTATTTAAGTTATTGAAATCTGTGTTTATTTAGAGATTTTTATAGCTCTAATACTGCATAGGCCATCAGTCTTTTCTTCTTATATTTGCACTTGTGATTAAACCATCCCTTATTCTTTCTTACTTTATTTTTGTAATTCCTTCTATATTAACGAGTTGTTTTATTTCTTCAAAAATTCCCCAACTCCTGTGCTGAACCAAAAGGTTTCAGTGGCCCAAGGTTAGAGATCTAGCAGATCAAGAAATCTCCAGTCATGTTCTTTATGTCTATCTCTATCATATTGTTTCATCTAACCAGCTCAAAATATCTAATCTCTAATTGTGGGGTTTCCAGCTTGGTCTGGAGCTTCTTAGTATGATTTTGAAAATATCCACTATTCAGAACTTGAAAATGATCACTTTCACTGCTGGTCAGAACCAAGTTCTCTGAACAAAATTATAGGGGACTGTTCCAAAGTGCTAAATCAAAAATAAACACACCCTGGTGAGAAAAGAAAGTTGTGTGCCCATTTTCATCACCCTTTATTCTCCCATTCAATGGATAAATGTGATAACTTTTCATTATATCAATCGATCTTTGATCATTAACATTGATCTTATTATCACTAGTTTTTCTAGGAAATTACTTTCATCATGAAACATCAGATTTAAGATTGTTTAGTTGGAAAGACCATCAAAGGACCCAGTTCTGGAATTCATCACCAACTAAAACAATATATGAGTCAGGAGAATTCATCAGTACATCCATTATCTCATACTTGGGACACTCCCAAATATTATCTGTATAGAATTTGGAAGTACACAAAGGAATGTAGATGTTAAATAGAATTAGGGTTTTCTCATTTCTCCTTACCTGGAAGACCAAGCAATGATCAGATTCACTTACAGGTTCAACAGCGTCAAAACACTCACTTTGAAATACACCACAAACCTTCTACCCATCTACCAGGTGATGCCATCTTTTCCTCTGGCTTGTGAAATAGTTAAGAATCATTTAAATCAAATACCATATACTTGCTGAGAGTTATGCCAGGTACCTTGTAAGCAAATTATGCCAAATTATGTAATTAAATCAACCCAATCCTTATCCACAAATTTATTACCAATACCAGAGATGTTCAATGAGACAATAAAGCTATTTGTTATCTGTGGACTTTCTTAACAATGTCATAATCTCAGTTTAAGGAATTATCCTATAAAGGGATTTTAGTTCCTCTACACAACCTAATAAAGCATTATAATCAGCAAGTACTGGAATCTGTGTTTTGGGAGGATTTGATATACCAAATTATTTACATTAGATGTTTCATTACAGAACCCAATGCCCGGAACCTTCTCAGTCCAAGTATTTCTTTGAAAGTCCATACAGAATAATCAACCAAACAGAATCCCATATTGTCCACAATGTCTGCCTTGTTCATAACTTGGTTGCAATCTCTCTATTCTTAAAGACAATATCAACTTTCCCTCCATCAGAAATATGTCCTCACCACTGGGCATTAAGAACACCGTTTCTACCTAGATGGAGCAGAAAAAGTGGCTTAGAAAGTTACACAAAATATGAGTTAATTTAAAGTGTGTTTCTCTATATATTTTCTCCAAGGCCAAACAGACTGTGAATGATAGGCTTGATGTCAGGGTTAACATTTCATGATGTTCTGTAATACACTCTGTCCTTAATAAAGTCTGCCTTCAATTTGTAATATTCAAGCAAATGGCTATTAATCCAAAGATAATTAGCTACTCTTGGAGTCACACAATAAATATCAACACAATCCTCTCCAAGCTCATAGTGTTGCTAATAACATATAGTATATTATTATCTTCAGCTATTAATAGTTCTAAATCTGTCCTATAAATGTTCACAAGCTTTCCTTTCAACATAGAGAGGTCTCATTTTCATCTCTTTTAAGCCATAACATCTAACAAAGGTTGATTAGCAAGACAGGCATCATTCACTTTCACAGGTTTGTCACAAGGTTGACTAGCATGGCAGGCATCATTCAGTTTAACAGATTTAACATTACTTTGTCCCATTGACTAGTTTTAGGCTTCTCCTTAAGGTCTTCCTTGATTTAAATTCTTGTGAGGTTCTTCCTAAATTGTTCTTATTTCCAACACCACTCAATTTTTCTTTGCTGGTCTTTACAACATCAGTTCTCTTTAGAGTGTCTTTATCCATGCTTTTGCTCCTCCTTTACCCTCTTATGAGTCTGACCCCCTCCTTACACTTCTTTAACCTTTCTTTCTTACTTTTCAATTTCTTAGCTACCCCCACACTATTAGTAACCAAAATGGGACTGTAGTCAGGGTTGATAGCATTAATCTAGACCTCCCTACTAGAAAGTTCTATAGAAGATAAAGCTCTTGACAGATGAATAGAAACATAGAAACATAGAATTTGATGACGGATAAGGACATAGAAATATAGAACCAAAGTAGTTGATGGCAGATAAGGACCCTAAGGCCCATCTAGTCTGTCTATTTCTTTTTCTACCTTATAGAATGTGCCATTGGCCTTTGCTCTGTCAATGGCCTATCTATTTATACTCATCTGTATTGCTTCCTTATGCCTATCCCATGCCTGTTTGAAGCCCTACACTGTGTTCATATCCACCACTTCCAGAGGTAGGGTGTTCCATGCATCCACCACCCTTTCTGTGAAAAAGAACTTCCTCAGATTACCCTTAATTGGCCTCCCTCTAATCTCATGATCGTCCTCTTGTCCTGCTAATTTTCTTATACTGAAACATGTTAGACTCTTTCATCTTGTTAATGCCCTAAAGGTGTTTGAATGTTTCAATCATTCACCCCTCTCCCCTTTGCTCTAGGGTATACATATTGAGCTCAGTTAATCTGTCCTCATATGTTTTCTGATGCAGTCTCTGCACTATTTTGGTTGCCCTTCTTTGGACTGCCTCAATTTGGTTAGTGTCCTTTTTAAGGTGTGGCCTCCAGTACTGCATGCAGTACTCCAGATAGAGGCCAAACCAGTGTCTTGTAAAGAGGGATGATTACCTCCTCTTCCAATGTGTGATACCCTACTAATACACCCCAACATCCCTCTAGCCTTACCTACTGCTTTAGTAGTCTGCTTGGATGATGTTAGGTCATTAGTGATGATGACGCCCAAGTCTCTTTCTTCCTTGTGACTGCCATCAACTCCCATCCCAGTCTATAGGTGGCTTCAGGGTTTCTCTTCCCTATCTATGATCTTTCACTTCTTTGCTTTAAACCCCAGTTGCTACTCTTCTGACCATTTTGCTAGTTTATCAGATCTCTTCTCATTCTGCCCACCCCATCTGGATCATCTACTCTGTTGCAGATCTTGATGTCATCTGCAAACAGACAAACCTTACCCTCCAGTCCATCTGCAATGTCACTGATGAATATATCAAAGAGGACTGGCCCCAGGACTGATCTCTGAGGTACCCCACTTGTAACGCATCTCTTCTGACTGTATACCGTTCACCACCTCTCTCTGTTTCTGGCCGTCAACCAGTTTGCCACCCAGTTGACCAATGTATGACCCACCCGAGCCTACCCAGCTTATTAATTGATCTTCTATGTGGAACAGCATTGAAAGCTTTGCTGAAGTCAAGGTACACGACATCAACTGCTCCTCCTTGGTCCACCACTCTGGTTACCCAGTCAAAGAAATCTATGAGATTAGTTTAACAGGACCTTCCTTTTGTAAACCCATGCTGTCTTGGGTTCTGTGCTCCTATAGATTCCAGTTGTTGCGCTATCCTTTCCTTAAGGAGTGTCTCAATAATCTTGCCCACTACTGAGGTAAGATTGACTGGTCTGTAGTTCCCTGCCTCCTCCCTGCTACCACTCTTGTGGAGCTGGATCACATGAGCCCTTCTCCAGTCTTCTGGGACCTCTCTTTGCTCAGAGACTCACTAAACAGTTCTGATAATGGCTCTGCTAGTTCCACCCTTATCTCCTTTAGTACCTTAGGATGTATGCCATCAGGTCACATTGCCTTGTCCACTCTGAGTGTATCGAGCTCTTTGGGACCCTTTCTTTTGTGAAGGGACTAGTACAAACCTCCCCTGTCCATGGTGCTGAGCTGTAGACCCTGCCTTACCTTCTCTTCAGTAAATACTGAGCAGAAGTATCTATTTAGAATAGATGCTTTACATGGTCCTCCTCACATGCCCCTTATCCCCTTTGATCAGGGGATGGCAGTGACATGGCCTATCTGGACTTCAGCAAGACCTTTGACACTGTGCCACATAGAAGACTATTACAAAACTGGGGAATATGGGTGTGGGCAGGACAGTAGTGTGGTGGGTAGGTAACTGGCTGGGCTGGCAGGACACAGAGGGTGGTGGTAAATTGCTGTCACTCCACAGAGGAAAAGTGACCAGTGGGGTACCACAGGGATCAGTGCTGGGACCGGTCCTATGTAACATCTTCATCAGTGACATTGCAGGACCTAGAAGGCAGAATTTCACTGTTCGCTGATGACACAAAGCTCTGTAACAGAGTAGACACACCAGAGGTGTAGACAGAATGAGAAGGACCTGCAGAAACTTGAAAAATGGTCAGGGGTTTGGCAGTTGAAATTCAATGCAAAGAAGTGCAAGATAATGCATATGGGACACAAAAACCCTGGCACAATATATCAGTTGGGGGTGAGGATATAGCATGCACCAAGCAGGAAAGGGATCTTGGGGTTATCATATCTGATGACCTCAAGGTAGGAAACAGTGTGATAAGGCAGCAGGTAAAGCAAATAGGATGCTGGGATGCATAGGCAGGGGCATCACCAGCAGGAAAGGAGGTCATAATTCCACTATACAAGACACTAGTGAGGCCCCACCTGGAGTACAGTGTACAATTCTGGAGACCTACTACATAAGGACATAGTCAGGATAGAGAAGGTTCAGAGGAGGCAACAAAGATGGTGCATGGATTGCATCACAAGTCCTATGAGGACAGGTTGAAGGAACTGAACATGTACTCCCTGGAGGAGAGGAGGGAGAGAGGGGATATGATAGAGACATACAAGTATCTTACAGGGAGGAACAGGGTGCAGGAATACACTATTTTAAGTGAAAAGATGTTCCAGGACTAGAAGGCATGGGATGAAGTTGGAGGAGGACAATTCAGAGGAAACGTGAGGAAGAATTTCTTCACAGAACAGGTGGTGGATAGTGGAACACCCTGCCAGAGGAAGTGGTGGGGGCTGAAACAATCACGGGATTTAAGAATGCATGGGATAGACATAAAGGAATTCTGGAGGTCAAGGGTAAGGGGCAACAGACTTCTAGGAAAACATAAACTGAACTTACAAGCTCAAATGGGCAGACTGGGTGGGCCATAGGCCCTTATCTGCAGACACTGTATATGTATCTGAATATCTATGATCTTAGCAATACCCCACTGGATATTCTCCTTTCACTAATGTTTCTATAGAAGTCTTGTCACCTTCTTTACTGTTCATGCTAGTGTTTCCTCAGTTTGGGCCTTTGCCTGCCTTACTGCCTTCATTGCTTCCCTTAGGGAAGTTTGGTAAACCTCCTATCTTCATCCTGCTGTGTTCCCTTATATTTCCTGAAGGCCAGCATTTTGGCTCTGACCTTTTCTGCCACTGTGCTTGAGAACCAAAGTGGTTTCCTTCTTCTTTTGCACTTCCTTTTCTCACTATCACAATGCAATGTTGCTTCAAGTATTGCATCTTTTATTCTTGCCCACTTTGCCTATACCCTTATCTGTATTTCTTTTTGCCACAGCTAGCTTAACTCTGTTAGCCATCTTATCAAAGTCAGCTCCTCTGAAGTTCCATATTTTTGCCTTGGAATGGGATGATTGGTAGAATTAGAACTATACCATGTGATGGTCACTGCGGCACCCAGGTGACCTACCTGGAGATCTGTGATCCTTTCCTGTTAGTCAGTACTAGATTTAGGATAGCCCTGTCTCTTGTGGGTTATTGTACCAGTTGTTTGAGGACCTCCTCCTGCAGGGAATCCACCATGTGTCTAGTTCTTGCATATGTCCTGATGATATTGACCAATCTGTATTTGGCATGTTGAAGTCTCCTATTATCAGAACCTCCCTTTAGCTGTCATGTTTTGTATAGCTTGGCCCACCTAGTCTGTTCATTTCCTATGTAATGGATAAGCTGCAGATCCTAGTTAACCAACAGCCTACTTCTTCCTAACCCCACTGTAATTGCCTTATGTCTGTTCCATGCATTCTTGAATTACCCTGCTGTTTTTGACTCCATGACCTCCTCTCTGAAGGCTGTTCCATGCATTCACAACCTCTCCATGAAAAATACTTCCTCAAATTACCTCTGAGCTATCCCCATCTATCTTCAAATTATGACCCCTTTTTCTTGCATCTCTTTTTTATGAAAGATGCTACCCTCTTGGACTTTATTGGTTCCACTGAGGTACTTGAAGTTTCAATCATGTCCCCCTCTCCACCTTCCTCGAGTATACATGTTAAGCTCCTATAGTCTCTCTTCATATGTCTTCTGGTGCAGACCCTGCACCATTTTAGTGCCCTCCTCAGGACAGCCTCCTCTTTGTCTATGTCTTTGGAGATGGGGTCTCCAGAACTGCATGCAGTACTCCAGATGGGGTCTCACCAACTGTCTGTAAAGAGGATAACAACTTCCTTTTTCTACTGGTGATGCCTCTCCTATGTATCCCAGTATTCCCCAGCCCTCCATACCGCCATCTCCACATTGCTTTCCCACCTTTAGGTCATCTGATATAACTATTCCCAGGTCACTTTCCATTTGTATCTTTGTCAATATCTCACCCCCATTGTGTATGCTTCCCTGGGTTTTGTTTCCCAGGTGCATTACTTGCACTTCTTTCCATTTAATAACCAAGGGCATCATCCATTCTAGCCTTGTTAATAGCTATATCTTCTGTCAAGGAATCAATGTCATTCCTAATTATCATCAGTACTATTAACATTAAACTTGAAGCATTTTGATTTTTATTACTTTCATAATATCTGCACTTAAATATTGCAGAAAATATGTTGAATAATTATATAAGATAATTTCTTCAGTGCTGTAACCCTGAGTAATTGGGACACCAGCTCCAGCTAGAGGCAGAGTATCTAAATAATCTACCTGGGGAGCCAACATAACCTCTTTTCAGTGTTATACAGGTTTTCTTTGTTATGTGTATCCAGATCCTTTAGACAACATATTGTATTGTAATGATCTGTCAATATGTCCTTCAGTCAGCCTTCTTTACAACATCTGTTATCTAAATCTTTACCTTTTAACATACTCTGAGAGGCATCAATATGGTGGCAGTAGGGTGTAAAAAAAAAAAATTCCTCCAGTGGAATTTCTGCAAGTGAGACTTTCACTTTCGCAAATGTTTAAATCACTTTTGCAACTTCTGTGGAAATTCCACCTTAAAACAGGTAGAATAAATGTATCCACTGTGGGTTAATAATTTATTGAACTGCAGAAAAAGTCTGCAGAACTGATCACTGTCAGTGGCAGTTCTGAGGCTTTACCGACAATTAATACATTATTAACACTACAACTACAGTAACATTAATACCCCCAGCTGCTGATTGCAGGTCCCATTAATTTAAAAGAAAGAAACCCAACCACTCCCTGGTGGCTAGTGGTCCTGCCCCACCCACTGACTGTGGGGTATCTCATCAGGTAAAAAAATCCTGCTCCCTGGTGTCTAGCAGACCCTCCTCCCTATGATCCACCCTTAAAAAACAAATGCAGTCCATTTCTGAGTTGTCATAATGTAAATTATTTCCTGATGTCTAGTGGACCCTCCTCCCTATCCCTGATAACTGGTAAAAAAAGTAATCCTCATTCCTCAATCAATGATGTCTAGTGGACCCCTCATCCTGACAGTTAGTCCACCACCACACCGCTTCCCCATCTTGACCCCATGCAGGCCACCAGCGTGACCACCCTACCTCTCTCCTCCATGGCTGGTGGCCCACTGAGCTGTCAATGAATGAAAGCATGCTTGCTTGCACAAGCACATGCTCATTCATTGTTGTTCCAGTCATCTTCCTACAGTGGCAGCATAGTTTTCAGGGATGTTGAGAAGGAAGGTGCTGTTCCAGTTTCCACGGGGTGGGCATTATGGAGAACACCATTCCCCATCCTGCCACCCCTGCAGGTGACTGGAACAACCCCTCCCCCACACCTGAAAAGTATGCTACGGAAGATGACAGGAAGCTGCAATGAATGAGTGTGTGCTTGTACAAGCAAGCACGTGCTCATTCCTTGACAACTCAGTGAGCCACTGGCCATCGAGGAAGAGGAGGGCAGTGCCAGTGGCACGCCTCGGGTCAAGATGGGGGGCATGGTGGTGGTGGACTAACTGCCGGGTGGGGTTAAGTGCACACCAAGGATTGGGGAATGTCAATTACTTTTTTTACCAGGGATTGGGATAGGGATGGGGGTCCATTAGATACCAGGAAATTATTTAAATGATGGTGATATTCTCATTTGTTTTATATAGGAGTGGGATCAGGGAGGGGCCGGTCCACTAGACACCAGGGGCAAGACATTTTTTTTAGATGATGGGACTTGCATTTGGCAGGTGGGGTGGGACCATTAGCCACCAGGGATTTTTTTTACTTTTGGCCTCGAATTGGTAGGAGGGGAGGGGCAGTAGACATTAGGGGTCAATTTCAAACAATACATCTAAACTGCAGATGGAATAAATTACACAGTTTAGATGTATTATTCCACAGTTCAGTGAAAAAGTCTGTGGAACTGGGTGAAAATCCATGGAACATCCAATTTTGTTGATGGCAAAAGTTTGAAAAATTTGGTGAAATTTTCAAAATTTCACAGAATTTTCACAAAAGTGGAATCTGCAAATTTTCCCAGCCCTAGGTGGCAGAGAGATAAAGCTCCGTAAGAGGTCCTTTTGCTTACACCAGAGTTGGTGAATTTACAGTCATCCTGAACTTCTGGTGAATCTTCTACTGCATTTGCATCCATCATCCCATCTGTTTCTACCACTTTCAAATTGGCTACCATGATTAGAACCATGATTCAAACTTAATCAGGCTCCCTCTAGTGGCAAAACAATATAAGGAGCTAATGGAGAAAGATCAAGGTAGCTACTGGCCGTTCAGCTGACAGGCAGTCCTATGCTGCCGCCCGCGGGCCTGCAGACTTATCACTGGTGCTCCCAGACTCACTCACACATGTGAGCTGTACACTCTGGCTACCCTACTCAACCTGGAAAAGGCGACTCATGTATCAGACATGCCAGCTCACCTTAAAGCCCTGTGTGACCTATCCCCATAGGCCTATCCAACTCCATTCACCGTACTGCACCGGCCCTGATCACTACAGCTCGTCAAGAGCTACCCTAGTTATTCAAGAGCCAGGACCTCTCAAGGTCAGAGGGCATTCCCACCCTACCGTGCGCCCCACTGGTATAACTCCCTCCTGCCAGTGTCTCAAACTCACTAACCTTAGCTTGCTAAGCCCAGGCTCAGAAACTTCCTGCTTAGCTCTCGCAAATGCAACTGCCGCTAGCCTAGTGTAAAAAAAAAATATATATATATACTCTGTTTGACAATGCTCACTGAGCTGCTCCCCCTTCCTTTCCCTACTAATTCCTCCTCCCTATCTCTCTCCTTCTACTCCCACCAGCTCTCCCCGGCCATAAGTTTTGCACCTTTTGTTATCTTTTGCTTCGTTGGAGATTGTATTCTATTGTAACAAATTGTAATTGAACTGTAACTTTTTGTTTGTTAGTACTGTGTCCCTTGTACTACTGTTCTGATGTCCTCTTTGTGACAGGTACCTTTGTAAATGAGCCTCTGGCTCAAAGGTTTCTAAACTGATGTTAGCTAAATAAATAAATAATATTTTCAATTACCATGGAGGATGCCATCACCTTAATGGACAGCTTTAAATCCTGTAATCCAGGCATCAATGTTCTAACTTAGGAATTTGAAGCAAAGTCAACAGAACTGTCTTTCCTTTGGACACATCTATCTTCATCCCCAACATGGCCAAAATATTTAGTGTTTACCACACATGTTGCCTTAAGTTGCTTTTTATCAGGTATATTTTTTTTTATTGTTGTTTTTCACTTTTCTCTTTTGCTTTGATGTTGGACATTATCGGCATCTGATTTTCCTCAGACAACTGAAAATTCACTATTGTTTTATAGTTCTTTTTGCCTCCTGGTGTTGACCATTTTTGTATAATAACTAGTCTCAATGGGTCCTATTCACTAATGTGCACCCCAAGGTCATATCTGGGTGTGCAGCTCTGCACCCTTGGGAGATCCATGTGGGGCTGCATTCACAAACACTGGTCCCTGCCCGGCTTTCAGACAGCGTGAACCCCGCACACAGGTCCACAGGGGGCAGATGGGTGAGAAGTGGCAGATCTGGGCTGCCCTGGCGAGGTCCTACAGTGGATCCCTTTCACCCATGTGGCACCATATTGTTGGCCAACATGCATACTGCCAACTGTGCAGTTGAGGGTACCTGGCTGACCTCCCCAACTTCCCAGTGTGCCTCAATGGCAGGGACATCCCTTTTGGGGTTTGATCCCCTCCATGTCCACTGAATTCAGTGCCTGCTTCTCTGGGTGGCACATAACTGTTCCCAATGGTTTATGGCTGCCCTGCAAAGTCATAATGGCCCTCCCATGCACTGTACTGAATGCATAGTGTAGCACACACCCCCTCACCACCTCCAAGCCCTCCCCATGTGGAGCTGCATGATCATCTGGGGATCAGGTGAATGGGTGTGTGTATTTGTATTGTGAATGCATGCAGGGGCGGGCAGCTGCAGAGTGGGCTATGTAGTGCTTAGCCCACTCCTCTCCTTCATGAATAGGCCCCAATATGCTTAACCCCTAATTCCTAAGGTTTATGCGGGGAGAATGGAAAATGCAGCTCAGTCAAAAATACAAACAATATCCTCAATACAGGGATCAGAATAATTACTTCAAAAATCAAGATGCACAGCTTAGGTGATTTAATACCTTTATTGGACGAAAAGAGATTACAGAAAAACCTTAAGCTTTTGAACTCACAATTCTTTTTCTGATATAGAAGGTATCAGATCACCTAATTGTGCATCTTGTTGTCCCAGGACCAACTGGCAACAAACATTTTTTACATCAAAAATCAAATGAGCCAATCCCACAAGCTGGAGAATAATATGTCATAGATTAAAAATGTACACAAATGTTTATAATTTCTGGGATGTTACCAGATTTGACATAATCCTTCTTCCCTCAATGCTGAGCATTAGACTGAGACATCCAAAGTTGTCCTGCAGAAGTTATGTTAGTAGTGGGATGCTGCTGACCCAGTACTCAAAAAGCTATAGACCGCATTTGGTTTCCGCCCTTACAAGTGTACAGGGAGGGACAGAGCACTGTGGGGTACACTACAGACAGGAAACAGAACTTCTTTTCACATAGGCATAACCTACAGACCTCCATCATGGGGGACAGATAAGGTACTGGTGAAGCCAGCAAAAGATAGCAACTGGGAGGAGGTGCTGCTCTTGGGGACTTCAATCTGCCAGATGTGGATTGGAGCATCCCAGCTGCAGCTTCAGCTAGGAGCAGGGACATCCTGGATTCCTTGCAGGGGTATTCCTCAGGCAGTTAGTAAGGGGCCCATTCATGAGGGAGCAGTGCTGGACCTGCTACTCACCAATGGGAAAAGCATGGAAGACATCAAGGTGGATGACAACCTGGGGTCCATTGATCATTATGCGGTGTGGTTCAATATAACTACTGAGCCAGAATTGAACCACATTAAGGCAAGGGTCTTGGAATTCAGGAGGGCTGACTTACAAAGATGGGGATATGCCTTAGGGATGCCCTGGCAGGAAAGGACATGGGTGAAGAGGAGGAACAGTGGGCAACACTAAAAGGGCCATAGTGAAGGCAACAAAGCTCTGTGTCAGGCAAGTTAGAAAAGCAAGAGGAAAAGAGACCACTATGGTTAGAAACATAGAATCTGATGGAAGATAAGGACCAGCTGGCCCACCTATTCTTCCCATTTCCCTACCTATTGGATAAGCTGCAGATCCTAGTTAACCAGCAGCCTATTTCCTCCTACCCACCAGTACAATTGCCTTATGTCTGTCTCATGCATTCTTGAATTCTCTAAAGTTCTCAAAGGAGGTGGCTGGGAAGGTAGGGCAAAAAGTTCAGGAAGTACAGTGTAAGAAGACACAGAGGAGAATAGAGAGGTGCATTGCGAGATGCAGAGGAGGCAGTTACCACAGTCAGGAACACAAAGGCACAAACAGAGGAGAAAACAACACAGACAGTAAGAAAGGGATAAGATATTTTCAGATATGTAAGTAAAAGGAGATGAGTGTGTTTGGAGGGGACCAGGAAAAGCAGGCATCCTGAACAAATATTTTGTTCTGTGTTCATGGAGGAAGGGAAGGCAGGGACTACAGTTACTGGACAGGAGCATTGAAGGAAGGAAGCTGGACACATGTCCATTTACAGAGAGAGAGTCCTGGTGGAACCTTCAAATCTGAAAGGAACAAGGCACTCAGACCAGACGGGATCCATCCAAGGATATTGAAGGAGCTCAGAGGTGCTGACTGCACCTCTGACAGTCCTGTTCAACCACTAACTGGAGACAGGAGTGGTCTGGAGGACTGGAGGAGTATATGTAGTCCCACTTCCCAAAAGTGGTAGCAGAGAGAGAGTAGAAATTGCAGGCCAGTCAGCTTGACTTCAGTGTTGGGAAAATAATGGAATTACTGCTGAAGGAAAGGAATGGAAATATCTTGATACCAGCAACTTACAGGATCTGAGACGGTATGGATTCACAAGGTGGAGGTCATATCAAACATATCTGATAGATTTTGACTGGGTGACAGGAAGTAGATCATGATGGAGTGATGGATGTGGCTTACCTAGATTTCAGTAAGGCATTCAACACCATTCCACATAGGAGACTAGTAAACAAGCTGGGCAGCCTGGGAGTGGGGCCAAAGTGGTTAACTGGGAAACGAATTGGTTAGGGAATAGGCATCAGAGTGTGGTGGTAAATGGAGTTCACTCAGAGGAAGGAGAGTGACCAGCAGGGTGTCACAAAGATCAGTACTGGGACCGGTCTTCTTTAATGCATTTATTAGTGACACTGCTGAGCAACTAGAAGAGAAGGTGTACCTTTTGCAGATGAAACTAAAACCTACAATAGGATAGACACTGCGGGGGGACTAGGAAAAAATGAATAGGGTCTAGGAAAGCTTGAGGAGTGGTCAAGGATGTAGCAACTAAGTTTCAATGCCAAGAAGTGCAAAGTCATGCACTTGGGCATAGAAATCCAGGAGGAGTACTAGATGGGAAAGTGGTACTGACAACCACAAACAGGAAAGAGACATGGCTAATCATTTCTTTTTTTTCAAACAATTTTTATTTATTTTTCCACTAAAATACATGTAAGGAAATGTATCTAATTTCAAATGAAACATGACATAAAAATGCTATACAAGAACATAACAGATGACCTAAAACCTGACAAACAGTGTAAAAGGATTTGGGAGAGCTAGTGGGATGGTAGGGTGCATAGGGAGGAATATTACCAGCAGAAAGAAAGAGGTGATGATTACACTCTATAAATCATTGGTGAGACCTCACCTGGAGTACTGTGTCCAGTTCTGGAGACCACATTTCCAGAAGGACATAGAATGGAGGCAGTCAGAGGAGGGCAACTAAAATGGTGCATGATTTGCACCAGAGACCATATAAGGAAGGACTATAGGTCCTCAGTATGTACACACTGCTGGAAAGTGTTCCACCAAGCCATGGCAACAAGAAATTTGTTGACAGGCATTAAAGCAATGGTAAAATGCCGACTATTGTCATTGTGCCATCACTGAAACAATGTGTATTTTTCCAGGGGCTCTACCTCCCACCCCCAGACTTAAATAATCAACACTGAGTTGAAGTTGTGTCAGGAAGGGGCACAATCACTGGGAAACACTTTCAGTTTACCTCTGGGGCCATTACAGAGATCTGTGGATTTTGTCACTGTAATAGTTTTGTGGTAATGTAGTCACTGAGCAAATGGTATACAGCTGGAAAGAATGGAAAGGGTTATGATAGAGATTTTCAAGTACCTCATGGGTATAAATAACTTACTAGAGGAAGCATTTTCAGAAAAAAGATGCTCAAGAACAAGGGGACATGCTATGAAGCTGGATGAGGTAGACACAGGAGAAACATAAAAGTACTTCTTCACAGAGAGAGATGGGATGCCTGGAACAGCCTTCCAGTGGAGGTGGTAGGGGCAAAAACTGAGATGGGATTCAAAAATGCATGGGGTAGCCATAAGGGAACATTAGTCATTAGGGAAGGGAGGGCTAAGCTGGAGATCAAGTAGGGTCTACAGTATTACAGTAGGAAAGGAAAATGGGAAGCCTGGGTAGGTCAAGCGGTCCTTATCTACCAACAAATTCTATGTTTCTATGTAAGGGATTTCATGGACTGTTACAGACTCATAGAAACAAAGACTTTGATAGCTGATAAGACACGCTTAACCCTGTCTGCCTTTCACTACCAACTAGGATAAGCCGCAGATCCTTAGTTAACCAACCGCCTATTTCTTCCTACCCCCACAAGAATTGCCTTATGTCTGTCCCATGTATTCTTGAATTCTCCCACAGTTTTAGACCCCACAATCTCCTCAGGAAGGCTGTTCCATGCATCCACTACCTCTCTGTGAAAAATATTTCCTCACATTGCCCCTGAACCACCTCTCCCATCTTTAAATTGTGCCCTTATAGAAACATAGACTTTGACTCTGTCCTATAAAAGCAATGTAAGGCTCATAATAATACAGAAACAGATAATTAGAAAAATAAAATACAGCCCTAACCCCCAAAAATTTATTTAAACATTATATGAGGCAGATTTGAATAGGCTCACCACTTAACTCCACGTGGTACAAAGATGCTTATCTTTAAGGGCAAAAAAACAGTAACACTCACAGATAGAGCACAAAATAAAATGGGAAGAGGGTTCACGATCATTTTAAGTGGTGAACCCCAAATAAAGTAGACTATCTGGAGTCATCACTCAATACAACCATTGCACAAGCTTAGCTCTAATATGTTCAGCAGTTGGTGTCGATCTTGAAGACGCCAAACTGCTGCACTGCAAGCACCACTGCTAACACCACAACCAGTATGTCTCCCCACAAGGCTGTCTCACTTGTAACAACACCACCAATCTATATATGTCACTCCAAGCTTACGTGATGAGAAACAGACCAAGGAGCAAATGAGAGCTCTTGATTTAAATTTGAATTAAATTTGAAATAACTTTAAATTGTAAAAAAAGACTAAATGGGAATAAATAAAAAGATTAAAACATGTTAGGACATATCAAAACAAAACAGGAAAAACAAAATAATCCCCTTGGATACACCACCTAGTTTTCCTCGAGAGATCTTATGCCCCACTTCACTGTATTTGCCCTCTGGTCAAGTCACCCACCCTAATACAGAAATGATCATAAAGTGCTCATGACAACTACATAAAAAGTTTTATCCATGAACAAAATCTAAAAGTTTCTAGAGATTCCTAACAGACCCTCAAGACAACTGATGAAACATACAAATGATCAGTACTGAGCATAGAGTCATTAGAGGACATCACCTGAAAGCAGTTCAGTGAATACATTTTACAATTTTGTTTCTAATTTAAAGTTATTACAGCTTTCAATACAAATTCAGCTCTTTCAGCTTTCAACTTCTTTCTACTCTGAGATTCTCCTCTTTTCCCTCCTTCCCACTTTTCCTTCTCTTTCAAATTCTCTACATCTCAATTTACAGCTCCCTGGTTCCCACAGCTGTGCAGATCTTTGTTTCTTTAGCCCATCTTCTCCATGCTCCTTGGATAAGACATGCTGCTCCTCACAGTGTGATAGAATCAGCTGGTGAGATGTAAAGCACAAATCAGGGTAGAATTCCAAGCTCACACATCTAAAAATGGTAAACATTCTTCTGAGATACCAATGATAGCATACCTTAGTTCAATAAATGACAGCATTAATACAGCTACTAAGCTGCTCCTCCACAACCGAGCTAGGGAGGTTTAAAGTGACCATCGCATGCCGCATTACAAAGGTGCTGACGTTTCAGCATTGATAACACCTTCCTCAGAGCAAATTGAGGTGTTTATCTGATGACTCATATAGTGTTTCTTGGCTGTCATGTCAACTCACGTAGCTAACCTATGGCTTCTTCCTGTACAGTTAGAATGCCTATGGTGACATCTGTGTTGAAAATGTTTATGTGTAACCCAGTATTACAGTGAATTATAAAACATGATCATTAAAATACAGTTATTGAAAACAATAATACTTCCTAATCTGCATTCAGA
This sequence comes from Neoceratodus forsteri, assembly GCA_016271365.2. Classification (NCBI taxonomy): domain Eukaryota; kingdom Metazoa; phylum Chordata; order Ceratodontiformes; family Ceratodontidae; genus Neoceratodus; species Neoceratodus forsteri. The sequence goes on from CM057451.1 coordinate 429,054,652, forward strand.
ATGTTTGAGACACTTGCGTAGTCAGCTGCTTGTGATACACTTTTCTTCATAATATTATAAACCATTTGTTCTAGTATAATATAGAGAATACTGGATGGGCGACTATGCACAACTAGTGTGTTCTGCCACAAAGGGGTTCTGATTCCCTAGGACCTCCAAGAGTGAAGCTTGAGAGGTCTAGAGAATCAGAACCTAAGAGAACAGAACACACAGGTTGTGCATAAAGTTGCTCATCTTGTATTTTATAGTGTGTAGTAGTATTATATCTCTTTTCATAATGAAACTGACTAGAAAAGTCTCTAGATGTTCTAGAATACTGTCAGCACAGAATTAAATAGAGGAAAGCAACAATGTGCCAGCATTCCATATGGTTCTGCTGCAGTAGTGACATCACTACTGCAGCAGAACATATAATTAACATCACTACTGCAGCAGAACAAGTATATTCTAGGCATGGAATTTCATGTATAACAGCATTCCACTATACACTATATATAGGATAGTGCATGGGGGCAATTGACAACAGGAGTAATTCTTTGCAGGTTGGCACTATGGCGGCGGATTACCTCGGGCGCGGCGAGAGGTAATCCGTTGTCATAATGCCAATGGTGAAAAGATAACCTTATTGTCAACTGTTCCCATGCACTTTCTTTATAGTGTATGGTGGAACGGCATTTTATTGGGGAAAAAATCACTACAGCATGTTTCTGCTTCAAAACATTTTACTGGGTTACTAGAAGGAAAAGAACTTTATATTTTGAACATTTTCACACTTGACATTTTAACTGTTTAAGAACTTTACATTTTGAACATTTTAATGCTGAACATTTAAACAGTGGGTCTAACTCTGTAGTCAGGATATCATGTATTGCCCTGTGCTGGTCATTGTCTCTCAGGAAACTATGTAATTGCCACATGTCATTTGTTTTTTTCCATTTTTGTTTTCCTGATCGAGGATGAATCTATCCCATTCCGATAGTGGCTTTGATATAGTACTGCCGACATTGCTGCTTTGCTATGTGTCCTGTCTATGGAGTGAGCCTAACTGTCAAATGCTGCTCGAGGACACAGTGTGTGACATCATGCAGTACAGGAAAACAAAAATCATTCTGCTGCTTTACGAATGTCACTAGTGTAGGAGAACAACATTTCGACAGCGATGGATTTAGGTGGAGAATGACGTTCCACCATACACTATAACTTTATAAATCTGCTGTTGCACAGTCCCAGCATGGTATGTGGAAAGAACTGGACTTGACTTGGCAGTTTTCCCATTCTTACTTACTCATTCAGTTTTACATTTTACAGTTGTAAATCCCTGTTATTGTTTGTGGTCATATGTCAAAAATTACAACTCAAATTCATACTGAAGGCTACAGCAGCTGGGGCTTAAGGGTCTAGGTCAATACAGCACCAACAAAAACCCACAGTCAATTGTCGTGCAGACAGAACACTGACAGCAAAAACCACACATCAACAATACAGAGTGAACAGGTACAAAACTCAGTGGGAGAAAGTTGGTGTTGAGGTTTACTATTTCAAACTTTGGAGAGATGCAACTCAGGGAGGGAATCAGTGAAGGGATTTACTATTACAAACTCTGGAGGATGCATCTTGATGGGAAGAGAACGTCAGGGGGATTTACTATTACTTACCCTGGGAGGGTGACAGTCGGGTGGCAATAACATCCCAATGCTATTTTGTCCCTGTTGCTGTTTTTCCTGACACTATTTTAACAGTATGTTTTTGTGGAGTGATTATTCCCACGCTTAAGTTGCCCAGATACCGGGTGTAGAAATGCAAACTTGAGTCTGTTGAACATTAAAATATATATAACACATATGTATTCCAACAAAACCCAGTGATTGTATGTTTTAGGATAGTTGCAAGTCAGCAATGCCTATATAGTTGCAACTCCTTATTTATTTGGTTAATTAACACTTTCAATGACACATCACATACAGCGTCCTTCCTGTATTACATAGTGAACATTTCAATAATAGCAAAATCCCAAAAGAAGTCTGTTATGCATCCAAACATATCTAGTACCGTTGTCCATCAAATCCCACTGTTGGTATATTTTTTCTGGGAAAGTTGCAAGTTGGCACCCAACATTAAACATGCACACCATTAGTTATATTCTTAACTAAAGCTTATTATCATAGGAGGACACATTTAACAGCATGTTATCAGCTCATATTTGTTATGGATTTAAATGTTTCTATCTAGCACATACATGCTACTATAAAGTCCACTCTTAGTTTTTAACTAATCACTTTCAAACCCTCACTATTAGTGTGTGAGTGCTTAGAAAGTTGGTACCCACCATTATACTTTCTCACCTTTAAATATCTGCATACACTTGTCCTGTCAGGTGTAAATGTGCTATTGCATGATCCACTCCAGGTTGTACGCTGTCACTTTTGTTTTAAATCTAAGCAGGTTGTTTCTAAATTTTTAGACTTATAGTTTTAGATCAATTGCAGGAATACTATAGACACAATAGTCAGTTATAACTGTTTGCTTTCACACCTGTTTCTAACCCTTAACTGTAATAATGTTTCTGCTCTTCAAAATCTTGCACCTTCACATTCTATTAAACATCAAGACTTACCCTGTATGTTGATGTCACAGGTGCTGCATGCTGATAAATAACTGGCTCCAGTCATATTTCTGTTTTATAAAAACTTATTTTATGGATTTAATTCTTGTCAGTTGAGCTGTGGTTTTAGCTTGATTATCTGTCTAGGCAGACTCTTCATAAAGCCGTGCTTATTTGGCTCACTTCACTGGTCTTTGATCCAATCAGCATCCAATTCATTTAGATAATGTTTGATGGAATTTGTATGATATGTTTCTTGCTAGTGGTAGGAGGAAGAAGATAAAGCACCAATCATAACACAGAACTATATGCAACTGTGGGCAGATACAATTAAAAACCTAGTAACTTAGTTCTGGGTTGAACAGTGAAGAACTTAACAAAAGGAGAGCAGATATTTAAAAGTTACTTAGTTTGTGGTCAAACAGTAAAGATCATAAAAAGGAGAGTAGGTTTTAAAAGAAGAGCATCTGTGAGATAACAGATTCCTTATACCTCAAACAAGGCTCTCCAAAACCAGCAATAAATACTCAAACAAGTTAAATGGTCTTAACTATTCTCCAAGAAAGTTATGGAAGGCTTGATTATTGTTTAGACCTTTAGATGTAGTTCTTCCTGTTCATTAATACAAAACAATTCTCTCAATTGCAACAGTCTTTGTAGGTTTCCTCCTTTTTAGATAATATGAACAGTTCTATGCCTATAAACGTCAAGTTTGCAATAGAGCCATGGTTCATTTCTTGGTAGTCTTGTGCATTGGAATAACTGTGGTTCTGCACTCTAATGGCCATTTATGCTCTCTGATCCTTTGCATGAGTTGTCTTTTGGTTTGTAGTAAATAAATCATTCCACATGCGCATATTAAAATGTATTTTACTGTTATTGTAATGCTATTACAGTTGATGAACTGACTTATATCATGTTTCTTTTCACTCCTCAGATGTCTGAATGTCATGGTGTTGTTGGAGTTCTTGCAGTGCTCACATTTCACATCTGAGTTCCCTTCGGTGCTGCTGGCATCCAATCCAGTCTCATCCTTTTCTTCCTCTTCATAAGACTTTTATGAAGATACTAGATTTAGCCTCCTGATATATAATCCTTGGTCCTGCATCTGTAATTCCTCTTTGACAGGGTTCTGCACATAAGATGCTACTGTGTTTTCTTACAATACATTCCACCTTGACAGCCATTGAGTTATATTCAGTACGGCAGATCACCTTGTTTTCATTATCAATATCTCATCTTTCTTCTGTAACAATTCCTCTCTGTCTTGTGGTTTTTACTGCTTCTACAAGAGCTCAGGCTAAGAACCTCTGATAATGAATCTCTGACAGATCCTTTTCATTTTTCATTGTCTCCTCTATTTCACAACAGTTTCTTTTTACCCTTAAAACTGACAATAGGAGATGTTCATTTTAAGTTATACGGTGACAGCTTCCCCAATGTAGAACTATATGTCTGTGTCTTTTCTAAACAGGGTGGTGTCCAGTTTTCCATTTTCTGAATTATATTTAGGTTTATGTTTCCACTGTTTCCAGACTGTGTTGATCTGTGGAACTGTCTAGAGTTAGAAATGAAGGAACAGATACATGATACTAGGTCATACTTACTACAGTTGTAAGGTGAAATTTGCAGGACTAATAGAAGGAAGCATTGGTTCAATCAAATGGTGGTATCCACTTGGAATTCACTACCAATTGAAATTATAGGCAGTAGGAGCATGGAAGAGTTTAAGATAAAACTAGATAATTACTATAAATCTGGACATCTTAAGGGATGTAATGTATAAACTTATGGTGATCTATATGGACCCATATCTACTAAGCTCTGTATATTCATATGTTCCATATGTCAATGTGTTCCATATCGTTCTTCTGTGAATTTTATATTTCTGTCACTGTTATTAATGTAAATTATAAATTCATTCAGTTTCCCCTTCAGATCCATTCCACAGACAGAATACATCATCTTATAGCAACCAAAGGCACACTTTATCCAACCAATTGTTTTTGTTGCATCCCAAATGAACTTGGCTTCTCAGTCCCCACAGATAAATTTGTAATTGATGATATGAATGTTGCCCCCATTGCTGTGCCATGTGTTTGTTTAAAAGTCTCCATAGAACGGGAGTAGTTTGTCTTCCATATGAAGTCTACAAGAGTTATAATGAATTCCAATGGGGATAACAGATTGGCATCTCCAGTATCCAGAACTTTTAGTGTCTCAGTTCCTTCTTCACAGAACCATATAATTTGCCAGAAGATAAGGATTGCTTGGTCAACCTAGTATTCCATTTTCTCTGCCTATAGTATCACCTCAGATCCTAAATGATCTCCAGCCCATTCACCCACCTTCCTTTCACTAAGATTCCCTTATGCATAACCCATGCAGTCTTGAACCCAACCACTGTATTCACCACAACCAACTCCACTGGAAGACTGTTCCAGGAATCCACCACTCTTTCTGTGAAGAAGTACTTCCTAACATTTCTCCTGAATCGACCTCCCTCCAGCTTATCATGCCCCTTATCCTAGAGCACATTTTATCTGAAAAATACTCCCCTCTTGTACCTTGTTTATCCCCATGAGGTAGTTAAAGGTCTCTATCATATCCCCTCTATCTCCTGTCTTCCAGGGTGTACATATTTAAGTCCTTTAATCTCTCCTTTTAGGGCTTCTAATGTAGACCCTGCACCATTTAGTTGACCTCCTCTGGATCTCTTTCACTCTGTCTATGTTATTTCTAAGATGTGGTCTCCAGAACTGGACACAGTACTCCCAATGGAGTCTTACCAGAGATCTATACAGTGGCAACACCCCATCCCTCTTTCTGATGGTGATAACCACCACTATGCATGCCAGCATCCACTTGCCCTCCCAACTGCCTTATTGCACTGACTGGCCACCATTAGGTAATCTGATATGATCACCCCATGTCACTTTCCTGCTTGGTGGTTGTCAGTCCAGACCAAAATGTTGTTCTCCTCCCAGGGTTTCTGTGCCCCAAGTGCATTATTTTGCCCTTTTTGCATTGAAACCCAGCTGCCACACCTTGACTACTCTCAAGTTTTCTCAGGTCAATAGTCATCCTTTCCAGCCCCCTCCCTGAGTATCCACCCTATTGCAGAGTTTGATATTATCCACAAAGAGGCAGACCTTCCTTTCCAGTTCCTCTGCAATGTCACTTTCAAAGACATTAAAGAGGACCAGTCCCAACACTGAACCCTGATGCACCCCACTGGTCATCCTCCCTTCCTCAGTGAACTCTGCTTACCATTACCCTCTGTCACCAATGTGGTTGAAAGTTTAATGTGACCATGTGTGCAAGCATTGTAAACCTGCTGATGTTTTGGCTTTGATGAAGCCATCCACACTGCAAATTGCAATAGTCAGCTGGTGACTTATATAGTATTTCCTGGATGTCACAACAACCTCTGTAGCTAACCCATGATTTCAACCCATAAGGATTAGAGTTCCTAAAGTGACATCTGTGTTGAATAATTTCATGTGCAGCCCAACATTACAGAGAATTATAAAAATGTAATCATTAATGTACTGATATAGAAACTGTAGTTTCTGGGAAAATTAAGACAGTATAACTTTCTTGGACATTCTTTTATTATTGGTTGTTGGGGAGCCTTTTGGGGTTTAGGAACCTGTCATCTCACAGATGGTCTTTCTATCGCCTGCTGCTGACTGGGAGGGAGCAGAGAGGTGGGGCTCAGTGGGTGGGTGGGGAGGGGTACCACTGGACCACCAGGGATGGATTGATATACAGTATGTTAAAACCTGCACCAGGTTGGGCTGGACGCAGTCCACTGGACCACCAGGGATATTGGACTTTATTTTAATACATATGCCCATGATTAGCTGGCAGTGGTCCACTGAACCACCAGGGATATAGAACTTTATTAGTTTATTACATATGCACGATCGGGCTGGAAGCAGTCCACTGGATGACCAGGGATATAGGACTTTATTAGTTTTAATACATATGCCCACGATCAGGCAGTGGGCACTTTGCCACTTGTGCAGGGGCATCGGTCCATGATGGCTGCAGTCTGGCAGGGTGCCAGGTGCAAGTCGCCAGGAATCGGCGCACCTGCATGTAAATAGGAGTCATAATGACATGCAAATGGCCCCATTTGCACCTTGCATGCATTATGGCCCCCATTTGCATGTGCTCTTTTGAATATCACTGTTGATGCACCTGAAAGCATGGCGGCACTTATGGCGCCCAGCCTGCCCCTCTGGCCACTTGTGCTGGTGCAGTGCCACTGTGCCATGCACAATGTGGGTAGCTACAGAGCGATATTCAACAGTGCTGAGCCATGGTGCAGCACCTTGAATATCACCCTGTCAGCACCCTGGCACATCCCAGTTACGCTGCACCCACTTGTGCCACAGCCTGGCACAGTCTGAATATCCCACCCACAGGTAAATCCAGATGTTTAATAACATACAAGAGTGAAACAATTTTGAAACACAGAAACATTATTACAATTGTGGGTTAGAAACAGACATGCAAGCAAACAGTTATGACTGTCTGTGGGTCTATAGTATTCCCATAATTGGACTTAAAACAGTATGACTAAATATTAAAAATGGCCATTAAGATTTAAACAAAACTGATAGTGTAAATCAAGGCATGGAGTGTACAATAGCATGTTTGCACCTGACAGGACAACTCTAAATGTTTGTAGACATTTAAAGGTGAACAAGTATAATGGGGTTGCTGATTTGCTAAGTACCCACACTAATAGTGGGGTGGAAAGTTATTTGTAAAAAATAAGAGTGCAGTTCATAGCAACATATATGTGCTAAATAAAGATTTTAAATGGATAGCATACGTGAGCTGCTAACATGCTGTAAAATGTATCCTGTAATAATATGCTTTACTCAGGAATATAATTAAGGATGTGCTTGTTTAATGGTGGGTGCCAACTTGCAACTTTCCAGAAAAATACAATAACTGTGAGATTTGATTGTCAGCACTAGCACTAGATATATTTGAATGCATTACAGACTTTTTCTGGATTTACCACTATTCAGGAGGAAATGTTCAAAACAGATTTTCCCAAACTCATTATGAGGGTTAAGGCATGGGAAGGAGGCAGTAAATGAATGAAAACAGGGTTGGAAAGGGGAACAGGAAGTCAAGGGTTGACATACAAGGGGGCAGGTGGGGAAACAGGGACAGATATACCTGGGCCTATTATAATAGAATAAGAGCAGGAAGGGATCAAAGGGAAAGGTTAAGTAGTAGTGTGCACCTGAAAGTAGCCATAGTGGAAGTGACAAATCAGTGCATTAGGCTGAGTAACAAGGGAAAAGAAGGAACAAACCAAATGGTTCACAAAGGACAGGGACACTGGTTTACGGGATGAGAAAGGGCATATTCCATTTTGCACATTGTAAAAACGGTATTGTCACTGAGGAAATTGCTAAGTCAAAACCGGTTTTACCGTGTTTAGCTTTATGTACTTTTATTTAACAATTTTGAACTCTACTAACATGCATTTTAGCAATTTTGACCTCCACTATTACATATCCTTCCATCCTTGTACCAATTTAAAGTTATTTTAGGTACAAGATGTGATGGCAGCAGCAGCACTACAGCCCCATCCCTAAGGTGTGATGGAAGCAGCACTACAGCCCCATCCCTAAGGTGTGATGGAAGCAGCACCCGGCCCCATCCTCAGGTGCGATGGCAGCACCAACACAGCACTATGGCCCCATTCCTCTGGTGTGATGGCAGCAGCAAAAGCACTATGACCTCCTCCCTTAGGTGTGACAGAAGCAGCAGCACTGTGGCCCCATCCCTAGGTGTGATGGCAGCAGTACTACGTTCACCATTCCTCAGGTGTGATGGCAGTATCAGCACTGTTGCCCCATCCCTCAGGTGGAACGGCAGCAGTACTACATTCCCCATCCACCAGAGGTGATGGCAGAAGCACTCACAGCCCCCACCCGTCGGTGTGATGGCAGTAGCAACAATGCAGTCCACATCCTCTGGGGTGATGGCAGTAATGACAGCACTATGATCCCTTTCTTCAACACCCACATCCCACATGCACAAGTTACAAAGGACTTGGTCTCTTTGCTTGTTAGAATTCAGATGTGAATTAATCTGAAGCATCACCGCTAAGGTGGACTACCTTTGTTTTCCTATCTATAATTTAACTGCCTGAATTGGATTTCTGCCTGTGACACCTGACCAGGGTTAGGAACAGATGTGGGTGTTGGAGGGCCAGCTGGTGGATGAAGGCTTGATTGTCAGCGACCACTCACCTTCTCCTATGAGGCAGGGTGGGTTCACTGCTCAGCATTTTCTGGCCCCTGGTGGAGGTCAGATGCATGACAACATGTCAGCCCTCACTGCAGGAGGGAGTGTGATGGACGTGGCTTGTGCCTTGACATCACGCCCCCAAGAAAATGGGAAAACACCAGCTGACCAATCGGAAGGATGGCTATTGGTCCCTCCATAAGCCGGAAGCCCCAGACATGTGTCCGGTCTGATCCCTGCCATGCCCAGGATACACAGGAAGCACGTTGGGTAATTCTCCTCTCCTGGTAGCCTCCACAGGGGTAGGGGCCCACTCGATTAAGGGTTACTTTGGGTTACCTGGTAGCACAGCAGTAGGGGCACTGGATGGTGGTCGGGAATCAGCAGCAGAGGTAGGGAGCCTGGCAGGCCTGAAGGAGTGAATGCCAGGGGAAGGAGGAGCAAAAAAAAACTGCTTGAATTTTCTTCTTTGAAATAAAGTGTCTTCACCTAAAAACTCACAAATGATTAGTGGAGGATGTTCAATGGATTATGCATCTCCCAGACGTGTGGATGCTTTTTTTTTACTTGGTGTCCATGAAAAAGGTGTCTCTCAGTTTTCATGTCTTTGTTCAGATGTGAATTGAGCACTACTGTGCCCACCAGCATCATACAGCCCTGGGGTCTTACCTTCTGTATGTCATTGACGGTGCTTTCAAAATCCACTGGCCAAACATAAGTACACTTAAATACTTAACATTTGCTTTTGTTGAAACAATTTATCAGAAAACTTTCTGTTGTCACAGAGACTGACACAGCAGGTGGGAGGAAAAGGTGCAAATTATCCAATTCACCTAAATGGGGTGCTAACTGTGAAGTCTTTTGTAAGTAGTAAGGCAGTTTTCTTCTTTGTGAACATACTTTCATTCAGACTAGTTTTCATTCAAACAACTGAGGATTTTGTATGGCCTACTGGTTATAAACTTGAATAAGCTATAGTTGGTAACAGTGATCCTGCATTTAGCAATCTACAACCTAGATGTTTATCTGCAAAGAATACAATAAAACCTGACTAAAATCTAAAACACATAAAATGTATCTGAACATTTATCTTTACCTATACAAAATATTTCAGCCCAAAGTAAAGCCCAGGTAAATTGCATGATACCCTGACTACTATTCTATGATGTAGTAAACATATTTGGTATTTTTTTTATATTCTTTGTAAAGCAGGTAAGGCCCACTAGGCAGAATGTCTGTTTTCAGGAGTGACCTAGAAGCACTGGGGAGGTTAAGTGACTTGCTGGAGTCACACAGTATGCAAGTGGAGCAGTGGTGCCAGAACAGTTTGAAAGTGGTAGGGCCAAGGACATGAGGTAAAGTTTCCCCATTAAATATATTACCATGATAGCAAAAGTGATAGGGCCACTTATGAAAGTGGTAGGGCCATGGCCCTAGTGGCCCCCGTTCCGCACCTATGAGTGGAGGTTGTGGGAATCAAACCCAAGTCTGCTGGATGTACCCAGTTTATTCACTGTTTGTTACTCTAACCACTAGGCATGGGTGGTTAAACTGAATGGCTGATTACAACAAAGCAGTCGGTGATTTCCTTACTGACTCTATATGCAGCAAAGCAGAAAAATGCAAAGCACAGCAGCATTCATTTTAAGATGCTGAAATCTTGGTCAGCCTGCTGGTGCTACGGTAGCACTATTGCTTGCAATGCCAGCGACCCAGGGTCAGAAGTGAACTCGGGTTGCTGGAGGTCTGGCCAGGGAAGTAGGATCGAGCACCTGGGGACTACTCCTCCTCCTCCTCCGGGAGGGTGAGCTGAGTCCTGCTCCTTTACCACCACCTGTGTGACCACGGGGGTGATGCAATAGTGCTGCAGAGTGATCAGGAGGGAGGATGCTAGCCAGGATCTGGAGCAGTGGCATGTCTCTATGTGACCTACCTTCTTGAATCTCCTCTAGTGCAGTGCCCTCAGGGACAGAGACCAGAAAACCAATAACAATCATCCCACATTGGCCACTGGCAGAAGGGGCCCAGGTGCCCCAAACCTCATAGCCAGGCTCCATGAGGGACCCGCTGAGCTGCCCAAACACACTAAGGAGTGTGGATGGGTGACCTGGGGTCCCTTCCTTCCTTCTCACCTGGGGGACATAATCCAGGCAGGATGGGGCAGGACCACAGGAGCTCATGAGCGTTACCTGGGGTGAAGCTAGGGATACCCAGTCTAGGGATCTCTGAAAGTGGAGACTGATGTTGTGAGAAGGGGACATAGAAATAGAAAATTAAAACAAATTTAAAAGATGCTGAAATCTTAGAGATTCTGTGCAGTGACATGCAATTTCCGTGAGGCACAGTACAAGAATTCAAAATCCGCTAACAAGCAGTTCGTGATTTTTACCGGTGTTACAGGTAAAATGGAAAACCAGGGTCCTGACAAAGGTGGCAGATAAAGTGAAGGACAAAAGAGAGTGTTCAGGAAGTACAAAGAAACTCAGAAGGACAAGGATAGGGTAGTGTACCTAGAGACAGACGGATACAGAGAAAGTGGTTAGGAGTGTGAAGGCACAGACAGAGGAGAGATTAACACAGACAGTAAAGATGGGGAACAAGACATTTTATAGATACATTAGCAATAGAATGAAGGCCGGGGATTGTAATTTTAGGGTGGAGGAGTGTGTAGAGGGGACCAGATAAGGCATCACTACTAAAGGAAAACTTCGTTTGGTATTCACAGAGGAGGAGAAACAGGGACCACTGCTAGGTGGCAGCAAAATGGGGTGGGGTGGGGAGAGGTAAACACCAGTCCTTTACTGAAGAGAGTCCTGGAGGATGTCACCACGAGGGTGGTCAAAGCAATGTGACTAGATGATATACACCCAGGATGTTAAAGGAATTATAGACGGTGCTAGCAGCACTGCTGGCTGCCCTGTTTAGTGAATAACGCAATCTAGGGGTGGTTGCAGAGTACTGGAAGGGGCAATGTAGTCCCCTTCCACAAGAGTGGTAGCAGGAGGAGGCAGGAAACTACTGGCTGGTCAGTCTGACCTCAGTAGTGGGTAAGATCATGGAGGTGCTACTTAAGGAGAGGACTGTGAAATACTTTGAAACCATGGGAGCACAGGATCCAAGACAGCATGGATTCAGCAGAGAATATCATGTCAAACAAATCTGACTGACTTTTGACTGGGTGACAAAGGATGTGGATCAGGAGGAGCAATCTCTATTGCTTACCTCGATTTCAGCAAGGCCTTCAACATCATACCCACAGAACACTGGTGAACAAGCTGGTAGCCTGGGTGTGAGCTACAAAGTGGAAAACTAGATTAGCAAGAGGTTGAGAGACAGGACGCAGAAGGTGGCAGTGAATGTGATCAAATCTGAAGAAAGGTGGATGACAAGTGGGGTATCTCAGGGATCGATGCTGGGGTCAGCCCTTTTAATATCTTCATCAGTGACATTGAAGAAGGGCTAGAGGGAAGGCTTCCTATCTGCAGATGATACCAAGATCTGCAACATAGTAGACACACGGAAGTCGAAAGAATGAAGAAGGATCTGAGAAGGCTGGATGAGTGGTCAAAGGTTTGGCAATTAAAATTTAATGCAAAGAAGTGCAGGATCATGCACCTGGGATAAAGAAATCCTGCAGAGAACTATAGGATCGGGGATTGCTGACTGTCACCAGGGAAGATAGGGATTTAGAAATAATCATCTTAGATGACCTGAAGGTGGCTAAACAATATAACAAGGCTGTGGAGAGGCCAGTGTAATGTTGGAATGCATAGGAAGGGGTATTTATTTATTTATTTATTGATACTAGGATTAAGACATTTGAGCTAAAAGCTCATTTATAGAGGTTCCATGTCAAACGGTTGACAGAGCAGTTCAAAAATATTACTAACAGAAGAAGGGAGTGGTGATGCCATTGTACAAAAACACTGATGAGGCCTCATCTGGAATACAGTGTTCAGTTCTGAGGCTGCATCTTTGCAAAGACATAGACAGGGTGGAGGCAGTCCAGAGAAGGGTGACCAAGATGGTGAAGGGCTTGCATCAGAAAGCATAAGAGGACAGATTAAAAGACCACAAAATATATACACTTGAGGAGAGGCAGGAATTGGGATATCATAGAGACCTTCAGGTATCTTAGAGGCTTGAACAAAGTGCAGGTGTGTGACATCTTTCAGTACAAGACTTGTTCAAGGATGAGGGACATGATATGAGATTGGAGGACGGTAGAATAAGGGAAATGTGAGAGAAGTTTTTCATGAAGAAGGTGGTGGTGCTTGCACAGCCTGCCCCAAGGGAAGTAGTTGGTGCACACAGTGGGAATTCAAAACATGCATGGGATAGACATAAGGGAACCCTAGATGGGGTAAAGAGAGGCAATAGCCAATGACCAAGTAGGGTCAGTGGCCACGGATCTGGTGGGAATACAGGCAGACTTAGGTGAGCCTAGGGTTCCTTATCTGCCATACTCTACTATGGTACTATGTTACTCTTTGAATGTTCAAGATGTAGTACATTAAGGAAACTATATGTAAGGTGTCATTGATAGTGTTACTTAAAAAATGAATTAAGCAAAAGAGTAACAGTGAGAGGAGGCACTGTGGGTCACCTTAGAGACTAGAAATAGCAACACAATCCACACAGGAGTTGTATACAGACCCACATGTCAGGAGAAGGGAATGGACAAGAATATGATAGAAGGTATACTTAGGATGGCAGAGAAAGGAGATACTGTTCATGGGGACCTTAATATGCCAGATGTTAACTGAGCACCTTTGCTGTAGCCACATCCAAAAGCAGGGTCATTCTTGATGCCCTTCAGGTGGCATGCCTCAGACAGCTAGTTTTGGAACCTACTCATGATGGAGCAATCTTAGACCTCATACTCTTAAATGGGGACAGTGAGAGGATCTGAGATCTAGAAGTGGGTAGCCATTTGGGAACAAGTAACCACCAAACAGTGTGGTTCATGATAAACTCAGCTACAGAGTCAAGCCACACAAAAGTGAAGGTTCTGGACTTCAGGAGGGTGACTTTAGAAGATGGGAGAGTGCCTTAGAAAAGCACTAGCAAACAGGTTAGAAGGAGGGGTGAAGCAACAATGAGGAAATATCAAAACTGCCATCACAGAGGCAATAAGCCTTTGTGTGAAGCAAAAAACAAATCAAAATGAAAGAAAAGTCAATATGGTTCTCAAAAGAGGTGGTGATGAAGGTTAGGGAGAAAAGATAGCATTTAGGAAGTATAAGGAAACACAGAAGGAGCAGGACAGAGAACTGTACAAGTTAAGGCAGAAAGAAGCAGGAAGGGTAGTCAGAATAGCAAAGGCCAAACTGAGGAAAGATAGCCAACTCGGTTAAGAAGGGGATAAAACCTTTTATAGGTATATCAGGGATCGTAGAAAGACAAAGGGAGGGATAGTGAGGCTAAATAGAATGGATGGTGGGTGGACAGAGAGTGACAGTGAAAAAGCAGGGATACTAAATAAATACTTCTGTTCAGTATTCACAAAGAGAAAGTGGAGGAGGTGCCTAATCCAATTAACAGAAGCACTCTGGAGAGGGGGTCAGTCGATCCCAGTCCTTTCACAGAAGAACGGGTTCTGAAAGAACTCCTAAAACTGAAGGTGGACAAAGCAATGGGGCCAGATGGAATTCACCCCAGAATTCTAAAAGAATTACAGAAAACTAGTGACACCACTGACTACCCTTTGAACAAATCATGGAGGATGATGTGGTACGTGAGGACTGGAAGAAGGCTGATGTGATTCCCTTCACAAAGTGGGACCAAGACAGAGGCAGAAAACTACAGACCTGTCAGTTTGACCTCCGTGGTAGGGAAAGTGATGGAATAACTTCTGAAGGAGAGAATTGTTGAGTACCTTGAGGCCAGTGGGGCACAGGACCCAAGGTAGCATGGGTTCACAGTGGGAAGGACATGTCGACGAATCTAATTGATTTCTTTGACTGGGTGACCAAAGTAGTAGACCAGGGAGGGGCTGTAGACATGGCCTACCTTGACTTTAGCTAGGCATTTGGCACAGTCCCACACAAAGGTTAATAGTCAAATTAACCAACCTGGGTGGGTCCCAGGCTGGTAGCCTGGTAAAACACTGGCTGGACAACAGGACACAAAAGGTAATTGTAAATTGAGTCCACTCTGAAGAAAGAGGGGTTACTAGTAGGGTACCACAGGGTTCAGTACTGGGTCCAGTCCTTTTAATGTCTCTTATAAGTGACATTGCAGAGGGACTGAAGGAAAAGTATGCCCTTTGCAGATGACACAAAGATCTACAACAGGGTTGATACACAAGGAGTGTGGAAAGGATGAGAAGGGACTTGGCAAGGTTTGAGGAGTGGTCAGAATTATGGTAGCTTGGATTCAATGCAAAGAAGGGCAAATAATGCACCTGGGAAACAAAACCCAGGAAGATTACACAATGAGAGTGAGGTAGTAACAACAACAAAAATAGAAAGGGACCTGGGGTAATCATATCAGATGACCTTAAGGTTGGCAAGCAATGATGAGAGGCAGTAGGGAGGGCTGGGGGATACTGAAATGTATAGTGAGGGCATCACCGGCAGAAAACAGGAAGTTGTTATCCCCTGTACAGACAGTTGGTGATACCCCATCTGGAGTACTGCATCCAGTTCTGGAGACCCCATCTCTGCAAGGACATAGACAGGATGGAGGCAGTTCAGATGAGGGCAACTAAAATGGTGCAGGGTCTGCAAAGAAGCCATGAGGAGAGACTAAAGGAGCTTAATATGTATACCCTTGAGGAAAGGAGGATGGGGGACATGATAGAAACGTTTAAGTACTTCAGTGGAATCAACAAAGTCCAAGAGGTAGCATCTTTCAGAAAAGATATGTGCAAGAACAAGGGACACAATTTGAAGATAGAGGGGGACGGTTTCGGGCAATGTGAGGAAGTATTTTTTCACAGAGATGGTGGTGGATGCATGGAACAGCTTTCCTGAGGAGGTTGTGGGGTCAAAACTGTGGGAGAATTCAAGAATGCATGGGACAGACATAAGGCAATTTTTGTGGGCAGTGGGAAGAAATAGGCTGTTGGTTAAATAGGATCTGCAGCTTATCCTCTAGGTAGTGAAATGGGCAGACTAGGTGGGCCAAGTGGTCCTTATCTGCTGTCAAAGTCTATGCTTCTATGTTTCTAAGGAGTTGCAAATATGTAGGCAGGTGCTGAATTGCAACTGCCCTAAAATATATAATCACTGGGTTTTGATGGAACACGAATGCATCAGCTATATATGAATGTTTAACAGACTTAAGTTTGCATTTCTTAAAACCCAGCTGTATTGGTTCTATATGAATTTGTGTTGTTATTCTGACATATGATCACTAAGGTGTCGCAGAGAGTCCTCAAATTTGCTCTACGAGAGTTCATTTGCGCATTTTGCTGATATCTTGGAGCAATTTCACAAAATTCTCGGCGTGAATTTTGCAAATTTTGTCATGGAGTGTGAAATTTCCTCCTCAAATTTCTCACTTCACCTGCAAAATTAGAGATTTGCAACAGAAAAATTCACATTTTGTGAAGATTTTCACTCAAATTGTGAGAATCAAAGTTTCAGACTGTTCTAAAAACTCTGCAAATTCCACAAAGTGTGAATTTTCAGCAATTCATGTGAACTTAGACAATGTTTAATTTTGCAATACGTCTAATGACCACAATCAGCAACAGGAATCTACAACTGTAAAAATTTTTAATTGAATGTGTAGGTAAGAATAAGAAAACTTACAAGTCAACTAGAGTTCTTTCCACATATCAACTCAAGGAATAGGGCTGTGCAACAACACAAGAACAAATGGTTAAGATAACTTTATGAAAAAACTACTGTATATATCACAAGGAACTGAGTACGAAAGTATCTCAAACATTTTGAATGTGGATTGGGAAGTATTATAATTTCCATAACTGTATTTTAATGATCATGTGTTTATAATTCACTGTAATATTAGGTTGCACATGAAATTATTCAAGAACAGATGCCACTTTAGGAATTGTAATCCATACAGGCTGAATTCAAGGGTTAGCTTCAGGAGTTGCTATGACAACCAGGAAGCACTATATAAGTTATCAGCTAACCATCGAAATTTGCTATGAGGAAAGTGTTATTGATGTTGAAACATCAGCACCTTAGTGATGCTTGCATGCACATGATCACATTAAACCTCACCCTATCTAGCAGCTGCACACTATAGCAATGGAGAGGTGCAACAATCAAATTAAGGTTAAAAATTAGATTTTCTGAAAACCGAGCTGTATTTGCAGTTTCAGAGTTTTTCACAAGTCTGAGGAAATTGTAGGCAATTGAGCCTGGAACAAACATAAGTAATAGATGTGTCAGTAGTTTGAAGCTAGAATCTGGAACAAACAGTACGTAACAGTAAGTAATTTTCTGCACTGCACTATGTATTGTGAACATTTTATGAAAGTAAACCACCGTGTGATAAGATTTACAGTAGTTTATTTTCTCCTGTCTACCTCTTTATAAGAGTTGCTGTGGACATAGGGCCGATTCTCAAAGCCCTGCATCTGACACAAGATGCTTGCACCAAAAAGATATGGTGCAAGACTCTCCTTGCATCCAGGGCTGCCTCCGCATAATTCAGAAAGGTGACCTGTGTCGACCACAGGCAGCCTGCCCCAAATGGGGCTTACACCATCCCTGTGCCCAGAGCGGGCTGCAACAAGGTGCAGGAGGCACTGTGGCAGATGCAAGCTGCCACAGCCTGGGCACAGGATTCACAAACTGCACCTCGATGGCAGAATTTTCTATACCCTTAGACCGCCAGGGCTGGTCTAAAGGGCTTAGAAAATGCTCTGCACTGCACAACCCCTGTATGCAGCATTATGCCACAGTCCCCCAATGGTGCCAGGGCCCATGGCATGCCCATGGTGTTGCACACCCCCATCTCCTATACAGCCCATGGTACATGTGGTAGTACCGTCCCCTCCACACCCTGTATCTTGATGCTGCCACAGTACATATACAGCAGAGAGCCACCCACATGGTGCAATAGTGCCCATCCTCCCCAACAGGTAGTGCCCACCCCATCCCAGATGGGCAGGGGACCAGCATGACCTCACACCTCTGCAGAGGTCCCTGACGTTAATGTGCAGCAGATCGTAGAGTGTAACACGCTAATATTATGTACACTGTACAGTCTGCTGCACATTTTGGGCAGTTGGGGACCCTCTCAAAGGTGTGTGAGGGCTATGCTGGTCCCCTGCCCCATCTGGGGATGGGGTGGCACTATCTGTTTGGGTGGGGCTGACCACCACTGGAGGGTCATTGGCCTGCTGGGCCGGCCATACGGGGGATACTAGGCAGGGCATTGCTGCAAGCAGCTACAGTACCCTGTCTAGTCCATGCACCTGCATTAGATGCATGGGGGTGCTGCCGTACCTAAGGGGACTTAGACTCTGAACGATCCCATACTTGAATCTGGTGCAGTCCTCTGCACACGGGCTTTAGGCGCAAGCTGCAGTTTGCCACAGCTTGCGCCTGAATGCAGCCCTTTGAGAATTGGGCCCATAGACTTTTTACTGATTGTCAGCAAAGCAAAGCTTTTCCCATGAATGTCTCCGCTATGGTGCACCTCAATGCTATTCCCTGAATCTAAATATGTGTTTTGCATGAGCTCAGACAAACTCTACACACCATATAAAGAGAATTGTAATCAGACCTTATCAGCAACAAAGACCATAACAACTCAAACATTGCAGCAGAAATAGGGTGAGTTCTGGTCTGCAGTGAAGGTGAAGTTGAAGTATGTTATAAATAAGCTGCCAAGAATGGGAGATGTTCAATATGAGTTTTAAATTAATCTGTAGTGTTTCTTTAAAGATGAATTGACAGCCAAATGGACTGCAGTTAAGTGCAAGGTAGTACTTCAGTGGCACACAGTGGGATGTTGCATAGCAAGCAAGAACCAGGGTTTTAAAATGCAGGTACACTTAGTTTGAATACAGTGTCTGAGATCATTCAGGTTTGAAAAATTATATTCAGACTGATCATCTCAATCATAGAATTTTTGTCCTGTTTTGCTGTTCAGTGCTGTAATGCAGAAACAAAGTCATATTCATTAAATGGAGGCCCTTCTACAGTAATAAGTATCAGAGCATTTACCCTTATTGGTGAAATCCTATTTTTGAGACTGCTTTTATCAAGCTTTGTGAACTGAATCCTCTTCACAGTCTGCAGGATGAAGAAGAGCTAGCAGCTAGGCTTGTAAGTTTGATTTCAGCAGTCTGGGGAAGATATTTTACAACCTACTTCTGGAGCAGGCACTGATAAAGGTGGTATATACAGGCAATCAGAATTTGGTGTTTGCTAGTCTTTTCTACTGCTGACTCCAAAACAAATGGCATTGAAAGTGTGGCTTCACAAAGAGAGAAACTAAGGTTTAGTGAAAGAGTAGCCTGATACAAAGTCCAGAACAAATATTTCTATTGTTGCCCTACATTGATCGGGTTTGATGTCAGATAAAATACTGGAATGGTGTAGAATCTGTACCATAAAACATATGTGATATACAGTCTCCCATTATCAGATTTGCCATTAGTGGTTTGTGCTGGTTAGCTATTGTGAGGTGACTTCTGCTTCAAACAATAACCACACAAACAAGTGAATAAAGAAAGTTAGTTTGCACTCAAATTGGACTTTGTGTGGTCCCTTGGTAGCAAGCTTGTAAAGGTGCACTATAGCAGGGCAGTTATATGTATGATGGGTGGCTCCTATACCAGTGTAAGGCATCAAATTCTGTGTGCATGTCTTAAATAAACAAGCAGGAGGCCAAAAATATCTTACCATACCCAAATTTTACTTTGCAAAAACCACTCCAGTACATGCAGTGTTGCTTGTGATGTCAAAACATTTTTCAAATAAAGTCTTACGTGCCAATCTCATTTTCTTCTGTGGTTTTGTGGCTCACTTGCTTAAACCCATACGAGAAAAGGAGAAAAAATCTTTGGCTCCATGTAAGTAGCCTTTTGACTCAACAGCAGTTGCTTGCGCAGGAGTTTAGGTACAATTACTTAGGCACCGTAGATACTTTTAATATTACTTTTGTTCTGCAGTCTCATTACAAGAGATCCTTCTACTGGCACCCTTGGAGATCCTATGTAGTGTAAAGACCTCCTTATAACTCATAATTCCTCAATCCTTTTCCTCTTCATTTCCATTCCTTTATCCATCAGAGTTATGCCATTCCCTTAGCTTCTCCACATACCCACCATGACTCATTATATGAGATACTGTGAGTATTTTTGTTATTGTGTTTGCAATGCTAAAGGTACACATGGTGGATAACTTACTTTTTAAATTATTTATTAGTGTATTTATGTGTGTGCAATCAATTGTGTTGTATGAAATGCACCTGTCACTTTAAGAAATACAGTTTATATAAAGGTCTGTACACTACATTGCCACGCCTTGAAAGCTCATGTGATGATGGTGAAACATTGATGGATGCCAGTGGGTGAGTTTATTTGCTATCAAGGAAGGAAAACAATGGGAACAGTTTTCAAAGAAAGACTTTGATGCAAGGTGCCTGTGTCAAAGGGGTATGATGCAAGTAGCACCTTGCGTCCAAGGTTGTGACTATCCCAATTTTTGAATGCTGGCTGTATTGAAATTGGGAAGCCATGAAGAAAAGCCCCTCTGCACCACCCTTGCTCAAAAGCACCCATGCACCAGGTCTCAAGAGTGGTTGTGCCTTGGCAGGCTGCACCATCCCTTTTTCCAATTCCAGTAACCCTGCCATGATCGCAAGAGGGGCTAATTTTATACCAGCAAGGAGGTGGTCTAAGGGCCATACACCTTTGCTGGACAATGTGTGACTGGAGGAGCTGCCAGGAGGATGCCGGGGCAGAAGGTACATGGCATGCCATAGGGGACATCAGAAAATGGTGGCTATGGCAGGGTGGTGAGTTGGCACCAAGTGGAGTTCCATTGCTAGGGTGGAAGGCCAATCTGCCCAGGTAGTGGGGGTTGGCAGGATTGACCATGACCTGGCCACAGGTGGGTGCAGCCCTGGCACCTGCCCCATAGGTGCTCAAATCCTCAACCTGCTGGTGGGAAGCAGTGACTATAGGTTTAGTGCTGCCAGTGGTGGAGGGTAATGTTCTCCATGCAATGCAACAGTCCCTTTGTACCCAGCCCCCTTGTTCTGGCAAACTGCCTCACTGACAGGGTTAGGATTTTGGCACCTATGGGGCAGGTGCCAGGGCTGTCATAGGGATTCATCCCAGAATTCTAAAAGAACTAAGGGTAGAACTAGTGACACCACTGACTACCCTTTTTAACAAATCACCGAGGACTGGAGGAGGGCAGATGTGATTCTCCTTCACAAAAGTGGGAGCAAGGCCGAAGCAGGAAACTACAGACCTGTTAGTTTAACCTCAGTGATAGGGAAAATGATGGAATCACTTCTGAAGGAAAGAATTGTTGAGTATCTAGAGGCCAGAGGGGCACAGGACCCTAGGCAGCATGGATTCACAGCGGAAGGTCATGCCAGATGAATCTGATAGATTTCTTTGACTGGGTGACCAAAGTAGTAGATCAGGGAGGGCTGTGGACATGGCCTACCTAGACTTTAGCAAGGCATTTGACACAGTCCCACACAAAGATTAATATAAGTTAGCCAGCGTGGGAGGGTCCCAAGGTGACAGCCTGGGTAAAAGAATTGACTGGAGAATAGGACACAGAGAGTAATAGTAAATGGAGTCCACTCAGAAGAAAGGAAGGTTACTAGTGGGGTACCGTAGGTTCAGTATTAGGACTGTCTCCCTTCAATGTCTTTATGTTTACATTGCAGAAGGACTGGAAGGAAAAGTATGTCTCTTTGCAGATGACACAAAGATCTGCAACAGAGTTGATGCACAGGTGGGGTGGAAAGGATGAGAAGGGACTTGGCAAGGTTAGAGGAATGGTCAAATGTATGGCAGCTTAGATTCAATGCTAAGAGTGTAGGTAATGCACCTGGAAACAAAAACCCAGGGAAGAGTACACAATGGAGGTGATATCTAACAACAACAAAATGGAAAGGGACCTGGGGGTAGTCATATCAGATGACCTAAAGGTGGGCAAGCAATGTGAGAGGGCAGCAAGGAGGGCTGGGGAGTTACTGGGATGCATAGGGAGAGGCATCACCAGTAGAAAACAGGAAGCTATTATCCCTCTGTACAGACAGCTGGTGAGACCCCATCTGAGTACTGTGTGCAGTTCTGATCTCAGCAAAGACATAGACAGGATGGAAGCTGTCCAGAGGAGGGCAACTAAAATGGTGCAGGGTCTGCACCGAAAGACATATGAAGAGAGACGAAAGGAGCTTAATATGTATAGCCTCGAGGAAAGGAAGGAGGGGAACATGATAGAAACGTTCAAGTACCTCAAGGGAATCAACAAAGTCCAAGAGGGTAGCATCTTTCAAAAAAGAGGTGTGCAAGAACAAGAGGGCACAATTTGAAGATAGAGGTGCAGCTCAGAGGTAATTTAAGGAAATATTTTTCACAGAGAGGTTGTGGATGCATGGAGCGGCCTTCGGAGGAGGTTGTGGAGTCAAAATCAGTGGTGAAATTCAAGCATGCATGGGACAGTCATAAAGCAATTCTAGGGGTGGGGTAGGAAGAAGTAGGCTGCTGGTTAAGTAGGATCTGCAGCTTATCCAGTAGGTAGGAAATGGGCAGACTAAGTGGGCCAAGCAGTCTTTATCTGCCGTCAAATTCTATTTTCTATGTTTCTAATCCATCCCTGTCAGCTCCCCACTACCCAGGTGGAAAAGCTGTCTGCCTTTGCACATGGCATCTCCACTGTGTGCCAAGTCACCACTCTGACATAGCCAACATTTCCTTTATGTCCTCAAGGGCACTCCTGTGTGCCTTCTGCCCCAGTCACCATCTTGCAGTCATATTCACCTCCCCACCTTTGTGTCCCTTGGGTGTTGCACTTGGCGGGGCATTGACAGTTCCTTCTGTCAAACCCCTCAGGTGCACCACTTCCTCAGTGCAACCCTGTGGATGCAGCAAATCTCAGGTCTTGATGCCAGGACCTTTTTTTAATGGCTGCAGGGTCCCTGACACACCTAAGATTGCTGCAGCCCTAGATCACCACAACTTACGATGGTCTAAGGTCTCTTTAAAAATTGAGCCCCATGTTTTTAACTTAAATCCAAGCCATATGGTTTTTATGCCTCATTAGTGTCTGTTAGCCCCACTTCTTTGGTCCTTTGATTTGCCCTTTGTGTGGGCTCCTGACGTGGATTCCCTTAGCTGCCTTAAATTGGCTTATTAATTGATTTACATTGAATGTTTCACCAGTTCTAATTGGCTGTTAATAAATGTGTGGCTGTGGCCATTTCCTCCTGTCATGCTTGCATGTTACCTGTTTCATTTGTTCAGTGGAAGGAGGGGTTGTGATGTATAAGACAAAAGCACTTACTCAACCTAACTAATATATAATAATTGGGTCTTCCTTTTGCTACAGAAAAAACATGGTGTTATTTGCCGTAATAAAGGAGTGTTTATTATAGCAAACATGCAATGGTTTTCTTGCTCTGTGCATGAGCCTACTGCAACTCTTCCTCCCAGACTGCTGACCACCTTGTCTTTCCACCAGACACAGAACCACCACTCTGACTCAGTGGAAGTGACAGCCACAAACAAAATCAGTAAACCATAACATAAAAAGTTACATTTGGCTCCGGTCAGAAATAAATGAATTAAAAAGTTGAAATAAATAAAACCATTACGGACCATGCATTCAAACCACTGCCACACAGAAATGTATTTTTATGTTATATAATTACAGTGACTAAAAGGAAGATCCAGTAATTATATCAAATAAAATATAGTGGCAAGTTTACACACCCTTGGGTTAGATGCTTTTCACAAACCTTTTCCGAACCCTGAAGCTTCTCTTGGGGTTTATGTAGCATCTAACACTCGGTGTGTGTAAACTCTCATTACACACACCACCTCATACTTTATTCTATATATAATGGTACCATTGCTCTACTATAGTATAACAGATTCCTTGTTATAGAAACATAAAAACATAGAAGTTGTCGGCAGATAAGGGCCTTCAGCCCACCCAGTCTGTCCTATCTTCCCTAAGAAATGTGGTTTTTCAAATTCTGCTGGTAAAGGTTGTCCCCATCCCCTACCAACCAGCAGCCTGCTAGGCCTATCACAAGCTTTTTAAAACCTGTAATCATTTCTGCCTCCACAACCTCTGCTGTCAAGCTGTTCCATGTGTTCAAAACCCTTTCTGTGAAGAAGTACTTCCTTACATTCATCCAGAACCTCCTCCTTCCAGTTTCATCTTGTGCCCCTTGTCCTTGAGCAAATTTTTCTTTGAAAATTGTATTCTCCTGCACTTTATTTTTCCCTGTGAAGTATTTAAGTGTCTCAATCATATCTCCCCTCTCCTGCCTCTCCTCCAGGGAATACATGTTTAATTCCTTCAGTCTGTCCCTATAGGGCTTGTGATGCAGTCCCTGCACCATTTTGTTTTCCTCCTCTGAACTGCCTCCATCCTATCAATGTCCTTTCATAGATGAGGTCTTCAGAACTGGACACAGGACTCAAGGTTTGGCCTCACCAATGATCTATACAGTAGAATCATCACCTCCTTTTTCTGCTGTGAATACCTCTGCCTATGCATCCCAGCATGCTGCTAGCCTTGCAAGGCTGCCTTGTCACATTGCTTACCAACCTTGAGGTCATCAGAGGTGATCAACCCCAGGTCTCTTTTTGCTTGGAGCATTGAATTTCTTCTCTCCCAGATGATATATTAGTGTACAGTGTTCTGAGTGAATTTATTGAGCATCTCAATTTGATCGACTAAATAAAACCGATCGAACAAGATCGAGTGTGAAATAACACTGAGCTGCAATGCAGAGTGAGTGTAGCAGTAAGTTGCACTACTCAAAGAGAATATAATGATTTGTTTGGCCTATGCCTACTAAGCAGGTAATTTGGTACAGTGGCTACAGCCACTGCCTGCAGAGCTCGAGGAACTGGGTTCGGCTTCCAGTGAGGAAGAAGATTTATTTTGTCCACGGATTTTCATACTAACATACTAACTGCCAGCAGATTGGGCCTTATGGTCTATTGAGTCTGCTCGAACCTCAGATCTCAGTTGGGTGCCAAGGCCCCCTTGTGTTCCAGAAACCCCTATCATCCATTCCCACCCCCTGGGCCAGGCCATCATCTGATACATCCACTTTCTGTGTCTGACCCACCTCTCTTGAAGCCCTCCACTGTGGATCTCTGAACCAGCTCGCCAGGCGGTGCATTCCAAGGGTCCACCACCCTCTCAGTGAAAACCTCCTCCTCTTCCCCTCACCCTTCCACCTTCCAACTTCCAACTTCAAACCATGCCCTCCTGGTGATACCTCCCTGCTTTAGTCTAAAGATCCCTGCATGTTTACTCTATTTATTCCCTTGAGGTACTTAAAGACCTCAATCATGTCCCCTGTCTCTCCTCTCCTTCAATGAAAACAGGCAGAGCCCTCAAGTCTGCCCTCATACATCAAATCCCTAGTCCTTGTATCATCTTAGTTGCCTCCCTGTACCCTCTCCAGGAGCTGTATGTCCCTCTTCAAGTGTGGTCTCCAGTACTGTACACAGTACTCAAGGTGTGGTCTAACCAGTCCATTGTACAGTGGCAGAGACACTTCCCTGCTCCTAGAGGTGATCCTCCTTTCTCCCTCAACTACTGCTCCCATCTTGGAATAATCAGCGAAGAGACTCATTTCACACCCATACCCTCCTGATGTCCGATATGTATGCATTAAACAGGATTGGACCCAGGACCGAGCCCTGCGGTACCCACTACCGACCTCTCTCGGGTTCGAGAGCTCCCCCACCGACCACTACTCTCTGGTGCGTCCAGCTTGCCAGTTTTCAATCCATCTGACCATCAAAGGCCTACCCCAACCCCATCAGTTTCTCCACCAGACCATTGTGGGGACAGAGTAAACGCCTTGCTGAAGTCCAAGAATAATACATCCACAGGCTTTCCCTGTCCAGTTCTGATGTTACCCATTCTAGAACTCCACAGGATTGGTTTGACATGATCTACCTGGCACAAACCCATGTTGCTGACTATCCAGACCTCCCACCTCCTCCAAGTGCACCCCAATCGTTCCTTTAGTATACTTTTCCACTAACTTTCCCACCACCGAAGTCAAACTGATGGGTCTATAGTTATCTGGTACTTTCCTTGACTCTTTATGGATTGGCACAACATGTGCCTCTGCCAATCCCTAGGTACCCTCCCTGTCTCATGTGATCTGTTGAAGAGCTCCACCAGGGTGCAGCCAGTATGTCCACCAATTCCCATAGTACTCTCGGATGAATGCCATCTGGCCCAGGAGATTTGTCTTCTTTAGGGCCTTGAGGGCTAACCACACCCTTCGTGGAGATAGCATCATCCGTCCCTCTGCCTTACTGGCCTTTTATCCTTATCCTGATGTGACACCCTGGGGTACCTCTCCCTCCCTCTTGCTCCATTTCTGTTGCTCCCCTGATACCACTCACTGCCACTTCTATCCCCATCGTGCCTTGCTTTGTAGATATCCCATCCCTCCCTAGTGAACACAGAGGTGAAGTACTCATTTAATACCTCTGCCTGGTCCCTCGCCTCTTCCACCCACCCTCCTTCTGATCTCAATCTGCTGAGATGGCCTTAGTTTTTCTCCGCTCCCCAATGTACCGAAGAACCCTTCCCTCCATGTATCCCTGTGCCAGCCGCTGCTCTTTACTGACTTTGCCCCTCACCATCTAGAGTGACTTTTCTAGATGCAAGATGGTACATTTCCTTATCCCTATCCTCTTGTTGCTTTATATTTTATGTAGGCCACCTTCTTTTCTCTGACCACTATCTGAACCTCACTGGACCACCAGCATGGTTTATGTGACCTTGCTCCCTTCACGCTTCACCTTAGCGCAGGTCCTGACTGCCTCATGAAGTCCCCGCTTATGGCCTCCCATCTCTTTTCCACTTTGTCATTAATGTAATCCCTTTAAGTGATCCTTGAGAATATTTCCCATGCCTATAAAGTCTGCGCCCTGAAGTCCACTGCCAGTGACCTAGATATCACCCCCATGCTTATTTAAAACCAGACAGTATTGTGGTCGCTCCCAGTCAGGGATCCTCTACAACCAGGTTCCTTACTAGGTCCCCATCTGCCAGAACCACGTCCAGGACATGCCCCTCCTTGTAGGCTCCATCACATGCTGTGTTAAGAACACATCCTGGAAGCCGTCCAGCAGCCTCTGCTCCTTGGCCACCTTAGAGGACATAGTTCCCCAGTTTGTACCTGTGTTAAGGTCCCCATCAACACCCACCTTCCCCTTTTAGTCCACACTGGCCAATGATGTTGTCCAACAAACCATCTTCCAGAACATCACCCATCCCAGGGGCTTATATACTACACCCAGCTTGACCTTATCTCCTGCTGGGGTTTTGGTAAGGTGACCCATAAGGCCTCCACGTTCCACTGCCTCTTCTACATTAGCAATTTCTATGTCATCTCTAATGAACATAGCCACTCCACCTTTCTATCCTTCCTAAGCATAGTGTACCTCCTGCATGTTTAGGTCTCAGTCATGGTTTTTGTTGGTCACGTCTCCGTGACCGCCACCACATCCACCCCCAAACAACATGACCTGGAACTCTGGCAACTTGTTTCCAAGCTCCTGGCATTTACTAACACCACCCCACCCCTTATCCCTGATCCCTTTGTCGAACCCCACCCAGGTTCCTTATACTTCCATCCTCCCTCTGCTTCTCCTGAAACCTCCACCCCAGTCTGTTTCCTCCCCGCTTAGGTTTAAGGCTACTCCCTCATCTGGAGAAGAGGGCTTCTGGTCAGGCCTCCCTTATCCCTCCTCCCTCCCTCACAAGTTTAAACCCCACCTTTCTTGGAATGTAGTCAGCCATCCCCTGTTTAGGACTTCCTTCCCTAACGGGGCAAGATGAAGCCTGTCCTGGCATACAGTTCCTTATCCTCCCAAACTCCTTTCCAGTTCCCTAACACCCCAACCCCTCTCTTCACCCCACTTCCTGAGCCAGTCATTAACCTCTGTGATCTTCATTTTTTCTCCACTGAGGCCTTTGGTACTGGCAATATCTCGAAAAGGAAATGTTGCATCCATTATCCCAACAGACTCTGGCAAGTTCTTGGAACCTTGCTTGGATTTCCAAAATGCTATTTCCCTCTAGATCATTAGTTCCCAAATGAACCAGGAAATCCAGTTTCCTCCACTAATCCCTAACCAGTTCATACACCATGAACTTTGCTCTGTGCACTGTCAACCCAGAGATACTCACTACCTTCACCTGGCTATGGCATCCACCCCCTGTCCCTCCCACTGGATACCCCTAATCATCGAGTCTCCCAATAACTGAACCTTAACACCACCATCATCCTTAAGGTTACCTCCACTATGCACTCTCAACCCCCATCCCCCTTTATTCATGATCTCAATTCCATGGGAGTCTTCCTGCCTTATTAGAGACCCTTGTCACCCTCACCTTTCTGCCTCCCTTGTTATTTTGCCACTTAACTCAGACCCTCCCGAATAGGTGTCCCTTTAACCCTCTCTTATCCGAACCATTTATCCTGGCACTGATGGTTTCCTTCCCCACACCTCCATCCTCCCCCTTGTAATAGTACCCTACCTCAGAGGCCTCTGTGGGTCCCCTTTACCTAGGGCCCCATCCTGGTACAGACCCCCTACTGAAGGGGCCCTCCCGCCTCCTTGTCTCCCAGTTTCTCTCAGTCATGCTCTCCTCCTTCATGTCTGCAATATGTTGCATCTCCCACATCTGCTTAACACTTATGTTCCCCTTCTCCCTCTGGGACTATTTCTATCCTTTCCATTGCTGGTCTGTGATGCCTTATGGGTATCTGACTCCCTCCCAGCTTCTGTATCAGTTTCCTCATTTCCACCAACCCCTTCCTCCCCTCTAGGTTGCTTAGTAGCTCAAATTTGTTGTGACACTCATGCCAGCCTCCATCAAGTAACCCAAGTTGCCCCCGACTGCCCCTCTAAACTGCCCCTCTTCCTTCCCTCTTGCTCTGTTCTCCTAGGAGCTCCCTTCCCACAGTCTGCTCTTTAGGCTTCCCACAACAGCCCCTCCCTTCTCCATGTCTGTTCTTCTAGGCTTCCCCACAACAGTTCCCTCCTGTCTCTTCCCCTCCACTTTCTTTATATTCAGAATGTTTACCCCTCACGCTTTCCCCTTAGCCTCAACATCCCTAAGGGTCCTTTGTCCTAATATCCACCCTCCTGCTTTCTGTAACATAACATCCTGTAATTTCTGAGTGTTGCCCCAGCCTTCCCTCAGCCCCACCCTTCTGCTGCTCATATCCACACACCTTATCATTGGACACCCCCAACTCCCCCAGCTTACTCCTTAACCAATATACTTCCTCCTGATACAAGATAGCTGTCTACAAAGTGGGCAGCCTCCCTCTCTCAGGCCCAATTAGAATTATTGCCATTCCACAGCCTGTGTAGCCTACAACCCTTCCGAAGATGCCTGCCATGGTGGAATATGGCCACCCTGTTTGTCCCTCTCTGTTTATAATGGCACACACCCTTTTCTCAGTCCTTCCCCTGGAATACAGTTGCTCTCTCTATACTAATGTACCGAGCCTACCATGTGCCACTGACCCTTTCAAGATGGCCGCCAGGCTGGGCGCGTCATTGCTGCTTCTCTGAAGAAGTTTGATTTTATTTTTATTCATTTAAGTCAGGGTTTGAGTTTTATATTTTGTTTTGTTTTATTTGGTCTTGGTTTGGCGCTTATCGCTAAGCATTATTATTTGATCGTTGCTGGACACTGAGTTTATCGGTTTGCGGCTTGCCGAACCGTGAGAGGCATAGCTGGCTCTTTCTTTCACAGACTTCAGTGGTCCTGTTCTGGTTCCTTTGACTATGCCAAGAGGTGAGTGCGATACCTGAGGAAAGAGCATATTTTATGGTATTACAAGTTCTACGGATGCTGTATGTGGAATAGCATCCTGGGGAGAAATTAGGAGACTGGATGGACATTTATAGTTTTTAGTATTTTTCTGTGTTTGACTCCATTTCACCCCTTGTTTTGGGCATAGGAGGGTTTCGGAAATTTCAAGACTTTCTATCTGTTTTGAGTTTCTGGAGAGAGTCGCTAGCATTCTCCCCCACAGACTGAGGTGGGGGCTTTGTGACTTGCTTCCTGGTTCTTTGTGGAGAAGCGTTTTCGGTCATGGGGAAAGTGAGGATCAGCCCTGAAGTGTTTGGAGGAGCTCTGGATGTAGTGAACGCTGATAAGAGGAGGCGGAGGATCTTTAGACCGGGGCTCTGTTGGAGACAGTGAGCCCTCTGAGTTTTGAAATCTGTAGGTGGATACTGCTGCCTTTTGTCTGCTCTGGTCAGTGCTCTCCTTGGTTTTGCTGCTCCACAGGGGTTGGGGTATTCTCCAGTCAGGGAACTGAGTGGGTGCCCTCCCTGGACCATGGAAGGGGCTGCAGTAGTGGCTCTTCTCATGGTCCTTTAGTGTGAGTGGCACTAATTGCCCGGGGTGGGGCACTTGGCTGGGAGTAAATGGGATTGGAGTATGTTTGATCCTCCGTGGACATAAACTTGCTTTGATCCTTGAACTTGCTGGACCTCCTCTTTGGACTAATTCTCCTTTTGGGTTTATGCGGCTGCCTTTTCCCTGGACTTGGATCTTTTTGGACCTATGTCTTATTTGAGAAGCTGCTGATTCCTGTCTCCTTTTGATCCTGTTTTGGACACTTCGGGTGGTGAGAGGACCCTGGGTCCAAAATTTTTGTTTATTTGTTTTATTTGTTTGATTTGATAGTGTGTGTCTTTCTCCTGGTAGGGAGAAAGACTAATTTATTCTCCCCATTGTGAGAGAACTGGGGGGTTAAAAAAAATGTGTATGTTTTATATTGATGTGGCGGTGAGGTGCCTCTGTGCCCTCGTTCCCGAGTGGTGAGAGGACTGGGGGAGGGGTTTATATAAATTTATTTTTGTGTATTTTATTATAATTTGTAGATTTAATTTTGTTTATTAGTTAGTATGGATTGTTAGTTTAGGATAGTTTGAATATTTTGGGAGGTGGATTTGTTTTGTTATTGTTTAATTTGTTAAGCAGCGTCATGTGCTGGCCTCTTTTCTCCACGGTGGTGCGTTTTGGATCCTGGACTGACTACCTAATTTTGGGTTGTGTAGATACCATTGGTCCAGTTTTGGCACAAAATAGTCTGGTGCTCCTTGGAGTCAGGTGAGTTTCCTATCCCTGAAAGAGGAGGTGGTGACACCTCTCTTGAAGAAAGCTTCCTTGGACCCAGACTGTTTTCTAACTACAGGAACCATCTCTAACCTTCCTTTATTGGGAAGGTTATTGAAAAGATAAGTAGCTGCCCAATTGGATGACCATTTAACCATCCATAGTATCTATGAATCCTTCCAGTCTGGTTTCCGTAAAGACACAGCACCGAGACTGCGCTGGTTCGGTGCTAAATGATCTTCTGAGGTGAGGGATCAAGAGACGTTCCATCTTGGTTCTCCTTGATCTCTCTTCAGCTTTTGACACTGTGGATCACATGGTGTTGCTAGCACGCCTGAGGCAAATCTGTGGAATGTCTGGAACCATTCTTAAATGGTTCACTTCATCCTTACTGGGAGATCACAAAGAGTTGTGTAAGGGATTTTTCCTCTAGCCCAGTCTCTTTGTTGTGTGGAGTGCCTCAGGGTTCTGTGCTGTCACCCATGTTGTTGCAGTGTATATACTGCCCTCGGAAACATTATAAGGCGGTATGGGCTGAGGTTTCACTGCTATACAGATGATACCCAGCTATACCTGTCTTTTGCACCGACCAGGATGGAGCTCTCTTGGTGTTTAATAACTGTCTGAGGAAATCCAAGACTGGATGGATTCTAGTTGGTTAAAGTTGAACTAGGAGAAAACTGAGGTTTTGGTTGTGGACCGGGTGGCCAGATTGAGAGATTGTGTACTGGCCTTCTGAAATTCTTCTTGGCGGCGTGTCACTACACGGCCTCTGAACGATGGTGTGCAACCTTGGGGTGATCCTTGATGATAGGCTGACTTTTCAATCTCAGGTGTCAGCCGTTGTCAGGACTTCCTTTTACCATCTTAGGAATGTTGCCAGGGTTAAGCACCTTGTTCCGTCTGACTCCTTGTCAATGTTGGTCCACGCCTTTGTGTCCTCATGCCTAGACTATTGCAATGCCCTTTACTTTGGGCTTTCTGGGGTTGAAATCCGCCACCTACAGCTTGTGCAGAACATGGCAGCCAGGTTTTGACTAGGACAAGTAGGTCCTGTCATATTACCCCAGTGCTCGCGAACTGCACTAGCTTCCAGTCGATGGCGGATCACCTTTAAAGTCATTTTATTGACTTTAAAGTCCTTCGTGATCAGGGTACATCCTATCTGAGAGACCTACTGGTTCCTTACTGCCCGGCTGATCACTCCGCTCGGCTGACATGGGGTTGTTAGAGATTCCAGAGTGAGTTTAAAATCTTCTGGCAGCAGAGCATTTTCTCATGCTGCACCCACTTTTGAATTCTCTACCATACCGGGTAGGAATGCACCTCCATGGAGATATTTAAGAAAGAACTGAAAACATATTTATGGAGAATGGCTTCTTAGATAGTTAATGTGAACTGTAATATGTTTGGAATTTTATTGTAATTTATTATGTTTTATGATGTATTTTTATAATGTTTGTAGTGTTTTAGGGTTTTGTATTGAAATTTGAAGTTTTGATTAATTTGTTCAGCACCTTGATATATCGAAAGGAGCTATATAAATAAATTATTATTATTATTATATTTTATTTATTATTATTATTATACTGACTGCAGTTATTTACAAACCCAGTTTCAACCCCACCAATAAAGTTCCCAAGTCTCACAAACACATACAGTCCAGTGTGTGTCCAGTCCCACTAACAGTGTGTGTATGCAGACATCAGGTACCATATGATGTCACAGGCCCACCAGTTCCTGTTTCTTCAAATTTCAGTCACAAACAGAAATACAGAGCCCTTCAATCCCAACCCCAGTGGCTTTTCAGTATTTAAGAAAGCCTACAAAACAGGGTGGGTGGGAGCTCTGCCAAAACCAGGCAAACATCACATTTAAATTTCACTCTAATTATCACTGCCAAACAAGTGTTTCCAAACCCCAAAAGTTACAATATCATAGCCCAAGTAACAGTTCCAACTCTCTGTAGTAATTTTAACACACAGAACTAATTTCACATACAAAACTATTCAAATATTTTAGTTAAAACAGAAGATATACCCAAACCTCTGTCCTTAACAGCCTCCTGCTTATGTTCTCAAGTGGACAGTGAAAGATAAGATGATTCTTGTTAATTTCCCTCCCCTAACACCAGGCAAACATCACATTTAAATTTCACTCTAATTATCTCTGCCAAACAAGTGTTCCCAAGCCCCAAAAGTTACAATATCACAGCCCAAGTAACAGTTCTAACTCACTGTAGTAATTTTTAACACACATAACTAATTTCATATAAAAAACCATTCAAATATTTCAGTTAAAACAGAAGACAAACCCAAACATCTGTCCTTAACAGCCTCCTGCTTATGTTACCAAGTGGACAATTATCCATTATCTTTCTAAGTCCCCGAGTTTAGAATCTTTAAATTGGGTGGTGTGAAGGCCACAGCCCCCACCTAAAAAAGTTGTTTTATGTCTGATAGTGTGAGTTTAATGCAACCTTCGCTGTTTGTGGCTGTTGCTCTTATGTTGCTCGCTGTGTTGTTTTAAGTCGCTGTTATTGGTCAGTGACTAAAAACTCACCCATATCACATAAACCAATATCTTGCCCTATGGCTTTTGTGCCCCAAGTGCATTGCCTTGCACTTTTGTGTTGAACCCCTATTGCCAATCCCTTGACCAACCCTCCAGATTCTTTAGATCTCCTCATTCTGTCCACTCCACCTGGCATGTCAATGTCAAAGTCAAAGTCAAATTTATTTATAAAGCTCTTTTCTATAACAAAAGTGCTAATACAATATAAAAGCATCAAATTTAAATAGTATCCATAAAATATACAAACAAATTAAAATAAGCATAAAATAAACCACCCTGTTGCAGAACTTTGTGTCATCAGTGAACAGACACATTTTTCCTACTAGACCCTAATAGTCTTCAAGTGAAGCTACCTTTAGCTGGAAAGCTGCAACACTGGACTTTAGATTTGCAAGAAAGCGAGTTGTGCTCACAACAGAGGGAGGTGACCCTTACAATTTAAAATTGTCTTTGGTTTGAAGCAGACTCCTTAGGAAAGTTAATATTCTTCAGGTGGAGGATACTTCTAACTGAAGGGTGAAATAAGGAACTTAGAATTATCAGAAAAGGCAGTCTTTCAATCAACAGAGGAAGTGGACCTTGCTTTACCTTTGTTACAATTGTTAAGATTTTCAGTGCAGGAAGAGTTTAAACTCACTGGGGCTGAATACTGTTTTCTGTGTCTGCCCTTCTGCACAGCAGCGTGTTTTGGGGCTGACTGCTTTTAGAGCACAAGTCACCAGGCTGTTTTGGGGCTGAGGAGGTTTACCTGTGTCTGACTTGGATGTTTGATTTTTCTCTGTTTGATTAGCAGGTATTTTCTCTGTCAAATTGTCGCGGAGGAATCTTGCTGACAGGAGAAAGCACGCATCGTAGCGGTAGGTCAGATCTTTTAGCTGATTCTTTTGTGAGGCACAGTTTAGACCCAAACCCTTCCACCTCTCACCCCACCACCCGGAAATAGTTCCTTTATACCTGGGGTTCTGACATCATTTCCTCAAGAGGGCAAGGTTCATATCACTGTCATATCCTCTCTAGCACACTGCACTGACAATATAAGCATACACATTATATAAATACATATATTTCAATATAGCAAACCAATCATAAACACAAAAAACAACTAAAGAAGGTAGACAGTTATGTGGGGAGTAGTACAATGTAATGGCTGTGGGGCAGCAGTCTTCCGGGAGTCTTTCTGGAGGCTGAGATGCTGCCCTGTTTGCAGAAAACTATCTGTCCTGAGGGAGGAAGTTGCCTGTCTTCAGGCTGCACTGGACAGTAGTAAGGGAACCTCCACCATCCAGGAGCACCAGAGCCACCACCACTACCTCAGAGGTTGCGAAGAAAGCACAGCAGTTGGACCACAGTAGGCTCAGGGAGGGTAAGGGTGGTGGAACAGAGGCCCACCCAGTCAGTTGTTAGACTCCACAATCCATACACCATTCTGGGGAGCATAGTTCCCATGGATGCACCCACAGAGGAGATTAAGGAGGTGCAGACAACCGTCACATGGGAGGCCCTCAGGAAGGAGGCAGAGGGCACCACAGGAAAGGAAGCAGCTCCTGGTTGGGGACTCAATTATTAGGGGATAGAACTGGGGGAGCAAGGAAAACTGAGTAAGGTGCCTGCCTGGTGCCATGGCTTGGAGGAAAGGAAGCGTGTCCTTGGGATCATGAGAACAATTGCACAGGAGTCTGAGCTGGACATCATTGTCCACCTAGGCACAAATGACTTGGCTCATCATGAGATCAGAGCAGTGCAGAAGGACTTTGTATAGTTGGGGAGGGCCTAAGACAAGTAGCGCATACAGTATCCTTCTCAGAGGTGCTGCCTGTCAGTGGCATGGGTGAGGCGGGTACTTTGCACAGTGCAGTTTAATGAATGGTTGAAAAAATGGTGTGGAGCACAGGGGTTTGGCTTCATTGGGGACTGGGGTTCCACCTGGAGGACACCAGCCTATACTGGCAGGATGGTCTGCATCTGTCCAGGAAGGGAACAAGTCTTTTGGGCAATCGGTTTAAATGCTTCATTGGCAAGCTTTTAAATTAAGTCAAGGAGGCACTGATAAGCAGCAGGAAAATCCCAGCCTCCCCTACAAAACAGGGCACTAAATGAGAAAAATACCAAGGTAGAAAGGTCAGTGGGGGATGCTGCTACAGAAGGTAAAGCCATCAATAAATGGAGAGCAATGAGTACCAATGCCCATAGTCTGGGTAACAAGCTTCCTGAATTAGTGGCCTTAATGAAGGAGGAACATCTGGATATTGTAGTAGTCACAGAAACATGGTACACACAGAACCATGACTGGGATGTAAACATACCAGGATACACTATCTACAGGAGGGACAGGGAGGGTAAAAGGAGGAGGAGTAGCTCTCTACATAAGGGAAGGTATCAAGCAACAGAACAAAGGGTAAACAGGGAGGAGAAGGCACTGTGGGTCAATTTGGAGGCAGGCAATGGCACCATAATCCGCACAGGGGTTGTATACAGACCCCCTCTCAGGGGAGGAAATGGACAAGGAAATGATAGAAAGTATACTTAGAATGGCAGATAAAGGGAGATATTGCTGACGGGTGATCTGAATATGCCAGATGTTAACTGGAGTGCAGTTGCAGCAGCCACTTCTAAGAGTGGGTTATTCTAGATGCCCTACAGGGGCATGCCTTAGACAACTAGTATTGAAACCCACTCGAGAGGGAGCAATCTTAGACCTGGTCTCTCAAATGGAGATGGAGAGAGGATCACAGATGTAGAAGTGGGCAGCCATCTGGGAACTAGCGACCATCGAACAGTATGGTTCACAATAAACATAGCAATAGAGTCAAGCCACAGAAAGGCAAAAGTACTGGACTTCAGGAGGGCTGACTTTGCCAAAATGGGTGGCCTTAAGGAATGCACTAGCAAATGGGGAGGAAGGAGGTGGAAAGAACAATGGGGAATAATAAAACTGCCATCACAGAGGTAACAAGCCTCTGTGTGAAGCAAATAAACAAAACGATGTAAGAAACCACTATGGTTCTCAAAGGAGGTGGCAGTGAAGGTTCAAGAGAAAAGAAAGCATTCAGAAAGTACAAGGAATCACAGAAGCAGCAGGACAGAGAATTGTATCAGTTAAAGCAAAAGGAGCTGGGAAGGCAGTCAGAACAGCAAAGGCCGAACTGAGGAAAAGATAGCCAACTCAGTTAAGAAGGGAATAAAACCTTTTAGGTACATCTGGGAGTGAAGGAACCAAGGAGGGATAGTGAGGCTAATAAAGGGATTGGGGGTGGGCAGAGGGTGACTGAAAAGGCAGAGATACTAAACAAATATTTTGCTCAGTATTTACAAATGAAGAGGGAGGTACTTAAAACAAACAATAAAACACTCTGGATACAGAAGTTGATACCAGCCCATTTACAGAAGAAGGGCTCTGAAAGAACTCTTAAAACTGAAGGTGGACAAAGCAATGGGTCCTGATGGGATTCATCCCAGAATTGTAAAATAGCTAAGGGTAGAACTAGTGACATCACTGACTACCCTCTTTAACAAATCATGGAAGGATGGGGTGGTACCTGAGGACTGGAGGAGGGCAGATGTGATTCTCTGTCACAAAAGTGGGAGCAGGGCAGAAGCAGGAAACTACAGACCTGTTAGTTTAACCTCAGTGATAGGGAAAATGATGGAATCACTTCTGAAGAAAAGAATTGTCAGTACCTAGAGGCCAGAGGGGCACAGGACCCAAGGCAGCATGGATTCACAGGGAGGTCATGCCAGATGAATCTAATAGATTTCTTTGACTGGGTGACCAAAGTAGTAGATCAGGGAGGGCTGTGGACTGCCTCACCTAGACTTTAGCAAGGCATTTGACTCAGTCCCACACAAAAGATTAATATACAAGTTAGCCAGCCTGGAGTGGGTCCCAAGATGATAGCCTGGGTAAAGAATTGACTGGAGAATAGGACACAGAGGTAATAGTAAATGGAGCCCACTCTCAAGAAAGGGGGTTACTAATGGGTGCCACAGGGTTCAGTATTAGGACCAGTCCTCTTCAATGTCTTTATAAGCGACACTGCAGAGGACTGGAAGGAAAAGTATGTCTCTTTGCAGATGACACAAGATCTGCAACAAAGTTGATGCACAAGGTGGGATGGAAAGGATGAGAAGGGACTTGGCAAGGTTAGAGAATGGTCAAATGTGTATGGCAGCTTAGATTTAATGCTAAGTGCAAGGTAATGCACCTGGGAAACAAAAACCAGGAAGAGTACACAGTGGGAGGTGAGATACTAACAACAACAAAATGGAAAGGGACCTGGGGTAGTCATAGCAGATGACTTAAAGGTGGGCAAGCAATGTGAGAGGGCAGTAAGGAGGGCTGGGGGATACTGGGATGCATTGGGAGAGGCATCACCAGTAGAAAACAGAAAGTTGTTTTCCCTCTGTACAGACAGCAGGTGAGACCCCATCTGGCGTACTGTATTCAGTTCTGGAGACCCAATCTCTGCAAAGACATAGACAGGATGGAAGCTGTTCAGAGGAGGGAACTAAAATGGTGCAGGGTCTGCACCGGAAGACATATGAAGAGAGACTAAAGAGCTTAATATGTATAACCTCGAAGAAAGGAGGAGAGAGGGGGGACATGATAGAAACTTTCAAGTACCTCAAGGGAATCAACAAATTCCAAGAGGTAGCATCTTTCAAAAAGAGGTGTGCAAGAACAAGGGGCACAATTTGAAGATAGAGGTGCAGCTCAGAGGTAATGTAAGAACTATTTTTCACACAGAGGTTTGTGGATGCATGGAACAGCCTTCCAGAGGAGGTTGTGGAGTCAAAAACAGTGGTTGAATTCAAGCATGCATGGGACAGCCATAAAGGCAATTCTTGGGGTGGGGTAGAAAGAAGTAGGCTGCTGGTTAAGTAGGATCTGCAGCTTATCCATTAGGTAGGAAATGAGGCAGACTGGGTGGGCAAGCTGTCCTTATCTGCCATCAAATTCTATGTTTCTATGTTTCTCTGCAATGTCACTGATGAAGATGTTGAAGAGGTTCAGACCCAAACTGAACC
Organism: Neoceratodus forsteri; assembly: GCA_016271365.2. NCBI lineage: Eukaryota > Metazoa > Chordata > Ceratodontiformes > Ceratodontidae > Neoceratodus > Neoceratodus forsteri. Next base: position 429,093,454 of record CM057451.1, read on the forward strand.
CTACGGCAGTCCACTGGTCACTTACCCTCTGCGGAGTGAATGCCATTTACCACCACCCTCTGGACCTCATTATCCAGCCAATCCCCACCCACTTCACTACCCTCTTCCCACCCCAATGTTTTCCAGCTTGCTTAACAGACTTCTATCTGGCATGGTGTGAAAGGCCTTGCTGAAATCCAGACAGGCTACATTCACTACCCCCCAACCGATCAACTGCCCTAGTTACCCAGTCAAAGAACTCAATTTGGTTCTTCTGGATGACCTTCCTCCTGTAAAACCATGTTGCCCTTGGGTCCTGCTGTCCGTTGACAACCAGTGTTCTACTGTTCTTTCCTTTAGCAGTGTTTCCAGTAACTTCCCTACTACTGAGGTCAGGCTGATGGTAGCCCATCAAAATAGCGACTCCCAAATGACGAAAGTCAAAAATGGCGCAGGAATAATAGCAAGGGCTGTATGAACTTTCTGCCCCTTCTAAGGTCTGCCCCAATGGAGCTGGTATATTATATAAGGGGGTGTGTGGGGGCATGGGTTACAAAGCCCAGGCAAACAAAAGATTGCTGATAATGGCACTCACTATTATTCAGTGTCATTTTGACTCCTTTCCATTCAGGGTCACTATGTTGACGTGGAACCGAGGCTAACTGGTCTATAGTTTCCTCTTCCTCCTAGTTCCCACTTTTATATAGATGGACTATATCAGTCCCTCCCAGTCCTTGAGCATCTCCCTGATTCTGATGACAGGATGCAGAAGGTAGTCAGAGGTTCTGCCAACATATCTCTAGCTCCTTTATTTTCCTAGGGTGTACTCCATCAGGTCCCACCACTTTATCGACTCTTATTGCAGCTTAGTTCCCTGAGCACCCTTTTCCTTGAAAAGGACCTGTGTCCATCTCTGTGTCCTCCATTCCTTTATCTCTAACTGTTGGCCGATTTCCTGCCCCTCTTCAATAAAACTGAACAGAAGTACTTGTTCAGTATGTCTACTTTCTGTTGGTCATCCTCTGCACTGTCCCATCCTTCCCTTTCAGCTGCACAATCCCTTCACTTGCATTCCTTTTATCACTGATTTACCTATAAAAGTTTTGTCCCCTTTATCACTGAGTTTGCCATGCTTTCTTCTGCTTAAGCTTTGCTACCCTAACTGCCTTCCCTGCCTCCCTTTTTTCCTGATACTACTCCCAATCCCCTTCATCCTGTGTTCTTTTGTATTGCCTAAATGCCATTTTTTCTGTTTTAACCTTTTCTGCTACCTCCCTAGAAAATTGTAAAGGTCCATTCTTTCTCTTCCCGTTGCTTACCTGTTTGATACAGAGTTGAGTCACCACCACAATCCCTGATTTAATTACCTTTCACTGTTCTTGTACCCCTCTCTTTTCCCTACTCTGACTAGTGCGTCTTCTAGGTGGTTTCCCAGTCTCTAAAAACACCCTCCTAAAAGTCGAGATTCTTGTCTTTGTGTGGCTAGGTTCCGCACCCACAGTTATTTCAAACCATGCCATTCGGTGATCACTGTTCCCAGGTGCTCCCTCTGTAACTCCCATTACGCTGCTCCTGTTCATAAGCACCAGATCAGTACGCCCTTTCCTGTGTGGTTCAAAACCAGCTGTTTAAGGAATGCTTCTTGCAGTGGGTCTAAGATGTTTCTGCTCCTAATTGTGGCTACTGCGGGGGCTCCAATCCACATCTGGTAGACTGAAGTCCCCGACCAGTAGCACCTCTCCTTGTGCGCCATCTGTTCTATTGCTAGTAACATCTCTTTATATACCTCTCCCCTGAGCTGGTAGTCTGTATATTACCCCTGTGAGAATGGATGTCCCTTGCTCCTTTGTAGTGTGACCCACAGTATTTCCCTCCTCCTGTTCCCTAGAACTTCTTTGGGCTTTATGCTTTCTTTCACATAGAGCCACTCCTCCCCTTCCTGCCTACTCTGTCTCTCCTGAATAGATTGTAACCTGGTAAGGCCATTTCCTAACAATGGTTTTTGTTACACCAGGTTTCCATTATGGCCACAATATCCAGGTCAGATTCCACCACGGCAGCCTTGAGGTCCCCTATTTTGTTACACAGATTTTGGGCATTTACACACATGGCTTTCCAGGTTGCGGTGTCCTCCCTGCTTTGATCCTTTATGCAACTCCTTTTCCGATCACCCTCCTTGTCATTATGAATAGCAGACCCTCCCAGACCTCTGTTTTTGTGTTGACATGTGCCCTGGTCTTACATAAGATATTAGAAAATGGAGCATGATAGAGAAGTTTAAAGTCTAATAAAGGAGTTCAGTGGGGCTGTATCCTTTCCCCTTTTTATTTTATAGTTGCATTTATACTCCAAAGGCTAATAGACGATAGATTTGATCCACCAATGGTTCAGAACATTAAGATTGAAGCAATGGCTTATGCTGTTGACAGGATTGTGTTCCCTCTTTCCTCTAAGGGTCTTCAGAAATAATTAGTCAAATTGGCTGTAGCTAGTACACAACAGAAACTGACTATTATTCAAAATACAAGTCTGAATATTGGCAATAGGAACAATACTAGAAACTGGAAAATGAACAACAAATTATTGAAACAGTAAGTAACTATGAGTACTTGGGAATACTGTTGCTGCTTTTTCTAGTGCCAAGTTAAATTTTAGAACATTGACTCTGTGGCATTTAAATAACATGTCTGAGCACTATTTTACAGTTTGGACTTTGGACTTTGGCTTAGGGGCAAAGGAGACTTGGTCTTACAATTGGGACCCTCTTCCTCCATGGACCCTCATGACATTGCCATGAGGGCAGGACTGGCCAACTTGTACACAGCCACCAGAGCTGCTGAGACCATCCAAGCAGCCAATCACTACTGCCACTTTTTTTCTGGTGCCAAGTTTGAATTTTGAAACAAAGACTCTGATCCATTTAAATAGCAAGTCTGGGCATTATTTTACAGTTTGAACTTCAGACTTTGGCTTCAGGCAGAGGAAGCTTGGTCCTAGAATCGGACCCCTCTCCTTCCATTTACCATCAGAAATGTTTGCCCTTCCATCCACCCTTCTTCTGCTGATTTTCTGGGTTGGGATTGGTTTGCTCATTGAAAAATATGGAGTGATGTTTAACAGCTGGCGGTGTCAATAACTCCTATGACTTTCTACAATTGCAATAGGCTCAGCCAACACTAGTATCACACTGAAAATTGCTAAATTGTGTTTGCCACTGTGCTATTCTCAACTGTAGTATTCCACAGTGTTAAGTAACTACGTTTTGCCACTGTTGGTATCTAAACTACATTTTGCTACTATTGGTTAAAATACTGCTATAGGCTCAGCCATTTTAAAATGCATTTGCCAGGGCTAAGGTCGGGATCTGTTTTAGCCTTTTGGCACTACTATTTGAAATGCTGCAGCTATTGAATAGAATGCTGCTATAGGCACAGCTAAACTTAGACTGCATCTGCCAGGGCTAGAGTTGGGATTCATTCTGCTTTTTGCTACTACTATTTGGAAAAGCTACTGTAGGCTCAACCAAATTTCACTTGAGTTGCTTGCTACACACTAGCCTAGCAATCAGATACTGTACCTGTGTGAATGTTGCCTTATTTAGCTGAGCACCTTATTCTATACTTATCCGTTGGTTGTATTTTGCTTACTCATCCCACCATTATGGCCCCCTTCCCATCTGCTGTTTTATGTTGCTCAGTCCTGAGATCCTTATCTCTGACCATATTTATGCCCCTTCTACCTGACAAAGGAGGCTACCATGCTGGAACTCAACAACTTATTTTACTCTAACTCCTAGTAACTCACGTGTCCTACCTCAATTTGACCCCATTACTATCTTCTGCTCATTTGTGCCTGTTTACATAATTTGCAGCTAAGCACAGCTATCACTCACTATTTGGCTGCCCTGTCCCTCTGTCCATCATGGCCTATGGTACCTTTGCCTTATTTCCTGATTTTATCTAGAGATTATGAATTGAACCCTGGTCCCACTGCCTCTCTAAACAGCTCTGATCCTCACTGGTCTGTTGCCAAGGCCTCACAATTGTTCACCCTAAATACCCAAATTAGCTTTATGGTCTACCTGATGTAGAAGCCTCGGTATCACCATGCAATCCTGATGTTTTATGTGTCTGTGAAACTTAGCACAAAACCTTCATTCCTTACTTGACCTGCTTCATACCTAAATACAATTTGTTAAGATATGCTTGCCTTCTTCCAAAAGAGGAGGTGGTGTTTCTACTTATTTTAAGGAACATCAAAAGCCTCAGTGCTTCCCACTCATCACCCTTTCCTCTGTGAGGCTTTGCATATCACCCTCCTCCTGTGGGGTACAAAGAAACTTTACATCATTTGTGCCTATAATTCTTCCAGAGGAAGTGTTGCAGCTCCTAATGAGCTTCTCTCTCAATCCACCTCCTTAGCTGGTAATAATGAAACTATCCTACTTGGTGATCTCAGCCTTGACTGCTGAGGTAACTCCTTCAAATCCTTTGACATACTTATGCAGAAACACCATCTGCACCAACTCATCTTTGACCCAACTAGACTTTATCTGGTCTCTGGCAATCATACCATAATTGACTGGGTCCTGAAAACAGGATTGACAGAATCACAGGGGATGATATCCTATCAAATGCAGTTTCTGACCACTCCCTGTTTATTGCATCTGGCAGGCTTATGCACCACCCTGCTCACTAAGGTAATCTTTCTTTGTGATTTTCTAGCTAAACCCCATTGCTTTCATGGCTGACTTACTTATGATTGATTTGAGGCCACTTTATTACACTAACAATGTAAATAATGCCTTAAATTATTTCATCACCAATTTCTGTGCTCTCCAAGCCTTCCACACCCATATAGTGTCACGCAGGATCTGAGGCTCTTCTACCTGGTGGCTTCACAAAGATATCCTTGCCCTACTAAATGCCAGAGACAAAAGCTGGACTTCATTTAGGACCTCTGGCTTACAGGCTGATTTAATTGAATACAGAGCTAAGAGAAATGCTTGTTAAAGGCCACATGTCTAGTTCCTATTGAAAAATCCTTCGCTCAGTGCTGCTGGTGAGTCCAAAGGTTCTGGAATCACTTCAAACACTTTATGGAGAGTAAGCATGCTAAATCCATGTATGGTACTTGACAGTTCTCACTGTAACAGCCTCTCACTATTGCCATTGCATTCAAACTTAACTTCTCTGACCTTTCCTGATACACCTGTCTAACCTCGACACTCCTGCTTCTATCCCTTTCCTTACCAAGGACACCCCCAATACCACTCCTCACTTCTACTTATATACACTTTCTAATACAGAGGTGTGTCTGCTACTAAACTCCATCTCTGTCTGCTGTAGAGTAGGCTCAGATGACCTTGAACCAAGGCTGCTAAAACTTGCTGCCCTCTCCTTGCCTCCCTCTAACTAGAATATTTAATCTGTCCCTATGCTCACGAGTTGTTCTGATATCTGAAAGAGTGCCAAGATTGTCCCAGTTTTTAAGAAAAGTGACTCTAAATCTAACACCAGTGGAAGAGGTTAAACAGCACATAGCCCAGCTAGGTGAAAAACTAGAGAAAAACTGGCTCTGCTTTCATCGGGCTGGTCTTTTCTGAAGTTCTGCCTGTATGGGAAAAAGGAAACAGACAGAAAATAAGGAAATCAGGAAAAGGAAATATGTAAACCTAACATCAGGATAAGGGACTGGTGCCACACAAAAGGGCACCACTTCATTGGAAACTGGAAAAACATCTGGGAAAGGGAGTTCTTTAAGTTCAACAGCCTACATCTCATGAAGGAGGGTTGGAGCACTGAGCCAGAAATTCAACATCCATGCAGGACATTTAAACTAGCCAGGAGAGTGATGGCAGTGTCTCCTGTACCAAATCACAGGGATCTAGTTGTCTCTCCCCATCAACTTGCACTCCAAATCATAATTGTGGGAGTGTCATGGAGGAAATTAAGCATACACCTCAAAAGGATCTGGCAGGTGTGCAAAAAGGTAAAAGGGTAATCAGCAGGAAGGCATCCTTGCAGAAAAATGGAGGTATTCAGGTATGGAAAGCAATGTGCACAAAACCACACAGTCTAGCAAACAAGATCCCAGACACTGCTGTGCTTGAGGTGGGGGAGGCGGGACTGGGTTGCTGTAACTGAAACTTTGTTTAACGATAACCACATTTTAGAATACAACTATCCCAGGGAATGACCTATTCAGAAAAGGCCATAGCAGGAGAAAGGAAGGAGCGGTAGCTATTTATGTAAGGAAGATATTAAAGCTACAGAGATACAGGGGCACAAGGAAGCAGTGGCCCTGTAGTTTCTGATTGGGGCTGGTAAAGGCACCCATCCAGATAGGAATGGTCTGCTGTATAGACCTCCTTCTCAGGAGGAGGCAGGGGACAAAGATATCCTAGAAACCATTCTAAAGATGTCAGGCAAAGGGACATTGTGCTGGTCAGGGATTTCAATTTACCAGACATAAACTGGGGTTATCTCATGGGTGCATCAGAAATCAGCAAAGAGTACTTAGTTGCCCTACAAGGGGCAGAACTTAGTCAACTAGTGAAATCACCCACAAGGGTGGAAGCAATTCTAGACCTAGTACTTACAAATAATAACAGGGTCTCAGGCGTGAATGTTGGGGCCATCTTGAAACAAGTGACCATCGCACTGTATGGTTCAAGGTAAACAAAATTGAAGACACCAGGCACTCAAAACAGAAAGTCTTTGATTGTAGGAAAGCAGATTTCAATAAAATGAAAACCTGTCTGAAGAAAAATTGTGCGGTTTGGCAGAAGGGGATGTGGAAGAATACTGGGCCAGGTTGAAGGAGGTCACTTACAATAGTCACATCACAGTACACCGACAAGTTAGCAAGTCTAAGAGGAGATGAAAATCACTTTGGTTCTCCAAGGAGGTGGCAAACAAAGTGAGTGAAAATAAAAGTGCCTTCAGAAAGTATAAGGAGTCAAATACGGGCAGTGATAGAATAGAGTACAAAGAAAACTGAACGAAGCAGGGAGGGCAGTAAGGATCACAAAGCTCAAACTGAAGAAAAGATAGCACAGGGAGGAAAGAAAGGCAAAACCTTCTACAGAAACATAGGAGAAAAGAGGAAGCACAGAGGAGGTATTGTTAGCATTGCAAAGGATGGGCATCTTACGGAGGATGAGTGGAAAAGGTAGAGGTACTAAATGAGTACTTCTACTCCGTCTTCACCAGAAGAAAAATGGCAATGGACCTTTCCTTATGCAATAAGGATAGCCTTCAGAAGGGTTTGACACGAGTCCCTTCATGGAGAAAAGAGTCCTAGAAGAACTCAACAACTTGAAGATAGAAAAAGCAATGGGGCCAGATGAGATACACCCAAACATTATGAAAGAGCTTGGGAAGGAACTGGCCACACCCCTAGCAAAACTCTTCAACATGTCATTAGAGAGTGGGGATGTTCCAGAGGGCTGGGAAAGGGTTATGGTGGTGTTGCTTCACAAGAGTAGGGTAAGAGGAACCAGGTAACTATTGCCCAGTTAGCCTCACCTCAGTGGTGGAAAAGCTCATGGAATCCCTGCTAAAGGACAAGATATTGGCTTGTTTAGAAGCAAGTAATCAATAAGACCCAAGGCAACATGGCTTCATGGTGGGAAGGTCCTGCCAATCTAACCTGGTTGACTTTTTGACTGGGTCACTAGGACAATGGACCAGGGGTGCAGTTGATGTGGTCTTCCTGGATGTCAGCAAGGACTTTGACTCTGTTCCACACAGGAGAGTCGGTCAATAATGGTTGGTCACTAATTTGTAACACACTGGAACTGGCATAAAATAACATGCTGGGTAAGAAATTGGTTGACTGGGAGGTCTCAGAGGGTATTAGTGAATGGTAGTCTGTCAAAACAGGGAATGGTGACTAGCAGAGTACCACAGGGATTGGTTTGGTGCTGGGACCAGTCCTCTTCAATATATTTATCAGTGACATTCCAGACAAGCTGAAAGGGAAGGTGTACCCTGTTTGTGGATAACACAAAAATCTGCAACAGGGTGGAAACACCTGATGGGACACAAAGATTGAGTCCAATCTGAGGAAACTAGAGGAGCAGTTGAGGAAGTGGCAGTTGAAGTTCAACACAAAAATATAAGGTCATGCCCCAGGGAAAAATAACTCGGAGAGAGTATACTTAATGGGATGGGAACAGCTAATGGGTAGAAAGCATGAGGGGATTTAGAATCACAAGTAGGAGACAAGAAGTGATCATGCTGCTGTATAGATCATTGTTGAGGCCTACTTGAGTACTGTGTCCAGTTCTAGAGACCACACCTCAGAAAAGACATAGATTAATAAGAGATAGTGCAGAGAAGGGCAGCAAAGATGGTGCAGAGTATCCGTCGAGAGCCATATGAAGCAAGGCTGAGAAAACTCAACTTATACTCCTGGAGCAGCGTAGGGATTGAGTGGATATGATAGAGATGTTAAAATACCTGAAGGGTAACAACAAGGTTCTGACACAGGACCTTTTCAGGTAAACAGCTGTATCATGACTAGAAGACATGATATGCGACTCAAGGGTGGCAGATTTAGGGGCAATATGAGAAAGTAGTTCTTCATATAGTGTGTAGTTGAGCCATGGAACTCTCTGCCCTGGGGCTGTGGAAGCAAAGATGGTAAGGGAATTTAAAATAGCATGGGACAGGCATAAGGGGATCCTCAAGAATGCAACAAAATAGGGTGGGGATTTGAAGCTTTGGACAAATTAGATGGATCATGTGGTCCCCATCAGCCAATACATTCTATCGTTCTGTGTTTCTATGTATCACCAGTTATCACCCCACAGCCATCCTTTTGGTCCTGAGCAAACTTCTAGAAAAAATTGTCTCTGTCCAAGCCATCAACTAACTTTATGACAGCAGCCTCCTCTCTGATGCCCAGCATGGTTTAAGAAAGGCCATAGTACCACTACTGCTCTCCTCAAATTCACAACCCATACTAAAATTGCCATGGAGAATGATCACTAACAGGCACAGTCTTCATTGATCTTACAAAGGCCTTTGATTAGTATACCATTCTCTTCTTAAATTTAAAATGCTATCCTTTGGTATCTCCTCTGATGTGGTTACCTGGTATGACAGCTACCTTACAGACAGGCAACAATTTGTTAAATAAAATTCATCTGTATCTGCCCTATCCACCATCAACATTGGTGTTCCTTAAGGATCTATCCTTGGCTCCCTCCTCTTTACTGTTTTCATAAATGACCTATTCCTAAATGTCACATCCTGCTCCTCTCTACCCTATGCAGATAACAGTTATCTACTCTAGCTCTAATTACCTCACTGACCTTAACACTACCCTTACCTCTGATTTCTGCAAAATTCTCCTGGCTCTCCCACAATAAGCTATTACTAAATTCCAGCAAAACCTACTCTATTCCATTTGGCTCTGCAGCTAGATTAAGCAAGTGAACTGGGCAACTATCTATCTCCAGCTGTGATGGCGCTATCCTTGAACATGTTACTAACTTTAAATACCTTAGAATTATGCTTGACCATTCTCTTGACTTTTCCACTACATCTCAAACACTTGTACAGCTTTAAACTCCAAGCTAGCCTGGCCTTTAAAACTAGTTATGCCCTTATACCCGCTGTCAGAATTGCCATTGTGCAGATCTCCTTCTTCCTATCCTCACCTATGGCTTTGTCACTTTCGTAAGTGCTCCCAAAGTTAATGGCTATAAATGGAATACCAACTACAATAATATTTGTCATTTTGCTCTGGAATCACAGCATCTTAGCGACAGCTGTCACCTTCAGTGGTCTAAACTGGCTAACCCCTGAGGCTAGCTGCTCCTATACCCATGGCATCTTAACTGATAAAATTAGCAGAACAGAGGTTGCCTCCTCCCTAGACTTACTGTTGACTCCTCCAAGCCTCCATTAACCTCTGATTTTGAGATCTTCCTCTACTCTCTGTTCCTAGGTGCAAGATGACCATGAGACCCCAGGCTTTCTCCTACTTTGCCCCAAACTGTTGGAACTCCCTGCCTGTGTCCATCTGACTTTCTCTTTCCCATGTCTGCTTCAAAGGAGCTATACCACCACCTCTTAGTCTCTGACCTCTGTACCTGCTTCCTTTCTCCTTGATCACCCTACTTATGCTACCTGAGTACTGCTTTTCCTGCTGCCTAACCTGATGCACTTATGTATGCCACTTCCTGTCTATTTTAGCCACTTTGTTTTGTTCATTTCTGAGTTTGCTGTTCTTTATGATTTTTCCTTGTTACCTTGCATTCACTTGTTCAATTACTTTTGTATCTGTTGCTAGGTTATCTTTCTCATTGTTCACTTTAATTTTTCTCTACACCATGCGTCATGATTTTTTATGACTTGTAATCTCCAGTCGTGCCTGAAAATATGCATATTTTATATGTAGTGCACTTACCCAGCAATCAAAACCAAATAAATAAATAAGCAAATACATAAATACCTGGGAATAGTCCTGTTGATCTGTTGGCTATTAAACTTAAAATTAAGGTCTCAGCATTAAAAGATTTATCAAATTTATAATGGTAATTCTATTAAAACATGTCTCAAAATAAGGCCAAAGTTAAAACATAAGTTATATATGGAATAGAAGTTTGGGGAATGAATAATCAACAATGTCTAGACAATGCTATTAATAAGTTTTATTAAAATCTATTGTGGGTTACTCGCTTTACTCCAGCCTGCTTGAGTAAATCAAATGTGGATGTTCATTCAAAAATCTATATAACTAAAGCTATTTATATATTATTTTTATATATGTGTTTATTATTTTATGTTATATGTTTAAGCAATAATGCACGACAGGGTGTGTGTTGTGCTGGGATAACGTCATGCCTGGGGTGATTAGGCGCGAGGCCGCGGGCAGGTCGACTAATCACCCAGTGATGTCTTCCTCAGCACAACATACCTGATGCAATATTCTAATAGCTCCTTTGTAAAATTAAATAAACAATAGATTGCAAATATGTTTAAAATGTGTTTTATTACTGATGTTTTTCACTGGTAGGAATACATAATGAAAAAATAGTGCAGTTCTATTGTTTTATCAGTAGATGGTGGTGTTGCATTTGCTTACATAGAAACATAGACTTTGACGGCAGATAAGGACCGCTTGGCCCACCTAGTCTGCCCATTTCCCTACCTAGAGGATAAGCTGCAGATCCTATTTAACCAGCAGCCTATTTCTTCCTACCCCTACAAAATTGCCTTATGTCTGTCCCATGCATTCTTGAATTCTCCCACAGTTTTAGACCCCACAACCTCCTCAGGAAGGCTATTCCATGCGTCCACCACCCTCTCTGTGAAAAAAAATACTTCCTCGCATTGCACCTGAGCCATCCATCCCTCTATCTTCAAATTGTGACCCCTTGTTCTTGCACATCTCTTTCTCTGAAAGATGCTACCCTCTTGTACTTTGTTGATTCCACTGAGGTACTTAAACATTTCTATCATGTCCCCCTCTCCCTCCTTTCCTCAAGGGTATACATATGAAGCTTCTTTAGCCTCTCCTCGCATGGCTTCTCTTGCAGACTCTGCACCATTTTAGTTGCCCTCCTCTGAACTGCCTCCATCCAGTCTATGTCCTTGCGGAGATGGGGTCTTCAAGTGGACTGAGTACTCAGATGGGGTCTCACCAACTGTCTGTACAGGGATAACAACTTCCTGTTTTCTGCCGGTGATGCCTCTCCTATACATCCCAGTATCCCCAGCCCTCCTACCACCTTCTCATATTGCTTGCCAACCTTAAGGTTATCTGATATGATTACCCCAGGTCCCTTTCTATTTTTGTTGTTACTACTCCCCAATTGTGTAATCTTCTCCTGGGTTTTTGTTTCCCAGGTGCATTACTTTACACTTCTTTGCATAGAATCCAAGCTGACATACTTCTGACCATTCCTCCAACCTTGCCAAGTCCCTTCTCATCCTTTCCACGCCTCCTTGTGTATCAACCCTGTTGCAGATATTTGAGTCATCTGCAAAGAGGTATACTTTCCTTCAGTCCCTCTGCAATGTCACTTATAAAGACATTAAAAGGACTGGACCCAATACTGAACCCTGCGGTACCCCACTAGTAACCCCTCTTTCTTCAGAGCGGACTCCTTTTAGAATTACCTTCTGTGTCCTGTTGTTCAGAAAATTTTTATCAGGCTACCACCCTGGGACCCACTCCAAGGCTGATTAATTTGACTATTAATCTTTTGTGTGGGACTGTGTCAAATGTCTTGCTAAAGTCTAGGTAGGCCATGTCCACAGCCCTCCTAATCTACTACTTTGGTCACCCAGTCAAAGAAATCAATTAGATTCATCTGACATGACCTTCCGCTGTGAACCCATGCTGCCTTGGGTCCTTTGCCTCACTGGCCTCTAGGTGCTAACAATTCTTTCCTTCAGAGTGATTCCATCACTTTCCCTACCACAGAGGTCAAACTGACAGGTCTGTAGTTTCCTGCCTCTGTCTTGCTCCCACTTTTGTGAATGGGAATCACATCAGCCTTCTTCCAGTCCTCAGGTACCACACCATCCTCCATGATTTGTTATAAAGGGTAGTCAGTGGTGTCACTAGTTCCTGCTTAATTCTTTTAGAATTCTGCGATGAATTCCATCTGGCCCCATTGCTTTGTCCACCTTCAGTTTTAGGAAGTCTTTCAGAACATTTTCTTCTGTGAAAGGTCTGGGAGCAACCCCCTCCAGAATGCTTCTGTTACTTGGATTAGGCACCTCCCCACTTCCTCTTTTGTGAATACTGAACAGAAGTATTCATTCAGTATCCCTGCTTTTCACTGTCCCTCTCTGCTCCACCAACCATCCATTCTATTCAGCCTCACTATCCCTCCCTTTGTCTTTCTCCGGCTCCCTGACATACCTATAAAGGTTGTATCCCCTTCTTAACTGAGTTGGCTATCTTTTCCTCAGTTTAGACCTTTGCTATTCTGACTACTCCCATGCTTCCTTCTGCCTTAACTGGTACAGCTCTCTGTCCTGCTCCTTCTGTGTTTCCTTATACTTCCTAAATGCTATATTTTCTCCCTAACCTTCAACGCCACTTCTTTTGAGAACCATAGTGGCTTTTCTTTCATTTTGATTTGTTTATTTGCTTCACACAAAGACTTGTTGCCTCTGTGATGGCAGTTTTGATATTTCCCATTGTTGCTCCACCTCCTTCTAGTCTGTTTGCTAGTGCTTTTCTAAGGCACTCTCCCATCTTACCAAAGTCAGCCCTCCTGAAGTCCAGAACCTTCACTTTTGTATGGCTTGACTCTGCAGCTGGAGTTTATTGTGAACCACACTGTTTGGTGGTCACTTATTTCCAAATGGCTATCCACTTCTAGATCTGAGATCCTCTCACTGTCCCTATTTGAGAGTATGAGGTCTAAGATTGATCCCTCATGAGTAGGTTCCAAAACTAGCTGTTTGAGGCATGCCACCTGAAGGGCATCAAGAATGGCCCTGCTTTTGGATGTGGCTGCAGCAAAGGTGCTCCAGTTAACATCTGGCATATTAAGGTCCCCCATCAACAATGTCTCCCCTTTCTCTGCCATCCTAATATGCCTTCTGTCATATCCTTGTCCTGTCCCTCCCCTGACATGGGGGCCTGTATACAACCCCTTTTCAGACTGTGGTGCCATTTCCAGTCTCTAAGGAGACCCACAGTGCCTCCTCTCCTCCCTATTTACTCTTTTGTACAGCTGATTTTATCCTTCCATTACATAGAGAGCTACTACCCCCTCTTCTGCCCTCCCTGTCTCTCCTGTGGTTGTGTACCCTGGTATGTTAACATCCCAGTCATGGTTCTCTGTGTACCATGTTTCTGTGACTGCTACGATATCCAGGCATCCCTCTTCCATCAAGGCCACCAATTCAGGGAGCTTGTTGCCTGGACTACGGGTGTTGGTACTCATTACCCTCCATTTCTTGATGGCCTTACCCCTTTGCCCCATCCTGTCCTTATTGCATCTGTCACTTTCTCCATTTCCCCGCGCTTCTCCCTATTGACATCTCTATGTTGGTGTCTACCTCACTCAGTACCCTGATTTTGGGAGGGTCTAGGATTCCCTGCTCCTTTCCAGTGCCTCCCCTTGGCTAGTTTAAATGCTTGCTAATGAAGTATTTAAACCTATCACCTAGGATCCTGAGTTACCCTCCTGGACAGAAGCAGACCATCATGCCAGTATAGGCCTGCATCCATCCAGGTGGACCCCAGTCGCCAATGAAGCCAATTCCTGAGCTCTGCCCAGTTTTTCAACCACTGATTGAATCCCATGGTGTGGATCACCCTAGCCTCATCCATGCCATAGACGAGGCAGCACCTCCGAGAAGGTTACCATGTGTGCTATTTGTCTAAGGCCCTCCCATCTCCAGAAATGCTTCTTGCACTGCTCTGATCCCTTTCTTTGCCAGGTCATTTGTCCTTGGTGGACAATGACATCCAGCTCCTCCCTGTGCAGCTGCTCATAGTGATCCTGATGATTCGCTCCTTTCCCTCCAAGCCATGGCACCAGGCAGGCATCTTACCTCCCTCTCCCTTCCTCCCCAGTTCTATCTTCCTTACAATGGAGTCCCCAGGGTTGTTTCCTTCCCTGTGGGTCCCATGCCACCCTCCTGTGGGTCTCCTAAATGGAGTTCCCAGCATCCTCCTTGGTCTCTACTGTGGGTGCCTCCACAGAGGAACCACACTTTTCCAGAATGGCATAGAAATTGTGGAGAGGTACAACTGGAGGGATGCACCCTGTTCCACCACCCGCCTCCCTGAGCCCACTGTGGTCCAACTGCTCCTTTTTCTTGGCAACCTCTGAGGCAACGGCAGTGACTCTGGTGGTCCCTGGGTGGGAGAAGAAGTCCCACAAATCCTGGCCAACTCAGCCTGGAGATGAGCAACCTCCTTCCTCAGCCCAGAGAGGTGCCTGCAGATGGGACAACACTGTATCCTCCAGAACGTCTTCTGAAGACTGCTGCTCCACAGTCACTGCACTGCACCACTCCCATCATGTCTTTTTCTGGCTCCCTAACTGTTGTTTGGAATACTTACTCTTCCTCTGTTTGTTTATTTTCCTTTTTTCTTTTTTTCTTCCCTTTTATTGCTTCTTGAGTTCAACACTTCACCACACACACATTTATGCATGCATGTTAGGGACTTGGAGAAGGGATTGTGCACTCAGTTTTCTAGTTAGATTGTGTGCCTCTGTTGTTTCTCTCTGTTTCCCCTTTGCCACCTTGAAGTTGTAGACTGCCCACACACACACACACACACACACATGGTCTCACAATTGCAGCTTTTTCTTTTTCACTCAGTGGCTTCTCTCATCTGGCCGTCCCCCGCCGTCATCTTCTCTGCTGTGTGCATTCTCATCCCGGTACAGGGTTTTAATAGAACAAACAACTGAAAACTGCAGTTGAGTAAGTAAGTGATGCACAGTATGATTCTGTAATGTACACGCTTACTCTATTCAGGTGAAGTGTGGGCAATGGTGTGTAAGGCATTTGGACTTTAAGTTTGCGGTGTCCTCCACCATCAGCCCCGCATCCTCCTGATCTGTTTAGATGTCTCATTTGGCTTCTCCCAGTACAGATGGTGAGTTTATACAGGAGAAGATTTACAGAAAAAACTGAGTGAATGCAGTAATGAGCAGTACTGCACTCATAGCATTGTAGGCAGAGCACCGACTGTCAACAGTGAAGTCGATACTCACGGCGGCTTCATGTGACATTGTTTTTCTGTTTGTTGAAGAGATCACAGGAATAATTGTGTAAGATTTTGTAGGGGTTTATCTTGTGGCATTTGTTGGGGTTTGGTGACTTTGTAAGCTGTTAAGAGGGATGGCTTTCACTAAAAAATGATGAATTAGAGTACTGGCAAACTTCACTTCGGACATGCCAAGTGTGGGCAACTTGTACATGGCCAGTGGAGTGATTTTTTGACATTTGATGTGCCATGTGTGTGCTTGGACTAGACCCGTGATGTTGTACTGGATAACATCACAGGTCCAGCCCCAGACTGACCAGTCAGAGCCCAGGATTCTTTCTTGCCATTGTATAATTTATATTATTTACATTTTTATATTATTATTTTATGTTACATCATATTAAACAATGTTTCTTATAAGCGCTAGATAAACTTTGTTTATATGATATGCAGAGATACAAGAAAATAATTAAAATGTGATAGACTAGATATTATAGAAAAAGACTCTTTCATCACTAGGTTTGAGATTATATTATTATTACCCAAACATAATCTAACTCTATATACAGTAAAACTGACCCTATCCTAGTAGATGTTAGCATTAGGCTACATAATGACACTTGATCAAAGATAAAATAAAATCATGAGGTTTCCAAGCAAGCCAAAGTACAACCAATAGAGGCATGCACCAAAGCTGCATCCTAGTGCTGACACTCTTCCATTTATATCGTAATTCTATTTTTTAATTGACTTGTTATTGAAATTTTATGTAGATTTTCACAAAGTAGCATCCAGTGCAACATTAAGGGGCAGATATTCAAAACTTTGCACCAGGCAAAACCATTTGTGCAGGTTTAGCGTGGGTCTGCTGTATTCAAAAGGTCAAATAGCACAGGCAAACTGCACTAGCGCTGGGCAAAATCATAATGTATGCAAGGCAAACTGACATGAATACAGGTGCAATGTTATATTCAGCAACTGCGCCATGCAAAGTGGTTTTGTATGACTTAGCACAACACTTAGTGTGGTGCACATTACGCCAAGGAAAGCTTGTCTTAACCCTGGGCAATCAGCTTTGCACAACACTATGGCTATGCGTTTGTGCGGGTTTTGCATGGGTTTTGGCACGACCTAACAAATAAATATGACTCATAGACAAAGCCAAACATAGAGGAAGAATGCTGCTAACTGATGGCATTACAATGATGCCATCATCTGCACTGTCCCAGCCATGCCAGGCAGTAAGTGGTGACCCTGACACCAATGGACAGCATGGCAGTGTGCCATACAGCACACACCTGCAGACCACACTCTGTGGACACCAACAGATGCCAGCACACACATGCAGCACTGTGGGCATGGAGGATGTTGAGGGGAGTATGGGTTGTCAGGCTGTGCCACAGACCAGGTGCAGCCACAAGGCTGGGCCACATCATGTAGTGCACATGGACCAGTATTGGGAATACCCCAACACTAGTGTGCCTTCGGATGATATACCCTGTATGCCACCCCCAGCCACATCCGCACAGCGTGTACAACCGCCACAGCACACAAAGCTGGATATGTATATGTCACTGTGAACATCCCATGCCAGAGGTGCAGCATCTGTGGGTCACACAACAGCGTAACAGTAATGTCCACTGTCAGTAAACACCTGCAGGTTGAGCCTCTCACTGTGTATAGTGCAGTCATCATCACTGCCCTACACACCATAGGCATTACAACGTCCACACACTACTGACCCCTTGCTACTGTAGTGTCTGCTGTGCACTGTAGCATGACCTGCAGTGTGAAAGTTGCATGCAGCACCACCAACATCTGTGCCTTGCTGTGTTGTCCCAGTATAGCTGCAGGCAGCAGTGCATGTGGAAGTAGTGTTCAAAACTGTATAATATTCCCCAAGCTGTTGCGTAAGCGCTAACACATGTTTGTGCGGGTTTAGCACAGGGCTAAACAGTTAGCCTGGCACAAACTGCATGCAAATCAGGGCATAGTGAGATGCTAATCTGGATGTTTGCCCACAGACTACCTAAAGTAGGCTTATTTGCATGTCACTTTTGAATATAGCAAAGTTTAGCGCCCGGGCAAACATGTTTGCACTGGGCTATGAGGTTTAACCTATGCTAAACCAGCATAAGCGATGTTAACACTGCGCAAACAGTTTGAGGAATATTTTACAGTTTTGCACACTGTACTTTTCCATATGCTGCTGCCTGCATCTGTACTGGGACCACACATTTGTTGGCACACACATTGGCCATATAGTTCAATCCCCTACCTACCTTCACATCACTGTGCACTGTGTTGCTGTTGGTTTGCACTTCCTGGTTGCCATATTCAGACCTGTCTTATTCCAGGGCTAAGTTTGCCCTGCACTCCCAGCCCACTTTGCCTGGCCTCATTCCCATGCTATATTCAGAGGCTGTTTGCCCTGGGCTATTCCTTTTGAATATGGCTTGCTTTGTGCTCGGGCTAAGTTTTGAATATTTGGCCCTAAGTATGTTAACACCGATAAGTACAGAAGTACTCTGCAACTTCACATTATACAAAACATAGGCTGGCAAGCTATTGAGCCCGTTATAGAGTATTTGTTATTGTATTTTAGGTAGCAGGCATACAAAGAATTTGTATAGTAATCTATAGTTCGACCCACAACAGGTATATCAAGGCAAATCAGAGTCAAAGCAACTATATGGAGACACAGACCTTTCCAAAATGATGATTTATGGTCATTTTATCAATTTTAACTTCTCCATAAGTGAGAAATTATGAATCAAAATCATCTTGTTTTCCCATAATATGAATTATCCAACCCTGCCATCTGTTATTGAATAAATGTAACTGATGCAAAACATTGAGTGTTAGTTTCCATATTTTGCAAATAATTGTTAGTATTGCTCTCCATTGCTGGAAATGCGATGGTTTAGGTTTGTAACCACAGTGTTTATGGCTTTTTAGCTGCTGTAAACAAAATACTCAGAAAACATGTCTGATGTCTTTTAAACAACCCTTCTGGAAAGTGAAGAAACAACACCAAATTAGGAGTTAACATTGAAAAGTCAAAACACATTTCTTTAAGGTCCTGCTCCACTTCAGAGCAGAAGGTTTTCAAAGAGGGACAAAGCCAAAGATATCCGCTCGAGAGGCAATAACTTCCCACAAAGTCTCCAGCAATAAGACATGCTCCCCTTAGAAAATGCAGGCACTAAATTAAGTGAAATAAAACCCATGCATTTAATGCTAAGAAGTGCAAGTAATGCACCTGGGAAACAAAACCCAGGGAAGAGTACATAATGGGGGTATGATCCTAACAACAACAAAAATAGAAAGGGACCTGGGGTAGTCATATCAGATGACTTAAAGGTGGGCAAGCAATGTGAGAAGGCAGTAAGAGTGCTGGGGTGATACTGGGATGCGTAGGGAGAGGCATCACCAGTAGAAAACAGGAAGTTGTTATCCCTCTGTACAGACAGTTGGTGAGAACCCATCTGGAGTACTGTCTGCAGTTCTGGAGACCCAGTCTCCACAAGGACATAGACAAGATGGAAGCTGTCAAGAGGAGGGCACTAAAATGGTGCAGGGTCTGCACCAGAAGGCATATGAAGAGAGAGACTAAAGGAGCTTAATATGTATAGCCTTGAGGAAAGGAGGAGAGGGGAGACATGATAGAAACTTTCAAGTACCTCAAGGGAATCAACAAATTCCAAGAGGGTGGCATCTTTCAAAAAGGGTGTGCAAGAACAAGGGGCACAATTTGAAGATGGGGGCAGTTCAGAGGTAATGTAAGGAAGTATTTTTTCCACAGAGAGGTTGTAGATGCATGGAACAGCCTTCGGATGAGGTTGTGGAGTCAAAAACAGTGGTTGAATTCAAGCATGCATGGGACAGCCATAAGGCAATTCTAGGGGTGGGGTAGAAAGAAGTAGGCTGCTGGTTAACTAGGATCTGCAGCATATCCATTAGGTAGGGAAATGTGCAGACTGGGTGGGCCAAGTGGTCCTTATCTGCAGTCAAATTCTATGTTTCTATGTTTCATGCTCACAGAAAAATATATAAAGGCACTCATAAGACTTAAAATGGTATAAAACTGTATTTAAACCAATTCCATAAATATTAAACAAAAGGAACAATGTATAGTGGTAAAAGGGAAGAAAACATGTTTCTCAGGTCCTGTGTTCTTCATCAAGCGTGAGCAAAGATGGCAGATATAGTGCTTATATAGTGCACCCTATTGACATACTGACACCTTGTTCAAATTTGTATTAACTAATTCATTACAACACATCAGACTAGACATACATTTACAAAACAACAAATATATATAATTTACAGACTTTATTTTACAAAATGTAGGCATTAATCTCCATTTTGTAGCTAGATAAACCTACAGCTTACAATGCTCAGATCACTAACTACACTAACTTCTATTTTATGTATAGAGAGTTATCTTCATTATCTGTCATACAAATGTATGTATACAGGCAGGCTTTGCATTTCTAATCTTTACACAGTACATAGCACAGAAGAAGAACAATCTCAATACAAATCATAGAGGAAAAACAAACATTAAAAAGGTATTAACTGCAACATCAAAGATTAATTGGCGAAAATATTTACAACATGAAGTCTCAAATATATTCAGCATATTTGCATGGTTAATCTTCACTTCATGAGCAACATCTTCATTTAAATTGATGGGCTTCCCATTCCATATGGCATGACCATGAAGTTCACTGGGACAGATAAAATATAGAAGATGCACAGTCTATTTGATTATAATCAGGCAATTAAACTGGTATCATTATACCTTTATAACTGTTCAATTTCCCATTTGAGCCACTATATACATGTTGCCAAAGCTGCATAAATATCTAGACGGACCTCTGTACCTAATAATATTTAGTGTTGACTCCTTACTGAGCCACTGGATAGATATGTGGACACTCATATTAAACAAATAGTGTATACTTATCCAGCATATTTAAGGGACAGTTTGGATTTCCTCAAATTAATGGAAAACATTCAGATCAGTTTGGAGACTATATTGGTGATATTTGATATCACCAGCCTGAATACAAAGACATCACATTATGGTGCTTTGGAATCCTTCAAGTGGCCCCTACTAGAGCAGATTTGAACACTGTTGGGCAAGTGCAGTTTTTATACATGTTCACTGAAAAGGTTCTAAAATACGTCTCTTTCAGTTTTTGGGTAAGTGCTATTATTTACAGCATAGAGGAAATGTAATGGGGCAATATTTGCTGCCAATTATGTCACAATCTACCTAGGTGAGTGGGAAAATATGATTTGAGAGATTATAATAGCAACCTTTATTTTACCAATATAAGTCTGTAACTTGTTTTATTTAAATACAATATTGCTACGGGATGGCAGCGTGGAGGACCTGCACAATTTTGCAAAATATTTGGAATCTACAAATGCCAATTTAATGTTTACATTGAATTATGATACTACTGAAATGAATGTCTTGGATGTAACTTTTGGCAAAAATAAGATAGTGTAATTTGGACTAAATTCTGTTGTAAAGATACGGACAGAAATTCACTACTGCAGTTTTCTACTTGTCATCCAAAGCACATGATCAATGATATCGACTCAGTCAGCTCAAGAGATTAAAACATTACTGAAGTGGTGAAGAAAGCTTTAGAGATCATGCCATAGAAATATCAAATTGATTCCATGTAGGAGTTACAGAAGTGATGTTATCAAGAAGAAGGGTGGCAGGATTAGAACAAATAGAAAGAAGTGCACTTTTGACACCTAGATGTATTATGTCTGTAAATGACTCTGCACAGAAGGAAAGTACTGATACTGATAACTTAAATGTTGTTGCTACGTGATTCCTTACAAGCGGATCACATCACCAACATTTTTAAAACTCATCGGCACATACTGAATGCTGAATAGAGATTGATGCCATATACAGAATCACCACCATGAATGGGATATAGATGAGGGCACACCATAAGAGAAAGTTGTCCACAGCCTCCAGAGCAAAATTATACAATCACAACATACATTTGAGTTGCTTTCCCACAGCCTATGTGGAATTACTTGTGTGGTAATTATGTTTATTGTGCAGTACTGCTTAAAACAGACACTGTTTGTAATCCAAATACTGGTGCAAGATTTGCAATTTGAGATTTTATCAATTGTATCACAGAGAGGTTATTTGTCTTGCATTGTGCAAGTATCTGTCCTACTATTTAAGAAAAACTAAACATAAACAAAAAGTTTGTATTGGGGAGCATTTAGAAGCTATTGAACATTGAGAAATAGATAAGACTTCAGCTAATCACACTGTAGAAAAGGGTAACACTCATAAGTTTAAATTTATAAGGATAGAAAATCCCTATGTAAATCCAAGAGGGTAGACCATGATGACATATTATTTTGCAAGGAATCCTACTGAATATTAAGACTGAGTGCAATGAAGGATTGGGTAGAGATTAATTTGCAGCAATTTCTTTAAAGGTGAGTCTCATTTCTTTGTTTCATAACATTTGGATCTAGTTCACTCAATTCCTAGTAGAAATGTGCAAAGTTGGTGAAATTTGCTCTGAAAGAAAAAAATCCACAAATTTGGCAAACTTCCAGAGGTGGGTGCTGCAATTTGCATTGTTATTCATCAGGTAGATTAGTCAAATTCATGTGGTGGATGGCCAATTCACAGGTTTATATACTAAAGCAAATTTAGTGTGAAAAGGCTCCCCTCACCCCACAACACCCAGCTACTGAAATTCATCTCTCCTCCCCTCTACCCAATGAACATCATGCTGCTGTGGCTGTAAATTCATGCAACAGAATGTAATCCTTCCCTGAATCCATGTTTCAAATACATTGCCTCCACCTAGGTCCCACTGTGTTTAATACTTACCCCAGTTCCTGACCCAACTCTGGTCCCCACTAGCCTAATCCCCCACCAGCAGCTAGAAAATATAACCTGCATTAAAGAAAATGGTCCCCAGGCACAGCTTCTGCTCTGTTCAGTGCAAATTTCTTGCAATGGCTTTAATTAATGAATGTTCACATCTTAGCTCCCAGTAAAACCTGAGAATGGTTGAAAATTCAACCAATCAGGTTTTACTAAGAGCAAAACACTCGCCATTCATTCATTCATTTGCACCATTATGAGATGGATAGTCAGCACTGCATAGAGCAGATGCTCTGCACCATGGGACTGTTTCCTTTATTTGCAGGTTATATTTTGTGTGTGCTGTTTTGGGGTAAGAGGATGGTGGGGACCAGAGGAGGATTGAGTGGAGTATCTGAGTAACTATTAAAGACAGTGGAATTTGGTGGGGAGAGTGTATTTGGCAATCAGGTGAGGAAGGATTACTCTTGTTATAGCCACATCAGCATGGTGTTCATGGGGGACAGGGGTAGGAGGGTGCCAGCAGCGATGGGTCAGATGGATATTGTGTTCCTTTCAGTGTTCTTGTATGGGGTGGGAGTTCATAGGGTATCCTGTAATTATAGTGACTACAAATGGGCAACTCTCAAAGAGCGACTCATTTGCAGCACTGCACATGTGAGCTACCATGTAAGTGTAGCAATGGAATGGGACAGCAAGAGTAGGGATGTGCGAGGGAGGGTTATAATGGTGAATGGAAGGGAGGATAGGGAAGAAGTTTTGTGTGGGGTAGTGTGGCCTGCTGCCACTGGGCTAGTCATGTGGTGTGGTGGTGAGGTGGTTGGCTTCGGTGCAGCAGGCACTGGATTTAGGACTGGGGACCAGGAAACATTTTACTGCTGCTGCCATATTTTTTTTGGACTGTCTCCTCCCTAACATGCACCCCTTTGGGTTCTGAATCTAAAATCAGAGAGTGTGGGGAAAAAACATCCACAAGCAGGGGTGAGGGTACACAGTCCCCAATCCTATTCTAGTTGCTGGTTGTGGTGTTGCTGATGAGTGTACATCGCCATTGTGGTTTTCAGTGTACACTGCCATAATGGTGATCATGGTTTTGGGATCACCATTATCACATAGAACCATTTTGAAGCACTTTGGATGGGAGGAGGTTTTTAAGTTAAAAAAAATCAGCTGGCAAATTTGGCAGTTCAGCTGTGGAATTTGCAAATCTGTTTATATATACAAATATTGTGGCTTCACACTAATTTCATTGCTGAATTAAACATTCAGAATATCTCTAATCCCCGATCCCTAACATTGTCTCCTTTTGATGTACCATACTATTTATGAAGGTTTTATAAACCAGCTGGGCTAAAAATTAACCCCAACTCCATCATTTCTTTCTTTCCTTCCTTCTACTCTACATTAAAGTCCCATTCAGGGAATAGTTAAAAATTATGTTGGTGTATGTGATCTGTACACAACAAAATGCTTATAAGATATTTCTACTTATATTTTTCATTGGGGTATAATAGACTGTGCATTGTCTATATCTGACCTGTCACTGTGAATGTCTTGGAGGGCTATGTGGAGCAGGAAGCCTGTTCCTTTAAGTGAAGATACTGCTCATTAAGTGAAGATTAAATATACAAATATGCTGACTGTCTTTGAGACTTCATGTTGTAAATAATTTTCAACAATTACCGGTACATTGTTGCACGTGATACTTTTATAATATTTGTCCTTCCTCTAGGATATGTACTGAAATTGTTCTTCTTCTATATGTATGGAGATTTGAAATACAAATCCTATCTGTATACATTTATTTATATGGCAGTTTGTTCTGGTGTCTCTTTATAAGCAAAACAGTTGTCTGTTTAGTCTAGCTAATGATCTGAGCATTGTAACCTGTAGATATATCTAAATGCAAAATGGAAATTAATACCAGCATTTTTGTAAAAAAAAAATTTATAATTGCATGTTGTTGTTCTGTCAGTGTATTTCAGGTCTGATATGTTGTAATGAAACTGACATTTAGCATTAGTAATTGTTAATGTGAATTTGCATGAGGTATCAGTTTGTCAAAGGTGACTATATAAGCACTGTACCTGTCATCCTTTGTTCCTCTTGATAAAGCACATGGGATGTACAAAACATTGAATATTTTCATCCCTTTTTACCACTATGTATTACTGCTATTTCTAATATATTTGGAATTAGTATAAATAAAATGTTGATACTATTTTTGAATCCTATGATTTCCTTTATATACAGTTGTGCGAGCTTGGGTTTTATTTTGCTTACTGTTTGTTTATGTGCCTAACTTTCCTCTGTAAGAGCTACATAATTGGCATAAATTAGAAGAAATTCCCTATGTTGTTCACCAATGGTCTTTTCCTAGTAGTATCCAAGAACTGCACATTTAGCGCTAGTTCAAATTTTGCTCTAATATCATCCAAATTTATTGTAGAAGGGTGCTTATTGCCATATATGCCATGGAAATAAAATGGGGTGGCATGCCATTCTCCTTAGATTTTAAGATCTAGGAAACTAATGGATGAAGACCATCCATATTCCATTTATGACCCATCTTTTGTAATAAATAATGCCTGGCTTGCAGGTAACTGTTATGGTCTCCATTAGTCAGCTGATTATTTTCTAAAGGAACATGGGATGTTGGCATCATAAAATTGGTATATGTGAGTTAATCCCAATCTGTCCCATAAACAAACTCTAGCATCCAAACAGGTGTTTGGGAATGCCAGTGTCATACAGTAGTGCAGGTAATAGTCTTGGGGCATCTTTAAATTGATGAGCCATAAGGATGTGATTCTACTCCTGTTAGATAGCCTCTGTATACATGTTATCTGATAATTGCTAACCACAAGGGGAGGATCAGAAAACTTAAGTTTTGTCAGGGAACTGTAAGTAATTCAATTCTGTGTTCAGTGTACCTGTTATGTGGGATCTAGCCAGGAGCATATATGTTGCAGTTGTGTTGGTTGGAAATAGCACTGCAGATGAGAGTGCAAGTCCTCCCTCAATTATGGGTAATTGCAATTAGTGATATGCCATTTGGTAATGAAAGCCTGTTCATAGAAATCTAGAGATGAGCCTGTATCATGTGTTAAAATTGTTTAGTGTTGGGCAGATGGGTTGAGTTTGAATAAGGTACAGAATCCTGGATAAGAGGTTATCCTTATTGATTCAGTTTTGCTAATGAAAGACGGAGGAACCCATTCTCACAACCCAGATCTGATGACAAGGTCTTTATCAGAGAAGAATAATTTTTATCATACCGCATGCACAAATCTCAAAATGTTTTCTCCAAGATATTTTATATAGCTTCATTCCATTTAAATGTGTAATAATAAAACAGATGATGGAAGGAGGTGTAGTGAATTTGTGCTACAGTGGAGTTATCCTCAGACAACTTATAAGCAGAGAGGGCCCCATAGTTTCCATGTTAGACCATAGTTGAGGGAGGAATGTGTTTGGGTGGGTTAAGTTGATCAAAATATCATCTGCATAAAATAACAATTAATATAGGTCCTCATTGTGTTTGCACTGTGATCTCCTGATTTTGCCCAATACCGTGTGCCATGTGCTCTACTGTCAGTGCAAAAGTAATGGTGACATGGGCAACCCTGCCAGGTGCCCCTGCATAGATAGAGGTGGTGAGGAGATAGTGAGCCATTTACCCCAACCATTGCTTGGGGGTCTGAATATAATGCCCTCATAGATCGTGACAAATTGGGGTGAAGCCAAATTGAAATAATGTGTAGTATAGAAATGTTCTCAACACCCTGTCAAATGCTTTCCAACTTCCAGATTTAGCAGCAGGTGGGCTGCTGAGTTCTGGATGCATACTGGAGGGATAACAGGGATCTTTTAATATTGTCTTGAGTGTGCCATTTAGTAACAAAATCAGTCTGATCTAACATAATTACATGTGGTAGTATAGTTTCCAGCCATTTACCTAAAATAGCAGATAATAATTTATAGTTCACATTTAAAATAGAAATGGGGCAATAGGATTCCAGTTTAGTGGGATAGTTCTGAGGCTTCAAGATTTCTGACATTGTGGCATATTACCAGGAAGGGGGGTTCCCATGGTCTTGATTTGTTATTTATAGGAGAATACATAAAATTCTCATTGTGACTTTAAAATTCTGCAGGAAGCTGGCCAGGCCTCAGCACTTCCCTGATTTTAACCATGAGAGAGCCAAATGCTGCTCGATACTTGTTATGCCACCTGACAAAATTTGATTTTGCTCCTCTGTAACTCTCAGCAAGGGTAAAAATTAAAAAATATTTTCAGTAGATAGAAAATGTTCAAAATTTGGGAGGTGGTGTGAACCTCTGCACTCAGATCAGGGTAAGTCAGTTTCAATATTGATGCCATTTTCTGTTGCTGTCATAACCAAAAGGCTTATATTTTAGATGTTCTAGCACACCGCCCCCCCAATATTTTAAGTGTAACTATTGCAGGAAGAATTCGTTTGTACTCTTAACAGATCTTGTATTTTATTTTGAGTTTGTCAGATTGTGGAATGGGGACTGTGATCTCCTTGTTGATTAACTAGCTACAAAAAGCTAATATGTCAGTGAGCTGCCTCACCTTTTCTTCCCTGAGTTTACCAACTGCAGCTGCATAAAGATGTAATTTCTCCCCATAAAACAAGTTTGAGAGTGTCCCATGTTACTATAGGTGAATTTAAGGTCCTGATTACTCTGTAGTCTGGAAGACTTTCTGTCTTATAATAATTCTTGAAACTCAAGCTAATTCAATAGGCTAGTATTAAACCACCAATTAGATTGGCTGGGTCTTTGGCAAAATTCTTAGTTAAGGATGAGAGAAGCATGATCCAAAGATAAATCTACCCAGTCGTGCAATCATGAATCTGAACCAAATTGTCTTGATGTGAAGAAAAAACAATGTAGCCTGGCATACATTTGGGGCACAATTCAAAATCCCTGGATTGGCGCTTAAGGTGCCTGCATGAAACATAAATGGCACAAGTGGCACCTTGCATCAAATTCTTCTCCTGAACTGTTCACAAAGGCAGTCTGCATCAACCACCGGCTGCCTGCCCCAAAGGGCTTGCACACCCATGCACACAGAAATGGGCTGCGACATGGGGCTAGGGGCTTGCAGCAGATGCAGGCTGCCATAGATCCACAATCAGGATTCATAAAGCACACCAGAAGTGAATTTCAAGTACCCTTAGACCAGCCAGGGCTGGTCTAAAGGGTACTAGAATTCACCTCTGCGAGCTGAGCACTGCATGGAAAGTGCTGCAGTCCCCACCCCATTAAGGTGCTATATCCCTGGTGGTCCAGTGGTCCCCCTCCTCAATCCATGATAGCACCTGTTATTATATAATAACATAATTCCCCCGACCTGGTGGTCTAGTGACCCACTTCCCCAATTCAGTAGCTCCTGTTATTATACAATAAAATATTTCCCCAACCTGGTGGTATAGTCCCCCTTCTGATCCCCAAGAGCATTATGATATGATAAATTAAGTCCCCTGACCCTTTTGGTGTAGTGGCTCCCTCCCAATGCTGAAAGTGCCCGTTATGATATGATAAATTAAGTCCCCTACCTGGTAGTATAGCAGCCCCTTCTCTGATCCCTGAGACTGCCCATTATTATGTTGTATATTAATATGCTCATCTTGGTGGTCTAGTGATTCCCCACCACCCCCAGCAGGTGTGCCCACCACTCCCCCCAAATCCTCCAACACACAGCTGGTGACTGGCACAGCCCACCTCACACTCTGTGGCTGCCGGACTGCAATGTAATTTTGAGCAGCTACTGTACAGTATAGGCATTAATGAATATTCAAGAGCATGTACACTTTACAGTAGCTGCTCAATGACAGTGCAGTCTGGTGGCTGGCAGCAGAGGCATGAGGTGGGCTGTGCAACTCCGGCTGCTGTAGGGATTGGGGAGTGGGGTGGTGTGGTACTACCTGCTGGGTGGGTGGTAGAGGAGGACTAGACCACCAGGATTGGCATACATTAACATACAAATATAATAATGGGCTCTTGGGACCAGGGAGGTGGGGAACCATCACCACCAGGTCAGGGGCCTGATTTATCATATAATAAGTGGATGCTATCAGCATCGGGAGGGGACCACTAGACCACTGGGTAGGGACTCTTTAATATATAATAATGGACACTATCGGAATCTTGAGGGGTTCCACCAGATCATGTTTACTGACATTGACAGGTATATTGTGGTGGGGGAGGACAGGTAGTCCACCAGAGTGGAGGGCATGGATGCTTGCCTGTACCACAGGATCTTGCAGCAAACCATCCCATGTGCCAGGCATTTGTCACACTGAATGGGTTGCCACAAGTGTGGGGACTTAGGTGCTGGACCCTGTCTGTACAAGAATCTGATGTGGGGTCCCAGGTACACTGGCTTTGGCACAAGCTGCTGTTTGCCACAGCTAGCACCTATTTAAGCCCCTTTTGACTTGGGCCATTGGTGCATGAGAATAAAATGTGTATTTCCTATCATAATATAAAGAGTGTGAGACATACAGTAATCATTGCTACTGTTTCCAATAAGCCTTTACAATAGCAATGGGAGACTTTATCTCTGGAGGATTAGAGGATGTAGTGGGGTGGATTTTCAAAGGCCCTTAGATTCATGCAAGCAGAGTCAAACAACAAATTTAAGTCAGATCTACATGATCCAAATACTGTGCATGATATTTTGCAAGAAAAGTATTCACTGTGGCAAAGTTCCCCAAACTGACTCAAGAGGTCCACTGTGTCAACAAAATAATGTAAGGAATGAGAA
Organism: Neoceratodus forsteri; assembly: GCA_016271365.2. Taxonomy (NCBI): domain Eukaryota; kingdom Metazoa; phylum Chordata; order Ceratodontiformes; family Ceratodontidae; genus Neoceratodus; species Neoceratodus forsteri. Next base: position 429,122,832 of record CM057451.1, read on the forward strand.
TAAGACAAGCTGCACCAAAAACAAGCATTTGTCAATGCTAAATGTTTGCTTGCTGGTATTAGCATTGGAAATGCAGGAGTTGAACAGATGCAGAATAGGAATGGCAGTGAAGTACTGAACTTGCGTGAACCCCACCTCCATCCTGTAGAGATGGGCAGGCACTGAGGTATGTTTTGGGTCATCGCCCATGACAGTCATGCCATGCCACTTCACTCTATTCTGCTGACTGCAACACATGCTGAGGTGTGCCTTAGGGTGTTTGGCTTTACAGTCACCCCATTCCATAAGGACATATGGTGAAATGGGTGCAGCATAGGAGAATGGGGTGAAGTCTGGGGCCGAAGAGTCCAAGGTACACCTCGATGCCTGTCAGTGGCTGGGGGGTGGGGTGGGATGGAATGAGCAGTACAGTCAGCAATCCAAGGCACACCCTGATGCCTGCCAATCTGTACAGGGTAGGACGTTATGGTTAGAAACCCTAATGCCTCAGGCGTTTGTTGGTAATTGCAGTACAAATTTTCAACATGGCCTTTTGTGACCCCACCTCATGAGAGCATTTGGGACCTCTTCTCATGAAGAGTGGCAGTGTGATTTGTCAATATGTCCTGAACACTGAGTTCCAACAGTGACAGTGTGATTCTGAGCAACATGTAAGAAAACACATATCAGGCAGGATGTGAAGAATGACAGCTGTAGCATCCATAGGAGGTGTGAAGAGATGGCAATATTGAAAGCCTGTAATGGGAATATTACAAATGCTTGAACTTCTGACATACGTGGAAACTGTGCAACACATGCGTGTAACACAGTCATTTTACTGACTTTCACCACCAAATTTTGAACATAGGCATGTTAGGATCTCTGCTCACGGAAAGTGTTACTGTAATTTTCTTAGTGTCCCAAACACTGATTTCCCACAGCAACCACGCTATTCTGCACTGGAAGTGCAAAAGCACATTATGGGCAGGATGTAAAAATGACAGCTGTACTGTTCATAAGGAGGTGCAGAAAAATGGCAATGTTGAAAATCTGGGTGAAAATATTACAAATTTGTGAAGTTATGAGCATGCATGGAAACTGCACAACGGCATTTGTAAGAGTCATTTTGTGGACTTTCATCATGCAATTTTCAACAAAGGCATTTAGGACCTCTGCTAATGAACAGTGTCACTGTGAATTTTGTAATGTCCCGAACACTGATTTCCACAGCGACCATGCTATTCTGTGCCAGCAGTGCGAAAACACAGTTTGAGCCAGGATGTGAAAAATGACAGCTGTACTGTTCTTAAGAGAGGCCAGAAAAACAGCAATTTTGAAAATGTGGATTGAAAATATTGCAAATGTCTTGAGGATTTAAAACATGCGTGGAAATATGTAGCATAACTAAATAACACAATCTTTTATGGACTTTCATCACCAAATTTTGAACATAGGCATTTTAGGGCCTCTGCTAATGAACAGTGTCACTGCAATTTTCATAATGAGTCAAAACACAGATTTCCCACAGTGACTGTGCTATTCTGCGCCAGAAGTGTGAAAACACATTTCAGCCAGGATGTGAAAATGACAGCTATTCTGTTCATAAGGAGGTGTGAAAAATGGCAGTGTTGAAAATCTGGATTGAAAATATTGCAAATTCTCAAAGTTATGAGTGTGTGTAGCAACTGAGCAATGCATGCTCGTAAAACAGTAATTTCTTGGATTTTCCCTCAAATTTGCAACATAGACTTTTTGAGAGCCAACTTCATGAACACTGTCACTGTCATTTCATTAATCAGTCCCAAAGGTGATTCCGCACAGTCACTGTGAAATCACCTTTTGGGACTGAATAACTCCATGACAGTGACTGAGTTCATGAGGAAGGGTGCAATAACCCCACGTTGAAAATTTGGTGCCAAAATTCCCAAAATGCCTGAGATATGCACAAAAGTTGAAAAACCCTATTTATGCCATTATACAGCTTTCCGGCATTTCCTCAGTTCACAGATGGCTTTGAAGAGTGCAGGCGTGTTCCTGGTCCACTGAAGATTGTCGTGCTAGGCTCCAAAGGTAAGTATGGGGTGAGGGGTGTGGTGAGACAGGGTGCCCAGAGGGTGGGCGCAGGTTGGGAGGGTAGCGGACTCAATGAGGACCGTTTTTGTTTTACAGGGAAAAAAAAAACATTGCAGGACTTTTTTATAGAGCCATTTAACAGGACATTTGGTACATGAGGTGGGCTCCCAGCATGCCAACCTAGAGTTTTGTTGAGGCGACTGTAGTCAATAGAGTTGGGCACCCCGTTGGCATATCGAGGGTGCAATACTTGAGGGATTAGGTACCCCAGCACAAACCTATGTTTTGTGTGTTTGGGGAGGGCATTATGCAGTTGGGGAGTAGGATCCCCATCAGAAAATTAATTATGGATGGGGAACATTATGCTGACTGGGAGGGCTCCTCAGTCGACAAATGAAACTCAGATGGGGACTGAAGCCAGAGGGATTGGGGCCCTAGTCAGCAAACAAAGACTGTTTGGAGGGCACATGCCGAGGGGGATTAGGCACCCCTCGGCGCTGGAGGCTGCATAATACTGTTTGTGAATCACGGCGGCAAGCCGCTCACCCATGTTCACAAACAGTATTATGCTACCTAACATTCCGCCCTGCAATGATGTATCACTCCCTCATTGCAGCACAATGACTGATGCTGCAATGACGAGGCAGCCCCTGATTGCTGCGGTGAAAATGTTTGTACTTGGTAACACTTTTGGAGACCAGTGTCATCGGCACACTGGGCCTCATTAGTCCATCAGTGCCAAGCCCCCAGATGCAGTGCCTCCCTTGGCTGTAACAGTGCCGTGCCTCCATGACCGCTTCTCTCCTAAGCTGTCACACAATGTTTCTTGTGCATGTGCACAAACAAACATAAAAATAACAGTACACACTGAAAACTAAAAAAAAAATCTACAGACTCAAACAAAATGCCAGTTCTTGCCAAAGTATTTTCCTAATATTCAATAGATTCAGATATTATGCAGTCTTTTTCTAAGTTGAAAGTATATTTGCACAAGACAAAGGGTGTTCATAAAGTGATTGTCCCTCCTTATTTTGACATAGAGTTGTAACCTTTTAATACAGAATTTGTTTGGCAGGAATCTCCCAAAAATTCTGTATTACACATTACAAACTTGAAGTTGTCCCCATGGAGTTTTAATTGGTAATTTATGCAGAGTATTCCACATAAATTAATTGTCCCTCTTCATTTTAAACAAAGTTGTAACTTTTAATACAGAATTTGTTTTGGCAGAAATTTTCCTAATGAATTCCATATTACACATTACAAACTTGAAGTTGCCCTCATGGAGTTTTACTTATTAATTTATGCAGAGTATTCCACATGAATTAATGAATAAAACTACATTGGGGATGAGTTTCTATTGTTTAATACATAATTCATTAGGGAAATTCCTCCAAAACAAAATTGTATTAGAAGTTACAACTTTTGCAGAACATTTAGAAAGATCACTGGTTGAACTCGGTGGCACTATTTTGTCTTGTGTCCCCCACCCAGTATTTATTATGCTATTTCTCTGCATGGACAGTGCAGCTGTTAGTCTAATATGTTCACTTATCATTTGCAACACTTTTTGACCTGTTCTTCTAATTCACTGTACTGGCTTTTGTTTTAATACTACTACTACCAATACCATAAAACTTGTGCAGCCAGCAAGTGCCAGTGAAGTTAAAGCTACATTATTTTCTGCCCATACTATATGAAACTGCATCACTCACTTCAGAACCATGAACACAACGTCACTAACCCGATGAAAAGGTGGATTGCACTGGGGACAAGGCCCAATGAGGTGCTCTTTTAGTTTGCAGTGGCGAAGTTCAGGAAGCTCAGTTACAACTGGGAGATTGGGGAGGGAGCACGGACAGAAGACATGGAGGACAGCAGTACCAGCACTGGACCTTGCAGCAGTGGACCATGGGACTCGATTTGAGAATTGCAATCCTCGGGAGGGATGGATCACTAGTAGCAGCAGTACTGTGCAGCAGCACACTGCAGGCCAGGGGCAATGGTGAATGTCAGAGGCTCTGAGCAATCTGTAGAATAGCAGCAGGTAGGGTACCTGATGCTAGTAATCAGCAGCAGCAGATTACGGTATGAAACTGGAGTGGAGCTGGTGAGCAGCTGCAGACATGAAAACTTCAACAACTTAAACAATTGACTGATCGGACATATGCTCTGATAGCCAGGACTTGCAAAGGGGTAACTGAACTTCTTCTATTATTAGCAGCAGTGGCAGCGTGTATGGTAGGATAGCAAACTGGCAGGCTCAAGCAGCTTCTTACAAGAGGCAGTGAAGCAGCAAGTGACCAAAAATGAATCTTTACCAAAGGTTCACCTTAAGGCAGTCTTAGTTATACCACTGCCTTAGGAGAGACTGGTACAACATGCCAGCAGCAGGAATCTTAGAACAACATTCCTGAGGTAGAATCCATTATTGATTGGTCCAGGTCCACTAGCCATACTGTGTGCATGATATACACACATAAAGGTAGACTGCTAGACCAATCAGCAATGGTAAATTGGATAGTAAATCTGCTGGCTATCACTCCAGACTTAACGAGCCAAGCTTGACTGCCATGACCAGTGCCAATTAGCTGCTGGATTTAAATTTATGGTACACAGAGATTTTGCTGGCATGCAAGGTATGTCAGAATTTTTTATTTTACAACCCAGGCTTCACAGTTACATGGCCAAGAAGGAAACAGCCCTGAACTACTGGGGCTAAACCCCATTGAAAAAATAGGTCCGGAGCCAAATCGCTGGCCCAGCAACATAGATTGAGTTTTATACAGGTGCTGATGTTTCTTGATGAGGTACTGGGGCAGAGCCCCAGCTGACTGTGTATAATTTCACTGCTGGTTACACCATACAAGGCACTGCCCTGCAATGATGGATTGCCCCCTCATTGCAGCAGCCAAGTGTTTCAAGTTGGTGGCATGCTTGCAAAACTAGTGTCACCAGCAGTGTGTGGGCTCGTGGTGACACACAGCCAAGCCCACAAAAGCAGTGGTAGCGTTGGCGCAAACAGTGCTGCACCTCCACAACCCACTTCTCTTCTAAGCTGCCACATGTTTCTTGTGCATGGGCACAAGCAAACATAAAAATGAGTAGGTGGCAAGTTTCCCTAGGTTGCTGTTTGAAACATTGCCAGGTTTTGAACAGAGTGACAGAAAAGGAAATCTGTGATTGTGTGAACTGATTTCATGGGAGAAAATAGATGCCATTTCTGTGTTACTAAAAGAAGTCTCACTTAAGAGTTTCTGCACCTATAGACATCCATTGCTTAACATTTGAACAGAGCTATACCTGGGAACTAAATAAGCCACTGTGGGACACAGAAAACTAATGTTTAAGACTGCTTTGATGCTTTACATTTGTAAAATATCTAAAACACACCAAAAATAGCCCATTATAAGTTAATGTCAATAATTAGGAACCATGGTAAGATTTAGACAATTTAGCAACAAGCAGGCTCATAAAAGAGCTCATTAAAGATTCTAATTTCACTCTGTGCTCTGATTTACAGCTTGTGCTTTTCTTATATTGGAATCTAGTTTAAATAAACAATCTTGTTCACTATGTTTTAAAACACTCAAGGCTTGAACTATGACAAATGTATCATGAGTTATGTGTATGCAGAATGAGTAAAACATGCTACATAACTTTTAGATATCATGATTACAATTCAGTTACTGGTTTTCGAACGGTAGAAATGTCCGTCAAAAATAGAGACAGCAGTGCATAGAACCTGAGCCAGCTGCAGCTGTGTAGGTTTGAAACTAACTTCAAATAATTCTATTTGGAGACACAACATAATGTAATTTCAAACTTTTACTTAATATTAAGCATGTATTGGAATCACAGGAAAAAGCAATTTTTGGAATATTTTAGAGCACTGTATCAAGAAAAAGTAATAACATTATATGTTGTTCTTTAACAGAATTTTAGTTCTGATAGCTGTGACAGTGGAGTTGTGTGCACAGCTGTTTTATTTCTTTGTAGAGTCTTTAAGATATAGTACACCTTTCAAAAGATTGTATATGTTACTTGTAGAAGGGAACCTGCTGTATCAGGAGAAAATAAAGAATATTGAATCTTTTGTGACCTGTAATCTGGCAGGCAGGCCACGGAGGTCAGTTAAGATCAATACTTAAAGAGCCCTGGCAAGATTCAGAATTTAACAAGCATGCTCAGAAGACAGCTCGTGAAGGATTCATACAGCAGTCTGTGTTCTGAGTTAAGGCTTGTGCTTGTCTTATGCAGTTAGAAGCATAACGAGCTAAAGACTCCATTACACTAGTGACAGAAAGTACTATCAGCATTATAAAATTCATAAACTGGAATGAGGTCTTGCTAACAATTAAGTAAATTGCTATTTTGAAATGTAATTATAACTTTAAAATGACCATCCTATCACAAAATGAGAATTGTCAAGATAAGCATTACCTGTATCATCCACTGGTTAAAAGTTTGAACAGAGCCTACCTGATAACTGGGCCGTCAGGACACACACAATTAATGTAAGACTGCTGTGATGCTTTCACTTTTTACAATATCTAAAACATTCCAAAAACGCCTCAAGATAAGTAGTAGTCAATAATAGGTAACCATTGTGAGATACAGAATTTTTAGCCACAAGCATACTCATAAAAAGAGCTCACTAAGGATTCAAACAACATTGTGTTTTGATTTCCAGCTTGTTCTTTGCTTGTTTCTTGCAGGATCCAGACAAGAGGAAAAGCCATAAACCATTACAGCCTAAAATGAAGAATCAGTCCAGGCTCCTAGATAAACAAGCAGTAAAACCAGTTCCCCACCAAAGCCCAAAATGAATGGACACAAAGGTCTGAATTCAGGGTAAAGAAATACTACAAGAATTCAGAGTTTCTGAAGCTCTTGCAACCAATTAAAGCAGACAGACAACATGTATTCATTCGTATGCATTTGTTTTTAAAAATGCAGTTGTAAGGCCACACCACATTAGTTTTATCTGTATAAGAACCAAAAATAACTGTTACTGAATCAACATCAAATAAACAGTAATGTGTACCAGCAGCTGCAGGTTTTCATGCTTCTTGGATTTAAAACATCAACATAAATTGTGAAGTTTGTAATTCAGTATAACAAGTTGCGTTGAAACATACATAGTAAAACAGAGTTTTTTAATTCTCCTTATTCTCAGCTTACTCTGAACTTATGAAGCAATGCTTAGGAAGCTGTATCTACAGGTTGATTTGGTCATAGGGAAGTACAAACATTTTGAAACCTGATAATATTTGTGAGTAAAAACATATTTAAAAACATTGCAAGCAGAATTGTCGATACTGAAGGATTACAGCAAGTTGCACAAGTAAACAAGAAAGTATTACGGTAAGAGACTTCTGTCTGAAGAAAGCGGCACTCTGTCACGCCTCTTCCAGTCTATGCCGAGTCACTGAACAGTTCATAGAATAGTCATATAATAGCTATAGTAATGTACAGTACAGTGTGTGTAAAGTACCACATTGGACCCGGGGGCAGGCGCCCCACAGAAGATATAAACAGTCCACTAAACAACTAAACAACAAAAGAAAGATGACATTCAGGAGTACATAGCAACAATAATTTAACTCCTAGGACCTGGGTGGTGTGGGGAGGGAGGAGTACCCCACAGAAGAAAGAACAAACAAATATTGTCTTGGTTATTTAAATAAAAGTCTAAATATTGATTGCTTTTTCGGGGTGTCTGCCCCCACACCCCGGTCCTCAGTGGTTATTCTGTATTCGTAATATAGTATCCAAGATAAAAATAATTTCTCTGCATTTACTGTCATGCCTGCTGTGTTAGTGGTGATTGTGTAGAAAGTGCATGCAGTTTCACTAGCTCTCCAGTGGTTTCACTTGCTCCGCAGCTTCAAGATACACATTACCATGAAGTCTCTGAAGGTGTGCAGCGATCTGGCCGTAATCCTTCAGTATCTCCATAGAATTTTTCTAAAATATCATAGCATGATGGACATTTAAATGTGAGAATTTTCAAATATTTTTATCCAGACTTGCTTCCCTCCTGGACATCTGAAGAAATGTTGAATTATTACAGCATTGCATTACCCTGCATTCAGACCTTTGTGTTTGGGAACTGGTTTTACTGTTTGCAAGGACATAGCATAACATTGCTCCCTAATTGCGATAACCTGCCAACTTTGTCACCACTATTTAATGTTTTGTATCCATGAAGCATGAACACCTATAGCTGTTGCTACACATTACTGTTTCTGTGATGCCAATTCAGTAAAAGTAATTTTCAGTTCTTACATAAATAAAACTACTGTAGTGTAGTCTGTTATCACAATGCACTCCAAAAGACATACACTGGCAACAGTCAGTCCATCCTTTATCCCACATCTCCTGCAACACAACCAGGTACTTTCAGACAGCTAGCCTTATCTCAAAGTTAGTGAGAATGGGTGGTTGGGGGTTGAGAATAGGAGTTGATGCCATGAAGGAAATGCTGTTCAGTTCATGCAGAGTTTTAGTTTGAAACAGAGCTGCATGGTTCAATTTATGTATCTGGTTAGGATGTAATCATTTGGAAGTCAATAGGCATATGGTTACATTCATACATATTATTAATGAAGCATGGCAAAAGTTGTAAGCAAGTTACGCTACTGGAGAAGATAACAATTTTGTTCCTGAGACAAGTAATTTGTCACTGAGGTTTTTCAGCTTGTTTTGTTTAGTTGTTTATTTTATCAGCTGTGCATATATAAGTATACGATATCAAGCATGACAAGTTGACTGTTTATAACTGTGAAGCACTTCAATGCTGACATACGGCTGGGACTCCTTTGTACGTTATACAAATGGATTGATTATTTCTTTTTATTTAGTTCACTATGGATTTTAAACTGTTGTCTGTTTGCTGTCCCTGTATATATTGTTAGTATAACCTACTATGTGTTAGAACTCCTGTATGGTGCCCAGAGACTCTGTGATTGGGCACCATATAAATAATTACTTACAGTACTTACTAGTTTGAATTTATAATGTGCTCATTTTGCCAAGCCATTTTTTATTTATAATGTACTCATTGTTGGGGAACCAGTGTTCCCAAATTTACTTATAATTAATGCATAGTAAGTTTACACTGAGAACATGATTAAATGTTATCGGACCATTCACTAAGAGCAGTTTATTTCCCTTAACAGATATTTCACAAATGCTGCTGTAGTTTATTGTTAATATTCATGGTATGAATCTGTGCTTCAGTTTGTTTTCTGACAGCAGCAGAGAGCTTGTAATTATAATGTATCATGTGTATCCTTTATCATTTACAAAAAGAGGGATTATTGTTTTATGGGAAATGTGCTAAAGTGTTACATATCAGGGTTATTTCCTTGTCATAAAAATAAACTTATTTATTGAATAATTTAGTTACTGTATGCAGTTGTCCTTCCATTAATTATGACTAAGTGATCTAGTCCTTGAAAACCTGTGTTTAAATCAGTCTTACATGGGTGACATAAACCAGACTGGTAGATGAGATCCTCAGATTGTTCTCAGAGCTCCAGTCCTTTTTGGGTAATGGAACCATAGTTGTCTACTGCCTGTGCCTCACTTTCATCGTTGCTGTTCTGAGTGCCAGCCTTTTGTGTCACACTCTAACTTCTACACACATCTTACCTGCCCTTATAAATGACAATTTGATTCCTGAACTGTAACTACAGTAATTGCCAAAATGCTTTGAATGAAGGTCCCACTTGTTGTTGTCTGGGTAGGACAGATTTGGAGCTAGCTAACAGTATTTTTAAAAGCAAAAGACATGAGCATTATAAAATGAATTGAAGTATCTTGAAAGTTCATTGGCTGAAGCTCGTATCCGACCCTTGATGAAGTCCTAGTCTATCACCATGCGTCATAATTCTTTATAACATCAGCTGTATGCCAACACCTCTGAGCTATTTTACAAGCAAAACGATGCACCTCAGGAGATATTATTTCACCTAGCTGCGTCCTCTCCCTCACACACACACACACATACACATTGAAAGAATGCAGCTTTCTTGTTAAAATATATTTCCCTTGAAATTCCTCCACCAGCATCACCAAGCTGCTAAAAGCCACCCTCCAGTGCCCATCTTATTCATCAGGTGATTGCTGCAGGCCAAATGCTTACTTGGTTAACATGACAAGGCTATTTGTGTTATGCAGAGTCCCTTGAGAGTTGTAATTTATGAGAAGCACTTGAGCATAATACAGACCTGTTTTGTACAATAAGAGTGGCTATTTAATGTTAAGCAGGTGAGCAGGCAGCTGACACCAGAATATTGCCAACAATGATAAAGAAATTATAGTTCCTCATTTCAATCAGGTGATGGGAGCTGGGAGCTGGACACTGGGATGGGGGCAAGTAAGAATTTAACAGTTTGATGGTGGGGTGGTGAAAAGAGCTTTTAAAATGTGATGGTGAGATACTTAGCACAGTTGGGTCTAGCCCTTCTCAGTATGGCTCCCACTGAAGGCAGATTAGAAAGGAAAAGGATAGAAGATAGTAAGAAGCATGTAGATTTTCAAAACTTTCAAGACTGATATTTGGGGACTCTTTACTGCAAACTGTCATGCAGCACATAATGTAGATTTTGGAAAGTATTTATTTCAGACCAGGAATGGAAGGTACCGGGCAGACAGAATACAGTGGGGGGTTAACAAGTGCAGCACCTTTCTCCTAATTATCTCTGGGCTGCACAACTACTAAATGTCACAATGGCATCAACTCATAATTAATGTAAAATCACACACAATCAAAAAATAAGGCCCCATTGCAAGTCTGAAATTGACTACTGCAGACATACACTGACACTGCCCTAACAGTGCCCCAAGTTCTATGCGTTTTTAATTTTATTGGAAACACAAACACTCAAAGCAGGTTGAACTGTGAGGTAGGACAGCACCCCAGTTATTTAACATTGTAATTTTGTTTTTTATCTCCTGCAAAACAACCACTCAAAGCAGGTTCAGCTGTCAGGTAGGACATTACACTGTGTTGTTTCCTGAAAACCTAAAACTCAAAGTTGGTTCAACAGAGAGTAAAAGCTGAAAAGTAGGTACAGCAGGAGTGTGTGACATGTGGGTAAAATCTGCTTGATCGCAATCACAATCGCAAAACAGTTTTTGTTTTAAAAGATCCATGGTAGAAGCAGGTTTAACAGTTAGGCATGACTAGATCAAGTTGAGTACATACCTATGCCATCCTGCTCTTCACTCCTTTCGAGTTGTTCGGAGTGCATGACGTATGGTAAAAAGCGCAATCAGGATAGCAATACAGTATTTTACAAATATCCACATTTGAAGCACAATTACTAATTCAACAGGCAGTAACTAACTAGGCTGGTGATGTTCTCTGTGACACAAGAAGCAGTAAATTGGCAATGCAGAACATAGTCATCATTGAATTTCTTTAAGTGACAGGTGACTTTCAATGAGTTTTGCATTCAAAATAAAATCTCTTGGGGACCTAAAAGCACCTCACTAGCATAAGTTGCCCACCACTGATTTCTGTGCATTTCGGGTGCTGGAACAGGAATGGAGGTGAATGGGTGAATAGTATGCAGTGGGAGGGACTGGGAGGATTCTTTTCATTTAGGGAATAGGAACAGAGGAGCAGGTGGATAGCATGCAGCGGGAGGGAGTGGAAGGTTTCTTTCATTTCAGGGGACAGAAATGGATGGAACAGGGTGGACAGCATGCAGTGGGAGGGAGTGGGAGGTTTATTTTCATTTGGGGATGGGAATGGAGGGAGCAGGGTGGATAGCAAGGAGCAGGAGGTTTATTTTAATTTCAGGGGACAGGAAGGGAGGGAGGCGGGGTGGATAGCATGGACCGGGAGGGTTTATTTTAATTTCAGGGGATGGGAAGGGAGGGCAGGGGTGGATAGTATGCAATGGAGGGAGCAGGAGGTTCCTTGCAGTCCAGGACGAGGAACAGAGGGAGGCGGGGTGGACAGATTGCAGTGGAAGGGAGGCGGGAGGATTTTTCACTTCAGGTGCTGGGTCGGGAAGTGGGGTGGACAGCACTGCAGTGGGAGGGTATGCTTGCACTCCTGGTGCCACAATGGAGGAGTGGAGTGTACAGAAATGTATCGGCAGGCAAGACACGTCCTGCAATGATGAGGTGCTCCCTCACTCGCGGCGGCTAATGTCTTTCAGGCACACCCTGCAATGATGAGTGTTCCCTCATAGCAGCAGCTAATTTCTTTCAAGTTTTGGCACACTTGCTGAACTAGTGTCAGCAGCAGAGTGCCACTGCATTGTATAATGAGGCCAAGCCAGCAAATGCAGTGGCGGCATTGGCAGCCACATGCCGCACCTCCATAGCCTGCTTCTCTCCTAAGCTGTCACAACATGTTTCTTGCACATGCTGCACAAGCAAACATAAAAATGATGCAAGTAGAGTCAAAGAAATGGTGCAAGTTGAGTCAAAAATGTGCAGGATGAGACAAAAGTGAAGCAAAAGACGAGAATGATGCAAGCTAAGTCAAGAAATAGAGCAGGAGAAATGGCCAAACTAAGCCCCAAAATGTGATAAACTAGTCCTGTAAAGGAATATTGGCCCTTAAAAGTAGTATAGTCATGTATGACTGCCTGCTGTAGTCCTCTTTACATGCTCTAGTGTCCCTTATACCAGCTCTGGCTGGTCTAACAGTGACATGTATCTTAGGCACAAGGACAGTACTCGCTTTCCTTGAAAATCCCAAATAAGAGGATGGTGTATCATTTTGGTGATGCAGGCATCCCCTCCCTATAAGCACAGGCATTTTTAGGTGCAAGCATGGTGCAAGCCAGTCTGGTGCATGAAGACCTGTTTTGATGCAAGCACCATTTGAAAATCAGAATTGATGCAAGGTTTGATGGATCCTGCTCCTTTGTCAGATGTTTTGATGCAACCACCTGCATCATTCTCTGGCCTTTAAAATCCAGCCCATGTCTTCACTGGGGTCCATGGCAATGTTGAAATTCCTTCATTAAGTAACATTCCCTCTTCTGATTAGTTATATTCTGGTTAAATGAAAGTCTGATTGCTGAGAAGTCACAGCCTGGTGACAAGTAAAGATTTAGAGTAAATATATTATCCCAATATTGTACCCACTACAACAGCCATCATCAATCCCACTAAAAAGTGAAGGAGTAAGACAGCAGAATAACGATTCTTCACCTTCTACCCTGATTGTAAGAAGACACAACTATCTCAGCAAAACCAAATTTTGTAACTTTGTGCCCAACTAAAGATAGGCGAGTTTCTTGCAAGAGCTAAGCATCAGGGCTCCAGTTTTATGCTGATTGCGCACATGTGCAAGAAACAAAGTATGGCAGCTTTCCAAAAGCAGGTTGTGGAGGCACAGCACTGTTGTGGCCAATGCCCCACAGCCTTTAAAGGCTTGGCTCCACAATGCTGTGCATGCTGCTGCCTACAATAGTTCAGCCAGTGTGCCACAACCTTGTAAGGTTTCAGCCACTGCAATCAGGGGCTGCCTTGTCATTGCAGTGTAAGCCATTCTGCTGCAATGAAGGAGCGACCTGTCATTGCTGGGCAGGACCTTGTTACAGTAATACTGTTTGGAACATGGTGGTGGATTGAGCCATGTTCCCAAGCAATATTAAGCCCCACCAAGGGAGTGCACAATCCCCTCAGCAGCATTCCCCACCATGTTTGTTTGCCAACAGGGGCCCCAATCCCAGTCAGCTTCAGTGCCCCAAGGTTGATGTTACTGACGAGGGCCCTCCCCATCAGATTATGTAACCCACCACACTTTTGTTGTGCGGCAAGGCTGCCCAATCTCCGTCGGGATAATAACACCCACCTCCCTTTTGTTGTGGGCCGATGGGGTGCCTCCCCCCATCAGCTACAGCTGTCCCACCCAAAAAGACTCCATTGGCATGCTGGGAGCCCACCCCAGCATGTCACATGCCGTAAAAACAAAAATGGTCCTGCAATGTTTTTTTCCCAGTGGAAAGAAATGTCCTCAGCGATCTCCCTACTCCCACCTACAACTCATTGCCCACCACTGTGCACCCTGCCTCCCCACACACCCCACCCCATACTTACCTGTGGAGTCTAGCGCGACCATCTTCAGTGTCCGGAACATATCTGCACTCTTCAAAGCCGACATCGCAAAGTGAGAAATGCCAGTAAGCTGTATAATGGAATGAAAAGAGTTTTTCAACTTTGATGCATATGTCAGGCATTTTTGGAGATTATGTCGCAAATTTTTCAACATGGGGTTTTGGAACCCCTCCTCAAAATTCTGGCACTGTCACTCGGTGTTATCTGGCCCCGAAAAGGTGATTTTGCAGTCACTGCAGGAATCCCCTTTCAGGACTGATTAACAAAATGACGGTACCAGTGTTCATGAGTTGGTCTCAAAAACCCTATGTTGCAAATTTGGTGAGAAAAATCTAAAAATGACTATTTACTAAGCCATTCACGCAGTTGCCACGCATATTTGTAACTTCTTGCTAATTTGCAAGATATTTCACGCCAGATTTGAACACAGGCAGTTTTTTCAGACCTCCTGTGAACAGTACAGCTGTCATTTTCACATCCTGACCAAAATGTATTTTGCACATCTGGCCCAGAATAGCACTGTCGCTAGTTGTAAATCAGTGTTTGAACAGATTAAGAAAATGACAGTGACACAAATTCATGAGCAGAGGTCCTAAAATGCCTATATTGAAAATTTGGTGATGGTACTCCATAAAATGACTGTATTACTAGCGTGTGTTGAGCAGTTTGCACACGCTCATAACTCTACAAATTAATAATATTTTCACTCCAGATTTTCAACATTGCTCATTCTTCTGCACCTCCTTATGAACAGTACAGCTATCATTTTCACAACCTGGCTGAAATGTGTTTTCACAGTTCTGGAGCAGAATCAATCAATCAATCAATCAATCAAAATCTTTATTTATCCAGGCAAACATCATTGAGCAGAGGTCTTTTACAAGATGGACTGGTTAGCACAGGGTCGGGGTAACATCCATCATAAAAACATATAAATACATGTAAATAAGTATATAAATACAAACACAATGGTGCAGTAATAGAGAGTCAAATGATAAAAGGAAGGCAAGGCAAGCCTTAACAAGGAGGATTCAAATACAGGAGGCAGGTCCACCATTGAACCATGCAACTGTATATAAACCACGTTCTCTGTATAGAAGTATCAGTTAGCTCATTTACAAGGCAGTCACTAGTATTAGCCATGAAAATGGCTTGGAGAACCACCAACCTAATGGCAAGATGGGGTACCAGGAGGAAGTATGTAATATGTAGCGAAGGATCATAAACATTGTGAGAAGTGAAAGTCCCAAGGATAGACAGTAGAAATGATGCGGTGGTGAGGGCCTATGAGAGAGAGGAAAGGGAGTTAGACCTTTATAGTATGATTGCATGTAGATTGTGGATGAGTGCAGTATAGAGTTATGAAAAGAAGGCTGGAGAAAGCAGGAAGATAGACCAGTATCAAAGGAGGACAGAGCATCAAGATGTTACATGAAAGCATGATGATAGACCAGGGCCAAGGAGGAGACAAGCACTAGAAGTAAGTCGATTCATGGTTAAATAGTACAGGTTAGCATGATGACAATTCAATGGTCATGGGAAACAATTGCACTGACTCATTTCTGAGACATGAATATAAGAGCTTGAAAGATGAGATGCTGATTGGTGACGTCAGTTTCAGTTTTTTACAATTTATTCCACAAGGAGGACAGTATGAAGCTTATAGCAGCCCTGCCAAAGGAGAGTTAACTCTGGGAACCATCAGTAGGAGGAGGAGCGTACAACTTCCTCAGGGCGTAATTGCCTAGTTGGTTTTATAGGAAGACAGTCTGTAAGTGTATTGGTGCAGTTTCTTTGGAGATGGCTCTCAGAGTCCATAAGGCTGCATTTGTAGAATGCCTGATTTGAAGAGAACTCCACCTCACTGATTGATATAGGGAGCAGTGGTGACTGGAATAGCGAAGTCGCTATGTGAAATCCATGTTCAGGACACATTATTAAAATGACAGTGACACTGTTCATTATCAGAGGTCCTAAATTGGCTACATTGAAATTTGGTGACAAAAGTCCATAAACAGTGTGTTACGAATGTGCATTGCGCGATTTCCACGCATGCTCGTGCCTTCACAACTTTGCAATATTTTCGGCTCCATATTTTCAACAGTGCCATTTTCCACACCTCCTTTTGAACAGTGCAGATGTAATTTTCACATCCTGGCCGAAAGGTGTTTTTGCTTCTCCAGCACACAATGGCATGGTCACAGTGAAATCAATGTTCAGGACACATTAAGAAAATCACACTGACACTGTTCATAAGCAGAGGTTCTAAAATGCCTATGTTGAAAATGTTGTGATGAAACTTCATAAAATGACTGTGTTACGAGCGTGTGTTGTGCAGTTTCCATGCACCCTTGTATGTTCACAAATTAGTAATATTTTCATGTCAGATTTTCAACACTGCACTTGTTCACACCTCCTTATGAACAGTACAGGTGTCATTTTCACATCCTGTCCGAAATGTGTTTCTGCTTCTGGTGCAGAATACAGCAGTCGCTTCAGAAATCAGTGTTTGGGACAGATTAGGATCAAGTGACTGAGAGAGGGAGGAGTGACCAAGCTCAACTGAGCTCTGTTGGGACTGCTGCAGATTTCTTTGTGGGCAGGAAAAGGCACCAAATGCAGGCATGAGCCCAGTACAAAAGGGCAGCCTGCAGCACTGCAGAAAGCGGAATGACAGTGAGACAGGGGAGGAGTGAGGTCAACGAGCTCTGTTGGGACTGCTGCAGATTTCTTTGTGGACAGGAAAAGGCAGCAATGCACGCGGGGCCCAGTACAAAAGGAAGCCTGCAGTGGTGGGAGAAACAGAATGAGAGACTGAGACAGGGGGGTGGCGACCTCAATTGAGCTCTGTCAGGACAGCTGAGGATTTCTTTGTGGGCAGGAAAAGGTGCCAATGCAGGCAGGAGCTCAGTACAAAAGCAGGGGTGGAAGAACAATGGGAATAATAAAACTGCCATCACAGAGGTAACAAGCCTTTGTGAAGCAAATAAACAAAACAAAATGATGTAAGAAACCACTATGGTTCTCAAAGGAGGTGACAGTGAAGGTTCAAGAAAAGAAAGCATTCAGGAAGTACAAGGAATCACAGAAGGAGCAGGACAGAGAATTGTATCAGTTAAAGCAAAAGAAAGCTGAAGGCAGTCAGAACAGCAAAGGCCGAACCGAGGAAAAGATATCCAACTCAGTTAAGAATGGGATAAAACCTTTTAGGTACATCTGGGAGTGAAGGAAGACCAAGGAGAGGATAGTGAGGCTTAATAAAGGGAGGAGGGGTGGACAGAGGGTGCCGGTGAAAAGGCAGAGATACTAAACAAATATTTTGCTCAGTATTTACAAATGAAGAGGGGAGGTACCTAAAACAAACAATAGAAACACTCTGGATACATAAGTTGGAACCAGCCCATTTACAGAAGAAAGGGTTCTGAAGAACTCTCAAAACTGAAGTGGACAATGAAATGGGGCCTGATGGGATTCATCCAGAATTCTAAAATAACTAATGGTAGAACTAGTGACACCACTGTCTACCCTCTTTAAGAAATCATGGGAGGATGGGGTGGTACCTGAGGACTGGAGGAGGGCAGATGTGATTCCCTTCACAAAGTGGGAGCAAGGCAGAAGCAGGAAACCACAGAGCTGTTAGTTAACCTCAGTGATAGGTAAAATGATGGAATCACTTCTGAAGGAAATAATTGTCAAGTATCTAGAGGCCAGAGGGCACAGGGCCCAAGGCAGCATGGATTCACAGTGGGAAGGTCATGCCAGATGAATCTAATAGATTTCTTTGACTGGGTGACCAAAGTAGTAGATCAGGGAGGGCTGTGGACATGGCCTACCTAGACTTAAGCAAGGCATTTGACTCAGTCCCACACAAAGATTAATATACAAGTTAGCCAGCCGGGAGTGGGTCCCAAGATGATAGCCTGGGTAAAAGAATTGGCTGGAGAATAGGACACAGAGGGTAATAGTAAATGGAGACCACTCTGAAGAAAGGGCATTCCTAGTGAGGGTACCGCAGGAGTTCAGTATTGGACGGTCCTCTTCAATGTCTTTATAAGTGACACTGCAGAGGGACTGGAAGGAAAAGTATCTCTTTGCAGATGACACAAAGATCTGCAACAGAGCTGACATGACAAGGTGGGGCGGAAAGGATGAGAAGGGACTTGGCAAGGTTAGATGAATGGTCAAATGTATGGCAGCTTAGATTCAATGCTAAGAAGTGCAAGGTAATACACCTGGGAAACAAAAGCCAAGGGAAGCATACACAGTGGGGGTGAGATACTAACAACAACAAAAATCGGGGTAGTCATATCAGATGACTTAAAGGTGGGCAAGCAATGTGAGATGGCAGTAAGGAGGGCTGAGGGATACTGGGATGCATAGGAGAGGCATCACCAGTAGAAAACAGAAGTTATTATCCCTCTGTACAGACAGCTGGTGAGACCCCATCTGGAGTACTGTGTGCAGTTCTGGAGACCCAATCTCCACAAAGACATAGACAGGATGGAAGCTGTCCAGAGGAGGCAACTAAAATGGTGCAGGGTCTGCACGGAAGGCTATGAAGAGGGCGAAAGGAGCTTAACATGTATAGCCTCAAGGAAAGGAGGAGAGGGGGACATGATAGAAATGTTCAAGTACCTCAAGGGAATCAACAAAAGTCCAAGAAGGTAGCATCTTTCAAAAGAGGTGTGCAAGAACAAGGGCACACTTTGAAGATGGGGTGGCTCAGAGGTAATGTAAGAAAGTATTTTCTAGAGGGTTGTGGATGCATGGAACGGCCTTCGGAGAAGGTTGTGGAGTCAAAAACCAGTGGTTGAATTCAAGCATCGTGGAACAGTCATAAAGGCAATTCTAGGGGTGGTGGTAGAAAAGAAGTAGGCTGCTGGTTAACTAGGATCTGCAGCTTATCCATTGGAAATGAGGAAATGGGCAGACTGGGTGGGCCAAGCGGTCCATATCTGCTGTCAGATTCTATGTTTCTATGTAAAAGGGCAGCCTGCAGCACTGGGAGAAACTGAACAGCGAGTTAGGGTGGGAGTGAGCGACCTCAAAGGAGCTGTGTTGGGATTGCTGCAGATGTCTTTGTTGCTTGAAAAAGCTGCAAACACAGGCAGGAACCCAGTACAAAGGGCAGCCTGCAGTGCTGGCAGAAATGGAATGGCCCGAGTGAGAGGGGGTAAGCGATCTCGACAGACTGTGTCAGGACTGCTGCAGATGTCTTTGTGGGCGAAAAAGCCACCAGCATGAGCAGGAACCCAGTACAAAGGGCAGCCTGCAACAGCGGAAGACACAAACGGCGAATGAGGGAGGGAGGTGAGTGAGCTCAATGGAGGTCTATCATGACTGCTGCAGATTTCTTTGTGGGCAGGAAAAGGTGGCAATGCAGGCAGGAGCCCAGCACAAGGTCAGCCTGCAGCACCGGCAGAAATTGAAGGTGTAATTGAGAGAGGGTGTGAGCGATCTCAGCGGGCTGTGTCAGGACTGCTGCAGATGTCTTTGTGGGCAGAAAAAGCTACCAGCGCAGGCAGGAACCCAGTACAAAGGGCAGTCTACAGCAACGGGAGACACAGAGCGGCGAGTGAGGAGGAGGAGTGAGTAAGCTCAGGAGCTCTGTTGGGACTGCTGCAGATTTCTTGTGGGCAGAAAATGCAGCAATGCACACAGGGGCCTGGTAAAAGGGCAGCCTGCAAAGATGGGAGAAATAGAACGAACGAGTGAGAGGGGAGTGAGTGAGCAAGCTCAACAGAGATCTATCGTGACTGCTGCAGAATTCTTTGTGGCCAGGAAGATAGCTACACAGACAGGGCCAGTACAAAGGGCAGCCTGCAGCGCCAACAGAAATGGAATGAGTGAGTGAGAGAGGGAAGTGAGCAACCTCAACAAAGCTCTGTCAGGACATCTGTATATTACTTTGTGGGCAGAAAGAGGTGCCCACACAGGCGAAGCCTAGTACAAAGGGCAGGCTGCAGCACGGGAGAAACACAACGAGTGAATGGAGAGACTGGGAGTGAGCAAGCTTAATGGAGCTCTGTTGTGACTGCTGCAGATTTCTTTGTAGGCAGAAAATGTGGCAATGCAGGTAGGAGCCCAGTACAAAAGGCCAGCCTGCAGCGTCAGCAGAAACAGAATGAGTGAGAGAGGACGAGTGAGCATGCTCAATGGAGCTGTGTTGGGACTGCTGCAGATGTCTTTGTGGGCAGAAACAGCTGCAAGCAGAGCAGGAACCCAACACAAAAGGGCAGTCTACAGCAGCGGAAGACACAGAGCGAGTGAGTGAGGGAGGAGAGTGAGTGAGCTCAATGGAGGTCTATCGTGACTGCTGCAGATTTCTTTTGTGGGCAGGAATAGGCGGCAATGCAGGCAGGAGCCCAGCACAAAAGGTCAGCCTGCAGCACTGGCAGAAATGGAAGGAGTAATTGAGAGAGAGAGGGGTAGAGATCTCAACGGAGCTGTCGGGATTGCTGCAGATGTCTTTGTGGGCAGAAAAAGCCGCCAAGCGCAGGCAGGAACCCAGTACAAAGGGCAGCCTGCAGCAACGGAGACACAGAAGCGAGCGGAGTGAGGGAGGAGGAGGGTGAGTAAGCTCAAGGAGCTCTGTTGGGACTGCTGCAGATTTCTTTGTGGGCAGAAAAAATGCAGCAATGCACACAGGGGCCCTGGTACAAAGGGCAGCCTGGCGGGAGAAACAGAACGAATGAGTGAGAGAGGGGAGTGGTGAGCAAGCGCAACGGAGATCTTTGTGACTGCTGCAAATTTCTTTGTGGCCAGAAGAAGGTAGCTACAGGCAGGAACCCAGTACAAAAGGGCGGCCTGCAGCACCAACAGAAATGGAATGAGTGAGTGAGAGAGGGAAGTGAGCAACCTCAACAAAGCTCTGTCAGGACATCTGCGTATTTCTTTGTGGGCAGAAAAGGTGCCACATGAGCAGCTTCCTAGTACAAAGGGCAGCCTGCAGCACGGGGAGAAACTCAGCAGTGAGTGAGAGACTGGGAGTGAGCAAGCTAGTGGAGCTCTATTGTGACTGCTGCAGATTTCTTTGTAGGCAGAAAAATCGGCAATGCAGGTGGAGCCCAGTACAAAGGCCAGCCTGCAGCGTCAGCAGAAACAGAATGAGCGAGTGAGAGAGAGGGTTAGCGAGTTCAATGGAGCTCAGTTGTGACTGCAAGATTTCTTGTGTAGGCAGAAAAGCCTCCATCAGAGGCAGGGCCCAGTACAAAAGGGTAGCCTGCAGTGCCAGTAGAAACAGAATGAGCGAGTGAGAGGAGAGTGACCCACCTCAACGGAGCTCTGTCGGGACAGCTGCAGATTTCTTTGTGGGCAGAAAAACATGCCAATGCAGGCAGGATCCCAGTAAAAAGAGCAGCCTGCAACACCAGGAGAAACAGAACGAGCGAGTGACACAGGGGCAGTAACTGAGCTCAATGGACCACCAATCAACATTTGGCATTCACAAATGCTTGTTTTATGTGAAGCTAGTAGGTTTATCCATTTTATCAGATGGGTAAGCCTGTTTACATTCTGAGAAATAATCATAAATTGTGATGCATTACACACGTGGTCTCAAAAGTGGTAAACCCAAAGCCATCCCCTAGAACCTCCCCAGATAATGTAAGGTCGGTGGCCCCAATATCCTAGTACCAGGGAAAGTGTGGGACTTTCATACCCAGGGACTGTTTGATTAATGTGAGCTGCACCATAGAACAATAACATATACTGTAATAACACCCAAACTGATGAACCATTAGCAAACTTTTTGTATATAACATATAACAGGGTATTGAATTTATAATACAGGTAAAATTAAGGTTAGGTGGACTGACCCACCCAAGATTACAGTCCCTAAAATAAAAAGCATTTTGGTGGATGGGGACAAATAGTGTCTAATTTTATCTAATTTAATGATGTTCTGCTTTTTTTTTTTCCTTTTTTTGTTAATTCATTCTGAAGTCTTTTTCCTCTAAGAAATTTGCCAGTAGACAGGAAAGTTGGTGTGGACCTAGGAGTAGAGAGATGAACATATACTATATTATTAGTGATGAATGACTTGTCTTAATACAAATATAAGACAACTCATTCATCATCACTTCATGTCAGACTGTCACTCAGTTGTTGCAGTTTCAGCAGCTGCTGGCTGCATGATAGGTGTGCCCTTTAACTTCTGCTTGGTCTTGTCACCATCACCCTCCCTCCCTCCCACTCCAGCTCTTCTCCCAGGTGCCTCAGTTAATTTCTATCCTGACCCTACCCTGACCTCCCTACCCACCAGAAGTTGCTGGCTACCATACTGATTCACTTAGTTTAGGTTTTTGTACACTGCTACAAATTAAAATCAAAACCCTTTCCTGCTTGTCTGATGGCACAGACACAGCAGTGTATTTTACTTCATGCTTTCCTCCTGTCTCCTTCTGGCATGCCCCAGAGACTGATGCTTCCACACACACACCAACCTCCTCAATCACCTTACCACCTGATCATCTACTACTGTGCTTATGTTGGTTAGCTGGTAATGAGGTATATAAGGTTGTATTTGGGTGGGTAGCGATCAGGCATGGCTGCAACTGGAGGAAAGGATGGAGTTTTATGCTGATAGGTTCCTATTCAAATTGTCTACACTCTTGTTTTTACTTCTCATTCTTAATCTCAAATCAACAAATTTCACCCTCCAAAATAAAGACTACCTAACACTATAAAAAATAAGCTGTGCCAGCTTAGAAAAAATAAGAACTAAAAATAAAAGGACCAGACACTCAGTCACAAGACATGGTGAAGGAGCCCTCCTCCAGCCCTCCACTTCCACTACCCTTTTAAAAGTTGCTCTGTCTTGCTGCCTGCCTTCTTTTCTTTAGTAAATCAGACTCACTCAACTCACAAAGCCTGCTTGCCTAGCCCTAAAAAATTAGAAATCATCTATAAGAAAGAACTAAATGAAATAGGAAAATCGGATCAACCACCGAGAAGGGATTAAGGGAAGGGGCAAGGACAGTGATCAAGTTGTTGCCTCTCTGGACTTCTGCCATCACACACGTAGGCTCTGCTATAATTTCTAATTCATCTGTCTGATTCTGCTGCAGCTTCAGCTTCAACTTCAGCTTCAGCATTCTGTTTCTGTAATCAGTGAAAGTTATTTTTCTTTTTAAAACATATGTTTTTTTTGTTTGTTTTTGCGGCCGGTGACACTGAGAGCTGAGGCTCTGGACACCTTACCTTGTGGCACGCCAGTGACCTGGGTTGGAATGAGCCCTGGCCATCGGAGGTTGGCGGGTGGGAGGGTGGAGCTGGATGAAGCTGCCAACAGGCAAGCTCTCCTCTCTGAGGAGGTGCAAAGGGTTTCCTCAGGCTGATGGCTGCCACCTGGTGGAGGCAGGGGGCAGCATGGACCAGAAAGGAGCCATGCACTAGGCCGGGGTGGGAGGAAAGGGTCTGTTACACAGGGTCGTGGGACTAATGCGTGCCTCCACAAGCATGCGTGCCCACTCCTGGGGCCCTGGGGTAAAAGCGGAGGAAAATGCTGGTGGCAGGATGGTGACCAACTCCCATGAGCTCCGCTACCAGCCGGGTGTAAGGTAAGCCCTGGTAATTCTGGGTGATGGGGCTGGGGGTCAGTCAGATGAGGGCTGTCAGGGGCAACAAAAAATGTTACATGACAAAAAATAATTTTTTAAAAATGTTTTTAAAAGTACAATGAACAATAAGGACAACATCCAACATTAAAAAGAAGAAAAAAACAGTATTTGCCTACAAAATATGCTCAGTCAGACCCTAAAGATCAGGGTACAGTGGTGGCTGTTCGAAGAGGAACATCAGAAGACAAATGTCTTCAAAGAATAGTGTCAGTAAGGAAACCAGTTGATAAAATAAAAATAAAAAAATCTCTGTGAGGTAATAGGTACAACAGAACCATACCTTCTAACAAGCAATAGGTGAAAGCTTTCAATGCCCCTCCCCTCCAATGGTATAGTGTATGAGTACGGTGAAGTGAAAGAATAATTTTTTCAGTGCAGAGGGCCTCTAGAATAGAGTTATGCCATTTCTTATAAGAAGGTGTTATGTCATTTATCCAATGTTTGAGGCTGTTTTTTAGCAATGGCAGAGATTAGGAAAGGCTGGTATTTTCTTTACCCGTGACTTGGTACAAACTGAGTCCCAGAAAACACATGCAGGGCATAAAAGCTGTCTCCAGGCCAAGTAAGGGGTCCATGTGCCTTTGAATATCTTCCCAGAGTGGTTGGACCTTTGGCAATCCCAAAGAATGTGCTTAAGAACTCCCATATTACTTTTACATCTATGCATGTATCTGTAACTAATTGCCCCATTTGTGTAGCTTTAAAAAGTGAAATACATATTATTGGTAACTTTGTATGCATAAGTCTTAGACCTTCAAACTTTATGTAAATTTATAGACATTTCCCACATTTTGGCCCTGTGTGTTCTTGAAATTCACATGCTCAGTAATGGCATAAATCCTCATCTCCTGGAATGACCAGATGAACTAGTTTTTTGTATAACAAGGATGTGGAGTGACTCTGACCAGCAAGCTCTCTAAGCTCATCCCAGACAGGAAGTTATTTATGTTTCAGGGTCTAGGGGCTAGTGTAGTAGCCAGCATATGCTTTAGTTAGAGAAATGGGAAGACAGGACTAAAGTGTGGGCATTATTTCTTTTGAATTGTTCAAAATAAATCAGTCTATCATTACTTACCAGGCTGTTAATTGGTTTATGTGAGCTTGTCCTAAGAGGGTGGGTGGAATTGGATGCTTCTGTATCTGAAAATTAGGGTTGGCTGCAATAGGTTGGTTAGGATCTAGGATTGAAGTGGTTCCTTGCAACCTGTGTATCTGCTTACTAACTGGAAAAGAAGTATCCATAGAGGTGAGCTGCAGCAATTTTGACATCTAATTGAAGGAATACTTAACAGGGTGTTAATACTGATCCTAGCTTTGTGGCACAGATCTAGTTCCATTTGTTTCCATCTTGGAAAATAAGGATCTCTTTCCTCCTGGTATGTCCCCCATAGAAACTGGCTTGCATGCACTGAGAAGTAATAGAGATGAAAATCAGGTAGTTGCAACCCCTTTTCCCTGAAAGAGGTGAGTTTCTGATAGGATCTCCTGGATCTCTTGTTATCCTATAAGAAGGTCGATATCATTGCCATAAGTTTAATGAACCAGCTATGTGGAACTAGCACCCTGTCATTCCTAAAGGGTAGAGTATTCAGAGTAAAACATATTACTCTCTTGATAAACAACCAAAATGTTAAAGGTAGAGACAACCATCTTGTAAGATCCTGTTTGATCTGATTTAGCAATGGGTCTGGATTTCTAGTGAATAGGGATTTTTACTTCTACATGTTGTTATGCCTAGACATTTAATTCCATCCAGAGACTAGGAGCCTCCCAATGCTTTACCTGTGCCTTGGTAGTGTACAATTTAGGGGCATCAAGTTTGTTTTGTAAGGTTGAGTTTGTAACCTGAGATATGGCCAGATTTGGACAAGATGTTTAGAGCAACTTGAATAGAGGTCTCAATCTTTCAGGTGCAAGAGGACATAGTCTGCATAAGTGGAAATCTTTCAGCAGTTATAGCCTACCAGTAATCATTTAACTGAGTCCTGTAATAGCATGTGCTAGTTAATGGTTCCAGATATAAATTAAACAAAAAGGGGACAGTGGGCAACCTTGTTGTGTTCCATTCTGAAGGGGTGAAGGGGTAGAGAGCCATATTACATAGGAATCTAGCCATGAGTTTTGAGTATAGCAGTTTGACCCAATCTACTAAGTCTGAGGAAGCCATATTTTGCATGACTGGCGTAGAGATGAGGCCCAGATACCCTATTGAAGACCTTCTCCTCTTCTAGGGACCTCTCACCACTAGATGCTGGGAGTCCCCAGCCCAACTTGGATGTGTTTAAGTTTACTGAGGTGGTCTGTCAATAGTCAGCCCTGCAGAACCCCACCTTGTCCAAGCCTATGAGTGACTGCCAGACTTAATTGTTATGGGTAGCTAGTATTTTCAGCAGAATTTTGATGTTGATATTGAGCAGAGATACAAGCCTATAACCTGTCATCTTCTCAGGATTTTTACCAGGTTTAGGAAGGAGCATGATAAGCACATCATGTAAACTGGGTTCAAGGCACAGTTTTCTTTGGAAGTGTTGAAAAGCTGGGATAAGGATGCTGCCATCCGTCAATTAATGCTTTGTAGGCATTCATTGAAAAACTGCCAAGGCCCAGGGCTTTGTCTAAAGGCAAACTGTTGATGGCCTGCTTAACTTCCCACACTCCTGTTTTATCCAAGTCCTTCAGCTTAAGAAGGGCTAGTTTAGGAGGCTGCACCTCAGTGAGAAACTGCTGTATAGCCTGCTCAGTGACCGATGGATTGCTACATAAAGCATTTCATAGAAATCTTTAAAAGCTGATACAATTTCCTAGGTGTATAGAGGAGAGGGCGTTGTTGTGTGGATTTAGTGGTGCAAATTTTCTGTGTATCTCTTGTCACACTCTGAAGGCAAGGAGCCTTCTGGCTTTTCTCTCTGGTCAACATATTTTTGTCTTTGCCCTAAAAATTGTGAATTCCACTTAATCCGTGTAAGTTCTCCATATTTAGCCTTGGCTGAGTTTAATCTTAGCCACTCTTCTTAAGAGTTGCTAGAGAATTTGTCTTCTCTTTGCCTAATTTTAGAGAGGAGCATGGTACATTCTGCCACACTCTTTCTCTTTTTGTGGTGGCAGGGCAAATGAATTCCCCAAGTGGGCATTTAATTGCTCCCTAAGTGACACTGGTTAGGGACTGAGTTGTCATTAGTTTCAAACAATTGTTTTGCCCTGTTTTAATAATATCCAGAGTCTTAAGGTCCTTCAGTTGTGTGTTATTGATTCTCTGTAATCTATCTAAACTAAACTAATTTAAACTCCTGGGGAGAGGTGTGCCAAATGGCACATATGCCTCTAGACAGGGAGGTCCCCTGTAGTGTAACGTCTTTCAGAAAATAAGATGTGCAAGAACAATGGGACACAATTTGAAGATAGAGGAGTGGTTCAGAGGCAATGTGAGGAAGTATTTTTCACAAAGAGGGTGGTGGATGCATGGAACAGACTTTCTGAGGAGGCTGTGGGGTCTCAAACTGTGGGAGAATTCAAGAATGCATGGGACAGACATAAGACAATTTTGTGGGGTAGGAAGAAATAGGCTGTTGGTTAACTAGGATCTGCAGCTTATCCCATAGGTAGGGAGATGGGCAGACTAGATGGGCCAAACGGTCCTTATCTGCTGTCAAAGTCTATGTTTCTAGGTCTATGGACCCCCAACTCAGGAAGTAGCAATAAGGAGGGAGGGTGTAGGGACAAGGGATGGCATTTATGGACATGGGGTGAAGGGGGCATATAATTGATCAACAGATCAAGAAAGACAGAGGAACTAGGTAGAAAGACACAGAGTCAAGTTGGAGGGTGGTGCCCTCAATGCTTGCAGCGTTGGTAACAAGGGGAAGGGAAAGGTGGAATTGTTTAACCAGGAGAGGCACACTAAGCTGAAACTTGATTCCAGGTGCAACCTGGGAGCACAAAGAGTTAAGTGACTTGCTCAGGGTCACACAATATGCAAGAGTGGGGGTTGTGGGATTTAAACCCAGGTCTCCAGGTTTGCAGCTCAAGGCCTTAAACCACTGCACCATACTGCCTCCTTGGATGGCAGACATGCAGGCCCTTTTAGTGGAGGAAGGTATACATAGCAGCAGTTACTAAGGCCTGGATTACAGCATACCATGACTGGGACCTCTCAATCCTGGGGTACAAGCTGTACAGAATGTACAGAGTGTTAGGCAAAGGGGTGGTGGTGGCGCACATCAGGAAGGGGATAATGCACCTTGGAGAAGAAATGATCGGGGAAAGTGGAATTACTATGGATCCAGCTCCAAACCAACAGGGGTAGAAATGTATGGTTGGAGGTGGTCTACAGATTGTCCAACCAGGAGGAATAAATGAACAAGAAACTATGTAAAGAACTGCTTGAAGTAGCAGGAAAAGGGAGGTGGTATTGGTGGGGGATTTTAATCTGCCCAAGCTGGACTTGGGTACACCAGCCACATCCTGTGCCAGTGGTCAAGTGATCCTAGACATGATACAGGGAGGGTTCATAACCCAGGGGTTACAGAGCCCACCAGGGGAGGCTATCCCTTGATCTGGTGCTCACAAATGGGAGCACATACAGGAGATAACAGTCAAGAACCCCTGAGAGGTAGCGATCACAGCTCAGTGTGGTTCAGTTTGGATATGGGAAGGGAAGCAGTATAACCTAGAGGGTAGAGTAATGAGCTGTGAATGAGCTAGATAAATCCAGCATACTTGGGTTTGATTCCCACAACCTCCACTTGCATACTGTGTGAGTCTGAGCAAGTCACTTAACCACCCAAGTGCTCCTGGGTCCCCCCTGAAAACAGGCACTTGTGTTAGTGAGCCTTACCTTGTTACAAAAAAAAGAAAGCTTCTCCACCAAGACAAATATGTTGGACATCAGGAGAGCAGATTTTCAGAAAAAGTGGGAGGTACTAAGAAAGCAAATAGAGGCATCGAAGCAGACATGGAGTTGGCCAGACAATGAGTCATCGTCAGAAATGCAATATTAGCAGCCACAGTGGACTGTGTTAAGTTCAGGGGAAGAAATCAGGGTCCAAATCACCCATCTGGTTCAACTCTGAAGTTCCCAGGGTGATGAGAGACAAGAGAGTGGCCTACATGAGAAACAGGAGGATTGAAAGTGAAGAAGAAAAGGAGGGATACTGTACCTATACCGTGGTGCAGCCAGCAAAGGCACAGAAGGAACTGGAAACAGTGGAAGGATTTATGACTGGGGAAAAGTCTTCTATCACAACATAACCAAGTAGAGGACAGGAAGGACAAGATAGTTAAGTTGAGGCAGGAGGATTAATGGTGGGAGGAGGAGGAAGAAGTGAGCAAGTGGAGGTACTCAGTGAGTACTTCTGCTCTGTCTCTACTAGGGAATAAAATGAGCCAGTGCTGCCTGGCAGAGAAGGTGGGGAGGAGTAGCAACAGACATGGTAACAGAGGTGGATAGAGTGTGAAGGGTCTACTTGCACTGAAAGCAGGCAAGTCTCTAAGACTGGACAGCATACACCCAAGGGTACTGAAGGAGCCAGCCAAGGAGCTCACGGGGCTGTTGGTGGATCTCTTCAATCGATCCCTAGGGTTAGTAGTGGTGCTGCAGGACTGAAGAATGGCACATGTGGTGCTTCTTCATAACAGCAGACCCAGGGATGATAGGAACTATCGCCAGTCAGTCTGACATCAATCATGTGCAAACTCCAGGAGACCATACTCAAGGAAAGATAGGTAGTACATAGAGGAGAATTGTCTCCAGGATAAGAGGCAGCATGGCTTTGGGGAGGAAGGTCCTGTCAGATGAACCTGATTGATTTTTTCTACTAGATCACTAGGGTGGTGGATGGGGGCAAAGCGGTGGATTTTTTTTACCTGGACTTCATCAGGGACTTCAATTCTGTGCTGCATAGGGCTAATCAGTAAACTGAAGGATCTTGTGGTCAGGAGAAATGCCAAGGTGGGTAGAAAGATGGTAAAGTGACAGAACCCACAGGGTGTGGTGGTGGTAGGGGATGAGTTATCAAGTGCTAAGGAGGTTACCAGTGGGGTTCCACAGGGATCGGTGCTGGGGCCAGTGTTGTTCAATGTCTTCATAAACAACAATGGGAAAGGCATTAAGGGCAAAATGTGCCTGTTTGCGAACAACACCAAACTCTGTGAAAGGGTTGACACAGTTGAAAGGATACAGGATCTACAGGAAGACCTCAAGAAACTTGAGAGATGATTAGGGATGTGGCAACTTGGCTTAATGCCAAGAAATGCAAAATGATGCACATTGGGTCCAGAAATCCTACGAAAAAGTATTACCTGGGGGTCCAGATAGCAGCAATGAAGGAAGAAAAGAATCTGGGGTGGTGATTACCAGTGACTTGAAACACTCCATGCAATGCAAACAGGCAGCAGTGAAGGCAAGCAGGATGTTAGGGTGCATAGCCAGGGATTCATCAGTAGGTGAAGTGAGGTCATACTGTCTTTGGGCAGGACACTGGTGAAACCGCATGTAGAATATGAGGTAGGATTCTGAAGCCCATATCATAAGAAGGATATCAGCTTGTTAGAGAGGTACAAAGGAGGTTAACCAAGATGATCTGGGACAGTAAGGAAATCTTATGAGGATAGGCTAGGAGCCCTGAGAATGTACTCCTGGAGGAGAGGAGTGAGAGTGGGGATATGATAGAGATCTTTAAATACCTGAATGGAATAAACAGAATGGATGGGAATGTCTTTTCAAGCTAAATGACAATAGAACTATGAGGGGCACAGTTTGAAAATGGTGAGGAGATGCAGGAGGATGTTAGGAAACATTTTTCATGGAGAGGGGTGGTGGCCACATGGAATGCATTGCCAGAGTCGGTGGTCTCACAGAAGATAGTGGGCAGTTTATGAGGACCTGGAATAGGCATAAGGGTAACTGTGGGACCCTGGGGGGTTATGAAGAGAGATTGACAGGGTAGGGGTGCAGGGTCAATTGCATCAGCAAGGGACACTGCATTACTAATGAGCAAACTGGATAAAGCAAGTTGGCCTTCTTCTGTTGGCTCTTTCACATGTTTGTATCTTTGTCAGATTGTCCCAACTGAGTAAGGTGGAGTTTAACAGGAAATAATCTGAGATGAATTTAAGTAGAATCTCACATTGTGAGGTGGCCATTAGAAAAAGAGGTCATAAGGAAATGATCTCATTATGAAAAGGAATTGTGGTCCAGCGGACTAAAGTGAAGTCCTTGTGTATACGAATGTAGCGTTCTCCACATGTCTGTTAGTCCAAAAGAGTGCTGTAGCTCTTTAGCAGCTCTCTGGTTAGAAGAGACCGAGTTTCTGATTCCCAGATCTGTCTAAGATATTATCCAGTACTACATTCCAGTCACCCACTATAGTAGTTGTGGCAAACTACAAATGATACCAGGTAGGAGAGGTTTGGTAAAGTGAGTATCCTAATTGTTAGGCCCATAAGTCAATGCCAATATGATATACATGCAATCTAGTGTACAAATGACAATTGTGTGTTTCCTTCAACATCCATAATTTGTTCTAATTAGGATAAATGGGGTGCATCTATGAAGCAGGATAAGTTCCCACTCTTTGTTGTCATTCCCAGAAGCAAAGACTTGTCCCACCACTCTCTTCTCCAGAGACTGGCTTTGGATGTTATGGACTGGTATGTGTATCTTGTAAAAGGCTGTTTTAGCCCCACTGGATTTCAAATGCCACAGGACATATAGAAACATATACTTTGATGGCAGTTAAGGATCATTTGGACCACCTAGTCTGCCCATTTCCCTACCTACTGGATAAGTTGCAGATCCTAGTTAGCCAACAGCCTATTTCTTCCTACTACCCACAAAGAAATGCCTTATGTCTGTCCCATGCATTCATGAATTTCACCACTATTTTTGACCCACGACCTCCTCAGGAAGGCCGTTCCATGTGTCCACCACCATCTCCATGAAAAAGACTTCCTCACATTGCCTAGGCCATCCCCCTCTATCTTCAAATTGTCCCTTGTTCTTGCACATCTCTTTTTCTGAAAGATGCTACCCTCTTGGACTTTGTTGATTCCTTGAGGTACTTAAAGTTTTTACCATGTCCTCCTCTCCCTCCTTTCCTAAAGGATATACATAGTAAGCTCCTGGACTTGGTATTGTTTCTGTTTAATTTGCTCCCCCTTCCATGTTGCAAACGTTTGCATCTTGCTAGATAGGTAGTAGACTAGCATCTTCCTGGTAGCATCTGTCAGGACCCTTCAGTAAAACATTTTAAGTTTGGAGAGCAACACCTTTAAAAGTACTGACATTTGTGCTTTATGGGCTGAGTAAGGATGTGTGTTTAAAGCATATTCTCTGTATTGCATGCATTTGAGCCTCCAATAATATTGTGCAAATACTTGAAAAATTGAATAGCAAAAGCAACAGCAAAACATAGAACTACTGTAAAATGAACATCTAACAGTGAACATTTTAACACAGAAAAAATGAATGTAAATTTATATGAGGATCAAGAGGACCCAGCAGAAATCAAGCATGGGTCCACCTTGGCAGGCATTACCCCCTCGCGGTGACAATTTCACCAGCGAGGTCTCCTACAGTGTTCAGCACCTAGCCATGGTGGAGACCTGCTGGAACCTGGCACTGCCTGTCAGAGGTCAACCACCCCTCCAATCAGCTCTGCACTGGAGTTGAGCATCTTAAGTGGGGTGGTACAGGGGTGCAGACCCCTCATGTGGGTTCAGGGGCAAGCCGAAGAAAAAAAGAAATCATTAGCGAACGGCAGCAGACTGAAGAATGCGGTCGACCTGCCAGTGTCGCTGACAGGGTGTTGGACAGTATTTATATCAGACTCCTGTCATGGATCCCTTGGCAGGTGGCCGTAGCTGTCAAGTCATACTAGGCTAAGTAGCTAGCTCATGTGGAGCTTGTACAATGAAATGAGGAGACACTATTTCACAGAAAGAGTGGTAGCAAAATGGAACACACTACCAGAATGGGTGGTATCATGTAAATCTGTGAACAGCTTCAAAGGGCAGGGACAGGGAACAGGGGAGAGTGAGGGTGGGAAAGGTTGGGGTGGCAGTGGGATGACAAAAGGAGGGGATGGGGCAGCTGCAAACTAGGGTTGCTAGCTGCACACTGGACAGACTTAGATAGACTGGATGGTCTGTTTTAGCTGACACATTCATAAGGTGCTCCACACCTCTGAGCAGGATTCACAAAAACAATTTTAAGGAGAAATGTACAAGTCCCAAAAATTTAGCAGTTGTGGAAAAAAAGGGGTAACTGCACTGTGTCATATACACAAAATGTCACAGCTGTGGGAAAAAAATAACACTGCAGACTGTAGAAAAAACATAGCTGCAGAAATTCCTGCACAAAAAATGCCATTGAAAAGTATGGCATAATCCCTTAAGGCCATTCTCAGCCACTGTTTTCCCACAGTTGCAGAAAAATGTTAGCACATGCTACACCAAGGAGAGTGAGGCATAACTCACCAGGAGCAAAGGCAGTGTACTAACAATTGGGAAGCAATCATAGTGGGGTCCAGGCACCAAGCAACAGCAAACCTGTGGGCTGCATAGCAGTGTTAGTTGTTACAACAAACGTAGAACACTTTGCAATTGACAGTGAACAGACCACAACCACATGAACAAGTGCAGCCCATAAAGGAGCCCAACAGGCAGTACAGACAGAGGTGAAAACTCCCAGAAGTGTGTGCTACAGGTGCAGGCAAAGAAAAACCTCAGAGAGAGGGGAGACACAACCAACAGTTACAAACTGCCACTGGGTGCAAGGTTCTGCTGGTACAGGTGGTGCTACTGTGGACCTAGGTGTGGGAGTGGCTCTTGGCCTCACTGGGATTGCTGGTTCTACTGCAGCTTGTACTACACTGTCAGTCTCCTGCTCAGTTAATATGGATCACCAGTTGTTCCATCTGCTGTGCCATTTATAAGAGCAGCGGATCGCAAATGCACAATTTATTGCACTTGTGGAATTTCGTATTCACCTCTTTTGCGATTTTCTGCACCTGGGGAAGTTTTGACTGTGAACATGCTGCACTTGCATTTCCACAGTCCTACATGCCTTTTTCTGCATGTGCAGATTTTTTGCTATCTTTGGGAATCTGGCCCTCTGCATCATTTTAAACATAGGGTTTGACTCTCAAAGCTCCCGGCATAGCACAAGGGCCTTGACATACAAAAAATGGTATAAAGTGCCATTTGCATGAAATGATGAACCAGGAGTGATTCACAAAGGCAACCAGTGTCAACCACAGGCAAAGGGTGCCTCGCTGTACAATGCCACAGAATAGGCTGCGACATGTAGCTAGGGGCATGAGGCAAATGCAAGCAACCGCATTACCTAAATCGTGATTCTCAAAACCCTCCCAGAGGGTGAAATATGTTACCCATAGACCAGCAAGGGCTGATCTAAGAGTAGTTAGACTATCAACCTCTGGGAGAGTTTGACCACATGTGCCACTATCAGAGCCCTGTCTCTGTGCTGCGGACTCCCAGCCCTAATGTGCCGACACCTACAATATAATAAACAATAATTCCCTGGTGATCTAGCAGACCCCCCAGATGTGATCTGCCTGACACTTAACATGTAATACACAATAATTCCCTAGTGATCTAGTGGACCCCCACCCAGCAGGTAGTGCCCATCACCCCATTCCCCTACCTGCCGA
This sequence comes from Neoceratodus forsteri, assembly GCA_016271365.2. NCBI lineage: Eukaryota > Metazoa > Chordata > Ceratodontiformes > Ceratodontidae > Neoceratodus > Neoceratodus forsteri. The sequence goes on from CM057451.1 coordinate 429,157,270, forward strand.
ACTCCAGGCTGGCAACGGCACAGCCCTCCTCTCACCAGTATGGCCGGAAACAGACTGAACTGTCACTGAGCATGTACTGTATACTATATGTGCTAACTGACTGACAGCACCTGCTGGTGGCGGCAAAGTTCAGAGGTGAACAAGAAGGAGTGTTTCACCTAAAACACCATGAGTGGCAGCCATATTGGCACATTTGAGTCCCACAGCAAAGATGGTGATTGCCACTTTAAACATGAAAGCCCCACACAGTTCAGCCCAAATAAATTGCTCAGAAATATAGCAGGCTGAATAGTTTGAAAGAGTCAACCCAGGAGGGAGTGATTTTGGACCTGGTACTAACCATTGGGGACAGAATCACAGAATGTTAAGAGTGGGTGAACACCTAGGATCCAGTGAATATCATACAGTGTGGTTCAGTGTGAGTACTGCGATGCGGTCAAGCCACATGAAAGTGAGGTCCTGGACTTCAGGAGAGCAGACTTCACTAGGATAGCGGTAGATCTAGGGAAAGCCTTAGCAAAAGGATAAAAGCAGGGGATACATAGATACATAGACAGTGTCGGCGGATGAGGGCCTATGCCCCCAGTCTACCCATTTGAGCTTGTAAGTTCAGTTTATGTTTTCCTAGAAGTCTGTTGCCCCTTACCCTGACCTCCAGAATTCCTTTATGTCTATCCCATGCATTCTTAAATCCGTGATAGTTTCAGCCCCACCACTTCCTCTGGCAGCGTGTTCCACTTATCCACCACCTGTTCTGTGAAGAAATTCTTCCTCATGTTTCCTCTGAATCATCCTCCTCCAACTTTGTCCCATGCCCTCTAGTCCTGGAACATCTTTTTGCTTAAAATAGTGTATTCCTGCACCCTGTTCCTCCTGTAAGATACTTGTATGTATCTATCATATTCCCCTCTCTCCTCCTCTCCTCCAGGAGTACATGTTCAGTTCCTTCAACCTATCCTCATAGGACTTGTGATGGAATCCATGCACCATTTGTTGCCCTCCTCTGGACCTTCTCTACCCTGTCTATGTCCATACGTGAGTAAGGTCTCCAGAACTGTACACTGTACTCAGGTGTGGCCTCACTAGTGTCTTGTATAGTGGAATTATGACCTCCCTTTTCCTGCTGGTGATGCCCCTGCCTATGCATCCCAGCATCCTATTTGCTTTACCTGCTGCCTTGTCACACTGTTTCTACCTTGAGGTCATCAGATGATAACCCCAGGATCCCTTTCCTGCTTGCTGCATGCTATATCCTCACCCCCAACTGATATATTGTGCCAGGGTTTTGTGCCCCATATGCATTATCTTGCACTTCTTTGCATTGAATTTCAACTGCCAAACCCCTGACCATTCTTCAAGTTTCTGAGGTCCTTCTCATTCTGTCTACACCCTCTGGTGTGTCTACTCTGTTACAGAGCTTTGTGTCATCAGCGAACAGTGAAATTCTGCCTTCTATGTCCTGCGCAATGTCACAGATGAAGATGTTGAATAGGACCTGTCCCAGCACTGATCCCTGTGGTACCCCACTGGTCAGTCTTCCCTCTGTGGAGTGACAGCCATTTACCACCACCCTCTGTGCCCTGCCACCCAGTCAGTTACCTATCCACCACACTACTGTCCTGCCCACACTCGTATTCCCCAGTTTGTGTAATAGTCTTCTATGGGCACAGTGTCAAAGGCCTTGCTGAAGTCCAGATAGGCTATGTCCACTGCCTTCCCTGATCCACCTCCTAGACACCCAGTCAAAAATTCAATGAGGTTGGTCTGACATGACCTCCCCTGGTGAAACCATGCTGCCTTGGGTCCTATAGTCCATTGACAATGAGGTGTTCCACCAATCTCTCCTTCAGTAGTGCTTCCATGATCTTCCCCACTACCGAGGTGAGGCTGACTGGTCTGTAGTTCCCGCTTCCTCTTTTTCCCACTTTTGTATAAGGGACTACATCTGCTATCCTCCAGTCTTTGGGTACCTCCACTGTTTCCAGTGATTGGCTAAACAGGATAGCCAGAGGTTCAGCCACCACCTCTCTAGTTCTTTAAGGACCCTGGGTGCACTCCATCTGGCCCCATTGCTTTATCAACTCTTATTACTTCCAGTTCCTTCAGGGCCCTTTCTGGTGTAAAGGGACTTGTGTCCATTCTGCACCATTCTCACCCCTTGCACTCCCTTCAGACCCATTACAAGTCCTCTTCTTCAGTAAAGACTGAGCAGAAATACCTGTTCAATATGTCAGCTTTACTGTTGTCATCCTCCACGCGCCTCATACTTCCCTTCAGTCTCACTATCCCTCCCTTTGCCTTTCTTTTCACTTACAGTATGTACCTGTAAAAGGTTTTGTCCCTCTACCCATTGATTTGCAATGTGTTCTTCTGTCTGAGCGTTGGCTTCCCTTACTGACCTCCTGCCTCCCTTTGCTTCTCCTGGTACTTCTGTCTATCCCCTTCTACCTGTGTCTTTTGTATTGCCTGAATGCAATCTTTTGGCTCACTTTCGTTGCTACCTCTTTGGAAAACCATAATGGTCCCCTCTTCCTTTTCCTCTTGCTAACCTGCTTAATGCATAATTCTGTTACCCTTGTTATCCCCATTTTAAATACTGCCCACTGTTCCTCAACCCTGATTCCTGCCCCATTCCCTTAATGCCTCTTTCAAGTATCTCCCCATTTGAGTTGAGGAACAATGGACCCATCTAAAGGAACAATAGTGGAGGTGACTAACTTTGCTTTTGGCAAATAAACTAGAGCAAGGAAAAGAAAACCACTTTGTTCTCAAAAGGAGTGTCAGGGAAAAAATGGCTTTCAGGAAATATAAGGAAACACAGAAGGAGAACAGAGCAGAGTATGTCGATAAGTAAATGAAGGCAGAAAAAGTGTCAAGAGCATAAAGGCACAGTCAGAGGAAAGATAGCAAAAGAAGTGAAGAAATGGGACAAGACTTTTCATAGGTACATTAGGGAAAGGAAAAGGGTCAGGGGATTGTAAGGCTAAAAAGAGAAGGGAGGTGAGTCTGTAGAAGGAGACCAGGAAAAGCATCAATCCTGAACAAATATTTCTGTTCAGTATTCACGGAGGAAGAAGAAAGGGAGGGACAACATCTACAAAACAGTATTGTAAGGAAGGTGGACACTTGTCCAATTACAGAGGAGATAATCCTGAAGAATTCTAAAACATAAGGTGGACAAGGCAATAAGACCAGACAGGATACACTCCAGAATATTCAAGGAGTTAAGGCAAGTGCTGACAGCACCACTGACAGCCCTGTTCTATATGTCACTAAATACAGGAGTGGTTCCAGAGGACTGGAGAAGGGCAGATGTAATCCATCTCCACAAGAGTGGGAGTATAGAAGAGGCTGAAAACTATAGACCTGTCAGCCTGACCTCAATGGTGAGACAAAAGTATGAAACACTGCTAAAAAAAAAGAATAATGGAGCACCTTGAAACTAGCAAAGCATAGATCTGGACTTGAGCATGGTTTAATGTCAGGAAGGTCATGTCAAACAAATCTCATAGATTTCTTTGACTGAGTGATGAGGAAGTGGAACTGGGGTGATCAGTGGACATGGCCTACCTGAACTTCAGCAAAGCGTTCAACCGTTCCAAATAGGTGACTGGTGAATAAGCTGGGTAGCCTGACATGAAGACACAAGGTAATGAACTGGGTTGCAAATTGGCTTTGAGATAGAACACAGAGGGTGGTGGTAAATGGAGATAAGTCTGGTGAATAAGCTGGGTAGCCTGAGATGGGGACACAAGGTAATGAACTGGGTTGCAAACTGGCTTTGAGATAGAACACAGAGGGTGGTGGTAAATGGAGCTAAGTCCAGGAAGGAGGGTGACTAGTGAGGTGCCACAGGGATCAGTTCTTGGGCCAGTCTTGTTTAATATCTTTTTAGTGATATTGCAGATGGAGAGGAAGGGAAGGTATGCCTCTTTGCAGATGACACTAAGATCTGCAATAGTGGAGACACTCCAAGAGAAGTGGAAAGAATGAGGAAGGACCTAGCTAAACTGGAGGAATGGTCCAGAGTGTGGCAGCTAGGATTCAATGTGAAGAAGTGCAAAACATGCTCTTGGGGAGCAGGAACCCAGGGAGAATTACATGATGGGTGGGGAGTCGTTATACTAACATACTAACATACTATTTGCCAGCAGATTAGGCCTTACGGTCTATCGAGCCTGCTCGAACCTAGATCGTTAATTGGGTGCCGAGACCCTCCCATCCCTTGTCACCAGTCACCAAACAGGAATGAGATCTGTGGGTCATCATTTCAGAAGACCTAAAGGTGGCCAAACAATGTGCCAAGAGCTACGGTGAAAGGCAATGGGATGCTGGGGTGCATAGGAGGGGTAAAACAAGTAGAGAGGAGGTGGTGATACCTCTGTACAGGTCATTGTTGAGACCTCATTTGGTGTACTGTGTCCAGTTATGGAGGCCACATCTCCATAAGAATATAGACAGCACAGAGGCAGTTCAAAGCAGGGCAATGAAAATGGTGCAGGGCCTGCACCAAGGACATATGAGGGAGACTGGGGTGCTCTATTTGTATACTCTGGAGGAGAGGAGGAGAGGAGACATGATAGAGACCTTCAAATGCCTGAAGGGAATAAACAAGGTACAGGAGGGTAACATCTTTCAAATAAAAAGAAGCTCTAGAATGAGAGGGCATGACATGAAAGCAGAAGGGGTAGACTAAGGGGCAACATGAGAGAGTACTTATTTACAGAAAGGGTAGTGGAAGCACGGAACAGCCTCCTAGCAGTGGTGTTTGGGAAAAGTCAGTGGGAGAAATCAAAACAGCATGGGATAGACATATAACCCTATTGACTCAAAGAGGAGTTTTAAGAGCAGCATTTTATTAGTAGCTATGGAAACTGGGCAGACTGGATGGGCCAATTAGTCATTATCTGCCATCAAATTCTGCATTTCTATGTTTCTATGAGTCCTTGGCACCGGGTGAAGTTAGGACAGTGCTAATCAGCCAGCTTTTAAAATGTTGATGGCAGGGAGGGGAGAAAGTAGTGACCACCATCATTTACCCAAGCTGAGTAGAGATATAGCAGAAGAGATTTTGTATGGGGTACTCTATACTGTATGCTCCAGGATAGCCAGAATCAAAGGAGGTACCAGGAATGTAATGTTTCAGATCCCTGTTTGCTGTTTTGCCATTGACAAATTCCTTAGAACCTTCACTGCTAGAGACAAGTAGCCACACAGGATAAAACATCCTGAACTCGATATTGGGGCATGCATGTTTTTTTAACTGGTTTGTATGCCATTTAAGTGTCAGTGGCTTAGTAGGTAGCACATTAGCCTCTGAGGCCAGGAGATCAGAGGGCTGTGGGTTCAGTTCCACATCTGGCACTTGGGTTAATATCCCAGTACTGACACAGTAGTGCAGCATGAGAGGGGTGCTGTACTTTGAGGTGCCATCTTTTGGATGAGACGTTAAACCGAGGTTCCATCTGCCTGGATTGGTGGTAGTTCTGGTGGATGTTAAAGATCCCATGGCACTTATCAAAAGAGTAGGGAGTTTTATTGCAATAATAACATAGAAAACAACACAGTAAATCCAGTCAATTCACAAAGGAAGAGAAAAATAACATAAAATTAATAATAACAATAACAAAGAAAGGGAGAAAAGGAAAACATGCCTAAATCATTTAAACTTTATAAAGTGAAAGAACCCTTTCCACCACTTTTGCAGCTTAGAAGGTGCAAGTTTCTGTGCATCCTGTGAATATATTCTATTAAGCTCATTCAAAACTAGAATGCTAAAAGCAATAATATGGCAAATTCTTTTGATATATAACCCATTGGCACCTAGCTTGCCATAAATAATATCTTAAACAACAAAAAATAAAGACAAAGTCTTATCATGAAAATGGAAAAAGTTACTGGATAGATGGCAAGGATCAATATATTGTAAGAGATGAAATTAAGCCACTTAAAATCCATAGGGTTGCCAGATAGGCCCACAATCCCTTTGAATAGGAACACTGGAAAAATGCTCCATCGTCTCTTCAACATTAATACAATCCAGGTAAGGGCAATTCCTTTCTTCCATAGCCTTGCACTTGGCATTACCCGGACATTCAGTCGACCATAAAAAAATCAACCATTGGATTTCCTTTTGAAACTGAGGCAATCTAATATTATTCAATTGGGCCAATACCTTAGAATTTAGGGCAAAAGTACAATTTCTAAAGCATGGATCCTGTGAATATAACTGCCCCATTATTAGTGAGTAAAAGCCCTTCACCTTATTATTCAGTATAGCTTCCTTAGTAACATTCCATTTGTATAATTTTTGGACAGCCGGCAGAAATATTGTGGGATATAAACATGAGGATTTAATTTAGGAGCTAAGTTATGCCAATTCTTAAGGTATTTGCCCAAGACCCTAGAAACCCAGCTTGTCCCAATCTCTTCAGATGGAGCCAAACCACCTTAATTGAACTCATAATGAACAGGAATGCAAAAACACAACGGGTCCACCATCCCAAGTCCTCCTGACTTCATGCTTAAATAAGTATAGCATTGTTTTACTGGGTTTAGGTGGTTACCTCATAACATTTGAAAAACAAACTATACACTCTGGTTTCCAAATTAGCCGGGAGAGGAAAATCATAACTACATACTGCAAACAGGGTAACAAAAATTGTTTAATAATATGTATGTGTTTCAATTTTGAAAATTTCCAGTGCTTCCATCTATTTACTTTAGTCTCCACAACCTGAAGAACTGATTCCCAGTTCTCTACTGGCAAATTCTGGTTCCCAAACAGGATACCCAGAATCTTAAGAGGATAGAGAAAATGGATACCCTCCTGTGTCATATCGGCTGGGCCTATTGCTCCCAGAAACAATCCTTTAGTCTTATGAATATTCAACTTGGCATTAGAAACTTTTGAATAATTGTCAAAAGCTTCCAAAAATCATGAACATAAGACTGGCTAGAAAAAATAAAGCAACAGATCATCCGCATAAACCTGTAATAGATGCTGATCCCCAGATAAACTATCTGGAATTCCAACCCAGTGTTGAAAAGTAACTAAATATTGCAAAAAGGGATCCAATGAAAAAATATAAAGAAGTGGACTAAGGGGCAACCCTGGCATACCCCAGTTGTTAAATGAAAACTTTGAGCCGTACATCCTTTTAAAAGGGAAAAACACATTATGTTCATAAATCATCTTAATTAACTTGACTATGTGACTCGGAACTCCATACTGTTCTAGTGTTAAAAGAGAAAGGGTAAATGTACCTTATCGAAGGCTTTTTCAAAGTCTGCCACAACCATGCAACCTTAAATACTGGATAAAGATAGGTGTTCAATGACATCACGTATGATCATTAATGCAGACTGAATCCTTTATCTGGTATCCCACAAAACTGGTAAGGAGAAATCACCAATCTAGCATAATTTTTCAATCGTTTATTTGAAATACTAGTAAAATTTTATAGTCAGAATTTAACAGGGTAATAGGCACCAATTCTTAATATTTTGTCTATCCCTGATTTAAATAAATGGATCAATAAACCCTCTGAAAATGAAGGAAAAATGGTGGAGCTTTTAATGAAATATTGAAACAAAATAAACAGACATTGACTCAACTCAACAGAAAAGGTTTTATATAGATTATTGGAAAGATCATCCATTCCTGGGGAAATATTTGGTTTTAACTTCTGAATTACAGCAATAATTTCCAGTTGAGACATGGGATCCAATAACTTTAAGGTTTCTGTTGACCCAGAAGAAGAATTAATGAAACTTAAATATGAAATCATGGATTCCTCTGGAATTGGCAGAGAAGGTTCAAAGATTGATAATGGCCTATAATTAAGTCCCTTAGTTGCGTGCTTGAAGTAGCTATAGAGCCATCTGATTGTTTTAATGAATCCATAGTGGAGGACTCCTTCAAAGTTTTACAAACTCGAAAGGATCCCCAATAGGATATTTTTGTACCATCAGTGAGTATAGCTTGCAGGGTCTTAGCGCTATCATACTGAAAGTCCTTCATATTGTTTTAAGATTATTAATTTGTGTGGAATAATCACACTGAGAATTATGTGCAAGTGTCATGAGTCTCCGAAGCTGTTGCCTAAGAGATAGATACTTCAATAATTTATGTTTTTTTGTACCTTCTTGTTTTTAAACCAGGTGCACAAATCAGATGTGGTCTCCATCCACCAATCCCTACATTAGAATAAAGGAAAAACACTGATAAGCTGGCCTTTAATATGAATTTAACCACTGACTGTATATATGGAAGATCTAAAATAGAAGTATTTAGCTTCCACCGAACCTGCTGAAAAACAGGAAACCTGATGAATGGAGAGAACATAACAAAAGGGAGTGATCAGAGAACTCACTAGGTACTATCCTAAAGAAACTCACCTGTACGGAAGGAGACTAACAAATAATCAATTAAGGAATGATACTTCCCTTTCACAAAGGAATAATGAGCCTCATGGTCCATGTAGATCATGCAATTACAAAGGTCAACCAATTTAATAATATTTACTAGTGCATGTGAATCACAATACATTTTTGTTATTCTGTTTAGGTGAGTCAATAATTGAGCAGTTAAAACCTCCACCCCAAAGCACCCTGACTGATGTCACTAAAAAGTGTTGAACTGCTTTTAAACAGGCCACTCTGTCTGCCTTTGTTTGGGGATTATAGATATTAATAAATCGATAACATGCATCATGCCATTTTCCATCTACTATTAAAACTCCACCAGGTATGATATCAATCAAATTATGCAATGAGAATGAAAAGGAAGTAAACAAAATGCTTACATCATCTGCCTATCCATGCCAAAGGACCAATAAGATGGCCCCAATTCCAGTCCCGCTTGAAAGAGGTTAATTGTTCAACAGAGTGCATCCAGGTTTCCTGTAAATAACAAACTGAAATATACTGATCATGGATATAATGGAACAGGGCTTGCCTTTTGACCATGTTCAGCAAGCTGTGAACATTTAAAGAGCCCCTAACATAACAGCATTACAAATCAGAAAAATTCAAACTATCATTTATTTCTTTTTCTTTTTCCTCCTTATAATTGTCTACTAATTGTGAGAGTGTAGACAAGAAGATTTCTGAGAGTCTGAATCTCCCAACTCCATTTCTGTATCTCCCATGGGGTAAATAATGTTGCATAAAAATTACTAGTCTCAAGTGCAGGAACAGAGGGTGGAGATTTGGGGTGCAGATTTCTGGAAGATCTGCGTCATGGCGAGGCAACCCCAGGACCAGATCTTTGGTGTCTTTCTCAGAAATAAAGGAACAGCATCAGTGTAACACACAGGAGTAAGTTCCAAAGGGTCAGGAGGACCCATACAGGGCTTTTATCCTAAGAGAGACTGAACCAGTAGACTGTGCTACTTTATCAGGCTCAGAAGGAGAAAATCTGATAGGAGGCTCAGGGCAAATGTCTATCTTTTCTTTGGTAAAGGGAGGTGAAGATGGAGGAGAAGGGGAAGAATGGGGAGAGGGCGGAGGAAGCTTGCAGCATCCTGGGCCTTCTGAATCAATAGGTCTGGGCTTATACAGGATGCTTTATTTTGGCCCATAGGACACTCTCAGAAAACATGACCATAATCTTCACAAAGATCACACCTGGAATGATTTGCACATTGCATTGTAACGTGCCCCACCTCCTCACAATTATCGCGAGGGGCTGATCACAGACGCTAGAAAGATGTGTCCTGGAACAGCACTTATAGCAGGCCCTTGGTTGCCCTCCATAAAACAAGACCTCCCATCCCTACCTAACAAAAAGGAATTAGGGATGTGTTGGCCCCTGAATCAGATTGCCTCAGTTTAATTTTATACTTCCATCTCTCAGTCCAAAATTGCTCAGAATCCAAGATGGGTTCAAGGGCACTCAGAACCTCACACATCTGATATAGCCAAAGGTGATATCTTCCACATGGACCCCTTATTTCTAAACATTACTGTAACAAATTTAATTAGTGGTTTAGTTAGTGGTATTACCAAAATGGGGTCCATGTGGGAGAAAACTCACCTTCCCATACCGGTCCCAAAATAAATCCAGTGCATGTGATGTCTGAAAGCTGATGTCAAAATTGTCCTCTCCAGAAATATTAATGAAAGCAAATACATCATTGGGAGTAAAATGAAGTGAATCTTTAATAGAGTTTCCCCAGATAATTTCTGTCCAGCCTGTTCTCTAAACCCCTTTGTAGCGAGATACGAACTGCATTCTGGCAGTGCTGCTTCCCTCTTTGCAGTAGAAAATAAGTCAGACATAAGGGCTTCTGATGTGGAGGTTTCAACGAGGAAGAATCCTGCAAGGATGAAATATTGTCCACTAGTGGGGGATCAGGATCTGTATTTTGGGAAGCGGGCAGGGTCTGTACCTCAGGAGCTATAGTAGAAGGTAAGGACCGTAATGTCGGAGCCGAATCAATTTTTCCTTCATAGCCTCCAGGAGGAATCCTTAGCTGTAAGTCAAGTTTCCACATTGGGGAATGTTGTGATAAAGAAAAATCTGTGTCCCAGGCTGGGTCAGGCATCCATATGCCTGTCGGGGCCTCTTCCATCCTGCCCGTAAGGGCTTGCCTGGTGACCAATTCTCATGAGTGTCCCTAAATTAGGAGCAAGACCCTTGACACCCCAATAAGTCCTGGTTTAATAGATTGTTCCTTGGAAAGTTTGCTAGAAAAAAGAATTCAGTAACCACAGCTTGGGAGACTGCAGTGGACTGGTAAACAATGCTAGGCTGAGTGTGAGGCTTTGTGCTTACAGGATTTTTAAAACAAATCCTGCTGCTTTACTGAGTGGAATTGATTCATTGGAAAAGGGTAGTCCTAGAGGGACTTGTTGTTGATGTAGCAAAGGTGTAGTGGGAGCAGCTTTCTTAAGCAAAGTCAATGGCGTTGCAGGCTGTGGCACTCGCTAGAACTAGCGTTAATACTGCCAGCCGGAGATGCAGCAGGCAAAGTGTTTCACACAGTTGAAGTAGAAGGTTACTTTTCTGTGTTGTACCATGCCCTTCAGGCTTTCAGTGGCTCTAGTAACCAAAGCAATCGCAACCGAAGAGAGTTTACTGCTGTCAGAGAAGAGCTCTGCACTGGACTTTGTCCTTCTGATACTAATGCAGCCACTTGTTGCCCACATTGCGTTACAGTTGGGCGAGACACATACTCTTCAGTTGCTCTAAGTAAAGGTGAAAGTTTCTTAGGGTGTAGCAACTCATCCGATGGCTTTAGGCACTTGCAAGGATTGCAGTATTACTGCCATCCTGGGTGACCATAAGGAAGTTGTGTAACAAGCAAGCATTCACTGTAGAAGTTAAAATAAACTCATCGCTCTCTGTGGAGCCTCAAAGACTGTAGTCACAGCTGTAGAGTTGACTGCTGCGCTGCGCTTGCTGACAGAAGGAGTTTGAAGTGGCATTGGGTGTGTAGTGACGTTTCCTGCTGCTACTTTGCACAGCAATAAAACCTTTGATAGATCATAGCCACTAGGCATAGTAGCTGTCTGTTCCTCCGTTTTAATTCATAGGGTGCCCAGAACTTCCAAAAAATGGGAGCATCGTGAAACGCAATATCAGAATCCACTTCTACAAACTGAAAACATAGCCTCAGTGTTGCAAATGGTGGGAGAAGAGGCAAGCTCTCCCACCAGACAGACATCTTCCTTCTTCGACGTCTCACTCAGAGCGCCATCCTGACAATGACCTGTCCCCTACTGGCAGCAACACAGTAGGGGAATTTTCCCAGTGTCCTGGCCAAATTTTCCTCATTCACTAAAAATACCACCAACAGCTTAATCTGATTCAAAGTCAGTTGGTATTCATCTGTATCCCCTCCCGAATCGTGCCTGAAAATAGTCAGGATTTGTCTAGTGCACTTACCCGGTGAACAAAAACTAAATAAAATAAATAAATAAATTTGTTTGTCCCTCACTGTGGGCATGAGATTGCTGAATATATGCACATGCTACCTGTTCCAAAGTATGTTCCCTTGCTCCTGGCTTGCTCTTGGATAGATACTATATCCTGAAAATTAAGGCACTGTAACATGATGGCACAAGGCTTTCCATTTGGTGATGGCGGGAGATGCAATGAGCAATGAACCATCTCAATAATGTGTACAATGCCACTTTCAAGTGGTCCCACTGCTTCTTGTAAAAATTTCTGCTCAAAGGATAACATATTAGGGCTCTCAGATGAGTGTTATTAATTAATTTACATTGTCGTGTAGCAATAATTCTTTCTATTGCTCTAGTGAGACTTAAAGAAATGGATCGAAATTTCTTACTAGTATTTTAATTTTTCCATGGTTGAGCCAATTATGCAGCAACAAAAATAAACATAAAACTGCTGAAATTCTTGGATACTTTAATAAGGTTAAATAAAAAAATTACAGACATGAGCAGTCGTGCCAGTGACCATTTAATTTCCTGGGCCCAATTCTCAAAACATCGGGAATGCACAAGGTACTTGTGTCCAAGAAAACTACATTAACAGCCCACTCTACTGCACCTTGCATCATTCCAGTTTTGCAAGGCTGCCTGCAGCAGTTCAGGACTGCCTGCATCAGCCAAGCATTGCTGTCATTGTGACGGTTGCCATGCACCATGGTGGAAGGAAGTTTGCGCCAGGGCAGCGTGCAGCATCTTCTTAAACAAGTTCTGCAAGTCCCCCAATGAGTGCAGGGTCAGCCTGAGTTAGGCTGCAGGAAGGAAGAAAAACACTGGGGAATGGATGGTGTATGATACAATTCCACAAGGCAAAAACAAACACACTGCACCCAGCCCACCAGTCACAGTCCAAATTCTTTGAATATCACTGGAAGCAGGACCGACTGGTTGCAGAAAAAGTGCTCACTTTATTAAGGTGCTCTTCCACATACCATCCGATAGGTAGATAGATAGATAGATAGATAGATAGATAGATAGATAGATAGATAGATAGATAGACTTGGAGCACTTTACAATGCAATTTAAAAGCACAGTAAAACATTAACAATGCACATATCCAATACAGAATAAGCAGCAAAATACAAAGAAAACCAATTATACAACGGCAAGAAAAATCTTGTGCTCTGATTGGTCAGTCTGAGACTGGACCCGTGATGTTATCCCAGTACAACATCACGGGTCTAGTCCCAACACAACAGACCGTATCAAATGTAATAAGAATCATGCCACAGCCCATGTCCAAGTTGCCCACACTTGGCATGGCTGCTGTGGCTTTTTGCCAGTACTTGCTAGTTTTTTTTTTTTTTAAATCACCCTTCCAACAGCCACTAGAAACCCAACACACCCACCATAAATTGAAACTGTCCACAGTAACATTACCACACTATAGCCTTCCTGTACAACAACATGACAGCGGGCAGTGTTCACTCAGACCGCATTACAGTTAGCCTCACTCACTCACCTTTTTCCCCATTTCTAAATATTTTAAACAAGCAAACGAATGATCTCCTACCTCCTTTCCTTCGATTACAGAGATCCACACACCACCATGCTGGGGGGCCTCCTTGGCAATAGGTCATATTAACAAAGATTAGCACAAAGGTTGAAACCCTCCTATAGGGACTTCACAACTGCCCAAAAACACATTAGCTCCACCTGCTGGCTAAATCGGCACTACTTTTCCTTGAAGTAACCCTACTCATGCCAAAATGACAGAAAAATCTGCTTTAAATGTAGTTTTCCATCATATTTTGTTACTTTTTACAAACGAGCCATTGTATAATAGTAATAATGCACTCCAGGGTGTGTGTTGTGCTGGGATAACGTCACTTCTGGGATGATTAGTACCTTTCGACCTCCGACCTCGTGCTATCACCCAGGCGTGGCGTCATCCCAACACACACACCTCTCCGGCATTATTGCTTAATTATCAAATAATATAATAGATAAAACTACTGGATGCCTTGTGAAATAACAATGTTTTAATACCTCCTATTATTTCTTGAGTTGCTCATCGCTCAGTCTGATTTTGTCAAGCAAAGTTACTGTCTAAAACCATGTACCTGTAACTGTTTTATGTTTTAGTGTCTGTTACCCTGTAACCAGCATGACGTGGAACTTCTGTAAAAGAGCCTTGCGCAAAAAGTACTTTGTAATCCTAGACACAAACAAACAAATAAATAAATAAATAAATAAATAAATATATAAATAAAGGATTCCACTGAGGGTGCTCCCAAAGTTGTTGAGGAAGAGAGTTCAAAGGATGGGTGCAGCTACTGAAAGACTCGGTCACCAGAGTTCCACAGCCTCACGCGGAACACTGAGGGAGACAACCTCGGCAGAATGGAGAGTCCAGGATGGGCCATAGGGCACTAGGAGATCTTGCAGGTATACTGGGCTCTGACTGTGTAGGACATCACAGGTCAGTAATCTGACCTTGAAGACAATCCTGCATCTGACTGGCAGCCTGTGCAGTTCACAGAGGACTGGTGTAATATGATCAGACCTTCATATGCCTGACAGTAATTGAGTCACCACATTCTGCACTAGCTGCAGACATCTGAGGTTACCTCCAGAAAGCCCTAGGTAGAGGGCATTGCAGTAGTCCATTCTAGACATGACAAAAGCATGTACTAGTGAGGTCAGTTGAACAGGGGTAGAAGGTGTCGGATCTGGGCAATATTCCTCAGATGATAAAATCCACTCGTATTGATGACATGATAAAATACACCTTAATGACAGCATCCATATATAGTGAATATTCATTAGAAGCACAAACTCACTTGACATAAAAAGCAAGAAAGGTGGGAATACAACTGCACAAGAGCCCTGACATGTTTTGTAACCCACTGGTTACTTTATCAATGGTGGTGAGCCTAGCTTCCATAATGCCTTTATTTGGTTGCCTTAAAGGAAATGCTTCCATTCTTGAAGGGCACTATCTCCCATTTTTACCAGACAATAAAGGACAGGAGCAATGTAAAGAGCTGTCATGAGCGCTCTAACCCCAACCATATTAAGGTTAAAAACACCAAGGACAGGAGTCATGCAAAAGGCAAAGTGCAGCGCAAAAGTTTGCTCCTTACAAAGCTATTGCACAGGGGTCAAAATTGCTATTCACAATCAGATAGCAGACTGCACTATCCAACTGAATAGTTGCAGGCAGGGCAGCACTTACCCAGGAAAAGTACTAGGTACCTCAGTATCGCTGCCCCAACAGCTAGCCAGGTGAATGGGATATCAGCAATAGTGCCACCATGCTATACCCCATTCACAAAGGAGCCATGCAAATGAGGACATTGGGCATGCAAGGCAATAGTGGCGGCTAGTACGACCATAATGGCTCATTTAGAGCATTAGTGGTGGTGCATGGCCCCCCAATACCAGTCTAAGCAGCCCACCAGCCCAAGCTCCCCACAACTGCATTCTCTCATAGTCTAGTGGTGTCCTCCCCACCCTGATCACAGACCCAACATTGAAGCCCCATCCACACTACACGGATAACACTGAAACTGTTGGAAAATGCTACAGAAAGGATACGGTACAGTGCATCCACATCATGCATGCACACGGTGTCAAACGCTACAGCCTGTCCACACAGCCAAAGGTACCAGAACCATGTCCATCCTGTGTAGCACTGGGCACATCCCAGCATGCAGTACCTGTGATGCACTAACCCTGCCCAGTAACCCCCCACCATAATGGCACCACCATGTCCCACGCATGCCACAGTGCAATGCGCAGTTGTGGGTGCAGCCACTGTGGGCCATATCCCATGAAGCTGGATGTCCAGCAAGTCTTGCCTGTGGGCAGCAATGGGCACCACTCCCTGCATCAGGCACAGCATAATGCTGCCACAAGATGCCTGGCACATACGTATGGTGGACCAAGCAAGCGGTGGCTATGGCTGGCGCCCAACGATGGACTGGATGAGTGTGTTAGGACCAACGGAGTGTCAGCTGTGGACCCGCCCCATGTCCCCAGCACAATGCACAGGCCGTCACCTACAGGCAACAGTACCGGCACCTGGACTTGGAACCCAATGCATTGAGGGGTGCCCATACATGCTCTGAGGGCATTGACCCCATTCCAGTGGCATGCGTTGAATGGCCAGAATATATGGGACCCTTGGCCGTTGGAGGGTGGGGACCTATGGACTTAGGAATAATCATTCCAGGCCAGGCCACACCCGGGTGTGTTCTGTGGCATGGCTGTCAGTGGTTGACTGTTGTCACAGGCATGCCCTGTGATGTGATCCAGGCCCCAGAGGACAGCCATCCCAGCTGACAGTATGCTGCCAATGTGGTCTCTGTGACTGTTCCCCAGGCCCTGCCTTTAACCCAGAGGAGCTGGCATGGCAGCTGCTGCCTGGGCAGCTGCCACTATGGTCCCAGTGACTGGGGACAGTTGGTGGGATCCTAGCTGACCTCTGCTGTGGATACCTGTCCAGTGCTTAAGGAGTATGGCACCAATCGAGGGTATCCAGTGGGCGGGCTTCCATGGCCGGTGACTACAGGACAGTTGTGGGGCATATTGTCTGTGGAGTATAGGACAGGACAGCCATCCTCTTGCCACCTGTTACAACCCCTTGGCATTGACAGTGTCGTGCCATGACAGAAAAGCTCAGGATAGTGGGGCATCCTGAAGTTAGGTGGGGACGTGGTTGTGGGGTGCAGAGGCTGTAGCCTTGGCAATAACTGTCCGGTGCCCCTGTGGTGTGGGGACCCACCAGCACAGGTCTGCCAATGCCACCTGCCAGATGCCTTGCACTGGGACGTGTTCCACACCACCAGGGGCTGGGGGCGGAGCGCGGTGCCGCTGCATGGCATGCCAGTATGTTGGCAGACTGGGGACTGGTAGCTCCACAGTGGTCCGTTTATACAGCGCTCTGTAACATTACGGCACTGCAACCATTACAGTAACCTTGTTGAAACCACCTGCTAACAGGTTTCAACAACAGTTACGATAATGGCTACTGTAACATTACCAGTTTAAATGCTTGCCATTACGGTAATGTTGTGGGCATTCTGTAATGTTACAGGAACATTTTCTGGTGTATTGTGAACAGGGCCTAAGAAAACATATTTCCATGGTGTAGAGTCCCACCCCAGTCCCCGATCTTCCACGGTAATATAGAATAATTGTTTCCATAGTGTAGGGTCCCTCCCAGTCCCTGATCTCCTGCCTGATCTCTTTTAATAAGTTTCCACAGTGTAGTGTCCCACCCCAGTCCCGAATCTCCACCCATTATCCAATAATCCATTTTCCATTGTGTAGTGTCCTCCCTCTCCCCACCACTGAACACTGCACTGTAATAAAAATACCCCCTTTCCCATAGCATAGTGTCCCACCCCTTCCCTTCCACCAGTTACTGCACTGTATTATAAAACAAAGTGCCTTTCCTTAACATAGTGTCCCCTACCCCTCCCTGCCACTATTCGCTGCACTGTATTATACAAAATAAACCTTTTCTTTAGTGTAGTGTTTCACCCTCACCGATCACTGATTCCAGTATAAATAAAAGCCTTTCACATAGTGCAGTGGTCCCTCCCCTCCCAGGTCACCATTCTCCATCCCCAAATACCTACAACCCCATTCCCTGGTAGTCTAGGGTCAGTACCCCAACTCCCACCCATCATGTGACTCAACCCCTCCACCCATCCCAATCTTTGGTCAGCAACCAGCACAGCCACCTCTCACCACCCCAGCTGGCCACCTAACCTTCTTAGAGCTCATGCTATATACAGTAAGGCTCCTTGACTGTGACTGGTCAATCACAGTCAATGAACAGTACTGTATACAGTATATGCATTCCAGAAAGCTCAGTCAGCGGCCAGCTGGGGTGGTGAGAGGTGGGCTGTAGTGGCAACTGAAGACTGGAATGGGGAGGTGGTGGGTCACATTTGATTGGGTGGGGGTGGGGTAGACTGCCAGGTAATGGGGTTGTAGGTGTTGGTGACAAAGACTCAGTGACTGGGGAGGGGAGGGACCACTACACCATGGAAAAGGTTTATTTATATCGGGATCAATGACTGTAATCAGAGAGGGCAGCTGGGACACTACACTATGGAAAGTTTTTTATAATACAGTGCAGTGATTAGTGGTGGGAGGGGGTGGGACACTACGCGACAGAAAAGGAAGTTATTTTATTACAGTACAATGATCGGTGGTGGGGAGGTGTGTGACACCATGCTATGGAAAAGGGGGTTATTTTATTACAGTGCTGGCAAACGTGGTGAAGGGGAGGAGACTACATGGTAAAAATGGATCATTGGGGCTCAATTTGAGATTGGTGTAGTGGAGACACTACACTATGGCAAACCTATTAAAACATATCAGACGGGAGATCAGGGACTGGAAGGACACTTCACTTTGGAAACAATAGGCTCGATTCTAGAAGGATGGTGCAAGTCACTGCCAAAGGTGGCTTGTGCCAAATCCCATTATACCAAGGACCCTGCACCCAATTCTGTAAGGGGCAGGGTCCTCAAGGACTAAGTCCTGCAACCTAAGTATAAACCCACAACTATGCCAAACAAAGGGTGTATCTGATGGTTTGCAGCAAGCCACAACTCTGGTTATGAAGGGTGCAATTGCCTCCCGTGCACCTATCCCAGTCAATACAGCCCCATAGGCTTCCCATGCCCCCAACCCCCATGTTGCTAAAGTTCTGCAGGGTTTGTTCATACCCCTGACCCCAAATATATTTCCACATCCTCCGGGCTTTGTCATGCCCACTGACCCCCAATATTTTAATAGAGCTTCCTGACCTCCGATATAGTTACAAAGCCCTGAATCCCCTGTGTGTGCGGTACACATATGTATAGTACAGTAGTATGTGCTCATTCATGTGTAGTCACTGGCTGGCCACAGTGGTGAGAGGTGGACTGGGCCAGTTGCTGGCCTGTTAGGGGTCATGGGATGGAAGCAGGAGGTCAGGCAGTGCCAGGTGGGATGGTAGAGGGCCACAAGACCACCAGGGTGATAGGAGATATTTGCTTTATATGCCTACATATTGGGAATGGGTCTGGGTTTGGGTGGGTGCTGTTCGCACTTTGTGGGGATTCTGGACTTTGTAACTATATCGGGGTGGGGGGCATAACAATGTCTGGAGGGCTGTATTAAAATATCAGGAGGTTAGGGGCATCACAAAGCCTGGAGGGCCTGGTTAAATATATTGGAGGGCATAAAGTCCACTTACACCAGGTAGCTGTACTTGGCAGATGCCCTCCTGAGGTTGTTGGGGAACAGCAAACTAGGGGACTTGGTTGCTGTCCTTCCAGAATAAAGCACAAACTGCTGCCGTAAATCCCCTAGTGCCATGTCGCGGGGGTTGGGGTGTAACTTGTGGCATAAGTCCACTTTGGTGGAAGCAGCCTGTGGCATGTCGCAGGCTGCTTTGCATAATATCAAATGTTACAACTGCTGGTGTAAATTACTACTTGCACCATTTTTTTTGTGTAACTCAATTACGCCAGACATAACTTTTGAGAATCAGGCCCAATGACTGTACATTACGGGTGGGAGATCGGGGACCAGGAGGGACACCACACTATGGCAAATGTATTAAAACATATCAGATGGAAGATTGGGGACTGGGAGGTACATTACACAATGGAAAAATGATTGTACATTATTGGTGGAAGATTGGGGAATGGAGGGTTGCAGTACTGCTGCATGTCACTAAGGTTGCATGGATTACTGCCAGGGTTTTGCAGGCAGTATTTTTACCATGCAATAGCTGTTGCAAATGGTCTTAGCATAGACTGCAAATTTTGTGAATGGGATTATGGGGATATGCAGGTCCCTCCCCTCATTTGCACTGTGGCCACCCTCATTATGTAGTCTAGGTGCAAACCCAGTTTGCGGGGCAAAATGGTCTTTGTAAATACCAACTGTTCACAAAGCCCAGTTTAGCTTGGGCAAACTAGGTTTGCACCAGGGCAAGGTTTTGTGAATCTGGCCACAAAAGTTGGAAAAGAGTGAAAATGTGAGATTAAAACAAATGGGTCCGATCGAGATGTAGGTCCATATAGCACTTGAAAGAGAATAGAGACAAAAGAGAGATAGCATAAAAGCAGGAGCCATCACATCAAAAATTAAACAAACCCACATATCAGATACATATTAATTCTGAGTTACTTCAGAAAAGGCCTGTCTCAGACCTACTACTTAATCCTGGCCATCTTGTGGACCCCAGTTCCCAGATCCAATACCCTTCCTTTTCTTAAGGATGGTGTCAAAATCAACTCCCTCCTTGGCTTAGATACTTCCTGGAGAACCCCGTGAAAACTTTGCTGGAGAACACTGAATCCATTTTATGGCTGCAGTGGGAGGAGCCCTGCAGGCCTTTGCTAGTACAGTCGAAAAAGGAGCTTTCTAGATTCCTAACAGACTAGATAACATTGTAATTTTGTGTTATCACTCTGCTCTGCTATGTTCAATGAGCTGAGCAGTGTTGCAATCACTATTTGTGTGTGAAGCTTCAATGTAGGTAGAATTCTCTTCAAAGAAAGTTTCATAGCTCATAAACATGTCAGCTTAGTTACCCTTTCCCAACAAGTAAAATGATATACACTGTTTTTAACCTCTTAAGGCACTATCTGATTAGCACTGTCTCAGACATAGTTTATTATAGCAGAAGGCATATGTTTCTTTAACCCCTACGTGAAGTAAAGAACTGTTATCTTTTGCTACTTTTACTATGCTTTTTGAAAAAATCTACATTGTGCTTTAGCTGGCAATTATATTATGAAACTTTTAGCCCTGAAAACAGCCACCTTTTCTGGTTTCAAATCTAAGTGCTTAGCACAATCATTTTTAAAACATGTTACTCACTTCAGCAGTAGCTAGCATGCATTTTACAGCCAAATAACAGAAGACAGCTGCTTCTTTAACCCGTACAACAAATAAAGATCAGCATCTTTTGCTACTCATTTTACTATGCTTTTGGGGAACAAATAGTTATAGTGAGCTACAGTATGGCTGGTAAACACATCCTGTAACTTTTAGCCCTGTAAATAGCAACTGTTTTTGCCGGCCCAGTGGTGCTGAGGTTGAGGCCCTGGACGCCACACCTCATGCCATGCTGGAGACCCAGGTTCAGGAATGGACTCAGGTCATCGGGGTTGGCAGGGGCAGGGAGGATTGAGCATCCACAGACTGCTTTCCTTTCCTGGAAGGGGGGTAATATTGCCGACTGTAGGAGCAACCTCTAGCAGTGGCTGGAGGTCCAAGGCAGCAGAACCAGCATAATGGGTATGGGAGATATGGTGGACATCCTGTGGGTGGATGCTGGAGCACCCATCTCTTACTGGACGTCATTGCTCGTCCAATCTCCAAGGGCAACCAAGAAAGGAAAAAGAGATGGTATCCGGGTAGGTGAAGGCCTTCTCTCTGCTACCAGTCACATTCAATGCCAGACTTGCCTGGGCACATATCCTACTTTCCGACCCCTGGACTGCAGCTAGGACCTGATAGATAGGCGCCAGTGGAGTTGGCGGCCCTTACCGGGAGGGGCTCAGATCTGGGAAGCATATAGCCTGGATGAGACAGAGAATGATTTGGAGATAGTGTGCGGAGGTCCTCAGGCAGAGTGGGATACTGTGGTGAGTGAGCAGAGCTGGAGAAGTCCCAGGGATCAGTGTGGGAGATAAAGAAATAATGCAAAAAAACCCAGCAACTTTTCTGGTTTAAAATCTAAGTACATATTGCTCTCCAGCACTATGCCCAGCATAGTTTACTATATCAGAAGACAGCTGTTTCTTTAACCCCTTTCACTCAAACACACACATACACACCATCTTCATGGCCAAAATATTCAAAATAAATATTGCAGCCTACTGTGTTATAAAACAATGTCAGTCTTGGATATATGGAACACAGTGAAGTTCAGTTTGCAATGTGGAATTTGCTACCATGGTAAATGTAATTATTGTATATTTACATTCAGCTGTTTAATGATTAAAATAACATACTCATCAACTTAGCCTCTTCCCACTTCAATCACATCTTGACCACATAATTTACATAATGACAGTATAGAATGAATTAGAGTTCCTTTAAATATTACCTATCCTATTTACTACCTGAAAGATCTCCTGACTCTACTCCCCAATCGTCCACTCTGATTCACCGATGAGGATTGCTACAGATTCCCACGGTTTGTTTGAAAACTCTAATGCTCACGCCTTCTAATTTGCAGCACCAACCCAGTGGAATTCTCTACTCGTCGGATAAGAAAATGCCCGACCGTCAGTAGTTTTAAAACTATGTTAAAAATGTATTTATTCTCTCAGGCCTTTCCAGACTGTTTTTAAACAACTTATACTATTGTTTGTTTAAATATTGATGTTTATGTTTACAGTGCCTTGACTTTGAAAGGTGCTTTATAAATAAAGTTGGATTTGATTTGATTTGATTTTGTATCCTGGATAGCACAGGGAGATGCTACATCTCATTCTCATAGGAAACTTTATTTTATACATTTTGCACTGTACTCAGGATATATGAGATTAGATACAATATCTTGTTTTGGTGTGGTCATGATTTTACCCATTTTACAATGTATTTATCCAGGGTAGCCAAGTCCAGATGTAAAATAGTGTTTGCAGCGTGTTCTGATTTTACACAATGCAGCACAATAATGTGCAGATGTAGAACCCACTGAAAATAAGATGTCACAACTTCTGTGAACTATACAGCCTAAATCTATAGCAAGTAGCAGAAATATTCTAGGAAGACATATTGTAAATATGTGTAAAAGGAAGACCACATTGAAACTGATTCTCAACAGATTTGTGTGTACAAATACATTAGAAAAATGGGTAAAAGCATGACCAAACTGTAAATTGCATATCAAATCTCAACTGGCATATCCTGTAAAATTCAGTATTAAAATGGGTTAAATGCTTTACCCAGATGAAATAAATATTTAAAATAATGGATTGGTTAGTCTTTCCTCATAGATCTCATCCTCAGGCTCTTCACCTTTCTTTTTTTTGCCCTCCAATGTACTACCTCCACCCTCTATATGTTCTTTCTCAGATGGGGCTTCTAGAACTGGATGCAGTATTTCAGGTGCAGTTTCATGAGTGTCTTATACAGGGCAAGATGAAATCCTTCTTTATACTCCTGATACCCTCCCTATGCATCCAGCCATCTGGCTAGCCTTTCCAGCCAACTTATCTCACTGCCTAGTTTCTCTTAGGTCCTCCAAGATGATAACTACTGGGTCCCTATCCTGCTTTGTTACTGTCAGTACCTCCCACCTAGTTTGTACTTTGCCCTGGTTCTTGTGCCCCATGTGCATGATCCTGCACTTATTTGCATTGAATCCCAGCAGCCATTCTTCAGACCATTTCTCCAGTTTTAAGGTCTTACCTCATTCTTTCAACACCCTCTGGCATACCCACCTATTGCAAACCTTTGTATTGTCTGTGAAGAGGCATACTTTCCCTCCAGTCCCTCTGCAATGTCCCTAATAAGACATTAAAGAGGACCTGCCCTAACACCAACTCATGTAGCACCCTGCTCGTTGCCTCCCACTTCAGAATGCTCCCATTTACCACAACCTCTGACTCTGCCATTCAGCCAGTTCTCTGCCCACAGAGTTATTTTAGGATCCACCCTAGGCTGTGCAATTTGTTAATAAGCCTTCTATGGGGATGGTTCTGAAGGCCTTTATGAAGTCCAAATAGGCCATATCCACATCATCTCCCTGGTCCACTACTTTAGTTATCCTATCATGCCATAGATTAGTACAATGCGTTAGTGCAAAACACAGTGCTTATCCTAAATACAGTAAAATTTGTGTTAGATGTATAAGTAAGTAAATGCCACATAAGGCAGTGTATGTGTATTTTATTTAGCTTTTGTTTACCAGGTAGGTGCACTAGCCAGAAAGACTATTTTCAGGCAAGACCGGGACAGTACAAAGACAAACTTCAAAGGAAACAAACATAATACATAGTGCAAGTTCACATATGAATAGTAGACATTTTGACAAGGAGTTGACGTAGTAAAACCAAAATGCCAAAAGTACCAACAGTTTGGTTTCATAAGACAGTAGAATAATGGCAATAATATTACTCATCTAGTACACTGCTTTGAGAGTGAAGGAGAACGTGCAGGAGACTAAATACTAGGCAGGCAGAAAAGGAAGATGAGGGGAGACAGAGAAGGTGGAGGGAGTGGAGAGGCCGTAAGGTATGAGGGTAATAAAATGGGTTAAGTAAGGGTGCAGATCACCCAGAGGCACCACAGGTAAAGGAAGGTTGCGCTATAGAGTAAGGATGGAGCAGTAGAGAGTAGAGGAGAGGAAATAGAGAAAGAAGTGCTAAAAATAGGAAGTGAGAACTGAGACAGAAGTATTACTGTGTGTGGGGCAATGCTCTCTGTGTGCAGAAAGTGCCCTGCTGTGCTGATCTGGAATATATGATTTATATAAATTTAATGTGGTGCTGATTTAAATGAGATGTCTAGTGGCAACCCCACCCTCAAATGTCCTTCAGATCCTAAACAGAAGAAAATTGTCCCTTGATGTCTTTTTTAATGTATAAAAATATGTGCAGACAGTGTACTGCTATGTTATACTGGAATATATATGCATATATGTGTATATGTATTAGTCAGTGTGTATATATATGTGTGTGTGTGTGTGTGTGTATCACAACAATTAGAAAGTGCAGTTAGGTGGCTCAGTGGTTAGTGCACAAATTGCTAGTCTACATTCCCCCGCTGTCTAGATCAGTTACAGCATTATGCATGTTATTGCTGATTAAAATTAGGTGTCTAGTTGTAACCCTTCACCCTACTATGTCCCTCAGAGCTTGAAAAGAAGAAAATGGTCCGTCTGTGTCTTTTTAATCTGTAAAATGTGTGTAGACAGTGCACTGCTATGTTACACTGGAATATATATGCATATATGTGTATATGTATTACTCAGTTGGTGTAAGTATCATATCAATTAGAAAGTGCAGTTAGGTGGCTCAGTAATTCATTTATTGCAGCTGTATTGGCTCTTGGTAGAGTTTGTTGTAGTAACAGCTGCTGACACCACACAGAACCTAGAAGTAGCGATTGGTCCTTTGAACATAAGATATGCTTTTCCCTATCTGAGCCAGTGGTTCTAAAGGCGAGACACAATTACTGAGAGGAAGCAAATCTGAAAGCATACCTGGCTATGGATTGGGTACTGCATGGTCCTAGAGTAACAAAAGACTTCAGCTAATATGAAAAGGGATTGGTGTCTTACGTGCTGACAAGGCATATTATTGAACCCCTACAAACAGCTGATTGAATTGATTTTGGAGAAGCAGCCATAACAGAGAAGGATGTAAGGAAAGAAATCATAAAAAGGTAGACGCATTAGCAATTTGAAACTTCTGTGGAATTTAATGTGCAAGTGACAATGTAAAAAGGACCCTCGCACAGTTTGACAAAAGATTAAAGCTGTTAAAAAGGAAAATTTGACCATGATGCTAATGACTATGCTAAGGGCAATATGCTGACCTGGGGCAAAAAGTATTAAAGCAAGAAGGTCAAGCACACTATATCTTAACAAAATGAATTTGAAGTCTCCACTCAGTTATGGCACTGACACTAGTGTGAGGGTAAGGAAGTGTCCTGTAGTTCTGACATTAGTTTTGTTAGAGAAGGAGAAAGACCAAGTGAGATATTCACTTTGACAGAGCCCACAGAACAAATACAGTCATCCACACCTAGGAGGACAAGGAGAGGGTCAAGCAGTGGCAAGAGACAACAAAGGAAAAGGTAAAGGAAAAACAGAGGAAATTTATCACAGAAACAAGTAAGAGTTGTGGGTATGGTGACTGAACAGCCTACATTAAATGTGATAAATATTTCAAGTAGAACATTGACTCAAATGGAACAAAAACATTCAAATCATGGACTTTCCTTTGTCCCTACGTCTATCATCAACTATTTTCAAAAGATACCTTAATTGTTTTGTCTGCACCCTCAGCCTTAAAGATGGAATCTGGTAAAACAGTTAGTTCTTTATGTAGATATGAGTCATTGTATACAGGTCCTACATTTTACCTTGAAAACAGTGTCTGTGACACACTTTTATGATGTTTATTATTTGGTATATGATGTCTGTTTAAATCGTGCATGTCAAACAGTTCAGTGTGCAGCGTATTGACATTGACATCACAACCAGACAAGATCTGTAGTGTCATTTTGAGGCACACTGTATTTTAATGAGTTTTAGTGCAAAACAGTAGTGTGCAAACTGACTATCTGTACTAAAAATGGGTTTGTTTTATGAAGACAACAATGATCAGCTCTACAAAATGTATGCTGATTCTTATCATCTTGATCCTGTTGTCAGTGATAGTGCTGCTGAGTCTTCTGAATTTCAAGAGATGCAAGAAGCTGCAGAGGTGGATATCTGATTGGGTAATGCTAACTGGTGAGTGATGTCAGCTGATAGGAGTTGTTCACTCTGCTCATCTTGGTGAAAGATTGACAAAAGTGCAGCCAGTCACTCCTAGCTAATTTGCTGATATCTTAACTGTAGTTTCTTATCATCACTTCCCTACAATATCTATGAGTAATAAGTTTGATATACATGCAGAGTTAATTTTTATGATTTGTGGCTTTATTTTATGAGGTGTTGTGTAGGTTGGTGGTGTGGGGTGTGGGTGTTAGGTGACTTTGGAAGCTCCTGTGACAAATGGATTTATTAATTTACAAAGAGAATAAGAATAAAGTTAAATTTTAGAATACATTGCATCAGAATGTGAAGTCTGATGATTCTTGTCTGCTTGGCACGTCATATAGAACAGTTACGCTGATCATACAGCAGTAGCAGTTTTTTCTTTCCTATATTTTATTTATTTATTTATTTGAACATCAGTTTACAACCTTTGAGCCAGAGGCTCATTTCAAAAGTACCTCATCACATTGAGGACACATACATTACATTACATATATCTGTGATAAATTTTGCATATATATATATATATATAATATATATATATATATATATATATACATTTTTTAATTTGAGTATGTTCACAGCAACACTAATAATAAATAATACTGCCGACATCTGAATTCGAGTTTTACATCCAGCAGTCACTGGTTTGATACCCACAACCTCAAATTTCTTACTGCTATTCTAGTTGATTTGCCATGTGATATCTCCACTGCCTGCCTGAGATAACATTTTATCCCTACATTTGTACCAAAACACAGGTTGTATAAATATATATATGTATATATATATATATAGGTTTTTATTGTGTACAGTGATTAAGTCAGCCTTGCTCAAGACATCTTTAACCTCACCCATCTCCAGTTACTTGTTGAATAGGGCCTTCATTAGTGCATCTAGTCCATACCCCAAACTCCTTTCATGTTATAGCACAAAACCCATCTTGACCCATTTTTGGGGATACAGTATAATAATAATAATAATAATAATATTTTATTTGTATAGCGCCTTTCAAATTATCAAGATGCTGAACAAGTTAATAACAAAAATACACATAGCCATTCACATAGACTTATAAAGCGCATCATAAATACATCAAAAGACTTAATAAATTACAATAAAATCCAGTCAGCTACTGACACTTTAATCCTCCACAAAAGCCTTTTACCATAAAAAGTTTTAATTCTTTCTTAAAAATCTCCACGGAGGTGCACTCCGTAACCGCGTGGTAGAGAATTCAAAGAGTGGGGGCAGCATGAGAAAAGCTCTGCTGCCAGAGGTTTTAAACTCACTTGGAATCTCCAGCAACCCCATGTCCCGAGGCGGAGCGTGGCCAGGGCAATAGTGAACCAGAAGGTCTTTCAGATAGGACGGACCCTGATGGTGAAGGGCTTTGAAAGTCAATAAAATGACTTTAAAGGTGATCCACCACCGAACAGACAACCAGTGCAGTTCACGCAGCACTGGGGTAATATGACAGGACCTACTTGTCCCAGTCAAAACCGGGCAGCAGCATTCTGCACCAGCTGCAGGTGGTGGATTTCAACCCAAAGCCCAAAGTAAAGGCGTTGCAGTAGTCCAAGCGCGAGGACACAAAAGCGTGGACCAACGTTGGCAAAGAGGCAGACGAACGAGGTGCCTAACCCTGGCAATATTCCTAAGATAGTAAAGGGAAGTACTGACGACAGCTTACACCTGAGATTGTAAAGTCAGCTTGTCATCAAAAATCACCCCAAAGTTACGCACCCATTCAGAGGCAGCAGTGACACGCCGCCAGAAAAATTCAGAAGGCGGCGCCAATACACGACCTCTCAATCTGACCACCCGGATCCACCACCAACACCTCAGTCTTCTCCGAGTTCAATTTTAACCAACTAGAATCCATCCGTCTTGGATTTCCCCCAGACAGTTGTTGAACATCGACAAGCTCCATCCTGGTTGGGTGCAAAGACAGGTATAGCTGGTATCATCTGCATAGCAGTGAAATCTCAGCCAAACCGTCTTATAATGTTTCGAGGGCAGCATATACACTGCAAACAACATGGGTGACAGCACAGAACCCTGAGGCACTCCACACAACAAAGAGACTGGGCCAGAGGAAAAATCCCTTACACAACCCTTTGTGATCTCCCGTAAGGAATGGCGTGAACCAATGCAGAACGGTTCCCGACATTCCACAAATTTGCCTCAGGTGTGCCAACAACACCACGTGATCCACAGTGTCAAATGCTGAGGAGATCAAGGAGAACCAGAATGGAACATCTCTTTTGATTCCTCGCCCTCAGAAGATCATTTAGCACCGAACCAGCGCAGTCTCGGTACTATGTCTTTTACGGAAACCTGACTGGAAGGACTCGTATATACTATGGATGGTTAAATGGTCATCCAATTGAGTAGCTACAACCTTTTAAATAACCTTCCAATAAAGGGAAGGTTAGAATAAGTCTGTAGCTAGAAAAACAGTCTGGATCTAAGGAAGCTTTCTTCAAGAGAGATGTCACCACCGCCTCCTTCAGGGAGCTAGGAAACTCACCTGACTCCAGTATAGTGCAGATGTTTAGGCTTTGAGTTGCAAACATGAAGACCTGAGTTTGAATCCCACATTCATCATTTGCATACTGTGCAACCCTGAGCAAGTCAGTTAAGTTCCTTATACTCCTATGTCACACCTTGAAACAAGCTTAGTCTTAGTGTGGCTTTCCTTGTTAAACAATGTCTTCTTTTCCCTGTTGATCACATTCATTTTTCTCAAATCTTTCCTTATCTCTCTCCTCTTTTACTGGATTGTGGTCCACTTCCTATTCTATGATCATTCTATGATTCTGACTTGTCCTTTTATTTATTTTTATTTATTTATTTAGCAAATCGGAAAGACCTTTGAGCCAAGAGCTCTTTTACAGAGGTTCCATGTCAAGTCACAAGGATAGCAAATAACAATAGTTTCAATAAGCAGTACAACATGAGAAAAGTAATTGCATAAACAAACAAACAATATGGCAAGATAAATAGTGTATCAAGTGCAGCCAGTGGCCTTGTCTGAAGAGGGGTGAAGGGCTTACAAGGAGAGAAAGTACAGGGGTGCATTGGCGGTGGAAGGAGCAAAATAAGAGCAAGAAGGGATATTCCACAATGAAGCTTGAGCAGGAAAGATCCATGGGGCAGGGGTAGATGAAGAACGAGGGAAACAGAGAGAGGACAAGTGGGAATGAAGAGGTAAAGGAAGGGAAGAGGTAGGATGAAAAGGGCAGGAATGGGAAAGGGACAAGGGAGAAAGTGCTGTGAGTGGAATAGCGTAGCAACAGGATAGGGTTATACATGGGAATATAGAAAAAGGAGGTCCAGTGCATTAAGCTGTCAGCAGAGATTAGGTATAGCAGTCACAAGATGCTCTGGAAATTGGAATTGATGCAGTTTCCACTTAAATGGTCCCAAGGTTGCAGTCGTCTCAATCTCAGGAGGAAGGAATTAAATAAATTAGCAGCTCTAACTGCAATGGATCACAGTTAGAGCAAGATTCGACAGAGTGGGATAGTAAACGTTTGGTTCACAGAACTTTGTGTGCTCAAGTGCCCCAGAAGGGACTGAAAAGCTGTCAGGAACCTGGTGGTAGGAGACCGAGATCTGCTTTCTTTGCCAGAAGGCAAGCTTGACATTCAATGAGAGCCTGGAGTTGAAGCCAGTTTGCTTGTTCGTAAAGGACACAAGTGTGAGTATCTATATGACACAAAGCTCTGTAACAGAGTAGACACACCAGAGGTGTAGAGAAAATGAGAAGGGACCTGCAGAAACTTGAAGAATGGTCAGGGGTTTGACAGGTGAAATTCAATGCAAAGAAGTGCAAGATAATACATATGGGGCACAAAAACCCTGGCACAATATATCAGTTGGGGTGAGGATATAGCGTGCACCAAGGGCGGGATCTTGAGGTTATCATCTCTGATGACCTCAAGGTAGGAAAACAGTGTGACAAGGCAGCTTGTAAAGCAAATAGGATGCTGCGATGCATAGGCAGGGCATCATCAGCAGGAAAAGGAGGTCATAATTCCACTATACAAGACACTAGTGAGGCCCACCTGGAGTACAGTGTACAGTTCTGGAGACCTTACCTACGTAAGGACATAGACAGGGTAGAGAAGGTTCAGAGGAGGGCAAGAAAGATGGTACATGGATTGCATCACAAGTCCTATGAGGACAGGTTGAAGGAACTGAATATATACTCCCTGGAGGAGAGGAGGAGAGGGATATGATAGAGACATACAAGTATCTTACAGGGAGGAACAGGGTGCAGGAATACACTATTTCTAAGTGGAAAAGATGTTTCAGGACTAGAGGCATGGGATGAAGTTGGAGGAGGAAGATTCAGAGGAAATGTGAGGAAGAATTTTTTCACAGAATGGGTGGTGGACAAGTGTAACACCCTGCCAGAGGAAGTGGTGAGGCTGAAACAATCATGGGATTTAAGAATGCATGGGATAGACATAAAGGAATTCTGAAAGATCGGGTAGGGCAACAGACTTTTAGGAAAACATAAACTGAACTTACAAGCTCAAATGGGCAGACTGGGTGGGCCACAGGCCCTATCTGCCGACACTGTCTATGTATCTAGTATGATATGCTGCACAAGTTAGTAGATGGCATGCCTTTTTCAGAGCTGTGATGAGCCGACATAGGGTTGTGTCTGTGGCGGAACCATAAATGACTAAACCATAGTCAATAATAAACACAATTGAACTTTGGATAGCCAGTCTGAGGGCTTGGTAGTAAGACAGTGTTTATGCCTGTGTAGAAAGCCTAGACGGATGTTAACTGTCTTGGCAACATTTTCAACATGGTTGGAGTAAGAAAGCGTACTATCTGGAGTAACTCCTAGGTATTTAAAACATCGAGTCTGATCAAGGATGACACCTGCACTATTTTTAATCACCAATTGTTTGGCTTTGTGCTTGCTGTGGGTACCATGGAAGAGCATGACCTTAGTTTTTTGCAATTAAGCACCAACTTATTAGAGATGAACCAGGACTCAGCTTCAGTAAAACTTTTCTGAAGTTGGGCCTGAAGGAGGGTAGGGTCAGTAGTCTCTGAGAAAATGACTGCATCATCCACGAGAGAGTACAGGTTCGGAACAGGATGCTGGAAGATTATTGAGGAAGGTGCTAAATAAAAGGGGTCCCAGTATCGATCCTTGAAGAACCCCAGAGCAGACAGGCAGTTTAGCAGAAAGGAAAACCTTATTCTGACCTGTTGTGTGTGGTTTACTAGATAGCAGGTGAACCACTTTTGGGCTTCTGAAGACATACCAATCCCAGCATCTTGATGTGTCAGCAAATGGTGATTGACCAATTTAAATGCTTTAGACAGGTCAATAAAGGTTACACCAACAGCTGACCCTGATCACGAGTATGGTGAGTGAAACCTGTGAATTCCAGTAGGACTGTAGATGTGCTGCGCCCTTTCTGAAAACCATGTTGTTGGACACATTGTAGGTTGCATTTTCCAGGTACTCCATAAACTGGTCAGCAACAATCCTTTCAAGTGCTTTTGATAACGGGGAAGAATAGATATTGGCCTATAATTCCCAGGTAGTAATTTGTCACCACTCTTAAAAACTGGTGTAACCAGAGCAGATTTCAGAACTGGGGAATTGGGAAAGCATGAGGAGCGATTGAGAAGCTTGGTGAGGGGAATAGGACTTCATCTAGAGTTAGGTAAGAAGTTTTAGGTTAAGGAATCACTGCTTGTCCTAGTTCCTCCTTGAATTTTATGTACGTATGTCTTGGTCTCACTTTCCTTCACTTCTTATTATTTGAAGGCAGGACAGAACCACAGTATATGTCTAGGATTAATGCTTTATTATGCTCCCTTCAACTTCCTGTCCTGTTTCACCTTTCTGCCTTATGATTTATTTACATGGTCCTCATCTGTAGCTAATTATCTTTAATAGGTGTTGTCATCCTTATATATATTTTCATTTGTTGTTGCATTTGTGACCTTTACTTGTTTGGTAACATTATATATAATTATTTATAACCAGTTAGTCTCGTCAGGTATGTTGGATGTAATATGTTAACCTCAAGGCCAGGCAACAAATCATTGAGCTTTACCCTGGACATTGCAACATCACTATTATCAGCCCTATCTCACAGATCCAAACCCCTTAACTGATCCGTTATTTGCCCTGGTTATCACCCCAACCCAAAAGACATGGCCACTGACATATACCCTTTACACCTGCAGGGCTCCTAGGCTTACCCCCACACACACACACACTTTTGTAGGTCAGCGATAATGGTCAATCCAGTTGTACACAGCCTTAATCAGGTTTGTGTGCTTGGTTGACCATGGTACAAGGAGGTAGCATCATTCTGTGTCATGCAGCATTGATTTGGTGGATTCTAATATCTCATGGTGGCTGGACGTTCAATGACGTAACTTGAATGAACCTAATATCCATCCCACCTCCTCATGTATCATGCAGCATTCAAATTTGATCCCCAGCCACAGGAAAAGATCCGCACTTTTGCACCAGATTCTCTATTATACACACACTTTCCTCAGATGAGTATAGCAGTCTATTGCAATCTCAGTCCTCCACACACACATACACACACACACACATGCACACATACACCAGCAGTTCCCCAGCCAGATGCCAGATTAGAACCCAGGTCACTGGAACGGTGGGTGGAAATTCTACCCTGTGCCAATTGTCCAGTCAGTGTCACTGATTTGGGGCCATACCTAGTTATAATACAACTTATTGAAATTACTCAAGGAATAACTATAGATTAATGTAATTGATAATTGTAAGGTGATCATTTCTGAATATGTCTGACTGACTTGTTTACAAACTTAATTTTTACTTGTGCAGGTGATTATGTGGGAATTGCACACCAATGCAGAGTTAGAGAGAGAGAGTGCATATGCTGTAGAGAAATTACTTCTGTGTTTAGAAAAATAGAACCGTTTGAGTTGACAGCATCTGATATTGAATTTACCAGTTGCATAACAACTCACCCTGGCTTCCATGATGTGTGTTTTAGCCAATGGGCTCTGGAAATGGCATATCATGAATTTATTCAGTAGCATGGATGAAGAATTTACCCGATGAGCAGTAAGATATTATGTAATAATATTTTAATATATATAATTAGCATTGGCATAGACTTTTACTTATTTACAGTACATTGGTGTATGAGTATTCCACACATTTTGGTTGCTTCAAAACATGTTAACTGTGGAAGCAGACAATACACTCTGAATTGAATTATTTGATTACTTTGATATGTCCGTGTACTCCTCCCTCCACCTCAGACACATTGTCTGGGTCGATGATGAAAGTGAAGATTCATTGTGACTGAATTAATAAATCTGCCTGTTATTCACATAAGAATAGGAGGGTGTGTACCAAATCAAAATTATATAAATGGTTGATACTTGTCCATACACAGATGAAATGATCCAGGCAAAAATACTACAATTGAAGGCAAATACAGAAATGATACCTGCGAGATTCACCCAAAATTTTAAAAGATGTAAGGGAGAAGTAATGACACAATATATTACCTTTTGTTATCAAATCATGGCAGAATGGTGTGGTACCTGAGGAATGCATGAGGCGGTTATGACTCTTATTCACAAAAGCGGATAAAGGCAGACTCAGGAAACTATGGGCATTTTGCTTGACCTCATTGGTTGGTGAAAAGATGTAATAATTTCTGCTATAAAGAATTGTCGAGTAGCTAGATGTCAGCTTGGCACAAAACCTGAAGTTGGATGGATATATACCAGGAATGTCATGTCAGACGTAGCTAATATATTACTCTGACTAGGTGACCAAAGTAGTGGAACATGTAGTGGCTGTGGTGATTGACTACCTATTCTTTATCAGTGCGGTAAACATAGTCCCTCAAAGAAGATTAATAACAAGTATGGCAACCAGAAGTGAGTCACAGGGTGGTGGCTAAGTAAAAAATAGGCGTAACATGGGTGAGGACAGATGAGGGAGAGTTGCCCAGTGTGGGCACCACATGGCTAATTATTGGGCCATTCCTGATTAATTTCTGCATTTATGATGTTGCGGATGGGACTTATGGAAAGGTTTGACCATTTGGCCTATTGAGTCTGTGAGAGATAGCCTCCTTTCAACCCCCTCTCCATCACTGCTTTACCTCCATCTCCTCTGCCCTCTCCACCTCCCTCCACTTACGTGTATGTCCCCTGCTCCTTTTAATTTCTCAAATATGGAGAAAGACTCAAGGAGCTAAATGTGCAAACTTTCCTTTGCCTCTTGAATTTCACCACCCACACCCACATCCACCGGTACCTTGCACTTATGGATGACTACAATGCAAGGTGAGGCAAATTATATTTTGTAGGCCAAATCCCGTGAGGTTCTGGTCTTCTTAAAGTCAGATGTACAAATACACAATAAATAAAATCATCTGAAGTATTAAATAAAACTCAGCAATAATATATGAAAGCAGGTCACAACATGATAGATTGATAGCCTGAAACAGAACTGCAATTTTTGAAAAAGGTAGTCATTAAAAGCAATGTCAAAAAGACAGTAGCTATAAAAAGTGTGTGGGAATGCCTGGTTGAAAATAAAGTCTTTGAGGTGGGATTTAAATACTTCAGCTGAATAGGCATTAATTACAGCTGAAGGAAGCAAACTTCAAATGACAGTATAGGTGTCGGTAAAGATTTATACTCACAACATCTGGAGGCTAGGGGAGGAATATAATTTCCAGTCACTATCTGTTGTCACCGTCCTTCTGAATGCTCATAACAGACAAGACAGACATTGACAGAACCTTCAATGTCTGTTTGTCCTACTATTATATCTGTCATACAGTGTTATCAGTGTTATGGCTGCAGTTTACAACAGTGTTTTACATACAGACAGCTTGCATGATATACAGTTGATTAGACAGATAAAATATAAAATATTAAATAATTTTAAACATTACCTTGTCTAAGTCACATAAATTATGTTAACATTCCTATCAACAAGAAAGTTAATAATGAATATCATTACCAAATAATTCATTAAATACTTTCATTCTGCTACAAATGTATTATTGAAATCGCTATATCTTATTAGATGATGTCGATGTTGTACAAATGGTCTGAAAGTCATGAGAAGTAAATTACATAATTTTATATCCATTTACAGCTGTAACAGATTTCTAGCCTATCACTGTTTTATTAGATAGCGCTGGGGTTGGTTAGGATGCTGAGTTAGAGTCATACTACCATCATGTGTTGTCAATTCCATTCGGGACAAGTGGCCATCTAAAAATTATAAGGGTTTTGTGACCCACCAATCCAACAGGCCAGATATTTAATATCAATTGTAATTTCGTAATGAAAACCTTTGATTCTGTTTCCAATGTTTTATTGCATCTTTCTTTAGAGTTTTCTGAAACTTTGATGTGAGTGGTGGTGGTACTTCAGCATCCAAGAATGACAATGTGCAAATATTGTCTTGTATTCTACAACATACATCTGCCGTTATCTTTTATACAAAGTCTGAAAATGAAATCAACAGAATATTAGTTGTTATTTCTAGTTTGTGTCTCCATCATTTGATTATCATAATATATTTATGAGGATTAGGACTGTCATGCATATCAATTGTTAGTGAAAGCTCAAGTTATGACCAGTGCACATCTGACTTCCAGATTGTGGTTTGTGTGATGTGAAAATCCATACACATGGAAAATTACCCTTGAACTGTCCCCATCAATCTGTATCCCAAACCCCTTGACCTCTGATTCCATTTCAGCTGGAAGATGTTTCCTGCTGACACTTGGACCCCATATTCAACATGCAGTGTGACTAAATTGTTGTACAAGGGTACTATGGCCTTCCTTTTCTACTGGTAATCCCCCCTTCAGATGCAGCCCAGCATTCTGCTGTCCTTAGCCACTGGTCCCTCACAGTGCCTCTCCACATTCAAATCCCTTGCTATAGCGATGTCTATGCCTCTTTCATGTTCTGTTACTTCCATGTCTCGGACACTATACAGAACCCTGCCATCTGGTTCCTGTATTCAAGATGTATGATCTTACGCTTGTCAGTACTGAATGACAGCTGCCACCTCCCTGACCATGTCAGAGCCTCCACGGATCCTTCTGCATTCTTTCTACCCCTCCCAGAGTGTCCACCTTACTGCAAACTTTAATATCATCTGCAAAGACTCACCCTACCCCCACCCCAAGGCCCTCCACAATGTCCCCTATAAATAGATTGAACAGTAGGGGCCCTAACACTGACCCTGAGGGACCCACTTGTGACTATGCCCTCTCAACATGTCATCTAATTTATAATGACCCTCTGTCTTCCGTTTCCTTACTGGTTTTCTGTCCATTTAACTACCTTCTGCCCCAGCCACAGGCATGGCAGCTTATACAGCAGTGCCTTGTGTGGCATGGAGTCAGATCCCTTCTTGAAATCCAGATAAGTGACATCTACAGCCCTCCCTCAATCCAGTTCCTTGGTGACCGCATCAAAAACTCTATCAAGCTGGACCGTTGGTGCAGTGGTAGGATTTTCATCTGTGATGCTGGCGATTCGAGTTCGGGAATGGACTCAAGTCACTGGAGGGCCAGCTGGGGAGAAGGAAGGATCATCCTAGGATGTCTCACCTTTCTGGGGGTGAGGGTGGGGGATGCATCTCAGTGCCTGCTGGCCCCTGGCAGAGGATGGGAGCACAGCAGGACTGCCTGAGCTGGAATAGCTATGGGAGTGGTGGATGTCAGTGATAGGTAGTAAGGAGCATGATTGAGCATGCTGGTAGACAGATATCTTCTCCCGTGAGGTGATGGGATGGGTTTCACCCACCCAACCCCCAGTTCTGATCCCACTGGGTTGATGTCTGGTGAGTGATGTATGCAGCAGGGACAGTAATGTTAAGAGAGGGTGGAAGTTGGTGAGCTGGTGAAAAGTG
Source organism: Neoceratodus forsteri (assembly GCA_016271365.2). Taxonomy (NCBI): domain Eukaryota; kingdom Metazoa; phylum Chordata; order Ceratodontiformes; family Ceratodontidae; genus Neoceratodus; species Neoceratodus forsteri. The sequence continues at coordinate 429,194,643 of CM057451.1, forward strand.
TGAAAACCTATTACAACAGAAACATAAAATTATCCACATTTAGTAGAACAAATGAGGAGTTACATACCACTGGGCAAGGAAGTACTGGCATCTACCATACATTAGGTGTTACTTAAGTACTAAGGAATGGGGCTACATGATAATGTAAATGAAGACAGCATTTTGTACAGAGATAACAACTATAGTACAAGGAAAGACAATTATAGATATCCAATCACATGTAACAGATAAAAACAACTTTCCCCATGTCTATCAACACGTTAATGGGTGACACAAATTTTCTAAGAAGTTGATCCTGATGATTTTCCTATAAATTCTCCTTTGAGATCATGGTATTTGTTATTGGCATGTTTTAAATGAACTCTGTCTCTTACTGTCATATGTTCAAGTATACTAAAGTTTGTATACATTGAATGTTTCTTATTATTTACATTCAACAGTAGCAATGGAATATGCATAGAGAGCATATACTGTATAAGATCTACGCTGGGAAGATACATGACTATGAAAACAGGATTCTAACCATATGTAGTTGGAGTCTTGATCGGCTGAACTGTCTTCTTTCCATGTTTGTACTTTGGAATGTCAGTTCTGAACCTTTCATCTCCAGATGCATCTGATGCCTGTTTTCAGTCAGATTTCTCATTATAATGTAATGCCACTAGAAGTGTTCTATTAAAATAAGATTTTATTTAGTCATGTATTACTATATATAACAAAAGTAATAATACATGTTGCACTATGAACATCTGTATATTTATTTTACTATATTGCATAATTAGTTGTATATTTGAATATATACAAAACAAAACAATATCCAAACAGTTTGTCAGAGACTTTCTGCTTGTGGGAATGTACTTGCTGATACATGCAATTTGAGTTATGAATGTTAATGTTTAGTGTGTGTGTGTGTGTGTGTGTGTGTGTGTGTGTGTTGTATTTGATGACTGGGTTGGTGATGGGAATGGTAGTGCTTATGTACTACATTGTTTTGAATTCAGTTAATTATTTGTGTGTTAATACATCCTCGAGCCACTCGTTGTTGTAAATGAGGAGTTCAGGCCTTCAGCTTGAGGAGAAACAGCAAGTGAAGATGTGCTGTTCTGGTTCAAGCTGAAGGCAATAAAACTCACTCATGTTCAGCAACAAGTGGCTCTGAGGGATGTATCAATATATTATTGATCAAGAGCAATCAATAACATATTTTAATAAACTGTTCCCGAATGTGCCTGTTTCAATGTCGGCATAGGGGAAAGGATTTAGGAATCTGGAGGACTGCTCTCCTTATCCGGGGTGAGGGTGACTCAGCCTTGGCGTCCATGTGCTCCCAGTAGAAGGCTGGAGGACAGGGCACCAAGCTGCCATGGGAGTGGAGTTGAAGCCGACCCTGGAGTTCATCTGTTGCATCAGTGCACATCCCACAGCTCCAGGAGAAACATCTTTGAAAATGCAGAGGCCCCCACATATGAGCTGGCTCCAAGTGCTCAGACCCTCTGGCCATGTTCAGTTCTACCTCAGTGTCCTCACTTGCAAGGGTGGGTGCATCCCCAAGTATGAGGGGATGGGCCACCAGAGCTAAGCAAACCAATTCATAGGGCTAGGAGCCCGGCATACAAAATGAGAATTTTAGAAAAGAAACAAAAAAAAAGGTGAAACAAATCAGTGTTGATCAAATCATACACCCTTGATTACTCACAATGTGTATGATGGCATTTACTCTAATTACCTGCAGTACATTCCTTTGTATCCACAGGAAGCCCGTTTAGAGTACATATTGGATTAGTGCTCATGGAAACTCTGAAGTGGTGAGGTTTGATATCTAGGTAACAGTTTCTGGACGTCACATTCAACTACCCTCAATTGCAATATCGCCTCAACTTTCTAAAATGTTTTTTCATCTTGTTCGAATTTGGAGATAATAGTAGTTTTGTTATGGTTCTGCAAAGTAACAGTAATTACTGGTGACCATAAATATCAACGGATTACCACTTTGTTAAAAATGCATATCAACTGGATTTCTGGTTATTATGCTCCAAAGGATAATAACTTGAAATCAGGTTGATATGACATTCCCCAAAGAAAAGACTTTAAAACTGTTGCATTCCATTGTTTCACAAAAAGTATTTCAACTGCAATATTTTCAACTGTGTTTTATTCATCTACAGTTCAATTTCTTCAAAAATAAAACTGCACTCTAGTTAAAAAAGTATTTTTTTCAAGCTGTTAGAAATACAGTCTAAACCTCAACACCAGCAATTATAAAAATAAAGGATAGGTAAGTCTGATGTTATGGATTTTTCACACACACCATGGTGTGTGATGACCATAAACCTCTCAAGCTTCATTCTTGAGGTTCATGGGGCATCACACACCTCGGATGTGAGAACAAAATCCATAACACACAGATACTATCCATTATTCTCTATATAATGACATTTGGCATATTAGCGTGCCCCAGATAACTATTTACCAAATGCCTTCTCTTTTTAGACTGATCATCATCCTCCATTACACGAAATATTAAAGCGCTGAGGCGTCTAGTAACTGTAAAAGTAAATATATCTATTGAGATAATTAACAGCCATACAGCTATAATTTAGACTGACAAAATAAGTGTGTCACAAATTCAGTTCATGTCACACCTAACACATTGCTACTTGGTTGCATCCATTTTCTCGCTTCAACCAGCTTCATCAAGACTGACATGCTCACACTCTGGGAACAGAATGTCTTCATGCACATGAATATTTTGAATGTGTTTAGAATGGAATGAAGCTTTGCTTTCATAATTGCACCATCACCATTTGATGTAGAACGTGGTACACAGCACAACATATTCCTTATGCTTCATATTCAATCCTTGACAATATCACACTCTGATTGGCAAGCCACATTTCCAACTTTTTGTTATAGCTAGTGGAAAAAATATCATGCAATCTGCATCACTTCAACACTTTTCTATTGCTGGGTTTAACTGATATTGTGGGATAATAACGGTAAAATAACCATTCATCTCAATGTAGTCAGCCAGTATTTACAGCAAATTATACAGTTATATACCAACCAAGCCTCCTGTATTTTGTTTTGGATGATCTGACTCACAATAAATTATTAACAGACAAACCTCACAAAAGGAGGCACAAAGGAGGGTGACATGGGACCCCACAAGGGACTCACATGAGGAAATTCTTGTGAGGGTGGGAAGAAATAGGTTATAGTGTGTGGTGGAATGTGGTTGTGTATGGAAATCAAATCCGGCAAAATGTCATTCTGCTTCAGTAGTGATGTCCTCACTAACGAAGAACAACTTTCATTCTGCATTAGTGAGGACATCACAATGCTAATCACCCCACCAGCGCCATTCATAGGAGGTCATCAGCTGTCATAGAAAACACTCGGGTGAAGAATTACCTTGTTGTGTATGGGCATCCATACACTATCCCATATGTTGGTTAACTAGGATCTGCAGCTTATCCAGTAGGTAGGAAAATGGTCAGACTAGGTGGACTAAGCGGTTCTTATCTATTGTCAGAATCTATGTTTCTGTTATTGTATGTTTCTTTTAGCTTGTAGGAAAAGTAACATGTTAAATACATGTAACTATTTCATTTTACAAAACGTCACATCATGAAAATGCCTTATTTCAGGTTCATTCTCCCTCAAATGTTTCTGAATCTGGGGTGATGATCTGTAACCAAGCTATCTATAGCTACATTTGATTTGGATATCACTCAAACTTCACTTTAGGCCCTCCGACTCCATATGGTAAGGAGACTTAACTTCGTTGCTTTAAACAAAATAGGGAAAAACAAACAGATTTCTATACAAATAGTGGGTCCTATCACAGATGTACCTAGAGGGACATTACCAGGAACTGCAGCAGCTGGAGCTTGATTGCCTAGAGCACATGCAGGAACACCTATCGCCATGGGGATCAGACAGCGGTGAGCTACATCATGTACACAATGTGGCTGCTGATGGACAACGCCAGGCACAGCCATGGTCGAAGGTAGCAAACAGGCATGTCACACTCAGCACTGGCTGCATGCTGAGTTTGCCTGTCGCGGAATCTCATGGGGTGTTATGCATTATGCATAGGTCATGCATAGGGCCCAATGTGCTATATATTGTACATTATTTATGATATTAATTTTACGTTGATAAATTGATTTTTCAAGAAATTGATTAATGGCATTATCATACCTGCACTAGGTTAACAGCTAAATTTTCCTGTTCTCCAAATCCATCAGACTATACATGCCAAACTTGGCGGAGTGTCCAGGACTATCTCACCATCCATCTCTGCCTAAATGAATATGGGATCCTGATGCAATAAGTTTATCCAATATTTTCTCCTTTCTGCATCCCCACTTGAGCAATAGCTGGTTGAATAAATTTACTAAGATGTTCATAATAAGTACTATTTGAAATGGTTGCGATGTTGGCTGGGAAAGCAACCTGATAACCTTCAATGGGACGCACTGCTGTAGCCGATTGTAGTTGACAATATGATATTTCCAGCAGGAAACCTCCCAATGAAAGGTTGTGACTTCCAAGTATTAGCAAAATCACAGTACTTACATTGTTGTTCAATGGTAATATAAGTGCCTTTCTGATTAGATAGTACCACTTTGCAGTTCTCCTTGGAACTATGACAGGTCTCGAACAGTGAAAGGAGACAACTTTCGAAAATAATATACTTCTTTTCGTTCGTTGGGTTTGATATATAGTTCGCGTCATTTAACAACTGGCTGCAATTAAACAAATATAAAAATGATCTCATAAATTATGCTTTCTGATTGGATGTAATGATTCTGGCAGCCTTACACTATTCCTGTTATACTGTAATGTACGGCGGTACTGTTAGCATTCAAAACTTCAAGCACTGATGACAGACTTGAATGACGCATTCTGAATCTGAAATAGAATTCTTGGACTGTTGGTGGAAGAACTATTACTTTAAAAGACACTCAAAAATTACACTTTATTTTATGCAAGGAAAGAGCTCAGTGCCCACGGATGATAATGGCCAGGGCCCTGGAAACAATGCAACTGGGAAACAAAAACCCAGAGGAAGATAACACAATATGGGGTGAGGGAGATAGTAACAACAACAAAAATAGGAAGGGACCTGGGGTAGTCATATCAGATGACCTTAAGGTTGACAAGCAATGACAGAAGGCAGTAGGGAGGGCTGGGGGATAATGGAATGTATTGGAGAGGCATCAATAGCAAAAACAGGAAGTTGTTATCCCCTGTATAGACAGTTGGTGAGACCCCATCTGAGTACTGCGTTCAGTTCTGGAGACCCCATCTCTGCAAGGACATAGACAGGATGGAGGCAGTCCAGGGAGTGCAACTAGAATAGTGCAGGGCCTGCAAGAGAAGCCATATGAGGAGAGACTAAAGGAGCATAATATGTATGCCCTTGAAGAAAGGAAGGAGAGGGGACATGAAAGAAACTTTTAAGTACCTCAATGGAATCAACAAAGTTCAAGAGGGTATCATCTTTCAGAAAAAGATATGTGCAAGAACAAGGGACACAAATTGAAGATTGAAGGGGGATGGCTTAGGGGTAATGTGAGGAAGTATTTTTTCAGAGTGGGTGGTGGATGCATGGAACAGCCTTCCTGAGGAGGTTGTGGGGTCTAAAACTGTGGGAGAATTCAAGGATGCATGAGACAGACATAAGGCAGTTCTTGTGGGGGTAGGAAGAAATAGGCTGTTGGTTAACTAGGATCTGCAGCTTATCCGATAGGTAGGAAATGGGCAGACTAGGTAGGCCAAGTGGTCCTTTTCTGCCGTCAAAGTCTATGTTCTATGTTTCTATTACCTGGGCATCTCACAACTCCCTTCATTTTCTATCTCAGATGGTTCATATGATTCATCTTTTTATCATCATAGAATAGGAAAGACTCAGAACTTGATTCATCTGTTCTGTCATGTGCATATAACACACGGTTCTTCATATGGATCAGTTTGTGTCGAGCGTCAGCCATTTAACAGATGTTGTAACACCTAAGCAACACAACATAATTTCAGCAGTCTAAAACAATCCCTGTACCTTGTTTATAACTGTGAGGTATTTAAATCTTTCAGTCATATCCCACTTTCACTTTGTCAATTAAAGAGAACATATTTAATTTCTTCATAGGGATTCTGATACAGGCCCGGCACCATTTTGGTTGCCCTGCTCTGTACAGGACCCTGGGGTGTGTTAACTGTTGCATATTTTTTTTTGTCATCTGTGAACAGACATTCATTCCCATCAGTCCCTCTGCAATATAACAAGACCACATCCCTTTGAAACCATGTTGCCTTGTATCATGTAGTCCACTGGTAACAGGGTATTACCCAATCATTTCATTCAGTATTGATTCCATTACTTTGCCCAATTCCAAGTCAGACTGAGCGGTTCTATAGTTTTGCCTCTTCTTTTCTTACACTTTTGTGGAGTGGACTACATCAGCCTCTCTCCAGTCTCGATACCTTTCCTGATTCTATTAACAGGTTGAACAAAGCGGTCAGAAAAGCAGCCAGCTCCTCATTCAATTCCATCATTAACATGGGATGCACTCTGTGTGGTCAATTGCCATGTCTAGTTTTAAATGTGACAATTACCTTAGGACACTTTCCTCTCTAAAGGGCTAGTATCCACCTCCCATCCGAAATAATAACCCGAGTGAACTAGGTGAAATTTTTGTTGCTCAAGTCAAGTAAGCCACAAGCACTGTCAGTCTTTCAAATTAACTTACCTCTCACTGTCGGTACTGGCTCCATTCATCCTCACATGCTGACCATGAAACCAACAAGCAAACACTGTGAAGTAAACATTGCTGACACACATTCAAGTTCTCGTGGCTTATTGCTTAAATTTACCACAGCTGGTGAGGTTTACCCACTCAACTGCACCTCATGGGTAAACCACGCCAGTCATGGTAAATCCCCTAATAAGCCACATCCTCTAGTGACTTACTGCTTAACCCCCCAAAAAATATTTATTTATCAACATCTCACCCTCCAAAAATTATTGTATAATCGCATACAACTCAAGAGTGTGTATAGTAGCAAGCAACCCACTTCTGCTGTGTTTCACTCACTCGGCAGATGACCTTGTGACTGTACAACACACCAGGCCAGAGTTAATCCTGCTGTAATCCCCTTACAAATGGGGGTTCCTAAAAGTCTTCCTGGAGCTTGCCTAAATGCTCCTGCCTAACTGGTGTTCGGAGCAATGCCGCCAAAATGCAGGTGTTGTGAGTGCTTCTAAAGCCTCCAGTACTGTCTCTTTAAGATCTGCCTGCTCACAGGCTCCAAGCGGAGTTGGCATGGGGGGGACTGGTGTTTCCCTGTTCAAATCCAGCCTGAGCTGCGGTGAAATCGCTCCAATTTGGTAGTCGCTATAAGCAAAAGGGAGCCCTTTTGAAAGATGTAACTGTTTGGCTATAATTAGTTAGAGTATTGGTAGAATTACAGTTTGTCTAACCTGCTTCTTTTGCAGCTGGGACTGTGTGCACTTGGCCCCTCCATTTTGGACCTGGACAATTGAACTGGGCCAATGGTAAATGGGGGAACACTAAAATGGAGATCTTTTGACCAACCAGGATCAGGACTCATGTGGAGCCAGCTGACCAATGAGACACAGCTAGTAATTCTGGAGTAAAGTCTGAATTATGGCGCCTTGTTTGCACCAATAGGGGCAGTATTAAGTGACTGGCATCTGCAGCCCACCTATGGGATGGGTGGTGCCCGATTGGTGAGACTGCCCTAACTGCCAAGGGCAGAGGCGTTGTGGCTGTGAGCAGGAAGAGAGCTCTGGGCTCCTGCGCCATTGAGTTTTGCGAGAAGGCGGGTGTGGAAAGGCCAGATTTGGGCGGCTCATTTGCCGGCAAGTATCGGACTAAACCACTGGGTAGCAGTCAGAGGAGGCTGTGCAAAAGCGCGGCTACCTACCAGGCTTACCCTGTAGAGGACTGGAGAATCTGCTGAATCGCGCTCGGTCTGTCAGGAAAAAGTGAAGCTGCGTTGTGACTCCCGATTAGCTGGGAGTTGGTCGGGCCCTAGAAAGCAGCTGCCTGGTATGGTACCCCTGTTGCTTTTCATATAAATGTGTGGAGAAGTGTTGAAGTCCAGGCTCGGTCCTGCAGAGTGATATGAGGCCGCTTTTCCTTCTGGAGTCGTGAGTACTAAAGCAGGGTAGCTCCCTGTCAAACGTTTCTAGTAAGGGCACGATCTTCTGGTTACTCTACTGACTACACTAACTGAGCCTGCTGGCTCTATTAAATCTTCGTAGGAACCTTTACGCTTGTTTCTGTGTCAGGGCCCCAACCAGCTGTGTATCAAAGGACTAGCCTTTTATGGCCTGGGTACCCAGAGACCGTGACTTATGGTTAGGCCTGTGTACAGTGCCCTAGATAGATACTTATACATTAGATTGGTAAGCTAATTAACCTGATCACCCCAGTCCTGTTAATTCCCTAAATAAATCAGATTGATTGTTTTGCAAAGATATACTGGCTAACTTGTGTGTTTATGGTGAATTTTGCAGTGATTATTATGTAACAGCATCTTACTTTTCAGGAGGTCCCGAGCAAGCTGATTGGTTCAAGCCTGGGAGTAAGTGTACATTGTAAGGTACTGTGGTTGATTTGTGTGGGCCACTAGTGGAAAGAAAGGTTGCAGTGTCCCAGAGGGCTGTGACCAAGTCATATCAGACTGTCTTAACCCGACCTCTGGGTGGAGGCACCGCCAACGGATCCAGACTCCTCAACCTGCTGTCGGCTGAGCAGGCAGGTAGTAGCCCTTAAGATACCACCCTTAGGGGTTAAAATTGAGGCACTGCTGGGATTAGCGCCCCTAGTGGGTGAAGTGTATAACTATATATAAGTTAAAGGAAAAACTGGAAGGGGATATCATGGCTAAGATTAAGCTGGACCCTATTAAGACAATGGTACATAAACTGATGGGGTGGGGTGAAGCCAAAGTGCTAGACTCTCAGAGAATTGTGTTACTACTAGGCGTACCTCTGGGGACAACGACCACTGACATTATTTCTACAGTGGAGCGTGTCAAATGTTTTGGCAAGGTAGAGGTGAAGGGTATGACTGACCTGCTCGATCAGACCTTGCAGGTGTTACTTTGTGTAGTCTAGCGATAGACCCCGAGGGTACTTCCAGTGATTTATCCAGAAGGTGCCCAACAGGGTGGAGGATTATTCACATCGAGTGGGTCAGTCACTCCCAGGGGTCTCCCAGACTAATAGCTTCAAAGATAAACTGCTTATATTGCTAGCTGTGGAGGGAGGACCACCCAAGAGTTACTGCAGGCGTTGGACCTTTCTAGTGAACCCACCCCAGGCTTCCCGGCACCTCTCCGGGTCCCCAAGAGTTCTATTTTGGCTCCACCGCCCTAGTGGTTCCCCTATACAGCTAGATTCTTACTGAAGGCTAAAACTTTTCTGGCACAATGCCAGTGCCTTCAGAGGAGGATGATTTGGAGGCGTGGATGGACCTACGCCACCCCCGTAGTCCAGGAGTGGCAATGCTCTGAGGGGTGAAATGGAAGAGACTGATGGAGAGTCTGGGGGCCCAGCTTTGGAAGCTATTAGGTTCTTTGGGCCACTAGCCTGAAGCCACCGCAGCAGAGTACCTTTCTGCTTTAGCGGGAGTGTTTGGAAGTACAGAAACTGGGGAAGACTTATTATGAAATTCAAGTCTGTCAAGCAATGGAGGAATGAGAAGTTGTCTGCCTTTGTTATTAGGTGGAACAGGCCTTACAGAAGGCCTATCGAAAAAGGGTGACCACAGCCACAGCCTTGAACCAGGTCAGGTTGGAACATGTTTTGAAATCTGCTAGATTTTCCAGTGTGATATTGTTAAAACTTAAGTTACATGATAGACGGCTACCCGCCCGAGTACTGTCAGTTGATGAGGAGATTAGAAGTAGAGACTGATGAGGAGGGTGGGAGCCTTATGTGGGGCTGTGAATCTGTGCCAAACCCCGAGTCTAGTGAACGGATGAGACCCACCTTCGAGGGGCCTGATGTTTCCCCTGTCCCCAAGAGCAAGGAGGGTGGAGGTGCGTGCCATTTCCTCTGATCCTCAAGTAGAAAGTGAGTTGAGGGCTGAGATTAGAAATTTACGAGAACTGGTGAGGAACTTGAAGCAAACTGCTACCCATCCTGTTAGGTTTGGGGAACCAGAGTCATCTAGAAACAAACACCCTAGTCAGGCCCTCTCACCTCCAGGTGCCCCAGCAGGCGGTATCCCCTCCACTAAAGACCCGGGACCCCAAGTTCTGCTATCATTGTGGGGAGGATGGACACTTTCAGACTGAGTGCCAGTCACCGGAGAATTTAAGGAAGGTCAATAGCAGGCTGATCACCTGGCATCAGAGTGCCAACACCCGACCCCCTAGGAAGAGTTTTGTGACCGGCCGATGTCCAAGCAACTGCCAGTGCTGTGCCCCCGAATGGTCTGATGTGGTGGGGCCTTGATGGAGGCCCGTGCGAGTAAATGGGATCCCACCCAGGCTGTGTTGGACAGTGGTTCAAGTGACCATTATTTCCAAGACTGATATCAGACACACCTGCCTGAGGTACCCCTACAACCCTTGGACAGTCTACATGTATGGGGACTGAGTGATAAGGCCTACCCATATTTGGGGTATATCCGAATCTGGCTGTCTTTTCCTACTTCTGTTGCTGGGTGGACGAACAAGTGGAAACCCTAGCCTTAGTGTGGCCCCCCCCACTGGACTGTAAGGATAGGGTGCCCTTGTTGATTGGGACAAAAGCTCACATGTTTGGTCGACTAGCCCAATTGTGTTCGAAAAGCACTTGTTTAGGACTGGGCAAGCCCTAAGAATACCCGCTTTGATCCAGAAGGCCTATGATACTCAGAGGAAGGCTAGCCAGGAGGAACCTGAAGGCCCGGTGAGTGTCAGTATGGAGAAAGGACCGGAACGTTGCTACTTGCCCCAAATGCCCAGTGTGTTTTGCAAGGGAAGTCTGAATTAAAAAGACTTTAAGAATAAGTTATTGATGCTGGATGCACCGGGGAGGAAAATTGTCTGAGGGACTGCTGGTTAAACCCAGTATCTTGCCTGCTAGAGCCCATGCTTATGCCAGAAGTGTGATGGTTCAAGTTCATAATGTGTCTGACAAAGAGATTCGAGTAAATAGAGGTTGCGTCCTGGCAAGTGTACATTGTGCAGATACTGCAGTGCTGCCCAATAGCAAGGGTTCGGGAAGGATGACAGAATAAGTTCCGACTTGTTTGATTTCAGCGACTCCCATTGCCTGCTGAATGGAAAGTGAGGATCAGTGAGAAGCTTGTCAAAAGATGCCAGGTCTTTTCCCTAAAAGGATGGGACGTGGGATGTGTGCAGAGCTGACCACCACATCCAGCTGCATGATGAAAGGCCCTTTTGAGAGAGGTCTCGGTGCCTGGCCCTGCTGACATAGGACGATGTGGTGCGCATCTGCAGAGATGCTTGCTGCTGGTGTGATACAAAATCCAGGAGCCCTATGCTTCCCTCATTGTAGTAGTGAGGAAAAGAATGGGGCTGTTTGGATGTGTGAGATTACCGTACCTTGAATCGGCAGACAATTCCAGACCAGTATACCATGCCGCATACAGGATGCCTTGGACTGTCTAAATGGCAGTAAGTGGTTCTCTGTGTTAGACCTCTGCAGTGGGTACTATCAGATCCTGATGGCTCGGAGGATCTAGAAGACTGCATTCATTTGCCCCTAGGTTTCTATGAGTTTATCACGGATGCCTCAAGGAATTTCAGGTGCCCAGCTACTTTTCAGCGCTGATGGAGCGTGCTGAGGGACATGAATTTGCTCAAATGTCTGGTTTATTTATATGATTATATAGTGTTTGGTAGCTCCTTGGAAGAACATGAAAATCGATTATTCAAGGTCCTGGATCGGCTGAAAGACTTTGGTCTTAAGTTATCTATAGACAAGTGCCAATTCTTTTCAAACCTCTGTGAAATATGTGGGGCACATAGTATCCACTGAAGGCATAGAGACTGACCCCAGCAAAGTGGAAGCTTTGACTACCTGACCTCAACCAAAGAATTTGAGAGAACTGCAACAGTTTCTGGGTTTTGTGGATATTATAGGCGGTTTATGAAAGACTATTCTCGAGTGATCCGCCTCCTCAACACTTACTCAGGGTACCCTCAACCCAAAAAGTATAAGAAAGTTGTGCTCTCTGAGACTGAGAAAAAGTATTTTCATCTGAATGATGTGTTTGGAAACCGCTGGACTACTGAGTGTGAGGAAGCTTTCTGTGACATTATATATCAACTTACCCATGCCCTGTGCTGCCTATGCTGACCGGCCAAGCGTCGTTCTCCATACTGGCGCCAGTCTACAGGGATTGGGGGCTGTGTTATATCAGGAGCACCCAGACAGGCTAAGACCTGTAGCTTTTGCCAGCAGAAGTCTGACTCCTTCAGAAACAAAAACTATCCAGTGCACAAACTAGAGTTCCTGGCCTGAAGTGGGCCATTGTTGATCAATTTCATGACTACTTGTGCGGTGCCAAGATAGTGGTGAAAAGTGATAACAATCCTCTGACATATGTGCAGACCTCAGCCAAATTGGATGCCACTGGCCATAGGTGGCTCTCTGCATTGGCCATCTACGACTATGCTGTTGAATACAGAGCAGGCCTAAACCATAAAGATAAGGATGCTCTCTCTCGAGGCCTGTGCCCAGACAGCTGGAGTCAGGTTGTCAGAACCTGACATAAGAGCCCTTGCCAAAATTTGACAAGAAGGAACAGGTGTCTCCTGATGCTGTGGACTGCATAGTAGATTGCTTGGGCCATCTGAGAACTGCATACCTGCTGTTTACTGTCATTTTCTGCATTAGACACTAGTCTGCCTGCCCAATTCAACAATGATAGTCTCCAACGGGCTCAATCACAAGACCCCATGATAAAAACTGCCTTGGAGGCCCTGCAAGAAGGAGAGACATGTCAAACTACGTTCCACTGACTTGAGAACTGCCTTGTTATACAAAGAAGGTTCAAGTTAAAACTGATTAACCAACTACTATACAGGAGGCGGTGGACAAAGAGGGCCGGGTAGACAAACAACAACTGGTGTTGTCCACTGCTTTTAGAGAACTGGTGTTGAGGTCCCTGCACAATCACATGGGACACCTTGGCATAGATCGAACCCTTGACTTAGTGCAGTCCCAATTTTATTGGCCCAAAATGCGTGCTGATGTGGAGCAGTATATCAGGACCTGTAGCCGATGTTTACAAAGAAAGACCCTGCCTCAGAGGGCTGCTCCTGGTTAACATCACTACTAGTGCCTTATGGAACTGGTCTGCATTGATTTCCTGAGTCTTGAGCCAGATCTGAAAACATCAGCAACATATTGGTAGTCACTGATCATTTTACCGGTATGCACAGACTTTCCTACTAAAGATCAAAAAGCAACCACGGTGACTAAAGTACTTGTTGAACACTTCTTTGTCCACTATGGGCCCCCAGAAAATCCATTCTGACCAGGGAGGATTTTGAGAGCCGACTGATTAAAGAAATGCTATCCTTTTGGTAGTACAAAGTCAAGAACCACCCGTATCATCCCAGGAGATCCCAACCTGAAAGGTTTAACCGCACATTGCTTGATATGTTGGGCACCTGCAACCTAAAGACAAGCCTAGATGGAGCCAACAGATTAGCACTTTGGTACATGCTTATAACTGCACCAAAAGTGATGCCACTGGATTTCCCATACAGACTGATGTTTGGGAGAGAGCTAGACTGCCAGTGGATGTGTGTTTCAGGGTTTCCCGATGGGGTACAAGCAGCAAACCATCTACAGTATGTACAAAGTTGAAGGCCCAATTGAACCATGCCTACCAACTGGCCCAGACCATGGCTGCTAAGCGAAACCTGTCCAATAAGGAGGTATGATAAGAAAGTAAAAGCAGTGGTACTGAGAGAGGGATAGAGTGCTATTGAGAATTTGGGACTGCATGGCAAGCATAAGATTGCTGACAGATGGCATCACCTTCCTCATATTATTGTGGAAAACTGGAAGATTTACCTGTATATAAAGTGTGCCGAAAATAATTCAAAAGATTTGAAAACTATACACAGAAATCATCTGCTGCCAATCGGACAGATTTTGATAGAAGCTGAACCTCTAATGCCTCCCCCATAACTATAGCTGCTGCCAAGAAAAAACTAAGATCGGTTGAATCTTCAGAAATCAAACTAAAGAGGCCTTCTCCACCCCCTACTCTGATGAAGTTGATTGCCAGTTTGTGTCTGAAGACAGTGAGAATAACATTGAGTATTACCCTCTTATGAACTGAGCCAACTGTTTAGTGGCAATCCCTAATTAACTCTGAGGATGAGGTTGGGCTGTCTGGACTGTCTGAACCCCAGCTTTGTCTCCGAGCCAATGCTCCCAGAGGATGAAGTGAGCATCACAGCCGAAGAGGTGGGATCCTTGAGCCTGGCTGAACTGTCTGGCCTGGCTGAGCTATCTGACTTATCAGAAGAAGGAAGTGATGTGGGGAACAAGCTGTGATATGCCAGAACCTGAAGAATACTTTGAGTGCCCTGATAGCACCCGGTAGTGCCAGAAATGTCCCTAGCTGAACCAAGCAGTGTGGGTCTTGATATAGAGGGTCTGGTTCCCGAAGTACTATGGGCCTGGGTCCCCTTCCCTATGGTGCCCCCTACTACTATAAGTGAGGCTGAAATGGAATCAGGGCCTGTAGCAGGTTTTCCGAGACCCCTAGGCCTCGGCCAAGAAGTATGGCCTGTAGTATGGTTGAGTTATGAGTCCCTGGTCAGCCTGTGGACCTACCTTTAAATGTAGTCCACAAAGGGGTGTATGTGTCCCTGAGCTCCTTGCCCAAGTTAGCTTTGGGAAATGACTCCAGATTGTTAGTATTGCCCTCTGAGTATGGTACCCCTGCCCCAGTTAGCCCGTAAGTAGCTGATAGGGAAGGGCCCCTCTTTCCAGGTGTCATGGGCAGGAAATAATGACCTGATTTAAAAAGAAAAAGGTTGTTTGTATGTGTAATATTGCATAAACAATAGTAAACTGTGAATACAATGCCAATGTATGTAACACAAGGTCTAATGTGCTGTCAATTTAAACTGTTTTGCCTTAAAGTAATTTAAGGGTAACTACTTAGCGTAGGCGTAAGTTCTTTCCAAACCAGGAAGGTGTAACCCCCTTACAAATGGGGGTTCCTAAAAGCCTTCCCGGAGCTTGCCTAAATGCTCCTGCCTAACTGGTGTTCGCGCAATGCCGCCAAAATGCAGGTGTTGTGAGTGCTTCTAAAGCCTCCAGTACTGTCTCTTTAAGAGCTGCCTGCTTGCAGAGCTCCAGCGGAGTTGGTATGGGGGACTGGTGTTCCCTGTTCGAATCCCGCCTGAGCTGTGGTGAAATCGCTCAATTTGGTAGTCGCTATAAGCGCAAAAGGAGCCCTTTTGAAAGATGTAACCGTTTGGCTATAATTAGTTAGAGTATTGGTGGAAATACAGTTTGTCTAACCTGCTTCTTTTGCAGCTGGGACTGTGTAAGCTTGACCCTCCATTTTGGACCTGGACTATTGAACTGGGCCAATGGTACAAGGAACACTAAAATGGAGATCTTTTTGACCAACCAGGATCCAGGACTCATGTGGGAGCCGGCTGACCAATGAGACACAGCTAGTAATTCTGGGAAGTAAAGTCTGAATTAGCGCCTTGTTTGCACCAATAGGGGCAATATTAAGTGACTGGCATCTGCAGCCCACCTATGGGATTGGGTGGCGCTTGAATGGTGAGACTTGCCTAACTGCAAAGGCAGAGATGTTGTGGCTGTGGCGAGGAAGGAGCTCTGGGCTCCTGCACGTTGAGTTTTCACGTGGGAAGCGCGGGTGTGGAAGGCCAGATTCAGGCGGCTCGGTCACCGGCGAAGTATCGGACTAAGTCCGCTGGGTAGCGGTCAGAGGAGGCTGTGCAAAAGTGCAGCTACATACCAGTCTCACCCTGTAGAGGATTGGAGAATCTGCTGAATCGCTGCTCGGTCTGTCAGTTGGGCCCTAGGAGCAGCTGCCTGGTATGGTACCCTCTGTTGCTTTTCATATAAATGTGTGGAGAAGTGTTTGAAGTCCAGGCTCGGTCCTGCGAGTGATGTGAGGCGCTTTTCCTTCTGGAGTCGTGAGTACTAAATCAGGGTAGCTCCCTGTCAAATGTTTCTAGTAAGGGCAAGATCTTCTGGTTACTCTACTGACTACACTAACTGAGCCTGCTGGCTCTATTAAATCTTTGTAGGAACCTTAGGCTTGCTTCTGTGTCAGTGCCCCAACCAGCTGCATCGAGGGACTAGCCTTTATGGCCTGGGTACCCAGAGACCATTACTTATAGGTTAGGCCTGTGCAGTGCCCTAGATAGATAATTATATATTAGATTGGTAAGCTAATTAACCTGATCACCCCAGTCCTTGTTAATTCCCCTAAATAAATCAGATTGATTGTTTTGCAAAGATATACTGGCTAACTTGTGTGTTTATGGTGAATTACTGCACAGTGATTATTATGTAACAGCATCTTACTTTCCAGGAGGTCCCTGGAGCAAGCTGATTGGTTCAAGCCTGGGGGTAAGTGTATATTGTAAGGGTACTGTGATTGATTTGTGTGGGCCACTAGGTGGGAAGAAAGGGGGTTGCAGTGACCAGAGGGCTGTGACCAATTCATATCAGACTGTCTTAACCCCAACCTCTGGGTGGAGGCACCCGCCAATGGATCCAGGCCCCTCAACCTGCTGTCGGCTGAGCAGGTAGGGGTAGTAGCCATAAGATAGCACCCTCAGGGGTTACACTGCCATCACCACACACTCTCATGGTGTAATGCTTAAAATGCAAAATTAAATGCAATGTAACATTTATCAATACTTGATACGACATTGAATTCAAAATGTGACTTACCAATGGAGCGGTAATGAACTCCTTTTCCACTGAACTGAGTATCCTTTTTGGAAAATTTCTTTACATCATGTGATGGTCCAGTCTTACTTGTACAAACTTCATTGCCAGCATCAGCATCACAAACGTTGTTAGTTGGATTTTGAATCTTATAT
Organism: Neoceratodus forsteri; assembly: GCA_016271365.2. Taxonomy (NCBI): domain Eukaryota; kingdom Metazoa; phylum Chordata; order Ceratodontiformes; family Ceratodontidae; genus Neoceratodus; species Neoceratodus forsteri. The sequence continues at coordinate 429,211,755 of CM057451.1, forward strand.
GTTTGTATTCATCATCTGGTCTTATTATGTCTGGCTTATCTGTTGCATACTGATTTATTATCTGTAAAGATATAACTAACATGTATTATACACTATGCTTCATAGAAAGATTGGTACAGAAACAACTATATGTCATGCACTAACTAAATTGGAATAGAATTACTTGCCTGTAGTGAAACCATGCTGTCTGTCTTCCAGCAGGCTGTTCACCTCAGGTACTTCATTACCTTTCTCAGATGAGTGCCTCCATGACCTTCCCCAAACACAGCAGTTAGATTAAAGGGGTGGTGGATCCCTCCTCTAGCTGCCTTTTCCATTTGGATCAGAGCAACCTTTGATTTTCCCAGTCCTCCAGAACTGTACTAGGGTACAGGGATAGGTTGAACAGTCTCGAAATTGGGTCAGCCAGCTCCTGTTAGTTCTCAAATCATCCTTGGATGATGGTAATATGACACCATGACCTTGGCCACCTTAACAATGGCTAACTGTGGTCGGCCGGTGTCACTGAGGGTTGAGGCATCGGACACCACACCTTGCACCATGCCAGCAAACCAGGTTGGAAGTGAGCCCGGGTTGTCGGGGGTCATCAAGGGAGAGAAGAGATTGAGCATCTGGAGGACTGCTTTCTCTTCCCATGAAGGATTGGGAGACGTTCTCAGGGATCTACATCTGGCAGTGGCTGGAGGTAGATGAATGTAGCACATGACATATGCCTTGGGGTGGAGTCACAGCAATACATTGCCTTGATGGCTGGGCTCCACAGGGTTTAAAATACAAATACCCCTCCTCCCACCAATAGGTAATGGCCTCCCACCCACAGGCACTCTCCCATATTAGGGCTCGTCCCTCCGCTATCCCCTCCATCCCTGGCCTGGAGCTCAATAGTATAGAAAGAGCACCCTGGGTGGGGTCATCCCTTCCCAGAGGATCAGACCTGGGGATGTGCCAGGCGGGTCAGAGCGGAGCATGTCGGGTCATGAAGGAGGTAGAGATCGAGGACCTGGGAGTACATTTGAGAGAGTTTGGTGGGTTCAAGGAGGCGAGAAATACAGTTAGAAAAAAAACAATGGCTAATTCCTTCCCAACTCTCTCCATGGTCAACTTTATATGGTTCAATGGCTAACATAAAGGGACAGATTTCTCTGTGATACAGAGCTATAAAATACAATACAACTAGACAGATTACTCATTAAATGCAAGACTTTTAACAAATCCTCTTTTCATGCAAACACTGTATGACAGTACAGTGGAATGAAATTAATATATGGAAAATACTGGATGGGCAACTAAGTAGGACTATTGTGTACTACTTCAGAAGTGTTCAAAATCACTTTGACTACATCATGGAGACTCAAGAAGTCCATGAGATTCTGAACCCAAAGGAGACAACACATGCTGGGTTAAATATAGTTGATCATCCTGTATTTTTATTTTATTTTATGTGTTAACACATCCCAGACCACTCATTGCTGAAAACGAATAGTTTCACATGGCTTCATCTGCGAGAACAGTAAAGCTGAAGGAAAATGAAACCACCCATTTTCAGCAACAAGTGGGAATGGAGGACATATTAATATATTATTGATCAAGAGCAATCAATAATATATTTTAAAAATATAACTTCACAGAACATGTATGTTTCCAGGGCATATCTGTGTTACATGCGTCACATAAAGGTCCCTCACTCAAAAGGGAAAGGAGCAAACCAATTGGTCGAGAGTGCTCCCTCAATCTATAAAGTATATAGTATTATATGAAATGTGTGCCTTTTAACAATGAAACTGCTTGTGCAGTCACTGCAGGCTCTGTAATGCTGTTATACTACAGAAGGGTATAATCACATTACATGACATTTGAACTGTGATACCATCAGTTTCGTTGGATTCGAGACTGCCTGACCATCCAGGAGTTCAAAACTGCACTTATGACATATTTATTTGAATCAGCATATGGTGGTTTTAATTAATAGTATTTTAACAGCTAATTTTAAATATAAGATTTTATTGAAATTTGAAATAACTTATTGTATTGTCTATAATATGTACAAGCACCTTGGTTGTAGAAAGGCACTTTTATAAATAAAGTATGATTGATTGATTGGTTGATTGAAAAGGATGAATTTCTACTATGCACAATATACTAATGCATTACATGTGTATGTAGGTATTTGCCCTAAAGCACCATGTCTCAATTAAACAAATAAGATTTTAACAATATATGCTAGCTTCAGCCACATAGTGTCTCCATGCCTGCATATGCACTCCCAAGTATCACATAGAGGTTGTGTATGAGCAGTCATACATAACAAGAATATTCTTATATCGAGAGGTTTCCTTGGTAACAGATGACCTTGAGGCGCAGCTTGAGAGGTACTCTGTTACCAAGGGAACTTCAAGATACAAGAATTTCCTTGTTTGTGTATGACTGCTCATACACTAATCTTTATAGTGTATGGGCAGTCACAGCATAGAAAATCACACAAAACCAGCTAGAGAAGGCAAAAGAAAATAGAAATGTTAACATTTTCTTTTTTTATCCTGACACAGTGTGCTGCAGATATTTTCAGTAAATTCAAGTTTAAAAATCAGCAACTTCCAGCTTAACTGGATTGAGGAAAGCAACTATGTGGCAGCATTCTAAGTTGTTATGCTGCAGTAGTGACATAGGTAGTGCAGCATAACAACTGTTATGACATAGCTACTGCATCATAACAACTCCATTCTAGTTATGGATTTCTATCCATAACAACATTCTACATACAATATATATAATTATAGAAAGGGTCTGAGAAATGGAGCTTTCTGATTGGCTGTAAACATTCTAACAGCCTTATGTTAATCTTTGTTAACATACATGTAAAGCTTAGCCATTTGCTGAACAAGGTTTAACACTGCTTAAAAATATTTTGTATTATAATAGCAATAAGGCACTCCAGGGATTATGTTAATGCTCAGTTAATCACCCTCTAGGGTATGTGGCACTCAGCTACACCTCGTACACAGTGCACACCCCTAGAAGGTGATTAACAGACCATCAACATAACCCTTTGGTCATACTATATTGCTTAATAAATCTCACCAAAAGCTGTAATCATCAATTTCCATAGTTACATAGAAACATAGAAGTTGACGGCAGATAAGGACGCAAGGCCCATCCAGTCTGCCCATTTCTTTTCTGTCTTATAAATGTGCCATCGACCTTTGCTCTGTCAGTGGCCTATCTATTCATAGTCATTGTATTGCTCCTTTATGCCTATCCCATGCCTGTTTGAAGCCCTGCACTGTATTCATAGCCACCACTTCTTGTGGTAAGCCATTCCATGCATCCACCACCCTTTCTGTGAAAAGAATTTCCTCACTTTCCCCTTAATCGGCCCTCTAATCTCATGCTGTGTCCTCTTGTCCTGCTATTTTTCTTATATTTAAATATGTTAGACTCTTTCACCTTGTTAATGCCCTTAAGGTGTTTGAATGCCTCGATCATATCACCTCTCCTCCTTTGCTCAAGGATATACATATGAGCTCCATTAATCTGTCCTCATATGTCTTCTGATGCAGTCCCTGCACCATTTTGGTTGCCCTTCTCTGGACTGCCTCAATTTGTTAATGTCCTTGTGAAGTGTGGCCTCCAATACTGCATGTACTCCAGATGGGGCCTAACCAGTGTCTTGTAAGAGGGATTATTACCACCCTCTTACGACTTGTGATACCCCTATTAATACACCCTAACACCCCCTAGCCTTACCTACTGCTTTAGAGGTCTGCTTGGATAATTTCAGGTCATCAGTGATGATGATGCCAAATCTCTTTCTTCCTTTGTGACTGCTAGCAACTCCCTCCCAGCCTATAGGTGGCTTCAGGGTTTCTCTTCCCTATGTGCATGATTTTGCACTTCTTTGCATTAAATCTCAGTTGCCACTCTTCTGACCATTTTGCTAGTTTATCCAGATCTCTTCTCATTCTGCCCACCCCATCTGGATCATCTACTCTGTTGCAGATCTTGGTGTCATCTGCAAACAGACAAGCCTTACCCTCTAGTCCATCTGCAAGGTCACTAATGAAGATGTTGAAGAGGACTGGCCCCAGGACTGATCCCTGAGGTACTCCGCTTATGACTTTCATCTCTTCTGACTGTATACCATTTACCACCACTCTCTGTTTCTGCCAGTCAACCAGTTTACACCCAGTTGACCAACTTCTGACCCACCCGAGCCTACCCAGCTTATTTATCAATCTTCTATGTGGAACAGTGTCAAAAGCTTTGCTGAAGTCAAGGTAGGCGACATCAACTGCTTCCCTTGGTCCACCACTCTGGTTACCCAGTCAAAGAAATCTATGAGATTAGTTTGACAGGACCTTCCTTTGTAAACCCATGCTGTCTTGGATCCTGTGCCTATGGATTCCAGGTGTTGCACTATCCTTTCCTTAAGGGTGCCTCCATAATCTTGCCACTACTGAGGTAAGACTGACTGGTCTGTAGTTCCCGCCTCCTCCCTGCTACCACTCTTGTGGGCGGGATCACATGAGCCCTTCTCAGTCTTCGGGACCTCTCCTGTGCTCAGAGACTCACTAAATAGTTCTGCTAATGGCTCTGCTAGTTCCACCTTTAGCTCCTTAAGTACCCTGGGATGTATGCCATCAGGTCCCTTATCCACCCCTGAGCTTAGCAAGCTCTTCTAGGACCCTTTCTTTTGTGAAGGGAGTAGTGCTCACCTCCCTCCCTCCTGTGTCCATGATGCTGGGCTGTGGCCCTGCCCTACCTTCTCTTCAGTAAATACTGAGCAAAAGTATCTATTTAGGATAGATGCCTTTGGCGTCCTCCTCCTCACATGCTCCCTTTTCTCAATTAAACACAATACCCCTCTGGACTTTCTCCTTTCACTAATGTATCTATAGAAAGTCTTGTCACCTTCTTTTACTGTTCGTGCTAGTGTTTCCTCAGTTTGGGACTTTGCCTGCCTTACTGCCTTCCCTGCTTCCCTTAGGGCAGTTTGGTATGCCTCCTATCTTCATCCGCTGTGTTCCTTATATTTCCTGAAGGCCAGCATTTTGGCTCTGACCTTTTCTGCTACTGTATTTGAGAACCAAAGTGGTTTCCTTCTTCTTTGCACTTCCTTTTCTGTCTAACACAATGGGATGTTGCTTCAAGTATTGCATCCTTAATGCGCCCACTTTGCCTGTACCCCTCACCTGTGTTTCTTTTTGCCAGGGCTAGCTTAACTCTGTTGGCCATCTTATCAAAGTCAGCTCCTCTGAAGTCCCATATTTTGCCTTGGAATGGGATGATTTAGATGTAGTAGCCAAATTGAACCATACCATGTGATGGTCACTGGCCCCCAGGTGACCTTCTACCTGAGATCTGTGATCCCTTCCTTGTTAGTCAGTACTAGATCTAAGATAGCCCTGTCTCTTGTGGGTTGCTGTACCAGTTGTTTGAGGCCCTCCCCTGCTGGGAATCCACTATGTGTCTAGTTCTGGCAGATGTTCCTGCTGGTATTGACCAATCTGTATCCGGCATGTTGAAGTCTCCCATTATCACAACCTCCCTTTAGCTGTCATGTTTTGTATATCTTCTAACAGTAATGTGTCTATGTCCTCCCCTGGTCTGGGGGCCTGTAGACAACCCAGTTCTTATGGCTGTCCCATTTTCTGTTTCCAAGGGTGACCCACATTTCTTCCTGGCTCCTGTATTCTGAATTTCTGTGGCTTTGATATTTTCATTGACATACAGGGCCACCCTCCTCCCCTTTTGCACCCTCGGTCTCTTCTGAACAATACATAGTCAGCTACTGAAGTCTCCCAAGTGTGGTTACTGGTAAACCACGTCTCACTAATTGCTACTATGTCCAGTTTAGCCTCTGACATTATTGTCTGCAGGTCTGTGATCTTATTTCCAAGGCTGTGAGCATTTGTGTACATGATTTTCCATTGGCCAGATTTTGGTGTGTTAGTTGTTGGGTGAGGTTTGGCATTACCCTGTGCATCGTATGCGAGACAAACCTTTTTCTTACCTGGTGATGCAAATGAATTGCAAACATGCTGAATCCTGTTTGACCAGTTGCTGACATAAGGACATGTTTCGCTCTATTTGGAGCTCATCAGCATGGTGCACATGTCCAACCAATGACAGACAATGATTAAGTACAATGAACCACGGACATGTACTAAAATGACGCAGACTCATTATTAAAGAAAAAAAAAATTGACAATGATAAAATTTATTATTATAATTGTATGTGTGTAACTCATGCATACATATACATATACATATACATACACACACACAACAATCTTTTTTTTAATTACTTTACCTCCTTTCCCCAGCCTGCCACCCTGACCCACCAGGGGAGACATCAGACATCCCATTGCCTTCTGCCCTACCCAGAACAGACCCAGAGCCCCTTGAGCCCTGGTTCACCCCTCCCGGGCAGTGATGAGTCGGGGCTGAGCGCCCCCGTCTTACATTTCCTGGTCTTGGGTCCGTTGGGTGGGTGCAGTGATATCTTGGGCACATCTCTGATCCCCATCTCCCTGGCAGTGGCAGGCTATTTTCCATTTTCAACCTCCCGTGCATGTGCAACTCCGATGTCATGGCGCAAGGCAATGTCCATGCTGTACAGCGGCCACCCATCCCCTACTAGTGGAGCATGCAGCTCTGAGCCACTGCTTGAGTCAGGCAAGTGTGCAGGCATCTGCCTTTACCCTCCCTGGAGAAGGTGAGCTGTCATGGGGCGCTCAAGCCTATCTCCCCGGGTGACCAACCACGTGACGAGTCCGCCTCCCTGCACTCCAGGTCGCTGGCATGGTGCATGGTGGGCATCCAGCTCCTCAACCTTCCGCGCCACCAGGCCGGCTCACCCAACAATCTTATATTTTTCTGCATATGGTGATGTCATTGTACATTACCTCCACTAAATAATGCTTAGCAGAAGCTCCACGCTCTTCCTTTTTCTTAATTGAGTCTCATATATGAAGTCTGATGTTTCAAGGATGTTTTCAGAATGTTTAACAACTTGATGACTTACACTGTGAATTGATGGAACAGCATCAGGCACAAGCACCAACCAACACGTAAAACCTAACCTATATTGAGACAAATCTGACTTGTCAAAAACATTTGTCTTCAAAATGTAAGGAACATAATACACTTCTTGCACTTGAACCAGATCAGTTTGCTCTCTTTATTTTGATGAAACACTCCCAAAGCTTCCTATGGTGAGATTTCTTGGGAAGGTGAAAAGTGAGGCACCCATCTTTGTGGTCTTCCCATAATTAGCAGCACACATTTGGCTGGCATCACAGTGTCTGCTGGCAAAAAATAAAAAAAATAAAACAAAATGAATTCATGACAATATTAAATAATAACATACTTCTATCTGTCTTATCACAAATGAAAAATTAAAAACATCAGCCTTATAATGTAGACCACACATGTATGATGAAGTCTATATAAGGTCCAGTACAGCTGACAGACTTTTCAGTTATTACCTAATGTCTGATCACAATGTTTGTGTGGTACTGATGATGATAATGGGGTGGGGGAGGTCATTGATTAAAGCAGAGCATCAGATTCTAAGTGGTAGTAGGCTGAGGAATCAACAATGCCACATTTACATTGGAGAAGTGACACATGAGCACACAAAACTGAAGGTGTTCAGATCATTAGGTCATTGTAACATACATCAGATAATGGAAAATGAATATATATAGAGGAACTAGCAGATCCTCTGGAAGCCCTGGTATCATAATCCCACAACACAGTAGCGGTTCCATTAGACTGGATGAGAGCACATGTAGTCCTACTTCACAAAAAAGAATATTTATGTGAAGAATGAGGGAACTATATATGTATCAGCCTCACATCACCACTGGTTAAGATAATAAAGGTGTATTAACAAAAGAACATAGGGGCAATTTGGAATAGGTATGAAAATTAATGTTAGCTGTGTGATAGGATGCATTGGGAGGAGATCTAACAGTAGACCTGGAGGAGGAATATAGCACTATACATATCTCTGGTGAGGCATCAGCTGGGTATTGTTTGCAGTTCAGATGCACACACAACTGTCCACTGATTTGGTAGTGGTAAAATTGCTGACAGCACTCAAATTGTGATGGAAAAGATGGAGAAACGCATTGAGATCCATGGTAATGATGCATAAGGGTGTTCGGTGAATGGGGATTGGGTGATTAGCTCATTTTGATCATCAATGGGCATATGAACCTTTAGACATACTTTGATGGAACTTGTGTCTCCATCTGCCCATGACTTTGTGTCTGTAACAGATCAGGAAGAGGTCAAGGGTTGCATCAAGCACCAGTTAAATGATCGGCACATAGTTAGATACTTAACGAGCGAAGGATGAGAAAGATTACACTGTATTGCACACAGTTGATGTCTCACCTTTACCACATCCACCAGCAGGACAGATGGATATTGGAATGACCATCCACATAGGGTTTTACTGCTCAGTCGCCGACTCAAAGCTGTCGACCAACGTAAGACAGACTACACAAGTTTGTCAATTTGGCTCACAAGCAGCCAGCAACAGTAATAAATAATTGTATCCATTTTAAGCTTTACCTTTGACACAGGCAGTTTAGATTTGAAACCATACTAATTTGCCAGGCTTACCAAAACAGATGGACTGGAGAGACTGAGTCAAATGCAGCACACACAGACATGATTTTGTTCCTGAAGTTCACAGGTCATGGCAGAAAGATGGCCACACAAAGAGACAAATTTACAGAGACCACTGTGTGTATTCAGCACAGAATAGGTCACCAACACCTGCATACTTAACTGTGCAAAATGGACTTTCAAAATTAAAACCATGACTCTAGTCACGCGTACTACTTCCGGCACTATGGCACATGCCCAAGTCATAGCTTCCTTTAAAACCGTAATTTCAACCTGTACCATCGCTCATGTTTTACTAGCAGTTTCATAAAAATCTGTGCAGCTCCTACTGGTATAATAGTAATATCATTCATCTTGTAGGAGTATACTCATAATAACCAGCTTCTGTAGTAACTAAACGCCTCAGCTTCTCTCCTCGGTGTTTAATCATCCACAGAAGCTGGTTATTACTTCATACTCCTACAAGATCATATTATCACTTAAACAACCTAATCTCACACAAAAATATTTGCACAAATAAATCAGGCTTCAAATAAACAATACTGTACAGTTACTTCAGTCATTGAAAATATGCTATGCAAGTGTGGACTCTACAAGGACAGTAAACAATATATAGTGATATTCATTAACATTCTGTGTAAAATGTACAAAATCAGCAATCACAACTCAGATGCTTTGAAAACTAGCCAAGCAACTTAACATCTCATTCTGTCAAATAACATGGAGCAATTTGTGAGGTAAAATTGACTGATTAACAAAGCACACTTGTCAAAGGGCATGTGGGGTGTCAGAGTTCATGAGATTCACTGCTTCTCTTCCTCGTCAACAAACTGTAAAATTAACAACAAACTAATAAATTACCAAAATCTTAGTTTTTAAATATCGAGCGACTGCATGATTCTTGACTCTTCAGATTATCAAGCAGATCAAGACATCGGCATCTCAACAATTCGCACTGCCAGTGAAATGCCAGCTAAAATAATATTCAAACTTGCCAGACTGAAGCATAGGCTATGTAAAATCATCTATACTCACACTCTGTCTATAGGGTAATTGTAAATGTGAGTATCCAAATATTTATCTACTGATAAAACCTGCAGCTGTCAATATGCTGATTCACACAAGACAGGCATTTGCAACATGGGTGTGAGTGCATTTATGCTTGACAGCCAGACCTGTTCTGAACATCATTTCTGGTCAAGCATCTTTATTGGCTCATTTTTCAGTGTAAAGTTATGTTTATACATAAACACTTCCACTACATTACATAAAATATTTAGACAATCTAAAAGCATTGTGATTTAAAAGGAAAGCATTGAACTGTCATATCCAGCAAAGCAAATTCAATGTAAACATTGCTGGATTCCCTCTTTAAAATTACCATAAGATAAACAAATTCATAACACAACAGGTACATCATTCCAAGTTTTTAAACTCAATCAAACACACACATTCTGAGAGAGACTGCAAATACAAGTACAAGGTATTTGAAAAGGTCCCAAAAGTTGACCAATTGTAATGGTAACCAGCACACTATTCCAGGTTCTGGGGCCACTAAAGGAAAAAGCCCTCTGCTCACATTAGTTCTTCTTAAAGGAGCCTCAGTGTAGCATCATCTCCTCTGGATCTATAAGATGAACTCTGATCAAAGCATTGTAAGTATCCCCATAAACCAATTGGGATCCCAGATTGAGACACTGTATGAACAAATTTTGTTAAATCAAAACATGATTTAAATTAGGTGACAGCCAACCCATTTTATCAAGAATTAAGCAGTGATGGTGTGACTAGGAGAAGCCAGAGCAAATTTATCCAACCTTTGTAATAAAGTTGACTTTTAGATAAAAAATTAGTGGAGACATTATCTGTGACCAAAGAAGCATACATTAGAACTGAAATAAGCACTGATTGACTATGGCAGTTCTGGTCTCATCCATCAAGTGATTTAATTCTGTATAGCATTCCCAATTTTCCATGTATTTTTGATGTTACATACTTCAAATGGGCATCAGCATTTAACATAGGATCTAAGATGAGGCCCAATATCTAAATGTGTCCACATTTTCAAAAGTGGCACCATCCAATGCTTTGACCTGAAGACTGGAACCGAGAGATTTTAATTTGGAAAGTGTTCCAAATATCATTGTCTTTGCTTTGTTGTATTCAACACCAGCTTATTACAAGTAAGACAGTGTTGAAGGTCACCCATCCCCTTGTCAGAGTTACATTCAAGCCACTAACAGTTTTACCATAAGTGTACACTACCGTATCATCTGTATACAGAGTCAGTGAAAGATTATCCAGGGCAACAGAAACACCATCAAAATACAAAGAAAAAGAACAGAACCCAATATGGAGCCTTGAGAGACTCCACACTTAATAGGAACCCTTTCAGAAACATACCCTGATATCTAACCATCTGAGATCTGCTATGCAGATAATTTGAAACCCACATTACTGCAGAAGGTCTCATTCCCAATGATTTTAATCTACTGATCAGGGCTTGTAATTGACCAGTCAAATGCCTTGGTCAAGTCCATGAATGCAGTCCCCATTAAACACCCTTTCTCCATACCCTCAAGGACCGCGTTCGTGAACTCAGCCAAGGCAGTCTCAGTCCGTGACCTTTCTTGAACCCATGCTGGCATCTAGAAAGCAATCCATGACCATCAACATATTTATTTATTTATTTAGTGATTCGGAAAAGACCTTTGAGCACAAGCTCTTTACAAAGGTAAGTGGCAAAATCGAGGCATGGCGGTGGTTTCATGTATTTTTACCTAAAACTCGATTTTCACCATTTTTCTTTGACCATGAGCCTGCAAATTCTTTGATTGTGAGCCTACAAATTCTTTGATCGTGAGATTCTTTGACCCCAATATTTGATCTCAAGAGCACGACTAGATGGCCAGTTGAAAAAATCAATTTTCTCAGCTCAGGGTGGCTTATTAAGGCAAATGAGGGTGGGTTTTGCTCAGAATTCATTCTATCGAGGCATGGCTGTGGTTTCATGTATTTATGCCTTAAAATTAAGTTTTGCCATTTTTATTCTTTGATCGTAAGCTTGCAAATTCTTTGATTGAGAGCCTGCAAATTCTTTGATCATGAGATTCTTTGATTGTGAGCTATGATCGTGAGGAGGGACTAGATGATCAGATTTGGAGTAACAGATAGTCAATTTTAACAATTGTTAAAATTAAATATCTCGAAACCATTTGGTCTTTTACTTGAAATTTGGAGGGTGTTGATGGGATGTCCTATATATGACAATTATGGTGTTTACATGTCAGACAGTATATTTTTGTGGAGATATTGTGTGTGCATTTTACATTGCAGACAGCGTTTTCCATTGTGGTACTGGCTTGAAATTTATATGGTAGCTGTCATTACTGCCATGGATGTACTTTTCAGTTTTTAGCTGCCTAAAATGTAAACAGGTGCGTAATTCTGCAGAATTTGCAAGTTGGTGGGAGTATGGGGCCCAAAGGACCCGCTCCCATCAACTGGTGTTACTCACAATGAATTTGGAAGTTTGTGGGGGCCGTGCTCCACCAACTTCCACGACATTACTTTTATATTCTTTCTCAAAAGTAAGGAAATTCTACATAAAAAACTTTGTTAATGCATCATTTAGGATTAAAACACAAAAATAAGGAAATGAAACATTTAGGGTTGCCCCTCCTCCCATGGACCTGCCCATCGTCCAGAGATTGACAGCTGATGGGGTGTGTCATTGGGGTTGTGAGGCCTAAATCTCACCCCAGTCTTCTTTCCTGTGGCTTGTGAATATGATAACACATGGAATGGGGTGAGATTTAGGCCTCAACCACAATGACACATCCAATCAGCTGTCAATCTCGTAGATGAGGGCAGGTCCACGGGGAGAGGAGGGGGCAACTGTAAACATTTCATTTTCTTACTTTTTGTGTTTTAACTCAAATGATGCATTAATGAAGTTTTTGCATAGAATATATTTTATTTATTTAATTTTGTTGACCGGTAAGCCCACTGGGCCTAGAAGTCCCTTTTTCAGAGGCGACCAGGAGGAGGGGATACAGATGGTAAGCAACTGAAATTGAACCAGATTAAGCTGTTGGTGGTATTTTTAGTGACTGGGAGAAATTTGGCCAGGACACGGGAAATTCCCTATTCTTTTTCGATAAGTGCCATGGGATCTTTAGCCTCCACCTGAACTACCACCAATCCAGGGAGATAGAACCTCGTTTTAACGTCTCATCCGAAAGACAGCACTTCAGAAGTGCAGCACCCATCTCATGCTGCACTACAGTGTCAGTACAGGGATATTAACCCACTTGCCAGATGTGGGAATTGAACCCACAACCCTCTGATCTCCCGGCCTTGGAGGCATGTGTGCTACCTACTGAGCCACTGACACTGCTTATATATTTATTTATTTAATTAGTTGTTGTTACGGGTAACTGCCTAGACAAATTCAGCCTATTTTTCAGGCACGACCGGAGAGGGGGATACAGATGAATGCCAACTGACCTTGAACCAGATTAAGCTGTTGGTGGTATTTTTTGAATGAGGAGAAATTTGGCCAGAGCACTGGGAAATTCCCCTACTCTTATGGTAAAGTGCTGATGCCACCATTGGCTGCGACTCCGATGGATGTTCAGCATGCTGGGTGTACCTGCAGGAGAGCAGATCTCTGCTCCTGCGGTCCAGCTGGGGAGATTGTTTCTGCTGTTATACATGACAATTCTGCAAGTGTGGTTTCTGAGATGGAGGAAAGTGTTGGTGCTGTGCCTGAAAATTTGTTGACTTTGATGACCTTTGGCTTAAACACCCGCTCGGACGAACGCGATCAGGTTTTGGCAGTTATTGCAGCATCTGGGTAGTCTCTCCTGCTACTCCTGGTTGCTCTACAGAGACTATTTTGCCCTTGTCTTGGTCTACCCAATTAATGCTCTGCTTTCCTCCCACGTCAATGCCACTGCCGGTGGTTTGCCTGTAGTGTTGCTGGCTGTCATTCCCTGTGATGATGCATCAGCATCAAAGACATGCTGTAAGAATGACTCAGAGGCCTCTGCTCCCTGCACTGCTGATTCTGCACTCTCTCATGTTCCTCGACCTCATGGAGCTGTTTCTCCTCTGGTTACAGTAAGTAATGTTTCTGACTCTTTGCCTACTTCAGTCGCTTCTCCTCCTGCGCTTGGGTGTTTCAAGGGGATTGAGTCTCCTACAGAGGATTTCTCGAGTGGAGGCGGGTCTCTCGTTCTTTGGATCATTCTCTATTTAGTGCTGGTTAGAAGCCTGGGTTGGAAGGCCATTGGATTCCTGACCCACAGCATAGCCCTATTCCTGGGGATCGTCATTCCGTGGTTGCCACTACAGGTGTTGCTTCCACGGGGTTTCCTACCTCCTACCTTCATTACTGACTATGATCTGGACTTACGTGCTGCTGATGTGCAGCTCCTGAATCTCCCCTTCTGGTCTGTCAAAGCGTCTTGGTGCTATCCGGTTCTTCCTCGGGGATGAAGGGACTAGCTCAGGGTTCCTACCTGTGCATGGGATGACATAATGGATGGTCTTTCTGCTCCACAAAGCCCTCCTCATGCTACTACTGACCAGGCCAAGCATCGTGGGAGGAATTCTGTTGACGGGACACCATTTCTGGACAACCTCCACCTATGCAGTGGAGAAATGCTGTTAGGCTGCAGTATCTAGGGGTTTGCCTACTATTCTTGATTGACTTTATGGGGAAGTCCTTGATTAAGGAATCATTTGGGTTCTTTACAAATGAAATTTATGCCTTATTCACATCTCAGGAAATAGCCTTTATGACATCAGTTTCAAAACCCCTCAGGGTTTAGACAGATTTTGGGCCCTCTATGAGCTAATGAGATGTTCTGCCCTCTGGCTCCCTTTTGGGCTATCCCTTGACCAGACCTGCAATTAAACTTGTCACCATTTTGTTTCATAATGAGACTGTTGCTGTTCATGACATTTCCCATTGGTTGCAACAACGATGTGAACTTTTGGGGTCCCTCAACCTATTTTTGACTCTGAACATTTTGGACTGGGGTTGGGCTCGGATTCGACTTAGACATAATAATTCTGGTCCTGTTCATCTCCTAATAGTTTATTTTTGGGGAGGGAGAAGGGTCATTGTTTTATGTGGGCCAACCTAGAACTTGGTTTAAGCGTGGCTCTTACATGCATCTTAGCTCTACTTGTGACCAACTTTGTTGTAATCTCTGTCTTTCTTATGGTCACTCCAGTTCCAACTGTAAGAATGAACTTAGATGTAATCTCTGTGAGGATACAGGACATGGCTTTTGGTCTTGCACTTGGGCCACCCACAACAGGTCTGACCGCTCCAATCAGGATACTATTCTTACTGAGGCCCAAAACAGGATATTGCTGTCCACAGACCTGTCACTGATGGTGTCCCTGTCCCGGATCTCCCACAACTCCTGACACAGTGACTGTGACTCTTCCTTTGGTAGTCACGCCTGCTGTGGACCCCCTGCTCCTCATCCTGCTGTTCCAGTTCTGGATGGGTTGCCTATGGAACAGGACACTACTCCCCTGCTCCTTCCACTGGGGTTGTTTGTGCACCTTCTACCACGTCTTCAGTGGTTTCTGGGGCAAAGGAGGATGTGCCTTCCCTGAGCTGGGAATTACACCTAAGCATCATGCTATCAAGCAGACCAGAACCAGATCGAAATTGCCAAGGCCTCCTCTCCTGCTGTTGGCGTCCTCCTCAGTAATAAATTTGATGTTCTTTCAAGAAATCTCACTCCTCTGACCAGGGTGGAGATTCAGAAACATCCTCCCAGGCCCTTCTTTCCTTTGACTAGGATGGAGAAACCTTGCCTGATGCTGGGAGTCAGTCTAGGCCTCAGCGGCCTGGAGTTAGGCCTACGCCAGAACTACTAGACTGGGTAAAGTTACCTGACCTGTCCCTTCCTTCTTGCTCCCTGTTTAAATGTCTCCTGCCTGTACACTGAGCATAGCCACTTTGAATACGAATAGTTTTAAAAATGCTCGGTGTAGGTTGGTGACTTTTCATGCTACAGGACCTAGCCTTTGATATCTGTCTCCTGCCAGACACTAGATTGAATTCCCAATCTTTGGTGTCAGTGGCTCAAAAATTGTGGAGGTGGGGTCCTTCCTCTTTTCTTTTAGGGTGGACACTTGTGATGGTGTTGGTTTTTTATTTTGTGGTGATGGATATAAGGTTACTAAGTTAGTTGGAGTTCTTCCTGGAGGCGCTTTTGTTGGATTTTTGTTTCAGTAACTCTGTTTGGAGATTGATCACTCTATATGCTCCTACTCGAAAGAAGGGCAGGGTTGATTTATTTACTGTTATTAGGCCGTATCGCCTCACTACCAGGCATTTGATTTGGGGTGGGGACTTTAACTCGTTTGTGGCTAAGCAAGACGGTGCACTTACTGGTAAAGATTTTGTGATACCAACTCTCTTAAGCACATTATTTCTGGTTGTCACTTACAGGATGTTTACCAGTCTGTTCATGCAAAGGAGATATACCTTTTCAAAGGTCAGTTGTCCACCAGGATTGATTTTCTTTTTGTTGATTCCCATGCACAGGTGTTGCAAGCTAAGACTGTTCCTTTGAGCTTTCTGATCATGTGATTTTAGCTGCCTCCTTGCATTGGGGGCTGCACCTGCCTCATGGTAGTAGGTATTGGAAGTTTAATATTACTCTCCTTGATGATGGCCCCTTGGTTCGATCTGTCCAGGATCTCATACAGGCCTGCATGACTTTAGCTGGGCTAATGGAAAATTTAACCACCTGGTGGGTAGAAACTAAAGCTGAGGTTCAAAATTTGATCAAACGTTTTCTCATACTCACACTGTTGTTGCGTTAAAATTATCTTGCTTTACAGAACCAGCCAGAAAAATTGTATTCTGCCATTAATACCAAGCGTATTAACCTGACCTCCCAGGTTCAGGCAGTTAAACGTGAAATGGAGTCTTTGCATTATTCCAGAGCTGCTTCCTTTGCATGAACATAGAATTTGTTCACAAGGTAAGAGGGTTGGGGATGTTTTGATTTTGTACTAAGCCAGCCTCTGGCAGGTCTCTGATGCAGGTTAGATCCGTGTTGGTACTCTGCTACTTCAGCACCTGTCTGAGGTTACTGCATACTTCAGGGACATGTATGATGCCTCTCCTCTTGAGGATGACCCCATGGAGAAGTTCCTGCCCTCCCTTTCTCTCCCTGATTTTCCTCAGGAAGTTTTCCCATTACTTACTGCTCCCATACATGGAGATGAAGTTTTACATGCCATATCCGTTTGAAAAAGACCCTGCCCTGGGCTTGATGGTTTCCCTCTGAATTTTATAAGGCCTTGTCTGCTGTTTTAAAAGATGTGCTTATGCAGTATTTAGTTGGAGTTTGCAGAATCACACTTTGATTTTCATTTCTGCATTGCTGTACAGATTTTGATTTTTAAAAGGTGATTGCAGTGACCTCAATAATTGGAGGTCACTGAGTTTACTAAATACTGATTAGAAAATCCTGATGAAAATTTTAAATGCTAGATTATTAAGAGTTGCCCCATTTTGATTTCCCTTACTCAAACTTGTTCTGTTCCTGGCTGTTCTATTGAATTCAATCTTCTTCTCCGTGAACTTGTGGAACAAGGTAAGGAGAACTCTATCACTGGATATATTATGTCCTTCGATCAGGAGAAGGCTTTGATCGGGTCCCTCATCATTTTATTATACATGTCCTCCACTCTTATGGCCTTCCTGATGAATTTTGCTCTTGATTTCCTTGTTGTACCAGCATGCCTCTGCTATTCCCTGGTCAATGGGTTTTAGGTACCTACATAATTAATAAAGTTGTCAGGCAGGGGTGTCCTATGACCCCCTTCTGTATGTTTTGTTTAGATCCTCTTATGAGATTGATTGCTCAGGATGATCTTGTTTCTGGTATATTTCCTGCTTCTGGTGCACTTTCAGTTAAAACTTCTGCATATGCTGATGACTTTTGTGTTTTGTTTCTGATACTGCCTTGGGTGCTAGAGTTGTACAACATATTACTGCTTATTCGACTATAGCTGGGGCATCTATTAACCAGTCTAAAAGTTCTATTTACTCTCTTTGTGACCTTTCTCCTGCAGTTGATTAGCTACAAGACATAATGGTTTCCAGTGAGCCAATTAAATTATTGGGTATACTTTTGGGTGGGGAATAATGCCTCCTAAATGGGTCTAAGCTGGATGTTGCTAAAACTAAGGTTGCTGTTTGGAAAATGGCATCAGACCAAACAAAAGAAGGTTCTTTGGCTAAAACAGTTTTACTCCCATTTTTTATACCTTAGTGAGTCTATCCATTCCCCTACATTTGGAAACTCAACTTTTGAGTCTTTGTTTTCAAATTATTTGGGGCAGTAGGCTGAACCCCATTAAAGGGATGTTCTCTACTTACCCTAGCACTTGGTGGTTTGAACTTTGTGAACCCTGTTGTGTTTTATTTTAGCATGTTCTTTCATAGAAATCTGGCTGACCTGTCTCAAAGCACAACCTGCTGTTTGGTTATTGTTTGCAGATGTCTGGCCTATCGACTTTATAGTGTTTGACTCCACAGGGTGGGAAGGCTTTTACAGCTCGCTCCTTCCTGTTTATGTTCAACCTGTTGTTACCAAACTAAAGAAGTGGAAACTTTGGCAGGCTGATGTCTTGTCCTGTTCTAATAAGTTTATTTATGCTACCATCCAATCTAATGCTCATTGTATTTCTCCTGCTTTTCCACACGTGCCAGATCAGTATCATGGGCAAATCATTGCAAGGTTATGTGATTCTAAAATTCCCTAGGGTTTGGGATGTTTTATGGTTGTGTAGCCATGGTTGCCTCAATGTGAAGGGAGTACAAAACATAACACCTTGCCGGAAAGGTTGTACCCTAAACAATCTTGTGTGGCTCAGGAGGAATCTATGGCACATTTTGATACACTGTCCTTATGTCCGAGAGGTGTGGAATGACTTAGCTATGTGATGGCAGGATTCTAGATGGCAGACTGTAACGTATGTGGAGGTGGAGGGTGGTTTCTTTTAACTCCATATTTTCTTCCTGCTGGGATAGTGAGACTTATTTTTGCCTTCTTTAAATTCAATTTATGGCAGATTCAGTGTAAATTTGTTCTGCAGCAATTGGTTTTGCTTCACACTGTGTTATTGAAAGACTGAATCTGATTTACTTACTCACTGTAAGTATGAGAAAATGCATCTGATACATGACTGAATGGATGGCACGATGGAAAGCTATTCCTTTTTGAAGGATAAAATTGGATGAATTATTATTTTTGCTTATGGTTAACATATTCCTATTTTCTGTTATGTTCTCTTGTTTATTATATAGCTATTTTGTTCTTGTTGTGTCCCTTTTCCTTTGTTATTCTTTCTGTTTGATTTCTTTTCAGTTTATTGTTGTGCATCTTTTATTGGTTGTTTCTTTCTGTTTTGTTATTGCAATAAAAATTTCTACTCTTTTTGAGAAGTGCTATGGGATCTTTAACATCCACCTGAACTACCACCAGAACAGGCAGATGTGACCTAAGTTTAACGTCTCATCTGAAAGACGGTACCTCAGGACTGCAGCACCCCTTATGCTGCACTACAGTGTCAGTATTGGGATAGTAACCAAGTGCCTGGTGTGGGGATAGAACCCACAGCCTTCTGATCTCCCAGCCTCAGAGGTGAGTGTGTTATCTGCTGAGCCACTGACACTGCAATATATATATATATATACAGATGTGTGTGTGTGTGTGTGTGTGTGTGTGTGTGTGTGTATATATATATATATACATACATACATAATTATATATATATAAATTTGATGCAAAAAACTGCGTTAATGCATCATTGGGGTTAAAACACAAAAGTCAGCAAATGGGACCTTTGGGTTTCCCCCTACACCCCAGTCAAGACCCCATCCTCTCAAGATTGACAGAGGCTGGGGTGTCATTGAGGTTGTGAGGCCTAAATGTCACCCCATCCCATGTGTAAAATCACATTCACATGCCACAGTAAAGAAGAATGGGGTGACATTTAGGCCTCACAACCCCAATGACACACCTTGGCATCTGTCAATCTCAGGAGGATGGAGGGTACATGAGGTGTAGGGGCAACCCTAAAGGTCTTATTTCCTGACTTTCTGTGTTTTAACCTAAATGATGCATTAACACAGTTTTTGCATTGAATTTCCTTATTTTGAGAAAGCATAAAAAGTACAAACTCATGCAAGTTGGTGGGAGCACAGAGCCCGCAATCCTACCAAAACAGTACAAGTACTGAATATCATATGTATTGGTGGGAGCGTATATTGGTGGGTGGGGTCCACGTTCCCACCAGCTTGAAATAAAACAAAGTTTCATTCATCAGAGTGGCATAATTCCCACACCTGTTATCATTTCACACACCTAACCACTGAAAATTACCTCCATGGCAGTAAGGCTAGCTACCCTATAAATGTCAAGCCACTACCACAATGCAAAACACTATCCACAAAACGTAAAGTGTGTCATGCAATATCTCGACAGCAAATTAATTTTCCAACATCTAAGTGCCATAATTCACATGTACAGGACATCCCTGCAACACCCTCAAATTTCAAGTTAAAAGACCAAACTGTTTCTGAGATATTAAATTGTAAAGTCTGAGATTTTCATTCATCAGAGGGCATAATTCTGCACCTGTTTACATTTCACACACCTAACCACTGAAAATTACCTCCGTGGCAGTAAGGCTAGCTACCCTATACATTTCAAGCCACTAGTACAATGCAGAACGCTATCTGCTAAACATAAACTGCATCACACAATATATCCACAGAAAATTAATTTTCCAACACCTAAACACCATAATTCATACAGGATATCTCCTCAACACCCTCAAATTTCAAGTTAAAAGACCAAACCGTTTCTGAGATATTTAATTTTAAATGTTGTGAAAATTGGGCTATCTGGCACCTCCAAATCTTGCCATCTAGTCCTGCCTCATGAACAAAGATCATGATCAAAGAATCTCATGATTAAAGAATCTGCCGGTTCATGACTAAAGAATTTGCAAGCTCATGATCAAAGAATTAAAAATGTTAAAACTGCATTTTATTCACAGAATTATATTAAACCACAGGAATGACTCGATAAAATGAAGCATCCTGAGCAAAACCCATCCTAGTTTGAGTGGAGAAGTCACCCCTGGGCTGAGATATTTGATTTTAAATCTGGCCATCTAGTCACGTCCTCGCGAATGAAGATCGTCAATCAAAGAATCTCGCAATCAAAACTTTGCAGGTTCACACCAAAGAATTTGCAGGCTCATGATCAAAGAATAAAAATTTTAACACTCAATTTTTTCAGAGAGTACATTAAACTACAGGCATGACTCGATAGAATGAAGCCCCTGAGCAAATCCCATCCTAGTTTGGCTTCATAAGTCATCCCTGGGCTGAGATATTTGATTTTTAAATCTGACCATCTAGTCCTCCTCGCGATCAAAGATCATGGTCAAAGAATCTCGCGATCAAAGAATTTGCAAGCTCGTGATCAGAGATGGTTAGCGATCCATGATCAAAGAATTTAAAACTTTAAAACTCTATTTTGTGACATAATTACAAGAAACCACAGCCATGGCTCAATAGAGGAAGACCCCTGAGCAAAATCCATCATAGTTTTACTTCAGAAGTCACCACTGAGCTGAGATATTTGTTTTTTCCGACTGCAACATGAAAACAAGATGGTAGCCATCACGATCAAAGAATTCCTCACGATCAAAGATTCTTTGATCATGAGCCTGCAAATTTTTGATCATGAGGAGTGACCAGATGTCCAAACCCCATTCTTCTTTCATAAAATAACCATAAAAATGTTCCCATAGACTTATAATGGGAGCTAAAAGTTTAATAACTTTTGAATGGATGAATAATTTTTCAAAAAAAATTGGCATGTTCCTTGACCTAAGCTCTTTCTACATCCCAAGTTACAGACTGGAATGCTACACAATGGCCATGTAGTGCCATGGACAAAATCCAAAAACTGACCTCAGAACTGGCGAAAAGTACATTTTCAGCATTTTGGTGCACAAAGTAAGTCCGACCAAAACAAAATTTGGCAGATCAAGAGATCTTCATGCCCCCACCATAAATATGCAAATTTCATGCAAATCCATTGAATGGGTCAAAGTTAATAGCAACATTTGAGTTTAACATAGAAGTGGCTTCATAACCCTAAATATAGGGGTGCGATTGCACCATATATATATATATATATATATGTGTGTGTGTGACAGTTATACTGGCCCAGTAGGGCCAGTATAGTTAGGTTGAGTAAGCACTTTAATGTTAAGCCTCACATTTTGCACCTTAATAACTTTGCCACCATACAATGGATTTGCTTGAAATCTTCATGTCCAGTCTGGTACCATAGATCTCTGGATCTGGCAAGTTGCGTTACGTTATGGTTGGTTGTAATGTTGCAGAGCTACAGAATGCCAAAAATGCAAAACTGGACTTTTTACAAGATTTCTTTGTTCTCGCGCCCACAGCCTCATACAATTTGTCCATTCAGTCCAAAATCTTCAAGGAAGATGCAGTCTGGTTACTGATGTGCCTTTCAAAGATTTGGTGTAAAATATTAAACCGTTCAAAATTATTCAAAACACAAATTTCCCATTATAGACAAAGGGGAAAATATATGTCTCACAAAGTTTTGCAAATGCAAATTTACTTTCACAAATGGACCTTTACTTTAGTACTACGACAGTCTTGTTTTCAGTTAGTGATAGAAAAAAATGCCTGGTGTTTAAATTTGGACACTGTAGGTAAACACTGACTGTTGGGTTTACCTGGTTGGGTCTTGAGGATGCCAGCCCTGTCTTTTTGGGGTAAAACCCACCAGAAATGCCGCTTTAAACATCGGAGAAAAACTCCTTTTGCAAATCATGAAAGAAACTGCCAAAATACATTCTCAAATGTGAAAGTTTTGTGCTACTTTTGCAAAACATTCGTGATTTGCAAAGTATTTTTTACAAAAACAGAAAATCTTTGCTATCACCCTGCAACAAAACATTTGGGTCTTTTCAGCTGAAATTTGAAGGGTGGCAAGTCCTGGTCACACATATGTGCCTTTTGGGGTTTGGTGCCAAATATAAGAGGCCCAAAGTTATAGCGCTCCAAAGTTGAGAAATTTATGTCCATATCTTAAAAATGAAGAGATACGGATTTTTCGCTACCTTACCTTAAGCATATGAGGAGGTTTAAAAGTCATAGATTACACCTGCACTGGAATTTATTTCCTAGGTTGTACAGTTACTGAGATATTGCCAAATTAGTGTTTCAAGGGTTCCTTTTAGGCCTATAGGGCTATGGTATAGCTCTGTTGTTCTGTGTAGAGTGGGAGTGCAGGGGCCCAGAGGCCTCGTTCCCCACAGACACACTATCATTATGCACAAATGGGCAGTTTGGTGGGGCCCATGCTCCCACCAACACATACCAGTTACCGTACATTACACCGTAAATAGACGGTTTGGTCCTTTGGCTTGAAATTTGCAGGGTATAAAGGGGTATCACAGAGATGTGACTTACGCTGCTTAGGTGCAAAAAATGTTACTGGTTCCATAGACATGCCATTATGAAGTTGATATTTTTTCCATAGGATAACATTGCAGTGCCCACAGCACTTTTGGCACCTGTATGTTGGAAACAATGCAAGATTTCATCAGCTTTATCTCACGTGGCGGTTTCACTGTCATGATTACAAAGCTTTTACATTTTTCATAGCTGTTACAGTTGCTGAGATATTGGCACTTTTGTGTTACAAGTGTTCCTTGCCCTATAGGACTGCTGTATGGCTCTGTTGTTACGTATAAGTGGGAGGCATGGGACCTGGAGCACCTACACTTCCACACACATATCATTACCATTGCAAAAACATAGTTAATCGGTCAGTTAGGTTGCTTCAACAGCGGCAAAAGTTAGAAATTCGACGTTAGGGTTTCAGCCTAACTCCAAATCCCTCCCCACACACACACACACACACACACAACACACATACAAGCAGGAGATGGTACAAAGCAACACAATTAATAAGAAACAGACATCATAAGGTAACAGAAAGAACATACAACTCTGTAAACACACCACAAGAGGCATCAATCATCATGTTTCAGCTACTGTAGCACTTCTGCTGCCATTCCAGTGTCTTGGGGTACACCCACATGCTGTGCAACCATAAAAGATGGCCACTGCATGAACTGTATATCTCCATGCAGATAGTACAACAGTATCCATAAGTCATGGTTGGACCATGAGGGTAAGTTGGACTCTGTTCTTCCATTCTTCCATTGAGATAGAACAACACTCTACATATGCCACAGAGGGGCCACAGGGTGCTATGTACACAGCCCTACCATCCCTGCATTAGCATACTAAAACACTATCTATGTGTCACTATGTCCATATGTCACAGTGTCACTTCATGGTTGTTCAGATACTGCACTCCTGTGCCTCTATCAAGATATAAGTACAACACAGTCTATATGTCACAGTATCCATATGTTACAGAAGAGTATAGGGCGCTTCATATTCTTCTGTCCCATTCCTCCATCATCATACTACAACACAATACATACATCACCCCAACTACAGTATATGTCACAATGAGAAAAAATGCAACATATGGATAGATTAACACATGATTGTGTTGTACTATTTCAATAGAGGTATGGTTGTATGCAGTCCAAACTACCTTGTGTTCTCACTGTGACATATGTACAATGGACATATGGATAGTGTTGCACTATCTTGATGTAGGACTAGAAGGGGTAGGTGCCACAGTGATATATGAACACTTGTTCTATGGATTCTGACATGCCATGTCAATGTTATTTTTAAGTGAAAAGATGTTCCAGGACTAGAGGGCATGGGATGAAGTTGAGGGAGAAGCGATTCAGAGGAAGCGTGAGGAAGAATTTCTTCACAGAACGGGTGGTGGACAAGTGGAACACCCTGCCAGAGGAAGTGGTGGGGGCTGAAACAATCACGGATTTAAGAATGCATGGGATAGACATAAAGGAATTCTGGAGGTCAGGGGTAAGGGGCAACAGACTTCCTGGAAAACATAAACTGAACTTACAAACTTAAATGGGCAGACTGGGTGGGCCATAGGCCCTTATCTGCCGACACTGTCTATGTATCTATGTATGTAATGTACGGATGACAGTGAATGGTTCAAAAGACAGTGCTCTCCCAGCCTCACATTAACATAATAGAACAGTGTCTTTATGAAATGTTGGGAACACTATTCCTCCATGTAGGTACTAAAACAGTGTGCATAGATCAGGTTTGGAGTGTGAGTTATTCACCGTACAGTCACATCCCTACATGTAGAGTAGAAGACTGTACATAGCTAACAGCAGAACCACATGATACTTCACATCCTGTGCTTCCATACCTCCATCCACACGAAAGAACAGTATGTATAAGTCACAGTCACACAGTATGTTGGTTTACACTCTGCATTCCTATCCCTCCACAGGTGGACATACAGAAAGCATCCATCTGTGGAAATATAGTAGAGTGTATTTCAAGAGCCAGACCTCTCAAGGTCAGAGGGCATTCCCTACCCTACCGTGCGCCCCACTGGTATAACTCCCTCCTGCCAGTGTCTCAAACTCACTAACCTTAGCTTGCTAAGCCCAGGCTCAGAAACTTCCTGCTTAGCTCTCGCAAATGCAACTGCCGCTAGCCTAGTGTAAAAAAAAATATATATATATACTCTGTTTGACAATGCTCACTGAGCTGCTCCCCTTCCTTTCCCTACTAATTCCTCCTCCCTATCTCTCTCCTTCTACTCCCACCAGCTCTCCCCGGCCATAAGTTTTGCACCTTTTGTTATCTTTTGCTTCGTTGGAGATTGTATTCTATTGTAACAAAATTGTAATTGAACTGTAACTTTTTGTTTGTTAGTACTGTGTCCCTTGTACTACTGTTCTGATGTCCTCTTTGTGACGAGGTACCTTTGTAAATGAGCCTCTGGCTCAAAGGTTTCTAAACTGATGTTTAGCTAAATAAATAAATAATATTTTCAATTACCATGGAGGATGCCATCACCTTAATGGACAGCTTTAAATCCTGTAATCCAGGCATCAATGTTCTAACTTAGGAATTTGAAGCAAAGTCAACAGAACTGTCTTTCCTTTGGACACATCTATCTTCATCCCCAACATGGCCAAAATATTTAGTGTTTACCACACATGTTGCCTTAGGTTGCTTTTTTTCAGGTATATTTTTTTTTATTGTTGTTTTTCACTTTTCTCTTTGCTTTGATGTTGGACATTATCGGCATCCTGATTTTCCTCAGACAACTGAAAATTCACTATTGTTTTATAGTTCTTTTTGCCTCCTGGTGTTGACCATTTTTGTATAATAACTAGTCTCAATGGGTCCTATTCACTAATGTGCCCCAAAGGTGCATATCTGGGTGTGCAGCTCTGCACCCTTGGGAGATCCATGTGGGGCTGCATTCACAAACACTGGTCCCTGCCCGCTTTCAGACACAGCGTGAACCCCGGCACAAGGTCCACAGGGGCAGATGGGTGAGAAGTGCAGATCTGGGCTGCCCTGGCAGGTCCTACAGTGGATCCCTTTCACCCATGTGGCACCATATTGTTGGCCAACATGCATACTGCCAACTGTGCAGTTGAGGGTACCTGGCTGACCTCCCCAACTTCCCAGTGTGCCTCAATGGCAGGGACTTCCCTTTTGGGGTTTGATCCCCTCCATGTCCACTGAATTCAGTGCCTGCTTCTCTGGGTGGCACATAACTGTTCCCAATGGTTTATGGCTGCCCTGCAAAGTCATAATGGCCCTCCCATGCACTGTACTGAATGCATAGGTGGCACACACCCCCTCACCACCTCCAAGCCTCCCCATGTGGAGCTGCATGATCATCTGGGGATCAGGTGAATGGGGTGTGTGTATTTGTATTGTGAATGCATGCAGGGGCGGGCAGCTGCAGAGTGGGCTATGTAGTGCTTAGCCCACCTCTCCTTCATGAATAGGCCCCAATATGCTTAACCCCTAATTCCAAGGTTTATGCGGGGGAATGGAAAATGCAGCTCAGTCAAAAATACAAACAATATCCTCAATACAGGGATCAGAATAATTACTTCAAAAATCAAGATGCACAGCTTAGGTGATTTAATACCTTTTATTGGACGAAAAGAGATTACAGAAAAACCTTAAGCTTTTGAACTCACAATTCTTTTTCTGATATAGAAGGTATCAGATCACCTAATTTGCATCTTGTTGTCCCAGGACCAATACTGCAACAAACATTTTTTACATCAAAAATCAAATGAGCCAATCCCACAAGCTGGAGAATAATATGTCATAGATTAAAAATGTACACAAATGTTTATAATTTCTGGGATGTTACCAGATTTGACATAATCCTTCTTCCTCAATGCTGAGCATTAGACTGAGACATCCAAAAGTTGTCCTGCAGAAGTTATGTTAGTAGTGGGATGCTGCTGACCCAGTACTCAAAAGCTTTTGAGACCGCATTTGGTTTCCGCCCTTACAAGTGTACAGGGAGGGACAGAGGCACTGTGGGGTACACTACAGACAGGAAACAGAACTTCTTTTCACATAGGCATAACCTACAGACCTCCATCATGGGGGACAGATAAGGTACTGGTGGAAGCCAGCAAAAGATAGCAACTGGGAGGAGGTGCTGCTCTTGGGGACTTCAATCTGCCAGATGTGGATTGGAGCATCCAGCTGCAGCTTCAGCTAGGAGCAGGGACATCCTGGATTCCTTGCAGGGGTATTCCTCAGGCAGTTAGTAAGGGGCCATTCATGAGGGAGCAGTGCTGGACCTGCTACTCACCAATGGGAAAAGCATGGAAGACATCAAGGTGGATGACAACCTGGGGTCCATTGATCATTATGCGGTGTGGTTCAATATAACTACTGAGCCAGAATTGAACCACATTAAGGCAAGGGTCTTGGAATTCAGGAGGGCTGACTTTACAAAGATGGGGATATGCCTTAGGGATGCCCTGGCAGGAAAGGACATGGGTGAAGAGGAGGAACAGTGGGCAACACTAAAAGGGCCATAGTGAAGGCAACAAAGCTCTGTGTCAGGCAAGTTAGAAAAGCAAGAGGAAAAGAGACCACTATGGTTAGAAACATAGAATCTGATGGAAGATAAGGACCCTTGGCCCACCTATTCTTCCCATTTCCCTACCTATTGGATAAGCTGCAGATCCTAGTTAACCAGCAGCCTATTTCCTCCTACCCACCAGTACAATTGCCTTATGTCTGTCTCATGCATTCTTGAATTCTCTAAAGTTCTCAAAAGAGGTGGCTGGGAAGGTAAGGGCAAAAGTTCAGGAAGTACAGTGTAAGAAGACACAGAGGAGAATAGAGAGGTGCATTGCGAGATGCAGAGGGAGGCAGTTACCACAGTCAGGAAACACAAAGGCACAAACAGAGGAGAAAACAACACAGACAGTAAGAAAGGGATAAGATATTTTTCAGATATGTAAGTAAAGGAGATGAGTGTGTTTGGAGGGGACCAGGAAAAGCAGGCATCCGAACAAATATTTTGTTCTGTGTTCATGGAGGAAGGGAAGGCAAGGGACTACAGTTACTGGACAGGAGCATTGAAGGAAGGAAGCTGGACACATGTCCATTTACAGAGGAGAGAGTCCTGGTGGAACCTTCAAATCTGAAAGGAACAAGGCACTCAGACCAGACGGGATCCATCCAAGGATATTGAAGGAGCAGAGAGGTGCTGACTGCACCTCTGACAGTCCTGTTCAACCACTAACTGGAGACAGGAGTGGTCCTGGAGGACTGGAGGAGTGTATATGTAGTCCCACTTCCCAAAAGTGGTAGCAGAGAGAAGGTAGAAATTGCAGGCCAGTCAGCTTGACTTCAGTGTTGGGAAAATAATGGAATTACTGCTGAAGGAAAGGAATGTGAAATATCTTGATACCAGCAACTTACAGGATCTGAGGACGGTATGGATTCACAAGGTGGAGGTCATATCAAACATATCTGATAGATTTTGACTGGGTGACAGGGAAGTAGATCATGATGGAGTGATGGATGTGGCTTACCTAGATTTCAGTAAGGCATTCAACACCATTCCACATAGGAGACTAGTAAACAAGCTGGGCAGCCTGGGAGTGGGGCCAAAGTGGTTAACTGGGAAACAATTGGTTAGGGAATAGGCATCAGAGTGTGGTGGTAAATGGAGTTCACTCAGAGGAAGGGAGAGTGACCAGCAGGGTGTCACAAAGATCAGTACTGGGACCGGTCTTCTTTAATGCATTTATTAGTGACACTGCTGAGCAACTAGAAGAGAAGGTGTACCTTTTGCAGATGAAACTAAAAACCTACAATAGGATAGACACTGCGGGGGGACTAGGAAAAAATGAATAGGGTCTAGGAAAGCTTGAGGAGTGGTCAAGGATGTGGCAACTAAGTTTCAATGCCAAGAAGTGCAAAGTCATGCACTTGGGCATAGAAATCAGGGAGGAGTACTAGATGGGGAAAGTGGTACTGACAACCACCAAACAGGAAAGAGACATGGCTAATCATTTCTTTTTTTCAAACAATTTTATTTATTTTTCCACTAAAATACATGTAAGGAAATGTATCTAATTTCAAATGAAACATGACATAAAATGCTATACAAGAACATAACAGATGACCTAAAACCTGACAAACAGTGTAAAAAGGATTTGGGAGAGCTAGTGGGATGGTAGGGTGCTAGGGAGGAATATTACCAGCAGAAAGAAAGAGGTGATGATTACACTCTATAAATCATTGGTGAGACCTCACCTGGAGTACTGTGTCCAGTTCTGGAGACCACATTTCCAGAAGGACATAGAATGGAGGCAGTCAGAGGAGGGCAACTAAAATGGTGCATGATTTGCACCAGAGACCATATAAGGAAGGACTATAGGTCCTCAGTATGTACACACTGCTGGAAAGTGTTCCACCAAGCCATGGCAACAAGAAATTTGTTGACAGGCATTAAAGCAATGGTAAAATGCCGACTATTGTCATTGTGCCATCACTGAAACAATGTGTATTTTCCAGGGGCTCTACCTCCCACCCCCAGACTTAAATAATCAACACTGAGTTGAAGTTGTGTCAGAAGGGGCACAATCACTGGGAAACACTTTCAGTTTACCTCTGGGGCCATTACAGAGATCTGTGGATTTTGTCACTGTAATAGTTTTGTGGTAATGTAGTCACTGAGCAAATGGTATACAGCTGGAAAGAATGGAAAGGGTTATGATAGAGATTTTCAAGTACCTCATGGGTATAAATAACTTACTAGAGGGAAGCATTTTCAGAAAAAAGATGCTCAAGAACAAGGGACATGCTATGAAGCTGGATGGGGTAGACACAGGAGAAACATAAAGAAGTACTTCTTCACAGAGAGAGATGGGGATGCCTGGAACAGCCTTCCAGTGGAGGTGGTAGGGGCAAAACTGAGATGGGATTCAAAAATGCATGGGTAGCCATAAGGGAACATTAGTCATTAGGGAAGGGAGGCTAAGCTGGAGATCAAGTAGGGTCTACAGTATTACAGTAGGAAGGGAAATGGGAAGCCTGGGTAGGTCAAGCGGTCCTTATCTACCAACAAATTCTATGTTTCTATGTAAGGGATTTCATGGACTGTTACAGACTCATAGAAACAAAGACTTTGATGGCTGATAAGACCGCTTAACCCTTATCTGCCCATTTCCTACCAACAGGATAAGCCGCAGATCCTAGTTAACCAACCGCCTATTTCTTCCTACCCCCACAAGAATTGCCTTATGTCTGTCCCATGTATTCTTGAATTCTCCCACAGTTTTAGACCCCACAATCTCCTCAGGAAGGCTGTTCCATGCATCCACTACCTCTCTGTGAAAAATATTTCCTCACATTGCCCCTGAACCACCTCTCCCATCTTTAAATTGTGCCCTTATAGAAACATAGACTTTGACTCTGTCCTATAAAAGCAATGTAAGGCTCATAATAATACAGAAACAGATAATTAGAAAATAAAATACAGCCCCAACCCCCAAAAAATTTATTTAAACATTATATAGAGGCAGATTTGAATAGGCTCACCACTTAACTCCACGTGGTACAAAGATGCTTATCTTTTAAGGGCAAAAAACAGTAACACTCACAGATAGAGCACAAAATAAAATGGGAAGAGGGTTCACGATCATTTTAAGTGGTGAACCCCAAATAAAGTAGACTATCTGGAGTCATCACTCAATACAACCATTGCACAAGCTTAGCTCTAATATGTTCAGCAGTTGGTGTCGATCTTGAAGACGCCAAACTGCTGCACTGCAAGCACCACTGCTAACACCACAACCAGTATGTCTCCCCACAAGGCTGTCTCACTTGTAACAACACCACCAATCTATATATGTCACTCCAAGCTTACGTGATGAGAAACAGACCAAGGAGCAAATGAGAGCTCTTGATTTAAATTTGAATTAAATTTGAAATAACTTTAAATTGAAAAAAGACTAAATGGGAATAAATAAAAGATTAAAACATGTTAGGACATATCAAAACAAAAACAGGAAAAACAAAATAATCCCTTGGATACACCACCTAGTTTTCCTCAGAGATCTTATGCCCCACTTCACTGTATTTGCCCCTCTGGTCAAGTCACCCACCCTAATACAGAAATGATCATAAAGTGCTCATGACAACTACATAAAAAGTTTTATCCATGAACAAAATCTAAAAGTTTCTAGAGATTCCTAACAGACCCTCAAGACAACTGATGAAACATACAAATGATCAGTACTGAGCATAGAGTCATTAGAGGACATCACCCTGAAAGCAGTTCAGTGAATACATTTTACAATTTTGTTTCTAATTTAAAGTTATTACAGCTTTCAATACAAATTCAGCTCTTTCAGCTTTCAACTTCTTTCTACTCTGAGATTCTCCTCTTTCCTCCTTCCCACTTTTCCGCTTCTCTTTCAAATTCTCTACATCTCAATTTACAGCTCCCTGTTCCACAGCTGTGCAGATCTTTGTTTCTTTAGCCCATCTTCTCCTATGCTCCTTGGATAAGACATGCTGCTCCTCACAGTGTGATAGAATCAGCTGGTGAGATGTAAAGCACAAATCAGGGTAGAATTTCCAAGCTCACACATCTAAAATGGTAAACATTCTTCTGAGATACCAATGATAGCATACCTTAGTTCAATAAATGACAGCATTAATACAGCTACTAAGCTGCTCCTCCACAGCCGGCTAGGAGGTTTAAAGTGACCATGCATGCACGCATTACAAAGGTGCTGACGTTTCAGCATTGATAACACCTTCCTCAGAGCAAATTGTGGTGTTTATCTGATGACTCATATAGTGTTTCTTGGCTGTCATGTCAACTCACGTAGCTAACCTATGGCTTCTTCCTGTCAGGATTAGAATGCCTATGGTGACATCTGTGTTGAAAATGTTTATGTGTAACCCAGTATTACAGTGAATTATAAAAACATGATCATTAAAATACAGTTATTGAAAACAATAATACTTCCTAATCTGCATTCAGAATGTTTGAGACACTTGCAGTAGTCAGCTGCTTGTGATACACTTTTCTTCATATATTATCGAAACCATTTGTTCTAGTATAATATAGAGAATACTGGATGGGCGACTATGCACAACTAGTGTGTTCTGTAAAGGGGTTCTGATTCCCTAGGACCTCAAGAGTGAAGCTTGAGAGGTCTATGGGAATCAGAACCCTGGGAGACAGAACACACAGGTTGCATAAAGTTGCTCATCTTGTATTTTTTATAGTGTGTAGTAGTATTATATCTCTTTTCATAATGAAACTGACTAGAAAAGTCTCTAGATGTTCTAGAATACTGTCAGCACAGAATTAAATAGAGGAAAGCAACAATGTGCCAGCATTCCATATGGTTCTGCTGCAGTAGTGACATCACTACTGCAGCAGAACAACTATAATAAACATCACTACTGCAGCAGAACAAGTATATTCTAGGCATGGAATTTCATGTATAACAGCATTCCACTATACACTATATATAGGATAGTGCATGGGGGCAATTGACAACAGGAGTAATTCTTTCACGAGTTGGCACTATGGCGGCGGATTACCTCGAAGCGCGGCGAGAGGTAATCCGTTATCATAATGCCAATGGTGAAAAGATTAACCTTATTGTCAACTGTTCCCATGCACTTTCTTTATAGTGTATGGTGGAACGGCATTTTATTGGGGAAAAAATCACTACAGCATGTTTCTGCTTCAAAACATTTTACTGGGTTACTAGAAGGAAAAAGAACTTTATATTTTGAACATTTTCACACTTGACATTTTAACTGTTTAAGAACTTTACATTTTGAACATTTTAATGCTGAACATTTAAACAGTGGGTCTAACTCTGTAGTCGGGATATCATGTATTGCCCTGTGCTGGTCATTGTCTCTCAGGAAACTATGTAATTGCCACATGTCATTTGTTTTTTTCCATTTTTTGTTTTCCTGATCGAGGATGAATCTATCCCATTCGATAGTGGCTTTGATATAGTACTGCCGACATTGCTGCTTTTGCTATGTGTCCTGTCTATGGAGTGAGCCCTAACTGTCAAATGCTGCTCGAGGACACAGTGTGACATGGCAGTACAGGAAAACAAAAATCATTCTGCTGCTTTACGAATGTCACTAGTGTAGGAGAACAACATTTCGACAGCGATGGATTTAGGTGGAGAATGCGTTCCACCATACACTATAACTTTATAAATCTGCTGTTGCACAGTCCCAGCATGGTATGTGGAAAGAACTGGACTTGACTTGGCAGTTTTCCCATTCTTACTTACTCATTCAGTTTTACATTTTACAGTTGTAAATCCCTGTTATTGTTTGTGGTCATATTGTCCAAAAATTACAACTCAAATTCATACTGAAGGCTACAGCAGCTGGGGCTTAAGGGTCTAGGTCAATACAGCACCAACAAAAACCCACAGTCAATTGTCGTGCAGACAGAACACTGACAGCAAAAACCACACATCAACAATACAGAGTGAACAGGTACAAAACTCAGTGGGAGAAAGTTGGTGTTGGGGATTTACTATTTCAAACTTTGGAGAGATGCAACTCAGGGAGGGGAATCAGTGAAGGGATTTACTATTACAAACTCTGGAGGATGCATCTTGATGGGGAGAACGTCAGGGGATTTACTATTACTTACCCTGGGAGGGTGATAGTCGGGGGCGGAATAACATCCCAATGCTATTTTGTCCTATTTGCTGTTTTTCCTGACACTATTTTAACAGTATGTTTTTGTGGAGTGATTATTCCCACGCTAAGTTGCCCAGATACCGGTGTAAGAAATGCAAACTTGAGTCTGTTGAACATTAAAATATATATAACACATATGTATTCCAACAAACCCAGTGATTGTATGTTTTAGGATAGTTGCAAGTCAGCACATGCCTATATAGTTGCAACTCCTTATTTATTTGGTTAATTAACACTTTCAATGACACATCACATACAGCGCCCTTCCTGTATTACATCGTGAACATTTCAATAATAGCAAAACCTAAAAGAAGTCTGTTATGCATCCAAACATATCTAGTGCTTCCGTTGTCCATCAAATCCCACTGTTGGTATATTTTTTTCTGGGAAAGTTGCAAGTTGGCACCCAACATTAAACATGCACACCATTAGTTATATTCTTAACTAAAGCTTATTATCATAGGAGGACACATTTAACAGCATGTTATCAGCTCATATTTGTTATGGATTTAAATGTTTCTATCTAGCACATACATGCTACTATAAAGTCCACTCTTAGTTTTTAACTAATCACTTTCAAACCCTCACTATTAGTGTGTGGGTGCTTAGAAAGTTGGTACCCACCATTATACTTTCTCACCTTTAAATATCTGCATACACTTGTCCTGTCAGGTGTAAATGTGCTATTGCATGATCCACTCCAGGTTGTACGCTGTCACTTTTGTTTTAAATCTAAACGGTTGTTTCTAAATTTTAGACTTATAGTTTTAGATCCAATTGCAGGAATACTATAGACACAATAGTCAGTTATAACTGTTTGCTTTCACACCTGTTTCTAACCCTTAACTGTAATAATGTTTCTGCTTTTCAAAATCTTTGCACCTTCACATTCTATTAAACATCAAGACTTACCTGTATGTTGATGTCACAGGTGCTGCATGCTGATAAATAACTGGCTCCAGTCATATTTCTGTTTTATAAAAACTTATTTTATGGATTTAATTCTTGTCAGTTGAGCTGTGGTTTTAGCTTGATTATCTGTCTAGGCAGACTCTTCATAAAGCCGTGCTTATTTGGCTCACTTCACTGGTCTTTGATCCAATCAGCATCCAATTCATTTAGATAATGTTTGATGGAATTTGTATGATATGTTTCTTGCTAGTGGTAGGAGGAAGAAGATAAAGCACCAATCATAACACAGAACTATATGCAACTGTGGGCAGATACAATTAAAACCTAGTAACTTAGTTCTGGGTTGAACAGTGAAGAACTTAACAAAAAGGAGAGCAGATATTTAAAAAGTTACTTAGTTTGTGGTCAAACAGTAAAGATCATAAAAAGGAGAGTAGGTTTTTAAAAAGAAGAGCATCTGTGAGATAACAGATTCCTTATACCTCAAACAAGGCTCTCCAAAACCAGCAATAAATACTCAAACAAGTTAAATGGTCTTAACTATTCTCCAAGAAAGTTATGGAAGGCTTGATTATTGTTTAGACCTTTAGATGTAGTTCTTCCTGTTCATTAATACAAAACAATTCTCTCAATTGCAACAGTCTTTGTAGGTTTCCTCCTTTTTAGATAATATGAACAGTTCTATGCCTATAAACGTCAAGTTTGCAATAGAGCCATGGTTCATTTCTTGGTAGTCTTGTGCATTGGAATAACTGTGGTTCTGCACTCTAATGGCCATTTTATGCTCTCTGATCCTTTGCATGAGTTGTCTTTTGGTTTGTAGTAAATAAATCATTCCACATGCGCATATTAAAATGTATTTTACTGTTATTGTAATGCTATTACAGTTGATGAACTGACTTATATCATGTTTCTTTTCACTCCTCAGATGTCTGAATGTCATGGTGTTGTTGGAGTTCTTGCAGTGCTCACATTTCACATCTGAAGTTCCCTTTCGGTGCTGCTGGCATCCAATCCAGTCTCATCCTTTTCTTCCTCTTCATAAGACTTTTATGAAGATACTAGATTTTGGCCTCCTGATATATAATCCTTGGTCCTGCATCTGTAATTCCTCTTTGACAGGGTTCTGACATAAGATGCTACTGTGTTTTCTTACAATACATTCCACCTTGACAGCCATTGAGTTATATTCAGTACGGCAGATCACCTTGTTTTCATTTATCAATATCTCATCTTTCTTCTGTAACAATTCCTCTCTGTCTTGTGGTTTTTTACTGCTTCTACAAGAAGCTCAGGCTAAGAGCCTCTGATAATGAATCTCTGACAGATCCTTTTCATTTTTTCATTGTCTCCTCTATTTCACAACAGTTTCTTTTTACCCTTAAAACTGACAATAGGAGATGTTCATTTTAAGTTATCTGTGACAGCTTCCCCAATGTATGTCTTTTCTAAACAGGGTGGTGTCCAGTTTTCCATTTTTCTGAATTATATTTAGGTTTATGTTTTCCACTGTTTCCAGACTGTGTTGATCTGTGGAACTGTCTAGAGTTAGAAATGAAGGAACAGATACATGATACTAGGTCATACTTACTACAGTTGTAAGGTGAAATTTGCAGGACTAATAGAAGGAAGCATTGGTTCAATCAAATGGTGGTATCCACTTGGAATTCACTACCAATTGAAATTATAGGCAGTAGGAGCATGGAAGAGTTTAAGATAAAACTAGATAATTACTATAAATCTGGACATCTTAAGGGATGTAATGTATAAACTTATGGTGATCTATATGGACCCATATCTACTAAGCTCTGTATATTCATATGTTCCATATGTCAATGTGTTCCATATGTTCTTCTGTGAATTTTATATTTCTGTCACTGTTATTAATGTAAATTATAAATTCATTCAGTTTCCTTCAGATCCATTCCACAGACAGAATACATCATCTTATAGCAACCCAAAGGCACACTTTATCCAACCAATTGTTTTTGTTGCATCCCAAATGAACTTGGCTTCTCAGTCCCCACAGATAAATTTGTAATTGATGATATGAATGTTGCCCCATTGCTGTGCCATGTGTTTGTTTAAAAGTCTCCATAGAACGGGAGGTAGTTTGTCTTCCATATGAAGTCTACAAGAGTTATAATGAATTCAATGGGGATAACAGATTGGCATCTCCAGTATCCAGAACTTTTAGTGTCTCAGTTCCTTCTTCACAGAACCATATAATTTGCCAGAAGATAAGGATTGCTTGGTCAACCTAGTATTCCATTTTTCTCTGCCTATAGTATCACCTCAGATCCTAAATGATCTCCAGCCCATTCACCCACCTTCCCTTTCACTAAGATTCCCTTATGCATAACCCATGCAGTCTTGAACCCAACCACTGTGTTCACCACAACCAACTCCACTGGAAGACTGTTCCAGGAATCCACCACTTTTCTGTGAAGAAGTACTTCCTAACATTTCTCCTGAATCGACCTCCTCCAGCTTATCATGCCCCTTATCCTAGAGCACATTTTATCTGAAAAATACTCCTCTTGTACCTTGTTTATCCCCATGAGGTAGTTAAAGGTCTCTATCATATCCCTCTATCTCCTGTCTTCCAGGGTGTACATATTTAAGTCCTTTAATCTCTCCTTTAGGGCTTCTAATGTAGACCCTGCACCATTTTAGTTGACCTCCTCTGGATCTCTTTCACTCTGTCTATGTTATTTCTAAGATGTGGTCTCCAGAACTGGACACAGTACTCCAATGGAGTCTTACCAGAGATCTATACAGTGGCAACACCCCATCCTCTTTCTGATGGTGATAACCACCACTATGCATGCCAGCATCCCACTTGCCCTCCCAACTGCCTTATTGCACTGACTGGCCACCATTAGGTAATCTGATATGATCACCCATGTCACTTTCCTGCTTGGTGGTTGTCAGTACAGACCAAAAATGTTGTTCTCCTCCCAGGGTTTCTGCCCCAAGTGCATTATTTTGCCCTTTGCATTGAAACCCAGCTGCCACACCCTTGACTACTCTCAAGTTTTCTCAGGTCAATAGTCATCCTTTCCAGCCCCCTCCTGAGTATCCACCCTATTGCAGAGTTTGATATTATCCACAAAGAGGCAGACCTTCCTTTCCAGTTCCTCTGCAATGTCACTTCAAAGACATTAAAGAGGACCAGTCCCAACACTGAACCCTGATGCACCCCACTGGTCATCCTCCTTCCTCAGAGTGAACTCTGCTTACCATTACCCTCTGTCACCAATGTGGTTGAAAGTTTAATGTGACCATGTGCGCAAGCATTGTAAACCTGCTGATGTTTTGCTTTGATGAAGCCATCCACACTGCAAATTGCAATAGTCAGCTGGTGACTTATATAGTATTTCCTGGATGTCACAACAACCTCTGTAGCTAACCCATGATTTCAACCCATAAGGATTAGAGTTCCTAAAGTGACATCTGTGTTGAATAATTTCATGTAGCCCAACATTACAGAGAATTATAAAATGTAATCATTAATGTACTGATATAGAAACTGTAGTTTCTGGGAAAATTAAGACAGTATAACTTTCTTGGACATTCTTTTATTATTGGTTGTTGGGGAGCCTTTTGGGGTTTAGGAACCTGTCATCTCACAGATGGTCTTTCTATCGCCTGCTGCTGACTGGGAGGGGAGCAGAGAGGTGGGGCTCAGTGGGTGGGTGGGGAGGGGGGTACCACTGGACCACCAGGGATGGATTGGTATACTAGTATGTTAAAACCTGCACCAGCGGTTGGGTTGGACGCAGTCCACTGGACCACCAGGATATTGGACTTTATTTTAATACATATGCCCATGATTAGCTGGCAGTGGTCCACTGAACCACCAGGGATATAGAACTTTATTAGTTTATTACATATGCCACGATCGGGCTGGAAGCAGTCCACTGGATGACCAGGGATATAGGACTTTATTAGTTTTAATACATATGCCCACGATCAGGCGGTGGGCACTTTGCCACTTGTGCAGGGGGCATCGGTCCATGATGGCTGCAGTCTGGCAGGGTGCAGGTGCAAGTCGCCAGGAATCGGCGCACCTGCATGTAAATAGGGGTTATAATGACATGCAATGGCCCCATTTGCACCTTGCATGCATTATGGCCCCATTTGCATGTGCTCTTTTGAATATCACTGTTGATGCACCTCAGCGAACGGGCACTTGTGTTAGCGCAGCCTCTGCCCCTCTGGCCACTTGTGCTGGTGCAGTGCCACTGTGCCATGCACAATGTGGGTAGCTACAGAGCGATATTCAACAGTGCTGAGCCATGGTGCAGCACCTTTGAATATCACCCTGTCAGCACCCTGGCACATCCCAGTTGCGCTGCACCCAGGCTTGTGCCACAGCCTGGCACAGTCTGAATATCCCACCCACAGGTAAATCCAGATGTTTAATAACATACAAGAGTGAAACAATTTTGAAACACAGAAACATTATTACAATTGTGGGTTAGAAACAGACATGCAAGCAAACAGTTATGACTGTCTGTGGGTCTATAGTATTCCCATAATTGGACTTAAAACAGTATGACTAAATATTAAAATGGCCATTAAGATTTAAAACAAAACTGATAGTGTAAATCAAGGCATGGAGTGTACAATAGCATGTTTGCACCTGACAGGACAACTCTAAATGTTTGTAGACATTTAAAGGTGAACAAGTATAATGGGGTTGCTGATTTGCTAAGTACCCACACTAATAGTGGGGTGGAAAGTTATTTGTAAAAAATAGAGTGCAGTTCATAGCAACATATATGTGCTAAATAAATTTTAAATGGATAGCATACGTGAGCTGCTAACATGCTGTAAAATGTATCCTGTAATAATATGCTTTACTCAGGAATATAATTAAGGATGTGCTTGTTTAATGGTGGGTGCCAACTTGCAACTTCCCAGAAAAATACAATAACTGTGAGATTTGATTGTCAGCACTAGCACTAGATATATTTGAATGCATTACAGACTTTTTTCTGGATTTTACCACTATTCAGGAGGAAATGTTCAAAACAGATTTTCCCAAACTCATTATGAGGTTAAGGCATGGAAGGAGGCAGTAAATGAATGAAAACAGGGTTGGAAAGGGGAACAGGAAGTCAAGGGTTGACATACAAGGGGGCAGGTGGGGAAACAGGGACAGATATACCTGGGCCTGTTATAATAGAATAAGGCAGGAAGGGATCAAAGGGAAAGGT
Organism: Neoceratodus forsteri; assembly: GCA_016271365.2. NCBI lineage: Eukaryota > Metazoa > Chordata > Ceratodontiformes > Ceratodontidae > Neoceratodus > Neoceratodus forsteri. The sequence goes on from CM057451.1 coordinate 429,251,832, forward strand.
TAAGTAGTAGTGTGACACCTGAAAGTAGCCATAGTGGAAGTGACAAATCAGTGCATTAGGCTGAGTAACAAGGGAAAAAGAAGGAACAAACCAAATGGTTCACAAAGGACAGGGACACTGGTTTACCGGGATGAGAAAGGGCATATTCCATTTTGCACATTGTAAAAACGGTATTGTCACGGTAGTTGCTAAGCTAAAATCCGGTTTTCACCGTGTTTGACTTCAGTACTTTTATTTAACAATTTTGAACTCTAATAACATGCATTTTAGCAATTTTGACCTCCACTATTACATATCCTTCCATCCTTGTACCAATTTAAAGTTATTTTAGGTACAAGATGTGATGGCAGCAGCAGCACTACAGCCCCCATCCCTAAGGTGTGATGGAAGCAGCACTACAGCCCCATCCCTAAGGTGTGATGGAAGCAGCACCACGGCCCCATCCTCAGGTGCGATGGCAGCACCAACACAGCACTATGGCCCCATTCCTCTGGTGTGATGGCAGCAGCAAAGCACTATGACCTCCCTCCCTTAGGTGTGACAGAAGCAGCAGCACTGTGGCCCCATCCCTAGGTGTGATGGCAGCAGTACTACGTTCACCATTCCTCAGGTGTGATGGCAGTATCAGCACTGTTGCCCCATCCCTCAGGTGGAACGGCAGCAGTACTACATTCCCATCCACCAGGAGGTGATGGCAGAAGCACTACAGCCCCCACCCCTCGGTGTGATGGCAGTAGCAACAATGCAGTCCACATCCTCTGGGGTGATGGCAGTAATGACAGCACTATGATCCCCTTTCTTCAACACCCACATCCCACATGCACAAGTTACAAAGGACTTGGTCTCTTTGCTTGTTAGAATTCAGATGTGAATTAATCTGAAGCATCACCGCTAAGGTGGACTACCTTTGTTTTTTCCTATCTATAATTTAACTGCCTGAATTGGATTTCTGCCTGTGACACCGCTGACCAGGGTTAGGAACAGATGTGGGTGTTGGAGGGCCAGCTGGTGGATGAAGGCTTGATTGTCCAGCGACCACTCACCTTCTCCTATGAGGCAGGGTGGGTTCACTGCTCAGCATTTTCTGGCCCCTGGGTGGAGGCAGATGCATGACAACATGTCAGCCCTCACTGCAGGAGGGAGGTGATGGACGTCGGCTTGTGCCTTGACATCACGCTCCCAAGAAAATGGGAAAACACCAGCTGACCAATCGAAGGATGGCTATTGGTCCCTCCATAAGCCGGAAGCCCCAGACATGTGTCCGGTCTGATCCCTGCCATGCCCAGGATACACAGGAAGCACGTTGGGTAATTCTCTCTCCTGGTAGCCTCCACAGGGGTAGGGGCCCCCTCGATTAAGGGTTACTTTGGGTTACCTGGTAGCACAGCAGAGGGGCACTGGATGGTGGTCGGGAATCAGCAGCAGAGGTAGGGAGCCTTGGCAGGCCTGAAGGAGTGAATTGCCAGGGGAAGGAGGAGCAAAAAAACTGCTTGAATTTTCTTCTTTGAAATAAAGTGTCTTCACCTAAAAACTCACAAATGATTAGTGGAGGATGTTCAATGGATTTATGCATCTCCAGACGTGTGGATGCTTTTTTTTTACTTGGTGTCCATGAAAAGGTGTCTCTCAGTTTTCATGTCTTTGTTCAGATGTGAATTGAGCACTACTGTGCCCACCAGCATCATACAGCCCCTGGGGTCTTACCTCTGTATGTCATTGACGGTGCTTTCAAAATCCACTGGCCAAACATAAGTACACTTAAATACTTAACATTTGCTTTTGTTGAAACAATTTATCAGAAAACTTTCTGTTGTCACAGAGACTGACACAGCAGGTGGGAGAAAAGGTGCAAATTATCCAATTCACCTAAATAGGGTGCTAACTGTGAAGTCTTTTTGTAGTAGTAAGGCAGTTTTTCTTCTTTGTGAACATACTTTCATTCAGACTAGTTTTCATTCAAACAACTGAGGATTTTGTATGGCCTACTGGTTATAAACTTGAATAAGCTAGTTGGTAACAGTGATCCTGCATTTAGCAATCTACAACCTAGATGTTTATCTGCAAAGAATACAATAAAACCTGACTAAAATCTAAAACACATAAAATGTATCTGAACATTTATCTTTACCTATACAAAATATTTCAGCCCAAAGTAAAGCCCAGGTAAATTGCATGATACCCTGACTACTATTCTATGATGTAGTAAACATATATTGGTATTTTTTTATATTCTTTGTAAGCAGGTAAGGCCCACTAGGCAGAATGTCTGTTTTCAGGAGTGACCTAGAAGCACTGGGGAGGTTAAGTGACTTGCTTGGAGTCACACAGTATGCAAGTGGAGCAGTGGTGCCAGAACAGTTTGAAAAGTGGTAGGGCCAAGGACATAAGGTAAAGTTTCCCCATTAAATATATTACCATGATAGCAAAAGTGATAGGGCCACTTATGAAAGTGGTAGGGCCATGGCCCTAGTGGCCCCTCTGCTCCGCACCTATGAGTGGAGGTTGTGGGAATCAAACCCAAGTCTGCTGGATGTACCCAGTTTATTCACTGTTTGTTACTCTAACCACTAGGCATGGGTGGTTAAACTGAATGGCTGATTACAACAAAGCAGTGCGGGTGATTTCCTTACTGACTTATATGCAGCAAGAGAAGAAAAATGCAAAGCACAGCAGCATTCATTTTAAGATGCTGGAATCTTGGTCAGCCGCTGGTGCTACGGTAGCACTATTGCTTGCAATGCCAGCGACCCAGGGTCAGAAGTGAACTCGGGTTGCTGGAGGTCTGGCCAGGGAAGTAGGATCGAGCACCTGGGGACTACTCTCCTCCTCCTCCCGGGAGGGTGAGCTGCGGTCCTGCTCCTTTACCACCACCTGTGTGACCACGGGGGTGATGCAATGGTGCTGCAGAGTGATCAGGAGGGAGGATGCTAGCCAGGATCTGGGCAGTGGCATGTCTCTATGTGACCTACCTTCTGAATCTCCTCTAGTGCCGTGGTCCTCAGGGACAGAGACCAGAAAACCAATAACAATCATCCCACATTGGCCACTGGCAGAAGGGGCCCAGGTGCCCCAAACCTCATAGCCAGGCTCCATGAGGGACCCGCTGAGCTGCCCAAAACACACTAAGGAGTGTGGATGGTGACCTGGGGTCCCTTCCTTCCTTCTCACCTGGGGACATAATCCAGGCAGGATGGGGCAGGACCACAGGAGCTCATGAGCGTGCTACCTGGGGTGAAGCTAAGGATACCCAGTCTAGGGATCTCTGAAAGTGGAGACTGATGTTGTGAGAAGGGGACATAGAAATAGAAAATTAAACAAATTTAAAAGATGCTGAAATCTTAGAGATTCTGTGCAGTGACATGCAATTTCGTGAGGCATGTACAAGAATTCAAAATCCGCTAACCAAGCAGGATTCCGTGATTTTTACCGGTGTTACAGGTAAAATGGAAACCAGGGTCCCTGACAAAGGAGGTGGCAGATAAAGTGAAGGACAAAAGAGAGTGTTCAGGAAGCACAAGGAAACTCAGAAGGACAAGGATAGGGTAGTGTACCTAGAGAGACAGACGATACAGAGAAAGTGGTTAGGAGTGTGAAGGCACAGACAGAGAGAGATTAACACAGACAGTAAAGATGGGGAACAAGACATTTTATAGATACATTAGCAATAGAATGAAGGCCGGGGATTGTAATTTTAGGGTGGAGCAGTGTGTAGAGGGGACAGATAAGGCATCACTACTAAAGGAAAACTTCGTTTGGTATTCACAGAGGAGGAGAAATAGGACCACTGCTAGGTGGCAGCAAAATGGGGTGGGGTGGGGAGAGGTAAACACCAGTCCCTTTACTGAAGAGAGAGTCCTGGAGGATGTCACCACATTGAGGGTGGTCAAAGCAATGTGACTAGATGATATACACCCCAGGATGTTAAAGGAATTATAGACGGTGCTAGCAGCACTGCTGGCGCCTGTTTAGTGAATAACGCAATCTAGGGGTGGTTGCAGAGTACTGGAAGGGGCAATGTAGTCCCCTTCCACAAGAGTGGTAGCAGGAGGAGGCAGGAAACTACTGGCTGGTCAGTCTGACCTCAGTAGTGGGTAAGATCATGGAGGTGCTACTTAAGGAGAGGACTGTAAATACTTTGAAACCATGGGAGCACAGGATCCAAGACAGCATGGATTCACAGCAGGAATATCATGTCAAACAAATCTGACTGACTTTTTGACTGGGTGACAAAGGATGTGGATCAGGAGGACAATCTCTATTGCTTACCTCGATTTCAGCAAGGCCTTCAACATCATACCTCAGAACACTGGTGAACAAGCTAGGTAGCCTGGTGTGAGCTACAAAGTGGAAAACTAGATTAGCAAGAGGTTGAGAGACAGGACGCAGAAGGTGGCAGTGAATGTGATCAAATCTGAAGAAAGGTGGATGACAAGTGGGGTATCTCAGGGATCGATGCTGGGGTCAGCCCTTTTAATATCTTCATCAGTGACATTGAAGAAGGGCTAGAGGGAAGGTTTGCCTATCTGCAGATGATACCAAGATCTGCAAATATAGTAGACACAACGGAGGTAAAGAATGAAGAAGGATCTGAGAAGGCTGGATGAGTGGTCAAAGGTTTGGCAATTAAAATTTAATGCAAAGAAGTGCAGGATCATGCACCTGGGATAAAGAACCTGCAGAGAACTATAGGATCGGGGATTGCTGACTGTCACCAGGGAAGATAGGGATTTAGAAATAATCATCTTAGATGACCTGAAGGTGGCTAAACAATATAACAAGGCTGTGGAGAGGGCCAGTGTAATGTTGGAATGCATAGGAAGGGGTATTTATTTATTTATTTATTGATACTAGGATTAAGACATTTGAGCTAAAAGCTCATTTATAGAGGTTCCATGTCAAACGGTTGACAGAGCAGTTCAAAATATTACTAACAGAAGAAGGGAGGTGGTGATGCCATTGTACAAAACACTGATGAGGCCTCATCTGAATACAGTGTTCAGTTCTGGAGGCTGCATCTTTGCAAAGACATAGACAGGGTGGAGGCAGTCCAGAGAAGGGTGACCAAGATGGTGAAGGGCTTGCATCAGAAAGCATAAGAGGACAGATTAAAAGACCACAAAATATATACACTTGAGGAGAGGCAGGGTGGGATATCATAGAGACCTTCAGGATCTTGAGGCTTGAACAAAGTGCAGGTGTGTGACATCTTTCAGTACAAGACTTGTTCAAGGATGAGGGACATGATATGAGATTGGAGGACGGTAGAATAAGGGAAATGTGAGGAAGTTTTCTTCATGAAGAAGGTGGGTGGTGCTTGCACAGCCTGCCCCAAGGGAAGTAGTTGGTGCTAACAGTGGGAATTCAAACATGCATGGGATAGACATAAGGGAACCCTAGATGGGGTAAAGAGAGGCAATAGTCCAATGACCAAGTAGGTCAGTGGCCACGGATCTGGTGGGAATACCCAGACTTGAACTTAATTGAGCCTAGGGTTCCTTATCTGTACCATACTCTACTATGGTACTATGTTACTCTTGAAATGTTCAAGATGTAGTACATTAAGGAAACTATATGTAAGGTGTCATTGATAGTGTTACTTAAAAAATGAATTAAGCAAAAGAGTAAATAGTGGAGGGGAGGAGGCACTGTGGGTCACCTTAGAGACTAGGAAATAGCAACACAATCCACACAGGAGTTGTATACAGACCCACATGTCAGGAGAAGGGAATGGACAAGAATATGATAGAAGGTATACTTAGGATGGCAGAGAAAGGAGATACTGTTCATGGGGACCTTAATATGCCAGATGTTAACTGAGCACCTTTGCTGTAGCCACATCCAAAAGCAGGGTCATTCTTGATGCCCTTCAGGTGGCATGCCTCAGACAGCTAGTTTTGGAACCTACTCATGATGGAGCAATCTAGACCTCATACTCTTAAATGGGGACAGTGAGAGGATCTGAGATCTAGAAGTGGGTAGCCATTTGGGAACAAGTAACCACCAAACAGTGTGGTTCATGATAAACTCAGCTACAGAGTCAAGCCATACAAAAGTGAAGGTTCTGGACTTCAGGAGGGTGACTTTAGCAAGATGGGAGAGTGCCTTAGAAAGCACTAGCAAACAGGTTAGAAGGAGGGTGAAGCAACAATGAGGAAATATCAAAACTGCCATCACAGAGGCAAGCCTTTGTGTGAAGCAAAAACAAATCAAAATGAAAGAAAAGTCAATATGGTTCTCAAAGAGGTGGTGATGAAGGTTAGGGAGAAAAGATAGCATTTAGGAAGTATAAGGAAACACAGAAGGAGCAGGACAGAGAACTGTACAAGTTAAGGCAGAAAGAAGCAGGAAGGGTAGTCAGAATAGCAAAGGCCCAAACTGAGGAAAGATAGCCAACTCGGTTAAGAAGGGGATAAAACCTTTTATAGGTATATCAGGGATCGTAGAAAGACAAAGGAGGGATAGTGAGGCTAAATAGAATGGATGGTGGGTGGACAGAGAGTGACAGTGAAAAAGCAGGATACTAAATAAATACTTCTGTTCAGTATTCACAAAGAGAAAGTGGAGGGTGCCTAATCCAATTAACAGAAGCACTCTGGAGAGGGGTCAGTCGATCCCAGTCCTTTCACAGAAGAACGGTTCTGAAAGAACTCCTAAAACTGAAGGTGGACAAAGCAATGGGGCCAGATGGAATTCACCCCAGAATTCTAAAAGAATTAAGAAAACTAGTGACACCACTGACTACCCTTTGAACAAATCATGGAGTGATGATGGTACGTGAGGACTGGAAGAAGGCTGATGTGATTCCCTTCACAAAAGTGGACCAAGACAGAGGCAGAAAACTACAGACCTGTCAGTTTGACCTCCGTGGTAGGGAAAGTGATGGAATAACTTCTGAAGGAGAGAATTGTTGAGTACCTTGAGGCCAGTGGGGCATGGGACCCAAGGTAGCATGGGTTCACAGTGGGAAGGACATGTCGACGAATCTAATTGATTTCTTTGACTGGGTGACCAAAGTAGTAGACCAGGGAGGGCTGTAGACATGGCCTACCTTGACTTTAGCTAGGCATTTGGCACAGTCCCACACAAGGTTAATAGTCAAATTAACCAACCTGGAGTGGGTCCCAGGCTGGTAGCCTGGTAAAACACTGGCTGACAACAGGACACAAAAGGTAATTGTAAATTGAGTCCACTCTGAAGAAAGAGGGGTTACTAGTAGGGTACCACAGGGTTCAGTACTGGGTCCAGTCCTTTTAATGTCTTTATAAGTGACATTGCAGAGGGACTGAAGGAAAAGTATGCCCTTTGCAGATGACACAAAGATCTACAACAGGGTTGATACACAAGGAGGTGGAAAGGATGAGAAGGGACTTGGCAAGGTTTGAGGAGTGGTCAGAATTATGGTAGCTTGGATTCAATGCAAAGAAGGGCAAATAATGCACCTGGGAAACAAAAACCCAGGGAAGATTACACAATGAGAGTGAGGTAGTAACAACAACAAAATAGAAAGGGACCTGGGGTAATCATATCAGATGACCTTAAGGTTGGCAAGCAATGTGAGGAGGCAGTAGGGAGGGCTGGGGGATACTGAAATGTATAGTGAGGGCATCACCGGCAGAAAACAGGAAGTTGTTATCCCCTGTACAGACAGTTGGTGATACCCCATCTGGAGTACTGCATCCAGTTCTGAGACCCCATCTCTGCAAGGACATAGACAGGATGGAGGCAGTTCAGATGAGGGCAACTAAAATGGTGCAGGGTCTGCAAAGAAGCCATATGAGGAGAGACTAAAGGAGCTTAATATGTATACCCTTGAGGAAAGGAGGATGGGGGACATGATAGAAACGTTTAAGTACTTCAGTGGAATCAACAAAGTCCAAGAGGTAGCATCTTTCAGAAAAGATATGTGCAAGAACAAGGGACACAATTTGAAGATAGAGGGGGACGGCTCGGGCAATGTAGGAAGTATTTTTTCACAGAGATGGTGGTGGATGCATGGAACAGCCTTCCTGAGGAGGTTGTGGGGTCAAAACTGTGGGAGAATTCAAGAATGCATGGGACAGACATAAGGCAATTTTTGTGGGCAGTGGGAAGAAATAGGCTGTTGGTTAAATAGGATCTGCAGCTTATCCTCTAGGTAGTGAAATGGGCAGACTAGGTGGGCCAAGTGGTCCTTATCTGCTGTCAAAGTCTATGCTTCTATGTTTCTAAGAGTTGCAAATATGTAGGCAGGTGCTGAATTGCAACTGCCCTAAAATATATAATCACTGGGTTTTGATGGAAACAATGCATCAGCTATATATGAATGTTTAACAGACTTAAGTTTGCATTTCTTAAAACCCAGCTGTATTGGTTCTATATGAATTTGTGTTGTTATTCTGACATATGATCACTAGAGGTGTGCTAAGTCCTCAAATTTGCTCTACAGAGTTCATTTCAGATTTTGCTGATATCTTGAGCAATTTCACAAAATTCTCGGCCGTGAATTTTGCAAATTTTGTCATGGAGTGTGAAATTTCTCCTCAAATTTCTCACTTCACCTGCAAAATTAGAGATTTGCAACAGAAAAATTCACTTTTGTGAAGATTTTCACCAAATTGTGAGAATCAAAGTTTCAGACTGTTCTAAAAACTCTGCAAATTCCACAAAGTGTGAATTTTCAGCAATTCATGTGAACTTGAGACAATGTTTAATTTTGCAATACGTCTAATGACCACAATCAGCAACAGGAATCTACAACTGTAAAATTTTTAATTGAATGTGTAGGTAAGAATAAGAAAAACTTACAAGTCAACTAAGAGTTCTTTTCCACATATCAACTCAAGGAATAGGGACTGTGCAACAACACAAGAACAAATGGTTAAGATAACTTTATGAAAAACTACTGTATATATCACAAGGAACTGAGTACGAAAGTATCTCAAACATTTTGAATGTGGATTGGGAGTATTATAATTTCCATAACTGTATTTTAATGATCATGTGTTTATAATTCACTGTAATATTAGGTTGCACATGAAATTATTCAAGAACAGATGCCACTTTAGGAATTGTAATCCATACAGGCTGAATTAAGGGTTAGCTTCAGGAGTTGCTATGACAACCAGGAAGCACTATATAAGTTATCAGCTAACCATCGAAATTTGCTATGAGGAAAGTGTTATTGATGTTGAAACATCAGCACCTTAGTGATGCTTGCATGCACATGATCACATTAAACCTCACCCTATCTAGCAGCTGCACATATAGCAATGGAGAGGTGCAACAATCAAATTAAGGTTAAAAATTAGATTTTCTGAAAACCGAGCTGTATTTGCAGTTTCAGAGTTTTTCACAAGTCTGAGGAAATTGTAGGCAATTGAGCCTGGAACAAACATAAGTAATAGATGTGTCAGTAGTTTGAAGCTAGAATCTGGAACAAACAGTACGTAACAGTAAGTAATTTTCTGCACTGCACTATGTATTGTGAACATTTTATGAAAGTAAACCACCGTGTGATAAGATTTACAGTAGTTTATTTTCTCCTGTCTACCTCTTTATAAGAGTTGCTGTGGACATAGGGCCCGATTCTCAAAGCCCTGCATCTGACACAAGATGCTTGCACCAAAAAGATATGGTGCAAGACCCTCCTTGCATCCAGGGCTGCCTCCGCGATAATTCAGAAAGGTGACCTGTGTCACCACAGGCAGCCTGCCCCAAATGGGGCTTACACCATCCCTGTGCCCAGAGCGGGCTGCAACAAGGTGCAGGAGGCACTGTGGCAGATGCAAGCTGCCACAGCCCGGGCACAGGATTCACAAACTGCACCTCGATGGCAGAATTTCTATACCCTTAGACCGCCAGGGCTGGTCTAAAGGGCTTAGAAAATGCTCTGCACTGCACAACCCCTGTATGCAGCATTATGCCACAGTCCCCCAATGGTGCCAGGGCCCATGGCATGCCCATGGTGTTGTACACCCCCATCTCCTATACAGCCCATGGTACATGTGGTAGTACCGTCCCTCCACACCCTGTATCTTGATGCTGCCACAGTACATATACAGCGAGAGCCACCCACATGTGCAATAGTGCTCCATCCTCCCTACAAGTCACATTATCTCAGATAGGACCAGCATGAGCTCACACTTTTCTGCAGAGGTCCCTGACGTTATCAGCAGCAGATCGTAGAGTGTAGCACGCTAATATTAGCGTGTACACTGTACAGTCTGCTGCACATTTTGGGCAGTTGGGGACCCTCTCAAAGGTGTGTGAGGGCTATGCTGGTCCCCTGCCCTATCTGGGGATGGGGTGGCACCATCTGTTTGGGTGGGGCTGACCACCACTGGGAGGGCTCATTGGCCTGCGGGCCATCGACAGGGGGTACCAGCAGGGCATTGCTGCAAGCAGCTTACAGCACACTCTGCCTAGTCCATGCACCTTGCATTAGATGCATGGGGTGCTGCACAATTAAGGGACTTAGACTCTGAACGATCCCATACTTGAATCCGGTGCAGTCCCCTGGCACACGGGCTTTAGCGCAAGCTGTAGTTTGCCACAGCTTGCGCTTGAATGCAGCCCTTTGAGAATTGGGCCCATAGACTTTTTACTGATTGTCAGCAAAGCAAAGCTTTTCCCATGAATGTCTCCTGCTATGGTGCACTCAATGCTATTCCCTGAATCTAAATATGTGTTTTTGCATGAGCTCAGACAAACTCTACACACCATATAAAGAGAATTGTAATCAGACCTTATCAGCAACAAAGACCATAACAACCTGGAAACATTGCAGCAGAAATAGGGTGAAAGTTCTGGTCTGCAGTGAGTGCAGTTGAAGTATGTTATAAATAAGTTGCCAAGAATGGGAGATGTTCAATATGAGTTTTAAATTAATCTGTAGTGTTTTAAAAGATGAATTGACAGCCAAATGGACTGCAGTTAAAGTGCAAGGTAGTACTTCAGTGGCACAGTGGATGTTGCATAGCAAGCAAGAACCAGGGTTTTTAAATGCAGGTACACTTAGTTTGAATACAGTGTCTGAGATCATTCAGGTTTGAAAAATTATATTCAGACTGATCATCTCAATCATAGAATTTTTTGTCCTGTTTTGCTGTTCAGTGCTGTAATGCAGAAACAAAGTCATATTCATTAAATGGAGGCCCTTCTACAGTAATAAGTATCAGAGCATTTACCCTTATTGGTGAAATCCTATTTTTGAGACTGCTTTTATCAAGCTTTGTGAACTGAATCCTCTCTTCACAGTCTGCAGGATGAAGAAGAGCTAGCAGCGTAGGCTTGTAAGTTTGATTTCAGCAGTCTGGGGAAGATATTTTACAACCTACTTCTGGAGCAGGCACTGATAAAGGTGGTATATACAGGCAATCAGAATTTGGTGTTTGCTAGTCTTTTCTACTGCTGACTCCAAAACAAATGGCATTGAAAGTGTGGCTTCACAAAGAGAGAAACTAAGGTTTAGTGAAAGAGTAGCCTGATACAAAGTCCAGAACAAATATTTCTATTGTTGCCCTACATTGATCGGGTTTGATGTCAGATAAAATACTGGAATGGTGTAGAATCTGTACCATAAAACATATGTGATATACAGTCTCCCATTATCAGATTTGCCATTAGTGGTTTGTGCTGGTTAGCTATTGTGAGGTGACTTCTGCTTCTTAAACAATAACCACACAAACAAGTGAATAAAGAAAGTTAGTTTGCACTCAAATTGGACTTTGTGTGGTCCCTTGGTAGCAAGCTTGTAAAGGTGCACTATAGCAGGGCAGTTATATGTATGATGGGTGGCTCCTATACCAGTGTAAGGCATCAAATTCTGTGTGCATGTCTTAAATAAACAAGCAGGAGGCCAAAATATCTTACCATACCCAAATTTTACTTTTGCAAAACCACTCCAGTACATGCAGTGTTGCTTGTGATGTCAAAACATTTTTCAAATAAAGTCTTACGTGCCAATCTCATTTTCTTCTGTGGTTTTGTGGCTCACTTGCTTAAAACCCATACGAGAAAAGGAGAAAAAATCTTTGGCTCCATGTAAGTAGCCTTTGACTCAACAGCAGCTGCTTGGCATGAGTTTAAGTACAATTACTTAGGCACAGTCAGATACTTTTAATATTACTTTTGTTCTGCAGATCTCATTACAAGAGATCCTTCTGCTGGCACCCTTGAGATCCTATGTAGTGTAAAGACCTCCTTATAACTCATAATTCCTCAATCCTTTTCCTCTTCATTTCCATTCCTTTATCCATCAGAGTTATGCCATTCCCTTAGCTTCTCCACATACCCACCATGACTCATTATATGAGATACTGTGAGTATTTTTGTTATTGTGTTTGCAATGCTAAAGGTACACATGGTGGATAACTTACTTTTAAATTATTTATTAGTGTATTTATGTGTGTGCAATCAATTGTGTTGTATGAAATGCACCTGTCACTTTAAGAAATACAGTTTATATAAAGGTCTGTACACTACATTGCCACGCCTTGAAAGCTCATGTGATGTGGTGAAACATTGATGGATGCCAGTGGGGTGAGTTTATTTGCTATCAAGGAAGGAAAACAATGGGAACAGTTTTCAAAAGAAAGACTTTGATGCAAGGTGCCTGTGTCAAAGGGTATGATGCAAGTAGCACCTTGCGTCCAAGGTTGTGACTATCCCAATTTTTGAATGCTGGCTGTATTGAAGTGGGAAGCCATGAAGAAAAGCCCCTCTGCACCACCCTTGCTACAAGCTCCCATGCACCAGGTCTCAAGAGTGGTTGTGCCTTGGCAGGGCTGCACCATCCCCTTTTTCCAATTCCAGTAACCCTGCCATGATCGCAAGAGGGGCTTAATTTTATACCAGCAAGGAGGTGGTCTAAGGCCATACACCTTGCTGGACAATGTGGTGACTGGAGGGAGCTGCCAGGAGGATGCCGGGCAGAAGGTACATGGCATGCCATAGGGGACATCAGAAAAATGGTGGCTATGGCAGGGTGGTGAGTTGGCACCAAGTGGAGTTCCATTTGCTAGGGTGGAAGGCCAATCTGCCCAGGTAGTGGGGGTTGGCAGGATTGACCATGACCTGGCCACAGGTGGGTGCAGCCCTGGCACCTGCCCCATAGGTGCTCAAATCCTCAACCCTGCTGGTGGAAGCAGTGACTATAGGTTTAGTGCTGCCAGTGGTGGAGGGTAATGTTCTCCATGCAATGCAACAGTCCCTTTGTACCCAGCCCCCTTGTTCTGGCAAACTCCTCACTGACAGGGTTGGGATTTTGGCACCTATGGGGCAGGTGCCAGGGCTGTCATAGGGATTCATCCCAGAATTCTAAAAGAACTAAGGGTAGAACTAGTGACACCACTGACTACCCTTTTTAACAAATCCTGAGGACTGGAGGAGGGCAGATGTGATTCTCCTTCACAAAAGTGGGAGCAAGGCCGAAGCAGGAAACTACAGACCTGTTAGTTTAACTCAGTGATAGGGAAAATGATGGAATCACTTTGAAGGAAAGAATTGTTGAGTATCTAGAGGCCAGAGGGGCACAGGACCCTAGGCAGCATGGATTCACAGCGGGAAGCACCAGATGAATCTGATAGATTTCTTTGACTGGGTGACCAAAGTAGTAGATCAGGGAGGGCTGTGGACATGGCCTACCTAGACTTTAGCAAGGCATTTGACACAGTCCCACACAAAGATTAATATAGAGTTAGCCAGCGTGGGATGGGTCCCAAGGTGACAGCCTGGGTAAAAGAATTGACTGGAGAATAGGACACAGAGAGTAATAGTAAATGGGTCACTCAGAAGAAAGGAAGGTTACTAGTGGGGTACTGAGGTTCAGTATTAGGACTGGTCTCCTTCAATGTCTTTATGTTTACATTGCAGAAGGACTGGAAGGAAAGTATGTCTCTTTGCAGATGACACAAAGATCTGCAACAGAGTTGATGCACAAGGGTGGGGTGGAAAGGATGAGAAGGACTTGGCAAGGTTAGAGGAATGGTCAAATGTATGGCAGCTTAGATTCAATGCTAAGAAGTGAGGTAATGCACCTGGAAACAAAAACCCAGGGAAGAGTACACAATGGAGGTGAGATACTAACAACAACAAAATGGAAAGGGACCTGGGGTAGTCATATCAGATGACCTAAAGGTGGGCAAGCAATGTGAGAGGGCAGCAAGGAGGGCTGGGGAGTTACTGGGATGCATAGGAGAGGCATCACCAGTAGAAAACAGGAAGCTATTATCCCTCTGTACAGACAGCTGGTGAGACCCCATCTGAGTACTGTGTGCAGTTCTGGAGACCCAATCTCAGCAAAGACATAGACAGGATGGAAGCTGTCCAGAGGAGGGCACTAAAATGGTGCAGGGTCTGCACCGAAAGACATATGAAGAGAGACGAAGGAGCTTAATATGATAGCCTCGAGGAAAGGAAGGAGAGGGAACATGATAGAAACGTTCAAGTACCTCAAGGAATCAACAAAGTCCAAGAGGGTAGCATCTTTCAAAAAAGAGGTGTGCAAGAACAAGAGGGCACAATTTGAAGATAGAGGTGCAGCTCAGAGGTAATTTAAGGAAATATTTTTCACTGAGAGGTTGTGGATGCATGGAGCGGCCTTCGGAGGAAGGTTGTGGAGTCAAAATCAGTGGTGGAATTCAAGCATGCATGGGACAGTCATAAAGCAATTCTAGGGTGGGGTAGGAAGAAGTAGGCTGCTGGTTAAGTAGGATCTGCAGCTTATCCAGTAGGTAGGAAATGGGCAGACTAAGTGGGCCAAGCAGTCTTTATCTGCCGTCAAATTCTATTTTCTATGTTTCTAATCCATCCCTGTCAGCTCCCCACTACCCAGGTGGAAAAGCTGTCTGCCCTTGCACATGGCATCTCCACTGTGTGCCAAGTCACCACTCTGACATAGCCAACATTTCCTTTTATGTCCTCAAGGGCACTCCTGTGTGCCTTCTGCCCCAGTCACCATCTTGCAGTCATATTCACCTCCCCACCTTTGTGTCCCTTGGGTGTTGCACTTGGCGGGGCATTGACAGTTCCTTCTGTCAAACCCCTCAGGTGCACCACTTCCTCAGTGCAACCCTGTGGATGCAGCAAATCTCAGGTCTTGGATGCCAGGACCTTTTTTTTAATGGCTCAGGGTCCCTGACACACTAAGATTGCTGCAGCCCTAGATCACCACAATTATGATGGTCTAAGGTCTCTTTAAAAATTGAGCCCCATGTTTTTAACTTAAATCCAAGCCATATGGTTTTTATGCCTCATTAGTGTCTGTTAGCCCCACTCTTTGGTCCTTTGATTTGCCTTGTGTGTGGGCTCCTGGACGTGGATTCCCTTACTGCCTTAAATTGGCTTATTAATTGATTTACATTGAATGTTTCCACCAGTTCTAATTGGCTGTTAATAAATGTGTGGCTGTGGCCATTTCCTCCGTCATGCTTGCATGTTACCTGTTTCATTTGTTCAGTGGAAGGAGGGGTTGTGATGTATAAGACAAAAGCACTTACTCAACCCTAACTAATATATAATAATTGGGTCTTCCTTTTGCTACAGAAAAACATGGTGTTATTTGGTCGAATAAAGGAGTGTTTTATATGGCAAACATGCACATGGGTTTTCTTGCTCTGTGCATGAGCCTACTGCAACTCTTCCTCCCAGACTGCTGACCACCTTGTCTTTCCACCAGACACAGAACCACCACTCTGACTCAGTGGTAAGTGACAGCCACAAACAAAATCAGTAAACCATAACATAAAAAGTTACATTTTGGCTCCGGTCAGAAATAAATGAATTAAAAAAGTTGAAATAAATAAAACCATTATGGACCATGCATTCAAACCACTGCCACACAGAAATGTATTTTTATGTTATATAATTACAGTGACTAAAAGGAAGATCCAGTAATTATATCAAATAAAATATGAGTGGAAGTTTACACACCTTGGGTTGATGCTTTTCACAAACCCTTTTCCAACCCCTGAAGCTTCTCTTGGGGTTTATGTAGCATCTATACCTCGGTGTGTGTAAACTTCATTACACACACCACCTCATACTTTATTCTATATATAATGGTACCATTGCTCTACTATAGTATAACAGATTCCTTGTTATAGAAACATAAAAACATAGAAGTTGTCGGCAGATAAGGGCCTTCAGCCCACCCAGTCTGTCCTATCTTCCCTAAGAAATGTGGTTTTCAAATTCTGCTGGTAATAGGTGTCCCCATCCCCTACCAACCAGCAGCCTGCTAGGCCTATCACAAGCTTTTAAAACCTGTAATCATTTCTGCCTCAACCTCTGCTGTCAAGCTGTTCCATGTGTTCAAAACCCTTTCTGTGAAGAAGTACTTCCTACATTCATCCAGAACCTCCTCCTTCCAGTTTCATCTTGTGCCCCTTGTCCTTGAGCAAATTTTTCTTTGAAAAATTGTATTCTCCTGCACTTTATTTTTCCCTGTGAAGTATTTAAGTGTCTCAATCATATCTCCCTCTCCTGCCTCTCCTCCAGGGAATACATGTTTAATTCCTTCAGTCTGTCCCTATAGGGCTTGTGATGCAGTCCCTGCACCATTTTGTTTTCCCTCCTCTGAACTGCCTCCATCCTATCAATGTCCTTTCATAGATGAGGTCTTCAGAACTGGACACAGGACTCAAGGTTTGGCCTCACCAATGATCTATACAGTAGAATCATCACCTCCTTTTTCTGCTGTGAATACCTCTGCCTATGCATCCCAGCATGCTGCTAGCCTTGCAAGGCTGCCTTGTCACATTGCTTACCAACCTTGAGGTCATCAGAGGTGATCAACCCCAGGTCTCTTTTTGCTTGGAGCATTGAATTTCTTCTCTCCCAGATGATATATTAGTGTACAGTGTTCTGAGGAATTTTATTGAGCATCTCAATTTGATCGACTAAATAAAACCGATCGAACAAGATCGAGTGTGAAATAACACTGAGTTGCAATGCAGAGTGAGTGTAGCAGTAAGTTGCACTCACTCAAAGAGAATATAATGATTTGTTTGGCCTATGCCTACTAAGCAGGTAATTTGGTACAGTGGCTACAGCCACTGCCTGCAGAGCTCGAGGAACTGGGTTCGGGTTCCAGTGAGGAAGAAGATTTATTTTGTCCACTGATTTTCATACTAACATACTAACTGCCAGCAGATTAGGCCTTATGGTCTATTGAGTCTGCTCGAACCTCAGATCTCAGTTGGGTGCCAAGGCCCCCTTGTGTTCCAGAAACCCCTATCATCCATTCCCACCCCCTGGGCCAGGCCATCATCTGATACATCCACTTTCTGTGTCTGACCCACCTCTCTTGAAGCCCTCCACTGTGGATCTCTGAACCAGCTCTGCCAGGCGGTGCATTCCAAGGGTCCACCACCTCTCAGTGAAAACCTCCTCCTCTTCCCCTCACCCTTCCACCTTCCAACTTCCAACTTCAAACCATGCCCTCTGGTGATACCTCCCTGCTTTAGTCTAAAGATCCCTGCATGTTTATTTATTTATTCCCTTGAGGTACTTAAAGACCCTCAATCATGTCCCCTGTCTCTCCTTCCTTCACATGAAAACAGGCAGAGCTCCTCAAGTCTGCCCTCATACATCAAATCCCCTAGTCCTTGTATCATCTTAGTTGCCTCCTCTGTACCCTCTCCAGGAGCTGTATGTCCCTCTTCAAGTGTGGTCTCCAGTACTGTACACAGTACTCAAGGTGTGGTCTAACCAGTCCATTGTACAGTGGCAGAGACACTTCCTGCTCCTAGAGGTGATCCTCCCTTTCTCCCTCAACTACTGCTCCCATCTTGGAATAATCAGCGAAGAGACTCATTTCACACCCTATACCCTCTGATGTCCGATATGTTTGCATTAAACAGGATTGGACCCAGGACTAAGCCCTGGAAACTCACTACCGACCTCTCTCGGGTTCGAGAGCTCCCACCCCACCATACTTCCTGCGCGCCCAGCTTGCCAGTTTTCAATCCATCTGACCATCAAAGGCCTACCCCAACCCCATCAGTTTTCCACCAGACCATTGTGGGGACAGAGTAAACGCCTTGCTGAAGTCCAAGAATAATACATCCACAGGCTTTCCCTGTCCAGTTCTGATGTTACCCATTCGTAGAACTCCACAGGATTGGTTTGACATGATCTACCTGGCACAAACCCATGTTGCTGACTATCCAGACCTCCCACCCTCCAAGTGCACCCCCAATCGTTCCTTTAGTATACTTTCCACTAACTTTCCCACCACCGAGTCAAACTGATGGGTCTATAGTTATCTGGTACTTTCCTTGACCCCTTTATGGATTGGCACAACATGTGCCTCTTGCCAATCCCTAGGTACCTCCCTGTCTCATGTGATCTGTTGAAGAGCTCCACCAGGTGCAGCCAGTATGTCCACCAATTCCCATAGTACTCGGATGAATGCCATCTGGCCCAGGAGATTTGTCTTCTTTAGGGCCTTGAGGGCTAACCACACCCTTCGTGGAGATAGCATCATCCGTCCCTCTGCCTTACTGGCCTTTTATCCTTATCCTGATGTGACACCCTGGGGTACCTCTCCTCCCTCTTGCTCCATTTCTGTTGCTCCCTGATACCACTCACTGCCACTTCTATCCCCATCGTGCCTTGCTTTGTAGATATCCCATCCCTCCCTAGTGAACACAGAGGTGAAGTACTCATTTAATACCTCTGCCTGGTCCCTCGCCTCTTCCACCCACCTCCTTCTGATCTCAATCTGCTGAGATGGCCCTTAGTTTTTCTCCGCTCCCAATGTACCGAAGAACCCTTTCCTCCATGTATCCCTGTGCCAGCCGCTGCTCTTTACTGACTTTGCCCCTCACCATCTATAGGTGATCTTTCTAGATGCAAGATGGTACATTTCCTTATCCCTATCCTCTTGTTGCTTTTATATTTTTGTAGGCCACCTTCTTTTCTCTGACCACTATCTGAACTCACTGGACCACCAGCATGGTTTATGTGACCTTGCTCCTTACGCTTCACCTTAGCGCAGGTCCTGACTGCCTCATGAAGTCCCCGCTTTTGGCCTCCCATCTCTTTTCCACTTTTGTCATTAATGTAATCCCTTTAAGTGATCCTTGAGAATATTTCCCATGCCTATAAAGTCTGCGCCCTGAAGTCCACTGCCAGTGACCTAGATATCACCCCCCATGCTTATTTAAAACCAGACAGTATTGTGGTCGCTCCCAGTCAGGGATCTCTACAACCAGGTTCCTTACTAGGTCCCCATCTGCCAGAACCACGTCCAGGACATGCCCCTCCTTGTAGGCTCCATCACATGCTGTGTTAAGACACATCCTGGAAGCCGTCCAGCAGCCTCTGCTCCTTGGCCACCTTAGAGGACATAGTTCCCAGTTTGTACCTGGCATATTAAGGTCCCCCATCAACACCACTCCTTCCCCTTTTAGTCCACACTGGCCAATGATGTTGTCCAACAAACCATCTTCCAGAACATCACCCATCCCAGGGGCTTATATACTACACCCAGCTTGACCTTATCTCCTGCTGGGGTTTGTAAGGTGACCCATAAGGCCTCCACGTTTCCCACTGCCTCTTCTACATTAGCAATTTCTATGTCATCTCTAATGAACATAGCCACTCCACCCTTTCTATCCTTCCTAAGCATAGTGTACCTCCTGCATGTTTAGGTCTCAGTCATGGTTTTTGTTGGCCCACGCCTCCGTGACCGCCACCACATCCACCCCCCAAACAACATGACCTGGAACTTGGCAACTTGTTTCCCAAGCTCCTGGCATTTACTAACACCACCCCACCCCTTATCCCTGATCCCTTTGTCGAACCCCACCCAGGTTCCTTATACTTCCATCCTCCCTCTGCTTCTCCTGAAACCTCCACCCAGTCTGTTTCCTCCCCGCTTAGGTTTGAAGGCTACTCCCTCATCTGGAGAAGAGGGCTTCTGGTCAGGCCTCCCTTATCCCTCCTCCCTCCCTCACAAGTTTAAACCCCACCTTTCTTGGAATGTAGTCAGCCATCCCTGTTTAAGGACTTCCTTCCTAACGGGCAAGATGAAGCCTGTCCTTGGCATACAGTTCCTTATCCTCCCAAACTCCTTTCCAGTTCCCTTAACACCCCAACCCACTCTCTTTCACCCCACTTCCTGAGCCAGTCATTAACCTCTGTGATCTTCTATTTTTCTCCACTGAGGCCTTTGGTACTGGCAATATCTCCAAAAGGAAATGTTGCATCCATTATCCCAACAGACTCTGGCAAGTTCTTGAACCTTGCTTGATTTCCAAAATGCTATTTCCCTCAGATCATTAGTTCCCAAATGAACCAGGAAATCCAGTTTCCTCCATAACCCTAACCAGTTCATACACCATGAACTTTGCTCTGTGCACTGTCAACCCAGAGATACTCACTACCTTCACCTGGCTATGGCATCCACCCCCTGTCCCTCCCACTGGATACCCCTAATCATCGAGTCTCCCAATAACTGAACCTAACACCACCATCATCCTTAAGGTTACCTCCACTATGCACTCTCAACCCCCATCCCCCTTTATTCATGATCTCAATTCCATGGGAGTCTTCCTGCCTTATTAGAGACCCCTTGTCACCCTCACCTTTCTGCCTCCTTGTTATTTTGCCACTTAACTCAGACCCTCCCGAATAGGTGTCCCTTTAACCTCTCTTATCCGAACCATTTATCCTGGCACTGATGGTTTCCCTTCCCCACACCTCCATCCTCCCCCTTGTAATAGTACCCTACCTCCAGAGGCCTCTGTGGGTCCCCTTTACCTAGGGCCCCATCCTTGGTACAGACCCCCTACTGAAGGGGCCCTCCCGCCTCCTTGTCTCCCAGTTTCTCTCCAGTCATGCTCTCCTCCTTCATGTCTGCAATATGTTGCATCTCCCACATCTGCTTAACACTTATGTTTCCCTTCTCCCTCTGGGACTATTTCTATCCTTTCCATTGCTGGTCTGTGATGCCTTATGGGTATCTGACTCCTCCCAGCTTCTGTATCAGTTTCCTCATTTCCACCAACCCCTTCCTCCCCTCTAGGTTGCTTAGTAGCTCAAATTTGTTGTGACACTCTATGCCAGCCTCCATCAAGTAACCCAAGTTGCCCCGACTGCCCCTCTAAACTGCCCCTCTTCCTTCCCTCTTGCTCTGTTCTCCTTAGGAGCTCCCTTCCCACAGTCTGCTCTTTAGGCTTCCCACAACAGCCCCTCCTTCTCCATGTCTGTTCTTCTAGGCTTCCCCACAACAGTTCCCTCCTGTCTCTTCCCCTCCACTTTCTTTATATTCAGAATGTTTACCCCTGCACGCTTTCCCCTCAGCTCTCAACATCCTAAGGGTCCTTTGTCCCTAATATCCACCCTCCTGCTTTCTGTAACATAACATCCTGTAATTTCTGAGTGTTGCCCCAGCCTTCCCTCAGCCCCACCCTTCTGCTGCTCATATCCACACACCTTATCATTGGACACCCCCCAACTCCCCAGCTTACTCCTTAACCAATATACTTCACCTGATACAAGATAGCTGTCTACAAAGTGGGCAGCCTCCTCTCTCCAGGCCCAATTGAGAATTATTGCCATTCCACAGCCTGTGTAGCCTACAACCCTTCCGAAGATGCCTGCCATGGTGGAATATGGCCACCCTGTTTGTCCCTCTCTGTTTATAATGGCACACCCTTTTCTCAGTCCCTTCCCCTGGAATACAGTTGCTCTCTCTATACTAATGTACCGAGCCTACCATGTGCCACTGACCCTTTCAAGATGGCCGCCAGGCTGGGCGCGTCATTGCTGCTTCTCTGAAAGAAGTTTGATTTTATTTTTATTCATTTTAAGTCAGGGTTTGAGTTTTATATTTTGTTTTGTTTTATTTGGTCTTGGTTTTGCGCTTGTCGCTAAGCATTATTATTTGATCGTTGCTGGACACTGAGTTTATCGGTTTGCCGCTTGCCGAACCGTGAGAGACGCCTAGCTGGCTCTTTCTTTTCACAGACTTCAGTGGTCCTGTTCTGGTTCCTTTGACTATGCCAAGAGGTGAGTGCGATACCTGAGGAAAGAGCATATTTTATGGTATTACAAGTTCTACGGATGCTGTATGGGAATAGCATCCTGGGAGAAATTAGGAGACTGTATGGACATTTATAGTTTTTAGTATTTTTCTGTGTTTGACTCCATTTCACCCCTTGTTTTGGGCATGGAGGGTTTCGAAATTTCAAGACTTTCTATCTGTTTTGAGTTTCTGGAGAGAGTCGCTAGCATTCTCCCCCACAGACTGAGGTGGGGGCTTTGTGACTTTGCTTCCTGGTTCTTTGTGGAGAAGCGTTTTCGGTCATGGGGAAAGTGAGAGTCAGCCCTGAAGTGTTTGGAGGAGCTCTGGATGTAGTAAACGCTGATAAGAGGAGACGGAGGATCTTTAGACCGGGGCTCTGTTGGAGACAGGAGCCCTCTGAGTTTTGAAATCTGTAGGTGGATACTGCTGCCTTTTGTCTGCTCTGGTCAGTGCTCTCCTGGGTTTTGCTGCTCCACAGGGGTTGGGGTATTCTCCAGTCAGGGAACTGAGTGGGGTGCCTCGCCTCTGGACCATGGAAGGGGCTGCAGTAGTGGCTCTTCTCATGGTCCTTTAGTGTGAGTGGCACTAATTGCCCGGGGTGGGGCACTTGGCTGGGAGTAAATGGGATTGGAGTATGTTTGATCCTCCGTGGACATAAACTTGCTTTGATCCTTGAACTTGCTGGACCTCCTCTTGGACTAATTCTCCTTTTGGGTTTATGCGGCTGCCTTTTCCCTGGACTTGGATCTTTTTGGACCTATGTCTTATTTGAGAAGCTGCTGATTCCTGTCTCCTTTGATCCTGTTTTGGACACTGGTGGTGAGAGGACCCTGGGTCCAAAATTTTTGTTTATTTATTTGTTTTATTTGTTTGATTTGATAGTGTGTGTCTTTCTCCTGGTAGGAGAAAGACTAATTTATTTCTCCCCATTGTGAGAGAACTGGGGGTTAAAAAATGTATGTTTTTATATTGATGTGGCGGTGAGAGTGCCTCTGTGCCCTCGTTCCCCGTGGTGAGAGGACTGGGGGAGGGGTTTATATAAATTTATTTTTGTGTATTTTATTATAATTTGTAGATTTAATTTTGTTTATTAGTTAGTATGGATTGTTAGTTTAGGATAGTTTGAATATTTTGGGAGGTGGATTTGTTTTGTTATTGTTTAATTTGTTAAGCAGCGTCATGTGCTGGCCTCTTTCTCCACGGTGGTGCGTTTGGATCCTGGACTGACTACCCTAATTTTGGGTTGTGTAGATACCATTGGTCCAGTTTTGGCACAAATAGTCTGGTGCTCCTTGGAGTCAGGTGAGTTTCCTATCCCTGAAAGAGGAGGTGGTGACACCTCTCTTGAAGAAAGCTTCCTTGGACCCAGACTGTTTTCTAACTACAGAACCATCTCTAACCTTCCCTTTATTGGGAAGGTTATTGAAAAGATCGTAGCTGCCCAATTGGATGACCATTTAACCATCCATAGTATCTATGAATCCTTCCAGTCTGGTTTCCAGAAGACACAGCACCGAGACTGCGCTGGTTCGGTGCTAAATGATCTTCTGAGGGTGAGGGATCAAAGGAGACGTCCATCTTGGTTCTCCTTGATCTCTCTTCAGCTTTGACACTGTGGATCACATGGTGTTGCTAGCACGCCTGAGGCAAATCTGTGGAATGTCTGGAACCATTCTTAAATGGTTCACTTCATCCTTACTGGGAGATCAAGAGTTGTGTAAGGGATTTTTTCTCTAGCCCAGTCTCTTTGTTGTGTGGAGTGCCTCAGGGTTCTGTGCTGTCACCCATGTTATTTGCAGTGTATATGCTGCCCTCGAAACATTATAAGAGCGGTATGGGCTGAGGTTTCACTGCTATACAGATGATACCCAGCTATACCTGTCTTTTGCACCGACCAGGATGGAGCTCTCTTGGTGTTTAATAACTGTCTGGGAAATCCAAGACTGGATGGATTCTAGTTGGTTAAAGTTGAACTCGGAGAAAACTGAGGTTTTGGTTGTGGACCCGGTGGCAGATTGAGAGATTGTGTACTGGCGCCTTCTGAAATTCTTCTTGGCGGCTGTCACTACGGCCTCTGAACGCGTGTGCAACCTTGGGGTGATCCTTGATGATAGGCTGACTTTTCATCTCAGGTGTCAGCCGTTGTCAGGACTTCCTTTTACCATCTTAGAATGTTGCCAGGGTTAAGCACCTTGTTCCGTCTGACTCCTTGTCAATGTTGGTCCACGCCTTTGTGTCCTCATGCCTAGACTATTGCAATGCCCTTTACTTTGGGCTTTCTGGGTTGAAATCCGCCACCTACAGCTTGTGCAGAACATGGCAGCCAGGTTTTGACTAGGACAAGTAGGTCCTGTCATATTACCCCAGTGCTGCGCGAACTGCACTAGCTTCCAGCTCTGATGGCGGATCACCTTTAAAGTCATTTTATTGACTTTAAAGTCCTTCGTGATCAGGGTACATCCTATCTGAGAGACCTACTGGTTCCTTACTGCCCCGCTGATCACTCCGCCGGCTGACATGGGTTGTTAGAGATTCCAAGAGTGAGTTTAAAATCTTCTGGCAGCAGAGCATTTTCTCATGCTGCACCCACTTTGGAATTCTCTACCATGCCGGTTATGGAATGCACCTCCATGGAGATATTTAAGAAAGAACTGAAAACATATTTATGGAGAATGGCCTTCTTAGATAGTTAATGTGAACTGTAATATGTTTGGAATTTTATTGTAATTTATTATGTTTTATGATGTATTTTTATAATGTTTGTAGTGTTTTGGTTTTGTATTGAAATTTGAAGTTTTGATTAATTTGTTCAGCACCTTGATATATCGAAAGGAGCTATATAAATAAATTATTATTATTATTATATTTTATTTATTATTATTATTATACTGACTGCAGTTATTTACAAACCCAGTTTCAACCCCACCAATAAAGTTCCCAAGTCTCACAACACACATACAGTCCAGTGTGTCCAGTCCCACTAACAGTGTGTGTATGCAGACATCAGGTACCATATGATGTCACAGGCCCACCAGTTCCTGTTTCTTCAAATTTCAGTCACAAACAGAAATACAGAGTTCTTCAATCCCAACCCCAGTGGCTTTTCAGTATTTAAGAAAGCCTACAAAACAGGGTGGGTGGGAGAGCTCTGCCAAAACCAGGCAAACATCACATTTAAATTTCACTCTAATTATCACTGCCAAACAAGTGTTTCCAAACCCCAAAAGTTACAATATCATAGCCCAAGTAACAGTTCCAACTCTCTGTAGTAATTTTAACACACAGAACTAATTTCACATACAAAACTATTCAAATATTTTAGTTAAAACAGAAGATATACCAAACCTCTGTCCTAACAGCCTCCTGCTTATGTTCTCAAGTGGACAGTGAAAGATAAGATGATTCTTGTTAATTTCCTCCCCTAACACCAGGCAAACATCACATTTAAATTTCACTCTAATTATCTCCCAAACAAGTGTTCCCAAGCCCCAAAAGTTACAATATCACAGCCCAAGTAACAGTTCTAACTCACTGTAGTAATTTTAACACACATAACTAATTTCATATAAAAAACCATTCAAATATTTCAGTTAAAACAGAAGACAAACCCAAACATCTGTCCTTAACAGCCTCCTGCTTATGTTACCAAGTGGACAATTATCCATTATCTTTCTAAGTCCCCGGAGTTTAGAATCTTTAAATTGGGTGGTGTGAAGGCACAGCCCCCACCTAAAAAAGTTGTTTTTATGTCTGATAGTGTGAGTTTAATGCAACCTTCGCTGTTTGTGGCTGTTGCTCTTATGTTGCTCGCTGTGTTGTTTTAGTCGCTGTTATTGGTCAGTGACTAAAAACTCACCCATATCACATAAAACCAATATCTTGCCCCTTGGCTTTTGTGCCCCAAGTGCATTGCCTTGCACTTTTTGTGTTGAACCCTATTGCCAATCCCTTGACCAACCCTCCAGATTCTTTAGATCTCCCTCATTCTGTCCACTCCACCTGGCATGTCAATGTCAAAGTCAAAGTCAAATTTATTTATAAAGCTCTTTTCTATAACAAAAGTGCTAATACAATATAAAAGCATCAAATTTAAATAGTATCCATAAAATATACAGACAAATTAAAATAAGCATAAAATAAACCACCCTGTTGCAGAACTTTGTGTCATCAGTGAACAGACACATTTTTCCTACTAGACCCTAATAGTCTTCAAGTGAAGCTACCTTTAGCTGGAAGCTGCAACACTGGACTTTAGATTTGCAAGAAAGCGAGTTGTGCTCACAACAGAGGGAGGTGACCTTACAATTTAAAATTGTCTTTGGTTTGAAGCAGACCTCTAGGAAAGTTAATATTCTTCAGGTGGAGGATACTTCTAACTGAAGGGTGAAATAAGGAACTTAGAATTATCAGAAAAGGCAGTCTTTCAATCAACAGAGGGAAGTGGACCTTGCTTTACCTTTGTTACAATTGTTAAGATTTTCAGTGCAGGAAGAGTTTAAACTCACTGGGCTGAATACTGTTTTCTGTGTCTGCCCTTCTGCACAGCTGACGTGTTTTGGGGCTGACTGCTTTTAGAGCACAAGTCACCAGGCTGTTTTGGGGCTGAGGAGGTTTACCTGTGTCTGACTTGGATGTTTGATTTTCTCTGTTTGATTAGCAGGGTATTTTCTCTGTCAAATTGTCGCGGAGGAATCTTGCTGACAGGAAGGCACGCATCGCAGCGGTAGGTCAGATCTTTAGCTGATTCTTTTGTGAGGGCACAGTTTAGACCCAAACCCTTCCCACCTTCTCACCCCACCCACCCCGGAAATAGTTCCTTTATACCTGGGGTTCTGACATCATTTCCTCAAGAGGGCAAGGTTCATATCACTGTCATATCCTCTCTAGCACACTGCACTGACAATATAAGCATACACATTATATAAATACATATATTTCAATATAGCAAACCAATCATAAACACAAAAAACAACTAAAGAAGGTAGACAGTTATGTGGGGAGTAGACAATGTAATGGCTGTGGGCAGCAGTCTTCCGGGAGTCTTTCTGGAGGCTGAGATGCTGCCCTGTTTGCAGAAAACTATCTGTCCTGAGGGAGGAAGTTGCCTGTCTTCAGGCTGCACTGGACAGTAGTAAGGGAACCTCCACCATCCAGGGAGCACCAGAGCCACCACCACTACCTCAGAGGTTGCGAAGAAAGCAGCAGTTGGACCACAGTAGGCTCAGGGAGGGTAAGGGTGGTGGAACAGAGGCCCACCCAGTCAGTTGTTAGACTCCACAATCCATACACCATTCTGGGGAGCATAGTTCCCCATGGATGCACCCACAGAGGAGATTAAGGAGGTGCAGACAACCGTCACATGGGAGGCCCTCAGGAAGGAGGCAGAGGGCACCACAGGAAAGGAAGCAGCTCCTGGTTGGGGACTCAATTATTAGGGATAGAACTGGGGAGCAGGGAAAACTGAGTAAGGTGCCTGCCTGGTGCCATGGCTTGGAGGAAAGGAAGCGTGTCCTTAGGGATCATGAGAACAATTGCACAGGAGTCTGAGCTGGACATCATTGTCCACCTAGGCACAAATGACTTGGCTCATCATGAGATCAGAGCAGTGCAGAAGGACTTTGTATAGTTGGGGAGGGGCCTAAGACAAGTAGCGCACACAGTATCCTTCTCAGAGGTGCTGCCTGTCAGTGGCATGGGTGAGGCGAGGTACTTTGCACAGTGCAGTTTAATGAATGGTTGAAAAATGGTGGAGCACAGGGGTTTGGCTTCATTGGGGACTGGGGTTCCACCTGGAGGACACCAGCCTATACTGGCAGGATGGTCTGCATCTGTCCAGGAAGGGAACAAGTCTTTGGGCAATCGGTTTAAATGCTTCATTGGCAAGCTTTTAAATTAGTCAAGGGGGCACTGATAAGCAGCAGGAAAATCCCAGCCTCCCCTACAAAACAGGGCACTAAATGAGAAAAATACCAGGTAGAAAGGTCAGTGGGGGATGCTGCTACAGAAGGTAAAGCCATCAATAAATGGAGAGCAATGAGTACCAATGCCCATAGTCTGGGTAACAAGCTCCTGAATTAGTGGCCTTAATGAAGGAGGAACATCTGGATATTGTAGTAGTCACAGAAACATGGTACACACAGAACCATGACTGGGATGTAAACATACCAGGATACACTATCTACAGGAGGGACAGGGAGGGTAAAAGAGGAGGAGGAGTAGCTCTCTACATAAGGGAAGGTATCAAGCAACAGAACAAAGGGTAAACAGGGAGGAGAAGAAGCACTGTGGGTCAATTTGAGGCAGGCAATGGCACCATAATCCCACAGGGGTTGTATACAGACCTCTCTCAGGGGAGGAAATGGACAAGGAAATGATAGAAAGTATACTTAGAATGGCAGATAAAGGGAGATATTGCTGACGGGTGATCTGAATATGCCAGATGTTAACTGGAGTGCAGTTGCAGCAGCCACTTCTAAGAGTGGGTTATTCTAGATGCCCTACAGGGGCATGCCTTAGACAACTAGTATTGAAACCCACTGAGAGGGAGCAATCTTAGACCTGGTCCTCTCAAATGGAGATGGAGAGAGGATCACAGATGTAGAAGTGGGCAGCCATCTGGGAACTAGCGACCATCGAACAGTATGGTTCACAATAAACATAGCAATAGAGTCAAGCCACAGAAAGGCAAAAGTACTGGACTTCAGGAGGGCTGACTTTGCCAAAATGGGTGGCGCCTAAGGAATCACTAGCAAATGGGGAGGAAGGAGGTGAAAGAACAATGGGGAATAATAAAACTGCCATCACAGAGGTAACAAGCCTCTGTGTGAAGCAAATAAAACAAACGATGTAAGAAACCACTATGGTTCTCAAAGGAGGTGGCAGTGAAGGTTCAAGAGAAAAAGAAAGCATTCAGAAAGTACAAGGAATCACAGAAGCAGCAGGACAGAGAATTGTATCAGTTAAAGCAAAAGGAAGCTGGGAAGGCAGTCAGAACAGCAAAGGCCCGAACTGAGGAAAAGATAGCCAACCCAGTTAAGAAGGGAATAAAACCTTTTAGGTACATCTGGGAGTGAAGGAAGACCAAGGAGGGATAGTGAGGCTAATAAAGGGGATTGGGGGTGGGCAGAGGGTGACTGAAAAGGCAGAGATACTAAACAAATATTTTGCTCAGTATTTACAAATGAAGAGGGAGGTACTTAAAACAAACAATAGAAAACACTCTGGATACAGAAGTTGATACCAGCCCATTTACAGAAGAAAGGGCTCTGAAAGAACTCTTAAAACTGAAGGTGGACAAAGCAATGGGTCCTGATGGGATTCATCCCAGAATTGTAAAATAGCTAAGGGTAGAACTAGTGACATCACTGACTACCCTCTTTAACAAATCATGGAAGGATGGGGTGGTACCTGAGGACTGGAGGAGGGCAGATGTGATTCTCTGTCACAAAAGTGGGAGCAGGGCAGAAGCAGGAAACTACAGACCTGTTAGTTTAACCTCAGTGATAGGGAAAATGATGGAATCACTTCTGAAGAAAAGGAATTGTCGAGTACCTAGAGGCCAGAGGGGCACAGGACCCAAGGCAGCATGGATTCACAGGGGAGGTCATGCCAGATGAATCTAATAGATTTCTTTGACTGGGTGACCAAAGTAGTAGATCAGGGAGGGCTGTGGACATGGCCTCACCTAGACTTTAGCAAGGCATTTGACTCAGTCCCACACAAAGATTAATATACAAGTTAGCCAGCCTGGGAGTGGGTCCCAAGATGATAGCCTGGGTAAAGAATTGACTGGAGAATAGGACACAGAGGGTAATAGTAAATGGAGCCCACTCTCAAGAAAGGGGGTTACTAATGGGTGCCACAGGGTTCAGTATTAGGACCAGTCCTCTTCAATGTCTTTATAAGCGACACTGCAGAGGGACTGGAAGGAAAAATATGTCTCTTTGCAGATGACACAAGATCTGCAACAAAGTTGATGCACAAGGTGGATGGAAAGGATGAGAAGGGACTTGGCAAGGTTAGAGAATGGTCAAATGTGTATGGCAGCTTAGATTTAATGCTAAGTGCAAGTAATGCACCTGGGAAACAAAACCCAGGGAAGAGTACACAGTGGGAGGTGAGATACTAACAACAACAAAATGGAAAGGGACCTGGGGTAGTCATAGCAGATGACTTAAAGGTGGGCAAGCAATGTGAGAGGGCAGTAAGGAGGGCTGGGGGATACTGGGATGCATTGGGAGAGGCATCACCAGTAGAAAAAGGAAGTTGTTTTCCTCTGTACAGACAGCAGGTGAGACCCCATCTGGCGTACTGTATTCAGTTCTGGAGACCCAATCTCTGCAAAGACATAGACAGGATGGAAGCTGTTCAGAGGAGGGAACTAAAATGGTGCAGGGTCTGCACCGGAAGACATATGAAGAGAGACTAAAAGAGCTTAATATGATAACCTCGAAGAAAGGAGGAGAGGAGACATGATAGAAACTTTCAAGTACCTCAAAGGGAATCAACAAATTCCAAGAGGGTAGCATCTTTCAAAAAAGAGTGTGCAAGAACAGGCACAATTTGAAGATAAGAGGTGCAGCTCAGAGGTAATGTAAGGAACTATTTTTCACACAGAGGTTTGTGGATGCATGAACAGCCTTCCAGAGGAGGTTGTGGAGTCAAAAACAGTGGTTGAATTCAAGCATGCATGGGACAGCCATAAGCAATTCTTGGGGTGGGGTAGAAAGAAGTAGGCTGCTGGTTAAGTAGGATCTGCAGCTTATCCATTAGGTAGGGAAATGGGCAGACTGGGTGGGCCAAGCTGTCCTTATCTGCCATCAAATTCTATGTTTCTATGTTTCTCTGCAATGTCACTGATGAAGATGTTGAAGAGGTTCAGACCCAAAACTGAACCCTACGGCAGTCCACTGGTCACTTACCCTCTGCGGAGTGAATGCCATTTACCACCACCCTCTGGACCCATTATCCAGCCAATTCCCCACCCACTTCACTACCCTCTTCCCACCCCAATGTTTTCCAGCTTGCTTAACAGACTTCTATCTGGCATGGTGTGAAAGGCCTTGCTGAAATCCAGACAGGCTACATTCACTACCCCCCAACCGATCAACTGCCCAGTTACCCAGTCAAAGAACTCAATTTGGTTCTTCTGGATGACCTTCCTCCTGTAAACCATGTTGCCTTTGGGTCCTGCTGTCCGTTGACAACCAGTGTTCTACTGTTCTTTCCTTTAGCAGTGTTTCCTGTAACTTCCCTACTACTGAGGTCAGGCTGATGGTAGCCCATCAAAATAGCGACTCCCAAATGACGAGAAGTCAAAATGGCACGGAATAATAGCAAGGGCTGTATGAACTTTCTGCCCCTTCCCAAGGTCTGCCCCAATGGAGCTGGTATATTATGTAAAGGGGTGTGGGGGGGCATGGGTTGCAAAGCCCAGGCAAACAAAAAGATTGCTGATAATGGCACTCACTATTATTCAGTGTCATTTTGACTCTTTCCATTCAGGGGTCACTATGTTGACGTGGAACCGAGGCTAACTGGTCTATAGTTCTTCTTCCTCCTAGTTCCCACTTTTATATAGATGGACTATATCAGTCCCTCCCAGTCCTTGAGCATCTCCCCTGATTCTGATGACAGGATGCAGAAGGTAGTCAGAGGTTCTGCCAACATATCTCAGCTCCTTTATTTTCCTAGGGTGTACTCCATCAGGTCCCACCACTTTATCGACTCTTATTGCCGCTAGTTCCCTGAGCACCCTTTTCCTTGAAAAGGACCCGTGTCCATCTCTGTGTCCTCCATTCCTTTATCTCTAACTGTTGGCCGATTTCCTGCCCCTCTTCAATAAAACTGAACAGAAGTACTTGTTCAGTATGTCTACTTTCTGTTGGTCATCCTCTGCACTGTCCCCATCCTTCCCTTTCAGCTGCACAATCCCTTCACTTGCATTCCTTTTATCACTGATTTACCTATAAAGTTTTGTCCCCTTATCACTGAGTTTGCCATGCTTTCTTCTGCTTAAGCTTTGGCTACCCTAACTGCCTTCCTGCCTCCCTTTTTTCCCTGATACTACTCCCAATCCCTTCATCCTGTGTTCTTTTGTATTGCCTAAATGCCATTTTTTCTGCTTTAACCTTTTCTGCTACCTCCTAGAAAATTGTAAAGGTCCATTCTTCTCTTCCTGTTGCTTACCTGTTTGATACAGAGTTGAGTCACCACCACAATCCCTGATTTAATTACCTTCACTGTTCTTTGTACCTTCTTTTCCCTACTCTGACTAGTGCGTCTTCTAGGTGGTTTCCCAGTCTCTAAAAAACACCCTCCTAAAGTCGAGATTCTTGTCTTTGTGTGGCTAGGTTCCGCACCCACAGTTATTTCAAACCATGCCATTCGGTGATCACTGTTCCCAGGTGCCCTCTGTAACTCCCATTACGCTGCTCCTGTTCATAAGCACCAGATCAGTACGGCCCTTTCCTGTGTGGTTCAAAACCAGCTGTTTAAGGAATGCTTCTTGCAGTGGGTCTAAGATGTTTCTGCTCCTAATTGTGGCTACTGCGGGGGCTCCAATCCACATCTGGTAGACTGAAGTCCCGACCAGTAGCACCTCTCCTTGTGCGCCATCTGTTCTATTGCTAGTAACATCTCTTTATATACCCTCCCCTGAGCTGGTAGTCTGTATATTACCCTGTGAGAATGGATGTCCCTTGCTCCTTTGTAGTGTGACCCACAGTATTTCCCTCCTCCTGTTCCCTAGAACTTCTTTGGGCTTTATGCTTTCTTTCATAGAGCCACCTCCCCTTCCTGCCTACTCTGTCTCTCCTGAATAGATTGTAACCTGGTAAGGCCATTTCCTAACAATGGTTTTGTTACACCAGGTTTCATTATGGCCACAATATCCAGGTCAGATTCCACCACGGCAGCCTTGAGGTCCCCTATTTTGTTACACAGATTTTGGGCATTTACACACATGGCTTTCCAGGTTGCGGTGTCCTCCCTGCTTTGATCCTTTATGCAACTCCTTTTCCGATCACCTCCTTGTCATTATGAATAGCAGACCCTCCCAGACCTCTGTTTTTGTGTTGACATGTGCCCTGGTCTTACATAAGATATTAGAAAAATGGAGCATGATAGAGAAGTTTAAAGTCTAATAAAGGAGTTCAGTGGGGCTGTATCCTTTCCCTTTTTATTTTATAGTTGCATTTATACTCCAAAGGCTAATAGACGATAGATTTGATCCTCCAATGGTTCAGAACATTAAGATTGAAGCAATGGCTTATGCTGTTGACAGGATTGTGTCTCTCTTTCCTCTAAGGGTCTTCAGAAATAATTAGTCAAATTGGCTGTAGCTAGTACACAACAGAAACTGACTATTATTCAAAAATACAAGTCTGAATATTGGCAATAGGAACAATACTAGAAACTGGAAAATGAACAACAAATTATTGAAACAGTAAGTAACTATGAGTACTTGGGAATACTGTTGCTGCTTTTTCTAGTGCCAAGTTAGAATTTTAGAACATTGACTCTGTGGCATTTAAATAACATGTCTGAGCACTATTTTACAGTTTGGACTTTGGACTTTGGCTTGGGGCAAAGGAGACTTGGTCTTACAATTGGGACCTCCTCTTCCTCCATGGACCCTCATGACATTGCCATGAGGGCAGGACTGGCCTAACTTGTACACAGCCACCAGAGCTGCTGAGACCATCCAAGCAGCCAATCACTACTGCCACTTTTTTCTGGTGCCAAGTTTGAATTTTGAAACAAAGACTCTGATCCATTTAAATAGCAAGTCTGGGCATTATTTTACAGTTTGAACTTCAGACTTTGGCTTCAGGCAGAGGAAGCTTGGTCCTAGAATCGGACCCTCTCCTTCCATTTACCATCAGAAATGTTTGCCCTTCCATCCACCCTTCTTCTGCTGATTTTCTGGGTTGGGATTGGTTTGCTCATTGAAAAATATGGAGTGATGTTTAACAGCTGACGTGTCAATAACTCCTATGACTTTCTACAATTGCAATAGGCTCAGCCAACACTAGTATCACACTGAAAATTGCTAAATTGTGTTTGCCACTGTGCTATTCTCAACTGTAGTATTCCACAGTGTTAAGTAACTCGTTTTGCCACTGTTGGTATCTAAACTACATTTTGCTACTATTGGTTAAAATACTGCTATAGGCTCAGCCATTTTTAAAATGCATTTGCCAGGGCTAAGGTCGGATCTGTTTAGCCTTTTGGCACTACTATTTGAAATGCTGCAGCTATTGAATAGAATGCTGCTATAGGCACAGCTAAACTTAGACTGCATCTGCCAGGGCTAGAGTTGGGATTCATTCTGCTTTTTGCTACTACTATTTGGAAAAGCTACTGTAGGCTCAACCAAATTTCACTTGAGTTGCTTGCTACACCAGCCTAGCAATCAGATACTGTACCTGTGTGAATGTTGCCTTATTTAGCTGAGCACCTTATTCTATACTTATCCGTTGGTTGTATTTTGCTTACTCATCCCACCATTATGGCCCCTTCCATCTGCTGTTTTATGTTGCTCAGTCCTGAGATCCTTATCTCTGACCATATTTATGCCCCTTCTACCTGACAAAGGAGGCTACCATGCTGGAACTCAACAACTTATTTTACTCTAACTCCTAGTAACTCACGTGTCCTACCTCAATTTGACCCCATTACTATCTTCTGCTCATTTGTGCCTGTTTACATAATTTGCAGCTA
The DNA here is from genome assembly GCA_016271365.2 of Neoceratodus forsteri. Lineage (NCBI taxonomy): Eukaryota > Metazoa > Chordata > Ceratodontiformes > Ceratodontidae > Neoceratodus > Neoceratodus forsteri. The sequence continues at coordinate 429,286,567 of CM057451.1, forward strand.
AGCACAGCTATCACTCACTATTTGGCTGCCCTGTCCCTCTGTCCATCATGGCCTATGGTACCTTTGCCTTATTTCCTGATTTTATCTAGAGATTATGAATTGAACCCTGGTCCCACTGCCTCTCTAAACAGCTCTGATCCTCACTGGTCTGTTGCCAAGGCCTCACAATTGTTCACCCAAATACCCAAATTAGCTTTATGGTCTACCTGATGTAGAAGCCTCGGTATCACCATGCAATCCTGATGTTTTATGTGTCTGTGAAACTTAGCACAAAACCTTCATTCCTTACTTGACCTGCTTCATACCTAAATACAATTTGTTAAGATATGCTTGCCTTCTTCCAAAAGAGGAGGTGGTGTTTCTACTTATTTTAAGGAACATCAAAAGCCTCAGTGCTTCCCACTCATCACCTTTCCTCTGTGAGGCTTTGCATATCACCCCCTCCTGTGGGGTACAAAGAAACTTTACATCATTTGTGCCTATAATTCTTCCAGAGGAAGTGTTGCAGCTCTAATGAGCTTCTCTCTCAATCCACCTCCTTAGCTGGTAATAATGAAACTATCCTACTTGGTGATCTCAGCCTTGACTGCTGAGGTAACTCCTTCAAACTTTGACATACTTATGCAGAAACACCATCTGCACCAACTCATCTTTGACCCAACTAGACTTTATCTGGTCTCTGGCAATCATACCATAATTGACTGGGTCCTGAAAACAGGATTGACAGAATCACAGGGGATGATATCCTATCAAATGCAGTTTCTGACCACTCCCTGTTTATTGCATCTGGCAGGCTTATGCACCACCCTGCTCACTAAGGTAATCTTTCTTTGTGATTTTCTAAGCTAAACCCCATTGCTTTCATGGCTGACTTACTTATGATTGATTTGAGGCCACTTTATTACACTAACAATGTAAATAATGCCTTAAATTATTTCATCACCAATTTCTGTGCTCTCCAAGCCTTCCACACCCATATAGTGTCACGCAGGATCTGAGGCTCTTCTACCTGGTGGCTTCACAAAGATATCCTTGCCCTACTAAATGCCAGAGACAAAAGCTGGACTTCATTTAGGACCTCTGGCTTACAGGCTGATTTAATTGAATACAGAGCTAAGAGAAATGCTTGTTAAAGGCCACATGTCTAGTTCCTATTGAAAAATCCTTCGCTCAGTGCTGCTGGTGAGTCCAAAAGGTTCTGGAATCACTTCAAACACTTTATGGAGAGTAAGCATGCTAAATCCATGTATGGTACTTGACAGTTCTCACTGTAACAGCCTCTCACTATTGCCATTGCATTCAAACTTAACTTCTCTGACCTTTCCTGATACACCTGTCTAACTTCGACACTCCTGCTTCTATCCCTTTCCTTACCAAGGACACCCCCAATACCACTCCTCACTTCTACTTATATACACTTTCTAATACAGAGGTGTGTCTGCTACTAAACTCCATCTCTGTCTGCTGTAGAGTAGGCTCAGATGACCTTGAACCAAGGCTGCTAAAACTTGCTGCCCTCTCCTTGCCTCCTCTAACTAGAATATTTAATCTGTCCCTATGCTCACGAGTTGTTCCTGATATCTGAAAGAGTGCCAAGATTGTCCCAGTTTTTAAGAAAAGTGACTCTAAATCTAACACCAGTGGAAGAGGTTAAACAGCACATAGCCCAGCTAGGTGAAAAACTAGAGAAAAACTGGCTCTGCTTTCATCCGGCTGGTCTTTTCTGAAGTTCTGCCTGTATGGGAAAAAGGGAAACAGACAGAAAATAAGGGAAATCAGGAAAGGAAATATGTAAACCTAACATCAGGATAAGGGACTGGTGCCACACAAAAGGCACCACTTCATTGGAAACTGGAAAACATCTGGGAAAGGGAGTTCTTTAAGTTCAACAGCCTACATCTCATGAAGGAGGGGGTTGGAGCACTGAGCCAGAAATTCAACATCCATGCAGGACATTTAAACTAGCCAGGAGAGTGATGGCAGTGTCTCCTGTACCAAATCACAGGGATCTAGTTGTCTCTCCCCATCAACTTGCACTCCAAATCATAATTGTGGGAGTGTCATGGAGGAAATTAAGCATACACCTCAAAAGGATCTGGCAGGTGTGCAAAAAGGTAAAAAGGGTAATAGCAGGAAGGCATCCTTGCAGAAAAATGGAGGTATTCAGGTATGGAAAGCAATGTGCACAAAACACACAGTCTAGCAAACAAGATCCCAGACCTTACTGCTACAATAGCTGGTGGGAGGGACTGGGTTGCTGTAACTGAAACTTTGTTTAACGATAACCACATTTTAGAATACAACTATCCCAGGAATGACCTATTCAGAAAAGGCCATAGCAGGAGAAAGGAAGGAGCGGTAGCTATTTATGTAAGGGAAGATATTAAAGCTACAGAGATACAGGGGCACAAGGGAAGCAGTGGCCCTGTAGTTTGCAATTGGGGCTGGTAAAGGCACCCATCCAGATAGGAATGGTCTGCTGTATAGACCTCCTTCTCAGGAGGAGGCAGGGGACAAGGATATCCTAGAAACCATTCTAAAGATGTCAGGCAAAGGGACATTGTGCTGGTCAGGGATTTCAATTTACCAGACATAAACTGGGGTTATCTCATGGGTGCATCAGAAATCAGCAAGGAGTACTTAGTTGCCCTACAAGGGGCAGAACTTAGTCAACTAGTGAAATCACCCACAAGGGTGGAAGCAATTCTAGACCTAGTACTTACAATAATAACAGGGTCTCAGACGTGAATGTTGGAGCCATCTTGAAACAAGTGACCATCGCACTGTATGGTTCAAGGTAAACAAAATTGAAGACACCAGGCACTCAAAACAGAAAGTCTTTGATTGTAGGAAAGCAGATTTCAATAAAATGAAAACCTGTCTGAAGGAAAAATTATGCGGTTTGGCAGAAGGGGATGTGGAAGAATACTGGGCCAGGTTGAAGGAGTCACTTACAATAGTCACATCACAGTACACCCGACAAGTTAGCAAGTCTAAGAGGAGATGAAAATCACTTTGGTTCTCCAAGGAGGTGGCAAACAAAGTGAGTGAAAATAAAGTGCCTTCAGAAAGTATAAGGAGTCAAATAGGGCGATAGAATAGAGTACAAAGAAAACTGAACGAAGCAGGGAGGGCAGTAAGGATCACAAAAGCTCAAACTGAAGAAAAGATAGCACAGGGAGTAAAGAAAGGAGGCAAAACCTTCTACAGAAACATAGGAGAAAAGAGGAAGCACAGAGGAGGTATTGTTAGCATTGCAAAGGATGGGCATCTTACGGAGGATGAGTGGAAAAGGTAGAGGTACTAAATGAGTACTTCTACTCCGTCTTCACCAGAAGAAAAATGGCAATGGACCTTTCCTTATGCAAAGGATAGCCTTCAGAAGGGTTTGACACGAGTCCCTTCATGGAGAAAAGAGTCCTAGAAGAACTCAACAACTTGAAGATAGAAAAAGCAATGGGGCCCGATGAGATACACCCAAACATTATGAAAGAGCTTGGGAAGGAACTGGCCACACCCCTAGCAAAACTCTTCAACATGTCATTAGAGAGTGGGGATGTTCCAGAGGGCTGGAAAGGTTATGGTGGTGTTGCTTCACAAGAGTAGGAGTAAGAGGAACCAGGTAACTATTGCCCAGTTAGCCTCACCTCAGTGGTGGAAAAGCTCATGGAATCCCTGCTAAAGGACAAGATATTGGCTTGTTTAGAAGCAAGTAATCAATAAGACCCAAGGCAACATGGCTTCATGGTGGGAAGGTCCTGCCAATCTAACCTGGTTGACTTTTTGACTGGGTCACTAGGACAATGGACCAGGGGTGCAGTTGATGTGGTCTTCCTGGATGTCAGCAAGGACTTTGACTCTGTTCCACACAGGAGGTCGGTCAATAATGGTTGGTCACTAATTTGTAACACACTGGAACTGGCATAAAATAACATGCTGGGTAAGAAATTGGTTGACTGGGAGGTCTCAGAGGGTATTAGTGAATGGTAGTCTGTCAAAACAGGGAATGGTGACTAGCAGAGTACCACAGGGATTGGTTTGGTGCTGGGACCAGTCCTCTTCAATATATTTATCAGTGACATTCCAGACAAGCTGAAAGGAAGGTGTACCCTGTTTGTGGATAACACAAAAATCTGCAACAGGGTGGAAACACCTGATGGGACACAAAGATTGAGTCCAATCTGAGGAAACTAGAGGAGCAGTTGAGGAAGTGGCAGTTGAAGTTCAACACAAAAAATATAAGGTCATGCCCCAGGAAAAAATAACTCGGAGAGAGTATACTTAATGGGATGGGAACAGCTAATGGGTAGAAAGCATGAGGGGATTTAGAATCACAAGTAGGAGACAAGAAGTGATCATGCTGCTGTATAGATCATTGTTGAGGCCTTACCTTGAGTACTGTGTCCAGTTCTAGAGACCACACCTCAGAAAAGACATAGATTAATAAGAGATAGTGCAGAGAAGGGCAGCAAAGATGGTGCAGAGTATCCGTCGAGAGCCATATGAAGCAAGGCTGAGAAAACTCAACTTATACTCCTGGAGCAGCGTAGGGATTGAGTGGATATGATAGAGATGTTAAAATACCTGAAGGGTAACAACAAGGTTCTGACACAGGACCTTTTCAGGTAAACAGCTGTATCATGACTAGAAGACATGATATGCGACTCAAGGGTGGCAGATTTAGGGGCAATATGAGAAAGTAGTTCTTCATATAGTGTGTAGTTGAGCCATGGAACTCTCTGCCCTGGGGCTGTGGAAGCAAAGATGGTAAGGGAATTTAAAATAGCATGGGACAGGCATAAGGGATCCTCAAGAATGCAACAAAATAGGGTGGGGATTTGAAGCTTTGGACAAATTAGATGGATCATGTGGTCCCCATCAGCCAATACATTCTATCGTTCTGTGTTTCTATGTATCACCAGTTATCACCCACAGCCATCCTTTTGGTCCTGAGCAAACTTCTAGAAAAATTGTCTCTGTCCAAGCCATCAACTAACTTTATGACAGCAGCCTCCTCTGATGCCCAGCATGGTTTAAGAAAGGCCATAGTACCACTACTGCTCTCCTCAAATTCACAACCCATACTAAAATTGCCATGGAGAATGATCACTAACAGGCACAGTCTTCATTGATCTTACAAAGGCCTTTGATTAGTATACCATTCTCTTCTTAAATTTAAAATGCTATCCTTTGGTATCTCCTCTGATGTGGTTACCTGGTATGACAGCTACCTTACAGACAGGCAACAATTTGTTAAATAAAATTCATCTGTATCTGCCCTATCCACCATCAACATTGGTGTTCCTTAAGGATCTATCCTTGGCTCCCTCCTCTTTACTGTTTTCATAAATGACCTATTCCTAAATGTCACATCCTGCTCCTCTCTACCCTATGCAGATAACTTAGTTATCTACTCTAGCTCTAATTACCTCACTGACCTTAACACTACCTCTACCTCTGATTTCTGCAAAATTCACTCCTGGCTCTCCCACAATAAGCTATTACTAAATTCCAGCAAAACCTACTCTATTCCATTTGGCTCTGCAGCTAGATTAAGCAAGTGAACTGGGCAACTATCTATCTCCAGCTGTGATGGCGCTATCCTTGAACATGTTACTAACTTTAAATACCTTAGAATTATGCTTGACCATTCTCTTGACTTTTCCACTACATCTCAAACACTTGTACAGCTTTAAACTCCAAGCTAGCCTGGCCTTTAAAACTAGTTATGCCCTTATACCGCTGTCAGAATTGCCATTGTGCAGATCTCCTTCTTCCTATCCTCACCTATGGCTTTGTCACTTTCGTAAGTGCTCCCAAAGTTAATGGCTATAAATGGAATACCAACTACAATAATATTTGTCATTTTGCTCTGGAATCACAGCATCTTAGCGACAGCTGTCACCTTTACAGTGGTCTAAACTGGCTAACCCCTGAGGCTAGCTGCTCCTATACCCATGGCATCTTAACTGATAAAATTAGCAGAACAGAGGTTGCCTCCTCCCTAGACTTACTGTTGACTCCTCCAAGCCTCCATTAACCCTTGATTTTGAGATCTTCCTCTACTCTCTGTTCCTAGGTGCAAGATGACCATGAGACCCCAGGCTTTCTCCTACTTTGCCCAAACTGTTGGAACTCCCTGCCTGTGTCCATCTGACTTTCTCTTTCCCATGTCTGCTTCAAAAGAGCTATACCACCACCTCTTAGTCTCTGACCTCTGTACCTGCTTCCTTCTCCTTGATCACCCTACTTATGCTACCTGAGTACTGCTTTTTCCTGCTGCCTAACCTGATGCACTTATGTATGCCACTTCCTGTCTATTTTAGCCACTTTGTTTTGTTCATTTCTGAGTTTGCTGTTCTTTATGATTTTTCCTTGTTACCTTGCATTCACTTGTTCAATTACTTTTGTATCTGTTGCTAGGTTATCTTTCTCATTGTTCACTTTAATTTTTCTCTACACCATGCGTCATGATTTTTTATGACTTGTAATCTAGTCGTGCCTGAAAATATGCATATTTTATATGTAGTGCACTTACCCAGCAATCAAAACCAAATAAATAAATAAGCAAATACATAAATACCTGGGAATAGTCCTGTTGATCTGTTGGCTATTAAACTTAAAAATTAAGGTCTCAGCATTAAAAGATTTATCAAATTTATAATGGTAATTCTATTAAAACATGTCTCAAAATAAGGCCAAAGTTAAAACATAAGTTATATATGGAATAGAAGTTTGGGGAATGAATAATCAACAATGTCTAGACAATGCTATTAATAAGTTTTATTAAAATCTATTGTGGGTTACTCGCTTTTACTCCAGCCTGCTTGAGTAAATCAAATGTGGATGTTCATTCAAAAAATCTATATAACTAAAGCTATTTATATATTATTTTTATATATGTTTATTATTTTATGTTATATGTTTTAGCAATAATGACGACAGTGTTGTGCTGGGATAACGTCATGCCTGGGGGATTAGAGCACGAGGTCAGTAGGCCGAGTACTCTAATTAATCACCCCAGAAGTGATGTTATCCCAGCACAACACACACCCTGGAGTGCATATATTGCTATTATACAATGGCTCCTTTGTAAAATTAAATAAACAATAGATTGCAAATATGTTTAAAATGTGTTTTATTACTGATGTTTTTCACTGAGTAGGAATACATAATGAAAAAATAGTGCAGTTCTATTGTTTTATCAGTAGATGGTGGTGTTGCATTTGCTTACATAGAAACATAGACTTTGACGGCAGATAAGGACCGCTTGGCCCACCTAGTCTGCCCATTTCCCTACCTAGAGGATAAGCTGCAGATCCTATTTAACCAGCAGCCTATTTCTTCCTACCCCTACAAAATTGCCTTATGTCTGTCCCATGCATTCTTGAATTCTCCCACAGTTTTAGACCCCACAACCTCCTCAGGAAGGCTATTCCATGCGTCCACCACCCTCTCTGTGAAAAAAATACTTCCTCGCATTGCACCTGAGCCATCCATCCCTCTATCTTCAAATTGTGACCCTTGTTCTTGCACATCTCTTTCTCTGAAAGATGCTACCCTCTTGTACTTTGTTGATTCCACTGAGGTACTTAAACATTTCTATCATGTCCCCTCTCCCTCCTTTCCTCAAGGGTATACATAGCTTCTTTAGCCTCTCCTCGCATGGCTTCTCTTGCAGACTCTGCACCATTTTAGTTGCCCTCCTCTGAACTGCCTCCATCCAGTCTATGTCCTTGGAGATGGGGTCTTCAGAAGTGGACGAGTACTCAGATGGGGTCTCACCAACTGTCTGTACAGGGATAACAACTTCCTGTTTTCTGCCGGTGATGCTCTCCCTATACATCCCAGTACCTCCCCAGCCTCCTACCACCTTCTCATATTGCTTGCCAACCTTAAGGTTATCTGATATGATTACCCCAGGTCCCTTTCTATTTTTGTTGTTACTACTCCCCAATTGTGTAATCTTCTCCTGGTTTTTGTTTCCCAGGTGCATTACTTTGCACTTCTTTGCATAGAATCCAAGCTGACATACTTCTGACCATTCCTCCAACCTTGCCAAGTCCCTTCTCATCCTTTCCACGCCTCCTTGTGATCAACCCTGTTGCAGATATTTGAGTCATCTGCAAAGAGTGTATACTTTCCTTCCAGTCCCTCTGCAATGTCACTTATAAAGACATTAAAAGGACTGGACCCAGTACTGAACCTCGGTGACCCACTAGTAACCCCTCTTTCTTCAGAGCGGACTCCTTTAGAATTACCTTCTGTGTCCTGTTGTTCAGAAAATTTTATCCAGGCTACCACCCTGGGACCCACTCCAAGGCTGATTAATTGACTATTAATCTTTTGTGTGGGACTGTGTCAATGTCTTGCTAAAGTCTAGGTAGGCCATGTCCACAGCCCCTCCCTAATCTACTACTTTGGTCACCCAGTCAAAGAAATCAATTAGATTCATCTGACATGACCTTCCGCTGTGAACCCATGCTGCCTTGGGTCCTTTGCCTCACTGGCCTCTAGGTACGCTAACATTCTTTCCTTCAGAAGTGATTCCATCACTTTCCCTACCACAGAGGTCAAACTGACAGGTCTGTAGTTTCCTGCCTCTGTCTTGCTCCCACTTTTGTGAATGGAATCACATCAGCCTTCTTCCAGTCCTCAGGTACCACACCATCCTCCCATGATTTGTTATAAAGGGTAGTCAGTGGTGTCACTAGTTCCTGCTTAATTCTTTTAGAATTCTGGATGAATTCCATCTGGCCCCATTGCTTTGTCCACCTTCAGTTTTAGGAAGTCTTTCAGAACATTTTCTTCTGTGAAAGGTCTGGGAGCAACCCCCTCCAGAATGCTTCTGTTACTTGGATTAGGCACCTCCCACTTCCTCTTTTTTGAATACTGAACAGAAGTATTCATTCAGTATCCTTGCTTTTTCACTGTCCCTCTCTGCTCCACCAACCATCCATTCTATTCAGCCTCACTATCCCTCCCTTTGTCTTTCTCACGCTCCTGACATACCTATAAAGGTTGTATCCCCTTCTTAACTGAGTTGGCTATCTTTCCTCAGTTTAGACCTTTGCTATTCTGACTACTCTCCATGCTTCCTTCTGCCTTAACTGGTACAGCTCTCTGTCCTGCTCCTTCTGTGTTTCCTTATACTTCCTAAATGCTATATTTTCTCCTAACCTTCACCGCCACTTCTTTTGAGAACCATAGTGGCTTTTTCTTTCATTTTGATTTGTTTATTTGCTTCACACAAAGGCTTGTTGCCTCTGTGATGGCAGTTTGATATTTCCCATTGTTGCTCCACCTCCTTCTAGTCTGTTTGCTAGTGCTTTTCTAAGGCACTCTCCCATCTTGCCAAAGTCAGCCCTCCTAAGTCCAGAACCTTCACTTTTGTATGGCTTGACTCTGCAGCTGAGTTTATTGTGAACCACACTGTTTGGTGGTCACTTATTCCCAAATGGCTATCCACTTCTAGATCTGAGATCCTCTCACTGTCCCTATTTGAGAGTATGAGGTCTAAGATTGATCCCTCATGAGTAGGTTCCAAAACTAGCTGTTTGAGGCATGCCACCTGAAGGGCATCAAGAATGGCCCTGCTTTTGGATGTGGCTGCAGCAAAGGTGCTCCAGTTAACATCTGGCATGTTAAGGTCCCCCATCAGCAGTATCTCCCCTTTCTCTGCCATCCTAATATGCCTTCTGTCATATCCTTGTCCTGTCCCTCCCTGACATGGGGGCCTGTATACAACCCCCTTTCAGACTGTGGTGCCATTTCCAGTCTCTAAGGAGACCCACAGTGCCTCCTCTCTCCCTATTTACTCTTTTTTACAGCTGATTTTATCCTTCCATTACATAGAGAGCTACTACCCCCTCTTCTGCCCTCCCTGTCTCTCCTATGGTTGTGTACCCTGGTATGTTAACATCCCAGTCATGGTTCTCTGTGTACCATGTTTCTGTGACTGCTCAGATATCCAGGCATCCCTCTTCCATCAAGGCCACCAATTCAGGGAGCTTGTTGCCTGGACTACGGGTGTTGGTACTCATTACCCTCCATTTCTTGATGGCCTTACCCCTTTTGCCCCATCCTGTCCTTGTTGCATCTGTCACTTTCTCCATTTGCCCCCGCTTCTCCCTATTGACATCTCTATGTTGGTGTCTCACCTCACTCAGTACCCTGATTTTTGGAGGGTCTAGGATTTCCCTGCTCCTTTCCAGTGCCTCCCCTTGGCTAGTTTAAATGCTTGCTAATGAAGTATTTAAACCTATCACCTAGGATCCTGAGTTACCCTCCTGGACAGAAGCAGACCATCATGCCAGTATAGGCCTGCATCCATCCAGGTGGACCCCAGTCGCCAATGAAGCCAATTCCCTGAGCTCTGCACCAGTTTTTCAACCACTGATTGAATCCCATGGTGTGGATCACCCTAGCCTCATCCATGCCATAGACAGGCAGCACCTCCGAGAAGGTTACCATGTGTGCTATTTGTCTAAGGCCCTCCCATCTCCAGAAATGCTTCTTGCACTGCTCTGATCCCTTTTTTGCCAGGTCATTTGTCCCTTGGTGGACAATGACATCCAGCTCCTCCTGTGCAGCTGCTCCTGTGATCCTGAGATTCGCTCCTTTCCTCCAAGCCATGGCACCAGGCAGGCATCTTACCTCCCTCTCCTTCCTCCCCAGTTCTATCTTCCTTACAATGGAGTCCCCCAGGAGTTGTTTCCTTCCCTGTGGGTCCCATGCCACCCTCCTGTGGGTCTCCCAAATGGAGGTTCCCAGCATCCTCCTTGGTCTCTACTGTGGGTGCCTCTACAGAGGAACCACACTTTTCCAGAATGGCATAGAAATTGTGGAGAGGTACAACTGGAGGGATGCACCTCTGTTCCACCACCCTCGCCTCCCTGAGCCCACTGTGGTCCAACTGCTCCTTTTTCTGGCAACCTCTGAGGCAACGGCAGTGACTCTGGTGGTCCCTGGGTGGGAGAAGAAGTCCCACAAATCCTGGCCAACTCAGCCTGGAGATGAGCAACCTCCTTCCTCAGCCCAGAGAGGTGCTTGCAGATGGGACAACACTGTATCCTCCAGAACGTCTTCTGAAGACTGCTGCTCACAGTCACTGCACTGCACCACTCCCATCATGTCTTTTTCTGGCTCCCTAACTGTTGTTTGAATACTTACTTTTCCTCTGTTTGTTTATTTTCCTTTTTTCTTTTTTTCTTCCCTTTTGCTTGCTTCTTGAGTTCAACACTTCACCACACACACATTTATGCATGTCATGTTAGGGACTTGGGAGAAGGATTGTGCACTCAGTTTTCTAGTTAGATTGTGTGCCTCTGTTGTTTCTCTCTGTTTCCCCTTGCCACCTTGAAGTTGTAGACTGCCCACACACACACACACACACACACAATGGTCTCACAATTGCAGCTTTTTCTTTTTCACTCAGTGGCTTCTCTCATCTGGCCGTCCCCCGCTGTCATCTTCTGCTGTGTGCATTCTCATCCCGGTACAGGGTTTTAATAGAACAAACAACTGAAAACTGCAGTTGAGTAAGTAAGTGATGCACAGTATGATTCTGTAATGTACACACTTACTCTATTCAGGTGAAGTGGGCAATGGTGTGTAAGGCATTTTGACTTTAAGTTTGCGGTCGTCCTCCACCATCAGCCCCCGCATCCTCCTGATCTGTTTAGATGTCTCATTTTGGCTTCTCCCAGTACAGATGGTGAGTTTATACAGGAGAAGATTTACAGAAAAAACTGAGTGAATGCAGTAATGAGCAGTACACGCACTCATAGCATTGTAGGCAGAGCACCGACTGTCAACAGTGAAGTCGATCGCACTGGCGGCTTCATGTGACATTGTTTTTCTGTTTGTTGAAGAGATCACAGGAATAATTGTGTAAGATTTTGTAGGGGTTTATCTTGTGGCATTTGTTGGGGTTTGGTGACTTTGTAAGCTGTTAAGAGGGATGGCTTTCACTAAAAATGATGAATTAGAGTACTGGCAAACTTCACTTCGGACATGCCAAGTGTGGGCAACTTGTACATGGCCAGTGGAGTGATTTTTTGACATTTGATGTGGCCATGTGTGTGCTTGGACTAGACCCGTGATGTTGTACTGGATAACATCACAGGTCCAGCCCCAGACTGACCAGTCAGAGCCCAGGATTCTTTCTTGCCATTGTATAATTTATATTATTTACATTTTTATATTATTATTTTATGTTACATCATATTAAACAATGTTTCTTATAAGCCGCTAGATAAACTTTGTTTATATGATATGCAGAGATAAAGAAAATAATTAAAATGTGATAGACTAGATATTATAGAAAAAACTCTTTCATCACTAGGTTTGAGATTATATTATTATTACCCAAACATAATCTAACTCTATATACAGTAAAACTGACCCTATCCTAGTAGATGTTAGCATTAGGCTACATAATGACACTTGATCAAAGATAAAATAAAATCATGAGGTTTCCAAGCAAGCCAAAGTACAACCAATAGAGGCATGCACCAAAGCTGCATCCTAGTGCTGACACTCTTCCATTTATATCGTAATTCTATTTTTTAATTGACTTGTTATTGAAATTTTTATGTAGATTTTCACAAAGTAGCATCCAGTGCAACATTAAGGGCAGATATTCAAAACTTTGCACCAGGCAAAAACCATTTGTGCAGGTTTAGCGTGGGTCTGCTGTATTCAAAAGGTCAAATAGCACAGGCAAACTGCACTAGCGCTGGGCAAAAATCATAATGTATGCAAAGGCAAACTGACATGAATACAGGTGCAATGTTATATTCAGCAACTAGCGCCATGCAAAGTGGTTTTGTATGACTTAGCACAACACTTAGTGTGGTGCACATTACAACCAAAAGCTTGTCTTAACCCTGGGCAATCAGCTTTGCACAACACTATGGCTATGCGTTTGTGCGGGTTTTGCATGGGTTTTGCACGACCTAACAAATAAATATGACTCATAGACAAAGCCAAACATAGAGGAAGAATGCTGCTAACTGATGGCATTACAATGATGCCATCATCTTGCCTATCCCAGCCATGCCAGGCAGTAAGTGGTGACCCTGACACCAATGGACAGCATGGCAGTGTGGCCATACAGCACACACCTGCAGACCACACTCTGTGGACACCAACAGATGCCAGCACACACATGCAGCACTGTGGGACATGGAGGATGTTGAGGGAGATTGTATGGGTTGTCAGGCTGTGCCACAGACCAGGTGCAGCCACAAGGCTGGGCCACATCATGTAGTGCACATGGACCAGTATTGGGAATACCCCAACACTAGTGTGCCTTTCGGATGATATACCTGTATGCCACCCCCAGCCACATACCGCACAGCTGTACAACTGCCACAGCACACAAGCTGGATATGTATATGTCACTGTGAACATCCCATGCCAGAGTGCAGCATCTGTGGGTCACACAACAGCGTAACAGTAATGTCCACTGTCAGTAAACACCTGCAGGTTGAGCCTCTCACTGTGTATAGTGCAGTCATCATCACTGCCCTACACACCATAGGCATTACAACGTCCACACACTACTGACCCCTTGCTACTGTAGTGTCTGCTGTGCACTGTAGCATGACCTGCAGTGTGAAAGTTGCATGCAGCACCACCAACATCTGTGCCTGCTGTGTTGTCCCAGTATAGCTGCAGGCAGCAGTGCATGTGGAAGTAGTGTTCAAAACTGTATAATATTCCCCAAGCTGTTTGCGTAGCGCTAACATGTTTGTGCGGGTTTAGCCAGAGGCTAAACAGTTAGCCTGGCACAAACTGCATGCAAATCAGGGCATAGTGAGATGCTAATCTGGATGTTTGCCCACAGACTACCTAAAGTGAAGCAGCATGTCACTTTTGAATATAGCAAGTTTGTATGAGCAGAGCATGTTTGCACTGGGCTAGCAAGTTTAACCCTATGCTAAACCAGCATAATGTTAACACTGCGCCAAGTTTAAGTAATTTTACAGTTTTGCACACTGTACTTTCACATATGCTGCTGCCTGCATCTGTACTGGGACCACACATTGCTGGCACACACATTACTCTACATAGTTCAACTCTACCTACCTTCACATCACTGTGCACTGTGTTGCTGTTGCAGTTTGCACTTCCTGATTGCCATATTCAGACCTGTCTTATTCCAGGGCTAAGTTTTACACCCCCAGCCACTTTGCCTGGCCTCATTCCCATACTATATTCAGAGGCTGTTTGCCCTGAGGCTATTCCTTTTGAATATAGCTTGCTTTGTGCTCCGGCTAAGTTTGAATATTTGGCCTAGTATGTATTAACACCGATAAGTACAAGTACTCTGCAACTTCACATTATACAAAACATAGGCTGGCAAAGCTAATGAGCCCGTTATAGAGTATTGTTATTGTGTATTTTAGGTAGTAGGCATACAAAGAATTTGTATAGTAATCTATAGTTCGACCCACAACAGGTATATCAAGGCAAATCAGAGTCAAAGCAACTATATGGAGACACAGACCTTTCCAAAATGATGATTTATGGTCATTTTATCAATTTTAACTTCTCCACAAGTGAGAAATTATGAATCAAAATCATCTTGTTTTCCCATAATATGAATTATCCAACCCTGCCATCTGTTATTGAATAAATGTAACTGATGCAAAACATTGAGTGTTAGTTTCCATATTTTGCAAATAATTGTTAGTATTGCTCTCCATTGCTGGAAATGCGATGGTTTAGGTTTGTAACCACAGTGTTTATGCTTTTTAGCTGCTGTAAACAAAATACTCAGAAAACATGTCTGATGTCTTTTAAACAACCCTTCTGGAAAGTGAAGAAACAACACCAAATTAGGAGTTAACATTGAAAAGTCAAAACACATTTCTTTAAGGTCCTGCTCCACTTCAGAGCAGAAGGTTTTCAAAGAGGACAAAGCCAAAAGATATCCGCTCGAGAGCAATAACTTCCCCACAAAGTCTCCAGCAAAAGACATGCTCCCCTTAGAAAATGCAGGCACTAAATTAAGTGAAATAAAACCCATGCATTTAATGCTAAGAAGTGCAAGGTAATGCACCTGGGAACACAAAACCAGGGAAGAGTACATAATGGGGTATGATCTAACAACAACAAAAATAGAAAGGAGACCTGGGGTAGTCATATCAGATGACTTAAAGGTGGGCAAGCAATGTGAGAGGGCAGTAAGGAGTGCTGGGGTGATACTGGGATGCGTAGGGAGAGGCATCACCAGTAGAAAACAAGAAGTTGTATCCCTCTGTACAGACAGTTGGTGAGAACCCATCTGGAGTACTGTCTGCAGTTCTGGAGACCCAGTCTCCACAAGGACATAGACAAGATGGAAGCTGTCAAGAGGAGGGCAACTAAAATGGTGCAGGGTCTGCACCAGAAGGCATATGAAGAGAGAGACTAAAGGAGCTTAATATGTATAGCCTTGAGGAAAGGAGGGAGAGGGGAGACATGATAGAAACTTTCAAGTACCTCAAGGGAATCAACAAATTCCAAGAGGGTGGCATCTTTCAAAAAGAGGTGTGCAAGAACAAGGGGCACAATTTGAAGATGGGGGCAGTTCAGAGGTAATGTAAGGAAGTATTTTCTCACAGAGGGTTGTAGATGCATGGAACAGCCTTCGGATGAGGTTGTGGAGTCAAAAACAGTGGTTAATTCAAGCATGCATGGGACAGCCATAAGGCAATTCTAGGGGTGGGGTAGAAAGAAGTAGGCTGCTGGTTAACTAGGATCTGCAGCATATCCATTAGGTAGGGAAATGTGCAGACTGGGTGGGCCAAGTGGTCCTTATCTGCAGTCAAATTCTATGTTTCTATGTTTCATGCTCACAGAAAAATATATAAAGGCACTCATAAGACTTAAAATGGTATAAAACTGTATTTAAACCAATTCCATAAATATTAAACAAAAGGAACAATGTATAGTGGTAAAAGGGAAGAAAACATGTTTCTCAGGTCCTGTGTTCTTCATCAAGCGTGAGCAAAGATGGCAGATATAGTGCTTATATAGTGCACCCTATTGACATACTGACACCTTGTTCAAATTTGTATTAACTAATTCATTACAACACATCAGACTAGACATACATTTACAAAACAACAAATATATATAATTTACAGACTTTATTTTACAAAATGTAGGCATTAATCTCCATTTTGTAGCTAGATAAACCTACAGCTTACAATGCTCAGATCACTAACTACACTAACTTCTATTTTATGTATAGAGAGTTATCTTCATTATCTGTCATACAAATGTATGTATACAGGCAGGCTTTGCATTTCTAATCTTTACACAGTACATAGCACAGAAGAAGAACAATCTCAATACAAATCATAGAGGAAAAACAAACATTAAAAAGGTATTAACTGCAACATCAAAGATTAATTGGCTAAAATATTTACAACATGAAGTCTCAAATATATTCAGCATATTTGCATGGTTAATCTTCACTTCATGAGCAACATCTTCATTTAAATTGATGGGCTTCCCATTCCATATGGCATGACCATGAAGTTCACTGGGACAGATAAAATATAGAAGATGCACTCTATTTGATTATAATCAGGCAATTAAACTGGTATCATTATACCTTTATAACTGTTCAATTTCCCATTTGAGCCACTATATACATGTTGCCAAAGCTGCATAAATATCTAGACGGACCTCCTGGCCACCTAATAATATTTAGTGTTGACTCCTTACTGAGCCACTGGATAGATATGTGGACACTCATATTAAACAAATAGTGTATACTTATCCAGCATATTTAAGGGACAGTTTGGTTTCCTCAAATTAATGGAAAACATTCAGATCAGTTTGGAGACTATATTGGTGATATTTGATATCACCAGCCTGAATACAAAGACATCACATTATGGTGCTTTTGAATCCCTTCAAGTGGCCCCTACTAGAGCAGATTTGAACACTGTTGGGCAAGTGCAGTTTTATACATGTTCACTGAAAAGGTTCTAAAATACGCCTCTTTCAGTTTTTGGGTAAGTGCTATTATTTACAGCATAGAGGAAATGTAATGGGGGCAATATTTGCTGCCAATTATGTCACAATCTACCTAGGTGAGTGGGAAAATATGATTTGAGAGATTATAATAGCAACCTTTATTTTACCAATATAAGTCTGTAACTTATTTTATTTACAATACAATATTGCTACGGATGGCAGCGTGGAGGACCTGCACAATTTTGCAAAATATTTGGAATCTACAAATGCCAATTTAATGTTTACATTGAATTATGATACTACTGAAATGAATGTCTTGGATGTAACTTTTGGCAAAAATAAGATAGTGTAATTTGGACTAAATTCTGTTGTAAAGATACGGACAGAAATTCACTACTGCAGTTTTCTACTTGTCATCCAAAGCACATGATCAATGATATACGACTCAGTCAGCTCAAGAGATTAAAACATTACTGAAGTGGTGAAGAAAGCTTTAGAGATCATGCCATAGAAATATCAAATTGATTCCATGTAGGAGTTACAGAAGTGATGTTATCAAGAAGAAGGGTGGCAAGGATTAGAACAAATAGAAAGAAGTGCACTTTTGACACCTAGATGTATTATGTCTGTAAATGACTCTGCACAGAAGGAAAGTACTGATACTGATAACTTAAATGTTGTTGCTACGTGATTCCTGACAAGCCGGATCACATCACCAACATTTTTAAAACTCATCGGCACATACTGAATGCTGAATAGAGATTGATGCCATATACAGAATCACCACCATGAATGGGATATAGATGAGGGCACACCATAAGAGAAAGTTGTCCACAGCCTCCAGAGCAAAATTATACAATCACAACATACATTTGAGTTGCTTTCCCACAGCCTATGTGGAATTACTTGTGTGGTAATTATGTTTATTGTGCAGTACTGCTTAAAACAGACACTGTTTGTAATCCAAATACTGGTGCAAGATTTGCAATTTGAGATTTTATCAATTGTATCACAGAGAGGGTTATTTGTCTTGCATTGTGCAAGTATCTGTCCTACTATTTAAGAAAAACTAAACATAAACAAAAGTTTGTATTGGGGAGCATTTAGAAGCTATTGAACATTGAGAAATAGATAAGACTTCAGCTAATCACACTGTAGAAAAGGGTAACACTCATAAGTTTAAATTTATAAGGATAGAAAATCCCTATGTAAATCCAAGAGGGTAGACCATGATGACATATTATTTTGCAAGGAATCCTACTGAATATTAAGACTGAGTGCAATGAAGGATTGGGTAGAGTTAATTTGCAGCAATTTCTTTAAAGGTGAGTCTCATTTCTTTGTTTCATAACATTTGGATCTAGTTCACTCAATTCCTAGTAGAAATGTGCAAAGTTGGTGAAATTTGCTCTGAAAAAAAAAATCCACAAATTTGGCAAACTTCCAGAGGTGGGTGCTGCAATTTGCATTGTTATTCATCAGGTAGATTAGTCAAATTCATGTGGTGGATGGCCAATTCACAGGTTTATATACTAAAGCAAATTTAGTGTAGAAAAACTCCCCTCACCCCACAACACCCAGCTACTGGAAATTCATCTCTCCTCCCCTCTACCCAATGAACATCATGCTGCTGTGGCTGTAAATTCATGCAACAGAATGTAATCCTTCCCTGAATCCATGTTTCAAATACATTGCCTCCACCTAGGTCCCTGTGTTTTAATACTTCCTCCCAGTTCCTGACCCAACTCTGGTCCCCACTAGCCTAATCCCCCACCAGCAGCTAGAAAATATAACCTGCATTAAAGAAAATGGTCCCCAGGCACAGCTTCTGCTCTGTTCAGTGCAAATTTCTTGCAATGGCTTTAATTAATGAATGTTCACATCTTAGCTCCCAGTAAACCTGAATGGTTGAAAATTCAACCAATCAGGTTTTACTAGGAACAAAACATCGCCATTCATTCATTCATTTGCACCATTATGAGATGGATAGTCAGCACTGCATAGAGCAGATGCTCTGCACCATGGACCATTTCTTTTATTTGCAGGTTATATTTTGTGTGTGCTGTTTTGGGGTAAGAGGATGGTGGGGACCAGAGGAGGATTGAGTGGAGTACTCTGAGTAACTTATAAAGACAGGAATTTGGTGGGGAGAGTGTATTTGGCAATCAGGTGAGGAAGGATTACTCTTGTTATAGCCACATCAGCATGGTGTTCATGGGGGACAGGGGTAGGAGGGTGCCAGCAGCGATGGGTCAGAGTGGATATTGTGTTCCTTTCAGTGTTCTTGTATGGGTGGGAGTTCATAGGGTATCCTGTAATTATAGTGACTACAAATGGGCAACTCTCAAAGAGCGACTCATTTGCAGCACTGCACATGTGAGCTACCATGTAAGTGTAGCAATGGAATGGGACAGCAAGAGTAGGGATGTGCGGGAGGGTTATAATGGTGAATGGAAGGGAGGATAGGGAAGAAGTTTTGTGTGGGGTAGTGTGGCCTGCTGCCACTGAGCTAGTCATGTGGTGTGGTGGTGAGGTGGTTGGCTTCGTGTGCAGCAGGCACTGGATTGAGGACTGGGGACCAGAAACATTTTACTGCTGCTGCCATATTTTTTGGACTGTCTCCTCCTCAACATGCACCCCTTTGGGTTCTGAATCTAAAATCAGAGAGGTGTGGGGAAAAAACATCCACAAGCAGGGGTGAGGGGTACACAGTCCCCCAATCCTATTTCTAGTTGCTGGTTGTGGTGTTGCTGATGAGTGTACATCGCCATTGTGGTTTTCAGTGTACACTGCCATAATGGTGATCATGGTTTTGGGATCACCATTATCACATAGAACCATTTGAAGCACTTTGGATGGGAGGAGGTTTTTAAGTTAAAAAAAATCAGCTGGCAAATTTGGCAGTTCAGCTGTGGAATTTGCAAATCTGTTTATATATACAAATATTGTGGCTTCACACTAATTTCATTGCTGAATTAAACATTCAGAATATCTCTAATCCCGATCCCTAACATTGTCTCCTTTTGATGTACCATACTATTTATGAAGGTTTTATAAACCAGCTGGGCTAAAAATTAACCCCAACTCCATCATTTCTTTCTTTCCTTCCTTCTACTCTACATTAAAGTCCCATTCAGGGAATAGTTAAAAATTATGTTGGTGTATGTGATCTGTACACAACAAAATGCTTATAAGATATTTCTACTTATATTTTTCATTGGGGTATAATAGACTGTGCATTGTCTATATCTGACCTGTCACTGTGAATGTCTTGGAGGGCTATGTGGAGCAGGAAGCCTGTTCCTTTAAGTGAAGATACTGCTCATTAAGTGAAGATTAAATATACAAATATGCTGACTGTCTTTGAGACTTCATGTTGTAAATAATTTTCAACAATTACCCGGTACATTGTTGCACGTGATACTTTTATAATATTTGTCCTTCCTCTAGGATATGTACTGAAATTGTTCTTCTTCTATATGTATGGAGATTTGAAATACAAATCCTATCTGTATACATTTATTTATATGGCAGTTTGTTCTGGTGTCTCTTTATAAGCAAAACAGTTGTCTGTTTAGTCTAGCTAATGATCTGAGCATTGTAACCTGTAGATATATCTAAATGCAAAATGGAAATTAATACCAGCATTTTTGTAAAAAAAAAAATTTATAATTGCATGTTGTTGTTCTGTCAGTGTATTTCAGGTCTGATATGTTGTAATGAAACTGACATTTAGCATTAGTAATTGTTAATGTGAATTTGCATGAGGTATCAGTTTGTCAAAGGGTGACTATATAAGCACTGTACCTGTCATCCTTTGTTCCTCTTGATAAAGCACATGGGATGTACAAAACATTGAATATTTTCATCCCTTTTACCACTATGTATTACTGCTATTTCTAATATATTTGGAATTAGTATAAATAAAATGTTGATACTATTTTTGAATCCTATGATTTCCTTTATATACAGTTGTGCGAGCTTGGGTTTTATTTTGCTTACTGTTTGTTTATGTGCCTACTTTCCTCTGTAAGAGCTACATAATTGGCATAAATTAGAAGAAATTCCCCTATGTTGTTCACCAATGGTCTTTTCCTAGTAGTATCCAAGAACTGCACATTTAGCGCTAGTTCAAATTTTGCTCTAATATCATCCAAATTTATTGTAGAAGGGTGCTTATTGCCATATATGCCATGGAAATAAAATGGGGTGGCATGCCATTCTCTTAGATTTTAAGATCTAGGAAACTAATGGATGAAGACCATCCATATTCCATTTATGACCCATCTTTTGTAATAAATAATGCCTGGCTTGCAGGTAACTGTTATGGTCTCCATTAGTCAGCTGATTATTTTTCTAAAGGAACATGGGATGTTGGCATCATAAAATTGGTATATGTGAGTTAATCCCAATCTTCCCATAAACAAACTCTAGCATCCAAACAGGTGTTTGGGAATGCCAGTGTCATACAGTAGTGCAGGTAATAGTCTTGGGGCATCTTTAAATTGATGAGCCATAAGGATGTGATTCTACTCCTGTTAGATAGCCTCTGTATACATGTTATCTGATAATTGCTAACCACAAGGGGAGGATCAGAAAACTTAAGTTTTGTCAGGGAACTGTAAGTAATTCAATTCTGTGTTCAGTGTTACCTGTTATGTGGGATCTAGCCAGGAGCATATATGTTGCAGTTGTGTTGGTTGGAAATAGCACTGCAGATGAGAGTGCAAGTCCTCCCTCAATTATGGTAATTGCAATTAGTGATATGCCATTTGGTAATGAAAGCCTGTTCATAGAAATCTAGAGATGAGCCTGTATCATGTGTTAAAATTGTTTAGTGTTGGGCAGATGGGTTGAGTTTGAATAAGGTACAGAATCCTGGATAAGAGGTTATCCTTATTGATTCAGTTTTGCTAATGAAAGACGGAGGAACCCATTCTCACAACCCAGATCTGATGACAAGGTCTTTATCGAGAAGAATAATTTTATCATACCGCATGCACAAATCTCAAGAAATGTTTTCTCCAAGATATTTTATATAGGCTTCATTCCATTTAAATGTGTAATAATAAAACAGATGATGGAAGGGAGGTGTAGTGAATTTGTGCTACAGTGGAGTTATCCTCAGACAACTTATAAGCAGAAGGGCCCCATAGTTTCCCATGTTAGACCATAGTTGAGGAGGAATGTGTTTGGGTGGGTTAAGTTGATCAAAATATCATCTGCATAAAATAACAATTAATATAGGTCCTCATTGTTTTGCCGCCTGTGATCTCCTGATTTTGCCCAATACCGTGTGCCATGTGCTCTACTGTCAGTGAAAAAGTAATGGTGACATGGAGCAACCCTGCCAGGTGCCCCTGCATAGATAGAGGTGGTGAGGAGATAGTGAGCCATTTACCCCAACCATTGCTTGGGGGTCTGAATATAATGCCCTCATAGATCGTGACAAATTAGGGGTGAAGCCAAATTGAAATAATGTGTAGTATAGAAATGTTCTCAACACCCTGTCAAATGCTTTCCAACTTCCAGATTTAGCAGCAGGTGGGCTGCTGAGTTCTGGATGCATACTGGAGGGATAACAGGGATCTTTTAATATTGTCTTGAGTGTGCCATTTAGT
Organism: Neoceratodus forsteri; assembly: GCA_016271365.2. Classification (NCBI taxonomy): domain Eukaryota; kingdom Metazoa; phylum Chordata; order Ceratodontiformes; family Ceratodontidae; genus Neoceratodus; species Neoceratodus forsteri. The sequence goes on from CM057451.1 coordinate 429,309,168, forward strand.
AACAAAATCAGTCTGATCTAACATAATTACATGTGGTAGTATAGTTTCCAGCCATTTACCTAAAATAGCAGATAATAATTTATAGTTCACATTTAAAATAGAAATGGGGCAATAGGATTCCAGTTTAGTGGGATAGTTCTGAGGCTTCAAGATTTCTGACATTGTGGCATATTACCAGGAAGGGGGGTTCCCATGGTCTTGATTTGTTATTTATAGGAGAATACATAAAATTCTCATTGTGACTTTAAAAATTCTGCAGGAAGCTGGCCAGGCCTCAGCACTTCCTGATTTTAACCATGAGAGAGCCAAATGCTGCTCGATACTTGTTATGCCACCTGACAAAATTTGATTTTGCTCCTCTGTAACTCTCAGCAAGGGTAAAAATTAAAAAATATTTTCAGTAGATAGAAAATGTTCAAAATTTGGGAGGTGGTGTGAACCTCTGCACTCAGATCAGGGTAAGTCAGTTTCAATATTGATGCCATTTTCTGTTGCTGTCATAACCAAAAGGCTTATATTTTAGATGTTCTAGCACACCGCCCCCCAATATTTAAGTGTAACTATTGCAGGAAGAATTCGTTTGTACTCTTAACAGATCTTGTATTTTATTTTGAGTTTGTCAGATTGTGGAATGGGGACTGTGATCTCCTTGTTGATTAACTAGCTACAAAAAGCTAATATGTCAGTGAGCTGCCTCACCTTTTCTTCCCTAGGTTTACCAACTGCAGCTGCATAAATGTAATTTCTCCCCATAAAACAAGTTTGAGAGTGTCCCATGTTACTATAGGTGAATTTAAGGTCCTGATTACTCTGTAGTCTGGAAGACTTTCTGTCTTATAATAATTCTTGAAACTCAAGCTAATTCAATAGGCTAGTATTAAACCACCAATTAGATTGGCTGGGTCTTTGGCAAAATTCTTAGTTAAGGATGAGAAGCATGATCCAAAGATAAATCTACCCAGTCGTGCAATCATGAATCTGACCAAATTGTCTTGATGTGAAGAAAAACAATGTAGCCTGGCATACATTTGGGGCACAATTCAAAATCCCTGGATTGGCGCAAAGGTGCCTGCATGAAACATAAATGGCACAAGTGGCACCTTGCATCAAATTCTTCTCCTGAACTGTTCACAAAGGCAGTCTGCATCAACCACCGGCTGCCTGCCCCAAACGGGGCTTGCACCACCCATGCACACAGAAATGGGCTGCGACATGGGGCTAGGGGCTTGCAGCAGATGCAGGCTGCCATAGATCCACAATCAGGATTCATAAAGCACACCAGAGTGAATTTCCAAGTACCCTTAGACCAGCCAGGGCTGGTCTAAGGGTATAAGGTCACCTCTGGAAGCTGAGCACTGCATGGAAAAGTGCTGCAGTCCCCACCCCATTAAGGTGCTATATCCCTGGTGGTCCAGTGGTCCCCTCCTCAATCCATGATAGCACCTGTTATTATATAATAACATAATTCCCCCGACCTGGTGGTCTAGTAACCCACTTTCCCAATTCCCAGTAGCTCCTGTTATTATACAATAAAATATTTCCCCAACCTGGTGGTATAGTGCCCCTCTGAGTCCCCAAGAGCATTATGATATGATAAATTAAGTCCCCTGACCCTTTTGGTGTGTGGCTCCCCTCCCAATGCTGAAAGTGCCCGTTATGATATGATAAATTAAGTCCCCTACCTGGTAGTATAGCAGCCCCCCTTCTCTGATCCCTGAGACTGCCCATTATTATGTTGTATATAATATGCTCATCTTGGTGGTCTAGTGATTCCCACCACCCACCCCAGCAGGTAGTACCCACCACCACTCCCCAAATCCTCCAACACACAGCTGGTGACTGGCACAGCCACCTCACACCTCTGTGGCTGCCGGACTGCAATGTAATTTTGAGCAGCTACTGTACAGTATAGGCATTAATGAATATTCAAGAGCATGTACACTTTACAGTAGCTGCTCAATGACAGTGCAGTCTGGTGGCTGCGCAGAGGCATGAGGTGGGCTGTGCAACTCCGGCTGCTGTAGGGATTGGGGAGTGGGGTGGTGTGGTACTACCTGCTGGGTGGGTGGTAGAGGAGGACTAGCACCACCAGGATTGGCATACATTAACATACAAATATAATAATGGGCTCTTGGGACCAGGGAGGTGGGGAACCATCACCACCAGGTCAGGGGCCTGATTTATCATATATAAAATGGATGCTATCAGCATCGAGGGGGGACCACTAGACCACTGGTAGGGACTTCTTTAATATATAATAATGGACACTATGGAATCTTGGAGGGTTCCACCAGATCATGTTTACTGACATTGACAGGTATATTGTGGTGGGGAGGACAGGTAGTCCACCAGAGTGGAGGGCATGGATGCTTGCCTGTACCACAGGATCTTGCAGCAAACCATCCCATGTGCCAGGCATTTGTCACACTGAATGGGTTGCCACAAGTGTGGGGACTTAGGTGCTGGACCCTGTCTGTACAAGAATCTGATGTGGGGTCCCAGGTACACTGGCTTTGGCACAAGCTGCTGTTTGCCACAGCTAGCACCTATTTAAGCCCCTTTTGTGACTTGGGCCATTGGTGCATGAGAATAAAATGTGTATTTCCTATCATAATATAAGAGTGTGAGACATACAGTAATCATTGCTACTGTTTCCAATAAGCCTTTACAATAGCAATGGGAGACTTTATCTCGGGGGATTAGAGGATGTAGTGGGGTGGATTTTCAAAGGCCCTTAGATTCATGCAAGCAGAGTCAAACAACAAATTTAAGTCAGATCTACATGATCCAAATACTGTGCATGATATTTTGCAAGAAAAGTATTCACTGTGGCAAAGTTCCCCAAACTGACTCAAGAGGTCCACTGTGTCAACAAAATAATGTAAGGAATGAGAATAAGACAAGCTGCACAAAACAAGCATTTGTCAATGCTAAATGTTTGCTTGCTGGTATTAGCATTGGAAATGCAGGAGTTGAACAGATGCAGAATAGGAATGGCAGTGAAGTACTGAACTGCGTGAACCCCACCTCCATCCTGTAGAGATGGGCAGGCACTGAGGTATGTTTTGGGTCATCGCCCATGACAGTCATGCCATGCCACTTCACTCTATTCTGCTGACTGCAACACATGCTGAGGTGTGCCTTAGGGTGTTTGGCTTTACAGTCACCCCATTCCATAAGGACATATGGTGAAATGGGTGCAGCATGGAGAATGGGGTGAAGTCTGGGGCCGAAGGGTCCAAGGTACACCTCGATGCCTGTCAGTGGCTGGGGGGTGGGGGTGGGATGGAATGAGCAGTACAGTCAGCAATCCAAAGGCACACCCTGATGCCTGCCAATCTGTACAGGGTAGGGCGTTATGGTTAGAAACCCTAATGCCTCAGGCGTTTGTTGGTAATTGCAGTACAAATTTTCAACATGGCCTTTTGTGACCCCACCTCATGAGAGCATTTGGGACCTCTTCTCATGAAGAGTGGCAGTGTGATTTTGTCAATATGTCCTGAACACTGAGTTCCAACAGTGACAGTGTGATTCTGAGCAACATGTATGAAAACACATATCAGGCAGGATGTGAAGAATGACAGCTGTAGCATCCATAGGAGGTGTGAAGAGATGGCAATATTGAAAGCCTGTAATGGGAATATTACAAATGCTTGAACTTCTGAGCATCACGGAAACTGTGCAACACATGCGTGTAACACAGTCATTTTACTGACTTTCACCACCAAATTTTGAACATAGGCATGTTAGGATCTCTGCTCACGGAAAGTGTTACTGTAATTTTCTTAGTGTCCCAAACACTGATTTCCCACAGCAACCACGCTATTCTGCACTGGAAGTGCAAAAGCACATTATGGGCAGGATGTAAAAATGACAGCTGTACTGTTCATAAGGAGGTGCAGAAAAATGGCAATGTTGAAAATCTGGGTGAAAATATTACAAATTTGTGAAGTTATGAGCATGCATGGAAACTGCACAGCGCATTTGTAAGAGTCATTTTGTGGACTTTCATCGCAAATTTTCAACAAAGGCATTTTAGGACCTCTGCTAATGAACAGTGTCACTGTGAATTTTGTAATGTCCCGAACACTGATTTCCACAGCGACCATGCTATTCTGTGCCAGCAGTGCGAAAACATATTTTCGCCAGGATGTGAAAAATGACAGCTGTACTGTTCTTAAGAAGGACCAGAAAAACAGCAATTTTGAAAATGTGGATTGAAAATATTGCAAATGTCTTGAGGATTTAGAACATGCGTGGAACTGCATGTAGCATAACTAAATAACACAATCTTTTATGGACTTTCATCACCAAATTTTGAACATAGGCATTTTAGGGCCTCTGCTAATGAACAGTGTCACTGCAATTTTCATGATGGTCAAAACACAGATTTCCCACAGTGACTGTGCTATTCTGCGCCAGAAGTGTGAAAACACATTTCAGCCAGGATGTGAAAATGACAGCTATTCTGTTCATAAGGAGGTGTGGAAAATGGCAGTGTTGAAAATCTGGATTGAAAATATTGCAAATTCTCAAAGTTATGAGTGTGTGTAGCAACTGAGCAATGCATGCTCGTAAAACAGTAATTTCTTGGATTTTTCCTCAAATTTGCAACATAGACTTTTGAGAGCCAACTTCATGAACACTGTCACTGTCATTTCATTAATCAGTCCCAAAAGGTGATTCCGCACAGTCACTGTGAAATCACCTTTTGGGACTGAATAATCCATGACAGTGACTGAGTTCATGAGGAAGGGTGCAATAACCCCACGTTGAAAATTTGGTGCCAAAATTCCCAAAATGCCTGAGATATGCACAAAAGTTGAAAAACCCTATTTATGCCATTATACAGCTTTCCGGCATTTCCTCAGTTCACAGATGGCTTTGAAGAGTGCAGGCGTGTTCCTGGTCCACTGAAGATTGTCGTGCTAGGCTCCAAAGGTAAGTATGGGGTGAGGGGTGTGGTGAGACAGGGTGCCCAGAGGGTGGGCGCAGGTTGGGAGGGTAGCGGACTCAATGAGGGACCGTTTTTGTTTACAGGAAAAAAAAACATTGCAGGACTTTTTTATAGAGCCATTTAACAGGACATTTGAGTACGCATGGGTGGGCTCCCAGCATGCCAACCTAGAGTTTTGTTGAGGCGACTGTAGTCAATGAGAGTTGGGCACCCCGTTGGCATATCGAGGTGCAATACTTGAGGGATTAGGTACCCCCAGCACAAACCTATGTTTTGTGTGTTTGGGGAGGGGCATTATGCAGTTGGGAGTAGGATCCCCCATCAGAAAATTAATTATGGATGGGGAACATTATGCTGACTGGGAGGGCTCCTCAGTCGACAAATGAAACTCAGATGGGGACTGAAGCCAGAGGATTGGGGCCCTAGTCAGCAAACAAAGACTGTTTGGAGGGCACATGCTGCCGAGGGGATTAGGCACCCCTCGGCGCTGGAGGCTGCATAATACTGTTTGTGAATACGGCGGCAAGCCGCTCACCATGTTCACAAACAGTATTATGCTACCTAACATTCCGCCCTGCAATGATGTATTCCCCTCATTGCAGCACAATGACTGATGCTGCAATGACGAGGCAGCCCCTGATTGCTGCGGTGAAAATGTTTGTACTTGTAACACTTTTGGAGACCAGTGTCATCGGCACACTGGGCCTCCATGAGTCCATCAGTGCCAAGCCCCCCAGATGCAGTGCCTCCCTTGGCTGTAACAGTGCCGTGCCTCCATGACCGCTTCTCTCCTAAGCTGTCACACAATGTTTCTTGTGCATGTGCACAAACAAACATAAAAATGACAGAGTACACACTGAAAACTAAAAAAAAAATCTACAGACTCAAACAAAATGCCAGTTCTTGCCAAAGTATTTTCCTAATATTCAATAGATTCAGATATTATGCAGTCTTTTTCTAAGTTGAAAGTATATTTGCACAAGACAAAGGGTGTTCATAAAGTGATTGTCCCTCCTTATTTTGACATAGAGTTGTAACCTTTTAATACAGAATTTGTTTTGGCAGGAATCTCCCAAAAATTCTGTATTACACATTACAAACTTGAAGTTGTCCCCATGGAGTTTTAATTGGTAATTTATGCAGAGTATTCCACATAAATTAATTGTCCCTCTTCATTTTAAACAAAGTTGTAACTTTTAATACAGAATTTGTTTTGGCAGAAATTTTCCTAATGAATTCCATATTACACATTACAAACTTGAAGTTGCCCTCATGGAGTTTTACTTATTAATTTATGCAGAGTATTCACATGAATTAATGAATAAAACTACATTGAGGATGAGTTTCTATTGTTTAATACATAATTCATTAGGGAAATTCCAAAAAACAAATATGTATTAGAAGTTACAACTTTTGCAGAACATTTAGAAAGATCACTGGTTGAACTCCGGTGGCACTATTTTGTCTTGTGCCCCCCCACCCAGTATTTATTATGCTATTTCTCTGCATGGACAGTGCAGCTGTTAGTCTAATATGTTCACTTATCATTTGCAACACTTTTTGACCTGTTCTTCTAATTCACTGTACTGGCTTTTGTTTTAATACTACTACTACCAATACCATAAAACTTGTGCAGCCAGCAAGTGCCAGTGAAGTTAAGCTACATTATTTTCTGCCCATACTATATGAAACTGCATCACTCACTTCAGAACCATGAACACAACGTCACTAACCCGATGAAAAGTGGATTGCACTGGGGACAAGGCCCAATGAGGTGCTCTTTTAGTTTGCAGTGGCGAGTTCAGGAAGCTCAGTTACAACTGGGAGATTGGGGAGGGAGCACGGACAGAAGACATGGAGGACAGCAGTACCAGCACTGGACCTTGCAGCAGTGGACCATGGGACTCGATTTGAAATTGCAATCCTCGGGAGGGATGGATCACTAGTAGCAGCAGTACTGTGCAGCAGCACACTGCAGGCCAGGGGCAATGGTGAATGTCAGAGGCTCTGGGCAATCTGTAGAATAGCAGCAGGTAGGGTACCTGATGCTGGTAATCAACAGCAGCAGATTACGGTATGAAACTGGAGTGGAGCTGGTGAGCAGCTGCAGACATGAAAACTTCAACAACTTAAACAATTGACTGATCGGACATATGCTCTGATAGCCAGGACTTGCAAAGGGTAACTGAACTTCTTCTATTATTAGCAGCAGTGGCAGTGTATGGTAGGATAGCAAACTGGCAGGCTCAAGCAGCTTCTTACAAGAGGCAGTGAAGCAGCAAGTGACCAAAAATGAATCTTTACCAAAGGTTCACCTTAAGGCAGTCTTAGTTATACCACTGCCTTAGGAGAGACTGGTACAACATGCCAGCAGCAGGAATCTTAGAACAACATTCCTGAGGTAGAATCCATTATTGATTGGTCCAGGTCCACTAGCCATACTGTGTGCATGATATACACACATAAAGGTAGACTGCTAGACCAATCAGCAATGGTAAATTGGATAGTAAATCTGCTGGCTATCACTCCAGACTTAACTGAGCCAAGCTTGACTGCCATGACCAGTGCCAATTAGCTGCTGGATTTAAATTTATGGTACACAGAGATTTTGCTGGCATGCAAGGTATGTCAGAATTTTTTATTTTACAACCCAGGCTTCACAGTTACATGGCCAAGAAGGAAACAGCCCTGAACTACTGGGGCTAAACCCCATTGAAAAAATAGGTCCCGAGCCAAATCGCTGGCCCAGCAACATAGATTGAGTTTTATACAGGTGCTGATGTTTCTTGATGAGGTACTGGGGCAGAGCCCCAGCTGACTGTGTATAATTTCACTGCTGGTTACACCATACAAGGCACTGCCCTGCAATGATGGATTGCCCCTCATTGCAGCAGCCAAAGTGTTCAAGTTGGTGGCATGCTTGCAAAACTAGTGTCACCAACGGTGTGTGGGCTCGTGGTGACACACAGCCAAGCCCACAAAAGCAGTGGTAGCGTTGGCGCACAGTGCTGCACCTCCACAACCCACTTCTCTTCTAAGCTGCCACATGTTTCTTGTGCATGGGCACAAGCAAACATAAAAATGAGTATTGGCAAGTTTCCCTAGGTTGCTGTTTGAAACATTGCCAGGTTTTGAACAGAGTGACAGAAAAGGAAATCTGTGATTGTGTGAACTGATTTCATGGGAGAAAATAGATGCCATTTCTGTGTTACTAAAAGAAGTCTCACTTAAGAGTTTCTGCACCTATAGACATCCATTGCTTAACATTTGAACAGAGCTATACTGGGAACTAAATAAGCCACTGTGGGACACAGAAAACTAATATTTAAGACTGCTTTGATGCTTTACATTTGTAAAATATCTAAAACACACCAAAAATAGCCCCATTATAAGTTAATGTCAATAATTAGGAACCATGGTAAGATTTAGACAATTTAGCAACAAGCAGGCTCATAAAGAGCTCATTAAAGATTCTAATTTCACTCTGTGCTCTGATTTACAGCTTGTGCTTTTCTTATATTGGAATCTAGTTTAAATAAACAATCTTGTTCACTATGTTTTAAAACACTCAAGGCTTGAACTATGACAAATGTATCATGAGTTATGTGTATGCAGAATGAGTAAAACATGCTACATAACTTTTAGATATCATGATTACAATTCAGTTACTGGTTTTCGAGCGGTAGAAATGTCCGTCAAAAATAGAGACAGCAGTGCATAGAACCTGAGCCAGCTGCAGCTGTGTAGGTTTGAAACTAACTTCAAATAATTCTATTTGGAGACACAACATAATGTAATTTCAAACTTTTACTTAATATTAAAGCATGTATTGGAATCACAGGAAAAAGCAATTTTTGGAATATTTTAGAGCACTGTATCAAGAAAAAGTAATAACATTATATGTTGTTCTTTAACAGAATTTTAGTTCTGATAGCTGTGACAGTGGAGTTGTGTGCACAGCTGTTTTATTTCTTTGTAGAGTCTTTAAGATATAGTACACCTTTCAAAAGATTGTATATGTTACTTGTAGAAGGGAACCTGCTGTATCAGGAGAAAATAAAGAATATTGAATCTTTTGTGACCTGTAATCTGGCAGGCAGGCCACGGAGGTCAGTTAAGATCAATACTTAAAGAGCCCTGGCAAGATTCAGAATTTAACAAGCATGCTCAGAAGACAGCTCGTGAAGGATTCATACAGCAGTCTGTGTTCTGAGTTAAGGCTTGTGCTTGTCTTATGCAGTTAGAAGCATAACGAGCTAAAGACTCCATTACACTAGTGACAGAAAGTACTATCAGCATTATAAAATTCATAAACTGGAATGAGGTCTTGCTAACAATTAAGTAAATTGCTATTTTGAAATGTAATTATAACTTTAAAATGACCATCCTATCACAAAATGAGAATTGTCAAGATAAGCATTACCTGTATCATCCACTGGTTAAAGTTTGAACAGAGCCTACCTGATAACTGGGCCGTCAGGACACACACAATTAATGTAAGACTGCTGTGATGCTTTCACTTTTACAATATCTAAAACATTCAAAAACGCCTCAAGATAAGTCGTAGTCAATAATAGGTAACCATTGTGAGATACAGAATTTTTAGCCACAAGCATACTCATAAAAGAGCTCACTAAGGATTCAAACAACATTGTGTTTTGATTTCCAGCTTGTTCTTTGCTTGTTTCTTGCAGGATCCAGACAAGAGGAAAAGCCATAAACCATTACAGCCTAAAATGAAGAATCAGTCCAGGCTCCTAGATAAACAAGCAGTAAAACCAGTTCCCCACCAAAGCCCAAAATGAATGGACACAAAGGTCTGAATTCAGGGTAAAGAAATACTACAAGAATTCAGAGTTTCTGAAGCTCTTGCAACCAATTAAAGCAGACAGACAACATGTATTCATTCGTATGCATTTGTTTTTAAAAATGCAGTTGTAAGGCCACACCACATTAGTTTTATCTGTATAAGAACCAAAAATAACTGTTACTGAATCAACATCAAATAAACAGTAATGTGTACCAGCAGCTGCAGGTTTTCATGCTTCTTGGATTTAAAACATCAACATAAATTGTGAAGTTTGTAATTCAGTATAACAAGTTGCGTTGAAACATACATGTAAAACAGAGTTTTTTTAATTCTCCTTATTCTCAGCTTACTCTGAACTTATGAAGCAATGCTTAGGAAGCTGTATCTACAGGTTGATTTGGTCATAGGGAAGTACAAACATTTTGAAACCTGATAATATTTGTGAGTAAAAACATATTTAAAAACATTGCAAGCAGAATTGTCGATACTGAAGGATTACAGCAAGTTGCACAAGTAAACAAGAAAGTATTACGGTAAGAGACTTCTGTCTGAAGAAAGCGGCACTCTGTCACGCCTCTTCCAGTCTATGCCGAGTCACTGAACAGTTCATAGAATAGTCATATAATAGCTATAGTAATGTACAGTACAGTGTGTGTAAAAGTACCACATTGGACCGGGGGCAGGCGCCCCACAGAAGATATAAACAGTCCACTAAACAACTAAACAACAAAAGAAAGATGACATTCAGGAGTACATAGCAACAATAATTTAACTCCTAGGACCTGGGTGGTGTGGGGAGGGAGAGTACCCCACAGAAGAAAGAACAAACAAATATTGTCTTGGTTATTTAAATAAAAGTCTAAATATTGATTGCTTCTTTCTTCTGTGAAATCTCCCACACCCAGTGTCCTCAGTGGTTATTCTGTATTCGGTAATATAGTATCCAAGATAAAAATAATTTCTCTGCATTTACTGTCATGCCTGCTGTGTTAGTGGTGATTGTGTAGAAAGTGCATGCAGTTTCACTAGCTCTCAGTGGTTTTCACTTGCTCACGCAGCTTCAAGATACACATTACCATGAAGTCTCTGAAAGGTGTGCAGCGACGCGATCTGGCCGTAATCCTTCAGTATCTCCGAGAATTTTTTCTTAAAATATCATAGCATGATGGACATTTAAATGTGAGAATTTTCAAATATTTTTATCCAGACTTGCTTCCCTCCTGGACATCTGAAGAAATGTTGAATTATTACAGCATTGCATTACCCTGCATTCAGACCTTTGTGTTTGGGAACTGGTTTTACTGTTTGCAAGGACATAGCATAACATTGCTCCCTAATTGCGATAACCTGCCAACTTTGTCACCACTATTTAATGTTTTGTATCCATGAAGCATGAACACCTATAGCTGTTGCTACACATTACTGTTTCTGTGATGCCAATTCAGTAAAAGTAATTTTCAGTTCTTACATAAATAAAACTACTGTAGTGTAGTCTGTTATCACAATGCACTCCAAAAGACATACACTGGCAACAGTCCATCCTTTATCCCACATCTCCTGCAACACAACCAGGTACTTTCAGACAGCTAGCCTTATCTCAAAGTTAGTGAGAATGGGTGGTTGGGGGTTGAGAATAGGAGTTGATGCCATGAAGGAAATGCTGTTCAGTTCATGCAGAGTTTTAGTTTGAAACAGAGCTGCATGGTTCAATTTATGTATCTGGTTAGGATGTAATCATTTGGAAGTCAATAGGCATATGGTTACATTCATACATATTATTAATGAAGCATGGCAAAAGTTGTAAGCAATTACGCTACTGGAGAAGATAACAATTTTGTTCCTGAGACAAGTAATTTGTCACTGAGGTTTTTCAGCTTGTTTTGTTTAGTTGTTTATTTTATCAGCTGTGCATATATAAGTATACGATATCAAGCATGACAAGTTGACTGTTTATAACTGTGAAGCACTTCAATGCTGACATACGGCTGGGACTCCTTTGTACGTTATACAAATGGATTGATTATTTCTTTTTATTTAGTTCACTATGGATTTTAAACTGTTGTCTGTTTGCTGTCCCTGTATATATTGTTAGTATAACCTTACTATGTGTTAGAACTCCTGTATGGTGCCCAGAGACTCTGTGATTGGGCACCATATAAATAATTACTTACAGTACTTACTAGTTTGAATTTATAATGTGCTCATTTTGCCAAGCCATTTTTTATTTATAATGTACTCATTGTTGGGAACCAGTGTTCCCAAATTTACTTATAATTAATGCATAGTAAGTTTACACTGAGAACATGATTAAATGTTATCGGACCATTCACTAAGGCAGTTTTATTTCCCTTAACAGATATTTCACAAATGCTGCTGTAGTTTATTGTTAATATTCATGGTATGAATCTGTGCTTCAGTTTGTTTTCTGACAGCAGCAGAGAGCTTGTAATTATAATGTATCATGTGTATCCTTTATCATTTACAAAAGAGGATTATTGTTTTATGGGAAATGTACTAAAGTGTTACATATCAGGGTTATTTCCTTGTCATAAAAATAAACTTATTTATTGAATAATTTAGTTACTGTATGCAGTTGTCCTTCCATTAATTATGACTAAGTGATCTAGTCCTTGAAAACCTGTGTTTAAATCAGTCTTACATGGTGACATAAACCAGACTGGTAGATGAGATCCTCAGATTGTTCTCAGAGCTCCGTCCTTTTGGGTAATGGAACCATAGTTGTCTACTGCCTGTGCCTCACTTTCATCGTTGCTGTTCTGAGTGCCAGCCTTTTGTGTCACACTCTAACTTCTGACACACATCTTACCTGCCCTTATAAATGACAATTTGATTCCTGAACTGTAACTACAGTAATTGCCAAAATGCTTTGAATGAAGGTCCCACTTGTTGTTGTCTGGGTAGGACAGATTTGGGCTAGCTAACAGTATTTTAAAAGCAAAAGACATGAGCATTATAAAATGAATTGAAGTATCTTGAAAGTTCATTGGCTGAAGCCGTATCCGACCCTTGATGAAGTCCTAGTCTATCACCATGCGTCATAATTCTTTACTAACATCAGCTGTATCCCAGCACCTCTGAGCTATTTTACAAGCAAAACGATGCACCTCAGGAGATATTATTTCACCTAGCTGCGTCCTCTCCCCTCCACACACACACACATACACATTGAAGAATGCAGCTTTTCTGTTAAAATATTTTCCCTTGAAATTCCTCCACCAGCATCACCAAGCTGCTAAAAGCCACCCTCCAGTGCCCATCTTATTCATCAGGTGATTGCTGCAGGCCAAATGCTTACTTGGTTAACATGACAAGGCTATTTGTGTTATGCAGAGTCCCTTGAGAGTTGTAATTTATGAGAAGCACTTGAGCATAATACAGACCTGTTTTGTACAATAAGAGTGGCTATTTAATGTTAAGCAGGTGAGCAGGCAGCTGACACCAGAATATTGCCAACAATGATAAAGAAATTATAGTTCCTCATTTCAATCAGGTGATGGGAGCTGGGAGCTGGACACTGGGATGGGGGCAAGTAAGAATTTAACAGTTTGATGGTGGGGTGGTGAAAAGAGCTTTTAAAATGTGATGGTGAGATACTTAGCACAGTTGGGTCTAGCCCTTCTCAGTATGGCTCCCACTGAAGGCAGATTAGAAAGGAAAAAGGATAGAAGATAGTAAGAAGCATGTAGATTTTCAAAACTTTCAAGACTGATATTTGGGTGACTCTTTACTGCAAACTGTCATGCAGCACATAATGTAGATTTTGGAAAGTATTTATTTCAGACCAGGAATGGAAGTACGGGCAGACAGAATACAGTGGGGGGTTAACAAGTGCAGCACCTTTCTCCTAATTATCTCTGGGCTGCACAACTACTAAATGTCACAATGGCATCAACTCATAATTAATGTAAAATCACACACAATCAAAAAATAAGGCCCCATTGCAAGTCTGAAATTGACTACTGCAGACATACACTGACACTGCCCTAACAGTGCCCCAAGTTCTATCGTTTTTAATTTTATTGGAAACACAAACACTCAAAGCAGGTTGAACTGTGAGGTAGGACAGCACCCCAGTTATTTAACATTGTAATTTTGTTTTTTATCTCCTGCAAAACAACCACTCAAAGCAGGTTCAGCTGTCAGGTAGGACATTACACTGTGTTGTTTCCTGAAAACCTAAAACTCAAAGTTGGTTCAACAGAGAGTAAAAAGCTGAAAAGTAGGTACAGCAGGAGTGTGTGACATGTGGGTAAAATCTGCTTGATCACTAATCACAATCGCAAAACAGTTTTTGTTTTTAAAAGATCCATGGTAGAAGCAGGTTTAACAGTTAGGCATGACTAGATCAAGTTGAGTACATACCTATGCCATCCTGCTCTTCACTCCTTTCGAGTTGTTCGGAGTGCATGACGTATGGGTAAAAAGCGCAATCAGGATAGCAATACAGTATTTTACAAATATCCACATTTGAAGCACAATTACTAATTCAACAGGCAGTAACTAACTAGGCTGGTGATGTTCTCTGTGACACAAGAAGCAGTAAATTGGCAATGCAGAACATAGTCATCATTGAATTTCTTTAAGTGACAGGTGACTTTCAATGAGTTTTGCATTCAAAATAAAATCTCTTGGGGACCTAAAAGCACCTCACTAGCATAAGTTGCCCACCACTGATTTCTGTGCATTTCGGGTGCTGGAACAGGAATGGAGGGAGTGGGGTGAATAGTATGCAGTGGGAGGGACTGGGAGGATTCTTTTCATTTGGGGAATGGAACAGAGAGCCAGGTGGATAGCATGCAGCGGGAGGGAGTGGAAGGTTTCTTTCATTTCAGGGACAGAAATGGATGGAGCAGGGTGGACAGCATGCAGTGGGAGGAGTGGGAGGGTTTATTTTCATTTTGGGGATGGGAATGGAGGGAGCAGGGTGGATAGCAAGGAGCAGGAGGTTTATTTTAATTTCAGGGGCAGGAAGGGAGGGAGCGGGGTGGATAGCATGGAGCGGGAGGGTTTATTTTAATTTCAGGGGATGGGAAGGAGGGCGGGGTGGATAGTATGCAATGGGAGGAGCAGGAGGGTTCCTTGCAGTCCAGGACAGGGAACAGAGGGACGGGTGGACAGATTGCAGTGGAAGGGAGGCGGGAGGATTTTTCACTTCAGGTGCTGGGTCGGGAAGTGGGGTGGACAGCACTGCAGTGGGAGGAGTATGCTTGCACTCCTGGTGCCACAATGGAGGAGTGGAGTGTACAGAAATGTATCGGCAGGCAAGACACGTCCTGCAATGATGAGGTGCTCCCTCACTGCGGCGGCTAATGTCTTTCAGGCACACCCTGCAATGATAAGTGTTCCTCATAGCAGCAGCTAATTTCTTTCAAGTTTTGGCACACTTGCTGAACTAGTGTCAGCAGCAGAGTGCCACTGCATTGTATAATGAGGCCAAGCCAGCAAATGCAGTGGCGGCATTGGCAGCCACAATGCCGCACCTCCACACCTGCTTCTCTCCTAAGCTGTCACAACATGTTTCTTGCACATGCTGCACAAGCAAACATAAAAATGATGCAAGTAGAGTCAAAGAAATGGTGCAAGTTGAGTCAAAAATGTGCAGGATGAGACAAAAGTGAAGCAAAAGACGAGAATGATGCAAGCTAAGTCAAGAAATAGAGCAGGAGAAATGGCCAAACTAAGCCCCAAAATGTGATAAACTAGTCCTGTAAGGAATATTGGCCCTTAAAAGTAGTATAGTCATGTATGACTGCCTGCTGTGGTCCTCTTTACATGCTCTAGTGTCCCTTATACCAGCTCTGGCTGGTCTAACAGTGACATGTATCTTAGGCACAAGGACAGTACTTCGCTTTCCTTGAAAATCCCAAATAAGAGGATGGTGTATCATTTTGGTGATGCAGGCATCCCTCCCTATACAGCACAGACATTTTTAGGTGCAAGCATGGTGCAAGCCAGTCTGGTGCATGAAGACCTGTTTTGATGCAAGCACCATTTGAAAATCAGAATTGATGCAAGGTTTGATGGATCCTGCTCCTTTGTCAGATGTTTTGATGCAACCACCTGCATCATTCTCTGGCCTTTGAAAATCCAGCCCATGTCTTCACTGGGGTCCATGGCAATGTTGAAATTCCTTCATTAAGTAACATTCCCTCTTCTGATTAGTTATATTCTGGTTAAATGAAAGTCTGATTGCTGAGAAGTCACAGCCTGGTGACAAGTAAAGATTTAGAGTAAATATATTATCCCAATATTGTACCCACTACAACAGCCATCATCAATCCCACTAAAAAGTGAAGGAGTAAGACAGCAGAATAACGATTCTTCACCTTCTACCCTGATTGTATGAAGACACAACTATCTCAGCAAAACCAAATTTTGTAACTTTTATGCCCAACTAAAGATAGGCGAGTTTCTGCAAGAGCTAGCATCAGGGCTCCAGTTTTATGCTGATTGCGCACATGTGCAAGAAACAAAGTATGGCAGCTTTCCAAAAGCAGGTTGTGGAGGCACAGCACTGTTGTGGCCAATGCCCCCACAGCCTTTAAAGGCTTGGCCGCTTTCCACAATGCTGTGGCATGCTGCTGCTTACAATAGTTCAGCCAGTGTGCCACAACCTTGTAAGGTTTCAGCCACTGCAATCAGGGCTGCCTTGTCATTGCAGTGAAGCCATTCTGCTGCAATGAAGGAGCGACCTTGTCATTGCTGGGCAGGACCTTGTTACAGTAATACTGTTTGTAACATGGTGGTGGATTGACGCCATGTTCCCAAGCAATATAGCCCCCACCAGGGAGTGCACAATCCCCTCAGCAGCATTCCCCACCATGTTTGTTTGCCAACAGGGGCCCCAATCCCAGTCAGCTTCAGTGCCCCAAGGTTGATGTTACTGACAGGGGCCTCCCCATCAGATTATGTAACCCACCACACTTTTGTTGTGCAATGGGCTGCCCAATCTCCGTCGGGATAATGTAACCCCACCCTCCCTTTTGTTGTGGCCGATGGGGTGCCACTCCCCATCGGCTACGAGCTGTCCCACCCAGCATTTGTAGAATGCCTGATTTGAAGAGAACTCCACCTCACTGATTGATATAGGAGCAGTGGTGACTGGAATAGCGAAGTCGCTATGTGAAATCCATGTTCAGGACACATTATTAAAATGACAGTGACACTGTTCATTATCAGAGGTCTAAATTGGCTACATTGAAAATTTGGTGACAAAAGTCCATAAACGAGTGTGTTACTGAATGTGCATTGCGCGAGTTTCTACGCATGCTCGTGCCTTCACAACTTTGCAAATATTTTCGGCCCATATTTTCAAACCAGTGCCATTTTTCCACACCTCCTTTTGAACAGTGCAGATGTAATTTTTCACATCCTGGCCGAAAGGTGTTTTTGCTTCTCCAGCACACAATGGCATGGTCACAGTGGAAATCAATGTTCAGGACACATTAAGAAAATCACACTGACACTGTTCATAAGCAGAGGTTCTAAAATGCCTATGTTGAAAATGTTGTGATGAAACTTCATAAAATGACTGTGTTACGAGGCGTGTTGTGCAGTTTCCATGCACCCTTGTATGTTCACAAATTAGTAATATTTTCATGTCAGATTTTCAACACTGGCACTTGTTCACACCTCCTTATGAACAGTACAGGTGTCATTTTCACATCCTGTCCGAAATGTGTTTCTGTCTTCTGGTGCAGAATACGATCGCTGTCAGAAATCAGTGTTTGGGACAGATTAGGATCAAGTGACTGAGAGAGGGAGGAGTGACCAAGCTCAACTGAGCTCTGTTGGGACTGCTGCAGATTTCTTTGTGGGCAGGAAAAGGCACCAAATGCAGGCATGAGCCCAGTACAAAAGGGCAGCCTGCAGCACCGGCAGAAGCGGAATGAGCAGTGAGACAGGGGAGTGAGTGAGGTCAACGAGCTCTGTTGGGACTGCTGCAGATTTCTTTGTGGACAGGAAAAGGCAGCAATGCGCGGGGGCCCAGTACAAAGGAAGCCTGCAGTGGTGGGAGAAACAGAATGAGACTGAGACAGGAGGGTGGCGACCTCAATTGAGCTCTGTCAGGACAGCTGAGGATTTCTTTGTGGGCAGGAAAAGGTGCCAATGCAGGCAGGAGCTCAGTACAAAAGCAGGGGTGGAAGAACAATGGGAATAATAAAACTGCCATCACAGAGGTAACAAGCCTTTGTGAGCAAATAAACAAAACAAAATGATGTAAGAAACCACTATGGTTCTCAAAGGAGGTGACAGTGAAGGTTCAAGAGAAAAGAAAGCATTCAGGAAGTACAAGGAATCACAGAAGGAGCAGGACAGAGAATTGTATCAGTTAAAGCAAAAGAAAGCTGGAAGGCAGTCAGAACAGCAAAGGCCGAACCGAGGAAAAGATATCCAACTCAGTTAAGAATGGGGATAAAACCTTTTTAGGTACATCTGGGAGTGAAGGAAGACCAAGGGAGGGATAGTGAGGCTTAATAAAGGGAGGAGGGGTGGACAGAGGGTGCGGTGAAAAGGCAGAGATACTAAACAAATATTTTGCTCAGTATTTACAAATGAAGAGGGAGGTACCTAAAACAAACAATAGAAACACTCTGGATACATAAGTTGGAACCAGCCCATTTACAGAAGAAAGGGTTCTGAAAGAACTCTCAAAACTGAAGTGGACAATGAAATGGGGCCTGATGGGATTCATCCCAGAATTCTAAAATAACTAATGGTAGAACTAGTGACACCACTGTCTACCCTCTTTAAGAAATCATGGGAGGATGGGGTGGTACCTGAGGACTGGAGGAGGGCAGATGTGATTCCCTTCACAAAGTGGGAGCAAGGCAGAAGCAGGAAACCACAGAGCTGTTAGTTTAACCTCAGTGATAGGTAAAATGATGGAATCACTTCTGAAGGAAATAATTGTCAAGTATCTAGAGGCCAGAGGGCACAGGGCCCAAGGCAGCATGGATTCACAGTGGGAAGGTCATGCCAGATGAATCTAATAGATTTCTTTGACTGGGTGACCAAAGTAGTAGATCAGGGAGGGCTGTGGACGCATGGCCTACCTAGACTTAAGCAAGGCATTTGACTCAGTCCCACACAAAGATTAATATACAAGTTAGCCAGCCAGGAGTGGGTCCCAAGATGATAGCCTGGGTAAAGAATTGGCTGGAGAATAGGACACAGAGGGTAATAGTAAATGGAGCCACTCTGAAGAAAGGGCATTCCTAGTGAGGTACCGCAGGGTTCAGTATTAGGACGGTCCTCTTCAATGTCTTTATAAGTGACACTGCAGAGGACTGGAAGAAAAAGTATGTCTCTTTGCAGATGACACAAAGATCTGCAACAGAGCTGACGCCTAAGGTGGGGCGGAAAGGATGAGAAGGGACTTGGCAAGGTTAGATGAATGGTCAAATGTATGGCAGCTTAGATTCAATGCTAAGATGCAAGGTAATACACCTGGAAACAAAAGCCAAGGGAAGCATACACAGTGGGGGTGAGATACTAACAACAACAAAATCGGGGTAGTCATATCAGATGACTTAAAGGTGGGCAAGCAATGTGAGATGGCAGTAAGGAGGGCTGAGGGATACTGGGATGCATAGGAGAGGCATCACCAGTAGAAAACAGGAAGTTATTATCCCTCTGTACAGACAGCTGGTGAGACCCCATCTGGAGTACTGTGTGCAGTTCTGGAGACCCAATCTCCAGCAAAGACATAGACAGGATGGAAGCTGTCAGAGGAGGGCAACTAAAATGGTGCAGGGTCTGCACGGAAGGCGTATGAAGAGAGGCGAAAGGAGCTTAACATGTATAGCCTCAAGGAAAGGAGGGAGGGGGGACATGATAGAAATGTTCAAGTACCTCAAGAGAATCAACAAAATCCAAGAAGGTAGCATCTTTCAAAAGAGGTGTGCAAGAACAAGGGCACACTTTGAAGATGGGGTGGCTCAAGGTAATGTAAGAAATATTTTCAAGAGGGTTGTGGATGCATGGAGCGGCCTTCGGAGAAGGTTGTGGAGTCAAAAAGTGGTTGAATTCAAGCATCGTGGAACAGTCATAAAGGCAATTCTAGGGGTGGTGGTAGAAAAGAAGTAGGCTGCTGGTTAACTAGGATCTGCAGCTTATCCATTGGAAATGAGGAAATGGGCAGACTGGGTGGGCCAGCGGTTCATATCTGCTGTCAGATTCTATGTTTCTATGTAAAAGGGCAGCCTGCAGCACTGGAGAAACTGAGCAGGCGAGTTAGAGGGGTGAGCGACCTCAAAGGAGCTGTGTTGGGATTGCTGCAGATGTCTTTGTTGCTTGAAAAGCTGCAAACACAGGCAGGAACCCAGTACAAAGGGCAGCCTGCAGTGCTGGCAGAAATGGAATGGCCCGAGTGAGAGGGGGTAAGCGATCTCACAGACTGTGTCAGGACTGCTGCAGATGTCTTTGTGGGCAGAAAAAGCCACCAGCATGAGCGAGGAACCCAGTACAAAGGGCAGCCTGCAACAGCGGAAGACACAAACGGCGAATGAGGAGGGAAGTGAGTGAGCTCAATGGAGGTCTATCATGACTGCTGCAGATTTCTTTGTGGGCAGGAAAAGGTGGCAATGCAGGCAGGAGCCCAGCACAAAGGTCAGCCTGCAGCACCGGCAAGAAATTGAAGGTGTAATTGAGAGAGGGTGAGAGCGATCTCACGGGCTGTGTCAGGACTGCTGCAGATGTCTTTGTGGGCAGAAAAAGCTACCAGCGCAGGCAGGAACCCAGTACAAAGGGCAGTCTACAGCAACGGAGACACAGAACGAGCGAGTGAGGAGGAGGAGTGAGTAAGCTCAGGAGCTCTGTTGGGACTGCTGCAGATTTCTTTGTGGGCAGAAAAATGCAGCAATGCACACAGGGCCTGGTACAAAGGGCAGCCTGCAAAGATGGGAGAAATAGAACGAACGAGTGAGAGGGGAGGAGTGAGCAAGCTCAACAGAGATCTATCGTGACTGCTGCAGATTTCTTTGTGGCCAGAGAAGGTAGCTACACAGGCAGGAGCCAGTACAAAGGGCAGCCTGCAGCGCCAACAGAAATGGAATGAGTGAGTGAGAGAGGGAAGTGAGCAACCTCAACAAAGCTCTGTCAGGACATCTGTATATTACTTTGTGGGCAGAAAAGGTGCCCACACAGGCAAGCCTAGTACAAAGGGCAGGCTGCAGCACGGGAGAAACACAACGAGTGAATGAGAGACTGGGAGTGAGCAAGCTTAATGGAGCTCTGTTGTGACTGCTGCAGATTTCTTTTGTAGGCAGAAAATGTGGCAATGCAGGTAGGGAGCCCAGTACAAAAGGCCAGCCTGCAGCGTCAGCAGAAACAGAATGACGAGTGAGAGAGGACGAGTGAGCATGCTCAATGGAGCTGTGTTGGGACTGCTGCAGATGTCTTTGTGGGCAGAAACAGCTGCCAGCATGAGCAGGAACCCAGCACAAAAGGGCAGTCTACAGCAGCGGAAGACACAGAACGAGTGAGTGAGGGAGGAGAGTGAGTGAGCTCAATGGAGGTCTATCTTGACTGCTGCAGATTTCTTTGTGGGCAGGAATAGCGGCAATGCAGGCAGGAGCCCAGCACAAAAGGTCAGCCTGCAGCACTGGCAGAAATGGAAGGAGTAATTGAGAGAGAGAGGGTGAGGATCTCACGGAGCTGTCGGGATTGCTGCAGATGTCTTTGTGGGCAGAAAAAGCCACCAAGCGCAGGCAGGAACCCAGTACAAAGGGCAGCCTGCAGCAGCGGAGACACAGAAGCGAGCGAGTGAGGGAGGAGGAGGGTGAGTAGCTCAAGGAGCTCTGTTGGGACTGCTGCAGATTTCTTTGTGGGCAGAAAAAATGCAGCAATGCACACAGGGGCCCTGGTACAAAAGGGGCCGCAACGGCGGGAGAAACAGAACGAATGAGTGAGAGAGGGGAGTGGAGTGAGCGAATTGAGATCTTTTGTGACTGCTGCAAATTTCTTTGTGGCCAGAAGAAGGTAGCTACAGGCAGGAACCCAGTACAAAAGGGCGGCCTGCAGCACCAACAGAAATGGAATGAGTGAGTGAGAGAGGAAGTGAGCAACCTCAACAAAGCTCTGTCAGGACATCTGCGTATTTCTTTGTGGGCAGAAAAGGTGCCACATGAGCAGAATCCTAGTACAAAGGGCAGCCTGCAGCACCGGGAGAAACTCAGCAGTGAGTGAGAGACTGGGAGTGAGCAAGCTAGTGGAGCTCTATTGTGACTGCTGCAGATTTCTTTGTAGGCAGAAAAATGCGGCAATGCAGGTGGGAGCCCAGTACAAAGGCCAGCCTGCAGCGTCAGCAGACAGAATGAGCGAGTGAGAGAGAGAGGTTAAGCGAAGTTCAATGGAGCTCAGTTGTGACTGCTGCAGATTTCTTTGTAGGCAGAAAAGCCTCCATCAGAGGCAGGAGCCCAGTACAAAAGGGTAGCCTGCAGTGCCAGTAGAAACAGAATGAGCGAGTGAGAGGGAGAGTGACCCACCTCAACGGAGCTCTGTCGGGACAGCTGCAGATTTCTTTGTGGGCAGAAAAACATGCCAATGCAGGCAGGATCCCAGTAAAAAGAGCAGCCTGCAACACCAGGAGAAACAGAACGAGCGAGTGACACAGGGGCAGTAACTGAGCTCAATGGACCAACGCAATCAACATTTGGCATTCACAAATGCTTGTTTTATGTGAAGCTAGTAGGTTTATCCATTTTATCAGATGGGTAAGCCTGTTTACATTCTGAGAAATAATCATAAATTGTGATGCATTACACACGTGGTCTCAAAAGTGGTAAACCCAAAGCCATCCCCTAGAACCTCCCCAGATAATGTAGATCGGTGGCCCCAATATCCTAGTACCAGGAAAGTGTGGGACTTTCATACCCAGGGACTGTTTGATTAATGTGAGCTGCACCATAGAACAATAACATATACTGTAATAACACCCCAAACTGATGAACCATTAGCAAACTTTTTGTATATAACATATAACAGGGTATTGAATTTATAATACAGGTAAAATTAAGGTTAGGTGGACTGACCCACCCAAGATTACAGTCCACAAAATAAAAAGCATTTTGGTGGATGGGGACAAATAGTGTCTAATTTTATCTAATTTGGGTCGGATGTTCTGCTTTTTTTTTTTCCTTTTTTTGTTAATTCATTCTGAAGTCTTTTTCCTCTAAGAAATTTGCCAGTAGACAGGAAAGTTGGTGTGGACCTAGGAGTAGAGAGATGAACATATATATATTATTAGTGATGAATGACTTGTCTTAATACAAATATAAGACAACTCATTCATCATCACTTCATGTCAGACTGTCACTCAGTTGTTGCAGTTTCAGCAGCTGCTGGCTGCATGATAGGTGTGCCCTTTAACTTCTGCTTGGTCTTGTCACCATCACCCTCCCTCCCACTCCACTCCAGCTCTTCTCCCAGGTGCCTCAGTTAATTTCTATCCTGACCCTACCCTGACCTCCTACCCACCAGAAGTTGCTGGCTACCATACTGATTCACTTAGTTTAGGTTTTGTACACTGCTACAAATTAAAATCAAAACCCTTTCCTGCTTGTCTGATGGCACAGACACAGCAGTGTATTTTACTTCATGCTTTCCTCCTGTCTCCTTCTGGCATGCCCCCAGAGACTGATGCTTCCACACACACCAACCTCCTCAATCACCTTACCACCTGATCATCTACTACTGTGCTTATGTTGGTTAGCTGGTAATGAGGTATATAAGGTTGTATTTGGGTGGGTAGCGATCAGGCATGGCTGCAACTGGAGGAAAGGATGGAGTTTTATGCTGATAGGTTCCTATTCAAATTGTCTACACTCTTGTTTTACTTCTCATTCTTAATCTCAAATCAACAAATTTCACCCTCCAAAATAAAGACTACCTAACACTATAAAAAAAAAGCTGTGCCAGCTTAGAAAAAAATAAGAACTAAAAATAAAAGGACCAGACACTCAGTCACAAGACATGGTGAAGAGCCTCCTCCAGCCCTCCACTTCCACTACCCTTTTAAAAGTTGCTCTGTCTTGCTGCCTGCCTTCTTTTCTTTAGTAAATCAGACTCACTCAACTCACAAAAGCCTGCTTGCCTAGCCTAAAAAATTAGAAATCATCTATAAGAAAGAACTAAATGAAATAGGAAAATCGGATCAACCACCGAGAAGGGATTAAGGGAAGGGGCAAGGACAGTGATCAAGTTGTTGCCTCTCTGGACTTCTGCCATCACACATGTAGGCTCTGCTATAATTTCTAATTCATCTGTCTGATTCTGCTGCAGCTTCAGCTTCAACTTCAGCTTCAGCATTCTGTTTCTGTAATCAGTGAAAGTTATTTTTCTTTTTAAAACATATGTTTTTTTCTTGTTTGTTTTTGGCCGGTGACACTGAGAGCTGAGGCTCTGGACACCTTACCTTGTGGCACGCCAGTGACCTGGGTTCGGAATGAGCCCTGGCCATCGGAGGTTGGCGGGTGGGAGGGTGGAGCTGGATGAAGCTGCCAACAGGCAAGCTCTCCTCTCTGAGGAGGTGCAAAGGGTTTCCTCAGGCTGATGGCTGCCACCTGGTGGAGGCAGGGGCAGCATGGACCAGAAGGAGCCATGCACTAGGCCGGGGTGGGAGGAAGGGTCTGTTACAGGGTCGTGGGACTAATGCGTGCCTCCACAAGCATGCGTGCCACTCCTGGGGCCCCTGGGGTAAAAGCGGAGGAAAATGCTGGTGGCAGGATGGTGACCAACTCCCATGAGCTCCGCTACCAGCCGGGTGTAAGGTAAGCCCTGGTAATTCTGGGTGATGGGGCTGGGGGTCAGTCAGATGGGAGGCTGTCAGGGGCAACAAAAAATGTTACATGAAAAAAAATAATTTTTTAAAAATGTTTTTAAAAGTACAATGAACAATAAGGACAACATCCAACATTAAAAAAGAAAAAAAAAACAGTATTTGCCTACAAATATGCTCAGTCAGACCCTAAAGAGTCAGGGTACAGTGGTGGCTGTTCGAAGAGGAACATCAGAAGACAAATGTCTTCAAAGAATAGTGTCAGTAAGGAAACCAGTTGATAAAATAAAAATAAAAAATCTCTGTGAGAGTAATAGGTACAACAGAACCATACCTTCTAACAAGCAATAGGTGAAAGCTTTCAATGCCCCTCCCCTCCAATGGTATAGTGTATGAGTACGGTGAAGTGAAGAATAATTTTTTTCAGTGCAGAGGGCCTCTAGAATAGAGTTATGCCATTTCTTATAAGAAGGTGTTATGTCATTTATCCAATGTTTGAGGCTGTTTTTTTAGCAATGGCAGAGATTAGGAAAGGCTGGTATTTTCTTTACCCGTGACTTGGTACAAACTGAGTCCCAGAAAACACATGCAGGGCATAAAGCTGTCTCAGGCCAAGTAAGGGGTCCATGTGCCTTTGAATATCTTCCCAGAGTGGTTGGACCTTTGGCAATCCCAAAGAATGTGCTTAAGAACTCCCATATTACTTTTACATCTATGCATGTATCTGTAACTAATTGCCCCATTTGTGTAGCTTTAAAAGAGTGAAATACATATTATTGGTAACTTTGTATTGCATAAGTCTTAGACCTTCAAACTTTATGTAAATTTATAGACATTTTCCCACATTTTGGCCCTGTGTGTTCTTGAAATTCACATGCTCAGTAATGGCATAAATCCTCATCTCCTGGAATGACCAGATGAACTAGTTTTTGTATAACAAGGATGTGGAGTGACTCTGACCAGCAAACTCTCTAAGCTCATCCCAGACAGGAAAGTTATTTATGTTTCAGGGTCTAGGGGCTAGTGTAGTAGCCAGCATATGCTTTAGTTAGAGAAATGGGAAGACCAGGACTAAAGTGTGAGGCATTATTTCTTTTGAATTGTTCAAAATAAATCAGTCTATCATTACTTACCAGGCTGCTAATTGGTTTATGTGAGCTTGTCCTAAGAGGGTGGGTGGAATTGGATGCTTCTGTATCTGAAAATTAGGGTTGGCTGCAATAGGTTGGTTAGGATCTAGGATTGAAGTGGTTCCTTGCAACCTGTGTATCTGCTTACTAACTGGAAAAGAAGTATCCATAGAGGTGAGCTGCAGCAATTTTGACATCTAATTGAAGGAATACTTAACAGGGTGTTAATACTGATCCTAGCTTTGTGGCACAGATCTAGTTCCATTTGTTTCCATCTTGGAAAATAAGGATCTCTTTCCTCCTGGGTATGTCCCCCCATAGAAACTGGCTTGCATGCACTGAGAAGTAATAGAGATGAAAATCAGGTAGTTGCAACCCCTTTTCCCTGAAAGAGGTGAGTTTCTGATAGGATCTCCTGGATCTCTTGTTATCCTATAAGAAGGTAGATATCATTGCCATAAGTTTAATGAACCAGCTATGTGGAACTAGCACCCTGTCATTCCTAAAGGGTAGAGTATTCAGAGTAAAACATATTACTCTCTTGATAAACAACCAAAATGTTAAAGGTAGAGACAACCATCTTGTAAGATCCTGTTTGATCTGATTTAGCAATGGGTCTGGATTTCTAGTGAATAGGGATTTTTACTTCTACATGTTGTTATGCCTAGACATTTAATTCCATCCAGAGACTAGGAGCCTCCCAAATGCTTTACCTGTGCCTTGGTAGTGTACAATTTAGGGGCATCAAGTTTGTTTTGTAAGGTTGAGTTTGTAACCTGAGATATGGCCAGATTTGGACAAGATGTTTAGAGCAGCTTGAATAGAGGTCTCAATCTTTCAGGTGCAGAGGACATAAGTCTGCATAAGTGGAAATCTTTCAGCAGTTATAGCCTACCAGTAATCATTTAACTGAGTCCTGTAATAGCATGTGCTAGTTAATGGTTCCAGATATAAATTAAACAAAAAGGGGACAGTGGGCAACCTTGTTGTGTTCCATTCTGAAGGGTGAAGGGGTAGAGAGCCATATTACATAGGAATCTAGCCATGAGTTTTGAGTATAGCAGTTTGACCCAATCTACTAAGTCTGAGGGAAGCCATATTTTGCATGACTGGCGTAGAGATAGGGGCCCAGATACCCTATTGAAGACCTTCTCCTCTTCTAGGGACCTCTCACCACTAGATGCTGGGAGTCCCCAGCCCAACTGGATGTGTTTAAGTTTACTGAGGTGGTCTGTCAATAGTCAGCCCTGCACGAACCCCACCTTGTCCAAGCCTATAGTGACTGCCAGACTTAATTGTTATGGGTAGCTAGTATTTTCAGCAGAATTTTGATGTTGATATTGAGCAGAGATACAAGCCTATAACCTGTCATCTTCTCAGGATTTTACCAGGTTTAGGAAGGAGCATGATAAGCACATCATGTAAACTGGGTTCCAAGGCACAGTTTTCTTTGGAAGTGTTGAAAAGCTGGGATAAGGATGCTGCCATCCACGTCAATTAATGCTTTGTAGGCATTCATTGAAAAACTGCCAAGGCCCAGGGCTTTGTCTAAAAGGCAAACTGTTGATGGCCTGCTTAACTTCCCACACTCCTGTTTTATCCAAGTCCTTCAGCTTAAGAAGGGCTAGTTTAGGAGGCTGCACCTCAGTGAGAAACTGCTGTATAGCCTGCTCAGTGACCGATGGATTGCTACATAAAGCATTTCATAGAAATCTTTAAAAGCTGATACAATTTCCTAAAGTGTATAGAGGAGAGGGCGTTGTTATTGTGGATTTAGTGGTGCAAATTTTCTGTGTATCTCTTGTCACACTCTGAAGGCAAGGAGCCTTCTGGCTTTTCTCTCTTGGTCAACATATTTTTGTCTTTGCCCTAAAATTGTGAATTCCACTTAATCCGGTGTAAGTTCTCCATATTTAGCCTTGGCTGAGTTTAATCTTAGCCACTCTTCTTAAGAGTTGCTAGAAATTTGTCTTCTCTTTGCCTAATTTTAGAGAGGAGCATGGTACATTCTGCCACACTCTTTCTCTTTTTGTGGTGGCAGGGCAAATGAATTCCCCAAGTGGGCATTTAATTGCTCCCTAAGTGACACTGGTTAGGGACTGAGTTGTCATTAGTTTCAAACAATTGTTTTGCCCTGTTTTAATAATATCCAGAGTCTTAAGGTCCTTCAGTTGTGTGTTATTGATTCTCTGTAATCTATCTAAACTAAACTAATTTAAACTCCTGGGGAGAGGTGTGCCAAATGGCACATATGCCTCTAGACAGGGAGGTCCCCTGTAGTGTAACGTCTTTCAGAAAATAAGATGTGCAAGAACAATGGGACACAATTTGAAGATAGAGGAGTGGTTCAGAGGCAATGTGAGGAAGTATTTTTTCACAAAGAGGGTGGTGGATGCATGGAACAGACTTTCTGAGGAGGCTGTGGGGTCTCAAACTGTGGGAGAATTCAAGAATGCATGGGACAGACATAAGACAATTTTGTGGGGGTAGGAAGAAATAGGCTGTTGGTTAACTAGGATCTGCAGCTTATCCCATAGGTAGGGAGATGGGCAGACTAGATGGGCCAAAGCGGTCCTTATCTGCTGTCAAAGTCTATGTTTCTAGGTCTATGGACCCCCAACTCAGGAAGTAGCAATAAGGAGGGAGGGTGTAGGGACAAGGGATGGCATTTATGGACATGGGGTGAAGGGGGCATATAGTGGATCAACAGATCAAGAAAGACAGAGGAACTAGGTAGAAAGACACAGAGTCAAGTTGGAGGGTGGTGCCCCTCAATGCTTGCAGCGTTGGTAACAAGGGGAAGGAAAGGTGGAATTGTTTAACCAGGAGAGGCACACTAAGCTGAAACTTGATTCCAGGTGCAACCTGGGAGCACAAAGAAGTTAAGTGACTTGCTCAGGGTCACACAATATGCAAGAGTGGGGGTTGTGGGATTTAAACCCAGGTCTCCAGGTTTGCAGCTCAGAGCCTTAAACCACTGCACCATACTGCCTCCTTGGATGGCAGACAACAGCCCTTTTAGTGGAGGAAGGTATACATAGCAGCAGTTACTAAGGCCTGGATTACACAGCATACCATGACTGGGACCTCTCAATCCTGGGGTACAAGCTGTACAGAATGTACAGAGTGTTAGGCAAAGGGGTGGTGGTGGCGTACATCAGGAAGGGATAATATGCACCTTGGAGAAGAAATGATCGGGGAAAGTGGAATTACTATGGATCCAGCTCCAAACCAACAGGGGTAGAAATGTATGGTTGGAGGTGGTCTACAGATTGTCCAACCAGGAGGAATAAATGAACAAGAAACTATGTAAAGAACTGCTTGAAGTAGCAGGAAAAGGGAGGTGGTATTGGTGGGATTTAATCTGCCCAAGCTGGACTTGGGTACACCAGCCACATCCTGTGCCAGTGGTCAAGTGATCCTAGACATGATACAGGGAGGGTTCTATAACAGGGTTACAGAGCCCACCAGGAGGGCTATCCTCTGATCTGGTGCTCACAAATGGGAGCACATACAGGAGATAACAGTCAAGAACCCCTGAGAGGTAGCGATCACAGCTCAGTGTGGTTCAGTTTGGATATGGGAAGGGAAGCAGTATAACCTAGAGGGTAGAGTAATGAGCTGTGAATGAGCTAGATAAATCCAGCATACTTGGGTTTGATTCCCACAACCTCCACTTGCATACTGTGTGAGTCTGAGCAAGTCACTTAACCACCCAAGTGCTCCTGGGTCCCCCCTGAAAACAGGCACTTGTGTCTAGTGGGCCTACCTTGTTACAAAAAAAAGAAAGCTTCTCCACCAAGACAAATATGTTGGACATCAGGAGAGCAGATTTTCAGAAAAAGTGGGAGGTACTAAGAAAGCAAATAGGGGCATCGAAGCAGACATGGAGTTGGCCAGACAATGAGTCATCGTCAGAAATGCAATATTAGCAGCCACAGTGGACTGTGTTAAGTTCAGGGGAAGAAATCAGGGTCCAAATCACCCATCTGGTTCAACTCTGAAGTTCCCAGGGTGATGAGAGACAAGAGAGTGGCCTACATGAGAAACAGGAGGATTGAAAGTGAAGAAGAAAAGGAGGGATACTGTACCTATACCGTGGTGCAGCCAGCAAAGGCACAGAAGGAACTGGAAACAGTGGAAGGATTTATGACTGGGGAAAAGTCTTCTATCACAACATAACCAAGTAGAGGGACAGGAAGGACAAGATAGTTAAGTTGAGGCAGGAGGATTAATGGTGGGAGGAGGAGGAAGAAGTGAGCAAGTGGAGGTACTCAGTGAGTACTTCTGCTCTGTCTCTACTAGGGAATAAAATGAGCCAGTGCTGCCTGGCAGAGAAGGTGGGGAGGTAGCAACAGACATGGTAACAGAGGTGGATAGAGTGTGAAAGGGTCTACTTGCACTGAAAGCAGGCAAGTCTCTAAGACTGGACAGCATACACCCAAGGGTACTGAAGGAGCCAGCCAAGGAGCTCCACGGGGCTGTTGGTGGATCTCTTCAATCGATCCCTAGGGTTAGTAGTGGTGCTGCAGGACTGAAGAATGGCACATGTGGTGCTTCTTCATAACAGCAGACCCAGGGATGATACAGGAACTATCGCCAGTCAGTCTGACATCAATCATGTGCAAACTCCAGGAGACCATACTCAAGGAAAGATAGGTAAGGTACATAGAGGAGAATTGTCTCCAGGATAAGAGGCAGCATGGCTTTGGGGAGGAAGGTCCTGTCAGATGAACCTGATTGATTTTTTCTACTAGATCACTAGGGTGGTGGATGGGGGCAAAGCGGTGGATTTTTTTTACCTGGACTTCATCAGGGACTTCAATTCTGTGCTGCATAGGGCTAATCAGTAAACTGAAGGATCTTGTGGTCAGGAGAAATGCCAAGGTGGGTAGAAAGATGGTAAAGTGACAGAACCCACAGGGTGTGGTGGTGGTAGGGATGAGTTATCAAGTGCTAAGGAGGTTACCAGTGGGGTTCCACAGGGATCGGTGCTGGGGCCAGTGTTGTTCAATGTCTTCATAAACAACAATGGAAAGGCATTAAGGGCAAAATGTGCCTGTTTGCGAACAACACCAAACTCTGTGAAAGGGTTGACACAGTTGAAAGGATACAGGATCTACAGGAAGACCTCAAGAAACTTGAGAGATGATTAGGATGTGGCAACTTGGCTTCAATGCCAAGAAATGCAAAATGATGCACATTGGGTCCAGAAATCCTACGAAAAAGTATTACCTGGGGGTCCAGATAGCAGCAATGAAGGAAGAAAAGAATCTGGGGTGGTGATTACCAGTGACTTGAAACACTCCATGCAATGCAAACAGGCAGCAGTGAAGGCAAGCAGGATGTTAGGGTGCATAGCCAGGGATTCATCAGTAGGTGAAGTGAGGTCATACTGTCTTTGGGCAGGACACTGGTGAAACCGCATGTAGAATATGAGGTAGATTCTGAAGCCCATATCATAAGAAGGATATCAGCTTGTTAGAGAGTGTACAAAGGAGGTTAACCAAGATGATCTGGGACAGTAAGGAAATCTTATGAGGATAGGCTAGGAGCCCTGAGAATGTACTCCTGGAGGAGAGGAGTGAGAGGGGATATGATAGAGATCTTTAAATACCTGAATGGAATAAACAGAATGGATGAGGAATGTCTTTTCAAGCTAAATGACAATAGAACTATGAGGGCACAGTTTGAAAATGGTGAGGGAGATGCAGGAGGATGTTAGAAACATTTTTCCTGGAGAGGGGTGGTGGCCACATGGAATGCATTGCCAGAGTCGGTGGTCTCACAGAAGATAGTGGGCAGTTTTATGAGGACCTGGAATAGGCATAAAGGGTAACTGTGGGACCCTGGGGGGTTATGAAGAGAGATTGACAGGGTAGGGGTGCAGGGTCAATTGCATCAGCAAGGGACACTGCATTACTAATAGAGCAAACTGGATAAAGCAAGTTGGCCTTCTTCTGTTGGCTCTTTCACATGTTTGTATCTTTGTCAGATTGTCCCAACTGAGTAAGTGGAGTTTAACAGGAAATAATCTGAGATGAATTTAAGTAGAATCTCACATTGTGGGGTGGCCATTAGAAAAGAGGTCATAAGGAAATGATCTCATTATGAAAAGGAATTGTGGTCAGCGGACTAAAAGTGAAGTCCTTGGTGTACAGAATGTAGCGTTCTCCACATGTCTGTTAGTCAAAAGAGTGCTGTAGCTCTTTAGCAGCTCTCTGGTTAGAAGAGAGCCGAGTTTCTGATTCCCAGATCTGTCTAAGATATTATCCAGTACTACATTCCAGTCACCCACTATAGTAGTTGTGAAACTACAAATGATACCAGGTAGGAGAGGTTTGGTAAGTGAGTATCCTAATTGTTAGGCCCATAAGTCAATGCCAATATGATATACATGCAATCTAGTGTACAAATGACAATTGTGTGTTTCCTTCAACATCCATAATTTGTTCTAGTGGGATAAATGGGGTGCATCTATAAGCAGGATCAGTTCCCACTCTTTGTTGTCATTCCCAGAAGCAAAGACTTGTCCCACCACTCTCTTCTCCAGAGACTGGCTTTGGATGTTATGGACTGGTATGTGTATCTTGTAAAAGGCTGTTTTAGCCCCACTGGATTTCAAATGCCACAGGACATAGAAACATATACTTTGATGGCAGTTAAGGATCATTTGGACCACCTAGTCTGCCCATTTCCCTACCTACTGGATAAGTTGCAGATCCTAGTTAGCCAACAGCCTATTTCTTCCTACTACCCACAAAGAAATGCCTTATGTCTGTCCCATGCATTCATGAATTTCACACTATTTTTGACCCACGACCTCCTCAGGAAGGCCGTTCCATGTGTCCACCACCATCTCCATGAAAAAGACTTCCTCACATTGCCCTAGGCCATCCCCCTCTATCTTCAAATTGTCCCCTTGTTCTTGCACATCTCTTTTTCTGAAAGATGCTACCCTCTTGGACTTTGTTGATTCCTTGAGGTACTTAAAGTTTTTACCATGTCCCTCCTCTCCTCCTTTCCTAAAGGATATACATAGTAAGCTCCTGGACTTGGTATTGTTTCTGTTTAATTTGCTCCCCTTCCATGTTGCAAACGTTTGCATCTTGCTAGATAGGTAGTAGACTAGCATCTTCCTGGTAGCATCTGTCAGGACCCTTCAGTAAAACATTTTAAGTTTGGAGAGCAACACCTTTAAAAGTACTGACATTTGTGCTTTATGGGCTAGTAAGGATGTGTGTTTAAAGCATATTCTCTGTATTGCATGCATTTGAGCCTCCAATAATATTGTGCAAATACTTGAAAAATTGAATAGCAAAAGCAACAGCAAAACATAGAACTACTGTAAAATGAACATCTAACAGTGAACATTTTAACACAGAAAAAATGAATGTAAATTTATATGAGGATCAAGAGGACCCAACAGAAATCAAGCATGGGTCCACCTTGGCAGGCATTACCCCCTCGCGGTGACAATTTCACCAGCGAGGTCTCCTACAGTGTTCAGCACCTAGCCATGGTGGAGACCTGCTGGAACCTGGCACTGCCTGTCAGGGTCAACCACCCCTCCAATCAGCTCTGCACTGGAGTTGAGCATCTTAAGTGGGGTGGTACAGGGGTGCAGCCCCTCATGTGGTTCAGGGGCAAGCCCGAAAAAAAAGAAATCATTAGCGAACGGCAGCAGACTGAAGAATGCGGTCGACCTGCCAGTGTCGCTGACAGGGTGTTGGACAGTATTTATATCAGACTCCTGTCATGGATCCCTTGGCAGGTGGCCGTAGCTGTCAAGTCATACTAGGCTAAGTAGCTAGCTCATGTGGAGCTTGTACAATGAAATGAGGAGACACTATTTCACAGAAAGAGTGGTAGCAAAATGGAACACACTACCAGAATGGGTGGTATCATGTAAATCTGTGAACAGCTTCAAAGGGCAGGGACAGGGAACAGGGAGAGTGAGGGTGGGAAAGGTTGGGGTGGCAGTGGGATGACAAAAGGAGGGGATGGGGCAGCTGCAAACTAGGGTTGCTAGCTGCACACTGGAGCAGACTTAGATAGACTGGATGGTCTGTTTTCGCTGACACATTCATAAGGTGCTCCACACCTCTGAGCAGGATTCACAAAAACAATTTTAAGGAGAAATGTACAAGTCCCAAAAATTTGCGCAGTTGTGGAAAAAAGGGGTAACTGCACTGTGTCATATACACAAAATGTCACAGCTGTGGGAAAAAAATAACACTGCAGACTGTAGAAAAAACATAGCTGCAGAAATTCCTGCACAAAAAATGCCATTGAAAAGTATGGCATAATCCCTTAAAGGCCATTCTCAGCCACTGTTTTCCCACAGTTGCAGAAAAATGTTGCGCACATGCTACACCAAGGAGAGTGAGGCATAACTCACCAGGAGCAAAAGGCAGTGTACTAACAATTGGGAAGCAATCATAGTGGGGGTCAGGCACCAAGCAACAGCAAACCTGTGGGCTGCATAGCAGTGTTAGTTGTTACAACAAACGTAGAACACTTTGCAATTGACAGTGAACAGACCACAACCACATGAACAAGTGCAGCCCATAAAGGAGCCCAACAGGCAGTACAGACAGAGGTGAAAACTCCCAGAAGTGTGTGCTACAGGTGCAGGCAAAGAAAACCTCAGAGAGAGGGGAGACACAACCAACAGTTACAAACTGCCACTGGGTGCAAGGTTCTGCTGGTACAGGTGGTGCTACTGTGGACCTAGGTGTGGGAGTGGCTCTTGGCCTCACTGGGATTGCTGGTTCTACTGCAGCTTGTACTACACTGTCAGTCTCCTGCTCCAGTTAATATGGATCACCAGTTGTTCCATCTGCTGTGCCATTTATAAGAGCAGCGGATCCGCAAATGCACAATTTATTGCACTTGTGGAATTTAGTAGTTCACCTCTTTTGCGATTTTCTGCACCTGGGGAAGTTTTGACTGAACATGCTGCACTTGCATTTCCACAGTCCTACATGCCTTTTTCTGCATGTGCAGATTTTTTGCTATCTTTGGGAATCTGGCCCTCTGCATCATTTTAAACATAGGGTTTGACTCTCAAAGCTCCCGGCATAGCACAAGGGCCTTGCACATACAAAAAATGGTATAAAGTGCCATTTGCATGAAATGATGAACCAGGAGTGATTCACAAAGGCAACCAGTGTCAACCACAGGCAAAGGGTGCCTCGCTGTACACGATGCCACAGAATAGGCTGCGACATGTAGCTAGGGGCATGAGGCAAATGCAAGCAACCGCATTACCTAAATCGTGATTCTCAAAACCCTCCCAGAGGGTGAAATATATGTACCATAGACCAGCAAGGGCTGATCTAAGAGTAGTTAGACTATCAACCTCTGGGAGAGTTTGACCACATGTGCCACTATCAGAGCCCTGTCTCTGTGCTGCGGACTCCCAGCCCTAATGTGCCGACACCTACAATATAATAAACAATAATTCCCTGGTGATCTAGCAGACCCCCCAGATGTGATCTGCCTGACACTTAACATGTAATACACAATAATTCCCTAGTGATCTAGTGGACCCCCACCCCAGCAGGTAGTGCCCATCACCCCATTCCCCTACCTGCCCGAACCCCAGGCTGGCAACGGCACAGCCCTCCTCTCACCAGTATGGCGAAACAGACTGAACTGTCACTGAGCATGTACTGTATACTATATGTGCTAACTGACTGACAGCACCTGCTGGTGCGGCAAAGTTCAGAGGTGAACAAGAAGGAGTGTTTCACCTAAAACACCATGAGTGGCAGCCATATTGGCACATTTGAGTCCCACAGCAAAGATGGTGATTGCCACTTTAAACATGAAAGCCCCACACAGTTCAGCCCAAATAAATTGCTCAGAAATATAGCAGGCTGAATAGTTTGAAGAGTCAACCCAGGAGGAGTGATTTTGGACCTGGTACTAACCATTGGGGACAGAATCACAGAATGTTAAGGTGGGTGAACACCTAGGATCCAGTGAATATCATACAGTGTGGTTCAGTGTGAGTACTGCGATGCGGTCAAGCCACATGAAAGTGAGGTCCTGGACTTCAGGAGAGCAGACTTCACTAGGATAGCGGTAGATCTAGGAAAGCCTTAGCAAAAGGATAAAAAGCAGGGGATACATAGATACATAGACAGTGTCGGTGGATAAGGGCCTATGGCCCACCCAGTCTCCCATTTGAGCTTGTAAGTTCAGTTTATGTTTTCCTAGAAGTCTGTTGCCCCTTACCCTGACCTCCAGAATTCCTTTATGTCTATCCCATGCATTCTAAATCCGTGATAGTTTCAGCCCCCACCACTTCCTCTGGCAGCGTGTTCCACTTATCCACCACCTGTTCTGTGAAGAAATTCTTCCTCATGTTTCCTCTGAATCATCCTCCCTCCAACTTTGTCCCATGCCCTCTAGTCCTGGAACATCTTTTTGCTTAAAATAGTGTATTCCTGCACCTGTTCCTCCTGTAAGATACTTGTATGTATCTATCATATTCCCCTCTCTCCTCCTCTCCTCCAGGAGTACATGTTCAGTTCCTTCAACCTATCCTCATAGGACTTGTGATGGAATCCATGCACCATTTGTTGCCCTCCTCTGGACCTTCTCTACCCTGTCTATGTCCATACGTGGTAAGGTCTCCAGAACTGTACACTGTACTCCAGGTGTGGCCTCACTAGTGTCTTGTATAGTGGAATTATGACCTCCCTTTTCCTGCTGGTGATGCCCTGCCTATGCATCCCAGCATCCCATTTGCTTTACCTGCTGCCTTGTCACACTGTTTCTACCTTGAGGTCATCAGAGATGATAACCCCAGGATCCCTTTCCTGCTTGCTGCATGCTATATCCTCACCCCCAACTGATATATTGTGCCAGGGTTTTGTGCCCCATATGCATTATCTTGCACTTCTTTGCATTGAATTTCAACTGCCAAACCCTGACCATTCTTCAAGTTTCTGCAGGTCCCTTCTCATTCTGTCTACACCCTCTGGTGTGTCTACTCTGTTACAGAGCTTTGTGTCATCAGCGAACAGTGAAATTCTGCCTTCTATGTCCTGCGCAATGTCACAGATGAAGATGTTGAATAGGACCTGTCCCAGCACTGATCCCTGTGGTACCCACTGGTCAGTCTTCCCTCTGGGAGTGACAGCCATTTACCACCACCCTCTGTGCCCTGCCACCCAGTCAGTTACCTATCCACCACACTACTGTCCTGCCCACACTCGTATTCCCAGTTTGTGTAATAGTCTTCTATGTGGCACAGTGTCAAAGGCCTTGCTGAAGTCCAGATAGGCTATGTCCACTGCCTTCCCTGATCCACCTCCCTAGACACCCAGTCAAAAATTCAATGAGGTTGGTCTGACATGACCTCCCCTGGTGAAACCATGCTGCCTTGGGTCCTATAGTCCATTGACAATGAGGTGTTCCACCAATCTCTCCTTCAGTAGTGCTTCCATGATCTTCCCCACTACCGAGGTGAGGCTGACTGGTCTGTAGTTCCCTTCCTCTTTTTCCCACTTTTGTATAAGGGACTACATCTGCTATCCTCCAGTCTTTGGGTACCTCCACTGTTTCCAGTGATTGGCTAAACAGGATAGCCAGAGGTTCAGCCACCACCTCTCTTAGTTCTTTAAGGACCCTGGGGTGCACTCCATCTGGCCCCATTGCTTTATCAACTCTTATTACTTCCAGTTCCTTCAGGGCCTTTCTCGTGTAAAGGGACTTGTGTCCATTCTGCACCATTCTCACCCCTTGCACTCCCTTCAGACCCATTACCATCCTCTTCTTCAGTAAAGACTGAGCAGAAATACCTGTTCAATATGTCAGCTTTACTGTTGTCATCCTCCACGCCCCCCATACTTCCCTTCAGTCTCACTATCCCTCCCTTTGCCTTTCTTTTTCACTTACAGTATGTACCTGTAAAAGGTTTTGTCCCTCTACCCATTGATTTTGCAATGTGTTCTTCTGTCTGAGCTTGCTTCCCTTACTGACCTCCTGCCTCCCTTTGCTTCTCCTGGTACTTCTGTCTATCCCCTTCTACCTGTGTCTTTTGTATTGCCTGAATGCAATCTTTTTGGCTTTCACTTTCGTTGCTACCTCTTTGGAAAACCATAATGGTCCCCTCTTCCTTTTCCTCTTGCTAACCTGTTAATGCATAATTCTGTTACCCTTGTTATCCCCATTTTAAATACTGCCACTGTTCCTCAACCCTGATTCCTGCCCCATTCCCCTTAATGCCTCTTTCAAGTATCTCCCCATTTGAGTTGAGGAACAATGGACCCATCTAAAGGAACAATAGTGGAGGTGACTAACTTTGCTTTTGGCAAATAAACTAAGAGCAAAGAAAAGAAAACCACTTTAGTTCTCAAAAAGTGTCAGGGAAAAAATGGCTTTCAGGAAATATAGGAAACACAGAAGGAGACAGAGCAGAATATAATAGATAAGTAAATGAAGGCAGAAAAAGTGGTCAAGAGCATAAAGGCACAGTCAGAGGAAAAGATAGCAAAAGTGAAGAAATGGGACAAGACTTTTCATAGGTACATTAGGGAAAGGAAAAGGGTCAGAGGGATTGTAAGGCTAAAAAGAGAAGGGAGGTGAGTCTGTAGAAGGAGACCAGGAAAAGCATCAATCCTGAACAAATATTTCTGTTCAGTATTCACGGAGGAAGAAGAAAGGGAGGGACAACATCTACAAAACAGTATTGTAAGGAAGGTGGACACTTGTCCAATTACAGAGGAGATAATCCTGAAAGAATTCTAAAACATAAGGTGGACAAGGCAATAAGACCAGACAGGATACACTCCAGAATATTCAAGGAGTTAAGGCAAGTGCTGACAGCACCACTGACAGCCCTGTTCTATATGTCACTAAATACAGGAGTGGTTCCAGAGGACTGGAGAAGGGCAGATGTAATCCATCTCCACAAGAGTGGGAGTATAGAAGAGGCTGAAAACTATAGACCTGTCAGCCTGACCTCAATGGTGAGACAAAAGTATGGAAACACTGCTAAAAAAAAAGAATAATGGAGCACCTTGAAACTAGCAAAGCATAGATCTGGCGCAGCATGGTTTAATGTCAGGAAGGTCATGTCAAACAAATCTCATAGATTTCTTTGACTGAGTGATGAGGAAGTGGAACTGGGGTGATCAGTGGACATGGCCTACCTGAACTTCAGCAAAGCGTTCAACCGTTCCAAATAGGTGACTGGTGAATAAGCTGGGTAGCCTGACATGAAGACACAAGGTAATGAACTGGGTTGCAAATTGGCTTTGAGATAGAACACAGAGGGTGGTGGTAAATGGAGATAAGTCTGGTGAATAAGCTGGGTAGCCTGAGATGGGGACACAAGGTAATGAACTGGGTTGCAAACTGGCTTTGAGATAGAACACAGAGGGTGGTGGTAAATGGAGCTAAGTCCAAGGAAGGAGGGTGACTAGTGAGGTGCCACAGGGATCAGTTCTTGGGCCAGTCTTGTTTAATATCTTTTAGTGATATTGCAGATGGAGAGGAAGGGAAGGTATGCCTCTTTGCAGATGACACTAAGATCTGCAATAGTGGAGACACTCCAAGAGAAGTGGAAAGAATGAGGAAGGACCTAGCTAAACTGGAGGAATGGTCCAGAGTGTGGCAGCTAGGATTCAATGTGAAGAAGTGCAAAACATGCTCTTGGGGAGCAGGAACCCAGGGAGAATTACATGATGGGTGGGGAGTCGTTATACTAACATACTAACACATACATTTGCCAGCAGATTAGGCCTCACGGTCCATCGAGCCTGCTCGAACCCAGATCACATCATGCCGAGATCCCTCCCATCCCTTGTCACCAGTCACCAAACAGGAATGAGATCTGTGGGTCATCATTTCAGAAGACCTAAAGGTGGCCAAACAATGTGCCAAGGCTACGGTGAAAGGCAATGGGATGCTGGGGTGCATAGGAGGGTAAAACAAGTGAGGAGAGGAGGTGGTGATACCTCTGTACAGGTCATTGTTGAGACCTCATTTGGTGTACTGTGTCCAGTTATGGAGGCCACATCTCCATAAGAATATAGACAGCACAGAGGCAGTTCAAAGCAGGGCAATGAAAATGGTGCAGGGCCTGCACCAAGGACATATGAGGAGACTGGGGTGCTCTGTTTGTATACTCTGGAGGAGAGGAGGAGAGGAGACATGATAGAGACCTTCAAATGCCTGAAGGGAATAAACAAGGTACAGGAGGGTAACATCTTTCAAATAAAAAGAAGCTCTAGAATGAGAGGGCATGACATGAAAGCAGAAGGGGGTAGACTAAGGGCAACATGAGAAGTACTTATTTACAGAAAGGGTAGTGGAAGCACGGAACAGCCTCCTAGCAGTGGTGTTTGGGAAAAGTCAGTGGGAGAAATCAAAACAGCATGGGATAGACATATAACCCTATTGACTCAAAGAGGAGTTTAAGAGCAGCATTTTATTAGTAGCTATGGAAACTGGGCAGACTGGATGGGCCAATTAGTCATATCTGCCATCAAATTCTGCATTTCTATGTTTCTATGAGTCCTTGGCACCGGGTTGAAGTTAGGACAGTGCCAATCAGCCAGCTTTAAAATGTTGATGGGCAGGGAGGGAGAAAGTAGTGACCACCATCATTTACCCAAGCTGAGTAGAGATATAGCAGAAGAGATTTTGTATGGGGTACCTCTATACTGTATGCTCCAGGATAGCCAGAATCAAAGGAGGTACCAGGAATGTAATGTTTCAGATCCCTGTTTGCTGTTTTGCCATTGACAAATTCCTTAGAACCTTCACTGCTAGAGACAAGTAGCCACACAGGATAAAACATCCTGAACTCGATATTGGGGCATGCATGTTTTTTTTAACTGGTTTTGTATGCCATTTAAGTGTCAGTGGCTTAGTAGGTAGCATTAAGCCTCTGAGGCCAGGAGATCAGAGGGCTGTGGGTTCAGTTCCCACATCTGGCACTTGGGTTAATATCCCAGTACTGACACAGTAGTGCAGCATGAGAGGGTGCTGTACTTCTGAGGTGCCATCTTTTGGATGAGCGTTAAACAGGTTCCATCTGCCTGGATTGGTGGTAGTTCTGGTGGATGTTAAAGATCCCATGGCACTTATCAAAAGAGTAGGGAGTTTTATTGCAATAATAACATAGAAAACAACACAGTAAATCCAGTCAATTCACAAAGGAAGAAAAATAACATAAAATTAATAATAACAATAACAAAGAAAGGGAGAAAAGGAAAACATGCCTAAATCATTTAAACTTTATAAAGTGAAAGAACCCTTTCCACCACTTTTGCAGCTTAGAAGGTGCAAGTTTCTGTGCATCCTGTGAATATATTCTATTAAGCTCATTCAAAACTAGAATGCTAAAGCAATAATATGGCAAATTCTTTTGATATATAACCCATTGGCACCTAGCTTGCCATAAATAATATCTTAAACAACAAAAAAATAAAGACAAAGTCTTATCATGAAAATGGAAAAGTTACTGGATAGATGGCAAGGATCAATATATTGTAAGAGATGAAATTAAGCCACTTAAAATCCATAGGGTTGCCAGATAGGCCCACAATCCCTTTGAATAGGAACACTGGAAAAAATGCTCCATCGTCTCTTCAACATTAATACAATCCAGGTAAGGGCAATTCCTTTCTTCCATAGCCTTGCACTTGGCATTACCCGGACATTCAGTCGACCATAAAAAATCAACCATTGATTTCCTTTTGAAACTGAGGCAATCTAATATTATTCAATTGGGCCAATACCTTAGAATTTAGGGCAAAGTACAATTTCTAAAGCATGGATCCTGTGAATATAACTGCCCCATTATTAGTGAGTAAAAGCCCTTCACCTTATTATTCAGTATAGCTTCCTTAGTAACATTCCATTTGTATAATTTTTTGGACAGCCGACAGGAAATATTGTGGGATATAAACATGAGGATTTAATTTAGGAGCTAAGTTATGCCAATTCTTAAGGTATTTGCCCAAGACCCTAGAAACCCAGCTTGTCCCAATCTCTTCAGATGGAGCCAAACCACACTTAATTGAACTCATAATGAACAGGAATGCAAAAACACAACGGGTCCACCATCCCAAGTCCTCCTGACTTCATGCTTAAATAAGTATAGCATTGTTTTACTGGGTTTAGGTGGTTACCTCATAACATTTGAAAAAACAAACTATACACTCTGGTTTCCAAATTAGCCGGGAGGAAAAATCATAACTACATACTGCAAACAGGGTAACAAAAATTGTTTAATAATATGTATGTGTTTCAATTTTGAAAATTTCCAGTGCTTCCATCTATTTACTTTAGTCTCCACAACCTGAAGAACTGATTCCCAGTTCTCTACTGGCAAATTCTGGTTCCCAAACAGGATACCCAGAATCTTAAGAGGATAGAGAAAATGGATACCCTCCTGTGTCATATCGGCTGGGCCTATTGCTCCCAGAAACAATCCTTTAGTCTTATGAATATTCAACTTGGCATTAGAAACTTTTGAATAATTGTCAAAGCTTCCAAAAATCATGAACATAAGACTGGCTAGAAAAATAAAGCAACAGATCATCCGCATAAACCTGTAATAGATGCTGATCCCCAGATAAACTATCTGGAATTCCAACCCAGTGTTGAAAAGTAACTAAATATTGCAAAAGGGATCCAATGAAAAATATAAAGAAGTGGACTAAGGGGCAACCCTGGCATACCCCAGTTGTTAAATGAAAACTTTGAGCCGTACATCCTTTTAAAAGGAAAAAACACATTATGTTCATAAATCATCTTAATTAACTTGACTATGTGACTCGGAACTCCATACTGTTCTAGTGTTAAAAGAGAAAGGGTAAATGTACCTTATCGAAGGCTTTTTCAAAGTCTGCCACAACCATGCAACCTTAAATACTGGATAAAGATAGGTGTTCAATGACATCACGTATGATCATTAATGCAGACTGAATCCTTTATCTGGTATCCCACAAAACTGGTAGGAGAAATCACCAATCTAGCATAATTTTTCAATCGTTTATTTGAAATACTAGTAAAATTTTATAGTCAGAATTTAACAGGTAATAGGCGCCAATTCTTAATATTTTGTCTATCCCTGATTTAAATAAATGGATCAATAAACCCTCTGAAAATGAAGGAAAAATGGTGGAGCTTTTAATGAAATATTGAAACAAAATAAACAGACATTGACTCAACTCAACAGAAAAGGTTTTATATAGATTATTGGAAAGATCATCCATTCCTGGGGAAATATTTGGTTTTAACTTCTGAATTACAGCAATAATTTCCAGTTGAGACATGGGATCCAATAACTTTAAGGTTTCTGTTGACCCAGAAGAAGAATTAATGAAACTTAAATATGAAATCATGGATTCCTCTGGAATTGGCAGAGAAGGTTCAAAGATTGATAATGGCCTATAATTAAGTCCCTTAGTTGCGTACTTGAAGTAGCTATAGAGCCATCTGATTGTTTTAATGAATCCATAGTGGAGGACTCCTTCAAAGTTTTACAAACCTCGAAAGGATCCCCAATAGGATATTTTTGTACCATCAGTGAGTATAGCTTGCAGGGTCTTAGCGCTATCATACTGAAAGTCCTTCATATTGTTTTTAAGATTATTAATTTGTGTGGAATAATCACACTGAGAATTATGTGCAAGTGTCATGAGTCTCGAAGCTGTTGCCTAAGAGATAGATACTTCAATAATTTATGTTTTTTTGTCGTACCTTCTTGTTTTTAAACCAGGTGCACAAATCAGATGTGGTCTCCATCCACCAATCCCTACATTAGAATAAAGGAAAAAACACTGATAAGCTGGCCTTTAATATGAATTTAACCACTGACTGTATATATGGAAGATCTAAAATAGAAGTATTTAGCTTCCACCGAACCTGCTGAAAAACAGGAAACCTGATGAATGGAAGAACATAACAAAGGGAGTGATCAGAGAACTCACTAGGTACTATCCTAAAGAAACTCACCTGTACGGAAGGGAGACTAACAAATAATCAATTAAGGAATGATACTTCCCTTTCACAAAGGAATAATGAGCCTCATGGTCCATGTAGATCATGCAATTACAAAGGTCAGCCAATTTAATAATATTTACTAGTGCATGTGAATCACAATACATTTTGTTATTCTGTTTAGGTGAGTCAATAATTGAGCAGTTAAAACCTCCACCCCAAAGCACCCTGACTGATGTCACTAAAAGTGTTGAACTGCTTTTAAACAGGCCACTCTGTCTGCCTTTGTTTGGGGATTATAGATATTAATAAATCGATAACATGCATCATGCCATTTTCCATCTACTATTAAAACTCCACCAGGTATGATATCAATCAAATTATGCAATGAGAATGAAAAGGAAGTAAACAAAATGCTTACATCATCTGCCCTATCCATGCCAAAGGACCAATAAGATGGCCCCAATTCCAGTCCCGCTTGAAAGAGGTTAATTGTTCAACAGAGTGCATCCAGGTTTCCTGTAAATAACAAACTGAAATATACTGATCATGGATATAATGGAACAGGGCTTGCCTTTTGACCATGTTCAGCAAGCTGTGAACATTTAAAGAGCCCTAACATAACCGCATTACAAATCAGAAAAATTCAAACTATCATTTATTTCTTTTTCTTTTTCCTCCTTATAATTGTCTACTAATTGTGAGAGTGTGAGACAAAGAAGATTTCTGAGAGTCTGAATCTCCCAACTCCATTTCTGTATCTCCCATGGGGTAAATAATGTTGCATAAAAATTACTAGTCTCAAGTGCAGGAACAGAGGGTGGAGATTTGGGGTGCAGATTTCTGGAAGATCTGCGTCATGGCGAGGCAACCCCAGGACCAGATCTTTGGTGTCTTTCT
Organism: Neoceratodus forsteri; assembly: GCA_016271365.2. Taxonomy (NCBI): domain Eukaryota; kingdom Metazoa; phylum Chordata; order Ceratodontiformes; family Ceratodontidae; genus Neoceratodus; species Neoceratodus forsteri. The sequence goes on from CM057451.1 coordinate 429,353,738, forward strand.
CAGAAATAAAGGAACAGCATCAGTGTAACACACAGGAGTAAGTTCCAAAGGGTCAGGAGGACCCATACAGGGCTTTATCCTTAAGAGAGACTGAACCAGTAGACTGTGCTACTTTATCAGGCTCAGAAGGAAAATCTGATAGGAGGCTCAGGGCAAATGTCTATCTTTTCTTTGGTAAAGGGAGGTGAAGATGGAGGAGAAGGGGAAGAATGGGGGAGAGGCGGAGGGAAGCTTGCAGCATCCTGGGCCTTCTGAATCAATAGGTCTGGGCTTATACAGGATGCTTTATTTTGGCCCAAGAGACACTCTCAGAAAACATGACCATAATCTTCACAAAGATCACACCTGGAATGATTTGCACATTGCATTGTAACGTGCCCCACCTCCTCACAATTATCGCAGTGGGGCTGATCACAGACGCTAGAAAGATGTGTCCTGGAACAGCACTTATAGCAGGCCCTTGGTTGCCCTCCATAAAACAGACCCTCCATCCCTACCTAACAAAAAGGAATTAGGGATGTGTTGGCCCCTGAATCAGATTGCCTCAGTTTAATTTTATACTTCCATCTCTCAGTCCAAAATTGCTCAGAATCAAGATGGGTTCAAGGGCACTCAGAACCTCACACATCTGATATAGCCAAAGGTGATATCTTCCACATGGACCCCTTATTTCTAAACATTACTGTAACAAATTTAATTAGTGGTTTAGTTAGTGGTATTACCAAAATGGGGTCCATGTGGGGAAACTTTCACCTTCCCATACCGGTCCCAAAATAAATCCAGTGCATGTGATGTCTGAAAGCTGATGTCAAAATTGTCCTCTCCAGAAATATTAATGAAAGCAAATACATCATTGGGAGTAAAATGAAGTGAATCTTTTAATAGAGTTTTCCCAGATAATTTCTGTCCAGCCTGTTCTCTAAACCCCTTTGTAGCGAGATCACGAACTGCATTCTGGCGAGTGCTGCTTCCCTCTTTGCAGTAGAAAATAAGTCAGACATAAGGGGCTTCTGATGTGGAGGTTTCAACGAGGAAGAATCCTGCAAGGATGAAATATTGTCCACTAGTGGGGGATCAGGATCTGTATTTTGGGAAGCGGGCAGAGGTCTGTACCTCAGGAGCTATAGTAGAAGGTAAGGACCGTAATGTCGGAGCCGAATCAATTTTTCCTTCATAGCCTCCAGGAGGAATCCTTAGCTGTAAGTCAAGTTTCCACATTGGGGAATGTTGTGATAAAGAAAAATCTGTGTCCCAGGCTGGGTCAGGCATCCATATGCCTGTCGGGGCCTCTTCCATCCTGCCCGTAAGGGCTTACCTGGTGACCAATTCTCATGAGTGTCCCTAAATTAGGGAGCAAGACCCTTGACACCCCAATAAGTCCTGGTTTAATAGATTGTTCCTTGGAAAGTTTGCTAGAAAAAAGAATTCAGTAACCACAGCTTGGGAGACTGCAGTGGACTGGTAAACAATGCTAGGCTGAGTGTGAGGCTTTGTGCTTACAGGATTTTTAAAACAAATCCTGCTGCTTTACTGAGTGGAATTGATTCATTGGAAAAGGGTAGTCCTAGAGGGACTTGTTGTTGATGTAGCAAAGGTGTAGTGGGAGCAGCTTTCTTAAGCAAAGTCAATGGCGTTGCAGGCTGTGAGCACTAGCTAGAGCAGCGTTAATACTGCCAGCCGAGATGCAGCAGGCAGTGTTTCACACAGTTGAAGTAGAAGGTTACTTTTCTGTGTTGTACCATGCCCTTCAGGGCTTTCAGTGGCTCTAGTAACCAAAGCAATCGCAACCGAAGAGAGTTTACTGCTGTCAGAGAAGAGCTCCTGCACTGGACTTTGTCCTTCTGATACTAATGCAGCCACTTGTTGCCCACATTGCGTTACAGTTGGCGAGACACATACTCTTCAGTTGCTCTAAGTAAAGGTGAAAGTTTCTTAGGGTGTAGCAACTCATCCGATGGCTTTAGGCACTTGCAAGGATTGCAGTATTACTGCCATCCTGGGTGACCATAAGGAAGTTGTGTAACAAGCAAGCATTCACTGTAGAAGTTAAAATAAACTCATCGCTCTCTGTGGAGCCTCCAAAGACTGTAGTCACAGCTGTAGATTGACTGCTGCCGCTGCGCTGCTGACAGAAGGAGTTTGAAGTGGCATTGGGTGTGTAGTGACGTTTCCTGCTGCTACTTTGCACAGCAATAAAACCTTTGATAGATCATAGCCACTAGGCATAGTAGCTGTCTGTTCCTCCGTTTTAATTCATAGGGTGCCCAGAACTTCCAAAAAATGGGAGCATCGTGAAACGCAATATCAGAATCCACTTCTACAAACTGAAAACATAGCCTCAGTGTTGCAAATGGTGGGAGAAGAGGCAAGCCTCCCACCAGACAGACATCTTCCTTCTTGGCCTCACTCAGAGCGGCCATCCTGACAATGACCTGTCCCCTACTGGCAGCAACACAGTAGGGGAATTTTCGATGTCCTGGCCAAATTTTCCTCATTCACTAAAAATACCACCAACAGCTTAATCTGATTCAAAGTCAGTTGGTATTCATCTGTATCCCCTCCCGAATCGTGCCTGAAAATAGTCAGGATTTGTCTAGTGCACTTACCCGGTGAACAAAAACTAAATAAAATAAATAAATAAATTTGTTTGTCCCTCACTGTGGGCATGAGATTGCTGAATATATGCACATGCTACCTGTTCCAAAGTATGTTCCCTTGCTCCTGGCTTGCTCTTGGATAGATACTATATCCTGAAAATTAAGGCACTGTAACATGATGGCACAAGGCTTTCCATTTGGTGATGGCGGGAGATGCAATGAGCAATGAACCATCTCAATAATGTGTACAATGCCACTTTCAAGTGGTCCCACTGCTTCTTGTAAAAATTTCTGCTCAAAGGATAACATATTAGGGCTCTCAGATGAGTGTTATTAATTAATTTACATTGTCGTGTAGAATAATTCTTTCTATTGCTCTAGTGAGACTTAAAGAAATGGATCGAAATTTCTTACTAGTATTTTAATTTTTCCATGGTTGAGCCAATTATGCAGCAACAAAAATAAACATAAAACTGCTGAAATTCTTGGATACTTTAATAAGGTTAAATAAAAAAATTACAGACATGAGCAGTCGTGCCAGTGACCATTTAATTTCCTGGGCCCAATTCTCAAAACATCGGGAATGCACAAGGTACTTGTGTCCAAGAAAACAGACATTAACAGCCCACTCTACTGCACCTTGCATCATTCCAGTTTTGCAAGGCTGCCTGCAGCAGTTCAGGGACTGCCTGCATCAGCCAAGCTTGTGCTGTCATTGGTGGTTGCCATGCACCATGGTGGAAGGAAGTTTGCGCCAGGGCAGCGCTGCAGCATCTTCTTAAACAAGATTCTGCAAGTCCCCCAATGAGTGCAGGGTCAGCCTGAGTTAGGCTGCAGGAAGGAAGAAAACACTGGGGAATGGATGGTGTATGATACAATTCCACAAGGCAAAACAAACACACTGCACCCAGCCCACCAGTCACAGTCCAAATTCCTTTGAATATCACTGGAAGCAGGACCGACTGGTTGCAGAAAAAGTGCTCACTTTATTAAGGTGCTCTTCCACATACCATCCGATAGGTAGATAGATGATAGATAGATAGATAGATAGATAGATAGATAGATAGATAGATAGACTTGGAGCACTTTACAATGCAATTTAAAAGCACAGTAAAACATTAACAATGCACATATCCAATACAGAATAAGCAGCAAAATACAAAGAAAACCAATTATACAACGGCAAGAAAAATCTTGTGCTCTGATTGGTCAGTCTGAGACTGGACCCGTGATGTTATCCCAGTACAACATCACGGGTCTAGTCAACACCACAACAGACCGTATCAAATGTAATAAGAATCATGCCACAGCCCATGTCCAAGTTGCCCACACTTGGCATGGCTGCTGTGGCTTTTGCCAGTACTTGCTAGTTTTTTTTTTTTTAAATCACTCCTTCCAACAGCCACTAGAAACCCAACACACCCACCATAAATTGAAACTGTCCACAGTAACATTACCACACTATAGCCTTCCTGTACAACAACATGACAGGCGGGCAGTTTCACAGAACCGCGTTACAGTTAGCCTCACTCCTCACCTTTTTCCCCATTTCTAAATATTTTAAACAAGCAAAACGAATGATCTCCCTACCTCCTTTCCTTCGATTACAGAGATCCACACACCACCATGCTGGGGGCCCTCCTGGCAATAGGTCATATTAACAAAGATTAGCACAAAGGTTGAAACCCTCCTATAGGGACTTCACAACTGCCCAAAAACACATTAGCTCCACCTGCTGGCTAAATCGGCACTACTTTTCCTTGAAGTAACCCTACTCATGCCAAAAATGACAGAAAAATCTGCTTTAAATGTAGTTTTCCATCATATTTGTTACTTTTACAAACGAGCCATTGTATAATAGCAATAATGCACTCCAGGGTGTGTGTTGTGCTGGGATAACGTCACTTCTGGGATGATTAAGTACTTTTCGACCTCCGACCTCGTGCTATCACCCAGGCGTGGCGTCATCCCAACACAACACTCTCGTCATTATTGTAATTATCAAATAATATAATAGATAAAACTACTGGATGCCTTGTGAAATAACAATGTTTTAATACCTCCTATTATTTCTTGAGTTGCTCATCGCTCAGTCTGATTTTGTCAAGCAAAGTTACTGTCTAAAACCATGTACCTGTAACTGTTTTATGTTTTAGTGTCTGTTACCCTGTAACCAGCATGACGTGGAACTTCTGTAAAAGAGCCTTGGCTAAAAGTACTTTGTAATCCTAGACACAAACAAACAAATAAATAAATAAATAAATAAATAAATATATAAATAAAGGATTCCACTGAGGGTGCTCCCAAAGTTGTTGAGGAAGAGAGTTCAAAGGATGGGTGCAGCTACTGAAAGCTCGGTCACCAGAGTTCCACAGCCTCACGGCCAGCGAACACTGAGGGAGACAACCTCGGCAGAATGGAGAGTCCAGGATGGGCCATAGGGCACTAGGAGATCTTGCAGGTATACTGGGCTCTGACTGTGTAGGACATCACAGGTCAGTAATCTGACCTTGAAGACAATCCTGCATCTGACTGGCAGCCTGTGCAGTTCACAGAGGACTGGTGTAATATGATCAGACCTTCATATGCCTGACAGTAATTGAGTCACCACATTCTGCACTAGCTGCAGACATCTGAGGTTACCTCCAGAAAGCCCTAGGTAGAGGGCATTGCAGTAGTCCATTCTAGACATGACAAAAGCATGTACTAGTGAGGTCAGTTGAACAGGGGTAGAAGGTGTCGGATCTGGGCAATATTCCTCAGATGATAAAATCCACTCGTATTGATGACATGATAAAATACACCCTTAATGACAGCATCCATATATAGTGAATATTCATTAGAAGCACAAACTCACTTGACATAAAAAGCAAGAAGGTGGGAATACAACTGCAAAGAGCCCTGACATGTTTTGTAACCCACTGGTTACTTTATCAATGGTGGTGAGCCTAGCTCATAATGCCTTTATTTGGTTGCCTTAAAGGAAATGCTTCCATTCTTGAAGGGCACTATCTCCATTTTTACCAGACAATAAAGGACAGGAGCAATGTAAAGAGCTGTCATGAGCGCTCTAACCCCAACCATATTAAGGTTAAAAACACCAAGGACAGGAGTCATGCAAAAGGCAAAGTGCAGCATAAAGTTTGCTCCTTACAAAGCTATTGCACAGGGGTCAAAATTGCTATTCACAATCAGATAGCAGACTGCACTATCCAACTGAATAGTTGCAGGCAGGGCAGCACTTACCAGGAAAAGTACTAGGTACCTCAGTATGCTGCCCCAACAGCTAGCCAGGTGAATGGGATATGCCAATAGTGCCACCATGCTATACCCCATTCACAAAGGAGCCATGCAAATGAGGACATTGGGCATGCAAGGCAATAGTGGCGGCTAGTACATGACCATAATGGCTCATTTAGAGCATTAGTGGTGGTGCATGGCCCCCCAATACCAGTCTAAGCAGCCCACCAGCCCAAGCTCCCCACAACTGCATTCTCTCATAGTCTAGTGGTGTCCTCCCCACCCTGATCACAGACCCAACATTGAAGCCCCATCCACACTACACGGATAACACTGAAACTGTTGGAAAATGCTACAGAAAGGATACGGTACAGTGCATCCACATCATGCATGCACACGGTGTCAAACCGCTACAGCCTGTCCACACAGCCAAAGGTACCAGAACCATGTCCATCCTGTGTAGCACTGGGCACATCCAGCATGCAGTACTGTGATGTGCACTAACCCTACCCAGTAACCCCCCACCATAATGGCACCACCATGTCCCACGCATGCCACAGTGCAATGCGCAGTTGTGGGTGCAGCCACTGTGGGCCATATCCCATGAAGCTGGATGTCCAGCAAGTCTTGCCTGTGGGCAGCAATGGGCACCACTCCCTGCATCAGGCACAGCATAATGCTGCCACAAGATGCCTGCGCTCACATTATGGTGGACCAAGCAGCGGTGTGGCTGGCGCCCAACGATGGACTGGATGAGTGTGTTAGGACCAACGGAGTGTCAGCTGTGGACCCGCCCCATGTCCCCAGCACAATGCACAGGCCGTCACCTACAGGCAACAGTACCGGCACCTGGACTTGGAACCCAATGCATTGAGGGGTGCCCATACATGCTTGGAGGGCATTGACCCCATTCAGTGGCATGCGTTGAATGGCCAGAATATATGGGACCCCTTGGCCGTTGGAGGGAGGGACCTATGGACTTGGGAATAATCATTCCAGGCCAGGCCACACCCGGGTGTGTTCTGTGGCATGGCTGTCAGTGGTTGACTGTTGTCACAGGCATGCCCTGTGATGTGATCCAGGCCCCAGAGGACAGCCATCCCAGCTGACAGTATGCTGCCAATGTGGTCTCTGTGACTGTTCCCCAGGCCCTGCCTTTAACCCAGAGGAGCTGGCATGGCAGCTGCTGCCTGGGCAGCTGCCACTATGGTCCCAGTGACTGGGGACAGTTGGTGGGATCCTAGCTGACCTCTGCTGTGGATACCTGTCCAGTGCTTAAGGAGTATGGCACCAATCGAGGTATCCAGTGGGCGGGCTTCCATGACAGTGACTACAGGACAGTTGTGGGGGCATATTGTCTGTGGAGTATAGGACAGGACAGCCATCCTCTTGCCACCTGTTACAACCCTTGGCATTGACAGTGTCGTGCCATGACAGAAAGAAGCTCAGGATAGTGGGGCATCCTGAAGTTAGGTGGGGACGTGGTTGTGGGGTGCGGTGGCCATAGTCTTGGCAACAACTGTCGGTGCCCCTATATGGTGTGGGACCCACCAGCACAGGTCTGCCAATGCCACCTGCCAGATGCCTTGCACTGGGACGTGTTCCACACCACCAGGGGCTGGGGGCGGAGCGCGGTGCGCTGCATGGCATGCCAGTATGTTGGCAGACTGGGGACTGGTAGCTCCACAGTGGTCCGTTTATACAGCGCTCTGTAACATTACGGCACTGCAACCATTACAGTAACCTTGTTGAAACCACCTGCTAACAGGTTTCAACAACAGTTATGATAATGGCTACTGTAACATTACCAGTTTAAATGCTTGCCATTACGGTAATGTTGTGGGCATTCTGTAATGTTACAGGAACATTTTCTGGTGTATTGTGAACAGGGCCTAAGAAAACATATTTCCATGGTGTAGAGTCCCACCCCAGTCCCCGATCTTCCACGGTAATATAGAATAATTGTTTCCATAGTGTAGGGTCCCTCCCAGTCCCTGATCTCTGCCTGATCTCTTTTAATAAGTTTCCAATAGTGTGTCCCACCCCAGTCCCGAATCTCCACCCATTATCCAATAATCCATTTTCCATTGTGAGTGTCCTCCCTCTCCCACCACTGAACACTGCACTGTAATAAAAATACCCCCTTTCCCATAGCATAGTGTCCACCCCTTCCCTTCCACCAGTTACTGCACTGTATTATAAAACAAAGTGCCTTTCCTTAACATAGTGTCCCCTACCCCTCCCTGCCACTATTCGCTGCACTGTATTATACAAAATAAACCTTTTCTTTAGTGTAGTGTTTCACCCCCTCACGATCACTGATTCCAGTATAAATAAAAGCCTTTCACATAGTGCAGTGGTCCCTCCCCTCCCAGGTCACCATTCTCCATCCCCAAATACCTACAACCCCATTCCCTGGTAGTCTAGGGTCAGTACCCCAACTCCCACCCCATCAAGTGTGACTCAACCCCTCCACCCATCCCAATCTTTGGTCAGCAACCAGCACAGCCCACCTCTCACCACCCCAGCTGGCCACCTAACCTTCTTAGAGCTCATGCTATATACAGTAAGGCTCCTTGACTGTGACTGGTCAATCACAGTCAATGAACAGTACTGTATACAGTATACATTCCAGAAAGCTCAGTCAGCGGCCAGCTGGGGTGGTGAGAGGTGGCTGTGGTGGCTGCTAACTGAAGACTGGAATGGGGAGGTGGTGGGTCACATTTGATTGGGTGGGGGTGGGGTAGACTGCCAGGTAATGGGGTTGTAGGTGTTGGTGACAAAGACTAGTGACTGGGGAGGGGAGGACCACTACACCATGGAAAAGGTTTTATTATATACGGGATCAATGACTGGTAATCAGAGAGGGCAGCTGGGACACTACACTATGGAAAGTTTTTTATAATACAGTGCAGTGATTAGTGGTGGGAGGGGGTGGGACTACGCTACAGAAAAGGCAGGTTATTTTATTACAGTACAATGATCGGTGGTGGGGAGGGTGTGTGACACTATGCTATGGAAAAGGGGGTTATTTTATTACAGTGCTGGCAAACGTGGTGAAGGGGAGGAGACTACATTGTAAAAATGGATCATTGGGGCTCAATTTGAGATTGGTGTAGTGGAGACACTACACTATGGCAAACCTATTAAAACATATCAGACGGGAGATCAGGGACTGGGAAGGACACTTCACTTTGGAAACAATAGGCTCGATTCTAGAAGGATGGTGCAAGTCACTGCCAAAGGTGGCTTGTGCCAAATCCCATTATACCAAGGACCCTGCACCCAATTCTGTAGGGGCAGGGTCCTCATGACTAAGTCCTGCAACTTGAGATAAACCCACAACTATGCCAAACAAAGGGTGTATCTGGATGGTTTGCAGCAAGCCACAACTCTGGTTATGAAGGGTGCAATTGCCTCCCTGCACCTATCCCAGTCAATACAGCCCCATAGGGCTTCCCCATGCCCCCAACCCCCATGTTGCTAAAGTTCTGCAGGGTTTGTTCATACCCCTGACCCCAAATATATTTCCACATCCTCCGGGCTTTGTCATGCCCACTGACCCCCAATATTTTAATAGAGCTTCCTGACCTCCGATATAGTTACAAAGCCCTGAATCCCGCAATGTTGCGGTACACATATGTATAGTACAGTAGTATGTGCTCATTCATGTGTAGTCACTGGCTGGCCACAGTGGTGAGAGGTGGACTGGGCCAGTTGCTGGCCTGTTAGGGGTCATGGGATGGAAGCAGGAGGTCAGGCAGTGCCAGGTGGGATGGTAGAGGGCCACAAGACCACCAGGGTGATAGGAGATATTTGCTTTATATGCCTACATATTGGGGAATGGGTCTGGGTTTGGGGTGGGTGCTGTTCGACTTTGTGGGGATTCTGGACTTTGTAACTATATCGGGGTGGGGGGCATAACAATGTCTGGAGGGCTGTATTAAAATATCAGGAGGTTAGGGGCATCACAAAGCCTGGAGGGCCTGGTTAAATATATTGGAGGGCATAAAGTCCACTTACACCAGGTAGCTGTACTTGGCAGATGCCCTCCTGAGGTTGTTGGGAACAGCAAACTAGGGACTTGGTTGCTGTCCTTCCAGAATAAGGCACAAACTGCTGCCGAAATCCCTAGTGCCATGTCGCAGGGGGTTAGGTGTAACTTGTGGCATAAGTCCACTTTTGGTGGAAGCAGCCTGTGGCATGTCGCAGGCTGCTTTGCATAATATCAAATGTTACAACTGCTGGTGTAAATTACTACTTGCACCATTTTTTTGTGTAACTCAATTTACGCCAGACATAACTTTTTGAGAATCAGGCCCAATGACTGTACATTACGGGTGGGAGATCGGGGACCAGGGAGGGACACCACACTATGGCAAATGTATTAAAACATATCAGATGGAAGATTGGGGACTGGGAGGTACATTACACAATGGAAAAATGATTGTACATTATTGGTGGAAGATTGGGGAATGGAGGTTGCAGTACTGCTGCATGTCACTAAGGTTGCATGGATTACTGCCAGGGTTTTGCAGGCAGTATTTTTACCATGCAATAGCTGTTGCAAATGGTCTTAGCATAGACTGCAAATTTTGTGAATGGGATTATGGGGATATGCAGGTCCCTCCCCTCATTTGCACTGTGGCCACCCTCATTACGTAGTCTAGGTGCAAACCCAGTTTCTGGGGCAAAATGGTCTTTGTAAATACCAACTGTTCACAAAGCCCAGTTTAGCTTGGGCAAACTAGGTTTGCACCAGGGCAAGGTTTTGTGAATCTGGCACAAAAGTTGGAAAAGAGTGAAATGTGAGATTAAAACAAATGGGTCCGATCGAGATGTAGGTCCATATAGCACTAAAGAGAATAGAGACAAAAGAAGATAGCATAAAAGCAGGAGCCATCACATCAAAAATTAAACAAACCCACATATCAGATACATATTAATTCTGAGTTACTTCAGAAAAAGGCCTGTCTCAGACCTACTACTTAATCCTGGCCATCTTGTGGACCCCAGTTCCCAGATCCAATACCCTTCCCTTTTCTTAAGGATGGTGTCAAAATCAACTCCCTCCTTGGCTTAGATACTTCCTGGAGAACCCCGTGAAAACTTTGCTGGAGAACACTGAATCCATTTTATGGCTGCAGTGGGAGGAGCCCTGCAGGCCTTTTGCTAGTACAGTCGAAAAGGGCTTTCTAGATTCCTAACAGACTAGATAACATTGTAATTTTGTGTTATCACTCTGCTCTGCTATGTTCAATGAGCTGAGCAGTGTTGCAATCACTATTTTGTGTGAAGCTTCAATGTAGGTAGAATTCTCTTCAAAGAAAGTTTCATAGCTCATAAACATGTCAGCTTAGTTACCCTTTCCCAACAAGTAAAATGATATACACTGTTTTTTAACCTCTTAAGGCACTATCTGATTAGCACTGTCTCAGACATAGTTTATTATAGCAGAAGGCATATGTTTCTTTAACCCCTACGTGAAGTAAAGAACTGTTATCTTTTGCTACTACTTTTACTATGCTTTTGAAAAAATCTACATTGTGCTTTAGCTGGCAATTATATTATGAAACTTTTAGCCCTGAAAACAGCCACCTTTTCTGGTTTCAAATCTAAGTGCTTAGCACAATCATTTTTAAAACATGTTACTCACTTCAGCAGTAGCTAGCATGCATTTTACAGCCAAATAACAGAAGACAGCTGCTTCTTTAACCTGTACAACAAATAAAGATCAGCATCTTTTGCTACTCATTTTACTATGCTTTTGGGGAACAAATAGTTATAGTGAGCTACAGTATGGCTGGTAAACACATCCTGTAACTTTTAGCCCTGTAAATAGCAACTGTTTTTGCCGGCCCAGTGGTGCTGAGGTTGAGGCCCTGGACGCCACACCTCATGCCATGCTGGAGACCCAGGTTCAGGAATGGACTCAGGTCATCGGGGTTGGCAGGGGCAGGGAGGATTGAGCATCCACAGACTGCTTTCCTTTCCTGGAAGGGGGGTAATATTGCCGACTGTAGAGCAACCTTAGCAGTGGCTGGAGGTCCAAGGCAGCAGAACCAGCATAATGGGTATGGGAGATATGGTGGACATCCTGTGGGTGGATGCTGGAGCACACCCATCTCTTACTGGACGTCATTGCTCGTCCAATCTCCAAGGGCAACCAAGAAAGGAAAAGAGATGGTATCCGGTAGGTGAAGGCCTTCTCTCTGCTACCAGTCACATTCAATGCCAGACTTGCCTGGGCACATATCCTACTTTCCGACCCCTGGACTGCAGCTAGGGACCTGATAGATGAAGCGCCAGTGGAGTTGGCGGCCCTTACCGGGGAGGGGCTCAGATCTGGGGAAGCATATAGCCTGGATGAGACAGAGAATGATTTGGAGATAGTGTGCGGAGGTCCTCAGGCAGAGTGGGATACTGTGGTGAGTGAGCAGAGCTGGAGAAGTCCCAGGGGATCAGTGTGGGAGATAAAGAAATAATGCAAAAAAACCCAGCAACTTTTCTGGTTTAAAATCTAAGTACATATTACTGCCTCCAGCACTATGCCCAGCATAGTTTACTATATCAGAAGACAGCTGTTTCTTTAACCCTTTCACTCAAACACACACATACACACCATCTTCATGGCCAAAATATTCAAAATAAATATTGCAGCCTACTGTGTTATAAAACAATGTCAGTCTTGGATATATGGAACACAGTGAAGTTCAGTTTGCAATGTGGAATTTGCTACCATGGTAAATGTAATTATTGTATATTTACATTCAGCTGTTTAATGATTAAAATAACATACTCATCAACTTAGCCTCTTCCCACTTCAATCACATCTTGACCACATAATTTACATAATGACAGTATAGAATGAATTAGAGTTCCTTTAAATATTACCTATCCTATTTACTACCTGAAAGATCTCCTGACTCCTACTCCCCAATCGTCCACTCTGATTCACCGATGAGGGATTGCTACAGATTCCACGGTTTGTTTGAAAACTCTAATGCTCACGCCTTCTAATTTGCAGCACCAACCCAGTGGAATTCTCTACCTCGTCGGATAAGAAATGCCCGACCGTCAGTAGTTTTAAAACTATGTTAAAAATGTATTTATTCTCTCAGGCCTTTCCAGACTGTTTTTAAACAACTTATACTATTGTTTGTTTAAATATTGATGTTTATGTTTTACAGTGCCTTGACTTTGAAAGGTGCTTTATAAATAAAGTTGGATTTGATTTGATTTGATTTTGTATCCTGGATAGCACAGGGAGATGCTACATCTCATTCTCATAGGAAACTTTATTTTATACATTTTGCACTGTACTCAGGATATATGAGATTAGATACAATATCTTGTTTTTGGTGTGGTCATGATTTTACCCATTTTACAATGTATTTATCCAGGGTAGCCAAGTCCAGATGTAAAATAGTGTTTGCAGCGTGTTCTGATTTTACACAATGCAGCACAATAATGTGCAGATGTAGAACCCACTGAAAATAAGATGTCACAACTTCTGTGAACTATACAGCCTAAATCTATAGCAAGTAGCAGAAATATTCTAGGAAGACATATTGTAAATATGTGTAAAAGGAAGACCACATTGAAACTGATTCTCAACAGATTTGTGTGTACAAATACATTAGAAAAATGGGTAAAAGCATGACCAAACTGTAAATTGCATATCAAATCTCAACTGGCATATCCTGTAAAAATTCAGTATTAAAAATGGGTTAAATGCTTTACCCAGATGAAATAAATATTTAAAATAATGGATTGGTTAGTCTTTCCTCATAGATCTCATCCTCAGGCTCTTCACCCTTTCTTTTTTTTGCCCTCCAATGTACTACCTCCACCCTCTATATGTTCTTTCTCAGATGGGGCTTCTAGAACTGGATGCAGTATTTCAGGTGCAGTTTCATGAGTGTCTTATACAGGGCAAGATGAAATCCTTCTTTATACTCCTGATACCCTCCCTATGCATCCAGCCATCTGGCCTTTCCAGCCAACTTATCTCACTGCCTAGTTTCTCTTAGGTCCTCCAAGATGATAACTACTGGGTCCCTATCCTGCTTTGTTACTGTCAGTACCTCCCACCTAGTTTGTACTTTGCCCTGGATTCTTGTGCCCCATGTGCATGATCCTGCACTTATTTGCATTGAATCCCAGCAGCCATTCTTCAGACCATTTCTCCAGTTTTTAGGGTCTTACCTCATTCTTTCAACACCCTCTGGCATACCCACCCTATTGCAAACCTTTGTATTGTCTGTGAAGAGGCATACTTTCCCTCCAGTCCCTCTGCAATGTCCCTAATAAAGACATTAAAGAGGACCTGCCTAACACCAACTCATGTAGCACCCTGCTCGTTGCCTCTCCCACTTCAGAATGCTCCCTATTTACCACAATCCTCTGACTCCTGCCATTCAGCCAGTTCTCTGCCCACAGAGTTATTTTAGGATCCACCCCTAGGCTGTGCAATTTGTTAATAAGCCTTCTATGGGGGATGGTTCTGAAGGCCTTTATGAAGTCCAAATAGGCCATATCCACATCATCTCCCTGGTCCACTACTTTAGTTATCCTATCATGCCATAGATTAGTACAATGCGTTAGTGCAAAACACAGTGCTTATCCTAAATACAGTAAAATTTTGTGTTAGATGTATAAGTAAGTAAATGCCACATAAGGCAGTGTATGTGTATTTTATTTAGCTTTTGTTTACCAGGTAGGTGCACTAGCCAGAAAGACTATTTTCAGGCAAGACCCGGGACAGTACAAAGACAAACTTCAAAAGGGAAACAAACATAATACATAGTGCAAGTTCACATATGAATAGTAGACATTTTGACAAGGAGTTGATAGTAAAACCAAAATGCCAAAAGTACCAACAGTTTGGTTTCATAAGACAGTAGAATAATGGCAATATATTACTCATCTAGTACACTGCTTTGAGAGTGAAGGAGAACGTGCAGGAGACTAAATACTAGGCAGGCAGAAAAGGAAGATGAGGGGAGACAGAGAAGGTGAGGGAGTGGAGAGGCCGTGAAGATGAGAGGTACAAAATGGGTTAAGTAAGGGTGCAGATCACCTAGAGGCACCACAGGTAAAGGAAGGTTGGCGCTATAGAGTAAGGATGGAGCAGTAGAGAGTAGAGAGTAGAGGAAATAGAGGAAAGAAGTGCTAAAAATAGGAAGTGAGAACTGAGACAGAAGTATTACTGTGTGTGGGGCAATGCTCTGTGTGCAGAAAGTGCCCTGCTGTGCTGATCTGGAATATATGATTTATATAAATTTAATGTGGTGCTGATTTAAATGAGATGTCTAGTGGCAACCCCACCCTCAAATGTCCTTCAGATCCTAAACAGAAGAAAATTGTCCCTTGATGTCTTTTTTTTAATGTATAAAATATGTGCAGACAGTGTACTGCTATGTTATACTGGAATATATATGCATATATGTGTATATGTATTAGTCAGTGTGTATATATATTGTGTGTGTGTGTGTGTGTGTATCACAACAATTAGAAAGTGCAGTTAGGTGGCTCAGTGGTTAGTGCACAAATTGCTAGTCTACATTCCCCTGTGTCTAGATCAGTTACAGCATTATGCATGTTATTGCTGATTAAAATTAGGTGTCTAGTTGTAACCCTTCACCCTACTATGTCCCTCAGAGCTTGAAAAGAAGAAAATGGTCCGTCTGTGTCTTTTTTAATCTGTAAAAATGTGTAGACAGTGCACTGCTATGTTACACTGGAATATATATGCATATATGTATATATGTATTACTCAGTTGGTGTAAGTATCATATCAATTAGAAAGTGCAGTTAGGTGGCTCAGTAATTCATTTATTGCAGCTGTATTGGCTCTTGGTAGAGTTTGTTGTAGTAACAGCTGCTGACACCACACAGAACCTAGAAGTAGCGATTGGTCCTTTGAACATAAGATATGCTTTTCCCCTATCTGAGCCAGTGGTTCTAAAGGCGAGACACAATTACTGAGAGGAAGCAAATCTGAAAGCATACCTGGCTATGGATTGGGTACTGCATGGTCCTAGAGTAACAAAAAGACTTCAGCTAATATGAAAGGGATTGGTGTCTTGCGTGCTGACAAGGCATATTATTGAACCCCTACAAACAGCTGATTGAATTGATTTTGGAGGAAGCAGCCATAACAGAGAAGGATGTAAGGAAAGAAATCATAAAAAAGGTAGACGCATTAGCAATTTGAAACTTCTGTGGAATTTAATGTGCAAGTGACAATGTAAAAAGGACCCTCGCACAGTTTGACAAAAGATTAAAGCTGTTAAAAAGGAAAATTTGACCATGATGCTAATGACTATGCTAAGGGCAATATGCTGACCTGGGGCAAAAAGTATTAAAGCAAGAAGGTCAAGCACACTATATCTTAACAAAATGAATTTGAAGTCTCCACTCAGTTATGGCACTGACACTAGTGTGAGGTAAGGAAGTGTCCTGTAGTTCTGACATTAGTTTTGTTAGAGAAGGAGAAAGACCAAGTGAGATATTCACTTTGACAGAGCCCACAGAACAAATACAGTCATCCACACCTAGGAGGACAAGGAGAGGGGTCAAGCAGTGGCAAGAGACAACAAAGGAAAAGGTAAAGGGAAAACAGAGGAAATTTATCACAGAAACAAGTAAGAGTTGTGGGTATGGTGACTGAACAGCCTACATTAAATGTGATAAATATTTCAAGTAGAACATTGACTCAAATGGAACAAAAACATTCAAATCATGGACTTTCCTTTGTCCCTACGTCTATCATCAACTATTTTCAAAAGATACCTTAATTGTTTTGTCTGCACCCTCAGCCTTAAAGATGGAATCTGGTAAAACAGTTAGTTCTTTATGTAGATATGAGTCATTGTATACAGGTCCTACATTTTACCTTGAAAACAGTGTCTGTGACACACTTTTATGATGTTTATTATTTGGTATATGATGTCTGTTTAAATCGTGCTGTCAAACAGTTCAGTGTGCAGCGTATTGACATTGACATCACAACCAGACAAGATCTGTAGTGTCATTTTGAGGCACACTGTATTTTAATGAGTTTTAGTGCAAAACAGTAGTGTGCAAACTGACTATCTGTACTAAAAATGGGTTTGTTTTATGAAGACAACAATGATCAGCTCTACAAAATGTATGCTGATTCTTATCATCTTGATCCTGTTGTCAGTGATAGTGCTGCTGAGTCTTCTGAATTTCAAGAGATGCAAGAAGCTGCAGAGGTGGATATCTGATTGGGTAATGCTAACTGGTGAGTGATGTCAGCTGATAGGAGTTGTTCCTCTGCTCATCTTGGTGAAAGATTGACAAAAGTGCAGCCAGTCACTCCTAGCTAATTTGCTGATATCTTAACTGTAGTTTCTTATCATCACTTCCCTACAATATCTATGAGTAATAAAGTTTGATATACATGCAGAGTTAATTTTTATGATTTGTGGCTTTATTTTATGAGGTGTTGTGTAGGTTGGTGGTGTGGGGTGTGGGTGTTAGGTGACTTTGGAAGCTCCTGTGACAAATGGATTTATTAATTTACAAAGAGAATAAGAATAAAGAGTTAAATTTTAGAATACATTGCATCAGAATGTGAAGTCTGATGATTCTTGTCTGCTTGCACGTCATATAGAACAGTTACGCTGATCATACAGCAGTAGCAGTTTTTTCTTTCCTATATTTTATTTATTTATTTATTTGAACATCAGTTTACAACCTTTGAGCCAGAGGCTCATTTCAAAAGTACCTCATCACATTGAGGACACATACATTACATTACATATATCTGTGATAAATTTTGCATTATATATATATATATATATATATATATATATATATATATATATATATATATATATATACATTTTTTAATTTAGCAGGTATGTTCACAGCAACTAATAATAAATAATACTGCCGACATCTGAATTCGAGTTTTACATCCAGCAGTCACTGGTTTGATACCCACAACCTCAAATTTCTTACTGCTATTCTAGTTGATTTGCCATGTGATATCTCCACTGCCTGCCTGAGATAACATTTTATCCCTACATTTGTACCAAAACACAGGTTGTATAAATATATATATGTATATATATATATATAGGTTTTTATTGTGAGTGATTAAGTCAGCCTTGCTCAAGACATCTTTAACCTCACCCATCTCCAGTTACTTGTTGAATAGGGCCTTCATTAGTGCATCTAGTCCATACCCCAAACTCCTTTCATGTTATAGCACAAAACCCATCTTGACCCATTTTTGGGGATACAGTATAATAATAATAATAATAATAATAATTTTATTTGTATAGCCTTTCAAATTATCAAGATGCTGAACAAGTTAATAACAAAAATACACATAGCCATTCACACATAGACTTATAAAGCGCATCATAAATACATCAAAAGACTTAATAAATTACAATAAAATCCAGTCAGCTACTGACACTTTAATCCTCCACAAAAGCCTTTTACCATAAAAAGTTTTTAATTCTTTCTTAAAAATCTCCACGGAGGTGCTCTCCGTAACCGGCGTAGGTAGGAATTCCAAAGAGTGGGGGCAGCATGAGAAAAGCTCTGCTGCCAGAGGTTTTAAACTCACTCTTGGAATCTCCAGCAACCCCATGTCGGCCGAGCGGAGCGTTGGCCAGGGCAATAGTGAACCAGAAGGTCTTTCAGATAGGACGGACCCTGATCGTGAAGGGCTTTGAAAGTCAATAAAATGACTTTAAAGGTGATCCACCACCGAACAGACAACCAGTGCAGTTCACGCAGCACTGGGGTAATATGACAGGACCTACTTGTCCCAGTCAAAACCGGCAGCAGCATTCTGCACCAGCTGCAGGTGGTGGATTCAACCCAGAAAGCCCAAAGTAAAGGCGTTGCAGTAGTCCAAGCGCGAGGACACAAAAGCGTGGACCAACGTTGGCAAAGAGGCAGACGGAACGAGGTGCCTAACCCTGGCAATATTCCTAAGATAGTAAAAGGAAGTACTGACGACAGCTTACACCTGAGATTGTAAAGTCAGCTTGTCATCAAAAATCACCCCAAGGTTACGCACCCATTCAGAGGCGGCAGTGACACGCCGCCAGAAAAATTCAGAAGGGCGCAATACCCGACCTCTCAATCTGACCACCGGATCCACCACCAACACCTCAGTCTTCTCCGAGTTCAATTTTAACCAACTAGAATCCATCCAGTCTTGGATTTCCCCCAGACAGTTGTTGAACATCGAAAGCTCCATCCTGGTTGGGTGCAAAGACAGGTATAGCTGGGTATCATCTGCATAGCAGTGAAATCTCAGCCCAAACCGTCTTATAATGTTTCGAGGGCAGCATATACACTGCAAACAACATGGGTGACAGCACAGAACCCTGAGGCACTCCACACAACAAAGAGACTGGGCCAGAGGAAAAATCCTTACACAACCCTTTGTGATCTCCCGGTAAGGAATGGCGTGAACCAATGCAGAAACGGTTCCCGACATTCCACAAATTTGCCTCAGGTGTGCTAACAACACCACGTGATCCACAGTGTCAAATGCTGAGGAGAGATCAAGGAGAACCAGAATGGAACATCTCTTTTGATTCCTCGCCTCAGAAGATCATTTAGCACCCGAACCAGCGAGTCTCGGTACTATGTCTTTACGGAAACCTGACTGGAAGGACTTTATATACTATGGATGGTTAAATGGTCATCCAATTGAGTAGCTACAACCTTTTAAATAACCTTCCAATAAAGGGAAGGTTAGAATAAGTCTGTAGCTAGAAAAACAGTCTGGATCTAAGGAAGCTTTCTTCAAGAGAGATGTACCACCGCCTCCTTCAGGGAGCTAGAAACTCCCTGACTCCAGTATAGTGCAGATGTTTAGGCTTTGAGTTGCAAACATGAAGACCTGAGTTTGAATCCCACATTCATCATTTGCATACTGTGCAACCCTGAGCAAGTCAGTTAAGTTCCTTATACTCCTATGTCACACCTTGAAACAAGCTTAGTCTTAGTGTGGCTTTCCTTGTTAAACAATGTCTTCTTTTCCCTGTTGATCACATTCATTTTTCTCAAATCTTTCCTTATCTCTCTCCTCTTTTACTGGATTGTGGTCCACTTCCTATTCTATGATCATTCTATGATTCTGACTTGTCCTTTTATTTATTTTTATTTATTTATTTAGCAAATCGGAAAGACCTTTGAGCCAAGAGCTCTTTTACAGAGGTTCCATGTCAAGTCACAAGGATAGCAAATAACAATAGTTTCAATAAGCAGTACAACATGAGAAAAGTAATTGCATAAACAAACAAACAATATGGCAAGATAAATAGTGTATCAAGTGCAGCCAGTGGCCTTGTCTGAAGAGGGGTGAAAAGGGCTTACAAGGAGAGAAAGTACAGGGGTGCATTGGCGGTGGAAGGAGCAAAATAAGAGCAAGAAGGGATATTCCACAATGAAGCTTGAGCAGGAAAGATCCATGGGGCAGGGGGTAGATGGAGAGAACAAGGCGAGGAAACAGAGGAGAGAGGGACAAGTGGGAATGAAGAGGTAAAGGAAGGGGAAGAGGTAGGATGAAAAGGGGCAGGAATGGGAAAGGGACAAGGAGAAAGTGCTGTGAGTGGAATAGCGAGCAACAGGATAGGGTTATACATGGAATATAGTAAAAGGAGGTCCAGTGCATTAAGCTGTCAGCAGAGATTAGGTATAGCAGTCACAAGATGCTCTGGAAATTGGAATTGATGCAGTTTCCACTTAAATGGTCCCAAGGTTGCAGTCGTCTCAATCTCAGGAGGAAGGAATTAAATAATTAGCAGCTCTAACTGCAATGGATCACAGTTAGAGCAAGATTCGACAGAGTGGGATAGTAAAGCGTTTGGTTCACAGAACTTTGTGTGCTCCAAGTGCCCCAGAAGGGACTGAAAAGCTGTCAGGAACCTGGTGGTAGGAGACCGAGATCTGCTTTCTTTGCCAGAAGGCAAGCTTGACATTCAATGAGGCCTGGAGTTGAAGCCAGTTTGCTTGTTCGTAAAGGACACAAGTGTGAGTATCTATATGACACAAAGCTCTGTAACAGAGTAGACACACCAGAGGTGTAGAGAAATGAGAAGGGACCTGCAGAAACTTGAAGAATGGTCAGGGGTTTGACAGGTGAAATTCAATGCAAAGAAGTGCAAGATAATACATATGGGGCACAAAACCCTGGCACAATATATCAGTTGGGGTGAGGATATAGCGTGCACCAAGCAGAGACGGGATCTTGAGGTTATCATCTCTGATGACCTCAAGGTAGAGAAACAGTGTGACAAGGCAGCTTGTAAAGCAAATAGGATGCTGCGATGCAGAGGCAGGGGCATCATCAGCAGGAAAAGGGAGGTCATAATTCCACTATACAAGACACTAGTGAGGCCCCACCTGAGTACAGTGTACAGTTCTGGAGACCTTACCTACGTAAGGACATAGACAGGGTAGAGAAGGTTCAGAGGAGGGCAAGAAAGATGGTACATGGATTGCATCACAAGTCCTATGAGGACAGGTTGAAGGAACTGAATATACTCCCTGGAGGAGAGGAGGGAGAGGGATATGATAGAGACATACAAGTATCTTACAGGGAGGAACAGGGTGCAGGAATACACTATTTCTAAGTGGAAAAGATGTTCCAGGACTAGAGGCATGGGATGAAGTTGGAGGAGGAAGATTCAGAGGAAATGTGAGGAAGAATTTTTTCACAGAATGGGTGGTGGACAAGTGTAACACCCTGCCAGAGGAAGTGGTGAGGCTGAAACAATCATGGGATTTAAGAATGCATGGGATAGACATAAAGGAATTCTGAAAGATCAGGGTAAGGGGCAACAGACTTTTAGGAAAACATAAACTGAACTTACAAGCTCAAATGGGCAGACTGGGTGGGCCACAGGCCTTATCTGCCGACACTGTCTATGTATCTAGTATGATATGCTGCACAAGTTAGTAGATGGCATGCCTTTTTCAGAGCTGTGATGAGCCGACATAGGGTTGTGTCTGTTGGAACCATAAATGACTAAAACCATAGTCAATAATAAACACAATTGAACTTTGGATAGCCAGTCTGAGGGCTTCGGTAGTAAGACAGTGTTTATGCCTGTGTAGAAGAGCCTAGACGGATGTTAACTGTCTTGGCAACATTTTCAACATGGTTGGAGTAAGAAAGCGTACTATCTGGAGTAACTCCTAGGTATTTAAAACATCGAGTCTGATCAAGGATGACACCTGCACTATTTTTAATCACCAATTGTTTGGCTTTGTGCTTGCTGTGGGTACCATGGAAGAGCATGACCTTAGTTTTTGCAATTAAGCACCAACTTATTAGAGATGAACCAGGACTCAGCTTCAGTAAAACTTTTCTGAAGTTGGGCCTGAAGGAGAGGTAGGGTCAGTAGTCTCTGAGAAAATGACTGCATCATCCACGTAGGAGTACAGGTTCGAACAGGATGCTGGAAGATTATTGAGGAAGGTGCTAAATAAAAGGGTCCCAGTATCGATCCTTGAAGAACCCCAGAGCAGACAGGCAGTTTAGCAGAAAGGGAAAACCTTATTCTGACCTGTTGTGTGTGGTTTACTAGATAGCAGGTGAACCACTTTTGGGCTTCTGAAGACATACCAATCCCAGCATCTTGATGTGTCAGCAAATGGTGATTGACCAATTTAAATGCTTTAGACAGGTCAATAAAGGTTACACCAACAGCTGACCCTGATCACGAGTATGGTGAGTGAAACCTGTGAATTCCAGTAGGACTGTAGATGTGCTGCGCCTTTCTGAAAACCATGTTGTTGGACACATTGTAGGTTGCATTTTTCCAGGTACTCCATAAACTGGTCAGCAACAATCCTTTCAAGTGCTTTTGATAACGGGGAAGAATAGATATTGGCCTATAATTCCCAGGTAGTAATTTGTCACCACTCTTAAAACTCTGGTAACCAGAGCAGATTTCCAGAACTGGGGAATTGGGAAAGCATGAGGGAGCGATTGAGAAGCTTGGTGAGGGGAATAGGACTTCATCTAGAGTTAGGGTAAGAAGTTTTAGGTTAAGGAATCACTGCTTGTCCTAGTTCCTCCTTGAATTTTATGTACGTATGTCTTGGTCTCACTTTCCTTCACTACTTATTATTTGAAGGCAGGACAGAACCACAGTATATGTCTAGGATTAATGCTTTATTATGCTCCCTTCAACTTCCTGTCCTGTTTCACCTTTCTGCCTTATGATTTATTTACATGGTCCTCATCTGTAGCTAATTATCTTTAATAGGTGTTGTCATCCTTTATATATATTTTCATTTGTTGTTGCATTTGTGACCTTTACTTGTTTGGTAACATTATATATAATTATTTATAACCAGTTAGTCTCGTCAGGTATGTTGGATGTAATATGTTAACCTCAAGGCCAGGCAACAAATCATTGAGCTTTACCCTGACATTGCAACATCACTATTATCAGCCCTATCTCACAGATCCAAACCCCTTAACTGATCCGTTATTTGCCCTTGGTTATCACCCCAACCCAAAAGACATGGCCACTGACATATACCCTTTACACCTGCAGGGCTCCTAAACATCCCCACACACACACACACACTTTTGTAGGTCAGCGATAATGGTCAATCCAGTTGTACACAGCCTTAATCAGGTTTGTGTGCTTGGTTGACCATGGTACAAGGAGGTAGCATCATTCCTGTGTCATGCAGCATTGATTTGGTGGATTCTAATATCTCATGGTGGCTGGACGTTCAATGACGTAACTTGAATGAACCTAATATCCATCCCACCTCCTCATGTATCATGCAGCATTCAAATTTGATCCCCAGCCACAGGAAAAGATTCGCACTTTTGCACCAGATTCTATTATACACACACACTTTCCTCAGATGAGTATAGCAGTCTATTGCAATCTCAGTCCTCCCACACACACACATACACACACACACACATGCACACATACACCAGCAGTTCCCCAGCCAGATGCCAGATTAGACCCAGGTCACTGGAACGGTGGGTGGAAATTCTACCCTGTGCCAATTGTCCAGTCAGTGTCACTGATTTGGGGCCATACCTAGTTATAATACAACTTATTGAAATTACTCAAGGAATAACTATAGATTAATGTAATTGATAATTGTAAGGTGATCATTTCTGAATATGTCTGACTGACTTGTTTACAAACTTAATTTTTACTTGTGCAGGTGATTATGTGGGAATTGCACACCAATGCAGAGTTAGAGAGAGAGAGAGTGCATATGCTGTAGAGAAATTACTTCTGTGTTTAGAAAAATAGAACCGTTTGAGTTGACAGCATCTGATATTGAATTTACCAGTTGCATAACAACTCACCCTGGCTTCCATGATGTGTGTTTAGCCAATGGCTCTGGAAATGGCATATCATGAATTTATTCAGTAGCATGGATGAAGAAATTTACCGATGAGCAGTAAGATATTATGTAATAATATTTTAATATATATAATTAGCATTGGCATAGACTTTTACTTATTTACAGTACATTGGTGTATGAGTATTCCACACATTTTGGTTGCTTCAAAACATGTTAACTGTGGAAGCAGACAATACACTCTGAATTGAATTATTTGATTACTTTGATATGTCCGTGTACTCCTCCCTCCTCCACCTCAGACACATTGTCTGGGTCGATGATGAAAGTGAAGATTCATTGTGACTGAATTAATAAATCTGCCTGTTATTCACATAAGAATAGGAGGTGTGTACCAAATCAAAATTATATAAATGGTTGATACTTGTCCATACACAGATGAAATGATCCAGGCAAAAATACTACAATTGAAGGCAAATACAGAAATGATACCTGCCGAGATTCACCCAAAATTTTAAAAGATGTAAGGGGAGAAGTAATGACACAATATATTACCTTTTGTTATCAAATCATGGCAGAATAATTGTGGTACCTGAGGAATGCATGAGGAGGTTATGACTCTTATTCACAAAAGCGGATAAAGGCAGACTCAGGAAACTATGGGCATTTTGCTTGACCTCATTGGTTGGTGAAAAGATGTAATAATTTCTGCTATAAAGAATTGTCGAGTAGCTAGATGTCAGCTTGGCACAAAACCTGAAGTTGGATGGATATATACCAGGAATGTCATGTCAGACGTAGCTAATATATTACTCTGACTAGGTGACCAAAGTAGTGGAACATGTAGTGGCTGTGGTGATTGACTACCTATTCTTTATCAGTGGGTAAACATAGTCCCTCAAAGAAGATTAATAACAAGTATGGCAACCAAGAAGTGAGTCACAGGGTGGTGGCTTAAGTAAAAAATAGGCGTAACATGGGTGAGGACAGATGAGGGAGAGTTGCCCAGTGTGGGCACCACATGGCTAATTATTGGGCCATTCCTGATTAATTTCTGCATTTATGATGTTGCGGATGGGACTTATGGAAAGGTTTGACCATTTGGCCTATTGAGTCTGTGAGAGATAGCCTCCTTTCAACCCCCTCTCCATCACTGCTTTACCTCCATCTCCTCTGCCCTCTCACCCTCCCTCCACTTACGTGTATGTCCCCTGCTCCTTTTAATTTCTCAAATATGGAGAAAGACTCAAAGGAGCTAAATGTGCAAACTTTCCTTTGCCTCTTGAATTTCACCACCACACCCCAATCCACCGGTACCTTGCACTTATGGATGACTAAGCAATGCAAGGTGAGGCAAATTTTATTTTGTAGGCCAAATCCGTGAGGGTTCTGGTCTTCTTAAAGTCAGATGTACAAATACACAATAAATAAAATCATCTGAAGTATTAAATAAAACTCAGCAATAATATATGAAAGCAGGTCACAACATGATAGATTGATAGCCTGAAACAGAACTGCAATTTTTGAAAAGGGTAGTCATTAAAAGCAATGTCAAAAGACAGTAGCTATAAAAAGTGTGTGGGAATGCCTGGTTGAAAATAAAGTCTTTGAGGTGGGATTTAAATACTTCAGCTGAATAGGCATTAATTACAGCTGAAGGAAGCAAACTTCAAATGACAGTATAGGTGTCGGTAAAGATTTATACTCCACAACATCTGGAGGCTAGGGGAGGAATATAATTTCCCAGTCACTATCTGTTGTCACCGTCCTTCTGAATGCTCATAACAGACAAGACAGACATTGACAGAACCTTCAATGTCTGTTTGTCACTACTATTATATCTGTCATACAGTGTTATCAGTGTTATGGCTGCAGTTTACAACAGTGTTTTACATACAGACAGCTTGCATGATATACAGTTGATTAGACAGATAAAATATAAAATATTAAAATATTTAAACATTACCTTGTCTGTCACATAAATTATGTTAACCGTATCTCTTCAACAAGAAACTTAATAATGAATATCATTACCAAACAATTCAATAAATATTTTAATTCTGCTACAAATGTATAATTAGAAATCGACTGTACCTTATTTGATGATGTTGATGTTGTACAGATGGTCAGAAAGTCAAGAGAAGTCAATTACAGAATTTTACATCCATTTACAGGCGTAACAGATTTCTAGCCTATTGCTTTTTACTAGACGGTGCTAGGGTTAGTTAGGACATTGAGTTAGAGTCATACTATGATCATGTGTTGTCAATTTCATCCGGGCAAGCGCCATCTGAAAATTATAAGGGTTTTCCACCCACCAATGCATCAGGCAAGATATTTCATAATTTTTATGTTTTTTTTTTTTTTACTTTATTTTCTCAGGGACCTGAGGAACTCCCTCCATACCTACCAACCGGCTCTACCTCCGGTCTGAAGCTCGGCATTCCAGGCTGACCCTGCCTGGTTGATCCCCAGTTCAGAGCCCCCCTAGGTGGGGCCACCTCCGACACTCTATCTAAAAATTTAATACGCCGGACCAGGAGTTGGAGAATCCCCTGAATCCGAGGCCCGATAGTCAGAGTGTGGCGAGACTGGAGGTGCCTTTGCTCATCCTCGGCCCAGGGTTTTACTGTATGTTACTCCCAGGAGCTGGACCTGCAGTGATGCAGCGCCCGCTGCACTCCTGCCCTTGTGTTCCAGGCACAGTAGTACACCCGGTCTCCACTGGGTGTCACTACTGTGCTGAGGAGCCCCTGAGCCCACCCCAGGGAGAGGGAGAACTGTCCTCTGGATGTTCGATCCTTTCCTCCCTGCCGATCCCTGACAACCCAGGCTCATTCCTGAATCTGGGTCAGCGGCATGTAGCAGGTGTGGCGTCCAGTGCCTCAACCCTCAGCACCACCGGCCGGCAAGATATTTCATATTAATTGTCATTTTGTAATGAAAATCTTTGACTCTGTTTCCAGTGTTCTAGTGCATCTTTCTTTAGAGTTTTCTGAAACTTTGATGTAAGTGGTGGTGGTACTTCAGCATCCAAGAATGGCAATGTGCATATAATGACTTGTACTCTGTAACATACATCTGCCTTTATCTTTGTGCAAAATATGAAATGAAATCAACAGAAGATTAGTTGTTATTTCAAGTTTGTGTCTCAATTCATCATTTGATTATCATAATATATTTCTGAGGATTAGGCGGTCATGTATATCAATCGTTGCATGAAAGCTCAAGTCATGACCAGTGAAGATCTGACTTCTTGATTGTGGTTTGTGTGATGTGAAAATCCCATACACAAGAAAATTAAGGAAGATAATGAATACTATGTCAACTAGAGTTTCACCTTACGCCGTACACATGAATGAAGCATGTGACCCTATATTTTTAAATGGAATTTTATCTATCCGTCCCATTTGAATGTTAACTTTTGCATGTCCCATGCATGTTTAAGACCCTCCACTGACCTCGCTTTCACCACCACCAATTGTTGCTGGTTATTCCACATCTCATCACCTTTGTGTGTCGGAAAGGTTCCTGTTATTTCCCTAAGCTGTTTACAATATCCTATCATTTTATGGAAACATAGAAACATAGAAGTGTGACAGCAGAAAAGGATTGACAGGGCCATCTAGTCTTCAATTTGTCTAGCTATCTGCTAGGACATGCCCCTCCTCAACAATCCCTGTCCCATGCCCTTTTGAAGCCTTCCAGTGTTGCTTCTCCAACCAGTTCCTCTGGGATCCTATCCCACTTATCAACCACCCTCTCTGTGAAATAGTACTTCCTAATGTTACCCTTGAACTGTCCCCCTCAATTTATAACCCAAACTCCCTCATCCTCCGATTCCATTTCAGCTGGAAGAAGTTTCACACTGGCACCTGGACCCCATATTCCAAATGCTGTCAGACTAAATGGGTGTACAAGGGTACTATGACCTCCTTTTCTACTGGTAATCCCTCTTCAGTTGCAGCCCAGCATTCTGCTGCCATTAGCCACTGCTCCCTCACAGTGCCTCTCCACATTCAAATCCTTTGATATAGTGATGTCTGTGCCCCTTTCATGTTCTGTTACTTCCAGGTCTCGGCCGCTATACAGAACCCTGCCATTTAGTTCCTGTATCCAAGATGAATGATTTTACACTTGTCAGTGTTGAATGAAAGCTAACACCTCCTGACCATGCATCGAGCCTCCAGAGATCTCTGCATTCTTTCTATCCCTTACAGAGTGTCCACCTTATTGCAAACTTTAATATCATCTGCAAACAGACTCACCCCCAAGGCCCTCCACAATGTTCCCTATGAATAGATTGAACAATAGGGGCCCCAAAACAGACCTCTGAAGGACCCCACTTGTGACCATGCCCTCTCAACATGCCACCTCATTTATAATGACCCTCTGTCTCCTGTCCTCAGCCAGTTTTCTGTCCATTTAACCACCTTCTGCCCCAACCCTAGGCATGACAGCTTATGCAGCAGTATTTTGTGTGGCATGGAGCCAAATTCTTCTTTAAATCCAGATAAGCGACATCTACAGCCCCTTGATTCAGTTCCTTGGTGACCGCATCAAAAAACTCTATTAAGTTTGTTTGACAGAATCTACTCCTGGTAGGTAATTAGTGATCCTGACTTTCATTAGTTTCTCCATCAGCTTGTCGTCCACCGATGTTGGGCTCAATACTTAGCAGTTTGTTGTACCTTGATCGATGAGAGAGCCAAGCTGATCGTGGAGTGGAATCACTCTAAGCAGCAGTGCAGGCGGGCAGTGTCAGACAATGGTCACAAGGCAAGGGTGAGGACTGCAGACTTGAATGTTGTAAAGTGCAGTTGGGAAATGTTTAATTGTGTTTGGTCCTAACGCATATTTTGGTCAGCAGAGGAGCTTGTGAAAGCTGACTGAATGGGTTACCGACAGAACGGCATCAGAAATAAGGAGTGCTAGTTTTATGAGGTGCCCAGTGTTGCTGCTATACGAAGAGGTGTGCCCTGCAGTTTAAAAAAGTCACTTTGGAGGAAGAATTGAGAACTTGTTTTTATGTGCCCTTGAAGTGAGCCCAGTGAAGACTGGTATGTGCTTTTCTCTTTGAGGTTGAGGTGGAATTGTCAGTTTATAGGACTCATTAATTCGGCATGTATCGCTCCCTAAGCGAGAGAAAAATGGCGTTTTTTCAAATCGGGTGCCCAGTTCTTCAGCCAGTTATGAAGCAGGTTGGGCACAGTGATAACAACAGTGATGAGCCTTGAAGGGTTGGCATGGCTGGGACTTTTAACTTACAGGGCTCTCACTGTAAGTTAATGTACCCTGCCAGCCAAACAAATTTCTTATATTTGCAAGCCATTTTCCAAACCATACTAACAGCCCAGATGAAATTAGCTCAACACAGATATGTTTAAAAATTACATACAGTTTAATAAAAGGACCCATTTCATAACTTCAACAAGGTACTGTATGGGACGTGTTATGTAAGAAATAATACCCAACAGGGTGGGCTGTATCGTGACATTGACCAGACAAAATTACAGTCACAATCCCGCTACAGAAACTGTTGTTTTCATTTTTAAAAGTGTTTAAAACAGTTTTGGGACGACGAGATCGAATGGGCAGGCAGCTGAAGGAAGGGATGCAACAGCAAGGTCGGCTCTTGAGTATCATACTGTCAAGTCTGTCAGCAATCAGGGCAGCAACATGTACAGTAAAAATAATTTTAAAAGGTAACGTGACATGAGAGGGAAGTTAATGTTCGGTTTCAGATACAGTAGGTGGCACTGAACTATGGAGCCTAGATAGAACAGCAGTACCTCTCGCTAAGCGAGAGAGAAACAAAATAGTGTCTCCAATAAACTGAAAATTCTAAGGGATAGTGATTTGGCAAGGTAATCAGCAGCCAGAGACTGGGGCTCATTATTTCCTGGTCTCTGTTGCCTGATACTGGACCTGATAGTTCATGGAATTAGCCAATCAAAAAGGAGAATGCTCTCTAACCATTTTCTAAGATGAGCTAATGACCCTTATCTGGTGGTGGACACACTTGGGATTACATTAAGCTTCAACTAGACACCAAGGTGGGTCGTCCACCCCCCGTGCACATGCATGCAATGTCACTGGCTTGGCTCAAAGACACAGGTTTAATTGATGTATATAGAAAAAAAATTTGGTTGGGAACAAAGAATCATACATTCTGATTTGCTGGCTGACACATTTCATCCAAGGTGGATTATGACATAATCCACAAGAAAAGGTGCGAGTTAGCCACATCATCAAGATCTGCATGAATCCCAGAATTTAAAATAAAAGGAAATTTTACAACAGTGACTTGAGTTCAAAAACTGCTAAAACATTCAAAAGAAATGAAACTATTGGTTATACACATTCCAAAATTACAAAGGTGAAACAAGCTGGCCTGGTGTCGCTGAGGGTTGAGGTGCTGGATGCCAGACCTTGCACCATGCCAGTGATCGGGTTCAGGAATAGACCAGTGCCGCCAGGGGTCAGCAGGGGAGGAGAAGGATTGAGCATCCAGAGAATTGCTGTCCTTCTCAGGGTGGGGTGATTCAGCCTTGGCACCCATGTGCCTTCTGGCAGAGGCTAGAGGACAGGGCGCCACGCTGCCATGGGGTGGAGCTGGGGCAGACACTGGAGTTCCTCCATTGTGTCAATGCATGTCCCGCAACTCCAGGGAAAACTCTTTGAAAAATGCCGGAGGCCTCTGATTATGAGCTGGCTCAGAGAGCTCGGCCCTCTGGCTCCGTTCAGTTTTGCCTCAGTGGCCCTGCTCTGGGGGCACCCTGATTATGAGGGATCAGGCACCGGATCTAGGTGATCCCATTCATGGGGTTAGAGGAACCCTGGCATACAAAAGAGAATTAAAAAACAAAAAACAAAACAAAGGTGAAACAAATCAGTGTTGATCAAATCATACACCCTAGATGACTCATGATCTGTGTGATGATGTTTACTCTAAATACCTGCAGTACATTCTTTTGTATCCAAAGGAAGCCCAGTGTGGTGCATATTGGATTAATAGGCTATGGAAACTCTCAAGTGGTGAGGTTTGATATCTAGGTGAGAGATTCTGGACGTCATGTTCAACTACACTCAATTACAATATCGCCTCAACTTTCTGAAATGCTTTTCATCTGGTTCGAATTTGGAGATAATAATAGTTTTGTTATGGTTCTGCAAAGTAACAATAATGACATCTGGCATATTGCATGCCCCAGATAACAACTATTTAATAAGTGCCTTTGCTTTTAGACTGATCATCATCCCCCATTATAAGAAATATCAAGCACTGCGATGTCTAGTAAGTGTAAAAGTCAAATATATCATACATTGAGATAATTTACAGCTGTACAGCTATAATTTAGACTCACAAAATAAGTGTGTGTCACAAATTCAATTCATTTGACACCTAACATATTGCTTACTTGGTTTTTCCATATTCTCATTCACCAGCTTCATTAAGAGTGTCATACACACTCTGGAAACAGAATGTCTTCATGCACATGAATATTTTGAATGTTGTTTAGAATGGAATTAAGCTTTGCTTTCATAATTGCACCATCACCATTTGATGTTGAACGTGGTACCCAGTACAATATATTTCATATGCTTGGTATCTAATCCTTGACAATATCACACTCTGATTGACAAACCACATTTTCCAACTTTTTGTTATAGCTAGTGGAAAAATGTCATAAAATATACATCAATTCAACACTTTTCTATTTCAACACTGAATAGGATAACAAAAACAATGCCGGATTTAACTGATATTATGGGATACTAATGGTAAAGTAACCATTCATCTCAATGTAGTCAGGCAGTAGTTACAACAAATTATACAGTTATACACTATTCGAGCCTCCTATATTTTGTTTTGGATGATGTGACTCACATATAGATTATTGACAAACAAACCTCCGGAAATGAGACCCACAGGAGGGTGGCATGGGACCCCACAGGGGAAGGGAGCAACTCCTGGAGGGGACTCCATTGTTAGGAGGGTAGAACTGAGGAAGGGAGGATTTCTTTGACTGGGTGACCAAAGTATTAGACAAGAGAGGGATGTGGACGTGGCCTACCTAGACTATAGCAAGGCATTTGACACAGTCCCACACAAAAGATTAATAAACAAATTAGCCAGCCTGGAAATGGGTCCCAGGGTGGTAGCCTGGGTAAAACATTGGCTGGACAACAGGACACAGACGGTAACAGTAAAGGAGTCCACTATGAAAAATGGGGGTTACTTGAGGGTTAATGCAGGGTTCAGTAGTGGGTCTGGTCCTATTTAATGTCTTTATAAGTGACATTGCGGAGGGACTGGAAGGAAAGAATGCCTCTTTGCAGATGACACAAAGATCTGCAACAGGATTGATACACGAGGTGGGGTGAAAAGGGTGAGAAGGGACTTGGCAAGGTTGGAGGAATGGTCAGAAGTATGACTGCTTGGATTCAATGCAAAGAAGTGCAACGTAATGCACCTGGAAACAAAACCCAGAGGAAGAGTACACAATGCAGGGGGAGGTAGCAACAACAATAAAAATGGAAAAGGGCCTGGGGTAATCATATCAGATGACCTTAAGGTTAGCAAGCAATGTGAGAAGACAGTAGAGAGGGCTGGGGGGACATTAGGATGTATAGGGAGGCATCTCCAGTAGAAAACAGGAAGTTGTTATCCGTCTGTACAGACAGTTGGTGAGACCAATCTGGAGTACTGTGTCCAGTTCTGGAGACCCCATCTCCGCAAGGACATATACAGGATGGAGGCAATCCAGAGGAGGGTAACTAAAATGGTGCTGGGTCTGCAACAGAAGCCATATGAGGAGACACTGAAGGAGCTTAATATGTATACCCTTACGGAAAGGGGGGCATGATGAGATGTGCAAGAACAAGGGGACACAATTTGAAGATAGAGTGGGGGATGGCTCGAGGCAATGTGAGGAAGTATTTTCATAGAGATGGTGGTAGATGCATGGAACCACCATCCTGAGGAAGGATTTTGAGGTCTAAAACTGTGGGAGAATTCAAGAATGCATGGGACAGACATAAGCCAATTCTTGTGGAGGGTAGGAAGAAATAGGCTATTGGTTAACTAGGATCTGCAGCTTATCCAGTACGTGGGAAATGGTCAGATTAGGTAGGCCAAACGGTCTTTATCTGCCGTCAAAGTCTATGTTTCTATTATTCTATGTTTCTATTAGCTTATCTGAAAAGTAACATGTTAAATACATGTAACTATTATCTTTACAAAATGCCACACATCATAAAAATGCTTTATTTCTGGTTCGTTCCCTCAAATGTTTCTGAATCTGGGAGTGATGATTTGTAACCAAGCTATCTATAGCTAAATTTGATTTTCAAATATCACTCAAACTTCGTTTAGGCCCTCCAGCTCCATATGGTAAGGAGACTTAACTTTGTTGCTCTTAACAAAATAGGGGAAAACAAATAGATTACCAAACTGAATCAATAAAAAGCTGACTATAAAAATAGTGGGTCCTACGCTCAGACATACCTGGAGGGCAGTACCAGGAACTGAAAGCTGGAGTGTGATTGCCTAGAGGCACAATGCAGGAACACTGCCGCCATGAGGTCTCAGACAGCAGTGAACCACAGCATATACACAATGGGCTGCTGATAGATGGCACGCCAGGTCAGGCATGGCCATGGTCAAAAGGTCACAAACAGCCATGCCACAATCAGCACTGGCTGCATGCTGCATTTGCCTGTGCAGACTCCATGGGTGTTCGCATCATGCATAGGTCTGCATAGCACCCAATATGCTATACATTGTATATTATATATAATATCAATTTTAAGTTGCTGAATTATTTTCAAGAAATTGATTAATGTCATGATCATACCTGCACTAGATTGACAGCTAAATTTTCCTCTTCTCCAAATCCATCAGATTATACGTGCCAAACTTGGCAGAGTGTCCGGAGTATCACATCGTTCATCTCCGCTAAATGAACATGGGATCCTGATGCAATAAGATTATCCAATATTATTTCCTTTTCAGCATCCCACAATTGAGCAATAGCTGTTTGAACAAATTTACTAAGATGTTCATGATAAGTACTATTTGAAATGGTTGCAATGTTGGCCTGGGAAAAATACATGTTTACCTGCAATGGGGATTCCGCTGCAACTGACTGTAGTTGACAATATGATATTTCCAGCAGGAAACCTCCCGATGAAAGGTAGTGATTTTCAAGTATTAGCAAAATCACAGTACTTACATTGTTGGTCAATGGTAATATGAGTGCCTTTCTGATTAGATATTATCCTTTGCAGTTCTCCTCGCAACTATGACTGGTATTGAACAGTGAGAGGAGACAACTCTAAAACAGTATACTTTTTTCATTCAATGGGTTTGATATGTGGTTCTCGTCATTTAACGACTGACTGCAATTAAAGAAATATAAAAATTGTATCAGAAATTCTGCTTTCTGATTGGATGTAATGATTCTGACAGCCTTACACTATTCCTGTTATATTGTAATGCACAGCCTGATACTATTAGCATTCAAACCTTCAAGCATTGATGAAAGACTTGAATGATGGATTCTGAATCTGAAATAGAATTCTTGAACTGTTGGTGTAAGAACTATTATTTTAAAAAGACACTCATAAATTACACTTTATAACTTTTATAACTGAGAAATGAGGAAACAGCTCAGTGCCCACTGGATGATGTCTGCCAGGTCCCCGGCTCTGCCAAAAGCACTTCAGTGAGCTGCCCCTTCATCTCAGCAGCATCCTAAGGCCCTAACAGATAAAGCCAGGTAGCCCACACTGGTGCCTTCCCTCTCCGAAGGAAAAACGTTTTAAAAAAAAGGGCCACAGTGTGGAACTGTGCCAAACCATTGACACATTAGGGGAACAAGACGCATGTATCTGACACCCATCCCAGTAGTGTTCCACAAGCCAGGCCAGCACTGGTGGTAGTGAGGGTAACACATGTCAGAAGAGTGTAAATGTGCAGTGGTGGCATGTGGAAAGGAGAATATTATTAGATGTTGTAACAGTTGGGACGTAAAATGTAGCCCTCACGCAACAGTGTCACATTGTGGCGTAGGGCTTATGCCACCTCCTGGCAGATAAAGTGGAAGACCATTAGATGGTCATTGCATAGTTAAGATGTAATCATATTTCAATGAAAATTCCACTTTATATCTTTTAACATCCTTTCATGTTAGTTTCATTTTTTAATGCCTTTAAATGTCAGTTTATGAGATATAAGACACACCAGTTTATGCTTCATGGATAAATAATCACACTTACAATGTGCATTTAACAGCATATGGCTGTGTCTCATGTCTAACAAAATATATGAGATATGTGCTTATTTCAACATAATGCATACCTTGTTATGTCTTATTGCTTGCCTGATGCACTTCCATTATAACTTAGTTGTTATCCACCAACATACAACTAAAAGTCAACAACTAAAAAACAATTTAGAAGTTTAAAAAACTAATTAAATTACATGGACATCTCACAACTCTCTTCATTGTCTATCTCAGATGGTTCATACGATTCATTTTTTATCATCATAGAATAGGAAATACTGAGAGCTCAATTCATCTGTCTTCTCTCATGTGCATATAACATGGTTGTTCATATGGATCTATTTGTGTCAAATCAGCCATTTTAACAGATGTTGTAACACCTAAGCAACACAACATAGTTTCAGCAGTCTAAAACTAACACTATTGTACACCATAACACATAATATTATACCATAAGGATGACTGAGTGTGGCCTGTGACTGGTAAAATTTACAGGAAGCAAATAGGTAGTATTGCGACCCTTGCCCTCGAGCATCTTTTCTCTGAAAGATGCTCCTTCCCTGTACCTTGTTTATAACTGTGGGGTATTTGAATATTTCAGTCATATCCCTCCTTTCACTTTGTCAATCAAAGGAGTACATATTTAATTCTTTAAGCCTTCTTCATAGGGATTCTGGTACAGGCCCTGTACCATTTAGTTGCCCTCCTCTGTACCACACTACTGCCCAGCCCATCCCCTGGGGTGTGTTAACTATTGCATATTTTTGTGTCATCTGTGAACAGGCATTCATTCTCTTCAGTCCTTCTGCAATATAGCTAATAAAAACACTGAAGATGATTGGGCCTAGTACTGACCTTATGGCTCGCCACTTGTCACTTTACATCCTCCAGAGTGGACGCCATTTACAACCACCACATTCTGACTATTATGGTCTTGCCAGCTCACTACCAATCTTACTACTTTAGGGTCTAATCCTATGCTTCTCATTTTGCTCACCTGCATTTTTTTGTTTGATAGCATGAAGGCCTCATTGAAATCCAGATATGTCCGTCACCTGCTCCCCATTATCCACTTCCTTGCTTACGTAATCAAAGAACTTGATTAGGTTTATCTGGAAAGACCACCTCCCTGTGAAACCATGTTGCCTTGTATCATGTAGTCCACCAGTAACAAGGTATTACCCAATCATTTAATTCAGTAGTGATTTCATTCTTTGCCCACTACCGAAGTCACACTGACCAGCCTACAGTTTCTTGCCTCCTCTTTTTCTACTTTTGTGGAGTGGAACTACATCAGCCCTTCTCCAGTCTCCCAGTACCTTTCCTGTTTCTATTAACAGGTTGAACAAGGCTGTCAGAAAAGCAGACAGCTCCTCATTCAATTCCCTCAATAACCTGGGATGCACCCTATGTGGTCTATTTGCCTTGTCTGCTTTTAACTGTGACAAATCCCTTAGGAATCTTTCCTCTCTAAGGGGACTAGTATCCACCTCTCATCCCTTAATGCTCTTATCTTTTATCATAGGCCCACTACCTACCCCTCCTCTATAAATACTGAACCAAAGAATTTGTTTAGCATGTCCACTTTTGTCTGTCCTCTTCCACATAAGCCCTTACTTCCCCTTTCTGCCATGGATGAGTTCAGAAAAAAGCCAAAGAGAACCCCATTATCTTCCTTTCTTTAAAAAACTTAAAATCACAGCAAGTATCTAAATGTAGCAGGATAAAGTGAATATCACTCAACTTTGGATTAGAAAAGTGCAGGGACGAGTTCCATCATCCTCTCTGCATAAAACAAGAAGCAACTTGACAGAATCTCCACCAACAGCAAATTATAATTTTTTAGTAGAACTATAAAATTAAAAACAATGATTTGAATTATACCCTGGTGATAATAAAACCTCTAAATCCTGACATCTGATTGGCTGCCTGATACCTTCTAGGTGTTGTAAATCCTACAATAACCAATGCAAAAGGTGCCAGGCAGCTATATCCATGCCAGACAAACTGAAATACATCCGTCACCATTTTCATTTTAAAAAGCTGCATTTTTCCCGCTATGAAACTTTCAATTGCAGCTCCGCATAGCAGATAGTAAAAAATACAAGCGAGTTTCAAAATAATCCACCTGAGCGATCTAGGTGAAATTTTCATTCGCTCAAGTCAAGTAACCCACAAGCACTATCAGTCTCTCAAAGTAACTTACTCTCACTGTCGATGCTGGCTCACGTCCATCCTCACGTCCTGACCACGAAACCAGCAAGCAGCAACATTCTGGTCCCTTGTGAAGTAAACATCACTGACACACATTCAAACTCTACGGTTGTCACTCCTCCACCATACCCTCAACCCCCAAAACAAACACAAACATATCGTAATGGTTGCTGCCACCATCGTAAAACCTGGAAATGCAACCAAGCACTATTTTGTCTTGTGCAACAATAAAGCAATCAAAAACAATTTAAAATGATAAAACAAACATTTCCTCTATTTCATTTTTTTATTTTAAAGGACCAACGGTATAATCGCAATAAGCTCACAAGAAAGTATGGTTATGTGGGGAGATTTACCAAGGCTGGTGAGGATTTACCCACTTGGCTGAGCCTCATGGGCAAACCACACCAGCTGAGGTAAATCTCCCCGATAATCCACACCCACTCATGGCTTACTGCTTAAATACCCCCAAAATTATTTATTTATCAACCCCCCAAAAGTGGCTATTGTATAATCGCAATACACCTCTCAAGAGGGTGTGTATAATGGAAGAGTTAACCCACTTCTGTTGTGGTTCACTCACTTGGCAGATGACCTTGTGACTGAACAACACACCAGGCTAGAGTCAATCCTGCCATCACACACACTCTCATAGAGTAATTCTTAAGAATACAAAATTAAATACAATGTAACATTTATCGATACTTGATCGACCTTGAAATTCACAATGTGACTTACCAATGGATCAGTAATGAACTCCTTTCCCGCTGAACTGAGTAGCCTTTTGGAAAATTCTTTACATCACTTAATGGTTCAGTCTTACTTGTACAAACTTCATTGTTAACATCGGCATCACAAATGTTGTCAATTGGATTTTGAATCTTATACAGTATGATTGTATGTCATCATCTGGTCTTATTATGTCTGGCTTATTTGTTGCATACTGATTTACTATCTGTAAGGGCATAACTAACATGTATTATAAGCTGTACTTCATAGAAAGATCGGTACGAAACAACTATACTGTATGTCATGTACAGCATTCATTGGATTAAGAACACCAATAAAAATATTAAATTATTAATATTCTTATAAGGGTATATGATGATCATCAAATCTAAAAAGCAAAGTCAAAAACAAATTCTAAATACATCAATAATACAATAAAGTAAGATTGCAAATAAGACAGTAACATTAAGAAGCCCTGTCATAATATTCCTCAATGAAATCTGATGGAAAAATGTGATCAACTGTCAACATCAACAAATATTTAGCCTTATGCATGAATGAGTGGGTGGCTAAACACACATAAACTTAGGCACATAACCAATCCGCACCAATTGTGTCCCTTGTGCATGAATGCAACAATTGGGAGCATGCAGTTGTAAGGCTTCTGTTACGCTTGCAGTGTGGACAACAACATGTGGGGGTCGAGCAGACAGTGTGTCAGTACTATGCACAATGCATCAAGGTATGTAGTGCTGGACACGAAGGAGCACTGGAGATGCAGAGTAAGCCAGAGAGAAATTGACCTCTTATTAATTGCTCTTGAAGTGCCCCACCCATGGAGTCTCAGTCCATGCCCCTTGTTATGTTTCATTCCTTCCTGTAGAGTAACTTCCCAGGGTATCTCTTGATCATCCATCTGATATATTTAAAGGTCTCAATCATGCCCCCATATCCCTCCTGGTCTCAGTTGTATATATCCCCAGTACCTTGCATTTCTGTTCATATGGTTTGCCCTTCATTCCCTACACCATCTTGATTGCCCTTCACTGAACCCTTCTGATCAAGACTTTATCCTTGTGTGGGTATGGCCTCGGAAACTAGACACCCGTACTTGAGGTGTGGCCTCACCATGTCTTGATACAAGGACACCAGGACATCCATACCACTGCTGGTGATCCGCCTGATGATACTTGACAGTATCCCATATGCCATCCCATGTCATTGAGTATTTCTTCCCTACACTGAGGTTGAAGGAGACTGTTACCACCAAGTCCCTGTCATCCTCTGTCACCCTGATGCTCTTCCCTCCCAGCATGTACTCAACCCCGTGGTTCCTGTGTCCCAAATACATAACAGCACACTTATTTATGTTGAAATTTAGCTGTCTGGTCTCTGCATACTCATCCTGTACCCTCAGGTCCCTTCTCATGACCTCCACCACCCAGAGTCAATTCAGTTACAGATTTTTGTGTCAACCACAAAAGGGTGTGGTGTTGAGGCATTACTGAAATATGGATAAGCCATGCACACCACACTCCATTGATACACTAACTAAACTGGAATGGCATGACTTGTCTGTAGTGAACCCGTGCTGTCTGTCTTCCACCAGGCTGTTCACCTCCAGGTACTTCATTACCCTTTCACCGAAGAGTGCCTCCATAACCTTCCCCAACCACAGCAGTTAGGCTGATGGGGTGGTAGTGTCCCTCCTCTTGCTGCTTTTTCCTTGTGGATCGGAGCCACTTTGTTTTTCCAGTCCTCCAGCACTATACTAGTGTACAGGGACAGGTTGAACAGTCTTGAAATTGGGGCAGCCAGCTCCTCTGTTAGTTCTCAAATCACCCTTGGATAACAATAATTTGGCACCGTGACCTTGGCCACCTTAACAATGGCTAATACCTTCCCAGCTCTCTGTGGTGAAGGGAACTGATACCATCCCTATGACCCCACCCATCCTTTTCAACTCTGTCCCTTGACTCCCTCCCCACTTCCTCTATAAATATAGAGCAGGAAATGCCTGTTCATGTCTTCTGCTTTCTCCCATCCTCCAAGTGCCTCCTCCCCACCAGCCTTTCAGTCTCCTACCCAGTCTTCTTCTTCCCACATATCTAAAAATGTATTTTCCCTCTCCTGGCCTGTTTCACTAATTCTTCCTATCATTGTGAAATGAATTGCTTATACAGTGGCATCAGTAAAACATGTAATCTTATTACAATACATTTCTATATGCATCATATCATTCATCAAACTCAACTTTATGTGGTTCAATGGCTAACATAAAAGGATGGATTTCTTTGTGCTACAGAGCTATAATTTACAATACAACTAGACAGCTTACTCACTAAATTTAAGACTTAACAAATACTCTTTTTAAGCAAACACTGTATGACAATAAAGTGGAATGAAATTAATATATGGAAAATATTGGATGGGAAACTATGTAAGACTACTAAGTACTGCCTCAGAAGTTTTCAAAATCACTTTGACTATGTCATGGAAACTCAAGAAGTCCATGAGAATCAGAACCCAAAGGAGACAAAAACACACTGGTTTATATATAGTTGATCATCCTGTATTTTTATTTTATTTTATTTGTTAACATGTACTCAGAGCCACTCATTGCTAAAACAAATGGTTTTATGCACCTACAGCCGAGCGAGAACAGCAAAGCTGAAGGCAAATAAAACCACTCATTTTCAGCAACGAGTGGCAATGGAGGATGTATTAATATATTATTGATTGAGAGCAATCAATAATATATTTTTAAACAACAAAACTTCCCAGAACATGTCAGCCTAGGGCATCTGAGCGTGACATGCCCTCGCATAAAGCAGTGCCTCATGCAAATGGAAAAGGAACAAACTGATTGGTTAGAGCGCCCTCAATATATAATTAAAAGTATATACAGCATAAAATGAGTGCCCTTTACAATGAAACTGGCTTGTACATTCACTGGAGGATTTATGATGTTGTTACTCCACAGAAGGGTGTAATCACATTACATGACATTTGAACTGTGATACAACAGCCTTCTGAAAAGGATGAATTTCTACTAAGCACAATATACTAATGCTTTACATGTGTATGTAGGTATTGGCCCTAAAGCACCATGCCTCATTTAACCAATTTGAGTTCAACAATATATGCTAGATGTCAACCACATAGCGTCTCCATGCCTGCATATGCACTCCCATGTATCATGCATAATAAATACTCACCAAAAATGATGTAATCAAGAATTTCCATAGTTGCTGACATCAGAATGTATTCACTCTATTTGGAGCTCATCAGCATGGGGCACATGTACCAACCAATGGCAAACAATGATTGAGTACAATGAACCATGGACACATACTAAAATGACAGAGTCATTATTAAAAGAAAAATAAACAAAATTTGGCAATGTTAACCAAAACGTCATTACTGAAATTGTACGTGTGTAACTCATGCATACATATATGCTGTTACAGCGTGAGGGAATAAACTTCAGACGAGGCAAATTTACAGGTTTAAATACACCTTGGTGTGATATTAATTTTTCAAAAGTTCGGAAAATAATAAATGAAAACAAAAATTGCAAAGAAAATCACTACCTAACATCAATAGTTTATCACACAATACAGTCCTGGATTCTAGAGCTCCTAAGACCCTTCTCAACTCCATTCAACAGCCTGTCTGCAGTAGCACCCTCTTCTTCACTCTCAGACTGAACCTTATACAGTAACAAGTTTATAATGTGAATTTATGAAAATACCTTTAGGATTTCTTATAACTGTACTAATCATGACATTATTATTGTTTTATAAGACTTTTGAATCCTTTTTCTTTAAAAGGCTCTACTAACTGTATTAATTCCTATTTAAAATAGCCTTCATGCTTTTGTACACAAAATGCATGTATGCACTTTACACACTCCCTGGTGTTTGGCACCATTCCATGGACTGGATGAATGGAAATAGAATGAAAATAGGCACTGGTAGGCAGTTTTGTAGGGACAGTAAAGAGAAATGCTAGGCGGCCAACCTAGGGTAGGGGAAAAAGAAAAGCAAAGAGAAAAGCATTAACTGTTACACAACAGAAGTTTTAGTAGCTAGGAAATAAGGAGATGGAAAAGTGGTCCAACAGTCACAGCTGAGGGTGTAGCCTAACTCAGACATGCACCTCCCTCCTTAAGAAAAAACAGTTCTCAAAACTATACTGGTTTCTCAAGAACCCCATCTCAGTCATAAATATTCTACCAAAACAATACAGTAGAATGCTGATTGGTTGAAACTTTCTCTCACCCACTATGAGAGCTTCACCACAGGGTCCCTTAATCATAAACAAATGAAGGGTGACAAAATGTCACTATACAGACATTCTTAAATACATACCCTGAGGCTTAATTCACACAGATACTGCCTAGTATCCTAAGACTAAACATAAGTTATCACATTCTGTTTCATAACTCCTCATTCATTGCTCCATGATGGGACAGGAAATCAACATTCTTGTGTAAAGTTCCAGATCTATGTCGCACCACAAAACTATATGGCTGAAGGGCCAAATACCACCTCATTAT
Organism: Neoceratodus forsteri; assembly: GCA_016271365.2. Classification (NCBI taxonomy): domain Eukaryota; kingdom Metazoa; phylum Chordata; order Ceratodontiformes; family Ceratodontidae; genus Neoceratodus; species Neoceratodus forsteri. The sequence continues at coordinate 429,396,724 of CM057451.1, forward strand.
TATACAATTCTTATCCTTCATTTGATGGGTCCAACATAAAGGATTATGATCAGTAACTAAAGTGAATTTGGCTTCCCACAAATAAAATCTTAAGGCTTCTATTGCCCATTTAGCTGCCAAAGCCTCCTTCTGTACAGTGGAGTACTTTTGCTCCCTTTCATATAGTTTTCTGATATGTACAAAATTGGGTGTTCTTTCCCATCAATTGTTTGGCTCAACACTGTCCCTATTCCTGTCTCTGAGGCATCTGTATGTACCTCAAAGTTCATCTCAAAATTAGGACTCTTTAATACAGGGGATGAACAGAGGGCAGCTTTGATGGTTCGAAGGCCTCATCACACTTAGGGTCCCACTGTACCGTGTTGCTACACCATTTCTTTGTCAGATCTCTCAGTGGTTTAGCAATCGATGCAAAGTTTGGGATAAAGCATCGGTAATACCCTGCAAGCCCTAAAAATTACCTAAATGTTTCTTTGTAGTGGGATGGAGCACTTCACCACTGCTCATAACTTATCTATTTCAGTCTTGACTTGCCCATTACCTAATAGAAAGCCTAGATAGCAGGTCTTGGTCATGACAACTGCCCATTTTGGGGGTTAATGGTGCCCAGCTGTTTTTATTGATTTAACTACCTCAGCCAAGTGTGCCATATGTATACTCCAGGTAGGACTGTATACCACCACATCATCCAAGTAGGCCAAACAGTATCCAGTATGTGGTGCCAGTATACAGTCCATGTACTGCTGAAATGTAGCTTTAGCTCCATGCAACCCAAATGGCATTGCAACAAATTCATACAATACCACAGGGGCACTAAAGGCATTTTTTTCCTTGCCTGTAGGTCAAATGGAATCTGCCAATACCCTTTGGTTAGATCCAGTGTTGTGATGTATCCTGTATTTCCTATGTGGTCTATGATGTCATCAATGCAGGGCATGGGATATGCATTGAACTGGGACACTTGATTCAACCTTGAAAATCTAAACAAAGGTGGATTCCTCACTCTTTCTTTGGGACAACCACAATCGGTGACCCCCAAGCACCAATAGATGGTGTTATGATCCTCAACTGTCTCATCTTGTCAGTTTCTTTCTTGATTTCTATCCTGACTCTTTTGGGAGACGGTAAGTCTTCTGCCTGATGAGAGGGGACTCAGTCCTAATACAATGTTTACCCTATCCTCCCTGGCACACTTGTGAAGGTCATCGGAAAATAATTGATCAGATTCTCTACTTCCTTTCTTTGGGCACCTGACAGTGCAGTATTTATTTTTATATTATTGTGTCCCTCATGACTCTTCCATCTTTTATAGGCAGTATCCAGTTCAGATTCCCTCTGGCATCACTGTCATTCCTAGGTGTACTGCTTTCTCTTCCGGTTTCTCATGCCACTTTTCAGCAAGTTGGCATAGTAAATCTTTACCCATACACTTCTCTGGGGTCTCAATCTCATATGTGATGTGGCCTGCCTGACGCACTACAGTATATGGCCCTTGCCACTTCATTAACAATTTCTGCTCTGAGGAAGGAAACAATAATAACACCTTCTCCCTGGGTTAAATGTCTTGTCTCCCACCTTTAGGTCATATTGTTCCTTCTGGATCTTTTTCCCTCCACACAGCTTTGATGGGCCTTGGTGGTATAAGTGATCAACCTCTTTCACAACTGTCCCATACATTCAACAATGTTTAAATTTCACACATAAGTCCCTTCTTCCCAAAATTCTTTAACTACATCTAATGGACCTTGGGGACTGTGCCCATATAACATTGAAAATGGGGACTAACCTGTCGAGGCCTGGGGCACTTCCCTATAGGCAAACAACAGAAATGGCAAAAGGTATCCCAGTTCTTCCTTCCTCATGCACAAACTTATGGAGCATTCATTCAGTGTTTGATTGAACTGCTCCATTAGTCTGTTTGACTGGGGATGATAATGGGAGGTTTGAACAGCCACTATCCCCAGTAACTTGTAGAGCTCTTTTAACAAGGCTGCATTGAAGTTTGTGTCCCCTGTCTGTAAGTATCTCTTTGGGTACCCAGATGACTAAACACCTTAACCAACCCTCGGCTGTCCTTGGTGTAGTGACTGTAAGCATTGGTATGGCCTCTGGGTATTTCATGGCATAGTAACATATCACCAAGATGAATTGGTTCCTTTATAACTTTTAACAGAGGTCCCACAATGTCTATACCTATTCTTTTGAAAGGGTTGGTAACCAAGGATAGGGACATAAGGGCACCATGTCCTTTCTGCCTATTTGGGCAACTTGTTGGCACTCTTTACATGTTTGGCAATACCTGGCTATTTGATCATATAGCCCTGGCCAATAAAATCTTTGTAGAATGCACTTCAGGGTGAGATCCCGCCCTGCATGGCCAGCTCATGTGAGAGCATGCCTTAAAAACATTATTGGCTCTCTATACTTCTCAGGCACCAATAACTGTTCAACACTTTCTGGAGTGGTACATAACCTGTACAATATATCATTTTTCAATATAATCACAGGGGCCCTTTGACAGTTACTGTCCAACCTGTGGAAAAAAAGGTATTAAAGAAACATCACATTCCTGTTCAGCAGCTAGATCAATGCTATTAAACATAGCCTGTATTTTTGTTTCAGTAAGTCCTTTTACAGTATGGTACCATTGTTTTTGCTGTTTTTTTTTTCTGGTTCAGGGGTTCCTATCCTTACCAGGGTCCTCAATAGCATCCCTTTCAAAAGGAAGGTTTCTCCCAATGTCCTCTTTTCTGGTATTGGGCCCTGGTAGTCACGGATGTGACTATCCCTTGCTCAGTTATCAATGTTGTAAAGTTTGGGAAATCATGACCTATAACCATAGGCACTTGTAGGTTGGGCACCAGTCCTGCTGTGATCACCTGGTTCTGTCCTTCAACATCCACTACTATTACAGCAGTTGGTAGTGGTGGGTGTCCCCATGGACACATAAATTGTCATGTATGTCCCGCCTGGTTATATATCAGTCACCAATTCTGGATGAATCAAAGTATTCTTAATGCCAGAATCAATCAGACCCAACACAGTTCGATTGTTAATACAAATGTCTCACAAAGTAACCATCATTCAGCAAGGACAAATTGGTAGCATCAGCTCTAGGTTGGGTCCAATACATGGCAAGGTGTCCTTACCTTGACAATTCCTGCAGAGAGGGTCTGGATTATAACGTCTGGCTCCTTGATTTGGGTTCCCTCTGTTCTATGAGTATATTCATTTGGGGCTCGATTAACAACAGTGGCTTTCACTGTTTGAGGGAAGTGTAATAGGTCAGTTCTATAACCTTTCTCAGGGGCTGCTGTGCAGATAAAAGTCTTCCGCCAAAGTGATGGCTAATTTGGCTGTCTCTGGTAATGATCCTCACCCATATTTGTACTTCAGTGGACAGTATTTGGAAATATTGTTTAACTACTAAGTCTCAATAATGTCTACGACAGATTTCCCTCAAGCTGTAGCCATTTTAAACATAATTATCTTAGCCTGGTAAAGGTTTCCTAAGGAAATTATTCTAAAAGTGGTTAAGGAATGACACCTCTGCCTGTAAGTCTCTGCATTTATATCATATCTTTTCAGAATCTCCTTTTGACCAGGTCATAATTTTAGCATGTCTGATGTCCATATTGCTGCACGCTAACTGTGCCCTCCCAGTAAGATATGGTGCAAGGCGTACTACCCAATGTCTCTGATCCCACCCATAGGCTCAGGCAACCCTCTCAGATGTAGTTAAATATGCTTTTACATCATCGGTTGCTGCCATTTTAGTCAATTTGACATGTTTTGGATTATTACCTGGTGGTCCTGCCTCCTGTGGTCCTTGCCTAGTCAGTTGAAAGCTCGCAAGGTGTCACCACCTCTGGTTCTGGCATCTCCATTCCCACTCTATTTGTCTATCCATATCCAGTTACTTAACCGCCAACCATTTCAACAAGTTACTGATGTCTTCAGGTGGTGGGTCCTCATATGGTGGTTCCTCCTCCTTGTCCTTTTCAATTCCTGCCCCATCATCATCTCCATTGCCATCTTCTTCTTCATCCCTGCAAACTCAAGGCCAGGTAGAATGTCCTCTCCAGTCCTCAACACCTATGCTCTGGTATGCACTCCTGGCAGGCCTTACTCCTCCTTCAGACTTTTGGCATCCAGTGATTTCTGGAGATCTGCCATCCTGCTTTTTTCCTCTATGTCTGGATACCAGGGCTGGTATCTGGGTACTGGTCTCCCTTGATTGTCTGGACCACCAATACTATCCACTTCTAACACAAGTTTGTCACAGCGTGAGGAATGAACTTCAGACGAGGCAAATTTACAGGTTTAAATCATGCCTTGGTGTGATATTAAGTTTTCAAAAGTTCAAAAATAAATTAAAACAAAAAATTGCAAAGAAAATTACTACTTAACATCAGTAGCTTCTCACACAATACAGTCCTGGATTCTACAGCTCCTAAGACCCTTCACATCTTCATTCAACAGCTTGTCTGTAGTAGCACCTCTCTCTTCACTCTCAAGACTGAACTCTACTAGACTGACTGAAGTAAACTCACTGAAGAGGTATTTATATCTCTTTGGTGGGATCACCTGACTGAGCCCTCTTCTAGTTACAAGTCTGGACATGTTGTTTCATGTCTGAACATGTTTCATAACCAAGGTGGGAGGGTTATTTCAGGGACTTCCTGGTTCAGTTAAAGGTATAGTGTATATATCCACAGATATTGACTTTCTATATCTCTGATACACAGTGACTAAACTTTTTATACATAGAACCTAATACAGTAACAAGTTTATAATGTGAATTTATGAAAATACCTTTAGGATTTCTTATAACTGTACTAATCATGACATTATTATTGTTTTATATGACTTCTGAATCCTTTTTCTTTAAAAGGCTTTACTAACTGTATTCATTCCTATTTAAAATAGCCTTCATGCTTTTGTACACAAAATGCATGTATGCACTATACAACACCTCCTGGGTGTTTCGCACCATTCCAGGGACTGGATGGAAATGGAAATAGAATGAAAAGAGAGAACTAGTAGGAATTTCAGTAGAGAAAGTAAAGAGCTACGCTAGGTGGCCAACCTAATGTGGGGAAAACAGAAGAAAAGCAAAGAAAAGCATTAACTGTTGCACAACAGAAGTTTTGGTAGCTAGGAAATAAGGAGATAGAAAAGTGGTCCATCAGTCACAGCTGAGGTGTAGCTAACTCTGCCAAATGTACATATATACACATATACATATACATACACACACACACACACACACACACACACACACACACACACCAATCTTATATTGTTCTACATATGGTTATGTCACTGTACATTACCTCTGCTAACTGATGCTTAGCAAAAGCTCCACTGCTCTTCCTTTTCTTAACTAGAGTTTCATATATGAAGTCTGATGTTTCAGGGATGTTTTCAGAATGTTTAACAACTTGATAACTTACATTGTGAATTGATGGAATAGCATCAGGCACAAGCATCAACCGACACATAAAGCCTAACCTATACTGAGACAAATTTGACTTATCAAAACATTTGTCTTTAAAATGTGAGGAACACAATACACTTCTTGCACTTGAGCCAGACCAGTTTGTTCTCTTTATTTTGATGAAACTCTCCAAAGCTTCCTATGGTGAGAATTCTTGGGAAGGTGAAAAGTGAGACACCCATCTTTGTGGTCTTCCCACAATTAGCAGCCACAGGCTGGCATCACAAGTTTTGCTGGCAAAAAAAATGAATTCATGACAATATTAAAGAGTAAAATACTTCATCCATCTTATTACAAATGAAAAATTAAAAACATCAGTCTTATAATGTAGACCACACATGTATGGTGAAGTCTATATAAGGTCCAGTACAGTTAACTGCTATTTCAGTTAGTACATAACATCTGATCACAAGGTTTGTGTGGTACTGATGATGATAATGGGGTGGGAGGGGAAGGAAGATCATTGATTAAAGCAGAGCATCAGATTCAAAGTGGTGGTAGGGTGAGAAATCAACAATGTCACATTTACAGTGGAGAGAGTGACACGTGAGCAGAGAAAACTGAAAGTGTTCAAAGCATTAGGTCAAGGTAACACACATCAGATAATGGACAATGATTCTATGGAGGGAACTAGCAGATCCTCTGGAAGCCCAGGTATCATAATCACACAACACAGTAGCAGTTCCATTGGACTGGATGAGGGCACATGTAGTCCTACTTCACAAAAAAGAATATTTATGTGAAGAATAAAGATACTATACATGTATTGGCCTCACATCACTACTGGTTAAGATAATATAGGGTCCATTTAACAAAAGAACTGATGGGCAATTTGGAATAGGTATGAAAATTAATGCTAGCTGTGTGTTAGGATGCATTGGTAGGAGATCTAACAGCAAACCTAGAGGAGCAATTCTAGCACAATACATATCCCAGGTGAGGCATCAGCTGGAGTACTGTGTGCAGTTCAAAGGCTCACACAACTGTCCACTGATTTGGTAGTGGCAAAGTCAATGACAGCAATCAAACTGTGATGGAAAAGATGGAGAAACACATTGAGGTCTATGATAATGATGCGTAAGGGTGTTGGGTGAGTGGGGTGGGTGATTAGATCATTTGATCATCAATGAGCATATGAATTTTGGACATACTTGATGGACCTGTGTCTCTCTGCCCACAACTTTCTATGTCTCTAATAGATCAGAAAAAGAACAAAGGTTGCATCAAGGGCCAGTGAAATGATGAGGCACATAGTTAGATGCTTAATGAGCATAAGGACAGAGGTGATGATTACTCTGTATTGCACATAGTTGATGTCTCACTTGGAGCACTGTGTGCAATGTTTTAGGCCTCATCTTTGAAAGGACACAGACAGGTCATAGACAGTCCATAGGAAAGCTGCCCATACGGTAAATGAGTTACACCCAAAAACATTGAGAAGAGAATAAAGTGACACACAATGTACTCACTGGAAGATGTGAGGAATTGGGGGTATGTAAATAGTTAAGAACAATTAATGTGCAAGGGAAATCATAATCCAGTACACGAGCAGAACAAAATGGGGGTCATAAGATTGGGAGTGGGGTTAAGAGAAAATGTGATGTCTTACTTCACAGATAGAGTGGTGTACACACAAAACAGTCTAAGTAAACGGTGGGATCAAACACTCTGATGGCATGCAAACATGCATACAGCAGTCATAAAAGAACTCATATGGTGGGAAGAACAACTGCACCCTCAACCATAACACACCATCATAAAATGAAAAGTTATGTAATATATTTATTTCTACCATCACCCTGTGGCATAATAATATCACAATTTGTAACTATCAAGACAACCAGTAAACTGTCAATTAATAATCATAACCTCACAAAAAAATGTTTGCACGAGTAACTCAAGCTTCAAATAAACAATACTATGCAGCCACTTCAGACATTGACAACATGCTATGCAAGTGTAGACTCTACAAGGGACAGTAAACAATATATAGTGATATAGAAACATAGAATTTGACAGCAGATAAGGACCGCTTGGCCCACCCAGTCTTCCCATTCCCTACCTAATGGATAAGCTGCAGATTCTAGTTAACCAACAGCCTACTTATTCCTACCCCACCCCTAGAATTGCCTTATGACTGTCCCATGCATTCTTGAATTCCACCACTGTTTTTGACTCCACAACCTCCTCAGGAAGGCTGTTCCATGCATCCACAACCCTCTTCATGAAAAATACTTCCTCACATTTCCTGTGATCCATCCCCTCTATCTTCAAGTTATGCCCCTTGTTCTTGCATACCTCTTTTTCTGAAAGATGTTACCTACCCTGTTGGATTTTGTTGATTCCCTTGAGGTACTTGAACATTTCTATCATGCCCCCTCCCTCCTTTCCTCGAGGCTATACATATTAAGCTCCTTAAGTCTCTCTTCATATGTCTTCTGGTGCAGACCCTGCACCATTTTAGTTGCCCTCCTCTAGACTGCCTCCATCCTGTCTATGTCTTTGGGAGATTGGGTCTCCAGAACTGCACACAGTACTCCAGATGGGGTCTCACCAGCTGTCTGTACAGAGGGATAACAACTTCCTGTTTTCTACTGGCGATGTCTCTCCCTATACATCCCAGTATCTCCTCCAAAGCCCTCCTTACTGCCCTCTCACATTGCTTGCCCACATTTAGGTCATCTGATATGACTACCCCAGGTCCCTTTCCATTTTGTTATTTTAGTATCTCACCCCCATTGTGTACTCTTCCCTGGATTTTTGTTTCCCAGGTGCTTTACTTGGCACTTCTTAGCATTGATTCTAAGCTGCCATACATTTGACCATTCCTCCAACCTTGCCAAGTCCCTTCTTATCCGTTCCACCCCACCTTGTGTATCAACTCTGTTGCAGATCTTTGTGTCATCTGCAAAGAGACATACTTTTCCTTCCAGTCCCTCTGTAATGTCACTTATAAAGACATTAAAGAGGACCGGTCCTAATACTGAACCCTGCAGTACCCCACTGGTAACCCCTTTCTTCAGAGTGGACTCTGTTTATTATTACCCTCTGTGTACTGTTCTCCAGCCAATTCTTTACCCAGGCTGCCATCTAGTGACCCACTCCCACGCTGACCAACTTGCATATTAATCTTTTGTGTGGGACTGTGTCAAATGCCTTGCTAAAGTTGAGGTAGGCCATGTCCATAGCCCCTCTCTGATCTACTACTTTGGTCACCCTGTCAAAGAAATCCATTTGATTCATCTGACATGACCTTCCTGCTGTGAATCCATGCTGCCTTGGGTCCTGTGGCCTCTGGCCTCAAGGTACTCAACAATTCTTTCCTTCAGAAGTGATTCCATCATTTTTCCAATCACTGAGGTTAAACTAACAGGTCTGTCATTTCCTGCTTCTGCCCTGCTCCCACTTTTGTGAAGTGGAATTACATCTGCCCTTCTCCAATCCCCAGGTACCACCCAATCCTCCCATGATTTGTTAAAGAGGATAGTCAGTGATGTCACTAGTTCTACCCTTCGTTCTTTTAGAATTCCTGAATGAATCTCATCAGTCCCCATTGCTTTGTTCACCTTCAGTTTTAAAAGTTCTTTCAGAACCTTTTCTTCTGTGAATGGGCTGGTAGCAACCCCTGTATCCAGAGTGTTTCTACTGTTTGGTCTAGGTACCTCCCTTCTTCATTTGTGAATACTGAGCAAACATATTTGTTTAGTATCTCTGCCTTTTCACAGTAAACCTCTGCACACCCCTCCCTTTATTAAGCCTCACTATCCCTCCCTTGGTCTTCCTTCACTCCCTGATGTTTATCCCCTTCTTAACTGAGTTGGCTATCTTTTCTTCGGTTTGGGCCTTTGTTGTTCTGACTGCATTCCCTGCTTCCTTTTGCTTTAACTGATTCAATTATCTGTCCTGCTCCTTCTGTGATTCCTTGTACTTCCTGAATGCTTTCTTTTCTCCCTAACCTTTCCTGCCACCTCCTTTGAGAACCATAGTGGTTTCTTAACATTGTTTTGTTTATTTACTTCACACAAAGGCCTGTTGCATCTGTGATGGCAGTTTTGATTATTCCCCATTGTTCTTAGACCCTCCTTCCTGCCCATTTGCTAGTGCATTCCTTGGGCACTCTCCATTTGGAAAAGTCAGCCCTCCTCAAGTCCAGTACCTTTGCCTTTGTATGGCTTGACCTCTACTGCTGTGTTTATCATGAACCATACTGTTTGATGGTCACTAGTTCCAGATGGCTTCCACTTCTAAATCTGTGATCCTTTCGCCATTTCCATTTGAGAATACCAGGTCTAAGATTGCTCCTCTGAGTGGGTTCCAAAACTAGTTGTCTAAGGTATGCCCCTGCTGGGCATCTAGAATGATCCTCTCTTAGAAGTAGCTGCTGCAAATGCACTCCAGTTAACATCTGGCATATTCAGATCCCCATCAACAATATCTCCTTTTTCTGCCATTCTAAGGATACTTACTATCATTTCCTTGTCCATTTCCTCCCTCTGAGGTGGGGTCTGTATACAACCCCTGTGGCTTATGGTGCCATTGCCTGTCTCCAAATTGACCCACAGTGCTTCCCTCCTCCCTGTTTACCCTTTTGTTCTGTTGCTTTGATTCCTTCCCTTATGTAGAGAGCTACTACTCCTCCTCTTTTACCCTCTCTTGTCCCTCCTGCAGATAATGTGTCCTGGTATGTTTACTTCCGGTCATGGTTCTGTGACTGCCACGATATCCAGATGTTCTTCCTCCATCAAGATCACTAATTCAGGAAACCTGTTACCCAGACTAGGGCATTGGTACTCATTACTCTCCATTTTTTTGATGACTTTACTTCATGTGGCACCATTCTTGTCCTCACTGACTTTGCTTTCACTATTCACCCCTATCCTGCTCCCTACTGTCCTTTCTACCTTAGTCTTCACCTCATTTAGTACCCTGTTTTGTAGGGGAGGCTGGGAATTCCTGTTGCTTATCAGTGCCTCCCCTTGACTAGTTTAAAAGCTTGCCAATGAAGCATTTAAACTGATCACCCAGAAGACTTGTTCCTTCCTGGACAGATGCAGACCATCCTGCCAGTATAGGCTGGTATTCCTCCAGATAGAACCCCAGTCCCCAATGAAGCCAAACCCCTGTGCTCTGCACCATTTTTCAACCATTCATTGAATCGCATGGTGCAAAGTACCCTCGCCTCACCCTTGCCATAGTCAGGCAGCACCTCTGAGAAGGATACTGTGTGTGCTACTTGCCTTAGACCCTCCCCAACACCACCAAACTCCTCCTGCACTGCTCCAATCTCATGTTGAGCCAAGTCATTCATCACTAGGTGGACAATGATGTCCAGCTCAGTCTCCCGTGCAGCTGTTCTCCTGATTCTGCGGATGCGTTTCCTGTCCCTGCAAGCCATGGCGCCAGGCAGGCACCTACGTCAGTTTCCCTTCTCCCAGTTCTAGCCCCTTATAATAATTGCAATAACATGCTGTGTAAAAATATACAAACACATCAGCAATCACAACTCAGATGCTTTGAAATCAACTAGCTAAGCAACTTAACATCTTTCATTCTGTCAAATAACCCGCTGCAATTTGTGAGGTAAAAATCGACTGACTACCAAAGAACACTCATCAAAGGGCATACATGAGGTCAGAGTTCATGAGATTCAATACTTCTCATTCCTCGTCAACAAGCTGTAAAAGAAACAACAAACTGCAAAAACAAACTAATAAATTACCACAATCTTCTTTTTTTATAAATATCATGTGACTGCACTTGATTCTTGACTCTTCAGATTATCAGGCAGATCAAGACATTGGCATCTCAACCATTTGCACTGCCAGTGAAACTCCAGCTAAAATAATATTCAAATTACTGGACTGAAGCATCGCTACCACAAGATCATATATTCTCACACTCTGTCTATAGAAATTCTTAATTCGAGTATCCAAATATTGATCTATGATAAAACCTGCAGCTGTCAATATGCTGATTCACACAAGACAGGCATTTGAAATACAGGTGTGAGTGTATTTGTGTTTGACAGCCAGATCTGTTCTGAATGTCATTTCCGTCTGGTGACTTTATCGGCTCATTTTTTCAATGCAAGAGGGCATTTAGGTGTAAACACTTCCACTGCATTACATCAAAACATTTAGACAAGATAAAAATGTTGTGATTTAACAAGGAAAGCGTTGAACTGTCATATCTCGCATAACAAATTCAATGTAAACATTGCTGGATTCCCTCTTTAAGCCCATCTATCACAAGGAAGACCAGGACTTACAAACCACACAAATAGAGAGGACTTAATAAGTGATTTCTCACAGCAGAAGGGAGATTAATCTAAGTGAAATCTTCTGATGGTAAAGAAAAAAAATCTAAATTTTGTTCACCTTTAACACCAGCTCTATACGTTTTTCATGATCTTTGTGAGCAACACATCTACTGTATGATTGAGGAGGGAGGAACATTAGTATTTTAATAATTTAAGAAAGATAGTATAGCACTGAAGAATTTAAAGAAGACACTTCAATTACTATTAAGCCTGTAGACAAAGGTAGATCAGTGGTTATTATGGACACTCAGAATATGAGAAGGAAGTGTATCAACAATTGTCAGATGAGATCTATTACAAGTGTTTACCTTGAGACATGACACTGGAATATAAAGGGATGATATGGGACAATTTGGACTATTTAGAATTTGAACATATTTTGCCACAACAAACACTGGACTACATGGGGTGCAGTATCCTCTTAAGGCAGTGTCATATATATATATATATATATATATATATATATATAGATTCATAAAGATTGGACTTACCCTCAGGGCATCCTACCATTTCAGGCATTGGTAGTTTTATCAAACCCATTTCTAAACTGGTAGATACCTTTGTAGGACCAATAGACAGAGCTCTCCCTTCCTATATACTGTTTGCCACAGCTTGTGTTGATCTACAGACTATGAGAGAGTTCAGAATTGGGTCATTGCCTTCTGTCTGACCTGTAGTTAAGTGATGATTATTTCTACTTATTGATCTATGGAGGTGACCACTGTTTTTTTTTCTGCCTTATATTGAAAAATAGCTATCTTAGTGTGCATTACATACAGTGGGTGGCTCTGCATTGCTCAATTGCTTCTGTCTGTGCTGTTCTGAATAGTTACATATTTGACTAATTTCTCATTTCTCATATAATTTTGGGATTCTTCTTTCTTGTGTAAAACCAAAATGAACCTACTGTTTTCTTGCCTCCTACCTGATTGGTAGTGGTAATTAGTGATCTAGTGTCTAACTGTCTGTCCCGAGGGGATTCCAGTTTGTTAAACATGTGGCTCAAGGACTGGTGCCAGGAAAAAGGACACAGATTTGTAGGAACTGGCAACAGTTCTGGGAGCGAAAGTTCTTTAAATTTGATGGACTGCATCTGACTAAAGAGGGTCAGTGCATTGGGGCAGAAGTTTGGCGTCTTTGCAGAATATTTAAACTAGCAAATGGGAGGGGTGCACCCCATACGAATGGGAAGAACACCCCTCCCTCCTCAGCTAGTGGTCAAATAGGAATTCAGCGTGTTTGCCATTCATTTGCATCACCAGGTAAGAAAAAAGGTTTGTCTCCATACGATGCACAGGGTAATGCCAAACTTCACCCAACAACTAACACACCAAAATCTGGCCAATGGAAAATCATGTACAAATGCTCACAGCCTGGGAAATAAGATCCCAGACCTGCAGGCAATAATGTCAGAGGCTAAACTGGACATAGTAGCAATTAGTGAGACGTGGTTTACCAGTAACCACACTTGGGAGACTTCAGTACCTGGCTTGTATTGTTCAGAAGAGACTGAGGTGCAAAAAGGGGAGTGGCCCTGTATGTTAATGAAAATATTAAAGCTACAGAAATTCAGAATACACATAAGGAGCCACAAGAACTGTGGGTCACCCTGGAAACAGGAAATGGGACAGCCATAAGAACTGGGGTTGTCTACAGGCCCCCAGACCAGAGGGAGGACATAGACACATTACTGTTAGAAGATATACAAAACATGACAGCTAAAGGGAGGTTCTGATAATGGGAGACTTCAACATGCCAGATACAGATTGGTCAATACCAGCAGGAACATCTGCCAGAACTAGACTCATAGTGGATTCCCTGCAGGGGAGGGCCTCAAACAACTGGTACAGCAGCCCACAAGAGACAGGGATATCCTAGATCTAGTACTGACTAACAAAGAAGGGATCACAGATCTCCAGGTAGAAGGTCATCTGGGGCCAGTGACCATCACATGGTATGGTTCAATTTGGCTACTACATCTAAATCATCCCATTCCAAGGCAAAAATATGGGACTTCAGAGGAGCTGACTTTGATAAGATGGCCAACAGAGTTAAGCTAGCCCTGGCAAAAGAAACACAGGTGAGGAGGTACAGGCAAAGTGGGCAAGCATCAAGGATGCAATACTTGAAGCAACATCCCATTGTGTTAGACAGAAAAGGAAGTGCAAAGAAGAAGGAAACCACTTTGGTTCTCAAATACAGTAGCAGAAAAGGTCAGAGCCAAAGGCTGGCCTTCAGGAAATATAAGGGAACACAGCGGATGAAGATAGGATGCATACCAAACTGCCCTAAGGGAAGCAGGGAAGGCAGTAAGGCAGGCAAAGTCCCAAACTGAGGAAACACTAGCACGAACAGTAAAAGAAGGTGACAAGACTTTCTATAGATACATTAGTGAAAGGAGAAAGTCCAGAGGGGTATTGCTAAGCTTAATGGAGAAAGGGGCATGTGAGGAGGAGGACCCTGTAAAGGCATCTATCCTAAATAGATACTTTTGCTCAGTATTTACTGAAGAGAAGGTATGGCAGGGCCCACAGCTCAGCATCATGGACACAGGGGAGGGAGGTGAGCACTACTCCCTTCACAAAGAAAGGGTCCTACAAGAGCTTGCTAAGCTCAGGGTGGATAAGGCAATGGGACCTGATGGCATACATCCCAGGGTACTTAAGGAGCTAAAGGAGGAACTAGCAGAGCCATTAGCAGAATTGTTTAGTGAGTCTCTGAGCACAGGAGAGGTCCCAGAAGACTGGAGAAGGGCTCATGTGATCCCGCCCACAAGAGTGGTAGCAGGGAGGAGGCAGGGAACTACAGACCAGTCAGTCTTACCTCAGTAGTGGGCAAGATTATGGAGGCACTTTAAGGAAAGGATAGTGCAACACCTGGAATCCATGAGGCACAGGATCCAAGACAGCATGGGTTTACAAAGGAAGGTCCTGTCAAACTAATCTCATAGATTTCTTTGACTGGGTAACCAGAGTGGTGGACCAAGGGGGAGCAATTGATGTTGCCTACCTTGACTTCAGCAAAGCTTTTGACACTGTTCCACATAGAAGACTGACAAATAAGCTAGGTAGGCTCGGGTGGTCAGAAGTTGGTCAACTGGGTGGCAAACTGGTTGACTGGCAGAAAACAGAGAGTGGTGGTAAATGGTATACAGTCAGAAGAGATTCAAGTCACAAGTGGGGTACCTCAGAGGATCAGTCCTGGGGCCAGTCCTATTCAACATCTTCATTAGTGACCTTGCAGATGGACTAGAGGGTAAGGCTTGTCTGTTTGCAGATGACACCAAGATCTGCAACAGAGTAGATGATCCAGATGGGGTGGGCAGAATGAGAAGAGATCTGGATAAACTAGCAAAATGGTCAGAAGAGTGGCAACTGGGATTTAATGCAAGAAGTGCAAAATCATGCACATAGGAAGAGAAACCCTGAAGCCACTTATAGGCTGGGAGGAGTTGCTAGCAGTCACAAAGAAGAAAGAGACTTGGGCATCATCATCACTGATGACCTAAAATCATCCAAGCAGACCTCTAAAGCAGTAGGTAAGGCTAGGGGGTGTTAGGGTGTATTAGTAGGGGTATCACAAGTCGTAAGAGGAGGTAATAATCCTCTGTACAAGACATTGGTTAGCCCCATCTGGAGTACTGTGTGCAGTATTGGAGGCCACACCTTCACAAGGACATAACCAAATTGAGGCAGTCCAGAGAAGGGCAACCAAAATGGTGCAGGGACTGCATCAGAAGACATATGAGGACAGATTAACGGAGCTCAATATGTATACCCTTGAGCAAAGGAGGAGAGAGGTGATATGATCGAGACATTTAAACACCTTAAGGGCATAAACAAGGTGAAAGAGTCTAACATGTTTAAATATAAGAAAATAGCAGGACAAGAGGACACAGCATAGATTAGAGGAGGCTGATTAAGGGGAATGTGAGAAAGTCTTTTTCACAGAAAGGGTGGTAGATGCATGGAATGGCTTACCACAAGAAGTGGTGGCTATGAATACAGTGCAGGACTTCAAACAGGCATGGGATAGGCATAAGGGAGCAATACAAATGACTATGAATAGATAGGTCACTGACAGAGCAAAGGCCGATGGCACATTTATAAGGTAGAAAAGAAATGGTCAGACTGGATGGGCCTATGGGTCCTTATCTGCTGTCAACTTCTATGTTTCTATGTTTCTATATCCACAGTTGCTTCTTTGTTTCATGGGAGTGACCACTGTTTTCAGTCTTGTTGAAAAAAATTAAACGTATTTCAGAGCACATCGCACAGAGTTTGTGGTTGCAAGTTGCTCAGTTGCCTCTATCTATGCTGTTGTTCTGGGTAGTTACATATTTAACCTATCTCACATTTTCTCTCACCATTTTGGGTGATTCCTTCTTGAGTAAAATGTGACTTAACCTGCTGTTTCCCTGCCTTCTGCATGACTGGTAGTGGTGATTTCTTGGCTAGTGTCCGACTGTACCTGGAAGGGATCCCAGTTTATTGTATCCCAGCTTCTTCTATTTCATAGAGATTGACCACTGCATTTTGTCTTGTATAAAAATAAATTTAAAAAGTATATTAGAGCACATCACACACAGTCTGTGGCTGTGCATTGAACAATTGCCTCTATATTTGCTGTTGCTCTGGATAGTTATAGATTTCACCTATTTCTCATTTTATCTTACCATAAAAAAGTTCACTATGATCAGAAGTAGTACACAGGGAGAGGAGGGCATAAATGGGGAAAGGGATGGGGAAATGTATGGCAAAAACATATTGTTAACTGGTACAAGTTTGGTTGCTAGTACAGCATCCCAGAGTAGTAGTGAGACTCTTCTGTCACTGTCCAAACAGTCAGAAAAGGCAAAAGCAACTTTAATTAAAACAAAAATAATGTGATCATATTCTGTGAGAGATGACATAGGAAAGGGATCTCAGAATTACAGTTTCAGATTACAGAATTTCACCTGCCAACGGTATGCAATGGTGGAATTTAGCTTTTTAAGAGGGAAATGTTGCCATTTGTGGGTGAAATTCTGCACTTCATTGGTGGAATTCTACCATTTGTATAGAAAACTCACAATTTCAGGTGAAGTCAAAATTATTGAGGTAGGAACACTTCAGGAAACTCTGCAGATGCAAATTTTGCCCACTTCATGGCAACTTCACTGGTGAATTAAAACTTCAGCACATCTCTAACAGACAAGGGGAGATAATTAATTACAAAATGAAGTGGAAAGCCTGAATATGAAAAGTTGGCACTTGAACATTTGCAGGAGGATGAGTGTAATGAATTTATGATGATGGACTTGACTTAGGATGCAAACAGTTGTAGAAGAGAAACAAGATGAGGGACAGTGCAATCTGAATTGAGTTCGGTTAATGGCCTGAAAGAGCTAGATGAAGAACAGGCCTAGGCAAAACTAGATCAGAACACTGTTGATAAGCATCAAAAGGGCAGCAGCTGATAAGTAGCAGAATAATATGCATGGTAATAAAACAAAAATGTGACCTCTTATGTGTGGTCTTATATTCCTCTGTCTGTAGATAATGAGTTATGCAAAATGACAGTCAGCAGAGGGAGCAAAAGTGTGGTCTGGCTACTTCAACACTAAAAATACATTTAGAGAGATGTCACCCATTTGATTGAGGCATGATTATTTGGACTCAGAGAAAGATGAAACAACTTGCAGCCAGATATAGGTCAAACTCAAGGTCTACCTGTTTTAACAAGTGGTAGAAGCAGCAGCCCTGCTGATACAGTTCTGATGCCCTTCTTTCTCACTCTTCAAGAGAAAGTACTACAAACTGTTCCTTTACCCTTGTCATTTAGCAGTCCTAATCTGGCCAACCTGAGGAAGACTTCTACTTATTCTAGAAGGCAGCTCCAAAATTTTTCAAATACTTGAATTTAGAGTTAAATATCATGGCAGTCATCCTGAAGCAACTGCTATAACAAAACTAATTTCTGAGATGATAGCAATGGACTTACAGCCTTCCAGAGTTGTGGAGCAAGTTGGCTTCAAAAGGCTATTGGCTCACCAGTCACCATGTTACAACATGCCATCCAGGAAGTACTTTTCTCTTGATACTGCACCTCAGATGTATGATTTAGTCAATGCAAAACTAAAAATACTTTGAAAGCTGCAGATGCTTGTGATGTACACCTGATTACCAATATATGGACAAGCTGTCAGCCAGAACCCTTTATGTCAGTGACTGCACCTTGAAGTCATTTGTTCCCAGTAGTGATACAGACAAAATCCCTTCTGAAACTGGCTTCTCTTCACATCCAGTACATCCTATAGGATCATACAGCATCCAACATCATGGATGAGCTTAATAAAGACACAGTACTGACTTACATCACAAGAGCTTTCTGTAGGTTTTATTGTGACTGATATTAGAAACATAGAAACATGGAATATGATGGCAGCTAAGGTCTGCTTGGCTCACCTAGTCTGCTAATTTTTCCTTACCTACTGTGTCACTGAAGACCCATGTTGATCTTCAGCTTATCCCCCTCGGACCTATCACTAAGGTTCCCTTATGCCTATCCCATGCTTTCTTGAACCTCACTGGGAGACTGTTCCAGGCATGCACCACCTTCTCCGAGAAGACATACTTCCTCACATCTTGTTCTGAGTCTACCCCCAGCTTCATAGCATGACCTCTTGTCCTTGAGCATTTTTTCTGAAAGATGCTTCTCTCTTGAACTGTATTTATACCTGTGAGGTATCTGAAAGTTTATATCATATCCACCCTCTCCTTCTGTTCCTCCAGTGTATGCATATTAAGGTCCTTCAGTCTTTCCTCATGGGGCTTTTGATGCAGACCCTGTATCATTTTGTTATCCTCCTCTGAACTGCCTCCACTCTTTCTATGTCTTTCCGGAGATGAGGTCTCCAGAACTGGACACAGTACTCCAGGTGAGGTCTCACCAGTGATCTATACTCAGGAAAAATAATCATATTTTACCTTGCAAGTTTTTGTTTGGGAGAGCACTGGTACTTAAATTATATACTTTTAACTGTGAGCTCCTCTGTGAACCTCAAAATGGCAATGTAAAATATTATGCTTTCCTGACCAATGATGTGGTCACCTTGTTGTGGTTGTCAGGCATGATCATAATTCAACTGAAAGATGAGAGCAAGAATCCTCTAACAATCTAAAACAAGTAAAAATACTGAAGTTATTTGAATCAATTGCAGGCTTTTAAGCAGCAGAGTGGGGAGTGGGAGAGCACTGGTATTTCAATTGTATGCTTTTGTTTGGTCACACATCAGATGCACCCCTATAAATCTTATAAAGATATGTTGTAAATGTGGTGGTTTGAGCTTGTCAAACTCTTAATGCTGAATTGCATGCAGGAGAATTGTGGTCTTCTCTAATTGGTGAGCTCCTGTGAACCTCTTATTGACCAGAGCACATGATATAAGCAATAAAGCCAGTGAGGGGTTTCCTCATAAGACAGAAGGAAAGCAAGGGAACCTCAGCTCAGAATGGCAAGGCAAAATATTATGCTTTTTCTGATCAATGGGTGGTCACCTTGTTATAGTAGTCATTCTTGATCACAATTCAACTCAAAGATGAGACCAAGAACCCTTTAATAATAAAAATCAAGAAAGAAATACTGAAGTTATTTGAATAAACTGCAGGCTTTGAATCAGCAGAGTGGGGGAGCACTGCTTCCTTAATTGTATGTTTTATTTGGTCACAGATCAGATGCTCCACTATAATCTTATAAAGATGTATTGTAAATGTAATGGGTTGAGCTTGCTGACCCTTAATATTGAACTGCATGCAGAAGTCTGGCCTTCTCCTAATTAGTGAGCTCCCTATGAACCTGTTATTGGCCAGAGCACATGATATAAGCAATGACATGACAGAGTGGTTTCCTCATAAGACAGAAAGAAAGCAGTGGAACCTCAGCTCACAATGGCAAGGTAAAATATGATGCTTTTCTAATCAATGAGGTGGTCACCTTGTTGTGGTGGTCAGGCTTGATCATAATGCAGCTGAAAGTTGAGACTAAGAACCCTCTAACAATATAAAACAAGTAAAAATACCTACATTATTTGAATAAATTGCAGGCTTTGAAGTGGTGGGGGGAGAGCACTGGTGCCTCAACTGTAGGCTGACTGGCATGTATTTACTGGCCTCCTCGCTACTGCCACTTCTGTGAAGTGGGACTATATCTGCCATCCGCTTGTCCCCTGGAACCTTTCCCATCTCCAGTGAGAGGCTGAACAGGAGTGTCAGAGGTGTAGCCAACACCTCCCTGAGTTCCCTCAGTATCCTTGGAGGACCCTGTCTGGCCCCATTACCTTATCCATGTTCAGATTTGTGAGTTCCTTCAGAACGCTTGTCCTTTGTAAATGGACTAGTGTCCACTTCCCTTCTTGCGATGCACCTATCACTTTTCTGTCACCCTCACCTTCCTTTCTTCTGTGAACACTGAACAAAAGTATTTATTCAAGATGTATGCTTTTTCTTGGTTCCCTCCACAATCCCCTCATTCCCTTCTTTGTCTTACAATCCCTCCCTGTTCTTTCTCTTTGTACTTATACCTAAACTGATAAGAGAACTGTATCAGTTAAAGCAAAGGAAGCTGGAAGGCAGTCAGAACAGCAAAGGCCCGAACTGAGGAAAAGATAGCCAACTCAGTAAAGAAGGGGATAAAACATTTTATAGGTACATCAGGGAGCAAAGGAAGACCAAGGGAGGATAGTGAGGCTTAATAAAGGGAGGGAGGGTGGGCAGAGGGTGACTGTGAAAAGGCAGAGATACTAAACAAATATTTTTGCTCAGTATTTACAAAGGAAGAGGGAGGTACCTAAAACAAACAGTAGAAACATTCTGGATACAGAAGTTGATACCAGCCCATTTACAGAAGAAAGGGTTCTAAAAGAATTCTTAAAACTGAAGGTGGACAAAGCAATGGGTACTGATGGGATTCATCCCAGAATTCTAAAAGAACTAAAGGTAGAACTAGTGACATCACTGACTACCTCTTTAATTAATCATGGGAGGATGGGGTGGTACCCGAGGACTGTGGAGGGTGGATGTGATTCCCCTTCACAAAAGTGGGAGCAAGGCAGAAGCAGGAAACTACAGACCTGTTAGTTTAACTTCAGTGGTAGGGAAAATGATGGAATCACTTCTGAAGGAAAGAATTGTCGAGTATCTAGAGGCCAGAGGGCACAGGACCCAAGGCAGCATGGATTCACAGCGGAAGGTCAGGCCAGACAAACCTGATAGATTTCTTTGACTGGGTGACCAAAGTAGTAGATCAGGAGGGGCTGTGGACATGGCCTACCTAGACTTTAGCAAGGCATTTGACATAGTCCCACACAAAGATTAATATAAGTTAGCCAGCCTGGGAGTGGGTCCTAAGATGACAGCCTGGGTAAAGAATGGCTGGAGAATAGGACACAGAAAGTAATAGTAAATGGAGTCCACACTGAAGAAAGGGAGGTTACTAGTGGGGTACCGCAGGGTTCAGTTTACGACCGGTCCTCTTCAATGTCTTTATAGCGACATTGCAGAGGGACTGAAGGAAAAGTATGTCTCTTTGCAGATGACACAAAGATCTGCAACAGAGTTGATGCACAAGGTGGGGTGGAAAGGATGAAAAGGGACTTGGCAGGTTAGAGGAATGGTCAAATGTATGGCAGCTTGATTCAATGCTAAGAAGTGCAGAGTAATGCACCTGGAAACAAAAACCCAGGGAAGAGTACACAATGGGGGTGAGATACTAACAACAACAAAATGGAAAGGACCTGGGGGTAGTCATATCAGATGACCTAAAGGTGGGCAAGCAATGTGAGAGGGCAGCAAGAAGGGCTGGGGGATACTGGGATGCATAGGGAGGCATCACCACTAGAAAACAGGAAGTTATTATCCCTCTGTACAGACAGCTGGTGAGACCCCATCTGAAGTACTGCGTGCAGTTCTGGAGACCAATCTCCATAAAGACATAGACAGGATGGAAGCTGTCCAGAGGAGGGCAACTAAAATGGTGCAGGGTCTGCACCAGAAGACATATGAAGAGAGACTTAAGGAGCTTAATATGTATAGCCTTGAGGGAAAGAAGGAGAGGGGGACATGATAGAAACTTTCAAGTACCTCAAGGGAATCAACAAAGTCCAAGAGGGTAGCATCTTTCAAAAAAGGTGTGCAAGAACAAGGAGCACAATTTGAAGATGGGGGGTGGCTGAGAGGTAATTTATGGAAGTATTTTTCACAGAGAGGGTTGTGGATGCATGGAACGGCCTTCTGGAGGAGGTTGTGGAGTCAAAACAGTGGTGGAATTCAAGCATGCATGGGACAGTCATAAGGCAATTCTAGGGGTGGGGTAGGAAGAGGTAGGCTGCTGGTTAACTAGGATCTGCAGCTTATCCATTAGGTAGGGAAGTGGACAGACTGGGTGGGCCAAGCGGTCCTTATCTGCCATCAAATTCTATGTTTCTATGTTAAAAATATGTTGTCCCTTTCTTGGGCTGTTTTCTCCTTTGTTTGTGCCTTTGAACTCTGAACTGATTTCCCTACCTCCCTCTGTTTCCAAAGATAAAGATCCCTATCCTCCTTTTTCTGTGTCTTCTTATACCTCCTGAATGCTAACTTTTTGCCCTTACCTTCCAGCCACCTCCATAGAGAACCACAGTGGTCACTTTTTCCTCTTGTCATTGCTTACTAGCCTGATACAGAGGTTTGTTGCCTTCTCTGTGCCCCTTTTAGTTGTATCAAAGTTCCTCCACTCCGCTCCTCAAGCCCCCACCAGGCCATCCCTGAGGCATTCCCCATGTTTTTTAAATCTGCCCTCCTGAAGTCCAGGACCCTTGTTCTTGTGTGGCTTGGTTCTGCCCCAGACCTCATACTGAACCACACAGTATGGTGATCACTGGTCCCAGGGTGGCATCCCACCATGATGTCTAGAGCACTGTCCCCATAGGGAATACAAGGTCCAGTATTTCCCCGTTGTAGGTAGGCTTGCTAAACAGTTGCCTGAGAATGTCCTTTGCAGGAGTCCAGGATATCCCTGCTTCTAGATGTAGCTGCAGCTGGAAAGTTCCAATCTACACCCAGCAGATTGATGTCTCCCACCAGCAGCACCTCCCCTTATTTGCCATCTTTGGATGGCTTACCCAAAGTGTATCCAACTCCACTCCCCACCCCATGCTGGAGGTCTGAAGATCACACTAGTGTGAATAGTGGCTCCATTCCCTGTCTGTAGGGTGACCCACAGTACCTCCACCCCTCTCTCTATTCCCTTTACCTCTGTCACTTTTATGACATCTATCACTTAGAGAGCAACTCCTCCCACCTTTTTCCCCACCCTGTTCTTACTGAACAGAGTATAGACTGGTGCGGCTATATACCAGTCACAGATCTCAGTGCACCATGTTTCTGTAATGACAACAATGTCCTGTTCAGCCTCTTCCCTAATGGCCTCTAAGTCTAGAATTTTATTTCACAAACTTCAAGTATTGGCACAATGGCCTTACAACTTCTAGTGTCACCACGTACAACAACCACCCCCATTTTCCTGTTGTGCTTTCTCCTGAAAGTCTTTGTTCACATTCCCATCTATATTCATTACTACTAACTTGTTTTTCTTTCTATTAGGTACCACTGGGAATTTGTCTCCCTTATGGTTCTCTCTGCTGACTACTCCATTTTTTTGGAGGGACATTTCATGTCTCCTTACTTCCTTATGCACCCCAGCTAGTTTAAATGTTCACCAATGTAATATTTAAACCATTCACTAAGGACTGTGGTCTCCTCCTGGATGGATACAAGCCATCTCCCTGTACAGGTTTTTATTCTTCTAGGTATAACTCCAGTCTCCAATGTAACTGAACCCTCCTTTCTCTAGCATTCCTTCAACCACTGGTTGAAGCTCTTGTAAAGAGCACCCTATCCTCACCCCTCTCATAGACAGGCAACACCCCAAAAAGGCCACTGACCTTGCTACTTGCATAATACCTCTCCCCCCCTGAGACTTCTCCTGAACTATCCTCTCCCCATCCCGTCCTGTTGCTATAGTAATTGCCAGGCTCTGCTTTTATCCCTTTGAACCTTGGTGCTGGGTAGACACCAAACCTCCCTCTCCCCTCCCTTCCTGTCCCCAAATCTATCCCTCTCATGATGGAGTCCCATAACAGAGTTGCTTCCTTCTCTTCAGGGTCCTCAGCCACCCTCATTGGTGTCTCCACTACAGAGAACCCCCATACTCCTTTATCACTACCTCAGGTGAATCCATGGGACAGTCCTGCCTCACCAGAGGAGCATAGGAGTTGTGTTGTGTTACCAGATGGGAGATGTGTCTCTGTCCCATAACCCTCACCCTCCACAACCCCACCATAGTCCAGACACTTCTCCTCCTAGGCATCCTTTGAGTTAGTTGTGGCAGACTTGGTGTTCCCTGGGTGGGAGAGGAGGTTCCCCAAATCCAAGCCAACTCTGCCTGGAGTCAGACAACCTCCATCCTAACCCCCAAAGAGGTGCCCTCTGATGTTGCAGTGCTGCAGTCCCCAAATGGTCTTTCAGAAATCTGCCACCCCACAGACTCTGCACTGCACCACTCCCATCATACTTTCCTTCTACTCTGCCTGTTTTTCTTTAAAACCCTTTTAAATCCTTTCAATCTTTTAAATCCCTTTATACTCCTATCCTAGATAGGGTGTTGCATCTATTCCCAGTTTTGGCCTGCTGTTGATCTTCAGCCCTTTCTAGCAGTAACTGTTACACAGTAGTGAATAGGTCCCTTGCCTCAGTTGACCAACAAAGTCCTCCAGTAGTCAGTTCCATCCTTGCAGTGATGTCCAGAATGCTAGAACATGAAACGTTTTGAACATAAAAGTGGTTCAAATATAAAGAAAGCATTGTCTGTAGAGGATTTGTTCATATCTGTTGTCTTGCACACTATCTAAATTTAATTGTGCATGCCTTCTGGGATGTTGACAGATAAATAAAAGCTTTCACATGTGTGGCAAAAGAATATGTACACATTTCAGCCACTCCTGCAAAGCATGCAAGTGACTGCAGCCATACAGGAAGAACACAGACTGCCTCAGAATAAGCACATCCAGGATGATGCAACAAGGTGGACTTCTATGTTTTACCTGTTGCAAAGATTTCTAGAGCAAAAAAAGGCTGTAAGACACTGCACATTGGAGAACAGCATAGATGATGTTGATGTGATATTAATCCTCAACAGTGAGCTATTTTAGAGCCTCTCATAAAATCCTGCAACCCTTTGAAACAAAATCTGTCCAGGGCTGTGACGAGCTGTCAAATGAGCAAAGTTAACGTGTGCATAGAAATTATTGAACGCCTGGGTGTAACTTGACTATTTTTAGAGGAGTTGCCCAAATTTTCCACATGGTCTTTTTGGGACCCCTCCTTATGAAGAGTGCCAATGTCATTTTGTTCACTTGTCTTGAAAGGTGATTTCACAGAGCGACCATGCCATTCTGTGCCACAGGTGCGAAAACACGTTTTGGGTGGGAAGTGATAAATGATGGCTGTACTGCTAAAAGGAGGTGTGCAAAATGGCAATGCTGAAAATGTGGATGGAAAACATTAAACATTGTCAAAGTTAGGAGCGTGCATAGAAACTGCTCAATGCAGGCTTATAATGTAGTCATTTCTTTGAATTCTTTTACCAAATTTTCAACATGAGCTTTTGGAACCCCACCTTATGAACAGTGCCACTGTCATTTTGTGAATTGGTCCTGAAAGATGATTCTTTGCAGCGACCGTGAAATTACCTTTCGGGACCTAGAAATAAAATGACAGTGAAAGTTTTCATGAGGTGGGGTCCCAAGAACCCATGTTGAAAATTTGGTAAAAAATTCCACAAAATGGCTTATTTATCAACATAGGATGAAAACCCCATTGAATGGCATTATAGCACACTTACCTTTGATTCTTCAGTTTGAGGTTCGACTTTGAAGAGTGCAGACATGTCCCGTCCAGAGAAGATAACAGCACCAATCTCCGAAGTTAAGTATTGGGTAAAGGGGTGCAGGGAGGTGGGTGCTAAGTGTGAGGGTGTGGATGGGGGATGGAGACTGGGGTGATGAAGAGGGTCCATTTTCTTCTTACAGATAAACAAAAACATGTTGGGGACAGTTTTCATTATTTACAGGACCCAAAATCAGACATTTGGGCACACTTGGGTGGACTCCCAGTGTGCCACAGTGGGGGTGGGTGGTACATGATGCCGATAAGGGAATTGAGCACCCCAATTTCGACAAAAACATACATTTGGGAACACTGGGGTGGGCTCCCAGTGTGCCACATGAGTGGGGGCTGCATAATGCCGAGACAGGGTTGGGGATCCCGATGTTGGCAGGTGAAAAAAATACATTTGGGCACACTAGGGTGGGCTTCAGTGTGCCAAATGAGTGGGGCTACATGATGCCAACACGGGGATTGGGGGCCCCAATGTCGGTCCATTTTCTTTGTTGCCAGTGCCAGTGAGAGTGATACAACTGCACATGCATGGCATTGCACATGCACAGTTGCAGTGAATAGCATTTGCCATTCACAACATGAGGTACCATCAGAACTGCGCATGTGAGTGAGTCACACATGTGCAGTTCATGCCCTGGAATGCAGAAGTAACAGCCAAAATAGTGTGGTTGTTATTCCATAGCTACCGATGATGGTGGAGGTTCAAGCTCCTTTGGGCTTTCAGAAGGATGCTTCGAAAGTCCAACAGAAGGTTCAGCAATCAATCTTTTTGAGCTACTGAGCAATCCTAAAATGGAGGCAGGCCACGCCCACAGCCTTAAAACATTACTAGGGAAGTGAGTGTGAACAGTTCCACTCTCAGTTAAATAATCCCATTGATTAAGATTCTTAGATTACTGTTTAATGCAGTCAGGGATAACATGCAAGTTCCAGAAAGCCGGTTATGGATGGGAGAATCTCACGCCACTGAGAGGAACTTGCCACACTGAACTGTAAAATCAAAGTCCATCAGATAATTAAAAAGTCAGATATGATTAGAAACTACATAAAATGCTGGAGGCAGAACATTATATTATAGCAGCAGTACTAGACCTGTGGTAAAAGATTAAACGTCCCCACAGCATGATCTCAATGTTTTTAAAAACTGCAGAGAGTAAAAGTCATTTAAGTAGATTCAGTTTAAAAAAAACAGTGACAACAGTTGTTACTCCCTCATCCATTCCTCCTGCACTTTCACAGCTCTATCTTCTCTGTCAGTCTACAAAACAGTCAGCTGCTGCCATTTGTGCTACTCCCACTAGTCAATTTTGGGATCACTTGGATGCTGTTGTAACTGAAAAATCAGACCTTCTTCTCCATATATCATTGTATCTGCCCAGGCTATGGTTGACTGCTATTTGCAGAAAAAGGTAGTGAGGGAATGAAGAGCCCATAAAATACTGGAAAAACAAGGAGCCTGTGGGGTCTGCACTTGCGAATACCTGTGAAATGCATAGTCTGTCCCCAACCTGTATACTGATCCCTCAGCGAAACCTTTATAACAAATCGTCAATGCTGACAACATTGACAGATCACTGTAAAGCCAGCCTGGAACTCCAGCACTCTTTTCAGCCAGTCCTGTACTAATCGAATCAACTCCGACTTGGAGTTGATAATCCTTAGATCGGGGGTTCAGACTGGGGCAAAGCCCTCAAAAAAAAAACAGACAAGTTTCCAGATGGATTTGTGCAAACTGCAATTTGTGGTTAACATAAATTCATCACTGTAACGTCAGTTGACAAAATGTTTGTCGAACTGGCTTCATAGAACCGTCCCCAACCAATGTATTTTCAGAGACTCTTCAGCTCTGTGGACGATATGGCAACAGATACATGATCTAGGCTACTGCCAGAAAATGTAAAAATAAATAACTTTATTAAAATAAACCTTCCTGATTGGTTTGACCTAGAGCCAGCAAATACATTTGTCAGTGACCACAAAGATGACTGTGTGGAAGAGTTGGAAGAGTGAGATTTTTCAGAAAGGAAATAACTAACTCAGAAAACTTCAGTTGGCTGCTCAATTTTTGAACCAGATGGCACAATTTTTGCAGCATGTTCTATTGTACTGAGCTAATTTTCAGATTGCCTGGACCTAATAGAACAATTTATGCAGGCTGTCCTATTTGACAGAGCCATTTATTTGATTTCATGAAACAGATGGTACAATTTTGTAGAATTTCCTATTGAACTGAACAAATGTTTACATGGCCTAAACCTGATAGCATAATTATTGCAGTACATCCTATTGGACTGAGCACATTTTGGACTGGCTGAACCTGGTGTCACAATTTTATAGCATGTCCTATTACACTATTTTAACAGTGTGTCTTACTAGACTGAGATAATTTTAAATTGCCTGAATTTGATGGCACAATTTCTGCAGCATGTCCCATTGGACAGAACTATTATTTGGAAAGGCTGAACTGGATGGCACAATTTGTGCATCATATTCTACTGGATTGTGTTTATTTTTGGAAAGACTAAATGGTACCTTTCAATAAAATCACTGCATGTCCTAACTTACACTTAACGTTTGTATTCCATGAATATTCCTTTCAAAATATAAAAATATCTTAATTTGTAAGCATTCTCTCATAAAGATATGTTGTTTAAAAACTGTAGATTGCAGACTTGACCATAGTGCTCCTCTTGACCTGCCTGATGTCGCTCTCCTCTGTCCACTTAATAGACCAAAGGCTCTCACCAGACAAAGACATACTGCTGCTTCCTCCTGTTGCAGACATGTACTTTTTGCAAAACCAGCTTATAATTATGTAAGATGCTGATTGATTTGGGACCACTCTCATGAGTCTTTAATTCTAAATTCACAAACGAACATCTTCATGTTGTCCTGGTTGAGCTGCTTAATCATTTCTCATCTTATTAGCTAGCTCTCTTTTAATTTGTTGTCAATTATGTGATCAAAAATGAAGGGCATACCATTATTTTCTACTTGGGGTTCCCTAAATGTGTCATCATTATGGGTACTATATGTGGGAGGGTGAGTGGAGAGGACACTGTGCCATAGAAAATAACTGCATGACTCTCAGTGGGGCAGAGATGTAGCGAGTGTACCAACAAACTAATGTGCCTATTGTATATTAAATGGTATCTGCCTGTCAGGTCAGACAGGTCAGTTTACACTGCTAAAGACAGACAGGATACAGGGAATCATGTCACCTGCATGATGCCCTGTATTCAACTGACCAGCACATCTGTGCCAAAATAAGCTCAGTCTTCATTTCCTGAAATGTTGTTTACAATTCTATATGTGTGTCATACATCTTAGTGTCGTTTTATGCAGTTGTATGGTACCTTTCCAATTTTTATCATAGTTTATAAAAGGTTCTGATTAGAATTAAGCTTGCCAATTAAAGGGCAAGCCATGTTGTCCCAGGTCCTCCAGAAATCAAGGAAGAAGGAGGGTCGTGCTGACAGGAGAGGGGAAGGTAGGATGAGATGGTGACATCACCAGGAAGGGAGGGATACAAAGTGCATCATATGACAGGTATCCCAGGAACCTGGGGATTAGCTAGGGGAAGGGCCAACAGGGGTCCTGATTGGGGTCTAAGGGGCTATTTAAGGGCAGCTCACAGGCAGTTAGCCCTCTTTTCTGGGAATTTGTATAAGTTTTCAGTGTATCATTGGCAGACTGTTGGAGGTAAGGCACAATCTTATTTGTTGGCCTGGCCACTTACAGGCCATGAAGTCAGATGGTGGTAGCATGGCTAAGCCCAGTGGTATTTGTGTGGATTGAGGGCCAGCCATACTGAGACAGTTTCACTTCATGTTGTTTTAAATGCTGTTGGAAGAAGTTAGTCATTGTAGTCAAGAAAAGGTTAGAGACTAAACTTGTTAGTGGGCAGCATGCCCTGATGGTTTAGATGCTAAATGGGAGCCCAACAGGAGAAGGGCTGTTGATTGTGTTGTTTGTTTTCTGCCCTCTGTGGCACATTTGTGGTCTCAGGAGTCAGAATGACTGAGGGGCTCCCGCAATGGGAGCACGTGGAGAGGCACAGAATGGGCATAGGCACAGAAGCAGATTTGGGCCTGGAGACAGCCAAGAACACTGGGAGATGCAGAAGCTGGCTACGAGGTAGGAGTCAGGGTCTAGTGAGGGCATGCAGGAGCCAGTTTTCAGAGTGCCCGCTGTGCTCAGAAAGGGATTGTGTTTGCATTCTGCTGCCTTTCCCAAATTTGGGGCACAATTCTAGGCGAATTTAGTATGCTCATACCAGAACCATGTGTGGAGATTTTGGGCAGCGTGGCATTCTGGAAAGCCAGCTGCGGATGAGAGAGGCCATCAGAGGGTAGAAAATTAGCTGGCTGCTACATCTTGGAAGGTTTTCTCTTGAATGGGGCGCTTTGGGCGACTAGCGAGCAGCCGATCACCGGGGAGATAGAAGAGCCGCTTTTGTTGTGGGCATGTTGGCAAGACAAGGAGGGTTTGCCTGGGGGATCAGCGGAGGAATGTGATGGCAGCGGAAATGGTGGTGGGCAGCCACATGGGTAAGCGGGGGTCCAGGCGGAAAGAGAGAAACCACAAACAGTCAGGCCCCACAGTGACTGAGGGAAGTGAGGGTGCAAGGAGTGCTCACCCAAGAAGGCTCACATTTCCACAGTTTGTGCACCCAATGGTGTGGTGGGGGGCAGTGGGCACAGGCCATGGTGCAGCCCTGCAGTGACCAAGGGCAGTACGGAATCAGGCCCTCGCCCACCCTCACTCATATTTTCATGGGTTCATGGACAAAAGGTGGTGCATGATACAGGGGATGGCTTGTTTTGCCAGGAAAGGGGTGTTTAAAGGTACAGAGGAGTCCATTGGCAATGGGGTGGGCAGGCCCAGCACGATGAGCCTCATGGCACCTACAGCAGCTGCGGGCAAGTGAGAGCAGAGTACACTTGCAAATGGGGGTGCTTCACTGGAGGGCCCAGAAGGAGGGTATGGGCAGGCAGTCCCACAGGGATCCTTCCTGAACAGTCTCACCCTTGGAAAGGGCATGGCAGACATGTGGCCTAGGGCGCAGGGGGCAAGTCATGCTAGTAGGACCCACAGGCAGTGGGGAAAAAGCCAATGAGACCCGATAGTGGGAGCAAACAGTTTCATAAAAATAAAAAGAGTCAGGAAGGAGAGGGTATGAGATGCCCTCTCACAGGAGGCCAGAGGTTGAAAGGCACTGGAAGGGCTTACATGAGCGGGACTAGTGCTTATGTGGCACGGTGGGACCTCAGAGATTGGCAAGTGGGCAGCTGATGGCCAAAGTGGTGTGGTGGATCATCCACAGCAATGGGGGCAAACCCATGAGAACACCTCACAAGCTGGGCAGGGGTGGTCAAAAAATGAAAACCCTGGGAGAGTGGGCGGGTAGATGCCACTAAGGAGAAGAAAGATGCGGGCCTGGCAGAAAGAGCCAGGGCAAGAAGCACAAGCAAGGGGCACCCTGGAGGCACCGCAATAGCGGGAGACTAAGGTAGCGAGGAAGCCCAAGAAGGATAGATGGATAGGGTAATTAACTTGTGTCTCTTCCTTCTACAGTCAGTGCACAAGTCATTGTACCAAAGAAAAACAGATGTCCAGCAAAAGATGATGGAGGAGGCCTAAAGCTGATGGGTCAGATGTTGGATCTGATGGCAACAAAGCAAAGAGAGAAGGAAAGGAGGCGCAATGGAAAAGGAATGAAAGGATGAACAGCCAGGGAAGGGCAGCCTCAAAAGAAGCTGAGGGGAGCAAGGACAACCCAGCACCTGCAGCAGTCCCACACCTGATCCAGAACCGGACAAGGAGGGACCGGATGGGGTAAGAATGGTGTGGATCTCTCAACGTAGGTGACTTTAAGGAGTATTTGGAAGGTCTCCTAGGAAATATGGGGAAGTGGGGATAGACAAAATGGAGAAGGCCCTACAGGACATTCGGGAAAAAAGAGGATGGGTCAAGGGAGAGGGAAAGGCAGGGGGCAGAAGTCACAGGCCCCGGGTTTCACTTTGGTGACCACATACCGCTTCCCTCAAGGAGCAGATATGGAAAGGTGAATTTGTGGATGTTTTCAGGCTGGTGGATGATGACATAGCCAAGAAATACGAGCAGAAGGAGTAGGTGGGAATATCCGAGATAGTGGTGGCACTCACGGTGGTAGGCCATAAAGCAGAACAGAAAAAGTGGAAAGGAAAACTTTCATAATTGCGAGGCAAATTCACAGTATATAGTGCCATAGTGCTGAGAAAAGGCTGAACCTGGCCATTTCAATGCTGACATATGTGGCGACCGTAGGGATGCATGCAGAACAAACTTGGATACTGGTGGCTGGTATGGCAAGACTTTTTGAAGGCGGATGGCGGCAAGGGGGATCTGTGGTGGGATATACACACTCAGTCCTATGGGTGAAAACAATGTCCTTAACAAGGCATGGGTTCACAAGTGGAGGAAGTGGTAAGGAAGCCTGTAGCAACTGCAAGAGCCAAGACATGTTGGGGATTTAACAGATCATCCTGCAACTGGGCAAACTGCAAGTTTAAGCATGTCTGCTCGAGGTTCGGGGATGCACCCAGTGACAAGCTACAGACAGGGAGTGAGAAGGGGGACAGGGAAGCGGACAACAGCAGGACCATCCCTTTTGGGTGGGCAGGGGAGGCCCAGGCAGAGGAAGGGGGACAAGGGGGAATAGGTCCCGGCTATGGAGGATACTAGGTGGGGGAAGGGGTAGATGGGGCTACCAGCTAGTGCACACTCCCATTGACTGGAGAGGTGGTGGATACATGGACCCGGCTTCCCAGATGTCAAGGGGCAAAAAGCCTTATGGAGGGTTTCAGGAAGGTTTCCATTGGATTTCCAAAGGATACGAATGGGTATGAGGGCCAAGAACCCTCAGGTTAGTTAAAGGGAAGGAGGAGGTCATCAGGAGAAGATCCAGAAGGAACTGAGCACAGGTATGGAGGAGGGCCTCTGGCAGCACCACCCTGACATGACTTCAAGTGTCCACATTGGGGTGGTGCCCAAGAAACAAGAGGGGAATTTTGATTGATCCACCATTTGTCATACCTGGAAGGGCAGTCAGTGAACGATGGCATACCGGACCACCTCAGGGCAGTGTCCTATGCCTCACAAGAGCAGGTGGTAGCATTGATCAAGGCAGTGGGGTCATGGTTGCAAAAATGGACATAGAGTCAGTGTTTGGCTACTGCCGGTCAGCCCAAATGATTGGGACCTGCTGGGTTTCCAGTTCAAAGAGGTTATATGTTGACAAAGCCATGCCCATTGACTGCTCAGTGGCTTGCTCAACTTTCAAATTGTTTAGTTCTTGGGTACAGTGGTATTCGGGGAGAGGGATGAAACAGGAGGGTGGTGCATTACTTAGATGATTTCCTGCTTATCAGGAAAAGCTGTGTAGAGGTACAGGAAATGTTGAGGGACTTCACGGCAATGTGTGGGTGTATTGGCATTCTGCTGGCTGAAGGAAGACTGAGGGACTGGTGAATAAGCTCGAGTTTCTGGGGATAGAGGTGGACACTGAGCAGGGGTGTTTCAGGCTCCCAGAAGACTAAGTGGCCAGACTAGGGGACTGTTGGCACAGATAACAGGGAGGAGGAGGGTGCCACTGGTACAAGTACAGCAGCTCCTGGGGCACCTTAATTTTGTATGCAAGGCAGTCAGCCCAGAAAGAGCATTTACTAGGAGACTCGGGAGGCCACAGGAAAGGCAAGAAAGCCACATCACTGGATCGACATCTCCAAAGGAGTACAAGAAGATCTCAAGGTCTGGGAGGAGTTTCTAGGGCAGTATAGTGGGGTGATGTTCTGGCAGGAATAATAGGAGCACAATACAGACCTGGAACTGTTTACGATGCATCTGGAGCACTCGGGATGGGGGGCGTACTTTAGGGCCAATGGATATCGAAGGCCTAGCTGGGGCATTGGGAGGCCAGAGCTTGCTGAAGGCATCACCTTCTTGGAAATATTCCTTATATGGGTGGCATTCGAGGTATGGGGTGAACAGAGGAAGGGAAGCTCATCATGTTTTGGTGCGATAACACAGTGGTGGTGGCAGTCATCAACAAACAGGGTGGGAACATGGAGCCAGTAGACCAGATATTGAGACAGCTGGTACTCCTGGGCTAAGACAAATGTGTCGTTCAAAGCACAGCACATCCCAGGGATTAAGAACAAACTGTCTGACAGTCTCTCATGTTTACAGCTCGACAGGTTCCAGAGACTGGTGCCACAAGCAGCAACACACAGTACCAGGGTCCCGGACCGGATGTGCGAGATTGGAGGGTAGCCACCAGGGTGCTGTATCGAGGTTATGGGCACCTAGCACCCTGATGGCATACGACAGTGGGTGGGCCAGTTTTCAAGAATTTAGAGCAAGACAGGGCTGGGACAGATAGGAACCGGTCCTGGTGAGCAGGTCAAGAGGTTTGTGGTAGAGAGGTGGTAAGAAGGTATGGCACATGCCACTGTAGTGGTGCATCTCACTAGGGTGAGATGGATGTGTCAGGACAAGGGTGGCCAGATGCCACTGCCAACAGGGTGGTTGAGGATGTTGGCTGGATGTCTCAGGGGCCAGGGTAACAGGAAGGACAGCAGGCACCCATTGGGGACAGCTGTTGGACAGGATGCTGGGGTCACATGCATGGTGTGCAGCTTGACGTAGGAGGCAAGTCTCTTCTGGGTGGTTTTCACAGTGATGGCAGGAGGGCTTTCAGAATCAGGAGCTGGTGGCTCCATGCAAAGGGCTCTTGACCTCGCACTGCAGCATGAAGGCATGGGGTGGGTGCAGACAAGGTAAGGATCTGACTGGGCAGGTCCAAAACAGACCAGAAGGGGTGGGAACCACAGTGACCTTGCACCAGAAGCCGGGAGCACCAAGATGTGTGGTGGCAGCATGGGAGGAATATGAGAATCACAGGGGTGAGGCAGGGGGCGATGTTCAGGCACAGGGATGGGACGCCAGTCACAGCATTCCAGGTAGCTGCAGTACTCAAGAAGGCATTGGCTTTCATAGGGGAGGAGCCAGGCGACTTTGCCACACTACTTCAGGATTGGTGTGGCATCAGAGGCAGTGGAAAAGTACAGGAAGAGCTAAAGGATTGGCCACTGAGGTCAAACTTTTGTAAGTGATACATCACATATTAACAATAGAGGCTTACATTGTTTTCTTTTGTCTCCGTGGCAGGTACCAGATACACAGACAGTGTGGATCATGGGGCACCTGCTTGTGTACTGGGCAGAGAGGTTTGTGGCCACAGTGGGCAGAGGGACACAGCTGCACTCTGATCCCAATTGCATGAAGGTCCAACAGAGGGCATCAGGGGCATGAAGTGAGCCCAGCTTCTGCCCCTCCTGGAGGAATTAAAGGGCAGTGGGGTAACCGAATGCAAAGTAATTCACTTAAGGGTAATGACTTGGAGGATGCCATGAGAGGCTGGGGCAGATGATAAGGGGGATTAAGAAAAGATTTGGGACTGGTGGCCAGGTGTGACCATCTGCTTATCCTAGATCATGTTCAGGAGGGTAAGGAGGGGGAGTCAGGGACATCAAGCTGATAGAAAAGGTGAGAAAGCAGCTCAAAAGAAGGGTGGCAAGAGCAGTAATTGAGATGGGGGTGCACAACTGGCACAGGGACATAGCATATGATCAGGCTGCAGTCTATCAGTCGGATGGGGTGCACCTGATGGAATTCAGGATGTGTCTGTTCCTGAGGCCAGTTGGGTATCTAGTGGGTAGATAGCGCAGAAGGGCCTGAGGTTCTAACCAGCATGGAGGGGCTCCACCATCCAAATGCAAGCAGGAGGCGGGCACTGGAAAAAGTAAAAGGGGGCTAGAGGTGGGCGGACAGGGAGGACCATGGGCTGGGAAAGAAGCCCAGGCATGGAGTAAAAGGGAGGGAATAGGTCTTGGTGCTGGATGCAGAGTGTCTGGTCCTGAAAAGGAGGTCCACGTTCAACAGGGAAACAGGAAATGGCCTGGTTCTGGTGATGGAGGAGGGGCCAGATTCAGTGTCCGAACCCAGAAGAATGGAATAAAGAACCAACCAGGAGGAAGATTAGGCCAGAAGGAGAAGAATGTTAAAGATTGAATTATGTTATGGTGTTTTGTATGATGGACATGACAATTGCGATGTAAATGGATATATTGTGCTAAATTATTTAATAAATAAGTTTGCCAATGAGCATACAAAGATTCCATAAAGTGGTGAGGTGAGTTTTCATTTCTTGGGGGAGGGTCAAGGACAATCAGAACTTAACAGGACTTTGGCCAGGATCCTGGTCCTGATACTAAGGGTAAGGACCTTTGTGGGTCCACTCAACTCTAGTTATATAATACAGTGTATTGTGACTTCCACTGGTGGTGTCTGCAGTATTACAGACTGTATTAACTCAGAAAGGGTGCTAGCTAGAAATATATTCCCATCTG
The DNA here is from genome assembly GCA_016271365.2 of Neoceratodus forsteri. Taxonomy (NCBI): domain Eukaryota; kingdom Metazoa; phylum Chordata; order Ceratodontiformes; family Ceratodontidae; genus Neoceratodus; species Neoceratodus forsteri. The sequence goes on from CM057451.1 coordinate 429,432,967, forward strand.
AGACTGAGAAAAATCATGGACCATACCCCCACAGGCATCTGTGGGTATTAGTTTGCAATGTGAGACATCACCCACAGTTAGTAATGAGGGAATCTAAGTGGGCATTAAACTGTCCCATTAAATCACACTAGAAGGAACAAGAGTTATACTGGCCACATGTACATGATGGCCCTGCTCTAGGTTCAGTTTAAGAAAGACAGCAGTTATTAGTCACCGTGGAAACCTGAAGGAAAGAAGAAACTATCCATAAGGCAAATCTGTACTAATCTGAAGTGTAGGTTAGTAAATCCTAAATAAACACCTGAAATACAAAAGAACCACACATTTATAATATCCAGGAATATAGTTCATAAACAGTTCTGTAGAGTCCAGAGAAAATTAAAAATGTCCATTACTACTAGATAAGTGGGTCAAAGAACATGGATCCCTCTGCAGGCAAAGATAACTTCACTAAATTACAGAATAAAAGGTAGGCTGGTAATCAGCAGACTCAGTGAAGTGTCCTATACTAGGCTGATGTGACCTATCCTGATGGATAATGCTCCATACTGCTATTTGTGTAATACGCCAAATAAGTTGGTGAAAAGGGTAGTAAGGAGGCAGCCCGTGACAGCAACAGACCATATAGATGTGTTGGCTGATATGGGTGCATACCCTCAGCCTCACCACACACCACCCTCAATTCAAATTGTCACCAAGCAATAAGAAATGCTGCATTCTGCCATCATACTGTACAATAAAAGAACAGTGACTGGTTGTTTCTACTCCTTCTCAACTGTATGAGCTTTACTACAGTACTAAGCCCTCATTCAAAGAAGCAGCCACAGTAGCAGGGGTTCAGAATCGCCACGGTCCATAGTTAAACAGCTTTACAAAGTTGCTCTGGCAGATGAAGCTTCCCCACTGAGAGGCCAACCTAAGGCACCCTTAACTGTAACCTAATCTTGGATGCTCTCAAAAGCCAAGAACAATGTCCCATAGGACATGTAAAGCAATGAGGAAATTGGTGCTGCTGACGGCATGGGTAAGCTAAGCAATCCAGAGATTAAGTGGAGGGAGTGGTAGGTAAGACACACAATCTTGCTGAATTATGGCACATAGAAGATTGAACATGGTGGCAATCCAGTTGTATGGGCTAAAATACAAAAGCCCCCAAGATAGACCCTGCTAATGGCAGTCTCCAACAGGTTGTGTGAATGGCCCTTCAGATTTCAATAATCAAAATTAAACAAGAACACAGCCCAGGACCACACAGAAGGAGCCAAAATACAAGTTACAGCACAAATACCAAAAAGAGAAAACCTAGCGACTTCACTTCACGGACTATACATGCCACAATTTAGCATATGATAAAAATATATTGAAAACAGTAGCACCCCTCACAAAAATCATCGATGTACGTTTCACTTTGCACTGATGTTTTACAAGACATCATGCACATGAAACATTCCCTAAATACCACGTCATTGCACACATGATAGGGAAGACCACAAAGAACCTAAAAGTGACATAGTGCTTTAAAAGCATGATGCATGCTAACAGGTGAACTAATCATAACAAAGCATGTTCAGTCCCATATATACCTCTGATCAATTAAATAATATGTACTACTAATCTAAATAAAATGGAAATCAAAATTCTCTGTTTGAATTAAAATAGTATTCAAGATTCAGAACTTCTGGTGAATACCTTCAAAAATAGGTTGGATTCTTATTTGCTTAGTATAGGTATTAGCGGGTATTGTTAGTAAATCAGCGAGCTGTATGGACGCAAGTCTTCTATGCTCTGAAATTACCTATGAACCTATGAACCTATGGTGACTTCAGCAGATCGTCTGGTTGGGTGAATCTTGAGTTCCAACTCCCTGGTCAACAAATTGCTTTTAATTGCTACAAAACAAGCTCAGTTTTACAGAACAAAAACAATGGTTATAATAGTTATCCGCAAATGAGAAACCTGGGGCACTGAAAGATCCAGAAGATGAGGAGGATGGAGCTATGCCACAGCTCATGACTCAGAGAGCGAGACCTCAGTGATTTCCAATCAGTCCAGAACTGAACATGGCTCACCAGGAAAAGCACTGAAAAGAAAAAAAAGGAAAAAGATGAGTAACATAATAAAGTGAACTGAAAGTGTGAAAGTGTTTAGGGAGTATGTGGTAAAAACTTTGATTACATGGCACCAAGATGATACAGTAAGGTGCATAAAGAACAATGCTGAGAAACAGATTTCAGACACTGACTCCTATATAGTGGTTCTAGAAGCAATAGCTTACACATGTATGATAGCCAGCAGCAGCTCACTGAGAAACTTGAGGACTTGGAGGTCCATTCCCACAGAAACAGCTTGCAGAATTACAGTCTCCTTGAAGACTTAGAGCCCCAACAGATTATCCCTTCCTAGAGACTCTGTTGAAACAATCATTGTCTAGTCTACCCAATTATACTTTGGAGATACAGCAGGCCCACAGAATGTTGGACCCTAAGACTAGGAACCTGTCAGCATGCCCAAGATACTTGATTCTGTACTTTCTAAAATATGCAGTAAAACAAGATATATTACATTATGCATGGCAAAAAAGTGGTCAAATATGATACACACACACACACCATCTATATGGAAAGCAACTATCCACTGTCCATCATAATGTGTCAAAGAGTCAACAACCCTCTCCACAAGATTCTCCAGCAATGTCAACTCAAATTCAACCCCACTACTCAACCCAACTTCTAGTACAATTCCCAGAGACAACATGCCTTTTCTTCTGTAGAAGAATCAACTAAGCAGCTGGAGTGCAGGGGATTACAACCAGTGACAGAGGACAGTAAAGAAGCACCCTGACACCCCAATCACTCCCTGCAACTGCAGCAGTGGCAACAGTTACCTGAGAGGACACTCTTTGACAACATGCTCAGGTTACCATAGAATAACTCATAGCATGTCTCGGAGCAGAAACAAAGGCCATGGCTGGTACTTCATCTACTGTACTTCTGCTGATCTGAATTGACAACACAGCTTTGTAATGTACATTATTGAACTCAAAAAGGGAGACAATCCTATACCTAGTTTTTGGAATTGCACATTAGAAGAGCGAGATGCAATAAAACAACTGCAGAAGAACAGTACCATCACTATCAAGCCCGCAGACAGTGATGGATAAAGCTAAGTATCTCAAAGAAATGAGTACTCAATTATCTAATAGTGAATTCAATAAAAACTGTCCTTTGACCCAACTATGAGATTCAAATATGAGATTGATGAATATTTAAATGAGGCTGTATTATCAGGGCTTATTTCACAGCAAATATATGACTTTTAGTAGTTGACTCACCAGTGAGACCAGTTATCTATAGCCTTCCTAAAATACATAAAGATTTATGCCCCCACTAGGCCCATTGTTTCCAGCAACAATTCAGTAATGGAACCTTTGGCACCATACAGTATGTAGATACACATAATGAGGAGTTGCACAAAATTCTAGATCATTTTGAAGGGATAGTATACAATTTTAGGGCGTATAAATGAGATTGCAGTGGAACCCCAGGATATCTTAGTAACACTGGACAGTCAGTCCATGTATACTAAAGTATCCCATTATGCTTAGGAGGGCATTATGTGAGAATACATCCTTCTCTACTAGTTTTATTGAATATCTGTTGGGACTAACAGAATTGGTCCTCACAAAAAATGTTTTTCTATTTGATACCAATTTTACCATCAGATAAAGGGACAGCCATGGGGGCAGCCGTGGACCCCAATTATGTTACTATTTATTTGGCCCAGTGGGAACAGGGTTCATTTATAACTCTGAAATGAATGTATTTCTTGAAAAGATAGATATTTGTAAGATATACCTACATGACATCATGATATTGAAAGGTAGTATAGATGAACTACAGAGTTTTGTACAATATTGGGAATTTACAAATCCTAATTTACATTTCACGCTTACGCCAGTATCGACCAGATACCTTTTTGATATATTGGTATTTAAGGATCAACATGGTAGATTGGCAAAGATCTGTACCATAAAAGTATGGACAGAAACAGTATTCTGCATTTTTCAAGTTGCCATCCTAAACATGTGAATAGCACATCCCAGTGGAGCCAATATATGAGGCCAAAAGGAATTGTAGCAACATAGAAGCATATGAGAGGAAGAGTAACATTTTGAATAACAGGTTTAATGAGAGGGATACAGTCAGAGTTGTATACATAGGGCTAAAGAGAAGTGGACAATATGCCTAGGGAGCATTTATTGTATACAAAGGATAAGCGTAAAAGTACCCATAGCCACAACCTAAACTTTCTTGCTGTTTTTAACACAGGCCAAAGAAACTGAAAACATTGTTAGAAAGAACTAGCATTGTCTACTGCGGAACCTGCATTGAATGAAATGTTGCAGGAGGGCCTATGTTTACATACATAAAAAGGAAAAATCTCAAGGACCTATTAGTGCACAGCTGGAGTGGAAAAGTTAAAGAAAAGAAAATGATGATGAAAGAATGCAGAAGTTACCAGAAGTTACCAGTGGGAAACTACAAATGTGGTAATTGCACAGCGTGTGGTTTTCTTAAGGTGGAAAAAGAGATTTCATTACCACATAATGAACAAGTGTTCCCCTCCAACAGCGTTATATCTTGTAGCACAGAAACAATGGTCTATATAGCCCTGTGTAAATGTGGGTGTTTTTATGTCGGCAAAACTGTGAGAAAATTTAAAAATCGAATACTTGAACACATCCAATATATAAGATTGGGCTCAGTGGAGAATGCTCTTGCAATGCATCTGAAGTCCAGTTGAACTGGACACTCTTTTCTGTTCTATAGATTGGAACATGTAAAACTGGGGCTGGGGGTGACTTAAACAACTTTTTAATGTGTCAAGAAATGTACTGGCAATTCTTGACTTAGGGCCAGTATCCTCTGGGTCTTAATGGGTCCTTTCAGTTGGCCCTCATTTAAAGAAAAGACACTGAATTGATCTCTACAAGAGTTTTGGACACTAAAAATATATAAAGAATAAAAATAATATATATATATATATATATATATATATATATATGTTTTCTGTTACAACATAATATTGGAATGGTAGATTAGGTTTACAATTATTTTTAGTGCTCCACTATATTATATTATAGATAGGAAGCTGAACTTTATTATATATGTAATTTATGATTATAGGTGTGCATTATAGGATATGGGCTTATTTATTTAGATTATTGGTATATATTATTTATTGCTCAGAGGTATGTATGGCACAGAGCATGCTTCATTATGTATCAATCAATCAATCAATCATATCATACTTTATTTATAGAAAGTGCCTTTCTTAAACCAAGGCATTGTACATAATAAAACAAATACAATAAATAATATCACCAGTAATCAATAAAAGTTCATAATATAAAATTTAATAATTCTAATACTGCTTTAAAAATCAGAATATGCCAAATCAAAAGATATGTTTTTAGTGCAGTCTTAAACTCTTGAACGGTCAGGCAATCTTGTACCCGACGAGGTAGAGAATTCCACAGGGTCAGGGCCACAAAGCTGAAAGATCGGGCCTCAGAAGTCTTCAAATGGACCCTGGAAACTCTAGCAATCCCTCATCAGCAGATTGGAGGGCAGAGGGGCAGTAAGGGTGAAGGAGATCTTGAAAGTAACTAGGTCCCTGGTCATGTAGGGCTTTATAGGTCAGCAAGCCGACCTGAAGGTGATCCTCCACTGCACTGGAAGCCAGTACAGGCCATGGAGCACAGGTATTATGTGACTGGTTCAGAATGTACCAGTCAGCAGCCTGGCTGCCGCATTCTGCACTAGCTGCAGGCAACAGACATCAACCCCTGGTAGACCTAGATCAAGAGCATTGCATTAGTCAAGTCGAGGTAACAAAGACATGGACCAGCATTGGAAGATCCTCGGGAGGAACCAGGTGTTTCACCTGGGTGATATTCCTCAGACGGTAAAAGAGGTCCTGATGACAGCTGACACCTGTGATTTCAGGGTCAGGCCATCGTCAACAATAATGCCCACATTCCACACCCAGTCTGAAGTAGTCAGTCCAACTCCCCAGACATAATGCCGAGGGCAAGCCTGCTGACAAACCCACCTCCTGAAGATCAGGATGCACAACCAGCACCTCAGCTTTAACGGGTTCAACCACAGCCAATTCGCACTCATCCAGTCCTTGATCTCATTGAGACAGTTGTTAAATGCCAAGAGAAACACACCCTGATCAGGTGCAAAGGACATGTATAGCTGGTTCCATGTCAATTCGGCAAATCAATATTAGTGAGTATAATTTCAGTGACATTATTACAGTGACAGCAATGATAGCAAACAGCAATTTCAGTGCACACATATTCAGCTACCTAGATACATCTGTAGCTGATAATCGTACACCAATCTTTGCACCACCTTATTCCTCAATATACAAAGTCCCCATGGATCAAAAGGGCATCCCATGCTGTCTCTGAATGTTTTCCACTGACATCCTCTAACACCCTCACCATACACTGTGCCATCTTTATATGGCACCCAAACCTGTATCCTATTAAGCACTTCATGCCTTCTGTGTTCAATATCATGCAGGGCGCTAAGCTCCCTACATCCCTCAGGACTGTGCCCGAACCCCCGTTTTCTAAAATAACATCCTTCGAGGTGCACCTGGACCTCAGAGGTAGGCTAATAAACCATTATCACTAAATGTGGTGTTTGCTGATACCCTTCAGGAAAGATCCCCTTTCCAATGACCTCCAGACTATCTCAGCTAGGACTGGTATATTTCACCTTTTGGCATGCATCATGCTTTCTAAAGCATTATGTCACTTTAAGCTTTTGTGGTCTCCCTATCACATGTGCAATGACTTGGTATTTAAGGGAGTGTTTCCTGTGCATGACATCTTGATAAAGCATCAATGTGATGTGAAACATACGTCAACTTTTTGTGATGGGGTAATACTGTTTTCAATATTTTTTTTATTGTACGCTAACTTGTAGCATGTATGGTCTGTGAAGTGAAGCTGAGAGTTTCTCCCATTTTTGAGTTCAATAATGTACATTACATAGCTGTGTTATCAATTCAGAACAGCAGAAGTACAGTAGATGAAGTACCAGCCATGGACATTGTTTCTACTTTGAGACATGCTGTGAGTTATTTTTTGTAACCTGAGCATGCAGTCAAAGAGTGGCATCTCAAATAACTGTTGCCACTGCTGCAGTTGCAGGGAATGATAGGAGTGTGAGGCTGCTTCTTTACTGTCCTCTGTCACTGGTTGTAATCCCCAGCACTGCAGCTCCTTCGCAGATTTTTCTGCACAAGAAAAGGTATGTTGTCTCTCTGGGAATTGTACTAGAAGTTGGGTTGAGTATTGGGGTTGAATTTGAGTTGACATTGCTGGAGAATCTTATGGAGAGGGATGTTGGCTCTGTGACAAATTATGATGGACAGTGGATAGTCGCTGTCCATATAGATGGTGTGTTTGTGTGTGTGTATCATATTTGACCACTTTTTGCTCCATGCATAATGTAATATATCTTGTTTTGGTGCATATTTTAAAAAGTACAGAATTATGTATCTTGGGCATGCTGACAGGCTTAGAGTCCAACATTCTGTGGGCCTGCAGTATCTCCAAAGTATAATCGGATAGCACAGACAATGATTGTTTCAAAAGAATCTCTAGGAAGGGCTAATCTGTTGGGCCTCTAAGTCTTCCAGGAGACTATAATTCTGCAAGCTGTTTCTGTGGGAATGGATCTCCAAGTCCTCAAGTTTCTCAGTGAGCTGCTGCTGGCTATCATACATTTGTAAGCTATTCCTTCTAGAACCACTGTATAGGAGTCAGTGTCTGAAATCTGTTTGACAGCATTGTTCTTTATGCACTCTTATTGCATCATCTTGGTGCCAAGTTAGTCAAAGTTTTTACCTTATATTCCTAAACACTTTCAGTTCATTTATTATATTACTCAGCTGTTTTCCTTTTTTTTTTTTAGTGCTTTTCTGGTGAGCTATGTGTAGTTCTGGGCTGACTGGAAAACACTGAAGTCTCCTGTCTGAATCAGAGCTATGGCATACAGCTCCATTTGCCTTGTTTGATGGATCTTTCAGTGCCCCAGACTTTCCCATTTACAGATAACAATTATTACCATTGTTTTTCCTGTAAAACTGATCTTGTTGTGTAGCAATTAAAGGCAATTTGTTGGCCAGGGGTTGGAACTCAAGCTTTATCAAACCATCCAATATGCTGACATCACCAGAAGTTTTGAATCTTGAATACTATTTTAATTCAAGTAGAGAATTTTGATTTCTATTTTCTGAGAGTGAAAATAGTGCAATAAATGCTGTTGCCTTTGGAGATGATGTAGTGCTATTATCTACATTGATGCTTGGCTTGCAAAGATTGAGATATAAATTTTCATATCATTGTGATTGGAATCCTCTTCTGATCTATAAAATAAATGACCCAACTGGTGCTATTTGGAGCAAGTAAAATTAGAAAATATAAACTATACTGTATATTAAGAAACAACCTATCATAACTGTTGATATTATTATTACTTATGGAGCCATTTTGCATCAGAAATTATGTGGACTTGACACTTCAGATTTACTGAGGATAAGTTCCCAAAACTTGTTGGTGGCTTAGGAGATTTAACCATAAATATAGAGGTTCCTGCATTGATGGCATACTTTTAGATACAAACACGACAATCGAATCTGCACTGCTTTACAATGCTGAAGTTTGGGGTACATGAGATAAAGATAAATTAGAAAAGCATGACTGAAATTTATATAAATTTGTTGTTGGTTCCTTCTTGTGTTCCTTCTTACATTTGAGAACTGAGTTAATACAACTTTCTCTGGCCACTATTATTCAGGAAAGAATTACAGTACATCATTGTTATAGGATATTTTCCAGTTCCTTTAAATAGGTATCCAATACTATGTCTACAGAAACAGACTATATATCTTACCAGTGGTTATGATTTCCCTTATATTAATGTATTTAAAAGTAACATATGCTGCAAAAGTAAGAAGAAACAGAGGCCTATAATTCTCAAAAGAGATGGTGGAAGAGGTAAAGACTCAGAGGGTATCATTCAGAAGGTACAAGGAGGCACAGATGGAGAAGGATAGGAAATTATATCAAGGAAACAGAGAAAAGCAGGCTGACCAGTAAGGGTGAAGGTACAAACAGAAGTGAGATTAGCTAAGGCAGTAACAAAAGGGACAATATATTTTAGGTATGCAAAAGAGGATGGCCAGGTTTGGGATTGTAAGGTTAAAAGGGAAGGGGGACTAAGCTGAGGGAACAGAAAAGGCAGATATCCTGAACACATAATTTTGTTCAGTGTTCACAGAGGAAAGAGATGGGGAGGGGCCAATAAAATGCACTGGGAACATTGGAGGGAGGGAGTGGACACTAGTCCATTTTGGAGGAGAAAGTCCTGAAGGGCTCACGAATCTGAACATGAACAAAGCAATGGGGCCAGATGGGGTCCACCAAACATAATGATAGAGCTCACAGAGGTACAGACTCACCTCTGATGGTCCTATTAACAGCTCATTGGAAACAGGAGTAGTCATGGAGGACTGGAGAAGGGCAGACATATTCCCACTTCAGCAAATGTGGTAGCGGAAGTGGCTGGTAATTATAAGCCCATCAGCTTGACTTCAGTGGTGGGAAAGTTAATGAAATCATTGCTAAAAAGAAATGAGTGTGGAATATCTTGACTCAAATGAGTTACATGACCCAAGGCAACACGGATTCATGGGGTGGGGAGGTCATGTCAAATGAATCAGATAGATGTCTTTGGCTAGGTGACCAAGGAATTAGATCAGGGTGGAGCAGTGGATATAGACAACCTAGATTTCAGTAAAGCATTCAACATAATTCTACATTGGAGATCAATAAGCAACCTGGCTAGCTTAAGAGTGGATCAATGTGGCAAAATGAGGTAAGAAATTGATTAGGCAGCAGAGGATGGTGGTAAATGGAGTTCACTCCAAGGAGCGAAGGTGACCAGTGAGGTGTCTCAGGGATCAGGGCTGGGGCCTGTCATCTTTAATGTGTTTGTAAGTGACATTGCAGAGGAGCAGGAAGGGAAGGAAGGTCTGCCTCTTTGTGAATGACACCAAACTTTGCAATAGGGTGGACACTCTGGTTGTGTGTGGAAGGATAATCAGATATCTGAGAAAACATGAGCAGTTGTCATGGGAGCAGCAGCTTGGTTTCATTGTGACAAATTGCAAAATAATGCAGTTACCGAGGGGTGGAGTACAAAATTGGAGGGTGGTACTGACAACTACGGTTCTATGTCATAATAGCGATCGCAGAATAGCAATGCCGTTAAGGTGAGTATACATCACCAGAAATGACTTTCGACAATGCACACTCATGGCAAACAGGAAAAAGGGCACCTGAGATCTATGGGTTTCCTTTTCATAAGGGGACTGTGCCCACCACCCCCCACTAATGATTCTCAACTCCAGGGGCTGCATGTTGGGGAGTGAAATAGTTAACCAAAAAAGACACTTGCCTCAAAAAGAACCACGTGCTGGACCCAGACCCTGCACCTCCCAACAGACCATCCTCTCCACCACATTAGTGGACTAGCTCAACAACTGCCTGCCACACCTCTCCCACATACCTTCCTCCCTGCCTCTTCTCCACCCATGCATATATGTGTGTACTTCCCATCACCCTATCTCACCCACTCAGGTGTCGGTCACCCCCTGCCAGGTAGCCCTGAACATAGGCACCATAATTGAGTCACCATTTTGTAGCGGTCAATTGTAGTCACCTTGTTCACAGGTTACCAACAACTACCAAGTAGGAAAAAGACCTGTGGGTGATTATGCCAGATGACCTAAAGTGGCCAGGCAATGCGACAAGGCAATTGGGGGGGGGGTTATTGTGATGCTGAGGTGCAGAAGGAGGGATATCACCAGCAAAAGAGGGAGGCTGTGTTGCCTCTGTATAGATCACTAGTGAGAACCCAACTAGAATATTGTGTCCAGTTCTGGAGACTGTATCTCTGGAAGGACATAGACAGACTGGAGGCTGTCCAGAGGAGGGCAATGAAATGATGCAGGTCTGCATCAAAACCCTATGAGGAGATTAAAAGACCTAAATATGTACAGCCTGGAAGAGAGGAGGAACAGAGGGAAATGATAGAGACTTCTAAATACCACATGGGGGTAAACAGGGTACAGGAAGAGTATTTTCATAAGAAAGGGTGCTCAAGAACAAGGAGGAATACCATGAAGCCGGAGGAGGGTAGGTTCAGGAGAGATTTGAAGAAGTACTTCTAACAGAAAGAGTGGTGGATTCCTGAAACAGCCTTCCAGTGGAGGTGGTTGTGGTGAATACAGTGGAAGGGTTCAAGAATGCACTGGACAAGTATAAAGGGAATCTCAGGAAATGGGGGAATGGGATGGAGAGTAAGCAGGATCTGCAGTGATAATGTGGGCAGGGAAAATGGGTAGACTTGGTGGGATAAGCAGTCCTCATCTGCTGGCAAATTATATATTGATATGTTTCTGTTTCAGGTCTCAGACATGTCATAACTGAAATTTATACCAACAATACATACAACAGCTCAGGTGTGCTCAGGCTGTGATATCTAGTGCTCTTCAAGAAGTGGCTAACTTTCAACAAACAGTTCCAAAAGAATAGAAGGCACTCAAACAGCACACATACTGTACAGCTGCAGTATAGCAAATCCAGGATCTTTATTGCAGCAGAAACTAAAATTCACAATAAAACAACAAAAAGGGGTGTTGGTGAGTGTCCTTGAGCTGGTTAGATATCTGCAAGTTTGCTGTTTTACTGTAAATTTTGGTTAGTGCTACAATAAAAAGAGATTTATTTTACATCCTGAATATGCAATACTGGGACTGTATGTGTGCTGTTTGAGTGCCTTCTATTCCTTTTGATATGTATACCAGAACAAGAACTAAAATAATCCTTTATATGAAACATAAAGATGCTGTATATCAATGCAAAAGACATGGAACAATTAGCAGTTCAGACATACCTATAAGGTATAATCACATTAAAAATCAATTTCAAAGGGACCCTTATTTATTTATCTTATTGAATTCTAGGGAAAGGAAAATAATAGCAAGAGTTAAGCTAGAATTATAAAATAGTAACACCTTGCTTCATAGATAAAAAGGGAAATATTGATTCCTAAATTGCCCATGTTCTTGAGAAGAATCAGAAGATCTAAATGATATCATGTTGCATTGTTCATTATACAGAAAATAAATGAATTTGTGGTTAACTCCTATTTTGAAAGATTTGTACCTGCCTCTACCTGAACTCATTATGTTCAATTCATACTCATTCAATATTCTTTTAAATCTGCAAAATACTGTTCTTACTGTCAATTGAAAGTGTGATAAATCAGATATATGTTGCTTTTTCTACTTTATAGCAACACATGCTACTCCTTGCATTATTGGAGATTACTGGGTATGTCGATGGCGTGTAGGTAACCAGGCCTGAGTCCATGGTTACATGTAGCATATCAACAAATGATTTGCTGGTATTATCTAATATCAAGATGCTATAGAATTCTTACTAAATCATATTAGGATATCAAGCTGTATCTCTCTTTTGCTACCGTAATAAATACATTTATCACAGAATCACACAGAATCAGAGAAAAGTATGAGATGGGAGCCTGAGGGCCATATGGACTCATCCATGTTTACCTAGAGTGAAAAACTCTTATTCCCCATAAGGCCATTTAGAGATTTCTTAAAACACTGTAATGAAGAGCTAATGACCACATACTGAGGTAGTCTGTTCCAAATATTTATAACCCTTTGGTTCAATCAATTTTCTCATTGGTTGTTTCTGTAGATTTCGCCTCTTAGCTAAAGCTGATGAAATCTATGACTTCTATTGTTATTCCTTACTAATCCTACAATTTCCCAACGGTCACTATCCTAAAATGCCTTAAATACAATGCATAAATCATCTCTTAGCCTACAATATTCCATACTAAAGAGACCCAGGTGCTTTAACCTATGCTTGTAATCTAAGTGCCTTAATTGACTGATTTTCTTTGTTCTTCTTCTTTGGACTCTCTGGAGTAATTTCTTATCTTACTTTCTATAAGGTGCCTAAAACTGAACACAATATTCCAAATGTGGTCTCACCAGTGAAGTACAGGAAATGACTTCCGGTTCTGCCCCTGAGAAATGTCAACCTAGAAAGAGAACTGCGTCTACCCGAGCTTAAAAACTACACTTCGCTGTAATTTGCATATTTCTTAAATAGATTTTGCATCACAAAATCAGAGGAAAGTGTAGAGAATTGGAGAGATTGAATTTAGTAACTAAACACAGCACGATGAAGGAGTTAGCTGATGGAACGAATCAGAGGCCTCAGTTGCATCAGATAACCGTGACTCTCAGATCTTAAAAGGAGCCTGGTTAAATCACAGTGAAACAACCAAAAGCCAAAGCGAAGAAGGGAGAACTTGACCTAATTTACCAAGAGAAACTCACTTTTCATGCAGAAATCAAAGAAATGTATAGTGAGTTATGAAGAGTGATACAATTAGAGCAGAGAGTAGATGAACAAGAGAGCTGCTATGGTAACTGATAATAGAATGGATGATCTGGAACAAACGGTACAGCAGATGAGAGATGCAAGAGCAAATAATTGATTGCCAAGAAGATTTTGAGAACAGAGCATGATGCAAAATATTAACATTTTTGTCTACCTGGCGACTCGAGGAACTAACATTGAGGAATTTGTTGAAGCTTTGCTACATACGACCTTAGAACTCCCAAAGATTTCAACCTCCAACTAGAGAGAGTGCACAGGGCATTGGCACCAAACCTACCTCTGCAAATATTCCTCCAAGGTCAGTAATTCTTCGTTTAACAGCTATGCAATAAAAGAATATATTCTGCTTACAGCATGGCAGCACCAGAAAGTTTTCTATGGTCCAACTCCATATATCTTGATCATGACTATGCACCAAAACTACTTGCTTATGATGTGCCTATTTACCATTACTTCCAGTACTGAAAGCAGCAGGGCACAAATTCACAACCCTTATCCAGCCTGACTAATTGTTCATCTACCTACTGGAAGAGGAGTTCTCCACAGCTCAAGAAGCAAAAAGAACTTACAAAAATAGGCCTACGCTTTCCCAAATGAAGTTTGGTAGCAACAGTCAGAAAAATAGAAGTGGGCTGGCAGTATAATTCTAACAGAAAACAGGAAAACAACAAGAACTGGGAACAATCAAAACTACCCTAGTGGTTTACAGGAGGGAGCAAAAGTGACAATACTTGAAATTACGGAGAAACTCATTCGGCTGAGTGAGCAGGAGAGAGAGTTTAAAAATATGTGCTGCGCCCTCTGTTTTTGGGGCCTGAAGCATGCTCTCTATTTTAATGAGTTGCTCTGAACCTGGAATAGATGACTGCACAATGAACAGACACTACCTTACACAATTTGCTAGATAAATAACAGCCAGTAACTAAATAACCCAAGTACCTTCTATTGGTGGACTAGAAGCTATAGACATAATTATTTGTTCATGCTAATTGCAGGCTGTTTCTTCTTCCATCGATAATCAGAGTAACATAAGGTGGAAAACATTTCAGAAAGCTCGGGAGCAGGGAATGGGGAAAGGAGCAGTTTTGAGCTCTATACTGCTTTTGGGGACATCCTAAAGATTTTCTTTGGAGTTATTTACTCCTTTCCTATGTTGTTTTGCCTTATTTAAAGGGAACAGTTTACTGGCTCCTCGAAGGCTCCTAACAGCAATGTTAAGGATTCCTTTCACTTTTAGGGAGAGTTCAAATGCTTCAGGAGCAGTTTCTACTAGAAATTTGGAGTTTTTTTCTCTCCCACATTTGGAAGTCCTAAAGCTTCTACAGTATAGAATAATACTAAATGCAATACCTATATGTATATATGTTATCGATTTACTGTCAATCATTTTTGGACAGCTATCCTTCCAGATTACTGGATACACCACTTACATTAGCATTTTACAGTGGCTAGTTACAGTTATATATGTGATATTAAGTTATTTTGGTTGATAAGGGACAGTAAGAAAACTTTAGTTAGATTACATGGCACCGTAAGATGACAGGATATCTAAGATAAGATAAGATATTTTTGCTGGAACCATTATTAGGATATCCTGGTGACTTTGTAGATCCTTGTGGATATTGGGGGAGTGGTGGAAGGAGAAATTGTAATAATCAGTAATGCTTTATCAAATGAAAACATAATATGGTATTAAAAACAACTAGGATATTGTCATTAAATATTAATGGCATTAATCATCCTATAAAAGAGTTAGACTACAACAATAGTATTTATGGAAGCAGAATGCAGACTACATTTATTTATAGGAGACACATTTGTCACAAAGGGAACATGCTAAACTTGCTGCAGGTAGCAGAATCACAGTTTTTCTTCATCTAGTAAGTCGGGAAAAGGCGTGGAGTGGCTATTTTGATTCCAACTACTCCATTCACTAAAGGGAGGTCTATTCAGATAATAATGGGCATTTTGTCATAGTACAAGGACCATTGTATGAGAATGACGTGACAATAGCGAGTGTTTATCTGCCACCAGGAGCATCTCCTCACTACTGAGACAGTTCTTTAATAGATTGCTCGAAAAGCAAAGGGAGTAATGCTGATAGGAGGCGACTTCAGCTTAATAATGTCTTCTCAAAAGACTCCATTTCCCTAAACAACATAGGTTTACTTCCACTCAAAAATTAAAAAAACAGATACCTAAGATGGGTCTTACAGATACATGGCACCATTTTACCCCTCTGTGGAGGGACACACTTTGTCTCCCTAGATTTCACACATCAGCTAGAATAGATAATTTTTTACTTCTACAGAGCACTTAGATATGATCCAAGATATATCCCTGGAGCTCGTCTCCTCTCAGACCATATACCTCTCTTAATTAAGGTGGGATTAAATAAAACTCATAAAAAACTTTATGGAGACTGAATCTTTCTCTTTTGAAGGATCCAGTGTTTAAGACCAGAATAGTAGATAGCATCACACCAATTTTAGAAGAGAACACAGATCCTTCTACTTCAGCTACTATCCTCTGGGATACTCTAAAGGTTGTGATTAGAGGAGAGATTATCTCTTATTCCTCCAGACTAAATAAACAGTGAGAATCCAGATACAAAATATTAAAAGATAAGCTAAAAGAATTACAGCAGAAGAGAAACAGGGGAACAAGTTTCACAACTTGAGCTTAGACAAATTCAATCGGAATTACATTCCATTTTAGATCATAAGACTCAAATGTCTTTATTATATCTTAAACGATATTATTTTCAGGGAGGTCCTAAAGGAGCCAGAAATTTAGCTAAGGGTACTAGAGGATTTCAGCAGACTGCCACTATTACAAAGACTAGAGACCCCTTAACAGGAGATATTCTTAATAAAACTCCTGCAGTTCTGAAAGCATTCCAACAATATTATGCAGATTTATACACTCTAATTGTACACCCCTCCCTGGAGGATATAAAAATTTCTTTTGTCTCCCTTAACTTCCCACACTTTTCTGAATCCCAGCAGGCATCACTTCTATGCCCTATCTACACTATAGAGATCCAGAAAGCATAAAAATGCTAAAACTTTAAAAGTCTAGGCCCAGATGGCTTTGGAGCAGAATGGTATAAGACATTTTTCAAAATTGATCCAGCTGATACAAAATCTTTTTAGAGGTGCAGGATGGAGGTGCCACCCACCCTCTTGGTCATATGTGACCATGTCAGCTATACTGAAACCAGGTAAGATCCATTAAATTTAGAGTCATACACCCATTTCGGTTTTAAATAATGATTATAAGATATATATGGTAATGTGGGCCCATAGGTTAGAGACTATACTGCCTACCCTGTTACATCTAGATCAGGCAGAATTTTTATGCATGCATCAGACTGCAGATAATGTACAAAGAACAATCCACTTGATGGATTATATGGCTAACTCAGCTACCCCTCAGCTTTAGTCAGTTTAGATGCCTGTAAGGCTTTCAACAGGGTATCCTGGAGATTTTATAGGGGAACACTAGTGTCATTTGGATTTCTGAAGGAATTTGTGGAATTGGCTGGAGCAAATATATTCTGAACCAAGGGCTTATATAAAACTTAATGGTGTTATTATACCTCATATTAAGCTACAGCGAGGCACTAGAAAGGGCGCCTCTATCGCCTTTGTTATTTGCCCTCTATATTGAACCCTTGACTATGATGCTTAGAAAATCAAAAAAAATTGACGGCATTCAGCTGGGCAATCAATCTTGGAAGTTGGCTTTATATACGGATGCCATTTTACTGTCAGTATCAAATCCAGAGTCCTCTATTCCAGCAATATGGGATGTACTTGAGCAATTTGCTCAATTCTCCAGATATAAAATACATTCTTCAAAACTGAAGTTCTCCCTTTCATTTCTCCCCTAGCAGACACTGAAGGGTGTTTGCCTCTGTGCTGGAACAGCATCAAGATAAAATATCTAGGCATACAGTTACCAAACCAGTTAATGCATCTCACTATGGTAAACTATGAACCTCTGACACAAAAAATAGAGTCTGAGCTACATCAGTGGTCCCAACTTCATTTATCATTATATTCTAAAGTGGATCTTATTAGGATGAATATACTTCCAAGGCTGCTATATCTTTTCAGACCATTCCATGATGCCAGATTGAATGTACTTTCCTCCTGGAATAAGTCTTTGGTGAAATTTGTCTGGGCTGGGAAAAAACATCAAATCAAGTGGTCCACATTAGTGTTACCAAAAATAAGGCGGCTTAAATTTGCCTGATCTTCAGATGTATGCATATGCCACTGTGATAGTTTGAGTTTTCAATTTGAATAATCCAAAGTATGACATACACTGGAAGAATTTGGAATTCACCCTTAATGGGGTGAGGAGGGAGCGAACTTTTACAACTGATATGTCCCAGTAAATAAAAGACCTAGACTTATTTATAGTACAAATTCTACTATGGAGACTTGGAGGAGACTCATCCATTTACGAGAGCTAGAACCAGTAGGTCCCTATCTTAATCTATTTAATTTTGGAATCCAATCTCTTACTTTACAACAGGAGGTACTTTGGTTCAATGGAGACAAAAGGGTTTTAAATTTATGTTCCACTTGGTTGGATGCCAGGGGCCTTCTCATTTACTAAACTTCAAGAAACTTACAATCTTCCACAATAAGACTTTCCAATTTATACAAGCTTAAGAAAGGGCATTGAACTTAAAGGACCAGTCTTTAGTAGGCTCCCAGATACCCCTTCATTGCTTACTTTAGCCATGACCACTGGGAGAGGTCAGATGTGCTTCACTTTGTGGGACTAATATATAGGGGTTTGAGGGAATCATCAAAAATTCAACTCAGGGAGTTCTGAATGCCTGGAATAAAGAGTTTCCACACCAGGTATCAAGGAGGATTGGGAAAAGTATACTAAATTCTCAGTGGGACTTTTGGGAGCCCCTATTGGTGAGAATTTGCCTGGAAAGTTAGAAATAGATTTTTCTATATACCGGCAAGACTGGCCAAGTTCTCATCAGGAACACCAAGCAATTGCTGGAGAGATTGTGGAGAAATATGTGCTCATCAGTTCCATATTTTTGGGGTATGCCCACAGTTAGCAGGTTACTGGAGAGATATTTTAGGGCATTAAAAGAATTGGTAGATGCAGAGGCTGTGTTGACCCCTGAGCTAGTATTACTTTCAATTCTGCCAGAGGGTCTCCCAATACCAGAGGATCACTGTTAATCACATATATGCTGGCAGCTAAAAAGCAATTACTAGAAACTGGGGAAGAAGATGTCTCCAAACATACAGAGCTGGCGGGGAATAATGAGACAATTTATGTATTATAAGATTAATAGCTAAAAGCACAGATAAATGGTCTGCATTTGAGCTTAAAAGGAGGAAATAGATTCTATATATTTCATTTTTGATCCTGCTTTTGTACCTTAGAAATATATTGACCCAGATGATGGTTTCTGTAAATTAATTAGCTCATTATATGAATTGCTTTGTAAAATATGTAAGTTGTCCTGAGACCTTTGACTAATGTATTTCTACGTATCTGACTGATGTAATTATGTGCTGTCTCAACTTATACACTGTAAAACTGCCCTATGATTTTGCAAATGAAAATATAATAAATATAAAGTATAAAAAAAAGAGTACAGGAAATGATGACATTATCATCCCTACTAGTTATGTTCTTAAAAATATAACTCATAATTCTTTGAACTTTATTAGCTGCTCGTTACACTGTGCTGAGACATTAAGGTCATGAAAGACCAATACTCCTAAGTCCTTTTCCAAATCAGAAGTTATAATTGGTGTTACAGATAAGTAATAAGTTGCCCTCAGGTTTTATGGCCTAAATGAATAATTTACACTTTTCAAGATTAAGGGTTAACTTATTATTAATAACCCAGTGTTCTAATTTATCAATTACGTCTTGAAAATAATGTATAGATTGAGTGTTGTTCACAGTACATGCAAGTTTTATATCAGCAGCAAATTTAGCACTCCAACATGTATGTGATACTTGGAAGGGAGCTACATAAAGGCTAAACAGGCTTGGATCCAGCACTGATCCTGGGGCACTCCGCTTCATATATCCTCCCATGTTGATCTACTAACTGCTAAAGGTACACAGCTTTCTACCATCCAACCACTCTTTAATCCATTGTACTATATTAAAGTCCAATTTAAACTCTAAAAGATGCTCAATTAGTTGTCTATGAGGCAAGGTGTAAAATGCCTTTGAAAAATCTAGGTATAGCACATCCACGGTAACCCCTTGTTCAAAGCATCATTGTCCAGATATGAAGAGTAAATCTTGAAATATCTCTAAAATTATAAAAACTATGTTCAATTATTTCAGGCTGCAGCCTTTATTTATTTTCTACTGTACATTTAGGGAATATATATGTTCATATGATTGTGAAATTATATATGGAATCATATTGTATATTTTATCATAAAAGCTTAATACACGGATTGAATAAAAATATCTTGAATCTTGGATCTTCCCAAACTTGAGCAGATATACAGCTGCTAAAGAGAAATGAATACCAGAATGTTGATATAGAAAGACAGGACATATTGAAGGAGATTTAACAAAAAGGTACAGTAAAGGACTGTCTGAAAATTAAACTGCTGTTAAATATGAAGCATACTTAATAATCATGACATATCCAATGTTGCACTATTTAATAACTAAATAAATTTAAAATTGAAATTAATAAATCATATGTCCTATATTAAAGAAGGAACCTAGGAATCTATATATATCCAAATTGTTTATGTATTGACTGAGAGCAGGAACCTCTTAAACATACAATTCTTATCTCTTCTTGGTATGCTTCCTAAAGGAAGAAATATTTAGCTAAAATATTGAGAATACCTATCTTAATTCTGAGGACACTGTTTATTATTTGAAAGGCAGTTCCAATAAGAAAGTACTGGTACTTAAGTAAGGTAGAAAGTAGCATAAGGAAAATCATATAGAGACAGATGATGAGAAACATATAATATCAACTTTCAGAAAAAGCTAGATTTTTTTTTTAAGAATCATCTAGTTTAATGACCATACAAGTGCATAATAAAGATGATAGGTGTTTGTGAAAAAATATTTTTGTAACTTAAGAGCTATACAGTATGTTCCACAATGTTTCTAAAATTCTAGGGTCTAGATATTCAAAGGAGATGCATGGTGCAAAGTGGAGATGCACCACTTCTCAGTAAATGAGTGGAACTGCAATAATCAAAGGAGAGATGAGCAGACATCTCCAGATGTGCCATTATGCATCTATAATGTATGTGGCACATGTAGAGGCTTTCTATGATTATGCCATGTATCCCTATATTCAGCCAAACTGTGCAGTGCATCTGCTGTGCATCTCAGAGATAAGCTGTCCAAAGTGAGGGATGGAAAAGCATACCTAAATGGCCAGCCACCCACAGGCAGGCTGCAGAACTGCAATCAAGCCATATGAATACAGCCCTTGGTGGTGCACCAGGATATGCTCCAGGCACACACACAAAACAGTCATGCTGGGATGGATGAACCCTGAGCCACAGTTGTCATGTCACCACCAGCACCATCCAGGAGCAAGCCCCACACCCTGGACATTGACACCCAGCAGCCACATGCCAGTGCTGTTGGGTGCCCCTGGACACACTAGAGGTGTGGACAGCCACATTGCAACAAATGTACTGGGGCCATGGCTTGCACCCATGCTACTTACAGGGTACAACCTGGCAGTGGCATGCACCCAGGGTGCCATCTGGGGCAATCATGCCAAGGTAGTCTGGTGGATGGGTAGCAGCTTGGCACAGGGCAGGGACTGACCTGTGGCACACACCAGGTGCTACACCATAGGTGCAGACAAGTGAGATCCACCCACTAGTGTACCTGGTCACCTTCTGCACACTGCCATTCCTTGCAGTCATCACCATGTTCAACTCATATGGGGTGGAGCACTGCAAGTGACTTTACTCCATAGGGAGCTCATGTATCACATGCATGGGATACACCGATCAGATAGTGTCACCTGTGCCCTCCCTGTAGCACATTCAGGTGGGCCCTATGACCACTGTCCGAGTAGGCCCCTGTATCCCTGTTCAACCCTGTACATGGCTTTGTGGTGTAGCACTATACCCAGGCCAATGCAGTCCATACTCCCTCACACAAGCATTCCATCACACCTGCATTCTGGGCTGCAGTTCCCCTGTTCACCTTTGTGGAGTGGTGGGCAGCCCTGCAAAGCTGGAACTGAGCATGCCCAGGGTATGCAAATGGCCTGAATATATTACAGTAATGTGATGCAAATGTGGGAGATGGGCTTGGAATGTGCAATGAGGACATCTGCATATCCTGGCTGAATATTGCTGTTTTGTGCACAGCACAAGTGGCTTTACGATCGCATTACCCCAACCACTGCATATGGCTCAGACAACCTGCTGTGCCACGCATCTCCCAGAGTGCAATTGCACATCCTCAGGATATTCAGCTGGGCATGTGTAAGCGCATCTCATGGCGCATTCTCTGAATATCTCATTCTTTTGGGCTGGCGCATCTCAGATGCATGGAGGAACACTTGCATGAATTTGCAGCAGACTTCTGAATATCTAGCCCTATGTATTTATAGTATTTTTTATCTATGGATCTTTTGTAGATGTGATTGAAATTGTTTTTCATTTTCAATGTTTAAAGGCAAGTGATGAACAATAAAATTGCACTTGACTTGACTATGTATTATCAGAAAGAATGTATTTCTAACTTAATCTGTGACTTTGATTGGATTTCTGTTTTGTGGTCACTATTTTTAAGATATTATTTAATGTTTGAATTATTATCTCTTTATTTGCACATGGTCATTTACTCCTACCACTTTTCACAAATTAATTTAAATACAGTTGACATTCCTTGAATACTTTTGCATATCAAGGTAAAGCTTTTGTCAAGGCAAAGTGAATGTTTTTCTGGCGCTCCCTACTTAACAGGCTTATGGTGCTTCACAAAGAGCAGCATTAAAATAAATAATACAGTAAAACATAATTAGTAAAGCAAGTACATAAAAATAAAACTAACAGAAGTACAGATTTAACTGATCGTGTGTTAGTGCCAAACATCAGCATGAACAGTGACACTTTAGCCCTTTTAAATGCCTCTCCATCGGGGAGACTCCTCAGATTGTATGGCAAGGAGTCTCAGATGGCTGAGGTACTACAAGAATACTCTATCTTCAGACAGTTTTAAAGAGATCTCAGGATGGCCAACAGTGGTTCCTCATTGGGGTGGATGGAGTGTCTGGGAGTATACAGGCTAAGAAGTCTTGAAATTGCTAAGGCCCACACTATGTAAGGGTTTCTGTGTTAACAAATCAGTCTTGAAATTGGTGCACCACCTATTTGAAGTCAATGTACAGTAGCTGCCATGGCATAGGCATAAGATGATGATCTGGAAGTTAGCCTGGCTGAAGCATTCTGTAGCAGTTGCAGGCAACACACCAATCCCTATATAGCCCTAGGTGAAATGCCTTACCATAGTCAAATATTGAGGCAACAGATGTGTGCATTACAGTCATCAGTTTCTCTTGCATCAGTTAAGGTATAACCCAGGAATATTTTGAAGTTGGTAAAATCCACTGTGGACAATTGTGAACACACAAGGCTAGATTTTCAAAGAGCCCTTAGTATAGGCAAGTCATGTCAAACACCACCTTGCATCCAATCTAGGTCGCCAAACACTGTGTGCCCTCTTTTGCAAGAAACATGTTCTCTGTGGCAATGTCCCAAAATGAATCAAGAGGTCCACTTCATCAAAATATGAGGCATGGGATGACAATGCTGCAAGCTGAGAATGAGGCAAAGCTGGAGCAAAAATATAATGTGTGAGTGAGATTGAGCAAAACTGCAAGTTGAGCCAGAAACATGAAGCAGGTTCAGTTAGAAAAATGAAGCAAATTGAGTAAAAAATGAAGTAAATTGAGTCAAAATTGCATGCATGGAGAAAAGTGATGCAAAGTGGAGTTTAACAATTATGCAAGTTGTGTCAAAAAATTAAGCAAATTGAGTCAAACTGCATGCATGGAGAAAAGCGACATAAAGAGGAACTTAATGATGCAAGCTGAGTCAAAACATGAAGCAAACTGAGTAAAAAAATGTGCATTGAGCAAAACTGACGCAAGTAATAATTACCACAGATGAAATGGCCAAAACAATGGCATGTGAAGCCCTCAAACACTGTCAACTAATCCTCTGAGGGAATATTGTCTCTATTACCAATCCCTACATAATCTACCCTCACCTTTATATGCGAGTGTCAGTTAGACCAGCTCTGACTGGTCTAAGAGTGGCATGCATCTTTGGCACTGTCAACAGCCTCTACCTTTCAAAATCAAAAGAAGGGATGGTGTATCATTAGAGGTGGGTGAAATTATCAAGTTCTGAATTCACATTATGTTCATGAAATTCCATGAATTTTTGCAAAATTTCATGATAATTTGTAGACTTTTCAAAATTCTTTAATTGGCCCAACCTCGGTCTATGTTAAAGCTAGGCATCTGCTATTTAGCAAGCATCTTGTCCAGGACAGTCCCTAAAAACATGCCTAACTTCATGACATTTGAATGAAAGGTATGCATGTTATAGGGCTCAAAGTCTAGCAATTTAATTTAATATTTATGTGACAATTTCATAACCTATTTTATGCTTAGAACTTAGCCACCATTGGACCTAGATAGCTGAAAACATAGAAGCATACTTTCTTGGAAGATTCATAGAAACTGCAAAATAGAGATAGTAAGGTTTAGCTATGACCTGCCTCCCAACCCTACTTCCAGTGGCTCGCTTCTAAACCCGGTCGCCAGCATGGCAGCATGGCATTTTAATGCTGGACCATGGTGGTTACCTTAAAGAGTAATATTTAGGGTCAATGAACTGAACAACATTGGTGATATTCTGTTCTCTAGCTTTAAACTTATAGGTGCTTCAAATTCAGCAGTTTAAATGTGAAATGTAATTTTAACATTTCTGAATGTTCAGAGGCTTATACCTCAGTTACCTTTAAAGTTAGGGATATGAAACTTGGCACACATGTGTATGGGCATAGGTAATGTTACCATACCAAGTGTGGTGCAATTATCACAGATGCTTTTAGTTTACATAGTTGTTAACTTTAATTTAAAAATTTCTGAATGTAGATGCCAGCCTGTTGGTGCAGTGGTTGGATTTCTGCTTGCGATGCTGGCGACCCAGGTTTGGGAATGGACCTGATTCATTGGAGGCCAGCTGGGGGAGAAGGATTGAGCATCCCAGGGACTGCTCACCTTCTCTGAGAGAGAGGTGCAGTCTGTTACAGGTGCTAGAGGGACCCCTGGCAGAGGCTGGGAACCACAGCAACCAGTGTCTACAAATTCTGAGGGGTGGGATGGATGCTGGCATCATTGCACACTCCCACCCCTTCCTTACAGGAGAAGAAAACCTAGCTGCCAACTGCCCTAGATGAAGCCAAGGATAGCCTCCAGGACAGCCTCCTTGACCTATCCCATTGTCTGTGGTGCCAGATGGGGAGACCAGTGTGGTGGCCCTCCCTGGGGGTAAGCCAGGGGTATCAAGGAGGATGCATCTAATATGGAGGTGGAAGTGAGGGTTCATTACCTGGCTGACATATTAGGTGGCTGCAGCAAAAAGTATAGTAAATAAAAAAAAAAAATCTGAATGTTTGGAGGCTTATACATGATCGTTTTAAAGACAGAGATCTGAATCTTGGCACATATCTGTATGGGCACTAGCAAAGACTAAATACCCACCTTAATGCATCATTTTATGGACACAAGCCCCATTGTAACATAACGGAACCATTTTTTTATGCAAAGCCTGATGCAAGCCACTTTGGTACAGGCAGTTCTGATTCTGATGCAGCAGCCTTAGAAAAATCAGAATTGATGCAAGTGTTGATGCAGGTTGCTCCTTACGTCATTCTTTTCTGGTGCAAGTATCTTTCCTCATTCTTGGCCTTTGAAAATTTAGCCCATGATGTGTAAGTTTTAGCCTAGAGTCCATAATGACTCCCAGATTTTCACCAATACACAGCTGCCAGAATGTTGCCATTTAGAGATGGAAAACAATGGGCCCAATTTTCAAGGAGCCTTTAGAGTGATGCAAGTTGTGTCGCCCAGGGCTAGGGAAAACTCTGATGTATCAGGGTCCCTGTACCCGGTTTTATAAAAATCAGGGTCCCAGAACCAAACTCTCTGGGTTTGCTGCAAGTTTACTACTGCACCAAACAGTTGGTGAACCTGCAGGAATTGTTGCAGTGATCCTGCTGCCTCCCCATTGTAGCACTAGAGGAGTTGGGATGGTTGGGGATGAAGCTGTGGGACAGGAGGGCCAGGTGCAGAAGGAGCATGGGAGGTGGCATGGGTGGAGCAGGGAGGACAGCTGGGCATCAGCTGGAATGATCCTGTTGGGGTGCATTTGCATTTGTAATATATTATATTAGTACAGTATACTGATCTTCCTTGGTGGTCTAGTGGAACACCCCAGTCTCAATGTCCACAGAAATATTAATATATTTTCCTTGGTGGCCTAGTGGACTACCCTGATCCCTGATGTCCCCATAGATATTTACATATCTTCCCTACTGGTCTAGCAGACCCCTCTCCCGATTCCCAATCTCCCCAAAACCATTTCTTTAACAATCCCTGGTGGTCTGTTGGACCTCCCAGCAGGTAGTACCCCACCACCAACTCCTCCTTGTCCCATTCATGAGCTGGTGACTGGCATAGCTCTCTGCTTTTCACCATGGCCAGGCAAGACTGACCTGTCAAGGAATGTGTACTGCATAGCAATCGCACTCATTGACTGACAAGTCACTGAGCTGTCAATCACTGGGCGATACTGTATACAGTACAAACTCCTAATGTTTATGTTAGGAGACTTATCCTCAATACTTTTCTTGCCTTTGACTCATGCACCTGGGTCTCTAGTATTCTGATAGCCAAGTGGATAATCCTGCATTACTAGAGGCAGACTAATGCACCCGCTATAAAGAATGGATTACAGCTATGGGTACCATGGCACCTTATGACAATTTCATGACAAAGCAGTAGGTAAATTATGGAAATACCAGGTGAAAGGAAAACAGTTCTTGAACTCTAGCTGGTGTAGGTCCCCTAACTATAGGGGCAGTGAGGAAATGGAAAGGAGAGTAATATATCTTACATCCATGTAACACGTTCATGTAAAATGTTGCACATCATTGTGCTTAGCTTCTGATTAGCAGGGTTTTCTGATTAGACCTGGCACCGTGCATGCAGTTCAGGGCTGTGGCTCAGTGGAAGAGATTCTCATGAAGATCTACCGTTACTGGTAAGTAACTGTTCTTTCTTTGTGTATATATATATATATATATATATATATATATACACACACACACACATATATATATATGGGATATACAATGATGACTGTCAGATAAATGATTTATCTACACAAGTGCTGTTTGACCTGGGGTAACCTCACAAGTGGCGTAAGCCACGTAGTGAGGTGTCCGAGGTCAAACAGCACTAGTGTAGATAAATCATTTATCTGACAGCTCACCATTGTATATTTCATTTATGTAATAGGATGCTTCTATCATTGCAGGAACATTTGGTTTTGACTGTTTGTCTTTATTTGAAATGATAATTTCTGGGAGTTTTGGTTAACTTTCCTAGAGTATGTCTGCCTCGCATAGTGGTTGCTATTAAATGAAACACCACTCATTTTGTAGAAAACTTCTTGCTGAACAAATGTCATGCTCACAGTACTATGATACCTTTTCATTTAAAGTTATTCACATTTGTTTGTCAAAAGGAAAAGAAAAATTGATTTTATGCTGTTTTTGCTAATTATAAAAATAACTAAAATGTACCTATAAATGAAACACCACTCATTTTGTAGATATTTTTGTGCTGAACATTTTTCGTGCTCACAGTACCATGCTATCATTTTTGTTTTAAAGTTATTCACATCTGTTTGTCAGAAAAGTGAACAAAAATTTAATTTTCTTCTGCTTTTTGCTAATTGTAAAAATCTATAAGGTATCTATACATAAAACACCAGTCATTTTATATAATTTAGTGCTGAACAATTTTCATGCTCACAGCACCATGCTATCTTTTTCGTTTTAAGTTATTCCCATTTGAATATGGTTAGTACTGCTTGGGGATGGCTCTGGGGTAATGTAAGGAAATTCTTTTCACGGAGACAATGGTGGACGGATGGAACCGCCTTCCTGGAGAGGTTGTGGGGTCTAAAACAGTGGGGAATTCAAACATGCATGGGACAGACATAAGGCAATTATAGTGGGGTTGCAGGAAGTAGGCTGTTGGTTAACTAGAATCTGCAGCTTATCCAATAGGTAGGAAATGGGCAGACTGGGTGGGCCAAGTGGTCCTTATCTGCCATCAAAGTCTATGTTTCTATGTTTCAAACATTCTAAATGAATTCTAAAGAGATTTGTGACATAGTAACTGTGTGTATAAATGATCACTGTATGTATAAATTTATTTATACATACAGTGACTCAGATAAATGCATTTATCACACTGAATATATGTCCACCCTATTGCATAAATATATTTATACCATGGGGTGAAATCAAGTCCAGTGAAATAAACCACATTATTTTCACTGCAGTGAAATAAATCCTGAAGACATCAGCAGACTTAAAATAAATACCATTTATACCTACTCTGCTGACATCACTCACCTGCCTCCGAAAACACTAAGAAACACCCCAATAACTTGTTGAGTTCTAAAACAGGCCCTACTCTGAAATTAACACGATTAAGATAGATAATGACAGTCAGCTGCAGCACTCCTTCTATGTAACAATCTCCAAATCTCTTGTGCTGCATTTCAAAACCCAAGTTTAGTACATTACTGAATCCTGCATTGCCACATATTGACCTACAAAATGAACAACAAATAACCAGTATATTGCAAACATCCAGCTTGTCACAGAACAGAACCTCCCTCAGGCATCCAATTACCAAAACCCAGGACACCCAATCAAGACACACACACACACACAACAACAGCTCACTACAACAACCCATTCATATAACTTCACACACACACACACACACACACACACACACACACACACTACCATAGCACAGCATCATTTAAAGTGACATGAACCTCATAACAACAAACATACCTTTCTCACTGAAATTAGTCTCACCTTCATGGTATACATAGCACACATGATGGGCAGATCATGGAATATGAAAATATTCTCACTCCTGCATCGTGAGCACTGTATATTTCACTTGTGCCTTCAGCACTCATGAAATATCCAGAGTTTTCTGCAGGAGTGAGAATATTTTCCATATTCCTCCTGCTCATCATGTATCCCATATATATATATATATATATATATATATATATATATATATATATATATATATATATTTATATGAAAAAAAAGATGGAATTAGACACAGAAACATGAAATTTGATAGCAGAAAAGTGCTACTTGGTCCACTCATTCTGCCCAGAAAGTCAATGTCTAATCTGTTTCCACAGACCCTAAATGGTATCCGTGACCCTCCCTCCTACAGGCCTGTTTACTAATATTCCCTGATGTATATCTCATATACAGTATGCCTCGAAGCCCCTACTGTTTTGCCTTTAACACATCCACTGGCAATCTATTTCAGGTGTCCACCACTCTTTCAATGTAGTACTTCATCACATCCCTCTTAAATGTCCTCCTCTCTGGGTGCATTGCATACCCACTGGTCCTGTTGCACTTTCTCATTTGAAAAAACTCACCTTCTGCACTCTGTTCACCTCCATGAAGTACTTATAGGTCTCTATTATGTCCCCTCTTGTTCTCCTCTCTTCCAGGGTATACACTTTGAGGTCCTTCAGTCTCTCCTCATAAGGCTTTTGATGCAACCCATGCACCATCTTAGATGCCCTACCCTGGACTGCCTCTATTCTGTTTATGTCCATTCTGAGGGTGGCCTCCATAGCTGGACACAGTACACCAGGTGTGGTCTCACAAAGGATTCATACGGTGGCAACACCTCTCCCTCCTCCTGCTGGAAATACCTCTCCTGTGCATCCAAGCATGCCAGTGGCTTACTGGCCATACCACTGCTGAATTTTCAGAATAATGGAGGGGCAGGGTAATAAAGTTGGATGGGCAGAAAGCAACTATGCTAAATGACTACTTCTGTTCAGTATTCACTAGGAGAATAGCAGACCCTTGTTAGAGGTGGGCGAAGTGGCCAAAATTCACTCAAGAAGCAATTTGTGGAGTGATACAGAATCTGAGAAGTAATCCATGCATAAGTGGAGCACTTTGCATCATAATGAGGAACTTGAAGTCCTTAGAAGCAATGACTGTGCATAACTCCGCCTTCCCCAAGGACTTCTGCATCAATTTTAATGTGAAGTACATAGAAATTATTGTACTTCACATCACTTCCTGTATAATTGATCTCCAAGGTGAATTTTGCCGTGATTCATGGGATTGCAGGTCACATGGGCTTTAGATTGTTCTGCACAGCCTCAGTTCTGGGTAGTGTGTTGTGTAGTAGCTGGAAGGAGACAGTTTGCTCTCAGAGCTCTAAAAGCTGTTAAAAATCCTTTTGAGTCATTTTGTTTTGCTCAAAATTTAGTCCATCACTTGTAGGAAACCCTCCTGTACTCATATCATTGAGTTTTGTTAATTTAGAACATTAAGTCTGTGTACTGACAGACACTTGATGTGTGTTTAGGGAGGGGCATATATGTGGTGTAGGTAGATTAACTGGGAAAAAAGGCAGTCTTTCCTTTTTGTTTGTTGTTTGTTTAAAATTTATTTTTATACAGGTTAATCTGATTGGGAAAAATCCCATTTACAACAGATACCTGTGGAATTTACAATAAAGACAAACAATACAAAGTGAGACAAAATACAAAATCACAATTACCTAAAACAACTACAACAAACATATAAATGATTATACAATTCCAATTTAAAAGTATGCAGATCAGAAATTTCAATCATGTGGTGAGGTAACTTATTCCATATCCCTGCTAAACTATTTTGTAACACCATATCCCCATACGATTCATAATTTGTATCATGGGCAACTTTTAGTAGTCCTCCTAAAATATGTGAGTATTTAGAATCTGAATCTTGACATATCAAATTTCGTAAAGGATGCACTTTTGAATGTATCAAACCATGACATATAGTAAGCCATATATATAAGCTTCGAGCTGTTGGATGCAACCAGCTAAGTTCTGATAAACTACACAATGATGAACTCAAATCCATAATTTAAAATATATTTCCCAATCTATAATAAGTCTGGTCCAGTTCATGTAAACATTTTTTATAAGAATGCATATATAATGGTAAGCCATAATCTAACACCGGCAACAACAGTTGTTTCTAATTTAATCTTAACGTCACTAGTCAAACATCCTGACACTCTTCTTATTGCCCCAACCTTTGATTAACTTTTTTATTTTGTGACAAAATATGGTCTGAAAAGAAAAATTGGTAATCAACCAAGACTCCAAATAATTATAGGTTTTAACCCTTGTACCGTTTCCCATCCAGAAATCTAATTTTGAAGTCAGTTAATTCTTTATTTGGTTTAGGTCCTACAGAAAAATCATACTCTGAGTCTTCCCAGCACTTATCAAAGACCAGAATTTCTAATCCAAGTTTCAATATTAGAGAAGTCTGTCTGGAGTCACTGCCTCAGATCCCCAGGACTTTAGCAGATGCAACCAATACTATGTCATCTGCATAAAGTCTGACTTCAGTGCCAACTACATAATCAGGAAGATCAATAATATAAATATTAAATAACATAGGGCCCAAAATTGACCCTGAGGCACACCACGACTCAAATCCAGGAGATCGAGACAGCGGCCCCACAGACCACCCTTTGTTTTCGATTAGTCAAGTAGGACCTAAACCACTGTAATGAATTATGATATACCCCTAAGTTTTGCAATCTAGACAGTAATGTTTCATGATGGACCAGATCAAAAGCTTTACTTAGATCCACAAACACTGCCCCAGTTTGGTTTCCCTGGTTCAATGATGTTGCCACCAGGTTACCAAAATCAAGAAGGGCAGTATTTGTGGACCTACCCTCTGAATCCATGCTGGAAATTTGTTAACAACCCCAAATGTAATAGGTACTGGACAAGCTGATTATTTATCAGCTTCTCCAGCACCTTAGACAAGATTGGAAGCAAAGTAATTGGTCTATAGTTAGATGGGGCTGTGGTGTCACCACCCTTATGAATAGGAATAATTTCACCCATTTTCCAACAGTCAGGAACAACTGAGGACTGTATACTCCAATTATAAAAGTAAGTGATTATAGGAGCTATAACATCAGACCCCAATTTCAGGAATTTGGGATCAATATTATCAATCCCAGCATGTTTTGATACTTTTAGATTCCTCAATTCCTAGCTACATCCTGTATCCTTATATTCTTCAAATTAAAGCCCTCATTATTCAAGGAAAATATCAGAGTGTATACTCACCTGAGCAACACTCCTAGATTAGGTATCTTTAAATCTGGTAGATCTCTAAATAATGATTCAACAAATTAGCCACTTCTAAAGGATTATCAACCAAACTATCTCCCACTATTAAATTAATTAAAGTCTGAGATTTCACTGGAGTTCTTAAATTGGAAATAACCTTCAGAATTTATTTGGGTCATGTAAATTAACAAAAGAACTCTGGAAGTATTCTTTTAGCCAGTTTTACTTTATATTTACATTTATTTCTCCATTTTAAAAGTTCCCAATCCCCTCAATTTAGATTTTTGGCTTTTTCCATATTCTATTTTAATGTATAAAGAGTTTTTAATTTATCATTAAGCCATAATGGATTTTTAATATTATTACTCTTTTTATTTTAGGAGCATGAATTTGAATTATGTAAAGGAAATAATCCGTAAATTCTTGGATGGCTAAGTCCAAATCAGGAATCAAAAATATCCTCGACCAATCAAAATTTCTTAGACTGTCCTTAAATGATGACTCGTTAAAGTGCCTAAAATCACGTACCCAAAGCTCATAGTCATTGTTACACATAACATTTTGAATTAATAAATGACATTGGATTGGATTATGATCCCCATATTCAAGGTAATACCTTACAGCTCTCAACCTTCAAATCATCTGAAACAAAAATAAGTCTAATATGGTTCCAGTTGTTCTATTATTTAGACTTCTAGTTGGATATTGTACCAATTGTTGTAAGCCTAATATTTCAAAACTAGATCTAAGTTTATTACCTCTTGTTTGTCCCAGGCTGCATTAAAATCTCCAGTTAATACTACACTTTGATCTTTCAAAATTTCAAAAGAAAGTCAGCTAGCATGTCAAAATTGCTTAATTTAGTTTTAGGGGTGCATAAAATACTCCAATTGTTAATTTCAGTTTTAACAACCTAACTACTAAACAATCAATCCTTCCACATTTTCCCAAATAATATTTGATATGGACCTAAAGAATTCCTTAAGTAAAACAATACACCCCCACCCCTTTTGCCCTGTCCTGCCTTACCAGATTATACCCTATAGTTTTGGTTATATTTTTCTTGTTTAACTGTGTTAATGTAGACACAGTAATATTTTAATAAAGTTTTTACATATGTCACTGCTTGCTGTGGTGCAGCAGTGCATAATTTCAGTGTGTTTAAAATATTTGGATATACTATTGAAGTTTTCAATTTGCTGTGCATTACTTGTAGTGTGTGTGTGAGTGGTGTGTGTGATGTGTGCCATCAAATCAGACACATTTTATTAGTGCCACACAGTAATTGCAACAGTGTGAGCCTGTTATCCACTGCACCTGCATGATTTTTGTACAGCTTTGTGCTGTCTTTACTGGTAGTGAATTGTTACTGCAGTGCACTACCCCTCCCTCCCTCCATCCCAGCTGACAAATGTATTCTTTTCCAGATTTGGATTTGTGACTTGTGAGCACTTGTTAGGTGTTGCTGTGCCTTTGCATCTGCATCTCTTGAGTGCACAGCATAATCTTAATCTGTCTGTGCGTTGCATCCCTTAGGGCCAATTTCCATCTGTAACTTAAGTCATAGTTGTTTGTTTGGCTTCCTTCAGAGTACTGGTGTGGTGCATATCACTGCATAAACATTGTACTCATTGATGTGCGCTTTTAAATCAGGGTGATCATCACAAGTCACTGACGATACAAATCATGTTCTTTATCTTCACAGTCACGATTAACGAATCACAAAACTGTAAGTACTTTTGTGGCTAGTTCCATGTATGCCTGTTTCGTAGTATCTCCAGTCTCAGCTTCAATCACCATTGTACTCAATGATATGAGTTTTCAAATTGGGTAGTTTTGTGGTACAGGTCAGGAAGTACAGTCATAGGTATTCGCATCCCTGTACTGTTTATTATCATTGGTCATGTCATACCAGACACTCATCATGAGACAAATCTTTCTTCACGAATCACAGCAGTTAATTTTTTTCAGTTTTGATGATACGCTGAAGACCTGTAAGAGATGACCAAAACATTGATGAATCTTTTTAACTTTTTTAAATAATGCCCCCAAAAAAATACTACCTTCACTGGCTTGAGAGTATTCCAACATCAAAATTCCTCATCAAGCCAAGAAATGCACACCCAAGTTTGACTATATGACCTGTGATACAACAAAAAGCAATGATTATATGTATATATAGAAAAATATTATATATATATATATATATATATATATATATATATATATATATATATATGGATATGAACATTTAAGGTCAACTCAGATTCTGTGAAAACCATGATGGTGCCAGGCACATTAGCTTACCAAGGGTAGTATTAGTGTACACACAGAGGGCATCCTTCCTGTTGGGGGTCAGCACAACAGACATTGGGCAACCAACAGCATTATCATATCATCATGGATAGTTAACTCAATGGTCCAGTCATCCTTCTAGCACATCATTTGATAAGACACTGTGCATCAGCCCAGTCAGGTCAAGAAGCATTACATGATATTCCAGTAGCAGCAGCAGAGAACATACTGTAGTTCTTATTGGAGTATGTGCATGCATGACTGAGTGTGGCATAAATTAATGGAGACTTTTCTTTCCATTTGTGCTTTCATTTCTCTTCGTCTGGAGTTAGGAATTTTCTGGGCACAAGACAGTAGCATTTTGGGATGCACATTAATTCTGGGGACTGTGTGTGAACACTGCGCATGACTGCATGAGACATTAATTCTGGGAGATTTTGCATTTCTTGTTATGTTCTCATTTCACTTCATCAGCAGTGGAAATTTTCTGGACACAAGACAGTAGCATTTGGGGATGCACATTAATTCTGGGAATGTGCCTGACCACTGTGCGCATGACTGAGTGTGCCATTAATTTGGAGACTTTGTATTTCTTGTTATGCTCTCATTTCACTTCATCAGCACTGGGGAATTTTCTGGACACAAGACAGTAGCATTTTGGGGATGCACATTAATTCTGATGACTGTGTGTGATCACTGTGCACATGACTAAGTGCACCATTAATTCTGGGAGACTTTGAATTTCTTGTTATGCTCTTATTTCACTTTGTCAGCACTGGGAAATTTTCTGGACACAAGACAGTAGCATTTGGGGATGCACATTAATTCTGGTGACTGTGCCTGACCACTGTCGCACGACTGAGTGTGCCATTAATTCTTGGAGACTTTGTATTTCTTGTTATGCTCTCATTTCACTTCATCAGCACTGGAATTTTCTGGACACAAGACAGTAGCATTTGGGGATGCACATTAATTCTGTTGACTGTGTGTGATCACTGTGCAGATGACTAAGTGCACCATTAATTCTGGGAGACTGCATTTCTTGTTATGCTCTTATTTCACTTTGTCAGCACTGGAAATTTTCTGGACACAAGACAGTAACATTTTTGGGTGCACATTAATTCTGGTGACTGTGTGTGAGTGTGAACACAGTGCCAAACACTGACTGCACCATTAATTAAGTCCATTCCTAGTTATATTCTAACTTTAAAATGTCTATTTCCTCGGTAATGTTTACTTTCTGTCGTGGTATTGCGAAGTGTTTGTTAAAAGCAAGACTGAGCAATGCAGTACTACTGGCTAAACTGCATGTGTGCAATGTAATGTCCTGTGTGTGCAGACAGTGTCCAGCTTCTTGCAAACATATGTATGATGACTTGTTCAAGTGTTTATGTTATAAAGAATAAAGATAAGAATATATAACATATATTTTATTTGTACCATCAGCAGCAGCTGTGCAGTCGGTGAGCAGTGTGTACCTCAGTCAGAGTGCACATATGACTTTTGGAGATCATAGTACTGCTCACTCCAGCTTTTCAAAAAACTGTACCCAACAGACATGAAATATTTCATGGTGTACAGACATAATAAAGTCAGAAAATATATGAAGGTCCAGTCTGCTGCCACCACACTGTGCTACCACATTTCTTCTTTACATTTTTGTTCTGGACTAAGTGATATTTTTCTAGTCTAGACTGGCAGTGACAGTTTTGCAGCAAGTTGTTGTACACCACGACACGGCACCAGTGGTAGCACAGTGTGACGGCAGTGGACAGGACCTGTTATGCATTCTGACTTTATAATGTCTATACACCATAAAATATGTGGGGTACCTTAGCAATATTTCATGTCTGTTGGGTACAGTTTGTTGAAAAGCAGGAGTGAGCAGTGCTATGAACTAATCTAAAAGTCATGTGTGCACTGTGACTGAGGTGTACACTGCCCCTGACTGTACCAAGACCTCTGAAGACATATTATATGGCTATGTCCACTGCTGATGATAGTACAAGTAAAATATACATTATATATTCTTATCTTTATTCTTTATACCATAAACACTGGAACAAGTCAGAATATATATGTTTGCAAGAACTGGGATAGTGTCTGCATACACAGGACATTACACTGCACACATGCACTTTATCACAGTATTACTGCAATTGCTCAGTCCTGCTGTTTAACAAACACTCCACGACAGAAAGTAAACATTACTGAGGCACCTAAAATATGTCAAGGTAAACATTCTTAACTTGGAATATAACAGGGCCATAAGACGCACACTGCACTATGTGGATGGCTGCTGGTACACAATACCTGTCTCAAAAGTGCAAAGGCCACAAAGCCACCACTCCATATGAATACATGCCAAAAAAAAACATTCAATGATACTGCTACTTTATTGATGGCAAAACAACACACACACAAATGACCACTGAGCTTTGCCACTAAGCCTTCATTGGGCACACAACTGAAGGCCTAACCAGCAAAACACAAGGCTCATTACTGTGTCCTTGTTTTTATCTTAAATTCAGTTGCAGTAGCAGTGAACGTTTTTTAGTGGTATCTCTCTTCTTGTAGAGTTATGGCTTTCTGGTTTTGTTAAAGGAGTAGTCAACACAAAATTTGGAAAAAAACATATGTTATGCAGAGCATTTCTGATTTGTATGTAAGTCCTACTGCATCCTTCCCTTTGTCTGCTATTAGGAATTTTTACTAAATTAGCCTGCTACCTTTATGGTAGTTTTATGAGCCCTGTGATCTTCTTCATGTAAAATCTGTTTATTGCCTTCATCGCTCCAACATTGCACTCTGTGTCATGTGACAGTGATGTAGCAGCATAGCCCATACAGTTACTATATTGCACAACAGCAGAGCTGTGTAACTGTTCTTATGCAGTGACATCAAGTGGCAACTGTTACAGTTTAGCATGCACCTCAGAATTAGGTGAGTGGGGTTTCTGTATGAAAACTGCTTGTCAGTTACACAGCTCTGCTGTTGTGACCTGTGCATTTGGTAAATCAATGGACTATGCTACATCACTGTCACATGACACAGGGCATTGTCCAGTGATAAAGGCAATAAAACAATTTAACATGAAGACACAATTTAGTAATTTAGTAAAAACTCCTAAAAGCTGACAGAGGGAAGGACACACTGAGGAGGGACTTTACATGCACATCAAAACACTCTGCATAACATATGCTGTTTTAAATTGGGTTGGACTACTCCTTTAAGTTGAAATAATGATGGCAGTGACAAACCATTTGAACTTAAAATAAGGAAAACCAAAACAGCGCATACACACTTAACAGAAGGAAGGGGCAGGATACAAAGTGTCACGATACAGAAGACAAGAAAAAATGCATAATTAGATACAGGTGATGGTGGGGAATACATTTTATGACATAGCAGGGAGGATGGGGAGCACATGGTGGAAGGAAAAAAAATTAGTGCTGGACCTGTGGTGGTGGTGTGTTGGAGCATGAACACTATCTGCAATTGATGGCCCTCTATCTGCTCCAACTGCTACTTGACAGCACTCACCCTCTCATTTGTCACATCCACAGCACTCCAGAGAACTGAGATGTCTGCCTGAGTTATAGGCAGTTCTCTGGAGGTCATGTGGTGCTGCAGCTGGTGGCGGTAGTGGTGGGGTGGTGCTGATGGAGTAGCAGGTGTTGCCATGGCCCTCCTCTTCTTAGGGTCATGCACAGCCACATCCTCTGCCTGTTCTGTTGCAGCCTGCCACTCCACTGGATGGTGGTTGAACATGTGGGTGTGCTAGCCCCAGTACCCAGGTGAGTCTGCTGGGGGCCTGGCGCACCTCCACCCTACAAATACAGCACCTGACCAGGCTGCTGTCCCTCCCAACACAATCAAAAACTCCCAAACCAGGGACACGGGAAGACCAGACACAGACGGGGGCAGATGCACTGGCAGCCTGGTCATAGTGCTGAGGCTCCACACTGGGGCTGGGAGCACAGGCACATACTGCTCAGGATGAGCTGGAGCTGGTGCTGGTGGTGGTGGTGGTGACACTGCCTGAGGAGGTGGTGGTCCTGCTTCTGTTGGGGCCTGCAATCGGGCATGCCCCACATGTGTGCATTCCTCCTGGCCACACCACAGTCCTGGAACTCCCTGCCCCAGACATTCCCTGACCCTCCTCCATCTCTGCTCGACTTAACTGAGTTGATTGTCCTCCCTTGGTCTGAACAATGACACAAAACAGTCACACACAAGACACACACATAAACAAGCACACACACAGTCAGACACAGACAAACAACAACTTATAAAAGTAAGAAAAAAGAAATTTGCAGGAACAAATTAAGTAAAAAAGTCTACACAAAACACAAACAAATGTAGCTTTCAAAAAGCTGTTGAGTCTCTCTCTCTCTTGCTCTTTCTCTAAATCTCCTAACTGCTCTCACAATCTCACTGCCTCCTATCTCTCCCTCTGCATAGGAGAAAGTGAAAATATCTCCTTGAATGAATCACTTTCTTCTTGCCTAGCTAAAGCATGTGACTTACACTACTGTAAGCCATGTGATGTGTGGGGGCTGCAATAGACTTGTCCTCTGCCTTACTTGCGTTAAGGTGGAATGACCACACAAAGTAATAATTACAAGGCAAAGTGAGCCTTTCATATTGGCCACTTAGCATAGGAAATAGGCAATATGAAGTGTCCACTTCACAGGCACTTCACCCGCAGAGTTTAAATTAACTGCATCTCTAGCCCTTGCAAGACAATGGTATGAAGGCAGCTGATAAAGGCATCCTGAAATGAAACTGCACATATTTACTGATGAAATATTAATAAAGGGGCTAGCAGCAAACAAGGCCCTGAGGCCAGATGGGATGCATCTTATGCTACTAAGGGAACTGGCATCACTGTTAGCTGAACCCCGCAGAGCTGTTCAGTAGCTCTATGCAGAAAGGAGTAATGTCCAGGGACTGGAAAATAGCAGACATATTTCTGCTGCATAAGTGAGGAGGCATGAGCAGCATATAGAACCATCAGTCTTATTTCTGTGGTAGGGAAACTGAAGAAGACAATAGTAAAAGAAGATCTAGTAGAATGCCTGGAAAAAATCTGGCTTCAAGATAGTAAGCAGTATGGATGCGTGACAGGGAGGTCTTGAAGGCAAACCTGATAGTATTCTTCAACTGGTAACCAAAGTAGTTGATAAGGTCCTTTCTATAGATTTACTCTAACTTCAACAAAGCATGCCACTCGGTGCCATATCATAGAAACATAGACTTTGATGGCAGATAAGGACCACTTAGCCCACCTAGTCTTCCCATTTCCCTACCTATTGGATAAGCTGCAGATCTTAGTTAACCAACAGCCTACTTCTTCCTACCCCCACCAGAATTGCCTTATGTCTGTCCCATGCATTTTGAATTCCCCACTGTTTCTGACCCCATGACCTCCTCAGGAAGGCCATTCTATGCATCCACCACCCTCTCTGTGAAAAATACTTCCTCAATTGCTCCTGAGCTGTACTGCTCTATCTTTAAATTGTATCCCTTGTTCTTGCACATTTCTTTCTGAAATATGCTACCCTCTTGAACTTTGTTGATTTCCTTGAGGTACTTGAAAGTTTCTATCATGTCACTTCTCTCCTCCTTTCCTCAAGGGTATACATATTAAGTTCCTTTAACCTCTCTTTGTAGGCTGCTGAAGAAGATTGAGGATCTGGAACCGCTAATGAAATAATAAGGTGAACAGGGAGTTGGTTAGTGGGGAGGAGACAGAAGAGACCTGTGGTGACTGGGGTCAGGTCAGAGAAAGAGATGTCACAAGAGGAGTACCACAGAGATCTGTTCTGGGCCCATTCCTCTTCAGTACATTCATCAGTAATATGGAAGTGAGATCCAGGGAAGATTGTGTCTATTCACAGATGACACTAAACTCTATGGTAGGGTTGACAATGTGGAGGAGATAATGGTGTTGTAGCGAGAGGTGCAAAGTCTTAAAAATTAGTTCAGAATCTGAAAGCTGAAATTCAGTGCCAAAAGGTGCAAATTTATGTACTTGGGGAACAAAACCCCAGAACGAAGTATTGGAATGGGGATGGGGTTAAGCTGAACACAACACCAGAGGAATTGGACCTAAGATGCATCATTAGTGTCTCCCTTAAACAAACCAGACAATGTAACAAGACCTTCAACAAGGCTACAATATATTGGGTTGCATCGTGAGAGGGTTCGATACTAGAGGCTAGGAGGTACTGTTACAACTGCATAGGTCACTGCTAGAAGGTACTGTTACCACTGTATAGGTCACTGCTGTGGCCACACCTGAAGTACTGTACCCATTTCTGAGTCCCTACCTTAAAAGGACAAGAACAGGCCAGAGAAGGTACAACATTGGATGACTAAGAATATTCAGGGACTTGAGGGCAAATCCTATGAGGATCAGCTGAAGGCACTGAACATGTATTAACTCAAAGAGGAAGAGAAAGTGGGGATATGATAGAGACCTTCAAGTTTCTGAAAGAAAATAACATGTGGTTTTGAGAGTTATCAACCAGGACCTGAGACGATAGGTCAAGTGGTCATACATGAAGGTTAACAGGGAAGGTTTAAAAGGATGTGCAAGAGTAATATTTTCAAAGTGGTTGAGCTATGGGATGGTCTGCCAGTAGATGTGGTGGTTGCCAAAACCATAAATGGCAGTCAAGGAGATATTAGCTACAAAAGAGAACAGTGTAAGCATAGACCTCACAGAGACAATACATCATGGGGGGCAGACTAGGTGGACAATCTGTCCTTTTTGCTGTTGTCTTCCATGCTTCTATACAATTTCAGGTTACCTGGTCTGCGATCAACTGGTTTCCCTGATATGATTAAATGAATGCTAAGTAATCAACCACTGTAGCTCACTGCAGTGCAATTCCTTACCTGCATGTTGATTAATCAATTTGTGTATTCTTAATGCAAAAGAAATGTCTGAACTCTGTTTTGTTGAATTTGAACAAAACGTAATCATAAAAAAGGATCATATGACTGTCCCAGTAGGTACTGCATTTTGGGACAAACACAAATACTGTGTGTCCTTTTGTGAACCACTACTGTGATACAGGGAAAGGGCCACAACTAGGCACAAATCATTTTGTCTGAATAATAAAATCTTTCTAAAAGATCACATTTGAGGCCATAATGAAATGGTATTTCTCAGTCCATGAATCATAAAAATTGTAAATATACCCTTATTCTACCCTGAGTTGTCAAAGACATTCTTGTTGTAATTAGGTTGGCAAAATGCCATGGGGATAGTGAAGCATTTTAAAGAGTTCATAGAGTAAGCCTTCTCTTAAAATTGTTATGTTGTTCTGTCCAGGAGGAACATTTCTAAAAATGCTTGTAGAAGAACAAAATGCAAAAAGAATGTTTTATCATTTTTAAAGTAGTTTAATAGTTGATTATGACCTCCTGTTTGAGAACCATTATCAGATATTGACCATGGGCTAATATTACATGTTGTTAATTCCCTCCTAAGATTTCACCCACAGTCACAATTACAGTAAATGAGAGCTTCTTGCCTTCCTTGAACAATCACTTAATTCTGAAATGCTTTAATTAAATTATAATGCAACTTAATGATTATTCATAGTATGTTGGCCTTCCTCCAGACTGAAATATTTAATTGTGCTGTATTAGCATTTGCTTTGTACTAGTAAGGTCACAGCTTTCTTTTTAAGCGAGGAAACTGTTTCTGTTAAGATACAGTACAACACAAAAGTTTCTGGTTTAAAAGCTATGCAGCATTCTCAAATTTTCCACTGTTGTGGCACATTTGTATTTGTCATTATGGTACTTGACCACAAGTAGACATGAAATGAACATCCATACCAGCAGCATTTCTTTTAGATACACACAAGATTTTTTTTCCTGCAAGCATCATGGAAATCAAGAATGCTATTACAGTTTGTATCTCTTTAAGAACA
This sequence comes from Neoceratodus forsteri, assembly GCA_016271365.2. Lineage (NCBI taxonomy): Eukaryota > Metazoa > Chordata > Ceratodontiformes > Ceratodontidae > Neoceratodus > Neoceratodus forsteri. The sequence goes on from CM057451.1 coordinate 429,475,344, forward strand.
TCCCACACTTTCAAAGTTGTAATTAAACTAATTATGCCATAAATGGAAAACCCACATGGGTGCACGCAACCCATCAAAAGTCTGTTCTGCTGAAGATAACATCTGGCTTGGAATGAGATGAACCTCATCCCATGAGTTAGCATAAATGAAAGGCAAAAATAATATACTGTACGTCAAGTTTTCTTAAAAATAAGGACACTTCTCTCATTGTAAAACATGTAGTCATGTTTGTAGGTGGCATCATAGGAAAGAGTATGTCATTTGCTTCTGGTTTCACTAGAAATACTGAAGTTTCATTGATGTGCAAAGTAGTTGTCACTCTGGGGTGTGGCTCTGTCTCAGTATGATGCCATTTTTATAGCTTTTGTAGAACACTATAGCAGGTGGCACAGAAATGTATTCAATGAATGAAAGGTGATGGAATTGTGTAGTTTTTTAGAAAGTGTGAAAAATATTTGACTTTTCAACAAAGTTTCAAAATGATAACACTAAGTTAATTGTTTAGAAAAAAAAACAATAGGGGTACATTATGAAACCCTGTAGGACACCACAGGTAGTGGAAATCAGCTTTACATTTCTTTCATTTATTTTAGTCAGTTCATTCTCAGTCCATCAGATAAAAATCAAACTAATCTACTAAGGCCTCATCATTTCCAGCACTGCAGATGTTGTATTATGCTAAATATTGCCTGAACTGGAGACACCCCAAATCATAGCAGTATAGATCTTTCTGTCACTTAGCATTTTGGTCTGACACTGGTAGATTAACACAGGAAAATGCCAAAGTCATATATATATATATATATATATAGAGAGAGAGAGAGAGAGAGATGAGAGAGAGAGAGATATGTGGGGGGGCAACAACCAGTGTGATATATAGAATTATGCACACGAGCTATTTGATCTTTGGTAATCTCACAAGTGGCATAAACTACAGTGAGGCTCCCAAAAGCAAACAGCACAAGTGTGCATAAATCATATATCCTCAAGGTCCCCTGCATATTTCATTTATGCAATAGGGAAGGACCTCATGTATATGTGTAGTTCATTAAAAATGTTTCTTGAAATGAAGAAATATGAAAAAGTGTAGGTAAATTTTGTGATTTGCCAGGTTACTGCACTATCCTGTGTGCTTTGTTACAGCTGATTGTCTGAAAATATGGTTTAACAAGTTTTAAAGAAAGAAATGGTGGCTGACTTTAGTGAGCAGTCATTGAAAGAATAAGGCAAAATGTCAACTAAATTTAGCTAGCGCTCATCCAGACAATAGGGCAGAAGTAGTGGCTATTATGAAGTGATTTCTTTCTTTTTTAAGTTATATGTTCATGAAAGCTAGGAACTCGGAGTGGAGCAAGTGGCATCAGAAGGAAGAGGTGACCAAGTTGAGTGACCTGTAGTCGCAATGTGAATGAGCGAGTGGTGCAAAAAGAAAAAAAAGTAGAGCAGTCTTGGAGAGGCATTTTCTTTTCAGGTCAGCAGTTCTTTTGTGCAGGGAAAAATGTATTTAAAAAAAGCTGCAATTTGACTGCTTAGTAGTTATTTAGGAGTCAGGGCTCATGCAGTTTGGGATGTGGTTAAGAAGAACATACCAGCTTTCTGGTTTAAGTAAATGGCAGTCTGCAAATGAGAGATGCCACTCTGTGGTCAGCAATAACAGTTGTTTTGGAAGTGAGGAGCAAGTTCAGATGGATGACGTGGGAAGGGTTTAAAAAAAGAAACTGATTGTGAACTGGGTGCCTTACTGTGGATGGGGCAAAGATCTCTAGATACCAGTAAAGAGCGTGTGTGTGTGAAAGTGGGTTGATGTAGTACCAGCAGATTGGGAGGATTTGTGATGTAGTAACTGTGTGTATAAATGAGTAACTGTGTGTAACACACAGTTACTCATTTATAAACACGATTACTCAGACAAACAGATTTATAACATGGACAACTAAAATGTATTTACTTGATTGGCGAAGAGCCATCAGGTGACCATACATTTATTTCTGCTACATAGAAACATAGAATTTGATGGCAGAATAAGGACCGCTTGGCCCACCTAGTCTGCCCATTTCCCTACCTAAAGGATAACCTGCAGATCCTAGTTAACCAATAGCCTACTTCCTCCTACCCCCACTAGAATTGCTTTATGTTTGTCCCATGCAGTCTTGAATTTCCCACTGTTTTGACTCTCGACATCCTCAGGAAGGCCGTTCCATGCCTCTACAACCCTCTCTGTAAGAAATACTTTCTCACATTACCACTGAGCCATCCCCCTCTATCTTGAAATTGTGGCCCTTGTTCTTGCATCTCGTTTTTGAAAGATGCTACCCTCCTTGACATTGTTGATTCCCTTGAGGTATTTAAAAGTTTCTTTCATGCCCCCTTTCCTCAAGGATATACATCTTAAGCTCCTTTATTCTTTCTTCCTTATGTCTTCTGGTGCAGACCTGCACCATTTTGAGTGCCCTCCTCTGGACAGCCTCCATCCTGTCTATGTCTTTGCCGAGATGGGGTCTCCAGAACTGTACACAGTACTCGATGTGGTCTTAACAACTGTCAGTACAGAGGGCAAAGAACTTCCTGTTTTCTACTGGTGATGCCTCTCCCTATGTATCCCAGTATCCCCAGCCCTCCTACTGCCTTCTCACATTGCTGGCACACATTTAGGTCATTTGATATGACTACCTCCTGGTCCCTTTCCATTTTGTTGTTGTCAGTATCTCACCCCCATTGTGTACTCTTGCCCTGGGTTTTGTTTCCCAGGTGCATTACTTGCACTTCTTTGCATTGAATCTAAGCTGCCATACATTTGACCATTCCTCCAACCTTGACAAGTCCCTTTCATCCCTTCCACTCCACCATGTAGCAACCTGTTGCAGTTCTTTGTGTCATCTGCAAAGAGACATACCTTCCCCTCCAGTCCCTCTGCAATGTCACCTATAAAGACATTTAAAAGGACTGGCCCCAGTACTGAACCCTGTGATAACCCACTAGTAACCCTCCTTTCTTCCTGTGGACTTCATTTACTATTATGTGCTGTGTCCTGTTGTCCAGCCAGTGTTTTACCCAGGCTACCACCTTGGGACCCACTCCCAGGCTAGCTAATTTGTTTATTAATCTTTTGTGCGGGACTGTGTCAAATGTCTTGCTAAAGTCTAGGTAGGCCATGTCCACAGCCCCTCCCTGGTCTACTACTTTGGTCACCCAGTCAAAGAAATCAATTAGATTTGTTTGACATGACCTTCCTGCTGTGAATCCATGCTGCCTTGGGTCCTGTGCCCCACTGGCCTCTAGGTACTCAACAATTCTTTCCTTCAAGTGATTCCATCATTTCCCTACCACCGAGTCAAACTGACAGGTGTGTAGTTTCCTGCCTCTGTCTTGCTCCCACTTTTGTGAGAGGAATCACATCCATCCTTCTCGTCCTCAGGTACCACCATCCTCCCATAATTTATTAAAAGGGTAGTCAGGGTGTTACTAGTTCTTCCTTAGTTCTTTTAGAATTCTGGGTGAATCCCTCAGTCCCCATTACTTTATCCACCTTCAGTTTTAAGAGTTCTTTAAGAACCCTTTCTTCTGTGAAAGGACTAATATCAAACCCCTATCCAGAGTGCTTCTATTGACTGGATTAGGTCTCTCCCCTGCTTTTCCATTGTGAATACTGAGCAGAAATAATTGTTCAGTGTCTCTGCTTTTCACTGTCGCTCTCTGTCCAACCACCTTCCTCGTTATTCAGCCTCAGTATCCCTGTCTTCATCTTTCTTTGCTCCTTAATGTACCTTTAAAGGTTTATCCCCTTCTGAACTGAGTTTGGCTATCTTTTCCTCAGTTTGGGCCTTTGCTATTCTGACTGCCTTCCCACTTCCTTCTGCTTTAACTGGTACAGTTCTCTTTCCTGCTCCATCTGTGTTTCTTTAAATTTCCTGCATGCTATCTTTTCTCCCTTACCTTCCAACCACTTCTTTTGAGAACCATAGTGTTTTCTTTCATTTGATTTATTTACTTGCTTCACACAAAGGCTTGTTGCCTCTGTGATGGCAGTTTTGATGTTTCCCACTGTTGCTCCACCCTACCTTCTTGCCTGTTTGCTAGTGCTTTTCTGAGGCACTCTTCCATTTTGACAAAATCAGCCTCCTGAAGTCCAGTACCTTCACTGTTGTGTGGCTTGACTCTACAGCTAAGTTTATCATGAACCACACTGTTTGGTGGTCATTTGTTCCCAGATGATTACCACTTCAAGATCAGAGATCCTCTTTCCTTCCTTCTCCATTTTAGAGTACCAGGTCTAAGATTGCTCCCTCTAAGTGGGTTCCAAAACTAGCTGTCTGAGACATGCCCCTGTAGGCATCAAGAATGGCCCTGCTCTTGGTTGTAGCTGAAGCAAAGATGCTCCAGTTAACATCTGGCATATTCAGGTCCCCATCAGCAATAGCTCCTCTTTCTCTGCCATCCAAGGATGCCTTCTATCATTTCCTTGTCCATTTCCTCTCCCTGAGACGGGGTCTGAATACAACCCCTGTGTGGATTGTGGAGCCATTTCCAGTCTCCAGGGTGACCCACAGTGCCTCCTCTCCTCCCTGTTTACCCTTTAGTTCTGTTGCTTTGATCCTTACCTTACAGAGAGCTATTACTCCTCCTTTTCTTCCTCCCTGTCCCTCCTGTAGATTGTGTACCCTGGTATGTTGACATCCCAGTCATGGTTCTCTGAGTACCCTGTTTCTGTGACTGCCCGATATCCAGCCATCCCTCTTCCATCAAGGCCACCATTTTGGGAGCTTTTTACTTAGACTACAGGCATTGGCACTCATTGCCCTCCATTTTTCTGGCTTTATTTATTTTTGCTCCATCCCTGTCCTTACTGCCATTGTCTTTTTTTCCATTTACCCCTGCCCTTATTCCTATTAACTGCTCTATCTTGGTGTTTACCTCACTAACTACCCTGATTTCTTGGGGTGGCTAGGATTTCCCATCTCCTTTTCAGTGCCTCCCTTCAACTAGTTTAAATGCTTGCCAATGAAGCATTTAAACCTATCACCTAGGATCCTGGTTCCTTCCAGGATAGATGCAGACCATCACCCGTATAGGCCTGCATCCCTCCAGATGGAACCCCAGTCCCCAATGAAGCAAAATCTCTAAGCTGTGCACCAGTTTTCAACCAGTAATTGAATCATGGTGCAGAGTACCTTAGCCTCATCCATACCATATAGACAGGTAGCACGTCCGAGAAAGTTACCATGTTTGCTACTTGTCTAAGGCCCTCCTGAACTCCACAAACTCCTGTTGCACTGCTTTGATCCTCTTAGCCAAGTCATTCATCCCTAGCTGCATAATGACATCCAGTTCACTCTCCCTTGCAGCTGCTCACAATCCTGATAAATAATTTCCTGTCCCTCCAAGCCATGGTGCCAGGCAGGCACCTTACCTCCTTTCCATTCCCTCCCCAATTCTACCCTTAACAATTGAGTCCCCACCAGGAGTTGTTTTCTTCCCTGTGGGGTCCCAGCACCTCCTGTGGGTCTCCATTATAGAGGTTCCCAGCATCCTCCTGGTCTCCACTGTGGGTGCCTCCATAGAGGAAACCATGATCCACCAGAGTGGTGAATGAATTCAGGAGAGGCACATCTGAGGGATGTGCCTAATTTTACAGTTTGTGGTACTCAAGAACCCTTCCAGATTATGGAGCAGAGCAGCACTCATTTCTCAGTCAGTTCATGTCTCAGTGGCAGCCATTGAAATGTGTTACTAAGCGAGGCATACTGTCTAGCACAGAATGTCTGTGAGTGGCAATGCTTTGGTTGTTAGTTGGAAATTCCAGCACTCAGCACATATTTCCCAGCAATACTGACATGTCCCTGTAATACTCCATAGTTACCCACCTGCTCACATCTCTGGAAATCAGAAACTCAGTCCATTGTGCTGACACTGAGAAAGCTACAGAGAGCAATGTCCCTGCATGTTTCCACTTGCTGCAGGAAGTGAAAATCCTGCACTGTCATGTGTGTTATAAAATGTGTGCTGAAATACTACAGATTTCCCACCCACCTGCCCAGTCCCAGTGAATATCCATGCTTCCTGGTTAAGGTATTCTCAGGGGTAGAGTCATCCTCAGGCTCCGATACTGCAAGCGTATTATTTGCTCCTTTGCTCCAGTCACCACATTTGAATTTCACAGAGAACAAGTCAGTTGCACAGCGAGACCTGGAAAGGTGTTACAATTAATTCAGCTGCACAGTGAAACTGGGTCATGTAAGTACAAGGTGCTGCAGTCTGTGATGTGTGTTTACAGTTGTTAGTGGTGTAGTGTGTCTGAGTCAGTGTGCTGCAGAGATGTGCTTCTTTGTAAAGGGCAAGGTGTATCACACAGAAGCATACATTAATTAACAAGAGCAGCATGGGCATAGAGGGAGACCAGAACACAGCATAAGCTGCAACTTGATTGCTTTTCCTTCTGTTAAGGTGCTCTCAGGGTATCTGCTAAAGAGTCTCAGTAGCAATGTGCAGTGTAACCGTGTGTCTCCATCTCAGAAAGTAATGCAGTTCAGGCTGTTCTCTGACCATGTTTGATAGGGCTGTTTATCACATACTTCAGTGTGTTGATCTACTTTCGCTGTGGCAGAACACAGAAAAGTGTGGTACTGCAACCACAAATGGTGGAAGAACACCAAATAGTTCCACATTTCATCCTGTTATTCCACAGGGTTTCATCCATTTATCTCACATTTGGCCCATATTATGGTAATAACCCCCTCCAGGGTGTGAGACTATGGGGATTAATCAACACCCATGTACTATGAGAACACTTGGCCTGCAACCTTGTGATTCACAGCCATCTGGGGTGTTGACTAATCCCAACATCTCCACACCCTGTCGTGGTTATTTCTACTTATCACACTCTGTTTATGTCATCCCCTATTACATACATACATATATATGTATATTCTGACCCTATAATTGTGAAACAGATGTAACATTGGAAATGTATGTGGACACTGTAGCACTTAAAAACACTATCAGATAAGTCAACCCAAATAATCTGTTTGCATTGATATTCATTGCAACAAAAAGGAATAAATGAAACTCTGCTACATAGAAAGACAAAGCTTACTGCACACCTTGGTTGAATAGCAAGGCATGAAGCAATCCAAACATATTGCTTGTTAAACCATCAAGCCAGCATATACATGATTTTTATGTGACGGATTTAAGAAGTTTCACACTGCATGCTGATCCACAAATAGAACATCCAATTTTCAGCCTCTTCTATTCATGTATGTGGAAAATTGTGTATGGTCCAGGAGTTTGTCCAGGGAGAAAGAGTTATGCCAAGCACGGGACTTTCATAGGGAAGACTGGTAGGCTGAAGTGTAGATCACCTGCTCTTCAAAAGCAGAGGCTTGTGACATAGGGCAGCCACATAGATTGCTAAATTCACTAAACAACATAGCAAATGATTTAAAACAAAAACAGTGCCATCGTGCCTATAGTTTCCATGATAGTTTGGATGGATGGCCATGGCAACCTTAGAGGGCAGGCCTGAGAAAAGTGGAGGACTTTCATCTGAGGTCTCACAGCCATTGTCCCTGTATCCTCCCACAATTCTCTGCAGCATGCATTTTGTGCTGTGGATTATATGGTTGTAACTGCTTCCCCCACCCAGATTGACTGCCTTCTTAGCTTCATGGGTGGAGTGGAAGTTGGAGGGCCCTATACATGGTCTTTGTGGGCAGGGATCTTTATATTATCATACTGATAAAGGAATCTTGGAGAATGTTTAAAATTTGGGAATGACTTTATTTATGATCTACATAATGATTAGAAAGAGCTTCTTTTTTGCTCCAAAAGCAGTGTCATTTCCATAAAGAAATGTATCTGTCTTTTGATATATTGGATTGCTTATTGTACATACATAGAGAAAATAAAATTAGTTAATTGAGTTTCCCCATCCTACCAGCTCTATAGTGATAAAGTACTTTTTAAGTTTAACTTGAAGTTTATTACATTTTCAGCTGATACAAACTGCTCTCAGAGTTTATTTTACTGTATGTGTCCACCAGTCATTAAGTAAAATAGTTATTCTAGTCATTTCCTTGAGCATTTCTCATTGCAGTGACATTATATGTCCCTGTGTCTTGTTCTCCAATTCAGTCTAAAGAACTACATTTACTCTGATTGCATTATTTTTTAGATATTAAAATAAGGTAAACATGTGCACCAATTGATTATTTTCCTTATAAAATGGGAAGAGAAAATCCTGCATCCTGACTGGTCTTTATCTATATATTAGAAGTGTCTAATGCATGGTTAAAAACAAGTGCTGGCCAGCAGGATGTACTGTAGAACTAGGTAAGAAATCTATGATTCAGTGGAATTTTAAAAGAGACAACTGCAATTTTCCCTCTCACACAGCCCACATATATACATAAAAAGAGTCAGTAGCAGACATGGTAAAACCAGTATTTGATTAAAAAATGCTAAAGTAGTTGTTTTTCTCACAATCAGTTGTTTTGTTTTTGTTTGTTTTAATAACTGATCAGCACTTTCTCAAGTGCCTCCAGTACTGCACTCACTTCTTTACTCCGGCTGACATACTATTCACTGCACCCCAACCAGACTCCTTGCTCAAGGTCTTCAAGTCCACACCCACTCTATCATCAAAAACACAGAAAAAACAGTGACATGTATTACTGTTTCTTTTTTTATAAACCATATTGAGCTCGTGGGCTTGCTCATTTCCTCTTCGGTACCATGGTTTTCTGGCTGCTGATCAGCCTGTAGAGATGTTATGAAATTATATTTCAAACATGAAATTCCCTTGAAATTGGCAAATGTCACTAGGCAAATATTTTGCAAAATTTGCTCTGATTATAAAGTAGTATTTCGCAAGTGTGAAAATGCAAAGCTCTTACTGAAAAGGGCAAAATTTAAAGGGTGAAAGTTGAATTTTGCCATTCACAGGCAAAGTTCTCTTTCCATAAGTGAGCTTCATCTAGAGGTGAAATTGGATTTTTTCATTTCAGCAAAATATTTCATGAAATATTTGCTTAATGAAATTTGAGATTTTGCACATCTCTAGCCTGACAGGTTTTAGGATCCCAGTCACCCACTCAGTCAATGTACAAATACTGAAAAGCTCTAACAACCCAAATCCATACAGTTTGGGTTCCACTGAAAATGAGTAGTTGCTCAGGCTTGAGCTTTCCAATCCTGCACCCACCTTGTACTTCCCCTCAGCAGTTGTCAACTGCCATACTATGATGATCGTGCACCCACCTCATACCCCCAGCAGCTGTCAACTACCATACTCCTGCCATGCAGACAATTATAGGAGTAGTCCACCCAGAATTTGCAAAAACATATGTTATGCAGAGTGTTTGATATGTATGTTAAGTCCTAGTGTGTCCTTCCTCTGTCTGCTATTAGGAGTTTTTCCTAAATTAGCCTGCTATATGTGGGTAGTTTTACAACCCCTGGCATCTGCATCACAAATAGGTTTATTGGTTTTCTTTTCTCCAACAATGCACCCTGTCTCATGTGACACTGATGTAGCCATGCCCTTAGATTTAGCATGGACACTGCTTTAAAATCAGTTTAAAATCAGTTCTCAACAGCAGATAACTGTTCTTATTCAGGTAGCACAAATGGCAACAGTTAGTTTAGCAGATTACCTGACAGCAAGCTAACTGGGGTTTCTGTAAGACAACAGCTACTAAATAGCTCTAATTCACTATTTTTGTTTTCTATGTGCATCAGGTCGATCTAGCAGGAGTGTTTTAATTTTAAAACTTTAAATTTTATCAAACTATACACAACCATAAAAGCACATAAACTGCCCAGATCATCAGTGCTACCTATAATTAAGAAAGACTCTAGCTGTTTTCTTACAGAAACCCACTCAGTTAGATGCCAAGTATTTGCTAAACTGTAAATGTAGGTATCAGCATTCTATTAGCAGTTAGTGCTGATTTTGCTCTGTGACAAGATGTTCTTATTTATTTCTTTATTTTTCCAAATGAAGTGTATGGTATGAAGCTGCAGCCTAGAAACTGCAAAATACTTTGAAGTCAGCTTTTCTCCTGCCTGTGGTATGGCATGAAAGAAACAGGATGACAGTGACTATTCAGGCTACACATTTGATTCCATTTTTCAATGGTTTACTGCACTACACATTTAGTGTATCACACTTTTCAAATAATAAAACAAATATTCTCCAAACTAAATAACTCACACATACATATTGTTATACTTTATTAAAAAGACACTTCACATTAGTAACAAAAAGCAAACAAAAAATAAATAAATGAAAGTGATGTCACAGAGCAAAATCAGCCCTAACTCCCAGCTCCTTCTAGTATAATGATAGTATCTACATTCATGGTTTAGCAAATACTTGAGAGCTTAGTAGCTTTAAGAAAACAGCTACAGTCTTTACTAATTATAGCATTGATGATCTGGGGCAATTTCTGTGCTTTTCAGTGTTGTGTGTAGTTTGATGAAATAACATTTTAAAATGAAAACACTTACTATTGCTAGCTAGACCTTACACATACCAAAAACACAAATAATGAATTAGAGTTATTTAGCAACTGTTTCTTACAGAAACCCCAGTTAGCTTGCTCTCAGGTATCCACTAAACTGTAATTGTTGCCATTTGTGCTCCTGGATAAGAACAGTTACCTGCTGTTGTGAACTGATTTTAAACTAATTTTAAAGCAGTGCACATTTATTTTTTTTTTTTTTTTTTTATTTAGTTGTTCTAACTAGAAGTAGCACACTAGCTTGATTTTTTTACAGGAGTGACCTGGGAGCACAGGGAAGTTAAGTGACTTGCCTAGGGTCACACAGAATACAAGTGGAAGCTGTGGATTCAAACCCAGGCTAAATGCTAAATCTAAGGGCATGGCTACATCAGTGTCACATGAGACAGGGTGCATCGAGGAGAAAGAAAGCGAATAAACCTATTTATGATGGAGATCCACAGGGTCATAAAAATACCATACAGCTAGCAGGCTAATTTAGGAAAGACTCCTAATAGCAGACAGAGGGAAGGGCACACTAGGACTTAAACATATCAAAACACTCTGCTTAACATATGTTTTTTTCAAATTCTGGGTGGACTACTCCTTTAAGGAAAACTTTTTATTAAGATGTTTCTGTAGTATGTTGTCCCCTTGGCTACAAGGTAGGAATATCTTCCATTCTCTGCAAAATAAAAATGAGAATCCATTCTCAACTGAAGCCTGCTCAAAGAACAGTCATTCAATTTATTGTTTCAGGAATTGCTCCTCTACACACTATATCACTGTATATCTAGTTCCACTATAATAAAAAGTTAAATCACCTCAAAGATTGTGTTCATTTACCCAAGGGGGCACAGAGCTACAGAACTGTACTTAACTGAGATGAAATAACCTCAACAATGACTGTAGTAGGACAGATGTCCTAAGTTAAAAAATGCATGCAGGCTGAGAAACTATTTTATGTACAGTAACACTAAGAGAAGGATTTAGCAGTTTTATATTGAACCTCTTTATTTTATGTAAGCCACCCTTTTGGGGGCTTACAAATAGTTAATCTGCTCTCCTCCTGTGGGTCAGTCTGGTAGGTGGTGCTGATAGTAGATGTCCACCTTGTGGGTGTGTTTGTCCTGTGCCCTACTGCCATTTAATTTGGGGTGTAGAAGGTTAATGAGGTCAGTGGATTATCAGCCCACAAGTTGGGCCAGGCTTTGAGCCCCGATCCAGGAGATGCAACCTAAGCCCATTGGCACTGCTCTGTGTTTGGGTTTTGCTTTGGGATGGCTGTTTAGGAGTGCAAATGTGGGATGGGAGCACATTTAGTGTTAGGAGGCATGTCCCGAAGGACGTTTTGGTGTTGGCTCACCCCGTGTTCCATGGCACTGAGGTGGGCCTGGGGCCTGTCCCATTTTGTTTAGTTATTGTCAGTGGAGTAGCATGTCAATGGCAGAGCAATGGCATGGTTGTCTTGGTGGTGACTGCACCAGGAGGCTATACCCATGTGGTATGCTGCCATTGTATTGTTGGTGGCTTGCTGGGAGAGATTTTGCTGGACTAACCATGCATTTGTCTGGGGTGGGTACAGCTGTGGCTGGAAACTGCAGGAAGATAACATAACTGTAAGGAGGAGCCTGTCATTTTTGAGAGCTCACTGGCATGTGTTTGAGTATGGGTGGCCTGGGCATACTATAATGCCAGTAAGGTGTCCCGGAGTGAAGTTTTGGTGAGCCCTTGTGTTTGTGGTCAGTGTTCTTGGTGTGGCCACCCTCAAATTGGTAGTGAAGAGCACATCACAGTGGAAAAATACCCATGGTTTTTCATATGGGAAACAAAGACACTTCCACAATGTAGTAGGATTTTAGTAAGACAAATCAGATGCTGAGGCTCATACAGAGAGGGCTCACTACAAAAGGAGGTAGGTAATACAACCCTTGTATAGAATAGATCTGTGGGCCACTCTCACATGGAGTACTGTGTGCAATTTGGAGCCCACACTTAAAGAAGTATAGAGGCAGGTTAAAGGTAGTACAGAGAAGAGTCACCAAAATGATACGGGCAATAAAATAGGTCCTACAAGGAGTGCTTAAGAATCTGAACATACAGAATATTTTCTTTTTTTTTTAACCAGAAAGTGAACTGGGTGCAGCCCTTTTTCAGTCACACCTAACAATATGTTACAATATTAAACAATACAATAAAAACACATAAGACTCAGTATTTGTTGAAGGACAGGAGAAAGAGGGCAACATTATTGAAAGTTTCAAGTACCTCCATGGAATAAACAAGATGGGCAGAAGTGAACTGTTAACAATGAGTGGTAGCAAGGATTACAGAAGCAAGCCCTTCAAACTAGGGAGGAGGCTCAAGAAGGATGTGAGGAAGTACTTTTTATTTTATTTTATTTTGTTTACAAAAAGCATGGTGGCAGACTGGAACTCACTTATGGAGGGGGTCACTGGGGCTGAAACAGTAAGAAAGTTCAAAACAAATGGAACAGGCACATAGGAATAGTATTTAAGGAGGAAGACTGGGGTAATTATAGAGGACTTAGAGGGGCACTGTCTCAAAATAAGACAAGCTTGGGCTGACTGGATTGGCCACTAGGCTTTTATCTGCCATCATTTTCTATTGCTGCATGTATTTCTTATTGCAGTTCCTACTATGTTCCCCATCTCTTAAGTTAAACTATTGAGTCATCTTTCCAACATAAAAGCCACATGAGCAGGAAGTCGTATATGCCACTACTGTTTTTACACAATTTATATTTGCCTTTGTTTTCTCAATTTTTCCAATTTTGCAATTCAAAACCTCATCTACAGTATGTTACATATAGAGGTATAACAAATGTAGTTTTTACAGTTTCTGAAACTCTTTGGCAAAGGGGCAACCAGATTTTTCTGGGTAGGGTGCAAGGTTGTTACTGTGGACAAGTGTATCTGTAAGATTTTCAGCTCATCCAGTATACCATCTTGGAAGAATGAGCAGTACACTCTAAGAGTGGGATCCGTCTTAGGATACTCATATGTGTTTGAACATTCATTTCAAATTCACTATCTTGATGAGTGTAAGTTGTCACACATGTTACTCCATGGTAGGTAGACTTTTTACCCTTTCCTTCTGACCTGTTACTAGACCTTGCCTAATTCAGCTTTCTATTTTAGATGGCTTCCACTATGTAATTAGTTCTGTAGCTTCTCTAAAGGAGCCAAAATTCATGTTAATTTTTTAATACACTGCTTCAAATCTACCTTTATTATGGTCCTTGTGAAAGTGACCTCAGTGTATGTACCTCACCCTGTAGTGGGGATGGTAACTACTAGATAACAAAACAACCTTTAGTTTTGTGGGTTTACAGTAGGATGAGCTGATGCCAAATTTGTATTTAAGGAATATGCCCAAATTTGTCACTTTTACCTTCAATTCAACTCAGCAGAACTTTTGAGACACTTTTGAAATCTCTTTGAGCTTTGGTGAGTTAATTAAAAGAAACTCTTCCATTCCCAGGTGGACAGGATATTCCCAGGTCCACTGGTCTATCCACCCTGGTTAATTCCCAGAAGTACTAGCTATGTAATTTGTAAGTTTTTAGCCATGACCTGCCCCAGACATGACTTCCTGGGCTCGCATCGAACCCAGGTCATCAGCATGGCAGCATGACACTCTGATGCTAGGCAATGGGGGTTGCCTTAAAGCCTAATATTTAAGGTCAATGAACCTAACAACATTGATGATGTTCTGTTCTCTAGCTTTAAACTTATAGGGCTTAAAATTCAGCAGTTTACGTAATTGCGAAATGTAATTTAGGAAATTCCAAAGGTTTGGAGGCTTATATCTCAGTCACCTTTTAAAGCTAGCGATCTGAAACTTGCACACATATGTACAGTATGGGCATTGGTAAAGTCACCATATCAAAGTTAGTGAAATCTAAACAAAAACCTTTAGTTTACATAGTTAATTGTAATTTAAACATTTCTGAAACTTTGGAGGTTTATAACTCAGTCATCTTTAAATATAGAAATCTGAAGCTTGGTACATTTCTGTATGGGCATTGGCAAAGCCACCATACCACATTTGGTGCAATTTGGACAAATATGTTTTAAATTAGATAGAAATAACCAAAATCCTAATTCTGAAAATATTTCACAAAATTTTGATGGATAGTTTGTGAAATTTCACAGAAGTGAAATCAGCATTTTGCCAGAATTCCGCTGGGAGAAAATACATTTTGCCCAGCCCTAAATGGAAGACCTTATGGAAAAACAGAAACATAAAATTTATTGCCAGAAAAGGACCTAAAAGATAATCTCGCCTGCCCTATTTCCCTACATAGATACATAAACACTGTCAGCAGATAACCTATGGCCCACCAGTCTGCCCATTTGAGCTTGTAAGTTCTCTTTATGTTTTTCTAGAAGTCTGTTGCCCTCACCCTGACCTCCAGAATTCCCTTATGTCTATCCCATGCATTCTTAATCCTATGATTGTTTCAGCCCCCACCACTTCCTCTGGCAGGCATTCCACTTGTCCACCACCCTTTCTATGAAGAAATTCTTCATCATGTTTCCTCTGAATCGCCCCTCCTTCCAACTTCATCCCATGCCTTCTGGTCTTGGAACATCTTTTGCTGGAAAATAGTGTATCCTGCACCCTGTTCCTCCCTGTAAGGTACTTGTATGTCTCTGTCATATCCTTTCTCTCCTCCTCTCCTCCAGGGAGCATATTCAAGACCTTCAGCATGTCCTCATAAGACTTGTGATGCAATCCCTGTACCATATTTGTTGCCCTCCTCTGAACCTTCTCTACCCTGTCTATGTCCTTATATAGGTAAGGTCTCCAGAGCTGTACACTGTACTCCAGATGAGGTCTCACTAGGGTCTTGTATAGTGTAATTATGACCCCCTTTTCCCACTGGTGATGCTCTTGCCTATGTATCCTAGCATCCTATTTGCTTTACCTGCTGCCTTGTTGCAGTATCTCTACCTTGAAGTCATCAGAGATGATAATGTCAAGGTCCTGCTCCTGCTTGGTGCATGCTATATCCTTATCCCCAACTAATATGTTGTTCCAGGGTTTTTGTGCCCCATATGCAGTATCTTGCACTTCTTTGCATTGAATTTCAACTGACAAACCCTTGACCATTCTCCAGGATTCTGCATGTCCCTCCTTATTCTGTCTACACCCTCTGGCATGTCAACTCTGTTACAGAGCTTCATGTCATCAGCAAACAGGGAAATTTTGTCTTCTACAGTACAAGTCACACTGTTCCTCCAATGAGTTGCTGTAGCATTTCTGACTGAGTTGCATAAGTGCTGCTGGATCCAGCACAAAGCCCTGTACAAACTGTTTTTTTTTTTAAAGATAAAACTCAATTTTGTATTGCACTGTGACTGGACTGCAGATGCATTCCAAATGAGTTGCAAAACATTTTACAAACATTGCTCTTGAGCTGGTTAAGCATTGTAAAATAATGCAATATGAGTTGCCAGTGCATTGCCAACTGTGAAAACAGTGCTAAACCAACTCATTGGTGAAACAGTTTAATGTGACTTATAGTATACTGTAGGTCCTGTGCAATGTCACTGATGAAGATGTTCAATAGGACCAGTTCCAGCACTGATCCCTATGGTATACCACTGGTCACTTCTTCCTCTATGGAGTGACAGCTATTTCCACCAAGCTCTGTGTCCTGCCACCCAACCAATTACCTACCCACCACACTATTGTCCTGCCCATTCCCATATTCCCAGTTTGTTTAATAACCTTTATGTGGAACATTGTCAAAGGCCTTGCTGAAGTCCAGATAGGCCATGTCCACTGCCCTACTCTGATTCACCTCCTTGTCACCCAGTTGAAAAAATTCAATGAGGTTGGTTGGCATGACCTCCCCGGTGAAACCATGCTGCCTTGGGGTCTTGTAGTCCAATGGCAACCAGATGTTCCACCAAACTCTCCTTTAGTAGTGCTTCCATGATCTTTCCCACTACCGAGGTCAGGCTGGCTGGTCTGTAGTGCCCTCTTCCTCTTTGTTCCTGCTTTTGTAGAAGGGACTGCATCTGCTGTCCTCCATTCTTTGGTACCTCCTCTGTTTCCAGTGATTGGCTAAACAGGATTGCCAGAGGTTCCACCACCACCTCTCTTAGTTCATTTGGGACCCTGGGAGCACCCATCTGGCCCCATTGCTTTATCAACTCTTATTCCTTACAGATCCTTTAGGACCCTTTCCTGTGTAAAGGCACTTGTGTACATTTCTGTGCTTTTCCTACCCCTTCTACTCCTTCAGGCCCATTACCCTCCTCTTCCTTAGTAAAGACTGAGCAGAAATATCTGCTCAATATGTCAGTTTTACTGTTGTTACCCTACATGCAGCCCCCATCCTCCCCTTCAGTCTCACTATCCCTTCCTTTGTCCTTCTTTTTTCACTTATGTACCTGTAAAGGTTTTGTCCTCTCTACCCTCTGATTTTGCATTGGGCTTTTCTGTCTGAGCTGTGTCTTCCTTACTGGTCTTCCTGCCTCCCATTACTTCTCCTAGTACTTCTCCCTATCCCTTCTGCCTCTGTCTTTTGTATTGCCTGAATTAGATCTTTTGGCTTTCACTTTCTCTGCTACCTCCTTGGAAAACCATAATGGCCTCCTCTTCCTTTTCCCTTGCTAAACTGTTTAATACATAAGTCTGTTGCTCTTGTAATCCCAGTTTTAAATATTGCCCACTGTTCCTCAGCCCTGATTCCCTTCCCATTCCCATTAGTGTCTCTTTCAAGCATCTCCCATTTTCCCAAAGTCTTCCCCTAAAATCCAGGATCGTGTTTTGTGAGATTTGGTTCTGCTCCTTCTGTGATTCTAAACTACAGTGACCAGTGGTAACTGTTCCCCAGGTGCTCCCCACTGTTACCCCATCACACTGTCCCTATTTGTGAGCATGAGGTCCAGTATTGTCTTCTGCCGAGTTGGTACCATGACCAGTTTCTTGAAAAAGGCACCTTGAAGGAGTCCAGGATAAATCTGCTCCTGGTTGATGCTGCTGCTGGAAGCTCTGGTCCACGTCTGGAATATTGAAGTCTCCAATTAACACCACATCACCCTTGTCTGCCATCCTTTGGATGGCTAGCATAAGATCCCTATCTGTTTCTTCCTCCTGGGCTGGTGGTCTGTAGACCACCCCTGTGCGGATGGCTGACCTCATTTTCCTTTCCAGCTAACCCACAGTATGGCTCTCCCATTTTGCTCCTCCTGGATATCTGTGGCCTTTATGCCATCTTTCACATAAAGTGCCACTCCTCCTCCCTTTCTGCCTGCCCTGTCTCTTCTGAATATGTTGTAGCCAGGTATGGCCATCTCCCAGTTATGATTATCATTACACCAGGTCTCTGTGATCACCACAATGCCTATTTGTACTCCACAGACCCTATTCAGTCTCAAGTGTCCATCCCTCCTCCCTTCCTCTACCTAATATGCCCATGTGCCTATCCCATTCATTCTTAAAGCCCCACTGTCTTTGCCCCACACAGGGTAAATAAGGTACTGGGCCTGGATGGCCTGCACCCACAGGTACTTTGGAAACTGGCCACAGAACTGGCAATATCTTAACTGACTAATATCTGACTGAAATCAGCAATGGTGGCAGCAGATAAGAAGTCCACCAATGTACATTAGCACCACTCCACAAGTAGGATCTGGATGACTACAGGCCTGTCAGTTTTATGTAAATTGTAGGTAATCTGATGGAACCATACTCACAGAAACATAGAATTTTATGGCAGATAAGGGCTGTATGGCCCATCCAGTCTGCCATTTTGTTGCATTGCTTACTCTGTAGATCCCTTCCAGGTCTACAGCACTTTCTCTACCATCCCTTACCTATCCCTTATGATTCCCTTGTGCTTATCACAGACTTTATTGAATCCACCTCTGTTTTTCCTTCACTACCTCCACTGAAAGACTGTTCCAGACATTCACCTCCCTTTCTGTGAAGAAGTATTTCCTCACATCTCTTCTGAACCTACCCTCCAGCTTCATATTGTGTCCCCTTGTTCTGAAGTACCTGTTCCTCTGGAAAAATACCTCCAACTTGTACCTTATTCACCCTGTGAAGTATTAAAAGATCTTAATCATATCCTCCCTCTCCTCCTCTCCTCCAGGGTGTACATGATTAGTTCCTTTAGCCTCTCGTCATAGGATATTTGATGTAGACCCTGTACTATCTTGGTACTGTAGCTCTCCTCTGGAAGACCTCCATCCTGTCTATGTCCTTTCTGAGATGTGACCTCTAAAACTGGACACAGCACTCTAGGTGGGGTCTTACCAAAGATCTATATAGTGGAAACAACACTTTCCTCTTCCTGTTGGTAATACCCTACATATTCACCCCAGCATCCCACTCACTCTCCTGATTGCTTTGTCACATTATCTGGCCATCTTCTGGTCTTCTGATATGATCATTCCCAGATCTCTGTCCTGCTGGGTCATTGATAATATTTATTCCCACATTTTGTACTACACCCCGGGTTTCCATGACTCAACTTCATTATTTTGCACTTTTTGCATTAAAACTTAGCTGCCACACTTTTGACCTCTCCTCTGGTCATTTCAAGTCTCATTCCTTCTTTTGTGACCCATGTGGAATGTCCACCCTGTTGCAGATCTTGGTGCCATCTTCAAACAGGCAGACCTTCCCTTCCATTTCCTCTGCTATGTCACTGATGAAGACATTGAAGAAGACTGGCCCCAGTACTGACCCTGTGGTACCCCACTAGTAACTCTCCTCCTCTGAGGGAACTTCATTTACTACCACCCCTGCCTCCTATCCCTAACCAGTTACCTACCCAGGATACAACCTTATTGCCCACCCCCATACTAATCAACCTGTTTACCAGCCTCCTATGTGGAATGATGTCAAAGACCTTATTAAGTACCCTCTCTGATCCAGCAACTTGGTTACCCAGTCAAAATATCAATCAGATTTGTCTGGCATGATGTCTCCCTCCATTAAGCCATGCTGCTTCGGGTCCTGCAATCCATTGAATTCCAGGTGTTCCATGATTCTTTCCTGTAATAGTGTTTCCATCAGTTTTCCTACTACATATGTCAGGCTGATAGGCCTGTAATTTCCCCATACTACTTGTTACCACTCTTGTGAAGTGTGACTACATCCACCCTTCTCCAATCCTCTGGGAACCTTGATGGTCTCCACTGAACTGTTAAACACACTTTTGGAGCACAGTAAGCACCTCCTGAGTTCCTTTAACACTCTTGGATGCACCCCATCTTGCCCAATGGCTTTTCCACCATCAAATTAATGAGTGTTTTCCTGACCTTCTCCTCAGAAAAGAGATTGGTTTCCACTTCCCTCCTCTCAATCTTTTGGTGCTTATTGTGGTCCTTCCCTACCCCTCAACTGTGAACACTGAGCAGAAATACTTTTTAAGATGCTTGCCTTTTCTTGGTCCTCCTCAGCATAGCCGTGCAATCCCTCCCTTGGTCTTCCATTTCTCACTGATGTCCTTGAAAAATGTCTTGTCCCCTTTGATACTTTATGGGCTATTCTTTCCTCAGCTTGGGCTTTTGCACTCCTTACTGCGTTGTCTGCTTCTCTGCATACCACCAGAAATGCTTCTCTGTCCTCCTTTCTCTGAGTCTCCTTATACCTTCTGAATGCCACTGATTATGCCCTCACCTTTTCTGCCACTTCCATCAAGAACCATAATGGTCTCCTCCTTCTGCATTTGTTCATTTGCCTGATGTACACATTTGTTGCCTTTACTATGTTTTATTTTATCCTGGTCCATTTTCCTCTCCCCCTGACATCCTCCCCCAGGTCCTCTTGTATGCATTCCCCAATTTTTTAAAGTCAGTCCTTCTGAAATCCATGACCCTTGCCATTGTGCAGCTGGATTCCACTGTTGTTCTTATATTAAACCATACTATGTGATAGTCACTGGTCACCAGATGACTTCCCATTTTGACATTTTCATACTGTCCCGTTCATAAGTATGGGTTCTGGTATTTCCCCACCCGAGTTGGTTCACTGACCAGCTGCCTGAGGAATACTCCTTGCAGGTATTCCAAATGTCTCTGATCCAAGCCGAGGCTGCATCAGGTAGGATCCTCTCACATCTGGCAGATTAAAGTCCCACACCAGCACCACCTCCACCTTCTAAGCCATTTTGCTCATGTCATCCAATGTCTCTTTGTCTACATCCTCCCTGTGTTAGAGGCCTGCATATAACTCCCATATGTATGGTGGCTACATTTCTTGACTCAGGGTTGACCCACAACACTTTGTACCCCCGACTCCCTGTACCTTCATCGCATTGATGCTTTCCTTAACATAAAGCATCACCCTCCTCCTTCCTACCTTCAAAAAGCTTCAGGGTCTACCTAGAGGATAATGGGCTGCAGAACAGCAAGCAACATGGATTTGTGTCAAGGGGTCATAGCAGATCAATCTAATACTGTTTCTCAACTGGGTTCCTAAGGTGATAGATAAAAGAGAGGTGGTATATTTGCTCTGCTTTGACATCCACAAGGCCTTTAACTGGGTACCACAAAAGAAGCTGCTAAAAGAGTTGGTAGACTTGGGAGTGGAGCAGGGTTTATTTAGGTGGGTATGAAACTGGTTTGGATTGGAGGCAACTGATGGTAATAGTAAATGTGGACAAGTCAGGAACAAGGATATCAGGCACTGGGTGCCATAGTTATTGGCCCTGGGACATGTCCTATCCAATACATTTATCAATGACATAGGGAAGGTTTCAAGGCAAGGTTGTGTCTCTTTACTGACAACATAAGCTCTGCTACAGGGCAGATTATGAAGAAGGGATTTGGGAGCACCAGATGGACCTAGAGAATCTGGAGAGATGGTTTACAATCAGGCAGTTGAGATTCAATGCTCAGTTAGGTCAATATGCAGTTCTGCACTCAGTTCTATAGTCTGCACCTGAGGAAGGATACAGAAAGACTAGAGTTGGTGCAGAGGAGGGCACCAAGATGATCCAAAGCCAGCAAGATGGATCCTATGAGAACTGGCTGGTGGTCCTAAATCCACTCACATTAGCCAGGATGCAATGCAGTAATGCTGCAGTATAACAGAAAATGCTGCAGTATGCTGCAGGGAATAGTGTAACTGAATAGAAATTAAGCCAATTTGTCATGTAGTAGTTTGACATATCACTGACTGCAAGTTGTGTTGTATCGTAGCTGACTCTGCTGTATGTACTGCTGGAGACCAGGCATGAGCGGGAGACATGACTGAATCATATAAGCTTCTGAGGGGTTTTAACAGGGTGAATAGTGCAGACCTGTTTGTAAGGAATAGGGTAGCTTTCATCAGGAGCAGGATTGGAGGTTGACGAGGACAAATACAAAAGGATGTGAGGAGGTTTTACTTCACAGAAGTGATAGCTGAACCATGAAAACACTGGTTGGGGCAAACACCCTAATAGGGTTTAGAAATGGCTGGGACAGCACATGGGGTCTCATATCCCTGAGTGGGGGTACAAGTGGAGTGGGGAAGAGGGAGCTGGGAAGAGTGAGACAACCGACTAGTGCAGTAAGTCGGTGGAGTTAAGTAATTTCGTGCAGGAGATTTGATGAACCTCAGATCTCCTTCTGCCATCAGATTCTATGTTTAAATCATTGGGGCAAATGATGCCCTCAGCCCCATTGCAGTTCTTTTCACATGTAAGACAAAAGCTATATAAGGAGAAACAGTTATGCTCTAGAACAAAATTGCCAGCTGATGCAAGAGATCTATAGGGTCCTTCCATATCATTAGTCCTTAATACACAGAATCCAAAAACACAGTACAATTCCATATAGGTACACACCAAATGTTGAAACACACACATATCATAGTGCAGTCAGATGCACAGTAATGAAGATATGCAAAGAAAAACAGACCACTATCTGCAAACACACAAACTAAGACACAAAACACAGTAACGCCACACTATATTTCACACACACACACACGCACACGCACACACACACACACACTATCTAAACATACTTCCCAAAGTGCAGCCAAATATGGCAAGTTTTGGTAACATTTTGTGTTAAAATAACCTTATCTCATCACCAGTTTAAGGCACCAACATGGGCAGGTCCCAATGCCTAGTACCCTCACCCCAAATGCCTTGGCCAGCTCCTGCAACATGCCTGACACACCAACATGATGAGCTCCCACACATATGCCCAGTCCTTCCACTACAAACATGGCCAGTTTCACACATACACCCAGCTTCCCATACAATAGCCATCATCCTCCACCAAGACATTCACGGTCTGCTCCCCAAACTCAGATAAAGTCCACTCCACCCTCATTCCTCATATAGCCAACTCACCTAAACAATCAGGTCCTGTACATCACACACACACACACACACACACACGTGTCCCCATATCCCAGTAACATAGCACAGTATGTGGAGCCACCTAAGATCACATGGGCCCTGCATGCACACCAGACATCATGCAGCCTTTCAATCTGTTGTGTACACACACACACACACACACACACACACACACACACACACACAAAATGCATGTATATAAACATACTTTCCAAAAGTGCAGCAAGTTATGGCATGCTTTGGTAAAATTTTGTAAGTCAAAATAAACTTATTTTTACCACCAGTGTAAGGCACCAACATGGTAAATTCCCCATGTCTGTCACCTTCATCCCCAAATGCCATGGCTGCTCCAGTGACATGCCTGTCCCCACCAATATGGTCAGCTCCCCACACATATTTCCAGTCCCTTCCAAGGCCAACATGGCCATTTCCCCACATACACCTGGTTTCTCTTATAATAGACACCTTCCCCATCAAGATATGCACAGCCTGCTCCCCAAACACACATGCAGTCTACGCCACCCTCATTCCTCATAGCAAACTCACCTAAACAGTCAGGTCCTGTGACACACAACACACACACACACACACACACACACACACACACACACACAGAAAATATATGAAAATACTTCCCAAAGTTCAGCCAAGCAGGGAATGCTTTGATAACATTTTGTAAGCCAAACATAACCCTATTTCACAACCAGTTTAAGGCACCAACATGCCAGCCCAACTACAATATAGTAAGTCCATTGAGAGGCACTGCAATCCTCCCTCCACTGATGTCAGTATACTACTACTACAACTACAGTATACAACTGCTGTTCCCTCTCCTACCCATGCCACATAAAACAGCTCTTGTCTTTCCTGTCTCTCTAAGAATTAAAAACTTACTGTTGTTCTAGTGATGAGTTTAAGTCTAGTAATGGACAAAACAGCAGGCTTCTTGCTTCTTTTCCTTGTAGGAGTAAACCAATAATACACACTGTTCTACTAGCTAGCACTCATCTAGACAGCAGAGCTAGCTCAAGGTAGGTTGTAAATCTTTCTTTTGAGCTGGAGACTGTCACAGAGGATATATTTCTTCTTGTTAAAGCTGATTAGCAGCTGTTTGCAAATGTTAGTTCAATTTAACCCTTCATATCACATCTGAATTAATAAATATGAATACGAGCCAGCTTCAAAAGTGTCTATTTGTTAGGTATGAAGGGTTAAAGTAAAACAATAAAAAAGACATCCACAATAGAAAAAAACAGGTTGTTACATGAGGATGTAAATTACTCCAATACATCTGAAATGCAGTTATCTGAAGCCCTGGTTGGATGTGAGGATTCCAAGATCCGAATAGTGCATTTTTAGGATTCCTTCTTTCTTGTGTTTTTGTCATCATCTACAACACAGGCAGTTTAGAACTTTGGTCTTAAATTTTCCAGAGTAGAAAGGGCATGCTACAGAATGGTGCCTTTCATTGGTTTGTGAAAATATGAATCCCTTTCCATGTTATTAGCATTTGAAATTGTAGTTCTGAGCATGCTTAGTAGGGTATAACGCCTATCCAAAGACTTTACTGAGCATGCTCAGAAACAAAATTTCAAATCCATGTAACTTGGCAATAGATTAACTTGTCTTCACCAAACCAGTGAAAGGCACATCTGTGGGCCAAGCTGTTACTACCCTGAAAATTCCAGAGCAATTTCCAAACCACCTGGGTGCTAGACGATGACAAAAAAAGCACAAAATGGCAATGTTTTAACTTGCTTTGCTATCCAGATCTCGGAATCCACACTTGCAACTGAAAGAAAACTTGGCAAGTCAAAGATCTGCCCTCTAAGACTGGGTATGCAATATTTAATGCAAATCTGTTGAACAGTTGTGAAGATATTAATGTGCAAAGTTATGGTGTCTCAAGAAAAGGATTTTTCCTCAAAAAGGATTGGCCCCTCATAACAAAGGATTTTTTCATGAGACCAAATTATTTTGTCATTCCAGGAAGCTATCTAAAGACTGAACTGAGCATGCTCAGGACTCCAAACTTTAAAATTAAATAACTTTGGAACAGATTTATATTTTTCTCACCAAACCAGTGAAAGGAACTTCTGTGAGGCAAGCCCTTTCTACTTTGACAATATCAGACCAAAAGTTCAAACCATCTGGACGCTGTGAGATGACAAAAGTGCAAAAAGCAGTGATTTTTAACATGTTAGCACTATGCACAGCTCATAATCCACAAATGCAACCAAAGCTAAACTTGACACCTCAAGAGATCTACCAGACAAGACTGTGCATGCAAGCATACGTGCAAATCTTTTGAATAGTTACAAAGTTATTAAAGAGCAAAGTTTGAGATTTTACACAGAAACCTCTGCTCAACCCTAACTATAGTGGTGTTACTTCACCACTATAATTATATGGGCACAGTCTTTCCCTATAGTTAGAGTTGAGTACCATGTTTAATGTTAAACCTAAAATTTTGCATTGTAATAACATTACAACTGATCAATGGATTTGTTCAAAATTTGGTATGCACTGTCCTTTGGATAGCCCTCTTGATGTTTTAAGTTTTGTTTCAGTCGGATGTCTGGATTCTAAGATCTGAACAGTGCAAAAGTAATAAGTTGCAATATTTGCAGTTTTTCCCTCATCATCTTGCATCCAGATGGTGCTGAATTTTGGTGTGATTTTTTTTATGGTAGAAACAGCTTGGGTAACAGAAGAGGTATGCATTTGTTTTGTGAAAAATATTACTGTTTTGCAAAGTTATCCAGTTTTTCATTTCCCAAAGTTTTCAGTGAGAAGATTACCTTTCAGGATAGAGTGAGAAAGTTTGACAATTGATTTGATTTAAAGAAAAGGATTCTGTCTCATGAGACCAGTTCCTTTTTCATGAGAATAAAATCCTTTTTAGTGAAAGGAAAATTATTTTTGTGAGCCGCCATCTTCTTTTTCCATGAAATAAAATGCATAACAAATACATACAAATGTTGTCATTTTACAAATCAAACACCAGCACCTGGTTAAACAGCCTCTGTTTAGCTAGATTCTGGTGTTTGTTTTCACAATTAGTGCCAGAAATACTTTTTCTGGGCACCCAAAGACCCGGTGCCCAACTTAGACAGAGAAGTTTTCTGCCATGTTCTCTGTATGAGAACAGTGGATTTTCATTAGTTCTGTAGTCACAGCTGATCTCCTGCTGCCAGCTGCAGTGTGAGTAGTGAGCCAACATTTCCCTGGTGTCTAGTGGCAACCCTCACTTCCCAATCACTGCCTCCTTAATTAAAGACATTGTGTATGTAGATCTGCTGCAGTGTGAGAAACAGGTGTCTGCATGAACTTAGACACCAGTTAACTCTTGTAGCGGTGACATCAACAACCTGTAAAGCTGGGACAGGATTCACATTTGCAGCAGAGGGCACAGATCCTTGAACCAGTACATGCTCCTCTCCCACCCCATTCCAGATCCCCAATCCCAGTACTAGCTTTCACATTTGTCCATTGTCAGGTCCCCAGCCTCTGCTCCTCTTGAAAAACAGCTGCTGTGCAGAGTGGACTGCACTGGAGTCTGCTGGATGATGGGGATGAAAATGTACTAAGTGAGTGGCAGACTACTGTGATTTTGATAGTCAGATAACTGACCCATGCTACTTGTGCAGGCACAGTTCCTCGACCCACTACATTCTCCTCTCCCACACCCTGTTTCTGATTCCTGATCCCCAATCCCATTAAAATCATTCACATTTGCAACAGAAGGCAGATAAAATGGATTTGACTTGCTGTCCCTGACCAGGACGTTTGACTTGCCCTCCCCAATCCCATTCCTCTAACCCCAGTACCTGTGGAAGCAAAATGGATCTGCTGCTGGATGAGGTACTGTATTTGATTACAGCAAGCAGTATCACTGACCTCTCCAGCTCAGTTGCTAGCTGCTCACATACTTGATTCCCCATCACTGGTACCTGGTGTTCTCTATTGTCCGTTGTTAGATCTGTGACCCATGCTCCTCTCCAAAAACAGCTGATTGGACTGAACTGAGTCTGGTAGCTGACAGGGGCTGAATGTTGCAGTAAGTGAGAGGCAGATTACTGTCATTTTGATAGCAAAGTGAAGCACACAATCTACAAATAGCTTCAGATGCCACAGCCTTCAGATAGTGAAAATTATTTTAAGTGAATATGGCTGACAAGCTATTTCTGTAAAATATTTTAAATGCAGAACATATTAGTTCTACAGTACATTGTAGTCCCTGGTGTCTAATGCCACCCCACACTCTATGATCACTGTCTCCTAGTCCCTGGTTTATGTATTTATTTATATATTTTTTGTTTAATATTTTTATTAGGTTTTACCCAGATACAAACATTTATACACATGACATTTACCAAAAAAGAACCAAACATACATTGTAAAGACAACATCTCCTCAAGATTACACAGCTACAATACATCGACAAGACATAAAGCCACAACAAAGCACACAAAAAAGTAACCCCCAAGGGAGGAAATAACAGCTCTACTAACTATTTACGTATGTCCACATCTCACCAACATTTCATATATATTTTTCTTGTGAATCCCATCCAATTTTACAATCAACTTATGTAGCCTTATTCGGGTTCCAGATTACATTTCATTTATACCACACTACCCTACTTGCCTATTATTCTGGAGTGAAGGCCTGTCCCCCATTTCCCTTAAGCCCCTCTGCATAATCATTGCTTCTTCCATGGAAAGTGCTGACAATAGAGGGTTCCAAATAGATATGAAGGAATCTAGTCTCCTGTACCAGATGTGCCCTCTCTCCACTGCCAGGGCACCAATGATCATAGCACGCCATTGCTCAATAGAGGGTCCTTCTCCAATACCCATGTATTTAAAATGGCTTGTCTAGCTTGTGAAACCACAATCCTGATCCATTTCTTATATGGGGCCCATTCCTCTCCCTCCTCATTTCTATGCCAAACAGGAGGTCTATCGGATGCAGAGGGACATCCACCCCATCGTCTCCTTCATATTCTGCACCAGTTTTTCCAGAAGACCTGCAACCGAGGACAGGTCCAGAAACAGTGCAGGTATGTGCCCTCTGCACTTGACATCTGTTGCACAGATCTGATACTTCTGGATGATATCTATGTACTACCACCAGGGTAGAACAATCTATGAATAAATTTATAGGCTGATACCTTGTATTTATTTGACATTAAAAGACCCATATGCATCTCTAGCATGATTCCCCAGTTATGATCAATGATCAAGAGCCCCAAGTCCTTTTCCCACAGCCTCTTCATGCTCTTCATCTTATCTCGAGGTTGTCTCGTAGTATATGGGCCACATCCCCAATCATACCTTTCCTGGCTCTATGAACCAAGGTCTCTATCTGTTGTAATGGGAGTGATGGGGCCCCCACCTTCTCAACCTCTTATAGTAATCCCTGGCCTGAAAAATCTAAACACATGGTTATTCGGTATCCCCCGCTCTCCTTTAGCTCCTGAAGGAGCTTAAGTTTGACCCTCAAAAGGTCCCCACACTATGTATCCCTATTATTCTATTCCTGAGCCTTGGTCTTCCAGCCCAGGACAAAAAATGTTTTTATTTAAAGGTAGAAGCACTTGCTTGCCTCCATACTCCCTACAAGCTTCTTAATCTGTTCCCAGCTATGCAGTGTCATGACCACCATCGGGTTTGTTCGCTTCTGCGCTATGTAGGCTTTCTTCCTCCCTGGCTAGATAGGCTGATAACCTGCCCTGCCCTCCATCTCTTCAAGATCTATCTAACTGGCCACCTCTGGCCTAGCCACCCAATCCTTCACTACTCTTATCTGTGTGGCCAGATAATAGTTTTTTATATCTAGGAAGTTCAGACCCCCTCTTTTATGCTCAGTTTTAGTCTACCCAAACTAATCCTAGCCCTCTTCCTTGCCACAGAAAATCAGAGAAACTCGTTTCCAGCCTCTTGCTGTCTTTCTTACTGAGGCCCATTGGAAGCATTTGCAACAGGTATAGTATTCTTAGCAAAGCATTCATTTTTTCAGGTTCATGCGCCCAATCCACGAGATGGTAAAGCTCTCCATCTTTCAACTCTGCTATCATCCCAGTCACCATCGGTCCATAATTTAGTCCATACAGTTCCAAGATATTTTACCAATATTCACTCCCAGATACTTAAAGCATACCCTGACTTCCTTTAGTCCCCACATCTCGCTTCCTCTTACTCTCCCCTTCCCAGATACATAATCTCTGACTTATCTAAATTTACCTTGTATCCTGAGAACATAGAAAAACTATCTATCATATCTAACAGCAGAGGATAGCCCTCTCCGGGTCACCCAGGTACAAGATCATGTCATCTGCATAAAGCAACAACTTGTGCTAGGACTCCCACCCCAGCCACTCCCTCAATGTTTAGGTTATGCCTTATGGCTATGGCTAGGGGTCTGATTGCTAGATCAAACAATAGTGGGCAAAGGGGCATCCTTGTCTTGTTCCCCGGACAGGCCAAAGCACTGAGATATTATTCCATTGACTAGCACTGCCACCTGTGGAGAGGTATATAGTGCCCTCACCATAGCAATGAACCCTTCCCCCAGGCCAAATCTACTCAGAACCTCAAAGGTATCCCCACTCGATGTGATCAAAGGCCTTCTCGGCGTCCTGTGCCAAAACCGCTGTCACACCTGGGCACGAGAAGAGCCATGTACCACATTCAACACCTTCCTCACATTGTGGTAGAAGTGTCTTCCTTTTATGAAGCCGTCTGGTCCGGATGCACCATTCGGCAACAACCCTCTAGGTGGCCGGCCAGTACCTTGGCATAAATTTTAGCATCCACATTCAATAAGGATATAGGCCAGTATGCACACTCCTGGGGATATCTTCCATGCTTTGGGATAACGCAAATCATCATCATCCCTGGAGGGGGAGCGGATTTCCTCCCTTGGTTCCCAAAAACCTCCCAGAGTAAGTCTACCACTTTTGCCCCATTGCCTTGTAAAACTCGACTGGAAGTCCGTCGGTCCAGATGCCTTGCCTCCCTTCATATCCTGTATAGCTTTCCTAACCTCTTCCTTGGAGATTTCTTTATCTAACTCCTCTCTGCTTCTCTGTGATCCTCTGAAGCATAGTCCCTCCAGGAAAGCTCTTCGTTATCTGATTGACCATCCCCCTCACTTCTATACAGGGTCTGGTAAAATTTCATAAACCTTTCCCCAATGGCCTCGGCTCCTTCACAGCTCCCTCCTCTCCTCGGATCTCCTGAATTCTTGTCTTTCCCCTCCTGCCTCTAATAAGATTCACTAACATAGGGCCTGGTTTATTACCCCATTCATAAAACTTTTGTTTCACAAACCATGTCTGGGTTCTTGCCTGTTCAGCCAGCATGCTATTAAGTGTCCATCTAGCCACCACCAGGATCTGGGTGCTCCTTCATCTCCCCACTACCCTACACTCCAGTTCTTTAACCTGCTGGAATAATCCGTCATACCATTTAGTCTGTTCCTTCTTATATCCGCCACATATCCTATAATAGCCCTCTTAAATAAGCCTTCCCTGAATCCCAAAAAACCTGTTTGGATGGAGCCATATCCTGTTAAGTGCCACATATTTCTCTATTTGTTCCTTTAAAAGTTCGAAACTCTTCTTTCCCCATCAAGTATAGAGGGAACCTCCATGTGGCAGGCCTCACCCTGCCTACATCCATCTCCATTGTCATTGTCACCATGGCATGATCTGAGATATGAATTGGCTCATGCCCCACATCCACCATCCTGTGATACCACCCTCCTTCAATATAGATGTGGTCTAATCTCGACCACATTTTGTGGGGTTAGAAAAAAGTAAAGTCCTTACACTTTGGATTAGCTGTACACCACACATCTATTACATCTAGGTCCACTATGCCCTCCCTTCATTGTTTCATGCACCTCCCTCTGCCCTTCCCCTCCCGAGTGGTCCATAGTTGAGTCCGGCATGCAGTTAAAATCCCTCCCCATGATCAGCCCTTGGAATTGTTCCTTGTTAGTAGCTCTAGAATATTTTTATAAAACAATGGTTCAAATACTGCCAGGGCATAGACACTTCCCAGTGTTACCTAGGATCCATATAATGTTTCCTCCACGAACACATATCTCCTCCTTCTTATCTTGTACCACCCTTGTTACCTTCAGGGAGGTGTTGTGTATCAGTATTGCTACTCCCTCTTATGGGAAGAGAAGGATGCAGCGTAGCAGGCTCCCACCCAATTCCTCACCAATTTCTGATGTTCTGAAGGAGTCAGATGTGTCTCTTGTAGCAGAGCCATCTGAGCCTTTATTCTCTTAAGGGCTGTAATAATACAGGCACACTTAATGAGGGAGGACGCCTCTCACATTCAGGAGATTATCTTCACTCTCTCCCTTTGATCCATATTACCAAAGAGACCTCTGCATCCCTCACTTCTTTATATGACCTCCATACACTCTTTATGTGTGTGCATTTCTCTATCTAATACCTCTCTCATTGTGGACTCAACATATAACTTTGGAATAACATTCATAACAGAACATTTAAACTCCCTGCCCCCTAACCTATGTACAATATAGATTTCTTGTCTCCTTTTCAAAACATACAACATTCTAACATATAGTATGCACCCTCTTTCTGACCTGTTAAAGGGTTTGATTCAAGAAACTCTTGCGATCAACCTTGTCTCCCCTCCCGGTTATAAACCCTATTGATCATCAAATCGCTCCATGCAGTTTTAGTCACACAGAGCATGTCATCCATCCACTCCTGTCTTTCTTGGAGGTTGCGAACTCCCATTTCCATTCTCCTCTGATTTATTTATATTTAATATTATTTATAAACTGAAACTGAGATGCCCACCCCTGGTGTCTGATGCTCCCCACAGCAGTTTTACTAAATAGACAACATTGGGAGGCCCATTCCCATGTCAACATTCAGAGTCCCTCCCCAGCAGTGTGGGATACTAGGAGACCACCCTAATGTCCTGAAATATTTCTTTAATTGTATCCTGTAAAAGAAAACAGTCCCCAATGTCTTTTATTTTTATCCTGAAAAAAAGAACCATCCCTCATCGCCCCCACCATCCCTCCCCCATCCTGACTCCTCACACTGAGCACCTACCTCCCACACACCCTACACTATACTTACCACTGAAGGTCATAGGCTGTCATCTTCTGTAGCCTGAGAAACATCTGCAGTCTTGAAAAGTGAAATGTGAACTGAGTAATCAAGGTAAGTGCTATATAACGATTTCAGTGCTGTTTTGTATTTATATTCATAACTTCACCATTTTTAAGAATATTTTCACCAAATGTTCAACATGGCCTTTTCGGACCTCACCCTTATGAACACTTACACTGTCATTTTGTTAATTGGGCCCAGAAGGTGATTTTGTGGTCACTGCATGGAATCATCTTTTGAGACCAAATAATGAATTTCACCAACATTTTCATGAGGTGGGTTCCAAAAGGCCATGTTGACAATTTGGAGAAAAAGTCCTAACAATGGCTGAGTTATGAGTGTTCTTTGAAAATTTTCTACGCATGTGCATAACTTTAGTAATTTTCAATATTTTTAGTCCAAATTTTCAGCATAGCCATTTTTTTACAACACCTCATGAACAGTACAGCTCACATTTTTCACATCCTGTCTGAAATGTATTTCTGCACCTGTGGCATGGAATGGCATTTTGGCAAGGATCTGAAATTTTCACCTATGGGGTTTATGAGGTGGAGTCATAAGAAGACTATGTTCAAAATTTGGGTCAAATTATGACAAAATGCCAGAGTTATGATCATTCATTGCAGTTTCACTATGCCTGCTTGTAACTTTGAAATTGTAAATATTTTGACCCCAGTTATCAACAAAGTATTCTTATTATCCCACTGTATGTATGCTATAGCTATCATTGTTCAATTCTTGCCTAAAATATGTTTTTGCACCTGTGATGCAGAATGGCATTGCAGTTGCACTGAATTATGCTTAGGTGGGGATTCAAAATTTGATGTACCAGGTACATGAGGTGGGTAATAGATGGCTATGCTGACAGTTTGGTCACTATTGTCCTATAAATGAAAGTGCAGTGCCTGGAGAGCCCTGTGCTTTGACAACTACATACATATATGCATCTATGGAGGGATGGGAGAGCAGGGTACAAAGGACCTTGCACTCCACAGTAAAATAAGGATACTATTATACAATCTCAAAAAGTAAGAAAATAAGTTGCAAAACAACTTTGATAATGCTCCAGTTAGGGTCAAAGTGAGAAAAGTTGGCAAATGAGGTGTTAGGGTTTCCAACACTCACCCTCCCAAACAGGCAGGAGTAGCAGGCTTCTCAACCGTAATGCTCACCACATTCTCATAAATTCTACACATCTGATCTTATTTATAAATGGAATGGGGTGAGCATTATACTTGAGAAGACCAAAGCTCACCCCATACCTGCTATATCCTGCCTGGTATAGAGGTGAGGTGTTAGGGAAACCCTAACAGCTCATTTCCCAACTTTTGTTGCTTTAACCCTAATTGGAGCATAGTAAAGTTTTTGAAACAGAGAAAGATAGATACGTAGTTAGATAGATATACAGATATATATATATATATATTATAGTGGTGCAGTTGCACCAATATAGTTAGGGTTCAGATGTCACTTCTATGTTAAACTCAAAATTTTGTGCGTTAATAACATTGGATCCATTCAACGGATTTGCCTGAAATTTGGCATGCATTGTGGGCTATGGTAGATCTCTTGATTTGCCAACTTTGTTTCAGTTGGACTTACAGTCTTTGCATACAAAATGCTGAAAATGCAAAATTATCCATTTTGGAGGCAGCTTTGGGGATTTTGGACATGGCCCTGCATGGTTGTTGTGTGGCATGCCACTCTGTGAGATGGCTCATTTGAAAGAGCTTTGGTGTCGAACATGCCGCTTTTTGTTTGGTGAAAAATATTAAGGAATTTAAAAGTTATGGCAGTTTGAAGTTCCTTTATAAGTCAATGAAAAATGTATATGCATGTTTTGTGAACAAAGAATGGGGTTCTGGACATCTGGTCCTGCCTGGTGATCAAAGAATTTGCAGCCTCATAGTTCAAGAATCTTTGTCCCAGAGAATTTTTGAAATCCTTTGATCATAAGGTCCACCATCTTGTTTTAGTTTTCTGATCAGAAAAACACAACTATCTCAACACAGGGGTCACTCCTGAAGTAAAACTTGGTTTGGTTTACTCAGGGAGCTCCGATCTATCGAGCCATGTTTTGGTTTCATCCAAATTGGTCAAAAATAGAGTTATAAGCTTTTAAAATCTTTGATCGTGGCTCACTAACGATTTTTGATCGCAAGGCTACAAATTCTTTGATCACGAGTTTCTTTGATTGTGATCTTGCATCGTGATCGTGACTAGATGGGGACACAGATGGGGGTAGGTTTTGCTCACAAGGCTTCATTGTATCGAGGCATGGTGGTGGTTTTATGTAATTGTGCCTAAAACTTGAGTTTCACCATTTTCTAATCTTTGATCTTGAGATTGCAATTTCTTTGCTCGTGAGCCTGCAAATTCTTTGATCGCGAGGTTCTTTGATTGTGATCCTGCATCGTAAGGGAGGGATGAGGTGGCCCTTTGGAAAATGCAAATTTCTCACCTCAGGGGTGGCCTAGGAAGACAAATAAGGGAGGGTTTGGCTCAGGGCTTTGTTCTCTCAAGGCATGGTGGTGGTTTCATGTTATATTCTTTTGATCATGAGATTCTTTGATCGCCATCTTTGATCGCGAGGGAGGGGACAAGATGGCCAGATTTTATAAGGAATAAATAGGCCAATTTTACATTTTTGAGCTTAAATATCTTGGAAATGGTTTGGTGTTTTTACTAGAAATTCGAAGGGTGTTTTCACCATGTCCTTTAAATGTGAATTATGGTGTTTATGTGTCAGAGAAAATGTTTTGGTGGAAATATTGCTTTGTGTATTCCATATTATGCATTCAGGCCCAGATATTCAAAAGGGTTGCTCCATGAATAGGGCTGTGCATGCGCAAGTCCTACATTGCGCCATTCTCGATATTCAGCAGGAGGCAGTTGCTCCACTGGCAACAGGTTGCGCCAAAGAGCAATGCAAATGAATGCATGCTCAACAGGAGGGGAGGAACTATGCATAACCTGCACAACCCGATATTCAGTCGGGTTGTGCAGAGTTGTGCATGTGCAACCCCAACCTGCGCCTGCACAACCTTGAGCCAAAAAGGATCAGTTGAGGGCCACCCACAGGTGAGCTGCTGTAGTGCAGGGCGCAACACAGCAGCTGCCACCCTGGCTGGCCCCCAACCCGGTCCCTGTGCCCCCCACCAGCCCGATCATGGGCATAGAGTAACATGAACCCCTGCCCACACATCTCCCACAGCCTGATCGCGGGCATCACAGTTACAGAACCCCCACACATATCCGAAGCCCGATCGCGGAGCAGTACAGGTACATGCAACCCCCACATATCCTACAGCCCGGTCGTGGGCAGTACATGAAACCCCCCACACACATCTCTCAGCCCGATCGTGGCAGAATGTGTATGAACCCCTCAGTGCCGATCGCTGGCAGAATGTAACCTCCCCCCACCGAATATCTCCCTGGTGGTCCAGTGGACCGTAAAGCCCGATCGCGGGCAGAATGTCACATCAGCCTAAACATCTCCCCTGGTGTCTAGTGTCCCCCCCACCACCCACTGGCCCTCCACCCTCGGCCCTGCAACCGGTGGTGATAGCATCCCACTTTGCCGCCTCTCATGCCTATCGATTGATTGTCCAGGAGCTGTTGGTGAGAGCTACAGCCATGGCGCAGTCTATACTGTACATGACAGTCCAGATTTGTGAATGAACATCATTCACAAATCTGACTGTCATGACAGTATGGGCTGCATGCCCATTGGCTGTAGCTCTGCAACCACTGGGCGCAGCCCCACCGACAGCAGTCAGTCGGCAGGCGGCGGGCGGCAGGCGGTGGGATGCTGTCGCCTCACAGGCTGCTGGGGGAGCGGGTGAGGGGCTTGTGGGGTGGGTGGGGGACACTAGACACCAGGGAGATGTTTGGGGGTTGTGATGTGACATTCTGCCCGCGATCAGGCTTTTACGTCCACTGGACCACCAGGGAGATATTCAGGTTGGGGAGGGTTACATTCTGCCCACGATCGGGCACTGGGGGTTCATACACATTCTGCCCGCGATTGGGCTGTGGAGATGTGTGTGTGGGGGTTTCATGTACCTGTACTGCCCACGATCGGGCTGTGGGATATGTGTGGGGAGTTCATGTATCAGTACTGCCCGTGATCGGGCTGTGGGATATGTGTGGGGGTTTCATGTAACTGTGATGCCCGCATGTTGCATTAGCGTCGGTCCCCGATGGCTGCTGCCTGGCAGGGTGGCCAGGAGCAAGTCCTCGGGATCGGCGCACCTACATGTAATGGCATGCAAATGGGGCTATAAATAGATGCAAATGGCCCCCTGCACCTTGCATAAATTATGGCACCATTTGCATGTCACCTTTTGAATATCTGAAATTTGAGCATGGCGCAATGGTACTTGCGCCACCGCCAAGTTTAATGCTCAACTCTGGCAACTTGCGGTGGTGCAGTTCACTGCACCATGCGCATGTTGTGAGTTAAGATATTCAAAGGAGTTGCTCAACAGCACAACTCCTTTGAATATCACTTCGCCACACCCCAGCGCAACTATTTTGAGCAGCGCAGGGCTTTCTTGTGCCTCAGAATGGCGCAGTTTGGAAAATCTGGGGCCCCAGTGTTTTCTTGTTGCATTAGTGGCTTGAAATTTGTATGGTACCTGGTTTTACTGCTGTTAATGTAGCTTTTACTCATCAGGTGTGTAATGTTGGCTAGAAACTTGCAAGCTGGAGGGAGCTCGGTCCCAAGGGCCCTGCGCTCCCACCAACTTGCATGAGTTTCTACTTTTCTTTTTTTCCTCAGGTATTCAGATGTACAATGCCTCTTCTCACTCCTCCCCACTGAAGAAATACTGGATGCAGAGTGCTGAGCTACAGGCAACTAAGGTCATTAACATGAATAGTATAGCTCTGTGATAAGAACTGCATAGTTATTAGTACACTCATGAGCGAATAAGGTAATGTGCCCCAATCCAGCTCCTCCTCCACTCCAGGAATTGGATGCTGGGGTGTGGGTAGCTCTGCGGGGCAGTCACTGTAGGTTTCAGGGGCAGTGGGTGGGCACCCTGCAGGGCTCTATGTGTACACCTGGGAGGCAGTTGATGTGGGCAGCCATGTGGGTCACCTATAGAGGCTAGCTTGGCATGAGGGGCACTTGCAATCTATTGCAGCTTGTGACATGCTCAAAGGTTCACCATAGTTCGGCATACCTGATTGCATGTCGCAAGTCATAAGACTTAGCTATGGAGACTCTGCCCCTTTAGAACAGGGTGCAGGGTCAATGTCACAGTTGCAGCTGGCACAAGTTGTGTTTGGCAATGACTTGTGCCACCCTTCTAGAATTGAGCTCATGGAAATAAATGGCATAGGTGTCTCATGACAGCTGCACACAAGTTTGAACACTGACAAGTTGGATGGAGTCAGCCAGATAATGTTCTACCCCTCCCTAACCAAGAGGCACTGTATGGTGAGTACAGAGCTAGAGCCCAAGTAAGGTCATTAACATCAATGGTATTGCTCTGTGATAGCAAGTGCATACTTATCACTATATTTAAGAGTTGCATGGTGTCAGTTAGGAATGCTCCGAACCCATCAGACCAGGAATTAAATGCTGAGTTGAGAGTCACAGCAGAAATAAATGTGTTGACATTCATGGTATGCGTTCTTCATACCAGCTGCAAACAACTTAGAACAGTGAGGAGTTGTATGGCTTCAGTCACAGATTCCCATCCATCACCAAACCACAACCTGTAAACAACCTCTGGATGCTGAATGCAGATGTGGAAGTCAAGTAAGGTGATTAACATGAACGGTATACCTCTGTGATAGTTTCTGTTTAGTAGTCATGCTATTTATCAGTTGTACGGTGTGCATGCAGGGAATGCCTCCACCCCACTAGACCAGAAATTTGATGCTGAGTGGAGACCACAGGCCTTGTAAAACCATGGATATAAATGGTATACCTTCATCTTATGAACTGCACACAAATTAGAATTATGATGATTTTAATAGGCTCAGTTAGGTACTGTACCACTCACCTCTGTACTAAACAGGTGCCTGGTGGTTAGTGTGGAGTGACAGCTGGACTAAGTCTATGAAGATCAGTGGTATAGTTGTGCAATGCCATCTGCACAGTAGTTACTACACTCATGACTTGCATAGTGTCAGACAGGTAATATCCACCACCTACCAAGAGCAAGAATTGGATGGCTAGTGCCAAGTCACAGCTCAAATAAACACATAGACATAAATGTTATACCTCCGTCATGGAAGATGCATGAAGGTAGGACACTGAGGGGCTGCATGAGTTTCAGCTAGGCCATGCTTCCACCTACACCCACTGCTGACTAGGAAATGGATGCTGAGTGTAGATGCATAGGCCAAATAAAGACGTGAATAAAATGGTATTACTCTTTATTCAAGCTGCACACAACTTAGAACACTGAGCAATTGTGCAGGCTGAGTCACACAATATCCCCGCCACACACACACACACACATGCAAGAGGCAGTCCAGGGTGTGAGTTATTGGGGATTTGCCCACTTTTATATGGTTAAGTCACTTGGCTGTTCCTCGTGAGCTACCACACAAGGTGTGGGTAAACCCCCAGTAACCCAGACCATGTTGTGCCTTATTGGTTAAACATCCCTCATACCAGCTGTAGGGAGGTTAGAACAGTGATCAGGTGCAAAACTGTAACCAGCTGGTGTGGGAAGACTTACAGACCTGGAATTTGACTTTGAATACAAATGCAGAACCCAACTAATGACATGGACATGAATGCTATAACTACTTCATGTCAGCTGCACAGAAGTTAGAACTCTGAGGAGTTGCACAGCCTCAGCTTAACCACCCACTCACCCCAGCAAAGCCTCTCTCCACTGTCCCCCATCCCTGGACCATGCAGTGGATACTGAGTGCAGAGGTACAGCTGAAGCAATAGCGAGATCTTGAATGGTATAAATGTATATATGAAATACAGAGTAGTTATTAAACTGAAGGGTTACACAGGCTGAGGCAAGTAATGCTTGTCACAGTACCGAGCAGGTAGTGTGCTATTGGTGCACAAGCACAGCCCAATAAAAGACATGCAGATCAATACTATACCTCTGTGACACCAATTATTTTAAATAATACTCAAGACACATAGGATAAGATTTATAATTAGTTTTATTATTTCAGTATTTTAATAACTTTAGGCCAAATTGTTTGGTTGCTCTTGGGATGGGCAAAAAACAGTTCCTCATATATATTCTTATTCATTTCTGGGTGCTTTGTGATTTTTGGTATTTCTCAAGTTAATCTACACTGTTTCATTTTGCTATGTATTATGTTTTCAATTAAGATTTTATATAGAATGAATAAGTGATAACATATGCATGTTCATGTTAGAGAACATATAATGAGCTATTCTTAATCGTGTTTACATTTATTGCTGAGTAATATTAGTAATGTGTCCATTGACACTATTGTATTAATGAAATAGACTGCACACTTAGATATTAAGAGAATCAAGACTATCAAAAGTATTGCACATGTGGTATCACTATTTGACACCTATTTAAAACATGTTATTGGAACAAAATTAGCTTTTTACATAATTTATGATTCTATGACATTTAGTTATTGACTTCATGTGCACATGAGTCAGTAAGAAACATTTAGTGGTTCTCATGAGCATATAAATATATTGTTTTATAGGAGAGCCACATGTGTAGATTATGCCAACAGTGTTAAAGTAGGTAGCAATATTTTACATATGATTAGACAGTTTTACTTGGATGTCAATAGAGACATTATGAAGTTTGATTTGTCCTTATATACTGTATTTATTCTGTATTAGTAATATAGCAGACTTTTTACATTTTCTCTTTGGGCACTATTGTACTTTTGAGTAATCTCTTGATATCTTTTAACACTATTTTTGTTTGATAGCTGTTATTTATCTGAAAGTGGACCAACCAATATCAAGAAGTTAAAACAGATGAAAGCAAGTAAAGAACATGTTGAATATTTGACAATATCATGGTTTGGTGATGATAGCTCATATCACAGCCATTTCTTCTCTGATGCTGAAAAGGTAGGTCCATCTCCAAACCAATGTGTTTTTTGAACTGTTTATCATTTGTGAAACTGGGAAAAATTCCTCATCCGACCTTCAAAATATGGACGATCCTATAAAAGCAGGACCATACCAATTGTTTGCATTGTGGAGCAGAAGCACACAATCATTTCAACATTTTCTTTTGAATTATCAGTTGCACACATCAGCACAGATATAGAAATGCATTGTACACTGGAAATAGGCCAGATTATCATATGTATACATCTATATGCTCAGCTATGAAACATATCAACAGTAGCACTTAATGCAATGCAATAACATTAAATGCATGGATACAACAGTTTTGGGACAGTTGATGAATGAATGCATGCAAATGTTTTATTTTCAACAAACAAAAAAGCTCAGAATCTATGTAAGAAACATAGGTTCAATCTGTAGTTCAGCACTATATACATATGTAAAGTCTGAGTCACATTTTTTTGGTAGAGTTTGTCATATTCAGTTTTGAGGTGTAGTCCAAGAACAGTGATAGATAATCCTGTCAGATACTGTTCAACAAATGCAGTTTGGTGTTAGCAGATTACACCATAATGTAGGAAGTCATGCTGCTAATGTGAGTCTAATAATTACATCTGCCAAGACATAACTCAGTAACTGACATGTGTGTAATATCCAGCGCCCTAGAGTCTGCTTGGATTTGGCAGAAGTCAATTCAGTAAGTATCATAGTCAAGGTCAAGAATGAAGACAACAACAGGAAAAGGAGTCAGAACTTAAACTGATGTGTATTGTTCAAACAAGTATAGTTCTTCACACAATATGTGGAGAACAGTGGTTTCAACTTTGATAAGAATGTTACTATATTACTGATTTATTTATCACCATGTAAAATTGCGCTGAAACAACTGAATACACAGTGACATGTGCAAAGAAATACAAGCTTAACTGAGACATCTGCAAAGAGACATGACTCACTGACTGTCTAATGATTACAGCTCAATACCCTCAAGTCTACTTGAGCAGTAACATGGCAGTCATTGTAGTTAGTGCATCAAAGTTGCAATTGCTCAATATTACAACTGATTTTAGAAAATTGTATGGCAATAAATGATGAAAATAATATTGTTTTCATCCAATGTATCAGAATAACAGTGAGATAAACAAGTAATTGTATACTACAGTCTGTTACATTGGTGTACTGTTGTGGTTGTCTTCTGCAATGGCAGAGAACTCAGAGTAATTAACGTGGGCTTTAGCGATAGTGCCCAACAAGTAAAACACATATATCACCATGAGTGGTTTTACACAGGAATAGTTTCAGATGAAAGGTGTTACTTCTTCTATTAAATGAAAATAACTAAGTAAACTGGTGGAAAGAAAATGCCATTTGGATGGAATATACACACGGAATGTTACTGTTGCAAAGATGCTGGTTAAGTGAGGTACTGTGATCTCTTCAATGGAAGAGTACAGAAAACATGTTTGCCATTTATAGGAGCCAGCTGCTGGAGATCCCCAAGAACAAGAATATTCTTACCACCAGATGGTATGTCATCATTGGTACCAAGTATCTCCTGTAGATGTAGGTGGACATATGTAAAGAGAACATTTGAAACCATGATGATTTCATCTATTATCAGCAAATGTATCTTGTCAAACATTGACCTAAGTTTAGAGGCAATGTCATATGACAATTTCCTGTAATCACCACTCTTGCCATGCTCAACTGGCAACATGAGTGACCTATGAAGTGTGATACTACCTATGTTATAAGCTGCCAAACCTGTAGGAGCAGCAACAATAACTGAGGTTGCAGAGTTAGTAAGGTCACGCACACCTTTGCTTATAGCTTCAATCAAGAAACTTTTTCTAGTCCCAGCAGCACCTCTAACAAACATCCTCACTGGTGTGTGCTCCTCACAAACACAGTCTCTGGTACTGTGCTGAATAATATGTTACACAGAATGTATCACAGAGTGATACACGACTTACTGATGTGAGTTCAAGTTGTCAACAATGTTTGTAGCTGACTCTGAGAACTGCTTGCTTTGTTGCATTGTACCCTCTACCTCTGACATTAGCACAGTTGGGTCATTAGGAGGAAGAGAGGCACCAAGAGTCCCTTCACCCTCAACATCAATCATTTCCTTTGATGTTACTGGGGTGCCATCATCCAGAATTTTCTTAGCTTTCTCCAGCTAATTTTTTTCCATTTCAAGTCTATCAATGTAAGTGTCAGAGACATGACTCTTAAAGGTATCATACGTTTCCATGAACTTTTGTTCATATATGTCAGATAATCCTTTTAATTCAGACTCTGATCTCCAAGGCTTGAACAGAAACAATAGAGCAAAATAGTAATGTTCTTTGCTTTCTGTTGTGTTCAAGCTGAGTTCACAGTGGTCAATTAGCCATGGTTTTCATTTTTCACGCATGAGCCATCAAACCCAATGACTTTATATATGCTCTTCTCTGGATTAGAAGAAACACCCCACTTGTAATCATACCATTGAGCAACTTCAAAGAGACACAGATTGCCCATAGCACTGTGGCGCTGTGGATAATCATTGTCAATTAAGTTGCTCTTGAGAATATTTGTGGATGTTGGTCTTGCAGCAGCCAGATCATCAATCTCTTCATGGCTCTTAAGGATGTGATGCCTGTTCTGCTTGTTGTTCACATTCAAAAAACAAATGAAGTCTCACTTGCTATATAGACATACACCTGTAAGACGGTCACTTGCTTCATAGGCTCCACACTCATGGTGTGACAGAGTCTTAAGTCCCAGTGACCATAGCCTAGAAGACATTGACCTATCACAGTTAGACAACTCTTCCCACATTTCTTGCAGGTTTGTCTATTCATGCTTAGTGATGTATGATGTGACATACTCAACAAACACATTGAATTATTAGCAATAAACTAAACATTAATGTTTGCCTGCCACATCAACAGAAGAGAAGGGCTATAGTAATTGATATAGACTTCTGATTCTCTGCGAGGTAGTTCATACACTTGCTTTGTTGATTTTGCCTTCAAGTGGTGTCACAAGGCAGAAAACACATCATTCAGACAAGCATCCAGGCAAGCTCATCTTGGGAAACCAAAACAGCACCGAGTGTACCACTGTCCCTTGTTCTTCACTTTCCAATGACAGTACTTGCCCACACAGGTGTCATTGGAATTTCTTAACCAGTTTTCAAACTGTTGCACTGTCATACTTGTCTGGAATCTGACATGTGACATACTTTAATATGAAGCTTAGGATCTCACTTGTCTCATTGCCACCAATACGTGGGGCATCTTTTATCCACAACAACATGTGTATGTGTGGAGCTCCATGAGATTGGTATTCAACTCTCTAGAAGTAGGGCTCAGCAGTGCCAAGAGGAGGATTTGTCTTTCACAGTATGAACTTCAAAAGAACTTGGAACCGTTGGTGGAAGTAACGTGAAACAGTTACTGGATCAAGTGAACATAGTTCAGTGACAGTCATACTTTATACGTTCTCAGCATCAGAGTTTGCCCATCTGAGAAGATCAAGCAGATCATCTCAATAATATTCAGCACAACTCAGTGTCACAAACCATGTTGCTGATCCAAACTATGTCAGCATACACATCACCTCAGAGTGTTGTCTATGCCAATATTCTTTAGTACCACGCATGCTGGAAAAAATGGAAGAAAGACTGACTTGGAGTGTTTCATCTTTGTTCTGCAGCTTATTTAATACCTGTGCAGCTGTCATATTGGTGAACTCTTTACCAAGTCTCAATGTATGAGCAATACTAGCAGACAGGACACTAAGTTCACTTTCCCAAAGAAGGTGGAACAGGTACTCAATGTTTCTTCAAAACTTGCCTTCCTTATGTAGAACTCTTGAGGTCCTATAGTCAGCTCCTGGGGCACAAACTTCTTGTTCATCTAATCGACCACTTGAGCCAAGTGAAAACAGATCAGGAAAACAATGAGCCTCTAGAGTAGCATCCCATATACTTACAGGATTGGCCTCCACATGCTTAATTCAATACAATTCAATGTTATCCATCACTGGATCCTTCCCATGCAATGGGTGAATGGTGAATTGCTTGTAGACATTCTGTACAGATGCAATGTCAACCTTATCCAATATTGCTTTGTCAGAGTTTTCCACAGCATTACCTGTAGAAAGACCAGCAAATGCATCAATGTCAATGTCAGCATAAAAAGCGTTATGCTCCTTTAGGTATCGCAAAGCACGCTTTACCTTTTCAA
The DNA here is from genome assembly GCA_016271365.2 of Neoceratodus forsteri. Lineage (NCBI taxonomy): Eukaryota > Metazoa > Chordata > Ceratodontiformes > Ceratodontidae > Neoceratodus > Neoceratodus forsteri. Next base: position 429,519,661 of record CM057451.1, read on the forward strand.
CACTGACTATGTCCTGCCTTATTGTTTTTGCCTTAGTTGGGGCACCATTCTCCAAGATGACTACACTACTGTGCTAAGAAATAGTGTTGACATTTTCTTAAAAGGCAAATATACAACAGAGCCCTTCAGAGACCATACCAGTTCTTTGTTTGGTAGGTCTCGCATCTTTGTATTTAGCCTGATGATTGTTTGAAATGGCTTCATGGTCTGAATTAGAATCCACTCAAACAAGTTTAAGACTGCTATCTCAGGAGGAGTTGGTTTAACTTCCATTTTATTAAGCACAGACCAAGGAAGTAAAGTGTCACTCTTAATCTTGTTACAACAGTAAGTACAGAGTGACATGGTTCCAACTTCTCTGAAGTCTGACTTTAAAAAGAAGATATGCATGAACACACCCCCACATTACATTCCAGCATGAAATGTTCTGCAGGTCTATTTTGACACATAACTCTTTGCAGAACAGGTGCTCACATGACACTGAATTTGTGTGTCTTGCTAATTTCAAATTTAGCAAACTCACAACCAAAATTCCTGAGATGCTGAGCTTCTTGCACCACTGATGTGTGCATTGTGTTTGCGTGTTCGCCAATAGTAGCATTAGACCTCAATCTGTGGGTTGTTTGCAACTGTTTGATGAACTCCACAAGTCCTTCTACATCTCCATCATCAAGCAATGCTTGAAGGTGCATATAGTCTTGAACAACAGACCTCACTTGATATAATCTCTGTACAAATTTCTGTATGCCAGAGTTATGCACTGCCACCATGCGAAACTGATGGAACACACTGTCACAGTTTGTGCTCTCTAAACATGCAAGGGAATGACCCATGAGGCCTGTGTGAGGCCAAATCTCTCACACTTGTCAATGGTGTGAATCAGTCTATGTCATTCAGATATCTTTGTGGTTAAAAATGTAGACAGGAAAGTTTCAATTGACATTATTGACTCTTCCCTGACTTTGCATGTAGTGTCACATGTCATTTCTTAGCTGGCGACTTTGGGTTACTAGCAACCTATTCAAGTTCAGTGTCATTGTGAAAGTCAAGGCTTTCATGAGATACAGCTAAGACATTCTGAACCTTATCATGTTCATCAATTGTCAAACTAACATTTCTGTTGTGTACATGGTATGTCTCATCTCAAAAGAATGCTTCCGAGTATTCTGAATGAAACCAGTCTCCTTGAAACACCACAGAGATATTTTCTTTGTTCAAGTGTTCAAAAGATAATAGTTTGTTTCTCATCTCCTCAGTCTTTAAACTTAATTTATCAATAGCTGACATCATTTCAGCCCATAACTGTGAATGAATTGCAAGAGCTACATTAACAAATCGTCTTACTCTCAATCACAACTTCATTAATGCAACCTTACTATGCAGTCTGTTCCCTTTGAGTCTTACTATACTAGAGATCACAAGGTCAATTTTAGTTCTATGGACAAGTTTTTTGAAAAAAATTGCCTTACTGTGCTGTGCGGTAGCAGAACTCACACGTCCAGCATTTTTTGTCTGTCTCACAGATGTGTGCCTTGTTGATGACAGTGCTGGATGTTGTGTCTGCACAGTACCTGTAGAAAGTCTACTGGTTGTTACGTTACTAGAGGAGATGTTGTCTTTGTTTAAATGTGCAAGCTTTGTGCTTTGCCTACTTGTAACAGAAGAAATTGTCTTTTTCTTCTGCTGACATCTTGCACCTTTACTGTTTACATGGCATGAAGGTGAACCAGCAGTACACCTAGCACATTTACTTTGTTCTTTTACTTTATGGCAAATGGTCATGATGGAATATCTCACGTATGTGTTCAATCTCTTGTCTGTTGCAGTCGCCTAGGAAAGAAAAAAGAAAACAGCAAGTATTAGTACTACTGATTGATAAGTCATGTGTAAGAGTGATGTTCTATAGGTTCATAAGAAGTGCATATTGCATAAGTCATTAACAGCATGTAATAGCACACACAACGTTGTATTTGTTAAATGCTAAAATCTGAATCACAGTGTGTAAGCAGTTTCAATAATTCTCTGCACTACAGTGTTATCTGAACACTGGGTCAGATTCTAGAGGAGTAACAGTTGTTGAAACACCACTTGTTGCAAGTACAGTGGCACAAGTATCTGCTTACAACACAGTTACAAGTTGCGGAACTGTAAAATGTGACTTGTAACATGTTGCAGGCCACTTGTGCCAACCAGTTGTTATGACAGCAGGTGTGTCATTAAACATGCTGCAACATAATGTGATGGTTTTTTACAGGAGGAGTTGCAGCATATTCCCCTAGACGATCAAGAAAGTGCACAATATGAGGATTGTGGATGGACCTACAGAAGAAGAACAGCAATGTGACACCAGTACTTAGGTGGTCCAAGTTTACATACATCCTCTGAGTGGGGGTTGGATGACCTGCAGTTCATAGTACAAGATTCCGTCTCCCCGTCAATAATAGTGTTGTCAGTGCTACACAACGCATCCCACAAGCATGACACCACACGCAATCCACCATGGCAGATGTGTGCCGCCAAGGCATCTTGCATACCCAGCTGTCAGAATCCCAAAAATGTCAATGCAGTTGAGCATAGCCCACAGACATCATGATCTGATCCCACAATACTAGTATCATGCAGTATAGCTGGTCCCCCACCCCTCCACCTACATTAGTAACTATTACAAACTAACTGATGCAAATGGTACATAACAAAAATGCCATGTGATGCTTGGCACTCTAATGACAATACTTCTCCCCACGTACTAGTGATGGTGTACACACATGTCACTGCCACCCTGACTGCTAGAGAGTGAGTGGCACATTCCACCTCTCTACTGGATAGTCATCTGCTGAGTGAGCAATGTATGAGTCCTTACTGTATACATGCAGAGTTTTAAAGGGTGCCTTATACTTGCTGGGGGGTGCTGTAACTTGTGACATGCCTGTCAGGTATGGTTGTTGGTTGGTCTGTCTTCATGCATGTCACATGTTGCAGGAATTAGCTGCACAGACCCTACCCCTCACAGAATAGGTTGCAGGGTGTATGTCACAATGATGTTTGGCAGTAGTTGTCATTGGCAGGAAGTTGTGAAACATTGCAGGATTGAAGCCATGTTATGCTGTTTGCAAGCCAATTCTTTAGAAAAGATAAGATATATAAGGAAGTAATTATGACATGATAGGGTGGGTACTATAGGGGAGGCAGTATAGTGCAGTGGTTTAAGGCTCTGAGCTGTAAATCTAGTGACATCCAGCAGACCAGACCTGGGTTTGAATCCCACAGCTTCCACTTGCAGACTGTGTGACCCTGAGCAAGTCATTTAACTTCTCTATGCTCTCAGGTCACACCTGTAAAAAAGCTTTCAGTTTAGTGTGCTGGTCCTGATTAAACAACAAACAAACAAAAACAAACTATCGCCCAATGAAGATAGTGCACAGTGGTATGACTATGCGTGAAGGTGCACCTGGAGCTCTTTATAGTGTCAGGAAGGCATTATATTACCTATGTTGATCAATTTAACTACATATTTCCATAAATGAGATGTTAACCGAGTAAGAAACTCAAGCTAAACAAAACTACAGGAGTTCTACATGCCAAATTTCACATGTTTTGTCACGACCAAAGAATTTTACTGTGTCACGAATGATCCTCGCGATCAAAGCTGGTCGCAATCAAATAATTTGCACGTTCATGATCAAAGAACATGAAAACACAATCAAATAGTAGTAAACATTTATTTATTATAGTTACTGTGGTAGACAGTTCTTCTAAGCTATAAATATACATGTGTCTATATGGTGTGGTGAAAATGTATGAGAAAACAGTTTTTTTAAAGTGCTCGTCTGAATCAGTTCAAATCTCATGTTATTCTCATGATCAAAGGAATTGCGAGCTCATGAACTATCCTTGCAATCAATCCAGATGACGATCAAAAATTTTACTCACTTGTGATCAAAGAATTAAAAGTACTACAATTTTTTGCAAAATGATGAAATATCATTATTGCTACGACATGCAAGTGTTGTAAGTAATTAAAAGAGATGTGACCACACAGCCCATTGAAAACTAGTGATAAATATGTTAATTTTACATTTATTGGGCTGGATATTCAAACTGCGCCATTCAAAGGCGCAAGTCCTTGCCCTGCGCAAAATAGATGTGCAGGGGTGTGTCCCGTGCGATATTCAAAGGAGTTGCGCTATTGAGCAACTCCTTTGAATATCGCTCCCCAGCCACAGCCACTGTGCATGGTGCAGTGGAACTTGGGCAAGCGCAAGTTGACAGAGTGGAGCAGTCAACTTGCGGTGGCGCATATACCAGTCGCGCCATCTGCCAAATCCACGATTTCAAAGGTGACATGCAAATGGGGCTATAATACATGCAGGTGCAGGGAGGCCATTTGCATGTCGTCCTCATATTGCATGCCATTAGCATGTGGGTGCACCCGATCCCGAGGACTTGCGCCTGGCGCCCTGCCAGGCAGCAGCCGTCGAGGACAGCCTGCAGCCCGATCAGCGGGCATCAATAGTAGATCCCCTCCCGTTCACATCCCTGGTGGTCCAGTGGACCTTAATGCCGATCGTGGGCGAGAATGTAACAAGAACCCCCAGTGCCCGATCGTGGGCAGAATGTAACAAGAACTCCCCAATTGCCCAAGTGCGGGCAGAAGTAAAGTGCCCCAACCCGAATATCTCCTGGTGGTCCAGTGGACCGTAATGCTTGATCGCGGGCAGAATGTATATTGACACCCCCACCAAACATCTCCTGGTGTCTGGTGTCCCCCCACCCACCCACTCATGAACCCCACCACCCGCTCCCCGGCAGCCAGTGGGCGGCAGCATCCACCGCACCTGCCCGCCCGCCCGCCGACTGACTGGCCGGTAGGGGCTGCCCGTCCATTGGTGCAGAGCTAGAGCCAATGGGCGTGCAGTCCGTACTATACATGACAGTCAGATTTGTGAATGAATCATTCACCGTCTGGATTATCATGTACAGTATCGCGCTACACCCCATTGGCTCTAACTCTGCCAATGGGCGTGCAGCCTACTAGCCAGTCGGTCGGTGGCGCAGCGGCAAGCGGGTGGGATGATGCACCGCCCGCCGACTGCCAGGAGCAGCAGGGGTGGTGGGGCTTCAAAGGTAGAGAGTGAGGTGAAGACTGCAGACACCGAAGATATTTAGTGAGAAGATTCAACATCATTCTGCCAGCGATCGGGCATTACAGTCACCTGAAGACACTGAGAAGATACTAGAGGTTGGGCACTGGGCATTCAATACATTCTGCCGGCGATGGCACTGAAGATTCATTACATTCTGCCATTGATCGGGCATTACGATCCACTGGACCACAAAAGTGAACGGGAGAGGGGGCTACATTGATGCCCGCTCGGGCTGGTGGGGGCACAGGGACTGAGTTGGGGGCCAGCCACGGGTGGCAGCTGCTGTGTTGCGCCCTGCAATACAGCAGCTCATCAGTGGTGGCCCTCAACTCAAGCCTTTTTTGGCTCAAAGTTGTGCAGGCGCAAGGTTGGGGGTTGCGCCTGCATAGCTCTGCACCCCGACTGAATATCGGGCTGCGCAGTTTATGCATGGTTCCTCCCCCTCCAGTTGCGCATGCATTCATTTGCATTGCGCTGTTGCTCAGCCTATTTTCAGTGGCGCAACTGCCTCCTGCTGAATATCACAGAATGGCGCAATGTAGGACTTGCGCATGTGCAACCCTGTTGCGCATGGCGCAACCCTTTTGAATATCTGGCCCATTATCTTTTAAAAGTCAAATCTCATGTTATTCCCATGATCAAAGAATTAGCAGGCTCGTGAACAATTCTCACTGTCAAACTGAGTCACGATCAAAGAATTTGCAAGCTCACAATCAAAGATCATGAAAATATTGTTAAATTTTACAGAACTTTGTAAAAATGATTATAGAAACATACAAAAATAGAATTTGACGGCAGATAAGGACCGCTTGGCCCACCCAGTCTGCCCATTTCCCTACCTAATGGATAAGCTGCAGATCCCAGTTAACCAGCAGCCTACTTCTTTCTACCCCCACACCCTAGAATTGGCTTATGACTGTCCCATGCATGCTTGAATTCAACCAGTTTTTGACTCTACAACCTCCTCCAGCAGGGCATTTGATGCATCCACAACCCAATCTGTGAAAAAAATACTTCCTTACATTACCTCTGAGCTGCCCCCCCATCTTCAAATTGTGCCCCCTTGTTCTTGCACACCTCTTTTTTTGAAAGATGCTACCCTCTTGGACTTTGTTGATTCCTTTGAGGTACTTGAAAGTTTCTATCATGTCCCCCTCTCCCTCCTTTCCTCAAGGCTATACATATTAAGCTCCTTTAGTCTCTCTTCATATGTCTTCTGGTGCAGACCCTGCACCATTTGAGTGCCCTCCTCTGGACAGCTTCCGTCTTGTCTATGTCATTGCGAAGATGGGGTCTCCAGAACTGCATGCAGTACCCAGATGGGGCCTCACCAGCTGTCTGTACAGAGGGATAACAACTTCCTGTTTTCTACTGGTGATGCCTCTCCTATGCATCCTAGTATCCGCCAGCCCTCCTTACTGCCCTCTCACATTGCTTGCCCACCTTTAAGTCATCTGATATGACTACCCCAGGTCCCTTTCCATTTTGTTGTTGTTAGTGCCTCACCCCCATTGTACTCTTCCCTGGGTTTTGTTTCCCAGTTGCATTACCTTGCACTTCTTAGCATTGAATCTAAGCTGCCATACATTTGACCATTCCTCTAACTTTGCAAGTCCTTCTCATCCTTTCCACCCACCTTGTGCATCAACTATGTTGCAGATCATTGTGTCATCTGCAAAGAGACATACTTTTCCTTCCAGTTCCTGTGCAATGTTGCTTATATAGACATTGAAGAGGACTGTTCCTAATACTGAACCCTGGGTACCCACTAGTAACCCCTTTCTTCAGGTGGACTCCATTTGCCATTACCCTCTGTGTCCTATTCTCCAGCCAATTCTTTACCCAGGCTATCATCTTGAGACCCACTTCCAGGCTGGCTAACTTGTATATTAATCTTTGTGTGGACTGTGTCAAATGCCTTTTTAAAGTCTACTTAGGCCATGTCCACAGCCTCCCTGATCTACTACTTTGGTCACCCAGTCAAAGAAATCTATTAGATTCATCTGGCATGACCTTCCCACGGTGAATCCATGCTGCCTTGGGTCCTGTGCCCCTCTGGTCTCTAGATACTTGACATTTCTTTCCTTCAGGAGTGATTCCATCATTTTCCCTATCACTGAGGTTAAATTAACAGGTCTGTAGTTTCCTGCTTCTGCCCTGCTCCCACTTTTGTGAAGGGGAATCACATCTGTCCTCCTCCAGTCCTCAGGTACCACCCCATCCTCCCATGATTTGTTAAAGAGGGTAGTCAGTGGTGTCACTATTTCTACCCTTAGTTCTTTTAGAATTCTGGGATGAATCCCATCGGGCCCCACTGCTTTGTCCACCTTCAGTTTTAAGAGTTCTTTCAGAACCCTTTCTTCTGTAAATGGCTGGTATCAACTTCTGTATCCAGAGTGTTTCTATTGTTTGTTTTAGGTACCTCCCCCTCCTCATTTGTAAATACTGAGCAAAAATATTTGTTTAGTATCTCTGCCTTTTCACCGTCACCCTCTGCCCACCCTCTCCCCTTTATTAAGCCTCACTATCCTTTCCTTGGTCTTCCTTCACTCCCTGATGTACCTAAAAAAGGTTTTATCCCCCTTCTTAACTGAGTTGGATATCTTTTCCTCAGTTTGGGCCTTTGCTGTTCTGACTGCCTTCCCAGCTTCCTTTTGCTTTAACTGATACAATTCTCTGTCCTGCTCCTTCTGTGATTCCTTATACTTTCTGAATGCTTTCTTTTCTCTTGAACCTTTACTGCCACCTCATTTGAGAACCATAGTGGTTTCTTACATCTTCTTGTTTTGTTTATTTGCTTCACACAAATGCTTGTTACCTCTGTGATGGCAGTTTTTATTATTCCCAATTGTTCTTCCACCCCTCCTTCCTGCCCATTTGCTAGTGCATTCCTTAGCCACTCACCCATTTTGGCAAAGTCAGCCCTCCTGAAGTCCAGTACTTTGGCTTTTCTATGGCTTGACTCTATTGCTGTGTTTATTGTGAACCATACTGTTTGATGGTCACTAGTTCCAAGATGGCTACCCTCTTCACATCTGTGATCCAGTCTCCATCTCCATTTGAGATAACCAGGTCTAAGATTGATCCTCTTGAGTGGGCTCCAATACTAGTTGTCTAAGGCATGCCCCCTGTAAGGCATCTAGAATAACTCCACTTTTAGAAGTGGCTGCTGCAACTGCACTCCAGTTAACATCTGGCATATTCAGATCACCCATCAGCAATATCTCCCCTTTTTCTGCCATTCTAAGTATACTTTCTATCATTTCCTTGTCCATTTCCTCCACCTGAGAGGGGGGTCTGTATACAACCCCTGTGAGGATTGTGGTGCCATTGCCTGTCTCCAAATTGACCCACAGTGCTTATTCTCCTCCCTGTTTACCCTTTTGTTCTGTTGCTCTGATTCCTTCCCTTATGTACAGAGCTACTCCTCCTCCTCCTCTTCTACCCCTCCCTGTCCCTCCTGTAGATAGTGTATCCTGGTATGTTTATGTCTCAGTCATGGTTCTGTGTGTACCATGTTTCTGTGACTGCCACAATATCCAGATGTTCCTCCTCTTTCAAGGCCACTAATTCAGGAATCTTGTTTCCCAGACTATGGGCATTGGTACTCTTTGCTCTTCATTTTTTGATGGCTTTACCTTCTGTAGCATCATCCCCTACTGACCTTTCTACCTTCATCTTTTTCTCATTTAGTACCCTGTTTTGTAGGGGGAGGCTGGGATTTTCCTGCTTCTTATCAGTGCCTCCCCCCTTGACTAGTTTAAAAGCTTGCCAATGAAGCATTTAAACCAATTGCCCAAAAGACTTGTTCCCTTCCTGGACAGATGCAGACCATCCTGCCAGTATAGGCTGGTGTCCCTCCAGGTGGAACCCCAGTTCCCAATGAAGCCAAACCCCTGTGCTCCACACCATTTTTTCAACCATTCATTAAACTGCATGGTGCAAAGTACCCCACCTCACACATGCCACTGACAGGCAGCACCTCTGAGAAGGATACTGTGTGTGCTACTTGTCTTAGGCCCCTCCCAACTCTACAAAGTCCTTCTACAGTGCTCATATCTCATGATGAGCCCAGTCATTTGTCCCTAGATGGACAATGATGTCCAACTGAGACCCGCGCAACTGTTCTCGTGATCCTAAAGATGCCCTTCCTGTCCCTCCAAGCCATGGCACCAGGCAGGCACCTTTCTTCAGTTTTCCCTGCTCCCCCCAGTTCTATCCCCCTAATAATTGACTCCCCCACCAGGAGCTGCTTCCTTTCTCTGTGGTGTCCTCTGCCTCCTTTTCTGAGCGCCTCCCTTGTGACAGTTGTCTGCAACCTCCTTAGTCTCCTCTGCAGGAGCATTCATAGGGCAACTATGCTCCCCCAGAATGGTGTATGGATTGTGGAGTGGAACAACTGACTGGGTGTGCCTCTGTTCCACCACCCTTACCATCCCTGAGCCCACTGTGGTCCAACTGTTGTGCTTTCTTCATAACCTCTGAAGTAGTGGTGGTGGCTCTGGTGCTCCCTGGATGGGGGCGGTTCCCTTACTGCTGTCCAGTGTGGCCTGGGGAAAGGTTCCCGTACTACTGTCCAGTGTGGCCTGAAGATGGGTGACTTCCTCCCTCAGGACAGAGAGTTGTTTGCAAACAGGGCAGCACCTCAGCCTCCAGAAAGACTCCCGAAGACTGCTGCCCAAGAGCAATTACATTGCAATACCCACATGTCTGTCTACCTTCTTGTTGATTTATTTGTGTGTGTGTGTGTGTGTGTGTGTGTGTGTGTGTGTGTGTGTGATTGGTTTGTTATTTAGAAATATATATATATTGTATAATATGTATTCTTATGTTGTCATACATCCTGTCCGCGATCGGCATTACGTGTCCACTGGACCACTAGGGAGATATTTGGGTTGGGGCACTTTACTTACTACCCATGATCGGCACTGGGGGTCTCTTATATATCTCTTGCCCGCGATCGGGCACTGGGGGTTCATTTTACTTTCTGCCCGTGATCGGGCATTACGGTCCACTGACCACAAGGATGTGGAACGGGAGGGGGCTGCACTGATGCCCGCAATCGGGCTGGTGGGGGGCACAGGACTGAGTTGGGCCAGCCACAGGTGGCAGCTGCTGTGTTGCACCCTGCAATACAGCAGCTCATCAGTGGGTGGCCCTCAACTTAAGCCTTTTTTTGCTCAGTGTTGTGCAGGCGCAGGTTGGGGGTTGCGCCTATTGACTCCTGCACAGCCCGACTGAATACCTGGCTGCGAGTTTATGCATGGTTCCTCCTCCAGTTGGGGCATGCATTCATTTGCATTGCGCCTGTTGCTCAGCCTGTTTTCAGTGGCGCAACTGCTCCTGCTGAATATCACAGAATGGCGCAATGTAGACTTGCGCATGTGAACCCTGTTGCGCATGGCGCAACCCTTTGAATATCTGCCCATTATCTTTAAAAGTCAAATCTCATGTTATTCCCATGATCAAAGAATTAGCAGGCTCGTGAACAATTCTCACTGTCAAACTGAGTCACGATCAAAGAATTTGCAAGCTCACAATCAAAGATCATGAAAATATTGTTAAATTTTACAGAACTTTGTAAAAATGATTATAGAAACATACAAAAATAGAATTTGACGGCAGATAAGGACCGCTTGGCCCACCCAGTCTGCCCATTTCCCTACCTAATGGATAAGCTGCAGATCCCAGTTAACCAGCAGCCTACTTCTTTCTACCCCCACACCCTAGAATTGGCTTATGACTGTCCCATGCATGCTTGAATTCAACCAGTTTTTGACTCTACAACCTCCCTCCAGCAGGGCATTTGATGCATCCACAACCCAATCTGTGAAAAATACTTCCTTACATTACCTCTGAGCTGCCCCCATCTTCAAATTGTGCCCCCTTGTTCTTGCACACCTCTTTTTTTGAAAGATGCTACCCTCTTGGACTTTGTTGATTCCTTTGAGGTACTTGAAAGTTTCTATCATGTCCCCCCTCTCCCTCCTTTCCTCAAGGCTATACATATTAAGCTCCTTTAGTCTCTCTTCATATGTCTTCTGGTGCAGACCCTGCACCATTTTAGTTGCCCTCCTCTGGACAGCTTCCGTCTTGTCTATGTCATTGCGAAGATGGGGTCTCCAGAACTGCATGCAGTACTCCAGATGGGGCCCTCACCAGCTGTCTGTACAGAGGGATAACAACTTCCTGTTTTCTACTGGTGATGCCTCTCCCTATGCATCCTAGTATCCCGCCAGCCCTCCTTACTGCCCTCTCACATTGCTTGCCCACCTTTAAGTCATCTGATATGACTACCCCCAGGTCCCTTTCCATTTTTGTTGTTGTTAGTGCCTCACCCCCCCATTGTGTACTCTTCCCCTGGGTTTTTGTTTCCCAGTTGCATTACCTTGCACTTCTTAGCATTGAATCTAAGCTGCCATACATTTGACCATTCCTCTAACTTTGCCAAGTCCCTTCTCATCCTTTCCACCCCACCTTGTGCATCAACTATGTTGCAGATCATTGTGTCATCTGCAAAGAGACATACTTTTCCTTCCAGTTCCTGTGCAATGTTGCTTATATAGACATTGAAGAGGACTGTTCCTAATACTGAACCCTGCGGTACCCCACTAGTAACCCCCCTTTCTTCAGAGTGGACTCCATTTACCATTACCCTCTGTGTCCTATTCTCCAGCCAATTCTTTACCCAGGCTATCATCTTGAGACCCACTTCCAGGCTGGCTAACTTGTATATTAATCTTTTGTGTGGGACTGTGTCAAATGCCTTTTTAAAGTCTACTTAGGCCATGTCCACAGCCCCTCCCTGATCTACTACTTTGGTCACCCAGTCAAAGAAATCTATTAGATTCATCTGGCATGACCTTCCCACGGTGAATCCATGCTGCCTTGGGTCCTGTGCCCCTCTGGTCTCTAGATACTTGACATTTCTTTCCTTCAGGAGTGATTCCATCATTTTCCCTATCACTGAGGTTAAATTAACAGGTCTGTAGTTTCCTGCTTCTGCCCTGCTCCCACTTTTGTGAAGGGGAATCACATCTGTCCTCCTCCAGTCCTCAGGTACCACCCCATCCTCCATGATTTGTTAAAGAGGGTAGTCAGTGGTGTCACTATTTCTACCCTTAGTTCTTTTGAATTCTGGGATGAATCCATCGGCCCCACTGCTTTGTCCACCTTCAGTTTTAAGAGTTCTTTCAGAACCCTTTCTTCTGTAAATGGGCTGGTATCAACTTCTGTATCCAGAGTGTTTCTATTGTTTGTTTTAGGTACCTCCCCCTCCTCATTTGTAAATACTGAGCAAAAATATTTGTTTAGTATCTCTGCCTTTTCACCGTCACCCTCTGCCCACCCTCTCCCCTTTATTAAGCCTCACTATCCTTTCCTTGGTCTTCCTTCACTCCCTGATGTACCTAAAAAAGGTTTTATCCCCCTTCTTAACTGAGTTGGATATCTTTTCCTCAGTTTGGGCCTTTGCTGTTCTGACTGCCTCCCAGCTTCCTTTGCTTTAACTGATACAATTCTCTGTCCTGCTCCTTCTGTGATTCCTTATACTTTCTGAATGCTTTCTTTTCTCTTGAACCTTTACTGCCACCTCATTTGAGAACCATAGTGGTTTCTTACATCTTCTTGTTTTGTTTATTTGCTTCACACAAATGCTTGTTACCTCTGTGATGGCAGTTTTTATTATTCCCAATTGTTCTTCCACCCCTCCTTCCTGCCCATTTGCTAGTGCATTCCTTAGCCACTCACCCATTTTGGCAAAGTCAGCCCTCCTGAAGTCCAGTACTTTGGCTTTTCTATGGCTTGACTCTATTGCTGTGTTTATTGTGAACCATACTGTTTGATGGTCACTAGTTCCAAGATGGCTACCCTCTTCTACATCTGTGATCCAGTCTCCATCTCCATTTGAGATAACCAGGTCTAAGATTGATCCCTCTTGAGTGGGCTCCAATACTAGTTGTCTAAGGCATGCCCCCTGTAAGGCATCTAGAATAACTCCACTTTTAGAAGTGGCTGCTGCAACTGCACTCCAGTTAACATCTGGCATATTCAGATCACCCATCAGCAATATCTCCCCTTTTTCTGCCATTCTAAGTATACTTTCTATCATTTCCTTGTCCATTTCCTCCACCTGAGAGGGGGGTCTGTATACAACCCCTGTGAGGATTGTGGTGCCATTGCCTGTCTCCAAATTGACCCACAGTGCTTATTCTCCTCCCTGTTTACCCTTTTGTTCTGTTGCTCTGATTCCTTCCCTTATGTACAGAGCTACTCCTCCTCCTCCTCTTCTACCCTCCCTGTCCCTCCTGTAGATAGTGTATCCTGGTATGTTTATGTCTCAGTCATGGTTCTGTGTGTACCATGTTTTCTGTGACTGCCACAATATCCAGATGTTCCTCCTCTTTCAAGGCCACTAATTCAGGAATCTTGTTTCCAGACTATGGGCATTGGTACTCTTTGCTCTTCATTTTTGATGGCTTTACCTTCTGTAGCATCATCCCCTACTGACCTTTCTACCTTCATCTTTTTCTCATTTAGTACCCTGTTTTGTAGGGGAGGCTGGGATTTTCCTGCTTCTTATCAGTGCCTCCCCCCTTGACTAGTTTAAAAGCTTGCCAATGAAGCATTTAAACCAATTGCCCAAAAGACTTGTTCCCTTCCTGGACAGATGCAGACCATCCTGCCAGTATAGGCTGGTGTCCCTCCAGGTGGAACCCCAGTTCCCAATGAAGCCAAACCCCTGTGCTCCACACCATTTTTTCAACCATTCATTAAACTGCATGGTGCAAAGTACCCTCACCTCACACATGCCACTGACAGGCAGCACCTCTGAGAAGGATACTGTGTGTGCTACTTGTCTTAGGCCCCTCCCCAACTCTACAAAGTCCTTCTACAGTGCTCATATCTCATGATGAGCCCAGTCATTTGTCCCTAGATGGACAATGATGTCCAACTGAGACTCCCGTGCAACTGTTCTCGTGATCCTAAAGATGCCCTTCCTGTCCCTCCAAGCCATGGCACCAGGCAGGCACCTTTCTTCAGTTTTCCCTGCTCCCCCCAGTTCTATCCCCCTAATAATTGACTCCCCCACCAGGAGCTGCTTCCTTTCTCTGTGGTGTCCTCTGCCTCCTTTTCTGAGCGCCTCCCTTGTGACAGTTGTCTGCAACCTCTTAGTCTCCTCTGCAGGAGCATTCATAGGGCAACTATGCTCCCCAGAATGGTGTATGGATTGTGGAGTGGAACAACTGACTGGTGTGCCTCTGTTCCACCACCCTTACCATCCCTGAGCCCACTGTGGTCCAACTGTTGTGCTTTCTTCATAACCTCTGAAGTAGTGGTGGTGGCTCTGGTGCTCCCTGGATGGGGGCGGTTCCCTTACTGCTGTCCAGTGTGGCCTGGGGAAAGGTTCCCGTACTACTGTCCAGTGTGGCCTGAAGATGGGTGACTTCCTCCCTCAGGACAGAGAGTTGTTTGCAAACAGGGCAGCACCTCAGCCTCCAGAAAGACTCCCGGAAGACTGCTGCCCCAGAGCAATTACATTGCAATACTCCCCACATGTCTGTCTACCTTCTTGTTGATTTATTTTGTGTGTGTGTGTGTGTGTGTGTGTGTGTGTGTGTGTGTGTGATTGGTTTGTTATTTAGAAATATATATATATTGTATAATATGTATTCTTATGTTGTCAGTGCAGTGTGCTAGAGAGGGTATGGCAGTGATATGCACCTTGCCTTCTTGAGGAAATGATGTCAGAACTTCAGGTATAAAGGAACTATTTCCAGGAATGGGTGGGGTGAGAAGTGGGAAGGGTTTGGGCCTAAACTGTGCCCTCATGAAACAATCAGCTAAAAGCTCTGACCTACCACTGCGATGAGTGCCTTCTTGTCAGCAAGATTCCCTACATGACAATTTGACAGAGAAAATACCCTGCTAATCAAACAGAGAAAAATCCAAACATCCAAGTCAGACAAAGGCAAACCTCCCCAGCCCCAAAACAGCCTGGTGACTTGTGTTCTGAAAGCAGTCAGCCCCAAAACACATCAGCTGTGCATAAGGACAGACACAGTAAACAGTATTCAGTCCCTCTAGGTTTAAACTCTTCCTGCACTGAAAATCTTAACAATTGTAACAAAAGTAAAGCAAGGTCCACCTCCCTCTGTTGATTGAAAGACTGCCTTTTCTGATAATTCTAAGTTCCTTATTTCACCTTTCAGTTGGAAGTAACCTCCATCAGAAGAATATTAAATGTCCTAAGGAATCTGCTACAAACCAAAGACAATTATAAATTGTAAGGTTCACCTCCCTCTGTTGTGAGCACAACTCGCTTTTTCGCAAATCCTAAGTCCAGTGTTGCAGCTTCCAGCCAGAGGTAGCTTTACCTGAAGAATATTAGGTTTTCTTACATGATATCTATGTCTGATAAGTAGTGGAAAGACTCATAACTGATAGCTTTTAAAAAAATGAAAATTATAAAATTTTTTACACCTACAGAATCTCCAGCACCGAAATCTCACATTATTCTAGCGATAAAAGATTTTGCATGCTCACAGTCAATCCTTGCGAACAATGTGAGGCGCGATCAAAGATTTTGCAGTCTCGTGAACAAAGAAATGACTAACTTCATCATGTAACTTCTTTGAGCCAGTACAATCAAATTAATAACAGACTATGGGCATTGGTACTCATCACCTTCCATTTATTTTTTAAGGCCTTATCCCTTTCAACCCCATCCCCATCCTTAACACCTTTTTCGGCACTTATCCCTGTCCTGCTTCCTACTGACTTCTCTGTCTTGGTGTTTACCTCTCTAAGTACTGCACTTTGTTGGGGGAGGCTGAGATTTCCCTGCTCCTTTTCAGTGCCTCCCCCCTTGGCTAGTTTAAATGCTTGCCAATGAAGCATTTTAACCTGTCACCTAGGATCCTGGATACTCCCCCTTGGACAAAAACAGACCATCATGCCAGTATAAGCCTGCATCCCTCCAGGTGGCTCCCCAGTCCCCAATGAAGCCAAAACCCTGATCTCCACACCAGTTTTTCAACCATTCATTGAATCCCATGGTGCGGAATTGGGTCAGACAGACACAATTCTGTTATTTCTTCATCTGAGTTTTTAGAGGTTTCTTACTCAAGACTGAGTGTATGGATAGTGGGATCAAGTCTGGTGAGAAGGGCAGCAGTTTTTAGTAGAGGTAGTCATTTTGGCAATGGCTTGCACCTACCTGACTGCTTAGCGTCTTGATTTGGGAAGGGTGGCATGAGGTGGAAGCAACTCATGCTAGCCATGTGCCACTTGCTGGAGACACACCCAGAACCAGATATACTCCTTATACAACTCAGAGGTAATGATTTGGGGAACAAAAGGGCAACTGATTTAATTAAAGCTGCACAGTCTGACTTGCAGCACCTTATCAGTGTGTTACCAACTTGTAAAATTCTTTATTCAGATATTACACAGTGCATGATCTGGACAGGTGAGGATTACTGTCCTGCACTTGAAAGATCTTGCAGAAAGGTAAACATACAAATATCTGGATTCCTCCATGCTATGGGAATGCATACTATTCGTCGCCCCAAATTACATTTGATAAATATTGGCTGTATCTAAAAGGTGGCGTGCATCTCTCAAGCACAGATAATCACATTTTTGTTGGGGACCTTCAAAATGGCATCCTTACACTTTTGAGATTGTGTACCTGTACAACTGTACCTCTTGAGTGCATGACATAACCAGTGGCAAAAATGGCTCTTTAACAGTCAATCTAAATGGTCAAAAAATAGAAAAAGTTACAATACACACATCATTGTCTATAGCTTTGAGTGTGAGTGTTTGGTCAACATACAGTACATGGTATTCCTATTAGGGAGGTATAACATTAAGGGTAATCAGTTGCTTGAGATGTCGATTTGCACTCAGGATGTTATACCCATTTTGGGGGGATGATGCATTGGTTGGCTGTTGCTGTGCAACTGTTTGTTTTTGTGACATGCGTTCACCTGGTTTGAGACATGTGTACTGTTACAATTCACAAGCTATTTTGGTATGTGAGTCTCCACTGAGGATGGATTATGGCTGATTTTAAGGGGGGCTATTCTCTGACTAAGGACGTGCAACTCCTCAGTGTTTTAAGTGCTGTGTTGTTGCTATCACCCAGTTATGCAGAGCCAGTGGCAGTGAGGTTTGACTTGCTGGATGCCACACCTTCATGCACACTGGTGACCTGGGTTTGAGAATGAGCCAATGTCCTTTGGGGTTTGTAGGTGAGGACTGGGATTGAGCTACTGATGACTGCTCTGCCAGTACTACAGAATGGGGGGGATACAGACCCCTGTCTGACAGTCTCTGGGGACACTTGCTGGTACTGTGAACGTGCAAGTATCTGTAACAGGGGGGCACGTGAGTGATGTCTGGATGTTGGTGTATGGATGCCATTGCACATCTGTGCTCCTATTGCAGCAAAAATGAGAAAAGCAGAGTTGAACAGAGCAGCTTGATGGCCGTGCATTGAGATGTGGTGAGCAGTGTCATGGAATCGTACTGGAGTGGGTTCAGTGCTGGTGCAGCTGTTAGGGAAAGGGGAGGCCTTCAGCGTATTGGCTATGTCTGTGCCCAAGCCTTGCCACATCATGTTACTGATATGGTGGCTCTCCCTGCAGGTGGGCAGGTAGGTGGATGCCCTCATTGGTAAGGTGCTGCAGTTGTGGACAAATAGAACTGTTATAGAAAATAAAAAAGTGATACAGTTATACTATTAATGTCCATGGCTTCAGTTACTTTCTTTTCTGTAGTCAGGATTTAGTACATGGAGGTGTGGGGGGGTGGCATTACCTGGATGCTTCTGTTCATCTCCTATATGTTGTAGTATGTGTGAATCTATTTTCACAGAGGTATACTATTGATGTACATGTCTTTAGTTTTGGTGTGCAACTGCACTCATCATTCATTTCCTGCTCTGGAGAAGGGGTATTGGGAGTATTGGCTGGTTGAAGGCATGAACTGCTCAGTGTTATAACTTGTATGCAGCTGGTATGACAGAGCTATACTATTGATGTATAAGCTTATCTGAGCTGTATATCTATGATCAGCAGCTAGTATCTGCTCTGGGTGGGATGGAGGTATTCCCTGGGTGAGGCTGTGCAGTTACTTACTGTTGCAAATAATGTGCAGGTTTTATGACAGATGTATAATATTTATGTGCATCGGTTTAGTTCACCTCTGGTTATGCAGTCCAGATCTAGTACATGTTCTTTTTTGAGGCATGGGGTGGTATTGTGTGACTCAGATATCGATGTTTTTTTTTTTTCTATTGAGAGTTTTCTAATAGCTTATGTCTATTTGTTTCAACAGATTAGGCATAATAATTTCAGGAGTTTATTCTCTGTGTTCAAAGAACTCAAAAGTAAGTAATCCTGTTTTTTGAGTTCTTTCAATACTCAGCAGCTCAGTACACTTATGCTACACTGAATAATGATTTAAGTACTATTTTAATTGTATATTTGTCAACATGTGTTTTTCTAGGTTCTGCTGTCTTAGCTTGAGACAACAGTGTCAGGTGGTGGATGATGCTATTCTATTAAAACACTAATGTTTAAAATATTTTAGCAGCTGTCGATATAACAAGCAGTACTGACTACCACTACTACTACTACTCAGATTTGTTAAATTGTTTGTTGTGGCCAAGACAGATATGAAGAAAGGAAAAACAGACTATCATGTGGCACCATACTGACTTCTAGCCAGTATAGTTCAGTTGGCTTGCTCATGATTGTTTATGCAGTTAAAGACAATGCACAGTTTTATTTATTTATTTATTTATTTATTTATTTATACATCAGTTTACAACCTTTGAGCCAGAGGCTCATTTCCAAAGGTACCTCGTCACAAAGAGGACAATACAAAGCACAACATTTCATTACATCATTGTAGGTAACAACATTTTTTTTTTACATCTTAGCAGGCAACAGTATGGCAGATATATACTGTACATGACTTTGTTTACAGTAACAGTGTAACAGGTTAGGTATTGACAGGTATAACAGTTATTCGGATAAGATTGAGAGGAAAGCAAGCTTTGGTTGAGCAGACAAATTAGTCTTGAGCTGGGACTGCTAGGTTAGTAAGAACAGGTGGCTTTGGGACAGGGCAGGTGATAGATTGGGGGCAAGCCACTCTAGGAGTTTGTCAGTTGTTGATTGAGAAGCTACTCGAGAGTTTTGTCGGGTACAATGAGCTTGAAACACCTACGGCCGGGGACAGGCAACACACGCATGTTAAATAGCTGACTTCTAAGTGCGGTTTTAAAACTGGAGATTGAACGGATATCGGTGATGGAACTGGGAGAATATTGTACCAGGTAGGGGCTCTGTAGTAGAAGGACCATTGACCATGTGGTCCTGGTTCTAGGGATGGACAGGGTGGCCTTGGAGGAGCTCATGAGTTTGGACTAAGGGTTGAGCTAGGTGAATAGAGGCTGTCAGTCTGGGAGGATAGACCAAGGAGTGTTTTTTCATTAGGAGGCAAGTTTGATATCTGAGCCGTTCATCCAGGTTGAGCAGCTTTGCGAAGTCATATAGCTGGCAGGTATGGGTTAATCTGGTGGCTCCTGTGATTAACCTACAGGCCTTGTTCAAGGTGTGTCGAAGTTTATTGAGGGCAGTCGTATCCGCGGCACCATAGACAGGCAGGCCATAATCAACAAGGGACAGGACTGAGGAGGTGACTGCTAGTCGGAAGGCCTCGGGGGGGGAGGCAGTGCTTGTAGCGATAAAGGATACCTAGCCGTGTATTTGCAGTGGAGGCTACAGTATCAATGTGGTCGTGGAAAGTGAGTGCAGAGTCAAAGGAGACCCCAAGGTACTTGTACAGGCAGACTTGCTCGAGAGGAAGATTAGAGCCAGGGAGGATACAGAGTGGGAAATTACTGAGTTTGTTTTGGGGATGTGCAAAGAGCATGGATTTGTTTTTTTTTTAGATTAACTACAAGTCTGTGCTTTTTGAACCAGGCTTCAGCATCATTGAAAGCTAGTTGCAAGGAATCTTGAAGAGAGATGGGGTTTCGGTGGGTGGCGAAGATAACGGCATCATCAGCGTACAGCAGGATTTTTCCCCTGCAAGCACTGGGCAAGGTATTGAGGTATAGAGAGAAGAGAAGTGGGCCTAGAATGGAACCCTGGGGGACTCCAGATCAGATAGGACATGTATTGGAGAGGGTCCCATTAATTCTAACATTCTGAGAGCGGTCCGCCAAGTAGCTGGAACACCAGGAGACTGGGCCGGTGGCAAAGCCAATGCGATAGAGGGCATCCAACAGTAGGGGGTGGGAGACAGTGTCGAATGTCTTTGAGAGGTCAATAAACACTGCCCCTGCTAGTGAGCCCGAGTCAAGGGAGGAATGCAGAAAATTTGAGAACTCAATAAGGGCAGTGCTGGTGCTGTGACCTGCACAGAAACCATGCTGTTCATGGCAGAAGATGTTGTATTTGGTCAGATAATCTGTGATTTGGGTTGCCACCAATTTTTCAAGGGCTTTGGAGAGGGGTGGAAGGATGGAGATAGGTCGGTAGTTCGGCTGAGGACCTGTTACCTCCTTGTGTATGGCAAGACTGTGGCTGTTTTCCAGCCAGAGGAATTGACCCAGGCAAAGGGACTTGTTGAGCAGGGTAGTTAGGGGGCAAGGACCTGATCCAGGAACCCAGCGAGGATACTGGGGTCCAGGAGTCACTGCCAATATAATTGCTTTTAGAGCTTGAAGCAGGTGTGGCCTAGCTTCCTGGGGGTCACCCTCAGTAAGTGGAAGCTAGGATATTGGTAGTCAGAGGTGATTAGGGTTGAAGGAGGTCAAAGAAGTCTCTGGGGAGGACCGAGCTGAGGTCTGTAAATGATGAGTTGAGGAAGTTGGCTATGTGGGCAGGTCAGTGGAGACAGTACCTTCGATGGTGATCTGGGAGTGGAGGAGAGCGCGAGCTCCCATTTAGTTAGCTAATGTTGTCCCAAAACTTACTGCCCGTGCCTTTAGGAGGAAAAAGCTCCGCCTGATAGTGATCGGCTTTGCTTTCCTGATGGCCCATGTGTATTTGTTTCTAGCAGCGTTGAGGCCTGTCTGTCCAGCAGCATGGCCTGTTTCATTAGCCAGGTGCCACAGGTTATCCCTGTGTTTTAGGAGTTGCAGCAGGATGGGGTAATCCAGGGGGCATTGCGGACTTTGGTCGGACTGCTGTCATGGGAGAAAGCGTCACAGGCTTTGATGAAGGTTTGGGTGAAGAAGGTAAGGTTCGTCAACATCAGAGGCCTGGTGTATAGGAGACCAGTTAATTTGGGCAGATGTGAGCTTAAGGCCTTTAAACCCACCTGGTCTGAGGCACCGACGAAGAGTTGGATGAGCCGTGGGTTTGGGAGTGGGGGTGGCCCAGTGGAAAATGATAGGAGAGTGGTCACTAATAGAGTCTGGAAGGACCTGGGTATCATGGATTTGTTGAGGGCAGTTTGTGATGACCACGTCTAGCAGTGTGCTGGTACCCTTCTTTGTGTTAATTCTGGTGGGTTGGGAGACCAGTTGGGACATGTCAATCGCTGCGAAGAGTCACGGGTGGAGTTGATGGATGAGCTGAGCCAGTTAACATTCAGGTCACCTACAAGGACTTGGTCAGCTGTGGAGGTAGGGGTTGAAAGATAGTCAGTTAGTGAAGCCAGTGCCACAGTTTGGTTTTTAGGGGATGTAAGCAGCAGTGAGATAGAGGGACCCTAGAGGGTCGGGAGTCAACTGAGGTTAGGGTCTGCGCTCCATGGGGCGAGAACAGGGGCAGGGAGTGTCAGTCCAGTGAGAGAATCCCTGGTGTATATCGCACTTCCCCCTCCTCTTCTGCCTACACGATCCTCCCGGTGGAGGGAGTACCCAGGAATAGTGACAAATGAGTCTGGCGTGGATTTTGATAGCCATGTTTCCACCACCGCAATGACATCAGGCCTATGTGAGGTGATCCAACATTGGAAGGAGTCTAATTTTTTCATCAGGCTGCGTATATTCATAGACACAATGCAGACCTGGGTGACCCTGTAGGAGGGTTTGAGGGAGCTGGGCCAGGGGTTCGGATGTTGCCTGTCAGAGTAATAGTAAAAGCACAGCCCTGGCCAGGGACGGTGAAGGTGAGCTTTCGATATGTAAGTCGTGAGGAGGGTGCTAGGGCATACTGGGTGGGCAGGGATTTCCAGGCTGTGAAAGTGAGGTGATAAGTCTCAAGTGGGCGCCTGGGAGGTGGTAATAGGGAGAGGACTGGGGAGGTGTTGATGACTGGGGCAGATGATGAGGTAGGGTGTGGCAGTGCTAGCTCCAGAAAAATAGGTAGGATCAGGTGCCATTGTGATGGTGGGGTATTAGGTTGGAGAGACAATGGTGCCAGGGTGAGGAAGAATGGGAGGCATTGTAATAGGAGGGCTAACATATTGCTTGTGGTTGCAGCTGGGTGGTAGGTTGAGGTTGTTTTTGCGTCACTCAGCAAGTGTGGATGCCACTTTGGAATAGTGGTAGTGACATGGACTCTGGTGGCCAGGGTACCAGGTTCAGGACCAACTCAGGGCAGTTGGACACTGGACCTAGGTAAGAGCCGTGCTCCATGTTCTGGGGCCAGGACACAGGGTAGGTTTTGGACCAAAAAGGGGTGCTTAATAGTGACTCCTAATGGCCACTTGAGAAAAGGTGTAAAGTCAAATAGCAGGAGATCTAGGCTGAAAGTAGTACAGCATCAGGTGTGTAGCCTGTGGTTAAATGTTTGTGGCACAGCAGGTAGAAACTGTAACTCTAGAGTCACTGTACTTATGTTTTAGAAGCACATAGTCAGTATATTACTAATAGATCTTGAACTTGCTTTTTAAATTACACTACAGCAGGTGTCAATATGACATCCTACTTACTACCACTATACATGAATCACAGAGCACTTGTGCCTTTGATTGCTACATCTTTATGCGGTGGAGAAAGAAATGCCTCTGTCTTGATAAGATGAGACTTGGTTACATTCTTTACATTTAGAAAGGGCTGGTAGTGGGTGAAACAAGTATTTGTCAGCCAGGACAAGTCAATGAAGGGTAAATCAATTGGTTTTCTACTGTGTCACAAACATGGATATGTTTACATGTGTATATATAAAATGAAAGTTTGTGCCTTACATGTTACTATTCTGTGTCACCCATCTGAGGGAGGGGGGCATTCAATTGTTTGAATAATACAGTGCTTTAAAGTTCCCAGTTCTTTAGTTGTCAGGAATATACTGTTTTGCATGTAAAGAAACAGAAACAGATCTCAGATAGTCACACCATGATATATGTTATATTTAAATTTTTGTAGACAAATGTATTTTTTTATAGATGAATAAATGTCCAAGTCCTGGAGTGATAGAGAGGTGCTAGCCCTTGTTCAGGCTGTCAAACAGAATGCAAATCCAGGCATAGTCATGCGAGCTACTAACCTAAGCCTGATCCGTACCTGGGGCAAGATAGGTCATTCATTTACTTGAGAGATTACTATTTTTTTTAGTGTTAAGCATAGTACAATGATGATAACAGTGGATATATGCCATTCAAATACAGTTTAATAAGGCATATGCCATTGGTAGTAGATCTCATTATGTTAACACGTGCAAAGAGAAGGAGTTATACAGCAGTTAAATGTTGTTTTGATATATGGCATCGATAGAAACATCTCTTTTTAAGAGTTATGACAAGTCACAGAGACATATTTCAGTTTGACCAGTTCAGTGTGGTACTTAGAAGACTGTAACAAGTACAAGAAGTATCTTGTGATAGTGGGACAGATTTGCTATCTGGAAAATTAACCTGGTGGCAAACCTTGTGAGTGAATATTTTATGATCTGCATACGGCTAAGACATATTGTTACACTTTGTTAGTGACAGCTGTTGTTGTGTTTTTCTAAATCCACATATTCAACTGGTACAAAATGATTCACAATACTTTCTTTTCTATGTTTTTATGCAGGTTAGTTGTGCCTTGGGGAGAGAGGAGATCACAAGATCTCCTGATGAGTACAGGGGGAAATGGAAGATCACCCGCCAGACCTTTTCTAAAGTGAAGGCTACGACGGGTGATATGCGCAGGAGCTTATGATATGTGGGAGGAGGCAGGGAAGCCTGAATTTGGTGACCGTCATCATCCTTGTAAGTATATTTTACCAATGGTGCTAATGGAAATATACACCCTCATATCTTCTATGTGGTATTTGTTGCCATGTGAGTAGACATCTCTTTTGATTTTCTTTTAATTATGTATGCAGATGTTTTTGTCTCATTTTCCAGTTTATGGTAAACTGTGTGATTGTCCTGGGAGTTCTCATATGGTAATGCAGCTCACAGTTACAATTCAATTTTAACAGCCATCAACTGAGGACTGCCACTGCTGTGATAGGGTGCATTTTGAACTACCAGCAGATGTAAACATTTGTTTACTTCCTTAAAAGCTACGTTATTAGAGTTGTACACTGCTGTGGGAACATATGACATTCAAGAGACATGACGTTGAGTTAGCTTTAAATGTTCTGAATATTATATCTACAAAACGTATGAACATGTGAAATTTTACTGCAGATAAGGCATTAGAGTTCTGTCAAGTGTGGTTCAATGCAGAGATAGCAGTACTTATTTTGCAGCTGCTCTTCTCTGCCACACCTCCCCTCTGGGCCTTCCTGGAGGTTGTGGTTGCATCTCCTACTCACAGCTTTATGAGTTTTACCTTTGGTTATTGTACATACTAGGTTGCATTTTGGTCAAACACCCTTTGACCAATTTCCTTATGTTTTCTAAACTGTAGCTGCTGAACATGAGCAGCCTTGTGCCACAGTTCACTGCTTTCATGCCCATGTGCATGTTTGCCATTGTGAGTGGTGCTCACTCACTAAGATTGTTTCTTACATGGTTAGTTTGTCAGATCTGATGGTTTTCACAGGAGAATGTCTAGGGTATTCCCTAACCTAGTTTCTTCACTGACCATTTGCATCAAGACACTATCCTGCAAGGCATTCAGCAGGGCTTGCTCAATACTATTACTGGTTGTTGGGATTATCCAGTCCTTTACTGGCATGTTGAAATACCACACAATAACTATACTACCCCTCACACAGTTCCTTGTACAAGCAATGTGTTCGAGCAGTAAAATATTTCAACTAACAATCTTAGCATGTTGGTAATTATTTGTCATAATTTAATTAGGTGAGATGATATTTCAGGCAATAAAAGATTAGTATGATGCAATTATTTAAGCAATAGGACACAATAGGGTGTGGGTTATTGTGTGCTTGACCATGCCTTGTGGAGTGTGATGAGGAGCAACCACGTGACTTAACAACACAAGAAGTGGATAAGCCACAAATAACCCACTACCTGGAGTGCCTTATTGCTAAAACACAATGCACCCATCTGTTCAATGTGTTTAATAATGTTGCTTTATTAATACATTTCTTCAGCCATGGGTAATGCAGAATTTTACCATAGTCTTGTGACCTCTTTTGAGTAATGAGGTTAGAGAATTTTCAGACACCATTGTATGATATGCAATTCAGCATTGCATTAGCAAATAGAAAATAGGTTGTTCCCTGACAAAATAACAAGGTGATGAGATGTTAACATAATAGGACTATTACTAAGTACAGTAATCTGTAAATGCTGTATATTGAGCCTGTTAGTACTTAAGAACTGTGAGCTTTTGCCACATTATTTGTTAGTGGTCATTTATTTTTGTGTCTATTTGATTGACTGTTAACACCTATAAGGAGGTTGTCTGCATCAGGAAATGGTCTGTCTGATGTCAAGATTTAGGTATGCCTGATGTGTTCTTTGACACAAGCATACATCCGAGGTTCCATGAACACAGGAAGTATGGCTGCATCCTGATGCCATCCACACCATTAAGTTCTTGTTACATGTTGCCTTTATTACTACCAGACACTGGTTGATGTGCTCTTGTTTTCCTGTTTGAAAAATACACTCAATAGTGTAAATTTAGTGATGTTATTGCATTTCATCTTTTTTTTAATTGAAGTTTTGGGTAAGCAGTTGTTAGTGCTATTGAACTGAATAGGTAATGCAGGTGGATGAACTATTTTATTTGTGAAGTGGTAATGATGTTAATCATGAAATGGTTAGAAATAATGTTGATTTATTTTTTCCTCACTCAGCCACTACACCAACTGTCCCTGCTTCCTCCCATCATGTACAGCTCATGCCACTCCTGGAAGGTGCGGCATGAGGGGCTCCCTTCTAGCAGCTGCTTTTGTTCAACTCTGCTGGTGAGTTACAATGATGTACTGACAACTGTCTTTTAAGTTAATGTCCACTATCTAGTGTTACATGCTGTGATTATAGTGTGTGGAACAGACTGTATAGCTAGTTTATTCTGTTAATTGCGGTGTTTCATGTTATTCAAAATATTATCTTCATGTTAAGAGTTTCATTTCTGCTATGGGTCTGTACTCTAGATGTTACGCCCAATGTTGACATTCTTACAGGTACTGTCCACTGAACACATCCATAGTTTTATGTAGCTGTAGGTATCCAGTGATGATATAGTAAATTTTAGATGGGAGTTGGGTATATTGACTGGGTCACACTATTAAACTCTATTACATTATGCACCGATGGACTGCTCTGGGGATGGGGCACATTGTCTCACTGACACAGCACAACTTCTCACGTACCTGATATATAGTGAATAGTGGAATGTTGTTCTGCATAGACTTCCACTCCCTCTCAGGATGCTGTTCTTAGTTCCAAGGTCATAGAATGCTGTTCTACCCTACTGTGGTAGGACAGCATTCTAGAACCTCTAGACAAAGCTTGAGTAAGTTTTGTTTCGAAACAAAAGAAGTCACAAAAAACATTTTTCAGACAGTAGTATGCACTACAAAAAATACAGCATGAGGAACTCTATGCAGAAATAGTGTGTTTTTTGTCCTTGGTGTTCTGATTACCATGGACCATTCGAGCTGCGCTCTCGAAATTAAAGGGAATCAGAATCCCTCTGTTGGTGAACACGTGGTTCTGCATAGTTGCCCATTCCAGTATCTTCTAAGTCTACAGCTGATGTGAGAGACGTATGTGTTCAATATGTGCAGTTTTACTTACGTGTGTCTCTACATTCATGATCTACTAGCTGATCAACATACAGTGCCTTCAGATTTTGTCACATTTTGTGATGTTGCAAACTCAAATTAAAATACATTTATATGGGATTTTTTTGTCACATATCTACACAAATTACTTTATAATGTCAAAGTGGAATGAAACTTCTGGAATTTTTTGAATGTGTAATTTAAAATAAAAACCTGAAATGTCTTCATTTGATAATTATTCACCCCCTTTGCTATGACACTCCAAATTGAGCTCAGATGCATCCAATTTCCTAGTGAGATCACTCTAAAACTTGAATGGAGTCCACCTGTGGTCAGTTCAAATGGTTGACATGATTTCAGAGGAAATACACCTGTCTATATAAGGTCACACTGTTGACAGTGCATGTCAGAGCAGAAACTCTACCATGAAGACCAAGGAGCTGTCTGTAGAACTCCATGATAGAATTGTGAGGAGGCATAGATATGGGGAGGGGTATAAAAACATTTCTAGGGTGTTGAAAGTTCACAGGAATACAGTCAAGTCCATCATTAGGAAATGGAAAGATTATGGAACCACCCAGACTCTTCCTAGAGCAGGCTGTCCTCCCAAACTGAGCAACCAGGCAAGAAGGACCTTGGTCAGGGAAGTGACCAAAAACCCAATGACCACCCTGACAGAACTAGAGAGTTTCATGGCTGAGACGGGAGAACCTGTCCAGAGGACAACAATCTCTGCAGCACTTCACAGATGTAGCCTCTATGGGAGAGTGACTAGACAGAAGCCACTCCTGAGAAAAGGCCACATAATAGCATGCCTGAAGTTTGCAAGAAGGCATGTGGCAGACTCTGAGACCATGTGGCAAAAGATTCTCTGGTCTGATGAAACAAAAATTGAACTCTTTGGCATGAATGCAAAGCGCTATGCCTGGCGCAAACCGAACACAGCTCATCACCTGTGTAACACCATCCCTACCATGAAGCACGGTAGTGGCAGCATCATGTTATAGGGATGCTTTTCAGTGGCAGAGACTGGGGCACTTTCCAGAATAGAGGGAACAATGAATGGAGCCAAATACAGGCACATCCTTGAGGAGAACCTGCATCAGCCTGCAATAGACCTTGGACTAGGGCGAATATTTACGTTCCAACAGGACAACGACCCCAAGCATACAGCCAAAGCAACACTGGAGTGGCTTCAGAACAAGAAGGTGAATGTCCTTGAGTGGCCCAGACAAAGCCCAGACTTGAATCCCATTGAGAATCTGTGGAAAGACTTAAGGACTGCTGTTCACCGACGCTCCCCATCCAACTTGACAGAGCTTGAGCAAATCTGCAAGGAAGAATGGGAAAGCAGCCCCAAATTCTGATGTGCAAAGCTGATACAGACATACCCAAGAAGACTCAAAGCTGTAATTGCTGCCAAAGGCGCTTCTACAAAGTAGGGGGTGAATACTTAAGGAAACAAGATATTTCAGTTTTTAATGTTTCATAAATTTTTGTTACACAATAAAAATATTTTTGCCCCTTTAAATTGTTGAGTATGCTGTGTGAATAAAGGGGGGAAAAATCATTTCAGTGCATTAAAATTGCTGGTAGTAACACAGCAAAATGTGACAAGATCCAAGGGGGGGTGAATACTTTCTGAAGGCACTGTACATCACACCATTGCAGGGTGATGGCATACAAGTCATCAGTGTTGTTTGCAGTTGTGTGGAGTTGCTATAACAAAGGTTCTGTATTGATTTTCATGACTTTCATTGGCCTGAATGGGGAGGGTGAGAGTCATTCTGTCAGTATGAATTTTAGACTATTTACTCGTGTACATTGTGTGCAGGCATATCATGAGTGTATTCCATTCATGTAGAAATGTTTAGCTAGTCTGTGACTGTGCACTTAGTATGTAGTACATCTTCTAGAAAGAAAGTAGATATAGAGGATTGTGTATGAGCATATTCCTGCATCGAGAGGTTTTCTTGGTGAGAGATGACCTCGAGAGTGCAGGTTGAGAGGTACTCTGTTACCAAGGGAACCTCAAGATAGAAGAATTTCCTTGTTTGTGTATAACTGCTTATACACAGTCTTTTATAGTGTGTTGGTCGTCACAGCATAGAAAATCACAAAATACCAACTGGACAAGAAAACATAGATTATAAATTTTACCATTTTCTTTTTCTAAAACTGACAAAGTGTGCTATAGATGTTTCTACAAGTTGAAGTTAAAAAAAATGCAACTTCCAGGGAGTATTCTGTGATTGATTCTTTAGGGAGAGGCATCACCAGTAGAAAACAGGAAGTAGTTATCCCTCTGTACAGACAGCTGGAGACCCCATCTGGAGTACTGTGTGCAGTTCTGGAGACCCAATCTCTGCAAGGACATAGACAAGATGGAAGCTGTCCAATGGAGGCAACTAAAATGGTGGGGTCTGCACCAGGGAGACATAAAGAGAGACTAAAGGAGCTTAATATGTATAACCCCTGGGGAAAGGAGAGAGGGGGACATGATAGAAACTTTCAAGTACCTCAAAGGAATCAACAAAGTCCAAGAGGGTAGCATCTTTCAAAAAAAGAGGTGTGCAAGAACAAGGGGGCAGAATTTGAAGATGGGGGGGTGGCTCAGAGGTAAGGCAAGGAAGTATTTTTTCACAGAGAGGGTTGTGGATGCATGGAATGGCCTTCCAGAGGAGGTTGTGGAGTCAAAAACAGTGATTGAATTCAAGCATGCATGGGACAGCCATAAAGCAATTCTAGGGTGTGGGGGTAGAAAGAAGTAGGCTGCTGGTTAACTAGGATCTGCAGCTTATCCATTAGGTAGGGAAATGGGCAGACTGGGTGGGCAAAGCGGCCCTTATCTGCCATCAAATTCTATGTTTCTATGTTCTTAAAACTAGTTTGCCAATGGGGAGATTGGGCAACAGACTGTCTTGATGAGGCCTTCAAATTCCTTATCATGTTACCTTGTTTGTAGCCACTAACAAGGCAAGAATACCAGTTATTCTTCTGATTCATGGGTGAGGTCTACAGTGGGTTGGAAATTCCCTAGTAGATACTATTGGAGTCCTCAGGATTAACAATTTAAGACAAGTGATAGTACTGAGATATATATACTTATACTAATATTCACAGACAAGTAATGTTTTGTCTTTTACTATGTTTTTTATAGAGGATGAACCATCTAAGGAGGGTGCTGCTGGAGGAACAGACCCCACAGAGGGTATTGAGATTGTGGAGACAGAACCCTTTGTGGAGGTGACACCAGACTCTCCAGCAGCAGGTCATCCAACAGGTGCTGCAGGTCCAGCTGGGCTTCCAGCTGAGGAATGTAAGTAGCTTCTATCATGTTTTTAACTTTCTTTTTAAACAGCATTACTGCCCACTCAGTCCACTGATTTGGACTGAGAAATTCTCCCCCCGATCTGGTACTGCATCCTGAGTACAGAGGCACAGCCCAACTAAAGCTATGGACAGCTAGATCATCGGTATACCTCTCTGATACCACCTGTGCACAACTTACGACAGTCAACAGTTGCACTGCCTCAGTCAGGCAATGCCACCCCCTCCCACCCAGAGAATAGGTTCTGCATATTCACTGCAGAGCCACGCCCTAAGTGAAACCATGCACATGATTGGTAGACCTTGCTGATAGCAGTTACACACAAGTTAGGATACTAAGCACTTGCACGGCTTCAGCCAGGAAATCCCCCCCAGAGAAACACCAGGTGCTGCATCCTGAGTACATAGCCATAGCTCAGCTAAAGCCATGGATATCATTGGTATATTTCACTGATACCATATTCACAAATGTTACCCACTGACCAGTTGGATAGCTTTAGCCAGGCATTTCCCACCTCACTCTCCTGTTGAGACCTGCCACTACATCATGAGTGGAGAGCCACAGCCCAACTAAAGCCATTGACATCATCATTATAGTTCACTGATACCAGCTGCACACAAGTTAGGCCACAAGCATTACACACCAGCAATTATATTTTCAGTGCAAATGCAGAACCGTTGAACAAGTACAAAGTTAGAAATGTGCAAATTTTCGAATTTAGCATAATAGTGGCTTCATTACCCTAAAGCTGCATTATTGGATAATAAGACAGCTGGCGGCTGAACAGCTGGCGTGCTAACACATGCTGTTGTCAAATGTCCACAATGTTCTTACCAACCCAAGTCTGTAGTGATGCCTAGTGCCCTGATGCCCGTTCTTCCAGTGGCACTCCTGCATCAGGTACTAAATGTACTCTAGGAACCTATGCTAGGAGGAGCAGAGCATCTGCTGGTATGGTCAATCATCTTCCTACCCTCTAACAACTGGTGACCTGTATATGTTTTATCAATTTTGCATGTTTTTGTGTATATCTCTGCACAACGAGTTGAATCACAATATTATTCTGTATACTTTTTAACACTTGAAACCACATATGGTGCATATTCTTGAGTAAGGGTGGATGGGGATCAAGGTAAAATTTGTTGCTTGTGAATGATATTCTTGATGGGTGGATACCAACTCACAGTTGCACTGCTGCATTGCATTCCATTACATTGCAGCACTCACTTTGGTGGTGTGATGTTAAAGATATTCTGTTATATCTGATATGTCAGACCTCCAACTCACAGAGATGAACAGTTGCAAAAGCATATTGAACAGACATGCTGTACTTAATAGGAGTTCTCTGGAAGACTACTATGTATGAGAAAGATTTACCCACTGACTTGCATTGTGTATAAAGATCTACTTTCACTGAAACTGGGTTGGTATCTGGATGGAAAGGGAGTATACAGTACAAGCATTTTACTGTTGTTCAATTTTAATATCATTTATTACCGTATATACTTATTTTCACCTTTGTGAATATAGTGCTGCATTAATACAACTCTTGTTATGTGGTTTGAACAATAAATGTACAATATTTCAATGTTATTTTGTATGAATAGAAATCTAACAACAGGTACTTAATTTGTCTTGTTTTGCTGAACGTTTGTTTATAGGTATGGCAGCTAGTAGTTATGCAGATAACGACAATTTATTATATTTGTATTCATGTTGCTTGATCTCAAACTTACTGTTGAATCACAGTTACTGTATGCTCATCTGGGATAGATGTGGTACACTTCTGTTACAATTGAGTTATTTGAACTATACTGTGTGACCTTGAGAAATCTGATGAGTTTGGAAGAGATCACAGAGTAGTGTACAAACTGTAGTCTTGCCACATGGGTTCTCAGGACTACCTAGCCTGCCGAGCCCTAATGTCTGACCCACAACTCACCCTGAGAGACCCACACACATATGGTGGTGAGAGACACACAGCAGGCTAGGGAGTGTACCTGTGGAATACTCTGTAAGTGGAATGTAGGACATCTGTGTACCTCTATGATGGGGGGAGTAATGACATCTGTTGCCCCTTAACTAGTGTACTTCTACACCTGTTGTCTTGTTGCACAGGCTTTCCCACACAGTCAGCATGCAATGAGCATTACTGAGTGTATGCAGCTGTGCGTCATTGTAGGCTGCCTAGCCATTATAGTACCACAGTGCAGACAATTAACAGCAAGACACATCACAGCAGGACTGGGGAAGGGGCCAACCAGCCACAGGTGCAAAAGTTTCATCATTAAACAAATTTTTCACATGCTACCATACAGAGGTTCTTGAGACCTTTCAAGAAACAGCATAAATTTACACCTATTCTGGGGTTCATAGTACCACATTCTGCTGGAAGAAGTGGGACATAATAGTATCTGAAAGGGTGGGGGCAAATGTGTGACCAATAAATATAAATGACAGTATTATAAAGTTAACCCAGGCTCACTGATGTGACATAGATGTAAATACATCTCACCTATCATTAATACATCAAATAAACACAGTTCAGAGTAGTATATTATCAGAACACTACAGAACAGCGTACTTTAATGACATGTCTATTCTTGTATTTCTTTGTCTCCACAGGGCAGATAGCCATTCTAAATAAAATAAGTAACACCCTCAGCCGAACACACCTATGACACTGCAGCAAAATTAAATTATGTTATAGGACAAGGGGGGAGTTAATAGCTCAAGAGGCAAAAATTATTGATTAGCTGCAGTGTCATGGGTATATGGGGCATGCAGCCTTACTGGCCACCCATGGGCCCGAGCAGAGCAACAGGGGCCTCACCCAAGTGATTCACTAGCTAAGGGAGCTGGAAGAGGCCTCTGTTGCTTCACTTGAGTCCACACATGGTCTCATGGTGTGGCTTGCTAAGAACCAGCTGGAGGCCACAGAAGTCATACACCATCTGCTTCATCAGAACCTGCAGCATCTACAAGATGACCAGCCCTCCACGTCTCCTCAGCAAGAGACCCTCGAAGGTGCTGCTCCCACAACACCACCATCAGCTGCAGATGAGGGACACCAGGCCACACCTACTCCTGCCCAGCCTTCCTTTTTCTCCTCCTCATCCTCTCCCCAAGGCCCAACAGTGTGAACAGCCAGCACCTCCCTATCACTCCTGGCCATTCTTTGTAAATAGTTTATGATATAATTTCTTTTATTTTTTTATTTTTTATTTATATGTCCCCCTCCACTATAAGTGTGAAGATACACTTCTATTTTATTTTTCACTACTTTTATTTTATTTGCATTTTATTTATTATTCCTTCATCTTACCGCGTGTGACAAAACACATTTATTTATTTTTGTATTTGTCATTTTTATAAGTATTGTATAGATAACTTTCATATTTTTCAACAAAAAAAATTATTAAATATTATTTTTCAATGATGTGCTTGACTCCTTATTTCAAATATGTATGTTCTACTGCTATAAGAAAGTGCAGTTTAGTTGGCATCTGTCTCTACACCTGTGATTTTTTACCTGGTTTATGGTGCTTCAGAGCATTGTTTGGGTCACCCTATGCAACTTGCCATTGTCCTAACAGGTGGAACTGGTATCATTTATGTATCTTGTATATGTCAACACCTTTTTATTGACTTTAGCTATGTGCTCAAGATACACTGAGTCATCTGCACATGTATGTGTGCATTCACTGATTGGTGTTATCCAACAACTGAGTGTCTTAATATGTGTACAGCTGTTACCGATCACATATACTGTTGATGTTCACACCCTCATTTTACCTGTGGCTGTGTTGTGAACATTAAGTACCTAGGTTTGGCAGGGGGTGGGACATTGTCTGCCTGGCACCATCTAACTGCCCTGTGTTTTAACAGGTGTATATGTGCACTTATGCAATGGGGTATGAAAATCCTGTAGCCTCATTTGTAAAAACAGATCACATGTCCATGGTATATCTGGTATTATACAATGGGGTATGAAAATCCTGTAACCTCATTGGTCAAAACAGATCACATGACTGTGGTAAATCCTCCAGTAACTTTAAACTGTAAAAGTTTGATATCACTATGAAAACAAAAAAAAAGTTGAACATTGTATAATAGCAATATACCATGACAGGGAGTGGGTATATGGGTGGATTTACCACTTCTGGTGTGGTTAAGTCTCTCGGTTGTGCCTCATGACTGAACCACACCAGGCGTGGTAAATCCACCAATATACCCACTCCCTGTCATGGTATATTGCTTAAATAACCCACACTTTGCACTGAATATTCAGTGCCTCTTTGCGGTGGGGGGGGGCATTGTCTGGCTGACACCATGCAACTCGTTAGTGTTGTACCTTTCCAGCTAATGCTATGAAGGAGGCATACCATTGATGTACATGCATTTAGTTGGACTGTACATCTCTACTCAGCATGCAATTAGTGGTATGTCATGGTTCATGTCATTCCCTGTCTCAGTCTATGCAAGTCATGACAGTCAGGAATAATCCACAGCTGCTATAACAGCCATGTGACATTGATGTATATCTGTTTACTTCAGGTGTGGTTTTGTACTAAGCATCTACTACATGTTTTGGGAAGGGGGGGACATTGCCTGCGTCAGTATGTGAAAGTACTTACTGTTCTGACTTGTATGCAGGTCCAATGATGAAGGTGTGTCGTAAATGTGTATGGCCTTAATTTGCCTGTTAGTGTTCACTCAAAATGGAATTATTGGTTACAGGGGGGTGAGTTCATTGCAAAGCTGATGACATGCAAATCATGACTGTGAGACCTAGTGAACAGTTGGTATCAGACAGATATAGTGTTAATGCTCATGGTCTTCTTTGGGCTATGATTCTTGACTTACGATGCAGTGGCTGTTATGCAGGGATGGGTTGATAACTTGGGTGAGGCATTGTTCTGAATCTGTCTTATATAAAGTTTTGATAAACTTTTTACATGTAGTGTGGTAAAAGAAACTTGCATTTTTATTTCTTTCTCAAAGAGTCAGGAAATTATTTGTAAAAAACTGCATTAATCTAACAGTTAGGGTTTTTTACAGTGACAAAAGTGAGGAAATTCGATGTTAGGCTTTTCAACCCTGACTCCGGCTTCCCCCAACCCCCCACCACCCCTCCTGGCACACACATGCACACACACACACACACACACATATGAACACACACACAGGCACAAACATACACACACACACACACACACACACACACACACACACACACAACTATGGAGGGGCAGTACAAGGCAAGACAAACAATCACAGACAGACACCATAACGCAACAGAAATGACATACAACTTCTTAAACATACCACAACAGGCATCCATCATCATGTTTCATCAACTGTATCACTTCTCCTGGCATCCCAGTCTGTTGTCTGCCTAGAGAAGATGTGTTAGAAGCATATCAGATAGAGCTACCAATACATCTGCCTCATCACTCATATGGTACTGTTTAAGATAAATTAAAAATTTGCTGGGAATGTGGGCCTATGTTATCTACAAATACAATGTAGTTAGTAATACATGATGTTGCTACTCATAGTATGGTGCTATGCAGAAATGGGCAACTTGGTGACAACATGGGCTATGCCATCATCCATAAATACGCAAGTTGGTGTAGCATGGAAACTAAGAGGGCCTCACACTCTCACTAATACATGAGATGTACTTCTTATAGCATACTGTTATGGAGAAATGGGTAACTTTGGAAACTTGATGCAAGTGGAGTGGGCGTAAAGTTCCTGTGTTCTCACCAAGTCATGTGTTTGTCTATTTTTATCATGGTGATATGCAAAAGTCAAGAATTAGATGGGAAGATTGTGATATGCTGCTATGTAGGAATGGTCAAGTTGCTGGTTCTTTGTCCCCAGTAATACATCTCTCTTACCAGTTATTTTAAAGTTTTACAGAGAAACTGGTAAGTAGGTGGAGCCATGGGTATACAGACATGCAGAAATGGTAAAGTTCATGATAGCATAGTGTAATGCTCTTATGTAGAAATTGTCAAGTCACTAGGGGCTAAGTACCATTTCCTTAACAATCCATGTATTTAAGTATTTATATTATTGAGTTATCCACAAATGGGCAAGTAGGCTGACACATCACGCTGCCTTGTTATGCACAAATAGCAACTTAGTGATACCATGTGGCTATAGTCCTATGCAGTAACAAGCAACTAAGTGGAGATGTTCAGTATGCTCTCATGCAAAAATGCCAACATTGGTAGTAGCACACTGCAATGCTTTTATGCAGAAACTGACTAGTTGGTAACACAGCAGTAGACCAAATGGCTCTACACTCCCAACGACATATGTGCTTTAGTATCAGTAATATGCTGTTATGTAGAAGGCTGTGCACATATAGGAGATTGGAATGGCAAGAGAAGTGATACAGTTGGTGAAACATGATGATGGATGTCTGTTGTGGTATGTTTAAGAAGTTGTATGTTATTTCTGTTGCATTATGGTGTATGTCTGTGATTGGTTGTCTTGCCTTGTACTGCCCCCCATAGTTGTGTGTTCTGTGTGTGTGTGTGTGTGTGTGTGTGTCTGTCTGTGTCTATGTCTGTGCCTGTGTGTGTGTGTGTTGCAGTGGAGGGGTTGGGGGGAAGCCGGAGTTAGGATTGAAAAGCCTAATGTTGAATTTCCTCGCTTTTGTCACTGTAAAAAATGCTAACTGTTGCATTAATGCATTTTTTTGCAAAGAGTATATATATATATATATATAAAAGACAAAGAACCTCTGTGCGGAAACACTGAGGCAAGGGTTACCCCAAAGGGCATTTGGCTGGGAAGCCAAGTTTCAAGAAAATACAAAATCACACATGCCCCCACAATGCAAAGCATCATGGGCTGCATATGCAAATCACCACAGAATGTTATGCTGGTCCAACTTTAAGCAAAATTGCATGGTGCCGAAAGGCCTCTCACACAGTTTGCAAAGGGTGCTGACAGAAGACATAGACACGTGTTTCGTCCTACCAGGACTCATCAGTATGCCTCGTCTGTTTGACACCCCAGTGGAATGGACCAGCTACCCCTAAGGCAGTGTGCCTGAGATATATTGTGGTGAACCCATTAAAATAAAAACTATTTAAAGAAAAAGAACCTCTGTCTTGGAAACACTGGGCAAGGGTTACCCTAAAGGGCATTTGGCTGGGAAGCCAAGTTTCAAGAAAATACAAAATCACACATGCCCCACAATGCAAATCATCATGGGCTGCATATGCAAATCACCACAGAATGTTATGCTGGTCCAACTTTAAGCAAAAATTGCATGGTGCCGAGGCCTCTCACACAGTTTGCAAGGGTGCTGACAGAAGAACATAGACACGTGTTTGGTCCTACCAGGACTCATCAGTATGCCTAATCCTGATTTTTGTATTTTCTTGAAACTTGGCTGGCTCATCTGCTAGCTTCCTCGGCTGTTCCTACAAAATTCTTCTCTTCATCTGCTAATGGGTTCCTACAACTCTCCAAACTTTACTATACCAAGTAACTTCAGTCCCATTCACTGAGGTGTCAAACATTCTGTCGAGAATCTGACAGAATGGCTCTGATGTCTATGTCTTCTGTGGTGGACAGTAGCAGTAGTAACTATATTCAAATGCAAACAACTTAAAAACAAAAAAATGATACTGTGGTACTGTGGGCACGAAAGTTATTCAGCACAAAAATATCTACAAAATGAGTGGTGTTTCATTTATGGCTAACTTTTATCTTTTTATATAATTAGCTGAAAAACAGCAAAAAATGCATTTTCTTCATTTTTTTGACAAACAAATGTAAATAACTTTAAAACGAAAAATGATAGCATAGTATTGCGAGCATGAAAGTTGTTTCACACAAAAATTCATTGATTTCTTTTAGATTTTTTATAATTGGCAAAAAATGGCAAGAATTTACTTTTTTTCCACTTTTTGGAGGTATCGCATAAATGGAATATGCAGCCCCCCAACTGGAAATATTGTCAATATTTTTTGTTCTTGTGCCAGTTGATCCAATGACATCACTCATGGCTTCACCACTCATGATGTTATCAGGTCAACTGGCACTTGAACAAAAAATATCGACAATATTTCCAGTAGGGGGGTTGCGTGTCCTATATATATATATGTTCTATGAAAAAAACTTAGTGCATCAGTTAGGGTTGTTCTACAGCAACAAAAGCAAGGAAATTCGATATTAAGGTTCCCAGTCCTTGCACCCCACCCCACCAACACGCATCGGGGTGTGCATTGGTGTCGTCAGCCCTAACTCTCACCCCATCCCATGTGTAAACAAGCTGAGGTGGTGCAGTGTAGGAGAAGGGGGTGAGAGTTAGGGCAGATGACCCCTATTCACACCCTGATGCCTCTTGGTGGGGGCAGAGTGGGGTGCAAGGGGTGGCAACCCTAATATTGAATTTCCTCACTTTTGTCACTGTAGAACAACCTAACTGATGCAATAACATAGTTTATTTGCAATATATATATATATATATATATATATATATATATATATATATATATATATATATATGTAGTGCTACCATAGTTAGGGTTGAGTAACCATTTTAAGTTTAAAGGGTGAAACTTTGCACCTTAATAACTTTTCCACCATTCAATGTATTTGCCTGCAATTTGGCAGGCACAGACTGACAGCAAAGATCTTGGGATCTGCCAAATTTCTTATCAGTTGGATATACAGCTGCTGAGTCATTAAGCAACATTAGTGTGCGCAATTAGGGTTTTTTGCAAATTCTTTGCTCACACCTACAGGCTGCATGGTTTGTGCAACCAGTCAGAACACTTCAGAGAACATGCAGCCAGGGTCCCTGTTGTGCCTTTTGAAGATTTTGTGAAAAAATATTAAATGGTTCAAAAGTTATTCAAAAAAATAAATTCCCATTATAAGTCAATGGGAAAAGTTAACAAAAAGTTTGAAAGTGTTGCAAAAAACACTTTTTAGTGTTGCAAATGGCCCTAGCAGTGTTGTAGATACACCATTTTGCTTTCAGTTGGTGATCAGAAAAATGCTTGGCATTTAAAATTGAGACCATCTAGT
This sequence comes from Neoceratodus forsteri, assembly GCA_016271365.2. Classification (NCBI taxonomy): domain Eukaryota; kingdom Metazoa; phylum Chordata; order Ceratodontiformes; family Ceratodontidae; genus Neoceratodus; species Neoceratodus forsteri. Next base: position 429,559,308 of record CM057451.1, read on the forward strand.
GATATAATTATTTTTGTATTTACATATTCGAACCCTGAGAATGCTAGCCATGTCTTTATTTTGGGCTTAAACACCCCAGAAATATGTTTTTAAAATTTATGGGAAAAGTAGTGTCGCACTTGCAACACTTTTGCAATTTTTTGTGAAAGGTGTCGCAAATCATAACACTGCTTTTCTAGACAATGCCAAAATGACAGGAATTCTTTGCCACCCTGCAGCAAAAGAACGGTTTGGTATTTTGGGCTGAAATTTGGAGAGAAGGCAGCCAACATCTCACAGATGTGCCTTGTGGTGGTTTGGTGAAAAATATTGAACAGATGCAAAGTTACGGTACTCCAACCTTGGTGTTTTTCCCATAGACTAACATGGTGGCGTATGTTGCACCTTTAGGGGCTTGTATCTCGGAAATGGTGCATGATTCTGAATTTTCATCATGACCAGTGTAGCCCTATGGGCTAGGCACATGAGGAAAACCTAGCCAGGAAACTCATGAATCATGTGAAATTTTAATTTGTTTTCTACGTAATACGGTTAATGAGATATTAGCATTTTAGTATTACAACTGCTCGTTTTATGCTCCAAGGCACATTATTATGCATACTTTCCTTGTTTTCATTGTCCTTCTCAATGGACCTTTTGGGAAAAGATAGGGTGTGTACGCTCCACTTACTGTTGCATGTATGCTTTACACTTGTGTTTCCGTGCCAGTTTGCCATAGCGTTCCCGTGTACACCACCATGTGCATTACCCTTTGCGTTTATGTTTACATTTGCGTTACTGTTTTCTTTGGCATTATTGTTGCTGTTACCATTACCATTTGTATTTACAACTGCGGTACCATCACCCTGCATGTTACAGTTTGCTGTTATGTATACACTTGAGTTTGCATTTCCGTTTCTGTTTCCTTTCCCATTACTGTTGCTGTTACAGTTATCATTTGCATTTACAATAGTGGTACCATGAACATGTGCATTATGGTTTATGTTTCCATATGCGCTTGCATTTTAATTTCCATTTCTGTTTCTTTTGGTGTTCTTTTTGCTGTTACTGTTACCATTTGCATTTACAATTGCAGTACCATGACTGTTGGTGCTACGCTTTGCATTTCCTTACGCCCTTGCATTTGCGTTTCCGTTTCTGTTCCCTTTGGTGTTATTATTGCTGTAACAGTTAACATTTGCATTTACAATTGCGGTACCATGACCATGCATGTTACCACTTGCGTTTCCATATGTGCTTCCATCTCTGTTTGCATCACTGTTCGCTTTGGTGTCACTTTGTGCTTGCATTTCTTTTAACATTTGCTTTACCACTTATGTTTGCATCACCATGTGCGTAACCATTAGCGCTTGCCTTTGGTTTGCAGTTACCGTTACTATGTCACAAGACGTCATGTGGTGGGAACGTGGGGCCCGAAGGGCCTGCACTCCCACCACTGCATTCCATTCAATATTTATAGTCCTCATTCTCAAAAAGAAGGGAAATTCATGACAAAAATCTCTGTTTAATGCATCAGTTAGGGTTGTTCCACAGTGACAAAAGTGAGGAAATTTGGCGTTAGGGTTGAAAGCCCCCCCTTGCACTCCCCAGTCCAACTCCACAAACAGCATCAGGGTGTGCATAGGGGACAACACTTTTCACTTCTTGAGACTCTGGGGAAGTGATCACGCATGCAAAAATGTAGGCTATTTCATCAAAGTACACCAAAGTTAAGTTATTGAGATGCAAAATATGGGATTTAACATTGAAGTGCTGTACCAACCCTAGCTATACTGGTGCTACAAATATAATATCTTCTTGCTCCTGCCTTTTTTTTTTTGTTGGGGGGGACTGCAAGCATTAATGAGAACTAACTTTAGATCATTCATTCTATGCTAGTTCAGAATGCAAAACTGTTCATCAAATACATTTTATTTTGGCCCATGTACTTTTCAATGTCATCTGACAATGCTACTTCAAGTAGGAACAGATTATAAGTATTAACTGAAAGGTCAATTATCCAGATATAACAAACTACTCAAATTACATCTCCTCTTTCGTACTCCTAGCCAGAGTGTTCTATTCCTGGTCATTATGACTTGTGCATCCATTAGAGGATTTTCTCCATTTTGATAGTCACCCACTCTCTCCATCACAAAAATAGTGAATCCAAATATACCACAATGTTAATGCAAAGCAGCCCTATTGAAATTCCTATCTTAGCAATTTTTAAAGTAATAGGCAGTAAAGAAAATGCTATAATCAATGTAAAGGGAGGCCGTACAGCATACTGGCTAAAGCAGCAGTATTTGTTAGCCACCATATAGTTTTTTTCCTTGTTTTTTTGGTTTTCAGCAATAATGTTCTCCGGGTAGAAATATCAAGATAGCCATTTTTCTTTTCTTTTTTTTTTTCATTCCAGAACCAAGATACAGTATTTTGAAGTTTTAAAAGTACACACTCCATGTCATATCCACATACAAAAAAATGATATAGCTTAATCTACAGCTATGCAGTTTACCATCAGAAACATGTGGTAACACCATTCTGATATATCCACGTTATGAATCTAGCATGAACATTTAACAGGTAACCTCAACAGAAGATGTTTTTAAAAATTGTGAGCGGCAGCCACCTTTAATAATTTGAGTTGCAAATTTCTCAATAAAATTGTTTTTAAAATATGTGAAAAAAATTAAAAATAACTGAGGATGAATCTACGGATATCAGAAATACATTTTTGCCAAAAAACTAAATGATTACATTTTTTGCTGATTAACAAATACTTCTGCTTTAAGACCACTGAGCTGCAAACATGGAGAACTGTATCTGAGTCCCACAGTTGCTACTTGCATGCTGTGTCCCATGAGTAAGACACTTATCTTCCTATGCTCCCAGGATGCACCGGGAAACAAGCTTCAGCTTAATGTGTCTTTCCTGTCCAAAACGTTCAATAAAAACATAGACTATGTTGTCAGAAAAGGCTGACTGACTCATTTAGTCTGCCCTATTTTCCTTGCCTTTTATTACAGCCTGGTCCCTATTTGGTCAGAGGTATCCCTCCCCCATTCTCTACCTCTAATGCCCATGTGCCTATCCCACACACACTTGAAGTTCCCCACTGTCTTTGCCCCCACCACCTCTTTGGGCTGGATGTTTCAGGTATCCACCAACCTTTCTGTGAAGAAGTGAAGAATTATTTCCTCATATCCCTCTTAACCACCCCCCCAAGTTTCATAGCAAACATCCCATCATGTGGTTTTTCTCTGAAAGAGACTCCCCTCCTGCATGTTTAGGTCTCAGTCATGTCCTCTCTCTCACTTTCCAGTCTTCCAGGAAGTACATGGAAAGCTCCTGCAGCCTCTACTTGTATGGTTTCTTGTACACCCCTCACATCATTTTAATAGCCCTCCTCTGGATTGTTTCTAACCTGGTAATGTTCTTGAAGAGGTATGGCCTCCAGAACTGGACAGTGTAGTCCAGGTTGGGTATCACTAATCAGTGATACACGGCCAACACACCTCTCTTCTCTTCCTAGAAATCTCTCCCTATGCACCCCAGCATCTTGATAGCCTTCCTTACTACCTTGTCACACTGCCCTGCCATCTTGAGATACTCAAATACGATTGCCCCAAGGTCCCTCTCCTGCTTGGTGACCATAGCAGGGTTTTATTTAACTCCAAAAATCCATTAGTGTTTTGCTCATAAAAGTACTAAAACATTGTGAAAATGCATAGCACTTGCCTCACTGTGTTTAACAAACATAACACTTCTAGAAAACCTATATAACTACTTTCTGTGCAGTTAGTATTGTCCCACAAAAAAAACTGCTAATCAGTTATTTAAAACCCTGCCATAGGTACATCCCCCTCATCATATACACTGTCCCAGGGTTTCCCTGCCCCAGGTACATGTCTCTGCACTTTTTGGCATTGAAACCCAGCTGCCACACCTTTGACCACTCTTCTAGTTTCACCAGATCCCTTTACATTCTTTCTACCATTCCTGGGTGTCCACCTTGTTGCAGATTTTTTGTGTCTTCCATAAAGAAACACACCTTCCCCTCCAGTTCCTCAACAATGTCACTTATGAAGACATTGAAGAAGACAGTACCCAGTATCAATCCCTGTGGTACTCAGCACTCTCTCAGAAGATTATAGTCTTATTTTCAAAAAGCTACTTGCTTGATTTGTAGTAAGGGGAGTATCTATGCTGTGGGCAGGAATGGGGAGCATCATGCAATGTCACTCAGGCAGTAATACATTAGCTCCTTGGTTCAACATCCTAACTAGTTTTGCAATGGCTGGGCTGGGGTGAACAGAAATGCACCATTTGAGGTGTTTGTGAGTACATTAATGTTACTGTTTCAGTCTGGTAAGATTTTGCTGCATTAGGTTTTTTGGTAATAAAAAGTATGTACAAATAATGTTTAGTGTAAAAATGTATTACTAAAATGAACCTATATGTGTTTGGACACTAGGATCACTTTTCCCTTGAGAAAGTCTAGGGGCATAGGAGAAAACATTTAGGATGTTTTACAGGTGCTCAAAGCAAGTTGCTGATGTTGAATAAAAACTTGAATGTTTTATGGTAATTCTATCTGCTGGTTTGCTGGTGCATAACAGACTTTGGATTTCAAATTCAATGCCAAAAAGTGCAGTGATGCACACGGGTAACAAGAACCGCCAAGATAAAATAGTGTTTGTTAGGTTAAGATGAACACTGCAACCAAGGAAAGAAACCTAGGAGTCATCATAAATGATTGCCTTAAACAATTTGCCCACTGTAACACAGCCTACAACAAGGCAATTTTGATGCTGGGATATATTGGGTGGGGTTTTGATGGCAAAAAAAAAAAAAAAGATAATACTACCCCTCTGCATAGTACTGGTAAGGCCACAGCTGGAGTACTATGCCTAGTTCTGGAGTCTTTTCTTATGAAAACATAGAGACAGTGTTGGAAATGGTGCATCCTGCAGAAGCCCAAATGATTCATTGCCTGCAGGACAGATCCGATGAGGACTGGTTTATGGCACTGAACATGTATTTGCTGGAAACTGGAAGGGAGAAGGCTGATATGATAGAGACCTTCCCATTCTAGAAAGGAATGAATGAGACAAATGGTGAGGAATTATTCAACATGTGCAACAAATCTAGAACATGGGGTCATGAGTGGAAGATCATGGGTGGGAAAGTAAGGAAAGATGTGAAGAAATTATATTTTAGAGAGAGACAGGCTGAGCTATGGGATAGCTTGCAAGCTGAGGTGGTGGGTGCCAATATAAATAATGGTTTCTTGCATGGCTGGTGCAGAGTTAATGGCTTACTAGTGTCCTGGAGGGTGTAGTAAGGTAGGTAAAATGTGGGGTGATAGTGTGGACACAAATACCTCTTTGACAATAGGTCTTGGGAAAGGATAGGGCATTATGGGCAGACTGGATGGATCAATGGCCTTTTTCTCATGTCACATTTCTTCATTTTGTGTAAAATGCTGTACAAACATCAGAAGCTGGTACAGACAAAAAATAGTACAATTAATTACAAAATATTGCTCTTGATTCTATAGGTATTAACCCTTATCCTGCAGCTGACGAGTTAACTCGTCCTTCTTTAATGCATTCACTGGTGCCGCCGATGGCATAACTCGTCATTTGACACACTTGTTTTCAGTGCTACACTGCACATGTAAATTTTGCCTTTGCAGAAATCTTCCCAGCGATATGCAAAGTAGGGACCGGTGGCTTTCTGCAATTGGCATAATTTGTAACCAACCACAGCTTACCACATATCATCATTTACTTACTGGAACTACTGCCGCTGAGTTTTCAAGCACTTGCATTTTGCCTTCTGTACTGTGAGTTGAGCTGGAACCTCGGCAATTGTCTTACCACAACACATTCTGTATAACAGTAACCTGAAATCCACTGTTTTGTGAAGTCAGTGGAAACGTAGAAGAAACTGCTTTGTGAGGTCAGTAGTTTGTTGATGTTAGAAAGGGAAGCACTAGCGACTAGTAAACAAACTATTTTGATCACTCATAATGATGATAAAGAGTAAAAAAAGAGGGTTTTGAAACTGGGCAAGTATTTTTATTTATTTTATTCAGTGTGAATAGTCAGTGTAAATCTGGTACTGCAAGTAAAATGTTTTCCCCGTTGGCAATCTGTGCAACCGCGACCACAGCACGTCTTTCTCTTCCTTTTCTAGTCAGTGTTTCTGCAAACTGAAATGATCAGGGCTCCATGTAAAACTCAAAACTGAGTTTTGTTTCTGTTCCTCTGTCCTTTTATTTGGTGACAGTAGTATTGTGATTAGTGATTAGAGATTGTTGTTTTCTGAGTGGGCTGTTTTATGTTTTACTCGGTGTAAATCTGGTGTTGTAAGTGAAATATTTTTTTCCCTCGTCATCAATTTGTGAAACGGCAACCATGGCATGTCTTTTTCTTGCATTCTAGTCATATTATTGGATTGTATATAACAGTTTGTGCCTTTGCTGCAGAACTCAGTGTTTCTGCAAAATATATTTTTTTTAATCCAAGTGATACTCTATCCTTGAACATAGGTTTTGAAACTGAGACTATTGGCGCTTTCACTAATTAGTATGTATTTTTTTGCTTGTTCTGTTTGTAGATCTATTTTTCGTATTTTTCATATCTATGGTACTTATGTATGTCTACCCATTACACGTTTTGGCGCGCATTCTGAAAGGAGATGGAAAATGTCAATGTGCAATCTGAAAGGAGAAAATGGCACCACAAACATGGTTGCAGTTTTCTGAGCATAGCCTAGTCTAGCTAGTACACAAATTGAAATGATCAGGGCTACATGCCATAAAAAGTTTTGTTTTGTGTATTTTGTGAAAAAAATGTTTTCTCCTCCCTTTTAATTTTTTATTTTTTTATTTTTATTTGAAAATTACAGCTATAATGTTCTTCCGGTGACATTCGATAATCGAATGGTAAGTGTTTTTCCGAAAGAATTGTTAGAATGCTGATATTGTCCCTGTTTGTTCACCCTCGTACCAGTTTTACTGCAGTCCAATTTATATAAAAAAATATACAGGTTGATCTGCTCACTTCAAGTACCACAACATGCTTTGTTATGTATCTCAGTTATATCACAGAATGTGTGAAATGCAGGGGCCTTTCAGACACCTAGGGCAGAGTGGAGGTGTCTTGAATCCTTATTGCTGTGACTGTATATGTGTTTTGTATGTGTTTGCCTGTGTGTGGTGGAATACAAAATAGAGCAGGGAAGTAGAAAGTCCTTATTACAGTCACTTAGGCATGTTATCACAAGATCCATTGTTGCTTGAGACAACTGGGCTGTTTGCCATTTCCAAAGACCAGGTACAGAAATACAGAGAGTTTTCAGTGCATGAGAATGACTGTCTGAAAGCCAGTAATGTGGTGTTCAGTCTCCTGTGACTAAAATAAGGCCTTCAGTGTATCTTGAAAGATACCATACAATATAGCTGCTTTTGAGTCCATGAATGCACTCAGATGTTGACTAAATCTGACATAACTCTGTGCATCATGCAGGAGCAATTCTCTAGTCATTTATCCCATCACATATACTGCATTCCACGTAAGGAATTTCCAGATACCCAACATTCAACCCCTGACTAATAAGAAAAAAATGGACTTTGTGTGCATTTCCTGTTTATGGATCCTTATTGCTGTGAGTGTATATGTGTTTTGTATGTGTTTGCCTGTGTGTGGTGGAATACAAAATAGAGCAGGGAAGTAGAAAGTCCTTATTACAGTCACTTAGGCATGTTATCACAAGATCCATTGTTGCTTGGGACAACTGGGCTGTTTGCCCTTTCCAAAGACCAGGTACAGAAATACAGAGAGTTTTCAGTGCATGAGAATGACTGTCTGAAAGCCAGTAATGTGGTGTTCAGTCTCCTGTGACTAAAATAAGGCCTTCAGTGTATCTTGAAAGATACCATACAATAGCTGCTTTTGAGTCCATGAATGCACTCAGATGTTGACTAAATCTGACATAACTCTGTGCATCATGCAGGAGCAATTCTCTAGTCATTTATCCCATCACATATAAAGCATTCCATGTAGGAATTTCCAGATACCCAACATTCAACCCCTGACTAATAAGAACAAAATGGACTTTGTGTGCATTTCCTGTTTATTACTTCATTGCTGGACATTTTCAAAGATAGTTCTGGACAAGTGTTACCAAAGGGTGGTGCCTTGCTTTAGGGTCATTCAGAAAATGTGATGACTAGCAGAGATGCTTAGATAATGTAGATTGTTTTTCAGATACCCTGGACAATAGCAATTTGAGGCTGAGAATTATTTACCCACATCAGATAATCTCTGAGGCCATGTTGTGTCCCTCAAAAGAACTCTGACTATAATTGCATGCACAGTAGTGTGATTATTATTGTATTTAAGCCAATTAACCTGATTTTTCCCATCCTTGTTACAGACCCCTGAATAAATCAGATCTTTTGTTTTTTGAAATTTACATTGCCTGTGGTATCAGTATATGTTGAAAGTATTGCATTATACCTGTGGGCATTGCATAACCTCATTTTACAGGGGGTCCCCAGAGCCACACTGAAGGAATCAGTCATGGGGATAAGTGCCAGATTTATGTATATGAGTTTTGCATATCTGGGGTATTGGGACGGTTACCCTGGTGTATCAAGAGGGCCACTAGTGGATGTTGAGCGGGGTCACAGTGTCCCAGAGGGCTGTGACCTGATTAGGCTGACCACAACCAGCCCTGATCTTTGGGTAGAGGCACCCATTGTTGAATCTAGGCCCTTTTACCTGCTGCTAGCCACACAGACAGGGGTAGTAGACCTTGGGGTAGCACCACCTAGGGGTTACACATTGTTTTATTCCTAATATGTTCTGTGTACTCTTTTAACTCAGTTGAAGCAGTTGACTATCAGTTTATATCAGGGTGCTATGTGTCATTTCATCGCTGGTGAACTGAATGAATGAAATTCTTCCTGATGGTGCCTGCACTCTGACTATCTATGTGTTGTTGCCGTTGTGTTTGGGGATTTACATAGTCATCCTCCATATTGACTAAATACACATTTGCATTTATCAAATTACAGAAAATGTACTCGACCACCATGCCTGTCATGCCTCATATCTGCCCAGTGAAAAACTTTGTGAACTAGTGGTTTTGAGCAAATATAAAAAATCTGGACTGCAACATTCAAGCTTGCCATGTCCCCTTAAATCACCCCTCATAGCTGGTACCATTACTGCTGGTGACATCACCCACAAATTTATTAAATAATGTAAATGCCAGCTTGGCTTAATTATTTTTACAATAGTGATGCCTTTCTTGTCCAAAACATCTCCTGTCCATCCTGGACATATTTTTATTTTATTTATTTATTTAAACATTTGTTGACTGGGGTAGGCTCACTGAGCTGAAGTGCTTTTCCTGGTGCGACCTGCAATATTTCATATATCATGCTGTCCAAGGCAGTCTGTGACCAATTTTGCAACAGGACATGTCTATTCCTTCAAATGCAAAGACAATAGTACAATTTTTGGTATACTTTTACCAAAACCAGCTTTGCCTACTATAGTTTTGAAGCATATTCTTATCATTTGAATATTTGTAGACACTTACATGACTTAAGAAAATACAGTTTAAATCTCATGGTTAATGCTAAAATGAATGTTCCAACAACATTGCATGACAAAGCACTGGAGAGCTGTGGAGGGGCTTACACTGAGATAATAATGCCACCTTCTATGGGGTCTCTGATAGGAGGGCATTAGTATTGCTTAAAATAATTCAGCATGGCATGGCATGATTATCAAATAATTATATTTACAAAACATGTCCCTGCAGGGATTGGGCCAGCTAGGAGGGGGCCTTAATTGCTATTGTTAAACTCCCCGCTTCAAGCAGGACTCAGTTCAGCCCTGTCCCATCATTGAGGTGGGCAGCTTAATGTGGCTTGGTTCCCCCCCGGACACCTCGTAATGCTTTTTTTTGATGATAACTGGTGTTGCAACATCTGGCATCACCATACAAACAGCTCTACCTTGTGGTCATGGCGCTCAACCCTATCCTCTGATACCCAGAGCAATCTAACAAACATCGGTACATGGTGTCCTTTGGTTTTACCACACCTGGACAACAGGGAATGATGATTGTTTGAATCCATGTTGTGTTGTGGTGCTAGGTATTAGAGTGTGGGGAGAACCACTGGTCACCAGCAAATGCTTTACTTGCTATGGTGCTTGTTGTTAGAGGCTGGAAAAAGAAATCTTGAACTTGTGCAGTCCGGGAGGAGGGGAGGCAGAGGGGTGGCAGAGAGAGAGAGAGACAGGGAGAGAGACATGGAGAGAGACAGAGAGACTACTGGGTACTGAAGAGACATTTGCAAAGTTGTGGGGGGGCCCCAGAGACTGCGAGGGACCGTTTTCTTGTAAAAAAAAAAAAAGACATCGCTGGATGGTTCAGATTATGCCGATGGGGATTGGGCACCCAGTTGGCAGACATTGAAAGCAGATGGGACCTTACATTATGCTGACGAGGATTGGGCACCCCATCAGCAGACAATGAAAGCTGTGGGGAGTGTGGCAGAATGCCAACGGGGAGTGGGCTCCCCTGTCAGCACAATCGACACTGGGGCACAAAAGCTGATGGGGACTGAGGCCCCCATCGGCAAATAAACACGCTGGAGGGTGAGGTTATATTGTTTGTGAACACAGTGGCAAGCCACCTCCATGTTCACAAACAATATCAAGATTTGCAAGTTCCGCCCTGCAATGACGGGTCACTCCCTCATTGCAGCGGATGGCTGATGCAGCAATTATGAGGTGGTCCCTGATTGCAGTGGCAAAATTGTCAGAACTTGATGGCATTTTGTTTGGTGGTGCCATGTCTCTGAGTGTACGGTGGACCCAACGCATGCCAGGGAATACATTTTGTGTGAATGTGCTGGGTTTCGTGGGGGGTGGATGGGGGAGTTTTTGATACACATGGTTTCAGGTGGAATTGGGGGACCACTGCACAACTGGGAATGTTATGGGTGGGGCCTGGTTTGCAAGGAAATGGGAGTCCATAAGACACCCAAGTAAGAGCTTAACTGTTGTGACACCTGGAATCTGATAGAATTAGATGAGAAAAGAGTGACATAGAATGTTACTTATTGGGTGGGATCTGGGAAGGCTTCAACTGTCACCTGGCATTGGAACAAACTGAGGGGCCACTGCACAATAGGTAATTTTTGGAGTGAGGTATGTTTTTTTTAAGGCATGGGGAGGCAGTTTGACATCCAGAAGCACTTTTCTTTTCATGGTACCTGGTATGTGAGGGACTTGGGGAACCGCTGGATAACAGGGAAGGCTGTTTGGTGGAGTCTGGTTTGTTTTTGGGGGTCATAGGGGAAGGTCATAAAACAGTAGGGGAAAGCTTTACTTGCCATGACACCTGGTATCTGAGTGAATTGGGGGACCACTGCAGAACAGGGAATTATTGTTTTAATACATGTTGTGTTATGATGATGGATATCTGAGGATAGGGAGAGCCACTGTAAACCAGCGAATGCTTTTCCTGTGCTGCTTCTGGGTGTTTGAGGGCGAGTTCATTCTTGTACTAAATGGCCCAGATATTCAAACTGCACCATTTTGTGGTGCAAGCCCCTGTGCTGCTCAAAATAGTTGCACAGGGGTGTGGCCTGGGAGATATTCAACGGAGTTGCGCTATGGCACAACTTCTTTGAATATCACCCCCTGGCCACACCCACTGTGCATGGCACAGTGGAACAGCGCCAGCGCAAGTGGTCAGAGTGGAGCATTGAGATGCGGTGGCGCAAGTTCCATTGCGCCATGCACTGCACCTGCGATATTCAAAGGGTGACATGCAAATGGAGCCATAATTTATGCAAAGTGCACGGGGGACATTTGCATCTGATTATAGCCCCATTTGCATGCCATTAGCATGCAGATGCGCCAATCCCTGATGACTTGCACCTGGCACCCTGCCAGGCAACAGCCATCGGGGACGGCGCCCCCTGCGGCCTGATAGAAGTGGGCACAACAGTATTCTCCCCGAAGCAGCCAAATCGCGAGGCAGAACAGTATTCCCCCTGAGTAGCCCGATCGCGAGGCAGAACAGTATTCTCCCCAGCAGCCTGATCGGGGCAGAACAGTATTCTACCCGAGTAGCCCGATCATGGGCATCAGACCCCAAAGTCCAATATCCTGGTGGTTCAGTGGACGCGGTAGCCCGATCGCGGGTAGCATCCTTACCCCCATGTCCGAAATCCTGGTGATCTTGTGGCCCCCACCCCACCACCTGCTCCCTCCCATCAGTCGGGTGACAGCACCCACCCACCTTACTGCCCACCGACTGACAGCTCGGTGAGGCAGCCCATTGGTTCAGAGCATGAGCCAATGGGCGTGCAGCCCATGCATTAGTCAGTCCAGATATGTGAATGAATTCATTCACATATCTGGATCGACTTATGGGGAGTATGGGCTGCACGCCCATTGGCTCATGCCTGAACCACTGGCGTGCAGCCCCACCGGAGCTGCCAGTCGGCGGGCGGCGAGGCGGCAGGCAGGTGGGTACTGCCACCACGCTGGGGAGGGAGGGAGGGGCCACCAGATCACCAGGATATTGGACTGGGGTGAGGATGTCGCCATGATCGGGCTACTGCAGTCCACTGGACCACCAGGGATATTGGACCTTGGGGGAGGTCTGATGTCCATGATCGGGCTACTGGGGAATACTGTTCTGCCTGGGATAGGGCTACTCGGGGAATACTGTTATGCCCGTGATTGGGCTACTAGGGGAGTGACACCAGCCCACGATCGGGGCATGGGGGCGCCGCCAGGTCAGCGGGAACAGTGGAGAGCCACCCACAGGTGGCAGCTGTTGTGTTGCACCCTGCAATGCAGCAGCTCACCTGTGGGTGGCCCTCGACTTGTTCCTTTTTGCGCAACTTTGTGCAGGCACAGGTAGGTTGCACCTGCATAACTCTGCATGGCCTGGGCTGAATATCGGGCTGTGCAGTTTATGCATGGGCACTCCCCCCTACCTGTGCCTGCATACATTACTGATGCGCCCTGGTGCATCGGGATTTGTGCAGGCGCACTTTTCCCTTTTAAATATCGCACCAGGGCGCATCAGTGGGTTGTGCATGGCACAACACTGTTGCGCCACGCGCAACCCTTTTGAGTAGCTGGGCCAATGTGTTTACATTTTTTATATTTCTTTTATTTTTTTTTTTTGTGTGCGTGTGTGTACAGGCCAGGCAATGACAGGCTGGAAAAATAAATCTTTGACTTGTGCAATCCAGAGAGGAGAGGGAGAAGAGACTATTGGGGACCAAAGAGACATTTCAACAGTCATAGATATCACAAATAAAGTGTATTCATGGCCTCAGTGTGGCTGTGTATGTACAGACTGGGCAAGAGCAGACTGGCAAATTAAACCTTTGACTTGTGCCATGGGTGGGGGGGTGGAGACAGACTGCCACCCACCAGAGAGATATTTTACAGGCACAGAAATCACAAAAAGTTTGTTCTTGGACAAAATGTGGCTTTTTGCTTACAGCCCAGTAAAATAAATATTTGACTTGTGCAGTCCGGGGGTTACAAATGGACTATTGGGTACTATTGAGGCTGGCATGGGAAGGCTGGTGGGGGGTTATAGGACAACATGGAATTCTTTATTTCTGGTTTTTGCTCGGCAAAACAGGGGCAGATAGGACAGAGTGGGGACACTGGGCTAGAAGTGGGACAAGGAAGCCTTTTTAAAGAGACAGAGCATTTTATTTTCCCATATCTCGATGATTGGCTCATTGTGGGGCAGTCTCCAGATCAAGTCAAATCTACAAGAAATCCATTAAGGGCTCACTTCCTTATGATTCCTCCTCAATCTTCCAAAGTCAGTTCTCGAACCAGTGCAGCTTCTCACCTTCATAGGGGTGGAGCTGGACACTGTCCAGGCAAAGGCCTTTCTTCCCTTGTCAAGGTAAAAGGCACTTACAGACCTAGCTTCCTCATTTTGTCTCCTGGTCTCTCGTCCAGCAAGCCATTTCCTCTAACAACTGGGCCACATGGCAGCTGCCACTGCAGCGATTCCAGGGGACAGGTATCAGATGAGAGATATCTAATTTCAGCTGTGGGCTTTTTGGTCCCAGAAAAAAGACCCTCTCACCAAACTGATTCCAGTTACTCAGACCTTGATCCTTGCTCTCCAGTGGTGGTTGGATCAGGACAATCTCAGACAAGGAGTCCCATTTGTCTCTCAGACTCATTCTGTGGTTCTGACCACAGATGCTTCTCTCCTGGGGTGGGGGGCTCATTTGGGAGCCCTCACAACACAGGGAGTGTGGTCCCCTCAGGAGTTTCTCCTTCATATCAACCTTCTGGAACTCAGGGCAATATACTTGGCCTTACAAGCTTTCGCAGTTAAAAAACAAGGTGGTTCAGGTGAGAACAGACAACACCACCACCATGTGGTACATCAAAAGGTAGGGAGGCACTTGGTCAACGGACTTGTGCACAGAAGCCATGAAAGTCTGGTCTCTGGCCTATTCTCTACAGACATATAGAAACACAGATTTTGATGGCAGATAAGAATCGCTTGGCCCACCCAGTCTGCCCATTTCCCTACCTAATGGATAAGCTGCAGATCCTAGTTAACCAGCAGCCTACTTCTTCTTACCCCCAACCCCTAGAATTGCCTTATGACTGTCCCATGCATGCTTGAATTCCACCACTGTTTTTGACTCCACAACCTCCTCCGGAAGGCCGTTCCATGCATCCATAATGCTCTCTGTGAAAAAATACTCCTTAAATTACCTCTGAGCCGCTCTCCCCCCATCTTCAAATTGTGCCCCTTGTTCTTGCACACCTCTTTTTGAAAGATGCTACCTCTTGGACTTTGTTGATTCCTTGAGGCACTTGAAAGTTTCTATCATGTCCCCCTCCCCTCCTTTCCTCGAGGCTATACATATTAAGCTCCTTAAGTCTCTCTTCATATGTCTTCGTGCAGACCCTGCACCATTTTAGTTGCCCTCCTCTGGACAGCTTCCATCTTGTCTATGTCTTTGCGGAGATTGGGTCTCCAGAACTGCATGCAGTACTCCAGATGGGGTCTCACCAGCTGTCTGTACAGAGGCATTTTAACTTCCTGTTTTCTACTGGTGATGCCTCTCCCTATGCATCCCAGTATCCCCCCAGCCCTCCTTGCTGCCCTCTCACATTGCTTGCCCACCTTTAGGTTATCTGATATGACTACCCCCAGGTCCCTTTCCATTTTTGTTGTTGTTAGTATCTCACCCCCCATTGTGTACGCTTCCCCTGGGTTTTTGTTTCCCAGGTGCATTACCTTGCACTTCTTAGCATTGAATCTAAGCTGCCATACCTTTGACCATTCCTCTAACCTTGCCAAGTCCCTTCTCATCCTTTCCACCCCACCTTGTGCATCAGCTCTGTTGCAGATCTTTGTGTCATCTGCAAAGAGACATACTTTTCCTTCCAGTCCCTCTGCAATGTCGCTTATAAAGACATTGAAGAGGACCGATCTAATACTGAACCCTGCTGTACCCTACTAGTAACCCCTTTCTTCAGAGGACTCCATTTACTATTACTCTCTGTGTCCTATTCTCCAGCCAATTCTTTACCCAGGCTGTCATCTTGGGACCCACTCCCAGGCTGGCTAACTTGTATATTAATATTTTGTGTGGGACTGTGTCAAATGCCTTGCTAAAGTCTTGGTAGGCCTTGTCCACGGCCCCTCCCTGATCTACTACTTTGGTCACCCAGTCAAAGAAATCTATCAGATTTGTCTGGCATGACCTTCCCGCTGTGAATCCATGCTGCCTTGGGTCCCTGCCTCTGGCCTCTAGATACTAGACAATTCTTTCCTTCAGAAGTGATTCCATCATTTTCCCTACCACTGAGGTTAAACTGACAGGTCTGTAGTTTCCTGCTTCTGCCTTGCTCCCACTTTTGTGAAGGGAATCACATCTGCCCTCCTCCAGTCCTCGGGTACCACCCATCCTCCATGATTTGTTAAAAGGGTAGTCAGTGGTGTCACTAGTTCTACCCTTAGTTCTTTAGAATTCTGGGATGAATCCCATCAGGCCCCATTGCTTCGTCCACCTTCAGTTTTAAGAGTTCTTTCAGAACCCTTTCTTCTGTAAATGGGCTGGTATCAACTTCTGTATCCAGAGTGTTTCTACTGTTTGTTTTAGGTACCTCCCCCTCTTCCTTTGTAAATACTGAGCAAAAATATTTGTTTAGTATCTCAGCCTTTTCACAGTCACCCTCTGCCCACCCTCCATCCCCTTTATTAAGCCTCACTAACCCTCCTTTGGTCTTCCTTCGCTCCCTGATGTACCTATAAAAAGTTTTGATCCCCTTCTTAACTGAGTTGGCTATCTTTTCCTCGATTTGGGCCTTTGCTGTTCTGACTCCTTCCCAGCTTCCTTTTGCCTTAACTGTACAGTTCTCTATCCTGCTCCTTCTGTGCTTCCTTGTACTTCCTGAATGCTTTCTTTTCTCTTGAACCTTCACTGCCACTTCCTTGAGAACCATAGTGGTTTCTTACATCATTTGTTTGTTTATTTGCTTCACACAAAGGCTTGTTACCTCTGTGATGGCAGTTTTATTATTCCCATTGTTCTTCCAACCTTCCTTCCTTCCTGCCCATTTGCTAGTGCATTCCTTAGGCACTCACCCATTTTATAAAGTCACCCTCCTAAAGTCCAGTACTTTTGCCTTTGTATGGCTTGACTCTGTTGCTATGTTTATTGTGAACCATACTGTTTGATGATCGCTAGTTCCCAGATGGCTACCCACTTCTACATCTGTGATCCTCTCTTCATCTCCATTTGAGAGAACCAAGTCTAAGATCGCTCCCTCTCAAGTGGGCTCCAATACTAGTTGTCTAAGGCATGCCCCCCTAGGTCATCTAGAATAACCCCACTCTTCGAAGTGGCTGCTACAACTGCACTCCAGTTAACATCTGGCATATTCAGATCCCCCATCAGCAATATCTCCCCTTTTTCTGCCATTCTAAGTATTCTTTCTATCATTTTCTTGTCCATTTCCTCCCCCTGAGAAGGGGGTTTGTATACAACCCCTGTGCGGATTGTGGTGTCATTGCTGGTCTCCAAATTTACCCACAGTGCTTCTTCTCCTCCCTGTTTTCCCTTTTGTTCTGTTGCTTCGATTCCTTCCCTTATGTAACAAGCTACTCTTCCTCCTCTTTTACCCTCCCTGTCCTTCCTGTAGATAGTGTATTCTGGTATGTTTACATCCCAGTCATGGTTTTGTGTGTACCATGTTTCTGTGACTGCCACGATATCCAGATGTTCCTCCTCCATCAAGGCCACTAATTCAGGAAGCTTGTTACTCAGACTACGGGCATTGGTACTCATTGCTCTCCATTTTTTGATGGCTTTACCTTCTTTTGCAGCATCCCCCACTGACCTTTCTACCTCGGTCTTTTTCTCATTTAGTACCCTGTTTTGTAGGGAGAGGCTGGGATTTTCCTGCTGCTTATCAGTGCCTCCCTGGTAGCAGTCCATCTTCAGGTAAACTAAGAACCCCTGCCTCGGTGGTAGGTAAAGATGGGATCAGTGGCCATGGTCCCACGATCTATGCCGGGGGGAGGAGGTGCTATTTCACCGAGAGGGTGGTGGAACTAGAGATTGTGCTGCCCAGGGGACTATTGCAGGCAGAGACTGTGGAGGGGTTCAGGAGGAGTTGGACAGGAATAGGGGAAGGGGTGTGATGGAAAAGTCTTTTTTTTGTTTGTTTTTTTTGTTTTGCGGTGGGGCCTGGTTTGGGAGGGTTTGTGCGAGTTGACATTGTCCACCAGTGAATGCTTAACTTGTGGTGGCCCCTGATATGCAATGAGATGTTTTTACTATCACACTTTGTCTTCCAGCAGGAAAGCTCCTGATTGGACATCTTATTGATCGACAAGAACATCTGTCTCATAGAGTGTCCTGGTTCGAGCTTTTCAGAGATTGTCGAACATCAGTTTCTTCACTTGTCAAGGTTAGTTCTATGCATTACATGTTGTGCCTGATATGGGAGGGAATTGGGGTACAACAGAACAACAGGGTATGATACCATTGTGGCAGTGCTTGGTTTATGAGGGTATTGGGAGGCCATTGATGGGGCAAAGTGAGGTTATGTTACACTGTGTACAGGCAGGGGAAAGTGGGATAGATATAGAGGTAGGGGGAGATGGAAAGAGGTAGAGACAGAGACAGCTGGGGACCAAAGATACATTTATACAGGCATAAAAGTCACTAATAAAGTGTATTCCTGGCCTCTGTGCGTGTGTACAGACTGGGAAAAAGCAAACTGTCAACATAATCTTTTGACTTGTACCGTGTGGGAGGGGGGGAGAGACTGTGGGGCACAAAAGAGATCTTTCAGTTACATGAATCACAAAGTGTATTCTTGGGCAAAATGTGGGTTTTTGTGTATAGTCCGGGCAATGGTGGACTGGTAAAATAAATCTTTGACTTGTGCAGACTGGGGGGGGGGGAGAGAGACAGACTATTGGGTACCAAAGATACATTTTTACTGCAACATAAATTAGTGGTAGGGTCTGGTATGGGAGGGTGTGTGTATTGACTTTGTACACGGTAAATGCTCAACTTATTTATTTACTTTTGTTTACCGGGTGAGCACACTAGACAACCAAGTTCCTATTTTCAAATGCAACCCGGGATGGTTACAGTGCAACAAAAAAAAATGATCAGCAGGCATATACAGGGTTAACATACATTTTGGTTCAGGCACATATATAACATAAGAATAAGGTGTGTGTATATATATATTTTACTGTCACATTAATCACAAATAAAGTGTATTCTAGCACTAAATGTGGGTTTTTGTGTACAGGCAGGCTGATTAAATAAACATATTTGACTTGCACAATCCGGGGGGGTGGGCAGGGGAGAGAGAGACACACTGGATGTCAAGAGATTCTTATCTGGTACATGACAACCACTAAGGACCATAGAAAGGACAGAAAACAACTGATCTTACTTAGAGAAGGTTCCTGCAGTAGGTCTTCACTTTTAGGTCTGCATCCCCTGGCGACAGGACCACACGGCAAACTTGTAGCTAGCAGTCATCAGCAGGGGCCGTGCCCCATCGTCAGGTGATGTGACGTCAGCGTGACTATAAAGGGGGCAGTCCCTCGCCCGTCATCCAGTTCATTCCCGCCATCACCTTATTTATCCCTTTCAAGTACTTGAAGCTCCCAATCATGTCCCTCCCCTCTCTTTCTTTCTCTCTCTCTCTCCTGTCTTCCAGAGATTACATGTTCAGTGCCCTCAACCTCTCCTCGTATGCCTTGCCCTGCTGTCCGGCTATCATCTAACATAGAAACATAGACTTTGATGGCAGATAAGGACCACTTGGCCCACCCAGTCTGCCCATTTCCCTACCTATTGGATAAGCTGCAGATTCTAGTTAACCAACAGCCTACTTCCTGCAACCCCCCACTATAATTGCCTTATGTCTGTCCCATGCATGTTTGAATTCCCCCACTATTTTAGACCCCACAACCTCTCCAGGAAGGCGGTTCCATGTGTCCACCACTCTCTCCGTGAAAAAGAATTTCCTCACATTACCCCTGAGCCGTCCCCCCTCTAACTTTAAATTGTGCCCCCTCATTCTTACACATCTCTTTTTCTGAAAGATGCTACCCTCCTGGACTTTGTTGATTCCCTTGAGGTACTTAAAAGTTTCTATCATGTCCCCCCGTCCCTCCTTTTTTCAAGGGTATACATATTAAGCTGTCTCAGTTTCTCTTCATATGGTTTCTGATGTAGACCCTGCACCATTTTAGTTGCCCTCTTCTGGACTGCTTCCATCCTGTCTATATCCTTTCATAGATGAGGTCTCCAAAACTGCACACAGTACTCCAGATGGGGGTCTCACCAACTGTCTGTATAGAGGGATAACCACTTCCCCTTTTCTACCTGTGATGCCCATCCCTATGCATCCCAGTATCCCCCTGGCTCTCCTTACTGACTTCTCAAATTTCTTACCCTCCTTTCGGTCATCTGATATGACTACACCCAGATCCCTTTCCATTATTGTTGTCGTTAGTACCTCACCTGCTATTGTGTACTCTTCTCCTGGATTTTTATTTCCCAGGTGCATTACTTTGCACTTCTTTGCATTGAATCTAAGTTGCCATATGTCTGACCATTCCTCCAACCTTGCCAAGTCCCTTCTCAACCTTTCTACCCCACTTGTGTATCAACTCTGTTACAGATCTTTGTGTCATCCGCAAAGAGGCATACCTTTCCTTCCAGTCCCTCTGCAATGTCACCTGTAAAGACGTTAGGTCTTTGTAACCTTCCTTTGTGCTCTTCCTCTATTCCATGTTTAGGTGGATGTGGGATGTGATTGAAAAATCCACTTTTTCTAACTGTGTTCTGTGCCTGTCTGAGTGCCCTGGAGTGACCGTTTTGCCAGTGTGCACAGGGTGCCAGCAGAAAGCTCCATCGAATGTTCCTCCCTGTAAAAGGCCCATCTTTTGAAGGTTTGACTGGTTTTCCTGTAAAAGAAGGATCACCTTAGAGAGTCCTCAGCTGAAAAATCTACTCTCTCCAAGAAGCATAAGGAGAACTCTAAGGAGCCAGAGTGCAAGGTGGTCAGTGGCTCCTCCCTGCCTGCCTCCACCTGCTAAGACAGCCATCGGTGATGGTTGCACTGCTGTGGTTTCCCCCATCGGGGCTGATCGGTGCCTCGCCGGACATACGACTGGACCAGAGGGAGAAGGCCCCTCTCCCTCCTCTTCCTCCACATCTCCGGAGGGTACCTCCGGCTACAACAGTGGTGCACCCCTCAACATTGTTGGGTCTATGGGGTCAACTCTGCATTCCCCTATTGGGGTCAAGGAGATGGAGGCCCCTTCTCAGCCTGCAGGCCTTAACGTGGAGACCCTTTCTCCCCCTTCGGGCAGAACTCCGGCGCTTGTTCCAATGCCAGATGTCCTGATGACAGTCTCACAACCTGGACCTATTGATCGGCCTTTGCCTTTGGCCCAGATGCTGGATCAGGTCCCGGCACCAAGGCCCCTTTGTTCTGCTCAGACACCGGCCCCTTCCTGGGCTGTCCCAGCACGGACTCCCAGCCAGTCTATACGACGGCAGGTCTGGCGTGGTTCCCTCACTGCTGTATCTGATTATGGGGATGTATTCCAGACCTGGAGAGCAGACTCCCACTGCTGAGGTCTTCTAGGTCCTCTTTCCCTGAGCAGTTCTTCTATTGCTACCATCCATGCCTCAGGGAAGATCCATCGGGACATTTCCCTTCCGGCTGTCCGACACCATCATGTCGAGGCGGCTGACGATGATGACAGTTCAGAGGGGGCTGGTGATTCTTCCAAGGAGGTCCTGGAGGAGCTTGAGGGTTCATCAGGCCAGGTCTCCCCAAAATCTCCTCCAGAGGACCCTGCCTTTTCGGATCTTCTCGGGTCCATGAAGGAGTACTTCGATTGGGAGTCTGAGGATCAGGATTCAATGTGGCAGAGGATCTAGAGTATCTGGCCCCAGTCCCCATTCCTCCGTGGACTGCCCCTCACCAAGACCTCACCACTACTATCTGGCAGATGCCTCATTCCCTCCCGGCTGTCCCCAAGGGGGCAGACAGGCTCCACCAGGTGCCGAAGGATACTCCTTTTTTGATGGTTCATCCTAAGGCTGACTATGTGGTCATCTTGGCTGCTCATGACCTCTCTACAGCACCCAAGCACATGAGCAACTCT
This sequence comes from Neoceratodus forsteri, assembly GCA_016271365.2. Lineage (NCBI taxonomy): Eukaryota > Metazoa > Chordata > Ceratodontiformes > Ceratodontidae > Neoceratodus > Neoceratodus forsteri. Next base: position 429,581,061 of record CM057451.1, read on the forward strand.
TCTCTGGACAAAGAGTTGAGGCAGATGGACCAGTTCGGGAGGAAGATTTATTCATCTGCCACATGTGCCCTCAGTTTCCCTTCATTATTTGGCCTACATGCTGTCCCACCAGAAGACAACCTTGGCCAGATTGGATGCTAGGGTCCACTCTGTGGACCCAATGTCCCTTAAGGAAAAGCTTGCCAAGGACCTTCACCTCTCCAAAGTTTCATGTAGGCATGCCTTCCACACCACCTATGACTCCGGCTCAGTGGCGCATACCTCAGCAACTGCCATTGCCCTTAGATGGCATGCCTGGCTTCACCTTTCTGGGCTTGCTAATGAGGTGCAGTTGGCGATTCAAGATGCCCCATTTAGGGGTTCTGTGCTTTTTTGGTGGGGACACCAAGGATATCATTACAGACCTTCAGGACTGGGGTCTGGCCCTAAGGTCCGTCAGATCAATGTACCGATCAGGTTCTCAGCAGCAGCCCTTTTGGAAGAGGACCTGAAGGCAGAGAAAGATTGCTCCAGCATGCCGCCAAGGGAAGTGCAAGGCCATGGGTACAGCCACCCCTCCTGCCTTCCAGAACCAGAGGCATTCAGGGTGCCCTGCCACTTCTTGACTCCCCATCCCCACTGCCTTCCCATTCTACTAACGGGGAGCAGGTGGGGGGAGGTTCACTCACCACGCACAGAAGTGGAGAGTGATCACCTCCGACGAATGGGACCTGTAACTAGTGTCCAGACACACCATAGAGCTTCTGGAAATTCCCCCGGAAACTATGCAAAAGAGGTCCTCCTACTCCCAAAATCAGGCTCTCCTCATGCAAGGGGAGGTCTGCTTGCTGTTGCTCAAAGAAGCCATAGAGCACGTTCCCCTCTGAGAAAGGGGTTTTACTGAAGGCACCTCTCTCTTTAAGACCTACTGTTATGGTAACATCCTACGTAACTCTACTGTCCTAGGTCAGAAAATATGGAGGAGAATTTTCTTTCCAGAGGGTTAGAGGTACAAAAAATACAAAAAGTTTATTCTTGTACTAAATGTGGCTTTTATGTACAGTCCGGGAAATGGCAGGCTGATGAAAATATCAGTCCTATGTTTACATGGTGCATGAAGTGAATCCAATAAAAGGGAAGGAAATGGGGTATATAAAGGAAGGGGGATAGCAGAATAGCGTATATAGGTCAGGCATGGGCAGACATAAAATACATATTCAACTTGTGCCATTCACAGGGTAACGGGGAGAGAGACTACAGGGCACCAAAGAGATAACTGTACAATTTTAGAAATTACATAAAGTATATTCTCCTCAGTATGGCGGTTTGTGTATTGGCTGGGCAGTGGTAGAACTGTTAAAAAAGTTGGTCAGTGAACCAAAATTTAAACTACCGGCGGTGCTATCAAGGGCAGGCCCAGCTGCTTTCATGGACCTTGGTACTAGAAGAGCTGTTTGTGTGTTGGGCAGTGCTGGTGGTGCAACTCTCAGCACCATCCTACAAGTAGTATTCAGTGGCTCAACTCCAGCCCCTGAGAACCTGCACCATCCCACACATAATGCATTGTGTGATGTCCCCAGCTTACAGATGGCTATTCTTTTTTACATACCCCCCATCACACATACACACACTCTAGGATGACTATTTAAAGGATATGTGATGGGATGTTTTTACTGCCACACTTTGTCTTCCCACAGGAAAGCTCCTGATTGGACATCTTACTGATCGACAAGAACATCTGTCTCATAGAGTCCTGATCCGAGCTTTTGAGAGATTTTCAAACATCAGTTTATTCACTTGTCAAGGTTAGTTCTATGCATTACATGTTGTTGCACTTGATATGGGAGGGAATTAGGGTACAACAGAACCGGGTATGATTGTGTACTGGCAGGCAAGGGGGAATAGAGATAGAGGTAGGAGAAGAGAGAGATACACACGGGGGGAAGAGAGACACACACACACACATGCACATGCACACACACACACACACACACACACCTGAGTGCCCATACAGATATGGTTCCCTCTTCTGCAAGGGCTAGCGAGCGAACCACCACTCGTCTTCGATTCAGCTTGCACTGTCATAAGAAAATTGATATAATTCACCCGATACTTGGGCCATTGTAACTGCATGCCTGGCTCCTAAGGACATAGCAATGTCTTCATCAGATTTTGATCAGATCAAGGGGGAAGAGTAGGAAGTGTTACTTCTCTGAGAGGGTGGTGGAACCATGGAATGTGCTGCCCAAGGGACTGGTGGAGGCAGATGGCTTCAAGAGGGGCTGGGACAGATATAGGGGAGAGTGAAGCTGAGGGAGTCCAATACAAGGGGAACATCTTGGACTGGGGATAGAGAAACCCAAGGGGGTTGGGGGACAGCAAAGTCAGTGCCCTGTATGGGTGCTGACCATCGAGCAGACACGAAAGACCATTAGACCTCCTCTGCTGGCATGTTAGTATGTTAGCTATGTGAGCGACAGTTTAGAACAAAATGTTCAATCGCAGTTTGCATTCAATGTTCAATATATACCCTTGAGGAAAGGAGAGAGAGGGGGGACATGATAGAAACTTTCAAGTATCTCAAGGGAATTAAAGTACAAGAGGGTAGTATCTTTCAGAAGAAGAGATGTGCAAGAACAAGGGGGCACAATTTGAAGATAGAGGGGGACGGCTCAGATGTAATGTTAGAAAGTATTTTTTCACAGAGAGGGTTGTGGATGCATGAAACAGCCTTCCAGAGGAGGTTGTGGAGTCAGGAACAGTGGGAGAATTCAAGAATGCATGGGACAGACATAGGTCAATTCTAGTGGGGGGTAGGAGAAGTAAGCTGTTGATTAACTAGAATCTGCAGCTTATCCATCAGGTAGGGAAATGGGCAGACTAGGTGGGCCAAGCAGTCCTCCTCTGCCATCAAATTCTATGTTTCTGTGTTTCTATGTTTCAGGGGATCAGAGTAATTTTTTACAGTCACACGAATCACTGGAAAAACACATTTTTGACATGCCATCCAGAGATGGTCTCATTTCTAAGGAGAGTCATTAGTGGTGTCTCTCAGGGATCGGTCCTTGGGCCCCTCCTGTTCAATGCCTATGTCTCTGACATAAGGAAGGGTAACAAGATTGAAATGAGTCGAGGCCATGGGTGGAAGTTGGGGGGGAGAGACGGGACCTGACCTTTACCACCATCTCTCTCGAGAACCATAGTAACTTTCTTATTCTCTTGCCTTTGGATACCAATCCTATGCATTGGTTTGTTACTTCCATTAAGGCTTCCTTTAGATGCTTATGCTGTTCTTCCACTCCCCCTCCTGCCCCCATTCTCTCCAGTGCTCCTTTGATACCTCTCCCCATTCAGTAAACTCAGCATTTTTGAAATCCAAAACCTTTGTCCTAGTATGATTTGAGTTAGTATCTATCCCTATGCTAAACTACACTGTTGTGATTGCTGGATCCCAGTTTGGGGGAGTTTTGAGAGAGTGAGATTAACCACTGTGGACTAAGATATTTTATGGTCACATAAATAAATAACATGTTTTCTTAGATTCAGGGTGTTGGAGGGTGGACAAAACTATTGGGCTACTTTGCATGCAACCTATAATAACAGGTAGGATGATGCTAGACACATCACCGACAAGACATGTTTAGTAAATGTTGCTGTGTTTTTTTGTTTCTCAACATTTTTATCTCTGCTGAAGAAATCGATCCTCAACCATACAATATTAGGGTGCTAAATTAATGATAGCGCATGTTATCAAATTGCATGTTCGGACAATTTGACGGTCGAAGTGTGAATTCGTGATGGAACAAATTATCAAGGTGCATGTTGTGCTAATTTGACAGTCGCATGGAACATTTGTGATAGCGCATGTTATCGAGGTGCATGTTGTGCCAATTTGACGGTCGAAGTGAACTAGATGCTTCATTTACAGAAGAGGTGCAAAGAAGGGATGCCATTAAAAGGGCCAGTGAATGAACTTACCTGATTGCCCAGACAACAACGGGCCAGTGAACCAAAAAGAATATCACCTATCCCAACTGGGATACTACAGTCACTTGAAAATTGGCCATCTAGGCAGAGAGCACTGGTCTTTCTAATCATCTTTACTAACACATTTTTTTCTATTTGTTAACTAATTTTATTTCTCTATCCCAATTATTATTGTTGTACTCTGTTATAACAGTAATTTTCTATCTTCTGCACTATTACACTCAAATGTAGTCCCATGCACCAGCAGTATCTATCCACTATCTGTTTCTTATCTCATTACTGTATCTTTTTCATATTAACATATTGTTGTTTCTCTTTCACATGCCTGAATGAATGAGGACTCCTTCACCATCAGATAAGTATTTCTCTATTGTGAACATGTCATATATTAATAATTTATTAAGAACTACGGATCCTTTGTGACTCCATTCCTGTATTTTATTTTTCAGTACTGACGGACATCGTCCCTTCAAGATTCCAGCTTCTGACTCCCACAGTATCCTGATAAGACACTGTCCACATATTACTTGGTTATGTCTGGTATGGGAGGGCTTGGTGGGATATGTGCCCTATAATCCCAGTTCATGCAGTGCCTGGTTTTGAAGGGATTTGAGTGGCAAATGGCAAACTGGGTATCCTTTTTGATGGGTTGATCATGGAATATGAAGTCATTGTTGGGCAATTGGACAACAGGAAGTGATTTACTTCTGGTGGGGCCTTGTAGGAGAGGAAACTGGGGGTCTACTAGAAATCAAGAAATGCCTTTTTCTCACCCCAGGAATACTCCAATATTCCTAACTCTTTGCAGTGTGGCTTTAAGGTCAGAATGCCCAGAGATGGAATGCTATGCAAATGATGGAATCATTGGTATGAGCCACTTTTAAAATGCTTCCAGGGACATCCCTATCCAGGAAATCTGCAGGGCTACTACCTGGAAGTCAGCACACACCTTCATCATCCCCTACACCCTCTGAGCACAAGAATAAGTGCAATTCATGCGGCGCCCAACTATCGCACAATGACGGCCACTCCCTGTGCCTGTTCTGCCTAGGCCCCGATCGCCTGGTCGAGAACTGCCAGCATTGCCTCAGCTTTAACGCAGCTACTCGAAAAAGGCAGCAGCAATCCCTGGAAGCCCATATTCTAAAGAAGAAAATGAGCTCTAATGGAGAAGGAGCTTAAAAAACTGAGGCAGGTGTCCACTTCCCCCGAAGGCCATCGAAAGAAGGACAAGGAGAGGCAGCGGAGCAAAGGCTCCTCCACCGCATCTCCCTCAGGAGTCGCTGGGATGCAGGTAACATCCCCTCAGGGAGATCACTCCTCAACGGCGCTGGCTCATGCTCGGGCCTTGCGGGCACCTCCGGGCAGTTGGAGGCCTCCGGCCCTGGTTCGGCCACAGCCTTGCGGCCTACCACTGTGGGCGACTCCAGTAAGCCAGGCGACGGCTCCTCTGACATCTGCCCGGAGAGGGCTGGTTAGACGTCTAACCCTCCGAGGCGACATGCAACCTTCTCCCCACCAGACCAGGCCGATCTCCCCTCTCGACCTGTCTCCAGTGACGGCTCTCGTAAGTCAGACGTCGGCTCCTCTGGCGCCTGCCAAGAGCTCACCTCTAAGCCTCACGTTGGCTCGTCTGACATCCGGCCGGCAAAGGAACCGATGACAGACCCCCCCAACGTCCTTCATTCCAGGTTCACCGCAGCCTTCGCTGCCGTTTGGGGAACCAGAGTCCCCCCAACCTGAACCTGGGGACTTTTCTCCTCCGTCCCCAGGTGAAGCTGGGGATCTTTTGGCTCTGTCAGTCCTTCCTCCATCTGGAGTGCCGGACCTGTTTCAGGGGGTTCCTTTCTTTCATCCTCCCCCCTCCCAGACTCTAACTGCAGATGCCTCAGGTGAAGGTTGGGGAACCCATCTAGACCCTCATTGGACCCAGGGCTCCTGGTCCAGGCTAGAACAAGCTTTCCACATCAGTGTGCTCGAGCTTCAGGCAGTGCTGTATGCTCTCCAAGCCCTTCACCAGTACATCCTTCCCAGCCGCCTAGCCGTCCAGACGGACAACATGTGCGTTGTGTGGTACATCAACAAGCAGGGATGGACTCGGTCCTACCTTCTATGCAGGGAGGCAATGAGGATTTGGGATTGGGCAACACAGCACAGCTTTCACCTCACGGCGATTCACGTTCCTGGAGTCGACAACACCCTGGCAGACAAGCTAAGTCACTCTTCTGCTCTGACTCATGAGTGGGAACTGGACCAAGGGGTCCTAGACAATATCTTCCAACTTTGGGGAACACCACATGTCGACCTGTTCGCATCCCCCTAAACGCAAAACTTCCCACCTTCTGCTCGCTCGTTCCAGAGTGAGGCACTTTCTGGAGTGATGTTCTGTCTCTAGACTGGAAGGACAGATTCATCTAGGCCTTTACCCCAATTCCTCTTATCCCACGAGTCTTGCAGAAACTAGCTTCAGAAGGAGCGAGAATGATTCTTATCGCTCCTTTCTTGTCCAGGCAAATCTGGTTCTCTCTTCTACAACAATGTTCAGAGGATCCTCCTCTTCCTCTATCTTGAGGTTTGTTGACCCAGGATCAGGGGACCCTGGTCCATCCAGGCCTCAGATCCCTTCAACTGCATGCATGGCCCCTGCAGACCTAGCCCAATCCCGTTTTGGAGTGTCGCCCAAAGTGGCGGAGATTTTAGTGGAGGCCAGAAAACCCTCCACCAGATCCACCTATGCCATGAAGTTGAAAAGATTCACTATTTGGGCCACTTCCAAGACTGTGGAACCTTTCTCCTGTTCAGCGTGGCTTCTGCTGGAGTATCTATGTCATCTGTTTGACCTGGGTCTCAGCCATTCCTTTTTGAGGTACACATGGCGGCCATTTCGGCCTATCATGTTCCTTTTGCAAACAAGGCCTTTGCTCAACTGGAGGTCTCCAAGACCTTTCTCAGAGCTCTCTTCTCCTTCACAATCACAACACATCTGCCCCTAACAGCATGGGGCAATACTCACAGCTCAGGCGCTACCAGATTCCATTGGCTTATGTATTGAAAAGGAATACATTGCTTTCTGCAGAGATAAGATAGTCCTTCAAACAAATAGGAAATCCCTTCCCAAAGTGATGGTAGTGATGGGGCACTTCAGAGATAGATCTCTTTATAGAGATAAGGTGATTGTGGAAAGGAGGGGGAGTGGCACTATATGTGGGGGAAGGACTGAGGTGTGTAATGGAGGAGGTTTTCCGGACCAGCACTACCAGCTCCAGGTTCTCCCCTTCGGACTTTCGTCCACCCTAGAGGTTTTGATCATGTACCCCCTTCTCTGTTGTTCCAGGAAGTATAAGTTTAGGCCGTGGAGACATTCCTCATATGCCTTGATGTGGAGTCCAAGTATCATTTTTATAATTGTTGTTTACACTGTCTCCAGTCTGTCTATGTTCTTTCTGAGGTATTTTCCAGAACTGCATACTGTACTCTAGGTGTCTTTAGTGGGTGAGACTTTGGTCTCCCTCTCCAAATGATTGTGGGGAGGTTGGACATTATGTCAGGAGGATGTGCAGATATAGTATATCATGATCAGTAACCCAATTCACATGTTCTTGCCTCTAAACAGTCAACTACTCTGTTTTGCATGATTTGCATAGATGATTGAGGGGTAAGGTATTATTCGGGAGGAGGGGACTGTGTGTGGAGGGGGTAATATTTTGGAGGATGGTGCTGTGTGTAAGGGGGGCTATTATTGAAGAGGAGGGAGATGTGTGGGATGGGTTATTGGCAAGCTGGCTTGCATAGGCAGAGATAACACTAGCAGAATGCTGGGGGGTGGTGATGCAACTGTAGTAAACACTAGTGTGGCCTCCTCTCGAATTCTAGATCTTGATGGCAGAAAAGGGGGGGGCATTATGCCACCCGGGGGTGGATTTAATCTTTCCAGCAGTCAGGTTGGCATCTTGGGGAATGATGCCTTCATTATCCCTTGATTTCCCTCATTAATGCTGGTTGGGGTACACATTTAATGGGTTAACCATTCGATCAGAGTCTCCACATCAGACACATGACAGCTAGGAAAAGCGCACATTAAATTTTGTTGTAAAGTCTCATCATTATTTATGATCTTATGTGCATGTTCATAGTTCACTCATGTATTACAGTACATTTATTATTTAGCGAACACCTTCATTTTATGTTACGTTTTTTATATCTATATTTTAATCTCTCATGCAGGTGCCAATGTGCTGGAAGGTCAAACCAATATACATATTTCCACTGGGAGGAAATTGATGTGATTGGCAGAACCAGATATTTGCATCATGTATGGCAAAAGACCAGATTCTTTATAGACAAATGTACAAAATGAACTAATTTTGGGTGACCACTATGAATTTTTCAATATCTGAATGAGAATCTACCCAGATGCATCTTTAGATAAGTTATTTCTACAGATATTACATATTTATTGCTTTTTATTATTACTAAATTCTTTTGAATGTGCATTTTGTAATCGCGATTCTTTACAAGTTTTGCTGTCCCTTTTTCCCTCCCCCCACAGATTCTCAGGCTTTGTGTCTCTGCGATAAAGTAAACAAAATCTGGTAACTATTGCTGAAGTCACTATGCAGTCATAATGAAGTGGTCACACGACGACCTTGTTCATATTTCAATTGTATATGTGATGACTGGAAATGGAGGATTAAAAAAAAGTAGTAGCAAATCGACGCGTTTCTGTGAGTACTAAAAAAATCCCACAAGGTAAGCACAGCACTGTTCATTTTGAATAATCAATGTTTACTTTATAGATCACAACACTCCTTTACCAGGTCCATGAGACACCCTTGTGCTGCAAAGATCATTTCAAACAACATGGAGTCTTAATGTATTCTAACTATTGCAGTTAGCCCCAGCACTTGAACTGCTCAGGAGAGGAAAGCGTTAACTCTATGCAGAATCGTAGAACATTGAGTTCAAACTCTGTTTTCAAACCTATGTCACTGGCACATTCTAATGTAACCGTCAGATTCTTTACTCTGCCTGACTATGAAGATGCTCCTCCGAGACTTCAGATGACTCCTGTGGTCGTTTCGACCTGGATGATGAGCCCCACTCTCCGGATTAGCCTAGGCTGAGGACTCCTCTGAAGTCACCTCGGGAGGATCCTTTGTTTACACAGTTGCTGCATAAAATCCAGGAGGTTGATCAGTGGCATTTCTTGGAGCCGGATTTTGAGCCTTTCTCGTGCTCTGTTGGGTGGCTTCAGGATTACTTGTGACACCTCTTTGATCTGGGTCTGTCATTCATCTCTGAAGGTTCACATAGTGGCCATCTCAGCCAACCATGTCCCTTTTGCAGACAGGATGTTTGCTTAGCTGGAGGTCTCTAATACCTTCCTTAGAGAGGTCTTCCACCCAAGAACCCCTATCCGGGTTCCTGCCCCTCCTTGAGAAGCTTGTTTATAAATTTCTTATTCTCAGAAATGATGTGCATTCCTCCAAAAGTGATGTATTTCGCATTGTTCTTTTTATGGGCAGCATTCTGTAACAGTTCTCATCACGGAACCAATAATTTGGAGTTTTCACAACGTGACAGTTTGTGCTCAGAACTCTAAACATAGTTCTGATAGGACGATAGCTGATAAATAGCATTCTGTGCACATCCAGTTTAGTGCTCGTAAGAACCTGATGGATACATTAGAATGTACCAGTGACAGAGGTGAGAACCAAGCTTGAGCTCAACGTTCTATGCTTCTGCATAGAGTTGACTCTTTCCTCTTTGGAGCAGTTCAATTGCTGGGGCTAATTGCAATAGTCTGAATACAGCAAGACTTCATTAGAAGAAACAACATTACTGTGGTGAGTAATTTTTTTCATGACATACAAATACCTTGGAAATGGGCACAATTTGGGACAGGTTTTTCCTTTTAATAGGTCCCTTGCTCTATAATAGGACAATGAACAGGGTAATATAGAGAACTGTGTGTGAGCAGTCATACACAAGTGTATTCTTGTGTCGAGAGGTTACCGTGGTAACAGTAGACCTCAAGGGTTACCAAGGAAACAAGAATATCCTTGTTTGTTTGACTGCTCATACAGTCTTTTTTTATAGTGTATGAGCAGTGAAAGCATAGAAAATCGCACAAAACCAGCTAATGAAGACAACAGAGAACATAAACTGTAATATTTTCTTTATTTTTTACTAAAAGTGTGGTGCAAATGTTTCTGCAACTTCAATTTTAAAAACACTTACAGCTAAGCTGGATAGAGGAAAACCAACTACATGGAACTTGGGGAAGGGAGGAGAAAGGGAGGTAAGGTGTCTGCCCGGTACTATGGCTTGGAAGGACATGAAACTAATCCTAAGGATCGTGGGAGCAGCTGCAAGGGGGAGTGAGCTGGATATCATTATCCACCTAGGGACAAATGACCTGGCTGAGAATGGGATCAGAGCAGTACAACAGGAGTTTGTGGAGTTGGGGAGGGGCCTTAGACAAGTGGCACACACAGTAACTTTCTCGGAAGTGCTATCTGTCTGGCATGGATGAGGCTAGGGTACTCTGCACCATGGGATTCAATGACTGGTTGAAAAACTGGTGCAGAGCATGTGGATTTGGCTTCACTGGGGACTGGGGCTCTACCTGGAGGGTTGCAGGCCTGTACTGGCATGAAGGTCTGCATCTGTCAAGGAGGGGTACCAGGATCCTAAGTGACAGGTTAAAACACTTCATTGGCAAGCATTTAAACTAGCCAAGGGGGAGGCACTGAAAAGGAGGGAAATCCTAGCCCCTCCAAAAAATCAGGGTAGTTAGTGAGGTAAACAACAAGATAGAGCAATTGATAGGGAGAAGGACAGTGGTAAATGGAGAAAAAGACAAAGGCAGTAAGGACAGGGATGGGGCAAAAAGAAATAAGGCCATAATAATAAAAAAAAAAATTGGAGGGTAAGGAGTACCAATGCCCATAGCCTGGTAAAAGGATTCCCGAAATAGAGGCCATGATGGAAGATGGCTGCCTGGATATTGACAGTCACAGAAACATGGCACATGGTGCACCATGACTGGGATGCCAACATACCAGGGTACACAATCCACAGGAGGGACTGGGAGGGTAGAAGAGGAGGAGGAGTAGCTCTCTAAGTAAGGAGAGGGATCAAAGCAACAGAACTAAAGGGTAAAAATGGAGGAGATGAGGCACTGTGGGTCACCCTGGAGACTGTAAATGGCACCACAATCCACAGAGAGGTTGTATACAGACCACCATCTCTGGGAATAAATAGACAAGAAAATGACAGAAGGCATCCTTAGGATGGCAGAGAAATGGGAGATATTTCTGATAAGGGACCTGAATATGCCAGATGTTAACTGGAGCACCTTTGCTGCAGCCACATCCAAGAATAGGGCTGTTCTCAATTTCCTACAGGTGGTACCCCTCAGACAGCTAGTTTTGGAAACCACTCAGGAGGGAGCAATCTTTGACCTGGTACACTCCAATGGGGATGAGAGAGTATGAGGATGATTATGGTGATTATGAAAGTCTGGATGTGCCTATTGACCCAGACATCTCCCCAGACAGACCTTCAGGTGTTTCTCTTCCTAGGCTTTCTGAGTCCCCTTCTCACTATATGTTTTACAAAAAAGTGGCTGAGACCCTCTAGCTCCCTGTGGAGGAAGCAGTGGAGGAAGCAGTAGATGATCCGAAGGAGCCTGATTATGTTGAGATGATGGATATCCCAGAGTCCTGGAGACTGTCTATTCCCCCTCCACAAATCCTTTGGGAAACAGACACATAAAATCCTTAATTCTCCTAATTCTATACCTCCTGTGGACAGACGAATGGACAAGAGGTACACTTTCTCAGGCTCAGACACGGATTTCCATTTCCAGCAATGCAGCCATGTTGGGGTAGTGCAGGCTGCTGCCTGTGACAAGACTAATATACCCTTGGCTTCACACACCCCAGATAGAGACTCTAGGAAGGTGGTTGCTATGGCCAAGAAACAGTACCTGGCATCCTCCTTGGGACTCAGGCAGGCAAACTATATGGCCTACACAGCCAGATACCAGAAGTCCAGGTGGTATAGTGTTCTGGAACTGGCTAAATAGTCCCCCCCCCAGCTAGCCAAGGAGCTGGAGGAGGTGGCTGCTGATGGGACTGAGGCATCCAAGGTCCAATTTCATGCTGCTGTGGACTCCAATGAAGTGTTATCATGAGTCATGGCTACATCTGTGTCGCTTCAGAGATTTGCTTGTCTGAGATGTACTAGCCTCTCACAGGACATCCAGAATAAGGCCATGGATTTCCCTGTGGTGGGTAATTCTTTGTTTGGGGAGAAAACAGAGAATTACGTGAAAAAGATGAACAAATACATTACAAGTGGGTCCTGGAGGTAGTAAGCCAGGGACTGGGTCTCAGCTTCAGAAAATTTCCAAAGCTGAGGGGTCAGGTCTTTTCCACCTGCAAACCTCTCCAAAATCATTGCCCTAGAGGCAGAGGTTTCCTGTCTGCTGGCTGTTTTATTTTGTGCTGTTTCCTGGTATGGGATGACATGGGGTGTCCACTGGACACCATGGAATGGTCAATTGGTGTAGATTCCCTGTATAGAGACCAAGATGGCAGAGTGATCGAGATGCAAGATAGGTGGGAAATGCTGAGTGCTGCATCCCAGAACAGACAGCAGAAGACTTCCATCTATCATAGTCAGGATAGGGTGTCCATTGGACACCGTGGCATGTTTTATAGTTGCTGTTTACTGGTATGGGACGACATGGGGTGTCCATTAGACACCATGAAATGGTTAATTGGTGTATATTCCCTGAATAGAGACTGAGATGGTGGAGTGATCGAGATGCAAGATAGGTGGGAAATGCCAAGTGCTGCATTCCAGAACAGACAGCAGAAGACTTCTGTCTATCATAGTCAGGACAGGGTGTCAATTGGACACTGTGGCATGTTTTATAGTTGCTGTTTCCTGGTATGGGATGACATAGGGTGTCCATTAGACACCATGGAATGGTTAATTGGTGTATATTCCCTGAATAGAGACTGAGATGGTGGAGTGATCGAGATGCAAGATAGGTGGGAAATGCCGAGTGCTGCATCCCAGAATGGACAGTACAAGGCTTCCCTCTATCATAGTCAAGATAGGGTGTCCATTGGACACCATTTCATGTTTTATTGTTGCTGTTTTCTGGTATGGGAGCTCTGTTAGAGGCTAAAATTATTTGCTGATTATCTATTAGAATAGTAAAGCTGTTGTACAGTAGTTTGTCTAACCTGCCTTATCTGCAGTATGGAGAGTTCTGTTTATCACCACCATCTTGGTCCTGGACTGTTTATTTGGATCAATCAGTACCTTTGGGGGTCCTAAAATGGAATCTTTCCCCAGGGTCTTGTGGGAGTGAATTTCTGTAGGAATTGTAGCTTTGAGACTTTGGGAACTAGATGAACCTGGAGAGGGGGAGCCCTTGCTTTGACAGACAAATGGATCAGCCAATCAGAACATTTTGGACCTAATGGAAATTCTTAAGCTGCCTGCTGCAGTGAGTCAGTCTGGAATTATTGTTTGAAGAGTAAACAGCTTGAGTGATTCAAGCAGCAGCCACTGCGTAGTTCACATGGGAGATTGGTGGAAAGGCAGAGTTTGTCTTGTCTGCCTACAGTCCCTTGAGAGGGAATCCATTGAAAGGCTTAGCAATCGGACTGTATCAGAATTGGAGTGGGAAAAAGCCACTGAAGAGTGACCAGATTTGAACCTGAAGAAGAACGATGATTTACTATATGCAATCGGTCTGTCAGGACATCCGTTTACCACAGAATTCCTGGTTTTGCTCAGAGACACTAATATTGCTGCGGGACTGCCTTCTGCATTGTGGTATGGTGATTGCTTTACAATAAATGTGCTGTGTGCTGTTAGTGGGTCGCAGAATGGTTCCCCACTGTGTAAGTGTGCCATGCTTGCTGGAAGCTGCATCCAGCACTACTGGACTCAAACTCCGAAATGTTCCACCCGGCCTAGGCCTTGCCACTTGGCCCAGCCAGCTACTTCCAGCACAGAAACCATCATCGATGAGAGACTCACCCGGGGATCAGCCCCCTGCTCAACCATCTCGAACAGGAACGACACCTCGGTGATTCATGTGGGCCCTACTTCTCCTGGCAAACCAGTCATCAGTCTGCAGTCTCCATTTTATCTAGTCTGTGTCTCATATCGGGTAGCATGAGTAACAATCAAGGTAGCTCCCTGCAACAACAGCTAAATCTCACGTGTTGCCATCTGATTGCATTGTTGTTTTTCCTTTCACAAACTGAACCTTTGGGCTCTGGATTGCAAATTGTGTGTGGTTGTGCATGCCTTTACTTTTCATCGCAGGACCCCAACCAGCTGCGACACCGGCCTACCCCCGGCAACGTTCCAGGCTATCCCACCTTACTTCCAACTGGGTACCCAGAGCATGTGACTGTGCAGGGACTGAAAGTGCATGCAATATTGCCTGACAAGATCAGTTATTGAATTAATCAACCTGATTACACCCCTTCCTTGTTCAATTCCCCTGATTAAATCAGATCTAACTCTTTTTGCATTTAAGGGTGACAGGAAATTTGTACTAACTGGCAGCTGTTTATAAAGTTTTTATTCTCAGAAATGATTTGCATTCCCCTAAATTATCCATATTTAACTGTACCTGAATAAAAACTGATACAAAAAACTGTATTTTGCATTGTTTTAATTTTATGGGCAGCATTCTGCTACAGTTCTCTGCGTGGAATCTATGATTTGGAGTTTTTACTACAGTATGTCATGGTTGTGCATGGAATGCCAGTTATGAGCTGTGGGCCTATCAGAACTACACTAATAGTTCTGTGCACAAATCATGGCATAGTTAAAACTCCAAATTACTGGTCCCATGAAGAGAATTATAACAGAATGCTGCCCATAAAAACAAAACAATGCAAAATACAGTTTTTCATATCACCTTTTATTCGGGTACAGTTAAATGTGGATTATGTAGAGTAATGCAAATCATTTCTGAGAATAAGAACTTTATAAACTGCTGTCAATTAGTAATGATTTCCTGTCCTCTTTAATCTGACTATGGTTCCAGTTTGTACCAAAAGCAGTGTACTGTTGCTATTTACTGTGCCTAACCTTGTTTTACAGGGGGTGTCCAGGATTGAACTGGTGGAACCAGCCCTGGTGGTAAGTGCAAACAGTGTGGGGAATTGTATGCTGAATAGGGCCTACTGTGAAAGTATTTGTTGCATATTGTCTAGGCCACTAGAAGGGAAAAAGGGGGATTACAATGTCCCAGAGAGCTGTACCCAGGTTAGCCTTGTTACTAACAACCCTGTCCTCCAGGTGTAGGCACCTGTGTCAGTACACAGGCCTCTTAACCTGCAACTAGCCATGCAGATAGGGGTAGTAGCCTTTGGGATAGCGTCACCTAGGGGATACACAAGTGTGGGATGACATGGGAATGCTGAACAATATGTAATGCTTTATTCATGCTAGGTCATCAGATATGATTACTCCAAAATCCCTTTCCCATTTGGTGACCATCAGTTTCTCAAACCCCCAATCATGTAATGTTTTCATGAGATCTTGTGCCACAAATGCATAATTTTACTCTGAGTGCCACTGCTAGTAATCACTCTTAAATGTTTTTTATTTCCTGGAAGATACCAGACATGTTGTCTTTTGCCAGCAAATGTCAGGAGTTGAGTACTACTGCCTGTCATAGATTGGATACACTCCGATGCTATAATATGTATATTCTCTTAATTCAGATATGCAGTGTCCAGAGAAGACAATATGGATCTGCGGACACTCCTTCGTGCATTGGGCAGGGATTCGGGGAGCAGTCTCGAACCGGGGGACCAGTTTTGACCTTCGATACTCCAGTAAATGTGCGTTGGTTAGGTGAGAGGGGTATGCGTTGGGATCAACTGGTGCCAATGTTGCGACGGCAGTGCCTGAGGGGATCTGAACCAGATGACATCATCATCCACCCGGGAGGTAATGATTTAGGATTGAAGATGTCAGTGATGCTGCTACGGAAGATGAAGGAGGACATCACCTTGATCAAGCACTGAATGCCAAGGATCATGATCCTTTGGTCCCACATCATCCAGCGTCGGCAGTGGAGGAATGTTTCTCTGATATGAAGGCAATGGACAGAACAAGGAGAAAGATCCACACAGAGATGGGGTTGTTCATGAGAGGATTGTCAGCCAGCATGGTCAAGCATGATGGCATCATGTCTGTCTTCCCAGAACTGTATCGGCAGGATGGTGTCCACTTATCGGATCAGGGAAGCGATATCTTCTGCAGTGACATCAAGAGGGCTGTAGCTCCAGTCCTATAGAGGTATGCAATTTATAGAGGCAGTGGCAGGGAAACCAGCATTGAGCATGTGGCAGAGACACTGGCAGGGTCATCGCCTATCCAGGGCTAGAGGGGAGTTTCTTGTCGTGAACCCAAGATCCCCCCCTGCATGGGCACATCTGATGCCGGTGCATGGCAACCATGCCTACATCAGCCACACTCTTAAGCACAGCCCAGTGGCTTGATGGTGCCCCCAGACTCCACTGGGGGTCACCAGAGCACCGGTCATCCCTAACCGTCCAACCCAGAGAGGAGAGCTGCCCAGAGGGCACTCAATCTGTCTCCCTCTCCTGCCAATCCTTGACTCCCGAGCTCGTTCCCAAACTCGGGTCGCGGCGCAACGCGAGGTGTGGCGTCCAGTGACTCAACCTCATCGCCACCGGCAGGTGATAAATAAATTCCTTGACAATGCCATCCAGACGGGGAGAGAGAGAGAGACAGATAGAGAAAGATAGACTACTGGGGAACCAAAATACCATTTACAGTAACAGAAATCATGAATAAAGTTTTCTGGTGCAGCAGTGCTTGAGTGGGAAGGAGGAGGGGAGTGAATTTATTTGCAAAGGGATGACTGTACAGGTAGTCTGGGGAACGATACGCCAGTAGGGAGAACTCCGTTTCTGCTCCTGCCCTCTGCAGCCTGTGTCCTGGTTCAGCTACACTTCAGTGGAATGGAGGAGGTGTGAGAGCTTGTTTAATTGGTGATGTCTGACCAAGAGTCAAGGGGAAAGAAAAAGCAGGGAGGTCTGTTTCTGCTCCTTCCTCAGCAACCATTTTCTGATGCAGCTGTGTTTCAGTGGGATGGAGGAGGGTGAGTGCATTTGCTAGTGGATGTCTGTCCAGGAAGTCAAGGGTAGAGATGTCAGCAGAAAAAGCTCCATTTCTGCTTCTGCCCTCAGCAGTCCATTTTTATATGCAGCAGCGCTTATGATGGATGGAGGAGGGCTGCGAGCATATTTACTAGGTGATGTCTGACCAGGTAGTCAAGGGTGAGAGATGCCAGTAGGGAAGTCTCCATTTCTGCTCCTGCACTCAGCAACCCATTATCTGGTGCAGCAGTGTTTTTCTTTCTCCAAAATTAATAAACTTTATTAGAAGGAAGGTTGATTTTTCTTTCCAAACATACCAAAAAAGGTCTTTGAGTACTAAGTAACAAAGTACTATACAGTATCAAAGTAAGGAAATGACATATCATCTTACATTTGTGGTTGTCAACATACTTAATCAGACATAGAACTGCAAATTAGCACCCTTTGCAAACTGTGTGAGAGGCCTTTTGGCACCATGCAATTCTGCTTAAAGTTGAACCAGCATAACATTCTGTGGTGATTTGCATATGCAGCCCATGATGCTTTGCATTGTGTGGGCATTTGTGATTTTGTATTTTTTGAATAATCCTACTTATACTTATCTTCCTTTCTTCCCACCCCTCCTTCTACCCTTTCCTTCTTTTCTTCCCCATCCCCCCTCCCTTGTCATATGCAAGGTCTTTAGTCTGTAGACAGTTAGATATCCGCTGTAATTATTGAGTTACAAGTTCAATAATAGTTTTTGACTTTTTCCTTTCGAAATATGCTATTTCTTATTTCCATTTATTTGCTGGTTAGCACTGTGTACAAGGTTGCCCATACCTATTGGTAGTGGCCTGGTCTTTTAGCCATATGGGCAAAAGTGTTCTCTGCTTGAAGAGTGAACGATATCTCTCTAAACCACTCTGTAAAAGAGGGATGGTGTTTAAGAGGGACAGAGGAGGGGTGTGAGCTTGTTTGCTAAGTGATGTCCATCCAGTGAATCAAGGGGGAGAGATTCCAGCAGGGGAGGTCTCCATCTCAGCTCCTCCCCTGCATAACCCATTTTCTGGTGCAGCAGTGATTAAGTGGGATAGAGGAGGGATGTTTGCTAGGTGATGTCTGTCCAGGTATTCATGGGGTAGTGACACCTGAAGGGAGGTCTCCATTTCTGATCCAGCTCTCAGCAACCCATTTGCATGTGCAGCAATGCTTAAGAGGGACAGAGGAAGTGTGTGAGCTTGCTTGCTAGCTGATGTCTGTCCAGGTAGTTGAGGGGGAGAAATGCCAGCAGGGAGGTCTCTGTTTCTGCTCCTGTACTCAGCAAACCATTTTCTGGCGCAGCAGTGCTTAACTCATTGCCTCCATAGGAGCTCTCTGAAGTTACACCACTTGTCTCCTGTATACTGTTAACAGTAAATCATGGGCCTTTCTAAGCAAAATCAAGCTGTAGTCAGCATGCCACAAACAAATCCTAATAGCTCAAGAACCATAAGTGCTAGACATAAAGTATGAGCAGCAAAGTTATTCAGTATACAATTACCTTTCCAATGGTGGTATGCAAATAATAATATGTATTTTTAATTTTTTTCTATGCTGGTTGAAACAGCAAAAATAAATATTTTTTTCTCTAAAACAGGCAACATAAGCCATACACACCATACCATAAACAAATGTGAATAACTCCTAAAGTATACATGATATACACAAAATATCAGTGGCAGAGTTGTTCAGCACAAAATTACCTTTCCAATGGTGGTATGCAAATAATAATATGTATTTTTTTTCTATGCTGGTTGAAACAGCAAAAAAAATATTTTTTTCACTAAAACAGGCAACATAAGTCATACACACCATACCATAAAAATGTGAATAACTCCTAAAGCATACATGATATATGCAAAATATCACTGGCAAAGTTGTTCAGCATAAAATTACCTTTCAAATGGTGCTATGCAGTCAAATATATATTATATTCTGTTACACTATATAGAAAAATATATAAGTGACTTCTCCAGACATTGCAAGGGCACACTGGGAGTCAGTAGCCAACTTCTGCAGACATCCTCAGGACACACCAGTGTATTTTACTGACAACTACAGGCATCTGCTAGGAGACAATGAGTTAAGAGGGATGGATGAGGGGTGAGAGCGTGTTTGCTAGGTGATGTCTGTCCATCCTGGTTGTTAGTGAGTAGAGACACCAGCAGGGAGTTCTCCATTTCTGTTGCTACACTTACAAACTGATGTTCTGGTGCAGCAGAGCTTAAGATGACAGAGAAGGAGTTTGAGCTTCTTTGATAGGTGATGTTTGTCCAGATAGTCAAGGAGGAGAGATGCCAGCAGGGAGTTCTTAGCTTCTGCTCCTGCCTACAGTAACCCATTTTTCTGGTGAAGCAGTGCTTAAGAGGGACAGAGAATGAGTGTGTGCCTTTTTGATAGGTGATGTCTGTCCAGGTAGTCAAGGGGGAGAGACACACCAGCAGGGATGTCTCTGTTTCTGCTCCTGACCTCAACAATTCATTTTCTGATGCAGCAGCAATTAAGAGGGACAGATGAGGGTTGACATCTTGTTTGCTGTGTGATGTCTGTCCAGGTTGTCAATGGGTAGGGACACCATCAGGGAGTTCTCTATTTCTGCTTCTACACTCAGTAATTCATTTTCTGATGCAGAAATGGTTAAGAGGGATGGAGGAGGAGAGGGAACTTCTTTGCTAGGTGATATTCGTCCAGGTAGTCAAGGGGGAGAGATGCCTGCAGGGAGGTCTCTGTTTCTGCCCCTGTCCGTAGCAACCTGTTTTCTAATACAGCAGCACTTAAGAGAGATGGAGTAGGGGTGTGAGGTTGTTTGCTAGGTGATGTCTGTCCAGGGGGTCAAGGGGGAGAAAAGCTAGAAGGTTTCTGCTCCTGCACTCAGCAACCTGTTTTCTGGTACAGCAGTGCTTTTGTGGGACAGAGTAGGGAGAGAGATCTTGATTGCTCATTTATGTCTGCATAGGGAGTAAAGGGGTATATATGCTAGCAGTGAACCCTCCATTTCTACTCCTGATGTTAGCGACCTGAGTCCTGGTTCAGCAGGCCTTGGGTGGGAAGGAGGATGTATCAGTGCTTGTTTGATAGTGGATGACTGAGCTTAAGACAAAGCCTACTTGTCACCAGACATGGCAGACCAATTGCAAGTGCATGACCAGCTGGTACTGTATCAGCATCTTACCACATCACAGCAAGAAAATTCCTACGGCTACTAAGGCACGTGGCTGAGGCCATATCTATGGTACCATTGACAGTGATGACAATCATGGATGTTTGTTATACCATGACTTTAATGTTCTGGTATATTAAGTTATGCTTAGGATACATGATGTGATGAATGACCATGTAATACAGTGGAATGGAATGTACAGTATGTAATCCAATCGACTATAACTTTCAGATCGTCGTTGGTATAATGTGTTCAAATTTTATTTTTCAGATTGGAGTATATAGGCCAACAGTCTTTAAAAACAAACAACGTATAAGGATATACATTCCAAATGCCCTATCGCCTGTCATCAGGGTCGTCTTCCATATGACAATCACTGTAATCTATATACACAGTGCGTTGTAAGAAAGATGTCCCCTGGCTTCAGAAATACTCATGCAACAGTCAGATTGGGAAATAAATTGGAAATAATAAGTGCATAAGGTAGGTTACTACGTGATGTCACTAACGGTAAGTTACAGTTTAGCTTGGCTTTTGATATTTGTGTATTGATGTACAGTATGTGTTCATGTTTCAAAATTAATTCATGGTTTAACCTCATGAAACAGGTAACAAAGTTAGTCCTTTGGTAACCTCACCAGTGATTCACAAATAGATGATCCGTGTACAGCAATTGCCATGTCTAGCAGCCCTTAAGGCAAAAGGCCTTCAAGGCAATCAGCCATCAAGGCTGATGGCCCTTGAGTCAACTATCCCCCACATCTGATGGCCCTCAATTTAACCAGCTCCCAAGGTTGAAGGCCCTAAGGGCTGAAAGTCATTAAGGCAACTATTCCCCATATCTAATGTCCCTCAAGACAACCAGCCCTGAAGGCTATCCTCCCTGAAGGCTGAAGGACCTCAAGACAACCAGGCCTTAAGGCTTATGGCCCTTAAGGTTGTTGACCCTCAAGGCTTATGGTCCTCAAGTCAACTGGCCCTCAAGGTTCCTCACCCACAAGCCTGATGGCCCTCAAGGCTGACTTCCCTCAAGGCAACCAGTCCTCAAGGCTGATAGCCCTCAAGACCACCAGCCCACAAAGCCAATGGCCTTCAAGGCAACCAGTCCTCAATGCTGATGGCCCTTGAGCCAACTATCCCCTGTATCTGATGGCCCTTAATGCAGCCAGCTCTCGTGGCTGAAGGCCCTCAAGGCAACCAGCCCTCAAGGCTCCTGGTCCTCAGGCTTATGGCCTTCAAGGCAACCAGCCTCAAGGATAATGTCCCTCAAGGAAACCAGTCCTCAAGGCTGATGGCCTTCAAGGCAACAAGCCCTAAAGGCTGATGGTCTTCGAGACAACCAGCCATCAAGGCTGAAGGCCCTTAAGGCAACCAGTCCTCAAGGCTCCCGGCCCTCAAGACAACTATCTCACAAGGCTCCTGACCCTCAAGGCTGATGGCCCTGAAGACAATTAGCCCTCAAGGCTGAAGGCCCTCAAGGCAACCAGCCCTCAGAGATTTACTCTAGAAACAACTGGTCTGGAAAGGACATAAAAACAATAATAGCACTAGATAACATAACTTAAATTGATTGGCCAAACAAACAAAACTTTTTCCCGAATTCTATTTATGTACCACTCACCTCTGATCTCTCTCCGGCAACCTTCTGGATCACAGTCTCTACCTCCCTACGTGGCTCAGGAGATGCAGGTTCCTCTCCAGCTCTGGGCATCCCCCAGATCTACCCTCCTGGCCCACATGGCTGCTGCAACGGGTACAGTGCTGGGATCTAGGTTTCAGATGAGGGGCATCCAATTTCACCTAAGAACTCATTGGTGCCAATGAAAGGATTCCCTGTCAAAGCCTGTTCCTGTAACAAAAAACATTTATTCAAGCTCTTCAATGGTGGAAAGAGGAAACCAACCTCAGAGAAGGGGTTCCTTTTCAAAAGGAGCTTCCTTCAGTGATTCTCACAACAGATTCATCCCTCCTGGGCTGGGGAGCTCATCTAGCAGAGCATACTGCCCAAGGCACTTGGTCAAGTGCAGAAACTGTTCTGCATATAAACCTCTTGGAGCTCAGAGCAGTGTTTTTAGCAATGCATGCTTTCAAACCACTGATACAGGGAAAGGTAGTGCAAGTCAAGACAGACAACACTACCATGTACTACATAAACAAGCAGGAAGATCAAGCTCTCCTTGCATGGAGGCAATAAAAAATCTGGAGCCTGGCCTACTCACTGGGCTCCTATCTGTAGGCCATTCATCAGTCAGGACCATCATGAATGATACCTGAACAGGCAAGTGGTACACACTCTATTCAGGAGGTGGTGCACTCCAGAAATAGATCTATTTGTCTCTCATCAGAGCCATCACTTGTCTCAGTTCTGTTGCAGACCTCCAGTAGTGGGCACCATTCCTCTAGATGACCTTGCCCTGGATTGGTCAGGGAAATTCCTGTACGCATTCCCCCCATTTCACCTGGTATACAGGGTGCTGTTGAAACTGAGGTCTCAGCAAGCAGCAATGATCCTAATAGCCCCAGACTGGGACAGGCAGCCATGGTACTCCCTGTTGCTGTCCATGTCAGTGGAACAACCAATACATCTTCCCAGGATGCACAATCTTCTGACCTCCAATCAGGGCAGACTCCTATATCCAAACCTCAGGTCACTCAGGCTCAAAGCTTGGCTCTTGAGGACCTACAGTATGATGGCTTACATCTCTCCGAGTCAGTTATGGATGTTTTAAGAGGATATAGAAAATCCTCTACTAAGATGTTTTCCATTTGGTACTCTAACAGGAGTACAGTGCCAACCCAGGTAGGAGTGCCAGGGTTGCTGGACTACCTAGACTATCTACACTCCTTAGGTTTACAGCCTGCTACACTGAAAGTTCATTTAGCATCAGTTTCTGTTTATGCTTCGGCAGGTAAGCCCATTTCCTTGGCATCAAATTCAATTTTACAGGAAAAGATGATTGAGGGGGAAGGACTGAGGTGTGTAAGGGAGGAAGGGGAGAAGGGTAGTACAGACTCACTTTTGATGAAAATCCAGCCTGGGCCTTGCCACCTGACCCAGTCAGCTACTTCCAGCACAGAAACCATCATTGATGAGAGACTCGCCCGGGGATCAGCCCGTTGCTCAACCATCTCAAACAGGAATGATACCTCGGTGATTCATGTAGGCCCTGCTTCTCCTGGCAAGCCAGTCATCAATCTGCAGTCTCCATTTTATCTAGTCTGTGTCTCATATCGGGTAGCATGAGTAACAATCAAGGTAGCTCCCTGCAACAACAGCTAAATCTCACGTGTTGTCATCTGATTGCATTGTTGTTTTTCCTTTCATGAACTGAGCCTTTGGGCTCTGAATTGCAAATTGTGTGTGGTTGTGCATGCCTTTTCTTTTCATCACAGGATCCCAACCAGCTGTGACATCGGCATACTCCCGGCAACATTCCAGGGTATCCCACCTTACTTCCAACTAGGTACCCAGAGCATGTGACTGTGCAGGGACTGAAAGTGCATGCAATATTGCCTGACAAGATCAGTTTTTGAATTAATCAACCTGATTACACCCCTCCCTTGTTCAATTCCCCTGATTAAATCAGATCTGACTCTTTTTGCATTTAAAGGGGACAAGAATTTGTACTAACTGGCAGCTATTTATAAAGTTTTTATTCTCAGAAATTATATGCATTCCCCTAAATTATCCATATTTAACCGTATCTGAATAAAAACTGTATTTTGTATTGTTTTAATTTTATGGGCAGCATTCTGCTACAGTTCTCTGTGTGGAACCTATGATTTGGAGTTTTTACTACAGTATGTCATGGTTGTGCATGGAATGCCAATTATGAGCTGTTGGCCTATCGGAACTACACTAATAGTTCTGTGCACAAATCATGGCATAGTTAAAACTCCAAATTACTGGTCCCATGAAGAGAATTATAACAGAATGCTGCCCATAAAAACAAAACAATGCAAAATACAGTTTTTCATATCACCTTTTATTCAGGTACAGTTAAATGTGGATTATTTAGAGTAATGCATATCATTTCTGAGAATAAGAACTTTATAAACTGCTGTCAATTAGTAATGATTTCCTGTCCTCTTTAATCTGACTGTGGTTCCAGTTTGTACCAAAAGCAGTGTACTGTTGCTATTTACTGTGCCTAACCTTGTTTTACAGGGGGTCTCCAGGATTGAACTGGTGGAACCAGCACTGGTGGTAAGTGCAAACAGTGTGGGGAATTGTATGCTGAATAGGGCCTACTGTGAAAGTGTTTGTTGCATATTGTCTAGGCCACTAGAAGGGAAAAAGGGGGATTACAATGTCCCAGAGAGCTGTACCCAGGTTAGCCTTGTTACTAACAACCCTGTTATCCAGGTGGAGGCACCCGTGTCAGTACACAGGCTCCTTAACCTGCAACTAGCCATGCAGGCAGGGGTAGTAGCCTTTGGGATAGCGCCACCTAGGGGATACTCAAGTGTGGGATGACATGGGAATGCTGAACAACATGTAATGCTTTATTCATCTTAGGTCATCAGATATGACTACTCCAAAATCCCTTTCCTGTTTGGTGACCATCAGTTTCTCAACCCCCCCAATCATGTAATGATTTCATGAGATCTTGTGCCGCAAATGCATAATTTTGCTCTGAATGCTACTACTAGTAATCACTCTTAAGTGTTTTTTATTTCATGGAAGATACCAGACATGTTGTCTTTTGCCAGTAAATGTCAGGAATTGAGTAATACTGCCTGTCATAGATTGGATACACTCTGATGCTATAATATGCATGTTTTCTTAATTCAGATATGCAGTGTCCAGAGAAGACAATATGGATCTGCGGACACTCCTTCATGCATTGGGCAGGGATTCGGGAGCAGTCTTGAACCGTGAGACCAGTTTTTACCATCGATACTCCAGAAAATGTGCGTTGGTTAGGTGAGAGGGGTATGCGTTGGGATCAACTCGCGCCAATGTTGCAATGGGAATGCCTGAGGGGATCTGAACCAGATGTCATCGTCATCCACTTGGGAGGTAATGATTTGGGATTGAAGACATAAGTGATGCTGCTACGGAAGATGAAGGAGGACATCACCTTGATCAAGCGTCGAATGCCGAGGACCATGATCCTTTGGTCCCACATCATCCAGCGTCGGCAGTGGTGGAATGTTTCTGATATGAAGAAAATGGACAGAACAAGGAGAAAGATCAACACAGAGATGGGGGCATTCATGAGAGGATTGTCAGCCAGCTTGGTCAAGCATGATGGCATCATGTCTGTCTTCCCAGAACTGTACTGGAAGGATGGTGTCCACTGAACGGATCAGGGAAGCGTTATCTTCTGCAGTGACATCAAGAGGGCTGTAGCTCCAGTCCTATAGAGGTATGCAATTTATAGAGGCAGTGGTGGGGGAACCAGCATTGGGCATGAGGCAGTGGCACTGGCAGGGCCATCGCCTATCCAGGGCTAGAAGGGTGTTTCTTGTAGTGAACCCAAGAATCCCCCTTCGTGGGCACATCTGACGCTGGTGCATGGCAACCCTACCTACGTCAGCCACACTCTTAAGCACAGCCCGGTGGCTTGATGGTGCCCCCAGTCTCCACTGGGGGTTGCCAGAGCACCGGTCATCCCTAACCCTCCCACCTAGAAAGGACAGCTGCCCAGAGGGTGCTCAATCTGTCTCCCTCTCCTGCCGATCCTTGACTCCCGAGCTCTTTCCCAAACTCGGGTCGTCAGCGCAGCGCATGGTGTGGCATCCAGTGACTCAACCCTCATCGTCACCGGGCAGGTGATAAAATAAATCTTTGAATATGCCATCCGGGGGGGAGAGAGAGAGGCAGATAGAGAAAGATAGACTACTGGGGAACCAAAATACCATTTACAGTAACAGAAATCATGAATAACGTTTTCTTGTGCAGCAGTGCTTGAGTGGGATGAAGGAGGGGAGTGAACTTATTTTCAAGGGGATGACTGTACAGGTAGCCTGGGGAATGATACGCCAGTAGGGAGAACTCCGTTTCTGCTCCTGCCCTCTGCAGCCTGTGTCCTGGTTCAGCTACACTTCAGTGGAATGGAGGAGGTGTGAGAGCTTGTTTAATTGGTGATGTCTGACCATAGAGTCAAGGGGGAAAGAAAACAGCAGGGAGGTCTCTGTTTCTGCTCCTTCCCTCAGCAACCATTTTTCTGATGCAGCTGTGTTTCAGTGGGATGGAGGAGGGGTGAGTGCTTATTTGCTTGAGGATGTCAGTCCAGGAAGTCAAGGGGTAGAGATGCCAGTAGGGAAGTCTCCGTTTCTGCTCCTGCACTCAGCAACCCATTATCTGATGCAGCAGTGTGTTTTTTTTTCTCCAAAATTAATAAACTTTATTAGAAGGAAGGTTGATTTTTCTTTCCAAACATACCAAAAAGGTCTTTGAGTACTAAGTAACAAAGTACTATACAGTATCAAGGTAAGGAAATGACATATCATCTTACATTTGTGGTTGTCAACATACTTAATCAGACATAGAACTGCAATTTAGGAATATATGCAGTAAAGCTAATAATCCTTCTTATACTTATCTTCCCTTCTTCCCACCCCTCCTTCTACCCTTCCCTTCTTTTGTTCGCCCTCCCCCCTCCCTTGTCATATGCAAGGTCTTTAGTCTGTAGACAGTTAGATATTCGCTGTAATTGTTGAGTTACAATTTCAATAATAGTTTTTGACTTTTCCCTTTTGAAATCTACTATTTCTTATTT
Organism: Neoceratodus forsteri; assembly: GCA_016271365.2. Classification (NCBI taxonomy): domain Eukaryota; kingdom Metazoa; phylum Chordata; order Ceratodontiformes; family Ceratodontidae; genus Neoceratodus; species Neoceratodus forsteri. Next base: position 429,608,117 of record CM057451.1, read on the forward strand.
CCATTTATTTGCTGGTTAGCACTGTGTACAAGGTTGCCCATTCCTTTTGGTAGTGGTCTAGTTATTTAGCCATATGGGCAGTAGTGTTCTCTGCTTGAAGAGCGAACAATATCTCTCTAAACCACTCTGTAAAAGAGGGATGGTGTTTAAGAGGGACAGAGCAGGGGTGTGAGCTTGTTTGCTAAGTGATGTCCATCCAGTGAATCAAGGGGGAGAGATTCCAGCAGGGAGGTCTCCATCTCAGCTCCTCCCCTGCACAACCCATTTTCTGGTGCAGTAGTGATTAGGTGGGATAGAGGAGGGATGAGTGTTTGTTTGCTAGATGATGTCTGTCCAGGTATTCAAGGGGTAGTGACACCTACAGGGAGGTCTCCATTTCTGATCCAGCTCTCAGCAACCCATTTGCATGTGCAGCAATGCTTAAGAGGGACAGAGGAAGGGTGTGAGCTTGCTTGCTAGGTGATGTCTGTCCAAGTAGTTGAGGGGGAGAAATGCCAGCAAAAAAAAAATGTTTTTTCTCTAAAACAGGCAACATAAGCCATACACACCATACCATAAACAAATGTGAATAACTTCTAAAGTATACATGATATAAACAAAATATCAGTGGCAGAGTTGTTCAGCACAAAATTACCTTTCCAATGGTGGTATGCAAATAATAATATGTATTTTTTTTTTCTTTGCTGGTTGAAACAGCGAAAAAAATATATATTTTTTTCACTAAAACAGGCAACATAACATAAGCCATACACACCATACCATAAACAAATGCGAATAACTCCTAAAGTATACAAGATATACACAAAATATCAGTGGCAAAGTTGTTCAGCATAAAATTACCTTTACAACGGTGCTATGCAGTCAAATTTATATTATATTCTGTTAAACTGTATATTAAAATATATAAGTGACTTCTCCAGACATTGCAAGGGCACACTGGGAGTCAGTAGCCAACTTCTACAGACGTCCTCAGGACACACCAGTGTATTTTACTGACAACTACAGGCGTCTGCTAGGAGACAATGAATTAAGAGGGATGGATGAGGGGTGAGACTGTGTTTGCTAGGTGATGTCTGTCCATCCTGGTTGTTAGTGAGTAGAGACACCAGCAGGGAGTTCTCGATTTCTGTTGCTACACTTACGAACTGATGTTCTGGTGCAGCAAAGCTTAAGAGGGACAGAGAAGGAGTTTCAGCTTCTTTGATAGGTGATGTTTGTCCAGATAGTCAAGGGGGAGAGATGCCAGCAGGGAGTTCTTAGCTTCTGCTCCTGCCTACAGTAACCCATTTTTCTGGTGAAGCAGTGCTTAAGAGGGACAGAGGATGAGTGTGTGCTTTTTTGATAGGTGATGTCTGTTCAGGTAGTCAAGGGGGACAGACACCAGCAGGGATGTCTCTGTTTCTGCTCCTGACCTCAACAATTCATTTTATGATGCAGCAGCAATTAAGAGGAACAGATGAGGGTTGAGATCTTGTTTGCTGTGTGATGTCTGTCCAGGTTGTCAATGGGTAGGGACGTCATCAGGGAGTTCTCTATTTCTGCTCCTACTCTCAGTAATTCATTTTCTGGTACAGAAATGGTTAAGAGGGATGGAGGAGGAGAGGGAGCTTCTTTGCTAGGTGATATTTGTCCAGGTAGTCAAAGGGGAGAGATGCCAGCAGGGAGGTCTCTGTTTCTGCCCCTGTCCGTAGCAACCTGTTTTCTAATACAGCAGCACTTAAGAGGGATGGAGTAGGGGTGTGAGGTTGTTTGCTAGGTGGTGTTTGTCCAAGGGGTCAAGGGGGAGAAAAGCCAGAAGGTTTCTGCTCCTGCACTCAGCAACCTGTTTTCTGGTGCAGCAGTGCTTTTGTCGGACAGAGGAGGGAGAGAGATCTTGATTGCTCAGTTATGCCTGTATAGGGAGTAAAGGGGTATATATGCTAGCAGTGAAGCCTCCGTTTCTACTCCTGATGTTAGTGACCTGAGTCCTGGTTCAGCAGGCCTAGGGTGGGAAGAAGGATGTATGAGTGCTTGTTTTATAGTGGATGACTGAGCTCAAGACAAAGCCTACTTGTCACCAGACATGGCAGACCAATTGCAAGTGCATGACCAGCTGGTACTGTATCAGCATCTCACCACATCACAGCAAGAAAATTCCTACGGCTACTAAGGCACGTGGCTGAGGCCATATCTATGGTACCATTGACTGTGATGGCAATCATGGATGTTTGTTATACCATGACTTTAATGTTTTGGTATATGAATTTATGCTTAGGAAACATGATGTGATGAATGACCACGTAATACAGTGGAATGGAATGTACAGTATGTAATCCAATCGACTATAACTTTCAGATCATCGTTGGTATAATGTCTTTAAATTTTATTTTCAGATTGAGTATATAAGCTAATAGTCTTTAAAACAAACAACATATAAGGATATATGCTCCAAATGCCCTATCACCTGTCATTGGGGTCGTCTTCCATATGACAATCACTGTAATCTATATACACAGTGCATTGTACGAAAGATGTCCCTTGGCTTCAGAAATACTCATGCAACAGTCAGATTGGGAAATAAATTGGAAATAATAAGTGCATAAGGTAGGTTACTATGTGATGTCACTAACGGTAAGTTACAGTTTAGCTTGGCTTTTGATATTTGTGCTGATGTACTGTATGTGTTTATGTTTCAAAATTAATTCAGGGTTTGACCTCGTGAAACTGTTAACAATGTTAGTCCATTGGGATCCTCACCAGTGATTCACACTTGGTCTAGCAAAAGTGGTGGTGTACTTTGTTTTTTTAACTTTATTTTTTTATTTATTTTAACCTTTGTCATACCAGGAGAGAAACACTTTGCTGAAAGATTGATTACAGGTGCAACCTGTAGGCACAAGGTAGTTAACTGACTTTGTGTCCGGTAGTGGATACATAACTGATTACTACCATACCTCATCAACACAGCCCCATTCAAAGAACTTTTTAGCAAAGGTGGCCATTTTGAGGCAGTTTAGAAAAGTCAGCCATTTTGAGGCATTTCAGCAAAAGCAGCCATCTTAAAGCACTCACCAGAGATTCACACTTGGTGTACAGATATGGCAAAAGTTTTGCAGTAGTGTGTCCGTTAAGTGGTCACATCACTGATTATCACCATACCGCATCAGCCCTGACCCATTCAGAGCTTTTTAAACAAAGATGGCTGTTTTGAAGTATTTTAGCAAATGCAGACATTTTGAAGCATTTTAGGAAAGGTGGCCAATCTGAGGTGATCACGAGTAATTAACACTTAGTGACTGGATATTGGAAAAAGTGGTGCAGTAGTGTGGCAAGATCTTATCACATTGATTGACTGCATAGTTCTTGTTTCTCAGAGAAGGTGTGTTCAACAAATCTACAGAAGTCACAACATTACCCTTTTTGAATGACACTGAAGATCAAGACACTGCAATGATGCTACATTACAACATTTTACATCTTGACTTCATATGATACTACTCAGCTGATACTTTCTGGGATTAAGGTAAGAGTCAAACTAATTTGTCTAACAGGCTGTAGAAACCTTGTGGTGTTAAAATAAATCAGCCTTGTAGGCCTACTAGTACGCATTGCACCACAACAGACTTCACCTTCACCGTCTCATCAGTTGGAATGATTTATAATGCATGGACTAGTTTTGAACACTTCTAGTGATGACTTCATGTGAGGGTGAGCTACATTACTTTGTTTAAATTAAATATGACAGACTATGTAAAAAGTTGATGCAATGGTGTAGCATAGGGTAAGATCAGACAGTTTTTTATCCACAGGTCACAAGCCTGAAGACGATATATAGAATTTAGAATAGGGAAAGGATAGGGCTTTTCTCCACAGGTTTTAGAATAGGGAAAGGATAGGGTTTTTCTCTACAGGTTTTTGAATAGGGAAAGGATAGGATTTTTCTCCACAGGTTTTAGAATAGTGAAAGGATAGGATTTTTCTCCACAGGTTTTAGAATAGGGAAAGAATAGGGATTTTCTCCACAGGTTTTAGAATAGGGAAAGGATAGGGTTTTTCTCCACATATTTCTGGCATTACCATGTCTGATGGAATGCTCTTTGTGTTTGATGATCCATACACTTGAAAAAGTGTTGCATCGGTGAAATGTGGACCACTGTTGGTAAATGCTAATGGTAATAAAAAATAGTAAACTATTTTGGTTCTTTCCTACTGTATAGTACACTATATAAGATACTGTATGGTGGCCTAAATACACAACACTTTCGTTAAAACCTTACTTAATTTGCTGTCCTCACTGTAACCATGAGAGATTGAAGAAGAAACTAGGTCCATTTTCTATTAATTTTATAAGACTCATGGGTAACGTATATCTTGTATTTCATCTGTGAACCTTAGGGTGAAGGTGTATCATTGCTGTGTATTGACAACCACCAACTATTTTATATAATGTATGGGGAAAAAACATCGAACAACATGGGACTAAGTCATAGTAGGATAGGGTAACATAAGAAAAATGTGTTAATTTTCCAGGGGCATTACAGTGATCTAAAACATAATAGTATAAGGTAATAGTAGATAGGTTTTTCCACTGTTTACATGCATAAAGGCTGGAGATAGATATAGGAAAAGACAGATCTTACTTCGACAGGGTTCTGTCAATAGGTCACCACATATAGGACTTGTGCCACCTGGCATCAGGCCACACGGCAGACTTTTCTAGCAATACCTGAAGGGGACCACCCACCCAACGTCAGGTGACCAACAAATCCCCTTCCAGTGCCAGGTCAGGTTGCGCTGGTGCCGATGTCGGTGACCCTGTCATGGGCTGTCTCGACACCGGACCCTCCCCTATCTACACTATGGTGGGTCCGACGTGGATTCCTCTAATGCCAGGTCTGACATTGGGGGGGCTTATAATCGACCCCAAACTGTCCCACATTACCCTTTTGGGTATCCAAGGGATCTCTACCCGGGGGAGTTCCACTCCAGATTGGATTCATTTGGGGCAGTTCTACCCTGGATTTCGCCCTTACTTCCACTACATTGGGTTTCAAGGGTATTATCCTCCACCGGTCGCCCCTCCTCCTCCTCCTCCTCCTCCCCCCATTCTCAACCAGATCCAACTTCCCTTCCCTGGCTACTTTGGATTTCAAGACCCTGATTCAGTCTTGGTGGCAGGGAGCCAGGTCAGAACTGGTTTCAGATCTGGAAACTAGGCTCCTGCAATCACAGCTTCCTATGTCTCCTTCCCCGATCAGCTATCTTGCAACTGTCCATGTCTTGGGGAAGACTCAGCAGGACATTTCCCTACCGGACTTTAGACACTGTCCTGTCAAGGAGAGTGGACTTCATGATGTGTTATATAATAGGGAAAGGATAGGCTTTTTCTCCACAGGTTTTAGAAAAGAGAAAGGGTAGGATTTTACTCCACAGGTTTTAGAATAGAGAAAGGGTAGGGTTTTTCTACACAAGTTTTAGAACAGGGAAAGGATAGGGTTTTTCTCCACAGGTTTTTTTGAATAGGGAAAGGGTAGTTTTTTTCTCCACAGGTTTTAGAATAGGGAAAGGATAGGGTTTTTCTCCACAAGTTTTAGAATAGAGAAAGGGTAGGGTTTTTCTACACAGGTTTTAGAACAGGGAAAGGATGGAGTTTTTCTCCACAGGTTTTTTGAATAGTGAAAGGGTAGGGTTTTTCTCCACAGGTTTTTGAAAAGGGAAAGGATAGGATTTTTCTTCACAGGTTTTTGAATAGGGAAAGGATAGGATTTTTCTCCACAGGATTTAGAATAGGGAAATGATAGTGTTTTTTGACACATATTTCTGGCATTACCATGTCTGATGGAAAGCTCTTTGTGTATGATGAGCCATACACTTGAAAAAGTGTTGCATTGGTGAAATGTGGACCACTGATGGTAAATGCTAATGGTAATAAAAAATAGTAAACTATTTTGGTTTCTTTCCTACTGTATAGTACACTATATAAGACACTGTATGGTGGCCTAAATATACAACGCTTTCGTTAAAACCTTACTTAATTTGCTGTCCTCACTGTAACCGTGAGAGACTGAAGAAACTAGGTCCATTTTCTATTAATTGTATAAGATTCATGGGTGACGTATATCTTGTATTTCATCTGTGAACCTTAGGGCGAAGGTCTATCATTGCTGTGCATTGACAGCCACCAACTATTTTATATAATGTATGGGGAAAAAACATTGAACAACATGGGACTAAGTCATAGGAGGATAGGATAACATAAGAAAAATGTGTTAATTTTCCAGGGCAATACAGTGATCTAAAACATAATAGTATAAGGTAATAGTAAATATGTTTTTCCACTGTTCACATGCATAAAGGCTGGAGATAGATATAGGAAAAGACAGATCTTACTTCGAGAGGGTTCCGTCAGTAGGTCATCACATATAGGACTTGCGCAACCTGGCATCGGGCCACATGGCAGACTTTTCTAGCAATACCTGAAGGGGGACCACCCACCCAACATCACGTGACCAACAAATCCCCTTCCAGTGCCAGGTCAGGTTGCGCCGGAGCGGAGGTTGGTGACCCTGATGTGGGCTGTCTCGACACCGGACCCTCCCCCTATCTACACTATGGCAGGTCCGACGTGGATTCCTCTGATGCCAGGTCTGACATTGGGGGGCTTATAATCAACCCTGAACAGTCCCACATTACCCTTTTGGGTATCCAAGGGATCTCTACCTGGGGGGGTTCCACTCCAGATTGGAGTCATTTGGGGCAGTTCTATCCTGGATTTCACCCTTACTCCCACTACATGGGGTTTCAAGGGTATTATCCTCCACCGGACGCCCCTCCTCCTCCTCCCCCCAGTCTCAACCAGATCCACCTCCCCTTCCCTGGCTACTTCAGATTTCAAGACCCTGATTCAGTCTTGGTGGCAGGGGGCCAGGTCAGAACTGGTTTCAGATCTGGAAACTAGGCTCCTGCAACTGCAGCTTCCTATGTCTCCTTCCCCAATCAGCTATCTTGCAACTGTCCATGTCTTGGGGAAGACTCGGCAGGACGTTTCCCTACCGGACTTTAGACACCATCCTGTCAAGGAGAGTGGACTTCATGATGTGTTATATAATAGGGAAAGGATAGGCTTTTTCTCCACAGGTTTTAGAAAAGGGAAAGGGTAGGATTTTACTCCACAGGTTTTAGAATAGAGAAAGTGTAGGGTTTTTCTCCACAGGTTTTTTGAATAGGGAAAGGGTAGGTTTTTTCTCCACAGCTTTTAGAATAGGGAAAGGATAGGGTTTTTCTCCACAGGTTTTTGAAAAGGGAAAAGATAGGATTTTTCTCCACAGGTTTTAGAATAGAGAAAGGGTAGGGTTTTTCTACACAGGTTTTAGAACAGGGAAATGATAGGGGTTTTCTCCACAGGTTTTTTGAAAAGGGAAAGGGTAGGGTTTTTCTCCACAGGTTTTAGAATAGGGAAAGGATAGGATTTTTGTCCACAGGTTTTTGAATAGGGAAAGGATAGCATTTTTCTCCACAGGTTTTAGAATAGTGAAAGGAAAGGTTTTTTCTCCACAGGTTTAAGAATAGGGAAAGAATAGGGATTTTCTCTGCAGGTTTCAGAATAGGGAATGGATAGGGTTTTTCTCCACATATTTCTGGCATTACCATGTCTGATGGAATGCTCTTTGTGTATGATGATCCATACACTTGAAAAAGTGTCACATTGGTGAAATGTGGACCACTGATGGTAAATGCTAATGGTAATAAAAAATAGTAAACTATTTTGGTTTCTTTCCTACTGTATAGTACACTATAAGATACTGTATGGTGGCCTAAATACACAACGCTTTCATTAACACCTCACTTAATTTTCTGTCCTCACTGTAACCATGAGATACTGAAGAAACTAGGTTCATTTTGTATTAATTATATAAAACTCATGGGTGACGTATATCTTGTATTTCATCTGTGAACCTTAGGGTGAAGGTGTATCGTTGCTGTGTATTGACAACCACCAACTATTTTATACAATGTATGGGGAAAAAATATTGAAAAACATGGGACTAAGTCATAGTAGGATAGGGTAACATAAGAAAAATGTGTTAATTTTCCAGGGCAAATACAGTGATCTAAAACATAATAGTTTAAGGTAATAGTAGATAGGTTTTTCCACTGTTCACATGTATAAAGGCTGGAGATAGATATAGTAAAAGACAGATCTTACTTCGAGAGGGTTCCGTCAGTAGGTCATCACATATAGGACTTGCGCCACCTGGCATCGGGCCGCACGGCAGACTTTTCTAGCAATACTTGAAGGGGTCCACCCACCCAATGTCACATGACCAACAGAACCCCTTCCAGTGTCAGGTCAGGTTGTGCCAGTTCCGATGTAGGTGACCCTGCCATGGGCTGTCTCGATGCCGGACCCTCCCCCATCTACACTACGGCGGGTCTGATGTGGAGTCCTCTGATGCCAGGTCTGACATTGGGGGGCTTATAATTGACCCTGAACTGTCCCGCATTACCCTTTTGGGTATCCAAGGGATCCCTACCTGGGGGGCTCCACTCCGGATTGGAGTCATTTGGGGCAGTTCTACCCTGGATTTCACCCTTACTCCAACTACATGGGGTTTCAAGGGTATTATCCTCCACCGGACGCCCCTCCTCCTCCTCCCCCCAGTCTCAACCGGATCCACCTCCCAAACCCCTGGCTACTTCAGATTTCAAGACCCTGATTCAGTCTTGGTGGCAGGAGGCCAGGTCAGAACTGGATTCAGATCTGGAAACTAGGCTCCTGTAACCGCAGCTTCCTATGTCTCCTTCCCCAATCAGCTATCTTGCAACTGTCAATGTCTCGGAGAAGACTCAGCAGGACATTTCCCTACCAGACTTTAGACACTGTCCTGTCAAGGAGAGTGGACTTCATGATGTGTTATATAATAGGGAAAGGATAGGCTTTTTCTCCACAGGTTTTAAAACAGGGAAAGGGGAGGGTTTTTCTCCACAGGTTTTAGAATAGAGAAAGGGTAGAGTTTTTCTCCACAGGTTTTAGAATAGGGAAAGGATAGGGTTTTTCTCCACAGGTTTTTTGAATAGGGAAAGGGTAGGGTTTTTGTCCACAGGTTTTAGAATAGGGAAAGGATAGGGTTTTTCTCCACAGGTTTTTGAATAGGGAAAGGATAGTATTTTTCTTCACAGGTTTTAGAATAGGGAAAGGATAGGGTTTATCTCCACAGGTTTTAGAAAAGAAGCAGTTTGATACAGAAAATAACTGAACGGTAGCCGCCATCTTATTTTTGGTCATGTGACCCAGGGGATGTAGATATGGGTACAGTCTGGGCCTTGATTTGCTCATTCACTTCCCTATCATGTACTTTTCCTTTTTGAATTTATTGGCTTACACCCCATAATGCAATAGCTGGACACCCCTTTGATCAGAATGGGCATACCATGAGTGGTTGGGTATGGCACCCCATCTATCTGCAGTTGGATCTGTAATGTGAAATTAGGGATCAGAAATTTCATCCAATTCCCTGCAGATGTAAGAAAAGGTGTAATCTAATGACATTTACCACTTTTATAATGTAGTTATCCCTACAAATGTGTAACAGAAGCAGTTTGATGCAGAAAATGATTGAACGGTAGCTGCCATCTTATTTTTGGTCATGTGACCCAGGGGTTGTAGATATGGGTACAGTCTGGGCCTTGATTTACTCATTCACTTCCCCGTCATGTAAAACAGGCTACACCTTACTTTTCCTTTTTCAATTTATTGGTGTGTAGCCCATAATGCAATAGGTGGGCCCCTCATGAGCCAGCATGGCCCTACCTTAGGTGGTTCAGAATGGCACCCCAGCTGTATGCTGGTGGTCTATAATGTGAAATTAGTGATCATAAATTTCATGCAAGCCCCTGCAGATGTAAGAAAAGGTGTAATCCATTGACAAGTACCACTTTTATAATGTAGTTATCCCTACAAACATGTAACAGAAGCAGTCTGCTACAGAAAATGATCAATGGTAGCCACCATCTTGTTTTTGGTCATTTGACCCAGGGTATGTAGCTATGGGTACAGTCTGGGCCTTGATTTACTCATTCACTTCCCTGTCATGTAAAACGGGCTACTTTTTACTTTTACTTTTTGAATTTATTGGCACGAACCCCATAATGCAATAGGTGGACACCCCATTGGCCAGCATGGGCATACCAGGGGTGGTTGGGTATGGCACCCCGGCTATCTGCAAGTGGGTCTGTAATGTGAAATTAGGGATCAGAAAATTAATCCAAGCCCCTGCAGATGTAGGAAAAATTGTAATCCATTGAGATTTACCACTTCTATAATGTAGTTATCCCTACAAACATGTAACAGAAGCAGTCTGCTACAGAAAATGATCAATGGTAGCCACCATCTTGTTTTTGGTCATTTGACCAAGGGTATGTAGCTATGGGTACAGTCTGGGCCTTGATTTACTCATTCACTTCCCTGTCATGTAAAACGGGCTACTTTTTACTTTTACTTTTTGAATTTATTGGCATGCACCCCATAATGCAATAGGTGGACACCCCATTGGCCAGCAAGGACATACAATGGGTGGCTGGGTATGGCACCCCTGCTATCTTCAGGTGGGTCTGTAATGAAAAATTAAGGATCAGAAATTTCATCCAAGCCCCTGCAGATGTAAGAAAAGTTGTAATCCATTGAGATGTACCACTTTTATAATGCAGTTATCCCTACAAACATGTAACAGAAACAGTTTGATACAGAAAATGATCAAATGGTAGCTGCCATCTTGTTTTTGGTCATGTGACCCAGGGGATGTAGCTATGGGTACAGTCTGGGCCTTTATGTACTCACTCACTTCCCTGTCAAGTAAAACATGCTATTTTTACTGTAACTTTTTGAATTTATTGGCATGCACCCCATAATGCAATAGGTAGACACCCCTTTGTCTAGCATGAGCATACCATGGGTGGTTGGGTATGGTACCCTGGCTATCTGCAGGTTGGTCTGTAATGTGAAATTAGGGATCAGAAAATTCATCCAAGCCCCCGCAGATGTAAGAAAAGGTGTAATCCATTGACATTTACCACTTTTATAATGTAGTTATCACAATAAATGTGTAACAGAAGCAGTTTGATACAGAAAATTATCAAATTGTAGCTGCCATCTTGTTTTTGGTCATGTGACCCGGGGGATGTAGATATGGGTGCAGTCTGGGTCTTGATTTACTCATTCACTTCCCTGTCATATAAAACAGGCTACATCTTACTTTTTCTTTTCTCAATTTATTGGTATGTAACCCATAATGCAATAGGTGAACACCCCATTGGTCAGCATGGGTATACCAGGGGTGGTTGGGTATGGCACCCCGGCTATCTTCAGGTGGGTCTTTAATGTGAAATTAAGCATCAGAAATGTTATCCAAGCCCCTGCAGATGTAAGAAAAGGTGTAATCCATTGACATTTACCAATGTGTAAGAGAAGCAGTTTGACACAGGGAATGACTGAACGGTGTCAGCCATCTTGTTTTTGGTCATGTGACCCAGGGGATGTAGCTATGGGTACAATCTGGGCCTTGATTTACTCATTCACTTCCCCGCCATGTGAAACAGGCTACTTTTTACTTTTCCTTTTTGAATTTATTGGCATGCACCCCTTAATGCAATAGGTGGTCACCCCATTGCCCAGCATGGTCATACCATGGGTGGTTGAGTATGGCACCCTGTCTCTCTGCAAGTGGCTCTATAATGTGAAATTAGGGATCAGAAATTTCATCCAAGCCACTGCTGCCATAAGAAAGGGAGTAATCCATTGACATTTACCACTTTTATGATCAAGTGATCTCAATAAATGAGTCACAAGCAGTTTGACACAGAAAATGGCTGAATGGTGTCAGCCATCTTGTTTTTGGTCATGTGACCCTGGGTAGGTAGCTACAGGTGCAACCTGGCCCTTGGTTTACTCATTCACTTCCCTGTCATGTGAAACAGGCTACTTCTTACTTTTTCTTAATGGATTTTGTAACGTGTACCCCATAATCCAATAGGTACCCCCCCATAGGCCAGCATGGCCCTACCATAGATGGTCCGTTCTGGTCACTCTCATAATCTGTAGGTGAGAAACCAATGTGAAATTTGTGTTTATATAAAGAATTTGTAGCCTGAAAGTGAAAATTAGTTACATTTTAGACAACAATTTTTATCAATGATGCAACTGATTTTAACGTTTTTACAAACTTCAATGTTTTTTGCGAATACAAATTCGCAAAAACAATAGAAATTTCACTAAATAAACATATATATCTCCAAATGTCTTTGTTGGAAAAGTTATATTTTCACTTTGAATTATAGTTGTGTTAGTTTCTTACTACCCTGACAAAAAAAGTTTACCAGGGAATTAAGAAAAATTATGTAATAACGTCATAACTGATAAGTGTACAAACCCAGTGAAAAAAACCTCTGGCAGCAGGGATATGCAATTTACAGAAAAACCTTGGCAGTGTAAGGGTTAACAATGAACTTCAAATGCTATGAAATTTGTATTCAGTAAGGTAAGACCTGGAAAAGATTTAGAAGAGCATAGTAATGGTACAGTGTAGGCACACTATGCAGATATAGAGACTGAGAGGAAGAACCTAAGAGGAGGCACTAACCAAACTCCAGCTCTTCAGTTTAGATGAGAGAAGATGAAATAATGTAAGGCAGAAAAAGAATTGTGGGTCAGGGAAAATAACCCTTTCTAGAGATCACAGCAAAAAGATCAAGGGAATGCTTTTCAAGGGAAACATGGAGGATGCAAGCACACGACATAGTGTACCAGAGTCAATAACTGAGGCTGTTATTTTAAAGCAGCAGTTTATGTTAGCCATGGCACAAAATTAAACTGCTGTTTTTGATTTAGTAAGACAGCATCTGTGCTCCTTTATTGAACTTTTTAAAAGTAAGCAAAAAATAGCTATGGTACAATAGTTCCCTGTGTATCCTCAGGAAATATGGAATTGGCCCACCTCCACAAACTATGCATCAATTGTGACAAATTTCTGAAAAGGACATTAATTATGTTTGGTCTAGAGTCAGTGAGGAGTGGCAGTGCATTCTTTTCTGAGGATTGGCAGAAAAAAACTGAAGTAAAAATTACAAAAAACTTCAGTTACTTTTACAGTAGCTTACAGTAACTAGATTCAGTTAGGGAGTCTAGATGATTCCTTACGGCACTAGGTCAGGTTTGCAAAAACAACAACAGAGTGATCACAAATTGCAACCAGCATGGTTTTTACTGTGCTATAGTGGTTTCTCTATTTTCACCTGATATGATCCCTTACTAAATCAGAATCAGTGATATTTTGTTTTGTCATGCCATGAGTATTTGAGCTTGGCCTGGGGTTCACCAAGACAACAAGTGACCTATGCCACATTCAAAAATGAGTGCTACTTAGGAGTGCATCACCAAAGCATACAGTAATTTGGAAGCATGCTTTTTGAATTTACTAAATGTCTCCTTACCTGCTACCACTTTAGTCTGTATGCTGTCATGGCTGTTCAGTGCTGCTGACAGCTACTGGTGTACTGACTCCTTTCCTGCTCATGGTGTTCATTGGTTATTTCCACCTGCTCTTCCTGCTATGGGGCTAGAGCTCTGTGTCTGTCCTGTTGTCTATGGTGTCTGGACTCTCCCAGTTTATTGCTTTGCCTCTTACAGCAGTAACTCTTGAGCCACTGCTGCTTTTGATTACAGATTCATGTGATGGTTGGTCTTCCTGCCTTTTCATTGGACTGGCTGACATTTGGCTGTTGCAGGCCTTGAGCTGCCCTCTAGTAGTCAGCCACAGTTTATTCTGTGGGTTGCCATTTTTGCTGCATGGCAGTTTGTGATCTGCCTACTGCAGGCCATGGCCCTTACTCCATTGTGGTTCCTCTTGGCATCACTCTGGCCAGTGAATGCTACTTCCCTGTGGATTCTGTTCATGCATGTCAGCTGTCTATCATACCTGTCTTGGAGCCCATTTCAGTGGTCTTCCTCTTTGTGCTTGACTGGGGAGGGAGTGTGCCATGGCCATGATATACTTCTTGGATAGTTGGGGCTTTATTATTTTGGATTTTCATCTTCTGTCTATTGCTGCTGCTCCCAGAGAGTAATGTCCATCAGTGTACTGAGGTAATCATCTGGCCATCACATGAGGACAAAATAGTCATACCAATCTACTCATGCAGGGCTCTGCCCACCATTGCACACTACCATAGATCTTACTTTAGGGCACATGCCTAAAAGTCTATTGGGAACATGCCCCACTGGCTCCCTGGCACATGCCCTAATGACTGTTGGGCAGGTCTCCCAATGACTATTTTGACTTCAAACCAACAATCATAATAGCTTCATTCCAGTGCTTAGCTGCCCCCTCAAGAATTCCATACTTTCTTTGGACCTTGTCCATGAAGGGCTTGAATCAGATTCCAGCTATGGGACTTGTGCTTCAGAGGATAGGATTTAGGCAGCTAAGCTTAACAAAACTATTATATAATTAGTCCCTTCATGGGTACATTCTACAGCCCTCAGGTTCCTGTAGTGACCAAGCATGGCCCTTCCTGCACACCTCTTCAAGGGTGGAGTCTTCATATGTAGGGATTCCTTTAGTTGCAGCATTGAAGCCTGTACCTTGTTGATAGCCTGATTTAGACAAAACACAGAAGCCAAGTTATCCCTACAGTATATATCATGAAGCTGCATGTGTGAGGATCAGAATCTTCCTTGAAGGTGATAAGTATGATCTTAAATCCATAATAGCTATTAAGCCTGAAGGGATATTAATCTAAGCATTGAATCCCTATGGTTTCTGCCATAAGGAGACGTTTCATATTCTTCATGCTGAAAGTCACAATTTATTTATTTATTTATTTATTTATTTATTTATTTATTTATGTAGTTATTTACTTTAAAAATGAGTTAAACTTGGAAAAAAATATACAGAGATAAACAGGAATTTTGTTTTACGGATGTGTCCTGGTGTATGGAAAATGAGAGACAATAAGATCAATAAGCTGAAACAGCAAGCAGAAAACACAATAATTGTGGTAATAATAGTGTATATTTCTACTGCTGGAGTTAGCATCCTGAAGGAGGCATGTATTTTAATGTTTAGCTGTTTTGTTAAATGTTTGGCTCTCGCCACATTTTCCTATTTTCTGGTGGGAAGTTACATGTTTTTACTCTTCTATTTACTGTCTCTGGTTCTAACCATTTGGGTATCTTCCCTACAACAATTTTCATCAATGTGATCTACATTCTTTTGGCATCTCAAGAGAGTTCATGTGCCCTTACAGTACCCTGGAGGGTGTTAGTTCCTACATGGGGATAAAGAGCATGAAAGTGGCAAATGTGCGTTACATAAGCCAACAACTTCAAGCTCCTGCAAACTGCTAGCAGTATCAAGACTGCCAGCAGTGCTTAAAGTACAAGTCACATTAAACTGTTCCATCAACTCACTGGTGTAGCATGTTTTTTGTGATGATACTGCAGTGGCAACTCAAACAGTTGAAGCTTTTAACTTTTTTAAACCATCCTTCACTGCCTATTCAACTCACTTTTACCTGTTTAGTGAAGTGGCAGCAGTTGTTTTGCAGTATTTATGCAATGCATTTTTATGGTATTGTTTATAAATATCACAGCATTCCTTAAGGGAATTGTTTATAAATATCACAGCATTCCTTAAGAGCATTGTTTATATATATATATATCACAGCATTCCTTAAGAGTTGTTTAGTCTGCCTTCTGAAATGAAACTCATAAACACTCAGCTGAAAATAAAGCTTATAGTACAGAACAGCTAGTTACAAACCAATACTAACCTTTTACTAATTCATTGAATTAAACACTGCACAGATTAGGAAACTCTTTGAACAATGCTACACCAGTGAGTTGAGGAAACAGTTTAATGTGACTTGTACTGTAGCATTATGACATAAGTATGTATATTGTCCATGTACAGTACTTAGTTGCCCTCTGAACCAGTGAATACTATAAAATGGGAACTACAAATCCTGCTTCCTGATTGGCTGAAACTTATTTCTACCCATTGGATTGAGACAGCACAACCAATGGGTATGAGATAGTCTCAGTACCAATGTTACTCAACACTAAAAATATTAGTGTGCAGCTCCTTGATGCTGTAATCCATAATCCTTGTTTCACTTTCATTCATACTATTACCTTGCTTGCTCCACTCAATCACTGGACTAAAATGCTGAAAGCCAGTCACTCCTAATTAAAGTAAACAGTGTAAAACAATATGAAGTTTTTTTTTAAACAAGGAGAAAAGTGGAACATAACTGGAGTGGGACTTCAAGAGACAGTTTACACAAAAAGCACACACACCACAGTGGCTCACACAGTGCAAGCCAGGGTAGGACCATGTCATGACAGCCCATCTGCAGAAGGACTATTGTACATAAAACTACTGATCTTAAACACTTGTAAGTTTTTATTTTTATTTTTCTCACTTTTTAACACAATGCCTATTTTAAAAGGGCAACAAAACATTGTGGGGTGTTGGCTGTGCTGCCACAACCACATTTCCAGGAACTGAAGACACTTTGTCCCTGCCTCTGCCTCTGGCCTGGTGCCTTACTACATCCCTGGGCATGTGTGTTTTGCACCACAACCAACAACACCCCATGGGGTGTCCTGGATCAGTCCTGGGGCCACTCCTCTTCAACATCTTCATCAGTGACATTGCAAATGGTCTGGAGGGTAGCATTTGTCTGTTTGCAGATGACACCAAGATCTGCAACAAAGTAGATGATCCAGATGGGGTGGGCAGAATGAGAAGATATCTGGATAAACTGGCAAAATGGTTGGAAGAGTGGTAACTGGGGTTTAATAAAAAGAAGTAAAAGATCATGCATGTAGGGGAGAGAAACCCAGAAGCTACCTATAGATTTGGAGGGGAGTTGCTGGCAATCACAAGGGAAGAAAGAGACTTGGGCATCATCATCACAGATGACCTGAAATCATCCAAGCAGATCACTAAAGCAGTAGCCGAGGCTAGAGGAATAGTGGGTGTATTAGCAGGGGTATCACAAGTCATAAGATGGAGGTAGTAATCCCTCTTTACAAGACACTGGCTAGGTCCCATCTGGTGTACTGCGTGCAGTACTGGAGGCCGCATCTGCACAAGGACATTAAAAAAATGGAGGCAGCCCAGAGAAGGGCAACCAAAATGGTGTAGGGACTGATCAGAAAACATATGAGGACAGATTAATGGAGCTCAATATGTATACCCCAGATCAAAGGAGGGAGAGAGGCGATATGATCAAAACATTCAAACATCGTAATGGCACTAACAAGGTGAAAGAGTCTAACATGTTTCAATATAAGATAAATAGCAGGACAAGAGGACACAACATGAGATTAGAGGGAGACCAATTAAGGGGTAATGTGAGGAAGTTCTTTTTCACAGAAAGGGTGGTGGATGCATGGAATAACCTACCCCAGGAAGCAGTTGATATGAATACAGTGCAGGGCTTCAAACAAGCATGGGATAGGCATAAGGGAGCAATACAGATGATTATGAATAGAAAAGTCATTGACAGAGTAAAGACCTATGGCACATTCGTAAGGTAGAAATAGTGGGAAGACAGGATGGGCCTTACAGTCCTTATCTACCATCAACTTCTATGTTTCTATCTTATTTTCTTGCTTACTTAAGGCTTGGCTTAGAGTATGGTGTGGCAGTGAGCAATCCATGCCATACTCTCCATTAAACATTACTTAATAATGTAGGCCCCAAATGTACTTTGTACCTATGCTTCTTTGCTCCATCAACATCCCCTAATCATCCAGCAGCACACCTGTTTCTCCATGGGCATCTTCACTAATGTACATTTAGCCTATGGCAGCTGCATTCTTCTGGTATCTAAAAGGGAGAACCTCCTCAAGGAGCGTCTTTGTAACAAGCTCAGTGGCACTGTGGTCTGAAGTGCTGGGTGCCACTCTTGTAATATAGGTTTGGGAACACATCAGGGTTGCTCAGTTGCCAGCTGGAGGAGGGTGAATTGAATATCAAACAGCTGCCCTCCTTTAAGAAGAAGGAAAAGTGCATGCCACAGTTTGACTGACACATAGCCACAGCTAAGTGCTACAGCAATAGCAGCCTCCTCCTGGTGGGGAAGGGTGCAGACCCAAGTGTACATATGCCATCTTCATATGTACACCCATGCCATAACACATATGCCAACCTCTGGGACTAGGGAGTCAATAGGGAAGAAATACCCTTTGCAGCAGGATGATTTCAGCCACCCACAGACCTTGCATCTGACAACTCGGGCACCACAGCCATGACTGGATCTGTGTCTCAGCAGAGGTGGGAACCCCAATCATCCCCAGCAGAGGATGCAAGCTCTGGGGGAATGAGTATGGTGAAGGTAAGTCCTGGGGGAAGTCAACGTGATGGTGTTTGGGAGGCCGGCAGGATGGGGGCCAGATGGATGGGGGAAAAAAAGAGGGTCTCTGTGTCTTTATGGTACCTCAAAAGTGTAGTAGTCCTACATGGTGGCATAGAGCATTAAGAGTCCAATTGTACACTACATAAGCATGAAAATAATTTATAGTTCCTCTAAATTACTAACAGCACTAAGAATAACAACCGCCCTTATCGTCATGTCATAACTGTTTACTGCACACAAGCACACTTAGTTGCTTGCTGAGCCAGTGAACTGCTGCTTTTAGCTCAGTTAAGGTACACCTAGGCAGGGACATAAGGAAGGTATATTTTAATGGAATCTACTGTTGAACAATAGGGAAGATAATGTTGATTATGCCAAGCTTCATTTTTTTTTAAATTCTAATTCTCCAGTGTTTTCAAAGTAACTGGCTAGAAGACAGTGCATATGAGTCTTGTGGAAAGCAATAATAAGTTCTTCTTGTAGTATTTGCAATGCTCTTTCATATTACATGCATACTGAATTTGCCCCAAAACACCAGAAAATAGTAGTATTGTGGTCTGACAATCAAAATGTAAAACAGGAGATCAGTAGTTTGACTCACACTACAGGGTCTGACTGATTCTGTTGCCATAACTGGGTTGCTTGATCTCCCTTTTCTTTGGTCCAACCAGCTGCAAAATTGGCTAAAACCATGAGACCTGACTGAAAAAAGAAATATTGCATCTCAGTTAGCTATCCTAGGTAAATAAAATGTGAAAAACACCTCTGCTCCAAAAATCTGAGTGCATCACCTCCACAACATGATCAGCATCTTCTAGCCAAAGACCTAAAAGATCAAATCCGTTTTTCAACATGGCACTCCCAGGAGATAAGGCTGAGTCAGCAAGCTCAACAAACTCTTTTCATTAATTTGCTGGTCCATATTATTCCATGAAAATCATTGGATACAATGTAAACTTTTACATTTGTCCTGTATCTCAGTGTGGTACTTATAGCAGATGCAAAAAATAAACAGCCTTTTAGAATTTCTACCCACTAAAGAAATATACTGTAGATTTAGGTAATCATCAAAAAAATATAGTTTCAGTCTACAGTATGCAACAGACTGTGCCTTCCACTGCTTTAAGAATAATATGCTTTTAGGCAGCTTTCTTTCAATTGTGTATCACTTTAACTGTGGGCTTCAGTCCCTAAATAGAAAAGACTATTTCTAATGCTTCTGTGAAGTGAAAAGTGTTTTATTTAAATAAGATAGGGGACTGAATAGGAGCTGTGGAGGTGCAAATGGTTTCATCTTGGGAAGCCTGTTATAATCTAGCATTACCATTTGACGGCATCTCATTGATCTTACTGCAAAGCAGCCTAGAAATAGAAGCAATCTGCTTTGAATTTATTGTGATTTATAGCAGGCCCTTTCAGAGATGGCATTCCTGTGCTGTGACAATCTGCTTGCTCTAAGGTGTCACTATAGTACATCACAATATCATGCTGAGGCAGTGTATAGCATTGTATGGTAAATAATAACATGTTAGACCACAACAATTGAGAAGCATTTTGATGACCCTTAAAAGAATAACACAAAGGTTAAGCCCACCCCATTTAAATTTGTATGGGAAAAACGATCTTCCTGCCATGGACTGTGCTTCAGCATAATTTTACATGATGCTGTTAGGTTACACTAAAGCTATTTAATCTTCACCTTACACAGGAAAGGTCAGGAGATGCTAAGCTTTTGCAGCAGAAAGGAGTTGACATATTTACTGATTTACCAAGCCTATTTGCCAGCATTTATGCATTGAGCTAATTGGCATACTGCTGCAAAAGATGGAGCTTTGTTCTAAAGAGGAGAAGAAATGTGAAATCATGCATTTTGTTTCAACCAGCCAATACAATGTTGGAATCATGTAATTACCAGCTACAGTTTGCTGCAGTTATTAACTGAACAACAACATTTGGCATGCAGTACTATAGAGGCAGTAGCAATCAGAACGTTTCCAGAATGATGTCACTCTGGTGGCAGGGGAGTCAAATTTAAACCATGCATATGAAGTATTGTTATTGTCATTTTGAAATGTGACTTTAAAATGTCTCTTTGGTGATATTTTACTTTGATGTTGTCATTGGTCTGTATAGTGCTGATATGCAGGTGGATGAAAAGCATATTTAAGGAGCAGCTTTCATAATTCTGATGCCATCAGAATAGTCCGTTATTTCTCTGAACTCAAAGACAAACACATCTTTACACAAACAGCTGATGTACAAGTTACAAATTTTAAACAGATGTTAAAACAAATGACACATAATGGCTTGACTCAAAATACACAATTTATTTTAAGAAACATAGGCTTTGTCAGCAGAAAAAGTCTATTGGTCCACACAGTATCCTGGTTTTATCCTATCCTACACCAAGACCTATTGTCTAGATTGGATTTTTGTCCTTGCCAGCCCCCCCCCCGTGCCCTATTTTAGTTCTGCTCTCCTGAGTAACTATTAATCCCTTAACTCTGTCCCAGTTTCGCTTGAATCCATTAATGTTTTTTTCAGACCCACCACCTCAGCCAGCAGGTTGCTTCATAGCTCAACCACCCTCTCTGAAAAGTAAAACTTTCTCATATCCCTCATGTATCTTCCCTCCACCAGCTTCCACTCATTCCCCTCATCATCACTCTTTCTGATGTGTTCTTCTTCCCAGTCTACACTGACCATTTCCAGCAGGAACTGGAAGTCTGTATCATATTACCCTTCTCCTTTCTGCCCTCCGATGAGTACATGTTCAGAACATTAAGCCTATCCTTGTATGATATGCCCTGTTGACTGGTCTACACTGCACTGTCTCATGCCTGTCCTTCTTGTTCTTCGGGTAGGGACTCCAGAACTGGGCACCATATTCTAGATGGTGTCTCATCAGTCATTTAGATGGTGTCTCATCAGTCTCCTAGGGAGAGGTAGTATTACCTCTATCTTTCTGCTATCAAAACCCCTTGCAATACATCCTAAAATTCTGGTTGCCCTTCTGTAGGCCATGTTGAATTGGTTAGTTTGTTTTAGGGAGTCATATATGATACCTCATGGGTCCCTTTCATAATAAGTAGTACCCAGATTAACCCTTCCTAACCAGTATTTCATTCTGGGATTCATGTTCCCTATGAGCATCTCCTTGCACTTTTTGACATTGAATTTCAACAGCCAAAGCTTGGACCACCTCTGTAACCTTGCAGATTCTTCTGCATCTCTCTGGTCCTATCCTCGATATGTACCTTGCCACAGAGTTTGGTGTCATTTGTGAAGAGACACACATTGCCCAGTATTTCTTCAATGACACTGAGGAATATATTGAAAAGGACCTGTCTTGGGACTGATCCCTGCAGCACCTCACTCATGACTGCCTTCTCCTAAAAAATTACCCCATTCGCATGAGCTTCTGCTGTTGCCCTCATAACCAAATAACCACCCATCTAACTAGGCTGTCTGCAGCTTCCATATTCTCTAACTTTTTCAGCAACCTTCTGCGTGGCACTAAGTCAAATACTTTGCTAAAGAAAAAGTAGAGTAAATTTGTTTCCTGTCCCTTACCCACTGCCCTAGCTACCCAGTCAAATAATACTGTTAGGTTATTCTGACAAAACCTCCTTGCCATAAATTAATGCTGCTTACTATCTTGGAGTCTATTTTTCTACACAGGGTCCTCTTTGACTGTGTCTACATTAGTTTAATGACAATAGAGATAAGACTAATGGGCCTGTATTTAACCAGTTGCTCTGAGTTCCCTCCCTTGTTGAGCAGAACCATGTATACTACCCTCCAATCTTTCAAAAGCACCTCTGACAATAGCAAGCTATTAAATAGCTCTGCCAAGGGTTCATCAAATTTTCATGCCAATTCTGTGAGCAATCTTGGGTGCATCCAATCTGGTCCTGGAGTCTTGTATCTCTTAGGGCTGCAGACCCTTTTCTTACCCTTTCTTCTGTAACTACCATATGTCCCATTTTTGGTATCCCCTTTGCAGCAACCTTTATGCTCCTTTCTGAAAAAAGGCCCGCTGTCCTCCACTATAAATACTGAGGAGAAGTAGTCCTTAAGAATGGTTGCTTTCTGCTCATCCTCTTCTATTACCAAGTCCCCATTCTGTCATCTTAATAATTTCCCCTCTCATGTTCCTTTTTTCTCTCATGTACCTGAAGAACCATTTTCCCTAGGACTGGCAAAAAGTAGAACATTTTGATTCTGTGGAATATTTGCAAAATTACATCAGTTTCATGAAGTTCTGCACATTTTGTGAAGTTTTCCAAAATTCTTTAGTTGGTTATATCTCATTCTGTCTTAGATCTAGAACTCTGAGTCTTGGCAGGCACACTGTTTCAATTCAGTTGTAGCAGGATGCCAAGTAACATGACATTTGAATGAGGAGCAGCAAAATTATAAATGCTCAAATTCTGGCAATTTAATAGTCACGAACATTTCTGAAAATATTTCTATACTTACAACTTATCCTCCTTTGGAGCTAGATAACTAAAAAATTATATTCATACTTTCTTTGAAGACTCTTAGAAATTGTTAATTTGAGAGGTATCTGATTCTGGGTTACATTTTACTTTAACTGTCAGTAAACTACAATGTAGTTACAGTGTAACTAACCTGTAACTGCAATGCAAATGCAGTGTAGCTGCATGCAACAAACCTGTAACTATTGTTCAAAGTATTTGGATGTTTATAGCTTTATTACTATTGCAGGTATACACTCAAGATTTGGCATGCATATCAAAGTAATTATGTCCTGCAATCTAATTAAGTTGGATAAATGGAGTTTAGTGGGTTGAAATTTATTATGGATACTTTAGAAATTACTAATTGGCAAAATGTGCTCTAAAATTATGGGTACATAATAATTAATGTCAGTAGAATTCCACTTGTGGAATTAACTTTCATAAAACACTTATCACCAATAAATCACCTTGCCTGCACTAGGATCATGACCCATACAATGCCACTCCAACAGTGCAGCAGTGATGCCCAACATCATGCTCCATCATGACTAAAGATATTTAGATACTTCTGTCACAATGGCCTAAGTCACAACTAGTTGTAAGGCTTGGTGTCACTTTGTAGCACTGTTTTCAAACAGTAAACATATACATTGTTATCTACAGGGTTTTAAAGAGACAACAGGTGGCATTGTACTGAAATAATACTGCATGTGCAAATATGTCCACAAGTCATTAAAGAGGGATTCCCACCAAAAGTTCTACATTGAAGAATTAGAATAAGCATACCACCAGTAAATCTCAGACCAAAATTAGGTTTCTACATTACTTTGTTTTAAAGTTATGAGCTATTTTGTAAGCCTGATTTCACTAGCTATACAAAAAAGCCAGTTTCAATGAAGAGACACTGATGATGTTATCTCCTGAACTCACACTCCAGTCATCTATGTTAGTAACCTTATAGGACCTGCTTCTCCAAAGTTTAAGAAACTGTAGCTATAGTAATCCTTTTAAAAAAATTACATAGGATTGGCTGCAGTGCTTGCATTTCCAGAATGTTCAGTTGTATGGCACTTTAGAACATGTCCAAAGGTCATTTTGGAAAGCAGCACTGAATTAACGCATAGAATGTCAAGGTGTGCACAATTTTTAAATGTTGGGGGACACATCTGAGAATGTAACATGGTTGTGCCATCTCAAAATGTGGTGGGACAATCAATCTCAGAATGCGACAGGGCCACACATGGGGGAATTTGGTGGGGACTTGCAATTTCAGAATATACTGGAGATGCACACTGCTGGAATGTGACAGAACACACCATTTATTCTGAAATTGCTTGTCCCTGCCACATTCCAGAATTCTACACACCCACCATATTTCACAATTGTGCATCACATTCCTATCACATTTCAACATTATGCATCCCAGACACATTCTAAAATTATGTATCCCTGTTACATTCTGAAATTGCACATCCCTTCCCCATTCCCAAATTGCTCATCCCTGCCACATTCTGAAATTAAGCAAGCAAGCAAGCAAATTTTATTTATATAGCGCCTTTCAAAATCAAGCTGCTGTACATAGTATAAATTACAATATTAAAAGAGATAGCATTATAAATTATTTAAAATCAATCAATCAATCAATCAGTCAAGGAAGGCCAAAGGAAATAAATAAGTTTTCAGCATAGATTTAAAACTACTGACAATCAGGCATTCTCTTAACAGATGAGGTACAGAATTCCACTGAGTAGGTGCTACAAATGAAAAAGCATGAGCATCAGATGTTTAAAGATGTACCCTGGGAATCTCTAGCAATCCCTCATCAGCAGATCGCAGAAGGCGACTGGGGGAGTAGGGATTCAAGAGTTCTTTCAGGTAGTCGGATCCCTGTTTGTGTAAGGCTTTAAAGGTAATGACGCATCCCCGCTAAATTCCATAACAGCACATCCCAGCCAAGTTGAGATTCAATGTCACATTCCAGAATTGTCACTTCCACATTCCCAAATTGTGCATCATGCCACATTCCAAAATTATGTGTCACCACCAGACTCTGAAATTGAGCATTTCTGCCATATTCCAAAAATATACGTCAACTTCACATTCCTAAACTGTGTCACTGCCACATTCTGAAACTGTACGTCACCACCACATTCCAAAATTGTTCACCACTGCTGCATTCTGAACCTGTGCGTCACTGTCACATTCTGAAATTATGCATCACCACCACATTCCGAAACTGTGTGTCACTGCTGCATTCTGAAACTGTGCATCACTGCTGAATTCCAAAATTGTGCGTCACCACCGTATTCCTAAATTGTGCATCACCACCACATTCCAAACCTGTGTGTTATGACCACATTCCGAAATTGTGCATCACTGCCACCTTCTGAACTTATGCATCACCACCACATTCTAAAATTGAGCATCACCACCACATTCCAAAATTGTATCTCACTGCCACATTCTGAAATTGTATGTCACTGCTGCATTTCAAAATTGTGCATCATTGACACATTTCCAAATTCTGCATCACCACATTTCAAAACTGTGCATCACTGCCACATTCCAGAATTGTATGGCACCACCATATTCCAAAATTGTATGTCACCACCACATTCTGAAATTGTGCGTCATCACCACATTTCAAAATCATGTGTCATCATTACATTCTGAAATTCTGCGTCACTGCCACATTCTGAAACTGTGTGTCACTGCCACATTCCAAAATTGTGCATCACTGCTGCATTCTGAAATTATACATCACTGCTGCATTCTGAAGTTGTGCATCACTGCCAGATTCTAAAATTGTACATCACTGCCACATTCTTAAACTGTGTGTCACTGCTGCATTCCAAATTGTACATCACCACTGCATTTCATGATTGTGCTTCTCTGCTGCATTCCAAACCTGTGTGTCACCATCATATTCTGAAATTATGCATCACTGCCACATTCTGAAACTGTGTGCCACTGTCACATTCAAAATTGTGCATCACCATCACATTCCAAGATTATGCATCACTGCTGCATTACAAAATTGCTCATCATTGCTGCATTCTGAAACTGTTCATCACTGCCACATTCCAAACCTGTGCATCACCATCGCATTCTGAAATTGTGCGTCACTGCTGCATTCTGAAATTGTGTGTCACCACTGCATTCCAAATCTGTATGTCACTGCTGCATTCTGAACCTGTGCAGTATATCACCACTACATTCTGAACCTGTGCATCACTGCCGCATTCTGAAATTGTGCATCATAGCTGCATTCCAAAATGACTTGTCACCACCGCATTTTGAAATCATGTGTC
Source organism: Neoceratodus forsteri (assembly GCA_016271365.2). Taxonomy (NCBI): domain Eukaryota; kingdom Metazoa; phylum Chordata; order Ceratodontiformes; family Ceratodontidae; genus Neoceratodus; species Neoceratodus forsteri. The sequence goes on from CM057451.1 coordinate 429,634,311, forward strand.
ACCACCACATTTTAAAATTGTGTGTCACTACCACTTTCCAAAATTGTGCATCACTGCTACATTCTGAAATGTTGCGTTCCAGTTACTTTCTGAGACAGTGTCATTGCTGCATTCCACAGTTGCAACTTGGTGACCTTTCAAAATCTCATACCTGCAGTATTTTAAAAATTGCACACCACTTTGTCATTCTAAAGCCATGTTTGCCATTGCATTACATCCCCTTCACATTCTGAAGTACTATACCTTGCATCTACATGTTATGGAAGTGCATGTACTGACCCCCCCGTGTCAGTTTCCCTTTTTCAGATGCTTACTACTCCTGCAGTTTTATGTAACATAGGAGAAACAAGTCATATAAGGTAGCTTGCAGGGATGACTAGACTGTGAGTTCAGGAGATGACATCATCAGTGGCTCTTCTTTGAAACTGGATTTTTTATACAGGTAGTGAATTAAAGGTTAAAAAATGACATGTAGCTTTTAAATGAAGTATCTTACAGATCTGATGTTTGACATGAGGCAGATTGAGGATATGTTGATCCAAATTCTGAATTTATTGATGCCAAAAATGTTGACCTCAGTCTGTCTTTAAGTCAGTGAGCTCTAGTGGTTGGCTGACATATTGCTAGAAGACAAGCTAGTGCACAGTGATATTCATGGCTATTCTTCATAGTTTGTCACTTGAAATAGTAACTTGACTGTTGGCATCACTATACTTTTCCTATGTAGCCTCCTATGAATGCTACCTTATCACCACTTTACCCAGCCTTTTCCTTCTTCTACAATGGTAACTGAAGTGTATGACTAGACAAAATGCATTGACATGGCTTCAACAAAAGTATAACAATATTTCACAATTTCACAAACGTTCATGGAATTTAACTTAAATTACTGATGTTGTTTTGGAATCTTTGGCTGTTTATAACTTGGCTAGCCTTTGAGCAAGTGATTAGAAAGTTGACAGACAGTTGATACACATAGCATCTTTTTTTCCGTATCGGTTTTTATCCCAGCTGGCAGCACATCTGTCAAAGATAGACTCTGTTCACAGAGATATACCCTCATCAGGCTAAACCCAGCCATTATTCAATTAGCTGCCATGTTTTTTCTCCCACAATTTTTCCTTCCCTACTCCCCTGGTGGGGTGAGGTCTCTGTAAGACTTGCACAGTCACAGCTTCCCCGTCACAGGAAAAAGCTCCTTGGCCCAAGCCATAAGGGTCACTGTGTTGGTGGAACTCACTGTCAAAGCTCCCTGACCAAGATACACTGCTGAGCAGTAGCTGACTTGGCCATAGCCTGCCTCCCAACATGACTTCCTGAGTTTTCTTCTGATCCTGGGTCATCACCATGGAAGCATGATGCTGTACTGCAAGGCCTTAGGTGTGACCTCAATGCCTAATAATTGGGGTCAATGAACCTATCAAAATTGACGATATTCAGTTCTCCAGTTTTAAAGTTATTAGGGCTTAAAACTCTGTTGTTTACATAGTTGTGAAATGTAATTTTAAAATGTCTGAAAGTCTGGAGGCTTATAACTCAGTCACCTTTAAAGATAGAGATTTGCAACATAGAACACTTCTGTATGAACCTTGGTAAAGTCATCATACCACAAATGGTGCAATTTGGACATACAAAATATTAAAACTAAGCAGAAATAACTAAAATCACAATCTTGGCAATTTTGTGGAAGTGAAGTCAGATTTTTGCTAGAATGTCATTGGTTGAAGATAAATTCCACTCATATCTAGTTTTCCCAATGTTTGAGCCCATCTGTGATATGCAGCTCTGTGTCTGCTTGTGCATCCGTGACTGCCTCCTTTGTTTCCCTCATCTTTACTTGGAATTTGCTCTGTTCATTGTCCCCCTTTTTCTCCTGCTATGTAATGAAGACCCTGTTTTTGCCCCCACTGCCTCCTGTCCATCATGGAGAACTAGACTGGTCTCTTGTGCCTCTTATTTTTGATAACAGTTCTTCAGCATGACATAGTTGCTGAACTATCACACCTTTTATTACTCCCCACCTCTCATCCACACACCCCCAACCCTGATTTGATCTACTTCAGTCAACTTATCCATGACTAACTCCCTCATCAGGACAAAGTCTGTGCATCAGAAATTCAGAACCTCAGCCTCCCAGTGTTAGTTTGAACCATATGGTGTTACAGTAACAGGGCACCAGAGGTTTTAACAATGGAAGCCTGCCATGTGGGTTCCCTGAAGTCTGCACTAGGAGACAGTCCTTCAACATTTCTAGCAGGGCCTGCCTTTGAGTGCTTGTAGTTGCTGAAATGACTTGCAGACTGAGATCCTCCAGTACCATATCCTCCCCTTTGTGGTCCCAGCCTCTATTTCTGCCCTTAAAGTTGTAGAAATTGACATGGGCAGATATTTCTTGAAATTCCTGTGGAATCTCTAGAAACATTCCCTGCCTTGACCTCAGTGGTAGGGAAAATTATTGAATCACTTCAGAAGGAAAGAATTGTTGAGTACCTAGAGGCCATTGCAGCACAGGACCCAAGGCAGCATGGATTCACAGCAGGAAGGTCATGTCAGACAAATCTAACTGATTTATTTTTTTTTAATTAAACATGCTTTATTTATTTATATATGATGATACAACATAACAATACAAAGCAGAAAGAAAATCTTTAAGTGATATATACTGGGAGAAATCATTTACAGGCAGGAAAATAAGTCAGAGAAAATAATGATTACAAACTACCCAAACAAACCTAACTACCTCCATCCCTCCCCAACCCCACCCTCCCCTGTACCGTGGTGCACTTATGACATGCCTAATGTGGCATATATGATAAAAGAACCAGAGTGATTAACAACTAGTTAGAAAGTAAGGTGTAGAGGTTGAGATGCTCATGAAGAACCAAAACCAAAATATCAAGATAAGTAGAGGGTGTACAATTTCCCCCAATTTTTATTTAACGATGACTGGCAGTGACATACATTCGCATTTAAATGTTCAGCACATAGGGGAAAGGATATTTTTTGCAACCATTCTGTATAAGAACTAGGTGCTTGATCCATACAATGTCTAAGCACCAGTTTTTTGACTGCTAGCGAGATGAGAGCCATATGGTTTCTTCTCTCTTTTACCAGAATTTTAGAATAATCTCCCAGAATACATATGATGGGGGAAAGACGATCTTGCTGCCCTAAAAGTGGGTCCAATGTTGTTTCAATTTGTTTCCACAGAGGAGATACTTTCTCACATGCCCAGAAAATGTGCAGTAATGAGCCCTCCTCTTTAGTACATCTGGAGCACGTATTAGATGGGAGGCATTTCATTTGAGCTAGTTTAATGGGAGTAAAATACATGTTATTTAGGATACAGTTCTGTGTTAATCTGTAACAATCTTGAGTAAGAAATATGAATAAATCCTTCCATAAGTGTGGCAAATTAATATCTTCATCAAGAAAGAAATCTTGCCAGCTCTTGGAGCTGGTTGGAGATAGGGGTTGCGCGGGCATGTAAGAAGTAACTTATAGAGTACAGAGATACCATGTGGTTTAGATGTTGGGACGATGATTTGTTGCAGAAAGATACTAATGTAAGAGGATTTGGGTTCCAGCCCAAACATTTTAACAGAAGATGCTTAAGTTGAAAAATGTTGAAAGCTGAAGATGGTGCTAATCGGAAATTCATTAAGATCTCTTGAAAAGACAGAATAGAGTCATGTGAGTAGAAATCAGAGACAGTAAGTTCAGAAGATATTGGTAGCCAGTTTCCAGATATCAGAGTTCCTCCCAATTTTAAGGTTTAAGTTAGCCAAGATTGGTTGAGAAAAATCAATGGTCAGAGATAATTTGAGATGTCTATACAATTGGGAGATAACTCTTAATGAGATACCAATTGGAAAAGTCTGTAAAGACATTGGTATGCTATTCATTGAAGTATAGAAGATTGAAATTGGGAATAGTTTGTGAGAAGAGAGCAGATCCGATTCTATTTGTAACCATATTGGAATATAATCTTGTTGTACAAGAAGTTGAGGTAGAGATAACCGTTGTCCACATTTATATAGGTGACTAGCCCAATAGTAAAGTAGAAAATCAGGCAATCATAACCCTCCTTGCTGCTTGAGTTGACACTGTTTAAAGGTAGAATCTTCTGACTGCCTTACCAACCAGGTGAGTGAATTGATATCTGAGTGAATATGTTGAAAGAAGGATACGGGGAACCAAATATTTAGCATATTTAAAGGATAAAAGAGCCTAGGAAGAACATTCATCTTTATAATGTTAATTCTGCCCCATAGCAAAAGTGGGGAGATTTTTCCATCTTGTTAGATCATGTTGGATGTTGTGCCACAAGTCCACTAGGTTAAGCTTCCATAATAGTGATAGGTCAGAGGTAACATAGATGCCCAGATATTTAATAAACCAGGAGGACCATTTCATTCTGAATTTATTGAGGGCCGAGCAACGTGTTAGATGGTTAATGGGATGAATTTCAGTTTTGCTACGGTTGTGTTTATAATTTGAATATTTCCAGAAAGTGTCAACAATATCCATTGCAGCTGTTAATGAAGATGCCGGATTAGAAAGGTGAAGAAGTATGTCATCTGCATAAACTGAAAGCTGTGGGGCCCTGTTACCTACAGGTATACCAGTTACCAAAGGAGAGGATTTCAAGAATCTAATAAGAGGTTCCAGGTATAAGTTGAAAAGGAAAGGAGAAAGTGGACATCCTTGACATGGACCTGAAGAAAGAGGAAAAGTATCTGAGTGTACACCATTGCAGTGTATCTTGGCAAGGATCCATTTAATTAAATTGCTGGGAAGCCCATTACATCTAACGTTGCCCACAAAAAGTCCCAGTCTACCCTATCAAAGGCCTTTTCTGCGCCTAACATGATTAGTGCCATTGATATGGGAGAGGTTTTTGCCGACTGAATGAGATACAAGAGTTTACTAAGATGAACTGCCGAGGTTCTGCCGGATACAAACCCTACTTGTTCTGGACTAAGAAGGTAGGACCAAATTTGTTTGATTCTGTTAGTGAGTATTTTGGCTAAAATTTTAATATCACAATTTAGCAGGGAGATTGGGCGGTAGCTTGCAGGTGAGTGAGAGGGTTTGTCTGGTTTAAGAAGGAAAATAATTGAGGCGTCTAAAAGAGAGAGATCCTGAATCTGTCCAAATATCATATATTGATAGAAGCATAACAAGCTAGGTGCAAGGTCTTTAGCAAAAACTTTATAAAAGTTTGAAGGTAGGCCATCAGGGCCCAGAGCCTTGCCCATTACTAAGTTATTGATAGCTGATTCCACCTCTTGTAGAGAGATAGGAGTGGATAAAAAGGACTGTTGTGATAACAAGAGAGTTGGTAATGATGTGGCTGTCAGATATCCTAGTAACTCACTTTGTGAAGGGGGAGAGGGGTGCCGGTTATAAAGAGACAAATAGAATTGCTTGAAAATATTTACAGTATCTCTAGGATGAGTTTTAATAGACCCGTCAGTGGCGCTGATGGCAGAAATAATCTTTGACACCTCAAGTTTCCTTAGGCGCAGGGCTAAGAGGTGGCCTGCTTTTTCTCCATGTTCTATATATTTTGCCTGGCTTCTTAGTATGGAAAATTCTGTGTTTTCTTGTAATAAAGAGGAGTATTGGTTCCTTAAATGTAATAATGTTTGCAGTAAGTCAGGGGAAGAAGAGGAAGAGAGGGATTGTTAGAGTGAACGAATTTGGGCCAGTAGAGATAAGATATTAGCTTAGTTTTTCTGCCTACGTGTAGAGGCAAGCCTGATAAATTCTCCTGTCAGGAAGCATTTCAGAGCACACCATTCATGGTCCAATCTCAGGACTGAGTCGTGGTTGTTAGAAATGAATGACTGAATCTGGCCAGAAATTCTGGAAATAACATAATCCTCCTTTAAAAGTTGTGTGTTCAGCAGCCATATGGAATCCGTTTGAAGATTAGAGTCCAATAATAGTGTTGTCCAAGCTACTGCATGGTCTGAAATAACTATAGATTCTATGGCTGAGTCATTTAAGCTTCTGTATAAGTAAGCAGCTGATTAAGATATAGTCCAGTCGGGATAAGGAAGAGTGCACCATGGAGTGAAATGAAAAAGTGCGAGCTGTGGGGTTCATCAGTCTCCATGGATCACATGAACCAGTAGAATCAAGAAATTTGGCTAGTGCTCTTTGGGCTATTGAGAGGTGCCTAAGGGGAGAGTTAGAACAGTCTAAATATTGGGTAGGTGGTAGGTTCCAATCTCCACCAAGTATCAATGGGAGAGACATGAATGGTTGTAGTTTACTTAGTAGGTCTTGAAAAAATTCAGGATTCCCCCCCACTGGCCCATATATACTCCCTAGTTCTAATTCTATACCATCCAATAGTCCTTGAACTAGTAGTACATATCGCCCCTGTGGATCTGTGATGGTCACTTTTGATTGAAAGGATACTGAATGATGAACAAGGATGGCAGTCCCCCTACTAGCCATCGATATGCCTGATGCATAGACTTGCCCAATCTACAGCCTGCAAAAACCAATAGCTTCCTTAGGAAGGAGGTGGATCTCTTGGAGGAAAGAAATATTGGCATGCAGTAAAGATATATGTTTAAGGATTTGGAATCTTTTAGTAGGTTCATAAGCACCTCTAACATTCCAAGTTATACATTTTTTAATGACACTAGCCATTATTCCCATGAACCATCATATATAGCAGTCTTCTACATGCATAAAGTGCACCTCGAACCTCCCTCTGTAAGTATATTCTCCCCAAAAGTAATTATTGCGTTCCCCCATAACAGGCAAAAAATGACAGTATTTCAAACAAGTAAACTGTTAAAACATGTAGAACCAGGGATACATCTGATTTAAGCAATTGCAGAACACAATGAACATGAGTAAACTCTCCCTCCCACCCCCCTACTAGTCCATTCCCTCTCATAACTATATACAAACATTTCTCTACCAACTGATATTATCCACTGTAATGTAATAACATAAGTAATGAGTAGAGATCCCCCATGTACCGCAAGGAAAACACCCCCCATAAAAACACTTAAACATATATAGTAGGCTTTAAATAATCCACATATGTAACAGTGTAATAAACATAAATTTACAGCAGAAAAATACCACCATGAAACCCACAATATGAGGAATGTAGTAATAAAATATAAAGATATATGCCAGAGGGCAGTTAGGGTACCACCTCGCACAAACCAGTACATGAGGCTGGTCATCACTAGACTGATACAATCCCTCTACCCCCTACCCTTCCCACCTTCCAGAAATCCAATAAACAAAGAGAAACAGTAACATAAAGAATAAAATGGTATAATTCTGGAAGAGCCATCTGTATAAAAGTAATAGCAACTGACCTGTTACCAGCATGTTATCTCGGGTGGTGCCTTGCCAGCTTCTCCGGATTGAAGTTGGATTAGTAAAAGAAATAGAGGATTGTAAAGTATATCCAGAGAATTGGTAAAGTGTGTAGACAAGATAATTTAGTACAGAAGGAAACGAGAGTGTATGGAAGTTAAATCATGATGGAAAGAGGATCATACAGACATAGATCAGAGAGATCAAGAGAGCCCACTCGGCATTTCTTAAATGCAGCACAGACATCTTTAACAAGTATTTCTCCTACTAAGGGGTTTAGATCAGAAGTAAAAAAAAAATGATTATTAGGGTGTCCCGAGTCAAATTAATGTTCCCCTATGTCTAGACAGGGAGGTGAGTGTTTCTTGGGGGAATAATAACATTAGCAGACTTGTGCCACACGAAATACAGTCCCTAGAGAAACAGCAACCTGGAAACATGTGGTCCTCAGAATGAATGGTGTGTAAATCTCTGGTTTTGGCAAGAATATGTTGTTTTTCCAGGTAATTGAGTAGCCGGATGATCATCGGGCGGGGAGGAGCAGATTCCTCCAGTTTTGGGCGCAAAGACCTGTGAGCCCTTTCAATTAAGTAAGTGAGATTGTGTGGAGAAGGGCTGGCAATCTTATTGAGAAGCTTTTGGGTAAAAACAATAGCTGAGGAGCCCTCAGCTCCTTCTGGGAGCCCAAAAATTAAAATGTTGTTTCTTCTACTATGGCCCTCTAAATCTTCTGTTTTGAGCTACAATTTTGCAATTTGTTGTTTAAGTTTGATTATTTCGGGATCTGTCTTGTCTCTCCAGGTCTCAAGAGAGTGGGTACATGCTTCAGCATCTGCGGTTCGCATTTTAAGGTCGGTCAGCTCATTGCGTACATTATTAAGATTTGAAGCTATATCTTGTAGCGTTTCTTTAAGCGGCTGTAGTTCTTGCAGGAATTGTTCTTCTGATAGTGGCACTGGAGCAGAGAAGGTGCTCAATTGCTTAGCATAAGTCTGTTGATGGGATTCAGCTTTCTTGGCCTGCTTGTCAGGCGAAACCAGAGGTGTATGCCTGGGCAGGGCCGTTTTAATTTCTGCCTCCATCGTGGTGTAGTTAACCGATTGCGATGCAAGAAAAAAGGATGGATGGTCCTCCTAGGTAGGCATAAGTTGTAGTAGGTAGACAAATGCATGAAAGCTAACCCAATAAAAGCTGATTAAGTCAGATTTCTGAAGGGAGTTGGGAGGAGCTCAAGGAATAGCAGCTAGTAAGCCAGACACATCACGTGATCTCCCTAATTGATTTATTTGACTGGGTGACCAAAATAGTAGACCGGGGAGGAGCTGTGGACATGGCCTACCTAGACTTTAGCAAGGCATTTGACACAGTCCCGCACAAAAGATTAATAAACAAATTAGCCAGCCTGGGAGTGGGTCCTGTGGTGGTAGCCTGAGTAAAACACTGGCTGGACAATAGGACACAGTGGGTAATAGTAAATGGAGTCCACAGTGAAGAAAGGGGGTTACTAGTGGGGTACTGCAGGGTTCAGTACTGGGGCCAGTCCTTTTTAATGTCTTTATAAGAGACATTGCAGAGGGACTAGAAGGGAAAGTATGTCTCTCTGCAGATGACACAGAGATCTGCAACAGGGTTGATACACAAGGTGGGGTGGAAAGGATGAAAAGGGACTTGGCAAGGTTGGAGGAATGGTCAAATATATGGCAGCTGAGATTCAATGCAAAGAAGTGGAAAGTAATGCAACTGGGAAACAAAAACCCAGGGGAAGAATACACAATGGGGGAGATATACTGACAACAACAAAAATGGAAAGGGACCTGGGGGTAGTCATATCAGATGACCTATAGGTGGGCCAGCAATGTGAAAAGACAGTAAGGAGGGCTGGAGGGATACTGGGATGCATAGGGCGAGGCATCACCAGTAGAACACAGGAAGTTGTTGGCTCTCTGTACAGACAGTTGGTAAGACCACTTCTGGAATACTATGTACAGTTCTGGAGACCCCATCTCCACAAATACACTGACAGGGTGGAGGCTGTCCAGAGGAGTGCAACCAAAATGGTGCAGGGTCTGCACCAGAAGACATATGAAGAAAGACTAAAGGAGCTGAAGATATATAACCTTGAGGAAAGAAGGGAGAGGGGAGACATGATAGGAACTTTCAAATCCTCAAGGGAATCAACAAAGTCCAAGAGGGTAGCATCTTTCAAAAAAAGAGATGTGCAAGAGCAAGGGGGCACAATTTGAAAATGGAGGGGGGGACGGCTCAGAGGTAATGTGAGGAAGTATTTCTTCACAGATAGGGTTGTAGATGCATGGAACGGCCTGCCTGAGGAGGTCATAGAGTCAAAAACAGTGGGGGAATTCAAGAATGCATGGGACAGACATAAGGCAATTCTAGTGAGGGGTAGGAGGAAGTAGGCTGTTGGTTAACTAGGATCTGCAGCTTATCCATTAGGTAAGAAATGGGCAGACTAGGTGGGCCAAGCAGTCCTTATCTGCCATCAAATTCTATGTTTCTATATTTCTGCCTTTCTGCCATACCACTGTAAGGTCACCAGAGAGAATTTGTCCATTTTTCCCTACTTACATTCTCACTACAGACACAATTTTAGTATGAGATATCAGTCTCTTGAAAAAATTAACTCAACAGCCAGGTCATTAACTGATTTAAAACTTACAACTGAAGTAGCAGAATGGGTGGATTTGGGGATAATATTCCACAATCTGTGTGGCTACTGAAAATGTTTGGTCCAAAGCAGATTTTAATTTTGCTGACAGAGCTAGCAAAAGCCTCTGGGTATCCAAGCAGAGAACTCTGGTGCCCTGACAATCCTCCCGATTGGTTGTCAGTAGTAGAATGTAGAGGGGGCCCAGCTCATTTATGGCCTTTATAATACAGTAAAATATATTTAAATTCAGATTGCCAACTGGTCAGCAGCTAGCACAACGTGTGCAATGTGGGAGTAATGTGACTAAATCCTGAAATACCAGTTAACAATCTGGCTGCTGAATTCTGCAGTAACTAAAGGTGGTGAAGACAAGCAACTGGAATGCAATAATAGATTGTGCTGCAGTATAATCAGTTTGTGAGTTGATAAAAGCTTGTACTAGCGTATGCAGATTGCTATGGTTGAGGAAGGAACACAATCTGTCTACATTCTCAAGTGGTAAGGACCTCTCCTAATGACAGTAGACAGTTGAGATGTAATTTCCAATTGGATGAGAGATCATGAATTTTATTTATTTTTTTTTTTATTTTAGTCTTTGATAACCGGGTAAGGTCCACTAGGCATAAGTGCCTGTTTTCAGGGGCAACCTGGGAGCATTGAGCGGTTAAGTTACTTGCTTAGAGTCACACAGTATGCAAGCGGAGGTTTTGAGAATCAAACTCAGGTCTGGTCTGCTGGATGTACCAAACTCATTCACACCTCATTCTTCTAACCTCTAAGCTATATGGCCAGCCCAACTTCCTCCTTGATCTACAGCATTGCCCCATTACTACTGGTGAGGGCAGTGCTGGTGGTGAAAAGAGTGGTAGAGTTCAAGAATGCATGGTATAGGCCCAAAGCATCATAGTGGAGAGGAAGGGGTGAGGGAGAAAGAGCTGTAGATAAAGTAGGGTCTGTAGTGAGAATGTAGATAGGGAAAAATGGGCAGACTGGATGGGCCAAGGGTCCCTTATCTGTTGTCAGATTGTATGTTTCTATCACATACAGGGAGAATAAGATTTTCTTTTACTACAGACACCAAACAATCCGAGTCCACAAGAAGTAATTCTGTCTTGCTGGGGTGGAGTCTCAACCAGCTAGCATTCATCCAATACTTGACCTCCATGATGGTCTTCTGTACCACTTGTATCAGATCCCACTGACCAGGTCTAAATGAAAGGCAAAGCTGAGTATCATCTGCATAGTAGTGAAAGCTCAAGCTGTACCTTTGGATCACTTCTCCTAATAGAAGCATATCTGCTGCAAATACCAAAGTGTAGAGTACTGAGGCATGAGGGATGCCAAACAAAACCAGTGAAAGAACAGATGAACAGTTTCCCAACACCATGGTCTGGTGGCAATTTCCAGGAAAGATCTAAACCAGTTTAACACTGTGCCAGCCAGTCCACAAAAAACTACTCAGATGCTCAAACAGCTTTCCATGATAAACAGAATCAAATGCTGAGAACAGGTCAAGGAGAACCAAAACAGAAAGCTGTCACTAAACCATTGACTGGAGCAGATGATTCATAACCTGGATCAAGGCAGTCTCTGTCTGTTGCATGAACAGAAACCAGATTGGAGAGGCTCTTAACACTGAGATTTCTCCAGGTGTTCCAGCATATGAATTTCCATCACTTTCTCTATAACCTTTCCAACAAAAGAAAAGTTAGAGATACACATAGTTTGAATGAGCATCTAGATCTAAATGTGTCTTCATAAGGAGGGGCTTCACAATGGCCCCTTTAAGGGGGTGAGGAAAAACACCCTCTCTCTAGGAAGAATTCACAATCTCTCAAACACAGGCACTAGCATCTACCAGCCCACCTTTACTGAATGGGAAGGGGTGGGGTCTAAGATGCAGGAAGCAGTATAATGCAGTGGTTTAAGGCTCTGAGCTGCAAACCTGGAGACCTGGGTTTGAATCATATAGCCTCCACTTGCATACTGTGTGACCCTGAGCAAGTCACTTAACTTTCTTGTGCTTCCAGGTCATACCTGTAAACATGCTTCAACTTAGTGTGCCTCTCCTGGTTAAAAAACCAAAAATGATTGCCACATCGCTGACAGCTCATGGCTGAGTTCTACATAATCATCTGGCTCTAAGTCTAACCACAGCACCTGAGATTGTCACCTCAACTCCAAGAGCATTGTGTGGAGACCAGCACCAGTGGAGGGGATAGCATGCCTTATCTCTGCATTCTTGGGCATAAAGAAATCAGAAAAACACTGATATCTCTCTCACTGAACTTGGTTCCGATTGAGAGCCATGACAGTCTGGATTTAGAATTTTATGACCCAGCCTGAAAAGAGCTGTGGGTCTGTTCTTCCTGGCTGCAATGAGTGAGTCAAAAGTTTTTGCTCACACTAATCATTGCTTCCTGATAACACTGATAATGTGAAACCGGAACAGATTTGTCGGAGGGCAGGCTGGATCTTTTCCAATGCCTCTCAAGCCTCCATCCACATCTTCTTAGTTCCCTCAGCTCAGTGTTAAACTAAGGAGAGCTGTGACTTCTGAGATGTGGATGGAATACAAAGAATTCAGCAGCAGCAAGGATGGCTATATTATAAGCCTCAACTGTTGCAGTGCATCCCCTGGAGGAGGCAGCCAATATCCCTGAAATGTTCAAATGAGACCCCAAAATATCAGATTAAACACTCCTTCAATTATTGTACAACAGTGGATCATTTTGGGGGAAGGGGGGTTAATGACAGCCAAGCTCATTATCTCAAACCACAAAAATAAATAGTCAGACCAAACAACTGGTTCAGCAGACATTTTAGAAATCCCAGTGCATGTGGCCAGCCACATGTGTAGGGGTCCTTACATTTTGATGGAAGTACATGGATTCCATTACACTGAGGAAATCTCCTGAAAATGCAGACAAGGTGGAGTCTGCTCATGCATTGAAGTCCCCAAGGATAACAAGCCTTGAGGACTCCAAGTCCAGTGGTGACACCAATTCAGACAATTCCCCCAGAAAATCACCAGTCACTCTAGGCAGGTAGTAAACCAACAGAAAGCTACAACCCCAGACAGGAGACAGCCATCACTTCAAAATGGGTCAACTCCAAAGGGAACCTTACCTATTACATTTCATATGTGATCTTGGGATGACAGCCAGCCCTCCGGACACTTGATCATGGAGCAGCCTGGTGGAGCCAGACCTGATGAAACAGGAACAGCATTATCATCCAACCAGGTCTCCATAATAAATACCTGGTCATCCTTCTCTGAAACACATAACTCATTGAAAATAATAGTTTTATTAATTACTGACCTTGTGTTTAATAGTATAGCCCTTGCAGAGTGGGTTGTTTGGCTCACAAACCCACCACAATTGGACTGCACGTGGAGAGGGGGATCTTGAGGCAGCAGGGACAACCCCTTTCCATACAATACCTCCTTTTCCCTCTCCTACTTGCTGCCCCCACTCTATCACTCCTCTTCCTCTTTAAAATACTCAACTGTTTACATAACTTAAAGATACTATCCTGCAGTACCAGCAGTCAGTCTCAAAAGTCCCCCAAGAAATTAGAAATTCATCTAACTGATTGGGATCAGAAATGAGATAGTAGTTAGAGTCCAAAATGGCATGAACCTTACAGGGATACAATGAGAAACAACCACCAATTTGTTGGACACCTGTTCTGTACATAAGCAAATGTTTATGTTGGCCTTGTGTCTGTAACTTACATCAGGGTAAATATAAACTTTTGTAAAAGGAAAGGTCTAAGGGTCCTTCTGCCGTGTTTGTTGAAGTATGCATTCTCAGTCACTCACCAGGGCAAAGTGAACTAATACTGTAGGTAGTTTAATAGTTTGCTTAGTTGTATCAAGAGTGTCTGATCAGGTGAAGTGGACACAGCTTGTGCTTGTTTAAAGTGTCTTGGAAGGTGAAGCACTTTAATCATTGTGGGCATATTATGACTTATATAGCCCAATGTAACTTAGAACAATTCCCGGACAATGTTCCAAGGGATTTTGTCTGTAGTTTCTAAAAGTGGTAACCCCACTATTCTAAAATTGTTTTTTCTAACAGAATTTTCAGAGTTCTCAGTGTTCCATGGTTGTGTAATATTGCCCTATAATGTAGCAGAAAGAAGTGCTTTGTTTGATTCAGTTTCTCTAGAAAGTGTTGTTTGCTCCTTAGACATTTCCAAAAGCATTTTCTTAATATCTGTTACATGGCATTCCATGGCTTCACACCACATGGCAATGGATTCCCCCTTTTAATATTCAACTTTTGTATTGCTTTCAAAAGACCTTTATAGGATTTATTCTCATCAGAATGTCATTGATTTTAAAATGTTCTGGTAAAGACAATATGAACATACGAACGTACGAAAATGCTAGCGGAAATAGGGTTCACGGTCTGTTGAGTCTGCTGATTGTGCAGCTGGCCCCTCATCTCACAGCTGCTCCTCCTACTCCTCCTCTCCTTAGATATACCAATAATAAAGTCATACAGTCTTTTTGTACAGGGCCTGGGTTTTGGGTCTCAGCTGCAGTGGATGGTCAGACCTTGCCCCCCCCCCCCGGGCTATCCAAGATTATAGCATTTAGGAATTTGTCCATAGGACCTGAATACTCTTTCTTGTCAGGATTCATTCAATCAGAATGTGAATAACTGAACTCTTGTGTTTTATTCTTTCTTTCTTTCTCTCTCTGTCTCTCTCAGCCAGTGCCGGACTGTCTCACCAGGATACCTGGAAATTTCCAGGTGGGTCCCCTTTGTTGGGTGACTGACCATCTTCTAAACTCTGAGAATCTTTGGTCATTTATTTTTTAATCAAATTGGCCCTGTAAACCATTGTAAGATGCAAAAACAGAGCTAGTATATTATACTGAAGTGGAATACTGATATGATTGTGTCATCCTGAGCCCTCCTCTATAGATTTTCCAGGTGGGCCCCCTGTCAACTTTCCAGGTAGGCCACCAGTACTCCAGTCCAACCCTGCTCTCAGCTTTATATTCTTTCTTTCTTGGACAGCCTTTTAGAATCAACAGGAGAATAATCCATTGAAATTATTGTTGACTTTGAATAGAAGGAAGAAGAAAACCAGAGTTAGTTGAAGCTATTTCAAGCATTCTGGAGAATAACACTAACACACAACTTCCTGCTGATGGCCAGTTTGCTCCTTTTAAGGTTGCACTTATTCATATTTGCCTCAGTTATACTGGTTCCATTACAGGACTTATGTTCCCTACTTCATAGTTTGTGGCATAAAAATAGATAAATTTAAATATTTTTCTAAATTTAAATATGTTTTAGCATCAGTATCTGTTAGCAAAAAAATGTCATTATGTAGCTTTTTAGCAAAACTATATTTCTGACATCCTTATATTCATCCTCAGTATATTTTTTTTTCTCACATATTGCAAAAACATCTTTTATAACTAGTGTTTAAATTAATGGCTCACATCATTAAATATGGCTGCCACTTGCAATTTGTAAAAATCTCTTTAATGTAGTTTTCCTATAGAAGGTGCACACCTGATTCATAATGTGGATATATTATAATGATGTTACCACATGATTCTGATGGTACGGAACACAGCACTATGCCATGATTTTTTTTTTTCATGGTAGACATAGCACAGGAGTGTGAACTTTTAAAAATGTCAAAATCCCATATCTTAGTTCCAGAATGAAAGAAAACAAAAAGAAAAATGGGTATCTTGATATTTTTGCCAGACAAACATTACTCAAGAAAAAAATAACTATATGGTGACTAACAAATACTGCTTCTTTAATATGTATTAATATACACCAGTAAAGGATTGAAGTGGCTATTTTGTGTTGAGTCTAACAGTTTGTGTTGCTTTGGATCAGTGCACTGGGTTAGTTAGCCTTCTCATTAACCTTACAAATAAAACAGGAAGACCATTCAGAATGCTAGAATTGTATTATTTAAAGTCCCCAGCTATGCCTTAAAGTGACCCAAAGCTGGCTGACATGCCAATATAGTGCTATAGATACAGTTAATTCTGCTCCAAGTTCCAGAATGAGCATAGGATATTAAAGAAATTGCTTGTGAAAGGGGGAGAGGGTGTCTGTCAGCAAGCTTTCCTTTTTGAGATGGTGGGTCTTCTGCTCTGCACCACGATCATCACCTTGCAGAAGCTATGTGCTGTTGTCATTTGGCAGAGAGCAAGAGGAGAGGTGCCCCCAGATATGTGAATGGCTTTATATAATGTTGTGAGTATGCATTATTATCTGGTGGGTGCCCTTGGGGGAGAAAATGGGAAAATGCCTCCAGACCAATGAGGTTGATGTCAGCACTCCTGCAGGCCCACACACCAATGTTCTCTATACCCACCACTTGTTGGTCCTGGCCAAGCAGTGAGTATGTGTTAAGTCCATAAGAAGCCATTTTGTGGGGCTTAGGGGATGCTACTGATGAGGCAGGGGTGAAGGGAGAGAAAACGCTTGATTAAAAAAGTAATGAAAAAACTTAAGTGATCCAACACCTCATGGTGTAAAAAATTAAAAGTGAAATGAAACAGCACAGAGCTTATACTGCAGGCCTGAACACACACAAATATTGGTTTAATTCAGGCATTTCACTGTCAATTTTGTGTAAGAAAGGCCCATGCAGATGTAAAATCACTTAGTAGTGAACAGGGCCCCACAATGGATAAAAGCCATTTTCAGCAATTCATTTAAACAGAGCATGACGTATTCATTTATGTGTCAGAATGTCATTAGCAAAATATGATGTGACACCAATAATGACATGACATGCTGAGCACAGAGGAAGGGTATTGGAAACAAATTTAGGAGAAGGGAACCAGATGCTATGGAAGAACTGTAACTGTCAATGAAGAATCACCAAAATCAATAAATTATGTGGCATGGCAGAAATTTGTTGTAGGCTACAGGATGTAGGTTGCTGATAACCAATCAATCAGGTATTATTACTAGAACAGGTGCCACTTACCATTCATTCTGATTCAGACTCTGAATAGCGAAGATGCTCACCCCACCACAGGATGTTTTTCTTGTTTATTGCAGGATACATCTGAAACTACAGTTTGGGAGCTTTAGGGGAGGAGTAGGTACTTATTAACAAGAGAGTAGGAGAGAGAGGGGAGTTCTTTTATCAGAATATTGGGGGGACATGGAGGTGGGAAGTAGGGGTGACCTTGATTTTTGTGCAGTGGGATGGGATACTGCAAGCATTGTGGCAAACGTATTGACAGACATTGCAGGGTACAGGGGGAGAAGGAGATGGAGCATAGCAGGGGGACAGGTGCAAAAATACAGTAAACATGTATACTGCGTGGTGGGAGGGGGATATGTGTCAGTAACTCAGGAGGTGTTTTTTAAGGGTCTTTCATTAAAAAAACACAAACTGGCAAAGTTAGTGTGAGGTTGGAGAACTTTGTCAAATGCAATGTTCTCCACTTTGCACAAACTTTTACAATGAATTAAAAATGAGTAACATCTTTAATGAGCTCAGACACCCTGTCTTTCTTCTGTCTGTATGCCTATCTAGCTCTTTAAAACTAGCATTTGTCAGTGCCAAATGTTTTCTTGCTGGCATTGGCATTGGTAGTATAAGAGTTAGAGAGATGAAAAATAGGAATGGCAGTGAAGTATTGAACTGAAACCAACCCCACCACCACCCTGCAGAGACTGACAGGCATTGGAGTGTGCCTTTGGGTCGTCAGGCATAACGACCATGCCATTTCAACACAGACACTGACAAGTGTCATAGTGTGCCTTGGAGTCTTTGGGCCTTAAGCTAACTTCATTCCATAAGAAATATAATGAGATGAGTGCAGTACTGGAGAATGGGGTGAACTTTGGGGCCAAAGATTACAAGGCACACCTCGATGTTTGTCACTGGCTACAGGGTGTGGGTAGGGCTGGAATGGCAGGATTATTACAGGTAACAATCCCAAGTCACACCCCTGATGCCTGTCAATCTCTACAGGGTGGGGCATTATGGTTGGAAACCACAATGTCTCAGGTGTTCATTGGTATTTTCACTCCAAATTTTAAACATGTTTTTTTTTTGGTGACCCCCACCTCATGAACAGTGGCAATATCAGTTCATAAGCGGAAAGCTGATTTTGCACAGTGACTACACCATTTGGCACCACTGATGTGAAAACACATTTCAAACAAGATGTGAAAAATGACAGCTGTACTGTTTGTGGGGAGGTGTAAAAAATGGCAATGTTGAAAATCTGGAGTGAAAATTTAAAAAAACTGGTGAAGTCACAAGTGTGCATAGAAACTGCACAATGCACACCAATAATGTAATTGGTTTGGGAATTTGTTTTACAGCAAATTGTCAATACAGGCGTTTTGGGACCTCTGCTCATCAACAGTGTCACTGTGATTTTCTTAATCTGTCCTGAACACTGATTCCCCACAGCGACCATGCATTTTCTGCGCCGGAAGTGCGAAAACACATTTTGGGCAGGGTATGAAAAATGACAGCTGTACTGTTCATAAGGAGGTGTGGAAAAATGCCAGTGTTGAAAATCTGGACTGAAAATATTACAAATTCATGAACTTAGAAGGGTACGTGGAAACTGTGCAATGCATGCTCGTAACACAGTCATTTTATGGACTTTCGTCACCAAATTTTCAACATAGCCATCTTAAGACCTCTGGTCATGAACAGTGTCACTGTGATTTTCTTACTCTATCCCGACCATTGATTTCGCACACCAGCTGTGCCATTGTGTGCTACATGTGTGAAAACACATTTTGGGAGAGATGTGAAAAATGACAGCTTTACTGCTCATAAGGAGCTGTGGTAAAGTGGCAATGTTGAAAATCTTGAGTGAAAATAGTAAAAATTCAGGAAGTTACTAGTGTGCGTAGGAACTGCACAATGCACGCTGGTAAAACAGTCATTTTTGGGAATTTTTTCACCACATTTTCAACATAGGGTTTTGGGGGGCCTACCTCATGAACTGTGACACTGTCATTTCATTACACGGTCCTGAAAGGTGATTCTGCACAGTGACCATGAAATCACCTTTCAGGGATTAATAACAAAATGACAGTGGCTGTGTTCATGAGGCGGGGCCACAAAAACCCCATGTTGAAAATTTGGTGAAAAAATTCCCCAAAATGCCATTATACAGCTTACCAGCATTTCTTCAGTTCGTGGTCGGCTTTGAAGAGTGCAGACATGTTCCTGGTCCACCGAAGATCATTGTGCTGGTCCCCAGAGGTATGTATGGGTTGTGGTGGGGGTGTGGGGAGATGGGTGCACAAAGGGTGAGTGTGGGTTGGGGGAGAGGGGCAAGATAGTTAACAAGGGACCATTTTTTGTTTATAGGTGTTTTTTTCTTTCTTTGAAGAAGACAATGTGGGACTGTTGCCATGATGGGGTGGGCTCCCAGCATAGCAGCTGGAAGGTTATTTTTTTGGGGGGCAGTGGAGCTGACATGAGATTGGACACCCCTATTGGCCATATGGACTTTCGCCATGCTGGTGTGGGCTCCCATCATGGCAACTGGAAGGCGTGTTTTTTATTGGGAGGGGCGGGGGATAGTGGAGCCGATGGGGGACTTGGCACCCCCGTCATCATTTGGACATTTGCAACGCTGGGGTGAGCTCCCAGTGTGGCACCTGGAAGTGTCTTTTAGGGGGGCAGCAGAGCTGATGGGAGATTGGGCACCCCCTTCGGCCATACGGTGTATGGAGGGGGGAGTGCATGAGCATGCTGGGGTGGGCTCCCAGCATGCACGTATGTGTTCATGGGGGGGCAAACTGTCTATGACAGTTCAGATGTAGTGCTGATGTAGGCAGTTTGCATACTGCTGACAGCAGCATGCAAATTGCCTGTGGCAGTGTTTTCCTTAGAACTGTACACCACTGCAGCTGAACGGCTGTCATAGACAGCTCGGACATTCATTGACGCAGAGCAGCCACACCTGCAAAAGGGAGCAGGGCATTGGAAATGGGGGAGGCACACCTACAAAAACTCATATGGTGGCACTATGTTTCTTGTACATGCATGCAAGCAAACATAAAAATGGGTTATGAAAATCCTGTACGGTAATCACATGACCATGTTATATCACAAAGCCATGATATATCTGCATTGCATGTTCACTGACTTTTTCATTTCTTTTCACTTTTTCCTCAAAACAGTCACTTTGTAAGTGTTATAACACATTGTGAGTGTAAAATTATATAGTGTGTGTCAGAGGGTGTGGGAAAACAGATAGGCATTCACACAGAAATTCAAGTGCAACATGCAGGTAACATGGTTTTATTTACAAGAAAAAAATTAACTGAAGAAAAAAATAAAACAGCAAAATTCCACTTGACAGCAGTCAAGGTTTGGATCACCATTATGTTTGGTGAAAAATAAGGAATTCTTAGCTTATTCCAAGCTTCAAGACGACAATGCACATGTCTTTTTCGGTTATCAGTCAGATATCATCTACTACAAATCCATTAGGTAAGGCCAAATGAAGGGGTTTTATACCTCCCCTTGGTCACGTGATCCACCTCTTTTTAGAGAAATGTATTTTATATAACTTATTCAGTGATGATCTTATCAAATATACGAAATGCAAATAACGTGTTATGGCATGGTAACATTATTCACATGAAATATGGGTTAGCTGTAAGACACTGTAAATCAAGATGACTATCTAATTATTAAATAATGAGCTATAGCTCCTCCCATGATGTGATGTCATGCATGACCGATTTGTATATAAGCCCAGCTGGAAGGGTCTGCAGATTCTTATAGTAGCCTTTGGAAACAGTGGGAATTGGTAGGCCCAAAAAACACTCCTGAATCCAGGCAAGGCCAGACTTTGACTTTGGTTAAAACATTACCTCTACTGATATCTAAAAGAGGAATATTCTACATCCTGGTAATGCGTTTATAGTTTCTATGTGTATCTTTACCAAAGAGTAGCATAGAGGATACTTTTTATTGAGGAAATGCTTTGAAACTTCTCAGGTAGGCCTCATGTCTGTTTGAAGTTCTGAAAATCTTTCTATGATGCAGCTTTACCAGAGAGGTAACAGCAGGATACAAAAGTGTTTGTGTTCTGCTCATTCTTTTTATCAAAATGGTAAAAATTATTATTTTTGTATTAAACAAAACAGTATTGTGTAAAGGGGATTTCATTTCCTCAACTTCAAACACTGCCTTGAGTCAGTTCCTTGGCTTGTTTTGAGCTTTACAAAACTAAGAGAAAGAGAAAAAAATGTTCTCTTTCAACATACACCTTCTCTCAATATTTTTAGATACAGAAAACACGTGTTTAAAACTTAGCAGCTCCTGACTATCTTATGGCTATTATACAGTTTTAAACAGAGCACTATAATAGTGTTCCCCAAGTACTTGATATTCAAGGTCATAATTACATCATGCTAGCTAGTAACTGTTATTTTAACACATGCATGTTTTTCTTTCTTATGCAAACTAGCATCTCATTATGAATGCACCTTCTGAGCACTGGTGCACTTTACACCCCTGGAAGGTCTGGCAAATTAGAATGGGTAATAGATACAAGTAGATAAATTAGGGGGGGGGGTGTCCTCCAGGTGGCCGGCCTGGAAGGAACAAGGTGAAATAATTAGACTTAAAGCACAAAAGAAAGCTTCCCAGAGTTGAGGCCAAAGAATGGGACTCACAAATGGAACTTTATTAGCAGGACTATCACCAACAGCCTCCACCCCCTCCTCCTCAAACACAGGATTACCATCAGCAACCTCTTCTCCCCCCACAGGCATATCAACACCAACAACGACAGACATACAATGTCCATAATGCCCCATTACCTCAATACAATCAAACACGCCCCCGAGGTTACAGAAAATAAGTAACCTTTCAGATAGAATTTTAACCATTTATGAAACTGATCTTTTGAGTAAAGGTTTGTCTTTTGCCCCC
This sequence comes from Neoceratodus forsteri, assembly GCA_016271365.2. Lineage (NCBI taxonomy): Eukaryota > Metazoa > Chordata > Ceratodontiformes > Ceratodontidae > Neoceratodus > Neoceratodus forsteri. The sequence goes on from CM057451.1 coordinate 429,656,272, forward strand.
ATATCTGTGATTAACAAATTTGAAACATACATTGACTTTCAAAAATTCTGTAGAAATTTAAGCTTAAGTCTTTTTTCAACAATAGAGATAGAACTCTGGGACACTCTGTGGACTTGGTCTTGTCAGGAGATGGTGACCTTACTGTCATTGATGCTATTGGGGAATGTAGTGCATCTTGTATTTTTAAATGGACATCAACTTCTAACCCCCCACCTTCTACAGCTATTTTAACTTTTCAGGAAGTGGTGGAAAGAGAACTGAATATATTGTTTAACAATTTTCCAGAAATGCACTTTTCTAGCGTCACTAATGTTGAATAAATTGCCTTAAGAAGTCTGAAGGAGGACAGTGGGATCATTATCAAGCTAGCAGATAAAGAGGGAGCTGTAGTGATACAGAATACTGATGACTATAGTAAAGAAGTTAAAAAAACAGCTCTCAAATATAGCTTTTTACCACAGGCTTGATACAGACTCCACTTCAGATTTCAAATTTAGGATTGATGAATTTGTGGAGTCAGCTTTTCAGCAGGTCTGGATTGATACCAATACCATGGCTTTTTTACTGTTGTGCATCCTGTCAGGGCCACTATTTATACACTTCCAAAAGTCCACAAGCCTTTTTTAGTCCCCCTTCCACCAGGGAGACCTATTGTTAGTGGGATTGGCTCTCTAACTGAGCCTTTATCACAGTATGTGGACTATCATTTGAGACCTTTTGTCTCACAACTTGATCCATACTTAAAGGATACAGGAGAGATGTTGCAGATCCTTGAAGATGTTGTGGTGTGCAGGGACTCCCTCCTAGTCACTATGGATGTGGAGTCCCTGTACACCAACATCCCGCAGGAGGGAACTTTGGATTGTTTGGCTTTCTTCCTAAATTCTAGGGGGGAAATTCCTGACCCACCAAGTGAATTTCCCTGAAGTTATCAGAATTTGTTAAAATCTGATTGATTCACATTTTTGGGTGACAAATATTTACAAATAAAGGGCACATTCAGAGGGGCAACTTTTGCTCCCAATGTGGCTAACCTTTATATGGGACACTGGGAAAATCATTACATTCATGATTCTGATGTGACCCCTTTTTCCACTATATTGAACTTTATCATTGTTACCTTGATGATTTATTCTTTATATGGAATGGTGACTTGGGTGAATTGAACCAATTTGCTAATTATCTGCATGGTACAAACAAAAATCTACACTTTACATATGTTGCTAGTGAGGATGAGGTTCAATTTCTGGACCTATACAAAAATCTAAACAGGGTACCATTAGTATGGATATGTTTGGAAAAGAATGTCAGAGAAGTAATTTACTTTTGGTATCAAGCTGTCACCCTCGTCATGTGACAAAAAATATACCCAAGGGACAATTTTTGAGAAGTAGGCAAAATTATGGTGACTTTGATAAATATGACACAGCTGCTGAAGATTTACAGAAAACATTTTGTGATAGAGGATACAACTACAATATGGTCCTATGTCATAATAGTGATCGAGAAACAGCAATCTCTATTATGGTGAATGTACATTGTCGAAAATCAATTTCAGCAATGCACACTCGCAGCTCTGAAGAAAATGTGTCTGAGACCTACAGGTCTCATTATTAAATGTGGTGGGCTGCACTCCCCACACTCCCCTACTTATGGATTCTCAACTCCAGGGGGGTGCATGTTGGGGGGTGAAAAACATAATTAAAATACATCCCACCAGGCAGCCAAAAAAAAAAACCTGCACTGTGCTGGACCAGATTCCATTACCCTGTGCCTCCCAGCTGACCACACTCCCCATGATGCAAGCGGTCCAGCTTGGCAGCTGCTCACCACAACCCCTCCTACATGCCATCCCTCCCCTTCTTCTCCCCTCCCACTGGTGTGCATGCATGCTTATACTCACTACTTTCCATCGTGGTTTTTGACAACCACAGTATCCGGTCGTCCTCCTCCCTGGGAAGCCATGAACACAGTCACCGTAATTGAATTACCATTTTTCTAGGAGCTCAATTTCAGTTGCCTTGTTCACGTACTACCATACAATACAGTAGAAAAAGTTCAAACAGAAGCTAGAAATATGGGTAGGACTTCAATCCTTACACAAAGTGAAAATAACAACATGGATAAGGATATCTTGAATTTTGTCACAACTTATTCTAGCCATGCTGGAAAAGTGGGGGAGATTATAAGGAAAAATTTAAATATTGTAAAGGGAGACAGCAGTTTAAAAATTTTCATGGTCATACCCCTCGGCTTTCGTACAGGAGGGCACCTACACTGAAGGATTCTTTGGTACACAGTGGGCAGAGTATACAGTACCTAAATCACAGACTTGGTTAGATCATAACATTAGGGGGTGTTTTAGATGTTCTAAATGTGTGTATTGTAGCTCAGTTTTGTCAGGAAAAGATTTTACAAGCCCAAATGTTACCAAGATTTATATTATTAGAGACCTGATAATTTGTGATACAAGTGGTGTTATTTATATGACCACTTGCAACTGCAATGCATTCTACATTGGAATAACTGTTAGTTAATATTAAGGGTTGGGGAGCACATGTGAGCCATCAGGAATAGTGATTTAACATACGCTACAGCTCTATATAAACATTGAGAAGAAGATAGAATAAAATCACAACTTTGTGTTCAAAGCAATAGAAAAAGTATTACCCAAACCCAGAGTTGGAGACTATAAGAACTGGATTTTGGAAAGGGAAGATTTCTGGATCTTCACCTTGGGGGCTTGTAAAGCACCAGGGTTGAATGATTGGTTTGAACTTACACCATTCCTGGTAAAACTTTTAAATAAATATTTAAAATATAAACATAAATAAAGTAAGTATGTCTCACCACCATGGTGTTGTGAGAATGGGCTTGACAGTCACCCTTATTTTTTGGGCACATATTTATATTTGATACTATTTAGGGTTTAACAAGTTTAATTTCATCATGTATTTATTCCTCCCTCTATTTAGATATTGTTCCAACAGAATCTGAAAGGAAGAGACAAACTTTTTGGCACTTTATGGAACTATGACTCTTTCTATTTTAGGATTTTTTGAAATACAGTCTTTCCTATGATGATTTAAGTTATTTGTGAACAAACAATGTACTGATGATTCAGTGATTCAATGATGAAATGTTATGCCTTATATCTTTGCGGTCACTTGCACTTTGAGAATTTTTTAGATTCAAAATGGTGATTTGTGATGACATCATAGCTCTTGATGTATAAATATGGAACTGTTTTAACTTACACAGATTCTTTGAAAAAGGAAATAGTTTTTTCCAAAATGCACCAGGGCACTGTATTTTAACACTTCTGCACTGGCACTTATGCAATAAAATTTTCATTTTGGCTATATTTGAGCAGTGTCTGGATCATTGGATGGTGAATGCAGGACTTTCTAATGATTGCTTTAACTGACTTCATCCATTAGCACCACTCCCCAGTGCAGCGTCTCTTTCGGCTTTTATATTTGTTAATCACCAAGTTGTTTTCAACAATGATGTACAGTATTCTGCCCAAAACATCAACCCTGGACTGCTATGAACCTCTTGACCCCTCAGACTCTTGCATTTTGGTAGTCTTGATACCTACCTTAGAACCTGCATTACAACCACCATGGTGAGTTGGTACTGCAACTGCACGTGCCATAGAGGACAGGATCCCGCACCCCTCTGCAATGAACCCCCAGCATTCCCTGCTTCTTACAGCTAGGGAACTCTTCTACATATCACCAGGCCCTCTAAGTAACTGCCTCAGAGTCTCCCCAAAACTTAATGTTAGCAGTAACTAGCAGGATAAACCCAAAGCACATGGACTACCCCTTGAAGCTACCAAGAAACTATTGCTGCTTTTATTGATAGGCTCCAGAAATGTTGAGCTCAATCCTGGTTCCCCTGCAACTATTTTATCCCCTGCCAACCTAGCTAATATCAAAGGATTGATATTTATGCACATTAATGCGTGTAGCCTCCTAAAAAAGTTTGCATCAATACAAGCCTGGACTAGCCATACTCTGACAGATATACTTGTCATCACAGAGTGTTGGCTCTGACCAGGTACATCCAATCGGGAGGTGAATATTCCAACATATTCCTTATTCAGAACTGATAGGCCTTCCAGAGGAGGAGGAGTTGCTATCTATGTTAAGGATACATTTCTGCCTCTGTCATAGAGTAAACCTCCATCCCCAAAGAATTTGAAAGCTTGACCCTCAAAGTCAAGTTCTCCTCTTCTATCTTACACTGCATCCTAGAATGCTATAGGCCCCCCTCTCCGAGTCTACAGTTGTTAGATCATCTAACTAATTTGCTGGGATCCTTGCAGTCAGAGATTATTATATTAGGAGACCTTAATTGGAACTGGTCGTCCAATGTCTCCTTACCTCTCAAAACTCTTTGTGACTCCTTTGGACTTTCACAACTCATCTCGGAGGCAACACGTCCTAATAAGAAAGACCCAAACAATAGCTCCCTTCTAGATCTTATTTTAGTAAAGAAACCACATCTATTTTCCTATGTCAGAGTGTTTTTCTCTGACCTTAGTGACCACTGCTTCATAGCGTGTGTAAGATCCGTCCCCAAAGTACCATCCTCTTCCACATTCTCTCTCAGGAGGAAACAGCATAACCTGGATATTGGTGCATTTCTGTCTGAACTGCATGACCCCTTGAGATGGCAGGACTTCTACCTGACAAACAGTGCTTACGGCTTACGATATCTTTCAGGAGATTGTGCTAGGGGCACTGGATAGGCATGCATCCCTGATCAAAATACATTCTAAGAAAAAATGGCCATGGTTTATGGCGCAGTTAAGGGCCTCTCTACTACACAGAGACTGGCTTTGGAAAAAAAGCTTGAGAACAAAACTCCCTGTGGATTGTGCCTTGTTTAGAAAAGCTAGAAACCATTGTACTAGGTTGGTTAGAGAGGCCAAGGCTAGTTATTTCCATAAAGAGTTGGACTCTTCCACCAATTCCTTAGCCAAGTTATGGAAAACTATCAAGAATATTGAAGGTCATACTGCTTTGAACACCCTGCCCACAAAAATCACTACTTGTGTTTCTGTGGTGTCTGACAAATCCTTCATCCTTGACTCTTTTAATGACCATTTTGCAACAGCAGGACTTGCATTCGATACCTCTCCTGCCAATACCCTCTGCTCACAATTTGGCTTACTGGATGCATCAGCTCCAGTCACAAGAATGCGTACTCCCTCAAGCATACCACTCTAAAGGTAATTGAGGATCTTCTCCTACATTTGGACACCAGGAAGAGTGCTGGGGATGACCTCTTAGATACCTTCTTCTTGAAGATGAGTCATATACCTCTCCCTTTCACAAGGCTTTATCCCCCCCCCCAGAAAACCACCCATGTTTCAAGCAAGTTTATTGCAGAAAGGACTCTGTTGAGCAAGCTCATTCACAAGGAGGTCCTGAGGCACATACACATACAGTTCACAATTACATAGACAGGAGATATAAAATGTAGAACAGCAAGAAAAAATATATAATACAAGAGGTATACACAATAGAAGTACTTATGCTATATATACAGTACATTCCAGCTTTAACCTTGCCCTAAATTATGCAACACATTTCAGCTTAATAAGTAGAGGGCCAGTTGGTACCTAGGAAGTTGACTTGGTGTTGGGGGCCTAATAGCACCTACATATGTCTTTTAATTTAGAGATAGCTAATGTTTTGTAGGAGTTAGTTGATACGATGCTGGTTAGCTTCAGCATGGCTTGTAGTTGGTTCCAAATGTTTGGGAGGGCATATAAGACAGCTCTTTGGCCAGCTGTGGTACGTTTCCTGAGAACATCTAGTAGGATAAGGTCAGATTTCCTTAGGGAGTGGGCGCTATGTGAGATGTGTATGAGAGATGCTAAATAGACAAGCAGTTTGTGGAGTAGTAATTTGAGGGTCCAAATGCCAGCATGCAGGAGGCGTCTGCTGGCAAGAGAGGTCCACCCAACTGCTGCATAAAGATCACAGTGGTGGGTCCTGTATGCAGAGTTAGTAATGAAGTGAAGAGCACGTTGATAGAGTACATCCAGTTTAGATAGGCTCAAGGTTGGGGAGGAGATAAAGATAATGTCTCCGTAGTCAAGCAAGGGAAGGAATGTTGCTTGGACAAGTCTTTTGCAGGTTGTGAGAGAAAAGAGGGTCCTATTTCTAAAGAAGAAACCCAAGCGTGCTTTAAGCCTCTTTGATAGATCCTCGATGTAGTCGTTGAAGGAAAGCTTGTTGTCTATCCACATACCTAGATATTTAAATTTAGGTACGACTTCCAAGGGTTCACCTAGGGAGGTAACTATGAAGTTTTTAGGTGGGGCAGGTAGGGCACCAGACAAGGCAAGTCTCGAAAATCATTGTCTTGATTTTTTTGGCATTTAAGAGAAGCTTGGCATTGATAAGGTTGCTTTCTAACTGGATAAAGTCAGCTTGGAGTGATTCCCTGACTTCAGTTAAGGACAAGCCTGATGCATACAAAACCATATCGTCTGCAAAGAAATGTATGCTAGAGTTCTTTATGTGGGAGTCAAGATTGTTGATGTACAGGGAAAAAAAGGATTGTCCTAGGATGGAGCTTTGAGGGACACCTCTGGCAATTGGAAAGGGGGCAGATAGTAGGCCATCAGCTTTGACTTTTTTGTATCCTTCCTGTAAGTTAACTGTTAAACCACTGTAAGGTAAGTGGAGTGGCACCTATGTAGGCAAGACAGGTGATTAGGAGGTGATGGTCTACAGTGTTGAAGGCCTTACTAAGGTCTAGAAAGACTGCACCAGTAACCTTCTTGGTGTCCATAGCATGGATCCAGTCATTAGAGACTTTAGCCAAGGCTGAGATGGTACTGTGCTTCGACCTGAAGTCAGATTAGGCCGGGTTTAGGAGTGAGTGTGATTCAAGGTGATTTTTTAGTTGGTTGTATATAAGTTTTTCCAGCACTTTGGAGAGAACGGGCAAGATAGAGATAGGATGGTAGTTGTTTAAGTCACAAGGATCTCCTGATTTAAAGAGAGGAAGAACATGGGCTGATTTCCAGCAGGATGGAACAGTGGCTGTGGTAATAGAGAGGTTGAAGATATGAAGGATGGGGGCTGTGAGCTGGGCATAGCCTAACCACAAGAAAAATGATTCAAGGCCATCGTCTCCTGCACTTTTCTTGGTGTCAAGGCTAAGAATTATGTCTTCGACTTCTTTGTAGCTAAACAGGCACAACTGGAAGGGATGAGGTGGAGTAGCATGTGTAGAATCTGGGCTAGTGTTGCTATTCACTCGGCTAGCGTATGGGAAGGAGTCGAATGCCAACTCGGCAGTGGCAAAGTGAAGGGTTCTTCGAGGATTTGCAGTTTATTTTCAACCATCCCGTCTTTGGCCAGAATCTTGGTGGGAAGGGAGGAAGCAGCAGGATGCCCTTCAATGGATCTCAGTGTCTTCCAGATTTTTTGGGAGTTCCCTTTGGCCTGCTCCAGCATGGAGATGTAGAAGTTTGCTTTAGTAGCATGTACACTTTTAACACAGACATCTCTGGCAGTTCTAAATGCCTGCCAGTCTGCCGGGTTCTTTGTGTGCCTGGCCCTAGCCCATAGCTTGTATCTATTGGTAAGTGCAGATTTGAGCTCTTGGGTGAACCACATATGCAAGATTTTCCACACCCTCATTTTAATAAGAGGAGCATGCTTGTTAATTAGGGTGGTGAGGTTGTCATTTAGGACAGAGACGGCGGCATCAGCAGATTTGGCAAGATATAGGTCTTGCCACCTGATCGTAGCTAGATTGGTTTGGAAGTTTAATGAGTTGAATTTACGGAATGAGTGTTTGATTCCATCTCTTCAAGTCTGGAGACCCCTGTGACCTCAACTACTATAGGTCAATCTCCTTACTTCCCACCCTATCCAACTTATTGGAGAAAATAGCGAGCATACAGCTCTGGAACTACCTTGATATTGCTAACCTGTTAAACCCCCTACAGTCTGGTTTTAGGCCACATCATAGTACTATCTTAGCTCTTGAAAAAGTGACTGATGACTGGCAGTGTGCCCTGGATCTAACAACTTCATCTGCACCTATTTCTGGATTTAAGTTGATACTGTTGACCATGATCTACTCCTTGTCTCCCTCCAAAACATCAACCTGGACTCCCTATCCCTGAGATTGTTCTCAAACTATCTTCCAGCATGACAACAGCAAATTAAGGTGGAAGGGGGAGCTCTCATCTCTGAAACCTCTTCTGAGGGGTGTACCACAAGGCTTGATACTGGGTCCATTGCTCTTTGCAATATACATAAACAGAATCGACGTTGATGTCAAAGCTGCTAACATATACCTTTTTGCCGATGATACGGTACTTTACATTGAAAGGTCCTCCCCGGAAGAAGCTTGCAGGGATTTGAAACAGGAATTTAATCTGCTACGACAATGCCTGCCATAGAAACTGTTCCTGAATGCAAAGAAAACAAAGGCGATGCTTTTTTCTCCCATTGCAAATACTAATAACCTTGTAATTCAAGGTAACACCTCAGATTCATATGGTCCTCTGTGAACCACTGGACTATGTCACAAAACTCAAATACCTGGGGGTCTGGATAGACCAAAAGTTTTCCTTCAATGATCACATTGATGAGCTGATAAAGAATCTGAGGCAGAGGCTTGGCCTTTTTTACAGGATCAAAAACCTACTAACATTGGAGGCAAAAAAGAGGCTGGCCCAAACCCCTTTCCTCACCTTATTGGATTATGCAGACTTTCTGTATAGTCAAAGCACTGCCACTGCTCTGGCCAAACTCGACACACTATACCATAGAGCTCTGAAATTCATTACTGGACTTCCTTATTCTACTCATCACTGGTCACTCTATGCTGCAGTAGGTTGGTCCTCCCTTGGGTACAGAAGACAGATAAATGCAGCTCTCTAGACCTTCAAGGCTATTAATAAATTACTGCCCCAATATATCTCGGACCATCTTCCTCTAAATGCTGTAAGTAAGTATGCCCTAAGGAGTTCTACTTACATCTCGCTTGCAGTATCTAAATTCAAGTCACGCTTTGGTAGATCTGCCATTAATCATGCTCTACCCACACTATGGAACATCCTGCAAAAAACCATGCAACTGGCATTCCCAATCAAACTATCAGCCTTCAAAGCATTATATTCTTGTTCATTCAAGGAACTGCTTCCCCAGATGTTACAGCCTCCCAGTGCCCCCCCCCCCCAGATTCAGTTTCTAGCCCTATCAGGAGCATTCCATTCCTGGTACTCCTGCCCCACTACTCAGTATGTTTGTGTCTATTTGTACCCCGCCTGATAGTTCCACCCAATCTAAGTTGGAGTCTCCTTCTCTGAGTCATACTGGCATCTAATATTATTACACTTCCTGGCACATCATCCTCTGCCCCTGTTCCTGGTGTATTGCACCTAGTTCTATAACCATTGCAACCTGCTCCTGGTGCTCGTAAGCGCCTCAGGCACCCTTGCACTTGTGCTGTCATTCCCGAGTTCCTCCCCCTTCCTCACGTGTGCCCCACCTTGCACTATGTACTCAATACTTGAATCCAAGCCTGCTCTATAAAAACTCTGTATATATGGTTGCATAGGTTTACTCTGTATCTTTTGTAGCACAAGTTCTGTAGCACATGATATTTAGCTTTCTGTCTTATTTTAAAAATGTGCTCCAGTCCTGTTATTAACCTCTAGTGTGTAATCCCTATTCTATGTAATGAATCTGTAAGTTGGTATTCCTCTTTATGTGGTGTTCATGTATTGTATCTTGCCCAAGTCCATGTCAAAAATGAGCTTGCTCAGTGGTATTCATCTAGCTAAATAAAGATTTTGATTGATTGATTGAATATACCATTTTTTCTTTTCATTTTCTTTCATTCCTGAACTGAGATACATGTTTTTAAAGTTTCACATGTCTTTGTTGCCTTGTAATGCTAGTCTTGAAAAAATAAACATCCTGGCATGGAGTGGTACCATTTATCTGAGGTCTACCTTTCTTTCAAGGGCAAAAGAGAGAGTGGGGACATGATTCAGACCTTCAAATACCTTAAAGGCATTTACAAGGTTGACATAGGGGATTTTGTTTGCAAAAGTGAAAAGAGAAACACCAGAGGGCACAACTACAAATAAGTGGTGCTGAGGTACAAGAAGGAGGCCAGAAAGCATTTCTTCACTAAAATGGTGTTGGCTGGATAGGAAGCACTAACAGGTGGGTATTAAATCACATTACAGTTGTGGGTGGGGTTAATAGAGGATGGAATAGATTCACGGGTAAGGTGAGGATGACATAGCAACATGTAGCATACGCACATGAGCTCCACATTGATAGACATGATAGAAGACCTTCAGGTCATTTTCTGATGGACTTTCATATGTGTATATACTACTCTTTTTGGTTCTTAAGTATGCCCCTTTTCATACTGTACTATATCTTTAAACCAGCACTGTAAATTCTCCTTCTTTGTTATGAAATGCAGCTGTTGAAGAAGGCTGCATCAGACAGGGACATCAAAATGACAGCTGCCTGCATGCACACTGTGTGGGTGCACCCTGAGCATTCGTGATACTCTGCTCCAGTCTTGTGACTTGTTACATGGTGCAGGTTTATCCTACATAATGTATTGCTTTGCAAATAACTGGGTTTTGCTTTTTTTTTTAAATATATCAGATTTTATTGTCATTCCACAGTACAATAAGCTTTCTTCCAGAACAATATATGATCATACACTATACAAATTACAGACTATATCTACAAACAGATATAAAAGTCAGTGACACAACCTCCTGATAACAGTACCAAGGGGCCAAAAGCCCTAACTAAACAGAAGAAAGGTGCTTACATGAAATGAGAGAGATAAAGAACTAACATGGTGGCTGATAACTTATTATACTAAAATTGTAACTTACTAGGCCAGCTCCATCCAAGGTATAATCATGGATACCTCCCTATGGGTATAAGGAGTTAAGGTGCCACATGAAAATGAGTGGTCATCAACGTGGAGTTGGTGGGAGGGGGAGGTGGGACTGAGCAGAGATGAGATTGCAGATAGGTGCCCCACTTTCTCTGATATCTATTGTGTTGCCCTAATTGAGAGAAGGAGAGCCTTTCCATAATCTCTGCTTGTGCCAAAGCAGCTCTCCACATTGAAAGTAGTGGGGAAGGGGCTTTTCTCCAGTGCATCAAAATCACTCATTTAGCCTAAATGAGAGCCACTAAGACCCACTTCTGGAGAGCCAGGGGAAGCATGCCAAGAGAAGAGGGTTACCAAAAAGGAACGTAGTGTTGGAATGCTTATTAGGGTGGTCTACTACCTTAGAACAGTCCTCAAGGATTATTTCTCAAAAGGGGAGGATATGAGGGCACTCCCATAGTATGTGCAGCAGGCCAGCTGAGGGGCAGTGTCACCTCCAGGATGTAGAGTGGTTAATGAGGCCCATTTTCTGTAGTACTACCAGTGTTCTATACCAGTTAAGTAAAATTTTCTACTGAATGGTCTGGCTCTTGACATTTCTATATGCCATGTGGGCCAAATGAACACCTTGGCTCCAAGTATCACTAGAGAATGGAGTCCATAAATCTGCTTCCCAATGGGCCCTACAAGCTTCAGAGGTGTCAGGTTGTGTTTAACTCATCATTCTGTAAAACTTTGAAGCAATGCCTCATAGGGAGGATGACTTGTGTAGCTTTTCCAGTCACTGCCATTGGGGGTCATTGGAGGTTTGAGAGTACAACTCCATAATCGAGCTATGTATTTGTAAAAACTTCCAGAAGTTCTGGGTTGGTAGGGAGAACCATGCTCGTAGCTGCTCAAAGGACATTAAATCTTAAGTACTGGGGATATACAGGTCTTGAATAAGTTTGATGCCCCTGCCAGCCCAGCTGGCCCAGTGAATAGGCTGATCACCGAAGAGCATGCTCCTGTTGTTCCAAAGGGGGCAAGAACACAACGGCAGATACCACACTTTCCTTGGTGTATGGGATAACGCCATACATTTCTTCCATGCATTTATAATGGATTCCATAACTGGAGTGAGCCCAGGGGGCTGCCAGATTTCAGGGAGCAGCAAGTACCATAAAGAGGTAGCAGGGACTATGCTTCACTCCAGGGCTACCCAACCGGGAGATACAGGGACAGGGATGAAACATTTGACTGCTTGAGCAGCTAGGAAAGCCCATTGATAAGTCTGGAACCAGGGGAGCCCCAACCCACCCATGGTCCAGTGCACACACAGCTTGGCCTTGCTCCAGTGAGGTGCTTTCCCCTCCCAGAGCAACAGGGAGATCAGCTTATCTATGCTGCAAAACAGTTAGGTAAACGAATGTATGGGAAGGTTAATAAATAGGTACATCAGCCTTGGAAGCATAAACATACGAACAGCCTCCACTTTAGCACGGAGGGACAGGTGGAGTCTGCGCCATCTATCCACCTCTGCTGACAGGGAGACAATCAATGGGGAGAAGTTAGAGTTCTCCAGGTCTCTCTATCTTTTTGGGATAGTCACACCCAAGTATATAAAGGTGTTGGGAGGCCAGGAAATATCAGTGCCCTTTAGACAGTCCCAAGAACAAGACCTATTCAGTGGGGCAAGAGTAGTCTTTTTCTGATTGACCACAAGGCTGGACAGCTATGCAATTGAAATCAGAATACCTAAGGCTGTCAAAAATGAGGTGCTGGACTGTGAAATGGTGAGCAGGAGGTCATCTGTATAAGCGTTCATTAAGTACTCTTGACCTTGGACTAGAATGCCAACCACCTCCTTGGTCTGAATGAGTTTCCTGATAAGTGGGTCTAAGGCCACCAGGAAAAGTAGTGGGGACAGGGGGCAACCCTGTCAGGTACCGCGATGTAGTTGGAAAGGGGAAGAGATATTTTTGTTAGCCATGATTTTGGCAAGGGGGGGCCTTATACAGAGTAGAAACCCACCCACAGAAGAAAGGGCCAAAGCTATAAACCTTCAGGACTTCATGTAAGTAGCGCCATGCCAAGGAATCAAAAGCCTTGGAAAAATCAATTGTAAAAGCTGCTGCCGGATTAGGGGAGTGCATGGCAAGCCACTTGAGATTTAATACTTGCTGAAGAATATCAGCCCCGGTTTTCACTTTAACAAACCTTGTGTGGGAGGGATGGATAATATGTGCATGGACAGAGACCATTCTCATGACAAGGATTTTAGCTGTTGTTTTAGTGTCTACTGAGAGGAGAGAAATTAGGCAGAAGTTAGCGCAATCAAGGGGGTTGGATGACTTTTTAGGCAGCAGTGTCAGCAGTGCTTCCCTCATCATGGGAGGGAGAATTCCCAAACGATGCACCTCCCGGAGGGCTGATAACAAGGGGGGGAGAGATCTGATCTACTATCCAGTACAGTTTGACCGACATCCCATCTGGACCCGGGGCTTTCCCTGCTGCCATCTTGGAGATGGCTGCCCCTCTGCTCTTGCTCAGTGAATGGCTGTTCCAGAGTAGAGGCAGCTTCCGTGATAATTTGGGGGGGTCTATGGACTTACAAAAGTCTGCCAGCCATTGAGGGAGGGTGTCAAGTGCTGCTGTGGCCTGGGACTGGAATAGCTCTTGATAGAACTGTCCCATAACCTGGTTAATGCCCTGGGGGTCTGAGGTAGTCACGCCCATGGGATCCTGTAGGGCATGTATGCACAAAGCAGCTTAGTGCTTCCGCAGCCAATACACCAAGACCTTGCCCCCTTTTTCTCCCCCTCCCAATATTTGTATTTGACCCAGAGGAGTTGATCTTCAGCTTTCCACTGCAGGAGAGTATTAATCCTGTATTTAAGGCCGGTGATGGCAGCAACTAGGGTTCTGTCCTCATGGGCAAGAGGAGAAGTTTTTAATTTAGTCTCTAATACAGACAGCTCTGAATGTAGTTTAAGGAGCTCTTCCCTCTTGGCCTTGTTCTTGGAGGCAGTATAGGTGATGATTCTCCCCCTTATGACTTTCTTAAAAGCCTCCCAGAGGGTGCCTGCAGTGATTTCAGTACTGGAGTTTTGCAGAAAATAATCTTTGGCCTCAGCCTGAACTAGCTCCTGAAACTCTTTGCCCTGAATAAGGAGGGGATTGCAGCGTCATCTGCTGTTTTCAGGTCCTTGCCCAACAGGCAGATAATGCAGAAGAACTGGGGCATGGTCAGAAATAATGATGTTGCCTACTTCTGTGGCACAAATGCCAGGGAAGGCTACCTTGTTAACCAACCAAAAATCTATACGACTGTAGGAGGAGTGAACAGGGGGAAAAAAGGTATAGTCCCTACCAGCAGGGTGGTCCCGTCTCCATGGATCTATGAGTCCCAATTCCTCTATAATTTCCTGCAAAGCCACCCTCGCCTGGGGAGGGGTTTGGGGGTGTAGGTTTATTTTTATCTAAAAAATTGTCTAACACTAGGTTGAAATCCCCTCACACAGTATAGGCAGGTTGGGATGCTCCTTTGTAAGTGATGTGAGGGCATGGCCCAAGCCTAGCATGGGATCTACCATATCTGTGTTTCCGCCATACACATTAGTTACTACCACCCCACCACCCGCATGAGAGAAGCAAACTACCACCCACCTGCCCTGGGCATCAGTCTTAACCTCCTCTGGGTCCCAGGGATAGGCTTTATGCACCAGTATGGCAACACCCCTGGATTAAGTGGGTGCCAAGCTAGCAATCGCCCTGCCTACCCACGTATTTTTAAGCCAGATCACCACTCTTGCAGTGAGATGTGTTTCCTGGATAATGGCTTTGTCTGCTGTCAGGGATTGGAGGTGCTGCAGCACCTTCATACATTTGACAGGGTGATTTAAACCCTTAGCATTCCATAAGACCAGTCTGAGCCCTGCAGCAGTGTTCCCGGCCATGGTGCCATCAGATGAGCCCAGGGAGAAGCAGAGAAAAAGGTGTGTTCACCTACCTGATACTTGGTACCACCCTGAACCCCTGGCATTGAAGTTTCTCGATTTGGATGTAGCACTGGACTAGATCTTTGTAGGTGCCTGTGGGGGCCTCTGGAGGGAACTGCGTAGCTGATGGCAACAATAGAAACAGTATGATCCTAACCTTAGAAGGAATAACAACATTTTATGATCAAGCAATCAATATAAGAGATAACAATGTAAAGATTTAGATAACAAGTGCTAACAAGGTCCGACTCAACTGGGACAACAACCAACTATAAGTAAGAGAATTCTGTGTATCCACTAAGAGCGAGGATGTAGAGACGTTAGGTGTTACACCAGGACAGTCTGTGCACCTGAGCAATGTTTACTTACAGTACCCAATGGGGTAAGTTACTTGTCACTACTATGGTGGCCTTTCCTTACCCAGGTCCAAACTTTCTTACTTTGTGTCCAGTGACCTGGAATGCAAGGAGACGGGTCAAAGGGGGGGGCAGGGAAAACTATAGGGCTCGAGAAAGGGACTTTGGGGAGAGAAGGAAGCTTGACTGCAGGCTATGGAATGCGGAGTAGCCGGATACTACCCCCATTGCCACCTGACCTGCGCTTGACATGTACATATTAAACATCAGTTTTGAGGGGGGGGATGTAGTGCAAAATGACTACATAGGGGGTAGGCGCAGTGCCTAAAATTGCAGTGGCATACATAGGGAGTGCCCAATTTGTGCAAACCACTCCACAGACCGGGCAGATGATATTCTCCAACCATAGACAGGGGGGAGGGTTGCAAAAGAAAACATTTACCCTGCAACATGACTATTAAGATATACACCAGGAATGTACACAAATACACTGGCGATCTTAAAAGATAGATTATGTAGGCATTTACTACATTACAGTCCCTTGAGCTTAGGCATCACTCATCACCCCTCGGAGTTGGTTTGGGGGGGTAGAGTCCACCATGGGGCGCTGAGGAAGTCCCTGCAAAACAGCCACTGCAAAGGATAACAGACCTGGCTGAACTGGAAGAGAGGAGGGCATCATTTCTTCAGGGTCTAGATCTGCTACAGCCATCCAGTCCAGCGGTGCACTAACATCCATCACATCAGCCTTGGAATTTCCTTCTTGTGGCTGGTCATCTTCTGAGCTGGATTCCCCCTTTAGGAGTTTGGCTGGGGGGGGGGCTCAACCTGGCTAACTGACAATCTCCCCTTGCTTCTGGCATGAGGTCTCAATCTGTGGCCACGCACTCTATGAGTTCCATTTGAGGGAGGTTATGACTGGGCAAGCATACTCTGGGGAAGTAGGGTGTTAGTATACTGATCTTCTGTGCAGATTGAGCAGCCTCTCGAGCTGATCTTGAGGGGTTTGTTTTCTTGCTGCACAGTCCACTCTTGAGATACTTCCCTTTGCAGGGCTGGAGTGGCTATTTGGTTCCTCTGCCTGGAGGGTGCCCTTCAGGCACCCATAGTTTTCTGGGAGATGTAGTTCTCTGCATCAGGTAGGGCCAGAATCTTGCCAGCCATTCCTCCACCTCACTGGGATGTTGAGCTAGCAGCTTCCTGCCATCCTTGGCTGCATAAAATGAGGTAAGTTGCCTCCTCTGGTATTTAAAGCCATGAGTGAGTAGAAGCTTTTTAAGAGGGTATAAAGGCCTTCCTCCACATCGCTACTTCGTGCGAATAGTCACGGAAAAAAGAAATGCGTGACCCTTTCCAAGATAAATCTCCTATGTCCCTGGCCGCCTTCAACAGATTCTCCTTTGTAGAGTAGCGAAGTAAACAGGTGATGATGGGCAGAGGAGGAGGAGGAGGGGAGTGGGGGGCCCTTTTCACATGCAGCATGTGAGCTCATTCCAAATTGACTGGCTCTTTCCATCAATCCCCCAGGATTTTCAGCAGAAAGTCATTCAGGAATTTTTCCATAATGGGCCCTTCCACTCCCTCGAGGACACCGAGGATCCGGATGTTGTTCCGACACCCCCAGTTCTCCTGATCCTATGCCCTTTCCCACAGTCTTGCCAATTTGTGCTCGTGGTCTTGCAGTCCTCTCCACACCAGTTCCTGGTGCTCCTCGAGCCCATCTTCCCTCTGCTGTAGGATGTTATCTTTATCTTGTAGTTAGCACACCTCAGCTGTAATTCCAGTAAGAGCTGCATTTATGCTGTCCACCCTGCATAACACTGTCTCGAGCATCTTGGTAATCTAGGTGAAATGGATCCCCCCCGTAGCTGCTGAAGGAGGAGATCTAGGTTGTGATCTTTGTCTGATGGAACCATCCCTGCAGTGGCTTTGGCCATGGTGTCAGATTTCTACTCACACAAACACGGTAGAATATAGCCTAGAGTCCCCGAACAGTCACCGCCAGCTATAACCAGACCGAATGGTAAGAAGGGTCTGGCACTATCGATCCCATGACAAGGAGGTCGGCAGACCATGACAAGGCCTAGGGGGTAGAAACTGCAAGGTGCAGATGAGAGAGGCCAGCCAGGGCTTAGAGGGCTAATTGCTACATGTGTAGAGTAAACATAGATGCCACGGCAGTCAACAGGGAAGGTTAATGTAGTCTCATCCATGAAAACTGAATAAAACCCGTGGGTCACGTTTACAGCTGACAAGCAGTACCTGAGCAAGGTTGGAGCTGCAAATTTAAACTGCTGCCATGTCGCTGGTCAGGCCATGCCCCCCACTGGGTTTTGCTTTATCTACTCTTCTGTTAGTTTACAGGCAGTCCATCCAGTTTATCTGGGGATTAGAAACTACAAGACTTGCTGAGGGATGCCTGCATTATAGTGGTGTGTGGAAGTTTCAAATTCTGGTGGAATGCAGTTCTGTAGAATAGCAGTAAATTCCAATGAATTCTGCAGAATTTTATTAGAAGCAGAATATCAGAAGAAGAATATCAGAATTCTACCAGAGAAAGGCAACAAGTCTTACCACAAAAATCTGTGTGTTTTTGTGGGATTGCACCTTGCTTGTTAATGGATTCACAGGTTTTTCGTGGAAAGTTTACTTTGACCATTTCACGTTAATTCTGTGGAAGCAATTTGATGAATTTTATCAGAAATTCACCCATTTGCTAGTTTAGAAATTCTATTGAACTGTGATAATCATTATTTATTCAATTTAATGTTTTTAACTAACGTTCCTATGTGTCCCAAAATTATGCCATGTACATCATGATCCATGGAAAAATATCACACAGAATTTCAACTTCCATTTTATTGAGGAACCTACATTTTTGTTTCACTAAGAACATTTCATGGAGTATTATTCTATGTTTAATCTTATGTTAAGTTCTGGAACTACATAGTGCTGCACTTGACAGCAAATGTACCCATATAACTTCTTTGGCTCACTGCAGCCCTTGTGGGCATTTGAAAGAGATGGCTCTGCTCTGTAGAGCTCATTTCTTTCCTAGACACATACCTCTCAAGTGTTCAGAAATGTCACTGATTTTGCATTAAAGCTTTCTTTCATCCCTCCTACATTTGTCATTCTTTGTACTTGAGAGAGAGTTTAAAGCATAAAATATTTTCAAACATTATTGTTACATCCCAACACTGAGTCAATGTAAGAGGTGGAATTTTGGTATGGTTTCAAAGTGGAATATCAGCCATTAAGGCATCTTTATGGACTTCTTGGTCAGAGTATCAGACCCATGTGGATGCAAGAGGGTGCATTTTCTTTTTTTTTCATTCAGTATACTTTAATAACAGTATAATGTTACAAGAAGATTGTGACCTTAACCAGGCCAGTACATGATAATCAACAGCCATTTATCTTAAGCATCTGCTTGTTAAGGCTATGGCTATATAGATTGACAGTTACAACAAATATCTGTTAACATGCCTACATCAAACTCCTTTTATCCAATCCCCCCAACAAGTCCCTAAACCCCCGTCCCATCAGCATTTACTTGGAGAAAGTACCACAGGTATTCCTTGTAACAGACTCAGGAGATGCCTCAGGCAAAGGAGGGACTCTACCGCGTTGGGATGTTAAGTTTTCCAGGTGACTAAAACTGCATCTAGGAGGCCCCATTTGGCACTATAAGATTGCACCCTGTTGTTCATTTTTGCTATGTGTAGTTCCAACTGTTATGCTAACATAATCTCTTTGTACCATTCAACCATTGAAGGTGTTGTTATGTCCCTCCAATGTCTAAGGATAACCGCCTTAGCAGCAGCAGAGATAATGGACATATATGCCTTCTTCTGATTACTCATATCTCTGGAAAAGTTATTTAACAAACAAATTTCAGGTGTGAAAAAAGGCTCTAGATCGACGATTGATTGTAACGAAACTCGAACTGCATTCCAAAATGACTGAATCTTGGACCATGCCCATATTACATGGTATAAGTCCTCATTTCCAGCATTGCATCTACCACAGTTAGGAGATGCTAATTTACCCATCCTATATAACTTAGCTGGAGTGTAGTACAAATTGTACATGATGTTGAATTGTTGTAACTTATATCTGTCTTGCCTTATGTATTTATAATTATTTTCCCAGATTTGGTCCCATGCTCTTTTGTCTTCATCTATCTCTAGTCTGTCTCCAGTAAAGGCAAACATTGGAGGGCAATCCTACATCTATCCTCTGTATTTCGTGATATAATTTGGAAACAGAGTGACGTTGATCTGCTATCTTAAACAACAAAGACAATTCAACCCTATTTTCAACCAAGACTTTCACCTTCCGTAGATGGGCTTTTACTGAGTCATCGATTTGCCAGAATTTTAACATATTCCCTCTTGCCCCTGGTATCTGAGAACAAACTTGTTCATGAAACAATAACTTCCCCTTTGGGGCTAGATCCCCCCAGGTGTATCCCGACTAATGGTTCCCAGAATGTAAGAGGGATCGGGGCTTTTTGAATTTGGAAGTGCATGTTGTGTGTCAAGAGTTGCTCCAGTGAATTCTGGCAATTCACCTTTAGAAACTTCTGGGCCTGGTGCAGGACTTTTATTTACCATCCAATAGGTGTATTTTTGAGTGATTTAGGGAGGAGTCTAAGAGTAATATAAGCAATTGAGTTTAAAGTTAGTGAGTGCTTGGAAACCAGATCCTTCTCTATGTGGACCCAGGGAGGCACATAGGGGTTGGGGTCTGCTAGGGAAGTCGGCCAATTCCAAAGAGCTAATTTATTGATATACGATGCTATGTAGTATTTGAAAAAGGAGGGGAGCACAAGGCCCCCTAGTTTCTTTGGACCTGTAAGTTTCAAGTATGCTCTTTTGACATTTTTCCCCTTCCATATGAAATTATTAAGTAATTTTTGCAAGGCCCCAAACCAAGCTTTTGGTAAATAAGGTCCCTGCATGTTTAAGGGGTATAAAAATCCTTGGCAATATGTTCATTTTCACCATTTCTGTTCTAGCTCACAATGACAGTGGTAATTAACTCCATCTGACCAGGTCTTGCTTAATTATTTTAATCAAATTATTGAGATTTTCCTTAATCATCGTGGCCATTTCCCTAGTAATTTTAATGCCAAGATACATTAAGACTTTTGGTTCCCAGTTAAACCCCAGTTCCCTTTCTACACCCGGGAGACATCTAGCATTTAATGGAGGGAGCTTCATCTTGGATATATTAAGTTTGTAGTTCGAGACTTTAGAGAACTGTGCAATTTCTTGCAAGACTACGGGTATGCCTGTTTCTGGATCTTCGATGTGCAAAAGCAGGTCATCCACATAGGTTGAGATTAAATATCTCCTATTACCTATCTGCAATCCCTTAATCTCCTGAACTGCTAGTAGTCTACGGATCAGGGGTTCCAGATGAAAGTTAAACAGGAGTGGGGAAGCGGACGGCCCTGCTTTGTGCCACAAGAGAGAGGAAAAGTATCTGACAGTATACCATTACACCAAACCCGTGCCTTGGGAGATCTGTATAATAGCCTGACCCAGTTCAAAAATCCATCTGGTAAGCCAAACCTGGACAATGCAGCAAATAGAAAGTCCCAGGAGACCTGATTGAACACTTTCTCAGTGTCTAAAGCTATCAGGGCTGCCGAGGTCTGTATATTGTGTGCATTTACTATTAAATGATGAAGTTTGCGTATATGGTCAATGGACGCTCTACCATTCATAAAGCCTACCTGCACATCACTTACCATACTACTCATTAACGGGCTTAGTCGGTTGGCTAGGACCTTGGCAAACACCTTAACATCCACATTCCGAAGTGATATCAGACGGTAATTGCTAGGGCACACAGGGTCTCGCTCTAGTTTGGGGATAAGATTTATGAGGGCATCTAAAAAACCCTCTTCCGAAAAACCCTCAAAATACCAAAAATTATATACTTTGGTCAGAATGGGGCAAATTTCTTCTATGAAGGCTTTATACATATTAGTAGTAAGACCGTCAGGTCCTGGGGATTTGTCCGGGGTAAGTTGGGTAACAGCCTGCTTCACCTCCCATTATTGTATAGGTAGTTCCAGTCTGACCACCTCTACATTAGTAATCTTAGGGAGGATTACTGAGTCTAAGAAGCCATGAATCTCTTCTAACTTCGCTCTATCTGTAGTAGAGATGGAATATACTTTGTGGAAATATTCTCTGAACGTTGCTGCAATTTCTCTAGGCTCTTTAATAATAGCATCCCCCCCGATTATTTTGTATAGCTGCAATAAATCTATTTGAATCTAACTGTCTGAGCTTTAAGGCTAAAAGTTTACCTGCCCTTTCACCAGATTAAAGATACTTAATCTTAGTTCTCCGGAGGGCAAGTTCTGCTTTTGCAGCATTATTGAGGAGTACTGAATTTGTAACTGGTGTAATTTAACCCAATCTGCTTCAGCTGAGCATTGGGTGATGTTATTCTCAGTGGCCCTAATAGCATTAGTAATGTCATTTAACTGTAACCTGTCTTTTTTTACTTTGGTGGAGGTGATTCGGATACACCACCCCCCTCACCGCACACTTCAGGGCTGCCCAGACAATATCAATATTAGGGACTGAGCCTACGTTTTGATCAAGGAAGTGAGATATGAAACCCTTCAAGTGTTCATAAATGTAGGAATCCTGTAAAAGCTGATTATTAAATCTCCACATGAAGTCTCTCTGAGTCCAGGATTAGGTTTAAATAGGATAGATACTGGGGAGTGGTCAGAAATGACCCTAGTGTGTATCCTCGCATCTATGATAGAAGCAAGTGATTTAGTGCTAATTAAAAAATAATCAATTCTGGAGCATGTCTTATGCAGTGCTGAGAAGGTGTATTGCCTGACCCCTGCATTATTAAGTCTCCAGATATCCACAAGACTTAATCCTTCCATTAGTTCCTTTAGTGCTCTCTGGGCAGGGGCTAACCCTATTTGTCTATTGTCAGATCTGTCAAGTTGAAGTTGTGGTGTTATATTCCAATCTCCCCCAAATCAGAATATCTTAGATGAATAGGTGTTTAATTTATCTTTAATTATCTAACAGTTGCGTGAAGAATTGTGGGGAGTCCACGTTTGGGCCATAGATCGACCCTATAATTACCTGTTGTGCCACTAGAGTACCAATCAAAAAGAGATATTGACCGTGTATATCCCATATTTCCTTTTCCAGTTGAAAATAGATTCTTTCATTAAATAACATGGTGACTCCACCCTTATTCGACAAGACCCCTGTGCCAAATACTTGACCCACCCAGTATTTACGGAACATATGAATATCCTCCCTTTTAAGATGAGTTTCTTGTAAACAGACCACATCGTAATTTAGAGCAGATAGATGTCTTAACACTATTTGCCTTTTGCATCTGTCCCGAGCCCCTTTAATATTCCAGCTTAGTATATTAAGAACTCCTGATGTCACCATTTGAGCCAGAGTGATAAGTCCCTTTGTGGATGATGGATCGTGCATACTCCATCATACCTGTAAATGTGGTTCTTATTATCCCATGGTAAAGTAAGTAAATGCTGATACTCCCTCCCATCCCCCCATATATTGCCTTGACCCTAATAATATCAAACTGCTACCCCCAGTTCTAACAACTGCGCTACCTAACCGAACCATCATGTGATATTATTTCCAATCCAGAGAAAGTCTACCCACCCCCAAGCCCCAGTCTCAGAACTTCTTAATTCCAACCACTGTTATAATCTTATCCCTCACACTTATTTAACTAAGCAGCTATCTTGAATAGAAATCTTGAAACATTTATCCATATTGGATAGTCCCATTCGTAGAGTAATTCCAACAGTTTCCATTAGCAGAATCGTTAATTATTATCAAATGTTTCGTATATATTACAGTAACTGCATAATACATTTATAACCGAGGAACAAGCTATTTGTTAGCTTCTACTCCCCTCTTGTGGGGAGAAGAGTGTGTTGCATTCTATTCAATACTATAAAGAAGCCTAACCAACAAAACCTCTTAATTATGTTCCTTGGACTGACTAGTTGCGCTATTGTCCATCCGCGTTCTACGTGTTTAATGCAGAAGAAAGCATATTGGTATTTCCCCTGATTACCCTGCCCCCACCTTACTGAAGCAAAGGTCTGGCTATAAAATTAGCCCTAACGCAGTCCCTTCTCCCGAGACTATTGTCTGTAATTGTTCTTTAACACTGGTCAGATCAGGTGCATATATTCATCCTTAAGACTTCATCACCTTGCCAGGTTTAACTGTGTACCATCAGACCCCCGCTTGTGGAGCAATGCTGAATAAACCGAGGGTAGGTGCTGACTGCTGGTAATTTGTATTCCAAATTATTTATGGTATTCCTGCCCCTGCAAGTTCCAATTCTGACCCTACGATCTCAGGTAAATACTCTTTATGCACACCGAACTGACAGCATCACTGGAGATAGAGAATGGAGAATATCACCAGCTGCAGAAGTCCTTTTGCTTTCTCAATTAAGCTTTATTCTGGAGAAGCAGCCGCTGTTCTCGGTATCGCAAAACCAGCCCCAGTTTACAGAGAATATAAGCGCTGAAACAATACCACAATTTGGGGACTGGATCTACTGGAGCGCTTGGGCAGAATATTATTTAAGTTACTTAGGTGATTTAATTTTGGGCAATTTTGAATCCTGCTCCTTGCCATCACAATCAGGACGGGAAACTACATAGGATTTTGCTGTAAAGAGATTCCAGATTGGCAATTACTATTGATGTTGTCTTCTTGGGAAAAAAGGGAGATTTCTATTCCAGTTTGCCGAGAAGGAGGAGGCTGAATTAGCACTACTTTAAGGAGGGGGATTATCTGTACTATCTTGGAGGACTTCTCCTGCTATGGCACCGGGATCACTTCTGCATGTTATTCATTTCAAACAGTTCGAAGGCACTAAGACAGCAACGCTTCTCACTTTCTACATCTAGGGCTTATCGTGACTACTAATTAAGACTATTTATCCACATTGTCGATCGCCCTGATGCATCATTTAATTAACTCAGGCAGTAATTTCTTGAGCTCTTGCCGTGTGACCTCTACGCTTTCGTAGGAGTGCCACTGGTCACTAACCTTTACTTGCAATAGGGCAGGGTATTTGACCCGATACTGTATTATAGCTGCTATTAGCTTGGAAACCAATGGGTGCATTTCTTGGCACTTAAGCCGAATGGATTGCGGCAGGTCGTGAGTTATCCTGCTCCGCTTGCCCTCCCACAGGACTTCTTGCAGGGTTCTAACTTTACTCAGAATGTGCTGCTTATCAAGGTAGTTTAACAACTTACATATTATTGGTCTAGGTTATGCACCAGGAGGAGGGGGGAACGAAGAGATCTATGAGCCCATTCCACAATGTAACTTGCACCATTTGGAGATGGGCCGGCTACTTTTTCAAACAGCTTTTGAATTAACTGAACTGGCAACGCGCCCTCTTCCCTCTCTGGTATTACAATTATAATGATGTTGCTTCTTCTACTCCTCCCCTCCAAGTCCTCGAGTTTCTCCTCAACATTTTTAATTCTCCTGTTCACTGATATGTATTCTAGATCATGCTTATCCAGTTTGGTTTTCACAGATTTAATTCGAACTTCATTGTCTCCTACTCTGGTGCTTAGTGATTCCAACGATGCTTTAAAACTACATATTTCGGTCGAGATCTCTTCTATTGAGCTTTGCAGTGGTGTTATTATTTCCAGGAAGTGTTCTTCCTTTAAGACGGAGGGCCCCGGTGTTGATTTGCTGGATCCCTGCCGAGGGTGCTTTGTGGCCTGCTCCTTCTCTGGGGAAGGAGGCGGAGTGTGTTTTGAAGGCTGTTTCTTCACATATGCTTCCATGTTTAACAGAATTAAACCTCTAACACGCTTCTCTGAAACTTATATGATAAATTCCAGGCTCAGTATTTAACGAGGTTATCTGAAATGATGGTTAAAACTGGGCTGGGAACCGAGCAAAACGAGAGCGCTGCCTTCTTCTAGGCTGCCATCACGTGACCCCTTCTTTTTTTTTTACCTTATATTTATTGCATTTCAGATAAAATACAATATCAGGTTACATCCATATGTCAGACATCAAATACAGCTCAAGCTCCATCAAGTGGATCAGTTATAATTAGTCTAAACATTTAAGATCACGGATATGGGGGATATAGAAATAAATAGAAGAAGAGCAGAAAGAGGGAGATGAGAGGGGCCAGGTTAAGGATAACCATGGGTCAGAGTGGAAAGAAATCGGAGAAGGGACCAGTTTGTTGGTGCAAGCATGCTCTTCTACCCATACCTCTCCACCAGATGCCTGTTTACACTGCAAATCTAGTAGAGAAGTGCTGGTTTGGCCCTCTGCCGCCTTACCTGTCTTCCCTCTTTTCTATCCCTCCCCCTTCCTGCTATTTCCTCTGGTCTTCCACACACAGAACGCTGGCCCTCCTACCTCCGTGTAATTCATGTGGTCACACTGCCTTCTCATACAAATTCCCTAACATCTGGAACTCCCTCCCCCCTGATATTCATGCTGCCCAATCTTACCATTCCTTTGCTCTCCTTTGCAGACAAACTATTCACTGTTGCAACTGCATTTAATCCCTGGAAAACCTCACCACCCTCAGCCCTCCCTACCTATCGACCTCCCAGTCATCCTCCCTCACTTCCCTCCCTCGCTATTCCTTTGCTTTCCTCCTTCACTGACACACTGTTCACTACTGCAACTGCAATTATCCCTTGTAAACCCTCCTCGCCATCCTCCAGCCCACCTTGTCTTTCGACTCCCCACTCAGTCCCAGCACACCTTGCCTATAGAAGTGTCACTTTGCCCATCTTTACCTAACCACCCCCCAATCCCATATTGGCCTCCCTACTCTGATCTTCCCTCCACCTTCTGTTTCACCCTTGCCACTTTTCCCCTTCACTCTCTTTCTCCCCACTAAGTAGCCAGATCCCAGTCCTCTTGCAGGGTTCTTAGCATCCTGAAAGGGAATAGGTTTTGGCTGACTTTTCTCCCATTCTCCACACTTCCTCCACACACCGCACCCTCCACCCTCCTGGTTTTACTGTCTTATTTTGTCTCAGTACAGCACTTAGTTTCCCTCCTCTCCTTCTCTCTAATTCTCTTATTTAGCACTTGTGAGGCATTTGTCATTTACCTGGCTATCTGTCTACATTATCATGTTTAGATTGTATTTTTACTGGCTTGTCTTGCATTGTATTTCTTTTTTTTTCCTTTTTTTTTCAATTAAAACTTTATTGATACATTTCCCATTATAATGGGCAGTTACAGCAAAACAAGATGTGACATAACCACATGTGAAGATAAACTGCCCAGCCCACCCCACCCACCCATCTCCCTTACAGCAACAACTACTCCATATAACCCCTAAGTGCAATGCTCATTCCCAGAGGGCCTGTGAGAAGGTTTGAGATATGACATAATTACAAATGAGACAGTGAGAGTAAGGAGTGGAGGGGATCCCATCTTTTGTTGTAAACTGCAAGTCTATTATGAATGCTTGCAATCTCCTTTTCTGTTCGAAGATTAGCAAGTATTTCATGCAACCACTCTTGGAGAGATGGGATGGATTTGTCTTTCCAATGATGTAAGATGAGTTTCTTAACAGATAGAGCAATCATGGAAATATGAAATGTCCTAGTTTTGACCCTGACAGAGGACATATCCCCTAAAAGACATATATCAGGAATGAAATACTCCTGAAGGCCCAGTAGGGGATCCAGAGACATCTTAATTGAATTCCTTAAGAGGCAAACTTTGGGACAGGACCAAAACATATGAAGGAGTGTTTCTTCTTTCCGCATACACTTAATACAGGTACTAGAATTTGAAAACCCCCATTTCTTTAATTTAACAGGGGTACAATACATATTATGTAATATATGGTATTGCATGAGGCGCAGCCTGTCTTGGAAAACATACTTATGGCAAGATCTCCATAAAGATTGCCAATCCAACTGGTATTGAGGAAGGAGCGAGTTCCAGAATCTAGTAGGACCAAAAGAGTCCCCATATTTTTTATGAAACAACACTCTGTATAATTTAGATACAGCGCCTGAAGATCCAGTAAGTGAGGAGATCTCAGGTATCAGGGCTGACACCGTCTGGGAAGGGGGAATATTCCCCAAGGCTATTGTGAGTAGGTGTTTTAAATGCATAACTTTAAAGTGAGATGAAACTGGAATGAGAAATTTTTCAGTGATATCACTTGGGGACAACCAGTGTCCTTCCTCATCCACCAAGGAGTACAGTTTTCCATCACCCAGTTGAGGCAACCATTTACTGGAAATCTGCTTCTTATTAATAGTGAAAGATTGGGAGCTCCAAATGGACTGAGCTAAGTCACTCTGGGGGGAATAATGAAGAAATGAACATAACTGTGCGAATACTCTTAATGAGGTACCAACTGTGGGACAATCAGCTATCTGTACCTGTGATATTTTAAGGTAAAATATGGTTAGGGGGTCCAGGTTTTTAGCATTAATTGCATCTAATTCGATCCTAAGCCATATAGGTTGTTCCTTTTCAGGGCCCAGGGATACCCATCTCATGCATTTTACTAAGTGACTGGCCCAGTAGTATATTGCCATATGGGGAATCCGCAGCCACCCCTCAAATTTTGGAGCAGCTAGTTTGTAGTAGGCCAAATGGGGATATTTGTCAGCCCAGATAAATCTAGTAAATATACCATGTAATTTTTTAAACCAGTGTATAGGGATAAAAGCATTGAGAAGGGATAAGGGGTAAAAAATTCTAGGAAAAACATTCATCTTGATTATATTAATCCTGTCCTATAATGATATGGGAAGTTTAGACCGTCTGTCAAGGTCATGAATAATAAGCTGCAAGAGGGAGTCAAGGTTATCCTTAAAGCATGTTGAGGGGGTTATGGGATAGCTTAATGCCCAAATACCTAAATGCTCTGGGAGTCCAACATAAAACTAAGGGACTAATAACATTCTTGAATACCTTGTGGTTTAATGAAAAAAATAAAAATTTACTAGCATTCAGCTTGTAATTGGATAGCTGACTAAATCTAGCTATTTCATTCAGTAGAGCCAGTACAGATGATATCGGGTGGGATAGGTGTATCAATAAATCATCTGCATATGGAGTGACTTTAATTTCATGGTGCCCAACCCAAATGCCTTGTATAGAGATACTTTTGAGAATATTTTGAATGAGGGCTTCCAAATATAAATTGAATAACAGAGGCGATAGGGGGCAGCCCTGCCTAGTCCCTGAATGGAGTGGGAAGGAGTTAAGAGAAAGCCCCAGTTGCCGAGATTCTTGCTGTAGGGGTTTTATATAGTGCAGCAACACAAGATATAAATACCAGAGGGAATTTGAAGGCACTCAAAACCTTGAACAAAAAGCTCCAGTTTACCCGATTGAATGCCTTCTCGGCATCCAGAGAGACCAGGCCTGCAGGGAACTCAGCATCTCTGGTAGCCAAGAAGACATGAGATAATGTATGCAAGTGGTCAGCTGGTGAGAGTCCTTTCATAAAACCTACCTGATTCGTGCCTATTAACTCAGGGAGTACCACAGTTAGCCTATTAGCTAAAATCTTTGAAAGAATTTTGATGTCTTGATTTAG
The DNA here is from genome assembly GCA_016271365.2 of Neoceratodus forsteri. Lineage (NCBI taxonomy): Eukaryota > Metazoa > Chordata > Ceratodontiformes > Ceratodontidae > Neoceratodus > Neoceratodus forsteri. Next base: position 429,685,163 of record CM057451.1, read on the forward strand.
GAGAGATATAGGTCTATAACTTTGGACAAGCTCTGAATCTTTGTCTGGTTTGGAGAGAAGTACTATCAAGGCTTCAAAGAGGTGAGAATCAACCTCTGCCCCAGAAAGGATGTGTTGAAATAATCGATTAAGTACTGGTAATAATAGATCTCGAAACGTCTTATAGAAAAGGGAAGAGAATCCATCAGGACCAGGAGCTTTATCTGAAGGTAATCCATTGATTACCTCAGCAATTTCCTCCTGTGATATGAAAGAAACTAGAGAGTCTTTGTGATGTGCTGGCAGAGAGGGCAAATGGGAGTCCGTCAGGTACTTCTCCACACTCTCAGGACTGGGGGTGCTCCATGTCCCTGTACAGCGTTTTGTAGTATAAAGCAAATTCTTGAACTGTCTCGGTAGGAGATATTTTCAGAGACCCATCAGCTGACGCCCTAATTGGAGGGATGAATCTCGCAGATTCTTGTTGCTTGATACGGAGTGCCAATAGGTGCCCCGCCTTCTCTCCCTGATCAGTGTAACTAGCTCTGGTACATATAATAGCTAACTCTGCCGTTTCCTGGAGCAACTCGAAATATCTATCTCTCAGCAATAGGAGCTTCCTCCTGTCTTCTTCTGGAGTGTTGGCCAAAGTATTAATTTCGAGTACCTGAATTTGGGATAGTAATGATAATAGTTCCTTCTCCCTAGCCCTTTTCCTAGTCACCGCCATACTAATAAGAATACCTCTCATGTAGGCCTTAAAGGCCCCCATATGATATCCAGTTTTGCACTGTCTAAAGGGTTGGACAAGAAAAAGGCCTCAATTTGTTCCCTTATGAGTTTGCAATATTTAGAATCTTTAAGCAGTTGGTCATTAAGTTTCCATCTTGTTTCCCTCTTTGAAAAATCCTGGAATGCCAGTGTACATAGCACCAACGAATGATCGGAGACTGGACCAGGTTGGATCGACGAAGTCCTAATCCCAGGCAAAAGAGCCTGAGAAATAAAAATGTAATCAATGCAGGACTGCGAGCCGTGCGCCAATGACCTGTAAATAAACTCCTTGGAGTCCAGGTTTAAGACGCGCCAGACATCACAGAGCCCGCATTGATCCAATAGGTCTCTAAAAGCCCTCTGGCCTGGAGAAACCCCACCCCCGATCCACTACCTGACCTGTCGAGATTTGAATCTACGACTTGATTAAAGTCACCTCCCAAAATAATCCTTATAGGAAGTAAAGGCAGGACTATGTTTATAAGTCTCATAAAGTACCCAGGATCATCCACATTAGGACCATATATACTGCCCAGTAGTCGTGGAACTGACCAGAGAGTACCTTTAACTAAAACAAACCTACCCTCGGGGTCCTTGACAACTTGTGTAGAGACAAAGGGAATGCCCCTGTTAATAATAAGCATGACCCTGCAACTATTGGTGGAGCCTTGAGCCTCGTACACCATCCCCACCTGTTGTCTCCTCGACTGTGAAGCTTCCACTTCTAATAAATGTGATTCCTGTAGAAAAGTTATCTGTGAGTGTAATAGGCTTAAATGTTTAAGAACCTGATATCGTTTAGATTTTTTCCTGATCCCCTTAACATTCCAGGTTGCAAAAGTCACCTCCTTGGCCACCTGATAAAGACTACTAGGTTTAATAAATTCGGCCCTGAGCTCAGGGTATGTAATACATGTGATCTGACCCTACCAGTTGCTGCTGTAAGGCCCTCCCACCACTCTAACCCCCCAGCAAAACCCAGCTTTATGCCCCTGTACACCCCCAGCCCCCAACAAGAACCTGTACCTCCCACCCCCTCCCAACCCCCAATCTGTCACAAGCAATGATTAGCACAGCACTTGGTCATTTCCTCCCTCTCCTGCCCCCCGAAATTATCTTCTGCTGATAAGCACCCACATATCTCTAGGTACAAATGTAAATTACGAACAACTTTGGCAGGCCTTTAATACCCAAAGAGCAGTCTTGGGCTTCCAGAGCCTATGGACACATGGTAATGAATCCAATAGGACTAGGAAAATTGAAGCAAGCTATTGGAGACATGAATATACAGTAACAGGTAACCACATAACACCAGAGTGAGAATTAAAAGTTGCCTGTCCCCAACAGAGAACTGCACCAAGAGCCAGAGGGAAAACTAGTACTGAGGGATAGCCCCAATCGCGAGCTGAGAGCAAGAAACAAGAAACAAGGTGACAACTGAAACGAGACCCTGAAAAGAGAAGACTACGAAGTGTGACTACCCAAGGGTTACCAACCCCTAGTTCCAAAATACCCCCTGCAAAAGCTTGGGTGGCATAAAAACTGAGAGAGATCCTTCTCGAATTCAAGACCACCCAGACATATATTAACTAGGCAAGCCACGCCCTCTTGTGGTTATCTCCCAGTCCAACAGGCATGATGAAAATGCAATGAAAGCCCGAAACCGCTCTAAAACCTGACAAACTAACATGTAAGAACTAATCACAAAGCTATCAACCCAAAGCTTTCCCCCTATATGCAACTCCCAAAAACTGAATGTATAGTAAACTCCAAATTGCACTCCTGAATGAGCCATCACCAGAACCCTAAAGGGTTTTGTCCTGAAACAGTATTAACACCAGGAAGCCAGGGCATGGAAATGGTAACAGTCAGGCTGTATACTGGTAGCCCAGTTCCAGTTGAGAAAACAAACAAGTCTGATCTCAGTCATTGGAAAATGCCTTCTCCACAAAGAAAATGAGTAACAGCTCCAACAGCAGCTCTCAATGAATCCCAATACTCCAGAGGCACTCTCAGGTCATCCGGAACAAATCTGGCAGCATTGATTTAAGGCTTGACAAAGCAGCTTCAAGATCTTCAAAATTAAGCCAGGAACCGTTTACTGAGACTTGTAACCTGGCTGAGTACCCCATCCTGAATTTTAAACCTGCCGCAATAATTTTAGATACAATCGGGTGAAAAGCTTTCCGCTTCAGTCGGACCGAGCCAGGGAGGTCTTGTGCAATTCTCAACTTTGCCTTTTCCCAATGGACTTCTTGTAAGGCCTTAACTTTATGCAGAAAGTGCTGCTTTTCCAAATAATTCAGAAAGTGGCAAATAATGGGATGGGGAGAGCATCAGGTGGGGGTTTTGGTCGCAGGGACCGATGAGCATGCTCTATCATGCACACTGGGCTGAAGGGAGAGGGACCAGCAACCCGGTCTACCAGCTTCTGTACAAAAACAGCAGCATGCTGGTCCTCTTCCCCTTCTGGGAGCCCGAGTATTACAATATTATTTCTTTGGCTACGGCCCTCTAAATCTTCAAGTTTAGCTTCTAAACGAGATAGTTTCTGTCTCGTTGACAGCAATTCAGGATCTAAGCTTTCCAGTTTCCTCTCCATCGAGACTATTCGGGCAGTATTATCAGAGACTGTGAGAGAAACTTCATCCAATTTTCTGGAGACAGATTTTAAATCCGTCACCATATCTTTCATCTCTTCTCGAAATGGCTTAAATTCTTCCAAGAACCTATTGAGTGTTAAAGATTCTTGCTCCCCAGCTTGACACAAAGGATCAGGCTTGTCTGGGCCACTCAAGGCTCGGGATTTCTTTGAGGCTCTTTTCAGGAGTGGCGGGGGGTATGTTTCTGCAGGGCTTTCTTCATATAAGCCTACATTTACCGCACTGACGCCCAAAACTGGAGCACAGGATGCTTAAACAATGGAAGAATTAATAAGCAGAGGAATTAGATAGGTTTTAACGATAAAAAAGACAAATTTATATTCAGGAGGCAGGAGCTTAGCGGAGGAGCTTCTACTCAGCACTCTGCATCACGTGATCTCCACCTTGCACTGTATTTCATTAAATGTCCTATGTTGATTTTGGCTACCTGTTCATGTTAACGTGTTCTTAACATTATATTTGTACTGACTTGTATTGAACTGTATTTGATTTGCACACTATGTTCTTTGCTGAGTTTTGCTCTCACCCTTATGTAACCCCATTCCCCTGGACGCTTCTGGAAATTAGCTGTTTACAGTTCATGTTGTCGTTCTGGTGAAAGTTTTAAATAAATATATCTCTTATATTATTGAATTACTGCACCCAACAGGAATAAGGTGGTCAGCCCAGACAAAAAGATAGCCAAATATGAGCTTTCCTCAATATAAAAAGTTGTTTGATGTGCTTATGCAACTGGATGAGATATGAGATGCTTATGTAATTTCATTTGCTTTGTGGCTTTCTGCCTCTCTATCTGTGGGTGTACCACCCTGTAGGGGTATGACACAAGGAACCCTAGAGGAGGGCCCCACCCCACAGGTGCCACGGGAATGATTGCATTGGCTAATGGTAGGTTAGGAAGAAGCCCAAAAAGAATACCTATAGATGTTGAGCATCAAAGATGAATGAATTCTGAGAAAATGATAAGGGCTGACTTCCCAAGGAGAGAGAGGGGAAAGCAGGGCCACCATCCGCTTCCATCCAACAGTGGATGCCAACTAACTAAACTGAAGAAAGCACTAACTAACTAATATTATGACCATTAGCACGGAGGACAGGAAATACACCCATTTATTAATTTATTTATTAATTATTTTAGTCTTTGGTAACCTGGTAAGGCCTACTAGGCACAAGTGCCTGTTTTCAGGGGTGACCTGGGAGCGCTAGGTGGTTAAGTGACTTGCTCAGAGTCACACAGTATGCAAGTGAGGGTGTGAGAATCAGACTCAGGTCTGGTCTGCTGGATGTACCAAGCTCGTTCACACCTCATTCCTCTAACCTCTAGGCTATACTGCCTATATATATAGGAGGAAACTTCTGGGGATCCAAGGCCTAGGTTGCCTTCCCTCCGGGCTGATGATGGTTGATTTGAGTACATATGTTGGTAAAGAGAATGATTCGGTGAAATAGAAGGTTATGAGTAGGGAAAATGCCTGGACAGGGAAAAACCCCAAAAAGGAAGCACAGATTGAAGAAGGAACATGATGCAGCAGAGACCCCAGAAGGGTATGCTTGAGTAGTCGATGGGAAAGAGTCTATTCCTGCATAGGTCAGATGAGCGAGGTCTATCCAGATGTTCTCAGAGAAGACTGAGGCTGAAGAACCCTGATGATGATGAGTGCTGCAACTGAGTGAAGTGATGAAGCATACTCCGAGGCTAAGAAGGCATGCCTGGAACCAAAGGGTGTGCTCAGATCAAGCGGTCAATAGGAGCAAAATGGAATGGACGATGATGAGTGAAGCCATGACTGGAGTGAATCCTCGATATTGAAGCGTAAAAGTGGAGAATGATTAACAGAGTTTTCAACATAAGACAGGTGGCCGGAGAGCCGTGGATCGATAAGGAGGCATATGAGTAATGATAGGTATGCCCAAAAGAAATATCAAATGCAGGCCAGAGGGAGGCAGTGGAGGTACTTGGTAGAGGTGAAGCATCGTGGGAAAGGGACATAGAATGATGAGTCCAGGGCCGGAAGAGGTCAGAGATGGTGGTGGTAGGGAAATGGACCCAGAGGTTGGACTGAGCAAAGGAAGCAAAGCAAGGCATCAGAGGGTGATGAACAGGAGAAGACCAGAGAAGTGATATGGAAGGGTCAGCTAAGGCAGACTGAATGAGTGATGGAAGAAAGAACAGGGCAGTGCGAGGCATCGAGGAGCTGGCCATGAGACAATGGAAGTCAGGAGTACAAACCACCAAGCACAGCGAAGGAAAGAAAATCAGCAAAATGTATAGAATACAGCAGGGAAGGTCAGAAGCAGAAGACATCCAGGGTAAAATGACTGAGACATGCAACATATGGCTAGGAGTAACCAAAGGGAAGCAGGAAAACAGTCCATGGTCAAACATTCAAATTATGAAGGAAAGTGATTTGATAATGCCCTGTATCGCCTGACTTGCATGATACACTGCATGTCCTATTGTGAGTCTGATGTAGCACTGCACTTGTGTTCACATGTCAAAGAATAAAAGTAGCAACCCCATGAGATTAGGGAGCTACATCTGCTGTGTGCTAGCTCATTATAGTTAAAAGGAAAGTGAGGTTAAACAAATGGTTTGATGGCTAGAGCAAGGAGATGGAGCTGCTGAAAACTGATCTAGCAAGTGGAACAGGATCCCACGGGAGATGGCCAGAATGTGGCCAATGGAAAGTGTAGAGCTGGCTGCCAAAGCAACATGGGGGAGGGGAGGATAGGCAAGTCAGCCGTAGCCTAGGCTAGCCCACACAAAAGCCTCCGAGGCAGCGAGTGAGATGAGCGCAGGAGTAATTGCAAAATGGAAATGCTCCCACATGCCAACTTGCTGTCATGCAGTGGGGGACTGCAGCTGATGAAGAAATCCCAGAAAGCACACCAGAAGCAGGGGAGATGAAAATGGGATGAAGCTGACAAGCAGCAGCTGGAGAGGGGAAAAGACAGCGGAAGGTAGGTGAGCAGGGGGGAGGAGCACTCAAAAGCGCAGACAGAGGGGCAAACAGACTGAAGCAGCAGTAGCAGCATGAGGGAGAGTGGGCAATGATGCCATATTGCATCCCCTAGTTTGCATTTAACTCAATGTATGCAAGAGGCAGGTTAGTCAGGGTGCCGCAGTGCAATCAATGAATAGTTTGATGGAAGGGCCCCCAGTGAGAGCGCCAGATGGCAGACGCAGGAGGTATGAGGAAGCAACAGGAACAGGCAGCAAAGGAAGGCAAAGAAACACAGGCAGTAATCCAAGTTGCTTGGTAGGAGTGGGGGCGGTCCATAGAGGAACTGCAAAATCTGAGGGCTGGAGGCCGATGGAGAGCAGTGCCTCCGGCCACCTATGAAAAATGAATCCTGGAGGGGCTCAGGATGAGTAACCTTTTAAGCCCGATGGGGGAGTGATGTTGTTGCTCCGACCATCAAACCTCAGGCTTAAAGCCCTCCCATTCGATGTGCTTACGCAACTGGATGAGATATGAGATGCTTATGTAATATGATTATCTTTGTGGCTATCTGTCTGTCTATCCGTGGGATGTACCACCCTGTAGGGGCATGACACAAGGAACCCTAGAGGAGGGCCCCGCCCCACAGGTGCCGAGGGAATGATTGCATTGGCTAATGGTAGGTTAGGAAGAAGCCCAAAAAGAATACCCATAGATGTTGAGCATCAAAGATGCATAAATTCTGAGAAAATGATAAGGGTTGACTTCCCAAGGAGAGAGGGGAAAGCAAGGCCACCATCCGCCTCCATCCAACAGCAGATGCCAACTAACTAACCTGAAGAAAGCACTAACTAACTAATATTATGACCATTAGCATGGAGGACAGGAAACACACCCATTTATTTATTTATTTATTAATTATTTTAGTCTTTGGTAACCTGGTAAGGCCTACTAGGCACAAGTGCCTGTTTTCAGGAGTGACCTGGGAGCACTAGGTGGTTAAGTGACTTGCTCAGAGTCACACAGTATGCAAGTGAGGGTGTGAGACTCAGATTCAGGTCTGGTCTGCTGGATGTACCAAGCTCGTTCACACCTCATTCCTCTAACCTCTAGGCTATACTGCCTACATATATATAGGAGGAAACCTCTGGGGATCCAAGGCCTAGGTTGCCTTCCTTCCGGGCTGATGATGGTTGATTTGAGTACATATGTCGGTAAAGAGAATGATTCGGGGAAATAGAAGGTTATGAGTAGGGAAAATGCCTGGACAGGGAAAAACCCCAAAAAGGAAGCACAGATTGAAGAAGGAACATGATGCAGCAGAGACCCCAGAAGGGTATGCTTGAGTAGTCGATGGGAAAGAGTCTATTCCTGCATAGGTCAGATGAGCGAGGGATATCCAGATGTTCTCAGGAGAAGACTGAGGCCGAAGAAGCCTGATGATGATGAGTGCAGCAACTGAGTGAAGTGATGAAGCATACTCCGAGGCTAAGAAGGCATGCCTGGAACCAAAGGGTATGCTCAGATCAAGTGGTCAATAGGAGCAAAATGGAATGGACGATGATGGAGTGAAGCCATGACTGGAGTGAATCCCGCATGGCTGAAGCAAAGTGGAGAATGATTGACAGAGTTTTCAACATAAGACAGGTGGCCGGAGAGCCGTGGGTTGATAAGGAGGTATATGAGTAATGATAGGTATGCCCAAAAGAAATATCAAATGCAGGCCAGAGGGAGGCAGTGGAGGTACTCGGTAGAGGTGAAGCATCGTGGAAAAGGGACAGAGAATTATGAGTCCAGGGCTGGAAGAGGTCAGAGATGGTGGTGGTAGGGAAATGGACCCAGAGGTTGGACTGAGCAAAGGAAGCAAAGCAAGGCATCAGAGGGTGATGAACAGGAGAAGACCAGAGAAGTGATATGGAAGGGTCAGCTAAGGCAGACTGAATGAGCGATGGAAGAAAGAACAGGGCAGTGTGAGGCATCGAGGAGCTGGCCATGAGACGATGGAAGTCAGGAGTACAAACCACCAAGCACAACGAAGGAAAGAAAATCAGCAAAATGTATAGAATACAGCAGGGAAGGTCAGAAACAGAAGACATCCAGGGTAAAATGACTGAGACATGCAACAAATGGCTAGGAGTAACCAAAGGGAAGCAGGAAAACAGTCCATGGTCAAACATTCAAATTATGAAGGAAAGTGATTTGATAATGCCCTGTATCGCCTGACTTGCATGATACCCTGCATGTCCTATTGTGAGTCTGATGTAGCACTGCACTTGTGTTCACATGTCGAAGAATAAAAGGAGCAACCCCATGAGATTAGGGAGCTACATTTGCTGTGTGCTAGCTCATTATAGTTAAAAGGAAAGTGACGTTAAACAAATGGTTCGATGGCTAGAGCAAGGAGATGGAGCTGCTGAAAACTGTTCTAGCAAGCGGAACGGGACCCCACAGAGATGGCCAGAATGTGGCCAATGGAAAGTGTAGAGCTGGCTGCCAAAGCAACATGGGGGAGGGGAGGATGGGTAAGTCAGCCATAGCCTAGGCTAGCCCACACAAAAGCCTCCGAGGCAGCAAGTGAGACGAGCGCAGGAGTAATTGCAAAATGGAAATGTTCCCACATGCCAACTTGCCGTCATGCAGTGGGGGACTGCAGCTGATGGAGAAATCCCAGAAAGCACACCAGAAGCAGGGGAGATGAAAAGGGGATGAAGCTGACAAGCAGCAGCTGGAGAGGGGAAAAGACAGCGGAAGGTGGGTGAGCAGGGGGGAGGAGCACTCAAAAGCACTGACAGAGGGGCAAACAGACTGAAGCAGCAGTAGCAGCATGAGGGAGAGTGGGCAATGATGCCAAATTGTATCCCCTAGTTTGCATTTAACTCAATGTATGCAAGAGGTGGGTTAGTCAGGGTGCCACAGTGCAATCAATGAATAGTTTGGCGGAAGGGCCCCCAGTGAGAGTGCTAGATGGCAAACGCAGGAGGTATGAGGAAGCAACAGGAACAGGCAGCAAAGGAAGGTAAAGAAACACAGGCAGTAATCCAAGTTGCTTGGTAGGAGCGGGGGCGGTCCATAGAGGAACTGCAATATCTGAGGGCTGGAGGCTGACGGAGAGCAGTGCCTCCGGCCACCAATGAAAAATGAATCCTGGAGGGGCAAAGGATGAGTGACCTTTTAAGCCCAATGGGGGAGTGATGTTGTTGCTCTGCCCATCAAACCTCAGGCTTAAAGCCGTCCCAATATGACCCCTTCCCAAACTTATCTGTACCCAGAAATCGGTAGTGTTACACTCAGTCTTATCATTAACAAGGGAACAATCACAAAAAAGCAACCAGCTGCTTAACTGGATTATACAGCTAAGCAAACTATAATCTGCAACCAGAATACTCTCCAAAGAGGAAAAAGATGCCTCTCTGGAGCTAGAAACAGTACACAGTATGTTGTAAATTAAAGGCATAACATGGCAGTCCAAAGAAAAAATGTCACTATGAGGAGAACTGTGGTACTCTTGCCTAAAAGAAATAGAACAAAGTCCAAAACAGAACAATTAAGAAAAGTCCCAATACCTCTCATGTTCCAGTATTATCCTCCTCCAAACTCTGATCCTCTTGTTACGGACCCATGGGATGTCTCAGACTCCCACTGGATCAGTTGAAGTCATTTCCCAGCCTCAGCTGGGTCCATAAACCAAAATGTGCGGCCTCCATAAAAACGCGCAATTGGGCTGTCATCAACACAGAATGGACCACCTTGAGGCTTCATAGCTTAGCTCAGACCCCATAAAATTTTTCCCAGTGAGTCCGGGTTGCATATGACAAATTGGGAAACAGGTACACTATATGCCCAATTACAATTAAGTTGGTCAGTGTTACGGGCTGCTTGCAGTAACTGATCCCTCTTTTCAACTCCATCTGTGAGAAGTAGAACAGTTCAAGGGATGTCCTGCTGAGCCTCTGCAGAATGAGAAGAGATGTGGTAGGTCTCGTAAAGTGAACTGACCAGTCCAGATTCAATTGCAGGGCCCCAGAGAGCCAGTCTTTCAAATATGAAAGCAGATCAAGATCTTCCTGTGCCTCCAGCAATCCAACAATTCATACATTGGAGGCATGATGATCATTTTCCAGTGCCTCCAAGTAATAACGAATCTGGGCATTCTCCTGGATTATTTTTGTCATGGCTGAAATGGCTTTTGTGAATTTTGATTCTGCCATAGCCACTGCCCCAGCAGCCACCTCAATTTTAATGTCTTTCTCGCCAATTCTCTTTAGAATGGTTTCCACCTTGGTGTCGATGGCCTGCTTCAATAGTTGTAGGGCCTTCCATGGGGGCTGTACTCCAGTATGTTCAAGTGTGGACGTGGAGGCCTACAGTTCCATTGGCGGCTGAGAGTTTTACACCACTTGGTCCACATATGTTCAATCGACCATTGCCACAACTCACACCAATCTGCTCCTCAAAAGGTAATTTATTGATTGCTGCTGTTTACCAGTCAGTATATTAACTATAGAGAGTAAATATTATTAAAATTGATATTATTAAAATTGATCCCTTGAAAGTCAGAGCCGAGAAGAACATATCTGCTCCATATGTGTGCTCAACAGTGGCCCCAACAAATGGGTGCATTTCCAAAGACATTTTCCCACATGCTTCAACAGAAATGAACATACAGTACAATGGTTGTGTATTGTATCTGCAGAATGCCATTCTGCATTTCTGCATAAATGTGCCTCTCAAATCAGTAAGCAGCTCCTAAAATCATAATCCATGGACACCATAATGAATTCCTAGGTGACTTTTGAAATTCCACGGAATAATTCCACCAAAAGTTCAGAAATGTATTCTGTCAGTGAAATTGCCATTCTATATGAATTCCAAAACTGGAATTTTGCATTCTACACTGTCACTTTATTCATAGCTGCTGACCTTTCCCTTCTACTATTTCGGTTTTAATAGTGGAGCCTGTGACAGTGAAAATTCTGACCTGCATTTTTTTATTTCATTTTAGATTGCTTCTTACAGCCTATCTTATAAAGTACCCTTTATTCCCGATTTTGAATTTGCATTAGTACCTTTTTTAGGTTTGAAGTACTAGAAGGACCACTTTTACTGTAATATAATACAGAACAGGTTCGTAGCAGTGCTCTCATAGAAAAATAAAGTAGAAACATAGATTTTGACGTCAGATAAGGACCGCTTGGCCCACCTAGTCTGCCCATTTCCCTACCTATTGGAAAGCTGCAGTTACAAGTTAACCAACAGCCTATGTCTTCCTGCCCCCTACCATAGAAACATAGAAGCATAGACTTTGAAGGCAGATAAAGACTGCTTGGCCCACTTGGTCTGCCCATTTCCCTACCTACAGGATAAGCTGCAAATCCTAGTTAACCAACAGCCTATTTCTTCCTCCTACCCCCACAATAATTGACTTATGTCTCTCCCATGCATTCTTTTATTCTCCTACAGTTTTAGACCCCACAACCTCCTCAGGAAGGCTGTTCCATGTGTCAACCACTCTCTCTGTGAAAAAATACTTCCTCACATTGCCCCTGAGCCATCCCCGCCTCTATCTTCAAATTGTGTCCCCTTGTTCTTGCACACCTCCTTTTCTGAAACAGGCTACCCTCCTAGACTTTGTTGATTCCACTGAAGTACCTAAAAGTTTCTATCATGTCACTCCTTTCCCTTCTTTCCTCAAAGGTATACATATTAAACTCCTTTAGTCTCTTCTCATATAGCTTCTCTTGCTGACCCTGCACCATTTTAGTTGAACTCCTCTGGACTGCCTCCATCCTGTGTATGTTCTTGTGGAGATGTGGTCTCCTGAACTGGATGCAGTGTAATCCCTAGGTGGCACTATCCCAAGGGCTTCTACCCCTGCCTGCTTGGCTAGTAGCAGGTTATGGGGCATGAGTTCTGAAATGGGTGCCTCCACCCAGAGGTCAGGGTTGGCTGTGGTCAAGCTAACCTCGGCACAGCCCTCCGGGACACTGCAACTCTCCTCTTTCCTTACTAGTGGCCAGAACAATACACAATAATCACTTTCACAATATCCCTGATACACCACACAAGTACCCACACTGTTTGCATTTACCAACAGGGCTTTCCTCTTGCCTGGCCCTGGGGACCCCCCTGCAAAACAAGGTTATACACAGCAAATAACAGCAGTACAGTACTCTTGCACAAAGTGGAATCACAGACAGGGTAAATGCAAAAGAGAGTTAGATCTGATTTATTTAAGGGACTTGAACAAGGGAAGGGTGTAATCGGGTTAATTTGCTTAAAGGCTGTATCAATCAAACAGTTATGCATGCACTTCAGGGTCCATAAACAGTGATAAACTCTGGGTACCCAGATGGAGAATGGTGGGCTAGCCAGGAACGTTGCAGCTGGCAGGGGCCCTGTGATGGAAGAAAACAACATACACAACACACACTATTTGTAATCCAGGGCTGGAGGACTCAGTTCATGAAAAGAGAACAACAAGACAATCAGATGACACTTTTAGATTAGGCTGTTGTTGCAGGGAGCTACCCTGATTATTACTCATGATACCAAAGACTGGACACAGGCTGGATGAAAATCGAGACAGCAAGTGGTTAATCTGGAGTGCTAAGAGAAGCAGGGCCCACACAAATCACTGAGGCTGCATTCCTGTTCAAGCATGGAGCAGGGGGCTGATCCCCAGGCAGATCTCTCGTCAATGGCTTTCTCTGTGCAGCAGGTAGTCTGGCTGGGTCAGTGTGGCAAGGACCCGGCCACATGGAGACAAATTTGGATACAGTCCATTTTGGGTTGGATACAGCTTTCAGCAAGCAGAACACAGTTCACACAGTGGGGAACCAAATCATGACCCACTAACAACTCACAGCACATTTACATGTAAGGAAATTCTACTGTACTAGGCAAACCGCTCTCCGGTCATGATCACAAAGTCTCAGCACTAACCGGGGATTCAAAAGCAGCTGAAAATCCTGAAAGGCTGATCTCATTCAGCAAAATCTTCAGTCTTCTTCAGGTATGAGCCTGGTAAAAAATCAGTGGCTTACTTCGTTCTCACAAACTTGGACTTAGTCCAAAATAATTCTCTTATCTCCCTCTCAGTGACAGCTGGCATACATGCAGGCCACAACTCAGGCCTTTCCATGATTCTCCTGCAAGAAACTACTCAGATGGCTGCTTGACTGTCTCAAGCTGTTGCTTCTTCAGCTCCCAACTTAGATCTGACTCAACTGCCAGCAAGCCTGGGACCTTCCCCAGAATCAAAATGGTTCAGTTGGCTGAGCTGTCTGTCAGTCACAACAAAGGCTCCCGTTTCAGGTGCAAAAAAGACCCCCAAAGCCCCAAACTACAATTCCTACAGATTTTGACTCTAGACAGCTCCTGTAGTCCGGCTCCATTTTAGGTCTCACCAGTACAGATTGGTCCAATTCGGCAGTCCAGGACCAAGGTAGTGGATATACTGTAAACAAAACAGTGCTTGCTGCAAAGAAGGCAGGCTAGACAAACTACGTTATCATTATCACTCTAAATGATTTTCAGCAAATAGTTACATCTTTCAAGAGAGCTCCATCTCAGATTACTTATGAGTGCAATCCAGGCAGCTCTTAAAGAGACGGTACACAAAGGCTATACAGGCACTCTCTGGCAATCACATTTAAACTGCTAAAATGCAGGTCACCAGCCTGGCAGTGAGCATTTAGGCAAGCTCGAGGAAGACTTTTTGGAAACCCCCATTTTTAGGGGGGTTACACCCTTCCCTGCCTGGAGAAAACTTGCCATTTGTATCAAGTCTGTACTATCATTCATCAGTTAACATAAACTTATTACTTTACTATACATATTCACTACATTTCCCAATGCTTTGTCCATTCTGACAATACATTAGGCATATTTCACACAAATCAGTTGAACTTACTATACTAAATCAGATAATAACTTCTTGTGCCTTGAACAATGCAAGAGGGGCCCCTTCCCTATCAGCTAACTTAGAGCTGGATAGGGCAGGGGCACCATGGTGAAGGGCAGAACAAGTAACCTGGAATGGGCCATCAAGCTCAATTTGAGCAGTGAGCTCAGTGAAACATAAACACCTTTGTGAACCGCATGGAGAGGCAAGTCCACAGGCCTCCCCGGAGAATCATAGCTGAAATGCAATTCTGGCTTGACAACTCAGCCATTCTTTCTGGGGGAAACAACCACAGCCTCTATACTTTCAGTAACAGCCTTGGGGCTTTTATCACTTATGAGGGGTGCCTCTGCCTGAATGGTAATGTCCAAACTTGGGGCACTGTCGGCTCCTTGCTCTGCATGCTCTGTTTTTATAACACTTGAGTCATTTTACGATGGCTCAGGCACAATCAAACTTTGAGGCACTGAAGGGGGTTGTCAGCACTCTCATAGTGTTCTTCAGGTTCTAGTATGTCACCAGAAAGACTCAAACCATCAGCACCTCCTTCAGGCAAATCATACAGTTCCACAATACACAGGGAATCAGCATCTTCAGACGTGATACTTTGCACTTCGCTTTCAAGAAACATTGACTCCAAGGATGAAGCTGGGTGTTAGACAGTCCAGAAGGCCCAGCTTTATCCCTGCAGTTACTAATAGGATTTCCTCGAAACATCTGACTCAATTCATAGGCGGGCTAATAGGCATTGTCACACTCACTATCATCAAAATCTGACTGACAATCACTACCAATCTGGACCTGCTGGAGGGGGACCTTTACATCTGTATCCACTGGGGTAGGTTGACTCTGTCTCTTTCTTGCAGCAGCACAAGTCACAGGCCCAGGGGAATCAATCTCTGATTGTTCAGCCTCAATTATGACTTGGCCAGTAGGTAGCAAGTGGTTAAGGTGCGTGGTCTTGACAGCTTTGGAGTTGATCTATGGGTGCACCTTGTACACAGGTAAATCATCCAACTTTTCAACTACTACATAGAAACATAGAAACATAGAATTTGATGGCAGATAAGGACCACTTGGCCCATGTAGTCTGCCCATTTCTCTATCTAATGCATAGGCTGCAGATCCTAGTTAACCAACAGCCTACTTCCTCCTACCTCCCACTACAATTGCCTTATGTCTGTCCCATGCATTCTTGAATTCCTCCACTGTTTTTGAGTCCACTACCTCCTCAGGAAGGCACTTCCATGTATCCACAACCCTCTCAGTGGAAAAATACTTCCTCACATTACCTTTGAGCCATCCCCCTCTATCTTCAAATTGTGCCATCTTGTTATTGCACATCTCTTTTTGTGAAAGATGCTACCATTTTGGACTCTGTTGATTCCCTTGATGTACTTGAAAGTTTCTATCATATCCCCTCTCTCCCTTGGAAGATGATGCCACTGATCAGCAATTTTGTGTTTACCATGTAGTCTCAAATTGCATAACACACAGTCTCCAGGTCGATGCTCTTGAGCCTTTACTTTTTTATCATGTCTCTCTTTGTTGGCTAGATTTCTTATGGTGGCCATTGTCTGGGCCAGTTGATAGGCACGGTTTAATTGAGTTTTCAGTTTTTGTACATACTGCAAGTAGTTTTTGGCTTGGACCCCATCTGGAAAGACCCCAAAACAAACATCAACTGGCAGTCGGGCCTCTCTCCCGAACATTAGGCAGTAGGGGGAGAAGCCAGTAGCATAATTTTTCATGCAGTTGCATGCATGTACCAAGGTGCTAATCTGCTGGCTCCATTTATGCTTGTCTTTTGGGTGGAGGGTGCCCAGCATGTCTAGAATGCTGTGGTTAAAACATTTTGGTTGAGGGTTTCCCTGTGGGTAATAGAGTGGTTCTTGACTTTCACACAACCCCAGAGAGAGCATTTCTTTGATTAGTTGACTCTCAATGTCTCTGTCTTGGTCAGAGTGGATCCACTGGGGGCACCAAAATGGATGAAGAAATTTTCCACTAGCAGCTTGGCCACGCTAGATGCCTTTTGATCTTTGGGTGGAAAAGCTTGTGCATACTGTGTGAAATGATCCATAACCACTAACACATTGCCAATGTTCTGCTGATCAGGTTCTAAACACAAGAAGTCTATGCAGACTAGTTCCATGGGGGTGCTGGTAGTAATATTAACAAGGGGGCAGCCCTCGGAGGCAGGGCTTTTCTTTGCAGGCAGCGACTACAAGTCTTTACATGGTGCTCAACATCAGCCCCCATTTTGGGCCAGTAGAAGCGAGATCATACCAGGACAAGGGTTCTGTCAATACTGAGGTGCCCCATGTGATTGTGGAGGGACCTCAGTACCAAATCTTTAAAGGCCATGGGCAGGACCAATTGTTGCTTGTCTACTTTTCCATTATGATCTACTGTCTCTCTATACAACAACTGATTGAGCAACTTCCATCTGGGGCCTTCTTTGAACAATAAAGCAGTTTGAAAGTCAGTGGAACATAACTTAGACACATCTTTCCCCACATACAGGGCATCAAGTGCTGGATGAATTATAGGATCTTTGGATTGAGCCCCACTGAATGCTGTCATTGTCAAATTGAGGTAGTGCACTAATATCTAGAGCAGAAAAGTGCCAATAAGCAGCTGGTATGCAGGTGTCAGAAGGGCCCATGCAATCTACTCAACAGTTCACTGTGTCCGCAGACATCTGTTCATCTCTATCAAACGTTTGGCACAATGCTTGAATGTCCGGTTCAGATAGCCTGACCCAATCACTCTTGGAAGTGGGCCTTTGTGATAGGGTGTCACCATCAATATGGTTCAGGCCCGGTCTGTACTTGACAGCATAATCACAGGTTTATAATGCAGAAAGCCACCGGTGCCCAGTGGCATCTAACTTAGCTGAAGTCTGTACATAGGTTAATGGGTTATTGTCAGTCTTCACCAATATCTTTGCCCCAAAGAGGAATTCATGAAACTGGTCAAAGATGACCCATTTTAGAGCAAGGAACTCCAACTTATGCACAGGGTAGTTTTATTTGGATGGGGTCAAGCTCCTACTGTTGAAAGCTACTGGTCTCAGGCCATCCTCATGGCCTTGATACAGCACCGCTCCTAGACCGTGCAGACTAGCATCCATATGCAGCACATAGGGTTTGGTGGAGTCAGGATAGGCAAGGATGGGGGCATAGGTGAGCTGGTATATGATCTCATGGAAGGCTGCTTCACAGTCAGGCATCCAGCGATGCCCGAGGAGTTCACCTGGGCAGAAGTATACTTTTTCTGGTTCTTTAATGGACCCTTTTTTGTATTTACAATTGGTAGGAGGGTAACCGTGGGTAAGGTTCAAGAGTGGGCAAATCACCTTACAATAATCCTTTATGAACCTGCAGTAGTAACCACACAACCCCAGGAAACTTTGCAGTTCTTTCAGATTATGGAGCTGGTGCCAAGTAGTCAGTGCATCAACCTTGCTGGGATCAGCCTCTATCCTTTTTGTAGATACTATGTGCCCCACATACTTCACGGAGGTTTGGAAAAACTGGCACTTGTCAATGGACAGCTTGAGGTTGAAGTCTTCCAGTCAGTCTAGGACTTTAAAAAGTCAGTTCTCATGCTCCTCTAAGGTGCTCCCAAACACAATGACAGCATGCAAGTACACCAGACATTCTAGAAAATTCATATCTCCCACCACACATTCCACCAGTCACTGAAAGGTGGTCTGGGTGCCCGATATCCCCTGTGGCATCCTCAGAAACTTGTAGAACCCCAATGGACAGATGAAGGCTGTTTTCTCATGGTTCTCTGGGGCCATTGGTATCTGGTAGCATCCACTGTGAAGATCCAACACCGAGAACCATTTGCTCCCATTCAAGCAGTCCAGAGCATCTCGTATACGAGGTATAGTGTATTGGTCTGGGATGGTCCACAGGTTCAGGGTTCGATAATCAACACACATCCTCACAGACCCATTCTTCTTATGCACAACCACAATGGGAGAGGCGTATGGGCTCCTGGATTCTTGTATCACACCAGCAGCGAGCATTTCAAGCAGGGGTCTTTTCATATCATCTATGTCTGCTGGGGCTAGGCGTCATGACCTCTCTTGAAATGGCCATTCATCATGCAGGCGTATGTGATGCTCCACACCCTGTACAGATCCTACATTCCATTTCTTCAATGAAAACACTTGGTCTGTCTAGGAAAGTACTAATTCTTGCCTTCCATTCGGCTGGCTCGAGGAGTCACCAAAGTCAAACAAGTCTGGGGTTATTCTCTCCTTCTTACCAAGGTGCTTGTTGCTGGGCAATACTGCAGTGTCTGCACAGTTTACTGTAGCTAGGGTGCACCCTCTGTTCACCTGGATCTCTCGATCTGACATATTGTGAATCTGGACAATCACTCATCGTGCATAGGCATGGGCATGAGCAGGCAAGATGCTGGGCTTGACCAATAATCCTTCTGGCAATTTTCCATCACCTGGCACATCCAAAATCATTATTTTGTTCTTGACATCTTTCCGGAGGTGGACCTCCCCATGAATGGTACACTGGGCATTAGGGGCCAGTACCATTGACTCGGACTCCTTCTTCCACACGATCCCCACCGGTTCATCCTGGTCTACTTCCTTGAGTTTCTGTTGCAAATCATAGGCCCTCTTGATCGGAGCCGAAATTCTCAGGGCCCTTCCAGTCTGTTGCCCTTGTTTCTCATGACAGAGTTGCGCCGGTCTCCCAAACATATGGGCCTTTGTCCCAATTAACCAGGGACCCCATCATACAGTCTGGTGGGGGACACACTAGGGCCAATGTCTCTACTCACTCCTCTACACCAGTTACAGTTGCAGGAAAAGACAACCAGAGGCAGACATACCCTAGGTAGGGATAAGACTTGTTGCTCATGTCCCACACATGTAGGCCTTTCAGAGATTGCAAAGGCACATCAGATAAGTGTTTGTCATATCAGTCCTGGAATATAATGGTCACTTGCAACCCACTGTCAAGCACAGCCCAAGTATGAATACCATTCACAGTTGCCGTAGTCTCCATTGAAGGGCCCACTATTTTGGACCATTCTGGAGAGGCAGTAGTAGAGGCCTGGACAGACGATTTAGCCACAAAGAAATTTGAGTTAGGGCTTCTCAAACTCTCAGTGTGGTCATTCCAGGCATCCCTTGGACATTGATTTGCTTTTCGGAGCTCCTATTGGAGTCTGTTTACAACTTTTTCTAAGTCCTTCTGAGACCAGCATTCTCTTTTCATATGGCTATCCTTTTCACAGTTGTGACAAATGATAGACTTTTGGGTCATCCTGGGAGAGAACTTCGTGTGAGGAACTGAAGCAGTAGTAACAGATTGGGGTCTAGTATCTGCTTGCAGTGGTGAGAGTGGCGCAACGTGTCTTAACAGTTCCTTTAGAGTGGCAGTCAATCCGGTGATCTCAGCCTTAGAGCCACCTTCAGTAGCGGATGCCTGAGGGTGCACCCCCACCCCAATGGCAGTCACGTCCTGAAAGGGACCAGAATCTTGTTCCATGGGGGAAACCCTTGCAGAGGCACATGTCTTCAAATCTCGGACTTCGATTAGTAGCTCGTCTTTCCAATGCTGGGTCCAGGGCAGAAAGTCTTTGCATTCTCAGAGTGCTCATTAAGTACTGACTTTTGCCCTTGATCCTCACTTGGCTGATCACTCTAGGTCACTTGTGCAGCAGCAGCAGATATGGGTGCAATTCCCCCACAGGGTTGCCTTTGCACAACCCCCCAAATTTATTTCATTAGCTCAATATAGAAGAGGGGTGATTCCAGTCGGGTGGCAAGGCACAACTGAAGCAGTAACAATTATGAAAATGGAGCAGACTTAAGGATCCGGTCCAGCCTAGTTTGATCTAATTCACTTGACGGCAAACTACCCTTTCTGAGGCACTCTTGTAGCAGCATTTCAAGCCGAGGTACATACACAAACAATGGCTCCCCTGGGTACTGCTGAACATTTCTTACTCTCTATCACAGATCCTCATTTGAATCTGGGATCCCTTACACATTCTCCAATTCATCAAGATAGTCCTGTGCAGTTACTTCGGGGTTATTGGCCCACTTGGCATGGATGGTAGCCAGGAAGGAGCTCAGAGGCTCTCACTCAAGCTCTTTCATTTCTCTGCTTCTGAGCATTGCCACTCAAGTACTAAAGGGGCAACATAGTCTATCCAGGTCTCCCAGTCATCCTCCCCCTGTGGGGTGGGGAGGGTGCCTGAGAAGATTTTCAGCCTTTGGTAGGAGTTGTGACTTATGGCAGGTACAGATATAGGTGCCAGTATTGGTGTGGGCACAGAAGGTGGAGCAGTAACAGGTGCTGGAGTGGGAGAGGGTGTTGGGGAAGGAACACCCCCAGGTGGCAGGAATAGTTTCTTAAAGTCCTCTACGGTTTTCCCTTCCTCCAGCAACAACTTAGCAAATTTCTCCTCAAAAGTCTCAGATAATGGTGGGGGCTCATCCTCCCCGGGGTCTTTACTGTCTTTTGTTATCACTCTCCAGGCAGCTGGAACCCCCTCGGGGGCAATAGTCTGTGGCACTTTAGAGCTGTCCACAAGGCCATTACACTCTACCAAGGCTATGAAAGTTTGGGTGAACAAATCAGCCTGTCGACCCACCACCATAAGGTTTTTTAAACATTCAACTTTGGAGAGTGCTCCCGCTACAGTGTCTTTATTGGTACCCAGGGGAATATCCAGTATAAGTAGAGCATTTGGGATGTTGATCTCCTGCCCAGTACACCACCCACAAACTGGTGTACTATCATTTCTACTGGAGTAGCCATTAATCTTTAACAATAATTCATAATTTTTGGCCACCAGAAGGCACAAAATCCCAGTGGTGAGCCTCCAAAATGTAACCCTTAGGTGGCACTATCCCAAGTGCTACTACACCGACCTGTTTGGCTAGTAGCAGGTTATGACGCGCGAGTTCTGAAATGGGTGCCTCCACCCAGAGGTCAGGGTTGGTAGTGGTCAGGCTAACCTGGGCACAGCCCTCGCCCTCTGGGACACTGTAACCCCCTCATTCCTTACTAGTAGCCAGAACAACACACAATAATCACTTTCCCAATACCCCTGATACACCACACAAGTACCCACACTGTTTGCACTTACCAACAGGGCTTTCCTCTGGCCTGGCCCTGGGAACCCCTGTAAAACAAGGTTATACACAGCAAATAACAGCAGTACAGTACTTTTGCACAAACTGGAATCACAGACAGGGTAAATGCAAAAGACAGATCTGATTTATTTAAGGGACTTGAACAAGGGAGGGGTGTAATCAGGTTAATTTGCTTAAAGGCTGTATCAATCAAACAGTTATGCATGCACTTCAGGGTCCATAAACAGTGATAAACTCTGGGTACCCAGATGGAGAATGGTGGGCTAGCCAGGAACGTTGCAGCTGGCAGGGGCCCTGTGATGGAAGACAACAACATACACAACACACACTATTTGTAATCCAGAGCTGGAGGGCTCAGTTCATGAAAAGAAAACAAGAAGACAATCAGATGACTCTTTTAGATTAGGCTGTTGTTGCAGGGAGCTACCCTGATTATTACTCATGATACCAAAGACTGGACACAGGCTGGATGAAAATCGAGAGAGCAGATGGTTAATCTGGAGTGCCAGGAGAAGCAGGGCTCACATGAATCACAGAGGCATCGTTCCTGTTCAAGCATGGAGCTGGGGGCTGATCCCCAGCCAGGTCTCTTGTCAATGGCTTTCTCTGTGCAGCGGGTAGTGTGGCTGGGCCAGTGTGGCAGGATCCCGGCCACATGGAGACAAATTCGGATACAGTTTGTTTTGCTCTGGATTCAGCGCTTCCAGCAAGCAGAACACAGTTCACACAATGGGGAACCAAATAACGACCCACTAACAACTCACAGCACATTTACATCATCAGAAGTATGGCAGCTAGGAGTCAGTGCAAAGAAGTGCAAAATAATGCACCTGGGAAACAAGAACCCAGAGTAAGAATACACAATGGGTGGGGAGGTAGTAACAACAACAAAAAAGGAAAGGAACCTGGGGGTAATCATATCAGATGACC